>CM028247.1:1985539-11985539 GCA_016432835.1 Brassica nigra | reverse complement strand
TTCTTCGAGAGTTTTCGAATCGGTGAAGGAACAAGCATGCTCTTAAACCACTTGGTGATCATTGCTCTGGATGCTAAGGCGTACTCCCGTTGCCGAGAGCTGCATAAACACTGCTTCAGCCTCGAAACCGAAGGTGTTGATTTCTCGGGAAAGGAGGCTTACTTCATGACTCGTTCGTACTTGAAGATGATGTGGAGAAGAATCGACTTCTTGCGTTCTGTTCTTGAATTGGGTTACAACTTTGTCTTCACGGTATAAACAATTTTCTTAGAAACCACTATGAAAAAATGTGTGTTCAGGTTCTTGAAAATTGATTCTGTTTTTTTCTTTGCTTCTCCAGGATGCTGATGTGATGTGGTTCAGGAACCCTTTTACGCGGTTTTACAGATACGCTGACTTCCAGATTGCTTGTGACCATTACTTAGGAAGGTCCAACGATCTTGAGAATAGACCCAACGGAGGGTTTAGCTTTGTGAGGTCTAATAACAGGACTATACTCTTCTACAAGTACTGGTACGCTTCGCGGATCAGATACTCGGGGTATCACGACCAGGACGTGCTTAACTTCATCAAGAGGGAGCCTTTTGTCTTCCGTATCGGGCTTAGGATTAGGTTCTTGAACACGGCGTATTTCGGTGGACTCTGTGAACCAAGCAAGGATTTGAATCTTGTTCGTACGATGCATGCGAATTGCTGTTTTGGTATGGATAGTAAGCTTCATGATCTTAGAATCATGCTTCAAGATTGGAGAGACTTTATGGCTTTGCCGCTTCATCTTAAACAGGAGTCTGGTTTCTCTTGGAAAGTCCCTCAGAATTGCAGGTTTTTGAATATGAGTCCATCTTGTTTTCTCTGTTTCTTACGGTTGTTTATGGAAATCATGATTTTTTTTACTTATTTTCTTGCAGTCTTGATTCACTTAGGAGATATGATGAGTCTATGTATGAAGAAGAGAGCGAGCCACCTGGAGAATCCCAAGAGTGAAGTGTGTATGTGTTTACAAATGTATATAGAGATTTGTTTTTGTTAACATGACGAAGAAGAAAGATGGAAGCCAAGTTTTGTAAAAATCATCGATCGTTCTCGAAGAGGAACACTTAACACAAATGTCTTGTTTGTTGTGCCAAAAGATCCTATTTTCTCTAGTAATGAAGAGTACTTGTTCATTAATATTTGCATTTTCTAACAAATATTTTCTAGACGCATTTATGTGTTCAAATTATAATCTCAACATGCGAGATTCAAATTGAGGTTTGGTGGACAAACGACAAATGGTCAGTGTCGGATTGTTTTATGCAATTGAAAAACTGGCAGAAATAAACATGAATGTTCTATGTAAACAGAGTTATAAAACAAGAAGTTTCTCATATAAGTTATTTACTGGAAATCGTTATATGAAAAATGATGAAGTGGGAGTTGTTCCACGGTACACGCTTATGTGATGACAAATTATATGAACTAACAAATTTACGTCCTTATTCCAAGGGAAGAAACCACCATCTGCCGCAACAACCTGCACGTAGCCTATACCCATATATTTACATTTCAAGAATAATTTGGTTACCTTCTGAAAAAAAGAGAGAATAACTTGGTTTATGGTTCATTATGTGGTAGTTTTTTTTTTTTTTTGGTGCAAATGTTAAATCATTATGTGGTAGTTGAAAGAAACCAAAGTATACTGTTATATTAGTTAGTTAAAATAAAATTATGTTTTATACAGAAGAAGCATCGTAATGAACGAGAAAAAATGTTTAACAAGATATCGGCCATTTGTTTTATATAATATGCTTCTGCATGCAGCACTTTGTCTCGTGCGATCTATGCATCAACAACACTCTTCTACGTACATTTCAGTTAAACTCTTGTATCTGTTTGTGTGAAAAAACTCTTGTATGTTCATCTCCTCTTAAAGAGCAACAATGAACACTAACGTGATACTAAGTAAACTCTCGAACCCAAGGCAGACTACGCGAACATTGTCTAACTTGAACAAAATTCAAACTACATGAGACGACTATATGGATTCGGCTTGATATATTGGCTAACTAAATTTTGTAGTTCTTTCTGAATTAATGTAATGTTTAGTGGCCTTTGCACAGTTATGTTTCACATTAGAAAGATAACACAATCTTTTGAACGTCAGATACAAGATACCCTCCATTTTATGTAATGATAACCCATATAATATTGAGGTATGAGTTTATGTAATCAGCCAGTTAATTAACATTTTAAGTTCTACTAACTTTTGTTTATTGTAATCTGTGCTCAATTTGTTGTTGATATATAGATTCTGACCTTGAAAGATAAGTCAATTAAAGAAAAAGAAAACAAAAGGTGAAACATTAATCTCAAACTAACTCAAAGTGAAGAACAAAGTTTAGCAGTAAAAGTCAATTTTTGTAACGTTCGTGACAGTAATATTGTATTCAAGATACCATCTTTGAAAGGCTGATAGGCTCTTCATGACTTACACGCGGTCATACACTTTCTTAGATACACATGAAAGATTTATAGGCTCTCCATGACTTACACACGGCACAATTTTTTTCTTAATAATTTATAAAATTTACTTATAAAGATATGAAAGACTTATAGCTTTTCATTAACTTAAATGTGGCAAAACATATGTTTAGATATATATGAAAAATTTTATAGCCTCCATGACTTACACTCGGCATAATATTTTCTTTTGTTACTTTTTAAATTATAACCGTTGATAGTAAAAATCACGCATAAACTTCCAAAATAAAATTTGGAAAAAACCTATATATTAGTCTCTTTTAAGAAAAAATTATAAAATTACATAACTTTAACCTGAATTGTATTACCATCCCAAATATTTGTTTTCCTATCATATGACCAAAATTAATCATTTAACTTCCATCTTTTCGAAATTTTATGTGGTAACATAATTAATTTTCATAGAGGTTGAGATAAATTATGATTTCAAATAATCTTATTTAAAAAGTATAATAGTCTCCTAGACACCCGTTTTTGTAAATTTCATATGCAATTGGAACCGGAGCAATTGGGCAATATAGATTTCAAACTATCATTTTTGGGTTTTTAGCAAAAGATTTGACATCCAACGTTAATGTCATATATTATCATCTTCTTTTCAGTTGACCTGCAGGTTATTACTATATATCGGCTATAATTTTCAAAAGTTACATTGGAAGAAATTTGACATCCAAATTCATATTTCAGCTAGCGTTGTATATATTTCTTTTTTTGGTCGTATAGATATTGGTTAAAAAAGTTGAGTTTAAAATTTTAAAATATAATAATTGATTGAATCAAAAAGAAAAAAAAACATATTTTGTCATTTCTTATTTTCTTATGTCCTCACAAGTGGGGCTAAAATGGAAAATATTTAAAGAACCTATTGTTTTTTTGGTTTAAAAAGAACCTATTGTCGTTGTTTTCTACTTTTCTTAAAGTAATTTTAATATATGAATGGTAGTTACAGTAACAACTTTAGTGAAATTGAAATTTAGGTAATAATATGAAAACTTTGAAAGTGATTTATTAAAGTAATTAATAATTAGCAAAACTGCATTAACTCTTCTTAAATTTGCTCTTGCCCATTTATTATTATTACATGCAGTGTGTATACATATTTATGTATATATATATTCGCCTCTATTCCCTACTCAGAAGCACGCAACTGATAGCTACGCTTCCAAATCTTACCTCAAACTCGACGAGCTAAAAGAGGTGAAGTTCCTTTTCTATCTTTCTATATTAAATCTTGCACTGTTTAAATATTTTTATACTCCTATATACTTACTGTTGATTTGAAAGAATTTATGTTCGAATCTGTATGTGAGAGGAAAGGTTACGGTTCAAGTGTCATTGTTATCGGGAATAGCAATTGTTATTCCTTTCCCTAAAAATTCTTTGCATAACAAAAATAATTGCTCAAATAAAACAATAACGTCATTTCATTATATGTGTTTTGGATTATGTTATGGTTGTTTTTTTTTTGGTAATCTCTTATGGTGGGTTTTAATCAAAAATGTTTAATAACTCTTACACATGTTAACAAAGACCCATACCGATGGTTTGGTTTTCTTGATCTCTTTCTTTTGAGAATAGATTGAACTTTTAAATAAATTTGTTATAGATTGTTTGTAAAGATCTTAACATACATATAAACAAATTAAAGGTTACAATAATTTCTTAACTAATATATTTTTAAATAAAATTAAATTTTCTGCTCGATATACCGCTTTCTAATAAAACTATAACATTTGAAGAAAATATTAGTAGAAATAAACAGCAATGTTATGAAAAATTATGTGTGAATTAAATTGTTTGGTAATTTAAGTGAATAAAAAGAATGTTTGGATCTATCATTTGGGAATGATCATAATATAGAGTTGTTTAATTTTTGTTTTTACCCAATTGCTTGAATATACACGGGAGAAGGGGACGAAATATAGTTAAAATTTTGGAGTATCCTTTTTGGTTTTACTTTCCACATACATGAAAAATATATACAATCATTCTTCCTTTTGTCCTTTTTACCTTTGGAACATCTCTTTTTAACCTTCCATGACACATAAGTGTAATATGATATGATAGGAACATTTTAAAACCAAAAAAGAGACCAATATGAGATGATGATTACGATTGTGACAAATAATCTTATTTTGTTGAGAATATAAGAAAATATAGATGCTTTGTGGATTAACCTTTGGAAAGTCGAGAGACCTGTCTATTTATATAAATGGTAGATAAAAATACAAGAGTCGTCGAATTAAAAAAATAAAAAGAGAACATACTCTCGCATTTAATTATTTCTGGAAGCACTAATCATACTTTTCTTAGAATTAATTAGTACTAGTAAATTTTAGTTATATATAATTATAGTGGTTAGTTCCTATAACCGCTAATTAAGAAATAGAAAAACATTATATATATCGATGTTAATTTAAATAGCTAGTTCATTTTCAAGCTCAAAATTTTTACACTGTTGGATCTACTCCAGCATTAAAATTACGTACGCACATAATTTCAAGTTTTCAACCTTTTCATTCGCTTTCCCTACATTATTAAATTAGTGTCATAGTTACACTATGGTAATCTGCTTTATTAAAAACTTTTTAGATCCGATTTCACTTTTAATTTATTATTCACATATGTTAGAGAGAGAGAGAGAGAGAGAGAGAGAGAGAGAGAGAGAGAGAGAGAGAGAGAGAGAGAGAGAGGAGCTGTTGAGGCTTGTCTCACGCACCATCCACTGTCGTTTTGTGGCAAATGGATTGGGTCCACCGACCTCTGTAGTTCTCATTTTTCTTTCTAAAAATTCGTTTACATATTCAGAAAAAATTAATGAATTGCTCTGTATAGGTGTTAGTGTCTATAGTCGACACCCAAATTGTTTATAATAGTTTGGTTCAATAGCGCAACAAACAAAACAAACATTTTCTTAAATGCATAACATGTAGATAGTTTTAGTATCCTATGTAATATAGATCAATATCATACACAAGAAATTAAAACTACACCAAACTAGCAAAGCTAGACTGATTTAAATTGATTATATGGATTACCCTTAAGGAAAACTTAATATGAACTCTTAACACTCTAGGCTATTGGGTTGGGTGTGAACATTTTTTCACTAGCTTAGCACTCGTTTTCACTTGTCACTTTCATCCTCTCTTCTATTACCTGACATACATTTTTTTTTAATTCGCAAAGAAAATTAAATAACAATTATATTAAAATCTGGAATATCCCATTTTTAGGGCTTTATTGAGATAAGATATCAGTGGAAGTCAAAAAAGAATTTAATGTTTAAGAGTTTTTTCTCTCTAGTTTCATTTCTTTTTTTTCTTGTCTCCTCTCTCTCTCTCACCATCACACAGAACACATAAGACTCCATGGCTGCTTCTTCATCCTCTGCTGCTTCCTTCTTTGGAGTTCGAGAAGATGAACAGTCTCACCTGCTTCCTCCTAATTCCTCCGCAGCCGTTCCTCCTCCTCCTCACCACCAGCCACCGCAGCCTCAGCAACCCCTTGAAGCTCCACCGCAGAAAAAGAAAAGAAACCAACCAAGAACTCCAAGTAGGCTAATTACCACCCGTTAATTGAAATCTTATCATCCTAATCTTGTAAAATCATGTGATTATTTTTAATATCATTAAGTAGTAGAAAAGAGAGATCCCTTTTTCATCTCCCCTTTTTCTCCCTTTTATATATCAGTTTCCAAATCTCGAAATAAGAAAATTAGCAAACACAAGTTATTGATTTTCAAAGATTGAGATTTTAATTAGTTACATACCATGCAATATAAAAATATCATTTAATTAATTGATAATTTTACCCTCAATGTTTTGTTCTTCTCTATTAGATTCAGATGCAGAAGTGATAGCTTTATCTCCAAAGACACTAATGGCTACAAACAGATTCATATGTGAAGTATGCAACAAAGGGTTTCAAAGAGAACAGAATCTACAACTTCACCGAAGAGGACACAATCTTCCATGGAAACTTAAGCAAAAATCGACCAAAGAAGTGAAGAGGAAAGTGTATCTTTGTCCGGAGCCCTCGTGTGTCCACCATGATCCGTCACGTGCTCTCGGAGACCTTACCGGAATCAAGAAACATTATTACCGTAAACACGGTGAAAAGAAGTGGAAATGCGAGAAATGTTCTAAGCGTTACGCTGTTCAATCTGATTGGAAAGCTCACTCCAAGACTTGTGGTACCAAGGAATATCGTTGTGATTGTGGTACACTCTTCTCCAGGTAAATATTCTAAACTTTTGAACTCTTTAAATTATAATTAACCATATACACCTAAGTGATATGGGTGTGAATGTGTGTCTGGGTCATTCTTCATAGACTAGGGTTTTTTTCTTAGGTTCGCTTTCTGTTTCGCCTCGAAGTCTTCGATGCTCTTATCGCTTTCTTTCGTGCAGTAATTTCTTTCTTTTTTCCATTTATTTTTAAAAAATAAAAAATAAAATGGATACATGAACACACGTGAATGTGTGTGCATATATGATATACCTATATATGTATATATATGACTGAAACTGCCATATTTCATAAGATGCTTTCTAGCAGAAACTCAAAACCAAAGAGGACCAATTTCAGTTTCTTTTTCATTTATTGTTTTTTTTTCTATATATTTTACCTTGGAAACACCGCCAGATTTTCTGTCATAAAAATTTATTAATATATTTTAGATTTTTTTCTTAGATTTAAAAAGATTCTTATAATATGGGAAATTCACGTGCAGCTAATATATAATATCTCTAGAGAGTTGTTTTTACAGTGTTTGTTCTCTTATGTGCAAAATTTTACTAGCATATTACTTGTTTTTATGATTCGTTTGTATACTGCACCATATATGATATATAATCACTCACTACATAATTATTTTGATTAATTACTATATACATTTTGCACAAAATGGCTTCAAACTGCATAGAAGTAACTAATATATTAAATTTTACCAAAAACTTCTATATTAAAAAACAAATTTGTAATTGGAGTATTTCAGTCTTGGCTGGCATTGCTATGTTTGTGTGTGCGCGCGTCATTAAAGAGGAGTTCTATAAATGGAAGAATGGAACGAAGGAATTAAAAATATGGTGGTATATATTGTACATAAGTAGTTAATTTAAACATTTATGCATAACTTAAGCGGTAAGTCCTTCATTGAATACATGCCGAAGTTGCATTTATTGGATTTACAAGATCTTGAATTAAGATAGATTCAGATATTCATTTGACAATCATTCTCTCCATACTACCACTATTGTGAAACTTAACTGTTTCCACCTACCTTTTTGATTGTTTGAGTACCCATTTATATATACACTAATAATACATACGTACACATTAAATTACTAGTTTGCAGTGACGAGCATATCTTCCGCATAATATTTGGTCGGAATTGAATAATGTTTATGTTCATTACTTTTTTTTTTACTAAATTTATGCTCATTACTTACTGCACATATATTGATATAGATAGATTTATACATGTTGGTCGTACGCATATAATCATATAGACACATACATCATCATAGTTGAAGTGTGACACAACATTGTACTCCTATTTATGTATATGCGTGCATTATTCGTATTTCGTAATATGCATCAGTGTGTATTGTGTAAGCTGTTTAAAATTACATAGCTGAAATAATAATATGATGTGTCATAGAGTAGGAGAGTGACTTTCTAGCCATCTATCTATTTTTCAAGATCCAATAATTACATGCGAATCTATTTGAAGCTACGTGACATGAAGAGTCTCTCTTTCTCTATTTATAAAAAAGTTCTTTTACTTTTCCCAAATATGTCTTCTTATTTTATTTTTTTTGAACTGTAATATGTCTTCTATTTCAACATTTGATGTATAAATATACCTGACGATCCAATAGATTCCGTTGTTATATTACGCAAAAAAGAAAAGTTTTACATTACGCTTCTTTTTGTTTTTGGTGTGTCGCAGGCGAGACAGTTTCATTACGCATAGAGCCTTCTGTGACGCGTTGGCTCAAGAGAGTGCGAGACACCCAACTTCTTTGACTTCTTTGCCAAGTCACCACTTTCCCTACGGACAAAACACCAACAACTCCAACAACAACACTTCAAGCATGATCCTTGGTTTGCCCCATATGGGGGCCCCACAGAATCTTGATCATCAGTCCGGTGACGTTCTTCGACTTGGAAGCGGCGGAGGAGGTGGAGGGGCCGCCTCACGCTCTTCCTCTGATCTCATTGCTGCAAATGCTTCAGGCTACTTCATGCAAGAGCAAAACCCTAGCTTTCATGATCAGCAAGACCATCATCCTCACCATCAACAACAAGGGTTTTTGGCTGCAAACAATAACATCAAGCCATCTCCTATGAATTTTCAACAGAGTCTGATGCAGTTCTCAAATGATAATCATAATTCTCCTTCCCCCAATCTCTTCAATCTAAGCTTCCTATCCGGAAACAATGGAGTTGCTTCTGCTACAAGCAACCCTAATGCTGCTACTGTTTCTTCGGGTAGTCATATGATTTCAAACCATTTTGGTGGTGAAAATGCTGTTGGTGGCAGCGGAGGAGGAAGTACAGGTCTCTTCCCTAACAATCTGATGAGTTCAGCAAGCAGAATCAACTCTGGAGCAGTGCCTTCACTCTTTAACTCGTCAATGCAAAACCCTAATTCAGCACCTCACATGTCGGCCACTGCACTTCTTCAGAAAGCTGCTCAAATGGGTTCAACCTCAAGCAGCAACAACAACAATACAAACAATGCCTCGTCGATTCTAAGAAGCTTTGGGAGTGGAATGTACGGAGAAAACGAGAGTAATCTTCATGATTTGATGAACTCTTTCTCTAACCCGGGCGCAACGGGAAACAACGTAAATGGAGTAGATTCTCAATTTGGTACGTACGGAGGAGTGAGCAAAGGACTAAGCGCTGATAAACAGAACATGACTAGAGACTTTCTTGGAGTTGGACAGATTGTGAGAAGCATGAGTGGAAGCGCAGGGTTTCAACAACAGCAGCAGCAACATGGGAATGGTGGTAGAGAAAGAGTTGGCTCTTCGTCGGATTCCGCCGATAGAAATAGCATGAATGTGAATCCTGGTGGTGGTTCGACAAGTTCACCACCGTATGGAATTCATCATGCTAGTTTCTAGCTAAGGGAGAAAAAATAAAAGGTTTTAAATTCATCGAGTACGTACATGCTATATCTTTCAGGTATGCATGTCGTCATCAAAATCACATTTGAAGTAGTCTCTCAGTATTTATCCGAAAAGAAATAATAAATAGTTACATTTTATCTAAACTCAGCTCTCTTTTTGTAAAATATTTTGCCTTTATAGTTTATATAAATGGATTTCTCCTGAACAATATTCAGAGTTTATAGTTTATTATTTCATAATGAAGAGTTTTTATATAATTATATTTTACATAATTTTGCAGTTCTGAATTCTCTTGGATTATGAATATTATATAGTTCAGATAAATAATAATTTAATTATTTGTGGAGTCAATTCTAAGTCTATGTTCTGTGTATTACGGTCAAATAATTTGGATGTGAAAACTGCTGTATTATTTTATTTCGTTAAAGTAATAGTTTTGATTTTTATATGTGGCTGACACATTTATCGTCTTATCATTGCATGGGGCAGTCAATGAGTTGGAGAGTACAAGCAGCCTTTGCTAAGTTTCTTTGTCTTTTTGTTTTTATTTTCTTTTATTTGCTTTTTTATTCTTCAATCTCTTTTCATTTGTCATCCTCACTAGCTGGCAATGTCACGAGTGTATGTCCTGTGATCCCCTTTCTAAATATCTCGATACATGTATACATACATGTCACATGTGCATAAATATGTGCATTTGTATGTAACATATTCCTACCATATCCTAAAGGGTTGTCCCCATCATATTTTAAATTTAACGGTCCAAAATAAACAATTCTGTTTCAACGTTCACGAGTCTGCATTATAGATGCTATAACTTTTTCGGTTAAAAGGTAGCATCAACACAAAATTAATTCTAGTGCAAATCTATTTGGTACGATTTCGATTTTAGTTTGAAAACATGTCTTCACCAGATAAATAATGTGTTTTATAATCTAGTGGTAAATGAGTGTCTACTAGGTAGGTCTGCAGGTTCAATTTTTTCGGTTAGTCTGGGTCAGTTAGTTTAGGTCGGTTGAAATCTTACTAAAGTGAACCAAAAAAATTAGGTTTGGTTCGGTTCGGTTAGTTTGGTTTCAAAAAAGTTTACCGAAGTTTTTGGTTTTGCGATTACTTCGATAAATTTTTTGGTTTAAATTGAATAAAACTCAAAAAATTCAGTTATTTCAGTTGGTTCGTTATTTCAGTTCGGTTTTTGGTTAATTCCGTTCGGAATTTTGGTTAAGATTGGCACCGTTCGAACTAACCGATTACCGAACCAAACCAAAAACCAATTTTTTTAGTTGTCAAACTGAACCGAATCTTCGAACCAAACTAACCAAAAACCAAATTCAGTAATAACCGCATACCTACTAATAGGCACTCCGTCACTTAGATTCAATTCTGGTTAGGAAAGATATATTGTTTGGGTTCCCGAAAATGAGGTGAAACCAAAAACTAATATATTTTGATCTGTTTCTTTCAGTTCATAGACAGTCGTTTTTCTTATAACGAAAAATCTAGGACCTTTGAGTACCTGTACAAAAACGTCTCCGCTGTGGCCTGAACTACTAGAGCTTCGAATCATATGTCTGTAGTTAGGGGTGGGACGGATCTGGATATCCGGGAAATTTGGGATATCCGGATTCGGATTCGCCGGATCCGTGGATTTAGTATCCGGATCCGGATTCGGGGTTTCCGGATACCCGGATTCCGGATATCCGTCTAGTTATCATACTATCCGCGGATATCCGGATTCGGATTCAGATTCGTAAAAATAATTAATAAAATAAAAATAATATTTAAAAATATTAAAATTCTAAATATACATAAATTAAATATTTATACAAGATTTATAAATATAAATATTAATATGATATTTAAAAATTAAATATAGTATTATAAAACTAATTTTATGAATAAATATTAATATATCAAATATAATTATTAATAAAATTAAAAATTAATATATTTTTAAAGTACGAATCCGGATCCGGATATCTGGACCTAAAAATTAAGATATCCGGATTTGGTTTTGACGGATCTTTGATTTTATTATCCGGATTCGGATCTGGACGCCCCGGAAATCCTATTTTCGGAGCAGATCTGGAACGGATCTCGGATCGAATCCGGATCCCAGATAATAAGTCTCAGGCATATTTGTAGTCCAATCCCTGGGTAACTCTTTGGTGCCTGTCCTGTTAGGTTTTTAAAATATTTTTCTTCTTTTTGTGGAAGGGGAGACCGGGAGAGTGATGTATATTAATGAAGTTTTAATCCTTTTTTAGAATTTGTTCTGTTAAAATGAATTATTTTGGTAGTTTGCATATGTGAATATAATGAAATACATTATTGTTTTTTTTTTCTTAATTATTGTTTTTTCTCTTAATTATTGTTTCTTGACCCAAAAAAAAAACATACATTGTTGTCGACAATATCTAGAATTATTGGAATAGTTAGTTATATTAATAATAGTATTATAAAGTCATTGTTGTAATAATTTAAATGGAGAATTGCAACAACGATAATATCATATATACAATGTAGGACATATATACATGCAAGTAAGGAGGCCCATCGACGTGCAACGAGAGGGAGAGATGGTACCGTTGTCTCACCAAAAACAGACAGCTCTTTTCTCATCTTTGCTTCTTTTTTCATTCTGAATATATTTTGTCAAAAAATCAAAAGTGTTCAAAGTATATATAATCGTTAATCAATCCATATGTAAAAAACGCTCTTTTGTTTCTTAATACATGTTAATTTCATCAAATCCAAAGTTGAATACACTTAAAGAACAATTCATATTGTCACCATCGACGATAAAAGAGTTTGTTTATGATCAGAAATTGGCGACCTAAATAATGGAAAAATATTACAAATTATGTCCCGAGAAGGTAGCAGTCAAACAATTTAAACCAATAGACTGATTTTTAACAGAATTATTGTTTCTTACTTTTACTTATTTTTTCATATTCCACCTCTAAAACTGGCAACCTTCGATTCATTGATAGAATTTACTAAAAATAAAATATATGAATTTGTTCAAGATCGATTTTAGGAACCGGCCATATGATTATGGTGATCATCTTCTTTTAAAAAAGAGAGAGAAGATTATGATGATCATGTTCCTTGAATAATATCAGATTTGATAAAGATTGGTGGATCAGATAAGAGCATTGTAGCCGCTAGATGCTATTATGGTTGCTGTAAAATAATGCAAAAACAGATGAATAAACAAAAGAAAGTAAATAACATAGATATTTAATGTGATTCATCATCATTTGGATACATCTATGGATAAAGAAGGATTCTATTAAATGGAAGCTAAATATATTTCAAATTACGTTAATAATACACAAAGAAAAATATAAATAAAAGTATCCCGGTTTGAAAATCCTTTCACAAAATTTACGGATCTGAACTTAATAAAGATAAACGAAATAAAAATACGCAACCTATATATGAATGATCCTATATTGTTTGGGCTCGTCATACAAGATTCAAAACATATCTGACACTGAAGAACAAAAAAATAAGAGTAAAGAGTCTTCAATCTTTTAGAATCAAGTAGAACTTCGGTCTTCAAAATTGATAAATGTCTTATCGTGATATGTCCATAAGAAAAAGTATTCGCGAAGCGTCTTTCCTTAGAATCTCGGTCTGCATGTGGTAGACGCAGTGTGAAAGAAATGATGGACCCAAAAACTGAGACATTCGAACCCGCAAAAGATAGTAAATCCAATCTCCTGAAATCATATGCGAGAGACGACATGATATGCTTTGTTCCAGAGCTATTTTTGCCGGTTGGGACGTAGATGTATGACGTCCTCATCAAATCTCATCACTTTTTGGTCTTGCTATATTAGTTTTGGGACACTGTGTATAAATGTACCATGGTGTGATTAACTATCCAAATATTGTCTCCAATTGTCTTTCCAATATATATATATATATATATATGTTAATAGTTATGTCACTCGTTCCAAATAATCGATTGATCAAATAGAATAAATAAGCATATTATCAATGCATCTATTAACTGATGTATGTATGGCCCAATTTAAGATATCCCATAATGAAGTGGACCAAGAATACGCAGAAGAAAATCTCAATAATTCTTGTACTATTCATAAACTTTACTCGACAGTCTCATCACGGGAAATTTTTTTTTCTAACTTTCACATGAACGACAACTCTGCCATTCACATGCTTTCCCCTTTTTTCTTATCCATCTTAATCAATGTAAATCTACTGATATATATATATATATATATATATATATGTATATATAATTTTCTCTGATTCCCGAACATGAAAAATTAATTATTTACTATTATTTGTAACTCTGTAAGTAATCCTGCACCATAAAATTTTCCCTTGGAAACATATACGCCGTATCTGTTTTTCATGGTTGTAACTCCACACGTAATCATGTGCCGGCTAGAGAAAAAAAGCTAAAATTGCATGATCAGTATCATAACGATTTGGACCCCTTTTCCTTTAAAGAACAACCAGTGTGAATCAAATTGGGTTAAACATATATAGATTCTAATTGGTAACCATCACATAAAAATTATGAATAAATAGAAAAAGAAATGATAATAAATAGAAAAAGAAATGATAGATATAAAATAGTTGAAATGAGGAGGAATGATTATTCATCCTTAAGTTTTCGACGGAGACCAAATGAACGAAGTAAAACACTAAATTTCTTAATATTCCTAACAAATTACATCATTTATGAGAATTTTTTTTCATTTTCATAAAGTATTAAAGAGCAAATTTGTTCTTCACAAAATTTAAGAATAAACAATCATTTTTCTTATTCTTACTATTTTATTTATAATTGTTAATTCTTATTTGTTCGTAGTATTCTTGTTATGGTTACCATTTAGACATTTAGTTAAAAGAAAATTTGTTCTGTAACATTCTACAAAAAAATGAAAAGGAAAATTTATTTCTTACAGATGGTATGATTTCTTAGAATGTTAAGAAAACAGTGTCCATCTTTATTTGGTCACTATTTAAAGTCTTGTGAGATCGATTTTATTCTCTTACTGAGTTTTAATTGGCTGAATATATTGTAATATAAGCTGAAATTCATTGAAGATATCCAGTTACCATAGACATTGTAGGATTTTTTTGGTCCAGACGCATTTATTTAAATGTACAAACAGAAAATGTATTTTATATTATAAAAGTGTATTCGTAATAGAATAAAATTATAAGACACTAATGTCTAATATGAAAATTATGACAGATTCAAAATTAGTATCCGCCAAAATCAATTTTATTTATTTTATTGGTAGTCAATACCATTATATTGTTGTTTTATTTGTTCTATCCCACAACTAGTGAGCTATATAATCTTTAAACAAACCGTACATGAAACCTTTCGTCAAAAAAAGAAGAAAAACCCATACGTGTGAAACTTAGTTTTTGATGGTAAATTTAAAGCATCCAGGCAGTAGGGCTGGGCACAAGGCGGGTACTTGCTATTTTGCGTGTATTTACTACTTGACTTGTCTTATACGAGTAATAAAATTATCGACTTGTATTTGGCTTGCTAAAAACGAGTACTTGCTATTTCGAATACTTGAACAAAAATGAATTACTTGCAAATTACTTGCCCCGTTCTGTTACTTACTATTTACGAGTATTTGTCAACTATTTACGAGTATTTGTGAACTATTTACGAGTTTTTATGAGTATGTAAAAACTATTTACTAAATAATATTCTATTAAAAATAAAAATAAACATGAAAATTTGTTTTGTTTATTTTTTACTTAAAATAACATGTGAATTACTTCAGACGAAATATTTTTTTCATGTTATAAAGAAAAACAAATAAAGATATATGAATAGTTCGATATATAAGCATTGTGTAATTTTCAAGATGACAAAAATGTCTTCTCTAAGCAAGTAACAGATAATAACAAACCATATAGCTAAATTTTTAATACTTGTTACTATGTAATACTTAACCAGGTGACAACGAATTTTTTTTAAAATTAAGACGGATATGAAACAAATAACAAGTATAAGAAGAATAATGAATATTTTGTCCAATTTTAAATATAAATAAAAGAAAAGACAAATATGAACAAGTATTTAATGGATCACATAACAAATAGTAAGTAACGAGGCAAGTAACGAGTCGAGTACTAAAAATAATAATGATACTTGATACTTGACTTGATCTTGCAAGTAATGAAAATTATCGACTTGTTACTTGTGTTGACAACACCGAGTACTTGAATTTTCAAGGCGGGTACTAGTCGAATAGCGAGTTAAAGGCGAGTAACGAGTAATGATGCCGAGTCCTAACTGGTCCTCGGAATATGAAGGCAAGCCGATTTTTTTTGTTACCCATTAGCTATTAGATTATAGACTTTTTCCAGATATAATTTAATATTCCCTCTGTTCCACCAAAATTATAGTGTTAAGAGTTTTTATATACTTCGAGAATAGAGTTACAATACCAGCAATAATCCTGTGTTAATACATAATTTATACTAAAACTTATTATATTAGTAATTGTGTTAATTAATTAATATGGAAAAATAGATAAAAACTATAACATTACACTGAAAATACAAAACTACTATCTTTGAAAAACAAATAAAAAATTTCAAGACTACAATATTTGTGAAACGGATGGTGTATGAAACAAAAATCTATATCTATTATATTAAAATAGAAGTCATGATTTCTTTCATGTGTGATATTTGAAAATTGACCCTTCTTTAAAATGTTGATTACATTATTTTTTGTATTTGCATAATAATATCCTAACAATATCTTCAATTCCCTTATTTATTCTCATTCTTAAATTTAGGAAGTGTTTATTCCCATTATTTATTCATTTTGCAGATCAAATTATAACTAACTTAATGTTAGCCATTATATTTTATATCTACTTTCTTTAACAGTTTAAAAAAAATGTGAGTGGGGTATCTTTTTGTTAAAATCGATTTATCTCATTTGGTATAAGATATAATAGAATTAACTTAAACCAAAATATCAATAAAACAAACTTAAACAATAAAAATATTATATATATATATCAATAACTATACAATATCTCACTTATTAAAACAAAATTCTACATTTACACCGAACCTTTCTTTTGTAAGTTTTTAACTAATTATACATTTCTACTTTATAGTTAAACCTACAAAAACTATGTGTTTTCCTACACCATGTGCAATAATAAAATTCTTAAATTTAAAATGGTTAAAAATAAAATTTTATAATTAATGTTTGTTTTATTTTTACTAATATTTTAGTACAAATTTTGATTTAATTAACATTAAATTAAGATAAATAATTTTTTTTTAATTATACTTAACAATAGATATGTATATATTTAAAATTATAATCTTTCACAGAATTTTATCTATTTATTTTGGATAAAATATATTAAATCAAATTGTATAAAATTAATAAAAAATTGATATAAAAGTTGTATAATAATCAAAAAGTACAACTAAACAGCATCTTTAAAACTTTTAGATATATAAAAAAGCTAATAATACTACAATTAAAAATTTATATTTAAAAAAAAATTAGAAAAAATAGAAATAAAAATATTTTGAAAATTTTAAAATGCTATTATATTTCTATTATTATAAAATTTAAGGTCATAGTTGAATAGATATTTTGTTATTTTATGTGTAAATGGATTATGTTATTAACTATATTTACTATTAATTTATCATTTAATAATGCTATAATTATATAATATATATAAATTTTGTATTGTGTATATAGTTGGAACTAAATTAGTAATAATACATAATAAACAAAAAAATATTTAGTTATTTATATATCTATAAATTATTAATATTTTTAGAAAATGTATATTACTTACGTTTTTAAAAAGATATAGTAAAATTTTATTAGATTTAAATCTTTAAAAACTGTACGGCTTTCTTTTTAGTTTTTAATATTAAATATGTATTTGAACTAGTTGAATAATTAAATTATTATGCGACATATTATGATGCATAATTAATTTAAAATTTAACTTTGATAATATTACACAGTAAACTAAAGTTATATCGACATATTACTTTTGTTTTATTAGTATAAATACTATTAATTTTGAGTCTTAAGAACGTACTTTTACATATTGTATTCTTTAAAAAGAAACTAATATAATTAAAGTAAGATTAGAAATCTTATTATAATTGTGTTTGTAACTAAAAATATGGATAAAATAATCTATTAGATCAGTGCTAACCATTACGAATATAGCTTATGAAGTCCATTTGTTGCTCAAAAAAGTCCATTAATCGAAGTAAATTTAGGATTTGATTGGTAGAGGCTGTATGTTTGAGTTTTTTGGTTTTAAAAATTAAGATTTAGATTTGTGGCTTTAACTTTAGATTTTATTGGTTTGAAATTATTTCAAAGTTTAAAAAACACTAAACATAAATTGTAGAAAATTGATTTAATATATTTCCTTTTTAAGATTTTGCGTTCTAGTTTTAATTTTCTTTTAAAAAATTGATTCTTTGATTTTATTGTTGTAGAGAGAATTGAGATTGTCTAGAACACTCACAACCATCACCAATCACCCACTAATTTCACAACCTAAAATAATATATAGCTTTAACTTTTTCATTATAGAATTTAAAGTAGCTCATTTTGTAATATTTAAGCTGTAGTTTTTAAAATACAATAACAAATAAAACATATCTCAGTTTTTTGGCGCAGACATAAGGTAGCTTAAATTATTTCAGCAAACCACACCTCTATCATTTAGAGAGAGAAGTGGAGATTTTCTCCAATTTTCACCAAAGCTATAATTTTTAAATGGTTTTTGTTTGTCCCTTTTTTCCAATGGATCTTCTCCATTTGATAGATTCAGACATTAAAATTCGGATCTAGCTAGACTCAAATCTAATTTGGTTGGGATTCTAGGGATTTGTTCTTTTTGTTCCGATTGAGCCGATAAAATTTATTTTTCATTTCTAATCGGATAAATAATAATACAATGGTCTAAAAATATTTCAGCAAGCTTACCGGGTTTATCATAGCCAATGGTCTAAAAACAGTTTAGGTAATAGCTTAAGCATCGTTTAGGTATTAGGTCCTCTAAATTTATAGTGATTAGCTTTTAAACTGTCTAAATAATTATAATTATTATAAATAATATGTATTTTATTATTATAAATTAATATGTGTAATCATAGTATAAAATTATAAAATAGTAGTATAAATTTAAAATTTGTAAATTCGATATTTAATATAGTATATTATATATTTAATATATTGTTATAACACTTAAACTTCCTAACCAAGTAACCAACCAACCGGACAGATAAAATAATACAAAACATATAGAATAGAGCTCATTAGTTAGTAATATTATATAGCATGAATACTCAATCACGACATGACATGAATAATAGGGAGATATTGGATTCTTATGTTTGGACTTTATGTTGGAATATATCCGATACGGTTGGCGTTTTATTACTTTGAATGTGCTCATTCTTGAATGTGCAACGTGGGATGTGAATCTAGTTTATGAATCAAATTAATATATATACATTGTACATATACATTTATATAATACGCAGTCATCAACAATAAATTCAATACTATATTTTCTTCTTTTACAAAGGCATTAAATAAAAGATGTGTATTCAAATGGGTGTTTTTTTGTCATCCAAGTGGGTATTTTATATGCCTTTATATATTGTCATAAAAGAGTCATTTGTTTTAAAATGATAATTAGATTTTGACCCGTCCTTTTAAAGGGCAGGTATATTTTTTATTTGTGATTTTTATATAGAAATATAAGTTTTATATTTGTGTTTTTTTAATCATTTTTGTAATTATATTTGTGTATACTATTCAAAAAAAATTATTAGTAAAATTTTTTGATAATTATATTGAATATGTGATGTTGTATAACTATAAACTTGTACCCAATGTTTTGAAATCTGATCCAGACCCGCTGTTGAACCAGTAAATCCGGTGATTCGGTATGTAATCCGGTTTATGTTTTTTAAAAAATCATTATTTAATCATCCAGTAAAACTCACCAAAACCTGTTAAAACTCAGAACCCGGTTATCAGTTAAACCGTTACGTAACTTTTAATTATTAATTTTTTGATTTTAATTATATTATTAGAATATGTTTGTATTCTAATCAGGAAGTTAAATTCTGACCCACTATTTAAAAAGGTAGGTATATTTTTTGTTTTACATTTTTTTGGAAATTCTATTTAATGATCTTATATTAAATAGTTTAATATATATTATATATTACTTTTATTATTATTATGCTCGTGTAAAAACTATCAAAATGCAAAAAACAGTTTTATTTTTTTCTGTCGGCCAAAAACAATTTTAATGTAATCTAATGTTGATTTTGGAAGCAATATGTGGACACTAAATTGCCTAATCACATTCGCCCCTCTCTTCTCACGGTAGCTTCTCCATGGCCCCACTACTCCAATAAATAGGAGTTACAGTTTTTAACTTTAAAACAAAAGTGTAATACGGACAATGAGGAGATATATTTGTTTTTGAAAAAATAAAAATTAATAGTTGGACACAACATTAATCAATTGGTCATGATCTTATTTTAATTGTATTGATTCAATGTTTTCAAATAGGTATGGGCATCCGAGTCTTTGAATCGAATCCAAGTCGTTTTTTTGGGTTTAGGTCTTTCGAATTTTAGACAATTGGAATCAATAAGAAAATTTTGGTTTGGTTTTGGATCAAGTCTTCTTGGGTTCGGATCAGTTTGAATGAACAATTTTATACCTGAAAAGAACTGCTATATTCTGTTTTGGTTCGGTTTTTGGGTCTTTTAGGTACTTTTCAAGTTTTTTATGTTTTCAAGTCTGTTTCTTTGTCATTTTCGGGTCATTTGGATACTTACGGGTCTTTTCCATGTTTTTGGGTTGGTTTCTTTGTAATTTGCTGGTTTTAAGGTAATTTTTGAATCATTTTCATGTTTTCTGTGACTTTGTAATTCTTTGGTCTATTTTACAAATTTTGGATATGATTCGAGTAATTAAGATCTATTTTATACTATATCCAAATTTGCACCTGGAATTTTTGTAATCTTCAACTTAAATACCTACAATACTATAAAACCGTAAGAATAAAAGCCAACATTTTGCAATAAATATTAGAATAGGATTATTATAATTTAGGTTTACTATTATTCGATTAGGTCTAGGGTTTGGTTTGAGTTGGATCCAAAACCGAAGGATCCTCCATAATAAAATCTAATGGAGTAAAATGACATCACCAATACGCGATCCAAACCGATTTTTTGGACTGGTTCCGTTTTGGATTTTTGGATTCGAGTAAAATGCCTGCGTCAAGTTTCAAATTCAAACCGGACATCAAACCGCTTGAACAGACCCGTTATAGTTATACTAGTGATGCATATAATCAATTTCACATTAATTAATTGAACTATTTTTAATGATAATTGTAAACAAAAAAAACAGGTACAACAATAATTTACACAGTCGATATACATGCTGGTTTAAAAAAAACATAATTTATACAAATAGTTTAAATAAATAACATGTATATACACATATTTTCTGATAAAGTATATCAATATTATAAGCTATTATAACAATTCAACTATGTAGGATACTGAATTATTTTACAAACAGGTTGTTAAACAGGCTTTTGTATTATTTTTTTTTAGATTTTTGGTTATAACCAATATAAACACTAAAATTTAAACAAAATACATAAAAACAAACTAACAGCCTGTATTGGACCCGGTTTGATGTTAACCATTAAAATCGAATGACTAAAAATCAAAAATGGACTAGAAACCAATTAATTCTGTCCATTCTTAAACCGCCACCGCCACCGCCGCTGGCTTCAGCTACACCCTTCATTCACGACGAAGACTAAGTTAAACGGACGGAGACGCTGACAGAAAAAACTGAGCCATCAAGGTAGTAGACAAGAATGGATAGCCACGCCTCTAGAATCTTGAAGCACCTTCATCTGAAAACACACTAGAAGAAAGTAGAGAGAAGATCACCTTCGTCTACATAATCAAACAAATATTTAATGCGAACTTACTATCGACACACAAACATGTTATTTGAAATTGAAACGTGGATCAATGGTAAACATAAGAAAATGAAGTCTAAATTAATTCTTCCAATCGTATTTAACTGGGTTACCAATCAAGCCTTTTAGAAATCTGGCCATTGACTATCTTAGTCAACCTTATATAAATATGTGTAAAATGCGATGTCTTCACCAGTTTCATCCGCGGCGTAAATTTTTGCAGTGATTATCACGCTCAAATCATTCCTAAGTATTTAACAAAGGAAAGCCCCCTACCCTAATGCCATTTGATTGATTAAAGTTCCGTGCTGAGGCGTTCCTCGGCATCGTCGTCGAGCTGCCGAGAGAGATCCTCTATAAGTCAGTCTCTCTACGTAATCCCAATCGGGAGCTCGAATGAATATACTAAATTTTTTTGGCCAAGATCTATTATATGTGTTTTTCATTCTAACATACTAAAAGTTTCGTTGAAGCTACCAACTTTTCACCATTTAGCTGCATAATACTCTATCCATTGCGTTAACCCTCGTAATGAGAGGATAAGTATACCTTCCTATATCTTAGGGATTTTGACAAATCTATGCGTTTTCTATTCCTAGTTACTAGTTAGCTTACGTTATTATGTTGTATTTATACATTACCTTGGTTGATCAATAAAAGACACACGTCTGCATACAATATTATATGTATGAGAGCTAGGATCTACTTCTAAATAACTTTTCCACATTTCTATACTATTTGATCAAAAACCGCCCGATAATTATGGAGCTCTTATTAGATCTGTTCTACTACTTTTGAACGGGAATTATTACAACCTCGAAACTTACATTCCTTTTTTATTACAGTATATAACCAACTAAACAAAGACGGACTCCAATCAAATCAGACATAAAGAGTTCAGAAAGATCTATAATATATAGATTACGAAAACAACAAACGAAAAAGGTTAGCAAAGATTCACCTAACTATAAGTTCTATAATAGTAAGGCATTATAAAGTTCTTACAAACGGATGACTTTACTCCGGAAAATTCAGTTCACCATTCAAAGAAACGTCTCCACGAACACGGCGGCGACCAGCACCACCGCGGTTTACATTTCTCACCATTCCTCCAACTCCAAGAAAATCCAAAGTTAAGTTGTCCGAGCCGCTCATATTTCCATTATTGTTACCAAAGTCAACGTCGAAGATATTGCCACCGGATCCGCCGGCACCACCGTCATTTACGGCCACTAGTGAGTTCACTAGACCTTGAAGGTTACCGTTATTATCGTCCCCCATAAAATGCCCTCCTCCAAAGTCATTAACATCCACGCCTGACGAAGAAGCTAAGCCTCTGAACAAGGCAGAAGGATCATTGCTCGTGATTGAACCCAATTGAGTAGCTTTCTGAAGCATTGACGTGGCTGACACGTTAGAACCCGCGTTCGAGCTTTCTTCACGGTGAACAAGAGCGTCGGTGTTATATAGAGAAGGACGAGTCGTCTCAGAGTTCTTGGTGTTTTCTTGAAAGAATCCGAGGTTGAAGAAGCTGCTGTTGGTGGTTATACTCTTGAGGCTTATGTTGTTGACCGGATCAAACTGGATCAGACCTTGTTGGTTCATGAAACACTGGTCGCTGTTGTTCTTGTTGTTCGGTACAGTCAGCATTCCTTGGCTCTGTACTAAGAAGTTAGGGTTTGACGTTTGCGGAGTAAAGTCTCTGCTATTTTCAGAAGATGCAATGTTTAGATTGTAACCCGCTAATGACGAAAATCCTGAGTTAGGATGGCCACTCAAATGGTTTTGGGAGAGAGCGTTGCCACCGTCGAGTCTCCCGTAAAATGCACGTGAGCCGGCGCCGCTGCTAGCAGCTGTCATTGACGTGAAGTTCACGGTAGGGTTTCTAGCGGTCTCTTGAATCAATGCATCACAGAAAGCCCTATGTGTAATGTAACTATCCCGTCTGCAAAACAAATAGCCCAAAAATAAAATTGAAATGTATGTATACAACAAATAACCCCAATTTTTAATTTATACATACATAAGTTGGAATGTTCAAAAAAAAAAACATATGTTGCATATATTGACGTGAATCATCATAATGAAAACTATAGTTACTGTGGCTACCATTTATACGAAAGAATGTAAGAAGAATATAGAGGTCCAGTCAATTGCTCCTTTAATGAAAGAGCTTCCTCATTTAATGCAAAACCCAGGAATGTTAATATAAGTCAGTGACATTCTACAACAACGTATTTAACACAAACCATAAAAATAAAGAAAGAAACCCTAGAAAGGCATGCATTAATTGAAGTGTTCACCGGAACACTGATGAAATAAGTAACGCATTCTTACCAAATATTTATTTATATATGTATGTATGTATGTATATGTCTAGAGATAGAAAGAGATAAGACAGGGTCCACAAAAGAAGAGGAGTTTCATAAAAAGGGGAACCTGCGAATTGAAGAAGAAGAAAACAAAAGTGGGAAGTGGAAAAACAGATCCAACTCATACATCTGACCAAATTTAGCATCTTATAAATTTTCTTACTTTCTCTTCACTGTCTTTCTCTATTCACTACTAATCAATAACCAAACAAACAGTTGACCCAAAAAAAACAATAACCAAACAAATACAGTCATAGATTCTATGTACATAGTCACTAGTCACTACATACGTTTTATGGGCGGTCTACTCGAGGTTCAAATTATTTGGCCGAAATATAAGATTTCATGATTTAGTATTTTATTTGAATTAGTATAAAATTTAAGTTTTACATGCAGTGTTGAATGCATCTTTTTACTTAGAATAGTATCAGTATAATACAAAATAACAAAGTAAATGATGGTCCATTGTTATATACGTTACCTATATGTAGATACTACACACACACACACACACACACACACATATATATATATTATACGTTTCATCACTTAGCCCAAAAACAGACAAATTATTTAAATGAAATAGATAGAGATCTGTTACGTACCTAGAGAAGATGGTACCACAGTCACATCGATACTCTTTTGTACCACAAGTCTTAGAGTGAGCTTTCCAATCCGATTGAACCGCATAACGCTTAGAACATTTGTCGCATTTCCACTTCTTTTCTCCGTGTTTACGATAGTAATGCTTCTTGACTCCGGTGAGGTCTCCGAGAGCACGTGAGGGGTCATGGTGGACGCACGTAGGTTCCGGACAAATATAGACTTTCCTCTTCACTTCTTTGGTTGACTTCTGTTTGAGCTTCCATGGAAGATTGTGTCCTCTTCGGTGAAGCTGTAGATTTTGTTCTCTTTGAAACCCTTTCTTGCATACATCGCATATAAATCTGTTTGTAGCCATTAGTGTCGTTGGAGACAACGCTACCACTTCCGCATCAGGATCTGTTTGATCAATTAAACTCAATCACCAATCCAGATTCAAAATGTTAATATATGAGGATTACATCAAGCCAATAACACACACAATTACAAACATGTACAAACTGAAGTAAACCAAATCACACACACACACACACACATATATATATATATTATTTGATCTAGCGCTGGCAGAATAATGAAATCATCTTTCTTTTTTTTCCTAAAAGGTTTATGATAATTTTTTTTTATCAAGGTTTATGATAATGAAATCTTGATACAAGAATATTAAAGATTAGGATTCCTGTTTATTAGTTCTTTTAATTATCTATTAAAAACTTAGTGACGTATAAATGTATGTCAAAAAAGAGGGGTACTTGCCTGGGTTTCCCGGTTGGTTTCTTCGTTTCTTGGGTTGTGGAGCCGAAGAGTTAGGTTGTTGAATCATTGACATAAAAGTATCTTTCCGGTCAAAGGCGTTATCTCCGGCGCCGGAGCCGGTGATGAAGAACGGCTGAGTGGAGGATGATGAAGGAACAACGCTTGTATTATATGATGATGACATCTTTAGATCTTTCTCTTTGCTTGTAAGAAAGTAATAATCTACAAATAATCCATACAATAAGTTCAATATTGTGAAAGAAATCAAATTATCGCTTGGGAAGAATAAGAAGAGAGTAATTAAGAACAGGAAGAGTCCATAGAGATTGACGACATGAAGAATTTTTATAAAAACAATTCACTAAAAGACATATAGGGAACAAAGAAAAACAAATCAAGGGTTTATGTTTATTTTATTTTTGTTTGTAAGCTTTTGAAAGAATGAAGAGAGATTTGTAAGTTGTGATTTTTTTAGGTACCTGTGATCAAGAGAAAGCAACCAAGAAGAAGAAGGAAAAATAGTCAAAAAGCTATAAATCGGAACTAAAGAAAGGACCAAAAAGAAGATGCATGATAACAAAGAAGATGATGATATATATGGGTATATTGTATGGTGTATAATACAAAGCCCTACCTCTCTCTCTCTATCTCTCTCCGGTTTTGTGTTCTTCTATTTTCTTTTTAATAAGTCATATGATTTTGAAAAGTATGTTGCTGAGGTCTCTATCTGTCATAGTTTATTTTAATGAACAACTTTTTTAAAAAATTGTTTTTGCAATTAAGAAGAAGGATGGTTACGGTTTGGGTGTCACTGTTAAAACGGTGAAATGTGTCCACATGCGGGGTGTGCTGTGGGGACCTAATTTTTCTCATTCGTATCTTTCTGGTGGGCTTTAAGACAAAACCCTCGTTTTCTCTTCATTTAACTGAT
This sequence comes from Brassica nigra, assembly GCA_016432835.1. NCBI lineage: Eukaryota > Viridiplantae > Streptophyta > Magnoliopsida > Brassicales > Brassicaceae > Brassica > Brassica nigra. The sequence goes on along the minus strand of CM028247.1, from coordinate 11,959,157 downwards.
TAGGTGTTGTTGTACGAAACTTTTCTTTATCTAAAAAATGTTTTGTAATTTAATATATACACACACAAATATGTGTTCAGTATATATCTGGGATTGAACTTAAGTGGAGTTTAATCGGAAATGAGCTGGAGACTAATTTTGTGTATTTTATAATAGATTATAAAATGTATAAAACTTTGAAAACACAGTGTAGACTTTTTTGTGTAGTCTAGTTATTTGTGGGTGTGTAACAGTTTTCCGCGACATGAGAATGAGTTTCGCTAACCATTTTTATTTTTTTTATTTTTTTTTTTGATCAAAACCATTTTTATTTAAGAAATGACAATTACTAAGGGTCTTATTAGATCAAGGATTTAATTTGAGAGGATTTCCATTTTTTTAAACCCCTTCTTATTGTATTTAGCATTTACAAATTATATATGAAATCCAAGTTTATTGGATTAGTCATTTGTATAAATTTTTCCAAATTTAAACTTATTGGAAAATATAGATTTTGTCAATAAAATCTTTCAAATGAGATTTTGTGGGGTTTGGATGATATTTTATAGTGAAAAAATGATCGAAATATCACCTCTTATAATGGTATTTAAAACTTTTTTGAAAAATAAAAAAAATTACTTCCTACAAAAAATGTTTGAAATAAAAAAATATTTTAAAATCAATTTTTAAAAACGTTTACATATCTATATATTTCATAAAATGATAAAATATCAAATTATAGTAATTTTAAAAATAAAAATATTATTTTAAATAATTTTTTTTTGAAAAACTCTTAAATTTCTTCAAAAACCCTAAATATTTTTAAGATTTAACTTAAATCTAGGATTTTCTTGGTTTACTCAAATCTTGAGTTCTTTCAAATCTTTAATTCAATAAAATTCTTCATTTCCTACAGCATTTTACCTTTAAAAAAAAAGATTTGGTACTGTTTTAGTTGGTTTCTCTTATGTTAAAACCTAATAATGATTTTAAACTTACAATTTAGAAAAAATTAATTTTTTTCTTTAGATCCGATTTTTTGAGCAAATCAGAGCAAAACACAAGGATTCTTCACCGATCATGTTTTTGAACAGGGCATATCATATGGGCAATTAAACAAAGAAATGTTAGATTTTTGTATGAAAATTAATATATAACTCTTGTTTTAGCTATGTCTACACATGGTTTAAGTTCATGGAGGAGTGACATGATCTTGGAATGGCCCTAAGTGCTGCTTCAGATGTGTTTCACATCCCTTCTATCATTTGGTGGTTTTAGATTTTTTTTTGATAAAAAAGTTTTTATTTCTTTATCGAAATTTAAATAGTTTTTTTTTCCAGCGAAAATTGACCCCGAGTCATAAAATGCCTATTAGATACTCTTTTACTGTTAGACCAACAATTTGTTGGTTGGTTTTAGATTCTTCATATGCGGCTCAAATATTTGTACTTCAAATATATAAAAGTATTTGCAGTTCACTTTATAACTACAATTTTATCATTTATTGGATGCTCATTTACTTATTATGTATATACCCTGTTTGTTTATTCTTACAATGAAAGCTTATGGTTTTCGTAAAGTAACTAGATTCTGATCCGTGCATTTAAATCGCAGAATTATTTTTAAGAAAAATTTAGTTAGACGATATAAATCTACATTGTGTAATTTAATAATTTAATATCTCTAGATCGGATAACTCCTCTGCCGATGGCTTAGCCAAGGCGACTCTTCAGTCTTTACTTTTCCTGTAAAGGACCTCATAAAATTGGCCACATTTTAGGCCCACTTCATCTTTTTCAATTAATGAAATACCCAAGGACAAAAAAAATTGGAACTCGTTTTGAATGCAAATATTATTTTTAATTTATATTTTTTTTGTTTTTATATTTTACTTTTTTATGAAAACATCATTGAGAAAGTAAAATGTTTACATATTTTATTATTTTATTTTGCTATAAAAGATTTTTTATAATTTATAATAATTTTGTGTTTATAAGGATAATTATAATCATATAATTTTCAATATTTTATTTTATATTTTCGTAATTAACAAGTGTAGTTTCGTAGTTTTGAAATGAAGTAGGCTATCACACTAATTTAATATGCCTCTTATCGATAAAAATATTTTATCAATTTTAATGAAATAAACAACCCATAAAAAGTATAGTTATAGTTAATTTTGGAACTTTCTCTTATAAAAAATTATTTCAGTTTTAGTTATTTATTTGTTTTCAAATAATCTTGTATTCAAATTAAAAAACTTTTAAAAAGTGAAACCTATTATTTTAGATTGTTTGCAAATAAATATTTTTCAATGTATTGTTTGAACATGTTTGGTTAGTATAATATTATTTTCAAAATTATTCTTATTGAAGTTCTGATAAAAATAAACACACAAAATAGTTGTTTTTAGTAAATATAAAGTTGGTTAATTGTAAGATATAAATTATAAATTGGTAATATTTATATATTGATTAAAATTATAATAGATATAGAAGATTTTCCAAATTTTAGCAAAAAATAAAGATATAGAATATTTTGTGCGTCAGTTAAATAATCAAAATGAATTGGAATGTTTTTGCATATTGATTAAAAGTATAGATATACCGTATTTTCATTTTTATGCTTTAGTATGATCGGTTAATTGAATGTATGATTAATTTATTTATTCTTTTATACAAATGTTATGTTGTTTTTTTTTGTAAAGTTGTTTCATCGTATCGGCTAACCATTTTAAGATAATAAAAAAAATCTTAAATTGTCCAACTTAAGTATTTATGAGACATGAGCATTTATAGGGGACATTAGGTTTAGGTAATGTCGTTCAGAATTTTTAGAAAATATTGGTTGTTAGTTAATTGAAAAAAATCATATCTATGGATAGGGTAAATATGCATTTTATTCCTGAAGTGTTCTAAATCGTCGGTTTTAATATTCAAGTACTGGTTGCACAGAATTGTTCTGCAAATAATAGTTGACTGATCAATTCAAGCACTCGTCATCTATTTTCATAGTTCAACACGAAAAAACCATTGTTCAACTCTTTGACAACATGAAAATATCTAAAATTTTGCCCTTCTATCCAAATGATGGAGGGACGTACGCCTTTGCACAAAATTGGAAATGAAATAATTAACCGTTAACTGATGAACGAAAAATAACGGTTTCCCTCAACTTTTTAAAGGTTGAATATTCTAATTATAATTTTGCGCAGTCAATGAATAGTTGGAAAATAAATATATGCATATACTCCTATTATTTAATTTGACGACCGAAAATACTTGAGGAATTAAAAACAGCAATCTCTCTTTTTAAAAAATAATTTAAAATATTATTAAGTTAAATATAACCAATATATAAGATTTTTACCTTTTGAATCAGATTTTTTTTTTAAAATTTTTTTCAGCGTATAAGATAATACAAATAATTATAGTTGCATCATATCATTGATGTACATCATATTTATAAAATCAATTCTGGATGATTTCTTATTGCTTATACAATCATATGTTGTACATCAGATCTCTAGTTTGATTAATCATATGTAATTATCTCTACTTTAGACAATCATATATTGTACATATATCAGCAATACATTATTAATGTAATTATCTTATATTATATTATATGCTTTTAAAACGAAAATTATTTTCTGAGATTAAATATCTTGTATATTTTTTCAGATTGAGAATATTTTTAACTATGAATCATTTTAAAAATCATCTAAAGTTATTTTATAAACATGAAGTACGTCACCATTACAATGTAAGTGTCATTATTTTGTATTGTTTTATATGTCACTGTAAAAACTTAAAAATCTCTTTTTAAAGGTAATTAAATATCTTGTATCATAATTTTATTTTACTTGAAACTATTTTTAATCATTAGTTTTTTAAAAAAAAATGGGATTGATGTTCGTGACGTTCAATCTTATAAGGTGCATAACAAATAAGTGAGTTTTTAGTTTCTCAAGTATTTTCAATAGAAAATTAAATACTCAAGTATTATATGTGCATATTTATTTTTCAACTAATTATTGACTGCGCAAAATTATGATTAAAATATTCAACCGTTAAAAACTTGACGGAAACCATTGTTTTTCGTTCATTAGTTAATAGTTAATTATTTTGTTCCCAGTTTCGCGCAGTCAACTATGCGCGAGCAATACTTGTGTATTAAAACTGCCAATTTCAAATACTTCTGGAATAAAATGCCCATTTTCTCTATATCGATATCTTAAATAATTTTCAAGAGTTATGATTAAAAGTTAAATGTATTAGTACTATTCCAAATATTAGAGCATGATTAACCCGGAGTTCTAAGGATGAGGTTCTTAGGGAAATATAAGAAATTGTTTCTTAATTTTTAACTAAAAAAACTAAGAACTGGTTTTTAAAAAAGGTATTTAAGAACCGGTTCTTAGCTTTTTTAATTAAAAGTTAAGAAACAGTTTCTTATATTTTCCTAAAAATCTCATCCTAAGAACTCTGGGTTAATCATGATCTTAGAACATTTCAAAGGAACCCATCTTATGTTTTAATAATATAGATATACCAAAATTTTGCAAGGAAAGGTAGCTTGCATATTATATTTAGCCTTTTACAGAGATTCTTGCGAATACATACAAACACAAACAATAAGGCAGGCTCTATGATGAATATCTTTCAGTTTCTTTCTTTTGTGGGCTGGTTGCCAAGGAAGAAAAGATACAACAAACAGCCAAGGCCCAATTATTTAGGATTAGGCCAACTGTGTTAAATCTTCATTTTATTTTTAGAAATTGATATCGTAAAACTTTTATAAAGTAAATTTGTTAATTTATGAAGTTATTAATTTAAAGAATTTTTTTTTTGGATTTATAATTTTTAAAATCATTTTTAGTGTAGAAAAATGAAAATAATATTTCATTTATGATATTAAATATTGATTAAAGTTTATAGAGACATGATTAACTATTTTTATTAGATTATTAATGTATTTTATGTATGGTAATTACATATCGTAGAATACAAATTTACTTTTCTATGTAGTTAGATAAAATTAGAGATACAATTTGGTTAAAAAAAGATAAACAACATAAACTTTTTATATGTTTATATAAAATTTATATATATGATAGTTATTAATTTATGATTTTAATGAAACTATATATTTATTTAAGAATTTTCAAAATATTATTATTTTACTATTTTATTGAATATGTCATATTTTACACCAACCTAACTACAAACCGGAAAAATGTATTAATTTATCGTGTTTATTAATTTACAAGTATTAAATTTATAGAGTTTCTATCCTGTTTAAAACAAAACTTGTATGAAAATGGAAAAAGCTTTCCCACCCACCACCGACTATCTTTTCCGTATCCTAGACTTGGCTATTGGGCCTTTTATATAAATTGAATTGGGCTCAGATATAATATTGGGCCAAATACGGTCCATTTGAAAGTCTTGTTCTAGAATCGATAAACTGATTAATCGAACCAATAATCAAAATGTCTGGGGCTAATGATGAGTAAGATGCAAAAGTTATGATGCAAGCCACACGAGTTGGCCGAAGATTTGTAGTTGAAGACGAGGAAGTGAGTGGAGATGTGGTTGAGAAGGCACTGCACAAGTGTGAAAAATCTCAGTTGATCTTCGTGAGGATATTTATGGTAGCTCTTCTAGGGTTAGTACTTGTGATAAGTACTCTGAAGTGGAAATATCTACTGTAATGATTGTCATATATACATGTATCATTACTCTTCTCAATCTTCTATATTATAAGGAGTGTTTGCTCGAATCTGACGAAATGAAACTTTTTTACTGGGGTTTGAAGATTATGCATACAACTTTTCTGAACTCTAAGACTGCATGATTCAGGAAATGGGGTTTTGTTAGATTCTTTATTTTTTTATTGGTTTAAGTTTTATAGTCATGCTAACTAAAGTTAATTGCTTTTATGTTTGGTTTTGTGATAATCACAAACTGATATTGATAAGCCTATTAAGCAAGGGATACGAATTTTCAGCCTATACACAAGTTTACCAGTTAGTTGGTGTTAACTTTCTTTTTCTCTTGTATAAGAAGCAAACTGAAGGAGGTATATATATATATATATATTCTACTAGTTAGGATCTGTAGAGAATTTTTTTATTTGATGCCACTTCATAATTGACATTTCAACTTCTTATAGACAATAGCCATTATAGCGGATGAGATGGGTCTTGGAAACACCATTCAGATGAATTTGTTCTTTGGGTTTACATGCACAAGTGGTCTTTGTTTCTTAGGAGTATATTATAGTAACAGTGACGAGACAATACTTATTCCTTGCACATATTAATGTATGTAGGAACTATGATCGCTATTGGAGTTCATGTTGCCTGATATTTTTACCACAGAGAATTTCAACTTGAAGAAGTTGTTAAATACAGCACAGAAAATACCAAGTTGATCACTCGAATGAAATCTATTCTTGTTCCTTTCATTTTGATCCGTTTAAAATCTGATCTCATGCAGCAACTTGTTCCAAAGATACAGAGGATATCATTAAACTTCAAGTTGTGATCTCTCATCGCTCCTCAATCCAATGCGGGTGGAGTATGTCCATCCGCTGTTAATTAGGTGAATTTACATCGATGAAGATGTCATTCGCATTGCCAGGAAGTTACACCCACTCGGTGCATTTGGATTTGAGTACTCAGAAAGAGTTATCGAAGGAGTTTTCTATATAATTGAAAACAAAGATTTATCCACTAGGTAAATAACTCTCTTTCCAAAAAATAATAATTCAAACTCCATCAACGTAACTGACATGTTATAAGATCTATGGCTTAGCTTTTGTTACATTATGGAGTTAACGATAGCAAATAAACTCTCTCAGACAAGGCATGTTATGCTCTTAGCAATGGACATCATGCTCGATATCTTAGAATGGGCATTTGATGTAATACATGTTACATACAGAAGACTTGGTGGCATGACACTTCATGAATTCTTTGTATTTGTCAATTAGTTTGGTTACAGTAAAATTTGGGTTTGATCGATCTATTTGATGTAGAAAAGGAGAAAATCCAACTGGATTTTAACATTTGATTAGTTTTGGGTTAGAAATACTGATTTTTTGGATTTATATGCCAATGTCTGTTTTCATCTCCCGACTAATAGTTTGGCAATGTTGGTAGTACAAACTAGTGATGAAATAGAGTTGGGAGTTCACTTTGATGGCGACGGAGACATGCCTGAGAATATCATGGGAGAGTCTTGCTTCTCTTTTCATGGGATAACACCCTGTTTTTCTTTTTCTTTTTGTTTATTTTGAGTTAAATTTAATTTTATGAGAAGGAAACATGTGTAACACTATTCTAAGTTTAGTTAGATTTGAAACGAAAAAATATTTTTAATAAAATTTACTTTTAGATATTTAGTCATTTTAGATAATATGTAAATGTAAAATTTAAGATAAATTAACAATTTTATCTTTTATTTATAAATGTACTATATAGTTTACAAAAATTAAGATATATTAAAAAATTTCATTTAAGAGAATCTAAATTTATAATATTTATGACGAAAATATTTAATTATTAAAACTACAAATTAAATTGTATTATAATAAAAATGTAACATACATTTAGATTTTAAATAGAATATATTTAAAGACGTTATCAAAAACTATTTTGTTGAAATTTTTTAATTTTATTTTGAAATTATTGAAATATTTTTAATATTTTGTAACCAAATTCAATATGACAAAATTACTTTTAATAAATATCTAAGTTTTCAAATATATTAAAGATATAAATCATAAGTAACACGATGACAAAAAAATCATAAGTAACAAGATAAATAAAAACTAATTTTATATAATTATTTTATTTTAATAAGATAGATAAGAATATATATAGTTAAAAACCTTTTTTTTTGTAAAACTATATAGTTAAAAACCTTACGCATGTAAATTTAGACTTGGTTGAAATATGTGAAGTTAAATGAGTTGTAAATTTAAACTTGGTTGAAATCTGTGAAATCAAATGAGTAAAAGAAATCGTGTACAACTATAAAGTCACACGAATAAGGAAAGCAATTAACCAGCTTTTTGTCTGCCACTTCCCATATGAGAAAAAACAATGCATTACCATCTTTTAATTTGGCTAAATTAATGCATTTATTTTATTTTCATATTTTTATATTAATTGAGAATCACTATAAAATGTAAAATTACGATAATAAGTTATCATTATAATAATCTTAGATTCTTTAGAAAAATATATTTAAACTATTAGATAATTATAATATATGTTATTTATTATTTGTTTATCTAAACATATATTATACAACCAATTAAATTAATCATAAAAATTAGTGATCTACAAATTTTTTTTTTTTGATAATTGTAGGGATTTCAAAGACTTTATAGATCTGAAGACTAATCTCATGAAATCCATAAAAATTTATTTTTTTGGCCATTTAAAGTGTTTACGGATGGCCAATACTATTCGAACTTAGAGTAGAAATTCCAACTGAAATTCCTTTACTGCTGGACGAAAGCGACTTGGATCAATCTACAAAAAATCTTTCTCTTATTTATTTTAAATAAAGCTACAAAATTATTTAACTTAAATTAAAATATATGCTACTTCATAATTTTAAATAAAAAATTTGATAACAACTTATTTCATTTTAGTAATTTTGTTTATTTTTATAGTATTATAACTAATTAAAATCACATTATTATCTAACTAAAATTCAATTTTTTTGTATTTGTTATTTTAAAAATTTTAAATGACTCTAAATTACTAAAACAGATAAAGTATTCTACATTAAATTTTTTGTAGTATGTAGTTTAAAATTTTGTTATAGAAAAATAAATGATTATAAACCCATATGATTAGAAAATTTTACTAAATAGATATTCAAATTTAAATACATATATTAATATCATTCAAGTTATACTATACATTATTTAAAGATTCATAAATATTTTAATTTTAAAATAAAAATATGTATACCATACTTGAATTGATTAAAATAAAATCTCATACAATTTCAATTTTATCAAATCACTAAAATATATTGTATATATTTTATTATTATTTTAAAATATTATCAAAGAAAAATATTTATGTTATAAAATATCCCATTCTGGGGAAAAATGGTACTTGTTGCCTAGTATTAATAATCCCGAATCGGCGTTGATATAACTACTAATACTAGTTAACATATTTTTGTAATTGAGTTTTTGCTAAACAGAGTGGGCACGATATCAAATTTTTCGTTTTATACGAACTATATTTTTTCATTTTTTACACCAGAGAAAATATTTTTTCATTTTGGTACGCGATAATTGATCCATCCTTTTACAACGTCACTTGGTTTCCTTACATTTTCACGTGGCCACTATCATATTGTGTGGACTCCACATTACCTGACAAAATCAATTATTTGCTTGTGAAATTCTGAAATAAAAGTTTTGTTTTATAGATTTCGAGAATGACTTGTCGACATCATACGATCTCTCTGCTTGTCGTGTCACTTCCAACAAGGACTAAATTTACATTTACTAGTGTCGGTAGAGCAAATAAATCAGCAAATTACAGAACAAAAAAAATGTGAAAAGGAAGGAAAAATAAAAGAAGAAAAAACAACAAATCGTCGGACAAAAGTGTGGCAATAATCGTATCGAATATTAACTTTTTTATTATGATCCAAAAGATATAAATTTCAATGCAGACAAGCAAAAAGATATAAATTTCAAAATATATGCTAAATACTGAAATACTCAATTTTGTAATTAAAAAAAATCAGTAATCTGACCGTTCTTACACCGCTTTAGTCTCTTTATATAGTGCCATCTTCCACTTTAGCTCCCTACACACTTATTAACACTTTGTTTCCTGAAAGTTTCTCTCTCTCTCAAAATGAAGCTTTCTATGCGTTTGATCTCAGCTGTTCTCCTATTGTTCATGATATTTGTTGCCACAGGTTCATTACTCTCCTAACTTATATCTAACTATGCACATATGCATGCAAATATATGAATCAGTTACATATATAATATAGTATATATTGTCATATTTACGGATCTGTAGAAAATGATTTTTCTTTTTTTGAAAAAGTTGGTTTTTCGTTCTCATTTAATTTTCCCTTCAATTTTAAGTGTAGTTGGCTGTAGGGTTTGGTTGTATATGTTCAGAAAAAGTACTCGTTCTTCCATTAGCTCTTAAGATGGATAACGCACCATGCATGAGAAGATGAAACTAAGCTATGGTCTAAACTGTGTATAGGGATGGGTCCAGTCACAGTGGAGGCACGTACGTGTGAGTCGAAGAGCCATAGGTTCAAGGGTACATGTGTGAGCACAACAAACTGCGCAAACGTATGCCATAACGAAGGTTTTCCCGGAGGTAAGTGCCGTGGGTTCCGTCGTCGTTGCTTTTGCACCAGACATTGCTGATCCATCAATCGATTCTCATAACTCAAGATCTTCGATCTATCGTCTCGTGTTGTTTCTTTCTATCTAATCATCCGCGCAGCACCATGTCGTACCGTACATGTGTGTGTAATGTGTTTTCAAATAAGTATTTGGTTTGTGTGTGTGTGTTTTTTTTGTAACGTAAGTGTGTTTTCGGTTTTCATGTAATGTTATATCAACTTATGGTTCTCTTTATCAAAAAGTCTCTAAAGAAGTATTTAATTTCGTACAGGTTATTAAGAGTTGAGACTAGTGAACCGTAAATCTGAAATAGTTGTAGGTAGATCAAAAAAGAACCATACAGTACCAAAATAAAAAACGAATCATACAATTACTGTAAAAACGTTTATGTTGATAGGTCTTGGTCTTATCAATTCAAATAATGCTTGTGAAATAATCACAAATAATTGATAAATATATTTACTGATATTGTTTGGCAGTGTAGTAGTAACACATGTAGCGTTAGCTGCAACCCGTGTCCTTTGTGTTATACAAGAGCTCTACACGTACAAATGTACTACTGCTTTTTTCAAAGTCATTTAAACAATACTACAATACTTCTAGCTTGACCCCAGTCTTTAACACGCATCTCAAACTATAATATGCCGACAAAAAATGATGTATATACGTTACATTCGTAATCTTTGAACAAGACCTTGATTCCCTTTTGTTGGCATGTGATATATTATTTTTTGGATGCTATTTTCCAAGTTCAAATTGATAGATAAACGGGTCCTCGATCGTACATATCAAATCCGGGCTAGTAGCGGATATACTTACGATGGATGCTTGGAGGCATGGTTTGCTACACGACAGTGCATATGATCTTTTTCAAGTAGATTATTTTTTTTAATCTAAATTGTCAGCACCAAAAGTATACATTTTAATAACGTTTTTTTCGTTTGAATTAATTTAACATTTTGGTGTTGCTTTCCAAGTAATAGTTTAAATAACTTGAGGTAAACACTAGGATGGATTTCTATGCACTATTACCAAATATTAATCAACATATAGTTAAAAAAGTGTATCTTAATGGCATTGGAAGAAATAAAAGCTCATATGATATTAGCCTTGAATCAATAGCCTTGAATCTATAAGATACCGCAGGTTGGGTTTTCTTAGTTTTTAAAACTCCAGAATTACATACTAACTAGATCTCGACCCGTACAACCGTGCAGACAATTATTTTCATTTTATATATATATATATATAACTATTTGGTTTACATGATTAGTGGTATATAATTTTAATATTTATCATATTATTAATAGTTTATTATATATTTTCAAACACAACAGTTTTGTAGTTTGCATACATGTATTTATTTATTTTGTTTTAAATTGTTAGTGATATCTCTCTTATTAATAAATGAACACTAATTAAAACTTTACATTATGTGATATTTACGACAAATTCCATTCAACTTACTATTAACTTAGATATTAATTTTCTTTATACTTTATTCTAGTTTTTGATCGTACATATATGTTAATCGAATTATATGTATGATTTAAATATTCGACTAAATAATCTAGATTAAGTGTAATTAATATCAACCTACATTAAAAATATTATATTAAATTAATATCACAAATTTAATACAAAATTATACATGAGTTTAATATAATTAAAACTAATTAGATACTTAAAAGGTTTATTTTAGAAAAATGAATATACATGTATATTATAAATGATTAAGAAATTAATTAAATATTTAAAAAGTTTGTTTAAGTGAAAGAAAAATATACATTTATATTTTTAATAAATACGAATGTATATTTATATTGTAAATATAAAGATTTGAAAAGATTTTATTGGGATATAACTAAGAGAAAATCTGGGAATATCTATTTGATTTGTTTGTTTAGAATAATTCAAATATGTATACAAAAATGATAAATGATTTTCTAAACGGTGGTCCAAATAAAAAAATCACACATGAAATAAATCATGACTTCGTTTTAATATATTAGATATATATATATATATATATTATATATATATATATATATTCTGAGATTTTCATGGGTATTTTCCTATTGGAGATGCTCTTAGATTAATGGGCTTGGATCCTTATAGTACACAAACTTTCTAATCTAAGCAAATAGAAAGCTGGATGATTTGTAACAAGCTAAGATCAGAAATATAAACAAGGGTGATCTCAAATCCAATCAAGAAATAAGTGCAAGAACTCAATCAACTGCTAAGGATGGATTCATGGGCAAGATAATTGATATAAGGTGATCAAGGTTCAATCTAGGATGTTCAAACAAAACAATCAACAAGTATATATGCCTAGATATCATTCAAATAGATTAATCGACTGTCGTGGCAGAAACCCCTATGCTAATCATACATCAAACATCAATTGTAGTTGGTCTAACGCAATCTAGCATGCATGAATCACAAGTCTACTAACCACTAAACATCTTGGGCATTAACTGACGTTGGCCAAATATGTAAAGGACAATATTAGGTTGGTTCAAACATTTCATCGAACACCTTCCGGGCATGAAATAACTTAAGTTCTAAATCAACTTGATCAAGGTTAATCTAGCATTAAGAACACCTAATAAGTAATAGAACAATGCTAATCAAGCAAGAAACATGCTAAATATCCACCTAATCACCTTAATCTACTTAACCCATGAATCACAAAATCACTACTCACTAATCTCCATGAGAAACCTTAAATCCATGTAAGATTCAAGGCTAATCATGTTAATGAACAAGAGAAACAAGATATAAGATGAAGTACTTCCTTAAATTGATAAAAAGATTCAAGCTTTTACAAAATGAGGTAAAGTCTTGAGAGAAAATGAGATAAATCCCAACTTTGAGATCTAAAAAGTATTTATAGGATCCTTAAAACCCTAGTGGGTTCAGTTAACAAGTCTGAGAAAGTCCATTAAAACACTGAAAATCGATGACATAAAGACTCAGAGCGAGCTTGCACTTCGCTGTACTTTATTGTATTTCGCTGCATTTGACTGCATTTCGCTGCACTTGATTGCACTTGGTTACATTTTGCTGGGAACTTCACTTTTTTACCTCAAAATGCCGCAATTGCCTTCAAACTCATCAATTGTGCTCTCCAACACCTGATACAGACTTATGTATGCAAAATAAAACCTAAAGATACTTAAAGTTTACTCTATATGATTAAAATGTACAAGAATGAATAGTTAAAACAATTCAAATATGCAAGATAGAATCCTTAATTACGTAAATGATTTTATTTTATTTCCCTAAAATTTATCCCATTTAGTTTTTTTTTAATAGTTCAAGTCTTCAATACATAACTAAGGATTCTATCAATACGTACAACCACTCAAATTAATACAATCAAATAATATTCCAACCAGTACTTCGCATAAATTAGTTTTTATTGAGAAAAATACTCTCCTTTGGGTTTCTTTTGATTTGGGAGACTCGTAATTTGATTATTACATATACAATCAAGGATACATCTTACTATTGTAGCTGAATATATATATTTTCAGAAAGTTTACCCTTTTAGTATTTTAGCCCTCAAAGTCTTCATATGCAACAACCCTAGTAAATACACCCACTAAAATTAATGCAAGCAGGTAATAATAATATATATTCCAGCCAATAATTAATTTACTTCTGCTATTTTTTAAATATTTTTAAACGATACTAAAAGCATTCTTCACCGCTGATTCTTCTTATATATATATATAAACTAGGAATGACAATATGATATTATACTATTTTGGGTTCATTACGGATAATTTTCGACAACCACTATATATCCCAACTCCCAAGCAGCTGTGCTATGACATGGCCTATGGGGAGGAGTTGCTAGCAAAGCCATGTGCTGCGAAATAGATGGTGACTGGTGGGTGTGAGATAGTTCAGGGTGGCATTGATGGTTCTGACAGGAAAAATGCACGTCTGCGTGTTGACTTCGGTAAATAGATTGATGATGGTGGTGGTGGCTCTGGTGAAACTGATGTGGCAAACAGTGGCAAATATTGATATGTGATGTTTGGAAGGAGTGTGCTGTCGCTTTTGATATGCAATTATCAAAAGATAGATGATCAACTCGATGAGCTCAAGATCATTTCCATCAGAAATTGAAGTAAGGCTATTAGGAGAAATGGTGCCATTGTGTATAGTGTTGGAAAGAGTATGCACTTATTTCACTAATAGAGCTTAAGTCGATGAATCCATACCTGGAAATGTCTTCTGAACAATGAAAATCAGACCAATTACAATGTCACTTTGTGCTTTCAACTCAGAGAAAAGGTGTGTTGATTGGTCTTACAGGCAAGCCATCGATGCTGGAGACAGAACTCTGTATACGCCTATGCTTGTGTCTAGGTCAGTAGAATTTTTATTCTCTAGCATAGACAGCTACCTCACTGCTGCCTGTTAGTTGCTTAAACCTGCAGTATCCAATCATATGCTGATGTGTAGACAATTCACACATAATTGAAAATAGTATAATGGTTTAATAGAATATATGTAAAGAAAGTAGTATAGAAAGCTTTCAATTTTTGTTTGTGACCTTCTCTGTGACTACATACACGAAAAATTATAATTTGTTTTTAACTTTTCAATGATCAATAAAAGGGATTACATTCTGGGATAAAAAGAAAAAAAGAAATGTACACAACAAAAATTAGGACTTTTGATTGGTTCCTCAATGCAACAAATACAATAAACAATGAAGAACCTTCAGCGCCTTTAACCCACAAATCACTTCATAATCATATTCACTCTTTTTCTACCATCTTCCATAGCTCAACACTTCAGAGCAGAGCTCAAAGTCTGCAACAAAAAGACTTATCACAGACACAACTCAAGAGTTTAATATCACAAAACCCCAACACAGGATGTGTTTTCATACCTCAGCTCTTGCAGCTTCTCCTTGGATGATTAGCTGATGGATTCTCAGGAGAAGCTCAGGCTGAAGATCCAACACTCTGGTTTCTTGTTTCCTCATTTTCACCACAAGAAACAAGGCTTGGATCCAAATACCTGAACTGTTCTGATAAGAACAAAAAATTGCATCTTCCTGAGTTTCACATGTCTGGAAGTGTGTTATTGTTGTCACTGTTCAAAAGCTGATGCTTCATCAAATAACTCTGCAACTCTACAGCTTCCTCTATACATCCAACCTCATAGTGTTTCTTCAAGACACTAACACACAAAACCTCGTCAGGTAGAATCCCTTCCCCGATCATTTCCTCAAGGAAGGATCTCGCTTTCTGCAACTGATTGCACTGAGATAACCCCCAGACCAGTGAAGTGTAAGCAAGCAAATCAAGCTTCATACCAATCTCAACCATTTTGTCACGTAATGCCAAAGCCTCTAACACATTCCCTTGCTTCAAGTTCCCATCCATTAACGACGTGTAAGCTGTTCTGTCTGGAACTACACCCTCTTGAGCCATTTTCTCAAAAAGACTCGTTGCGGCCTCAACTTGATTCTCTTTACAGAGACCATCAATCATCGCTGTGTATACTGCTGCGTTAGCTTGTATACCAAACTCGTCACTCATCCTCCCTAAATAATCAGTAGCCTTGGAAACTAACTTGTTTTTGCACAATCCATCAACCAAAACGCAAAAGGTAACAACAGTGACCTCAATATCAAGTTTTAGCATCTCTTCTAGCAAGTGCAACCCCTCTGTGGGGTTTCCAGACTTGAAGTAAGCGTCCATTAACGTTGTGTAGATCATCGTGTTCGCTTTGATTCCATTGTCCTGCATTTCATTCATCACTACCTTAGCAGCCTTAATCTTCTCCACACCGCACAAACCCCATATGAAAGTTCCATAGAGGAGCAAATCTGGCTTAATACCTCTCCCCTTCAACTCGTTCAGAAGCTCTAACGCCCTCTCCATGTTTTTCGCCTTTACAAATCCATGAATCAGAGCGTTGTAGCTCGCAAGATTTGGAACCACACCAGCTGCAACCATTTTGCCAAAAAGCTCTTCAGCTTCTTGCATCCTCTCAGCATCACAAAGACCATCGATCAGCGCAGTATAAGTGACCACATTCCACTCCACACCCACCTCCAACATCTCATCACCCAGCCTAAAAGCATCAGAGAGATTACCAGCTTTACATTTAGCATCAATGAGGGAAGTATAAGTAAACTCATTAGGCACAAGACCAACTCTTCTCATGTCAACATAAAACTTCATGGCCTGTCCCATCATACCCTCCTTACAAAAAGCATCAACCAAAGTACTGTAAGTAACAACATTCGGTTTCAACCCACTCTGCTTCATCTCCCTGTAGAACACTAACCCCTTAGGCAACACCCCGGCTTTACAGAAACAATTAATCAACGAGTTGTATGTAATAACATCAGGCTCAATGCTCATACTCTTCATCTCCTCAAAGGCGCAAACCGTATCATCTAACAAACCAACCTTCCCATACCCATCAATCATAGAGTTATACGTCACAGTGTCAGGAACCAAACCTCTAAACTTCATTTCCTCAAACAACCTTCTCGCAGCTTCGACATCTCCTTCTTTAAACACACAATCTATCATTATGTTATAAGTGAAAACACTCGGTTTCAAACCAGCACCAATCATGTCTCTGAAAAACCTCTTCATCCCATCCCTCTTCCCCAGCTTAGCAAACCTCTGAAGCAAACCGTTGCAAGAACGCGTCTTTGGGAAGACCCTAAACCTCTTCATCTTAGAGAAACACACAACAGCTTCCTCGACCATGTCGAGATCAATCAGAACACTAAAGAGAGCATCAAAGACTCCGAAACCAGGAACACAGACGTTCCTCGTAGACCACAGCGCATCGAAAAAAACATCGCAGTTATCTAACAGAACCATCTCTCTGAGGATAGTGTTAGCGTCGTGATACATTCTAGAACAAAACAGAATGTGTGCTATGATACAGTGTGATTCAACGGTGCGGTAGTTAAACTTCGTTGACCATCTGAAGAACTTGAGGGCTAATCTAGGGTCTTCTCTCAGTTCGAGGAGGATCTTTGGGACACGAATCGGATCGAAAAGGTTGTTGATTTGGGGATCTTCCCATAGATCGTTCTTGGCGACGTTACGGATCCAGTCTCTGTCGGTTGGAGAAGGGCCGGTTTTGGTGACGAAAGGGTATCGAATGACGCAGAGGAAGCTAGTGAACCAGACGAAAGGAGAGGGAGAGGAGAGAGGGAAACAAGGGCTTAGATGGCGAGGGAATCTGCGATTAACGTGGATGAAGTTGCGAAGAGAGCAGAGCATTTTGAGGAAGAAGTGCAGAGAGAATAGAATGAGCCTCATCGTTTTAACTCGGAGACATTGTATTACTCGGAGATTAGACTGAAGAGGAGGAGGTGGAGGAAGAAGAGGAAAGTAGGGTTTATGAACCAACTCTCTGGGTTTTGTTGATGTCTTCTCCGAGGACTAACTTTGTTTTGTTCTTTTTGGGGGGTGTTTTGTTGTTAAGATATGGACTCTTAATGGGCCTTTGGGTACAAGCTATACCGGCCCAACAAATGGTTTTTAAATTTCAGGTCATTGATTGTAAATGGATGAGTGAGATTTTAAAAGAATTTGACATGGTTTTTGCTTTTTTAAAAAAAATCTTTTACTTATGTTGTTAAGAAGAAAAGCTAAAGTAATAAGGGAACAATAATGAAGGTACTTTGCCTGTTTTTCGGATTTGTTCAATGCTTCTCTGTTTTTGCTGCTTTGCGCATGATCGCAGCTAGTTTTGTTCATTAGCCGGTCTTGTCCTCGTCTCTTCATCCTCTCAACTTCTACATGCAATGTCTATTCTTATGAATGCTTTTTTGTAAAAATATTCTTATGAATGCTTATATAAGCTGGATCCTTTTTTTTTACTCAAAATAAATTATATGACATGTAACAAGCATTAAAGTATCGTTTAAGTGTTGACAAAAAAAAAGTATCCTCTAAGTAAACACGACAAGTCATGCAAATGGCAAAAGTCTTTGAATTTTGCATTACAAGACAAATAGAAAAACAAAGTAGAACAAGTTAGTAGCATGCAAAGAAACAAACAAGGGTAAAATTTTAAAATCATCTTTCCTTAGTTGATTTGCCCTAAGCTTGGGAGATAAGAAGACGAACACACCAGAGGGGGACGAGACTCAGCCAGACATTTTGTAAGACCCACAAATTCAATATATCCATCATCTCCAACGTAAAATCCCTGTGGAACGGACGGATCGCTGAGGGTTGGTCTCTGTTTTCATCGAAAACCATTGCAAACTTTCTCCTCCTCGTCAATGACGAAACGCCCAACTTCAGACAAACAACCAACATGTGTTGTTGTCATATCCACTTTCAAAAATTTGCTCCAAGACACCGCGTGAGGCTCAATCTTAGTGGTAACCCAAAACTCCAATGTCCCTAATGTATACAACCGTTGATATAGCACCGTGAGCTGCTCTTCTCCAACACAAGAGAGTGTCACAGCTTCTTGAAAACTAGAGTGAAATGGAAGAGGCAGACGCTGTCCGAATCTCTCGTTTGTAAAATCAAAACAGATTAAAAAATCTTCTACCACTATGGTTCCATCATCATCACGAGGTGGTACTTCCCCTTCAGCAAGAAAATAAGCATTTCCCTTCAAAGACCCACCGTGAGCACCATACTCTATTTCCTAGTCCAAAGTGACGTCAAGAACCCTCCAAGAATGAGATATAAAGTCGTAGATTTCGACCATGAAAGAGTGTTTTTTGCTGTTGATGTCATAATCATCAAAACATCTCAAGACTTTGTGGTTACGGTTCTTGTCATACCCGAAACCATACCTGTGGCATTATGGAAATTTGTTTTAGATTCAATCCACCTTGTTTGCCCCAAATAAGGGTTCCACAATACGAGCCTCGAGTTATCCTTGAGGACGCATAACAATAACCCTTTGGATATCTCAACTCGATAATATATACATGCTTCCTAGATATATCTACTCTATTGTACTTGTCTTTGTGGAGATGGATTCTCAATGAATAAACCTTGTAATCCATCGTCATCAAACTCAAAAACTGCCGCTTTGATGATGGTGCGTTACTCAACATTCATTCCTTGGATAAAAACGTTCCATAACTTGCAAGTGCAACGCACTGCTCCAAGAGATGTTATTGGAACCTGGGAGAGTATATTATCACCAATCAATTCTAGTGGAAGGTCGTTAAAACTCGTCACTCTTCCAACGTTCAACACATGCTTTTTATGCTTCTTTAAATTCACTCTGGTCTTCAAACACTCTGCCTTACCTAAGTTCTTAGGATTCTTCAAAGTTGCTTCAAACTGAAAAATTAAAAATACAAAACAAAAATTCAATTAAATTTTTAGACTAGACAGGAACATAGGGTTTAAGACACAGATCTCCCCACCATATTTTTAGACTTTTCCTCGTGGACAGGAGCAGACACATCTTTCTGGCTCTCCAAATCATCATTACAATCTGCTTCAATCTGAGAATCCGAAACACAGAACAAACATGTACAGATGGTTCAATACACAAAGGAACAAGAAGAAGCTATTAGGAGAAGAAGATTACTTTGGATGCGTGTTTCTTGCGGGACTTGCCCATGGAGAGAACTTGTGGAGACAAAAAACCTCTGCGTTAATTATAACCTCTTTGATTCTGTTTTGGAGCTTCGTGATCTTTTCCTCTTTTTTTTTTCTTAACTTCCGGCTAAAGTCATCAAAACAGCTCTGTTTTTGACCCTTTTTTTTCTTTCTTGGCGATGGAGACATTAGTATGGTTTATCAAATCACATGTATAACGTGGTAACTTCTTATTGGCAGACAGCGTTTTTGGAAAACAGACGGTGATGAAATATTTAAACCGACCTTAACGGAACCGAGTTTCAACCAAACAAAATTATAAATCGTTGGTCTCAGTTAACCTAGATCGTAACCGATCACAGCAAACCAATTTACAGAAAATTCTGAAATTATAAAACTTCAACCCAAATAAACTTATAAAGCCAGGTGTTACAAAAAAATGAAAACTAACAAAGCCGAATCATATTAAAAAATAGAGAAACCATATTTAAACCAAAATACTCCTAAATTTATCCACAAACCAAACATAACCAAGCATAAACCGAATCTGAACCAGAAGAGTTATAAGCCGATTGATATAGAACTACAAAGCAACAAAACAGGAATATATCACAATAAAAAAGGTATACTTTGACAAAGCTTATATTGTACAAAATAATACAAAGATTGGACTCTTATGTTGTTATATTACTAAGAACAAATGCTAAAGCAAGAGAACATCAGTGAAGGTACTTTCCCTGTTCTTCTGATCTGTTCAGCTTGTTTCTCTGTTTTAGCTGCTTGACGATTCTTCTTCGCTTCAGCCGCTGCTCGCTTCTCCTCTGCTTTCCTCTCTATCGCAGCTAGTTTGTTCATCAACCTGTCTTGCGCTCGTCCCTTTATCCTCTCAACTTCCACCTGCAATTACACAGACTTATAAGCAGAGTCCAAGGGTTACACTATCAACTCTGACCATGTTTCTTGAGGCTTTCATGCTTATTACTTACCTCTGTTTTCCTCATCTCAGCTTCAGATTTCGCCTTTTGATGATTCTCCCATGCTTGTATCTTCATCTCTTCCCGTCTAAACCTGGAGATTACACACAAGTCATTTTAAGTTAAACCACACTATGATCAAACAATGCAAGTGTTCTGAGTACCTAGCCATGTGCTTAGCCTTTTCCGCTTCCTCCCACGCAGAAGCACGAGCTTCAGAGACACTCTTAGAAGTTTGTAGAGAAGCAGCTTTGTTCTTCAGTGATGTGGAAGCATCTTTGTCTTCATCCTCTTTGCTAGCCCAAGCAGCAATGTTCAACTTCCCAAGCTGTGTTCCCAGCTCCATTATCTCTCTCCTGGTTTTCATTTGAAGCTCTTTCTCCGAGAGCTCCTTGTTAGTCATCTGAGAAGCTGATGCTCCTCTTCTCCCTGGACTTGAAGGTTCAGAAGTTATAGGACTTCGGATCGGCGTCGTCGCCCTGATGGGAGTCCCGTTTCTTGAAGGTTCTTGGCTCGCTATTGGAGTCATCTCGGTTCCCATGTCTCTCATGGACACAGACCTCGCTGTTGAAGGCGGTTGAGCAAACGCAGTTGCAATAGACGAGTCGTGTCGACTGAGATTAACTTCAGTTGATGATGCTACGATGGAGTTGTCAACAGGTTTGACATACGAATCCACTTCCCAGCTGACAACCTTCTGTCCTGCTGTCTCCTTTCTCACTTGGCTCACATCTATTCGCTTTGTATCAGGCTCTTCAACCGTAGCTCTTTGATCAGCAGCAACTTCAAGAATCTTCATAGAAGACTGCCGACCAAAGCTAGGCCCTTTCTTTGAAACATGAGCCTGTCCTGCTGTCTTTGGTCGGTTAGATGTCGGACTAGCGATCCATTTCTGTGCATCATCCCATTTAGAAGGAGCCGGTTTAGAGAATGATCTAGTGGGAAGTCTTTGAGCGACCTTGTCCTTTTCTGTCTTTTGAAACTCGAAGAGAGATGCAGAAACACTCTTGACTTCATTCACATGGTCATAATCAGTAATCTCACACACAACATCAACGTCTTTGCAATCATCTGATCCACTAGCAACTGCGTTTTAAAGAACAACAAAAGCTGATAGATTATTTAAAAGTAAGGAGCTTGAAAATACTTTTTAAAAAGATTTCATTAAGCAAATGGGGACAAAGATGTTTCTTAAAAAAAGGGTCATTAAGGAAATGATTAAGGGGCTCCACCATGAACCCTAGAATCGGAATAACATGTAATCAAAAAGGGGGAAAAGAAAAGTGTACCAAGGTCATCACTTTGATTTGACCCAGATCTCATTATTGGAGTAGGAGGTTCAATCATATCTTCTTTCTTCTTTTTATCAGCACCGAGAAGAAGCATACTCCTTAACTTCCTCGGAGACAAGCCGCCGCTTACTACTACCTATCACAAAAAAAAAACTCATAGGAAGAGTTAGTGAAGGGGAGAAAGAGAGAAACGAGTATAGGAAAGGAAGCATTTTTATCACCTGGGTCTTTCCGATTCGTTCGTAATCCATCGAAAGAGAGAATCTTTTTCCCTTCACCTTTCGTGTCTGGTCTACTCAAGTCTCGAGAGAGACCTCTCAATCACAAGAATCCCAAGAAGATTGATTAAAATAATAGAAAATTATAATCTATAGATTTTATCAGAGCCATTATTTTTTGAATGGGGAGAGAAGTACAGTGATGGAGATGCTTGGAAGCTTGCGGAAGTACAGTGACTGATACACTGTGTAGTTTCTTCTCTCTCTCTTTTCTTTCTTTTCTTAAGCTGACATCAAAACAAGGGAGATTCACAGTGATGAAAAGCCTTTAGTTGAGTAAACTGTACTCTCGGTCAAAAAAGAAAAACAACTTTATATTATTTCCATCTTTTATTGATCTTCCATTCTCTAAGTTCATAAATCCTACCTCACATTCAAAAAGTGTTGAAGATAAGAATCGAATTTTTACCTGAATAAAACTATACATACATTTATATAAAGCGTACCAGATTAAATTCGTACAAAAATTAAGAAAAATTAATTTGAGAATCGATTTTGACCTGAATAAAACTATATATTTATATAAAGCGTACCAAATTAAATTCGTAAAAAAAAAATAAACATCTTAAGAAAAATTAATCTGTTACGTGGACAGTGTCCAACCCCAACAAACAAACAAACAAACGACATACGTAACATAACATCGTTGTTACTAATAGTTTTGACAGACTAGACTCATTAACTCAATTTTGTGAAGAACATACTCATTTGGAAAGAAGGAAAACAGTATTAAGCTAAGATAGTAAGTTAAAGCCTAGATTTTCTTTTGTCTTTTTCCCTCTTCAAGTAGTTTTCTAAAATAACCCAAAGAAAGAACAGATTTGTAAATACCAATTTATAGATAATAGAGTTTGAGATATTTATGAGATTATTACTTTTTTTTAGCTCAAAATTTTATTAAAACTTTCATAATAAAATACATCACGTAATACAAAAACCGGCAGCAAATAGGAATATCTCCGGAAGCAATAGTCCAAAAGAGGAAGACAAAAGTTAACAATAAGCATTAGAGAGCTATAGGTACTAAAGCTGGAACTGATGGACTGATCATAACTCGCAGACACTCCTGAAAAACATAAGACCGAAGATAACCCAAGAACCAATGACTTAAGCAAACCTAACCCTGAAGGGTACACCACCAAGCCAAAACAGGCGCAACATCGGTAAAAGCATGTGCGAGGATAAACTTAAATCAACACCAGAGACCGTTGCAAAACGGAGGCAAGGCAGAACCAAAATCAAAACCAAACACCTAAAAGACAAAGAATCTTTGAAATGCTAAAGGGAAAAACACCGGCGAAGATTTACAGGTCTTACATGCGGACACTCGCTTGGCAGAATAGCGATCTACGGAGCTAAACTGGTCACCCTCCTCGCAAGAGAAAACCTGCAAATTAAATCCACTGCTTCGTCTCGAAACACTCACCCAATCCCTGGTGGGTAAAGGAGAGGTAAGTAGATACCTCCACAGCAAATACATCTCACACCGACGAAACCAAAAAGCTAGAACCAGGCAGAGACGAGTCGACCAAGACTGCAAGCGACCGAAGAGAAAACAGAAGCACCACAACTCAAAACTAAAGCAAACTTCAACTTGATAACAACTAATAAACCACACACTCCAAATTCGAAACAGGAATGAAGAAACACAAATCTAAGGCCGAAGACATCCCTCTCTTCTTAGATATCATCAAATCCAAACCAAAATCCAACAGAAAACACCCAAAACAAGCAGCAATAGATCACAAGAGATAAAAGAAGAGAACTGACCGGTTCCGATGCTAACTGAGCCACCGGAACCGCCGTTTGAAATCTTGACTGCGTTTTCTCTCCCTCTGGCGGCTAGGGTTTTCTTTTAAATTATTACTTGTATGAATTATTTTTTTTGCATTTGTTGAGATAGAAACAATTGTTACCGAAAAAATAGTACTGAATCTGAACTGAAGTTGGTTAAATATCCGAATGGATCAAAATTTTGGTGTCAATAGAATTGAAACCAAATCCGATTCGAACCGAATACCCGAATGTATCCGAAATAGATTTATATATTTAAATAAATTATTAATTTTAGATTTAATATATAAAAAGTATCTAAAAGATATAAAATATTTTAAATTTTCCAAAAGTAAATGTCTAAACTACCTAAACAATATTCAAAATACCAAGATACTTGAATATCTATTGATTCTCTATCCAAATAAATATTCATACCAAGCCAAATTTATATGTTAAGTTTAGGTACTTTGGCAAACATTATTCAAACTTATATGTAATATATTATTATAATTTTTAGATTTTGAGGAATTAAAATATATATGAATTTATTTTTTTTTTTAAAAAAAATTTAAATATCCGAACCCGAACCGAATTCAATCTCATCTGGGAGCATATTGCTCTTCTCCACACCGGAGACCGCTCCGATGCTGCCTCTTCCCTCGATCGCTACACTAAGCTTATCATTGAGGACGGAGGCATAGGGCCGGCGGCTCACTTCACTTGTATCTGCAATTCGACGAGAGAAACGATGGGTGTGTAGAACTAGAAGCTCATCCGAGTTTTAGTTCACTTATACATTCCAATTTGCAGCTAAGAGGGTTTCTATCAAGTCGAGGGCTTGGCGTGAGATATTCTGTTTTGCTCGATAGAGATACTCCCATTACTGATTCCTTCTCTTCTCACCGGAGTATGTAGTCTCTTTCATTTTTATTAATTGTTGTTGGTTTACTGAGTGATTATTGGTCTTGGTATAACAGATTTCTTCACTCGAGCTAAACAAGTGAAGAGAATTAAGATCACATGGGTAATGCTTGTTGCTGTTTTTCTTGTAATGTGACTAAAGTCAGTGTGTGGTGGGTGGCCATGTATGTGTAAGTGTGGTTTAACTAGTCTTGTTTGTTTCACAATTGGGCCTGAGGTTATGGAAGCATGGAAGATTGATTACATCTATTGCGCTCCCCTTAGCTAGACACATTTGGTGCCATTAATTGTGGAAAACTTTTATCTGCTGCTGTGTCCTCATGAAAATTCAGTCTATTATCTTTTTGGGGGCTTTAACTAGCTTCGTTTTGGGTTTAAATTCAAAGCTTTTGTTGTGGGTTTTCAGTGATGTTTCATGACATATCGTGAGAAGAGACATTCTTACATGTACTTGTCGTACTTCGCTACTGGTGGAGATCTCTAGCTGTATATTTATTTGGTCATGTTCCTGAGTTATGTTCCTGTTTTTCTTTTGAACTTATGTAGGATGATATGTAAGTCTTGCTTGTGTTGAATCCATGTAGGATGATATGTAAGACTATTGCTTGTGTTGTTCTAGGTTTGGACTACTAGAATATTAGGTTTAATTGTGTGCTAAAAACAAAAAATTTAAACTACGAGGTTTGATAGGTATTACTAAGAAAACAAAAAAACCTTGTCCAAAACATGTTAAAAAATTTCAACAAAAAAACATGTTTAAAACGTGTTAAAAAGAGAGAACACATGTTTGAAAATTTACACTTAGTAGTACTCAATGTAGTAGTAATATTTCTTAGCAATACTTTTGCAAATTACAATATCTTTTAGTAATACAACATCAAAAAGTCAAATTTATTAGTAATACTAATGCATTTAGACAGTTTTAGATTTTACATAACACATTGTCAGCAAAAAAATTTCAAAAATATGTATTTTATGTTATTCATCTCATTATGGCATTCCCATCAAGACATTAGTATGAAAGTATAATGATGTTTTCTATGGAAATGAGAAATTTTTTTATCAACTTGAGAAATTAAGAGTACCACAAATTGAACATATATGGACATAGTATCACATTATATATAATATACATCTTCTAAAAATAAATAATAAGACGAAAATCAAGGTTCTTAGAAACAACATAATGCATAGTAATTCAAGGTATTTTAAGGTAGTTCACAATAGTACCTAGTGGTGATGATCAAGATCCCTTTTATGAAAGCTCCAAATGCGAAAATAGATATTTAAATAGATTTTCCTAAAAAATTAGAATTATTATTAGTTAACAATTTAAAGAATCTAAGTTGTTCAAGAACTTTGATACATTGTCAATCCAGTAATTCTAAGAATACACGTTTCCTTTTAGTAGTACTAGTAGTTCCAGTAATTTCTAGAACATCATTTTCGTATTTTTTTCATACCAATATACCTAAAACTTTAGTTTTTCATCAGTTTAGGTGTTTTTAAACGACCAAGAACGTGTTACACAACACAAATTATCATCTAACACCATTTTAATGTTTTTTTCCTTAAAAAAATGTTAAATTTAGGGAAATATACATAATCTTCTTTAGATTTTATTTATATATTTCTTTAAAAATCCCACTATTCTAAAAATTTTAGTTTTTAAAAATAAGTTATATATGTATTTTATTTAATTTTTGTTTTAAAATATTTTATATAACCAAAAGTTGAATAAATATTTTATAAAATTATTTAAATGCATTCATGTTCTTAATAAATACATCTATATAATCAAAAAAATTTAAGACAAATAAATTATTTATAAAATCAAAACATTTTGTAAATAATATTAAACTAAAAATTGATATAACTGAATTAGAATCTTAAATGATACTCTTTACATAACAAGAAAAATGTCAAAATTACTTTTATGAAACAAAAGAATATTATTTATAATTTATATAGATTGTTAATTTTATTTCAAAAGTTAAAATATGAAATATCTTATTTTAAATTAGAAGGTTATATAAAATATATATAATTAAATTAAGGAAAATAATTTAAATAAATATTTTATTAAATTTATTTCGAAATTAATTGCTTATTAGAATTATTATTGACATACATGTTTTATTAAATGTCTATTTTGACATATTTAATGTAACTCAAATTTATATAAATATTTTATTAAATTTAATTTAAAATTAATTGTTGATTAAAATATTATTTGAAATAATTATCTAAATATTTTTAAATTAATTCTTGATTTAAATATGAAAATATAATTATAAGATAAACATAAATTTTATTTTTTTCCCATAATTTTTAGATATATGAATCATTAACAATTTGTTTAGAAAAAAAATTAAAAGAGGATTTGGAAAAAAAAGATATAGGCACTCGAAAAAATTTAGAAAATTTGAAAAAGATAATATTTGGGACCACCCAAAAAATAAAAAATAAAAAATAAAAAATAAAAAATAAAAAATAAAAAATAAAAGGAAAAGAGGTAATGGTGGATCCCACAATGTTTAAAATTAGGGCTGTTC
The DNA here is from genome assembly GCA_016432835.1 of Brassica nigra. Classification (NCBI taxonomy): domain Eukaryota; kingdom Viridiplantae; phylum Streptophyta; class Magnoliopsida; order Brassicales; family Brassicaceae; genus Brassica; species Brassica nigra. Next base: position 11,931,379 of record CM028247.1, on the reverse strand, counting down.
AATATGGTAGAACCGAACCGTACCAAACCATACCGAAATAGACAATATGGTTTGGTTTTGGTATATAGCATATAAATCGAATGGTTATGATTTTATGAAAACCATAAGATAAGATTTGGATATGGTTAGGTTTATATCCGATTAAACCGAATAAACTGAGCAAAACCGATCAGAAGTAGAAACGTGTAAATATGTATCTATTTATAATGACACATGAAAGTCTGTTTGTTATATAATTTTTTTTTTGTTAATAACCATTACCATATTTTTTTACAGTAATAAAGAAGCCCTAATTTGTAAAACAGTTGAACTATAATTAAATAACAATACATCATAACCGAGGATTCTTGTTTTCTTAGTCTTTTTTAATCTTTTTGCTTTATTTTAGCCTTGACTAAATTGAAGTGAAGGTTATAAATTTGATGGACAACAATTAGTGGAAATTCTTCATAATTTTTTTCTTATATATAGAAGATCAGAGTTTCGTGTTCAATCGAAGAAACATGATTTTGATGAACACTAAATATTGAAGAGTGGAAAAACTTTTCTTTCATGCTTCTGTTTTGTTTCTTATTTTTATTTTTAAAATTTCGAGATTTTATTTTAATTTTAGATTTGATTATTTTATTTGATGGTAGAAGCGTTTTAACATTTTGTTCATTTATTTGAACGATATAATATTTTTAATAAATGACCGTATTGACAACATGACTCTAAAATTCATATAATATGACACCAAACTAAATAATTATGTTCTTTGGTGTATAACAAAATAAACCAAAAACCGACGGTATATAAACCGAACCAAACCAAAGTAAATATGGTTTTAGAATAGTAGTTATATTTTACTAACCAAAATATCGAAAAACCCAAAAAACCGAACCGAGACCGAACCTATATCCGGATTGAACACACTAATTAAAAGGGAAAGAAAAATAATAAAGAAAGAAAGGGTAATAAAGGAAAGAAGAAAAAGAAAGGGTAGTGAGAAAATAGGTGAAATAGTTAGAATAGAATTTTTGTAACTGGGACAATTTGAATATTTTCCGCTGGAAACTCTACTGTTTATACTGGTCCCGCTGATTTCATGTAAGCTTAGGTTTTGAGTGTAATGAGTTAATTAAAACTGATAGGGAGTTATATGAAATCAACCGCGTTCTTCATTGCGGCTGTTCGGTCTGTAAGGTTTCATAGTGTGAGTATTATTAAGAGGATACGACGGAGACCTAATCACCTCGGAACTTAATGGTCGCTGATAGATGACTATATCCATCTTTTTGGGCTAAGTAGGTTTAGTAATGGACTGTTCTATACGGACTAAACCAAGGTCGCAAAAGAATATTTATTGTTCAAGTGGGGACACTAAAAGAGAGAGAGATAAGCTGACGTGGACGATCTCAGGAGCGAGGAAGTTGTCCCATTATAAAATTATTATATTATGATTTGAAAAAAATGACGACGTCTTTATTAGTTTAACTTTTTTTTCTCTCCAGTACCACACAAACATTTAGAAAGAGCCATCACAGTGTTCCACAATCAACATCAAAGGCCGAGCTCTCTTCGCCAACGTCATCATCATCGCTGATCTCCACTTTGATTTATTCTGCGACGAGTCCCTCACGTCTCTACTCCGTTCCCCTCTGCATTCTGTTATCCATTAAGAGCCTGGGTTATGCATAGGTGCAGGATCTCGAGTTCCATGGAGTGGAAAAGGCATAGTGGAGACTGAACTCTGAGTTATGGCAGCTAGAGGGAATCTATGGGACCATTGTTCTGACTCTATGATGATACTGAGCATTAAAAATCTTGATATCGGATTTAAGAGATGTTTTTCCTCTCAGTCGCTCTTCTCTTGAATTAGTTGTGTTCAAAACAAAGTTAAAGAAATGAATACTGCAGATTCAAATTAGAATCTAATAATAATATTAAGTGCTTTGGAGATGTTAAATCAATCATCAACCTCACGAGACTCTTAAGATAGTGTAACATACTCAGCCTTTAGTCTATTGACTTGAATCACTGGATCATTCAGAGTTTGTTTTGTGTAAATGAGAATTGAACCTTTGTCATCACTCTTAGGCCTATTTAGATCTGAAGCAAACAGTTAGTGTCAATATAAGATAAAGAGTGTATGAATTTGAAAATTATCTCTGCTCTTCTTCTTGATACCAACTGCATTTCCGAGCTCAAAAGATCTACCCAATCTATCCCTTTTTTGTTTTAAAATCTTTCCAAAACCCCATAAAAATCTCTATCAAAATCCTTAAAATTTGACAGCATTCAACTAAATTCCACCAAATCTTAAAAATTCTATCAAACCCCCAGTCCAATAAGCCCTTAAGACTCTTCCAATGGTTCTTAAATGTTTTTAAGAGTGATTATAGTCAAGATGTGTACTTGTGTCTCTTTTCAACATTACATGAAAACAACAACAAAATCTGACATATGAAGCACAAGAAGGAAAGAAAGGAGCATTAAAACTCATAATGCTTATATGATGTATATATATCACTATTGTTGGATCCAAAAGTGACCTGAAGTATGCCGAAGGTCTAGATCTATCAACAGCCAACCTTAGTCGAAGGCGGGCTCGGCCCCTATCATTTAGGAAATCGAGCTAATAGACTGAGCTAAGAGAGAAAGAGAGGGGAGGACTCGAGAAGAAAGAGGAGACGTAGTCAACAAGACTAATCGAACTCCGAGTTAACCGGAAGGTTGTTAGGAAGATCATAGAAGATGGTCTTTATAAGAAAGAAGAGGAGGAAGGTAGAGGACACGTGAAAAATCCTAGAGAGTTAGCTACATACATCGATCTTACCCAAACTCGCATTCAAACTATTCTTTGTCCGATCTCAATTGTAGTTTTCGATCTCATTTCTTTATTGTATTCAATCCCACTTAATCAATAAAAATCCATTTTCGTTAACTTGATCTTAGAAGATGGACGTCGACAAAAAAAAAAAATTATTGGGTTATTTGAAATCTTAATATTGTATATTATGTACACAATTAAAAGTACTAGCAATTTATATGCGTTGAACAAGCTACTAAGTATTTTAAAAGTATTATATTCTTACAACCTTATAAATACATTTATAAACAGAAGAATACAATGGTCTTTAAGTTAAAATATTATAATTGTATAAGGAAATCAATTACATTTTTTGCAAGTTTTCAATTATATAAAAATAAATCAAAATATTGATATAGATCCGCACATAGTTTAAATAAAATACATAATAATATTATTATAGTTTTGTGCATGGCACATAAATCCATCTAGTAAAACTTATATACCAACATGCCAATGAAATTTAAACTCATATGGTCTATTACGACGTGTCTTAAAGTATATTCCATCTTTTCTGGCCTCCCATGAACGTAGTATGCCACTTCTCCGTGCAAATGCTTGCCGATATATTTGAACATCATGGTAATATTTATCATATCTTAAAACACAATGTATTTCTTTTTTTTTCCAATTTACTGGATCTAAATCCTTTAACTCAAAGATCCTAGATTTCTTAAATTCTAACTCCTTCTTTCCATAATCAGATGTTGGTTTATTATCACGACAATGATAATGGAGAACAGTAGCAGGACCCAGGTTATTATGAATTTCTATAATATTCCATGAGTAAGCTGGTACAGCCAAAATGAGCACAAAACATATAAAAAGATTCATTTTTAGATCAAAGATAGTCTGATCAAGGTTCAATGTTCAATACGTATAGTTTTGTTTTTGCAACATTTATATAATGTAGTAATAATCTATTTATGCTGTTAGCTAAATTTAAAATTAGACAAGAACTATTTTTAGCACAAGTCAAACAAATTTTCATGGCAAAAAATGAAGCAACGAATAAAAAGTGAAACAAATGAATTAAAATTTATGAGTACTAATCCACCATTAAATGAAAAATAGAAAGTTGTAAGATGAGCAAAAGAAATTACAAATTTATTATTTTAAGTAATTAAATATTTGAAGATACGAATTTAAATAGTTCATGGGACAATAATAAACTAGAAAAATAAATTTAATATTAAAGGAGAAATTTATATTTTGGGAACAAACAAGGTATTATATTAGCTTTCTTCAAATACTGTTAATCAAAATTAATAAACTATAGTTAAAAAGAATGTTGGTGTTCATTTAGATTATATGAAAGACCATTGAATTTGATTTTTTATAATGAAAGATTATTACATCAAATGAAGATTAAATCCAGTACTCTTATATATTATTTGAGAAATCAATATGTGTCACTCATACAAGAAATTTAAGAAAATGTCCTATAATTTGATTGATCCAAAGCTTTCTTTTTTAATTCTAAAAATAACTAATCTTAGAACTAACGAAATCCCTTTGCCAAACAACTTAGAATTTTAACTTGACAACTCTTTCTTCTCTTTTCAGCTAGATTTTCTCACTATTCAATCAGATTACACAATTGGCATTGACAAAAGACTGAGGCATAACTACCAACGACGAAGCCTTTCTCAATCGCACCAAAAGATATATTCTTTTGGTATTTTGTAACTCTCTATCTGTCTTCTTGTCTTTGAGCATCTTTCTTGGCTTTTTGACAGTGTTATATATATTTTAGCTAATCAGCTAGGTGGTTATATCTGTTAAATCTCTTTGGGCTCCGACAGTTCCTCTTTTCTGCTTATAGATTAGTTTTCCGATTTTGATTAATAACTCTTTTGGATTTTGGTCTCTGACTCTTTATATGAAACCTCTGTCTAAATTCATAAAATTTTAGAGATATTCCACCTATGTCTTCTTCAAAGGCTTGCTTTTAAAACCAAGACTCTTGTCTTTTTATCTAATTCTGGTATATAAGATTTTTCTTTTTTCACAGTAGGAACCGAATTTTAAACAGAAGGACAGAAGATATATTTCATAGTAGTATTAGTCATGTGTCTGAAGGGAATCACTTCCTCTTAAGTGAATATATATATATATATATATATATATATATATATATATATATATATAATATATATATATATATTGTTTTGCTAAAAATGTTAATATCTACTAATAATAGGAATCTGATTAATTCCAAAGATTGTGTGTGTTTTATAAGGATCATAATTCTTGTTAAAAGTTGTGTTTATTTATAAAAGTGTCTTTTCATAAAAGATTGTGTTTTTTCCTTAATAAAAGTTGTGTTTGTTCATTATGGTGTGTTTTTATTAAAGGTTGTGTCTCTTGCTTATTAAAGGTTGTGTCTCTTACTTATTTAAGATTGTGTTTTTTCATTAATCCAATTAATTCCAAAGGTTATTAATAGATAAATATTTTTTAAAATAATTAGAAAGATTGTGACTATTCGGGCAAGTATTTTTACAAATGAATCTTTTAAATTTAAAGGATGAGACTATTTAAATTGAAAAGATGTAACTATTCAAGATCTATAAATAGTCAATATCTATACATTCTTCAAAGTAAAATTTTTACTAATCCAATTAATTCCAAAGGTTATTAATAAATAAATATTTTTTTAAAAAATAAAAAAGTTGTAATGATTGATAATCAAACACTGCAATGGTTAGCAAGGTATTGCAACAGTAATTATACTACAAACACCAAGAGATGCAGTGATTCATCACCATTTCATTGGTTCTTCACAATAAATTATATATATGAAACATTGCAAACCCATTATTATCTAAAAAATGATGTTAGCATTTTTCTATAGAAAAAAACTAAATCTAACGGTGAAAGTTTTTCTTAACCTCTAATTTGATGGCTACAATTTTATTTTAGATTCATGAGTATGACGTCATAGTTTTACTTGACATCATCTAAAGTGAAAGGTTGTGTTTTCATCGTAAAAATTGTAACTCTAAAAAATATCAATTTTAAGAATTGTGTATTTTTTATCATAAATGATATATTAGTTTTCAAAGTTATTAAATATCCCAACAAATATCTTTGTACAACTATTTATTTGAAGAGTTGTGTATTAGTTAGGGTAAATAGTTACGTTTTCTACTGTTAAAAAATTAGTTTTTAAAACAGTTAAGATGTCTTTTTATAATAAAATTATTTTGAAAGGTTGTATTTTTATCCTAAAAGTTGCAACTCTAAAATGACTTATGTCACACAAAAAAACTGTCGTGTGTTTGACATCTTTTCACGGACAGTCTCCTCTCAAACAACACAACCTTTAAATTATGCCTTTGACAATCTATATATCTATGTTTCCCATTCGTTACACATATTCTTCAATCCATCTTCAATACATTTTGTAATTTATGAAAGAAAATCTAACCACACGAGCAGGCAGAGATCGGAAGGATAGTGAGCATCGTTAAGAGGAAGGGTTAACTTTAATACTGGTTAATTATGTTCACTGCAAGAACATATTGATTACTCTCACATAACTTTCCGACAACATGAGTGGTCATAAAGTTTCCGATGTTGTAGCGAGAAATTATCGAGAAAGGCAAAAATCCTCGGGAAGTTGTAGAAATATTCAGGCAAACCCATTTCTCAGTAACAATTCGGAAGTTTCTTGAAAATTACTAGCAGTTGAATCTTCTCAGAACTTGGTTGGAAATCTGCAACTAATATAAAGTTTTGGATTCCGATACATCCTATATTCCTATTATATAAGAAAAACAGCCACGATGGTTTAGGATTCTCACTTCATCTCTTCTGAATTATTCTTTAACTAATCTCTTTTTTCCAGTCCACAATCAGCCAAGATGGCAACAGTTGTTAAGAAACAAATATAATCTCATCTACGCTAGCAATACCACATCAAGAGAGTTACTCCTCTAATTATTTACACACGATGGTTAAAGGAATCGAAGGCCTTCTTAAAAGTCTCTCGCCTATGTCTGAGTATTTGTTTTTTCCCTTTCTATAAGTGTATACGTTTAGCTTTTGTAATCATGTTTTTTTATACTCTGTTTTTTCCGTAGACTGTTTTTGTAATGACAGAACAAACTCTCTGTAAATTTTCCCATTGCATAAAATAATGCAACTGATACAAATCTCCACTCTTTTAAAGATGTCAGACTAAATGGTAACTGCTAAAAAATCAAGGCTAAATTATGTGACTTTAAGAATACCAAAAATGTTTGAAAGTCTGTCAACGTTCTTTTAATCAAACTGGTTTTTATAAGATTCCAAAAAGTTAAAAGCAAAGCTGTTGTTGATAAATAATTAAATAATATAGAAAAACAGATTTTTAATTTTGTTGGGATACTTTTTTCTCTCCGAGAGAGGCGATTGACACAAACAGTAACCACACTTTTTTTAGAGATTTTTTTTATCAACCAGTTACCACAATCATCACATCTCTCCATTGATGTCCTATATTTCATCCAATTTGACACATGATGAAATTAAGTATCATCTCAAATTCTCCTTCCGTCAATCTTTTGTGGTTCTCATTATCATCCATGGCTAATCATGTCTGTAATTTAACAGTGTCTGTCTTACTCTTCTGGGCTATTACTAGACAGTTGGGCATATTCATAAAACGTTTTCTTTGGATCGTTTACGGTGTTTTCTACCTTTGTAATATTGTTGGCGTTTACTCCAGTGCGGTCCACGCCCGGCAATTGTCTTCCACCAGTAAAATTCTCCGGTGGTTGTGTTTTACATTGTTTTACCGGAAAAATGTCTCTTCAAACCGCCAAGGCAGTGGATTGGTCTATGGTATGGATGTGTCTCATGGTCAATGCTATACTCATGGCAGTGGTTCAAGTTGTTTACACACGTATTGTTAAATGATTTGACACTAATTATTCAGAAGGAAATGAGATACAATGACACAACAAATGTATCTTTGGCTTGATTCAGTTTGTTTAAGGAAATACAATGATTTGACACTAATTATTCAGTTTGATTATTCAGAAGGAAATGTTTGGACTTACTTGGAAAAAATTATTAATAAATAAGTATTAACAAAATTTAAACCAAGAACAAATGTTTTTCAATATGCACATTTTTCATTTTTGCATGAATTTAATATAAGTAATATTTATTTAGTGAATATTTGATCATATTTAAATAGGAGAGAATTGTTAGAGATCTAAATGAATCTTTGCAACTGTCTATGGAATATTGCAATTGTCTTAGTGAACAATTGCAACTAATTAAATGAAATATTGTAATTGTTAATGATTAACTATTACATGAACAATTGTAATTATTGGTGATTGTAACCTTTAACCATAAAAAATGATAAGAAATGACAAATCACAACTATAATAACATAAAAACTCCTGGAAAATCACAAATAAACTAAAAAGGAGAGAGATTCATTGCGTAAATCATCAAAGATCACCATATGTAGTTGGATTTGTTTTCAAGAGGTTTTCAAAATATATATGAAATTGTCTTTTCATCAAAATTGTAAAGATTTTAAAGAATTTGTCTTTTTATTCATTTTATTTTTTCAACTTTTCATTCACTTTCATATATTTATATACAATCTTATATAGAATCTTAAAACTATTCTGTACAAATTATAGTAATTCTAAATATATTGCTTTAGTTTTTAAGAGGTTGAAAAATGTTTAAAGATTGTCTTTTCATAATGATATTTTTTCACCCGGAAAATTGCATAAATTTAGGAGTAATATTTTGGTTTTAAAATGTGTCTTTTCATTCTAAAACATAGATTTTAAACTAAAAATTGATATAACTGAATTAGAATCTTAAATGATACTCTTTACATAACAAGAAAAAGTGTCAAAATTACTTTTTATGAAACAAAAGAATATTATTTATAATTTATATAGATTTTAATTTTATTTCAAAAGTTAAAATATGAAATATCTTATTTTAAATTAGAAGGTTATATAAAATATATATAATTAAATTAAGGAAAATAATTTAAATAAATATTTAATTAAATTTATTTCGAAATTAATTGCTTATTAGAATTATTATTGACATACATGTTTTATTAAATGTCTATTTTGACAATGTAACTCAAATTTATATAAATATTTTATTAAATTTAATTTAAAAATTAATTGTTGATTAAAATATTATTTGAAATAATTATCTAAATATTTTTTAAATTAATTCTTGATTTAAATATGAAAAATATAATAATAAGATAAACATAAATTTTATTTTTTTCCCATAATTTTTAGATATATGAATCATTAACAATTTGTTTAGAAAAAATTAAAAGAGGATTTGGAAAAAAAGATATAGGCACTCAAAAAAATTTAGAAAATTTGAAAGATAATATTTGGGACCACCCAAAAAATAAAAATAAAAATAAAAATAAAAGGAAAAGAGGTAATGGTGGATCCCACAATGTTTAAAAGTAGGGCTGTTCAATATGGTAGAATCGAACCTACTCAAACCATACCAAATAGACAATATGGTTTGGTTTTGGTATATAGCATATAAATCGAATGGTTATGATTTTATGAAACCATAAGATAAGATTTGGATATGGTTAGGTTTATATCCGATTAAACCGAATAAACTGAAAGCAAAACCGATCGTAAGTAAACGTAAATATGTATCTATTTATAATGACACATGAAAGTCTGTTTGTTATATAATTTTTTTTGTTAATAACCATTACCATATTTTTTTACAGTAATAAAGAAGCCCTAATTTGTAAAACAGTTGAACTATAATTAAATAACAATACATCATAACCGAGGATTCTTGTTTTCTTAGTATTTTTTAATCTTTTTGCTTTATTTTAGCCTTGACTAAATTGAAGTGAAGGTTATAAATTTGATGGACAACAATTAGTGAAAATTCTTCATAATTTTTTTCTTATAAATAGACGATCAGAGTTTCGTGTTCAATCGAAGAAACATGATTTTGATGAACACTAAATATTGAAGTGTGGAAAAACTTTTCTTTCATGCTTCTGTTTTGTTTCTTATTTTTATTTTTAAAATTTCGAGATTTGATTTTAATTTTATATTTGATTATTTTATTTGATGGTAGAAGCGTTTTTAACTTTTTGTTCATTTATTTGAACGTATAATATTTTTTAATAAATGACCGTATTGACAACATGACTCTAAAATTCATATAATATGACACCAAACTAAATAATTATGTTCTTTGGTGTATAACAAAATAAACCAAAAACCGACGGTATATAAACCGAACCAAACCGAAGTAAATATGGTTTTAGAATAGTAGTTATATTTTACTAACCAAAATATCGAAAAACCCAAAAAACCGAACCGAGACCGAACCTATATCCGGATTGAACACACTAATTAAAAGGGAAAGAAAAATAATAAAGAAAGAAAGGGTAATAAAGGAAAGAAGAAAAAGAAAGGGTAGTGAGAAAATAGGTGAAATAGTTAGAATAGAATTTTTGTAACTGGGACAATTTGAATATTTTCCGCTGGAAACTCTACTGTTTATACTGGTCCCGCTGATTTCATGTAAGCTTAGGTTTTGAGTGTAATGAGTTAATTAAAACTGATAGGGAGTTATATGAAATCAACCGCATTCTTCATTGCGGCTGTTCGGTCTGTAAGGTTTCATAGTGTGAGTATTATTAAGAGGATACGACGGAGACCTAATCACCTCGGAACTTAATGGTCGCTGATAGATGACTATATCCATCTTTTTGGGCTAAGTAGGTTTAGTAATGGACTGTTCTATACGGACTAAACCAAGGTCGCAAAAGAATATTTATTGTTCAAGTGGGGACACTAAAAGAGAGAGAGATAAGCTGACGTGGACGATCTCAGAGCGAGGAAGTTGTCCCATTATAAAATTATTATATTATGATTTGAAAAAATGACGACGCTTTATTAGTTTAACTTTTTTTTCTCCAGTACCACACAAACATTTAGAAAGAGCCATCACAGTGTTCCACAATCAACATCAAAGGCCGAGCTCTCTTCGCCAACGTCATCATCATCGCTGATCTCCACTTTGATTTATTCTGCGACGAGTCCCTCACGTCTCTACTCCGCTCCCTCTGCATTCTGTTATCCATTAAGAGCCTGGGTTATGCATAGGTGCAGGATCTCGAGTTCCATGGAGTGGAAAAGGCATAGTGGAGACTGAACTCTGAGTTATGGCAGCTAGAGGGAATCTATGGGACCATTGTTCTGACTCTATGATGATACTGAGCATTAAAAATCTTGATATCGGATTTAAGAGATGTTTTTCCTCTCAGTCGCTCTTCTCTTGAATTAGTTGTGTTCAAAACAAAGTTAAAGAAATGAATACTGCAGATTCAAATTAGAATCTAATAATAATATTAAGTGCTTTGGAGATGTTAAATCAATCATCAACCTCACGAGACTCTTAAGATAGTGTAACATACTCAGCCTTTAGTCTATTGACTTGAATCACTGGATCATTCAGAGTTTGTTTTGTGTAAATGAGAATTGAACCTTTGTCATCACTCTTAGGCCTATTTAGATCTGAAGCAAACAGTTAGTGTCAATATAAGATAAAGAGTGTATGAATTTGAAAATTATCTCTGCTCTTCTTCTTGATACCAACTGCATTTCGAGCTCAAAAGATCTACCCAATCTATCCCTTTTTGTTTTAAAATCTTTCCAAAACCCCATAAAAATCTCTATCAAAATCCTTAAAATTTGACAGCATTCAACTAAATTCCACCAAATCTTAAAATTCTATCAAACCCCAGTCCAATAAGCCCTTAAGACTCTTCCAATGGTTCTTAAATGTTTTTAAGAGTGATTATAGTCAAGATGTGTACTTGTGTCTCTTTTCAACATTACATGAAAACAACAACAAAATCTGACATATGAAGCACAAGAAGGAAAGAAAGGAGCATTAAAACTCATAATGCTTATATGATGTATATATATCACTATTGTTGGATCCAAAAGTGACCTGAAGTATGCCGAAGGTCTAGATCTATCAACAGCCAACCTTAGTCGAAGGCGGGCTCGGCCCCTATCATTTAGGAAATCGAGCTAATAGACTGAGCTAAGAGAGAAAGAGAGGGGAGGACTCGAGAAGAAAGAGGAGACGTAGTCAACAAGACTAATCGAACTCCGAGTTAACCGGAAGGTTGTTAGGAAGATCATAGAAGATGGTCTTTATAAGAAAGAAGAGGAGGAAGGTAGAGGACACGTGAAAAATCCTAGAGAGAGTTAGCTACATACATCGATCTTACCCAAACTCGCATTCAAACTATTCTTTGTCCGATCTCAATTGTAGTTTTCGATCTCATTTCTTTATTGTATTCAATCCCACTTAATCAATAAAAATCCATTTTCGTTAACTTGATCTTAGAAGATGGACGTCGACAAAAAAAAAAATTATTGGGTTATTTGAAATCTTAATATTGTATATTATGTACACAATTAAAAGTACTAGCAATTTATATGCGTTGAACAAGCTACTAAGTATTTTAAAAGTATTATATTCTTACAACCTTATAAATACATTTATAAACAGAAGAATACAATGGTCTTTAAGTTAAAATATTATAATTGTATAAGGAAATCAATTACATTTTTTGCAAGTTTTCAATTATATAAAAATAAATCAAAATATTGATATAGATCCGCACATAGTTTAAATAAAATACATAATAATATTATTATAGTTTTGTGCATGGCACATAAATCCATCTAGTAAAACTTATATACCAACATGCCAATGAAATTTAAACTCATATGGTCTATTACGACGTGTCTTAAAGTATATTCCATCTTTTCTGGCCTCCCATGAACGTAGTATGCCACTTCTCCGTGCAAATGCTTGCCGATATATTTGAACATCATGGTAATATTTATCATATCTTAAAACACAATGTATTTCTTTTTTTTTCCAATTTACTGGATCTAAATCCTTTAACTCAAAGATCCTAGATTTCTTAAATTCTAACTCCTTCTTTCCATAATCAGATGTTGGTTTATTATCACGACAATGATAATGGAGAACAGTAGCAGGACCCAGGTTATTATGAATTTCTATAATATTCCATGAGTAAGCTGGTACAGCCAAAATGAGCACAAAACATATAAAAAGATTCATTTTAGATCAAAGATAGTCTGATCAAGGTTCAATGTTCAATACGTATAGTTTTGTTTTTGCAACATTTATATAATGTAGTAATAATCTATTTATGCTGTTAGCTAAATTTAAAATTAGACAAGAACTATTTTTAGCACAAGTCAAACAAATTTTCATGGCAAAAAATGAAGCAACGAATAAAAAGTGAAACAAATGAATTAAAATTTATGAGTACTAATCCACCATTAAATGAAAAATAGAAAGTTGTAAGATGAGCAAAAGAAATTACAAATTTATTATTTTAAGTAATTAAATATTTGAAGATACGAATTTAAATAGTTCATGGGACAATAATAAACTAGAAAAATAAATTTAATATTAAAGGAGAAATTTATATTTTGGGAACAAACAAGGTATTATATTAGCTTTCTTCAAATACTGTTAATCAAAAATTAATAAACTATAGTTAAAAAGAATGTTGGTGTTCATTTAGATTATATGAAAGACCATTGAATTTGATTTTTTATAATGAAAGATTATTACATCAAATGAAGATTAAATCCAGTACTCTTATATATTATTTGAGAAATCAATATGTGTCACTCATACAAGAAATTTAAGAAAATGTCCTATAATTTGATTGATCCAAAGCTTTCTTTTTTAATTCTAAAAATAACTAATCTTAGAACTAACGAAATCCCTTTGCCAAACAACTTAGAATTTTAACTTGACAACTCTTTCTTCTCTTTTCAGCTAGATTTTCTCACTATTCAATCAGATTACACAATTGGCATTGACAAAAGACTGAGGCATAACTACCAACGACGAAGCCTTTCTCAATCGCACCAAAAGATATATTCTTTTGGTATTTTGTAACTCTCTATCTGTCTTCTTGTCTTTGAGCATCTTTCTTGGCTTTTTGACAGTGTTATATATATTTTAGCTAATCAGCTAGGTGGTTATATCTGTTAAATCTCTTTGGGCTCCGACAGTTCCTCTTTTCTGCTTATAGATTAGTTTTCCGATTTTGATTAATAACTCTTTTGGATTTTGGTCTCTGACTCTTTATATGAAACCTCTGTCTAAATTCATAAAATTTTAGAGATATTCCACCTATGTCTTCTTCAAAGGCTTGCTTTTAAAACCAAGACTCTTGTCTTTTTATCTAATTCTGGTATATAAGATTTTTCTTTTTTCACAGTAGGAACCGAATTTTAAACAGAAGGATAGAAGATATATTTCATAGTAGTATTAGTCATGTGTCTGAAGGGACTTCACTTCCTCTTAAGTGAATATATATATATATATTGTTTTTGCTAAAAATGTTAATATCTACTAATAATAGGAATCTTGATTAATTCCAAAGATTGTGTGTGTTTTATAAGGATCATAATTCTTGTTAAAAGTTGTGTTTATTTATAAAAGTGTCTTTTCATAAAAGGTTGTGTTTTTTCTTTAATAAAAGTTGTGTTTGTTCATTATGGTGTGTTTTTATTAAAGGTTGTGTTTCTTGCTTGTTAAAGGTTGTGTCTCTTACTTATTTAAGATTGTGTTTTTTCATTAATCCAATTAATTCCAAAGGTTATTAATAGATAAATATTTTTTAAAAATTAGAAAGATTGTGACTATTCGGGCAAGTATTTTTACAAATGAATCTTTTAAATTTAAAGGATGAGACTATTTAAATTGAAAAGATGTAACTATTCAAGATCTATAAATAGTCAATATCTATACATTCTTCAAAGTAAAATTTTTACTAATCCAATTAATTCCAAAGGTTATTAATAAATAAATATTTAAAAAAAAAAATAAAAAGTTGTAATGATTGATAATCAAACACTGCAATGGTTAGCAAGGTATTGCAACAGTAATTATACTACAAACACCAAGAGATGCAGTGATTCATCACCATTTCATTGGTTCTTCACAATAAATTATATATATGAAACATTGCAAACCCATTATTATCTAAAAAATGATGTTAGCATTTTTCTATAGAAAAAAACTAAATCTAACGGTGAAAGTTTTTCTTAACCTCTAATTTGATGGCTACAATTTTATTTTAGATTCATGAGTATGACGTCATAGTTTTACTTGACATCATCTAAAGTGAAAGGTTGTGTTTTCATCGTAAAAATTGTAACTCTAAAAAATATCAATTTTAAGAATTGTGTATTTTTTATCATAAATGATATATTAGTTTTCGAAGTTATTAAATATCCCAACAAATATCTTTGTACAACTATTTATTTGAAGAGTTGTGTATTAGTTAGGGTAAATAGTTACGTTTTCTACTGTTAAAAAAAATTAGTTTTTAAAACAGTTAAGATGTCTTTTTTTAATAAAATTATTTTGAAAGGTTGTATTTTTATCCTAAAAGTTGCAACTCTAAAAAATGACTTATGTCACACAAAAAAACTGTCGTGTGTTTGACATCTTTTCACGGACAGTCTCCTCTCAAACAACACAACCTTTAAATTATGCCTTTTGACAATCTATATATCTATGTTTCCCATTCGTTACACATATTCTTCAATCCATCTTCAATACATTTTTGTAATTTATGAAAGAAAATCTAACCACACGAGCAGGCAGAGATCGGAAGGATAGTGAGCATCGTTAAGAGGAAGGGTTAACTTTAATACTGGTTAATTATGTTCACTGCAAGAACATATTGATTACTCTCACATAACTTTCCGACAACATGAGTGGTCATAAAGTTTCCGATGTTGTAGCGAGAAATTATCGAGAAAGGCAAAAATCCTCGGGAAGTTGTAGAAATATTCAGGCAAACCCATTTCTCAGTAACAATTCGGAAGTTTCTTGAAAATTACTAGCAGTTGAATCTTCTCAGAACTTGGTTGGAAATCTGCAACTAATATAAAGTTTTGGATTCCGATACATCCTATATTCCTATTATATAAGAAAAACAGCCACGATGGTTTAGGATTCTCACTTCATCTCTTCTGAATTATTCTTTAACTAATCTCTTTTTTCCAGTCCACAATCAGCCAAGATGGCAACAGTTGTTAAGAAACAAATATAATCTCATCTACGCTAGCAATACCACATCAAGAGAGTTACTCCTCTAATTATTTACACACGATGGTTAAAGGAATCGAAGGCCTTCTTAAAAGTCTCTCGCCTATGTCTGAGTATTTGTTTTTTCCCTTTCTATAAGTGTATACGTTTAGCTTTTGTAATCATGTTTTTTTATACTCTGTTTTTCCAGACTGTTTTGTAATGACAGAACAAACTCTCTGTAAATTTTCCCATTGCATAAAATAATGCAACTGATACAAATCTCCACTCTTTTAAAGATGTCAGATTAAATGGTAACTGCTAAAAAATCAAGGCTAAATTATGTGACTTTAAGAATACCATAAATGTTTGAAAGTCTGTCAACGTTCTTTTAATCAAACTGGTTTTTATAAGATTCCAAAAAGTTAAAAGCAAAGCTGTTGTTGATAAATAATTAAATAATATAGAAAAACAGATTTTTAATTTTGTTGGGATACTTTTTTCTCTCCGAGAGAGGCGATTGACACAAACAGTAACCACACTTTTTTTAGAGATTTTTTTTATCAACCAGTTACCACAATCATCACATCTCTCCATTGATGTCCTATATTTCATCCAATTTGACACATGATGAAATTAAGTATCATCTCAAATTCTCCTTCCACAATCTTTTGTGGTTCTCATTATCATCCATGGCTAATCATGTCTGTAATTTAACAGTGTCTGTCTTACTCTTCTGGGCTATTACTAGACAGTTGGGCATATTCATAAAACGTTTTCTTTGGATCGTTTACGGTGTTTTCTACCTTTGTAATATTGTTGGCGTTTACTCCAGTGCGGTCCACGCCCGGCAATTGTCTTCCACCAGTAAAATTCTCCGGTGGTTGTGTTTTACATTGTTTTACCGGAAAAATGTCTCTTCAAACCGCCAAGGCAGTGGATTGGTCTATGGTATGGATGTGTCTCATGGTCAATGCTATACTCATGGCAGTGGTTCAAGTTGTTTACACACGTATTGTTAAATGATTTGACACTAATTATTCAGAAGGAAATGAGATACAATGACACAACAAATGTATCTTTGGCTTGATTCAGTTTGTTTAAGGAAATACAATGATTTGACACTAATTATTCAGTTTGATTATTCAGAAGGAAATGTTTGGACTTACTTGGAAAAAATTATTAATAAATAAGTATTAACAAAATTTAAACCAAGAACAAATGTTTTCAATATGCACATTTTTCATTTTTGCATGAATTTAATATAAGTAATATTTATTTAGTGAATATTTGATCATATTTAAATAGGAGAGAATTGTTAGAGATCTAAATGAATCTTTGCAACTGTCTAAGTGGAATATTGCAATTGTCTTAGTGAACAATTGCAACTAATTAAATGAAATATTGTAATTGTTAATGATTAACTATTACATGAACAATTGTAATTATTGGTGATTGTAACCTTTAACCATAAAAAATGATAAGAAATGACAAATCACAACTATAATAACATAAAAACTCCTGGAAAATCACAAATAAACTAAAAAGGAGAGAGATTCATTGCGTAAATCATCAAAGATCACCATATGTAGTTGGATTTGTTTTCAAGAGGTTTTCAAAATATATATGAAATTGTCTTTTCATCAAAATTGTAAAGATTTTAAAGAATTTGTCTTTTTATTCATTTTATTTTTCAACTTTTCATTCACTTTCATATATTTATATACAATCTTATATAGAATCTTAAAACTATTCTGTACAAATTATAGTAATTCTAAATATATTGCTTTAGTTTTAAGAGGTTGAAAAATGTTTAAAGATTGTCTTTTCATAATGATATTTTTTCACCCGGAAAATTGCATAAATTTAGGAGTAATATTTTGGTTTTAAAATGTGTCTTTTCATTCTAAAACATAGATTTTAAGAGGTTTCCAATTTTTGTAAAATGTGTCATTCATTCTAAAATTGAATAGATTTTAATGAGTTATATATTTATTTAATTAAATATATAAATATATATATATTTATTTAAATATATAAATATATATATTTATTTATTTATTTATTCATATATTTATATATTTAAGGAATCTTAAAATATCTAAAATATTCAGGTAATTATGTTGTTGGGTAATTTGATTATTTTATAATATTATATATTTACAAAATTATAAGACATATGTCTTAAAACAACAAAGTATAAATAAAATATATATTTTAATATTATCAGTAATGTAATATTTTTATACAAAATGAGTTCCATGATATAGCGGTTCTTTACCTAGTCATTATAAATGGAAAAGGTTTTAATTTAAATATCATTGTATATCTTCTATATCGAAATTATGATCATTCGTATATAGATGAATTTTAACAAAAAAAACTTGAAATACTATTTAAATGATTTTCGTTGATAAAGAAAATATGATATTACACGGTTACAATATATGAACTGTGATAAAATGATAGTAACTCACCTAGAAAAACTTAATATTCTTAATAATTTGACTGATTGTAGTCGACTACAAAACAGTTTTCAAACTATTTTGATAGTGATAATGTGCACCCCTAGACTTCCATTTTAGATATCGATAAAACTATGGATGCACATGCACCCATAAGTGCGTTACTGCCTTTTCCCCTGGGTACGATTATCTTTCAAAGATTATCTTTGAAGATGATAGGTTGTACTAGGGGTGACAGTACTATATTTTTTTAGTATTTGTGATTTGCTTCGTACTTCACGAATATGATTTTCCGATTTGCTTAACCGGTGATAACCGGTAATTCTATTCGGGAAATTGGATTTTTTGTTGAATGTTGACTGACACGCTGCTCCACATGGCATGTGTGGATAAAGAGCAACGCCAAGCTGGCTGATCCACAAAGCATGTTGGTTAATAAGATTGTGATGGATTGACAGTGATGGATTCCCAGACCAGCTTTCCCTTATAACCCCCTCAAGACCCTCTTTACCAATCATTCTACGATCAAAGTAAACCGGTTCTAGAAGGATTCTCACTCTTAAAGGAAAACCGAGTAATTAAGGGGAGATGATCAGAAGCTCACACATTCAAGTACTCAACTTTCAAGCGAGGAAATAGATTAAACTATTCGTCGTTACCAATGCAGCGGCCTAATCTACATTGAACCCACATTCTATCCCTCCATCCAGTCCAAGATAACAGATTACCCTCTTAATTCACATGTGCCAAACTAGGGAAATTCCAAAAAGAGTACTCACTCCAAACTGCTCCACCTAGCTTATCTTTTTTGCTCATAAGCTTATTGAAATCACCAGTAAGTAGCATGACCCTTAGAAGCGCTCAACCGCCTCAACTTATCCCAAACTTCCCTCGTCTTTGCAACTACAGAATTTCCACATACACACGACATAAAAAATGTAAACTACCCCATTTTCATTTGAAAATCCACAACACGCTTATCCTTACTTAAAACCAAAACCAAAAATTATTCTTCCACACTACCGCCAAACCACCAGTAAGACCAACCAGCTCAACTATAACTAGCTCATCATAACCCAAATTGCTCTTCATAACGGACATATACTTAAACTTTTGATTCGTTTCATGAGAAACAGAAAGAAATAAAAAATCTGTCTAGATTTTCTTTTGTCCTATTTCCTCTTTTAGTTTTCTAAAATAAGCCAAAGAAAGAACAAATTTGTAAATACCAATTTTTAAAGATAATAGAGTTAGAGATACTTATGAGATTATTACTTGTATGAATTTTTGCATCTGTTGAGAAAAAACAATTGTCAACTTGGTTGTTTTCCAAACTTTAAAACAGAATTAAGCTCAAATGTCATTTTCAACCTGAAACTAATAATTAAGAAATTATTATTTGTATGGATTTTTTTCAAGAGTTAATTGACTCAATATATATAGAACTAAAGTTAATTAGATAAGTGTACTTGATGTTGACATAATTAAATATATGGAAAATAGCTTCGTGTGAACTGATATTACTAACCCTATGAAAAAGCAAGGATGGGGTGTGAATAAAAACCTTCTTGTACAATTTTTATGGAGAAGAAGGAAATAGATTTCGTGTCAGCAATGAAATCAGATGATGATACATAAGGTTATATATAGGTACACAACCTCAACATTATTTTCTCTTCTTATATTTTAAATCAGACAATCGTGATATTTTCCGATATGTTTAATATTAATGGCTAAATCAAATCAGTAACACAAACACCTAAATAAAATCACTAAACCATGTACCCAAAATATGTTATATATTCAAGACTACTTGTACCCTAAATAAAATCACTAATCCTTAAACGCCAAATCCTAAACTCTAACCATGAAATATAAACAAAACTCCTAAACATTTAATCATAACCCCTAAACACCGAACCATAAATCCAAAACATCGGTTCAACCATAAACCCTAAACATTGGTTCAACGTTTAATAAAGACACATATCATGTCGTGATTTAATATGTGAAGGTGATAAACTAGTTGATTAAACATATAAGAATAAATTGACATTTCCTCCAATCTTCAAAGTGATTAAGACATAAAAATAAAAATAACATAAGCTCACAGAAAATTTTGGTAATTGTTTTGTATTGTCAATCAATTTGTTTTTTTTTGTTTTTTGTCATCCAATCAATTTGTTTCTTCTACTTTTATAGATTAGACTATGAAAGCATCTAATGAGAGTGTCTGCCAACTTTAATATGCCAGATATAGGAATTCGTTTTTAAATGGTACAGTTATGATTTCATATAATTAATTCCAGTCACTCTCTATTATTTTAAATGATGTTCATGATATATTGTTTTAATTAAATAATATTTCAACTTTTAATTTAAAAATAGTTATATGCAACTTTTATTATAAACTAGATGGTTCACATTCACATGCAGACATAATTATTTTATCAATATGTATTAAAAATATATATTATTAATTCAAAACCAACACGATAAGTCATTGTATAGATTCTCAAAAACATTACATGAAATATCAAATTATTTCTAAATAATAAAAAATTTCATCAAAATATATATGTTTGTGCTAAAGTTAAATACTTAATAATATATATTTTAATACATATTGATAAAATAATTATGTACATATATATGAATTATACTTTTATTTTAAAACATTTTTAATTATACATATATATATGAATTATATTTTTATTTTTAGAACATTTTTAATTTTAAAACAATTTTTATCTTAATTGTTGGATAATATACCTCTCAGGCTCTCAGTTTTACATTCACACACACACACATATTATACATTAGCCTTAACCTAAATTACTGTAGATTATTCATTACTATAGAATCTCTATAAATTCAAAATGTTGGGATGTTGAAATTTTATTAATTTATAGAGAAAATAATTTACAAAAGTTTCATTATCTAGATATATTATTTTAAAATAAATTTACTCTAAGATAAGAAAAATATTTGATTTTAGTGTATAGACATTGTTATTCATTTAAATTTGACATTTATATTAATTTTATAATATTATTTGGAGTATATAATACATATTGCATAGAACTAAATGTGGTTTTAGATATAATATCACTAAGGGCTTGATGATTTCTCAGCTACCACCCAAGCCGCAGTTTTTGGTTGGTAGCGTTGACAGCGTTCAAAACAATCATACAAACCACTATAAATCGCTTCAAACCGCTCGAACCTCTTAAAATCAAAAGCTGGTTCCAGCTAAGCGTTTCTGGTTCTTGGTCGTTGGATACAAAAATATAAAATTATTTTTTCTAAATATTTTAAATTAAAATTAAAAATCAAAATGGAAATATTAAAATAAAAATATATACACAATTTATATATTAATTTAAATTCACAATCAGTGTCATAATTTGTTTTATAAAAACTTTAAACTATCTATTCATGATTAGAATTTTTAAAACTTAATATATATACATTTATAAAGATATACACATATATAAAACGAAACAAAATATTCTTTAAAGTTTTAATATAAATCTTCAAAATATATATTAAAATTATAATTTTCAACTAATTAGAAAATTAAATAAATAAACATAATATTATTATTAATCATATTATATTAATAATTATTATATTTTATCACAATAATATAATTTTTATATTTTTATAATGTTATAATATGTTTATTGGTAATTTATTATTAAACGCTGCAATATTTCATAATCAATCAGTCATAAACATCCCATAAGCTAAAATTTTCAAGCGTTATGCCAGTCATACAAAATGCAACATAACGCTTGAAACCGAACCACCAGATCCACAAACTTCCGCAGCCTGCAACCACTTGCGTTGAACCAATCGGACCCTAAATCTCATCAAAAATATTTTAAATACTAAGAAAATATTAAGATAATTTTATTGTGAATATAAAACAAACAATATAATAATATGTTTTAACTGATATAAAATATGTATAAATATAAATTATTAATTTATAATTTTAATAGGACTATGTATTTACATAGATTTTCTAAAAAAATCACTGTCTTATTATTTTATTGATTTATGTCAAATTT
The DNA here is from genome assembly GCA_016432835.1 of Brassica nigra. Taxonomy (NCBI): domain Eukaryota; kingdom Viridiplantae; phylum Streptophyta; class Magnoliopsida; order Brassicales; family Brassicaceae; genus Brassica; species Brassica nigra. Next base: position 11,908,847 of record CM028247.1, on the reverse strand, counting down.
TGAATCGGTCTAAAATTAGATCGACAAAATTTATTAATTTATAGAAATTATTAATTTATCGAGTATTATTTTATAAATGTTATAATGTACTTAGATAAAGCTTCACCCTCCTAGTTGGCCCCAAAACTACTTTTTTAAGAGTGGATTGCCCTTCAATCTTGTCAGGTCTGTTTGACCTTGCCATTTTTCATGTATTCATGGACTTTAATCATACGTAAGGGTGATGAATATAGCCAGTGATCAGCTATCTGTTTTGAAAGAAAAATTGATCTCGCTGTTTTGGGACGTCGTTAGTTTAACTTTCTAAGCTCTTCTGTTAATTCCTTTTTCTTATGTTCTTCCGTAAAATCAAAAAATCACATTAATATCATTTATAAGATAATTAAATAATTAAAACTCATAATCAAATCATGAACAACAATAACAAACCAAAGGGAAATAAGAATCTACCTTTTACCATGGCTTAATTTAAATAAAGAATAAGGTAAAAATAGTAATTCTCTAGAGTATGTTTTCTGACTGCTTTGATTCTGAACCTTTCTATATAGAATTCAGTTTCCTTTTTACTCTGATTAATTAATAATTAATCTTTCTACAAATTTTATAATTTATTACATATATATAGTGATTTATTATGTAAATTAAGATTATATAAAAATAAAATAAATTATTTATTAAGGGCAACAATAACTTTAACCGCCATAAATTTCAACATGAAAACTCAGAAGCGATCGCCACAAATAATAATATGGATATTTAAACAATATTTTTATAGACGATAAATAATGTTCAAATATTGAATAAAAATTCAAAGTTGGAAAATACTACATGCGATCTTGCTGAAATTATTACATTTTATTTATTGATAGTCCTAATTTAGATAAAATATTAATATAAATAATAAAAGTTCACATATTATAAATTAGATATTCAAAATGCTCAAAATATTGTGGTGCTAGACAGAGAAGTCAAAATTTTCTTTTCTACCACTGAAGATTGGAAAATTTAACTACGAAAAATAATTTGTTTCCATATCTTATGCGTATATTATTTTTTAGTTTTGTTTTCTTTAATTTTCCCTGGTCAGGACTAATTTGCATGCTTAATTCATTTGGTCTAATATTAGTTGGGTCACCTTATTTCTCGATCTCAAATGTTTTTCCGACCACATATTTGATTGGTTCATATATGTGTTTAATTTTTAGCCACTACTTTTTAATCTTAAAGCTGCTTACCAAAAAACTATAAATAGATTCAAATTTAACGTCTATAAAACTGATCTTTCTCAAAAAAATATTTAGGTGAAAAGATGAACTACTTCATATTTATGCTAGTTATTGCTATGTGTTTTGCTCTGAATGAAGGCGGTCCTGAGTGTCGTCTGAACACTTTAGAGATTCAAAATCAACTCAATCCAGATAGCATTCTCAAAGTTAATTGCTCAAGCAACACAGACATAGTTGAACCTCTCCATGAGGTAAAATTCAATGATAAATACCGAATTCCAGTTAGAGAGGCAGGACAAGTAAGAAGAATTGTATGGCGTTGTCTTTTACGACATGGAAAAAAAGTGGAAAATTTTCTAACTATATGGCGCGCATACAGAGGAGCTAGTAGTTATAGATGTGGTGAAAAACGTTCATGGATTGCTAGAGTTGATGGAATTTACTTAGAGAAAAATAATAAACCAAAGGGACTCCAACATCATTGGATCGTGCCTAAACAATGAGTTTTGTCTTTTTAAAAGCTATTTACATATGATGGTAAGACTATTTATCGTCATATGTGATAAATCACTATTTTAAATTGATATAATAATATACAAGAAATGTATGATAAATAATAGTTTATAATTTATTCGTTCTAGAAAGAGAATGAACGGTAACCTCTACGTGTTAAAATTTTTATTTTATAACAGATCCATGTTACACATTTGTTGGTGTGATGTTTACCGTATGAGAAAGTGAAAATAATTTCATGATAATTTTCATGCTTATCACTATATTTATATATGATACGGATAAAAATATATCTTTCATATGTATAAAAGGATGTAGCAAGTTTGAAACTAAATTCATCATGTCAACATCAACGGCTATAATCGCTTTAGCATGGCAAAATATGTCGTCAACATGACCGAGTTGGAAAATAAAAAGAATCAATCTGCATACATCGCGTCTTCTTAGCGATGTTATATCAAAATTGGCCACGCCTAACCTTTTCCAAAAAACATAGCAAAAAATAAATAAAAATTATCTTAGAACATTTCCTCAAAACATAATGGTGATGATTGGTTCGACTGTAACTGTAAAAATTTAGCTGTAAAAGTTTAGCTGTAGATAAGTTGGCTGTAGCTGTAAAGTTTTATGAAAAACTTCGTAAAAACTAACCACTATTTTACATAACAACTTATTAAAACAAACTTCGACAATGTTTTACGGAAAAATTCGTAAAATATAACTAAATAGTGTTATACAAAAAGACTTCTGTAAAAGTAACTATATATTGTTTTATAAATCAACTTTCATAAAACTAACTTTGAAAATATTATATGGAATAGCTTTCATAAAATTAAATTAAACATTTTTATGATCAATAATATTCAATAAACGTTTTTATTTGTATTCAAAAATATATTATAACACATGGAAGCATTTTTTTTATTTTTAACTAGAATTTGTAGTCTTATAGGTATGTATCTTATATCATTTAGCTTTTTAACGTTTAATCAAATATGATAATTTGGTAAATTAATCTGGTTAGTTTGTTACGATTTTTCTGCATAATTAATACACTAAAATTGGATCTTTTCTACTGCAAACTAATAATGATTATTTAAATATTTAGATTAATTCCAGATGACTGTTTCTATATATTGTTTATAGGAAAAATTGGCGAAAAGTAACACTTTAACTTGAGTTTGTCTCAATAAAATTTTATCTTAATTAGTTGGATAATAGGATTTAAATTAATGTTAATACCAAATTGCCCTTAGATTAATCAAATTAAAATAAATTAAAATGATTTAATAGTTACTAATTTGATTTTTAATTTTTTTAAGTAAAAAAAAAGTAACAAACGAGTGAATTAAAGGGAGTTTTGCCAACTAGTCAAGTTTGGAGTCAGAATTAAGAAAATAGCTTTGATTTTGTCATTATTAAGTTGATTACATTTTATACATGTTTTGTACGTTCTTTTTTTTTGTGAAACAACTTTCATTCCATAAATTAAATCTGGCACATTAGGGAGAGAGTCTGTTTGAGAACAGAGTCAGCTCTAACAATAGGTAGTTTAAGAATAAACTTAAAAACAGCAGCAGTAAACAGAGCAGAGAGTAGGTAGATGTTGTTGAGATGAATAGCGATCTCTAGATGTCTTCCTTTTGAAGAGCCAGAAAATATCAAGAGAGCGTTAATCCCACACTGAAGAGCAGAGATCATGGCGCATCGCAACGCCAAAGTTTCCGCAATAAGGGGCGACGCCGCCACAAAGGAGGAGGTCGCTGAGTGAGACGAGGATGATCCTGCATCATGGAGAAGGAAGGGGGAAAGGGTTCTCTCATGGCCCCGGTATGAGGAGGTTTGATTAGCCTTTTGTAAAAAGTAATGATTGACTCCGAGCTAAGCTTTGGATGAGATGAGCACGAACCTTTGTACTTGACGGAGATATTGGTTGCTGGACGCATACTGCACTGACGGGAAGACACAGCTGTGTTAAGTTCGACAAAGAAGAACAGACAGCACTTGTAGTAGCCTCCTGAGGTAAGAACTTGACGAGCTTTGATGAATTAACTAAGAGTTGAGTTCGAGCAGAAACTTCGGATTCCAACATTACCGTGCCGGATCCAGAGAGTATTCACGGAACACAAACAGACCAGTTGGTCATCAAACCCTAACAAGCTGCGCATGAAAGAGCAAATACCAGGAGGTGTATATCTGAGAGATGTTTGCGATGAGGAGAGGCTTGTCGGTATATCTTCTAGCAGGAGGTTCCTCACCGGACTGAAAGCAACTTGATGCTCTGAGCTGTAGATCTTCACAGATCTGTCGAGCGGTAAAAGAAGAACATCAGTATAGAGTTCTCGCTTGCACCAAGTCCAGTCAGAATGGATCTTTCCCGAAGGGAGAAGGTTCGTCGCCCAGAAAGACAATGAAGTTAACGCTCGTCGCAGATTCCTCAGATCTGGCCATCGGAGATTACGTGCAGAGCGACGCGGAGGGGGTAAAGCGCAGGCCTCATGAAACATATCTGATGTCAAAGCAGTCAAGATAGATGGAGGAGGGCTACAAGTGAGAACCAGGATCCCAAGGACCTGGAAACGACACCGACCCCATCTCTTACAGCTAGCGACGGCGAAAGAGGTTAAGAAACCCAACAGCATAAGAAACTCGTTGACCAACCAGGTGGAACAAAAAAGAACATTCATAAATAGTGAAAATAAAAGATTCCATTCTATTTACAAACTAGATACCAATCCGCGCTATGCGCAGATATTATTCTCCCTAAATTTAACATATATTTAGTGGCATATACTATATGTATAATATTTTTTATATAATTGACATCTATATAGTATATTTTAAAGATGTTTTGAATGATTGTGTTATAAAATATGTTGTTCATGGTGTTTTTTTATGTGCACAAATTTTCAATATTGTTCGTGGTGTAATTTTTTCTTTTCTTTAAATTTGAGATGTTTTTGTTTGTAATTTAATAGTTTGATATGGAGAGTAATTTAGATTTTTATTTAATATAAAATATTATATTTTTAAATTATATTTTATTAAACTATGTTAAGAAATTAATATGAGGTCTTTCTAATTATTTTTTTCTCTAAAAGAAGATCTAACATATTTGGCCCAAACATTATATGGATTTAGTTACAAGATAATAAGGATGAGCTAATAAATTCGTTTATGGATTAAACCCAATTACTAACAAATACAATTTTATAAGGAGGATTATAAGTAGGAAAATCTTGTTAAAAATTAGATATCAACTTGAAACTATAACCGAATAACGTAATAACTTAATACATTTTTTATATATATTTTTTTTAATTAAATAGTCTTTGTTTATTTAGTGTGCAGGTCAAATCATTATAGATTTGATCAGTTTTTTTGAAACCTGACTCGGACTCGCGGTCGAACTGGTAAACCCGTTAACCGGTAAGTAACCTGGTTTGGGTTGTAAAAAACACTATTATTTTAAACCCGCTAAAACCTACAAAAATCCTCTAAAATCTAGAATCCGACCACCAATTGAACCACAGTTGAACCAGTACATAACTGTTAATTATTATTTTTTAAGAGTTTCAGTTATATTATTAAAATCTGTTTTGTATTCTAATTAAGAAGTTATTTTATTAGTTTTATAAAAAAAAGATTATATGATCTTGTGGATTATGGATCTATTAAAGAAAACTAATTTCTGTAAGTTGGTATTAGTTTATTTTTTGTTATTGATAATCTATTACAATTTATGTATTACTTTTGACTTATTTTGGATTTAAAGTTTAATTTTATTATGCATATTAGAAATTTACCTGAGGATTTTGAGTCTGGAGATATTTTTATTATCTGTTATAACTCTTAACTTGTTACAAAAATTGTTAAATAATCTATATTATTTTTATTTTTGATAATTTTATGTCAAATAAAAATAAAGAAAACTAAAGTTATTAATTTTCCAAATGTTTTTTAAAACATAGAATAAAATATTTATGATATTTTCTAATAGCTAATATATTATTACATAGCAAAATTAATTAATTTAGTAATCCGTAGTTCGCCCTCGGTTAACCCAATAATCCAATGATCATGGTAAGTTTTCTAGTTCAATGTCCGAACGGGTTTCAAAAAAACTGGATTTGATCAAATCTATTTTCAATAATATCTTTCTAATTTTCTTTTAGATAAGGATTGTATTTACAAATTTAGTAGATATGAATACTATTTAGATTAGAAAATACATGTAATAACTAACTTCTAATTCATTCAAAAGGTACGTGTGTGAGTTTTACGTTGTGTTTATAATGGCAGGTTTCTCTACGTATGACAGAGAAGAAAGTGATTTCAAAACGATTTGAATAGAAGCAAAGAGGATAAAACATATTCATGGTCTTTGTGTGATGATGTGTTGGTAAGAGCAAAGAATGAATCAACTTAGAGCCAAGTTTTATGAAAATGAGGCCCAATAAGAGTTATTGTTTTGCTAATCTTACGGGTGGGCGTTCGGGTACCTATTCGGGTTTGGTTTGGGTCTATTCGGGTTTCGGGTTTTTGGGGTCAAAGATTTCAGCTCCATTCGGGTATTTCTAAATTTTGGTTCGGATTCGGTTCGGATTTTTGCGGGTTCGGTGGGTTCGGATAATCCATTTAAATTATTTTAAAATTTTAAAATTTATTATATACTTTAATTTTTTAAATCTATAAACAAAATAATATATTACATATAAATTTGAATAACATATGTCAAAATACCTAAACTTAACATTTAAATTGATTTTGATATTTATGTATTTTTGGTGTTTTGAGTATACTTTAGCTATTTTAGACATTTACTTTTGACTATTTGTATATATTTTTAAGTATTTTTGAAAACTTAAAATATCTTATATATTTGGATGTTTTAATATACATTATATATAAATAATTAATATATTTAGGTATATAAATCTATTTCGGATATATTCGGGTACCCGAAATACTTCGGTTCGGATCGGGTTCAATTTTGGTTCTTTAAATACCAAAATTTTGAATCTGTTCGGATATTTAATCAATTTCGGTTCGGGTTCGGTGCTACTTTATCGGATCGGGTTCGGTTCGGTTCTTCGGATTCGGATTTTTTGCCCAGCCCTAGCTAATCTAATTGGAGATAACAATCGGTCTGGTTTTATTTTAAATCCGTATTAATAGATTGGTTAACTTATAATAGATAAAATGTTGGTTTAGTTTACGTTGCCCGGTTTTATTCTCATAATAGCGTGTAATATCTAGTATTCTCTCCGTTTCGAATTACTATGTCGTTTTTGGTTTTAAATGCAAAATTTATTGACAATATTTTATATTCTATTTTTTTTTTGGTTGATATATAGTTAGGTGTATTGGTAATAGTGTTTTTATTTTGAAAATGTGTAAAATTAAATGTTTTCTTAAGCTGTGTGCATAAACCTAGAACGACAACTAATATGAAACGAATGGAATATATTGTTACAAACTAAAAAAGTCCATAAATTAAGTAGCTTCCTAACAAATTTAAAAGAGTCCAAAACTTTAATGACAATTTCAACGGTAGATAATTTAGGACTCTATTTTAATAGAATAGATGAATTATAACATAATTTTTGATTTTAAACTATTCTCAACCGGACTTTGCATTCATACTGCTATTAACTTGCTCCATCGTAGTACAAACGAAATGGAGGGCTATGCAAGAAAATTAATAAATCCCAATAAGGCTGCAGTCGTTAGCACGCACCAACTGAAAGTCATTTAAGTACGATCAACCTGCACAATATCAAACGACAACACGAACGACAATCGTCTCACAACTAAAAGCAATGTTTTGAAAACCGGACCGGATACCGACTCGGTGCAGCTACTGGTTAACTGGTTTAACCGGTTCAACCGGTCGAACCGGGTTTTATATTTTTTTAAAAATTAAATGTAAATAATCATAATTTACACTATATAGATCTTAAAATTACTTCTACATATAACATGTTTCTCTATTCTTTTTTATTAAATGAAAAATAAACAGTAAACATAAATCTAGTTATATACAAAGTGAACAAGTTAATACTATGTAAATTGAAATTGATAAAATTAAATGATTTACAATTAAAATAATCTAAAATAATTCTGATATAAGAGGAGTTCTAATAGGATTTATACAAATGTTAGATCCAATAACTTAGAATTTGTTAGAACTTTTACAAATGCCCTATTTAATAAGGAATGATTTGACAAAAAAAAAATTATGAAATCCCTAATTCAATAAGCTTTCAGTTTCGTGCACTTTGGGGATCGGGAAATCAATAGAAAGACATTTGGAATAATGTTAAAATTCAAACGTTTCCAGAGAAGCAAACGTTATATTTTGACCACACAAAAGTCAAAATCTTTGAATGTTTTGGGTTGAATGAGTTGAACAACATTTTCACACCCATAATGACGTTAATGAAATGGTTTCTTAATGAACTTTGACTTTAGTTGGCCAAAATGAATTCTTCTTTGAATGACAAAAAGAATTTAGCTACCATGCCACATTTAATCCACATTTAATATTTGCAACTAAAAATCTCCGAAGATCCATAATAAAGCAAATCATATGGAAAAATAAATATACAAACAGAAAATTATTGTGTGTTTGCATATTCAAAATGCTTGAAACAGACCACATTTGTAGAACTTATCAAAGTTACAAAAGGAGATTCCAGTTTACTCAGACATTGTATTATGTTTCAGTCTCTTAGCTTTAGTATCTAAATCTGAATCACAAATGGAGATTAACATAAAATAAAATAAAATAAAAATGAAGAAACAAATTATTCTTTAAAAAGTATTCACATTGTATCACACTGTAATCTCTGCAGAGAAGTTGCTCTGTCCTTCTGAACATCATCAAGCCAAGAGACTAACTGTTCGGTCGTTGGTCTCTGTTTCGGGTTATGGCTCAAACATAAACAAGCAACCTCAAGAACCCTAAACATCTCTTCTTCATTCTCCTTACCATGAATAAACGGATCAAAAACCTCACTAGCTCGACCCTCACTCTTCATCCTCACAACCCACGAGATCAAGTCCCTCCCTCCCTTGGGTTTACACATATCCACCGGTCTCTTATCAGTCAAAAGCTCAAGAAGCACAACTCCAAAACTATACACATCACCTTTGAAAGTAGCAACCGAAGCTTGTCCGTACTCGGGAGGAATGTAACCCAAAGTCCCAACCAAATCCGTACTCACATGCGTCTCATAAGGACTCATCAGCCTGGCTAGTCCGAAGTCCGCTAAATGAGAATCAAAGTTCTCGTCGAGAAGAATGTTGCTAGACTTGATATCACGGTGTAAGATGTGAGGATCACAACCTTGATGCAAGTAAAACAACCCTCTCGCAGCGCCCTGAGCGATTCTAAGACGTGTTTTCCAATCTAGCAGAGCTGGACCATCGTTTCGCTCGTGAAGCCAGTAATCTAAGCTTCCATTCTCCATGTATGAGTAGATCAAAAGCCGGTCGGTTTTGTAGAAACAGAACCCTTGGAGGAGTACAAGATTCGGATGCTGCGCTCTCGAGAGCGTCTCGACTTCTGCTTTGAACTCTCTTTCGATCTGACCGCAGTCTCCTGATAACCGTTTGATCGCTACTCTGCTTCCGTCTGGTAACATTGCCTTGTAAACCATACCGAACCCACCACATCCAATAATGTTAGCTTGGTCGAAGTTGTTTGTGGAGTCCATAAGATCGTCAAAGGAGAGATCTTCTCTATCGTTGTTGTTTCGAAACAGAACCACAAGCTTAGACCCCATCTCTTCCACTTCTTTCCTGTTCATGCTCTCTTCTTCCATCTCCGGATCAACTTCCCCTGACCGTCTACGTGCACGCAACACGACCAAAGTGAGAAGAGTGAGAAGGAAGACCGAACCGAACGCGATTCCAACCGCCATCCCAATCTCAGCTCCTCTGCTTCTTCTTCTCGAATGTATGATCAATCTTGTTCCGTTCACCGCATCTTCTGAACAGGGGAGCCTATGCTCCCCGCAGAGATCGTTAAACTCGAAGCTCGAGTTAGGGAACGTCTGAAACTGACCACCTGAAGGTATCCTCCCAGAGAGATTGTTCCCAGCAACGCTGAACTTGGACAAGAACGTGAGCTGCTGCAGAGAACTCGGGATCGAACCGGAGAGACGGTTATTAGAAAGATCAAGAACCTCCAAGCTAGTCATACCAGACAACGAGCTAGGGATAGAGCCAGACAACTGGTTCCACTTCAGATCAAACACATGGAGCTTCTTTAAATTACCAAACTCCTCCCAGATAGGTCCAGAGAGATTGTTATGACCAAGCTCAATCGTTGGCGGGAACCCCACGATCTGATTGTACTGCAAAGCTCTTGCACTCTCGTTCCTCTTCATGAAGAAAGGGAAGTCAGGAGATGGCTCATCTAACGAAATGTTTCGGCTTGTAAGGCTTTGCAACTTCGTTAAGCTCTTTGGGATCTCTCCTGTGAACGAGTTGTTAGACAAGTCCAAGTAGAAAAGATCCTTGAAGTCACCGATCCAGCTCGGTATAGCTCCGGTTAACCGGTTCCACGAAAGATCCAGCAACTGAAGATCATTACTCGAGCTTAACCATCTCGGCATTGAACCGGTAAGTTTACAATTCGCAACGACAAGCACCTTAAGCTTCTCGAAACGGAGCGGAGTCGTGTCTCCATCAGGTAAAGCCTCTTCGTGGAAGTTTAACGTGAGAACAAGAGTCGTCAAGTTCTTGCAGTTTTGAAGAATCCTGAGAGCTGATGAGATGTTGGACAAGCTAGAGTTCGATAAGGAGAAGAAAGAAAGGCTCTGAAAGTCCTTGTAACTCTCGGGGACTTGCCCGCGAAACGAGTTACGAGCGAGGTTCACGTTCTTTAACCGCTTGCAAACCGGGAGATTCTCAGGTAACCGGCCGCTGAACCGGTTAGTACCTAAATCAAGAGAGTTTAAACCAACCATCGCCGTGCAGTTCAATTGCAACGGACCGGTTAACGAGTTGTTCCTCAGATTAAGCAGATTCAAACTCGGGGAACTCGATAACGACTCAGGGATCCCTCCGGTGAATTTATTGCTCTGAGCTAACACCTCCTTCAGCTTAGTCATCTCCCCGAAGACGTCAGGGATCTCGCCGGAGAACCGATTCGACGAAACATCGAGACGAACCAAACCGGAGAGGTTCCCGATGTCAGGACTCAACGGACCGGAGAGACGATTCTCCTGAACGCCTAAAAGGTTCAGCCTTCCGAGACGAAACAGATCTCGAGGGATGTTACCGGTGAGGTTGTTCATGCCGAGGCAGAGATGCTCGAGGAGGAGGCAGTCTCCGAACCCGGGAGGGAAGTCTCCGGCGAAGTAGTTAACCGCGAGTTTCACAACTCTGATTTGAGGAGAGCTTCGGCAGAGATGAGAGGGAAGAGAGCCGTTGAGTTTGTTCGACGAAAGGTCGAGACTTTGCAACGAGGGGAGGTTTACGGTGCTCGGGATCTCTCCGGAGAGATCGTTGGAGCTCAGATCGAGGGTTTGCAGAGTCGTTAGGTTGAATATAGCGAGAGGGATCGAGTCTCTGATGAAGTTCCGGGAGAGGTTGAGAACCGTGATCTGATCCAGCTTCTGGAGAGATTCGGACAGTTTCCCCGACAGCTTCTTGTTACCGAGCTCGAGTTTGGTGATGCGGTTGTCTGAGGAGGAGGAGTTGTTGCAGGTGACTCCGGTCCAGCTGCAGCAATCGTCGTTGATGGACCAGTTGTCTGGTTTCGGTTTGAGATTTGATATGAAGTCGCGCAGGGCCTCGAGGTCACGTGGGTGGCACGTGAGGGTCTGAGATTCCGAGGCCCGGAAGAAGAAGCATAGTAGCAGCTCTGCGAGGACGATGACGACCACCCACGCACGCATTTCAAGGACAGAGACAAAAAAAAAAAGAAGCTTTATGATGTTTTTTTTTCGTACAGAGGGAAGAAGGAGCAAGTGTGCTTTTAATCAAATATCAATAAAACCCTTGAGGAATCTGAGAGAACACAAGATGGGGTTTTCTGGTTGTCGCCATTTTTAGTTGACGATCAATGAAGATGAAGCAAGAGAGAGAGAGAAAGAGAAATGGCTACTTTTGACTTCAACACGCTAGAGACCTACAGCAAGTGGTGGGTCTTTAAATGCAAGCTTCTAGAGAGAGAAAATCGGGAGAGAGAGTTTGGGTGTTTGGTTTATTTCCTCTATGTGTTACTGAAACAGTAAAATTAGTGGAAAGGTGGTTTATAAAGGGAAAGGAGGAGAACGAAGAAGCTATTTATTGACGGTCAATAAATACTGTTTCCATCTTGATGTTAATGGTTAATACTCGTGTTTATTTATGCCCCTCTTGTGCAAATATCCTTTTCCGAGTCCCAGTTATAGAAAAAACAAATCTTTTTTTTTTCTTCTCTGGCAATTATCATGGAGTTTGATTATAATTATACAAGTCCTATTCAATAAATTGTTTTCTGAAAGAATTATTGACATGAGGAAGTCTTTGTTTTAATTTTTCTAAATCTTGCTTTGAATAATGCTTAGATGTAGCCTTGGCCTTCAACGGTTAGATGGAGGAAATTTTGGAACGACTTAATGAAATAATGAAAATGATCTTTTTCAAAAAAAAATGTAAATGATCGAACTTATAAAAATAAAGGCTGCAAAAAAAAGGTGAGGATTGCTTCTTTTCTCATTGTCAACAAATGACTATTTTTTTTGTTTGGAAAGTGTTCCTTTTCTGATTTTATTTTTTCATGCAAATTGTTAATTTACTCATTAGAAAAATCTCAAAGGTTGCAAGTGCTAATTTATTTATTTATATTTCGTTTTATTAATAATTGAATAATAGTTAAAGATGACCGGTGAAGGAGGGAGTAACCGGTTAGGTCAGCCCGTGGAATAAAGACGAGGACAAAAGATAGATAGAAGTCAAAGCACGGATGTTGACACCTTAGACCATCCTTATCGGTGGATTTAAGCATAACTCTTAGGTTAATTAATTGTTAAACAGATTAAAAAAAGGAAGAAAGGCCAAGACTTGCCTCTTCCGTAAGAGGTATTCCACTTGCCTCTTATTGCCACGCGTCGGGATTTGAGAGGACGACCGAACGGTTCGGGTTTAACGCGGTGAACTCTCTCTCTCCCATTCTCTCTCTCTCTCTCATTCTCTCTCTCTCGATCGAAACTTCGAAACCTCTGATCGGGAAAGGCGAAACGGCGATCAACTCCGATTCCTGTCGACGGCGTCTCCAGCGGTGTCCAATCGGTGGTCCTCTCGCTCTCTCGGTGGTTCTCTCTATCTCTCGGTGGTTCTCTCGCTCTCGGTGGTTCTTTCTATCTCGGAGGTTCTCTCTCTCTGGCGGTGGTCCTCTCTCGGTGGCTCTCTCTCGTTGGCTCTCTATCTCTCGGTGGTTCTCGTCGAGGATTTCGAGCTCTCGGCGGTTGTCCTGAAATCGAAGGTAAGCAATTTTTTTTCTTCGACTTTTGCATGGCGGATGAATCATGTTTCTTGGTTTAATCGGTTGTTTTCTATGCAGGTTTTGGTTATCTTCAAATCGGTGCATGCGTGGATCTTCTCCTCCAAGCTTTCCTTCGTGAATCACCTCTAATCAAAAGGTAATTTCTCTGTTCTTCGCATGCTTCATTATTTCATGACTGATTATTGTTTGATGATTTGCTAAAACTAAACGTTTGTCGTTGTTCGATTCGGTTTGTTGTAATCGTTTAGATGATTTGTTTAAAACCAAATGTTTGTCAGCGTTCGATTTGCTTAAACCAAATTTAATGATGTGTTCGATTTGTTTGTGGTAAAAGTCTTCTTCCTTTGAATTGATAGAAAGGTTTAGGTAGTAGTTAATGTTTTGCTTAGTTGTATATTATGGTTGTGTTTACTTGGTGTAGTGTAATAAATTCATTCTGGTTTCTGAATCATAGTTTGTTTCTCTTGTCATATACAAGCATCGGTTGTGTGATCGTGAAGTGAAGGTTCAAAGGGTTCATAAACGCTCACGGTCGACGTCACAAATACGGTTAGTTCTCTTGTCATCCGGTTGTAATAACTAGAAATGTTAGAATTGTAGCTAGTGTAATTAATGTGATGGTTAGAGTAAGTATGTGGTTGTGTGATAAATGGTAGTGATTGATAGTGATAGTTAGATAGTGAAATACTGTGATTAATGTAGCAGATATATATCAAATCTTGTTTGTTTGGTTAGAGTCATGAATACTGTGATTAATGTAGTAGAATTCTCTTCCTTCTCTCCTTCTCTTCCTTCTCTGCCTTTCTATAAACGTCAAGCTTTCCTTCTCTTCCTTCACTTTTCTTATCAACTTCTCAACTCTTTCTCCATATGGAGCCTCACCAAAACTCTTCTTCTAGCTTTCTGATTAGTTTCGGGAACCTTGGAGGGGTTGCACCTACTCCAGTCCCTGAAGTTGTAGCACCTTCTCCAGTCCCTAGAGGTGTTTCACCTTCTCCAGTTCCTGGTTCACGTGCGCCTCCCCCCCAAAGGTTTGTGTGGTCTACGGTTGAAGACCTGGTTCTCATATCCGCATGGTTGAATACCTCGAAGGATCCACTAACGGGGAATGAACAAAAAGGAGGAACCTTTTGGAAGAGGATAACCACCACCTACAACAACAGTCCGAAGGTCGTTGGTTTGGCTAAGAGAGAGCTTAGCCACTGTAAGCAAAGGTGGGGGAAGATAAATGAAGGTGTCAACAAGTTTGTGGGAGCATATGAAGCTGCAACAAAACAGAGGACGAGTGGGCAGAGTGAAGATGATGTGTTGAAAGCTGCACATGAGATATACATCAACGCGCGAGAGGAAGTTCGCATTGGAGCATGCATGGAGGGAGCTTAAGAATGATCAGAAATGGCGTGGGAGTTATGGAAGTTCTCAACAAAGTTCTGGATCAAAAAGAAAGAGGGTGGGGGAAGAACAGTCAATGCCCAGTGTTAATGGAGAGAATGATGTGAGTGTTAGGCCTATTGGTGTTAAGGCAGCCAAGGCGGGGAAAAGAGCGGTGGATGAAGAAGGGAAGAATATGCTAGAGGTGTTAGCTGCGAAAGAAAAAGTTAACAAGAGCAAACTCCTTGACAGTTTGCTTACCAAAACAGAGCCACTTACTTCATTAGAAATGGCAAGGACAAACTAATCACTGAAATGTTATCTATGTAATATTTCTCTTAAGCTATTGTGTAATATTGTTCTTATCTTAAAGTTGAATTATCAATGAATTATTTATCTAATTCTCTGTCTTCTATGTTTATAAATTAAACTCTCAAAGTTCTAATTTCTCTGTGTTTATTTTTTTGCATTTCAGGGGAACAAATCAGCCACATCCTCAAATGGAAGCAAGAAAGTCGATTGTTTGTGGCCTCTCAGCTGGAGGCCTCATACCACCTCTACCACAAGATGATGATGTTGTGGAGAACACACCACAAGAAGTAGAAGTGGTTGAGATATCCGATGACGAAGAGGACGATTTGGTGGAGTTATCACGTGTAGAATTCAGGGCAAACATGGGTTATTTCACTAGGGTGGAGGAACCCGAAGAAGACATTGAACCTGAGTTTAGAAGGATGGTGAAAAGGATGCGCGAGGAAGAAAAGAAGATGAGAGAGGAGAAGTACAAGGTTTGGAAGGCTGGAATCAAGCTCGAGGAAGGAGAATGCTCACGGATTCATTAGGGTTGTCTTGTCTTGTTTTTTTTCTGTTGTCTGGTCACGGACTTTGTCTTGTGAAGCATTGTCTTTGTCTTGTTTCTTTTTCTGTCTGGTCAGACTTGGTGTTAGTCACGGACTTGGTGTTAGTCACGGACTGTCAAAAACTTCTCTATTTATATGCTTGCTAGTTCATTGTCTTCTATAATTCTACATCTTTTCATTGTCTTTCTATTTCTACATCTTATTATTGTCTTCTCTGTTTATTCATCTCAACAAATCCACCTTCATATCATTTCCAAATCAACCACAAACTTCACCTTCTTTTTCTCTATTTAAGAAAACAATCATCATATGGCTTCTTCTTCTCGAGATCCTGTGGATGACTATGTGGATGATGCAGTTGAACAACTCTATGAACAACATTTTGAACGATCATTTGATCGTTTAACCATGAATCAACACGGTCGAAGAAGAAGACCAAGAAAACCACGAAGGTATATTGATCGTCATCGAGAAGAAGGGCAAGACCAATTATGGAAAGACTATTTTAGTGCAACTCCAACGTATCCTCATCATATATTCCGGAGACGTTTTAGAATGACCAAGCATTTGTTCCTGAAAATTGTTGATCAACTCGGCAAGGACGTTCCATATTTTAAGGAAGCAAAAGATGCTATCGGAAGGAATAGTCTCACTACACTTCAAAAATGTACCGCCGCCCTTCGTGTCTTGGCTTATGGTTCAGCAGCTGATACCGTCGACGAATACATCCGGCTCGGTGAAACAACAACTCTCCTTTCTGTTGAACATTTTGTGGATGGAATAATAAATTCTTTCGGCGATGAGTACTTAAGAAGACCAACACCGGCTGATCTCCAACGTCTACTTGATTATGGAGAGTATCGAGGCTTTCCGGGGATGATAGGAAGCATCGATTGTATGCACTGGGAGTGGAAGAATTGTCCACCGCTTGAAAGGGCAATATTCTCGTGGTTCGGCCCCCAACAATCGTTTTGGAGGCGGTTGCATCATACGATCTCTGGATATGGCATGCATTTTTTGGACCTCCAGGTACATTAAATGATATCAATGTACTTGAACGTTCACGGTTTTGATGACATAATAAACGGTCATGCTCCGAATGTTACTTTCTATGTTAATGGAAATGAGTATAATATGGCATACTATCTCACCGATGGGATTTATCCGAAATGGGCAACTTTATCCAATCTATTACTATGCCTCAAGAACCGCAAGCAGCTCTATTTGCTCAACGTCAAGAAGGATACCGAAAAGATGTTGAGCGGGCTTTTGGAGTCTTGCAAGCTCGCTTTGCCATCGTTAAAATCCAGTCTTATTTTGGGATTTAGAAAAGATTGGGAAGATTATGCGAGCATGTATCATACTCCATAATATGATCGTACAAGACGAACGAGATAACTACAATCTAAATGACATTTCAGATTTCCAAGACCAACGAACTTCGCATGTCGATAGCCCGTCTCCTCCAGTCCCTTCAAATATGGAATTCATGATGGATGCTCGAACAGATATTCGTGATAGAACAGCATCAACAACTGAAACATGATTTGGTTCAACATATATGGCATAGATTTGGGGTGATGAAGGCGATAACGATCTCAATGTTTGTTTCAAATAAATCTCGTTAATTTTAATAATCTTTGTATCATGTTTTTATTTTAAAATCAATGTTTAAGATGTTATCTTCAATTATGTTTTATGTAATAAATAAATTTCTTAATTTTATAAATTTGTTTTATAAAATTTAATAAATTTGTTTAATATTATTTTTTTATTCAAGAACCCAATTTAAAAACCTTGCAATGGAGACACCAAACTCTAAAAGTTCTTCATTAAGTATCCTAATTACCTTTATGCCTAAAATATAATTAACATTTGCCTAAGAGTCATTTAATGAGTATCAGCAATAAGGATGCTCTTACATCTCTCTTTCTCAACTACAATTTTGTTTTTTCAATCATACTATTTATTTTTCTTTTGCAAGTTGGTAGCAAAGAATGAAAACAGACCTACAAGATATTCTTAATTTACGATAAAAGCTTCGGTATCAATCGAGATTTTCTATGAAACATATGATACTCCAAGAGGAAAGGTATAGACTTAATAATTTTTGTTTGTATGCTATTACCAAAAAAAAATTGTACGGTTTCTATGTTAAGGAGTACTCCCTCCGTTCATAAACGTAGGATGTTTTAAAAAAAAATCTGATATTTCAATATATAAAAAATTTCAAATTTTTGGGTAACTTTTACTTTATTAAAAACTGTGTAGTCAATCATATTTAATAATCTATTTTTATAATTGGTTGAATATCATTAATTTATAGTTTGAATACTAATTTCTATACAAAAGTTAATTTTCTTAATATGTTATATTTCCAACAAAAACCATTTATAGTAAACAGCTAATTAATGTAATTTTTGGTAAACAAAATAAATAAATGTGATTCTCTAACAAAATAAACCACTAATATTTTTTTCTTCGACTAATACTCACATTTTTTATAAAACGTTTTCACTAACTATATAAATTTTATCACACAAATATCACATTTTGGCGTCTTATACTTTTTCTTCTGCAATTATGACAAATCTTTGTATGTGTAATATTTATATGTAACGTTAATTTTAAAACATATTTTTATAGAACCGAACGTTATTGATAGTTTTAAATTTTGACTACAATTATATTTTAAGCTATGTAGAATTTGAATACAATAAAGTGAAAAAAATTGAAAAAAAATTGTCTATTAAAACTTATATTCTATTATAATAAGATAAATATGTTATAATTAATTTTCTTAAAAATTTATTAATCGATAGTTAAAAATATTTGGTAAAACTATAAATTTTTAAAGATTATATTTTGTTTTATAGCATTTTCTGCAATACCGACAAACTTTTTTTGTATGCATTAGTAATTGATTCAATATCCATATGTAACGTTAACATTAAAATTAATACATTTGTCGAAAGAATCTATCGTCAATTAATAATTTTAGATCTTCAGTAAAATTAATTTTAAAATATTTAGGACTTAAATAAAATTAATTTTAAAACATTTGTTGATTTGAAACTTAGATTATCTTATTATAACAAATGTTATGGTTCAATATCAAAACAACATACTAATCGATAGTTTAAATAATATTTGGTAAAATATAAGATTATATTTTATTCTATGATTGATTCAATATACTCATTTGTAAATTTAAATTTAAAATATAACTACGATGCGCCATGCATTGATTATAAATTTTTAAAAATATATTATTTTTTAATGAAAATTCAAATTTTGATTTTAAAATTTTAACTTTTCAATATGAATATAAATAATTTTTATAAGGTATATTTCTTTGACTTATGAACTTTTATTTTTACTTTATATTTCTTAAATTTAAAATATAAAAAAAATTTGGTTGTTTTATATTATATTTATGATTATATTTATCTGAATATGTATATATGTAATATATAAATTTGAGTTTATTAAATAACTTAATAAAATATGAATTATATTTACATTTTACTGATATAAATAATTCATTAAATAACTCCATAAATAATCGTCTAAAAGTCCTTCAACAAACATATTTTATGGTAATCATATAAGAATAAATTTAGTTATTTGGTTATTTGATTAGTATTTCTTCATACCAATTAATGAATTAAAGCATAATTCTAACACTTATCACTACTAATCTATAATACTCCCTCTGTTTCAGAAAGATGCATGTTCTAAGATTTTCACACTTATTAAGAAAACATATTAAAATTTGGTTATTAATGCATAGTTTTTTGTAATTTTATATTTCCTATATTTTTAACCCAATAAGATTTCAAGAAATGTAATTAATATTTTTGAAACACACAATTTTTCATTATTAGTTGACAAAAATTGCATTGAAAATATAAAAAATACATTTTTTTTGAAACAAAATTTTTTTTCCTAGAATATACATCTTTCTAAAACGGATGGAGTATTTGTAAAAAAAATTACTGTTATATACAGATTTTTTTACTAAAATTACATTGAATAAGTGTTAGATAATAGGTTTATTGTTGTTGTATATAATCGGTCTACTGTTGTTGATTTCAAATTTTCTAGGTTGAGTGAGTCGGGTTGTGGTTTAAATTTATTTGTTATTTTATTTACTTGAATTCTTTTTTCCACAAATTTCTATATTTTAGAACTGAAAAATCAAAGATATTTACTATATAAACTTTTTTTTCTAAAAATGCATAGGGCGTCCAATTGGACCGGCACTACCGCTAGCTGAAGATGAAAATTTGCCACTGATTCCACCATGGACTAGGGTGATAGATAAGAGCAAAAACCGATGCCAGAGGGCCGATGCCAAATAATGTTAGTCACAGCTGCGAAAACCGATGACTGCTTTTTGTCAAAAAAAAAACGATGACTGCAGCGTCGCTTTTGGACTTTATTAACGTTTGATTTCTATATATAAGATATATAAATCAATACTTTAAACTTTATTATCTAATGATGAGAACATATCATTTTGATGAAATAAAACTAAAAATGTCTCGTACAGTCACACTAATGCCATAATTTAACTACTCCCTCCGTTTCACAAAGTTACATATTCTAGAAAAAAAATTGTTTCAAAAAGATACATATTTTATATTTTCAATATATATTTTATCAAGTTTTAATGATTAATTGCAAATTTTAAAAAACTTAATTACACTTATTGGATTCTTATTGACTTAAAATTATAGAGAAAAGATCAATACAAAAAATTATGTATTTATTATGTGTTTTATTAATATGTGTGAAAAGTCTAGATTATGTATCTTTGTGAAACAGAGGGAATATTATTTATAAGTAACCGAAGACAATATAGGAGGTGAAGGGTGAAATGAACATAGATATAAAACACTACATATATTGCTTACTAGATTACTTAGCCTACAAGCTGGGTAATTAAAAACGCTAAAATGGGCAATGGAGAGTTTGCTATTTGACCGTAGATTTGGGACAAATTGCAAAAACATGATTACAATGATAAGAACTCACAAACTTAGCCAAACTTCTCAACTGAACTAAAGGTAATTCAAATTCTTCAGATGTGATTCCGGATTTCAATATCTGCTATATCTTAAAGGCGCAAAATAAAATTGCTGATTCGCTAGCTAGAAATATTCGTTCTTTTCATAGATTTCTTTGTTTTATTGTTTGTTCTATTACGGTTTAGTTACCCAGATCATCTCTGTCTAGTTACTTAGACCACCTCAAATTCGATTAATAGAACAACCATTTGTCGCAAAAAAAAATTAATTAACCTACATTCAAAATTGGATTCCATATAAAATATTAGTATTACTAATATATAATTCTAGTGTGTGCATGATCTTTCATAAAGAGATTAAATATATTTTACGTAGAAAGTTAATATACGGTTCCAAGATACATAGGTCGATATCTATAATGAAGGAGACAGTCAAAGCATGTGACCTCAACTATTCGTCTCTATAATTAATCCTCCATACCATGTGGTTCGTAATGGCTTTGATATAATCTTTTTCGTTAGAGACTTCAATCTTTTGTTTATGTACTCATAAAATCTCTTAAGAAATTACGTTTATTAGTTCTACACTTTTTTTATTGGTTCTACACTTGTATTGCAGATTTTGATATTAAAAAAAACTACAAATAGTGAGTTTGATTGGCGAGAAAAAAAATGGTAATCGTTTGAGACTTCTATCTTAGACTAATGTTCTCAAGTCTTTGAAAAAATATTAAGTTGTTGGTTTTAGCACTTATAATATAGATTTTGTAAAATACTATAAATAGTGAGTTTGATTGGTTAGAAAGAGGAAAAAATAGTAGAATTCGTTAGATTTCTCTTGTTTAGTGTTTTAAGAGTTTTTAAGAGCAATTTTATTGGTTTACTTCTACCGTTTCCTTTTAATAAAAAAAAAGATATTAGATCTCTCTTGTGTTAGTGTTCTAAAGAGTTTATCAAGTTTTTTGGTTCTTACTTCTACTGTTGTCTTTTAATTTACTTCAAATTAAATCATTTCTTTCACAACATGTAATACACGGATTTGAAAGAACCAAACAACGCACTCGCAACTTAATTAAACCAGAACACAATTCTTAAATCATAAAAACAAGTCAAGATTATCTTTGTAATGACCAACTTAGCCAATAATGTATTTTATAAAGGCCTTGAAGTTGTAAACTAGAGCGCATTAAAATAATGAGATCTTTATGGACACACCTATATATAACTTTCTTTGGTTATATTCATAACAAAAGCCCCAAATTTGTTTTGGTAACAAATAAAAAAAACTAACATAACCGAAGCCTTATTACCCTTTGTTCACTCAGGTAATGTTAATAGAGCGGTTGAGTGGCCAATAGTTTGGTAGTGGCTACCAGTAAGCCGTCCATCTTGGCACCCAAGTTTGGAACCTCCTCAAGTATGAGGTTAAATATGTGTTAAACCCGAAATGTTGCAGTCTACCTTATACCGGAAACTAGTTAGTGTATCTCAACCTCAGCAAACTCCGCATACCTTTATAGTGATACTAAGCATTTTTCACCTTATATAGTGTAAGTTTGCAAGAATCCAGCGAGCGCGAAGGTTTGATGGTGAACGACTTAAATGTTGGGGTTTGGTTGTTACTTATTAGATTTAATCTATTTCAAGTGAACTACATTAAAAGATGTTCTTAAGAAAATTGGAAGGAACTTGAACTTATACTAGTTCACTTCTGTTACATTAGGTTCTTGTCATTCAAACATTGGTACTTTTACTTTGCATATCAAAAACTCCAAACTGTTAAAAATAAACAGTAGTAGCGGAAGCAACCACTACAAAAGCTTCGGAGGATTTTATTTGTTTATATATTTTATTTTTAATCGATTTGAAAATCTATATATGATTTATCAATCTTGACATGTTGATTTTAACTAGTATTTATATATTTAATGGATTTTTCGATTTTGTATATTTTTTAGCTCAGAGTGTTTTTTTAATTCATTCAAATCCATTGTCAAATTAAATCAATTAGCAAATCTGTATAACTGAGTAATGCATGATTTAAATTATAATTTATAAATCATTACATAATAACACATTTTTGAGTTATGATATATGAATCATGATACCAATAACACAAAATTTCAATATAAAATCTAAAATCATATACTGAATAACATTAGGTTTCATTTAGATTTCCAAATCCATTAAAATTCATTAAAATCCATAAAGTAAACCATCAACTCCCACTTATTAAACTATGTTGATTACTTCAAACCAGATGTTGTGGCCACTGCCTCTCCTTCTTTCGTAGGCCTTATCTCGATTCCCTGGAGAATCAAACCACTCTTCTCGTTTCCCTTCTGAATCTCCGTAATAGAAAACTCAATCTCATCACCATCATCATGACAACCTGCATCACCGTTGTAAAAATTCCCAAGCTTCACTTCACTCCACCCATCTCCTCTCTCCTTTGGTTCCTCCACACTCTCTCTCACTTCTTCCACCGGAAACTCAATAGTATACGACTCAACCATATAGCCAGCATCACAATCTTCATCGCTGTTGTAAGAACTCCCAAGCTTCACTTCACTCCACCCATCTTCTCTCTCCTCTGGCTCCTCCACCTTCCCATCAGTCTCCCTCTCTTCTTCAACTTCTTCCACCGGAATCCTCATCCATGAACCCCGCGTACTCGAGTAACAACGACGATATCCACCGCGCTGGTACGGACCCCTTGGTTCAAGTAACACAAACGTTTTGGTAGCTTCCTCCCCCACAAACCCGACTTTAGCTTCCATGGGCGTGTCATCTAACCCGCATGATCCCCTCCTTCCTATCTTGAGCACTGCGTATAAAGAGTAATGTGTCCCCTTGGAAAGCATTCCGCAACTTATCTTGCCCCGAATCTCAAACCAATACACGCTACGAAGCTTCGCTACTTTCTCAAACCTGATTCCACCACACACAAACATTAAAAAAAAAAAAAATCATGTAAACTCCAAACTGCACAGTTGCTAGCTAGAACTTACTTAGACTCAGGATCTTTCTTCCATTTCCAATAAGAAGGAGTATCAATCCATATGATCTTTCAAATCTCTAGAAACACAGAATTATAAGAACAACTTTTCTTATTAGCTTTAGAAACTACTCAAAACTAAAACTCTTAATGTTTCTCTTAGATCTTATGGAACACCTCTCCATTAGGTCTATATTTATATGAAAGACAATTCCCTTTAACATGTGGGATATGGAAAACACAAACCTAATCTAATAGAAAACTTCCTTTTCCTATTTCTAGATTTTCTTTTTGTGTTTATCCTTAACATATTAAACATCTAATAATATGTTAAGTTTCCACAAGCTTGGAATTATCCAACAATCTTTAAATCCATTGCAGATAACATGTAACACTTCTTCCCACTACCTTTCTCCAACCAAAAACTCTGCGTCAAAAAAAATCAAGAATCAGACAACTTTAAAACGAAACCCTAATTTTCGCACATTTCCTTGAATCAAATTCGATTAAAGTCAAAACACCTTTTTGCCGTCGTCGATCAGAATGGAATCATCAGCGAGAGACATATACATCTCCTTCTTCGACGAGAATTCCAGCGATCGATGAACGACAAGAGAAGAGTACTCCGGCGGAAGAAACTTCTCCCAAACCAAATCCGATTCAGCCGCTGACTTAACCGTTTTCGAAACCGAAGCCACGACGCAAGCATCTCGCGGAGAGGTGTGACAAACCACCATCGAGATGCAATCTTCCGGCAATGTATCCAACCTCGCCGAAGCTCCGTTAGAAACAATCTCATCGTTCCGGCTACTTCTTCCGCCGGAGTTCGAATCTCTGACTTGAATTTGCTTCATTACCGTTTTTCGAATCTTTAGTTTTGTTTTGTGTCTTTGGAGAGTATCTTTCAGACAAGGATGTGTGTGATGTTTCTGTCTTGGACACGAAGTGGATGTTTGTTTATATATCCGTTCCGTGTAAGACTTACGAGTTAAGTTTTTATTTTCCGAGAATACCCCTGTTACGTGTGGAAGCTGATTTTTTTCAAAATAATAGATTTTGTCTTTGTCTAACCAATTAGTCAAATCTACTGAGATATCTCCTACTCATCTCTATATTTTTTTCCTATGATAGCATTTAGAATCAAAACTATTGCAATTTTACTCTATTTACTTCTTTAATATAAAATTTTTTATTTAACCTTTATAAATAGAAGAAGAAATAACATTTCTAAAAATAAAAAATAGTATTTCTCTATAATTTTTTTATATAGTCTTCCAAATTTTTAGAAACAATATAGTCTTCCAAATTTTCCTTAATTTTTAGAAATAATATAGTCTTCCAAATTTACATAAGTTTTATTATTTATCTAGTATTTTTTTCATTGTTTGAATAAATTAAATAAGACATATACAATACCTTATACAAAGTGGTTTACAAGAAAACACATTTTGTTTTTTTTAATCAATTTCTAAATTTATGTAACATAAAAATTAAATTAGATCTTACAAATTTAAAAATAATTATTATAAAAATAGTAAATATAAATTTTATATAATTATTTTATATTTCTACAATATTTTGAACCGCTTTTTATCTGTTTATCATTCAAGAGTATGTTCTAAACTACTAAATCCGTTTAATTCATACTTATACCGCTAGATCCGTTTTTGTTTCACTCATTCACTTAAACCGCTAGATTTTTAACGCTTGATCTTTTTTCATTCGGAGCCTCTGCCGTTGTTTTCGAACGAGAAATAATTTTTAGTTATTCTCACACAGAGAGACCGTCCACTTGTATAATTTTCCATTCAGCATAGATATCATCTATTAGCAGTTCAAAATTATATTAATACAAAACTGTACAAAATTGATGGTGGTTCTTTTTAGAGGAAATGGAAGAACTGCCTAGTGAAACATGAAATGCTTCATATTTGGAGTGTTTTGTATAGTTCGTTTAATTTTTTTACTTTAATTTATGTTATATTTATATATTTCACTTAAAAAATAATAGCTATCAATTTATCTATTAGTATGGTTATTTTTACATATTTTAAAAAATGTTTCTAAAGTGTATTGTATTTTATGTATTTATTTTTCTATTTATGCATTAGTACACTACATATTTTTATAAATATTCTTAAAATCTATTTTGATAATAAGTTATTCTTTTCAGATTTCATAAAAATATTTTTAAATTGATGTATTAGGTTAATATTAAAGCTCAAAACGATTATACTATTTTACTCGAAATTATAATTAACTTTAAATAATCCAAAATTAGATATATTTCATTTAAAGCTCAAAATAATTATATATATAGTAATTTTCTACTATATTTTAACTAAAATTATGTTTATTGTATTTATAAACTATTTTCTACAAAAGATTCATGAAAATAAGTAGCAATATAAATTTTATATGAGTTGAATTTGTATAATATTTTGGATCAATTTTTATCAATTTTCATCATTCTTCCATATGTATTTGAATGGTAAATCTGCTGAATCCATATTTATACCGCAAAATGCGCTTGACCCCTTAGTAGCGGTCTTGACTTTATAAAGACTAGAAGCTGTTTAGAAAAAAAACTGCCAATGACCAACTCATGGTTCGAGTTCAAGGTGCATGGATTCCAACTTTACCAACAATACCACTACACAAATAAAGTATTTTAAAACATTATATATATATATACCTTTTTTTTTAGGGCTGGAGGTTCATGCTTCTACAGCTTTCTATTAGGATCGTGTCTGATCTCTTCTTGTTTCGCTCAATATGTTTATTTCGTTAGATCGTCCATACTTGAACTTTTTTTTTTTCATTCGGAGCCCTTCAGAGAGCAAGTGAACCACTTTCGCTTCTCAATCACATTATTTCAATTTGTTTTTCACAATTGTGACGGTCCGCCAAAAATTCTAATTTAAAAAATAGAACATAATTTCTTTCTATTTAGTCATCATAGCCACTAGTAAAACAAAGTGGAGGACGCATTCCTAAAACAATGTGATTTATAAAATTACCGGTTCCTTTTGTTAACAAATATAATAAAATAATACTTTCATACAAATATTTCAAAATACAACTTATTATATACATTCTACACAATAATTAATAATTAATCAAAAAAATAAAAAATCATAAAAATCAGCAAAACAATTATTATAGATGACAATTTACATACATGTATCATTTAGTGTAGATGTCAAAAAATATATCAATTTTAAATATTGACCTAATACATCAATTTTAAAATATTGTTTTAAAAATTAGTGTATATATCAAAAAAATAATTTCTTTAAAATATATATTTTAAGAATCATAAAAAAAAGCAGAATTTATATATTGTTTTAAAATTTTATATAAATTTTTACAGTATTTTAAACAGTTTTAGAAACAATATAAACCACACATATATTTGAATGGGGATGAGAAGTTGGTTCATTCATCCGCTTGGTGTGGATCTTCCAACTTTTATATGGTCCCCATTCCAGGCTTTAAGTTCTTGTCATTCAAACATCGATACAAAACTACAAAAGAGAGAGATAGTCCTCAGCTTTTTCCTTTGCATATTTAACAACTCCAAAATGCTAAATCTCAATACTTCAAATCAGATGTTGTGGAAATTTGATGACTTAATAATGACCATTTCTTCTCCTTCTTTCATGGGCCTAATCTCGACTCCCTGGAAAATCATAGCACTCTTCCAATGTCCCTTCTGAGTCTCCATAATAGAAAACTCAATCTCATCATCATCATCATAACCACCATCGTTAATGTAAAACTTTCCAAGCTTAACTTCACTCCACCCATCTGCTCTCACCTCCGGTTCCTCCACATTCCCACCAACCTCCCTCAGACGCCTCGCCCTATCCTCTCTAGACACCCATGTGAGCGAAACAGCCGTGTAGCGATAACCACTGGGCTGATCCATATCGATTGGTTCGAGTACCACGAACTTTTTGCTAGCATCATCTTTCCCCACAAACCCGACTTGAGCTTCCATGGGCATGTCCTCGAAACCGTATGATCTACCGCCCGCTCTCTTGAACACTAAATAGACAGAGTAATGCGTCCCCTTGGACAACATTCCACAGCTTATCTTGCCCCGAATCTCGAACCAACACACGTCACGAAGCTCCGCTACTTCCTTAAACCTGATCATTCCACACATAGAGATGACAATACAAAAGTCAATTCAGAAACAGATGTTTAAGTAAGTAAGGAAGCAAAAAGAGAAGAGAACTTTACTTAGAATCAGGAACAGTATTCCATTGCCAATAAACAGGACAATCACTCCCTATGATCTTTAAATCCATTGCAGATAACATGTAACACTTCTTCCCACTACTTTTCTCCAACCAAAAGCTCTTTTTTTCCCCCAAGTCAACATCAAGAACTACATAAGTAAAAAAAAAAAACCTAATTCTTTTTTTTACATTTTTGAATCAGATAAAGTCTAACACCTTTTTGCCGCCGTCGATCAGAACGGAATCATCAGCGAGAGACAGATACATCTCCTTCTTGGACGAGAAATCAAGCGATCGATGAACGACAAGAGAAGAGTACTCCGGCGGAAGAAACTTCTCCCAAACCAAATCAGAATCAGCCGCTGACTTGACCGTTTTAGAAACCGAAGCCACAACGCAAGCATCTCGCGGCGATGTGTGATAAATCACCATCGAGATGCAATCTTCCGGCAATGTATCCAACCGCGCCGCGCCGTTCCGGCTACTTTCTCCTCCGGAGTTCGAACCGCCGAGTTGACTTTGCTCCATGGCTTTTCCGAATTTTTAAAGTAAGATAGTTTCAGACACGGATGTGGTGTTATTATTATGACTTGGACATTTGTTTATATATCGGTTTCGTGTAAGACTTACCGATTAAGATTTTGATGTTCCGATAATACCCCTGATCCGCGTAACAGAACAGCCTTTGTATCTCTAATCAGCGAAAGCAACAACCAACTCTTTCTGTGTTATTCTGAAAGTTCATATGATTCATGAATCTTTGTTAAAAAGCCAGATCTGTTATTCTAAAGTGTGACAAAAGCATTATCGATGACACGTACAAACATAATTTCTAATTTGAAAACCAAAACCACAAGTTCAAGAACATTACACAACATCAAAGATTTTTCACTTGCTATATAGAACAACTGAAGAGCAATAAGAAGAACACAGAATTTCTTTATTCAAATTTGTGTCATGTGAGAGTGGTAAACATCAAAATCAAACTATACACACATTACAAACTTTACAAATTACAATATAGTAACGCTTTTTCGCTTTTCTTAGAAATGAAACAGAAGCAAACAAGCATAAACCGGAAAATCATAAAACCCACAAGAAACCAGCCTTTCTTCCATCACAAGAAACAGGATGCAACCATTTACGTGGTTTTAGTGGGGGCGAAATTCAAATCCTTGAATGATCAAATCACGTTTCCAATAAAGAGGATTAGTCTCAACTCTCAAATACTATTCTTCTTCTCCTTCTTTCATTGGCCTTATCTCGATTCCCTGGAAAATCAAACCACTCTTCCTCTGTCTTTTTCCTTTTTGATTGTCCATAATAGCAAACTCAATCTCATCACTGTTATCATCATCATCGTTAATGTAAAACTTCCCAAGCTTCACTTCGCTCCACCCATCTCCTCTGTTCTTGGGCTCCTCCACACTCCCATCAATCTCCCTCTCTCCATCAACTTCTTCCCTTGGAAACCTCATCCTTGGACGTCCCGTCCTAGCCTCTCTAAACACCGTTGTGACCGAAACACTCGAATATCGATAACCACACCAGCTTGGTTCGAGTAACACGAACGTTTTGTTAGATTCTTTCCCAACAAACCCGACTTCAGCTTCCATGGGCATGTCTCGGAAACCGTCTGTTGAGTCTGGTCCACTGCCTGCTCTCTTGAACACTAAGTAGACAAAATAGTGTGTCCCTTTGGACAGCATTTCGCAACTTATCTTGCCCCGAATCTCGAACGAACACACGTGACGAAGCTGCGCTACTTTCTCAAACCTGAGATTCCACAAGATCATCTAAACTCCAACTTCAGAAACAGAGGCTAAAGCAAGCAAAGAATAGAGAACTTACTTAGATTCGGGATCTTTATTCCATTTCCAATAAAGAAGAAAATTAATCCATAAGATCTTTAAATCCATTGCCGATAACATGTAACACTTCTTCCCACTACCTTTCTCCAACCGAAAACTCTGTTTTTTTAAAAAATTCACCAAATCAAGAATTAGACAAGCTTTAAAACAAAACCAGAATTTTCACACATTTCCTAAATCAAATTCGATTAAAGTCTTAAAAACCTTTTTACCGTCGTCAATCAGAAGGGAATCATCAGCGAGAGACATATACATCTCTTTCTTCGACCGAGGAGGAACAAAAGATGAGTACTCCGGGGGAAGAAACTTCTCCCAAACCAAATCCGATTCAGCCACCGCTTTAACGGTTTACGAAACCAACGCCACAACGCAAGCAACGCGGGGAGAGGTATGATAAATCACCATCGAGATGCAATCTTCCGGCAAGGTGTCGAACCGTACCGACGCTCCGACAGTAATAACCGCACCGTTCCGGCTACTTCCTCCGCCGTAATGAGAATCGCCGAGTTGACTTTGCTCCATAGCGGTTTTTGGAATCTGATGAGTCAGAGGGTATCTTTTCACACACGGATGTGATGTTCAGTCTTGGACACGAAGTGGATGTTTCTTTTTTCATATTTTTTTTTGTGTACGACTTGTCGATTAAGATTTCCGTGTTTACCATGTCGTAATATATATATATATATATGTTTAGTATGTTTGGGAGTTGAATGATCTCTATTTACATACTAAGTACTTCAGATTTTGAAGACCAAAGCGAATGTTTTGTTTAATATGGTTTGGGGGCTGAATGATCCACACAAAGCTTTTCAACATAAAACGGAAGTAAACAAAACCATATTGCATGAAACAAGTAAAACTTTACATGGTTTTGGGATGGCAGAGTTTGTAGGAGCACTCTATTACGACGATAGTACGATACCATACTTAGACCATGTTCGTTTGGTGGTCGCTAGCTTCAGCGACCAACTTCAGCGACCAAACGTTGTTTGTTTACTGGTCGTGGGTTCAGCGATTGGTCGCAGCGACCAAATGCTAGCGATCAGCGATCAAAAATTTTGAACGCTGAAAATTTCAGCGGTGCGATTAAAATTATGCTATTAAAAAAAATATTTTTTAAAAAATTATAGTCGCTGCGACCAACCACGCGATCTTAAAACGAACAACTACTAGCGATATTAAGTCGAAGCGCTGATTCTGGTCGTTGATGTTAGCGATCACCAAACTAACAGGACCTTAACAAGAGTATTAATAACAAAGGGGGAAACACACATTTTATTTATTGATTTCTTCATGTGATCAAAAATCAAACCATACATTCAATACAAAGACTTAAAAAGTTTCAAAAACATTACAATACAACAAGGCGTTTCACTTTTGCTTAGACATAAAACTGAAGCAAACAACCCATAAACCAGAAACTGAATATAGTGTGTTACTGGGGTTTCACAGGGCGGAATTCAAATCCTTGAATGATCAAACCACGTTTCCAATAAGGAGATTTCGTCTCAACAACACTAACCGAGATATCATCACAGCATGATTCATTGTACAACTCACCAAGCTCAGCTTCCATCCACCCATCTCGCCTCTCCTTTGGTCTCGTCACATCTCTCCTTTCTCTGTTTCTCCTTCGACCACTAGGCCCAACAAAGTATATCAGCTTTTGAGAAGATTCTTGTCCAACCAACCCAACTCCAGCTTCCACCGGGATATCACCCAATCCAGGACATCCGTCCTCTGTCTTGAACACAATGTAAACCGAGTAACGAGTTCCTGGAGATAGGTAACGAGTATGCATCCCAGCACGAATCTCAAACCAACATACATTGAGTAGCTCTGCTATTTTCTCAAACCTACATTGCGACATTTTTTCTTTCCCATCATCAGACTGATATAATCATAATTAGAATGAGTGATTTCAACCGAAAAGGGAGTAACGTACCTAGATTCAGGAATCGAAACCCATCGCCAATACTGTGGACTACTTCCCCATGTGATCCATACTTCCTTCGAAGATAACATAACACATCGCTTCCCACTTGCTTTCTCTAACCAGAAGCTCTATCATATTAAAAGAAAAAACCTTCAGAAAAAAACTACACCAACTCCAAGGTCTATTCACACTCTTGTTCACATTAATTCTCTACCAAAAATCAATGGTTCTATTTCACTAATTACTCTAGAGTATCTCTGAAATCAGGTTGAATCACACATACTTGTTATATAATTATATAGTTAAAACTCGATGATGCATTTTAAGATCATTTCTCTCAAACAGTGAAACCCTATAATACCCCTGTTCGTTTTATCAACGCTAGTCGTAGCAGCTGCGGTTCTAAATTATCGCTACGTTTAAGACGAGCAAAGCGCAGTCAAGACAAAACGGACTCGTTTACTCAGACGCGGCATCAAATTATAACCAGTAAAGCGGTCGCTGAAAATATGAGCGACGGCGGTAACTCCGTTTTGCTACCTCCGATTATCAGTTTATGACTAGCGGCGTCTTTAAAACTCAGAATTTTCTTCTTTCATAGGGTTAATTGTTGGCCGCTGTCGCCACTAGCTGCGTCTTTAAAACGAACAGGGGTAATGAATAAATAGACACACATACATATATATACCTTTTTCCCTTCTTCGATTAAAACAGGATCATCGCAGAGAGCGAAATAGAGTTCCTTCTTGGACGAGAAATCTCTCGATCGTGGGATCAGGGAGGAATATTCCGGCGGAAGAAACTTCTCCCACACGATATCGGACTTAACAGCCGATTCAAACGTTTTAGAAACCGAAGCGGCCACGCAAGCATCACGTGGACTTGTGAAGGAGATAATTTTGGAGATGCAATCCTCCGGCATGAAATCGAACGGTGACGGCCCCGTCATGATGATATCTTCGACTCTAGATTCAACGCCTTGTTTTTGTCCCATCGTTGCCTGCATCATTCGTTTTGGAAAATTGTTGAGAGAAAAAAAAGATGGAGAGGCCCAAGGCTTTATTATGTTTTGATAAAAGAGACTCGTGACTGTTTCAAAAGTCACCTCTGTTGTTATGGAATTGAAAATGACTTCGTGTAAAGTCGTCCCGGAAATAGTTTGCAGAAGTACCCTCTTTTGCATCAGTACGTGCCGCGTGTCTCCCCCTCTTTTACTTCGATTTACAAAAAAAGAAGCCAATTTACTCTTGGCGATCGATATTCTTTTATAATTTTATTAAGAATAAATATGATTTGTCGTATATTGTTGTTCTCTGTATATTCTATAAAACAGCATGATACCATTATTTAACCATCCATTTTAATCTTTTTTTTTTGAATGAAAATTTTAATCTTTTCATACTTATTAATTAACAATATTTATGCTAAAATTTGATATGTACTTAATTTTAACACGTAAGATTACTTTTATTAAATAAATCAATTTAATAGAAATTATAACTTTTTAGACAATTATAAAATCGATTTATTCGAATATAAATAATAAATTAATTTATATAACTTTAGAATTAAAATAGGATAATATTATTATATTGCATTTTCACATTACTTTTAGTTTCATAAATAATAAACATATGGAGCTAATAAATATAAAATCAACAAAACCATCAAATACAATTTTAGATAGATTTTTTTTTTGGAGAAATACTCATGTGTGATAGATAAACATCAAAAGTAATGGCAAAACCATCTGTTGCAGCTAAACGTCACACACTTCTTCTTCTTCACACTCGGTTTCTTTAGCCAAAAGTCTTTGATTTTGCGGAAGAAAACAAAAGGAACCTCAAAGGCTCAAAGCAATCACCAATTTTGAATAGCTCCATGGATTTGAACTTCACAATACCAAAATACTCTAGATAGTCTCAGTAGTTTTTAAATCAGAATAAAATCAAATCCTACTTCCCGTAATTCTCTAGCATAACACGAATATGATAAATTTGAAGGCGGGGGACAGATCATTATTCTTAAATCTTATAAACAAAGTGCAAAACCGATGGTTGAGACTTGAATTAAACATTGTCTGCCATCAACGCCGTGTTTTGGCCCTACCGTTGAGCTGGAAACTTCTTTGCCTTTTGTGTGAACGCCTTGTTTTTCTTTTTGGTCAAAAAGTAAACGCTTGTTTTGTCCCATAGTTGTCTCTATCTGTTTGATCTTTCTTAATCTGTAAGGCTGAGACTCAAAAGAATTCGTCTCAAGCAGTCTCTGCCGATGAGAAAAACAAAAAGAAAGACTCGCCTCAAGTTGCCCATACATATTTACAGAAATACCATTATCTCCATTAGTGCGCACGTATTTATTACCACACGCTCCACGTATTTCATTTTGCTTTTGGTTTTTGAGATTCGTTAAACAGATAAACAAACCTTATTATTATAAAGTCGAGTCTTGTAAGCAAAGCATATAAATATCATCATGATATAAAATTTCTTAATAGCACACTCATCGAGCATCTATCTAATTACTTGACCACAAAAAAAGTGTTGTATTGATATAAGTACTATGACAAAATCCTGAAACACTGCAAATCGCCATCCACAGAAACACTCATTTACTACAACAAACGTTTTTAAATCAGATATTAGACGCATACCCGTTTTTACATATACCAACTAACAAGGATTCAACCTCTATCAAAGTTGTTGTTCATTATTATATAACAAACACAATTGAACACACTTGTCTATCAATTGGATTGTACTGCCTCTTCACTCAATCGCACAACCAATTCACAATCATACCAATAGATGAATGCTTCCGGGTATTATTTTCTCTTTATTGGATATTTGCAGGACGGATTTCAATCCCTTGAATGATCAAGCCACGCTTCCAACCAAGCTCCCTAGTCTCTAAAGCACTCATCTCAATCTCATGACTATCCATTGTATCTCCTCCAGTGAAGAATTCACCAAGCTCTACCTCCATCCAACCATCTTCCCTCTCCTTTGGGTAGATCCATCCCATCTCTCCCTCATCATCCATTTCAAAGCACTCCTGTTTCTTTCAACTCCTCGAGTTTAAAGGAATTTATAAATAAATATTTCCGCCTCTGATTTTGAAAAAGAAAATTAAACAATTTTTATTTTTAATATATATTTCATTCTTTAAATGATCAACTATATTAAAATAGAACCATAAAAATTAATGTACAAAAATTATAGTTTTTTTTTTGTTAACCGAGGGTCCCAGCCCAGACATACCTCGAGGCCCACAGCAGCCACGTCATTTCACCCCATGAAGTAGCAGGTTGGATCCGGGTGACGCGGCGATGGGGTATATCTGAGTGGGAGGTTCAAACTTGCGGCCCTTAGGACCATTGCAAGCCGCCTCATGTCACTCGACCACCAATGCCGGGTTACAAAAATTATAGTTGGACCATCAGGTACAAAAATCTACTATATTTATGTAAACGTTTATCCTAACTAAGATATTATTTTTTGGAAAAACTATTGTTGAAAAGTTTTGATGACAAAAAAAAACTATTGGTGAAAAGTTTTAGCAACTTATTATAGATAAAAAGTATTTAAAATAAATACTTAATTAACTAATCATACTCTCAAG
This sequence comes from Brassica nigra, assembly GCA_016432835.1. Taxonomy (NCBI): domain Eukaryota; kingdom Viridiplantae; phylum Streptophyta; class Magnoliopsida; order Brassicales; family Brassicaceae; genus Brassica; species Brassica nigra. Next base: position 11,873,669 of record CM028247.1, on the reverse strand, counting down.
TAGATCTCATGTCACTATGAATTATACATTATTAATATTAACTTAACTAATCTTATTCCCAAAAACAAATTACTCAAATAATTATAATAACAAAATGTATTTTAAATTCGAATGTTTAATAAAATAACCAAACAAATTTGTAATTCAATATGTACCACCCTAAAAAAATTGGATAATATTTCACCATTTAAAGTTTTGCCAAGTTTCTTTCTCATCATCAATTTCTTTGATTTATCAACCTTAATGCATTGAAACAGAGAAAGACAGCAAAAGGTACTGTAAAAATCTTTGCCTGGCTAGACATCTACACCCGAACAAAAACAAAGGCATGCGACTTTGGTTAGCCACAGTATTTGGTATTTTGGATTAGTTCAGTAATATGGTTTGGTTAATCTTGGTTACTGTAAAAATCGGTTTACTTGTACTATAAGTTGGTTTAATTTTGATATAAGCCGATCTTAGACTCTTAGTTTTGATATAATCTGGTTATTTAAAATATTTGTTGCAGAAACTGATCGGTCAACCCGAATAGAACTAACATTCTCTGGTAAATGAACCCAAGTGAAATTTCTGCCGATATGTTCAGTTGAGAGAGAGCCAATATCAAACTGAAAAACTGGTTCGGTTACTTTCAGGCCAAATTTGTAGGCTTACATAACATAACCAGAAACACTGAACCACTCTCCCACAGCAAAAATCCGGTTTACATATTCTGGACATCATCCACGCAATAAAGAACAAAGTTACAGTTTTTACATTTCCTTTTTAGTTTAGTCTCAGGTGTTTGTAGGTTTATTAATTTCTGTGTATGGCCTGTGAAAATATTTTTTTATGATCAATAAAGAATCAACTAGATGTGAAAAAGAAACTAGAGATAAAAGGAAGCTTTTGCAAAACTCTTTTTTATATTATCATGTGATTAATTACTACTCCGTTCACAAGTTCTAAGGTAAAAATGCACACTCGTATCATATATCAACCAAAGGATTCAACCTATAGCGAAACTGTTTTTTTCATTGTATAACAATGATAACAGTAGATAAGTGTTCCCGAGGCATTACTTTACTAGGTTCTTACAGGACGGATTTCAATTCCTTGAATGATCAAGCCACTCTTCCAATGGCCAAGCTTGGTCTCTAAAGCACTCATCTCAACTTCATCACTATTCATAATATCTCCTCCACTGAAGAATTCCCCAAGCTCTATCTCCATCCACCCATCTCTTCTCTCATGTAGCCTCCTTCGCCTCCTTCTCAAAGATAGCCCATCCACTCGCGCATCGAAGTATATGAATCTTGTAGAAGCTTCATGATTCCCCGCCACTCCAACTCCAGCTTCTATAGCCACATCCTCAAAGCTGTTACAATGATTTACCTTCTTAAACACAATGTAAGCCGAGTAACAAGTTCTTGGAGATAGGACACGAGTATTAGTCCTGCCTCTAATCTCAAACCAACATAAATCAAGAAGCTTCGCAACTCTTTTAAACCTTGTAAACACACACACCACCAAGTTTATTTTTTTTTAATGAATCATTTCATCATCCGAAATATTTAATTACAAACTGGATTAACGATAGTATAGTACCTAGCTTCAGGAAATGTAATCCATTCCCAATACTGTGGTGTATCTCCCCACATGATTGAGATGTTCATGGCAGATAGCATGATACACTTCTTTCCACTGGCTTTGTCTAACCAAAAGCTCTTTTATTTCCCAAAAGAAAAAAAAAACAGAATTATTCAATAGGAACAGCTGAAACAAGCTTTGTTATAAGCCAACAGATCATTGTTCTCAGAATCATATAAAAAGGTTCAAAACTGATATACATTTACTATATATACCTTTGTTCCACCGTCAATTAGAACAGGCTCCTCGCAAAACGCAAAGTAGAGCTCCTTCTTGGATGAGAAATGACGTGACGAAGGAACCAGAGATTCATACTCCGGCGGAAGAAACTTCTCCCATACAACGTCTGACTTCGCCGCAGATTCAAAGACTTTAGAAACCGTAGCGATGACGCAAGCATCACGTGGACTTGTGCAGGAGACTATCTTGGAGATGCAATCCTCCGGAAAATAATCGAACGGCGACGCATCCGAAACGTTCTCTCGTCTGCGTTTGCCGTGATTTTCACTCATCCTCGCTAGACCTCCTCTAGAGAGAGAGTAGAGAGATTCCTCTTGACTTCTCTGACACATTTTTCCGACATATTGAAGACAAAAACGCTTATCCGCATCGACGTGGAAGTTTCGGAGAAATTCTCAATTAACAAGGTTGACGTCACGGTTGTAATAAAAGTCAACCAGATCTTGATCCGTTTTCTTTGATAATAACAATTATCAACTTGTACTTAATTATAAAATATTGGGTTTTATAAAGTATAGTCAACCATCTTTGCTATCATATAATGCACTTGGAACACAAAAAAAACTAATACTTTAGTATATATGTTTTTTTCATTGTATATTTGATTTAACTTGTTAAAATATATTAAAATATATTTAGCATTTTCTTTTTATTTATGTATTTCTAAATTAGAAGACCTATTGAAATTTGTTAAAACCATACTATAATTTATATGAATCGTTATTTATAATAAGTCAACCATAAAATGAATCATAAATTATTTATTTGGACATTTGATTTATAAAAAAAAATGTAAATGTCTACTATTCATTTATTATGATGACAATATACATAGGAGAACGGTAACTTGCAGCGCAAGTTGTGGTTTTTATGGACTGGTATGCTATGATATTGGTTACCAATAAATTTCCATTGGTTATCGAGATTAAATTTGGTTACTTATTTGGTTATCAAAATTACAATTAATTATCGAAATTATTATTGGTTATCAAAGTATGGTTTGATTATGATTATATCAAAGTCTGGTTTGATTATGATTATATGAAAGTGTGGTTTGATTATGATGGACCATGGTATAAGCATAATCAAAATTAAAATTTCCTATCGAAACAATAATTGGTTATCATTATACCAAAGTATAGTTTGATTGGTTTGATTATTTACACCGAAAACACAACTAACATTATTAAAAAATACAGGCCCATCCGTCAATTTATAGACCCAGCGTGTATATATTTATTCCCAAGCTAATTATTATTCATTTATTTGTTTCTATTTCTATCAATGTTGTCAAACAGATTTAATTTTCTTTATTCCTATCAATATTGCCAAATAGATTTTTTATTTATTTATTTATATCCTTGTTGCCAAACAAAAGCTTAAAATACTTCTACTTTAATAAGATAGATAAAGAGAGCTGGTAGTGATCAAAACACACTGTTTGTTTGTTTTTTATCCTTTAAACCGATGATGATAAATCCAAATACCACCCAGAATTTCTATTACATAACACTTGTCTTAACTTGGATAGACATTTCGACTCAACAAAAAAAAAAAACATAAACCGTTACATCTCTTCCGCAGTAAAAACCCGGTTTACATATAATACCCAAATCATCCACTATAAAGAACAAAACTGAAGCGCAAATTTGTTAACCACCTAATCTCCTACTGAACCAATTATTATGAATTACCAACAAACACAATTGAACATATATATTTTTAATATCAATTGGAGTTAACCTCTTCACTCATGAAAAGTTCTAGTGGGAAAAGTTCTTATATTTACAAAATTCTTAGTGGGAGAACTTTTCCCACTGGGAGCGCCGGTACTATAATCATGTGATTTTAATCAATGCTCCATTCACAAGTTCCAAGGCAAAAATATAATGCAGACTCATATCATATACCAACCAACAAGGATTCAACATTTAGCAAAGCTGTTTTTTCTCATTATATAAGAAACACAACTGAAAACACTTTTATACTAATTGGAATTTACCTCTTCACTCAAATGCACCAATAGACAGTGATAACAACAGTAGATAAATGTTCCCGGCCCCGGGCATTACTTTACTGGATTTTAGCAGGACGGATTTCAATTCCTTGAATGATCAAATCAGTCTTACAATTGAGCCGCTTGATCTCTAAAGCACTCATCTCAATTTCATCACTATCCATTAATTCTCCTCCACTGAAGAACTGCCCAAGCTCTACCTCCATCCACCCATCTGCTCTCTCCTCTGGTTTCACTAAGTTCCTCCTTCCCCTCTCTGGATAGTACTCTCCATCCATATCTGTATCAAAGCATATGAATCTTGTAGAAGCTGCATGCCCCACCACACCAACTCCAGCTTCTATAGCCACATCCTTAAAGCCATAACAATGATTCATTTTCTTGAACACGATGTAAGCCGAGTAACGAGTTCTTGGAGATACGACGCGAGTGTTCACTCTGCCTCGAATCTCAAACCAACATACCCAAAGAAGCTTCGCAACTCTTTCAAACCTGTAAACACACACACCACCAGTTTTATTTATCATTTTAGTCATCATATAAATGAGTTTGTTACAAACCTGATTAACTGCAAGATGATGAACAAAGAGTTATTACCTGGCTTCAGGAATTGTAACCCATTCCCAATAGCGAGGATCATCTCCCCATATTATTGATATGTTCTCCGCAGATAACATTATACACTTCTTCCCACTTGCTTTCTCTAACCAAAAACTCTGTAATTTCCCAAAAAAAAAACATGAATCATTCAATAGCAACACAAGTTAAATAACTTTTTTCTGTTCTGTAACCATAGTACTCTATATACAGCTTGCGATGTGACAGATCATGATTCTCAAATCCAACAAAACAAAAGTCCAAAACTAAGTTATACCTTTGTACCATCGTCGATGAGAACAGGCTCGTCGCATAGAGCGAAGTAGAGCTCCTTCTTGGATGAGACATTACGCGATGAAGGAACCAGAGACTCGTACTCCGGCGGAAGAAACTTCTCCCATACGACATCTGACTTAGCCGCAGATTCAAAGGTTTTCGAAACCGTAGCTGCGACGCACGCGTCACGTGGACTTGTTAAGGAGACTATCTTGGAGATGAAATCCTCTGGAAGAGAATCCAACGGCCACAACACATCCGAAACGATCTCTCGTCTGCGTTTGCCGTCATTTTCACCCATCCTCGTGAATTTCTTCTCTTCACTTGAGAGAGAGAGAGAGAGGGAGAGAGAGAGGGGTTGCAAAGACTTATAGACTCTCTTGACTTCTCTGTCTCTGGTATCAACCATCACATGTTGTTTAACTTTGGATACACAATCTCGACTCAAACCAATAAACATAACCGGTAAAACCGAACCGCTCTCTGCATCTAGGTAGGAACGCGTCATCAATAACGACATCACGCCAACGACCGCGCAGTAATATTGGGCAAACCACTTTTGGGCTACGATAAGCAATAGCCCATTAAGTATCCGTTAAAGCCCAGAAGTTTTCAAAGCCCGTCTCCTATGCAACACCAGAGAAGGAGGAGGAAGCATATGATGATTACTTTTCTGAAGTCGTTCTAGTTACTTACGAAAATACCCTTCTTTGTATCATCACTCCGCACGTATCCTTCACGCTCCTTTATTTTGGGTCAATTATAATCTGAGGATTCGTTTGTTGGTTTTGGATTTGGTTTGGAAATTTTCTTTGTGTGTGTCAGTGTGTGTTTTTTTTTGTTTGTTCAAAGGTTTGGAATAATTCTTAACTAAAACAAACCAAATAATAAAAAAGGTAGGTCAAGTCAGGTAGGCAAATTATGGATCAACGGTGTCAAATGCAAAAAATATGTTATCAATTTCATTTTTATAATAATGTAGTCTAGTCTGACTCGATATTCCAGAAGGCTATCAAATTAGAAAAAAAAAAGAGAGGATAAAGTCATAAAACTGAAAAAAGGAGTAGATGCGCTTTCTCATTTTCATTTGAATTTCCGTAACAGAAAAAAAAAATATAAAACTTAAATCACGCTTTTTCTTGTTGAAGCAAACAAACCAACGACACTTAAACCAGGCGTAAATCCGCCGCAACCACCACCCCCAGTTTCCTCCGACGGCGTTTGAGCTTCCGCCGCCGTAAACGCTGTCTTTATCTATCTCCACGAAGCTTGACTAGCGCCGATTAGCTTACTGTAGGGTGATCTTCTGCTTCCTTTTTTGAATTTTCTTCACAGGTTGGCTTTGTTAAACCCTAGCTCTACTTTCTAACTTTTTTTTTGTGATTTTTTCCCGTGAGATTAAAAAAGATCTAAGTGATCTGAATACTGTATAATTGCTTACGATTGTTTGATTCAAAATGAAATTTAATTTCTAGCCTTAATCGGAAACTTCGATGTTCGTCATCGAGATTTTTTTTTTTAGTCATCGTTTCCTTGTGTGTCTTTGAAGTTTGCGAAGCTTTCGCAGTACTATAAGCTAAAGCATCTTTGTCGTCTCTTTGCTTATCTTCCTTCAAATTATCCCCAAACTTGTATTAATTTTGATGTCCCTGGGGTTTGATATTTCTTCTATTTTGGCCCCCACAGATGTCAAATCAATTGAAAGAGCCAAGAGACGATACCTCAGACTCTGTTCGTCACATGAGGGAAGATAATGAATACGTTCGGCTCGTTGTTGGGACCCATGAACCTTCTTCACCTGAAACTGTGTTATCAGTATCCCAATCAGAGATGCGGACTATAAACTTGATTTGGTGGTTTAAAGCTTTGGGGATATGTGCACTTACTCTCTTGCTCACCCTTGTTTTCGCCAAATGGGGAGTTCCATTTGTCTTCCAAAAGGTGATTCCTTTTTACTCAATCATCATAGTTTCAGTAACCGTTTATATCGTCTGTAATGGTTTGTAGTTTGATTGATTGTAGGTTCTTATTCCGATTCTACAATGGGAAGCAACTGCCTTTGGCCGTCCTATGCTCGCCATCGTCCTAGTTGTTTCCTTGGCTTTGTTCCCTGTCTTCTTGATCCCTTCTGGTCCTTCCATGTGGTTAGCTGGGATGATTTTCGGCTATGGTCTCGGTTTTGTTATTATCATGGTTGGAACCACCGTTGGCATGGTTCTTCCTTACTTAATCGGCCTTATGTTTCGTGATCGCCTCCATGTAAGACGAAATCTTTTCACTTCTTGATGGGTGATTTTTCACAAGATCAGTCTACTTATATTCTTTATAAAAATGCAGCAATGGTTGAAAAGGTGGCCTCGTCAAGCTGCTGTTCTTAGATTAGCTGCTGAAGGAAGCTGGTTCCACCAGTTCAGAGTCGTGGCAATCTTTCGTGTTTCTCCATTCCCTTACACCATTTTCAACTACGCCATCGTTGTGACAAGCATGAGATTCTGGCCTTACTTGTTCGGTTCCATAGCAGGAATGATACCTGAAGCTTTCATCTACATTTACAGGTCAGTCTCTCACTCTCCACAGTTTAGTTCATAGAAACTGAAGACATAATTCTAAAAACTCCGAAATTTCATATGCAGCGGTCGATTGATCAGAACATTCGCGGATGTGCAATACGGACATCAACGTTTGACAACAGTAGAGATAGTGTACAACGTAATCTCCTTGATCATTGCGGTTGTAACGACTGTAGCTTTCACTGTGTACGCCAAGAGAGCTTTGAGAGAGCTTCAAAACGCAGAAGCTAACGAAGATGAAGAGGTCCAGGTGAGAAAACAGGGGAGATTCGAGATGAAGAACGTTGAAGATAACCATAGGAGGTTGGGTTCTTCTCATGCATTGCCCTAACAACTCTCAGGGAAGATATAAAAGCTAGTAGATTTGTATAAAGGTTAAGGTCGGTATGTTATGCAGCAGGAGTAAGAGTAAATAACAGAAAAGGGGAATGAATATCCGAATATGCAGTCTGATGTAGTAAACCAGGAATCAAAGGTTGGATTTTAAATAATAGTGTTGCTGATTTCACTTGTTGAAATAAATAAGAAACAATCATTTTATTTGTTTTTTAAAATCCAATTGAATATTTTGGAATACAAAAATTTCTATATTGGCATAAAGTTTTAGGTAATTTTGATTCTTCCTGTATGAACTTAATCTGAAAAAAAAATATTAAGAAATAATTATGTGGTATGGATCTTTACATTTGTTAGAACATTAATATATACAATAATTGTGTATTGAGAGATGCCTGGGAATGTTTCAAATTTTACGTCTTTCACCTACTAGGCCAGCTGCTGACTTCTCCGGCAACAATTACCTTAAAACTCTTTTTGATTGGCTTAAATTAAACGAGAGAGTCAAACTGATTTTGTTGATTTAATGTAATGCTAAATGACAAAAATGATTTTTTTAAAAAAATATTATTTATTATAACAATTAAATTCCAGAGGTCGTCTCCGAATTCTCCACATCTTCTTCTCTGTATTACTAAAAGACAATACACAATCGCCTCCGAATCTGTGAAGAAGAAGAAGAAGAAGAAACCATTTACTGAACATGGTTAAGTCTATTTCTGCTCTTAATAATACTCTTTCCCCATAGTCATATATCAGATTGATTAATGGTTTAACTCATAAATATATATATGTTTATTTTGGATTGATGATCAGGCGAATTCGGGAGAGGAGAGGAAGGAGAAGCTGAAGCTCTACTCTTACTGGAGAAGCTCCTGCGCTCATCGTGTTCGTATCGCCCTCTCCTTAAAAGGTCTTGCTACCCAATGATTATTCTACTCTTTTTTGTGAACTATTTGTGTAATTTTTTTCCTTCTCATCTGAAATTGGATCTGTGTTTAGGTCTTGAATATGATTATATACCAGTTAATCTCCTCAAGGGTGAACAGTCCGATCCAGGTACGTAGTTTCCTTGCTTTTGATTCGTATTCAAGCTCTAATTGAAAATAAAATATATATATATTCAGAAGCTAAATACTGACCATGTGGATGATAATGTTTTAGTGAATGAATGCAATTATACATGAGTAATTTACAACTGATAATAATTGGTTTCTTGTAATGTTAAAAAAGTTTTACCGTTTTAATTCTCAAGATTTCAAGAAGATCAATCCAATGGGAACTGTACCTGCCCTTGTTGATGGAGATGTTGTCATTTCTGATTCTCTTGCAATCATAATGGTCAGTATTATATAACACACCCTTGTGTGGTTTTGTGGATTCAAAGAAACCTTTCATCCATCTATGGTATTGTCTTTTTTTTTGTTTGTTTGTTATTTGACAGTATCTGGATGAGAAGTATCCTGAGCCACCTCTCCTACCTCCTCAACTCCACAAACGGGCTGTCAATTTCCAGGTACTGCAATCTTTTACTTGGTGTCAACTCTAGGCTTCTCAGTTTCAGGTTTAACTTCCTGCTTTGTTACATTTGTTATAACAACCTTTTTATGCTCTTAAGGTTATGTTCTCTGCAGTTAAATCTTATTTTTTTTAAAGTCACAATACCATCTTAGATTATTCTGTTTCCCAACTCTTGTAGTTCTTATGCGGATTATGGTTGTTTTCTTGTTTCAGGCAGCTAGCATTGTCTTGTCGGGCATACAGCCTCATCAAAACCTGGGTGTTATTGTGAGGACATGAGATTGTCGTTAACATCTTAGATACCACCGTTGCTTTAGCAAAACCTAGTTACCTTCTTTTCTTTTCCTTTTCGTTTCAGAGGTTTATCGAGGAAAAGATAAATTCGGAGGAGAAAACTGCTTGGGTTATTAATGCAATCACAAAAGGATTCACAGGTATGAGATCTCTACATCTACTTTTAATCAGAAATCATTATGTCATTGGAATGATCGAATGCAGAGACGTTACCATGAACCAAGATGATGTGTTGTTAAAATGGTTTTTAGTTAAACACTTACAAATTTTTTTTTGTTACAACATATCCATCCATGCTTACGCTTTGTACCTACCACTCATCTCGTTGATGTTTTACTGGTGGTATTACCACTTTGATAAAAAAAAAAAAGAGTTTTTTTATTGACCTGTGTAATTTCAGCTCTCGAGAAACTGCTGGTGAGCTGCTCTGGAAAACACGCAACTGGTGATGAAGTTTACTTGGTATTTCTCTAAATCTCTCTTGCATTTTCTCTGTGTTACTACTCCCTTTCAAGATTGGAGAAACAAACTCAGTGATTCTTTTCTCCATTTAGATCCTACCATATCTATTACAACCGGTAAGTAGGCAAGTTTTAAAGGGATGAAGCATTGTTTTGCAGGCTGATCTCTTTCTAGCACCACAGATCTACGCAGCTATCATCAGGTTCCAGATTAACATGGTACTTTTCCTTCTTCTTCACATTTTTTTCAGGCCTAGCTTTTTGGATACTTAAAAACTGCAGTTCTATGGTAACATGAACATGTTTTATTTGTTTCACACTCTCACAGTTGCAGAGATATTTTAACTTCTCCAATTTCTACTTGTACAAGTTTTTGGTAAGCCCTGCTTTTTCGTTTGTATGGATTTCGACAGGAACCGTACCCGACTCTTGCAAAGTGTTACGAGTCATACAAGGATATTCCTGCGTTTCAAAACGCTGTCCCAGAGAAGCAGCCAGATGCTCCAGCTTCCACCAGCTCCAGCTGATCCTGTGAAGCGGTAGTAAAGCTACTCTCAGTTCAATAAAACCTCAATAACAACGATGATTGTAAAAATCCTTGTACACATATGAACGAGTTTACTTCTTAGTTTCTTCTACGTGTATTATTATACAATAAAAGTCACAGACTTTGGTAGTCGCAAACATGATGTATTCAGAAGCCTTTGTCTTTAAGATTCTGGACCGTCTCCTTAAGCGCGGTAAGAAGAACCATCCCTAAGCTCAATCAGTCTCTTAGCCGCATCTCTTTTTTTCAAAACCGGGTTGAGTTTCTATATCAAACACAGGGAAGAGTTTTGACACATCATTAAACTAATAAATCCACTTAGTAGTGCATATAAGACGACCAGAAAGCTTCAGGTGTTTCGAGTAGCATCTCGTGACCTATAGCCACATCTGTCACGTGCCAGTGATGCTTTTCTGTCTCGGTCGAGCCTTGTAAGAGCTGTAGCAAAACGGCGCAGTTTGCGTCCGAGACATGTTGATGGATGGATCATTTTGGTATGACCATTTTGCTCTAACGCTAAATGACAAAATTGATTTTTATTTTGTGTTTTTAAACAATTAATTTCCAGTGTGTTGCACAAAAAAATAAAATAATAATTCCAGTGTCGTCTCCGAATTCTCCACATCTTCCTCTCTGTACTGAAGACAATACACAGTTGCCTTCACAAGAAGAAAAAAAAAAAAGAGAATGCACAATCGCCTCTGAATCTGTGAAGAAGAAGAAGAAGAAACCATTTACTAAACATGGTTAAGCCTCTTTCTGCTTTTAATAATAAATACTCTTTCCCCTGGTCATATATCAGATTGATTTGATGGTTTATATAACTCATAAATTATACTATTTGTTTTATTTTTGGATTGATGATAAAAGGAGAATTCGGGAGAAGAGAAGAAGGAGAAGATGAAGCTCTACTCTTACTGTAAAAGCTCCTGCGCTCATCGTGCCCGTATCGCCCTCTCCTTAAAAGGTCCTTGCTAGCAAATGATTATTCGGCACTTTTTGTGAACTATTTGTGTGTTTTTTCTTTCCTAGTCTCATCTGAAATTGAATCTGTGTTTAGGGCTTGAATATGAGTATATCCCAGTCCATCTCCTCAAGGGTGAACAATCTGATCCAGGTTCGTACTTTGCTTACTTTGATTCGTATTCAAGTTTCTGATTGCAACAAAATATATATATATATATATATGCATGTGGATGAGAATGTTATGTGAATGAAGGTGATTGATTATATATATATATATATATATATATATATATATATATGTGAGTCCTTAAAAAGTCTATCGTTTTGATCACTCAAGAATTCAAGAAGATCAATCCAATGGGTACTGTACCTGTCCTTGTTGATGGAGATGTTGTCATTTCTGATTCTCTTGCCATCATAATGGTCAGTCTAACACCCATTGTGTGTTTTTTTTGGATTCAAAGGAACATTTCATCCATCTTTGACTTCTTTTTTTTTTTTGTATCTAACAGTATCTGGATGAGAAGTATCCTGAGCCACATCTCTTACCTCCTGACCTCCACAAACGTGCTGTCAATTTCCAGGTCTTGCAATCTTTTCTTGTCTTTTGTTACTTTGGGTCAACTCTAGGCTTGTCGGTTTCAGTTTTTAACTTTCTGCTTTGTTACATGAGTTATTACAACCTTGTAGCTATGCTCTTAAGCTTCTGTTCTCCGCAGTTTAATCATATTATTAAGTCAGCATACAGTGCACAAGGCCAATCTTTGATTGTTCTGTCTCCCACACTCTTGTAGTTATTTATAATGCTGATTGTGAGTGTGGTAATGGTTGTTATCTTGTTTCAGGCAGCGAGTATTGTCTTGTCTGGCATACAGCCTCATCAAAACCTGGCTGTTGTTGTGAGGACCTGAGATTTGACGTTAACATCTTAGATACCACCTTTGCTTTAGCAAAACCTAGTTACCATTCTTTTTTTGTTCTTTCGGTGCAGAAATTCATTGAGGAAAAGATAAATTCGGAGGAGTTAACTGCTTGGGGTACTGATGCAATCACAAAAGGATTCACAGGTACGAGATCTCTACGTCTACCCATAATCATAAACCATTCTGTCATTGGAATGATAAGTATGATATAGAGACATTACCATGAACCAAGATGATGTTGTTTAAAATGTTTTTAGTTAAACACTTTCTCTTCTTTTTTTGTTACAACATATTCATCCATGCTTACGCTTTGTACCATTCATCTCCTTGATGTTCATTGGTATTATCACTTTGATAAAAAGTTTTTTATTGACCTGTGTAATTATGTCTCTTTCAGCTCTCGAGAAACTATTGGTGAGCTGCGCTGGAAAACACGCAACTGGTGATCAAGTTTACTTGGTATTTCTCTAGATTTCTCTGGATTTTCTCTATGATTCTTTTGTCCCTTTGGATGCTACCATCTACTAAAACCAGTAAGTAGGAAAGTTTTAAAGGGATGAGGCATTGTTTTGCAGGCTGATCTCTTTCTAGCACCACAGATCTACGGAGCTATCAACAGATTCCAGATTAACATGGTACTTTTCCTTCTTCTTCGTCTTCTTTTTCTGCAACACACATTTTTAGCTTTCTGCCGTAATATATACCCAAGACTCTGGAATCCTTGATCAGTTCTATTGTAATATGAACATGTTATCTTTGGCTCACACAGTTGCAAAGATATTCCTATAGTAATGACATAGACGATATCCTCGTTTTCTTTAAGTTCTCCTTTTCTACTTGTACAGTTTTGAATTAAGACATGTGTTTTTTTCGTTTGTGTGGATTTTTACAGGAACCGTACCCGACCCTTGCAAAATGTTACGAGTCATACAAGGATGTTCCTGCGTTTCAAAACGCAGCCCCAGAGAAGCAGCCAGATGCTCCTGCTTCCACCAGCTAAACCGGTGGTAATGCTACTCTCAGTTCAATAAAACCTCACAGACGAGTAGACAACAACAACGACGATAATAATATACCTTGTACTCATATATAGATGTATTATATGAACCTGTTTACTTATTAGTTCCTCTACTTGTAATTATACAATAAAGATCACCGAGTTTGGAACTCGTAAAGATAAATCTATGTTTCAGAGGAAGCCTTTGTCTCTAAGACTCTGGACCGTCTCCTTAACCGCATCTTCAACTGCAGTAAAAACCATCTCAAGCTCAATCAATCCTGTGAACATCAAACTCAGGGAAGAGTTTGGACCCAAGAGCAGCAAACTCACTGAACTGATAAATTCCACTATTGCATAAAAACCGACCAGAAAGCTTCAGGTGTTTCAAACAGCATCACGTGACCTTTTGGGCACATCTCTCACGTGCACAACACTGAGCCAGTGATGCTCTTCTGTCTCGTTCAAGCCTTGTAAGAGCTGCAGCAAAACGGCGCAGTTTGCGTCCCAAACATGTTGATGGATGGATCGTGACTATGTTGGTTCCACGTTAGCCAGTTTAAAAAGGTAAGAGAGAGAGAGAGAGAATAGATTTTTCTTAAAGATAGGGAAAAAGAAAAACATTATCGTTGACGTGGTATTATCCACTAGTTACATAGACTTTTCAAACTCTGCAACGAATGAATCCACCTAGCAGTAGTCCATAGATGAAAACCGCCGGAGCGCCGCCGCATAGAGGTGGCTCCTCCTCCGCCGCACACTTCTACAGGTCTTCATCATCATCTTCCTCCTCCACCAGCTGTATTAGAGTTCTCGTTGTGAAGATGGGAGGAAAAAGCAGCAAGAACCATCAATCTAAGGTCTACTCACCATTCACATTTTTTTTATGCAAAAAAGGTTTCGTCTTTTGAGTCCCAAAAGTCTCTCTCTCTTTTAACCCAATGAGCTGATAATTCGCAAAACGTTAAAGTTCATAGATTTTAATGAAATTCTGAAACTTTCAATCATTTTAGTCACTTTAATTCCACTTAGATCTATGTTGTTGGAGTTATGGATATGATGGAGCATTTTTGCAGCCATTGATTTGATCTTGGTATGACCATTTTGCTCAGAGCATAGGTTTTGTATGAATTCTGAAGTTTTCTCTTAGTTTTTGATCGATTTGTTACATCTCTATTACTGGATATGATGGCAGGATTCAGAGCCAGAACCACCGAGAATCAAATCCAATGTGAAGCATAACTTGCAGCTTCTTAAGTTGTGGAAGGTCTGTACTAGTGTGATCTTTTGTTTCCTAACCAAATAGTGCTGTCATTCAATTCGTCTCTAACTCCTTGGAGTGTTATATATTAATAGGAGTTTCAGAACAGAGGATCTGGCACGGCTAAGCCAGCAACTAGTTACAGGAAAAAGAAAGCAGAAAAAGACGAGTTACCTGATGATAGCGAGCTCTACCGTGATCCTACCAACACACTTTACTAGTAATTACACTGTTTATATCATTTTCATTTCATGTTGTTTCAAGAACGGTTGGTTGATGTTTGAGTGTTGAACGAGTGTTTGTGTTTATCCTGAAAGCGGTTTTACAGCACGAACCAGGGTCTGTTGGACGATGCAGTTCCGGTTCTGCTTGTTGACGGTTATAATGTATGTGGGTATTGGATGAAGCTGAAGAAACATTTCATGAAGGGTAGGCTTGACGTTGCTCGCCAGAAGTTAGTTGATGAACTTGTCTCCTTCAGTATGGTTAAAGGTACAGCCTTTCAACATTTGCTTCGACAGTTATGAGAAAGATTGATTTTGGAGTTATTGGTGTAGAGGTTAAGGTAGTGGTTGTGTTTGATGCTCTCATGTCTGGTCTCCCTACTCACAAGGAAGACTTTGCTGGGTAAAGTTAAATCAGCTTTTGTTCTGTCTTAACATTGTTTTTTTTTATATCTTTATTTATTCAATAAGGTATTCTTCTTTTGTCAGTGTTGATGTGATCTTCTCAGGAGAAACTTGTGCTGACTCTTGGATTGAAAAGGAGGTAGGCAAAAATGACCACTTGACACCCAAATAAAACAGTTCAAGTTCATGAGTTTATAGAATCATTCGCCGATGTTTCCTAGTTTCTGATAAGATTCTTGATACTGGCAGGTGGTTGCTTTGAGAGAAGATGGATGTCCCAAGGTTTGGGTTGTAACATCTGATGTTTGTCAACAACAAGCAGCACATGGAGCGGTATTGCGACATCATATCAATGTTATAAACTTGTTATGTCATCATATCTTGTTTCTTGATTCTGGTGACTGGTTCTTGACAGGGAGCTTATGTTTGGAGTAGCAAGGCATTGGTTTCTGAGGTAAGCTCCATAAAAGATGTTATTTTGTCTTCTTTTTTTTGTGACTCATGTGATCTTGTGAAACATTGTTTTGTAGATCAAATCAATGCATAAGGAGGTTGAGAGAATGATGCAGGAAACAAGGTTACATTGGTTTTTTTTACGTTTTTAACTTCTTCTGTGTTTTGAGCTAACAACAAAGACTACTACTCGTTGTTACACACAGGTCAACATCTTTCCAAGGGAGACTGCTGAAACACAATCTTGATTCTGAAGTGGTCGATGCTCTTAAAGATCTGCGAGACAAATTATCAGAAAACGAAACAAAGAGATGACAAAGGTCAATCCGGGTTATAAACTAGGCTTGGTCTCTCTATATAACTTCTTTCCCAAGTAAAGCTATTCTGAAATGTGAAACAGAGGCTGGCGGGAAAAGAGAGCTCAAGGGCTATATTGTTGTGTCTTGCTATAAGCTGTAGATTGGCTTCTTTGGTCCAAACTTATGAGGTGTACAGATAATTTGTGAAATCCAAATCCTGAGAATTTAAATTAAATTAAACTTTTTTCGCAAACAAAAGACATGATTTGGCTTGAGTTGGTTTAACGCAGCTGTTTGAGTTTTTTTTTTTTTGGTTTAACCGCGGTTGTTTGGTTCAGTTTTTTTTTACTCTTATAATCTTATTTAACTAGCAGCATAAAGCATCACAAATAAATCTTGCCAATAAATCACTATGTTACAAAATTTTGAAGTTCTTAAACTCATGTAAAATATGACGTCTAATGTTTGCTGTTTCATAAGTTTTAACTATGAACCAGTCTTCTAGTTACAATTAGTTTTTGTTATTGTATATGGTTAACATAATTGCAAAACAGATTGAACTTTAGCTTGCACATAGTTTGCCTTTTGGGGGTCCAGATAACCAAATTTTAAATAAATAAAAAAGGTTTGTAAGACTCTATTTAGAGAAGTTAGTCACTTGTCTTAGTTTATCATGAAATAATTTTTTGGTGTAATCGTGAAACTTGTATGAATACGATGGATTGCAACAAAAGGCCCACTAACCTTTACTGGTTCTGACAAGCGGTTTCTTCACAGTCCAACAACATATTCGCCCGCGAATATGGGAGACAAATACAATTCCTAGTGAGACACCAACACTTAGTTCACAATAGAAACCGAACAAACTTCCCCCAACCACAAGAAGGCAAGCCCAGACCAACCAAGGTAGAAGTAGTGTGATGATTCACGGAGACACCAACACCCCAAAGCAGCATTTGGAAAGCCTACTCCGCTCAAACCAAAAATGAAAGCATAAAGGCCGAAAAGGTAGAACCAACACCGACGCAACTTTCCAACTGGAGCTTGAAGCACAAGAGGAGTATAACACCACCTAGAAACAAATGATCAACATGCCCTTCCTCTTTGGCGACCGCAAGGCAAGTAGATCCAAAAGATCAGTCCTCGAAACTCCTAGATAGCCACCGACACCCGCAAAGAGGTAAAAAGAAAGAGACACCATTGACATGTCATGTCACATCTGCAGTGAGTCATTGGAAAGAGGATCTCAGTGGTGTGTCTTAAAACCGCCGTCTACGAAAGTGAAGTAACTCTAGAGAACCTACAAAACTTGTCGGATCTATGATCTAAAACCTTATAAAGCAGAGACAGGGCTACCATAACTCAACGCACTGACTATGGCTGGACAAAAAATCCGGATCCGAAGAACCGAACCGAACCCGATCCGAAAAAGTAGTATCGAACCCGAACCGAAATTGATTAAATATCTGAATGGGTTCGAAATTTTGGTATTTAAAGAACCGAAACCGAATCCGACCCGAACCGAAGTATTTCGGGTACCCGAATATATCCGAACTAGATTTATATAACTATATATATCAATTATTTTAGATTTAATGTATATTGAAAACATTCAAAATATATAAGATACTTTTAAGTTGTCCAAAATACTTGAAATATATACAAATAGTAAAAAATTTATGTCTAAAATAGCTAAAGTATATTTACAACACCAATACTTAAAATATCTATTGATTCTCTATCTAAATATTCAAACCAAACCAACTTATATGTTAATTTTATGTATTTTGACATATGTTATTCAAATTTATATGTAATATATTATTTTGTTTATAGATTTTGAGAAATTTAAAGTATATAATAAATTTTAAAAAATTAGAAATAATTTAAATGGGTTATCCGAACCCGAACCGAACCCGCAAAGATCTGAACCGAACCCGAACCAAAATTTAGAAATACCCGAATGGGGCTAAAATCTTAGACCCCGAAATCCCGAAACCCGAATAGACCCGAACCGAACCCGAATGGATACACGAACGTCCACCTCTAGCAATGACAAATTACATCAAAAATTCAGATCTAATTACCGATGAAAAGTCGATGAGAGAACCAGAAAACCTAGAAAAGAGAAGATAATAAGGGTAAGAATGGGTGACAGAAGCATTGGCGAAGAAGGGGTGGTAATCGGCAGCGAAAAAGTCCACCAGTCATCAATGAGAACGATGTGCAAAAAAAATCAAAAGAGATTAAAGATGGAGGAGAAAGAGATAACACCATAACGATTTAGTAGGTCTTCTAAATTTTGTAAATTTAGTTGGATTCCGTACTTATTCTTATTTAATATGTCTCCTAAATACCGATTTAACTGAGACCATAAAAGAGCATCACACATTTTTTCTTGTATTTAGTAAAATTCAACTTCATTTTGTTTATATGTTTCTCGCCACATATATGTGACTCTTCAAACAGACATACGAATGAATAAAACTGATTTTAGTTAACATTAGCTAATAACTTATTTTTACTTACTTGTTAACGAAAATCAATTTATCTTATTCGTTTGTGGTCAGTCTATAAGATGTAAGTCTTTTTTTTATTAATCTAATATTATCTTATACCTATGAAAAAGTTCGGACTAATCTTTAAAGAAATATGTATTCTATGAAGATTAGTTCGGACCCTTCCATAGATCTTGAATATATTTAGGTTAAACCAAAAAATATACAATCCGTGGATGGAATTTTAATTTTCAGTAACCTATATCTTAATTAGAATTTAAAAATATTTGATCGACCTCAAATCAAGCATATGTAAAATTAATAAATAACTTCACATTTCCTCTGGCCAAGCAAAATACTACTCACTCAGTCACTCTTTATCTATAAAGGATAACTTAAAATATACGTTGACTATTCCTTTTTACATTCTTTTTATTCTTTTAAGATATTCAAGAAAATGTATATAAAATCAAAATAATATTCCTAGCTTGATTATTCTGTCTTCATATTTTTCTATTACTTCCAAGACTCGTTGACCTTGGGAAGATGATAAAATAGGATCCGTGAGAGATTTCAATAATGCACAAAAATACAGACAAAGCTAAAATTGTCGTTTAGAACCGTTGACTTTATATAAAGAAACTTCCATAAAACACGTGTGTAGACAAAGTTACACACACGTATTTATAAATATGACAGAACAGAAGATGGATGTACTAGAGAAGTGACGATAAACTGAGAATAACAGATCCAAAAAGGGCATGAAAACATTACAGAAATATTTTATTTTCAAATGGACAGAATAAGGTGTAATTATTATGGCGATAATAAATTAAGTCAACGGAAGAAACAGACGAAGAGACTCACGAGATAACCGCCTTGTCATTTAATCATTTTTGTCCTATAAAGAGACATTTCTTTACTTCAGCACACCATATGGCCCGACTTCTCCGACCAGAGTGTCCTAACTCGTTATTTTACTTTAGTGGTTCTAAGAAACTGAATGCTCCGTTCAAATTTTATAAAATTTAGTATTAATAATTTGAGCAAGTTTACATTCAATGCCAGCAAATATTTTGAATCGAAAGACGTAACTTTTTAAAAAATCAAATAGAGAATGAGCTAGATTATATTTTGTTGTTGGATAACCAAGTCCAACAAATCAAGTGCTCAGTCGACTCAGTAGTCTTAACTTTTAAACGTTTTTCCTTTCACAAAGAAAAACTTTTAAACGTTTTATTAATGTAATTTCAAATTAACATATACATATACAAACATACACTTACCAAATATTATATAAAGTTTGCAAAGAGTTTCAATTGCTATTTTTTAGTTGTTAAATGCCATGAATTCAATTTTTAGATATTTTTAGTAAAAACTAAAAACATATATAACAAAATGCTGAACGGTGAAAATCCAAGCATTTTTTTCTATCGGATGATAGCTGTGTCAGTTCAACGAGACAAAATGAATCATAATTAAAAACTTAGTACAAATATAAAATCGATTTATTTTTAAAAAAAATGCATAATCGTAGAGTCACGTCCACTATGTCATATGTGGAAAAAGAAAACTTAAAAGACTATTATGTAAAATGAGTTGTTGAAATCAATTTTGTGAAGGCCAATCCTAGATCAATATGTGGGAAAGAAGTCCTACCTAGAGAGAAGAGACACATTCTCGACCCAATACCACAGGCTGTGAAGCAGAGTCAATGGGGCATCACGAGTCTAAGCTGAAGAAGGTTCCACCGCATATTGGACTAAGATAAAATAATAGAATAATTGATTAGGTATGTAAAACTAACTTGATTCATTAATAAAATTTTATCAAGATTTCAGTTGAAATGGCGATGGAGTTTTCATAATTATAAAGGGATTTCTTCCTATTTTTTATTCTATATTAGATTATGCTCTACTCCGAACAAAATAAAAGTTTTTGAGTTGAACATATATAGAGGACAAATGGATCCAAGTTTGGTTGCAGCCTGACGGATGGAGGACAATGAATAACACATAAAATATCAATCTACTATAGTATTATGTAGATTTTGAAGGGTGTTTCCTCTACAAATAGAAAGGTCGTGAAAGGCCAGAAGGAGAATCCAAAAGAGAGAGTCTTTGGAGCAAAGTAATGTAAATACTAAATACAATTTATGTACTTTCGTGAATATAGTTAAAAGAAAGATTTCAACTCCACTCTTTCCTGTCATAATGTGTTACTTCTATGTGGCAACTAGACACTCATCCCAATATATAGGAATCTGATCCAAGAACGAAACTTCCTATAAACCCTATCTAATTTCCGGTGCACCATTCTCAGTAGAATGAATCTAATTTAGGAATCAAAGAATCTTCTAGAGAACAGTAATAGAAAATAAACTGTTTAATAACTGAAAGTTTGTTCCACAAAACTCAAATTATTACTTGGCAAAAGAAAACTCAAGTTATTAATAAGATTGAATTAGTCGCACAAAAATCTCATGTCTATTGATTCTTTTTAAAACCACTAAAGAATAAAGATAATAAGGTCCCCTGCTGCATGATTCTCGGAGAAGAAAAATTACGTGGTAAAATAAATATAAGAAAGAAAACTCAACGAGGAGTTGGATTATTGTTATTAAAAAGAGAAAGAAAACAAAAAGAAAACGCATTCTAAAGAAGATATGTGTAGTTAAAAAGTCAGAGTCAACTGACTGTCAGAGTCGTGTTTCGGGTCCGTCTAGTCAGAGAGTCAAGGAAACTTGAGCCCATTCTAATTAAATCCGACGGTGCTGGTGGGCCTCTTGTCTTATCTATCGTCCGATCAGATCCTCCCACGTCATTTATCCTTTTCCGTGACGTCAGGCTTACATTCTTGTTTTTGTCTTTTTCTTTTGTAAACTTTGTCTTTTATTCTTTTGAACTCACATCCTCGTCAGATTTTTAACGAGGAGCTATACTTTTTATGATTTTTTTTTTTAAAAAATCTTTTTACTATATAAGATTTTGAAATTTGTTTTTCCAAACATATAGCTATTTTCAGATCTGATAACAGTATAATTACATTTGGATAATTGATACGAGGAAACACTGCCCATTTTGTATGCAATTACAAATCGATTTTAAATACCTACACTTTTACTAAAAATAGGTTGATATTTTAGTATCTTACAATGCAACTATAAATTGAAAAAGGTAGAAAATCCATTTCAAAAGGTCAGAAAATTTAAGGGTGAATACCAAATCAAAATGTATACATATCGCGCGATATGCATAGACAATACAAACCGGAATTTGCATCATTTTTGGATGGTGGAGAAATTGATGCAAATTCCGGTTTGTATTATTAAGTAATAATAAGTCATCGGAATGTATGAGAATTGATGCAAATTGGATGGTGGAGAATTGATGCATAGACAATACAAACCGGAATGAGCTTATTAAAGGCCATCGGAATGTATGAGAATTGCAAAAGTCGAGTTGTTTACTCTCTTCTCCACACGATCAAGTATATGTTGTGGCTCCAAAATTAGGGTTACAAAGACAATTTCATCCCTTCATTCAATAATTCCTCGATTAATTTATATACTTTTTAAACTAATTTATATAGTTATGAACATCAATTATCGCAATTTCCAACGTTCAATATGAACTCTAAGCTCTCAAGTCTCTCAACACATGCATTCGTTCTAGTCGGTCCAAACAAATTCTTGAGCACAGAAAGATCCGATGTCGACATATATGAAAATATCGTGAACTTTCAAAATATTCTTATTTGATATAAATATATAATACATAAATGATAAATGAAAGGCTAGATAATAGTAGGAGCGATGCCAAAGGTCATATTCATGCATTAAGTTTTGTCCCCACGATTAAAATTAAAAAAGTTAAAATTTGTAATTTTGTGTAAAAGAAGACAAACGATTCTACGATAAACTTGTGGCTGCATTATTGGTTGGGCGGTCCATACACAAGATAGACACAGAAATGAACACCGGTCTCATTCTTCCATGCCATTTGGTCGGTTTTCTTCTGTGGCCATCCTTAGAGCGAAATTTATAATTTTGGGGATTGTTTAAACAAAATTACCATGCATTATCATTCGTTCCTTAACAAATTATCTTTACCATTCGCAAAACGTGTGATATAGTATATATATACATATACTAGATTTAATGATCATTTGAAGGCTAAAAATAATTACTAAAATACAATTCTTCATTTGCTAAAATTTAATACTAGCGTTCAGTTTTTTTTAAAAAATAAAAACATATTATATCTAACGTTAAAACAACCAGCTAGTCTATTCTGCCAAAAAAAACGAATCGACTATATTCCTTTTATTTCATTATTCTGTAGTTCTATTGTAATACTGTTATTGTTTTCTATAGTTTTGTAACATATAAGTTAATGCACATGAACATATCCCAAAACATAAAATATAATAGAATCTGCAAGAAATTTATAAATCAAATTAGTTTAATAATAGTAATGAAATAAAACAATGTAGAGGAAAAGTTTATTTTCATTTAAAGCAATTAACAAAAACATAGTTTTGGAGTCACCTTGATTGATAGCAAATTATTTTGCTAGGAAAAACAATATTTTAATATATATTATGATTACTTTGTATTCCAGATCCAGTTTTCCTTAGACTTACTTTTCCTTCTTTAATTTTCTAACAACATGTAAATATCTTATCAATCATGCACAATGCCTTAGTATTCATAGGTCGGCTCATCATGATATAAGCTGTTGACTTATATTCATTCTTTTTCTTAAAAATTGGTTTTTGTCAGCTTCCATTTATATATCTAATATACGTGTATAAAAATTTTTATGGCTGTAAATTTCACGAAAATATTATTATTTTGCAAATTATATCACATCGAAGACTCATTTAAAAAAAAAAAATATATATATATATATCACTGGGAAGAGAAGTTGCATTTATGGAAGCATTTCATCATTTATTAAAGTTTTTTTGTAACAAGTCATTTATAAAACTTTCCAATTCTGTTAGACGAATACGTAATGCTTGTTTAGTAAAAAAACATATATAAGAGCATTTTTAATGTATTTTGCTATTTTTATATTTAACTAAAGAATTTTATAACAGATATAAAATTTGTTATAATGTATTTTTCTAAAATACTAATTTCTAAATATAGAATAAAAATAGAGAAATGTTATTTTATAGAAAAATAGCAATCTCTATTATAAAGAAGAAAAAAGAAGTGGGTTAGAACAAATTTTACCTCTAACTGCTATTATAAAAGTGAAAATAGCAATGTGATGGAGATTTTCTAAGTCTTGTATGTGATTGTACTATTCGTAATCCAATGATATTAAATTACGATTTGGATATGGAAAATAAATGTAGGATAAGCAAAAATAAAATGAAAGTGAAATTTATAAGATATTAATTTTGTACATAAAAATACAAACAACTGAGTAAATGCAAAAGAGCCAAGAAAAAGGGTTGACAACCGCCAAGAAGGCCCAGGCCACGAAATGCCTGTGGCTCCCTTATTCCCAATATACTTGCATGATATTATATTGACAGATATTACTTCGAGAATAAAAATGGACATTTTCTCTGCAAACGTATTTAGTTGAGTTTGAGATATTTTTCTACAACAGTCGAATCTCAACTAAATAATAAAACACAATTATTGGGAAGATTCCGACTGAATTCCGTATACTAGAACTAAAGCATATGATATTTTCTCGTTCCAAATGTTTTTCTGTCCAAAACTTCCCTTGGTAACTTATTGCAAATATAGTATGAGACTGAATTTAAGTTATATTATGAAATATATTTTCCTCTTGGAAGACTGTTTTTTCAATATTACTTAGATCTTAGAGAAACTTTTTTTGGGCAAAACCGTAGAGAAACTTGTTAGTTGTTACTAAAGAATTGGTAAACCCAAATTATTCGTAACTGCCTAACTGGGTGTATTCTTTAAAACACACACACTTTAATCATCCTAATGTTAGTAAAATTTAAATAGGCCAGTTCGTAGTTAACCACCAAAAGCATAGCATAAATGATGCATTTGACATGTTGGTGGGGTATCAAAGGCCAAACTTATTCAAGGGTTTTGTGAAGAGTCGATTATTCTTGTCATTTTAGATTTTATAGTAGACTATCATGATTGAATTTGAAGACTTGAAGCCATTGTGGTTGTGGTAACTGGTAAGACTCGGCTGGTCTCTCATCTCCGTGATTAATCTTTCCGTCCATGGATTGTTATGAATTAGTTAACCAATTATATATATAGAGAAATTCTTAGTTATAACTTATAACATTTTTTTGTATCAAAGTAAAGTTATTACAGAAGACTTGAATAAAAAAGATGAAGTACTTATGTCTGTAACATAGGGTTTAACAGGTTAAATTACTAGATAATACTTTTTTTAATCTTATATGCATTTTTAGCGATCACTGAATATTAAAAATACTTTATCTAAGAACACCCGCAATGAGAATTCTTAAGAGGGAATCCTTAGGGAAAAAATAATTAAATAATCAACCGATCCCACCAAAAGTTAAGGATTCATTCCCGAAAATCTTTAAATAAGGATTCATTCTTAGTGAATCCTTACACTATTTGCGGATCCCCATGAGACGTGGCTACCCGCGATTGGTTGATATTTTAATTTTTAATTTTTAATTTTATAAATCTGAAAAAAAAAAAAATTAAAAATTAAATTCTAAGGACTCCAATGGGTAACACCATTGCGGATGCCCTAAGCACCTGTGAAGAAACAGCTGGCCAAAAAGGCATATGATGCAAAAAAATAGATACAGTTCTAGATATTTTTCAACTACGTACGTAAGACCAGAATCCAAATAACCAATCACAGAGCCAACTATAAACTAATCTTATATATTAAAACAGAAGTCACAACTCATTTCATGTGTGATTTTTTCTAAGTCAGACCACCCCTTAGAAAATTACTTAAATGATTTTTTGTATACATATTTGAATTATTATAAACAAACAAATCAAATAGATATTCCCAGATTTTCTCTTAATTACGTCCCAATAAAATCTTTTCGAATATTTTTATTTACAATATAAATATACATGTGTATTTATTTAAAATATAAATATATTTTTTCACTTAAACAAACCTTTTAAATATTTATTTAATTTCGTAATTATTTATAATATACATGTATATTTCACTTTTACTAAAATAAACCTTTTAAGTATAGCTAATTAATTTTTAATCTTATATATTAAAACAGAAGTCACAACTCATTTCATGTGTGATTTTTTCTAAGTCAGACCATCCCTTAGAAAATTACTTAAATGATTTTTTGTATACATATTTTAATTATTATAAACAAACAAATCAAATAGATATTTCCAGATTTTCTCTTAATTACGTCCCAATAAAATCTTTTTGAATATTTTTATTTACAATATAAATATACATGTGTATTTATTTAAAATATAAATATATATTTTTCACTTAAACAAACCTTTTAAATATTTACTTAATTTCGTAATTATTTATAATATACATGTATATTTCACTTTTACTAAAATAAACCTTTTAAGTATAGCTAATTAATTTTTAATTATATTAAAATCATGTACAATTTTGTATTAAATTTTCGATATTAATTTAATATAATATTTTTAAGATAGGTTGATATTAATTATACTTAATGTAGGTTATTCAGTCAAAGATTTAAATCATATATATAATTCGATTAACATATATGTATGATCAAAACCTAAAATAAAAGTATAAGAGAAATTAATATCTAAGTTAATAGTAAGTTGAATGAAATTTATCGTAAATATCACATAATGTAAGATTTTAATTAGTGTTCATGTATTAATAAGAGAAATATCACTAATAATTTGAAACAAAAAATAAATACATACATGCAAACTATAAAATTGTTGTGTTTGAAAATATATAATAAACTATTAATAATATGATAAATATTAAAATTATATACCACTAATCATGTAAACCAAATAATTACATGTATAAAAAATGAAAATCGAGATCTAGTTATTATTTTAAAATTAAAGTTGAAGAAGTTTGTTCTTACTACAACATTCTAGAGAGTGAGAATTTAAATGGGAAGGATACTAGATACAAAGGTCGGTCCAGCTATGTAACTTGATACATCGCTGATAAATAATTGCAAGGAAGGGTCCATAATAAAAGTTAGACTAATAATATATTAATTTAAGAATGAAGTTGGTGAAATAAATTAAAAAACTAACGGTTCAAGATTTATTAGTGTCAGAAAAGGTTCCGAAAAACTAACAGATCTAAGTCTCAAAGAAATTTTTAGAAATATATTGTATTTAAATATTATAAGTAATACATACTTTGTTATCAATAATTTTTTAAAAATTTGATAGGGATGAGTATTTAGATATTATTTGGTTCAGTTAGATTATGTTATGTTCGTATCTTTGCGGATTTGGTTCGAATTTTTGTAGATTTGATTTGGGTTTAGGTTCGGATAACCCATTTAATTTTTTTTAAACTAAAGTTAATATATTCTTTAGATTTCTCAAAATATAAAAATAAAAATATTGTATAATATATAGATTTGAATAATGTATGCTAAAATACTTAAACTTAAAATAAAAATTGGTTTAGCTTAAATTTGGATAAAAAATCAATAGATATTTTAAATATTTTGGTAGAGTATTGTTTAGCTATTTTAAACATAAATTTTTAACTATTTTTATATATTTCTAAGCATTTTGGACAATTAAAAATCTTATGTATTTTGTATATTCTTTTAGATATTAAATTTAAAATAATTAATATATTTAAGTATATAAATCTGGTTCGAAAATACTCGGATATCCGTAATATTTTGGTTCAGATCGGGTTCGGTTCCGGTTCTCAAGATACCAAAGTTTTGAACCCGTTCGGATATCTAACCAATTTTGGTTAAAGTTCCGTACTACTTTTTCGGATTGAATTTGGTTCGGTTATTTGGATTCCGATTTTTTGCCTAACCCTATATTTGTTGTTGTAATAAAAATTTAAACGATAAGTGATGATGGTTCATATTGATTTTGGGTATGCAATAATTTTTAAACCAAAACATATTATATTATGTACGTGGCTCATAAAATCAATCATTAAACATTATTCAAAGCCTATAAAAGAAAAACGATGGACTGAACTAAAAAACCATTGATAAGAAAAGTTTTAATATGAGACTTTTACCATTTTTAGTAATTTATAGTCATTTAAAAAAATCAAAATAAAACATGTAAGAAAAAAATCTAATTTTTATTATATGCTTAATGTGATTGTTTAATTTCTTTTAATAATATAAAATTAAACAAAAAGTATGAAAGATAAAAAATTGTTATCAAATCTTTATTATTCATAATCATTAATTGTGATATATCATATTAGGTAATTTTGTAACTTTTATTTACGGAAAGAATAGAGAATAATCTTTTGCATATTACTAATTAATTTGATAGTTAGTTTAATAAAAAAATATAATATATGTTTACATGGATCAACATATTTTGCTAAGAATTCTGAAAATCATTCTCATGATGATACGTGGCTACAAAAAAAATGTTTTAATGTTTCAAAATTAATATACATGAGATTATAATAATTTATACTACCTAACTATACAAATTTGATGACCAATGAGATTCTATGATCGGTAACCAAATCGACATTATGTTTTCGTTAGTGAGGAAATTTAGAACACAAGAATGTGAAAGATACGATCCAAATCTTGATTTGGAGCAAACTATTTGAAAAAGAAGGTCGGTCCATGTCACTGGAAGATACATCACAACTTATGTTTAAAATATATTTGAATCATTGCGATGCAGGAATGGTCAATAATTATAAGAATGAGACCATTGTAATGATTTTTTTTAAAACTTTGGCGAATTCAATTATTTCTTGTAAAAGTAAATTATGTTACCTAACTACAAGATTTGATGACCAATGAGATTGTATTGATGGGTAACCAAATCCAATGAAATTCTATTTGAGGAAAACGAATTTGATTATCGATGAAAAGTGTCTGATTTTAGTTAGGAAAAGACATTTGAAAGTGAGTGCATAAGACTTTTAGGTTTATAATTACTTAATTAACCAGTTCTAGTATCATCTTTCTTAAACCTATTTCAAATCCTTAAATTTCTTGTTCTCGAATCCGCTTGAATCTTTTCCTTTTCATGGTATGACTGATTTAACCTAACTTTAACAACTTGGCTATAAAAATTGATGAAGCACAAATGGTGCAATTTCATTGACTTCAGTAACAATTAAAAGTTAAATACATATATATCTAATCCAAAATAATAAAAAGTTTTTTTTGATATCCTGATGCCCTATTGGATTTTTTTTTGGTATGCGAAATCCACATACAAAAGTCCATTAATACTAGGGTTAATTTGTGGAATGATCAAAAAAAGAAAATTAGTTTTGGTGAAATATGTAGAGAAAGAGGAGGTGATATGGTTTGTTGGTGAAATATATATATTTTTTGGTTATTGAGTATAATTTCCCTTAATACTAAGCTTATGAAATGTGTTCTGATGCATGCATTCGGGGATTTCTTTCGAACTGAAAACAATAAATTTAAAATAATAAATAACCGTAGAGTAAGGTTCCGAAAAAGCCCACTCTTGTTTCGTAGAACCCCACTACCACCCTCTATGATCCCTTTCATTCATTCCTCATTATATTTAACTTGATATTTAAAAAAAAAAAGTTTAAGATTTTACTTGATATTTTCAGTCATTTTCCATTTTAAACATAACTATTATATATAATCTCTACATCAGCGACATAAAAATAATCTAGAAAAGGTACAAGCCAATATTTAAACCGGTTTTATATAATGACAGCCGAAAGCAATAGTGTAACTTTTTTTTTGTAACAGATCAATAGTGTATCTTTATAGCTTACTTTTTAAAAAAATATTAATAGAATAGATGCTAATATATAATAATATAAACGAGTTTTGAAGAATTGGTACATGCTTCTGATTTACGAAGTGTAGCTTATTTCTAACTCTAGAAACATGGAGAGTATTGACAAAAAAATATGGAGGGTTTGTTTCACATTCATAATTGTTAAGATAATTTATAGCGAAGATATGGTGGGCCAAAAATATCATTTAAAATGAAACGGAAAACAATAATAAAAGAACGTTCGTGATGCGAATGAAAAACACGTAAATATATTTTAAGCAAAAAAAAACACGTAAATATATCTAACGAGTGACATATTGAATAGTGCTCATACATAATATTATTATTTTTCTAGTAATATAGGCCACCAATCAGAATTCTTTGGCTTATTTAATGAGTAATAACAAGAATAATCCAAACTTACTATCATTTTATTTTAATATCCGCGATCCGATTAGTCTAAGCTCTAACAATGACTTATTAATTATGCATCCTTTACATTTTCGTTTCTTTCTTTTATAGCAGTGGACATTTACATTGAGTGAAACTTATCTTCGGATTAATAATAAGTGGATAAATACCTTGAGTAAATAACAACAACAACCTAAACAATACTTTCTTCGTGTTACCAAAGCTTCACTTTGACATTTTCACACAAATTAATAAAATGATTAAAACTAATTTATGATCTTACTAATTACATTTATTAGTAATATTTTCTTTGTATCTTAAAAGATGTCATTTAAAAAAAATCTTGTACATAAATAATATCATTTTAAAATTTCAATACAAATTATATATACTTATTTTCAACTTAATATTAGTTGCAAACTACATTGATCTTATAAATTATTTGATTTATTTCAAATATTATTAGTCAAATAGATGTAGTTAATAAGAACATAAATATATTTCAATCATCTTTTAGTATGTGTGAAAAATGTCAAAGTAACATTAAAAAAACGGTGGGAGTATTTGAGATATACAAAATTATTTATAAAATAAATGCAATTTACAATTAATATTAAATTGAAAATAAATATAAATTATATTAAATTTTTAAAATTAAAGTTTTTGTAAATAGGATTGCTTTGCTAATATCGGGAATCATCTTAGTTATTTTTTAAAAAAGTTTGTCTCTCTTTTTACAATATAATACCTACGAATACACAAGTAACCAGAGAGAGTACGATTAAGTCAATATACCAAAATGAATCTTTTATGTTGTTATGCGTGTACGATTTAATTTCGTAATACATCACTATACAAGACTTGTTAAACTATTAGATTGTTTAACAAGAAAATTGATTAGATATTTGTGTTTATGATAACAAAAACTAGAAATGGAGAGTGAGAGAAAGGTCTAAAGGCACGGCTAAGAAAACAAAACCGTGGACACCCTGTCCCCAATTTGACAAGTCTTTGTCTCCTCCTTAACTCTCCTTCTCCTCTCTCTGTCTTATTCTAGTTTGGTCTCATCTCCCGAAAACGACGACGTTCAATCCTATAAAATTTTCCTTTCTTCTTCTCCTCTTATCTCTACCCAACACCACTCAATTTCATTTACCTTATTCTCTTCCCTTGTTTAGTATAAAAACCAACAAACCCTTAATCGTTTTCTCATCTTCATCTTAATCCACATGCATACACATATACGCATATAGTATCTTCTTACATATGGCAATTGTATCCTCCACAACAAGCATCACCACAATGAGTAACCAAGTCAACAACAACAACAACAATGAAAAAGATATAGAAGAGGATACTCATGGAGGCGGCCACGAGAGTCGTGTTCAAAATGATGATGAAGCTGATGACCATGATCATGACATGGTCATGCCTGGATTCCGATTCCATCCCACCGAAGAAGAACTTATAGAGTTTTATCTTCGCCGGAAAGTAGAAGGCAAACGCTTCAATGTAGAACTCATCACTTTCCTCGATCTTTATCGCTACGATCCTTGGGAACTTCCAGGTAAGTATACATTTGATATGTATAATTAGACAAAAAGAAACCGTCAGAATATTTGAAACTTTTACTATATATACTTAATATAAACATGATAAACATATACACAATTTTTTAAGATCTAGAGATTCTTCTCACTCTCTCTCTCTAGTTCTTTTCTTAAACCTATTTAAACTTCTTTTTTTGAACTAACCTATATAAACTTCTTACAGGTTACATCTTTGTCAATCTCCGATATTCTAAATATCATTCAACATTTCCCCTTATTTTCATTTTTGGAATAACGAATATGGTTCATTATTTTTAACCCAAAAAACAGAATGACGGTGTTTTGTATATGAGAATGGAACTCCGAAGAATCAACCTTTACTTCCTTTCTCAAACCTATGCAAACTTTATTTTATCTCAATCACGACTCCATAAGATATTCACATGTGTGTGTAGGAATATAAGTCTTAATTTCTGGTGTTATCATAAGACTATATATATATATGGTTGATGATAGATATGTGTATGTATATGCAGCGATGGCGGCTATAGGAGAGAAAGAGTGGTACTTCTATGTGCCAAGAGATCGGAAGTATAGAAATGGAGATAGACCAAACCGAGTAACGACTTCGGGGTATTGGAAAGCCACCGGAGCTGATCGGATGATCAGATCGGAGACTTCTCGGCCGATTGGATTAAAGAAAACCCTAGTTTTCTACTCCGGTAAAGCCCCTAAAGGCACTCGTACCAGTTGGATTATGAATGAGTATCGTCTCCCTCACCATGAAACCGAGAAATACCAAAAGGTACATATTCAATAAAGTCTTTTTATATGTATCCCATATAGACATAGATATAACCCTAGCTAGGTTGATGCCTTACAAAATGAAAAGAAATCTCTAGATTGTTTGAATTTTATTTTCTTATATGATTAGTTTATTTATTTTTCATTTTGGAATTCGTACTATAAGATCCAAAATGCTTGTGACTGAACTAATTAAATGCAAGGCGGCGTTTGCGCTTAAATCCTGAACATGTTCATGCCATACGCATGAACTCTTTAAATTACTAGCCATGGCCCATATGCATAGTAGAAGGCATTAATAAGATAGCTACTTACGTGTCTATATTAATTAGTCACAACTCACAAGTATCACATTTTTTTTGCAGAGGTTTAGTTAGTGTTCTTATAATTCATCACATTGTTTTCTGCTCTTTCTCACATTCATGACTTATATTTAACTTGCCTGACACTTTTTTTTAAACTTCTTGTGGCATTTATCTGAATGTACAACGGTATTGTTATAAACAAGAATTAATTTATGTATAGAAGTTATGGATATTTACGATATAAGGAACAGACCAAATTAAAAATGGTAATTTATTCACTGGCTGATAAATACATTGTTTTTGGTTTGTTCGTATATTTTTCTTTTGAAAAAATATATATATACGAACAAACCAAAAACTTTTTTTTTTTGATCAAAACCAAAAACATTATTTGAATGCATTACATTTGTGTCCGTATTAGTTCTTATTAGATAGCTAAAAACACCAAGCTTGACATAAGTTTACAAATCTAAAATGTGTATGATTTACACACACCCAACTATATATTGTACTGCTAATAGAAAAATGTTTTCTTATATCTCCAATTGAAAATTGTGATCAGTGTTATATATATACGATCCACGTCAAGTGATAGTACTCTACCAATGAAATCATCATTTTTTAAAAATATTTGTAAAATTTATTCAAAGAAAACTAACTTTTGTACATCAAGTGTGTCTGAAATCATCATATTTATTCTAAGTGTACACGTTATTTACTGATATATATATATATCTCATGTCTGATCACTGTGTACATGTATGTATATATATAGGCTGAGATATCATTGTGCCGGGTGTACAAAAGGCCAGGAGTAGAAGATCATCCATCCTTACCACGTTCTCTATCCACAAGACATCATAACCATAACTCAGCAGCATCATCATCCCGCTTGGCACTAAGACAACAACAACAACACCATTCATCTTCCTCTAATCATTCCGACAACAACCTTAACAACAACAACAACAATATCAACAACAACCTCGACAAGCTCTCAACCGAATATTCCGGCGATGGTAGCACCACAACCACCACAAACAGTAATTCTGACGTCACCATAGCTTTAGCCAATCAGAACATCTATCGTCCAATGCCTTATGGTGCAAGCAACACACCTATAGTCTCCACGACTAATCAAGAAGATGATGAGACCGCAATTGTTGATGATCTTCAGAGACTCGTTAACTACCAAATATCTGATGGAGTTAATATCAATCACCAATACTATCAAATCGCTCAACAGTTTCATAATCAACAACTAAGCGCAAACGCAAACGCGTTGCAACTGGTGGCGGCGGCGACAACAGCGGCGCTAACGCCTCAAACGCAGGCGGCGTTGGCCATGAACATGATCCCTGCAGGGACGATTCCAAACAATGCCTTGTGGGATATGTGGAATCCACTAGTACCTGATCATGGAAACAAAGATCATTATACTGATACTCCTTTCAAGTGATCTAAGTAGATCTTAAATATTACCAGTAACTTATTAATGCTGCTTCATTATATATCTATATATTCATTATATAGTTAAACAATTTAGTTATAGCTATAGACTATGATTGGTTATTGCAATTTATGTAATGGAACTGATTTTCTACTTATATATCCATTTATAAGTAATTTCTATCTCTAAAATAGTTTGGAACTTCTATTAAATTCAACTGTTATATAATAAACTAGGATTCTATAAACTACGACTACGGTATCCATCCGGTTTGACACCTTTTCAACCAATCATGCTAAACATCTTGATCCAAAAATCGAACCAAACAAAAGTAATTAAACTTAATTTTAAGTTTTTTTCATGTACCAAACAGACCACAACAATAAAACTAGACCAATTAAAATCACAGATTTCTAAACATGCTTCAACAAATTGAATGGTATTTGGTTTTCATTATATACTTTTTCTGAATCACAACTAAAATAAGAAGAGTCTGGGATTTGGTGTCTTTCATTTACCATTATTTAAATTCATTTGGCATTGTCTTTCTTTTTTTTTTTTCATTTGGCATTGTTGTCCACCAGATCCAAGTTTTCTTCTTCTTGTTTGGACTACAACACATTAGATCAAAGTTGTTAAACCTGATTAGTACGGCTTTATAGATAAACAATCTACTAACTCTTAATAATTCAACAAATGATGACAAACTATATAAAGACACCGGCTATTTAATTTGTCTACGTGCGTAAGTATCAAAGTATGACTTAGGGTTTGACAAAGTAAAACGTAGGGAATGCTATGTAAAAATACCATACGTTTTTAAATAACAACTATGTTTAACTTTTCCACAAGACTTGGATACTAGCTTAAATGTCAGTCCACGGCTAGTAATAAAATGTATTTTAATTTGGCAAACCCTTGTTCAAATATGTCATGTGTATTAATTTATTTTGTTTCATATATTTTGATGCATGCATTGATGTTATGCGAGTAACAAACGTTGTGAAGCATATAGCTACAAATGTTTCTTCGTTTATCAGTTTTTCACAGAAAAGTTGCCGACACACCTCAATATCTAGAGTAACAATAAAGCATTTAACTCATTGTCTATCTAGCTAGACTTATGACCAATCTTGGATAATAGTTTTGGAGGATTCACAAAGACACAAAAGCATACACACGAAGCCGAATATTATGACTCGTGGAATGTCCAAAATCCACAAGTGAGAGGTTCTTAGCAAGATAGATTCGTATATAAATGTGTGTAATGAGATTAAGAGGAGCTAAAGTTGGAAGTTACCATTTTCAGCAACTCTTTATTCCCTCATTGATATGTTTTTATGATAAAAAGCTCTATGTATATGTTTGTTTAATCTATCTCAATAAATTAGTTTTATAGAATCTATTATTGTTTTGATACTACTAGCACGTAGTTCATCCAAAAGCATTTTTCTCCCAGTGTTTAAAAAAAGACAAATAGCTTCGTTTGACTCTCGACTTTGTCTTTTAAGAGAGAAAGAAAATGTAACCTATACAAAAATATTTCCAGTATCAGCTTCTAAAGTATGATCATTGCTTCAAATCTCACGGCACCCATTACTCACAGGTTGCAAAAGCCCATTACTCTTAATTGGGCCAGACATTTCTTTTTTTTTTGGCAACTGGGCCAGACATTTCATTCCTTCATATTCCGGTAAAGCTGGGCTGTGTTTTAGCGTTGGTCTAAACCAAAATTCACTATTATCACAAGTATAGATATGGGATAGCCATATAACATACATATACTACATATTACATTGTTCATTTTATAAAACTCTATTGTTTTTAACTATAAAACGAACTAAACTGAATACTACAAATGAATAGATCTAAGTTGTGACCTTTGTAGAAACCACCTTGGTCCAGTAGTTTAATTAACGATTCATTAATGTTTCTACATCTGGAGACCATGGTTTAAACCTCAGAAAATACCAAATTATGTCTATTATGGAGAAATGAATTACAAGAGATCTTCAGTTTGGTGCAAGGCACACTATCGAACATGGATTTCATAGGACGGCTCGGAGTGGTGCAATCAGGCATATATTCTCTCAATGTGGTAGAATTGTTGGTTGTAAAATTATCTATGTAATATTCTCATCATTGTAATATAGCAAAAATTAATCAGATGTTAAATAAAAAGATTGTGACCTTTTATAGAATCAAATCTAAAGTGAACAAAACTGAACTACAAATAATATCGTAACTCTCATCATGAATATTTATTAAGACCGGAGTTACTTATATAAATACACATGTTGTCTTTGTTATATATGACGTCAGAAAAGATACTAGCTTGTACTTAAAATTGTCTCCTTTCTAATTCGAAATTAAATTTCTCAAAATTAGAAATTTCAACTCCTCAAATCCGAAAGTGAATTATTTTCCTTCTGGGTCCTTTTTTTTTTAATTTCAACCGGGACAGTCACCTTTGCCGGCGATTGTGAGACTAATTTGATTATCCGGTCTGTGAAGTTGTTGATTGTTAATGGAGGGGATTACTAATCATCATACACCTCGAACTGTGGAAGAGGTCTTCAGCGACTTCAGAGGTCGACGAGCTGGTCTCATTAAGGCTCTCACTATCGGTGACTATGCTCCTCCTCTCTCACTCTTTTTTCTTTCCTGTTTTGTTTTCTCCGACAAGTCTCCCCCTCCTCCCCAGCGAATCAAAAGGATAAGCATTGTGTTTTGTTTTGTTTATTCATATGCAGATATGGTGAAGTTTTACCAAACATGCGATCCTGGTGAGTGTTATATCTTTCAGATTAAAGTTTTCACTTTTCAATTGTTTGATTATTTGCATAGTGACTGTTCATAATTTTTTTTCTTTTACATAGTGACTGTTTATTTTGTTTATACAACTTTTCTCATGTGTTACAAAAGCTTTATCTTGGATTATCTATCTTCTTCCTCGGATTGTGGTGTGTGTCCTTAGGATTCTGTGTTGTTTTCTAAATAAGCTGGTGTGTTTTGTTTTATGCAGAGAAGGAGAACTTGTGTCTCTACGGACTTCCAAATGAGACTTGGGAGGTTAATCTTCCCGTCGATGAAGTTCCTCCCGAGCTTCCTGAACCTGCTTTAGGCATCAATTTCGCTAGAGACGGCATGCAAGAAAAGGACTGGGTTTCTTTGATCGCTGTTCACAGTGATTCCTGGCTCCTTTCTGTTGCCTTCTACTTTGGTGCACGTTTCGGATTTGGTAATAATGAGAGGTAAAGTTTCCTTCCTTCCTTCCTTCTCAGCTCTGGTTAGTGTTTCTTGTAATTAGCCTATGGCAGTTTGCATTGGATTTGTAGCATTTGCCGTGTTGGCAGCTCGGAAACAATTTGTGTATATGTTAGCTGCGAGCAAACATGTTTAAAGAATCAAAGTCTATGTATGTGTTGTTCTTTTGGTTGATTGAACCAAGGATCTTTATCTAGTTCTTCTATGGCATTAAGATAGTAACCATTACTTGCCTCTTTAAGCTTATCTGAGGAATTGGTTCCTTTGCAGGAAGAGACTCTTCCAGATGATAAACGATCTCCCAACCATTTTCGAGGTTGTAACGGGCAATGCAAAGCAATCCAAAGATCATTCTGGTGCCAACAACAACAATAGCAAAAGCAAAACTAGCGGCTTGAATGTATCTTCTGTTTATCTATATATATATTTCCCTCTCTCATTCTTCATCTTTTGATAATAAGCTCTTATCTCTCTGTATAATTGTTCTCAAGGTTTCGAAGATGTCATCTCCACGGCCTAAAGAAGAAGATGAGAGTGAAGACGAGGAGGACGAAGACGAAGAAGAACAAGGTGCGGTTTGTGGCGCTTGTGGAGACAACTACGGTACAGATGAGTTTTGGATATGCTGCGACGCGTGTGAGAAATGGTTCCATGGAAAATGTGTGAAGATAACACCTGCTAAAGCAGAGCACATCAAGCACTACAAGTGCCCAAGTTGCACTAACAAGAGAGCCAGACCTTGATGTTATATAAACAACCAGAATAAGAAAAAAGGTTAAAAGTCCGATGAATTTTCGTCTTGTTAATGTTACTGCCACAAATACTAATGGGCATGTTTGAAGTTCTTTTACTCCTTTTCGGAAATATTATATTTGACCTAACCTTTAAATATGTACTCCCCCATTTCAAATAGATGCATGTTCTTGAAAAAAATTTATTTCAAAAAGATACATTTTTTATATTTTCAATGCAACTTTGTCGACTAATAATGAAAAATTATAAAACTCAAAAACATTAATTACATTTTTAAAAAGTCTTATTGGTTTAAAAATATAGGAAATATAAAATTACATAAACCTATACATTTATAACTAATTTTAATATATTTTATTAAAAGTAAAATTCTAAAATATGTATTATTTAGAAATGGAATGAGTATTATATTACATAAAATGTTAGAAACTTTGTGTTGGACCTAAATTTTAGTTATGGATTATATTAAATAAAATGTTAATATTGATTAATGAAAACACTAGAACTACATTAAGTTAATTATGGAAACAACATTATACTATTATCTATATTTCCAAACAATCTAATAATTAGTCTTATGTCCAGACATTCAAATAATGAAAAAAAAAACTAAAAATAAGTATACTATTTCTGGTTTAGATACTATAAAATAATTTCATTTAGTATGAAATCAATTAAGCAAATAGATTATTTTTATTTATGTTTTATAAATATGAAATTAAATTCATTTTAATTTAAATAAAATTTTATATTTTACTATGCATTGTATATAAATAAAATGTTATATAGTCAATAAATTAACATGAATTAATTTTTATAATTCTGTTAGTAGCTTTAGTTTAATTGTTTAGGACTATTGATTTTTTGCTTTTGTTACATGCCAACTACTGAATATGCAGATAGACTATTTTCGGTTTTAATGTTTGAAAACTCACAACCGCCTTCGATTTAAACTATTTAAAGTATACATATAATCTAATGGATATTTTAGATATCTAAATATAAACTAATCAAAATATATATATATTGCTATATTTATAAATCTAAAATTATAATTACATTAACCGAAAATATTTGAACTTACTTAAATTATCCAAAATCTATGATAGGATAGTCTTACTATAATATACATATTTTCATTGTTGGAAGTTACAAATGCCCAAGTTCCAGTAACAAGAGGCCAGACCTTGATGTTATTTTAGTCCTTTTCGTCTAGAGTATTTGTTATTTTTGGTCATATGCTTTTACTGTTTTTATTAGTTAACACTTAACACATAATTCATTGTGTACAATATTACTAAAGTTGAAAGATTCTGGACATCTATTAGTAATTTTGTAATTTTACTGCTTGATATATTTCTCTCATTTAAATTTTAACCGAATCAAAAAGGTATTTTCCATGATTTTGCTATAACACTGTCGATGTTTAATTGTTACCCAATGTGCATGATATTTGGAATCTTCATTTACATGATAACGTGAGGTTTGAGACAGATTCCGACAGACCAAACGGTTGGTACAGTCTGAAAATACGACTTCTGTCTTTGGACAAATGAGTGGTAATACGAAATTTGATAGCGATCTGAATATAGATATTATGTAATTGAAAATGAAATGTGTTAAATCATGTCGATTATGGCTTTTGGATTTGGGAAATCATTGTCACTCAGGCTTTATAGTTCCATATGGAACTCAATATTAGACTATATATATTAACATAAATTAGTAGGCTATATGTCTTGGTCAGTTGGTTCTTTCTTTCAACACTATCTAAATGTTCATATATTTCACAAGATATTTAATTGTCCGGACCTTTCAAAAAAGACATGAAGTAAATGACTCAGATATATGGATCATACTGATAGGGGCCTCTTAATATCTAACAAAACAGTTGCATGTGTTTTTTGGACTCTTGTTATTTTTTGTGCAACCATAAATGAATTATCTAAAGAATCTATCCAACCTAAAAGTAAACCACAAGGTTTTTTGATTTTGATTAATTTCTTGTTCAGCGAACCGAGATTTAACTGACTAATCATGTGGAACCTATCCACTAGTAATAGGCAAACCCAGTTGCTTTACATGGGAGTGAGAAATCTATGCCATCTAGCCACGTGAGGAACTAGCAATTTTGTACTTGAAAAAATCAATCTCTAGACTAGGACAATATAAGTTATATAACGACTCTTCATCCTATGGAAACCACTAGACAGACCACCACGATCTGGTTACCTTGAGGTGGTTACCACGAGGTTTTGTTTTGATACAACTTCAGAAAGATCTCAAATAAGTACACAAATCTGTCATCTTCGTAAACACACATCTACTACGTTATTGGTATATGTTTGGTAATAAACCATTCAATACAAAGCAATGATACAAAGTCATTGGATCGACCAATGTTTCAATCTATTTATTCTCTTTTGGAGCATAAACCCAACAATGGAATTTCTTTCTAATTACTTATTTAGCAAACTGGATCCGTTTAAGTCACATTTTTAGTACTGTATTACCATTAAATTGAAAACACGAGATATTTGTATTGTAAGAATAGATATTGATCAACCAACATATTAATCTTTTTTGAAGATCATATTAATTTTAGATTTTCCATTTAGTAATCATTTAATCCTTGATGTGTCGAGAAAACATCTACAAAATATTGTATATGTTTCTTTTCTTTTCAAATATTAAACCAAGAATAGAAGTTATCATTTAATCGAATTATGTTCCGAGAAATAGAAGAATCAAATTATAATAAAAATATAACATTATAGACATTGTGTCTAATATTCTTTTTCTTAGTCTATGTGTCTGGCATTCAAAATTGTGACAAGGTGTGTCTGCTTAATGTCGTCCAATATAGAACTTGTCTATCAGATAATAAAACTGTTAATTTATTGTGTTTGGAATTGTATGTCTATTTACTAAGAAAACTGTATTTTTTTTTCTGGGTCAAAAAAAACTGTATTTCTTTTTGTATGTATATTTCCTGTGAATATGTAAACAAAGCTGTATTTGATAAGAACGATACGTCTAGCTAGTTTCCAGACCCATATTTAGTTCAGTGTTATGAAAAATATGATTCTTCAATTTTTTTTTTAAGTTAAAAACTTAATTAGAAAAAAACTTAATTAGTTAAAAAGCCATTGTTCAGTACTTAATTAGAAAAAAAAATTGTATCCTATTTTACCAAAAAACAATTCAATATCCTTTAATTATTTGTTGTATTTGAATAATAGTCTTTTTGTTTAAACTTACACCGCCACTCTATGTTACTAATGTTAGTCTCATTCGTTCTCCAATTTCTCATCTAAAGCTCGCAGTAGATTAGACTTCGTTCGGATTCGTAATCAAAACGTCATAAAGGTGATTGATCTATGTTTCTTAGCTGACTACCACCATGGCACCATCGAAAACTATTTGTGGTCGTATACTCGTATTTAGTTCTCTCAAATATGCTTTTACCCGTTTTCCACTGATGGTTCGAAGACTATTTTAGCATTGCATTTCTACTCTGTTTATTCTTTTTGTTTGGTCTTGACTTTACTTAATTAAAATTTTGTCTTACTTTTTTTTTTCTTTTTCAATTTTGCTATTTGTGAAAATATATATTTCGGCTGATTAACAAAAATAAATGTAACTCCAGCAGAATGTTGCTCAATGCAGATGTCTATAACATACAACTTACAAAGTAAACAACGTTGCATATACAGGATTGAAAAAGTAACTAGATATAAACTTTTAAAGCGTCAAGGAGTTCTTAAAGTGTGTTACGGCACACTATCATTATAGAATTGACCAGAATTAGCATTTTTTAATAACGACAATGCAATGATTATAGGTTTAAGACATGGTTTGGAAGTGGTGAATTTTCAATGTGTTCACATGATTTCCCTTCTCACCCTTTCTTCTGACTTTCTTAAAAGTACGAGTAATATGACCAAATCATTGAAAGCTCGATCAAGATCTAACCTCCGTTATGTTTTTTACTTATTTTTATGTCGAGAACCTCACTTACTCGTTAATTGGTCATTTAATTTCTTACCTGTCATCAGAAAGATATACTAATAAGTAGTAATATCACTCTTTTCTGAAGCCTCATCATCTTTTTGATTTACGAATTTACGTTATAAAATATGTTCCTCACTGTTA
Organism: Brassica nigra; assembly: GCA_016432835.1. Taxonomy (NCBI): domain Eukaryota; kingdom Viridiplantae; phylum Streptophyta; class Magnoliopsida; order Brassicales; family Brassicaceae; genus Brassica; species Brassica nigra. The sequence goes on along the minus strand of CM028247.1, from coordinate 11,831,524 downwards.
GATGTCATGAAATATAAAAAGTATAATTGATGAAAACAATAACTGTAATCAGAAAAGCGCATCAATAATAAATACTGATAATATGAACAAATAATCATGTGATCTAATTCATTTTCTTCGGCGCATCCAACGGAACCAAACATTAAAACAGCAAACACATGAGATTTTCACAGTTAAGACATTTGTCACGGCAAAGATCTAGGCTCATAAAGCAATTTGGTGAGATACTTTACCCAAAAGTGAAAAGTAATTTGATGAGATGGTAATATAGTTATTAGGTCCATAATTCCATATCTAATTATATAAAGCGGTGCAAAACAAACTAGGCGACACAAAATTGGTTTAAATTGCCAAAGAAAAATTACTAGCTATATAAGCAAAGCAGAGAATCAAACGAATACGAACATTAACAGATTTCAATTTTCTTAAAAAAATTTATAAAACAAAATTATTGTAACAACTCATCATATTTTAGGTTTCAAGTTCCAAATTGATTTCACATTAGTCATAATTAGCTGATGAAAAAGGAAAGATAGATAAACTTTAATGGATATCAGTCACCTGAGGATTGATCATGCTGTTTTCTTCTCCAAAAACAAGTTTAATCATTTTCGTTTCCTTCCACGTACCAAATAGACAAATAGTCTATCAGCACATTCAAAAGACCTATCAAATATGTTATGGCTAATGTGAAATCATTAATGAAGTTATTGTTCTTAATACTTCTTATACCGATAACATTTTTGTGAACTTTATTAGTGTAAGCACCTTTTAAATAACTTATTTTCACCTTTTTCGCTATCTTTGACGTACCAAAGATGTAACCAAAGAAATGTTTGATAAATGCAAATTACCATCGTGATCACCATAGAAGACAAATATATATATTTCAAGAGGTTTCTCGTATTTGGTGTTCTTGAGTTAACTCATTTGCTATATCTTTCTGGTATATATTCGAGTTTCTGTCACATGAGAGGGAAACTGGCTTTATAATTTAAAGATAGTGTGTTTAAAAAGCCAAATAATCCAAAAAAACAACCAAGCTTGAAGTATGTGAAATGGAGAGGTCGACCGGGGTTGGAGTATGTGAAATGGAAAGGCTACATATCTATTTTTTATATATCGTATGTATCTTAAAAATACAGGTGAAATAAAAATTTGAAAGCTGGAAAAGTCGATATTTTAAGTCATGGACATAGAATGAGGATCATGATTTTTAAACTTTGCTACTAGCTAGTAGATCAATACAAATACAGTAGGGCATCAGTAAGCTCGCTAGAAAATATATGCAAGCAAAATGCTAGTCTTGAAAACAAATGTAAGTAACAACACTATATATAAACTTAGTTTCAGTATTCATCTGTTTATTATATATGTATTCCAAATTCTTTCTAATTCTGTTCATCTTGGTTTCATCGACAAAATTATTACTGACATATTCTTCTGTATAAATATTACAGCAACAATTTAATTACAATATTAGCTTTTTTTTTTATTTATAAAAAAAGTTAAAAACAGATGACGCAGGCTTAGAAAGAAAACAGTGGACAGGGGCATGACGAGACCGGAGCAAAGGTGAAATCCGCACTTTTTCCTTGGGCGTTACAGTTTTTTTTTTTTCTTCCTCACTTCACTTTTTTCTTTCCAAAACAAAATATTTTAAATTTTGATAAAAAAAAAGATATTTAAATAATCGAAAAATCATTGAAGTTTTAAATTGAAAAAATAGTCTCTCTCTTTCCTTCATGCTCTCTCTCTCGCAGTCGCAGGCAACTCAGAGCTCGAGATTCATCCTTTCCCGTTTTTTTTTGCGTTCCACCGCCGGAGATGCATAATAAGCCATAGGCGTAGTTCCGGCGATTACAAGTACACTCTCCATTTATTTTAACTTAGTGTATCGTACTGTTTCCTGGATCTACTGTTTTTGCTTCTTCTGATTCGTTTCACTATGATTGTTTCCATCGTCGTGTTCTTTATAGCTATTCGCTTGCGTGCCTGATCATGCGAAACAGTAACGCGAGGTTGAGAGAGAGAGGAGGAAGCGAAAATCCAGGGAAGCTCTTTTTGAAAGCATAGGAGAAGAATGTCGGGTTCGAGAGTCTCGGATCTGAGCAAATTGCATCTCAAGAGAGAGCTGACTCAAATCAGGAAAGCCGGCCGTGTTTTACGCGATCCTGGCACCACTTCCTCCTGGAGATCTCCTCTCGATTCCTCTAGATCCGTCGCCGCGGCGGTTACGGCGGTTGTGGATCGTCCAGCGAGCAGAAACGGCGCGAGCTCGAGTCAGAATGGTAAGCTCCCGATTCGAGGAGAGAGTAGTAGTAACCGAGGCAAGGAGAAGAAAGTGTTCTTGTACAACTGGAAAACTCAGAGATCCTCCAGCGAGAAAAGCGGATTAGCTAAAAACGGCAAGGAAGAAGAAGAAGAAGATGAAGAGTCTTCTTGGACAGAAGCTAGTGTCAACGACGGCGATGATGATGATGTGAGTGATGCGAGGAACGGTGGCGATTCGAAAAGCGATTCGTATGAAATCCAATCGGCTTCCTTGATATCCAGATGCAGAGACACGAATCTAGCGTCACAAGGTGCGTCAAAGTTGAAGAAGAACAACAGTGTTGGTATCAAGAAGAAGAGTAAGAAACAAAACTCCTCTCGTTTGGATTCTCTATCAAAATATCAACCTAGAAATGCTGGATCAGCTTTAGCTGTGAGGAGAGGTGACACTGGTGAGTTATCAGACGATACTGAGGAACTCAGCAATCCAGAGGATCTGAGGAAGATCGCTGGTAACGGTGCTTCTCCTTTGCTTTTGAAGCTTAAGCACAAGAACTGGTCACGTTCTTCCTCTAATAAGCTGCTGAGAGGTAATAGAAAAGAGGATTCCTCGTGTACTTACAATAGCACGCCGGCTTTATCCACTAGCTCGTACAACATGTATGCTGTTCGTAATCCGAGCAACGTTGGATCTTGGGATGGCACCACGACTTCGGTTAATGACGGTGACGATGAGTTGGATGATCACTTGGATTTACCAGGGAGGCAAGGTTGTGGGATTCCATGTTACTGGACCAAGAAGGCTATGAAACATAGAGGTGGATGTAGAAGCTGTTGCTCTCCGTCGTTTTCGGATACGTTGAGGAGAACGGGGAGTAGCATTTTGTGTGGGAGTCAATCGGTGTACCGTAGACATAGTCGACATTCTTCTGGAGGGTTTAGTAAACAGAAAATTGCTTCAAGGAGTGCTCAAGGCGTTTTACCTTTGCTCACATACGGTGGTGATGGTAGAGGAGGGTCTTCTATACGAACCGGGCTCAGTGACGACGAGCTTTCCACCAATTTCGGTGAGATTGATTTAGAGGCTCAGAGTAGATTAGATGGGAGGAGATGGTCTACTAGTTATAGGAGTCAAGATGGTTTGGAGGCTGCAGTGTTAGATGGGGAAGGAGAAGAAGGAAGTACACCGGAAAACATCCGAAGCTTCAGCCAAAAGTACAAACCAATGTTCTTTGATGAATTGATTGGGCAGAGTATAGTGGTTCAATCGCTAATGAACGCTGTAAAAAGGAGTAGGATCGCTCCTGTTTATCTCTTCCAAGGTCCGAGGGGAACTGGGAAGACATCGACGGCAAGGATTTTTTCAGCCGCGTTGAATTGTGTGGCCACTGAAGAAATGAAGCCTTGTGGGTACTGTAAAGAGTGCAATGACTTCATGTCTGGGAAAAGTAGAGACTTTTGGGAACTTGATGGAGCTAATAAGAAGGGAGCTGATAAGGTTAGGTACCTTTTAAAAAACTTACCGACGATACTTCCGCGGAGTTCCTCAACATACAAGGTTTTTGTGATAGATGAGTGTCATCTGCTGCCATCTAAGACGTGGCTGTCTTTTCTTAAGTTTCTTGAGAAGCCTCTGCAGAGAGTTGTCTTCATATTTATAACGACAGACCTTGACAACGTTCCTCGGACCATTCAGTCAAGGTGCCAGAAGTTCCTCTTCGACAAACTCAAAGATGCAGACATAGTAGTGAGACTAAAGAAGATTGCTTCAGACGAAAATCTTGATGTAGAATCGCACGCGTTGGACCTGATTGCTATGAACGCGGATGGCTCACTTCGAGATGCTGAAACTATGTTGGAGCAGCTGAGTTTGCTGGGAAAACGTATCACCACTGGTCTAGTAAACGAGCTGGTAAGTTTTTCTAACTTGTCTAAGTTTCTATGCATTGAAAAAAACGTAAAACCTACTAATGTTGAAAATGTGGCATTGGCGTTTGTGTAGGTGGGTGTTGTTTCAGATGAAAAATTGCTAGAACTCTTGGAATTAGCATTGTCATCTGATACGGCAGAGACAGTGAAGCGAGCTAGAGAGTTGTTGGACCTTGGAGCTGACCCAATAGTCTTGATGTCTCAACTTGCTAGTCTTATCATGGATATCATTGCTGGTACATACAAGGTCGTAGACGAAAAATACAGCGACGCCTTCCTTGATGGAAGAAACTGTGAGTTACTAGCAAACTATTTAAAATCCATAGTGGTTAGAATTTGATGCATATGATCTATTAGCTTGTTGAGAACATTTCCCATATCATTGTTTTTTGTAATGCCTATGATTCGAATGTTTTAGCTGATTGATCAAATTCTTTCTGCGTTTTTGTAGTGACTGAAGCGGATATGGAGGGACTAAAGCACGCTTTAAAACTTCTCTCTGAGGCTGAGAAGCAGCTTAGAGTTTCTAATGACCGTTCAACATGGTTCACAGCGACTTTGCTTCAGCTTGGGTCAATGCCTTCTCCTGGAACTACACATACAGGAAGTAGTAGAAGGCAAAGCTCTAGAGCGACTGATGATGACCCATCAAGCCTTTCAAGGGAAGTGATGGCATACAAACAGAGAATAGGAGGACTTCACTTTAGTAAGTCAGCATCCCCAGCTTCAATTAGAAAGAGGAGCGGAAATCACACCCACGAAGCCAAATCGTTCTCCAGGGTTATCGATAATACCTGTTATAAATCCTCCTCATCTAGCCAAGTTCCAGAGAGCGAAGCCTCCATCTCCTCGCATGATAATAGCACCGCAAGCACCATGATGCTTACTCAAAGAAGTTCAGAGAAACTAAACGATATATGGAGAAAATGTATAGAGAGATGCCATTCCAAAACATTGAGGCAGCTACTCTATACGCATGGGAAACTTATTTCTATCAGTGAAGTTGAAGGTAAAAGTTTCATTCTTTTCTCACGTTTTCTTTCCTCTGCTGTGTTAAAAGATTGTATATGACTTGCAGGCATTCTAGTTGCTTATATCGCGTTTGGAGAAACGGATATCAAATCGAGAGCTGAAAGGTTTCTAAGCAGTATCACAAACTCGATGGAAATGGTTCTAAGGAGAAGCGTAGAGGTCAGGATCATTCTCTTGCCTGAAACCGAGTTACTCGTCGTCCCTCGGAAACCTGAAATGACCAACAGAGGTGGAGATCTTAATGCCATTGCGGGTTTAAACGCTGCATCAGACGTAGGAGTTGGTAGCAGCGAAGAAAGCAGATCAAAAATCCCAATGCAAAGGATCGAATCCATCATCCGAGAACAAAGATTAGAGACCGCGTGGTTACAAACAGCTGATAAAGACACACCTGGATCCCTAGTAGGGATAAAACCCGAAAGGAATCAGATTCTACCTCAACAAGACGCTTATCGCCAACCTAACGTAGGTTCTCCTGCTATATCTTCTTCTGGATTAACTTCTCACCATTGGGTAGATGAGTTAAACAATGAAGTCAAGCTTTTGAAAATCGGCGAGAACGGTGAGCTTCAAGAGAATCTAACCGGTAAAAGAGGAGATCATTGTCCTCTTTCCCCGAGCTTGCTTCATGATTCTAACTTTGGACACAAGAAAGACAATCTGTAAGTTCTTCATGATTCTTGTTGTTTCATGCTCGCTACAAAAAAGTTGGGTTGTGTATGAACATTTTGGATTTGGTTTGTGTAGAGGAGGATACGAATCAGGACCAGGAACAAGAAGAGTTGGGTGTAATATGTTATTTTGTTGGAACACACACAAGACTCAAAGAAGGAGTAACAAGGTATGTGGGTCATTAATCAGAAACTGAACCTTCTTTTCATTATATTGATTCGGTTCTGTGGATTTGATATAAGTCGAAACAGAGTAAGGGAACTCCTGTTCGTCCCCGGAGAAGTCGGAAGAGAGGATTCTCACTGTTTAATGGATGTGCTAAGCCGAAGAAGGCAGAAGGTAACTTTAGAAGATGAAAGCTTTAGTTTCAAGAGTCATGAAAACAAAAGTGTTCACTCAAACTCTAATTTTCTCATCCATTATTCCACCTCCGCATAGTTTTCCTTGAATACTATTTGATAATTGATATGTCAAAGGATAGTTTTAATTCTATTCACTGTAAATTTCATATCTTATTGAGTTTAATGGACTCTCCTTTTTGTGTTCTTTTTATGAAACTTAGAAAAATGTTACTATGAAATTTAATAAAATTTCAATCTTGATCAGTGGTTTATAGTTTTTGAGAAAAGTTAAGTTGATGAGCATCGGCCTTTTTTTTGATAATGGCAAATACACGTAGATGATTCTCTTCACCATTTTATGTGACAAATGTTAGTGTCACGATAAATGAATTGTTCTTTTCTCTGTGATGGATGATAGTCTATTATGCTCTATAGATTAATATAAATAAGCAAACTAGGCAAAGCATTTTCTATCACAATACAAAGATGACCAAGATCATGAACCTCCCTACAATAACAACGGTGTTCACTCTTTGTTCATTTTGCATTTGGTCTTTACCCAAGCTAGGACCGAGCCTTTTCCTCTACCACCAAATCCAGACTTCCAAACCGACTCTAAACCTTCAATTTTATCAACAAAACCAAACCAGGATGGGAAGAAATCAGTGGATCAGGTCACCTATTTGGGTTCCAAGTTTACCTTGTTGTGCCGGGTCTCGGCCGTTGCTATCCACCTCCAAAACTCGACTAATGATTATACTAAACTCAAACGTTTCGTTACTTAATATTGAACGCTTTATATGTAACGCATGAAAGCAGAAAACATGTTCATGTTATTTTGTTTTTTTTTCCCCTATATATATGTAATCTATAATAATAATGTTGTGTTATGATAATATTACAATGTCATTACTAGAGGTCATTAGCTCAGCTAGAAAGGATGGCAATGACCATGACCATTGCGTCAAAGGTTCGAGTTCAAGTGACCCCTGGGAGAGAACCAATATTACATGTTGTTGTGGTTTCGGGTCTAGGGAGATTAGAGCTTCAGCCTTGACCTCCTAGTAATTTAAAAAATTACAATTTCATTTCGTTCATGAAAAACGTAGACATCATAGGTTACATAGCCTAAAGCTCACAATAAAAACGACCTAGGCGAACTCGAATCCTGAGCTTTGGACCAAACAGAATTCAAATCTTCATATAAAAACAGAAAAGAGTTAGAACAATCAAAAGTTTCTATTCCAAATCGATAAGAAAACTGAAATGTCAAACCCTACTTATTTAAATCTAGCAAATATGATTTATGTGACGATTCATCAACGTTGATTGTTGATTAAGAAAACAAAGCAGTTTTCACATCGTGAAGAAAATCAGTGGAGCAGTTCCCATTCCCCATTTTCTATTCTTCGGGTGTACCTTGTCGTCCGGGGATCTCGGCAGCCCTTACTTTCCTTTTCCAAAACAAGACAAATTGTTACCATAAAACTCAGATGTGTCTTCTCTAATGTTAATCACTCAAGAAAAACATATGTATAATACATGCCAATGTATTCTCATGTTTTTTGTTTTATCACTCTCTTTAGAGCCCTAAAAGCTTTAAAAGCTTAAACTCCAATCAGACCAATAAGCATGTTTTTGCTTAAACTTTTAAGTTAAGTTCTTCAGATTTTATTTTGACCATGACATCATTGTGGACAATTAACACAAGACTACAACACAAAAATATTTTCGATTATTTACCTATTTTTGTAACCCAAAATAAACAACATTAGAGGCCAATTTGTTACCTTCTTAGGTGTCACCAAAAGAGAGTACACACATTCATCTATTCTACATATAATAACTAACAAGAAGTCTTATCTAGGTGATTCATACTTCAATAGATTAGTATTTTTCTTAATTACTAGATATCTGATATTGAATACTTGAGAACAAATCACATTTGCTCTTTAAAATATCACAACAAATCACATTTTGCTACTGGGACACTTTGTGCTGGTTTTCAAGAGAAATGAGAACATGAAATTATAACTTTACCCTTCTTCTTCTCAGCAATTAAGAAAAAAAATCATTTTTATCAATTATTCAATTTCAAGATAAACTACATCTCATCGTATTGTTTAAAAAAAACTAGATATCATCCCTTGTCATCTGTTCCTCCTTCATCTCCATTCACTCCAAATCTTTCCCTCCTTCTTCCCAGGCATCTCCTTCTGCACCTATTGGATCCTTTACTCGAAACTTCCACCTTCAATTTTAGGAACACCGTTGAATCCTTCAGGCAGCAGCGGAGACCGATCTCCTCGAACTTCATCTTCGCAGTCTCCTGCTTCAGATGGGTTATCAACATGAGTGATGGTTGGAATCGCTATTGGCGGAGTCGCTTTGCGAATTTGGTGGCTGAGAACACAATCAGAGGAATGGCTTTTTTGTGATAGTGAATCTGGTTTGTCTTCTTTGTTGGAAAAAACTAAGAAGATGTTTACTATGCTCCTCCTCCATGTCCCAAAGGAATTAGCTTGTTAGATACAATTGCATTTTTTCTTGTAAATGATGTTAATTTCTTACAAAGTTTCAATCTTTTTGCAATATTGAAGAACCCATTTTAAGATTTGGAATGTTCTTGTGTTTCTTAGCTGGAGAAACTTACGGTGATATCATCATAAGATTGTTAAAAGGTAAAGGAGGCAAACATGTTCAGCTACCAGAGTGCAAGATTGTATCTGAAGCAAAGGCTATATGCATATAGAATGAATGAGTCCATGTCAATAGAAAGCAACATCGATGATTTCCTTAGGATCATAACAGATCTTGGAAATGTCATGGTAGAAGTATCTGATGAAGATCAAGCGATATTGTTGTTGATGTCGTTGCCTAAGCAGTTTGATCAATTGAGAGATACTCTCAGGTATGGGAAGGATTCTGTGACTATGGATGAGGTTATAAACTCTATTCTTTCTAACCAACTTGATTTTAGTGTGAATGGAAACGGAAACAAGAATCATGGAGAGGTGTTGTACTCAAACTCACAGTCCAGAGGAAGGAGTCCGAAGCGTGACTCATATCAATGCAAATTCAAGGATAAATCTCTATCCAAGTCAAAAGGGAAAGGGAACCGTCTAACTGTTGGGTGTGTGGTGGGGATGGACATTTCAAGATAAGTTGTCCAAAGCGAAATAATCAAGAAAGGAATGAGAGATCATTTGAGTCTGGTGAATCGTCTGCAGTAGCTGGAGTTTGAGTTCATTGAGTCTTTGGTTGCTACAGAAGCTAAGATGGCCACAACGGTGAACTTCAATGAAATCTAGATCCTTGGTATTGGTTGCTCATTTCACATGACCCCGACAAAGGATTGGTTCTCTGAGCTGAAGGAATACATTGGAGGTTTTGGTTACGTGGATCTTTGGGTTTAAGTCGGCCATGAACAAGTCAGCCCATCTTGCACTTTGCTGTCGATCGACGACAAGATGTGTTTGTCGATCGACAATTGACTCTCAATGTCGACTCTGGCTGGTTCTATGACCAGCTACGAGTTTCTTCTATTTTTAACTCTAAAATCACCACATTGATCCAAAACATACCTAAAATTGTAAATACTCTAAAAAAACTCTAAAACACATATAATAGACTCTATAAAGATTATATAAAATGACTAAAATCTGGTAAAATTCATGGTATATCAGTCGCAAACGGGTTGCTGGTTCTCAGGTGTCATTAACCATCCCAATGTCTTCATTTGATCATTGCTCACTTCCCGGTGTCATATTACTTCGGTTCTCGAAGGTCGCAAATGGCAGGCTGGTTCTTGAGTGTCATTGACCATCTCAGTGTCTTGTCTTCATTTGGTCATCACTCACTTCCGTTTATTGTGCAAATGGCAGGCTGTTTCACGGTGTTATCTCCGTTTCAGATTGTTATTAATAAAATTTCATTTCAAAAAAGTTACATCCATTTTTTGTTCCTTGTTATTTGTACCACATTTTTTGACAATGCGCAATGCACTGTTGCAGCTCGCTCATCCCATGCATTGCATACTCTAGGGCTTAAGATCGGGCAGTGCTCTCATACTTGGCTTGGTCTGTCATGTAGATGAGATATTTCTGAAACCAAAGAATCATCAGGTTTTGGATATATGAACAATGAGTATATCGACTGTGGAAAATGCAACACCAACTCTTTTATCACTTTAGCTGATTATGCAAATTGAATAATATCTTCATTTTGCCAACCGAAGTATCTTCAACCAATTTAACAGATATAAAATGGAAATCAGATGTCATCAATATTGATAACATAAGGTAACAAACTCGTAATAGAAGAAATACTGGACTAATACCACGCCACCACATCAACGACTCAAAACAAATAATCAAAAGAGAGAGAATGGAGAAAAGCTAATTAGTCCGTAATTGTTTGTGATCCCTACCATTTGTTCTATTTGGTAAAAAGATTTGTGTTTCAATCGATGGCGGATTTTTTTGTTTGTTCCTAATTGTTTACTAAAGTAGGTGTAGCTAGATCATGTTCCGCGCAAAGTTTTTAATTTATATTATGTAAAAGATATTTTTTGAAAACAATCTCAAATAGTTCTATCTAGATTTGATTGTATTGAACAAAGTGGATGAGACATTTTTAAATATTCGTAAATATATGTAATTTTTTAAAATATTCAGAAAACCGAATATCCGTATTTTTTGAAACAAATCAAATACAAAGAACTATATATCCGTTAAGTATGAAGAAAATCAAAAATATTGAAAATTACTGTAGTATTCGATCCATGCCCACCCCTAATCATTCTTTATGTCATTTATTATTCAGAGGTGATTTTTTTAAAATAGTTTGACAACTACCGAATTAATATAAATATACTAAAAACTGATGAAATGACCAATTAAAACCATATACTTTGGACAACATGACTATTTGATTATGGTAGGTCCATATATTTACCTAAAGTTATGGTATTACGATATTTACCTTGTAGCTAAGTATGGTTGGTAAATATTAAGAGTTCACAATATATAGCTATGGTTGGTAAGTACATGGATTTAGAAAGAAGAATGATGACTTGTCATACTAACAATAAAGACATGGCTTGAAACTAATTGTAAGATGAACATTTACATTTAATGTTGATTTATATTTTTGATAAGTTTTTAAAATACAACTAACATTTGATCTGCGTGCCCGCATGAGTGTTTTTCTTCATAATTATATGTTTTCGCTTTTAAATGATGTACATAAACATAATATCATCTCTTTGTTGTAGATTCATTCGTTATTGAATTTTGACATATTTGTGTCTTGTTCAGTGTGTATAGGGTCCATTTATAAACTATAAGATTGTGGTTTTCTTTTATTGTGCTTTTATTTATTTTACTTGGTAAAGTAGACATTAAAGTGTAAAATATTAGAGTTTTAAGTATACTTGTGGGTTTTATGAAATTAAATTATAAATAAATATTGTGATTTAAAGTTGATTATAAAGTTCAAATTTTACATTGATATTTTTAAAACAAATACACTATTTAGACAGAAACATTAAAAATAATGAAAGCAATTTACGAAAAATACATTAAAATTAAGTACAGATTTTGGCAAATTTTATCTAGCAAGCCTAAATTTTTTTTATACTTGTGTGAATTTGGTTTATATAATATAACAACTAAACATATTATTTACAATTTTCTGTTTTTAATTGGCAACCAATTTTGATAAATAAATTTTATTTAATAGTGTTTTTTGTTTGTTATTATTTACTTTATCAAAAGTTAAAAAATTAAAAAGTTTATATATCAAAATTGGTTACCAATTTAAGACCGGTACATCAAAGATAAACCAAACTAAACCAAAAATGTTAAGGAAAAAACAAAAAAAAACATAAAACTAATAACACTATTAAATAAAATGATTGTAAGAGCATTAGCAGAAACAGTAGTAAGCAGCAGAAACAATAAACTGTAGAAGCTGTATGACAGTGTAGGATCTTGGGGGCTCGGCATTTTTTTTCTGTTTTTTCATAAAGTACACAAATACGTATATATAAGTGTACTTTTAATAAGAAGCAACAACGAAAAATAGTTTCCGCTTCATCATGATGAACACAAATACACATAACATAAATAAAATCATAATTCAAAATAGTTATACTAATAGCTCCTTTAACGGCTTTTATGGTTTGTTTCGTATGGTGCCTACTGGCATCCTTTCGTTCTTTTTTGAATTTGCTCCTTTTGGTCGTTGTATTAGGGCCCCTTTGGTGGTTCTCAAACTTCTATTTTTTAATCAACCAGCGTTATAAAAAAAAATAGTTATACGTTACAAAAAGTTCCAATACTACGTTCACAGTTTCTTATGTCTACACAAGTTTCTTATGTCTACACAAAATTTTAAGTGAATTAAAAATTATATAAAATCAAGAAAACAACATACCTTAATTATGTTTAGATTGAAATTCTCGACGGCTCAAGAAACCAACCCAAACGAAACTATATCCAAATGGTTTTGAATTTATATGGTTTATGGATTTACCCAATCTATTTATAACTCATTTAAGTTAATGAGTTAATGGTTTACCCACCAAAAGTATTAATATAGTTTGAATAGCTATTAAATAAAAACAAATTATTTTTGGGCTAAACATAAAATGTTGTTAGATATTAGAAAAACATGGATTTAAGGTTTTGATGGAAACTACAAACTTTTTGTTTGGTGGGAAAAACGATTTTATAGTTTTGATGGAAAAACTAAATTACAATTTAGACACGAAAATATGATTTTATGGGTTGGGTACGAAAATACGATTTTATGGATTTGGTACGAAAATACAATTTTACTCATATGGCGGAAAACTAGATTTTGTGGTTTTGGCAAGGAAATTCAATTTTACAGTTTTGACACGAAAACATGATTTTGCAATTTTGACGAGAAAATAAGAGGGGAAACATTATTTAGCAGTTTTGGCAGAAAAACTCGATTTTATGGTATTGGTGAGAAAACTCGATTTTACTGTTTTGGCTTGAAAACTCGATTTTATGGTTTTGGAGGGAAAACACGATTTTACGGTTTTGGCAGAAAAATGTGATTGTACGGTTTTGGCGGGAAAACTCGTTTTTACAGTTTTGGCGGGAAAATATGATTTTACTGGTTTGACGGGAAAACTCGAAAACTAGATTTTACTGTTTTGGTTGAAAAATTCAATTTACAATATTGATCTGATAACTTGATTTTATTGTTTTTTGCGAAAAAATATGATTACATTTTAGTAAAAGCCAACATATAATATTTATATAGTTGAGAAATTGTGTGTTGATAAAGAAAAATTTGGGTTAGATTTAGTTTATTTAAATTGATTTAGATATTTGAGAAAATAAATAAAAACTTGGTTTAGTGAAGTATGCATAATTCATTAACCACTACAATCCAGACCATTTTAACTCAATCTATTAAGTCCATTAACCCATTTTATCCATTAATCCATTTGTACTAAATTTTTATATCCACTAAGATCCATGGTTTTGATTAACCCATTAACTTTTATTCATTTTGACACCTTTAGAAGTGGCCAAGGTAGAGTAGATGAATATAGTACCTACCATAAACGATTCCTGAATTAAGGTGCGAATTTAGGATCTAGCGAAGTAATGGATTAAATTAGATTAACTACTGTGTTTTGGTTAGTGGCATTTCATCGTAAATATTTAGGAAAATTTAAGGTTGGTTTAAATTTGTACTACTGTTTTAATATAACAATAAATAAGATAAGAGTGGAAATAGAAATATGTAATATTTTACAATTTTGAAATATTATATAATTATATTTTTATAATTATATAATTTTATTACTAAAAAATTCTTCTAACATTTATGCAGTTCTTTTAATATATACAAATTTTAAAATGTTCTTTAATTTTTATTTTTGTTAATTATATACCTAACAAAATATTCTCTTAATTTTATTAAATTTATTTAATACATTTTAACCAAAATAGATAAAGACATCTTTCCAAGATTATAATTTTGAGTATATACAAATATATTATTAAATAAATTCAAATAAAAATATTTATTTTATCTCAATTATATATATATATAATTAATAAAATTATAATTAAATATTGTAAGCAAATAATAAAATCTAAAACTTAACAAAATATTAATTAATTTAAAGTGTTTATTTCTGCACAAGGTGCATGAAAACACCTAGTGGTTAGTAAATACAAAGTATAAATGTCTTTGAAAGTTTAAATAATGAGCTTAGGAGGGTAGCTTGGTTCCATTTTGGTTTATTTAATGAAAATAGTATGAGAGAATGTTAAATTTTACAAAAAAAATATATTATGTACAAGAGAATGTTTCTGTTTTGATAAGAGAGATATTAATACTTTAATAAATGTCAATTATGATTGGTTATTTTATCTTTAAGCATGTAACTGATTGGTAAATAAATATATAATTTTCTCTAATTTATATTATATTGTTTTATTTTATCGGCTAACCTTGCTTTTTGACATTGGATTCGCTTTTGGCCATAGAAGTCCTTGGTTTACGTTTGTGCTTAAATTTAGATAAAGCAGTGAAATTTATTTATAGTTAAGCGAAAAATATGTTTGCGTGCTACTTTTTGTGTTTAAATACTACACCTTTTGATGTTTTATATTTACACTAATTCGAAAATATTCTTTTGTCAAAAAGAAAAATGAAGAACTTCATACTTTTTGTGTTAGTTACTGTTACTGCTATGTATATTGGATTGGGTGAAGCGCTACCGTTGGTAAAAAATTGCCACCATCAAATGGTAGAAATTCAAAACAAACTCGGTCCTGGTCAGATTCTGATATTTCATTGTGGAAGACCTCCTAACACGCGACGCGGAATTGTAAAATTTAATGAGAAAGAAAACTTTAACGCTGGTTGGGGCAACGCAAGATCTATGATATGTTTGATGTATAAAGGACCTCAAAATGATCGTATAAGTACTGTGGTGATGGCAGAATTTTCAAAACTTCCATGTAATACAGGATTACTCCATTGGATTGGTAAAAGTGATGGAGTTTACTTTCAGCACGACACAATCCCTATGAGGTTTGCGGGTAAATGGGTAGATCATAAGTTGACAAAAAAGAATAAACCATAATCATTAGCGTGCTTTTCTTCTATTTTCCAGTAAAACTAATTAATGTTTATGCAATTTAAGTTTTCTTTTGTTTGTATTTTCAGTTAAATTAAAATTCCAGATTGGTATTAGAAGGTATAAATACCAAAATATTGTAATAAAACATGCGTTTCATGTAATATTTACGTAATGTTTGGATCTCGATCGTATTAGAGCATGTGCATTGCTAGCAACCTTAAGAGGTGTTTACGTAGGGCTTAGTGATTATTTAACTATTAAAATCAAGCTAAGCAATTATGTTAAGAGACACGTATCTTTGGTGGTTTATTGGAAGTTGTTTAATGAAGATTGCTAATATTTAAAATTTATTAATTTTATTTTGATCATATTTTTTTAAATAAAATTTATTTATTATATAAAACAAAGTCAAACATAACATTTTTGACATAGATTTTAAAATACAAACATAAAAACCTTAAAACAAAGATTTGTAAAATAAACGATAATATTTTGAAAGCGGCATATCCAAGTTTAGTTGTTGTCTTGAGCATGTCTAAATTTACGCCATATATGTTCAACTAAATCTTTTTTCAGTTGTTTATGCGATTGTCTATAACGAATTCTTGCTCGAACACCTATCTGATTGGCGATATTTGTCGGCCTATCTGTGTAAAAGATATCGTCGACATGTGCACTTCCGCTGCCTTCTCCTTGTTGGAAACCCAAAACATCGTCTTGAGTGCCACTTTCTCGTTCGTCTTCTATTATCATATTATGGAGTATGATACATGCTTTCATAATCTTCCCAATCTTGACTGTATCCCAACAACGTGCTGGATTTTTGATAATGGCAAATCGTGCTTGCAAGACTTCGAAAGCACGCTCAACATCTTTTTGGGCAGCTTCTTGACATTGAGCAAATAAAACTGCTTTCGGCCCTTGTGGAAGTCTAATAGATTGGATAAAAATTGCCCAGTTCGGATAAATACCATCGATGAGATAGTAAGCCATTGAATACGGATTTTCGTCACCGAGAAATTTACTTCTGGAGCTTGACCATTTATTATATCATCAAAAACAGGTGAGTGATCAAGAACATTGATATCATTTAAGGTACCTGGAGGTCCGAAAAATGCATGCCATATCCAAAGATCGTACGAAGCAACCGCCTCCAAAACGATCGTGGGTTTTCCAGAACCACGAGAATATTGTCCTTTCCAAGCGGTGGGACAATTCTTCCACTCCCAATACATACAATCGATGCTTCCTATCATACCGGGAAATCCACGAAGCTCTCCAATATGAAGTAGACGTTGAAGATCATCTTGTGTTGGTCTTCCTAGGTACTGATCGCCAAACAAATCTGTTATTGTTTCCACAAAATTTTCCACACATAACCGAGTAGTGGTTGAATCGAGCCTGAGATATTCATCGGCCGCATCAAACGCAGAACTTATGCCAACACACGAATAGCTGATGTACACTTTTGAAGTGTAGAGACCACCTTCCGAAGCCTTCTTCTAAGGAAAAAATTGAACTTCATTGGAGAGACGATCAACAATGTGCATGAACAATTGCATGTTCATTCAAAACGAATAAAATCAGAATGTTGGAACTTCATTCCATGGAGGGCGATCAACAATGGCATTGCTCAAAGGTTTGATCATATGATCATGCATTCATTCATCAAATGAGTCATCTAAATTGTCGATGAAGAATAAATTGAATCACACGTTTGAGTTATATAGAGCATCAATGTTATAACATATTTTTACATAAACACGTTATAAGATAATAGATTCCATACATGTCATTGGCCTATATCCCTTCTTTATTAATAAAGAATCAATTATTAAGAATAACTCTATATTTCAAATATACCATTTTTTGTCCTATGCATTCCTAACTTTATAATTATCCTTTCTTAAGTTGCTTATTACAAAAGTTTGATCAAAATATTCCTAATTGCATAAATAAATCAAATGCATCATCATAATGAGTCATCTAAATTGTTAATTAAGAATTTAAAAAACAGTATGATTAAACCATTTAAGACCAGTAAAGACCATTAACAGAATTCCGAAAGAAGAATACTTCTCGATCAAATCTAATCGGGTCATTACTGGTCTAAAAGTGGTTTAATTAACAAAATGGTTTTAGATTATAGGTTTAAACCAAGTAATTTAATTTTATGCTTCTATTCGGGAAAATAAAATGCATACTTTCATGGGGAAATAGTTGGAACTTTTATGGTGTTTGCATAACGATTTCCATTCTCCCATTGCCATTCCAATATTTGACTGATATATTATTTAGTGTACATTTATGTTATTCTCACCTCGTTTACTCACCCAATGAATCATTATACATAAGGAAAATGATTTTTCTTATGCATATAAAATAACATTGCCTATTGACATTATCCATTTCACCAACACATTAAAAGTTTAGTTCATATCGTACTTTCCAATCCAATTTCTCAATAAAATTGTAATCTTTCCTTCACTAGCATTAAATTATTTTTCCATCATTTGTTCATGATTGGTTGACATAAGAACACTAACACATTCCATTTCAATTCATAAGACAGCTCATTCCAATTCTAAATGAAACTTATATTCACTTTTTGAGTTGTTCTTAAACATTGTTCAATTTTCCATTGTTCAGAATATATTTCATTATTAAGATTTCATATTTGAAATTTTGTAGAAAATTAATCGAACCCACATTTCAAATACATTTATTTAACCATTATTTTACACTTCCCATTTAAAGATTAGCATTACAAAATTGTGGACTTCATTAGGAATAGAGGAAAATTTGGTGTGCCATTTTTTCTTGATTCTTACATTAATGTACATTCCTAATTGCATTCCCATTATTTGCCTTTTACATTTATTTATAACTTTCCTTTCCTTCCATTAATTTCATTCCAATTTTATTTAATTCCAGCTTTATTTCATTGATTCTTACTATTTTTCCATATCATTTCCTTTTTCCATATTCAAAATAATATTCCATTCTTTCATTTATTCTATATCACATTCTTTTAGTAATTGTTTCTCTTATTTAGCAAGTTGTGGTAATACATCCATTATTGTGTGCTTCCATATTACAACTTTAATCAAATTTCATAATAGCTTCTTTATTTTGTTTCTGATTTGAACAAAATCCATGTGAAAATATATTTCATTTTGGAAATTACTAAGGTGTTGTGGGAGAGACTATTGATGGTTTTAGTCGATACAAAAGTTGTCATAAATTTATGTCCTATTTTTAGTAGTTCCTTTTATGTTATCATACACTTTTTATTTCATTAGATTTTGGCATAAAATCATATATATAGGTTTCATTTCAAGAATCCAATTTGGCTCATTATCCATTTCTATCCACTATAGTTTTTCATAAATTTGTCTAAAACACAATTTGGGTCATCATAATTCATATTCCTAATAAACACTATATTCTTTGTATCTTTCACGTTTATTAAATGTAATCTTTTTTATTAACATCATATAACAATTGATATTTCATGAATTTTTATGTAACATGATGTATTTATCCAATGTTTTATTCTAAATTTTACAAATATCAAATATATATACATTGTTTTTTCTGTTATGTTTCAATGCAAGGCACATAATTTATCCTTATTTAGAGAAATTAGAAAGAATATTTTTCGAGCATCACATCTTTCTTTATTCTGTTTTACATATACTTATTTTCTTTCTTTTTCATGGTCGAAAACTGTTCTATTTAGGCTGAAATGTTGGAGCAAAGGTGGATCATAGGTGTGGATAAACTATATTGAAATTAGTTAATAAAGACAGAGGAACCACAAGCAGTTATATTTGTTAAAAATTGGATGAACCAGATATGCAATTGCCGATTGTTTCATACACTTTTATTTGTAAAACTTGTTTTAGAATTTGTTACTCTCTATTAAAAATTAAGTATCATATACAAACATAATATTTATTTGCAATTTGTATTCCATTAAAATACAACATTTATTAATTTTATACCATACTATTTTACTAAATATTACAGTTTACTTAAGTTTTCATCCATTAAATATTTTCATAAATTCTTCTTTTGATGTTTTCAATTTTTAAAGTTCGTTTTTTTTGAAACTATTTTGAAACTATTTAACATTTTTAAATTTATCAAATAAACTATATTGAAATATTGAAATTATAATTAGTTAAATATTATTAGTTTTGGTAAAATTAATTAATTAATTATATTTATTTGAAGTAGAATATTGTTATCTATTAAATATTAAGATTTTGTTGATATTCTAATTGAAACATTAAGTTGAATACTATATCTTTAATTATTTTATTATCCAAAATTATAATTATACTTAAAATAGGTAATTCCATGAAAATAAATAGTATAACATATTATTAAAATAATAATTAATTTGAATTAGTAATATTTGGTTTACCTTTATATTTTGAATAAAATTGTCCATTTTCACCATTCAAACAATAAATAGATCCACTAGATTTTATATTTTTATATAGATTAATTCGTACAGATCCACTTTTATTCACCATTCAAACACATGTTCCGCTAGATCCAGATCCACAACACTTGATCCGCTAGATCCACAACGCTTGATCCGCTTTCTTAGATCACAAGCTTGTTTTGCTAGATTGTAAACATATCCGCTTTCTCCAGGAAGCCTTGTTTTGCACTAAATACGAAAGACCTGACCATCTTGAAAATTGTGATCCAATTTCTGGACGATCAAACCTAACGTCATTTATTCTTGTGGTCCAGTATAGTTACTTTTATCTTTCTTACCTAGAATCAAAATCACTTAACGTGTCAATAAATTCATAGCATATACGAGAGTTCAAAATAATTACCATGACTTTTACGAGAATTTACATAAGGGCAGGTAAAAATGAAGGAGATTAAAAAAAGCTGCCACAGTGGAAGGAATTTACATGAAGAATAGACAACAAATAGAGTCAAGAAGGAAACAAAAAGAAATGATAAAAATATCTCCATTTAAGTTGATAAAGGAAGAAAGTGAACTGCAGTTTCTTTAGACTTGAATGGTCACCACCAGCTTAAACAAATTCATTTTATGGAACATAATTAGTTATATCTACACACATAAAAACATGTAAAAACAATACACGTCAAGAAGCAGAGCCAAAATTCTTTTCTTCCTAAACGAAATCAATTTTACTGATCATAACAATTAACTAAGCGTAATGACATTTTAATGTGGTTGATATTAGAGAACTGTAGAAAAAAGAGATTGAGTGGATTATTACATAAAATTAGTATTATTACATAGAATTAGTTTTATAATATTATATATATATATTTATAAATTTATATAAATATTTAATTTATGTATTATTTTAGAGTTTCAATATTAAAAAAAATTTTATGAATCGATCTGAATCCAAATATCTGCGTGTAATATAATATCTAGACGGATATTCAGAATTTGGATATCCAGAAATCAGGAATCCGGTTCTCTATACTAAATACATACCCCGGATAAAAATACCTTAATTTTCCGGATATTTGGATTCGTCCCACCTATACCGCTCTTGATAATTTGTGTGTGGATGAATTTGAAATTCCTTTATTAACTATAGATATTTTAAATCATTTTTTTCTCTTAAGTACTAAGTTACTAACTTCCAAACATAGCTGGTTCCTATAATTATTTATTGTAATGCTACACCCGCCAGAATAGGAAAAAAAAAAAGCAAACAAACACAAACACAAATTTAAAATATTTGGGTAAATTAAAGATTTTTAAATAAATTTCTCACTAGGCCCTTGAAATATGAAAACCAGGACAAAGCGATGTAATTCATTAATGGTGATTTTTTCTCTTTGCCTGAGAGAGTAAAAAAGCTGTAGTTCAACGAAAAATTATCTCTTTCTTGCTTTTTAGACTTTCATTACTAATACTCTAAGGGGGGTGTATTGAATTAGAGTGTTTTAATTTTGGTAGGATTTGAAGTTGTTTGAGTGATTTTAGTAAAAGTTTAAAATGAGAATAAAATTTATAGATGATTTGGTAAGATATTTTCTAAAAGATTTCAGAATTGTTTAGGTGATTTGAACCCAGGGAACTCTGCAACATGTACGGGAAGCTTTTCCTTTTCTTGCTGAAAAACAGAGTGTGTCTGTTTGTCATTGACTCAGTGCTGAGAAAGGTTTTCGTATGAAGTATAATCACATTTTATATCTTGGATTTTTCCAAGCTAAGATAAAATTCCATTTAAACTCCACTAGTCTCTCCATACTCCTGCTATGTGCTGTCTGTGTCCAAAGGATTTAGCCAATCAAGCTATACTAACGTTTCTTTCATATCATGTATTTACTATGATATTTTTTTCTCAGGTGCTAGAAGGGATGAAGAACCAATGGCCTGTCAAGAACATATGACCAACGATTCCACCAGCAGGCGATAAAGACTATGGAATCAGTCTCTAGAATGCTCAAGCCAATAGATGTGTGGGATCTCACAGGAACCTCCAAGTTTTGCAGCCTTTTGGCAGATTTAGCAATTGGTGGTAGAAGACGTAAGTTCCGGTACTTTGATAGAGACGCCAATATAGAGGCCCTATCAACAGCTGAGGAGTCCCCTGCTCTTGTCTCAACTTGAAACCCTTTCAGAGGGGCACCTCGAGCTTCACATACATTCACTGAAGAAGCTCTGTCAGGAGCAGCTAGATTTTCATCTTTAAGAGGTTGAAATATCTACACAATAGTTAAGAAAAGTTAACTGAAAATAAATGGCCAGAACACTATAACTATACATAACATAAGGGAATCGATTAATTTCCACATAACTCCCAAAAGGATACATATGCATGTCTCCTAGAAACGCTGTAGATCACCTCGCCACCACCATGGAGATAAACACAAGCACTTTTCTGGTAACACTTGCCATGATTCACCTGAACGAGAATTCCATTCCCTGTTATCTCTAGGAATGCAACCAAGAGACCTCCGTGCTGCAGTTCAGTGTTTGCATTTTGAACCAATAGGAGACTGAGTTTGATTCCTTAGCCTGCTTCAGTTCACACAGAGTGTTGGCATAGAGTGGTCTTTGATAGATAAATCACAACACTGGTGTCCAACAGTGAACACAAAGCCCCTCATGATACGGTGAGGATTCTGAAAATCCAGAGAAACACTTGAGTCAGGACAGTTAATGTGAAAAATATAAAACTTTCATCAAAACTATAGAAAAACAGAGTCGTAATTGCTTAGAACGAGAACAAAGATACTAATGTCAGAAGAAAAAAAGAAAGAACAAGACATGCTGACACTAAGCAGTAAACAGGTCCGCCTAAACTGAAAGACAAGATCTTTCCTCACAAGGCAAAACGAGTTGCACATTTCTTAACACTCATGAAACAATTCTCAGACACGTAGACATCAAATCAATTACGATGTAACTTCACTCGCCAGGGGATACTGAGAAAGTAGCTTCACCCATGGAGCTTTAGCCCGCTTCTTCCCCGTCTTCGACTTCTCACCATCCGCCACTAGAGCAATCCCGTGAGTAAAGGTGTCGCGAAGACCCCGACTTCAGGATTAGCATCGGAATCAGGAGAATTCTCCATCACCGGGACATCAGCGGGACATCAGTGGCAACAGTTTTCTCTTATGAGCAAGTCTAGACTCTTGCGTGTTTATCAGAATAGTATTGATAATATTATTTTCAAGTTTCTCCAAATACCATCTAAGGAGATGTTATTTTACGAGAGCTATTTTTAACTAAAAATGAACATCAACTCTCCTAAAATCTTCATCAAAAGTCTTTTTTCCTAAATGCTGTTTACAATTGAATAACAGTTGATTTGATATAGTTTTTACAAATTGTTAATTGAATAACATGAGATTTCAAGTGAGTTTTAATGATTTTGCACAAATCTCATATTGAATAACACTTGATTTGAAAAGAATTTTTAAAATCAATGATTCAATAACATGAGATTTTAACCAAATCTCAAAATCTCCTAAAACACTTAATTCAATACACCCTCCTAAGAATATTTTTATCCCCATCTCTTAAGTGGGTTTTAAGAAGTGAGTTTTACAAAAAAATTAAAATTCATATTTTCCTCCTCTTTTGCAAGAGACGAGTTTCAGGGAATTCTTGTACTGTTTGCGAGCCTCACTGACACGTAGCAGATCGCGGTTGATTAATTTTAATTTTTTTTTAAAAAATTCAGACAAAAAATAAAATAAAAAATAAGAATCCTAAATGGGATGGAGTTTTAGGGATAAAAATGCTCTAATTTCTTAGCTTGAGAGAGTGCCTTCACATCGAAAACACACCTGCAATTCTCTCTTTCGCTCTATCTCATTATCTTCTTTCTTAAAAATCTTTCACTTTACAAACCCTAAGTATATCTGTAAATTTCTCATCTGACTACAATTTTCAGATCACTGTGGTATAGATACTTTCTTCCTGTTTATCCTGAAGACAAATAATATTGTTTTTCAGAAGCATATCAAGAGAAAGTTTTGCTGGTTGAAAGGGTATATGTGTTCTTTCTTCAATCTCTCTTATCTCAAATTGTCGTTAGATTTTAATAAAAGAGTTTTGACGATACAATATTCGTTAGGTTAATGTCTTTTATCTTAAACCTCCACTTTAACAAAGATTTTTTTTTTTTCAAGTGGGTTTGTCAGCTTTTGCTTGAGCATGCTTGCAATAAAGTCATATATTTTCTTTTTTATTTTTCGTTTGTTCTCTTATCTTTTTGGACCTTCCAGAATCAGGGTTTTTTGTTTGTTTTGGGAAAATATTTTTAATTGAGCTTAATGAGTAGTGAAGAAAGCTCTTGCCTTTTTTGTAACTTAATCATTTGATCTTACTCATTAATTATCTCTACTCTTTGTTTTTAACTAGTTTCTTTGTCCCCAAACCAAGAAACACTTTGCATATACCAATTAAAAAGAGTATTAATTAATCTTGATTATTTTCTGCAGAAAAGATATCAGAAGAATGGAAGTTGCCAGTAAAGAAGATCAAGACATGCCTTTACCAATAAGCACTGCTTATGACAATAGTTATGGTGCTCATGGACACATGATTCATCATCATCCTGCCAATTCTACTGCTCCAAAACCACCAATAGTCCCCTCAAATGGTAATGGTCTTGGCAAAAATCATGACCCTCCTCCTCCTCTTCATGTGGGTTACAGTACTATGCTCTACAACAACAACATTAAAAAGGAGAAGCCAGTGGTGATCAAGTACAAGGAATGTCTGAAGAATCATGCAGCTTCCATGGGAGGCAATGCTATTGATGGATGTGGAGAGTTTATGCCAAGTGGTGAAGAAGGTTCCATTGAAGCTCTCACTTGCTCAGCTTGTAACTGCCATAGAAACTTCCATAGAAGAGAAATCTACGGCCAAGAAAACACCTTCTTCTCCCCTTACTACTACCACAACCACCAACCACCTCAACCTCGGAGAAAACTCATGTTCCATCACAGCCACAACAAGATGATCAAATCATCATTACCACAGCAAATGGTAATGCCACTTGGCGTTGCAACCGCAGCTGGATCAAACTCAGAGTCAGAAGATCATATGGAGGAAGACGGTCAGGTACCACCACCTTCTCCAGCACCGTACAGTTACGGCGGACATAACCAGAAGAAAAGGTATAGGACAAAGTTTAGTCAAGAACAGAAGGAGAAGATGCTGAGTTTTGCGGAGAGAATTGGTTGGAAGATGCAGAGACAGGAGGAAGCTGTTGTTCAGCAGTTTTGTCAAGAGACTGGAGTTCGGAGAAGAGTTCTTAAAGTTTGGATACATAACAAAACAATCTATCCAAGAAGAGCAACAACGTTATTAATAATGTCGCTGAGCTTTCTGCTGGTAATAACGACATCAATAAAGCCCCTATTGAAAATCTTGCATCTATTCCTTAGTTTAAGTTCAGATTGTGGTTCTATGTGTGTTCTCTTGGGATTTCTTAATTACCCTAGTGGTTAATGTTTAACTCTTTGTTGGTTTGTTAATTAATCATTGTCTGGCTAGCTTTACCCTTTTAAAACATGTATCCTCTTATTATTATTTGAGGAACATTATAAGGAAATAACCTTTACCTCATGTGTTATTTACATGAGTGCCATTTCTTACGTGGCAGCACCACAAGCTCTCTCACATCTTAAATTTAAAAACCCTTTATTAACTAGACTAATTACAAAAATTGCCATTGACCATTACATTATAAATCCATTAATATACTATAAGCTTCTTTGTTATTTCCTAACCAAAAAAATAAAACCAGCCATATTTAATGCTAATATATTATTAATTCCTATATCGAAGAGCAAATATTATGTGTTCTCGATAGTTATTATTATCCTATATACACACTTCACGTTATAGTGATAGCATTAAAATGTGATCTCTAGAGTTATTATTAACAAATAATCATACGGGTTGTGATATAAAATGTGTGAAAAAAAACTTTGAATATAAAATGTTGTGATATTTATGTTGTGATATAAAATGTGTAACAAAAACTATAACACGGGTTGTGATATAAAATGTTTAAAAATTATATAATGCATTCAAACATATATCATATTATATAAAAACTTTGAATACCGGTAATTTAATATATTCCACATACAATTACATATCATATAATAAGATATGGTTATCTTTTTAAATCTCTGGAGAGCTCCTAGAACCATATAATGCATCACTACGAAAGTGTAAAAAAAAAAAATAATGCATTACTATGAAAACCATATGAACGTAGCTTTGTAAAGCAAATATACCAATTTTGTCTATTTGATATATGTGTGACTATGACAAGCTAAATTAGTGAACTATACGACATTTATATGTTTTCTTATTTGTATGAGTCCAAATTTTGTTATCTGCAACTATGATGTCGTCTCTATATCAAGTAGAAAATAATAAAAACACTACTACCACAAATGTTTAATTGGACGTATTCAGAATGAATATAGCCTACCAAATTCAAAATTTTCTCAATCAATCAATATTATTTTCATTTATGGTTCTGTATGGCATTAAATAAAACGTAGCAAGAAAGGCCAAATGATATCGTTATTGTTAAAACAATAATTTTTAATAACTTTGTTATATTTCTATGTTACGATTTTGGTAACCAAATCGTGTTTAAAAGCCTAATAATATGCGGTGCTATTAATTGGCTTAATTTCGGTTCATTATTAAGGAGGCGATTATGGTTAGTAGTCTTTATCAAAAAATGTGATTGTTTTATATAAGGAATTTAGATTATGGATTCAATATTTTCGAATCAATTAATACTCGACTATATTCCATTTACAAAATTTTGTAGAGAAATTTTAGGAAGTTTCGATATCGTGTCTAACAAATTTAGGTTAGTCTTAGTACACACCTTCTCGCCCAAGTTATGTCAATTAAATAGGATATGAACTTTAATTACATCGATTTCATTAATCTCTAATTTTTCAAGTCCTACACGGTTTCTCTTTTTAGTATAAATATATGTCCTCCATAATCATTCGACTCATAACTTCCTTCTTCACAACATAAACGATTTTTCAAGTTCAACTATTATTGTTTTCAAAAGTTTGACGACCTCTACTGCGGATTCGCCCATCCTAAATTTTCTATTGGTATGTTTATATCCAATCTACTTTTATTTAATAGTCAAGTTTAATTATAGCCGTAAATCAGCAATATTTTGAGTGTGATTGTCTAAAGTTTTTTTTTGTATATCAAATAGATATTTATGGGGTTGTAGTAGAGTAGGATTTCTTGAAGAATATATGACCGAATCTATCAACGGGAACAATGGTTTCATTGCTGATTTACGGCTATAATTAAACTTGACTATTAAATAAAAGTAGATTGGATATAAACATACCAATAGAAAATTTAGGATGGGCGAATCCTAAATATGACCGAATCTATCAACGGGAACAATGGTTTCATTGCTGATATTTATGGGGTTGTAGTAGAGTAGGATTTCTTGAAGAATATATGACCGAATCTATCAACGGGAACAATGGTTTCATTGACCATAAGATCCGTTGCTTTGTAGTAAACATGGAGTAAGTATATATCTGAACTTAAAAGTTACGCATTTAATTAGTTTTAAGTTAGTAAGTTATGAATTTTTTTCATTCATTACAGTAACATTGTTATTAAGTTTGCAAATGGAGCACTTGCTCATGTTTTCCAAGACTTATGGAATTCTACAAATGCAAATGTTGTCATCTGTTTGTTACATTTTGGAAAATTAATTGAAGAGAAGGTAATTTATAGTATTGCTTTATAATAGAAATTTGTTGGAGCTGATATCTCTTTAATATTTTGCTCACCTTTTTTTCTCATTTTAAGGTCGATTAAAGCATGTGACCGACATTGATGGGTTTTCCAAAATTATTTTTAAACCCAATGATGTTCCAGAATTGATGATTTCAGAAAAAGATATATCAATTAGTTTAGTGCATTTGGTTATCAGCTATGTTTTGTTCGGTAAACTAATTTTTTGTTATTTCTCCCTATTAGGATTGCAAATCAGGAGTTCTGAAGATTTTTTTCTTTCGGTTTTATCATGGTTTTTTTTATTATAAACTGTTTCTTGCGTATTTTAATTTTCTTATGATAACAATTGATGTATTTCATATGTTTTGTTTTGTATTAAATTCATAATAAGTTGTTTTGTATTAAATTCATAATAATACATTCACACTTTCGTTTGATATCAAACAGTTAGATCTAATTTTTTTGTGCATATAACTTAGTTATTCGTAATACCGTAAGATTAAATAAAAATCTCAAATACTCTCTCACTCCGCGCAAGGCGCGGGTTATCACCTAGTGTTTATTATTAAGGTATATATTCTTATCTAGCGACCTGATCAACGTATTGGGATTTTCACTGTCATTATTTACTTATTTATTTATTTATTTCTGTTATTATTTATTTCAAATCATTAGACCATGGAGAACTTATTAAAGGCAGTTTGAGAGGAAGGGCATGCATTAGCCCTAGGTCCATAAGAAAGTTGATAAAATTACCTATATATTAATGGTCAATAATATCTTGAAAATAGTATTTGGCCGGTCTTATTATCGTTTCTATGTCATCATCATAAAAAAAAATCTATTGCACGGAAAACAAAGGAAACAATAAATTGTCGTTTCCATTAATGGAGGGCTGAAAATCGTTCTGACGAGTGCAAGTCAAGTCCTATTATGTGTGACATATTAGGTTGAGTAAATGCTTGGTTGGTGTTGTCACGAGTGAGCTCATTTATTAAAACCTTTCATTTTTCTTTATGCTGATAATTCTTGGGCATATGAGATGAGATGACTGAAAAAGAAGACATGGGATAAAATACGTCATGAATAGAAGAAAAAAGATGTTGTTTTCCTTGTGATATCACATGTTTTCATTTATTCAAATATTAAATGTAACATTTTCATAACACTGCTGGGTTTTCACTATTGTATATTCTATTGTTTCTATTACTTGTAGTTGGATCAGTAAACTTCAATCAAGTAACACTTATTATATAGACGCGTATACTGTAACACAAAACCATGGACTTACTTTTGTCTAAAACATTTTGAGCCAGGTGATATGTGACGAAGCTTCTAGAACAAAGCCCATTAATAACTACATTACCATATTAGAAGCCTAAGCCCATTTAATCTCCACTTGGCCCATTGGTAACTTCTCAGTTTCCTTTCTAGAACAGAAAATTAACGATTCACGCGAGTACGGAAAAGGAATAATTTACAGTTGTCGCCTCCATCCTTTATTTTACTTTGCAACTTCGCCACCGTAAGATCGAACCTCTCGGTGCCCTGTTTCCGTCTCCGCCGCTCTCTCCCGTCGATTTCTTCTTCTCAGGTTAGGGTTTCCTCCTATTATGCTATTTATGTTCTCTCTGATGATGTCTGCCACTAACTCTTTCGGTATTCGTACTCGTAGTCTTAGGGTTTTGCTGTGAAGGTACACTTAGATTTAGCTTCTTCGATTGATCAACAGTTTTCTCAGGGAAAATCAATTAGGTTTCGTTACCGAGAGAGGATGATTAGTCCGTGTTAGAGGCTTCTCCTTGAGTTGCATTGCTCTGCTGATATGATTTTTGAGTAAGCGGTTTAGTCCAATTGAATGATGGATCCTTGTTTGATTGCAGTTGGAAGGGGTGATTTTGATCAGGTTAAGCAAAATATGGCGAACTTACAACTCTCTGGAATCATTGAAAAGGTCTTTCATCATCTATCTCAAACGAAGCTCAACTTTGTGATTGTATTCACTTTCCTCTATGTTTTTCTGTACTATGTTCAGATGACGGGTAAAGATAAAGATTATAGATACATGGCAACCTCTGATTTGCTCAATGAGTTGAATAAAGACTCCTTTAAACTCGA
The DNA here is from genome assembly GCA_016432835.1 of Brassica nigra. Classification (NCBI taxonomy): domain Eukaryota; kingdom Viridiplantae; phylum Streptophyta; class Magnoliopsida; order Brassicales; family Brassicaceae; genus Brassica; species Brassica nigra. The sequence continues at coordinate 11,801,727 of CM028247.1, read as the reverse complement.
CTCGGACCTGGAGATGAGATTGTCGACCATCATATTGCAACAGCTCGATGATGTTGCTGGTGATGTTTCTGGGTTGGCTGTTAAGTGGTTAGCTTTCTTCTCTCTACACCCTTTGTTTTCTCTTGCTCTTGAGATTTTTGAAGTTTGTTGAACATATCCGAGCCTTGATGTTTGTGGTTTTGTTCCAGCCTTGCTCCATTGGTGAAGAAGGTTGGAAAAGAGCGTATTGTGGAGATGACCAACAAACTGTGTGATAAACTGCTGCATGGGAAAGACCAACACCGTGATACCGCGAGCATAGCTCTCAGGACTGTTGTAGCTCAAGTTGCTCCTTCGCTTGCTCCATCTATTCTTGTTACTCTAACTCCACAAATGATTGGAGGGATAAGTGGCCAGGTTAGTTTCTTGGAGGCCTATTCCTTTTTCCCAATTGATATGCCACAATTAGGGTCTGAGGCAATGTCAGGATGCCAGCAAAATTACAATTCAAAGTGAAAATCAGGCTACACAAATAGATGGATTGATACTATCAATTGAATTGATTTTACGTTGCAGTTTTGCTGGCGCTGTTATAATTTAATAGCTCTTTCTGGATAACTCTTAGTAAACCATAGAACTATACACGCATATAATATTTGCTTTACCCTATGAAATCTGATTTACTATCTACTTGTTTTGCAAGTAACTAACTTTCCGCTGGCTTGCTTCTGAAGGGAATGAGCCCAGGGATTAAGTGTGAATGTCTTGAGATCATGTGTGATGTTGTTCAAAAATACGGAAGTTTAATGGCAGATGATCACGAGAAGCTTCTGAACACACTGTTATTGCAATTGGACTGTAACCAAGCCACAGTTAGGAAGAAGACTGTTACATGCATTGGTAAGTTAACAAAACTGAGTCAATAAGATTGCTGGCTAGCTCTGTCAATAGCTGGCTTGTTGGAAACCAAATTCTAGTTCATGGGGATTAATTGACAGCTTTCCTCATCCCAAAATTAACTATTGGAATATGGATTTCAGCGGTTGGTGTCAATTTAGTTGATACTAATGCTGGTTCAAACGATATATTCAGCTCCATTTGTTTTCTCCCCAGTCTTATGTAGAACTCCTAATTCAGTGGTGGATATCTGATTTCTCATTTTTCAATTTTTTTTTTGTTTTAGCATCTCTTGCGTCGAGTCTTTCTGATGATTTGCTCGCAAAGGCGACAGTTCAAGTTGTGAAAAACCTAAGTAACAAGAATGCTAAATCGGAGATTACACGCACCAATATACAAATGATTGGAGCAATAAGGTACTTCCTTTCTATCCTTCTTGGTTGTGGTATGTCTTTAACTTCTTACTAGTGTATAACTGCAGTGTTATCATATGTTTCCGTTAGTTGTGGTTTTATGAGTGGTATGCATGGTTTACCGTATATCTATTATTAGGCTTGACACGGGTGTAATGGTATATAATGCTTTTTTTTTTTGTTTTGTTTTAGCCGTGCTGTCGGATACCGATTTGGGACTCATCTTGGTAACACTGTTCCAGTATTGATCAATTACTGCACCAGCGCTTCAGAAAATGATGAGGAGCTCCGCGAATATAGCTTACAGGTCTCCCCAGATTCCCTATTCTACTTTGTCACTAGGCGTACATCTTTGTTTTCTTATCCAATGGATAATTACGTAGGCGTGCTTGTAACCTCTTTTCTCTTATTCTGTCGGTATCAAGCTTCAATGAAAGTGGTATATGACTGGTGATAATATGCCCGTTCTGAAATTCAACTGCAGGCACTTGAAAGTTTCTTGCTACGGTGTCCAAGAGACATCTCACCATATTGTGATGAAATTTTAAATCTCACTTTGGAATATATAAGTTATGACCCGAATTTTACGGACAACATGGATGAAGATACTGATGATGAGACTCCTGAAGATGAAGAAGACGAGTAAGCTCGGATACAACATTAGATCCGTATCCTATTCCCTTACAGTGCACCATTGTCTCAGTGATATATGTCTTTTTCCCTCACAGCGAGAGTGCAAATGAGTACACGGATGATGAGGATGCCAGCTGGAAAGTTAGGAGAGCAGCAGCGAAATGCTTGGCAGGATTAATAGTTTCCCGTTCTGAGATGATCTCTAAAGTATATCAAGAGGTATAATCTGGCATTATTGTATTTTTTAATAATATAAGGAATGAAATTTTACTGTAATCTTTACTGTTGAAAAATTTAGAAATAAGTCTCTTCTTGTGCAGGCCTGCCCGAAACTAATTGATAGGTTTAAGGAAAGGGAGGAAAATGTGAAGGTAACTAAAATAAATAATTTTTTTTATCCTGCGTTGCTATATGGTTACTGATCCGAGGTACTGTTGTTACAGATGGATGTTTTCAACACATTCATTGATCTGTTACGGCAAACAGGAAATGTGACAAAAGGTCAAACTGACACCGATGAATCAAGGCAAATTTTCTGCACCCTCTCACTCCATCAGTATGGATGGTCTGTCACGTTACTGATGAATCCTTACTGACTAAATATATAACTTTGTTTAATGCAGTCCGAAATGGCTACTGAAGCAAGAAGTCTCAAAGGTTGTGAAATCCATAAATAGGCAACTGCGTGAGAAGTCTGTTAAGACAAAGGTATGGAAGTATGAAACTCTCTTTTGGTTTTCCTATTTGATATAATTTTCAGTAACTCCTTGCCTATCTGCAGGTTGGAGCATTCTCTGTTTTGAGAGAGCTTGTGGTCGTCTTGCCGGACTGCCTTGCTGATCATATCGGTTCGTTAGTTCCTGGAATTGAAAGAGCACTAAATGTTAGTTGGGATTTTCAGTATATTTATTTATGTACTTTCAGTGGTGTTCTTTGTTAATTTGCTCATGTTTCCTCTTTTTCCCCTCCAGGATAAATCTTCTACATCAAACTTGAAAATCGAAGCTCTTGTCTTCACAAAGTTAGTCCTGGCATCGCATGCGCCTCCTGTTTTTCATCCTTACATTAAGGTTGGAAACGTTTTATGGTTTTTAGTCCATTGAAATATCAACAAAATGTTTAGTGATTGTTGTTGAGTCCAAATACTTCGAAACCCTCAGTTTTTCAGTTTTTTTTTTTTTAAATGAACGTAAACAACCTTTGCCCCAAAAAAATGAACATAAACAACCGATGCGGGTTGATTTGACTGACTCTTCCAACTCTTATGTTAATCTAGGCTCTCTCCAGTCCTGTTTTAGCTGCTGTTGGAGAACGCTATTACAAGGTGACCGCTGAGGCATTAAGGGTTTGTGGGGAACTTGTCAGAGTAGTCCGTCCAAGTACTCAGGTGAGTAACTCATTACATTGAGACATTTTGTACTAGCTTGCTGAGTCAGTCTGTTCTCTAGATACAGTGTCAGCGTTTTCTTTTATTATTCAACCATACTTTTACCCATACACAACCCACAGATCCTTGCGTCTGATTTTTCTCTTATGTGGTTCAGAGTATGGGCTTTGATTTTAAACCATTTGTGCATCCAATCTACAATGCGATAATGTCTCGCTTGACAAATCAAGATCAAGACCAGGTATGTGGCTGAATTCCCTTTTCTACTAATTTTCTAATTGTTTTTGAATATCCATGCGTTTTGGGGGCTTTAGATCTGAATAATTTTCTCTGTAAAATCTTTTAATTTGTCTTTATCAGTAATTACAGAATTTTGATAAAGCAAGCAGATTGCTGTGTTTGTATTTGTACTATTTCTTATCCTCTCACTCCGCTTCAACAGGAGGTCAAGGAAAGTGCTATTACCTGCATGGGTCTAGTTATTTCAACATTTGGCGATGAACTCAGAAAAGAATTACCTTCATGCCTTCCTGTGCTTGTTGACCGAATGGGAAACGAAATCACTCGCCTCACAGCAGTAAAGGTTGTTCTCGTTCTTCTGTTGACGTTTTTATTCCCGAACTTTTTAGTTCATGTATGTGATTCTGTTGGTGCATGCAGGCATTTGCTGTCATTGCCACTTCTCCGCTGCACATTGATCTGTCATGTGTTTTGGTCAGTTTGATTGCTGAACTAACTGGATTCTTAAGAAAGGTATGGCTTTTTACAACCATACCTAATTGTCATCAAATTTCCTGTCTACTGTTCATAACCAGTGGAAAATATCCTGAATACAATATCTGGTATTTACGCAATTGGTATTAATGTAAAACAGGCTAATCGGGTGCTAAGGCAAGCAACACTGATCACCATGAATACCTTGGTAACAGCGTACGGAGATAAGATTGGCTCAGATGCTTATGAAGTTATTGTTGTGGAGCTTTCATCTCTGATAAGGTCTGTTTGTCCAGAATTTTCCCAATGTGCTTTACTTTTTTACTTTCTAGGGTCGTTGTTTTATTAGAAAGATGACTTTCATCTGTCTTTTCCAGTGTTTCGGATCTCCACATGACAGCTCTTGCACTTGAACTCTGCTGCACTCTGATGACTGGAAAGAGTTGTAGTGAAAATATCAGTTTGGCGGTTCGCAACAAAGTTCTTCCGCAGGCACTAACTTTAGTTAAAAGCCCATTGCTTCAGGGTCAAGCACTTTTGGTAACTTGTTTTTTTGTTTGAATTTTTTTATACTTTGCCTAAGATCAAAATACAAAACGGAAATGATTTCTTGAACGCTTGTCACAGGCTCTGCAAGGATTTTTTGAAGCTCTGGTGTATCATGCAAATACGAGTTTCTACACCTTGCTGGACTCATTACTTTCCTGCGCTAAACCTTCTCCTCAGTCTGGAGGTGTCCCAAAGCAAGCATTGTATTCAATTGCACAGTGTGTCGCGGTTCTTTGTCTCGCGGCAGGTGATAAGAATTGTTCTTCTACGGTTAAAATGCTTATGGAAATCCTTAAAGATGACAGCGGCACGAATACAGTAAGCTTTCTGATTTTGTATTAGTGTGCGAACCATTAGGGATTAGACTCGAGCTTATAGAGTACAGCTTGAAGGCTAATTTTTGTGGTGATCGATTTTCTCGCAGGCAAAACAGCACCTTGCCCTGTTGTCTCTTGGTGAGATTGGGAGAAGGAAAGATCTAAGCGCACATGCTGGTATTGAAACAATAGTCATTGAGTCTTTCCAGTCTCCTTTCGAAGAAATAAAGTCTGCGGCTTCATATGCTCTTGGAAACATTGCTATTGGCAATCTGCCCAATTATTTACCTTTTATCTTAAACCAGATTGATAATCAACAGAAAAAACAATATATTCTTCTTCATTCACTCAAGGAGGTGAGTTTTCCTGAACTAAGTATATCTTTAGTATAGTGTCAGATTACATGGTTTACTGGATTTCATATATTGTTCCTCGCTTTTTTCAGGTGATCGTGAGGCAGTCTGTTGATAAAGCGGACTTCCAGAATTCTAGTGTTGAGAAGATACTTGCTTTACTGTTTAACCACTGTGAAAGCGAGGAAGAGGGTGTAAGGAATGTTGTTGCTGAATGCTTGGGAAAAATGGCGTTGATAGAACCTGAGAAACTGGTTCCTGCACTTAAGGTAGCTAGAGAAGCGATGCAGATCAATCTAACTATCTGCATTTACTCATTTTCCATCATGCTTTAACGAGGAACAATTCCTAACTTTATAGGTAAGGACAACAAGTCAAGCCGCTTTTACTCGTGCAACTGTTGTTACCGCAGTGAAATACTCTGTAGTGGAACGGCCTGAGAAGTTAGATGAAATCATCTTCCCTGAGATTTCTTCATTCCTCATGTTAATTAAAGATGGCGATAGGGTAAGTCTAATAAAATTCACACAATTCGATGATAACAAAATCATTAAGGAGCATTTGACAAGAAAATGACTTTGCTGTGACTGAGCATAACGTTTCCATGGTTTATGCAGCATGTTAGGCGTGCATCTGTGGCAGCCCTGAGTACCTTTGCTCATTATAAACCAAACCTTATCAAAGGACTCCTCCCTGAATTGTTACCACTTCTTTATGATCAAACCGTTATTAAGGTAATCTCTTTAGAAGCATATTAGTGAGATACATAACATAATTGTTGTCATATATCATAATAACTGCGGAGGTTTTGATTTATCCATTGACCGGGACATATCTGTTTTGCAGAAAGAATTAATAAGAACTGTTGATCTAGGGCCATTCAAGCACGTTGTAGATGATGGGCTTGAATTGAGGAAAGCAGCTTTTGAGTGTGTATTTACTCTGCTCGATAGCTGTCTTGATCAACTGAATCCGTCTTCTTTCATTATTCCTTTCCTCAAATCCGGACTAGAAGGTGAGTGTGTCTATATCTCTCTCGAATGTTAATTAACCTACAGTTATGTTTTTCCATTATAATATCTGTATATCAAAAACCTCTGTTTATGCAGATCATTATGATCTGAAGATGCTTTGTCATCTCATACTCTCACTACTAGCGGATAAATGCCCCTCTGCCGTGCTAGCTGGTATGTTAATAGCTCTTCCAAAATCATTGGTTCAAATCGGAGAACGAAAAATAGAGTTTTTTTTTTATGTGTCTTCATTTAATCATATGATGTTTTCTTCTTTAAGTACTGGATTCGCTAGTGGAACCACTGCAAAAAACAATAAACTTCAAGCCAAAGCAAGATGCAGTGAAGCAAGAGCATGACCGTAATGAAGACATGATCAGAAGTGCTCTTCGTGCTATATCATCATTAGACCGGATCAGGTTGCTATATGATTTTTTTCTCTTCTGCGTTAAATCCAAACTTATCTGATCTGTTTTTCTTTAAATTAAATGTCAAATTCAAACAGTGGAGTGGATTATAGCCACAAGTTCAAGAGCTTAATGGCTGACATGAAGAGGTCTGAACGATTGTGGGGAAAGTACCAGACAATCCGCAACGAGTAAAGAGTTTGTATGTTGTGTTACTTGGATACTGAACCATTATGGCGATGGATGATTTTTTTCTCTGCGTGAGATGAAACAGTGTTCCAAGAGAGTACAGGGGAAAGAACGAAAAAAAAATTGAGAACATAGTTTTCTGAATCGGCGAACAAGAATTTTATTGCTCAACAGTTATAACTTTTGAAATAGTTAAAAGGCTTTTGTTTTTAAAAGTTAGACCCCTGTTTCTGTGTTGTTGCTTTATAAGTTTTCATATTCGACCGTGTGAGGGATCCTATAGCCTTGTTTCTATTTTGGCTTTTCAGTAATGGCTAGTAGTATTGTGTTTCATACACAATAAAAATTGAATAAATGACCTCTCAATTAGAGACGGTTGTTTTCAATCCTATACATGGAATGGAACATCGGGGATGACCTTAATCTCAAATAAAATTATGCAATTAACTCCAAACTGAACATGCTCAAATAAAATTATGCAATTAACTCCAAACTGAACATGCAACTTTGGCATCTTAAACTTCAGCTTATAATTTTTTTAAAAAAAAATCACTCCTGCATTCGTTCTCTCATATAGACTGAATATATAATAAGTACTTAAATTAAGAATACCATAGCTTCCCAGAGATCTTTATCATTAATACAACCTACATTTTGCAGAAGACAGAAAGAGTTTCTTCAAGTCATCAGGAATTATTATGTTCATGTCACCAAAAGAGAGACGGCTTGGATATATAATCTCCTGACGGCTAGACAGGCCCAAGGGAAACAAAACATATTCGCATTGTATTTCGTTGGATTGGTCAGCTATACCCTATTTTCAACTAACACAAGCAATCGAATAGAAAGAAAGAAAAAAGTGCTAATCTTCGATTCAACTTACAAAAGAGCAGAAAATCCACAAAAGGGTTTCAGATCTTTCTGTTTTAAGAGGTTTAATCGAGCGAGAGACAGGAATTGCTACTCAAGTAAATACCTGAAAATCCTTTAGAAACAAACATTATATCTCTTCTCTCATTCATTAGAACCCTCAGCATCATTACCAGACTTGAGATGAAGATGCTTCTCTCTCTTTTGGAAATCTGTCAACCCTTTACCACTTCCAATCACACCCACTTTCCCAAATGGATCCTCTGGTGATTTGAATATACTCTCTTTCTTCCTCCCTGTAAAAAACCCTACCTGCCAACCAACCAAACCCCATCTCAGAATCAGAGAGCAAGAAAAGAAAGAAGATCAAAATCTAAATTGCGAATAAATTTTCTTTAACCTTTTTAGTTTTGGCTTTAGTCGTCTGAAACTGTTGCCAAGCATTCTGTTTCTTGTTCTGTGCAACCTCCAGTTGCTCCTGCCTCGCCTTTGACTTGAAAGCATGTATCTTCTTACGCTTTGCAATTTTCTGCCAAAAACAACCGAGATCTCATAAACAACTACCTCATCAACAACGACCTAAATTCAAATAATCAAATCTTTGACTTACCACATCCTCGGGATCGTTAGGATCGATTTTAAGCTTTGCTGGTAGAGTTTTGGATTGATAATCAGAACTCGCAGCTTGCTCAATCTTTCTTTTGAGTGCATTCTTCGCAGCTTCAGCTATTCTTTCCGCTTCCAAGAGGGCATTGGTCTCTATTTCCCTCACATTATCTGGATCAACCTATATTAAAACATGGCAACCTCAACATTAGTTTTTGTTTAATAGAAAAACACAAACGGGACAGAAGCATTACCTCTTCCTTGTTACCCCACTCATTATACGAAACATAATAGCCATTTAGAGTATGCGCCTCAACAGTCGCATCATACCTGCACATTTAACTAATCAAACAAAGAAAAAAATGGGAAGAAGACGAAAAGAATGGAGTAGATACATCACAAATTACAAGAGACCAGAGAGTATTTTCAGACATACCACTCGCCATCTTCGCTATAGACAGCTTGAACTTTTGTTCCAATGGGGAACTTACCCTCATGTATTGGGTCATTCCTTGATTCCTGTTAAAAAATGGAAAACAATCACGTGTTAGTCAATAAAATTTGTAGTGGACTTTGGAGTGACATAGATCCAGATTTACATATCACATCATTAATTTGTTGCTGTTAAGAAGAACTGACTAAAGTAATCAAGTAGCCGCATTTTCACGTAAAATGACAAGGAGAAGAGATGAGATAACAGAAATAAACGTACCATCTTTTGCCAAGCACCCTCTAGTAAATCGGGTGATTCAGCGGTTGATCCAACATCTGATGGAGGAATCTCATTTTGCTTAGCGGTTGCAAGAAGCTCTTCTGTCAATGCAATCACCTACGTGGTGCAAAACAAGTGTGTCAGAGAGAATTGAGGATTCCAGCAATTTCACACAAAGTATATCCGTTAAGATTTTCAGAAATAGAACTTCAGGGATCAAACACGCGAGAAATCAGGAAGCAGAGTGGCAATCATGACCCACATTAGCACACCTGCACAATAACCAAGATAGAAATTGATGAATTCCTCGCTAATTCTCCTACTTTCATGTATATTTCCAACAACTGCTTTTGGCTGACCAAAAACTCCAATGCCGGAGTAAAACAGCACTCAAAATTATACTCACCCTTTCAGATTACAAACGTGAGACCTAGCTCCACTGTATCCGCTAGCTATTAAACGATGTTGCCATATCGAGCAACAAGCTGAATCCTTCAAAAAGATGGGAGGGAATGGAAACATAAAAAGAACATGATTTGCAAAAAAACCTAGATGCTCAACTAACATAATCTACTTTAGTGAGTCAATAAATTCCATTCACAAGCACAATGACATGAACAAGAGAGACATAGAGATTGTGATCTCAAAAAAAAAAACAAGAATGAAGTGATTAGTGAGAGAGTAAGAAGATAGAGAAGGATGGATGTATGATCACCTCTTTAAGCTCCTTTTCCATGTCTGCATATTCAGAGTTTCTAGGGTCTTGGGACAAAAGCTGCCTCACCTGGAAACATAAAAAAAGGGTAAATTCTCTATCAGATTACCCAGGAGATAAGCAGTAGCATCATCATCATCTCTATAAGATATAGCACAGAACACTACCATTCTTAAAAATAATCTTGAGTGATTTGCAAAGGAAAACCATTGAACAAAGACTAAAGAAAACACTTATTTCAATCAACGAATCCCTAATTTTTAAAGCATACCTAATATAATCATACAGAACCCTAATCTGCTCAATTCAATTGTTCTTCACCAATTCTCAAGCATCCTCGATTCAATAATCTAGAAACCACAAAAACAAATCAGTGAAAAGAAGAGAAGAACCTGTTGGAGCTGCTCTTTGTAGGTAGTGAGATTGGAAGCCAACTCTTTGATGCTCACTTCTTCTTCTCCTCCTCCTCCTTCCATCTTCTTCTCCAAACTGAAAATAGAGTTAGCTTCGAATCGAATCGAACCACACTAATCTTTCCTCCTCTGCGATGTTCTTCGTCGTTAAGATATTTTGGAGAGCAGAAGGGAGCTATTGTTCTATTACAAAACACCACGCCGTTTTGCATCTCTCTCTAGATGGATGTTTATAACACATGAACGCGAACGCGAAGCGGTGCGTTTCTTTTAATTTCAGTAATTACCCCTTAACTTAAGAAAGTTTATACATTTTATCCAAACTAAATATTAATTCAATTATACCCCTCTCCCGATTGCGATATCCGACCACGTCTGAGAAAACCAAACTCAACTCGAGGTTCCGGTCAGATGTTTCAGTCATTTGCTACTTTCTGGAAAAAAAAAAAATCCCATATATTTAGCTAACGATGATCAGATGAAAAGAAACAATCAGAGCTGAGTTCAGAAATGACGATTTCTACATTAGTCTCAATCTCTCCTTCCACTCTATCATCCACAAAAACCCATCTCCTTACTTCTTCAACACCCACTAGGCTTTTCTCATCTTCCATTTCTCCAGGAAGATTGACTCAAAGTTGCAGTCTTTTCTACCCACTACGCCGTGACTTCACCAGATGCTCTTCTTCTTCTCCAGATGGGTTTCTCGGTAAACCCAAAGAAGAAGGAAACGAAAGCATTCAGCTTCCATCTGTCAGCGTAAACCCATTGAAATTCGCGATATGCGTTGTCTTCTGGGCTTCTTTCTCTCTGCTCTGGTTTGCTAGGTCCGGCGATGCCAAAGCCGCCGCTGACTCCATCAAATCATCCAGCTTTGGTCTCAGAATCGCCGCCAATCTCCGCCGCTTTGGTTGGCCAGACGAAGCTGTGGTGTTTGCTTTAGCCACACTTCCGGTTATTGAGCTGCGTGGTGCTATTCCCGTCGGTTATTGGATGCAGCTTAAACCTACTCTTCTCACTTTCTTCTCTGTTCTTGGGTTAGTCTTCTTCATTTCTTGCATCAATACTCAAAACCTTGAAGAGAATAAAGGATACATCTTTGTCGCTGTTGTTGTTGATTTTGTTATCAGACCAGAGTTTGCAAGTGTCAAGATTTTGTTGATGATTAGTTTTGTCTGAAATCTTCTTTTATGTTTTTAGGATTATACATTTTCTGTTATTTAGTTGAATGATAAGTTAAAACATTTTAGTCTATATTCATATAACGAAAGAGAAGTGACACTATTTTTGGGGTTTTTGCAGAAACATGGTTCCGGTTCCATTCATCATTCTCTACCTCAAAAAGGTGGTGACTTTCTTAGCGGGTAAGAGCCAGACTGCTTCCAAATTACTTGAAATATTATTGAAAAGAGCTAAAGAGAAAGCTGGACCTGTGGAAGAGTTCCAGTGGTTAGGGCTAATGCTCTTCGTAGCTGTTCCATTCCCTGGGACCGGTGCTTGGACAGGAGCTATAATAGCTTCAATCCTAGACATGCCGTTCTGGTCTGCTGTCTCGGCTAACTTCTGTGGGGTGGTGTTAGCGGGACTGCTTGTGAACTTGCTGGTGAATCTTGGTCTGAAAGAAGCCGTTGTTGCTGGTATTGCTATCTTCTTTGTATCTACGTTTATGTGGAGTGTTCTCAGGAACGTTAGGAAGTCCATAAGACCGTCTTTGCCTTGAATTGGTTTTACATGTTGAAGAAGAGTTCTTCACGTATTGTTTGTTCTTGGTTCTTTTAGACTGTGTCCCTGTGAATAATGTGATGACGAATTGATAGAACTTTTGGTCGCCTTCTTTTCCTCAGTTATATCTTCTTTAAACATCCCTTACTGATATTCAAATTATGTCATTTATCAGATTATGATGGTCTAATACAAAAACATCAGTTATGGAAAGTATAGTACGGATAATTATAATACGATGCCAAATTTAATCAGAAGGGGATGTAGCTCAGATGGTAGAGCGCTCGCTTAGCATGCGAGAGGTACGGGGATCGATACCCCGCATCTCCATTATATTTTATTTTATTTTTTATTGTAAAAGCCCATTTACTCTGTAGGAGCCTAACTATAGCCCGTTTTCGTGTAACAAAGCCTACTACTTAAAGCATGCTTTGGACTGCACACAAACTTTATTACTACAAAACACCAAACCGAAACTCCTCGTTTCAGTGATGATCTAATACCATCAAAACGTGTTCCATGATTAAGTTGAAAGGAGGTTTTGAAAGTCTCGGTGTGGCCTCTAAAGATCATTCTCAGAAAGTAGTCATCTATGTAAACAACAGAGAAAGCGATTTACAAAACAAGTGTACATGATTTCAAGTGGGTGCAGGTTGAGAATTAACTTAACCCTCTTTTTCTATTACCATCTCTCTCTGTTTTGAAAATTTGTAAGACATAAAAAGTACCAGGTTTCAATTATCTCAATAAACACTTTATGTCCATGTACAATGATTTATAGAAGATGCTACGTTGCATTCCCTTCCAATTCTCTTTAAAATACATTTTTTCTTCGTGGCGTATTATGTGTAACTATCAACAAGTCACCATGAAAGAGCTCCTAACCGCAACTCTAACCGCACCGACCACACTCAGCTGCCTTGTCTCCGGTCTCAGATCTTTACTTTCATTATCTCTGCAACTTGCTTCCATCTGAACTCCTACAAAATATGCTGTCTGAAACCAAATGTGGAAAAAGGAAAAAAACAGAGCAGAATCAGATCACTGCACACTTAAACTTCAAAATGATTTGAACTGTGAGCTGCTGCTCTCGTCTCCAAACCATAATCAATTCGGAACTGAACCATACTGAAAATCATAGGCCAAAACCTCAGATTCATTGGAAAAATGTAACTAGCTAAAGAACTGAATCAGAACCTAAAACGCAATTTCTTTACTTTTTAGTGTTACATGTGGAAACAAGATATTGTATACACATGAAGACAATGCCAATACCAAAGAAAGTGGGATTTACCTTGCCTGAAGCATTACGAACTGGCGATATGTGAAGAAGATTCCAGAACGTGCTCTTATCTTTTCTGTTACTGATCAAAACCATAAATGATCAGACAAAAAAAACAAACAAACAAACAAGAACTCTCTCTCTCTCTCTTACAAAAATGTTTTGAAGGAATACAAATCTTCAACCTGTAATTTAGTATTTGCACCGTGCATGGTTGTCCCTTTAAAATGCATTCCTTCATCTGAACAAACAAAAAAAAAGGACATTTAAAATTTCTAATCACATGAAAGTCGCAGCGCATCCTAATTATTCAAAAGTGAAAACGAAATCACAACCTCGTAGAGTACTGAGGAATCTGTATCAACCCCACTCAGAAATCTACAGTTTTGTCCCAACACTTCATGTCTCTTGTAACCTGCAAGACATTTGAAATCAATAAGAACAGTGCCAAGATCTACTAGACGGTTGGTGCTAATAAAAACCAAAACAAGCACTCACCAGTCAATGTCAAAAAGGCATCACTAGCGTAAACGATAGGCATGTCTGGTAAGCACGGATTGGTCCTGCAAAAGTTACCAAACGAATGTCACGGGAGAAAAATCAATAGTAGCAGACAGTAAGTAACTCCATAACAAAAGAACAAAAAAAGAAAAACTCACAATACGAAACTTTGTTTGATTCTACCGAGAGATATAACTAAAGACGAGCTTAAGCAATCTGCACCACGTAAACAGTTCCTCTTCCCACATACTAATCTGCCAGCGAACTCGCTGTAACGCGTCAAAACAGCTAACACACTGTTAACTGCTTCCGCAGATTTAAGCTTCTCGGACTCACTAGCTTCACAGTGTTCCCAGTTCTCTAACTCTGCATTGTAAACAAATGATTTAAAAGCAACCCTCTTAAAGTCAAGTTCTTAGCTGACTTAAAGCTCTCTGAGTAATTTCATCAAACAAGTTATAGGCATGTAGTACCTTGTTCATCGCACTCCACAGGTAGAGATCGATCCTGATGCACGTAACTACCCAAGCAAACCTCTCTCCGACAAGAACCAAACACCATTTCCGAAAGACCCGACACATCTCCCCTCACACCCGACCCGTTTCTCATCTTCTGTCCCGAGATGGGGACCTGAACCGCGACGAAATGGATCACTCTCCCGTCGTCTTCTCCGAAAACAGGGATCATATGGAACAACATCCAAAACGGCGATCCGGATTTGCGGTAATTCAAGAGGCTCACCTGAACGGGTCTCTCCTCACGAATCGCCTCGCGAATCTCCATGACCGATCTCCGATTCGTCTTGGGACCCTGGAAGGCCCTCCCGTTTCTCCCGATGACTTCTTGCAGCGAGTACCCGGTCATCTTGAGGAACCCGGGGCTGGCGAAAACGATCGGGTGACCCGAGATAAACGGGTCGGTGATCGTGAAACTGTGGGGAAGCTCGTCCAACGCTTCTCTGATCCATAGCGAGTAACGAGCGTTAAAGGTTCCTTCTTTTTCGTCTTCAGTGGCGGTGAAAAGGGATTGTGAAGATTGGGTTATGGACATAGTCGTGGCGAACACTCGATGACTGGTATCACTGTTCTTCTTCTTCTTCGTCTTCTACTATCCAGTGCCAATCCCATGTGGGTTTTAGAGCGAAAGTTTAAACCTTTCTTCTTGGGTTTGATTGGAACACGAAAACCCAGATTACAAATTCAATCGGGAGTCAAGAAAACCCATTTGTTTTCATTTTTTTAAAAAAAAACTGAGCTTTACGCAAATCGGATAAGAAAGAGAAACCCAATGATGAAAGTGAAGGAAGAAGAAGAAGAAGATAATCGGGCAGGAGTTAGCGTCAATTGATGTAATCTTGGTAGAAGATACTTTCTTCTTTCTTCTTCTTCTTTGATTCTCTCTTGTTGTCTGTCTTGTCTCTGATATTTTATTTTGTGTTTGTGGCTATTGGAAGAGGGGACGGTTTCTGTCTTGTATTAAACAGTTTTTAAATTTAGATGATATTTTTTTTTGTTAAATGTGACAGCTTTGTTTTCTGGTTGAAGTAACAGCTAGTGTTTACTATAATTACACGTCATTATCAACAATTATCCTCAAGGATTTAGGATAATGATAACTACAAGGTTTTATTAGTGGGGTAAGAGGGCTCGACTAGGATAAGTGTACTTGTATCTATTCATCTCTGGTCCATCCATCCATCCAAGTTTTACTTTAAAAGCCAGTTTTTTTTGTAAATTATTTACAAAAATATAAATTAATAATAACATGAAAACAAAATTGAGTTAGTCTGAAAAATCCTTATCTTCTCTATAATAATATTTATAAAAGAGAATCTTACTCAGATTCATCTCCAATTTAAAAAAAAAATATTATTTTCACAATATTATTTTATATTTAATTAAAAATAGAAAAATAATATTTAGAACCATATATCGGAGTCAATTGGATTTTTATTTTTTATATAAAATTATCATTGGAAATGTTATGAATTCAAAACTGCAGTGTGATAAGAAAAAAATTTCAGTGGTAATCAGGATTAGTGTTAATCTCACACCGGATGTGTCGGCTAATCTTTTTGTTCATATATTTCCTGTCAGTTTAATCACATCTGATATTAGGAGCGTGGGGTCCTATAATAAACCGAGATTTCACGTAAGCTAAGCAAATACAGGAAAACGACAAAGAATCTGACTGTCCATACTTATCCATTTCTAGTGACGTGTGGCTTTCGCTTGAGTATCAAATCGAAGCAAACTCGCTTACGCGGCAAATTACACTGTCTATCATATCAACATGATAACACGTGTCGTTCACTCATCGCTTTTGTGGACTGGACCAGAGGCTTAATTCAGCCCACTGGGCTGTATTGTTTGTCTCTTTAGGCAACCAACCACTACCGAACATGTTTTACATGTTTTAGATGTTTATTTTCTTTAACTAGTTCCTTCTTTCATTAACTAAAAATAGACTGATCCTCAAGGAAGATTTGTTTCAATACATGACGGAATGTTGAAGAAAGTTACAAAAGAATATTATAATTCACTTTAACAATACATTCCTCTGCTTGGTTAGAAATATCTTCCAAGTTCATCAATTGACCAAACGAATCCAATAATGCGTTGCAAAATTCATGTTTATCACGTTTAATAAGACTGAATACCGTTTTATTATCACTTTCAAACTGTACATGTGGATATTCTTTTAATCAATGCATGTTGCATATATTCTGTTTATAATGGCAACGTACAAAATGTTCCTACACTGTTCAGTTTCAAGGAAGAAATCAAACGAATCTTTAATTGATTATCCAAACATTAAGAAATACCATCTGATTAGAGAGATTTGTGTTACTATAAAAGTCTTAACACTGCTTCAAATCTGTCTTCAAAAGAACTAGTAGAATCCAAAAAATCTCATTTGTAATATGCGTTTTACGCCAACTTACATGTGTATACATTTGAAGAAAAGATGTTCCATGGATACTTCATCCGTGCAGCATCTTCTACACTGAGAATTAATAACTATACTAAATGTCGTTCCAATTGCCATTGCATTCGATAGTATTCTCTATGGGAGCAGTATTCAGTTTCCAGTCAGTTTGGGCGGAAGAGAAACATTGATCTCTTGATATGGTAGACGTTTGGCAAGCAAGTATAATTGTACCGTATAAATTCCATCCCAAAAGGTCTTGTGTTGATTTAACTAAGGTTTCGCTTTAGAATATGTTAGAGCATCTTTCTCTGTTACTATTTACTGAACTCATTTTGTAACAAATCCGACAAAAATATAAAGGGGTTTTTCGCACAAAACCCAAATATAAATACCACACAAAAATAACTCAATTTGTTCCACAAAAGAAGGATAAAACATAGAAAGAACAATAAAAAGAATCAGCCAAACTATAATTGGTTTTGCAAAAAAAAAAAAAACAAAACATCAGAGAGCTTTAAAAAAATCAATGGTTACATAATAACTACTCTGCTAATCATTAATTCTCCATTAATGTCTTTCATCTTCCATCTCTTTCAAGTTCCTTGTTATTTAAACAACCTATGAATCCGATCATCTATTTCTATCCCTAGGCCGACCAGAAAACTTTTTTTGGACGACCCTAGCTAGTACCGAGGGTCCTCTATCACCAATAAGGTAATAAGTTTAGAAAAACTCACCGTAGATTTCAAATGGCGGCTGCTCATTTGAGCTACGTTTTCATCTCGTTGTCTCTCGCCGTCGTGGCTCCATCGGTTCAAGCTCACATCGCGGTATACGATGAATACTGGTCCCAGCGTCAAACCGACGCGTTGCGACAAACTATAGAATCTTATGACCCGAATCCGTTTAACGTCACGGACCACTTTAACTACCATGCTGCATTGTACGTTATCAAAAACGATCCTCATTTCATTAATTTTGTCTTTTAAAACCTAACTTCGTATACAAGTAAACTTAATGTCTTTTAAAACCTAACTTCTTTTAGAAGTGAACTTAATGTTTTCTTCTTTTTCTTTACTGCTCAGAGCAATGGAAACGACTGATGCAGACAACGGGACAAGGAGAGAGCTCCGACAAGTTAGAGGCGGCCGGAAACCAAAGAGACGTGGCGGAAGGTACCACTCCCTTAACGCCATAGATAAATGCTGGCGAGGAGACAAAAACTGGGACAAAAACCGGAAAAAGCTAGCGGACTGCGTCCTAGGATTTGGCCGGAGAACAACCGGAGGCAAAAAGGGACAGTTCTACCTAGTCACAGACGCATCCGACAACGATCTCATCAACCCCAAGCCAGGAACTCTAAGACACGCAGTGACTCGGGACAGACCGCTATGGATCGTATTTGCTAGAGGCATGATCATAAAACTGCAGCAAGAACTCATCATAACGAATGATAAGACTATTGACGGTCGAGGAGCGAATGTTCATATAACGGGAGGTGCAGGTTTAACGTTACAGTTCGTGAAGAATGTGATCATACACAATATTCATATCAAACACATTAAACGTGGGGCTGGTGGGATGATTAGAGACTGCGAACATCATGTTGGGCATCGCTCAAAGAGTGATGGTGATGGGATCAATATTTTCGGAGCTTCGAATATTTGGATCGATCATATCTCCATGACGCATTGTTCTGATGGGATGATCGATGCTATAATGGGATCGACCGCCATTACTATCTCCAACTGCCATTTAACCGACCATAACGAGGTAAAGCACATGGGAAACATAAACAATTTTTCATAAACAAAAGAATCCTTTTAAGAAATTTCAGCCATAGATTTCATATTAAGTGTCATTTTATGTTTTTATATTCTTTTATTATAAGTGTAGTTTTAGATTTTTAATACAAATATTTTCCAGCTTTTACTCTTAAATTTAGTTTACTAATTAATAAAATTAAATAAAATAATATTTTTTAAATTTATGTGAAAAACCTTTAAACAATACTTGTTATGAAAACACTTGTTATGAAACGGAGAAATTATATACACCAAATGCAAATTTAAATGCGAAAACAATGATGATGCCATGTTTGTGCGTTTGGGATGTGCAGGTGATGTTGTTTGGGGGTAAAAACGAGGATGTGATCGACAAGAAGATGCAGATAACGGTCGCGTTTAACCATTTTGGTAAGAGGTTGGTTCAGAGAATGCCAAGGGCCAGACACGGTTTGGTCCATGTAGTGAACAATGACTACACTCACTGGGAAATGTATGCCATTGGTGGGAACATGAACCCTACCATTATAAGTCACGGCAACCGTTTCATTGCTCCTCCTCAAGAAAATTGCAAGCAGGTAAACAAATACTCTCTCTAATCAAGTAACTAATCACTACGTAACACTTGAGACACAACTTTTTGAAAACAAAGCGCAGGTTACAAAGAGAGAGTATACACCTTATAGAGAGTGGAAGTCATGGAACTGGCAATCAGAGAGAGATTACTTCTTGAACGGAGCTTACTTTGTAAATTCAGGAAGGGCAAACGCGTGGAGCCCTGCCCCTAAAAACCCAATCCATAGAAAGTTTGCGATCCGGCCTCAACCAGGAACAAATGTAAGAAGACTCACCAAAGATGCTGGTACGCTTGGCTGCAGACCGGGCAAGTCCTGCTGATTAAAAGTTCCATGTGTGTGTGTGCCGTGTTGTTATGGTAACAAAACAAGAAGAGTCTGTAAAAAGGAAGAGTAACAGATTGTGCATGATGCATTAGGGATAAATCATTAGGCTTCATTTCTTTTGGCTGTAAAAAAAAGAGTTCATTCTTTTTGTTATTCAAATCTTCTTTCTTGCCCCATAGGACATTCAATTTAAACACCATTACATAATAATCACTCCTAGTCTCCGTGTATCCTATACTACATCTATGATATTTGGAACCATCTGAATCAGCCTTCAAGTAGCTCTAACTTATCGCTCTCTTTCAAATCCTGAAACATGTCAAGACACAGATCAGATTGGGTGTAGGTTTCGTTGGACGTTTAATGATACCAACTGCTGCATCTATATCTATCTGTGACTGTATTTGATATAATGTATTGATCAGACAATACCTCTGAGGTTGCCGTTTCTTCGTTTGTAATTACTATACATGTGTTTGACTTCCCATAAAGTCGAAGCTTCTCCTGCAATATTACCACATGTAGCAAGTTATCATTAGGGACAAGATGAAAACAGTTGAGAGGTAAGACCAGCAGATTATTGATAGGAACTAGGTGCATGCGCATTCATATTTTTCTCTTCAAAGAGAGTACTTACCTGCATTAGAATATCCGGCACCTTGTGATTTTCTCCGCCCATAGAGTCGCATAGGTACATTAAACCCATATTCGCAATATTCTGCCCAGAGAAAACAAACAAAAACAACAACCTAAGACATTTTATCTATAAGTAAATGATCCCTACAAATGTCATTGAGCTGATAGGAATGGAAATGAAGTTACCTGCTTGTACTCAATACTATCTAATTTTCCACCCTGAAAGACATGAGAATTTAAATGGAATCAGTATGCAAATAACCACCACTAGAAGGTCTGTAATTTTTTTGTTTTCTTATTGGTGGTCAAAAGAAACAGAAAAAAAGTTCTTTAAAACAGCTGTACACGCACCATACCACCAAACATGCTATGCATTGCGTCAAAATCATCTCCAATGTTAGCCAGATCCTCTAGAGCCAAACCCACCTGTTCCATAGATCTGAAACGTATTAATACCACCCTTATAAAAAGAGAAGAGAACAACTCTTGAAACTAGTTAACACTTAATGCAGTATTGGTACATTGTCCTGGACTCCCTTTAAGAGATCCTTCTGCAATTCCATCTTATCGTCCGTCCTCTTAAGCCGCTCGGACAAGTGCTTCTTAGCATTCTAAACCAACAATATAAAAGCAAAATCACTATACAATTAGCATCCCTAATGATCATAGGCCTGAGGCAGCAACAACTGATGGGAGAATCGCCCTACAGAAATAGCTTCTGAAACGGTATCCAAATGCTTAGTCAAGTTGGAGACTGCCTCTTCCATGCTCCGCTTTGTTATGCACATGATGTCAGAGAATGACATACCCTACCACAGGAACAAAAAAAACATCAGCTTCATAAAAATCATCCCAAGTTACAAACAATGTAATAATAAATAACCTTGTACCACATGTATCCATAACCTATAGCTCCTAACGTCGCTGCCGGGACTATCAACGGGGTGAAGTCAGCTGGAAAACGTAGCAGAGAACGTCAGAGATTACTTAACACACACATTCTTAGAAAAATACCAAATCAAAACAAACCTCCTTGAGCTCCATTCATGACAGTTATCTGCCGGGAGGAGGATATTTGCCGGATCTCCATAGCTAACCGTTGCATCTACAACATCCCCAACACATAGTTACTTTCAAACTCAGACAATATCTTCACGTCAAGTAACATACACACATTACCTGAGTAGCCATGTCATCAGAATCGTCATCTGAATGATCTCCTGACTTCTCAAAACGCTTCACCAAAGACTTCAAAAACAAAACAAAAGGAACCTCTTTTAGCATACCCTTCTCATTCAAAACTCAAAAGCACGAAATAAAAGGTTTACTACCTGTAGCTCCCCCAAAAGATCCGCCATTTTTCCATTCTTCACCAGAATAGTACTTGTATAACCTTCACATTCGAGAACCAATAAGCAACAAAAAGAGTTAGATAAATCTTCAGAGACTCCACAGTGATGATCTAGAAACGTAAACCTTAGTTACCTGCTCCAGCTAGAATCAAAATCCTCGTTAACCCAATACCGGATTGCATAGCCATGTTCAATAAAAAAAGTTGTCTTCTTCTTCTTTCTTCGTCGTCGAGGTCTGACACTTAGCTCTCGCCGGCGTAATAAACTGTAAACCCCTCTGTTCAATGCCGGTTTCTGTGAAACGGTGTCGTTTCAAAACTAATTTAGGTGAAACTGTTGGGGCAATTTTGTAAGATTTTTAACATTATATGGTAAAAGCGAATTAACGAAAAGTTACCTCTCTCCTTAGTTGAAATTTGAAACCTTTTTTTCCTCCGTCGTATCCAGGGGAGAAGAAGACGATGTCGCAGCTCTTATCTTCTCCTCCAGTGGCGGTAAACTCCAAAATCTTCTTAAACCAACGGTTTACAGAAGCTCGGTTTCTCACCGCCGGTGGTTTCGTCGGAAGAGTGCATGGCTTAGCCGTGAAACCGACGGAGAGGGTGAAGCTAACGGTGAAGTCTCGGTATAGCGACTCATCTTCGCCGGCTTACTCTCCACAAAATGGTAAACCCACTTAAAAAGCTTGTTCCTTTTTGTTTGAATACTGAAAATGGAAGCTTAAAAGTCCAGAACTTTCGATAGCGTAGAGCTCATACTTGTGGGTTTTCTATGTTTGTTTGTTTGGATTAGGGGAAGGATCTTCGACACGGTTTTATGTGGGTCATTCGATTTACAAAGGGAAAGCCGCTCTTACTATAGAGCCTCGTGCACCAGAGTTTGTGGCTTTAGAAGTATGCTTCTTTTACCAAATCTCTATTGAATCATCTCTCCGTCGGTCGTAGATTGATCTCCATTGTCTTTTTATTCAGTCTGGCGCGTTTAAGCTTTCGAAGGAAGGGTTCTTGCTGCTCCAGTTTGCTCCTGCAGCTGGTGTTCGTCAGTACGATTGGAGCAGGAAACAGGTCTGGTGTTGTCTTTAACTTAGTAGACTATGGGATTCTGATAATGATCATGAACTTGGTTTGGTGAATGAAACAGCCTTTTACTTCTGATTATGATTTTGGTTAGATCATGTTTTGATTTGAATTGATGCAGGTGTTCTCATTATCAGTTACAGAGATTGGTAATTTAGTTAGCCTTGGGCCGAGGGAATCATGTGAATTCTTCCATGATCCTAACAAGGGAAAAGGGTATGCTTAGAACCCCGTCAGATCTGTTTGATTACACAGATTTTTCTGTTCTTTTAGTTCTGAATCGATGTTGTGTTGTGGTTGTTGTAGTAGTGATGAAGGTAAAGTGAGGAAGGTACTGAAAGTTGAACCTCTTCCAGATGGTTCTGGCCGCTTCTTTAACCTGAGTAAGTGATTTTTCTTTTTTCGTTTTTTTCATGAACTAAAAGCTCTTCTGATATCAGTTTCTGTTTTTTTTTTTCATGAAGGTGTTCAAAACAAGCTTTTGAATGTAGATGAGAGTGTATACATACCAATCACTAAAGCAGAGTTTGCTGTTCTTATATCTGCTTTCCATGTAAGCCCTCTTTGTCTCTTTATCTCTTTGTGAGAAGCCATTTGCCTGTTATTCTAACTTTACACATTGTGTCGCAGTTCATCTTGCCGCACCTTATAGGCTGGCAAGCGTTTGCAAGTTCCATCAAACCAGAAGACTCTAACCGTTTTAACAATGCGTCACCAAAGTATGGAGGAGTCTACGAATGGAGTAGATGATTGAGAATTACAGACAACCTTGCAAACTCGGTTCTTGTGGCCATCCCATCTTTTTGTTATCGCAATCAACGAGTAGCAGTAGAGACTGAAGTAGTGTTTGAGACCAAATGGGATATTGTTGTGTAGGAAAAAGCCATGTTATGTGTTATACAATTTTTAGTCAAGATTCGAGAGCAAACGATTGGAATTTTGGTAATACAGGAATCAATTTGCTCTTCCGCCTAATGTTATGTTTAGCTTACAAATAAGTGTGTTGATCACAAAAGGATATTCACTACAATACACCTCAAAGAGAACCCTGTTTCTGCTCGCAGTAAACCTATATTCATCACCAGTTCATATACTTAAGCAGACAAACTTAAACCTGGAAGTTTAACAAGTTGCTTCTCATCTATTACATGCCTGATACTTTCCACATCTTTCTAATGCAGCGTATATGCTGGACAAGATCACAAATGGAGCTGAAGTCTCTCTGCCTCTAAGTTGACTCTAACTCTGCTAGCTGCATTGCCACTTCCTCTCCAAGTACTGGACCCAGGTGTTGCCCTACATGCACCAAACAAAGAAGAATAAGACATTTGATCTATTACATTCTTGGTTTCTCTTAATCTCCCAGAGCGACCCAAAGGATCAACTAAAAACTTGAAATCCATTTTCGAACATTGCCACAGTGACCACACGCAGATAGAACAGCAGTAAAGGTTTATAAACTCGGTTCTATTGTTGGTTCAAACCGGTTTTTATGAAAGTTGAATTTAACGGTCTAATTCTGGTTAAGCACCCTCTCTCTCTCTCTCTCTCTCTTGCATCGTCTCAGAGCAAATATATCTAGAAGAGCAGCACTGCGTGCGTTATACGAAGTTGTCCACTTCATCATTTCTCAATCGCAACGGTGAATTCGAGGATCGATCCGGAGACTCATCATCTCATCATCTTCCCTTTAATTCCCAACCGTTTCTCGCCGCGCGAGAAGAGATGCTTGCTTGACGACGACCGACACCGTTCTCGCCTCTATCTTTACCCCCTTTTTTTTTGGCTCAACAGTGAGATCTCTTTCATGAATTCTTATCTCCTCCACACGTTGCTTCGTTGTTAGATCCGAAAGTTTGTACTTTTATCACATATGCTTATCAAAGTTTCGCTCTTTTTGCTGAATTGATCCGGTCCTAAGCGTTTCATAGGTTAAAGAGATGAATTTGCCGATTTGATTTGTTGATTTGCTTCTAAGCTAGGTTAGCTTTATCATCATAGATTATGTAATCGTCGGTAGATTTCATATGCATGATATAACTATAGATTGGGGGACCATACTTAGGCAAATGGTTTAAGGTTACCAGTAACGCAAGTCTGGCTGATTGCAACTACAGTTTAGAACACATTGAAAGTTCTGATTTTTTGAGTATGTTCTTGTGACCCACCCGCTTTCTCTTGGTTAATCCTGTGTTGGTTACTGGATATTTGATAAGAGTAAGAGAAGAATGTCGACTCCGGCGAGGAAGAGGTTGATGAGGGATTTCAAGAGGTTGCAGCAAGACCCACCTGCTGGAATTAGTGGTGCCCCTCAAGACAACAACATCATGCTCTGGAATGCTGTTATATTCGGGTAACTGAAACAAGTAAAAATAGATAATTTATTGGTTACAGAAACTTTTTTGAGTCTTTCTTCACTGTACTTATTACGTCTCCTTCTGTTTTGTGTATTTGCAGGCCTGATGATACCCCATGGGATGGAGGTAAAGTTTTGTTATATTTGTAAACGCTTATCTTGAGATTTTTGGCAACATTTTGTATTTATGTATACATTCTCTCTTGTATGATCTTTGTCAGGCACTTTCAAACTCTCACTGCAGTTTTCAGAAGATTATCCAAACAAACCACCGACTGTTCGGTTTGTTTCACGGATGTTCCATCCAAACAGTAAGACAACACCAGCTTTTCTTATTCTAGAGTGCATGTGATTCACGAAACTGACACTTGGTCTTTTTTTTTTCCTGCAGTTTATGCTGATGGGAGTATATGCTTGGACATCCTCCAAAACCAGTGGAGTCCTATATATGATGTCGCTGCTATACTTACCTCCATTCAGGTATATATATACAAATGCATAAAAATAATAGAAAGGTTCATATTGAAATGCTTCCTCGAGTATCATTTTACATAGATTTTTGATCTCCATGTTAAAGTGTTGGTGTTGTTGATATGATCACAATGGCTGAACCATCTCTCTCTTTTCTTTTTAAATCACAGTCATTGCTCTGTGATCCTAATCCGAATTCTCCTGCGAATTCCGAAGCTGCACGAATGTTCAGTGAAAGCAAACGTGAGTACAACAGAAGAGTCCGCGAGGTTGTGGAACAAAGCTGGACTGCAGACTAGTTATAATATTCTGTAGCATGTGTCTTCGAAAACATTGAACCTCCTCTCACGTGTTTGGTTCCACTAGCTCTTTCTCTTTCCTGTCTTCCGTGTGTTTTTCAAACTCTGTGTTTGTTGCTTTTATTGTTTCTATGTATTTCCATGTATTATCTCAACCACATTCATCTTCGTAACTATCCTATCTATTTCAATTTGATTTGCTTTGTTTTAAACAACAGGTTACTAAGTTAGCTTGGATTCTCAATGTAAGATAGTTCATGTAATATTGTAATCCATGAGACTACATATTGACTTATTGACTCTTTGTCTCTACATTCATCTTGCATTATTGTTTCTACAACTGTCTCTCTCTCTCTCTATATGATCAGTTTCTTTTCTTGAGGATGTTTCATTCATATATTGCCTTCATGGTTGCTTCATGATTCCCACTGTTTGTCCATCCTTGTTGCACTTGAATTGTATATTGCAGATTCCACACAACATCTTCAATCGATGGTCGCTTGCTCTGATCTTCACAAAGACAGTTGATAGCAAATTCCACTGTTGTCCTCAACGACTCATAAGCATATGATCCTCTGACAGATGGATCTGCTAAGCTGCTCAAAACGGACGGTTCATCTCTCAAACCATTCTCCAGCTGCGAGGTATAACGAAACAGGGTTACAAACTTTGTAAGCATGTCTTGATTAACAAATATGTAAAAAGTTTTTAATTGACAATTTGAAACATGAACAGACCTGAAGCTTCAAGCTTCCCATCTCTGAAGAGCCTGCAGCTACTACTTTCCCTGTGATGATCTGAAGTAATATCACTCCAAACTGGTACACATCTTCTTTCTCTCCATCCTGATTACTGCACACAAGTATATAACAAGTTTAAGAATTTGATACAAGAAAACATATCTTAAGAGATATATACCTCCGTGGAGTTTTGACTTGATGGCTCTCTGCTCCAACCTACAAATGCCACAAATTTTTCTTAGATTGAATTAAAAGAAAAAAGAATGAAAACTATGCTTATACCTTGGATGGTAAAGGAATAGTGTAGCCACTGATTTTTACAGTGAGTGTTCCATCAAGCAGAATATTCTCTATATCCAAATTGTTCCCAAAGATTCCTGGTGCTACTCCCATGTGTAAGAACTGTATCCCTCTAGCGACTCCTATTGCTATAGCCATTCTCTGAGGCCATTTCATCACCTCTTTCTTCCTACAATCTGATTAAAACATTCCCATATGAATCTACTGAAACTGAATGTGTTTTTTTTTTTTGTCTTTTTCAGGTTTTACCTGTGAGAAAGTCCTTCAACGACCCGTTTGAGATATACTCTTGGACAATGAAGATGGTGTGTCCAGCGTGTTGATTGTGGCCTTGGTTACTGGCTATGCAATGTCCAAGAACGCTAACCAAATGCATGTGCCTTAGCTTTGATAAAACTTCCATCTGCTGAGCTAAGCTCTGTGGTAAACTCTTCTGTTTCAGCTTGATACATCTCACCGTCACTGCTATGCCTTCTCTGAGACAACCTCTGTACAGCTGTTGGTATACAAAAAGTATATCAACCAGTCAGGCTTTATATTATGTCGTTTCATGTTTATGTTTGATGTTGTTTTACCTGCTCGCAGAGAAGACTTGCTGCATCAAAGTCGTTAGTCGCTTCTTCCAGTTCCTCCAAGGAGAAGATGTGGTACGGTGGCAGACCAATCACTGCAGATCTCATTGTCTGCGGTACACGTCCTACATTCGTAAAAAATTCTTTTAATTGTTCTGCTTGAGAAAAAAAAACTGAATCAATACAGTAAAATAGTAAATAATCTTTGTTTACTTGAATCTGGTAATGACTTGGTGCTGGTGGTTGTGTTGCTGCAAACTGAGGCTTTATCAGATGCATGTCTATCATTGTTGTTGTTGTTTACTTCAAAAGTATCTTCTTCTGATTCTGATCTTCTTCTTTTCAGGACAATCAAAACCAACACAACCAAGATTGCTCCAAGGATGACCACACCAATGATTACCAGAATCACCATGCCGAGTTTGCCTCTTGCAGAATCTTTCTCTTCAACCTTGTGGACAGGTTCCACAGCTATTGCTTTGCTGGCTTGGTTTTGACAGAATGAAAGCGGACGCTGATATTTTGCGTTGGGAGTCCCATTCAAAGACAAGCAGTTGAATGAAAAGAGCACTGTCTGGTTCTTGAAACTCTTGGAAGAGTAGCAAGACGGAAGCTTCCCGGTTAGAAGATTGTGAGAAACGTCTAAAGTTCTTCTAACCTTTGAGGATCTGCAGGTAGAATTAGGAAGCGATCCGCTGAACATATTCTGAGCCAAACTTAGAGTTTGAAGAGAAGGATGAGAGAACAGAAACTCCGGAATCGATCCGGTGAACTCGTTGGATGAGAGGTCTAAACTTTGAAGTTTATTCAGCTTCTTGATCTGTTCTGAAAGCTTGGATCTAAAGGAGTTGTTCCTCAATGAAACAGAGACGAGGTTACTTGGGAGTGAAGGCAGTTCAGGACCGAGATTATTACCTCCCAGATCCAGCTCTTGAAGATTAGACATCCCTCTGAGATCAAAGACAGAACCGTTGAGCAGATTGTCTGTTAAAACAAGGCTTCTCAGATTCTTCAAAGACGAAATCTCTTTTGGAATATTCCCGGATATGAAATTAGAGGTGAGATTGAGAGACTGGAGAGAAGGTGATAGCTTGGTGATGGCCTTAGGAGAGAGAGGGCCAGATATACCGAGTGAGGTAAGAGACAGAGTGTTTAAGCTTGAGAGTTTTGTAAGAAGAGTGAAGAGTTCTTCAAATCTTCCAGAGAGCTTAGTGGTTCTGTTTCCAGTGATGGTTAATTCTATTATGTGACCTTTGGAGCAGATGACTCTCAAGGAAGGAGAAGAAGGGATGTTGCAGAAGTTGGCTGTATTGGTCCATGATTGAAGAATCTGTGGATATTGTAGCTGCTTCTGGATATCAAGGAGAGTTTTTGATTCACTTGGAGGTAACTGAGACTCAGAGCGTAGTGGAAGGAGGAGAAGAAGAAGGAAAGTGAAGGAAAATACATGGTTTTGGAGGGAACTCTGCATTTTCTCTGAAATTTTCAGTGTTTGGAGATGTGTTTAGGCTTAGAGAAACAGAAACTCATTGAAAGTTGTCATCTTTTTTTTTACTGGGATCACAGAGACTGGCAGATCTATTGGGAAGATGGAGGAGATAGCTTGGGGATCAAAAGAGAGTTAAGATGTTCATGGGGAAATTAAGTGGATGCATTTAATGCCACTTTTTATAGTAATTTAAAATCTTTGCTTGTTTGTTCATTACTGCACATTGCACAACCTCTGCTTGACAGACTGGTTTTAATGCATACAAGAACATGACTTTATTTATATATTTTATTTTTTTAACTTTTAAAATACATTGAAGAACATGGACTATAAATTTTATTTTATTTTTCACCTCTAGTTCACATTATATATATGTATATTCGGTCTTCCGACTTAAATAGTATATTTTGGTTTGATTTAGTTTCAACTTGTTAATAACTAGTTTTGATTGACCAGTAGATGTAGAATTATGAATGTCAAAAGAATTGACAATAGATAAAATGTATTAAAATCCAAACAGGGATCATAGGATACTTAAGAGCATTACTAGTTTTTTATTTTGTTAATTTTTGGAAACAAATCGATCATGTGCTTTGTTTTTTCTTCCAAGGGACCCTTATTTTTAATAATGCAACACGTGATTTTGTTCAAAACATGTATGATAACACTTGTTTGATTAAAACGTCTGTATAATTGAACAGGTTAGAGATGATGTTTGGTCACCTGTCGGTGAGAATGAGATCAAGAAATGAATGTCGTTTCTTGTTCTCCAGAAAACGAAGCCATTACGTTTATGTCTTTTCTTTTAAAGTGTCGAGATTCTAACAAATGTCGAGCTGTGTTCTTTTGTTTTGATGAACTGTTCATATACTTTCTCTTTTATTTTTTATTTGTTTATTAAAATTCTCTTTAGTTAATGATTGTGCAGTGAAACTATGATTTTTCATTTTTTGATATAGAATTACTGAATATTGTGTTGTGCCTTCAAGAAAGTATTTAGAAATAATTTATTGTAAAATATTAAGAATGGATTCTAGACGATGGAGCACATGCAACTGCCTTGGAACAATCGTCACTGCGAAAGTATCATTTAATATTTTCTAAAAGCATGCATATATATATATATATATATATATATATATATATATATATATATATATATATATATATATATATATATATTTAAATATTAATTTCATCAAAAAATATTTAAATATTAATATTTATTAGATAGATCCGAAAATGGAAATTCAGATACAGTTACAAGCTCGAATTGACAAAAACTTCTAATTCAATCTATTACATTCTAGTTTTGTTCACCCACTAAACCTGGTACGTCCCACTAATCAAATCCTTAAGAATCAATTGCCATTCTCAACCATTAACGATGATTGCGGGAAGATGTGGTTTCTCCTTTTTTCGGATGCTAGGATTTTCCATGTCTAGATTTCTAGTGTAGTTAGCTTCCGATATTTTGTATTGAAAATTATATTAAAATTAGCTATATATAATATTTATTTTTCATTTTAATAAAATTATTAAATTTTGAAGGTATATAATATTGAAACTTTTGATTTTTAAATAATTTGTAGCTAAAATTTATGTCTTTGACAATATAATTATTACACAATCTCTACATATTAATATCCAATTATATAGGAATAAAAAAACTACAATATCAATTCTAAAAATTGTTTTTGAAACATTTTATATAGTTAAAAATACTTGATTACTAAAAATGGTTTTATGAAGCATCCTAAATATTTTATGTAAATCACATATTTAATTACCACAAATAATTATAAGCAATATATTTAGGTCGTTTGAATATTGATAAAATTTGGTTCTGGAACTAATCTTCTTACTCATTAAATAAATTAATAGATGAAAATCCATTAACAAATCTAATTTTAATAATTTTTTCCAAACTTTATGATTGATACCTAAAAAATCAATTAAGTGACTTTTCATTTAATATAAAATGAAATTTTAAAATGGATTAAATAAATTAATTTATAAGCTCGTACAAATTACTTACAACATCTTATCATAATTTAAAATATATGATAAGCCAAGATAAATCATTTCTATTTTTATTTATAATTCTTATAGATGATTTATAATATATGTATCAACTTCATTTGACATTAATAGCTATTATAATACTTTACATACAAATATAACGATTTATATAAGAATATTAATATTTTTTTTTATCTTAATAAACTTTTTGTTTATTATTTTACGTAGCTTACAAATATATAAAAATTGATCAACCATTATTCTTTTTTATATTTTTCCAAAAAATTAGTTACCAGACACAATTATTTGTAATATTATGTAGATTATTTTGCAAACGCCCATGAATGGGACAGAGCACAATGGGATCTCCTCTCAACGCAGACCTCTCGCATCTCCCGCTCCTACGCTCCACCGCAGTCGCCCCCTCGGGGCACAATCATCTGCAACACGAATGCTGCCTGGAATCCGGAGACAAAGGATGCAGATCTTGGCTGGATCTTCACCCTCCTAGACTTCTATCGAAACAAGGCTTCAAATATGTCGCATGCGTCCAATCGCCCTTCAAGCAGAAGCTCTAGCGATCAGGGCTTCCCTCCAACACGCCATAGATCTTGGCTACAACAAAATCTGGTTCCGATCAGATTCTTAGGGCCTATTCAAGCCATCGACTCGATATCAAAGCCGGAGGAACTCTACGAAATCCTCTCGGACGTTGGTTCTCTATCCGCTTCTCTTTACTTTTGTTTTTTCTCGTTCATCCCTAGAGCACAAAATTGGCCAGCTGATTCAGTAGCAAAATCAGCCCTATGTAATATGAATGCTTCATGGGCCTAGGCCTTTTATTTATATATGAATGGTTGCTCAAAAAAAGACTTAATTTATTATTTTAAATCTAATAAAAATAGATCAAAACTAAAACTTATTTAACAATCAATTTATAACAATTTTTAAGACTTCATCAATAACCGACATATAAGCAAAAGTATTTTAATTGACTTTTCAATTAATATATAGTAGGATCTCAAGTTTTCATCGAATTTAAAATTTTGTTAGTCAAAGAAATATATATTTTTTATCAAAGATATTTGTTTGCTGAAGTTATTAATATCTAAAAAGTAAAATTATGTAAAAGTAAAATGAAGTGAATCATGAACTCTGGGGTTGAAGAGAGTTTACCAAGGAAAATTATGTAAAAGTACAATGAAATGAAGTAACAATAATGTTAAAACGTAATGGGCCAGTGAAGTAAAATAAATCAACTGCGCTGACCAACGTGAGGCAAATTTGGTTAATCTATGACACATGTCACCTTCTCAAAAACCTGTTTACTTACGTGTAAGTGAGATAACGTGTACTTAATAAGATTTTATTTTTTTTATTTTCTGGGTTTTCCATTTATTCTGTAACCGGTTCAAAGTTCAAACACCAAAAAGGCAAAAAGCTCGTCACTTTGCCTATAGTTGCCATATCATCAACGCCACTATTGCTTTGAACCGGTTCAAACACCACAAAGCTTGTCACTTTGCCTATAGTTGCCATATCATCAACGCCACTATTGCTTTGAATTTCATGGTTTCTAATTGGGAAAATTACTTAAAAATACATAGACTGATTTTCGTTTGCTAATAAAATACACGAACTATTTTGGATCCCCGTTCAATACATGAACTAATTTTCGTTGTCTATTAAATACATAAACTTTTGAAATTCATAGGTTTTACACATTATTTTAAACGGCGTTAACTATATTTAACGGAAGTAATGACGACGTTAACGTTTAATTAAACACGTGATTAATTGTAAAAAAAATTCTTAAAAATACACGAACTAATTTCCATTTGCTAATAAAATATACCAACTATTTTTAGATTCCCGTTTAATACATGAACTAATTTTTGTTTCTCATTAATTACACAAACTTTTGAAATTTGCAGATTTTACATATCGATTTAGACGATATCAACTATGTTTAACATGACTTAGACGATATCAACTATGTTTAACAGAAATGAAAACGATGTTAGTGTTTAATTAAACTTGTGGTTAAACTGCGAAAGAAAAATTATTTAGAGTTCCTCTGGATAGATTATATTGTTAGCTTTCTTCTCTATTACGCTTCCATAGTGCAAATTAGCCTGATAGAATCATTACCACTGGATTCAAAACGAATAATAAGAATCAGAAACACATAAATGGAAATCGACACTACACTTCGAAGTGATATAAAGGGAAATCAAAGCGAAGAAGAAGAAAAAGAACATAGTTTGAAGAATAATAAAGTTGAAACAGATTAGGGTGCCAAACTCGAATTAAAACTAACTTGAAATAGGGCTCGATCAATTTGAGAGGTTTTGGCTAAGGGTGAGTATGATTTTCACAGTTTAACCACATGTTTAGTTAAAACTAATGTCAACTTCTGTTATGTCGTCTAGATTGATGTGTAAAATCTCAGATTTTATAAGTTTGTGTATTAAACGGGAAACAAAAATTAGTTCGTGTATTAAACGAGAATCCAAAATAGTTGGTGTATTTTATTAGCAAATAGAAATTAGTTCGTGTATTTTTAAGGAATTGTTTTTTCAAAATTTAAACATGTATTTAATTAAACGTTAACGTCGTCGCTACTTCCGTTAGATATAGTTAACGTCGTTTAAAATAATGTGTAAAACCTACAAATTTTAAAAGTTTGTATATTTAATAGGCAACAGAAATTAGTTCGTGTATTAAACGGGGATCCAAAATAGTTCGTGTATTTTATTAGCAGATGAAAATTAGTCGTGTATTTTTAAGAAATTTTCCGTTTCTAATTATATTGACGGCGATAGGTGCATTCCACAAACCAACGTTTCTTACATTGGTGGTTTAATTAGTTCTGTAAGGTATCTATTAAATAGATCATGAGTGCCGGTCCAAAAATTTTAGATGCCCTAACAAAATTTTAACAGCATATTTAAATCCTTTTTTCTAATATCATATATATAATATATAAAATAGAAAACTTCATATAAAATTTTATAAAGTAATTCAACGCCATTAATAATAATTAAAGATAAATTTTATGAAGTTAATTGTATAGCAATATTTGTTAATATTATCACCAACATTTGACTATAATCAGTTATAATTTACAAAAATCAATTGTTAATACAAACTTCCACACTAAATACAATATTTTACTTATATCTATATAAATTTTACTTAATATTTTATATAATTTTATTAAAGTTTATATATAAAGATATGGCTTAGTACTGCAGAAGTAGACTAATCTAATTAAGTGATTTAAGTTCTATAAAATCCATGTCAACGATCATATCTGTCAAGTGTTTCCAGAGATTTCCCAAGAGCCGGTGCTATTAATCCATTTGCTCAACATCATTTTACATTCTTTTGTTTACTTTCTTGCTTCTGAAAACTAGAAAACAAATCCCTTTTATCTTAGCTTAACTCTACTCTCAAAGATTAGTTGTGTAACTTGGGTCCTTGTGTATTCAATCTCTAAGTACTGCCATGCACAGTTGCACTTACGGTTTGCATTTAATGGTTAAAACCTGATCACATTCTGATATATAATGTTCACCTGAAGTCACGAGGGATGATTTCTGATATATAATGTTCACCTTATGAGGATTGAAAGAAGATAAAGCATGTGCTACTTAACTGTCCGTCTGTGCTACAAAAATCTCAGATTCAGTGCAGAAAGAATTGCCTGGTGAGAAGGTTTCAGCTTCTGAAACAGTTAACATATAGCCTGAAACAGGATAAGCCAGAGAAAGATGACTCAAAACCGGAGAGAGAAATGACAAAGCTGAAAATAGAGATCCAAGAGCCAGATGTTCAGTTCATTAGCTCTGAGAATGGAAATGCTGTGTCTGAAGACACAAAGCCAAGCGATAGACGAGCTTCGCTGCCTACAAAGATTGAAACTCATCATCAAGACGATGAGCTTTTACTACACATAGCGGGAGAGAAAGATCCCAAGCTACATCTGGAAAGGCAAGAGTAAGAAGAGGAGGACAAGTGGGTCTCCTCCGAGGATTGGTGGCGTAGAGAAGCCAGAGAAAAACGGGACCCACTCTCTTCCTCATATAGCCAATAAAGATAAGCTGAGTGCAATGACTCCAAGAGCTCACAGACTTCTCATAGCTTCAGCTACAGGATAATGAACAGTGACAGATGTTTTTCGTCTTCGAAAGACATCATTGGTGGTAACAAGTCTTACATTTATACACAGAAAGAAGCCTCTTGAAAGTTTCAACTCCCTATTCTGCTCATGTTTATTGCAGATAAATCGATGAAAGTTGAGTGGAAACGGTGAATTCCTTTTGAGGCAATAGAGAGAGAGAGCAATCCAGAGTCGTCATCGTCTGATCATCTTACACTGTTGTACAAAGCTCTGAAACCTTTTTTTAGTCATTTAACTGTTTTTTTTTTGTTTCTATATGTTTTCAGTGTGTTGTACTTTGAATTTGGTGTGCCTGATGAGTCTTTGACATGGTTCTCTTTAGTGTTAGTGTCAGATGCTTTGTTTTCACAAACAAGTAGTTTCTTTAGTAAATAGTTCTTATAATGCTTCTCTCTGATCATCATGTACAGTTTGATCATGAATAATGCTTTTATTAATTCTCTGTAAAACAAAGAACACAAAAAAAACAGAAAGAATAAACTGTATATATAAGTGAAATCGAATTAAATCAAAAAGTCTTCTAATCACAATTCAAAAGATTAAAAACATACTTTTTAAGAGTTCAAAACCAAAGCCTGAACAAAAATCTCAGAATGCTCACCTGAAGAGAACCACATCAATAGTGTGAACAGATACATTAATTTACACACACAGCAGCATACTTTACAACAGAAAACTATTCAAAATATGCTTATGCCAGAAAAGAACAACACCAAACCATTACAACATTAATACAGTGATTCTATCTTACAAGAGGAGATTGACTGTGAGAAGGCAGCGGAGAAGCAACCTGAGTTATGTGCAAGAGTGGCCGATCATAACTATACCTCCTCGGAGATTTCTGTACAACAGATCCATTACTACCTCTTGGAGAATCAATTCGACCTTGCCTAGTTCCAGTTCCATTACTACCTCTTGGAGAATCAATCTGACCTTGCCTTGTTCCAGGTCCACTACCACCTCTCGGAGAATCAACCTGACCTTGTCTTGCTCCAACTCCAGTTCCATGTTTAGTAGTTGTTGATTCAAGCTGATCCAACGTGGCCAAAACTTCCGACATTTTTGGTCTGAGTTTTGCGTCAGGGTTTAAGCACTGCAATGCAAGACTAGCAGCTGTGTATGCTCCTTTCTGAGGATACTGACCTCCTAACCTCGTGTCCATTATCCGGAAGAGCTTTCGCCTGTCCCCAAGATACGGTGTTGCCCAATCTACTAGACTCTGCTCCACTCCTACTTTTGATTTGTCCACGGCTCTTCGTCCTGAGAGTAACTCCAGTAGCACCACACCGAAACTGTAGACATCGCTCTTAGCTGTTAACCGTCCTGTACATGAAAATTGAGATGTGAGCTTGAGAGTTTAAGGAAGTAAAGTGTGTTGAAACTATGAGCTGCAGAAGCCAAAGTTTCTCTCACCTGTGGCTACATATTCAGGGGCTGCGTATCCGTGAGTACCCACGACTTGAGTGGAGACATGTGTCCTGTCACCAGTCGGACCAGCTTTAGCTAAACCGAAGTCTGAAAGCTTAGCATTGAATTCCTGTTTTAAAAAACCAATAAATGAAGTTTTAGTTAGAAATGAAGTTGACATCTTGAACTGTGTGTGGGGTTGAAGAGAGTTTTGCTTACTGCGTCAAGTAGAATGTTGGCAGCTTTAAAGTCTCTGTATATCACTTGAGATTTAGCGTCGTGAAGAAAAGTAAGCCCTTTGGCTGCTCCTATGGCAACTTTCATCCTTATAGCCCATGTTAGTGGCTGCGCACCACCTGCAAGAGACCAAACAAAAATCATTTGATTACAAAAAACACGGTATAAAGAAACATAAAATATGTCGACTTTGCTGAGGTATTATTACATACGTCTAAAGAGATGATTCTCCAAGCTTCCTTTTGGCATGAACTCATACACCAACAAACGGTCTTCACCTTCTACACAATACCCAACTAGTTTGACAAGATTTGGATGACTAAGCTGACCAAGATAATTCACTTCAGTCTGAAAACCAAAACAAAACAAAAAACATGTCAGCAAACAACTCTTGAGTGACACACTTTATGATTACTACTAGAGAAGGAGAGAGAGGTGAACAAGAGCGTACCAACCACTCCTTATGACCTTGAAAACCTTCGGTTTTAAGCTTCTTAACAGCGACAACGATACCAGAGCCAGGTTTGGAAGCAGTAAGCGTTGTTCGATCAAGCCAGCCTTTGAAGACATAACCAAAACCTCCTTCGCCTAAAAGACTATCAGGTCGGAAATTCCTAGTAGCGCTCTTGAGCTCGTGAAAGGTGAAAGCTTTAAGATTCGGTGATGACAGGATCTCTCCTTCGGTTCTTGGTGTTGGTAAAGAGTCTACGCTAGTGTAGGAATCGATGCTTAAGCTTGACGGAACCGTGGAACGGCTTGTCTTGCTAGAAACTCTTGAACCCGATGAACCTATATACATTGGAGCCAAAAGATCTAAAATCAGACAATATCTAAACAAATCAACTTGTTCCAACACTTAAAATCTCAAAGAGATATCTACAGTCCGTGAAATCAGGGACATGATAGAGAGATGGGGTAATACAAAAGGATTGATCTTTGAAGATCCCGACAGCTTAAAGGTTAAGACTTTGGGGTCAATGATTTGACTTAAACCCAGAAAGCAAACTCCAGGAAACAATTACAGAAACTTAAGCAAGCAAGAAAACTGGATAAAGGAAGAAACTGTGGAGCTATAGAGAGAGCAATGATACTAACCAGAATTTGCATGAGGACTGTGGCGGCTGCTACTATCCACTTTAGCTGATGAATCCAAACAATTACCCATTTTCTAAGGCAAAGCCTCACTCTTTTCTCTCTCGAGACAACGAACAGATTCAAGAAATTATCTGAAAATGGAAGCCAGCTAGCTTCTCTCCCTCTCTCCCTCTCTCTTTCCTTATTGATTGCTCAGCGCGCAAAGTCTAGGTGTAATTGTAATCGGTAAATAATTATAGTACTTTTGATTTTATTTTTGTGAGAAAAGAAGATTCTAAAAAGGCAAAATATCAGAAGGTAAGAAGGTGTTTCAGGAAAAAAAAATCACAAGGTAAGAAGAAGAAGGAACGTGAAATTCTGAGAGAACACAGATACATTTCAAAAGTCTGGTGGTGGGGGTTTATGCGAAACTACTGTCGTACCCTTCTATGCTTTGTCCTACGTGGTCCTTGGCTTTTCTTTAAAAAGACCATATTGCCCTTTTGTTCCCCGAATCTCCATGGTTTATGCGGGGCATCGAGAAGGGATAGTTTGGTAAAACCCGGGTTACTAATCTGCTTACGTGTTTGCTTGCGTCAGCAAGTCCACGTCAGATTGTAAAGTCTCAAACTTTACATTTTTTAACCTTAAGCAAAAGCAGAACTCCTATAGGATGCATCAAATCTAGAATCATATTGAATGTGGTAAAAGATTCGAATGATTATCTAGATAAACCTACCTAAAGATTAGTCACATACAGGTTTAGACAACTGTTTTAATGAAAAAAGTGGTAGTTTACACGCGTTTGTAATATTTTAATCACAAGTGTAATTATAACTTTATTCCATGCATTGACCCAATACATTCCTTGTTGATCTGTTCACATCACGTTGGACCGACGCATACAAGAGCAAACTTTTTGTCCATATTACGTACCTTCACAGTTGTCACGTGTGAAAATTGCATTTCAAATTGTTTCATAAATTGGCAGTACTAATCAAACGAACATTAATAATCGCAGCAAAACAAAATAGTGAAATGGTGCTTGAGAATACTTTCATATATAGCAAACTAAAAAGTAATTTCTTAAATTAGTTTGGATGATTACATAACAAGATTTATTTTTTGGAAAAGCGTATTTGACAAGTGACGACTAACATTTTGTGAGTGGTGGTCGGAGTAGATTGTTAAAATATGTTACAATACATGTATTTTGCAATTTGATATTTTATATTATGAATGTCTAAAAGTTTATATAGTTTACAGAAAAAAAAAGTTTGTATACGAAGCATGTAAATAGTAACTATTTCAAACAATATATAAAAACTCTTCTCTTGTGTATATGGTTTGTCTCTATCTATGATCTATTCATTGAGCCATTATGATAATCGTGGATAAAAAATAAAAGAACAGCTTACACGTATTTTACAAAATACGTTTGAGTGCATATTATTGTAGTTGCTGTCATATTTTATGCTTTCAACCTTGTTTTATTCGTTAACAATATTATCATCTTTTCCTTTACACAAAAGTATCTTATCACATTAGTTTTTTATAAACTTTTTAATATTTTATTAAATTCATCATTTTAAAAACAACGTATCCCTATCATGCACGAGTTTCTTAATTTCCCCCTGAATAATTTAATTGAAACTTTTAGAAAAAAAAATGAGTTTAATGATATTTGGAATTATTTAAATTCCATCTAAACCAACGATGACCAACCTTAATGATTGTGACCCACTTGGTGCACGCCCTATAGAGCCAGGCCTGCGTAAAGTGACGGATTCACAAACACCACCCAAGA
The DNA here is from genome assembly GCA_016432835.1 of Brassica nigra. Lineage (NCBI taxonomy): Eukaryota > Viridiplantae > Streptophyta > Magnoliopsida > Brassicales > Brassicaceae > Brassica > Brassica nigra. The sequence continues at coordinate 11,762,414 of CM028247.1, read as the reverse complement.
CCCCATTGCCTCATGGTACTAAATACTAATCTCACGTTTGCATCAAAACATAGATTTAAACAATCTTCCATCTATAATCATACAATCATACGTACAATTTAAAAAACAACCTTCTTTTGAATTGGGTAATTTTGTTCGAATTTGGCTTATAATCGAAATTTTAATTCCTTTTCGGGTTTATTTATAATAATATTATTATAAAAAAATCATACATACAATGAAAATCTCGCGTGAGACAATGCTGGTGATGCAGCCGCGCATTCATTGTGCCTTAACGTCCACAGATTGTTTTTCTGTCTTAGTAAGAGAGATTTGATCTCTCTGATTTACAATTCTTAAGAAGCAGTTCCTAAAGATTCCATTGAACCCGTAGTTGAGCTGAAACAATGTTCATAGGCTGCGCCAGCTCAGAATGAACTCAAATATATGGGGCACAATATACAACATGCTCTACATGTTTAGCTAACCACAAGAGATCGGATTCGAAGCATTGAGGTTCTGTAAAAAGACACACCCAGAAGCGGCACGGGACATTCTAAAATACTGTTGATGAGGTGCCAGGGACAAAACTTCATGGTTATGACGATAAGTCGATAAGTAACATCGGGTAGCAAGCTAACACGACCAGGAAGTTTGTTAGCATCGTTGTGTCATCGGTAATGAGCGGAGATCCATTGTCGATTTGATGTTAACCACACTAAAAAGCAGTTCTTAGTCGGTTCGACCGGTATTATGGTCCAATATTAAAAAAATGGTTTTATGAACTGAACCGGATTAGTAGTACAAAGAAAGAGCGGTTGGAAATTTCAAACTCAAAACAAAAAGGTAAGAAAGGTGATGATTACGTTTTGTCTTCCACTAACTAACAACTTACTTTTAACTCTTCCCATTTAATAGAGAAGCAATCCGGATCCAACTAAGAAGTAAGAACCCTCTTCATTTGAATTTTTCTTGTTTCTGCAACTATAACTACGGAGGAAGGAGAAGAACAAGAAAAACATAGGTAAGTTCTTATAAAGATACGATTAATTCACACCAAAATCAAATCATTTCCATTCATATAGTCTCTTTACAAATCACATGAATCTTCTTTTACTTATTTTCTGTCAGCTTCTCATACCTATGAGAAGTTACTCTACATAAAGAAAGGTTCTCCAAAACCTTTACGAAAGTCTTGGCTTATCTTTTCTTCTTCTTCATGTTTTCTAATCATCACTGTATATAGAAAGGCGAGATGCCTCTCTGAAGTTGTTTTATCTTTTTACACTCTGAAACAAAAACTCTGTTTTTATGTAATATATAGGTTTCTGTACAGAGAATCAAGAACACAACAAATCAAGAATTCATTGGGAAGGCAAAAGACCCGGATTATGTATCCGGGTTTGACCCTTAAAAGAGGGAGGACAAACAAAAGAATGTATCTTTCTTACACACACACAAGTCATGAATTAAAATGAAAAACCACACATACTTTTTTTTAACCCTTTGATGAAATGGGTTTTAAGTATGCATGATGATGATGAAAAGAAACACTCCTGCAATCCTGAGTATCTGAGAGGGAAACTCAGGTCTAGACTTAAGAAATGTTACCTTTTAACATTCTTGGATTCTAGATTATCAACACCAAGGGAGCAAAAAAAATGCAGATCATGGCACGCCCGCTTCACAAAAACTTTTCAGGCCGATATGGCTGCAAAACCTAATGAAGAAAATCTAAGCAGAAAAAAGAGGGAAGAAATGCAAGTTATGTCAGCTCCATGGAGACATAACCGCGGTTTTAAGGATGGTTTTTTTTTGGGTTTACAAGCTATCGAGAAGGACTCTTTTGCAAGGAGGTGGTTGTGAAAGATTAGCACTTGGACATGGGGACTCAACACCCAGTGTTTTTAGCACAAAGTTCCTTTCCTGCAGAGAGAGATTCATCAGCTTTCTCTTCATAGAACTATATATCCCACAACTAGATAAATTTAAGTGCAAAGCTTACACTTTCAGAGAATTGTGGGCTTGGGATGCCTGCTGCTAGAGATCTGAACAATGGAGTGACTTGAACAGGAGATTTGAACTCCTCGTCATTGACCGACATAGTCACAATCTCATTAGTGTTATCTAGGACATCATTACAAGTTGAAAGTAAATCCACTTGTTCCACAGTTGCATCAGAGACAATCCTATTATCAGGTAGTAACTCCCCAGCATTTTGCTCCTGTGTTGTTGTCTGAGAATCAGAGATAGGTTGTAGAGTTTGGTCACCAGAAGAATGTGGCATTGTAGTTGACCCTGAGCTATAGTCAGAGCTTGCAGGTGAATCATGGAGATCCGGTTGCCTATAAAGGGTCATTAAAATGTCAGAAACCGTTTTCTCTATAGCACCACAATCATTCATACTAATAAGAAGTGTGAAATCAGAACCTCCAAGAAGCTTGACTATCTTCGTGACTACTCCTCAAGTCCTCAACAAGATCCTTAAATTCCTCAAGTTGGAAATCGATATCAGGTAGTCCGTATCTGAATAGATCATTCTCTTTGCTTTTATTAAAGAAATCCTGCAGGACCTGCACCATTAGAAAGAACAACAACAACAACTGTCTGTGTTATGTTCCAGTCAATAGTTTCAAAGTGGAGTGACCAAACCGAGTTGAGAATCACAGATAAACCGCCGCATAGTTACCTTCCAGGCATTCTCCATGCTTTGTTCTGTGTTATCTGCATTAACTCTCTGGGCCAATGAACTGAGAAGCTCAGCTTGTTGCATCAAACATGTTGCCTTCGGATCTTCCTTCTTAAGAAACACCTCTTGATTACCTTTATCTTCACCTATTTACAGAAAACACACAGCTTAACAGAATAAGAACTCATTATGTTGAATTTTTACTATTGCTCTTGTGTTCCCTAAGAAGAAATTTTGCGCAGAGTTGTTCACCTTCACTCTCTTTGACACTGTCTGTTTGATTCTTCTCTTCATTGTGGGCTAGTACCAGAAATGGAGGTCTTATCTGCTGATTCACAACCTTTATATGTGATCTATCCCCATAGAGATGCTGGTTCACACACGAGTTAACCTTTATGTGTGATCTATCCCCATAGCCACCAAACACCTTAACATCTGGAATGTCACTTCTCCTGAAATAACGAAACATGACCAAACGTTTCAAAGCTCACTTCTTTGGGTCAATGGGACCTCAGACAAAAGAGGAAACCAAAAAAACAAGGTTGTCACCTCATCTTTTTAGCAAGAGGGGAATGGGTTTCGGCTTTCTGTGGTGTACTGATACCACAATCTGGGAGCAACATCCTTTTGTTGTTAGAGTTGGCACAAGAAACAAGTCTATTGTCTTTAGCCATGGCTTCATACTTAGCTCTCTTCTTGCAGAGTGTTGTGAACCTGTTCTTCACTGCATTATCCGTTCTACAACAAAGCAAGAAAAAACACATTTTTAACCATCTATTTCCATTCACCATAAGATCTTTTTGTTTGTTATGTAGTAGTATATACCTGCCTGAGACCACTTTTGCAATCTCAGTCCATCTGTTTCCAAACACTCTTTGTGCCTAATAAACCAAAACACAGACACATAAGATGAGATAAAAACTCTATAAACTCCGTAACTATGTGATAAAGAAAAGATGTCTAACCTCACACAAAAGAGTATCTTCTTCAGGGGACCAACCTCCTCTCTTGAAATCAGAATTTAAGTAAGTATACCATCTGCAAAACCAAAAAGACATGATCTGATTAAACAAACCCAAATAAAAACAAATCATTTTAGATTTCGAACACAACAAACCTGCGTCTACACTGCCTTGTGCTCTTATCAGTGAAGTTGGAAGCAATGATCGCCCAACTGAAACCAATCAACACGTCAAAAAAAAAACTCATCTTTTAATCAGAATCAATCCAATCAAACCATTGAGAAGCAGAGAAAGAGAGAGAGAAGAAAACGAACTTGTCAGTGCCATGTAAAGTGATTTGCTTTCGAAGAGTATCATCTTCCTGCGAACAAAAACACATCTCAGAAAAACTGTTGGATCATACAACAGAGCAATCAAACAGAGATTCATCAATATATATACAGAGAGAGAGAGAGAGAGAGAGACCTCTTGAGACCAAGTGACAATATGACGCTCCTTCTTTTTGGAATCATCCTTCTTCTTCTCCCTCTTCGTTGTCTCTTCCATTAGTTTTGTTTCTCTCTCTCTCTCACGCTCTCTCTCGTCTTCTCTGTCTATTGGTAAAATATTATTTTGCGTCGACGCTCCCTTGTCCCTTTATTGAAACCCAAAAACTATCTCTATCCCACAGAGAGACTAGTCGAGAGTCGAGACGACCCCTCCAACTTTGATGATAAAAACCCAAACTTTTAGATTAAAAAAACACTCTCATTAAAAAAAAAAAGGAGCCCATTTTCATCACTCGGTTGCTTTATAAATAAACTTCACCGAATCGTCTGGGTTCTCAAGGAGTGAATTTCGACGAAATGGGAAAAGAGGGATTTTTTTGTTTTATAGAAAGAAACAAACAAACAGAAAGTTTTGATTTTTTTTCTTTCCCAAATTGAAATGTTCTTTATTTTTTTGGTATCGTTCGGACAATTCATGAACATTGGTTTTGTTTTGGAAACCTCTCTCTCTCACTGTTCTTTGGAACTGTAAATAAGAAATGATAAAATGATCTCATTCCCCTCTCTCTCTCTCCTTCACATGACTCTTCCTTTTGAAACCTTCTCTTTTATTTTTAAGAATTTTAAGAAAATAAATTTTAAAAAAGGTTGGGGGTGTTTAGTGCGCGGGTATGAAGGCAAGTTTGAAAAATAACCCTGAAATCCATGTGTCTCCCCATTAACGCTTTCTTTTGTTTTTTTTTCTCTATTTATCTCAATTTTTTCTTTACAAACTATAAGGTATGTATGAATGTAATATACTAATACCATACTTATGGATATATTAACTTATGAACATATATATTTAATACAATAAAGTTTAGTACATTCAAAAACTTGCCTTAAGTTACACACAACCGGAACGTGGTGGTTTTATTACGCGCATATTGTCTAGTTTTTCTGTGGAGTGTATGATAACTTTTTTCAAAATGGTTCTCTCTATTTGATCAGATTATTTTTTAATCAAAGAATAATAATATTTCAAACTGTTTGCATTTGAAAAAGAGCACATGGTTTGATCTGTGATCTGTAGACATTATAGTCGTATCTAGAACAGGGTTTTCATTTTTCACACATATTTTTCATCTTGATTGTGTTTTAATCTTTTGATAATACGGGTTTTCTGTTCCAAATGACCTCACGAAAAAAAAATAGATACTGCTTAAATGTAGTTTTAAAAAATAACTGAGAGTAGAATTTATATGAGATAATACTGAACAGTTATTGCAAGGGCCGATTGACAAATTTTTTTTTTTTTGAGAAACCGATTGACAATGTTGTTGTTTTGTTTAAGAGTATACAACAATTTACATGACTCAACGAGCAACCAATGCTTTTGGTTTTAAAACTTCCAAGACTTAAATAAACTTGTTCTAACTTTAAATTTGTATTTAAAAAAGAATTATAGCTGTAACTTAAGAAGATATTTACGACAAAAAAAAGACTTAAGAAGATAATGGAATTCAATGTATCCAAACTTAAACCTTACTCTCCCTCTGTTTTTTAAAGATGCATATTCTAAAATTTTCACTTATTAAAAAATCATATTAAAATTTAGCTAGTAATACATAGTTTTTTGAAACTTTATATTTCCTATATTTTTAAACCAATAGAATTTTTAGAAATGCAATTAATGTTTTTGGAACACACAATTTTTCATTATTAGTTGACAAAATATATTTTGAAAACATGAAAAATACATATTTTTTAAACAAAATTTTTTCCTAGAACATATATCTTTCTGAAACAGATGGAATATTTATCGGTTACAAAACAAAAAGAAAACTAAAACCTTATCTGGACTTTTACTTAAAACAGACCAGGAGAATGAATTGGAGTATTTTTATTTGGACTTATGTATGTATTTTATTACCACATGGTTAAGAACTTAAGCACATGGAATGGGATAAGATAATGTTTATATTTTGGTTAAACCGTAAAAGTTAAGCCTACATATTCAGTTGAACGATTCGTTAGTTCAAAGTTTGACCAGAAGGCTGAGGTACACGTGAGAAATGAGCGCGTGGTGTTTGTGAATTTGGAAACCAGCGAAGCAGTCTGACAAATCACTCTTCTTTTTCACTCTGCAAGTAAATACTGTCATTAATAGGACAGATGTTTGTTGTATTACAATTTGACCGAGATACGTATAATACTACAACTACTACGTGTTTACATCCATTTTACATTTATTTTACCATCAAATTTAACTTCCCTCGTACAAATGTAGGTTGTACTTTGAGTTTTAATTTGTAAAGAAACTACAATATCTAAAATGTATGCTTTAGCAAAGGAAATACAAATTAGGCTTTTGTGTGCTGTGAATCTCAGTTAGGAGATGGTTACAAAGTCTATGCAATCCGTTTGGTAGGGGATGAGGCGGATATAAATATTCAAAAATTATAGAGCATTCAGACATAACCAGATATGTGTGTTTATATTATTTGGCTTACAAATCAAGATATATGGATTTGTATTCAATCAATTTTGATGGATCTAAAATTTTACTAATTTGAATTCGATTTTTCCAAAATATATGAATTTTTACAACTGTTAGAATGAATTTGGGGTCTGATCTGGATCTCAGACAATAATTTCATTCCTCTTGTTTGGTACATAATTTTTGATACTAAATGGTTTGATTTGGATGTACTATACAAGATTCACTCCATTTTGTTTTTGTGTTCTAATAGAAAGGAAAATGATGGATACAAAATTTTATAACGTGATGGGATGATGATGAATTAAGCCCGTGTGACTTTATCGAGCAAAACTTGCCGTCATATATGTATGGGAAGCATGCCTACCACTAGGCGGTAGGGGTGGGCATGGATCGAATATTACATTATTTTTCAGTATTTGTGATTTGTTTTGGACTTCACGGATATTTGATTTTTCGATTTGCTTTACTTTGAAAAAATACGGATATTCGGTTTTACGGATATCCGGAAAATTTAGGGATATTTGCGAATATTCACGGATATTTACGGATACCTTTTCTACTATGTTTAATACAAGTAAATCTGAAATTATTATATAAATTTGTTCTTATAAAAGATAAAGTAAAACATTAATGAAACTGTTTATATTTAAATTTTTAAAATTCATAAAAAATCTTATAAATTAGATGTTTTAAGAAGAATTGTAGTTTTTATAAAGATCTTATAATTATTTTCTTTATATTATATTTTAATAAGTAATTTTATAAATAAAATTATATAAGTTTATACATTAAAAACTCTATTTAACTATAGACATATAACTATTTATATAAAAGTCGGAGCGGATCGGATATTCGTCTCTAGTTTTTTTAGTATCTGTGATTTGTTTCGTTTTTATCGGATAGTGATTTTTAATATTTGCTTTGCTTCGAAGACTTACGGATATTCGGATTTTTCTGATCGAATCGAAACGAATAACAAATCAAATCAAATTTAACGAATAAAATGTGTACTCCTAGTAGGCGGTATTAGTTTACAGTATTTGACACTTAACTATTTTTTGGTGTATAACTGTATATCTATTTTTCTTATTCTATTGTATTTTTGTATACAACTGAAACTGTATCTGCTTTATGTCATGTCCCTGTTAAATAGAAAAGAGATATAAATGCAACGGAAGTAAAAGGTCGGTGAAATGAAAAAGGCCCACAAGCAGCCACAAAAAGGCCGACTCTATGATAAATAATGGAACCCAATGCAAAAGTTCACTCCTTTCTTCCCACATTTTATCACAGTTTCTTACACTAAAGTACGTTTTCGTTCGACCAAAAAAGTTTACATTTTTCTTTCTTTTCTATCAGCCAACAAAGTTATTATCTTTATAATATTCGCTCTCTTTTATAATCTTTCTTATACTCAAACTTTTATATAAAGCATGTAATTTTCTTATATCGTATATCGTATGCTAATCATAGATTAACCAGATTTAATATATTTACTTAACTGCCTGAGATTTTCTATCGTGTTTTGATATCCGTATATAAATGCATAACACCAAAGAATTAATTTTAGAAAAACTTTATTTATAAAACCATTAATTTATTAAATATATTTATTGTCAAACAAACAAATAAAATAAAACATGGTGGAGATGAAAAATGATTCCCACCATAACATGGGTCGTTCTCAATTCTTTATGCCACACAAAATTGTCATATTGTGGCGTTTGGGCTCTACTTTGAAAGAGAGTGAACATTTATCTCCCATCACTTGTACATGATATGTTATTCTCATTGGACAAAGTATTTGTAGCTTCCAATTTCCTAAACCTATAATGCAACTTTACCAACTCCAACTACACACATATAGTCCCTCTTTATCTTTATTATATTTTTCACATCATGGACTTGGGGTGTTTTCTTAGATTAACTGAATCCACCCCAGTTAAGATTTTCATTCATAACTTTAATTGTTTGTACGCAGTAAACTCATCGAATAACTTATAAACTTTACCACATGTTTCCACTAAAATATATTGTATAAACATATTTATCACATTTGATGGAAAATGTGAGATAAAATTGGATATATAAAGGAAATGCGGAAAGAGATTGATTGAATTTTTGTCTGTCCAAGGCAGTGGCCAGCTCTTATGACTTTTTAACAACAAAAATTGACTTAACCCCTGACAATATTGCCTTATTCATCCCCACACATTATATATACATATGTATCTTTATAAAAATTAATTAGATTCGCATATTTATTGCTTTCTAAAGAGTTCTATTCTCATACCATAGTAAAGTAACACTATTTCTGTATGGTCTACTTAGCATGCTTATCAAAGAAAGGGAAGAAAAGAATGAATCGTGAGCACATTTTATTAATATCATATAATGATAATATTTTGCAACTTAAGAAATAAAAGTAGAGCACATAGCAGTTCAAAAAAAAAAAAGTAGAGCACATAGCATGTTTGTGTATTGAGACAGGATAAAAAATATAGTTTGTTTTCAGTTATACGAATATGTTACTCACATTCTTTTATCGCTTAAGAACTCCCATAAGAAGAAAATATATTGGATAACCACTTTTTACTATTCTATTGGAGTGACGAGAATGTGGTCCAGTGAAGATGATGATAAAATTAGTGAGTCGAAACGACTACTTATAAAAATATTAAAAGCTTAATCCATAGGTGGAAATGATTAGTTATATAACAGAACTATTGTGAAGTGGGAATTGATGGGGTTTTGTTGTTGGAGGAATGGCCCAATTTCCCAAAGAGATTTATTTTTTTTTTTTTTTTTTTTTCCCAAAGAGATTTATAGTAGTTTATTAATTTTGTTATATTAACAGAACGTGATATGTGCATCTTTTCTTGCTTTCATCTTCTTTACATGATCTCATCATGCCAAGTAGAGCGGCCTCTGATCCAATCAATTCCAACCACTTGTCGTCGTGTTCTACTGTTATTCCTACTTGAGTTTCCACCACGTTGCACAGCTAAAGTTAGAAAAATGTGAACAACTATTCCAAACTCAAACTCATGCAACTTGATCAATGTCTTTTGTTTATTATTTTGTCACATTTTATTTAAAATTTGGGGTTTCTAAGACTAATACATGTACACCCATACGTATATGTATTTATGATATTTGAATAGTAACACAACGATAACTATTGCAAACTATTAGGTGATTATGCAAATACGTCTTCTGAATTTATGGTCCCTTTGATGATAATCACATTACTTGAATGTTATTTCTATTTTTTAAAAATCATACGGAATTGGATTACTACGAATGTCCACTAGTTATTATATATGTAGCACAAATTATCAACTAAACGTGATACTTCCTAAGAAGTTTTTACCAAAAGAACTTGCGAAGAACTTTATAAGAAGCTCAAAAGCTTTCATATATAATACGGTGCGTAAATAATGATGATCATAGCCTATGCATCAATATACTAGGATTTATGTGTTCAGTAGGTATTATTTAATTTTGACATAATAATTGGATTAGATCAAAACATTTTTTTGAGCAACGATTAAATCAAAACATATGGTAATATGTTCAATAGGTATTGTTGTCCGTAAAGTTAATTGTAGCATGATAAAAGAAACAAAAATTGTCAACAAGACCGACGCATAATATGGAGTTAAACCAAAATGACACAAATATTAAATATCATGGTTTTAGGAAATTTGTAAAACCAAACAATTATATTTACATTCATTATAAAAGTTATATCATACATAATCTGAGTGGAACAAATGATACATACGAAGAGTTACATTGTTATTGATATGTAGACAGTTTAAAAGGATGCTTATGGGTCAATTTAATGTTAAAGCAGAGACGTTCTCTAGAAGAAATTACTAAAGGAAAATTTTCGTCAACAAAAAGAAATTACTAAAGAGAATTTTACGATCGTACTTTCTTTTAATTTGATATCTTTTGACCAAAATATTAAGAGGAGTTTTATATACACTTTTGTCTACTGCATAAGGTGATGCTCTTGATTTTGGGTATTAGGCCGCTCCCTTATCATCATGAATTTGTCTTTTTGTTTTTTTTCCGAAACCTATTCATCATACAAAGTTAACCGAAAATAAAATAAAGACAACAGTCACAACACTGAAAAGAAAAACACATTCATCTGTCCCACGTGTGCGAAGAAAATAATTTGAGCATTCTTAAAATCAATATTAGCAATGTTGAATTGCTTGGGATCCCTATTTCCTACAACCGTGTGGGCACCTCACTTTAGAAACTTGAACCAACTTTTCTAAACCCTAAACTTTTGTTTTTCTTTCTTTCTTTCGTCTATTTTTCTGTCCTTTTACTTATATGGCCTTTAACATATATTTACGTCTGCACGCTCTCCCTATGCCCACAAGCTTTCTAGGAATCCGATGCCTATCTTTATCTTAGCTTTGCCTAACTACAGTTTCGTTAATTGGGCCTAAATCATCATAATTTCAGATCTATCAAAGTTATGATCCAAGTGACTAAATGAACAAGTGAGGAGTGTGTTATATATATATATGTACGAAATAAATGAATTTGGAAGAGGTTTTAGTCTTGTAGACAATCCAAGCTGCAACTGCTGTCACCTAAAATTGCATTGATCAATGAACATGTCTAACGAAACTTAATAAATGATGGAGGCCACTAAAATACCAGCAGTTAGTTTAAAGAATAATCTTTTGTTGTTAACTACTCCCTCTATTTCCGAAAATAAGATTTTGTAGAGCTTTCACGTTGATTAAGAATACTAATAAATGTTTACAGTTTATTTTACTATTTAATTTTTTGGACACTTTCCAATAACTAACTACCAATGGAATTTAATCAATTCAAATATTTACAATTAATGTTCCTCAAAAATATACAAAAGTACCTTAAAAATATATAAAATTTATCTTTGTGGAACAAAAATAAAATTTAGAAAATCTTATTTTCGGGAACGGCAGAAGTATACTTCTTGCAGGGTGTGAAGTTTCTTTCATATATACTATTAACTTTTGGGATTTTCTTATATTTTGAATTAAGAAAGACGGGAAGAACATGCAGTATATATATATATATATATTTTATTTTATTTTATTTTTTGCTTAAAGAACAGGATATATTTATACGACATAAGAGCATGATTATCCCAAGCTCTTAGTGGGTTTCTTGGTTTAATTTTGATTTAAAAAAAAATCAAAAATACATATTAATTGAAGATACGTTGCTTAATCAGGGGAAGGAAGAGTCGTTTCTTATGGACACGTGTAGCAAGAAGAAGAAGAAGACGCAAAAGCTTCTCATTCACCCATGTAACTCTCTCTTCACTTCTTCTTCCTCGTCGATTCGTAGCTCCAGCAACGCGTCTGTGTGCTATCTCAATCTCCATTCCCACTCACCCCAATCTCTGAAATCGCAGAGGTTCTCATCTCTCTTGTTTCTCCAGCGTCCGATCAATCTCTCACTTCTCTCGATCTCTCCCTTCTCAGCATCCTCGCTTCCTTCCTCCAATCAACACCTCTCTATTTCCCTCCCGCCCTTTTTTCGAATTCTTCTGGTAAATTAATCATCTCCTCTCTCTCTTTTTCTCCATTTTTTGTCTGTTTGTTTTGTTTTCTTGTTGTTCTGTATAATCTAATTGGGAGATGTTATGTTAGGGTTTGTGTTAGAAGATGGCGGAGTCGCAGCAGTCCAAGAGTCCCGGCGGAGGCGGTGAGAGCGGCGGAGACCAAAGCCCTAGGTCGTCTTCGCACGTTCGTGTGCAAGACAGGTTTCTCCCGATTGCGAACATAAGCCCAATCATGAAAAGAGGTCTGCTTGCTAATGGTAAGATCGCTAAAGACGCCAAGGAGATTGTCCAGTAATTTGTCTCCGAGTTCATCAGCTTCATCACCAGCGAGTACGTCTTTCTTATCGAACATGGAGCTTTAGATTTTCAGAAAGTTTGAACCTTTATGGGTGAATTTGAGTCCACTTGTGTAGTTAACTTTGCGGTTTGGTTGGTTGATTGAAAAGTTAAGGCCTTCTTGATCCTGTTTTGTGTTCTAATTCTTTGTAGTTAAGGTTTTTTACTGAGAAAATGTTTTGGGTGGTGCAGATCTTTGATAGTTTTCAGAGAAGTATCAACTTTTATGGTGGAACTCGGAAGCTCTCACCGTTGAATGAATGCCCTGCTTCTCTCTCCGTCTATCTCAAGCTCTGGTCATCTCGATCTATTTGTATGTCTCTCTCTATCTCCATCTGCTTGGTTTGTATAGTTGTTTTGCTGCCTTCTTCAATTCCTGCCTTTTGTAGATGATTCAATTAGCGATTAAAAGTTTGAAACTCTTCTTTTCGTTTACAAGTGAATGGTTATTTAACATAGCAGCTCTTTTTGTTTCAATCATGTGTCTTTTTGAAAATAGTAAGCTTGTTCTTTGGGGGTTTTCGTTTAGCATTCAAAGTGATCGTTTGGTTCTAATTACATGGACATCCAGAGGTCAAGACTGATTCAAGAACTTGCAGCTGCAGCTGCTGCAGAAAAAGGACTAACCATTGAATGAAGATGAAGTTAGTCATCTAGAGGTATATAGTCGATCCTTCTCCCTTATGCTGGTTAAATTTTGAAGATTGGGGCTCACCAAACATGTATGTTCATCATCACATAGTTATACTAGACTTTCACTCTTGCCATCATTTATACTTTGTTGTTTGCCTTGGTATTGAATTTTGTAAATTTTATCTTTTAAGTAAACAAATTTTTATTTTTATTTTTAAGAACCTCTAAATAAGAGACTCCCATTGGAGCACAAAAATTTAGATGTCTCTTGATGTAGTCTCTTAATTCATATTTACCACTAAAAAGTAATAAAAAAAGAACAAGAAACCCTAAATGGGTTAGTGGGATAATCATGCTCTAAGTGCATAGTTTAAGATTAGTTGTCACTTGTCAGTTTGACCATTTGACCAACACAGCTTTTTGTTTCTTAAACAAAACCCAGTTGCCCAATGAGTTCCACTGCTAATTATCCAAATAAAAGTAGCTAACTTTATGTACGAATATGTACATGACCAAATGGATATGTATAGATAGGTCATACATGTATGTATAAACAGAATATGTATAAGTTAATGTAAATGTACGTAAGTATACAATGTAGCCATGCATGTGGCTTAAAGCTTTAAAGTTTAAACTATGATAATTCTGCACATATTGCGTTTTCATCAACAGCTGAGATGCCCTTTTCTCTTTTTCTGATTATGTTAAATCAATCAATCATTTTTTTCCAAGATTCCACCACCCATACACTCGCTAGCTTATGTTACGTGTGCGTTTATTAGTGTATACATCACTCCTATTTGTATTCGCCCACCAATTTTTAATTTCGGCAGTACGTGATAATGGTAAGTTTTATAGTTAAGAGGCGATTCAAAATTTTAAACACCCGACTAGTCATTTAGTTTCAGTGAATATAACTATCGAATAGTTATGTTAAGAACTGAGTCGAAACAGCATTCACAAATTCATTTACTGTATTTAATAGAGCTACAAATTGTTTCGATTATTTAGGTGATCAATGTTTGAGGAAAGTTAATGATCCATCCACCACCACTTAATTAAATAGTGGCAAGTTCATAAATAAGACTTTGTCATAACACATATATGTGTATACATAAGTTTTGGATTTTGGATAAACCCCGTTACCTAACGGGGGGGGGGTGTTAAAAAAGAAAAGAAAGGTTAAACCCCTTACGGATTATACAGATAAGCTGATCGTTGATTCTAGTCCCTTCTATATATATATATTTGGATATGTAGATATAATGTACAAAAAAATTGCTAGATATTAATTTGGTTTAGTGAGATCAGACAAAAATGACAATAATAATGAAATTTATTTGTGTATATATAGACGCATGTCTACATAAATAAATAAAAGACGCAACGTAGGAACAAAAGGAGGCATATCTTAAGTAACAAAAACAAATGATATACTTATATATAGTAGAATCAATATTTGCAAAGAAAAGAATAATAGTCAAAGACTCAAAGGAAATGGAGAAGACTGCCTCAGTTTTGGTGAGAATGTGTCAGACATCAAAGCAAATCCTCACAAACAAGCTCTGGTTTTTATAAAGACTCACTCACCTATCTATACTTTGGAAGATGGAGGTTAACTTCATCGTTCATCGTTATATATACGGTCAACATGGCATATAACAGCAGCCTAGACTAGTTTTTAGTTTGAACGACCACTACAAAAAAAGAGGTGAATTAAATCACTTAAATTGTATCACAAAATTAAGTGATTCTATTTTAAATTACTTATTTACAAATGATATAAATATGTAAGATTTAACATCAATTACAATAAAGTGATGTTTTAATTAAATTATTTGACATCATTTCAGCTAAGTGATATATTTTTTATTAGTTTGTATCACTTTAGCAAAACTGATGTTATTATATAAATTTATATCAGTTAAATAAACGATGCATCTATTTTGTAGTTTCAAATCACTTATCTAAATGATATAAAACTTACATCAATTTTTTTTTGATGCTACTAAAAATAGTTTGTATCACTTAAACAAAACTGATGTTATTATATAAATTTATATCAGTTATATAAATGATTCACCTATTTCATAGTTTAAAATCACTTATCTAAATGATTTAAAACTTACATCAAAAGAAAATTGATGCTAATAAAAAATAAAAATAGCTTAAAGAAATATTATAAATTAACCTTAACTGCGAAAGTTAAGGTAACTAATTTTTTTCTTTGTCATCAATTAAACAAAAATGATGTCAGTTTGCATCAGTTAATATTTAGGAATGAAAAATTAACTTGAATCTATGTAACTGCTTCGTAAGAGTATTAACTTCTCTTCCTCTAAATCTTAACTAGTGGAGATCTCAGCCCCAAAAATAGCTTTAATAACTGCAATTAAATCCAGAAGCAATTTATCCTAACACCATCTCCATCGCTTCTGCCTCTTCCATACCACGAAGCTTCTCATGCGTCCGCCGCTCCTCTTCACTACCCCTCTTCCTCTGCAACAATCACCGCTGATTCCGAACCCGTCTTTCTTGGCCGTTGCGCTCGTAAAGATTTCTGAATTCTACACCAGGTATCAAATCTGAATATCACTGTCTATTTCCGCCTTCTTATCAAATTGTATAACACTAAGCAACCGTTTGACTTAAAACTGAGTTTTAGGAAGTGATGGTTCTAAGCGTGTGTACTTAGAGACATTGCTGCAACTTATAAGAAGCCTGCAGCCGTATTGGAAGCCTTGCAGAATTATTATGAGTTATATAATTCAAACGTTCATCAAGGAATTCACTACTTAAGGTGTTTGGTATTCTCTGTTCAGGAGTACCAGGATTTGATCATTTGATTGATAAATGTTCGTGACCATTTTCTGTTTCACTGTTTTGTAGTGCCAAGGCTACAGATTAATTTGAGTTGGCTAGGAAAAAATATCTACCAGGATGCTTAGGACTTTGTTCATTTCGGAAGAGTCAATGCTTAGGACTTCATTCAGTGACAATGGTTTTAGTAGACCAGGATGTCGACCCTGAAGCTACTATTGTACAATTCAGTTTTGAAGATTGTCTCGAGGCTCTCACTGATAGAGTGATTATTGACCTTAATTTAGGTGGTATCGCGTAGCAAAATTTTTTATTTGTTTTATTTTGTTTTGTAAATTCGGTGAACAAATAATGTAATTTACTTTTCAATACATTAATGATTAATCTAGTTTGATTTTTCTCATTTAATTAATTATTTTGTTTGCATTTTTAATTTTTTTAATAAATTATTTTAATCTTTTGTTAACATCAGTTACGTACAAATGATAAAACATTTTAAACAGTAATTATAAATGATATAATTATTGAAATCACTTATGAAAAACGAAACTAATTTTTACCTCAGTTATTGATAAGTAATGTAAATGGTTTACATCGATTAATGTAACTGATACAAATTTTAACATCACTTAAATAAACTGATGTGAAAATTAACATCATTTTCTGTAACTGACACATATTCACATCAATTGTTAGAAGTGACATGAATATTTTGTATATTTGTATCAGTTATTAATAAATTGATGTTAATTATTTGCATCACCACTTTCAGAGTCACTTATTTAAATGATGCAAAATTTCTTAGCATCATTTATAACTGATACATATATTATAAATAAATGATGTGAAACAAGCTTTTTTTTGTAGTGGACATTCTTTTGTTTTGTTGGATCTGATAGCTTAGATCAATTTCTAAAGAAGTTAGGATTTTTTTTTTGAGCAACAAAATAGTTAGGATTGTATTCTTTTTTAATATTTCATCCGGTTAGTTTAAACATTTTAATTTCTTACATGAAATAAATTTCAAATTGTAGAATCAAAATAATTGTTATATATTTAATGTGCTATCGTACTCATTCCATATGCAGAGGGCGTGACCCCAAAAGCTTGAGGGCAGGCAGGGGTATGTTAGAGTAGGACCAAACTGTAACATATTTAATAAATATAATAGAATTGTTCTTCACAGTTATAACATTTCTTTTGTTTGTTTAATTTGGCTGTCCATTATTGTCTGATTATAATTATGTACGACAATTTCATTAGTAGCGATGCAGTTGGGTCTGATGACCATGAACTAATCTAATCCAAATTAAAATGATTTTCATATGGTCCGACCTAAATGATTGGTAGTTTAAATGAGCGAAAACTATTTTTTACCAAAAATTTATGGGTTAGACATGGATGTCCATTAAACCTAAAAAATTAGAGTTTTGAAGTTGAGAAAAAAAAATACTTTTCTGCTAGTATCGCAAATTATGTTTTTCCGCCAGAACCGTAAAATTACGTTTTCCCGTCAAAACCGTAAAAACATATTTTCCCGCTAAAACCGTAAAAACAACAGCAAAATCACGTTTTCCCGTTAAAACTGTAAAAGTATCCACAAAATCATGTTTTTCTGCTAATACCACAAAATCACGTTTTCCCGCAAAAACCACAAAATCAAGTTTTTCCCACCATAACCATAAAACCATGTTTTCTTGCCAAACCATAAAATCATGTTTTCTATAAGAATGATTTTATATGTAGACCTCGTGGACGGTTCAAATGGCATGGTCCAAAATGGGTTTGGTCCAATTTGGACATGGGCTAATAATATCCAAAAAATTAAAAATCTATTCGAATAAATCCATCTGGACATGGACATCCCAATTGACATCCTTAATCATTATTTGCTGACTTTCACATATTTTTCATATAAAATGTATTCAATATAGATTTACAGTATCAATTTCTATTTTAAATTTGCAAAAAAATCTTGCAGAAAAGGACATAAATTTGAGATGTACATATATGCATATCTTAATTTCTATTACAAAAACTTTAATAACACACAAACATGTTCAGTTGATTGCCAATGTATTTTTTCCAATATTTAGACTTACGTTACCACAAAACCCATTAATGAGGTTCGATAGTTTATATCACATATATTATTTCTGCCTTTCTTTTGTTTTGGTAAAAATGTTAAGAATTTTCTGCTTTTCTATTTTGGAATTTACTTAAGTAACGAAGGATTCTCCAAATTATTAAACTTAATTACATCTATCTTTCTTTGTGGATATTGAACCAGATATTTATCAAAACAAGAAAGATGCAAAACAGAATAACTAATTAATGATGCAAACTTTATTGAATGATTAATATATTTTCTAATGAACATAGACAAAGTGAAGATCATAGTACTATCTTGATTGCATGATGATGATCAAACAGCAGTAACTGCAATTTTCATATTGCCTTCACAATGGCCTGGAAAATTGCAGATGAAGAAGTTTTGTCCTTTAGACAAAGTTATACGATCTTTACCTGAAGTGTATGTTGTTGCACCTGCCGGCGTTTTACAATTTTTGTACCCTCCACTATCCACCACAACCACGTTGTGGATACTCGGATTATAGTTAAACACTACAACAAATTTTTGAACATTATAAACAAATGAAAAATGTTTGTGGACTATAATACATATAAATATTTAAACTATGATTTTGCACATGTATTCTTGGTTAAAAATACATTTTAGACATATTTAGATTCGGCAACAAAAACTCAATTGCTTGTGGTATAGAGTATTATCAAATCTTAATTAAAGAATGTAAAGTATACCGAGAACGTCACCAGCTTGAAAATGTTTGCCTTTAGGCCAATCCACAACGTTAAAGTCCCATTTTAAAGAATCACCAACTATGTAAGTCGCAGCTTGAACGCAGTCAGCTTGAAGCACCAACACTGAGACAACCATCAAAGCTACTATAGCACCGGCCGAGCATGATGCAGTGCTTCTTCTCTTGGCCATCGATCAATCTTCTGAAAAAGTGTATACAGTCAAAGAGAGGAAGGGAGATGGACTATAGAGAATGAATAAGAAGAACAGACCTCCAATATATGAAGAGAAAGTGGACAAAAAAGTTTTAATTAAAGAAGATATGAAAGAATTCAATACTGTTTTGTTTTGTCTCACTAAAGGACATTTCAAGAATCCACTATATATGGTCATTTATCAGTTATGGACACATTTTCGATGTAAATTGACTTTAGTCATACAAAGTATCTTTTGTTCGATTTAATTTTGTTTTACTAGGACGTGAGAATCCAATTTAAAAATTACAAAACAAAAGAATTTGAAAACAATAATATAATATAGTAAAT
This sequence comes from Brassica nigra, assembly GCA_016432835.1. Lineage (NCBI taxonomy): Eukaryota > Viridiplantae > Streptophyta > Magnoliopsida > Brassicales > Brassicaceae > Brassica > Brassica nigra. The sequence goes on along the minus strand of CM028247.1, from coordinate 11,743,075 downwards.
CACAAGAAAATTGTTAAGAAAATAGACGAATATATAGAGCTTAGATTTAATATTTTCTTTAACTCAATGAATCGTTCGTAGATGAAACTGTTATGTACGATTTTTGAATCTCAAGATAAAGATATGTAAGATTGTTTTGCATCCCTCAAAAGAGAATATGCAAACTTAACATCTATGCTATGCACTCAAGATTTAATTTAGAAAAACTATAGATTTTTCTGGTCTAGAAGCTTATCAAAGCATATGATGCTTGTGATTGTGTATGAGAATGTTTCATTAATAGAGAGTTAAGATATCTATTTATAGGAAAAATTTACTAAATTTAATAATAAAGTAACGTAGACATTTGTTACTATATTATTAAGCTTTAGTCATTTGTTGGATTAGGATCGGTCCGGGCTATGCCCGGGTTTTTTGTTTAAATTTTAATTTTTATTATGTATTTTGTGCAATATTTATTTTGATATATAAATATTATAATATATTATAAAAATATAAGTAGATAGAAAATTATTTTCAGTTATTTTTTTGTCTTACAAATTTCAAAAATTTTAATATCCAAATATCTGAATTTTTGTTATTGGAAATTATATATAAGTTGATGAGCAAAATGAAAACAAAAAAAAAACTGATTAAATTTTAGTTATGTGTTTGATTGGTTGGATTGTAAAAATGTTTCATTTCACTTCATTTTTTAATAAATTTTATTTCCAATTATTCTCATAGTAATTAATTGACCGGACCTTTAAATATTCAATCTTTTTAATATAAATTTTTTCTTAAAACACTGGTTTAAAATTTGTAACATCTCTCTACATTAAAAACTTACAACTACCTCACTAAAACCTAAAACTACAAACTAAATTCTTACGACAAATTTTCTGCATTTACAACTCAACTATTTAGACCCATGATCTAAATATTCATTTATCTAAATTATATAAGTTTTGAAGCAAAACTTTTTTAAATGTACAACCAACCATAATTTTATCTTAGTTTTAAAACCATTGAATTCGTAACTTTCACATGTGTCTTTTCAATTTTTTTTTTGTTCAACGTCGTCGTAAGTCTGTTCTGATGTAATTGCACCATCTATATTTTTACACATATATATATATATACACACACGTTGCTCGACGGTCTAATTGTACAAAATTTTAAATTATTAGTGCGCAAGGTTTAATTTGTAATGCTATAGATTGTAGTGGTGATGATGTAACGGTGACCTTTACTCAATTGTTCCTTTTTAACGTGGCCAAGTTATATTATAGTTTTTAGCGATGTTTCGAAAACCGGACCAGATACCGATTCAGTGTAGCTACTGGTTGACTGGTTGGACCGGTTCAACCGATTGAACCGGATTTTCCATTTATGAAAATTATATATATATATATATTATATTTATACTATGAACTTTACTTCTACATATAATACATTTTCTGTTCTTTTCTATAATTAACTAAATATAAACAATAAACATAAATAATGTAGTAAAAAAACTTGAATAATGAATACTATGTAAACTGAAATTGATAAAATTATATAATTTACAATTAAAATTATCATATTTATTTATTTTTTATAACTAACATCTCAAATTTTATGAATATGGTAAAATAAAGATAGTATATGAAAGTCAAAAATATATTTTTCACATTGTTTCTTAATAAAATAAAAAATCAATTAAATAGTGATAGTTGAACACTATTTATAAAATATTAAATTTTAGCTAGTAATAATTGAAAATACTTAATTATATGTTAATTTTTAAGAACCTGGTTTTAAAATTGACCCGGGTCACCGGTTTTACCGGTTTTCAGCCGATTTTACCGGTTTTTCACAAATCCGGGTTTCAAACCGAACCGGACTCGGGTTCTTCAGCGAGTCACGGTCGGACCGGTTCGACCGGTCGGTCCGATCCGATTTTCAAAACACTGGTTTTTAGTAGTCTGAGTCTATTAGTGGTTGCATGTTAATAATTTTATGTGTATTAGAATAAATTTTTAGTGTCTCACTAAATTTTTGAGCTTGCCGGGTTTAGAGATGCTCGACTTGTATCTAAAGATGCTTTTTTTTCCCTGAAATATAACCTTAAGAACATGTTAAATCATATGTATTTAAAATTATTGATATAACACCCAAATCATCATTGTAACGATGCTCCAATTTTTGAATATCACAACAATAGCTTGGATACCGAAGCAAAAATGGTAAATCGTTGAGAATGACTTGAGTTAATTAAACAGACGATTCAAACCAAAGCTAATAGTTTTAGAAAAATCAAACATAAATAATTGGGTCTTTATAAAGTGCATCTGGCCCATTATCTCTAAAAGTGGAGTGATTCACCGGTCTAAACACAGCCGTTGAGTATATTATGTCTTTCATCTGTGCAATCGCCTCTGCATCTGGCTCGACACTATCATACAAAGAAGTTGAATGTTGGAAACTGATGTTTGAAGAATCAACTCTTTCTTTCTCTATTCTTGGTTTCTTAGACTTCCATTGATTCTCATCGTATATGAGTTTGAACTTCCTTTCTCAGAATCATCTTGAGGATGGTGAACAATAAGTGACTTCCTGTCTAGTCTCTGTTTCTCTTCAAAGACCTGGGTTTTTGTTGTTGTCTCTGTCATGATCTCTCTGTTTTCAGACTTCTGTAGATGTTGTTGTTGCTGATAACAAAAAAAATCGAGCGATGATGGATCTATTACCAACATGTTGAATCTCACCAATGACTCAAAGATCAGACATGAAACAGCTGCCCACATTCGTGTTAGTGAGAAGAAGAACAGAGCTCTTATCCATAAGCTCATTTCATCCACACATCAAATCTGATCCTTGATGCTGCATGATTTTACTCTCTCGGGTCATTCCATAGATAGCTTGCGCGTAAACGGATTCTAATCCTCCATTGGATCAAACACAGGCCTGAGAAAACCAACAACGCCAATGTGAGAAATGGAGCACGTTTTGCAAAGAGTAATGATCATTTCATGAAACTTATCTCCATCTATATTCATGCTCATCTGTCCACAATAACCAAATTTTCAGGATAAAGTTTTTCTTAAGTTTAATCTATGTCTTGCATACATATATGTAACGTTTGTAGTCATACCTTATTTGCAGCCAAGATAGGAGGGAGTAATGGTAGGGGAATCGTTATTGGCAGACTTCTGCGACTCCTTGAAGTTCACTTTCGCTTCATAAAGCTTATTCTTCCCAACCACAATGATCTCCAGGGTGAGATGATGCACCGTCTCTGCTACAACTTTTTCCTTCGAGTTCACCACTACACAAACTCGACCACTGCATTCTACGATTTTGAAAAATCAAGAACCCAAAATATTACTCAATGATCAAACCACTTCCAAAACGTACTCATCATCCCTCATAAATCAATTTCAAAGATCTACACTTATCACATTGAAAACACTAAACATGCGAAGGTGCAGCACTAACTGAAAGCAAGATGAATAATTAGAAATAATACTAAATCCCGTTCTTGATTAACCGAATATAAAAGCAGAAACATGAATCGATTAAAATTTTGGTTAGTGTAAGAATCAAAAATTAAAACTTAAAACTAAAAGCTTGAAACAGCTCTTCCTAAAACAATGACCATGTGCATAAACTGATATAAGATCTTACCATCAATCCATGTCACCAGTCTAAAACGACAAAACAACACGCATCAAAGAAGAGAAACAATAACTGAATCAATTACAAAGACATGAGACCATAGTTTCTCACTAAGCTTAAATCTCTGGGAATAAAGAAATCCACGACCTTTCCATACATTGCGAATAGAAGATAAAGATCATCTACAGTAGGACCTACACAACACATTACAAAACACTAATCTCTGAGAAACCTAAGAGGAATAAATGTATTATATCTCACAGAGGTATCCTTAATGTGTCAGTTTCCTATGTGTCACTCTCACATTAATTTTTAGGACGTTTAATTACAGAGATACCCTTAATAAATAAATGTATTATGTCTAATTTCCATTATTAAAAATATTTAATAAATATTTAATTTTAATTTATTTTTATATTTTCCAAATAACATATATAATAAAGAAGTAAATATTCATGTAATAAAAACGAAAAATTGTATTTACAAAAAGGAAAGGAAAATATGTCACGAAAATATATTTATATAAAATATGATTTTCATAAAGAGAATTTCACCAAAAGTAGTTACTTTGTTAAAAAGCATCTCTTTAAAAGATAATATTAAAAGCATAATATATATTTAAAATTAATAAAATAATTTATTTATATCAATCTGTTTCTTAGTTTATTACAAAATAATTTAAACATATACTAAAATATCATTGATGAACCAAAATATTTTATAATTGCTACTATTAAGATGTTTATTAATTTTGCATAATTTTTTTATTATATTTTTAATTTGTCACATTAAGCAAACTACATAAATAGAAAATCTACAAAATTTAATCAAACATATTATACTACTAAAAATTATTTAAGGCTTCATATTTTTTAATATATTTATACAACAAAATATACCTCTAACAAGAATGCATAAACCAATACAAATTTTGTTGGTTAAGATTATTTATAATTATTTTTAGTTTGTATTTTATATATCTAAACTGTAAAGTATAAATGTATTATTTTTAATATATTTTATTCTCAACCCTAATATTGACATGAAAAAAATAGCTACATATTTTGAAAATACATCCTGCGACGCTGGATCAAAGTCTAGTGATGTATTACCTTTAGAATTTTAACACTTTGACCTATATATTTTTTCAGGTTAGTTGAAGTAACTTCAATTTGATAATATTTTATTATTATTGGTAATATTCTCTTGCTTTTATTAATATATATAAATATTATTTTACTATTTTATTTTGTTTTTATATAGACAACAACATTTCCAAGAGTCACAAACCCCTGATATTGCATTCAAACCTATACAAAACTTTCCGCATGCTGTTGCTGGACCATTACATATTCCCTTGTAGCATATATTCTTAAATTATAAGCCAATATCTGTTTAAATAATAATAAATAACATAATATTAAAATTAAGTAGCAAGCAATATATTAGTACAACCAAAATTAAACGTTAAAGTAGTATTCTAGTACCTGGAATAATATCAATGCAGTGAACATTTGATATCGCGAAGAAAATAGCAAAACTAAATGCGATTAATAAATTTTTGGAGAGAGCCATTTTGTAGGATGGTTTCTAAATTATTTGACTCTTCTATTTTACTCTATGTCAATGCATATTCATATGATATAAACTTTCATAAGATGATTTTTTAAAAAGAAAATCCTTCAATTAATTTTCTTAAAGAAGATCTTTCAATTAACTAGGTGCTTAGCCCCCGCGCAAGCGCGGGGTTATGGACAGAATTTCATCTCAATATTTGCTAGAATTATTGTAGTTGTGAGTTTTGCATTTTCGGTTGATCATTGTTTTTCAAGTTTTCAGAAGATCCATCTTTATATTCGCGACCGCACTTGTTAAAGTGAACCCTCTACTTCGAAACTTTGTGGGAAGATGTTCGTCGTTAGAGAAGACAACACGTCGTTGCAGATTATTTATTTCAAAATTTTTTGTCACATTTTTTCATGTCATTTCCTTCTAATAATTCTAATTTGTTGGCTGCATGTTTTAAATGTGTATATTTCTAAGTTTGAAAATAGGTTTAACATGTACTCTCACTCGTTTTCCTGTATGTGCTAATATATTGTGTATATTTTTAAAGGTGTCAATAATATATGAGTTTTGATTTACGATGTTATATCTATTTACTCATTGAAAAGAACTGACTAAATTGTAGATATTTTATTAGATACAATAACTTTACATATGCAATTTATGTCATTCAATTGTTTTGGAGGCAATTCTAGCAAATTTATTTGGTTATATTTTTTATTTATGTTCAAGTTTATTTTCTAAAATATTGGTTGGTGAGTCAATATTAATTATTAATTGAGGATTTTCTTGAAGGTTTTTATTATTTTTTAACTTAAGTTGTGAAAGGAAACAATTAAAGATATATTACACTAAAATAACGATATATATAGGCAAGTAGTATCCAGTATTTTAAAATGCCTAAAGTTTTTGCCAATTCTTTTCAGTAAATGTGATCTTATGAGGATGCATATGTACCATTTTCCATTATTTTGATAAAGTTAAACTCGTTTAACAATATATTAATGGTAAAGTATTTTGTGTTTCTTTCTGGACATGTTCAAATGAAATGAATTAAGAATATGATGAATTGTGTAAACTCGTAAACACTTCGGTTAAATTCAAAAGATAAAGAAAACCTCGTAAGAGATAAATATTTGCTGGAAAAAAAACAAAATTTTAAGTGGGTGACAAAGGTAATAGCAATTTTAAAAACTACACATTGAAACTACGGTTGACGGGCTGATAGGAATAATAATTTCCTATCACTCACTGTGGTGTTTACGGGTGTTTTCAACGTCCTCAATCTCTGGTGAATTTGTTGCGCTACAATCTATTCATACCTTCTTCCCCACATGGTGTTATTGGCTTGCTCTTGGTGCCGTCTCATAAACGGAATGATCTGTTGGCTTAGTTGCAGTAGGAGTGTGACTCATCATCCACCACAGCTAGATAAATCGTGCGAAACCATTTGATAAATCACTAAGAATGCCAACCCAATCAGTAGCGTACCCAGAAATATTTTTTTCGGTGTCATCAAATAAATAGATTATTTAATTAAAATATATTTAAATAATAATAATTTAAAATTAAAATTTTATTATATATTGATTATATATAATATTAGATTGTCAAATTATTGATTAAAAATAAATACAAATCTTCAATTTGGACTGAGAAACAAAAAAAAAACAATAACTAAATTAAATTTTCTAACCCAAATATTAATGTGGATCCAAAAAAAAACGTAAAAATATATTGGACTTTTGGTATATAACAAAAAGAAACAATATAAAAATTAGGAAAAAAAGAAGCAAAAAAAAAGAAAACAGATGCACTAAAGAGTGTTGAACCCGGGTTGGGAATTTTAGGGGTGATAGAAAATAATTTAACCAACTGAGCTAAGATAGATGTTTGTACATGTTTTACAAAGAAACTATTTATTATTTAAGAAGTACCAGTGGGACCTACAAAAATACTGACGTGTCGGCTCAAGAGGGAGTGAAGTCCCCCTTATATTATAGATTTTCTTGGATTCTATTCAAAATAATATAAGCCATATCCTTCAATTAATTTTCTTAAACAATATCTCTCATTTAATTTTGTTGGATTCTATTCAAAACAATATAAATGATTCCTTACCTAATTTCATATGAATCTTTTATATTATTTCAAATTACCCAGATATAATTTCTATTTTAAAATAGTAATAGATAATAAAAATATTGTTATTTTCGACTAGAGATTTTCACTGACCTTAGTCGATATAACTTTGCGGAATATATTTTATTTATCCTATTATTTAGATTATTTTTTAGTATTTTATATTAATGTATTCATGGTTATATGACATATTTTAACTAAAACATATTTAGGTTGGTTGTTAATATCGACTAAGGTTAGTTAAGATATATTTTAGTTAAGATATATTGTGCTTAGAATGAAATAAAAAATAAACTAAAATGTTTGATTCCAAATTACGTAAATTAGTATATTGATATTATTCTGAAGTCTCATGCATATATATAAATTTTATAAAAGAATTAAATTGTAACAGTTGGTTAATATTTTATTTTCATTTGTTAATGTGTTTTGAGTCTTCCTATAATTTATATTTATAAAATAAATTATTATTTTTACAAAATTATATTTTCTTATTGTAGTTAAATCTATGATTTTAGATCTAATTTGGATTAGTCGAGTCACTCATATTATGAGTATATTGAGTTACATATATTCTTTTAAATTCAAATGAAAGTATAATTATTTTGCTTATAATTAAGCCAAGTCAAATTATTATTTTTTATTATTAAATGTGCATGTATTTTCATAATATATATATCAAATTAAATTAGATATTAGAAAATAAAGCGATGATCTTAGGCCTTGGCAAATTATCCGGATCCAAAGATCCGAACCGGTAATTACCCGAAAAATCGGATCTCGGATCAGGTTCGGTTCTAGAAAAATACCCGGTCGGATGAGGTTTCAAAATTGGTCGGGTACCGGATCGGTTCCGGGTTATATCCGAGATCCGTACGGGTATCCGAAAGATCCGAATTAAACTTTAGTTAAGATAACCCTAGTGATTTAGACCGATTTTATCAGCTTAATCCCACATAAATTTCGACTATTTGACAAATTATAGGCTTATGTTTAAAGCCCAATAGGAAGTAAGGACTCATCCTGGCTGGTGAGTTCTTATAAAAACTCTTCTCCTTGTTACACTTAACCGATGTGGGATCTTTGCTATGCTATATGTGTATTAAAAAAAAACTAAGCATAAAATTTAATATGTATCACTAGCGGATCGAACTATGAACCTCATACTGCACTTACTACATCACGTGACACTACACCAACGCATCATATAGTGTTTACATATGTATTTTAAAGTTTATATCTATATATATATTAAATTTAAAAATATTAACCGGTTTCGTTAATTTTTGGTTACCGGATATAACGGATCGAACGGATCCGACAGGTACCGAACCGTATCCGAACCGAATTTTAAATTATCCGATTGGTACTATTTTCACTAGTTCGAAATATCCAAATCTGAAATATCTGAAATCTGAAAATCCGATCCGGATCCGAACCAGTTATCCGAATGCCGACCTAGATGATCTATAGGAAGTTACATACATAAGTAACTGATAATATTTTTATTATTATTGGTAATATTCTCTTGCTTTTATTAATATATATAAATATTATTTTACTATTTTATTTAGTTGTTATATAGACAACAACATTTCCCTGAGTCACAATACCCTGATATTGCATTCGACTCTATACAAAAACTTCCGCATGCTGTTGCTGGACCATTACATATTCCCTCGTAGCATATATTCTTAAATTTTACACCAATATCTGTTCAAATAATAATAAATAACATAATATTAAAATTAAGTAGCAAGCAATATATTAGTACAACCAAAATTAAACGTTAAAGTAGTATTCTAGTACCTGGAATAATATCAATGCAATGAACATTTGATATCACAAAAAAATAGCAAAACTAAATGCAATTAATAAATTTTTGGAGGGGGCCATTTTGTAGGATGGTTTCTAAATTGTTTGACTCTTCTATTTTACTCTATGTCAATGCATATTTATATATTGATATAAACTTTCATAAGAGGAATTTTTTAAAAGAAAATCCTTCAATTAATTTTCTTAAAGAAGATCTTTCAATTAATTTTCTTGGATTCTATTCAAAATAATATAAGTCATATCCTTCAATTAATTTTCTTAGAGAATATCTTTCATTTAATTTTGTTGGATTCTATTCAAAATAATATAAATGATTCCTTACCTAATTTCATATGAATCTTTTATATTATTTCAAATTACCTTATCCATATAATTTCTATTTTAAAATAGTAATAGATCATGAAAATACTGTTATTTTCGACTAGAGATTTTCACTAACCCTAGTCGATATAACATTGCGGAATATATTTTATTTATCCTATTATTTACATTATTTTATTTTTTTAAAATATTTTATATTAATGTTTTCATGGTTATATGACATATTTTAACTAAAACATATTTAGGTTGGTTGTTATATCCACTAAGGTTAGTTAAGATATATTTTAGTTAAGATATATTGTGCTTAGAATCAAATAAAAAATAAACTAAAATGTTTGATTCCAAATTACGTAAATTAGTATATTGATATTATTCTGAAGTCTCATGCATATATATAAATTTTACAAAAGAACTAAATTGTAACAGTTGGTTAATATTTTATTTTCATTTGTTAATGTGTTTTGAGTCTTCCTACAATTTATATTTATAAAATAAATTATTATTTTTACAAAATTATATTTTCTTATTGTATTTAAATCTATGATTTTAAATCTAAGTTGGATTAGTCGAGTCACTCATATTATGAGCATATTGAGTTACATATATTCTTTTAAATTCAAATGGAAGTACAATTATTTTTATTAAAATTAAGCCAAGTCAAATTAATTTTATTTATCATTAAATGTGCATGTATTTTCATAATATATATCAAATTAAATGTTATTTTTAAAGATATTAGACAATAAAGCGATGATCTATAGGAAGTTACATACATAAGTAACTTATACTTTTGGAAGCTCATGAAGACATATCAATATTTACAATAATTAAAATAATTTTATAATTTCTAAATAATTTTATAAATATTTATTAAATTATATTTTTTGATATAAATGAAATATATTTCAATCAACTAAATATAAGAAAAAATAACATTTCAATAATACTAATTATAAACTATTTTTAGTCAACTAAACATATATCAGTTTATGTTACTTAATTATTTTATGTAATCATCTAAAACAATAGATAGATATATTATTTTTCTATTACTTTTAAAATATATTGTTGTACTGTTTAAAATTGTGTTTTATAAGAATATTATTTCTTTTTGTAATGTGAAAATATAATTATAAAGAATGTATTTATTAGTATATTTTATGTTATCAATTTTTTTTTTTAAAATGGAATATTACTATTTTGTGAACTTTCCTTTTAATGAAATCTTATTATTTATAATGTATAATTTCGTTTTAAATTCATTTTAAACTTTATAAACGCTTTTTATTATATATGTTATTTGGAAAATTTTATAAAGGAAACTAAATAAAAATTCAATAATAGTATTTAAATATAATATTTTTAATTCATTAAGGGTATCAATGTAAACAACCATCGTGAGAGTTAACGTAAGCGCGACACATAAGAAACTGACTTCTCAAATAATATTATAGAGATAAGTCCCATATTTTACTCCATACTTGGACTTGCAAAATGTAATTGTTATTCACCAGATAAAATTTAACAATTATTTTACCTTAATTTTACACTTTCTGTTTGACTTATAAAAAATTATATTCGCATGTAATTATTTTTTATTTGCCCATTAGACTTATAAAAATAGTTCATAACGTTTCCCTATTGAGGATATTGTTTGTTCATGACTATCGCACATAGTTATGAGACAAGTTTGATTTAGATACTTTGTATGTATACTAAAATAAGAATCTGTGTACGGCAAGGAGTCAGTCATTAAAGTCGTTACAGTAGTCATATATTGCTTGTTTTACATTCTGCATAAATGAAAATTTAACAAATACGATCAGATAGTAAATGTTTGGTAAACGTACATAACATATAATACCCAAAAACAATATTACCTATTTTTATTTCTGAGGAAGGGAAACACTCTATGAAGCGATTCAAAAATAACGAAGATGAACGTACCTTTCAAATGATAAAGAGGTGTATTTGTAAATTTATACTCCCATTGTTGTGTCGTTACATTACAACAAAACTAGATGTACAAGACCTACATACATAGAGACGAGAACATGGCCAAAAAGAATCTGAATTTTAAGTCTATACCTCATGAAAAAGACTGTGTGGGGGCTCGGTTTTGTATTGGAGTCCCGATTTAAAAGTTTTCACCCGATATGGAATCCAGAAGACTTGAAAGAACTAGATAGTGTGGGAAGGCTACGCAAAGCAATAACTCCGGCAGCAAAAGCAGCAACAGAAGCCAAAACAAACGCAGGTAAGTTTCCTCCTCCAAACAAAGCATCCCATGGACCCGCTCCAAGCGAGACTATCATCTGTTTAAAACCATATTTAGCCAATTAATAACAGGACTTGAGAAGCATTATACAAGAGATAATGATTGAAGTGTAGCTAGATTTGACGGATTGCCTGAGGGATAACAATTGCAAGGTTCAACACTCCTATAGCCAAACCTACATCGAGAACAAAATTAAAAAGAGTGATTACTTAAAAATCTAAGATTAAAAGCACAAAGCTATGAATGAATGATTCTTTAGACCGACCTTGACCACCACCGGAATCAGCAGTGACTTCTGCTGTGACAGAGAAAGGGACACTGTATGTGATCTGCACAAAAGAAACAAAAGGATGGTTTTATCATCACATATATAAAAGAAACGTTGCAACAAGAACTTTAAAAAGAGGGTTTTGGCTATATATAAAATACATACAGCTAGAGGAAAACCAAGGAGTGCAAAAACGACTATGGCTGCGGTTCTTGTTGTTTCGTTTCCAGCTATTATGTGTTCGATTCCTTTAGAGTTATCCCTCAAAGACATCAAGCTAATAACAGCTGTTCCTGCCATACATGCGAATACTGTAAAATTACTCAGAGACCATACAGCTCGTGCACCCATCCGCTGACACATTGGTTCAATCAAGAATGAACTGATCCCAAGAACAACCTACGGAAACCAGGAAAAAAAAAAAGAAAAGAAAATTCAAAAACTGAGTGAGTGACTGAAGCAAGCAGACCATAATGTTATTAATATTCATCCTTACAGAGTTTAGTAACAAGCCAAATGCACCTTCCCGAACACCTTGATCATAAAGTTCTACGCGCAAACTATCTCCCGTCGGATCCCCATGGTAAACTTCTCTTCCCATCCAATCTGTATCAAACAGAAAGAAAGGGAACCACGATAGCTGCAAGGAAAGAGGAAAGCAATCAAAAAGGTATCTAGACAGGAAACAGTGTCGCTAAGGTGATAATCAATATAAAGATTCTCTAGTGTTTCATTTGGTAACTCACCCATGTAAGAGCCATGACGATAAGAACTGAGTGCATAGCAGGCGGCAAATGCCTTAAACTGGTTAGCAAATTCACTAGAACAGATCCAGGGCCATCAATGAAGGTCTCATCTTGATGCTCACTGTTTGACTTTCCTAGCTGTAGATCCATATCACGTTCCACTCTCTCATACTTGATCCCATTGGCAGCACCATGATTCGATTTTGAGTGCTCAAGACCACTCGGCTGGAGATCATCCAGCAAAGGTGCAGAATCTGGTATGCGAGTGGGCTTGTTGCTTGCCAAAGGTATCTCTTTAGCAAAATAGATTGTGACAAGAGTGCATATAGTGAGAAAGACCTGAAGAAGATCCAACAATAAATTCAGATTGCAAAATACGAACCATCGATACGAACAAAAGCCACTACGTAGATTAATTCGGATGACATTTTAACAAAAAAAAAAAAAAGAACTGACAAAGATACTAACGGAATGTCTTGAGCTGTGACTAAATGATCCCCAAGATATAAACATGACAGGGTTTAGCAGATGCATGTGTCAGAAAAAAGAAGGAGAACATACGGCTTACCACTGCAAGAAGAAAAGCTGCTTTAAGATTTCCACATGCAGCACAACATGCTCTACTGGTTAGGAAAGGGAACCATCTGCTCAGTAAAAATACCCGGATTATTTAACAACTGGGAAAAACTGCAAATGAGGAAATAGAATACAAGTTTCTGAGAATGAGGATCTCAAAGATTACTCTTGCCATCGTCCGCTAGCCCCAGCAGAAAACCCAAGGATATTCCCAATAGCCATCCACAAGCAGAAGACAGCATTTGCAGTATTCCGCTGATCAGGACCTAAGGAAAGCATGAGACATCTCATATGTTTTTTTCCCCCACAGATCAGAAACAATGCAGATACAGTGTATTCTAGATTTCAGACTGCTATTTGTATGGAAAAGTTCTATCACTACCTGATAGATCAGCAAGAAGAGCACGAGCAGGTCCCTGAAACCAAAGCATTAAAGATCATTCCTGGGTATTTATGTACTGACTAACAACACCATTGAACTAGTAGATTAGATTGGATCTGAACCTGTACTGTGTTGTTTGCTAGATCCAACAACCAAAACCCAATGATAAAGACAACAGCTGCCCTGGTCCGTGTCCCTTTGAAAGTACTGCATTTGCAGATTACACATCATCAAATACTTTAAATTTAATCATTCTTTATAAAACATGACATAGGGAGGGTAGCAGAAGAGCAACCTGCAATGTTCCTTTGTATCTCCTAACAAATACCCAATGTCTGCAGAAAACCCGATTATTATCACCTAAATTGCAAGTTTTTTTTGTTTAGCTTATATACATATAAAACACATCGTACGCAACTATATCCTAAAGCAAAAAAAAAATCATATCTTCCATTTCCCCTTACTGCTATTGAGATCATGAGTGATCCCACGAGGATGAATGGTCGTCTTCTTCCATACTTTGAAGTACATTTATCACTCCAAATGCCAACACAAGGCTGGACCTAATAACCAACAAAATGTTTCTGATCATATAAGGTTTTAACTCCAATAAGATACAAAAATTAAAAGAAGCAAAATATGACTGCAAAGTTACCACAAGGCCTGTAATTGGGCCGCATAGCCAAATAAAAGAAGAAAAGGCGTGTGATATTCCAAGGGTCTGCAAACACAATCAGCCAAATGCAACACTGTAGTGTTAGGTAAGAACTCCAAGGGTTCATCAGCAACAACAACAACAACAACAACAATAATCAAGCTGTTTATATAAGATACCATATGAAAATGTAACTATATATTAATTCGCACCATCCAATTCAAATGAATGATATAAAATGTAAATTAAATACGGCAACAAACAATTAAAAGTTCTCAACTAATCTTCGTACAATCTTACAAGAAATGGCGCCAACGAACGATACCTGAATATAAGGAGTGAGGAGAGAAAGTTGCAATGCCCATCCAAATTGAACACCAGCAGCCACTGTACAGCTGAGCACCAGCGTCACCAAGCTACAATCCTTCGCCCCATCAGAACGATTCATAGGTGATGACGACGAAGAGGAAGAAGAAGAAGAAGAAGAAGCGTGTTCGTTTCCATGCTTCGTCACCATCTCAACTTCAACATCCTTCCTCAGATTCTTATACGGCACCGAGATCGACACCGAGTCACCACTCTTCCCGGCCATATCTCGCCGTCAACAATGCCCCCACGAAACTACAGATCCCTAAATTCGTAATCAAATCAATTACTAGTCTCGAATCAATAGATCAAGGTCTAAGGGATTAGTTACGCCTCGAGAATCGGAGACGACGATCGAAGATCTAGCAGAAGAGTCAATTTTGGAGACGACGACGATCGTTTTTTAGAATCGTTTTACAGAAACCGTTGATCTATAGATGAACGGCTGAGATTGTATCTACTAGTCTATTATAAGACTAACCGGTCGTAACTCATAAGTCAACTTCCTCGTCGGGCAATCGCAACCGTTTATTCGATTTTGTACGGATCAAAACCGTTGCTTCGGTTTAAAGAAAAAGCGGACGAAACTCACCCTCACCGACACCAAACAAAAAGCGCGCTTTTCTAAAACAAAAAACGCTGTCGTTTTGTAAATGGGCCCACGGTTCACGCAGGTTAGGCACTTAGGCCATATCTCTAAACAAATATCTCGACATTTCTGGTTAAAAACTGGACGAAGGGAAAGTAAAGTTACATAAAAACCCCCAGCGGTTAGTACATTTTTTACAAAGCTCTACATAACTGACAACTTGTTGTCTCCAAAGACGGCACCATCCTTTTGACAAAACGCTCGTCGCTGCAGCCTCTTTTGTTGAAAGCAATGACAAAATCTTCACCAATAAATCATCAGGCAATTCACCGAGATTTCTCATGTTGAAAATTTGCACACAAACCTTCCTCCTGAACACTCCTAATTCACAAGAGACTATTTTTATTATTACGATTATTATCGTCCAACTGTTTGAAAATCAAATCAAGTTTCGTGCCAAACCTTCTTCCTGTGTGATGGCAAAGTAAACCCTAATTCAAAGAAACTTTATTCTATTGTTTTCTCTTGCAAGGAAGTTGGATGCGTCGAGTAACTTTACACATATATATGGGAACAAAAAGATTGGATGAGTTAGTTGGGCTTCAAACAGGGCTCGACAAGCCCGTTAAAAGAGGAAGATTGATGTGATTAGAAAAAAAATGGAGATGCGGGGTATCGATCCCCGTACCTCTCGCATGCTAAGCGAGCGCTCTACCATCTGAGCTACATCCCCTATGAGATTTCATAGAGTTGATTATATAAATCAATAGTAAAAGTCTAAATGATAGCTTGAGAAGAAAGAGGTCATATGGCTTTGAGCAGAAGAGAAACAAACGGCAAACTTACAGTTTTGTGTATTTCTGCTTTGTTTAACGTTCGCTTACTAACCTAGAGCGGTAACATTTGCTTCGATTATGGTTTAGTTCAAACAAATCGACCTTAATCAGCAACTGTTTAAATTACCAAATATTCTGTCTTGTCTCATTGGCAATAGCAATCAGTTCCCTCTTCCATGTTCCATCTCTTTCAAAACTAGACTAGATGAAGCAGAAAGGTAGAAAGAGGTTTTAAAAGTAGACAAAATATTGGTGCATTGAGTATTTTATGAACACAAAATATGTAGAAGTGATTGACAACATAACGAATAAACGTGTATGGTGAGGTAGAAGTGATTGACGCTCATTTTTTCTTTCATTCGTTAAGAGAACATACGATCTTAATTATTCTCTTCTCTCTGTGCATGGGAGGTGTCAGTAACTAACACATTCGCTAGAGTACCTGAGAAGTCTTAGTTTTACTGTATTGGGGCCATTTTGTTTTTTGAAATAATAGATTGTATAGCTTCTATACAGGTCATCAGTTCCTGAACCAATGCAGAGAGAGACCACACAAGACTCTTCTCTTTTCTCATGTGGCTCTTTGGGAACAGCTTTTACATCAAGACAGTTAATCTTTCACCACAAACTCCGAAAGAATTAAAAATAACTTCTCTTAGACATTCTTTGTCATGTGGGATTGGATTCTCCTTACCTACTTGTCTTATTTACTTGAGGAAAAAGCATGTGGGCGTTTTGAAGCATGGCCAACAAAGAAACCAAACTTGAGTAATTTTTTCTTGTGTGTTTTGCCTTTGTTTAACTCAAAATGTCTTCTTGCTCTTGTTGTTCTTTTCTCCACCACATATAGGGACTTGAGTGGTTAGATCACGATTTGATTTCTCAAATTTAGCTCAATATTTTATAGGAAAATAAGTGATGGCTCAATTATTTCCCCATACCTTTTGAGAAAGATACAATACTTATCTTCATCAAGATCTTTATAGATTCTTGGCTTTTTAATCAAACCCATTCTGTATATTTAGCTTTGATGTCTGGGATCATCATCTTGGTTTCATCCATGTAGCTTCTTGAAATCCTAATTTGCTCTTTTGAAGGGAAGGTTCAATGGAGTGTGGATAATATCACTTTGGGTAAATTCAGTCTTTTCAGGTTATGAGTTGGCTACAAAGACATACATCTTATTTGCATTTATGTCATAGTAAGGAAGGCCCTCCCTTTGGTTCTTATCTCACATCACTTCATACCTGTTTTTCAATCAAACAGTTAAGGTTCTTTGTCTTCTTTGCCTTTATCTCAGACACGCATGGCCATCAGGACCATGATCTTAGATATGTTAGGTAAGATGACACTCATTGATTCAAGTTTACTCATTAATACTTTGTGACAAACTCTTGAATGCTTAAGACAAAAATCCCTATACTTTGAGACTAAATCCAAAAAAAACCAAACTTGGTAGGGACATTTTTCGCTAAATGTGTAATCATTTTGCTTCATTATGTATGTGTTTTTAACTGAGTAAACTTTCTAACCACTCGTCACTTTTTGAGTATGCTTTTGTTAGGGTACAGAGAGGAAGATGAAGAAATCAATAAGACATATTATATATATATATATATATATATATATATATATATATATTTTTTTTTCTAAAATGAAAATATCATAAATGAAAAGTTTGGAATTCACAAGGGATTGCAATCCCAGAAAAATGCTTCCAAGGAAAAAAAAAGAAGGAAAAAAACATTATATAAATTTTACAAATATTTTCTCACTCAATCATTACAGATAAGAAGAGGTCATAGATTGAAATCATTTTTGTTTTACCTTTTCTGCAATCAATACTGACTGTACAGAAGAGATGATGGTGTATGAGCAATGGAGCTGTTGCTGATCCTTCTTCGTGTTTCAAAGCTCTTAGGTTTAGAAGTAGTCTCCATTGGGAACCTCGGGACATAACTCGAGGATGTCTTGTTCATGCTACTTCTTCTGTCTGAATCACTAGAAACCATAACAGATTTATGACTCTTGCAGCTCAAGAAACCACCCCTTCCGCTGCTACTCGATTTCTGTCTCTGCGGTGCGTTTTTATCGATGTAAGTATTAGTAGGGTTCTTAGGAATCTGAGAAGATCGGTTTCTTCTTACAGGGCTTGTTGCACATTCTGACATAACAGAGAAATCTGCTGCACTTGCTGTCACTATGCTCCACTCTATGCTAACTTCACTTGGAGCATAACATGTAGGTGAAGCCGGATCGCTTCCTTGCCTTGTAAGAAAAGGTTTTCGTTTCCCTGTAAGGTTTTCTATCTCGAAAAGATCTGAGCTTGAATCACTCTTTGTGTCTTCTTCCTCTATTCTTGATTCCCATTGAGGAACTGTGAGCTTCTTCTGAACAAAAACCCTCTTCTCCATATTTACAGGGGAGCCAAACACTTCAGAAGACTTCCTCTGCACCAACTCATCTTGCTTCTGAATCTTAACTGAGATCTTTTCGTCAACATCTACTGATTTTCCATCAGAACACACGCATTTACACCCCAGGTTTGTGAGAAAACTCTTCTTATTGTTGTTCACCTTTTGAATCTGACCACTATTATGTTTCTTCTCCTCCAAGGAACTGTTAGAGGTATTAACCAGTTTTTTCTGAAGCAATATGCTCTGACTATTCCAGCTTGATTCAGAGCGGACACTCGGCGTTCCGGTGGACTTCTTCTCGCTCTGCTTGGAATCAACAACGAATCTCTCAACTTCTGTGTTTGTAAGAGACAAAACACTAGAACTCTGGTCTGAATCCATGTCTCCATTGAAGTACTTCTCAGCTCCAAACACACCAATCTCTGGATCTTCCGGAGCTTTCTTGACCTTTTTTGTCTTATCTCCCAGCTCCTGATCTTCTTTTAAATTGATGTTCATGTTTAGGGCTTTGCAGGACACCATGAGCTTCTTGGTTGTGACAACAGCTTCTTCCTTGCTTCTCAAGTAAGCAGAAGAAGGAGAAGAAGAAGAAGACAGGATAGGGACACTGAGACTGTGATTGTTGCTGTTCTTAGTGAAATCAAAAGATGTTTTTGGTGTTGAAGAAGATGATGGTGTTATGATCACCATTGTTTTTTTTCTTTTTGTGGGTTGTTTGATTTTCTCTCTTTTTTTTTTCTTGCTAGGGTGTGAATTAGATTAGGGTATAAATAAGGAAACAAGACAAAAGTGTTGAAAGCTGGTTTCTTCGAAGCTTATGTGTCCTGATAAGTGTGACTGGGTTCCACTTTGAGTTATTGGCCAGTTTGTTGCATGTGAATCGAAGATTAAACATATCTCGTGAATAAATGTTTGTCAATCTCAATCCTTATATTAATGGAGGAATACTAGAGAGATGATGTTACCTCGTGACTTCAATGGTGTTTATTCTTTACTTCTCTTTACATTCCAAACACTATTATACGGACTACGCTTTGAAGATTTCAATTATAATTTGAAAATCTAAATAAACAGATTCTGCAACCATATTTTTCAGGATTTTCATTAAACATCAAAAAGAACACGGAACACATCATAGTAATATAAATCTTTACATATTACGAAGAATGCATATATGATATATTTATTCATGTCGACTGATCGTGCGTAATTATTTAAACGGATCGATTAGGGATGCATGATAAGTTGATAACTCATCAGACACAACCAATGGAAAGCTAGCTGAACTAGAAGTCTAGAATGCAGTTTAACTGTGAATTACCTAGTTAATGATTAAAGCTGCTTGATGCTTACGATAAGATAATTAACCAACATAAAACGATACCGTATGCAGCCCCTAACTTGCAAATGCATCTCCTAGTCGTACAATATTATGCTCTTAAATCTTAAAACAAATCTTTGATAAACATTAATTCACACAGGTAACCAACTAACCGAATACAGTATCTGCAGTTCGATTCCCGTTAGCCTTCAGGAGATTTAAAAATATCGGCATCGCCATGGTCCAAAAGAATAGTTTGTTGGTTTCGGCGGCCGGACAGTGTTGTTAATTAAAAATATATATATATTGTCATTTAAAATGTCAAGATTTTGGACATGTTAGGGGATTGAGCTGTAAGTGAATCTGGATTAACTTGGATTTTAATTCCTATTTTTCATTTAAGAGAAGTAAAAGAAAAACTAGTGGATGTAATTCACTTAAAAGGAGCAAAAATACAAAAATAGGAAGCACGAGGGATGTACGTATTTTGTTGCATGGGGAGATATTGACAAAGACTATCGAGTTGGGTTTTCTTAAAATATAAATATTCAATGTAATAATTTGTTGTACGTTCAATAATTTATGTGTATATAAATTAAGAAATACATTGGATTGTACCTTGTGATATCGAACGAATCATAAAACACTGATTGTGTATTCTTTTTTGAAACATATCGAGATCATATTTTAAAAATGGCCAATCAAAGAAACTGTTTTATAACATTTATAAAATATGCTGATTAGTAGTTCACATGTGAATGTCAGCATTTTAAGCTTGCCCCACAGTTTACGTGTTTGATTCTCATCCTCAAACACAAGCTACTTTTCATCGTCCAACACAAATATAAAACTCTTATAATACTACATACCAAATCTCTTACTCCTTTGATAAAAATAAAGCTTAATATTAGGTTTAAACTCATCTTAATTGCTTTAATATCTTTACGTTTTTGAAAGCTCGGTAAGGGTTCTGAAATCGCATACAGATGGTTCTGAAATCGCATAATAATGGTCGTGTAATATTCCGGTTTGTGGTATATGATATTGAGATGCATCTATTTTTCGATTATATATTCAAAAAAATCTAAACTTAGACGTGTTAATAGTAAAAAGATGAAACATAAAACAATTCATAATATCATGCAATCAAAACCAAAATAAGGTAAAAATCATGTGGTGATTACAGTGTGAATAAATAAAGTTTTTGAATTTCAAAAAATAACGCACAATCGGCCGGGAGTATGCCCATGGGAGTGAGCAGGCATGGTAACCAATTAGCAGGGTCGGAGCCTTACAAATTACACAACTGAATTAGAAATTGAAATGTTTGGAATGAAATGTTCACTATACGAGAATTTACTACATACACAAACAAAAGTCGGTGATACTACTTAAGAAATGAAGACAGATTATTCAAAACTAACAAACAAATTCGTAAACCACGGTTATTCTTTATAACTTATAATTTTGTAGATTCAATCTTTTTTTTAGAACGAGGAGATTCATCACCAGAGAATCAAAATCAAGGGAGAGAGCGATCACAAGACCAGTAACAGAGGTGAGGGACGATATTTTCTGCTACATACCGCCTCATGTGAAGGTAGAGAGACTAGACTACTTTCACTATGTCACCAAAAGTGAATATGGTTCTTTATATTCCAGACTCATGTGGATTACTACGTACATTCTTTTGCGGGTGGCTGAGATTGATGCTAAGAATATGTAACCGCTGTTGTGAATCTTGTGATGATGCAATGTTGCAAAAGATCTGATTCTCGAAGTCTTACACTACTGTGTCCATAAAATTTTGTTTATTTAAAGTCAAAGAATCTTCTGTAATCATGACCAAAACAAGAGATAAGAATCTACTCGTGTGGTTTCAACAGTCAAATCTCAAGACAATATTTAGAAGATAGTAAAACCGAATTTACAAATTTGTGAAAAAGAAACTAGTGACATTTTTGGTTACAGCTCAAGTGATTTTCCTTTACTCATACATTCTAACTTTAGAGACATCAAGTCTCCACTCGATTCACTTGGTACCATGAAAGCTCATGAGTCAGACGAATCAGACGGGCTCTTCAGGTTGTTGTGTAGACGTAGTTGCAGTAGCCATGGAGGGTGATGGTGGTTCTGGTGCCACCGTGAAGTGAACTGTTCTAGGTTGACCTGACTGAAGCACCAATGCAAATTGTGTAGCCAAAGCTGCAGCTTCCTGTTCAGTCAAGATCGGGTTAACTCAACACCAGTGATTCAGTTTGATCTTTCCGATAGAGAAACAAAAAACTGGTTGTCTGGACAAAGCCTTGTTTTTATACTAACCTGTCTTTGCCTTCGGTGCTGTAAGATACTGATCGCCCAAGCCATGATATAGCAAGGAAGAAGAAATCCAGCAGCTCGGAGCAAGACGAGCTGGAATAACATATAGATGGTTGGTTATTTTTGGTTTTGGTGTTAGTACTACTTACATGTAAGTGAAAAAAAAACTAAGCTTACAGATAGTATGTTAGATGGGTCATCCTCGTCTTCTCCATCATCGCTTGTTATGGTCAGTGCATGACGTAAGAGAAGAAGTGCCATTAACTGTAAAAGAAAAATGTGTTACATGATCATCAGTCATCACAAGGAGAGAGCTGTGTTAAAAAAAATCACCAAGAAGCTTTTGAGACTTACTATTAGGGCAGCTGAGCGACAAAAAGCAGCTCCACTGGCACTTGAAGCTGTATATTCAACGTATTCAGACTCTAAATAGCGACGTTCAGCTTCTGCAATGGGAAGAAGGCGAGGATCATGCAAATCCAAACCTGAGATTGTCCATCCTCCACTGCAACGCACACATGCTAGATGTCAGAAACAAGTACAGTACCAATATAAAAAAAAAAGCATACAATAAGAGATTTTCTGTACCCAATGTCAATAGTGGTTTCTTCAGGCTGAGGAGGAGGTGGTGGAGCGGTGTATCCAGGTTGGTAAGGCTAGTAAAACAAGTTTCAAGGCCGTTAGATAGTAAACATTCAACAGCTTTAAGACATACTAATCCAGTTTAGCAAAAAAGAAAAAAAGACATACTAATCCAGTTGCTGACCTTAAGTGAGAACTATTTTCAAACCAAATTCATTTGCAATAATGCATGCTCTTAAATCATTCACTACGGGCATAACTAACCTTATGTGTGCTCTGCTTAATGTTGGGAACTTGCATTCATCTATCAAATTATATGCATATTCAAATTAATGTTTTTTATTTTTCTACCATTATGCGCTTTGTGGGACAATCTTGCGCCACAAGGAACCAAAGTCTATATAAACCTAGAGATTGCAAGAGAAGATACCTACCTGATGACAGATCTCACATATAATATTTCCCTTTTCATTGCACCAACGCTGAACACATTTTCTGTGAGCATACTGGTAAAAACATATAAGATTTTAGTCAATCATCAGCTATTGCTGAATCTCAATAACAAGAATTAACAATATTTATCAATCCCCACCATAATTTTTTTTTTTTGTTTAAAAGACATGTATAAGAGACTAAATGAGAAGATGAAAGACAATACCTTGAGGCTGCCACTGCAAGCACAAGGGCTCTCGAGAGTCTTGATAGGGCACTCGTCTTGACAAATACGGCATTCCGCAGAAGCAATGAGCGGCTCATTCTCCTGATCCTCCTCATCCTCGTCTGAAATATCAATTGCCTTGTCATTAACCACCACCGTAGACTCTTCTCTTAAATTCTCGACCTCCGCATTAACCGGCGGCGATGGCACCGGTGGCATCATCAGTCCATCCACATTGACCACCATGTGACTGCTCTCTGCCGATAAACCTATCATTCCTCCAACTCCTAGTCCAAGAATTCAAAACAAAATCCCAAATGAAAACACTATAACGAAAGAAGAACCATATGAAATCTTAATCGATCAGATGGGGATCGTGCCAAGAATAACAAACAAGGGAGAGAGAGAGAAGAACATTCCAAGAAGATCACCTGCGAAAATGGAAAGTGATGTCCCTGGTTAGTCGCAGAAAATGGGGAGGCAGAGACGAGAGGAATTTGCTATGCGCCTTGAAAATTTTCCTGAGGCAAGAAGACTCTTCACAAGATTTTTCCGTAAATCCAGCGAAAATAGAAAATCGCTTTTTATAGCGAAATTAAATGACAAAAAAGATATTATTCGACGTGCGGACTACAAGAGTTAATTGCCGTTGACCAAAACAGCTAATGATAATTACACAGAATAAACAAGGGTGTCTATGGTAGTATTATAGATACTTTGCCATGCTGTAACGTGAACGACGTGTTCCCTGTCGGATTATTACATTAGCTGTTCTCTTTTTACAAATTTTTATTTTATTTTCTAACGGATTTCTGATTTATAAATCATTGTTATCATTATTGGGCACCTAATCCTTCAATTTAAAACTTACGGGCATAATTATTGATTAATTATAGAAAATTATTATGCTTAGATTATTTGATTACATGATTGGGAGAATAACTGTCGTTTAAGATCAGTTTAGTAGTAGTGAATTAGATGCGTGAGACCATAAATAGACCTGCAATTTTTAGAGTAATAAATGTTAAGATATTATACAACTTGGAAGAACAATTTTTTGTCAACGAATTGAAAGATCAGTTTAGACAAGATAAAAATACTGTTTTGAAAGTTATATTTGACAAATTGCCATTGACAAAAACAATAAAAGATCAAACTAAATACATCTATATTTTTATCAATAAAAGAAAGGAGAAAACAATTGGAAACTTGAATAATTCCACGAGTAAGACATAATTGCTCATATTTTCAAACTATATTTCGAAGTTTATATAATTGTTTTTATAATACAAAAATGTTAATATTATTCTAAACCGAACTTGGTGCACAAGAGAAGCTTTCTAAAACATCGAAATCATGCATACACTCTCCATTACAATATGGAAATTACTTCCCTACCCCCTTGATTTCCCTGCAAGAAGCCGTGGCTGATAAGTCACTCAGATGCTGCTCGCTCAACCGTCCCTCAAAAATGGAGAAACTTTACAATCACCAGCTTTTAATGAGACAAGAGTCGCAAGACTCATATGAATACCAGTTTAAACAAATGTCATCTAATGCGGCTGACTATGTATCGACCTTTCTCAAGGTCGTATATCGTTTTCAGCTGCGGTTTTCTCCACTTAGATACCAAACATACCAAAACTGTCATGATGACTGGTACCCCGATGAAATATGAAAGCGTCTGCGAGTCGTTACCAAACAGAGCATAGAACCAACGTAGATGACTAGAGGATGCGTGCTGCGAGGTTGATGCTTCAGTTTGTAGAATGAATGCACCTAAAGCCCAATCTAGCGGTATATCATCTCCTGCTTGATTCGCAAACCCGACTCTGCATAAAAAGGAAAAGTTTGTTGATTGTTTGGAATTTTAAATACCTGTCTTTTGGAGAAAGTTCTTGAACTTGCCAAACATACCTTTCATCATCAAAAGGAACACCGAGAGTATCGTGAAGCAATGATACAATATATGCCGATGAGAAACAATACCGAAGAAGATCCTCTTCTTCTAGTGACGGGTCTTTTGCTCTCAACTTTGACCAATCTTCTCCACAGAATCTTTCTCCAGCCGATATCATATTAGATAGCCACGACTTCTCTCCCAGTCCAAAGAACTGGTATGAGAAAGAAAAAAAAAAGACCACGTTTATCACATTCTCCAGAAAAACAGCATATGCATTGTGGTGTTTCCTTGTAGGTCCAATTGAATTATATACATTACGAGAATGCAAACAGGTACCTTAGAGGTGTAGAAGAAATTTTCTGTTGCTAAAAATCTTCCTTGAAGCTTAGGCGTGAACGTTGATCCAATTGAACAATGCTGATACGAGCATTTATCTGCACTCAAAGATAGAAAACTATATCCATTTAAAAACCTTAGAAATGAATGGAGATCATGAAAATTCAGCGATAACGATATGATGTTGTACCATTTCCTTCCTGCAAGATTGATAATGCAGCAGATCGACACTCTGAGTAATTACCCACAGCTTGAAAAGAAGCTGCGAGTTTGCTTTCTTCAGCTAAGAATCCAGTTAAATGCTTCTGTGTGATTGTGTCGAGGTTGTACCCTTTAGGAGCACAAGGGTCTGCATGTTTTCCTTCCCGTGTAGGTTCCACAGCTTCACGAAATGAAACAATGTATGAGTGGGACAGCAAATAAACTTTGCTACAAGCTCTAATAACCTAAGAAACGTTCAACCACAACACTGACGATTCAAGCATAAGACTCTTAAAGCTCACCTGAATTACGGTCTCTTGAGACAAGCGAACCCCATAACTTCTCATGTGCAGCATTCTACAATGTGCCAAAAGTTAAAAGCATCAAGGACATTACCAGTTAAGCAGACATATACTACTTTTAGTCTGTGAAACCTGTTGCAAAGACATATGCTACTACTTAAAAAGAAGATGTACCTGCCCAAAGTGAAGGAAGCTGTGACTGTAGAGATTGTACGAAACATTTCCAAACGATACTGTACGTGAGAACTCAGAAGGCACTGGCTCACTTGACACAAACGTTACCTAAAAGAACACACAAACAGTAAACAAACCATCCATCAGCTTTATCTCAACTCTCACAATACGCCTGAGGAAAGAAACTAAACCTGCGCGGAAGCTCCACCAAGCTCAACAATCCCAGTTGTTTTAATCGGATCACCACCAAGTGAACCGAGAGCAAAGTTGGCAACAACCCAAGCATACACACCTTCGTCAGAACCTGACAATGATCGAAAACATACAAATACATTTAACAACTCTCAATAAGATAAAGATTTGATCTTTTAAAAAAATAAATAGATAAATAAAGATTTGATCTTTAAGAAACTCACCAGAGATAACAGAGGCCCATTCATCTCTAAACAAGAACCCAGAACCTCTCAGAACCCTTCTCGTAACCGCAAGAATCTTCTCCTGTACAGGCCCCTCAAGCAACCTCATCCCCGCCGTCGCCATCAACCTCACTTCCGTCTCCGCCCACATTCCCTTCGGAACCCTCCCTCTCGCGAACTCCACCAGCTCCGCCAACGCCACGCTCGCTCCCTCCGGATCGTCCGCGAACGCCGACAGACCCGGATGCAGCTTCAAGCTGGCGTAATTCGCTCCCCTGAACTCGAAAACCGGTTTACCCGACTCGATTCGGTACCCGAACACGTGGATCCGGGTCCCCGTGCTCCCGCCGTCGATCACGACGCTGTAGCGAAGCGATCCTCTCCCGGAGGTTAGGATCGAGTAGCAGACGAAGAGGAATCCCAATACGGTGGCGATTGAGGCTCCGGCTAAGAAGAGATTCGATTTCGCGTGTTTGGAATTGGATTTGGCTAGCGTGTAGATCGATGAGGAGGAAGATGATGATGATCGGTTCGATGATCGGATCTGGAACTTAACCGGATCCATAATTGATTTATCCGGTTTAGTCTTCACCCTTGAACGGGTATGCGATCGTCGCATCAACAGTTCATGCGATCTGAAATAAAATCGAAGGAGCAAAAATATAAATATCGTTTTTGTGATTTTTTCGAATTTTCTGTTTTTGAAGCTTTTTCAACCGAGAGAGATGGAGATCGAGAGGGACGCCGTGTAACAGCGCCGGTGAAGCTCTCCGCCGCCCTCTGTCTCCGATATCGTACTCGGTTTTGAGGTTTTTTTATTAAAAAGAAAAATGAAATGCAAAAACAATATATAGAAAATAAATTGATCGTTGTAGCGCGTTTTACGATTTTTTTTACCTAAATATTAAACCCATATCGGGTCGAATCGGGTCGGGTCGCGATGATATATTGCTCACTAGTTTTGGAATCGGGTCCTGATCACGAGACGGGTTTATCACTTATCTTTATTAAACTACATATCGGATAGATAGGGTCGATAAGTTTTTTTATCCGGGTTGTTACGAATCTTAGGTTATGTAGAGATTGTCATATGCTCTCTCTTATGTTTGGTAGGAAAGTCGTTCTTAGAGATGTTCAAAGGTTTCATCATTTTGAAGATGGTAAATGTTCCTGTGGGGATTTTTGGTGACCTCATCCACAGAAACAACAATATATAGTTTTGTTGATTCAAGCAATCTTATCTCCAGGTGAGTATTCAATTTGTCACGTTGACGACACAAGGTACAATCCTTGTTGTTTAAAACATTTTTGGTAAAATCAACTTGGATAAATTCATATTGATCGATGATTCATGCATTTTGCATAGATCACAGTAATGTATGCAGTACGTAATAAACATGGAATGATGAATGTGTTCAAGTTATCTTTGGACTTTGATGCCTGGTATTAGCAAGTTAGTAACCAATAGACCACAAAACTGTGTTTTCCTTCTTGCGTGTGAATCGATTATGGTTTTGCTAAATGGTTTTCTCTATATTTTACAACTTCATATTATGTATTCCTTTTCATTTTTAGAGGTAATGAAATATGAAATAATTCGTTGACTTGGTGATCTACAATGTCATCAACTTAACACAATGCACATCACATCAATAATAACAAGGAATGCTAAAGTTCAGCTATCGTCTACTTTTAAAACACTTGTTACATTGGAGCTAAGAATGTCGGCAACGGCTCCAAACCAATAGAATTCCGAGTTTGAAGCTTAGATTGTATTCTTTTTTTTAATCTCTTTCTAACTTTCTATTGTATTTTTGAAAAAGTGTGCTAGATCCATTTCTAACTTCAGTGGAGGTTATTGCTCATTGGCTTTTAATGTATAACTATAAGTAAAATTATGCTTTATTTATTTTTATTAAAAGCACATTTTAGAATGATTTGTAAATAGTTACCTCAAATCCGGTGTGATTTCATTCTACACTTCTATTTATGAATTTGATTTTATAACTAATTTTAATCAATTTGAAAAATATAAATATATCAATAAACAAATCTGGATATTTTTATAAAAATATATAATTCATTTGTTAGATTTGAAAATTAATAAACTGTGTAAAAATTATAAGTTCCTTATGTATCAAATCAGTTAAAATACATAGACAAATAATATTTACTGTTATTAGCAAGTGAAAATAATAGCACTTGATATTTGGCATGAAATGTATTGTCCTTTAATGTTTTTGTAGGTAAATATACCAAAGTTAACACAATGAATAACAATGTGAATTGGGTTGTTAATCTCTATGACGACAATGACAGTTTATTTGATAAATTTGATGTTTATATTTTACTCACCTAAAAAAGATATTAAAATAAAACCAATAAAAACATGCTAGCAGATAATTATGTATTAAAAAGATTAAAATCACAAGAATTATCCTGTAAAAAAAAGAATAAGATCATCAAAAACGTGCTTCAACCAATTTTTTTCAAAAATTAAATTTCATTCAATTCGAGAAACGAAAATTCAGATCAGATTACAAGTTCGAATTAGTCAATCTATTATATTTACAGTTTCATCCACCCACTAAACCCGGCACTTTATTACCTTTTAACAAATTTCTTCATCCGGTGTTCATCAAAAAAAAAAAATTTCTTATCCCTCACTTTTCTCTCTATTTATCATCAAAAGAAACTTCTATTTTATTTTGTTCAAAGAAGAAAAAGAAACTTCTATTTTATAATATTTTTCAAAACCATAGTAAAATTATTGATGATTAGATCAGATAAATGTAAATATAAATATAAATGGGATGAAAAGAGAATAATTGGCCAGTTACGAGGATACGAACGGAACCTTGTATCTAACCAACAAGTGGGAACGTTACGAGTTCAAGTTAAAAATCACACCATGTCCACACGTAATCTCATGTCCTTGTTCAGAGTTTTAAGGAAAAACAGAAACAAAATCTCGTAGATATACATACATTTAATTTCACATAAAGGGATATACGCCAAGATTCTTTTGATGTATCTGTCATTAAACTAAAACACATACAGTACAAGGTTTGACCAAAAAAACATACAAGGAAAGAGACATCTCTTTTCACATTCCTCTGATTTTGTTCCCCTATTTATATTCATCAATAACAATCTCGATCTTGCAACTTCAAATCTCCAAAACTACAATCAATCTTATTGAAAATGAAGCTTCTTCATGCATCACTGTGTTTGATCAGTCTTCTCCTCGTCTTGCCTTCTATCTTCGCTGCTTCTTCCTCTAAAGATTTCGATTTCTTTTACTTCGTCCAACAAGTAACTAAACTGTTACAAATCATCCTGTAATCAAGATTATTTATAATGATTAAATGTATTTTTAATGTTATTTTTATGTTTGATTATAAAGTGGCCAGGATCTTACTGTAACACACAGAAGAGTTGTTGCTTTCCAACCTCTGGCAAACCAGCTGCTGATTTTGGAATTCACGGTCTTTGGCCTAATTACGAAGATGGAACTTATCCTTCTAACTGTGACAACACTAAACCATTCGATTCATCATCGGTAATAACATTTTGAGTTCATATCTAGGCTTAATTTGAGTGACCCGGTTCAATTGTAGCTGAAAACCGGTTTAAATTTCCAATATAACCGGTCACCGGTTTGCCACAGATATCAGATCTGATCAGCTCAATGGAGAAGAGCTGGCCGACACTGGCTTGCCCGAGCGGGTCAGGCGAAGCCTTTTGGGAACATGAATGGGAGAAGCATGGTACTTGCTCCGAATCTGTTATCGACCAACATGAGTATTTCCAAACCGCTCTTAACCTTAAGCAGAAAACCGATCTTCTTGGAGCTCTAACTAAAGCCGGTATGCTTTGATTCTAATTCCCTCTTAACCACCGGTTTGAATCTAATGATCTGATAAAGTTTGGTTTAATATGTATAGGAATCAATCCGGATGGAAAATCTTACTCTTTAGAGAGCATAAGAGACTCAATCAAAGAGTCAACTGGTTTTACTCCTTGGATTCAATGTAACAGGGACGGGTCTGGCAATAGCCAATTGTACCAAGTCTACCTTTGTGTTGACCGGTCTGGTTCCAGTTTAGTTGAATGTCCGGTTTTCCCTCATGGAAAATGTGGAGACGAGATCGAATTTCCTTCTTTCTAATAATCTGTTTTCTAATAAATCTATCGAATCGATATCTTGTTCATGAAGATTGGTTTCGTTATTATAATTGATGATGTAATAAAATTTTATGAAATTGGAGATTGTTCTATATTTATTGATTAATTCGTGGTTTATATATTGTACCTAAAATTATCTGTTAATTATGGTTGATTTTAGAATTACTTAAAAATTATTTGGATTATTAGGAATGATTTGGATCATAGTAAATAATTAAATATTGAAAATATAATACACATATATTTAATAACTTTTGGGATAATCTAAATTCTATGTTTATTGGTTTGTCGTTTTAAAATACTTTAAAAAGTTTAAAGTATGATTTATATAGAGAATTCTCAAAAGTGATTTATATTAGAGAAATATTGAAAACTGATTAAAGTTTGTATGAATCTACCGATAATATTTTAGAAAGATAATTTATACATTCGATATATTTAAAAAAAAAAATTATTATCTCGTAGCTATTTAAGAATTGTTGCAGTATCATCCAAACTCGTTTTACAATTCTCGTTTCTTTGTACGACGAGCGTGATTTATACGGTCGCAGTTACTACGCTATGAATAGAATAACTCCAACAACGACGACCATACCAGTATCATCAACATCGACGATGGTCGAGCCAATGCCATCGAGAGGTTTGCTAACCTCTTCAACGAGGAATATAGAGACGTCCATGTCAACACCAAGGACCGCACCAGCTTCCAGATTGACTAGGAATGTGCAGTCGTCATTAAGGACCGCAACAGTGTCGAGATTGACTATTAGTGTGCAGACGTCGACACCAAGGACCGTACCAGTGTCGAGATTGACTATGAATGTGCAGACGTCAACACCAAGGACCGTACCAGCCTCAAGATTGACTATGAATGTGCAGACATCAACACCAAGGACCGTACCAGCTTCAACACGAACTAGCAATGTGCAGGCTTCAACACCAAGGACCGTACCATACTCAAGATTGACTAGGAGTGAGCAGACGTCGACGTCGACACCGAGGACCGTACCAATGTCAAGATTGGCGAGGAATGTGCAGACGTCGACAGTAAGGGCCACACCAGTGTCGATCGAGATTGACTAGGAATGTGCAGACATCTACACCAAGTACCGCGCCAGCGTCAGGACTGACAAGGAATGTACAGACATCAACACTAAGAACTGCACCAGCGTCAGGACCGACGAGGAATGTACAAACTTCGACGCCAAGGACGGTTCCAGCGTCGAGATTGGCGAGTAATGTGCAGTCTACACCAAGAACCGTACCAGCCTCATCGTTGATGAGCAATGTGCAGACATTGATGAGAAGTGTGCAAGTGCGAGTATCGAGCAACAGAATTTTGCTAGCACCAACATTTACGTCTACTGTACATGGGAGTCGGCCGGCCTCGAGACGGGCGGTGGAGACCTTGCCACGAGTAGTGATATCGGAGGACGAAGGAGAGTGTTCCATATGTTTTAGAGGAATGGTCGGACGGTGAGATGGCAGCAGAGTTGCCATGTATGCACAAATATCACTTCCGGTGTGTAAAGAAGTGGTTGTCGATTAACTCCACGTGTCCTCAATGCAGATACCAGCTGCCTCTTTAAAGGTGACACCAAATTTCTTATGATCCTGACAAGGATTTTTCCAAACTAGTATTTTGTTTTAGTTTTTGTTCTCTTTTGTTTCTTATAGAGATGACTTTCAATTTGTTTTTTTCCCTTCAATCTAATCTTTTGATGCAAAACCATGCACAAGCTCATACGAAGCAAACTTTCTCATAAACTTGGATTGCAAATTAACTTAAGACATCCAGAAAGCACAACATTTCCAAACCAATTCTTCGTATATGTGTTCTTAGTGACGCACTAGCTACATGACCTAACAGAACATTCCCAAGCCTAATCTTTTGAAACAAAAGCATGTAACACCAGCTCATGTTAAGCAACTCTACTTCATCAAGTAGGATCACATATCAAATTTCAGCAACCGTAGACAATTCCAACAAAACTTAATGATCTAATAAAACATTTCCCAATCTAATCTTCGAAACAAAAACTCTATACAAGGTCAAGTGAAGTGTTTGCAATGTCTCAAAAGGCAAATCTTTTGCAATTCATCTCTCAAAAGCTCGGTAAAGAGTTTTGCACTTGAGCTTGTATAGATTCCAACATCCTAGACAACTACAACGAAACTTTCCTCATTGCTTTGAATTCTCAAATACATCTCAAATACATACTTCCATGATCTTACAAAACATTTCCCTAAGTCTATACTAGCTCAAGTGAAGTGTCTCAATTGCGAAACTCTTGCATTTTTCATCTCTCAAAACCTCAGCAAAAGACACAACACAAAAACAAGCTCAATACACACAAAGAACGAACCTTTTTACAATCTCCTTTCAACAGACCTAAGACGAAGCTCCACAAGCCAAAGGTTAAACTGACCATCACTAACCTTCAACATCTCCGACAAGGGCATCAGAATCCCGTGCTCCCTAAGCAACCTATGCCTCGGCTTTATCTTCCTCTCCAAGCTAAACGAAAAGTACTGAGGAAACCTCTTCAGCTCCTTGACATCCCCACGCATCTCCTCCACAAAGAACTCCACTTTCGGAGCCAGATTGTTCTCCACGCTGTACGTCAGCAACGCCGGCGACCTCACCACCATCTTCGCCACCTCATCCCTCGTAAACCCCAGCCCTTCCTCGAGAAACTCGATTTTGGGGACCAGGGTCCGCTCCACGCTCGACACGAGCAGCACCGTGTTCCGCGACGAGACCGCGTCGCGGCCCACGAAGCCCAGGGTTCTGAGGAAGGCCAACGCGGGACGGAGCTGGAAGTCCACGGAGGAGATGAGGAGGCGAGGGCAGCGAGATATCGACTTCGGAATGTCTTCATCGGAGAGGTGGATCTCGTCGGATAAGAAGTTTAGAACCGGTAAGATGTCGGATTCGGGGTCTGAGGTGAGCAGATCGGGGAACATGTCGAGGATCCGGCCCACGGCGGGTCTCGAGAGACCGGTGGAGGAGAGGAGGGTTTCGACGGAGAGGACTGAGGAGATTGGGGCGGCGCGGAGAGAGGGGTTCACTCGGAGGGCTTTGTGGGGGTCGACGTTGAGGTCCTGGAGGTAGATGAGCTTCTCTCGGAAGAGGAGGCCGGTGTCGGAGGTTTCTCCGGCGAAACATCGGGTTTTCACGGCGGAGAGAAACGGCGGCGGGAGTAGACAGCACCGTGCGAACATCATCGGCGGAGAAAAGGTTCAAGCTTTTTTTAGTTCAAGCTGAGTGGATAAACGATGGAGTAAGGGTAAAAGGGTAATAATAGTTAGATAACGTTGAAACGGTGTCGTGCTTGATTTTTAATTTATCTTTCTTCTTCAAGCTTAGAACAATGGATTAAGGGTAAAATAGTAATAATAGTTAGATAATAACATCGAAACGTCGTCGTTTCTTCTTTTTAAATTTTTTTTTTTATCATTCTATCTGGTTCGTTCGTCATCTTGTCCAATGGGATCCCTATTCTCAAGGAGCTCGATCAGAAGAGCGTATTTTACGGAGTCTTATGTAAACCGCATTCGTCTTCTCTGTCTCTCTTTCTACCTCTGGTTTTCCATTCTTCGTTTTTTTTTTTTAATTTCTTCTTCATCTCTAGAGGTCCCATTTAAGATCTCCCCTAAATGGTTAGTATCCGCTTGGCGTTTGAATTTGCTTCTTTAGGTAACTTTCCCCTTTCCTTTTCCTTTTCCTCACCCCAGCTGATTAACGATTAGGGTTTTCGAAAACGTTTGTAAAGATGGCATTTTTATTTTTGAAATTTAAAAGTGATTTAATTGGAATCATGATCTGGTTGTGTGATAGGTATCGCAATCAAGTTTTGTGATTGTTGGTGTTGAATTGTGTGTTTGGTGGAACACAGGATGGGAAGGGTGAAACTGAAGATAAAGAAGTTAGAGAACACAGCAGGGCGGCAAGCAACGTTTGCTAAAAGGAAAAATGGGATCTTGAAAAAGGCCACCGAGCTGTCTGTTCTCTGCGACATTGATCTTGTCCTTCTTATGTTCTCTCCTGCTGGTAAACCTTCCTTACGTTGCGGTTCACGAAGGTAAATTGTTCTGTCTTTGTTTTCTACAACATAACACCAACCATTTGTCTCTGTTTTGTTGATTTACTCTGTTGGGGGTTGGTTTTCAGTGGCATTGAAGATGTGATTGCAAAGTATTCTCAAGTAACACCGGAGGAAAGAGCAAAAAGGTTTGGCTGATTCTTTTTTTAGATTCTTGTTTGTTCTTGTTTTACTCATTTGATTGCTTTTTTATATATTTAAAAACAGGAAGCTCGAGAGTCTTGAAGTAAGTTGTTTCACACAATCAAAAACAAGTCTTAGTTTGATATTCCAATGCTAGAGAAGCTTTTGGTTTGGTCCCTGATTCAAATGATTTTGTCTTTTGAAAGCTCAGACCTTGAAGAAAACTTTCCAAAAGTTGGATCACCATGTAAATATACGAGATTTTATAGCCTCGAGGTTAGTAGGAGATATATAAACATTTTATTAACCAAATCTTTTGCAAGAAAGCTTGATGATCTCTTTTTTTTTTCTTCTTCTCTGGCTCCAGTAATCCAACAACAGAGGTATTCACTTTAAGAATCTCTCCCATTTTATCATGTCTGTGAGATTTGCCAAAGCCTAGAAAGTTTATAAAACCGCCATTTTTCCAGGACTTGAGTACTCAAGCAAGGATTCTGCAAGATCGAATTTCTGAAATACATGGAAGATTACGGTAAAATGATCTTTCTGAAAGTTGATGTTTCTTTGTTTTTCTTGATGTTCATTCTACTTTGTATCATGTTCTGCAGTTATTGGACAGAACCTGATAAGATCAACAACGTTGAAGACTTGGGACAGCTCGAGATTTCCATCAGACAATCTCTTGATCAATTGCGTGCCCATAAAGTAATCCTTTATATTAAAAACCTTTTCAGTTTCACTCCATTTGCAGAAAAGGAAAACTCAAAAACTTTTTTTGTTGATAGGAACATTTTGGACAGCAGCAGCACGCAATGCAAATCGAAAACGCAAACTTTGTTAAAGATTGGTCAACCAGCTTGGTAATTTTCTCAGAATGATTCTTCTTTGGTCTCACATTCTAACAATCTGAATCTCAAATCCCTCAAACTTTGTAAAATTTCAGTTGCAAGAAGGGATTCAGATTCCTTTAGAACAACAGCTTCAATCTATGCCATGGATTCTTAATAGCAACACCACCAACATTGTCACTGAGGAGCACAACTCAATCCCGCAGAGGTTAGTGAAAGCACCCTCACATCTTTCTTTCTAACTCTGAATCATATCTTTACCAAAAAGAAAAAAACTCTGTGTATACTCAAAGGGAAGTGGAGTGCTCAGCGAGTTCTTCATTCGGGAGCTATCCAGGATATTTTGGAACAGGGAAGTCTCCAGAGATTACGATTTCAGGTCAAGAAACAAGCTTTCTTGATGAGTTAACGGCCGGAACCAACGGACATTTGAAACCGCAAACAATCACGCAGCAGCAGTTCACTGATAATAACATTATCCCATACATCCCCAGTCTGCAGAATGATCTGAATCATCACCAAACGTTGCCTCTTCCTCTTCCCCATCCTCCTCCGGTTTTTAACTTTCCAATGAACCAGAGAGAGTATCATATGAATGGATTCTTTGAAGCACCGCCACCTGGAGCTTCTGCTTATAACAACACTGCCAACCAGGCAAGGTTTGGTTCTAACAGCAGCTCCTTGCCTTGCTCTATCTCCATGTTAGATGAATACTTGTTTTCCCAGGTACAAACAAAAGAAACATTCTTCTCTTTTTCAAACATTCATCAAAATCAAAACTTTTGCAGTGATCCAAGATGGGTTTTTCCTTTTGATGTTTTTTCTTATAGATGCAGCAACCGAACTGAGAGAGAGAGTTGTGACGAATGATGATAAAACATCTCGTTGAAGGAGTCACCAATGTTTTTTTTTCAGATACAGCAAGAACACAGCAGAGTTCTTTAAGTTGGTTCCAAGAAGAAGCAAAACCAGTGGTGTGAATGCTGCTGGTAGATTGCAACAATACGTGATTATTATTTCTATACATAATTTTCTCCATCGGATGAGAATCTGGGATTTTTGATGAAAAAAGACAGAGAGGTTTCCCATATTTTTTTGTGTTTCCGGCAGATATGTTTAGTGTGTCTTTGGAAGCTGTCAAAGTAACGCCATGACGGCCAGAGATGAGAAAAATCTCTCTCCTTCCCTTCCTACAAAACTGTAGCTTTTGTGTCTTTTTTTTTTCTTCTTTCCATTCATTCTTTGTAAAACAAAACAAAACGATGTTTATTATTTCAGTTAAAACATAAAAATACATTTACATGTATATATAGGTCTTTTGTCTTGAGGGCATTGCTCTTTTTGTGGTGTTGGTTTCTTTTCGTTATGCAGGGTCTAGTGGTTGTGGCGGACTTTTGTTCACTTGCCTCTCTATATAAGAGCGGTTACTTGGCTTGGAGCTGAGGTCTTGGGGTGGTCTCACTGGAGGTTATCTTGGGATAATAAGAGCAATCAGGTGCTCGTGAACTTCGTGTATTAATTTGAGTAGAGGAGGCTGCCTCCAATAGTTAGGGAAAGTTTCTGTATTCTCTCTCTTGATTTACAACGTACATAGGAGGATCCAACTGAAGCTACAGTTAAGAGACCATCATGAGATCAGATTGTCACCGAGGTAAACAACATAGGCGGACGTAGGCTGTCGTGTATTGGGGCACCTTGCACAAGCTGCATCGGAGTATGCCATGAGTGTAGTGAGTTTTGATTTGAAAATTTGCAGACCATGTGAGCTTGTTCCTTGGATGTATCTGATGATGCGGCGAAGAGCACTCATGTGATGTTCGCGGGGGTCATGCATGAACAAACAGCTTTGTTATACGGCGTAGACGATATCCGGACGAGTGGAAATGAGACATTGGAGAGCTTCGGCCAGACTTCTCGTTTGAGTTGAGAGATGATTCTTTTAATCACTTCCGGAGAAAACTCTGTTAGCACAATATCATCCACATAAAAAAGAAGATAGGCTATCTTCTGTCCGTCACAATACACAAAGACGGGTCGCATTTTGCTTGAGCCAAAGCCGAGTAGAGATACATACGATGCAAACCGATCGGTCCAAGCTTGCTTCAGAATGTAGATATCCTTGTCTAATTTGCATAGTTTGTATTTCTGTTATTCCGCTACTTATATCTTTCTATAATATCTTTTTAAAACTTGATAGTTATAATACAATCTTAACATGTTTACAAAACCAACAACAAAAAAATGCAATAACATGAAGTTTCTTTCTCTCATATGCAAAGTTCATCGGTTTAGGCTAAGTAGTTTTGTGGAAATAATATGGTGTTATTATATAGGAAAGAATCAGTACATTTAAAAACCCAAGTTTTGTTTGGAATAACTTTGGCAAAGCCCAAATATTGAATACAAATTATGAGCCCATCTTTTAAAAACCTTGTTAATATAAAGAAAGAGCTCTTAGTTCTCCAAACGAACTTCTCGCTCGGGGAACAAAACAATCACGACGAACACATCACCCCTCCGATCATTCTCGGGTCTCTCTCTCTTGTCTTCTATCTCTCTTTTCTGTGTGTAACAATGGAGAGGGCGACACAGCCTCCGCCGGTAGCTGAGGAGCTGAAGCTAGACTACGTAAAGATACAAACACAGAGCTTACAGAAGTCCATATCTCGAATCCTTGAAGACATCGACGCTTATACCCAAACCAACACTACTCCCAGATGGTCCACATCCTCAAGACTCCTCCACATCACACATTGGTTTTCCTTTTGAGATTTTTATCTTTCTTTTCTTGGCAATCAAGAAACAAGATTGTGTATTGCAGGAAGGACATTCTAGGGCGATACAAGATGATAAATCTTGATCTCTTTATCCTTTTGGAAGAAGTTAAACAAGTTTCCAAGGACTTCGTTGTGCTCCCGAAGAACGTTAATGCCGAGAACGCTGCAAGTACGTATGATGATCCTCTTTCTTGCGTGTGTGTGTTTAATGGATGCTTTTTTTGCTCTAGAAACTGATGGAAACTTTGGTTTTTGGTGATGTTCAGTTTTACCGGTTATGTTGTCAACCAAGTTACTCCCCGAGATGGAAACTGATAACAATGTCAAGAGAGATCAGTTGCTTCAAGAGGTTCAGAGTTTGCCTATACCTACGCAAATCGAAACCCTAAAGGTATGTGAGATTCTGTGTGAGTATTTTTTTTCTCTCCGTTGAGTAATTTTTTGCTGAAGATAGATTATTTCTTTTTTAACTATAGGAGAGGATTGGTAGGATTGCAGAAGCTTGTGAAAATGCAGAGAAAGTGTTGGCTGATGCTCGTAAAGCTTATGGATTTGGCTCCCATCGAGGAGATCCTTCTATGCCTCCTATTCCTACTATGGATAAAGCTCAAGCTGCAAAGATTCAGGAGCAGGAGAACATGCTACGAGCTGCTGTAAATGATGGTACAGGTACTAAGGGAGATTCAGTTTTTGTAAGAAGCTACAGTTTTTGGTTGTGCTAAGTTTCCATACAATTGTGTTTCAAAGGATTAAGACTGCCTCCAGACCAGAGACAGATAACCACTACACTTCCACCGCATATGATGGATGCGCTATTCGTCAACGATGCAGGTAGAGAAGTTTAACCCCAACAAGCTAGACTACATGCTTGTTCTTCCCTTTAGTTCTATACCGATTATCTAACTGTCTTCCCTTGCCTTTTCTTGCAGTGTTTGACAGCAGCGGGATAATGCAAACACAACAGTCTCAGTCTCAGCAACCAGAAAAGCAGCAGCACCAACAACAAGGAGACTAACCAGTAGAATCTACAGTCTTAACATGTTGCAGAATGCACAACAAAGACGCCACCACAACCCTCAATAAAACACCAATCTGTATGACTTGGGCTCTTAATGGGCCTTATTTTTGCAACTGTATGGCTAAAACGTTAGCTTAATGGGTCTGGTCCATTCTTACTATGATGATATTATTGATAACCCCCGAGTACCCGACCACTTGTTTTGTTCTGTACTT
The DNA here is from genome assembly GCA_016432835.1 of Brassica nigra. NCBI lineage: Eukaryota > Viridiplantae > Streptophyta > Magnoliopsida > Brassicales > Brassicaceae > Brassica > Brassica nigra. Next base: position 11,702,968 of record CM028247.1, on the reverse strand, counting down.
CCCTATTTTGTAACTCTTGTTCTTACAACGTGCGGCCTGTAACACGAAGCAGACATCGGACGGTGTAGGATCGGGTTAGTTCTGACAGACTCTCTTGTGTTCGACACGTATTCATGACGTCGCAATCTCGACGCCGTTGATGGGTGCATGACAAAAAACGTAGACGCGTTTTTCTTGTACACGGGACTCGATAACAGCGACGTGTCCATCAAGTTTACTTTCCTGTTTGTTTTCAAACTCTAAACAGAGAGCTCAAAAAAAAAAAACAGAGGGCTCAAAACACAGGGACTCGAGAGTTATTGAATTTTCTGACAATTTGTTTTGTTCTTTTCAACTCAATTTTATTTAGACATGATGCATTTTATGTACTTTTCTTCTTCTTTTTGGCGTAATTTAATTTTGATGTACTTAGGTTTGGCATCATATATACGTAGATCATTGAATTTGAATTGCGTTTTAGTTTACTTTGGTATAATAGTTAGTCTATCTAATTCTACGTTCAAAGACTCGAAACGAAGAATAAATTATTGTGTGAAAGTTAACATTATACAAAAAAGGTAATATACCATTTGACAATATGATGAAGGCAGCCAATACGAGTTAATTAGTAGCTTTATTAATCCTCAACGCAAATAACTAGAAAACTAGTACTACTGATGGTATAATGATGAAAATGAGATTGGCCAAAAGAATTAAATGCTACTAGCACCTAAGAAGTCTCCGAACATGAGAACTCTGACAAATGGAGGAGAAGTGCAGATTCTCTTGTCTCTCTTCTTCTTTATAAAAATATACAGCTATATTGTCATGAAGTAAATGCAACACACAGATAAAAAGCTTGGAAATGAAACGGACAGATAGATAAAAGAGACAAAGCAGAAGTTATGAAATGTCTCTTTAGCTTCAAACGTTTTGTAGATTCGAGTATGGATTACAGCCTTGCAGCTTCCTCCACCGTCTTTTCATTCATAGCAAGACACGTTTATCATAACAGTACATGAAAATATCAATGAACGTTTTTATACTACGTGTTTACATTTTCAAAAAATACAAAATCATGATTTCAGGCTTTCTGTTGCCTTGGAATTTAGAATATAAAATAAATTTATAAACAAAAATTCACATTTGAAATATATATAAATATCTGTATTACTATATTAACTCTACAAAATTTATGAATCAAGATAATGTCAATAAGTTTTCCTTAAAACCCTTAAAACCGGCAATGTTTCTTATGTATCAAGTTTCTATTGTTTTTGTTAGTCACCATTGTCACAATATGCATCCTGACGAATACAAATTGTTTGGGTGCATAAACTCTAGCTACATTTCTCCAGAATATATATCCACATTTGAAGAAACAGGGTAAAAGTGTGAAAACTAGTGACGGATATTAGTTTTCTTTATATGCATTTTATAATATGGACAAATGATTTAAGAAAAATAAGAACAAACATAAATTCGACTTAAATTTTATGTTGATATGAAATTATAAGTAAATAATTTATAAGTAACCAATTTATATTAAAAAAATAAACATACAGATGTCCAAATCATTTACATCCTGGTAAACTATTCTGGTGATTTGCAGTACATGCTAAATCCACTTCCTACAACGCACGACTTACCTCCTTGTCGCTTGAAATATAAACAATTATACTCCACAAGCAATTTCATACAGAGCATGACTAACTACAGTCCTCATAGTCTACAGAAAATGATATTTTTGACATCATTATGAAAATTCTTCAGCTATCAAAAATTATTTTACCCCAAATAAAGGATAGTATGTAATTCTATCAGGCTTTTAGTTTTTTTTTTTTAATTTACTTATTATTAAAAACAAATAAAGTTGATAACAAGTACGTGATCACTCGGTTTATTTATAAGTGGGATTTTCATGTAGTTTTGTTGTTGAGAATGTTCACAATCACATGGGCTTATGATTTCATTACTTTCCTTTGGAATGATATTTGCTGTATTCACCAATCTTTGTAGAGCTTAAATTCAAGAATTGAAGTTCTTAAATAGGTAAGCGATTAACAACGATAAGAAAATGATATCACCTGAACAACATAAAGTTCATACTTGGTAACAATGGTAACATAACACTTGTGAAAGCTGCACAAGAGCAGCCCCTCCCTTACATTACAACTTCATAATAAAAACAAAACACAGCCAAAAAGAACAAAACATATGGCGGGTGGTGAAGTTCCTCCTCTGCCCCTACCCACTTCTGCTTTTCAAACGAAAAGACGGAAGGTAAAAAAAAAAAAAGTTGATAAAGCAAAGGAAACCATTACATAGAGGCCCCTTTGCTAAAAGTTGCACACACGGACACACCACACTAATTAAGACTCACTTGCTATAACCCTAGTTCGTAAAATGACTAAAAGAGCCCTTATAAAACAAGCCCTTTTAACCATTTTACCCTCAAAGAGTTGAAAGAAGAAGCTTAATGACTCTCCAATTAAAACCCTTAAAGAGTCTTAAACCCTCTTTCTCTCCAACTCATTCTCTCCTCTGACCTTGACACTACACAAACCCTAAAACTACATAAAACCGAACTTCTGACACAACTTTAACGGAACTGACGGCCGGAGAAGGTTTGCCCGAAAGACCAGCTAGCCGGAGCAACGTTGCTGGAGACCACAGTTTGACCATCACTAGCAGTAACCTTAAAAGACAACGCTTGACCATTGAGTAGATTGTTGCTTTGCCAGTTTTGCCCCCAGTTCCTCGACATTGGCTGCCACTTTGTTCTTGAACCTTTAACCGCCACAGAGCGAACATCTCCGGCGCCGCCGACATTTGTGACCAAGACAAGGTTGAAGTAAGAGTGGCCGTTGATGGTGAACCTTATACCTCCCCTTCTCTTACACGGAACCCTACAAATGAAAAAAAAAGTCAAACTTCCATAACAAGCAAGAGAAATAACACGACATATTAAATTATATAAAGTTTGAAACTTTAATAGAGAAACAGAGTAACACACTAAAATTATGAAGACCCATTACGAGGTTTTTAAAATTAAGTTTAGAAAGTGTACATAAAGATATAAACTTTTCGAGCAGTTGAAAAAGTGTGTTTACCTTCTGTAAGAAACAGGGACGACACCAGCTTTGTAATGAGCAATGCGCTGGAAGATTGGCTGAGAGAGATCGAAGTGGTGAAGCGGAGGGTTACACCAACCGCCTGCGTTATTAGGCAGCGCGTTGTTGGGAGGACAGAAGTTGGTCGCTGTGACCACGATAGCGCCGGGTAAACACCACGCGCCGTCGCTCTGGCAACGTATCTCGAAACACGCGCCGCAGCTAAGGCCGTTGTTGAAGAGTGCGGTGCTTAACGCCGCCGTGTTGGTTCCGTAACCTTGGCTGTAAAGATTCCCGTACCCACACGCGCCACCTAGAGTACAAGAAACGGTGAGGCAATTCATCAAAAATGTTTGAATGTGTTCTTTTTAAGAGTTGTTGAAACATACCCATTGTTCCAGAAGCATCACTTCCACCGTAGAAAGTGGCGTGAGCATTGACCCACCCAGCATCGTATCCATGAACAGAGGACGCCGTTGCAGCAAGACCCAACAGGAAAATACCCAAAAGACTCATTTTTCCCCTGCAGTTGAATTAAAATGAAACAAAATTAGTACACAAAGACATTACTATCTAGAGGCAAGAATAACAGTTAGAATTAAAGAGAGAAAGAGATGTTTACATGAACATTCTGTTTGAGAAAGTGCAGAGCTTTTTGGAGAGTGAGAAAAATGGAATGTGAAGGAGAGAGATGTGGGTGCTTTGATGGGAGTGAAGAAGAAGGTTGATGGTTGGCGTGGCATTTATAGAATGTTTTGACCCTTCGTTTACCTGCTTTAACCTTATTTACTGCTTTAACTTTCTGCAACTCTTCCTAGTTTATTCAATTCCTTGTTTTTTAAAAAAATATTATTTTACTTTATTTTTTTGAATTAAATAAACATGCACAAGAAAAAATGTTGAGGTATTGTGAAGGTCCGGGGGAAGTATGCCTTAATGTTTTTTGTTGTATCCGAATAATGAAGGTTGGTTACTGTAAATTTGGTAGTCACTGTAATCTACTATTTCCGTTCCAAAATAAATGATGTTTTGGAGAGTTTTTTATATTTCAAAATAGATAATGTTTTGATCTATTTTGATATTTTATATTAATTTTAGTTTTATTGAAAACTACGTGACTAATGATGTTTTATAATTATTTTTAAGGATTGACTGAACTAATTTTGGTTTATATTTTTAATGTTACTTCTTAGGAAAAAGTGTATTTCTTAATTCTTGTGTATACACCTAAAACATCAAGTAATTTGGAACAGAGAAAGTATTAAATAAGTCATTTAATGTTTTGTTAATTTTTGTTTGCTTGCTCGTCTGTTTTAACACGTACGTTCCACTACTGTATTAATGTTATCCTTCATCCACTAAATTTTTAATTCAAAATTTGACAAACTTTTACCAATGCTTAAGTTTTACAAAAGTTTGATTCTACCACCAAAGCAACAAAAAAAGGTAGGATTCTTTTCTTTCGTGCGATGGTTTCTACAGATGTACTATTTGAAATTTGTTTTTAAAGTTTAGAAAACCTAGAAGAAGCTGCAAACTTTTGAAAGAAAATCACGAACCACACATAATAATAAGTTTGGAGAGAGAGAGAGAGAGAGCGCACATGGGGGGAAACTTGCAGGCGGTTTTGATGGTTAGTAGAACTTGGGAAGCGTGTGACTCTTCTTCTGCACCTTTCTTCCTTTGGTATCTTTTCGGGCCATCTCTACTTTTTTTTTCTCTCCATCTCTCTCTCTCTGTTTAAAACAGAAAATGTTCAATCAATAAACTTTATTTGATTTCGGTTGAAAGCAATAATGCTATTAAGGTTCTTTATGTCACAAATATCGGTCAAGAAACACAATCAGTTTTCCACTTAACAAAAAACAAATTGTAATATTTTCTCTGATTCTTGAACGGGGAATTCATCTTAAATCCCTCTGTTACTTTTCCAAGTTAAAAAATCATTGTTTATCAAACAAAAAGAAATAAAAACATAACTAAAACATATTTATAATTAAAAATAAAAGATATTAAAGATATTATGAATTAATTTTATTAGTTAATATATTTAGATTAGATATTATGTTATTACCCTTAATAAAATTAAATCATAATATCTTTAATATCTTTTATTTTTAGTTATAAATATGTTTTTATTTTAAAAGCTAACAAAATCTTAAAAATATTCGTAATATCTATTTTAACTTTTTAAATAAATAAAAAATGGTTATCTCGTTTTGATTATAAAATACTAAAAGAAAATTTAGTCAGTGTTCCATCTATTTGAAAATGTGTATGTTTAGAGTAAAATATTGTTACTGTCATTCTGCAGCATATTATCAACATATAAAAATACTAGTACTAGATTCGAAAAACAGTCTTCAGTTCTAACCAGCAAGTATGGTCTTCAAATTCGAGAATAATTGACACCTATTGCATAAAAACATGCACATTATTTTAAAATATTATCAATCGTATCTTTTCCGATGCTGCGTTGTGGTTAACCATATCTCCTATGATTTGCTGTCTGGAGCCTAGTCACTAACACCGTGATTTTTGGAGAAATCATGTTTATATTATTCTAATTTAGTAAGTTAAGAACCATAATCACAATTTCCAATGTGGTCAAAACATTTTTACTTGAGAAAAATAACCTCCTACTGACCTTCATACTTAACCATCAATAAAAGTGGTAAGAAAACTAGCTTCCTTCAAAAGCTGCGAAAATTCGTTTGCTCATGTCTTTCTGCAGTATTTGCAGAGTCTCCAGTTCTTAAATTTATTTATTTTTCTTCATAAAGCTGTTAGAAAAAATAAATAATATACAACCCATGTTTTTTCCTGACAATTGTGTGTGTTTCTTACTGTTGGTCCGACTATGCTTTGACTGTGAAGCTGGAATACCAGGACCAGAGTGTTACATATGATTTGTCTTTGTTATAAAATTGTAGTATTACTTAACCTCTAATCTTAAACTTTAATATGGCAAAGTAACTAATTACCAAAACAAAAGCGCTTAAGTTGTGTAGTCTGTCTAACGACCACTAACCGTTCAACTACATTCAAGATTTCCAAAGACAGCCTTTTACTATTCCTCTTCTTTTGAGGTGTTTGTTTATAACTTTGCTAGATTCATCTGCACCGTTGATAGTATTAAGCTTAGCGGCTAAGATTGATCGCATGCTGTGTGAACGCAGATAATGATCATGTCTCTGCACAGCAAGTCAGCAACTAAAACCGTGTCTATTTAACAAGTTGCCAGAGCATGGGCAAATTTATTTAGAATTTAGCTTTTATAATTGTGATTACAAAAGAAACTAGATTTTGATTTGCAGCTCTTGAGCGAAAGATTATTTTTTAATAGAAAATAATGTAGTAATAGTTTATACACTATATATCATTTTTGTTGAACTTGAATACATGATTTATTTAAATTATTTTCGTATGTGTACTTAACTTTTAGATTTTGAAGAAACTATAATTTGTGTTACATACTAAATTTCTATTCAGTATTTAAAAATTAGATGATAAACAGAATTGTAATGGTTAGTTTTATTCAGTGTTTTTACATCCGATCCGAATCCATAGTCAAATCGATAAATCCGATGATTCGTATATAATCTAATTCAAATCAAATGAAAAATTCATTAATTAAAATCTGATAAATAATGAAAACCCAAAATCCTACCATTAATCCGTGACCAGACAGAGAGTTACCGGATAAACCCCCTCCCCCTTCACCCCCCACCTCCACCAAAAAGTTTGATAATATTTCTAATTTTTAATAACCATCTCATATATTTTTAATATTATATAAAATTGAATAAATTAACTAATTTTGTGATTCTTTAAATTTTGATTACATTTTATTATGTCATTCAAAGAAAATTAAAATAATAATAATTGAGAAACCTAAAATTTACTGATATAACATCGTTAATTTATTTTTGTTATTGATAATCTATTATAATTTTCTATTTTTATTTTTAGATTTGAAATTTAATCTTATAATAAATTTTGTTTAGTTAATTATTTTCTGAACATTTTTCTAATATTTTAGTTTAATATTAAAAATTAGTCAAATAATCTGCTTTTCATCACAAGTAAAACTGAAAATAAAATAAAAGTTAAAATATTTAGTTATATTTTATAATAAAACAAATGTTATGTTATATTTTAATTTAAAGATACTACATTCATATATAACTATATATTATAATTTATTAATATATTGATATACAGCTTAAGTGGTTGATCCATCACTAGATAATCTCGAGACAAGAATTCAGTTAGTGTTCGGATCAGATTTATACATATTTATTTTATTATATTTTAGAAGTTTATCTTTTGAATCTTAAATTTATGAATATAAGTTAAAATGTTATGAATACAACAATATTACGCTTATGTTTGGTTATAACCCATCATATTTTAAATTAAATTATTTCTTTTTATTTTAAATGAAATCATAATTAGAACTTTATAAAATGTTAAGAAAATAAATAACTAAACAAAAATTTATTCATAATATTAAAAAGAAACAAAAGGGATGTCGAAAATGGTCTTATGTATAAATAGTATAGATAAATCAAAAAAATAACACTAAATACTTTCTTAGGATAGTTGATCATATAGTATATATAATATATATATATATAATAAAATATATTTGGATTTTAATTAAATAAGAATATTTTCTAAAGGTCATGGTTAATATATAAAAAACGAAAACAAAAGAAATGCTTGACTTATATTTAAATGTTATGTAGCTATCGTGTATTTAAACATATAAAAAGAATTTATCAAGATTTTTACTATTTGTAGGCGAGATTATTATGACATTTAAATGCTTGGCTTTCATTGGTTATCATTTAAGTAGATAATATATTTATAATTGATAAGCGAGTTTAGTGTTAGTAGTTAAGGTAGTTAGTTCTATTTTACTTTCTCAATATTCCCTTAATTAGATTGATTTGTTTTATAAAAAATCAAATGGCATTGTTGTAAATATTATAACAAACTAAAGGAACCTAAAAATGTTTCAATTTTAACAATATAGATAGGCGTAATGACATAACACAACATAATGTGCTTCTATAAGTTTTATATAGCTGTCTTAAATTGAGATGTAGAGTTTGTCTAAGTTTTTTTTTTCTGTTTCAATATACATATTCTTTTGATTTTTAACTAGATTTTCCTGCATACGGCGCAAACATAATAAATTTAAAAATATTTACTACAATAATTTTTACTTAATTAATTTATTTTTAATAATATAACTTAATCATTTTAATTGATATTTAGTTTATTTATGAAAATTTTAATCTACACTGCCATTTAGTTTAAATAAATAGAAATTATTTTCCTTTTTTGAAATAATAATTTTATACATCTTTTCATTGTTGTATTATAATGATAAATAGATATATCACATTTCATATGAACAACTCTCCATGTTGTTAAATTTTTAATACTAATTTAGGTAATCACGTGGTAAATAATATATATGATATTATTTAAAATGAACGATATAATTATTTAAAAGCAATAGTATCTATTTTTAAATATTTTTTTGTAAAAGTAGATAAAAACTTGTAGATATTTTTTTTGTCATCAGCTTAAAACAGACTCATCTTGATTCTGTAAATTTGTAGATATAAAACATAAGTAGTTTGCATAGAAGTTTTATTTACAGAACCAAAAATTCCTATAAAAACTATTTACATATGTTTATCTATATTTTATTATTTAATACATTATACATGAATTATAATACCATATTACATTTAATAAAATCATAAACATGAGCGGTATACAAAATAATTATTCATAAAACTTAAATATAATAAATAAATATATTCACATTATTTACAATTCTCATTTGAAACATTGAAAATATTCAAAATTTCAATAAGCAAATGAATTTTTTATTTTTTTTATTTTGTTATTAATTTGTTCATTTTGCAAGTTTATAGTAAATCACATAAATATTTAAATTCTTTCTTATGTTTAATAATTGTGGTAATGATTATAAATTTATTACATTATGTATTTATTTATATAACTGAATTATGTCATAATTAATTGTATGTCATGTCACAATTAAGAAAGATCCATGTCACATTTTTGTTAGTCATGTCATCATTTATTTTTAGAGTGATTGTAGTAATGACACATGTACAAGTCATTTGGTATATAATATGATTAATATCTAGGGGATGTACTCCCTCCGTTTCAATATATTTGATGTTTTAGAGAATTTTTTTTTTGTTTCATAATAGTTGATGTTTGCACAGATCTATGTAATTTTAACTTTATCAAAAACTGTGTAATCAATTGAAATTATATTATTTCTATTTATAATTAAATAAACTAGTTTTAATTTGTGATTTAGTGATACTTTTGATAAAAAAAGTTAATTTTCTTTAATGTGTGTGCATTGGAATAAAACATCAAGTAATATGGAAGAGAGGGAGTATTTTGTTTCGGGAAAATTTACCAAAATAGACAAAAAACACATTCTTGTCCATTTAGATTAAATCAATCTTATTTTGTCTCCATAGTATAGTTTTTTCAAAATTCCAAAATTTGCCCTTTACTAATCAAATAAAATTAAAATTTATTTAAATATTAAAAATGAATTAGAAAAACAATAAAGCGTGTTGAAAATTAAAAGAAAAAAAATAAAAAAAATCAATTTTCATCATAGAAGAAGAGTTTGTGAAAAAACTTAGGAGAAATCAAATGAAGAACAAGTGCTTAATTTCAATTTCTTCGACAAGGAAATCGCACGTAGAAGTTTTAAGAAGATAAAAAGATTTTCAAATATTTTTAGAATATTTTGTAAATAAATTTTAAATTTTAGGAAATATGAATATTGTTTTCCGTAGAATGTAGCTTCTACACTTTGTATAGAACATATAATTAATTCGTAAGCAGATTCTACCATATGTAGACTCCTGAGTTGTGTCTAGATTTCATATTCGTAAAAATTTAGAGTTTTTCATTAAAGTAGAAACTGCATTCAGAATAAATGTAGCTATCTTTAGAATGCGTAGGCTTGGCATTCCAATGTCTATTTAAAAGTAGATTATTGAATCTAGTGAAAATAGAATAACTCGTTTAACCTGAAATTCAATTTCAACCGTGTTATTTTTCGCGAAGATGACATCTTTTTCAATAAAACATAATTAAAATTTTGAAGGTAACAAGTTTTAAAACCCAAAAATATATACGAGTTTGTGTATATGTGTATTTAATCAATTGTTTCTATTTCTTAAAAAAATGATTCATAAAACTATTTATTTCATTAAGTTTGATAAATAGAAAGGGTAACTGAAACAGAAATGAAAAAAAAATATATATACTAAAGGGACAAAGAAAATGTCTGTTTTGTTTTATTTTTGCAAATTTCCTTTTCTATAAGTACATAAACTAACCTCAGGTAAAATAAATTTTACTTTCAAATGTCATATAGACCCAAACTCTTACAAATTGACTTGATTTTATCCTTGCGTAGTAAAAAATTCAACATTGGGTTTGTCGCTTGGCTATAGAAACGTAATGATGAGTTTAGTTGATAACAATATACATTAGGTAGCAGATTATCAAATTTAGAATAACTTCAAGGTACATACAATTGTTGTTAATCATGATTAGGCAACCAGTCCCTCGAGTGTTTTTAGCTTGAATCAGGTTCAATAATTGGAGAGAAAGTAATTTGCTAATCATGATTAAGCACATGACAATCACTTTTGTTTCACTCCTCGTGAAAACCGGATGAGTCAAATCATATGACCATTCATTATAGAAAAAACAAAGTGATATAACGTGGATTGTTTATGATAATCAATGAAAATACATTTGTTGTTTAACTTCAGATCATTTGTTTATGTTCCCTAGTCCATGTTTCTACAGCTGATGATGTGTGAAGTTTCTTTTGTATTTGGTTCCCTAGTCGGCTAGTCCATGTTTCTACAGCTGATGATGTGTGAAGTTTGTTTTGTATTTCTTCCAAATATGATAGAATGACTGTATGACATGCACATATGACATATGCATGTACATGGCCACGAAAAAAAGATAAGGGACAAAGTAGGTGTCACGGGCGATACAAGGAGCCTAAGGTCGTCTTAAGATATGATTAATCATAACATCAAACGAACATTTACTTCTCCTTTTGCATATTTGGTTCTACCATTTTCTGTCGATGGGATGCATATCTTCTGAATTTACATTACACCTTCTTCAAGTCACTTTGTTTTCAAAACTCACGTACATATACAATGCTAATTTACTATTTTACTTTTACACAAGAGTTAACAACATGGGATCTATGCTTTTACGAATTCAAAATACATATGGTATAAATAAATATAAAACAGGGAAAATGTAAAACCAAAATATATACTTATCTCATTGACTTATCTAATGCGTCTACAATTACCAGAATAGTTGAAATCATATATAGTTATAATCAACATTAATTTCCCAATTTTATAATAGATTCCAGTTGAGCACCATTAATTTTGGTAAGATAAGTATATACTCTGCGCAGAAATTACGTTTTTCTGCTAGCATTAACAGTTTAATTTAAAGCGTTTTTGTTTTAGTAAAAAACATTTTATTATTTTCTAATAAAGTATCGAGTGACAAAATTTATAGATTATTTTTTTTCAAAAAAAAATAAGAAATCTGAAACTCAATCTTATTAATGATATCTATACAAAAAAAAACAACCTGTTAAAATATAATACTCAGGACCCTAGAGAAACTCGAAACTGGAGATGTAATTAGTTACTTTTACACTAACATGAAGAGCAGCCAACACCCTTTGCATAGAGAAAATAGGAGAAAAAATCAACCGGGCCAAGATCGTATAACATGGGTACAGCGAAATATATGTGTGAAACCAAAATGAGGATGTCCGATTTCACCAATTTTAACTCGTGATCTACAGATTAAAAAATAAAAAAGTTAATTTTATTTTGAAATGCATTAGTTAATCATATATGAAACATTACATAAATAATTTTATAGAATAATGTGGTAGTTTTTGTAATTTAATACTTATTTAGTATTGCCATGTATAATTTTATATTTTAATATAACATTTTTAATTAACATTGCTGTAATATTTTTTTGTATATTTATAATGGTTGTATGGATTTAAATTAACTATGATAAATATAAAGACCATAACATAAAATATAAATACTTTTGAAATTAAGTTAAAGTTTTGCTTTTGGACAAAAAATCATTTAAACTTTAAATATTAAGTTTTGGAAACTTCAAAATATATTATATTTTTTAAAGATTCTCTTAGTATATGTAGTTACATACATGTATTTCAGTTTTTTTATATCAAATTTACATTTCGGAGCTATTTTATTAGGACTATAAAAATCCAACAAGATCGAAAGTAGCAAGTGTGCTATATATATCCTAAATTGTACCGACTAGGTGAACTTAGTATGGGTGAATATTAATTCAGTTATTTATGGTATGCCTAACTAAATAATAAAGAGAATCAATTTATTGGTGAAGGTGAATAAATTGATTTTGTTCAGTACCAAAATGTGAAAAGTATTGAAATACATTTAAATCGCGTGTAAGAATTTCATGGACACAATGCCATTGCCAGGGTTCATTACACACTTTTGTGATTCTATCTGTAAATCGAACTAATTATTTTGGGTTTTATTACTGGTTAAATCTTTTTTCATGTAACTTGATTAAGCAACTAAACAAGTTTATAAGAACATTTTTCAACTTCACTTTTTTATTTTTAAAATTTATTATATAATAAAATCTTTTCATCTAGACTATATTTTTCACTCTAAAATAGAGTAATAAATAAAATTACTCTATATTTGAAATCTCTATTTACTTATTTTAGAGTTAAATTTAAATAAATAAAGGGATTTTATCACAAATCCGTTGATTCGAGATGCCTTATTTCCTATTTTTTCTACCATTTTTATTTAATTCGGACATTCTTTTTGACTTCACAAATGGGTAGAATGAATCATATTTCTCATTTATTTATATATAGACTTTCGTTCATATTTTTACTCTTTTTCTATTTTATATCTCTTTATGGTATTTAATTATTCAAACAACACATAATTACATTCAATACAATATATGTTTGAAGTCTACTTTTATTTATTTTGTGTAACACTTATATTACATATAATTTATTTTTCAAATCTGAAGTAAGAAATTACTGAAAAATGAAACACTCAAAACATATATAATTTATACGATTAGCAAAACAAATACTAATTTTTTTTAAAGCAATATAACATAAAATTTGTGTATTAATTTTTCTAAGAATTATGTTCGTTCTAATTTGATAATAAAATTTAAGTATATGATAAAAAGTAATCGGGACCACATCGTTTTTGTAACGAACTAGATTAAATGTTTTTAAAAAGATTACTTAAATTTATTTTTATTCATTATTCATATTTTTAATTCCAAAATAGATTATATTTGTCTCAACTATATTTAAAGAGGAAAACATAATTTTATATTATAAAGGATCTAAAACTCAAAAGACTTCTGAAATCCAATTCCATACGAAATTGTCGTTAGCTAGATAGCTTGGCCCATTAAGTCACTGGACTGTATTACCTCTACAAAGGAGTGACAAATCATATGAAACGAACTTGAAATCTGACATTTTTTCAGTTTTTATCATATCACATTCGAGTTGAAGGCTTGAAGCTACGTTTTGAATGTAATGTATCACAGTATTTTCCAAAAAAAATGGACATGATAAAAGGCGACTTAATTAATAAACTCGTGTAATATTTTACTCATTGTTTAAATTTGCAAAAAGATATGTTAAAACAATATGAAAATACAAATGGCATATATGTTCAACGCATGAATGACATTACCGACATGTGATTTTGATTAGTCGAGTAATTTTTAAACGATGATTGATTAGCTTTTTTTTTGGAGGGACATCAATAAATAAATAATTATGTGTTCTTATTATTGTTAAACTGCACATCTAATCTCAATTCAGACAACAACTCAATACCAGATACAAGTGGACGCAATAATTTATTATTTGTCTTAGCAAGTTCTTATGTCAACTCAGTTCATTTTTTTCCAATTAGCTTTCAAAATCAAATTACTCCCCCCAGTATATATGAAGTTTTAGTAAAGTTTTGTTATTTTATATTTTTATATATTTTGATAAATTTAACTTTATTATTTTTTCTTATTTTATCTATAATTTAATACAAATTAAAATTATATTTTAGTAATATTTTAGAGAAAAAAATAAAATTTTAATATTTGCATTGAGATAAAACTTTTTTTTTTCTTATTTAAACAGGGCTACGTGTCGTCACGACGCGAGAAAGAGTAAAGAGCCCACACGTCAGAAACCTGTTTAGGCCGCCCTTCCTAGTCTCCATAGACGTTAAATAAGCCCACACGATTTTTTTTTTTCCCATTCTCTTCAATTTCAAAAACGGGAGAGGCCGTTGCATCTTTCCGGCAAGACGACGGCGAACGATCATCAGTTTCTCTATATCCTCCGGTGAGAGTTTCATCCTCTCTTACTTTCCGAATTAAGTAAACGTTCTATCTATTGTATCAATCGATTGCGTGAGAATCTGATCGTCCTCGATGCTTAATATCGTAGTCATATTAGGGTTACTATACTTCTCGCCGATGAGCTAGGGTTTACATTGAGTCTATTAGGAAACATTACGTTGCCCTAATTTTGAAATCTCAGATTCTCTTCAGCTTCCTTTGGCGTCTTCTCATCAGATCGTTGCTCAAAATGGCTAATTCGAGGAACATTTATGGTAAGAGCTCTTTCTAGTTTTAGTTAGTTTTTTTCAGTCTTGATAGTACTGGAAATGGAGCAAGTGTGGCTGGCTGAGAGATCTTTTCTCTGATGATACAGTTAACAATGGTGATGGATCAGAAGACACTGTGTATCGTTACCTGTGCCCTGTGAGAAAAGCAGGGGGCATTATCGGTAAAGGCGGTGGAATCGCGAAGCAGATAAGGTCTGAGACGAAGGCAAACATGAGGATCAACGAGGCTTTACCTGGTTGCGACGAGCGTGTGGTGACTATATACTCAACTAGCGAGGAGACGAATTGTATTGGAGATGATGAGGAGTTTGCTTGTCCTGCTTTTGATGCGCTTCTCAAGGTTCATGATATGGTTGTGGGTGAAGAAGTGGGAAGTGATGGTTACGGTGATGATGAGGATGAGTATAGCGAGAAGCAAACGGTTGCTGCGAGGATGCTTGTGGCCTCTGATCAGATTGGTTGCCTTATTGGGAAAGGTGGACAGGTGATTCAAAAGCTGCGTGAGGAGACCAATGCTCAGATTCGTGTTATTAACGATAACCTGCCTCTTTGTGCTTTGGCTTTGAGCCACGATGAGCTTCTTCAGGTAATGCAACACGTTTCTGTTAAGAGAAGATGTGGAGTTTCGTGTTAGCTTATGAGTGTTGACTTTTTTTTTCCAGATAATTGGAGAGCCCTCAGCTGTTAGAGAAGCTATTTATCAAGTTGCATCTTTGCTTTATGATAACCCGTCGCGGTTTCAGCACTACTTTCTGTCTTCTTCTTCAAGTAGCCTGCAGCAGTCCGGTGGGATGCTAATGAGTCCTCCACTGACGAGCTCTCACAGAAACTACTCTGCGTCAAGAGATGTTGCTGATGCAAGAGAGTTTTCTATCTGCTTCATCTGCCCAGCTGAAAATATCGGAGGAGTTATAGGAAAAGGCGGCAGCTTCATAAATCAGATTAGGCAAGAATCTGGTGCAGTCATTAAAGTCAATACCGCTGAAACTGATGAAGATGATGACTGCATCATTTTCATATCATCAAAGGAGGTAGCGCAAACCTTTAATACTTATCAGAATCTGGTTTTCTGTATATGAGATGTTGAACCGTCTTGATGATGTGTATGTAAACTACAGTGCTTCGAAGATCAATCCCCAACAGTGGATGCAGCATTACGCTTGCAAACGCGATGCAGTGAGAGAGTAGGGAAAGACTCAACAGATTCTGCCATATCCACTCGTGTTCTTGTTCCTAGTTCACGAGTAGGGTGTCTCATTGGGAAAGGTGGAGCTATTATATCCGAGATGAGGAGTGTCACAAAAGCCAATATCCGCATTGTTCAAGGCGAAGATATACCGCAAATTGCTCGTGAGGATGAGGAGATGGTACAGGTAAAATAAAATCTCGACCCTTTATCATCTAATGCTTCTCAGTTTTGTGTGTGCTTTAGAGATACTTAAAACAATGTTTTTTTTTCCTTGTGGTTTAGATAACAGGAAGTCTTGATGCAGCAATCAAGGCACTGACGCAGGTGATGTTGCGATTAAGAGCTAGTGTGTTCGACATGGATCGTGGTCTTGTCTTGCTTCCAACGTTCTTTCCTTATATATCTCAAGCGACAGAGACTTCGAGCAAGCCTAAGCAAAGGAAACGCGAGAACTATTCTCATGGTTCCATGGAAATTCGTAGAAATGAAGAAGACTATGGCAACCAGATGGTATGATTCACAAGACCCTTAACCGAAATTACACTTGCAGAATTGGATATAGATATACTTACCTTTTGATGGTGTTTCTTCTTTTGCAGAACTCAAATTCCCATAGAAGAAACCATGTCTATTGATAGTGAACCACTTCAAAAGGTGTATTGTTCTTACGTTTTAGACGCTTAGATTCTGGGCTGTTTTGTAAACCACTTGGCGTTTTTTGGGATCCAAGGAAAAGAAGGTTTGTGTTTCTTTTTTCAGTGTCAAGACTTTATAAATGCAGGAAGTTCTTGAAAGATGATAATATTTTGTTTTTGCAATCTTCATGCAAAGTTACGTCTAAAATCCAAAAGAAATCAGATTCCAGAAATGGGAAAGGATCCTTTTTGATCTCAAGAGGATGTGAATACGGCAATTTTTCAAAACCGTATTAAACCAAGTACTAGATTCCTTATTCCTTCCCGGTTTAAATGGTTATTACTATTATAGTTTTAAATAGTATTTAAAATAATAATAACTGGTTGTCGTCCAATAATATTTAATTAAGATTTTGAAACATAATCTTGGAGGATTTTCTAATTAAAACTAAAAAAAATGCAAACTAATATTATCATCTTGATTGGAAATTCTCAAAATCAACCAAATATATTTTGAACTAAAAAAATCTAATTAAAATTTAAAATGTTTTGATACACATAAGTGAATAAATCAGACAAGATTTTTGTCTCGATTCTGTAATCTCATTGTTAGATATCTTGTTCGAGAACCTTATGTTTTTTTTGTCTGGTAATCCGCGAATTCTTATGTTTTTTTTTTTCGAGAATTCTTTTGTTGATGACTAAATTTCAGTCTCTCGATTTTTTTCTTCTTTCAATCTTTCTGTTTTTTTTTCCTTTTATATCATTATGTATGATGTTTTTATGTTTACATTGTAGTCTCTTCCGTTGAAGCTATAAAATACTAGTATCAGTTAACATTCACTGTCTTACCATACTTAAATAAAAAAAAGATATTCACATCGTGAGGATGAATGTCACAGATTGACCAATAGTAATACGAGGGTGATGATAAAAACTTATAAACACGTTGATGTTACCAATGATATTCGTCTGTCACATAACTAGATCACAGCCATTAACGTTTACAGTCGTCGTTTAATTAATTTTCTTCTTTACTCTCTTCTTCCTCATCCTATTTTTCTCTTATATATATTTTTTTATATTTAATTTTAACAGATCTGGTGGAATTTTTTTTTTTTTATCTCTTGACCCCACACATCACTGGATCTCTCTCTCTCTCGATACATTCCTCATCAGTTTTTACAGAGAGTAAAACGAAACAGGGAGGATCAGTCATGAAGAATGGTGAGCGCATCGCTAATCTCGCTCTCGCAGGTTCTCCATTCCTTCTCACTCAATTCAATTCTCTCACTCGTTCGATGACCCCTCTGTTGCTTTTCAATTTCGATCGATTTAACAATGATTTGGTTGTATATCGTTTGATTGATTTCCTTCTGATTAAGGATGTAAAAAGTTTGTAGCTTTCGGTTTAGTTTCCTTTGATTTAGTTTTGCTTTTGGGGTTACGTTACGTTAGCTGTTTCAGATCATCACTCAGGTTGCTCTAGTGCTTAGAATTGGTGGGTGCGATTGATTGTTTTTAATATAAAGCTTAAAATTGAGTAAATATTTGGTGCAAATTGAGCTTCTTTTTGTTTGGTTTCAGGATTGACATTGGCACCACTTGTTGTGAGGGTGAACCCAAACTTGAATGTTGTTCTTACGGCATGCCTCACTGTTTATGTGGGTTGCTTTCGTTCCGTCAAGGATGCTCCTCCAACTGTAAGATGACAGACGCTACCAGAGATCTGTCTTTTATCAATTGTTATTATTTATTTGATCTAAATTGTTTTTGTTTTGTTTAGGAGACGATGTCGAAAGAACATGCCATGCGTTTCCCATTGGTTGGGAGTGCGATGCTTCTCTCCCTTTTCTTATTGTTCAAGTTTCTCTCAAAGGACTTGGTCAATGCTGTCCTCACTGCTTACTTCTTTGTTCTTGGGATCGTCGCTCTTTCGTATGTCTATGCTTCTGCTGTGTATATGTGGTGGTGTCAAAGCCTTGTGACTTTTCTTTTTTCCTGATACGCAATTTTGTGTTTCTGCAGGGCGACATTGTTACCTGCCATCAGCAGGTTTCTTCCAAAACCATGGAACGACAATCTTATCGTCTGGCGTTTTCCTTATTTCAAATGTATGTAACTGAAGTTCACTTTCTTTGCTCTCGTTATATTTGGATGTGGGGTTTGGTAGACGTAATGACTTGTGTTTTCTCTTCTTGAAACAGCATTGGAGGTAGAGTTCACAAAGTCCCAAGTCATTGCGGGAATCCCTGGAACCTTCTTCTGCGCTTGGTATGCTTGGAAGAAACATTGGCTGGCTAACAATATCCTTGGCCTTTCCTTCTGCATTCAGGTTTACTTCCTTCTCCATTACGAGGAATATAATATAAGAAGAGCACTTCATCAGAATGCATCTGTTTTCTAACTAACGATGTGGCCAATTCAGGGAATTGAGATGCTCTCTCTTGGATCATTCAAGACTGGTGCCATCCTTTTGGTAAGAAGGATATATCTGTGCTCCATCTTATGAATGATGATGTTCTTCTAATTCGTTTGGCATATTTAGACGAACATAAGACGACTCAATCTGACTTTTGCAGGTAGGACTGTTTTTCTACGATATTTTCTGGGTTTTCTTTACTCCGGTTATGGTTAGTGTTGCCAAATCCTTTGATGCTCCGATAAAGGTTAGTAAAAGAAGCCCAAAAGTACATAAAACAAAAATAATTTGATTTCTTCTTAGTAATTTTGTCGTTAATCTCATTGTTGAAAAATATCTTTTCAGCTTTTGTTCCCTACGGGAGATGCTCTAAGACCCTACTCTATGCTTGGTCTTGGTGATATCGTCATCCCGGGTACGGATGCATAATGCTAAACTCAATATTCTTGAACATTGGATATTAATATGAAAATATATGAAACATTAGTTTATGTTTTCCTTTAGGTATTTTTGTTGCACTGGCTCTAAGGTTTGATGTGTCAAGACGCAGTAAGCCACAGTACTTCACAAGTGCATTTGTGGGATACGTTGCTGGAGTTGTCCTCACCATTGTTGTCATGAACTGGTTTCAAGCAGCACAGGTCAGTTTTTCTGCGTGTCTTAATTGCTGTGATCCATTCTTGCAACTTTTTTTTTTGGGATTTTTTTTGATGGGTTTTGGTTTGTGTTTTGTCATTGTTTCAGCCTGCTTTGTTGTACATTGTCCCAGCCGTCATTGGATTCTTGGCTTCTCATTGCATTTGGAACGGTGACATCAAACCGGTTTGTTTTCTCTCCCCCTTAGGTTTCAATTATTTCAAAAGCAAACTTTAGTATTTGCCATTAACATGTTTATATGGTTGTTGTGGTTTAATTGTAAACGGTAATGCAAAACACAAGTACAAGTTAGTCAAATGCTTATGGTTTTTGGTTGTTGCCGTTGTATGCAGTTGATGGCGTTTGATGAATCATTGAAGAGTCCTGAGGGAGAAGTTGATAAAGCCCATGAAGAATGAAGACAATGGAGAAGGAAGGGTAGAGGAAGTAACGTTTATACACATTAAGTGTGTTTTTATATGTATGGAAACAAAAAAAGAAAGAGAAAGAAAACTTTTTTTTTGTTTCCAGTGATCATCAGTCCCTTCAAAATAGTTCTCACCTTTTTGTTCTTTTTTTAGATTTTCAAACATCTTGCAAAGACTTATGTAAGTTATACAAAGTTACAACAGTTTTTTCTTTAGCTTATGAAGATACTACCACTAGGTTTGGTACAATCTTCTTTTTTATATGGTTTATATGCAACTTGCATAATTCTTATTCCAAATGCAAGATGGTGCTAAGTCGTTGAAAGCGTGATTGTTTTCAAAGATATTAGCGCGGAGAAAGAATTAGCTCATTCATGATGCTGTTTAGTCAAATCAATGTGCATCCATCAAAAGTCGTTTTCTTTTTGTAAATGTATTGCTATTGACGACAAATAGTGAATAAAGAATTATCATAATTTTCTTTTGAAACTTAATTTATCATAATATTACCGAGAAGTTAATGTAAATTTGATTTTTCCATACCTGAGCTTGTCAATCACTTTAACAAAGATATAGAAAAGTGAATTGATACAAACTGTTTCTGTGTTTGCAGGGACTTGTGATGAGTGTTTTGTTAGAGAGCAACACTGAAAGAGATGATCGGATTTTATACATTAAGCTTGTTAGGTTGTCTTTATAGAGATGATTATTAATAATGGTCTTCTAGTGTTTTACTCTTTGGAACTTCATGAAACATGTTTTTTTTTTCTCTTTTGATTATTGACGATTTTGCGAGGAACAGTTCATACGATACAAATATCAACAATTTTTTTTATAATCTTTTCATATAGTTTTCTAATTATTATTTAAGTACAAATCTATTAACCATTTGTCAGCTGAAAATAATCCAACAAAGAAAATAAACTAAAATTTTTAATTATCTATTTTTTCTTTTTTAAAAAAGAGAACGAACCCTCTTGTATTACCACTAGGCCACGAACACCTTTAAAATTTAATTATAGTACTAAGACTAATATATTAATGGATATAAAATATTGATTATGAATTTAGATAAAAGAAAAGATTATATCAGTAACTTTTTATGAATGAGAGCAACTCTAACTATATACTAGGTTTGGGTCCACACCCGGCGCGGGGTGAAGTAATTGTACAAATATATAATTTTGATTGTTAAAAATTTAGTAACATTTTTTTTGTTTTTGGTTTTTGCAATCATATAACATTCGAAAATAAAAATTGGGGCATATTGTGTTTGTGAAAGAAAAATGTTGAGTAAGAAAATACAAATTGTGTTGGTGTGACTTGTGAATAAAAAAAAACATAGTATATATATATATGTATGTATATCTATACTATTATTTATGAAGTGATTTGGCTTATGTGTCCACTTCTCTTTGATTTTAGGTATTTTGCTTATCTGTCATTATTTTCAATAATTTTAATTAGTAGTTTTACTTATTTTAATTATTTTTTTAGCTGATGGTTTTACTTATCTGTTATAATTAGATAAAATATATATTGTTATATTGCTTCTCATAATTTTAGGTTTAGTTATATTTTATTATATATTATTAACTAATCTTAATAAATAATTTTAGTGATTTAGTTGGTAATTTATCATTATCTTAAAACTAATTAAGAAGTTCTAATGCTAATATTAGTCAAATTTTATTATATTTACTTTAGTAATATTAAAATATTATATGTTTAAATTATATTTGGTTTAGTAATATTGAACCGATCTGCCTTAATATATATCACATAATATATAATTACCCATCAATTTAGAATGAATACGATTAATTTTATATTCATCATTATGTAAATGATGCTATATTATGTTATCCAAAAATATCTTACACATAATATGTTAAAAATAAATATAAATCCTTCTACATAGTTTAATGTATATATGAATATTTTTAAGTTTATTTTACATAATAAAGATATTTTATTTTCTTTTATATCAAAATTAAAATTTATTTAATTATTAAATATTTCATAAACATGAAAATAATTTACTTTAATGGTTTTGAATTGATAATATATTTATTTACAATTTTTTGTAAATCATTAAGCCTGTAAGTGCGGGTGAAACAACTAAAGACAAGATCCAACGCACATATGTCTTCGATAGCGCGAGTTTTTTCTTTAGATTAAAGTTAGTAAATTAGTATTTTAGAATTGATGTACATTATTATGTTAAATTCATTATATCGAAGAAGGAATTTGTTTAAAATTATATAATTTATGAATTAGTTAATATTAAATTCTGTATGTAGACTCTTAGATGACTTTTTAGGCTTGAACATGTTACCAGATCCGAATATAGTGTTGTTTGGGTCTAGATCGAAAGCAAAGTACATATATGAACTTTTTCTCGACCTGGTCTCTTTTCGATTCCGTATCCTACCGAGACTCAATCGGATATCCAATGTATCTGAATTTTTTTATGTATATTAGGTATATTTGGGTATTTTAGATATTTATTCGGTATTTCGAATGTGTTTTCAGTATTATGAATAGTTTTTTAAGTTTGCAGGTAAAAATTAAATTTTTTTTTTAAAAAAGGATATTTTGGGTATTAGGAAATGTTTAGGTATTTTGGGTAAGGATAGATTAAACCTGTAATTGTCCGCACCCTGTGCGGCTGATATATATCCAACGATCTTAGATATCATATATGTTATCGTATTTTAATTTTTCATCCCAGTGATAATAAATTTAAAGTATTTTTAATGTGTTATTTTTTTAAGTTTTAAACATTTGAAATTTGGGCCTATTGCACTATCTTATGTTATATTTTTATGGGGTTTTTATTATCAAGATGTTGAGGAGAAAATCAATCCAAACGACATATTCTTTATATTTCTTGTTTCTCTTTATCTTTCTTATTCTTTGGCCTTTACTTTTTGGTCTCTTTCTTTCTCTTATGCTGATAGTTTTTTTTTTTGTTCCTGTAATATTTCATTACTTTGTTTCTGTTTCTAGTCTCCGCCATCGTTGCTCAAGAAGTATCTTTTAAACTGACGGTAATTCTTCTATTCTTCGTCTTTCTCCCTTATTAATTTTTTTTCAGATCTATCCCTTTTTGATCAACTTCAGATCTATCCCTCTTTCAGTTATTTGTACTGTAAGCACTCTTCCGCCGAGGCCACCGTACTCTTTTTCACTTACTGTCGGTGGCATCTGTCACATCACTGCCAACCGATGATGCGCACCACCACTACCTAAAGAAATATTTAGTTAAAGATATTCACTGTATATTGTCATTCGTATTATTTTTAAATTATATATATGCCAATTTCTAATATATTCAATTTTTTTAGTTTTTTTTTTTTCTAAAATTCAATTTTTTTAGTTGAAGAGTTGATATTTATATATGGTTGTTGCATTTGTACTTTTGCGTTTCACGTTTTTACCTTTCTCCAATTCAATCATGAATTCAGAACATGCAAAGGAAACCAATTTTTAATTTTTTAAATTTTATATCGTATATTTCTAAATCACAAACATGTTTATATACTCAAGAAAATCACCTTCCATCATAAACCAAATAACTTAAAATTATTATTAAAATAAAACATAGACTCAACTTTAATTATGTCATTGTAATATAAAAACAGAAGCGTAAAGGCCCAAATAAAACTGACTTAACTCTAAAAACCAAATCAGATCGTATTGTAATACAAAATAGAAGCCCTAAGGCAAAAATAAAACTGACTTAACTGTAAAACAAAAGCAAACTCTTGTAATATAAAACAGAGGCATAAAAGAGATGAGTAGTATCAGTCTGACAATTCAACACTTTGAAAGATCTCCTTATAAACGACATTTAAGGTCTTCTTCTGTGGAATTCCCTTCTCATCTGTGATTAAAATTCTTAATCCATCTCTTGACGTTACCCTGGAAACTGCAACATACAACTGACCATGTGAGAAAACTGGTTTTGGCAAAAACAATCCAACTCTTTGCAAATTCTGGCCTTGACTTTTATTTATCGTCATCACAAAAGCAACAGCAACAGGGAACTGTCTACGTCTCATTCTGAACGGGAATCTTGCTTCGGGAGGAAAAACAAACATTCTTGGTATCAAGACTTTCTCACCAACATTATTTCCTGTTATAAGTCTAGCTTGGATAACATGTTTGGCCATTTGAGTGACCAACAGTCTTGTTCTGTTGCATAAACCACCAATAGGATCAATATTTCTAAGCAACATGATAGGAGTACCAATCTTTAGTTTCACCACATGATTAGGCAATCCCGAAACCTTAATGCTATTCAAATACTCCTGAGTATAGACCATATCGTCTATTTTTCTTGTGTCTGATGTATCAATACTATCAGAGCTTAGATAAGTTTCCTCGTCACCTAACGAATGGATACCCAAAAATAATAAGCATAACACAGAACATGAACATTATTTTAGTAATAATACATTTACTTTCTGGAAAACTATGTTAAAATTACCTGGTAGCTGCGATAACATATAGTCATTAATTATATCAACGTCCATATTTCTTGGACTCAGTATCGCTCTTCCTTGGAAAAATTTTGGGTTGCGCTCGTTGGGAAAACTAATACCGTATACATATTTTACAATCTCCTCCACGGGGTTCTCACATTGAGTTATCAGTAAATCCTCAGGTATATCTATTTCCACTTCTCCAGATTTTGGCTCGTTTATCTTTCCATTCCCTATGTCGAGAATCCATTTAGAGAAAGCTTCAATTTCCATCGACCGATCGCCATGAACATCTCTTGTAAGCCTCATATTTTTTGTCAGCTCTAAAACCTTACAGCTGGGCCATAGATAGGTAGAGGTTATGGAAGATAAAACAGTTTCAACTCTACCACCATTGACGATAATTGGTAAAATCTTCCTAAAGTCTCCTCCCAAGACAACAACTTTACCTCCAAACACCTTATCACATTTAAGAATATCACGCATAGTCCTGTCAAGTGTCTCGAAACAGTGCTTACTCATCATCGGAGCCTCATCCCAAATAATGAGGCTAGCTTCTTTGATTAGTTCTGCTTGATGTGATCCCGCACTGAAATTGCAAATTGTACATTCATTAACAGCAATTGGTATCCCAAATCTAGAATGAGCTGTCCTCCCTCCTTGTAATAGCAACGATGCGATACCACTGGATGCAACATTTAGAACAATCAAACCAATCGATCGAAGAGCAGCTCCCAAAAGACTCCACAAAAAGGTTTTACCGGTACCGCCAAAACCGTAAAGGAAAAACATACCACCAACACCGCTCTCAACTGCTGTAATGATGGATAATTTGTATATAAAATTTTTAATATTTAGTTAATTACTAAATATTTCAAAAACATAAAAATAATTATTTAAATTGTTTTTGAATTGATAATATATCTATTTTAAAATTTTATAAAATTATTAAGCTCGCAAGTGCGGGCAAAACACCTAGTGCTAGAAAATTTAGAAAATTATTGAACATTTGATTATGTCTCTAAAAACAAATGAGCACATTGATACGTGATTAAGATATAGGTTTTTAAATAACATATACTATATTAGTCTTGTCCAGTTTGATATTTTTTTACTTAAACATTTATATGGATCAGAAAAAATAACGTCCGGGCAAAAGATCGATGGGCCAACTTTGGGCCAGATCGATGTGGATCGGTTTGGACTGCGTGGATCGGACTCTGATACTATATTAAGTTAGATGAGTTTCTAATCTAAAAATAATTGGTGATAAATGGAGTGGTCTATCTATCTTATGTATTACTTAGAATCCCTTCTAACTATCGATGTAAAACATTTCTAATCTAATACTTGTAGTGAAAAGCCTAATCTATTCTTAAGGATTACTGTTTCCCCGTCCGTTAACCAGAGACCTGTAAAAAAAGAGATACCATCTGCGACACAAAATTGTTTTGTTATACTGATAAGTTTCTTGTCATTGTCATGTTTAAAGATAAAAATGAAAAATATGATTATGCTAGACAACATTTAGATATTTAAAAAAAATGTTAGATGAGTACAGAGATTGGTGCAGACCTCAGAACGATATCTCGATCACACTTTCATTTAATATTCTTGGAATTATGTTTAGATTTAGTGCCAGCCAAATGCAGAAATAAATAAATGTGCGTTTGCAAATTAAAGTTAGAACCAAAAAGAATGGACGAACGACATTGTTGAGCTGAGTGCAGACAACGAAGTTAAAATTTTCTTTTCTAACGACGTCACAACATATCCCAGTCCCGTGACAGTCGCTTGATTGTTCATGGTAATGTTGTCGCTAATAATTTTGCAGGTCTTAGAGCACTTCTCGGTTCAATTTGCGGCTGTCTACTCGTGCCCGACTTTTTTGTTTCTCCGCCCTTGGCTTAGAAGTCTCGTTTCTCTCTGTGTCTGAGTGGTTGGCGTTGTAGGAGATTGTATAGCGGTTTTGGAGTAATTTTCAGTGGTATGTGCTCTATAACCTCTCTTTTATTGCGTCTGCGCGTTTACGGATAGTGACGGTTATGAGTCTTAAAGAAATTATCGGGAGTTAACTACTCTGGAGACAACATGGGAAATCTCGGTATCCGAGGCAACAAGGAGAACCTCACTTTTCCATGGTCATCGTCAAAGGTCGAGAACAGTAACCGATTTCTAGGAATTTTAAAATCAGACTTGTGGAACGTGTCAGGTTTAGTGGATGGGTGAAACAGGTTCTATAATACATTGACTTGAGAAATTTTGTTCAAATCAAGCTTGTAATCAGATCTAATTCCCGTTTCGGGTTGACATTAATATATATAAAATTGGAAAAAAAATCTTTGAAAGCTAACTTGATTAAATATCGTACGTGTATTGTATTCAGTTTCTTTAGGTGGTCAATACTAAATTGCATGTTTAATTCATATGGACTAATCTTAGTCGATTCACCTTATTTCTCGATCTTAATTTCTTTTTCGACCATATATTTGATTGGTTTATAAATGTGTTTAATTATAACCATTACTTTTAAATATTTAGTTGAATATAAATTTTTTTACCAAAAACTATAAATATATTCCACTTTAATATCTATAAAATCATCTTTCTCCAACAAATATTTTAGATAAAAGAAGATGAAATACCTCATATTTATGCTGGTTATTGCTATGTTTTTTGGTTTGAATGAAAGTATGGTGTGTAATTTTGATAATCGCCATCTCCCACATTGTCAACGTAACAAACGCATCACAAACACTTTAGAGATTCAAAATAAACTCAGTCCAGATAGTATTCTGAAAGTTAATTGTTCATCCAACAAAAACGAAGATGACGGTTTCCACGAAATAAAATTCAATGATAAACATCAAATTTTTTTTCAAGAGAGAGGAATAGGTGACAGAATTGTATGGCGTTGTACCTTACGACATGGACATAAAGTGGAACATTCTCAAACAATATGGCGTGCATACAGGGGAGCCGCTGAATGCCGATATGCTCAAAAACGTTCATGGATTGCTATAGTTGATGGAATATACTTAGAGAGAAATAATGAAAGAAAGGGGCTCCAACATCATTGGATCATCAATAAAAAATGAGTTTTTTCTTCTTAAAAACTATTTACATATGATGCTAAGATTTTATGTCATATGAGATAAATTATCATTTTAATTTGAGATAATAATATACAAATAAATGTATGATAAATAACAGTTTATAATTTACTCGGTCTAAAATGAGAATGACCAGTAATTGTCATGTGTTAAAAACATTTATTTAACAAAATGTCCATGTTAAATATTTGTTTGTGTGATGTTTACCATATGAGAAAGTGAAAATAATTACATGGTAATAGTCACTCTTATCACTATATTTATATGTGATGCATGTAAATAGTCTCTTCCAAGTGTATAAATAAATACAATTATTTTGTAGTATATATACCCGCAAAAATTGTTATACTTATTTTTTGAATTTGTTTCAGAAAATAATTTAGTATTTTAGTCAATTATTTGATTTATTAAATATTTAAAGGAAGATAAATAAAAAGTTATTCAAAAGATATGACTTAAAATTTTGTTATGTTTGGAGATAAGATTAATTATAATGTTGTTTGAAAACCTTTTTATTAGTATAATGTTATTTTCCATAACTATCTTTGATGAAGGTCTAATTTTTTTTCATTAATAATTGATATTTAATATAATATAATGTATTTCTAAAGTTTAGATCCAAATAAATATAGATAATTCTCTCAAAATAACCTTAAAATAAGTTTTCCCACAAAAAACCCTCAACTAGGAAAATGACCAAAGTGATTTAACTAAAGAGCTAAAAGATCCTTATGCCCCTTATTTTATAAATAAAAATAAATATATATATATATATATATATATATATATATATATATATAATCAAAACTTTAATTATCGAATTCAATTTTTATACCTTTTGAAACTTTTTCAATTTTTCTTCGAATTTTTTTTTTTTGAATTCAAATTTTTTTATGAAACTATTTTTCAAATTAATATTTATTTATTTGTTAAAAATTTTAAATCTCACCCCCTAAACCTCATTCATTAACTCTAAATCCCAAATATAAATTAGTTAACACTATGTGTATGAGTGTATATTCACCTTTAGTTAAACATTTTTTATCATTTTTCTCTTTAGATTTTCTTTTGGTGAAAAAAACTAGAAAACCTATCCTAAAAAATTCTCAAAAGATTTTGTTTCCAGTCTCAAATGCTCTGGAGTTATATCACAGAAAAGCAGTGTTCTAAAATACGGTCTAGGCGCCCTTAAGGCGTCTAGGCGCTATCACGGTGGCCGATCGATACCGTTTCACGGTATCTGATATTTTATGCGGATTTATAATTCGAGCATAATAGCGATTAGGCGGATATTATGCGGTCTACGACGCCTAGGCGGATTTTGAACAATAATACTAAAAAAAATTATTAATATTATTATTATATTACATTAATGTTATTATTTATATTAAATTTATTTATTTTATGTGTTTATATGATTGTAGATATTAGTTTAATTATTGAAAAATCATTTTAAATTTGTCATCTTTATATATTTAAAATGATTTTAATTTTTATAACTTAAGACTATTTATATATGTTAAACTATATACTTATACAAAAATGTATTTTAAACATATTTATGTTCATTTTTTAAAACTAATGTATGTATATTAATTTTATATTTATATTTTGTATAAAATCATATATCCAGATATACCCGTTTAAGTGTCGCTATCTGGCTAGGCTATACACTCATCTCCCGCGTAATGAGCGCCTGGGGCATTTTAGAACACTGCAGAAAAGGGTAACTGTAGATCCTAAAATCTACACTAAGTATTTTGTAGTGTTTGAGATGTTAAATTAGGGAGAAAATGGATGTATTCAATGATATCCTTAGAATACAACGATTTAAACAGATTCCGATTGATGAAAATGGAATTTTATTGATTTGTGAAGGTTGAATATAATAAAGAAATGAGATCGAAAACTACAACTGAAATCGAAATAAGGATACAATGATTATATATATATATATGCTAGTTGTTTCGTCCGCACTTAGAGGCTTAATGATTTACAAAAATTTGTAAATAAATATATTATCAATTCAAAACCATTAAAGTAAATTATTTTCATGTTTATGAAATATTTAATAATTAAATAAATTTTAATTTTTGATATAAAAGAAAAGAAAATATCTTTATTATGTAAAATAAAATTAAAAATATTCATATATACATTAAACTATGTAGAAGGATTTATATTTATTTTAACATATTATGTGTAAGATATTTTTGGATAACATAATATAGCATCATTTACATAATGATGAATATAAAATTAATTGTATTCGTTCTAAATTGATGGGTAATTATATATTATGTGATATATATTAAAACATAATCTGTTCAATATTACTAAACCAAATATAATTTAACATATAATATTTTAATAATACTAAAGTAAATATAATAAAAATTTGACGCTAATATTAGCATTAGAACTTCTTAATTATTTTTAAGATAATGATAAATTACCAACTAAATCACTAAAATTATTTATTAAGATTAGTTAATAATATATAATAAAATATAACTAAACCTAAAATTATGAAAAGCAATATAATAATATATATTTTATCTAATTATAACAGATAAGTAAAATCATCAGCTAAAAAAATAACTAAAATAAATAAAACTACTAATTAAAATTATTGAAAAGAATGACAAATAAACAAAATACCTAAAATCAAGGAGAAATTGACACATAAACCAAATCATTTCATAAATAATAGTATAGATTGTATCCAGGGGTTACAAGCGGCATATATCTAAAAATGTACTTCCAAATATCGATTTTCTAGTATTTAAAATATTAAATATTCGTCATGAGAAACAAAATATATAATAATTATATTTTTGTTCCTATATTGAGTTTTGCTTGATAACGAAGTCAGGCAGGACGGACATCCACCGCCACATACTAAGTTATCACACTTAATGGTAAAATCACAAAATTTAATAAATCCATTATTTACCTTCAAACTTGGCAGCAAGTTCAGTAAAGCTTCTTCCCCACACGTATGCAATCGATTTGGTGGTTATCATATTTAAAATATATTCCCTCCATTTCACTTTAGTCGTTGTTTCAGGTTCATCTATATATATTAAGAAAATATATAATTTTGTACATTTTTAAAATAAAAACATTATTACCTATATATCTAACTATATTTCAACCAATAGAAAAATAAATATAAAAATTTTATCAATAAATTTTGCATTGAAATCATAAAAAGATACTTGTTTTAAAACAAAAATTTTCCTCTACCATGACAATTAATTTAAAACGGAGGGATTGCCATTTACTTCAGAGATACGATTAATATAGTTTTTACCATGTATGGCTGCAACTGTTACTTACCTAGGTTGAAGAAACAAATTGTTATCACAAACTTGTTAATGTCAGTGCATAATCCTCAAATTATCAGAGTACATGACATTCACTTTAACATAGGATGATTAGAAACAAATACACAAACTTCACTTAGCAGCTTTCACTCTTAATATAGTCTTAAAGGTTTGTGATAGTGATAACGACTCTATAATAATGTATACAGATATATATATATATATATATAATATATTTTTCTGAATATCTAAAGAAATACATAATAGGATTCCTCGACTGTTTGGTATCATCAAGTTGTTTGTGATTCAAACGTGTTGAAATGTTTGCTAGACTCTTCTTTTCTAGCCAAGTTTAAATACATTCGAGAGTGAGACTTAAGAAATTTTATTGCTTCTGCTACGAATGAACATGGAACTATATCCAGTGTCAAGCTTTAAGAAACCTTAATGACAAACTGTAAGGAAGCTTGAACTATAATGAATCATTTTATGTATCTAGTTTTCTTGTTAAGTTTCTCATAATAATTGATACAAAATCGTTTTTGACTTATCAAAAGAGTCGTATTAAATTAAACTTTATTGTTAGTAATTCATTTTTAATAAAGAAGATATAACGTCTACATAATATATAAGAAGATACTAATTTTTCCTAGTGAATATAAGGCTGGACTAACATTTATACAAATTCATTCTAGTGATGCCATGTAGGCAAAGTAGTATGGTTAGTAGTTGACATCTCAACAAGTTTGTTTTGTAATTAATACAAAATTGAGGTTATAACTTTTTAAAAGATCCTCAAATAATATATAGAAGATACACATGTAGGATACATGCATATAAATTGTGAAATCATATATTACCTTTACGGTAAAATAATACATTGAATGCATTTACAATGTCAATGTTCAAATATTGCATACTAATTTATATAATTTACCTTGTATTAGGATTTATTACCTATTTGGCTATCTACAAATTAAATCTAATTTATAATGTATTTTATAGAAACTCTTACTAAGATAAAAAGAAATCTTTATGTCCCATTGATATCTGCCAAATAAATCTTTTGAGAGATATGGTTGCCAGATAAAGAGATACTGTTCATAAACATTAGTTGTATACTCTAAATTGTCATCTAAATTTCTTACTGATGAAGGCATTAGCAAAAAAGAAAAAAAAAAACTGACGTATGAGGAACTCGAATTGCCATTTGTCACCCGGATTGGTTAAAACCACATTTTTAAATAGAAACCCTAACTCCTTTTGCCATACTAAACGGTAAGAATATGTACTTATTTTATTTTCATTTTTATTTTTGCTTAGGGAAAAAAGAAAATTTTATTTAACATATTTTCCAATTCACCGTTTATAAATAGAGACCAATATGTTTTCATCATATCACATCAGCTAAGCCTAAAACTCTTCTCCCGAGAAGAACCCCTTGACACAAAAGATGTCTACATCAAACAAGATAACGCTGACTAGCTCCGATGGCGAGAGTTTTAAGACTGGCGAAGCGGTGGCGCGTGAGTCCCAGATCGTAGCGAACATGATCGAAGACGACTGCACCAGCGGATCGATCCCGTTAGCAAACGTGGGCTCGAAGGCCCTAGGCGCATCGATCGAGTATTCCAAGGAACACGTCGAAGCTGATGCGGTCGAAAACAATGAGGAGGCTGCGGATGAACACAAGAGGGACGAAGATTTTTTGGCGAACCTTGATAAGCTCTTTGATCTCATTTCCGCTGCTTACCATCTCAACTGCGAACCCCCTCTCGACTTCATCACATGCCCAAAGCTCCCAGATGACATCAAAGACTTGCCAACAGAGGGGATTTTCAAGATTGAGAATGATTTTTGGGAAGAAGAAGAAGCAGAAGTTCGCAAGGAGAACGAATGTGCTTTTAAGTGATGTTGAAAGCATCAAAATTTTCTCTGTTTTAAAAATTGTTTTTCATTTTGCTATTTATGTTTTGCCTATAATAAAGGTCTTTTCTCTCATTTTAGTATTGTGTGCCCGTGTGCGCCTTTACTTTGAGTTGTAGTCCGTTTCTATCATAATAAAAACAGTGTTTTTAAAAAAAAATTGTTTATGCATGACTTGGTGTGTCTCTTTTCGGCTATCGTGAATGATTTTATTTCTCTTGTTTTCAAGTGTGCGTGATTGATATATTTGCTTATTCAAAGAGATTTTGTTCCAAATTTTCTTGTTTATGTTCAATACAGGCGGATACTAAACTGATAATTAGGGTTTCTCTATATCTTAAACCTTCTTTACCAGAGCTACAATGTTATTTCACGTTCTGAGTGTCTCATCAATTTTTTTTTTTAATTGTTCATCTATCGAAATTTTGATGTCTAATATATTCAGTCGATTATTATTTATTAATTTGGTTATCTACTAAAAATTAAGAGCCTACAGGTTCTCTGATGATTTTATTTTTAGACTTCTGAAAAAGCTCTAAATTTATTTTATTAAAAGCTTTATCCCGATTAAAAAGACAGGAACCATAAACTATAACCCTTTTGGTAATTATATTAAATTCCATACCTTTTTTTTGTTAATCGAGGATCCCAGGCTGGGGCCCAGACATCCCTCGAAGCCCGCAGCAGTCATGTTATTTCTCCAGGAAATAGCAGGATGGGCCTGGGTGGTCTGGCGATAGGGTATATCTGAGGGGAGGTTCGAACTTGCGACCCTTAGGACCATTGCAAGCCGCCTCCCACTCGACCACCAATGTCGGGTTATTTCATACCTTTTTAAAAAAAAAAATTTTATACAATGTTGTCAAGAGACAACTTATGAGCACCCAATAAAAGAGAACAAAGCCACAACTTAAGGAGGCCGGAAGCAGAAGAATAGAACTGAAAAGAGCTATTGATGCCGGTGTCGAAGATGCTGGGAAAGAGAGGAGACTATCCCGCATCAGCCTGTCAAGGGAAGAGTGGATACCCTGAAAGATGGTTGAACTGCTGAACATGAAAGATCCAAGCTGCCGCTGAGTGGATATATCAGCTGGTGGATGAGGCATTAATTTTCTGGTCACATAGGTCCATCTAGCAGAAGATAACTCAAACTAAAAAACACAGATGATGGTGTGTCTCATCAAAGGACGAGCATAGCACACATACGGTTGGTAAACGTCGAAGCAAAGCCAGCCAGGCAATGAATGAGAACAGAGGTATATGCTCTCTGAACCAGATTACCTTGTGCCAAAGGCACTGATGGAGATTGGACTCGAAGGTGTTCCCAAGTCGAATTAGAGGAGAAGATTTTTCAGAAATTTCCACTCCTTTCAAAGAAATTTATAATCACAGAGAAAAGGTTCATGAGGAGGTAAAAGTGTGTAGGAAACACCAGAGAGATTCAATCCGAGGAGATCTCGCGGGAGGAAGTCTCCAAATTAAACCCGTTTCTAGTTGCCTTAATCGCAATAGGTCAGGGGCAGATTCGCCAGTGAAGGCCAGGAGATGGCCTAGAGTCGTCTCGTAATCAAACCAAAAGGATGCTATCCTTCCATTTCAAATCTCACATCTCATAAAGTCCATGAGTACAAGCTTTTGTTGTATCATGCTTTTGATGTAACGAGATAAACTTGGAGATTCCTCCATTAACCAATAACTTTTCCTCTGAACCGGAAGTCAAGGTAGGAGGAACTGAGTTCTGTGCCAGATCACATAATAGTACGAACCCTTTTTGCTTGACATTCTGGTTTCTGAATATGAAATTTCTTCAAATAATGTCAATCTGCAGCCCACAGGTTGTTGTTGTTGTGACCACGTCTCCTTCATGCTCCGTCATAATCATCTGCATATCTGTATGCTGAATCAGAAAGTTTGACGTAGCCGGAGGCTGTAGAAGACAGTTTTCAAATCAATGAGCAGTCCATACAGTTCAAAGTCTTATCACAAAACACTAGTTGTAACTTGATTACACAATATTATCCAAGTGCGGTTGCTTAACCGGTATAGATCAGTGATGTTGTTCCAATGCATGCCACAGGGTCTAATTAATATCATTTTTTTGTTGACTAAGACTAATTAAGTATCATGTTGGAAAACTAATTGTAATGCTTGTGAATTCGCCACAAATATTATCAGGTACTGGTTCTAAGCCTACAAAACTATGGGCAAGGCCCAAAATTTCTTGGTTATAAGAAAAAAAAAAACACTGTGGGACGAGCGACATCACCACCAAACAGCTAGACATGCTACTTGAAATTGTCTGATATTGCAGCCTGACCCATTGGATATGTTGATGTGCTTGTAACTCATATGCAACCAACAATGCTTACAAGGATACAGTATAATTTGGGGTTATGGAATATTTAATTAGTTTAATTATGTATTATGTATGCCTGACACTAGTTAATAGGTCAACAAGATTTACGATAATATATCTGGAACTTCAGTCAGCCATGCGCTGTTTTGCCCCCATCTTCTTCGAGAAGTTAATCCTTTTATATTTATCAGGTTACTTTTTTCCTACATCGTATTGCAACTCAATTTCCTTCGTTTTTACACATTAATATGCACTGCACATAGGTATATTCTTTTCAAATTACGATATACCGACCAAGAGAATTAAAACAACCCACTTGTTAAATATACCTACCTATACGAGTAAGAGATCATATGTACAATCGTAGAAGGAACAAATCTTACATATGTTTCTACAAATGTACATTTTTGGAAATATATACAAGGTACACGGTCACTTATATGGTTTTAAAACATTTTCATAAATCAAATGAACAGATAAGTTGGTTAGGGCTTAATTATGTTTGTTGGGCGACGTGTATAAATCTCCATATCGGTTAACATTGCATGACGCATGCATTTCATCTCTTTCTTTCAAAAGTTGCTTGGAGGTTGAGCGAACCCTTTTCTTTACTTCCACGTTTAGTAATTATTATAATTATTAGCGTTACTTATTATCAATGATTCTCATAGAATCATATCAATGTCAATTTCTAAGTTGTTCATGATGGAACTTGACCTTCCAAAATAAATCATCACTCTTTTACGTAAACTGTAATACTCACTCCGTTTTCATATGTATGATCTTTAAAAAGCTTTTTTTTTGTTATTATAAAATGTAAGATGCTTTGAAAATAAACCGTTTAATCAATTAATTTTTATTTATAATTAGTTGAATTATTTTTAATTTGTATCTTTAAAATTTCTTTTAGGAAAAATGTAATTTTAATATTTGTGATTTAACCCAAAACATCCTATAAATCATCACTCTTTTAGATAAATTCTAATCTATGTGGTGAACAATGAACGATTTAGATCTCTATATGCAAAATAGATTTATTATTTGTTACTATATTTCTAGAGATCTTTGAGCTCAAACTTAAAATATACTCCCTCTGTTTCTAAAAGATTCATATTTTAGATTTTTCATACTTATTTAGAAAAACATAAAATTTTAGTTACCAATGCATTGTTTTTCTCAATTAACAATTCTCCATAATTTTGAACCAATAAAATTTTAGTAAATACAATAAAATTTTTGGAAATGTACAAATTTTCGTTAACTAATATATTGAAAATGTAAAAAATGTATCTTTATGAAACGAAAGTTTTTCTAAAACATGGATCTTTTAAAAACGGAGGGAGTATTAGTTATCACTATGGTTTCACGGACATATGAAACACATAAATTTACTTAACTTTTGTCTAGGTTGAAATACTTGTTTATCAATAAGGAAATATAAATGATATCTACAAGATTACTACTACTTTTTCTTGTTTTTAAATTTTGTTTCTGTCTTCTGAAAGATATCTATTACTGTAAAAATATTGAGTCATTTGATTATGTGATGAGGAAAGTATAAAGTTTATCAATAATAAAACAAGGAAACAATTAAAAATCTACAATTTTCCACATTCAGTGGGAACAAACGACACCGTATCTTTCTCAAGATCATGAACTACATTGAAATTCTGCTGCTGAACATTTCCGAAAATAGACATCCCATTAGAACTTCCCATGGCCAAACACAAAACCCCTGTACTCGAATCAGCCACCATGTAGTTCTCTCCCGGGAGCTCCAGATCCGCGTCTTTAAAATGAAAAATGAGCTTAGGAACAGCAATTTTCTTCACATTACTAGGTAACGTGAAGCACAAGTCAAGTCCTGTAGATCCTGAGTCATCTACTGGTAAACTCATCCGAGATGTAAACTCTTTTTTCAAGGCCTTAAACGCTGCCTCCTCGAGGTACGTGATGGTCGTGCCAGAGTCTATGATCATACCTCCTGTTCCATCTTCCGCTAGTTCGAAAGTAGACTTTTCAATGGAAAGGCGTTTCGATCCAACGGTGATGCCTTGCAAGTCAAGGTAATAGAAAGAAGGCTGATTAGGGTTTCGCAGCAGCGACATCGTTTTGGTGACTTCACCTGCTAGACTTGCTCCGCTTTTCTTGACTATATTCGAGGCTAGAGAGCCAATAAACAACGAGCTAGATGCTTCGCTATCCTCAATAGAGGTTAAGCAATAAGAAAACTTAGTCTCCTTGAGCTGAGAAATGAGCGAGAGCGGTCCTCGTCCAAGACCTACAAGACCTGATCCTTGAGAGAACCCGTCTCCTTTGTTCTCATCTCCACACCCAAACCCTATACCCGAAACCGAGTTCTCATCATCGAAAGTAAACGTTTCCATGGCCAGGATCCCTCTTGTGGACGAGTAATCTCCATATGTATACACATACTCGCAAGCACCTTTGTCTTTGTTGCAACTGGATCGAGACAAGGCGTCACAAAGACCAGAAGAACATCCTACTTTTGAGTAAGAGGAAGACGTTTTCGGGTCGAAAATAGGAGTCGGTTGGTCGAAACATTCGGTGCAAGGCTTGCACTGCGTCCATATAAGGTCACTTCCGGTATCGACTATAGCCGAGTACTTAACCGGAGGGTTTCCTATAGCTAAATCCATAAGAAACTCGCCGCTTCCTCCATGAGTAGGTGCTTTGATGTTGTTGGTATCATCAGGACCAGATGCTACAGCCAAAACAGCCGCAGCTCCTAACCTGTTCAGTCTGTGGGATCCACGGGTGATCCCTCTTTGGATCTTTTGGATCTTTGTGAGGTTTTTACCATAATCAACATGTTTTAGAGTTAATCTAAAACCGGATCTTGGAAGGTTTGTTGGAGGAGGATGGTCGATTAATGATCTTCTTGAAGATGAAAGCGCGATGAAACATGAGAAAATGATAAGAAAGAAAGGGAGTAACAAAGAACAAGAGGAAGAAGAAGACATGGTTTGTGTGTGTGTGAGTGGATTGATGAGAGATTAAAGGAGTGTTGGTTACAGTTTATATAAAAGAGATTTTCGGACACAAGAGAAAGAGTTATAGAACGAAGTTAGGCGTGTAAGAAGATACACTTGGTAACTTCTTTCCTACTTAAACTGAAGAGACGCTGTTTGAGAGATCCACTCAAACAAGCAATCCCTATTCTTCCGTTGTTAGTTGAGAAACTTTTTGAGACTATTTTTTTTTCTCACCTAAACTGTTGAGAAAACTATATGGGCCCCTTTTTACTAGGCCCAATAACATAGGCCCGTTAAACCACTAACTATTCCCACTATCATAATGAGAAAAGGGAACAAAGAAGTTTCCTAATTTACAGAACAAGGAAAGATCATTGCAGGGCTAAGCAAATAAGTCAATAAGGAAAGACAAAAAAGGGATTGCACTGTCTTGCTTTCAAGTTATGAGTTGTCAACAAGCTTAAGTCCCCAGCTAATATCCTCACAGTGTCTAACATGAGGCACAACACTACCTGTGTCAATTCCCTTCTTTGCTTTGCAGTCGTAGTAAGGAGGAGCATGGAAACAAGGATCTGGTGACATAGCTCTACCACAAGGAGGATTTATCACGTTGGTTTGATTCTCTTGCTTGTACAGAATCCAAGCTCTCATTCCTCCAAGTCCTTGTGCTACATAACCAAATGTAGACCAAGCACTGATAACCAACTTATCGGTTAAGCTGAGTAAGTACATCTCTGCCCAAGCTTTCCTGTTATGCATTAGCTTCTCTGTTTGTTGATGCCCTTCGTGACTTGGCTGATGTATACCAATCACATCTCTTGTCACAGTTGGATTTTCCCAATACATTGTCTTCAAGATCTCAAAGTATCCTGTTGTTAAAGAAGTGATCAAGACAGCTTTGAGTTTAAACTCTTCTTCTTGTTCTGATGGCTGCTTGTGTTGTTGTTCTCCTGGTTTGCTTAGTTTAGGTAACACCTCCTCGTTTTGAACACATGACAAGATTTGTTTTGTGACTTGGGGAGACACGCCAGACTTCTCATCAAAGACTCTTATCTGAAGACCGATCCTCTCATCAGCTTTGGCTAAGTAAGCCTTATAGTATCTTGTGATGAGTCCCCATACATGGTTGGAAGGATGGAAAAGGTAACGTCCCAAGTGATGAAACACCGTGCCTTTCTCCGGGAACATCATACCAAGCTCCTCCTCAAACGAAGGGATCAAGAAGAGAGACGGTGCAAAGAAGTTGTTTGTCCTCATGATCAGCCACGGAACATTCTTAAGCAAACTCTGGTCTTCTTCGCAGAAGAACATTTTGTCGTGGTCGTTGTAGTCATGAGCTAGATGGAGATAAAGATAAGAGAGAGACGAGACCGTAGAACCGTTAATAAGTCTCCTCTTCAGCATCTCTCCATGACAATGGGGTGAGTTTTGGGAAAAGCCACTAAGCTGTTTAGTTAATGTGAAGTCTTTTGGTAATAACCAAGTGGTGTCGAGAAACGGTTCGCAGAATAGGTCTGAGAACTGCTCTCCTCCTTCAACGAGCAAGACTCTATCCGTCAACATTGCATACAGGAACGCCGAGGCAATGCTGATGATCCTGTTTCCTAGTCCACTAAACTCCATCCAGACAACATACTTGCATCCTTCTGGTTCAGGATCACCGGTTTGTTTCGGTTTAAGCAGTCTTTCGGCGTTGGTATACGGTCTGGTTCCTGGTCCACATCGTTTGTGAAGCTCTTCATAAGCTCTAAGCTTTGAAATGAGATGCAGAGAAGGCTTATACGGTGACGCTTTACGGTAGAGGTGAGATTGGTATCTACTCAAGCATGTGTCTTTCTTGAAACCAGG
The DNA here is from genome assembly GCA_016432835.1 of Brassica nigra. Lineage (NCBI taxonomy): Eukaryota > Viridiplantae > Streptophyta > Magnoliopsida > Brassicales > Brassicaceae > Brassica > Brassica nigra. Next base: position 11,662,680 of record CM028247.1, on the reverse strand, counting down.
AAAAAGAAGTCCTCCAAGGAGAGACAAATCTACAGAATCTGATCGAACATTTTTAAAAACATATCCCTTAGTTTCAAAGCTTATAAACATATGGTTTTTTTTACCTTTTGGATTCTGATCTCTCTGCAGTGTTGAATCATCCTCAGATGTCACATTTGGCTCCGGTTTGATTTGGATGATTCTTGATGCTTTTGCAAAGCCATTTCCTTGATCATACGAGTCATGTCCTAAGAATATAACCATGATCACTAACAACACAGGGATAATAACCATGGAATAAGCTAAGATCTCTGTGATTCTCATCACCCCAAACAATCTGAATCTCTTTTCTTGGACTCCAAGTTGTTCTTCTGTTTGTTTATCAATGGCTTTGGGAAGAGAGAGTCTCCTTCTGGAGCGATACAGATCCATTAAGAAACCTTAAAACTGAAGAAAAGGAAAGTAGATATCAAATCTGATCTCTCTCTCTTTTACCCTTCATATGTGATAACAATAATACAAAACAACCGGAAACTTTGGTAATAAAGACCCTTCTTGCTCTTGTCTTTATCTAATTTGAGCAAAATGTCAAAAACCATAAGACAAAGTTCTATAAAATGCTCTTATTGTTACATCATATGATCAAAAACAGTGTAAACCAAACCAAAAATATCAAACTAGCTTAAGTCCCCAGCTCATATCCTCACAATGCCTCACATGAGGAACTAGTTTACCCGTGTCTATGCCCCGTTTAGCTTTACAGTCATAGAAAGGAGGAGCGTGGAAACAAGGCTCCATAGACATAGCCCGACCACACGCAGGATCAGGAGCTGTCCTGTTCTCTGGTTTATAGAGTATCCAAGGCTTCAAACCACCAAGACCTTGAGCTACATATCCAAACGTAGACCAAGCACTCGTCACAAGACTATCAGTCATACTCAAAAGGTACATCTCCGCAAGAGCCTTTCCGTTGTGCATCTTTTTCTCCGTCTGCTGATAACCTTCTTGGCTCGGCTGATGAACGCCGATGACTTCACCTGTTAATGTCGGATATTCCCAGTACATACTCTTCAGATTCTCGGAGTAACCTGAGTTCAGAGATGTGACTAGCACAGCTTTGTGCTTTGGGGTTCTGACTCGGTGAGAGCTTTCCACTAGCGTGTCTACTTCAGGTAGAAGCTTCTCTTTCCGAGTACAAGCTGAGATCTGATCCATCACGTGCTGAAAAGGACCTGCTCCCACGTCGAAAACCCTTACTTGGATCCCAATCTTCTCGTCCGCGTGTGATAGGTAAGCTTCGTAGTACCTAGTGACCAAGCCCCACACTTGGTTCGTTGGGTGGAAAAGATACCTACCCAAGTGATGAAACACTGTTGCTTTCTCCGGGAACAGCTTGTTTAGCTCCTCATCGAAACCAGGGATCAGCCATAGAGACGGAACAAAGTAGTTGTCTGTTTTAACGACCAGCCATGGGACTTTCCCTATAAAGGTTTGGTCTCCTTGGCAGAAGAACATCTTATCATGATCTCCATAGTCATGGACAAGATGGAGATAGAGATGAGACAAAGCTTTCTCGCTATCAACCGCCTGGTTCTTGAGCATGTGTCCGTAGCAACGAGAGGATTCTTGATTCAACCCATCAAACTGATCCCTCAGAGGGAAATCTAGAGGTAGTAACCAGGACATACCAGGAAACGGCTCGCAGAAGAGATCAGCCATGTCTTTCCCTCGGTCTACGAGCAAGACTCTATCAGTCAAAAGCGCGTAGAGAAAAACAGAGGCTAGAGAGAGTATCCTGTTCCCTAACCCGCTGAAAGAAACCCACACAACGTATTTGCATTCACTGTTGTTATCAATGTGGTCTTCTTGATCGAGTTGCTTTAGAGCTTTCTTGTAAGACTCAGTACCGGGACCACAACGCTTGTGAAGCGCTTCGTAGCTTCTGAGCTTAGAGACGAGGTAAGGAGAAGGCTTGTAAGGTGATGGTTTGCGGTAAAGTGGTGATTGGTATCTACTGAGACAAGAAGCTTCATCAAACCCTGTAGCGAGTAGGCCTCCAAGAAGTCTATCGGAATCATTTGAATCTACAAAACAAACATAGGAATCAAAGACAGCCAGAAAAAAAAAGAAGCAAACGAACATTTTAAGCTAAAGACCAAACAAAAGGAAACTTCTTCACCTAAACAACCTCAGACAATGTTGGAGAAACTAAACCAACAAAGACTCTATTTTTATTGAAAGACTCAAACTTTAGATCAGGTGAATATCCAGTGAACTAATTAAACTAACAAAGACTCTATTTTTACAGAAAGATTCAAACTTTGGATCTTTTGATACAGAACTATGATCGTGTTTATATAGGCAAATGCAGTAAAGATCTAAACTTTGACTTAGAAGAACACCTACCGTTGGTAGCAGTAACATTGGAGTAGTCTCTGCCATCGAGAACTCTTGCCTCGGCGAAACCCATTACCCGATTCGGATCAGATGGGTGGTGATGGAAGATCATTGAGAATGCTAGTAGCACAGAGAAGAGTATCAAGCAAGTGGTGAAGGTTCTGGTGAGCTTCATCGTACCAAAGCTGAGAAACTTCATCGGAAGTAGTTCGGAGGAAGGGACGGGATTCGAACCGCCGGCGGTGGTGCTGATCGGAGACGGTTTCCTCCTGTACGTGTTCTGATCCATCGATTGGTCTTGGCGAAGTCAGTCACCGACTTCATTTAGTTTATTCAAGACATGTCTTCATTAATTTATTCAGACATGTCTCCACGACAGATTTTAATTTTTAAAACAGTAAAATTTTCAAGTGAGTGTCCAGTAATTTTTTTATTTATTACTTTTAACCGAAAACTTTGTAATGTTACCAAAGTGTAACAAATGTTTGCTTCCTGTGAGTTTGTTATTTGTATTTTGAATCAATTAGACTCTTCTTTGTTCATAAGATTCTGTAATTATCTTATTAATTAATTAAAGCATTTAAGTTTAATTAATGAGATAATTATAAAATCTTATAATACCATTTAAAAATCTGTTTTCCAAAATTACGTACAAAAAGGAGACGTCCCGAAATGTCAAGATGATTAAATGAAGCTTAGGACATGTATGTATGCTGACATGGAGTAATAGAATTTGATAAGAGCACCCGCATCGACGGGTTTGGACAGGGTCGTGGGTTCGGGGTCATAGGCCTTTTTATTTAAAATAAATGATTAAATGGGTTTGGACAGGGTCGTGGGCTCGGGGTCATAGGTGTCTTTCCTCTTTATTACATGAGGAACTTCTGATATTATTAGAGAACTAAAAAAAATACAGAGTACATTGCTTAGTGGATCTCCCCCTCAAATGACTCCTGCATACTGGTGATCCTAATTACTGTGGTACATCAGGCAACTTCTACAATTAACCACAAGGGTAAAAAATTCTCTTACATGCCCTCTGATATTAGCATCTCCTTCTTCACATTGATAGACCAATTAGACTCTAATCCAGTCTTTATTGTGGATAAATAGTTTTAAAAAAATCTCTCTTTACATAATTTACGACAAGAGATCGAAACACCTAGCTGTCCTTGTCATCATCCTCATCGTAGTTGAACGGTAATGGAACCGTCTTGAATGCTCTGTACTTCCCCACATTGTTCACATGCTCATTCTCCAACCTTTTTGAATGAAACCAAAACGAACCCAAGAAAGTTAATATTACATGTTGTGAGTGACGATAAATAAAGCAGACACACAAAAAATGTCTACTGACCTAAAGAAATTCCATATCCCACGGCGGATAATCTCTAGACTTGCCACAACAGTAATCATCGTCTGCCTGTGCATAAATGAGAAGTTGAAATCCAACACGGTCTGCAGCCACGCAAACCTGAACAAGACGTTCAAGATCTGCACAATTTTGTTTTATAGAGTTAGAAATCAGTTTAGCTCTATTATTCAAAACGATGAAGGTTTAGTAGTTGCTCACCATTGCTATGAAGTATACTTTCTTTTGTGGGACAAGGAGTTTATCCCGGAGCCAACGGTTCTTAGAAGTCCTGTTTAGAAGACCCCAGTCTAAAACCAAGTCCCAGTACGTACAGAAAATGGCAGCAATAGCTGAGAAGGTCACAGCTAACATTCTCCAGATAAATTTATGATCTTCATCGACCACACTGTAAGCCGTCCTGACGCAGACAGCCACTATAGTCAAGAAGTACTTGAGGCCATTGTATCCTTGCTCGGTGTTTTTCTCTTCAAATAGCCTCCTCAAGCACTGCACAGATTAATACATTGGGGTTTAAGCAGATATTCGTTGAATGAAGGAAGCAAATAAACTGTTACATTACCTGAAGGAGACGCCAGACATATGGGACGGCAGCAACAATGAACAAGAAAGCATTGTAGACATCTGAGTCTGTGCAAGTGTTCATTCTATGTTTGTAATCTCCCCAACCGTAGTGACATATGTAAAACTGGACGCTTCGTATAGCTTGGACCTGGCTTGTTAGCTGATCTCCCACCAAAAAATCAGGTAAAGTAACCTGCACGAGAAAGGCCAACAATAATCAAGATTTAAGACATGTTGACCGTTTCAAATTGATCTATATTTTTTTAAATAATTGTTTAAAAAAGCCATTTTTATATTTTCAATACATTTTTATTAAGTCAGTTTAAATTTAGAAAATATTAATTGTTTCTATTGAATTTATATTGCTAAAACTTATAGAAAATAGTTAATCACAAAAAGTTTACAATCAAAATTTAATATATTTTCTTAATATGTGTAAAAATTCTAAAACATACATTTGAAAAACAAAGAGAATATTACTTTTGCATGATCAAAGTTTATGTTCTACCTTGTAAAGAGGAGCAGCAACGCAGTGAAAGAGGCATGTGAGGAAGAATAAGCGGCTAGAGCGGTAGAAGATGTTGAATGGTAGGACTAAAACTATAAACAAAACCTACATCACAACAAAGTTATGCCTGTTAGTATCGTCAATGTCATATAGCTTAGTTTCACACCGGTTTTTGGATTTAGAGACTTACAATGAGCAGAAAAAGAGGAAGAAGTTCGGTCCATTCTTTGTACTCTTTAGTCTTGGGGTCAACTTCCATGTCAAGATTGGCAATAACACAAAGAAGGGCTAAAACTCCAATGCTGAAGCCTACAAGTAGAACTTGTCTGTAGCCAAGTTCCCTTCCTTGCTTAAACCCAAATATGAATGAATAATTCACTCGATACCGTCTCCAGTAATATATATTCCCAGCATACATAAGTATGTGCAGCACAATGAAGCCAAAAAAGCTGCAACAACAACAAAGAAGAGAAAGTGCATATAAACAAACAGATTACAAGTTGTTCAAATGCTCGATATAGAAGAGTATGAACATAAGGTTACCTGTAAAGAGGAAACATAGTGTTCATGTATTGATTTTGGCCTTCCTTATGCAAAACGTTTCGGGTGCGTATGATGGCGAATAAAGCCACTATTAAAGAAAACACACAACCAGCCAAGAAACCTGTGGAGAACGTAACTCGATGTCTCTCTCTTTTAGCTTTGGGTCTCAAAATGTTCATTCCTTTTGTTCTGTTACCATTACTGAAATGTTTTATGAACGTAGCTTCAACACGCTCCATGAGTTTATTCACCTGAGAGACAGTGGAGGCGCAAGAGTTTTAAGGAGAGACATAAGATCAACTAAATCGAAAAAAGAGAAAGATCTTTACCTCATCAGAGCTTCCAAAGTAAGAGTTATCAACCATTTTCATGTAAGGCTTTGAAGCATTCCTCGTAGTTATCTGTTAAAAGAGTGATTCCCACGTTAAACTTTCAGCCATGCAGAACATAGAATCCTTATCAAAACCTGAATTCTTGAAACAAAATCTTACCTTATCATACTTCTTCATGATCTTCGAAAACGCCAACACATTCAAGAAGCTGTAGCTTTTGAGTAGCCGAAGCTTCTGGTAGAACTCGACAAAGGCGCGTCTGAGCTTCTCCTCGACTCTCTTCAGATTCTCTCTGCTAAACTTAAGCTCTGTATTCGACACCTGTAGAACGCTTTTGATGGTGGACCGAGGCGTTTCCTTGGTATGGTTGATCTTGACACGGTCCAAAACCTCGATAGGAGATGGCCTCGCAGCTCTGAATCTACTTATTTCACTGGTCCCCACGTCAGAAACAATGTTAATTTCTTCTTTCTCAACGATGTCTTCATCTTCATCTTCCTCGGATTTGCCAGCTTTGCTCGATCCTCCTTCTTGTATTGCCGCCATATGAGCTTGATGAACTCGAACTTCAATTAATCAAATTTCAATATTATGACTCGGTTAGAGCAGCCTCAACGGTTAATATATCAAAAAAATATTTCTCATTCATTTTATAATAGTATTTTAAAATTGTTTAATTTTATGATTTAAATTTATCTTATAAAAAAGAGATAAGCACTCCAAATCAGACACGTATCACAAAGAATTTCTATATGGGTTCTTTGTAAGCTCTAATGGAAACTGTGCCCTCATGTATTTTGTGTATATTTTTATATGTTTATTCTTTAGATATTTAGTTAGAATTCATGATGGGACCAATATTCATTATATATTGGTTTCGATAAAACCGAAATTAATCATTAATTCAAACCAAATATTAATTTCACTGCAATATTATTAAATGGAACCAATTACTAAACTAACAGCTGTCACTAGTCGCTGCAACCAAAAAAAGCAAAGTCAATTTTCACTTTGACCATTTAGTACGGAACGGTTGGTGTCGGCGATTCGGTACGGTTAACTTTTCGTTAAACCGGAATCAAACCGGCCGGGAGAATGTACGTTAGTCACACCGAGTCATTGAGTTATAGGTTGCTTACCGGATCTAGCTCTGGCGGGAGTTGAAGCTGCGACGGCCGCCGCGGAACTGTCGACGTCCGAAGCTAACTGAGTCATCTCCACCGTCCGCTCCTCCCACGGCCACCCATCAGGATGCTCCACTTTCACACGAAACGCGATAAGAGCATCCATCTGCTTGTTCAGCATCACAGCTTCTTTCATCACTTCTTCCACCTTCTCTTTATAGAATCTGTCAACTTTGTTGAACTCGTCGTCTAACCGCCGGAAAAACAACGTCTCGTACTCTCCTCCTTCCTCCGCGGCCATGAGGAACGTCGTCTCGTATCCATGACTCGCAGAGTGGACCAGAATCGGTGCCGACCTCAACCCTTCCTCAATGTCGTCGTCGGAATCTGAAAGGTGGCCGATCTGTCCACCACCGTGGTGATGTCTCCTTCTTCCGGACGTTGAGAGTAAACCGCTGAATGATCGGTAGAGAGTTAACGTCCGGCGAAGATGATGATGATGATGATTGCCGTGACCGTGGTGAGGATTGTTTTTACGTTTGAATCTGATGATATCTTTTAAAAGGGTTTTGAGGTAATCGTAATTCATGTAAGCTTCGTGCCATTCCGGCACCATCTGAGACGAGAACTCTTTCCCGAACTTCATTCTTTCTTTTGTCTGAAATATTATCTTTTGGTTTCTCTGTTGTTTCTTGTTTTTGTGTCTGAAGAGAGGATGTGAGGGGATAAACTTATAGGGATGTGTTGAACAGTGACAAGTGTGTTCAGAAATGGTAACCAAAGCGCGTGTGGACTACCCCACTGACATCAAATCACTAGAAATGAATCGAACAAGTAAAGCTGATTATCTTTAAATAATAAAAAATGTGATACCAATCTGAATTGTTCAAAATATAAATAGAGAAATCAGAGTGAGTAGTCTTTTTCATAATCACCATTTTTAAATCTTTTTTGCAAAATAAGCCTTCTAGATGCTAATGTCTATCTAAGTCTCTAATTGACCAGAGAGAAATGTATTGGTGCATTTTAGATTCGCTACAGAGGAAATGGGGATGAGCATGTTCATGAGGCGGCCAAGAAAACGTCTCCGTCGAAGACAGCTCCTCGCAATTGGCGTTTTCTCAGTGATGATGTACATGTGTGATATGTGATTGATTAGATCTTGTAACAAATTAAATATTGAAATAAATCAACTTGGTCATATATAGCAACAAAGAAAATTCTTAGTGTTTTAGAGGACAAACATTTACACACATTTCTTAGTCATTAAAAATATGTTGAAGCTTTCCAAAACTAGACACAGTTTGACATATGTCATTATAATTACAGGGAACACTCGGATTATGCTTGAAATAGTTTATAAACACTAGTGAAAGCATTATAAAGTTTATATACATGCATATATCAGACACAATATATATATATATGCATATATCAGAAACAAGTGTATTTGAACAGTTTAATTATATGCTTTAATACTAAAACTCATATAGACTTAGAGTGGATTTCAGCATAATCCAAATTAAAGAAGGCAGGGTTTTATTTTATAAAGACCAAAAAAGTAAGCCTTTTAAAAACTAATCTGACCAATCACATTTTACTGTGGCAGTCGCCCCCACCTTAAACGTATATATGCATGCCCATGTCTTGAAATTGTCATAATTGAACTTTTCAAAATACACAAAACTCCTTTTAATTTAATAATAGTATAATCTTTCTAAATCAGTCAAGTTTATGTAAATTCAACCTCCTTAACGTGTGATTTCAACAAATTAAAATACATGATATGTTTTATAGTCCATTTACCCCTAAAAATATTGAATTAATAATGACTAATTGTATAATATTATATTAGTCCACTATTTACAATTTAATACAACGTCTGCATTTGGACCCTTTCTTCCTACGCCGATTATTTCGCTTACCTACCTTACACAGATTTTCTTCGCTTACTTTATACACCATATAATTATGTCATTAGTTGATGATATATTAAATAAAGAGTGTACAAGTTCCCCCTTGCTTTTCTCAAGTTAAGAAACTACGTGTATGTAAACATTATCATGAATGTGTATCTCCAAAATCCTTTCTTTGTAGATCTCAAAATTGGATGTTTAGGTTATTTTAATTTCATAAATCCAAAATACAATAGTTATTTCGGTCTTGGTTTTGACAAACCCCACATATTCTTATGTGATATCGAAGTTAGCTACGTGGACCTCTATCTATTTGGACGTAAAAAGGCACCTCACAAGATATCACGTTTTTGACTTCTACGGTTCTCCCAAACAACAAAAGGACACATGCACTCTTGTCATAGATATGGGTTCACTTCAAATTACGATCTACCATCTGACAAGAGCGAGCCACTTCTATTCAAAATGCCACTGGAATGTATTGTAAGTTGTAACTTTAAACTCCAAACACATTTCTAATTCTACGTACACTAACTGAAATCGCTGAGAAAGAAACACTGACTATTCTACATCGACATCGTGTACAATTATGCATAAACGTGAAAACTAGGGAAAATGATAACACAGTGTAACTTCTGTTATTGCTGTTTAAATAATACAATGTAACGTTAAAATTATTAAGAAAAACTACCCATTACTCACAACGTATTGTTATATGTAAACGTAAACATTAAGGAATGATAACATAATGTGAGTTTTAAATTGTTGTTGAGATTACGGAGAAGGAAAACTAATTATTCGACATCGTTTACAGCTATGCATAAACATGAAACTTAGAGAGCATCTGTAAAACTCTATTTTTCTTCTGAAATATAGCAACTTAATAATATAATTGAATTTTACTCTAATTCTATTCTTTTTAGAATAATAATACAAACAAAAAATACATTACTCTAAGAGCATTTCTAATAATACTTTATTTTCTCTCTAAACATTATTTATGGAGTAAAATATTTTTAGTAATGCGCTATATCTTACTCCAAATATTGATATATAAATAGTAAAATACCAAATATAGAGTAACAATATTCAATAGTTACTATATTTTCAGAGTGAAACTTCTTTTTTACAAAATAACCCCTCTTTTATAAATTTCATTTTCATCAGAATAAAATTATATAATATAATTTTCACATATAAATATATATTTAGTACATCGTTTGTTTTTAATTATGTGTTATAATAAAATTTTAATTTTAAATTAATCATTTAGGTTTATAAGTAGTGCAATTATGGTAGTATATTGTTATAAAATAAAATAAATAATTAAAATTTTAATATTTTTAAATTGTATAATAAATTAATAAATAGAAAAGAGTATATTTTGAAGATTCTCTTTTGCAACAGAAAATAGAGGTAATAATTGGAGTAAAACCAAATGCTATATATGTTTACAGTAAAAAATAACTATTGAAGATAATCTTATGGAGTAAATTCATTTTTTTCTTCTTTGTAGAATGAAAAATGAAATAGTTGAATAAGATTTTACTCTAAACTCCATCTTAAAACAAGAAATATAGTGGAGTTGGAGATACTCGTAAAATGACAATTGAGAATTTATGAACTACCTCATCTATATTGCAGCTTTAACATCGTGTGCATGTTTTACTAATAATACTATTAATCCCATGAGATGTTTTATTACCAACGTTACTTATATTTTATCTCCGTCAATCTCAATTCTGATTTTTATTGAAATTGCTGTTATAAGGGTTAGTATATTATGAAAAAGAGGAAGAAAAATGATACAATATTTTATTGGATTCGGTTGGTGGTTTAAAACGGCAAACTTTTGAGTGTTAAAAGGAAATGCTAGATACTGCAACTCTTGGAGTTTGTACTCTTATCATATTTGATGAGGGTGATTGATTGGGCTTTATCTTCCCACTTTAGCTTTATGTATTTCTAAAGCACTAAATTTTACCAATCATGTTGTAGCTTTTTTTTTTTTTAGTCAAAGCCTACAACAAATTTCTATTAACTTGTACCAATCATGCTTTAACTTTATTTTTAAAGCTACAGTAAAAAAACTAAAGCAAAATTTATTCTTATATATTTTAGGCAAAACACCTACATCTTTATTTTATAGGTTGTAGAAACTGTAAAATAAAATATAACTATCTATAATATCAAATTAATTAGATAATTCAAATTAAAATATCTATAAATATTTTAATTTAGTTATGGGTGTTTTCAAAATTATTCAAATATTTTAAATAACATAAAATATTATTTACATATCACACTTTAAATAACAATAACTTTGATAATTTATAAAAAACATTAATATAAATGATTTTAGTTGATAAAAATAATTATTTTATATATACATCACATATATTATTTTAAAATATCTACAGCATATAGCTTACAGTTACAACAAATTTAGCTACAGCAAAAGTCTCTGCAGTAAAATCTATAGTAACAACTTTACAGCTACAACCAACTAACCTACAGCCAAACTTTTACGGCTAAATTTGTACAGTCACATTCGAACCAATCATCACCGATATCTTACCACTTTGTTTTGCCTTTGACGTAAGCATGAGTGCAATAAACCTATTACAGGTGTGGTAATGACTACTAGTAGAACCATTTGTATTTAGCTATTTGCCTGTGATAAAATTTATAAAAAAATCTGCGACATCGTATGTCCTCCTATATATTGGTTGCATCATAAATGCTAAATTAAATGAACGGTTGTCTGATAAATCACACTTTTAGAGAGATTTGTTTCTTAGCGACTTGTTGATAAGTCTAGTTCTCGAGCCTTTCTTTGTATCAATGATAACATAGCCATCCACTTTGACCTTCCCGATTATGTCGGATTCTCGGTGGACAGATATTCGGATACTCTTATCTTATCATCCAACTCTATTATGAGTATTTTTCAAACTTGTTATATTTAGGAATCATCGTTTTGCACATGAAAATTATTAGCAATGAGTTAATTGATATAGTTAGTGGTATATCTTATGATGTAGCAGTACAACGTGTGAACAAAACATGGGGTCCCTCTTTTGTATCATTTGTCTTGTGCAACCAATATCTCCTTCACGTTGATTTGTGTCCAGGCCGCGACAGTTACGTAGAAAATATCTTCTCATTTTGATCTAATATATAATCTTGTCAAATACTAGCTTGTTTCTTTTTCGTTTTGTAGAAATTCAGATTGAAATTCTTGAAGATTCATCTCTGTTTGAGTTCAAACGTTTGATTGGTATAGTTGGTTTACGGAGCTTCAAAAAAGTGTTTTTACGTTATTACAAAGAATAACCGTCAAAATTGTCATATTTTCCCAAAATTATTCTATAGTTTGCTATTGGTAAAGATTGATACGATCGAAGTCAAATTAGTAAAAGTTATTTGTCTGTGTAAAGAATTTGAAAGAAATTATGTCGAATATATCTATATATATGTTGATGTCTATGTTTTTTTTTTTGAAAATTTTAACCCCCCATTGTAATTTGTGTCTAAAGATCTGATAGTCAATATTTGAAAATACTTTAAGAACATGACTTTCATGCACCCTGTAGTTTGTTATATTTTGTTTTACCTTTTTGTCCAGTTGAATAATATTTTGATATTTTAAAAGTTGTTCCAGTACGTGTTGAAAAAGGAAGTGATTCCCGTACGTTATTAGTTATTATTTACTTTGGAAGCTTTGACGTGTGTGAATCCCACATTATACGTCTACTTTTTGTTTCATTATGTTTCTTTTGGATTAACTTTTGAATGGTTTTCAACTCAGTTTTGTTTGATAAGCTTTCTCTTTCTATTAATATATAGGGAATAAATTCCATCAAAAAGCTTAATGTAGGTCTACGGTATTAGTCTTTATCATCGTTCTATGCAGGAATTTTCTGGCTCTCTTTTAAAGAATGCTTATTAAAAACAAGCCATGACCATCCCGTGTAATGTTTTCTTTTCCAATTTATACATAAAAGTTGATAAGAAGTATAACTGTAATAAGTTGTTCAACAACAACAGTGTAATTTCTTCAGAAAATGGTAAGCAACATTTTACCAAAAAAAAAAAAACGGTGACAAAACTAAAAGAAAATGATACTTCAGGACACATAGTATGACTCGATATGTTATACTGATAGGTACTTTTATTGAAAAAATAATAGATGGATATATAAACATAAAAAATTATAAATATTTATACGAATACCACGGTTGAATTTTATTGACAAATTCGTGACATATCTTTGAACATATGACTCATGTTGATATGACCATGATTTGACTGGTGTCCTTTTCACAATACACATGGGCTTTATCATACTAAAATTGATTACGTTATCACTGATTAGGGTCACGTAAGAATGGTTATGATGTCAGCCCTTGTTTCAAAAAAAAAAAAAAGAATGGTTATGAATCTTATGATGTCTTCAACAGACGTTTATTGGTCTGTAGTCGTAGTTATAGACTTACAGGTAATGAACCCGCCTAAAAGCTTTAAACTTTTCAACATAAATGTTTCGTTTTCCAACCTATTTTAACTAACGTTAACCAATCCAGGATTGTTGAAAATTGAAAGTCAAACGGGTAGACAGTAAATTGAGAAAACATGAGTAAATTAATATCTAATAACTAACCTGAAGAAATTCCATATCCCTCAACGAATGATTTCAAGACTTGCAACGGAGGCAAACACCGTCTGTGTGTAAAATTGACTATTTGGAATAAATCTAGCACGTCTGCATCCGCGCAAATCTCAGCACCATGTTCAAGACATGCGTGGTCTTTCTATCCCATTTTTCTAAAAAGTTACATGTACGTGGCGCATAGCCTCAACACATACACTTTACTTAATTTAAAAAGTTTCTTTAAATTAAATGTTGGACTTAATAATTTGTGGGTTGACCAGGTCCATGCAGTAGTGCGTAGGCGATTCTTAAAAGGCCATATAGCAAAGCTCTCGTGATGCATTTTCTCCCATTAATAGCAATATATAGGCCAATGACCCAAGTAACAAATATTGAACTGATAAGCTCATGGGAGTACCACAAGAGACCAACTAACCATAGTACTGCATTGCTATTACAAGTGTTTCGACACTTCCTTCAGTTTTGTATATATACACAATAACAATTTTTGTTACGAAAACTTAATTTTGTATGTTCATCAACATGTATAAGTAAATGTCAGTTGACGTATTTCTGCAGACATGTTAGTCGTCCTTGTCATCATCTTCGTCGTAGCTGAACGGTAATGGAACTGACTTGAAAGCTCGGTACTTCCCCACATTATTCAAATGCTCATTCTCTAGCCTGTTTAACATGAATTAAAAAAAAAAATTAAAATTTCCGAAAACCAAGATCGAAAATTGTTAAAAGAATAAGAGCGAAGTAGTAACCTGAAGAAATTCCATATCCCACGGCGAATAATCTCAAGACATGCCACAACAACAAGCACCGTCTGAGTGTGAAGAAACTTAATTTCAAAATCCAATACTGTTTGCAACCATGCAAATCTCAACACAACGTTCAAGATCTGCATATATTAATTTAAAGAATCAATTGTGGAGAATTGAGATATCACATAATCGATCACTCACTTTTTAAAGATGATTAAATGTTTAAAATCGCTCGCGTACCATTGCAATGAAGTATACTCTCTTGTGTGGGACGAGAAGTTTATCTCGAAGCCATCTGTTTTTGGATGTTCTATTGAGAAGTCCCCAGTCATAGACAAAGTCCCAGTATGTGCAGAAAACAGCAGCAAGAACTGAAGCAGAACCAGCTAATACTTTGAGAATAAACTTATGATTCTTGTTCTTGTCAAAACCATAAGCTGTTCTTAAACAAACCGCTAATATTGTTAAAAAGTATTTGACTCCGTTGTATCCTTGCTCTAGACTTCTTTCCTCGAACATTCGGCGTATGCACTAAACAATCAAACTATCAATTGCTGGAACAATGTTGATTATATCTTTGTTTTAATGATACTTTATGTACCTGAAGGAGGCGAGATAGATACGGTATTACAGCAACAACGTATATGAAAATGTTGTAGACTTCTGAGCGTCCACAAGTATTTTGTCTCTGTTTGAAGTCTCCCCATCCATAGTGGCATATATAGAACTGGATGCTTCGAAGAGCTTGTACTTGGCTAGTTAATTGATCTCCTAAGAAGAAATCAGGCAACGTTACCTGTATTAAGGCATTAGTAACGATATGATATTATTATTTACATCGATAAGCAGTTGGAGTTTATGTTTTACCTTGTAAAGAGGAGCAGCAAGGAAGTGAAACAAACACGTAAGGAAGAAGAAGCGACTTGAACGGTAGAGAATGTTGAACGGCAAGACTAAAGCTAAAAGCATAGCCTAAAATAAACATCATATATAGTTAGTATCATTACAAAAAGCTGATTTGTTATTTTTTTGGGATTTACAGACTTACACCAAGAAGGAAAAGAGGAAGAAGTTCGGTTAGTGCTTGGTAACTTTTGGTTCTAGGGTCTGCTTGCATGTCAAGATTTCCAAGAACACAAAGCAATGCAAAAGCTCCAATGCTAAATCCCACAAACAGAACTTGTCTGTAATCAAGTTCAGTTCCTTGCTTGAACCCAAATATGAAGGCATAATTTACTCGATAACGCTTCCAATAGTATATATCAATAGCATACATAGTCATGTGAAGCACAATGAACCCAAACAAGCTGCAAGAGCAACAGCAAAAACCTTGTAAAGAGACAAGTTTCAACTTATAAAACAATTTTGTTGAAGAGAAAAAGTAAGTTTTTTACCTATAAAGAGGGAACACACTATTCATGTAATCTTTGTAGCCTTCCTCTTGAAAGATATTCCGGGCGCGTATGATGGCTACAAGGGCCACTATAAGGGAAAACATGCATCCAGCAGAGAAACCTGAAACCAAAAAATTCCTCATCAACTGATAAGTGGAAAAGAAAAAACATAGAAGAAACAGAGGATGGTATTGTTGTATATATGATTCTACCAGTGAAGAATGTGAGTCGATGTCTCTCTCTTTTCATTAGAGGTCTCAAAATTTTCATTCCTTTTCGTCTGTTACCATTTGCGAAATGCTTTATGAATGTAGCTTCAACACGCTGAATCAATTTCATTAGCTGCGATATAAGAGAAGCGAGAGAAGATCAATACAAACGATAAAAACAAAGGACAAAACTAGCTCAAGTTTGGATCGAATTCAAAAGCTTACCTCATCTGAGCTTCCGAGATACGAATTGTCAACCATTTTCATGTAAGGCTTCGAAGCGTTTCTTGAAGTTATCTGTGACGTCAAACAAATTTCAGTCTCGAGAACATATTCTTTTGTAAGAAACCTTAAAATAAAATATCTCTATTAATTATGACCAATCCTAACCTTATCATACTTCTTCAAAATCTTGGAGAACGCCAAGACATTCAGAAAGCTGTATATATATATTTTGGTTCCAGTGAATATATTAAAAATTCAACATATTCATTCATGCACACGTAAAAATTCCAACCTGTAGCTCTTGAGAAGACGAAGCTTTTGGTAAAACTGGACGAATGCGACTTTGAGCTTCTCTTCGACTTCCCTCAGATTACGTCTATTGAATTTGATCTCTTCATGGCTCGAGGAATGGAGAACGCCTTTAATGGTGGACCTAGGGGTTTCCTTAGTGTTGTTGATCTTTATGTGATCCAGAACCTCTATAGGGGCTGGCCTCCCAGCTGCCAATTTGCTCAAGCTGCTCCTTCTCTCGTCACCGTGATCTTCATCTTCTTTGGATTGATCAGCTTTGCGGGAGCCTCCTTCATGTATCGGCTCCATGCGAGCTTTAGTTCCAAGTTCATTAATACGTAACGCGAGAGAGAGATAATCATATAATACATATCGGTTTACATTGAGACCGAAATAAGTCGGTTTACTCATATCAAATTTAAGCCAACTTTGTTTTTTGGTTAATAATTCATATGAATTTCTGCTCTGTATTTAAAAGGGTGCAAAAGTTTCGGAACGAGTTTCAAATAGTATATGTAATTAAGTACTGCTAAATTTGAAAACTTTGTGTAGTTTTAAATCCAGAGATAACTTATAATATTTTGATTTAGGTGATTAATTCTTTGTTGGACTTGTTTAACTGGAAAGTGAATTAACAATTGTATGGTTTTAATTTTTGATTATCTTTTAAGAAATTGTATGTTTGCGACCAATTCCTATGTTATAAGCTAATATTAGTATCTGACCCGCACTTAAAAGCGGCGAAATATTTTTAAGAAAATTTTATTAAAAAGATGAAATATTTTAACATTTTAATTTAGTATATTTGGCATATAGAATTATATTATTTTGTATTTATATTGATACGAATATATATAAGATATTACTTAATTTTATTTTCAATCATTTTAATCTTTTTCGTTACAATTTTTAACTAAATCTCTACAATTTATTTGATTAATGGTGTGATATATTTTTAAAATTTTTAAATTATAAAATTTATTTGATGTCAATTTATTGATTCTGGCATTTTATTTATATATAATTTTAAATTGTTATAAAATCTTATTTAAGTTTAAATGAATGTAATTTTTTGTTTATGAAAACATAAATAAATCTATTAATTTAATTTATTTTATATTAAATGAAATAATTTTGTAGTATCTAAACCCAAAATAGTTATATTTATCTTTTTTTTTTATAAATTATTTGAGGTTTTAGTCAATTATTTAATTTTATCAAAATATTTTTTTAAAAATTAATAAAAAGTTAGGAAAAAGTGAGACTTAATGTTTTATAGTGTTTGGACACAAGATTAATTATTCTATTGTTTGGAAACATAGATAGTAGTAGTATAATGTTATCTTCATAATTAGTTTAATGTAGATATATTGTTTTTATTTATCATTAATGATAATTTATGTAATATTACAACATGACTAAAGGTTAGGTCCAACCTGATGTTCTTGTTTTAATAAGATTGTTGTTTTTATTAATCATTATTGATAATTTATGTAATATTACAACATGACAAAGGTTAGGTCAAACCTAATGTTCTTGTTTTAATAAGATTGATTAGAATCCAAATATTATATAATTATATAGATTGTTTATTTTGTCTTTAATTAGTTCACACAGATTTTGCCACGTTCAAAGAAATATTTATAAAAGATTATTATTTCGTCTTTTGTTCAACACAGACTTTTGCCTCGTTCAAACTTCAAAGTAATGACTAATGATAAACATTATAAACTGTTTTCGTTATTTCAAGAATCATACAAAATTACTGCGTGATGGAATAAAATTAACTGCATTTAAGTGATCTTACCGGTTCGAGTTTTAGAGGGTGTAGAAGCAGCAATCGCAGCCGTGGAAGTAGCAACATCGGAGGCCAAGCGAGTCATCTCCACCGTTCTTTCTTCCCATCCCCACCCAATAGGATTCTCAACCTTAACTCGGAATGCAATTAGAGCATCCATTTGCTTATTAAGCATAATCGCATCATTCATTACTTCTTCCACTTTCTCTTTATAGAATTTCTCAATTCTATTAAACTCCTCATCGAGTCGCCTGAAAAAAATCAATTCATATTCTCCTCCTTCCTCTGCCGTCATCAAAAACATAGTTTCTATTCCATTACTCGATTTGCTGACGAGTATCGGTGCATTACCTGTTAGGAATCTCACATTGAAGTTTTTTTTTTTTTTAAACCCTACAATAAATACATATAAAATACATGGGAAAAGTAGATTCATTGTCAAACAAACATTACCTTCTTCAATGTCAGTTTCAAGAGAAGGGTTGATTTGCCCTGAAATTTGTCTTTTCTTTCCTTGCGTTTGGACAAGGCCGCTAAAAGCTCGGTATAGAGTCATCTTGCGGCTAAGTCCTTTACCGGAGACGGCTTGATGTGGAGGAGGATGAGGAGGAGGGTTGGTTCTGAGTTTGAGTCTGATGATTTCTTTGAGAAGGTTTTTAAGATAGTCGTAGCTGATGTAAGCTTGTTGCCACTCCGGTACCATTTGCGACGACAATTCTTTTCCGAACTTCATCTTCACTTTTCTAAGTTCCTTGTCTGAAATCTATATTTGTTGTATCTGAAAGCAATTAAAGAGGAAATGAATATGTATATACACCAAAACATGTTTTAATAAAAATACATAATCGACCCTCAGCTCGAACATGCCTAGATACTGGTCCTGCATTATCTGTTGCTTGGTGGAATATCGCTGTCTTACAGAAATTTTTAAAATCAATGTTATGACTTTTTATGAGTCACCGACACACCGCAAATTTATATTAATTCGTACTTATCAATCAATCAGTATCCGTCCCTTCCCATCTTTATAGAAAGTCAAAGATAACCATTGTGGACATGACGTGCGATACAAGGTCATGGTCAAGGAACCGACTTTCTCTAATCATATTCCGCAGAAAATAACGAAGGGTTTTCACGTTTTACTCATTCTACTTTGTTAGTGATATTTAAACCTGACTTTTTTAGTTGTTTTCGTACTTATCAATCAAAACTTGTTATGTACTTATATTTTTTTAAAAAACATTTTTAAATACTTTTTACAAAGTATTGTGAGGTACTTTATACTACTGCTATTAGGTTTAGGCAGGGCTGGAATTATTATCCGAGATCCGGATCCGATCCGATCTAGATCCGCTCCCTAAATAGGATATCCGGGGTGCCCGGATCCGGATCCGGATAGTAAAATGTCGGATCCGTCGAATCCGGATCCGGATATCTGGATTTTTAGGTTCGGATATCCGGATCCGGATCCGTTGTTTTTTAAATATATTAAATTTAAAATATTATTAATAATTATAGTTCATTTATTAATACTTATACATCAAATTAGTTTTATAATATTATATTTTAATTTTAATAATATTATTTGCATAAATATATTTATAAATTTTGTAAAATATTTAATTTATGTAATATTTATAGATTTTTGTATTTTACAAAATATTTTTATTTTATTTTTTAATTATTTTGACGGATCCGAATCCGGATACCCGCCGATATCATGATATCTAGACGGGTATCCGGTATCCGGATATCCGGAAAACACGGATCCGGATCCTAAAATCACGGATCTGGATCCGGATACCCCGAATATCCCGGATATCCGGATCCGTCCCACCCCTAGGTTTAGGAACTTTTTGAAAGTGCTTTATGAACTGATGTCGCCGAAAAATTATTGTGGACTTCTCTTTACATTTTCGTTTTCTATGCTACAAGTACCAATCGTACAATTTTGTACGGGGAAGTTTTCCAGTTGGCACTTGTGTCGATTCGACAATACTAATCACATTCTCACGTCCATATACGTGATAAATTACTTCCATCAGTTTTGTATTAGACAATGAATAATTTTTGTTACAAACACTTCTTTTCATGTATAAGAAAATGTTCACGTTCTTCTGTAAACATGTTAATCGTCTTTTTCATCGTCTTCGTCGTAGCTGAACGGTAGTGGAACTGACTTGAAAGCTCGGTACTTCCCCACATTATTCAAATGCTCATTCTCTAGCCTTTTTTTAATAAACAAAAGAAAGTAATTTAAAAAAAAAAAAATCCATGATAGAGAAAATGCAAAAGAAGAAAATAAATGTAATGATTATATCCAAAGTGTCTTGGTAATCCACAAAAAAAAAGTAAGTTTGAAGTATAGTAACCTGAAGAAGTTCCATATACCACGACGAATAATCTCAAGACAGGCCACAACCGCAAGCACTGTCTGAGTATGAAGAAACTTAAACTCAAAATCTAAAACTGTTTGCAACCATGCGAACCTCAGCACAACGTTCAAGATCTGCAAATTTGATCTTAAGAATCAGCTGTAGATAATGGAGATTACATAACTGAAAGTCTAAAACACATACAATCTTTTTGTTTTTTAGATAATCAGACATTTTTAATCATTCACGTACCATTGCAATGAAGTATACTCTCTTGTGTGGGACGAGAAGTTTATCTCTAAGCCATCTGTTTTTAGATGTTCTATTCAGAAGTCCCCAGTCATGGACAAAGTCCCAGTATGTACAGAAAACAGCAGCAAGAACTGAGGCAGAACCAGCTAATACTTTGAGGATAAACATATGAATATGATTCTTGTTGGTTTGAAAACCATAAGCTGTTCTTAAACAAACCGCTATTATTGTCAAGAAATATTTGACTCCGTTGTATCCTTGCTCTAGGCTTCTTTCCTCAAACATTCGTCGCATGCACTGAATAGAATAGAACAACACATAAAACTATCGAACGCTGGAACAATATTAGATCATGTTATTTTTGAATAATTTTCTTTTTGTACCTGAAGTAGGCGAGATAGATATGGGATTACAGCAACAATGTATAAGAAAATTTTGTATTCGTCCCAGTCTTTGCATGTGTCTTGTCTTTGTTTGAAGTCTCCCCAGCCATAGTAACATATATAAAACTGGATGCTTCGAAGAGCTTGTACTTGACTAGTTAATTGATCTCCTAAGAAGAAATCGGGTAACGTTACCTGCATTGAGTAGTCATTAATAACTATATGATATAATTATCATTAATAATAAGCAGTCAAAGTTTATTTTTCACCTACCTTGTAAAGAGGAGCAGCAAGGCAGTGAAACAGACACGTCAGGAAGAAGAACCGACTGGAGCGGTAGAGAATGTTAAATGGCAAGATTAAAACTGCAAACATAGCCTGAAACAAACATCATATAGATTTAGCCCCATTTTAGCATTAAAACTGATTTTTTTTTCGGAATTACAGACTTACGCCAAGAAGGAAAAGAGGAAGAAGTTCGGTTAGTGCTTGGAATCTTTTGGTTCTAGGGTTTGCTTGCATGTCAAGATTACCAAGAACACAAAGCAAAGCAAAAGCTCCAATGCTAAATCCCACAAACAGAACTTGTCTGTAACCAAGTTCAGTTCCTTGCTTGAACCCAAATATGAATGCATAGTTTACTCGATAACGCTTCCAATAGTATATATCAATAGCATACATAGTCATGTGAAGCACAATGAACCCAAACAAGCTGCAAGAAGAACAACAAGAACCCTGTAAAGAAACAAGTTTCACCCTAAAAAAAATATATTGTTGAAGAGGCAAAGTAAGTTTTTACCTATAAAGAGGGAACATAGTTTTCATGTAATCTTCGTAGCGGTCCTTTTTAAAGATATTCCGGGCGCGTATGATGGAGATAAGAGCTACTATAAGAGAAAACACGCATCCAGCAGAGAAACCTGAAACAAAAATTTCTCATAAACAGAAAACGAACAAACTAACAATAATTTTTTTTAAAAAAAATCAGAACATGTTTTTTGTATAATATGAGATCTACCTGTGGAGAATGTAAGTCGATGTCTTTCTCTTTTCATGTGAGGTCTCAAAATGTTCATACCTTTTCTCCTGTTACCATTTGCGAAATGCTTTATGAATGTAGCCTCAACACGCTGTATCAGTTTCATAAGCTGTGATAAAAGATAACCAAGAGAAGGTCATTACAAGGAACTCATAAAAGGAATCAAACTCTAGTCTGGAACGAATTCAAAGCTTACCTCATCTGAGCTTCCGAGATACGAATTATCGACCATTTTCATGTAAGGCTTGGAAGCTTTTCTTGAAGTTATCTGTGAATGTAGTTTCATATATAGAAACACCTATCAATCCTTTTCAAAAACCTTAAAATAAAAATTTACTAACCTTATCATACTTCTTCAAAATCTTGGAAAACGCCAACACATTCAGAAAGCTGCATATATATATTTCGATTCCAATCAAATAATAAGTCAAGTTTTCAACAAAATTAAACACATTCATGTACACGTGAACGCAACCTGAAGCTCTTGAGGAGACGCAGCTTCTGGTAAAACTCGACGAAGGCGAGTTTGAGCTTCTCTTCGACTTCCCTCAGATTATGCCTATTGAATATGATCTCTTCATCGTTCGATGAATGGAGAACGCCTTTAATGGTGGACCTAGGCGTTTCCTTAGTGTTGTTGATCTTTATGTGGTCTAGAACCTCGATTGGAGCTGGCCTTCCAGCTGCCATTTTGCTCAAGCTGCTTCTTCTCGCGTCACCGTGATCTTCATCATCGTCAGATTGATCAGCTCTGCTGGAGCCTCCTTCATGTATAGCCTCCAAGCGAGCTTGAGCTCTAGGCTTCACTGCAACATAAGGCGGGAGCAAAATATAAATATAAGATTTCAAAATATTAACGTTCGGTTAAGTTTGAGACCTAAATAAACCGAATTTTCAATATTAAGACAAAGAGATTTAAACCGACTCTGTTTTTCTGGTTAACAGTTGTATATGGATTTTCTTTAACGCCGTTTGGTTTTTAACGGTGCAAGAGTTTTATAGGTCGAGTTTCACCAAATTTCCAACGATACAAAAGTCTTGGATTATTACTTATAATAATATAGATCTGGTTGATTGATTCTTTGTTGGATTTGTTTAACTGGAATTGAATTTAGAATTGGACCGTTTCATTCGTCATAAGTTGCTAAATATGTACCTAATATTATGATTATATACGTTGTTTTTCATTTTATATTTAGTTCATCTCCATTTACGTTGCTTTCTTTCAAGACAGAGATCTTGCCTCGTTCAAAGAAACTTTCGATAATAACACACTTTTCGTTGAATCATTAATTTACTGCGTGATGTAACCAAAAAATAAATAAATGCATTTTAAAGATCTTACTGGTTCCAGTTCTAGCGGGTGTGGAAGCAGCGATGGCAGCGGTGGAAGTGGCAACGTCGGAGGCCAAGCGAGTCATTTCCACCGTCCTTTCTTCCCATCCCCACCCAATAGGATTCTCAACCTTAACTCGAAATGCAATTAGAGCATCCATTTGCTTATTAAGCATAATCGCATCATTCACTACTTCTTCCACTTTCTCTTTATAGAATTTCTCAACTCTATTAAACTCATCGTCGAGTCGTCTGAAAAACACCAATTCATATTCTCCTCCTTCCTCTGCCGTCATCAAAAACGTAGTTTCTAACCCATGATTCGCTTTGTTGACCAGTATCGGAGCATAACCTGTTAAGAATCTCACATTGATAATGTATTAAAAAAAATTACAATAATATATATAAAAAACATATATCACTATAGATTCATTGTCAGATTGTTTTGTACGTGAAAACTTTACATTACCTTCTTCAATGTCAGTTTTTTGAGAAGGGTTGGTTTGCCCGGAGCTTTGTCTTTTCTTTCCTGGCGTTTGGACAAGACCGCTAAAAGCTCGGTATAGAGTCATTTTGCGGCTAAGTCCTTCACCGGAGACGGCTTGATGTGGTGGTGGAGGAGGGTTGGTTTTGTGTTTGAGTTTGATGATTTCTTTGAGAAGGTTTTTGAGATAGTCGTAGCTCATGTAAGCTTGTTGCCACTCCGGTACCAGTTGTGACGACAGTTCTTTTCCGAACTTCATCTTCACTTTTCTAAACTCCTTCTCTGAAACTTTACTTTGTTATGTGTCTGAAAGGCAGTAATACAGGAAATGAATATATAATATATATACACTAACAGTCGTTTCAATAATTACTCTACCACATAATTGAGTCATTTACATATGTATTTTATACGTAGATGGATACTAAGTCATCGGTTAGTGGAATTTCGTTGTCTTACAGTATATTTTTATAAAATCAATCTTACAAGTCACTGCAGATGTATATTTAAACATTCAGTGTTCCACAGAAAAAATTTAATCATTCAGTATTTAAAGCTACCAATATCCGTCATTTCCTATTGTTAGAAAGTCAATATGTTCAGTACAATAAAAAATTCAGGAATAACCATTGTGGGCAGGACGATACAAGGTCAAAGGTCAATGAGACGACTTACGTTTAAGAGAAGTACACATTCCATTTAAATCTTTTCGTATCATAATCTGTAAAAAACAAAATAAAAGTCTTAAATAAGTGGAAGTAAGATTTTTTCAAGTTTTCACTCATTCTACATAATTTAAAAACAAAATCTTGAACAGATCTACAAAGTGGTATTTAAAAGGTCGTGTTCTTGTACTTATCTATTAGAACTTAATAACATGTTTTGATTTATCAAAACTTGTCCATTAAAACATAACACCTAGAAACCTGTTAACCATAGGTTTGTGTATGAACAATATATACAAAATGTAATTGTATAGACTATAGTGGTGCGTGTAGTAGGCTAAAATAAAGTTTTTAGTAAAATAGACTAAAGTACTTAATGGCTGAATGTATTAAATATTGTGGAATAAGTTTTGATAGAACCAACCATTTGATGCGCAAGTTTTAATAAATAAAATACCAAATGGCAATATTTAAGGTATAGAATGAACCTTCTAATCTTTGATAATCTAATAGATATAAAAATACAAACACAATTTATTAAAAAATTGGGTGAAACCATTTCAAAATCTTGCGATGCATAAAAACCTATGTATGGTATCGTTGATAATCTAATAGACATAAAAATACAAACACAGTTTATTAAAAAAATTGGGTGAAACCATTTCAAAATCTTGCGATGCATAAAACCTATGTATGATACCATTTTTGCGTTCATATACAGTGGATGTGTTTTCATAAGAAAATGATGAAAACATATTTCTTTCTACTTATACTAATGACCCTATTTGTTTAGCTGTCGCAATAACTTGTGATTGCAATAGCGATCTGCAACTATTATCAAATGTCACAAGTTGTTTGTTTTTTTATGGCTTGTTAGTCATAATATAAATCGCTTGATCACTGAATTTTTTCAGCGAACTTTTTTTTTTTTTTGCAACTGACGCTGGGACTAATCACTTGAAAGATCGTTGCAGTCGAAAGTTGTAGATTTCAACTTTCAAGGGAAAGTTTAAACGGACAGGGCCAAGGCCTACATGAATATTAATATTCGGCTTATAAAAAAACCGTAAAGCCCAGAGTTCCATAAATTATTAGCCCATCAAAAGGTAATGATCGAGAGTGTTGAGACAGCATACTCTCATTCACCTGTAAAGGAAATAAAAAAAACCTGAATCTTCCGCAGCCTACGCAGCAAGTGATATCTCTTCCACCATACCATCGCCTCTTTCTTCTTCTTTTTAGGTTTTCGTTTTCAGCTTTAACCGTGATCTTCCTTCTCTGCCAATACATGATCTGCAAAGTAGAATTAGCCACAGATATAACATCTATTCTATTATATATGATGATAACTATATGTCTATAGCACGTTGGAACTTTCAAAAGTAAGAAATTATGTTTCTTCCGGAAATGGAACTCCATATTTGATGTAATGCATTTATATTTTTAGTTTATTTTTACAAAAATAAACATAAAAAAAGAAAGTGACCAAAATAAATTTTATCGAAGGATAATTATACACTTATACCACTAAACATAGACTTTGAGTATAGAGTTAAGGGATCGATTCTGGAAGTGGTTTTAAATTTTTTACAAATAGAAAATATATAAATAATAAAATTTTAAAATAAAAGATTTTAAAATAGTATCAGAAAGCAGTTTTGAATTTAAAAAGAAAATTAAAAGAAAAATTCTAATTTTTTTTATAAAAGTTCGAATTTAAAATATATAATACAAAATTATAAATTTGTTTTTATTATTTATATATCTACAAAGCAATGAGTAAAATAATATTTTATCTCTTTAATAAAACTTCTTTGATCATTTTTCTCCATAAAAATTATTTTTGCTATAAAAACTTATAAATGGCTATTTAAAAAAGGGAAATTGCATCCAATATACACACAAAAAACCAAAATTCACTAACTAACTAAAAACATCCCCTCTCTCCTCTTTTTTCTTCCTATATCTCTCTACCTTCTCTCTACAAATCTAATTTTCCTTTTTTTTTAGCTATTTCACAAATAACCCCTTAAAAAAATTGTCATGCATTTTTTTTTTAACACAAAAAAAATTGTCATGCATAAAACCCGTATTATATCCATTTTTCTTTCCACCAGCCCATAATATAATCTACTCGCGGCAAAAATAGGAAAGAAATCAAGTGACAATAATGTATAAGAATCTTTTCACAAGTTTCAACAAATTAAACGGGGTATAAAATATTTGACTCTCTTTTGCCTCTGAATTTTACCCAAAACAGCCAAAAAAACCTTTGAATACTGCTAAGATTTTTTTCTGATTATTATTTATCTCTATCTCTCTCTCTTTCTCTCTGGTGCAGCCATGGATCTTCTTCGTAGGAGCTCGATTTTTCTTTTGATTCTTATGTTTTTGTCTCCTAAAACACTATCGATGAGGTACGAGATTCATTCTGGGCAGATGAAGTGCATATCTGAGGATATTCACAAAAAATCCATGACCGTTGGCAAATACTTCATCGTAAACCCTAACGATGAACACCATCCTCTCCCTGTCTCTCACAAAATCATCGTCAATGTAGTACACACCCGAATATTACCACATCGAGTTTTGTTTCAGACTTGTCTGATCGATCTCAATATTTTCATCTTGCTTGTGATCTATGTGTAGGTGATGTCGCCACAAGGGACGATGCTGCACGAAGCCGATAATATGGAGTCTGGTCAGTTCTCGTTTACTGCATCTGAGACCGGTAGTTACTTGGCGTGCATCACCGCCGTCGATCATAAGCCGGAGACAACGTTGACCATTGATTTCGATTGGAGGTCTGGTGTTCACTCCGATGATTGGTCGAAAGTGGTGAAGAAGAGCCAAGTCGAAGTAAGTGTTTTAGTGTTTGTTTTAAATATGGTTTGGGGTTTGTACAATGGTATTTTACTAAGCTGCTTGTGGTTGTTGTTGGATCTTGGTGTTGTTAATGGCAGATGATGGAGTCCTCGGTTAAGAGCTTATTAGAAACTATTGTTTCCATCCACGAGGAGATGTATTATCTTCACGAAAGGTAGAACATACATTTCACTTCAGGTTCTTTATTTGGTTTGAAGATAGATGATGAGATCAATAATTATTATTATATCTTATGGTTTGGTGGAATGATCAGGGGAGAAGAGATGCATGAACTGAATAGATCCACAAACTCGAAGATGGCGTTGTTGAGTTTCTTGTCGCTGGGAGTTTGTTTATCGGTGGCTAGTTTTCAGTTTTGGCACTTGAAAGCTTTCTTCGAGAAAAAGAAACTCATCTGAGTAGTACGTACTCCTATTGTGTTAAGACTAATTAAGTACCATTATAACGAAGCTATAGCTTTTGAAGTTGAGTATACAACTGAAAACATTTGATGACAATGCTGAAACAATCATACATGGAGATGCAATTCTCAAGCTCTAGTTTCTCCGTTTCCCCAAAACCATTTTCTTATTTTTTTGGATTCAATAAGATTTTTTTTAAGGCTTTCTATAAACAACTTTAATAAAAGTACGATACATTGGTATGATCCACAGATCATATAGCTAGTACTAAACGTTGTAGGAAAGATAGCGACAAGAAAACATTTAAGCAAAGAACAAGCATTACAGTGGAAGAGACAACAAGTCTAAAAGATAATTCTGAAGCACATAAAGAGAGTGACGAAAAGCCAGGGAACTAGCCTGGCGTCCCCGTCCCCTGCGCTTACCACGTTCACGTTTACTCTGACCTCTACCCAAGTCTAAATTTTTTCTCTTTGCTTTTCTCATTGTAAACAATGGAAAAGAACGACAAAAGCTTTTAATGAACACTCTTAAACAAACCAATGTATTTTCTGGTTCAAGTACGGAACGACAAAGCTTATCAATGTAATACTCCATTTCATATAATGTTTTTATTATGATCTAACAGATTAGATGAGTATAATATAGAAATAGCATTGAATTATTATTTTTTGTTTATCAATAATAATATTGGATGATTTCTTCAACAGATTTTGTTAGAATGTTTTAAAGTACTATTTATATATAAAATGAAAATATATTAAAAGATATTTTAATTAAATTACTGAAAACAATTTTACATTATCATGTAAAGAAATAAGCACATTTAATGAAGTTCCTAAACTGATTAATTTTTTCGGATGTTATAAAAACATATATTTAATATTTTTAAGAGATTGTCCAATTTAAAAAACCACAGGATAATCATGTTCTTTAAGATAGATGTACTCTTCTAAAATAGCAGAATGTTATTTTTTCTCTAAATAAAAAATATTATATTAGAAATTATTTGAAGTATAATTGATGTATGAGAAAATCATCAGTTTTGGAGTAGAATACTGAAAAATAATATATGTCAGATTCTACACACATGATAAAATTTTGTTAAACAAAAATTTCCTGAGCAACAATTTCACCATTTACATAGATATTTTTAAAATGATCCAGTGACAAACTCATGAGTGAAGAGAGTTAAAGCAGTGATATCAGTCGTTTTGATTTGAAACACCTCAATCACAAAAGAAAGAAACGTTTGGTAAATCATATTTAGCGATTTGGGAAAGTCTTGCTGCTACAAATACTATGACCAAATTTATATAAAAAAAGAACTCCAATGAAAAAGTCTGCCAAAAGAAAAATAAATAATCCAGAATGTTGTTAATTTTCTCTGGCCTCTAAATCAGTTAGTCTAATATTTAATATGAATGGTTAGGAGGTTTTGAGTAGATACTTTAGAGCATGATTAATGGGAGATTCTTAGGGTGGGATTTTTAGCAGAATTTAAGAAACCCTCTCTTAATTTTTAACTAAAAAACTAAGAATCGGCTCTTAAGTTTTACTGTTTACCCGTGTTATTGTACACCCAAGTTACCGAGTTATTGTACATCCGAGTTACTGTCAACTTTAACAATCACACTTACGGACCCTCTCGAAAAATCATGAGTTCCTACTCCTTACTAGTTTTTGTAACACCCGCCTCCCCTAACAAACCCTGAGCACAGTGTTATGGACACGTTTCTATGTAATAAAGTAAGCTAATGTGTTTAATCAATAATCCCAAAGATCTCAAGCATGTTTTCTTCTATTTAAATAAACCAACACAACCATATTCAACATTTCTACTTACAGTTATGCAACAAAGGAATGAAAATGAAGGGGTAAGCAAATAAATTAATCAGTAAGATAGCTTCAAGATCAGCCTCTCGGCATAAAAAAGCTATATGGCTCAATGCAGAACAAGGATTGACTAACCACATGAAACAAATCAACACGATCTGATTACGATAACATTTAATTACGAAACCACACAGTTCAATACATCACCAACACTCATAACCACATTCCACAACTCGATTCAGTGGGTACAACCACACCCTCACCCAACAGACCTAGTGCACCCCCTTAGATGCTCTACTATAAATACATGCAGGCAGCTCTTCAGGCTTCCCTAGCTCATCAGGCCACAGTATATTTACTTATGCTCATACTCGGCAGTCACATCTCCACTAACTCGCCGAAGCTTCACCAATCACATACATCAGATAATCTCATCCTAACAGCATTCATGTTTGTTAAAAAAATACAAGACATTTAATATATATATATATATATATATGTTCTATATATTTTGTCACAAATTCCGCATTTTGTGGCTTTAATTTTTAGTCATATTTTATACGAGATAAGTGTCATTAATAATTGATGAAACCCTTATAATTTTAATGACGTAATGAAAGAAACAATAATATTTGTGTTTCTAAACAACATAATAATTATCTTATGTCCAAACAATGTAAAACATTAAATTTCACTTTTTCATATACTTTTATTTCTTATTTTAAATTATTTGATAAATCAAATAATTGATTAAAACAGTCAAATAAATTTAAAATCAAATAAGTATAACTATTTTGTGCAAGTTTATATATTACAAAATAATTTCATTTAATATGAAATAAATTAAATTAATGGATTATTATATTTATATTTCATAAAAATAAAACTACACGCATAAGAATTTAAATAGATTTTCATATTGAATTAAATAATTTATATAGATAAGAAGTTAAATTTAATTAATTGAAACAAATAAATTTTAAAATTATCAAAATATATATATCACACAATTAATCAAATAAATTATAGATAATTTATTAAAAATCATAAAGAAAAGTTTTGACACATTAATATAATTATATATTTTTCAAATACACGAAAATAAAAAAAGTTAAAAAATTTAATTTTGTAAATTAGATTTTGTTAAAAAATATTTATGTGTTTTAAAAAGCGGGTCATAATCTAATTTCTACTTCTTTTTTTTAATTTCTACTTTAGATAAGAAACTTACAAATATTTCAGTAAAGATTTATTAAACTTCAAAAGTCTCGGATTAATTTTTGATATACATTAGAATTTAGGAAATTTTTAATTAACATGCTACTTTATATGAATTATACTGGTTATATAGATAATAAATTTAATACTTATGCACGATTACTATTTCGTGCTGCTTGGTGATCAATACATTATACATGTACATGGCTATAGCCAAATTCAAATTGGCATGCATGGTTATATTAATTATATTATTAGCTTATATTCTTATTGGTTTATATTCGAATATTTTTTTTCCAAACCTAACCTCTTCCTCACGTAGATATTAAAACTTCAAAGTTCAAAAATGGTTCCAAGCCTGCGTGAATGGCTAAAGAATATGGGTACGAGGCTTTTGATCTATTTTCCTTTTTATGTCATGCATCTCATATTATTTATTCATCTTTATCTTTGATATTTTTCAGCTTCAAAAGTGTATGGAAAACTTAGATTTCGAAAATCACATGGTACGTACGGACAACTATATTCGCATGCATATTACATTAACAAATAAAAGATAAGAAAACTATAATATTCGAACACTTTCTTCATACTATATTAATCATAATTACAGAAATCAAGTAATAGGTGGAAATGATTCGCTTTATATAAAACGAATCTTAGGCATAACTTAAATTCTAAAACAACTAAATATAATAGTACGTATAGGTAAAATTTGAATCCCCGTAATAATAAAATTAAGGGTGGACATGGAGCAAATACTACCCGAATTTTCAGTTTTTTTTTCTTCGTATGTTACAGATAGCTAATTTTTCGATTTGTTTTGTTTCAAAAAAATACAGATATCTGGAAAAACGGATATACAAAAAATATATAGATATTTGCGGATATTTAGGAATAATTACGGATATCTCATCTCTTTTTACTAATATAAATAATCTAGAAAATTTGATACTATTTATCTTTTAAAGTATCTTTTTGCATGAAATAGAAAATAAAAACTAAAAAAAATTCACATATCCTTTTTGCATGAAATATAAAATAGAAACTAAAAATGTAGTGAAACTACATGTTTTGTAAACTTAGTTAACTATAATTGTAAGACACAATTTAGAGAAAGTTATAATTGTCATAAAAAGTTTCTCTTTTCTTTCTAATATAATATTTTTATAAGTAAAATTGTGAATAGAATTAAAAATCATATGTTAGAATAATAATTATATAGACCTATATATTTAATACTCTAAATATAATCAAAATATATATGTAGTTATATATCTGCCGCATCGGAGAGGATATCCACTTCTAAAAAGATTAGTATTTGTGATTTACTTCAACTTTAATGAATATTGATTTTTAAAATTTACTTTGCTTCGAGAGTTTACGAAACGAATAAGAATAACGAATCAAATCATATTTAACGGATAAAATATCCAGCACTAAATAAAATCATGCCAACTAAAAGAAATCATATGCTTGTTTTGGAAATCAAGAAAATTCGAGCGTAGATTCGCGTAAGGGGGCAAGATTCAGCGATTCAATAGGTGGAGTAGACTTTGACTTCGTGGACAGCGAAGCACAAGATCAGATATCAAATCATACAACATCACAGGAATGGCTATCTTCTTCTTCCACGACATCACAAGAATTACGTTCAAATCCTCAACGTTCGATCGCTATTCAGTAGACCTTAGTAAACATATCATGATAATCTGTATGGAAAGCCTAATAATGGTATATTTTGTAACCACGAAACTCTATATAATGATGATGATAATGATGATGAATTTTTGTTCTTTTTTTGACATCGAATGATGATGAATTAAAAGGTCAGTGTTTGAAAGATTTCATTTTTCCTTCCAAACATTGTTATTACAAGACAACAACAAAATGAAATTTATTGTCAGAAGAACAAAAAGATCCCTGTAGTCTTTCCCAATGTACAAAAGAATCCATCTAACACCAGAATATTGAATCTGTGCTTTTACATTATTACATCCTAAAGCGTTAAGCTTTACACAACAGATTCCAACATGGAAGAAAATATACCTTCCCGAGATTGTATTTTATCGGAGTTTCTATCCACAGAAGCCAGTGGTAACTTAGTAAACATGAAACAAAACAGTTTAATTTAAACTCACATATCATCTTTATTATCTCAAGTGATTTTCTCTTCTTTAAGCCTCAGACGCGCAACAGGCTGTTCTTGATTCAAGTTAACCGTCGAGGTGCTGTGTAGATTGTTGTTTGGTCTTAACTGATGGCTGCTATTTCTAGAAGCTGGAACATCATGGTTATGTTTCCCTTCATATGTTGTCACAACAGCTTTAGGGTCGCTTGCTGCTCTCTCTACATGTTTCCTCACTCCACATCCCTGTGTTGTACACTTATAATAGCTCCTGTGAATATATAAAAATAACGTTAAAAGGAGAAAAGACCGATGAAAAAAATCTAAAAAACTCCATGACCGGTTTGGTTTTTTCAGTCTTACCTAGGATAAGGATTTCCTTTGACTACTTTCTGACCATACTTGCGCCATCTGAATCCATCATCTAAGAGGTCAACTTCACTCGTTGTCTGGACAATAATTCTAGGCTCTGTCACTGTTCTTTGCGTTGAAGTAACTGGTTCTGTAACCCGCACTTCCATATTTCTGAAACATAAGGGATGAATGTAAGATCAGCACTGGCATTTCTTATAAGTATTTTTCTTTTGTTTTACCTTCTCTTGGGATCAGGCTCCACACTAGTTTCTGCATTACCAACTTCCTCGCTATCACTTGCTTCACACATCTGCTCTGTTCCTGTAGTAACCTGGCTTGTTTCCTGATCTCTCTTATTCTTGTTGTGACTGCTGTTACTGGTTTGAAACTGAGTTGCGACATCAGAACTTCTCGAACTCCCGTTATTGTCTCTCTTAGTCTTGTTTTGGGGAGGCTCGTGACTGTGCTGGCCCTTGTAGATGATCTCCGTTACTTGCCCATCCCGAGATCTCTCCACTTTCTTCTTGACAGGACAAGCGGGATGCGTGCATTTGTAATAGCTCCGAGGAAAATCGCTACCTTTCACTTGCTTCTGTCCGTATTTTCTCCAGTTGTATCCATCATCAGCTGGTTTATCAGCAGTCTGAGGCTGTGATAACCGATGCTCGTAGACAGATACTTCCATGGTATCTCTCTGAGCTTGAGACAAATCTTGAAAAGATGGAGGCTCAGTCAATGAAGTCTGTTGTTCTGGTTGAGTAGAGGAAGGATCTTCGGATTGTGATTGGACACTATTGCTATGAACTGCTTGTGCTGTGACTTGTGCTAAAGCTTGTTGGTGTGTCATACCAAATGATCCCTTAACACATAAAAAAATCACATTAGTCTTAGCTAAAGATAACAAAGCCTAGCAAATACATGACTATATACCATTGTAAAAATTCAAGACTTTGACAACAAGGTTCAAAGAAACAATACTAATGATCATTAAGAGTTCTCTCTTTGGCATTTAAAGCTACCCTTTGTCTGAAAGTTTCCTACTTTCTATATAAAGTAACGGAAACTCTCAAAGATTCATAAAGTAGTAAACTTTCGGTTACCAGAAACAGAGTTTGGAACTAACGGCAAAAAAAAAAGAAGAGATCAATGTGAAATGAGAAACCAACACCTGAATGGGTGAAAAGAGACCAAAGAAGCTCGGAGAATCAAGAAGCGTCGCCGGACTTAATCCCGGCGGCACGGTGAACATCCCCGGTGGCTGTGTAATCATCAACCCCGTTGGTCTGTTTTGTTTAAACCTCGGGTCAACATCACCACCGCTTTCACCGGCGGAGCTCACGGTTGTCTGATGAGCAGTAGCGACGACAGCGGCGGCGGCAACAGCAGCAGCAGCCGGAGAAGCCATAGCTCCGGCGAGAAGCTGAGAGAAGGTTTTGAGCTCATCGGGATCAGAGAAGAGATTGGAGACGAGGGTCATAGGACCAGGACTGAATCCAACGCCACCGCTGAAAAACATTTCTCCGAAGGGTCGAGGAGGTAGTGAGATCGTTGGCCGTGATGAAGCTCCGGCTGATGATTTTAACGCCAAAGGTTGCTTTTGTTGATGTTCTTGTTCTTCCTTCTCCGCCATTGATGCCGGTTTTGAAACAAGAAGGAGATGGAATCTAAACTCAAACCAAACTCAAACCAAAAAGATAACTTTGTTTTTTTTTCTTGCTTTCTCTCTCTTTTAAACTCTTTTTGTTTCTTTACACAATCCTTGTCGTGTTTCAGTTTCACTTCGTTTTTTAATGTTTTTTTTATATAGATTTCTTCTGTAAGCTTTAATGGAATAGATTTTGAGATATTTTTTTGTTTTTTTCTGTCTTGAAGCAGATCTCGAGAAATAAAAACATTAAATTTGCTATCGCAGTACAAAGTCTGCGGAGCGGATATGAAAGAGTAAACTCTCTGTCCTTTTCTCCTTCCATTTTATCCATTTAATCATTTGTTTATCTGATTTAAATAATTTCCAGAAAATAATACATCTTACATTATGAATGTTTAAAATATCTATTTTAGAGGGTTGTTATGGAAAGTGAAATGCAAACTTACTTCAAAATTTTCCAAGAGAAACAAGTCATGAAAAATAATGTTTTATTATAAATTACAAATTACATTGGTTACTAGCCATGAAATCATTAGTTTAATAAAGAAAAACCTATCGATTATCATATTTAAAAATTAAACACACAGATAAAATAATAGTCTAAAATTTGAAATTTGCGACAAAAATGGATTTATTCAGAGATATCTGATAAAATTCGGATGATATATGCATTAGTAGAAAATTAACATGATATATGCATTGGTAGTCTAGTATGGCACATAAATTAAGAAACAGTTCAAATTATTAAAAATTTCAAAATCTATAATTATATGTTTTGGAGTTATTAGTATGATTAATAAGTTACAGATTGGTTTATTGGAGACACGGATCTGATAGATTTTTTTATACTATATACATACTTATAATAGATGTTGACCAAAAAAGCTTATAATAGATTCTTTTATACTATATACTTATAATGTATCATATTTTAAAATTCTGTGTGCAAATTCTTTTGTCTAGTTTTGTTGTAATCCCTGGGTTGTGATTGGAAAGGAGTTTTAAAAAGCGTCGGCGTATGTTTTTTTTTTTTTGGAACACTTTTTTTTTGGAACACAGCGTCGGCGTATGTTTAAAACCACGACTTTGTCCTTATTCCTAAAGTTTATGCCTCGCAAGTCAACAGGCAGCTCCAAGCACGACTCGACGTATTTTAAACCAGTTTGTCGTCACCACGTTCTACAAATAGGATTCCACCACGTGTATTCGAACATGTACCGGAGTTATTGTCGGAATAAGCCTAATAATAACACAATAGCTATTTTGTTAAGACAAAAATATTTCACTCCTCGAACCCATGAATACTACTATTTCATGTCATAAATTTTATAGGTTTTCCGATTCGTAACCAATAGATATTCCTTACATTTTCTTGGCAGCATATGGTGAAAGAGGAAACGTGTGAGTTAGAGAAAGAGTGATTTTTTTTTTTGATCAAAACAAAAGAAGAGAAAGAGTGAATTTAGCTGGCAACAAAACAAAAAGATAGAAAAGAAAACAACTTGACTTTTGGAGGGCCCAATCAACTTTGAAAACGAGCCAAGAGACAATACAGACTTAATATCTGTGGGTTCCACCTGGGGGGCCCTTTTCATTCATTGCCACAACGAATCGCGTCTTCACTCATCACGTCAAGAAAGCTAGAAACTGTGCATGTGTAAACGATTGAGTCGCAACTTTAGAAAGTTTGATTGCTAATCACTAAAGGTATTGGAACTTTCATGATAACCTAACAGAAAATTTTGATATATTCTTCTTGAGTCCAGTATAATTAAGATGTAGGCTTAACAGTGTAAATCATGTTTAAGGAAATCTAAAATAGTTTTAAAGTTTTACACCATCTCTTTAACATTTTCATCATCTTGATTTCTCCGAGACAGCTTATACTTGCTTGTCGTTCAAAAGAGAAAATGGTTATGGGCCAGCTGTGCCAAAGAAAAGAATATAAAATGGTATGAACTCCTTCGTGAATGCTTCACTTGGCTGGAGGGACAACATAGCACAGTTGGTAGAGCTCTGCACTGGCAACAACTATTGTATGATAACGCAACCGTACTAACACACACAGATGATATGCATTCACAATTTACATATGGGTCGGATAAATCTCAAGGATTTAATTCGATGTAATAGTAACAAAACATATTCGTGGTACGAACTACGAACTTATAAGTCTCCGAGTGATGAAACAAAACACAAGGGATAATGAGATCTAGGGTGGCCAACAAAAAAAAAGATGAGAGTTATATATACCTCTTCACAAAGATGCAAATAAAACCAAATAACCAATTATGAAATTCATGAATCAAATATGGTAATAACCATTGAGAAGAAGGCATTTAGAACTCTCCAACGACTTTGATAGCGTCATGAGGCGTGTCGTAAACATTCTTAGACCGAGATTTCTTGACACCAGCTGTGAACCAGAGCTTGTCGGACTTCGAGCTTTCCACTGAGACTGTCGTGACTTTAACCCAAACCAACACTTTCGTCTTCATCCCTTCCACGCCCATCAGTTTCCCTCTAAGCAAGATCCCTTTAACCCGTGTTGCGTACCTTATCGCTGATCCGTCTCTGAATGTAACTTCACACGGTGTAGAGAAGAAGACAGTGAGTTTGTTCTTGGTCTCGTCGAATTCGTAGCAGATTATGTTTTGTGGGAAGAGTCCTGGTGGTAAGTTGTACTCTTTGAGTAGATCTGGTAAGCTTTTGAGTGGCTTTCCTGTTTTACAAAGGAGGAAACAACAGAGTATGAGTTTGTCTAATCCTGGATTGTTTTGTCAACCAGAATGTCGAAATGGTCTTTTACCTTTAAGCTTGTTGAAAACCCATTTGGCTTTCTCTTCAACGGTACTCGAGAAAGTCTGGAAACAAAAAGAAAAAGGAATCATAATGTTCATGTTTTTCCTTTTGAGGCAATATGGAACAAGAGAACGAAGTGCAAATTGAGCATATGTCATATAAATAACGAAGCTTATGCACACGACAAGACAGAATGATCGTTATAGTTAAGTACTGAATCAAATCTAAAACATAAATAAGTACAAATACACCAAATATCCAACAAATAGCCAAAGCCTATGAATGAACACAGGACCTAGAAAGTTACATATGTAGATAATGTTTCTTAAATGGTCATGGAATCAAATATAGAGATTTATTTTATTAATTTGAGGCAGTGAAGCAGCACAGATAAGTGCAAATCGACCATACATAGCCAACACAGGACCTAGAAGACAAAGTGGTCATAGAATTGATATTATCGACTCGAGAACATAAAAGCCTGTAAAGAGGTTAGATTGATTTAAACTAAGATGTTTCCTGGCTTATCAGTGGTAGTGCTCTTGAGCTTAGATCAAAGGCATGAACATGAATATATCACTGCTAAAAGTATACATCTTTTTTGGTAAAACAACTACTTAAAATGGAAACTCTTATCTTTGAGAATCATCTTACAGTTGAGTTAATCAGTTCAGAAACAATTTATTCATAAACATCAGCTGAATTTCAAAATTAATTCTCAGATCTTCCTAGATCTAATGATTCTTCTACAATTTCGATACATCAACCAACGCAAAACCAGACCACATTACACGAAACGTGACCAAACTCATCAATTTCAGACAGGAACCGCATGCAAAATCCAAGAAGAAACAAGAAAAGGTGAGACAGGAAGCAAGCAAGAGAATAGATCGAGATTTGAACTCACGGTGAGGTCATTGGTGATGTTGGAGAGCTCTTCCTTGGCTTTCTTCGAAACCCACGAACCTCCCACTTTAAAGCTCGTCACTTTCGTTAGCACCTTCTCCATTTTTCTTCTCCTCCGATTCTCTCAGAGTGAAGACAAAGAGCTCTCAGCTAAAGAAAAGTGACAGAGCAGAGTGAAAGCGGCGACTCACGAAGAAAACATCGAAGGAGGGCGTTTTCAGTCATTTTGTAATCTCCTTTTATTATTTTTCAACTTAATTTCCGCTTTTTTTGCCTAATTTTTCAAATTACGAATACTTAAAAAAAAAAAAGCGGAAGAAGACTCTCTAACCGTATAAATTTAAACTACGAGATTCCTTTTCTGAAAATTAATTACTTAAAAATACAATTTGAAAATTTTATTAAAAACTAAATTTGTGAAAAATGCTTTGTCTTAACGCGAAACTAAAATGATTGGATAGTGAAAAATGAAAATACGCGGTGGGCCCGCATACTAACGCTGCTTGAACAGCGCAGAGCCTAATGTATAACGCAATTATTCAACCAATCATTGAACAATTCTAGCTCAGCCAGAGGATTCAAAAACTAATAAGTATAGCTGTTTTGTACTTTGTACTAGCGATTTGACATGGATTCAGAAGAACACACCAACACACGAAAAAGATGCAAATTAACTCAAAAATAGCCAAATCATTATGATTAGAAAACATAAACTTGAATTAACCGTCTATGTCCATAAAAGACTTAGCTTTCTCATATGCTTTATTCATATGTTGCTTAAACCGGTTCACATCTAATCTTACATCTTGTTCTTTCAAATAAACATTCATTTTAGTCGCATTCCAATCCACTCCTCTAAATGCTATTGGATCTTTCAGAACCAAATCATCTTCACTATACTTCTCTATCAAACTGCTTTCTCCCACATTCACTCGATACTCAGTATACTCCAACTTCATTGCCTTAGCTGAAGATTCGAAGCACGTTTTAGCCACCCAACCTAACCCAAGCGGAACAATCTGAACCAACACCGAACCGGGTCTAAGAAACAACAAATGTGTTAATGCTGCACCATGAACCCCGACCATCCCGTGGCTCGACTTTATAAGTTTATATGCTTCTTTCAAGCTCGTCGTTTTCGATGGTCTGAATATGATTACTTCAAATCCAACATCTTCTAGCATCTCTCTGGTCTTCTCCTCGTTTAGTATCACCCGACCAACGTTACTATATCGACTGACCAATATTAGACGAGGCTTTTGGGTTTTGGATGTAGATAGGTTTGTGTCGAAGGCTTCGTCTAAAAGATAGTGAAAATCCACTAAAGATCTAGAGTTGGGTAATTGGGTCGGGTTTATTGTCATGGGTCCATGTGAAATTAGGCCCACAATGGCTGAAGTGAAACAATGTGTAATAGAAGAAGCATTTTCATTCTCGAGTAATATGGTTTTGTGTTTGCTAAACGCACCTAGAACATCCATGTATCTTGGCATCCACCATTCCTTGGGATTGACTACCACAATGATGAAATCATGGTCGGGGTAGATCGAATTGGCCGTGATGAAGAGCGGAATGAAACCATCGATGAAATCGTGATAGATGTTTCCGGTGTAACCTCCGGCGCTGAACACAATAGCTGGTGACTCATGTGTTATGTCACACGATCCGATAACGCCTAATGGGCTTGAAGTTAGTGTTAGCTCTTTGATTTGAGACATAATCCAGCTATCTGCTTTTCTTGGGTATGGCCTGATCTTCTCCACAAGTGGTGCTGATGTGGCAAAAGTGGGGTCCATGAGAGTTAAAGTTCCGGTTCTTTGGTCGAGTTTACAAGAGCTGTTGATTGAGCAGACGTCGTAGTCAGTTTTGGAACGGTCACAAATGATTGTTGATGAAGTCAGCTCTTGCGGGGCCTGGTCGATTCTTCTAGTTCTGGATTCCCACGTCTGTTGCAACATGCCTAGAGGAAATTCGTTTTTAATTAAAAGACAAACAGTAAGCTTTTCAAACATTTAGATTTTTTAGAGGGTGTATTCAATTCAAAAATACACTTATTCAAATTTGATTTTTATAGAGTGTGTTATTGAACTTGTTATGAAAACACGTTTTGAAGTAGTCTAATTGAATATATTTTTAACAGTATATGTATGAGATTTCTAGTAAATTTATAGTGTTTTGGTGGTGTTTAAAGTTAGAATGCAAGATCTTACATGATATTTTAGAGTATCTTAAGTTTAACTAAAACACTACTCCTTTCACATTAAAAATGATCTTATAAATTTTTAGGAAAATTTGGGAAAAGGGAACAAAAAAACTCTACTTTTGTCCCCTTAGAACAAAATCAAATTTTGTCACTTTTGGACTTTTACTACCCTTTTGACAAATAAAAATTCATAACAATATATTTACAATGCAAAAATATTTTATAAAATATGAAACAAGTAGTCCAAAAGCATGTTCATATATGAAAATATTTTTTTATAAAAAAATTTGGAATAGTAAGTTCAAAAATTGAGTAAAAGTGTTAGAAATGATCATCTAATGACCTATCTTAGGAATCGCGATTCTAGGTAAGTGCATGTAAATCTAAAATATTATGATCTACCAAAGTAGAATATTAATACACCAATAACATAAACATCTACTACGAAGAGTTTAAAATCTACTTCATCTTCTAACGCTCGTATTGTTGTAGATCACAAGAAATTCTTATTATTCTCATCCGGTTTGGTATAACATACATCTGCTTTTTCATCTATCGCTTCAAGATTTCTATCTCGATGACTCCATCTCTTTCTAACATTGGTAGAATGCATGTTCTGCCACCGATTTTCAAACAAAATCCGAAAATTAAGCAAGAAACGGTTAAATTATTATTCACTAAATCTTTTAGATATTTTTCTTTTCCTTTTTTAAAAACCCGCTCACGCCTTCCTGGCGCAAACCGATTTTGGATGTCAATTTGGGGCTTCTTCTTTCAGATTCTCCTTAGTTCTTTAGTAATTTAGTTTTAATCCAAAATGCACATCTATGCTTATTCTGGTTTGTGGAAATCGTCCAAAGAAGGGATGGACATTCCTTGTTGATGAAAAAAAGAGGAGGTGAGATTACTTACACACAAAACCTTTGATAACCTAAGAGCTATGGTTTGTGAAGACTTCGAGATCGATGTAAACATGGTGAATATCGAGCCGGTTACTTTTACCTTCCGATTTGGTCATTGGCATCGATTCACCTCTTTCATCACCAATGATCCAACTCAAAAGTTTTCTTACATATGTGAAGAATAAAGCTTCACGGCTTGTGTGTGTGTATTCGATCAAAGGCCGAGGCAAACAATATCGTGGATTTGAAGTTGAATGAAGATGCTACTGAGCGATGAGCCAGCCGTATGAAGTTGCAGATGATATTGATGGTGGCGATGAAAGTGATGATGAAAGCAAGCTGAGAAAGGTATGATCAATGGAAAGCTGTCCGTTTTCTCTGGTTGATGTTGTGAAGAAAGGTCAACATTTTAGTAGCAAAACCGCTTTGAAGGCAACAATGGAAATATGTGCAATGAAACATAATTTCTACACGTTGCAAAGTCGGATAAAAAGTTTGGTATGCCTGCTGCGCTGATGATGATTGTACGTGTTGCGCAGAGGGATTAACAGGGTCTTCATATTTCACTATCACAAAGTATGTACCTTATCATTCATGTGCTGCAACAAGGAAACACTCTGTTCGACAGCTTCATCAAAGATTGGTACTCTCATTATGCCTAAGTATGAAAGGTTAAAGGAAGGGCGAAACCTAATGATATCATCCAGTTTATGCGTAATGCTCATGGCGCTTGAGATACCCTACTCTCTAGCTTGGGAGGTACGAGTAATGCTGTGAGAGGCATCCCGGAGATAGGTTATCAAAAATTCCCAAATACTTGCACATGATGAAGAAGCTAATCCCGAACACACATGTTATGAAATGAAATAGATGGAGATCGAGATTCGAGCTTTCATCTCATATGGTCAGTCAATTCATGGTTTTATGCTGCCATCTGGAAAGTTATTGTTGTGGATGGGACATTTTGAAGGGCAAATACAAGGGAGTTTTACCTGCATACCGCTAGATGGAAACTCGAACCTATATCCTATTTCCTTTGGAATTGTCGACTCGAGAGAATGACCGGTCGGAATGGTTTATGAGACAACTTAATGTCAATTGCTGATGATCGAGTGTAGCTTTGTGTCAGACAGGAATGCCTCAATTGCTAAAGCCTGTGTTTCCAGCCTTCATCATGGTATTTGCATCCACCACTTGCTCAACAATGTTGTAACATATTTCAAGGGTAAAGGAGTCACTGCTTTGGTGGCAAAGGCTTCTAAAGCCTATCGAGTTGCTGATTTTAAGAAGATGTTCAGTGCTATCTTCTCAATTAGTCCTGAAATTGGAAACTATCTAATCAAGCTGATGTGAGGAAGTGGGCTCGTCAATTCATTGGTTACGTATGATATCGGACCACAAACCCGCTGAATCGATCATTCCGCTTTATGACACCAGAGAGTTTCCAGTTATACCTTTGTTGGACAGCATAAGAGAGATGATGACTCGATGGTTTGTCCAACGTAAAAGAAAAAGTTCTAAGCATACACAGCCAATGATTCATTGCCGGAGAAGAAGATTGACCAAGGATTGAGGAAGGGTAAGAAGTTTCAGTTTTCCATTGGGGATGACATATTTTGGTCCGCAAACACTATTGATTGTCTGGTTGACTTGGTTAGACGCACATGTTCATG
The DNA here is from genome assembly GCA_016432835.1 of Brassica nigra. Lineage (NCBI taxonomy): Eukaryota > Viridiplantae > Streptophyta > Magnoliopsida > Brassicales > Brassicaceae > Brassica > Brassica nigra. The sequence goes on along the minus strand of CM028247.1, from coordinate 11,619,114 downwards.
TGGAAAATTCGAGTTGATGAAAATCCCATGCAGGCACGCCATAAAAGCAGCTTTCGTTGTCGCAAACAAGCACACTCAGCCGATGAGATGTACACCACCGCTTCTTGGAGATCGGTCTATGAGGAGCATCAATCCTATTAATGTCCCCGAAGATTCATGGATCGTCCCATCTCACGTTAAGCATTCGAAGGTCCTTCCTCCAGAGAGTAGAAGAGGTGCTGGGAGGAGAAAGAAACGAAGATATGAGACAGTTGAAGACAAGATCCGTTCTTCACAAGGAACTCAATGCACTAAACGCGAAATGCAGTCGATGTGGTATTGAAGGTCACAATAGGTCAACATGTGATAGAGCAATATAGGATTCAAGCATTCTGTCTTTTGCATCCAATGTTTCGAGTTGTTTCTCGATTATCTTGTTTCATGTCGAACCTTGCTTCTAGTTTTGTGGTGTTGAACTCAGTATCTACTTTTTCTCGGATTATCTTGTTTAATGTTGAATTCAGATCTTTCTTCTTATGCAAGTTATTCATGTTTAACTCAATGTTAAGTTGTATTAAGATTTGATCCACCATAAGAGTGAATATCAAACAGTAACAAACGATTTGATCTTCTCAAAGTATCTCGAATCAGAGAACCTTACAATATCAATCAAATTTCAACAGACATAAGAAACTGAGAATGGTTCCTACACATCCTACATCTCCGAATTCTTATTGTTCATTACTTCTTCCCGTGATCAGTATTTTTGAAAGAACCTCTAAGATCTTCCATTTCTCGACCTGTTCGCGATCAATTGAATCTCACACGAGCCTCATCTACCCACTTAAAAGATGTTGTTCCTTCTTTCTCTGAATCGAAAAAAATTCAATTGAGATCTCGAACAAAAATTGATATTAGATATCGAGTTACCGTAAAACCGATCTCACATCGGAAGAATCGTCTGTATGGGTTCTCTTCTGTTTTGGAAACAAAAGTGGTAATCCCGTTCCACACCAGCATTTGGAAGGAATCCCCTATTGTTCGTCATGATCGGTTTATTGAGAAATAGAGAAGGAGGAGCGAACGGTGATTTATATGTTTATTTTAGGGCAAACCATCGCTTTAAGCTTGTGTATATATAGTATGTCAATTTGTATGTGTTTTGGTTAGTAAGATTTGTATAGAAGAGGGTTGGAATCTTTATTTTTGGTCAATATGTTTGTCTTATCTTATATTGTCATTTAGGGTATAGATAGAGGATAGATGAGGTTGGATTCGTTTGTCTTTATTTTATTTTGGTCAATAGGTTTGTCTTATCTTACATTGTCATTTAGGTATAGATAGGGTATACAAGAGGGTTGGAATTGATTGTCTAATCTTTTTGGTCAATATGTTTGCCTTATCTAACATTGTCATTAGGATATTGACATAGGGTATGATATGGTATAGATATAGGGCTGAAAAATTTCATTCAAAATAAGATAGTTAAATAACAATGTCTCAATAACACACCCAAATAACAACATCATTCCTAACAATATAATTCAAACATTTCATTCAAGTTCTACTAAAGGATTTGTAATTGTCTTTGGAGGAATGAATTGTGCCATTCTCGAAATAAGCACAGGATCATTAGCAGCTTCTAAGCAAGTCTTAAGCAATCTTTCCTTCACTAATATTGTCGTCCATTCACAGAGAGATGTCGGCCTGAAGATGGCATTCAATGTGCTTCAACGCATATACTCCACAATCGCAGCCACTCTTGTTTAGTAAGAAGGGCATCAGCGTAACTGACCGTATATTGCTGGACCAAGTGTTGATGTCGACTCTTCAAGACTGAACTTTGACAATTCTAGGGATGAGAACAAGCAAATGGCTCGATTTCCTTGGTGTATTTCAATCCCTCACAGTCAAAGACCTCTATCGAACGAGAAACAAAGTCGACGATGTATCCAGTGTTTACCGACATTTAGAGGCACATACAGGTAACGCTCAAGATCCCACATCAGTCCGGCCCGTGCTGGAAGTTCCCCCACTTTGGTGTAGCAGCCTGATACTTCCCATTTCTTCCTGTCCTTCCAAACTCTTGGAATGAGGTCTTTATTTGATTACTGAACATGCAGGTCATGAATGCTACTTTAGTTGGTTTCCATCGCCGAAAGTAGTCCTCTCGAACAAGAACATCATAGCATCAATTTCCTGAATATTTTAGAAGAGATTATAAGTCAGTGTAGAAAAAATAAGAAACCGGGGATAGAAAACTGCTAAGTATCGTTTAGAGTTTTAAACTCACTTGATTCTCACCCAAATCCAAATGGGTCCCATGACCGCTTGATGCTAACTCTAAACATGAAGTCCAATCTTTAAGGTACCTCACCACTGAGTCACAAAAAATATAATTAACTGACTGAGGAAAGGCATTGACTTCTGTTTGGAAGTTGAGGACCACTCCATAAGTTTCACCCATGATTCTTCGTGGACAAACACTAATGAGTGATCTTTGTCGTTCACCGGTCCTCGTAGTTCTCGTATTCTGAGACTTCAGTTTTTTCCAATTTGCGGACTAGATGATGATAATGGAGTAATCAATTTCGCTTCTTCTTCCGATCGAATTGTTGTGAGGGATCAAAACCATCAACATGCGAAACTTGAGAAAGCTTCCCATGGCGTTCTGTAGATACTCTTGCGTCCCCATAACTCCATTTTAGATGATTGTGACAAATTCTCCAAAAATCCATCATGTTTCAGTCTCCTGTTAAGAAAACCAACCATCATATTATTAGAAACATCAACAAGGACATAATAAAAGAGGCAAACCACAAGGACAAAACGAAGAGGCAAACAACATAACAAAAGATCCATTAAACAACAAGACATTACAAAAAGAGACATTACAATCAGTTCACTTCATAGCAAATAACTAACTAAAATTCGATATTATTACAAAAACACCAAGAACATTACAAAAGAGGCAAGAAAATTACAACAAAATAAAATTCTTCATATTACAAACCAACACCAAGAACATTACAAAGCTTCATTTAGATGGTTACCTTTCTTGACGCCGGGGCTAATCTGACCAACGTAGGAGGAACCACGACTTTGCCTTTGCCTTTTTCCTTTGCTGGTGAAGGACACGGAGTCTGTTGTGATTTTCTTGGTCTTTCCCATTGTTGCTGAAGGACACGGAATCTCGGCTTTGTTCTTTTGTCATTGTATCGCGACGGGCCAGAATCTGAGACACCACTTCTTTGAGTTGAGACATCTCTTTGTCGACCTTGTCAAAACGCTCTTGAATGTCTTTCTGCACCAACTCCTTTAAAGAGTTGAAAGAAGAGTGAACAAGCCTTCAATGAAATTTTCAGTTCACGAGACACCAATGTTTTGCTTTCGCATTCGTTGACAAAGCAGCGTTGTTTCTTCGACTCGGCACCAGGATCATTTATCTTACGCTTTCCCCTTCTTGCAACAACAGCCGGTTCCTCTACATTTGTCGATTCCTCCACATGGGTTTCTCGTGACATCTTTGAGCAACACGGTCTTCTTCATCGGACATGTCCACATTCTGAGGCAAAGCATGAACTTCCCATACAAATTGTGACCAATCTTGATTGATCATAGAACAATACGATCAACTCTTTCGCCTGCTTCTCATCTTCCTAAGAGCCTGATCATCCAGAATCACATCATTGTCCCGAAGGCGGATATAAATGGGAACAGATCAGCCTGACAAGAACAAATCCGATCACAACTAAGTTTAAATCATTCTCATAATATGTCAAAATATAAGTAAAGGAAAAGAGTACCTTATTAAAGTGGGACTCTAGCCGATATCTTGATAGGACACTTTCCCACTTCCTTTCCAATTTCGACATCTCACTTTTGTAATGTTTTTGTTGATCTTTTTCCCACCATAGTACCAATAATGTGGGATTGCCTCCATAACCCATATCTGAAAGCAATGGAGAATCCATCCAACACGTAATCGTTCTTGTGAAGATCTTTGGTTGCTTTTGTATTGAATCAACCAGATCATCAAACGCGTGTACCCCAAGGAAACATCCTCATCTTCTCAAAGTCCATCACCAAACGGATGTACTGATGAGGGATATGAACTCTATCATCCCTAGCTATGAGGTATCCTTGGATAATACGAGAGATAGCCTCACCCCCTGTCCACATATGTCCATTTGTTACGACTTTAAGTTGCCTATCCTTATACTCGGAAGTTGATCTTCCTGTTTTGCTTCAGACTACTCCAAAACCCTTATCATCCTTCCAATCTTCAAAGTCTATGTCGGGTTCATCCTTGAACTTGAGTCCATCCACAGCGAAACTCTTGCATAGAAAATCTAAGAGGCCTCTTTGCAAATAGAAACCACAACTCGTGAAGCTTGGAAACCTTGAGCTGCTTGCATATGAAGCTGTGAATAATCTTCCCAGTATTTGTTGTCTAGGATTGCAGATTGGACCGAGAGAGGGTCTTGCATAACTTCATACTCACTCCTTCCGAACACTCTTCACCATATCCAGAGTCCTACGCCTACACGCGATTGTTAATCTTATCAACTGATCTCAGCTCCATCTTCTAGAATACGTTTTGGAACCGGTAAGCCATTCCTATATAACATGAAATCAAAACATCAACTCGTTAGTCATTCTTTTAAACGAAATCAAAATGAACAACAACAACAAGATACAACCATCTTATTTTCTCAAAAGATAAGTGGTAAAATATCATTCTCTAAATTCAAAACCATAAACATAAATCAATTTGCTTTTAACAATTCAATTACTTCCTAGTACATTCAAATAAACACATTGAAGTTCTTTGGATTTTGAATTCAAATAACAAACCCGATTCCAAAGAAGCTATAGAATCATTTTCTTTTACAGGTTTAACAATAAACTTGAATCAATCTCGGTTTCTAGGCCATTCAAGAATTTAGAAATACATGCACATCAAGAAAATGTCGAAAAATCAAAATTGAAAAGGGATCTAAAACCCTAACCTTCAAATTTGGGCAAGAAGAGGAAGAGATGAAATCGAACACCAACGGTATTTTTAATGGCGATGACAGCTTCCGCTCTCACGCAATACCAATTTCTTCCTCTCTGCCGGAGATAACAAACATAGTTTATACAGAAAAATAGGTCGGAGAAAGAACAAAAGGATTGTATTCGACATACCACAGAGGAAGGAAGGAAGAAAATGGTTTCTCCCCTTACAGTTACGCCGTGACTAAAAACGGACCGAGAGACGACGAGATGTCGAAGTCGGGAATCGCAGTGTGAGAGTCGAAGGAGACAAGAGCAGAAATGTTTTAGACTTTTTTACCTTTTTTTCTTTTCTTTTACCTTTATTCACCCTTTACCTTATTTACTTTTACTAATCAGTAATTATTTTTTACTAATCGTAATTAGAAGGACAAAACTGGGTTTTAGTTATTATTAGTTCTATGTGGACAAAGATTGGGAAAAAACATTCCAAGGGGAAAAAGTAGAGTTTTTGTTCCCTTTTCCAAATTTCCCAAATTTTTATCATAAAAAATCAATGCTTTGGATTTTAATTGATTTATTTTAAAATTAAATAAAAACATAAAATATGAAAAGAAAAATACCCTAGTATAGTACTAAAAGCTTGTATCATATATATATATATATATATATATATATATATATAGTTGAAGGTCAAAATGACTGAAATATATTTCTTTAAAGAGATAAAAGATATTTATACTCCTATTTCAACTAATCTAGACTTAAAGATCTAGATTTGGGAGGTGGAGTTTAGGATTTAGAAAATAACGATATTAAGATTTTAAATTTAAAATAATAATTTAAAAATCCAAAAAATATGATTTAAAATTTCAAAATAAAATGAAAAAGAATTAATTTTTTCGAAAATAATTTATTTTGTTATTTATTTGTATTTACATATTTATAAAGTAAGGATATAAAAGTTTTTCACCTCTTTAATGAAACATATTTTGGTCATTTTTTGTGTTCTTTTGGTCAAAAATAAATATTTAATTATGAATGGCAAAATTTTATTAAGGAACAAATAAAAATGTAAACTAATTATAAATAAAATAAAATGTAATAAACAAAAGAAATATTTAATTTATTTACATATGTCAACAACCTAAAACACTATTTTAAAAATGCAAAAGAAATTAAAAAATATAATATAGATAAAATTATCCAAAACTCCTTAAAACAAAACCAGTCCAACAAAGACTAGGTGAATGTATCTCTTGTGGTCTAAGTAATAAAAAGTCAAAAGAGATCTGCTTGTTTTTCCCTACATATATGGTTGGCCAAACATTAATGGTCGTGATTTCTTTTTAGAAATCAAAATCCTGGTTAATTTATTAGAAAGATTAAAATTCTGATAAGTTGTTACAAATAACTATAACTTTTGAGCAAGAAAAATAGTTATTTTATCTAATACAGTATCATCCAGCTTTTTAGCTAATATCATCCAACTAAGTAAAATGGTTTACCTTCCCGCATGGTTTTGTGAAAAGGGAAATTAAGCTTGATTCGGTGTTTTTTTGTACTGCGCTACTATTTTTCCTTTTGATACCGTTATTTTAATCATTCGCAATTATTCTAATAGAAACCAAGTAGACTAAAAAAAGCGAAGTTTGAGACTAGGTTAAACCCTTTTTCAAAAAAAAAAACATAACCCTTATGTTACAAAAAAAAACATAACCCTTTCTCAAGAAAAAATTAAGACTAGGTTGGTCCAAAACGCCGACTACTAAACTTGAACAAAAGAAAAACTATCATTAACTGAATAACCCTTTACGTGCTTTAAAAGATTAATGTTACTGATTTGTCCGAGACTGACACGACGTTTAATTATCATTGATATTGGTCAATGTGTAGATCTATTCTCGACTTCTCGTACCAAATCAATCTCATGGAATAAACAAATTGAACAATTTGCATTTTTAAAATTTAAAGTAGCAAAATAACATTTTAATATTTGAGCCATTTTATTTACACGTTAATTTTTTAAAAAAGAAATGATGATGTTAACCAAACCTTTACCTAGTTTCCGAACACTTTAAATAAAAACGTTAGTGACTTCTGATCAGGCTTACCATTTTTATTTGATTTTTAAAAGTTTGATTTGTTGCTACTTTGTGTTTTTTTTTTCTGCATTAGAAATTGGATGAAACCAAACTCAAAGTAACAAAGTGAAAAGATGACGGACAAACAAAAGAAACAAAATCAAATAGCTCAATTTTAAGAAGATCTACGAGTATTCTAAACTGCTTCTCTTAAAATCCTTTGTGTTAGTATTCATATTTAAATCAGATCGATTCTTTTAGTATTTTGTATTAATTTTAAGATATAATTGCTCTCCTCGTAAAGAGAAGGGGTTTGATCGCAGATTCTAAATATAAAGATGTGGTTTCAAAGAAAAAAAGAAGACGATGTTTCGAACTTTTACATACCCTGAGAGAGACTTAGCGAATGAATCAACTGAAGATCGGACATCGTGGAGAAGAGATCAAGATACATCACCAGAACGATGAACGAGGCAACTGCTGCCACCAAATAACTCTTCGGTGCCGTTTTCATTATCATGATTATTTGGTGTTGGTGTAGTCTGAGAAAGATGTATAGATACAATCGAAGCTTGGTAAAAATATCGTCCCTAGAAGCGTTTGGTGGTATCTTTGACTGGAGGAGAAAAGAAGAGAACCATTGCAAGAAGAGTCACAAATATGCGAACCACAGTACGCATCTTATATACTATTATTTTAAAGTTTTCCCTAAAAAACAAATCTTTTTTTTTGAAACTTATTAAAAAAAATCTTGACTTGTTATTATATTATATATGTCGTCATCATTTTTCTGATCTATTATATATTATGTAAAAATATAAATATTTACATAATATTTTAAAGCTTTCCCTAAAACAAGATTTGGAAAACTGCCATTTGCATGTTCTTTTCTACACTATATACTCCATATACCGAAGACTTTGTCTCAAAGACTTTTCTTAATTGTCTGCCGTTACAATTTAATTAAAAAAACCTTTAACAATTTTAACTAACTAAAATATAAAGAATTTAAAAATAAGAAATACTGATGCACGGGAATACTATAGTACTTTTTTTTACTATAGTACATTTACAGCCGTCTACTCCTTTCTCTTCCGTTTGACAAATCATAAAAAAAAAATTTGTTAAAGAATCATAAAAACTTCGACAGATACTTAAATCCTGTATTAGTAACCAGTTTCTTTACCTACCTAAATTTGTTTATAAGTCTTCTATAAAAAGGATATAAATTTAATTCCTTACTCAATATGGTTTTCTTTGGTTTCTTCAACGCAATATGGTCAAACTACGAAAGTATTTAAGCCATAGAAAAAAAACGAAAGTTAATCGACGTTACTTTCATGAGAGGCAAAAGTAATCAATTAATAGACCAGCTTCTTTCTCGAGTGGGCCCATTTAAGGCTCATTAAGCGTTTTCATAACAACCTGAGACCAAACATTTGGCGGGAAGAGCCACGCCGCCGCCGGGAAGTTGCTGACGGCGAAATCCGATGCTACGCTTACGTCTATGTGTCTCTCCGGTTAGGAGATTTACGTTTCAACAGAGACGCGTCCACCATGACGAGTCCATGACTTCTCTGCATTACGCCGCATCGACCCCGAGCCTTCGCCTTCTAAGCAAGTGCAAGAGCATCGATTTACTACGTAAAGCTCACGCGATCTTAACTGGGAATGGACTCATGTCTGACATCTCTTGTGCAACAAAGCTCGTTAGTCTATACGGTGCCTTTGGGTATACTAAAGACGCACGCTTGGTGTTCGATCAAATTCCTGAACCAGATTTCTATTTACTGAAAGTCATGCTCAGCTGTTATCACCAGAACAGAGAGAGTCTCGAAGTCGTAAAGTTTTATCCTTTGATGAGGAAACACGGTTACGATAACATTGTTTTCTCCATAGCTTTGAAAGCATGTGCTGAGATGCAGGACTTGGATAACGGGAAGAAGATACATTGCGACATAGTTAAGGTGCCAGGCTCTGATGATATTGTGTTGACAGGTCTTGTAGATATGTATGCTAAGTGTGGAGTGATTGAGAGTGCTTGTAGAGTGTTTGACGGTATTGCCTTGAGGAATGTGGTTTCCTGGACTTCGATGATTGCTGGGTATGTGAAGAACGGCTTGCACGAAGAAGGGTTGGCTTTGTTTAATCGGATGAGGGGAAACTCTGTTTCGGGTAATGAAGTTACGTACGGCACTCTTATCACGGCTTGCGCAAAGCTCGGTGCTTTACATCAAGGGAAGTGGTTACATGGTTGTTTGATTAAGAGTGGGATAGAGTTTGGATCATGCTTGGTGACATCTCTGCTAGATATGTATGTTAAATGTGGTGATATAAGCAATGCTCGTCGAGTGTTTGATGACTATTCTCATGTGGATCTTGTCATGTGGACGGCGATGATTGTGGGGTACACACATAACGGAAGTGCCAACGAGGCTTTGAGCTTGTTTCAGAAAATGAAAGGGGTTGGAATCAAGCCTAACTGTGTTACCATTGCGAGTGTCTTATCCGGTTGCGGTCTGGTTGGGAATCTTGAACTGGGGAGATTGGTTCATGGCTTATCCATCAAAGCTGGTCTTTGGGATACAAATGTTGCTAATGCTCTGGTTCACATGTATGCAAAGTGTTATCAGAATAGAGAAGCTATGTATGTGTTTGAAATGGAGCCGGAGAGAGACTTAGTTGCTTGGAACTCTATAATATCCGGTTTTTCACAGAACGGATCTGTCCATGAAGCTTTGTTTCTGTTCCATCGCATGAACTCAGAATCTGTGACCCCTAATGGTGTAACAGTTGCGAGTCTCTTCTCAGCATGTGGTTCTCTCGGGTCTCTAGCCTTAGGTTCCTCTCTTCATGCTTATACACTGAAACTGGGTGTCTTAGCATCATCTAGTGTTCATGTTGGTACTGCGCTCTTGGACTTCTACGCCAAGTGTGGGGATGCTGAATCCGCTCGTACTGTTTTCGATACCATAGAGGAGAAAAACACGATCACATGGAGTGCTATGATAGGAGGCTATGGAAAGCAAGGGGACAGAAAAGGCTCTGTTGAGCTATTTGAAGAGATGCTCAAAAAGGAACAAAAGCCAAACGAGTCAACCTTCACATCTATTTTATCAGCTTGTAGTCATACAGGGATGGTTGACGAAGGAAAGAAGTACTTTAACTCAATGCACAAAGACTACAACTTCACGCCTTCCACAAAACACTACACATGTATGGTTGATATGCTAGCAAGAGCAGGTGAGCTTGAGGAAGCCTTGGACGTGATCGAAAAAATGCCAATTCAACCAGACGTGAGATGTTTTGCAGCGTTTCTCCACGGATGTGGAATGCATTCGAGATTTGATCTTGGGGAGATTGTGATCGAGAAGATGCTCGATTTGCATCCTGATGATGCCTCTTATTACGTCCTTGTGTCTAATTTGTATGCGTTGGATGGAAGATGGAGCCAGGCTAAAGAAATGAGGAATCTGATGAAGCAAAGAGGTCTGAGCAAGACCGCAGGCCATAGCACAATGGAAACAGAGTTGTCGTAGCTTTTGTGCATGAACAAAGAATCATATATACACAAAAGCATTCTTGGATAAAGTCGATTTGTTTTTAGTGTACAGAGCAAGAACAGTTGTGGTGGCTACATCTAAGAGGATATATAAAATAACCAACTGTGAATGAACAGCTCAGAGCTATACTAAGATTCTTGCTTTCTTGTGTGATAGTGAACACTTTCATCTTAATCCTCATCTTGTGAATCAAAAGGAACTTCATGCCGAGGTTTGTTGTACTTCTCACGCAGCTGTTGGATTGGGATGAAATCTCCAGCTGTATCCGCACCATAGAAGAGGAAAGAGATGTACGGATGATCAAACCTTTCCTGCAAAAACCACACACAAACATGAGTCAACAAACATTGCAACGGAGATGGGATTATCCACAACGAGACAACGAGTCTGCTCACCTTGTCCGGTTTCTCTGGAGCTAATAGATTGTCTTCAGGAACTGCAATATCAGATCCACATTCAGGTGATGATGAGAGTATTCACTGGTCAATGAGATTCCAAAGAATACTTGGAGCTTACCGTATGCCACTAGTAGATCAGGGTGGGTGCGAACATCGACAAGAACCTGCTAGACACAAGCAAGAAGGTTAAGCATACTTGTATTCTTCTGTATATATATGGATTAAATAGCCTTAGATTGATCATATGTATTTAAATATGCTCCAGATATTAAGCTACTTTTTTGCTATCAACATAATAAGTCTCTGTGAACAAGAACCTGATAAAATGGCTGATTGGAACCACGAGGCAGCTTTTCAACTTCTGCAGCTTCCATCCAGGAGCTTGACTCACAGCAAACTGGATCCATCCCACAAACTACAGCCCTGTAACCTACAGTAGATGAAACCATATCAATGTATGTTCCCAGAAAATGAATGTAAAATCAAAGCGAAACAAGACAATGTACCAAAAGCTTTGTGTTTCAGTTTCTGTCCCAAACGAAATGCATACTCTGCATTCTCAAAAGCCAAAGCTTTTGCAGATACAGCTAAGGACTCTGCCTCAAGCTTTGAGATCTCATCTCTCAACTTAGCTGCCAAACCATAATCCTCACCGTCAATAGCATTCTGGAGATCTGCACTGCAATCATACAAAACAAACAATGAAAATGATATACTTCAATGTTTAGACACACATACAAAGAGTTGAAAGAGAGAATGAAAGAGCTCACCGTAGCCTTATAATGCTAATACCCTTGTCTTGTGCTTCACTTTTGGATGATGATCCTCTTTTCGCTTCTTGCAGTCTTATCGCCTCCTCTTCAACCTGCCAACCACACACCGTTTATCTACTGTTGTGTTGCAGTCTCTCGGTATAATAAAAAAGCTAATGTCTTTGCATGATCATAACTTACCTCAGTAAGCTTTTCTCTGAGTTGTTGCGCAATGTCGTACTGCTCCATATTCAAAGCACACTGTCGCACCAATACTCAGATCATTCAATGTTGTTAACACCACCACAAAAAAAAAAACTACGTAAGTAATAATAATCTTGATTTTGACCTGAACACGAGTAGCCAAGTCAAGCTGAAAGAAGAAGATCAAAATATCTTCATTGGCACTCTCGCTTCGCTCGGAGTTTGGGTCTGGACCTTGGTCACCACCTCCTTGAAACGGCCATCTAGCTTCAACCCTCGACAGGTTTCTTTGCTTTAGTGACTTCCAATGGCTTCTTAGAGATGATGATGGTCTATGCAAGAAGTGACACGACACACATCGATCACCAATCAGTCCTGAAGAGTTCACAAACTTTACACGGTTCCTTCTCCATGTGCTGGAAGCTTGTACACTTGCACAGATTGTTAACGTGCTTAGCGAATGGCTTTGCACCATTTTTTTTGTTTTTATCAAGACCGAAGTCACACTTCCAGAACCGGTAATCGTTTACTACAAAACCCAACAAGAAACAGACAGAGCAGATTCGGATGAGATTCGAAATTCGAAATGGAAGGTACGAAATTAACTCGAAGAACAAGACGAGACAGAAGAACAGTTTGTAAACTGAAAGTTTGAGAAACTTACAAATGGTTTAGTGGAGTTGTATAGATGCTGGCAAGACACGCCGATCAACTAAGAAAGTTGCCGGAGAGAAGGAGAGTTTTCGTCCTCACAGATATTTTTTTTTTCTCTCATTCGTTGAAACTCAGTCATAGCCATTAAATAAATTGATCTTTTGTCAGCTCTTTTAGGCTTTAGGGCCCAGTTTCGGCCCAATAACATGATTTTCTCCTCAGGTTAAGAACTTCAGATAATAACAGATTTTTGTTTCCGGATATTTCTTAGATTATATAATAGGTTAATATGGCTAATAGTAATCATCAAAAAATTATGTACATTCGGCACCTATTGTAAGGATTTAGTCTCCATGATTCAAGATTCTGAAACATAACCGAATTTTTCAGCCGAACAGAAGGAGCTGAACAAATTATATAGTAAAATGTATCATCTCATTAATTAGCTAAAATAGCGAGATCCTTTCACAGGGACATTATATTACATTAGTTGTTCTATTTTGATCTGGTTTCGTAGACTATCTCAAATTTAAAAAATAGAATAGTCGTTCGATTGATGAAAAAAAAATTATGTACATAAAATTAAACGCACTGTAAAAGGATAAAGAAGTATATAGAGTTTAGGTTCCATTTTCCATAAATTGTGTTGATGCAATTCGATTTCACAACGTAGTAGAAGGATAAATAAGTCTCCAAGTTAGCCTTTAGTCAAAGAAAAAAAAAATCTCCAAGTTGGTTCGTCGAAATATACCACGCTAGAGAAGTATATAGAGTTAGGTTTTCAAAAATCGTGTTGATGCAATGCGATTTCACAATATTAATTAATTTCCCGCTCTAGTTGTGCCGCATATTTGAAAATGTGGTTGTGCTTCATTTTGTTTATCTCAATCCATATGGAATAAATGGGTACTTGAAACACTATACGCAAGAGAATCAAGGTTTGATGATCATAATTTATAAGCATAGTTTACGAACTTGGTGTAATCTAATCTGAATCGTAGTCTTCGCCGAAGAGGTTCCAACGCCTTCAAGCCTAGTTGTATATGTGGATGGACATACAAAGTAAAGGTGGCTTCACGGTTCCATAGACTCTCCACAGAATATGCATGACCCATACCCTTTCTTCTCATAGGAACCCTTGTTGAAATACAATTTCTGCCTAGGGAGAACTAAGGTACCTTACTCTAACCTTTAGGTTCTTTTGATGGGTAGATATTTATGTCGTTGCTAGCCCCCGTGCCATAAATGACCCATGAGTAAAAGGGATCATGTGAAACTATATCGTGGTCTAGTGGTAAATGCTTATTATATGGGATTTGATCCTCAGAAAATACAATTTCTTGTAAAGTATAAAATACAAAGCGTATTAAAAGTTCTACAGTATTGAAAGCATAATTATTTGTTGTAATTGTACGATGTGAAGTCCATTAAAAATGTCGTACCATCCATGATCCATATGTTACATGAAAAGTTGCATAGTGGGAAGTGTTGTTTGTGAAGTTGTACGTAGAACTCTATAAAAAACAATTAAGCTTATTTAAATGTTTAGTTAGGTTTTATGTTTGATTTTGGTTTAGATGTCTCCATCATAACTTTTGTGAAAAATTAAAAAGAAACAGGTATGGGTGATGTTAGAAAAAAAGGATATCTGATATAGATAAACCAATCCCAACTTAATTGAATTCATGCTTGGTTTACCTTGAGATGCTGGTTTTCGAACATCTTGAATAAAAACCAATTAAAGCAAGCAACTATAATTATCAGATCAGATTAGTTCGGTCTATCTTATCAGTATTGAGAATCTCTAGCATTATTAAGTTAATGGCTTCCCATGAATAAAACGAACTGGTCTACATTGATATTTAATAATATATAATCCAACGGTTAATAATTCAGGAATAGACAACTTATATTTAAAAGTAATCATGGAACATAGATAGATCACTACAATAATTATTAATTTTTCATCTAGTAATTAAACATTAATCACTTCATGAAACCTTGAGCCATCTTAGCATAGTCTCCTAACCCATGGCTGCCACCTCCCGACTTCTCATCCTCTTTCTTAACAGCCGGTGCTCCAGCTCCTCCTCCATGGATCCCGCTGACACCACCGTGACTGCCAGCACCGCCAGAGGAGTGAGTGTGTGAAGTTTCGTACTTGTGGAGATAATTTTCAGCCTTCTCGAGGTACTGACCAATACCGCTCTTTTCATCGAACTTACCGTATCTTTGAGCTGCGTCTAGTATGTCAGCAGTGGCTCCGGCGACTTTAGCTTTGTCGAGCTTGTCTGTCTCGTTACGAGTAGCGGCTTGAGCAGCGTCGGCTACGATCTTGGCACTAGCCATGAGCTCTGCGTGTGTAGCTGGCTTATGTGTTGTTGGATCGGAGCTGGAAGGTTTATGTGTTGGATCGGTATGACCCGGTTTGTTATTGTTGTGGTTTGGATCCGGGCCTGAAGTTTCAGGTTTCTTGTCGGAGAATTTCTTCTTGACTTGGTCGGTGAGGAAATCCATGTTTCTTGTCTTGTCTCAAACGAAAAAAGGTTGTTGTAGTTGATCTTGAATTTGGGAAATGTAAAGTAACAAGTTATTCGGGGATGGTACTATTTATTGAAAGCGAGTAAGATTAGTTCTTTATTCATTGTCCACTAGTTTTATTTTGCCTCCGCTACTTAAAAGGGGATATTTATAGTCATGATCTTTGCACCACAGTTTTACTTTTAAGAAAACGTAATTAGCGTTTATGGATATGGTCAAGAATATGGTTAGATCATTTCACATTTGATTGATCTCTTACCCAAACAAATAATAAACAAATTAAAATAAATCCCCTCGTCCATTACCACTTGTTCACCATTTGTTTACTTTCAAAGCCATATATGGGCATAACCCAATAAAACATTTGTTTTATCCCCTGGATCTTTAAACAAAAAAAATTTAAATAGAGACATAAGCTACTAAATTGTTAAAAAAAAAAAAAATTCTTACTTGGATCCCAGAATATCAGATCCGACCAACACCATGTTTACTTATACAATTTTAACACGTAATTATAGTATTTTATGAGAATGCATTATTTTGCTCCCTTACCCTGATGTCTGGTCTGAGTCCTTTCATGCACATATGTTTTAGCCATGTTTACTTATACAGTCTAACACGTAACTATAGTATTTTAAGAAATTGAATTATAATACTATTTTTACCCTGATGCACGGTCTGAGTTCTTTCATGCATAAATGTTTTGGATTACATTTTCACCATTAAGAGATGCTTGTAAATTTGATCATAAATCGATAGTGACGTGGTGGTCGGTTGGACGGGGATCCAGTGCCACGACAATGTATGGCAGAGTTAATTAAACTTAAAAAATAGTGGCATAAGTTTTTAGATGGGCCTACTACTAGAAGAGAGCCCAAATAGACACATTCAACTCGGGATTTGTTTTCTTTTTATACAGCAAAATATACAAAGATTATTTAAATAATCTTGAGGTGAACAAAACCTAAAAAAGATAAGGGTTCCTGGGATTAATAGCTTTTACAGAGGTCCCTTCTTCTTCAACCTAAAAACCCACCAAAAGACAATTCCAAAGGAAGAAGAAACTTTCAAACTTCTGCTTCTTCGAATAATTTCACTTAGAAAGAAAAAAAGAAGAAAGCTCTGCAGAAGTAGAAGAAAGAAACCTTCAACTACTTCCCCTTCAAGTTATCATCATCCTCCTCTCCCCATTCGCCTTTACCAAATATCTCCTCCATGATGTTCGAAGTTGGTAGAAGGTCGTTGTTCTTGGTCCAACAATCTGATGATGCGAGTCTTCCATCACAAGCATCATCGAAAGAAAACAAACCAGATCCGTGGGACTCTCTGTTTTCGACTGGGCTGTGAGCAAATACCAAATTGGAGTCATGCAACTCGAAGGACATACACGAGTCGTCTTCTACGTTCACCTCACCGTCTCTTGAAGAAACCTTATCCATATATACACGGTGAGCATCGTTAGCCGGTGAGTCTTCTTCCTCTTCCTCTTCATTATCATCATCGCTGCTGTTGGTTTCCTCTTCGTCCTCCTCATCGTTATCTACATGTGAGGAGCTTTTTCCTTTGCAAAAGACGTCGTATTCTACTTGCCACTCGTCGTCGTCGCTATCAACGTCTAGGGTTCTAAGCCTGTTCTGGGTTGCACGTCTCCGCAAGATGAAGACATTGAAGTAGTAGCTAACAAGCTCCTTCATGTTTCTTGAAGGAAACGTCGCCTTCAACTGCTTCCAGAAATCACGTCCCAGTGAAACAGGATTGGAGTAGACAACTCTATGAAAGAGATCTTCTTCGTCTTCACTCCATAGGCTTATCACTTCGTCCCCCATCTCACACAGCCCTAGCTCCATAAACCTTTCGTATCCAATGGCTTCGATCAGGCTCTCTCTCGCTTCCATGATGTGTCGCCTCACGCATCTCACTGTGTCTTTATCCGGGCAGAGACATTCCTTTCTTCCTTGACCGGCTCCACAAGCGTCTGAGTCAGGCATTGGTATGATGCACTTCCCCATCAGTTTTCTTTCCAAGTCATCGTTTGCTTGAACAAGAATCTCGCGTTCAGGGATAGATGCTTGGTGATTAGACCCAACGGGAACTTGCTTCCTAGGAGGTTGATTCATCAGAGAGGTATAAACATCCTCCACCGGGGAAAGTGGTCTCCAGGTGAGGTCTGATCCAGAAGATTCATGAGAAAGGGATGACTGAGTCTGAGCATCCTCATGACACAAACCGCTTGAGATCCACGAGAAAGGAGCACACGTGTCCAAATCCTTCTCCACTGCAAATAGGACGCATGGTAAAAGACATCCAAGGTTTAACACACTGTTTTTACTTTTAACCAAAGGTAAGTAAAAACATTTTACAACTACATTGTGAGGTTAAAACAGTACCTAAGGCAGATGTATTGTCGAGAGGAACATGAAATGGACTAGATTGGTCAAATTGGTTAGGGTGGTAAGTAAGCTGTCTTGCATGCTTAGCATTGCACTCTTGCATCTCTTCAGCATCAAAAGGTCGCTTCAATCCCATGTTTTTTTTTTAAAGACCTGAATGGTAAGAACCAAAAGTCACTTTAATCTCAAGTAAAGGTAAGGGTAGTTTCAATATTTAGATGCAAACCATAGTATATATTCATTTTGATTTAGATAGATTTATAAAGATTCGGACCCACGGTAATAAAAGTTTTTTGATCGAGTATTGGGTAGTGTTTTAATTTTTAGTCAAAAGTCAAACTTTGCTTGTGGATAAGGTTTTCACAAAAAAAAAAAATCTAAAAAAACCCCAAATAAAAAAATCCCCAAATTCCTAACCCTAGATTTCTCAATCCACGACTAGAATCATGAAATCGAGAGTCCAAAATCAAACAATCGATGAATACCAGCAAGAGAAACAAAAGCCCCAAATCAATTTCCAGATCTAACGAACCCTACGGCATCAAATTCCGCAACGAACAAATTAGGGTAATAAAAATTGGGGAAAACTGAAAATCAACGAGAAAATCGACGGATCTGTAGAAAAGAATCAATACCTAGATAGATCTAACGTTTTGTGTTCTCAATCGAGAATCCGATTGAAAAAAACCCTAGGTTTGACCAAATCGTAGGATGGTTATCAAAACGGGTATCAATCGAAAGGTAAAATCAAGAAGAACAAGAATATTACAATTGATTTGAAGATCGATTTGTAAGAAGGAGAGGATCTGATCGAGTTTCTTTGAAATTTTGTAGAAAAAAAAAATTAGGAATTTCCAAGGCGGCTAGGGTTACAGGCTTGCAGGTGCAGAGACGTAACCTTATTAAATCCTCTAAAAAGGGAAATTACTATAGTACCCTCTACTTTGACCACGTGTCCGCTCAGATTACCTTTTTAGGCGTATTAAATTCGGATGGTACTAAACCGATCAAATCGAATTTAAAAGGAATTCTGATTCGTAACTGGATATAGAGAACCGGGTTCAACTACTTACACGGCTCGGTCAGTTAAAATCTACAAGAGAATTCTGATGAGCCCTCTTTCGTGGAGAGCCTTAACAGTATGAGGAGAACGCTTACTTTTATCTTAATAGCAAGAGGTTCAATCTGCATTTTCAAAAAGGTTGATTCTAATTTTCTAAATCTCTTTGCATCAAAAAATCTCCAACGATATGTAGCCAAAAAAATTTCTCCAACGAGCTATCCTAGCTCAAACCTCAAGCATCTTTCCTTTCTAACAAGATCCTCTGTTTTTGGAGGGAAGACGAGAGTCAGTAACTAACTAAACGGTTCTTCGTAGGTAATATAATAAACGGTTCTTGTTAATTTCTACAAAATCAGATTCTTTCTATAATCATTTAACAAAGACCTATAATAATAATGAGAAATTGTTTGTTATTTCATTAGTTAATCCAATCAGACATAAACACAAAAATCAAAATTGTAGAAACAAAATTTAGACCACACTCTCTAACTTCCCATCTTCAAACTCAAAAACTGATGAATCCCTGCAACTCACCTTTTCTTCCATCTCGAACGTGTAGAGATGCTCGTTTAAAACTGGAAAACGTTGGGAGTGTGTATTCCTGATCTATGCCTTACACTTGACATGGTACCATCCTTGATGCAATAATATACATCCAACTCTTCCTTCCTCCTCTCGGCGTCACCCTTATTAACTACCAAGACACAAGCCTTAAACGGTATAGGGTCCGTAAGGAGTCTGGAAGCTGCGGGAGTGAAACTAGCTTTGTGCATCCACTGATTACAAGTTTACGTAGGCGATGCATTTCCTTGATCCATGGACCTAGTTCTCGTATTCTTTTTATCTCACAAGCAGAGCACCGTGATGAGAGATCAAACGCATTCCGGAAATGTTTTCAACGATGAGCAATCAGCGAGATCAACTTCTTCGAGAGATTCCATGTTGAGATTCATCGGAAGAGATTCTAGCTTTGTGCAACCTTTCAAAATCAACCTCTGCAGCTTATGAAGGTTACCAATAGACGAGGGAAGCTCCACTAAACCTGAGCACTTTTCTAGTTTCAATTCCTTGAGATTAGTAGCATCCCCAATAGAAGATGGGAGCTCCACAAGACTTGAGCATCCACTGAGATCCAACTTCCAGAGTTTTTTATTGTGGGAAAAAGTATCTAGTCTCTTTAGAGACTCACAGTTTTTTGCTTCGAGGGTTTCTAAGGAGTCTGGAAGCTGCATGAGCGAAACTAGCTTCGCGCATCCACTGATTATAAGTTTGCTCAGACGAGACATTTCCTTGATCCATGGAGCAAGTTCTTGTATTCTTTGATCGCACACGTGCAGCTCCGTGATGAGGTCAAAAGCATGCGGGGAAGTCTCAAGGCTTTCACTGTATGACACAGCAAAGTGATAAAGATCATGAGACCATAACGTGATTGACGAAGGGATTTCTTCTATTGCAGTACCATTGATCATGAGACGTTTAATGTTTGCGCAAATCTCAGGAAACGTTTTCAACAAGGAGCAACCAGCGAGATCAAGTGTTCTTAGAGATTTCATGTTGATGTTGACCGGAACTTCTTTTATCTTGGAGCAACCTTTCAAAATAAACGAAGACAATTTATGAAGGTTTCCAATAGAAGATGGGAGCTCCACCAGACTTATGCAGTCACGGAGATCCAACTCTGTGAGATTAATAGCATTCCCAATAGAAATCGGGAGCTCCACCAAACTTGAACAACCACTAAGGTTCAATTTCTTGAGTTTGGTAGCATTACCAATGGAAGATGGGAGTTCTACCAAACTTGAGCAACGACTGAGAAACAATTCATTGAGATTAGTAGCATTCTCAATAGATGATGGGAGCTCCACCAAATTTGGGCAACCACTGAGATCCAATTTCCAGAGATTAGTGGCTGTTGAGAGATCAGGAACCTCCTTCAGGTTTTCGGCATCCCTCAGATACACCCGCTTGAGATTTGTAATTGTCTATACAAAAGACAAGAAACCATTAAGACACTTTATTAGTTAGATGCATTTTGATTAGTGTTCTAAGAAGCGTTCTAAACTGTTAAAAGCATCTTTTATCTATGGGTTCTCAACTTCGGTGTCTCCTAAAACCAACCAAAAAACAAGACTGAGTATTTCAAATGTTGAGATACCCCATCATATTTTGAGATATTTTTAGATGAGTATCTCAGAGCTATTCTTTTTTTTTTGTTGGGTTTTTTTAAAATACCAGGTTGAGATATTCTCTAGTGGAGCTGCACTTAGGTGTTAGATCCCCAAAAACTATAGCTATTATTTTTAAACCACCTAAACAATCACAATAACAAATAATTTATTATTTATTATTTCTAAATTTTAATGAATATATTATAATATAAAATCTTATGAAAATAAATATTATCATTTGTAAATAATGATATTTAAAATAAAACATATATTAAATTTTTTTTTTTTAATTTATAAACATCTAAACAGCTAACTTTAAATTTATACATTCGATTAATTGTTCTATGGGTTAGGCAGTTGAAATATAGTCCGTTTTAACGCATAGCACTTTCTTGAACACCAATTATCGTAGAGTATAATGGAGATTTTTTGTTCAATTATATACTTACTTGATTTCCTTCCCACAGTTTCTCAAGGTTGCTTGAAGGTATGTATATTTCCACGAGGAACTCCGGATTGAAATTAGAAGGCAAACATGTCATTGGGAAACCATCCCAATCTAGTAATCTAAGTGTCCGAGGTAAGTGTTTCAGACTTTGTGGTAAGTGCACTCTCGGGTGAGTATCACCGATCCTTAAGAATTGGAGATTACTCATTTTTTCAAAGGCTCTGTCATTTTTATATAACCCACACTCGATCTCATAATATTCGCAATCTATGCCTATTACATTTATACTATCCTGAAGAAGAAAAAATAATTATGGTTAGTTATTAAATTTTTTGGAAGGAGTAATAATTACAGGCAGTGAAAACTTACTGGTGTATTAGTCAGTGTTTGGCATGTCTCTCTACCATCAACCAAAAATTTCTGCTGCCCACGGCCATGAATCGACTGTTTACGAACAATTTCTCTACCCAAACGCGCAAGCAAATTATGCATCCTTATCCATCCACGGTCAATATATATGAGAGATTTATGAGTTAAAACATGAAGACCATATCTCACGTTAGAAAAATTGTCGGCTAGAAACTCTTCCACTCTGTCCATCCATTCGTTGTTGAAGAAACATGCTATATAGATAAATAAATCTTTATCTTCATCACATAAAGCATCGTAACTGAACTTCAAAATGCTTTCAATTTCACCGTTAAGGCTACTCCATAACCTTGGTAGCTCCATTTCCCACTCCTGCCTTGACATTCCTCGGAAATAAGATCCCATAACCATTAGTCCTAAAGGGAGGTTACCGGCAAGTCGTGTAACTTTCCTAGCCAGGCTCTCAAAACCATAATACGGTGACTTTTGACCAAAAGCATACATGCAGAAGATTTTGAGAGCCTCACCGTCAGATGGGAAACCCACCTCATATATATGGTTAATCCCATGTCTATGCAAAACTCTTTTATCTTGCGTTGTCATGATAATCCGACTTCCAGGACCAAACCACCTAGCTTCTTTAGCCACTGCATCGAGTTGCATCACATGGTTCACATCATCGAGAACGACAAGCATTCTTTTGTCTTTTAATCTGTCTTTTGCAACGTCCAAATGACGAATCTTGATATCCTGCTGGTTGATTATTTGAGATAACATCTCTGTTTGTAGTTGCAGTTGTGTGCTGTATACATCGTGACAAGGTATTGGATAGCGTCTTCTGATATTCTCCATGAAGACACTAAACTGGAACTTATGAGAGTATTTTTCAAATAAAGCTCTGGCGATGGTGCTCTTACCAATTCCTGAAGGACCCCAAATTCCTATCATCCTCACTTCATCAGAGTCTAGGCATAACAATTGTTCCATCTTTACCATATGAGCTCTCATCCCAACATAACCGTCCAAAACACTTGTTGGCGCATAATTTAGTAGCTCTGCTGAAACATCAGTGATGATTTTTTCGATCATGGCCGCTTCATTATCCCTTACAAGAAAAATGTAAACATTTTTTATATCTGTACTAATTTTTTATAAACTATAGTAATAAAGAGCACAAGTAGAAATGAACCAGTTGATTGAATAGTAACCAACGGTTGTAGCTACGTCCTCTAGAGCTTTTCTCCATCTCTCAATTTCTTCTTTGCTTCTACCGGCACAAGTCTTTCTGAAAACCTTTCCAAAATCTCCGGTAAGCTTCTTTATATGAGACGGTTCAACTTCATAGAAAATGGGCAACACAGTTTGATCTAACTCTTCCTTGCACTTCATAATCTCAACCAGTTCGTCAAGACACCACTTCGAAGAAGCGTAGTTCCTTGAGAGCAATACGATGGCGAACTTAGAACCTCTAATGGCACTGATGATTTCAGGACGGATGGATTCTCCTCTCTTGATCTCATTATCATTGAAGTGTGTGATTCCTTTTCTCTGAAACTCCTTCTGAATATGACTAAAAAAATTCTTACGGACATCTTCTCCCCGGAAGCTCGGAAAGACGTCGTATGTGCAGTTATTAGATGAAGGAACTGATGATGATGATGATGATGAAGAAGAATCGGGTTCTTTGTTTTCTTTTTTTTTTTGTAAAAGTGGTTCTTTGTTTTCTTGATGGGATCTAAACATTTTAAAGATCACGAAGAAGCCTATAGCAGCAGCAAAAACGTTGGTAAGTAAACCAGAAGAATCCATTGGTGTGGTCTGAGAGAGAAAGAAGCTCTTTGCAATAGTTGAAGAGAAAGGAAGAGTTGGGTCAAACTGTGTTGCCCATTTTAATTGGTGTGGTCTGTGAGAGAAACATTGACTCTATATTTTAATTGACTGTGAATGTTTATGGAAGCTTCGTCATACTAATCATTAACTTTTAAGGTATGAGGAAAGGAGAGCTGGTTTGACAAAAAAAAAGGAAAGGAGAGCTGTGGTCTTGGACTGGGTGGGTCAGGCCCAAACCTGATTAAATGATCCGATTACAGTATTGGCCTTTAGTCTACATTGTTTCAGGTCTTGATAAATAGTCTAAATAATTCATTAACTGACTTACACGCGCTTTTGTGAAAAATTAGTATTTATGAAAGTATTATAATTTGGATAGTATGTTATTAGTTTTAGTTTTATTTTGTGTGTGTATTTTTATATTGTTTTAATTACAGTTTAAATTAGTTGCTTAGTTGTGGTGTTTTAGTTTTACAAAATATTCAAAGACTTGAGTGGCATAATCTTCATTCCCAAAGATTGCATGGTAGATGCCTACCGCTATTTAAAAAACATATAAATTTTGATTAAATCAAATACTACAAACACGTGGTATAAAACCAAACACATTTAAAAATTAGTTACTCATAGTTTACCTTGTATCTCTAAGTAAAATTTCAATTTTTGTAGTAATCTTTCTTTTAGACTTAAGCTCTTGTAAAGATCGAACACTAACAATTTGTCCTACTATATCCGCGTAAAGAAAATATAATGAGAAAGATTTGAAATCTTTTGATCAAAAAAAAATTTGATCAAAAAAAAAAAAAAAAAAAAAGATTTGAAATCCAACACCTAGAATAATAATAAAATCTTGCATATTAAAAGAAAAATTTACCAATTAACACATTTTTATTAATGTTTCGAGATAAGTATCTGTAAATTCAGTATAATATTTTTCAGGCACTTCTGCTGGAAAATCTTCATAGACATCCACATAAGAACTAATCTTAAATGTGTTAATTATTATTGATTCACTTTATATCAACCCATCCTCAATTTTAAATCACTAAAATTATTTATTAAGATTATTGAGCATAAAATATGACTAAACATGAAATTTTTGGGAGCATGACAAATCAGCAAATTCACTTATCAAATAATAGTATAAATCATATTAAGTAATTATGTATCTTTTATTTAAGGAAAGAATGAAAAATATATTTTTATATATTGCTAATAAATTTATAGTTAGTCTAATAAATAGTATAATATATGTTTAGATGAACCAATCTATTTTTCAAGGATTCTAAGAATCATCTCTAGTAATGACATGTGGTTACCTCAAATGTTTTTTTTTTTGAGAAAACCTCAAATGTTTTAATGCTTCTCAATCAATATATTACAGATTTTTTTTTTGATATCATCCAAAATTATTTTCTTATTTATTTATAAAACAACAATTATAGTTAATTAATTATTAATTAAAGATTAAAATGTTATAAATTATAGAAAATTAAGTTTAAGGGTCATGATTGAAACAACATCTCAATCTCTCACTTTAAAAGTATTTTCTTTTCAAAACGAAGATTACTTATTGTATCCAAAAGGACACGCAAACTTTAACTTTTTTTCAAGTCTCAGACATGCATTTCCTGTGTGGATGTGACAACGTGTATAAATGGAAAGAGTGTGATCAGATAAAGATGTACTTTGGTTGAGCATAGTCCAGCATGTTTTTTATAAAATGTTTATTTATAAGTCTTCCTTGTGTCAGTGTACGAACATGAATTCATAACCAGCTTCTATTGGCTTTGACTGTAATTTATAACATTTATATGGGATGTCATTAAACTGTAAATAACAATGATCTTTTAGGTGTACAACACTATATTCTTCCCAACTCCTTTGCTTCAACTTGGTCTATAAGTCTCTCTCTCTCTCTCTCTCTCTCTCTCTCTCTCTCTCTCTCTCTCCAACCCATTTTAGAGAATTCTCTTACAACGATCTCTCTCCATGTCTGAAAGTGAAGAAGATGTTGTCCTTCCCCGTTTCTTCAAGGTCTTCCTCTCAGAAACTGCTTCTGAATCAATGGTAAAATCTCGTCCTCTCTTTCTTTTCCTTCTTCTTAATATTAGTAGGGAGAGTTATGGTTTAGGAGCAAAGAATCTTTAGTTGATTAGGGTGATGTGGATTTGTTCCTTTTGTTTCTTTTCACACGTTAAGTCTTGTTGATTTTAGTTAGAACAGAGTTTTCTGATGTTCTTCTGTGTGTTGGTGATTACTATAGGCGATTCCAATGTCCTTTAATGAGCATCTTGAAGACCCATTGCCACAAACAGCTAAGCTCTAAGGCACTGGAGGTGGTGTTTGGACTGTGAGCTTCAAGAAAATACGTGACTGTGCGTATTTCACTTCAGGGTGGTCAAAATTTGCAGAGGACCATGAGCTCAAGGACTGAGAGTTCTTGACCTTTGTCTACGACGGTTCTCAAAGTCTGCGAGATGCTTCATATCAGGAAGAAAGTTCACTCAATCAAGATCACAGTCACTCGTGGTTGAATCACTCATCATCATCAACAGTTCATCACCACACCCTACATCAATCACTTATTCACTATCATGATTCTATGGCTTTCTGTTTGTTTTAGGTGTGTTGTAGCTTTCTTCTCAGGTTTTATCATAGTAGTACTTTCTTTATCCCCAAGAAACCGTGTGAACTTAATGATGTTTCTGTGTTGTATTTTGAATGCTTATTATGCAATGCATCTATGACTTTCGAAGTATGTTTCCAAGCTGACAAAAAATCCAACAAGCTTCATATAACACAGAGACAGCGAAGCAAAAAACTTGAGCTGTATATACTGATTTATATTTTGATAGAAGAGTAAAAACATTAGATTAATACAACAATACTCACTAGTACCACTAAAACATTCTGATGTTGGCTGCAATAAAAAGGCAGCACTGCAATGCTCATTCTCCATTCTCATTGCTTACCACTTCAGACATCGGTGGTCTCATGTGTCTGTTCTGTTCCACACACAACAATGCTCTCTCAGGTCTCAGCAATCTTCCACATTGATTGAATACTGCTGTGTCATCCTCTTCTTCTAGAGCTGGATTACTGATGTCTCCATTGTCTCTATGCAGACAGACATTAAACCAAAAGAGATAGTTGCTGTTTTACACTATCTGCAGATTTCTTGTCAAGTTCATATTCAACAGCTTATTAACATGCGACACAAAAAAAAAATTAAAAAAGAAATTTGAATTATTTTCTCGAAAAACTTATAAAATTAATCATTTACTCATTGATGGTTGGAAATTTTAGACAATCCAAATCTATAATAACATTTGTATGACTAAAACACATTGGACCACATAGAGTGCCGGTCCTAAGTTATATAGTGCGTAAATCACATTAAAAATAATGTCTCCAAAACTAAACTTGTCGAAACGAAGACAATGCAAAGAGATAGCATGACTTGTGTACTTTATATAACATCTTGAATTCTTGTTTTGAAAAAAACTTTTGAATTATTGTTTTGAAAAAAACTTTTAAAATTAATTACTTATGTGTGATGGTTGGAAATTTAGACAATCCAAATCTGAACCAACATTTCTATGAATAAAAATACCATAGTCCTTATATGGATATGTAACGTGCCTATGGTTATACTGAGTTTTGGAGAAAAAATAAAATTTTTGTTATTAATATAACAGCGTTCATTAATCTAATGCTATATTTATGTATTTTTAAAATTTAAATAAACACATTTTTATTATAGTATATAAAGCTATTTTATTAAGAAACAATAATTTGTTAAAAGAGTGTAAGCCGATGACGAACTCGTTGAATCATTACTCCCATGTAACATGTACAAGCTTGAACCCAACAGGCCAACACAGAGTTTTAAAAACAAGAATTTCTTGTAGTGGATTATTATTGCTCACCAACAACAGCACAATAATGATTAATAAAAACCATATTTCTTGAGAATTTTAAAATAATAATAAAATAAAAAGAGACAAAGAGACCAATTTATTAAATGACGACAAAAAGAAAAGTGAACCACGAATTGCAATTATTCCCCTCCTATGCTTCTTTCGTGACTGTTTTTCTTTCCTTCCATAAAACCATTGTTCTAAAACGCGTCCGCACATGCGAGGACTCGGCCGGAGAAGCGCTCGGCGGTGATGAAGCGTCGCGATTTCAACATAGGCGGCCACTAAATCGGAGTCACTAATATTATTCACGTTTTTGAGGTTTGAAAGCTTGAAATCGGATGATACATGTTAAATCTACAAATTTATTTCATACCAAGCAAGAAAAACACAAAAATAATGGAAGAAATCTGAGAAAGAAAGCATGGCGGCTCTGTAAAAATGTTTGGGTTACCCTAAAAAATATTGAGGAAGATGATGATTAATTTACAGTTATGCCATTAATGAAAAAACAAAAAAAAGAGCAAAAAACGCTTCTTGGTAATCGAACTCCTCACCTGGCAGACTCAATGACAGCCACTTTCCACTAGGCTACATCAGCAACTGATATCTTTACCGTAAATAAATTGATAATATATGCACTTATTAAAAAATTTGAAAAACAGTGTTTAAAACTAATCCCCGCGTATACTCCGCTTACTCCCCGATTTTTTGGTAACTCGCTAGGCCCGTGATCGCCGCCCGACTAACGCCTAGCGTAGTTCCGAACAGGGCATAAAACTAACAAAATGAGTATTTTCCTGTTTTAAAAAGTCACTCACACACTTTTCCAGATCTAATTAGAATTTAATCACTTTAATTTAACTTTCGTTAATCATCTCAATTCATTTAATGGTAATAATTTACACATATATTCTGAAAAATAAACGATTAAAATAAACAAAATTCATAAACAAACTCTACACAGATTACAGAGTGCGCCCATATAATTGGAATCTCTCATCATCCTCTCTTGTCTTCAATCTCTGCCATTGTTGGTCGAAAGCTAAATCCTTTTTTCGAGCAAATCTATTACAGGTACACATCTCTCCAAAACCCTAATCTAATTACCGTCTCTGTCGTGAATCATTGTTTTGTCTGATCTGATCTCAATTCTCGAGATCTCATCACGAAAAGCTTCAAGATTTGAGTTTTTTTTCCACGGAAAAAAAAGCAAAATTCTCCTCACTTGCTAATTAAAGTAATGTTTCCTTTTTGGGGATGTTTGATCTGAGAGATTTGTTTGCAGGTACAGGCATTACATGTCTCTATCAGTACCCATTTCCTGATTTGGATCATAACAGTGCTAAAAAAAAAGACTTAGCCTTTGTTCCACAAAATGGCTTCTTCAAGATTGGGACTTTGTTAGAGAATCTTACACATTATGACAAGTCCTTGGTACAAGAGTGTGTTTGGTCTCAGAGGGTTGCTTTTCTTTATCCTCGGTGTTGTGGCTCTACTCACCATTTTATCACCCTTGACGTCCACTTCGTACGATGCTTCTTCCACTGGTTCTTCAGCACTCGTGCCCAACATTTATAGTAACTACAGAAGGATAAAGGAGCAAGCTGCTGTTGATTATCTTGATCTGAGGTCTCTCTCACTAGGGACTAGCCTGAAAGAGTTTCCTCTGTGCGGTAAAGAAAGAGAGAGCTACGTGCCTTGCTATAACGTCACTGGGAATTTGCTTGCTGGGCTTCAAGAGGGTGATGAGTTGGATCGGCACTGCGAGTTTGAGAGAGAGAAGGAGAGATGTGTGGTTCGTCCTCCAAGAGACTATAAGATACCGCTTAGGTGGCCTCTTGGTAGAGATATCATTTGGAGTGGGAACGTGAAGATAACTAAAGACCAGTTTCTTTCTTCAGGAACCGTTACAACAAGGTTCTTTTCTTTTTTGACACTTAACAGTTTCTTAAAATTCGGTTTCACAATTTTGCTTTTGTTATCAGGTTGATGTTGCTTGAAGAGAATCAGATTACATTTCACTCGGAAGACGGCTTGATCTTTGATGGGGTGAAAGACTACGCTCGTCAGATTGCTGAGATGATAGGCTTAGGAAGCGATACAGAGTTTGCTCAAGCGGGTGTAAGTTTTCTTACGCATAAACTTTTTCACCTCCAGCTTATGAGATTACTTATGATTGTGTTTGCAGGTGCGGACTGTGTTAGACATCGGTTGTGGATTTGGAAGCTTTGGTGCGCATCTAGTGTCGTTAAAGCTGATGCCTATCTGTATAGCGAAGTATGAAGCTACTGGGAGCCAAGTCCAGTTAGCTCTAGAGAGAGGCCTCCCTGCAATGATTGGCAATTTTTTCTCAAAACAGCTTCCTTATCCAGCTTTGTCTTTTGACATGGTCCATTGTGCTCAATGTGGCATTACTTGGGACATCAAAGGTAATTTATTACATCTACATGTATGTTTGGTTCTTTTGTCTTTGAATTTTTTTGAGGCTGAGACATGATGATGTTTTCTGTTTGTCCTTTGAGCAGATGCAATGCTACTTTTGGAAGTGGATCGTGTGCTGAAACCCGGAGGGTACTTTGTTTTAACTTCTCCTACGAACAAAGCACAGGGGAACTTACCAGACACGAAGAAAACGAGCATCTCAACACGGCTGAATGAGTTGTCTAAGAAGATATGCTGGAGTCTAACAGCGCAGCAGGATGAGTCGTTTCTTTGGCAGAAAACTGCAGATTCAAATTGCTATTCCTCTCGGTAAGTATGATCCTCAGGCATGGGGTTGTCTATGCTTGGGCATTCGAGTTTCGGTTCGGGTCAAGTATTTTGAGTATCGGTTTGGGTTGGGTTTTTCGGATATCAAGTAGTTCTAGTAGGGGCTAGAGGATCCATTTATGAACCGGTTATCGTTTTGGTTCCTGTTCGGTTATTTTTGATATAAAAATATAGGAACCCTTCGGGTATTCGGTCCAATTCAGGTTTCGGCTAGTTCGTTTTGATTTGGATTTTGGGTTCCGTTTTTTTCTTTTTTGCACAAGTTACTGTTGTCATTAAAAGTGTATATCCTTGTCTTTCCTCTGCTGATACTGTTTTGGTTCTTTATGCATAGTTCTCAAGATTCTATACCTCTTTGCAAAGATGGAGATAGTGTTCCTTATTACCATCCACTGGTTCCATGTATAAGCGGAACCACTAGCAAACGCTGGATCCCTATCCAGAACAGGTCTGCTGTTGCAGGAACTACCTCGGCTGAGCTTGAAATTCATGGTAAGTATCTCTTTCATTGTTCAATCATCACTTACTACTTTCAGAATCTAAACAGTTTGTTTTGGTTATGTTTTCAGGTATAAAACCTGAAGAGTTCTTTGAGGATATGCAAGTATGGAGATCGGCACTTAAGAACTATTGGTCCTTGCTAACACCTTTGATATTCTCTGACCACCCAAAGAGACCCGGCGATGAAGATCCTCTCCCTCCTTTCAACATGATACGCAATGTGATGGACATGAATGCTCGTTTTGGGAACTTAAACTCTGCTTTGCTCGAACAAGGGAAATCCGCTTGGGTGATGAACGTTGTCCCGGTCAATGCACGTAACACTCTCCCTATCATACTTGATCGTGGCTTTGCTGGTGTTCTACATGACTGGTGAGTGCGTAGATTGGTTAAAGAAAGAAAGCCCTTCTTTATCAAGATATGAATATCTTCTTTGTTCACTTGCGCTGCAGGTGTGAACCATTCCCAACGTATCCACGAACGTATGACATGCTTCATGCCAATGAGCTACTCACACATCTTAGTTCAGAACGGTGTAGCCTAATGGACTTGTTTTTGGAGATGGATCGGATTCTTCGCCCTGAGGTTTTTATATATAATAAACACACACGCATTTTCTTGTTTTTTCCACAAGAAGATCCTAAACTTGACCATTGTGTGATTGATTTGATTTAATATAGGGATGGGTTGTAATAAGCGACAAGTTGGGAGTAATAGAGATGGCACGTGCAATGGCAACTCGAGTGCGTTGGGAAGCACGAGTCATTGATCTTCAAGACGGTAGCGACCAAAGACTGCTTGTCTGTCAAAAACCTTTCCTCAAAAAATAACTCAAAAAAAAAGAGATTCTTCTTTCACTTACACATAAACAAACACTCACTAGTCACTACTACACACTTGTTTCACTGGTGAGTTCTCGCTTACTTGTTTTGTTAGGTGTCTCAACTTCCTGAGCTAATAATTAATAATCAATCTGATATTTTGTATACGTTTTTATTTTTTCAAAACAGATATCCAGATGATGATGCCTCCTGCAAATTCTTGAGAGAGATTATTTATTTTTCTCGGACAGAGGAAGAACACTTGAAGAAGGTTTTGTTAGAGTGGAAGCTGTAAGCTATGAGTAGAAGAAAGAATTTAGATTCTAGATTCTTTCATTTTTCTTTTCTTTTTTTCTTTCTCTTGGAACAATACTGTAGCTATATATTTTCATTCATCCAATTTTTGTTGCTGTTTAGTTTTGTAAACGAGATTACTTCTCTGAATTTTATTATCTTGGAAAAAATGTATTTAAACTATTAATAAGTCTCTGAATCTGTTAAACTTTTACAAAGGAAATGGAAAGTACAGTATTCTTTTTCTGAGTGAGTGAGAAATTTTAAATTTAGAAGTTTAAGTAAAGATTTCGTGGATGAAATGTTTTCAAACAAAAGAAAGACATAAAATATAAAAAGAGTTAGTGGAGATGCGGGGGATCGAACCCCGTGCCTCTCGCATGCAAAGCGAGCGCTCTACCATTTGAGCTACATCCCCATTTGCTTCTATCCTTTCTTAGTTATATATCTTCACATAATAACATAGTTGGTAACTTGATATATTGTCAGTATTTACACGTGGTGAAAGAATTTTATAAATAAAATCTTAGATGCTTTTTCTTCTTTTGTCATCTGATGGATTTTATAAGATTAAATCAGGAGGATCATACACAAAGCCGGCAAGGATATCATCTTTCCGGAGTCATAAGCCGTCAAGGTAAACAATACCCCTCAGAACCAAAGTTAAAACCAACAAAAATCACATAAACATAACAGAGGAAGGACAAGATCATAAGGTCTTCTGGAGCGCACGTACAATCGATAGAGATGTGAAGATAGATGATGACGGCAGCTAGAATACGCGTGAAAGCGATGCAGGTTCTAATTATTAAAGTTGCGAGAACCACGAACTACCGTCACTCTATAGAAAGCTTCGCTTGAGGGAAGCAACGAGATAACGGATCTCCAACTCGAGCAGAAGACGAAGACGACGTTTGACAGTAAACTACTCATAGACCAATCGCGATTGAGTTAAAGCTCCAAAGTCTCTTAGATGCTTTTAGATATGTATTTTTTTCATAATCAGCTTAAAAAATCAACAGTGTGATCCATTATTTTATGCGCTAATTCAGCAACTGATATTTTGTTTGCTCCAATTTTCTCCTTATAGGATGATTGGTTGTGGTTGTAGTTTTATGTTTTTGGCTGTAGAATTTATGCTGTAGAGTTATTTGCTGTAAATGTTTTTGCTGTAGATTTATAAATCACTATTTTTTCTCTAGAAATAAAGTTTTCTACAGTCTTTTTTTTTTAATTTTCCAGAGATATTTTTGCGGTAGCTTTTTAAAAAAAATGAAAACTTGATTGGTTGATATGTATGGCTCTAAACTAAATTTTGGCTGTCTAGAACAGCCACAACCCATCACCGATTATGTTTGTTTTTTCTAAACTGTAATTATCATTAAAAGTAAATGAAATGTTTGTCTTTTTCAAAAAGACTTTTACAAACTGGTTTCTTGGCAAAAATTAGGTAAAAAACAAGAAATTCAGTATTTGCTGGATTGAAGAACGGGATCCTCTGAATAACATACTTATCAGAGGAAATGAAGAACATCTCAAAAGAATATGTCAACAATTGCACACTAAAAACTAGTACAATATGATCTAAATAATATATATACATCATCAGTCAATGCATTCATTATCAGTTGATTTTTAATTTTAGCAAGGGTGCATCTTAACTATTCTAATTCATGTGGATTTACATACTTAATCACTAGACTTCTTTGAATTTATATATAAAATCTTAGAGCAGAATCTATACACACAATCATATGTTTATATGTATATTATAGATACATATAGCCACGAATATACACGTATATCTATGTTGGATTGTTCGCTCATGTGTTCTGTAAAAATCTATCATGTTAGAATATACAGATGATATCGTAGGATAATAGAAATACAGGACTTTGCATGAAAAGTTAAAGCTGGCGAAAATTAAAAATATAAACATAAAAAGTATGTCCAAAAAACAGAAGGTACCTCATTCCCTCAACACATTAACCAGTCATTTTGAAATTCCCTTTTGTATTATTAGTCTCAAATTCCATCATCTATCTTCTTTGAATAAACTTTTTAATTTAATAAAAAATAATAAATTACCTTCAAAAATTATAACACGAGAAAATAACCTTTTAACTTCTGAAATAAAATAAACTATAATCATATTACAACATAAGAAACAAAATACCAATAAACTTTGGAAAATATTGATTGGTTGGTCGCATTTGTTCAAACCAATTAAAATCTTCATCTGCAAGACTCCAACCCTTAACTTTTCTAAAGATTCTTCTTAAGAATCTAACTTTAGTTACCTCTTTTTCTTTTCTTTTCTTTTATTTCGGGAATGAATTTCATTTAAAAAAAAAAAATTGACGAAAAGTAAAGAGTTGTTTCTTTTTTAGCATCCCATGCAAAGCACGCACAAAAGAGATTCTCTGGTGGACACGTTTCGACTTACTTCATAACTTTGATTTCTGTCTGAATATCCCCTTTGTCTGTATAAAATACGGACCCCCGAATTGTTCTCTCTCCTAATTTATCTTATATTCTTCTTCTTTTTTACATGTTATTCTTTGATTTCAGTATATTATATACTTTTTTATGTTACCAGTCTTTCGAAGTCTAGACTGACTCGGTTGGTCAGACTGATAAATCCACGTACGTCTCCAGCCAATACTAATCTGGTCTGGTTATATTTTAAAAACTGAAATTCTTGACCTACGTAATTACGGAAAACATTATAAAAACCTATAGACTTCGTAGTTTCAAAAACACCTATAGACTTCGCTATAGCCAATTCAAATTATATTAGTAAAAAAATCAAGTCGAATGATATATTTTTGGTTTGTACGTTTAAAATTTAATTAAAAGACATTTTTCTTGCTTCGGATACAATTTTAATTTACAGTGTATTCTAGTGTGTAATCAAAGTACACATACAAGTATGCAACGCATTCTTCTGGTTCTTTTCATAAAACAAAATGAAATTTTGTGTTTTTGGTGGAAAATATAATTTTTTCGTTTTGTCATGAAAAACATTTTACGATTTTGAAAAATATAATTTTGCAGTCTTGAAAGAAAATATATTTTTTAATTACGGCGGAAAAATTTGTTTTTACAGCATTATCGAAAAATATGATTTATATGATCTTGGTAGAGAAATGCATTTTTCTAGGTTTAGCGGAAAATGTGGTTTGGCAGTATTTCAGTTTTGACAGAACTAATTTTTGTGATTTTGACAAAAAAAATTGTGTTTTCAGCTTTTTGAGGAAAATGTAATTTTTTAATTTTGATGAAAATGTGTTTTTGCAATTTTAGCAGAAAATGTAGTTTTGGTGAAACTTGGTTTAATATTTTAGCAGAAAATGTATTTTAAAGATTTTTGGGGAAAATACAAGTTTTAAAACCAAGTTTAGATAAACATATAACTATACAGATGCACCAATTAGCTCTTCTGAATGAGCTTTATTTCAAGCTAAAATTTTAAAAATTATTCGGATGAATCATTTAGATGGTGTTTATTTAATACAAAATAAACATCAATTTCATTTCTATATAAATGGTTCATTTAAAGGAAAAAACTAACAACATCATAGGTGACACCTACTTTATGGTTTCAAGGGTAAACCATGGGTCATGGTTGTTTGTGGCAGTTGTTTGTAGAAGACACAATATTTTTTTGTGTATTATTGTTAATTTAGCAATCAATCAAGATTTGTTTTTTTAAATTTTTTTTTGTCTCAATCGTGGTCACAGTTAATGGATTTTCCGATCACTCATGGTTAATAAATCTTCTTATCGTTCATGGTTATGGTTAATGGATTTTTCATACTCGTTCTTTCGGCCGGTGGGCTTCATTTTATGTGACGAGTGGTGCATTAATTTTTTCGGAGATTCGAAAATTCTTTTTACTGATCCTATAATCACCACATGACATTTCTTCAATCTTTGACATCACCCGCACAATATCATAATCATTTCGAGATATGTCAAAAATCCTTACACTACTTTAACTCAAACATACTTAACTCTAGAGTTTTTTCCTAAATATATGACCAAAATAAATAAATACACTTTGATAACATAATTAGCTAAATCAATTCTTTTATTTTTTTAAATAAATACCGCAATCCGGGATATTACAAAATTGTTCTCGTTATAGTATTTTTTGGTCCTTTTAATTATCTCTGTAATATTCTTTCAAAAATTAGTATAAAATTTTTTTTAACCAAAAATATAATTTGTGTTTTTTTTTTTGTTAAATACAACTCTAAATTAGGTTTTGGTTGTATCATTTCTTATTCCAACGCAGTTGGTGTATGAATTTTTTTTTCCTACATTTGACTTTGTTCAGTTTACTTGATCCGTTAGTAGTAAATAAGATATATGGTGACTTGTAAATTTGACAATATATTTTTTCTACAAAAACAATATAATAATAGAGAAATACAAGAATATACCTAAGTCACTAAAATTTATGTCAAAAACTATACATTTTTCAAAAGACTCTTTTTTCTTTGTCGGCTTGCAAAAGAGTTCATTTTTCTACTTTTATGGCCTCCAAAAGAGGATAAAGATACGAGTAGTCCATGTTACGTTCCGTTCATCGTTTATATTTTATATATTGTTTTCATATCACAATTTCTTTGGTTACACAACTAGCTAGAGATTTGGGATTATCTATTACGTGTGATTTTCCGACCGGAACTGATCTAGAGTTCAATGTTTCTGGTCCTATATATAGTGTTGCCGATCAATACAACGTTATCTGCAAAAAAATAATAATATATATATTTGTTAAAATGCGATTACAAAGTCTTGACAGAAATTCTCTAGTGTAGACATCATCTTGAGTATTTAACACTTCTAAAACTGACTTTAAATAAACCGGATCGGTTCAGTCTGCAGAGTTTTTTGTTTTACTAATTATTAATGAGATTCTTGTAAGAGGAAATATTTCCAATCTAACTTGGATTCACTGCTTAAACCCTAGGAAAAGAATGATATCATGATCTAAAGTCTTGAATTGTTAGTTCTGGATAAAAGCTAAATTACAGGTTTCGAAGTTGGTAGATTATAAATAGATAAACAAAGGATAAATGATAGGAAAATAGGAGTATATACATTAATAGACTAATATACCATATAACTATAGTTTAAGAGACTTGAAGGAAGACATGAAATGTTTGAAGTGGATATCCAAATTTTAGGATATGCATGTCGGCTGCTCGAAGATTTGATGTGGGATTATATGCCAATGGGATACTTAAACAATAAATAAGAAACAAAAATTAAAAATAAAATAAATAATATTTCTATCAACATTATAAAAAATAAAATAGTTTAAACCGAAAGTTTAGAATCTATATCAAGCAAATAAAAATTATTAGTATGCAGTACATTAGTCTAGATTCAAGATGTCCCAGCGTTAGCCCTTATCAAGTATCCAGCCTTCTTCAATTAATATATCGGATGAATCCTGTTTAATCCTGGATATATAGTTTTATAAACTTTTTCATTACCTTCGATAATGAACTTTTTCATTACCTTTGATTCCATTTATAGTTGAATTCTCACACGAATTGTTTGGTAAAGAACTTTTTTTCCTAATGCAACTTTTGCAAAACAATTTCTCCAGATAGAGCAAACCAATTAACTTATTTTAGTTTAAACGTGAGACTGACAACAACAAAAATAGTTTAAGTTTTACACTATCGAAACTGAGTTTTGTGTATTATTTTATTCGAGATTTCAAAATACTTTAGATCTTTTCATAATTAAATTCTTGAAATAACATATAAAGTGTATCACAAACGTTTTGAGTTTATATCTTCTAATTAATTCATAGATGTCAAAAATGTTGTTATCCATTGCTTCATAACTACAGCTATGAGCTAACTTTTTTAGGTGTGTCAAATTAGTCCATTTTTAATTGAACGTAGATAAGAATAACATTTGAAAGACAATGCAATTCTTGGAGATATAAAAGAATAAGAGCGAGAAAATGTGATAAAGAAAATGTTTAAAATATTTCTAAGCAAGAATCTTTTACCTTCCTGGCCACTTCACTAAAGCCCGGTGGGAAGATTCTGCGACTCTCAGTTCTCTTTCAATATTGTTTACTATGTGAATATCTGTCCTAGTTTATGGTAATCAGTTAAATCAGATGTTCCCTTTCTTTCTCTCTTTTGCATCCACTAAATTTAGAATAATTTCTCATCTTTATTTTAATTCGATTTAGAAAATAAGTGATCAATCGTTACCTCTCACTCTCGTGCGACTATAAATATAAAAATCTTGTTGCCTGGTATATGCTTCTTTGATTGATATATTTTGAATCTCAGTATTTTTTAAAAATTTAATTAAAAACATATAGGTGGTGGAAGAATATTATGTTTTTTGGCCAACGACTCTAGATTACCGTAAATACTCTAAACGTTTACCATTGATTCCTTTCATATATGGCAGGGGTGATTCCATGCATTAACTTAAAAATGTCTGTTTCTTTAACAAATGTCCGAACAAGAATGTTAGCTTAAACCTGTGTCCTGTCAACAGCTTAAATCATTTAATATAGCAGTAGCACAGCTAGGAACACATATTTTATTAACAAAATTTAAAACTTAATTCACAAAAGTATAAGCTCTTAGAAGTGGTGAATTAACAAAAAGCGGAATCTGGGATTAAAACAATATATCGCTTTAATAAAAATAATTTAAAGCTTTTTTTTCTTACCCGTTTGTTCTTTATAACAAGTTTCCATATATTCCCTTTTGCTCTCTCGACTCTAATGCTTTATATCCTCCTCTTTTCTCCTTTAGCCTCTCTTTTCTCTTTCTTTCAAATGAATTATATTAAAAATATATATACTAAGCTGATAAAAAAGTGATTACAAATTAAGCATAACAAGAGAAAAAACTAGAAATAACACATCAAGTGGTTGTAGTTTGATGATTTAAGTTGAGCCATAAATACTTTTTTTTGCTAAGTATATGATATTGAGCTACCGCAAAGTTCATATAACGATTTGAGTATATTCAAAATGGGTTTAGACCATATATATAGTTTGACAGCAAAAGTCATTCGTCTATGTCCTACCCGCCAATCAAACATTCGGCAAAGTTTTAGTGGGAGAAGATCAATAAAAAAAAACTCATAGATAAATTTGTTGCTTGTAATTTTGGATAGGTAAGTCTGCTTATTTTCCGCGTCAAGCATATATACTTTTAACAAAGATTTTTTTTAAACACTGTATATGTTTCTAACCGCATCGTTTTATTTTCTATACTGCGTGGTTATGAAATTTGCTCACCAATCAAATTTTCAATCCAAAATATGAAGTTAAAAAGCCAATAGATATTCTAAATAAGATAGAACATATATGCATGGTAGCATCGGAAACGTTAGGCTTTTTTGAGAATTACATTCATAGCCTTTGAGTCTCATTAGAGAAGAGTAACGATTTTTAATACGTGAGACGTTTCCTCTCACTAGAACATCTCCTGACTCTCTCTCTATATTTTATATATGTGTATGGTGACAGATCACTTTATTCCATCCTGCCCTTTAAATTGAGCCTTCTAAAAAGGACAGGAACCTCCTCGTGATCCTCCTTGTGTCCACAACCCAACATTTTATTCCCTTTTTCCTCTGTCTTCCTCTTCATCCTCTCTTCTTCTCCAAACCCTAATTTTCACAAACCCTCAAAATCATTGAATATATATTTAAGAATCATCAGCATATACATATCATCTGAAACTTGAAGCCACTACATATTCTTCTTGGTTCCTTGATCATCTATTTATAGCCAAAAACATTAATAGATATTCTTCTTACATACACATAAATAGAGAGTATATAGACAATATTAATGCACTACAAGAAAACAGGGCGATACCGACGGACGAATTCGTCAGAATGTCGTCGGAATAAGCATATTTTGACGAAATTCTGACGAAAACGGTCGTCGGTATCATTTCGTCGGAATCTAAATATTCGTCGGAATTTCGTCAGAGTCTCCGACGACATTCTGACGAATACCGAGAAACCACATTTTGACGAACTTCCGACGAAAGTCCGACAACATTTTCCGAGACCGAGTTCATCGGAAGCGAAGATACCGACGAACGAGTCGCCGAATATTCGACGAACCAAAGTCGTCCGAAAATTCCGGCGAACCAAAGTCGTCGAATATTCGACGAACCAAAGTCGTCAGAATATTCCGACGAACTAAGGTTCGTCGAATATTCAACGACTTCGTTCGTCGGAAATTTATGACGACTTAGGTTCGTTGAATATTCCGACGACTTTGGTGTCGGAATATTCGGCGACTTTGGTCGTCGGAATATTCACGAACCGAGTCGCCGAATTCATCATTTTTAAAATATTAAAATTTATTTTTTATTTATTTTTAATATTAAAATTAATAAATAAATAAAATCCGAAATTAAAATTTAATAATATTATAGAATTTAAAATTTCATACAAACTGAAAAGAAAAAAAAACATTCAGAAAGTTTTAAAATTAAAAAAAAAACTAGGGACCGGAAGGAAATAAACGATCAAGCTTCTCCAATATCTCCGCGTTGGCCCTCCTTGAATCCGCTAACTCAGCAAGAATTGTGGCATTCTGCTCCTCCAATGCCACAATCCGTTCATCTCTGCTGTGTAGTTGCTCCAGAATCATGGGATCGGCATATGGAGCTTGCGAAGAAGAAGTCGGATACGAAGAAGCACGGCGGGCCAACCCAACTAAATAGCCTCCTTTCCTTTTAGGAACCGCCTACAAGAATATTTAAAGTTAGTAAACAGTATTATAAAAGAAATATATATTTATTTTAAAATTTACCTTTTCGACCATCTCGTTGATTTGGTACGGACATGGTGGTTGAAGCACCCGTAGAATTGCCGTCATCGAGAGAGGCTGAGAAGCTTGATAAGCTTCTTTCGAGATTCCACCAACTCAACGACCTCTCGATTAGGGATCCTGAACTTGTCCGGTCTTCTTATTAGTGTGAGCCTCTTTAATAAGCTCGAGGCGATCTACGGGATTACCGCCGCTTGCTTCAATCTAAAAAAACATTAGTTAAAGAATATCTAAAAAATAATTTAAATAAATGTAAAGATAAATAGATATAAAAAAGAATCACTTACAAGTTGATCCTCCTTAGGACATAGAGCAAGCGCCGAGGTTGTGCACATACATTCCTTTCCGCCACGATCGCTTCTTCCGATTCTTCGAAGTTCTTACGAGACGCCGCTATATGTCGCCCTTCTCCCAATGGACTATCAACTGCTCCCACACCATCCCATTAATGAACCGTGGCTTTGTTTTCAGCCATACTGTCTTCCACGAGTTGATCGCTTCAGATAAGAGTCCATGGCCTTCGTTGAATTTCGGACGGATTGTTTCCGTCACGACCGACTCAGTGAATTCTTGCTACAAAACACACATAGATTTAATTAGTAATGCAAACATACATTAAAATATTAAAATACATTAAAAACTAAAAGTTACCGCAAATTGACGAAACCACAACTCCCGCCTCGAAGGGATCACACTCCACTTCGGATATCCGACGGAGCATGGAATACATCATCCGTTGATGCTCCCGCTAATGCCATTGCTGGACTTTTGGAACCTTTAAAAAATTTCATGTTAGAAAGTTAATTAAGGGAAAACATAATGCTTGAATAAAGTAAAAATACTAACCAAGTTGTATATCCCGTCGGGTTGGGATGGAGAACCGAGATGCTCTCGACCTGGTTGTTGAACCAATAGTTCAATCGACATGACCCCGCCTCGAGCATGAGCGGGATCGACGGCTGGAGCGGGAACATAAGCGGGAACATAAGCGGAACCGAAGTTTTGTTCTGAGGCGATCCCGATGCACGGAAGTATTCACCAACAACCTCGCCACGGGTGCTGAACGACGAAGCGGTGGAACGGCGCCTCTCAGACCTAAAATTTTTTAAAAAATTAATAAATCAGAAACCTTTTCAAAGATTTATATATATATATATATATATATATATATATAAAAGATTATAAATATTTCTAAAATGTTTATAAATATTTATAAATGTTTATAAATGTTTATAAATATTTATAAATGTTTATAAATATTAGTAAAAGTTTAAAATATTTAAAATATTTAAAAATATATTAAAAATTAATATTACAAGTTTTAATATATTTATAATTATAAAAAAAATGTTTATAATTATAAAAAATTTTAAAAACGTTTATAAATATAGAAAATGTTTATAAATATTTAAAATTTTTATAATTATAAAAATGTTTTAAAAACGTTTATAAATATAGAAAATGTTTATAAATATTTAAAATGTTTAAAAATGTTTATAATTATAAAATATGTTTTAAAATTATAAAAAAAATTTAAAACGTTTTATTATATATAATATATTACTGAAACCCCAAAACGTTTTTAAAAATCAGAAATACATTTAAAAACACAAAATTATTGAATTTCAACAAACATAAATTATTAAACCCCAAAAAAAATTAAAACAAGTTTGTAAACAACAATCCCTAACTAATAGATCCTAATTATCCATTCAATCCTAAAGTTTTCAATCAAACAACCTATAATCCCAAGATCTAACTTTCTAAATCTTAAAAATTGAAAAAGTTAAGAAAATTACATGTTTATGGTGTGTGGGAGGAGATGTCGGAGGGAGAACAGACGTCGCCGAGAGAGGAGGAGGACGCCGAGTCGCCGGAGTCGCCGGAGAAGGAGGAGCCTCGGATCGCGGAGAGGAAGAAGAAAGAGATGCGCCGAAATGAGAAGGAAGAAGAAAGCTAGGGCTTTTAAGTTTAATGATTCACGGACCGTGTTCGTCGGTATCCGTCGGAATCATTAAACTTAAACCAATGATGGTTCACGAAAATTTTCACGCGAATTTAATTTGAATTATGGAATTCGGATTTTAACTCTGAGGTTCGTCAATTCCGGTATATTCTGACGGATTTCTGACATTGTGTGTTTAGGTCTTTAAACAAGTTTGTAAATGCAAAATCCAAATCTTTGATAATATTTATAGTATTTGCATAAAGATTTAACTATGAAAATGTTTTCATAACAAAATTTCACACAAAAAAATTTGTAGTGTAAGATTAGATGAATATGATTGTATAGGTATATGTGTGTGAAGATAAGATGTTAAGAAAATATATTTATACATATATAAATATTTTAATGAGTTGTTATATTGGAACGGTTGTGATCTAATATTATACTAAACACTTAATATGTGTTATTTTCAAAGTTTTGTGTCCGAATATAAGTATTTTTTGATGTAGAAAATGTTATTTACAATAGTCGCCGAAATTCCTCGAAAATTCGACGATTCCACGAACTCGAGGTTCGTCAGAATTCGTCGGTATATTCTGACGGATTTCTGACACATTGTGTTTAGGTCTTTAAAACAAGTTTGTAAATGCAAAATCCAAATCTTTGATAATATTTATAGTATTTGCATAAAGATTTAACTATGAAAATGTTTTCATAACAAAATTTCAC
Source organism: Brassica nigra (assembly GCA_016432835.1). Lineage (NCBI taxonomy): Eukaryota > Viridiplantae > Streptophyta > Magnoliopsida > Brassicales > Brassicaceae > Brassica > Brassica nigra. The sequence goes on along the minus strand of CM028247.1, from coordinate 11,575,831 downwards.
ACAAAAAAAATTTGTAGTGTAAGATTAGATGAATATGATTGTATAAGTATATGTGTGTGAAGATAAGATGTTAAGAAAATATATTTATACATATATAAATATTTTAATGAGTTGTTATATTGGAACGGTTGTGATCTAATATTATACTAAACACTTAATATGTGTTATTTTCAAAGTTTTGTGTCCGAATATAAGTATTTTTTGATGTAGAAAATGTTATTTACAATAGTCGTCAGAAATTCCTCGAAAATTCCGACATCAACTCGAACTCGAGAGGTTCGCCAGAATTCGTCGGTATATTCGGACGGATTTCATTACATGTGTTTAGGTCTTTAAAACAAGTTTGTAAATGCAAAATCCAAATCTTTGATAATATTTATAGTATTTGCATAAAGATTTAACTATGAAAATGTTTTCATAACAAAATTTCACACAAAAAAAATTTGTAGTGTAAGATTAGATGAATATGATTGTATAAGTATATGTGTGTGAAGATAAGATGTTAAGAAAATATATTTATACATATATAAATATTTTAATGAGTTGTTATATTGGAACGGTTGTGATCTAATATTATACTAAACACTTAATATGTGTTATTTTCAAAGTTTTGTGTCCGAATATAAGTATTTTTTGATGTAGAAAATATTTACAATATAATGCCGAAATTCCTCGGAAAATTCTGACGACATTCCGAATTTAACTGAGAGGTTCGGTCAATTCACGGTATATTCTCGGACGGATTACGACATTGTGTTTAGGTCTTTAAAACAAGTTTGTAAATGCAAAATCCAAATCTTTGATAATATTTATAGTATTTGCATAAAGATTTAACTATGAAAATGTTTTCATAACAAAATTCACACAAAAAAAATTTGTAGTGTAAGATTAGATGAATATGATTGTATAAGTATATGTGTGTGAAGATAAGATGTTAAGAAAATATATTTATACATATATAAATATTTTAATGAGTTGTTATATTGGAACGGTTGTGATCTAATATTATACTAAACACTTAATATGTGTTATTTTCAAAGTTTTGTGTCCCAATATATTTTTTGATGTAGAAAATGAGTTTATATTGTCAGATTCTGGAAACGACATTCCACTAACCTGAGAGGTTCGAATTTCGCCGAATTTTCCGAGGAATTTCTGACTACTATTGTAAATCATGAATAAACCACATTCGCGGTATGTCGCCAGTAGTTCCACTATTACACCACGGAATCTTAAAAAAAAAAAAAAAAAATTTACAACTTAACTAAGATGTTATAATTAAGAATTCTAATCGAATCTTAATCTTCGAATCTTCATCAAACCCCAACTCGACTGGAATGTACAACAGCATCAAGTCCAAACTCGAAAAATTCTCAACGAGTCCAACATCTCCCAAATCTTCAACTGCACTCACGTTGCTGGTAGAGTCTGGTTGTAATGGCTCATTATCAAGTTCCATCCACTCGTCTCTTGGTTGATTTGTGTTACGTTGATCCATGGATCGCCTTCAGACGCCACCGAGGGTAACTGATGTAACACACCTATCAATTATACAAGTATTAGTAAAATATAAACCATTAATTATGTTATTAAAAATTATGAATAAATTGATATACCTGATCAGCATGGCTTAATGAAAGGATCATAATATTGAAGTTTCCATGAATGAACTGATGTAACACCAAACGATCTGTCTTCACTCCTCTATCCGGGTGGTGTCATACCAATCACAATAATACTACACACCAATCCAACCATACCAGAAACCGATTTCCAATATTTCTTCTATGTCTGTAGTAGACATCATCACCGAAGAAGACGAAACACCAGCATCATATGTTGATCTCGAATGACCTTTTCGTGAATGCATATCCTCGCGACAATATTTTGGATATGATCTGACCACAAAGTTTGGTCCCCGCACAATTTCGCGTATCCAATCATCGAACACAAACCTCTAGCCAAACCATCATCCACCTATAAATTAAAGACATATATTAGTGGAAAGTTAATTACTTTATATTTAATATAAACTAATATATCATTTGCATAGGTAATATGATATATGACTCACATAACTAAGAAACCATGCAGCAACTATGTCCGAAGTTTTGAAGCTCATCTTCTTCGTCGATGCCTCGGAGTCATACGCAACTCGCCATATAAACACTATATAAAAAGATATTGTCAATATGAATCAAACTTATTGAATATATATTAATCTAACTATTTAAATGAATAAATATTTTTACCTCTCATATTGTTGAAGTTCTTCACAGTTGGTTAGCAAATATGTTTGCAAATGAGCGTTCGGTCTCGTAAGTCTCCGCTTCGTGGGTTTTCCACTAAGTCGTCCTATTTCCTGAACATGCTTGGGACAGTAACATGATATGTTGCTCTCTCCTCATCATCATGCCGAGCAGGTCTTCGGTTTTTGTATGCACTGATGGAAGCAAAGATTGCAGTTTCTTCATTGATCACCTGTGCGACTATAGATCCTTCCACCTTGCTTGAATTTCCCACCTTCTTCTTCAGATGATGCATATAACGCTCAAAAAGATACATCCATCGGCATCGCAGGACCACAGTTCCAATTCTCATGAGATGAATAGAAGATGCTCCATTACATCAAAGAATGATGGAGGAAATATCTTCTCGAGCACATGCTGACTGGTATGTTTGCCTTCAGATTACTAATACCCTCTGCAGTCACTGCTCTGGTGCATAAATCGCGGAAGAAAACACTTATCCCTACATAGATAAAAGACAAAATTTTCATAAGTATTAGGTTTATATAAGCATAAAATATAAAAATCATTTAAAATATAAAGATAAAAGATACCTGCAATTGCTTCATGAACATTGGCAAAAAAGTAACGGAAGGAGGCGCTGATAATTACATGACAATCATGACTCTTTAAGCCATAAACTTTCCTTCGCTTCTATCAACGCATTCAAAATTGATGCATAACCGTCTGAAATTGCACTCTATCTGTAATCCAATCAAAGAACTCTTCTTTTGCAGCACCATCCAAATGATAAATGGGAAAATACCGTTTCATCAACGTGAAGTTCGTGAACCATCACATATATCGACTAAATCCAACCTTGACTTCAAATTATCCTTCGTTTTACCTGGATGTTAAGGATTGTGTTCATCGATTGTCAAAAGTTCTTCTCGATATGCATGACATCTAAATTATGCGCAAAGATGATCCTTCCAATATGGTGATCCCGAAAATACTTTTTGTGCCTTATGTAGCTCTCCAACCGCATCGACTCGAATGTTTTCATGTCCACCTACGTCGACGCTCTATCTGCACCAAAATCCCTCAACTGTTTCCACAAATCTTCCCCACTAACTTCGGTGGACCATCAAACATCTGCTTGTTCTTCGTAAACAAAGTCTTACTCCTTCGGTATGGATGATCGTGGTAGAAATCTTCAGGACAGTCAAACCAACACGTTTTCCTTCCGTTTTAGTTGGAAAGCATATGTGTCATCTTGACAATATGGACATGATAGCCTCCCATGTGTTGTCCATCCGATAACATACCATATGCTGGAAAGTCACTTATTGTCCACATAAGTACCGATATGAAAATTTTCTTTGCACGAAACATCGATGTCTCAAAACCATGCCCATAGTTGTTGCAACTCATATATCAGTGGTTGAAGAAACACATCTAGTGATCTCTTAGGATGCTCTGGCCCGTGGACGAGAATGAGAGGAACAAAACTCGTCATGCACAAGCTCGGCGTAAGTTGTACGGTGTCACAATAATCGCCATAGAGAATACTGTCTTCCATGCTTTCCAAATGGGCTGAAACCATCAGTACATAATCCAAGATAAACATTTCTTTCTCTTCCGAAATTCTGGATATGTTGACCGAAATGTTTCCAAGCCTTCGATCGGAGGATGTCTAATCTCACCATTTGTGGAATGCTCGCATGCCATCTCATTGCTTTTTTGCTGCTCACACTGATACAACCTCTTCAATCTTTCCAAAGGCAAAACCACATCCTTTGAACGGGACCGAACTCTCCCTCGTCTCCGATAACGAGGTTTCCTACAAAATTTGCATTTAACCCGCTCCTTATCAGCTCCCCAAGAGATCATGCAGTTGTCAATACATACATCTATCACTGTACGGGTTGAAGACCGCAACAAGTTTCTGAACCTCGTAGTATGAACCCGGGCAAGATTATCCTCGTAGAATACCTTTGACAAAATCAGAATCGCCCACACATTCTTCAGCCAAATTATAGTCGTCTTAATACCCATCAATCTAGCAGATGATAAGGGTGAATGACCATCTCTACAACCTTTATATAAAGGCTGTTTTCCGCATCCAACATGTCAAAAATCTCCTAGATTCGGGTTTGGTTCTTCCCTCGATAATGATCATGTATCATCCGCCAGACCTACACCATAATCTATATCCGTTTCAGTTCTTCTAACCTAATATCGCTGAGGTTCCACAGATCGAGGTTCGCTAGTACTACCATATTCATAACCAGTTTTCCATGAAGATACCAAACTTTATAATTACATGAAAACCTCTCATATACAAATGAGACCAAACATCAAATTCTTTTATAACTCTATTATTATTGGTAGAGAGCAGGACATCTTAACATACCGGTTTTGATTCTTGTTGTTGAACAAGCCTCATGAATTCTCCAACTTGACCGTATTCATCCGTAAGCAAATTGGTGTTGGGATCCATATGAGGTTTATCCATCCACGAACGATAATAAACTCACAAGACATGATTTTCTCGAATTATTGTGATTAGAGAGAGTGAAGAGTGAATGAGGAGTGAATGAGTTGAATGAGGAGAGGTTGCATTTATAGGAAAATGGTTCAGCACCGACGACATTTTCGACGAATTCACGACCAACGGTCATATTCGGCCGAATTCGCGGTGTTTTCCAATCTTAAACGGCTATAAAACAGTCATATCTAATTGTCATAAGTTCGTTAATTTTCAAGTATATAGTGACGAAATTCAATAACAACAAATTATATATATGATCGGGAAGTCGCCAATTTCAAGATATAGTGACGAAATTCAATTTAACTCAACGGTTATTTATATTATCGGAAAGTCGTCGGAATTTTGTCAGATATAGTGACGAAATTCGACGACTCAACTATATATATGATCAGTATGTCGTCGGAATTCCGTCACTATATTCCGACGGACACATATTTCTCCGAAAGTCGTCAAAATTTTCCGACGACATTCCGACGACTTCGTTTTTTTAAATTTCGTCGGTATGTCGTCGGTATGTCGTCAAGAAATTCCGACGACCCTCCATCCGTCGGAATGTTCGTCGGAATATGCCGTGTTTTCTTGTAGTGATGGCTTCCTCATCAGAACTAAGCTTGGACTGCAAGCCACAAAGCTACTCTATGCTTTTGAAATCCTTCGGAGAAAATTTTCAGAGCGATCAAACCACACAAAAGCTTGAAGATCTGCTTTCTCGCCTCGAACAAGAACGTCTCAAGATCGATGCCTTCAAACGCGAGCTCCCCCTTTGCATGCAGCTCCTTAACAATGGTACATATATATCCAGTTACAGATATTAACATATAAATCTATATAGTTTGTATAATATAAACTGAAAATCTTCCTTTTGCCGTGATAAGAAAAGACTTAAAACAAGAACAGAAACCTAATTAATAAAATACAATTACATATGCCTAGCTAGAAGAATTTTTGAATTTCTTTAATTACTTTTTCTAAAGATCTTTATTCATTAATTTAAGAATTTCATTCATGAAAATCAGAGCTTGCTTTTGAATTCTTTGAATAAAAAAAAACTTTTGTTAATTCCTCCCATCCTATCACTGAAATCAACAAATTTAACTAAAGTGATTTTAAAGGTCATAAGGTTCATTTTAACTTTCATGTGTTTTAAATTACTTTATTATCTTTTCAGCTGTGGAAGTTTACAAACAACAGCTAGAAGCATATCGAGCAAATGGTAATAACAACAACCAAAGTGTTGTCACAAGACCGGTTCTTGAAGAGTTCATACCCTTAAGAAACCAACCCGAAAAGGGGAATAACTGGATGACGACTGCCCAGCTTTGGAGCCAACCTGAAACCAAACCAAAAAACAATGATTCAACTACAGATACTCCCAAAGACGAGCTTGCTAGTAGTCCAAAACTCGGACATGTTGATGCGAAACAAAGAAATGGCGGTGGCGCTTTTCATCCTTTCGCTAAGGAACAACATTTGCCTGAATTAGCTCTATCCACGGAGGTCAAAAGGTTCTCTCCGACCAATGAACATACTAATGACCACGGTAATGATGAGAGCATGATAAATAGTGGTAATAACAACAACAATAATAATAACAATTCGAATAGCAATGGAGTTTCTTCTACAACAAGTCAAAATAACAGAAAGGCACGGCGTTGCTGGTCCCCGGATTTGCACAGGAGATTTGTCCAGGCCCTTCAAATGCTTGGTGGTTCTCAAGGTACAAATTAGTACACTACTTGTTATAATTATGTTTTACTTTGCTCTAGGTTTACACACCACTAGAATACACTCATTTATCTAATTGATGAGACATATATATAAATATCTATTATATAGCTATATTATGATTGACTTGACACGATAAAATTAAGATTCATATTCAATTCTCAATGAAGATATAGTGAATTTCAAATAAATTTATAATTGATATTTGTATTTTCGATTCATGATTATATTTAAACATAATAATCCCTTTGCTCGAAAGAAAAACTTAACCATATTATTAGTTTATAACCCCCATGTTAGATCAAATTAAACAAAATCTTCATGTTCGAATCGAACTGATTTGATATGTTCTGAATTAAATCCATAACTATATGTATGGTGTTTTGGGTATTATTGCAGTGGCTACACCGAAACAGATAAGGGAGCTTATGAAAGTTGATGGTTTGACCAACGATGAAGTCAAAAGTCATCTCCAGGTAACCTCCATCACAAGCCACCACAATATGCTTACTTGTTTTATTAGTTTTTTTAAAACTAATTTAGTACTTTATGTTACTTTTAAACAGAAATATCGGCTTCATACAAGAAGACCAAGCCCAAGCCCACAAACATCAGGTGGACAAGGTCCTCATTTAGTGGTCCTTGGTGGCATATGGGTTCCACCAGAGTACACCACTGCACACGGGGGCACTCCAACTCTCTACCACCACCAAGTTCACCACCACCATGGCAACGCGGCGACGCAGCCTCCACAACACTTTTGCTCCTCTCAGGAATTCTTCACAACTCCGCCTACACCGCAGCCGCTCCATCACCAACACTTCCAAACATTTAACGGCTCATCCGGTGGTGGCGCCGGGTCCAATGATTCAGCTCATCATCAGTTAACGGACAGTGCCACCGATGAAGGGAAGTCTCTCGAAAGTGGTAGTGGAGAGGGAAAAGGTTTGGCTGCTCTGAGGGAGGAAGGTGAAGATCAGAGTAATATTAATGGAAGTGAAATAACTCTCAAATTCTGATTTTTTTTTTCTTCTTGGTTAATTAGAGGGAGAGATTCTAGGGTTAGGGTTTGTGGGTGGCTATGTGAATGTGACCAAATTCATTGCTTGTATCTCTCTATGTACTTCTTAGTATAAAAATGAACCGTAGAAGGTAGTGAGTGTTTTATCGAAGGTATGATTAACTATCATAGTTGATGTTGTTGAATATTGTGTCAGTTAATTAGAAAATCATTGTATGTCATTTACTCTTATAACTAGCTAAATAAGATGTACTGTTTTGTCTTCTTTTACTTTGGTTTTGGTAGCTCATGCTCCTATATTTAATATTCAGTTAGCATTATGAATCTATGTAGGCGTTACGCATGCCTTAATTGATTAATTAATCGTAATGTGTCCATTTTTTACTATATCAATTTATTTTTATTTATTAATTTGGAGTATCCCATACATATAAAAAATTTTAGACCAATTTTTAAGGGATATAACCCACAGATTAACCTTTTCTCCAAATATTCAAATGGGCATTATTGAGTAATTCTTGGGTTCACTCCCTAAGGTGAAAGGTTCACCAACCAATAGTATTTGAATATTTGATATTTGATATCTTTTAAAATAAATTAATAAAGATTTTTTAAATTATATTATGTTTTTAAAATAAAAAGATAAAATACTTAATAGTAATAGTTGCAAAAAATAAATAAATTAATATTGTTAATGTCATCAGCATAATACTACGCCCTAAACCCTAAATCATAAATCATAAACTCTTGGATAAATCCTAAACCGTAAAACATAAATATTAAACACTAAATCTTAATAACACTAAACCCTAAATCCTAATCGTTAAACCCTAAACCTTTGGGTAAACTATGAACCCTTGGATAAATCGTAAACTCTAGGATTCATGGTTTACCAAAGGGTTTAGGGTTTAATGATTAGGATTTAGGGTTTAGTGTTATTAAGATTTAGGATTTAATGTTTAAACCCTAAAACATAAACATTAAATCTTAATAAAACTAAACCCTAAATCCTAATCGTTAAACCCTAAACCCTTTAGTAAATTATGAACCCTTGGATAAATTGTAAACTCTAGGGTTCATGGTTTACACAAGGGTGTATGGTTTAGTGATTAGGATTTAGGGTTTAGTGTTATTAAGATTTAGGAGTTAATGTTTATGTTTTGGGGTTTAAGATTTATAATTTAGGGTTTAGGACGTAGTATTATATTGACGACGTTAACAATATTAATTTATTTATTTATTTGCAACTTTTACTATTTTCAAGTATTTTTATTTTTTATTTTAAAATATAATATAATTTAAAATATCTTTATTATTTTGTTTCCTTTTTTTAAAAGATATCAAATATTAAATAGTCAAATACTATTGGTTGGTGAATCTAAAGGTTCACCCTAGGGGGTGAACCCAAGAATTACTCTTAATCAATATATATGTTTAGCTCAGCACCAATCAAAAATCTATATTGGCATGGTCACATGGTGTAATATAGTATAGTGCATACAAATCTAGATTATTTAATTGGTAACATAAAGTTTGCGTATCAGTAAATCACCATCACGTGATTTACTATATCAATATTTGGTCGATTAAAAGAAAACTGTAGTGAAGTTTATACAACTATATGAGTAGTCTTGGGTATTCGGATATTCGGTTCGGTTCGGGTAGGGACCATTCGGGTCTATCGGATAAACCATACTTATACCAATAGGTATTTACGAGATTTTGGTTTGATTTCGGTACGGTTTAGGATCGGTTCCGGATACCATTTAATATGTGAATTATATATATATATATATAATATTTTAGTTAACATATTAATCTAAGTGGTTTAGTATTTACATACTTATATATTTGTCAATCCAACCAGAGTTATTTACAAACCTAAGTCATTCTCTTTTCTAGAATAATTTTGTTATTGATTTTATGGTAATTATTTGATGAAAACAAACATATATTTTTTATTTACTTTAAATAAAAAATCATATATTAAAGTCGGAGTGATTTTTATTTGAAGTCCTTGTAGTTTTCGATTTAAAGAAGCAGTGAAACATTCTGTAAAAACGTTTTTTTTATTTGAATAAATTTAAAATTCTATCAAAAAAAAATTACCACTTAATTACTTCGAGTTTTGGCAACAATGTCTTTTATATTTGAGAATCTACAACCTCTTATTGGTGTCGTCGATTCTGGTCTTCTATTGCTCTTACGAAAATCCAAACACTTATCACTCGATATTGTCATCGAAAGACATATAACGGAGGAGTCTACATGGTCAGACGACAAAAATGTTGAAGTCTATGTAGAATTTCGATATAACTACTAAGGGGTTCTGATAAAAAAGAAAAAAAGAAACTATGATACTAAGGGAATTTTATGACACGTTATTCAATATGTGAATATTATATAGGTCTTTTTTTTTCTTTTCTTTGCAACATTACTTTTTCTGAATTTCTTTTGCAGAATAATACAAACGGTTCTAATGAAAAAAGACAAGATTGACTATTTAATTTTTAGTTTGCACAACATTTTGAGCCCAGCTTCATATTTCACTAAATCTTAATTGACTAAATAATGGATAGCTTTTAGCAAACCTATTTAGTTAATCCACTTTAAATTAAATTCAAATAATTTAACTCGACTGATAAAATCCAATAAATTAAAATTATTTAATGTATAATCAGAAATTCATACAATAGAAATATAGATATAGTAGGGTACAAAATGTGAAAACTCATAATTTAAAATATAAAATTTATAAATATATTTACAAAATTATTTTAGAAAAGGGAATGACATAGGTTTCTTCTTGGTTAATAAATGATGCTTCTAACAAATTAGATGTCATCAATTAAAACAAATGTATTTTTAATTAAAATACATGAATTCTATTAAAATAAATTTTTATTAGTTTTTTATCAGTTAGAAAATAATCATGCGCTTTAAAAGCGCGGATAAAAATCTAGTTTTACTTTAAAGCTGAAATTTGTTTTTTCCGGATATTCGGGTATCCGTTCGGTTCCGGTTTCCGGTTCGATTTTTTTGAATATAGAAACATAGGAATCGTTCGGGTATTTGAGGGTTTCGATCTGATTTCTGTTTTGGATATTTTAGTTTGGTCCCGGTTCGGTCTTTTGGATATGGTTTTTTTGTTCATGGCTAGATGTGAGTAGCTAAACGCTAATATAATTACTTGATTAGTTACTGCTTATATGCTGAATTTACATCTGATCCGTAATCACAAGTCATAAGTACTTTTTATTTTGTGACACAAGTCACGTATAGTCTATATAAATATCCGTTTTCATGTGTTCTCTAACGGAGTAGGCATAAGACATGGAGTGGTCCTAGAATGATCAATTATACACAAAAAGTCAGTGAAATTATTTGATTTTCATTACTTAATGTCATAAACAAGTGCAAGCATTACTGAACCTGTATCTATTAAGTTCCTTAATATTCGTATAATCATATTAGACTAGTATTTGCTGCCTACGACAAGTATTATTTGATGGCAAACTACAATAACTATTAAGAAAGAATAAACTCAAAATGTGGAAGGTATTTGAAGCATTTGGATTATGGGAACTCATTTTTGTTGGGAGGTAAATCTAAGTTTGAAAGCTACATGGTGGTTTTGTTTTTTCTTCGAGCCATTTTAACTTTGAAGGGAACAACGATCCAATTGATGACATTAAAGTGCCACTTTCTCTTCAATAAATAAAATGTAATTACTAGCATAAATATTTTCAGTATAAAAGTACCAAAAATGGCCACGTAGAAATTGAAACCTTAATGGCAAGGTTTTCCAATGTAATTTTCCAAGACTATGTAACTATGTATTTGCAGAAAGAAAATTATCAGTACTTGGGTTTATTTTGAACAATAAATACTGAAAATTTGATTATAAATTGATGAATAAAAACAAATGAGTTTCGAAGTAAGAAAAAAATTATTATACATTCTGACCATTTAGAACAGTAATATTGAAATATAAGAAAAAGGTTTTCAAATAAAATAATAAATAAAAAGCAAAAAAGGAGAAAAAACGGCTTTAAGTTGAAAATGTTCTAAAAAAATACATGAGACTCACATGCTACTTGTATTTTTATTAGTTCGATTTATTTATAATTGAAGTTTAATTTCATTAATTATATTAACATTTTATATAAAAGTTCTTAGATAAAAAATTGCATCAGTTTTGATGTTCTTAGTTTAATTCTTACTTAAAACGGAAACAAATATCTTTTAGAAGATAAATCATAGATATGATCAGATTTAATTCAGTATTTTATTAACTTTTAAAAGTATGACAAAGTGTAGTAATTTGGAAAATTTTAGCATATCATTATATAATAAATATTGTCATTTGACTAAAAATACTCTAGTTATTCAGTAACTTTTTATACTATTTCATTTTGGTTTCTTAATATATTAAATTTGGTGCCATTATTACCTTTATAGTTAAATTAACGGGTATATTTACCATATAAAATAATCTATATGTTATTAAAGACAACCCTTTAATTAGAAAAAAAAAGATAATGAAACTGAACCAAAATAATTTAGCATATAAGTTTAAATATTGCAAAGAAGTAACAATTTACGATCATACCGAGAAAACAGAACCTGCTGCAGGCTGCAGAAACCATCAAACCGATGTTGGGTTAACTTTTGACCCGACGCTTGGGTTAATAATTACCGTTATTAGGTAAAAAACTAAAAATATTACGACCTGTGAAATAATAATCATGAATAGTAATACGAAAGGAAAGTATTTATTAATTACCAAACATGGAATGCAGCGTGCACCAACCATATATATGACTAGATGGCTAACTGGCCAAGGTCAGCATTAACGCACATAGATTATGCAAAATATTTTCTTAAATGTGTCAATTCTCAACTTTCTTTGTCCATCGTACATTGTTTAGATGGAACATTAATCAAATACTTAAGAATTTTTCATTTTTCATAATACCTTTATGGTCTCACGATCGAGGCACGATTACTCTGGTTATGCTGTTACTATATTTTGACTAAAGGAATAATTAAATCGCACCAACCGATAAATGATATAATTACAACTTTTGCATTAAAGTAAACAAATATTAATTCTCAGAAATTTAGCATGGACCATATATACATTTCTTGAGATTTTGGAGACATTGAAATTTCAGATTCTTGTCTGTGGTTAAACCTCGGAACTAGAGACACGGTATGGTCTTTATAATATCAAGTCGCTTTTATATATAAAACTCTTCTTTCTCTCATCATAGTCTTAACTCTCTCTTTCTCTCTCAACATTGGATTGTATCTTTAGATTTGGTGCTGAAAAGCTTGCTTTGGTAATTCATCATGAGAATGCTTCTTGGTCTCTTGTTTCTCTTGGCCTTAACCTGCTACACAAGTAAGTTTTTTCTTTCTGGTTTCTTTTGCCACCTTCTCTCTATTTCGTCAGTAAAAGAAAATATTATTTTCAGTATGGTCCAATCACAATGATCTTCTCAAAAGAACCTTTTTAATCCAAATCATATACTGTTCTTGAAGTTTCACGCCTCAAACAGTTTCTTTTTCTCTCTGTTTTCTAGGTGCAACTTACTGTCTATGCAGAGATGGAGTTGCAGAGAAAGATCTTCAAACGTCGATAGACTATGCATGTGGAGTTTTAGGAGATTGTAATCAAATCCATGAGAAAGGTCCTTGTTACCAACCCAACAATGTCAAGGGCCATTGTGATTGGGCAGTGAATAGCTATTTCCAAAGAGCCGGTCAAGTTCCTGGAAGCTGTAATTTCTCAGGAACTGCTACTACCAGTCCAAATCCTCCTTCAAGTAACTCCTTCATATAAATAAATAAACTAAACCTTTGAAATCTAAAATTTGTTGGGTTGGTGAACTAAAATCTGCAATCTTTTTGATAATTTCCTCTGTTTTGTAGCTGTGGTTACTGGTTGCATCTATCCTTCAAGTCCTGGGTATGTTTACTGAATTAACTTAGACTCGTTAGATTTTCCCAAAAAGGAAGCAATTTTAATTTTATTTTCACTTTTCATTCTTTGATAAAAGTTCCTTTTCGTTTCTTTATTTTCAAGATTTGGTAGGAGACATTGTGTTTGGTTTAAGCTTGTTTATGATAACGTGGCTTGAACGTTTTGTTTGTTTTTACCTACTTTGTCTTACAGAAATGCAGGGACAGGAGCTCCAGGGACACCGACCTTTCCAGGACCTCCTGCGTTTGGTCCGACCGGAGGTTTTGATCCTTCAGGGAATGACGGTTTGAGTTTGATCACTTCAGTAGCACTAACACTTGGTTTCTCCGTCATTGTGTTTCTATAAAAGGGTACTAGTATGACTGGAAAGTGGGGGATTAAGGATTTAGATCTACGGATGAAGTTTTGCCACGTATGAATGAATGCTAGTTCTTTGAGGCAGACATCCACTTAGGGTTGGTTTTCTTGTTGTTAGGCTTTTCTAATTTCTGTTTGTTTCTTTCTTTCTGTCATGTATGCAATGTAAGTAAGAGTTAATGGAATCTTTCTTTTTAAGTGTTATACATACTTACTGAAGAATAATACTTAACATAATGAGGGTATATTGTAAAGTTATTGTGGCTTAAAGATTGTGTGGACGTGGTGAATGGGTTGGATGAGATTTATGATTGGACAAAGAAAACGTAACTTCAAACCAAAACTTCAAAACCAAATAAAACATATTTATATACAAATTGATTCTAGCAATTGGGAAGCTTCATTATACCGAACTAAAATCATACCAAAGTACTAGAACTCATCTGGTTGAACGGTTTTGAACCCAATAAAAATGATATTGTGAAGAACCAAAAGTTTTCTAGGCCGGTCAAGTCAGTTTTATGTAAAACTGGTCCTGAGTAGTAAAGGTTATGTAAACTGTATTGAGTTTTGACCGGTTCTGTTAGGATCTGTTCTACAGCTCCCATTCACTTCAGCAAGTTTGCATTGTCATCTTTGACCAGGTACGTAAGCAGATTGGGAAGCCATATTTACCTTAAGGAAAACATATAAACTTTGATCTTAACTGCTTGGAAGATTAATGTTCAAAACAAAAAAAACTGCCTGGAAGATTATCTGGACTCAGAAGTTGAAGCTCACTCCTGAGTCCTGAGTTTCTCGAGCTAAAATTCATTGATGCCGTTGCTAGTAACACCATGTTCTTCGGGGATAAGGGTTTGCTCTGCGCTAAAGAAGTATATATCTGTATTGTACTATTGTGCAGGTATCTAACATGATATTGTCTGAAGCTTATTGGAGTAAACCTTAACCCATTTTATCAGATTCGAAGCTCCCAGTGTATACTGACTGTGACATCTCAAGTCAAAAAGTCCGCATCTTTTATTGATAAAACAGTAAATTATTTTTCAACTTGCAAATTTTATAAATATCAATTTTTTAATAAATATTTATTTGAATTTATAAATTATTTCTTTTGATTTGATTGTTACTTCGTAAAAATTTAGTGACACAACATTATAATAATAACACTATAATAAAAAAACCATTGTTTTTACAGTTTCACAAAGCAATTTAAAGATTTTCTAAAGTTTTTCTGATCACTGTTATAAAGTCTAACAAACTATAACCAGTGTGTGTATTATATGATTACATACATATACGCTATGTTCGAGATTGTATTAGGCGTGAATCGGGCGGACAGTCTACATCTAATAAATTGTCAAATAATCAGAGATTAATCGGAGAGTACTCCACTCCAAAGAGTCCTACTCCTATAGACGCCATTTCGACTTGAGGATCTAAGAATTCTTAGCTCCGCTCTCAAAAAATTATGTGAGAGCGAGATTGAAATATTTGTCTTGTGTTCTACTTAGCTACCAGTGGACGTGTTTACATGTATGTTTGCACGAGCGTACGGTCCAACCAGATATCCTAATCACCTGAAACCTCGAAACACCTTGGCCCTAGCAATTTCAAACTGACTTTATTTCATTTTCGTAGCAGGTCAATATAACTTAATTACCCGTTGAATTTCGTGGACAACTTTATAAAATACAACAAGGTATTTTATCCGTGTTAAGTGCGGTTTTAATCTATATTATTAAAAAAGAAGTCATGACTTAATTCATGTGTGATTTTTTTATTTGGATCATCCTTTCAAAAGTTATTTATATTATATTCTGTATAAATATATGAATTATTTGAATTATTCTAAAACAAACAAATCAAATGATATTTCTATATTTTCTCCAAAACTGTATCTGAATAAATATTTTCATATCTTTTATTTACAATATAAATATATATATATATATTTTTTTACACTAAAAAACTTTTAAATATTTAATGAATTAATTACTTAAAATAAATGTATATTTCATTTTTCAATTAGTTTTTCTAAAAAAATTTAGTTAATTTCGTGTTTATTTATAAAATTAAACATATATTTCATTTTAACTAAAACAAACTTTTAAAATATTTAATTAATTTTGTAATTATAACTAAATTGATTTATAATTTTTATTAAATTTTAGAATTAATTTTATATAATACTTTTAATTAAATTTTAATCCTTGACTAATAATATTTTCAATTTAAAAATTTGTACATGATTTAAAATACGCTATCACTGAAAATTTAAAACAAATAAATTAAATTATTACATGTGAACTATAAAATTGTTCTATTTTAATAGTATATATATTAAACAATTAGTAATATGGTAAATACTACAATAAATAATGTAAACAAATAATTATTTGTGTATAAAATAAAAATAATCACCCGCACGGTTGTGCGGGTCAAGATCTAGTTATGTATTATAACATTTATTTTTGGTTCCTCGGGTAATATTTCAGTATTTTTGGCAATTTGAATATTTCAGATATTTATTTGATTTTCAGATATTTTTTGGTTTCGGATTTTTGGGTATTTTGAGTCTTTTTTGGTTCTAAATACCTGAACCGAGCCGGGCCCATTACATACCCAAACTAAAAGTATTTTACAGGTACTTGAATTATGGACTCTAACTGATCTGGATCCAAAAGAAACCGATTCAAATCCAAACCGAAATTTTTTCAAATACTTAGTTGGATTTAAATGTTGAGGACCTGAAGAACACAGACCTGAATGGAACCAAATTGAACCCAACCCAAAGACCCGAATGTCCAAATCTTATCCCTCTCATTATATTTTGTGTGCATTTTATAAGAGCTATATTTGTTGAGTTGGTGAGACTTGAGATGTACTTGAGAGATTTTTGGCTAATTTAATAATATAAATTTGTAAGTTTCTTTTCTTGAGCAGTAAAAACAAAACAAAAAGATTTGTAGAGTTTTTAAACTTATCTTAAATAACAAATTGTTATTATAAATAATTTTTTTAAAAAATTAATTTAATCCATGCTTCCTACTGTTTCTTTCCCTCCAAACCGAGTAAGCCACTGCCTACAACAGATACCGAAGTACGAAGAAAGTAATCTTATCCCAATCTCCAGCAGCTAAAAGGAGAATCAGACTGTCCCAATTATTAGTGTATCTTACTCCCATAATCCTTCCTGCTAAACCTCTCCAAATCTCCTTAGAATAAGAACACTCGAAAACTAAGTGATTCCGAGTCTCCATTGAATGATTACATAGCACGCAAGCTGTGTCAACCTGAGCGTACACTTAACCAATCTATCACATGTAGCAAGACGATTTTGCACTGTGAGCCAGGTGTGTAGAGTATTTTGGTGTCACCAGGGGGAACCAGACTACTCCATACCATTGTTTCTTGACTGCTACCGTACGAACTAGGTGCCAAGTGGGCTTAGTGCTGAAAGCCGGTTGATAAACGTCGCTCTTTCCTTTCCACAAACGAATATCTTCTTCATGATTAATATCCTGCATTTTCAGTTTGTAAATCTCTTCTTCAATATGATTCAACATCTCCTATCTATGTCTTTGTTGTCAGTAATTTTGTTTATCTATTTTTACCATTTAAACATATGTTTTGGACCATTTGGTCTGGTTAAACTATATTTATACCGCCAAATCCGTTTGATCCACTTTTGTTCTGTTCAGTCCGTTTAATACGCTAGATCCACAGTAGTTGATCCTCTTTTTCTATACGGAGCCTAAGGCAAGGTTATTGGTAGATAAATTTTTGAAGGAATTATAAAATTTAGAGATTCCATTGTTATTGGTTTATGGATTCTTAAAATCTTATTAGAATCCTTTTTTATTGGTTTATAGACTTTTAAATTCCATACAAAATCCTTTGTTATTCAAAAAATTTAGTTTTTACTGATTTTGTAATTCTATTTAACTCTCTTGTTATTGAGACATAAATTCTCTATAGTTTTACTCGTAACACTCAACTTCACAAATATCATCGATACTCATAGGATTCTTAAAATCTATGTAACAAAAAAACAAATACAAAACACATAAAAAAAAATTTGTATTACATTTTACTGTCAAGTGAAAGATAATTGTAAAAATAAAATTAAAGATAAAATGTTATTAAAGATAACATATTCTAAAATCATGAGAAAATTCATAGGTTGATCTTAAAAAACTTTAAAAATCAAACAAGATAAATTAAAACCTGAAAATATTAAAAATCAAAAATATTATTTTAATATCAAATAATTATATTTCATGAAAGAAATTTTTTAAAAGGTTTTCTAATAAGATAATTTTGAAAAGAAAAATATATATGGAAATCTATGATAATCAATAATAGTCAATGACAATTTATACAACACATCTGGTAAGAATTCATAAATCTACTTAACTCTTTAAAAAAAAATTACTTTTAAAATTTTCAAACTCCATACAAATTCTATTTCCAATAGGCCCTCTAGATACAAATACGACCAATATGAAAGATTTGTGCACGTGATTTATTCTCCTCCATACATATATATATATATATATATATATATATATATATATATCATTGAGGAAGTGTCGGTTTCTAACCTCCTCACGCAAGTCATGGGCACGACTACTAGAGTCCAACCATTTTTCTGATTTTCATGACTAATATCGACAAGCTTTCTATTCACTCTATCGACAATAGTCACGTGGTTCTCAACTCTCAAGTTTCAACCAAAGCAAACCAAAATCGAAAATATTCTCAAAAGCCGATTGCAACATTATTTTATACCAAATAAATTAAACCAATCGGTTCGGTTTGGTCTTCTATTAGAACCAGCTTCATTAATAAACATTTACACTGCAAACATAGGTTTAGTTTTAGTCCAAACCGAATCAAATTCGAGAACCGAAAAGGTTAGCTTCTAATTTGGTTTATATCCACTCAAGAACCAAAAGAAATTCAAAACCGAACAAACCGAATCTCTCATTGCTATTATAAGTAACACAAAAATCTGTTATCTTTCCAAAAGCAAACAATGGATAACGAAATAGCCGTCGACAACTCTCCGGCTTATCGACTCTACAAGAGTGGCCGCATCGAGCGTCTCTTAGGAGAAACATTTAAACCACCCTCTCTAACCCCCGAAAACGGCGTCGTCTCCAAAGACACTGTCTTTTCCCCGGAGCACAACCTCTCCGTCCGCATATTCCTCCCGGAGAAAGCCTCCGCCACCGACGAAAAGCTACCACTCCTCGTCTACTTCCACGGCGGCGGCTTCGTCATCGAGACCGCGTTTTCGCCGACTTACCACAACTTCCTCACCTCAGCCGTCGCCGCCGCCGGCTGCTTAGCGATCTCCGTCGACTACCGCCGTGCCCCGGAGTTCCCGATCCCGATCCCGTACGAAGACTCGTGGGACGCTCTCGAGTGGGTGCTCTCTCACCTCTCCGGAACCGGACCGGAACAGTGGATCAACAGACACGCCGACTTCGGGAGAGTGTTCCTCGCCGGAGACAGCGCCGGCGGGAACATCTCCCACCATCTAGCGACACGTGCCAAGAGAGAGGGCCTGGACTCGGTCAACATCACCGGCGTCGTCTTGATCCACCCGTACTTCTGGGGGAAGGCTCCGGTGGACGGGTTCGAGACGAGAGACGAGGCGAAGAGGAGGAACGTCGAGGCGCGTTGGAGAGTCGCGAGTCCGAACAGCGAAGAAGGAGTGGATGATCCGCTGTTCAACGTGGTGGGATCCGAGTCGGTGGATATATCCGGGTTAGGTTGCGGGCGGGTTCTGGTGGTGGTCGCGGGGGATGACACGTTCGCGAGACAGGGTTTGGGTTACGTGGCGAAGCTGGAGAGGAGTGGGTGGGGAGGTGAGGTTGAGGTGATGGAGATTAAAGAGGAAGGTCATGTTCATCATTTGAAGAGTCCTGATACTGATAATGCTCGTAAAGTGGTGAACAGAGTTGCAGACTTTATTAAAAAGTAAGATTATTGTAGTATGGTTTTGTATGCTGATTAATGAATAAATTTGATGTTTATCAGTTAGTAATAGTATTAAACTATGATGAGCACATGACACCATACTGTAGAGGAGTTGTACGGACCCTATTGGGAACATGTGTTTAGCTATTTGAAAAGGGGAGCTTAGAAGATAGGGAGAATGTTTTGTTTATGAAGTATGAAGAGATGATTGAGGAGCCTCGTTTTCAAGTCAAGAGACCCGCTGAGTTCTTGAAACCGTCCCTTCACCTAGGGAGCAGAAGAGATTGGATCGTGAAATTGTGTAGTTTGGAGATTAATAAATAATGGGACGATAAGAGTTGGTGTAGATACTAATTGATGTGTTCTTTAGGAAAGGAGATTGGAAGAATTATCTCACCCCTCAAATGGCGAAAAACGATTGAAGAGATTGTTGGATGTTAGGCTAAGAGGTTCGGGTTTGATATTTCAATAAAGTTGTTACTACTTTAAAGCAGACATAAAATTTTAGTGAGAAAAGTATGTTCTTGGTTTGATCCAAAAAAAAAAAAGCTTTCTTGGCATCGAATTTTCAGAGGTGGTTAGGCCATCTGCATTAAGGGTTTTTAACCCAGGTTCACACGCTTCCCAAAGAAAAAAAGGTGACCTCAGGGTCTTGCAGGTTCACGCGTAAGAAACGAGTTCACAACTATTTCGTGTTTCACGACACGCTACGATTGATCGACGCTTTTTACTTTTTCTTAAGAAATCAAACGAAAAAAAGAAAATAATAATAAAAAATTAAATTAGTGAACTCCTCCTAAATTTCACTAATGGAAATGCCTTTAAGCCTTGAGGTTATTATAACAAACACTAGCAAGGTTATTAATTATTACAAACTAAACCTCCAAAATTCAAAGTTACAACTTTTTTTTTTTAACACAAATTCAAAGTTACAACTACCATATAAGACGAAAGGGTTGGGGCCAAATTACTGCTTAATTTCCTCACTTGCGGTTTATCATCTTATTTCGATTGTAAACAAATTTTGTGAATTAATATTTAGAATTGGTGTACATTATTATGTTACAAAGCCATTACATCGAAGTATATTTATTTTTAAATTATATAATTTATGAATTAGTTTATATAAGATTTTGTATGTATATTCTTTTTTAAAGTCTGAACATTTTATAGGACCCGAAAAACCTAACCAAAATCAACCCAAAAATATAGGTGTGGTTTGGGTCTGGGTCAACGGCAAAGTACATATTCGATTTTTTTCGACCCGTGGTTTCTGTTTGAGTCGAGATCCTACCCGAGACCCGATCGGTATCCAAAGTATGTGTATATTTGGTATTTCAGATATGTTTATGGTATTTGAAATGTATTTTTGGTATTATGAATATTTTTTGTAAGTTTCGAATTCAGGTTTCTGATTATAATTTTAAGTTTCAGGTAAAAATTTTAAATTTCTTTTTAAAAAAACTTGGGTATTAATTTTTTTTTGGTATTTTCAGTTTCTTAAGTCAGATTTATGGTAAACATTTGGGTTATTTTGAGTATTTGAATATTTTTTTCAGGTATTTGTTTGTGTTTTGTGTTTCAGTATTTTGGGTTTTCGGATACTTCGAGTCTTAAATATCCAAACCAATTTGGACCATTACGTACTCAAAAATTAGGTATTTTACAGGTATTTGATTATAGATCGGGATACGTAAAGAATTCACCCGAATCCATACCAAATTTTTTTAAATATCTAATTATGTCCAAATGTTTAGAATCCGAAAAACCTAGATCTGAAAGGAATCAATCCGTACCCAACCAGAAGACCCGAAACCCGGACCTACTTTCACATATTATATTTATGTGCATTTTATAAGAGTTACAATTGTTGAGTTCGTGAGACTTAATATTTTCTTAGTGAACTTTGACTAATTTAGTAGTATAGATTTGTAAGTTATTTTAATAGTTTTTGAGCCTATATTAAATAACAAATTTTATTTTAAACACGTTTATAAAAATAATTTAACGTAAAATATATAACTTTTCTTTTTTACATATGGTTTGCTAAAGTGTTTATATTTAATATGGAACTATACAATGTAAGATGACATAGTTCATAAATAGCATATCTATATTGTACTCTTTTTGTTTAAAATATTTTGTAACAATATATACTATATCTTGGTTTTTAAAAATAATGTGAAAATATAAGAATATTCAATTTTTATTCGTTTTAAATTTAGTTGCCTTTAAAAAATAAAGGGGTTCAAACAACTGATACACTTTTGGTATAATGTTTTCGTAAACCAAATTATTTTGTATAATAAATAAGAGTGTTGATTAAGGAGGCATTGTTAGAGAATTATATGGTATAGTATTTTTGTCTACAGAATAATGTTGTACTAGGTAGAGACCCGCGCCTTGCGCGGAGTGAGAGTATTGATTTGGAAATTATAATGTATTTACATATATGTTCATATCATGCCTAATCAAATTATTGTTCGTAACAGTGAAGTTATAATTTGGTTAGCTATTAGTATACTGTAAGCAACAAAGTTTTGGATGTGCATGAATTCATATGGGAAAGTCTAGTTTTCGTCAAATAATTTCTGATTAGCTATGGATCCTACAACAATTTATTGGACTTCCTAGATTGGCACAGTCTTCCTTATACTGTGCAACCGGAAACGTAATAAATTCTGTTTTTCAGGTAGAAGTTATTTTCATTTCAGACTTGGTATTCTCTTCAATAACTATTGTGACCAAATTTCCATCTAAACTGGTTTTCATCAGGGGATGTAAAGAGAACTTCTTTTACCTGTACTCATTGACTCTTAATGTTTGAAATAAAGGGACGGCTTCAGTTACCCGTAGTATTCCCTGTCACGTGAAGGTTATTCGTGGCGATATCATGAAACTCTTTATTTTTCAAACTAAACCAGTGATTATTATATTCTCTTTTATACATGATCTACTAAAGTCATCTTACCAAATTTATTTTCTGTTGTTTCATTATAGTTATGAGCAAGACTCAAGAAACTACTTAGCTTCCTACGGATGATGCATCTACAGGGATTGGACATTAGAACAGAGCAAACAATACTTGTCGATGCAAAGGTACACTTACTAAGTAGTAGTATAATAGATTGGGTACTGAATAAAGCAAATCTTTTTAGTTTGTCTTTTCAATTACTCATAATAGAAAAGGTAAACAGTCTCTTAAAAATTCAAGAAAAGAAACATTGCCAAAGGCATTTAAAAGAAACAAAAACGTTGATCAAAAAAAAAAATAAACAAAAACATATGATTATCTAAAATAAAGTGCTGGTCCGGGAAGAGCAACATTGTCGAGCAAGATGATCATGACTCATCTGAGATAAGGTTCATCGCAGCCATAGTAAATTTGTAAGGTTTAGGAAGCACGATTTGCTGTGGTTTAGGGAATGACTAAATGACTCACATCCCCTTGTCTTATATAGGACGAAAACAGAGCATTGATGAGAAAACATTCGTAATTTTGCCAATTCACGGAATATATCTAGCTTGTCAATCACTCTGTGATTTAAGCATATAATCAATAATATTTACCATATATACTTTGAAGCAACATAAATGTAGTATTAACTTGCGGAATGACAAATAAATAATTACCATATATAAGGATTAGCGTGCATTTAAGTTTTAATATAATTAATAATATATATATATATATATATATATATCTAATACTATATTCGTTCCTATAGCAAAAATGGCCATAACGTCAGTATTGAAGGGACGTATACCACCAGTAATTAGGCTAGATTCATTCTTACCTTTCTTGCATAAATTGGTATCAAATAGTTTACCTATAAACAATTGGTTCTTGCACATTATACCATTCCGGTTTGCTATCATAACCGTTTGTCACACAATTACTGTTTTAGTGAGTGCAGGTGATATACAGAAATGGTGTATGGTTATTTTGTAGGTGAACAGTAGCCAATAGAACTATATAAACTACATTCATGGCTGTTTCTTTCCCTCGCATACATAGTTACTAACCTAAATTATATGAACTTGTATTCTGAGTATACTTCTATAAGTATCAGAATAGAAGTATTCTAAAATGAGTTTCAGAACTAAGTATCTAGACATAGACAACATACTCATATGAACTTGTCTTGTTCTTTTGTATTGTTCATGACGAAAACATGTCAGTTGCCAAAGTTCATTAATGTCTACGTGTATTTGAATGTTTAGATAGATGATATTTTTATACAACCCGTGTATGGCTATGATGCAGATTCTTTCTAGAGAAAGGGGAGTGGTAAGAATGGCCAATATGAGTGGGAGTACTCAGGGACGTCGTACTACTATGGTTTTTCACATATGGTAAACGTAAATGACTACATGATAATGTAAAACATAAATATTTTAATATAAGGTAATTTCAATGAAAATGGGACAACGACAATTTGTAGGTTGAATAGTAATGGCATAAGATATAAATACTCTAGGGAAGAAAGGATAGTTTAAAATGTAGGCTGAGAATGAATGTGGGGCTGACACGTCAGCATGGCATGCTTGTAAATAGTTTACACTTTAAAAGTTAGTTTTTCAAATTGCTTCTCCATTAATAAGAAAGGGATTATATATAAGGAAATTCATTAAACCCCAAATTATTTGATTCCAAGTTATCTTGTTAGAGAAATATTAGGTAGGACAAAAAATAATTAGTTAGTGAAAGGGTTCAACAACTTTTCATAGGTAGATTTTTTAGGGATTATAAATTACTATTTTACACAATCTGTTGTTAATATACACATTAGATATCAATAGACACAACAACATATAGTCTCTAAAGGTTGGTAAGATCAAGACCTAGTTAACGAGGATTTGAAGATAACTAGAAGAAGCACCCCAAGCAAAATCTCTGTCTAGTTTTGCTCCAACCTCTGTAGCTATTAGTCCCGATGTCGAACAAGAAGATAACCCTTTCGTCGCTTCCAGATGAGATGGTTATAAACTGTTTAGCCCGCATATCGAAATCGTACTACCCGAAACTCTGCCTAGTCTCCAAGAGATTCAACTCTCTCATCTTCTCCAGTGAGCTCTTCCATGCTCGAACTCACTTCAAAACACTTGAACACATCCTTGAGGTCTGCTTACAGTTGCCAGGTCCTCGTCCTCCCTCTTGGTTCAGCCTCTGGATAAAACCTGATCAGATCCTAACCAATGACATGGAAGAGGACAATACCAGCAAGTCCACCACACGAAATACTTTGTTGCTAGGTATACCCCCTTCGTTGTATACTCCTTATTTACCAGCAATAAATTTTGGCATGGTTGGCTCCAGACAATACGCAGTTAGACAATACAATATTCCACTGACGTCATCCCCCATATGGATCCGTGATGAGGGCACTCACACCTGGAGAGAAGCACCTAGCATGAAGGTGGCTAGAGAGAATCCCATGGTGGGTATCCTGGATGGTAAAATATATGTAATGGGTGGTTGTAAGGCAGATGAATCTACGAACTGGGCTGAGGTTTTCCACACAAATACTCAAACCTGGGAGTCCTTACCTGACCCTGGTGATGAGCTCCGCTCGTCTTTAATCAAGTCAATGAAGGTGACCATGGGAAAAGTTTACGTTAGGAGCAGTGCCAATAATGAGTATTATAATTATGATCCTGAAGAAGGTAAATGGTGCTTTGGAGAAAAGGTACTGCAGATTGAGAGAACGTGTGTAATAGACGATGTTTGGTACTTATGTGGTGAACAACATTGCTCGTGGTATGACACAAAGCGTCAAGAGTGGAGAGTGGTTAAAGGCCTGGAGGTATTGAATAGCCATTGTTGTGCTGGTGCTCTTGCAGTTGCTAACTACTATGAGAAACTCTTAATCTTGTGGGACAAGTCTGGCCAGAATGAAAACAAAAACATTTGGTGCTCGGTGATTGCGCTCGAAAGAGGCAGTGGTGATGACGATGTTTGGGGCCACGTTGAGTGGGCTAGCGTTGTTCATACCGTTCCCAGTTCATACGATTTCTTGTGCTGTCGACAGGTATTGGTTTGATCATGCTTTAGTTCTTGCCATTGACAATGCCTTTTGGCTTACAAGTTGCAAACTTCTTTAATTGATTAGATTTCATATTTAATGCTACAATTCCTTGGCTTTTATCATCACTTTTCAATACACAAATCTTGGACTAAGCCTAAACTGAGTTTGACAATGAAAATTATTACAAGAGTAACTCAAGGATCTCACTAACAAAAAAAGAAAAGGAGTTTTAGAGAGGGAATACTTTCTTGTGCTTGAAGTATAACACAAAACCAAAATACAAGAGTCCACATCCAATACCTGTTACAAGCAAAACCCATTGGAACATGGTCGGATCCTTGAAAACAGAGTCTTGCAGGTTCATCCCGAAAACCGCGGTTACAGCTGCAAAAATAGCTGCCACAAAGGTTGCTGCGGTGAGAAGCAGTTGAAACTGTATCAACTGATTCTGTACATTCCCCTAAGAAGGAAACATGTACACAAAGTCAGAGACTCGAAAAAAAGTTTGGGATGAGAATCGAAAAAGAAAAACATGTTACCAGCTTAATGTTGATCAGATCCTCTGTATCATCAATATACTCTTTCAGCTGCAAACACAAGCTCATAAATCAAAATATTGAATAGAAAAGACATCTCGTTGT
This sequence comes from Brassica nigra, assembly GCA_016432835.1. Lineage (NCBI taxonomy): Eukaryota > Viridiplantae > Streptophyta > Magnoliopsida > Brassicales > Brassicaceae > Brassica > Brassica nigra. The sequence continues at coordinate 11,549,296 of CM028247.1, read as the reverse complement.
AACGAATATAAGAATCTAACCGATGATAGTTTGCTGAGTGTGTTATCAACAACGACAAAGTAGGCTTCTAATAACATCTCTAGTTGGTCAATGTTCTCTCCGCTGCTAGATGAGCTTAGCAAGCTTCTGTGTGAGCCAACCACGCTACTAAAGGCTCTTTGAAGCTTCCCAAGGTTTCCACCAATTGAACCAACAGGTGAAACCGGCGCAGACTTGGAAACTATTCCTGAAGATCCAAAGTCATCATCGAGGTTATCTTCTAACTCCCCTGAAGCATGAGCCTCTGATCTTTCTTTTTTCTCGGTCAAATACATCTCAGCCATGTCATCATCATCATCCATTAAATGTTCTATTTCATCACAAACCTGCAAGCTTCAAGATACTCTCAAAATCACAATGTATAGAACCATTTTTGCTAAATTTTGAAGGGTTCTTTGTGTGTTTACCTTCTGAACTTTCTGTGTTAAGGCAAGTAGGCGACCTTTTAACCTCCTCACATGTTCGAGATTAAGTGTGCTGATGTTTGTGGCTAGTTCGTCAAGAACAGGATACACCTCCATCTCTAGCTCATTCACCTATTTAAAATCAAATCCACCCAAAAGCTTAGTTACATCAACTATCTTGACGAATAATCTTAAGAGGCAAATAGTGTCATACCTGTGCATCTAAAGACAAGCAAGATAACTCCAAAACCAGCTCCAACGCTTTAAATTCAAACGGCAAATCATCTGAAACCAACACAGACAACATTTCTTTATGTTATCAGCAATCTAACCAGTATCATAACTCCATAATATGAAAATCAACCGACCTTTGAGATTCAAGTTTTGGTTTGACTGGAGGCGTTTACACAGTTCAGACTGGTACTGAACAACAGACGCATCCCTAGCATTCATGAGAATAACCTCCTCGGCAGTGATGATACACCTGATCTTCTCAAGGCTGACCACTATCGCCCTCTCACGCCCTAAGATACTCGAGGGGTAAATAAACAAAGGGTCAAGAAGCCTCAAATCCCTTGATGGTAAGGAACAGCGCTTCATGATAGTTGCCTTGTCCAGCTCCAAAACCGTCGAGTTCCCATTCTCATCAATCTTGACCCATGAACGACTAGACTGGCCTCTCTTCTTGAGGCCAGAATAAGGATGCCCACGGTTGCTCTGTCCTTCGAGAGTAACCGGTCTACCAATCTTTTGGGAAGATATGAAATCCGGTAGATTGGAAGTGGAGAACGGATCCGGTTGTTCTCCCATGTTTCTATATCCGTTCTTGCTTACAAGTTACTGCAAAAGGTTGATGTATCAGAAGTAAACTAGTGCAAAGCCCTGAAAACAGCAATCTTGACATGAAATCCAAATCTATTTAGCAACCATGTAAAGCTCATTTTATTCAACTGCTCTCTGTTTTAAGGAATTAACAAAGAGAGAGAGAGAGAGAGAGAGAGAGAACAAAACGTAGTAGTGAACATTTCTACCAGAAACTGCGTTTGATCATCAAGAATCTACCTTGAATCCTCAAAACTCCCAAATCAGTCTAGATTTGAATAATTAAGTTCCTAATCGAGAAACGAAGAAAAGCCACATAATTTACAGTAAAGGATGATCAAATTCAGTAGACAATTTCTAAATTCGAAGAAACCGATCAATTAGGTCGATTCCCAAAATCATACGATCAGACAAAGTAACGATTCTATGAAAAACCAAAGTAGATCGTGATATTGTAAACAAAGTAACGATCCTTCACCTTTCGTTTACAATCTATTTCAGTTTCCCAGGCAGCAGAAGCAGAAGATGAGGAACAATTACTTGATTACTTCCTTTGTTTTTTTTCACACAGTAAACAACGCCTTCCAGAAACAAGACAAACGTATATTGAGCTACGTGGGGACTATCTGCTGGATGGAACACGGTTTCTAACATAGACCAAACTGTAGGAGATCAGCTTCTAAAGTGTGATACAGTGCAAGCACTAAAGCCACGTCATCATCAAATGAATAAGTGCAATAGAGTTGTTGTATAAAACAGAGTAAGATGGTTATTTTCATTCATCCAAGAAAAGAGTGAGTTTGTTAGAGTGTTCTTCATCTTTTCTGATATTGATTTTCCTGTAAACTTTCTTGGAAAATCACTCATGTTGTTCTAGAATCCTTTTTTCATCTTGGATGATTCTTCACATTTGACTTGAGTTTCTTTGTCACATGAACATTGATTCTCTTTCACTCTATCAAATATAGTTTCTCTATATTCTCATGCTTTCCACCACGTCATTGGTGTAGTTCTTCACATCCTTTCAAGTTCTTGTTAAGTTGTACCAACAGTTTAATCAAATGATTTCGAGTTGGTGAAAGAACAAGGGCTCAAATCAATTATAATCCCAAAAAATTGACATAATCCCCTAAAAGAATCATAAGTTTAAGCTCTTCCCAAAGTCTCAGTTTTTCAATCAAAAAGTCTAGTTTTTGGCCTGAGCATTGCCATGACCGTTCTGAGAAGCTTTAGCATCACCGTTCCCTCTCTCCGGTCCGTTTCTCCCGGAGCCTCTTCCTCCATTGCCCCGAGGTCTATACCCGTCCTTTCTGTAACCATTCTCATTCCTATTGTTACCATTGTTCCGCGCATAGGCTCTCCCACCGTTCTCATTGTTGTTGGCTGCACAAGAATTCAAAACACACAACACTCAAAGATTATAACTTTTTCTCCACATGTTTCATAAAGATATAATCTTCTTGGACACAACAACATTAACAGTAAGAAACTTGCCTCGTTTTTCTTCAATAGATGCTCTTCTGTTTCCGATATAAATGGGAGATTCCTTGTGAGCCTAGAGTTGTACATAGTCCAATATCAGAAAGAAAAAAAAACAAGAATTTTCAAGTATATTGAAGTTTGAGAAAAGCATTACCTTGAAGACATTTTTGATCGATTCACTATTTTCAAAGGCCACAAACCCAAAACAGTTTCTTTGTTCCTGAAAATTTTTAAAAAAAAATCAAGAATTTTTAAGCGTGTGTGTGTGAGTGAAGCACACAAATAGATTTTCTCATAGTTAAATCATTTTAAAGAACTGACCGTGTAGCTTCTGACTTGGATGCCGCCTTTTCTGATAGCTCCGAAGCCTTTAAATGTTTCAAACAGTTGATCTGGACTTGCATCCATAGGCAAGTTTGCAACAAATATGGAACCACCTTGTGCTGCTTGTTGAGTGGTTCCAGCAGAAGGGTGTTCAGGAGCTTTGGTCTGAGGAGCAGCTACTGGGGCAGGAGCTTTGGTCTGAGGAGCAGCTCTCGGCTTTTCAACGGGTTTAGGCTTTGCAGGTGATGCTTTAGCATTGGACTGAGCGCCATTTTGAGCAGCCTGCAGGTTTTGAAATCAACTTAAAGATTAGACTTTTATCTTTAAAGATATAACATGAAATGAAACACAAGGAAGACTCACAATTACTGCAAACGACTTCTTGAGACCAGCGTCCTCTTGAGGTTTTGCTTCAGCAGCTTTAGGTAAGTTGCTGTTTCCGTTGACAACTTTCTCCTCATTTGTAGCTTTAGCAGCCGGCTCTACAACTTCATTTGCAGGCTCTGCTGGTAAAGAGCAATAAACATAAGAATCAAAAACAATATTCAAGAGAGTAAAATTCCGAGTTCTTGATTTGTTGTACACACTTACCAGGGACAGTTTCTTTTGGACTCTCCTCGATCTTGACCTCCTTGGTAGCTTCTGGTTCAGCAAACCCATCAGGAACGTACCTAAAGACATCGTTCAGAACAAAGTAGCTACTATTTTGCGGCACAAGGAAGAAAGACTGAGTAAAACTCCTTCTTTCTCCATCTTTGCCAATCACCAAACCAGCGACCAGAGTCACAACTGCGTTGTTCAAAGACGCTTGGGAATCAGCAGTCAGAATCTGGATCTTCGAGTTTTGGTAGTCCACGGACATAATCTGATCATTAATAGCCTGCAAGAATTTTTCTCAAATGAATAAAAAAAAGCAAAACAAAGACATACTACTATAGTTAGTTATGCTTATGCCATTAAAAGAAGAACATACTTTCAATGACTTGACAGAAACCATTTCACCATCGGGACCAGGCCTTCCCAGCACACTTTCCTCGAGATAGAATTGGTAAACTTCAGCGGGCTTTTCGTAAAGGTGGATGTAGTATCGCTGAACAAAGGCATTGCCTACAATCTGTGCATCCACTGATGGAGCGTTTGATACAGGTGTCATCTCTGCATAATCCAATCAGAAAACTAATCTTTTAGACAATCCAAAGCAAAGATTACTGAACAGAAACAGAGTCATAAGCAGCAACAACCACAAAAAACAAAAGGGTTTCTCTTTATCCGCAAAGACCAGAATGAAAGAAGACAAAACTTTAATGCAACAATACATTAGATTCCCCAATCAGAAACTCTAATCTGGAATTAAAGTGAATCTTAGCGGTTTTACAATAAACAACAGAACAAAAAGTTAACTGCAAGTACGAAATCACAGGTTAACTGTAATCAAAAGGAAGCATATTTAAAGCTTAAGCATCACTTCCATAGATCTAATAAGGGCTTGCAATTGATAAAAGAGAAAGGTCTAAACTTTGCTGCAATTGAACCCTCAAAAAAAACAAGGGGAGGAGACCTTTTGTGGTAGAAACAGCGGAAGCTTCATACAGATAAAATAAAAAGACGTTGAGAAGAAATCATACCTGGTAATCTTAGAGATTAGAGGGAAGGAGGAGGAGGAAGAAGAAGATTATGTTTGTGTATGTGTGTGTGTGTATATGCCTTCTAGGGTTTTACTCTAAATCCTTCTCCTAAAGAGAGATTTGGGCCAATTACTTTTGATTTCATTCCTTTTGCACTTTTGGATACATTCCATTAATATTATGCCACGTAATCATAGCCGAGTGATGGAATGTCTTATCTTTGATTTCGTGTTAATCATGATGAAAATACAAAAATTAATTTTTAAAAAAAAAGCCCCCGGCGAGGATCGAACTCACGACCTTTCGCTTACGAAGCGAACGCAATACCACTATGCTACGGAGGCAATTTGATCATCATCTGAGATGGTAATTTAAATCTTTTTATCTTTGCTCACAGACTAAAGCAACGTCGTCTCTACTGTTTGACGAGAAGGAGACCAGAGAGAGAGAGAGACGGCGCCGGAGATTATGTGTGGGATTGCAGTTATAGTGTGCGGCGTTCGTATCGAACTCTCGACGCTTTCTTCTCCATCGAAGCCTCCTTTCGAACGAGTAAGATCGCTTCTCCGACCTCCCTTTTGATCTCTTACGGTATTTTGGAGCTTTTGCAACTTCTGAGTTTTGAAGTTAATGGCTTTGCTCTGTTTCAAGTACCCATTGCTCTTATGATATTGTTTGTTGAATGAATCTCAAAACTCTGTTTTGACATCTAATTAGAAAGAAAAGATCACTCTTTTGAGTCTTTTTTTTAATTGATGGATCATAATAATGCATTGTGATGAGTGAATTGGTTGTTCATAGATGAGATCTTACGTGATGTTTATGATGAGCTGATTTGGTGTTTTCTTGGTTAAACCAGTTACAATTCTCTGTTGAAGATTTGAAATCTGTGCTAAGCCAAAGAGGTCCTGATAGTGTAGGCGAAAAGAAGATTCTTCTTCAACCAAAACTACCAACTTGTGCTCAAGAACCTGTTACTCTCTCTGTTTCTGAGGCTACTGAAGGAGCTTCTAACCTTGAGAATGCTACTACATCCGGTGAATTGCATTTTATAGGTTCCACATTGCAGCTTAGAGGAACTAGTCCTATAATCCAGCCATTGGTTGATTCTTCTGGAAACATTCTTGCTTACAATGGTGTGTCTTTCTTCTTAAGCTCTCTTGTTCTGTTATATTTTTGTTTTGAATTCTACGATATGGATTGGTAGTTTTTGGTATGTTTACCCTGCAGGAGAAGTATTTGGAGGAATTGAACTCAGTAGCTATGATAATGATACTGAAGTTCTTTTGAAGTCTTTAGAGAAGGCAAAAGCATTAGTTCCAGATATTCTTTCAATGATTAAAGGCCCCTGGGCCATTATATATTGGCAGGTACTTTTATAGCTTTCCCCTATTTTTTTCGTAGCATTTTTCGTGCTCTTACAAACCTCTTCTCTATCAGGAAAGCTCAAAAACGCTATGGTTTGGTAAAGATGCATTTGGTCGGAGGAGCCTCCTTGTTCACTGGCCAACTGTGGAAGACCCGCGTTTTCTTCTGTCGTCCGTTTCACCAGCTTCTTCTGTTGCTAATGGATCAGGTTTGTATTGCTTAGTAGAATAAGATTATCTACACTTCAAGCCCAAGTAACATCTGTTCTTTGGCAGGATTGGATTCTGAAAATGGTGATAGCATTCATAGGTTTTGGGAAGAGCTTCCATGTGGAGTGTATAGCATGTCTTTTGGGTTTTCAGAATCCGGTTTATGTATATGCGGTGAAGTCACAAAGCACGAATGGAGAAATAACATGTGGAAAGAGTTGATTGAGTGGGAAAGGAGTTTGGTTGTACCAAGACCTGAAGATCTTTCAATGTCGTCGCTTAGCATAATTCAAGAAGAGAAAGACAATGCTCTTTCAACTTCTTCAGGTACTAGTTAATTTTGTCAGATTCCTCAGCTCTGTCCAAATTTTGATATGCCTGACAAGGTTTAGGTTTAGGACTCGCGCAGACAGTTTTGTTTGTTCTAAAGGAATCAGTGAGGCGGCGAACTTCATTACATAGCATTTTTCAGGTTTGAGATTTTTTAATGAGTGCTTTAACTAGATACTGCATGGTTAGTGAATATTTATTTCACAAACACAATTTTATTGGCATCAACAGGGAGAAACAGAAGTTGTTCCAGTAGCTGTTCTTTTCTCTGGTGGATTAGATTCTATGATTCTCGCTGCACTGTTGGATCAGTGTCTTGATCCAAAATGTAAATACTTTTCTGCAATGTTTCTGTCTTTCAATTCTGAAATTGATTTTTATATTTTCAAAACTGTTTTTTTTCTTCTTTCAGATGAAGTTGATCTCCTTAATGTCAGTTTTGATGGTCCTAATGCTCCTGATAGGATCTCCGCCAAGGCTGGAATAAAGGAACTTAAAATGATTGCACCTTTGAGAAGGTTTCAACTCTAGATACCTTTTGTAAATGCAAATATCTTTTACTTAAAACTGCTGCAAATATTGTTGGAAATTTCAGGTGGAAACTTGTGGAGATTGATGCTGATCTGCCAAAATTAACCTTCGAGACAAAGCGTGTTATGTCACTCATAAATCCCGCAGATACTTACATGGTAAACTTCAAAGTCTCGAAGGTTTTTCTCATTACATTCTTCCAAACTTGATGATGACAATCTGTAAGATCGCTTTGCAACGTTCTAGGACCTTAACATAGGAACAGCACTTTGGCTTGCTGCTAGAGGTGATGGTTGGATTCACGAAGAAAGTGACAATTATGAAGATAGCCAACGAATTAGATATAAGTCTGATGCTAGAATATTGCTTGTTGGCGCTGGTGCTGATGAACAATGTGCTGGTTATGGTAGACACAGAACAAAATATCGAAACGGGAGGTATATACATATTTATTATGTCTGTATAGTTTTCTCTATGGATGTAAACGAATAATAAACTCTCATCTTTGTTAACTTTTTAGCTGGACTGCCTTGGATCAAGAAATGAAATTGGATATGCAGAGGATCTGGAAAAGAAACTTGGGTCGAGATGATCGATGCATTGCCGATAATGGTAAAGAGGTATATCAGCACCATGGATAGAAACTCAAATCTTTCTCTCTTTGTGCTCTGTTCTCAAATGTTTTATATATACATTTTTTCAGGCGCGTTTCCCTTTCTTAGATGAAGATGTGATAAAGACTCTCCTTGACATTCCCTTGTGGGAAATAGCTGATCTTGAGCAACCAAGTGGAAAGGGAGACAAGAAGATTCTTAGACAGGTGAATATGCTTATGTCATTTTCTTTACTTTTAGTAAACCTCAAGAACGTATTAGAAACTTCATAAATCCGAAATGGTACTTAAATTTTGAAGGTTGCAAAGCTGCTTGGTTTACATGAAGTTGCAAAGATGCCTAAAAGAGCAATACAGGTAAGAAGAGGTTGAAGAGAACTCGAAACCAGTAAAGTTGAAAGCTATGTGTTGCATTTCTTATGCACTGTCTCACTAAGGATTTGGTTGTGTGTTTCAGTTTGGTTCGAGAATAGCTCGTGAATCAAACCGGAAGAATTTTGGAAGTAACCGAGCCGCTAACCAGGCCTCTGCTGGTAGCGTGAGATTCAACGCACCGTTAGAATGAAAGTCTCTCATATTGTGATGATCCCTAGACAACTGTTGTCAGATCACATTTTTTGTGTTGCATTTGTATACAAAGGACCGTTAGAATGAAAGTCTCTCATATTGATGATTCCTAGACAACTGTTGTCAGATCACATTTTTGTGTTGTATTTGTATACAAAGGACTATTATTTCATGTTTTCCCGTTTAAAAACTTGGTTTTGCTATTGATCCAGATGTGTGTATCAGTATCATATGCATGTGACATCATCATAATATTTGTTGAAGAACCTTGGGTTAAAATTGGAAAACCACTACTCTTAGCTTCTCAGTTTCTTGTTCAGTTTATTAAGCTTCTCTGCTTGTACTCATCGTTGCAGTTGTCTCCAGGGTTGCTCTTGTACGGCCCTTCTGGAACCGAAAAGGTAAACTATGTTACAAGTTTGAGTTTTTTCTTCAGACAAAAGTGTGTTGGGTTCATCAAAGTTATGAACTTTTGTTTTGTATAATAGTGTAAGATGAACTCAAAGTGTGTTACAAGCTTGAACTCTTTTAGACCAAAGTGTGTTCAGTTCATCAAAGTTATGAACTTTTATACTAGTGTTAGATGAGCTCATCTAGAAGCGGATCAGACTGTTTTAGTGGCGGCATTGCAATATCTAATAAGTTTATTGCAATTTTGTTTTTTTGTTTTTTGTAGACAAGCTTGGTCCGTGCTGTTGTCCAGGAATGTAATGCACATCTGATTGTTTTAAGGTACTATTGCTTTTGTAGCTTCTGTTTTGATTAATGATGTGGAAAAATAGGCGAAAACTAATTTGTGCTTTGTGTTTGTGGTGTGGTAATTCTCTCTGTTCAGTCCTTACTCTGTACATCGAGTTCATGCTGGAGAAAACGAGAAAGTCTTAAGGGAAGCATTCGCCGAGGCTTCTTCTGTTTCAGACAACAAGCCATCTGTGATTTTTATCGATGAAATTGATGTTCTTTGTCCTCGGGGTAGGTATTGATATCACTCAGATATTTGTTACTCCTAGTTTATAAGAGACTGAGAAATAATTTGATTTTCTCTAAACTGAAGAGGAGAGCAAAATTCTCGTATTGCTTCGCAGCTCTTTACACTCATGGACTCGAACAAGCCTTCATCATCTGCACCAAGAGTTGTTGTTGTAAAATCCACAAATAGGTTCTTGTCTTTCCTGAAAACATTATTTTTGTTTTAACACCTTTGTGTTTGAATGGTTTTCTCCGGTCTTGTTAAAAGGGTTGATGCAATTGACCCAGCGCTAAGAAAGGCAGGACGGTTCGTTTAAAAAATCCTGCAGGTAATATTGAGTTTCTTATTGCTGCTTAAATGGGAACTTTGTTTCTTGTGGGCTTTATGTTTGTTTGCTACTTACTTTCAGCTGTACACAAAGAAAGTCAATTTAGGTCCTAGCGTTGATCTGCAAGCCATGGCAACATCTAGCAACGTTATGTCGTGAAGCGACCATATCTGCAAGCAAAAGATCCTCAGACTCTTTTATCCTAACATTGCAAGACTTTAAGCTTGCAAAATCTGTGGTTGGTCCAAGTATAACAAGAGGCATCACTGTTGAAATCCCAAAGGTGACATGGGACGACGTTGGTGGTCTCAAAGACCTAAAGGTAGATAGCTTCAGCATTGTTGTCTTCCTCTTCCATTGGGACAAATGTGTTTCATATTTTCTTTCGCGGACTGAAAAAGCTCCAGTTGAATGGCCAATCAAACATTTAGCTCCATTTACAAAAATGGGCATATCGCCAGTGCGTGGAAGACTCTTCAATGTTTAGGTGATGTACGTGCCACCACCTGTTGTAGAAACTCGGTTAGAGATACTGCAAGTGCATACACGCAACATGAGGCTAGGACAGGGACGTTGATATCAGGAAAATCGCTGAGGAAACGGAGCTCTTTACTGGAGCAGAGCTGGAGGGTCTATGCAGAGAAAGCGGAACAGTCTCGCGTAAAGAAGACATTGCAGCAACGGCTGTGTTCAACCGCCATTTCTTAGCCGCAAATAAGTCGCTGAAACCGGCATTGACAGTTGAAGAAGTGGAATATTTATCATTCAGGAAGTTGAAAAGATGGGATTCAAAACCGGTTCCTCCGGTTGAGAAAAGGAAAGTGAGTTCCTCTAGTGTTTTGTAGGTTTGGGGTTGTCATGGAAGGTTGGTGTATTGCACATTAGTGTTGCTTGCTACTGGGAACTATTACTATAGAAAGAGTAAACATGAAGAACGACTATTATATTAGCTGCTGCTACATGAATTTTTTTTTAAAAAAAAGTCTCTTGTCTTTTATTATTCTGAAAACGTCTTTTTGGTTTCAAAATTCAAATACATTTAAATGATAGAAACGGCTATTGATAAAGATTCGGACAAATGAATGACAAAGACTGGCCATTACCTGATAATGGCCCACATACCTCACTATAGAAAGAAATCATCGGTTACCGTCGTCGAATTGCGTGAAAAGCACCAATAATTACACTAGTTTTGTCTTAAAGATTGAATAATGTTTAGTGTTTACCTCCAAATACCAAAATTTTCTTAAACCTCCTCCCTACAAATTCACCGGTTTTAGAAAACCATCTCTTTGAATTTCGATTGGAGCATTTGAATTTAAAGAAAGGATCAATTGAACCGGAACCCTGACACTGGCAAAACCGGTTTGAGCTTATATAAGAGACTGGTTCGCTTATTTATGACTCGGTAGTCAGTTCTCCTTCTTCTTCTTCTTCTTCTAGATCTGATCGCTAATTTCACCCCCAAGGTTTGTTTCTCAAAACTCCTTTCCTCTCTAGATTCATAGATTCCTCTGTTTTGATCCCTCTAGTATCGTTCTCTATCGATTTTCGTAGATTCAAGAAATGTAACAATGGTGATTCAATTTCGCTGGCTTTAGATCTGATTGTGTTTTTGTTGCTAGGTTTTATAAAGTCTTTCACTTTATTATACAAAATGGGTCGTGGAAACAGCTGTGGTGGAGGTCAGAGCTCACTCAATTATCTCTTTGGTGGTGGTGATGCTCCTCCTCCTCCTAAGCCTGCTCCAGCTCCTACTGCTGAGCCAACCAACAGGACTGCTGCACCTGCACCAGCACCTGTGACTGCAACCGCTACTACTACTGTTGAGCCAGCAATCATCAACAAGGAGATCCCTGCTGGTATCAAAACTCCTGTCAACAACTACGCCAGAGCTGAAGGACAAAACACTGGAAACTTCCTCACTGTATGTTCTGTTTCTTCTTTGTATCCATTACTCGTAACTCGTAAATGAAATGTTCCTTCTCTAAGACAACGTTGTAATGCTCTCTGCAGGACCGTCCTTCCACCAAGGTTCATGCAGCTCCTGGAGGTGGATCATCTCTTGATTATCTCTTCACTGGTGGCAAGTAATACAAAACTTTGTATGTGTAATGCAAATTCGTATCCATTGCGTCTCTGTTCTCAATTTAAAACTGTTTAATGTCAACCTCTAGATGATAAGAAGTCGGTTTCTTGTCAACCCTATGTCATTCGTTTATCTTGTAATGTTCTCCTGAAAAAATGTTCATATCATTTGAATCAAAGACACTCTTATTACCCATCAATGCAAGTTCCACTGAATCAAACAGATACTAAAAGTCTATAACAAATTACTTTGTAACCAGCTCTGTGTAAACCAAGTACAAGTCTTTTCTCAAAAGTGCGAAAGCCCATCACTTAGGATGTTGAGGAGCAGTGATGATCCCCCATTTTCTCCGGACTTGCTCCAAGTCTTCATCAAAATGACGCTCATAGTACACACACATGAGGTCTGTACACTGTCTTCCAGCTCGAACAGCCCAAGGAAAGTAATGCTTAAAGAACATCGACCTCTGCTTCTCGTTGAACCTCACCGTGCCTCCAACCACAGAGAGCATGCACATCGGAAGATACATCTGCTCAAACTCTATCACTTTCAGCGCCGACTCGCCTATAAGATTCGTAGGGAGGCCGAAGAGCGTGTGCCACAAGTCGTGAACTTCACGTGCCCTTGTTGCTACATAAGCCAGTTCGTCTGTATCCATGAACCTCACGGGAGGACGATCGTCAGGAGAGAAGTTTCTAGATCCCATGAACTTCGCATACGCAGCTCCAAATGTGTTGTCAGGTAGATCCCAAGCATGGCCTACTTGCTCTGACACAACACGAGGACGCTCCAGCAAGATCGCCTGCAGAGATAAAAGAGAGACAAGATTCAAACCAAAGACTTGAACTTTATTGTTCAAGAGGACACCCATAAGCAAAGTCTCTTGCTTTAGCGCTAAGACATTGAACATCAACAATGAAACACCATACAACTACTCTGTAGCTAATGAAACAGCAACGGTAATAAGAGAAGCTTAGAAAAGACTCACTCTTCCTTCGGGACTCTTCTTCATCCTCTCAAGTACCATTTCGAAAGCTGGTTTTCCGGTGGTTTCACCGAGTGCGGCGATCAGATCCGCCCTACGAGGGTTAACCAACGCGCCGACGGCAGAACCCACCGCTACGGCAGCTTGTTGCCACCGGCTCAACGGGACTCGAGCTCTTTCGATCGTCATCGTTCGTGGAGAAAACTCCGGTTAACGAACAGGTGAACCTCTTTAATATTCAGATCAAAATCTATAGACGGCAACGACGAGTAGGAATTTAGACGACACGCGCTTACGTCTCCGCGTGGGCTTTCTATTCTTACGATTCCACATTGGGCTTTTAATTGTGTCATCTCAGGTTATAACTTTATTGTTAATACGGCCCATTCAGTTAACTTTATTAACATTTGATGTTACTAATTTAAACTCCATGAGTTTTGTCTCAATTTTGCTTCATTCTCATGTTACTTTTATGAATCTTGTTTTTAAGTAGTGGAGTCCAATTATTTTATGATTCATGTTTTTGTATAGCAAGGGCATTTCCAATGGTGCATAAAAATAAAGGAAAACATCAAAATAAGGAAAATTTCTTTTCAATGGTACATTATTTTGAATAAAAAATTGAGAATGTGAATAGTATTATATTATATTTGAGAAATACAATTCACAAACTTATTTCGATGTTGAACTTTTTTATTTTCAGAATAATACCTAAAACTTTGATAATAACTTTATTTTATGCATAACCAAAAAAATTACACAAATATATCTCTTATTAAAACTTTTTATTTAATATGTATAAAATGATTAAACTTTAAAACATAATACCAAGTTAGTTAAACACTTAATATAAAAATTATACTTAAATAATGATATATATAATAAAAGAACAAACAATAACATTAAAATACATAACTAATACCAAAATTAAAAAAAAAAACACACACAAACAATTTTTTAATAGAGTAATAGAACTGTTCAAATAAACCTATAATTTTTTGCATGTGGCTATGTAATTTTACGAATGTAATGAAATATTTATTTTAATAACTTAAATTTCAGCTTAAATTTTAAAAACAAGTGAGTTTAATTTTAAATTTTATCAAATAGAGGGTGTTATTAGAAATAAACAAGAAGTTTGTAAATGAATATATTAAGAATTAAGGAAAAAATAAAGAAAACTATAGGAGCAAAACTAAATTTCGCTTTGATTTTATTTCGTTTGAGAAAAAAAAAATGACAGAAACCATTGGAAATGGCCTAGTAATCAAATGTTTATGCATCAACTATGAGTTAATCCTGAAACTATAACAATGTAAACACTGCTTTTTGACACTGTAAAATTATACATATGGATAACAACTACAACCAAAATATTAATCAAGAAAATAAATAAAATATAACAAAATAACTATCTACGTCTAAAGAATGGTGGTGTGGTGGTTTTTAAAGTTCTCAGGACCTGCTAGTTTGATCGTATTTCGAATATTGACTTGCGTTTAAATATGGTATTATCAAATGGTTGGTTCGCAAAATTAAAAAGATTATGGGTCATTAAGTCTAGTACTTAATAAGGTTACAGTGTTGAAAAAGTAGTGTGTAGAAAAAAAGCTCCGTTTCAAAAAAAATATCCATGAAATAATAATACTATTCAACTCTTAGCAACAAAAACAAATAAATTATAATTCGGTGCAACCTCCACCCGGAATGGTACCATGCTTCACTAACATATCATCAGCCATCTTTGGTGCTATATAACTAATTACGATGTTTGATACATTAGAATGTGCAGTTGTGCCAATGGTGACAGACAGATAAGGTTTGCATCTAGAGTGGAATAAACCGGAAAAGAATCCGTCTCTCTCTAATCATCTTTTTCATCTCCGTTTAGTTATAATATATGCAGCCTTCATTATATTATACTGTGTCACTATTAAGTAGATTATCGTCGCATCACAAATTTGGCAATGAGTCTAACCCCGTGCGAGAATGACCGGGGGGTCATAATCCGGACTAGTAAATAGGCAGTGATATGTGGACACGTGTCTTTTCAGGCACGGATGTACGTATGACTGTTTCGTTCACTCGAACACATCGGTCCGAAGAGTGTATGGTAGGGAAAATTGATTTCTTGACCCATTAAGAGGTCGACACGTAGCCTACGAGCTCTGTCCCTAACCTCAACCTGCAAATGCTTCCTTCATCTTACGTTTTGATTGTTAAAAGTAAACCAAAGACGAAAGTCGTTCCCAAAGTACAATTATAAATGTTACTAACTGATAAAGATGTTTAGTCAGAAAACTATATTGATATTGAATGTTTACGACTTTTTAGCCAACTCTCTTGTCGACAAAAAAAAAAAAAGCCAACTCTCTTCGTGTTACTCTTTCTAAGAAATGGAGAGAGTATAAAATAGAAAATAGAACAGAATTGAAGTATTTCTTATTTAAAATTTTATTTTATAGTGAAAATGGAGATATTCTTATTTTTTCTAGTTTCTTTTCATTTTTTATATAAATTGATATTCCACGGAGAAGCAAAATGACTGAGTGATTTTTGCAAGCTGTAACAAAATATACAATGTTAGAGTAACCCCATTGAGGGTTTCTATTTTAGGGGATCTAAAAGTACATTAATATGTATGTATATATTATATATGTTTATGTAATTTTGGGGTTAAGCTTTACGAGAAGCGCAACCCAAAGTACATGAAACTTACATAGTTACAAGACAGAGGGTTCCAATTTGGACTAAAACCATAAACCGACAGAATTAGTGAAATATCTAACAGAAGACTTAATATACTTATCAGAAGTTCAGAACACTGTAAGAATCATTTCATCAATAAACCATGTAGAATTTTATAATTTTTTATGAAAACCTTAAATATGGTTTTTAACCTTGTGAATTAAGGACAAATGAAAACCTTAATCTACTGGCAAGGCATGCAGTTATACTTCCTTCACCCCTTATGGATATTTTGCTTAGTTAAGCTCTTTATTTGCCATTACACATAGTTTATTTGTTTGATATGTGATCTCATTATTAAATAATGTTATATAAATTAACCGAAGTGCACAAAAATATAAATATAAATTAACCAAAATTTAACAAATATTTAAATCTAACGTTTCCTATACAAGCTCTGGTGCAAGGAAAAATGTTATTCTATATTTTCCTTTGGAAGTTTAATAATAGGTTAATAAGAAAATCTAAGAAGAACTATCTCAATAATATTATTTGAGAAGTCAGTTTCCTACGTGGCAGACTCATGTTAACTATCACGAAGGTTAATTATATATATACCCCTAATGAATTAAAAATATTATATACAACTGGCATTAATAATATATTTTCTTTTTTCATAATAAGATTTTAGTTAACTATTTAATTTAATTTTTCCTTTAGAAAACACACATAAATAAAAAAAGGAAATATTTATAAAATATTAACATATAATATAGTAATAGAAGCGAACTTTAATTATTATTTTAAATTTTTCTAAAACAATATAAATAAAAAGGAAAATATATAAGTTTTAATATATATGTATATATATAACGTAGAATCACAAAATTGTAAATATAAATTCTTTTAAAAATATTCTTTTAAAATATAATAAAATTTTATTTGAATATATTAATTTAATATATTTTATTGTTATTTTTCATAATAAGGTTTTAGTAACTTTTTTTAATTTTAGATTTTTCAAAAGCACATAAACAGAAAAGTAAATATTTAGAAAACATAAAACTAAATATTTTATATATAAAGAAATTTTAGTTATCTTTTCTAAATTTTCTCAAAACCACAAATAAAAGGGAAAATATGTAAACTTTTTATTATATATGTATATATAACGTAGCTTCACAAAAATTGAATTTTTTTTGAAATCTTCTTCTAAAAATAATAATATATTTAATTTAAATATAGTAACTTTAATATATTTTACTGCTATTTCCTTATTCATTAAACATTTAATAGGTTTTTTAACTTAAATTTTGTTTTTATAAAACACATAAATAATAAAAGGTACACACATATAGATATAGATTCTATATATAAAAAGTTTTATTATTTTATTTTTTATTAATAGAAAACGAAATATATATATATGAACTTTAAGATATACTTAACAAAATAAATTGAAAAGTGAAATAATATAGATATCATTATTTAATAATAATTTTATTATAATTATATTTTATCAAATGATTAAAAATAATTTTAAACAACATAAACTGATTATTTAATATCATTTTCACAAAAACAAAAAATAGATTTTTGTTTTGTAAAACCAGATAAAATAGCATTTTACGATGAATATTAGTTGACTAAATAATTAATTTTTATAACAAAAATTATCATATACTATAATTTTATTTTTTATTTTATAATTATTAACTGAAAACTGAATAAACAATTCAAATAATGTTAGAATGAAAATTAAACTTATTAATATTGCTTGATCTGAACTGAATATAAGCAAATTGATGGGGATAATAATTATGAGTTTTTGGTGTAAATATCTTATGAATTTCTCAACACTTCAATTTTTTAATTTTATCAAAAACAACATATATCAAATTATACACAATCTTATAAAATATATTATGCCATCCAAGAAAAATATAAGTAACAAGGTTATTCTTATTTTAGTCTAATTTTAATAAAATCTTTTAATTTATTTCAAAAAAATACAACCTAATATACCAAAATATGAATTACCAAACTAATTAAAATACAAAGAATCAAATAAACCAATTGTTATGATTTAATTATTTTATATATTCATAAATGTGCATGAATTTTCAAAATATTACAAGTTATGTGTATTAATGCAACTTTGATTTAATATATTTTTTCTTATTTTTTTCTGAAACAACATATATCAGATATACAAAATTTACAAATATATGTTTAAATATAAGAGGATGAACTGAAAATTAATTAAAAAATAGGGGATGAACTGAACTACTAGAAATTAAGAAAACGACAATTCAATTTTAACATAATTAAACAAAAATCGTTGCTCAATTTAAAAGAATAAAAGTAACTCAAAATACCAAAATATATATTTGAGTTAATATGACATATTATATTTAGAAATCACATATCTAACTAAGATGGTAACACAATTATACTTAATAAAATTTTTTATTTATTTATCATACATATCAATTACAAAATAATCTAATAGTTGTAAACAAACAAAATAAAATATTTAATAATTCTTATAATTTAATTATTTCATAAATTTTTATACCCGTGCATGACCACCTAGTATTGAATTAGATTTCAACTAATACATCATTACTAGGTGCAGAATAAATAAAGTTCTTATAAACATTGCTCAAATAACTTCAAATGTCTATGGTCCGTGGAGTAGTTAACTAGGGTTTTAGCCCATCATGTGGTCTAATCTAGTTCCAATTTGTTAGTCTAAAGATACAGAAGAAGTTTGCAAGCATCAGGTCCCTACATTATTATATTACATTGTGTTGGATATATTTAATGGATCCCCTCTATTTTGAATATATATATATAGTCCTAGAGTTTTTGTTATATTGGTCTACAAAATAATAAAACGTATAATGGTAGATCAAGGGACGATCTTCTTATTTTCCTAAAAAAGAAGAGAATTGCTACTACCCTAAACATATATATACATATGTTATCAGAAACAATGATCGTGTTTAAAAAAATGACTATTTTTTTCAATAGTCAGAATAATATTATTCAACGGTTCGTACGGAACTATTCATTCTTCTATTTATTTTTAGTAAGTGGTAGTTGATGATGTATCAGAAGTTCCTATATTCTAATTAGTAACCAGAAGGCTTACATACGAGCAGAATTTTTTTATTTTTTTTTGCAGCTGCATATATATATAATTGTGGATATTTACAAGGAAAATAATTGTTGATAATGAGTATTTTATTAGAGATCATTTTCTGTCTCTGACTCATCCACCTTATAAATTTTCATATAAAAAGATGAAATATCATATTGCAGTATTCTTTGGTATTATTCTTTTTAGATGTAAACTAGAGCATCTATCTATATGTTACACATTGTAAGGTGACAACCGGGTACCATAAAAGAATGGTGGAGAATAGCGAGTACTAGAAGATAAATATCTAATTTATACATGATGATAGGGATAAGACATGCATTTCCATCGAGAAGATTAATATAGATAAAATAAATAGATCATTAGCAAGTAGAAAAGGACAAAACGAACTTTAATTCCATAGTGATATATCGATTGAACAAAATAACTAAGGTACCAAGTGAAACATGAGTCAGCAAGCAAAGTTAAAAAAAAGTTGTGTGAGACATATCACATGAGTATATTAACAACCATCATCATCATGAATGTAATATAAGATGCCAAGAGAAGAAGTGAGAACAAACAAGACAGCCATGTCAAGCAATCACAGGACCTAGCTCTTTCTTTAAGTGAAAATTTGTTTTGTTAATCCGACAAGAAGCATCCTACGAAAAAGTTGAAAAATCTTAGGATTTGAGAGCTAAACTGTTCATAATATATTCTCTTTTGTTTCCTTTCTCTTGCCAAGATAAATCAGAATATGTCCAGTTCTTGTTTCAAGCATCTGAGTCATTTTTATGTTTATACATATGAGCATAGAAGCTAATATTAGTTTTATCTTTAAACCTATCTTAGATTCTATAGTATTTAAGAAACTAGATTAACAAAACTCTGATAGTAAATACTAATTAGACAGTACGTACTAAAAAATAAAAAATAAATAAATAAATAGTACGTACCATCAGTTTCTTTTTATTGATGATTGTACTATATATATAGACTCACATATATATATATATATATATATATATATCAAATTAACCATTTCAATTTTGACACAATTTGTCGGTAAGTGTAGAACTGTTTTATGCATTTAAACGATCGTGAAGTAGCTGTCATACGAAAGAACCTGTCGGCAAAAGATGCAAATCAAACAAAAAATCTCTACAAGCCTATCACTTTTTTACTTACTTTTATTCACAAGCAAACATAGCATAAATACATTATAGTGTTCTTTTCATAATCTAAACGTGGCAATACCTGAAAAACGTTAACTTTTTTTTTATCAAGAAAAACGTTAACTTTTCCTCTTTCATTTCATGAAAAATATGTAACCAGATCATGAAATGCAAATAGATAGGAGTTAGACCTGTGAATATGCTCTATTTAAGGCATATTTTACACGTTGGATATATAACATTTTTCTTATTTCTTCTTTTGAGCATATTGATAAACTAGGGACTAGATCTGATGCAAGAAAGCAATCTATATATATACATATATGGCAGAAATCTATCTATCTTAAAATCTAATGGAGGAGAGTGATAGAGAAAAGTTGGAGCATTTTGGTTGGACTAGGGAGAGAGATATCTTAACTCTCCTTGGAAAAGTACTAGGAATCAATTATTATTTTCTGCAAAAAGACAAAAAAAATGTATAGAAGAAATCAAGAAAAGTAAAAATAAAAAAATAAAATTATTCCTTGATGAAGTAAGAATCAAACAATGTGGTATATATAGCTATTTCATATATATACATATTAACATATAAACGAAATTATGATAATTTTCTTTTTAAAAAAGGAAAGTTTGTGATATAAGTTTGTAAGCTTTTATTTGGCCAAGAATGGCTTAGCATCTGCAAAAATCAAACACAAAGCTATTCTCTTATAACATTCCAACAAAAGAAGAAGAACCTTAACACCGTGGCCCACCAGCACCACTACCTCAACCACCACTACTATCTCATCCACCACCAGTCACCGCACAAGAGAGGAAACCGAATCGTGCCCTAGATTAAGAATCCTTTTAGTACAAGATCTACACATTTCACTTATATACACTTCTACTTATGTGTGTGTATAAACCTTCTGTAAATCATCACTTGTGCGTTCAGAGGTGAAAAGAATAGATAAACTTTACTGTTGCTTTTTTTTTGTTTCTTGGTGAGATAGAAAGAGAAAGGAGAGAAGTTAAGGATGGGAAGAGGGAAAGTTGAGTTGAAGAGGATAGAGAACAAGATCAACAGGCAAGTTACTTTTGCAAAGAGAAGGAATGGTTTGCTTAAGAAGGCTTATGAGCTTTCTGTGCTTTGTGATGCTGAGATTGCTCTGCTCATTTTCTCTAACCGTGGCAAGCTCTACGAATTCTGCAGCAGCCCTAGGTAACAAAAATCTTTAACCTTTGACTCTCATCTCCCCCAAAGTGTCTATGTTTACTCCCCTTTTCAGGTTTTTTAGGTCTTTGATTTCTTAAGGATTGTGGGAGGATATAAAATCTTGTATCTTTCTTGACTTTGTTATAATTAATTGATTAGGGTTTAACTTACGACTTATGTTGTTTCATGAACAAATCTGGCTTGTAGAGTGAGATTAAGTTAACAAAATGATGATCATGTTCTGAGGGTCTTAGAGGTCTATATGATGATTAAAGCTAGAGACTTTGAATAAAAAAGTACATAAGGTTTGTATATATATATATATATATATATATATATATATATATATATATATATATATATATATATATATATATATATATATATATATATATATATAAATTTATAGTGAAAGATTTTACACATGAGATTGAGTCCTGAAGGGGTTGATCCAAGTTTCCAAAGAGACGACGGATTGACCTCTGGATATACACAAAGCTGTAAAGAAACACACGAAAATAATTTGACTACTTCTTTAAGTTAGTATCTCTCAAGTACTCATAATCCTGTTAAAGTTAAAAGAGACAACTGTGATGATTCTCGATTTCATGTTTCTTTTGCGCATAAAAAAGTATTTTTTTCTTTTTGGAATAAACAGCTTTTTGTTTTTGAAAACTCATCATGAGATTGATATTGATCTTGATGTTCTTGGATTTAACATGGAGATTTTACGATGCTCTAAAGGGTTTTTGGTTACTCTTTTGAAATATTTCTCAAATGAAACTCAACGTTATATTGCTCAATAAATGTTCAATATTAAGTGATCATTTGTTAATATGAATTAGTGGTATGGCCAAGACGGTTGAGAAGTATAGAAAACATAGTTATGCAACAATGGATCCAAATCAATCAGCTAAAGACTTGCAGGTATATCTTCTCTCTCCATATATGAATTATCAAAAGACTGACCTCAAACGTTGAAACTGTCCTCAATTAATTTTTTTCTTTTATGGCAGGAGAAGTACCAAGACTACTTGAACCTCAAATCAAGAGTTGAGGTCCTTCAACATTCACAAAGGTACATAGCGTGATTCATAACACATCTTGAAAATAAATGCTTACTCCAATTACATTAACTCTTCTGGAATTTGCTTGTTTTTAGGCATTTGTTAGGTGAAGAGATAGCCGGGATGGGAGTGGATGAGCTTGAGCAGCTAGAACGTCAAGTAGATACATCACTAAGGCAAATAAGATCCACAAAGGTATATACAATCTCAATAATTCAGCTAGTTTATATTAGATTCTTTGGACTAAAGAGCATTCAGAACAGTACCAAATCTTGGCTTTGTCTTCTCATTGCCAGGCCCGGTCGATGCTTGATCAACTCTCTGACCTCAAAACAAAGGTACATAAAGAATCAAACAGTGTCCAGTAATCCCATACAACTCACTCTCATATATTCATTAATTTACAGGAGGAGATGTTACTGGAAACCAACAGAGATCTTAAGAGAAAGGTAGTGCCATCAAAATCTTATAACGCAAGAAATTGAATTCTTTTGAGATCTTTGATAACATTGTTCCTCTCTATATCTATCTCAGTTGGAGGAAAGTGATGCAGCCCTTAATCAAACACTATGGGGAGCTTCTTCTTCTGCAGAACACTCCCAACAACAACAACAAGGCATGACTTCTTATCATGCAAACCCTCCTAGTCAAGAAGTGGGTTTCTTTAGGCCTTTGCAAGGCAATGTAGCATTGCAGATGAGGTATTCATTATAGAAAAATAGTGAAGACCTAACGAAACCTTTTTCTGATTAGCAAGATTTGTAATTGATTTTTGTTTGTTTTTATGGAACAGTCATTACAATCCTGGTGTGACAAATGCAAGCAACTCTGCAACAACATCACAGAATGTTATTAATGGATTCTTCCCTGGATGGATGGTCTGAAAAAAATACATATCAATGTATACGTGTGTGTGTTTTATAGATCACATATCATTGCTTGTACCATTTTGAGTTTTTGCAAGAGAACAATAGTTAATGATTACAACCACTGTTATATAATCAAGAGCTGTAATGTCGTACTACACATTATTACTTTTTGCTCCTTAAATATATAAAGACTTTTGAACTTTTTAAAATACACAAATTTGTGGGATCATTCTTTTAATTTTATTTTTTTTAATCTTAGAAACTTAGTCGAATTATGATTAAATTCTCTGGACTAGAATTGGATTCTGAAAACAAGTAGTGCTCTGCATTTGTTTCAAGATTATGATCTGGATTATTAAACGACTAATAAATTCTATTAAGAATGTTTATGAGAACAAGTCCAAAAGGGGGTAGTTGTTAATTTTCATGGCCAGCACGTTCAAGAAATGGCTCCAACCAAAACCAAACAAACGCAAAACAGTATTTAAAACACAGCCGAAACACACAAAGCAGAAAACGAAAAACAAAATAGAGAGAAGGATTGTCAAAATGGGGAAACCAGCTGGGTATTGGGTGAATAAGATTAGGACATCATTCAAAGGAGGATCATCTTCAAGCAAATCACTAGATGAAGGAAGTGCTTCTGGTTCTAGAAAGAACGGTAGTAAGAATCAGAAAACAGAGAGGTAATAAGAAGGGTGAAGCTGAGAGTGGGAGGAAAGTAATGGTTGTTGTGGACACAACTTCACAGTCAAAGAATGCTCTTCAATGGGCATTAACACAATGTGTTCAAGATGAAGACAATATCACTCTCCTCCATGTCACGAAAACACCTGTAGGACAAGGTAATAAGAATAATTTATATACTGTATGTACAATAATGTACAAAAATTTGCATTTAACATTTAGTTAACTCAGAAGGTATCTGATTCCCAGTAGATCTGTCATCAATGAGCAACCAAAGAGAGAACAACTTTTTGGGTTTCTAGGGTAATTGGGCTTAAATTCGGCCCAAAATTGTTATTTGTGTGATTAAAGTTTCTTTGTTTGACTAATTGATCCTCGGTTTCATACTTTCATAATTAGTAGTATTTTGTTTTGATATGAAATATATTTTTCTTTATAAAAGGCAATTCTGTAATTAAATCTAGAATCTAGGTCTGTGCTGTTCACTAACTAACACATCTAACTCAATAAAAGGAACACTTTTCTTCATCTTTTTTATTTGAAAAAAACAATTTTCTTCGTCTTTATATAATTTGTTTGATCATTTTATGTTCCAAAAAAAAATATATATATATATATATATATATATTTCATATCTCTATTTGAACCATTTTTATTTGTCATAAATTTGGTTTTACTTTTTTATTTGTCTTTTTTTTATACGGCTTCAGAATTTTTGGTTCGTACTCGACTCAGCCCTATACTATTTAGGACTGACCTCATCAAGCCACAACCCAAAAGATGATAGGACTGGGCAGGGGCTGGCTATCACGTTTGATATTGCTTAATCTCTATTAAATATATGTTTATTATGTTAAATAGCTACAGATGAGACACAAGGGCAGAGAAACTCAAGGGCTCATGAACAAGTTCATCCACTGAAGAACTTTTGTCAGCTCAAGAAACCTAATGTAAAGACTTTAATAGCAAATCAGAGAAACTGGTTCGATTCAAATTTCCTTTTGACATGAGTGATTTCTTTGCATGTTTTCAGGTGAAGACGGAGATAGTGGTGGTTGAAACGGCGGAGGAGAAAGGGAAGACGATAGTGGAGGAAGCAAAGAAACAAGGAGCTGGAGTTTTGGTTTTAGGGCAGAGAAAAAGAACTTCCAAGTGGCGCGTGATATGGAAGTGGCGTGCAAAGGGAGGAATGGGAGGAGGAGTGGTCGAGTATTGTATCCATAACTCCGAGTGTATGGCTATTGCCGTAAGGAAGAAAAGTAACAACGGAGGTTACTTGATCACCACGAAACGTCACAAAGATTTCTGGCTCTTGGCCTAGTTTTTGTTATTGTTATCACACATTTTAATTAAAAATCCTTTTCTCTTTTGTCTTTTGTTTATGAAATGATTTTTATTTTTTTTCTTTTTATGTGTTCATGGATATGATTGTTCTCTATCATGTACGACTGTTCTAAAGAAAAAGAACAAGAGTGTAAAGACTTTAGTTTTCTTTATACTTGCTATTGTGTTGAACTTAAAAAAGCTAATTATTTTCAAGCTAAGAAGCATTCTGCCCAAAAAAAAAAAGAAGAAGCATTCTGCATACACAACCTGTAGCTAAGCAAACAAAAAAAAACTAGTCGAAAACTTTTGGAAAATGTTTGATTTCAGTGTCAATTTAATATTTGTCTTAATATGTTTTGATGTATCGATCGGCATATCAGTGATAACACTTGTGTGGCGATTTTTAACAGACCATTGTTTACATTCACTAAAAGATACTCTGAATAAGGCATGAGGAATTGATCGATGGTCTCATGGTCAATAGTTAAACTAGTTTATTGTCACCTTATAAAGAGTGCACAAAGCTTGACTATCATCAAGGCATCAGTTGGGACTTGAGAGAGAGATGACAAATGTAACATTTCAATTTTCATTGAAGAATACTCACATTCCTTATTATAATATTTTATCTAAATTTAAATTATTCAACTAATGTGAAAATATTGCATACGAATTGTAACAAAAGATAAAAGCAATTGATTAAAATTTTTGAAGATAGATTAGAGAAACAAACTTAAACAAAAAAAAAAACAAAACATTACGAAATAGACAAAATAAGAGGAAGAAAGAATGTAGAATTTAACTCGAATTATTATTCAGTCACCTTACAGAACCCGTCTTTCGTACAGAGATCATTCCTCATTTCTTAATCTTTTCCGCTGCATCGGCGACAGCCGTGACAGCTCCCGCAACAGCTACAGCCGTACCGACAACCCCCCAACTGCGGTTGCTGCAGTACTTACAGCCGCTACAGCAGTGCCTACACTTACTGCTGAAGCAACAAAATCGAAAAAATTCATCTTCTTATATTTTTCTATTGTGTGCGCAAAGTAATTGTTCCTTCTTTTTTCTAATAAAATATAAAGTTCATGGGATTTATATAGTTGAACTGGATATTAATTTTTTATCGGGGTTCGGAAGTTGACTACATTTTACAAGATGACTCAATTTTCTAGGAGGCTTAAATGTATGAATCCTAATTTAATGATTATAAGTTACAAAAAAAATTAATGATTATGGTGTGATTAATTCTAGCAACAGACTCTTAGAGAGACGAACGAATTAATTATCATCTTAAAAATGCGTGGGAATTTTAACTTATACAATACTGTATTGTATGTATCGATTAAAAACAATGGGTAAACCTCCAAATATATATTTTAAAAATGTTTTCTTTTACCGAAAGAACACACATAGATAAAAGTAATCAAAGAAGATTTCATGAAAAGGTAAATGAAAATTATATTCTTACTCTATAAATATAAATAAATATAAAATAAATAATAAATTATTTTTTGGAAAAACGTTATTCAATATATATTCGAAACTTTTTCTAGTTTAAAAAAAAATATTTCGAATTTGAAAATTCTTTTATGAAAATATTTTTAATATTATTATATTAACTCTTAAAATGCATTCCCAAAACCTATCTCTCTTCCTAAATCTAAATCATTTGTTAAAAGTAGTTAATTTTATGGGTATAAGTGTTTTTTACTTCTTTAATAAAACTTATTTTGATTATTTGTATCATTAGAAATTGTTTTAGTGATATTTTAGAATCTTTATCTAAAGATATAAACAATTTTAGAATACAAATCGACAAGGTAAGAGAAAATAAATGAGGGTCGATACTTTCTTGAATCATGAGTTATATTAAACACAAAATGGTGTTAAGTCTTGGAATAGTGGCTTCATGGTACCATTTCTTGAAGAGGTTAGCGAGAAGAAAAGATCATTTTTTTCCTTTGACAAAGTTTTTTAACGGCTAAAATTTGAGGTTAGGAGAAAAGATCATACATAGTTCCTTTTTATTAATTTTACTTTTTGTTTTTTTAAACATTCACATTTAAAGGTATTTTTTTGAAATCAAAATATGTTATTACAAAAAGTACTATACTTGGTTTCTTGTAAACGAAGACTTTAAATATAATATAGTAATTTTTTGTAACAAATATAATATAGTAAAAATTCTAAAATGTTCAGTTTGAACGAATCAGCTCTTTGCTTTTTTTCTTTTGTAAACGTGCCAGGGATGAGTAGAATACGTCGGCACTCAAAATGCCCTAAACAAAGGAAAGCATCTTGGTCTCTAGCTTTTATATGCTTGGTTTGATTGATCGCTTATTTTCTATTGGAGCAAAAAAAAGTCGTGACTTTATATGCCGTTCGTATTTTAGCATATATATTATCGATGGTAGTTGATATGATAAACAGAGAAAGAGAGAGAGAGAGAGGGCAAAAAAGATAAACTTCATTATTACATAACGATTATAACATGGGTCATATGACATCATGATAGCACCCTAGCTATTATTGTCATTAATTTCATTATTTCATCATATAGTAAGTACTAGTCCCACATCAAAGATTCATTTCTTACGCAGGTTCTGGAAATACCCTCTCGGATCGCTCTCGAAATCTTTCCTGAAAATGCGACCATCCTTACCAGGGGCCTTCATCGTCTTCATTTCCGGTCCTGATCCCATCCCCGAGAATAAGCCCGCAATGGCTCCGACGACACCTATGACCGCCATGGCGACTTCAAAGTATGAAGTCTCTCTTTTCTCGTTGTCGCTCATTTTGAGAAGATGATACAGTTTCAAGATTTACTTTTTTCTTTCTTTGGAATGGAAGTGATGCATGTGATTTATAGTCGTAGATCCCATGCCAAACGATTTGTTAGAAGGATTAAATTCTCATTTCAATTTACTAGGAAGACGTCTTAACTACAATTTTGTACTTAATGGCACCGTTAGGATTTGGAGTCGACTGGGTTCCCTAGGAAAGAAGAATATGAGTGGTATAATGCATTTAAAAAAAAAAAATCAAACCATACAATTTCAAATTATCATTTGGCATTGGAACGAACTTATACGTGTTTGATCTAAGCTATTATTATCTCCAAAGTTTATGAATATACTTGCATGGATGACAAAAAGACAAAATAAGGGAATATTTCTTTTTCGATTTGTTTTATGTGACTTGACGTGATGGGAGAGAAGTGGACCTCTAAGCGATTTGAAGAATCTACCAAGATTTCATGAATGGAACCTGACATATGTTTTTGCACTTGAAAGTATTATACCTGTTTAGGTTTTGTTCCATAAATACACGAATACATGTAGATAAATTTAGAGAATGGACGGTCCTAATTGACATAGATAGAAGTATGATGTATCACTTATCGGCAGCATCATGTAATTGAATCATTTGTGTCTCTCTCTTTTGGTTTCTTACTCATTTTAGTTGGTATAGTTCTTTCACTGGTTTAGCTTTAGTTGGTGTTTTGTTGTCTGTCACAGTTTTTGTAGAGCCCTCTCAGATTTTGTGTCGCTTTTGGTATCTGTTGGCATCTATGACATTATTTCAGAGAAAAAAAAATAAAAAGTATATAAATATATTGCCGTCCAAAAATAGATGAAAGTGATCGTAAAGGCAGATATACATTTTCAGAAACAAATAAGTTAAGTTCATTAGTCCAAAATTTTCTCTAATTTTATTTTTCCATAAACAAACAATTAAAAGTTATGGATAGAAGGAGAGACGCATGGCAAATGTCATTGCCAAACGGCGTGGCACACCAATCAACGAGGATCATGGAACAAATTTTCCTTTTGACTTTTGGCCTAAAAGCTAGAATTCCACTTTAAATATTATGCCAACTTGTTTGCTAATTAGAAAATTATATGGCCGCCCGAAAATGATGTTCCAACAGAGCCAGTCAAAAGGAAATCTTATGGAAAGTGATTGTAATCCAATTTTATAAACATCAACCAAATGTAAAAAAGTACACAAGAATATACTTTAAAAAGCCCTGTAAAAATCTAATCTTTGATGTCCTATAAGCTTCTTCTTCTACACATTCACACAATGTACTGCTACTTCTGTCATTTACAGATAAAGAGTAACAATATGTTTAAGATCTGATCAACCCGAAATTGACGAAAGATCTAGACTTGAAAACCCCAAAGAGAAACCCCGTTTGAGATTCTTGAGAACTCGGTTTAACCTCTGTGTTTCCGCCTTTCACTTGAAGTATCTTCTGACCAATCACTTGTCTGATTGAATCTATGGTCTTACCATCAACTTCATAACCAGAAGCATCCCTCACGTAGAACGTGTTGAGCGCTTTGCCTCCTTTCGTTTTCACTTCAGCTCTTGTTACTGTAAGGCTGTTCTCACGGAATATCCGAGTCACGTCTGATAGCAATCCCACTCTATCCGAAGTGCATAGCTCAAGCATCAAACCCTAAGAACATATAAACAAATGTTAATAAGCCACACAATAACACACAAACCCATTCTCATGATTCTTCTCCAAGAAGAGATGAGAACAAATGTTTTACCTCAAAGACTCTTCTCTGAATAGCTGCTTTAAGACACTTGATCACTCTCTGTCTTTCTGCCTCAGACTTCACAGGAGATCCATCCGTATGTCTTATGTAGTATTCCTGATAAGCTTCAGGGCCTTCAGCATCAATGCTGGCATGTGAAACCACGTACTTCATATCCGTCAAGGTGAAGACAGTATCAAAGAGAAGCTTTGGTCTGTCTTTACATTTGATCATCACAATAGAGTAATCCAAATCATGCAAGTTGGAGACATCCACATCCGGAACTACTCTCCCAATCTTATCCTCATCATCAACATAATTCTCCCACTCATCATAATCTCTATCCGCAAACATCAGCTGATGAAGCTTACGATCCGCGTTGAGAGAAGAAGAAACCGTGGTTTTGGGTTCACGACATCTCCTGCTCCTGCTTCCACCTGTAAGCACGTAACCAAGAAGCTTCCTGATTTTGGACAGCCTCTCTGGATCAGTAACCGCAGAGCATGTTTCCTCGTCGGTTACTTGCAAAACCGCCGCTGCTTTTGCTCTGTGCGTCCAGATCTCAGCGTTGACCACATTGCATTGAAGGTCGGTTAGAACAGCGCAGAGCTCAGACAGCAAACCGGGCCTGTCCGTTCCCGTTAGCTCAATGACGGTGAAGTCGACAGATTGTTTAACCCCGATGGTTGATCTCGGACTGAAGCAAGAAGACTCATCAGGGCCAAGAGACTGCAAACAATCACATCACAAAAATGGAGTTCATAACCATATCACACATCAAACAAAACAGAACAGAAACAAGAGGTTCGTTCATCACTTACTTTACGGATGTAGTCAAGAACGATCTCATCGGTGACTTTGTTCCCATCTTGATTAGTGACGTTGAAGACATCCATGAACCAGCCACCATCAGAGGAGATGTAAGCTTTCTTGATGGTGAGGTTAAGATCAGTCAAGACTTGAACAACTTCAAGAAGAATCCCATGTTTATTCGCACTATCCACCTAAAACAAAAAAAAAAACAGAAAATCAAAATTGTTTTCTTTTCACTTTTCAACAAAACCAAACGTAATAGTGTGAAAAATGAAATCTCAGAGAAGGTACCTTGATGACAGTGACGTTCTTGTAGACATCGTTGTCAATCACAACCCTGAAATGATAATAATCAAATTAAAAAACTGAGTCTAAATTGAAAAAAAAAAACATAAATAAAGATCAAAGTTGAGGAGCAATTACTTTGGAGGATTAACTCTTCTGATAAACCTTGCAATCTCATCATCCATATGATACGAATAGCTCAAGCAATCATCTGAAAGATACAAATAAGACCCAATTAAACCAAAACAGAGACTAAACCCTAGAACACGATTACAAAAGAACCCATGATGGAAAGACCTAAACTTTAACAAACCCATGACGAAAAGACTAGAAATTTTAACAAACCCATGATAGAAAGACTCGAAATTGAACAAATCAATCATCAACGAAGAACAGAGAGAGGAGTAACAAACCCATTCTCGATTCGATTGGGTAAAATCTCTTCTCGCCTTTTTCTGATGATGATCGATATCGCTCTGGAAGAGGAAGACTTTTGCAACTGCGATTGCCAGGGGGAGAGAAGAATCACGAGAAAGTTTGTTAAATTTATATTCAAATACGAAGAAGAAAGAAAGAGATAATTAATAAATTAAATTAAATAATAAAAATCTAAAAAGGGTAAAGAGGGAGAGTGGAGATCCAATTTACTTCACACTATGCTCTGTCTCTGACACAGATTCAGCCGACACGATTCTCCTCTATATACCTGCACAGATGAAACACTCCTCTTCTTCCTTTTTTTTTTAATTTTTTTAATTGTGATATTGTGATGAGGTCCTGAGGATGAGTCTACTCATAAATACACTTGGCGCACGTTAGTAGCCGCCCTTGGTTGTCAGGATAATATTAGACAGGTGAACCAGCCGGTCCGGTTATGTAGATCCTACTTGATTGGGTAGTATATTCCGGTTTAGGATATTTACTCTTAATTGGGGCAGTAAATCACAGACATTTCTTTTGGGAGGTTTCGATTGGGAAACAAACGATTAGATTTTGACTAAATTACATTCCAACTTTAGAAGATTAGTTAGAGTGTTTGGATGAGAGAATGGTACAAAATAGGCCAAAAGATATGGAAAATTAATAAATACACATCAACTATTCGGATTTTAATAAAATACATATTAGAATTTAGTGTCATGCCAAACCGATAGCAAAGTACCTGAAAACAAACTAGTTGAGTTATGGCTTCTAATCTTATAAATCAAATAATCAACGTTGCGGTTAATAGATCAGAAATAAAAGAATATGAAAACACATTGTAAAAAATATTAGAGAAAAGATATTTAAGAAAACAATTATTAACTTGTATTTTTTAAATAATAATATGTTAACTTGTATTACCATCAAAATATAATTAGGAAGCAATACTTTTTTTAGTTTTAGAAGTGGATTTGTTATCAACTCTTTTCTAAGTTATCTAGAATTTTGCCGAATGTATGTCATGTGTTCATACACTCCAAAGATATTGGATATTTGGAATTGAGTGGAATCCAACCATAACGGCAAAACAAAGAACATGAACAATAATGCAGTTAACAAGGACCATAATCTAAGGGAATATGTTTCACATGTTACGCACTAAATATCCCATTAAATTTGGTGGACATTATGAAGTCTTTAATTTTTGAAACACCGTGATTCACGTAAATGTAAATTTTTGAACAACACATAACGTTTACTTAAATCATCAATTAATTTATAAACTCGATACGGAATAGTAAAATACTTATAGAATGTACTGAAGGTTAAGTAAATAAAGGTGAGAATTTGTATGCATAAAAAAAGATATTGGATGACGGAGATATCTTAAGCCGCCGAACACAAATCCCGTTGACATGCCTCCAATAAGCGTATTAAAAAATCAATTAAGAACAGGAAAACACTAGTTGAATTTGATTAGTGTTTATATTTCTAGTGAAAATGTTATAATAGAAATATAAAAGAATATAAAAGAAGAGGAAAGCATGCTGTTTAGAATGTCAAATGTTTTAGTAGAAGAGAAATGCGTAGGAGGAGGGACCATGCCGACCGCATGTTACTACGATCTATATAGCTCATTATCTTCTTTCTTCAATTCTATCGTATATGCATAATAAATACATAACTTCTAAAGTACTCTTCTTACCTCTCTATTTTAAAATAAACTATACCACAACTCTTATAAAAATAGAAGAAAAAACAATTCTGTTTCTTAAAAACATAAAAATAGCTTGTTACTTATGATACTTTGAAACACACGATTAGTGAAAATTTCTGAGCCAAATATCTGTTTTGTGGTATCCTATGGTATTTCTCTAAGTTTAACATCTTTGGTTTAACTGCTTAAATATACCGAATTTTACTAAATAAGACATATAAACCTTGGTTCGAACATATTAATGTGACACTGGAGAAAAGTCTAAGCCAATTTACACTGAATCATATATTTTCTTATAAATGTTGTCCTTGGTGTTTGTATGACTCATCAGAAACTAACGTTTTTTAACTTGTTTTTTGTTTTGTTTTATTCAAATGATCAGATAACTTTTTTTAAAAGAATTAACGTTTGTTTTATCGATATTGTTGATAACTTGATTATATTTTCAGAACGCATCACACATCGAGAGCTACACTTTGTACATAATTTTGCTTTCAGAACTTAAATGTGTATAAATATTCGAATTGGCACTTTTAAAACGGTCGTCTGGTCATTAGAGGTTAGAAATATTCATGTATTAAGTGGCTTAGGATGGAGTATTAAGAACCAAATGGCTGCTAAATCATTTAGACTTTATGATTGCCGCAAAAACCTTTCAGCTTTACATGCCAAGATGGAAGGATTGCTTTGGTTGATATCGTGTGTGGGAGATATGCAACTCTCCATGATTCTAATCGAGATTGACTGCTGAGATTTAGTGGATATGATTGACTGACGAGCTTTCACTTCAAAAATAAAAGCATTACGCCTTTCACACGCCTTTGAGATCATGTGTTTGATTCATATCTTAAGGAGCAAAAACATTTGTGCATTTGCACTAGTAAAAGAAGGTAGGATGAGAGACATAGTATTTTCTCATGTAAACCAGACACAATCAAATAAAATTGGTCTTCAAAATGACATTTTTACCAACCAAATCTTGGTTTAATCATATGGGCATGTTGACACAAAAATGTAAGATTTAAAACTGTGTTTCTTTAGCTTAATAAATGGCATATGTTTTGAATATATACCCTGAGAACTGCAATTGAATGATTAAACAGCAAGTATGTCTGTACTAACCACCAAGTTTATGTATCAATATATTCTCACAAAATAAAAATAAAATACATTACTGCCTCAAATTTATTTATATGTATAGGGTTCCAATTTACATCCGAGAACCGGGAACGACCAACACATATTTCAGTTATATCAAAACTGAAATAACTGTGTATATATGGCTTATTTTGCAAATATATTCGAATTAATTTTTTCACTTAAAAGATAAACCACTGATTATAACAGTTTGTTTTTTTTTATTCTCACGTGATAAAAAGTATGTTTTGTGTATCAACATCTTGTATTTGTTTAGACGTTAGGGCTCCAAACAAATACAATTTATTCTTCAGTTTTTGGAGGCAATATTGCTTCTTTTGCCTCAGCTGCTTTCTCTCCAACGTATATAGCCGTTTTTTTGCTCATATCCGTCGCCAACTCTTTGGCTTCACCAGCTTTTTCGACGATGAAATCTTTAGCTTCACCTGTTTTTTCAACTACGAAATCTTTGGCTTTCTCTGTAATTGAAACAGCTTCTTCCTCCATCACTTTGGCTTTTTCCGCCACGAAATCTGAAGCAATGTGAGCATTTTCAGTCATCATGTCCATTGCTACACCAGCTTTCTCCATAAAGTAGTGTTTTGCTCTTTGTATGTGATCTAAAACCTCTTGTCCTTCATGTGCAGTCAAGTGTCCAACTTCGCTTCCTTTCTCCTTCACGTACTCGGAAGCTTTCTCTCTTTCATTTGTGCGTATGAGTGACACAGTTTTACAAAATTATTTCAGCGAACAAAATGGTTATAAATACTATATAGATAACAAAATTGACAATGCTCGAAACTAAAAGGAAATATTTAAATGTATATATTAATTTTTTAACAAGCTGATTAGATATATATTTCAAGATTTGAATATATCTTACACATCTTTATCAGATTAATTTTATTGAGAAAATATCAAGTGTTTGTAATTCATATTTAAAGGACTAGATTCTTGAATATTAATTTTTAATTAAACTTGTTGAGTTCTAAATAACGAACACAAAATTGATTTAATTTTAAAAAGTTTTGATTTTATTTAGATAGAAGAGTTAAAGTGATGTGAAATCATGCCATGGGGTCATAATGTGTTCTGCTTCTCTCTTTTCATTCTAGATTAGAGATTAATTAGTCGATCTTTGTTACCATGTTAATCTCATATATATATATATATATATATATATCTAATACATATGGACTTACGAGACATCATCGAGCCATTTTGGATCTAGCTTTGAGTTGCCATCATCACCTTTCACGGCGGCCATGACCCACGACTTCTTGCGCTGAGGTGAAATGATCACATTCTTCCAGCCAACTCTCATATGTATACGGGCAACGCTGCTTCTCCTGCTGATCGAAACAGTAGAACCAAATCCACTAAGCACAGCTCCGGAGATTAAAGTTGCCATGAGGTCACCTCTTGCCTTTTTCTCTTAAGATGTGAGAAAACGAATAATCGAAAGTGAGGATTTTAGATTAGTAGAGGGACAGAGTGAGAATCTTTATAAAGAACGGCAGAGGCTGGCGTGGAATAGTTTCTAACCAGTTAGAATGTAGTGACATCCAATTTGTTTCGTTCCTGGTTTGCCAAGTGTACTCAGATACGCAGGAGAAGTAGCAACATAAACAGAGTATGACATGCTTGCATGAATAAACAGTATATCCAAGACTCAATATATACTTGGATAAAGCATATGGTGTTTAGAAAGGTCGAATGTTTAGGATAGAGGGGAGAAATACATGTCATGCTTGTCGCATGTCTTATCTTCCTCGAATATATATGATTTAAAAAACATATTGTATAGTAACAAAAGAAAAGAGGAAGTAGAAAAATAGAGAATGGTGTTTAGAAATTAGAAGGGGGACATAAGTGCGTACATGCCGGTCGCATGTTTATGTATATGGTTAGACAATCTTTAATTGGACTATATATAAGTAAGACAAAATCTAATGTTATTAAAGAATCTAAACGTGGAGATATTATGTATTTTACAGTTATGGGTGATTTTGTAATGTTAGTTTGGATTTACTAATGTTATTAAACAACCTTCAATTATATAGTAGTGATTGTTGATGTTATTCAGCAAAAAAAACTAGATATGTTGTAGTATTTGACTTAACATGTGTAACATGACCTAACACTTTTATAAGACATCTAACTCAAAAGATAGATAAGTGGGCCTAGCCTGTAAGGCCCAATGTGTCGTATAGTCCAACTGAAGTGAGACATAAGCAGAAGCAAAGAAAAAAAAAAGAAAAGAACAGGTGATGGTGCGTTCGTAGCTGAAGGAAATGAATCCGACTCTGTACAAGCTGATAAAAATTGTTTTCATGACCGCATTTGGCGGTTTCTTTGGAGCTGTTCTCGGCGGCCTACTGGCCATGAACTCAGTGAGCCAAGCTCAGGTTTTATTCAGCTTCATAAACCCATTTTCGAAAGTAATTTCAATTTCTAATCAAAAGAGAATTTGGTTTTGCGTGAATCAATCAGTGTGCTAGTATGTTTGCTCGGGACTCTTCAGCATTTTTCGCTGCATTGTTTGGAATTGAAGCAGCAATGAGTGGAATCAGAGGCAAAGATGATATTACGAATCAGTAAAGTTTCTTTCTTTCCAATCTCTCACTCTTGTCTGAGTACAGAGACTACAGACTTTTGTTTCCTAGTCAACGTGTTGCACCCTTTCTTTTTTTTTTGTAAATTTCGTGTTGCACCCTTTGCTGAGAATCTTCAAGTTGTTTCTCTAATGCTTTCAAGATGTTTTTTAAAAAAAATAATCAAGATGTGTAGTATCTAAATATAACATCCAACCATTTTGTGTTGTTTTGGGTGCAGGCACCATAAGATGGTAAACCGCAAGTGAAGGAAGTAGTAAATTGACCCGCACCTTTAGATTTAACCAAGAACATAACTTTATTCGCTGAAATTTTATGTCTGCTCAATTAAACACAACAACAACATTACACAACCTTATATGATTGTTGTGTTTGTAAAATGCAAACTATATAGATACAACAATCATATAGTTTGCATTTTGTATATTTAATTTATTTGTTCTGTAAATGAACTTAAACACCTAACTAAACTCAGTCATATAGTTTGCATTTTGTAAATTTATTTGTTCAAATTGTCATTTGTATTTCACGTTAATTTTAAACATGACATTCTATTTTTGTATTCTAATAAAGCAAAATATGTATGTTAGAAGGCATTGATAGACTGATGGGAACAAGGAATACGAGGAAACTACGACAATATCAAATCACATTTGCAATGGATTGTTCACAATTAATGAAGATCGTTTTTCTAGCACCGGACGAATGGTTTGCCTTTGCAAATTATTTGGAAGACATCAAGATCCTAAGAGGAAGTATTCACCATTCAGAGTTCATTCATATACTCTGAACGTAGAATACAAAGGCAGACAGTCTTGCGGACAGCGTCATGGAATAATCGTCTTTCATTGTTAATATGGATGCAGAGTTACCAGTTTAATTTGCAGAGTCTTAATTGAGTCTTTCTATGGTGACAAAAAAAATGATTTGTTTTTTCATTTTTATTTGAGTAACAATTTTTTACATTTGTAAATAATTAAATCTACTATGTATAAACAACTAAGCAAGTGAACAAAACTCAGCATCAATATTTTTATATGATTGTAGTATATATTGTTTGCACGTTAACTATTCGAAATAATTAAATAAATTAACATATTCAATAACACAATTTGAATAGTTTTAATTCAAGTATGTATATTCGTAAATTTTATAAGAAACAGTTTATTAATGAATTGAATATTTTCATGTAATTATTACATTTTAAATTTTAAATGTTCAATAATATAAACTACATGATTTTAATACGCATTTTGTATTTAGATTATTAAACATATTTTAAATTTTACATTGTCATGGTGCACAAAAAAAAATTACATTGTCATAAAAAATTTAATATATAGGGCTTTAATAGGACTAGTCATTTTGTTTAAATTTTGAAAATGACATAGGACCAAAAAACATAATAATAAATCTGACCTTAAATTTATGATAAGTGACATTTAAAGACACGTAATAAAACATCTACTATCGTTATGGCCACCAATATTTGTTACGTCTATTTGATGTTTAATTGTTAACTTTAAATATAGCTAAGAGTTAATAAATGAATGGTAACCGTTATAATAATTCTGTTGAAAAGAGGGTTAATTTTATTTTGTACGTTTTTTTATGATATAGATTTTCTGATCACAAAAAAAAAAAGAAGAAGAAGAGAAGTGTAACGTTTGTTGCTTTGGACAAGGAGATGCTTTAAAGCACCCACTGGTAAAATTCCAATCAATTACTTCAAAAAAATAATAATAAGAAGAGATGAAAGTTTAACATGTTCATGAAAACTTAGTGGATATTAGTCAACTGATAAATAAATCAAAATAAGAAATGTTAAGCTTACTAAAATATTAAAATTATTTATTTTAGATAGTTATTTAATAATTTCATGCTCGTGTAGTGTAAAGTGTTTAGTACATGCACACATCATATATTCATGTTATATAATAAAAGTATAAAAGTAAACTAACAATCTCTTATTATAATATATTTTCTTTATAAATATCTATACTCATGCATGCGCACAGAATAATCATTATCAATCTAGACGATAAAGATTATATTGTTAGAAAGAAGATACGATTCTACAGTCAATAATTCTACATATTTTATGAGGCTTCACATTTGACTGAATTATCTTGAACCATTTCGACGGTTCTCCTTTTACTTAAAAATCTCCTTTAAACATTTTATGCATTAATCCAACTCAAAATCTAGATTTTTAGTGTATAACTATTAACGAACCTTTAGTCAAATTACTAGATTAACAGATTTTCTACATATTTATTATTAGTAATAATATATCATTTTGGTTTTAAACAAGAAATTGATAAAAAATTGAATTCACAATACATGTGGCAAATTAAATCTTTGATATGTATTCTAAATATGTAAATACAGTGTTGACTAAAACAGGTCAATGTTCAATGGTATTATTAATATAAATCTCCTTGAAATTATGGTAATATAATAGCAATAATAAAGAGAAACAGAGGAGTTTAGTAATGATTTTTACTATTTATGCATCTTATCATGTCGATCCCATGGAAATTTATAGATTACAGAAACCTTTAGTTTCATTTTATAAGAAAATGGAGAAATTGCGAACAACCTCATTTTGTCTCCTCTCATGTGTCCTCGTCTTGTTCTTGAGTTCAGTCTCAGCAGTTACAGATGATCCTCGAGATAAACAGGTATCGTCTCATAATTAACGATTATGATCAAGTATTTTGTTTATCCCTATTATTATTTGAATCCAATCCATCATACATGATGATATAATAAAATTTATGAAGGTGTATATTGTCTACATGGGATCACTTCCGTCTGGGCTAGAATACACACCAATATCGCATCACATGAGCATCCTTCAAGAGATCACCGGAGAAAGGTGCTAATTAACAGATTCATTTTCTAATCATAAATACGTTATAATAAGTTTACGTTATGTTGATGAGGATCGTAACAATTGATACATGCATCATACACAAATATTTATATTAACAGTTCGATCGAAGGTCGTTTGGTGAGAAGGTACAAGAGGAGTTTCAATGGTTTCGCTGCCCGACTTTCTGAGTCAGAACGAGAAAGACTAGCCGGTGAGTAATTTTGACCGAGACGCACTTACCTTTTGTTAGTTAACTTAAGCCAATGTCTAATTTTTTTTTTTTTTTTTGTCTTAGAAATGGAAGGAGTTGTGTCTGTGTTCCGGAGCAAGAAGTTACAAATCCAAACGACAGCGTCTTGGGATTTCATGGGGTTAAAAGAAGGAAAGAATACAAAGCGTAACCTAGCCGTAGAAAGTGACACTATTATAGGTGTCATTGACACTGGTATTTGGCCAGAATCCGAGAGCTTCTCCGACAAAGGCTTTAGCCGTCCTCCAAAAAAATGGAAAGGGGTCTGTTCCGGCGGTACAAACTTCACTTGCAACAAGTAAACTAATCTCTTTAAGTTCCTTCTTTAGTGTTTTGTTTGGGGCCTGAGAGAGACGGATATTCTTGAAAAATGTTTCAGCAAATTGATCGGAGCAAGAGACTACACAGGGGAAGGCACCAGAGACAACCAAGGCCACGGCACACACACATCATCCACTGCTGCAGGAAACGCAGTCGCGGGAGCAAGCTTCTTTGGAATCGGCAATGGAACCGCTAGAGGAGGCGTTCCAGCTGCTAGAATCGCTGCCTACAAAGTCTGCACCGGCACAGAGTGTGGCTCAGAAGCTATACTGTCTGCGTTCGACGACGCGATAGCAGATGGTGTGGACCTCATTAGCATCTCCATCGGGGGAGACGAAAAGGTCCCCAGGTACGAAGAAGACACGACGGCGATCGGGGCTTTCCACGCTATGGCCAAAGGGATCCTCACTGTGAATTCAGCCGGTAACAGAGGTCCAGATCCAAACTCAGTCGGCAGCGTAGCGCCGTGGATGTTAACCGTTGCAGCCAGCACAACGAACCGTGAGTTTCTAACCCAAGTTGTTCTCCCAAACGGCAAGACACTTTCCGTAAGTACCAAGTAAACACTTTTATCCCTATGATCTTCTATGTCCCTTTCAGAAGTTTGTTTGTGTCTTATTAATAGGGGAGATCAGTGAATGCTTTTGATCTGAAAGGAAAGAACTATCCTCTTGTATACGGAGATTTTATCGATGGATCTCAGGTCAAGGGAAAAATATTGGTGAGCGGATACCCAGTTAGTTCAGATGTAGCTGTTGCAACCATAATTAAAGACTACAAAAACTATGCCACCATTTACCCTAGTCCCCTCTCTGCTCTGTCACCAGATGAGTTTGAGTTTCTTGTCTCTTACGTTAACTCCACAAAGTAACTACTCTCTTTGTATCAAAATGCTCCAGATTTTATTTTTTTGCCCTGCTGATATATCTTATGTGTGTTATCTTCAGGTTCACGCAAGGCACTGTTCTAAAAACTGAGGCAGTCTTTAGTCAGAAAGCTCCTGAGGTTGCTTCCTTCTCTTCTCGCGGTCCAAACCCCATCGCTGTTGACCTTCTTAAGGTGACTCACATATACTGTTTTATCTTTGTTCGATTTTCGTTTACAAATATGGTTGTGAGAGACAAGAGGTTGATTGAAATGCAGCCGGATATAACAGCACCAGGAGTGGAGATTCTCGCTGCGTATTCACCTTTGGGTTCACCATCTTCAGGAGACCAGAGACATGTGAAGTACTCTGTTCTTTCTGGAACTTCAATGTCTTGTCCACACGTTGCTGGCTTGGCTGCCTACATCAAGACTTTTCATCCTGACTGGTCTCCATCCATGATCCAATCTGCCATCATGACAACCGGTAAGCAAACACTCATATCCAGCTTTTAGTTTCTTGTATCACAAGTGACATTCTGGCGGATAACTTTGTTCTTATATAGTGTCTCTTAATTAACATTTGCAGCGTGGTCGATGAATGCTTCTGAAACTGGGGTTGCATCAACCGAGTTCGCTTATGGAGCTGGACATGTTGACCCAATTGCCGCTCTGAATCCTGGACTTGTCTATGAACTGGACAAAGCAGACCACATTGCCTTTCTATGCGGCTTGAACTACACTTCCAAAACCCTTAAACTCATTACCGGAGAAGCTGTCATTTGCACTGGAAATACCTTACCAAGAAACCTCAACTATCCTTCAATGTCGGCTAAACTTTCAGAATCTAATAGCTCCTTCACCGTCACTTTCGGCAGAACCGTCACCAACCTCGGTACCCCCAACTCTACATACAAATCGAAGATTGTCTTAAATCACGGGACCAAGCTCAGTGTCAAGGTCTCTCCTAGCGTTCTAGCCATGAAATCTGTGAACGAGAAGCAGTCTTTCACCGTGACTGTTTCAGGCAGCAAGATCGACCCAAGGCTGCCTTCTTCTGCAAGTTTAATATGGTCTGATGGCACCCATAAAGTTAGAAGCCCCATTGTTGTTTATACTGATGTTACTAATGATTCAACCTAACAACCATCATATTAAATATAATAAATCATCCTTATGTTTTATAGTTTATTTTAATAGAAAGATGTATTTATATTATTAGAAAGATATACGATTCTACGATCAACAATTCTACATGTTTTGTGCTGTGATACAAAGGGTAAAAGAATTATTTTCAAACCGAACGTTTTCCATTCTGCATTTTCTTTCCTAACCCCTATTATAATGTGTATTTTAATCATGAATTTAATATATATATATATATATACACGATGTATATTAAACCCTTTTTTGACAACTATGTATATTAAACCAACCAAATCATACTAAATTGAAAAGAATACGTCAAAAATTCTTAACGATGAGGATGTATTTAATTGCAGGGCGGGTATCTGATAATTACTTCGAACAATTAGCAGTGAACGTTATACAAAATATCTTTGCAAACATGTTTACATTCGTCTTCCTGCATTTAGGACAAACATGCAAGAACCAAGAAAATGTACTTTCTTAATTATGAAAGAACAAACGAATGGGCAAGAAAAAAAGTAAATAAAAACTTACTTGTTTTTCAAAATTTACTTACTCTCCAAGTTGTACTTAATCTCCAAGTTAAAAACAGTTGTATTCATATATAAAAAAGATCCATTATCAATTCTCTTTTCTATAACAAGTGAGACATAGGGATGTCAAAATGAGCTATAGCTCATGATCTAGCTCAGCTCAGTTCAATTTTTCATGAGCACGATTTCTATATTTTAGGTTCATTTAATAAATGAGTTTATTGATCGAGTTTAAATTAGATCATGAATTATATGAACGATCTTTAATGAATATTAGCTGGCTCATGAACCTCCGAGTGAATTTGAATCAAATATACCTTGAATCAAATATACCTTGAATCTTGTGGGCCTCAGATATTTATCCCTTGATTAATCAATTTCTCAAACCTGGCTTGGATACTACCGAGATGCTGAGTTAAGCTTGTAACCCTCCGAGTGAGTCAGAGGCTTTCCATCTGAGAAACGAATAGGTTAGGACCGGGGAGGGAACAAAAAGATTTACTCGCTAAGTCTCAAATGTCCCACATCGGTTGTGTAGAGAGACGTGAGATGACGAGTGGACCTATAAAAGAAGAAGTGCGTAATGTGGAGAATATGATCCTTCAGGTTTAAAGGGGAAGTGAGGATTGGGTTTAGTCTCGCATTATATGCTTGATGAGCGTTCCGCTCAAACCTTTTACGACAATTGGGCGCTCCAATTATCATACCATCTGATCCCTCTCGTTTTTCCAATCTTTTTTCAAAAATACTTTTTCTTTTTTTTTCTCAAATTTATTTTTAAATCTTTTTTTGAAACTAGTAGTATTTAGAATTTAATTTAAAACTTGTCTGTAACTTTAAATCTTTTAGTTTTTGCAATTATATTAAGGTAAATACTATAAAGTTGCATTGTAACAAGGAATTGTAAAAAAAATACATTATAATGGTGTTAGTACCATATGTGCTTTTCTAATCAATATGAAAAGATGCAATACTCACAATCACATACTGTAAAATCATTCTACCCAATCTCTATTAAAGTCATAATAATAGCAAAAGTATACATTTATGAAGAGTTCTAATTCTTCCCTGCTTTCTCCAAAACATCATCTTTGGTGTCTTTACTGAGTCTGCCACACAAATATTGTAACTCACAGCAAACTTAAACCAAACAGAAATGTCATCATGATAACAGAAATAAACATGTAAAACCAGAAGCAGTGGTTTTGTGTTGTTACCTGTGTCCCTCAAAGATCAGCTTTTTACTGTTCAGAGTGATATCACGACTTGCCTTCACCACTCTCTCATTACAAAGAAACAATTTTTGCAAAAATTATAAAGCATGTTCCTTTCTTTCTATACTCAACTCATTCTAGTCAAAACTTGTAAAGCACGCTTCACCTATATGACTCAATTCCAAGACGAAAGTTTTCATTTAACAGCAATCAAATAGAACCTTGAAAGGAAACGAAATTCACAAAGTTGTTGAGATTATCAGAATATGTAAAGTAAACATCTCTATCATTGAGGAATCGATACTCTTTGTCCTAGCTTTCTTGAACAATTATTCAGCACCACTCTCTCTGCAACTACAAAATAACCATTCGAAATACTCAATGACGTATTTATATAACACTTGAAGATTAAGTAAACATGAGGTGCTGTGGTGTAGTGGTTATCACGTTTGCCTTACACGCAAAAGGTCTCCAGTTCGATCCTGGGCAGCACCACTTAATTTTGCATTCAGTTACATTTTTTAAATGCGGTTAAGAAACACTTGGTTGATTCTTTCTGCCTATACAAAATTTAATAACTAGCTTGTTCGCCAAACAAAAAATAAACTTTTTAGTAGTAGTTTCCAAATGTTGATAAAAAATAAAATATGGTTTTGAAAACAAGCGGCCGAAACATTATACGCTTCAGTTACCAAACAAACGCAGCAGCAACTCGTATCAAATCGCTTCTTAACGCCACTTGTCGCGCCACAGTAACAAAGAGAGAGATGGTGACACTGATCGTAGCCACCACCTCTGACCCAGCGTCGATCAATCCCGCGGCGGCTCTTCTCGCCATGCCGGGATGGACCTCCGGACCCACCTTGCCGCCGGTAAATTTACTAAACCCTTCAGACTTTTCTCTCCTCTGAACTAACGATTCTTCTTGTCGGATTCTTCTTCTTCTTCTTCAGGACATGAAGAGTTTCGTTAACCAGCAAACGAGAGTGATCCAGCACGACGGATCTATAGTGGAAGAAGA
This sequence comes from Brassica nigra, assembly GCA_016432835.1. Lineage (NCBI taxonomy): Eukaryota > Viridiplantae > Streptophyta > Magnoliopsida > Brassicales > Brassicaceae > Brassica > Brassica nigra. The sequence continues at coordinate 11,504,679 of CM028247.1, read as the reverse complement.
CGATCTGGATTCACGGTGGGAAGAAGCGACCGGCGAAGCTGTTGACGAAGTCATCTTCCTCAGCCGTCACACCGCCGTCTCGAACCGTCCTGCTCTCACTGTTCACCCCATTGGTATGCTTTAAAGATCCAAACTTTACATATGGGTTCTTCTCCTTTTTGTGCAAAGGATGATGCTTTTTGTTTTATTTAAATGAAGGAGTGCTTCATCTGAAAGAAGGAGAATCGCCGCCGCAAGGAGGGAAGCCGGGATGGGCGGCGTTGCCTAGCCCTAGAATTGGTCCGTGGCTTCGTCTTTTGAAGAAAATGGCTGAAGCTCATTGCTTAGTTCCTGAGTTTGAGGTTTTGTTTCTTCCTTTGTTTGTGTTCCTTCTCTCTCTGGAGATTGAAGTGTAAAGGAGATTGCTTTTGTTTTTGTGTAGATAACATTGGAAGGTACTCATCATGGACCAATCACTAATAAGCCAACCATGTTTTTGGAGATTGGTGAGTTTCTTTCTTTTTTGTTTATTATATGCTTAGCTCGTATTTGTTTTGGAAAAGTTCTAGGCTCTGATATGATCATTGCTTACTGTGTATATTTAGGTAGTACAGAGGAGTACTGGAAGAGACAAGATGCAGCTCAAGTCATGGCTCTTGTAAGTGAATAAAAGTTTGTTACTATGGTTTCAGGGGTAGAAACAATGTCGTCATGAAGTTGCTTGTCAATGTTTTAAACCTTGCTTTCATTTAGTATAAGCATTGTGTTATGTGTATTCAGTTAATGTGGGAAGGACTTGGGCTTGGAGGTGGTGAAGCTGTGGGGAACTGGAACAGGTAATATATCCACGGTAGCTTAATCGTTACATCACATAAAATAAAATTATATAGGCTAATGTGAATCACAACTTTTGTGGCCAGTGAAACGGGGAAGAGGAAAGTTCTTCTAGGGATTGGAGGTGGACATTATGCTCCTCGTCACATGGATGTAGTTTTGTAAGTTGTCAACAACTCTCTTGAGTATTAACATTAATAAACCGGTCACTGTGGCTGATTTTGCGTTTGTTGTGTTCATCAGGAAAGATGATATATGGGTAGGCCATTTGCTTTCTGGATACTCATTGCCAATGGAAGAACCAAAACCGGGAGAGAATCGCATTGGTGGGACTTGGAGACAATCAATCCAAGCAGCATTTGAAGCTACTAAAGCATCATTCCCTGGAGGCGAGATCGTGGCTCATCTTGATCACAAGTAAAGTCTAAGAAGCATTCATTCTCCTCTAGATATTGTTCTCTTGATCCCTGCTCATGGACTACAAGTAACTAACTTTTTTCTGTTACAGGAGCTTCAAAGGATGGCAAAAGAAGGCCATAACAGAGTTCTTGGCAGAACAGAACATCAATGTTGGGAAGCCAAATGATTTCACATGAACTGTGATTTGCGTTTCGGTTTGTTCATTCAGAATCTATCATATGAGTTGTTTCGATTATTTTCAACTAAGTTACAATTGAAATACACACCTATAAGCTTTCTTTAGATTATTTTCTTTTAAGTTCAAAGCAGATGTTTTAAAATTTATATACAAAATAAATAAATAAAAAAAACATGTTATTCAAACATCCAGTGATGTACACAACGCTTAGTAGATTGGTCGTTTTCGCACTTACGTTAGTGCTTTTTCTTTTTCCTCATTTCCTCGAAGAGGATGAGAAATTATCATTTGGTGATGTTAAGAACAGATAGTGGATCAGTGTGCTGCTTTTCTTTTTGTGGTTCAATAATGTTATATCATCATATAGTTCATATTCTTAAGTTTGTGCTGCTTGTGTTTGTGTATAGGTTTTTAATAAGATTATAAATTATCCATCAAAAAGGTTTTGTAAAAGTCTGATAAGCTAAAAAAAAACTAAATCACGTAGAATCAGGAGAACTGAAGATAACGTGACTTCTGCGCATTTTATAGAAAAGATAATAACATTATCTAGTGCATGCACTTAGTAATATTTATATTGTCAATATTTATTTTAGAATTTTTCAAAATCATTCCAACTCCACTTTTGATTGTAATATATTTTGTTTGAACAGCAAACATATCATAAACCGAACGAATAGAAAAAATGCTTTCAGACAAGTGATTACCAAAAAAAAGAAAAAGAAAAAGTCGAGGTAATCAAAGTGTATGAAAAGAAACGGTGAATCACGGTTCTAAACGTTTAGATTTTAAGAAACAAAAACAATTAAAACATAAGAACTGATAATAAGATAAATAAAAGTAACCGATTAATGATATGGAATCGGCAAAAACTATCAAAAGCAAAATTGTTGTGAATCTTTATAATGTGTTAACGAGCACACAATTTGGTAAAAGAAAATGTTTAATTGAAAGACATTCGAGACTTGTGTTAGATATTTTATTTTATTTTATTTTGTTGAAAATGAGAGATAAAAATTCCTAAGATTTTAAAACACATTATAAGATAACTGAAAAAAAAAATTTAGTTCTTGGTAGAAATCGAATTTGAACTCAGATCCATAAAGATAATGTTGAGTTAGTAAAATGATTAGTAGATTATTTCGAGTAACAAAATTGTGTTGAGTTATTCTATCTATTTCTAAAACAAAATAGATTATATTAATACATTTTCCTTCTTTAAAGAAAATGATTTAAATAAGTAATAATAGATTATTTCCAAAAATACTAGACTATTTTAGGTAATTAAAGTACATAAATGTCAATAAAAATGAGTTAGCAGTAAATAAATTAACATATATGGCTTTTTATTAGCATATATGCCTTTATAAACATACAGTAAAACCTCTATAAATTAATACTCGATAAATTAATATACACGAAAAATCTCTATAAATTAATATAATTTCATAGTCCCAAATTGAGTTTTTGGTTCAATTAGTATCTCGATAATTTAATATCTTTATAAATTAATAAAAAATTATAGTTTCGGTGTAGTCCCAACATTATTAATTTATAGAGGTTTCAATATATATGTTAGATATATTACTTGAAATATATGTGTATTTCCAATGTGAAATGTACTAGTACTACCATCTATTAATGTACATTTTTATTCATATACAAGCGTGGTCGAGTGTCTACTGTCGAGTGGTATAACAAACTTGGAAATGTGTTAAATATTCTGAATCTGAAATCTATCTTGCAAATATATTCATTTGTGTGGTTAGATGACACGAATATCTAATTTTTATTGTGAGTAATGGATTTTTTTTTTGCACCAGTTAACATGCATCTAAAAAAATTAGTCAGTTAGTGGAATACCCCCAAAATATTTTTTTTTAAATGTATAGGCATTTTTGTTTCCTACATCTGTGACACAAGAAGTGGAGTTTTCTCAAAAAATAAACACAAGAAACGGAGTCATGAGTCCTTTTGAAGAAATCAACTTGTAAGAAATCAACAGTGGGCATACATGGACATATTTAACTATCAAAATAATTGAATATTTAAAAGAAATACCGTTTTTTGGACAACATTTAAAAGATATACTAAGAATCGATGACAACTAAAAAGCTGTAGTATTTGTTTTATATTAACAACATTAATTGGAGATGAAAACGTAGGTCCATCGTAGCCAACTAAACACAGCCGTCGATTTAAGTAGGAACAGTTCATAACAAGCAGACACCCGCTGCCATCGTACGGTACTCATTAGCTGGACCATTTTTTTTTATTACAAAACACAACCACGTACGCAGAGCTTTGTCCTTTTATTTTTATTTTATTTTTGTTTCGACTTTTTCTGCTCGACATAAACATAACGACGAAATAGGCTTTCTGTTACATTCCTCAATTGCTACGACTTCTTTTTTAATTGAGTTAATTTAGCTGCACAGGTACTATTTTCTGACACGTGTTATGTAATAAGTGGTTGTTCACCTTCTAGGATCATCCTTCTTTATTTACCGATCCCTAAAAGTTTAAGAAATTACGAACGAGTTTATCGGGTGTAACGCGACGTACCGTGAAAAGTTAATCTACTACAACGCCTCGGTTTACTTGATTAAAAAACTAGTATTTTATTAGCTTAATATCTTTATGCCACTAACAAGATTCTAAATCTTTTTTTTGTGGTTACAAAATTCTAACTTCTTACTATGTTTTATGTGATACTAAAGCAATTCGGAAGTGACTTCTTATTTTCATTTTCTGTAAAAAAATCGAGGATATGATATTAAAAATTATTGTAATATTTGTTGTTTGTTATATGAAATCATAAGAAATATGTGGAGCAGAGTTGGGAACAAACAAGAAATATATGAAACTAAAGATTGGTGTGACTTAGGACTCACGTCTATTTCATTGTCATGGATACTATATGAACAACTATATACGTAATTACATTAAAGCAAAGACAGAAAATCAGCCAATTGGCATTGAAAAAAATAATCCAACTTTTAATTATGACAAAACTCAGAAATTTATTTTTAAAAAAACATAAATAAAAAGGGAAAGTAAAAATGAAAAATCAATCAAAGGAACTTGAAATAAAAAAGAGAGAAAGATAATGAAATTTAAAAATGGAGAAGGGACAAAAATGCAAACCGCCTCACCCAAATCCTTTGGCAGATAGTTGACTTTTTATTTGTTTTCATTATGAACCCCCCCCCCAAAGTTCTGTTTTTAATAATCTGAATCCCTCAAAATAAAAAGTCAAATCCACGAGAGATAAATACTCTCTCGTGCAGTTTCACAGATCCGATTTCTCCCAAAGCTTTATTTGTTTCTCCCTTTTCAACCGCCTCTTTAGTTTCCGGGAAAATACATCAAAAATCCGTTCTTTTTCACTTTCTCCGAGAAAATAAAGTTTTCATCTTTCCAGTTTTAGTTCAAACACACTAGAAAACAGAGAGTTAAAAGATCAAAAGGGTATTAATTATTCGAACGATATCTGCTGATGATCTCATGTTTATGAAGAGGAGGTTTCCGAGAAAAGTTTTCATTTTTTCCCAGGAAAGTGAAGAGATTTTGAGAGTATTGGTAAGTGCATTTTTCTTCTTCTTTAGGATCTCTTAATCCTACAAACAATTTTTCTTTTGCGTCATTTATACAATAAAAATAAATAAAATGGTTGTAATTAACACTTCTAAAAAAATGGTGGCATTAAATGTTTGTAATTTAATGTGAAACCAAATTGCAATAAAGAAGAAAGAGAGATTGGCTCTACTCTTTTGGTTATATCTCTCTGTGTTTCAAATTAATAGCAGAGACAGTGATTTTTCAACAGCTTCAAAGTATGTTGCTTTTCTTATCCAAAGGTTTGGATTTTTTTTTCTCTTACAAGTGATCCGAGGTTGTCTTCTCCAACCTAGTAGAGGTTTTTGATCTACTGTTTTGTAACTCTGTTCTTTTTTTTTTATTGTTTAGCTTAGGTTCAAGTTAATGGCTGAAGAAGGTTGAGTCTCTCTGTATCTGCTGATCAAGTAATGTCTTCTTTTTCTTGTAGTTATCTACTTTCAAGATTCTTCTTAAAAAGTCTTAATCTTTGATTCGTGTCAAGGCTTTTTCATTTGGATTCTAGCTATTAGATCTGTATATATTCCACTAGTTTTACATACTCTTTTGTTTTTATTATTAGAGGCTAATAGAGGTTTTGAAATTTTTTTCTGGGATTCTGAGTTCTAGATTCTTCTGTCCTGCAAAATTCCAATTGTTTATTGATATTCCTGTGAAAAAAAATGAGACTGATTGATTGTTTTGAACAAAAGCTTTGCAAAATAAAGTTCAAAGCTTTATCCTTTTTGTCTCTTTTCTTCTTTTATATGACTGTGCAAAAGATTCTTCATTCTTTGTAGTTTGTAATACACTGCCACACTTATAGAAGCTATAAGTATAATTGATTGATTGCTATAAAGCTTATGACAATTGGTGCAAGCAATCCAGAATAGGCTTGTTTTTTCTCGAGACTTTTCTTGCTTAGTATCATTGGGGTTACAGCTTTTATCTAAGTGTCTTTTTCTCCACATTTGAAAAAAAAAGTTGGGAAAGTGGTCATGGTAGTGGTTGATTGCATCTTTTTTGCTGTTTTTATTATCTGTTTGCTTAGACCTCATGATGATTTTTCTTTGGACTTGTGGAAAGAAAAATAGAAAAGAAAAAAAGAATCTTTCACATGTATGTATGTATCAATGGAATAGTTTCTCCTCAAAGCTTGGTTTTTGTTTCTGTCACAATCTTCCTGGCCCATTGCTTCGTTGAACAACTATTGCATCTAAGTCGTATGGAGGTTGCTTCTGTATCTAACTTTGAGTGAAACAGATTAGATATATTAGTTTAACTTTCTTGGATTCCACCCTCTAGAATGAAGTTTCCTTATACTTGTCTTCTCTCTGCAACTTCATTATTGTTATCTATTTCCTTTTTTTGTGAATCTGCTTGATAGAGATTTTGCTTTTGGACATGTAGATTGCTTTTTTGACTGGTGCTTGAAGATATAGCTCTGGTGTACTCTCTTGAAACGATGAGAGCAGGTAAAAAAAGTCTTGTATATTTTGTTATTGAATATTTGACTGCTTTATAGCTTTTAAGATGTTTTTGATGGTCGTTGAATGTTTTGCGAAACAAGTAAGTAGATCAAGGGGTTTTCAATTTTTCAGATAATGATCACGCTGTTGGAAACTCGGTAGAGAGCTGTGAAGATGAGTCTAAGCCTCAGAACAGTCTTGAAGAGAAGTGGGAAGATGCAGAGCTAAAGATCCTGGAAAATGGGAAGAACGGTAGCAACAATGTGTCTGAGCTGTTCTATGACACAAGAACCGGTGACGAATGGGACAAAGAGAATGATGGAAACCATTCTTGTGGAGATTCTATTGACGCTGGAAAGGATAGTATCGATGCTAAAAGTGGTTCTCTGGAGACGGTTGATCCGGTGTTTTTTATGGACAAGAACGTCACAGCCTGTGACTTGCCTGAGATTATGGTTTGTTACAAGGAGGACACTTACCATGTCGTGAAGGACATATGTGTGGATGAAGGCGTGCCGGTTCAGGAGAAGTTCTTATTCGGTGAGAAAGGTTCTGTGAAATGTTGCTCAGACTCAAACCAGTGTGAGTCAGAGGATTTGATGAAAACAGACAAAGGAACAGAAACTAAGTCCTCAGAAGAAGACAGAAATGGTAAGGTTGATGATGATTCTGAGCTTTGTAATGATCCTAAGACTAACCAAGAAGAATCTCCAAGAGAAGACTTTGCTGATGCTGAAGGTACTAGTAGTTGCAATCAAGAGCATTTGATTGTGACAGGAGAAGCCAAGGACTCGCTCACATCTGAAATTTCTCATGAAATTGAAGTGGAGACATTGGAGAATAATGTTCCAAAGGAATCTTTAACTTTGGGAGATATTCTGTCATGGGAAGATGAATCAAAACCTCCTAGCAACAACAGCAATAGTGATAGGCATGAAGAACAATCTCCACCTCAGCTTCAGGCAATATACATTTCATTGATGAAGTTTCAGTTTTTCAATCTAAAAGCTTCTAACTTGCTGATGTGTGTGACTTGCAGGAGAAGGAAAGACATGAGCCAAAAGAAGCAGATGAGAAGCTTTCCTCTCTTCCTACAACAATCTCTCAAGAACCAAACAAAACTTTCAAAGACCCTGAAACAAACTTATCTCCAGACTTGTTAGTGGGAGATTCTTTGGAAGACAACAAACTTATCTCCAGTGGATTTGGAGAGACGAGTTTCTCAGCAGCAGAAGCAGTTTCAATCTCAGGTCATATAACGTACACAGGACCTATTGCATTCTCTGGAAGCCTCTCCGTTCGTTCTGATGCAAGCACTACAAGTGGAAGATCCTTTGCTTTCCCAGTGTAATAATATATGTCTCTTCATCATTTTGATGCAAGTTCCAAAGATAAATCTTTGTCTGAGTTTGATGGTTTTGGTGTGCAGTTTACAGTCAGAATGGAACAGTAGTCCTGTAAGAATGGCCAAACCGGAGAAGAGGAGACACAAAGGATGGAAACAGATCCTTCTTTGCTGTAGATCCTCTTGATCAAGTAGTTCAATAGCTTCTCACTTTGAAGCTCAGAGGAAGGAGGAGATATGACATTTTACAGTATTTTTCTTTTAAAGGGATGCTTTATATTTTAAATGCTGAAGTAAATATTTTTTCTCTTTTTGGGTGGTTTATAGTTAATGCCATGGGTTGTGTGTGTAATTGGCATTTTGGTAGTAGTATTAACAGCTAGGGGCTTTTGAGATTGGTTAAGGATGCAACATGGTCGGTGCTATGTAACCGATGAGTTTATTATTATAACTTCATTTTCATTCATGTATGTGTACATGCTTTTGGTTTTAAAGCTTGATCCCTGAGTAATTATTTAATGAAAGTTATTACAACCTGTTGCAGTGGTCTTTGGTCAAACGTATCAGCGATTGGGTCAATCTATTTTCCAAGTCATGTTTCCAAGACATTTGTCTCGATTCTCGGCTATTTCAAGACCACTGTGTTGCTGTGTTGTTGCCATTCTATTTAGTTTTTACATATAGTAATGACATACCAACCATTAATGTTTTGAAAATGTAAGTATTTGCATTATTACGTTATTTCATCATTCTACAATTTATTTGACATACTAGTCCTCAACCAATATTTGTTGATGACTTCTTCTTGGATTTTTCAGAATCCAAATTATTATTTATTTAGCAGAATTTGAATTAGTGGGTCATTCAATTCATCCGTTGGTCAAGTTATTTATAATGTTATATTACTTGCACGAGGTTAATGATTGCGATTAAAGTTGTTATGATGGACAGATGGACTATAATGCCAATCTGTTCCTACTAGATTGATGTTAATATTAATAAATGCAAGCTCAACCTTGCAGGTAGTCATGCTAGCCAGCTCATTTTTGTTAAATCAAAAATCGAAAACGAAAAACTTAACAGGTTTTGCGTGGCCTGTTCTAGCTATGACTTATTTAAGTCCATATACAAATCGAAGCGTATCTGATATCTGATATTTGATTTGTATTTTCTTTTGTCAAAACATAAAAACCGTAATACGGTACGGACAGTGCCAAATTGATTTACAAGCTTTTAGTTTAAATACATATTGATTGTAATTGACTAATTTTTGAGTTGAAACGCTTTTTAAACGTGATAAGATCAATGATGTTACCAAAGGTGTTTTGCAACAAACTAGAAAGTGATGTTCTCATCTTACCTTCCTTTGGGTAGTGCTTCTAAGTAAGTAACTTAGGCGTGTGAATGTCAAAACGTGTGAGAAAGAGCAAAGGGTTCAGGCATATATGATGTGAATACTCTCAACAACTTTGTTTATAACCTTCTCGTAAAGAGAAGCACACATTCATTAATATATATATATATATATATATATATATATATATATATATATATATATATACACACATTTTAACGTTGGTTAATATTGTTAACTTTCGTGAATTTTTCAACCTATTGGGATTCTAGCAAAATTTATTGTAATAGTCATCTAGCATTTCAATAGGGTGTGATCGTCGTCTGAGCTTCGACAGTAGTACCAATTTTCGAAAACTATACATGAAAATACTACATATGAATAATGAAAGGTTCCAAACGATGCTTCACTAGGAGCTCTCTTTATAAACATATATCGATCATGTATAAGATGATATATATAGTATGAAAAAGAAAAGTAAATGGACAATGGTAGATAAATTTAGAGATAGAACGTGTGTGGGATATGTGAGAGAAAAGAGACAAAAAAAAGACAGAATGGCCAAGACTCGACAAATTGGGTTGCCAAACTTGTGTTTTGTCTCAATACAGACAACCCTGAGAACGAGCCTCAATGGCGTGAACCCCTTTTTAAACCTTGACATAATAAACTTTCTGATTTTTTAATAAAATAGTTTCTTCAACTTGTTTTGGAACTCTCACTTTTGTGTTTCGTGCACTCTCTAACATATCATATACTATAAAATAGTGGAATGTAGATAGATATACATATGTGTGTGTAAGTTCATTTTCATTGATATAAAAGAAGAAGAGAAGAGCAAAAAGAAGATAGCAGAAACAAAAAACCTTTTCATAGCTAAAAATAAATTGTCACTTAAGACAATGAAGCTAATTAGAGTCACCTTCTTGCTTTGTGGATTGGCGTTTTTATTGCTTATAACTCCAACATCTTCTCTACAACTCCACCCTGGTTACTCATCTCCTAGCCAAGGTAACTAAGTATTTTTTTTTTGTATAAAACCACAAAGTTTTGAATATTAATGAATGGTTGAGACGGATGAGTTGTAAGCGATTGTGTTAACTAACTTTAGTTACAATCAGGTGGAAGCGAAAAGATTGTTATTAAGATGGCGCCGCGGAAACTCATGATCATCTCTAGTGATCATGAACATGAACATGAAAATGTAAGAGATTAGTGCATCTGTTTATATATGAAAGTTTGTAATCAAATCTTATACGTGGAATCTCTAATTACTGTCGTTTGCAAATAACAGGTGATGAAGTCAGGAACTCATGAAAGTTCAAGCCAACAACCTGGAGTTACTTCTTCTTCTTCTGGTAAGGCAATCGTTTGGAAATGATAAAAGCTTTTTTTGCAAATAAATTAATCATACATCTGTACATATATAAGTCAAACATGTGAATCATTGACCATGTCAGTATAAAATGTTAAGTTATAAATATTTTTGATCTCTTCTTCAGAATTTTGTTTTTTAGTTTGCAGGAGCATCTATCTAAAGTAATATATAAAAGAAAAATAGGAATCTCTTGAAATATTCGAACTAGAAGTTGTATTGAATCTTATATATTTTTTATTTCAGGAAAATCTAAGAATGAAGAGAAGAGGTTGGGTGAAGAAAACGAGGAGAAAGCTCTAACGAAATATCTATCGATGGATTATCCAAGGTTTAGAAGAAGAAGGCCTGTTCACAACAAGTCTCTACGCCCATGATTTTTTTTTTAGTTCAAAACAACATTAATTTAAGCAGATTAATCAATTAACTACGATAAGTTAGGATGGCTAAGTGGTTGGTATAAGAAGTTTTGGCGATATTAATGTAATTAAGGGAATATGTTCGTGTTAATTCTTTTTTTATATTATGGTAATGGCCGACAAGAATTAAGCAAAACCCTAAGTCTCTGGTTTGGGGTTTGAGCTTATCTGCTCTTCGTTTCACGCACTGTAACATGGTTGCGGGTTTGGCTGTATTTTTTTATGTTATATTGCAAGAGAAAAACGATGTTTGAATTCCATTTTTAACTGAGTTAATTAGATGTATGATTTGACCTAAGCTAAGAAAACATAATTTTTTTTTTTTTTAATGTTTTCATGTGTTTCCTCAAATTAGAAGCTACAAAATCTAAACCTACATTCATCATTATCATGTTTCAGGATCTCATTCCATTCAACACAACTTTCTTGATCGCAAACTCGATTTTCTTAGCTTTGTGGTTCAGCCGCTTTATGTTTCGTACATTACAAGGCCGATGAGTTTAGGTAGGAGGATTACTCGGGATGGGTTCGTAGATTAGTCATCAAAGAAGATAATGGTATCGTACTAGCTACAAGATGTCTTGTTAAGGACAATGTCTGTAACAAGCTATTCTCTAACCAATAATGTCGGCTTCTGAGTACTATTAGATGAATCTAACTCCTACGTCGAATCTGCATATGGACGATATCAGGATATTATAACAATTTAGAAGATGATTGCAAGACATGGCAAAATTCAGCAAACACATTACACTTCAATTGCCATGTAAAGCCGTGATTATTGCAGATTTGCATAATACTTTATTTTCACTAACAATTTATATCCTGAATATCGTATTTAGTGTTTCCATTGACATTGTCCGTTGGTTTGCTTGGTTAAGGAGCCTAAGAAATTCAGAACTAGCTAGCTTAGAATTTGTAACATATGGGACATATTACTTTGTTTTGTTGTATTTCTCTTATAACTTATATGTACTTAATCAACCTAGATATCTATACCGATGCAAGAGAGAACATAAAGTCTGTCAATTTGCCTATTCAAAAAGGTATAACTAAACCGAACTGAACCAAAAAGAATGGAAACTGTTTTTTAGAAAACTACAAATCGTTTTAATAGAATCCTTGAGAATAAAATAAAAACCGTGCCGAGCCAAAAATAAAAATAAAATAAAATAAAAACCGTGCCGTCCCTTCTACATCCGATAAAATCCGTTAAAAAAAAAAAACCGTGCCCAAAAAACAAATCATAGAGATACCCAATCCGGTTAAGAAAATATTAAACATATCGTACCGACATCGTACCAGAGCCTTTTCGTCACACTAAAGATTCTCCGACTTTCTCTCGAGTTTACAACAACATCGTCCCTTCGATTTGCTTGGCCGCCAAAGTTCTCTTCAGAGATCTTTGTTTCTCCGGTAAGTCTACTTCATCAGTCTCTTGACTCTCTTTGAATACTCAACGCCATCTTTCTTTGCTCGTAAAGCTCATTGATTTGCTTAGAGCGTCTTTGCAAATCCTAGTTTTTAATTGGAATTGCGAAACCCTAATTTTGAGAAAGGACGGTGACCCATTCATACTTTCGTTGTAATGCTTCATAAAGTATAAAACTTTACTATATCTGCTGAATCAATTTGATTTTCCGCTTGTTTCCAGATTTTTTTATAAGGGAACTTGTAACGAAGACTCTGCTCTACCATGGTAAAGTATCAATGTAAAAGTAGTCACTTTTATTATGATTCAGTCACTCCGTTTGATTTGCTCTTTTTTTTTTTTTAATTATACAGTCAGGAAGAAAGGAAACGGTGTTGGATTTGGCCAAGTTCGTGGACAAGGGTGTGCAAGTTAAGCTCACCGGTGGTAGACAAGGTGTGAGGAGAAGAGTTTTTATATGATTGTTGCAATTTTTATGTATTATTACTCTTGCATTGAGATTTTGATAGTTGTGTTATTTTGTGTGCAGTCACTGGAACTCTTAAGGGCTACGATCAGTTGCTCAACCTTGTTTTGGATGGGGCTGTAGAGTTTGTTCGAGGTGTCTCTCTTTCCTCCCATTATTTCTTTTATGCGTATGATTAATTACCTGCACAACAACATGAGATGAGTAGTTTAGGTCGTGTAGATATATCCATGTTTAACCACAGCTTCTCTAGTTCAACCTGCCAATAAATAAGAAACTCTCTATCTTATTGGATTCTCTTTACTCTTGTTGTATTTAATATATGTTCGTATCTATGTCATATAATTTGTTGAAAAGAGAGTTTTTCTTTAATCTCCTAATCATGTTTGCTGTGGTATAATTGGTACAGCATCTGTTGAAACCAGAAGCTATGTTTTGTTGTTGGTCTCCATGATTATACTGTTATTGTTATGAGTCTTGCCTGTGACTCATTTGTTTCACCTTACTCTGCTCCCCCACACAGATGTCTCTATGTGTATGTCTTTGCCACTGAAAGTGATATAAATGATCACATATGCTAGAAAAGAGGATTTTTAAGTTGCTTAATGATGTTTGCTGTGAAATAAAAGTGGCGCAACATATCAAGTCTTGTTGATTTGCATGATCTATAAACAATTTTGTGACTCTTGACTGATGTTTGACCAGATCATGATGATCCTTTGAAGACCACTGACCAGACGAGACCCCTTGGTTTAATTGTACGACCCATTTTCTTACCTGTTTAATAGTTAAACCCGTTAGACTCTAAACCATTGTGTTGGTCCTGGTTGTAGGTCTGCCGCGGAACTGCAGTGATGCTCGTCTCACCAACAGATGGAACTGAAGAAATCGCTAACCCGTTTGTTCAACCAGAAGCTGTCTAAAGAGTTTCTTTCAAACAGATTATGCCTCTGTCTCTCTATTAGCTTAACTTAAAGAATTTAGAGAGTTATGAATCTGAGTATCTACCATAACATTGGAAGCAGTTTATTGTAGACCTATTTTGGAACATTATAGGCTCTTCTTCGTGTCTTCATTATAACTTTTCCAACGAAACTTGAATTCAGTTGCTGTAATAAAATCAAGTAACGTTTCACTACTTACACACAAACCAATCTCAAAACATCATATTGCCTTGAGATATTATGTTCCAATTTTCCCCAAAGCACACGTTACTGAGCCAGGGACAAGAATGAAGTCGGTAACGGCAAAGCTCAAACTCCTTAGACCTGTCCTAACGTCACGGTGTTCTTACAGCTCCACCGACCAAACCCTTCTTCTCAACGATTTCACCAGACTATGTTACCAGAGAGACCTTCCCAAAGCTCTGAGAGCAATGGATTCGTTACAAAGTCATGGTCTTTGGGCAGACTCTGCAACTTACTCCGAGCTCATCAAGTGCTGCATGTCTCATAGAGCTGTTCACGAAGGGAATCTCGTTCGTCGTCATCTATACTTCAACGGGCACCAGCCAATGCTCTTCCTTGCTAACGTTCTGATCAATATGTATGTTAAATTCAATTTGTTGACTGACGCTCACAACGTGTTTGACAAAATGCCTCTGAGAAACGTTGTTTCTTGGACTACCATGATCTCTGCTTACTCTAAGAGCAAACAGCAGCAAAAGGCTTTGGAGCTTTTGGTATCGATGCTGAGAGAAGGCGTGAGACCAAACGTGTATACTTACTCCTCTGTGTTGAGATCTTGCAAGGAGATGTCTGATGTGAGAATGCTTCACTGTGGGATCATCAAGGATGGTCTTGAGTCTGACGTTTTCGTTAGGAGTGCTTTGATTGACGTGTTTGCTAAGCTTGGTGAGCCCGAGGATGCTCTTTCCGTTTTCGACGAAATGGTCACTGGTGATGCCATTGTTTGGAACTCCATCATTGGTGGGTTTGCTCAGAACAGTAAAAATGACGAAGCCTTGAAGCTTTTCAAGAGGATGAAGAGAGCTGGCTTCACCGCTGAGCAGGCTACGTTGACTAGCGTATTGAGGGCTTGTACTGGTTTGACTCTGTTGGAGCTTGGGATGCAAGCTCATGTTCATATAGTGAAGTACGACCAGGACTTGATACTCAACAACGCGCTTGTGGACATGTATTGCAAGTGTGGGAGCTTGGAGGATGCTCGCCGTGTGTTCAGCGGGATGAAGGAAAGAGATGTGATTACATGGAGCACAATGATTTCGGGGTTAGCACAGAATGGTTATAGCCAAGAGGCACTGAAGTTGTTTGAGTCCATGAAAGCTTCTGGAACCAAACCGAACTACATTACCATTGTTGGAGTTCTCTTTGCTTGCAGCCATGCAGGGCTTCTTGAAGATGGTTGGTACTACTTCAGATCGATGAAGAAACTATACGGAATAGAACCAGTGAGGGAGCATTACGGTTGCATGATTGATCTGTTAGGAAAAGCTGGGAAGCTTGACGATGCAGTGAAGCTGTTGAATGAAATGGAGTGTGAGCCAGATGCTGTGACTTGGAGAACACTTCTTGGTGCTTGTAGGGTTCAGGGGAACATGGTACTAGCCGAATACGTAGCTAAAAAGGTCATAGAACTCGATCCAGACGATTCGGGGACGTACACGGTGTTGTCTAACATATACGCAAACTCTCAGAAGTGGGAGAGCGTTGAAGAGGTCAGGACACAGATGAGAGACAGAGGGATCAAGAAAGAACCTGGATGTAGCTGGATTGAAGTAAACAAAAAGATCCATGCTTTCATCATCGGAGACGAATCTCACCCGTTGATAGCTGAAGTCAACAAGAAGCTGAATCAGTTGATTGATAGAATGGTTGGCATTGGTTATGTTCCTGAGACAAACTTTGTGTTACAAGATCTCGAAGGAGAGCAGATGGAGGATTCTCTTAGACATCATAGTGAAAAACTGGCTTTGGCCTTTGGTTTGATAACGTTGCCTGTTGGGAAAGTGATTAGGATCAGAAAGAATCTTAGAATATGTGGGGACTGTCATGTGTTCTTCAAGCTCGCATCAAAGCTAGAGAAACGTAGTGTGGTTATAAGAGATCCAATACGTTACCATCATTTTGAGGATGGAAAATGCTCGTGTGGTGACTACTGGTGACAATCAGAGTAGCTTTATATGCAACAATGAATAGAGTGTAAGTTGATTTCATATATTCATATTCATCAATTTGCTTATGGATTTTTGGAACTAATACAATTTTGTGGTATTTTGTATTTGAGAATTATTTGTTTTTTAATTATTTCACATGAATATGTAGTCGAGTTAATGGGAAGACACTACTAATGCACATGGGTTTTGGATTGGATCATGTGTTATAATATATGCTTAATCTCTTTTTATTATTATTCTTTTTTTTTCTAGAATACAAAATCATTAAATTAGTTAAAGGTGTTCAAAGCTGAATGTTGCATCATGGAGACAGTATCTTTATGTCCAAAGTGGTTTAATCTCATTGTCTATTATTATTATGATTCACTATTACTCTCATGTGTACTTGAAAGTGCCATTTTAGTGGCTTTACTCATATGAGACCTAATGGAATTCATAATTAAGCTGGTAATGGTTTTGTAGACTTTTTGTTATTGTTGTTGTAAATATCATTAGGAATGAATTTATCATGTTTTACAATTGTTAAAGCTGATAGTCGGATCCATGACATGAGCTCGGACCTTGAGAAGAATCTTGCTGTTAGAGCTAGTCGAGAGAGCATTGCTGTCCAAAAAAATGTTTGTAAACTTATCCGGTGAAATAAGTAAATCAATTTTTAATTCTTTTGCTGTCTTTTTTTTTGTTTTTTTTGACAACAATTGTTTTGTCGTCTTTTGAACTAACTTATTTAACCCAAAAACAAATTTTAATCATAGTTAGTTCCCTTTTAGTTTGTAAAATATTTGTAGTTATCTCAAAGTATTTTACCCGGCTACCTATTTTGTACTTTATTTTATGGGATTTTAAATAATTTTTGAATATTAATTCAGTTAAATATGTAAACTCATTGTCAATTCTTCAGTTATCTTTTATATTATCTAATTTTACCCCAAATCAAAATTTTATCTTATCCCCAAATTACTTTGTTCTGGTTTTAAAATGCAAAGATGGAAATCTTTAAATCTTATCTCTTCTGGATTGTATCTATCAAAAAAAGCTTTGACAATGTAGAATTTTGTAAAGTATCAATTTTTTTTGTGCAACTTGTAGAGTATTAACTTAATTTCAGTTACATGTTACGTAATTTTTACTTCTATGTTTTTATGGGCTTTGAACTTATGGGGCCCAATTTCGTAGGTCCGTGTCGGTGTCGCTGTTACCACGTCGGCATTCTCATCCGCGTAACAAGACATCGGACGGCCGAAATTCAACAAGAATCTACAATCGAACGGCTCTCTTTGCCTTTTCTAGACCCTTCTGAAGATGGGACGATGATGAATCTTCTTATTCACTATTTTTGTTTTACCATTCAACTTTATGACTCGCTATTGTAATTGGGTAATTACTAATTAGCTATTTTATTTATTATTTATTTATTTTTTCTTCTTCTTTTCAGAATAATATAATCTCATATTTCAACTCTTTATTGGTGAGATCGCACGTCTTTCCGAAGTGATTCATAAAAAAAATAAAAAAATTGTTTCACATCATTTTTTAATCTTGAAGTTTGTGTACTCATATTCCACAAATTTCTCAATTATTTTCAAAACCTCACAAAAAATTATACATATTCAGTTTCTAAAAAAAATTTCACACCAATTAAAAATATGATTGAAATGCATTTATATTTTTATTAGTTACATCTATTTATTATAAAATTAATATAATTTGCAATTAATATTAAAATAAATAAAGTTTGCATTAAAATTTTAAAATAATATTTTTATAACAAGAAAGTTTACATCTATTTATTATAAAATTAATATAATTTGCAATTAATATTAAAATAAACATATTAAAATTTTAAAATAATATTTTTATAACAAGAAAAAATGTTAGAATGACATTTTAAGAAAAAAACAAAAGAAATAATTATTATTTACGAGATCGTGTATTAATTATAAGATAAAAATAAGTTTCATTTAGATTATATCATAGGTTTTTGAAAAGAAAAATGTAGAAAAGAAAGGGATTGCTATTTAAAAAAAAAAGATTATTAGATACCAAATTAAAAAGACCAGCCATAGAAAAAAAAAACAAAAAAAGAAGTAAAAACTACGACACACTAAAATCAAAAATACTCCATATACCGAAATAAAAATAGAATGTCAGAAAATTTAGCAAAGTAATAATGAGGATTAAAATAGTATAATGACGTGTCAGTAAGATAGATTGATGATCAATCCCTAATAAATAGGTTACTAAACATAAATTACTCAAACCATGGTTAAGCGATTTAACCAGAGTCGAGATCAGAGTTAAAAAGCGTTCTTCTTCACCGAGTTGAAACCCAAGCAAGGAGACAGTCCAAACACACACACACACACATAGGGATCAGTGTTTCCTCACTGAGTTTTGATTCTTTGCTTCCTCACCTCCATTGAACCCTCTTCGAAGGATTCTCCTCCTCGTCCCATGTGCCTGTGTTTCTCAGAGACGAAGACGATGCCTTCGAACTGACATATTCTTCCTTATTTGCCACTGTTTCGCCTCTCTTCTTCAGATCTTTGTGAGTTTTCTTCTTATATACATGTTTGATTACCGTCATGAAAGTTCATTCATCTGTATAAACATATAGTTTTTGTTGTTGCGTTATATGATTTCTTGGATCAAGATCTAATCTTTGGAGTGATGTGTGAATAAATGATTAAAAGTTGTAATCTTTGTGGAATCTATGTTAAGGTGTAGAGATTTGAGATCGTTTTATACAGATCTGTTATAGATTGGTGACATAAAGTTGTGATCTTTTTTTTTTTTTGCAGATCAAGAAACATGGCTTACCTGATGTAGCGATTTGGATCAACATTCTTTTCCTCAAAGCTCGAGACTTTTAGTGATAACTGGCTCCGGTTATCTGCTTACAGAGAGAAAAGCTTTGTGTTTGTCTACGTTTCATGATCGGTTTAAGTACTATCTGCTTCTGCTGTGTCCGGTTTGTGTTGGTTTCAGACAAAGACACTGGTTTTGAAGGTCTCTCTTCAGCTTCAGCTGCAGCTGCTTTTCCTTCTGTTTCATGTCTCGGAACCTAGACAGTCCTGTGCAGACACAAATGGCAGTTGCGGTATTCAAGACTCCCCTCACTGGGGGTAACAAGATGGAAGGGAAGCACCATCATCATCAGCAGCAGCAGCTACAGAGACAATCCTCGGGGAGAAGAGTCTTTGTGCAGACCGAAACTGGCTGTGTTCTTGGGATGGAGCTGGACCGTAGCGACAATGTCCATACAGTGAAGAGGAGGCTTCAGATTGCTCTCAACTTCCCCACTGAAGAGAGCTCTTTGACCTACGGAGACATGGTCCTCACCAACGATCTCAGCGCTGTGAGGAACGATTCTCCGCTTCTCCTGAAACGCAACTTCATGCACAGAAGCTCCTCCACTCCTTGTCTCTCACCTACCGGGAGGGATCTGCAGCAGAAAGACAGAAGCGGTCCTATAGAGATACTTGGCCAGTCAGAGTGCTTTTCTGTTGTGAAGCAAATGGTGAAGGACATTGTCAAGGCGATGAAGCTCGGCGTTGAGCCGCTCGCTGTTCACAGCGGGCTTGGAGGGGCTTACTATTTCCGGAACAAGAAGGGTCAGAGTGTTGCTATTGTGAAACCAACCGATGAAGAGCCGTTTGCACCTAACAATCCAAAGGGGTTCGTTGGGAAAGCTCTCGGACAGCCTGGGTTAAAGTCTTCAGTGCGTGTTGGGGAAACGGGGTTTAGAGAAGTTGCGGCTTATCTTCTTGATTATGGTCGCTTTGCTAATGTCCCTCCCACTGCTCTCGTGAAGATAACTCACTCTGTGTTCAATGTTAACGACGGTGTGAAAGGGAACAAGGCTAGAGAGAAGAAGCTTGTGAGTAAGATTGCTTCTTTCCAGAAGTTTGTGGCTCATGATTTCGATGCTAGTGACCACGGCACTTCGAGCTTCCCTGTAGCTTCTGTGCACAGGATTGGGATACTGGATGTGAGGATCTTCAACACGGACCGTCATGGTGGGAACCTTTTGGTGAAGAAGCTGGGGACGTTTGGTGAAGTGGAGCTTGTTCCAATAGACCATGGTCTCTGCTTGCCGGAGACGCTTGAGGATCCTTATTTCGAGTGGATTCATTGGCCTCAGGCGTCACTGCCTTTCTCTGATGAAGAGCTTGACTACATTCAGAATCTTGATCCGTTGAAGGATTGTGAGATGCTTAGAAGAGAGCTTCCGATGATTAGAGAAGCTTGTCTGAGGGTACTTGTTCTGTGCACTGTTTTCCTTAAAGAAGCTGCTTCCTATGGGCTGTGTCTTGCGGAGATTGGTGAGATGATGACGAGAGAGTTTCGTTCGGGAGAAGAGGAGCCTAGTGAGCTTGAGGTTGTGTGTATCGAAGCCAAGAGATCTGTCACTGAACGAGATGTGCTCTCTCCAAGGTCAGATGTGATGGGAGAAGCAGAGTTTCAGTTTGATCTAGACTGTGATGAGTTAGAATTAGTCTACGGCTCCAAGATGCAACTAACCGATGACTACTTCACGAAGAACCCTTTTTCAAACGGACGTTCTTCACTTGGAAAGCTTGAAGAAAGCATCAAGGAAGAAGAGGATGAAGATGAAGAAGTAGAGGACATTACTGAAAACGCTGTCCCTATGATCACAATGAAAGACAGCTTCTATAGTGACAAATTTACATCTCTTTCGAAGCTTTCTACATCGATGAAGAACACACATCTTAGCGACACGGGACGGAAGAACAACACAAAGCCTTTAACAAGAGGCAAATCAGAGAACACATCGTCTGGTCACAAAAGCGCAAACGAACAGCTTCAAGTGAGTGCTAGCTTTGTGAAAATAGCGGACATGAAAGAGGACGAGTGGGTTCTGTTCTTGGAGAGGTTCCAAGAGTTGCTTGGACCGGCTTTTGCAAAACGCAAAACGGCAACGTTGAGCAAGAGGCAGAGACTTGGCACTTCGTGCCAGTTTTGAGAAGCATATATAGTAAGAGAGGCAGGAACTACAGTATGAAACTGGAGGAGGCTTGTTGTTCTCGGTTCTATGGTAGTAGTAAGAAAAAAAAAGATAGTTACGGTTTGGGAAGGTTTGGCTTATGACACAAGCAGCAAGGTGAAAAAGGGGTTTGGTTGTTTTTATGATCTTTTCACCCTTTTTGTATATATTTGCTTCTACCTTTCTCTTTGTTTGTTTGGTTTTTTTTTGCCCCTGTATCGCCTTCTCTTGTTCTTTTTTTTTCACCTATGGTATGACCTTGTGGCTTGGCCTTGTCTTATAAATAATATGAGTCTTTCTTGGTTACTAATGATCAACCCACTCGTCTATCTCGTCATCTGTTATATGAAGGACATGAACTACATGGTAGTAGAGAAACAAGGTGGAATATAGCAGAACAATAGTTGAACTATGATGAACATGAATATGTTAAATGTTATAGAGAGTGAAGTCTAATACAATAGCCTCATTAGTTTGAGCTCAATCTAGGAGGTTTGATGGGTGATAGAGAGAGAGAGAGGCAGGAGAAAGTGGTAAAGCGTGAGCGTGATGGTCCCAAGGGATGTTTTGGTATGTATGAAGACAGCTGCGGGAGAAAGTGAAATGGGCAATCATCATCATCATCGACCCATTTTTTTCATTATCCCTTCAGCTTACCAAAGCTTGTATACAGTGGGACCCTGTTTGTGACCCTTTGTCCATCAAATTAACGTGGTAAGACCATCTCCATCGGGAGGGTCTTAAGAGAAGATCTTACCAAAAGCCAAAAAAAGTTAAATGAAAAAGGGACAAAATTAAGAGAACCGGTGTTTAATATAGAGGTTTTAGAGTTGGTAAGAGACCATTACGTGTCCTCTGGTGAATGGACCTCCCATTTTATGTTCGTCTCTCTCTTTCGATGGGGTTTTTTTTTTGCCGTAATCGCTTCTTGTCTCTTCCTCTTCCAATATCGATCACCACATCTTCTCTGGCGATCTCGATCACTCCATCTTCCTCATCCAATCTCGATCACTCCATCTTCTTCATCCAATCTCGATCACTCCATCATCTCTGTCTAGATTGAAAGACGAATCTGTTTTGTTTCACCGAAGATCCTCAAAAAATGAAAGAAAGATAGAGAAAGAGAAGAAGTCGAAGATGAATTCAAAGACAATTTCTCCTTGGACCCTGTAAGTGAAGAAAACTCTCACCTTTTATCTTACTGATTTTGTTTAGGGTCTTGCTTAGAAGCTGAGCTTGTTGTGTATCGAATAGATCTATATATCAAAGGAATGTTCTTGATCAGTGTTTAAAGTATGTGGTATTTCTTTTCTGATGCAAAATTATTATTTTAAATCCACTTGATCTCTTTCATAGTTTCATTCGTCAATATACTTGTATGTATATAAGCGTGTGTATCAAAAAATCTCTTTAAATCATCTCAAGACACCCCACCTTATCTTTTGTATTTCTGATTCATCACTCATGGCTCTGTTTTTCTTCTCCTTCTGCAGATTCTTTTATCAGAGAAGACGAAGCTCTTAGTTCTTATGAGCCAGTCCTTGCCCTCTCTGCTCAGAAGTCTCCAATGGTTAGTACCCTAAAATTTTGATAATAATTTTGATAACGAGTTTGGTTTGAAACAATGTGGTATTTCTTTTCTGATGCAATCAATGTGGTGTAAAGCTAATTGATATGTTCCTTCCCCTGCAGAGTCGTTCTGGTGCGGCTCCAGTTGGTTCAAGTACGTCGTTATGGCCGCAAGCAATCTGGTTATGGTGGTCAGACCAAACCCGTCTTCCACAAGAAGGTAACCATGCAGTATTACTCTCTGAGAACCCAGTGTTACTAGTTTTGGTTATTTGCTATGTTATCGGGTCTGTGCTCATTGTTTAATAGGCTAAGACAACTAATATCAACGCCTGTTCATTATCAATGAGTTTATGTGTTTATGACTGTATGAGTTTTAATGCAAGTTGTTTCAGTTCTCATCAGTTATCCCACGTTTCTCATCAGTTTTTGCAGGTGGAGCCAAGACAAAAAGCAGACCACATGTGACAGAAAAAAGACAATAAGAAATTGAAGAGGACAAGAAGATAAAGAAGCTTTACATCTTGAAGAGGGGAAAACGTTTTAAAGCTTGGTTCACGTTAATGTGTGGCCAACGTGTGAGAAGAAACACAGGTTCTGTTTCCTTTTTTTTTTTATAAAGCTTTGCAATATGACTTCATGTTATGAAAACCATTTGCTTCATTTCTATTTTTCTCTTCCTAATGTTAAAATTGTGTTTCTCTTGCCATTTGTTTCTCTAACCATTCTTCTTCTATATGGCTTCTTCTTCTAATATCATTCTGCTTAAAAAAAAAAATTTAAGAACTCCTATAAGGTTCTCCCATTGGAGGAAGAAAAAATAAATTGCACTAACTAAGATTCTTAATTTCTCAAATTATCTTATTTATTATTAATTTAATCTTAAGAATCCATTAGAGGTTCTAATGGATGGACTTGCTCTAACATTCCACTTTCTTAGTTGTACTCTTCATATGTACTATCAAAGTATCAAGAGGCAATATACTATTTACATATTTTTAAAGTTCACATCTTTTTACCAAAAAAAAAAGTTTATATCTTTGATATACATCTTTGATGATTATAATGTTAAAAAGTAATTTTCACACATACTATTGAATTCAAATTACAAGGAAAGAATGCAAAATCATTATGATATAGTGATAAAGTGAATGCATGGTATTTGTTTAGTTTTTTTTTTGTAAACTGGGATTTGTTGGGTTTACAATACATTTCATAAGATCGGTTTCTATACTAACAAGAAACTATTTGTGAATATCTCAGTTCACCATTTTTCTTTTCTTTTAAACGTGTGATGATGTATGAGTGGTTTCCTTTTTCGCAGTGAACAACTTTTAATGTTTTAGCATTCGACAAAATCTTCTACCTTACCTTGTATTGTCTGGTCATCTATATACATAGTGCGTTTGAATGTATTGGCAGTTCCTTTCTCATCATTACTTCTCTCTTTTATCTTATACTAGCTCTGTGTCGTTTCTAAAGGATGTCTTTCTATCTAATCAACAAGTAATAAGAACAATCAACCCTTAAGAGGAGATTTGACTTGTTCTATGTAAAACAGAAGTTCTAGTTAGTAATTGATGGTGAAATTGTATCTCTCTTTCGAGTAGCTATAATAATTTTGACGTTTTATTTTTGACCATTTATGTATGATAGCATGATTTCTTGTTTTTTTTTTTTAAGCAAAGGGTTTAAGCATATGATTTTTGTTCCGTGGGTAAGCAGACTCCTGAATCTTTTGTAGTGAAGCTTCATAATAAAGAAATGGAAAATATTTTACATGGTTAATATTTGTCCTATCAATACAATAAATAAATTGACGTATGATACTTTGATGCTTTTTTCGTTGGCTGTGGATATGACTTATGAGGTATCATACAACTTGGTCTTTGTTTGGTGTATGATTTGATTTGAATGATAATAACACTTGGCCACTGAAAATTTGTCGACAAACAGAGGTGACTATTGTCTATCCTTTTCTTTTGTATTGATCTAAAAATCCATAAAAACTTCCACACATGAAAGCTGCCGAGTGACCAAAATTACAATTTCACAACCTTTACATGTTTTGGTGACATTCAAGTTTGAAATTCATCAGGTCTATCTGGACACAATAGAAACTTTCAAGTCTGGTACTGAGGAATTCGCAAAAAAATATAAGGTCTTAATTGAAAATCTTACGCTTATGTCTCCAGCCTTATAATATGAAGCATTTAACTAGATATTAGAATATTAGAAACATGTTCTTTTTTTTGGGTCAAACCAGAACATATTAGAAACATGTTCATATTCAGATAAACTGGAAAGATACTAGAAAACCAGAACATACATATTAACAAGAATCTGAAAACCAGCAACCGGAAAAGAATCATTTCCTCTCTTGTCTAATGTTATTTAACTCCCCTGATTTGGGGGACAAGATAATAATACTCATCCAATATTCATAAATTCCCACATATTTTTATAGGATTAAGCTTAAACAATATAGCTGAAAGTAAGTGGGAAATTGATATGTGTATGGTTGATGAGTAACATTTATTGTAGCTCCGTGGACCATATCTCAAGTTGACTTTACATGACATTATAGGGTGGATGTAAACATTTAATGGCTAAGCTGCAGTGCATTTTTTGACGTATAGTTAAGACGCAAAGACTAGCCCAAGCTCTTTCGACCATTTTAAATATATGATTTTCTTCTTGTTTTTATGCGTCAAAATACAAATACGATATTGTAAAAAAAGTTAATACAATCTTGTTGAACAGATGAACATATAAATATTTTTTGCATAAAGGGTTAGGCATATACTTTGTTCAGTGATCGATGATATAATCATTTATTATTGTATTTACATCTTGATTAATTACCACAGAGTCTTATGACATGATGATAGGGCAGCTGCATATACAGTATAGGCATACTGCGATCCACAATATTTAATGCAAGCATAATTATGCGCAATAAACAAATAATGTACAAAAAGCAAGATTGTATTTACATGCAGCTGTACTGAGTATGATATATATATATATATATATATATAATTTTTTTGAGAATGATATTAATTATATGATGAAACTTGGGCATCCTATTCGTTTTCATATGAGGTTTTTTATAAAGCGTTTCCATAGTTTATTATTCAATTTAAATGTAGGTTTGGTTAACAATATTTAATTATAGTTTTTAGCACGTTGTATTATTCTTTTCTAGTATGTGTGAAAGCTGTATGATACTATGGTCATGCTTTCCAAATCGCTTATATAACCAAGCTTTCAGTCGTCGTGCTTTCATACTTGCATGGTTTATTTCTTCTTCTTTTTTTTTCTCTAATCCTGAGAAAGATAGAAATGGGTTTGCCATCTTCTCTAAAGACATGCCTTATTTTGCTTTTCATATGTCTTCTCAATGTTTCCACCATTTCATCGAAGCCATTAACTAAAGAAACTGTTCTTTTTGGCGGGAATTTTCCAGCATTGTATGTTATAGGAGATTCACTGGTTGATTCAGGGAACAATAATCATCTTGACACGTTGGGCAAGTCAAATTTTCCACCTTACGGTTCTGACTTTGAAGGAGGCAAACCCACTGGTCGTTTTAGTAATGGCAAAACAATTGCTGATTACATTGGTAAGAACAAAAAAGGACGAATATGGATGGTTTACTTTTAAAATGTTTCATAGGTATAAGGTATTTAACTACGCTGATATTATACAATAATAATTAGTAGATCTGATTGGTAATTTTATAGAAAATTTATAACTTATTTAACATAAAAATAGTGAAAGTTGAGAAAGGTAAATCATTGTAAATGGGAATCTTGCAAAAATTTGAATATTGAGATTTAAACCTTGTCTAAATTAATGTCTTATTATGTTTTCTTCCAGCTATTTATTATGAGCTTCCTTTGGTTCCTGCTTATATGGGATTATCAGAAGAACAAAAGAACAATATCTCAACTGGTATTAATTATGCTTCTGCTTCCTGTGGGATTTTGCCTGACACAGGAAAAATAGTGGTACGTTTCAACATTCTCAAAACGATCTCTTTGCAACATCGGTTTCGGAAAAAAAAATTCTAATGAGTTTTACATGATTATTTCTATGAACAAGGGAGAATGTCTCTCGTTGAGTGTCCAAGTCGATCTATTCAAAGAAACCATTAACAAGAATCTGAAGAAAAAGTTTAAGACGCAGCCAGAGCTCAGCAAACACCTGGCTGAATCTTTGTTCATGACTGCGATCGGAGTTAACGACTACTCTTTCTTCTATAATAAGACAATGGATGCAAATGATTTCGCAAACAAGCTTCTTCATGAGTTCTTTATACAAATTCAGGTATTCATTAGGTTCTCACCGCTTTTTCCTTGGCCACTAATTAACTAAATGGTAACCTATTGAATACTTAAAAGAAATGTTTTAAAAATCATTTGAGACAGCCGCTTAAATCCTCTAAAACGTAACGATTAAATTTTAAGCCACCTAAGAGATTATAATAACATATAATTTAGAAATTATGATGATAGATATATTATATTATAAATCCTATGAAAATAAAAGAATAGAACTGTTATTATCTGTAAATCAGAATGTTTAATATATTTGATATACTTTTATAATTTATAACATTTTAGTCCGCCTAAGACCATATACAATAGAGTGTTGAATCCTTTCATTCAACATTTTATTCAATTGTTTAATAAGTGCAATTGACTAGCTGAAAAAAATAAAAAGGCGACCTGGATTATATTTGGTTGAAAAAACAAAAGTAGAGACCACTACATACACGTCGGTGGCGTATGAACCAAGTATAAAAATATTTGCTGTGAATACGCTCGTAAAGTGCATTAAAACATGAAATGAAATGAATCTTTTCATCAAATAATAAATCGATATAACCATGGCAAGTATTTATTTTACGGGTGACTAATTTTCTTTTGATAGTAAGTTAGTAACTAAACTAAATTCGATTTTTTAATGTTATCATATCAAAAAAATATTTTGTTATTCTATAGAAATTCGATTCTGAACACAAAGACATTATTTTACTATAATTATTTAGTTATTTCCCAATAAATTTGTATTTACATTTTAAAATATCTTTTATCTAACAATAGTTCTTTTAATTATTTTAATTAATGTAATTTAGTTTTAATTGAAAAATTGTTATTAATATGTAATATAAAATTATAAAATAAAATAATGGGATAGGATGTTGAATTTTATTAAATAAAACTATTATAGAGATTAAAATTAAAATGGGTATTGAATGGATATGTAGAAGAAAAAGAGGGTGATGTAGAATGTAAAAAGAAGAAAATGTGGATATTGAATAACTTAACCATCGTTGATAATCTAACTAACAAAATATTGGCAAGGCATTGAATCATGTTTAAGGCATATTGCTTTCTTAAACACTGCTTCAAAGTCTATGAATTAATCTGGACTTCCGTAAAGAAAATTTTCATCGTCAATTAAGATTCATTCTACTAAAGATTTTGATCTTGTTGTTGTAGAGATTGCATGGTTTAGGAGCAAGGAAGTTCTTCATCAACAACATCAAACCATTAGGATGTTACCCAAACATAATAGCTCATACTATGCCACGTGGAAGCTGTGACGATGATTTAAACCTAGCAGTTGCCATTTACAACGCCAAGCTAAGAAGAAGCCTAACTCATATGAAGCAGAAATTCTCCAACACTTCCTTCTTGTACTCAGATTACTTCAACTTCATGTTGGGACTGCGTGGACCTTCAAGAAATTATGCTAGTTCGAATCTACTGAACACGACAAGTCCATGTTGCCCTAGCGTTTATGATGGAGGTGCATCAACGTTTTGCAATGCCAATTCGAGCTTGTGTACGATGCGAGATACACATATTTTCTTTGATCCATTTCATCCAACTCAGTTGGCAAATTTCATGTATGCGATTAGGTGTTTTCAGGAGAGAAAAATTTGCCATGTGGTGAGAGATTAAATGAACTAAATTTACTCAACGACAATCTTATGAAAAAAACACAGGTTTAGTTGTTGTTGTTGTTTATTTTGGTCTTACGATCAACATTTCGAATGTATTAAAACTATATTAAGTCAGGTGATCAACGTTTATTAATAAATATATAATTTTTAGAGGGAAATTTTATATGATCAAAAATTATAATTAATTAAAGTCATATGTTTATGATGATATTAATTAAGATTGCTATGCAGTTAATTTTATAAAATTATATTTATTAACCATATATATAGTTGATGAAGTTTTAATATGATTTTTTTAGTATAAATTAGATATAAATATAAAAAGCAAGTTGTTAAAAACTTGTTTGGAGCATTAATAAGTGTTTGGATCGACACTGATCTGGTCGAGGTATGGACTATCTAATGTTGAAAATAACATAGGCTAGCTCAATTTTTCTTTCAAAACTCTATGTTAATATGCGTTCGTTTTTTGAAAATTTTCCCTTAGAATTTAAGCTGGAGGGGGTACAATTATTAGAGTGAGAACTGAGAAGAGTAATTAAATATAGAAGATCATTATTGACCAATTCTTTTAAGTTCGTGTAACCAATAACCATATATTAAAAGTTTCACTCAATAGACAATCATTCATGAATTACTAATATCTCCAAAAAGTCAAACTTTTTGCATCAATATACTAATGTTTTATTTATGTTTAGTCATAAATAAGGGACAAATTATGAAAACACAAGCAGAAGACGGAGAAAAGTTGTGTAGTGGAGTGTACAACATATAAAAACAAGTTTTATTAGATAAGTTAATAGGTAATGCATGTATATACCTATGATTTCGGTAATTTCCATCACTCAAAATTGTGAATCTTCGTTAGAATTAATGTTGTAGTTTTCCACCACACAGGCCATACTCTACATCCACGGTATTTTAAATATGAAAATATTTTATAGAAGTTTAACCAAACCCTATTGTTCAAGCCAGTGTGACCATACATTCAGTCCAGTTCAGGTCTATTCAAATTAAGAATTTTCAGAACTTGAGATTTTTTTGCCTCATTAGAATGTTATGAATGTTAGTTCGAGTTTGGTTTGACTCTTTAGATATTTAGTTCATTTTTGGATATTCGTTTAAATTACAAAAAATCAAATTTTAAATCCAAAAGTAAAAATAATATACAACACGTAAATTTGAATAATATACTACCAAATACCTGAAATTAATATGAAATTTAGTTCATATTAAATATTTTAGCTAATTTAAAATAAATGTTAGATATTTTTGGATAAATCCGATTATTTTTAGGTATTTTATATATTTTTATATATTAGAACATATAGTTGTAATTTAGGTTTTTCAGGATATCTTAAATATTTTAATTGAAATCTAGTTCAGTTCTGTATTTTAAATATTAAAGTTTTTGATCCGTTCAGTATATACCAGTTTCGATTGAAATTTGGTATAGTTTTATTCGGGTCGGATATGGTTCAGTTTTTCGGATACCAGTATTTTGAGTCATAGCCAAAATGGGTTATACATAAGCGGATACCAGTATGTCGGCTCAGTCCATGCCCAGTTTCTTTAC
This sequence comes from Brassica nigra, assembly GCA_016432835.1. Taxonomy (NCBI): domain Eukaryota; kingdom Viridiplantae; phylum Streptophyta; class Magnoliopsida; order Brassicales; family Brassicaceae; genus Brassica; species Brassica nigra. The sequence continues at coordinate 11,474,545 of CM028247.1, read as the reverse complement.
GTGGTCGTACTTCAGGCCGACATTGACTCAACATACTACGTTCCTACAGACCGTAATGGGTTTATACAAAAGCGGCCCAATAGGCTTCCTATATGTTAGTTAACACTTATACTCGCACCTCAAGCGCGTGAATACCACCGTCACTGAACTAATTTTTTTATTTTTCATTACGTGAGCAAGAGGCGCGTGCGAAATGAACGGATAATGCTCTCTCACACACTCTCGAAACACCTCTCTTGGCACCTTCTTCTCCTTAAAACCTAGAATAGGGTTTTCTTTAAGTCACTCCTCTCCTCCTTCGTCGTCCGCAACTATCCTCTCTCGAGAGATAAGAGTCCATCTAAAATGGCTCCTGCTTTGACTAGAAGCCTCTACACGAGCCCCTTAACCTCAGTTCCATTCACTCCGACGACTCCTTCTCCCAGAAACCAACCCCGTCTCTCTCATCTCAGAACCGCCTTTCTCCCGAGAACCGGCGTTCCGAGAACCGGCGTTTCTTGCAGCTGGAACCTCGGGAAGAGATGTAACCGCTTCGCCGTCAAGTGCGACGCCGCCGTGGCGGAGAAAGAGACAGCTGAGGAAGGGTCCGGTGAGAAGTTTGAGTACCAAGCCGAGGTTAGTTCAAAAGTTTCGAACTTTACTTGTGGGCATTTGGTTGAAATGAATTAAAGTTTTGAGACTTTTGATATGAATACAGGTTAGCAGGTTGTTGGATCTGATTGTTCATAGCTTATACAGTCACAAGGAGGTCTTCCTCAGGGAGCTTGTAAGGTGATTAGTAATAATGGATTCTTCGTTTGGGACTTGAATTGTGTGTTTTCTGTGGAAAAAGAAAATCTGATTTTGATTTGATTTGTTTTGTGGTGTTAATGTTTCAGTAACGCAAGTGATGCGTTGGATAAGCTGAGGTTCTTGAGTGTGACAGAGCCTGCTTTGCTTGGAGATGGTGGTGCTGACCTTGAGATTCGTATCAAGCCTGATCCTGATAACGGAACCATCACCATTACGTAAGTTGAGAGTAATTCACTCTTGGATTTAAAACATTAAAACTGATTGATTGATGTTAATTTTTGCAGTGATACTGGAATTGGAATGACTAAGGAGGAGCTTATAGACTGCCTTGGAACTATTGCTCAGAGTGGCACTTCCAAATTCTTGAAAGCTCTAAAGGTTTATTATATTCATCTCTCTGAGTATTATGTATATATATATCTCCATGTGGAGTTTTTGGATTCATTGTTTTAGTATCTCTCTGTTTATTGCAGGAAAACAAGGACCTTGGTGCTGACAACGGTTTGATAGGACAGTTTGGTGTTGGGTTTTACTCCGCCTTCTTAGTTGCTGAAAAGGTGACAATTTTTTGTTCCCCTTAGTGTATATATCCTAACAGGATTGGTGACTTATTATAGTTGTGTCTGCTTTCAGGTTGTTGTGTCCACCAAAAGCCCCAAATCTGATAAACAGTATGTTTGGGAGTCGGTAGCTGATAGTAGCTCATATGTGATCAGAGAAGAAACAGACCCTGACAACTTTCTACGCCGTGGAACACAGATAACTTTGTACTTAAGGGTACACTTTTTTTTTTGTTCAATCCTTCTTTCATTGGATATTTCGAGATGTCTGATTGTTTAAAGTGACTACTGCAGGAGGATGATAAATATGAATTTGCGGAGTCTACAAGAATCAAGAACCTTGTGAAGAACTACTCTCAGTTCGTTGGATTTCCCATCTACACATGGCAAGAGAAATCAAGGACTGTTGAGGTGAGGAACCTTTGTCACTTACTGTAATTACAAAGAATGTGTTAACACTGCAAATGTGTTCTGAATCTCTGCGACTCCTGTTAGGTTGAAGAGGAAGAACCAGTTAAGGAAGGAGAGGAAGAGAAAGAGGTACACTCCTGTGGTTTCAATTTTTTTTTGTATAGACTTTCGGGAACCAAACACTGTCCTTCACTTTTCTTAGCTGTTGACATGACCTCGTTACTTGTTTGATTTCAGGGTGAGCCCAAAAAGACGAAGAAAACTACCAAAACTGAGAAGTACTGGGATTGGGAACTAGCCAATGAAACAAAACCGTTATGGGTGAGCCATGAGCTTTTTAACGTGTGTTTTTGTCTTGGGTCCTTTTGACGTGCTCACGTAATTATTGTTGTTTTTGTCTTTAAATAGATGCGCAACTCAAAGGAAGTGTCAAAGGAGGAGTACAATGAGTTTTACAAGAAGGCTTTCAATGAGTTCTTGGATCCACTCGCTCACACACACTTCACAACTGAGGTGCTGATACTTTTCGTTATATAAAAATATAGCCTTATCATTCCCTTTTGACTGAATGCTTATTGTTTGTAATTTCTTGTTTCTCAAAAGGGCGAGGTTGAGTTCAGGAGCATTCTGTACATCCCTGGGATGGGTCCTCTTAACAACGAGGACGTTACCAACCCGAAAACAAAGAACATTCGCCTCCATGTGAAGCGTGTGTTTATCTCTGATGACTTTGATGGAGAGCTGGTGAGATTTTAAACCCACATTGTTTCTCTGAAGAAGATCTAGATTAGCTCTGGTTCCAATTTTTTTTGTTTAACATGTTTTCACTATCTGTTTGCAGTTCCCAAGATACTTGAGCTTTGTGAAGGGTGTTGTAGACTCAAACGATCTTCCTCTTAATGTCTCACGTGAAATTCTCCAAGAAAGCAGAATCGTAAGTGATGCCGCAGTTAGTGATAGAAATTTCTTTATTAATCACACACCTCCATACTAATACACATCTCGGAATAACATTCAGGTGAGAATCATGAGAAAGAGGCTCATTAGGAAGACCTTTGACATGATACAAGAAATCTCTGAAAGTGAAAACAAAGAGGTACGTGTCTTCTCATTAAACCAATTTTCTACTCTTAAGCTTCTTTCAGAGTCGTCGAATATTCATTTTGGTTTGGTACGAATCAATGGTTTCAGGATTACAAGAAGTTCTGGGAGAACTTTGGTAGATTCCTTAAATTGGGTTGTATCGAAGACACTGGCAACCACAAGCGTATTACACCGTTGCTGAGATTCTACAGTTCCAAGAACGAAGAGGAGCTGACAAGCTTGGATGAGTACATCGAGAACATGGGAGAGAACCAAAAGGCTATCTACTACCTTGCCACCGACAGTCTGAAAAGTGCCAAGTCAGCTCCTTTCTTGGAGAAACTAATTCAAAAGGACATCGAGGTACATGATTCAACATTAGTTTTTCAACTTAAATTTGATGTCTTGGTCCTTGATTTGGTTTATAATTTGCTTTTCATTTTGTTATAGGTTTTATACTTGGTTGAACCTATCGATGAAGTTGCTATTCAGAACTTACAAACATACAAAGAAAAGAAGTTTGTTGATATCAGCAAAGAAGATTTGGAACTTGGTAAGTGTTGTTAGCAATTCTTGCGCAATCAGTGTGAAATTTTCTTTGATTTTTAAACAGAGTGTGGTGTCATTTTTTTTGACAGGTGATGAAGATGAAGTGAAGGATAGGGAAACTAAACAAGAGTTTAATCTTCTCTGCGACTGGATGAAGCAACAGCTCGGTGACAAAGTCGCCAAAGTCCAAGTCTCAAATCGTTTGAGCTCTTCTCCCTGTGTTCTTGTCTCAGGCAAATTCGGGTGGTCTGCTAATATGGAGAGGTTAATGAAGGCACAAGCCCTTGGAGACACTTCAAGCTTGGAGTTCATGAGAGGTAGGAGAATCCTTGAGATCAATCCAGATCATCCTATCATCAAAGACTTGAACGTAAGTGTTTCTTTTCCTCTCTGAAATCTCCTGTAGCAGAGGTCAAGAAAAGAAGTCTAATGGAGTTTTTTTTTTCATATTCATATTTGTTGCAGGCTGCTTGTAAGAATGCACCTGAGAGCAGTGAAGCAACAAGAGTGGTTGATCTCTTGTTTGACACTGCTATAATCTCAAGTGGATTCACTGTAAGAAATCTAACAAAAGTTCTTTGGCTTTCTTGTTTTTTCTAGTAGTGTTTTCGATTGTTTTCCCCTCACTTTTGATGTGTTTGTCTGAGCAGCCTGACAGTCCGGCCGAGCTAGGGAACAAGATTTATGAGATGATGGCTATGGCTGTTGGAGGAAGATGGGGACGAGTTGAAGAAGAAGGTGCAGGAGAAGGAAGCACGAGCGTGGATCAAGGAGATGACACAAAAGATGGAGAAGCAGAAGTAATTGAACCATCTGAAGTTAGGGCAGAGAGTGATCCGTGGCAGGATTGATTCACAACCTTTTTCTTGTTCTCTACAGTGAATTTTTGACACAAAATGCTTTGCTAAACTAGGGATTGTCTTCCTTGTTTTGGGCCTTGGTGATACGAATATAATGGGTTTAGTTAAAGCTCGTAATTGGAGATTATGTGAACAAGAATTGATCCGATAGTTGCAGGATTTTTTGAAGTACTGATGCTTTTAAAGTATTTGACCATGCCACATGCTCGTTCATGGTAAATAGCAACCGATTATATAAACAACTTTAGATTAATTTAGATTTTCTCAACATATGTCAAAAATGCGTTAACTGGAGATATTAGGCCTCAGCGGTCAAGTACCCGCTTGACAAGATATTAGCGTCAAAGGTCAAGTACCCGTTTGAATTTGTGTTAGGTATTTTGGATTTTTGGATATTTAGATATAGAATGTTAGAATTCGTTTGAATATTTTTATATCGGTTTGGATTCAGATACTTTAATTCGGTTATTTCAGATCGGGTTTGAATATTTTAGATTTAAAAAAAAGAATCAAATTTTTCACTAAAGTTTTATATACTTGAAATTTTATAATTAATGTAACTAATTTTTAGCGTTACAAAAAAATGTAACTGATTTTAAAAATTTTAAAAGGTTGAACGATTAATAAGTTGAAATAAAATTTTGAAATAGAAAAACATTAATTTAGTTGTTGTTTTGAGAATTTGGATGTAATTTTTGTTAATGCATAAAACAAAAAACTTGACATGTATTTCAAGTGAATAGCAAATCATTTTGTCCTAACTATATATATATATATATATATATTATATGATTTTGAGTCATGTACAACATCAATATAAATATATTGAATAAAATGAGAGAATTAAATTAAGAATACATGGTTAAATATACGTTCGGTTATTTTCGAATATCAAATTTAGATTTGGATATTACTCGTTCGGATTCAGGTATCCAATCTCTTCTAATTCAATACCTATTCAAAAATTTTGTTACTTTGGTTCAGATTTTGGTTTGGGTTTTTCGGGTCGGATTCAGATTTTGATTCAGGTATCGGGTAAAATGTCATGCCCTACAAAATATACATTATATTAGTTCATTTATCATATTTTATAAAAGAAAAATAGATCAAAATAGTAAAATAACTATTTTACAAGAGTAATAGAAAGTATTGACTTTGTTTTGGAATAAATGTTAAATAGAAAGTATGACTGATAGATAATATTCATAATTTCTATTATTCTTGTATAAATAGTTATTATTTTTTAGAAATGATAAATGAATGAGTAATGTATATTTTTCTGTTAAAACATTTGTTAATATATGTGAGAAGTATCTAAATACATATCTTTATGTAAAATCATTAGATTATGACTAATATACACATCTAAGAAAATTTACAATGTAGGTGTTGAATAAAAGATTAAAGAGTTGAGTCATCATAATGAAAATTGAAAAGTAAATTTGATGGTATGTATTATTCAGTTTTAAAAAGATTCTAACATGTTGAGTAAGAAGAAAGTGGAGACCACAAACGACAAAAGTTTCTAGAAATTTTGATATATTTTTAATTATTTAAAACCAATAAAATTCATTGTAAATTAATTAATTATATTTATTTTAAATTTTTTATTATTTTAAATTTCTATAAATAGAGATTCAGTTTATCTAATTTGAATATAGAAAAATAATACTAACTATGAGGTTTCTTGCGCCATGCACAATGATAATATATTTTTTAATTATAACTATTTATTTAACTGAAATTTAATATATATTTAATAATGTTTCAGATTCTATTTTTATCAGTATCAAAATTTAAGAAAATTATTTGTAATTTTTCTTTTATTTGGTTTGAAAATTTTACTTTATATTTTCAAATTTTGTTAAGTTTTAATTTATTAATTGATTTTAGTTAAAATATATTGAAGTAATAAAAAAATTACTAATTAATTCAAAGAATACGATTAACAGCTTTTGAAGGAACACATTTTATGGCGAATATACATGAATAAATTTAATAATTCGAAAACATGATTAGTTAGTTGTTTTTACATTAATTTAAAGTACATTTTTTGAAAATTTAATTTATCTATGATAAAAGTATAATTACCTATAGAAATTTTATTTTAAAATTCTAAAGTTTATATGAAACTTTTTCATATATTTATAGTTATGTTATTAATAAATTTTTTAATAATGATAATACACATAAGCTATTCTTATATTTAAAGAAAATTATTAAAAATGTAAACTTCATTATTGAAGTTATACATGTCATAATAAAGTAATAGCTATGTCACATTTTATATTAAGCCATGTCATTTATCTTCTTTCAAAATTTAATTAATGATGATACAAGGTAAATCACTTCTCAAATAATGTCTAGGAGATTAGTAAAATAAAATTTTGATTTTGTTATTAAACAAAACTGTTGTACTGTATAAAAGTTGAATGTGTTTTACATGATGATGAGGTGAAAAAAAGAGAAAATGATATAGAAAGGTAAAAAGTATGATGTTAAATGTTGAAACTACAGTAGATAATGTAAGATAAAGAAAAAAATTTCTGAAACATATTCTATACAGTTTTTTAAAAATAATATTAACATTTTTGTCCACATCATGGCCATAACAGCAGAAATGTGGCTATGATGTAAGAGTACCTGGACCATTAGCAATGAGATTGTTGAATAAAAGATTTTAACTGAATAATCAAAATAATGGGGTTGATGAATCAGAAGAAAAACATATGTGGGTTCAACCATGTTTAAAAGTTTGATAGTTTGATGAGACATTTATCAAAGTGTGAGAGTAGAAGTTGGTCGGGGAGTGAACCACACACAAGACTTATCTATTTGAAGAAATACATTGCAATTTTATTAGTTGTCAAAACTTTTGGAGATGTTGTCACTTACAATTATTGAAATTCAATTATTTTATGATAAATAATTTTTTAATAAAATAAAATTTATATGAAAATTCATGATTTTTATGATCTATATATATAAAGCACTCACATTTCATTTGGATATAAAAAATATATATCAATTTTCACTATAACTTTTTAATTGGCTTCCAATCAATTTTTTTTGTGTGTTTAAACTTTTTGGGTTAAATGTATCAAAATAATAACACCCAAATTTCTACAATTTTTTAACTATCCAAATCTCAACAATTATCATTTTCAAAACCAATATTCAAATCCACCCAAAATAAACCAAATTATGGGTTTTCATCAAGTTTCTTCATGCCATCATATGTTCAAGCTATCTTTTATATTATTGTTTCAAGATTGAATTTATTGTACCAATTAAGTAATGTGTTTTTACTTGTTATTTTGTATGTTTGTATCGTGTGGATTTGAAGTCTTACAATTTTATTTGTTTTAATAATATTAAATTTAATATTTTTAAGAGAATTAGTTAAGAATATAAATTTAAAATTACTAAAATATGTCATTTTAGTAATTAAAAATAGAATAAAAATTATTATTACTATGTATTAATTAAATTAAAAAATGAATTAAAAATAATGGAATATGGTGTTGAATTTTATCATACAAACTATTGCATAGGCTAAAAAAAGAAGTGAGTAATGAATAATTAGGTGGAAAAAAAAGGATGATATGAAATATTAAAATGGGAAAAATAGGGTTCTGAACTATTAAAACCATTGTACATAAACCATCATTAATGAATTTTCTTTTCAACACCCTACTTGTTATCTTTTCATATTCTACATCATCTTATTTTTCTTCCACATAATTATTTAACATATATTCAGTTTTTATATCTTGCAATAGTTTGTTCTAAAGATTTTAACATTCCATTCACATACTTCATTTGTATTTTTGTTGTTTATTTTTATTACATATTAGTAACTAAAAATATAATAAAATTATTGAAAATAAAATAACTATTGATTAATAATTATACGAAAATAGCTAATAAAGAACATTTTCGAATTGATTTTATAAAAATAATATTTTAAAATACAAATACAAATTTTATTAAAAGAAAAATAACTAATTATTTAAGAATAAAAAATAGTTATCCAAATCAAATGAAACAAATTTTTATTTGTAGAGCAAAAAAAAATTTGGTATAAAATAGTTAAAAAGACATATTAACTTATTATAAAATAATTTAAGTAAAACTACTAGGGTGAAAAAACCTCAATTATTTCAATGACCAATATAATTATACTACAAATATGTGTTGTGGACCCTATTTAAATTTTCAACTAGTTGAAAGAATTCACCTACTAAGAATCCAATCCCACATAAGTTTTTTTTTTTTGTTTATTAACAGTTTCCTTAAAAACATTCAACTATTGAAAAAAGATTCAACATGCTCAGTGTAAATGGTCTAAAGGAGATTTCTTAGAAACTTTCTTAAGATTAAATAAAAAGAAAATAATTACAAAAAGGAATAGAATGCGCAAAATTCTCAAATAAAAGATTTATAGAACCGACAAATAGTCTAGATTATACAATTACATTTAACTAGCACTCCTATATTTTTGGATGTACCTTTTATTAATTATTATCAAATACACACTTAATCTTAACACATTATTTAGAATACGATTTTGATATTTGTTATACATTATTTGTAACATAATAATGTATAACAAACCCAAAATACTAATTTATAACACTTAATCTTTTCGATATAATACGATTTTATAACATAATAATATATAACAAACCCAAAATACTAATTTATATTAAAAATTATTTATAATCTAAAACCTCGTTTTAGTGCGGGTCAGAATCTAGTATTTTCCCTGTTTCAAAATGATACATATTTTAAAATTTTCACATTTATTAAGAAATTTATTAAAACTTAGTTATCAATGCATAGTTTTTTGTAATTTTAAATTTCCTATATTTCTAAACCAATAAGATTTCAAAAAATACAATTAATGTTATTGAAGTTCACAATTTTTCATTATTAATTGACAAAAAGTGCATTGGAAATGTAAAACATACATATTTTTGAAACAAAAATATTCTCTAGATTATGAATGTTTCTGAAACGGAAAGAGTATATCTTTAATTCCAAATGTAAGTCTTGTGTGAAAGGCATAGGAAACTAACAAATGAAAGTCTTAAGAGTTTAGCTAAATTCCACGAAATGCATTAATGCGTTCCATATTTAGAGCTATTAAAAAAGGAAATGGAAACGTTTCAAAGACCACAATAAATGCTAGAAACAATTAAACGCCTATATAGCTATGAAAAACCTCAGAACAACATTAAAAGTCAAACTATTTTCTCCGTCTAGTTAATCTTTCGAAAATGGCGGCCAGATCAACCTCCGTTCTCCTCCTCTCCTGTATGCTATATTGTGAGTTCTTGTTTCTATATTTCCAATTAAACTAACTCCAAAGCATGTAAAATTATGGTGATTAAATCATTTATTATATGGTGATTAACATGCAGGCGTGTTCGTGTTGCTTGTAACCCATTTACCAAAAGCAGAGGGGGGTGGCAAATTGCCAGTCTGCGGAAATAAAGAAGGATGCGGAGGTACATGGTGTAAAGATGAAAAACGACCAGGCAAAGGAAAATGTATCACGTGGACTTGTGACTTACAGGAAGATTGTATGAAGATTGTCATTTGCGAGGGTGGATCAGGGCCTTATTGTATGGAAGGATTATGCTCTTGTTAAAGAAAAAAAACTCATGTTTTTTATATGAAAGTATTAATGGAATAATAAGCACAGATTTGCGAAATTCTGTTTACTGGATCTGTAACCGATGTGTGACGACATAAACATCCGTCAGCACGAGACTTTTCCAGTTTTCCTTGTCATTGACTTGTTGTTACGAATGCAACTACAACTTGCAAGCTGACATGTTTATAAATTAATCAAACCTAGCGTAATCAATGGTCGGGACGTACGCGTTGAACGATTTTGAGATATTCGTCAATACGAATTTAATTTCTGAGAACAATTCATAATAACATGACTACTATTAATATTATTTTGATAAAGAAACATGACTATATGCTATGATAATGTCCCAATTGTTTGGCAAAACACTCTTATGTTTTCCCGTAGATTTTTGTTAAATGATTTTTTTTGGGTCAGCAGCCGTATAATTAATAAAAACTAGGATGAGACATGCACTTTGCGAATAATGTAATAGTGACAAATATATGATATTAAATATAGTGGCAAATATTTGATATTAGTGAAATGAAAAATAGTTATGTGATATATTGGGTCCGTTCATATGTAACGAAGAACATTACATCTGGTTAGAGATTTTAATAAGTGCTGCTGGATCCGTTTAGGCTTTGCCCATTTAAACTTTTAATTCTATGTCTGTTTACATTGGTTAGTTTCAAGCCCATTAAATCTAAAAATGTTTGTTTAAGTCCTTTAGACCTATTTATGTATTTTATGAATATAATTAAGAGTTTAAATGGGCTGTCTGGATCTGTTTAGTCTTTGCCCATTTAAACTCTTAATTTTAGGTCCGTTTATGTTGGTTAGTTTCAAGCCCATTAAATCTAAAAATATTTGTTTAAATCCGTTAGACCGTTTATGTATTTTATTAATATAATTTTTATCAATAGTCTTTTTCATATTTAATATAATTTTAGTAACAAATTTTTCTATTTGATTTTAAAATTTATAATAAATAAAATTTCACATCAAGAAAAAAATTAAAAACAAAATTAATTTATTTTGTATTAAATATAATATTTTATCATATCATAAAAATATCAGTAAGTTCTTATAGGTTTTAAACACAATTATAACATAAACTTTTTTCAAAAAAATGCAAATTAAATATAACATAATCATTTTGTTTCAAAAATACAAATTATAAAATTATTATATTTTAAACTATATTTAAATAAGCTCTAAATATTCTAAATATGATTTTTTTGTCTTTTTCAAAAAAAGAAAAAATTCATAAATGGACCTAAACGGATATCCATTTGTTTTTTTGGGCAATGACCTTACTTTGTGCCAAAGTTCTTTTAGTATTGAATATAAATCACCATTTTTTGCTCATGCAAAAGTGACGATCAAGCATATATATTCGATGTATATAATAGTTAGTGGATTAAGTTTTGTGTATTTATTTATTTCCTTGTTGACTAAACACATAATATATATTTACCTAATCCCCCTGAGTCTATAAGTATGTTACACGGTTAATGAAGATTTGTTTTTCATTATAAATTTGATGCGAATATATTAATTTTTGATTATGGTTCGGTTAAATTGAAATTGAAATACCTCTTAACCAACATCAACAATGTATAAACCTATATCAACAATGTATAAACCGTATATTGATTATCTTTTCCACTGATATTGTTCTGAAATATATTTCATCGTCATATACTCAGATATTATACAACCTCGGTTTTATAAAAAAGTTAGACTGATTGTACACAATGTATAATGTTACTATACAAAAAACCACATTCGACTAAGTCATTCTATTGTTTGTAGAAAACTCTATCAAATTTATTTGAGTCTTATTTAACGATGTAACGAATTCCTAATCATATGGTTACTTGTATCGGTATAAGTTCTACTTTGAACATTATACTGAAAACTTGCTTTGCATTATATTGAAAAACCTTTATCAAACATCATGTTCTAGAAATCCTTTACTGAACAACACATGTAATTGTGCAAAACATATGATGGTATGTGTTTAGTTTAGAGCAAAACGTTACTCTTACATTATTTGGTTCGTATGCATTTCTCTAGGGTTTAATAATTTTAGACTATGGTTTGCTTAAACTCTTTCTAATGATGCCATATCTGCACTAAGAAGACATAAGAAATTGCCACATCAGCAAGTCTAAAATTTAATTAGTACAAAATTGAGGTTATATCTTTTTAAAAAATCCTCATTTAATATATAGGAGATATGGTAATAATTTCAATAAGCAAAAAGCAAAAGAATCATACAAAATTTTATAACATTATGTAAAATACAAAAGTATCGGCTTATACTACACTTAAGCAGGTAAATTTTTTTTTTGCTACACAAGTAACACAACTTGTCAACTTGCATTGATCTTAACCTTAAAGTTGAGTAGTCATTACATCAGATTCATTTAACAGAGACTGCTTAGCTAAAGCATATGCATCCCTGTTGTTTCCATGCTGAATCCACGAGAACGATGTAAACTCAAAGAAGAAGCGATACATATAAACAACAATCTCATAGAGCTCTGCATTCGAGTTTCCAGATCTGATAACCTGAATAAGCTGTATCTAATTCATAGTGGAGGCTTTGAATGTCTAATTCTTTACACTTCGTGATGGCTTCTCTAAGTGTCAGTCCATCAGCAGATAAAGGAGAACTGACTAAGCGGCAGTGCACCAAGAAAGAAGATCTACTATCACCTTGATCTAAACCCGCCAGAGTTGGTCTCCCTAACAAGCAGCATCTGTCTTCAATAAACTGATACTCGCCTGAGGAGGAGGATCTGGTGCTTTGATAGGTCGGGGGCACTATCTTCCCTACTCTTCTGTCCAAACCATTCACGAGAATAAGAGATACTCTTTGACATTATATCTTCAGGATTAGAATCTATCTTATTGAACACAAGGTTGTTCCTCGCTATCCATAGTGTCTAGAGAATCCAAGGGCCAGTCGGCCTACTACAATTCCCGTAGGAGGGAGATCATCCAAAAAAACAGAGACAAGGCCAACTATGTTTAGGTTTACCAATCCTCTTTAATTAGTGCTATTAAGCCTGGGCATTTTAACCAATATCCGAACCCGTATCTGAATTCGATCCAGAAAATCCAAATCGAAATCCGTACCAAATCCAAACCAAAGTAGCAAAATACCTAACAGATATAGAATAAAGAGAGGTTGGATATCTGAACCCGAACGGGTAATATTCGAACCCGGATGAATATCCGAAAATAACCGAACATATATATACTTAACCTTATATTTCTAGTTTACATCTCCAATTTTATTTAAAATATTTATATTGATGCTAAACATACTTTTAGATCATATAATATACATATAGTTACAGACAAAATGATTTGCTATTCACATGTCTAAGCTTACATTTATGCACACAAAGTGCAGTCACATGTGTGCCTGATCAATTATGTATTGTTTTAACTAGATACTTAATTTTGTTTTTATGCCACTTATAACATATATAATATGGAATATTACTGTTACTACAACAGAGCTAGAGACCTGATTTGGCGAATGAGAATCTGATTAAGTTCACTATAAACGCATTGGAAAAATCTTTACGTTATAGAAATAGGCATACTGTATATCCAATATCCTTTGTGTGAGGAAATGGATTCTTACCGGCCGCCTAAGGAAATCTACAACCACATAATAACAAAAGAACAGCCACATAGTTGATTGATTAATCAAAAGATTTATCTTTTTGATAAAGTATTCAACAGATTTTTCTACAATTAGATCACATGTTTGAAGAACATTTATATAAGTGTTTTTATATAGATGGATTCAAGATATATATATATATATATATATATATATATATATATATATATAGTATATGTGCACGCATAATAATATGACTCAGAATATGTTTGTGCTCCTATCATCCTAAGAAGGCATTATTAATTTGGCTGATGGTCTTTTTCGGTTTTAACAAGTGGGAATTGATTTGCCTAAAGATAACAATATATAAATGGATATATTCTATAGATTACAAATTACGTATGTACAAATAATTTATTTTCATAAAACAATACTTTTCGACAGGAAGAATTCAATCTGAAAAATCTACAAAATTATATACCAAATAACTACTATAGGTCAATGATTATTCAAAATTAAAATTAGCATTTGTTCCTTAATATGTCGGACAATAAGTCAATAACGAGTATATGATAATTATGATACAGTATTCTGTAAGACTAGTAGACTCTAAGGATCAATAAGTTCTCACGAAAATTGTAGAAAAATAAATTTCTTTTGTATTTTGAGTGGAAAGTTTTGTATAGTTTTCACTGAATATAGTATGGAGTAGACTAAATCTGTATATTTTCTTCTAAAAGTTCATACTTTTTTTTCTGAACACTCTAAATTAAAGTTAATATTAATTTGATAAATTTGATGTTTTTGTGTAAACAAGCTGGTGTTTAATTTCATATTATGTGTGCATAAAAAATTAGAACGATGTTTATAATAAAATGGATTAGCAGTTTAGCACCCATTAAAGTATCAAATCCGGTAAAATGGAGACTCTACACATTGAAATTTGACATTTGCTGACGCCAGTTAGTAGAAGTTAGGTTCAAAAGTGCCAATGATATATTGATTACTATAACATCTAACCTTTTGTTATGGTGGCTTCATGTGGCTCTCCTTAATCGTAAAGATAATTTAATGCTAATCCTCTCATGATTTCTTAATTGATTATTAATTATACCTTCTTAATATCGTATATTGGGGGAGAGGGGGTGTTAGTGGGAAAGTAATTTTAATCAGATTCTTAAAGTTTTAATCAAATATTTTATTATTGGTATGATGATTTTATAATTATTCAACACAACTGTTTGGAATAAGCTGCATTTTTACATTTTTAATGAGTCTTTATTCCGAATATTTGATTCTTAAATATTAAAATAAATTATAACATATTACTAAAAACATAATTAGTAGATTACATATTTTGGCTCTAGAACAACATGAAAATACGAGTTTCCATTTATGAAAATATTATTTTCCGAGAATTCTTATACAGATTCAAGCAAGAATATTTCAAATAATGTATCTATGCTTGTATTGTTTGTTTATTCTTCTTATTTATCATTAATCATGATTACTTGGTTTTTATATAACTCATAGTCTCACATCAACAAACTAATTTGGTGGTACGGTCACTAAGGTGGCGGTGTTGTGTAGCTGCGTTAATTTTTTTTGGACATCAGTGTGCAAACTACATATTAGATTAAAGAGAAATTAGCATGTATAATCATAAAAAAACGTAATTCACCAAATAACCATATAAATAATATGGCTAGAATATACAATACAATATTATGTAATCAATATCTGTCCCTAAGCAATATACATCCTTTGATTCATTTTTTTTTCTTTCTTTTTTTCTTTTCTCTTTTCTTTTTTCCCCTTTCATTTAGTTTGATCTACATTTTATTTATCAATATAATTTAGACAAATAATAATATCTGAATAAATTATACATAATTTTTTACAAATACTTCATTTTAAATTTTTAAAACGGATATGAATTTCTTTCAATATATATATATATATATACATATATATATATATTGTTTTAACAAGAATATCGCATTCCATTCTATATAATTTGAATAGAATAGCACACATTTTAAATCTCTCTCTTTCTTTTTCTCTCACTCTCTCTCTCTCTCCCTCTATGAACAAACGATTCGATGATTCAGAAAAACAACAATGAGTTTGGGATTCAAAACTGGAAAAGATGAACAACAATATTTATGAAGTATGTTATATTTTGGTTTGTTTTATTCTATATGATAAACATAGAATAGTTTAATATCTAATTTAAATGATACATCCTACTTAAACATATATATTAAGACAAATTTGAAACGAATTGATTTGGCTACAATGTTAACTCAACCAAACTATAAACCTTATATCATATTTTTTCTCATACAACAGATATATAATTGGTAATATTATATTAAATAAGATATATCATTCTATTTTAATGGCACAATATAGTATATTACAATATCTTATTCTTTTCATTCTTCACACCTCTTTCTTGACCTCAATCCTGACTCTGCACTCTTTCTTTTCCGACCATGTCCTCTACCTTCTTTTCCTCTTTCTCTTTATTTTTCATTATTCATTTTCCTTCTTATTCTTCTACTTTCTCTTTTTTCTTCTTCCTCTTTTTGCTTCTCCTTTTCCTCCACTTATTTTTCTTGCTCCTCTTTACTCACTCCTCATTGTTTAGTTTCCACTCTTATGTACTGATGCAATTGTTATAATAGTAAGGTAATCAAATTTTTTTCTATAATTACAATTCTGTTTTAGTCACTCTATTCTATATCGACAGATTAAATAGAATAGTATTTCAGTATTGTGTATGTCATATTTACGCATACGCGCAGGAATGAGTGTGTTGTCTATTAGTAGTACAAATTGACACAATTTTCAAGACATGGTCATTTTCTTAATTTTTTCTGTATAATAGTTATACCACCAATTCTCCCTAGATTAAATAACTATGGTGATTGATAAAGCCTAAATGTTAATTATATATATTATTTTATGAATACAGATGGAAGGATCGGTGTTATTGCACCTCTTATATTTAGGTATATTTTTTTGAGTTAGTAGCCCTGTTCGGAATCAGATCGCTGCATCAGCGACAAGAATACAAACTAAGCCTTAATTTTTAAAAATTTGAGGCTTAAGTATGTGGAGAGTATGTCGCGGGGACGCACACGTTTGATTACAGAAGCTATTCCAGTGATCGCTGTTCTCTTCAGTGGTAGTAACATCATCGGAAATACACGAGAAATTAATCGCAACGTCATCTTTTCAATTCTCCGCTTTTTTATTTGCTGTCGTGAGCGTTGAATTTCTAGTAGCTTATCGCTGACGCAGCGACACCTTCCTGAACAGGGCTAGTGTATTTTAAGTGTTTTATAGGTACTAAATACAGCCAGAATTAAAAAATATCAAACAGTTTTTTTGTCTGGTTAATTATGCAATTACAAATTATGAGAAACATTACATATACGATATTACAGCCGACAATACTACATGTCTTATGAAGATTCACCTTTGACTGCATCACCCTGAGTTGCCCTATGAAATTCATTTCTGACGGTACTTCTTACGCCATGCTGAAGATTTCTTGTAAGTCTTTTCTCTAATTTTCTGTATAATCCGCCTTTTCCGGGAATTGAAACTCAGATCTCTCTGTAGAAATTGCGTCGCCTGGAATTTGAACCCCATACCTGGGTGTAGAAACCTTTAAACTTTGACCACTAGGCCACGGTGCTTCCACCAAACAGTTTTTAAATTGAGACTAAAACTGACGGAAAACCAAAAAAAAAAAACTAATTGGTTGATCCTATATTTTTAAAAAATATTCAAAAGTAATCAAGTCAAACCTAGGCATAGAAAGCCGGTCGAGCATGAATCTTTGCCGATTTAAATTAGTTGTGAACCATAAAAGTCGGATTTTAAATAATCCATCATACATTTGTGTTGTTTGAGTTTATGGGTTATCCATAAAATCTAGAGATTAGTTGATAAAAAAAAAAGAACCTTTCTTTTTAGATTAATACAAAAATATAGAATTAAAAACCTATCGTTAACATTCTGGCACAATCAAAATTCCAAAATCACAGTTTTTGTCATTATTCAATAGTGACCAAAATACTCCTCACGTGACACTGTCACATAACATCTTGTCTCCCTCGTCTGCACAACGTCTTCTTCTCTCTCTCGGACAGAAATAAAACATGGAGACTGGCAATTTGACACAACCCTAATGGCGGTCAAGAGAGTCAATGTATGATCCCATGGGTGGAGGAAGGGTGAAAGGTTGGATTGACACTTTTCAATCCATGGCAACCTCCAAAAAATCAATTTTGGGTTGCCATGAGAATCTCCCACATGGTTCTTTGTTCTACAACGTAATTCCTAAGCACTTATGTGGGGTTGTACTGTCACAAACTAGCACTGTCTCGACAGGTCTGGATCTTGTTTAAATATGATGAAAATCAAGGATCTCCATTGCTCTACTGTCACTTGATCTTCTTGGAGAGTTCACTTCATCTGATGCCAACTCAGCAGCTGCATATTTCCTGAACACCTGCAATTCCCTCTTCTTGGACTAAAGCTGGCAGCTTCTCCATAGCCTTTATATTTCTCTTTGCTTTCTCTTTGTTGTTTACCTTTTTCTACAAATTCTTTAGGCGATGTTGCATGTTGAAAACACAAAAGTATTTTCATTCAAAAAAGAAGTACACAACTCTTTTCATGTGTTATTTTTTTTGTCATAGGCAAAAGTCAGTCTAAAAAGAATTGATGGTGAGGCAGCATTTACCGGAGCTCTGAGTGCTGGAGCTCAGACCTATTAGTTAAAATAAAAGCTTATTTCTTGTCATGTAAAACTACAACTTTATAAAGGCCAATATGTTATTTAGTTAATTCTAATAGTGAGAATTCAGCTTAAGTATATTCAACAATAACTTTATTCTTTTACATCAAACTATTATTATATTACTCAAATTTGAAATGGTATTTAAATATATAAACCCTATTTTATTCGGCCCAAAAATGCAGGATCATTTGTATTATTTTAGTGTTGTCGCTATATTACTATTTAAGTTTTTGTATAACCAGATTATTTTAAAGTTGAGGACATACGCCGTTTTCAAATTTAATATTTGGTTTTAAGTTGAAATGTATTTATATGAGCTAGGGTTTAGTTTTGGGGTTAAGAGCTTGATTTTGGTGATTGGATTTTAGTTCTTAGGCTATCTGATATAGTATATAAAAAATATCAACTATTTTGCTAATCCTAGTTTAAAATATAGGATACTTCATAAGAGACCTAACCTATATCCAGTAGATCCTATAATAGTGTTCAATTGATATTTCAACTTTTAATTAAAATTTCATTTACATGCCTAATAGTAATGAATTTTAATACGTTATTTTGACTATCCGTATTAATTAATAAGTATAAATTATACAAGAAAGAGGCAATATTACACTACAGTTGGTAATGAAAAATTCTAATTACTACAGTTGTTGATACATAAATTCAGTACACACAAAAGGTTTGATGATATGATTAGACTATCATCGTTTCCAAAAGATAGAAATAGTTAACGTTTTGATGTAGCAATAGACTTTTTTCTGAAAAACTATTTAATCTTAATAGTAAGATTTTTTTTTTTGACATCAGTTAAAACAGACTCTAGAAAAACTACGCAAATCACACCGATAACTCTACATCCATATGAACCACAAAAGACGTTTGTTTCCTAGCGCATTTGTATTCAGTGTTCTTGAAATATGAATGATCTCTGAGTGATGAAAACTTTCTTGAATAATCTTGATGTCATCCAAATAGTTTGCAAATGTTGGCCATTCCTCAAATGTAAAAATCATCTTCACCAAATGAATTTAATCGATTGCAAAAGTAACATGATATTGACGTAAGTTCTTCATACTTTCCATGGCCCATATAAGGGCTTCCATTTCCGAGTGTAAAGATAAAAGACTCGCTCTCGTGTTCCTTGTTCCCATTAGACCCTCAAAACCTTCTAAAGTACTGTACCATCCTTGTTCCGAGAAGCCATTATGTGCTTTTCATGATCCATCCGTAAAACACCAGCGGCCCGGTATAGAAGACAACCTAAATTCATCAGTTTCTCGCAGTTGGGTTAGACTACCCACGTTTGCACTCTGAGCTTCCAACCATAGCCGAGATTCAGTCTCAGCCAGGTTGAGAGTATCTCGAGGATCAACATCAATGTTACTGAAAATTTTCTTATTTGTACTCCAGATATACCATAAAATCTATGCAAATTGATGGTCATCCATATAGGGTGATGTCCTCCAATATAAATAATCCATATTTGTAAATAGCCCCTATGTGGGAAAGAGGTCCGGGGTTGATGGGATCTTAGAGAGAGCCCAAACCCGAACCGCTGCAGGACACTCGAAGAAGACATGATTAATTGATTTCTCACTTGCTTCACATCGCGCACACTTAACGTCGCCTTGCATACCCCTTCTTCGTAAATTCTTCCTCACCGATATACAGCCCGATACTAACTGTCAAAGAAAGTGCTTCATTTTTGGTGGACAACAAACCTTCCAGGACTGCGCTTTTAAAAGGGTGACTGTGGGTCCATATATCGGCAACGATTTTTCTCGATCGGGATACACTCTTTCTACCTGTTACCCTGATTTGACTGTAATAGTAAAAAAATATAATTGTTTAATTTTTAATATCTGGTGCATTTGCAAATCAATGATACAGAAGACTATTTAGGTTCCAAATGGTAGCATTGAATTAAGCGGTGCAAGGCAAATCCCCTATATATTATTTTAGGAGCATTGTAAACAACTAACCTTCACTTGATGTGTGATTTACAAGAGTGTCATTTACACTTGTCACATCCACAAGCACTCTTAGCCCCTATATTTAAAAAGCATAGTTAACTAGCCTAATTACATCAATTGTCATTGGTAAGTTGTTTATGTAACCTAACATAATTATATATCCCCTTTGTTATAACTGATTGTATGTATGAATATGAATTTCGACTACAATGCATTATATTAGATCTGATTATAAAACGTGATGATAGAAACGATATATGTTATAAAATACGATATAACCATACTACGTTGTGAACACGATATATGTTAATTGTATTAAAATATAACGTGTTTAGTTTTTTAGAATCATATGAACTATTAAAATTATATTTACAGTATCTTATTTTATATTGTATTTGTTTTTATTATAATAAATAAAAATATATATATTGTATCTAATATATCATATATATACGATAAAACTATTATATATATATATTATAGGAAGAAGATATATATTTTCTCATAGAGTTTTGAATTAGATATAGTACAATATATATGTAGATATATATTAGATATATATATATATATATATTAGAATTTAGTTCTATGTCATTTGGTTATAGGATCTTCATGATTTTGGTCAACTAAAATCAGCATTTAGTTGAATAAAATCTGCATGATTTTAGTGTTTCGATTTTAATGTCAATCACTAAATTCTGATTAATCGGAAGATTAAAAACATGACATTTTATTTTGATCTTATATCTCAAGATATATGTTAATTATTTTAAAATATAACGTGTTTAATTTTTAGAATAATACAAACTACTAAAATTATATTTACAGTATCTTATTTTATATTGTATTTGTTTTATTATAATAAATAATATATATATATATTGTATCTAATACATTAGATATAGCACGATAAAACAATTATATATATTATAGGAAGAAATATATATTTTTATATAGAGAATTTTGAATTAGATATAGCACGATATATATGTATATATATATTAGATACATGTGTATATATATATTAGAATTTAGTTCTAGGTCATTTGGTTATAAGATCTGCATGATTTTGGTCAACTAAAATCATGCATTTAGTTGAATAAAATCTGCATGATTTTGTTGTTTCCGAATTTAATGTCAATCACTAAATTCTGGTTAATAGGAAGATTAACATGACATTTTTAGTTAAAACAACAAAAAACTTCTCTGTGATTCATATTTTTTATTTCTATATAAAAACTATATATGTGATCTGATGTGAATCACATTTATAGGTGATTTTTGAATTGATTTTCCTCAAAATTTGATCTCATTATGAATAGAATCACACATTAAGTTGAATAAAATCTGTTTGATTTGCTTGTAATTTAAATGTCAACCACGAAATTGATTGAATTTACAAAGCAATTACATCAAAACACAATTTCAGAAGTAAGATTCTCATTACGTCAAATTATGAATTTTAATTTATAGATAATTGATGTGCGATTTAATTATGTATTTATTACTCACCTATGAGGATTGCATATATGAATATGAAACTGAACGAGCTGATTGTACTCACAATTGTCTCATTCTCAAAATTCCTATACCACTACATTCAATCAATCACAAAATCATGGTCTTTAACCCGTTTCGACTTTTAGCCCTTTAAAACAATGTGGAGAGTGATGGTGGGTATTGTGTGATTGTGGAAGCTATTCTCTGCAGGTGGCCTAACCATTGAAATGGTTCTCATTGATCTTAATGTAAGTTAGCTTAGAATATTTATTGATTTTATTTCTGTACACTTAACCCCAAGATTAAATTTTAATTTTGTGTTATAAAAACTATAGGGGATAAGATTCATGCTACAGTTAAGAAAGAATTGGTAAATCAATTCGATCGTCTACTAGAACAAGGAAAAACCTTGACTTTAACCAATTTTCTCGACTCATTCTTCCTCTACCGACAACTAGACTAATTCATTTTAGCTTCAATTTTTTATGATCATAATAGGATTGCAAATGGAGAGTTCTTAAGACACTATTCACCGCATATGTTATTCTAAATTTTATTTTTTTCTTTATTATTTTTGGATTCTGAAGGGTTTTATTATTCTATTGCTTATTTTTTGTTTTATCTTTACTTAATAATTTATATCATATTAGTTCTCGCTTACTCTTATGTCAATCATTGACTCTCTTCCACTACCTCGATGACAAATAAACTATAATACAAAAAGTTAAAGAAATGTGTTTTTTTTTTTGTAATATGCACCATTTAATCTATTATCTATAAATTAAAATTAATAATTTGTTTTAATCTACTCATACCGCGCAGGGCGCGGACTACCACCTAGTAGATAATATAATGCAGTCTAGTTTAAGAGCAGTTTTGTCAAAATAACACTTATTACAGAATATGATCGGTTGAACTAAAAACTGCACATAATATAGTTTCAAAGGGTAATCAGAAAAATAAATAAATATTTGAATGATAAAATGATGTAAATCATATAGAATGCAAACTATAGATACTTTCATACAAGTTTAAATCAATTATATTTCAAAACTAAAT
The DNA here is from genome assembly GCA_016432835.1 of Brassica nigra. Lineage (NCBI taxonomy): Eukaryota > Viridiplantae > Streptophyta > Magnoliopsida > Brassicales > Brassicaceae > Brassica > Brassica nigra. The sequence continues at coordinate 11,451,643 of CM028247.1, read as the reverse complement.
AACTAATAATGAACGATAAAAATTTAACTGTAGAAATGCTTTTTGTATTTTTAAGAATTGAAAATAATAGAAACATTTAGCCAAAACTATGTATAAAAATATACCTAACCACACATTTCAACTATCTTCGCAATTATAAGTGTGGTCTAGTACAAATATGTCTTGCTTTTCTTTTTTCATTTTAATTTATCATTATTTTGTTCACGAAACTTAATTTTAAAAAGTAAGGTGAATGGTAACATATATTTACTCAACCCACATAATACATTCAAGGCCTTAATATCATATCATGTGCATTTGCACATCAATGATAGAAAAAATGAACAAGTTTATTTATGCTGATGCAATTGCCTTTTTTATGAAAGAAAACTAAGGGGTGTATTCAATCTATAGTTTGAGTTGATTTGATTTTTAACGAGATTTTAGAAGATTTTAATGAATTGAAGAGTTTAAGGTGATTTTTGTTAAACCGTTCTAGAATATCACCTAAATTTTTTATTAAAAAATTTCACCAAAATACTCTAGAATCACTTGAAATCTTTAAAACTCCACATCTTAAAATATTTTCAATAGCATTGAATTTTAGAATACTTTATGAAATGTGAAGTTAAATAAAAATGAATTTTAAATAAGTTTTTAAAATTTATGTTTGAATAATAGTGCATTTATTATTTCAAAATAAATCACCTAAAAATCTCAATCAAATATATCCCTTAGTATTTCTTTATTTGGTATTCAGTGGAATTATTTGTCCACCAATTTCGCAAAAACAATGAGAATTTTGGCTTTAAGTCTTCTGCCTATATAAATTATGGCTTACTTTGGTATGTATGGTTTTTTGCTCGTCTGCCTATATAAATTACGAAACGTAATAATATAGAATTTAATTACAATATAGAATTTGCTCTAGATAAACAATACTATAAACAATATAATCAATAGGACCCACGTCTCCATGATTCGTTCTTATTCTAACTCTCCAATATTATAAAACCCTCCCCACTTCCTCTTCTTCTTACTTCAAACTAACTTCTATCCACAAAAAAAAATCATACAAACTCATCCATATTCATCGCTCACTCTTATAAACCAAACTAAGACCATGATTCCGGCAGAAATCACCGGTCACTTCCAATACCTTTCGCCGGAAAACTTAACCACGATCCCGGCAGAGTTCAACATAATAGACATGCCCTCGTCTCCAACCTCTTCCTCTTCATTAAACTACCTAAACGAACTCATAAACAACAACTATTCCTCATCATCCAACGGTCAAGATGTCATGATGAGCAACAACTCAACGTCCGACGAAGATCATCATCATAATCATCGTCAGAGCATCATCATATTCGACGAGAGGAAGCAGAGGAGGATGCTTTCAAACAGAGAATCCGCGAGGAGGTCGAGGATGAGGAAACAAAGACATCTTGACGAACTCTGGTCTCAGGTGATAAGGCTTCGCAACGAGAACAACTGTCTTATCGATAAGCTGAACAGCGTATTGGAGACTCAAGATAACGTATTGAAGGAGAACTCTAAACTCAAAGAAGAAGCTTCTGATCTCCGACGGCTTGTATGTGACCTAAAATCTAACAAAAACAACAGTTTCTAAGAGAGTTCGAAGAAGTTTAGTGTTTCTTCAAGTTGAATCAGAAGGGCAGAAGATTTTGAGTTTGTGTTATTTGGTATCAACAGAAAAAAGAAAGATTCGGATTTTGGGTTATGGTTGGTTCTCGAATATAAAGTTGGTATCAATCATGTATCATATTGTATTTATGGTATGATCATAGTATATATACTTTGAAGTTAAATAACGTTACTCACTTCTGGAACATATTCATCTCTAGTCTGTTTTTTTAAATAAATATATACTGTATATATCAAATTCAATATGCAAACCATAACCATATACATACCGCTAATATATTATATTGGTGATGATTGATTCGACTGTGGCTGTACAAATTTAGCTGTAAAAGTTTAGCTGTAGGTAAATTGGTTATAGTTGTAAAGTTGTTACTGTAGATTTTATTGCAGAGACTTTTGCTGTAGCTAAATTTGTTGTAGCTGTAAGCTATATGTTGTAGCTGTAAGCTATATGTTGTAGATATTTTAAAATAATATATGTGATGTACATATAAAATAATTATTTTCATCAACTAAAATTATTTATATTAATGTTTTTTATAAATTATCAAAATTTATTGTTATTTAAAGTGTGATATGTAAATAATATTTAATGTTATTTATAATATTTGAATAATTTTGAAAACACCCATAACTAAATTAAAATATTTATAGATATTTTAATTATGATTATCTAATTAATTTGATATTATAGATAGTTTTATTTTATTTTACAATTTCTACAACCTATAAAACAAAGATGTAGGTGTTTTGCCTAAAATACATAAGAATAAATTTTGCTTTAATTTTTTTGATGTAGCTTTAAAAATAAAGCTAAAGCATGATTGGTACAAGTTAATATAAATTTGTTGTAGGCTTTGACTAACAAAAATAAAGCTACAACATGATTGGTAAAATTTAGTGCTTTAAAAATAAATAAAGCTAAAGTAGGGAGATAAAGCCTAACCAATCATCCTCATTATAAATCTGATTGGTTGCAAACTCCGGATTTTGATTTCAGTCCACAATTCCATTTTTAGATTTGATTTGAATTTACCATTATTTAATTTATTTAGCATTTGTGACAACAAATACCAAAATATTTACGCTGTTATGTGATTTTTAAGTTAACTGATCGCCTCATCGTCTAGAATATATTGTCATTTTCCCATACTATGTTATTTCGCCACGTAACCAAATCAGAATCTAATCTATGTTAATGTTACTTTAAAAACCCTATTTAAAGTCATTCACATTCCCCATAAAATAATGCTTGATGTATATATTTAGAAATTTATACTTTGTACAAGTAAGAATAATGAAAGGCAAAATAGTGATCAGAACTTATAACGTAATTGTCTACCATAATATTGCCGACATATCATAATACGCATGTGCGTCTTTGCAGATAAAAAATAGATAAAATGTAGATCAATTATGACGAACTCTATTAACAAGTTTTCAGAGTTTTCTCGCCGCATAAATACACTTGCAGTGAACATCATTGAAATAATTCGTGGCAAACAAGAACGACAACAAAAGATTGCGAAAAATGGTGGCCCTTCTTCTTTTTTAGGCAGCTTGATCAAGTTCTTAATCATTAATTTTTTTTTACTTGTAGCCATTATCCACTTCTCTCTTAAGAAAAAAGAATATTTCAACCGTAAAGCATATCACCCTGACTGTGACAAACCACCAAGAATGATAACTTGAATTTCACCTGGTGCATTACTATTATGTAAATTTTGAGCACTGAATCGATAGATATTCAATCTTATATCATTTATTCTAATTACTTTTGACCTACCTTTTTGTTGGTTTTTAACTTTTGGCCTACTTCAACACACATGGATAGTAATGGTCTTTGTTTATGAACTGCATCTATTTTCAACCACAAGCTTCATATTATACTGTTGTCAGTAATGCTAGTACCGATCAATGTTAACCACATAGAACGATATCACCCTCGGAATCAAAGCTTAGGATTTGCAAAGTTATCAACAGAAAATGATTGTACTTTTTTTAACTTATTTTGTCAGCATAGAAAATGATTCCGATTAAAGTAGTAGACACCACGTTGTGAAAAAACGCAAATTAACTTTGAAGAAAGTAAAAGAGAGCAAAACGTATTGAGGTAAATATCCGTTTAAGGTTTCTTATTATTATGTGAATGAATCATCTTATGAATTTTTAGACCCGTATTTATAATAGCCTCAAAAAACCGATTTCTTTTTCCCTATAGAAATACATATTTATCTAGAAAAAGTAAATTTTCCTAAACCGAAAAGATATACCGTACCGCGGGGGCCTGCGGTTCCAGCACCTCCCAGATGTCAACATTGATAGCGAATTTATCTTCCTAGCGTCCATGAATGCTAAATTTTAATGGTGCACGGAAATTTAAGACACACAGATGCAACACACCATAATCCTTCTATTTACAACGCTTATCAATACGTAAATGCTTCCAATTATTTTTTTTTTAATATAAAAATGCTTCCATAAAGTTGCAAAAAAAAGAAAGAATTGTACAACAATATTCTGTCTCTATCCCAAAGACTTTTTTCATTATATTTTTCTCTCTATATATTTTTCTCTCTCCTCCCAGCCTCTCTCATCTCTCTCGTTCTCTAAAGTGAATTGAAGTTCAGCGCCGGTGTCCGGCCGCGAGTGAGAGCGCGTACCGACACCGGAGCTCCCCCTTCTCCTTTCCTCCGTTTGCTCTTTGCTTCTCTTTCACTCCGTTCGCTCATCGCTTTGTGATTGGTTCTGGTTTGGTGTACATCTACGGATTCGTCTTCCGCTCGCGAGGAGTGACGGCCTTGTCGGTGATCTCGACCTCATCTGGAGTCAGCACGCGGTGTAGTTTGAGCGGGTCTTGTCGGAGGAGTCGGCTTTTCAGGGTTTGTGAGTAGATCGAGTTTCCCCTTTAGATCTCTCATTGTTGGTTTCGATGTTCGGGTTTTGGAGTGAAGGCTGCTCTTCTGTCTCGGCTTGCGGTGGTTAGTAGGTCTTGCGGAGGTTGTTTGCGGTTCAGCTGGGTGTTTTTGTGGTCTTCTGCGGTGTCGTGGAGACTCGTCTCCTCTCCGGTGAAACCAAGTTAGGTCCGGTTCTTTCGGAGACGAATGCGTGTTGTGGTATGCAGTCGGTAGTGATGCCCAACTCGGTTCCGGTTCGTGGTGATCTCTCTTTAGCTCGGATTTCAGTCGTCTATGGCTGGTAGATGTGCTCTCGAGGGCTCGCTCTAGCTTTGGATCTTCAGTTCTCGTCCTTGCCTTGGACTTCTATGGTGGTGACGACGGTCTCTGCTTAAGAATTTGGTCTCTGTGGTTTTCTTATCTTCCTCTGTTGACACCAGAGGATGGTTTTGACGTGTCTCAACCTTTTGTCCTTTGGTTCTCAAAGGCGACAGCCGGTAGCGAGTATTTGTCGTTGCTCGTTTCAGTGTCTCGGTTGGCCAAGGGCATATCCCAGTTCTGAGTCGGGTTACTTGATCCTATCAGTAGTGCCTTTGGCTGGTTGTGCAGGTTTTCAGGACTCTCCTAGGCAATGTGAGGCGTTCGATATCAGACCCGACTTTTGCGTTGAAGGCGAGTGTGCAGTGGGGTTCGAGCTCTCCTCAGGTATGGATGTTCTCGTCCCGTCTCTCCTTTGATTGTCTTGCGCTTAATGGACAAAGAAGAATGCAAACTTGGTAAGATCACCGATTCCAGCTACTTCAGGCGGCGTCCCGGGGACTCCGGCGTCCAAGGAAACGAGGTAAAACCCACCTCCCCGGGGTTAACGTCAATAGAAGAGAACGGTCATTGGTAATTTAGTGATTATCGAGCGGTCTAGCAGAACGCGCCGGATAGGTGGTGATGCGAAACTAGATTTGTAAAATATTGATCTAGATCTTTGGTTGAGTCGGGTTTGTATTTCGACTTTGAAGCCCTTTCGGGATTGGTTAAAAAAAAAAAAAAAAAAGACTTTTTTCATTGGTTACATCAAGTTGTGATCCATCACGTTGCCCAATATAAGTTTTTTTGTCGTGCATTTGTTCAATATCAGAATCATTCAATTAGATATTGGTTAAAAAGAAATTGAAAAGAATTATATATTGGTAATTGCTAAATATAAATTATTGAATGACTATAGATACATTTTCTTCTTGTTAAAGGAGTGTATAGAAACATATGGTCCATGAGTTAAGTTGAAAATGAAAGAAGACAAACTTTATAAAAGCGGAACACAAGAAGACAAAGAATCGTGGGGGCTCTGGTGATAGTGCCTGTCAACGATATGGAAGCATAGGCAGTTTCGAGACTACTAAAGAAAAAACCAGAAGCGTATTATAAGGTGTTACGTCCAGATAGCTATTCTTATACTAATTTGGAATGACCAAATAATAAAATGATGACGATTACTTATAACTATGCAGAATTATAAACTATCTTCGCCTGTTTCTTCACTTGATAAATTCAGTGGTAACAAATTCTATCAGTTTTTTATTTTAAAGATTTAGTTTGCTAGATAACAAACAGTTAGGAACTAAGGAGGTCATTTGTAAAAATATTAACAAGTAACATATAATATTATATATTATGCTATTTTACATAATAATATGTTTTTAAGAATATGCACAAAATTATATCTACCTATTAACGATTTTGTTTGTCTGTCTAGCAAATCAACTTTTCTTGATTAAGTTAAATACTGGGACGGAGTTAAGAAACTTTTAGTACGCGAGAGAGATAAAGCTCCAACTTCTCACTATAAAAAAAGTTTCAGAAAACTGCTATCGTATAGTGGTCGGTGGCTTTTGCCGCCGATTACCATCTTCATTTTGTGTGTGTGTTTTTTTTTCTGTTTTTGCGTCATCTCGCCGGATTCGTTGGCTATGTAGAGCTGCATATCCGATTAAACTCTGGGGCCGGACCGTCTTTTTCGGTGTTGGTCGCCGGCTATCGTTTCCGATATACATAGGGATTGTTGGTGTCATTTGATTTTAGTGGTTAAAATCTGAAGTGTGTAGAAGGTTTTCTCAGGAGTCTCGATCGGTGGGACACTTCCGTCTTCGTGTTCGGTGGTTTGTTTTGGATGAGATATCGTTACTATTCGATTGATGCTCTTTGAAGGACGAACACAGGCATATGCGGTGAAGCTGATAAATTTCCTTAACTTCCAATATATTCGTTGGTCGTGGTCCTCCTGGTTGGTTCCGGTGGTTTGACGTGTAGGTTGGTCCGGCGACGACTTTCTGTCGGTAAAGAAGATGGAGGCGCGTTTCAATACGTGTCCCTCTCTCTTCGTTGTCTTCTAACACGTGTCAATGAATCTCTTTTCTTGGTCCGTGGATTAGGATGGGCCAGTGTTGGATTTCTTTAGTTTGTGTTTTGGGCCTGTATGCTTATGCACTTTCTTTAGGCTTTGTGTAGGGAAAACGGCCAATTCCTACTTCAACACAACTTCGCGGTCCCGATCAATACATATACCGGTCACCTGTGCTAAAACATACATCAACTCAAAAATTATTTGAATTTCATACATCAACTAATAAAAATCGGTTTTTACATACATTGACTAACGTTGATCCGAAATCCGTGATTTAGCCGTTAATTAATGGTGACGTGGTATTGACGTGTCGTATAAATCAATTTAAAATATTTTTTATACAAAACGACGTCGTTTCATAAAATATTAAAAAAAAAAACTTTTTTAAGAAAATATGAACCTGAGGGGAGTTGAACCGTGGTGGGAAGGGCGAGGGTAAGACTTGACTGAATCCAGAAGCCACTGAGCTATGAGATATTCTCATTATAAGTTCCACTATAAAACTATATTTCATATAATGTTCATATGTTTTTCAAATTTTTTATAAAAATGTGAAAAATCCTAAAAAATATTAATAATAAAAATAAAAAGGTATGTATTAAAACAAATTAAATAAATTCTTTTCATTCATTTTCATCAAAATTGTGGTCGAATATTTTTTTTAAGAAAATATTTGTTTTATTGTCCATTTTACTCAAAGTAAATAATTCCATTTTATTCAAAATGTTAAAAAAAATATTCCACTACAATTGTGATGAAAAATGAATGAAATAAATTTATTTAATCTATTTTAATACAAATCTTCCTTTTTATGTTTATTATTAGTATTTTTTAGGATTTTTCACATTTTTATAAAAAATTTAATGTGGCTGGATCTATTTATTATAGGCTAATATTGTATCATAACATTAAATGTAAGTGACAAGACAGTGAAGAACGTATGAATACTATATGAAATATAATTTTATAGTGGAACCTATGACGACAGTATCTCATAGCTCAGTGGCTTCTCGAATCACTCAAGTCTTACCCTCACCCTTCCCACCACGGTTCAACCCTATCCAAGCTCATCTTTTTTTTTTAAAGTTTTTTTTAAATATTTAATGAAACGGCGTCGTTTTGTATAAACAAATATTTTAAGTGATTTATACGACACGTCAATGCTACGTCACCATTAATTAACGGCTAAATCACGGATTTCGGGTCAACATTGGTCAATGTATGTAAAAACCGATTTTTATTAGTTGATGTATGAAATTCAATAATTTTGAGTTGATGTATGTTTTAGCACATGTGACCAGTATATGTATTGATCGGGACCGCGGAACTGTGTTGAAGTAGGAATTGGCCGTTTTCTCGGCTTTGTGTATGTGTGTTAAATCTATCAATAAAATATCAATCAGCAAAAAAAAATACTTGGAAGGAGTTATAACTTTTCCAGTACCATTTTTAATTTTATTGGATGACTATTTTTATAGATATTCTAAATTTGTGATAAAACAAAACTAATCATCACAAATCATTTATTAATGTTTAATAATTATTTATAAAATATTTATAAAGATTTACAAAACAAAACCTTAATCTCTAGATACTAAACCCTAAATAATAATCAGTAAATCATAAATTGAAATATTAGAGTATTTTTAATTAAATATATTTTGAAAAGTGGTATCTAACTTATATTTTTTAAATTATACAGGGGTATCATGGCTCCACAGAAGTGATCCAGACTAGTCATGTATTCAATTTTTATTATTTCAAACAATTTTTCTAAATACTATGTGATTTACATGTTTTGTTTTATGTTTTCATAATTATCTCAACCAAATCTTATCTTTTTATGATGTCAATCCAAGTGATCAAGAGATTAAAAATATTTAAGAAATTGTATGGAATAATAAATTATAAATAAGCTAAAAGAAATTAATAAAAAATGTAGATCAACAAATATACACAAAAACTAAAAACATAAAATTATATATGTTATTTCTTTAAATGTACACCAATATATATATATATATATATATATATATATATATATATATATATATATATATATATATATATTTTTTTTTTTTTTTTTAAATCACGTTTACACTTTACACAAAAGAATAAAAAAACAAAATTATTCAATTAAACGAAAATCAACAGTATCACATAAAGATGGCCTGAATAGTCTTTTCTGAAATATATTTATATAAAATATATTTGAAGAAACCAATTATTTGTTTTTAAAATCTATACAATTTTTTTTCTTTAGCAAATGTTTCGGAAGTATTAATGAAGTATGTATAACACTCTTATAATACAGTATAGTATAAATGTTATTCGCATTTAATACAAAAAAATATGTATAACACTCTTATAATATAGTATAGTATAAATGTCTGTCTTTTATGTGTAACTTTAATGGCTTAGTTTCTACTTTTAGTAATGATCCTCTAGAGCAATCATTACTTCTGACTCGTGTCTCTGAATGAGTTCTGCTTTATAGATTTTGTGGTGAGTCAATGCAAATGTTGATGAAGATTTGACTTTTATGTCTTTAGTTTGGTTCCCCTTTGATCAATACATTTCTACTTTTAGTAACCCTTTTAGAGTTATCATTACTTCTGACTCGTGTCTCTGAATGAATCTTGCTTAGATTTTGTGGTGAGTCTAAGTGCAATGTTGATGAAGGTTGTTAGGAGAAGGTTTTTCTCTTTGTGTCTTTAGTTTGGTGTGCCCCCCTTTGATGAGAACACATTGGTTGTTTTTGTATAAACTGGGAAGGTTTTTGATATATGGAAGGCAGAGTCCGAACAAGAATGACAACACAAAAGAGAGGAAGACCAAAAGCAGAAAAATCTGAAAATTCAAAGAATCAGCTTGGAAGTGTGTCTACTACCTCTCCGCTGAGCTACTTGCTTTGTCTGTGACGTATAACGAGCCTTGGTTTACAAACACTCTCTACTTCTGGATTGGTCCTGGTGATCAGATTTGGCCTAACCAACAGATGAAGTAAATAGTTTCATTATGATTGTGATAAGAGTTTGCTATAAGAGATGATCTCTTATTCAGTTTATGTGTGGTGTTGCAGGATAAAGTTGAAGTTATGTTTATAGCTGGTTCTACACATACTCTATATTCGCTTTGGTGTTTTGGGAAACAAGGCGTTCTGGCTTCGTAGTTTCCATGGGTCATCATATCACAACTCTCATCCATATCATCCTCTCCTACGTCTGCAGGTAACTCTCTGTACATTAATACTTTTGAGTTGAGTTAAGTTGAGGAAAGGATATATCTTTACCTTTTTGATGTTACTTTTCGTGTGTTGATTAGATTCTCTCGTGCTGGTTCTGTCATTCTTGCACTCCATGACGCGAGCGATGCGTTCCTTGAAGTTGGGAAGATGTCGAAATACAGTGGAGCTGAGTGTATTGCAAGCTTTTCTTTCGTTCTTTTTGCTTTGTCATGGGTCGTCCTACGTCTCATTTACTATCCTTTCTGGATCCTTTGGAGCACAAGGTTTGCTTTTGTTATATAATACATTATCGTGTTCTTGACTGCTTTTTTGACATTTTTGATGTATGTATTGTGATTTTGAAGTTATCAGATTATTATGACTGTGGACAAAGAGAAGCATCTGGTGGAAGGACCCATCTATTACTATATGTTCAACACTCTTGTTTTGCTTGCTTGTTCTTCATATCTTCTGGTGGGTTTTGATTTACCGGATGCTTGTGAAGCAAGTACAGGATCGAGGCAAGCTTAGTGAAGATGTCAGATCAGACATGTTTAGTGGAAAACTTATTAACTATGAGGATATATGTCTTTAGTATCATTTTAAGTAGAGAGATTCAAAGTTGCTGTCTTTTTTGCAAATTCTGAAAGCGATGATGAACACGAGGATTGATTGCATGGTTTGGACTCTGTTTCAAGAACCGAAAAAGAAGAGAATTCTGAGAACAGAGAGACCTCCAACATCGAGCTGGGATTCATTTTCAGGATCCTAACCGGACCAAACCGTTTTTTCTAAAGGGATTTGGATAACTTTGTATTCTTGGACCGGTTATCTCGATCGGAATTTTGGTGGGTTTATTGATTTTCTCTAGTTTGAGCAGATTCAAGATTTTGTTTTAGACACTGCTTCACTTGTTTCATTTCTTTTTCTTATGTTGCGTAGTTTTATTTTATGGACCTTCATTTCTTGCTTTGGATCATTGCAATAACACATTTAAGTAGTAAATTCTCATAATTCATATAAAAAGTTCACAATATTTCCAGACTTCATCTGCGTCCACAATAGAATATATGAGTCCTTGTGACACGAACACATATATACAAGATCGTAGCATACAAAAGTTTATGTATGTTTATGACAAATATCAAGATCCAATATTTATCTTGTCATCTGGGACCTGACAACTCCATGGCTTGAACCAGGACCGAGGAATCATCAGTGAGATCCGAATAACGTTCGGACGAAGAAAACTCGTTAGGTTTACTGTAACTTCTGTTGGTTTCTGTTCTCTGAGAAGAAGCTTCCCATTTCTCAACGAGACCATCTCCTTCAAGCATTCTCACAACTTCAGACATCTTTGGGCGATGTATGGGAAGGTACTGTGTACAAAGTAAAGCCACTTTAACCATCTCCTCCACTTCGATCCTGTCGTAATTCCTCTCTAGATCCTTGTCTACGATCTGTTCTAGGTTCTTCTCTTGTTGTAGTTTCTTCACCTACAAGTATTTCCATAAACATAAGTGAGAATAATTAATAATATACACTAAATGTCAAGCAAAATAATCGAATAAATTTTTTAAAAATAAACAATAAACCAATTTTCTTTTTGAAACACTAAAACACTAAACCAAATATTAATAAAGAATATAACCTAATCTTTAATTAAAGTTGTCTATCCTTCTGAAAATATAGCCTAAATGTATAGCTAAATAATCTTTTGTAAATTAATTCTATATATACATCCTAATAAACAAATAAACTCAATAATAATAAAGAATATAACCTAAGCTCTTTTTGACATGTAACCTAAGCTTTAAAAAGTTGTAAATCCTTATAAAATATTTTTTTTTTCCTAACTATCCCCAACAATATGTAACCCTAGAAGTGAGTGAATTTGACATAGCCATAACCAGTATCGTCATAAATTAATCTCTAGGTAACATTCACAAAAATATTAGTGATATATTTAACTAGTTTTAAAATTTAATAATTTCATTTATATATGTTTAAAGTTTTAAAATTATATATAAACCCTAAATTAGAAGTATATCTAAATTTTAAAGATTTAGATCCTAATTTATAAATTTTTAAAAAGTATATTCGAACCATGTTTGACGGCTCCAACTGCACATGATAAAAGAAGTCATGGACATAACTGAAAGAAGAAACAAGACTCGGCTTGACTTACCCAATCAAGAATCGCTCCTCTTTGGTTAGCTGCTTTGCCGAATTCAAGAGCTCTCAACCCAGTGATCAGTTCAAGTAGAAGTATTCCGAAACCGAACACATCTGTCTTCTCCGAAGATTGTCCCGTCGAGAGATACTCAGGTGCGATGTGACCCACCGTTCCCCTCACGGCGGTTGTCACGTGAGACTCCTCGTGATCTAAGAGCTTGGCAAGACCAAAATCTCCAACAACTGCTTCGTAATAATCATCAAGAAGTATGTTTGCAGCTTTGACGTCACGGTGAATGATCTTTGGATCGCATTGCTCGTGGAGATACAGTAACCCTCTTGCTGCTCCTAATGCTATTCGCTTTCTCGTGCTCCAATCCAATACCGGTTTAGCTACAACACAGATGCACACAAGTCGTAAACCGGTTCAAAACAATATGATCTGGATTATATATATACGTATTATTAGTTTAAAAAACATTATATTCATTAGACTTTAATGTAAAACTTTATTTAAAAAAAAAACAAAAAACAAAAAAAAAAACTTAAACCAAAAACTCTAATTAAACCAAAAAATGGTTGAGATCATTTAATAATACCTTTGAGTCGAGAAGCAACACTGCCATTAGACATGTAAGGATACACAAGAAGCCGTTCCATAGAAGTAGTGCATAAGCCGTAAAGGCGGAGGAGGTTACGGTGGACGGCGAGGCTAATCATCTCAACCTCCGTCTGAAACTGAATCTCTCCACCGCCGTTGTTCACATCCTTCAATCTCTTCACCGCAACGATGGTTCCATCATGAAGACAACCCTTATACACGTTCCCAAACCCTCCTTTTCCAACTAGATTCTTGCTGCTGAAGTTACCCGTGGCGGATTGAAGTTCTTTGAAACTAAACCTCCTTAGGTTCCCTAGACATACTTCTTCCTTGTTTTGGTCTGTAAGCATTTCAAATTCATGTACACATTGGTTCAAATGTCTTCACAATCAAGAAGAACAAAAATTCATTTTCATTGTTAACTTACCATTAACGTCAAAGAATACTTGTTGGTTATGTCTTCTTCTCCACCAAACAAGAAAACCAAATCCAATGATCAACAAACAAACACAAGTAAGGCCTACACCGGAGGCTATGGCGATTTTCCGGTTTTTTGTTCCTCCATCAGAAACTTCATCTAACAACAACAAAAAAACACATTTTAGCCTAAAATCGCCAGAATTTAAAAGATATTTAAAAAAAATCCAAGATTAAGTTTTAGGTTTTACTTGCCTTTAGAACTGTTCAAGTTCATTAACGTAGGCTTAGGTTGAGTCCCATTACAGTCCTTCTCAGTTCCTGTTGGACAAATCTGAGGATTTCCCATTACACTGCATCACAAGTACATAAAATGTTAAAGTTCAAAAAAAAGTACATAAAATGTTATATAAATACTATATTTTATATATTCAGTCTACTTAGAGCACCGTTAGGTTATGTTTATTGCAGGGTTCTTATGATAAGATTCTTGTATTACGCTAAGTGGTACAATTCTCAAATCTAGTATCTCAGTTATTTTATATTAATAAACTATTGTGATTGAATTGCATAATTAAATTTAACTGTTAAAAGTAATGATCAACTACTAAAAAATGAACATGTGTGAAATCATCGCTCCAAATGTGAGTCTCTCTACCACCAATCGATTCTCCCTTAAATTTCTTTCTTTTTCTTACTTTTGTTTTATTTTATTATTTTTTCTCTTTAGAAAATGTGGGGAGAAACCACCACTAATCATGGTCTTAGGGTAGCGTATGAATGTGAAATTACCCTGATGTTCTTTTTTTTCCGAACAGAGTAAAGCGACAAATATTCTTTTTCAGAATTAGACTTACTTGAATGTTTTTGCATGTGATCTTGGAACTGGTCCACTCAAGTTATTGTACGACAAATCCCTAAAAACAATTTACGAAGTATATAAACATTACTGTATATACAAGAAAACTAAATAGAAAATACAAGAAAGAGAATGTACAAGAAAGTGAGTTGGGTCATGTTTGCCAATGAGCTAGGTATTGTTCCTGTCAGTCTGTTATTATTCACCCTCCTGCTCCACAATTTTCAACACAAAAAAAAATCACTCCATAAATAGTTATAATAAATATTATCACAAATTTGTGTTAATAAAACATTTGGAAAAAGGATTATCTTACAAGTACTGGAGATTTGTGGAACGTGAAAGAGTGAAAGGGATTTGGCCAGTGAAGTTATTAGTAGAGAGATCAAGCGTTTTGAGTTTCATCAATTTCCCAATCTCAGGAGGGATATATCCTGTTATGTAATTGTTCTGCAATAACCTTTATTTGTGTGTATCCAAAGCATAATTAGAAAAATCAACTAAGTAATTAAGAGATGAAGAAAGAAAATGTTGTAATAATTGAAAACACTTACACAGTCTGAAGATATGTTAAATTACCAATACTGGATGAAAGAGTTCCTGAAAGATTCTGGCTTGGAGCTCCTCTACATACATATATATAAGTGAAGAGTCTTAAGATTGATAGTAAACACATGTTTACACAGTATATCTATTGTGTGCGTATTTATGAGCTTACAAGCTTAGAACAAAACCATCAGTAGAGCAAGTGATCATGTTCCAGCTACAAGGATCAACTGCTGTGTCATCCCAGTTCATTAGAACTCCATGAGGGTCAATCAGTGAGCTCTTGATTCCTATTAGAGCAAGAACTAAAAGGGAAACAGAAAAAACATGTTTAAGGAAGGAAAAAAAAACATAAATGAAGAATATGTGTTGATGATCAATATTACCTTCATAGTTAACACCTTTGTCTGTGAGCTCTGCAGAAGATAAACATAGCAAAGCGATGAAGAAGAATAAACTTGAACAGGACAAAGCACAACTCTCTCTTACTTCTCTTCTTCTCTGCACCATCTTTGTTCTGAATAAAAACTTGTTGCATTCAGACTTGAGAGTATTTGAGGTTTTGTATCTCTTTGAATATGAAATATTCGTTTTCAGTTCTTTGTCCGCAGGTGATTGAGAAAATCAAGAAACAGGGGATGTTTTTTTTCGGAAAAAGAAACAGGGGATGTTGATATTGAAGTGTCTGTGACTGAGAGTCTTGAGAGTGAGAGAAAGAGAAAGATTTGTCTGCCAATTATTTATCTTATAATAGTATTTAGACTGTAAACAGGAAAAGGCCAGGAAGAAAATCGGGCAATGTTTTCTTCTTTGGTTTGTATTGTTTTCAATCATGACAGAGTTGCAATAGTGCTTTCTGTGTGTTTATTGATTGAGCTGAGCCAATAGGTTTTTGTTTATGGAAAATTTCTAGTTATATACATATACGAAAATCATATATGCAAATGTTTTTTTTTTCTGAAGACAGGTTTGTGTTTTCTTTTTTTGGACAAAACATATATGAAAATGTTAAGTTTCTAAATATCGATACAAAAATAAGAAAAATATGTTCAAGTCATTATTGTACTACTGCATGAATATATTAAAAATAGAAATACAAACCTGTTTATTATACAAACAGAAATTAATAAGATAGTATATACATATACTATGTATAATTATGAAATATTACGTAGATGCGATTTTTTCTATTTAGCAAAGTGACTTTTCTTTAAAATCAAGCCTCTCGTAGACCATGCACTTTCAATTACGTATTTTTTCATTTCAGGAGAAGTTTAGGCTAATCTTCTCGGATCTAGGACGGCAATAGACGAAAGGTTAGGAATTTTGTGGATAGAACAAACAAATTTCTAATTGTAATATTTTGATTTTGTCAACATTTCTAATTGTAATATAATCGTGTCGAACAGGTAAAAAGTGAATTCACTGACTAATTACGCACCATGAATCTGTTATTTTTTATTGGTCTAATGTAAAATAAAACATAGTGATGTAGTACATTTTCCTGGAAGAATAATCAGGTTGCCTCGAACAAATAAAAGACGAAACTATTTGTATTTAACGCAAGTTAAACCAAGAATTATATAGTGGGATACTTGTGCCAGGAGAGATAATAGTGAGTAGTGACGAGGGAATTTTTCTTTTTCGTTTCTCTAATGACTCGCCTTTAACTCTGCTTCTATTCCCACTCATCTCCCATTAGTATTTAACTATTTATTAATATCTTCGCAATTATTCGTTAACTTTCTCGAGAGAAACAAGTATTAACAATGTGTTCCTTTTTATCAAAGTATTCTCTGAATTTATAGAAGTCCATAGACGCATTACATTTTTATAAACATCTTGAAATACTGACATCTTTCCTACAAATACATAAATAATTTACGCTATGATATATTATTTTCGTCATGTCAAAATGATAATTATGCGGTGGACGTAGAAGGTACTTTTTTTTGCTAAAAACGTAGAAGGTACTTTCACAAGTAATAAAGTAGAAAGTGAATATCATAAGGTATAGTTAAGATTTAAAGGACGGAAACACATATATTTCGAAGGAATATAAAAAGAGAGACAAGTCTCCAAGTGCAAATGATGAATCAGTGATTAACCGCTTAACAAAACTGGTCTAAAACAAAAAAAAATTAGAAAATAACGTAATACGATTTGCATATGTTTATTTTTATGAACTATAGACAATTCAGATGAAAAATCTATACCATATTACTATGAAACTCGACGAGCAATTTTTTTTTGTTATCTACCTCTCTTTCAAATAATGTAACACTTGTATAATTAGATATGCATATGCTTATTTTACAGACTAGTACTTGCTACTTGAAAAATCTATACCATATTACTATGAAACTAGACTAGTAATTAGATTTGCATATGTTTATTTTTATGAACTATAGACAATTCAGATGAAAAATCTATACCATATTACTATGAAACTAGACGAGCAATTTTTTTTTTTTTGTTATCTTCCTCTCTTTCAAATAATGTAACACCTGTATAATTAGATATGCATATGCTTATTTTACAGACTAGTACTTGCTACTTAAATAGTTAGCAACTTAGCACTACTGCACAGTTGAGTTTATTTGTTTATCAACGATTGATTATAAAATTATCGAGGTGCAGCTAATCCAACAACGACTAGTCAACTAGATAAATAAAAATCTAAGCTTAAATTATTTAGAAACACAAATCTTTGGTCAACAGACATGTCACTTTTGAAACCACAAAAGAAAACTGCTTTATAAAGCAAAAGCTGTCCTCTTATCTCTTTTCATCATTACTTCAATTTGTTAGTGCATTTCACTGATTTCGTGTGATATTGTAAAACAAATAATGTACTTGTTGTAATTTAGGCTGAACTGAGCTGCTGTGACATAAATCATTGTCCTGAGAAAAAGCGTTCCAAATTTTACTTATAATATAAACTACTCTAACCATTTCTTGAAAATAACTAATTAGAATGAATTCACAATTAAACACCGGATATATACAAGTTTTTAATGAAATACCTAATTTAGTTGACTATTTTATTGATGAAAAATAAACTTCATTGAAGGTTATACTTACAAGAAAATAGTTATCTGTGCTTACAAGAAAATAATTAATTTTGAGTGAAATTAATTATATAGTATGACGGCCTATGAAGAACATTGGCATAAACATGATTTTAGCTATTTATTTTGGGCTTCTAGGAAAAAATAAAAATGAATATATGAATTTGTTATGATTTTGATATGTCGTATGCATAGCATAGATACACACACACGTGTGAGAATGTGAGACTATTCTCTTGTGATTAAACATCAAAGGCTCATTCTTCTTCCTCATCAAATTTTTTTTAGATCGAACTGTATTCAAATTGAACATAACATACTCAGTGGCGGAAGTAGGGAAGGATTACGGAAACATATGACCCCTATAAAATGTTACTTTATTTTTTGTGTAATTTTGAATTTGGTTAAATATTGAAAACTGTTGATTTGCCAGTATATATGTGTTTAATCTTCCCAATGGCCTCTATTTATTTATTTATTATGCTCTAGCAATTATTATAAAATTATATAATATGATTATATATATCAGAAGAGTTTTTTTTTTGGAGAAGAGTTTATTACGAGTCCTATAAAACTCGTTACGGAAAACGGCAAAGACCAGGGGTAGGAGATAATAAACATATCTCCCACTAATTAAAGTTTAGGGTTATATACGGGTTATATACCCTCAAAATGAGTGGGAAATTATTATTCTTTGGACTCACCCCTTACAATTTGGTTTCTATAACGTATTACCGGTGTTTTGTTTTTGACAATTTATATCCTACGATTTGATTCATGACATTGTAAAAGACGTTGAGGTTTTGCACACTTGTAAGCTTCTAGTATAGATCCCTTTTTTTTCTAGTATAGAACTTGGATGTATCTGGAATTTAATTATTATCATTTTAACAAAATTAAAACCAATCGCCTTAAACGATTAGAGTTTCGTACGATGCTGAGACCATGAGTGATGTAAAAAGCGCAACCCCACGTCTGTCTCTTCAATCATATATTTTCCTTCACTTTTTATTCATTTTTATTTCTCAACCTTTTATGTGCTAGAAAAATATTGTCTAAATATTACTTTAGTGTGCAACTAAATATACATGAGTTTTGTACTATACAAATTTGATGAAATTATTTCTTTGAGGAGCAACAATATAGAGAATACTCATGCCTCGGATCTTTTACAATCATATGTATTGTTCTAGATTCTTTTAATGTAAACCAAAAAATAACGCGGAAATTTATGTTTACAATAACCAAATATACGTAGAAAATAAAATCTTCTCTTGTTTTGTTAAAAAAAAAAAAATCTTCTCCAGTGACCCAAAAAGGTTCTTTAAAGTTGGATGCACGAAAGCAATTAGGACAACTCAGGCCTCAACATTTATCATTAATTAGTTTCTTTTCACAATGTCTATATGATGGTTACCAACTTTAGACTATGAACAGTAGTTGTTTATATTCATATTATTGTTACCAGATCTACTACTCAACTTGAATTTTTTTACATTAACTGACATGACTTAAAATACATGTCTACTGTTTAAGTATATAACAACAACGTATTATATATCTACTTACTTGTTAATAGATGACTATAATTAAATTCGAAGAAAGCTTGGAGATTTTGTAATAGTTAATCACAATAAGTGCGCTTCACATCCGATTAACATATTAAAGAAGTATCGAGAGAATTACAAACAGATCAAACCAAAATACTTTTTATTTTTCTCCCTAGAGATCTTCCGGGTTGAATAAAAAAGAAACTGGAACATCAGTTATCAGTACATGCATCAAATATTTCCGGGCGTCGTATCAGTGACAAAAGCTGTCTGGCTAAAACCAAAACGACATTACTTTAGTATGATTGTATTATGTATAACATCGAAAAGAGTCATTTTCTTAGTGTTTGTGTATATCAGTGTCCATTGCTATATATTTATTCTTATCTATATCAGTACCCCTTTGTAACTTTTTTTTTGTAACTATTTCAGTACACATGAGTAGGGGATATTTTAGTGAGTTTTTGACAAATTTTTTCGGTAATGAAATGTACAAGAACTTAGATCTATTGGTTTCGTCGTATACGATTGAAACCATGGATAATATTTGAAGTTGAAAACTGTAATGTAGCATTCTGTCTTTTGTAGTATTAAAAAAATGTTTAAATTTAAAACTAAATACTTGTTTTAACATCAATGCAGAGTTTTGTAACAGTTATGTTGGTTTCATATATAAGATTTAACAGAAGGTATTTTATTTATTCAAATTAGCTATTTTAGTTCACAACATATAGCAGTACATATTCCGTGACTTTGTGAGACACGTAGATATTAAAGCACCGTCAAACGATTGGCAATATCAAAATTAACTTATGATAAATTAAAAAAAATTTAGTAAACAGCATCAAAGAACTTTTTTTTTTATTTTTGAGAAATGCATCAAAGATCTTCAAAACACAAACACAACAAATCATAGAACATAAAATCTTTCTGGTGCGGAAAGCAGATAAAATATAACAATCGCAAACCTAAAAAAAAAAACACAAGAACCATGTTTAACATCAAATTCTTTTGGGATGCACATTTCTTTCTCATTTCAAAACAAAACACAGAAGATAATTCAGATAAAGAAAAAAACTCATAAGGTTTTGTACTTCTTCTCACAACTACAAGAGACGATCGTGATATTTGAGGACATGTTGTCCATCTTATTGCAAGTAGTAGTGTAGCACTATTATCAGCGTTTTAAGGTTTGAAATATATAATTCTTTGGTACTAATACCATGAAATAACTTGTGTTAAAATCTTGTTTATTCATATTTCATCAGTTAGTCTTATCTCAAAATCAAAGCCAGCAATCAACAAGCAAACACATGTAGGGCTTAAAGCAAATTCTACCACTATTTCTCTTGTTTTCGTTCCTCCATCAGATGCTATAACTAACAACAGCAAAATAAAAATTAACCCATTTTTGCTTACGTTTCAGATATTTTATCTTTGTTTTCTTTTTGAATTGAAATTTTAGATTTTATTTACTTTGTACTGTTCAACGTACGTGACGTTGTCTCAGGCAGAGTCCCCTTGCAGTCTTCTTCGGTTCCAATTGGAGATATATAAGGATTGTCAGTAACACTGCATCAAAGTTGAAAGAAAAAAATATAAGAATATATCAGATACAAAAAAAAGAACATAATTTATATGCTTAGTATACTCATGGTAACCTAAAAATGTGGATAACGGAAACGGACAATGCAGTTTATCGTTACCCGGTCTTTTCCCAAGGCGACTAAAACAGAGTAGACAAATACTTACATCTTTCATAAATAACTCATATCTTATGTTTTAATGGTTTTACTTTTAACCAGTTTTAGTTTATTTTAGAACATTTCCAACTCATTGCTATTTTTTCCTTTATAATAGCATTTAGAGACAATTTTTCTCCAACCTATTGCTATTTCTTCTCTTCTCTTAAAAATTAAAATAGAGATTGCTATTTTTTCCTCTATATTTAGGGAAAAAAATAACAATCTCTATTTTGTACTCTATATTTTAAAGATTACTATTATAGGGGAATACTGGAGAAAATTCCATCTTTATTATAGAAATTTTCTATTTAAAAAATAGCAAAATACATGGGAGATTGTCTTAGTTTCTTAACTTGCATATATGCATTATTGAGTTTGCATGCATATATTTGTATGTAGCAAACCTGCTAGGCTAAGAAAACCAAGTATTCACACCACCTATGTTGAGTAACTCGATGGAGCTTCTCTGAAAATGAAGTAAAAGCCGGGAGTAAAGCGGGCAAGAGCAAACCAGTGTGTTCCGAGAAAGTCTAGTGGTCTGTTTCAGTGGCTTGAACCAGTTTTTGACTTGTCTTTTTACCCAGTTTTATCCTCATGAATTGGTTAATGGTTGTGGATCTGCCATTATCTTTTTGATAACATAAACATATAAGTAGGTTCTAAACCTAATTTGCTAAGGAGATATTTAAGTTTTGCTTTTCGTAAACTGTTTCATCTTTTGGGATATTTAAGTTTTATACAATAGTTTTTCAATGTTTATAATGTTTCAAAAATAATTATTCTATTATAGATTTTAATTTTCAAGAATTTTTTTCATATCCAACGCAGCCCGTGGTTGAACCTATAAATTCGGTGGTCTGTATAATCTGGTTCGGACTTAATAAATTTTTTTATAATTAAAATCTGATAATATCATGTAAAAATCCAAAACCCCGTTATTAACTCACTATCCGATATCGGATGATCCTCTAAAAACCAAAAATATGATAATAGTTTTAAAAAATAAATTAAATAACTATATTTTAATACTGTATAAAATTGAAAAAACTTGTAATTTCTTAGACTTTGATGAACTTTTATTTTATTATTTGAAAGAACTGAAATAATGGTAATAGACAAATTTTTTTATTGATATGACAATATTAGTTTCTTTTCGTTATTAATAACTTATGATAAATTTGTATTTCTATTTGTTTTATATCTAAAATTTAATTTTATGATAAATTTTAATAGTATAGATTTACATAAAAATTACCACTAATATTATTTACAAAATATTGATAGTATTACTTACCATAAATATAGTGAATATTCTGTTGCTTAATTTAAATAAATAAGATTATATTAAAATTAAATTTCAGTGGCATGTCAATGTAATTTTTTTATAGAAAAAATCAAAAGAGATATTCTGCTTAATAGTATAGATTATAACTTGTGATTAATATTTATCTTGTGATTATCAATAGAAGTTGGTGTTATATGCTTGATTAGTGTAAAGATTAACAATGATTGATTATAATATCATAGATTAGCATTTAGTCACGAGTTAATTATCTTTTTTGGAAGCAAGAACAAGAGGAGGTGATAAAAAGTAAACATGAATGCCAAGAAACCCAATCAAAACATACTTGTATATTCTGTTGTGATTCCTTGACTCGTTTAAATTATAGCTCTGTGCATTTTTATCAGACTTGAAATCCAGACCCAAACCCAACAAAAAAAAAAACGAAATCAATCATAGTCGAACCGAATATAAAATATATGAACGGATATTAAATTAGAGGTTGTATTCCGAACACGTAATACCCAAAGGATATATTACTCTAAATCTTTAATCTATTTTCTGATTTTTTTCATTAAATATTTACTCACCTCTTATCCTCTCCAATTTTTTTTATGGATTTCTTGACTGAATATTCTACTTTTCCCACTGCTTCTTCCGTTTCTATCTTTGTTCTTGTTTTTTTGTCCCATAAAATCCAAAGAGGCTGGTTTTCAATGGAAAAGAGTTATTTCCCATCGATCTTTCACGAAAGACAGCTACGCTATGACATCTCACTCAAAGCTCGTCATCGAGCTCAACAAATGTTATTATGAGATTTAATTGTTGATCGTAGTCTCAGATTGTTGCTTGTGGACCCAATTATATATATATATTTTTTTTTTGACAACAAAAAACTAATCAACTAAGAAGACCCAATTATATTGAAATCTAAATATCCGAACTCGACTCTATTTTGCTCGAACACATATTAGATCTCTAAACTAAAATATCTGAAAATCTGAAATACTCAATCCAAATCCGATCAAATACCCAAACACCTATAACTAATAAAGTATTCCAAGCAGGTTTATAACTAGACAATATTAACATTTTAATAAAATTAGAGTATATTTTAAATTTTAATATTTTTTTAAAAAATATTAAAACATTTATTAATTTACAAATTTAATAAATATCTCATAGTTTTTTTTTTCATTTGAAAACTTTCATAGCATCTATTTCCTATTTTTTATTCTATTTTAAGTTATTTCTTAAGGTCTAACTGGTAACCATCGCAAGAACACTATGAATGAATAGAGATATAACGGATATGAACAAAATTAGTAAATAAGAAATTTGTTTTGTATTATTATATTATAAAAATGAGAAAGAATGAAAAAAAAACTATTCTTTATAAATGGTAAAATTTCTTAGAAATATTAGCATAAGCATTATGCTCCTTATTATCCACTCAACAATTATTAGAAAAATCTTTAGAATAGCATTTAGAAGATGCAAATGCTCTTTGTCCAATGTTTTCATATGAAACTTTTGGTTGAGCATTTAACTTTATAATATATAAAATAAAAATAATTGAATATAACTCATAAATATTTTATTTTATTTTATAGTATTAAAATTACATTGGTATCCAAAATTAAATTTATATTTTAAAAATAAAATTATTATTTTTATTGTTTTAAAAGAGTAATATTTACATTTAAATGTAAATATAATTTTAAAAAATTATCTTTAAATATAATTAAATATATATGACTAAATATGATTTATTATTTTGATAAAATATTAAATTAACCTATATATAATTAATATATAGATTAAATATAAATAGATTTATTTTGTTTAGAAATAAATAAAATTATATATCATACTAATTTTATAAATTGATTTTATATATGAATGAGTTTATATATGACTCACTTTATCAAAATATATTTAGGAAAACATACTACTTCTACATCACACAACTTCTAAAGTATACTGCTCATGTTTTGTCATCAGCTGTATCAATCAATGTCTAAAGAGAGCACATATTTTCTTTTCATTCCTGGTTCCTTAGAATTTTTTTTTTTTTTAACACAGTCGCCTTAGATATTACCGATAAAATGATCTGGTTGGGAACAAAAACGTAACTTGATTCTTGTGAAGTTGTTTTTTTCTAAGGTTGGTATTACTGTTGTGGGCCGGGCCTTAGAGCCACATCAAGCATATATCCTAATAGGCTACAAACCCACCCCGAAAAGAAAATTGACTAATGTTGTATATTATTAAATTTGTAGGTGAGAAATCTTCAGTGAGTTCTGTTGGGATTTTAGACCATCTCCTACCTAAACCTATTATTTCCTCTATAATTTACTCTATTAATTTAAAGTAATTCTTTTATAGAGTGTTACTGAGGAGAAAATAGAGAGATATCATTTTTTCACTCTATCTTTGAAGAAAATAGAAGAAAAAAGTAGATTTGAATTAGAGAAAGAAGAAAAAATATATTTGAGTTGGAGATACCCTTATAAAGTTTTTTGTTTTGTCTTTTAAACAGTCGAATAGAAAATGGTTGTACATAAAATTTCACCAGACAAAATGGTCGTGAGACTAACACAGAGGTCAATGTATGTTGACTCGTGTGGTCTGGATCAGAATACGAGAACATGATTATAGGGGTTTCTTAGGAAGTTTCTTAGTGGATTTTTAGGGCGTGGATCCCATGAACAGTATAAAAACCGGTTACAAAAACTATAAGTTAAGAACCGATTTTTATGGGTTTCTTGCACTGTTCGCAGGCCCCACAGACATGGGATGACCCACGATTGGTTTATTTTTTTATTTTAGACAAAAAAAAAAGAGTTAAGAAACCAACATATGTTTTTGGGATAATGATGCTCTGAGACAGCAAAGCCGTCTTCCAAGTAACTGTTGTACCACTATCAAATATCAACTACTTAGGGTATCTCCAACGTAAGATACCGTTTTAGTGTCAAAATTACACTATTTTAGTGTAATTTTAGCACTAAACATTTTTGAGTCTCCAACCACAACACCAAATATTACACAAAAAGGAATATTCTCCGTTATTATATTATTAATCAAGATTATTTTAGTTTTAATAGTTTTGATAAATATTAATTAAAATATTAAGATTAATATTAAAATGTAACTACAAAAGTTATTTCTATTTCAAATATTTAAACTAAACTAATGTATTTCAATTTTTATATTTTATATAAATTAATATTTCATATTAATTAAAATTAAAATATAACAGAATAACTATGACATTTTAAAGATATTTAGTTCAATTATAAAATAATCATAGAAATCAAATGTAATCAAACATAATTAAATAATACATAGAATGATATAAATTTAAAAGAAAATTTAAAAAAACTTTTCCCGTCTACTACAATGTTAACCAAATATAGTGTGACACTGAAGCAAAAAAAAAACAGAATCACACTAAAATGCAGTGACATATACCGTTCGGTTGGAGAGGAGAAACATCACATCACAGGCTATTTTAACGTTTTACCGTCACGAGTTGGTCTTATTGGGCATCTCCAACCTATAACACTATTTTAGTGTCAAGATCACACTATTTTAGTGTAGTTTCAACACTAAAAATAAGTTAATCTCCAACCACAACACTAAACTTAACACTAAAAACTATTTTATAATATTATATGTATTTATATTTATATTTGTTATTTATTTAATTGTACATTTTATTAGTAAAATAAGTGAATAGTATTCTAGTGGTATGAATAGTGTTTTAGTGTAGTGAATAGTTTTACAATAAATTTGGTGTGAAATTATAGTGTCGTAATAAAACGGTGTGATTTTTAGTACTATTACTAAAATAGAGTTTTACTACTATTACTACCTATTATTTAGAGATTTGTTTTCAAATATCACCACTTTTTGTGATTATTTTTCACAAAATTTTTGTGAACGTTGCATGCGTTAAATAACAATTAAGTAAAGCCAAAAGCCCGAGAGCAACAACATGCTGCCTTCAATATTGCCAAGCTAAATAGTGAATGAAATAGTTTTTGTTTAACATTGAGATCCAATCGTGAGAGTTCGAAGTTACAGTTTACTCGTTTGATACTAATACACTATATATAACATTCATCCGAACTTTAAACAAAAATAATAAATTATTTAAATCGATGTACCACTTTACGTCTTTCTAAAAAATGGTTAACTGTAATCATAAAAATATTTAGATGTAAGAAAATACACCAATTTTAATAATCTTGTTTTTATAACAATCTTTTTGTGAGAAAGATTTTGACAAAAAATGCTCTTTAACTAATTCGTTATAATTATCTTCGATTTATAATTTGGAGCACAACTTAGTTTTATTGAACCATAATTTTTTGGGATACAACAAGATAACGTTATCGATTTTCTTTAATGATATAAACTAGATATTTTTCTGCACCATATACATAAATAAAATTTTAAATTTAAAACTAATTTTTAATAATTTAATATATTTAATTATATTTTGAATATTTAATATATAAAAATATTGTTATTACTATCGTCTTTGTTTTGTGTTTTAAAATTAATTTAAAATAAAGAAAAACTTGTCAAAATATCTAAAATGAATTATCCATGTTACTATAATCTTAATACCATATAATAATTTTTAATGACAATCTTTTATTTTTATAAGAATATGGTAATGCATCTTTTAAAATGTAATATATTCTTTGAAATATACTTTTGTCAACATAGATTAACTTTTGGAAATGTAAAGCACATAGTATAATTTTGAAGAAAAGTTTATTTTCAAAATTCAAAACATTATAAATGCTAAAATATAGAGCACTTGTTTTATTTATAGAATATAGAATAATTTAATTATTAGATATAAATTTAAGAATGGAACATTTTCTTATAATTTTACCATATTTGGATAAATTTTCATTATAAATATTTAAATATAAAAAATACTAAAATAATAAATAAATCTAGTTACTTTTTTATTAACTTGATTAAAGTGTAAGTTTAAAATTAATTCCATCTCGGACTTAAATTATTTTATTTATATCTTTTAATCATGGTAATAGTTAATATTTATATTTGAATTTCTTTAATTGAGTTTTGTGTAATAAATTTGTTAAATCATGTCATAATTAGGTAGAATCAATGTTATCACTAAGTTCACCCCTAACTATAAATGGATATCTAAATGTCCACCCCTAAGTATAAAGAAGAGCCAGAGGTGCATCACTAAGATCTAGTGGCGGCAAAAAAAATTCCACGTCATTAATACACAACCAGGGTGGATCCACGTAGGGTTTAAGAGTTTCAGGTTAAAATTTAAAGTTCTAAGCCTGAAACCAAGGATTTCGATGGTTCAGTTGACAAAATTCGTAAAAGTTGACAACACTAACCCCGGTTCTAGTATCTAGTTTGCATCCATATACTTATTTTTTTGTCATTCTAACTTGGGCTTTAGTATTAGAGACCATCTAAAATTTTGTCAAAATATAGATTTTGAGGCAGGAATTATTTATATGTGGGCTAAATTATTAATTAAACATTATTTTTTGGTTTGGGCCAAAAAAAATAATCAGAAATTGAGTTTTTATTTTTGTTTCTAATATTTTCAATCATACTGTTTAATTTTCTTCTTTAATGTAATAAATAATATCAGTAAATATATATAATAATAGTTTCAGTATTTCATAGTATTTTACTTTTTATTATATGATTGTATGTGTTTTATATAAATGATATTTTGATTTAATTTTCTCCAAAAATATTTTTTATTTGTTTTCATCATCAAAACGAATTTATTTTCTATTTTTATGTTTAATTTGATATCGTAACAATTAATTTTGTATTCATACATTTATGTCCTTATTTAATTAGGTATGTTTCTTTAGATTATTACAAAATAATATATGTTAGATCCAAAATAATATATAAATAACTAATTTTATTTATGATACCGATAAAAAAAATAGATCCGTCACTGTACACAACCGTTTAATATTGCGGGTAGATTCGTACCTTGTGGAGTTTAGATTTTGCGGTTAGGATTGTCAATATAAATACATTAAGTTTTTTTTTTCAAAAACCCAATAATCTACTCAGTAATATAAACCTTTTGTATTTAGAACAATGACCGATTGTTTGCTTCGTTCTGTTAAATCTTTAATCTGAAGTTTTTTAATACACCATTTCTGAGATATGGCTATCTATTCACTAAACTCTTTGACTGGCTAAGAGTAGTTAATCAATGGGTTGCACTAGATCTCGTAAGCATTATGTAGGACACGTGATCGTTTTCAACTTGCTTAAATAAAAAAACAGCTAGATTTATTCTCCAGCAACAAATAGTAATATAAGATACTACTACTCAATTATTCGACAAAAATACAAATTAATGATGGCGAAACGTCTTGGTTTCATCGATATTTTAAAATGTATAAACAATATCCTGCTTGAATAAAATATTATCTCAAGTTGCAATATTTCGCGTATGCATACGAATTCCCCGTACTTTCATACTACTTATAAAGTTATATATAAGATCTTTAAATATAAGTCATGGATGGGTTGTGATCAATTGTTAACGTAAACAATACTTGAAAAGTAAAATTTTGTGGACATCTTAAAAGAAAGCAATTTCGATTTTGTCTACAAATATAAAAAGATGATGCCATATTCGTTGAGAGAAACATTTTGAGGCCAACACAAAAATAAATAAAAGAAAGAAGAATACGATTCTTTTAAACTTTTTCAAAATATAGAAATCTATAGAACAACCTGTCTCTCTCTTTTGAATATATATATACTATATAATGGTATATGTAAAAAGAAAAAAAGTTTGAATAGGCAAAAAAATTTAGTTTAATTTAAATATCAACATCGTGAATACATCAATGTTTGCACTTTATTCAATCTTGCACGCATTTTCGTATATGGTTTTTGCCAATCTCTTGCGCGTAAGACACGTAACAGACTCGAATGGACCAAAATATCAAAACCGTTGGATACGTTATTAAAAGAGACCACAAATATGTCCCCTCGTTTATTCTTATACATTTGGTTTACTAATTTATAAGATTTGACAAAAAAAAAGTTTTTTTTATCGACGTAGGATATCTTAGACCTATATAAAACAAGTGCAGACTAATTTATAAAAGAAAATATAATCATTAACTGAACTCTTTCTTCGAATTTCCAAATAGACCGTAAACAATTATGTTCGTATCTACAAGACCATACGATAAAGTATAGTCGAGTGCTTTAAAATCCAAATCGGTTAACAATTCAAAGTTAGCATATCACTAGTCCTCTATCGTGTGTTTTATTTGATAAAAATATTACTCCATCAGTTTCTAAAAGATCTATATTTTAGAAAAAACATTCGTTTCAAAAAGATACATTTTTTACATTTTCAATACATTAACTAATGAAAAATTGTACATTTCCAAAGATATAATTGTATTTACTAAAATCTTATTGGTTCAAAATTATGGGGAATTGTTACTTGAAAAAAACAATGTATTGGTAACTAAAATTTTATGTTTTTCTTAATAAGAGTGAAAAATCTAAAACATAGATCTTTTAAAAACTGAAAGAGTATTATCTAAAACTGATAGAAACTTCTTAAACCTAAACAAGAACTATATTATATTACTTAATTTATATTTTTTATTTTAAATTTTTTTGACTACTGAAGCAAAACATTTTTATTTTGTTATTCGAACAAATTAACCTCTAAATAAATAAATATATTTAATCATCTATATTCCAAGTTTTGTAATGGAACTAAATGAAAAGAAAGTAGTATTATATAAGATTCTCGTATAAGATTCTTTTCTTAGAAAAAAAAAGAATAAACAAATATTAAAAATAAAAAGGAATAAAAAGGGACTTAAAATAGAAAATAAATAAAGAAAGATGGTTACAGATACGCAAAGCCCTCCTCTCCTCTTTCCACTCTCGTCCCGCTTTGCCTCTTTTAGAACGCTCAGGACAGAGAAAGAGAGGAGAGAAGAGAAGAGACTCATAAGAAGCATAGGCACAAAGCTCTCTCTCTCCCTCTTTTCTCAGATTATTTGCCTCCTCGACGTCGTCTTCGTCTTTAATTTGTAGCATTCGCCCCCCAAGCGTCGTAAGTACTCTTCTCTTCAAACCCTTTATGTCTGGATCGAATTGGCTCCTCATTTACTGGAATCTACAAGCTTTTCCGAAGATCCGCATTCGTTTCGTTCTCCATGTTTGTTGAGTTTTGAAGCGATTTCGATTTCAAAATCTTCTCTTTTGAGATGGGTCATGCTCGTTTTGTGCCGTAGGCATTTCAGAGATTTTGAAAAGTGTTCGTCTTGACATACAAAGATCCATGCTTTTAATGACGTTGTTGTGTTGATCTTTGACAGGGTTGATTTTGAGAATAGAAAAAAAAGGTTGGATTTTTATAACTAAAAAAGAAGAAGAAGATGGGTTACATAGGAGCACATGGTGTTGCAGCTCTTCATAGACACAAATACAGTGGTGTGGATCACTCTTATCTTGCCAAATACGTTCTCCAACCTTTTTGGAATCGTTTTGTCAAAATCTTCCCTCTCTGGATGCCGTAAGTATCATCATCACCTCCTCTCTCACATTCTCTAATGTTGATTCCTTGAAGGGGTTGACTGAAAGATTGGACTAACGTTTTTTTCTTTTGTTTTCTTTTCTTTCATGTGTGCTCTTTTGGGATCCATATCCAGACCCAACATGGTATATAAGTAAATCCAGTTTCGCATTTAAACTCCAAAATGTCGTGTTGTTACTTACGGTTTGTTGTGTGTGTGTGTTTTCGTCTTGTAGATAACACTTACAGGGTTCATGTTTCTCATCATATCTGCGCTGTTAGGCTATGTGAGTTCCATTGGTTTCATACTTCTTTAATATTCTCTCAAAGCTTCTCGTCGCTTTGCTCATATGGAACCATCTTTAGGTATACTCACCTCAGTTGGATTCTCCTCCTCCTCGATGGGTTCACTTAGCACATGGACTACTTCTATTTCTGTATCAGGTCTGAGTCCTTTTTTCTTATATGCTTGTTTAAGTATCAAATGTGCTGACATATTAGGTGCTCTTATGATTTGATGTTTTTTAGACATTTGATGCGGTTGATGGGAAGCAAGCACGGAGAACAAACTCCAGTAGCCCACTCGGAGAGCTCTTTGATCATGGTACTCTTTATGTTTCTCAAAGTTCATCTTTCTTTCTTTCTTTCTTTCTTTCTTTCTTTCTTTCTTTCTTTCTTTCTTTCTTTCTTTCTTTCTTTCTTTCTTTCTTTCTTTCTTTCTTTCTTTCTTTCTTACCAATGAATACAATCTTCAATTCTTGTAGGTTGCGATGCTCTTGCTTGTGCGGTATGCATTACAGTCCCCTTTTCTTCTTCTATTCCTTTATCTTAGCTTATCGATAAAATTTCTGCAAACCGGCGCTGATCTTTCATTCTACAAGAACAGTTTGAAACGATGGCATATGGGAGTACTGCTATGTGTGGAAGAGACACGTTCTGGTTCTGGATTATATCAGCTGTTCCATTCCTTGGATCTACATGGGAAACGTAAGTCTGTTACATTCTTCCTCAGGTTAACTCTGTTTCGTTATAAACTCTAATAACTTTGCTCTCTTTGTCATTTAGCTATTTTACCAACATACTTACTCTTCCGGTAGTCAATGGTCCTACAGAAGGTCTTGCACTAATATACTGTGGTCACTTCTTCACAGCCATTGTTGGTAAAGCTTCAACAATCTTTTATACAAAAACCTCTTTGTCACTATCAATTCCTTTTTCTATATATATTTTATCTTTTGTTTTCTGTCTTAAAGGTGCTGAATGGTGGGCTCAGCAGTTTGGAGAGTCGATCCCCTTGTTTAGTTGGGTGCCCTTCTTGAGCGGTAAGCTTTTGCTTCTTTTTTTCTTTGGTATCAAGTTTATTTTCTAGCTAGAGAATTTTTATTCTTCTGTTACAGAGATCACAACATCAAGAGTAGTGCTAATAACTATGATTGCTTTTGCTGTTATACCAACACTTGCATTCAGGTGAGTCTTATGAAAACTCAATGATCTTGTATGTCAAATTCTTACTATGCATTTTTTTTCTGATCACACTTACATTCATGCTCTGCTTATTCTACAGCGTGTCCAATGTATACAAAGTTATACAGTCAAAAAAAGGAAGCATGTTTGTAGCATTATCTATGGTATAGTCTTGATATGATTGACACTTGTTTTTCCATTTTCTTTATATAAATTTGCGTGTGTGTGACATCGATATCTTTTTGTGATTTCAGCTGTTTCCATTCGTTGGGCTACTTGCAGGAGTTTTGATTTGGTATGTCTTCTCTGATCTTTTTTTAACATGCTCTGATTGAGACTTATCTGTATCCTTTGTCTTAATCAGGGACTACTTGTCTCCAACTGATCTCATAAGAAACTACCCTCACTTAGTTGTATTGGGAACTGGTCTTGCATTTGGATTCATTGTGGTAAGCAATCATGTCTTGAATCTGTATTCATTTTTTTAAACGATGAAATAAAAGCTGAGCCCATTAGTCAAATGGTTTTATGATTCCAGGGAAGAATAATTCTAGCTCACATATGTGATGAACCAAAAGGATTAAAAACAAACATGTGCATGGTATAACTCCTATTAACCTACTTTTCTCGATCCTATTTTCTCTTCATGGTATTCATTAACGTTTCTCTTGTATACAGTCACTGCTTTACCTTCCCTTTGCACTAGCAAATGCTCTTACCGCTAGACTCAACAACGGGTATCTTCTTTTGTTCTTTTTGCTTTGTGGATTTCATCTGACATTTTTAGTCTTTAATACTATTAATCTCTGTGTAGGGTTGCTCTTGTGGATGAGTTTTGGGTTCTTCTTGGTTATTGTATATTCACAATGGCATTATACATGCATTTTGCAACCTCAGTCATTCATGAGATCACTACTGCACTTGGAATCTACTGCTTCAGGTTTGAATAATATATCTCTGTGTTTGTTTTTTTTGGGTACCATTTTTATCTTTATAGTTTTTGACAATGTGATTTTATTTGAACTGCTTCATCAGGATTACGCGTAAAGAAGCTTGAAGGAAGCTTAAGGTATGTTTATTTAGGTTTTAACTTTATTTTTCCAGTTCATAATAACTTGTGTGTTGGTTTAATAGTCTTTGTTCATCTGCTCATTAAAACTTTTGTTTTTCTCTTTCCAGGGAGGATAATGCAAATCCCAACACGAATCTTAATATTATTTCTTTTACTGAAATTTAAACGACTGGTCGATATATTTTTGGATGAATAGCCTTTAATGTTTTTATTTTGTTTGGTCGACATAGGTAATTCATGTAGAACTATTTTTGTAAGCGAAAAAAGAATGATTTTTCGTGATTATTTATTTATGAATTTTTGGTTATATCGATTACATTTTTAGACGTCTTATTTCGATTTGATTTTGGTTTTTGAAAATTTAATTTCGTGTTAATGTTTGTTACATTAGAAACGAATCGGAATATATATATGCTTTCACCAATTAAAGCAAAAAAAAAAAAATATATATATATATAGCTTTTGTATAACACAATACCATCTTTTATTATGACATGGTTGGGTTGGTATATGGACCTCTAACTCTTCTCGGTTCAATAAAATAAGCTATTATAAACCACATGATACTATTAGGCGGTACATATGGTTTTGGCCGCCGGTTTAGAGCTAACCACACTGAACCGACATGAGAATGCAGAAGGTAGTGTGTCCTAGTTTGTAAAAGATTATTAAACTTAAGTAAACGAGAAAAGGAAGATCTTGTCTCTTAAGGAATGAATAATCCAATCATGAAACACAAACAATATAATTAATGAACAACAGAACAATACAACACAATGATTATGAACACGGTTAACATAGATATACGCAGCAAAATTCAAATTGAAATTCCCTTTTTGTTTAGTAAAAAAATGTAGATGTAGAATAATATTAAAAGAGACAAAACATACCTTAGAACATTGACATGTCCCAAATGATGTCTATTGTTCAAGCATGCTGCCTAGGGCGTGCCGACTTTTGCATTATCTCACTTTTTAACCCACCCATTTCCCTTCTATTTTAAAATTTTGTAAAATGATTTTATTTTATTTTAGTTATGGTTTTAGAGTTCATATATTTTCCTAAACATTCTTTAATTTTATGCACTAACTTTTAGTTTTGGTGATTTTGTTATATATCGAATATTGCTGCTTATAATAAAATGTTCGTTTTTAGATTTTTGTCTGTAATATAAATTACAGAACGTACCAAAACATTTTAAAGACAATGGAGTAAATATTTTGCATAGTCCTCCACGTCACGTAAAACATTAAAGGCATGAATCCATCACTTTTAACTCAATAGAGACACAACATTCGCGATATTGTCACGTTTCAGTTTAGGTATAGGTTTCCAGCAATGTTTTGAAAACCGGACCGGACACTCGCTGAAGAAGCCGGTTCCGGTTCAATTTAAAACCCGGATTTGAGAAAAACCGGTAAAACCGGTTAAAACCCGGTAAAACCGGTGACCCGGGTCAACTTTAAAACCCGGTTCTAAAAAATATTTCATAACTAATGTTTAGTTATCATACATTAGTTATCATTATTTAAAATATTTTTTATTTTATTCAATTTTCTTAAGAAAAAAATATGAAAAATCTCTTTTTAGGTTTCATAACTATTCTGATTTTCCCATATTCATAAGATTGAGATTTTACTTGTAAAATAAATAAATATGGTAATTTTAATTGTAAATCATTTAATTTTATCAATTTCAATTTACATAATATTCACTTGTTCACTTTATATATAGCTAGATTTATGTTTCTTGTTTATTTTTTATTTAATAAAAGAATAGAAACATGTTATATGTAAGTAATTTTTTATCTATATAGTGTAAATATATGATTATTTATATTTAATTTTTAAAAATATAAAACCGGTTCGACCGGTTGAACCGGTTCAACCAGTTAACCAAAGCATGAGATCCGGTCCGGTTTTCAAAACATTGGTTTCCAGAGTTTCAGAAGAAACACACCACACATGTATAATATATATATAACTTTAAAAACAAAATTATGTTCTTGGGCCATACCATTCCTCGGGTTATATGCTATGCTTTCTAATTTCAATAGATGATTGGTAATTATTCTTCTTTTATGAAAGTCAAACTATTTTTTTTTGAACTTAAAGTCAAACTATTTTTTGGTTTCATATTTCTATATATTGTTCTAATCTTTATTCTACCGCATCACCCTAGAATGAGTTTTAAGTTTTATTTAACCATAGTGTTTATATATTTACGCATATATTTTATTCAAACTTACCAAGAATGATCTTATTCACGTTGGATCCACACTCACTATCATAAAAAGTGTAGATAATGTTAGCAAGAACATGTTAGATAACGAACATTTTTAAATGTCAAGCTGAAAAGGACAAAGCATGCACAATTTTAATCATTATATATAATACAAATTAGATTCGACGAAACTAGTCCATTAACGTCTATTATTCAAAACTTTTGGTAAAAATATTTTGGTTTGAATATTACATTTTCTAATATATATTTCTATTCCGCTACATCTCGTTTGTACCAGTGTTTATATCGACTTGTATGTTTTTGGAGTTTATAAACTTTGATTAGATTCCGGATATACAGTAACCAATAAGAACTCAAAAGACTTAATTAAGAAATTGACAAGAGAACTAATACGGAGTTCATTCATCTGCACGTATATATTCCCTCTTGTACTCAATGTTTATGTTAATTTTCTTGTATTACTCCAACTTTTCTTTGTTGGCATTTTCTATATTTTTCTCATATATCTTTTTTTTTCTTTTATACACACACGTTTGGACGGTTTAAGACATTGACGTGCATGTTAGTCAGAATCATCCATACAAAATGACCAAAGCCTACTTATTTGTGGAAAATGTCATCTTGTCATAATCATATAGTTCCAAGTAACCAGTATTGATTGGTCTATTGGTGTAGGCATGGGTTCTCTTTGCAGTTGAGTATTACTCTCTTGAATTAGTGCTACTCACAACGGAGGAGTAGAATAGAGTTGGATTCATTTGTAATACCCTGCGGATTCTGAAGACAGCGATCAAGGCTTAGTGCGAAGACACTGCTGGAATAATGTTGTAACTTTTGTTTTCTCCTATTTATCGATATCTTAGCTACACCATTAATAAATTCCATAAGATAAATACATACTAGTTTACAAAAAAAAAGATAAATAGATATCAGAAAAAGGAAAAAATGAATATTTTCACATCAAAAAATATATACTATCACATCAACTTAATTTCAGTTTGATATTTAAATTCTTCCTCGACTTTACCAAATTCAAACAAACTAAAGAAGAAAAAACACCCTAGTGAGGTGCTTTCCTGATCATAATTCCTTTCTCTTTTTCCTTTCCTTTCCCTAACTCTTATTGACCGATGACTTATATGTTTCTAATGACCTCATTTATCTATATTTCCCTAATTACTTTTAGTAATTCACTGACACTTAACAAAATTTCATAAGGTCACACACTCAAATAAAAGTTTGTGTCATTACTTTTTATATAAAAATATAATAATACCCTAAATATATACAACTAAAATTATCACATAAAATCGTGATGCCAAAAATGACCGGTTCTTTTGTCTATATTTTAGACCGGGCCTCGTAATTCATAATCCCTATGCTAATATCTCCCGATTTCCACTTGATGCTGCCATGCAACTCCCTATTAACTCAGTTAAATGCATATTATATTAAGTTAAACCCTAAAGGAAGTAAACAACCCTTACACTTTGGCCATTTGAGGATATGGAGTCAATAATCATGTATATAATTGACTTACACAATACTATAGTCAGTGATTTATAATGAAATTTAATTTAAAAACTGGTGGGCCAATTGAAAAGGGAAAAGAGAGAAGAAAAAATAAATAGAAAAGAAAAAGAAAACGTAAAGCAAAAGCAAACACTCTCGAAGCCTATAGCTAAGCCTCACTACACATTCCAACTCTTTCAAATCTTCTGAGTCTCCCATCAAAAAATACGAGAAAACATAAAAAATAAAAAGTTAAAAGAAACCCAAATTTAAGATCCGATCGTCGTCATCTTCACTCCTCTGGATCTTCAACACCCAAAACAAAGCCAAATAAAAAAAAATTCCAAATTTGGAAACTTTCTATCTCTGTTCTGTTTCAAGATGAAAGACAGAGGAAAGAGAACCGCAACGGAGAGAAGAAACGACGACGTGTCGTTATACTACAGCACACCGTCAGAATTCTCTTGCCGGAAACACCCATCGGTTTCCCCTGTCGGAATCTGCCCGTACTGTCTCAACGACCGTTTAGTCAACCTCGTGTGCTCCCATTGCGGCGAACAGAGACTCTCATCTTGCTCTTGCTCCGACATCTCTCCTAATCGAACCTCAAACGCCGCCGTGGAAGCTGGAAACGTCAGGATCTCTTCTCTCATCGACGAAGAGACGACGAAACAGAGGAAGGCGAAGAATACGACGAAACAGAGTCGAAAAACAGAGGAAGTTGTGGTGTTCAAGAGGAGTAGCAGCAGCTGCGTTGAGATTAGTAAGAGGAAGCATCACAGATTCTCGAGTATCGGGAGGTTCTTACGGAAGATGAATCCAAGAAAGGACAGACCTTTCGATGAGAACAACAATAACAGCGATGACCACGACGAGAACGATTCTTGGCGTTTGGATTATAACAACGACGGCAAGACACTAAGGGTCTCGAGATCGAGATCGCTCTGCAGCTTCCGAGGAGGAAACGCGTACTTAGTCGGGTCGGAAGAAGACGTGTCGTCTTTCTCCGGCGCGAGGAGCTCGTTCTCCGCCGCGAGAAGCTCAAGCGTCTTCGATCCGACGACGGAGCATCAGAAGAGCAACTTCGAAGGGAGGAAGAGTAATTTCAGCGAGACGACGGAGACGCGGAGGAGTAACTTCAGCGAATCGGA
Organism: Brassica nigra; assembly: GCA_016432835.1. Classification (NCBI taxonomy): domain Eukaryota; kingdom Viridiplantae; phylum Streptophyta; class Magnoliopsida; order Brassicales; family Brassicaceae; genus Brassica; species Brassica nigra. Next base: position 11,413,187 of record CM028247.1, on the reverse strand, counting down.
GCCGCCGAGGAGGAGCTGTTTCGAGGCGAGGAAGAGTAACTTCAGCGAAACAGAGTATCCGCGGAGGAGTAACTTCAGCGAAACAGAGTATAAACAGAGTATCAATAGTTATCCGCGGAGGAGCAACTACGAAGCGGCGCCGAGGAAGAGCAACGTCAACGAGGAGCAGCAGCATCGGAAAAGTGATTCGTCGGCGATGGGTTTCACGAGGAGGGTTTTCTCGATGAAAGAGAGTTACTTTACCGGAGGAGAAGAGCCTGGTTTCATTGATCTCAAGTTCGATTCCTCTGGAGTAGGAGTAGGAGGAGGAGGGGAAGTAGTGGCGAACGACGGCGTTTTGGAGCACGGAGGAGGAGGGTCTTGCCGGTTAACGACGAGGGATAGGGAGGTGAGTAAGAGTCGAAGGAGCTTCAAAGGATGGAAATGGATTTTCGGACATCATCATCATATTCATCATCATCAAAGGGATTCATGAATCATGATGATGGATGGTGATGATAGAGATGATTTTTATGGAATCCAGTAAGGAGCAATGGAGTTACAGTTGTTGTGTGATCCGATGTCAATCTTTGTCAAAAAGTTTAAATTTTTCTTTTTCCTTCTAATGATTTATCATTTTGCTTTGTTGAATATATATGTATCGACGCATCGGACTGCAAGTTTTGTGAGTTTAAAAGATAGAGATGAGATTATTAGTGTAACAACACAACTCAACTATTAACCGGTTTTAACCAAAGTCTTAGTTTGTAATCTGCTAACCGAGTTCCTATGTATCCTTTTTGAGATGATATGCTGCTGTAATTTGTTTGTGGTTTTAAGTTTTCACCAGCTTTCCTTGAAACTTTATGTTGTAGAAATTTCAACATGAAGTTGATGCAGCGGCAAACAGAGTAGAACACCTCTTGTAGGAAAATGGTAAAAACCAATAGTTAAATCAGTTTGCATCCAGACTGCTGGACCCTAATCTAGCATCGAAGACGGACCCGAGTAGTTCAGCCTGGGAAGAAGTGGACGGGTCTAGCACAAGGGACATGCTTCAAGGTTAACAGTGGATTCCGAGCTCGGTCTCGACCTGAGTCAAGGGAATCGCGCGGAGCAAATGGAGAAGGAGATATCAGGAGTTAGCAACATATTGAAAGAGTAAAAAGGGGAAGCAGGCAATAGATAGAGGATATATACACCCGCATACTTACACCCCAGACATTAAGCTCTCTAATACATCGACCTTGTTTTGTTAACTCGTTTAGTATAAGCTTCACTTCTTGTTAATTTTTGTCAATTTCAACATGATTTCATCTTGTTGTTTTAAGGATCTTGTGTCTTAAAGCCTTTCTTCCCTAATTTTTACATTCAAATATCTAGTGTGGATTTTAGGATCCACAAGTTAACAAAATGTGCCATATATAGACAGACCGCATTCAAACTCATTAATTTCTACAGACTACAGAGAAACAACATTTTCCTAATCACTGTCTACTTGAATTGAGAGTTAGAGCATCTAATATAATATTTTTCTTTCTTTTTGTTGTGATGATAAAGCTTTTGCGGGGCTTGAAGCCCATCTCATCTTCATAAGTTTTGGCTCTTGAAATTTCAAAATGTCTGGCTACTACGAGCACTTCAAAATTAAATGTACATATTATTTGTAAACTTTAACAAAAGAAGACTAACCCTAAACTGCTTTGTCTGTTTATGTTCAATCCGTCTTTCGATTCATCGTCATTGGTAGGGCTGTGCAGATTGGTTTAAGTTTGTTGCATGGGCCGATGCAGGAAAATTTGGCGCTATATGGATTGATTCTGGTATGAACTTGCTTTATTTCTTAATCACTAAAAGCAGGTCCGCATAAATTAATTTATGACACGGTTGGTCTGTAGATTATTGGACAGAGGCGGCCCATGGAATTTTGGACCATTATAATATCATTAGTAATCGGCATAATTGATTGATTTGGTTGAAGCTTTTAACATGTATGTATAATACATTGACACAAAATTTGAAATCAACTTGATGGAAGTTAAACTATTTTATATATATGTCCAATTTAAGGCAAGACTAATGAATAAAATTGAAAGGGCAAATATAGTAAAGAACCTTGACTTATCGTTTCTGATCATGTTATAGACTACTATAGTGATTGTGATGAGCTTGTTGAGGCTGCGATAACAGAAAGAAATGAAGCCGTGAAACCATGACTTGCTGATGGGTTTGATTAGTGCAACAAAAGTGGTTGTACCAATTTGAAAGATTAACATTTTTATGACAGAACATGGTTAGAGAAATTCGACCACTTATACTTCATGTCCGATATGAAAAACTTTTTTTTTGTTTTCTCTATAATGTGTAGATATGAAAGAAAAACTTGTTGGTATTGAATCGAATAAATAACAGAGTTACATTTGGTTTGGTTGTTAATAACATTCATGTGAGGATTCACGAAAGTGTTATTTCATTTCTCTAACTATCGCCATATGGATTCTATAATATAGTCTAACCGATTATGATTCTATTTAAGCATGGGTTAATTATTTTTTAATGATTATCAGTTTATTGTCTTGTATTAGCGTTATCTGGTGATGACTTAGGCATGGTCCTTTTTAGAAAGGTCAATGGATAGATTTGCCAAACGTATCAATGTAACTTCCTATCTTCATGTTCCGGTTCACATAACCTTTGCTTTGATGTTTAATAAAAAAATACTTAGCGTGTACACAATGGACACCTTTTCGCAAAGGAGATTTGAATTACGTCATATCTTTTTTTGTTCAATGAACTTATTTAATATTTTACTTACTATAGTTGCCATTTTCCAGAAAGATTTGTAATCACATGAATATTTCTGATTCGAGAACTATTCGAATTTAATGTGTAAACAGGACACTTATTAAAAATAATGTTTTCGTTTTAGCTACAAAAATCAGAAATGGCTTTATAATCTGATCGAAACCCATTTTCTTCGTCCATACCCTACCAAAAAGAATAATCCTGAACGAATGGCTACATAAAGGTAGAGTGTTATTCAAGAAAAATTAGCCAGCATTATCGTAATTTCATAAGTTCTGTTCACACATTATATTACCTAAAATAATACTCCAAATAAGTTCATTTATTATGTTTTTGCTTCCTTGATTACCCATTTCTCAATGTCTTCCTTATAGAAGCAAAGAACAAAGGAGTTCCTTCAAACCAAATATCCTAAACCATTACAATATGTTAGGATATAGTTTGTTCTTTAATTTCTTCTATTGTCTTTCTATTTCTCATTCGACTCTCTTACTCAAGATTCCATGGAAGATCTTAACACATATGCAGCTGATTGCGTCGTTGTATCGTGTTGTTGCAACTGTCTTGTTCTCCAGATCGTGGTCTTCATCTTCCTTGAACTTCCTCAAAAGCTGGTCAAGAACACGAGAAAATGCTACACAAAATGGGGGATAAACCGAAGAAGAAAAAGAATGTGTCTCGGTTGTGAATGTAAAGAAAATATTGGGGTTGATTCGGAATGGAGAAAAGAGATTATGAGTATAGAGATGGAAGGTTTTGGCTGTATTGAAGAAGTTGAAAAAGCTTTAGAGGAGTTCTCAAAGAATGGTGAGTTTTTGTTTGGGAGCTTCTGGGGACAAGAGCGGGCTCTAAATTCTTCGTCAATGTCAAGTTGTGTTAATGACAACATTGACCTAAGATTTGTAAGTCGTTATGAGATAATTGAAGAAAATTTCGACTTATTAGATTATACATTCACATATTGAAATCAGTGGAAATAAAAATAACCACTAGGTTGGGGAATTTGATTGTTCCTAGAAATCCATATTATATTAGTTAATTTTTTATCATAAACGAATGATATGCCTTTTCTAAAAAAATCATATAATTGGCAAGTTCTTGTTCTATATTAGCATCCGCATCAAACATGATTTATAAGCAACCAATATTTTAATAAATTTTCGAAATAGTGAAAGATTTAGGTTACAAATATATAATAAACACAAAAGTATGAGATATTTCATATTTTTACATTGACAATCGTAAAAGGATTTTAAATAAGTAACGCTATGTGTAATATAAAAACTATGAAATCAAAGAAACTGTTGTAAATATCCATTTGAATAAATATATTTTATATTTTTATGAAGATCTTATTTATTAAGTAGGATTTAAGAAATGAAAAGGCTTCGTTCAAAAAAGAATCAATTCAGGAGAACCAAAAATGTGTGAAAACAAAGAGGCATGTGCTCATACGCGTAAGAAAATCAGCAGATGCATTATCACAATGACTACCGAAAGAAGTAACAAAAATGAAAAAAAAAAAATTTAAGATAAGAGAACTCTTCCAACAAAGACAGTAACAGCGGCCATTCTTTCTGGTCGTCCACAACAGTCGCACAAGTTGCAAAGTCCATCTAAGAGATCACTGTTCTATACTCTTTCTCAGGCAAACACTCTATGAACCACAACCGTGTTTCCAAAGTATAAGGCAGTAAGGGGGACATGCTCTTTACTATACTTTCTAGGTCCAAAAATTGGGTTCCATCATCATATAAAATCCATCGGCATCCGCTTACATGATCATTGTTATACTATGATCCATTAAATTGGCATACTAAACCTGTGTTTTCTGTTTCTTTTTTGAGAATTGTTTTGTTTGGCTGTTTAGGCTAAACTCTGTTCTAGCCTTTTGTAGCAAGCAAGCCTGATTGAACCTTTTCTTTCAAATTAATGAATACATCCAGCGTAAAAAAAAGAAAAAAAAAACCTGCTGCTATGGTGTCTTTAATTTTCTCTGTAATTTTCTCTATTTCTAAAAAAAAATCTGTGCCCCACCATCATCATGTATTATTAATTTCGCGGTAAGCATCACTCAATCCTGAAACCTCTATTTATTTTAATATATAAACAATAAAAAGCATCCCAACAAACACAAGAATGTAGTTGTGTGATGTGCTTCCTACCCAATTTCTGAATTAATGATTTCACCGTCAATCAACTTTAATCTATCTCCACAAATTTAATATCTCATCAATAATTGAAATAAAAATCAAACCAATCTAGAAATTAAATAAGATAAATGTAAATTAAATGTTAATTTACTACGCGGGAATACAATTCAATCACAAATAACAATATTTTATTATTTCAACTTCGCGTCTCCATTAACGCGCTTTATCCAGTTAAGAACTAACTATTCATCCCCAAATTCAATTCCTCTCCTCTCCATCAATGGCGTCTTCGACACCAACCGATCAAGTCAAACAGCTCAAAGACATCTTCGCTCGCTTCGACATGGACGGAGACGGAAGCCTCACACACCTCGAGCTCGCCGCTCTCCTCCGTTCCCTCGGGATCAAACCCCGCGGCGATCAGATCTCTCTCCTCCTCAACCAGATCGACCGTAACGGTAACGGCTCCGTCGAGTTCGACGAGCTCGTCGTCGCGATCATGCCGGATCTCAACGAGGAGGTGCTCATTAACCAGGAGCAGCTCATGGAGGTTTTCCGCTCGTTCGATCGTGACGGTAACGGTCAGATAACGGCGGCGGAGCTTGCTGGGTCGATGGCTAAAATGGGACATCCGTTGACTTACCGTGAGTTGACGGAAATGATGACGGAGGCTGATTCTAACGGTGACGGCGTGATTAGTTTCAATGAGTTTGCGCATATCATGGCTAAGTCCGCCGCTGATTTTCTTGGATTAACCGCTGCTGCTTAATCCTCTTCTCTTTTTGTTTGTTTTTGATTAATTTAATTTGTTTTTGTATAAATGCAACTTGTGTAGTTTAACAATGCCACTAATCTTTCTTCTAATTAATTTGGTAATCCTAAATATCATCAAGATTGACATTTGACAAGATATGAAAGAATAATCATGTTCAAAATGTATTAGGTTGGTACAAAATATATCAACCTTTTACATTATAATTTGGATGAACTATTAAAGCTAGAAAAAAAAGAAGAATAAAATTGAGGCTTTTATTCTTTTGTTTATGACTTTATTTTTGTTAATTGAGTAAATAAATTAAAAACATAAAAACTCCTTATAGAAAAGAAGTCCTAAAAGGCTAATACCTTATGGCCAATAGAAATTTTAAAACATCTTTTATAAGATAACTTAGGGTATTCAGTGAGCTCAACCGATTAATCTTTAGGAATCTGTCCCCCAGCATTATAAAGACTTGGTTGTTCGTAATAAGAATTAGATATATATTTCACCTGACCATATAATCAAACTTATCTGAGATGGTAACTTTCGAACCTGTAATGTTTAGCATATTTCCAAATCTTTATACCAAATATGAAAATATTTTGTTAGCCTTATGTCTCGCATTTCTAATACGGTCACTTAAAAGATCTTTATCAATATGATATTAAAACATGACAGCTTGAAAACCAGAGCTAACATAGTAATTACTCATTAAACGAAACTTTTCATTATATTTAAATGCTACTCCTCCTCCCCTTTCAAAAATCCATAAAATTTCGTTTCAAAAGGATACATTTTTTTTTACGTTTTCAATGCATTCATTAATGGTAAATTGTAAACTTCAAAAAATATAATTGTGTTTATTAAAATTCTATTGGATAAAAACTGTAGAGAATTACAAAAAATAATATATTTGTAAATAAATTTGATAATGTTAAAACATAAAATATTTTGAAACAAAGGGAGTAGTTATCAATCTTGTAACTTTAAATGATGTGCCCAAAACTGGATCTAGATAAATAAATAAAACATTCAAGTGCATATTTGGATTAGCTGAGCCAATTGTAAATTTGTAATGGTGTAGTGATGCACGATAACCCATAATGGTTTAAAGAGCTATACTATAATTGAAAAACTAGATACCGATCCGCGCTGTGCATATATACTGTTTTGCAAATCTTAATTAGAATTATTAAGATTATATTATACGATTTTCAAATTTGTAGTTTATATTTTATTTTATATAATATGTGGATATATATATATATATATATATATATTGACATCTCTATAGTATTTTTTACATGTATAGAACTGTTATGTTATAATATATGTTGTACAAGGTGTTGATTTATAATGTATAATGTTCTATGTGTAGTTATTTAGTGGTTTGATTCAGCGACCGTGAAGTGAATGCATTAGGTGATAGAAGAATATTTATAGTGTTAACTATTAGGTATAATAATTTTTTGAGGATTGATTGTCATAATCTTGAAAATATGTTTATATATTTTCAAGTCCAATATAATTGTTTGACAAAAAAAGATCTAAGGAAAATAAAGAAAATATAACTAAATTGGTTTTTAGAATTATCAGATACTATAGAATTCTCAATATTAATATAACATACGGTAAACTAAAGATTAACTGGTCAGATTTGATCAAATCAATACAAATTCGGTTGAAATATTCTGCTTAGATGATTGTAGGTAGATCTTTATTAGATATACATACTTTAAAATTTTTGATAATAGAATATAATATTATATATCATTGTACCGGTTTTTATTAAGCATTCAATTGAAAAACCGATCCATAGAGCAAAACATCAAAGATTATTTTTTCTTTTTTTTTGTTTGCAAAGCATCAAAGATGAAAATGGACATACTTCTCCAGTAACTGACAGAAAGCCCAATATGAGATTCTAAATCTTATCAAGATTCAAGAATATTAAGAACAAAAAGGCTTTTGTGGTGGTGAAACAAGACGTAACAATTAATTATGTTGGATATATGTTCTGTAAACATCTAATTAGGAAACCTGACACCTATACCCGTAGATGGATCAGTCAATCAGATACCAATCAAATGTTTAATTCATACACAAAGCATTTACATTCAGGAAAAGGTCGCATGGCGCTTACTCGTTTTATTGGTCCATCACTCTCTGTCGATGTCTGATATGCTCTCAGAATTCATAATATTTACCTGTCAGATATTTAGATAGATCACTCTGATATGTTCTTTCTCACACATCATATAACTATTAGGTTAAGTATTTTAATTGTCAAAATGGACAGTAAACTGTAAAACAGGCATGGGTTTATCCATTATGTCTTGTTTTTTAAACTCACTGGTGAAGTTTGAGAACTTGAGGTTTACAGTAAGCAGTTTAAGTTATCTATCATTTTAAAGGATTTTCTTGGTTAGCTTAACAACTTTCAAGATGTTATGGGTTAATTCTAATGGTTATATTTTTTCATGGGTTGATTTAGTGTTTAGTTCCACTATGACTTCATATACAATTGGGTCTTTTTAATACTTCTTCTTGATTTGTCAAAGACGCAAGAAATTACTAATTAAATATTGTTCAAGAGTTGCGAAAGACAATGAATCACAACAATAATCTTACATATATTTTACATTTACTTGGCTTATACATAGTTAAAAAAGAAATACAAATTAGAAGCAGTCACAAGTTCCTTAGTGCTAGGTAAGCAAGAACTCTATAAAGAAACAACATAAGGGCAAGAGCCAAAACATCCCACATCATATTCCCTATCCTCAAATTCTTAATCCCTTCATAATCCATAACACTACAATGCAACCCTGGTCCACAATCATAAACCTCATCCCATGTGTATTGAACTCCAACAAGAAGCTTATAGCAATAATGGCTAAAAGAAATATACTTCAACCACGCGATGAACCCCGGTATATGTTGGATATAGTAACCTCCTGCTAGTAAGAACACTAGCATTAACACCGAAGATAATGTTGCTGCTTTTTTCGCATCCATCAAGATTGCTCCTAAAGCCAACCCTACGCCTTGAGCCACTAGAACATTGTAGAGAACGATCATAAGGGTCAAGAGGAATGTGGTTAAAGATGGCTTGAGACCTCCCATCCAATATGTGATAGTGACAAAGGTCGTTGGAAGGATGAGTTCCATTGGTAAATCGCCAACTATTCTTGCTATGTAGTAGGAGGAGAGTCTGTAGATTCCTGAGGATCGGTCTTTTATGAGCATTGGCCGTTCTTGAGGGAATGTAAATATGGCGTTGAAGAGAGGAAAGAATCCCCAGAATATCGAGAAGAAGAACAATAAACCAACCTGTTTTATAATTCATGTTTGCATTTAAAACATGGAAAAAAGAGATTTATGTGTTTTAATGAAAAAAGGATAATCAAAGTTTTAATATCACAGTTTAGTAATTTTTTTACCTGATCTTGTAAGTGAGCAACGCGAGAATGCCACCATAAGAGACCAGAAAGTATGGACACCGACATGACCATAAATATTCTAAGTCCTGAAAATGATTCATGACGTCTCTCCTTTAAACCTCGCTTCAGTAGAACTGAGAACTGCGTCCACCAACTCGTTGGCCACCGATCTTCATGCAAACGACATATATATCGTTACAACAATTGTAATCAACCAACTAAATAGAAAAATTACTATTTAACTTTAATGACCTTACTTGTTAAAGACTTTGCTCTCGATCCATTGACCGTTTGATCTTGTGGATATGTTCTAGAAACTTCTTCTTTCAAGGGTGGATACAAGTTCTTTTTGTAAGACGATATTAACGACTGTTTTACTGAGTTTTGTTCCTCAAGCCGATCTAATCTCCCATTCATGTCGACTTGATCATATTGCTTTGTATCCAAAGTAATTCCTGCAAAATATGCCCAAATAAAATTTGTAGTCAAAATATAGTAAAAAGCAACATCTAAACACATGATTTATTAGTGTTTCAAAAAAAACACATGATTTATTCCACTATTAATAAGCTTTTTATTTCTCTCTTTTTAATTAAATTTAATTAAAAAGGACAAAGCTTGTAATAAATATGCAAAGAGAGGGATAAAAATTGTCGTTGTCACATATCTCATGATACATGAACAAAACCAAACAAAGTGTTTATTTAGCTTTTTGCTGTCTTTTTTTTTCTTTTTTCTTTTTTTAACTTCGAAATAGGTTATGTACCTACCGTTAGCAAGATCAAGCACGAAGTCGGCCGGGTTAACGAAACTGGATCCGGGTTGAAACCCAATCGAACCAAAATACTCCATGACCCGACCCGAGTCTCCACTATAAATCGGACTTCCTTCAGACAAAACCAACACTTTATCGAACATCCTATAAAGCCTACTCGACGGCTGATGAATCGTCGTCACCACCGTCCGACCACCACGCGCCAACGTTCTCAACGTGGCGACTATACGCGCCGCCGTCGTGGAATCAAGCCCCGAAGTTGGCTCATCGAGGAGCAACAAACTCGGGTTCACGAGCATTTCTTGTCCGATGCTAACCCGTTTTCTCTCCCCACCCGATATCCCTCGGACCAACCCGCCTCCGATCACGCTGTTACAACACCGGGTCAACCCGAGATCCGAAACAACGGTCTCCGCCTGCTCGATTTTCTCTTTCCGGGTCAGTTCTTTTGGTAAACGGAGCAAAGCCGTGTACGTTAGCGTCTCCATTACCGTTAAGTGTGGGTAGAGAACGTCTTCTTGTGTAACGAATCCCGTTTTACGTTTCACGGAACTTGTAAACGGTTTTCCGTTGTAACTAACAGTTCCCGAGAGCTTACCGTGTAAACGTCCGGCTAACGCTGTTACTAGCGTTGTTTTGCCACTACCTGATGGACCAAGCATTGCTAGTAGCTCACCTGGCTTTACTATTCCGCTTACACCGTTGAGAACGAACCGGTTCGGTTTTGGTTCTTGTGAACCGAACCAGTAGCTTCTTTTCCCGGTTTGTGATTTAATACTGTACGTCAGCTCCTCAAACTACATTATATATTTTATATATACGAATCAAAGAAAAAACAAGAGAATTTGTTACTAAAAGAAAATAAATGGATTGTATAAAAATTGACCTTGAGGATTATAGGACGTAAAGATTGGCGTAGAACGGAAGATTGCCTAGATTGGTGACTCGGACCGTCGTGGTAGTCGTCATGGCATGGGATTACGTGACTTGGAGAGCTAAACTGGGTTTCTTGAACCGGGCTTGTTACGCTTTGGCTAGCATCCGGTGTTTTCGGAAAGCTAGATTCTTGCTCATTAGGAGGCATCATCTAGAGAGAGATACAAAGAGAGAAAGATTTGATGTGTAGAGTTGAGAAGTTCACATGAAATGTGATGTGTATATAAAGGAAAAGAAGTGGGGACTATCATGGAGGAGAAATTGAGTTGGAGAGAGTATATACTTTATCAAATAGTTAATTAATTTTCCGCTTTTGAAGATAAACAATGTCAACTTAATTTTTTCTACAAAACACACACTCATAATCTGATAAATATTCTTTCAATACATGTATGTATGTATAGACAATACATTTGTCACTAAAGATACACACGTCTTATCTATTTTACTACTGGTTACGTTATATTAGTTTAATGGTAGGGTAGCTACCATATTTTACTACTGGTTACGTTATATTTTACTACTGGTAACATTATATTTGTTTTTGTTGCAAAAGATTGCAATTTAGTAACAAGAACATGCAACATTTATTATGGTTGTGATTTTGCAATAAATTTGTCATGAAACTGCAACGAATATTCATTATTGCAAAAATATTGCAATAATCATAACAAATTATTAACGAAATGGACGTTGCAATTTTTTTTTTGCAATATGAATATTTTCTTGTAGTGTAGTAACCAACCATTTTTCATGTATATCAATGTTTTTTATCAAAACTCAAAGTAGGTATGCAATTGTAGATTCATTCATCAGTATGATATTCACTCAGCGTCCAGCGATTGCATACGAAAATAAGTTTGCATGTTAAACTTGTTAAGACATGAAACCCGAACAAGAAGAATATACGGTTCATGCACTAATGCAATTGGCAAAAAAAAAGGTAAGAGACAAAAGTCACGTTCTTGAACACGTAGCTTGTTTATGCCGTCATACCATGGAGGAAAACTAAAGTCTTTTTTGAAAGTGACAAAAGCAAAGCATTTTCTTTGCTTCTGGACCATATTATATAAATCATGCATGATAATACCTGAACTAAACAAGGACTCAAATGAACCAATGATAATTAGTAGCATTTCTGATTATCTTCATTGACGCTGAATATTTATTTGTTTGATTCCCTAATTAAATTAGGAAACGTAGTTAAAAAAAGAACATTATTGTTTTTTTAAGTAAATGGATTTGACACCAAAACAGAAAGTTAAGAAGAACATTACAGAACAAAGTTATGCTCATCTCGACATATTTATTCTAGAGATTCCATTCAACGATCAGCCTGACCAATACAGCTGTATACATGTACCACAAATTTTTTCTTTTCCAACTATATCTTAATAGAAAATTAATATTTATAAGCACCCATAAAGCTAAAAATAAGTTTTTATACAAAATAATTACTACGGTAACGTTTTCTGTAGATAAATTACATAGAAATAACTCATAAAACAAATGTTCAGAAAATTAAGAAAAAAAATCTTCCTAAAATATGGTGTGCTTTTTTTTGTGATGAAATCTAATGCTAAGATATGTGGTAGAACTATTATAATCGATAATTTTGATAGTTTAAATATATAAATTTTCTAGAAAAACTAATTAACAACCAATGGATAATATTAATTTATACAGAACTTCCAAAATCTTATAAAATGTAATGTATCAATAAGTTTAGTTATATTTAGGTGCGAAATTAATATACTATATAAAATAGGTAAGAGAAAAAAATAAAAATGTATACCAATATTCTGAAAACACATATCAACTTCTCAAAACTTATCTCAATTTTGTAAAATACTATATAAAATACTATAGAGTAGTCGCAAGGATATCACGTTTGTATGTTTTTATAAGTTTTGGATACAAATCGAAAACTGGCTTTTAACTGTAATAGTACAATATACACTTTTACACGGAATTTACATATTTGCTTTTTCTAACAATTTGCGATTTACACGCAAATTAACAATTAAAGAAAGCAGAGCTTAAAAGAATTTTAAAACTTTTAAATCTTGTAAGATTAGAATCGGTCTTCAACCAGCAGTAGGTAAATGAATTAGCTGTGGAAAATAAATTTGCAAAGTAAACTAAAATCAGGCGACAATATATACCTACGGAAATATTAGGAATATTGGACATCATGTGGAAAAGGACTATATGATGTTCGATAATGATGGGAGGCACAATGTTATTACGACACACATATAAGCTCTAAATGGATAAACAAAATATGATATTATGAGATAAAAATGTCATTCCACTTAATCACATGAAGAAAACACCAACAATAATGAAAATCGCTCAGAAATGTTTGCTAACTAGATGAAAAAAGAACAATTTTTTTTAAAAGCTAAGAGAACAATTTCTTTGTAAAAATATTTATCAACCAAGTATAGAAATATCAGCGAATGCATGGTATTGCGTGATAAACCTTGTGGCAATAATAGTTTTTTTTTGTAGCAATAATAGTTTCTCTATACATGTTTACTTATGACATGGTCTCACACTTTATCCACATAGATATTACGTGCATCATATGAAGAAAACAATTATTTAAAATTTGTTCTTGTTCCTATTTTAAACAGACACATGCATAATACATTATTAAATAGATTGGAGAAATGTGATTGCAATTTATATACTATACTATTACTAGATATTCCCTCTGTCCCACTTTAAATGGTGTTTTAGGTTTTTTATTTTGTCTCATTTTAAGTGATGTTCTCACAAATCTAGATAAAATTTAATATCATTTCAATTTTGTGACCAATTAAAAAATATTGTATCATTTTCTTATTGGTTGAACTAGTTTCATTTAATGATATTTTTATATTATCAAGATAAATTACATAAAAATGTGTACTTTCTTAATTTATGTGCAAAAACCTTAAAATCCATTTATAGTGGAACAGAGGGAGTATATTACTAGATATATAACATCTATAAGGCTGTAACCATTTTTCAAAATAGAAGTACAATAAATCAAGAGTGATTTACACATCACATACATTTTTAGTAATTATTACACACGCATATATACATATTATGTTTTGAAACCCTTGTACCATGGAAAAAAGAAATAAGAGAAAGTCTTATTCTTTTACCCTATTCTTTTCCCAAATGAACAAAATGAAAATCATAATTACCATATCGTTATTTTGGATGGAGAGAGGGGTGTTGCCCCAAAAGCTAAAAACTTCCCTTTGAATCTGATTCAGTGAAGCATTTATTTATTTTATAAGGAAAAAAACAGTCACTACATGAGGTAAGATTATTCATTCAAAAAGGAATAGAATTAAGGGATCATATGAAAAATTGTAACACACTACATATATTCAATGTCAATCAATAATCATATTAAAGTTGATAAAATAATTAATGTATGCTCTCCCGGAACAATAAATGGCTCAGTTTCTTTTTTTTTCTTTTGTTAACAAATGTCTCATGTTTCATTTTTAGCATATTTGTTTCATTAAATAAATATTTTATTTCTTGTGGAATTTCACAGTATTCTAATTCATTTTATTAGAGAAGAAAATGAAAAGGAATTTTGTTCGTGTAGGTGCTCTCTCGAACGTGGCACTTGCTAGTTCGATGATAACGATTTTGGGTAAGATAGTGTCTTCTTTTTCTTAAAGAGAAAGATAGTCTTCGTTGAATCATAATGTGCTCCAAACCTTTGATTGTCCTCTTTTTCATTAAATGAAATCATTTAAAATCTGCTTTCTTTTTCTATGTTTTCGATTTTACTTACCTATTGTTGATGTAGTAGTGCCCGTACTTAAGTCAGAAAGTCCATTCGCTTAGATGTCCGACGAATGACGATTTAAAAAGAAGAAAGAGCGATGAACTGTATCATAAAATGTAATTCCGCAGATAGTTGTGGATTTTGACAGCTTTATGCCAAACCAAATCCTAATACTAATCATTTGCGCGAGGGACTTTGTAATTCTACTTCAGCTTTAATGATACATTTCTGTTGCTTTTCTTCTTGTTTTGAAAAAGAAACACGAGTATACATTACTTTAAAGATATTGAGCAATACTAAATGAAGTTCTCGTGGAAGCTCCTTTAGTGACTAAAGATTCATTAATATTTTTACATCAAGAAGTCTAATTTTCGAATCTTAAAAATGGAATTATACGAACTATTAGAGAAATGGTTTACAAGAGATTTGCATCATGGTGCAAAGAATATCGTCAAGTGTCGATCCAATACGGTAACTCAGATGATGCTGTCAGGCATGAACGTCATAAGCCAGATAGAATTGTCGGGTGTAGAATTATCAGTAATGTTTCTCATTGATTGTAATAGCATAATTATCCAACGTTAAAAATGAAGTTCTCTGGTATTTGTAGAATTAAATGTCTTGTTCATCTCAATCACAAATAGGAATGTATGGAAAAACGCTTCTTCGATAAAAACAAGTTAAATTTTGTTAGTGTCATCTTCAATGAGACATATAAACAACAAATTTGGTATAATTTTATCTCCAATGAAACACTAAAAGTAATAGTTTCTCACCAAATTTGGTGTAATATAAATAGTATCACACCAAATTGGATTTGACACTAGATATTAAAATAATATATTTTATTAATTTTCATTTAACTATAAATTGATTAGTTTTACACTTATAGTAAAAATGAATATATCATAATATTTGGTATTTTTATTTGTATTTCACATAACTAAAACATTAAACTATTATTGTATTTATTTTTTAATTAATAATATAACTAAATGATTATTATTAATTACATAGATAAAATTGTAGAAAAATAAAAATGTACAAGGTTTTAGGTCGTGCAGGGGCATGTTGGTAATTTGTGGTAACTTATGGGCTTCAGTCGGTCATTAAATTGGTCAGCTTTGGTTCTTTCAAACATTCTTAGCAAGTATGGTCATATTTGACAGGTGATCCACTTTAGTATCTCTAGTACCATCTGCTAAGTCGACTAATATTTTAATAAAATAAATAA
Organism: Brassica nigra; assembly: GCA_016432835.1. Taxonomy (NCBI): domain Eukaryota; kingdom Viridiplantae; phylum Streptophyta; class Magnoliopsida; order Brassicales; family Brassicaceae; genus Brassica; species Brassica nigra. The sequence goes on along the minus strand of CM028247.1, from coordinate 11,397,300 downwards.
TACAAATTAAATAAAATAAAATAACATATACAAATAAATAGAAACTTAAAATTACCAAATTTCAATAATTAAATATAAAACTAGATGTGACAAACATAATTAGTAAATTACAAATCATTAATATATTAAATTGCCAAAATTAAAAAAAATTAATAATATAAAATATTGTTTTGGTGTAGAATTTAGTGTGATTGTTGGAGATGAAAAATAAAGCTTAACACTAAAACACCAAATTTGGTGTAGTTTCAATGCCAAATTTGGTGTTGTGGTTGGAGATTCTTTAACAAATCCATCAATCAGTACACTAAAACTTAAGTTATATTATTAGTATGCAAAAGTTCTACTGAAATAAAAATGTTTTTAAAGGTTCTTCATATTATTTTTCAAATGTACAAAATGGATTAAAAATAAACTGAAGAAACTAAAGAAAAAAAAAGTAAAACCAAACCTAAACTGAAATGGTATACAATAAACCGAAAGCTAAAATACAAAAAAAGAAAACCAAAACCGAAAATAGATTTGGCAAAGCTAGAGCCGCCAATGTGGCCGCCACATCAGCTAAAACCAACACCCACTAGAGTATCTTCCACCAGGAACTTGTCGAGAGAACTATAATAGAGAGGCAACCTAGATAAGAGAAGAAAAAAGAACAAAGAAGTGAAGGTTGAAGAGGAGACAACAAAACGGAGGGGTTTCGCCAGTTTGGAACCGATGGGTGGATATACCAAAATCACACCCCACGACTAACCCGCCTCCACCCTCACTGGAAAACCTAACTCTAAAACTCCACAACTCCACTCACCGTCCTCAAAGAAAGCAAAAAAAAAAAAGGAGAGAATGAACTGGTAGATCTGGTTGCAGCAGAACCTTAAACTTAACGTTATCCTTTCACCAAGTTGGCAAATAGAAGCATCGTCGATAACCCAAGAAAGTACGACCACTATGAATTAATCCAGAAGAAAACAAAGGGAGGCTCGGAGAGATACAATTCTAATCTACCCCCACAGATCCTCGTCATGAAGCCAGGAACCAAAGCTCCATTGAAGACCACTGATATATTTTCCGACAATTTAGATCCAAACCCATTATAGCTCAAAATGGTATAGAACTGTACCTCAAAGTGAAGCTCTTAACTCGATCTACCGAGATGTAACGCCGGAGAATGTATTAGATGCTAGAGTGATAAAACTGTAAGGAATTTTTTTTTCTTTCAAAAATGAGAGATGAAAGAGAGAATTAAAAGATCTATAGGAAAATGGGATGAAAAAACTAATAATTTAAATAGTAAATGTTTTTTGTTTGATATTTTGATCATTTTATTATTCTACTTTATTTATATATATATATATATATATATATGTCTGTGTCTACTCAGTTAAATAAATCTAAAGTCTTCAATGACCCTATAAGTAGAGGTTTCAGAGTTACAAAATGTTATTTATTTCTTTTAGCTTCATTACTGATTGCCTATTTAGACATTTACTAATAACCCATTTTTATTTACATTTTTATCTTCCATATGAAAATAATGGACTTATGTGTCGAACAACGAAACAAGGAATATTAGATTGGTAGAAAGAAGGTAGCAAAAGATACGAAGAAAAAGTAGAAGAGAAAGAGTGGTTTTAGGTAGTTAATAAATTTGTGTTTTCAGTGTGGTCGGTCACTACATCACCGAAACTGCAGCTCGTTCTCTGGAAACTATGCTGTGGAGCTCTTCCTATCGGGGCAAACCTTGCAATGTGTGGCCTATCTACACCCACATCATGTCTTCATTGTGGTGATACTGAGACTGCTCTTCACCTATTTTCTCACTGCCTTTTCACTGTTCAGGTATGGAGTCGAGCACCCCTCAAGCAGTCTTTTACACCAACCAATTGTCAAACTCTATCATCAGCAATCAAAGAGTCAATTTCTCTGATTTGTCTCCCACCTACTATCTGAGTGTCAACTTGTCAACATGGATTTGTTGGTTTCTGTGGACGACAAGAAACCTGTTGGTGTTTGAAAATCGTCGAGTGTCTGCTACCGTAATTGTCTCCAATACTCTCTCTTCAGCCCGTGAATGGCTATCAGCACAGCACACTGCTCTGGTTCCTCACCATGTACGACTCACGCCTCCTGAACAGGATTTTTCAGTTCCTTTCGATGTAACCTGCAACACTGATGCGGCCTGGTTAAAGGAAACAAAAGCTGCTGGGTTAGGATGGTTGTTCGACTTCTCTTGTCCGGTCTCGAGGGACTGTAAGTCAATTACAATACTCTATGCTTCTTCACTTTTAATGGCTGAAGTACTTGCTATACATGAGATTTTTCTATTGGCAGAGCAAAGTCTTATTTCCAAAGTCTGGTTTTGATTCAACTCCCAAGAGCTTATCAAAGGTATCAACTCGAAGTCCTATCCGATGGAATTCTATGGGGGTTTTCACCGATATCGAGTTTCTATCTTCGTCTTTCATTATTACTCTGTTTTCTTATGTTCCTAGATCACAAAACAAGACTGCAGACTCTCTGGTTAAAAGCGCTATGTGCAATGTCCCTATGGTGCAATTGCTTTCCGTTTCTTTAATCAAAGTGGTGTTCAGAAAAAGCAAATTTGTGTTTTTTTTATTAAGCTTAATTTCTCAAAATTAATCCATATGAAACATTTAAGTAAATTTCCATTCACTGTTTTTCTATTTGGTGATTTAGCAAACAAACTAAACGGAAATGCAATATTCTACTGTTTGTCAAAACTCTGACGCTTACCGACACTTGTTTCAAAAACTAAAAAGACTACTAGTTTAAACATATAATGATTAGAATATTAAAATATCAACTAATAAAATGATATAAGAACGTATTTTCGAAAACTAAAGTATTAAAACATAAAGTGTTTAAAATATTAGAATATCTAATAAGAAAATGATATAAGAACGTAATTTTAGTTATATTCTTCAGACTTTTTCTTTTCAAATAATTTAAAGAGAATGGTAGTCACCTGATTCGGAAAGTTTATCTCTTTATTTAAGAAAGTATAAACTTGCGATTCAGTTAACAGAAAATGGACACATGATTTTTCGGTGGCCAAGTATAAAATTCTAAAGAAAAATATGATCTTAACGTGTCGATTTATCAATCGAAAACGCCAGCCCATGAGCCACTTTTGTTAAATAAGTCTTTCTCTTTCATAATTTATCTTTTCTTTTATCTCCGAGTGAAAATTCTATTACTGTATTTGTTTTTTAAAACTAAAATTATTACTGAATTTGTTAAAAACACCTACTGGTCAATTATCTTCGGAAAAGCTACCATAAAATGCGAGGATGCTTCCTGCAAAAACAAATAAGATAGACAATGCTGACTTTTTAGGGCTTGATAAATATTTATTAATTAGCGACAAAAAATATTTATTAATTTTAGGGCCAATGTTTTTTTCTGAACTTAATATTTATTGATTTTTAGGGCTAATGTTAAGAAAAATAAATCTGCTGGTAGCAATCAGAAGTAGACTAAAAGGTGCAGAAATTTTATAAATTTTATGTATCGTAACAAAAATAAAAATTAATAGATCACTGGTTAGAGATATTTGGGTAGAGAAACTTTATAAATTTTATGTATCTTAAGAAAATAAAAATTAATAGATTACGGGTTAAAGGTATTTGTGTTTAGAACCGTAATTATTAGGGTTACCAATATAATATTTTTATACAACCGTGTGGCGTGCGAAGGCAGGTTGAGAGATGTGAGGACAAGTGCACCCATAATAATATTACTACTAGGCCCGAGCCATGCTCGGTGTGAGATCTATATAATTTTTTTTACAGAAAAGCAATGAGTAAATTGTAAAAAATGAAACTTATATAGTTTGTGTAACTTCATATATGCAAAATTATTGTATTTTTCAAATGGCATTTAAGGAACCAGAAATTTTGAGACACGATATATTAGTTGGTTTCTATCTGTATTACCAGTTAGGAATCTGATATGGGAATACATTTAAACTAATATATTTTGATAAATGATATAATAACTGATAAATGATGAATATATAGAGGGTTGATGGCATATGTTGTAATTTTTCTAGTCAATAAATGGTTGTTTAAAATGTTGTGTGAGAAGGTTTGTGGTGTTGACACATAAGTATAATGGCAAATTTGTTAATAATACATAAAATTAAGGTTATTTTTTTAAAATGCTTTTCTCTTAATAATAAGGGGATTTACTATTTTATGTACAAAATAACTAATATTTTGGTGTATTAAATGGCAAAGTAAAGTTGTGAACCCCTAATTCAAATTCAATTCCTACTTATTAATATCTCAGTATTATTTTAGCAATATAGTGCATCCACTGAATAATTATTCTAGCTTCGCCCTTGGTGGCGTGATAACATCTATTGTGAAAATAAGAAGAGTCCGCATATCTCTGTCAGTGTCCAACTGTCCACTGGTGACGTTCAACTGAATTGGGTTTATGTGAACTAATTTTTTTTTTGTCACTGGTTTATGTGAACTAATTAAAAGATAGGAAAACGTGTAAACATTATAAAAACTTAATCAAGGAGACTTATTTTTCTTGGGTAGTCAAAGCTTCAAAGTATTTATTTTGTGTTCTTTTGCTTTCGGGCCAAAAGGAGAAATGGCCACATAAAGTTATAACTTATAATGGTGTCAAAACAATGTACAGTTTCCTTTTTGCATGTTCTATAAAAGACCATGCATTATTAAGTTTAGAAACTTTTGCATGTTCCTCAAAGACTCCAAAGAAAAATGAAATGAATGTTAGTGTAGAGATAGTATTGTATAGATAACAATATAACATCTGCAAGCTATCCGTATCTACTAGACATAACAAAATAAAATTTAAATACATCTGCAAGCTATTTTACATCTGTAACTCCGTTGCTAATTTGTAACGTTTAAATGCTGATCATAAGTTCATAACTAATGGAACATGATTTTACTTCTGAACTGTAATCATTTACCATCGTTATCGTGTCATCGCTGATATATAAATTAAGCAAACCCTATGTGAGCAAAAATCAGTTTCATTATTCTTGCAGCAACTTAAGAAACACAATCTGATTTTCATGTGGGATGAAACGTTTCTTTCCAAATTACAGCTTCTTTGATGGATCAAAGTTTCTTTATTTGTGGATGTGAGATCATATGCTTAAAACTTCACGAAAGTATTTAAAGATTTAAATAACCTAAGAGCCTTTGGTACAAACTTTTACGATAGAACTACAAAAGTATTTACTGAGTGCTCATAATAATTTGCAAATGTTGTAGTAAAGTGTAGCATTACAATGCTATGGCTACGGGCTACGGTTAAAATGCTAATGCATTATTTGTTCTCGACAACCGTGAATGCAGATTTAACACACACACACACACACACTGACACATAAAAGTGTAAATACATTGTTGACAAAAAGGTGTAGATAGATTCTAGAGCATCTTCGGTCGGTACGAATGTCTCACTATACGTTTCATTTTACTGCCCCAATTTGCAATTATTTGTCCTTTACTCAGTCCACACGTAAAACACATAAGTTTTATTTTTGCTAAATAACACACAAAAGTTATAATGATTGTTTGAATTCTTTGGTCTTCATTAATATTAATTTGGGTCCAAGGGAAAATGACTAAACATCATTAATATTTTCTTACATATTTTAGAACATCTCCAACCCAACCTCAATTCCTCAAATTTTGAGGTTTTTATCATTCCAACCGAACCTCAAAACTATCTTTATTTTTATTTTGGTCCTTATATTTTTTTTTAACAAATACATATACTAAACTTAATTAGAATAACTTAGTACACGAAAATAAAATAAAATAGGATAAATATTATATAACATTAAAATAGAATTCACACAGTAGAAAAATACTTTAAATAAAATTCACACAAAATAAAATACATTAAACCCACTTAGCACAAATTAAGGCAAATTACATAAACACTTAAATATTATATATCTTACAAGTGGTATTTTATATGTAATTTTCTAAAGGTTTTGTGTATGTGTGTTGTTTTATTATATATGTAATCTATATCATTTTTATTATATAATATTGTAATATTATGTGTCGTGTAATATATTAAATGTATATTTTATATGTATTTGTCTAGTTTTGTCATTATTATTAATTTTTGTTAATGTCAAAGACTAGAATACAAATAAACTAAACTTTTAAAGATTTTTTTTTGAGGATATATGGTTGGATCAATCAACCTTCAAATCTTCATTTTGAAGTTTTGTTTCCCTTAAAATAAAGTTTTGGATTGGAGATGCCCTAACAAAAAAAGGCTGAAGAAGAGTAACACTCAAGTGCATTTTTGAAAATACAGCATATCTATTGCCACAGCATATTGAAAAATTTATAATAAGCTTTCTTAATTAGTTATACGAAAACATATAAAAAATTGCGTCTAAGAAAACTATGATATAAAAAAAATTGCGTTATAAAATTGCGTTCATTCGCGTACAGTGAAATCTCTATAAATTAATAATGGTGGGACTATACCAAAACTATATTTTTTTATTAATTTATAGAAGTTATTAATTTATCGATATACTAATTGAACCAAAAACTCAATTTTGGACTATAAAATTATATTATTTTATAGAAATTTTTAGTGTATATTAATTTATAGAGTATTAATTTGAAGAGGTTATACTGTATGTTTTTGTGTTTGTTATAGTTATCTTTTTGGCTTACATGATTATTGTAGGTTTGGATTTAACTTTTATTCATTAAAATATTACTCTTCTGTTTCAATATTAGTGATGTTTTGTGTGATTTTCGTTTTTTCACAATAGATGATATTTTAAAATATTTAGTTAACTTTAACTTTATTAAAAACTGTATAATCAATTGCAATTTTACTATTTTTATTTATAATTAAATGATTTTATTTTAAATTATATTTTTCAATGACTTTTTTAGAAAAAACAATTTTTTAATATATGTGTAACGTGGCAAAACATCTTTTATTATAAAACAGGAGGAAAAGATGCATGGGGAAAAAAACTCAATATCTTTTTTTTATATATAACAATATCATAAAAGGTGTCATTGTTATATATAAAACATGGTATATATAAAAACATGGTATCTGAAATTAATATACAAGTAACTTCTAGTTCCTTTCCAACGCTTGATCAATTTTATAACGACCTCGTTCGTTCGCGAATTATAGGCGCATTGACAACTTTTGTTTCAGTTTCCACTATCTGTGGGCAGTGGCTAGTTAGTTTCCGTACAAAAAGATGAGTAAGAAACAAATATCGAGAGGAAGCAGGATACAGTGATATGTCATCCATATTTTTTAATTGATGCTGACACAAATCACATATTAATTATAATATATATATATATATATACTTTTGAAAACACATAATAAAATATGATACTTTGATTAACGAATATTCAAACCTGACATCCAAAAAGATTATCTAATATGATTTGATATGATTAAGAATGTAGTGAGAATATTAAAGAGGGTCGGTCTGGCAGTTGCCCACTTGGGCCGTTATCATTTTATTTTAGGTTCATGGAACAGATAAGAGAGAGTTACACATACAATCCGACTTGTGTTCTTGGCACACTTTCTCTGTCTTCTTCTGGACAGAAATAACTCTACTTTTTGTGTAAGGAGAAGTGTACCTATTTCTCTTAAAGAGACAACAGTAAAGTGAGTAAATTGAAACTAAGTTTGTGTTTAATTGTAATATATGATAAAGGTTAAAATAAAAAGGTAGGTGTATGAGAAAAAGTGAATTGTTTTGAGACATTGGATTGATTTACACGCATAAGTTCTAACGGCTGAGAATATGTGGACACCATATATGCCAATTTGTTGACACCATATATGTTCCAATTTGTGGACACCATATATGTGGACAAATTAATTGGTGGACAAGAGAAGCATCGATAACATAATTTTGATCGAATGTTGTAGGAGAGACATTGCCTTCCTTGTCTATCTAAGAAGAAAATATGAATTGTTTATTAACTTTTCATATACTCGATTTAGGTATTTAGATAGCTGGTTTCGAACTGAGTAAAGAATAAAAGAATTTGTAAACCGATGAATTGTGGATCTGATTAGTACAACTTCTCTATAAACTCATTCATCGTTGTCATGAAACAATGATTGAGTTTTTTTGTGTACACAATTCATTGGGCGAGACTTCTGTGGACACAATATATGTGGACATAGAAAGTGTGGATATAGAAAATGTGGATATGAGTTGATAGGAGAATGTTTGTTACGAGTTAAAGTACATAACTAAAAAATTTGGGACGAAATAAAGAGGATATACAAGCAAATTAAAGAATGTCAGGGTCATATTGCAAATATCCAAAAATGGAAGGACCATATGTGTAAAATAGAGTAACTTGACTATTGGTGTTTCTAGAGCTTTTTCTCTACAACGGAAGCAACAACCAAGACTCTGGACGGCCACCACACAACTTCCATTTGACCCCAACTCTCATATCCACAACGACCTTATCCACACACAACTGCTTTTGAAATCAGAATCTAACCTTCCATGTCGATGGTTGCCTGTAAAACCAAGCGGCGGAAGAGAACACAGGTAGCGGTGGCGGCAAAAGAGAACAGAAAATAGAGAAAGAAAGACAGGAATTCGGGAGAGAGAAAGGGATATAGAAACTGATTTCAAAAAGGAGAAATGGATTAAGGTTTGGTCTTGTTCGTGAGAGTTTAATTGATTTAGGGATTTAGAAACTGGTTTCGATATGAAGAGATAAGATTATTTGTTTTGAAAAAAGAAATATATTATTTGTTTTCAAAAGGAAATATATTATTTGTTTTAAAAAAGGAAAATCGGTTTTGGCTAGTTAGAAAATCTAAGGAAACACACAATCCCAATAGTTAGGGGTCATGTTGGTAAATGCACTAAGTGAAATTGCTTTCTAAGTCTAATGTGTCTTTTTGTGTAATTGGAAATTTGAAATGTGTCTTTTTGAGTAAATTTTTCAACAAATAATGACTCAAGTCAGTCAGAAAAAGAAACAATCGACACCGTAACAAAAAGAAAAAACTCAGTTTAAGAACACTACTGTCAACGTGAAAGTGGATTTGAAATCATGAGTATATAATGTCAACGTGAAAGTGCTAAATAGTTTTAACCATGAAACTTGAGACCATGTTCTGAACAGCATCTATTATTAATAACTTATAAAGTTATAAGCATATGTTACAAATCCGGGTTTTAAACATCTAATGAAACAAGAGGTTAAAATGTATGGTTAGAACTCGAATAAAAATCAAATCCTCGTGAGTGCAAATATTCCATATAGATAAGGTAATATATCGACCTTTATAGATTAATGGGTTTTTTTCTAAATATACGCCAAAATTTGTAGATATATTAACTTTGTGCAGTGTGGTTATACCAATATACTACATTCATGTGACGACTTGCGACATAAAAAAATCTCACTATTGTTTTTAGCTTACATGTTTTTAATTTGAGAAATTTTAGCTTATATGAATGAATTTTTTAGGCCTGGCTCCCCAAACGTGTAACAATGTAAATTTCTAATGCATCTCTATCTCTAATCAGTATCACTCATGCTGATGAAAATCACATTTCAAACAAGAAAAGCGGAAAAAATCTGGAGCCAGTTATTGTCGCATGCAAATGCAACTTTTAAAGGCATATCAATGTATTATTGAATCCGACAACACAACAAACATGAGCCAATTATTATAGTTTATTATCTTTCTTTTTTTGTCGCGGAAAACTACTTGACTTTAACCATCTTTAAAGAAAGAGTAGAATTCTAATCCAGTTGAACCTTTGCATCACGTGAACAGGGTACCACATTGCTCTTAATGTAATACTTTAGGTTCTGAAATAATATGTTGGTGTGAAAATGATTAAAATTATTGATTTAGCTAGTTTTACTTCCTGTGTTTTCCAGAAACTGCGTTTAGAATATAAGGTTTAGCAAAAGTTTAGTTCTTAGATGATAAACTAATTCTCATCTGGCTTTGACCACATGATCATAATTACTTCATCGGTGGTCTTTTTATCAAATGTAACAAAGAACTTGAAGGAGAAGGTATCTATTTGAGTCTCAGGCATATCATTCAGAAAGATGTGAGCCGATTACGTTTGATTCTATACTTTTTCAGCCCGTTCCAAACTTTCGATACTCGTACGTAACTGGTACATTCTTTCTACAGGGATGATTTATCTCAACTCGTGTATAACAGTATAAGGCAATTGTACATCATACTTTGAAAAGATGTACCTTATAATTTCAATAAAAATATAAGGTAAATTGTCTTTATCTCAACTCGTGTCTTTTTGCTTCAAACAAGTTTCTTTTAAAAAAAACGTTTATGTTTTTAATCGAAAGCCTTTAGTCAAAAATAAAGTTTCTTTAAAAAACACTTTAATCAAACTTTGCAAGTGACAAAAAGCTCAACACAACAATGAACAAGTAAAGCGATGCAACAAAACTGAATCGAATATTACTGAATCAAGTGGTAAGCTCTCTCTCCCGTTTCAAATTGTAGTTAGTTTTGCATAAAAGCACTAATATTAAAAAGTTATTATTTTAAAAGTATAATTTAATATATATAAGTTTAACCAACTATAAAAAAAAATTATGTATAATTTAATTTGTCAATTTTTAATAAAGACAAAAATTGCATTTGAAATGTTAAATCTATGTTTTGAAAAAAAAAAAAATCTTCTAAAATTACTTATACGATGAAACAGAGGGAGTATATAACAACCCAAATATTTGAATCGAGACTGGGCTTGAATCGCTTGATGCTGCGTTGGGCCAACACAAAAAGAGGTAAATTACCGGTTTTCTCTCACGTCAACCACGTGATATGCCTCATAAGATAAACAATGTGGTACGTACTAGTTAGGTGAGAAAGAATATTCATGCATTTATCAAAGTAATTGGCCTCGGCAATGTGTATCATTATTCCAAATCCAATTCCCATGAGTTAAAGTCGTACTAATTTGTAATTGTAACTTGTAAGGAAGTTATAAGTAATTTGAAATTAAACACTTGATTGGTGCAACATACAAAAGATGAACGGGCCTTGTGGTCAAGTGGCAGTAGACGGGTATTATTGTTCTTGAACAAAGATGATATGAACACGATAATTAATAAGAACTTGACACTTCTTATTGCTTAAGAAACTTGCACAAAACTTAAGCTCTCAAACTCACACCAACAACTCACACCTTGCCCTTAATCTCGACATAGGTTTATATAGTATCACATATATCCTAATACTAATGATTATCTCTTATATTATGATAACTCCTAAATACAACTTGAACCTTATCTCTAAAGGTCTTGATCCCATTAGTATTAGGTTTGCTTCTTTCTCAAGCTAACTCCAAGCTTACTCCAACAGTCTCCCTTTAAGCTTGGTTGTTGTTTCCCACATCATGCGCTATCAGTTCATCTCTCAGTATTTGATCCTTCCGAGCTTTGGTTAGTATATCCGCTTCGCTTGCTTCCAGTGCGTGTTCAACCTCCATTAACCCTTTCTCAACACACTCTCTTATAAAATGAAATCTCGTGAATGTGCTTGCTCCGTCCGTGAAACACGGGTTTCTTGTAAGAGCTATTGCTGATCTATTGTCAATACATATGATGGTCTTCTCTCGTGATGTTCCAACTATCTCTTGAGCAGGTCTTGAAGCCAAATGGCTTGTCGTGCTGCCTCGGTGCCTGCCATAAATTCAGCTTCACGGGAGGACAATGCAACATCTATCTTTCATAGAGCACCATGTAATGGGACTGTTTCCTAGATAGAAAATGTGCCCGTTATGCTTCGTCATCCGGATCCACATTATGACTAGAGTCACTATAACCCACCAATCTCATTGCATTTGTTCCTGATCTCGAAAGTAATACCATACGATGTAGTTCCTTTCAGATACCTTAGACATTGCTTGATTGCAATACCATGTGATGTTCGGGTTTGCCATATATCTGCTCAAAACACCTACACACGATAGATCAGGTCTCGTATGTAAAGGTATCGAAAACAACCAATGATTTTCCTGTATCCCGTTGCATCTATCTCTTCTTCCTTTTCTGACTTTGCGGTTGAAGACCTGCCTCCATGGGAATGTGCACGGATTACACTCTTTCATGCCCGCTTCTTAAAATTTTCAACGATAGCGACTCACGGTTCGAGTTATTCTTTCTCTGTTTTCGTTACCTCAATCCCAAGATAATATGATAATTTCCCAAGGTCACTCATCTCAAACTTACTTGCCATCTCCCTTTAAACTCAGCAATCGCCCGGACACGTTCAGTCCGCGAAGAGATCGTCAACATACACCGCCGACCACCAATTTTCCTCCTGTTGTTTTCTATAAACGGACGGTTCTTTGAGACATCTTACGAACCCGAAGCCAATCAAAATCTTGTTTAGTTTATCATTCCAAGCACGGGGTGCTTGCTTCAAGCCGTACAAGGCTTTCTTGAGTCTATAAACCTTGTGCTCACTACCTTTTATTTGAAACCTTCGTTGCATGACATAGACTGTCTCCTTTAAGTCTCCGTGCAAAGCAGTTTTACATCAAGATGATGTATTTCCCAACCACTGGTAGCAGCTAGATTGATCAATAATCTTATGGTTTCGATCCTAGCCACAGGAGCGAAAACTTCTTCGTAATCTATCCCATATCTCTGGACATAACCTTTTGCAACAAGCCTCGACTTGTACTTATTTATGCTTCCGTCGGAGTTCCTTTTAATCTTAAAAACCCACTTCAAACCTATCGCTTTTGCTCCTGGAGGAAGATCCACAAGTTCCCATGAATCAAGCTTTGTAATAGAGTCGATCTCTGCTTCACACGCCCGTAACCATTCCTTATGTCTTTTAGCTTCCTCAAAGTTTGTAGACTTTAGATCTAAAACTTGTTCAAGGGCAGCCACTATATGTATGTATGTTTTGCGTGGTAAGCTCTTGAGAAACTTCTTAACAAGTTTAGATTCTTCTATCTCTTCTCCTAGAGATGCTGATTTTGATGATATCTCTGCAAGCTTTCCCGCAAAATCATCTATTGTCTCTGTTTCCTTCATCTCTAGACGATCAAAGTCAGCCATCAATGTTTGCAGTCTTGCTTCCTTAACTCTTTCTGCTCCAACATGGCGAGTTTTTATCGCCTCCCAGACTTTCTTAGCAGTATCAAGCTCCCCAACTTGAAGTATGAGAGCCTCCGGTATAGCCTGAAACAATAGTGCCAACGCCATATTGTTTTTCTTATTATCAAATTCTTAGGTTTATGATCTCCCAAACCTCATGCACCTTGAGCAGAATCTTCATCCTCATGGCCCATACTACATAGTTTGTTGCAGTAAGAGTCGGACACTTGATTGAGGACCCTCCTTCCTTAGGTTTAGAACTCGACACGACTAGATCTCCCATGACCTAGGCTCTGATACCAATTATTGTTCTTGAACAAAGATGATATGAACACGATAATTAATAAGAACTTGACACTTCTTATTGCTTAAGAAACTTGCACAAAACTTAAGCTCTCAAACTCACACCAACAACTCACACCTTGCCCTTAATCTCGACATAGGTTTATATAGTATCACATATATCCTAATACTAATGATTATCTCTTATATTATGATAACTCCTAAATACAACTTGAACCTTATCTCTAAAGGTCTTGATCCCATTAGTATTAGGTTTGCTTCTTTCTCAAGCTAACTCCAAGCTTACTCCAACAGGTATGGGACGCTAACACGTTTCAGGTTCGATCCTCCTGCTATGCGAAACTAAGTCACATTGTTCCATTCATTTAATGTGGATATGGATCCATATTTTAGAATCCATTTGAATGCCCTGGAGAAAGAGTCCATCCGCGGGCTTGCGACTCCCCTGATTCAATCAGGTTAAAAAATTTCATTTAAAAAAAAAAAACGTAAAAAAGATGCACGATGCGTTTTAATGCAGTTAACAGTTGGAGTTGTTAGTGTGTCGTATTTCACGTTGGCAAATGTTTGTTGACTAGTTTCTTGGGCGGTGAATCTGTATTCTTTTAGCAAAAAAAAAAAAACTATATTCAAAATTGTCATTTGGTAGTTGTTAAGCTAAACCTTCAGTATGTTATACCCAAACAAATCTAACGATTGTCCGAGAAGATCCAATCAAGTTCATTCAATGTTAAATTATTCAAAAAAAATGTTAGATTATTCATTTTTAGTTGTACGTTTATTACTGGTTTTTCTGGAGAACCGGTAATGGAGCCGAATGCTAAAAATTACTTTGGTTATATTGATTTTTTTTTTTTTGACAACGGTTTGATTTACAGGAGCTTTACTAAGAGATGTGTTTTCATTAAAATAGTGTATATATATCTGGTTAGTTTTGTTCCCACAACGTACAACAGTTGGTGATTTATCAAGTTTGATCGGCCCCAGTTTCAGAATTAGCTGTAACAAGAACAGTTAACAAATATAAAATAACGAAAGTAAGATATAATATTACTTAAGTTGACAAAAAAATATAATATTACTTATGTAAAATTTTCTAATTTAACCACACAAACATGTTCGAGTAGTACAACGGATTTGAAAAAGTATTAAACATTTTGGATTCAAAATATACCATCTCATATTTATCCAGTTGTGTAGTAAAAAAATAATATATATATATCTAATTTCTAATGCGAGTAACCGAATCTGCTTGGCGTAAGTGGATAAACCCTAAAATATTAGTCAATTAGGTTTCAATCCTTTGAATTACTGAAAAACAAATTCCAACATGATCTAAAATTATTAGTTTATACTTTTATTGAAATTTCACAGGTGGAATTTATGGATGGCAGAGAGGACCGACCAACTATTCTAAAGTGCATCACTCCAAAAATCACTCCAAAAAAAGTTATTCTTTTAGTGCAAAGATTAATAACCATTGGAGAAACAAAAAAATATATATATTTACTATAAATTTTTCTATTGTTTTGATGCTAAATCATTTTTTATTTGTTCCGATAAACATATATTAATACACGAAGAGTGAACACAGCTGCATGTATCCCTTTTCTGTAATCCACTGGAATCCAGGATACATTTATTGTTTGTTTATTAATTTTCATAATCCATCGTACTAAAACTTCTGTCACGTATATCTTATGCAAATCCAGTATATTGTAAAATGAGTAAAATTTTATGATTACTGAAATGAATAAATCCTACTGTCAAAAATTATTAAATTGTCTTTTATAATCAAAAAGACAATAATTAAATACGGCAATACGCTCTTTCCAGAAAAAAGAAGTAGGAGTACATACATTTAATAATAAATTCACATTTATTGAAACATAATTTTTCAAAAAATTATTTAAAATTCAGTAATATAAAATTTGACATTTCATAAAATAGTTTGAAATTTACAGTTATATAATAATAAGTTATAAATTTTAGAAGTTTTCAACAGTTTTATAGTATTTGGGTAGAGTTTCTTAATTAAGGATTAAAAAAATCTCATGATTTTAAATAAATTATATTATAATTTATTTAAAAATATATTAAAATTTTAATTCATCTAACATTATCTAAAAACTCATTAACATATAAATCACTTCAAACGAACTACTTAGAATTCAGACTTGTTCCATGAAATGTACTGTATATCTAGTTCATTCGACCAAAAAAAAGTACTGTATATCTAGTTCAAGTACTTTTCTATCAAAGTTGCAGAGATCATTTTGTAACTAGATCTGGTTTGTTTGAGGATTATGACGGCTCCATGGTGGATCAGTGTTTCACTGTCATGTTTTTTCTACATATTAAAATTTCAAGGTAAGACTTGAATAATACGTTATCAACTAATTATTACCATCGTTCGAATTCCACACATTAAAAGTATAGTTATATTACTTATATACAAGCTACAATCGATATATCAATATCATCGGTTCGGTTAAATTCAGATAAAACGCGCATGCTTTCTACTAGTTAAAGTCATTATGGGCACCAAAAAGATATATAGTACATCAAATGATACTCACAAAGTAGTTACGAAAAAATGATACTCACAAAGTAATGGGACGTAAATTTTGAAAAATAATCAATAATATGAAAGAAATAAGGAGGGAAAAACAGGCATGTTGGTGTGGAGTAGGTGTGTGAAAAAACAACACATATACATCGTTTAATTGGATCGGTGTTGCGCTATTCGTCCCATCATAGTTTACCCGAGATGTGACAATGATGTGTTTAATTTGTGTGGATTTTTGTAATTATACATTTCTCCTTTGATATAAATTTGGATAACTATCGTTTAATTGGATCGGTGTTGCGCTATTCGTCCCATCATAGTTTACCCGATATGTGACAATGATGTGTTTAATTTGTGTGGATTTTTGTAACTATACATTTCTCCTTTGATATTAATTTGGATAACTATACAGTTCTATGCTATAAAGGAAAAAATCAAATAATTATACGAATGATAGTCTACATAGACAAGCAGATCCGGAAACGTATTGATTCACACAGAGGAAGAATTTGGAGAAGATACAGAGATGCCATGAAAGTCTGGTTGGCTTCTAGAATCAGACATGGAAGCTGAATAGATCGGATTGATTTAAATGCAAAATGGCAATCTTAGATTGCTAAGAAATAACACTGTAAAAAAGTTTTTTAACTTTTTTTTTAGGTTGAATAATTTTTTTAGGTTGAATAAATTTGATATTCATTCAAAAAAAAAAAATCAAACATTTGGTGATCATCATTTAACCTATATACACATACTAAAAAAATATCAGACGTCTAAGCAATTAGAGTAACTCATCGCATAATCGCATTAGAAAAGAAAGTAATTCATTGCTATAAGAATCGTCTAAATCATACATAATTTTTTTTCTCGGCATATCATACATAAATATAAATTACAAACTTTGTATAGATTTTGAATAGTCCACATTCAAAATAATAAAATTTCAAAACACCCTATAATATTATATTTATAACACTGTTTAGTATATGGATATAAGACATGATTTCTACTTATTCTAAATAAAAAGACATGATTTCTACTCTTGGAGACCTCGAATATATACTATAACAAAACACGTTGCGTTTTAGTTTACGAACACGAAACATTACGTTTATGGTAACAAACTAATACTTGTTAGTGTGAGAAAAATGGTGGAGAAAATTGTCAACTCTACAGACTACACAGCCCCCTCTACATTGATTGAGATCAATCGCAAACCTTCCTGTCCCCTTAGATCTATATATGTAAACAAATCTTTAACTATTAACTGTAAAGTTGACACAATGTAAATGTCGATTTGAGGTGTGACATGTCTTAGTCATAAGTCCCAATGAAGTCAGTCCCTTAATCTACGGTTAGGTGGTTGCTGCTAACCTTCCAATCTTGTCTCACCTCTTACTTTTTTTTTCCTTTTTGTATCTTCTATTACATCCATCTTCCTCTGACGTCCCTTTTTCAAATTTCTAGATAAACAATCGACTGATTAGTTTACATAGATTTGCCGACCAATACTTCTAATTCTGATTTATGACAATCTAAAAATCAGTAAAGTCCAAGAAGACCTGACGAATTAACTTTTGTTTGGTTACTTAAGACCATCATTATCATCGATGAAATCTTTTTTTTTACTGATTTAAATTTTTTTTTTTAAAAAGAATCAACTGCGGTCTGTCACGTGTTGGTGGGGCCCGCAAACAGTGCAAAAAACTCACAATAATCGATTCTTATCTCATGCCATTTGTGACCGATTTCTTTTAACATGGTGGAGTCCATCCAATATTTTATAATTTTTACCTAAGGATTCTATTGCTAAGGATCAGCGATAATGCTGCCTAAATTAGTTACATTCTCTAAAACGTCACCGTTTACACAAACATTTTATTTATCGATCTGTTTTATATGGAATGAGAAATCATCAGTGTTCTAAAATACGCTATACGCTAGTCTGGAGGTGAATTACTGTATAGCACATGAATGTATATACGGATGTATATACAGAGTATATACGGATGTATATACAGAGTATATACGGTAGATATATTTCAAATAAATATCATAGTAATAAATAAAATAATTACATAAGTTATATGTAAACAATAAAATATATATAGTAAACATACTTAAATATAGTATGCATTATATTTATTTATGGAATATTGAAATGAAAACATGAACTAAATGGTATCTATAAAATCAAAAGAATCAAAACTGTGATTAAATTTTTTTTTTTACAAATTTAAGTAGAAAACACATTAAACGCTGTATAGGGTGTATAAACGCTGTTTTACACGGCGTATAAATGTTGTATATACGCCGTATACACTATTATACATTATGACCGTATTATTCTATTGTATACCAAAAAACAGTACAATACACTACTGTATAGGGTATATATACCGTATATATGGGATTGTACGCTGTATTTTAGAATACTGGAAATCATACGTTAGATTAGAATAAAATAACGATATAGAAAATTATTTAAAACGTAAAAGTATTTTAACAAAAAAAAATCACACGTGAAAATAGTCGAGATAAAAAAAACAGTATAAATGACAGAAACCTAATCCTTACTTAAGGTCAAATAAGTAATTTTTTTTAAAAAAATGTATAATTTAAAATTAATTTAGTTAAACAAAATAAGTCACCAAGAGCATTAAAAAGTCCGTTAAAGACCATTATAAGACATCTTTACTTAAGGTCAAATAAGTAATTTTATTAAAAAAAATGTATAATTTAAAATTAATTTAGTTAAACAAAACAAGTCCCACGAGTAGAGGTGTCAAAATAGGCTAAAATTGATGGATTTATCTAAACCAAATCAATCTATGGATGGTAATGAGTCAAAATTTTGGATATTATTGGATTAATAGTTTTAATGGCCACGAGCATTAAAAACTCCATTAAAGACCATTATAAGACAGGACAAGAGTTCCACTCCAAACTTCAATTTTAAGTCTCAGTTCCATAAAGAAGCTCTCTCTCTATCTATCTTTTTGTAGTTTCATCGAACAAGATGAAGTCAATCTTATCCAGCACCTCTCTCGACTCATCGTTCTCCCTTTCAAAACGTTACTTCAGTTGGAAGAAGAAGAAGGTTCAAGAACAAGACGAAGAGGAAGAAGAAGATGATGAAGAAGACCACCACGACAACAACGAAGAAAAGATCTTGACACGTTTCAACTTCTCCTCCGACCCGACCCGCCCGGATCATTTCGATACTCGACAGATAATTAAAAAGAAGAAGAAAAAGACTATCGAGAAGATCCGTTACGCGCTCGGGTTCTCTAACTCGGGTCTGGGTTTCCGGGTCGTTGGTACATTATTCGGAAACCGACGCGGTCACGTGTATTTCGCCGTACAGGATGACCCGACCCGGTTACCCGCGGTTCTGATCCAGTTACCGACTCCGACAAGCATTCTCGTCAAGGAAATGGCTTCGGGGCTCGTGAGGATCGCTCTCGAAACGGCGGCGTTTAAGACGGGTTCCAAGAAGCTGTTGGAGGAGTCCACGTGGCGAACGTACTGTAACGGCAGAAAATGTGGCTACGCGGCGAGGAAAGAGTGTGGAGAGGCGGAGTGGAGAGTGTTGAAGGCGGTGGGGCCTATAACTATGGGTGCCGGAGTTTTACCGGCGATGGAAGGAGGGAATGAAGCGGTGGGGTCCGAGGAAGGTGAGCTCATGTATATGAGAGCCCGGTTCGAGCGGGTTATCGGGTCGAGAGATTCGGAGGCCTTTTACATGATGAATCCTGAGGGGTCAAGTGGTGGGCCGGAGCTTAGTGTCTATTTTCTAAGGGTTTAAGTGGAAGAAAAAAAAACAAATTAGTATGATTAAGTAATGTAATATGTGCCAAGGAATTTAAAAGAATGTGTTTTTGTTTTAGTGATGGGATATGAAATATGGGAAAATGTTATTTTGTAGATGTTTTATGAAATCCATGTTTCTTTTGGCATGTGTGATGTGTCAATGTTGAAGTATCCTAATCAAACGATTTCTTCTTTGTATTTATAAAACTATAAACTTCTTTGCCAAAAGTTAACTGAACAATTTGGAAACTGTAGAGTAAATATTTAAAAATAACTAAACACACAAAATAAGAGAGATCTTATTTATAGGTGGCTTCAGGATTTGTTATTCAGTTTATATCAAACTTGAGACTAAATAAAATCAGGCGATCTCAAGCTATGCACACTCTTCTTCTTGTTTGTTTTTTCAACTATATTATTTGCGTATAACGTGAAATCGAGTGAATAGAAGAGATTTGTTTGAGATACAAAGTGAGAACGTGATCAGACCTACGGATCCTAAACTCGTAATTCTTGGTGTTCGTTAATTCTTAGTGGAATCGGTTTATTCTAAGTTCCTAGTGTTTACAATCATTCTTTCGTACAAGTTAAGGAGTAAACCTCCCATAAGCAAAACACTCAAAAATGAAACTACCGCGCAACTTCTCACAAGTTGGATGATAATATACGAACATGAAAAAAGGATAGCTACCTTTTGTTGTTGTTCCTGTTCTTTGACTATAAATAGTGAAACATCAACTTTGAATCATTTATCCTAAAATCTACACTGGATATTTGGTAATGACTATACGAAAAGATTAAAGAAGAAATAATGTTGGCAACAATATCTTTAAAACACAACGATATAATTATATTTCTGTTGACAAAATTTGATTTTTAATTATGATGAAATCGAAATACAATGAAAGTTTACAAAAGATGATTGAACAGTGAACAAGATCTAAAATGGGTTACAAAGAGAATGAGATGGAAGTCGAAGTTTCTAGAGTGTTGCGTGTGTCTTCCTCTCTTGTCTCTTCCTTTCTATAGTCGTTCTCGCTCTTCACTGTTAACTAATGTCTAATAATCTTGGATCTGCCTGTTGACCAGGTCGAGCTTGTCTCTCTATATTGAATCAAACACAATCTTGGGCCTTCGTACTCTTCAGTAGGTGTAAACGGGTTCTCGGTAAGGTTATTGGGCCCAACACTTCAGTATGTTGTATTAGACAGACATAAGGAGATCACTTAGAAATTATTCAAGAAGTTATTTGTATATGTGTCATCACTATAATTACTCTCGATAAAAATGATGTCATGGTTTAAAAAAATATGATATGATATCAATTTAATTATGACATATAAATTTTTCTATATTACGATTTATATTTTTGGTAAGATTTCTTAAATATGATAATGACTGTTTTCTATATACGAATTTATATTTTTGGCAAAGTTTCATAATATTGTAATAACTAATAAATTTTATATCAAAAATATTTTTTTCTATAAATATTCATTTTGGTAAGATTTTAGAAATATGGTCATACATAATTACTTTTCTATATCTATTAAAATAATATATATATAGATAAATAATAATTACGAATTTATTTTTTCATCAATTTATGAATCATATTTCTGTTATTAAAATAAGTGTATTTATAATTATATATTTTATCAACTTATATATGTTATTTATATTTAATGTAGATATTTATTAGAACTAATTTATATATTTACAAATACACATATTTAAAATAAAGGTAACTAAATAAAGTATAATATGAATAAAATAATTTTATTAGATTTTAATTATTATCATTACAATTTAAACAAAATAAAATTAAAGTTAAAGTAAACTTGAATAAATCAGACTAGAAAAATTACATTATGGTTTTAAATTTTTAAAACTAATAAAATTAAATATAAGTATTGAAAATAGAAAAATTTATTTATATAAAAA
Organism: Brassica nigra; assembly: GCA_016432835.1. Classification (NCBI taxonomy): domain Eukaryota; kingdom Viridiplantae; phylum Streptophyta; class Magnoliopsida; order Brassicales; family Brassicaceae; genus Brassica; species Brassica nigra. The sequence continues at coordinate 11,375,511 of CM028247.1, read as the reverse complement.
TATTTTAAAATTATATCTGCATATGGCGCGGAAAAACTCATAGTTACAGTGAATTGGAAGTTAAGATTTGGTAGACAAATACACCATGTTAAAATTCTTAGGGCGGTGATATTTGTGACTGATTGATTATGAGATATTGCAGCGTTTAATAATAAATTATCAATATAAATATATTATAACATTATAAAAATATAAAAACATACTATTGTGATAAAATATAATAACTATTAATATAATATGATTAATAATAATATTAAGTTTATTTATTTAATTTTTTATTAGTTGAAAGCTATAATTTTAATATATTTTTTGAAGATTTATATTAAAATTTCAAGAATATTTTGTTTCATTTTATATATATGTATATCTTTATATATGTATGTATATTAACTTTTTTTAAATTATGATGAATAGCTAGTTTAAAGTTTTTATAAGACAAATTACTATCTGTTTGTGAATTTAGATTAATATATGAAAATGTGTATATATTTTTATTTATAATATTATAATCTATAGTTTTAAATTTTAAATTTTAAAATATTTAGAAAAAATAATTTTATATTTTTTATCCACCATGTCATATTAGCTGGAACCAGCTTTTGATTTTAAGAGGTTCGAAGCGGTTTGAAGCGATTTGTAGCGGTTTGTATGATTGTTTTGAAATGCTGTCAACCGCTACCAACCGCAAAAGCTGCGTTTTCGGGTGGTAGAGGGAAAACCAGTCGAGCCCTTAATTGATAGCGTTAGCGTAGGCTATTTATGAGCATTGCATCACCATATCTTCTGTCATATACTCATATTAACAAATAAAGTATCGAAATTAGTTTTTCAGGCTCTTCTTGAGCTTATGCATTAGAGTTCAAAACTTTAAACACTTTATAGAATAGACATTCTTTTTTAGTTATTTATCGAAATTAGATTTTTTTATGATAAACATATTTCTCAAATATAAGACTAATCCGCGAGCTTGATGACTAAGAGTTAACTTAATAAGCTAGTATCTATTCACAAAATATCTATCCATTGACAGCTATAACCCCATAAGTTGGATTGGTCCATCCAATTTAATACTTCAATTAGTTTCCAAGGAGATTATGATATGAGAGAATGAGATCATACAGCCAATGGTGGGAAAAACAAGAGATTCATACAATATACGTTTGTTTTTCCAACGAGATATTACAAATGTGAATTCAAATGAGAAAAGAAGAGAAGAAGAAGAAAAAACATATACTAAAAGGATCAAAACCCGTCAAAATAAAAATTTGAAGAATCGTCTAAATATATAGTATGATTGTCCAAAACCAGCTAAAAATTTTTAAAAGACCAACTAGTGTTTGAGATCATTCACCACAGAATTGTGCCTTTTGGAAGGTCCCGAAGGTGGTACACGCACCCGTTTGGACGAAAAGTGGAACACACGACCTTTGAATCTGTAACCCTCCGTGAACTCATATCTTGGTGATCTTGATCTTGTTTGAGCGATTTCAGTTTCAGCAACCTTAATTGTTCCTATCCTTGCCGCGGCGTTGCATGAACTAAAAACCAAGAGGATCATGACGAAATAAACACTTACAAACATGGTTTTGTAAGAAAGAGTCATATAGTGTACCGGAGAAAGAAGGCGCAAAAGGAGACACTGATTTAGCAACTAGCTAGGGTTTTATAGAGTTTGGATTATTAGAAGGTTTAGGATTTGAATTGCATATATATGCATATGTATCTATATTAATGTATTTATGTTCATTATATTTTATATCATATATGTCGGTAAGCACATTTGTGTATGTGTAAATCACGGTCAAACAAGAAAAGCAAAGAAAATTGAGAAGTGACCCGCAAGCAATGAAGTTTTATAATATTTTTAGTCTATAATGTCAACGAATAAACAAATAATTTTAAATAAATTATATTATTAGTTGGACTTTACGTGGGAGGATGGTGTTCGTGATTACCTCAAGTTGTCTGTCAAAACTAAATTATTAAACATTACTATATATCATATGAAATGAAACTTATATTATGCGATTTGTATGTATAAATATATCACGCTGTTCTAAATAAAAGACCACATCGCGTAATGTATGCTTTAATTTCAAAATTAAAAATATAAACATTATTTTGTACTAAAAAATATCACGTATTGTGAGAGCGAAAACAATACGTTTGTTTAATGATGATGTTACTATGTTAGGTGCCAACAACAATTCAAATGATCGTTTGCCTCTTCCATTGCGAAAGAACATTCATTCTACAGTGAAACTTCTATAAATTAATAATATTGAGATTACACCAAAACTAATTTTTTTATTAATTTATAGAGATTATTAATTTATCGAGATACTAATTGAACCAAAAACTCAATTTGGGACTATGAATTATATTAATTTATAAAGATATTAATTTATAGATTATTAATTTATAGAGGTTATACTGTATCTTAGTTTATTTTATACAAGCTTTTTTCATGACTGACTATTAAGTCCAGCACAGCTCCTAGCCTCCTACACATATAGATGACACAAGCTAACTGTTACAAAATAACAAAGTTAAAAATTAATTCCCTTATTAGGGTCACACCAATTAATTTATTAAAAAAATACTTAATTATCGTAACATATACAGTATAACCTCTTTAAATTAATAATCTATAAATTAATATTTTTATAAATTAATATAATTTCATAGTCTCAAATTGAGTTTTTGGTTCAATTAACATCTCGATAAAATAATAATCTCTATAAATTAATAAATTTTTTAGTTTTGGTGTAGTGCCAACATTATTAATTTATAGTGGTTTCACTGTACTACTAATTATCTACGGCAGCTAATATTTAAATTATTATTAGGCACCTAATTTTTTCTGTTATAACAACTAAACACAACGTCCAATGAAATTCATTTGCATAATTCATAGTTACCAAAAACAAATATTTGCATGTGCCAGGTGCGATTCCATGCGGCAAACATTGCAGACGCGTGATTCTGAGCCGTTGGATTTATGATCTTCCATCGGAGACATACATTCGCGTGGACCACTAGATTATAAGATTATAATATGCTTGCATAATTATAGGTTAGCGCATGATTTCATCTGAAATATTCTAGAAAATGTGCTAATGAATAAAGAAACAACCGTATTATTCACAAGACTAATAAAAACAATGAAGTGCCTGAATGCAACTTCAAGAACATAAAATATAATAAAATGATAATATACCTAGCATCTACATTTTTATTGTAAATATACATAGAGACGAGAAGAAAAAAATACAAATTAAGCCCTTTTTCAGACACAAAAAATACAAATTAAATCGCCTTGCTTAAATAAAGCATGAAAGTTAAACGCACAAGAGAAGAGCCTTCATGCCTTCATGTCTTAGGCTACATTTGGTAACACTAGAGGAACAAAAGCTTGGACTTTTGTGTGTCTGCTCAGATATATAACTAACTTTAAGCAATTTCTCCTAAAACCAATAACAAAAACTCAATCTATAACCTAAAACCTGTTCTTAATCTTGAGAGTAAGCAAATAGTTCATATAACAAACCTCATCAAAGGTTGCACCGATCATTTAAAGACCAATCGGTAGACCCGAGGGACCTCCTTTGACTAGTCCGCAATACAATAACAGGAAGTCCCCGCGAGATTCAAATTATGTTTTGGTAACTATGCAATAAACATGTGAATCAAGTGACAATACGTGTTTACCTGACACCATCATAACGTGATAAATTGGAAGATGATTAAGATGAGGCAATCACGTAGTAAGCTGGTAGTCCAACGAGAATGAAGGAAGAGAGACCTGTGAAAAAAATGGTTACAGAAATTGATCTCACAACTTATGTTTGATGTACTTTACACAAAAAAATGTGAGAGACAAAGTGACACCATACATTAGCCCTGTTCGTTTGGTTACCGCAGGTTTCGGCGGTAGCGGCAGCGGCAGCGTCGACGGCAGCGGCAGCGTCGATGACGATAATTGTTGTTCGTTTATGACGGCTGTACGCTGCGCCGCCGTATGCAGATTGTTGTTCGTTTATAAGACGGAAGTTGGGCACCGCTACGCTGCCGCAGAAACGGACTTTGGGTTGTTCGTTTGGCGGCGTTGTGGCTATTTTTTTTTAATTTTGTAAATTGTATTTAAATAAATAAAAATGTGGTTTAAATATATTTACATCCATTAAAATATTATGTTTACTTGGTAATAAATTTTTGGTCAATTATACAAATGTAACAATATATCATAAGCTAAATTATAAAAAAATAATACTTCAAAATATGTATCAAACTGGCTTCTCCATGTTGGCTCCATCCTTCAGCTCCAGTTACTACTACTACCGAATTCGCTTCATACATATCCATATTATCAATCTCTTTGTGTATGCTTCTTCTAATCCCGAACATTCCTATTTAACAAAAAGAAAGAGTAAGTCAGTGATAGGATAATGTGAAATAATTAACAGCTAAGTTCATATAAGAGAATGTGAAACTAACCTTTTCACGTTCATTCCACCAATCATCGACATGAGAATTTTCCCAGGTTGTCATACCCAAGCCCTGTCTGTTTTGAGTCAGCGTCTTAATCTTGATGTATTTCTTTCTACTGCTGTCATTACTTGTTCTTGTAGTCCCTCTTCCAATCAGAAAATCCCTCTTAAACCTCAACTCAAACGCATCCATGATGTTCTTTTTCCCACTTTATTCATTTGCTGACCAACCTTATTTCCTTTTTTCTCTTCGCGTAGAGTTGGAAAAATATCTAGTTTCCTCGGGTTTCCAATTCTAAAACACACCAAAGCAAGACACAGATCCTTAAGCATACAACCTAAAAGACCTAAAGACAGTTCCATACAACCTAAAGGCAGTTCCATACAACCTAAAGACAGTGAGAGAAACTTACATCTTTTGCATCGACATCTTAAGAGTGAGAGGAACAACAGTAGAGAGTGAACTTAATGCCTAAAACCTGCAGAAAAGATGCACATACAAGCAATAAGACTTCAAATACTCTGAAAAAAATATAAAATTCTTTGTTCAGAAAAAAAAAAAGATTAAAGTTCATCACTTCATCTAAACATCTAAACCCATAAAACTCATCACTTCATCAAACATCTAAACATCTAAAACAATATAAAATTCTTTGTTCAGAAAAAAAAATATCGACGAGGTAATGGCCACTTGGAATACGTGTTTATGATCCTTAAATTCGAGCAAGTAATGGCCACTTTTGGTTTAGTGATATGATAAATATTATCATGGTGAGTCCTCATGACATTTAACTTCATTTATTTAAGTATCTAGAAAGCAACTAAAACTTGAAGCAGAGTTTATGACGAGGTTCACAATTAGTTGTTTGCTACAACTTACTGGAAATATATGACTTTTAAATCTGAGTGTAAGACATTAAATGGCAGATGAAGCAAACCTCAATCAAGTCTCAAGGAAGCGATCAAAGATTAAAACAGAGCACAAGTTTTAAACAACAACACAAAACAACACGCTCTCAAGGTTTTAGCTACATTAACGATGTTAGCAAACTTACAAAGTGAGCTTGAGAGGGTCTTGAGAAAGTGAGCTTGAGAGTAACTTGAGAGGAGAAACCTAAGCATCAACAAAGAGAAACCATAAAGCTATCATTATTTCATCAACAAAGAGAAACCCATAAAGCTATCGGTAAGTTATATCCGGTAAGAGAGACGAGAGAGAGCTCGAGGAGAGCAAGAGAGCTCGGAGGAGAGCGAGAGAGAGAGCTCGACAGAGAGAGAGAGAGAGAGCTCCGAGAGAGAGAGAGCTTCGAGAGAGAGAGAGAGAGAGAGAGAGAGAGAGAGAGAGAGAGAGAGAGAGAGAGAGAGAGAGAGAGAGAGAGAGAGAGAGAGAGAGAGAGAGAGAGAGAGAGAGAGAGAGAGAGAGAGAGAGAGAGAGAGAGAGAGAGAGAGAGAGAGAGAGAGAGAGAGAGAGAGAGAGAGAGAGAGAGAGAGATCTGAGATGGAGCTAGCGTCGAAAGCCAGAAGAGCGTCAGCGTCAATTAGGTTTAGGTTATTTAGTAAATATTAAAAAAAATTAAGGGCAAAAGGGTAAATTGTTATACTGACCGCAGATTCTGTGTCGCGAACGCAAGTTTTAAAGCGTCGCCCAGCGGATGGCGTTTGACGCTGCGCTACGCCGATACTGCGTCAACGAAACGAACAAGAGTTGACGCCGAATGTTGACGCTGCCGCTGCCGCCGATACCTGCGGCAACCAAACGAACAGTCCTATTGTCTTGCTGCGGCATCTGCTTCTGAGCGTCCTGAGGAACCTACAGGTACACGGGCCAAGTCCCATAGATTCGCAGTTACCTTTAACCAAATATCACATCACTAAACCATCACAAGCATGTTCTTTCAAATTCATCACATCAAAATTTGATCTTTTTGATAGGACGAACGTGAAAGGCAGAAGCTTCAGAAATTATCAGTTGCAACGCCGGAGAAGAAATATCGGCGGCGAAACCTGATGGCGGCAAGAGAGAGTTGAGTTCTTAATGAACCGACATTAAACGAAATTATTAAATAAAGCCCAATAAGTTGAAATTTTTTTTTTTGTCCACGACGGACAGTTTTAGGATTACTTGAATCCGAATACATATATTGTAATTCTCTATGAATCAAATTCTCAATTTCATGTAGAAACCTTTCAACTTTACAAGTTAGTGCCCTACACCATGATGGTCAGATGATGGTCTACAAGTTGATAGTCCACAAAGCTTATAACGTTTTTTGCTCTATTTTCGGAGTTTCAACTTTCTCTGAGAATAAACTCAAAAGTAAAGAACAATCTTTTTGAAAAGAAAACAAATAAAATTCGTAAATCAGTTTTAATTATGTTTAAAATACTATAGTATACTAATAAATAACAACTATTTATAATTTCATGTTTGATTTTTTTTCATTAATATGTTATTGTTCGTTTGGACTAAGTAATTAAGTATGTAGTAGAGATGGACAAATGATTAGAATTCAAAATCAGACATTATTATCTGATCAAATTCGCTTCAAATATTTGGGTATATGAGATACTTAATCCATATTTGAATATTAAAATGTAGATTCACATAATAAATTTTTAGTGTAGATTTTTTGATCATGTATTACTACTTTTCCTAACACATTTAATTATAACAAGATTTACTGAAAATTTTTAAAACCTAAAAGACTCCTAACATATCTCTTGTGCGACTTTTCAGTGTGCAACTAACAACCATTTTTCACAATTGACACCCTTTTATATTTTGACAAAAAATATAATTTTTTGATAAAAAATATTATTTTTTAAAAAATTTACATCATCTTTTTTTTGGTAAAATGTTAAATTTACATCATCTTGCCATTATATTTATTTGTTTTGTGAAAAATATGATAATCACTTAATAGAAAAATATGATATCCCGTATACCGGAAATACTGGAATTGTTTTGAAATGCTGATGACTGATCACTTATTAATAGAAAAATATCATCATTGGCTAAATAGTCTTTTCGTACTTTTGTATGCTTCTATGTGATATGAGCCAGTGATAAAGCCAGTAACCATGTTTTAAGGATATGACACTTTTCTTTCAAAAAAACATAGCAACTCCAATCTTCAAGACTTCAACTAACAAATCTATCAAATCAACACAATTTGATGTTTCAAAACTTGTACGGAGTTCAGTAAGTAAATTAATATTATATGCATATAACTACATTATAGTATGTAGAATACAAAAGCAAAGAGGTCATGAACATTAAACTCGTCACCAGGTTGCCAGAGGATGATTTAAAAGTTTGTGAAAAGAATCGAAATTCATTACTAACTTTACTATTTACCCGTACGGCTCGTTGTATCTTGTAAGATTCATTAATTAAAATATCATCATTGATTTTAGTTCCGGTTTCCAATAACACATATTGGATCAATGTGTGGTTGTAAAGAAATGCACCTACTTGGATTTGATTGAAAATATAAAATTATTTTGGTTCAGATAAGTATTAAATACTACTAGTAAATACATGATATTTGACAAATGTATTAAGCAGAAAAGCTGTTTTGGTAAGGAGAAACAAAAACATTGTCTTTGTTTTGATGTTGAAACAAAAACATATATATTGAATTCTGTAAATTGACTGATTTATTGTAAATAAATTAACATGTTTCAAAGTCGTAAAAATAAGTAATATGTACAACGTATTCGGTATGCAATCTAATTAACAAATGCACCATATTTGAATGGTTGTATTAAATTGTGTTTGTACCTTGTAAAATACTTTTGATATCAATATATTATGATTTTTGTCGAAAAAAATGCACCATATTTTAAAAAAAAATGTTTAACGAAGATTCATGAGCATTTTCTACAGCCATCCTGTGCTTAGCTTTAATGTCGTAAAATCTTTTCAAAACTTTAAACAACCAGACAATTAATTTTTCTTTATGGGTTAGTGTAGTAACTAAAAAGTACGTTAGCCGCCACCTACGAACAAATAATAACTTATGGAGTTATGAGACAGAGGCTACGGAAGAAGAAAAAGAGAGCTATAAATGATCGTAAAAAGCTTACTGCAAACCTAAACAAAAGTTAAAAAGTAAAAGAAGTTTTTCAGTCTATACTCAAAACCCTAACTGTCTCATCTTTAATTGACAGTATCTACTTTTTAATTTCCTAATTTATTATTTTACAAATAGTCATTAAATTCTCTCAACGAAGAAGTCAGAAAATTCCAGGCAATACAAGGCTTTGTTTGGTTTGGTTTGTATTTGTCTGTTTGCAACCCAGTGACAGAGTTCTGACTTCTGAGACACCAAAGTTAGCTACATTTGGATATATATGCTTAAATGCTTTGCATATTTACTTAAACGCATTTAACATTTATGGTCACAACCAATCGTTTTATACATAGGAAACCTTAATACATTCACATAGTTTGGACCCATAGAGATGTACGATTTATCTTTATCTCTCAAGTGATGATGATTCGTGGCTGAAGAGCTTGTGTGGTGGTTACTTGCAAAATTACAGATCTTTTTAGTAGTTTATAAAAAATAATTACCTTACATAACAACACGTACACAACGTGTTTTATATCAAGAAACAGAGAGAAGAAACCAAACTTGTCGTTACATCCAAAATGATTTGATTTTCTTAAGCAACTGACATTAAAATCTATCAACCAACACATCGATACTAGAAAGCATCAAACAAACAAAAACATATTTATATCAATAATACAATAAGAGAAAGCTCCAAAAGCAAATCCCACATCAACCCATTTGACAACACATGTCTTGTAACCATCAAAGACATTGACGAACTTGACTCCTCTTTCTTAAGGTTTCTCAACGTTTGTAGAATTACCAAGTCACCCTCTGCTTTCTTCATCTTGCAAGGCTTAACACCAAGTGGAGGCACGTAGTTACTAGATCCTGACACCATATCGTACTGACAGAGATTCGGATTCTTCGAAGCCTTAAATCTTGTCCCCATCTTCTCGTAAAACTTTGTTGAGAATCTAAGCTCTCCCGTTAGATTGTTTCCGTGGATGTACAGAGCACCAAGACAAGGCAAAGTCTCCAACTCTTTTGATGGGACTGTACCGGTTAACTCGTTGTCGTTCAGACCAAGAAACCTCAATCTTTTCAACTTGGTTAAACCATAAGGGATGTCACCTCTTAAACCCATCTTAGATAGATCCAAAACCACCAAGTTGCCCATATTCTCCCACTTTATCCCCATCATGTCATCAATATCCATTGGGTTTCCTGATAACACCAAATCTGTCAAAGAGCGAATCTTTTCGACGTTTTGAGAAAACCCACCAGAGATTCTGTTGTTCCTCACATCCAACAGTGTCAGATTCTTCAAACACCCTACTCCTTGTGGTAACTTCCCTTCTAGTTGGTTATTGCTTAGGTCAAGCTTAAGCAATGATACCATCTCTCCAATAGATGAAGGCAATGTCCCTGAGAAAGAGTTTCTACCCAAATCCAAGATCAGTAGATCTTCAAACCCATTGAAACAATCTGGAATCTTTCCGGTGAACAAGTTTCCCGCCAGAACCAACCGTTTTAAGCTCGATAGATTGCAAAGACTCGTTGGTAACTTCCCATCAAACCCATTTTCAAGAACCACCAAAGACTTAAGGCTTGTGAGACTTCCAATTGTTTCAGGAAGTTCACCAATCAAACCGGGATTGGATCTAAACTCGAGAGACTCTAAGTTACTTCCCAATCTTATCCAATCTTCCTTGGATATCGTTAACGATGACATGAAACAGTTGACGAACGAGAGAGATTTCAAGTGGTTGAGCTTGAATAGCTGTGGCTTTATCACCAGACTTGCGGCGCAAGAAAGCGAGTTCTCATGAACAAGACCTAGGGTTAGCTCCGTGACATACCACAAGTCATCATAGATATCACAAGAAACACCCTGAAAATCCCAAAAAAATAAAGATTAGCTTTAAATTATTGAAAGAATATAAACAGGAATTGGGAGGTGGGGTCAATCAGTGCAGATATATAATTGAAGCCAACCATATTGTAAAACATTTAAAGAAACAGAAAGTGGATCTTATATGGAAATAGATATGCACTTTGATACATTGAAGCTTTAAAGTTTCACTTACTGGTTATGGAATTTTCAAAGTGGACAGACATTTTGAACATAATTATTCAGACAACTACACAACAAATTCATATCGAGAGCTTCCCAAACACTCAAGAACTCCTTAGACACAAACAAAATAATATGATGTTCTTTTTTATTTTGGCTAAAATTACAAAATTACTACATGGATCTAAGCATAAATATCAGAGTAAAGAAGTGGCAGTGGTAATAAAACAAAACCTGAATAGGAGTCCAGCCACAGGGGTCAGGATAAAGATCAGAGCCATTCCAAGAATCACCAACAAACCCTTGAATCGTTGAGTATAGAGCTTCTCTTTCTGATATCTCCATCGGAGCTCCGTCATCAGTTACCTCCGTTGATGATGATTCAACGGCGATGCACCACCGGGAAACAAGAAACAGGAACAGAATAGAGTGAAGCCAAGACATTGTGGTAAAAAACAGAGGAAATGAGATAGACCAAAGAGTTTTGTGATTTGCTGTGTAATAATATTGGTGGTTTATCTCAAGGTTTCTTTTATCGTAAGGGATGATTATTTATTGAAGAGAGAGCGAGAGGTCGTTGGGAGGTCAATGGGTTTCTCATATATAGCTCCAAGCGTTACAAGAAAGAAATAAAAGAAAAAAAGAAATCGAGGGTCTGTAACGAGAAAGACATTTGGTTATATGTTGTTGTCTCTGTCACACAGGAAAGTAAATGTGGCATTTGTTCCCATAACCTATACATACACGTATTAACCTATTCTTTTGGTGATATGTCACGATAGAAAAAGAAGAAGGCAAATGCGGAAAATAGGATGCAGTAAGCACATAGATCAAGGCATCCATTGAATTTAATGTCTATTGATCATTGATAAAGAAAATAGGATTATCGTTTTCTACGGCTATACTTCAATGTGGCTTTGACATTTATTTGTAATTAAATATTGGGAGTAAATGAAAGGAGTAAATAAAAAACTGTCCAAAATGAAAGAGAATATACTAACTGCAGTTGATAATTTAACTACATAACCGATAAATTCAGCACAAATAAAAATTTACACTCTTTCTTCACAGGTAGATGTATACTTATATGGAGTTTGAATTAACTTAACAGCCCGAGCCCGACTAACATAATAACGCTGACATAATACAAGTTTCAAAAATTATTCGAACTATAGTGATCTTGCAGTTTTTTGTTTAGATTCCATCAAAATTTAGTTTTAATTTTTTTCTTAAAATATTGGTACTGTCATTTTTTTGTCTTTACAAATTAAAAATACAGATCACATAACAGAAAATGTGAAATTTAGTTACTATATATTATAATAATTTTGTTAATGTAATGTCAAATATAAAATTTTTGCTATTTTAATTTACAGTTTTTTTTCCTTTATAATTTTATTTGTATGTAATGTTTTGAGGAACATTATTACGAAATGGTTGTATTTGGATTTCTATGTATATTTTGAATATATTGCATTGATTCATTTTATTATAAATTAATTAATTTTGCAAAAAGTAATAGTGAATTAAAAACTACTAATTTTAAAATCTTATATAAACTTTACAATATTCTGGATTCTATTTATCCGTTTTCACTAATCAACCATATATTGTTATATTGTTTGATTAGACTTAAACCACTAAATTTATAATTTTTTTTTGTCGCTAGATCTACTCAGCTTGATCAAATTTTTCATTCTGAGCTTTAAATTTTTCTAGAACAACAATTTAAAACTGGTTTTGATGATGTATTCTTCTTTTAGATTTCGGAATAGAAGGAATGAGACTTCCATGAGATAAGTAAAAAAGGAGAATCACTTAATTTTTCCTCTATGATTTCCCCAACTAAACATATAAACAATGTTATTATTTATAAAGGAAATTAGGTGGTTGCCAGCAAACTTGCGGGTACAGATAATTTTTAAATTTTAATATAATATAATATAATATTTTATGTTTTGACATGCAGTATTATATTTTAATATTTTAAAACTGAATATGAATTTTAATAGATAATTTTTAATAAAATTTTTATTAATACTTTTAAATTCTTAAATATGATTTATGTAGTATTTAATTATATTATTTACATCTTTTACAAAATAAAATTTCATTAAATTATTTTATAATATTATCGTTAGAACACACATATATATATAGTTTAATTGGTTTGTAAATCAAAATTTTCATCCATAAAAATATTAAAATCCAAAAACAGGAACTCATGTGAGAAATACCCACCCTTGCAATTAAAATATAAAACAAAAAAAATTATTAAGAAGAAACATAACTATATATATGTGAATTATATTAATTTATTAAAAGTTAAGAATTTAAAAATTCATAAATTTAGGAATATAATTTTTCTGATTATTTTCTTTTAGATAAAATCAAAACAATTTTTTTTTGAGATTTTTGAAAAGGTTTTAAAATGATGAACTTGTAAAGAAAATAATATTTTGTGATTGATTCTCTGGTTTGATAACATTTTTATAAAAGGAAACTATACAATTATAAAATAATTTTAAAATAGTTAGAAATTTTAAATTTTATGAATTATTTCTCTGAAGTTTTAAAATCCTTATAAATAGTTTCATAAATCCTGATAAATGGCTTTACAACTTAAGAAAATAATTTGTTATCTACGATAAATAATTTATAAACTTAAAAATGATTTAATAATTTTATAAATATTTTTATAAATACTAATCGGTAATTTTAATTTTAAATAATTCACAAACCTGTTAACCGTCATAAATATTTTCTAAATTCATATAAATGATGAGAAATTATTCCTTATAAATGGTTTTATAAATCTTTATAACATTTTTATAGATCTTTATATATTGATTTGTAAACTCTTATTAATGATACAATAATCATTATTGAGGATTTAAAATTTTAAAAATGATTACCAAATATTTATATATATATATATAAACTATTATATATATATTAATCACCATAGATGATTTTAATTAATGTGAATAATTTATAAACTCATTATATGATGCATTAATAGTTATTATAATATGTTTTTATTAAAATTATATGTTTCATATATGTATATTATGACTTATATAGGAAAATAAATTTTTTACTACTGTTCATAATAGAAAAATAAAGCTAGTGTATTAGTTTTATTAACTAATTTTTAACAACATACTTCATATAATTTATAAATAGATTTTTTGTGAAAAAATAAATGATGAAGTATTATATAGAATTTCCATAATTATTACCATTAGATATTATAAATGATTATGCATAAGACTAAAATAAATAAAAACTAAAAAATTATTGACCGATCAAATTATTAGGATTTTTTTTTCAAATTGCATGTTTGAGTGACACGTCGGTAGAAATCATTAAAATGACTTATCAATTAGTATATAAAAGAATTTTGACGATTAGAAACAGATTATCTATGAGACGAGATGAGTCTTTTTTGTGGCGAGACGAGTTGTTGAGTACAAGTTAGAAGTTTTTAAAAATACTTTGGATGATAAATCATCTCACAAGAAATTAAGTTAGAAGTTTTTAAAAATACTTTGAACTTACAAAAAAAAATAAAATTAAACCCTTAACCCTTGGCAATGGAATGGCAAACCGCTAAAACCACGTGTTTCGACAATGGAGGATGATGAATGAATCTATGGAGAGTGGAGATGGTTAAAGCTAAACCGGAAAATAGACGCAAACCAAAACCCTCCGTACGGTTATTGATTCTGTAGCCTAACCACTTTCGGTTTCACCGCCACCAATCTTCTCTCCTCGCTTCTTCTTCCACACCGAAGCATCCACCCAGAAAAAACCCTAACTTTAGGTTACAGAAGATCGAGAAATGTGATCTCTTTTTTCTTTCGATCAGAAAGTCACCAAATTCATCCATTCATCTTCACAAAGCTCACTCCTTTACTTTGTACGACCTCGTTTCAGCCTCCCATTACTCGTTTCCACCTCTCTCCGGTGGCTCGGATATCTTATTGACGATGACCCCCTCTCTTCTTCTTCCTCATTGGAATAGTAAAACAAAGTTAGTATCTTTCCTCATAATTGGGGATTTTCCAATTTAGTGGGGGAATTTAAATTTATTTCTCGCTCTTTTTTTTTTAGTGGAGGAATGTTGTAATCAATGGTGTAGGATCGTCACTTGTTGTTCTGTTAGCTACTACTACTATCGCTTACTTCTCAATCGCTAGAAAAGGTCAAAGTCTTTTTAAAAGAAACTAAAGGTTTTGTTACTCTCATACAATAACTTCACTTTAAGCATGAGCACCAATTCGTATGATATATGAGTTGAGACTTAGTTGTCCAGCTCTGATCGTGAACATGTAACTTTCAATTAAGTTGTTCAGATTATTGAAGACGATGAGTTGTGTACTAGACGAGAGTAATGCTAGATGGCTAGTTCTTTCAAACATGTTATTTGAGAGGTAATAGATGATCCTTCTAGGAGTAAAGAAAAAACAGTTTTCCGTATATGATTTAACTGTTTGTGTTTGTGGTACTGATTTTAAAAGATTTCTTTCTTGCCTGTAGAAATCCAAAGCACATTGTACCAGCAGTAGCTTTAGCTGGCTCTTGGATTCATGCTTTTGAAGATGTGAATACTACAGACCCTCACTTTGAGTACATACAAGGTATAAGCAATACATGCATTTCTACTTTGGTTTAGTAGTTTTAAACAACATCTTAGGAAGTTAGTTTTCTGGTTTTTATTTCAGCCTTGGCAAAGGCAGGCATAACTTTCAGTAAGTTATCCGGGGAAGATACTCAAAATGACTTGAGAAACCTTACTTGTTTACAGTCCAGATATCAAGGACAAAGGTAGATTATATAGATACGAAATAATATCAATCCGGAAACAGCCCTCTAGTTACAGCGGAAAAAAAAAACCTGAATGTTGCATTACTCAAGGTTTGATTCTACAGGTAAGATCAAGAGGTTTCAGCCGTATAGACCTGTTATAAAGGAACAAGTTGTAAAATGGCGAAAGCTGTTTCAGAAGAGCTATCAATGTTGAAAGAAGAGTCCCTCTCAGAGAAAGCTGAGATGGAAGAAATCAGATCAGAGCTGCTTGGAAAAGGAGAGATGAGGCGATATTTGGGATGTGAAGCTTCAAGTAGAGAGAGACCGAGGAGTTGAGATGGAAGAGTTGTATCACTCCAGAGTTAACGAACTAGAAGAAGAGGAAACTGCTCAGCTGAAGTGGTTTGCGGAGAGTTTGAAAGAGAAAAGCAGCTATCAATTGTCAGAAACTGTTACTTAATAGCTTGAGAGAAGATATCAATGAGATGTCTCAGAGGCTAGCAACTGATAAATCAGTTTATGTTGTTGAGCATTGCAAGTTACAAGATATGTTAAATCAGTTAAAGTATTGATCTTTGGTAAACAGCTTGATCATTAGTGAGAGATGAATGTGAATGCAGAACTTGGGTAGAGGATGGAGCTAAGGCAAGCCAAGCAGAGCTAAGGTTCTAGAGGAGGCGGGACGAGGACATGGAATGTACAAAAGAAAAACATTTGTTGGTTACTTATATGAGTGTTGAAAATTTGAAATCAATCAAATCCATATACTTTGGTTTATTTGGGAAAGACATGTTATTCAATCCTGGTTTTAAATTTGAAACAAACCAATCAGTTGGTTTCAAAAAAAAAAAAAAGTGAGAATAATCACACAACAGAATCCATTTTGATACTATTCCCACTCACAATGTCTCTCAAATTTCAAAAATTGAAGAGCGATTTACAGAGCAAAACCCGTTAAAGGAATGGAATCTTCACGACATTGTCAACTATCAAAAGCCCACCAATCGACAGACAGATCTGATCTATTCTTCTTCCTCCCTAATCTGAAACCTGGTAAGCTTTCTTAAGACTTTCAACTTCTCCATTTCACGAACTGGGTTTTCTTAAAAATCGAATCTTTTTTGTGTGTTTGTGTGACTGAATCCACTTCTTCCTCCTCTAGACTATCAGTTTATTATAGGGTTTGACTTTCATAGTTACAGTCAGATTCAGTACTGGGTCATAGTTTTATAAAAGAAAGTTTCTTCAACTCTTTTATTTTTTTTGATGAATTCCAAATTGTTTCACCAACAAGTAAAGCTGTTCTTGTCTTTGGTGAGCTGTTGACACCAGAAAATTCCTCTGCCATACAATAAACACAGATATTTGGTCTTGTCTGAATAGATAAAAATTTTCATTCTCTCCACTTGTCCTAATCCTCACTGGCACATGTCTGAATCAAAATAGTGTTATCTTCACCCTAATCTTTAACTGTTTTATGATGCAGATTGGTAAAAAAAGAAGAGAATCAGAATCTACTGAAAGGTCTCTACTATGAGTTTACACACCATATCATGTAAGATTCTTCTTATGTTATCTTTTCTCAGTCACACATAGAAGAGTTCTGTTTACTTAGATAAGGTTAGAGAGCCAAAAACATGTGAAAAATTTATGGCTGAGAAGATGATGAAAAAGCCATTTAAAGTTAAATCTCAACCCCTCTCTGTTTTCTTGTGATTGGTCACTGCTACGTAGCGTGGCAACACACCTCTACTTGGTACTGGTCCCAAAACATCACAACATAATCTCTTAGAAAACGTTTTTCTTTTTGTTTCTAGACCAATTTGAGATAACTAATCTTTATATTGAGTAGATTGGTGTGGATGGATAGTGAATGTCATACCCTTTTGTGTTTAGTTCACCGCCTAGTTTGGTAAAGTGGTTTGACACAAGAGACAAAAAGGATAACTTTCCAGGCAATTATTGAGTGTTTTTTTTTTCAACGGCTGCTTAGATTCACATATGTACTTCTTTGCTTCTTGGTCATGGCTTTTAAGACTCCGTCTATTAACCAAACATGTCTATTTCCTCATCTGTCTTGAGCCAAATAACAGCCACTATTATTTATTGAAGATTTTTGGCTTTTGATGCATGAGAGGTCCATAAAGCTGATAAGATTGAATTTTTTTTTTTGATGATAAGTGTCTTCTTTTTCTTGGGTGGCCATAGTTCTTTAAAGTTTTGTCAGTATCTGAGAGTTTCTCTTACACTGAAACGAATATGTTACAAGGTTCATGAACTATGCTGAATCTTTGAGGAACTATGGATTAAGATATTATTGGTAGTGAGTCACTGGAGAAGATCTGTAGATGAGACGGAGAAGAGAGTTTATTCTCAATCCAAGGTTTTAATATATGATTGTGCGGGTAGGGTTTGTTGTCGCTGCTTCTGTTGCAGCTGTTGCTGTTAAGCAGCTCAACCGTAAACCCTCCAAACCGAGCAAACCATCAGGTATACAAGCACACGAGTTTCTCCATTTGATTGCATTTTATTAGATTCTGACTCTGTTTTGTTTACTCTTAAGAAAATGGCAAAGGAGGTGATACAGAACAGGCCGTGTCTCCCAACAACAATCTCAGTCATAAGAGTGTAAGTGTACTTACCAACAGTTTTCTTTTTGTTTGTTTGTTGTCATGTTCTTGATGGATGATGTTCTCAGGTGGAAGAGGAGGAAGAAGAAGAGGTGAAGCTGATCAACAGCGTGATCAATCAGACTCGTGAAAGCTTCTCAGACTATTTAGACGCTGAGATTGAAGATCTTTTATCCGGTGAGATTGAGTATCCACTGCCTAGTGATGACAACAGCTTGGAGAAAGCAGAGAAAGAGAGGAGGTACGAGAGCGAGATGGCGTATAACGACAGCGAGCTCGAGAGGCTGAGACAGCTAGTCAAAGAGCTAGAAGAAAGAGAAGTGAAGCTCGAAGGAGAGCTGCTCGAGTATTACGGACTCAAAGAGCAAGAATCTGACATCGTTGAGCTACAGAGACAGCTCAAGATCAAGACCGTTGAGATCGATATGCTGAACATCACTATAAACTCTCTCCAAGCAGAGAGGAAGAAGCTTCAAGAAGAGATCTCGCAGAACGGTGTTGCGAGAAAGGAGCTTGAAGCCTCGAGGAACAAGATCAAGGAGTTGCAGAGGCAGATACAGCTCGATGCTAACCAGACGAAAGGACAGTTGCTGTTGCTTAAGCAGCATGTCTCGAGTCTTCAGATGAAAGAAGAAGAAGCGATGAATAAAGACAGTGAGGTTGAGAGGAAGCTGAAAGCTGTGCAGGAGATGGAAGTGGAAGTTATGGAACTCAAGAGGAAGAACAGAGAGCTTCAACATGAGAAGAGAGAGCTAACCATTAAACTCGACTCAGCAGAAGCAAGAATCTCAGCTCTTTCAAACATGACTGAGGTAAGTGTAATCATGGCTGTTATATCAGAAATGGTCTTTTTAAAATCTAATTTACACATTTCAAATCAGTTTAAATTATTCTAAATTGGTTAAAATAATCGATAGAAATCAGTTTAAACAATAGTTTTATTGAATTTCTTTTATTTTGTATATTTAATTTGATAATTCATAACAATAGTTTTATAACCACATATTTCTTGAACATTGAGTGTAATGTTTCTTGCATCAAAGTTTGTTTCTGTCTGTAGATTAAATGTTTCTGTCTCTTTTTGCAGAGTGATAAAGTGGCGAAAGTAAGAGAAGAGGTTAACAACTTGAAGCATAACAATGAGGACTTGTTAAAGCAAGTGGAAGGGCTTCAGATGAATAGGTTCAGTGAAGTTGAGGAACTTGTTTACCTCCGTTGGGTCAATGCATGTTTACGTTACGAGTTAAGAAACTACCAGACACCAGCTGGTAAAATCTCAGCTCGTGACTTGAGCAAGAACCTGAGCCCCAAGTCCCAAGCCAAAGCCAAACGGTTGATGCTGGAGTACGCTGGCTCAGAACGTGGCCAAGGAGACACCGATGTGGAGAGCAACTTCTCTCAACCTTCGTCTCCTGGAAGCGATGATTTCGACAACGCTTCGATGGATAGTTCCACGAGTAGGTTTAGTAGCTTCAGCAAGAAACCGGGGTTGATTCAGAAGCTTAAGAGGTGGGGTGGTAAAAGCAAAGATGATTCAAGCGTTCAGTCATCTCCTTCGAGGTCATTCTATGGAGGATCACCTGGTAGACTTAGCGTGAGTATGAATAAACAGAGAGGTCCTTTGGAGTCTCTGATGATTAGAAACGCAGGTGAGTCAGTGGCCATAACAACGTTTGGTAAAGTGGATCAGGATTCTCCTGGTACACCTGAAACGCCCAATCTTGCAAGAATCAGAACACAACAAGCCTCTTCTCCTGGTGAGCCTTTGAATAACGTTGCGGCGTCGTTCCAGGTGATGTCTAAGTCGGTTGATAATGTCTTGGACGAGAAGTATCCTGCGTATAAAGATAGGCATAAGCTTGCGGTTGAGAGGGAGAAGCATATTAAGCATAAGGCAGATCAAGCGAGAGCTGAGAGATTTGGTGGTAATGTGGCTTTGCCTCCTAAACTTGCTCAACTCAAGGAGAAACCAGTTTCAGTTCCCTCCATGACAAGGACCGTCACCACCGCGAGTGATCAGTCTAGCGACGGCAACGATGTTAAAGCCAGCGAAAACGCTCAAGCAGTAGCTAAAATGAAGCTTGTAGACATTGAGAAACGACCTCCTAGGATGCCTCGCCCACCTCCAAGATCATCTGGAGCTGGTAAAAGTACTAATGTGCCTTCCCCTAGACCTCCTTTACCTGGTGGTGGTCCACCACCTCCTCCTCCTCCACCTGGTGGTGGACCTCCGCCACCTCCACCGCCTCCTGGAGCTCTTGGAAGAGGAGCTGGAAGCGGGAGCAAAGTTCACAGAGCTCCTGAGCTTGTCGAGTTTTATCAGTCTTTGATGAAACGTGAAGCGAAGAAAGATGGTTCACCTTCTCTGATCTCTCCAGGAACTGGTAGCTCATCTGAAGCTAGGAGCAATATGATTGGAGAAATCGAGAACCGATCAACCTTCCTCTTAGCAGTAAGTTCACACACTTTTTTTACTCAACAGATTCATTATAACGTTGATGCAACTGAAGATTTTAAAACTTGATTGCAGGTGAAAGCTGATGTGGAGACACAAGGTGACTTTGTTCAGTCGTTAGCAACTGAAGTCAGAGCTGCTTCTTTCACCGACGTAGAAGATCTCTTGGCGTTCGTTAGCTGGCTAGATGAAGAGCTCTCCTTCTTGGTTGATGAGAGGGCGGTTCTTAAACACTTTGATTGGCCTGAAGGCAAAGCTGACGCGTTACGAGAAGCAGCTTTTGAGTACCAAGATCTCATGAAACTTGAGAAGCAAGTGACTTCCTTTGTCGATGATCAGAATCTCCCTTGTGAACCTGCGTTGAAGAAGATGTATAAGTTGCTTGAGAAGTAAGTTAATATCAACCTCAAGAGGCAAAGAAAGAGTATGATCACACCAAATCTTGATTTACTAAACGTTTGGTTTCTGCTGTTTCACAGGGTTGAACAAAGTGTATACGCGCTTTTACGTACAAGAGACATGGCGGTTTCACGTTACAAAGAGTTTGGCATTCCTGTTGATTGGTTGTCTGATTCTGGCGTCGTGGGAAAGGTATTTTAGTTTGTTCTTTATGTGTCTTCTATTGCATTAGTTCTGTTAAAGAATCTTGAAAATGTTATGCTTCTTTTGTCACGCAGATCAAGCTTTCCTCAGTCCAGCTCGCGAGGAAGTACATGAAACGAGTAGCTTATGAGCTTGATTCAGTGAGTGGATCTGATAAAGACCCTAACAGAGAGTTCTTGCTTCTCCAAGGTGTTCGTTTTGCTTTTAGAGTCCATCAGGTAAACAAAAGAAACACTAGAATCAATCAGACAAGTACTTAAGAATCCTATTAGATAGATTTCTCAATGGTTTTGGATATATAACTGTAAATGTTTTGTTCTATGATGTATGGAGTGCAGTTTGCTGGAGGGTTTGATGCAGAAAGCATGAAAGCATTTGAAGAGCTTAGAAGCAGAGCCAAGACTGAATCTGGAGGAGACAATAATAATAACAATGAAGAATCTGTAAACTGAGTTTGTTTATTTGCATTTTCACTTCTGTGTCTCTCTGTATCATTGTACCACCACATACTTGTCAGATTGAAAATGATTTATAGTACAGTGAAAGTTATAGATTGTTGTAAAAACAAAAATCAAAAGTCTAAAAGTTTTTGTAAGTTTTCTTTGTTATTTATCTTAGTCTTAAATATTAATAAATTCGCAATAAATTTGTAATCTCCCAAACTACTGCAAAAAGATAAAATAATTGTGGTTTGTCATAAAAGTCACATGTTTCATACCATGTGCAGCCATGCAAACATTATCTCCCGAATCTTCTTCCTCTTTAATGTTTTTTCATTATTTATTAAATTTTATTTAAATCCATCACAAGATATTGGTAAAGCTGGTTTCCATGCTTAGTAACGTACAAAAACCAACAAAAATGGATTTTCAGCATATAACAAGTAATAGTAACTATGTTTTTGGTTTTGACGTAATCATATAAAGAAAAATGATCATGTTTTTATTCTTAGAAATTAAGTACTTCTGCCAGCACCTAACAAACAGGGTCCATTTTTCACGTCCAAACAAGGTCTACTATATTACTATTGTATTGCATGATTAATAATTATTGTCATAAAATCATTCATATCATCCGACCCTCTAGGATAAGAGAAATAAATTCACGGATCTAAGATTACAATCACTAGAATTAGAAAACACTTAATAGTTAATATAAACTCAAAAAGTCAAAATCTTCCTCCATTTTTGTTATTTAATATTCTACACAAAATATTTTTTGTCAACAATACTTATGTTATAACACTATTTATATTCTGCAACAATTTTAAATTAAATGATATTTTATCATTTTAATTTTAAAAAAAATTCTAAAATGCCAAGTCTAAAAACAGAGAAAATAATAGTATTAAGATATTCACACTCCTCAAGTATGAAAGATTTGCTTTTGATGTTTAAAGTTGAAGAAAGGAACAAAGAAACAAAACAAAAACACATCTAGACAGCTAAGCCAAAGCTTTCTTTTGATGCCTCCCAATGCAGAAATATTTCAGTCTTCACGTTACACTGTCCTAAAAGATTTCGAACACAAACTGACAAAACCGTATAGTACGTTCTTTCTTCTTCATCTCTTCAAAACACAAGACAACCCACGAACACCCTTCCTCTCTCTGTACCCTCACTCTCTCTCTATGTTACCTCTTATCGTCCTCTCGTTATTCCTCCTCCCGCCGGCGAACCTCGCCGCCGCGAGTGACGACGAGTACCTGAAGCTTCCGTTACTACGCAAATCTCCGTTACCTTCTCCGACGCAAGCTCTTGCTTTAGACACTCGCCGTCTCCATTTTCTATCTCTCCGCCGTAAACCAATCCCATTCGTCAAATCTCCGGTGTTCTCCGGCGCTTCTTCCGGGTCGGGTCAATACTTCGTGGATCTCCGTATCGGCCAACCGCCTCAGTCGCTACTCCTGATCGCCGACACCGGAAGCGACCTCGTTTGGGTGAAATGCTCCGCTTGTCGAAACTGCTCTCTCCATTCTCCGGCCACCGTCTTCTTCCCTCGCCACTCCTCCACATTCTCTCCCACTCATTGCTACGACCCGACTTGTCGACTCGTGCCCAAACCGCGCCCGGCTCCGAAATGTAACCACACCCGGCTCCATTCCACGTGTCCGTACGAGTACGCTTACGCGGACGGTTCATCAACTTCCGGTTTATTCGCTAGAGAAACGACGACGTTGAGGACGAGCTCCGGTAGAGAAGCGAATCTAAAGCGCGTCGCTTTCGGATGCGGGTTTCGGATCTCGGGTCAAACCGTGTCGGGTACGAGTTTTAATGGAGCCCATGGGGTTTTGGGATTGGGCCGTGGGCCTATTTCTTTTGCCTCTCAGTTGGGCCGTCGTTTCGGTGACAAGTTTTCGTATTGCTTAATGGATTACACTCTCTCCCCGCCTCCCACGAGCTACCTCACCATCGGAGGAGCTCGAACCGACGCCGTTTCGAAGCTTTCCTTCACTCCGTTACTAACGAATCCGTTATCGCCGACGTTTTACTACGTCCGATTGAAATCGATCTCCGTTAACGGTGCGAGACTACGGATCGATCCTTCCGTTTGGGAGATCGACGGTTCAGGTAACGGCGGAACCGTCGTGGATTCCGGTACAACCCTCGCGTTTTTAGCTGATCCGGCGTATCGACTGGTCGTCGCGACTATGAGACGACGGATCAGGCTCCCGATCGCGGCGGAGCCGACTCCGGGATTCGATCTGTGCGTTAACGTCTCTGGCGTTTTGAAGCCGGAGAAGATGATGCCGAGACTGAAATTCGGATTCGCCGGCGGTGCGGTGTTCGTTCCGCCGCCGAGGAATTATTTTATCGAGACGGAGGAGCATATCCAGTGTCTGGCGATCCAGTCGGTGAATCCGAAGGTTGGATTCTCGGTGATCGGGAATTTGATGCAGCAAGGGTTCTTGTTTGAGTTTGATAGAGAGAGATCTCGGCTGGGTTTTTCTCGTCGCGGTTGCTCTTCGCCGTGATGATTCACCGGAATTTTCGCTTCTGTTATTTTTCATTTTGGAAGTATGGGAGTGGGGTGGCGGTTCACTGTTACCGAAATTAGGAATAAAAACCTTTTTTGGAGTTTGTATAATTTTGGACTTGAAGTACAATAATTATATTACTGTAAAAAAATAGAGCACATAGCAATAAATAAATAAAGGTTAAGGTTCTAATTTATTTATGTTAGAATTTAGAAATGATCATGAAAAATTATATAAATTTGGTGGTTAAAATACAGTCTATTAAATAAGAAAATCTATTTGTTTTAAAAAGACAAACATAAGATATACACTCTTAACTGTACAAGCTTTTGTACCCAGAGATTAAGATACTCTTTGTATTTCTTAATTAAAACAGTTATTTAAGGTCTGAATCGAGTTGTCAACGAGGACTACAGTTCAACCCGTTACTTTTATTTTGTTTACAGTCAGGTACCGACGACCATTCATAGTTTAACAAATCTAGTAATCTACACGAGTGACATGCCGGTCGGATATAGCCTAGTTTGCCCCAAAAGACTTCTTGGCCCAAACTGCCTATGATCGTTTTTTCTATAACAAGTGACACTAAGGCCCACTAAAGCCTTAGAAACAGGTTAGTTTCGAAGGAAAATAAATTCTTACCAACATTTAAAATTAAAAACTTTATTTCAGATATAAACTGAACAGATTGATCCCGCCCAAACATACAAGATTATTATCTGTAAAAAAAATGAGCTAAAAGTTAATAGGAAACCATGTTTTGACCCACTATGTATCCTAGTCTAGAATCATAGATATAAACCGATCCATATACTAAAGATTAGATGTTTTAGTTTGGTAGCTACTTTCTTTACAGCAATGTAAAAAGATAAATAGTCTGACCTAAATGAATCTAGAATCCGGATTAAAACCAACTTATTAAAAATATATACATGATTTCCAAATTATTTTATATTATATTAAACAGTTTTAGAAAGACAATACCAGCCAAACTATGAAAGGGTCCTGCGAAATGCGAATAATGGTAATATTTGGTTTGATTGCATATCTATAAACTAAAAAGCATATCTATAAACTATGAATACTACTTAGTCGAAAGTTCTGAATATGTTATAGATTAGATTGTATGTCGTGATGTATGCAGTACGAGCTCGCTTCTTTGTTAAAAAGTGTATTTTTCTTTTATATTAGTACTCATAAAACGTTATAAGATCTGAGACGTATTCTTATGACAAATAAGACGTAACGAATGGAGTAAGCGTGGCGTCATGATGATCAAAGCCCTAAAAGAGCACCCACCCCTCGGGATAATGTTCACAAATCGTAACCAAACTTTTATCTATTAAAGAATTTATATTCACTTTGAAAAACCTTTTAATATCAAGAAAGTGCTAACACACTCATATATGTGTATAAAATATATATGTGAAGAGGTGACATAATAAGGCTACAAAATGGCCACAAATGTGAAAAGTGAAACGCAAAGGGACCAGAGACAGCCCATGCGTGTGACCACACACTGATGCTTACTTATTCCTTATGCTTATATAATGTATTTATATATAGACAACATTCTATATTTTTATCATACATACCCACACATGTGCAAGCACTTCCATAAATCCATATACAAGCAAACAAATATACATTATATTTCATATTTGCTTCCATAAGACGTACCTCATCCCACGTCACCGTTTCATATTTGGACTATACAAACTATGTGGTGTATTCTTAGGAATGATGCGTGAATCCTTACTTTGTCCGGCAAACTTATAAGTTCTAATAATGAAGTTATGGTCAAGGTCTCTACGACATGCGACCTCGACGGCTCGACGGCTCGACCTACAACCTAACTGCAACTTGTTGTTCATTTTCTGTCGCATGACTGATGACGTACTAGTTGTAAATCGCTTCAAATCGTAAAAAAATAGAGATCAAAATGTAAAATTTTCCACGATCGTTGGTTGCAGTTGCACGAAGAAAACCTTAGCTACCAATTATTTAATACTATTATTTTTGTTTTCTTGAACATGATATTTAATATAATGAATGTTGGGATGCTGGTTAATCAGTGAATGTGAAGTTACTTGTACATATCACATACCCTATATTAGTGATACAATTGTGAAATACACCATAATGTATAGCACGGTCAAACAATCTATTTTATGTTATTGCTTTGATAGAGAAGACATACCAGAAAAAACTTTTAAAACGTTAAACCAGCAAAAACAAATTGCAGGTTTCTTAAGTGTGAATTTAAGAGATTTTTTTGTGTAAATTCAATTTGATTGTTTTGTCAATAACTTGAATACATGATTATACCGGATTTGAATATGGATGATGACAAAGCGATGCACTCATACAAATCAGCATATTTTTGGTTGGATTGTTTAATTTTATGAATATATACTAGTACACATTGGCATGTTTGGTAATAGACATCCATTACTGATTTTATAGATATATCGTAGGAAATTATTCTACGGTATTTCAATCCAAAATCTGGCATGCATTTTATCAGAAAACGTGTTCTTAAGTGATTGAGATAGTAATACTAGGCTAGTCGCATTGGTAACCGGTTGGTTTTGTTTGATACGATATATAATGTATGTCAGCTAGGAATGTGTAATTGTAGTCACACTCGTATTAAATATTCATACAATTATCGGAACCTTGCGGAGTGGGGCTGGGGCATGTTATACGTTTCACAATTAATCATGCTATATGCCACGTTCTTGAGATTAGGTTCTCATACGCCATGAAGATATAAGTTTAGGGTTTTTTATTAGAATGTTAATGTCATTACTTGGAATGATGTTTTGGATAAGAATGTTACATGTAAGTTTAGGGTTATAGAAACTAGAGTCTGATACCCGAAAACAAAAACCGAAAACTCATATAAAAGTTGTATGTCCGAGAAATAAGTTTGAACTCTTGACACCCTTTTCATTAACAAATTATAACAAAAGTTTGGTGGACAATTTGTCTATACCTAAATTACATAAAACTCTTGCCAAAAAAAAAATTAATGAGATTGTTAGACCACTCCCACTCTTGTGGGTTGTGGCTACCTGCGGTATGAGTCCGACATTATTTCCGATCATCGGATACAAATATATATATGGGCTAAGTGGATGCCATGCAACCACGAAATACTTCACGAAACACTTAATAATCGAACAACATTTTTGTAATGCATCATGGTCTAACGCACACATGAAGACCCTTACATATATGCATTTTTTTTTGCCAACTATGCATGTATTTACCCATACACATGTAATGATTTGGTCGTGAAGACCTTTGCATAAATACGTGAGTTGTGTTACACAACTTCACGTGTAAAAGGACAGCTTCTGTTTTTTTTTTTGTAACTTAGGACAGCTTGTTTTTTGGGTGCAAATTGTAGTAATAATATTCGTGCTTATTTTTCGGGTGCGATATGACACAAAAGGGTAGATGACTCTTTGTTTTCTCATATGTGTAATTCTGTTTTGGACTGATTTCTTTTCGGAGTAAGATCTTTTAGTTTAAAAATTTAATATATAATTTTGGCGCTAAAAAAAAGTAAAAGATGATCTTTAATACTCCCTCTGTCCCACTATAAGTGGATTTTAAGATTTTTGCACATGAATTAAGAAAATACACATTTTTATGTAATTCATCTTGGTAACATAAAAATATCATTAAATAAAACTAGTTCAACCAATAAAAAAATGATACAGTATTTTTTAATTGGTCATAAAATTGAAATAATAATAAATTATATCTAGATTTGTGAGAACATCACTTAAAATGTGACAAAAAATAAACTCTAAAACACCACTTAAAGTGGGACAGAGGGAGTATATGATCTTTTAGTTTATTTTTCGTGTGTTAGAACAAAACGGTATACCGTAAATGACTCTTTGTTTTCTCATATTTGTAATTCTGCTTTGGGCTGATTTCTTATTGGAGTAAGATCTTTTAGTTTATAAATTTAATATATGATTTTGGCGCTAAAAAGATGTAAAAGATGTAAATCTCTAGTTATAATGTCTTCGTAGCGTATTAGAGTTTATTGATTTTTTCAACAATTTTGCTATGCGAGTTTCATTTAATTTATCTCGCTTAACTTTTATTGTACAGTTTTTAGCACACTAATTAAAGCCAAAGTAACTAACTGAATTGATTTTCAATTGAGCCATGCTTGTCAAGGAGTAAATGATTTTAGCTTTTTGAAAGGCCTTTTGAACATGAACACTGACTTTATTTTAAAGGTAATGATTATAGTTTTCATCCAACAATTGTTTGTTATCTAATAATTCTTCACCCTAAAAATATGACATTTTATGGACCAACAGTTTAAGCACATACTCGGCGAAGGGCATGGTCTGGGGACAATATTATATATAAATGTATTTTTGTTATATAGTATTGGGTACCGTGAAAATTATCAGGTTATGTCCATAGTCATTAGGAACTAGTATTATTGTTGCTGCTTTTGATATAATGTTTATTACCTTTTCAGTGTATAAAAAATACGCTTCATGGTATTGATTTCGTATTCTTGATCATGATGCAAGGTTCATTCTTTTCGTATCTTCAAATTTAAGTAAGTCTCCTAGGTAAGTTTGGCTGATTATCATGTTTATTAATTCTCGTATTTAAATGGAGCATTCCGCCTTATATTTTGAAATAAACTCGTTTTAAGAATCAAATTAACCAGATCATGTACATATATAAACCATGAAAAATAAATCATCATCTATTTGAAGCTGAAGATGAAAAAAATCATCATTTGTTAGAAACAAGTACTCCTTGACCCGAGCTCAGAAAACTATGAAGCTGAAGCTCTAGCTTCAAATGAATGGCATCATTACTTAATTTGCTTTTCAAAATGGCTTAGCTACTAAATATCGATGTAGAGCCTCGGAGATCATTCAACTCGGCACAGTCTTGGTGAGCGAAATGAAATAAAAGATTATCTTTACTTTGTCTGCCCTTATTTGTTCACATTCAAGTTATTAGTTATTACATGAAGTTCATCGGAAGCTAGCTATTGATTTTCGGTTGGTAGTATCTTGGCTAGTTGATGTGCAAGTTTGCGAGGCATTATCAAGCGATGTGTGGCAGTGAGTTCAAACCCGACTTTGGCCACAAATGCGAGGCTGTTCGGGTAAGTATCTTCTTTAGTGTTTGTCTGGCGTTTCATAGACTGTGATAGTTATAAGCTCCATGGAGTTCATCAGAAGCTATCTACACTGAAGATGGTATGAAAAGTCTCGGCAGCATCTGAAATAACAAAGAGAACTTTATTTTCCCGAAAGCTTTGTCGATGGTTGAGAACGATAACTGGACTGATTCTCAAAAATTTCGAAAATTAGACTAGCGTGTCGAGTTTAGTGAACTGGCGAAACTAGTTTTGTAATAGTTGATAACTTTTGTTCGAAATGGGTTTGTAACCGGATCCGACTTTCCGATGTTTCGGACTGAATAAATATATATATATATATATATATATATATATATATACATAATATATATATATATATAATTAAGAAAAAGGTCATTACTACGTGCAAATCTATTACT
Organism: Brassica nigra; assembly: GCA_016432835.1. NCBI lineage: Eukaryota > Viridiplantae > Streptophyta > Magnoliopsida > Brassicales > Brassicaceae > Brassica > Brassica nigra. Next base: position 11,345,826 of record CM028247.1, on the reverse strand, counting down.
AAGAAAAAAAAGGTCATTACTATGTTCCCTCCTGCAAAATAAACTCAGCAAAACAGACCTCATGCTTGCTCGAGTTCCTTTCCAAACAAACTCCAATACGTGTTGACAGTTAAAAGTTTATAGACAAAAAGAAAAAAAAAACTTTTTTTTGACAAACAAAAGAAAGAACAGAAAAAAAAGAAAAGAAACGTCCTGTTAAATAAACTAAAAACATGCTTAAAACATTTGAGACTAGCAAATTTAACATTTGTTTATTAAGAAGATTGATGAGAAATAATAACAATACAAATTTTAGCAAAAATAAAATAAAATGAGATTCGTTAGATATCTTTTTACTAGGACCTATGTAAGAAAGTTATCGAAGACAGAATAATAGCCCCGTTTGTTTCAAGTTTCAACAAGAAAAAACAGAAAAGAATCATGTATGTAAATCAATCAAGTACTGATACAATGGAAGTATTATTGGAAAAAAACAAGAAGAGGAGTAAATTCAAAGACAAAATGATTTGAAGTTCTTGGAGAAGGCAAAAGAAGAAGACAGCGTGGAGAAAGAGCCCAGAATGTTGAACGTCGTGTGGGCTTCACTCTGCACCACCACCACCATCCCCAAAACCCTAGCTTCATTACCTAGCCTATTTTTTAGTCCCATTATATATTGAAAACTCTTATATATTCTTTCACCAATTTCCCAATCTTTTGACATAAATAGTTTGTAAATCATATGAACTTACTCGTTTAGTCTTTTTAAAAGTCCATAAAATTTAATCATTCTACTAATTTAAAATAGGAGTATAATTTGGTATATTGTTTTTCCATATATCACTTTCTGATACACTATGATTCCATGTCTATAATCATATTCTCATTCTAATGTTTTTCTAGCTTCTAATTAAGTTTATGTTGACATAATATATTGAAAAATTTAAAATATAAATATCATTTTCAAGTAAAGCTCTGCAGTTTTCTGTGTAATAAATTTTATGAATGGTAAAACAATAATTTTATTGAAAAATTTCACTGTAAATTTATTTTCGTAAAACAAAAAAGCTGTAAAGGACACTTTATTAAAAATATAAAATACGTATATATCAAATTAATACAATATTATAATCAAAGATATATGTAAATCACCATATACGATATACCATGATATATACGAGTATATCAAATAGAAAAGGAGAATCTCTCTGGTGCACTTAAGACAAATCTATAACTTAGAAAATCTGGATTGATTAGATTAGATTAAAGAAGGAATGTTGTCCCAAAAAAAAAGATTAAAGAAGGAAGAAAAGTAAAAGAGAGTGGGTTTGGCTATAAGAAAACGAGTGGGATTATTAATGATTAAAAGTAAAACTCTTTTTGGTCTCTGGTCGGTCGACAATCCGTGTGTCCTGTGGTCAGTGTTTGTTTTTTATTTCGTGGTTTAGTTTCTGAGTTTCTATATATGTTTTCTACTGAAACAACAAGACATTAAGCAGCCAAATGTAATTCTTTTAACGCGTTGTTTCAGAACCTGATCAAAACAATAATCATGTCCTCTTCGTCTTTCTCCCCCTTTAAATGCATGTCAAACTATATTCATCAGTTATATATATATCGACTTTAATCTTCTATTCTTTGTGATATCATCGCATAACTTGATATTTTCAAAAATACTGGTACCGAGAAGTGGAAAAGAAAAAAAAGCAAGAAAAATAAAAGATTATTTTACAAAAAGAACATTTTTTAATTTATGAACTTTTCCATTTATATTTTAAACTTAACTTTTCCATTTATATTCACATTTTATCATGTAATTTTATTTTCATCTTTTTTAGACGCCAACTTGAATTTTCACGAGCATCTGAGACTATTTTCTGTAAACTATTAGACTTTTTTTCTCGTCCTAATACATGCTCAAATTGCAAAATATCATAAAGTTGAGGCTAGTTTATTTTATTTTTATATCAGTTGCGTGACTTGCGTCTAGTTAATCACAACATTTAACTTCTATAGGTAAATATATCCTGTTATACATAATTTGATACAGTTTGTAAAATTAAGGGTCGTGGCGTGTTATTCCTCGTATAAACAGGGAATCCTTTTATATTTAAGTGAAAAATGAGCAAAATGCTCTATTAGTCTATTACAAGTAGAAAAATAGACAGATATAACATTAAAACAATATTTAAAATTAAATAAGTACTTTTTGTTTTTAGAAAATATAATTAGCTATTGTTCAGAGCAAGCAAAATCCATCAGAGAAATCCACATGATGATGACAGCTCCCCATTTAGAAGTCGTAGAAGAAAAGTAAAGAAGATGTGCAGCACTTGCAGATTTGTTATATATTCATAATAAAAATATATATATACTAGAAAAAATCGTGGTCCCAAAATGAAAATTATCAAACAATATGAAGTATGATGGATAACATTGAATAATAATGAAACATTGATACATAAAACAAGTTGGTGCAGTTACAAAATTTGAGAGCTGATGTATTACAAAACATTGAAATTTTTTTTGTTAATATTCGCTGTTTTTAATTTTTTATGACCAATAAATTTTAGAATTACAAAACCATCATCGTACTATTTTGCCATTTTACGGAACTGGAGTAAAAGAAATCATAAAATATCAACAATATTTCTGATGAAAAAATTATATGCTCCAAAATGTGTATTTATCAAAGATAATGGCGGTCTGATTGTACAAACCGGTGAAGAAGTTTTCATGTATGAATTATTCTCTCATTTGAAAAAAAAAATCTTTCAGATTAAAATATTAAATAACTTCTTTTGAAAAAAAAGTACTATCAAATGACACATAATATAGCACTATATATATGTGTATGCGTTATCAAATGGGATGTTTGTGACCTTTTGTCTCTTCTTCGACAATTGTCTTTCTCCTTACTAGCTTTCTTTCTGCTTCCAAAAACAAAAAACAAAAAAAACCAAAAAAATGTATGCAATGAAAGAAGAAGACTGTCTTCAAACGTTTCACAACTTACAAGACTATCAAGACCAGTTTCTTCTCCATCTCCATCCACAAAACCTCCCCTGGTCATCTTTACCTTCTATTGACCCGACCCATTTCCCATCCAACCCGACCCGTTATCCTGACCCGGTCCACTACTTCAACAAGAGAGCTTCTTCCTCCTCTTCTTCTTTTGACTATACTGATGGTTTTGTCTCTCCTCCCATGGATAATCATCATCATCAGAACCATCTAAGGATCTTATCCGAAGCTCTTGGACCCATCATGCGTCGTGGCTCGTCCTTCGGGTTTGATGGTGAGATTATGGGGAAAATGAGTGCACAAGAAATCATGGATGCTAAGGCTTTGGCGGCTTCAAAGAGTCATAGCGAAGCCGAGAGAAGAAGGCGAGAGAGAATCAACACTCATCTTGCTAAGTTGCGTAGCATTTTACCAAACACAACAAAAGTAAGTTGTAATAATTAATACACTTTCCCTTTCATCATGGCTTTGATGTTTTGAAATTTAACCACGTTTTGGAAAATGGAAGGAGAATTAATTGAATTTAACGGATTTTTAAAAATTAATCAATGATCTACTTCAGATGTTACATTTATTCAAGTAAGTAGTTGTAGTTCTCATTTTTTAGAAGCAAAAACGACATCATAACGATATTTTTGGTATGTATACTTCATACATGTGATGTTTTTGTAATTATAATCGTTATTATTATTATTTTTCGTTTTGTTTTTCTTTAGACCGACAAAGCTTCGTTGCTAGCGGAAGTGATCCAACACATGAAGGAGTTAAAACGACAGACATCACCGATCACCGAGACGTGTCAAGTCCCTACAGAGTCCGATGATCTGACCGTAGATTCGACTTACAACGAGGAAGAAGGAAACTTGGTGATAAGAGCTTCCTTTTGCTGCGGAGACAGGACTGACCTCATTCATGACGTCATAAATGCCTTAAAGTCTCTTCATCTTCGAACTCTCAAAGCCGAGATCGCAACCGTAGGTGGTCGGGTCAAGAACGTCCTTTTCTTGAGCCGAGATGACCATGAAGATGATGGTTTTGAATATCGTAACGATGCCGTGGAGCATGATGATGAAGAGAAGATATATAATCGTGTGAGTTCGATAGAAGAAGCGTTAAAGGCGGTTATAGAGAAGTGTGTCAATAATAATGATGAAAATAATGATAACAACAACTTGGAGAAATCATCGTCAGGGAGTATAAAGAGGCAAAGGACTAGTAAGATGGCAAATCGATGTTACAATTAGTTAATTCCTCCATAAAATTATTGTTTAGATAATCAAGTCATTAATTAACTAATTAGGGTTAGTTAATTGGACTTGCAAAATGGGATCATGGGTTGGTGGTCTTAATATTAGTATGTTTTGGGGCTTTTTAATATTTATAAATGTGGTTTGGGTTTCTTCTTCTATGTTTTAAATTTATGAAGGACCCTTTATTTAGAGTTTGGTTTATATAAAGTACTATAATTAAGACATTTTCTGGTCTTGATTAATATAGGCTATGTAAAGAGTTTGGGTTTGTATCAGTGGAGTGGAATCAAGAAGATTTTATTATAGTTATGATCTTGATGTCTACTATATGCAACTTAACATTATAGTTTTCTAATTGTCAATTGCATTTCTATTATTACTAATGTAAGAGGTTACGTTTATATATATATACTTATCTATAATCTATAATGACAGAAAATTCTGTTTGCATATCTCTTGCTAGATTTCTAATGACCGTAAAATAATGTCGTGATCAAAATTTAAATGTGTATGGGAAAACATCGTCTCTACATTAATATTTATTTGCTAGCTCCGACTGAATACACAGCTTTCACTTCATATAGGTAAGGTAAGGATATATAATAAATGTTACATTTCCTAGATCAGGTTGAGGTAGAGAGTACCTAGTATAACAAGTGATATCGAGGGGAGTAGATCGGATCTTTTTCGTGGGAAGTGAAGACTTCGATCTTTGCTCTATTTTATTTATAGAAACTCTTGTGAGCTTTAGTTTCGGGATCTTTGCATGTCTCTTTCACCGTTACAGATCCTCTCTTCTTCTTACGTTATTTATTATTACTACAGAAATACAGTTGATACCACATGATGTCATGATCTCGTCACTTGTGCATCTATAGGTTTCTTTTGTTAGTTTCTGTTTTCGCTCAGTCCTAACTCCTAACATATAACAAAATCAAAGGTTTTCTTTACATGAATAACAGAATTACACATTATTTTGATTATACTATGATTTTATTTTCTTTTTCAGATTTTTATTCTGTTATAATATGATTACGTAGTTGCGACTTCTCTCTCAACTAAAATTTGTTCATGTATCACATCATGCTACATGAATTACAAGTTAAAGAATGGCCTAATGGTATGGTGTTTTATGGGCCTGAATGAATGTATACCAAATGTATAGTGATGTGTTTTCCTTGAAAATAAAACGGTGGGACATGATATCGTTTTTCGCACATGGGCTGGTTGATATATCGAGGCCCAAATAGAAAATTCAAAAAGTTGGCCTATGCAGGTTTCGAACCTGCGACCTTCGCGTTATTAGCACGACGCTCTAACCAACTGAGCTAATAGGCCACATTGAACACATTCGTAATGAATAATAATATGGCTTAGCATGAGCCACTATAATTATGATTTATAGCCATATGGGAATCATGTGCAATGTACAGTTTTGAAAGAACACAAATATGAACGCACCTGGAGATAAGTCCACAAGTGTTGAAGTACGTAGGTACAATACTGTGGACCAATAATATTAAATAGAAAAGCATTTGCATACAGACCTAAAAATACTTTAGCTAGTTGGATCTGTGATATTACAGTTGGATACACCATGGGAATTATTTGTTCACTATTAGGAACAATGAACTCATGCTTTAAACTTTAAACATACCATGTGATAGGGTTGTGACGGATCCGGATATCCGGGATATTCGGATCCGGATCCGTGATTTTAGTATCCGGATTCGTGCCTTCCGGATATTCGGGTTCCGGATATCTGGGTTCTGGATACCTTTCTAGATATCATGATATCAGCGAGTATCCGGATTCAGATCCGGATCCTTCAAAATAATTAAAAAAAAATAAAAATATTTTTAAAACACAAAAAATCTATAAATATTACATAAATTAAATATTTTTACAAATTTATAAATGTATTTATGCATATAAAATTACTAAAATTAAAATGTAATATTAAAAGACTGATTTTATGTATAAATATTAATAAATAAACTATAATTATTAATAATATTTTAAATTTAATAAATTTTAAAAAACGGATCGAATCTAGATATCCGGACCTAAAATCTAGATATCTTGATCCGGATTGACGGATCCGACATTTTACTATCGGATCCGGATCCGGACGAAATATCCTATTTTCGAGCGGATCCGGATCGGATCGGATCGGATCTCGGATAATAATTCCAGCCTACCATGTGATGTGAAACAAAGATATACTGAGCTCCTCATTGATGATTGTGAAATGGCACAATGATACCGTCTAACGAGATGGTAGATACTTCACTTGTTGTTTTCACCGCCACGAGCGATATCTTATATAATAAAGTTGACTTTTATCTCCATAGGGAAAAATGCCACATGTCCTTCCTAAAATTTATTGCATTTTGACCCAAATTCTTTATTGCATTTTGATATTAAGCCAAATCATTTAAACCATTATGACAAACCCACATAATATTAGACTTTCTTTTCCTCTTCATGCTTGCGACCTTCCTAGAATACCACGAAATTCAGAACCTAAAACCCGTTCCTCGACAAAATTACAAATTAATGGCTCCAATTAACCTTTACAACTTCCTTACTTTATAGCAGAGTTTAGTGCTTCATTATAACAATTCTAATCTTCAAACCTTTAATCATCCTTTCCATCCGGTTCACCTCAAAATCTTGGAAAACCCATCACCTCGATCATCACGGAAGATTTTTAGAGAATCAAAGACATCTTTAGCATTTCTATTGCTAAGAACGAGGAGAATGGTGAGTACTTTCTTCGCCAACCGAAATTAGGTAAGATTTCGTGCATAATTATATTTAAATGAATCTATGTATATGGATCGAAGATCCCCGCAGATAGAGTCTTGCTGCAATCGAATGATGGGTCTCGGTATTCATAACTACGAGGATAAACTCTCCAAAGTAGTTAAGCTGTTAGGGTGGTTTGAAGGATTCAACACCAGTAGTTATAGACTGAATGCTCAACGAGAAAGGTATTAAGGGACCATTATATATTTTACTGATTTTTTCTCTGTGTTAATAGCTTTACTATTGGTGTATATTCACAATTTGGATTAACATAGCATATTAAGTTTGACCTTGCCTCAAACTAAATTGTGTAATTAAGGTGAGGACAAAGATCTTCGATACAAAATGTTTGTTCTTTTGTGAATACACATAAATAACTTTCATATTTTATTTTAAGTTAGATTTTCTAACTGTGAATTAATAACTCTAAATAAAAGAGACCTCGGCCAAGATATCATGAGAGGTCAAAGGTATTTCTGGTTCCTCCTATAATATTACTTAGGCCGGCATTTTAACTCGACGAAAACCCGACCGAACCGACCGAAAATACCCGACCGAACCGAACCGAAAATTTACAAGTACCTATTGGGTCCAAAATTTTCTACCGAATGGACCCGGACCGAAAACCGACCGAATAGACCGGACCGAAAAGGACCCGATTCGAATAGACCGACCGAATAGACCGATTCGACTGACTTTAAAACTTTAAAATATCTTTTATTAACAATCTTTGTCATTATTTTGTAACATTTATAAGTAACATGAAGTTTGAAATGTAAAATATAGAATTAAAATGTTCTATTTTAACTATTTAATAGTTTATTTTAAGTTATTTTGTAAAATTTTAGATATATATGATAAATTTTGACTAAATTTGATGGAATTTGAATATTTTATTTCCTTTTATATCCTAAATACCGAACCCGACCGAACCCGACCGACCGACCGAATCCGAAAATTATGGGTATTACCCGAACCGACACCACGACAAGACCGACGGAACCAACCGAAAAAATTATGGATACCTAAATGGGTCTAAATTTCCAGACCAAGGACCGGACCGACAAGACCCGACCGAACCCGACCGAAGACCGGATGCCTGCCTAATATTACTTTATGAAAACAAATAGTTCACTTTTTCATAAAGCTTTTCCAACTATCATGGTTCTACTTTAGACTTCTATGACATCTCATAAATGAGTTCTTTTGTTTTACTTTATTGAAGCCTCAAACTCGTATTTAGGCAAACATAGAGGCAAATGGGATGATCATTCAATATCAAAGACATCACCGGTAATTTAACAAAAGAAGTTTCATATCCGATAGAATGTTCACACCGATGTTAATAGCAGAGCTTTGTTTGGTCTCACTCGACAATGATGATCTTGTCAAAGAGCTGCCAGCGCTCAACTCGAAGATCCACCAAAATAATATTGCAGATAGATTCAATGCATCGATGTTAAGGAGTCACCTACAATATGTAATAACAACCATCCCTAGATAGAGAACATGAGGATGGCAATGTTGAAACAAGATCGGCCAAACCGTTAGGTTGAGAAGTTGTAACCACATAGTGATCGTGTTGCATGAGCACTCCACCGAAGACCTAGGGCGAATTCCTCGAATACCAAAGAGTCACAAGATTGTGTTTCTGGTTTGGAGTTCGGTTCTAAAGTGTCGAGGAATGATTATGTGCCTTCTTACGGAGCCTTATACTTGGGTTCATAGCATCATAAGTCGAACCCATTGGAACTAAGTTAATGGGTGAAGAAAAGTTATGGGTGGAAGCTTGCATTACGCCGCTCAAAACGAAGTTACCAATGTGAGTGGTGGATAAGTGATCCGCTTGAATGTGTAAAACTAACAACTATGGTTCATCATCAAGCGGGGAAAATATGTCGAGATCGCCTAACTTCAAGATCATCAAACACCAAAGACGACATAGGTGTGGTGACCCGGATGATACAAGAGCACCGAGGCAAATTAGAGAATCGATGACTCACAAAGAATCAACCACAAAAGAGCAATAAAGGAAAACCGATGAAAGGAGGATGTTGGGTGTTTCAGAGTGTTCTTGAAGATTTGGTCCGTAAAGAGAGAAGTGGAGAGATGATAAATAGTTTAGGGCTTTGAACCATGGTTCTTAATGGTGAATCTAAGTCTCTATCCACAAAAAGCATTAGAAAAGCAACACCAAGAAGGAAAAATATGTTTCATCTTTATTTATATTATTATCATTTTTGGGGTTAACATAACTACTTCTTTCCACGATTTTAAGCATCCAAGTAGTAATGTTTCGTCTTCCCTAGATCTTTAATTTTCTTATGTAACTTTGTACTTAATATACTATTATTAGATCAATCTTCGTCAAATATACAAGCATGCAACAATCATTTTCATGATAATTTTGTTTAATTTTAAATATCGCATTACACTTAATATAGTAGTAACATGCATAAAGTCCGATTCTCATCCGATTGGGTATTTGAATCTTACGGATTTGCTTTCTATCGATCTCGATCATAATATAAATTATTGCATTTTCAATAAATTTTAGTTTTATAATTTTGTGTTCTATATCAAAGTAAAAGTGGTATTTTCAACTCAAATCAACAAAATTTAATAAAATTTACAATATAATTTTAGAATAAAACATATTACATTTATTATTTCCAGTACAAAATAAAATTTCAAATATTTTACAAAATTAAAATATATTTTGATATAAAACAATTTTAATGTAAATTCACCCGCCCGCAGGGCGGGCCAAGCCCTAGTATCATATATACGTAGCTTTAAGCCTTTAAGTAGTACAGTTCTGAAAATATATACAAGATATTGAATTCTTGAAACAAATCTAAAATTGAAAAAAAGAAGTGGTTTACACTTACGTAAGAATGTTTAGCTCAATTGGCTAATGAAAATATAGACAACTTTGTGCGAATATCAATAAATAGAGTTGGACCCCGATGTGAGAAAGCGACAAGAGAAGAGGTCGATGGTTCTGGCCACGACGGCGACGGTGGTAGGTCAGTCGTGTAGGCCCGCCGCACGTGGTCGAGCTTATCCTCTTGTCTTTTTGACAGTTCAACTTATTTTGTCTCTTCCTCAGTAGCTTTATGCATCAAAAGATTTTCTTACTGCTCAAATAGATTTTATAAAATCATCTAAAAGCAACGATTCAAATTCTAGTGACTCTTGTAAGAAAATAAAATCGAGTGATCATTGCCATTAACATACATCAGTAGGAAGAAACACAGGATTCACTGAACTCGAGTTTCTGATTATGAAACTCTTCAATTCATCAAAAAATATGTATAAAGAACGTGACAAAAAAATGAATACATAGGTCTATATGAGAACGTGACAAAAAAATGAATACATAGGTCTATATGAGTACATAAACATATTGGCTGCATAGTTAAGTTGGCCGACAACAGATATCAATGAGACAATGATGCAGATTCAGTTTCTTCCAGCCTGACACTTTGACCCCATTTTCATGCTTTCTTTTGTCATCAAGAATAATATTGTATGAAAAAAATAAAAATAATAAGAGTGTTATAACAATATATTTGTGGTTGGACTGGTTGCTTGATATTATATAATGCACCACCCAATCGGAACTCTCTCATTCAGAACCCTTAACTACTTCAATTAATATACTTCATCCGTTCCTAAAAGATTCATATATTAGGATTTTCACACCTATTAAGAAAATATATCAAATTTTAGTTACCAATAGAATTTTAATAAATGCAATTATGTTTTTTTGAGGTTTACAATTTAGATTTAATCTATACATTGAAAATATAAAAAATATATCTTTATAAAATATGGATTTTTTAGAAACAGAGAGAGTATATCATAAATATTTAGATTAAAGCCGGATCTATTAAAGACACAAGTCTAATTCCCGGATGGAAAGTGCAGTCCACGGATAGATCCTCTCCCGGATATTCAAATGGATCGTAAGTATGGATCCATATCCGCATGACCATATATGAAACTAATAATCTCGCACTAGAAGAGAATCGATTTCTGGTCTGGACTAACAGGATAACTCCTGCTCTACTGAAAACCACCATACCACCGCATCAACGATGCGGTTACTTCATGCATGTCTTCCATCATAAATAATTTGGCACCCAATGGTCACGTCAGATTAAATAAGAGGGACCCCGAGAATATTTTAAGTGGCGTGTAACTTGTGTTGTCCCTTGATCTATATCTATAGTCATTAAAACTTGATTAATTTAATATGATAGTTCAGCGGAAACTAAACAAACATACATCATGATATTAAATTGGATTCCTATTAAATTTAAGTCATAAAATACGTTGAAAATTTTAATGTGAGTCCAAAGAATAGCAGTCTCATACGTGGAGCACCAACGTTACATATGATTAGACAAGTAACAAAAGGGTATTTATTTGATCTACAAATCAACTGGCTAATCATTGGAACTAGGAAGAGGTTGTTGGTTTGACTAAAATTAGGAGAATGCAAACATGCAAGCATGTTTATGCAAACTTGTACCTCTCACATAATAACTTACATAACTTTAATCATTGGGTTAATAAACTGAAACCTACTAACATAGGTTTTTTAGCTGAATTAATGAGATTGATCATTTGCTTACACACAAACAAAGCCTGGCTCAAGATTTTTGGGATCCTATTCAAACTAAAAAATAATAATCATTTTCTTAAAATTTTATTACTATACTAATTATTTTAAAAATAAATAATCTAAAAATTTGTTAGATTGAAAAATTCTACTGTATACTATGTTGATTATACACCGCTCGTTTGGACTTGCAAATCCATGACTACTTCAAAGTAGTATAGTTATTGTAATAAGAAAATAAAATATTAAAAGAAAGTTTAAATAATAAATTTAGTTAACCTAAATATAATCGTCTATTTATTTTAATTAGAATTAGATAGTAGTATAGTTATTGTAATAAGAAAATAAAATATTAAAAGAAAATATAAATTTAAAAATAAAATTTTATTATTATTTTAGATTTTATAATTTTATCAATATTTTAATATAAATTTTGATAAAATCGAACATGAAATTGAGATAAAATAAATATTTCTGTTTATTTTAAATTATATTTAAGAAGATATATGAAAATATTTAAAACTATAGTACTAGATAAAAATTTATCTATTTTGGATAAATGTATTAAATAAATTTAAATAAAATTAATAAAAGTTGGTATAAAAGTTGTATAATTATCAAAAAATACAACTAAACAGTATTTATAAAATATGTAAATATATAAAATAAGCTAATAATATTACAACTAACATTTATAATTTTAAAAATTGTAAAAGATTCTAAAATATTTTAATAATAAAATTTTATAATTATAAAAATAAATAAATAATATTACAAAATTAAAAAAAATTATATTTCTATTATCTTATTATTTAATATCAAATTTGAATAGATTTACGTTAGTGATGATGTATAATTTACTACCTTATTCTAAAAAGTTTTCCAAAAATACAAATAAACCATAAATTATGTCATCTTTACAGTATATCATGTTACATTTTCATTAAAAAAAATAATAATATGTCATGTTACATTTATTTAGTGAAAATTATTGTAGACATGACATTTGTCAAAATCACTTGACAAATAATGTCTAGGGGATATTATAAAACTAATTTAATAATTTATCATCATTTCTAAAATTAATTTTTATATATTTTAAATATGCATATACTATATATTATTATTATACATACATATTTATATAAAACAAAAAAAAAAGATGAGAGCCCCGTGCAAATGTTTTGTGAGCCTCCCCACAGGACGGGCTCTGCACACAAAGAAATAATTATCTTTGGTTTAATTTTGGTTAAATAGCTTTTTAGCTAGTTACAATTTATAAATCGTGCTCTATATGTTGGACTAATTATCTTGTAGCTAAAGCACTTCTTAGAATTTAAACATTTGAAAATTTTTAGCGAAGCTTTTGTTTAGATTAATGCGAATTCACATATTAGAAAACATAATTTTAAATAAACCAGATACACTAATCACAGGCTCATAAAACAATGAAAGCAAGGAAATTAAAAACAAAACAAGAACTCATCTTAGTTAGATTACGTGTGAGAGAGCTGAATTTATACAAGGAGCTATAGAACTTAAGGCAGAAGCCATTACATCCCAACGTTTTATTCGTCATTTTTACAAACTAACAACCACCAACTCTAAATATATACCACCATTTACAAAAAAAAAAAACTATAAATAGATACCCCATATCAAAATTATTTAACTTTCATCCCCCATAATCGACGATTGCCAAGCAAACCTAAACCCCTTTCTCCTTCATATCTTCTTGCTATCATTGGTTTGGGCCGGTTCAGCTTCAAAGTATCACCGCTTGGATCAACCAAGGTCAATCTTGCCAACATAAGAGCATGACAACACATCGTTTGATGATGTAAAGCCTAGCTCTTTGCTCTCTAAGAACACCACCAAGTCCTCTACTATTTGAAACTTTTCTCTTTGAAACTCCCATCTTTGATATTATAGAAAATTTTTATATAGTTGTAGAGATTTTAGTCTGAAGATAAGAGAGTAAATAAACCAAGAAAGGTCTTTCTTTTATAGAAGAGAAAGTTGAAGAAGCGAGTGTACTTGTAGTATAGAAGAGAAAGTTGAAGAAGCGAGAGTACTTGTAGGGACACCAAGTCAGGTCGCGCGTGGAAGTGCACCCCAACTCACCCGACACTGTTTTTCACCATCCACTTGTGTAAAGTGTCGCATCTTTTTCAATCTTCAGAGATGGATGATAATAAATTTTAGTGGTGATCTGTATCAGTGTGCCATTGTACCAGTATCAGAATTTCAGTCGGATAAAATGTATGTGTGAGTTCTATGAAAATAATAATCTGTATAATGTCAAGATATCAAAGCTCTTATTGGTTGTACACAGAGCGACGGTATGGTTTATAGTTCTTTCTTTTTAATCATAACTAGATCTTGACCCGCCCGAACTTATAAAAATATAATAAAAATATTTAGAGAGCAATAAAATATTATTGGATTGTATTTTATTATCAACTTATACCCAATAAAATATTATTGGGTTGTATAAAGTATGGTTCACGTTATTAGTTATCATATTTTTGTTATTGTATTTAATGTATTTGTAACACGAAAAATACTAATACCTTAGTATATATATATATTTTGCATTGTTTATTTGATATTGTAACTCTAATATAGAAAATGTATTTTTTAAATTAATAATTACATATGTTGTATTCATGAACAACAATTTTTTTTTAGAGAATTATATGTTTACTTATGTATTATATATAAACTATAAATATCAATATTTATAACAAAACAACCAATAATTACAATGACCTAATAAATAATTAAGTTACCAAAATGGATCATAATAGCAAATTAAATAATATGACCCAATTATATAAGTCCAAGTTAGATGTTATCTTTGTGTCCAAACAATATTTTTTTTAATTCTGCAATTCATGTTGCCAAACAAAACCAAAAGGTACTTCTACTTTAATAAGATAAATTTATGTTTAGATCAGGATTTCATTATGTCCTGATATTATGCTATTTATATTCTCTCATTTTACATGACTTAGTGATTAACCTACTGATAAAATTAATTACATAAGAAATGATTATCGTTAAAAAATTTTAAAAACTTCCATTTTCCCTATAATTTAATCATTCGCAGTATTCGAAATCAGTATTTATACGTGTAAAAAATCTTTATAAGCCATCGTTTTTAAAGCGTTTTATTTTATTTTAAATGGTCACAAACCCCGAACATGTATGCCATCTATGTTTCCTCTTTTGTTTTCCACCAAATACTTGTGGGTTATTTAATTTCAATAATTTGAAAGAAAACAAAAAGTTTGTATGTCGACGCGAGAATGCAAATTTCAAAAGCTCTTAAACTAAAATATCTCATATTTACTCAAACTCTCTATCGAAATATGATTGAATGATTTATAAAACAAATTCGAAATTTGGATTTCAAAAGACTTTTTGTATTTTATTCTGTTAAACTGTGATTTCCAAAGGTAACTCGAATTGAGCTGAAATAATATTTTCTACTATTTGTTATTTGCACATCTTGGAATATTCTTCTAATTTAAGATGAGGTAATATGTAATATTTTGATTCATATCTATATTATTATCTGTAAAGTGATTTTTTTTGTCTCTGAATTCTATGTTAAAAGTTAGATTGGTTAAAGTCCTTGTTATCTTTAATAAAATTATATATATATATATATATATATATAAATTATTATATAATTAAAACCGAATTTTATATTAATACTATTAAATTTTTATGTTATATTAGATAACTGATCATAAATAAATATAATACAGTTGTCAAAATAAAACATATTTTCTAAAACAAGATAATTCTTATATATGTATTGTGCTGTTATTTGAAAATAATATTTTTATTATAAATTAAAATATTAAGATAACAACAATTTATAATTAAATATTAATTAAACAAAAATATTTTAATAAGGATATTAAAAAAAATAGATTTAATATGTGAGTGTTTTTAAAATCTCAACACAACAATATAATATAATTTTGAGTAAAACTTTGTCATATATAAATAACTTAATGTTTGATTTAAATTTTTATAAATAATAATTTAGCTGATTTTTGAATTAATAAAATATAAATTAATAAAATATAAATTAATAAATATTTTAAAATATTATGCTTGCATGTGCGGACAAAACACATGTTTTTTTTTTGCTAAAGAAAACACATGGTTAGTATTTTATATCCAATCGGGCATTTGTCTTTTTTTTTTATAATACATTAAGGGCATTTGTCTGTAGGATGAAATAACTGATTTTTTTTTTTTTGCAATAGTATAGAATTCGTGAATTATATTTGTTTTACGTGCGTCGGATCCACGTCATTATACCAAACTAGACCTTCCACTCGAGTTGAGATTATATTATATACTGGTGCATTGAAACCGTAGCAAGTAGCAACAACAATTTTGAAAATGACATGGTTAGTATATATTAGCTAAAGGCAAATGAATAGTGTCTATTAATGATTAAATCATCATTAACAAAAGCCACTTTGTTTCACAGACTGCTTAATATGTTCATAGTGGATTCGAACAAAATATTCAACTGACGATTTGGATGTGAAACTCAAAAATTCTTGTTATTAATATAAGTCAAAACTCAAAAATTATGAAGAGATACACGTAGCCGTGATAAACTGATGAATGCTAGTGAATAAAATAAGATTAGATGTATTAATAGCTCGAAGCGATTTGTAAGTCTCTGACTCTCTCTCTTAGTATTTTGGATCATTGTTCACTAATGAAATTTTTCTTTTTATGAGGAATAAGCTCTTTCATTTATGGAGGTCATAGGTCACGGCTAAGGCTAAGACATGGTTTCTTCCCATATTTTCTGGTTTGTGAGTGAGACTGACTTGTTGGTTTATTCTTGTTTCATGGGAATCGTAGGTTGATGATAAGGTGTCGTGGCGCCATTCTTCATGTAGATCATTATTCAAACCGATGTATCACTTTTTCTATCGCATAAATATTCGTAAAAAGAATTTGCGATAATGTTCTCCAAAACATTGTTGCATTGATTTTACCAAAAAAAAAACATTGTTGCATTGTGGGACTCACACTTTCTACGATATGTAAGTCTTCAAAACTTTTTCAACTCAAACTCTTTACATAGGCTGGCTATAACCAACATAACTAAATCAAACTTTATAGCACAAATACTCTGTTCATTATCATGTTCAAAGCCCTTGCAGTAGTTGTTTTCTTCAAATCATCCTAAATCACGCAAAGCAATTCTATTATTAGACTCGTCAAATCATCTCAGAAAATCTTCAAATAGTATGATTACAAAGAAATTAAGATATATATATATATATATATATATATATATATGTTTATAGAGTTAATACTATTACAACATAAACATAACTTTATACTCAACTTGTTTTCAAGTAGCCTATTAAAACAAAAAACTATAATACTCTATAAGTTAATATCTAAAACATCACATGTTATTTCATTTTTTAATGAAAACGAATTGACAATAATATATTCCATTTCTGAACACTAATCATACATGATATAGGCACAAAATTGGCCCTGGTAGGATGGTTGATGAAAGACAAGCAAATGGTCGTATAACCAACTTACTGATTTTGATTGATGTAATATGGATAGATAATGATTGACTCTCTCAATCCGTGAGTTTGATTGACTCTCTCAATCTGTGTACTAAGTATGTTTGAATCACACAAATAAACTAGACTCATAAAATCAGTAGAACTACAAAGAATCAATCCTAAAGATAGATTTTATGCAAAGACAAACTTTGGATAAAAACAAAATAGTTTCTTTTTTATAAACTTGGTTGATTGAAAAGTGATTTACAATGAAGAGTAGACAGAACTTATATAGGTTTGTGCCTTAAATTAGCTAGAAAACTAGAACAAAGAAAGAAGTAAACAAATAAGGAAAACTGATAAAACTAACTGTTGGAGGATTTCTTGGTTCCAATGACTTTCTTCAAGGGATTTGATTCTGGTTTTGTATCTGGACTGTTTGATGGTGTAGGTAAGCTTTTGGGGAACATCTTTAATGTTGAATACTTGGTAGAAATCTTTGTAGACTTGGCTTGAAAAGAGCTGTTGGGAATTTATGGCAAATGATTCCAAAAATAGCTTCAAAGATGGCAAGTCTGGTCTTGCTCGATCCGTGAGCTATGGTGAGTGCTGGTGCATCTTAGGACTCTTAGACAAGCAAGAAATGCCTCAAAACTCTTCAGCTTTGATGGCTTGGTCGTTGGCTACTTATTCTCTAAAGTGGGGAATGCATCCAGTTTTGGCAGGTTCCCAAACAATGAGATCCTCCTGATCATATGGGCTTTGGTACATGGTAAGAACTCTTCCACTCCTCCTGGATCGTTGGATATATTTCCTAGATGCTTAGAAATCTCTCCTGGTCGCCATTGTCTGGTTTGACTAAGACTGAATCGATGAGACTCCAAATCAGAAAAGTGCAGAACTGATTTGACCGGTTTAGGGAAATTAATCATAACTCCATATTTCCGTGACCATTTCTCTTTGTATTGGGTTTGTTGGAAAGTTAAGAGATCCATATTGAATTCTATAACTGGCTTTGGTTCAGGACAACTCTTATTTGGGCTGAAATATTCTTCTAAAAAATCGTACTCGCAGATGGATGAGCTGAGGAACCTCCGGTTTGTAAAATCCATAAATTCATAGTCCGTGAAGCTTTTAATATGATTCCACTTGGACATGAAACCTTGTTTCAACTAAAAATTGTTTCATCAAATATCAACAATATAATTTATCTTTTCACAATATATTCTAGACTTTAAAATATCAAACATTAATATTTCACTGAAGATAGTTTTATCATATTAAACTTAGTCATAAAATATAAGAAATATTTAAAAGAATCACAAAATAATTAAAATATAGTCATGTATATTCCTTCCAAGGTTAAATTTCAATTCAAATTTAATATTTTAATTTAAATATAAATATAAATAATTTTCATCAAAATTTACTTTTAACTAACTACATAATTTTGTGACTATTACTAAAATCATATTTTCAATTAATATTAATTAAATTTGATTAATTAACAAGAAAATGGAAATCTTACAATAAGTTATATGAAGATATAATAATATCTGTATCATATACTAGATAATAAATATAACTGAAAAACTTAAAATATAACCACTTTATAAATTATAAGTGGGAACTCTAACTAAACCTCATATGTGATCTCACTTTTCAAAGTTACCTTTAAATGATAACCATTTTCATAAATACCTTAAATTTATTATGAAAAAAAACAAAATTAACTCTCTTAAATCATTTATAAATATTTAAGAATTATTTATAGAATTTTATAAACTCAACCTCATCTCAAAATACTAAACCCTAAACAATAATCATTAAAATTTAAACTCAAATATTAAAGTATTTTTATTGAGTGTATTTTTGAAAAATTGTAGTCAACTTACTGTTTCCAAACAATTTTTCATTATAAAATTAAATTTAAATAATTACGCACACAAAATAACATAATTTCATGGATTCTTTAACATAATTCAATTTTTTAAAAGAAAAAATAAATTTAATAAAACTGATATACTTTTACTTGATAAAAATATTAAAATTATCTAGTAAAAATATTATTTGATTATATAGTGGGTCAGATTACAGTTGATGTTTTATAATTTTAGTTTTTTTTACGAGTTTATTCATCAAACATCAAAACATCTATCAACACAGAAAAGGGTTGAACAAACCTATTAATATTTTATTATATAACATTAAAACAGATTTTAACCAACGAAATAGGGTTTAAAAATAGATTATCCCATTTCAGTTTAATCAATAAATAAAACTAAAATCAATACAAAATGGTAAATGCACGGATTACCGTATTTTGACATGTACTTATGTTTATATACTATTTTAATCTAGCTTTATCATATCTGAAACAAAAATAAACTAATCTTCATAAATCCAAAATTGTAATGTATTTTTTTTAACTGAAAATTTTAATGTATTTTTACATCACAAGCTAAGATTTCACAAGGTTATTATTTTTCAGAAGCCTATAATTTTAGACCACCTAAAGGGATAAAATTAAATTATTACACAAATTTAAACAGAAATGATATATAAACTTAATATATATATTATATAAAAATTCTATTTTCATTATATAAAAAACTTAACCAATAAATAGTTTCACACTTGAAAATACGGGTTGAAATAGTTACACAAAAAAACACGGGTTGAAATCCACTATTCTATAAAAGAGAACACAAAAGTTACAAGAACAAAAGGCATCTACGTGTATTGGACCAGGGTTTATAGACTAGGTTCAGAATTGACAATATTAGGCTTAAGGATATAAATTATCTGGCCCATTGATACCAACAATTAGCTTAGCCCATTGTTTAGGCCTAAATATACTTTATTTTGTCCTGCAAATTTATTTTATCGTAAATTTTGCTGTCGTGTCTATTCCTTATCGAACTTTGTAATAGTACCTATTTTAAACCGAACTAAATAAAAATTTAAGAATATTATATGAACTTATGCGCTGTGCCTTTTTCATTCCTAAACTTTATAATAGTGCATATTTTATATTGAACTAAACAAAAATTCAAAAATATTTCATGAGCTCTCAAAAAATTAATTTTTAATTTTAAGGAATTTAACCAAAATGACATCATTTGATAAATTAATGGATGACTAATACCTTTGATAATCAATATATATAAACACTATTTTGAGAGTTCATGTAATATTTTAAATTTTTTAATTTTACCAAATTTATCAAAAACAACACCGTTTTTGATAAATTAATGGTTAACTAACACCTTAGATGGTTAATATATATAAGCACGATTTTGAAAGTTCTTGTAGTATTTTTGAATTTTGTTTAATTCAGTATGGAATATGCAATATTATAAAGTTTGGGAATGAAAAGACACAACACATAAAGTTCATATAGTATTTTTAAATTTTTTTTAGTTCAGTATGAAATACGCACAACTACAAAATTTGGGAATGAATAGGCACGACGGATAAAATTCAGGTTAAAATATATCCTTTTCCCTTCCACATTCTGTACGAGCTCTTATATTTTATTAGCTTACGTGTTTTATAGAGATTGTGGAATACTGAGGCTGGTCTATGATGCAACTGTGAAGATTTAAATTCAAATTTCTGTGTAACATCAAGGCTGGTCTAGGTCTATGATGCTACTGTGAAGGTTATTAGCTTATGGTTCCGATCAGCTTCATCGTGTGTTTCTAGATGGTAATCTATATCACGCCGGCTTGTAGCTCTGGAAAAGGGCCAGACTTTTGTGGACTTTATATAATAACTGTTGCAAATCTATCTTTAATCTAATAGATGACAAAAAAAAAGAATCCTTTGTTTCAAAAGTTTAACGATAAAATATCCATAGAACCTAAAATATATAAATTGTCATTACAACCAGAAAAATAGAAACTGTCATTTTTTTTTTGAAACTAAAATAGAAACTGTCATTTCTCCTTTTCATTTTCTAGATATATACAAAATCCAAAAATATAGTAGTATGGTAATAAACGATACGTTTTGAACTTTTGAGCTTACGAGAGTCAATGGAATACATTGTGATGCAAGAAGTTAAAGCATTCCCTTAACATTTTTACCCAAAAAAGAAGAAGTTAAAACATGTCGGTCCATTTGAGTTACGTCCATATACTTATTTGGTAATATATATACACCCTTACTATTTGCGTTCCAAAAAAAAGTACTATTTATAGAGCTAGTTGACTTAGTTGACCTTATAGTTTCCTTTTCTTTTGTGGTGACGCCACTGCGTTCGTCATTGTTTATTGATAGAATATAAATATATAAAAACAAAAGTCGCTGCAATTATTATTATTATTATTTTTTTTGGTCAAAAAAGTCGCTGCAATTATTTATGATTATGACATTTTTGTATAGTGGGAGCACGAGTTTTCGCTGATGAGCTCGTTTACAACAGAGAAAATTCGGTAAATTAATATCTAAAGGAAGAGTAACTATATGCATTGCAAGTTGCTAAGAAAAGTTCGTCAAAAAAAAGAGTTGCTAAGAAACTCTTTTCAAAAAAAAAAAGTTGCTAAGAAATATTAAATAAAAATTTAAACAAATAACAAAAAATTGCTAAGCATTTTCCCTCTTGGCCGCAAAAAGGTTGATAAGATTCCACAAGTATCATGTCGGCATCGTGATGTGCTTATTCATGTAAAAAATTAGTGAAGATAATTTTTTATTAGTATGTAATACAAACATTATTTTATATTTTCCAGCATTGATTTTTTTTTTTGTATGGGAGCAGCTACAAGGATAAGCAAATAAAATTGGTCTACAAAGTCTGAAATATACATATATATATATTGAAAATTGTTACCATCCAAATTAGAAAGTGTCTATCTTTTTAAAATAAAATAAAATAGTAAGTGTTTCGATTCTCTCTCTTTCTCATTTCGATCTTTTAGAGAGAGAATTCGCTTATCTGGCTTTGTACCTCCAGATCTTTGTCCAGTGTCCAATTGCTTGGTGCTTAGGCATCAGTTCCGGTACACGGTGACTTTCCATGCATGATGTGACTGAGTTTTGTCTCTGGTAACTCACGTTCTCTCTAGCGGAGCTATTGGCTTCTGGATCCGGCGAGGCATTTTCTTCTCCAATGGTCGCCGGCTCTTGGCTCCGGCATCCCACCATATTCTCCGGTGGTGTTGACTGGTTTTACTCTTCTGAAGCGAAGATTGCATGGCTTCAGCCTCTACATGTTTAGTGATTCTCAGGGAAGATCTTCTGTCGACGATGTTGATTTGATATCCTCCGTTGATTGAAGCTCTGGTGGTGTTGGCTACGTCGATTGGTTTTGGTGGAATCTGTTTCGTTCGGGCACGTGTGTTCTAGGAGTAGTTATATATCAAATTCCACCGCATGTGGCTAAGATCTTCTATCTTTGTTGCCGGAATCTCTAACTCTGGGTTCTTATTTTGGTATGTTTCCGGTAGAACAGACGATTAGAATCTCTGGTGATGCATGGTATGCATTGTGACCTTCTTCCAGTAGGCGTTTTTGTTGGTTGGACCTTTTTAGTCCTCGCTTTGTAATTATCTTTTACCTTTGAACCTTTCATGTATTTTCATGTATTCTGTTGATGTTTTAATAAATCAAAATATTACAAAAAAGTAGAAAATGATATATTTCTGATGCATGAACAATAGTATTTTCATGTGCATGACTTTACATAATTTTTTTTCTGTCGGTTTCTACTAAATTTCAAAAACTTATCTGAAGATTAATGATATATTTCTCATGATGGTTGTGAGAATAAATATGATATATAACTAATTATTTTGTATTTTCTCCGGTGTATCAGTTTATGTTGTGTAAGATTTTTGTTACCAAAATAAAAGCATTTCCAGCTTACATTTATGTTTGCCTCTATAATAGTATTTAGAAGTAAAATCATTCTAACTTATTTCTTTCTTTTTTAAAAAAATTAAAAAATTGCTATGTTCTCTGTTTATAGTGAAACAAATAATAATCCTCTATATTTTACTATATATTTGGATACACAAAATTCAACTATATTATAAAATTCCTCTACTTAAAATAAAAAATAAAAATATATATATTGGAGATAGTCTAAATAAAATGTGTTTGATTGGATAAACTTACTAAAACATATCATAACAACTAATGAGTTTTAATCTGACAATAATGTGCATATCAGCTTCTCAACCAATGGCAAGATGATGAGATATGTAATTATGTATGGGTGGTTGGTCCCATTATCTCGACCAATAACAAAAGCAACTTGGAGTGAAAGAAACACGATGAACTGACTATAACGAGCTCTTGGACATAATTAGTCATCAAATAGCTGAATATCTTATTCTCTAAACACTTTTGTATGTGACTTGATTTTATTGATTTGTATGTCATCTGGTCCACAAGTAGCCCATACTTTTCTTTCCGCTGATATAAATCTTGCAGAATCTTGCAAAATCCGTGACTTGATGATTTTAAATATGAAAATTTAAAGTTAATAATTACCTAATAAGCTGATGCTGAATTCGACAAAATAGCTTGGTTAAGCACTTTAAGGTTTATCGCGTATTAATTAATTGAACGATAACGTGTTTTCATGTCCTAACTCCAAACTAGCTCCTGTTGTACTTCCCTACTAGTTTTAGATTCGCACCTTGCACGAAATAACACTATATAAACAAATTACTTTTGCATACTATTTTTTTACATTTTACATAATATAAAATTAATGAAATAATAAAAATATATTGATAATTGATAAACCATTAAGTCATTAAATATTAGTCTATTACGTATATAATAAAATTGGTACAATCACATAAATCAAAACAATCACTCTTGTTTATTTATTTTCAAATATTTTATAATAGATAAATCTAAATAATCATTTTATCTATTTTGCATGTGTATAATTAAATTTAACTGAGATATATATAATATTTTAATATTACTATTTATTAACTGAGACTTCCTAATCATATAATTATATGGTCATTTTTATTTTTTTATAACCAAATTTTAAATCACTGATAAACAAATTTTTTATTGTGGGACTTTTAATGGTCTAAAATTTAACCGTTCTCGAAAATTCATTGCAAATTCAAAATTGAAATATTAAGTTCTCAATTCTTGTTCAATGCAAATTTTCAAATTAAAATATTTATATATTTTATATGGTATATAGTTTAATATGTATATATACTTATATATATATGTTATTCTTAATAGAAACAAATGATATATTTTACTCATATGGTTTTAATGATCATTTGTATCTTGTTTTTTTGAATGATTATCATTTGTATCTTGTTATAATACAAATTTTAAACCATTGATCATAAAGTTTTAATGTGGGATTTGTAATAGTTTTATTAATTTATAGTTTTTAAAAAACATAAAATCAAATATATATGAAAAATCTAAATTTTTATTGTGTTATTAATGTGATTATTTAATTTATTTTGATAATTTAAAATCTAAACAAAAATGACTGAGCATACATAAATCGTTATCAAATCTTTATTATTAAAATAACTAACTTCATATATATTAATCATATTAAGTAATTTTGTAGTTTTTATTAATGGAAATAAAGAAAAGTATTAATTGTATACTATTAATTAATTTTATGATTAGCTTGATGAGAAATATAATATATGTTTAGATGGACCAACATATTTTTCTAAGAATTTTGAAAGGTATTTTAGTGATGACACATGTATAATTATAATATTGTAATGTTTCTCAAATAATAGATATGAAATATTTCTCACGTACGAAAGATTCTCAGCAGACAACAGTTAGTGGTGCAAATATTCTAACCGGCAATATACATTACTCTTACACAAAATAACCATAAGATTCTGATCTATTGGTTGGGGATTTTGGGATTGCAGATTCGAAGACACCTCGTTACATTTCACTTTGTGAGTATAGGGTAGGCGTGGGCACTTTACCCGATATCCGAAGTGGCACCCGAACCCGGTCCGAGAAACCCGAACCAAAATCCAAACCGAAGTAGTAAAATACCCGAATGGATATTGAGTTAGAAGAGTTTGAATATTTATCCGAATCCTAATGGATATCCGAAGATCACCGAACATATGTATATTTAACTTTATATTTCTAGTTTACTCCTCTCATTTTATTCAAAATATTCTTATTAATGCTACACATAGTTTAAGATCATATAATATACATATGATCACGGATTGCCACTCACTTAAAAAAACATGTCAAGCTTTTTGTTTCGTAAACAAAAATTGTATCCAAAATTCCAAAACAATAACCAAGTTAGTGTCTTTTTATTTTAAATTTTTTTCTCCAAATCTATTAATCATTTACTCTATTGAAAATTAAAAAATCAGTTAAGTTAAAAGTATATTTTTAAATACAAGAAACTTGAGCAATGAAATTTTTTTTGTCAAAATCTAAATATCCGAAATCCGACCCGAAATAACCGAACCCGGACTAAAAATACCCGAACCTGACCCGAAGTATAGAAATACCCGAATAGATATTATATCTCTATATCGAAATACCCAATCCGAACCCGAACGAGAGTCAATCTGTGGACCATACCATCTCTTTAAATATTAGTATAGATCTCTCCATAGCTAGGGATAACAAAGATTAAACAAAAAAAAACACGAAAATCCATTTGCACGTAGCGGATTTAACTGTAACTAATTACGATCTAAAGTATTAATTAAGCAGACGTACAAAACTTTTATTATATCGACTTAATCCTCACGTGGGTGAACACTGAACAACTTGAAGAGACAAGTTGGCTAATCAAAACCGTATAAGTGGGAAGCAAATGCGTGAGATTGACGTGGCATAAATTTTCCATTTCTCCACGTCTATCCCTTTCCCTCTTTTTTCTGGCTCGTGAACAACGAATCAGCGATAAGGTATCTCCCATAAAAGTAAATTTAAAATTATTTTCTTTGGCTGCTTGAAATTTCGATAACAAGGAACATTATTATTATACACCTAACCCTGCCACACATTTTATAAGTTGTATTTTCTTGACAAAAATAAAAAACAAGTGTGCTTTTTTATACTGTACTCAGTGTACATCGTTTTCTGTATAGTACCAATGATGTCACTGGTATCAAATTCATAACTCCGTGAACCATTTTCATTATACTATATTTTGGAGCTTTTATATCATATAGGAACATAATAAGACGTATATATGAAAATCTGTTGTAAACTTATATCTGGCCATGTGTTCAAAAGAAAAAAAACTTATATCTGGCCATACAACAGGGGTATCTAACTACCCTTGCAAACAACCGTGTCTAACTGACGTTGAAGGTTAAGCATCCAGGGATTAGTCGATCGAGTTTCAATCCGTTGGATATTTGGGGTCAACAAAAAAAAATCTTAAAGAGTAATAGCATAATATGCATGTTTTCGTTTACGTCGTAAAAACAAGTAAAAAAACTAAGAACATGGCCATCGGTTAAATATCCATTTTGACTATTTGAGCTATAAGTATTGATATTTTATTACAAATAAATCAGATAATTATAAATTAATCAGAACCAGAAAATAAAAGCAACGAGAAAATGACAGGTGTTCAGTTGAGGTTTAAAACCGGTTCAGAAATGTTGTGTTTTAAGTTCTAACATATTCTCACTTCTTCTTTCACTTACTTTTCTTTTTTACTAATATAATTTTGACTATAGCTTTTTTTCTGATCTCCTTGTTAAAGATGCTCTAATAAATTTGGATCAGTATTACCAACAAATTTATCATAAATTAAACCCGCTAAGCATTTTATTATGCCCGATTGTTAAGTTTGGTAGACTTTTAACTCAAAACTAATTAATAATAAATTAAGCAAAAAAAACTAATTAATAGTTAACGTAATATATATTCAATACCAGTTACTTAAAATCCACAATATAACATCAGGGCACGCTTTATTAGGATTGGACCAGGAATCCACTAAAGCGCTTGCCTCAACTTCTATTGGTCACCGATCTTATCTATCCATATGGTTTGAACATTTCCAGCCCTAGTCGCCATACCATCAGCTCCGTTCGAATTCTCTTCCCTTTCCTATCTAGCAGATGTTGTAATGAAGTCCTGTTTAGGAGGAAGAGCAAAAGGGAATAAATGAAATTTATTAAAAGAAAAAAATATGATCCATAAGTTATTTGTTAAATATGGGGAAAGAAATAAAACAGAAAATATTAAAATACACCAGTGATTATTGTACATTTTAGTGATTTGTTTTGTAAATTTGGCATTCTTAATTTATGTCTCTATAAAGGGTTCATCAACAAGGATATAAAACTATATACAACAAAAGTTGAAGATATTGAACTCGTTACATTTGTGAATTTAATTCAGTCTTTTTCGAAATCGTGTATAACTTATTCGCTTAGAAATCATCGTTATCAAAACTCTACAATCAAAAAGTTGTACTTATATATTTGGGCTATATCTCTTAAGTAGTTCTTATCCAAAAACTTATCACAAATACTTCAAAAACATGAAAAACAAAAAGACAATGAATGTCTATCAATATATGAACGTACGCGCGCAAATATATACTAAATATCTCCTGAAATATGTAATGCATTCAGTCTTTGATTTAAAATTCGCCCTTGATCTGAGGAAATGAAACCAGTTAAGTTTAAGATCGCTGCCAAAATTATAATATATATATATATATATAAATAATATATCTATGATATACCAAAATTAAATATACGATAAATAATTTAGCATATTACGCAGCTGCCGACAGTAGGTGTGGGGGTATGACCTCGCGCAGACATATTAGTTCATCAAATTGCCATTATATAATATTGATTGCTGGGTTTATTTATAATTGATATCCAACTGACCAAGTTTTACTTCGCAACTTCTACTAAACTATTGGCTGTTATGTATATGATGCCTACCACTAAAGAAGTGAAGATAATCTCGAAGGATTTAAACTAATCCAAATACTTAACGTTTAACGTGGATAAACATCGCTTTTCCTTTTTCATCTTATCGATGAGTAACATCTTTATAATATTTTTCGAAAATTCAGTTTTTTACATGTCATGTTCATGTTAACTCTTACAAAAGTCAATTAAATGAATACTCTTAATAAACTAAAATTACATATAATTGTCACTACTAACAATTGTTTTATTTCTTTTTTTTTAAGAAAAATATTAATTTTAAATTCTCATTTACCTTTTTAGAAAATCTTATAAATAACTAAAATATATATATTTTTACATATAAACTATTCTATTTTTACAAAAAGAAAAGTATTTATTTTACTTTATATTTTCCCTTTTTCGTGCAACACTTTATATTCCCTAAAACATAAAAAAATATTTATAAATTTTCAAATATACATATAAATTCACTATGAATACAAGAGCTTGATCCTTTGCCCCATACTTTGAGATGCTCCTCTTCTGTCCTCTCTATTACTCGCTCCAGGTATGTGCTATAATGCTTAGCCAAAGTCCACTCCTCACCGAAACTGCGAAGGGACGTTGAATTTTTTTTATCAAATAACTAAAAATAATTTTAAACATAATACTGATCATTTAATATCATATTTCTCAAATTTCGTACCTAATTTTTAAAAATTACAAAAATATTAAATAATATTTTACTTAATTTTAATGCATAAAATATTAAATATCTTCACAATACTAAACACGTTATTAACCGATTAATAGAATTTAGTTATTTTATAAATATTCATATATGTATATGAGTTTTCAATATATTATAGATTTTGTTTAATAATGCAACTCCAACTTTATACTTTTGTTTCCCATTTTTTCAAAACAACAGATTTCAATTTTATAAGATTTATAAAATATATCTAGAACTCAAGGATGAACCAAACTAAATGAAGCTATAAAATAATAATTCAATATTAATTTAATTTTAAAAATTGTTTAATTAAAACAATTATATGAAGCTCAACATACTATATGAACTAATCAAATTTATTATACATAAATAATATATATAGTTAAAATGGGAACATAATGATATTTAATATAATCTTATTTTAATAATATAAATTAAAACGATTTACAGCTTATAAACTATTGTAGATAATTATATATATACATGAGAACATAATGATATATAATAAAATTTTATATGTTCATCATAATATAAATTATAAAATTACAAAAAATATAAACAGGAAAATATATATTTAATAATTTTTGCGACTTAATTATTTTCTAAATATTTATCACCCCTGCATAAATCGTGATAATCACATAGTATATATAATACTAATTTTTAGATATATTTAATTACTATTGGGTTGGGTATTCAGTTTGGATTTATAAAGTGAACAAGAGTTTGACCGTACATTCATGCATGGATATACTTTTTATTTTGTAAATGTGTAATTTTGATACTATCGTAAAAATTTTAAATATATGATTTATATTTAATGTTATATATTGTTTAACACTATAATTTTACTGATTAGGTTTCTATTTATATATTATTAATAGATAATAATATTTTATACATTTTACTTTATTATTAATTATTATCACATATATTATATTTTCAATATTTGTAAAACAGAAGTTCATAATCTGAAATAATAAAATAACTAATATATTTCACAATATGCATTTTTTAGTTTATACAGTTTGCATATAATACATTTTAAAATTTTAATTAATTATACTATACGAAGGATATTTGGTTACAATAATTTATAATTATGTTGTGTTTAAAAATGGTAGTTAGCATCTATGATTTTAGTATTGGGAGATTTTATAAGTAAATAAATTGTTCTGTTTAAGTGATATATTTTATATATTATTTGAGAAATATTACAATCTTTGAGCGATGCCACATGTCATTACTTAAATGATTCTTAGAATCCTTATAAAGTAGGTTTGTCCATCTAAACATATATTATACTTTTCACTAAACTAATCATATTAATATATGATTATTATTTCTTATTTCCTTAAATAAAATTTATGAAATTACCTAATATAATCAAAATATATATGACAATTAATAATTTTGAATCATAAAGATTTGATAACAATTTGTGTATCATCTGTAATTTTTGTTTATTTCTATATTATTAAAATAAATTAGAGAATCACATTAGCTATATAATAAAATTTGGATTTTTTCGTATATGTTATATTTTCAATTGTTAAAAATGACTACAAATAGATATAATTGCTAAAAATTTCACACTAAAAATTTTGTGATCAATGGTTTAAATTTTTTTCTATAACAAGATACAAACATTCATAAAACCATATAAGTATGAAATATCATTTAATAGATATTCACACTAAAATATATATCTATTTTAGTATCGCTTAAATTAAACTATGTACTATGTAAAATATATAAATATTTAAATTTTGAAATTTGCTTTGAACAAGTATTGAAAATTTAATATTTTAAATTTTCAAATTTTCATTGAAATTTTTTGGTTTAACGCTCTTATAATATACAATAAAGTATAATATATATATTTAGCTATAATATCTTAATTTAAAAAATATTTATTCAACTGTAATTTTCCGCAACCGTTGAACAAGACTTTAATTTTGTAACGGTATTGACGGTATTAAGCGATATGAAGTGATTTACAATGTTTCTTGTAGTTGTTGTACAACGCCAACAATCGTATGGGCAAAATCAATAAAACCCTTAGTCAAATTGCTAGTTAAATAATATAAGCATCTTAAATTTTATAAGTTAGCAATTACAAACAACTTATTTCATATGAAGTTATGAACTAATCATCCCATCATTCATACATGACTATCGGCCAGTATCATAAAATATATGAACTATTTACATCTATGTACTTTTGTATATATATAATATATCTTATGGACACAAATCAGGTTATAGCTTACAAAAATCACAAACCCTTAATGTCTAATTTTATTCATGTTTAACGACAGATATAAGTATTCACGACTCACAAGTAAAAATCTCTCTTTGCTCACTTTAATACTCTACCATTTCTTTTTTTTTTGTAACACACTCTACTATTTCTAGTTTGGAAAAAAATACCATTTTTAAATATTACGATCCCATCCATATACATAGGACACATCATACGCATGCTTTGCTCCTATAGAAGAAAATAAAACGGAACAAAGATGCTTAAGAAATATACGAAGAATGGAATAAAGATGAGGTATATTATCACAAAAGCATTGCCCATTGCATTTATATACCATGGATGATTCATGCTTGCAAAAGATTCCTCATGCATGGAACACTCAGTGAGATTTGTAACAGAAACATAATTAAGTATCAGTGAGAAAGGAATAAAGCCGTAACAGTGAATTCTCCAGCCTCATACTTTCGTTGTGTTTAGTTCTACTATTTGTTATATGATTATAATAACTGATTTCTTTTGAACAACGAACTTGTAAATAAGCATATCAAAATCACCAAGGGGGATGAACTTTTACTAATGCAATATTCAATTTCTCATGTGAACCTCTTTTATTTTTATTCATCCGAGCCCACTTGTTGGTCTCATTTCCCATGCAGCCCACAACATATTCAAATAACTTTTTTGGTCATGGATATAAATTAACACTAACAACGTATTCCTTTAATTTAATCATAATTTATTATGTTATAAATTATCCAACTAACTTTGGGGATTAGCTTAATTGCGAGGTTGAAAAAGCAAATCTGACATAGCAAACCTTGGAGATATTTGGTACGTCAAAGTAAATATGGAATGCAAAATAAGAGCATCTACTACTTCACTCTATAATTCACTATAAAATAAATTTTGGAATAAGAAATATTTCTACTCTATTATATTTTATATTCTATAATAATATAAATATGAATTTATTCTATAAATAAAATAATTATTTACTTTTATTCATTATTCTAATTTTTACTCTAAAATAGAGTAGTATTGTAGTAAACTCAATTCCGTTTTAGAGTTATTCCATTTCGAAGAAAATAATGTAATTTTACGATGGAAATATTCTAACATAGCCATTGAACATTGAAACATTTTGTATTGGTAACAAAGTTATGCTGGATAATTATATAACGCTAAAATTTATATATATTGAAACTAATAAATTATTGAGTTATGTTTGTGATACATGCATCATATGACAAAACAAGTTTTGAAAATGTGAATTCTTTAAACTTGATGTGTTGTGGTTGGAAAAAATAGTGGCCTTGTTTTACAGAGTTATTAATTTGCATATATATATATATATATTGACACTTTTTGTTATATTGTATATCATTTGCAGAACCTTCTTGTGAATTTAAGTTGACCCACAACATATACACACCTAAACCCATATGATTCCCATACACCTGCCCATATAGTACATATACTATATACTTATCTTCTTAAAAGTTAAAAGTTAAAACATACTACAAATAATAAAAGGAAAGAAAATAAAATTTTGAATACTAATAATACATACACGCACTTGATGTTTTCTTATTTCCCTCTTGTCTCTCTATATATACACACGTTATATTCACCTTCGTTCACACATACATTTCAATTTCATACACGTAATCAATCTCTCTCCATTCTCAAATTTCACAACAACCTTGTGGCTTCTTACATTTCTTCCAATTCTAATCAAATTTCAAAAAGAAAGAAAACTATGGACGCAGCAGCTAGTGTTGACGAGAGCTCGACAAGTACATATTCGGTCCATACTCCGGCGCCGGCGAGAAAGCCGTCATCCCCGGCGAGTCTATACAGAATGGGAAGCGGGTCGAGCGTGGTTTTGGATCCCGAGAACGGCGTCGAAGCCGAATCAAGAAAGCTCCCGTCGTCAAGATTCAAAGGCGTCGTTCCTCAGCCGAACGGAAGATGGGGAGCTCAGATATACGAGAAGCACCAGCGAGTCTGGCTCGGCACTTTCAACGAAGAAGACGAAGCTGCGCGTGCCTACGACGTCGCCGC
The DNA here is from genome assembly GCA_016432835.1 of Brassica nigra. NCBI lineage: Eukaryota > Viridiplantae > Streptophyta > Magnoliopsida > Brassicales > Brassicaceae > Brassica > Brassica nigra. Next base: position 11,312,607 of record CM028247.1, on the reverse strand, counting down.
TCGCCGTTTCCGCGGCCGTGACGCCGTCACGAATTTCAAGGCTGAAACGACGTTAAGTGACGGCGACGACGACGAAACGGACTTCTTGAACGCGCATTCCAAAGCTGAGATCGTCGACATGTTGAGGAAACACACTTACAACGAGGAGTTAGAGCAGAGGAGACGTAACCTTCACGGTAAGGGAAACAACACGAAGGAGACGGCGTTTGCTGCCGTTAGTGTAACGACGGGTTTTTTAACGGCGGAGACTCTGTTTGAGAAAGCGGTAACGCCGAGCGACGTCGGGAAGCTAAACCGTTTGGTGATACCAAAACACCAAGCGGAGAAACATTTTCCGTTACCGTTAGCTGGAGACGTCTCCGTGAGAGGGACGCTGTTAAGTTTCGAGGACGTTAACGGAAAAGTGTGGAGGTTCCGTTACTCGTATTGGAATAGTAGTCAAAGCTATGTGTTGACTAAAGGCTGGAGCAGGTTCGTTAAAGAGAAGAGACTCCGTGCCGGTGATTTGATCTGTTTTAAAAGATCCAACGGTCAGGATCAACAGTTTTATATTGGGTGGAAGTCGAAATCCGGGTCGGATCACGATATGGGTCGGGTCGTCGTGAGATTGTTCGGCGTTGACATTTGTTTGGGGAAGTCTCGGAATGATGTAGCGAAGGAAGAAACGGAGATGTTGTCTTTAAGGTGTAATAAAAAGCAACGCCTTGTAACTACAATTTAACAACTCTCTTTGTTTTGTTTTGTTTTTTTGTAATTTCCTGGAAAAAAACTTCTAAACTTTTTTCTCTTAACTATTTGTTGCCGACATGATTTATGTTGTGAGTTGTAAGTTGTAACAAAGTTAAAGTTGGCAGAATCTTTTCCAGCAAAAAAGTTTACACACGTGAAAAACAAATTCTTATATAAGTAGATATATATGTTATAAAAACGTGAATTAATACACAATGCTTTTTGTAGACAAGTTTTATTTATCAATGGATCATTATAGTCTTTTTGTATATTCAGTTTAATTTTAATATGAATTATATGCGTGAATAGCATTTTTTTTTTTGAATTTTAAATTTTATCACAAAATTGACGCTTCCAACAATAGTGCGGTAATGTCTGCCATTTTGATACCAAATTATCTATTATTTGTATTTCTAAATCCATTAAAATATATAAACCAATAACACCCTCGATTTTGAATAAATTACTCTTTTGTATTAATGTGGAATCTACGGACAAGCTAATTAATTAGTTACTGCAATGACACTCTCTATGCGTGGGTCTAGCTCGTAGCTACAATGGGCCTTATGGTTTAAGGCCCACTAAAGTCGTCTTCTCCATGTTAGAATATTATACACCTTTTGTATGTTTAGAATATCGCCAGCGAAAATGTCGTTCGGAATTTCTCAATCCCGTTCTTTATTTAACGGCGGTCAATTAACGCCATCGATATACTTCGCCGGAGCTCCGGCCAACTTATCCTCTTTATTACTCTCAGGTTTGCTGTTACTGTTGCTCTCCACTTCCTTTGTTTGTTTCGAGAAAATTGAATTCTGTGTATTAAGTTTTGATGTTTATTCTTCTTTTGTTGCAGGCAAGAAGAAGAAGTCATCATTCTCTCCTAGCATAAGCAGGTATTTATCATTATTATTTAATGTAATAAACATTTCAAGTTGCTTGGTTAATAATCATGGGAGCAGACTAGCAGTTCAGAGCCAAGTGATTAAAAAAAAATTAACATTTTTTTTTTCTCCAAACTTATTGTGTGTTTTCAAGAATTCAAGAACTTCAAAACACATTACAAGTCAGAAGAAACCCACCTCTAGTATGTGGAAGAGTCTCCCCTCGTCTCCCTGTTCCTGATCACATACCAAAGCCTCCATATCTTGAATCTAGCGAACCACCAAAGATATCAAGTGAACATCAGTTTCCTGACTCCAACGGCATCGTTAAAATGAAAGCAGCGTGCCAGCTCGCTGCTCGTGTGTTAAACTACGCAGGAACTTTAGTTAAAGTAAGTAAAGATCAGCTCTTTTCTTGTGTGGGTTTCTCTGGCTATTTATTTGTGTATACTGATTATAAAAAAATGATGCTTGCAGCCATTTGTTACCACAGATGAAATCGACAAAGCAGTGCACAAGATGGTTATTGAGTCTGGTGCTTACCCTTCACCTCTCGGATATGGAGGGTTTCCGAAGAGTGTATGTACATCAGTCAATGAATGCATGTTTCATGGCGTCCCAGACTCTCGTCAGCTACAGGTTTGGAGTGAATGAAACTGCTTCTGTAAGAATGAATATGAGTCTCTTGTAGTAGTATACCACTAATCAATTGTTTTTTTTCCTATAGAATGGTGATATTATAAACATAGATGTCGCAGTCTACTTGGATGTAAGTCTTCATGGCTAATCTTGAATCAAGTTTATACTTGTGTAAGTGTGACACTTTTTTTTAAATCAGGGATATCATGGAGATACGTCAAAGACTTTCCTCTGTGGAGATGTCGATGAAAGTCTTACACAACTTGTGAAAGTCACAGAAGAATGCTTGGAGAAAGGTATATCGGTTTGTAGAGATGGAGCAAGCTTCAACGAGATTGGGAAGATCATCAGGTAGTAATATAGCAGCACTAGCAATACTTTTTCATAAGGAGCAGTTTCATTGACTTAAACAATTTTCAACAGTGAGCATGCTCAAAAGCATGGCTATAACATGGAGCGCTTTATAGGGCATGGTGTAGGAACTGTATTACATTCAGAGCCTCTTATATATCTTCACAGAAACTGTAAGTAACACAAAAGATCTTCTGCAACAAGTCTCTTAGCGGTGGAGTTTCACTGAAGAAACTGTCTTTTTTTTTTGCAGATGATTTTGAAATTGGCTATATGATAGAGGGACAAACGTTTACGCTTGGTGCGGCAACCATTCTCTTATGGAACTTGAAGGAATGCATTATATACTCTTTTATGAATTGATTGTTTCCTTTGTTTGCAGAACCAATTCTCACCATTGGAACCACAGAGTTTGTAACATGGCCGGACAAATGGACAATTCTGACAGCAGATGGTGGTCCGGCTGCACAGTTTGAACATACGATTCTAATTACCAAGTCTGGTGCAGAGATCCTCACCACATTATGAACCACAATGTTCTAGAATTAAATCATTGACGATTCATTTCTCTGCGTCGGAAAAATGTAGCGTTGGTTAAATTAACCATTCAAGACTTTCTTAGATTGAGTTTTGGCCTACGACCTCATCTTCTAAATCATACAAATTGTGGTTGCAGTGCGGTTAGATGTTTGCTACATCATGACTCATTGTCAATATCTGTGTCTAAACCAGTTCGAATAACATTCTCAAACTATTCCTCTGTATTGTTATACAGGGGATTTATTATGGTCAATAAATAATAAGCTACAAATGTGAAAACGAGGTTATACATTTTCATTGGCTCTGAACGGGAAATAGGTATGGTGTGGAGGGACTGAACTATATGTTCCACATGTGCGGTGTGTTACTTTTTTTCTTTATCTCATGTAGTCATGTTCATGAGCAATATTTGACCCAAGGTATGAGGTTTCAAGTGTAATTCTTTTTTAAATATGAAATTCTCATTTTCTTAAGTTGTAGTATCGATAAAATAATACTGGTCAAAGTTAGATGGTTATTATAAATGTATGATGTATCATAAGTTTTGTTCTTCACTGCTTGATCCTTCGGATTCCGTCCAATCCATTTGTTCCATTATCCGTCCAAATTCATAAGTTAAGCTATTTCTCTAAAAGTATTTAAATCAAATGTCTTATTTTCTTTTTACTATATATGGGCCAAATGTAGTTACATTCCAAGCCTCACAGATGGCGCGCTTTTGTATTTTTCTTTATGTAGTTCGAGGACCGACCATAAGTCATCCAAGTTCCTAAAACTCTTGAACTAACCATTCATTTCCCACGCTTCCACGTGCCGACCATAGAAACCAAATCCAATCTTCTCAATATCATTTTTGGTTGAAATATCCACTTTGGGAATTTACGCACGTGAAGCTACTTCATCAACAATACCACCCTTGATCATCGAAACATGTATATATATACACACAGTGACATCCGTAGAACTCAACTCACTCACACATAAACCAAAGCCTTTCATCCTAATCACAAATCCTTAAAGTCTCTTTGATCAAATGGCTTCTTTTGCGATGTCTCTCCAATCCATCTCCATGACAACTCTCAACAATCTCTCCAGTAACCACCAATCTCATCCTACCTCTCTTCTCGGTTTCTCTAAACACGTCAAGAATCTTGGGGTATCATCCATCAGTCCAGGTTTCTTATCTCGTTCAACTTCCACTCCCAAGAACCTCACTCTCTCTCGAGCTCTCTCCCAGAACGGAGATATCGAGAACTCCAGACCAAGTAAGTTTATTGATCCTTTTTTTGTCCTTTGAGAACATTTCATATATTTTTAATCATGATCTCAAAGTTCACAAATTGAGATTTCATTTTTTAAAAATAAATAAAAATATTTTCTCTGTTCTTGAAAATTCAGGTAGAATTCAAGAACTGAGCGTGTACGAGCTCAACGAACTAGACCGACACAGCCCAAAAATCCTGAAAAACGCCATGAGCCTAATGTTCGGTCTCGGCGACCTCGTCCCGTTCACCAACAAACTCTACACAGGAGACCTCAAGAAGCGCGTGGGAATCACCGCCGGTCTCTGCGTCGTGATCGAGCACGTCCCGGAGAAGAAAGGCGACCGGTTCGAAGCCACTTACAGCTTCTACTTCGGCGACTACGGCCACTTGTCAGTACAAGGACCGTACCTGACGTACGAGGACTCGTTCCTCGCCATCACCGGTGGCACTGGAGTATTCGAAGGCGCTTACGGACAGGTCAAGCTTCAACAGCTTGTGTATCCGACAAAACTGTTCTACACTTTTTACCTCAAGGGTCTTGCTGGTGAGTTGCCGAGCGAGCTCACCGGAACTCCGGTTCCTCCGTCGAAGGACGTGAAGCCTGCGCCGGAAGCTAAGGCATTGGAGCCTAGCGGAGTTATCAGTAACTATACTGATTAGATTCAGTATGCTTCTTGTGTCTTTGTGTAATGAATTATTCTCTCTTTTTAATAGAAAAGAACTATAGCAAGTTACAAGCGATAGTTTCTCTTGCAAAGCAAAGAAGTTAGCTAATAACTTTGCTCCTATACTCGTGGAAATCTAGTTCTCACCAAACTAACCAAAAGTTTATTGCTCTATTCTAGTCCTCTAGTGTGGTCTCTGCTGCTGTGTTGATATGTCATAATGTACGGTATTGATATAAAAAGCAGGTGCAATAGATATGTTTGTAAATAGATTGAACTTGAATTAACAAATTTGGAGGGTAAAGGATATGGGAAACGAGGAAAGAGGAGTGGAGTTGAGAGGATGAGCCAAAGACAAGAAAGCTCTTCCAAGAGCCTCTTCTATGCTGCCCTTTCTCTCCTTTGGTTTCCCAGTCAAAACATTGCACCATCACTCCAATTGCGATTACTAATATATAAGTCAGATTTAATCCATGACATCCTCTCTCCTTCCAGCACCAAAAGCGAGAAAGTTCAATATTTGCTCCTTTTCCTCTCTGGTGTAAACTCATCAAAATATCTTTCTAAAAATCAAGATCTCTCATCACAAACAAAATCAATTGTCATTGTAAAGTAGTTTTATGTGTAAGCTGAAAAATTAACACAACAGAACAAACAACTTGTATTTTCAGTGAAACTCACCCACCAGGCATAAATTGCTCATATACAATTTGCCTATTGTTGTTTTTTTATTTATTTGTTTTTTTTGAATAAATGTTAAATTTGTATTCATCAATTTTTTTTTTTTTAAATCTGGTAGTTACTTAGATATTTTGGTGTGTTTTTGTTACTAGAAGATAATTACTCTCTTCTACCGTTCTACACGTAATAACTCGGTGTTCAGTCAACAGTTCTCTAGCTGAGACCAGACCGACCATGGAAGCCGAGTCGAAACTCGTCAAACCATCTTTCGTTAGAAACCGGCCACTTCCAAAAAATATACGCCGTGCAAACTTCATCATAATCAAAGCCTATTTTATACAGGTAAGTATACGCACGTGCAAACTTCATAACTTTGAGAAACATATAAATTGGGCCTTATGGCTTCATAATAAACATTATGGTGTCATTTCGTTTGGTTGCGGTCGCTTAGGGTCTTTGACGGTCAATATGGCTTTTTGAGACTCCGAAGGGACAACTATAATCCAAACTATCCAATGCTCATAATTCACATAACTGGACTGTATTTGCCAGCTAATTTATTAAGCACACATTTCAACCTAATCGAAACAGATAAGCTTTCATCAAACAAAATATCCGTTTCCAGGGACCATTTTTTTCGACCCAGCTAGTTGAGCCTAGCCTTGATTTTAGTATCACATTTAACTTCATATAAATTTGAAAATAAGATGGATATAATATCAACAGCCTGGCATACAAATTTCTGTTTATCACATTATTATTGTCTTGAATTGGAAAGGTGTTAGCTCGCCATTATACTAGAAAGAAACATTCGCATATTTGGTTTACTTGGTAATAGACTAAATTTAAAATTAGCGGTCAAAACACATAGGCACTCTGGACTCGCATCACAGAGTCACAATTTATCTGGATATACACATAAACACTAATATAACGAATTCAACAAAGTGTCAAGGTCCTATTGACATTTTAATTTTTCTCTCTTACAAATATACTGAGGTTTATCATGTGCGGCTTTTTCTTCTGCCATGTTTCGGCCATCTACGAACAGACATTTGGCTTTTCATTTTGGGATATTACAAAATATATTTTCAACGTTTTATATAGATTTTGTGTGGGTGAAATTAGTGCTTATAAAACTAAATAGCTCATGCACGTTACTTGGGTGGCGGTTGCCGGCTGATTTAGGATTTTCATTTCAATTTTCTTCTATTGATTTTAGAAACGACATAATATTTATCTGAAAACACAAACTAAAAAATGAGTTTGTATGTGAAAATAATATATATATATATATATATATATATATATATATTAGTACCAAACCGGATCGGAAAACCTAACATAACCCGATCCGAAAAAGTAGTACCAAACCGAACCAAAATTCATTAAATATCGAGCGTGCTCAAAATTTTGGTATTTATATAACCAAAACCGAATCCAATCGAACCGAGTATTTGGTGCCGAATGTATCTAAAATAGAATTATACTTAAATATATTAATTATTTTAGATTTAATGTATATTAAAACATCGATAGTTTTAAGTTTTCCAAAATACTTGAAAATATATACAAATAGTCAAAACAAATGTCTAAAATATCTAAAGTATACTCGAACATCAAAATACTTAAACAATCTATTGATTCTCTATCCAAATGTTCAAACCAAACTAATTTATATGTTAAGTTTAGTTATTTTGACATATGTTATTCAAATTTATTTGTAATATATTATTTTATTTATAGATTCTGAGAAATTTAAAGTATATAATAAATTTTAAAAATAATTTAAATGGATTATCCGAATCCGTAAAGATCCGAACCGAACCTGCAAAGATCCAAACCGAACCCGCAAAGATCTGAAGCGAACCCAAACCGAAATTCAGAAATACCTGAATGAAACTGAAATCTTTGACTCCAAAAACCCAAAATCCGAATAGATCCGAACCGAACCCAAATGGATACCCGAGCAGCCACACCTACGAATGATTAGAGTTTGTATGGGAAAATAATATACGAGAATATCTACATTATAATATATATGTTAAATAACATTTTTCGGTTTAGATCGAACCAAATATCACTACTTAAACATACACCAATATCCGTATAGAAAATATATTTATATAAAACCAAATAGTCTAATACTCTGATACCATCTTAAAATTCATTGGTTCCAATTAAACCCGTTAGCACAATATATATATGAAGTTCCTAACATAACAAACCAATCACCTAGTCTCACATATATAGCTACAAAGTCATTTTTACTATATATGAGAATACACACTTGCTTGGATATACCCAAATGATCTTTAAACAATACTACAAAAACAAAACTTGGAATCACAACGGCGAATATTCACTACTCCATATCCACACTCCTGCAACAAGACAAATCCTTCATATTATAATTTGTGAATTTTATATTATACTATATATTAAATTGGGGGATCAAGGCATATACATATTTTATAAACAAAAGCTAAGATTCGACTTGCAATGCGACGAATCAACTTCTCTTTCAAGATAACGATCCTTGAGAAACCCTATAGAGCCATATATTTGTTTTCTTTATAAAGAGACACAACCCATCCTCTTGTTTAAAGAGTACTGCACAGCTATAAAAAGGTGGATTAATCTGTAAAATCACCATGATTAAGAGCTTAAGCAATATGAAGAATTATAACGAGAAACGTGAAAAATGTTGTGAGTACATCGAAGCTCTTGAAGAAGAACGCCGCAAGATCATTGTCTTCCAACGCGAGCTTCCTCTTTGCTTAGAGCTTGTCACTCAAGGTATAATTCTATACATACATATGCATCTAGGTTTCTATATATAATATAACGTATTTTCGGATGTAACTGGTCGCAACCTCGATCGGTTGCAAATTAGAAATTCTAACAGGAAATTCCGATTTATGTATTTTGATATCTACATTTAATTAAGTATGTATGAGATATTAAGAGGGAGTTGTGTGTAAACATGTGGCTTGAAGTTAGATCTAAAGATTCTAATTATTTATTGATTTTGGGACTTTAGCGATCGAGGCATATAGAAAGGAGATATCAGGGACTACGACGGATACCTTGCACGGACAACCAGAGTGCTCGGAGCAGACCACCGGAGAATGTGGACCCGTCTTGGATCTATTCCTACCTATCAAACAGTCTTCGACCTCCACTGATGAGGAAGAGGAAGAAGAAGAAGAGGTTGACGAAGATGATGATGTTGAAAACGAATCTCATGACACAGGCATAGATTTCGTAGACAAGAACATGAAATCTGAATGGCTCAAGTCTGTTCAGCTTTGGAAACAACCTGAGGCAGTTCCCGTTAATAAACAGGTAAGATACTAATAAAGGGCTCTGCATCTTGATATATTTTGTTTGTTTATAAATATAGATGTTTAATATATGAAATTTAACATAGATAATTTTAGAAATATTCAACATAATATTTGCGTTTGAAACAATCGTGAAAATTCATTTTAATTTTTTTTGAGGATAAACGATTAAATATGTATGAGAATGGAGAGACTATATCTCTATTGTTTCAATTGCAGTTTAGGCGTTCATTTAATATGAGTGAAAAAAATGTTTTGTAATGTAAAACACTGTTCATTATCAAATAAGTTTACAAATAACTTTTTTTGTTACAAATAACTAAGTAAACAAAAATATGGAGTTCTCCGTTTGGCTTTTAGGTTCACAGCTAAAAAAATGCTAATGATAAATAATAATCTCAAGCTTATATTTGTCTTGCGTTTTCAGGAACGCTCACAACAAGAGACACAAACAGTGGTAGAACCGATCAAAGAAAATGACAATGGAGCATGGCCTCATCAGCCGCCATGCTATGAAATGAGCAACGATAAAAATGACTACATCATATCTCTTGCGACTACAAGCGGCGGAAGCGGTCGACAAAAGACGGAGGCTGAGAGAGGCGGAAGCGGTGGCAGCGGCCGTAGAAGCAGTGGGAAAGGGCAAAGAAAGCAGAGGCGGTGCTGGTCGCATGAGTTGCACAGACGCTTCTTGAACGCTCTTAAACAGCTTGGTGGTCCTCATGGTGCGTTTCTTGATTTCATTTGACACTTTTTAATATCCATATTCTGATTAGGGTTCATGAAATTCAATTAATTCGTACCGTAATGAGGTTTTGCAGTAGCTACGCCGAAACAGATTAGAGAGCTAATGAAGGTTGACGGGTTAACAAATGATGAAGTCAAGAGTCATTTACAGGTGAGTAAAAGTAAATTTAAAAATAGAATTTCCATAATTGGTAGAAAATTTAAATATGTTTCTATGCCAAAATAAGACACTTGCGCACGTGGATTTTGAATAATTCAGTTAAAGTTTGTCGGTTTTTATATCCTTTTTAAAAGCAACTGATTGAATTTATTTCTTCAAAAAGTTTGCCTACATCTTTTCACTATTTTTTTTTCTTGGATAATAAATAGAAATACAGATTGCATACAAGACGACCTAGCCAAACAATTCCTAACAACAGAGACTCTCAAACTCAACATTTCGTGGTCGTCGGTGGAATTTGGGTCCCACAGGCTAGCCACTCCAAGGCCAGGGCAGTCGCATCACGTGAGACAACCACCGGGATTTACGGGCCTATGGTCAGCCCGTTACCGTCGGAGTGGCCGAACCATTCAAATTTTGGTCGGGAGATATCGGAAAGATTAAGATGCTCTAGCAAAGGAATTGTTCGGTGTAGCTCACCAGCAATGTCTTCTTCCACTCGTACAAAGACTAATTAAAGATACAAAAATGTCATAATTTTTTTAAAGTCATTTTGATAATTATATAACAAAACGATATAGGCATTGTGAAAATGAAAGAGTTTATATATAGATGTTTGGAGCGAACTCTGTATAATATATTACATAGGATATCTGTAACTTTTATTGTACACATGGTTAATTACTACTCCATTCCTAATACAAAAAATAATGTTAATTTGACATAAAACATTTATATTTTTCTTAATTAATCATAGTTAACTAATAGTATTTGAGATAAATAAAATTATTATAATGTATCGACCTTTATAATTAATATTAAATTTAAGTTAAATATAAAATGCATTAAAAATTTTAAATGATACTTTTTGTAACAAGAAAAAGTGTTAGAATGATATTTTGCTAAAAAAGAGAGAATATCTATTACTATAAATCAAGGATGTATCCAACTATTGAATTTACAGCTGATACGTAAAACTCTAAATAACTAAGTTGATTAATTGGTACGACGCATTACATTAAACGAATACATATATTTTGACCACATCGTTTTGGAGTAGTATTAAACATTTACATGAACTACTAATATATAAAACGTATCTTCCAATTCGTTTTTAATCTTTTTAAATCTCCACAAAGTCATGCGCACAGAAGCGTATACATTGATATTAGCATATTTTTAGAACTCTAGCCATCACAAAGATAATATTTTTTCCTAAATATATGTATTGTCGGCCACGTTTATGTATACTAATCTTATAGTTATAAGATACAGTCATACAGATGACATTAGAGAAAACATACTATATCTTACGAAAAAGGAAGAAAATCTAAAATATTTGTATGCTATACAAAAGACCAGGAACTTGGAAGTCGGAAGACATTATATGGGTTCATTTGGGAAGAATATGCCGCAATCTGAGAGCATAATCTAAATTTTTCTGTATATAAAATATAACTACAACTTTCCAGTTAAGACTTTTATTCTCTTATTGCTTGATTATTAATACAAATGTGCAGGTTGGCTCCTTTTTCGTTGTGTGTATCATTCTTTATTTGTTGCCTTTTATTATAGTATATCAAAGTAATACAGTTTTTATAACTACGCAAAGCTTAATTCTCAATCAAAATTCAATCATAAAATGACTTTATGCACTTTAAACACTTCAAATTTTTGAAACTCACTATTATAATTAGAAATATGGAATGGTATAAGCTTACATCAAAAATATATGGCAGATAATTTAATTTGTAAAACTAATTACTATGAAAATATCAAACAAAAAAAATTACAGTTGGAAAAATTAGATGAAATATGATGTTAAATTTTAATAGGAAAATCATGGGGAACTTGAATCTAGAGAAGAGCTATTGACGTTTTCGATATGGCGGTTTGATCTATTTCAAATCTTAATATTTTAACAATATCTAAGATTCTAGGGAATAGATATGTTTATACATTAATAAATGCAACATTTTGATGATAGATCAAAAAGTACAGGATTCTGATTAGGGTTTCCTTAAGATATGATTCATTAATAGGTCAGGGATGGGTTAAGCTAATCAAAGCAGGTTTTTATGCGACCTTTCGCAGTCACTAAAAGCCTAAACAGCTCTTCATACTAACTTCAGGACGATATATAAAGATGAAAAATAAAAGCAACCAATGCTTTTCTTGGTCTACTTCTCGTAATATACTAATGTTATATCCATGTGGAATATTCGACTAGACCTAATTAGTAATTGTATAATGTTAGTTCATTCTAGGTTTGTCACATTCACGTATAAACATAATAGTTCAGGGGCGGATGCAAAAACAGATTTAATAGGAGGTACAAAAAAATTTTCATTGTATTTTATTTTTGAGTCGGGAGCACTTAAATATATTTTAGCATTTGTTAAAAGAAATTAAAAAGTTAGCCCCCGTACGTTATGCTCTCCGTCCGCCCCTTACATTATTTAAAGTTTGTGCTAATCTTGTTTTAAGCTTCTCTAAAATGAGATTATGATCTATCAAACCAAGTTTGACAATGTGATATAATTTTATATCTAAATTAATAAATCAGTCTTTCAAAATATTTTTCTTCTATCCACGATGATAATGAGGTCCACAGTCCAAACCAGTCGAAATGGGAACATCTGGTTCTCAATATTACATAATTTTCTATTAGAAGTTACATGATTAAGTTTAAATTAAACTAATATGAACTGTCCCACAGCTGCATGTAAAATATAACAAGTAATACTATAATATATTTATAAAAAAATTGTTTGAAATACACTAAATTATAAATTTTTCAAAATTACATTCAATTTAAAATATTTATCATTTAAATTTAGGATTTATCTATTATTATTTAGAGTTTAGTATTAAAAATGGAATTGAATTTATAAACTTCTATAAATAATTTTTAAACATTGATAAATGATTTAAGAAAGTTAATTTTGTCTTTTCTTAATAAATTTCAATATTAATAAAAATAGTTATCATGTAAAGGTAAATTTGAAAATATTGTATCGAATTTGAAGCAAAGTTAAAATTCCCCTTATATTTATTTACTATTTTAATATTTTTAAATAATCCATTTTCCGTTTCACATATTAAAATATATTAAAAAATATTCATAAATGTATTTTTATGTGTTTTCCATTTTCATAAATTTATTTCATTAATTTTTGAATAAGTGTTATTACTTTTGTAATAAAATGTACATACAAATATAAAATATATAGAACTATGATGTAATTTTTATTTTATAATATTTATCGCTTAAAAAAATAGAAAATATTTTATAGTCCCAATGTACATCTTCACGTAGAATAAAAACGTATTCTCTCAGTTTCAAAAAATATATTTTCATGTTATTTTAAAAATGTAATTTTAACATCGTTTTTCTTATTATGTAAAAATATCATTTTAAAATTTTTAATTCAAACTATACTTATTTTCAGTTTAATATTAATTATAAACTATACTGGTATTATAAAGAATTTTATTTATTTGTAATTAATAAAAACATAAATGTATTTTAATTATTTTCTTTCTTCTTCATTTGTGCAAAGGATGAAGGCGATACGGTGTCAACAACCTCGCTAGAGCTTGCAGCGTTCTCCACCTCTCGCGCAACAAGATGGTGTAGCTCAGATCTGGCGGTTCTCGAAGGTGCTCTTCTAATTTCACGGTGAATCGAACTGGTTTTGGCGAATCTGACCACTACGAAAGGCTATGAGCTTTGGTGTCTCATAGGGAGTACAGTGTCGCTCTTGTTAGAAGACGAAAGGGACTGCCGGAAATCATAGGTCAGTCATTGGGGTTCGAGGTTTGTCACCGATTACTAAGGTAAGGTTTGGTGTCGGCGGATTTTCATGATAGATGTCGGTTCTCTCTGCTTAGTTTCTCGTCGGTCCAGAATCACCTTGTCTCCGCTTTGAAATTGGAAGAGTACACAGTGGTCAGACTTCGAAGAAGGTGAAACTAGAGCGGATTACAACGGCTAGGGTTTGGAGTCCATCTCGAGCTGGTGTGCTGGGGCCGTGAGACGCCTTCGTGGGTGGTGTTTATGGTCTCTGGTAACGATTTTGCGTTGGATTTAGACACTTCGACACACGAAAAAGTCGCAGAAGTAGTTTTCAAAGTCAGCGTTGTTCATCGAAAGACAAATTCGTTCGTTGTCTCTTTTCCTCAACCCAATTTTTTTTTTATGTTTTCGATTTGATCTCTATTGTTCTTCACTGATTTCTGTATGTAATCTATTACGGCTATTTCTTCGAATTGTCGGAACTGTAACTCCGATATGCACATAAACAAGAGAAATTAATATATAATTAAACTATATATGTATCAAATTTTAATTATTTATGCATTATTTTGAAATTAATTATTTATTGTATATTTATAACTAATAAAATTTCAATAAACATAATTATTGTTTGGGCAATTCTCCATAATAGCACTTTTCAAGTTTTTGTCTCAAAAATGACACCAGGGAGAGAAAGTCACAAATATGACATTTTTAAAGGGTAAAAAGTCCTTAGTACCCATGTGTTATAATGAATAAAACAAATTAAAAAAAAGGAAAGTCTATCTTCATCCCGGCGAATCTCTTCTCCATAGTCTCCGGCGAATCTAACCTCCATTGTCTCCGGCGAACAGGTCTATCTTCATCCCGGCGAATCAGACGAATATTCGAGACAAAACGGACAGGTCTATCTTAGACGCCATTTCGATTTGATTCAATTTGAATCGTTGACCTCCTCTCTCGACACCGAGGTCTCCATTGAGACGCCGCCGGAGAAAAATCGAGCTGAACCACCACCGTCACACTCTTTACTCTCAAAATCGGACACAAATCACATGTAAGTTTTAAATTAGGGTTTCTGATTTAAAATTTGGGGATTTTTAAATTAGTGTTTCTGTTTTTGATTTCTACATTACATTTTCATTGGTTGTTTGTTCAACTCTATTGAAAATGTTGAATTTGAACTGTTTAGTTTAGCTTTCCTAATTGAAAAGTTGATTTTGATTTGTTTGATTTGTCATCATCGTAGCCATCATCTTTGGTAACACAAGCTTCTTTGACATCATCTTTCGAGGTAATGTTTTCTGTCCTTTTCAACTTAAAGTCGATTTTGTTGATTATCTGTGATTGCTTATGTTCGTGAGTGTTTGACTTGTGAAAACTTGTTGTATTTTTTTTCTTTCATCTTCTGGAAGACGTTTCGAAGGTTCAGGATGGCTTTCCAGAAAATACGAATTTATGAAAAATCTGCTATTTCGAACGCCTTCTCTTCAACTTAAAGTAGATTCTGTTGATTATGTGCGATTTGATTATGTTCGTGAGTGTTTTGCTTGTGAAAACTTGTTAGTTTTTTTTCATATTTCATCTTCTGGAAGGCATTACGAAGTTTCAGGATAGCTTTCCAGAAAATCCGATTATAATTGAAATTTTTTCTTTTATTTTCTGGAAGGTGTTTCATGGTTTCAGGATAGATTTCCTGAACATCCGATTCTAATTCAATTTTTTTTCTAAAATTTTGTTTGGTTTCTCATGACAGGAACAATGGGAGATTCAATACCAGAACTGCTTGGTCTGCCAGCACTTAAGTATCCACTTGGATCAGAGCCAACGCCAAGATTGACAATAAACCAACCTTGGACACCTATTTACGTCAAGACAGACGAAAACACTACAGTTCTCAGGGCAGAAGAGATTGAAAGAATGAGAAATACGTTTATGGGACCTTTGATAAAGCTCGCTGAGAGGAGTTTACAAGGACATGTGGAGTTTTCAGCAAAGATGGTACAAGCTGTTCTCAGTAGAAGCATCAAGACAGTGAAGAAAAACGAATCCTGGTTTCATTTTGGTGCTCAGCCAATGCGTTTCTCGATGAGGGAGTTCCACATGGTCACTGGATTGAAGTGCAGTGAGGAAGAAGAAGGATCAGAAGAGGAAGAAGACCAAGGATATGAGTGGGAATTTCTAAGCAAACCTAATCATACACTGATTGGTGGAAGAGCAGCTCGAGAAGAGCGAGTCACGTGATGAGAGATTCTGCCTCGGGATGCTCTTGTTGATCGAAAGTATATTGCTGCAGAGGAACTCAAAATCGACTTTCCCTCGACTTATGCACAAAAAGCACGGAACGTTCATAGCCGATGACATATCCATGGGGAGAGAAGCATACATCCTGCTGAAGAACTCGATTATCAATGCTGTTGACAACCACATGGAGAAACGTAGATTGGAATTGCAGGGATTCCCGTTGGCCTTCCAAATATGGATTTTGGAGTCAATCCCGCTTCTACAGTCTCGGTTCAGTGACGTGATTCCCATCGAGCGGCCTCGGCATCCTTCAAGTAACATACCTGTGTGAGAAATACATCAGCACAGACTCTCCGATGCTGATCCAAATTACAGCTGTTCAAAAAGATGCAAATGTAAGCTTTCTTGTTTCAGTTTCTCTGTTTATTATGGTTATCCTTTTTAACATCTAATTGCTTGGATCTTCTTTTTAAATTGTTTCAGTTGAAGGTTGCATGTATTCTACCTGCTATTCCTAACGATCCAGAAGATGAAGTTTCATTGGAGGACGAATATAGTGAAGAACTAGAAAACATGGCAGATATATCAAAAAGAGGATACAAGTTCAAAATTACAGATTGGGCAAGCAGGACCGTGAACGTACACGATGCTCTTTTTGAGATGACAGGAGCTGCAGGAGCTCCTCTTCAGTTCGAACATGTGGAGATTGGCGAATCTTCGACTCCAAATGGCGAATCAGTGATTGGGAAGATTAACAAAATAGTCGAGACGATGGAAAAGAAATTCAAGCTCATGAAGGACCGAGTTTGTTTTCTCGAAGAAGAGAACAGGGAGCTTAAAGAACGTGTCTCGGAGTTGGAGGGAAAGCAGAATCTTGGTACAGATTTCTCCACTGACATGAGGCAACAGGTAAAAAGATCAGAAAAATCTCTTTACATTTCGACCCTTCTTACTTTTAGACCCTTCATGTTTTTTTTGTAAACTTTTGAACATGTTCTGGAATGGGTTCCTATTTTTTTTTCAGGAGCCGCTGACTGGATTACCTGCATCTCCATTGTCTCGAATTAATGAGACTCAAGATTTTTCACCTAATTTAACAAGACACGTATGTGCTAAAAACATTCTGTTTTTACAATTTGTGTGTGTTTGAGGCAAATGTTTGGAAGATCATGTACATATTAATGATAGCTTTCATGATTTTCTTGCAGAAAGAGTCATTTTCAAATGAGACACCTACTGGTCAGACTCCTAATGTGACACAACAGGTATATGCTCAAATGGCTACATTTGGATTTCACAATTACTTTTGGAAGCCTTTGAACATATATATGCCTTTCTGATCTTTAGCAGGAAGAAACACAGCCATCATCCGATGAGACGCCATCCAATCCTAATCAAGCAGAACAAAATCTTGGAGATGAGGTAATATTCATTGTGGAAATTATAGTTGAATGATTTTTGTAAAAGAAACAATTCATGATGGCCTTCTGATAATAATTTTTTTTCAGATTGAGAAAGAGATATTATCGAATGAGACACCAACTCCTCGGACTCAGGTTTTGTCACTTAATGTAACACAACAGCTATATGCCAAAGACAATCTTTTTGGAAGCACTTCTACATGTTCATGATTGCCTTGCTGATGATATTTTCCAGATTGAGAAAGAGCCAATATCGAATGATACACCTGCTGCTCAGACTCAAGTTTTGACACCTAATGTGACTCAACAGATTGCTCAAATTTTCTTTTATTGATTTAGAGTAAACATTTCTACATATAAAAGCCATCTCTGATTTTTGCAGAAAGAAATAGAGCAAACATTGGATGAGACGCCATCCAATCCTAATGGAGCAGAAGAAAACCTTGACGATGAGGTAATATTTATTCTGGATTTGAATTTTGGAAGAGAAACTATTGGTATTGATATCATTATGAACATGTTTTTGCAGCATACTACTGATCCTTTGACTGAGGTCATTTCATCAATTGCTGCTCACTATAAGAATTCTGATGTAAGAAAATATTTTTAACTGTAAAAATGGTTTATTTTTCAACATAGATCTCTTACAGTTTTTTTTTGGTTTTAAAGGATGAGACACAGACTGGAACACAAGTTCTTACACCTAATGTGACACAAACAGTATGCTTATTTGTTTTACAATTTTTTTTTTGGAGTTTTAAATTCTTTTAGGAAGTTATAGTACATATTCAGGATAGTCTTCCTGATTGTTGCAGCAAGCATGTTTTGGTATTTGTTGCAATTGTTGAAAACTCTCTGATATCTTTCCCCCTTTTTATAATTATTACATGTTAATACAAAGGATGCGTACAGCACACTTGCCACTCCAAACGCTTCACTAATTTTTGATGAAAATCAGAATGTTGCTGTGGTAAAAAGATATATTGAAAATGTTTGTATAATACTTTTCTATTTAACTAACTCTTATGATTTCCTTTTGTCTTTTAGGTTGAGACTCAGACTGAGACACAATTTTTCTCCCTTAATTCGAAACAACAGGTATATGCTAGTTCTTCTTTTTCAAGTAGTGTAGGAAGGTTTTTTACATACACATGACTGTCTTACTGATTTTTGAGAATGAGGCAGAACCATCATCGAATGAGGCGCCATCAAGCGAATCCAGAAGAAGGAAATCCAGAAGATGAGGTAAGATTTATTCTGAAAGTTATAGTTGAATCAATTTTTTGAAGAGAACAAACTATTGAAACTTTTATAATTGTGAAAATGTATTCCCAGGATACGACAGAACCTATGACTGAGATAATTTCCACAAACATTTTGGAAACAACTCCACTTAGTCAACAAGCGAGGCTCGAGTAAGACAAGTCCAATAGATTTTCAGAAACAGAAATTCCTCGAGTTTAGTTAATCTTTAATTAATAATCTACTTTTTAGCTACTGAATCATAGGCTGAAGAAAGCAGCCTTCCAGCCCTCTTTGAAATAGGCGCACATGTGGAGATTGCTTCTAATGATGACACTACTTGTCGAATATGGTATCAAGGAAAGGTGGTTGATCAGAATCTGTGTGATGGGGTAGAAGTTGATGTTGAGTACTCTACACTGTTTGTAGACCAAAAGAGAGTTCAGGATACTGTAACCACTGACAGAATCCGTCCTCCACCGCCAACTACTGAGCAAAAAGCTTATCAGTTATATGAAAATGTAGAGGGGCTTTACAATAATGGATGGTGCAGCGGACAAGTTAGGATGACATTTCGGGATAACACATATTCTGTCTATCTCAATAACTCTATGGAAACAATTAATTTCGAACCATTCCATTTGCGAATCCATAGAGAATGGACAGATGGAGTCTGGAAGACGCCAGATGAGGTATCAAATAACATATGACATAGATAAAATTGAATCATAACTCATATGAATTGTTGTTTGACATACGTTTTATTTTTATTTTTCCAGATGGGACCAGATTACTTCAAAAGATTATCAGAGACGCAGAGCCAGATGCTTAGTCAACAAGATCATGTAATGGAGGTAAGAAATCAAACACTGTCTAATACTTGAGGATTAATTTAGGAATGCTTTCCTGAAAAAAGAGAAATGTTTCCTAACTTTTCACATTTTTGTATTTTATTTGTTTGACTAAAGGAGAAGCCCGATAAGAAAAGAAAAGCTAATTTAACTTACCTAAGAAGGAGCGAGAGGGTGCTAAACGATCAAGAGACACAAAACTCCATTCAAGTCGAGAGGAACCACTGCTTTAACTGTAACACGTGAGATGATACCGAAGTTGATCCGTTCTCAACTCTTTCTGTTCATAAGGTTAAACGATTTCAAGATTGGTTGATGTCAAAGGGAGGTATTCATGGAGTGTAAGTATCTTTCTGTCATTGGTCTTAATTTGCTTAAAATTCTAATTGATACTTTACGTTTGTTATCATCTACGGGACCTTATCAATAAATGACACTAAAACAGGAAATCCTTCTTCCGATCCATTGAAAAAAAATAAAGATCTTAAAAATCGGTAATTTGTTGAGAACATACTTTCTTACCCCGAGCTTAATAATTATTTAACAAATTGTATTTGGCTTTTCCGACAGCACATAGAAGGGCGTTTGCGATGCTAAATTGCAGAATAGTTGACAATCCTACTTGGTTCCACAATTACAAGATTCCAAAGGCATGCTTTCTACCAATGACATTCTTGTCGGCGTTGGGGTACTATGTTGATCTTATCGAAACGTAAAGCGAAAGTAAAAAATATTTGCGGATGGTCAAAGAGAACTTGTGAGAGGCGAAATCTATCCACACAAGAAGTGGGGAAGATGTTGAAGTCCTTTATGGTGCTATTACTGGGCGATATGGAAACCATTGGATTGGTATGGCGTAGACTTGAAAAAAGAACAATAACTCTCTTTCATTGTGGTCTTCCAACGGAAGACGAGACAATGATATTGCTCAAATACAAGGGTTGGCAGGTTAAAATATTTGTATTTGATTAAATATCTTTGTCTGATGTATGCATTTGATTAATATTTGTTGTTCTGTTTTTGTATTTCACAGTGTTACTTCCTGCACTGATGATGGAAGCTTTTGGTAAAGAGGTTGACAAAGTGGTTCCATATAAGATTGAGAAAGCTGAAGGTATACCAAAAACACATTCTAGTTACAATTGTGGGCTATTTGTTCTCAAGATGCTCGAATGCCACTCATTGAAGATTGAGAACATGTCAAAGATAAACGATGCCAATGCACTGGAGTTGAGGAGAAGCCTGTCTTGTGAGATCTTCAACCAGTTTGTGGATGAAAAATAAAGGCGATAAGAAATATGCAGATGTTTGAAACATTTTTTGTTCAGTTAAGAATGTCAACTTGCTAATGTCCTTGTAGTTTCATATGAAGATTGAATGAGTGAATGAATTATAACTTCTATTTCATTTATGTTGTTTTCAAATATTTTTTCTTCTTTGTCAACTTTCAGTTATATAGAAGGCTTTCCAAAATAGTAGATTACAGGGAGAGAATCAAACTTAGAAAATTCTGGAAGGCCTTCCAGAATCGTAGACTATGAACTAGGGAGAGAATCAAACTTACAAAAATCTGGAAACCATTTTGCTGATTCTGGAAGGCCTTCCAGAATCGTAACCAAGGTCAATTTAAAAATAAAAAAAAACTACTCACCAACAGAGTATCGAACCCCAGAATCTCAGTGATATTCTTAAAGTCTCGGAGAACCATTGGGCTAGGGTGAACCATTGGTAATGCGTAACGGATAAAAATACATAACGGATAAAAATTGTCAAAAATTAAAAAAAAATTGGGGTTTATCAGGGATCGAACCCGGGAACCCAATGATAAACTTAAAGTGTCGGAGAGTGTTAGTTTAGCCACTAGGCTAAGGTGAACCACTGGTAACATGTAATGAACAAATAGTAATAACCATCTATTAGATTCTGGAAACCATTTTGCTGATTCTAGAAGGCCTTCCAGAATCGTAGCCAAGGTCAATTTAAAAAAAAAAAATATATACTCACCAACAGAGTATCGAACCCAGGATCTCAGTGATATTCTTAAAGTCTCGGAGAACCATTGGGCTAGGGTGAACCATTGGTAATGTGTAACGGATAAAAATATATAACAGATAAAAATTGTCAAAAATTAAAAAAAAAAATTGGGGTTTATCAGGGATCGAACCCGGGAACCCAATGATAAACTTAAAGTGTCGGAGAGTGTTGGTTTAGCCACTAGGCTAAGGTGAACCACTGGGAACATGTAATGAACAAATAGTAATAACCATCTTTTAGATTCTGGAAACCATTTTGCTGATTCTGGAAGGCCTTCCAGAATCGTAGCCAAGGTCAATTTAAAAATAAAAAACTACTCACCAACAGAGTATCGAACCCAGGATCTCAGTGATATTCTTAAAGTCTCGGAGAACCATTGGGCTGGGGTGAACCATTGGTAATGCGTAACGGATAAAAATACATAATGGATAAAAATTGTCAAAAATTAAAAAAAAAAATTGGGGTTTATCAGGGATCGAACCCGGGGACCCAATGATAAACTTAAAGTGTCGGAGAGTGTTGGTTTAGCCACTAGGCTAAGGTGAACCACTGGGAACATGTAATGAACAAATAGTAATAACCATCTTTTAGATTCTGGAAACCATTTTGCTGATTCTGGAAGGCCTTCCAGAATCGTAGCCAAGGTCAATTTAAAATTAAAAAACTACTCACCAACAGAGTATCGAACCCAGGATCTCAGTGATATTCTTAAAGTCTCGGTGAACCATTGGGCTGGGGTGAACCATTGGTAATGCGTAACGGATAAAAATATATAACAGATAAAAATTGTCAAAAATTAAAAAAAAAATTGGGGTTTATCAGGGATCGAACCCGGGAACCCAATGATAAACTTAAAGTGTCGGAGAGTGTTGGTTTAGCCACTAGGCTAAGGTGAACCACTGGGAACTTGTGATGAACAAATAGTAATAACCATCTATTAGATTCTGGAAACCATTTTGCTAATTCTGGAAGGCCTTCCAGAATCGTAGCCAATGTCAATTTTAAAATTAAAAAAAATACTCACCAACAGAGTGTCGAACCTAGGATCTCAGTGATATTCTTAAAGTCTCGTAGAACCATTGGGCTAGGGTGAACCATTGGTAATGTGTAACGGATAAAAATACATAACAATATACTTTTAAATATCAAGGAAAACATTTAAAGGAACAATAAGTTCAATTTTAAAAAAAAAAGACAACGACATTCTCGTCTTCTCCGTCTACACCTCTCGACATCTCCTTCTCTCTACTCCGCCATCGCCTTCTTCTCTCGACGACGCCGAAGATAAATCTTGGCGAATCTCTCAACGGCCGAACCCCGTATCTGCCGAAAATCAAACTAAGACAGGTTAGTACTAAACATTTCCGAAAATTGAAAACTAAAATTAGGGTTTTCAATCTAAAATTTGGGGTTTTCACAAATCAAATGTATATTCATTTCTCGATTACTTTGTGTTTCGATACCATCTTGTTGTTCATCTGATTCTATTGTAATTGTTAATAAATAAGTCACAATTTACTACACACTAGGGTTCTCTGAAACTGTTTTCAGTATAGGTTTCCGAGATTTTCTGAAACTGAATTTAACTTGTTTTGCAGGATTAGACAAGAGAGATGGCAGAATCGTCAGCTCTTAGACTAGCTCTGCCTGAGTTAAAATATCCTTTAGGATCAGAGCCATTCCAGATAATGGCGATAAACAAATATTCAACGATTGGTTATATCGAAATTGTGAAGAAACTTCTCGCCGGAAGAGTTTGACAGAATCCGAGCGTCGTTTATGGGACCGTTGCTAAAGTTCAGTGAGAGGAATTTGCATTTATCAGCGAAAACAGTCCAAGCCATTCTCACTAGAAGCATGAAGACAGTGAAGAAAAAGCGAGTCCCGGTTTCATTTTGGTGCTCAGCCGATGCGTTTCTCGATAAGGGAGTTCCATATGGTGACGGGTTTGAAGTGCAGTGCTGAAGAAGAAGGATCAGAAGAGGAAGAAGAAGACCAGGGATATGAGTGGGACTTCCTAGAGGGAACTCATACATTGGAAGACGTTAAAGAGCAGCTCGAAAAGACAGACTCAGAGTCGTATGATGAGAGATTTTGCCTCTCAATGCTCCTCTTGATCGAGAGCATACTTCTACAGAAGAATGTAGATACAAATTTCCCTTCGTCTTCGCCAAGAGAGCGGAATATCAATTCATTAATGCAATACCCATGGGGAAGAGATTCGTACAAATTGCTGAAAAATCTGTTAGCAAGGTTGTGGAGAATCACCGGAGAAAAACAAAATCGAACTTCATGGATATCCTCTGGCTTTACATCTTTGGATTCTCGAGTCAGTTCCTCTTCTTCAGTCTGAGTTAAGTACTCTGGTTCCTGTTCTAGATGTTCAACCGTCTAAACCCATCTTTTTGTGTGAGAAATATATTTTATTAAGTTCTCCAACGCTTAGCAGGTTCGAGATTGAAGGTAAACATCATGTAAGTTTTCTTTGTTTCTATATCTATTAATTTAATTTCGTTTTCTAAAACTATTGGTCTAAACCCATCTTTTGTGTGATTGATTTTTCAGTTGAAGGTAATATGCATCTTACCTCCGATTCCACATGATCCAGCGAAGTTTCCATGGAAGACGAACCTAGTGAAGTTCTGAATAAGATGGCATTGTTTTCAAAAGAGGATACAGTTTTACAACAGACGACTGGAAGAATAGGTCTATAAACCTACATGATGTTAATGAAGAAATAGGAAGAAGATCTTTCTTGTTTGGAAATGTTGAGATGGGTCAAACTTCTTGAATGAAGAGTTTGTTTTATCAAAGATTAACAGCATCAACAAGATGATGGAAGACAATTCAGGAGCATGAACTGTCGTTTATCGTTGGTTGAAAAGGAGAACAAGGAGCTTAAAGATCAGTGTCAAAACTAGAGAACCGACATGGAGTTACTTCAGATGAAAATCTTCACAATGATCATTTTATCAATGA
Source organism: Brassica nigra (assembly GCA_016432835.1). NCBI lineage: Eukaryota > Viridiplantae > Streptophyta > Magnoliopsida > Brassicales > Brassicaceae > Brassica > Brassica nigra. Next base: position 11,288,032 of record CM028247.1, on the reverse strand, counting down.
GGTAAGTGTAAGTTTTGGAAAATTAAGTTCAAATTCTTCCTCAATGTGTAACCCATAAAGTTTCATGTTGTCTTATAGGATGATCAAACACTTGGACTGATATTCCTCCTCCAATTTGACAAAAGAGTATGTTCTCGTTCTTGTTTAATTTTTTTTTTTTTTAGGAAGACATTATAGATATTCAGGAATGTCTTCCGAATATTGATTTTGTTTGCAGACCAACACCGAGCAAATGGGCGAGACAGTTACTAAACCCGATGAAGCGGATCATGTTAAAGCATCTGAAACTGTTGAAAAGTGGTAAGTTTTAGTTTTGAAAATTGAAGTTGAATATACATTTGCTAATATCAAAATAGACTGATATCATTAAATCTAAATCATTACAGACAGAAGAAAGCATAGTTCAAACTACCTTTGAGGCTGATGAGGTCGTGGAGATTGCATCTTGTCGAAAATGGTTTCAAGCAATAGTGTTGAAGACAGATATCTGAAATGGAGTTGAGATGGTACTGGTTGAGTACTCAACACTGTTTCAGGACAAAAGAACAAGACAAAAAAATTCAGGAAGCTGTATCCAGTGACAGAATCCGTCCTCTACCACCAACTGGGGAACCTGAAGAGATGAAAAGTTTGGAACTGATGGATAGCGTGGAGGCATACCACAATGAAAGCTGGTGTAGTGGAACAGTTCGAGCTATTCATAGTGATGACACATATTCTGTGAGTTTGGACAGATCTACTAACTTCCTTCAATTTAGCCTTTCTGATCTACGCATACCTAAAACATGGATCAATGGTGATTGGAAGACGACAAAAGAGGTAAAACAAATGTCTTAGATCATTTGATTTATATATTCAGGTCAGATTGTTTGTAACCATTAATATAAAGGTACTGGGTTTTTTTCAGATTGAAAAACAGCAGGAAAAGAGTGCGAAGCCAAGTACACAGAGTGTGAAGACAAGTACACAGAGTGAGAAGCCAAGCCAAGCCAAGGTATGAAAATATTTGTGAATCATATTTTGAATACTTCCATGAATATAGATAAAATGATCATTGATTTCTCCTTTTTCTTTCAAAAATTATATATTTTGTATTTGTTTTTCATTAAAGGGGAAGACTATTGTTGGTAAGAAGAGGAAAGCAACTGGTCCGCCGGTAGATCATCTTCCTTTTCTTCAGCCAGAAGAAAAGAGACCAATAGGACCTAGAAACCCTCCTATGCCAGTAACACCTGAGGTTATCCTTCCAATTGATCCATTTGTGACACCTGAATTTCCTCGGTTTTCAAGGCTTCAAAAGTGGATGGACCTACGCGGCATATATCGTGTGTAAGCAAGTTTCTGCCTTTGTATAAGTATTCTAAGTTTGTTTGGTAAGAGTGTTGATTGATACTTGTAAATTTTATCTACTTCAGGCCGTTAAATATCAATGGAAGAAGAATAGAGAAAGAATTCTTTGAACACATTGACAATAATGAAAATAATCTCAGAGAAGAGGTAATTTACTATAATTATGCTTCTTATTCCCACAACTATTCTTTGATAAAGTGGTGACTGAGTGGTAATAATGATTATGTATATTTGATTCTGTCATGGGTTTAGGAAGATGCTAGGTTGATATATACTAGATGTTCTTGTTATTGCAATTCTCTATGATAAAGCTTAACTATATTGTTACATTGGCAGCACATAGATGCTGCGTTTTCAATGCTAAATCGTAGTTTAATTGAGCAATCTACTTGGTTCCGCGAAAAAAGTCTCCCAAAAGCTTGCTTTGTACCAGTCCACTTCTTAGAAATGGTTGGGTACACTTTTGAATCTCTCAAGACGACACCTAAGAAAGGAATACAGATATTAAAGGGTTATGTAAACGACATTGTTAGAGGTTTAGAAACTCAAACAAGATTTGGATGGAAGATGTTGACGTTGTGTATGGTGTCGTTCATGAAAGATTGAAAGGTCACTATGTTGGGGTGGAGATAGACTTGTTGGACAACACTATCACACTCTTCCATTGTGGACTTCACAAAAGAGGAACAAGAATTGAAAATATTCCTCTTGTCAAGAAACTGGCAGGTAAAGAAAACAAGTTCTATGTGGTTCATTGATTTAATTTTATCATTTGGTGTAGAAAAATAAGTTGACTTATTTTTTGTTTGTATTTGACAGTTTTGATTCCTGCGATAAAGTTGGAAATTATGAATGAAGAGGTTAACTTCAAAGATATTGTTCCGTTTCAAGTTAAGAAGGCAGAAAAGCTTCCAAAAACAAGATTCCCTTTCAATTGTGGTATCTTTGTTCTCAAGATGCTGGAATGCAAGTCATTGGGGTTGAAGAAAATGTTGGATATAAATGATGATCGACGATTGACTTACGGAGCAAGCTATGTTGTGATATCTTCAACCATTTTATGGCAAGTGATTTCGAGTAAGGTTTCAGAAAAATGATCATGTAACACTCGTGTTTTAGCTTTGGATATGCTTTTGAACTTTGTTGTGACTTGGACAAGTAACAAGTTTGTAAAAGAAGAATGACATCGTGTGTTTCAATTAGGTTGTGTTATTGAAGAAATTCCATGATTTGTTGAAAGCATTGTCTGTATATTTTATCTTGGATATCATCTGTCATATGCAGGATAGACTTACAGAAAATGTAAAATGTAAAAAAAATTGGTTTTCTCAAGGATCGAACCCGGGAACCCAATGATATACTTAAAGCTTCGGAGAATGTTAGTTTAGCCACTGGGCTACGGTGAACCATTGGGAATGTGTAATGAACAAATGACTATAAACAATCTTATAGATTCTGGAAACCATTAGTCAGGTTCTGGAAGGCCTTCCAGAATACTAACCCATGTCAATTTAAAAAAAAAAAATATAATCACAACTATGAGTTTCAAATCTCAGATAATCAAGTTTCAAGATAGCCATTTTAATTAGGCTAGTGTAGTGTGTAATAAAATTAGATAAAATTATAAAATGTATTGGTATTCTCAAGGATCGAACCCGAACCCAATGATATACTTAGCTTTGTTAGTTTAGCCTCCACGGTGAACCATGGGAATGAATGAACAAATGACTATCAATCTGGAAACCATTAGTCGTGGTTCAAGGCCTACTAACCCATGTCAATTTAAAAAAAAAATACATATATAAATCACAACTAATGAGTTTCAACCCGTCTCAGTTATAAAGTTTCAAGATATTAGTTTAGCCATTAGGCTAAGGTGAACAATTGGGAGTGTGTAACGGAAAATCTAGATAACAATTATAAAATGTAAAAAATTGGTATTCTCAAGGATCGAACCGGAACCCAATGATATACTTAAAGCTTGAGGAGAATGTTAGTTTAGCGGGCTACGGTGAACCATTGGGAATGTGTAATGAACAAATGACTATAAACAATCTTATAGATTCTGAAACCATTAGTCAGGTTCGGAAGGCCTTCCGAATACTAACCCATGTCAATTTAAAAAAAAAATACATATATAAATCACAACTAACAGAGTTTGAACCCGGATCTCAATTATAATCAAGTTTCGAAGATATTAGTTTAGCCATTAGGCTAAGGTGAACAATTGGGAGTGTGTAACGGAAAATCTAGATAACAATTATAAAATGTAAAAAAATTGGTTTTCTCAAGGATCGAACCCGGGAACCCAATGATATACTTAAAGCTTCGGAGAATGTTAGTTTAGCCACTGGGCTACGGTGAACCATTGGGAATGTGTAATGAACAAATGATTATAAACAATCTTATAGATTCTGAAACCATTAGTCAGGTTCTGGAAGGCCTTCCAGAATACTAACCCATGTCAATTTAAAAAAAAAAATACATATATAAATCACAACTAACAGAGTTTCGAACCCAGGATCTCAGTTATAATCAAGTTTCGAAGATATTAGTTTAGCCATTAGGCTAAGGTGAACAATTGGGAGTGTGTAACGGAAAATCTAGATAACAATTATAAAATGTAAAAAAAATTGGTTTTCTCAAGGATCGAACCCGGGAACCCAATGATATACTTAAAGCTTCGGAGAATGTTAGTTTAGCCACTGGGCTACGGTGAACCATTGGGAATGTGTAATGAACAAATGATTATAAACAATCTTATAGATTCTGGAAACCATTAGTCAGGTTCTGGAAGGCCTTCCAGAATATTGCATTTGGAACATAAATATTTTTAAACGTCAAATTTATAGTCGTGTGTTTCTTTCTAGCAAAGTATAAACTAAGAATTGAAATAAGATCCAAAACTAAAGGATTGATATCTGCATATTTGGATCATTTCAAATTGTGATTTGGAATTTAATAGAAAAATGCATTTAAACATAGGTTGTAAAGATGCAAAAAATCGGAAAACATCATACTTATTCAGGATAGGGTTCCAAAAGGCAAATTTAGTTTTGGACTGGTCCTTATCTGGTAACTATCAAATAACCAACATCAAAGGGAATGATCAATAATAATGTAAATCATCAACAAATCGTTGAAATGAGAAAGAATAGAGCATAGCTGCTGTCATGCATATTGTCTTATTGTGTAAGGGACTTCATCCAATAGGCCTTTTGCATGTTGTCTTGTTGTGTCCTCCTGTTCCACATCTGCTGCACTTGTGGGACTGTACTTTAGAACCAGGAACCCCAAACTTCGCCGCGGATCTGATTCTCTTTGTAGCAGGACGTCCCACGCTCTTTGGTAGCTGGAGGTGGGCAAGAAAGTTCATCGATATTCACTGGATAAATTGCCGTTGTTAACTCTCCACCAGGATGGATGCTTTCGGCATATGCTTTTGCCCAAGTTTCTGTCAAGTGACAAGTATCAACGTAACGGTTTTCATCCCTCTTAGAGCGCTTGGCAGCTGCAATGCATGAATGCATGGATCTTGTCGATGTCGAAGACATTGCAAGTGCAATGCCTCTTATCCAGATCAACAACAAACTTCATAGTCTCATCCTTTACCTCAAATTCGCTTCTATTAACCTGGTACACATTCAATACCATTGCAGCCGAAAATCTGGATATCAATTTCTTCACAACCTTTGGCGTAACCAGATGCTTGTGTTTCGCAGCTGCTTCGCGTCGCTCAAAAAACCATGTGGTGAGAGTCAATCTGATGGTCTCAAGGAGAGATATCAGTGGCAACTCGTGAGGCGTCCTCAACATAGAGTTGAGAGACTCTGAAATGTTGGTAGTCATCATGTTGTACCTGTTCGCAGGAGCAAAGCAACGTGCCCACTTCCGAAATCCGAATCTTCAAGATACTTAGCAAGTTCGGGGCATTTATCTTTTATATCCTTGAAGATTATCCAAAACTCATGAGGTGTGTAAGCATCTGCTCTTTCCACCAGAGGTAGCAATCCTGTCTTGGAATATGTAGGAGTGATATTACGAAGCAGATGGACTCGGCAGCAACCATGGTGAGCCAACGGATAAACATCCTCCAACGCTGAAGCAATGGAGTTAGCCCTATCTGATATAAAACTAAATCTGAAGCGTGGGATCATCATGGTCAATGATCTGAAGAACCAGTTCCAAGAAGCTGCATTCTCTGCATCGACGACGGCAAAGGCGAGAGGATAAAGATGGTAATCGCCATCTTGAGCACAAGCAGCCAATAGAGTTCCATTGAATTTTCCTTTCAAAAAGGTACCATCAACTGCAACAACTCTCCTCATCAAGGAGAATCCTCTTATTGATGGACCAAAAGCCAAGAATGCGTACTTGAACTTTCCAGCAGCATCCTTCTCTTGATATGTTAACGATCCAGGGTTTGCCACTGAGACTTTGTACAACCACTTCGACAGATTGTAATAACTGTCTTCGGAGTCCCTCTAACCAAAAACTGAGCTTCTTCTCTCACTCTCCAAGCTTGTTTATAATTTATGTGCGCCATGCTGCATCGACTGTTCAATGATCTGTTTGGGTTTGAGCCCTTCTTTCTTTTCTCCAAAATTGCTGCATATCAAAGACCCCAACAACTTTGCAGATGCTTGCTGTGGTTGGCATTCCTGTGTGTTGTATCGCATGTATGCTCATGAACATATTTCTTAACAGCGAATATATCTGAACAAGGTAGCCGTAGCGCATCCTCCACGTGCAATTGTCACCAACACACCTCAATATCAATCTTGCCTTGTTAGAAGAGACAGTCATGTACTCAAACTTCCACTCTAGAGCCCATTTCTTCATCCTCAACATCAACTCTGCCTTGTTCTTAAAATAGAATTCACCTTAATATCACCAGCTCCACTAGTGGTTGGTGAAAATCCAATATGGACGGACTAAAATCCGAATAGCATTCAGAGGAACTCGAGAAACACCTTCATATAGGAGTCTACAAATGTCAAATCGATCTGGAAGGCTTAGTAAATGATTAGGATAGCTATCCGAAATGTATAAGAAAGCAACACAACAACAAAAGACGAAACTTGAATCGATATACCTGATTTTCTCTCTCAAAGTAGAACGAAAGACTGGATTTGTATTCAATGGAGCAGGAGAAGAAAATGTATCGAAGCTTGAGTGTTACAGCTAGCTGATTCAATTAACCAAAAAACTATGTAGATCGGAAAGCTCGTAAGTGATTAGGATAGCTATCCGAATAATAAGTTGAAAACATCAAACAAACCGTAGCATAAGCGACAAGTTCCAACAAATCCTCTAATCTTGCCGATAAATCCTTGCGGTACGAGAATTGCATATGGAAATTGGTGGCAAATCTTCCACGATAGTCTTCATGTTCAAAGAGATACCATAGCTAAGTGATCTCTTCTTCTTTAAGACTGAAATCTTGATCACAATCTTCATCAAACCTTTAAACTGAAGATCTTCTTCAATGAATATCAATGATGCATTCTTCTTAACATCAACATGAAACTCCCACTGTCTCTCTTTTGAGATCCAATTTCCACAGACGAACAGAACTTCCATAGTGCTATAATGAAATAGATCTACATTATGTGAGGTAAAGGAAGGAAGACCGTAATCAAGCAATGAATATGAAATGTTTACCTTCAAAATCAGCGACGACACAGAATCAGCGACGATCGAGAAATCACAGAGAATGATCGAGAACGCGGAGGCGCAAGGAAACGTCGGCCGGCGAAGAGCAGAAGGACGGCGAAGAACGATGGATATCGAAGATCCTCTTCTCCCACATTTCAATTTCAAACAAATACCTTATTTTCTAGTTAATAAAAGAAAAGGGTAATAGGGTAAAAGACACTTTAATGAAACCTCTTTTAAAGCTTGAAGCTGAGATTGGAAGAAAAACTTGGATAAGGGCTATCCAAGGCCATTTCTCATTATTGTTTGGAAGTATACAATTTATAATTGAATACCGCATTGAAAATGTGAAAAATATATATTTTTTTGTTTTTTTTATTTAAAACATGAATCTACGAAAGTACGAATGGAGTATATTTTATTCAGTTAATTACTTCTGCAAAAACTTAATTTTGGAATTTATTGCTACGAAAGCTCATTATCACAACGCTGAGTGTTCTTAACATTTGCACGAAATTTGGGCTAATGACCAAAAAATTGAGCCGAATAGACCTACAAATTAATACAAATTCTTTATAATTCTAAAATGTTAGGAAACTATTTCATGTTTTGCCGACACCTTTGGACTATATTACAGTTGTCTTTTATTTTTTCCAATTTTTTATATTATGGTTCTTATAATCTTATTGGTGCCACGTGGGAAGAAATATTCTAAGTGTTGGATCCTTTGATTACATCCTTTATCATGGAAATAGTACGAAAACATCTTTTAACCAAAATAACAAAGTAAAGAAAACAGCATCTTCTGTTTTTTTTTTGCTATTAAATAGGTGGTACAAGACTACAAGGTGTACGATAGTAGTACAAACTTTTTAACTATCAAATCGCGTAGTACTACTACAAATACATTTGAGAGCACTTTTAAAAATCGTAAATATTTTTGCTTTCTTTCCTTATAATTAGTTATTTACAATTTACGTTTAGATTTGTGGGTGAATATTTTTAAGTCAAAACTCAAAACATTTGAAATACTTAACACTAGCTAATACCTTTGGTATAATTGATTTTTACAATTAAGATAATCATTATTTATTTATTTATATTGCTAAAATGTTATTAATTAAAACGCATATTCTTGCTGTCAGATCTGATTGCAATGCGGTACAGCGAAACATGGTTAAATAAATCCATTAGAAACCGTTAAAAAATCTAAAGAGTATCTTTATGGTATAAGGAAAAAATAAAACTATAAAATAAAACTATTATGACTAATTTTATTTCATAGAAAACAAAAAACTCCATGCACACTTCGCTCAGAAATTTGTTTCTTATTATTTCTTCACTAGTATTTGAATAAGAAAACAGGCGCCAAAAGAAAAATGACAAAAACCGTATAAACGTAAGGGATTAGCTTGGTATCTTGCAAGAACTCAAAAGTTAACTTCTTTCATCTATTTGGTGTCAATGTAAGGGATTAGCTTTACGATCTTATCACCTTGAAGAGTAGGTAAGTCAGCTTCTAAAGGGATACGCTGAAGCATCATGGTTTTGTTCAAACACTCGTACTTGTTCATCATTGTAGTCACCTTCTCTCTCTCCTTCTTGAAGATCGATTTCCACGTGTCATCCCGGAACTTAGTCTTCATTTTTGCTCTGCCCACCGCACGGCGCAAGACTCCGATGGCTTCTCCTAATTCCCCTTCCGATTCCAAGCTTTCAGCTAAGTGTTTTCCACTCTTTAGCTCGTGCAAAGCTCCCAATGTCGAAACATAATCCTGGTTTTATCAAAATCATGAGAAACTCTGATTCAAGAACCTACTCAAGCTCTTCAAGATTTTGTTATAGAAAAAGACTTACCAAAAATCGTGATGAGAGTTTTTTAACTTGGGTGTTAGTTTTGGATGAGAGAGAAGCATTGGCTTCAGCAACAAATTGTGTAACACCGTAATGGAGCTTTGCCATTAGACTTGCACTTGTCCCCTTCTCTTCGGCCTTATTTGCCGTCACATCCTGTTTTGAACATGTTCAGCAGATTATTTAAGGGACAAAGCCCTAATAAACCTAAAGGTACTTATTAAAATCCGTGTGTGAACAAGTGCTAGTTCGTTCACGTAACAACCGCAATAATACTTGTTTATCGCCAAAAGTGATAAAGTTGGTTATAGCCTTTAGTCACAATCTAATGGAAGCAAAATGAGAAAACACTGACCTGTCCTTCAGCTAAACAAAGGAGCTTCAAAGAGGAGCAGACAGGAGATGTTAACTCCGGAAACTTCTCGATAGATGACCAATCATCATGACCAATCTTACATACATAGTCAAAAACACCAGCTGCTTCTCTATAGGCATTTGTGGATTCCACCATATCTGCTTTTAATCAACATAAACTAAGTTATCACCACTCAGTTATAGGGAAAAAAAAAACATCGATAAGCCCATGCCTAAAAAATTTCTTTAGTATGAGAAAGAAAGATAACCTTTGGAGACTAACGCCATTGCTTTCTCCCTGAGCCTTAGAGCGTAGATAAATAATATCATATGAAGCTCAAACAACATATCATCAGATTCGAAGAATGGTGTAGATTTAGGCTGAAATATACTCGCAAGGCTTAGACCATTAGAAGACTTGCAATCTAAGTTCAAACCACTGCTCCATTGTATCTTGAGATTTTTAGTGAAACGATTGCTGATTTCTAGATTACAAGGCTTATTCATGTGGTCTATCATATATCGGAGAAAAATAATGTAGGCTTTAATTCTAACAAGATCCTGAAAATAACAAAAAAACAATATTAAATAACCCTCTAACCTTAACTAAGAAAAAAAAAAGAAACCCTAAAAAAGATGTTCATATGCTCTTCCAAAAAGATTTTACCTCTCTAACAATAGCCTCAATTCCATGGGAGCTTCTATTATTGGAATCTTCCACTTGTTTACGGCTCAAGCTTATGTTAAACTCAGTTTTCGTTTCCTTATCCGTAAACTTGAACACATTCCCAAAAACAATCTGTTCAAAACCAAAAAGGGCTCTACTATTAATTTTCTCGGACATTAATCAAAAGCTACTACTACTAACATTGAAACATTCGATGACAAGGTAACCACTATACGAAATCGACTAATAGTAACGAAGGATATATAAAGAGACAATTTTGAAAACTTACCTGTTTGGTTTTAGGAATGGGAATAAAGTAACGCAACATTGTCTTTGTCTCGTTACAGAGACTTGATAATGTAACTCGTAGACGAGAACAACACGCAAAAGAAGAACACAAGAAGAGACAAAGGAGGAAGTTTAGGATTCGATGTATTAATATATAACCAGAAAAATAATTAACTCATCCTTTTTTTTAATAATTAACTCGTCCTATTCCACAGAGGAGAGGGAGATCATGATAATTAATTAAGTTAGCGATTGTAATTACTTTCAGGAGGGTTTTCCGAAATCGTATAATTCGATTGTGATTATCTGTGGAAAAAGAAGAAAAGAAAATAAAATGGAATTCAGCCATGCATATGTTTTTTTTCAGAGATCTTTTCTCTAAAATCAAAACTACTTATACAACTAGACTTAAATTATACTCTTCTAAGCAAATAGATTTAACAACATATAAATGTAATGTAGGCAGTTTGATGTGTTAATTAAATTTGTTTAGAAATAAGTGTAGTTATCTAATCATATTTATTTAATTGACTTAAACAAATGAACCATATGTTATTTCCGGAGAAGTTGTGTAAGAGAAAGTCATTAGGACTGGGTAGAGTCAACGATAAAAGTTCAGAATTTTTTTTTTTTTTTCGAATGAATGCTAAATTTATTCAATCGGAAAAAACGGTATTACATCAAGTGCCTCTAGAGTTTACTTTGTACAAAAGCCAAAAACAACAACTGATATCATCTAGAGTCTATAAGCTGTGAAGTAAGCCTCCTCGTTCCAAACCATCTGCATAATCCTTCATCCAGATATTTTTTCCCCTTTCCTTTTACAGCAAGTAACTTCAGTCTTAGCGAAATACTATGTACCAAAGCTTGGAAGGAGTAGCAGAGAAGTTATATTTTATAACGAATACGTATGTTGGTCCGATAAGTTCAAACTGGAGACTGAACAACCATTCAAAAGCCATCAGGAAGACTGACAGTTGTAAATGGACTGCAGGGAAACATACATGTTCTGCGAAAAATGTTCAATAACTAAAAAGGATAACTTACAAAAAAGCCACACTAGTTGTACGAAGACAGTAGACAAATTTCGAGTCACTTACGGTGTCTGCTTGAAATAAAAAACAGAACACAAGAGTTCGCAGTTACTTACGTTACAAAGTCTTGAGAGTTCATAATCTTGCATCAAATAGAAAACCAGGGAGAGAGAGAGAGAGATAGACAAGGATTTAAAGTTTGCTTTTTTAGCTAGACATCATCACGTTATCAATAGACTGAAGAGCTTGGTTCGCAAAGAACCTGACATCAACATCTGGATCCTCGCTTAGCTCCACAAGCCCTGGACGAATCGTCTTCTCTACAACCTTTTCACCACCAAGCCAACAATTAAAACCAAACCATATGGATGTTCTGACTGATTAGATATATATATATATATATATATATATTTGTATACTTACCGATTGATCCACAATTGGAATGAGAGACTGAAGCACTTTAGCGACGTTGAATTTGATGTTTGGAACTCTGCGGTAGTGAAAAAAAACTTAAAAGATGTTTGTAGCAAAATGATGCCAGTCTTTAACTAGTTTACAATGAGAACTTGCCTGTCTTTAGCCGCGGTCATTACTACAGGTAAGAGCTTAGAGCATGTGATCTCTGAGCCCATCACTGGTGCAAGAAGAGAAACCGCACGCAAAATGGTCATACGGTACAGATAGTGAGGGTTGTTAATCATCTCAAGAACCTGCAGATTAATGAAAAACCATTGGTTGACTCTAATAAGAAAGCAAAAAACTAATTCTTCTGAAACGTGGACAAACCTGAGGAACTATATGCTGCATTGCCCATTCAGGACCAAATTCCTCAGCAAGACGCTTCACATTGTTTGCAGCAGCCTCGCGGATTGAGTGGACCTGAGGAGACCGTTACTTCAATATTTACAGGGGAAATGGATTTGTTGTTTAAACTTATGTCCGGTTTGAGAGAGAGAGAGTAAAACCTTGTCTTGTAACCATTGCATGCAAAGAGCGCCAAGCTTATCGTCAAAGAAGCCAACACCTAACTGACTTGCCAGCAAAGGGATGTACTCAATGATAGCAAGTCTTACTCTCCAGTGTCTATCTTCAGCAAGTTCTACGATTGCTGGCAACAAGGATTGCGATAATAGATCAATCCCAATAACCTGCCATATACAAAAAAAAAAAAAATTGGAATCATCAACTGGAAACCAATAACCAAAAAAGTTGAAAAAAGTGTAACATAATATCTGCAGAACCATTGACATGAGAAATAAAATTGGGTAACTTGGTCATAACAAACCTGGTTCACTTGGTCGAGTTTGCTGATAATGTTCAAGCGTACATCTGGAAACTCATCTTTCAACAGAGAAAGAAAGATGGGAAGGAGATGCTCAATTGTTGCATCCTGCAATGGAAAAATCAATAAAAGGTTAAAATCTGCAACATATACAATCCAACCCAAAAATCTCTTTGTACATGAAGTCCACTTTGATTGAGTGCAACCGATCACGGTTATGGGCACTTTCCAGGTACGATTATTGACCGAACAGGCTGAGTTAAAATACTAACGTACGTCTCTCCCATCACTGTAGAGTCAACACGCATCTATATTTGCAAACTCTCTTACCTTACCCAAGACCGGAGCCATTCCCATTATAACTGAGGCCAATGCTGATCTGACGTGTTGAGATGAGTCTGTTGATAGCTCCTACAGGTAGAATTAAAAGTAACTATGAGTAAATACGTAACAGCTTCTAAACGTTGAGTCATTGATTCCTTGAGAAAAACTGAGATCCTCACACGGGTCTCTTAAGAATCTACCTTTACGCAAGGGAGAATGTGCTGAATAGCAAGTTCAGGGTTTAGGATCCGACAAAACTTAGTAACTTTTCCAGCAGCAGCTATGCGTACTTCAGCCTCATTGTCACGAAGTAGACGCACATATGCAGGCACCAATTCCGTCCTTAAAATAGGAGGCACAGGAAATAGTATCAGGAAGAAGTAAGGGGCATCATCAAATAGATCAATAATTATACCTATGAAGGGATAATCCAATGTTGATATAGAAATGCACATTATCCAATAGGCCTAAAGAACTTTATAAAAACATACTACATCATGCTTATCCAAGACTCGTTACCTAGTAGGCTCAGGTCCCACGGCTTCACAAAGCTCATATAGCTGATTTGCTACCATATAACGCACACGCCAAGACTTATCCTGCTCAGTAACAAAGTACAAAGATTAAACATCTCATAAGTGTAGTTTATCCAAGGATCATTAGCATAAAGACTAAGCAATTAACACACGTAATCACCTGCGAGAAATTAACAATCACGGGAAGAATGTGCGCAACACAGTCCTGAGGTTCCAACAATTTCCCAAGAGCAGCACAACCCTCAACAGCCAATAATCTAACGGAATCTTGATCTGATATGAAACCAATATGGAAAATGAAGAACCGTAAGATGAATATAATGCTAGATAACTAAACAGACAAGGACAATCATATTCATGTCTAACTTCAGCTAATGCTCAGTGTGTAATGCATTTCAAGTCCTGCTGGCCATTAATTTAATTAAATCCGGCCACCCGCAAAGGCAGAGTTAATAATGATTCGAAAAATACATGCTTAAACAAGCAGCAAAGCCACAGTGTGAACCATATCAGATAATAAATTACCATCTTGAGTAAGATCATCAAACATAGACATAACGTCAGTCTTCAAATGCGCTGATTCAATAGTAGCAGCAAATTTCCCCAGATTGGTTGCTGCAGCTCTTCGCACCATTGGCATATCATCTTGACAGAGCTGACTATATATTGATCTCAACTCAGTCTTCACCGTATCTGGGGCGCTAGGGTATGCAATATGGAAAACCCCACAAGCTGATACTCTGGCTGTGAACCACTCACCAGCTGCAAGTCTCTGTTACAACAAGGAGTAAATCTTAAGTAAAATCCTTCCTTCAACGATACATTACGCAAAGTTTTGAACGAAAACCATGTACTTTGCCTCCTACAAAGATAGCCAGTCACATACACATCCAAAAAAAAAACAAGACAGCTAGTTATGTCAGACAACCTAGAATAAGCAGTGCACTCGTTTTGTCTTCTAACTAGTGGTTGCCTATTCCAAAACTTTGAGAATTTAATATAATTTCAATCTATGTATAACAGATGCATACTGTAACATATTATTTATGAGAGTATAATATACTATAAACATAAGCAAACTGTAACTTATTTCCTATGAGAGTCTAATATAACCTCGATCTCTATATAAACATAGGCATATTGTAACTTATTTCTTATGAAAGTCTAATATAACTTTCATTCTCTATATAAACATATACAAACTGTAACTAATTTCTTAAATGCGTCTAATATTATCTTGATCTTACAATATTTTTCTTGACTCGTTTAGATCTTTTCTTATCTTCGTATTTTCCATAATACAAACAAGTCTAACTAAGCCACTCAATAAAATCATAAATGAAATGAAACCATGAGTTGTTATCCTCCTCCATTGTCTAACCTTAACCAAAGGTATGAAATGCTCAACCAAGTCACTCTCCTTCATCTGAGACCCAACTCTGCAAAGCGACTCCACAGCTTTCTCCCTCACGCAAGTCTCTTCAACCGTGGAGAGAGTCTCCAGAGGAGGAAGCAGAACGTGGGCGTGCTCAACGCCACCAACGTAAGGTATAAACACTCCCAACTCTTCAGCCATTGCAAGCAGCACCTCATCGTCATCGTCATTGTTTTCACTGAGGAAAGGAATCAGCTCCTTCCTCGTCCTCTCCTCGCCGAGAGCACGAGCGATCGTGGAAAGTCTTCTGATCGAATTCAACCTCAGCTGAATATCGTCGTTCTTGAGCTCGTCTATGAGGACAGCGATGGGGTAAAGCGGCTCGTCGGTCATCGACATCTTTTGATCAAAAAGTTTCGATTCTCACCTAGTACCATCGATATCAAATCAATTAGAGATGAACGTAGATCTTACACTAAGGAAGAGATAGAAGATCTCTAAACAATTGTAAACGTTTGAATTTCCTTTGGAGGAGAGTGAAATGATGAGAGATTTACCAGTTTCTTGCGCCTTGCAAATATTCTCCGAGCGATCTACCGATCGAGACTGGGAAGAAGACGACTGAGAGAGAGAGAGAGTTTTCTCGAAGCTTTTTTTTGTGTAGGGACTAGCATCTTCGAGGGTTGACTGGACTGGGCCTGAAATAACGAATGTTCTATACATGGGCTTTTATATATGGCCCATTATCTTTATCCTTTTCACGTGGTTCCTCTTCCTCGAAACGATAGTAAAGAAAATCAGATGGGAATGTGTTTGTTTATAGTGTTTAAAATAAATTGCTGAAATTTTGATTATAGTGTTTCTTGACAGCATTGATATGTATTTTTTTCGTAAAAATATAAACTTGAGACGCGGGACAAAAAAATCATCAATGCATATTTAATTTTTTTTCAAAATAACCAACATAACAATAGAAGTTTCTTTCAGTTCAAAAAAAAAAAACAATAGAAGTTTCTACTCCTTTGGTTCTTGAGAAAAAACTTTCTACAGTATTCACACATATTACAAATATAACAAATGCTAAGGTAAAATAAAAAAAAGATCATTCGTGATACTAAATAAACAAGACGTAAAGTAGAAAAAAAAAAAAGTAGTGCTTTGTTATCAATAGAGTGAGTACAATATATTATGGTATATAAACCCTAGTTTTACTTTTACATACATGTTTTTATGTAAAAAATGAATAGCTGGCGATTTCTCTCTTCTTCTTTTTTGAAAACAGCTGACGATCTCTTTTTATGGGGTTTAGAAGTCTTTTTTATAAGTCATTATTTTGGGAAAAGAGGGAGTATGTATGAATAAACGATGAATTATACATGCTGAAAAATTAAATTTATGTGCACATATATATATATCGTCGTGTGGGTACCAAATATTTAGCTAATTAATAAGCTATTCATCGACAAGATTATTGAGAAACAAACCTAACATGGCTCACTAATTAAGCAGCTTTTCATCAAAACCATGTGTGTATGATCATGTGACATTTGGTATTTCTGAGTTCAATCTAGTTTATTATACAGCACATTTCAATGTACAGCGATCAAGTGACTTGAATTAAAACTCTCACATGAACTGAAACTATGAAATCACTATCTTTTACCACTCTTGTGAACCATTACAAACACCAATTGTATCCAACCAAGGCTCATTGGGAATATCTTCTATTGGGGTTAATTTTTGGGTTTTCATATTATATAAACGTTTAGCAATATTTTTTTCCAAGTGTTATTTTCAATATGATTGTGCATTGAACGCATCGCTACTGCAAGAAAAAGTTTTCTTAGTAATTCTCCAAGCGTTGAATCCAGATCAGCATTTCTTTTCATACGACGGATTGTGCCTAATGGGGGCGTAACATGCATGAGGCGATTGATATCTAACATGACACTTTGGCACTTGGCACATTATAAAACTGCACCGAACATTTTACACTTCGGGGGAAAATATGTGGTAGATATTAGTTTATGACTAAATGCATTATTATGCATATATTTTGGCACCACATATTTTTTAAAATATCGTAAATTAGTTAAGGAAGATTAGTAGTATTACTTAACTAATATGTCCTATATAAACGTATGTGTTGCGCAGTGTATCCAGACACCAAATAGAGAGAATCTTCTAATCGGATGGCTACTTTATGTATATCCTCAGCTCCTATATATCTAAATGCCTTCACCCCTAGTGTTCGACTTCCTCGTTTCATATGCAAATCAATGACCAAAAGAACGTCGGATGATGTTTATGTTGACCTTCGTCGACGCTCTGGTAACTACCAGCCTTCTCCTTGGGACCATCATTCACTCCTCTCGATCAAAAATAACTATCCGGTAATACTATTTTAATCATTTGTTGTGATGTTCATCATTATTTTGACAATGAGTTTCTCTTGCATTCACTGATAGAACCGTATTATACAAACTACAGAAAATTGAATATTATAAAAAAATGAATCGAAAAAATTATACCAAAGAATAAGAAAAAGATGATACAATAGTAGAGGCGAAATATTATTTCTTTCCTTAACCCAAAATATGTCTCGTAGTGCGACGGTTCGATAACGTAATGAGTTCCAGGATATAACTGCAAAAAATCTTCTGAATTTGCGTCACTATATCAGAAGTCCGACAAAACTATTTCTGTGTTGTACTCTCTGACACAGAATAAAAAAAATACTAGCATAACTATTCTGAATGGGAAGATGTGATTTTTCTTTTGGTATTATTATATGTACAAATGAGATGATTATGGCTTTCTTATATAGCCCATAATCCATATGTTTCTAACGTACAACTATAAACATGGAGACTGAATTATTATCATAATAATTCTTTGGATTGTGCATAAATGTTTTAGGTTACAAAATCAAATTGACTTTGCACTAAATACCATTAAATCACATCACCATCATAATTGCAGGAGATATTTTTATTTTCTTATTTTGACTTTTTCAACAATAAAAAATTAACTTAGATCAAAAGATTAACCATTTGATCAATTGGCCAATTTACCAAATCCGAAGTCCAAAGCCTTAGCTCGGTAACGGATATATCTCCTCTTCACATTATACTAAGTATATTAAAGCTTTGAGCTTTGTTGTGTTTTTCCATTTTTAAATATAAAGGATTATCTCTCCTTATATTTTTAATGTGGGACATTTTACAAATGTCATTTAAAAATTTTATAAACAATCCACTTTGAATTTTCATTTCTCGTTCACACTATAATTCTATTTTTAGCATATGAATACATTTTTCATAATGCTCAAAAAAAAGTTCCAACACCCTCTAGGTTCACCCTAAAACTCATATTAATCCGGATCTCTTGGGTGATAATTCTTTTTATTTAACATTTTTTAGAACAATAAAATTTATTTTATTGACGTTTCATTTATATATCTATCTCTTGTTGAGTTATAGTAGTGCTAAAGCCTATACCATATGATGTATACAGAATGAAAAGGAGGTGATAACTAGAGATGTGTTGAAGAATAAAGTGAAGAAGATACTTGATGGTGAGCTAAAAACCCGTCTCGAGCAAATAGAGCTCATCGATGATCTGCAAAGACTTGGGATTTCAAATCATTTTGAGCTAGAAATAAATGACATCTTAACAGATTTTTATCATAGCAATGAAATAAATTTATGGAAGTGTGACAATGAAGAAGATCTACATGCCACTGCACTCGGATTCCGACTTATTAGGCAACATGGTTTTGATATCTCAGAAGGTTAGTATATTCATTCATAAGTCATACTTCATTGTATCTAAATTTCAGATTTATTAGATGACGCTATCGGTTGTTTCAGATGTATTCGATGTGATCGTCGACAAAATAGAAAGTGGTACGTTCAAGAGTGATGATATAAAAAGTATCATCACTTTATACGAAGCGTCGTATCTATCCACGAACTCGGATACTAAACTGCATAAAATCATCAGACCTTTTGCAATAGAACAACTAAGAGAATATGTTAACAGTAATCATGATGATAAAACTTACAAGACACGTGAGAAGGCGATCCATGCTTTAGAAATGCCATATCATTGGAGAATGAGACGGCTGGAGACAAGACTATACATAGATAAATACGAAAAGAAACATGTCATGAATCTTGCCTTGGTGGAACTGGCCAAAATCGATTTTAATATCGTACAAGCTTCTCACCAAGAAGAACTCAAATGCGTTACCAGGTAATATTATAGACTAATAGAAGCAATACATACTGTTTTTTTATATCTCGCAGCGATATTATACTCTTTCTAATCCTTTCTTTTTTGATGAAACAAAGATGGTGGAAGGAGACATGTTTGAGTGATCAACTTCCCTTTGCAAGAGATGGAATAGTCCAGAATTATATTTGGAACGTTGGAATAGTATATGAACCTCAATTTGGATATACACGACGGATCATGACTATAATTAATGCACTTATAACAATCATTGACGACATCTACGACATTTATGGCACTCTTGAGGAACTTGAACTCTTCACTGCCATGGTTGACAAGTAAGGACTCTACTATCCAACAAAATTTCTAAGGATATGTCTACTTAAGTTATCATAAATTATTAGCTTTTCACTGTTATTTGAACTATATATATATATATATATATATATATATATATATATATATATATATATATATATATATATTTAGAAAATAATTATTAAGCTAAAATAGGTTCATCGATATGCTTATTTTTCAAGGTTTTGTTTACAAAAGTGTTATTGTACATTTGTACCAACAAATCGTATATGTTGTAGTTGGAATGTAAATCGTCTTGATGATCTCCCCGAGTACATGAGGCTGTGTTTTCTTGTTTTGTACAATGAAATCAATGGCATTGGATGTGATATCCTCAAACATAAAAATATCGACGTCATTCCTTTTCTCAAAAAATCAGTAAGTTTAGACATTTATATATATATATATTGAAATAATTTGAATATCATTACTTCCTTACACTTTTTTGTTAAAAATTAGTGGGCAGATTTATGTAAAGCATATCTAGTGGAAGCAAAATGGTACAAAAGTGGTTACAAACCAAGCGTGGAAGAATACATGCAAAATGCTCGGATATCAATTTCGGCTCCAGTGTTATTAATCCACTTATACTGCGTTTTCTCTGACCAAATCTCAATTCAAAACTTGGAATCTTTGTCTGAAGACCGACAACATGTTGTCAGATGCTCCGCCATCGTCCTCCGTTTAGCAAATGATCTTGCAACTTCGCCAGTAAATATCTTATCTAAAAGAATATTACAAAATAAGAAAATATTGTTCTAAAAATTGATCGTTGATGTAAATATAATATGAGTGAGTGAGTTTGTTTAACTGTAGGATGAATTGGCGAGAGGAGACGTGCTCAAATCGGTCCAATGTTACATGCATGAGACCGGAGCATCTGAGGAAGAGGCACGTGCACATGTGCAGCAGATGATCAGTGACACGTGGAACGAAATGAATTACGAAGCAAAAAATGCATTACTCCCTCGAGGTTTTGTGGAAGCCGCAATGAACCTGGCACGCATGTCACAGTGCATATATCAACACGGTGATGGTCATGGACGTCCCGACAAAGCCAAGATTGTTGAGCGTGTCATGTCTTTGCTTGTTAGTCCAGTCCCGTTGGATTAACTTAAACATAATTAAATATACATTTTCATTAAACCAGTCAAAAACATATATACAAAATCAGTAATTCTGGGGACGAACTCTTAAGGCTTATTCAAGCAACACAATTCCATCCAAGTTAAAACTATACATAGACCAATGCAAATCCAAAAGGTCCATTTTATGATAATGCAACCTTTTAATTAGGGGTGGGCATTTTATCCGTTAAATTTGATTCGATTCGTTATTCGTTTCGATTCGATCCGAAAAATCCGAATATCCGTAAGTCTCCGAAGCATAGCAAATATTAAAATTCAGTATCCGTTAAAAACGAAGCGAATCACAAATACTAAAATTTTTAAAAGCGAATATCCGATCCGCTCCGGTTTTTATACAAATAAATGAATATCTATAATTAAATATATATAAATTTTACTTTAACATATATTATGTTATTTATAAAATATATAATGTATTAAATTAAGGAAAGAATATAAAATCTTTCTAAAATACAATTTTCTAAAATTATATGTTTTATCAAAAGATTATTTTATTATAAAAAGTATGGAACATATAATTCCACTAATTTCCCTTTTGGTTTAATATTATGTAAGAATATTTAAAAAAAACAAAAAAATGTATAATTTTGTTAGATTTACGTGTATAAAACATGGTGTATGAGATATCCGTAAATATTCGTAAATATTCGCAAATATTTAAAAAAGTTCTGAATATCCGGAAAACCGAATATCCGTATTTCTCCGAAGCAAAGCAAATCAGAAAATCAGATATTCGTAAGATACGAAGCAAATCGCAAATACCAAAAAATATGGTAGTATCCGATCCGTGCCCACCCCTACTTTTAATTTCAAAAGGTCCTAGGTGACGCATGTTTTCAAATGTGAGTACTTTTATTATGCGATTTTAGTTTATTTACTGAATAACAGAACCAGATTCATAAGAATATATAATCAATGCAACATTACTAGTAGGAAGAAGAAAAGTTGCTTTGCAATTGCGCGATGCGTTGTGAACCGAGAAAGGTGGTGTTGTCCTTGAGAAAAGCAGAGTACCAATGAGTAGAGAGCTTTGGAGTTCTCTTGCGGTGAGGGTCGCTGAAATTCACGTAGTACAATCCAAAACTAAACTCGTATCCGCTTAGTAATTCATATAGATCCATAAAGGACCATACGAAGTAGCCTCTCGCGTCTGATCCATTCCTACACGCAGTAATATGTATTTTCTTCCTTTATTACATTGACAAGAGAAGAAAAGATGCAACTAGAAAGCTTCACTTACCTAATGGAGTTGAGCACTGCACCAATGTAAGCATAAGAACTCAAACCACCCAAGCGAACGCTAAGGACATCTAATATTTTTTTTTTGAACTGAAGGACATCTAATTTTAGAAGGCATATTTTTATTTAGTTTGATATTAACTTTTTTGTTAGTATTGATATGTTAATATAATTTCTAATTATTTTTGATAATAATGATATTTTTGAAAAAAATTATCCTTATTAATATAATTTTTACAAATAAATATACTGATTAATTGTATTATCAAATAAATTTTATTTTTAAAATTTAATTTTTTGTATTAACAAATTATTTTACTAAAATTATTTTTAACTACAGTAAAATGTTTCTGATAACTTTGACTAAAATTTATATTTATTTAATTTGATAAAATTATATTTACCAATCATTAACGAAATGGCACTCACTGACAATCATTAACGAAATGGCACTCACTGACAATTATATTTACCAATCATTAAAATTTATATTTATTTAATTTGATAAAATTATATCTAATCGCATAAAAATCTTCAAAATGGCACTCACTGACACTCATATGCTTTTTAAAAACCTTCAACTTGATTACTTATTCATCAGGTCATTTACAGGTCAAATGATGTGGTGTCAGTTTTTAATTTAAAATAAATAAATCAGAAAATTAAATTATAATTATAAAATTACTTTTTGAAAAACTATTTAATTTTAAAACGTTTTCACATGTTCAAATAATAACTCTTAAACTTTCTAAAACCAAAAAAAAATATTCAAATAATTTTATAAATTGTCAAATATTTAAGAAAATTAAAAATTTCGAACTTAAAAGAAATCAAGTAAAATTATTAAACTTATAAAACTCAAAATGAAAATTTAAACCTTAAGAAATTTTAAAACTTATAAAAATTCTAAATTTGAGATTTTAACTAAATTTATAACTACAGCCACTTCAAATATTTTAATTTCTAATTAAATTTGAGACAATTTAAATATTTGAATATTTTTAGTTTTAGAAAGTTTAAGATTGATTTTTTGAACATGTAAATTTTTTAAAAATTTACTTTTAAAAATCATTTTCTGATTTTATTTATTTTTATTTATTTTATTTATTTATTTAATTAAAAACTGACTCTTTAGCACTTTTGATCCTTAAATGAATAATTTCGGTCATATTCTTGACTTGATGAATAAGTAAGTTAAGTTGAAGGTTTTTTGTGATATATATGTCAGATGAAGGGTTTGAAGTGATAGTCAAAAACGTTGGAGGTTTAAAATGTTAGTGAGTGTTAATTTGAGGATTTTTTTAATGCGCTTTTCCCATTATAAATATATATGATATCAGATAAAATTTATAAAGACATGTTGATATTACATAAATAAGTTTCTAGTTTCAAACTTACCCAGTTTGGATGAGCGTAGTTGTGGTTTTGATTTAGATTTTTATTTAGTTTTTTATTTCTTTGCATTTGTTTTCGACGTATTTTTATACTTTAAAACAAAAAAAAAATGTAAAGAAACATCTAGCTTAGGGATTCCAAAAATATTGGACCGGCACTGTCTATAGTATTTAAGAGTTATCAACATTATGATGCATACAGATAGAAGATACAGTGATAGCCAGAAATTTGTTGAAGGAAAAAGTGAGGAAGATGCTTGATGTTGAGACAAAGAGTAGTCTCGAGCAATTAGAACTCATCGACGAATTGCAAAAACTTGGGGTTTCATATCATTTTGAGGTAGAAATAAATGACATTTTAATGGATTTTCATCATCAAAATGGAAGAATCGTCTGGAAATGTGACAAGGAAGAAGATTTACATGCAACGTCCCTCGAATTCCGACTTCTTAGAGCATCCGCATCGCTGGTTTTTTAAAAAAGGTTCTTAAATTTTTTTTTTTAAATCCGATTTAAAAAAAAAACAATCATGCATGTTAGTGGAGTCCGCAAATAGTGCAAGAGACAACTCTTATGGAAGAAGTGAGAGGATGAGTTTTTTTAAAAAAGTAGGTTCCATCTGGGACCCACTGCCCTAAGAACTCTTCTAAGAATTAGGGATATTAATGCTCTTAGACAACATGGTTTTGATGTATGAGAAGGTTAGTATTTTCATATTCACTAAAGACGAAATGAATACTTACATATATATAAATCTAAATCTAAAAGAGCCGTTTTTACACCATTGATTGCAGATATATTTGATGTGATAATCGACAAAATAGAAAGTGAAACGTTCAAGAGTGACGATATTAATAGTATCATATCTCTGTATGAAGCGTCATACCTCTCCACGAAATCGGATATTAAATTGCGTGAAGTCATCAGACCTTTTGCAACAGAACAAATAAGAAAATTTGTTGATGGTGAAACATGTAACCTTGAGGTACGTGAGAAGGCGATTCATGCGCTAGAAATGCCGTACCACTGGAGAATGAGAAGGCTAGAGACGAGATGGTACATAGATGCGTACGAGAAGAAACATGACACGAATCTTGTCTTGATCGAATTTGCCAAAATCGATTTCAATATTGTACAAATTGCTCATCAAGAAGATCTCAAATACGCTTCCAGGTAATATCATAGATTAATATAAGCAATATATATGCTGCTTTCGCTAATCATCTCTCTTTTGTTGATATGAAGCTGGTGGAAGGAGACATGTTTGGTTAATCATCTTCCCTTTGTAAGAGACAGAATAGTCGAGAATTATTTTTGGGGCGTTGGAATAATATACGAACCTCAATTTGGAAATGCACGACGGATCATAAGTATTGTTAATGCACCTGTTACAACCATTTACGATATTTATGGCACTCTTGAAGAACTTGAAATCTTCACTGCCATGGTTGATAAGTAAGGACTCTACCACTCAAAATTCGTCATAATTTTCAAAGAACTATTTAACTAATGTTAATGCACAAATTTTCATGAACACCATACTTTTGAACTCTGATTTTGATTAAAGAAATTAAGGGTATATTGATGATAAAAGGATTTTTTCAAATATTTTTAGGATTTTTAGTCCAAAAAGCGTTGCTTAGAAAACAATGGTATATATGGTGTGCAGTTGGGATGTAAATCGTCTTGATGAGCTCCCCGAGTACATGAGGTTGTGTTTTCTTATTTTGTACAACGAAGTCAACAGCATTGGATGCAGGACTGGCTCAACTATTTCTTAGACCCTGGGGCAAAATTTAAAAATATGCCATTTAACATCAAAAGTACATATAATTTCTAAACAATTACTACAATCAAAACAAATACAAAATAAAATTTTGTAATTTCGATTTCATAAAGCAGAGAGATAGAAAAGTAAGGTATATATGATAGATAATAGATAAATAACTGAGAAATTTTTTTTTAGCAAAATAAAAATATGTCTAGGATTAGTTAGTGATGCTACGGTGACTAAATGGAAAAAGAGAAAATTGTTTACAATAAAAAAGAAGATGTAAATTTTTTATTTAAGAAACAAACACGTAAAATAAAAAAGATAAGAGAAACAATTTTGATTACTGAACCCTAAAAATAGCTATTTAAAAAACAAATTGCTCATGTTACAAATTTAAAAGTTAAAATGCATAGATTTACAAAAAAAAAAAAAAAAATTAGCCCCTTCTTTCATTGGGCCCTGGAGCCATGCACCTAATGTCCTCCCCTCTAAGCCGGTACTGATTGGATGCGACATTCTCAAAGAAAAACATATAAACGTTATTCCTTTTCTTAAAAAATCGGTAAGTTTAAATACTCATTTAATATTAAAAATAATTAGTTTACTTTTGTACTAATGCTTTTTGTGAAAATTAGTGGGCAGATTTATGTAAATCATATCTAGTTGAAGCAAAGTGGTACAAAACAGGATACAAACCAAGCGTGAAAGAATACATTCAAAATGCTTGGATTTCAATTTCTGGCCAAACGATATTGATCCACTTTTACTGCGGTTTCTCTGACCAAATCTCGGTTCAGATCTTGGAGACATTGTCTCAACACCGACAAGACATTGTCCGATGCTCCGCCACCATTCTCCGACTAGCAAATGACCTTGCAACTTCGCCGGTAAATAGTATCTCTTCTAAAACTTAGTCGTTATGTGAAACACACTCGACTTTGAGCAAATAAGTAAAAAGTTAGTCCAAAAAAAAAAAACATTT
Organism: Brassica nigra; assembly: GCA_016432835.1. Taxonomy (NCBI): domain Eukaryota; kingdom Viridiplantae; phylum Streptophyta; class Magnoliopsida; order Brassicales; family Brassicaceae; genus Brassica; species Brassica nigra. Next base: position 11,262,180 of record CM028247.1, on the reverse strand, counting down.
TCCTTTTTGTATAAGCGTTGGTAGGCGGCTGATAATTCTTATACTAAAAATTGCAAAATAATTGAAATTAGGTATGACGTATTTGGTCCAGGCACATTTTAGGCTATGGTTTATTTTGCGTATGCGAGCGAATGATTGAGTTTGTTTGTTATGCAAGGATGAACTGGCTAGAGGAGACGTTCTCAAATCAGCCCAATGTTACATGCATGAGACTGGAGCGACGGAGGAAGAGGCACAAGCACACGTGCAGCAGATGATCTGTGACACGTGGGAAGAAATGAACTACGAGGCAAAAATGGCAGGCACTTCTTCACTGCCTCGAGGTTTTGTGGAAGCAGCAATGAACGTAGCACGCATGTCGCAGTGCATAATCAATACGGCGATGGTCATGGATGTCCCGAAGAAGCCAAGACCGTTGAGCGTGTCATGTACTTGGTTGTTAATCCAGTCCCATTAGACGGACGTAACTAAAACTAATTTACATTTTTAAATGCAACTCTAAAAGCTTGTGGATTATACTGTCAATACACTGAATCAACCAATCCGCGGTACAAAACAAAAAGACTGCAACGACGCATATATATCATTAGAAGCTTCTCTTCTCGGCTTCAGTGAGAAAGCATCAGTTAGCAAATAACATAAATAAGGAACCAATACCAAAGTTATCTCTCTTTTTTCTAGTCACCTCTCCAGAATCTTAAGTTCTGCAGACTCATCTACTATACAAATCACTAGACGCTTCAACTTCTTACCTATGCACTAACAAGAATAAAAAAATAAACTGAATCAGCCTAAGTCTACACTGTCAAAAACTTCTATTTTCCAAAACAGAAATCAAGAGTGAAGATGTGCAATTGAAAAACGCTCACAAAATCCAATGAAAAGGTTAACTAAATCACTATTTCCCTTGCAGTCTGACCTTAGTCACCATGAATTAGTAAACCTAAAACCACTACCGCGCTGTTAACAACAAAAAGGGTAAAATATCCACAACAACTAAAAATGTGGCCATATCATGAGAGGAGAAGCACAGCACACAAAGCTCGACATGCTTACCAAACTTGCAAGAGGAGAGAGTTCGGCGCTACAATAGATTTTTTTACTTTTTTTTTTTTGAAACAAGCCCTACAATAGATAAAAGTCACAGTTAGTGAACTAAACCACAAGGAGATGGACTAATAAGAGAGGCCTATTTAATTGGACAAAGAAATCAAGGAGATGCTATTTAATCTCAATACCTTAATACTTCTTTTTTCTTGTGCTGGCTCTCTCCTCCAAGCGAAACCTCCGTCATGACAATAATACAATTTATCAGATAACATGGAAAAACACAAAAACAGTAGACGAACAAAAAAATTGAAAACTATCGAAGAACAAAAAGGCAAACATGCATACTGGAAGGGATAATTAAGTTTTAAAAAAAAGGAACAGTTTCAGGCAAAAATTAAACCATCAAAAAGAGACATTGCAGCCACACTTAAACAAAAGGGGGTAAAACTCGTAATACCTATTCAAGCAACACAATTTCATCCAAGTTCAAACTAATAGACCAATGCAGATGCAAAGGAACACACTATTCCCAATAAACAACCATTGTACCTTCTCCTGTGTGCCTTTAAAGCATTGAAAGACTTTAGGACTGCTCTCTAAGCGATGGTACTTGTCCTGGAGAAAAACAACATCAGGCCCCTCAAGAAGACCAAAAGAGAAAATGGAGCAATTCACTAACACAAATGATATTCACAGAGTTTTCATATAATTAAAATACGATTCAGAATGGCCCTCTCCTTATTCAGATGGAATGTTTCCATTAAAATGAGATTACACATCAGTATAAAGAAAGAAAGCGCCATTAGCAGGTTGTCTTACAATAAAACCAGTAAATTCCCATTGAGAATTGCAGTGGGGAGAAGTCCACACAAACACCAACACCCATGCCGATATTGTAACCAGCGCTCTCACGCAGCAGAAGGAAGATGGAGACAATTCAAAGATTAGAACCTCAAATTAAAATTAAGATGTACAATGTACAAAAATATCTAGGACAACAGCATTTCTTGATATAACAGAGATAAAGAGAGAGCGGCAACATGGTTTCACTTGCCAGTGATGAACGGGTGAGCTAATGCCTGTGACACAGTCAGTCTCTTCTCTGGATCAAGGATGAACATCTTGTCTAAGAGATCCCTGAAATGAGCCAACATCTTGGGATCCTCACCAGGGTAACCCTTAATAATTGAACCAAAATCTTTTGGCTTCACATTTACAATCATTCTCTTCATCATCTGAAAAGGAAAAGATAGCAAATTACTCAACAGCCAATTTTGGATTTCAAAATGCAAAATGGAAGAGAAAACATAAGGACTGGCTTGTTACCTTCCCACTAACAGTGTCCTCCTCTGTAGCGTAAAAGTTCAGGTCGTGATCAAAGTGCTGATCAATAAATGCTCCCTGTTAAACCAAAAAACAAAAACGTAAGTAAAAACAAAAGAACTGCTTCTCTTAAACATACCGACAAGAATCCCACCCTACATATTATGTTATTCTTTCTAGTTCTTTAAGGAAACCGGTCTTCTGGGAAGGCGTGTTTTGATATCAAATCTACTCTAATGCTTACCTTCCGAAGCATCTTTTTGGGGAAAAGGCCTTTCAGTTCCATATGAAGGCGTAGCATATCATTATTTGTGGCGCCAGGGAAAAGAACTTTCCCGCAATAAAGCTCATACAGACAGCAGCCAACCGACCATATATCAAGCGGATGGTCATAAGCCAGCCCCAGAACTGTCATGGAATAGAATAGAAGCTCCAATTACATATTCTCTCGCAATTAATCAGTCAAATCTTCGCTAACAATCCAAAATATGATGACTCGAAAGGCAGATAGAACTTACTGATTTCAGGGGATCTGTAAAAGCGACTAACGAGATATGGCGTGACTTCGTTTTTTCCAGCAAACATTGCATTACCAAAGTCACAAAGCTTTAACACGGTTTTGTTCTCATTCACCTAGACAAACAGAGAAATTGTCAACTGTTAGAAAGCTAATGAATCAAGTATGAGACAACCACAGAAACGTATAACTGACCAGCATGTTGTCAGGTTTTATATCGCAGTGAAGAACCCCACAATTCTTCAGATGTTTAAGGGCAATGAAAAGCTGCTTTGAATAAGACCTAACAGCAGAGAGTTTGAGGCCAATGTTACGGCCAAACTTCTTCAAGAGCTCACGAAGATTTAAATGGAGCGACTCAAACACCAAGCAAAGGTGATTCCGGTACTTAAAACTTGAAAGCAAACGAACACAGTGCCGCTTGTCATCTCGGTCAGCACCAGCCAGCTTCTTCAATATCTGAACCTCAGTCTGGCCAGCTTTATGCCTACACGAAGTAAAGTAATGAGTCGCGAAAGCATAAAGGTGATAAACCAGATATTGCATATGAATTTGAAGACTCAGTCAGAGCCTCTAGAATGCACCACCTACATCGTCTCGTTGTTACGAATAATTTTTATAGCAACTTCTTCAGGTTCAGCTGGTCCAGCTTTTAAATCTTTCGCACGAACCACAGTAGAGAAGACACCTTTTCCATGAGTTGCAATGACTTCATATCTACCGTCAATTAGCTCGCCAAACTGATAGCCTAAACAGGAGACAACACTCTATTTTAAAGATGAAATCCACAGAAGGGCTTTTACGAATTGGAAAGATGAAAATAACATGAAGTGTAAGAAGTGATCAAAAACTACAATATAAACAAATAGAAAGAGAGCAAACTTACTGTAATAACCCTCTGCATCATCCCAATTGTCATGAAGCCCGCTCCTTACCATTGGAATACCATCACCTTTCCCTCGCATGTGACCCTATAAGAAGAAAGCTTTATATAAGGCGAGAAGAAAATAATAAAACCATCACACAACAAACAAACATTTCTCTTATAAACGAATCAAAAAAGGTTTGATGAGGATCGGACTACTAGATCCATGGCGATAGGAGAATCTTAAGATGATAGCATCAGAAGTTTAATGAACTGTTAGAATAAGGTAAGGCCAAAAGACGTAAAATTGTCAAGTAATTGAGCTTACATACCCCATTTTGATTAGCAGCTGGGGACTCTCCAAATATATCATCATGAAACATGTCAGCTGATCTTTCACTCTGAAAAATAAAAGATCGAGAAACATCACCCACATACATACTAAATGATAGTATAAACATAAACCAAAAAATTACTCACAACCACACACAACACTAATGCCAAATAAACAATAAGAAATCCTCTGCTAACGCACCTTTGGGCTACCTTCGCCAAGCCCTGCTAGAGCTTGAGTCTTCTCCGAGTTTGAAATTACAAACTTAGCAGGTGGCACACCAGCTGTTAATGAGGTTTTAGCAACATCACCAACTACAGCGTCAAAGTCCGACTTAGCTTTGGCTGCACCAGCATTAGCAGCTATAACAACTGCAGAAGAAGCCGAATCTGGAGCACTGTTTTCTTGAGCGACATCTGGCACAGAAACAAAAGACTCACTGAGACTGCCTGGAAGCTCAAAATCTCATCAAAAAGTTTGTAGAAGTGCAAGTGAAAGCAATCAACCAAATCTACCGCAACTAATTACAGCTTTCTGTAAAAGAGCCACCGCATACAAAATTGAGCGGAACAGCTTCTCTGTTAATCTACATCTTTCCAACCAGATGAAAACCTCAAAGGAATTTTCTCAACAACTCCAAGCACAATAAGAAATTCCACATTTAAACAAATCATCTGCGACATCATGTTAAAGTCTGAAAAATTACCTTTCCCCTTATCCTGCCAAATAATTTCACTTTGCTGCTTGGGCTTCTTTTTAAATTTCTCTATGCTCTCCCTTATTCTATTTAATTCTTCTTCTTCTATTTCTTCCGGAGATTTCCATATAACTTCTTTGTCATTATCATCTTGATCATTCTCATTTTTCGACCTGGTGGTAAAATGTTTAAGCACAAGACAAATTAGTAAAGATGTATCATCTGTAACAGAACATTTATAAGGGATAGGGTTACTGAAAGAATACCTTTCACCGTTGGCCACTTCAACACTTTTATACTTCTCGCTATCAGCCTGGATTTCTTTCCCTTTGCCTCTATCTTTGTCACTCTCCCTTTCCTTTTCTCTCATCCTCTCTCGGCTATCATATCTGGTTCTATCTCTACTCCTACCTCTACCATAATCTCTATCTCTTAAATAATCTCCTTCCCTCTCCCCTCTCCTTTCCCTATCGACGCTGCTACCTCTTTCATTGTCTCCATCTCGTCCTCCCCTCTCCTTTCTCCTGTCCCTATCAATGCTGCGCTCTCGTTCCTTGTCTTTTCCCCTTTCACGGTCAGCCTCTATCTCCCTCCTTTTTTCTCGTTCTCTTTCGCTCCTCCGATCACTACCTCTGTCCCTCCGTTTACTTACCTCTGAATACCTATCTCGTACGCTTCCCTCCCTGTCCATATCCCTCTCCTTGCTTCTTTCTCTTTCCTTGAATTCTCGAGTATATCCCCTGTCATCTTCTTCATATCGCCCCCGTCGATGATATTTTTCCTCAGTCCTCCCTAAGTCAACTCTGTCATGACGATACTCCCTACCAGAGTCACGATGTCTTCCTCTGACCGAAAACTCATCCTCCGCAACAACCCTTGATCTTGATATTTCCCTCTCCCGATCATGTGACTTAGATCTACTCCGCGCACGGACTTCGTTATACTGCCGGCTCTCTGTCAGAGATCGTTTACTACTCTCATACTTCTCTTCAGAGTTCTCCGAAGAAAACGAACTCCTACCATTGTCATAACTTCTTTCACCAGCTCTCTCCGAAGGACCCCCAGATTCTTTATACAACCTCTCCTCCTCCCTTCTAGATTCACGAGTTACAACACCATTGGAAGTCTCGGCACTTCGAGCAACAGGCTACAAAACGAATGAGCACACGTTAAAAAAATGATAAAGAAGCATTTACATAATCGCGAAACCAGTTCTTACAAATCAAGGGAAAGCCCATCAGTCTCCATTGAACGCCTAGAGCAACTGCTTTCTTACATATGCATTAAAACACTCAGGTTATCTAGAGGAAACAAACTCTCAAACACCAAAGCTTTTATCAAAAAACAACCTATAGTTTCAATCAAACCCCTATAATCCCAGCATCCAAGCAGAATTTATAACCAAAAGACGATAAAAAAAGGGCGATTAGAACAGACCAGATCATTGTCTTGAATTCGATCGGATTTGATTTCGCCCGACTCGCCATCGGAATCTACCGTCTTAACATTCGCGATCCCTTCTTCATCTAGAATCTCCCCTTCCTCAACGTCATCCCCACCAACCGGAGTGACATCCATCAGCTCTGCCTCATCTTCTCCGGATGGGATTTCATCATCGCGCTTCTTATCACGCCGATGTCGGTGGTGACGCTTGTGGTGGTGCTTGTGGAGACGGTGCTTGTGGCGTTTCGATGATTTATCGGCTTCGTCGGAGGATGAGGAGGAGCGGTGGTGCTTGCGGTGGTGAGATTCGATCTGATTTTCATTCGCCATGAGATCGTCGAGATTAGGGTTTGAGCTCAAGAGGATTCGGTTGGTTTGTTTTTTTCCCCTCTTTTCTTTTTTTCTCTCTCGGTGCTATTAGTTCGCGACTCGCGTATAAGCAATAGATATCTTTATATATACTGAATACTTTGGCTAGGAGACGCTTACATACGTGTGTTCTTTTTGGTTCGATTTAAGACTAAACTAATTGGGTCATAGAGCACAAATTAGAGGATCAAACTGAAATTAAATATTTAGTGTCATAAATAATTTTAAACTCTGTTTTAAAACACTGACAATATAGTCAATTTCAAATCTTAAAGGATACAAGGAAAAGTTCATTGGTGGAAACAACCAAGAATAAATAAATAAATTCATAGAGTAAACTTTTATCACAGAAATCAACGGACAAAGATAAACTTTTAGAAACTAAAGCCAAAAAAATATAGACATATTCCCAAAATCTAAACAAAACAAATTATCTAATAAAGCATAAGCACCAATAAAATAAGATCAAAAATCAATAACTAGACACCCAAATTAAAAATAAAAAAGTAGCTGAGCCAAAGTCCAAAGAGGAGAAAAGTCGAGACCAAACAAAGCTAGACATTATTAGAAGATAAAAGACATTGACTCTTTACAAAGCTCTATGAGATTTTAGGGACTGTAGACCAGCCAAGAAAGAATTTAATAATTTGGAGGTTGCATTTTTGTTTTACAAATTTGGGGTTTAATATCCATGTAAATTTTTTCGAAAATTTCAGGAGCCTGAAACGAATGTTTCATTAGGTTTGGCTCAGGTCCGCCCCTGTCAAAAGAGTATAGGAGCCACCGAAATCAAAAGTAAGAAAATTAAATCTAAGTATTAGGGACAAAGGTTCCATATCGGATATTATAACGGATCCTTAGTAATGTATAAAATAAATAGGTCACTCTACTTATCACCATATTGATGGGATCTTTGTCCCTAATACTAAAAAGACAAGAAGAAAACCAGTAAACCTTGAGATTTCCCCAGTTGTAGGATAAGAGCAAAAGCTCCTTAACAATGGATGGGAGCGGATAATCTCAATTGAGAAACTAGAGAATATCAACAATCTAACACCATAACTGAATCGTTGCACCAAGACTAAGAGAAACCACTTCTTTAATACACACCATTTTCACCACTTGAAACTAAAACATACATGGCACAAATAGATCAGAACCGGATGAAATCAAGTCAAAATAAGGCAGAATCCGGCGACTGAGACACAGAGAAACATAACTGCGCAAATCCTGACCCAACCAAACCATTACACCAAAGAAATAACCACAAAAGCCACATGCAAGACCATCCATTTCAAATCTAATAATATGAATTTTTGAACTTGATTTTAAAGTTAGTTTTAAGGAGGAAAAAGCTGCACAAGAAGAAATAAAAAAGGGAAGAACAAAATTTTGACCAACGCCTTGACTATATAAGTAAAAAATGTTAGTCGAAGAAAACAATATTGATCGGAAGAAACCAGGTGAAAAAACAATAAAAAAAAAATTTAGTTACAAAAAAAAACTAGGTGAGAAAACAAAAGATATTTCTAGAGAAAGATTATAGGAAATTTTTTCTCGCTTATTTCACGTTTGAATAATTTAAAACTATACGAGTGATTTCATCAAATGTATTTAGAATATTTGAAATGCTAGAATATTCAATGCTAGTGGTTATAAATTAAAATATTTATGAAAAAAATCCTGAAAGATGAGAATATTTCAAACATTGAATTTTTAATGATCTGAAAGTGTTTTAGAGAATACAATTAAAAGGTGCAACTAAATGTTACGAATTTAACTAAAATTTTAAAACAATTGGATAACAATCATAAGTTTTAGATTCATCCACAATCATCAAAATCAAAATAAATACTTATTAGAATATAATGCACTCTTTCAATACTTTTTTGGTAAAACTCTTTCAATGGACAAAACATATTGTATGTGATAAATATATATTTTGAAATTCTTTTGCACAAAAAAACATTGAGTTGTATATTGCTATTTTTGTAATTTGAAATAATTATTTACAAATAAATTGTTATTATGTAGTAGATTATGGATTTGAGTTTTCGGAAATGATTGCTCTCAGTGTTGATGCAATCTCCGTTATTCTAAATCTTGAACCCATTATTTTCGTGTAGCCGTGTAGGAGGAAAATTACACATATAGATTGTATTTTGGAGTATAATGGATCGACAAAAGTAACATACTGAACATTTCATTACCAACGAGTAACACTTTTGTATATATAGCACTTGTTTCTTCCAATGCTTTTTACAAATGTTTATCCATGTTGGAGGATAAAAGGACCGAACGACTTTAAGGAAACTAACACAATAACGGCCAGGTCATGTGATCAGGTTGTTGTACAGAATATTCATGCTCAGGTTCATATGGTGGCGCATGGTCATGGAATCCTTCTTCTCTGCTGTGGCCGCCGGTGAGATCTTCAACTTCAAGAATCTCAACCCTCCGTTTCATCTTCTTCTGCAGTTTTACTACAATATCTGATGGCCTAAATCGTCCGCAAACAATTATCTTGTCTTCCCTTTTCTCGATCATGTGTGTATCAACCTCTTCACATAAAGTACGAAAACAAGTATATATGTATTATTAGCATTTTTAGCTTTTTCATATCTTTAATACTATAGCTAACATATACCAACCTTTCATATTGATGAGAATCCTTCTTACTTTTCTACAACATGCATTGCAATCCAAATTAATCCGCATCACAACACAACATTGCCTCTGCTTTTCTGACATGGGGCGAAAGAGCAACCAAGTTCTGTGATATGTGTTTGGTTAAGAGAACACGAAAGATTATATGATAAAGTTATAGACTAAGCTTCTGGAATCTGATTCTCTAACTTAGGTTGAGCAGAGAAGATATATGACAAAATTGGTTTTGTCATGTTACCTACTATCCATTGAGAAGCATCTTCGTTTCCAGATGGTTTTACAAAACCGGAAGTGAAAACTTAAATAACCAGGTATAATCATCCGGTTATTAAAAAACCAACCGGTACGACTAGACGTAATGGATACAAAATATAGGTGAAGACGCTTAACGAACTACAACCTCGTCTTCTCCGTCCACTCCACTCTCTCTAAATCTCTCAGATCTCTCCCTCCCTCCCTCTGATTCATCGAAGAGCAACAATGGCGCTTTCTCCTTCCTCGTTCCTATCGACACCTTCTCTCTCCAACTCCAAATCCACCATTTCATTCGCCTCCTCCGTCTCCCCTGCTCCCATCCCTTCCCTCCGCCGCGTCATTTTCCGCTCCTCGGCTCCTGCGTCTTCCCACCGCAGAGTAATGACCGTGCGATCCAAAATCAGAGAGATCTTCATGCCGGCGCTCTCCTCCACCATGACGGAAGGGAAGATCGTGTCCTGGCTCAAGACCGAAGGCGAGAAGCTCGCGAAAGGACAGAGCGTAGTCGTCGTGGAGTCCGATAAGGCCGATATGGATGTAGAGACCTTCTACGACGGTTACCTCGCCGCAATCGTCGTCGGAGAAGGTGAGACGGCTCCGGTAGGCGCTGCGATCGGGTTGCTGGCGGAGACTGAGGCTGAAATCGAAGAAGCTAAGAGCAAAGCCGCTTCGAAATCTTCATCTGCTCCTCCTGTGGTTCCATCTCCACCTCCGGCTACTTCATCTCCCGCGCCGGCGATATCTCAGCCAGCTCCGGTGGCGGCTGTATCAGATGGTCCGAGGAAGACCGTAGCGACGCCGTACGCTAAGAAGCTCGCGAAGCAGCATAAAGTCGATATCGGATCGATCGCAGGAACCGGACCGTTCGGTAGGATCACGGCTTCTGACGTGGAGGCGGCTGCTGGAATTGCTCCCTCCGTGGCACCACCGCCTCCTCCTCCCGCTGCTGCAGCACCAACAGCTACGACGGCTAAAGCTGCCGCAACTAGCTCGCCTCCTCTGTTGCCTGGCTCCAGCGTTGTTCCCTTCACGGCGATGCAATCTGCAGTATCCAAAAACATGATCGAGAGCCTCTCCGTGCCAACATTCCGTGTTGGTTATCCTGTGAACACTGATGCTCTCGATGCGCTCTACGAGAAGGTGAAACCAAAGGGTGTGACGATGACTGCGTTGTTGGCTAAAGCCGCAGGGATGGCTCTCGCTCAGCATCCTGTGGTGAACGCAAGCTGCAAAGATGGCAAGAGTTTTAGTTACAATAGTAACATTAACATTGCCGTTGCTGTTGCTATCAATGGCGGGTTGATTACTCCTGTTCTGCAAGATGCTGATAAGGTAAGCAATGCAATGGAAAGATGTAGAAAAGTAGCTAGCTCATAGTTCTAGTCTTAGCTTACTGATTGCGAGTCATGTTGGTTGTTTTAGCTGGACTTGTACTTGTTATCTCAAAAATGGAAAGAGCTGGTGGGGAAAGCTAGAAGCAAGCAATTGCAACCTCATGAATACAACTCTGGTACTCTTCTTTTACTAATAGTTGTTCATGAGAAGTGTGTTTAAGAAGTATTGTGGTGAGCTAAGGATGCATGTGGTGTGTGTATTCAATGCAGGAACTTTCACTTTATCGAATCTTGGTATGTTTGGAGTGGATAGATTTGATGCTATTCTTCCTCCAGGACAGGTATGCGAAATTTCGATGTCTCATCAAGATAAGTGATTACAGTCAAATTTACTTTAAACCTTTTTTATAACTCAAAACTCTCTAGGGTGCTATAATGGCTGTTGGAGCGTCAAAACCAACCGTAGTTGCTGATAAAGATGGTTTCTTCAGTGTGAAAAACAAAATGCTGGTAAGCCTGGATTTGACTTCATATGGTAACAAATATAGTTGGATTCTATTAAGCTTTTAATAATTGTAGGAGTTTGTTAACAATGGCATTGGTTGTGTTTGGCAGGTGAATGTTACAGCAGATCATCGCATTGTGTACGGAGCTGACTTGGCTGCTTTCCTTCAAACCTTTGCAAAGATTGTTGAGAATCCAGATAGCTTGACCTTGTAGACATCATCAATGTCGTAACCAACAAACGAACGCGAGGGGAACAGTTCAAAACTTCCCGATCCACTTTTTCCTCGAGTAAAAGAAATGTTTAGTCTTTTGATTGTTACACTGGTCTTGTTCTTTCTTATTGCAGATTTGTTCACTTGTATTGTGCCTGTATTTTTGGACTTTTGTTGTGTCTTGTTTCCCGGAAATTCTGATTTCGGCTTTTACACAAAATAATTTTTATTTTGACATGGTAACCCAGAGTTAGCCCATTATCTATCATCTCTGAGGCCCATTATGTATATTGACCAACTCTCAAAACCTGCGGTCAGACTTGGTGTTAACTAGGGCTTTGGTTCTAGGATCCCAGCCCGCCCTAAACAGTATGGACTTGACTAGAATATAGAATCTCACTGTATAATCTAGTGATTATGTTAGTACTATTATTATCTGTTGTCACTACTTTTGTTTAGTTTCGCATACTACATATTCTTAAAAAGAAAAATTGTGAAATCTATAATAGATTCTGATGTGAAAATTTGAACATTGTCGCACACATAAACAAAAGATCTAATATGAACATATTACTTATACTCAGATTCTATTATCTGCGATTAAACTCTTGATAATACTTTAGTTTTAACATTAACCAAAGCTTAACACAGGATGAAGATGATACAAGATCAACAGAACAGATCCTGGAAAAAGAGGAAGGGTATAAACTACCCAATCTAAGTCATTAACCCACACTAAGCCTTTGATTTCTCTAATCCTAAAATCTTACAATAATATCGAGATCCTACATCCCTAAGGGAGTTTAAACGCCACCGTTTCATTTCCCCTTTGAAAAAAAAACTCCGGAACTTTTGTTACTCCGCCGGTAGAGTTTCCGGCCGCCATGAAAACAGGTCACCAGAATCCAAACAAACATCGGAATATTCGAACAGCCCATCATCCAGCTCGAAAGATCCAAAATCCGCAACAGGCTCCTCAAATCCACATAACTCCACGACGACTTCTGATGAATCCGACGACGCTCGTGCCAATTCCGTCTCCTTCGTTTCCTCAGACGGCGGAGGAAGAAGCGTTGACGGCGGAGGTGGTGGTGGCGGTGGAGGCAAACCTAACTCGTCGTCGGAAGCTTCGAAAAGATATCCTAGATCCGGCTGAGTCTCGCCGGAATCTCGCGCCGTCGTGTTCGACAACTCGTCCTCGAAGCTCTTCATCAACGAGTCGAGATCTGGAGTGGCTGGGTCGTGGCCCGAGTCGTCGAACAGATCGTCTCTCAACCGCTTCACGCCAGGCGAGTTGATAACTAGCTCGTCCAACTCGTGTCGGACTCGCTTCTTCACGAGCGAGTCACTCCGAGTTAGCCTCTCCTCATCAGTCGGTAAACCGTCCATAGCTTAACCGGTTATGGTTGATTACTCGGTTTAGTTGGTACGTTTTTAAATAATGAGTGGCAATTTCGAAATTAGCGTGAGAGTATCGGTACAGAAAAGGAAGAAGGGAACCGTGAGATTTTATAGTGGAGACAAGAGAGGGAGAAGATATCAGAAGAGATTAAAAGTCGGTAAACAGCGAAGCGCGTGGTTTCAGTTGCAGACAGTGACGCGTGGAGTAGCGAATCGTTTGGGCATCACGGATCTCACGCTTTTCTTTTCTTTTTTTGCTATTTGTTATTTTTGGCCTTTTCTGTTGTTATTATCTATTTTCTGTTTTTTTTGGTAATTTTGATTTTAATTTTCAGCTGTCGTTTTCTTATTTTTGAAGGTTATTATCAACTTGTTTGAATTGGGATTTCAAGTCCGGTACGTTACAGAATAGTACTCTCTCCGTATTGAAACGTTGGAGTATAGTTTTTGTTTTTGATTTCGATTTTCAGTGCAAAATTTATTGATAATATTTTTAATCTATGTACATAAACCTAAAACGACAAATAATATGAACGGAATGAATAATATACATGCTGGGTCAATTAAGATCTGAGTCAATTAAATAATTACTATTTTTAGTACCTTTACGATATAATCTATAAACACTTTTAAAATACCCATCTTCTGAAGTGGACAGTGACTAATATGCGATGATCGTGTAGAACACTCGATAACTTTTCTTTTTTTTTTTGATTGGTCTAACCATTTTATCTTTTTATTTAAACTCCACGTATTTTTAGTGATTGAGATAAATTTGTTAGTGAAATATTTTCTTATAAAAAATGAACTGTAACTGATATTATTTTCTGATTTGTAACTGATATTTTCTGATATAGTCCAAAAATGGATGAAATCTGAATTTGGACATTTTAAAATATTTAAGCTCTTTTAGCGACATATGGATCTGCTTCCATTTCGACGGATTAAAATATATTATATTATATAATCATAATCTGGTTAGAAAATTAGAATACATGCATGCATGTATATGTTGATTTATAATTTAAAATTTCATTTTAATAAAAACATAAAACTAGAAAACAAATACAGATCATCTATATGAAATAAGATAAACTTAAATTAAATACATTACGAAACTATTAAATATACTTTGATCTTGCAATCTTTTATTACTGTTTGGTTATCAGTTAAATTTGTCATATATTTAGATTGTTGCATTCTTATTTGATTGATATGCTTCCTTTAAGATAATGTGGCCACACCATCTAACCTTTTGTAACGCACGTAAGAAATGGTCTTATCGTCTAAATTATTATTTTTTCGACAAAGTAATTCACAGTTCACAAGTCACAAAGAAAGGAATTACTTTGTCCTTTCTTTGTAGGATTGGTCCCAGGCACATTTAAGATTAAGGCGAAGACTTACTTATTTTGACGGTATACAGTTCGCAAATTATTTTTATTTTTTTCGGTTCTCAAATTAACTTTACACATAGGCACAAATGACTTGTCTAGGATAGACTGTATGTGTTTGTCCAAAAAATAAGAAGATAAAATTAAACTATATGTGACGTTTAATAATTCATCCATAAATTTACGATACAAGTTAAAAACCAAACTTTTACGTGGCTGTCTCAACTCCGAAATTAAGCTTAATGTTACCAAAATTTGTAAATTCAATCGTATTCATACCCCAGTGTTAAGAATATCTACTATCTAAAATCCAACTGTAGAGTATGATGAAAGTATTTATCTATACGCTTAGATATTATATAGCGTCTCAAAGAAAAATCCCATATAACATTTTCAAAATAACAAACCGACAATCATACAGTGTAAAATCTACATTCAGAAAATAAAATTCTTAATTTGAGAGTAGGATTACAAATTTACAAAATATAAAATATTGAGGATGAATGAAAACAACGAACATGTAGAATCGTACCAACACATCACGTGAGTACACTAAGCAAATCAAGTACACAAGCTTCCCACCATGATTCACGCAGGCCCAACCATACTTAATTATCGTCATCACTCACTCCACGTCTGAGATTTAAGATTATTATTCGCAACAAACAAATTATTTTTGAATACGATGAGAAATATATATTATTAATCTAATTAAGTTATTAAGATTACTTCTAAGTGGGATGGACTTTATATCTACTTATTTAATATTGTTTCGATTAATTTTTCTGTCACCCGATAAAATAGCCATTCCCATGAAAATTATTTAATGCACTTCAGAGTCCACAAAGGCCCGTGTCAGAGACGAAGCACAACCCCAACAGATTCTTGACGTGCCCGCCAGCATCTACTAAATTAAGACATCTCCAATAGTTGTTTTTTTCTCAAAATTAGATAAATTCAAAATAAATCTATAATTTGTTCTAATGATTTCTCTTATTTTTCCTCTCAAAATTATATTTAGTCCAATAATTTCTCTTATTTTCCCCAACAGAATAAATATTTCAATTATATCATATTATCACTACTTATTATTATTTTTTAAAATACTTATTATTTTATTAAATTTACAAATTTTGCTCTTGTAAATTTTTATTTGAGTTGAATTTTATTATATACAAAAGTTCAGTTTCTATAAAATATAATAAGTTATATAAAATTTTAATTGTATTATTAAAGTATTAACAATTTTAAAGTATAAAAAAATTATTTTATATAAAAATTTGACGACTAATTTATAAATAAATAAATTAACACTAAAATAAATTTTTGAATAGTATTCCTTGAAATTTGAGGAAGAACTATTTACAAACTTATTTTCCCCTCAAAATGATGCATTATTTAAAAAGAAAAAAAATCAATTTATAACTAGTAGTTCTAAAACTAGTAATTCAAATACGCGGAACTATCTCTTGACAATTTGTAAAACAATCGAACGAGTGACTTACAACATTGCCTCCTTATCAAAAGAAAAACATACAACATGTCCCGGTAGCATACGTTAAATATGTTAGTCTTACGTTAACGCCCCTCCAAACTTCTTTAATTTTCAACGTACGCAATACTGTGTCCAGTTTATAAGTGTGAATATAGGCTTCTCTGATCGTATAACCAACCAGTGAGAAAAAAAAATTGCATGTTCTTTATTTTTGTCTAAAACATGATCTCATCTCTGGCAAAAAGTTTTTCTAAAACGAATAAGTATGTGGGAAAAAAAAGTATGTGGAAACTTTCACAGGCACATGATATACTGATACTGCGCAGGTTTTAGTTGTGTCCTAACGTCCATTGCGAGTTTGTGGTCCTAAGGCAAATAATTGTTCGGATGAGAGAACAAGGAATTAGGCCCATAGATTTTTGTTATCAGTTTAACAAATATCGGTAGTCTTAATATTTCTATTAAAAATATCATTACACTCTAAGTAATTATGGCTGATTATATTTTTGTCGAAGAAATTAAGACTTTATTAAGCTTTAAAACATAGAGTCACACAATACAAGAATGGAATAACCAAATCAGAACAGTCACACAGGGTGGCGGAAGCAAAAATTTATTTTAGAAGGATCAATATGATAACAAATGTATTTTACAAGCGTCAATAAATTAAATTCATCAGATTTTTCTTTGGAAATACAAGTAATTTTTTTTTTGCAAAAAATGTTATGGGTCAATTGACCCCATGATTGTACATTGGCTCCACCACTCGTCACATATGTATTTGTATGAAAGAAAAAGGAGCAAAAGCTTGATTATATATATATATATATATATCTAGTGGTCCTTCATCTTGATAGAAGACATTAAAAGTGAAGGAAAACATTTTTGAATGGTACATTTTTTGAGAAAAAATGAATTTATAAATAGTGATCTTTCGTGCACAAAAAAACTAGTGATCTTTCAAATTGTAGAGAACATTATACATAACTTTATTTTAATATCAAGTTTTTTATTTATGAATTAGTTCTTAACCATTTATGTAATTTTGTTTTAAATCTAAAAAGATTCAATATTTATGTTTTACTTTAGTAAAATAATATAAATTCTATAAATTACTTTTTAGAAACTTATGTATATAATAAAATTTAATTCAAATAAAATTATTTTCCGATACAATTTAATTAATAAAATAATAGATATTCTGAAAAATAACAAAACAAGTATTTTGAAACAAATAATAAACAATAAATAATAATAATGATAATAATAATATTTTCTAAAAGGGAATATAACGAAAAAATAATTAAAAGAGATTACAAATTCATTATAATTTTTTTTTTAAGAAATGAGGTTTAGAAATGCTCTTAGAGCTTAGTCTCTCCTTCAACCTGGAGCCAATTTATCATTAAATTGGCATGTTAGTCTATCATTCCAAGTGATTTTGAATTAAGAGCCAATTTATCATTCAATTGGCACCCAGTGATTTTGAACTAGGAACGCTACAATACCAATATCTGCGTTTAAGCCAACCGACTTATCATTTTAATGGTAAAGTGAATAATATAATTTATACTATCTAGATTTATGAAAACTTGAATTCTTCTTAATTTTCAGTTTTAAAATATAAAACGGATAATATAATCTCGGGTATCTATATTTATCGTCAGTGGCCTACTGCTAGTTTTTCTCGCATTTAAAATTTTCTTACAGGTCGAAGTACGAAAAGATATTTTCATAATGGAGAAGAAAATAATGTATGTCCGAAAATGAAAGCCAACCGACAGCATGAAGCTTTGCTGTTGCGGAAATAGAAGGACATGCATGTGTAGAATACCTACCACGTGTCCACATCAAAACCCTTTTCTCCATCTCATCTCAGCCATCCATCCAGTCCAGATCTAACAGTCGCAAATTAAATCATATGCCGAACAGTGGTTGCTATAAACTTTATGATTAATCAAATGTGATGGCTAAAGTTAAGCATCCGTCTAAAACAGCATATGAAAAAGTTAATCATCTCATTGTTAATCAGTTCAAAAACTATTACACACTTCGTAACGGTGTTGGTTGCACGACAATAAAACTTTACTTTTCACATTCTCCATAAACTAACCAACATTTAGATCTACATATCTCTCGATTAACCCTTCCCCTCCCCCCGCCAAAAAACTGGCAAAAGTTGCACAATAAAAAATATAAAAGCAAATGTTTTAAATTTTGTTAATTATCAAAATATATTAATCAGTTACTTCACTTTTTAGTTAATTTATTTTGAAAATACATTGAAATAGCACTAAATCATGTTTTATGACAATATAAGCATACACAAAATTTGCAAATCAACGTTAGTTAATTTTTTTTAATATATTAAAATTTTATATTTGAATTTAGGTTTAGTGACTCGAATTTATGATTTAATATTACAGGAATGAAAATAAGATTAAATTTAAAAAGTTAGAGTAACCAGTGTTTTTTGTCAAATGAATGCTATTGTGAAGTTTTGTCATTGAATTTTTTTATAAAAGTTTTTAAATTTTTTTTTAGAGATTTGCCATTTTCAACAATTTTTAAAATATGTCTTTCATTAGTTGGTACACTTTATAAAAAACTAAAATTACCTTAAAAGTTTTCATAAATCGGGGCTTCTAGTTCTTGTGGTAAAGGGCTTATGACTGTGAGTACCGCCGTCTGAACTCGAATCCCGGCTACTTGGGAATTAACATTTCGGGCATCGCCAGAAACAGCGGACCGACACGTGGCAATATATAACTAATCTGGACCATTTCTATGGAGGCCAGGATACCCCGGTATAATTCAAAAAAAAGTTTTCATAATTTTACAGATATTCCTTCGGCTAATTTGTGTTCCTTTGTACAAAAATTTAAAACATTCTTAAAGCTTTTGTGCTAATTTTCGAATTTTGGTAACGATATATTAAGAAAGAAAACAAAACTTAAAACGGCTGCTTCAAGAATATCCCTTAACATCTCACCATTTAAATGGACAAGAGACTTGATATCCTAATCTTTGATCAGATGGCTCAGGAAATTTCTTATGTAGTTTCCTACTTGTTTATTAGTTTTCAAAAGTGCCAATTGTAGATGCTTGATTGGCAACTTTTATTGGCACCAAGAAGTGAGGTGTTGAATCATTCATTATAATTTTCTCCGACTTGCATGATCGCGTAAAACACGTCATGTGGGTGGCCAAGATGGATGCGGTCTATGCAGGACCGGCCCAGAGGGCAAGCCACCCAAACCGCGGATTGGGACATCCAAATTTGCGGGGCATATTAAAAAAAAAAATTATTAGTATCTATAAACAAATAAATTTTTATAAGAACTTAAAGACCGATTTGTTTCACACAGTCATGGATCAAGCTCTAGTGTCCCTTGAATCCAATAGGAACAATTCTAAAAGTATAAAAAAAACTTTGAGATTTTTGTTTGATTTACTAAAGTTATCGCAAGTGAGAATACATTTAAAGCATCATTTTAAATATAGAACCTTCTTTAAATAATGGTACGCATTCAGACATAGTTGGTATGATTTATTTATGGAACTAAAGATACTTCGAGGATATATATCCGAAAAGTTCGAAAGCCTATTGAAGTGCTCGACTTTTGAAAAAAATGGAGATTTGTTATCAAAACACATAAATTGTTTATTGCATATTATAGACCATTTCGATGTTAGTCAGCCTAAATGAAAGAAGGTTTTTAAAGTTGGAACTAATAATAATATTTGTGGTCTATCATATCACACGAAATATTAAATGGATTGGCAATATAATAAATTATAACGGTTATGGTTGAAATACTTGATTATATGAGTCTAATAGATAATTTTACATGAAAAAAATGCAAGAAGATCTACATTTCAACAATGAGAGTTTTTAGTATCACTATTTCTTTTTAAATAAACAGACTATGAATTTTTATTTCCTTTCATATGAAAATTTAAGTTATTTTTTATACTGTTCTGTGATGTTCATAAAATTTGTATTGAGGCATAGTTTTAAATTTTGATTGGGGCAGCATAAAAAGTTAGTCCGGCACTGGGTCTACGTACAAACAAGTTTTTCAAGTTGTAATTCTTTGTTTGTTTGGTATACCGTTTTGTTAGAAGGCAACCAAAGTTTCAACGCAAGAACAATTTGCAATTTGCAATTTAGTGAAAGACTTTCAAAAGCGGAGAAGAGTAAATAATGATCAAATATTTTAGGGATTATATTCTTTTTGTTTGTAAAAATTAACTAGAGGTTAAAATTAATATATTTTACACCGAAATATTTTCAAATAAATCATTTACGTCTTAACACTTGTAGTAAGCTATTGTTAGTTTTTTGACTATGTATGTATATATGAGTTCAATCACTTTTTTAAAAAAATAGTTCAATCACATTATTGGGATGTAAATTCGTTATTCAATGTACACTGAAAAGGTTAATTCAAAACCTAAATAGACAAAACGTTAAGTAATAAGAAAAATAAACTATCTTGCGTGACGATTTCATGTGAGATAATTAAGTAATTTTCACGGAATGCTCTGCTTTGAAAGGAAAAATAAAAGTGTATAAAAAATGGAAAAGTGAAGAACAAATGTGTAGAACTAGTGGCCCATTTCTATCTTTCTCCATCAGAAATTCCAAAAAGATAACATATTTATTCATTTATTTCTCTCTTTTTCCGCATATCTGTCCATTAAAAATTTAGATTAGGTTTCATTACATATCATATCAAGTTTGGTGCATTCCAAACGCTTTTTATATTACCAACGCTGGGTGAATAGTGTAATGCTTGGTGCGACTGTATGAAAAATGCATTTCCTAACCTTTTTTTTGTTTATTCATCACACGCCACACAAATGCGCTCAACTGCATCTAATTCCGGTTGACAAGCATTTTTCAACTCATTTGATTTTAGTGTCCATATATTTCTTTATGTCATATTTTCTGATGTAGTATATTTTAAAGATATTCTCCGGAGATGAACTTTTTCAATTAATTTCGAATCAAATTGAACACTTTGACCACTTACTCAACTTTATCTAATGTTTTAGGTAATTTTTATTCAATGTATTTTTTAATGAGATTAAATAAAATGAATATCAGTGAAAATAAATAAAAATAAAAATATGATGATAATTTTGTTGAAAATAAAAGCAGTTAGAGCATGAGCATTGGAGGTTCATACCCCAAGCTCACACTATTTTCAAGAAAAAAATAATAATATAATAATGCACATTTGATGAACTCGGATCTTGAGAAGTTTTCGGTAAGAGGCGAAGTTATAACTGTTTCGCGGATCCCACGCCACGTGGCGGTCCGTGATTGGTACCTTTATTAATTCTTTTTTTTTTGAAAAAAACAAACAAAAAAAAAAAATTAAAATTGGACATTGGAACTCGAACCTCCCCGGTTCATTGATGCTCCTGCTCTTAGTAATTCACTTAACTTGCGGAAAATTCAACTAATTCGACCAAGGCTGCTAGTCCTCTTAAGTACGACTTTATCGGAGTTTTCTTATTAACTGGACATATTTCGGACAGTCAGACATATAAAAATTTTAAAATAATTTCTAATAGAAATAGAAAATGTAGTTCCATATATTGACATTTTTTTGAGTATTCAAATGAGTTTTAAAATATAATTTTATATTTGCATGACACACATATTTAATATTAGGAGGTTGTTTCGAATTTGGTCCACTTAGCTTTTCAAAATTTGTCTATCACTAAACGCTAGACAAATTCCAAACTCTAAACTCTAGAGTCTATCATATTTCAGCACATCATTAGATTGTTTAACATTTATTTGTAAATATTTGACGGTAGAATTTTTTGAAATTTTCGCACGCCAGAAAGATAATTTACGTATGATCCTATTAGCATGTTTGTAGTTGTTTTTCATTTTCGGATACTTCGTGGACAGAAGCGCTGATTAATCTTACAGGTTATATACAGAGCAAGAATTTGCAAATATAAGATATGATTGTTCGTATCGATTTTCAACTCCGAACTATTATGAATGATTAGGCTTTCAAATATTTTTATCGCTCGTGCTAGAAAAATATACTAGAAGATTTGAAAATATGTATGTAAAACGAAAGGAAAACATGATAAAATTTAAAGTAATGTATTTGATCAAAAAAAGTATTCAGTCATTTGCTTTTATCATATAGTAATTCTATATCTCATCACCAACTTTTGACTTTTCAATTAACTTTAATGTCATTAGACTCATTGGTCATCACACAGACAGGAAAGAGAAACGAAATAACACGTCAAATGGATGATTGTGATTTGTATTACATCTTGCACCAAAACCTCATTTTCCTCTTCTGCCAAATTCCTGTCCAATTTCATCCGCCTGATTACAACTAACTACAAGGTCCCATACAATTATGCATAAGAAATGTCTTTTATTATTATATATATATATATATACTTCTTTTTTTGAAGGAATAGTATATAATATATATACTTCAAGAAGTATATAATATATATACTTCAAGCTACCAAAAATACGTTATTGGAACATATATTACAATAAGATTGAACTTAAATAACATAACAGCAAATATTGATGGTGCATGTGAGATTTAATTAAAAACCTGTTTGGATGTGTGTTTGAGATAATTTTCAAATTTCTCACCTGCATAATTTATGCGTTAATACGTATTGTTTATATCTTTTTTTTTTCTGATATTAATGGCCTGAGGCCAAGTATATCTTTAAACTTTAGGCCTTTGTCCCAAAATATGGTAGATGTATTTCAATCTAAAGATTTTAGTGATTTGATATTTTTATGAATTTTAGATGATTTTAGATAAAATGGTGAATCTAATATGATTATTACCAAAATACTATATAATCTCATCTAAAATCATGAGATTTGACATTTTTAACTAAAATTTTCATCCAAATATTTTAAAATTAGATACTAAAAAACTTCTAAGACTTACCACTTATAATATTTTGAATAATAATAAATTTTAAAATACTTTATAAAATGTCAAGTTTAATAACACTAGATTTTAAATTTATACTAAAACAATAGTTTTTTTTGGTAATCTATTTGATCAATAGTTGATTTGTCATTTTAATACAAATTAGTTCGAACTCTTGAAGGTGTGTTAGGACAATTTTATCGGCAAACTGCCAAACAATTTCTATAAAAAAAAAGATTAATATTTTAATGAAAAAGTGATATTGCAGTTTTCCTTCATTGTCAAAGCAAGTAATAATATAACAACTGTAAAAACACTGTCCAAAGAGTATCTGAAATTCACCATGCAGAGAACTCTCTATTTTTCTCTAACATACTTTTTGATTATTATTTTTTTTAGTAAGTCATACTCTCTTTAGATCCTATTGTTGGTCATGGTCTTAGACTCTTGTTATGTAGAAGTATGATCCCATTTGTAAACTGACGAAAACATATTATTTATTTAATGGTCAGTTTAGTAAGAAGATTATGAAAAAATAGGACTAGCGACCTTGGTCGGATTAGGTGAATTTTCGGCAAGTTAATTACTAACTGCTTTTATTTTAACAAAAGGATCATCGTATATTTCAAAAGAAAAAAGAAGATTAAACACATCGTTTTTTTTTTGAACAAAAGATTAAACACATAGTTATCCCAATACATTAAACCGATAAAATCATTTTACGAATTGACTTTTCCCCTTTTTTAGGTATTTGTTTTTTGGATCTGGTATATAATGGACATATTTTAGAGCATATCAATCAGGCCCAGTAAATCATTAGGCTATTTCTTTTCATAAGGCCCAGTATCTGTGAGAAAACAGAACATTTATATATGATGTCAAAGAAACACTAAATCAAATGGCATTTGCCGTCGAAAAGAAGGAAATCAAATGCCTTGTAAAACTATCGATCACTATTCACTAATCCATATCATAAATAATAAAATCGGTGTATAATAGACTACTCATAATTAATTAATAGCGCGCAGATGGGCCTCAATGTCGCAATTTTATTACAAACAAAGACTTATTGGTTGGCAGCACTTTATGATTTATGCTCATTACCAAAAGCCAATTCCTAACTCCTTAAAGATATCATTAATTAATACTGTTATACTGATTTGGCGAAGGAAGAAGCATTATTATACAATCATTGATATACTAACTGTGTGTTCACATTATCGAGGCTATGATTCATCATTATATGGGCTCACTGTAGACCTTTTATGAACGTTCAAACTGCATAATTTCAATTTTTTTACGGTTCTGCAGAATTTCAATTTGGATAGCATTTTAATACCTTTTAAAACCATTTTAAATAAATTTATTTTATATTAAAAATTGATTATTTGAAGAAGTAGGAAAAAGAAATGAAGAAGGATTACAAACTAACTGCGTCGGGTTCCGGTTTACAGTTAAGATCCAAGCCCGAGTTCCGTAACCCGACCCGATCTATTCCATCTAATTCTCCGTCTCGAACGCCGTTACTATCTAATGAGCTATTCAGTCCAAGCCTCTGACTCCGTTTCCTCTTCTTAGACGTCAACTCTCGTTCAGCGATACCGCCGTTACCTTTCGCAACCGTCCGAGTCGCCACGTGAACCCTCCGTAATATCTTGAAAAACTCATCCACCTCTTCTTCCGTCACCGTACGTACAACTTCCATTGACGACTTATCTATGTGCCCGTCACCGTTATCTTCTTCACGGCGTTCCTCTTTCTTCTCCGAGCTCATGTTAGCTACAAAAAACTATAAGTTGGCTGGAAAATAAAAAGTCTGCTGATATTTATTTCGGTTGATTATGAGGATACTCATCTTATAGGGCGTCGGTGTGGACTTTGAACGGTCGATATCGTCAACCGTCAAATAAAATGAACGGTGGATAATGATCATGACATCATCACTGAGACGTTGAAGCATAAGCTCTATGACGTGGGCATTCAGATGGACTTTCGAATAAAGGGATGTCATGTGGAAAATTTGGTATCGGCTTTACTTTAATTATAGAAGATCTATAATTTTTCTATTATTTAAGTAAGACCCAAGAGCTTTGAGACAACATTACAAGAAAGAAACGGAAGAAAAAGACCCAAATAAAAGACATTGTGAATTGTGATTATAGTTAACGTGAAAAGGTACTTTTGCGATTATTTATTTATAATTTTTAAAATCTATTCTACTATTATATTAACAACCACGTTATTTGCAATGGTTCTCCGATTAATATAAGTACTAGTCGATATTGGTGCTCACATTCTTGAAATCACACGTATCTGATTTACTTGTCAGAAAAAATAGAGGAAGTATCTTAATCATAACTAGTCCGTGACTGTAGCAAAAAAAGAAAAACTGAACGTTGGAAACTTTGTCAGGTCTTATCTTAAGTCGTGATGGTATTAGACTATTAGGTATAGAATGTTCGTAAGTCACAATGCAAGGTGACTAGACTATCTAAAAGTTTTATCGTGAATGTTATTCTGATGCATTCGGGTATCTATGAAGCTATCTTTGAGTTAATCTTTGTTACTAATCTCTAGGGCTTTCAAAACTTTCTGTTTGAACCAATGTAAACCTAAGCTTTTAAGTTGGTGAAATTAAGTGTCTGCACACTAGAAAAACTAGGTCGTGAAAATCAGAAAAAATAAAACAAAAACATTCTGGCATCCTTCGAATTGTATGGACACATATGTAACAATGGGCCTAATCATAACATCTAGTTAACAATATATTGGACTCGGGTTCTTTGGTGGGCCGTATAAACACGAATTATCTGTAAATAAAAATTGATTGTAGGGAACTCGAAAATGAAAAGTAGAAATAAAATAAAGACAAAAATGAGGGGTCCATGTAGGCGGCTAAGCTGTTTTCCATAATCAAAGCTTCCGTCCACTACTTGACTTCCTCTCCCTCTCGACACTCTGTTTTTCAACTCTCCACTCTCTCTGACGTGTCCACTTATTACATAATTAGTTCTGTGTTTTCCACATTTTAATGATATTAATAGCTTTATGCTATGAGTCGTCCATGGAAAAATTATGGTCGTCGATAGCTACACATTTATTACTAATATTCCACGTGCTCAAATGTCTTCATTCAGACACCACGTGACAATGATAACCCGACACCTGTATGAGTGAATGTTTTCTTTCTTCTTATTTTGTATGAATGTCCTCTGGATAAACGGAATACGTTTTGTTCCCGGTACTAATTATTGACAATCTCGGTTTAAATTGGTTTGGATTTTTTTATTTGTCAACAAATTGGTTTGGTTATATTATGGAATATTCTGCTGTTTTCTGATGGAATAATTATCTGACATAATTTAAACCTTTAACATTTCGTTAATGAAGTATCGCGAAATTGTATATATATACGAAGTTTTAAAAAAGAAGTTGAAAATACAATTGAAATTGTAATTATTATAAATCTTTGAATATTTTATGTTCCTATAATTTTCGAAGTGTGGACTTTTTTTTTGGTTATGTTTTATATCAACCAACATCCAACAGTCGGAAAGTTTGGTCAAATTAATTTACAGCCTTCGCAGAAAAAAAACGTTAGGTCGATAAGGAGTGACTAGTATGGGAAAAATGCTTTTTCTTTCTTTCTTTAATATTGTCTTGTCTTCACTCTTCACGTAGGGTAGGCAAGTCACATGCATTTCACTGTTGGCTTTTTCTTTTTACTTCTCACATTTCTTGCTTAGGTTTGGTTTTAGACTTTTAGTTATTGCAGACAAAAACTTTGGTTTAGATTAAACCTATTGTCCAAACGCTCTGACATTGGTAGTTTTGTAAATAAGAAGGGTGTAAGCAAGTCTGGACGAATGTGGCAGTTGCCAGCGATAATAAAAAAGCTGTGAACACGTAAACAAACAAATCTGGAATCACGAGTGCTTAGCCTTTTCTAGATGAAAACGAAAGAATGCGACATTTCTTTCATTTTTCTTTGATTTAATTTAAATAATCAGAAAATCTGAAGTTCATCTATATTAGGTTAACCCGAGACTGCAATCTAAAACAGATGACATGCTCAAACTTTGAGATGAAAGCTTAAATGGATCAGACTCGAGACTTATCTTACCGAACCGGTCCTTACGCAACAACAAATCTAATCTCAGTTTTTACTATTGAACGTCCCCCGAAAAGACTTAACGGATTTGTATTCTCAATAGATAATTTGAATATTTTATGTACAAATTGCTCAGCTAGCTCATATATGGCTTTTATATACTGCACAAATATTTTCAAGTTATCGGTTTATTTTATATCAGTAACTGTTTTATGATATGTTAAGATGCAAACTATGTAAAATTATTAACTAATACTCACAGTTACGTTCCGTCGATCACTGACCTTATGAAGACTCCGAGAATTCAAAACGTTTTTGAGTTGTGAATATTCTCATTGTATTCATGTCCACTAAAATTAGAAAGAAGACTTCTGAATTGTGATGAAAAAATCCCTGGGTTGGTAGCAACTAGCAAATGCGGGGATGTGACAATCCCACGTTCGATACTGGCCTTCTTTGCCTCCGCCAAAACATAGAAAACTAACCACTAATTCAACTTCGCAAGTTATTATATTTATTAGTGTAAGCGAGTATTCGTTATTAGTCACTACCATGTATATTTTTATTGAATATTATAATATTTGTCTACTTCGCATTGGCACAGTGCAGTAGCAGGGACAAGTAGTGGTCATGTATAAAAATGGTTTTTAATTATCTTGGCATACTAAAAAACATATTTCTACCATTTGTCCATATGATAATTCCACAAATAGAATGTTTTTTACATCCAGTAGAATGTTTTGTTTAGAGCTCTAATTTTGTTATTTATTTTATTTTATTCTAGTTGTTGTTTTAGGTTTATACATACCAATTAAAAAATCATTTAAATTTATATATTTTCAAAATAAAAATATCATTACTAATACATTTAATCATATTTTAACCAATAAAAATAAAATTGAAAATATTATCTATAAATTTTGCATTAAATTTTAAAACAATATTTATTTTGAAACGAAAATTCTACTCTCTCCTTTTCATATTAGTTGTCGTTCTAGCTTTATGTACACATATTAAGAAAATATTTAATTTTACATATTTTCAAAATAAAAACACTATTACCAATACACCTAACCATATATCAACCAATAGAAAAATAGAATAGAGAATAATATCAATAAATTTTGCAATGAAAACCTAAAACGACACTTATTTTGAAACGAAAATTCTACTTCAGAACGACAAGTAATTTAAAATGGAGGGAGTATCTTTTAAGAACAACTAAACTAAAATAGAATAAGTATTGCTATATTTTTAAAAAGTTACACTTACACCCATGAATACATTAAAAGGTCATTGCCTGTGGTTGAATTAAATCTCTCTAGAAGAAAAGAGAAAACAAAAAGAATTAAAATCTCATCTAACTCTTTTTTTTTTACTTTAATGCTCTTTATTAAAAGTTTTTGAGATCTGTGTTTGTTCAATTGTGTTTTTATTAATTTTACATCTCATTAATGCTCTTTATTAAATTCATCGAGTTTTTAAATTTCTCATTTACCAAGTCGAGGAAATTTTTGTCACTGTGTTAGAAAGTGAGGCAGGAAAAAATCTTGGCCATAGAATTATCATCTGTCTACGATTCGATATGATTCTTACTTTATCTTCTTCTTCTTCTTCTTCTTTTGAATCTTCTTGTTATAACTACTAGTATCTCACCTCTCTTTTTCACTTTTGCGGAAGGCAAAGAGAACGAGAGAGTCGAGAGAGAGACTAGCTTCCTCTGATCTCGCCGGAGCTCCGGCTACTCTCTTTCACTCTTTCTCTCTTCTTCTTCTTAAGCTCTGTTCTTGGGTGTTTCTCGATTTCATCAAAGCTGAGTCCAGTGGTTGATTTCTCGCGTTTACATCTGATTCCATGCAATTAAGGCCTAAAAGGTAACTGGGTTTTCTTAAAGTCTTCAACTTTACTTTTCTAAGTTCCTCTGTTCGAATCTGAAGTGGGATTTTGGGTATTGAATTTGAAACAGGACTTGTTCTGGAGTAGAATCTTTTGGAGGCTTTCGTATAAATCAACTCTTTTTGTTCTTTGAGTATTGATTCTGAGAGGATTTTTTAAGGGTTTATAGAGGGGTTTGGTTTTGAGGTTTCGCACACCAAGTGTTCGACAAAATGGCTGAACCAAAGAAACGGTCTTCCCTTCAAGCCACCAAGCCCAGCAGAAAACCCAAGAAGAAAACTTTCCAGCTAAACCGCCTCCCTGGTTTATCTGATGATTTGAAGACTATGAGAAAGATCCGTTTCGTTGTGAATGATCCTTACGCTACTGACTATTCATCCGGCGAGGAAGACGTTGAAACCACTCGGAGAAGGAAACGTTATGTCTGTGAGATCGACCGTCCTTTCTCCCAAGCCACCACTGCTCAAGCAGAGTCTGAAAGCTCTTATGTTCAGGAGAGTAGTAACAATGGTGGTAGCAAAGCCAAAGTAAAGGCTTTAAGTGGGAAGGCCTCTCAGGTCGTGGGACGTTCTAGTGTCACGAAGCCTGTTGGTGTAAGGCAGAGGAAATGGGGCAAATGGGCTGCTGAGATCAGACATCCTATCACCAAGACAAGAACTTGGTTGGGTACTTACGAGACACTCGAACAAGCAGCTGATGCTTATGCTACTAAAAAACTCGAGTTCGATGCGTTGGCCGCTGCTGCCACTTCCGCTGCTCCTTGTGATTCAACTGCTTCAAATGAGTCTGTTTCTTTGTTCTCTGTCTCTAATGTTGAAGCTGTGTCAAGCGTTGATCTTGATATGAAGGTAACTGCTCAAGCTGGTGAGATGAAGAAGGCGAGTTTTGGTTTCAACTTCGCAGATCTACAGATTCCTGATATGGGTTGCTTCATTGATGAGTCATTGATCCCAAATGCTTGTGAGCTTGATTTTCTCTTAACTGAAGACAAGGACGACCAACTGTTGGATGATTACTGCGGTATAGATGATATGAACATCATTGGTCTTGAATGTGACGGTCCAAGCGAACTTCCAGACTATGATTTCTCAGACGTGGAGATCGATCTTGGTCTCATTGGAACCACCATTGACAAGTTTGCTTTCGTCGATCATCTTGCCACAAGTACAACCACTCCTCTTAATATCGCGTGCCCATAAGTTTTGCAGCTAGGTGTTGTTGTTATTATTAGCTATAGGAGCAAAGGTAAAAAAAGCTCTGTTTTTGTCTAAATTATTACAGTATAGCAGAGGCAGTTAATCTCAGGGGGAAGCAAGAACCCTAAAGAGACATAAGTTTTGTGTGTTGGTGTTATTACAAAGTTTTGTTAACGTAATAGTTTTGATTTTGTGAAGAAGATGGAGCGAGGTGAGATCAAAATTGTAATCTCAGAGGGGTTCTGTTTTGTAAACTCTCTCAATCTTTGTAAGTTTTGCCTATTGAGTTGTTGATATGTATGTGAAACCAAAGTTATTGTTTTGTGTATATCTTCTTCTCCTCTTTTGATTTATCATCACCGATGTTTCGAGCTCAAGAGCAGATCATTGATTATCAAAAGCTAAGATTAGAGTGTATGTCCACTGAGTTAGTTTTGACATACAACTCGAAACAGTGAGGTATCTCTTATTGGGATTTAAAATGTATAAACCTTGTGTTAGGGTTTAGGCCTTGTGAATTAGGTTTAGTAGAGATTTTTTTTTTTTTGGAAAGTAGACACAAGAACAAGTGTGGTCCATTATAAACATGAAGAAAAGTTAATGAGTGTGGTTGGTTGATGATCATTTATCACATTAGCACACCAATACTCATCGCCCTAATTGCGTTGGTTCTTAAATCAATTTCAAAAGATTTTTTGTTTTAATAATTATATCTTGTTTCGTGGAAGAAAACCTTTGCGTATATCACAAGTCTTTCAAAAGGTTTCCTTAATCTGTATATTTCAACCATGTTTAGTAAAAAAAACTTGTTTAAAGAAAGATTATAACAAGAACTGTTTTCAGTTAATCTGTGTCAAGAGATTTCATAGCTTCAGAATGAGCTTATTAGTTTCGCTTTACACTAGACGGAATTATTATTTATTATTATTATTATTATTGTTAATATTTTGCTTTCGAAAATTTGAAGCGAATTCTTAAGATGCTGATAGAAAAACAGTCTTTTAAGATTAACTGGATCGAGAGAAAAAAAGACATCAACTTGTCCATCGGAGATTTGAGATTTGACATGCTCAAAGTATACTTGGTGAGTTGGTGTCATTTAAGTGGCTGTTTTTAGTTGTCATTATCATTTGAAAGAAACTTTTTGCAAAGTGTGGAAGTTAGTGACTTGAATCTAAGTAACAATTTAGTAGTATTTGCTTTCTTCAAGTTCAAGCAATCAACTATATAGTTAAGTTCTAGATAGACCACTTGGTACTTTTTAGCATTTTCTTTTTCGTATTTAGCATTTTGCAACACGTTACGTTGAAAATATATTTCAGACTATATAGTGTGAATATCTTAATGTTCTTAATACTAGTGTGCTGTAGTTTTGCACAAGAGAAAATGGCTTTAAGTTGTTCAAAAGGAAAAAACAAAGGTTTTCTTCCCCCCAAGACTCTCTGACGTATAAGTTTTTAGTTTACCGAGAGCAATGATCTTTTGAAGAGGTATTTTGTTTGTGAATCAAGACTCGTATTTGATTATGGTATTCAGAGAATTAGAGAAAGCGAGAAAAATTGGGTTAAAACCCTCTTTTGAGCTTTTTATTGCAATTGTGAGTTTTATGCAATTGTCATGGTGGAATAGCTTTCCTTCTTACCTATGTGATTTATCTGTCAAAATTTCATGGTGGTTATAGTTAAGTGGTTTGTGGGTTCTTTCGTCCTGATTCAATAGGAACTCCAAGAACAACGACGATGTGTTCACCTATACCAGATTGGTGAACTGGAAGGATCCTCTCCCCACATGTTTGAAACACTATTCCACATAAACATGGTAATGTTAAGAATACCGTACTCTCTGTAACAAAAAGATTAAAATACTTAATTCCACATCAAAAATGATAATGTTAAAGACTTAAAAGTTTTAACAATACCAATAGGAAGTGGGAATAAGGGTTTCATATGACAACTAAAGCCCAACGCATAATACCGAAAGCTTACAAACTATTCTTCTTCTTGGGCTGGTTCGTCATGAAACTGGCTAACTCTAACAAAAGACAATTACGCGAATAT
The DNA here is from genome assembly GCA_016432835.1 of Brassica nigra. Taxonomy (NCBI): domain Eukaryota; kingdom Viridiplantae; phylum Streptophyta; class Magnoliopsida; order Brassicales; family Brassicaceae; genus Brassica; species Brassica nigra. Next base: position 11,230,107 of record CM028247.1, on the reverse strand, counting down.
AGGGGCCGGTTGTTAAAAGTTCGCGGAAACGATTTTTTTTTGCAGCAGGTAATGTTGAAAAGTTTATACAATTTGTTATAGCTACAAAAGAAATTAACATATTTACAAGGAAATACTGTCCGGTTGCCAATATATTTTTATGAATATTTCCTTTAGTACTAGCTAAGACTAGACTGTAAGAAAATTATCTAATTTCAGGCAATTCAGTTACTGAAAATGCCTAGAAACATGAGTTTTAATACTGAGTATGATATAAGAAAATAACCATATGAAATTAAAGCGTCACAAAGTGTTTTTCTTTTTATATAGAATGGTCTAAAACACATAATGTCGCAATTATCAATAAATTTTATAGTTTTTCTATCATTATAGTTTTACCGGTAGATTCATTCATTTCGTAATTAATTGCATTTGTCGTAGTCTCAACTACCACAACGAACAACCAAGCCTTTTCTCGCCGTTTTTCAAACGGTAAGATTATTTTATAATACACTCCGAGTTCATTTTAAAAACGCTGCAAGTTATAGAAATGGTTGAACAAACGTAAAAGTAATTGACTTCAGTGTATCAACACTATACAGCAAATTACACAGATGTGTCAGGGCCCGTTCGTTGATAAGTATTTGTGTGAAGGATATAAAAATGATCGTAGAATATGGTTAAGATATAAAAGTTAAGTAAGGATGTTACAACAGCGGTGAAGCCATCCCACGTTCCACATATGCTTTTCTTCAAAGTCAAGATACAAGAATGTGCATCGTTGACCCCACCAAACAATACCGTGCTGGAGGAGACTTTTAGTTTCAACATTCAAAGATCATATTAAGTCCAATATTTCAGAAGGTTAAGTGAAATTTAGACTTCCAATATTAATTTTAAAACAGTTCCCAGAAAATAAAAGTAGTACTATATAGAAATGAAAACAGGTCACGAATCTGTATAAGGTGAAACTATATATATATATATATATATTTTTTTTTTTGCTTTAACTTTAGGTGAAACTATATTTTGAAAAACAAAATAATATCATTTTCTTATACATATATAAGAATAAACTTTACTTTTTGTCTATGACTTTAGGATATACCTTTCACATGACACATTCGTATATAGCTTGGAAAACAACTAACACCAACCTTTTCGGCACATGTACATGTTTTATGGATGGACTTATGGTTCTATTAAATTTAGAGGGTAGACATAATTGTGCTTCTTCATGCCCGCATCCACGTCTAGATCTTGATTCTTGCAACATATGTTATATGTTTTTGGTCAAGTACATATAGATTTATTTATTTGCTAATCCAACGTAAAATTAGAAAAGGTCGAACTAGAAAAGGTTGAACCTCAGAAAATTCCACATCAAGTTGGTTCTTAATTTTTTTATTTCACTCTCTCGAGTCGCTCAGGTCTTAAATGGTAGGTATTCAAACACAAATGTCAGTCGCACACATTTACCTAACTAAAATATTACAATGTGCCGTCTGCGACACGTTCACGGCAAAGAAACATATGACATGGACATGGTTTTGGGTAACCCGTAAATAATGGCACGCTTAACTACAGTTGTGCTTCGTTTTTTTTTTTAATTTCTTTTATAAATTTACAAAGAATATCGACTAATTTTACAGCTCAATACAATTATTTGTTTTAGAGAGGAAAAAATAGATTAGTAAAATCCTTTTAAGATCAATCAAAATATGATAACTATTTATATTTGTAATTTCAATTATAATATAAAGTTTAAATTCCGTTTCGCACTACTTATTACGCATTTTACAAATTAGCCATACAAATTCCTTTGCTACAAAATTGTACGCGAAAAAGAATTCTGAAAAATTGAGACTTCTAAAAAAGCAAAACTATGTTCTCAGTTTGTTAATTGTATTAGATTATATATCATTGAGGGTAGGTATACTAATCAAAATTAAGGTAATGTATGCATGTCTAATGTCTTTTCTAAAAATTAAAAAGAAAGTTCCATCTCATTATGGTTTGACGGTGGAATGGAAAACGGATCATCATTTAATTAAATTTTCCGTCGGCAAAGTTGAAATTCGTCAGAATCTGTATAAACATTTTACAGGTTAGGAGAAACGCGTTTAGTTTATTTTATTACATAAAGTGGGCCCAGCCCAAGCCCATTGTTAACTTATAAGTACAAAGTGTCGAGAGGGAGACAAGAAACATCCATTGTTGTAAGGGGAAAAACACCAACAAAAGCGGCGTTGATTCTCCGATTTCACGAGACAAGAAAATCTCAACGTTTCTTCTTCGAAGAAACGAGATACATTTGGGGGGTTTTCGAGTCATGGGTTTAGAGAAGAAATCTGCATTGTTGGAAGATTTGATAGAGAAATGCGGCGGCTGTGCGGTGGTCGACGGCGGTTTCGCAACCCAGCTCGAGATTCACGGTGCCGCCATTAACGACCCTTTGTGGAGTGCCGTATCTCTCATCAAAGATCCTGAACTCATCAAGCGGGTTCGTATAATATATATTTATTCTTTTACATTTCTGATTTGATTTTTTTTTTTTCTAAATAGAAAAATCATGGTTTTAGTTTTAGGTTTAGATTTCCGACAAAAGCAGATCTCTTTTGTGTTTTTTTCTTCTACAGATTTATAATTTGGTGGTCTGAAGATTTTGGATGATAATGGATAAGAGTTGTTGTTTGCAGGTTCATATGGAATATTTGGAAGCTGGTGCAGACATTGTGGTTACTTCATCTTATCAGGTGAAAAAGAACTTTCTTGTGTAACAATCTTTCTTTTCCATTTTTTTAAAAGATAAAGATCTAATCTTTTAATCTCCATTGTGTATTTTTTTCTGGTGATTATTACAAAACCTTATCTGCTTTTGTAATACAAAAGTGTTAAAGATTGTAGTAGGGTCAGAAGAAAGATACTTGTCTTTGTTTATTTGATTTGTCAGATTCATTTTTTTGTCTTTTTCAGTTTGTAAAGATTTGAAAGTTATAATTTTTATTGAGTTTCTATTGAATTTTTTTTTTTAATATATTTTCAGGCAACAATCCCTGGCTTTCTCTCAAGAGGTTTGTCGATGGAAGAGAGCGAGTCTTTGCTACAAAAGAGCGTGAAACTAGCTGTTGAAGCCCGTGATAGATTCTGGGACAAAGTCAGCAAAACCTCAGGACACAGCTATAACCGAGCTCTTGTAGCTGCTTCTATTGGAAGCTACGGAGCTTATCTTGCTGATGGCTCTGAGTACAGGTCCTCTTTATAAAGACTCATTTCAGTTCACATTACATTGGTTCTGTCGATTGTGGACTTATAGTTCTTTCCATGTTTCTGCTTGCAGTGGGAGCTATGGGGAGGATGTGAGCCTGGATAAACTTAAAGACTTCCACAGGAGGAGAATCCAAGTGCTGGTGGAAGCTAGTCCAGATCTTCTCGCTTTCGAAACCATACCTAATAAACTCGAGGCTCAGGCATGCGTTGAGCTGCTGGAGGAAGGGAATGTGGAAATCCCAGCATGGATCTGCTTCACATCTGTAGATGGTGAGAAGGCTCCATCAGGTGAGAGCTTTGAGGAATGCCTTGAGGCCCTTAACAAAAGCAGCAACATTTGCGCTGTTGGCATTAACTGTGCACCTCCTCAGTTCATGGACAATCTCATCCGCAAATTCTCCAAGGCAAGTCAAAAGTTTTAGCATTGCCCTTTATTTTCTTAGTTCTTACCATCTATGTCATCTCCTCTCTTCAGCTGACCAAGAAGGCAATCGTTGTGTACCCAAATAGTGGAGAGGTTTGGGACGGGAAAGCCAAAAAATGGCTGGTAATGTTCATTCACTTGTTTGTATTCAATCTTAATGACTCATTGAGTCAGTGAAGGAATGAATCTCTTATGGTTTTTGGTTGATTTTGGCAGCCGTCGCAATGCTTTGGTGATGCTGAGTTTGAGATGTTTGCACCGAAATGGCGTGACCTTGGAGCTAAACTTATAGGAGGATGTTGCAGGACTACACCTTCCACCATCAGAGCTATCTCCAGAGACTTGAAACGAAAGATGAGTTCCCCAGGGAAGAAAAATTGAAGATTTTCACTTCTTTAATTCGTTTGACGGCTCATTCTTAGGTTTTTCTGTTTATGGACTGTGTTGTTTTCTTGCTTCTCAAGTTTCCTTTGTTGTCTAATGATATGTATCCGTAAACTAGGCCTTGGGCTTTCTCGTATGGGTGCCCATATATAATATTCTTTTTCTTTCTATAATTGCCCAATTTAAATCTCTTACTCTGGTAAACTAGGCCTTGTGGCTGTGCTTGGCTGGTGAACAGTATCCACACCCCTTCTGGTTCTTTCTACTTCAGTAGAGTTAGATCGAGTAGTACATCCGTCTGTACTTCACTAGAATTGGATCAAGTCTTACTATTTCACCATCATCAGAGCTTCCCTCTTCACTTGGTTCTGCTCTTCTTGCTTGGTGTCTTGGTCTGATTCCAACATTAAATGATTTAACAATAGTGATGGGTTAAATTGTGTATTATTGTACAATTGGTAGGACGAAACGATTTTTAACATTTCACATGCCCAGTTGTAGAGAGCAAAATACACATCTTGTCCACTGCTTAGCTTTGGCGATATTACTTGTTGCATGGCCATGGCCCCATGTGTAGTCCGTCCAGAGTCTTATGATGTTTTGTTATTTCATTTAAACTAATGCTTTTAGATACACAAATCATCGAATAAGATATTTGGTTTTTGGTTTGGTTTCAATTTGTTCAGATATTTTGGGTACAAAAATACAGGAACATTTAGGAAATGATAGTATTTGATTCAGTACTTGGTACTTCCTAATTCAGTTTGGTTTGGTTCATCATGTGTACTTCAGCCTCTATAATGTTTTTTTTGGTGTTAAAAAAAAAGACTAAATGATTTCCACTTGTTGATATTACTTATTACTTCAAAGGAGATAAATTCTTGTTGTTATTACTTATTACAGTCCACCATTGCTTGAAAAGGAGAACAACATGAATCTAGAAGAAGCATATTCAGTAGATGTGAACGACCCCAGATGTTTCTTTTGCATAGTCACATGTAAAGAATAAGAGAACTAGTGTTTTTCTTCTATGCAAAATCTATGACATTGTGAACCACTAATACTACCTTGAGACCTCAGAATCATGCCTGATGCAAAAGCATTCAATAGTATACACCACAAAAAAAATGTCGTACATTTGGTGCTCTTCGGAGCTTCCAAATGGTCTCGTTAAAGACTGGAGTTCATGGAGAGGGGTGTATATCAGTATATGCACATGATCTAGTACATGAATGCTCAGCTAATATTGAACTTAGCCTACCCTTTAGGATTTCTAAGATATCATGAGGTCTGATCAGTCTTTGCATCTGTAATTAATTATGGATACCGTGGAGGATGTGGAGGCAACCAAGGATCAACAAACGCATCATTGACTTCAGTAGCATCACCTGTCACAGACTCATCCCTTTGAATGTTATTTTATTTTATTTGTTTGAAAAAAGGGGCTCCCGTTTGAATGTTATTTTGTTCTAGTGTGTTGAGGAATTGAGTCAACATAGTGTATATAATTAATGTATTTCTGCGGAACGCGAACATTTTCCTCTCTATTTTTTTTTTTTGTGTAATGCAAGCCCACCTGATATCCTTTTATTTGTCATATTTTATACTCAACACAAAGGTACTTATTACAATCCTTTCACAGGTCTAAGACTAATTAATAAAATTAAGTTATCAGTTTAAGTTTGCGAAAAATCCTAAATAGATATTTAAATAAAATTGTGGTTTTATATAAAATAAACAATTACTAATAGTACATCATACACATATAAAAAAAAATATCATGTGAATATTTTTAAACGTTTTTAGGTAAGACAAATACAATATGTACTACTTTTCAAAAAAAGAAGACAAAAACAATATGTACTCCCCTGAATATTTGAGAAATCTACCGACATTAGAGTACTTATACTTTTCCCAATAATTTAGTCGTACAATTGCCAATATGAAATAAACAAGTACTCTTTTTTGGAACATAAATAAATAAGTACTCATATATTACTATAATAATTCAGAAATTAGCATTTGGAATTTGGTTATTTTAAGATCATTACCTCTTCTATATTTCGTGAAAAGATAAATAGTCAAAGAGATTCTCAAAGCCAAACAGAACGGGACAAAGAGAGGACATTAAAAGCTCTTCCGCGCGCATATTACGTGGCGCTTCTCCACGCATCGGCTTCTCTGCTTCTCACAAAACACCCAAATTCGAGACCTCTTTTTCCTAAATTTTATTTTAAATTTTAATACGATTGTTGTTAATATATATATATAGATGCTTGACTTCTTATTGACACACTACAGTACAATCAAGTAGCAATAAAATGGAAGAATTTCGAAAACTGCAAGTCTTACCCAAAGAAAACGTATACAATGAACTTGGCAGAACCTATGTATTCATATTTTTTGTAAATGTATTCATAATTTTCTAAATAAATATTACATTTTTCATAGAAAACAGCATAATTTGTTTGATCGTGTGTAGAAAGTATCTAGAGTTAATCATATATTTCTAACACTTTTCACAACTCTTCATATAATCTTTTGTATGAAGAGTTTCTAGAAATAAAATTGTTCACGCCATCAAACAAAACTAATCATCCTGCGTAATATTAGATTTTGTGAACTTTAAGACTCCTATTAGATTTTTTCTTCTGGTCAATACACTCCTATTAGATCTATGGTCGATACTTTAAGCAGGGCTGTTTATCCCTTTATCCACACGATGTCTCGGGTCTACATGAATATAAAAACATGCAAAAAAATTATATTGCATACTTTTAAAAAAATGTCTTGCATAAACTTGGTTACTCGTGGATTTCGACTTAACTGGGAGTACTATTTTATATGTAAGAGGTCTTCTTGCGTAAGTGTTTAACAGGTCACGTGGATTTCAGTTTTTACATATTTCCATGCAGCTTTTAATTTGGTCATTGCACTCGATTACAAGTTGTCTCCTTTTGATTTAAGAATGTGTACATCTGAATAAATATAATCGCAAAGAATAATTCCAAACACTACCGTCCATTTCTTCTACTTTTATTTATTTTGTCATATTATATGAATGTCAAGCAGGAGAGAGGCATTTTTCATGCAAGAGAGATAGTAATGCAGAGGAGACCGCATTTAGTAGTCATTCACCACTAAAATGCAGAATTAAAAATAATTAATAAAATATTAGAGTACTGCAGATAAAAGAGGGGAAGAAAGATTGGCGATAGGCAGATGCCCGATGGCATCTAGCTTCTTTTTTAGCCTACTATCTATAAATTATGTAATACTTTAATTCTTTTCATTGAAAATAAATTAAATTTTGTATTCAATAATACTTAGTAGAAAATTTACATATTCTCTAAAAATATACTATTACATATACATGCATTTTATTTCATATCTTATATAATTAATTTTATATTTTAATACATACAATGTTTTTTATTTTGTGTTTAGTTAGTTTCTTATATTTTTCAAACTGACTCATATATCTATATTCAACATAATTCAAAAAATGAATGTACCGTATTAATTAGTTTCTTCAATAAATTATTAAAAATTTAATATATTTAAAATAAGATAAAACTAATATTCAATAATACTCAGTAAAAATATACTTATTCACTACAAATATATTATGACACATGCATTTTTATCTTTTATTTAATTAATTTTAGGCTGTTTTTCTATAACACTCATAAAAATAATTAAATATAAATTAGGTTTGTAATAGTTAAATACTATGTATTATAACACATGCACACATTTTTAATTTTTGTTTAATTTAATTTTTAACATCTTACTTTATATATCCACATCTATTCATATGAAAAAATCAAAATATGATTTGAATTAGTTGTGTTTCAGTAAATTAAGAAAATTTAATATATTACAAATAAGCTACAGTTTATGACTAATAATATTAAATAAAAGTTTTTATTTGTTTCCAACATATATATTATAATACATATATGTATTTATTTATTTTTTAAATTTACAATCAAATATGATGATTCACTAAATTAGTTTGATTATCTAGATATTAATTTGTTCTACTTGATCGACATTTGTTCTGCATAATTTACTTAATCTGCATTTATTATTTTAATCTACATTTTATTTGATCTGGGGCATCACCTAATTATTTTACTGTAAAAACAATCTCAGATCCCTCGTGTCACCTAACTTTGCATCTAGTCCGCGAATCCCTATGGTAAGGAAACCTTTTTACCTTAAATAATACACCAGTTATAGTTTAACAGATACATATCTCTAACTAATGGCTAGAAAATGCATGCGACTGAAGTGATTTAATATTTATGCATCGACCATTTAGTGGCATAACTATTTTACACGTAAAAGTTTGAGTTTTTGTCCACTAATTACAAATTAACAAAAAATATTTAAGATAAATAAAATTATTTATAAAACTAACTTATTTTTAATTAATATTAGTTTAAAATAAATACAAATTGTAATTCTAAAAAATTATTTGTTTAACAAAAGAAAATATCAAAATAACACTTACTTGAAAGTTTATTGGTGTTTGAATACGGATTTGACAAAATGACATAATCATATTTCTGAATTACATAACTATTAAATTCGATAGTTTATGATATGGTATAATACTAGTTGGTATAGTTTTCTATAATATCGCTTTTCATAAGTGAAAGACCTGTGCTTATCATGCCCTGTCTGCATTTTTTTGCGCTACTAATTTTAAATGAAAGGTTTGAGATTTTCTTGATAAAACTTGAACTAATACAAACCATAATGTCTTTTGCACACAAAAAAAAAATACAACCATCTCTGCTGTCTATATGACTTAGTATTATTTATTAAACAAATTTGACCTTGGTGGCTATAGCTATAGGTTGGGGAAAAGGAGAAAGCTTTTTTGGATTTGCCAGTCGTAAAAGCAAACAGCCTTTTATCAGTTGCAAGTTTTATATACAACAGTCAATAGCACAATATCTGCTAAAAAGGCCAACTAATCTAACGGCTATTAAACATCTGACGATGCACATTGCTGCATTTTGCTTCCCAAAACATCATTTCCTATAAACGTCTCCTAATGTTTTCTTGCCCTGGTCTATTTTTGTTACAAATAAGTGGAAAATACTGTATCCTTTGACGTTTATCTCATATGCCATGCAATTTTAGCTTATATGATCACTGAATACTAATATATTTTTATCTCCCGGTTAGATTAGTTGTGTTATAAGAATGTATAAAAACATATTAAAATCATAAAAATTGTGTTATACCATCTCTCTCTCTCTCTCTCTATATATATATATATATATATATATCATATGTAGCTATGAGTGTAAAATTATTGGAACATAGATTTACACTTTAAGTCAATGATTTTTTATATTAATTTGATTCGCTGTTGTTTGATCAAAAAAAAAAAAAAATTTGATTCGCTGCAAATGTATACGTCATCAGAGATGACGAGTACCAAGAAATAATGATCAGAGCTTTCATTTTAAAATCAGGACCTGTCTCTAAATTATAAACAAAAAGTATAAGGAATTATCTTCTTCCACTTCGGATATGCACAATCAAACTTGAATAAACACAATCAATACACATTTCTAATAAAACTATAACATTGACATGATAAACTTAAAATATATATCTGAAAATGTTTATATATAGATCAGCGATTTAAACCCCCAAAATACCTTCGTTTTCCCCTTACATTAAAGAGAAAACGCGAGTATTTTGGGTAAAATACACTTGTTGATTGATTGATTACATAAGAAGAACAAGAAAATAAAATATAACGTAAATGAAAAAACATCAAGAAACTGCTTCGACTAGTTATGGAGAGGATCTGGACCACTTGGTACCGTTCTTTTACTGTCACCGGACCCTTTCTCGAATGAAGAATCCACCGGGGAAAATTTTCCGGCGCCAAAGAACTTCTTCATTGGATCTTCTTGGTTATTAGCCGGAGCAGGAGAGGTAGTTGTAGCCTGTATTTCTGGAAATACCCGAATTGCCCCTATCCGGGAGTTTACAGAAAGGAGAAAGAGTAGAGAAGAAAGGAAGATAACCATCAAAAGTGAGGAGCTTCTCCATTCACGAGCATGAGTCATATCTCAAACCTAAACCCTAACATAAAGCTTGTCTTCTTGATTAAACCCCAACCGTTAATTTCTCCCTCTCTCCTCTGTGGATTATATCTAACTTCTGTAACTATTTTTGAAACTGAGAGTGAGAGAAAGACATAAAGAGACTGACGTTTTGTTTTGTGGGATTAGGAGTGGCTTTCATGCAAATTCTTGAATGGCCCACGTGAATGGTTATATATAAATACAAGACAAGATCTATAAATTTCTTAAATTATTATTTTAGTTTTATACTTGTACATATGCCACATATCTAATTAATGATAAATATAGTTGTATAGTACTATTATTGGTGTGCAATTGTGTGTGTATATATTTAAGTACTTAGATCCATAATCAGATTACATTTCTTGATTTACATGTAAGAGTATTTATTGTATCTTAAAGAGTCTCGTCAGTTAAAATAAATAATGAAAATAACTTATTGGTCAAAAATGAAAAGAATGTCAATTTTTTTAAAAAAAAATTATTTTCTCAATCACCCCTCCTAAATTATAATTTTTAAAAAGTGATGAGATATGATTTACTAATCAACTTAATTTAGAATACAAATTATATAGTTTGTATAATATCATCTTTTTATTGTTTTACAAATCATATAATCATATTTTCTACCTATCTATCAAGTTCCATTATGCATAAATTTAAATGATATATTAATATTATTTTATAATTTAAGATTAATCCATTAATATTAAATAGAAATAAATTTGTTTTTAAAGAATCATATTTTCTTAAATTAGAATTTAAGGACATTAAAATTTAATTTTGTTAATAGGCTATACATTTTCATCTTATAATACACCATAATGTTTATTATTTATTTCCTTTCACCATCAGATTATGGATTCACACCATCTATTTGATTTCTCATCAAATTTAACAAATTTTCTTGATATTTGACAAAAATAAAACTATCAATCCTTGTTATTAAAATTTAATATTCCTGGTAAAACTATTAATATAAAAGCTATGTATATGTCAATACTAGCATATATGTAAATATAACTAATTTATATAAATAACTTTATTTATGATATCATCTAATAATTTTAAAATATTAAGGAAGGATCTTATAATTAAAAATATTTTACAATCAAACTATTTTATAAATATTAATACAGTACAAAATATTCATTTTATATAATTGATAAACTTATGCGAATATCTTGAAGTTAAAAACTAGGGTAGTTTTCAAAACTAGATAATAACAACAAAATTTAATATTATCGTAGTGAAAGTAGCAATAGATATATTAAGAATATAACGCTCAAACACCTTTTAATATGAGTATATATAGATATTATTCAGACATGTGATTCAAAAAAAAAAAAATCTTCAGACACACGAGAAAACATAAATCTCAACAAATCAGTGAATATAGTACCGCCACTAATGTACTTACCATTTGGTATGATTATCAAAATGTTGTTGTTTAGGAGTTGCTTACTTGCTTTACATAGACGTACATACGTAGAATAGAGGCTCAGTTTTTGAACAATTGATAGAATAATTAGATGCTTTTATAATGATAGAAATAGTTCATAACAGGGCATACACATACAAACTACGATGAATGTGAATATGTAAAAAGCTGTGTCACAGACACACAGTTTTGATTTTGCAGCAATACTATAGGATTAGACATGTACGGACAGAGAGAATGACGTTTTATAAATCTAAATACTTCTGTGAGAAGAATTATCACATAAGATTTTCGTTGGCAAATGTATGGACTACTTACATATATAATTGTTTTTTTTTTTTGCTATCTTTTGGTTACATATATAATTGTTATAGAAATGAAAATAATACAGAAGAAAACTATATATATATGATAATGTAAGATAGTGTGACGTAAGGAAATAGTGATTACATTTAGTTTCGTTGTCCATCCAATACGACGCAAAATATTAGCTTGGATGATTGAGATGAGTTTGAGAAAAGAGTGTCGTCTTATTAACTGAACTTTGCCGTTTTGTGTTTGTTCGTTTTCCTCTTTACTTTCTTTTGTCTTGAACTTTATTTTTCCTCTTTACTTTGGTCTCTTCTTCTTGCCTTCTTCTCCTTCTTCCTCTTCGTGTCAGATACAGAAGATCTCATCATCATTATGCAACTCCAAAGTATTTTAATAAAGTAAAAGAAAACGATTCTTAATATATATCACGTGGATAAGATTAATATATACGCAGGAAGAATCGACAAATCACATACGTATAACCAAACCGGATTTAATTGTGTCGCATAACCCCGTCACAACAACAGTTGATTGGTTTAAGCTAAGTTAAAAAAAAAAGAAGAAAACAGTTGATTGGTTTGGTGTGTGAGCAGACGACGAGGAGACAACTGAGTTGGTAAAATACGTGTAATAGCAAACATTAAGGATCATAGTAAGCCACCACAAAAACTTCTCCTACAATGAAAATGCATTTCTTCATAGACTCATACGAAAATGCACCTAGCTTTGATGCGTTCTTAGAGCACATCCAACGCACAGGCTATAGTTAAGTATCAAAGAAAAAAATATTATACAAATAGAAAAGTGGAGAGAGACCGAGGAAAAAGTTCTCAAATAACAACATCCAAAATAATTAGTCAGTAAATACATATCAAAATAATAATATTCTAAAATTAAGAAATTCATTTTGAGTATTTGCCGCACATGTTATCAGACAAAGCATCTGCTATAAGAAACGTGATCCTGCCAAATTGCCAATTATCAAATTTGTTTAGATTTTCTTTCTTTTTAATAAATGTTAAATTTATTCATCACAAAAACATTCGTACTATGGCGGTAACATGTAGTTGATTTTCAAAAATCTTAACTGAAAAAAGAACAGAGATGAAAACTATAACTTCGGCCGAAAGCCTATACGAACAACTTCGAATTATCCTAAACTTTTTTCGTTTGTGGAAGTGATTCTTGAAAGTACGAAATTTCTAAGTTTAGGATTTTCAAGAAATTTCAAATATGAGATTATTAGAATCTTCGATAAATATTTACGGTAAGGATGCACATGAATATATAAGAGATGCAAAATACAAAAAAATTATAAATCATTGTTGGTGGGTAAAGTTTTGACGAAAAAAAAAAGAGTTTTGGAGATCCATCTAAGCTAAGAAATGCATATGAATTATCTTTATTCTTCTTGTGTATTGATAGAAAGTTTCTATTATAGACCTTTGTTGAAATTTTTTTACTCATGAGGAAATATCATGGCATATTTTTCTACATCAAAGTCAATAGTCTTTGTTTTTTTGGCAGAATCCCAATGAGAATCTTAAAATCTCCCTGAAACGAGAGTGAAATTACAAACATGCTCCCAAAATTATATCAAGAAGATAAACTTATTTGTGATATTGGCAACTCTATTGTTTAATCTACTAAAATACAATTTCAGTTTTAAATTTTAATATATTGATATTATGTTAAGTTATTTGGGCTTTGATGATTCATGTTTTGGTTATATTATGAGTAAGAAAGGCTACTTCGCCAATGGGCTAGGCCGCTAGGGCCCTGTAAAACATTTTAGTTTTTTTTTTGCCATTATATAATTAAAAAACTGAAGCCGTTATTATTACTTTGTCAAATAATTATTTCATACTCGGTAAATTTTTTTAAAACGTATAAAAAACTAGTCAATGTTGGGTTTTACCACTAGAAGGAAAAAATCCAAGAAACATCATAATCATAAGGAAAAAACACGTATTAAATAGTTAGAAAGAAAGCATGAACGTGGACAGGAAACTTTGTAACGTTGTAATGTCTGTGGCTGTTCACGAATCGATGAACAAATTGCCAATCTTGTTGTATTCTCATTCTCGATCACTTTAAAATTTTATTTTTCTCCTAATAATTAAAATAAAAATTATATATCGAGAAAGAAAGAAAAAGAAAAAGTAAAGTAGCCGCTTTGCCTCATCTTCATCGTCTCACCTCGTTGGCTCTCTCTCTAATGGGGAGCCCGATTTAGGGTTTCGTTTCGATTTATATATCGATTTCACCATCGCCACGAACCTCTAGACTCTTCCCGGTAAGTCCCATCTTCTCCGTCTCTGCTTTCCTTCAATTGTCGCTGCTTCATGTCTGATCTAGAAAAAAAAGTTGGAAGCTTTTCTGTAAAGTAACAAGCTTTTATGATCTCCTTAGACTCATGTTTATGAAAGAACAAACCTTTTTTAAAGATCTAGTTTCTCCTTCAGACATGCCAAAGTATCCCTGTTGTGGTTTTTGATGTTTCTCTTGTGCTTGTTTAGAGTATTATGCCTAAAGAGAGGAAAGACCGGTCTGTATCTCATGAAAGGTTAAGAGCATCGCCTTTGTATTGCGAGTCAAGCCGTGCTCTGAAGAAGCCGAGTGAGAAGGAAGTCAAGGAATGGGAAGAAGCTCGATGTCCTGTCTGTATGGAACATCCTCACAACGGCATCCTTCTCATTTGCTCTTCCTTTGATAAAGGTTGCCGTCCTTACATGTGTGACACTAGCCACCGTCATTCCAACTGTTTCGATCAGTACTGCAAAGCTTCTAAACAGACACCAACCGAGAGTCCTGAAGGTGGGGTGGCTTCGGCCTCCACCACTGTAGATTTAAGAGAAGAGGCTGCGTCTGAGGTAACAGCAAGAGCAGAAGAAGCAGAGGGAGACCAAGAAAAAGCCAAACCGAAGCTTACTTGTCCGTTATGCCGTGGACATATAAAGGAATGGGTGACTGTGGAAGCTGCTCGAGGCTTCATGAACGCGAAACACAGAAGCTGTTCTTCCGAGGCTTGTGAGTTCAGCGGAACGTATTCTGATCTGAGGAAGCACGCGAGGCTCCAGCATCCAGGAGTGAGGCCGTCTGAAGCTGATCCAGAGAGGCAGAGAAGCTGGAGGAGGCTAGAGAGGCAGAGAGACTTGGGGGATTTGCTCAGCACGCTCCAGTCTTCTTTCGGAGGAGAAGAAAGAAGCAGCAGCAGCAGCAGCAACAACGAAGATGGGATTCTGTCGTTTGATGATGGTGGTTGGCTTACAGTGTTCTTCCTCATCCGCGTGTTTAGACCAGAATCGAGTGGTGGATCAAGGAGTAGTAGCTGGTCTGGTACTTCTAGAGCTAGGTCGCATATAGGTGTGAGAAGGAGATCTTCGAGGCTTTGGGGAGAGAGCTATGAAGGTGATACGGGAACATCATCTAGAGATGAAGAGAATAATAATCACTCTTCTGATGAACATGAGTCTAGACGTCGTGTTCGTAGAAGAGCTTTCATCGCTGATGATGATGATGATGAAGAAGAACAACCTTGATGGCTGTTTGGTGTTTATGCAAAGAAAATGGTGGAAACTTTGTAGTAATAATGAAACCTATTCTGTAAAATTTTTGTTGAAGATTGCAAAAGCGTTTTTAAAAAGAATTGAGAAACAAACAAAATGTTCAATAATAATTTTTACCATTAAACAAAATCTTTACAACACTGAAGAGCTTGAAAATGAACATGTTTAAGCAGAAGTAGCTGGTTCTGAAGCTGCTGCAGCAGCTCTCTTCTTGGCAAAGTATTCATCTGCTCGTGCTTGGTTCTTAGCAACTGAAGGCTTCACCCATTTCTTTCTTCCGGGCAACACAGTGAGTGTACAACCTGAAGCTTCGAGCTTCTCTTTTGCTGATGTTGAGAAGGCACGAGCTTTGAAGGTGAGCTTCACGCTGAGTTCTCCAGTACCCAGAATCTAAATATCAACAAGAATGCAAATATGATTTAATGACGAGCAAAGCAGTATCTTTGTTTTTTGTTTCTATAAGGTACACTTAACCTTAAGAGGGAGTTTCCTTTCCCTTCCAGAAGGATTGATCAAACCCTTTTGCTTCAGCGTCTCCAGTGACACTTCATCCCCATCTTCGAACCCAGCTGTTTCGATGTCTTTGAGATTAACTGGCACGTACTTGGGTAATCCTGAACGCATACCTGTTCAAAGAACACGGTTGATGCATCAGGGTTGATGGAGAAACACACAGAATCTCTCTATACACCTAACTACCATCTCGATTCTTGCCTTGAGGCCACAACACAAGTAACTAAAACTAAAGCTCTCATGTCGGTTACATACACTGAAGCTAAAGCTACTACAATTGCATCAAAGAATTAAACAGAGCCTCTGTGTGAGACATTTCATCGAACACTTAGACTACACAAAGTTCGATACTTTCATACACAAAAAAAAAGAAGCCAATGACTTTTTTTTCTTTTACCTCCGGCGATTCCTCGAAGTTTGGGAAGACGACGATAAAGAGCGGTTTGACCTCCTTCAAAACCTCTCATGATCCCAGGACCAGACCGTGACTTCTGCCCTCTCATACCGAAACCACAGCTAGCTCCTTGTCCTGCAGAGATACCTCTACCTTTTCTCTTCGCCCTCTTCCTCGAACCAGGTTGTGGTCCCAGATTATTCAGACGGAACCTCTCTGAACCTACTACTACTGCTTCCGGAGAAGAAGAAGAAGAAGACGCAGTTTGGTTCGACACAACAAGAGGTCTCGCCTGTTGCTTTCCCGTTCGAAGCTTGTAGTGGAGTTTCAGAGAGAGAATCTTACTTGGGTTTGCTCCTAAGACGCTTACATTTCCCTTAAATGAAGTGGAAGGGAAGTAGAGATGGTGAAATTGGCGGGAGATAGAGAGAGGAACAGCCATGGAGGGCACGCACCAGTTGAAAAGCTCCGAGAAGATAAGGTAAGACGATGGAATAGATAGAGAGAGAGATGGTCATCGTGAGAAATTCATTGCTAAACGACGACAGTTTGGGCCTTTGTGGGCCATTTTGAGTTTAATTTCGTTTTCGCCATTCGGCTATTCAAGATTTGTTACTATTTTCCATTTTCAACTGAAGTTAAAATCTTATAAATCAGATTTTAAGAAAACATTTCGGTTAAGATCGAGCCTAGACGCCTACACCAATTTTTAGAACCATATGAGTATTTGAGTCGAGCCAGAATGTCCTTGATTCGGGTTGGTCGACCAAAGGGCCAAGTGATCCACCATTTGATTTACTTCAATCGTGTTCTTCATTGAGTCAAATATTTATTTCTTACGTATATTTTTTATTCTCAACAATTTTCTTTATTTTCAACAGATAGAAATTCTAAAGAAGAAATATAAGATTATGATTAACCCTAGTCTCTTAACTGGAGTTCTTAGATTCGACTAAAAAACGATTCTTAGTTTTTCTTAGATTTTAAATAAGAAAAGCTAAGAAGATTTTAAATAAGAAAATCTAAGAACAACTCTTAAATAAGTGTTATAAGAGTCGTTTTTTAACCGAAAAATATAAAAAAATATCAAATCATGAGTTAAAAACCCGACTAAAAGACAAGAATTAATAATGCCCTGAGAGCCGCATAACAAAATAGACTATTTTGCTTATGAAAATGATTATCGCTTGTTCTTTCAAAACAAATCGATTGATGTTGTGTACATCAATCAAAACTCAATCTAATTTGGTACGTCACATTCAAAGAAGGTTATTTAGATTCATTCCACCGTTTCCTTGATTTTTGATGCTAGTAGCCCACTGATTTAAATTATAGTGTATTTCTTTGGACAGAGTGATATCATTTGGTCTCAAGGACAAGTTGATTCATAACATTCTTGTAGCTTTACAGCTTAGAGCACGAGGTTTGGCTCTAAATTCTTTGTTAGAAAATCTAACACCCATAATAATACATTATGTATTCTTTGACACATTCTACAACATCTATATAAGATATATAATAATTAATTTATAAACTAGTTAACACCAATTCCCAACTGATTAACGCATACAATGGTCTGACAGGGGTTTTTCGGTGCTTGATCTCTTAACGTATCTCAGGCTAATTTCCCAGTTAGTATTTGTTTTGAACTTGAATTTTGCTTTGTTCAGTTCAGAAAACATACATTATTTTAACCAATTTAATTATGGATTTTCTATTTTACAGGTAAACATACATACATCCGTGCATCAACAAAATATGATATGTATAATAATATCATATTCTATTAAATAATATACATACATTCAAAAGTTCAATAACCCCCAAACTAGCACAATCATATATTTTACATAACCTTATGCATACAGATTATAAAAGGTTTTAGTGGTTTGTACCATCATTAAGTTTATCAAATCATTAATTCATACGAATTCCTTTCTCCACGACAAGAAGAGAACAATCTGTATTGTGTAAACACCTGCATTTTATTTGAAATAATGGTGTTACTTTATTGTTTATTACATTACTAAGTTTCTTGATTAAATAAATAATCAATTGAAATAACAATAATTGGATCCCTGATAATATTTTCTTACTTTTTGAGACTTTGGGTTCGCTGACCGCTCATAACTAATAAGTTGATCTTTCGCTCTTGAATTATCTTGTGGATTGGCTCATTAGGATCTCCGACATCAGTGAATGTGTCTGCTTTAATCTGTTGATTAATTATGATGAGACTAACCTTTTGAACAAATGGTTGTTGATGACATGAACTTAAATGTAAATATCTTTAATTTGCACAAGTGATTCCACGTGGTCAAGAGATTATACCCCATGATTTCCACTTATCTTCTTGGCTTTCTCTAATATACCTAAAGCAATTTTCATATTCTTTTCTTGAGCTAGTCTTATGAGTTCTGCACCTGCATAACATACAAGAACACACATAAGATAAAGGAAAAACATAGATGTTTTTCTTAAATGAAGAATAATCGTTGACAAACGACTTTACTGGGTGAAAATGGATAGAAAAGTTGAGCAAAGGCCACTGATGAAGATAGTGAGATAGGAGTAACAAAACTTTGTGGCTGTTTTGCAAATATCAAAAGTTTATTGTTGTCACTTATATCTTGAAGATTATCAAGGACCCAAACGAGTAAATCATAACTTGAGCTGCTCTCGTCAATAACCACCATAACATTCTTCATCTTCTTTGAGTTTGTGACAATTAAAATCTTGTCAATGTGTTTATTTATAATGTGTTTGGACGTGGATCCAGTCTAAGAAAGTAATCAGACGATTTGGTAACTGAAAGGGCTCGTTCACCAACTAGATTCGTTTTTTTTTTTTTCATTTACAAGAAAAATACACTCGAGTAACATTGAATTATAGGGCGATCGAGTAATATGATTTCATTCAGAATTAATATATCATTATAATTAGTTTATGAAAAATTACCACCACTGATTTATTTATTTTAAAAATGGTTTGAGTCTAGCGGGGTTGGTAGCTGCCGGATACATGCTAGTAATGACATAAGAACACTAATTATGTTTGTGCTAAATTATAATGATAATCAAAATAAAATATTATTAGAGTTGGAGAAAATTAAAATAAGCCGCTATCGACAGAATTAGTATACACCACCACTATGTTATAAATATTGATCATTTAAACAAAATCAATTTTATGTATTTTTTAATAAGTTTGACTCATTTGTTAAATATCCTCATATCAAGATTTTTGTTTGACAGCAAACTCCATATTTTATTAAACGTCATATCGAGGTTACGACATGAAAAATGTGCAGATACACAAATACAATATAGATATGCTTAATAATTCAAATAGCAAAAAAAAAAAAAAATTATTTGGCTGTTGTCAACTCAAGTTAATTATTGGTAAAAGAAGGGTTAATAATTAGTAAATTGAATATGACAGAACCAAAGAAGAAAATGTTCAAGTAGGTTCTACACTGACGAAAGAACTTAATCGAGGAACAACACGTTAGCTGTTCATGTGCTTCCATATTGGGCCTTTCGTTTTAACTAAAAATTTAAGGCCCCATAATTAAAAAGATCACTGAAAGCTGGCAATATGATGGGCCTAGTAAAGCAGCCTATTAGGAACTTGCGAAATCACAATTTGCCAGCATTTTCTTACATCATCGCGTGATCGGACAAGGTTGAAAACATATGATTTTCCCGCAATTTTACTTTCACAAGTGAGATTAAAACAAATTACATTATATCGCCATATGATCTTTTCATCTTAACTTTAACTTAATCACAAAAGAGATAAAATAAAATATTAATCATCCCTTTAATACGAAAAGAATATCCAAATAAGCACCAGAGCATAACTTGTACGCACGCACAACTAAATAAATACGTCAAACTTAAACAAATCCAACGGCCACGATCAATTGTCAACCTTCTAGATCCACCGTCCTTTCCATACTCCTCATCACACCAAATCATTTTATCATTTCAATTTAAAACCCCACTCAAAAAATTAAGCGAAGCTCTTCCAAACAGTTTCAGAAAAAATATCAGAAGAAACAGAGACATGGAAACGGCGTCGTTTAATCCTTCTTCTCCGGCGAATCTTCCGTCGTTTCTCCTCCTCTTCGTCTCCGTCTACCTCCTCGGCTACTTCCTCATTTTCCGCTCGTGGAAATCACCCCATCTAGGCGCCAGCTGCTTGATGTCTCTCTTCCACGGCACTCCCGCCGTCGTGCTGGCCTCTCACGCCCTGCTTACAACCCCACGGGCCTTCGCCTCTCCCAACACCGCCGTGGAATCCACCGTCCTCGACTTCAGCATGGCTTACTTCACGATCGACCTCCTGCACTACCTCGTCTTCCTCCCCAACGACTTCCTCTTCATCCTCCACCACGTCGCCACGCTCTACGTCTTCGCCACGTGTCGATTCGCCGTAGGTCACGGAGCTCACGCGCTTCTCCTCCTCTTGGTCCTAGCGGAGGCGACGAGCGCGTGCCAGAACGTGTGGACGATCGCCGGGTACAGAAGGGACGACGTCGTGCTGGCGAGGAGGGTGAGAGAGCTCTTGTCTCCTCCTTTCTACTTGTTCTACACTGTGGTTCGTGGACTGGCTGGTCCTGTGGCTCTGTACGATATGGCGGCGTTTTACGGAAGCGGAGCCGCGGAGGGAGCGGTTCCAAGGTGGGCTTGGATATCGTGGCTCGTTGTGATTGGCTCGGCTATTGTGCTTAGTGTTTTGTGGGTTTTACGGAACTGGGTTGATTGGTTTAGGGAGAAAAACTCTGGCAAGAAGTTTAAATGATTTTTATTTATATATATTTTTAACGTTTGATTGATAAAAGTCTAGATAAACAGTGTTCATAATAAATTTATTTGATTGTATTTGTTTAGTGTAAATTAATGATGATAACATTTTCTATGAATCTTAAAGCTTAGTGTTATTTCTATTGTAAATTGCGGTTGTTTGATTTGAATCTTGTCTGGATTAAACTGCATATAGAAATGATTTTATTTTTCTTTTCCGAAAATTTTAAATTTATTTGATTGTAGATGTGATACATAATTAAATTATAATGTTTATGTATATACTATATATCATAAGAAAATGTAAGCCTCACATAGACTTTAATCTTGTTGGTGATTGGCCAACTCACGGTACAATAACCGTACAGGTCAACTCCAAAACTGCATGCGTGTCACGGCAACCTTTGGTGCTTGTGATATTGTATGGTTGACTCAAACATTTGTTCATCCCTAATCATTATATTTAAGTGGAAGTTGACCGAATTAGCGAATTATAAATTTAACAGACTGTGTACTTAAGAATTAGGAGTTAAAAAAAAAAAAGTTCGTTGACAAGGATATATATTTGTTAATCCATACCAAGCCTCTTCCTGCTTACATGCCTTATTTTCATGAAATGGACTCCCATTTGTTTATAGAATGAACTAACTTGTCAGAATAAAATACATTGATAAGTTGTTAACACATTAAGAACAAAAAGAAGTATAAAGAACTCAACCCCGTCAAAAGCATATTGATCATTCCGGCTGCGACTCCATTCCATAGAACGACTCGAAAAAGTATTTTAGCGACATCATCGAAGCTGTTGAGAATGAGAAGTGGGGACAAACAATAGGATTCCTTTGTTACTAGTTACTACTATAACTCAAAACATATCAACCAATCACATTATTTGATTCTTAAAAACACAACAAGCTTCCTGCAATCTTATCACTACCATAACTCAAAACATACCAACCAAGATCTCTTCCGTTCCATTTAACTCTACCTGATGCTTAAATACAAAACTAAAAGAGATAAGTTAACTATTAGTCTATAACTATGTAATATCATTTATATCATTTATTAAATAATTCAAATCTTATGTCAGTGAAAAATTGATGATATATTACATAACTATATTTTCTGTTAACATCAGTTTAATAAATATTATTTTGACTTCATTTGCATCATTTCAAACATTTGTTCTTAAATAAATCTTACTAAAAACAGTCTAAAGTTCTAAAAACAGAGATTACGGGATGTAGTTTAGATTTGCTTGTAGATTTAATTTTTTTTCTTGTGCTCTCATATTAATTGAGTTTGTTAGTAGCAAATTTTTTTCTCCAGAATTCGTTTGTGCTAAGATTTAGATTTTCATTTACATGCTCGTCTCTCTCTTTAGTGCTTCAACTTATTCTTAACAGTTTATTTGTTCTGAACTTTTGATTAAAAAAGTTTCAACAAAAGATCAATCTTTTCTTCTTCTTATGAGTCCCTCTAAGCAAGCCCCATTGTATGATGATGATGCTGTTTCTTCTTATGCTAATAGTCCCACCACTTATTTGATGGAAAACATCTTAAAAGGTATTTTTTCGTTTATTGTTCTTTTCAATTTTCTCTTTCAAAATTACAATTTGTAGCAAATTTTGGCATTCAGTTTATGCATAAAAATGCTTAATTGTTAAAATTCTTCTTCTTTTTTTTTAACTTTTTGTTAAAATTCTTCCTCCTCTGGTCTTTTAATCGTTTCAGATTATACAAGAGGCAAAAGACATGGTTATCGATCTTATCGTATATTTCTGGAAGAAAATTCAAACCGTTTGATTATGTAATCTGCCATTTTGATGAAACAGGAGAAGAAAACTAACTGTGGTCAGGCGTGAATGTATTCTACCAAAAAATGGCGGACCAAAAGCATTCAGAAGTATAGAAAAAAGAAGTATACAAGAAGAAAAGTTCTCTGGCAAAATTTTAGTTGTTTTATAGCCATTTGTTGTTAGTTCATCTTCTTTTCTTTTTATATTTTCTTCCACATTTCTCCGTATACTTTTTTTTCTTCCTTTTCATATTTTTAAATGGAAAAATGATTATTAATGCAGAATATTTTAATTATTTTATTTTCTGACATATATTTATTTATAAACATAAATCTAACGTCAATAAAGTATTTTAGATTGCTAATAGTAAACTATACAGTTATTAACATCACTTCTAAAATCTTCTAAACATTATTTGAAAAGAGATTTTGACATATATTATATCATATTCTCTCAAAAAAAGATGACATGTCACTAAAAAGATAACACGGTTTTAAGAATTTATGATATGACATCATTTAATAATGATTTATATAATTTACTTTATAAATTTTTTATTTTTCGCAAGAATTTTAAATAAGGTAATACTAATAACTTCTACATCGAAACCATTATGTAAATTTTTTTACAATTTTTTTATCAAGATTTTGAAATATAGTAATAATTAATTTCTTATTTATGTTTCTAAAAATTGGTATAAATATATGTTTATATATATACAATAAAAAATATTTTCTAAGGGTACCCTACAAATTTAAAACTAAAAACATACTAATAAAATAATTTTTAGTTGATATTAATTTGATTGGAATTTTATTTATATTTATCGGTTCATTAAATAAATTAACATATTTACTTTTACCAATTTAATATATTTTAACTACAATAAAAACCAAAAATTTAGTAATATATATTTAAATATATAACTATAACTAGGGGATAATATACATATTTAAATAAATAGTCATTTCCTATAAATAGATATTATTCTTAACAAACAGAATTTTAATTTATCGAAGTTTAAATAAAATAAAAGTTATTAAACAAAATCAAAAGAGAAAGACTACTTATAATTATATTTGTTATTTTATTTTTCCACAACAATAAAATTAAAAGAGAAAAATAATAATGTTTAAATGTAAACCTTTAAATTAAGATAAAATATATTTAAAATTATTAGTTCTACGCATGGCTCAAAAAAACTCTTAGCTGCTATTAATTTTAAATTATTAATGAATTATATATAATTGAAAACAGTTATTTAACCAAACATAAAATGATATAATAACTGATTGACATCATTTATAATAACTGATGTAAATTTACATCCGTTACACATTATTTGGATCATCAGTCATTTAAATAAGAGACAAATTTTTTTAACATCATTTATAACCGATGGAAATATTCAAAATAAATGATGTTAAAACTTTTTTTTGGATAAAAGGTTTCTTCATATCATAACATCATTTGTTTACCCATAAAAGAACTGAGCCATCCAATTTCAGAATGAAAAGAACGGCTCAGACTGGATTTTCTACCTAGATAGGTAACTCAGGGGACGGCTTCGAACAATCGGCGCACAAAAACTCCAGACAAAAGGTTTCTTCATACTCGCTGTCAGTGATGCACCGACCACACTGAAAACACCTCTGTATACAAAGAGAACAAGCACGGCATTCCTCCTTCCCTTTACAATCTTCTGCTGGACAGTCATACACAAGCCTCGAGTTCTGACATTTTGGACACATCTCAATATCTATCCCCTCGTTCTCATCACATGATACACACGAGTATCCTCTATGGTAAAAACGTGGCTTCTGTATGGACCTCTCCACATTATTTTCTATGCCCAACAAACCAAACAGTTCCTCATAGTGATCTTTGGTAACCCCAAAGAGGCCACCGATTTCCAAGTGCTTCACTTGAAGCTTTCCCGCAGACTTCAGATCCCTCAAGATGCTCAAAACACCATCGATAGTGATCCTTATGCATCCAGGCACGCCAAGCTGCCAGCCAGAAAAAAAATATTACGTTTAAATAAGATCCCAAATATGCTTTTTTTCTTTAACATGAAAAGTAAATGAACAAGAGCTCACCTTAACTACTTGTGGGTTGCGCTCCAACACCAGCTTAAGACAATCTTCTGTAATTCTAGAGCAATCTACGAGCCTCAAACACCGCATAGTGCCCTGAGCACGCTCCGTTAACTGCAGAAGGGCCTCATCAGTGATCTTCTCATTCAACGGTTGAGAAATGTGGATATGTTTCCACAGTAGCGAGTCATCACAGACAATCGTATGCAGCGACTTGCAAACCATTCTAACTGAAAGAAGATCCTTCACTCCCAAGTGATAAAGACAAAAACCAAACGCCGGATGGACGTTTGCATTCTCTCCTCCCTCATTGGTGCAGCGACCACTGCTTTCTGCAAGTTCGCCACCATTCCTCCCATCCTGAAGTCTCAGTACCTCGTCCACACTACTAGCAGATACGAAGGCACCATGACAAGATCCATTATCATCAAATACATCACCAAACCCGTTCAATGACCCCCACCCATTATTGTACACATTACTACTCTCCGGGAACTCCTGAAACCGCATTGCATTGTTCCAGATGAAACTCAACCCAGCAAAGAGCTGGTGGTGGTTTCCATCACCAATCCCACTCTCATCTCTTCCATAATCAACCTCCAGATCCTCAAGCCATCCAGTGATGGCAGTGAAAGTATTGTTGATATCCATGCCAAAAGGATCAGACGGCAGAACATCAAGTATATCAACACAAGCTGCCGAATCTCCAGTGTTGTTCCTCCGTTCATAGTCAAAGGAACCACCTTTATCAATACTTGAACACCAAGGATGAGAAAAAACGTCACGGTTCCTCTCAGAAACTCCCTCAACAAGATACCCATTGGCTATCTTCATCGGTTCCTCAGATAGATGGGGAGAAAAGTTTCTCTGTGAAAAATTCAACGCCATATCTACTACTAAACTAGTCTATATATATACAACTAAAAAGAATACCTATACAGAACACCTAAAAAAAATTGAAGCCCCTTAAGATAAAAGATCAGATCCGGAAAAAAGCTATCTTTTTTTTTGGTTATCTGTAATTGATAAGAAGAACAAAAGGAAAGAAGCTGGATCGGTAGAAAACACTTGATTTCAGATGACAACAAAAAATACTAGTCACCCAAATCTTCTGAGCTTATTTTCTAGATTAGAAAGTAAAAGGAACCCTACGAAACTGAAAACGCTAAGATGAGACGTATTAACAACGAATTGGTGACAAACGAATGAATTGAATAAATTGTTTTTTTTTTTCCTTTTCTGTCTAACACTTTGGTCGATCAAAACTAGGGTTTTCCAGATAATTCGAAACCTAAATTAAAAAAGAAAAAAGATGAAGACTTTCTGATCCGTGAGATCAAATTGAATCAAACCAATAGAGAAAGAAGTCGAAATCAACGACGAAACCCTTTCTCACCCACGAGGAACAGTGATCAACGGGGGGGAGGAGAAACCCAAGCCGAACCCTCGCCGCGAAATAAACGAGATCTCTGAGAACAGTTTCCGATTGGATTCGAAACAAAACGCAGCAAGTTCCTTCCTTTTGGTAAATCAAATTGGATTCGAGAAAGAAAGGAAGAGAGAGAGAAAGAGAGAACGGGTTGGTGTGTGGTCGACCGAGTCAAGGAGAGAAAACGATGGAAATGACGAGAAAATTGTGCGAGAAAATTCTCCAGTCTTTTGTTTTTATTTTAGGGGTCGAGAGAGTTCACGAGGGAGAAAAATAAATAAATAAATATTATCTTTTTGAGGAAGTAAAGAAAAAAGGAAAGAGATAAGATTAGGGTAACGGTGAAATCGTCAAAGTCTTTAGGAAAATGGACACGTGTCTTTTGTAGACTTCTCTGTCATTCTTCTTGCTCTTTTTTGATCTGCCCCACAGATTTTTAACTACAAAACCTGTTTAATACGAATTAATTAGACAACAAACACCATTTTTTATTATTGCAGGGCCTGTTTCTTTTTTTTTAATTAATGATATCTAATTAAAAAATAAATAAAACTGAAGTTTTTTTTCGTATTAATGATGATGAAGTCTTGATGCCATAGACCCAGTTTTTTTTTTTTGTCAACAGATTTTTTTTCTCTATATTTCATAACACATCATTTTTGATATCTATATTCCACAAAACATCAAATTTTATACAATAGATGTGGTAATCCATATCGTGTAAATAAATGGTTGCCACTTGCTATTTATGTTTATTGAATAAATGGTTACCACTTGCTACGTATCGTGTAAACATATTCATTTTCGAGACATGTGTTGTTGGGTAAATTTGCATGGAAACTGGAATAAATAATGTTTTTGCTTTTAGAACCATACAGATTCACAACAACAGAATCTAAACAAATATAGCCATACAAATAAACTATGTGAGCATGATATGTCAAAAAAGAAACTATGAGCATGATTGGTGAAGGTTAAGTTGTGGTTAACGATTTTAGTGTTGTAAGATTTTGGCTATAGATTTAAAAATCGATAAATATTTTTTTTGCTTTTCATAGCTATAGATATTTTTCTTTTTGCAGTTAAAAAGGAAAAAAAAAAAGAAAAAAATCTCTAGTGTTTTTTAACAAAACATACACATCATAATTAGAAGAGATTTGATGTTGTAGAGAAATTATAGCAGTGAGAAAACTCTGGACGATAAATATCATCAATTTGCACAAATTTATCAGCGATATGTGGCTGATTTAAAATGTGGAATCTAAGCAATTCAAATATCAGATAAACGGGATGTGTTCTTGATTAACTAACTATTTATAAATCATGCTTTTTTGTGACAACAATATTTATAAATCATGCTTATCAAGAAGAAAAGGAAAGTTACAAAAAGGGAATGTTTGCCAGATATACCCGTTTGTTTTAACAACACGTAAAGTAAAGTTCAATGTAGACTGCGTTTTAGAATATGCTTCGTAGGCGAAGAAAAACTTGGAACCTTAATATGAACGTCCAAGATATCCCCCTCTTTGTGACATAAACTGGAATTGAAAAATATTAATTATCGATGAACACAGGTTACACAGCATAACCATTAGTTTTTGGAAGATATTAGTTGGGCCAATATAAAGTTACTTTCTTGGAATGTTATTAATTAGTCTTTAAGGAGAAATTATAAGTTAGACAAATGTAAAACAATAAAAGAGTCACACATCAAACAAATAAATAAATAATGGAACAGCCAACTAGAAATAATAAATAATGGAACAGCCAACTAGATATTGATATTGATACATACTACTGATTTCCTTGTTTGTTAACGGATGTTCTGTTCACACTGAGAAGAGTTTATCTATATCGGATGACTAGAGCATTTCTTGCTGAATTTTCATTTAGTATTTTAGCTTCTTTTTTTTTAACATTAGTCGACAATTTTACGTGTTTTATTAGAATTTATGTCTGACTATATTATTCTGAGCCGATCTATGAAATACGTACTGTTTACCACTAGTGCTGGGTATATTATCCGAAACCCGAAAACCAAACCGGAACCGAACCGAAAAAACCGAAACCGAAACCGGATCGAGAAGTACAAAAACCCGAACGGTTCCTATATTTCTAAACCCGAAAAACCGAAACCGAACCGGGACCGAACCGAAAACCGAACGGGTACCCGAATATTTTGAATATATTAAAATATTAATTATTTTTAGTTTTAATGTATGTAAAAATAATTTATAAATTAAAACTTCTAATAAAAACCCGAATTACCCGAATATTTTTTTTTGTTTTCCGGGTTTAACCCGAATTTTTGGGATTTTTTTTCGGTTTTTGGGCTTTAAACCAACCAAACCCGAATTATAAATAATTCGGTTCCACTTTGGGTTTTATAAAAAAAATAGAAATCCGACCCGAACCCGACAAAACCCGAACCGAACCGATCCGAAAAATGTCCGGTTCCTAAACGGTTCCTAAACACCCCAACCCGAATAACCCGAAAACCGAATAAACCGAACCGACCCGAACCGAAAACCCGAATGCCCAGCACTATTTACCACAATGGCTTCGTATGATATTTTAGTGAAAATTATTTTTAAATGGTTCATTAAAAATAATTATATAACTGATTTAAATACAAAATTTGAAAATACTAAAGTTTTTTTAAGATACTCAATGGTCTTGGGCCTTAGTTAGACCCATCTATAAAAACAAGTCCATAGAACTATATACCATTAATTTTTGTTTTTTAAAAAATGATTTATAACTATTATTTTTACAGTGGTTTATTATTATTTACTGTTTAAGCAAAAAAAGAAATGATTAAAAAAGAAATTATTCTGAAAACAGACATTGTATCATATGTTTTAGCTACTTATTCAGCTAATTCACCATATATGGAGGACAACAATGAATGATATAGCTGCACAATATATATATATATATATATATATATATGTATTGTGTGGTATAACAACTACAACATATAATATATCGAGTTCTTGGTTTATATGGTACAGTAACAGAAAAGTTAAAGGAAATAATATATATATATATATATATGCATATATATAACATGGCACTAGAGAATCATGAGAATAAAATACTCGGTAAGGTAAAAACATATAGGGCATATATATCTTTTCTTTCATGTATCTAAATGTTAATATTATAAAGGCTTGATATGTATTGTGTGTGATAAAGATTTGTAAGTTTTGGAACATTTTGGTTCTAAAGGGTGGACTTTTTTTTTCCAACAAAATGCTATTGTAGACTAAGAATAATCCCAGCCTGTTAGCCAAGACGGTGGAACTGAATCGACATAGACCATATCTGATGACAAACTTCTAACAACACATGCTAATTTGTCAGACATTAGATTTTTTTGCCCCTGGAATGTGTCGGATTGCAAAGGTTAGAAAGAAATGCTTACATCGCAAGAACTCTTCCATGTGTCTAGTAAAAACCGGCCATTCTGTTGGTGTATACACCATCTTCACCAGAGGAGAATAGTCTGTTGCAAACATCATTTCTGAAAGCTGTAGGGTCTTCATGCACTCTATTTCCCAAATCAAAACTTCACATTCAGTATGTAAAGGTGATAGACTTCTGCGGATATTCATGACTCCCACCATAGCTTCAGTTGCTCTTTCTCTCTTATAAAACCAGCCTTGTCCTAAATAATTCGAATTTTCCTTCCACGATCCATCAACAAAGCACTACTACATGTTACTAAGATTTATATTCCCATTCGATAAAGTACTTTGTGTCACTGTTGTGGAGACTTTCGTTTGTGCTTCCGACCATAAAATCCCTTCAATTTCTGCCATTTGAAGAATTTATGGGAGAGTCTTAATTTTTCTTAAAAAAACTCTATCATTCCGATTTTTCCAAATGTACCACATTATCCAAGGAAAGAACCTCAAATCTAGTTCTTTTGGAATTCTCCAAAATAAATAGTCCATGTTAGAGGAACTGAGAAAAATTTCAAGATAAGATGGGATCTTAGAAAGAGTCCAAATATGGAGTGCTACAGGGCATTTAAAGAGAACATGGTTTGCCAATTTCTCTCCAGTTCCACATATTGGACATTGGGTATCACACTTGATACTTCGAGCCCGGAGATTTTTTGTGACTGGTAAAATACCTGCAGATAGCACCTGCTAAACAAAGTGTGAACTTAAATAAGGTATTTTTTTTTAGAAACTACTAATTATAGATGGCTGTCTTGTTAAGTAATAAAGATTATCTAGTGTCAAATTAAGAGATGTTTTATTATCAACCTATCTCATCAGTAGACAAAGTCTTGTTGTAGAATTCTCTCAGAATAATCTTTAGCTTTTAAAGACGTAAATACGTTACTGTATATTGTATATATAATTGTATGTGTTCTCGTAATTTCGTTCTTACAATGAATAATCAGTTAACTGTTTTTCTCTTATGTTATCTTTCTGCATGTTTGTGAGTAGAATACAGTCATGTTTTACGTACGTACATTTGGCTTTGCGTCTTCCTAAGCAGAAAGATGAGGAGTTTACTACGAGACACAAAAAGAAAAGATATAAATATTACTATGATTTATGAAGATTGGGGAAAATGAAAATGATTTATGTTTTTTAATTAGTACTCATTTTTCATCACAAAAAAAAAGAATCCACCTTCGGTCAGAGAGATCGAATGCAACGTAAATGCGGCTTTGGTCAAAGTAATTCTAGAGCTGGTTTGATTATCTAACAGGTTTATTGATGTCCCTTAAAAGGGGTTTTTAAGCATAATTACAATTAAAATAAAGGAAAAAGTAAAGAAAAGTGGAGGGACGTACCTTATTTAAGGGAAGCAAGGGACGTTGCTTCCATTATTTCTTCAACTTTTGTTTGTCACTCTTTCTCTATGGCCCACTTAAGAGACATTAAAGAGTTTTACCATTAAACATGGTTAAGATGAACTAGGAAAGATACTGTGGTCGGGTTTGAAAACGTACCCGAGGCTATGTACATTGTTAGAGTGTTCTTTGGGTTCAGAATTGGTATTTTAAACCAAGAGCTGGCCTTGGACAAGTAGATATGGACGTCTGATTTTATTTGTAAAGCTTTTAATAGTAAAAATTCCATTTGGTTATAGTGGTGATGACAGTCTTGAGCCACTTTTATTAGAAAGGAACAGTTTCAAGACATATATTAACATTTGTTTGGAAACTACATTTCCATGTATAAGAGCTGGTTCTGATCAAAAGCTGGGTCTCAAAATTCACTTTTGAGTGCGATTCGAGGAACCCTCACCGGATGCACGTGTGTGCAACCTGCAAAGCTATTATGGACAGAGAGCTTGTCGCTACAACTCATCGTGCTAAAGAAACGACGTCGTGTGCTAGTGACTCGAAAAGCTCCAAATAAATCGTAATCATAAAAATCACAAAAGTAAGACTTGGCATCCCAGAATACTATTAAAAGAAAAGCAGCAAATAAATCAATTAAAAATTGTAAAGGAAGGAAAAAAAAGTATTAACGATCAAATGAAAACCGTTGGATCATCAAAGAAGTTTTTTTTTTTTTAACAACTATCAAAGAAGAATTATAACTGGATCACGAGAAGAATATACAATTTTTATTAAAAGTAAGAAGAAAAAAAAAAAGAGCAAAAATTTAAAATAAAGCAGAAAATTCATCGCTTTGATACAAAAAAAAAGAAGAAATTTCATACTTCCCAAAGGAAAGGGGAACGAAAGAATAACAACAACCCAGAAAACAAAAATAAAAATTAAAATTCATCAAGTCAACAAAGAACAACGAAGAGGTCCGAGCAAGTTTGAATGTTATCATCATCGTTGTAATCGTTTATCTTCTCCATCCATCTGGGTATTTCTCTGTTGACCTCAATTCCTTTCATCGCCGATTATTTCTTCTTTTCTAATTCCTGGAAAATCCATTGGGTTTGTTTGTTTTGTGGAGAATGTACAGCTTCCCTCTTGTTCTCGTCCTCTGATTCTCTTTATCGCGTTTCGTTTCGGATTGTTTATCAGAACCGGAATCGCGGAAAGTTTGAATTTTTATTTGGGTTTCGTACAAAAAGGTCGAGACTTTTGCTATTGTTCAGGTTCGTTGGTTAGATTCTGTTTAATAAAGTTATTGGCTTGATCTAACGATTTGAGTGTCTGATGGATTTGTTCTTTCTTAGGTGGTGTTGTTGTTGTTGTTGTTCTGTGGGAATGATTAGAGAATAAATAATAGCTATGTGGAAACAGATTCTCAGTAAGCTTCCCAAAAAGTCTTCTAAGAACGATCATCATCACCATCGTGGAGGACGTGAACACGGTGGTGGTCATTCCTCTTCTTCATCTCATGCCTCCACTTCCAAAAGCAGTGACAATGCCGCTGGTAAATCACACACCAAGAACGCTCCTCCTGCAGGCGGGAGACCCGCTGCTTCTGACTCGCCTTTCAAAGGTGTAAACAACAACAACAACAACAACAGCAATGGAGTCTTCACTCCTTACGAAGCATTGCCTAGTTTCAAAGACGTTCCAAACGCGGAAAAGCAAAACCTCTTCATCAAGAAGCTCAACTTGTGTCGTGTAGTGTTTGACTTCACGGATCCCACGAAGAACATCAAGGAGAAAGATATCAAGAGGCAGACTCTACTAGAGCTTGTGGACTACGTGAACACCGCTAACGGCAAGTTCAGCGAAGCGAGTGTTCAAGAAGTCGTTCGGATGGTCTCTGCTAATATATTCAGAACGCTGAACCCTCAGCCGCGTGAGAATAAAGTGATTGACGCCTTGGACCTTGAGGAGGAAGAGCCTTCCATGGACCTTGCCTGGCCTCACTTGCAGCTTGTCTACGAGCTTTTCTTGAGGTTTGTTGCTTCTCCCGAGACTGACACCAAGCTGGCTAAAAGATACATTGACCGATCCTTTGTCCTGCGGTTGCTCGATTTGTTTGACTCCGAGGATCCTAGAGAGAGAGATTGTCTGAAAACCATCCTCCATCGGATCTACGGTAAATTCATGGTTCACCGTCCTTTCATCAGGAAATCCATAAACAATATCTTCTACCGGTTTGTTTTCGAGACAGAGAAACACAACGGGATTGCTGAGTTTCTTGAGATCTTGGGAAGTATCATCAACGGGTTTGCTCTTCCTTTGAAAGAAGAGCACAAAGTGTTTCTCGTCCGTGTGTTGATACCTCTCCACAAACCGAAATGCTTGCAGATGTATCATCAGCAGTTGTCTTATTGTATCACACAGTTTGTGGAAAAGGATTGCAAACTTGCTGATACGGTTATCAGAGGGTTCCTCAAATACTGGCCCGTGACAAACAGTTCCAAAGAAGTCATGTTTCTCAATGAGTTGGAGGAAGTACTTGAAGCAACTCAACCACCGGAGTTCCAACGGTGCATGGTACCACTGTTTCGCCAGATTGCTCGATGCTTGAACAGTTTGCATTTTCAGGTAAGTCTTTTTGGTTAAGGGTCTAATGAGTTTGTGACTAGATATCCAATCTTTTGTTTCAGGCTATTACAATGCATCTGTTTGGTTGTTTTGCAGGTTGCAGAGAGAGCTTTATTCTTATGGAACAACAATCACATAGAGAATCTGATAATGCAGAGCCGCAAAGTCATTCTTCCAATTATATTCCCTGCCTTGGAGAGAAACGCGCAGAAACATTGGAACCAAGCTGTTCATAGCTTGACACTAAACGTGCGGAAGATATTTAACGACCTTGACCCTGAGTTGTTCAAGGAGTGCCTAGCTAAGTTCAAAGAAGATGAATCAAAGGAAGGTGAAACCAAAGCGAAACGTGAAGCCACTTGGAAACGTTTGGAAGAAGTTGGGATGCGTAAGGCTTCATGAGGTTTAGAGCTGTAAAGAAGAAGGAAAAAGAGAGAGAGCTTTTCGTGTCTTCCTCCACTGGAAATGTGGTATGTTCTTCAGATACTTCTGATATTCAATTCAGGAGAAGCATTGAAGAAAAGTTTACAATTATTGGTCTCCTCTTCGTTGAAGGAAAAAAGGAAACTCAATATGTAAGGTTGTTCCCTGTTCTCTGAAGCTTGTTAATGGTTTTTATTTCTTCTTCTTTGGCTACGTTGTCCGATCTCTGTTCCTCTGTTTCCCTGAGACTGTCTCTGATTCATTTCTATCTTCTCCTATTGATGATATCTGCAAAATTGCAGCTTTAGGAGGAGTTGCCACAAGAATCAGTTTGTTGTTTTTGTATTAAATACTTTTTCCCTTTCGGATTCTCACTTGTATATTTTTGGGGTTTGTGGATCTGTTTACCAACTCCAACAAGTCTTGGAACTCTCAAACACTTAATTGCATGATCTAGATTTGGTTCAGTCATTAAATCTCTTGTTACTTCCATTGGTTTATGACTTAAAAACGTTGTCGACATGCTGTTCCCTGTTTCAGACAGTGAACTATTTTTTTTCTCTGGTCATTCTGTCTTCTCTCAATCACCATCTTTTCTTTTTATCTCTCCCTCTAGGTCTCTAATCTTTATCCATTTCTTTTTCTCTCTCTCTCTCTCTCTCTCATCATGCCAACGAAGCAATAACTATGAAAAGCTAAACCCTTCTTCTTGGTTCTTCTGCTTCGTTATATATGATTCACAAATCCAGATCTTGTTTTTGCTCTGATTTTGCTTGGTCTCTGGATGACTAATCTAATCTTTTTTATGTGTGATGAGATGAGCTTAGGAGTAGTATAGCTTACTTCTTCTATTGGATTTTCTAGTTTCTGAGATCTGACTTTGCTTTAAAGCAATGGAAACTTGAGAATCTGATCTCAGTTTGAAGTTTGACTCATAGATCGGAAGATGTTTAAGCAAATACTTGGGAAGCTTCCTAAGAAACCTTCTTCTGCTAAGTTTTGGGATAATGGTGAGTCCCAAGCTCCAGATAACAACACTCAAGGTGATGGCGTTTTGAGCCAGAGATCATCAAATGGTGATAATAATCTTGATTCTGTTCCCGTTGAGGTCTTGCCAAGGTTGAAAGATGTTTCCATCTCCGAGAAGCAGGAGCTGTTTCTCAAGAAGCTTAGGTTATGCTGCGTAGTGTTTGACTTCGTGGCCGAGCCTCAACGAAACCTCAAGGAGAAAGAGATCAAAAGGCAAACACTTCTCGAAGTTGTGGACTATGTCATCTCCTCTTCAGGGAACAACGGCAAGTTCCCTGAACCGGTTATCCAAGAAGCTGCAAGGATGGTTTCGGCTAATCTCTTTAGTAATCCTCACCAACAATGGAAGAACAAAACTCCAGCAGAAGCAGCAGGAGATTTGGAAGAACAAGAAGAAGGATCCTTGAACCCTTCTTGGCCTCACCTCCAGATTGTTTACGAGTTCCTCCTTAGACTCGTTGCATCTCCCAACACAGACGCCAAGATATCCAAGAAGTACATCGATCACACGTTCGTTCTCAAGCTGTTGGATCTGTTCGACTCCGAAGATCTTAGAGAAAGAGAGTATCTCAAAACAATACTTCACCGGATCTACGGGAGGTTCATGGTTCATCGCCCCTTCATCAGGAAGACGATGAACAACATCTTGTATGATTTCATATTGGAGACAGGGAAACACTCTGGAATCGCAGAGTTTCTTGAAGTTTTGGGATCCATCATCAACGGATTCGCTTTACCTCTCAAGGAAGAACACAAGCTCTTCCTCACTAGAGTCTTGGTTCCTCTGCACAAGCTGAAATGCTTGCCTAACTACCACCAGCAGCTTTCTTACTGCGTCATACAGTTTGTGGAGAAAGACTGTAAGCTCGCCGATACCGTCATCAAAGGGCTGTTGAAATACTGGCCTGTCACTAATAGCTCCAAAGAAATCATGTTCTTGGGTGAACTAGAGGAGATCTTAGAAGCGACTCAGTTAACAGAGTTTGAACGTTGTATGATACCTCTCTCTCGCCAAATTGCTCAGTGCTTGAGCAGCTCTCACTTTCAGGTAGTTAGAGAATCATTACTTTGTAAAGAGTCTTGGATGGTTCATGAGTTTCACTGCTTGTGTCTGTGTGTGTTTAGGTAGCGGAACGGGCTCTATACTTATGGAACAATGATCATGTGAGTAACTTGGTGAGACATAACAGCAGAATCATTCTACCGATAGTGTTTCCAGCTTTGGAGAAAAACGGTAGTAGTCATTGGAACCAGGCTGTGAAGAACTTGACGGAGAATGTGCTCAAGGTTTTGTCTGATACAAATCCAGAGTTGTTTGAAGAATGTTTACGCAAGTTTCAAGAAGATCAGCGAAATGCAGAGGATAACAAGAAGAAGAATGGAGAAACATGGAGACAGCTAGAGGAGATTGTTGCTTCAATGGCGAAGTAAAGAGTTTTATGTTCTGCACTTTTCATGCTATACAGAAAAAAAAAAGAGAAGAAAAAATTGGTTTATGTTTTGTTTTTCTTACGCCTGAAAGGTATATACAGTTTTACTTTTTGCTTTGCTTGATTCAAGTCTATTGTTTGTCCTCTTTCAGTTCTTGATTTTGTCTGTCTGTATACTTCTCTGTTCATGTAAAACATCTTCGTAAGAAAACAAAGAGTTTTCTATTTGTCTGAAAGACGCGTAGTTTTAGATGAAAGAGATGACTCTTGCTCGGTTTCTTCAGAATATTTCACCAGAGAAGAAGTCACCATCTGAGAGTTGATGTGATCTTCAGAGACATCATCACACACTCCAAACCACTTTAAAGAACTTTAAAACTCTCTCTTTTGAAACAGCTCGGTCCAGCGATCTTGGTTTTCTGAACAAGTACAAGTCTAACTCACCGCTTTTGAAACTCCTACAAGAGCCTTGTTCAGAGAGATTACGCCAGATGATTCATTCCTACATCAGTTGATTCCATACGAGACTTAAGAACCAAACTGCTTCCTGCTTAAGTGAGTTTCTTTGAATGTGTAGGCATTGGTTACAGGAGTTTGCATCTCTCATAAACTAGCTGATGCTCGCTACATCCTGTCAGGTTTGGTGAATTGGTTCTGTAGTGAGGTTTAGGATTTTTTTTTTTAATATAAGTTCTAGTTCTAGTTCTTCCGGATCCAAGACCTGTAATATAAGTTCAAGGAACCCTCCTTTTCTATAGGACTGGATCTCCCTCTTAAGAAAACCAAGAAAGAGACACTTTCGACTAGGAAAAGGTCTATTAGCATATCGAAAAACCAAAACAGATCACCTCCTCAAAAAAAATAGTCCAGAACAGTTCTAAGCAGCCAGAGAAGATTCAGATGCTCCAAAATGTTAAATCCTAAACCCAAATCCGCAAAGATCCGAATCGAACCGAATCGAACTAAATAATAATCGAATGTAATTGTTTATAATATTTAAATACAATACATTTAAAAAAAAAAACTCACTCAGAACTTGGGTTATCTCATCTAGTATTACAGGGTCTATATTTTAACTTTTTAACGCAGATTAATAGTCAGTATATGTGTGTGTCCCTCATCATATCCTTCTTCTTCTTTTTTTTTTGGTAAAATTCCTTCTTCTTCTTTTGGCTACAAGCCTACGCTCATTTGATTAATACGTAAAATCTAAGGTCAGGCAGCCGTGAGTTCTTCGGAAATCAACTGCTTATATCTTAAGCGCACAACAAACACATATGATATGTACACAAATGTGATTAGTATGCATTAGAAGTACAGGCATAATCAAGAAACACAAATACATACCAACTATTACAAATTCATATGTACACAAATAAAAATGTAGCTAAGTTGCACGGAAACTTCTCGATTCGGAACCAGAATTGGAATCAGAATCTTGTGGAAGCTTACAGAATCTCGCTTTTAAAACGATTCTAAAATATCATATTTAAAAACACGTTTGAAGCTTACAATTCCATTTTAAAATCACATTTCATATAAAAAATACAATATCATAAATAAATAAAAATATAAATCATATTTTGTTTATATATATATAATCTTAGATTTAATAGTAATAAAACAGAGAATAGAAATATACAAATACTAAAAATACTATAAATTATCTTTATATATTGAGGATTTTCAGAGATATAGCATATTTATTCAAATATATTGTGTCAATTAATTATGAAATTGAAAAAATTAATATAATAATTTCTTGTAAACTTAATTTATTTGTATTTCCACAGTTTTGGTATGAAATTATTTAAAATTATTATAAACTTTATTTTTAATCTGAAACATATATTTTTAATCATAAATTTTATAAAAATTTCTTATATTTATATATATATAGATAGATAGACGCTTCTAACATGTATCTATTTCTATTTCTTTTAATTCGATTTTGCACTTTTATACAATTTTGCTTCCGCTACTGATTCCATGTAATATAGAAGTGGAGAGTCAAATGATGAGTCGATAAAATAACAATGAGAGAAGATGATCAAAACATGATCATTAGTCTTATATTAGAAGCATCTCACACCTCAGCTCTTTTCCTATCAACCAGATATTATAAATTAATCACACGAAAACTGGCCTTTTAAGCCACACAACCTCCAATATGTACCAACCGTATATATCAACCAAGAACAAAAACACCAATGCGCAATACATTTGGCAGATGACCTCATTAATGGCATTTACTACTACACACTTGCATGGTTCCCAAAACGTCGCGTTTTTGCGTTCCCCCCTCCTCGTATTACACTGTATATCTACACTAGTCTTTGTTACCATCTCAACACCACCTGAAGATCCTGTCAAGTGTGTGATAGCAAACTCGAATTGCACGGTCACAAACTCATATGGAGCCTTTCCAGATAGGTCCACGTGCCGAGCCGCCAATGTGGCGTATCCAACCACCGAAGCTGAGCTCATCTCTATCGTGGCTTCAGCCACTAAAGCGGGTCGGAAAATGCGTGTAACTACTCGATATTCCCATAGCATCACTAAGCTTGCGTGTACGGACGGAACCGACGGTCTGTTCATAAGCACAAAGTTTCTAAACCACACCGTGGGAGCCGATGAAGAGGCCATGACCCTGACGGTTGAGAGCGGTGTGACACTTAGGCAGTTAATAGCTGAAGCGGCTAAGGTTGAATTGGCGTTGCCTTATGCACCATACTGGTGGGGACTGACCGTTGGTGGTATGATGGGAACAGGTGCTCATGGGAGCTCATTGTGGGGTAAAGGAAGTGCAGTTCATGATTATGTGACCGAGATCAGAATGGTTAGTCCTGGTTCGGTCAACGATGGGTTTGCAAAGGTTAGAGTTTTAAGCGAGATTACAACTCCTAACGAGTTTAATGCTGCTAAGGTTTCTCTTGGTGTTCTTGGTGTCATCTCTCAGGTTGTGATCCATTAAAACTTTTAATTAACGGAAACAAATATCATAGCTCTAACACATGTTATTACCAATGTTCCAATTAAGGTGACTTTTAAACTACAACCGATGTTCAAGAGATCGTTAAGGTATGTTATGAAAAACGATTCGGACTTTGGAGATCAAGCCGAGACGTTTGGGAAGAAACATGAGTTTGCAGATTTCATATGGTTACCAAGCCAAGGCAAAGTGGTGTATCGAATAGACGACCGAGTAGCCGTCAACACATCTGGGAACGGATTATTTGATTTTTTACCGTTCCGTTCCCAACTCTCTGTGGCATTAGCCATCATAAGATCATCAGGTTCGTTTTTATTTGTATATGATAAAAACTATAAGAAATAACTGAATAATTCTCTCGATTTACTAAATGTAATATAGGACATAGCTTAATTTTTTTTTTCTTATTGTCTTGTATTCATCAAGAGGAGACGCAAGAGACGTTCAGAGATGCAAATGGGAAGTGTGTAGGAGCCACACTAATTTCATCTACACTGTTTGGTAGTTCATTCGGTTTGACCAACAATGGTAAATAATTAAAATATTACTTATTCATTTTTCACCTCTACATTTTTACTTATTTTACGTCGAACATTAACTCACACCTACCTATATTAATGGCTTTAAGGCATTATATTTACCGGTTATCCCGTCACTGGAAGCCAAAACCGTATGATGTCGTCAGGATCGTGCTTAGACAGTCGTCAAGATGGATTGATCACGGCGTGTCCATGGGATTCACGTATAAAAAGCGAATTTTTTCACCAAACAACTTTCAGCGTTCCACTTACACAGGTCAAAAGTTTCATCAACGACATCAAATCACTCGTAAAGATCGAGAAGAAATCTCTATGCGGGCTCGAACTATATAACGGTATCCTAATGCGTTATGTCACATCTTCTCCAGCTTATCTTGGGAAAGAAACAGAAGCTTTAGACTTTGACCTAACTTATTACCGAGCCAAAGACCCACTGACACCGCGACTCTACGAAGATTTCATTGAGGAAATCGAGCAAATAGCATTGTTCAAGTATAAAGCATTGCCGCATTGGGGTAAGAACAGAAATTTAGCTTTTGATGGAGTTATTAAAAAGTACAAGAACTCCCCAGCCTTCTTGAGAGTAAAGGAAAGTTATGATCCGATGGGTTTATTCTCGACCGAGTGGACCGATCAGATCTTAGGGATCAAAGGAAACGTGACGATAGTAAAAAATGGATGTGCACTGGAAGGGTTGTGTATATGTTCGGAGGATGCTCATTGTGCTCCGACCAAAGGGTATTTGTGTCGACCGGGAAAAGTTTACAAAGAGGCCAGAGTTTGTACACGGGATAGCGGCATAAATGCGCAGGTTCAGTCAGTAAGTTATTAATATCCAAAAAAGAGTTATTAATATGAGTCATTTGCTTCTTATGTCAGATATCATTGGTTATGTGCGGTTCAATATTTATTATGATGAGTTGTTTGCTAATGTTGTTGTAACTAAATCTAATAAGTGTATGTTTCAGTTTGATAAACGATACTCCCTCTGTTTCTAAAAGATTCATGTTTTGGAAAAATATTTTGTTTCAAAAAGATGTATATTTTATGTTTTCTATGAAATAATTACAAATTTTAAGAAAATTAATTGGTTTTATTGGATTATTATGGCTAAAAATTGTTGAAAATTGAAAATTACAGAAAATGATAAATTTATTATAGTGATTTAATGCATTTTCTTAATATGTGTGAAAATATTTGAAAGTTTATTTTTTTAAAAACAGAGGGAGTAATAGCTTTTATTGGGACTATTAATAATAAGCTTCATATTGTTAACGATGGCCTCGACTGTATTTGGTCTCCATTCAGATATGTATGTATATATACATAGATTTTTGGGGATATTATTTACATGCAGGGCCGGCTTAGCAGTAGATAGAGGGTCTAGCTAAAATTCGTCGCCGTCAAGGAATGGGATCGAGTTTAGCTGCAAATTAAAAGAAACCCCTTTCAGCCCCCCCCCCCACTATCTACCCATTACGATCAGATATAAAACTTCTATCCCCACACGATTCACTGTAACACTGACGCCGCTTGGAAAACAGAATCGGGGAAAGCTGGTATGGCATGGGTCTTCACAAATCGGGAAGAGATTGAAGTGAATCGGTGATCGCTGTTCCAGGAGCATGTCTCCTCGGCGTGCATGGCAGAAGCCATTGCGATCAGAAGCGCACTCCTCCAGACAATCGATCTCAACATCAACCATATCTGGCTACAATCAGACTCCTAATGTTCATTGGAGCTCTCTCATCAGGATGACGTCCGACCGAACTCTACGGAGTACTCTCGGATATCTCTGCGATTTCGCTATCTTTTTTTTCTTCATGTCATTTGTCTTTCATCAAAAGAGAGTGTAATGGGCTTGCGGACTTATATACTAAGGCATGCTTACATTCTGGCTCAAGCCTTTGTAGCTCTTAAACTTTTATCTGCTAACGAATTTCAGTTGCCCAAATAAAGAAAAGATAGAGGGTCTAGTTCATTTATAAAATTAGTTGGAAGGTTTTAACATTAAATAAAGTTAGTTTAGAAATTTTTATGTTCCAT
Source organism: Brassica nigra (assembly GCA_016432835.1). NCBI lineage: Eukaryota > Viridiplantae > Streptophyta > Magnoliopsida > Brassicales > Brassicaceae > Brassica > Brassica nigra. The sequence continues at coordinate 11,187,670 of CM028247.1, read as the reverse complement.
ATTTAGTTTAAGAGTTTTTATTTAAAACAAACTTTAGTTGAGGGATTTTAAAGTTTATCCTTTTTCTAAGAAGATGAATAAGTCATTTAAGTATTTTTTGTTTCTTTCACAAGCATATGTATTTGAACAATTTTTTTCTGTGCTAATTCAAGTTATTAAATGTAAAATATAAGAAAATAGTAATGTACAAATATAACTATTATAGTAGTAAGTATATTTAATAATTATATTATAGAGTAATGTTTTTATTTTTTTTGTTCACTACTTCGTTTTGAAGAATGTTCCTTTTCTGGTGTGTATGTGAATGGTCAAATAGGGGTTTTGGAGTTAACGCACGAGGGTAATGATTCTGAATGATGAAATCCAAAATATACAAATTTTTAATTTAATGCATCCTAATTTTTTGATATTTTATTCTAAATAACCGATATTTTATCCTGAATAACCGATATTTTATCTGAATAATGAATCCGGAGAACTTCTACCTTTGTATTTCTCAATGTGAATAATGAATCCCTGAGTTTGGTCCGAGCTTTGTATTTCTCTCCTCAATATCATCAAGCTTATATGCAATATCAATATATATAATTTAACTCCTTTATATAACTATGTTACTCGATAGTTATTTTGTAGTCTAAATCATGTAATCTTTGTGTCATTTTAAATATTAACAGAGATGAAAAGGTTCTTTCTCAATGTTTCTTGATTTAGTACAAACAAGAAGAAATGGAAGGTATATAACGGCTTTTAGACAATTTGAAGAAAAAGGCAAAGCTATCCTTTTTACTAGCGTCTTGAAACGACACCGTAATTGTGTCGGTAACACCGAGGGCCTCTCGTTTCAGAGGAGATGGAAAAAAAATCTTATCTTCCTGTGATGATGGTGACATGGCAATGACAGAACCATAGTGTTTCTCTTCGTACATCCTTTCCGGTTACATGTGTGTTTAGACCGATGAAGTCACATTTGTTCGTAAGTCCTTTGATCATCACACTCTAGATAGTCATCGAATCTTAAGCCGAGAAAAAGTTTATTCCTTTTCACCTTTTCTAGAGACTCTGTAACCATCATCCTCTGTTTGGAAAACAGAGCATATCTCTGAAACGAAGCAGCGACGTCTCCTGTTTTTGTTTTCGATTCCATGGCTTTGACTTCGTGCCTAAAGACTGGAGTAGTTCCGATGTCTCCGACCACCGGATTGCATCTTTCCGGCAGTTTCTTGAAGTCGGACGCTGGCTTCGCCGTTCCGGAAAAGTTACAGAGCATTCGAAAAAGTGAACGAGGTGGAGAGAGACTGAGAGTCCAAGCCGTATTCAGCTTTCCTCCAGCGTTTCTAACAAGAAACGGTCGAGCGGAGAAGCAGAAACAGCTCAAACAGGATCTTCTCGAAGCCATTGAGCCTCTCGAACGTGGCGCCATCGCTTCTCCTGAGGACCAGCTTCGTATTGATCAGGTTCCTTTCTCTTTCTTGTTGCAGATAGTTAGGAATGTGATGGAGAGAGGACAAATCTTTGAGTGATGAATGATTAATCTTTTAGTTGACAAGAAGTTCTTCTTGGTTGGCCTTTTTGTTTGTTGTGGAGACAGTTGGCGCGTAAAGTGGAAGCAGTGAATCCAACCAAGGAGCCTCTGAAATCTGATTTGGTCAATGGGAAATGGGAGCTCATTTATACAACCTCTGCTTCTATTCTACAGGCAAAGGTTAGAACTTTTGTTCTTGTTGTTGTTTGGTGTCTTTTTTTTTTAATTTATTGGGCTTCTTGTGTCATTCTTTGTATCTCTGTTTAAACGATGCAAAACAGAAACCAAGGTTCTTGAGATCAATAACAAACTACCAGTCTATCAATGTGGATACACTCAAGGTTCAAAACATGGAGACTTGGCCTTTCTTCAACTCGGTAAATCTTTCAACGTGTGGTAACCTATTGATATTATCCATTGGCATGAATATTGAAGATGTAGCACAAAGTTTTGGTCTTTGGAGATTTTGGCTCTGTATGAGCGATATTCCTTTCTGCCGAATCTGTAAAATGAGTCTCAACTATTTAGCAAACAAAATCTCTTTTTTTTTGTAATAGGTAACTGGAAACATAAGACCCCTCAATTCAAGGAAGGTCGCCGTGCAACTCAAAGTGTTTAAAATTCTCGGCTTTGTAAGTTACACTCAAACTCTTTGAGTTGAGGGGTTTGTGTATAAGATAATAACCGTTGTACTGATTCAGACAGCACAATTGCTTTGTACTGACTAGAAAATGATGGTCTGATTTGGTGTTTGCTTTGCAGATTCCTGTAAATGCACCTGATACCGCACGTGGTGAACTAGAGATTACCTATGTTGACGAGGAACTACGGTTAGTTGTGAATAAAAGATTTTTTTTTCATTGTTATGTTTTTTTCTTTTTGTGAGAAAAAACATTTTAAGACGTGATGTTGTGTTTCTGCAGGTTGTCAAGGGGTGACAAGGGCAACTTGTTTATATTGAAGATGTTTGATCCCACTTACCGAATCCCTCTCTGAAGCAAATGGTTCCAAGCCATCATACACATACAATACCCTATTACCCCCATCGCTTGTTCTCTTGCTCTTCATCATCATTATGTATAGATGAATGTTTCTTCTTCTACAAACATAAAAATCTAATAAGAGCAACAAAAAAGAAAAGAAAGAAAAGAGACAAAGCTATTGCCTCATTTTTATACTTGTTCTGATCAACATTGCATTGTAATCAGATGAAATGTAACGAATAAAGTGTTTTTTGTCTGTGTTTTTTCTAACTCGAGCTTGAGATGTGAATCATGTGATAACATACAAACGACGCCGTGTAAGGTGGCTGGACACAGACCATTCGTTTTAACAGATTTGTCGGAAAGCTCTTTCGTTAACAGAGTCTCTATGAATCGAAAGCAACATACTTGAAGAGACACAGACGAAAATATCTCTGATGGGTTTCATCGCTCTGCAATCTTGGAACAGAGGAGCTTCAACTTCTCTTCATCTCCTTCGTCCAGGTAGGTGAGTTCGATTCCTTACTCGAGATATGATCAAAATTCAATGGACACAAACGAAGACTCTTAATCTTTCATTTGATCAGTTGGTCCGATCCCTAAGCTAGTCAAGTTTGATGTGAGAGCCTCTTCGAGTCGTAAGTCGCTTAAGAAACTCAGAAGAGAGTCTCAACAAGGTAAAGACATAACCACAAGAAGTATTACAGAAGTAAACCAAGAAGAAGAAGTAATTGCTCAAGTTGATGACACTTCGACTTCAAAGGACTCCATCAATGTCGTTGTTGCTGCTGCTCCTCGAGACAAAGTGCTTCAAGCCTGCACCTTAACTTCCGGTTTAATGGCTGCATTGGGCCTTGTCATCAGGAAGGTGAGTGAGGAATCCCTTTGAAACGTTTCGGTTTTTTTTTTTTATGTGAATCAACTAAATGATTCTGTATATCCATTTGCAGGCCTCTCATGTTGCGTCGACTGAAGGGTTTCCAATCCCAGACTGCTCCACAGATATACCATGTAACATCTTAAAACAGGGCTTATGTGGTGTAATAATGTTACAATGAGTAATGTTTTGTATTTGGTCTGATCTTTTCTTCCAGTTGGTTTCGAAACTTGGCATCTCGGGTTAATCGCTGGAACGGTTGTGTTGATATCATCAAGCAGGTTCTTGCTACTAAAGTCTTGGCAAGATTTTGCTGATTCAAGTGAAGCAGCAAACCAACAGGTGCAGAAAAACATAGTGTAAACACTGAAACTTAATAACGTTCCTAATGGTTCTTTTTAGAATCGCTTAACGATTCATTTGAATTCACTACTTGCAGATCCTTGCTTCGCTGGAACCTCTAGATTACCTTGTTGTTGCTACTTTACCTGGACTTAGTGAGGTACATTCAAAGATACAACACACACAAAAAAAAAAATCTTTTCCTTTTAATAGTCAAAATTAATAATGGATTTTGTTGACAGGAGATGCTGTTTAGAGGTGCGTTGATGCCTTTGTTTGGAACCAGTTGGGGCAGTATTGTGGGAATTGGACTCATCTTCGGTTTACTTCATCTTGGAAGCGGAAGAAAGTACTCCTTTGCGGTTTGGTAAACCATCTTTGTTACTACATAGACCAATCTTGATATTTAGTTGAATTACTACTATCATCAGACATCATCAGTGATTAGTCTTTTTTTCCGGTTTAGCCACTGAATTGTATGTTGTGAATGTCACAGGGCGTCGGTTGTGGGTATAGTATACGGTTATGCAGCAGTTCTGTCGTCGAGTCTTGTTGTTCCGATGGCTTCTCATGCGCTTAACAATCTGGTCGGAGGTTTGCTGTGGCGTTATAGTAGTACTAGTTCCAAGCTCAAGTCATTGGAGTGAAAGTTTACATAAGATTTATAAATGGGGCTTAGTCTTAAAGCTTTAACTATTATGGGTTGTTTTGTGAAAAAATTATAGTATAGGGTGGTTACTGCAATTTTATTGCACCAATGTGTCACACATCACAAGAAGACAAAATGAGAAAAAAAAAATAATTATAAACTAATGACGTGTAAAGTGGAAAACCAATCATAAAATGAAGCTCTAGTTTTTTGTAAAATGGAAAATCTTATTTAATAAAATATTGTATTTTGCACTGTTGTTAAGAAATGTATTCCCTCTTGATTATCTTAATTAGTGTGTTAACTATGATTAATGATGCTTAATTAGTTGGCAGAATTTAAAAAAATTAAAGGGAAGAAAACTGTAAAACAGGAAAAGAGTTTGGTGGTCAAAAAGTCAGTACGTGAATGAACAATGGAGAGGAGAACAGAGACGTCCTTCTGCGACTTTGCTGAATAATTCTTTACAAAGTTGATTTTTCTGAATTCCCGATAAATGAAGCTTCTTTATTAGATTTCGCTCACACTTTACCTTGACATTAAAGCAACAAAGCTTTGAGACAAGACAAAAGAAAAAAAAAAGAAATCTCAGAGGAGAGAAAACTTTACAAAACCCAGAATCGAGTTTCAGTAGAGAGAGAGAGAGAGATGCAAGCAGAAAGATGCCGAGTGGATGCGCTAAACGAGGAGGCTGCCCAAGTGATTACGTCGCCGTTGCCATAGCTGTCAGCTGCTTCTTCGTGTATTGCCGCTCTCTTTCTTCTTCCTTTCACTTCAAAATCATCTCTTTTAATGGATTTTCAGCTCTTAGTTTTGAAGATCTGGAGTTTTTCGTTTACTGGGTCTCTACTTGTTGACTCTTTACTTCGTTCGTCTTCCTTTCAGATTTTTTCGAATTATGTTCATATGAGCTGTTTATGTCTTTGTCTTGTAACTGTTTGATGTTATGTCTCTTTGGATTTACTTTGTTCGTTATGTCCCCAAAGGATCTGCCTTTTTGCTTCTGGAGATTAGATGTTTCAGATTTTTGTAATGACAAGCTTGATTTGAAGTTTTCATTTGTTTTTTTTCAAATCAGGCTTCTATCGAGATCGGTGTTACCATGTTTGATACACAAGGCTCCTCGTAGTAACAGTAGCAGCTTCTGGATCCCTGTTATTCAAGTCTTCTCCAGCTTCAACCTTCTCTTCTCCATTGTGGTTTGTCTTGCCTTCATTATAATCCTTTCTTCTTCAAGCATCATCACTTCATTTTGTAAAGTTTCTACAAAACTGACTGTTGTTTCTTTCAGATGTCAGTTAATCTGCTTCAGTTCAAGTCGCAACATTGGCGGCGTTATTGCTATCTTTGGGCAGGTTCTGTTCAGAAACGAGTGGACGGACTATTAGATCAATCAGTTGTTACAATTTTTGATGAATGTAATGTTTGGTTTCAGTGTGGGTCGAAGGACCACTTGGATTCGGTTTGCTTATGAGCTGCCGTATTACTCAGGCCTTTCAACTCTACTTCATTTTCGTCAAGTAAGTAATGATACTAGTTAAAACAAAACTGCTTACCAGTATCCAATTTCATCTCTATTGTGTGTTTCATGCTCTTCTTCGGTTGTATGTAATGTAGGAAACGTCTACCACCTGTAAAGTCATACGTTTTTCTCCCCCTTGTTTTGTTGCCATGGATCTTTGGCGCTGCAAGTAAAATCATTATTCCTGTTCAACTTCATTATTTCTACTTTGCAAAAGTTCTTGGTTAATAATGTTTTGGTTTTGTTTTTTTAGTAATCCATGCAAGAAAGCCTCTCAACAATGAATGCCACTTGGGTCTTCAGTGGACTTTCCCAGTTGCAGGCCTCCATGCTCTTTACGTCCTTGCTTTAGTTGCATTCACCAGAGCCATCCGTCATGTAGAGTTCCATTTTGATGAGCTTAGAGATCTCTGGAAAGGAATCCTCGTCTCAGCTGCTTCGGTCGTTATATGGGTGACAGCTTTTGTGTTGAACGAGATTCTCATACGAATCTCTTGGCTTCAAGTCGCTTCAAGATTTGTACTCTTGGTCACGGTATGAAGCTGTGCCAAGATTCTCTGCTTATCATCATACATTATGCAGTTGTTAAAAAAAGCATTTGTTTTGTTTACAGGGTGGAGTTCTCGTGGTTGTGTTCTTTTCTATATCGAGTAATCAACCTCTTCTCTCACAGATCAGCTTGAAGAAGAAAGACAACTATGAGTTTCAGAGAATGAGTCTAGCTCTAGGCATACCTGATAGTGGTTTATTGTTTCGAAAGGAAGAGTTTCGACCTGTTGATCCAAATGAACCACTTGATAAGCTTCTTGTCAATAAAAGGTTTCGCCAATCGCTTATGGAGTTCGCTGATAGGTACTCCTGTTTGATATGAAGTACCTATCATTGCTCATCCCCTGCTTAGACGTTTGATTATGAAGTTGTAATATATTTATTTTGCTAGCTGCTACGCTGGAGAAACGTTGCATTTCTATGAAGAAGTGTATGAACATGGTAAGATCCCCGAAGGTGATTCGATAAGAAGAATCTACATGGCTCGACATATCATGGAGAAGTTTATAGTCGCAGGTTTATTATCTATCATCCATCATCTTCTTCTTTATAAACCCTTCTCAGGTGTACTCTCTTTGAACGCAGGAGCGGAAATGGAAGTGAACTTATCACATAAAACACGGCAAGAGATCTTAACCACTCAAGATCTAACTCACCCTGATCTTTTCAAGAACGCATTAAACGAAGTGATGCAATTGATCAAAATGGTAAGATGACATCTCTCTCATCCACTCCCTTCCCCCTTTAATGAAAGCTTATTCTCTTGATTCTCATTTTCTTTAATGATATTGAAGAACTTGTTGAGAGATTACTGGTCATCCATCTTCTTCATCAAGTTCAAGGAAGAAGAAGGCTGCGACGAGGCAATGCATAAGGAAGAATGGAGTTTCTCTCCTCCAAGGATGAGTTCAGTTCAAGGCTCTGATGATCCTTTCTATCAAGAACATATGTCAAAGAGTCCCACTTCAAGATGCAGTAGTCCCGGTTAAACAATCTAAACCAGAACCCAAACCGCCTTCTCAACATACGGTATTTTGATGTTTATTATAGCAATCTTAGTCCATATATAATCTCTCCTTCACATTTATTGTACATGCCTGTTTCTTTCTCACTCTCGTTGTTATATACCAGCCTGAAAGAGAAAGTGTCCGGCTCATGCTTTGGTTTGGTTTAAATGTGTATACCGGATAAAATTTATGGAAACGTACTAATTATTAATGCCTGGAAAACTTAGCAAAATTTCTGCATCTCTCACTCTAGTAATGATCATATTTTTATAATCATATTTTTCTGATCTTGTTTCAGTTTCTAAAACATATTTTAGAAATAAAAATGTTTTCCCTCTAAAATTTGTCACAAAATTAAACAACCTCTAGCATAGTTACTAAATTAAAAATCCAAAAACTGATAATATTTGTAGAAAATTGTAATAAATAAATGTTATCATCAATAAAAATTCATACTACAATAATAGTTACGATAACTGTAGCAAATGTTTTTAATGCCTTGTGGTGGCAAAATGTCAATCTAATTATTGGTTACAAGAAATAAATCAATTGGTATTTCGTAAATCTCGACCCTCATGATCATTTCCATGTCCTAGCAGGATGTATGATATGATGATGTTGCATCACAGGTTTCATGATGTGTTATCACACCTTCGGACACCACATATCCACATTTGTTTCACGTGGCACAAACATCTTAACACGGTCACTTACACATTCAGAACCCAACCCATAAAAAAGGAAAGTGTTTTTTCATAAACTAGAGAGCTCAACCTTGGTCTAAAACGATAAGGTGGGAAATGGATCAATTATCTTCCCAAGTAGCCAGGTAAATGAGAGTCTTGTAAATAAAAACACAAATTGTCTATAGGTAAAGAGTCTTGTCAACAGAAAAAAGTTTTTAACTATCGTTTGAGATTATCAACATAATAGTTTATATATAAAAGGTAATAGTTAATTGTTATGGTGACTCTTTCTAAACTTTAATGATTCTCATCTGAAAGAATGTGAACATTATTTCCCAAAGAAGTTTTTTATTTTTGTGTGTGCCGTCTAGAACAAGGTTATGGTCAAATACTCAAATAATATGTGGCAATTATTGAGTCTCGTCGCTTGCAACTCTTGATGATGTTATTGCGAAGATAGTTTATAATATTGAAGGGAATCTTTATCAGTTTACGATTCACCAAACTAGTTAATTCAATAGTTGTTAAATAGTAGTTAATTATTTCAGTCTTATTTACTTGTTGTGTTTTGCATTCCAAAACTAACACCAAAATTCTAATATTTTAAATGATGATATCTCAAATTTTTGTTTCGGTAATTGTTTTTTTTTTTTTGAACTTCTTGTTTCGGTAATTGTTTCTCAAAACATTTTTGTTGAACTTCAAAAACAAAATTTAGTTTTAGGTTAAAATTTAATTTGGTTTTCATTCTACTATATCACCAAACATTTATTCAAATCTCGCATATAAAATCATCATTGATTCACGACCATCGAATAAAATCAACAGTAAAGATCATTGTTTTCATATAATGTTCTGTTTTGATTGTTATCTTCACTTGGAAAAGACGATATGAAAATGCAGATGGGAATATTCTTGTAAGTTGAAGCCACAGCTTGCACTTTATATTGTAAATTTGCCAGGTTGGTATTGCTTCCAAGCCTATATATACATATTCTTATCAATTTTTGTTTAGTTTACAAAGTTACAATAAAAGAAAAAAACTAACACATCTACTCGTTGTCAATTTCATTATAAACTAGACATGAAAATTCAAACTTTAAACTTGATTCAATAGACTGAGTTCTTTCCTTTTTCATCAGAGAGAATCATAGTAAAGGACAAGGGAAAAAATTGAGGATATCATGTAATGATTAGTGGATAACCATGTCAGGACTTATGATACTAACAATTAATTAATAAGTGATAACCATTTTGTTCTCAACTACTATTAAAACTATTAAAGATCCGTTTGGATGAGGATAACTTGTACGACCACTCAACTCTTGTTTTGGATGCACACGTATGTTATGTATACATGCATTGCCATGATGTTATCCATCACAACTATACGTATATGTGGCACATATATACACATAGAGTATCACAATTTATCAGAAAAAAATGTTGTAAGTTGTAACAGAGAGAGAGAGAGATTTAATTTGCTTTATAAAACCGCATAAAGAGACACCACATCTTTCTTTCCTCTTCATTCAATTGCTTTCCTCAACGCAAAAGTTGCAGACTTTCCGTTATTGTGATCGTCAATCCTCCCCGATCATTCGTTCTTCTATACCCTGATCAGACAACAAAACCAAACAAAGAAAAGCCAGTTCGTCTGTCTGTAAATTCTGAGGTTCGATTCTTATTGATAATGAATTGTGATGATAATGGTTTGTTGCAGATGGGTTTTCAGAAAGTTCGCTCCTTTTTTTGTTTTAATCATAACTTCCTCGAATCTGAGTAAATGATCGAAATTGTGGTGCCAACATTTTAAATCAATTGAATCTTTCTCTGATGTGTTGTTGTTCAATTAAGATCGGTTTGGTTTTTCTGGGTTTGTGTGTTGATCAAGGTGAAAACTGAGTTTCCGTGTGCAGAGGAGAAGGACAAGTCCTTTGCGTGTGACAAACAGTTTCCCTTTTTTTTATCTTCTTCAGAATCAGATCCATCTTTTTTGCTCTTATAGAATAATCCTCTTTATCATTATTGATCACTACATTTCCCCTCCAAGTTTGCTTCTTTCATCCTTGACCCGATTCTGATTTGATTGCTAACTTATATTCTTTCTCTGTTCTTGTGATTAGAAACAAGAAAAGAAGTAAACTTTCTCTTGTAATAACCCATAAAGTTGCTTCCTTTTTTACTATTTTGCAGGTGTCTTGTCTTAATTCTTGATTTGTAGATAGATCTAATGGATGCTACAACGAGTGGAACAACTCCAGGTTTACAGTATCATAACATACCTGCAGAGCAACCTGCTTCTCCTCCTCCTCCTGTGAAGAGGCAAAAGCGCCATTTCTTTGGAGGAGACTCAACTCCTGGAGAGTTTCCTTTAGCTGCTAACCCTTCCATTGTCCTTCACGTTCTCACCGAATGTAGATTGGATCCTCGTGACCTCGCCAATCTCGAGGTTCCTTTGTTTTTTCTCGGATAAAAACTTTCACAAAAAATGTCAAGGATTTGATATTTTTTGTTGGTTGTTGGTTTTAGGCAACATGTTCCTTCTTTAGCCAGCCAGCAAACTTTGCACCGGACTGTAGCTTATCCCTTTCCGAGCTCGCTGCTCTCGACATGTGTAACAAAAGGGTGATCTTCAAACCGATGAACGAAGAAGAGCGTGAAGAAATGAAACGTAGGTGCGGAGGGTCATGGAAACTTGTGCTTAGGTTCTTGCTTGCTGGTGAAGCGTGTTGTCGAAGAGAGAAGTCTCAAGCTATTGCTGGTCCTGGTCACAGCATTGCCGTCACATCGAAAGGAGAAGTTTATACGTTCGGTTATAATAACTCTGGACAGCTAGGACATGGACATACAGAGGAAGAAGCTCGGATCTTGCCCGTCAGGTATACATCATTAAGTGTTACTAGGCCTGAGGGTTTGGTTCGGTTTTTGGTTAGTCCGGTTCAACATGAATCTTACCGAGTTAACCCGAAATAAAGTTCAGTTCGGTATTCGGTTAGTTCCTCTACGAAAGTCCTACCCAAGTTTTTGATTTTGGTTAAATCCGATTCAAAATCTATTGAATTTGTTCAGGTTTTTGGTATGGTTTGGGTATAATTTTTTCTTTAAGAAGAAAACCGGAGTAACCGATTGCCAAACCGAACAAAAACCCACTTTAAAAAAATACTACCAAATCGAACCGAACTTCTAGAAAAACTATCAAAGTTTTGGTTTGGTTCGGTTTGGCGGGTTCAGATCGGTTCAAAATCCGGCCTACGTGTACAACTAAAGATAACCTGAAGATGGTTTCACAAAGATTGTTATCACCGTTGTGTTGTGCAGATCATTACAGGGCATCAGAATCATCCAAGCAGCAGCTGGTGCTGGCCGTACAATGCTGATAAGCGATAGTGGAAAGGTTTACGCGTGTGGGAAAGATTCGTTCGGTGAAGCTGAGTACGGAGGGCAAGGGTCTAGAGAGGTTACAACTCCTCAGCTTGTGACATCTTTAAAGAACATATTCGTTGTGCAAGCGGCTATTGGGAACTTCTTTACTGCTGTTCTCTCACGAGAAGGGAAGGTTTATACATTTTCGTGGGGTGAAGATGGTAGACTCGGACATCAAACCGAGGCCAATGATGTCGAGCCTCGTCCTCTGTTAGGCTCGCTTGAGAACGTACCCGTTGTGCAGATTGCCGCTGGTTATTGCTACCTTCTTGCCTTGGCTTGTCTACCAAATGGCAGCATGTGAGTTCCTTCTTATGTAATTATCTATCTTAGACCGGTTTCTGATGTAATAACATGCTTATATCAGGTCGGTTTACTCGGTTGGTTGTGGTTTGGGAGGCAAGCTTGGTCACGGGTCAAAGACTGATGAGAAGTATCCTCGGCTTATCGAGCAGTTTCAGGTGTTGAATATTCAACCTAGGGTAGTTGCAGCGGGTGCTTGGCATGCGGCGGTGGTAGGTCAGGACGGAAGAGTGTGTACTTGGGGTTGGGGGAGATACGGTTGCTTAGGACACGGTAACGAGGAGTGTGAATCAGTGCCTAAGGTAGTTGAAGGGCTAAGCCATGTCAAGGCGGTTCATGTCGCGACAGGAGATTACACCACTTTTGTTGTCTCGGAAGATGGAGATGTTTACTCGTTTGGTTGTGGAGAATCCGCTAGTCTCGGTCACCATATAGCCGTTGATGAACAGGTTAGCGCTTGACTTATGTCTGTAAGACTTGCGTTGCAAGATAATTTTGACTCTTATGCTTTGGTCAGCAGGGTAATAGAAATGGGAATGTGCTGAGTCCAGCGGTAGTAACATCGCTGAAACAAGTGAAGGAGAGGATGGTTCAGATTAGTCTAACGAACTCTATTTATTGGAATGCTCATACGTTTGCGCTCTCGGAGTCAGGGAAGCTGTTCGCGTTTGGTGCGGGTGATAAGGGTCAGCTTGGAGCAGAGCTTGGTCGTGACCAGACAGAAAGGTGTGTTCCTGAAAAAGTAAATGTCGATCTCAGTTAGCGGTTTGTTGGCAGGGAAATCTGCGTTTTACTTTGTTATGGTCGGTAAGAATTTGGAAGGTTTGTACAAAAGGGGGAAACACATAAGTTAAGGGAACTTGTCTTTAACATTTCATTTGTATAGGGTTTTAGATTTATTCTAATTGTTCGTTGGTCGTGTTAGTTAATAATTGACGGATAATATCAGTTAATCCATTTATTGTAAGGTTCTATTTCATTTGTATAAAAATAATCTTTAAAAAAGCTAAATTTAATTCGGGTAAAGAAAGTTCTTCACGCTTTGGCCGCCATTTTTTGTGTGTGTTTAGTTTCCGTGTAGCTCACGCGATATATTTGTGATTAGGGTAAAGTCAATTAAGGAAGTACGATTACTTGTAAGACACGGGATGATGCCCAAATGAAGACATGTACAGTATATATAGGCTTGAAAAGAGACTATACATTTGGACTATCATTTTACATCATCACCTTATTATTCATTTCGTTCCACAACGTTTCTTTTATACTTTTCATATAAATTTAAATTAAAAATCTAAGATAACATTTAGGCTGAAACTTAAAGTTTACATTCAATTTTTCTTTTTGACATCAAAGTTCATTACTTGAGACAGGAGAGGGGACAAACTTAAATTAGGAGTAGAAGATACGCCGTTAAATATTTTTTTTGGCAAACCTCAAATTTCGCATTTTGATCAACAACTATATATATAAAAATAAAGAGCCTCACCACACAACTTTTTTAAAATAATATAAGATAAGTAAATAAAGGAAAATACCCATAAAACATTAAGAAAAAGTGTTTTGGGGATTATTAACTAACTAACACAATGGCGCGCCTTCACCTAGCTCTCCTCCTCCTCCTCTTTGTCGCCGTTTTCGTCGTGGTTGTATCAGCTGTTGATAAACCGTCGACGACCACCTCTGAAGCTCCCGCCGCAACAACTCCAACCAATGAAGCAGAAGCTCCAGGAAACGACAATGCCATCGGAAAAACCAAAGATAATGCAGCAGCTGCTACTCCCGAAGTCGCCGGATCTATGGGAAGCGATTCTTCGAACGCAAACTATCCGCCACCTCAACAAGCTTCCGGAAACGACGCTGCTGCCACGGTTGGATTCGTTTCTGTAGCTGCTGCGACGGTTGGATCGCTCTTCTTTTTTTTCTTACCTGTGATTGGCGCGTTAACTTAGGAAACTGATGACATTGTTTAATTAGTATTTGTAATGTTTTCTCTTGTAATTTTTTTTTTTTTGGCATCGTTTTCTCTTGTAGATGTATAAAGCGTTTTGCTTGTCCCTTTCATCTATAAAAAAAGTGGGATGATACAGTCTCATACAGATCATTTCAACAAAAAACGTTATGTGAAAACATTACATATCTATGGTTTATAGTTTTATAATCTGTCGTGAAAGATCCTGCGTGGCTGTAGGTAAAAAACATGTAGAGAGACAATGAGAAAAGAATGCAAGAACCATGTAAAACTTCCTCTCTCTCTCTCTCTCTCTCTCTCTCTCACCCAAACCAATATTTTGGTTGTTAGATATGGGCTGAGCGAGAAGCCTGGCCCATATGTCTTTTAAGCGCGTGTCGTTAACGTCCTGCGAAACCAGACGCGCGTGGATGTATTTACGTTCTCCATTACTCTGTAGCAGCCGATAAAGAGTAAATTTGCAGAGAAGCGAGAGACAAATGAAGGTCCAACGGTCAACATTTTTCGCGGTCAATGTGAAATCAAACCTTCGTCACTTTCACTCCTCTCAGGTTTTTCTTTTCTCTTTCCTGCGTCGTCTTCGTTAAAAGAAAAGAAAAAAATCGGTTTTTTATTCACTTCTGAGAATACCCATTTGCAATTGCAACTATATCCTCCTGGAGGGTATTCATAATGTCAATTTCAGGGAATTGCTATATCAGAGCTTGATTCTGTGTCAAGACTACTTGATAGGAGATGGGGATTACAGAGTCCCGCAACTCCAATTCATCAAATCAGTGTTTCTCCTACCAAAGGGACCAACTGTAAAGAGCAAGGAATCGGCAAACTCTCCTTCTTGAACAACACTCGTCCACGTCTCGGAGATGAAGTCTCAACAAAAGGATCGTCTTTCTACATCCTGAGAGATGATCTTTTACATCCTCTTGTCAACGGTAACAAAGCTAGAAAGCTTGATGCTTTGCTACCACTTCTTACCCATCATAAAGTCACTGACTTGGTGAGAGAATGTGTTCATCCTTTCTCAATTGGGTCCTTTGAAAAAAATGCTTAAAGCTTTGATTTGAATGTTAGGTTACATGTGGAGGTTGTCAGAGTGCACATACAGCTGCAGTTGGTAAAAAAAAAAGTCAGAACCTTTTTGTTTGAGAGAAATTAAATCTAATGAAGTTTTTGAATAATGTTAGTTGTTGGTATGTTACAGCTGTTTCGTGTGCCGAGAGAGGTGTGAGATCACATTTGCTACTGCGTGGAGAGCAGCCCGAGGTTTTGACCGGTTATAACCTCGTTTCAACCATGTATGGAAACGTTGAGTACGTTCCGAGATCGAAGTATGCGAATAGAGAGGAAATGCTGAGAACTCATGCTGTTCTTGTCGCTGGGGAAGACGGTTCTGTCTTATGTGCAAAAGACCTTGAGGCTATGGATGATTTTTCCAGTTCCAAAGCTTCTCCTAGAAAGGTTCTGATCGTCAACGAAGGCGCAGGAGATGCTCTTGCGTTACTCGGTAAGCATCTACTTTGATTGTTGTTTATGTGTTAAACGTTGACAATGGCTTTGTGTTACTATGCAGGTATGTTTCGGTTAGTGCAGTATTTGTCACAAGATTGTTTACTTGGGAAAAATCGTGTCAAGTTTGTAGTTGATGCTGGCACGGGAACAACTGCTGTGGGGTTAGGAGTTGCAGCTATGTCTTTAGGGTTAGGCTTTGTTCCACAAGACTTATTTGTGTCTGTGTCTTTTCCCGCTCATGTACAACTTTCTTCTCAGGCTTCCGTGGGAGATCAATGCAGTGATGTTAGCTGATACGCTCGATAACTACAAGAGACATCAAGATCGCTTGTTGGATGAGTTTACGAGGCAGTTTCTTCCCTCCATCGTTTGCAGCAGCTTGGATACGATCAAATGGGTAGAACGTCAACGCCCAAGAAAGTATGACTCTTTTCTCTGTTAATGATGTACTAAAAGTGATTTTTTTTTTTTACTTTCAGTTATATTTTTCCTTTTGTTCTTGCAGATTTGGGAAGGTCTTGGAAGGAGAAGTGGAGTTGTGTCGGAAGATTGCGCAAGAGACGGGTGTTTTAGTGGATCCAATGTATACTTTAGCTGCCTGGGAGACAGCAACAGAGCTTGTGAAGGATGAGAGATCGAGCATTGTAGTGATGCTTCACACTGGAGGCACTCTTGGGATGTTTGGTCTTGCTCAGAGATACAAATCTTTCTTTGCTAACTTGAAAGATTAGGCGCATACATTTCCCAAGACTTGAGGAGACATCAATCTAAAGTTTCGGTTTGGTTTAAGTAAAATTCTAACTAGCATAACCGAAATCGTTTTGGCTCTTTAGGTTTTGTTGGAATTCCATTTGGTTAGGATCTAGTGCGGTTCGATTATGTCTTGCATGTTACATGTAATAAATTTGATAGAATAAAATGTTAAGCTCAAAAAGAAAGTAAGAAAGTAAAAAAGTAAAATGTATATAAAAACATGTATATGCCATTGTAGTATTTCTAAAAACGTATTAGTCTACTTACTAACTCAAAATGAGAAATAAAAATGATCATATATTGTAAATTTTAAATAGTTGCTCTGTTGCAGGGTGGAGTAAGACTATAACTCACTAGAACCGAGTTTTTGGTTCATTTTGATTGGCTTGATTCATTTCCGAATTAATTTACAATGATATAAGAAGATTTTCTTTTTGATATAAGAAGATTTTCTATTGAACGAAAAGTAAGAAGATTTAAAACTAAAAAAAAAATTTAGAATTATGAAAAAAATAATAATATTTTTTCAAAAAAAAAAAACAAATCAAAGAATATAATAATGGTGAAGCCTAAAAGAGATTCCATAGCAATGTCACTAAACGAATTTTCTTATATTTTGACCATAACTTGGTTTGACATTGTACGGTTGCCAAGAAGAATCATATTTGTACAACAAATAATGAAAATAAACTAAAGCAAACGTGGTAAGCAAGAAGTTGTAATAATTAAGTAATTGTTTTACCTGAAAAAAAAAACGAAGAACAAGATTATGGTTTTGGTCGTTGGTTTTGAGGAGTCTTCTTCTCGAACCGAGATTTTCATGCACGTGTGTTTGGTCACTACTTCGTGTTTAACAACACTTTCTTCACTATACCAATATCCGCATAAAAATTACAGTATTAGTTTAAATCCCACAAAAGATTACTTTTAAATCCTTGAAGTTTTCTATCATTACACCTTTTGTGCTTGTTATAATAAGCATGCATTTTAATTTGACTTGATCTTGTGGATGTGTGTGTAATCTAATAAGTAATAACCTATAAAAACTTAATATATACTATTCTCTTTTCAAAAAAACTTAATGTATACTATCAAACGAAAGATGCTTCATGAAAGTTTGTTTTTGATGTTGGTTTCTCCTTTACTGCAAGTTTTTCTTTTCACACTTTCAATTTCTTTTAGAAAATTACACAACAGAAATAAAGATGAACATTTTCCACGTACTCAGTATTCGTGTCGTGTATAAACTTTAGTCTACGTATATTGCCTCGTAAACCAAGAACCCAAGCCTACAAAAGTGAGTAGGGGTACTATCGTAAAGGACATATAATCCATTTATTTTTTAAAAAACAACAGTCATTTTCGAGAAACATAAATGCGCTTATAAATTGGAAAGACATAAAGAAAATAAAACAAAAATAAACATTTGTTCTCTTCCACTGTCTTGTCTAATGTCTATAGAGTAAAGAGATAGAGACGACGTTGCAGTATCTCTCTCTCTCTCTCACGATCAAGAAAACTTTCACGTTCACCGGAGAAAACTATTATTCCGGTAAGACCTATTCAAATGGAGGATTCTAGAGCTTTTCCTTTCGCCGGGAATCTAGACCCTCGAGCTCAAGCGTTCGTACCACTAAACCCTATCTCCTCAGGTTTTTACTTTCCGTACACTTCTCTGCCACCGCCGCTTCCGCGACCTCCTCCGTTGGATCCAAGGATGTTCACGTTCTTTAATATCCCACCACATCCGATGATGTTTTCTCCTCCTCCTCCTCCTCCTCCTCCACCACCATCACCACCACCTCCTCGTCCATGTTTTAACGGCGGTTTAGCTGTTCAACGGCTATCTCCGCCGTCGAACTCGCCGACGCGATCACTTTCTCTGATCTACGTACCGCGTAACGTCACCGAGTCTACGGTGAGACGGGACTTAGAGGTGTTCGGCGACGTGCGTGGCGTGCAAATGGAGAGGATCTCCGAAGGAGTCGTGACCGTCCATTTCTACGATCTCCGTGAAGCTAAAAGAGCTGTTCGAGAGATTTGCGGTAGACACATGCAACACCAAGAAAGGCTCGGTGGTAGTAAAGGTGGAGGCGTTTGGAACTCACCTTCTTCATCAACAGCGCGTGGGTTTGTTTCCGGTAGACCTGTGTGGGCCCACTTTGTAGTCCCGGCTACTAACGCAGTACCCGGTGGTTGTAACCAAGGAACGTTGGTGATATTTAACCTAGACCCTGAAGTCTCTTCCACTGCTCTCAGACAGATTTTCCAAGTTTACGGTAATATGTTTTTTTTTTTTTTTGTCTGTCTTAATTGTTATATTTTTAGGTTTGTGTCCTCGATTTGAGGAGATGTCAGGAATGATAACATTTTACATAGACTAAAACATTTTACAAAGACTACAGCATTTTCACTTACAATATTATTCTAATCATGCCCTTTACTAGCTTTTTAGTATATACCATATTATATAAGACCGTTTGGTTATGTGGGAGTACTTGATGATATTGTAAATTTTTGTATTCAGGTACGATCAAAGAGTTGAGAGAGACACCGTACAAGAAACATCAAAGATTCGTTGAGTTTTTCGATGTAAGAGATGCAGCGAAAGCGTTTGACCGAATGAATGGTGAAGAGATCTATGGGAAGCAAGTTGTGATCGAATTTAGCCGACCAGGTGGTCTTAAGAACAAGTTCACGCCGTTTAGGCAACCGCAGTTACCGTTTCAACCGCGACCAATTCCAGCTCCTCCTCCTTTGAGGCAGTCTATTACTCCGATGAAAGATAAAAGCAATAATGTGAGCCTTAATAATGGAGTTGATGTTGTTGAAGCTTCTATGCGTTCGTTATGTATCATGGGTGATGATAGCAATAAGACCCGAGAAGCTGAATCTGAAACAAAGAGCAAGAACGTGACTAAGTTGGGGAGGAGAAAACAGATGAAGAGCATGGAACTAAGTCAGTTTCTTATCAGTGAAGAAACCATGGATGATCCAAGTTGCAGAGATCCACGCACCACTTTGATGATAAGGAACATACCAAACAAGTACAGGTTCGGCTATATGATCTAATTATCACTGGTATCTTAAATGGTGGATTTTTTTTTTCAGTTATATATTTAGACTAGGGTGGCTAAAGACTAAATCTTTTAATTAAGTATTTATGTGGATTAAAAGCCTGAAGCTTTTTCAAATTCTAAGACGGTTTAGATCTTTCTAATCTTTTTATTAAAATATTCACATGGATTCGTGTGTTTAGATGCTGTGTATATATATTCAAAGATTTATATTCTAGATAAAATGCTCTTACGCTATGTTCCATCAATTCGAGCTTTTAATTATCTTCGTGTTTGATATTACATTAGTCGGCTAACATTTTTCCCGGATGCTCTTATATTTCAGATTCCTATAGGTTTTGTTTATACGAGATTCCACTTTAATTTTTTAAAAGGTTATGTTTTCGGTTTTATATAGTCAAAAACTGCTGTTGAATATGCTGGATAATCACTGCATTCACATCAACGAAGCTATCACCGAGGAGAGGGACGAACACGAAGCTCATCATGATCAGCCATTTTCTTCTTATGATTTCGTGTATCTGCCCATGGACTTCAAGTAATTAAACATCGGACTTTATTGACTATAATGAGTATCGGTTACATTTATAACTAAAATCATAACTCTTTTTTTGGTCTATAATATTAGCAACAAGTGCAATGTTGGTTATGGGTTTGTGAACATGACATCTCCGGAGGCAGCTTGGAGGCTTTACAAGGCGTTTCATCTTCAACGTTGGGAGATTTTTAATTCGCACAAGATTTGCCAAGTCACATATGCAAGAGTTCAGGTATACTTACACATTCATGTTTTAAAATCATAGACTACATTAACTTGATATGCTTGACGTTTAATTACTATTCGGCAAACGCATATAAGTTATACCAAAGTTTAAGCTAAAATTATAAATGTCCTTAGTTTGTGTTAAATGGGTGTCACAATGTGATTATTTTGCTACTTTTGATCGTCCAAAACAGGGTTTGGAGGATCTAAAGGAACACTTCAAGAGCTCAAAGTTTCCGTGCGAGGCTGAACTTTACCTTCCGGTGGTTTTTTCGCCTCCACGAGACGGGGAGCAGTTAACGGAACCAGTCTCTATCAAGATCAACGGTGTCACCGGGATCAATAACGATAATCATTTTGAGACTATGGACGGTCAAGATCACTCAGTGGGTGGATCATGTTGCGGCAGTGACAATGATAACAGTCAGGAAGATGGACTATCCGGCAGTAGCATAGACGGTGGGCGGAGTATCACGGTGGTAGGAGAGACGTGTTTCTAGTAGTTGTTTGTAATGTAAACCATAAAATATAATATGTAATTAGACAAATCATGTTTTTTTTTGACTGAACGAATCATGTTGTTCAGGTTCAATGCTTGTTATGTTGTCTCAATCAAACTCTTATTTGGTCATTCGACGCGATTCATTTTTTTTATCATGCAAAGGTTTTTTTTTTTTTGCGCAACCCATGCTAAGTTCTAAAATGGTAGTTTGGGTGAATGAGCTAAGTAAAAATGAATTTCAGCTCTAAATAAATTATTAAGTGGTGACATAAGTTTAAAAGTATTTTTGCTTTCTAAAATATTTTGCATGCAGAATTGTTTATGTTTTATATTGTCATTTCTTTCTCAGTCTCTTGGATAGTGTGATGTAGGATGGGATAATATGACTAAAGTGTATTAAATTCGAGGATAAAACTTTCACCAAATAATGTGTCATTCGAGCTAATAACAATTAATCCCTCTGTCCCACTTTAAGTGGTGTTTAAAGTTTTTGCACAAATACTAAGAAAATACAAGTTTTTATGCATTAGTATTAAATTCAACTAATTCAACCAATAAAAAAAGATGTAGTATTTTGTAATTGGTCAAAATTTTTAAATAACAATAAATTCTATCTAGATTTGTGAGAACATCACTTAAAATGAGACAAAATAAAAACCCTAAAACACCACTAAAAGTGGGACAGAGGGAGTATAACACTAGGATATGATCCGCGCCTTGCGCGGACTGAAAGGAATAATAAATAGTTTTACGTTAATAATATTTAATATATATAAATATAGTATGGCGTAAAATATGATAAAAGTTGTAAAAGGAGAACACAAAATATGCATTAGAGAATACAAATAATCCACATCATATTTTATAGTATGGGTTTGGGTTTGTATAAAATAAAAGAAACTATATAAAGTTTGAAATAGGGCTTTCACTTAAAAATAAAAAAGACGTATTTTTATTATTAGTTTGGGATTAGAATATTATGCGCCCATTGGTGTCCATTAGTCAATAAAACAGGAGATGTTAACTGTTATCCTAAAATTTATATAAAATTAGTTGCAAATATATGAAAAAAGAGGATTTAGTCTATAGAATTATTGTTTTCATAATATAAGTGCTGAATAATATAAATAAACGTAACTTAGACAATAAAATTCGAAAATAATAAAGCAACAAAGGAGAAGAAAACTATTTAAAAACAGTAAAAAACAACAGAATCGCCGCTTGATGAAATTAAAATCCATTGTCTACAATCCTATAAAGGGGAAAAACAAAGTTTATTAGCATAAATATTGACATATTTAATTAACAAATTAAGTAAATTAACTATAATACCTCTTTCTAAAAGCATCGATTTGGAACATCCTTTGGTTCAAAACAACTTTTGAAAATCCATCAATGTTAGTAAGCTTTTTGAATCGACCTTGTCAAAAAATACAAAAATGTTAGATAACTAAGAGAGTATATATAAGGTTGAAAATTTCATTTTTACAATAATTACTATACATTGCCATCTTCCCGATTAATTTTCCAAAACTGTAAAACACAGAGTACAACATTGGTCATATAATTAAATATTTTATTTAAATTAAAAAAAATCAGTGTAAAATAAGTTAAACTTTGGGTTAAATAAATAAAATCATATTACGGGTTAAAATTATTTAGAGTCTTCTAAAATTTAGTCATATTTAAAATAACAAAAATAAGAAATATAATTAAATTTAAGATAAATTTCATAAAAGTTAAAATATATAATTTATCAAAATCACAATTTTATTACGTAAAATAATTTTTCCAACAAAAATATATCCCATTTTAAGGACTGGTCAAAATCTAGTATTCCTAATAATACCATTGCGATCCTCTTCCATAATTGAGTCAAAACTTACGTGTATACATTTATTCTTGATATACAATGCAAAATCCGTCCAAGGGAATTAACACATTAATTCCTTTAATGATAGTAAGTATTGATTCAGAGGATCACAATTTTGCATTGCAGATCAATAATATTCCCATAATTTTAATAAAACATCCATAACTAATCAATCAATAATAAAGGCATGCCAAATTAGGACAAAGTAATATACCAGAAATAATATATTATTGGTTATTATGGAAAAATTTTAATGACTGATCGTGTGATTTGTCAATCAATATTTATGAGTTCCATATTACAATTTTTTTAAGGAAACCGTCAGTCATATTACATATTTTCCAACAAACCGTCAATCAATTACCGTAAATCATATACAAACCACACGAAATATATTTGAATCAGTGAGAAAACGGTTTCACTTACATATTTATTGGAAGTTTAAGTTGAAATAATATGGCAATATAATATAAGACCATGCAGTAAATAATAGTAGTACCAATGGCAATTTATGTAATATTTCTAGTATATTAAGACTAATTTTATATGAAGTCTGAGAAAGTTTATGAGTAGGACACGTATACATAATGGCAACATTGTAATATATTTACTCTTTTAAAGTTATTCTCTTTTTTTGCTTCTAGATTAATAATAAGGGGATGTTGTGTTCAAGCACTGCAAAATTTGTATGTTTGGTTACACAAATGAGAATGATACAACCTATTTGTTGGTAATCTTATAAAATAAATTCACGGTTTTTAACATCAAAATAAATTCACGGTCATTTATCAAATTATGTTAACCTTCATATCCATTTTGTTTCTTTTAGGACAAAGGATAAAGAAATTAATAATAATATGGAATTTTAATCCATTATCATTAGATGATAAGGTGGAAAATGGATTGTAAACTAGAAATGGTTGACCTAGGGTAAGAGTTCCTTTTCAGGCAAAGATACTAGCCTTTGTTCTAGTGTTAATAGCTGTCTTATTCAGTGACCTGCTGAAAGGGACATCAGATAACTCTGTGCTAGTGATGATCACAATCTGTATCTCCCTCTGGTTCGTGGGGTGTCGACACGTGATGATATCTTCACCGTTCGTATTGTTCATGGCAGGGTTGATAGTGATCGTTGACTACAACTTGTAATCTTCTGATGTATATTTGCTTAAAAAAAAATAACCTTTTTAGTGTGACGAAAAAAGAACAATGATTTCCAATAAGAATTATGCTATTTTAAATTTATTGGGTCTATAATTTTTTTTTTTTTAAAATCCATCCACTTGGAGTTGAAGATCCTTTTGACTTTTTGCGTGTGTTTGGTATAAATTTATCATAGTAGACCAAATCTAAAAACACATTCATTTATTTTCTGGAAAAAATACACAAATGATATTCCATGAAAAGACTAGCTAAGGCCAACCAGAATTGAGGATATGACATGGCCATATGTAAACAATGTAATATAAATTTTTACCTAAAAGAAAAACAATCTAATATAAATTGAAATTCTTGGTCAAAATATATTTTCAGTGGATTTTCACAATTACAAAGAATACTATATCTTTTTTTTTTTTGTCATCACAAAGAATACTATATCAATCATACGTAATCTTTAAATTTTAGATTTTTTGTTTTGTTTTGTCTGTAATCGATGTTCACCTGATGAATTGTTGGTTCTTCTTCTCTTTCTGTAAGGCAGCACTAATGCACTATCACTATGAACTATCCAATGTTCTGCTTGTTCCCTTCACCAAATTGAACAAATTATAATAAAAGCGGCCCAGCAGAAAGATCCAAACTGATTATAATCCTATGACAATATGGGCCTATAATCATAAGGCCCATTAGTGACATAACCCTATTCTCTCTCTCTCGCTATAAGAGCAAGATCCTCTACTAACCCTATTCCTTCAAGTCCCAGTCTAGCCGTGCGCAGTCTATTTTGTTCCTCTTTCATAGCTTCCGTCTGTTTTCAATATTTTTTTTTTTGTTCAATCGCTTTCGAAAGGCGTTGCGCTCTTCGTGTTGGGATTCACTTTCCCTGAAGGGCGTGTCACCGGAAGCGTACATTCAAAACTCTTCAACTCGATCGATTAGGGATGTGATGTTCGGATTCGTTCGAATTAACAAACCTCGATTCCGATGGTCAGTTTTTACCGATTAGCCATCGATTCATCGTGTTGAGAAATTTTCGAATCTTAAAGTTAAATTTTGAAATTCATAGTTTTTGGGATTTGGATTTGCTTCATAATGGTGAACTCTCTTAGAATATAAAAAAGTGAGAGATGTTCAAGTTTCCGGAGCAAAGATCGATTTGGCCAGAATTAAACAGCTCTGTGTTTTATCTCTTCAATGTTCACAGTGTTACCTGTCTTCTGGTATATTCCATTTCTACTACCTAATCCCATGTTCATAATATGTTTTTTTTTCTCCAAAGATCTTTTACCAATGAGACCAAGTTAAACAGACCTGATTATTCAATGCCCATTTATAGGCCTAAGTTATCAAGTTTAAGGCCCAAAATTACTCAAATGAGTCGTTATTATACAGTGTGGAATATGTGTGATACAGATTATACAAATCAAGAATTGCAAACAAAGTGTACAAATCATTTTTAGGGAAAAAGCTGACAACGGTTTGTATACAGTTTGGTTTAAAAGTTAAAATGTATACTTTTCCTTGAATACATTATAAGACTGACAACGGTTCCTGAAGAAATTTCTTCGAGTATGGACTAACGTTAAGAAACGGTTTCGCTTTAAACCGACTTCTCGTGCTAGTAACAACCTTAAACCACTGGCTTTTTGGATCGCAACTCGCATCTCCTTCTAAACATTTGCAGCTTGTCGTCACAATGTTGTTACTATCCGAGTCCACATCCAGACAAATTGATTCTCCATTCTTTGTTATCGACGAGAGCTGCATCTTTGACTCGGACAAAAGTTTCCATTGTGAACAGTAATATTCTGAGAAGTACAGACGCAGCTTCACAGACTTTCCTTTCTCATAAGCTTTTAAGCACAATATTTTTTCATCAGCTAGTGACAAAACTCGCTGAGAAGAAAGTCTAAAGCTCTCTGATCTATCGCAAGAACCTAGCTTTAGTTGAAACAATGACTTCCTCACTATGCAAAGTCCCGTCGAAGGATGGAATATTATTTTCTTGGGGTGTGTTTCCATTAGACCTGGTCCTGAACATTGCAAACTTGTTTGGTTAGTGACAATAAAAACATAAATATAACATAGTTTTTAAACCAATATTCTAGTGTAAAAATCAAAATTACATGTAGCAACTAGCCACTATTTTCTACAACTTTTAAACAACAAATCTAAAACTCTATTGCATATGAAAATAATCTATATATCTATTTAAAAGACTCCATCGGTTTCCCATAAATAATTTGTAACAAAATTTTCAAGATCAACTTAGTTTTGTATGGATTTAACATAATATCTAACATATATTTTCTATAACTAGTGTAAAAAATTTGAAAATATAAATGTATAAGAGCTGCAATGCCTAGTTGTGTAGTGTGAACCTCTAAAAGGAGACTGAATAGCAGAAATCATCTGCAAGATGGTGGAGTTCCTTATGCTTGACCAACTCCAATCCAAAACTCCGTACGTTTCATCATATCCAATAGTTTTCTCTCTTACATAATAGCTTCCTGAAAGAGTCCATAACGCCCAGTCTAGGTCAAGATCCGCTGCTAAAGCCATGAAACAACTCAGAAACCTATTGTCATTCGCGTTGTTTCCTCTTTGATCAATCCCAAACTCGCTCACAAACAACGGAAACCCTTTCTCGAGTAGAAACCCTGACATTTTCATGATGTTTTCGGTTTCCCTCCCGCAAATCTTGTTCAAGTTATCTCCTTCCCAAGAACTCCAAAAACCATACCAATGGATTTCAAACACTAGTTTCCTCCTGAAGCTAACTTCAAACGGTCTGTCTCGGAGGAAAGATAAGTCAGTCTCGTAGTTTAAACCGGAGACAATGACAAGAATGTTAGGATTCACAGAGTGGACTGCTTCAGCGCCTTCTCTCATGTATTTGTACCAGTCTTTGATGTTCTGTTTTGGACCTCTAAGCTCATTCCTTAGACTCATACCAACCACATTTGAAACATTTGCAAACATTGTAGCCATTTTCTTTAGTCCTCTGATCCAAAGCTGAGGGTTTAGATGCTTATCGCCGAAGAAACCGTTTCCATCATTGTCATTGCAACACCAACCAGGTTGGCTTATGTGATTGTCTAAGATCACCATTACTCTATGCTTTCCAAGAGAAGAAACCACTTCCTGTTTTGATAACATCAACAACAGAACTCTCATCTTTATTATAATGATTTTTTTTTTTTTTAACATAATCAGGGAAGGGACTTGAACAAGCTAAACCCAATAAGAGAAAAATGTTGAAGAGAGACTAAGCAGACTCTAAAATCTTGAAACTCAGATATAGGTTTCAAACTAGATCTTTCTTGCAAGACACGGTTCATAGGAAAATTAAGATACTTTTTATCTATAACCTACATACTATTCTTGGATCAAGAAAGATAAAAAGTCAACCATTCCTGGAAAATTCTTGATAAGTATTCTGAATAAAGGCTCAAGGAAAAATGATTTATTACCTGAAAAGCTCTGATGAGAGGAAGATCAAGAATGTATGGGTTATTAGCTTGAAAACCAGAGAGAGCTTCAAGAAGACCAAGCTTGCGAAGAGATTGTCTCACAGTCATAATCCCAGAGAACGATTCATCGGTGGCTAAGTAGAGAGGCCAAGTCAATCTAACGCAATTGAAACCCATTGAAACGATCTTCTCAGAGATCGAATCCAAAGGCTGTTTGCTTAAACCTTCCGCCACCGCAGTTTCCAGATGCGACGGCCAGTTGACGCACGCGAGCTTCACTCGCCGTCCTTTGTTGCCGTCGTCGACGATCCAGCGTGAGTCGGTGGAGAGAGGGAAGGCGAAAGTGATGTTGATGATGAA
Source organism: Brassica nigra (assembly GCA_016432835.1). Classification (NCBI taxonomy): domain Eukaryota; kingdom Viridiplantae; phylum Streptophyta; class Magnoliopsida; order Brassicales; family Brassicaceae; genus Brassica; species Brassica nigra. The sequence goes on along the minus strand of CM028247.1, from coordinate 11,160,361 downwards.
GGACAGAGGAAAAAGAAGAAAAACAGAGATGAAGAAGAATCTTTCCATTGGTCTCTCTGTTTTCATCTAACCTCCTTTTACAGCCAACATGTGTATATATATACGTATGCGTGTAGTTCAGACAACTTTCAGTTTATTACTATTAGTTTGTAATAAGTGGAATGGTCATGTGATTAGTTTATAATTGATTGTGTCTTTTTGTTTTAATGTTTTTCTTATTAAGCTTTGTCTAAAGTCTAGCTATGCTATGCCTATGATTATTCTTCTTTTAATACAGAAAGTGATGATTCTTTGAAATTTCATATTTTGTAGGATAAATTGTTTGATTGTTTGGGGATTATGCCTTAAGATTTTTTTTTCGAACCTAATACCAATAATCACTCATTTTAACGAAATAGTCTTTATTAGAAAACTTCAACGGAAAATAACATGTAAACAAACTTCATCATGAGTTACTTGATCAATAGTTAATGATCAGTTATACAGCCTCATATTTTTTGTTGACTTTAACGATCTTAAACCACTGGCTCATCGGGTCACACGAGCTGTCTTCGCCGTTCACACACTTGCAGTTGGTAGCCACGAGGTTATTGTCTACATCGACGTCAAGACAAAGCGAGTTATTGGTTGACTTCGCAGCTAAGAGCATATTAGAGGCTGAGATGGTTTGCCATTGCGACAAACTAGGGATCGAGCAACTCGTCTCACTGAGCTTAACCGGTGCACTCGGTCCGGTGTTCGCCAAGCAGAGAGGTGTGTTTTTAAGTTTCAAAGTGTCGTCAGTAGTGTAGTCCCATGGTTGAGATTCGTTACATTGACCGAGATTGACCTTGGTTGGATCTAAGGAAGATTGTAGCATGCAAAGTCCGGTTAACGGGTGGAAAATAAGATTGATGACTTCTTGAGGATCCGGTCCTGGTAAACCAAGTAAGTTAACCAAAGTGTTAAGATATGTTAATTATGTAGAAAAAACATAACAAAAAGTATTTATCGAAGCTACTACTTAAAATAAATACATATATTGAATTTAACAAATCTTTGTATGTTATGAAATGTAGTTTAATTACGAATACTAAAACCAGGATCTAATAATGTTCTTAAAACCTTAAATATCAACAATATATTATTTTAATAAATTTTAAAATTACTAATAATTAAAATGGTGAAATGTCATTTTTCGATATAATTTTAACTTGTTCTGACTAACTAAAGATTGACTTTGTACTATCATGAAAATAGACAACTCGAAAATTTCAAACTAAATCATGAAAATTATTTACCTTGGAGCGTGGATTGAATCAGAGACAATCTTTGCATGAAACTGTTGTTTCGAACACTTATCCCATCTGAATCCAAGACACCGTAATACTCAATCATTCCAACCACATCTTCTCTTATATAATAACTTCCTGAAAGTGCCCAAATCGACCAATCAACGTCATTTTCCGCCGCCCAACCTAATATACATCCGATATACCGATTATCGTTAACGTTTCCGCCTCTCAAATCGATTCCAAACTCACTAAGAAACACCGGGAAGTCGCGAAGGATGAAACCGCCTCCGTCGTCCATGATTTTTAGAGTCTCGCCGCATGCGTCGTTTGGGTTTTTAGAGCTCCATGTTTCAGTGTTGGTGAAAGAGTATCGATGGAGCTCAAAGACGAGTTTACCGGAGAAAGTAAGGTTTACGGGTCGTGATCGGACAAAAGAGAGGTCTGTGTCGTAGCTGAAGCCAGAAAGGATCACAAGTACGTAAGGGTTTGCTCCGTGAACTGCTTCGGCTCCTTGTTGCATGTACCTACATGCATTTGGAATGAGACAAAATTAGAGCTTTTTTTTTTTAATTATATCTCATTTGGCATTCCCATATTTTTCGAAAAGTATAGCAGATGTATTTTGTTTTTATGTAACTTTTATATTACAATTGCAATACAAAAAAACTATCCGCACCTTGTGCGGACTAATATATATCTAACTAATTCAAAATCTAACATAATTTTTTAATTTCAGTCTAAATTATTTAATTAGTATCAAGTATTAAATTAATCAGAAGATATAATTTATCTTTTTTTTATTACAACGCAACATAGATAATGGTTTGATACTTGCAAAAAATTATATTTATTCTATCACCAAACCACACATATAAAAAGTATCATCACCATAATAATCTAATAAAGTTTTATTAATACTTTAAAATAACATAAATGATAAATTTACAAAATTAAACCATAATTACCAATTATCAGTAAAGCCTTTGAAATCAAAATCATATTCATCAAAGTCTTATGCGTTTTATATGAATTTCCTCTTCATCAGAGTTTATAGTGACACATATTAACAAAATCTACAATAATTAAAAACACTTTTATTTAACTAAAACTTTATAAACTAAAAGTAATAAATTATATAAATCTAGATTTTTTATTATAACAGCAAGAAATTGTATTCTTTGGACTCATATTTTTTTTATTGTTAAGATAATTCAGTTACATAAAATAGAACAAAGTTTCCTTTTAAAAATAATAAATAAAAAACATTAAATGGTTTATTTATATTACTAAAGTAAACATAAGATGAACAAATTTATAAAATTATTGCTAAAATTTAATAAAGCCGTTAATAATAATTAGCCCTGAATATAATGAAAATATTTATTAAATAATCAATAAAAATATTTAAAACTAACAATTCAAAAATTATTTATAAAAACTAGTGATTCAATTTAAAAATCATGGAATATGGTGAATAAACAAAATAATAAAATATAACAAATAAAAATAAAAATAATAATTTAAAGTAATGGAGAACATGTCAAGTAAATAAAACTAAAATTATCACCTAAAATTATTTAAAATATGAAAAAGAAATAAAACTACCAATTAAAATTATTAAGAGCATGACAAATAAAAATAACCTAAATTATGGAGAATAAAAAATAATCAAAATAAAATTATTAAAATATAATAAATAATCAAATTACCTAAAATTATGGAAAATATGATGAATAAATAAAATCACCTAAAAATATTGAGAATGTGACAAGTAAGCAAAATCACCTTATAAATAATAACATATAATAGAATAGATAGATAGATTAAAAAAGTCAAGTGGGAATATACAAATATATCAGTTACAAAAAAAAAGAATATACAAATATATTTATTTGAAATATATTATATATATATACACCCAGTGGCGGAGCAATGTCTACGTGAGGGACCCCTGTTGATTTTAATGTCAAAAAAAACATGGTTTCTGAACTCGAATTGCCAAATAAAACCTGAACTCGAAGCTGACCAAAAAAATACTGTACTTTCTTTGACTTTTTAATTTTATTTGAGAACTTATCATTGACTCGCCATTTTAGCACACCGTGATCTTACCGTGTAGATGCCGTTATTTTAACGTTAAATATCAACGTTAAGTGAAACGACGTCGTTTTGTGTGTGCTTTTAAAACGAAAAATATGTCTATCTGAGGACTCGAACTCAAGAACTCAAAGCCAAACAACATAGTCTTTTGCCACTGAGCTAACAACACTTCTGATGAAATCTCTAACATATTTTCTTTTATTGAGTATCCAAAAAATCTTTAAAAACCTTAAAATTTTACAAAATTCAAAAATCAATAGAAATTCTGAAAAATATTAAAATTAAAAATTAAATTACAAATAAAATATTTTCGCTAAAATTTATTAAAAAATCATAAAAATCTAAGAAATCTAAAAAATGCGAAAAAACTAATGATTAAAAAGATGAGAAAAACTAATGATTAAAATATTTTTAAAAATATTTTTTTTATAAAAATTAAAGTATCTAAGATCATTTGTATATTTTATCTTAAATACATTAATCAAATGAAAAATATAGTGTGATAAATATAATTTTGTATATTATCTTACATGCATTAATTTATATAAGAGTTTTCAAATTATTTTAACCATTAATTTTTATTTTTTGAATTTGAACTTTTTAGATTTTTTTTTTAATTTTTGGACGTTTTTTTGTTTTTTTTAAATTAATATATTTGAGATAAAATACAAAAATGATATTTATCACACTATATGTTTTTGTACAATTTTGGTTTTCTAAAAACACTAAAAAAAATTGTTGCTAAGATATGATAACAAACGAACATACACCAAAAATTACAAATGTTTTTTCATTTAATTATTATCTTGTAATATATAAAAATCTTTATTTTTTTGTATGTTCATTCAATATCCTATTTTAGCAAAACAATTTGTGATAATATCATTTGTTTATTTTATCTTAATTATCATTTGTCAATTTTATCTTAAATACATTAGTCATACTAAAATCTATAGTATGATAAATATAATTTTATTTTATTTACATACATTAATTTATATAAAAATAGGTTTCAAGTTTTTAATCATTAAATTTAATTCGTTGCATTTATTTGAATTATTTTAGATTTTTGAAATTTTAAATGTTTTGATTTTTAAACAAAAAAATTATTTGTAATTTCAATTTTGATTTTACTTTTTCAGAATTTTCTTTAATTTATAAGATCTTTTGGAATTTAAAAAAAAGAATTTAGATTTTTTGATACTCAATAAAAGAAAACATGTTAGAGATTTCCTTAAAAATGCCATTAGCACAGTGGCAAGAAACCTCGTAATTTGGCCATGAGTTCTCAAGTTCGACTCAAGCGATCAACATGTTTTTGATAATAAAAATAGGTAAAACGATGTCGTTTCATCCCATCTCAAAACGACAGCGTTTTACTTAACGACCTTAGCAAACGTCATTCAATCATTCTGTCAAGTTTACTAACGGCGTGTTTAATTGGCGAGTCAGCAATAACTTACTGATTAAAATTTAAAAGTCAAAGATAGTTCAGTGTTTGTTTGGCCAGCCAATATGTTCGTATTTGTTTTGGCAATTCATGTAAAGTTGGAGCTTTTTTTGACCGAATTCTCAATTAATTTTCGTTCCTGAAAGTTAAGTAATTGTGGGATAATTTGGTCAAAAATCTATACAGGTTGACCCCTTGTTTCAGGTCAAATGTTTCCCATTTTATTTTGTTTGCCTTTTTAAATGATATTTTAACGCTTGTTTACTGCATTTTTTCCTACCATTTATTAACTCTTTTAATCCTTTTGATTATTTCTCACTTTTTACTGTATATATATATAATATATATATATAAATAAAATTTTGAAGAATCAAAACTAATATAATCCTATTCATTCACTAATATTAAAAAGAAATATAAACATATGTTGATATATAATATAAAATATTCATCTATTTATTCACAACATACAAAATTTAGTTAAAATTATAATTCATGAGATTTATAACAAACTGAACTGATATTATTTTTAGTTATAATATTCTTATTAATAATGTTTATAAGATTAATTCTCAAAAAAAAAAAATAATGTTTATAAGATAAATAATTTAGTATTATTATATTATAGTATTGTTATATTATTATTTTTATAAAGTGACCCCCTATGAATAACAATTTTGGCTCCGTATACACGTACTTGAACCAATCGTCGACGTTTTGTTTAGGTCCTCTAAGTTCGTTTCTGAGGCTCATACCAACGACATTGGAGATATCTTTGTAGCTAGTGGCCATGTAGGTCAGACCGGAGATCCATGTGGCAGGGTCAAAGAATGTGTCTCCAAAGAAACCGTTGCCGTCGTCGTTGCCGCAGCACCACCCTGGTTTGGTCAAGTGGTTGTCTAATATCACCATCACGTTGTAGTTTCCCAACGTCGTCACCACCGCCTGCAAAAAAAAAAAAGAGTTTTGTTTTTCTCGAAAGGAAGCCAGTTAGTTTAAAAAACGTTTTAAGGTCTACCACGTACATTCAGTTAGCTATCATGCATGCATTTATGTAATTTGATGAGAAAATATGAGTTAAAAAGTGTAAACTACAAAATTTGTAACGGCTGGTATTTGAGAAACTATTATTTAACGACTAGTAATTTTTAGAACTGTTATTAAATTACTAATTGTTGGCATAAAACTTACATTCGTCATTTATATATGCGAGTTCTTTTATAGTTTAGAACATATATAAAACAATACTATTGAAGCACTAGATGTGTTATTTTTTATCGAAAAAAATCTGAGAAGTTATATATTATACCTTGTAAGCTTCAATGAGTGTAAGATCAATCATGGAAGGGTTCTTAGTTTCGAAACCAGAAATGTCAATGTTAAGACCAAGACTTTGAAAAGAATCCCTCACAGTAACATTAGTACCCAGTGTCAAATTTGTAGCCAAATCAAGTGGCCAAGTTAACCTAACACAATTGAAACCCATTGCCAATATCTTTTCGGCCACGGCATCAACCGGCTGCTTACTCAGCCCTTCCGCCACTGCAGACTGTAAATGCGCTGGCCAATTTACACACGCCAGCTTCGTTCTTTGTCCGTTTCGGTCGATGATCCAACGAGAGTTTGTAGAGAGTAGATATGCCATGTTTTTTGTGACAAAGGAGAACAGTAAGAAGATGAAGAAGCTAAACATGCGTTTTAGCACCTTTGTTGTCTTCATGTTGAAGGTGTTTTAAAATTTTGCGTTTTGAGTTTTGGTGTTGGTGAATCATATGGAAGAGACATACAAAGCTGGACCAAATTTATAGTGGGGGTAAAAACTAATTACTATTAAATTATTTGTTAACAATTATTATTATTTTTAAATATAATAAATAACAGTATATCTTTTTTTTTTTGAAACACAAATAACAGTATATCAAAACATAAAATAAAGATGATATGTGCACACACATATATTATTTTTATTGAATATTATTGATATACAAATCTAATATACGTGCTTGAAATTTCTATTTTACAAATTTTGTAAGAGTATTTAGGAATGTAGTGCAACTAAAATTAAAATGAGACATAGTAATCTTAAAACAAAAAATATGGAAGACAGTTCTTTTAAAAATAAAACTTAATAATATTATATAAAATCACTAGCCAAAACACCATATTCAAAATCTGTTGGATGAAACTTCCTTTCAACTATCGACAACTGACTAAAACACTGTGATGCCATCTGGATTATACAAATTACCGAAATGGCATAGTAACTTTTTTAAAAGAATCATCTATAACTGAAACTATTTAAAATAAATATCGACAAAAGAACATTAACAATTATATGAATTGAGATGAAAAAGATATATACATGAAAGAAGAAAGCTTTTGAAAAGAAGGAAACATGAAATAAGAGAAGGGAACATATCACAACACACTTCTTATGTTAAGTGGAAAATGACACATCCCTTTTATTAAAAAAGATAAACATTCATTAGGATTTAAATTCTCTTTTGTAAGATTTTAAATTAAATACATCCCTTTCTTATCTATACTATTAATGTCTGATCTATCCCAAGATTTTCTCCTTGAGTTGCTTTGATAATTATACTTATAATTCTTTTTTCTTTCTTTTTTACAACAATAACTATAACTATCAAGATATATCCACCGATTCAGTCAATCAAACCGGAAATACTGAATCAACATATAACAAAGCAAAAAGAAAATTCTTAACACCACATCAGCATGTCCACCACTGTATTTTGTGATTTTGGTATATGCTTAATCGCGATTCTTATCATTCATATATTTGTGGTTAGCATTTAGCAATATTAATTATTTTAATTTATTCAAATTTATCGAGGTACTACGATTCTATTAAATAAATCTTAATATTTAGAAGCATTTTATTTATGCTTTTATATGAGGGTGAGACGGATTGAATATCGGGGAATTTTAGGATATCTGAATCTGGAGTCGGGTCTTCCGGATATTCGAGGTTAAGATATCCATACTAAAATTAGAATACCCACGGATTTCTGGATCCAGACTTAAAAAAAATTATTTTTTTTTGAAATTAAATTAAAAACTAACTATTTAACCTTTTATTTAGCCTATTTAATTTTAAATAGAAAATTATTTAAAAATTAATAAAATTAATTTTTAGTTATTTTATATAAAATTATATATAGTATACATATATAAATATAATTATATTTAAAATACTTTTAAAATAGATAGTAGGTCCGTATCCGGATATCAGAGCCTAAAATTTCACTATCTGGATCTGCCGTAAAATTACTATCCGGATCCGGACACCCTGGATATCTGTCTTTTACTCTTTCTGGAGCGGATCGCAGAGGATTCCGGATCGGATAACGGATCTCATATATTAAGTCTCAGACCTAGTTTTATCATTTTTAACGCTGAATAATTATGCTATCACAAACTCTGAAAAATATTACAGACGATTCTACGGCCGATAATTTTACTGCCTTATGAGGATTCACGCCTGACTGTATTACCTGAACTGCCCTATGGGATCAATGCTTGACGGTAATCCTTGCGCTATGCTGCAGGATCTCTTGTAAGTATTTTTCCACTAATTTACATAATTCCGCTTTTACTAGAACTCGAAACTCATATCTTCTAATGTAGAAGCATCAATGAACCCTTAATCAAACCACGATTGACCAACGGTTCGCATAATTAGTTTAATCATCTATGTAAGGTATTTCGAATCATTATCACATCACGGTTGACCAACGGTACTTTAGATAAAATTGGTCATATACTATATCAAAACTTTCCTTTACTGAGCTCATAACATATGTTATACTATTCACTGGGTCTATAGTTTAGTAGATGTCTAAATATGCAATATTGAACCAATTCATATATATAATTATATTTTAGTCGATATGAGATAAATTTCCTAAATATGTGTGTTTATAAGACCATAATTTTAAACAAATCCTAATTATTTTATTTAATTTATATTTCAAATTTCAAATTTCAAATTTCAATATACTCAATTTTTTTAAAAGACCAGTTAGTAAACATTTTTATAATTTTTTTTTCTGGATTACTGTGTCGATATGCAAAATATTTATAAAATACAGAACAAGTTAAACAAACAGAATAGTGACAAATAAATTAATAGTTTTATCAATCAAAAAATAATCTCGCGATTTTAAAATATGAATTAAAGTTTTGTGATACATTAAACTTGTTTATTCAAAAAATAACAGCTCACGATTTACAAAAAGATTACTAATTTTTAATTTTGTTGACAGCGTAAGTTGAAGTTGTCCATCTAAACTGAACACATGTAGAAATTCTATAAATTAATTTTCGATAAATTAATAAACACGATAAATTAATAAACACGATAAATTAATAAATTTTTCAATCACAAACTGGGCATGTGTAAAATATGACACAATTCGATAAGATAGTAATATTTTGAAAAATTTTAGATAAATATATGATCCCATTTAAATCATTAATTAATTATTATCATATATGTAAATTTTATATAAACACACATAAAATTGTTTTTGTTTATCTTTCTTCAAAACAAATTTCATCTCTAATTATATTTAAAATTTTATCGAACTACATATAAAAGTGTATTGTTATTCTATGATATATAATCATCATACATAAAATACATCAAATAAAAATAGTTAAAATTTATCTCTATAAACTTTAACCAATATATAATATCATATTATTCTTTTGTTTCTCTACTAAACAAGTGGGGTAAGTTACCGAATAGTACATTTTATGCCAAAGAGCCACTATAATACCTTATTTAATCTTCTGTAGTTCCCTATTCCTAAAAATGGATATCTAACTGATTTAGTATTAATGATTTTAATATAATCTAATTACTGATTAATTTTAAATAAAAAATAAAGGGAAGTATTTTTTTTGTCGGTAGGGAACTAATCATATACAAAGATATTATCTTCATCTTTTTTGTTGGGGTTCTCTTCCAAGCAGAACCACTTCGTTTTCTCTGTTTCATTTTCTTAATTGTTTAAATTTTTCTAATATGTAAATACTTCTCTAGAACCCTACAATAAGGTTGTTCTTAGCATTTCCATCACTAGATACTTAGTGAGTATCTATGTAACTAAGAAATTATTTATATAGAAACTAGGAAAGAGAAAACCAAAATTTCTAAAAAATACTCTTGAAATACTCTTAATAACCTAGATGGACATGTGTCAATTTTTTTTCTCTAAAGATTAAAAATTAGTTCAATAATTAAAATTATTAAAATACTATTTTGTTAGTTTGTACCTTCAATTAAGATATTTTACTGTTAAAGGTGCTCTTAACATTTTAAAAGGGGATCTGGAAGAAGATAAAAAAAAAAAGCTGAACGGTTTGGAATAAATCAGCTGGTATCTCTATGTATTTTTAACACATAGTTTAGAGGCACACAATATATATATTACATGTTTTCAAAAATATATATACATGTTACATGTTTATTAAATGATGTTGAAAACATAAGCTCCGTATATATATTCCTAAAAAATAATCTTTTCTTTTTCACTATTGAAAATTTTATTTTAATTGAAGATGGTTTTCTAAACCTACAAGAAGTATGGCTCTTTTTTTATTACATATCATCTAACTTATATGTGATATTTTACTTTTGCACCGAGATTCAATAAATCATTGCTAAAATTAACAAATGGAATAATCTCATTTTATATCTGTAGATAGACTGCAAACTCTACATAAATGTGGAAATCATTGAACAGAGAATCTGAAACTGATATAGTCTTACTACTTGCTTTTCATTTTCCAGATTGTCATGGCTTCTCAAAATCCGTTTGCTTGCATGCAGCTACAAAGCATTGTTTTGTTATCTCGCAGTTACGATATTCTTCTGTCTTTTCCTTTTTAAGTTATATTGGTTGAACGCCAAACTCTCGTATATATATATATGTGCTTAATGTTCTCTTGGTGATCAACGTTGTCCGCACTTTAATCAAAAGGGCACTTTAATCAAAAGGCATACCAAAGATTCATAAGGTTCAAAGAAGTCGACAACAAGTTTGAGAGTAATAAAGCTTATCTACAACGCACAGACGCATGAGACTCTAAGGAGCCATTATTCAGAGTTATCACATATCTTACTGACATTTTAAGATAAAACTGCAAGGATCTTAAATTTTTCCATATACAGTATATAATCTTACAGACACTTAAGACTTACCATACATTTACGTCGTTACTAGAGATAGTTTTATATAAAACATCTTCATAGTTTGAAACTGAGGTTTGCTGAAATCAGTGAACTCGAACTGGGACCAGCTTGAGAGGTACTTTCTTGACGATTGTAAGAGTACCTTCTTCTTCCACATCGATGTCTCTCTGCGTCATCCCATCAGGCAACTTCCAGTCGAAGAAGTAAAGTAAGTTCAAGAGTCCCAACTCAACAGCAGCGATCCCCATAGACATCCCGGGACACATTCTTCGACCAGAGCCAAACGGTAAGAGCTCGAAATGTTGTCCTCTATAATCCACAGGGCTGTCGATAAACCTCTCGGGGATAAACTCTTCCGGGTTTGTCCAGAGTTTAGGATCTCGTGCTATCGCCCAAGCGTTGATCAAGATCCGTGTCTTTGGAGGAATATCATAGCCTTGGACTTTAACGTGAGCCATCGTTTCCCTTGGAAGCAGAAGAGGAACTACAGGGTGTAATCTGAATGTCTCCTTGATCACGAGGTTCATGTAAGGAACTTTACCGATGTCTTCTTCGGTGATTCTCTCTTTGTTGTTGCCAAAGTGGTCACGGATTTGGGCTTGAAGTTTCTTCATCACGTTAGGGTTTCTTGCGAGTTCTGTCATTGCCCATATCATGGTAAGAGCTCCTGTGTCTATCCCTGCGATGAATATATTCTAGAAAAAAAAAAAAACAGAACCTAAGTTGAATGTCATGATTCAGTTGTTTAAAAAAGAAATCTTGTGCTTAATTTACCGTGAGAAATCCTTTAATATGATCTAACGTGAGCTTCAAGGAATCATCTTTGCCTTGTTGATGCATTACATCCAACATCAAATCAGTGATATCCCTTTGATCTTTCGATCTTCCTGGATACATATGATCGTCGATCACGCGTTGGAACAGAGCATCGAGCTTGAAGAACACATCGTGGAGCCTCTTGTGCTGTCCTGAAAGCCAGTCGACGAGCCATCCAAGTCCCCAGATAGGGAAGAAGTCAGAGCAAGTGAAACTGGCTTGAGCTGTCTCTGCTTCAAATATAAGCTCGTCCACCTTTTCTTTGTCGATAAGCTGGCTCTCGTGGAAGCTCTGTCCGAAAGCAACTCTAAACACGATGCTCGAGGTTAGCCAGAATAGGGTTTTGCTCAAATCTACTGGAGATTCATCCACCGACAGTTTCTTGACGAGCAAGTTACACTCGTCCTCTCTGATATATCCAAAAGACTGAACCTTTTTCGGACAGAAAAACTCACGGATCAAGAACTTACGCCGCTCTTTCCACTCTTCGCTGTATGGTGAAAAACCTATATCTTTAAAATCCCGAGAGATTAGCTTCGTTCCGACAAGCTTAGGCCTGCTGCAACAGTCTAGGTCGTGTGTTTTGAGGACTTCTTCAGCTGCTTCTTTCGATGAGATCACAGTTACAGGGATGAGACCTAAGTGGACAAGCATAACATGTCCTGCTCTTTCGGCTAGACGTTGAAGTGACCTGTGAGGAAGTTCTCCAACTTGGTGTAAGCTTCCGATGATGGGAAACTCTGGAGGGCTTGGAGGAAGATTCCATTTAGAGCGTTTGATCTTCTTGCCGATAAAGATCAACGAAGTGAAGGTTATGAGGAAAAGACAGAGCAAAGAGATTGCCATTTTTTTTGGGTTATGGAAAAATGAAATTGATATTGCTCTGCTTTTAGTTTTCGGATAGTTCCAAGCGGCAAGAAGAAAACAAAATTTTATTGGATTCTAGTTAGCTTTATCTTCAAACTCATTTGAAAATAATTGGATAATTCTATGAAAATGAATTCTTAAATGAAACCAAACTATACTTTATACTATTATTTGCGAATTGATTTTTATAACAGAATTCTCACTTAGAGCGGCTAAAATCATTCATATTTTTAACGAATAATTATGTTTATTCGTTATATAATTTTTATAAATAAATAAATCATATCGAAAGTTTCTCATAAAAAAAGGGAAATATGTAATGATCATAATGTTTTGTTTGTTATCACGTACGGTGTTTTGATGATCATTATCTATTTTTTCATAGAAAATAAGATTTATAAAATAGCAAGATAAATCTCTTTCTGTATATATTTATCTACTAAACTAAAGAAATATTATCATTATCTCAATTCTATTTTTAGTTTTAATAATCTTGTAATTTTATTTATTATTTTTGATGTGCTTTGCTTTGTTTCTATTATAGTTTTGTGTTTTAAAAGGTTTCTTTTTAAAGTTTCATGAATGTTGCTGGTTTAAAGAGGAAATTTACGGAGATGGTGAGAGCTAAAAGATGAATGTTTTCTTATTTACTTTATCACATGTTTGATATGTGGATTTTTCCTAGTTTTATAGATTTAAGTGGTATTTAATAAAATGAAGATGAAATAAAAAAAGTCAGAGAAAATGGTTAAAAACATTAAAATAACTATTATGCTTTTTTTTGCAAAATTATAATGCATGTACAAAAACCATAATAGTTATTTCAATCCTAAGGACTCATTATGTGTTGTCCTTAGGATTTTCATTGAGTCTTCCTCAGAGTGCTCATTATGTGTTGTCCTGAACTCAATCACCACCAATCGAACCTTCAGAGTTGACTGTCAAGCACGGTTGATCACCACTCGGGTTCGGCAACGAAATTGCTGAATCAAAGTTTTCCTTCATTTTTTCTTTAGAATAAATATAAATTTATTGTTCGACCAAAAAAAAAAAATTTTAACAATCAAAATAAAGTGTTTCTGTTTGATTTACACATTTCTTAAAATTAAAATGCAGTAACTACGAGCTTTTCAATTTGCTAAAAAAAAAGAACTACACAAGCTTTTTAAGGTCGACCAACGCTATCTTACGAGTACCTTGGGGCAAAACAGTACGTTAGTTACTCGTTATAAGTGTGGTTTATTGTTCATATATATAGTATATTACTTTCGTTTTTATTAGATATCATTTTACGATCGTGTACCTAGACTAAATACTCAATTATACTTTTAACAAAAATGTCATTAACTATTAATCATCTAACTATAATTCAACTAAGAATCAGATAGATTGCAGAATACAAATGATCATATAATAATATAATAAAATTTTCACTGAAAATTAAAATTGTCATTTAATTTGATCTGTTTTCTTCTAAAATGTCAACTTTTAAAAATTAAGAGAAGAGTCTTTTCTTAACAACCACCATATTTTAAATCAAATTGGTGGATAAAAAAATTATCCCGAAAAGTTGCTGTTACTGGTATATTGTGTTTTTATAGGTCTGGACATCCGAATCTTCGATCGGATTCAAGTTGGGTCTTGTCGAATTCGGGTTCTGAAAATTTAGATCCATATAGGTATTTATAATTTTCGGATCGATTCCAGATCGAGTCTTGTCTTGTCCGGGTCAGTTCAGATCTATAATTTCAATACCCATAATTTTTCGAATATATATTAGATTCGGATATTTAGAACCAGAAAAAGACCCGAAATACCCAATCTAGATCCGAAAACTCTAAAAATACAGGAAGAACCGCAAAATACCCAAAATCAGATCCAAAAACTCAAAAAGATACCCGAAATTTTACCCAAATTTTATTTTCTGAAAATCTAAAATTTTACCCGCAACCTGAAATTATATCCGAAATTCCGAACTTAAAACGTAAAAAAATATCCTCAATACCAAAAATATACCCAATTACATAATTTTGGATACTTCGGGTATCCGATCGGATCACGGGTAAAATCCGGTTCCGAACCAAAATCCGCGGATCAAAAAAAACCAGCAGGTACTTTAGCATGGATCCGAATCCAAACCTGTATTTTCAGATCGTGATACGCCCTTGAGTAGCGAACCGGGCAAATCAGACATGCATGGCTTGATCATCGAAAACAGTATTGATATATGTTCATTGTTTGACTCATATCTTCCAAACCACGAGGCTTCTACGCATGAAATCACTTGGAGAATGTGTTCAGCTCAATTACAGAGCTCCTCGAAGAAGAATCAGCTCAAACATAGTCCATATGTGGGAGTTATGCCATTTACAAATCAGGTGATCTTCGGTTCTCGCGAATTCAGACATGGCGCATTCAATGAAGGATCATCCTTGACCAGTCTTCATCAGATTCCACAACTTTGACTCATTTATCATGTTCTAGTCAAAGATTTCTTTTTCTATGCATTGTTTTTACACAAAAATATTTATTATCTTTTATCCTTTCATAACTGAATTCATTCGATAAAATCAGTTTTAGTTTGAGTTATATTTGTGTTTCTTTTCTCTGAGTGAGAGAGAGAGAGAGTTCTTAGCTAGTTCATCGGTTTGAACCGGCTTGTTGATTTGGTGGTCAGCCAATCATCTTTGTGTGTTCCTTGGTGGTTAGCCAACACACAATCATCCTTTCTTAGGTGGTTAGCCTTAGATCGTGGGTATATCAAGAGCCATTCCGTACCTCTTGACGATCCGTTCAATCTATTTCAGTTCCGGAAATGCCATCGCCTTCTCGGTTCATATCTAACACCTGGCCAAAGCCTTCATCCCGTTTTGGGTGCATCAGATCGGTTCCGGCTCGTGTCTTCGGATCCGGGTAAAATATCCGGACCTAGTGTTTTATATATGAATAAATTAGTCCTTGTAACCGTGCCTTCTTAGCCAGAGAATGGGCACGAAAATTTAAGCTTTCAGGATTAAATAGAGATTGATACAAACAAATTGAATTTTAATACTCAAAACGTCCAAAGACATATATACTAGTATATTCCGGCTGCTTTGTGGATGAGTTTGATTAGTACAGTCATTGGTAAAGTTATCTCTCCGTGTTTTTAAAGCTTTCGCACCCACCAAATATAATATATTGTTGATTAATATGAAAATGGATAAGAGAAGAGCAAGTGTGATCGTGGTTCGCCAATGTTATTGCATTCATAGCACACAATCTAAATTTTGTCCTATGTTCCAACTTTACGTTCTGTCTCATGTGGATCTATTGTGAATAGCTGGCTAAGCAAAAAAAAGAAAAAAAAAAGAAAAAAAGATGGCTAAGTAAAAATGAATAAGCTCCTTTATACCATTCTTGTCTTGAGCGAGTTTCTCGCATTAGGTTCCCCGTCCCTTTGGTTGAAAAGTTGCTCTGAAATTTATCTTCTATTATTTTCCTTGAGATTTGCCTTGAATAATATGTCAAGACTAAGACTAGGACAGGGCCGCGCTACGCGCGGAATTCGATATATCGGTTTTTATAAAATATATAATTTTGTGTAAATTTTCTTCTATGTTCAGTTGGTTGTAAGTGTGATTATGTTAAGAGAATTGGATTGACTTTTAAAATACCAGGATTCTTTTTATGGTCAAGGTATCTAATACAATGGAGAATAAGGTTTTAACTTTGAGGTAATCTTAGTTGAATATATTTTATAGTTATTTAGAACAATGCCATTAATTGCTACTATTAACACTTGTTTTTTTTTATATTATATTTGAAGATTTATTTTTGTTTTATGTTATGTTAGTAATTTGCTAGAGATAAACTAAAACAAATGTAAAACACACCAAATAAACGGAATAGTATGCTTTGATGATTATATATTTATACTTATATAAAATTTTAATCTGGCTATAGAGTATACGACCATATATTATCTCGTACAAAAAATATTATAAATCAGCAAATACATGTTAAACTAACTATTATTTTAAAATTATTTTATTACGATATAGTATAGGTTAGTTAATAAAATAACTATATATACTTTTCGATATGTGTATTAAAATTCTTTGTAAATCTAAAATATTAATATATCAACATCTCAAATATGTAAAGCAAACTTTTTATAAATATTTCATCTAATATTTAAATATTTAAATTAAGAATATATAAAAATAGTGATAATAATATTTCAAGTCCAAAACATAAACTTTAAAAATTAAGTAGAATAAATAATGTACAATTTTTTGAATTTCTTATAAAACTTAAATTATCTAGGTTATGGATATAAATATAATTTCTATCTAATTTTTTTTAAGATAATATTGCACTCTAAACTAAACCCGCTTAATATGATCACACTCGCATCCAAAATGTGCAATTTTCCTATATATTTGTTTTAGGTTCAAAATCATAATAATCTTTGTATAATACAATACATCTATTTATTATTATTATTATTATTTTCTTTTCCCTCAAACTCAAAAGTAAAACAGTATTATAAGCACATTTTTTTAGTCTAATCCACTATTACAATAGGTAATAGAAATCGAGTACTATTATTTTGTATTTGTAAACATAGTTGTTTAATATATATGTCTAAACATCCTATACAATCATATACTAACAAACATATAATCTCTGAATAAGAATACTTTGCAATGATCTAAAAAAACAATTTTTGGATGTTTTAAAGATATATAAGTAGTACGAATCCGATGTCGAGTCACATGAGGCGTGGGTAATGTTAGATGCACTCGTGACTGAGTAAATACGATGACGTCTTATGTTAGTCCAATATCTGCCTGCAAGTCCAGCCTTTTCTATGTTTAATCTCCTGACCATAATTAAAGTTGTTTAAAAAATCTTAGAGTATTGCCAGGAAATGTATTGACTGCAATGGATCTCTTTATATACATAAGTGTTTATTGATGTGCATTGAAGTGACAGTTACAGACTACTTGTATATACGGAAATGCGAAGAGATATATTCATCTAACAAAATGATGTATTTTGGATGTAGGGACACGTGGCGCGACGACAGCCTTCGAATTTCTGACGTGGCATCCTATGTGGCAGCACCAGGAGTGAGCAAACTCAACTTTATATATAAAGATATGTAAACTAGATAAATTGAAAGGTTTGCTCGAAACGGAATTGAAAATTCAGCGGAAAAATGTTTGGATAAAGCTGAAATGACATGAAAAAACTCTAAATGCGTGGACAGACACGTCTCTTTCCACTTGGTAAATGTGAAAGGATTGATCATTGTTCTAATTTTTTTTTCCTCGAAATATATATATGTAACAGAGTGAAAACATTATAGACTAAAAATCCTATGTTTTTGCTTTATATTATTAAATCGTAACTGAAGCTAAATGTTATTAAATAATTTTGCAGTGAATTTTAATAAGCTGGTGTCGGTTTTCCTTTTATAATACACACAATAACTTGGATATAAAGTCTACAAAATTTATAAATGTTAAATAAAATTCAGATGTTAAATTTTGAAATCAGTGGATTTTAAGAAGATCCAATTCTTTATATATTAGTAACTAAAATACCATAGCACTTTCTCTAATAACACCACTAGAAAAATAAAAACATTAAACTCAACAGGAAAGTACAAATCTCTATAATATTATTTGAGAAGTCAGTTTCCTGTGTGTGCGTTCACGATGGTTGTTTACATTGATACCCTTACTTGAATTAAAAATATTATATTTAAATACTATTATTGAATTTTTATTTAGTTTCCTTTATTAAAATTTCCAAATAACATATATAATAAAAAAGGAAACATTTATAAACTTAAAACGAATTTAAAAACAAAATTATATGTATAAATAATAAGATTTCATTAAAAAGGAAAGTTCACAAAATAGTAATATTCCATTTAAAAAAATAATAACATAAAATATACAAATAAAATATTTTCTTTATAATTAGAAATTATATGTATAAGATAATCTTGATATTATAAAAGAAATAATAATTCTTATAAAACACAATTTTAAACAGTACAACAATATATTTTCAAAGTAATAGAAATATTTTTATATATTTATTTATTGTTTTAGATGATTACATAAAATAATTAAGTAACATAAACTGATATATGTTTAGTTGACTAAAATAGTTTATAATTAGTATTATTGAAATGTTATTTTTTATATTTAGTTGATTGTAATATCTTTCATTTACAGAAAAAAAATATAATTTAATAAATATTCATAAAATTATTTAAAATTATAAAAATATTTTAATTATTGTAAATATTGATATGAATTCATGATCTTCCAAAAAAATATCAGTTACTTATGTATGTAACTTCCTATAGATCATTGCTTTATTTTCTAATATCTTTTAAAAAATAACATTTAATTTGATATATATTATGAAAATACATGCACATTTAATGATAAATAAAATTAATTTGTCTTGGCTTAATTATAATAAAAATAATTATACTTCCATTTGAATTTAAAAGAACATATGTAACTCAATATACACATAATATGAGTGACTCGACTAATCCAACTTATACCTAAAATCATAGATTTAACTACAATAGGAAAATATGATTTTGTAATAATAATAATTTATTTTATAAATATAAATTATAGGAAGACTCAAAACACATTAACAAATGAAAATAAAATATTAACCAACTGTTACAATTTAATTCTTTCAGTAAAATTTATATATATGCATGAGACTTCAGAATAATATCATTATACTAATTTACGTAATTTGGAATCAAACATTTTAGTTTATTTTTTATTTCATTCTAAGCACAATATATCTTAAGTTATACATAATCTTCTTACATGTCTAAGAAAACAACCAACCTAAATGCAAATAAGAAAATTAATCAAAATTTTAATAGATTTAGAATTAAAAATATTATAGTTGAATCCAGAGAAATATATGCAATCCAATATACCCAAATGATAGTTAAATCACTACTTAATCTAATATATCTAAAATCATAGATCTAATTAAAGTAATATAATATTATTAATATATATTATACATAAAAATTATAAATTAATTTAAAATCAAAATTAAATAGCAATAAATTATTATTATATATATTTACTTTATAAATATTTATATCCCGTGCATGAGCACGGAAAAATCACCTAGTAAAAAATAAAGAGAATAAATACAGATAAAAATACAACACATCAAACACCACACAAAATATTTCACACACCTGTCTAGGTTTGGTGGACCTAATTTAAATCGTGTCAAGATTTTTCAGATTTATTTTCAAAAATGGAAAAGATTTTACAGATTTAGTTTGGTTGGTCAGGATTGTAAGATAGTTTGGTTAGAACATGATATGACAAAATGCGTTCTCTTGTCGTTTGCACAGTGTGTTTTATTCCACATGTTTCAAGAGGAAAATAGAAAGCCATGATGTGTGAACAATGTCCACTCATGTACAAGCCATCTTGAAGCTCTAATAGGATCTAATGATCCGTTTAATGTGTTAACACATCCAGTTTACAGTTCCAACAATTCAAAAAGATAGACGAACAAGGCCACAAATTGCATACGCAAACATAACAAATATTATTTATACATACATCCTTACATCAACATGCATAATATATTTATTATTTAAAACATTAGTTTGTTCTGATCACATAACTCGAACTGGAACAAGCTTCAGAGGTACTTTCTTGACGATAGTAAGAGTACCAGCTTCTTCCATGTCTATGTCGTCAATGGTCATCCCATCAGGCAAACTCCAGTCAAAGAAGTAAAGCAAGTTCAAGAGTCCTAACTCCACAATAGCCATCCCCATGGGCATCCCAGGACATATCCTTCTACCAGAGCCAAATGGTAAGAACTCGAAATGTTGTCCTCTATGATCCACAGGCTTATCGATGAACCTCTCGGGTTTAAACTCCTCCGGGTTAGTCCAGAGTTTGGGGTCTCTCCCTATCGCACCAGCGTTGACCAGGATCTGTCTCCCTGGGGGAATATCGTAGCCTTGAACTTTGATGTGAACGACTGTTTCCCTTGGGAGTAAAAGAGGAACTGCATGGTGTAGTCTGAATGTTTCTTTGATCACCATCTTCAAATAAGGAACTTTATCGATATCTTCTTCCGTGATTGTCTCCTTGTTGTTGCCAAGGCGTTCTCGGATCTCGCCTTGAACTTTCTTCATCAGTTTAGGGTTTCTAGCGAGCTCTGTCATTGCCCATATCATGTTGATGGCCCCTGTGTCTATCCCTGCCAAAAATATATTCTACCAAACAAACAATATAAACTAGGTTACAACATATTCAAAAAAAAACACATATATATATATATATATATTTATATATCCATGCTAATGTGTTTAGAGAAATTGGAGAAATCTTGACTTACACTGACCACCCCTCTGATATGATCTACCGTAAGATTTAAGGAATCATTCTCGCCTTGTTTGTGAAGCACATCCAACATAGCATCGATGATGTCTTCATGTTCTTTTGTTCTTCCAGGACGCAAATGATCATCGATCACACGTTGAAACAGATCATCAAGCTTCAAGAAAACATCGTTGAGCCTCTTGTGCTGTCCCGAAAGCCGGTCAACGAGCCATCCGAGTCCAGCAACTGGGAAGAAATCAGAGCAAGTGAAGCTACCTAGGGCAGTCTCAGCTTCGAACACGAGCTCTTCAATCTTTTCTTTATCGATAAACTTGCTCTCGTAGAAGTTTTGTCCCAAGGCAACTCTAAACAAGATACTCGCGGTTAGCCAGAAAAGGGCTTTGCTCAAATCAACGGGAGACTGATTCACGGCGGATTCCGACAGTTTCTTGACCATGAAGTTACATTCTTCCTCTCTGATATACCTAAAGGACTGAACTTTTTTGAGGCAGAACAGCTCACGCACGGCCAACTTGCGCCGCTCCTTCCACTCTTCACTGTACGGCGTGAAAGCGATATCTTTAAAGTCCCGTGAGAGTAGCCTTGTCCCGACAAGCTTAGGCCTGCTGCAACAGTCTAGGTCGTGTGTTTTAAGCACTTCTTCAGCTGCTTCTTTCGATGAGACCACAACCACAGGAACAAACCCAAAGTGAAGAAGCATCACTGGTCCGTATCTTTCGGCGAGACGTTCAAGTGACCTGTGAGGCAATCCTCCGATCTGGTGTAAGTTTCCGATGACCGGAAACTTAGGAGGGCTTGGAGGGAGATTCCATTTGGAGTGTTTAATCTTCTTTACGAAGAAGATTACTGTAACGATAGTAACGAGGCAAAAACAGAGCAAAGAGATCGCCATTATTTTTTTTGTTTGTGCTATAGAATCGAATGAAAACGAAATTGCTCTTTTCTTGTTCCATCTATTATTCAACTCAGCAAGTTGTCGTCGATACCAGAGTTGTACAATTATTACAAGAAGCAAAATAGTCAATGGTCTCGCTTCATGCTGAAAGGACATCCACTAAAAGTCTAAAAGTATCACATTGATATTGTAGTAATATAAACTTGATTTACTGATACATATCATGTGCAACTTTACAACATTTAAGTACATATATATCGATCTAAAGGTTTCCAATAAACAAAGGTTTCCCAAAACACAGCCACATAATATTACAGATGTCCAAACAATTATCACTTGCTTTCTACATGCAAATCATACCAAAAGAAATTACGTAATCACTTGACCACCCTGCAACATCTTTGACTAAGGCATTTTCAAACAAATCTCCTCTTTGCCTTGGTTCTTGCATACACCTAGTTTGTTTCTAAAATATTCACATCTTGCTTTTGGTAAAACTTTGGTGAATACATCAGCAACTTGATGATTTGTTTTGCTTACACCAATATTATCTCTCCATTAAAAATAAAACTTTATCTCTCCATTCCTTTGTTCTTTTGTTCTTTTCTTAGATGATACATCTTGATATTGAAATGTTTGGTTTTGCCATGAAAATAAAAGATTTTTTAAGATAGCAAGAGCAGCTTTAGCTATCAAAAAATATATATATTGGTTCTTTTGCTCTATATGTAGATCAATAAGTAGTTTTCTGATAAACTGCTTGATTTACCGAGGCATTGCTGCAACATAATCTGCTTCTGCTGTATTTTGAGCTACAACATCCTGTTTTGTTTGAACACCATGAAAACATTCTTGAACCAAAAGTGAAACAGAAACCTGTTGTGCTTCTCATATCGTCAATAGATCCAACCAATCACTCAGAAAATCCAGCAAGCTTAGGACTGTGGAACATGTAAACTTGATGACATACTCTGTTGTTCCTCTAATATATCTCCAGATTCTCTTGGTAGCTTGAAAATATAATTCACTGGCACAATGCATAAACCTTGAGAGAGAACTTACAGAAAACATTATGTCAGGTCAGGTGAATGTGAGATACATCAAGCAATCAATCAAGCTTCTATGTTTATTTTCATATATCTTTTCAGCCTTTTCAGCTCCATCCTCTTTTCTTTCTACTTTTGATTCATTGGCTGGTCTGTGCTTTTGCAATTTTCCATATGAAACTTCTTCACGATCTTTTTTGCATAATTTCTTTGATGTATATGAATCCCACTTCGTTGTTGCACTTCCATTCCCAGAAAATAAGACATCAAACTGAGATCTGTAATTTCAAACGCTTTGAGAATTTCAGACTTGAAATCACCCACTAACATCTCGTTATTCACTACCACAAGCAGATCATCAACATAAATGGAAACCACAAGTAAGTTATCATTTGTTTCATTGACATAAAATGTAGCTTCACTTTGACTTTTGACAAATCCCATTTTCTAAAGATGATCATCAATTGTTGTATACTACTCTTGGAACCTGCCTAAGATCATACAAGAGCTTTTTCGACAAATATACTTTCTTTTCATGTTCCTTTACTCTAAACCCATCAGGCTGATCAACAAAGATCCCTTCTTCAAAATAACCATTTAGAAAGGCTGATGTGCCATCTAAATGAAATAATTTCCCAGTACTTTGAGCAGCCAATGCAAACATCCTGCTTATTGTGTCTGACCATGCCACTGGAGAAAATGTTTCTGAAAAATCCACTTCATATACTTGGCTATAGCCTATAGCCCTTCACCACCAATATAGCTTTGTGCATGTTTATAGATCCATTAGCATTTAGTTTTGTCCTATAAACCCATTTAATACCGATTATCTTTGTATCTGATGGTCTGTCCATTAGCTGCAAAGTATTATTTTCTCGATCGTTCCAAGGTCTTTAATCATTTCTTCAACACACTTGTTATCCTTTTCATCATCCTCATATATATTCACCAGGTTCAAAGACATCAATATTGCAATTTTCATAGATGTCATACAGTAATCTAGTACTTCAAATTGAAACACCATCTAGGTTGTTTCCAGTGTCTTATGTAATTCTAAGCATCTATATTGGTTTCCAACAATGTCTAAAACTCGTTTCAAGTTTTTTTCGATTAGGAAGGGTTGTTTAGAGGCATTATATACATTACATGATTCAAGGTAGGGCTGGGCATTTTATTCGTTAAATTTGATTCGATTCGTTATTCGGTTCAGATTCTATCCGAAAATTCTGAATATTCGTAAAATTTCGAAGCAAAGTAAATACTAAAACTCAATATCCGTTAAAATCGAAGCAAATCACAAATACTAAGCAGACAACACGACCGCATTGTTCTTCCCTCTTTCCTCTTGCGGGTACTCCGTTACAGAACTGGTCTTAAGATCAGCTGGCGGTATAAAGCAATCCAGAGACAGCCCAGGAACATTAAACGCAACTTCCTCGATGGTCCAGCTCTCTCCCATCTTCGTCCTCGTGTTTTGGGAAGCGGATATCCGATCCGATCCGACAATATATAAATACATATATATCTTGATTATATTTAAAGTTTTAAATATATAAAATTTAATAACTATTATTCTAATTTGACAAATTCTATTCACATTAATACTTATATAAAAATATTACATAAAAGGAAGAGAAAAAATTTATGACAATTATATTTTTTTTTAAGTTTTGTGTTATTATAATTGTTAACTAAGTTTAAATTTTTTTTTACAAAATATGTAGATTCGCTAATTTTTTTAATTTGTATCTTTTATATCATGCAAAAAACTATTTTACAAAACAAATTTGTATCAAATTTTTAAGATTATTTATATTAATCCAAACAGATGAGAGATCCGTAAGTATTCGTAAATATTAGCAAATATCTATTTATTTTTCAGATATCCGTTTATTCGAATATCCATATTCTACCGAAACAAAGCAAATAAAAAAATTAGATATTCGTGACATACGAAACAAATCACAAATATCTTCAAAAACCCGGATATCCGATCTGTGCCCAGGCCTAATTCAAGGAACTAAGTTTGAATTGATTGTATCCTTGTTTAATTTTATTAAAAGATAACTAAAAAAACATGTCGTACTTCCTTTTTTCAAGATAAGTAGTGTTTAAAGTTTTTAAATATATGGATTAAGAAAATATAATTTTTTATACAATTTATTTTGGTTACATAAAAAATTATTGAATGAAATGAGTTCAATCAAAAATACAGAATTTAATAATTGACCATAAAGTTTAAATGATATTAAATTCTATTTAGAATAGTGAAAACAGTAATTATATTGCAACAAAATATTTTTAAACAGAGGAAGTTTTAGTATATTTGTATATAGAAAGTCAAAGTTGACTGAAAGCCATAAAGGTAGCATCTTATCTTATAAATAAATGTAGATTTAATACACGTGATTAGTAGGTCCAACATTCCAGCATTAGGATTCTTCCATTCAAGTAGTACCGTGTTTCGTAAACCCAAAATTGTTGACTACACGAAACTGAAATTTAAGGTTGAATTAAATAGTAGTATCATGTTACTTAGAAAGTCGAAGTTGACTGAAAGCCATCAAGGTAGCTTATCAATTACTTCCTCTGTCCCACTTTAAGTGGTGTTTTAGGTTTTTGCACAAATATTAAGAAAATACAAATTTTTATGTATTAGTATTAAATTAAACTAATTCAATCAATAAAAAAAAGAGGTAGTATTTTGTAATTAGTCAAAATTTTCAAACAACAATAAATTGTATCTAGGATAAAGAGAACATCACTTAAAATGGGACAAAAGAAAAACCATAAAAACCCACTTAAAATGGGACAGAGGGAGTATCATCTTACTATCTTACTATCTTACTAACAAATACTCACTCCGTTTTTTCAAAATGTTAATTTGATATTTTCAACACATATTAGAAAAAATAATTGAAATCTATTTATGTTCTTATTAATTATACATATTTAACTAATAGTATTTGAGATAAATAAAATTATTTATAAAATCAATGTAGTTTAAAAGTAATCTTAAATTAATAATAAATATAATTTACATTAAAATTCTAAAATGACATTCTTTATGTAACAAACAAAAATAGAATGACATTTTCTAAGAAACAGATTGAATACGGTAATTTAAACGTGGCTAGCATTTAAAACACGTGAGCATTACCATTCTTCCATTCATACAATACTGTGTAGCACATCCAATTAACCAAATCTAAAGACTTCATATAACGAATCTGCCTTCAAAAGTTATATTATCTATTTCATTTTCATTGTCATTTTAAGTTTATACAAATATATTAAGAAAATATTTAATTTTATATTTTTAAAATAAAAATATCATTATCTATATACTTAACTAGATTTCAACCAATAGAAAAATAAACTGGAGAATATTATAAATAAATTTTACATTAAGATTATAAAGTGACATTAATTCTGAAATAAAAATTTTACACTACAATGATGATTAAACTGAAACGGAGAGAGTATAATTATTCCAAGATTCAAGAAATTAAACAATAATAATATATACGTGGTAACTATTTCATATTTATTGGAAAGAGAGAATGATAAACAGAATCATAATAGTTGAAAATGGTAAGGGATAACAGACCAAAAGTACTACTTTATAAACAGATATTTATTTAATATACTTTTAAGAATTTATAAAACAAACAAGGGACATAATTAGGGAACATATACAAAACAATAAACAAACAAAAGAATTAATTATGAGACTGCGCAGAGCAAACAAACAAAATCTAGACGGTATATATCAAGGCATCGTTATTAGTAATGAATAACTGGAACCAGCTCAAGCGGGACTTTCTTGGCTATGACGAAAGCTCCAGCTTCTTCCATGTTAATGTCTTCAATGGTCATTCCATCGGGCAAACTCCAATCAAAGAAGTAAAGAACGTTAAGTAGACCGAGCTCCACGATGGTCATCCCAGTGCCCATCCCGGGACAGATCCTACGGCCTGCACCGAATGGCAACAGTTCAAAATGCTGACCCTTGTAGTCTATAGGGTTGTCTATAAACCTCTCGGGGATAAACTCGTTAGGGTTCGTCCAGCAATTGGGATCACGTCCTATTGCGTAAGTGTTGATCTCGATCATTGTGTTTTTTGGAATGTTGTAACCTTGAATCTTGATGTCAGACATTGTCTCTCTTGGAAGCAAGAGAGGAGCTGGTGGGTGTAGTCTGAAAGTTTCTTGGATCACAAGTTTCAAGTAGTGAACTTTCTCCAAATCTTGTTCCGTGATTTTTTCTTTGTTGTCTCCAAGAGTTGCTCGAATCTCTTGTTGGAGTTTCTTCATGACTCTCGGATGTCTAGTTAGCTCCGTCATCGCCCATATCATTGTGATCGCTCCTGCGTTTACTCCCGCCAAAAACACATCCTGATCATAAAACAATCAAACATTAGTTTTTTAAAAGATTGTTAGATATATAGCAAACAAATATAAATGAAAGATTGTTATACTCACCGACATAACTCCTTTTAGATGATCATAGGTGACTTTAAAAGAACCGACTCTGCTTTGTTTATTGATCATATCCAACATGACGCCAATGATGTCTGAATGATCTTGAGGTTGTCCTGGCTTCAAATGATCATCAATCACATGTTGAAAGAAATTGCTTAGTCTTGCAAAGGCTTTGTGCAACTCGGAGTGTTGGCCAGAGATCCGGTCAATAACCCACCCAAGACCCGCAGGGAAGAAGTCAGTGAACGCGAATGAGCCAAGATTTGTCTCAGACTCGAGCACAAGCTCTTCAACTTTGTCCATATCGACGAAATCGCACTCGTGGAAGTTTTGTCCAAAAGCGAGTCTACATATGATACTCGCGGTAAGAGAGAAAAGAGCTTTTCTCAAATCTACCAAAGTTTGTGTCTCGGCAGATTTAGAGAGTTTCTTGACGAGCAATTCACTCTCTTCTTCTCTAATATACCTGAATGCTTTTAGCTTTTTGGAGCTGAAGAGCTCGAGCATCGCAAGTTTCCTCATCTCTCTCCAATCATCACCGTACTGAGCAAAGCCGATGTCTTTGTAGTTGTAAGAGAACAACTTGGTCGCGGATAGCTTTGGTCGAGTACAAGTCTCGAGATCATGAGTCTTGAGAACTTCTTCAGCTGCTTCTTTTG
The DNA here is from genome assembly GCA_016432835.1 of Brassica nigra. NCBI lineage: Eukaryota > Viridiplantae > Streptophyta > Magnoliopsida > Brassicales > Brassicaceae > Brassica > Brassica nigra. Next base: position 11,132,126 of record CM028247.1, on the reverse strand, counting down.
TGGAGAATACAACCACAGGGACCACGCCGAAACGAAGAAACATCACGGGTCCATACTCTTGAGAGAGTTTATGAAATGATCTGTGAAGAGATTTTCCAAGTTGGTGCAAGTTTCCGATGATCGGAAGACCTATAGGTCCCGGGGGAAGCTTCCCCTTAGAACTTGAGAGCCCTTTGAAGATAACAAAAAAGAGAGGCAATGACAAAAAGAAATAGAGAAACATCGACATTTTTGATTTGATATTGTTTTTCTTTTGTTGATCTCGTTGTTGTTGTGTGTTGTTGTTAAGTTGATTTGTGTTTTGAGTGAAGAATATTGCGTGATTAGAAGAACTATATATAGGTGCTTTCGTACGTGCATGGTGTTAACGTTGACTAAGTCAAAGATTTTCATGAGATTAAAAAATTTAGATTAATAAAAGGAAGCTGAGAACTTTACGTGGTCCATTAATACGCATGTCGTCTACGACAATTAATTTAAATCTCCGATGTCCGGCGGCCAAAGAATTCTAGAATCGGTTGCATCCGCAAACTTACCTTAACCGGTTTGGTTAAAATATATAAATAGTCGGTTTAATCGTTTAACTGAAACTGATGAATTAATTTTCTAAACTGGCCTAAGATTAGTTACAAATGGTGTTCTAAAAATCGGTAAATTGGGTGTGAATAAATTGATTTTTGTCAAACCGATTTGTTAAAAAAATAATTTAGGTATTCAAAAAATCTATCTAAACACTCTTCTGAACAATAATTCTCCTAATGATTTTTAGAACATTGGTTACAATACTTTCAAATTCATCTTACCACTGAATATTATTAGCATTTTTTAGCCATTTTATGACATCTAGGTCTTTAGATCTGATCGTTATATTAAGATTTTCAATATATATATTTTTCTATTAACCTGTAACTCACATTCTTTAGTATCTGAAAGTCAGATTTCATAGTATAAAATCATTAGTGAATTTTCAGATAAATTATTAAACTAAAAGGACTTCCACCATTTGTATTACAAAATTGATATAATTTTTTAAATTTATTTTTAAAAGATGATCATTTTTATAAATATTCTAAATATGTGATAAAAAGACTAACTAATCTTTTTAAAATAATTTTTAAATATTTAAGAATTATTTATAAAAGTTTATAAATCTAGTTTTACCTTCTAAGTACTAATCCCTAAATAATAATTAATAAACTCGAAACTAAAATGTTAGATTTTTGAAAAATAGTATCAACTTGTGATATTTCAAGAAATTTTTTCTGTCTAGGAAACTAATTTTAAATTTATTATATCATGGGATAAATCATTAAAATAACAAGTGGAACTAAACCTGGTCGAAAGCAATAGGCCGATTACGTACACCGCTCGCATATATATACCTTTATAGTTTATAGTATTTTGTACTCCATGAAAGACCAATAGTTGTCCCTTTATGTAATAAATATAAAAGATGCCATAGATCACTTTATAGACACATATAGACTTTAAAACATGTGATTAGGTCCAAAATTATCAATCCATTATTCAAATAATACTGTATAGAATCAAAAATTGTAGACTCAATAAAACAGAACTGTCTTCTAACTAACCATTATTTTAAAATTCAAGTAAAAGAATATTCAACATAATAAGTCGTGTTTAGGTTTATATAATTCCAGAAACAAATGAAATATATGTATTGAGAGAAAAAGGAAATGTGAAATCTATTTAACAAAATCCCGTAAGAATATCAATAATCGCTCACTAAAATTTTTTTTTGATCAAATCCCTCACTAAGATTAAAAACTACAAAGTAGAGTATATTTCTTAGACGGATTCAACGAGAAGATTTTTAACTACTAGGTAAATTTTTGACAATTACGGCTAAAAATATGTCTAGTTATTATATATATAAAAGAACCAAACGTTCTTTCTTTTTATTGTGGCCACATGTTGCGTAATAAATCCTCAAATATTATCCTGACCATAGATAATTAGATATATGTGGTCAATTTGCGTATGCCCACAATAGATATTGATTAAAATTAGGTTCATACAGAATATAGAATACAGAACACAAAGGTACGTTAGAATAATCAATGTATAATATTCTAGTTTCATAATATATATATATATATACATATATACCTACAAATAGCTATTTTCGCATAATTTACATCTTATAAAATATGCCTTAGAATGGTCTTGTCTACAGTAAAAAGAAGCATTATAGTTGATAACAATCGCGAAATAAATAATGGTTCACATGTGTAATGGCTTACATCTGCCTACTAATCTAATATGCAAAAAAATAAAAAAAATGATAACCTGTGTAGGAATTAGATACTAGATAGAAAAGGTTACCACCTTGGAGGAGGCGGAGTGTCAACTTTGATGCACATCCCATGTACAAGTGGCATCAATGTATGTGGGCTCGGCTGGAAATTATGAACTGAAGACGGAAACTTCAGAGCTTGCGAACACTCAATGCTAATATAATGGGGATTAGCGTAGTAGAAGCGTATTGCACCATGCTTAATTTGGCTGTGCAGGTATGATCTTTCGTTCCTATCTGCGACTGTTCATTTATTGTTTGTTTTGAGGTATTTCGATTAAATTTGCCAGTACTTAAAAGTCGTTTTGCTAGAAATTTCAACGATTTAGAATTATTTTTCTGCGACCTGAGAGTCTCAGACTGAGACATGCAAATGAACAACATTTAGAAATTTTATGACAAAAGAAAGATTCAAACCTAAATTATTGGGGGTGCATAATTTAAAATTTACCACATGATCTACCAAATTCTTAATGATTTTCCCCACAAAATTTGAAACATCTATAAATTACGGGTACACATGCATTCATAATATATAAGGTGGCTTCGCCCGTGACAGCAACATCAATACTTCCGCAATCAATTTGGATATGCGGAACTAGATGAAAAGAGAATAACATGTACCCAATGTATTCTAGCCACATCAGTTTAAATTAAGTCCCAGAAAAATTAGATAACATTTCAGGTTAGCTTTTTATCACCACGAGTTTTCCTATGCTACGCATATTTTCCGGTAAAATTTCCTACGCATATGTTATCCTTACTTTAGCATTAAAAATCTGTATTAACATATCGCCAATCCTTAATGTTTCCATTGCTCAAGGATTCATATAAGTACCGAGCTCTCAACTAATAACCACAAAAAATCATCTAACGCCAAAAATATCAAATTTTATTTTTAAGAGACCATTTTAGAGGCTGCTGTGTATATATATTTTTGAAAATCTAAAAATCACACCCACGTTACACACGATGGTACGACCGAAGATCGAAAATTCCAAATTTTTCACTAGCACTTCTCGAGAGATTACATTTGCTTCAAATGTTTGAATAATACATTATCTTATTAACGTCATGATGCACATACTTTTTTTTTTTTGCTAAACTGTGAATATCATTAAACTAAATGAAAGTTTTGTCCTAGACAAGCTTGGACTTTTACACACTTATTTCTTGGCAAAAATTAGATAAAAAACAAGAAAGTCAGTAAATTGTGAATTAGAGGAAGCGATCATCTAATCCTAAGGCGCATAAGGCCTAGAAAGTTTCTCTTATGCTGTCTCGCAGTGATGGCGTTCCTGATGTTCCTATCCAAGAGTTTGAAAACTTGTAGAGGAGAGAGACGAACGCTGTTGTGGAGGACGTTATTGCGTTGTCTCCAAATGTGGTAAACCATTCCATGAGTGAGCAGCTTCCTGAGGGTCGCAGGCGCCGCTTGCGTTGAGGATCTGCACCACGATAAAAGCTCTGCCCATGTGATGAAACCTGACTGAGTAGGATTGACCCTGGCAAGTGCTAGCTAGTGTCCAAATCTGGGAGCTGAACCTGCAAATAAGCAACAAATGTTCTCTAGACTTCATCTTCAATGTTGCACAAGCAACAGCTCTTTTTTTTTCTTTTTTTTTTTAGCAACAGCTCTTATTGATATTCAGTCCCCAAGATGCAAGCCTAGATCGAGTGGGAAGCCTATTCAATGCAACAAGCCACATATTAAAAGCTTGTTTGTTGCACATACATGTACACACCCGTATTCATATAGTTTTTTTTTTTTGCCAAATTATCGCAAGTATTTATGAATTACGATAGTGCACGTTATCCTAGTAGAACCGGCATGAAGACTAATTCTAAAGAAACTCTCAAGTATCAACATCAACAATTTTCAATTATAAATCTTCTGACAACCTTGTGCATTAAAATTAATGTTATACTTCTACTGTGTCTGATCAATTATCCTTTAAAAATTGTTAAAGTAAACGACAAGAAGTAACCTAGCTCACGCAAGGTTAAAGAAATCATGACTTTTTCTTAAAGAAATCATTGGTTCACTGTGTAAAGTCAGCATCCACGAAAACTGTTTGATTGAAGTAAAGAAACCTAAAATTAAAATCTCGTAAAATGGAATAAACGTGAGTATATACTGTATTGTAAAAAATAGAATGACATAGTCCTACGTCACGTATAATCTTTTTGCGTTTTCGACAAATCAAACCCATATACTCCTTTTCTGTAACCCATATACTCTTTAATTATCACGATCGATTCAAAACTAGGTTATGTCTATAATCTTCATAAAAAAATTGTATACGTACAAATAAACTATTATTTGATGCTTTATATCATTTTAATTTCTGTTTAATAGAAGCATATTGCCCAGCAGTATAAAAGTTATGGTCGACAATTTAGTTAGGATTAGGCCATATCTAAAGATGAACTAATAAGGATAACTTTATTTAATACTTTTTTAATATTTATTAAACAAACAAGTGACACAATTAGGGAACATATACAAAACAATAAACAAACAAAAGAATTAATTATGAGACTACGCAGAGTAAAACAAACAAAATCTAGACGGTAATCAAGGCATCGTCATTAGTAATGAAGAACTGGCACCAGCTCAAGTGGGACTTTCTTGGCGATGACGAAAGCTCCAGCTTCTTCCATGTTAATGTCTTCAATGGTCATTCCATCGGGCAAACTCCAATCAAAGAAGTAAAGAACGTTGAGTAGACCAAGCTCCACGATGGTCATCCCAGTGCCCATTCCGGGACAGATCCTACGCCCTCCACCGAATGGCAACAGTTCAAAATGCTGACCCTTGTAGTCTATAGGGTTGTCTATAAACCTCTCGGGAATGAACTCGTTAGGGTTCGTCCAGCAATTGGGATCACGTCCTATTGCGTAAGTGTTGATCTCGATCATTGTGTTTTTTGGAATGTTGTAACCTTGAATCTTGATGTCAGACATTGTCTCTCTTGGAAGCAAGAGAGGAGCTGGTGGGTGTAGTCTGAAAGTTTCTTGGATCACAAGTTTCAAGTAGTGAACTTTCTCCAAATCTTGTTCCGTGATTTTTTCTTTGTTGTCTCCAAGAGTTGCTCGAATCTCTTGTTGGAGTTTCTTCATGACTCTCGGATGTCTAGTTAGCTCCGTCATCGCCCATATCATTGTGATCGCTCCTGCGTTTACTCCCGCCAAAAACACATCCTGATCATAAAACAATCAAACATTAGTTTTTAAAAAGATTGTTAGATATATAGCAAGCAAATATAAATGAAAGATTGTTATACTCACCGACATAACTCCTTTTAGATGATCATAGGTGACTTTAAAAGAACCGACTCTGCTTTGTTTATTGATCATATCCAACATGACGCCTATGATGTCTGAATGATCTTGAGGTTGTCCTGGCTTCAAATGATCATCAATCACATGTTGAAAGAAATTGCTTAGTCTTGCAAATGCTTTGTGTAACTCCGAATGTTGGCCAGAGATCCGGTCAATTACCCACCCAAGACCCGCGGGGAAGAAGTCAGTGAACGCGAATGAGCCAAGATTGGTCTCAGACTCGAGCACAAGCTCTTCAACTTTGTCCATATCGACAAAATCGCACTCGTGGAAGTTTTGTCCGAAAGCAAGTCTACATATGATACTTGCTGTAAGAGAGAAAAGGGATTTTCTCAAATCCACCAAAGTTTGTGTCTCGGCGGACTTCGAGAGTTTCTTGACGAGCAATTCACTCTCTTCTTCTCTAATATACCTGAATGCTTTTAGCTTTTTGGAGCTAAAGAGCTCGAGCATCGCAAGCTTCCTCATCTCTCTCCAATCATCACCGTACTGAGCAAAGCCGATGTCTTTGTAGTTGTAAGAGAACAACTTGGTCGCGGATAGCTTTGGTCGGGTACAAGTCTCGAGATCATGAGTCTTGAGAACTTCTTCAGCTGCTTCTTTTGTGGAGAACACAACCACAGGGACCACGCCGAAACGAAGAAACATCACGGGTCCATACTCTTGTGAGAGTTTATGAAATGATATGTGAAGAGATTTTCCAAGTTGGTGCAAGTTTCCGATGATCGGAAGACCTATAGGTCCCGGGGGAAGCTTCCCCTTAGAACTTGAGAGCTTTCTGAAGAAAACAAAAAAGAGAGGCAATGACAAAAAGAAATAGAGAAACATCGACATTTTTGATTTGATATTTTTTTTTGTTTTGTTGATCTCGTTGTTGTTGTGTGTTGTTGTTAAGTTGATTTGTGTTTTGAGTGAAGAATATTACGTGATTAGAAGAACTATATATAGGTGCTTTCGTACGTGCATGGTGTTAACGTTGACTAAGTCAAAGATTTTCATGAGATTAAAAAATTTAGATTAATAAAAGGAAGCTGACAACTTTATGTGGTCCATTAATACGCATGTCGTCTACGACAATTAATTTAAATCTCCGATGTCCGGCGGCCAAAATATTCTAGAATCGGTTGCATCCCCAAACTTACCTTAAACCGGCTTACAGAACCGGTTTGGTTAATATATATACAATATATATAGTTGGTTTAATGGTTTAACTGAAAATTGATGAATCTTTCTCTGAAATGGCCTAAGATTAGTTAGAATACCTTCTTTTTCATCTTACCATTCAATATTAGCATTTTCTTAGACAATATTAATAGTTTCTAAAAATACGAATTCCACTAAATAGTATTTCTTCTATTTTTAAAAGTGTTATTTTAACATTTTTTGTTATATAAAAAGTGTTATTTTAGAACTTTCAATACAAATTATAACTACTTTTAGTTTAATATTAATTGTAAATTACATTGACTGTATAAATAGTTTTGTCTCTCTTATATTATTGATTAAATAGGTGTAATTAAGAATATAAATACATTGTAATCATTTTTTTAATCTTTGTGAGAAATATCAAAGTAACACTTTATATAAAAAAATGGAGGGAATATGAGTTTTGGTTTTGTTTTTCGATTCACAGGAGGTTCTGTTAGCTAGAAAGATCATCTGTATTAAATAACTCTGTTAGCTAGAGGAAAATAAATTTAAATTTATTTTATCATGGGGGTAATTCATTAAGATAACAAGTTGAATTAACTTAATTATATTTTACTTAGAAAGTTTTTTTGTTTTGACAAAAGGCTTTCTACTTGCAAAGTTAAACTTGGTTGAAAGCAATAGGCGAATTACGCCCACCGCTCGCATACACTTATATATAGTTTTTTTTGTACTCCATGAAAGACCAATATTTTGCTCAAAAAAAAAGTGTTCGCCCATCGCTCGCATGTTTTTTTGTACTCCATGAAAGACCAATATTTTGCTCAAAAAAAGTAGCTATAGATCACTTTATAGACGCATATAGACTTTAAAACACGTGATTAGGTCCAAGATTAGCAACCATCATTCAAATAATGCTGTGTAGAATCCAAAAATGCAGACTCAATAGAATTCCAGAAACAAATTAAAGAAATGTATTAAGAAAAAAATTAATGAAGGAAATGTGAAATCTGTTTAACAAAATCCCATAAAGAGAATCAATATCCCTCCCTTAAAAATTACAAACTAGAGTATATTTTAGTTTTTCTAAGGTAGATTCAACTAGAAGACCTTTAACCACTAGGTAGATTTTTGACAATTGTTGCTAAAAATACTTATATAACAACCAGACGTTCTTTTTATTGTGGCCACATGTTGCATAAATCCTCAAATGTTATCCTGACCATAGATAATTAGATATCTGTGGTCAATTTTCATATGCCCACGGTAGATATAGATTTATATTAGTTGAATACAGAATACAGAGCACAAAGGTATGTAAGAAATTATGAATTAGTGTTGAACAACAAAAAAGGAATTTATGATTAGTCTTAATTTTTAATCAGATTACTTTTTAATAAGATTAATAAACGTATAATATTATAGTTTACATGAAAAACATTATAAAAATATAAAAGTAATTTAAAATTTGATAAAGGTATGTAAGAAATTATGAATTAGTATTGAACAACAAAAAAGGAATTTATGATTCGTCTTAATTTTTAATCAGATTACTTTTTAATAAGATTAATAAACGTATAATATTATAGTTTACATGAAAAGTATTATAAAAATAGAAAAGTAATTTAGAATTTGATAACATATACATATGTACATATATCTGCTTAGGTTTACTACAAAAATATCGCATAAGTTAAAAAAAACTTAGAAAATTAGAACTGAAAGGAAGCACTAGAATTGGTGGCCACCTTAAAGAGGACGGAGAATAACTCTATACAACTCGCATCAAAGTATGTGGACTCCGCTTGAATTTATGAGTCGAAGACGGAAACTTCAGAGGTTGTGGTCGTGGACAGTAAATGCTACCGTAACGGGATCAGTCTAGAAGCGGATTGCACCGGGCTTATGTGCTAAGCAATCAATTTGGATGCGGATCCTGAGGGAAAGAGATTAATATGTACCAAATGTATTCTGACCCCATCAACTTGGTTTAAGTCCCAAAAGATGAAGATAATTTTTTTTTTTTTTTTTGAATATATGTTAAATTTACTCAAAAGAAAAATACACTGTTTTGCAACTTGTGCTACATTTGTTTTAAAAGAAATTTAGAGGTCTTTTTATCTTGTGGAAAGCCACACACTAAGTGCAGCTGCATACTTGAAATCCCCCAATTGTCTGAATGAAAGACATCTGTTTCGAACGTGTCTGTCAAGCATCCTGATCATTACAGAGACTGGTGTAGGAGTAGCTCCATGTCTTCGATCGTTTCTCTCTCGCCAAATGGAATGAATTGTGAGTTGGAAAATATAGCGCGTGAGAAATGTTGTGAGGAAGTTCAGGTTGTTCCCCTTTATGAGTAACAATAACTCTGTCCAGATTATAGTGAAGTTCCCTCGTAAAAGATCCTTCATTAGTCGAGACCATACATCTGCAGAGAATGAACATGAGAAGAAAAGATGGTCCCTGGTTTCCAACTGATTACAGAAGACACAAGCTGAGTTTACTCCAGAGGACCATAGGAGCATACGGTCGCCAGTTGTTAAGCGATTTTGAATCGCTAACCAGGTGAAGAAAGCAAACTTCGGAGTGTGGTACTTGAACCAGAGATCTTTGGACCAGTCTACAAGTTGGACTTGCTGGTGGATCAGTCTCCAAGTATGTTTGGTACTGAACATTGGCTTAAATACATCTTGAGAATATTTCCAGGTTGCACAATCCATCCTCGTCGTCAGCTTGGTACGCTGGTCCTCCATGGCAGCTTCAATCATGTTTAAAATATCAACACGATGGTTTCTCCTCCTTCTTCTCGATAGCGCTGATGAAACTGTTGCATCCAACCGGATCCCCAGGTCTATGCATCCTCGATCTCCAGTGATATCGTGTAGACATCCTAGCGGAGACCAAGATTCGAACCAGAATGATGTTCGCAATCAATCCCCCACCTTCATCTTAAGGAACTGTTTTGCTAGATCTCGATATTTCAGGAGTTTCCTCCACATCCATGAGCCTGCAGTTGTAGTATTTTTTACTGACCAAAATGTGTCTCCTTTGATCAAATACGTACAGATCCAATTGGTCCAAAGCGAGGGTTGACTTGATAGAATTCTCCACACTAGTTTCAGAGTGAGAACTTTATTCATCTCCTTTAAAGATCTAAGACCTAGACCTCCTTCTTGCGTAGGAAGACATACTACATCCCAAGAGATTTTTGCTTTCTTAGTATTCAAAGAGGGACCAGACCAAAGGAAAGCAGAACATAGACTGTTGATTTCCTGAATACATTGCCCTGGGAGTTTAAAACCTGTCATCCAAAAGTTGACAATGCTCAAGAGGACCGACTTTATTAACTGTAACCGTCCAGCCATTGAGAGGAACCGGTTAGTCCATAGACTGATACGCTTCGTGATCTTTTCAATTAACACCTGGTAATCCTCTTTTCTCATCTGACGAGTGAGCAAAGGTAGTCCTAGGTATCTCACAGGAAGTGTGCCAGAAGTGAAGTGAAACTGATTCAAAAGAACTTGGCGACTTTCTTCCGACATACCAGCGTAGAAAATTGTTGTTTTTTCCATGCTTATCTGTAATCCTGAGACATTTGCAAAGTAGTTAAATACTTCCACAATGCTTTCTATTGATCTTACTCTGCCATCTGTAAAAACCATAATATCATCTGCAAAACTAAGATGAGTGAGACCCAGATTCTTACATTTTGGATGATAGCCAAACTGATTTTCCCGAGCAGATTTGTCTAGAAGTTTAGACAACACATTCATGCAAATGACAAAAAGATAAGGAGAGAGTGCATATCCCTGTCTTAGACCTCTCTCACTCTGAAAGTATCCGGCCAGTTCTCCATTCACTTGGACCGAAGATGAAGATAATTGTTTGGTTAGCTTTTTGTATCACCACGGGTTTTTCTACGCAAATGTTATTCTTATAAAAAATTAAATCATCTAACGCCATAATTGTCATATTTAAATTTTTAGAAACTTTTTAGGCTGCTATATGTATTGAAAATCTGGAAATCACACCCACGTTACACACGATAAGATGGTACGACGAAGATCGAAAATTCCAAGTTTTGCACTATCACTTCTCGAGAGATTACATTTGGTTTCCAACCTCGAGAGATTACATTGGCGGTCAAATGTTTGAATAATATACTATCTTATTAAAATTTCTAGAAATCAAATAAAGTTTAACGTCATGATACACATACATATACACACCTGTATTCATATAGTTATATATCATGATTCATAAGCATTTATGGTAGTGAGCGCAGGTTACCCTATTAGAAGCGGCATGCATGAAGACTAATTATAAAGAAAACCCTAGTTTTAACATCACAAATTTTCAATAGTATTACAAATCAGCGAAAGATTTGACAAACTAGAGCATTAAAACTATTACTATACTTCTCTTAAAATTTGGAAAAATAATCTGCTAGAGCTAACCTAGCTCACGCAGTTTAGGAACCGATGCGACACAATCTGTGACTTTTGTCTTTAAAGAAATCATTGGTTCCCGTTTGAAGTCAGCATCCACGAAAACTGTTTGATTGAAGTAGTGAAGATACCTAAAAAAATTCAAATCTCGTAAAATGAAATACGTGAATAGATATTGTAAAATAACACAATGACATAGTCCTACGTCGCGTGTAAACTTTTGTGTTTTCGACAAATACGTCACGTAAAATTTTGCTTTTCTTTTTGAAGTTTGTTTGACCAACGACTCGCATACGCCACAAAATCTACTATTGCTGCTATATCGGAGGTGCCAACAAGGTCACGTGATCTAACGAAAAAAAAAACAAGTGTAAAAATAAAAAGCCCAAGATAATAACGTTTCTTCCAACGAAAATGAAAATATAATTTCTTTATCTCATATTATAACTTTTTTTTTGACTAAAAAAAAGTTAAACTCAGATCTATTAAAGACGCAGATCTAATATTTAGATGGAAGGTACAGTCTACGGATAAATCTTCTCCTGAATATTCAAATGAGCCATAAATATGAGTCTACATCTGTATGGCCACATGTAGAATTAATAATTTCATACTAGAGAGGGAGTTGATCCCTGGCTTGGACCAATATAGCAACTCTTTTTCTAGTGAAAATCACTAGACCACCAACGATGTGGTTACCGTAATAAAAATAGAAGAAATCACTGATATGGACAATCATCATAGGAATTTTCTTTATATCGTATATGTATATTTTTCTTAAATGCACCGTTATTTAAACTTTTTTTTTGGTCTAACCCTTTATTTAACTTATGGTAAACTTATGTCATTAAAAAAAAACTTATGGTAAAGTTTAAAAAAAAAAACTTATGGTAAAAAAAACCTTTATTCAACTTATCTTATTTATATTACACTTACTAAATACTACTCTCTATGTTTCATAAAAAGTGTTACTTTGACATTTTTTCTTGTTACATAAAAGAGAGTCATTTTATAATTTCCATTCAATTTATATTTACTTTAAGCTTACAATTAAATATAAAAAGCATTAATCTTATAAATAATGCTATTAATCTCAAATACTATTAGTTAAATAGATGTAATTAATAAAAACATAAATGTATCATTCAATTTCTCAATCTGTTTGAAAAGTATCAAAATGACAATATTTGTGAAATGGATGGAGTAATATGCTACAATTATCTCAGTTCATTTTTTCTATAATGTTTTTATCACTTAAATTCTATTCATAATAATACATTAATGTGATGTAATTATATTATGACTACTAGAATGAAATATTAATATAGATAACAAAATGGTTGATGATCAAATTGTTATCTCCAGATAAACCTACACATTTATTGAACATTTTGAAGATATTTATGAAAGTGTTCAAAGAATCTGATTATTCTGACTCGTATGCTTTCAATGCTTTAGATTTCATAAACATTTACAATATCAAGCTAATAGTAATATTAAAAGGAAACTGAAGCGAAAAGAAATTAAAGGAGGATGTTCTAAATCTGAAATATTAAACACCAAAATATTAATTGATCTAAAAAACCACTACAGATTAGTTTTCCATATTTTGAAATACATGAGAACATTAAAGAAAAAACATTAGTAAACTTTAAGTTAATAGTCAAGTTTATATCATTTTCAAACTTCTTTTTATCTATGATTTTATATTCATAATAACTCCAACTAGAAGGTATATATATTAAAAAAAATTGTTTCTAGAAAATCGCTATATTGCTTTTTTTATTATTATTGAAAAACTCGGTATAATGTTACGGGTCCATTCAAGTTAACTGGCCGGCCAAATGATTCGACCAAAAAATGGCGGTGGTTCTTCATCCGTACAACACTACTTTTACTTTGGGCCGTCGGGAGAATTTGAAGTTCATCGCAGCAACCACGTGCCTTAGTGTGCGTTGCCATTATTCAACTTCTCCAATCTAATAAATACAAAATCTTGATTTAGTCAAATCTTTACCACTACACTCATTGTCTATTTATTGCGCATCGTCCACAATTCATTGCTCTTCACTCCAAAACATAAACAAGAAACCTACCAAAAAAAAAAGAGAGCAAATCAAGAAATGTCTATCTCTCTCTTTTTCATCTTACTCTTGCCTCTCCTTTTCATCTTCTTGAAACATCTCTCACCCTCTAAACGGAAGCTTCCTCCAGGACCTATAGGCCTTCCCCTCATCGGGAACTTGCACCAACTTGGAAAATCTCTTCACAGATCTTTCCATAAACTCTCTCAAGATTATGGACCCGTGATGTTTCTTCGATTCGGCGTGGTCCCTGTGGTTGTCTTCTCCACAAGAGAAGCAGCTGAAGAAGTTCTCAAGACTCATGATCTTGAGACTTGTACTCGACCAAAGCTATCTGCGACCAGGTTGTTTTCTTACAACTACAAAGACATTGGCTTTGCTCAGTACGGTGATGATTGGAGAGAGATGAGGAAGCTTGCCATGCTCGAGCTATTCAGCTCCAAAAAACTAAAAGCGTTCAGGTATATCAGAGAAGAAGAGAGTGAATTGCTCGTCAAGAAACTCTCTAAATCTGCCGAGACACAAAATTTGGTGGATTTAAGAAAAGCTCTTTTCTCTCTTACCGCGAGTATCATATGTAGACTCGCTTTTGGACAGAACTTCCACGAGTGCGATTTTGTCGATATGGACAAGGTTGAGGAGCTGGTGCTCGAGTCTGAGACCAATCTTGGCTCATTCGCGTTCACTGACTTCTTCCCCACGGGTCTTGGGTGGATTATAGACCGGATCTCTGGCCAACATTCGGAGTTGCACAAAGCCTTTGCAAGACTTAGTAATTTCTTCCAACATGTGATCGATGATCATTTGAAGCCTGGACAACCTCAAGATCATTCAGACATCATTGGTGTCATGCTGGATATGATCAATAAACAAAGCAAAGTCGGTTCTTTCAAAGTCACCTATGATCATCTAAAAGGAGTTATGTCGGTGAGTATAACAATCTTTCATTTTTTTGTTACTTGGTTTACTATCTAACAATCTTTTGAGTTTTTTTTTTAGAAAAATACCCTAAAAGAGAATTATAAATATTTTCTTCAAACATAGTATACAAAGAGAAAAATTCTTAAAATAATATTTGGTAAAAAAAAATATATATATATATTTCGGTTGTTGGTGTATTGACTAGATTTTAAGGTTTAGTATAGGTTAAGATAAGATTTAGGATGTGAAATAATATAATCATTTTATCATTCATTAAATGCTGTTTTGAGGATTTTTTCCTTTTGTATTATTTTGTTATAATATTTTTTTGTGCTATTAGTTTTTAAGATTCAAAAGACAAAACTAATATGTGTTTGTTTTATGATCAGGATGTGTTTTTGGCGGGAGTAAACGCAGGAGCGATTACCATGATATGGGCGATGACAGAGCTAACGAGACATCCGAGAGTTATGAAGAAACTCCAACAAGAGATTCGAGCAACTCTTGGAGACAACAAAGAAAAAATCACAGAACAGGATCTAGAGAAAGTTCAGTACTTGAAATTTGTGATCCAAGAAACATTCAGATTACATCCCCCAGCTCCTCTCTTGCTTCCAAGAGAGACAATGTCTGACATCAAAATTCAAGGCTACAATATACCAAAAAACACAATGATCGAGATAAACACTTACTCAATAGGACGTGATCCTAATTGCTGGGAAAACCCTAACGATTTCATCCCCGAGAGATTTGTCGATAGCCCTGTTGAGTATAAGGGTCAACACTACGAGTTGTTACCGTTCGGAGCTGGTCGTAGGATCTGTCCTGGGATGGCTACGGGGATAACCATCGTGGAGCTTGGTTTACTCAACGTTCTTTACTTCTTTGATTGGAGTTTGCCTGATGGTATGACAATTGACGATATAGACATGGAAGAAGCTGGAGCTTTCGTCGTCGCCAAGAAAGTTCCCCTTGAGCTTATACCAACTCCACATCAATGGTGAAGTCATGAAAAAAGGTAAAATGGTCTATTGATTATATATCATAACATCGAGATTTCTCAGCGTGGATCTCTTGCAGTCGGTTTGATTTTGATATTACAGAAAATAAATATTACGGTCATCATGAGTTGTAATTGGTAGTTTTTAAAAATTATGTTTCGATGTGTATAAATCATGTTTTCAATAAATAAAAACTTCCGACTGTGACATTAGTTATCACTTATCATCTTTTTGGTTAGTATCGTTCAAAGCTGATTTAAGCGACTATTTGAATATACAACAGCAAGTTTGAATCTGACATGAGACTATACGGAACTGCATCGGTTTTACATCAAAGAAGTAAACATAAAACACTGCGTATATATATATAAATAAAAACAAAATCTCTAAGTGTATTAATTATAATATTATCTGAATTGTAGCATAAATTCAAAATATATCAATAACTTAAATTATTTGATGGGTTAATTAATCCGTACAAGAGTAAAAAGTAGTTTACAATATAGTTTTGTAAGATTAATATATATATATCGAGCTAATACAGAACTTTCGTAAGTTATTAAAATTAAATATTGAAAAGATTTTTAAAACATTTTCCTTTAAATCTTTGGACATGCATAATCCCATTAATCTAAACATGGTGGTATTATTTTTCATCTGAAATATATATATATATATATATATATATATATATAAATGGAGAGATTGTACAATATAGTTTCATCTGAAATATATATATTGTAACTAAGGTCCGAAATTATATGATTGAAATATAAAAATATCACACAATCTGCAACAAAAAAATCCGGAACATAAATATTTCAATAATAATACACGTCCAAAAGAAAGAGGCGAAAGCCAAAAAAAATACAAAACAAGATTACAAAACAAGGTAGTATTGATTGCTATGCTAACTCAATTCAAACAAAAAAAAAGAACTAGATATCTCGCTCGTTTTCAGCTGGGTTATGTTCAAAAAGATATCTCGCTCAAAAAAAAAAAAGATATCTCGCTCGTTTATTGTGTAGCATATGCAATGGTAATAAAATTGTCGTTCAACATTTTCAGCTGGGTTATGTTCAAAAAAAAAAAGAAAAACCGGCTGGTTATTTTCAGTATACTGTATAAGGAAAGAAAATTTCAGTTAAACTGTAAATTCAGCTAAACGCAAAATTTTCAAATATTGGGCCACAGACGTGCTGAGACACCCACCGCAAATTTAATAGGCGGGCCAGGGATTCACGACAATACATTTGTCAGAAGACAGATAATAAGCCAATAAGGGACGTTCTCCACGCGCAACGCTCGCCAAAATCACACGCCAGTTCGGAATTTATGATTTTTTTTTCCATTTTATAAATAACAAATACTGTTTCTTCGAAGCACTTGTTGATCAAAATTTGAAAATTTCTACACAATGTCTAAGATCTCAAGTGATACAATTTCTTACAGATTTTGGATGCAAAGCTTATCAGACGCTCTAGAGTGTTGCAGACATAATCGTTTATTGTAGTCATGTGCTGCGTAGAGTAGGGGTAGACACGGATCGGATAGTACTATATTTTTTGGTATTTGCGATTTGCTTCGTATCTTACGAATATCTGATTTTCTGATTTGTTTTGCTTCGGAGAAATACGGATATTCGGTTTTCCGGATATTCGGAACTTTTTTAAATATTTACAAATATTTACGGATATTTACGGATATCTCATACATCATGTTTTATACACGTAAATCTAACAAAATTATACATGTTTTAAAATATATATATATTCTTACATAATATTAAACCAAAGTGAAAATTAGTAGAATTATATGCTCCATACTTTTATAATAAAATAATCGTTTTGATAAAACACATAATTTTAGAAAATTGAAGTTTTAGAAAGATTTTATATTCTTTCCTTAATTTAATACATTATATATTTTATAAATAACAAAAATATATGTTAAAGTAAAATTTATACATATTTTATGGTAGATATTCATTTATTTGTATAAAACCGAAATGATCGGATATTCGCCTTTAAAAATTTAGTATTTGTGATTTGCTTCGTTTTTAACGGATATTGAATTTTAATATTTGCTTTGCTTCGAAGACTTACGGATATTCAGATTTTTCGGATCGAATCGAAACGAATAACGAATCGAATCAAATTTAACGAATAAAATGCCCACCCCTAGCGTAGAATGTATACAAAAAAATTAATATATTTTTCATATGCCTAGTTTTATTTGAAAGTTATGATACACTTAGTTTAAAATTTTAAACATAAATAAATAGTTAGCAAGTATTATCAAATAACTTACAAGTTTAAAATTAGACAAGTACTTGATTAAACAAGTATTTGATTGAATCAAATACAAGTATAAATCAAAAATTGTAATACTTTCACAAGATAAATCAAGTAACAGGCAGGACAAAAACACCGAATACCCGTCTTACAACTAGACATACCAATAACCTCATCGAGTCATGGTGGTGAAACATCTAGAATCAAATCCCTACTCATAAGTGTAAAGAGTAGACCAATACACATGACTGGTTTTGGGCATAAACCCCAATAAAAGATTCACATTCGAAGTTTTAGAGTGCTTAATATATAGGTTATATAACCTTTAAACTAGTTTTAACTTTTTATTAAGTTGTTTATAAAACCCAAAATTTCTGATAATTGTTTTTAGTATATTTTTGAGAAAGGCTTTATACATAGTTTACTAGTATCTTTTGTATATATAACGGTAAACATATGAAACAAAATAAAACTCATAAATAACTGTTTTATTAGACAATTTGGGAAAAATTACCACTCTCATATTCTAATAGACATACTCCATCCGTTTCATAATACTTGATGTTTTGACTTAATATACAAAGATTAAGAAAATTAGATCTTTCTAAAAAAGTATATTAAAGATATAATTTTATAATCAACTAACCAATTATAGAAAAGACTGTAAAATATAATTGGTTTAACAGTTTTCAATAAAGTTAAAATTAACCTTAAAACATCGAAACTTCATGTAAATTGAAACAAAATACACCTTCTAAAACATCATCTATACTGAAACGGAGGGAGTATTATATATTGACTGTCCCACATCGTGTAGATAAATAGACTTTAGGCAAGTGATGCGATAATTTTTTAGTTCTGAGTTAGTTTTTGGATCATTAGATTCATGATTTCAATGGTATTAGAGTTTATGGTTTGTTCAACATGTAATTTTCACATAATTTTTTTTATTAGTGTAACCAGTAAATTAGTCTATATTTTTGTGCTATTTTTGAAATATTGTTTGAACTTTTTCATCAGACAATTTTTATTAACGCTTCGAAAAGGCTTATTAAATATTTCAAATTGTAAATAAAATATTCTCGGACAATATATAAATAGTAGGTGATAAATTTTCACTTTTGAAATAGTTTCTGGATATCAGTTAGGATCATTCATAACATTATATCCAAAATTGGTTTTCATAATGATAAAATAGAATGTAGTTGATTCAAATGGAGAACTAGATGATTAACATGATAACTTTTACCATGATGCATATACTCTATAAAAACAAAACTATTTTAATAGTTGATGTTGTATTTTTTTAACCATGATCCCTTCTAATCGTGCACTTATTTCTCTTCTTTTTTTGGTCAAAACATTTATTTCTCTTCTTTTCCTTCACAATTATAACTGGACCAAACTCTTCGAATAATTCCAAATGAACTCTTTTCACAAGATAGAGAACAAAATCAAACCATTGAAAATTTCAGAACTACAGTTGAATGCTAAAAGCATTTACACATATACATGTTGACAATGTAATAATCATAAACCGCCCTTTCTCAAAAAAAAAAAAAATTCTCTTGTTCTTCGCATTTATAACTGAACCAATTTCGTAGAATAATAATTCCAAATGGACTTTTTTCAAAAGATAAAAATCAAACCATTGAATTTTTCAGAATTCTATTTGAATCCTAAAAGCATTTTTCAACTATATCAAATCACACACGCAGACATATAATGGTAGAAGGTTGACTGACAAAAAAAGACGTGTATATATATATATATATAATGGTAGAAGACATAAACGCTTATAATTGATAACAAACAATTCATAATTTTATCATCTTTATTTGAAATATTTAAGGTTTGAAATATCATACATTCTTAATAGCCCAGCTGTTAAATAATGGAGGACATACTGGTGGTTTATTGGTACGACTCTGCTTGCATTAAAATCGATCATAGCCACAAATGCGAGGATGACATATTCCTAAAGGGTAGTGACGACTATTCAAACATCTGAAACCGCCATTTACTGTTCAAAACAATAAACTATTTCAATTAACAAGTCAATTTAATTAAAAAGTATTAAAGACAATATATTTTTAAGTTTTATTACATGTGTATAAGTTTAGATAACAGTCTTAAATTTATAAAAAAGCAAAGATGTTAATAGAGATGTTAATATATTATTTATAAAGTGTATGTATAAATAATATATAAATATGGGTATCTGAAAATCATGAAAAACCCAACCCAAAAAAGTTGATTAGAATTTTTATAAAAAATGACCAGCACTGTAATCTTTTTAATTTTATCGAAAACAACATACATCACATAATCTTACAAAATATATTTATACCTACGATAAAAGTAAACAAAATCTAATGGACAAAATATTTTTATTTTAGTCTATTGTAACCAAAAAATGTATTTCATTTTTTTTAAAAAATTGATACCATCTAATATACTCAAATATGAATAACTAACCATTTTTAATATGAACAATCAAATCAACTAATTATTAATATTCAGTGTGTATGGATTTTCAAAATATTACAAGTTATGCTTATTAATGAATTTTAAAAATATTACTGAACTACGGGGGATGTGTTGAATCAAGGATTTTAAGAGATTTGGAGTGTTTTAATTTTGGTGGAATTTAGGTGAATTTTGAAGTTATTTGAATGATTTTAGTAAAACTTAAAAAATAAAAAGTGAAATCTATAGGTGTTTTGGTAAGATATTTCTAAAAATTTCAAAGTAGTTTCAGTGATTTGAGATGATAATATTATTTGTCAATATACTTTTTGCTTTCGGATCTCTTTATCAATTCATTCATTTTTGCCACACATGTTTTGTAATTATACACTCATTACTAATAAACAACTATCAAGAGGCTGTGAAAAAAAAGAGGAGACGTGTAACCAAGAAGCCATACTCTCAAGGTCAATGGGTGGCGCTACATTGGAGGTCATTCGAAAAAAGCGAGCAGGGAAGCCTGATGTTCGTGATGCAGCCAAAGAAGCTGCTGATCAGTAGAGAAACTTGATGCCATCATTGTCTTCTGCAAAAAAGTGATGTTTGTTTTTCTATGATTGTGTACTTGTGACAGCAGCAAGTTTCTCTTTCGTTGAGAAAATTGTAAGTCAGCTAGAATCACTGCAACCTAGTATTTTACCAGTGTAACCAGCACACGGACACCATTTTCGTCTCAACAAGAAGTTTCAAGTCATTCACAGCAGCCACAGTACTTCATAAGACGCATATAGCTTGATACATAAGAACATTGCATAGTGAAAACACTATTGAGAAAAATACAGGAAGCTGTCCCATATATGCTGCAAAATACAGGAAGAATATCCACAAAGCATCACACCAGACATGATTCTGTTTAAGATTTGATAACACAAGCTCCCCCTCTCTATGTGCATATCTATGTTCTAAACTAGGCCAGAACGCAGCAATATCATCACCATGACGAATACTTCTAGAATCAACAAAGATCATTCCAGAACTGTATTTATGGTGAGTAGAAATCTGCATACCACATCACTGTACATGTTCCATGAACATGAGGTGAAATAACTCTCTGGTGGTCTTGATAGAGAACCGTATGCCAGAATCATTCCTGATGGAACAATGAGATCCACCAAACCAGGAAACAACATAGATGAATCCATCTCAAACTCAGGTAGAAGATCAAGCATAACCACAGCAGTGGATCGCACAGCCAATGAAACATAGGGCTTAGCAGGAGTCTTGATTATCGGTAAATTCGGCATAGAACATTGGAGATTACTCTGGCCTGGACAGTCAGAAGCAAATCGAGGTGACAAAGAACCAAAAGGATAATCATGAACCTTCGGTGAAGAGATCTTCAACGAATCCGATGTATCTGTACGAGACTTGAAGTTTTTTTTTTTGATCAAAACAGATGGTTTCATTCACTTAAGAGTCACTACACTCCCGCAAGGGGGAAAATATCAGCGGAGGCGAGAGCTAACTTTGCCACAGAGTCGGCCTCAGAGTTTGCCAATCGAGGAACAAAACGAAAAGAGATAGTTTCAAAAGCATAACTAAAGTGGTAGATGTCAAACAATATCCCAAATATGGCAGGTCTTGAAGCCTTTGTATTCACCATGGAGATGAGGACTTGGGAATCAGATAGCACCGTGAGAGATCGAATGTTCGACGCTGCAGCTGTCAGGACTGCGGAACGGAGAGCAATGGCTTCTGCCATCAAAGCGGATGAGATAGAGCGCCTGTGGAGGCTGATAACTGGTAGCGAGACTTGAAGTTTCTATTCAGTTTCACCATTGAAATCGATTCAGTGCTCAAAACAGAAGAAATAAGCAAAGTATCACACAGAAAACATGAATTGCAAAACAAGAGCACTACAATCATTTTCGTCTACTCCTGCTGTTAATTCTCTATCCATCTTCTTCCACTACTCTTGATCACCATAACTCAGCCTCCTGCTTCACGTGATTGAGAAAAGAAGTACGACACAATTTTTTCAAAATTTATTATTTTATTTATTTTTGGATATCTTCAAATAACATCTATGGAGGTGGTATTAATTCTATGGAAGCTATTTTAACGGAAAATGAATTCCAAGTCTCTTAAAATCTCAATTATAATTTTTTTAAAAGATATTGTTTAGAGTTGAATAACAGTGGATTTGAAATAAATTTTACAACTTATTAATTGAATACTAGAGGATTACAAGTGAGTTTGAATGACTTTGCACAAATCCTAAATTCAAAGTGTTTGAAAAGAAAGTATTTTCTCTTATTTTAAGATAAGTTTTCTTTGTTTTTCAATTTATTAATGTTGGCGAATTGGCACAAGTTCAAGAGGAACTTTCTTGCCAATAATGAGCGCACCTTCTTCATCCATATCGATATCTTTCACTGTTGTTCCCTCAGGCAGTACCCAATCAAAGAAGTAAAGCAAGTTCAACAGTCCTAATTCGACCATCGCGATCCCCATTGTCATACCGGGACAAATCCTCCGACCAGAACCGAAGGGCAAAAGCTCGAAGTTAAGTCCTCTGTAATCAATACAACTATCAACAAATCTTTCTGGTTTAAACTCATCCGGATTCTCCCAAAGTTTCGGGTCGCGTGCTATCGCGTAAACGTTGATCATGATCTGGTTCTTTTTGGGAATGTCGTAGCCTTGAATCTTGATTGGTGACATTGTCTCTCTTGGTACTAACAGTGGAGCTGTTGGGTGCAATCTGAATGTCTCTTTGATCACTAGCTTGAAGTAGTTAAGTTGGTTAAGATCTTGTTCTGTGATTCTCTCTTTCCTTTCTCCAAGTACTGTCCTAACCTCCTCTTGCACTTTCTTCATTACTCTTGGATTTTTTATTAGCTCAGCCATTGCCCAAAGTATGGTCGTAGCACTTGTGTTTACTCCGGCAAGAAATATATCCTAAATTATTAAAACCCTTTAGCATAAAAGAAAGAAATATATTCTATACATCCGATAGTTAAAAAAGAGAGAAATGTTTACTAGTTTAAGACCATAATATATCATTATGGAAAAAGAATATAATATAT
This sequence comes from Brassica nigra, assembly GCA_016432835.1. Taxonomy (NCBI): domain Eukaryota; kingdom Viridiplantae; phylum Streptophyta; class Magnoliopsida; order Brassicales; family Brassicaceae; genus Brassica; species Brassica nigra. The sequence goes on along the minus strand of CM028247.1, from coordinate 11,109,009 downwards.
TCAAGTCACCACCACATTGATTGTCACTATGCATTCAAATTAACCTCGTATCACTATCACTATCGCATATAATAATTGATATATATATATATATATATATATGATGTTATGGAAACAATTTTTAAAGATATTATAAAATAATTTAAAATAATTTATTCAATTATACGATGTTTGTTTGGGATCTGTTTAAAGTTTAAAAAATCCTCATTTTCCAGAAATTTATCTAAATAAAGCTCATGTAAGTTTGAGCACATACCAACATGCACACACATAAACTACATAGCACTCAAATCCAGAATCTGAACTGACACTATGGAATAGTAATGGTAAGTACAAATTGTTAACTGAATCAGATACTCATACCGCAATTAAAATTCTTTAAATTAAGAAAGAAAGTTAAGAAAAGCCTTTTAACAAAAAAAAAAAAGTTAAGAAAACACTGAAAGAGAGATTTTTTTTTTTTTGATCAAAGAGAGATTATTTAAAGTGCTTACAGAGATGACTCCTTTGATGTGATCAGTAGTGAGCTGAAAATGACCATCTTCGCCTTGTTTATTCATCATATCAATCATCACATCCACCACATCTGGACTCTCTAACACTTTTCTCCCTGGCTTTAGATGATCATCGAGCACTTGGTTGAAGAAACCGTCGAGCTCTGAGAATAGTCCTTCTAAGCTCTTGCTTTGACCCGTAATTCTATCAACAATCCAGCCTCCTGGAAAGTAATTAGAGAAAGCAAACTCCCCCTGAAGTTTCTCCGACCTAGACGCTAATTCCTCCATACCATCTTCGTCTATAAACTCCGACTCGTGAAGATTTTGACCGAACGCGAGTCTACACACGATACTAGCGACCAAAGTGAAAAGGGCTTTTGTCAGATTCACAGGAGATCGTTTCTGAGAAGCTTCAGAGAGTTTCTTGACGAACAAGTCATTCTCTTCTTCTCTTATATACCTAAACGAGTTGAGCTTTTTCAAGTTGAGTAGCTCCATCACAGCAAGCTTCCTCAACGATCTCCATTCTTCCCCGTAAGGAGCGAATCCGATGTCTTTGAAGTTGTAAGAGATTTTCTTGGTCGCTACGGTTTCTGGTCGGCTGCAACAATCTAGGTCATGGGTTTTGAGAACTTCTTCTGCTGCTTGGTTTGAAGAGATTATGACGATAGGGACAAAACCAAAGTGGAGTTTCATCACTGGTCCGTGGATTTTTGAGAGTTTTTGGAGACATTTGTGTGGTAATCCGTCGAGGTTGTGTAAGTTTCCGATGATCGGAAGTTTTCTTGGGCCTGGAGGAAGGTTTAGTTTTGAGGTTTTGAATTTTTTCGTGAAGATTAGTGTTACTAAGAGAAGTAGCGTAAGCCAGAGGAAAGTTGACATGTTTTTTTTATTTATGTGTTCACTCTGTTTTTTGTTTTACTATTTTTTCCGAGTGAATGAGAATTTGAATTTAAAGAGAAATGAAATTAGAATTTTCAAAAAAAAAAAAAAAATTAGAATTTTCAACACTGGAATAAAGAAAAGACGTAAGAATTCAGACTTAGGACTTAAAATTCAACTCCGAGGATGATCTCTTCACGGCTACTCTGAATTCACGGGTCGTTTTCGATAATAGTCGAACCGTAAATGATGATGTTGAAAATACAATTCAACTCCGAGGACTATTTTTTTTTTTTATCCAAGTGGTGGATTCATATGGTATAAGGCTAAATCCCTAAGAAAACAATTATAGTTGACAAGCAATACTATGTAAAAATTGACCAAAATATTCAAAGTATTTAGTTGACCAAAATATTCAAAGTATTTTGTATCTTATAGGCCAAAATATCTTCTTCTTTTTTCAGTTTTTTATATTTTTAATATTTCTCATCTTTTCTTATATTATTTTTATTTCAACCTATTAATAATCAAATATTTAATAATAAAAATATAATAAAAATATAATACGTTTCATCACTAGTAATTTTAGAAAAAGACAAATATATTTTAAGGTAGATTAATTGTTTTGACTAGAATAGCAATGTTCATATTATATAGTTTTGAAAAAATAAAAAAATAGAACACAATTTATTTATTTAATATAATTGAAATTTTATTCAATTCGTAAGTCTATACTATTACACGTACACATCTATATAATATAGTTAACTATTGTTGATGTTGTTTTTAATTTCATTTGTCACACTATTTTTCTTTTGCATAATCACTACAAAAAGCTGAAAATGATAAAAAATAACATATACAGATATATACTATTTATACCAGATCTGTATTTTATATTTGTTTTAAATTATTTATCTATACTAACTTTATATGTGTTTTTTTTTTTGAACTGAACTAACTTTATATGTGTTATTCTATTTTAAAATTTTAAGTAGTGTCCACATTTAAAATGGCGCATATACCACTTAGTTTATCATATGCTAACCGTTAACTAGCTTCATGGAGAGGTAAGACTTACAGGTCTATATATAACGCAAATGTCATACACTGAATTTCGACAATAAAAATGCTACTCCCTCTGTCCCACTTTAAGTGGTATTTTAGGGTTTTTATTTTGTCCCATTTTAAGTGATGTTCTCACAAATCTAGATAGAATTTATTGTTATTTAAAAATTTTGACCAATTACAAAATACTACATCTTTTTTTTATTGGTTGAATTGGTTGAATTTAATACTAATACATAAAAACTTGTATTTTCTTAATATTTGTGCAAAAACCTTAAACACCACTTAAAGTGGGACAGAGAGAGTATATTCCTTAGGTTTATTGCTATATATTTTTAGATTAATCAGAAACTCAGTTTTTTGGCAAAATAACACATATATGATAGATGTAGCTAGGATAAACCATGTACAATGGATAACCATGAATAATTTTTTTTTATCATTTTATTATTCATGGTTATTAACATGGATAAATATTTATTAAACAACTAGATAACTCTATGTTTTTTTTTTGAACTGGCTTTAGATAACTCTATGTTGTTATTAATTTTGGAAACGTGAACTCTCTATATAATCATTCCATCGAGATAAGATGGGTTTATTTAAAATTTTAAATAAGGTAGTTATTAAATAGGTGTAAATAGTATATGGAGGGAAAATATAAAACATATACAATGATTTTTTTTTTTGAAACAAAACATATACAATGATAAATATCATTTTTATCTATCGATCGAGAGGTACAGTTTCATATCTATAAGGCTTTTTGATTTCTTTACTGTTAATCCATCATTTAATCATGAAGAACTGGAAGTAGCTCAAGAGGAACTTTCTTAATAACCGTGGCATCACCAGCTTCTTCCATGTCTATATCTGTCTCCTCCTCAGGCAATCTCCAATCAAAATAGTAAAGCAAATTCAAGAGTCCCAGTTCAATGGTCGCAATCGCTGAAGCAATGCCAGGGCACATCCTGCGTCCAGAACCAAACGGTAACATCTCAAAGCTCTGTCCTTTGTAATCCACAGGACAATCGATAAACCTTTCCGGGATGAACTCTTCTGGATCTTCCCAGTGTTTAGGATCTCTACCTATAGACCAAGCGTTAACAACGAGAAGTGTTTTTGGCGGAATGTCGTAGCCTTGAATCTTGATTTGACTTATTGTTTCCCTTGGTAGTAACAAAGGAGCTGCTGGGTGTAGTCTCAAGGTTTCTTTGATCACAAGCTTCAAGTACTGAACCTTGTCCACATCCTCTTCCTCGATTCTCTCCTTTTGTTTGATTCCGATGCAACTTCGTATCTCGTCTTGAGCTTTTTTCATCACCCGGGGGTTTCTTACAAGCTGTGCCATTGCCCAGATCATGGTGATGGCACTTGTGTCTACTCCAGCAAGATATATATCCTAGGTCCACAAAATCACCAAATGGTTTTTTTTTTTGTTCAAAAATCACCAAATGGTTAAGGACACAAAGACTCAAGATATATTTACTTCTAAAAATAGAAAAAAAAAAACTATTATAAGATACAAATACTTCTAAAAAATTAGGACATGAGTTTTAACTAAAAGAGTTCTTACTTGCATGATTCCTTTGAGATTATCAATGTTGAGCTTGAAAGATTCATCTTGTTCTTGCTTATGCATAATCTTTAAGATCGAATCAACGATATCAGGGCGATCTTTATTTGATTTTTCTTCAGGGTTCTTCAAGTGATCATCAATTATATGATTCAACAAAGTATCAACCTCGACGAAAACTTGGTTAACTCTCCTATGTTGTCCTGACAAATAGTACATAAACCACCCCAAACCAGCAGGTAAAAGATCAGAGCTACTTACAGACCCAGTTCTCTGGACCTCAAACATGAGTTCTTTGATCCTCTCCTTATCGACATGCTTGTTCTCCTCGAACCGCTGTCCAAAGGCAGCTCTGAATATGATACTTCCGACTAGACAAAAAAGTGTTTGGCTCAAATCCACTGGAGACTTCCTTTGAGCCAACTCCTTCAGTTTCTTGACCATCAAGTCATTCTCCTCCTCTCTGATGTACCTGGAAGATCGAACCTTCTTCGCGCTGAAAAAATTGAGAACAGATAGCTTACGCAACTCTCTCAACGCCTCACCATATGGCGCAAAGGAAATGTTTGTACCATCACGCGAGAAAGTCGATGAGGCGTTAGTCTTAGGTCTTGTACAACACTCGAAGTCATGTGTTTTAAGAGCTTCTTCAGCTGCTTCGCTCGATGAGATTACAACCATTTGGACAAAACCTAGCCTGAGAAGCAACACGGGTCCATGTTTCTTGGAGATATCATGAAGACATCTGTGTAACAATCCTCGAAGCTGATGTAGGTTTCCGATGATCGGGAGCTTTGGCGGGCTCGGAGGAAGGTTTTGTTTCGATTCTTTGATTTTCTTCAAGAATACTAACGAGAAAAGCAGAAACGAAAAGAAATACAAAACAATCGACATTGTTTGTTTTGTCCTCTGTTTAGTGTTCTGTTCTTGGTGATTATTAAATCTGAGCATTAAGACAAAGAAAGAAACATATATAAAAGGCTTCTTGGCCACATAAACATAAGACAGTGTCCAATCATATAAAACTACTGTTAGTGAAGATAAGCTTTGAGAGGTTAAGACACATTCTCGTGCGAACTCATGTAAAATATCTGAACTTAGATCAATCAAAACTCGAGTAATTCTTATCCTAAAATCATTTCAACCAAGTATACATAAATCATTGCTCCTAAAGTCAAGCTCATAACTATTTGATTATGTTTTTTAATCATTTTAATAAAAGATGGATTTTGATTTAGGTAGATCCTTTTTTCATTTTCAAACTATCAACATAAGGGTTTCTATACAGAAAAATCTCAATATATATACTAGAGTTACATGTCGTTTATTGTATGTTATGTATGTGAGGGTAAGCCTTGGGATGAAGACTGAGAGAAGCAACCGAACTAGTACCGATTTAATAAACCATCCAAGGCCAAGTTAACTAGCGGTCGAACCAGTGGCAGTGGTCTAGTAAACCAAGTAGAAGTTCAACACATAAAATATTAATTTACTACAAATCTAGAAATAGCACTAAAAGTTTACATTTGCATGGGCTTTAGCATCATGCAATCTCCCTCTCATGCGGAACTATCACATCCAACATATATGGACCAGGTGTCTCGAGCATGGTCTGTATAGCCCCTCGTACTTCTTCTCTCCTCGACACTCTCCTCCCTGGAATCTCAAAAATTTCTGCAGTTTTGAGCATATCTGGTAGTATTCTCGCCTTATCACCGAGAAAAGATTTCTTGTACACCACATTTCCCGCCAGGGAGACACCAATGTACTCGTTGTCTAGTAAAAGTATCTTCACGGGAAGATTCTCTGTCACGATAGTAGGCAAGTGTGGCACATTCTCAAAGAAGCTCCCGTCTCCATCAATGTACACAACAATACCGTCAGGGTTTGCAACAGACGCCCCAATGGCAGCGGAGAGTCCAAACCCCATTGCTTCGAAGCCTCTTGATGCTAGCCAGTGCATGGGTTTCTTACACTTGTAAAATTGCGCCGCCCACATCTGATGTTGCCCAACACCAGTACTTATAAATGCATTCCCATCTGTTAACTCATTAAGGAGTTGAATGACATAGTGTCGAGGGATGGCTTCTTCAGGGGCCTTGAAACTCAATGGAGTTTTTTTCTTATACTTGGCCAACTCAATCCTCCAGAGTTTAAAATCAAGCTTGACCTCACCGCCTCGTTCCTCAAGAATCTTGTTCATCTCTTGCAAAGCCAACTTAACATCCACACGCACTGGTACAAGTGGTCTCCCCATATCTCCTAATGCGTCAATGTCGATGTGAACAGTTTTAGCATTGCCAGGTAAAGGCTCGTCTGAACCAACACCAAAAGCTAGCAAAAGATCGCATGTTTTTAAAGCGTGATTTGCATACACCGTCCTCTGCATTCCAAATGTTTGTAAAGAGAAATCATCGTTGGAAGGGTAACATCCAAGTCCCATTATTGCACTTGTTACAGGGATTCCTGTAAGTTGGACAAATCTGTTTAGTTCATCGATGGAGTTCAGACAGCCACCTCCAACATGCAATATAGGCTTTTTAGATTCCTTTATCAAGCTAATAATCTGGTCCCAGTAAGATTCCCAACTAGGAACAGCACAATATTTATAAATATCCTGTGGAAAAATAATCAAAACGAGTCCAGGACGACCGGAAGCAGCTAAAAAGAAGGCTTCCTCAATGATCTTGGGGATATCCTCTGCATTCATCACTTGAAATATATGTTTCATCATCAAATGGTCTTTCTTAAGGTATTGGCTGGTTATGACCACAAGAGGGACGCCTGTGTCTGCAGATAGACAGCTAGTGAGATAGCCAGCTCCGTGGTGGTCGGCAATAATACAGATTCCAGGTTTTCCAGAGGACCGAGCGTAACCCTCAGCTGCGAAAAGAGCACCTTGTCCGTTGTGAGAAAGGATGTGACGGATCTGGGAGGAGCGCTCGAGCGCGTCGTGGAGCTCCGTGGATACGGATCCACGGTATGCGTAGAGTGTTTCGACGCCTTGCTCAGATTCGGATCCACGGTATGTGAAGACGGTTTCAACGCCTTGACGTTCAAGGGACTCAACGAGGATATCAGAGCCCCTGCGGGGTTTCTTGGGGTCATATCGGGAGAGGTCTGCAGGAGGTGAGTTGTTAACTGCAGAGCAGAAGAGAGAAACGTGTTTGCTAAGGCAATGGCTGTAGGAAGGTTTCAGAGGATTTAAGGCAAAAGGAAGAGCTAGTTTCGAAACTGGTAAAAGAGTTTTTGAGGAGGAATGATCATTATATTTGTAGAAGGAGGTTGATATATTTGTGATCGTCGCCATGATCATAGCTGCTCGGAAGAGGAGAAAGGATTAAGCCGAAGCTGAGACACAGCGCATGACCTTATAAATTAAGGGTGTAACCCTGAAGAAAATATATATTTAGATAACCATAGATTTTTTGACAAAGTAACAATAATATTTAGTATAAATATTTAGATAACCATAGATACTCTGGAAATTATCCGTATATAATATAGATATTCTTGTAAACCTTTTCTATTAATTGATAAAGGGAAAAAAAAATCTTCTTATACGGTATGCGAGAGCCAAAATGCTCCTAATTAAACCTAACCCTAAAATTTTCTTATGGTTGTACCTACGATCTGGAAGTCACGCGAATCTCTTTCATTCAGTTCCCGTAGAAGTTCATACAATACAACTTATAGACAATATAATATATGTTTTATTGTTGAGATAAATATTAACTTTTTTGTCGTCGAGATAAATATTAATTAAATACTGTTTTATGAGAAAGGTGGTTATGATCTTCTATAATCTTTTTTTTTCTTTTGATAAGTATGTGAATATCATTATCAAATGAAGGAGTTTGCTTTTTTTTTGAATAATAAAGGAGTTTGCTTTTACACAAAGTTTAAAACCTGAGACCAATCTAAGACAAAAAGAAAACAGAGAGTGGCCTAATAGAGCAACGAAAGCTAAACGCATATTTATTGGAGGTCTCTTAGGTTGAGTCTTTTAGCGTAATATAAGATACAATCTCTTAGTTTTTAACTAAAAAAACTAAGAGACGTCTCTTAAATAAGAGATATAAGAGACGTCTTTTAGCTTTTTTAGTTAAAAGTAAGAGACCGTATCTTATATTATGCTAAGAGACTCAATTTAAAAGACCCTCGATAATCTTGATTGAAGCAAAGTGGATGCTTAGTCATATCTTTTATAATCTTGAAAAACTCATGAAATAGTTTATAATCTTACGGTGGACTTATTTTAGAAAACCAAAGATCTTAACGCTTAACGGGAACAAGTAGAAGATCATGTTTCTTGTAAATAGTAAGTCCTGGAGCTTCCTCCATCTTTACATCCTCACATTTCATTCCTTCCGGTAACTCCCAGTCAAAACGATTCAGCAGATTCGCCAAACCAAACTCAACCATTTTAGTCCCCATGTAAATTGCGGGACACATTCTCCTACCACTCCCAAATGGCAACAACTCAAAGTTCTGTCCTTTCACATTAATGCTATTATTCATAAACCTCTCTGGAATAAACTCTTCTGGATCTTTCCATGCATCTGGATCACGCCCTATAGCCCAAACGTTCACTTGAAGCCTTGTATTGACTGGAATCGTGTAGCCATTGATCTCAAATTCAGTCATTACTTCTCGTGGAAGCAGAAGAGGTGTTGTAGGATGAAGCCTCCATGTTTCTTTGATCACCATTTTCATGTACTCCAGCTCCTCAGTTTCTTCTAAGCTGATTAGTTCTTTGTCCTTAAATTTTTCTCGGATTTCAGATTGAACTTTCTTCATCAGTCGTGGGTTTCTTGAGAGTTCCGCTATTGCCCATGTCATTGTTATTGCAGAAGTATCTATTCCCGCCAGAAGAATGTTCTAAAACAATAATTAAATTAGGCATGCATGTGGAATACAATCAAACATCTAAATTTAATATTATATATATATACACCCCATTTGATCAAAAAAAAATATATATATATATATACACCTACCATTTCATAATATAAAGTATTTAGAAAATATAAGATTTTATTAATATTTATATATCAACGTGAATTTTATTTAAACTGTTTAACTAATTATATTTTAGAGTATTTTTAGCTTTCTTTGAAATATTTTTTCATCTATTGTTTTAATGGTGTTTTGGAGAAAAATAAGTTTCTTAATTTTTGTGTGTTTTACCAATAATATAATACATTATGAAACTGAGAGTATATAGTTTTTTAATTGTACTTACAATCAGGAGTGCTTTGATATTGTTTCTTGTGAATTTTGCTTGTCCAAGAACAACTTTTTCCTTTTCCAACTTCATGAGAAGGTCCACGAAATCTTCATTCTCTTCTTTACCTTTCTTTAGATGCAGATCAATCATCTGTTCACAGAAGGCATCGAGATCTTGTGCACTTCTCTCTCTACGTTTGTGTAAACCCGTGAATCGATCCAAGATCCAGCCAACATAAGGGTAAAAATCTGAGGCAGAGAAGCTCCCTAAAACCTCAAGTGCCTCAGGGACTAACTCGTTGAACCTCTCACTGTCAAGCACTGTGTCTTGGAAACTCACACCAAATGATGCCCTGCACACCACGCTAGCTGTTAAAGAAAGAAGCTTCTCGCTCAAGTTAACTGGAGATTTATTAGAGGCTGATTCAGCGAGTGAAGTCATCATTTTCCTCATCTCCTCGTATTTGATGGGTTGAATCGAATGAACTCGTTTGATGTTAAAGAGTTCTTGAACAGAGAGCTTCCTTATTTCTTTCCAGTAATCATCAAACGGAGAGAACGCGATGTCTTTATAGTTGTAGGAGAGCTTCCTTGACCCTGAAGAGACCATTGTTTATGTTATCATAATCAATATAAATCGAAACTTTAATTAGTCAAAGTACCTGCTAATGATGGACGGCTACAACAATTGAGGTCAAAGACTCTTAGGGCTTGTCTTGCTGTATCAGGAGTAGAAACTACGATCATTGGGACTGTACCAAGCTTCATAAACATCACTGGACCATACTTTTTGGAGAGTCTCCATAGAGACTGATGTGGCAATTCTCCAAGCTGATGTAAGTTTCCGATGATCGGAAGCGTTGGAGGACTCGGAGGAAGTTTGGAGTTTGAGTGTTTGAACAGTTTAAGGAAAATTATTGAGACTAGGGTAAGGACTAAAAAGTAGAGGAGATAGAGAGAGGTTGCCATTTTTTTTTTCTTATAATTGTTTGATCTGTGGTTTGTGTTTCTCAAATAGTTTCCTGAAATTGTGCTTTACAAATAATGATCAACTTCATTACGAAATAATGTAATGATAACTTTTTATGTGGAGGATATATAACTATTTGACAAGGCTCGGGTTTTATTCATTGCTAACGTATATCTCTTTGTGTGTGAAGAGATAATGTTCTGGTAAGTCCATTATTTGGATAAAATCTCGGGTTGTTTTCTTGTCAGTTTGTAAGCTTGGTTTCATTGTTTTCGTATCTTTCAAACAACTTTTGTCTCTATTTTTTTTTTGACGTCGTTTTAAAAGGGGTGCAACACGAGGACTTTCCGGGAGGTCACCCATCCTAGTACTACTCTCGCCCAAGCACGCTTAACTGCGGAATTCTGATGGGATCCGGTGCATTAGTGCTGGTATGAACACCCCAACTTTTGTCTCTATTTACTTTACTCTATTTGACTCTGAAATTTTAAATTGTTTTTCCGATAAGTCAGTGTTAGACCATGCGCATCAGTGATCTGCGTTTCGAGTTCACTATTTCATTTTTTTATTATTATTTTTTTTAAAACTTTTCTGTTTGACTTAAAAAAAACTGACCAATAGTAGGCCGCCACGTGGCGTGGGGGCCGTTAAATAGTGATGAACCGGATTATTGGCAAGGCACGGGACGAACCGAATTCACCGTCTTCTTCTTATTATATTATTTCTTTTCTCGAAACACGTACGAGTCCCTCCCTTAAATCTCCTGATGTGCATGCCCTTAGGCCATATGCATTGAAGGTTCATCAACAAAGTTCACACGGATTCCAAAAAAAAAAATATGATAATACTGAAAATCGGTGAACTCGATTCGCAAAGAGTTTCCCTACTGAACTCGTATCATGACTGTTTTGTGGCGGCTCACAATTGATACAATTATTATTATTATTATTTTTAGAAAAACAAAATCAAACAGAAAAAAAAAAAAATACTTTGTGAACCCCTTCCATGGGGTTCACTGATGGGGATGCCCTTATGTTGGTAATACGTACGTTTATCAATTATTATGATCACTTTTTTTTTTCTTTCTTTTTTTAACATGCGACTTATATTGTGTGGATGAGAACTCTTTCGCAGAAGCTCACTTATCCACTTCACAATTATTTCAAATTCTGGTTTAAAGTTATATAATCGTGGCCTTAATTTACCCTTTCTCAATTGAATTTCTATTACCTTATTATTGGTTGATGATAATATTATGAATTGTATTATTACACTCCAATGTGTAGAACACATTTGTATATGCAAATTACAAACATAAATGGTTGCATAATCATGGGTTGTTGATTATATGAATTAAAGAGGCTAATTTTAGGAACTAAGAAATAATGGAAAGAATGAGTGTATGATATAATATAACAAAGTGATTTATATGCTTGATATTATTACATTTAGTTTTTTAGTAGGTCTCGGAAAATTAAAATGAGGATGGAGTAAAAATAGCAAAAGCAATAATTTGAGATTGATATATTTAAAATTTATTATTAGAGCTAGAATACATTCTACATCTATTTTGAAATTCACAACAATCTAGGTTAGATTTGACATTGTGCTTCGGACGCGCGAGTGTTTTGTTGGTAGCTTGGCAGATTGTGAGCAAGTATATGAAATGACGAGAATACCCGAAATATATCACAAGATTGTATAACACATATCTTTAGCAATCTTTAACTTTGTCCCCATCATATACATTATATGTGGCATATACTGGTTTAAAAATATATCGAAGTCATGGTACACACTGATCGTTATAAAGGCATTGAATTTATAACACAAGACGACATCACATAATAATATCTTCTTGACGTTTTGCATTATACCAATTAAGTGGTTCTTGATTTAATCGTCTTTCTTAATGTATAGCGAAACCCCATACTCATTCTGGTTCTTAGCCTTCTGTCGGCATGTTCAATTATTTTTCTGGTGGTTCAAAGAAACTTTATTGGTTCATCTCTTTTTTTTTTCAGTGGTACATCTCTATATAATCAATCCACCGCAGAAAATATTGTCATGATCTTTAGAAGGTCTCATCTAGACCCATGAGTTACTAACGAACAATATTATCATCCTCACGCTTTTTCATTTCACGTGCCTCAAAAATAATGAAGATACATCATGTTTTCCAGTGTATTCCATAACTTTGACATCTAGCAAAAATAATACATTGTAAAAGTACATTGTCATCTTACAAACTTTTACACTTTTAAAATTATCTTAAACATTTGGTAGAACATTTCGTTGACCAATAGGACGACAATAAAAGGAACAAGACATTTCTTTATATATAACAATAGTGATGTATTGTAGATGAAGAACTTATTTTAAGTGATCAATGATCTAAGTACTTCACAGGAACAAGTAGAAGCTCACTTTTCTTGCTCACACTAAGTCCAGGAGATTCTTCCATGTCGATGTCTTCAACCGCTATGCCTTCTGGCAACTTCCAATCAAAATTATACAGCATATTTGCAAGACCATACTCAACCATTGTTGTTCCCATAAAAACTGCAGGACAGATTCTACGGCCACTCCCAAACGGTAACAACTCAAAGTTTAGCCCTTTTGCATCAATGTTATTATCCATAAACCTCTCAGGAAGAAACTCCTCTGGGTCTTTCCAGGTATCAGGATCACGCCCAATAGCCCAAATATTCACATGAAGCCGTGTCTTGGCCTTTATGGTGTAGCCGTTGATCTCAAATTCAGACACTGCTTCTCTTGGAGAAAGAAGAGGTATTGGAGGATGTAGTCTCCATGCTTCTTTGATCACCATTTTCAGGTAAGTAAGCTTATCTGTGTCATCAAAGCTAATAATGGATTTATTCCCCATTTGGTTTCTGATTTCAGATTGAACTTTCTTCATCACTCTAGGGTTTCTAGTAATTTCTGTCATTGCCCATGTCATTGTGACTGCAGATGTCTCGACACCTCCTAAAAGAATGTTCTATGTACAAGAACAAATAAGAATATCATTTTTTGGGCAAAAAAAAAAAACAGAATAAGAAGTGGGCTGGGAATACAACACATATTTCAATTAAAATTGTATAAACTACAAACATTCAAAGATGATATATTTTTAGTTTTATGGAACATATTTTCTTATAATATTACAAACTAGAGCCGTGTCCGCGCTTCGCGCAGAATATTATTTTATTATTGTTAATAATTATTTTTTAGATGATGTAATTATATGGTCGTTTTCATTTGTTAATAGCATTGTTTGGTTTTTTTGTTATGTTATATAGTAATAGGTGATAGGTTAATATATTTTGTTTTTTTTTCAATAACGTGTTCTTGTGTAAAGTATATTGAATTTCAATAACTTTGCATTAGGCATTTGTTGATTTTAAGATTAACAGTTCAGCATTAAAAATTGCATTTTATTTTCTTCAATTATTTAAACATTATTCTTTTAGATGTTTTTTGTCTTCTCTTCATATTTTACAATGAGTCGTCATCATCATTCGTTTAACTTTCTAGTGTGCTGTGTTTTTTACCATCATTGAAAAAGTCTCACCTCCGTGCTTTTGTTCTTCCTCATCTTTTTCTCACATGAGTTTATCTGGTATTTGTTATAGATCAGGTATATAATTTCCTAATTTCGCGGTTGTTTCTCGGCTTTGTAGGCTGTTTCAGTCAATATTAGTTGCTCCTCTCTTCCTTAGATTTTGGTTTATGTTAGGAAGTGCATCTCCTTGGGCTGGGTCAGAGTTTAGTCATCTTTGATGGTGTTTTACTCGTTGTTGGCTTAACTTCGATAGTCCCTGCTCGTTTTGGTTTTCAAGATCTAGTTTTTGGTGATATAACTTCTATGCTCTCTTTCATAGCTTGAGGACGGCTCCTTGGTTTGCTGATTTCATTTCATCTACCCTTCCCTCTCTGCTCTCTCATCTTGTTGCACTTTCATCACTTCTCGCATCTCTATGGCTCTCTCTTTCGCCATGTTTGCTACTCCATGTTTAGATAGGTTTTTACTCCATGTATGTTCTGTGTAGGTTTGAAATGTTGTTTCTGGTCTCAAGCTTGGGCTCTGGTTTTTCGATGGTTGGCTTCCATTCTCCTTCTTTCAGGTTGTTTCTCTTCTTCCCCTGCTTCCCTTAATATAAATGTGCAAAGTTAGCCTCTTGGAGCTTTGGTCCCTTATATACAGAGCTTGATGGTTCTTTGCTGGCATGTGCATCTTGTTTGTTCTTGTTTAGTTTGTGAGGTGCTTCTTACTTCTTAGCTGGTGGTTGTGCTTATGGTGTGTTAGGCATGTGTCTTCTTTTTATCCTTTTCTGACATCTGCTTGTTCTGGTCAAGACACTCTATGATAAAATGAAGTAAGTTAGTCTTTGTTTTTGATTTCAGCTCTAGATTTTTATTAAGTTAGTGTTACTTTGGTATTTTGTTTTCCTTAATGATTATAGAAATTTTATGTTTAGATTCTGCGTTGTACTCTAGTTTATTTTTCTTAGTTTGGTTATTATTAAAATAAATATAGAATTTGTAAATGAAATAGAAAGTAGTAAATAGTAATAGAATAGTGAAAGTTTATGTTATTTTTAGTTGTAAACCAGTTAAATATTAAAATATATTTATGTTATATTAAATTTTATCAAACTTAGAATGATGATGATTAGTGTGAGAATGATTAGATAATGCATAATTAGAAAGTTGTTAACTAAGTTATAGTAATTTAAAAGAAAAAGAATCTAAAATGTAAAAAAAAAAATGGAGGACATATGTCAACAAAACCCCCTTCCACATATCATAAGAAGAGATCAAAGTCTACTTTATATATATTATATATAGATTATTAACTATATAAACTTTTATGAAGTAGTGTCTGTTTTATTGCTTAGAATTAAAGTTATGTTGTAGTTCATTTCTATTATTTTTGTATAATTGTATCAAAAATATATTTTCTATAATAACTATATAAATCCATAACACTGAAAAATAAAGTTGATCAGTTTTAAAGACAAAAACTTAGACCAAAACTCAATATAGATCAATATTAATGTATGGATATGAGTTTTATTGAATCTTTACCATCAAAATAGCCTTGATATGGTTTCTTGTGAGATTGTCATTTCCAAGAACAGTCCCTTCCTTCTCTAACCTCAAGAGCAGATCAACGAAATCTTCACGCCCTTGTTTGTTTTCCTCTTTATGTAGACCAATCACATATTCATAGAACGCATCAAGATCTCTCACGCTTCTCTCCCTCCTCCCTTGTAAACCCGAGAACTGGTCGATGATCCAACCCACATACGGAATAAAGTCTTCGGCAGAGAAGCTTCCCAACATCTCGAACGCCTCACGGACTAACTTATTAAGCCCGTCACTGTTGATACCAGTCCCCTCAAAACTCACACCAAATGCTGCTTTGCATACCACACGTTTAGTTAAATCAAGAAACGTTTTATTCATATTGATAGGTGTTTTCTGAGATGCTGATTCGGCAACTGAGTCGATCAGTTTCTTGACCTGCTCGTCCATGATGGGTATAATGGAATAAACTTGTTTAGTACTGAATAGTTCCTTAACAGCGAGCTTCCTGACTTCTTTCCAGTAATCACTAAAAGGAGAGAAAGCTATGTCCAGATTGTTGTAAGAGAGTTCTCTAAGCCCTGAGGATTAATGACACAAGATCAACAACGTAAACATTTTAAACTTTACTATGTGTTGTGACTTGTGAGATTAAATTACCTGCCGCTGTAGGACGGCTACAGCAATGGATATCATGGTCTCTTAGAGCTTGCTTTGCGGTTTCAACAGAAGAAAGTATGACCATTGGGACTTTTCCAAGGTTCAAAAGCATCACGGGACCATGCTTCTTTGACATAGTCCATAGTGATTGATGTGGTAACACTCCGAGCTGGTGTAAGTTTCCGATGATCGGATAACCAGGAGGTGAAGGTGGTTTCCGGTGTTGCCGCCTCTTTGAACGTTTGTAAGCGGCGAATACCCCAGAAAAGATTAAGAAGAGAAGTGGCAGAACCCAAATGTTATCCATTTGTTGTTGTGGCTCATAAAGAAAGCTCATCCCTTCATATATATGATACAACTTTGAGCAATGCTCACTTCAATAATTATAATTGATGAAAATGACAAAACAATGACAAAACAATAATAACCAAAAGATAAGCTTTTGAGTATTTTATTAGCAAATACGATAATTGTGAAATATTAGTGGCAGCTCAATTATATGGGCTACCGTTTTACACGACTATGACTAAAAGTATAAATATACTTGGAATCTGTGCCATATAATTGAGTTAAAACAACACAGATGAATCTAGACTATTCCGACCCATCCAAATGATTCTAATCTGAAATTGATCCTCTATATATAAGAGAACATGTGAATAATATATCCTAAACACGTGATGTACGTTTTGAATTGAAAACCACACACGTAATAGACTTTTTTAGTACAGTATCATGAAGTTTCTTTCTTCTATTTTTAGCTAAACAGAATCTATGAGACACCCAAACTCAAATTCAAGTTGAAGAAATTAAAAGTTTTAAGTTCAAAAGAAAAAGAAATGGAAAGTTTTTATTCGACAAACTTAGAAAAAAAAATAAAGAAAGAAACAGTTGGTACGGTCGATCACGTACTTTATTTTATAATCTGATGAAATAACTTTGTTCAAGTGATCAACGATCCAAATACTTCATAGGAACAAGAAGAATCCCATTCTTCTTGGTCAGAGTGAGCCCAGGAGCTTCTTCCATGTCGACATCCTCTACAGACATGCCTTCTGGCAACTTCCAGTCAAAATGATACAACAGATTCGCTAGACAAAACTCCACCATTGATGTTCCCATGTACATTCCAGGACAGATTCTCCTACCACTTCCAAATGTTAACAGCTCAAAGTTCTGTCCTTTTGCATCAATATTGCTATCCATAAACCTCTCTGGGAAAAACACCTCGGGATCTTTCCAAGTATCAGGATCACGCCCAATAGCCCATACATTCACATGAAGATGTGTTTTGGGTTGTATAGTGTAGCCGTTGATCTGAAATTCAGACATTACTTCTCTTGGAAGCAGAAGAGGTACTACAGGATGTAGCCTCCATGTTTCTTTGATCACCATTTTCAGGTAGGGTAGCTGATCTATGCTATCGAAGGTGATACTTCCTTTGTTCTTGACATGGTTTCTGATTTCATACTGAACTTTATTCATTACTCGTGGGTTCCTCGCGAGTTCTGCCATTGTCCATGTGATGCTTATTGCAGAAGTATCGATCCCCGCCAGAAGAACATTCTGTAACAGAATAATAAAGAACTTGTCAGAATCTCATGCCTTATTTACCGTACGCCAAGGCCATCCGCATTATAAAAGTCTCTAACCTAAGAAAATATTAATATTCAGTTAAAAATATTCTCAAAAATTTAATAGCACATGTCAAAATCTATCAAATGAAATATTTTGTCATTTTGAAAGATTACTTAATTAAACATTAATTTCTGAAAATTTGTAAATATTAATATTTTTTATTTTTTTTGAAAGAAAATATTTTGATTTGGATACTGATTACCATCAGAATTGCTTTGATATGGTTTCTTGTGAGCTTGTCATTTCCAAGAACAGCTTCTTCTTTCGTTAACCTCAAAAGCATGTCCACAAAATCTTCACTCCCCTCTTTCTTTTCTTGTCTACGCGTACCAATCATTTGTTCATAGAAGGTATCAAGATCTCTCACGACTGCTCTTCTCCGTCCTTGTAAACCTCTTAACCAGTCAAAGAACCATCCCACATATGGGAAAAAATTTGAGGCAGAGAAACTTCCCAAAATCTCAAGTGCCTCGCGGATTAACTTGTCGAAACTGTCATTGTTGAGCACAGTCTCTTGGAAAACAACACCAAATGATGCTCTGCATACCACACTTACAGTAAAAGCAAGTAACTTGTCGCTCAAGTTAACCGGATTATTCTGAGAAGCTGCTTTGGCGAGTGAATCCATCAGATTCTTGACCTCCTCGTCCTGGATTGGTTTAATCGAGTTAACTTGTCTATTACTAAAGAGTTGCTGAACCGCGAGCTTTCTTACTTCTTTCCAGTACTCGTTGTAAGGAGAGAAAGCAATGTCCCTATAGTCATAGGAGAGTTTCCCTGAACCTGAAGAAATCATTGGTAATTTTAAAACAGAGAAAAATGGAAACTTTTAATTAGTTACTATCTACTAATAATAGCAATCCCAATTAATTCTAAAGGTTGTGTCTTTTCATAAAAATTGAATTTTCATATAATGTTAATGGTTGATTTACTTAGATCCTTCTAGTAATGTTGATATATATTAGGTTAGTTACACATCAATCAACAGTCACAATTGTTAAGAGAAGAGTCGAAACTTTCTAAACATAAAGTCGTGTCTCTCTAGACGTAAAGTCGTGACTGTTGTAATTAATATTCAATAAAAATAAGTTTATGTAAATACTCTGTTCTCTTTTTATAAAAATAGAGCACGATTGTATGATCCTTGGTGTGCCTTGAGCAAGAAGAAATAATTTCTACCAACAATGGTTACCTGTCAAAAAGGAAAAAACGTATGGTTACCTTGTAAAGACGTGTCTGTTCGTCTGTAAACTATTATTGATCAACACCGACGACATTCTTCAATTATAAGCTTTTCATCTCAAAAACATGCAACTTTTCATATAAAAAACTTAAGAGATTCATTTTCCCTTAAATGAAAATATGTCTCTTCATTTAAAAGATGTGTCTCTTTGTTGAATATATGCATCTCTTCTTTAGTGAACATATGTATCTTTTCCTTATACATATGTGATTCTTCACATAGTGTCTCTTGATTGTCTATATATATGAGACATTGCAAAGAGAATATAATCAGTTGTGTTATCTATTCATAAAATGAATAAATCTAGAGAGAGAGTAAAATATTTTAGAGAGAGAAAGCTCTGAGAAATTAACTAGAAAGCACATAACGGTGACAATGTTTAGTAATTAATCATTGCAACCTTTTAACTCTATATAAAGAGTTGTTGAATTGTATGTATTAGCAAATCATAATTAAAACAAATAAAAAATAGCAATAAAGAGAAAGATCCACATTTCAATTGATTAAAAACTCCCATATATATATATATTAGCAAACTGATTTTATTGTGATCTAACGTCATCATTTTTTTATAGGAAAAAAAATTCTGATCAAACGATTGAGTGTGTCTTAGTTTGATTATCTAATGGTTAGGACTTAGGATACTGTCTTTATAGAATGATTTCACGTCATCAATTTATTTTGGCAAACGACTTTTCTTTTGTTATCTTCTTCCAAGCAGCACCTTTCTTAAACTACAAACTTTTTTACAGTCGTGTCTTTTAACAAGTTGCATCTGTTAACGAGTTTATATACTGAAATTTATAGTCTTCTAATTTCGCGTCCATCCATCCGAATCATCAATTCATCATCATTCGTCATCTCTGTATTTATATTCTATTTTGATTTTACTGTCGCCAAACATCGTCTGTTATTTGTTTCTCCGTTCACTACCGTCCACCCACAGCCGCTGATTATGTGAATACACGCTGTAACAATCCGATTATCGTCACATATATTTATTCTCTTTTGTATAAAACCCTACAACAGCATCGAAAACAAGGATGAGCAGTCAAAGAGAAAGACTTCTTCCTCCTTTGATCTCTTTTATTTTCTTGTGGTGTTATTGATGACGAGATGTTGTGTTGTTGACGACTATACGTGATCAACTATTCATCACCCGAGACAAAGCATTGATGGTGGAGATCCTTTGATGTTGCTCGTTGCCGCTATGGAGAACGTGCGTGAAGGAGCCACCGTTCCAACACGATCAGCCACGATTATCAATCATGAGCCACCAGAAGCGCATGTAATGTCACCGGAAATCCGTTCTGTGATGCAGCGGAGATCATACCAGCCATCATCATCGATCGCAATCCAGTCCGTAAGGTTAATTAAGTGCACCATTTTCCAAGTTTCTTGTGAAGCAAGTAATTTTTGTAATAGACCCTAGCTTTATTTTTTAATCTTGTCTCTTGTCTTGTGTTCGTTCCTTTCTGATCTGGTATGACGTTGTCGAGTAGACGGTGCATGGAAAAACAGGTTTTTGGATTCACTTTCCGTTCTTTGATTTTGGTTAAGGTGAGGGGATATTTCTATTTTTTCTGGATATTCGGCTTAGAACTTTTTTTTTTATATGAATTGAGTTTTATTGATATCAGTTTGTTTTTGTATTAAAATGTTCGCTTAAAATAGAAATAATATTTAGAGGATTCAACTGTCATTTGATTTAATGATGTTAAAGATTGATATATAAATAAATATTATTATGGTGTGAGATGCGAGAGTATAGGCAGGAGTGTTGTACTACGCATTAGTCTGCGTGGTGCATAGGCAGAAATTCTAAATCACATTTGTTTATGTAATGACATGCGGGCGTGCACATACGTATGTATGTATGGGGATGCTTGCATGAGTTATGTACTACATGGCGTTGTATATGAGGAGAATGCGGGAGTTGCAATGCATACTCATTATATACAAAGATATATACTCATTATATACAAAGATATTGTATATGGTTATTAAATTTTAAAAGAGTTTCATGCATATTTATTTTATTAAAAAAGTCTTGGCATTTATTTCTTTTTGTATTTAATTCAATATTTTACGTAAATAGCACTCTGTTTTCGAGAGGTTTATTTCATAGATAAAGAAAATAATTATGGAAGATTAGTCATTTTGGAGAATATATATTATTTTTTAAAGATTTTAATTATTTCAACAACTAAAATAAAACATTGTAATTGTCTATAGATCATTTCCAATTGCTTAAATGAACCATTGCAATTATTAAGATATCGTAACTATTTAAGTTTTCCATTGTAATTTTTTATGGTTAACCATTGAAATATTTGGTGATCTACATTGGTAACCAAATTAACATTGGAAATTTTAAAACTTAACTACTACAATTTTTTTATATACAAAGACATGTAAGTATTAGATGCAACATCAACAAAACAAAAATAATGAAAAAATAAAAATAAAAATTTGATACTTCAATATTATAAAATGTATTTAGAGAAATATATATAAATCTTGGATATTTATTTGTTTATCTGGTATCTTAATAATAACATGAAGCTTTGGTTAATCTCATTCTCCAAACTTTTTAGTGTAATCCAAAATTTGGCAAGCGTTGAAATACTCTTTTTCTAAAAAAATGTATTTAGAGCGATTCTTTCATCATCAGAATTTATGCTTCATAAAAATCATGACAACTCATTACATTAATATGTTTAGGGAGGGACTTATGTCACCAGAAATAGAGACTGAAACACCACTTTTAGCTTAGCGAGTCATACAAACTTTAAGTACTAATTAATTATGTAAAATATCCCAAACTTGTGAAGATATTTTTATTGTTGAAGGTAAATTTCATAGTTATAGTTTCAAAAAAATCATATTTATACTATAGATGCATTTATACATATTATTAGAAAGAGATAAAGAGTGAAAATATATTGAAGATTTTTTTCTAACCATAGCAACTAATCTATTAATAACCGCAATGCCAATTAATGTCAAAGGTTGTATTATTTCATCTTAAAAGTTGCATAAATTAAAATTAAATTATTAAACTATATATTTGTTTTTTTCAAAATTATCTCTAAAATGTTTTGTTTGAAGAATTGTGTCTTTATAGTTAGTTTAAAAATTAGTTACAATATTTCAAAAAGTTTCTTTTAAAATTAAGGGTTGTGTCTATTCATTTGGTTGTGTTGTTTCATATTAAAAGTTTCAATAAGAAGTTTAAAAAAGGAGTTAAAATATCCCCAAAATTTTAAATATGAATAGTTGTGTCTTTACACATAGTGAGATCTTTGAAAGGTTGTGTTTTTTCAACTAAGTAACTACTGAAAATAAGTAATGATGAAAGTTGTCTCTCGTCAACCATGTAACTATTGAGAATGATTGAAAAAATGTTTAGATATGTTTTTCTCTTTTAAAAATATATTTGAAATCTCAATTAAATGTGAAAGTTTGTGGTTTTTCAATATGTAACTATTTCAAATGATTGTGAAAAAAATAATTACATGTGTTTTTGATCAAATGAATATTTTCTAATTAGTGAATATTTGTAATAATGTGTCTCTTCAAAAAATATTGTAGAGATACCATTTTAAAAAAAAATATCTGTAATATGAAAAGTTGTGACTATTCATTTATAGCTTTGAAAAACTAGAAATAGTCCATAGTAATGAGTTTATTGTTGTAAATATGTCACCATTTATTAAAATGTGTTTTTTGATCATACAATTTTTTTTAATTAGGGTATTTAGTATTGATGTGTCTCTTCAAAAAATATTGTAGAGATACCATTTTAAAATAACTACATATAATCTGAAAAGTTGTGCATATTTATATTTTTTTTTTTTGAAAAACTATAAACGATTCATGTTCATGGGTTTCTTATTGTAAATCTATCAAAATTTTTAAAAAATGGTGAGGAAAAAAGTTATGCGTAGTTACCTGGTTGTAACTATTTTTAAGATAGTCAAATGAAACGTTCTCAACAAAGAATTGTATGAAGGGTTCGTATTTTGGCTAGCAAAAAATTCTAAATGAAATAAAAAAAAAGTTATTACAAATTTTGCATTTTTGATCATGTATGTTCCATGAACACAAATTTTTTTCTTATATGTTCATACATTTTGGTTATATAATAATGTTTGATCATGTCACAAAAGCCGGTAAATTTTGGTAACATAATATCTTTAGCAATCGTTGTCAGTTTTCTGAGTGGATGTTCTTCACTTACAAAGCCATCCTTCCTTATTTAACGAAAAGATAAATAGATAATTGAAATCTCGATTAATGTTATGTTGTGTGTTTTCCATTAAAAAAAACTGAAAAGTATTAGTTTAAAAAGTTGTGTTTTTGCATTATAAAAAGTTGTGTCTTTTCATAAAAGACAGAACTATATTAGTTTCTAATAACATAAATCTCAATTAATGTCTAATGATGCAACTTTTCATTTTTAACAACTTTTCACTTTAACATTGTATCTTTTCATTTTAAGATTTATATTGGTTTAAAAGAAGTTGTAAAAATATAGAAATATGGATCTTTTTATCTTAACAATGTGTTTTTCATCATAAAATTGCATTAATTTAAAAGAAATTGTCAAAATATCTAAACTGTAACTTTTACTTTAAGATTGTGTCTTATCATCTTAAGAGTTGTGTTGATATAAAATAAATTTTCAAAATGTATAAGTATGTAGCTTTTCATCATAATAGATTTCTATCCTAAGTTTGCATAAGTTTTTAATGAGTTATCGTTGGATTCGTTTTTGTATCTATTTTATATATTTAAAGAATATTAAGATTGATTACAAATATCAGGTAATTTATTTTTGGATAATTTAGTTATTTTATAATATTATATATTTATAAACCATCACATATATTTGTATAGCCACATATACATCTAATTTGGATCCAAAACTGAACACACAGTTCCCATTAAATGCATGTTGGATTAATTCTTTCCAATAAATATCAAATCAGTAAAGATTTTAACTATTATATCTACAACAAATGTGTATTCGATCGCAAATCGTCTTGTTTTCTTATAGTGTTTGGTAGCAATTGCAACAAATTTTATAAAAGTTTTCATTTATAAAATGCGTTTTTCTGTTTTTTATAAAATAAAGCTCCCGTGCGATATCGCACGGGTTCCTTACCTAGTTAGGATAATAAAAGAGATAGTTAAACTCCTAAAACATAAGTGAAAACTCTTACTGTAAAGCGTAGATATATATGGAATTTATAGGATATATTTTTAATTGTCTCCTAATGATCAAAATGTTTTACGTGTTTGATAGAATAACTCGTAAAATACTATAAAACTAGATGTGATCTGATTCACCATATATATATGGAATATATCATAATAGTTAATTAGTTATAGTACCTGCCAATGGTGGACGGCTACAACAATTGAGGTCAAAGACTTTAAGAGCTTGTCTTGCTGTTTCAGGAGTAGAAACTACGACCGTTGGGATTGCACCAAGCTTTAAATGCATCACGGGACCATACTTTCTGGACAGTCTCCAAAGAGACTGATGTGGTAATTCTCTCAGCTCATGCAAGTTTCCGATGATCGGAAGCTTAGGAGGGCTCGGAGGAAGTTTGGAGTTTGATTTGATCAGTCTCGGGAAGATAATGAAGACGAGTGCAAGGATTATAGAACCGACGAGATAGAGAGAAATAGACATTGTCACTTGTTTCTCTTAACTGTTTGGTATTTATTCTCTGTTTCTAATTATGGATGTGTTTCTAAAAGAGATTCATTGAAGCTTGGCTATATAGCCAATGCTAATTATTATTATGAAGCATGTGTGCTTTACTTTGTGTGGTAGATAGCTATTTTTTGCCAAAAGCTTAACAAAATGCCATATAGTTAGGGCCCATATATGGCTGTTGTATTGACGATGATGCATCTCCATATTGGTGCGATGGAGCCCGGCTCATGCTTTGGGTGGACCTTGTGCAAGTTCTGCCTTTTCAAAACCGATAAAAGCAATTAATATATAGAACCCTACATCTATATAAATGGACCCTAAATTATGACTAATTTTTTTAATTTTGCTATGGACCCTAAATTATGACTAAATTTTTTAATTTTGCTATGGACCCTATGCAAATGTTCCTTGTGCACATGGCAAGATCCGGCACTATGGACTCCATGAAGATTCATTTTTTTTTTTTTGTCAACAAGTTTCATATGTTTATCATTCAAAAAAAAAAAGTTTCATATGTTTTGTGTTTATTTGATCAATTTAATTAAGGAAGATTATAGAGACGAGGAAAAGGTTAAAAAGCAGAGAAAGATTAAGTTGAGAATTATTATTTAGCTAAAATTTGGAGAATGTTGAGAATTATTATTTTCTGACAACATTTTCAAAATAGCATTAGAAGACCATTTGCAATGAATAATACTCCTATGATAAACAGGAGAATGAAAAACTAGCTACTGCACTGTTTAAAACTTTTTTTTTGCAAAAAAACTGTTTAAAACTTTCAAGTCACATTTTACTTTGACATAACTTTTCTCGTCCTCATCTCTCACTGTTTTTCACTTCCATGCTCATTTTTTTCTTCTCGACATGCCTCTTCTCAATCTCACACATATAAATACATTAGTATGAACAAGAAAGGTTTAATAGTTAAGGTATATTGCGAAGTGAGAAATTAGAGATATAATTTCATGTTTATATAATAAATAAACATGTTCTAAGAACACATACCTTTTTTATATAACTGTATACACATATATGTATTTTTAAATTCCCAGATCTACCCACAACCCTAACTTGATGAGAATTAGAAGTGAACGAAAAATACTCCTATAAATATTATACGTGTAAACTGTTTAAGTTACCTGATAAATTTTTTTATTAAAACTAGGGTTTGCCTCTGGCGCTTTTCATGATATTAATATGAATTGGTTATGGTTTTATAATTATAGAATATTTTTCAACAGTATATTAGAAAACAAATATGTATAAATGATATGGAGATATTTTAATTTGATTATAAAAGAGTTTAAGTTTAAATATATGCATGACATTTAAGTTTAAAAATATACATGACAATTTGGAAGTGTAATAGCCGAATTGTTTACTATTTGATAGCGCTGGGATTTTTTATCATTTGTATAATTTTACTATGATCTTTTGTTATTATATATCATTTTTATTGAAAATTAACTCTTAAAATTGCTAATTGTGTCACGCCAAAGAGTTGAATTATATTGTTTAATAATATGTGATTGCATTGTGCATATCATGAAATGAAATATGGTTTCGTCAATGACAATGGATTAATTTAAATACTAATAATAGTAGACGGACAATATATTTTATTTGTTGTTTAAGTAAACCGCGTGGCTTATTATAGTTGCATGTTTGACGATGATAAGTAAATAAGAAGTGCTTCAAATCAAAAGACAATTTTTTTTATTTTCTTAAAAGTAGCATAGCTTCATTTAGGAACTATTTACGCTGTTTCCCTTGCTGTCTTTTTGGCCTGCAGCAGAGTTTTTTAGGGTCGAAGGTGTGGTGACTGGTTAGTTGAGATTTTTTTAGAAATGATAACTCGCCTCTTGTTTGCGCGAAAGTTGATTAGCTTCTTGCAAGTG
Source organism: Brassica nigra (assembly GCA_016432835.1). Classification (NCBI taxonomy): domain Eukaryota; kingdom Viridiplantae; phylum Streptophyta; class Magnoliopsida; order Brassicales; family Brassicaceae; genus Brassica; species Brassica nigra. The sequence goes on along the minus strand of CM028247.1, from coordinate 11,082,526 downwards.
CTCGATATTTAGTGGGTTAATTTGGCTTTGCCTATGTGGATTGTTTCCCCTGGCGTGCCAAATTGCCGATGCTGTTAACTTTGGTGTCGTGCAACCATGGCCGGCTTTCCTGACCGGCTGTGTTGGCGTTATGTTGTTTATAGATTTGACAATTAATATTCATGAAAAACAAAACTATGAATGCTTAACACACCTTGTTCTTGTTTAGCTATGCGGGATGGAGACGTGTTGTTGTAAGATGATCCCCTCACTACTCCTATATTTCTCGAGCAATGGTTTTGTATTTTATAAGCTACTTTGGTTTTATTAGTGGGTTGATGATGGCAGACGTGTAATGTTGTAAATGATGAGCTACTTGTGAAAGACTAAAATGATTCGCTGTGATACCTAGGCAATCAATATCACCTCAGTTGTTAAATCTAGCGGCTCTGAAACAACTTATGAACTGCAAATATTGAGACCTCATCACTCATGAAAAATTACTAAAACCTGATGCAGAAAAGCGAAGAAAATCCAAAGAAGTTGCATAACAATGAAAGAATATCTCAGTCGGCTAGTAATCATTAGTCCTACAGACTTGTACTTACTGAAACGTCAAAAATAAGTAACCTGAAAGAAAATGTGTGAATCCTCTTCCTCTTGAGATTTCTCCATCAATATTAAAGGCATCCTTTAATGTTTTGCACACCATTGCCTACCTTCGAGAAGTGGAGTTTAAAAGATGTATACAACAGCACTCTTCAGCCAAAGTTCGGGCAGTAAGCAGCAAAAGAAAAAATATTGTATTTTAATACCAAAAGCAAGAAGTACTGAGAGCAGTGAGGCTAGTACGAAGTAAGGTATCTCAAGCAACATGCCGCAAAGATCCATTTAAGATACGTCATGTGACTCATGTCATGTCCTCCCCCAGTGTCTATAATGATGTTAAAGCCTTGGTCAATGCACTATCTTGATGTACGTATCAAAGCCTCGTAGCTTATGAGTGTATATTGTAATCTAATGTACTTGGGGAACCTAAGTGTGCACGCACATTCAAGTAATAGAGATACCTTATTATTCTATTCGGGACTTAAAATTAGTCAAGCTTAAAAATATTTATTTCTTAAATCTGTTACAAATTGGTATATAAGCCAAGCTGTTTTTCAGTTCAGCAATCTAATTGTACCCTAAAAAGTGCTGCATCTCAACATTACAACACCAGACGCAAACTTCAAAATATGAGCTCCTCAAATCCTCGTCCAGGGAAAAGGGAAGATTAGATTACAATTCATAATACATTTTCTGGAAATGAAACAACAGACTCTTCGGTGTAAGCAATATGTTAAGTATAATATCATATAAAGGGTCTTTTGTTCAGACCAGAGCCGCAGAGCGGCAGAGCGAAATCGATGGTCATAAAAGCATCTTACGTTTTCACCTCATTGGTGGACTATTGACGGTGAAGAAACTGTAGTCCTGCTGATTAACTTGCACACACTCAAACCATTTATTTCAGCTTGTCGCAAAGAAGAGATCTTTTGGCACTCTTGAGCTCTGTTTTTCCATACAGATACTTTGAGCTTATAAGATGCGAGTCCAAAGTAGGCAACGGTAGCTTTAGGGATCGGTCCGTCTCACTACAACCCACAAAACATGCTTGAACAAATAGACAACACAGTGTAAGAGATCCAGCTAGGTAGTGACAATTGGACATACATATTATCTTGTTAACATCAAAAGCATAGGTTACTACTTAGTACTTACCTTGAATAGGTGTTGTTGAGAGAGAGTGGAAAGTTACAAAGCAGGCATCAATGTTTTCTAGTGTTGGATCAACAGGTAGTTGATACCTACATACTAACAAATTAAAAGATCACCGTTTCAGGTCCCTTCACATATATTTCAAAGATAACGACCAAACACAGTCCAATCTTATTCGTCCTAGCCACCCTTATTCTTTTATACGTACAAAAAACCTCTGTAAAGCTGCTTTGTTCTGCTTTTTAATACAGTTGCAAACTTCATGTTAAATCAGAAAAAAAGATAACACAAATTAAACATACTTGAAACCTAACCTTGTTCACCGCATCACGGTAAAGCTCGATGTGGATACGACACAATTAACCTTTCCTTGACCATTGATCAGACCTATTTATCATCTTATGTCAAATTTATTGTTGGCCGTTTAAATTCAAGCTACTTATCCCTGAATCCTTCGAGAACAAACACATATCCGATGAGATATCGTAGAGATGAAGAAATTGGTTTCAATTGGAGGGATCTATTGGGTGGGTTGATGGGCAGAATCCGTTTCAGCTGCAATATCTCTCTCTCTTTCTTGACCCTTTCTCTGGTTCATCAGTTGCTCAGCTGCAAGAAACGAACATGCCAAGAGCACAAAAGCTGTCAAAAATGTGATCAGAACTAAAGACCAATCAAAACTGGAATTCTTATCATCAAGACAAACTTTCATCAGCACAAAACGTTCGGAGGTGTCGTGAACTGTAAGGGAGACGGGTGGCTCTGCTCTGTATCTCGAACGTCCAAAATGTTGAAACCCTATAAACATCAGGACTTAAATAAAAAATGGTTTAATTCACCAAAACATAAACGTGAGATGATGAAATACTAAGAAAACTCAAACCCAAGCCTAACAACAAAGCCCAATGGAACAGCCTTCAGCGAATGGTATCATGACAAGTGTCATTTTTTCCACCAAGGAGAGAAAAAACTCTACTTTATTAGTAAAGACTATTGACGTGTAACTGTAATGTCTTTCTCTGTGGCCTTTTCCACCTGATGACAAAAAAAAAGTTACTGTGATAGCGAGTGAAAGTTAATACGGGTGTAATTTGTGGTGTAATTAATGCCTTGTTGAAGGTGTTTACAAGTGAAGTTAAGGGTGTGACTGATTGTACCACTACCACCCCGTAAATACCACCCCGTAAATGCAGGTTTTGTGGTTAGTAGCGGTTGTTGGTATTTTGCAAAAATCATACAAAACATTACAAATCGCCTCAAATAGCACCAAACTTCATAAAATCAAAAGCTGGTTTCCGCTAGCGTTTGTGGTTGCGGATGGATAAATAAATAAAAAATTAATCTTTTTTATTTTTTTATTTATATTTTAGAATTAAAAATATTATAAATAATAAATATTTATATTTTAATTTAAATTCACTAAGAGTATAATTTTTATTTTATAAAAAAATTAAACAAAAATATTCAATATAACTTTTAAACATTAATATATATACACATATAAATATACATATATAAATGAAATAAAATATTAAAAAAATTAATAGAAATCTTCAAAATAAATTTTATTGAAATTATAACTTTGATTTAAACTAAAAATTAAAAATAAATATAATATTGTTATTAATTAGAAATATTATATTAATATTTATTATATTTTTATCATAGTAGTATACTTTTTGATATTTTTATAACGTTAAAATGTGTTAATATCAGTAATTTATTATTAAATTGCTGCATTATCTCATAATCAATCAGTCATAAGTATTCTGCAAATGCAACAATTTCTAATCGCTGTACCAGTCGTAAGAACTGCTTAATAACTCTAGAAATCACAGTCACCCACATCTACAAACTCCCGCAATCGCAACAGTTGCGTTTCAACCAGGCCATGGTGGCCAAATATCCTTAGTTTAGATACCGTTTGATATGAGGTCTTGCCATTTTGTTAAAATAATAAAATCCCACAAAAATGGGTTACAACAAAAGCCTGCTAGAAAAATAAACGCAAAGCCTAATGAGTCTACAAGAACCCATACCAAAAAGAACATGCCGGAACTTAGAAACGCTGCAGTCAAAAAAGAGAGAGCCAAAAAACAGCCTGGACACAATGTTTTTTTGAGCCGTTTATATAAATAAGCATGCAATACAATAGTCAGGATAATTTAATAAGTAAAGCCACAAGAATATAATCTATCGTTACATGACAGTGTTATTGAATACGAGACATGTTAAAAACATTGTGGACTCAATTTTGATGGGTCATTATTGGGCTCTTCTTTTAGCTCACCATTATTTTTCTTTTTGTGGTCAAACAACTCACCATTATGGAAGCATTCTCATATGTGTCTCAGTAAGGTTTCTAATAGATACGTAACTGATTGATCTCAGCTCTCAAAGGATATTTTAATTTATTTTTTATGCTTTAGTTGACAAGAATCTTCACAGAACTTGTTGGTGTTTTTTTTCTTTTTGCTAACTCAACTTGTTGGTGTTTAGTATACAAGTAAATTACTAGTATTACAGGTCAAAATTTTAAGATCGTATTGAAAAAAGTTACAAGCAAAACCTTTGCTATTATTCATTTCTTTCATGTAACACTCAATAAAGTTAAAAAGTCTTAAGACAGCCTTCTTAAGTTAGGAACATGAACTCTACTTAGCAAAAATTAATAACGAACATAAAACAAAAAATCAAATGATTAAATCATTAAATCATATAGAGTTATCAATGAGTACACGAAATAAATTATTTTCCGAATGTGTCGAAAAAAATAGAGCAAACGAAAATACCAAATACGTTAGCGTTTGGTACTGCATCTTCTAGCACGCATAGCTCCTGAAGGAGGACTATTCAAAGAAAAGCTGCAATGAGTATGCAACCAATAAGAGTACCTAAATAACGCCCCTAAGTTCGAACGTGCATGAAACGTTCCTCTCACGTTCAACAAAACCGGACCGGTTTCAATCTGTCGCTGCAGCTCCTGGCTCTGCCTTGGCTCGAGCTGAACTTGACTGCTCACGAGATGAACGTTCGCAAACATCGACATCTTCTTAGGAACCTTGAAAGGCTGAATGTATTGAGTCGCGATAAGAGTGTTGTAGTAGTAAAGATCGAACGTCAAAGAGCTGAACTCTACACTGCTTTTCTTGTTTGGGTTTGTGAAGTTTGCCAACATGGTAAGGTCTCCGTTTAGAAGAAACCCCATGTCGAGATAAGCAGCGTTTAAGTTAGCTGCTGAGATGTCGATGTGAGGAGAGCGTGGACGGTACACTAGGTAGACGATTAGGACGACTAGACCGCTGAGGATAAGAATGATCCAGAAAATGGCACAGCAGAATGCGGCTGACCATGTAGCTGCGTTTGTCTGGTCTCTTGAAGGCGGTGGTGTCCGGTGGCCACCACGGTGATGCGGTGATGGTGTTGGAGCGGTTCTCCATGGAGTTGGTTTGGCTATTGGAGGTAATGCTGTCGCATAACCGCGTGGTGCTTGTGGTTGTTGTGGTGGTGGGGATCGTTGTTCTTGTTGATGATGGCCTTCAGGGCTTAATAGCAACGGTCTTTTAGCAGAGTTTGGATTCTTCTTCCGTGGAGGTCGTTTCTCTTCAGGACTTGATAGTACTGGTATTTTGGAAGAGTTTGAAGTTTCCCGCGGTGGTAGTCTCTCTTCTGGTCTTAGTGGCACAGGTATTACTACGGAATGAGGCGGAGGTTCGTGGACTGGTCGTTTACCGTGGCGATCACGAGGCTTGATTTGGATTCCTGGTGCAGCTTTTGGGTGAGATTGATGTGGAGGTGTATGTGAGGTAGAGGCACCACCTTTGAGGTGTTGATTCTGAGATGGAAGCCGCGCGAAATGAGGGTTGGTTTCATAGTGATGATGATGAGACATTGAGAGTAAGAAGCTAAGAAAGCATCAAAAGAAGATTTTGCATTAAGAAGAGCTAAGATGAAGAAAGCATGAGAGGAGTGAAAGAGGGAGGTTTCAACTGTCACCCAATTTCTAAATGGGAGAGAGAGATATGAGGATAACTTGGTGACAAGTTCAAGTAAGGATTCTTGCTGTGTGAGATAATCTCTCCAAAACATAAAGAATTGGAAGTAATACATCGAAGCAAGTAATCTTTTTACAGATTCCTTGTCCTCTGCACTAAACAAAAAGAAAGATAATCTATCAGACATTCTCTCTTTCTCACTTTATAAGTTCATTGTATATTACTCAGCCCTACTAATATCTTATTATCAAGAGGAGAGACAGCCTAATATCTCACTGAAAGCTATCATGGCTTATTGACTTGAACAGAAAAGACAATTACAAGCAAAGAGCCTTGCGGTCATTACAGGGCGCAGATAAGCAGGGTGATATAATGTCCTGTCATAAACTATCTAAAATCCCAGAAACAAACTTTGTGAGAGTAAATGTAATTCTTGGATCTGAAGTTGATTATAGAAAAAGCTTTATTCATAGCGTAAACAACTAATGGTGATCTACCAATTCCACATTGATTCCATTCATCAAAAAGTTCGAAATGAAAGAAAAAAAAAATCTGGACCACGACTGTGTTATATCACTGATCAGCATTCATTCCCCGAAAATGTAATGTAAAGAAAGATGATGGATGATTATTAGCAGCACCATCGTTACACCTCAGCTCTCATAAACCTCTGCAAAAGAAAGAAACCATTACACATCACAATCACATGTTAAAAAATCCGATAATAGCTAACCAATGGTCCAAGTGCAGCAAGCAAGCAAAACAACAACAACAATTAAACCCTTTAATGCGAAAATTATACCTGACTTTCTTGATGAGGATGGACTGGAGTTTACGAGCAAAGTCAATGGATTTGATCCTGCGTTCCAGATTCTTCCTAGCGAGAACCTTCTTCTCCGAGTTCTTAATGTGATGCGTCTGCTGCGCTTTTATCAGCCTCTCCATCCCGCTCGACTGCATCTTCCTCTGCAAGATCGTCAGCGCCTTGTCTAGATCCCCGGAGAACACCTTCACCCTTATCCCTCTCTCCTGCTGCAGCTGGCTCGGACTCGACCGAGTCACTATTCCCGTAACTCGCTTCGCTATCGTGTTCATCTTCTTCCCCCCCCCCGAGAGAGTGACGATGGAGAACGAATGGCGACTAGGTTAAAGAAGGGCTTAGCGATTGAGGAAATGAGACAAATCAAAGAATTTAGGGGGTGGTTTTGTTGTTATATTAAATTACAGGGATGTGTTTTGTAAATATAAAATACTCAAAACACTGTTCGGTTAGTGGAGGAAATGAGACAAACCAGAAAATTTAAGGATGTGTATGTAAATATAATAAACTATGGGGATGTGTTTATAAATATTAAAATAATCAAAACCTCTGTCTGAGTTAGAGAGTGTTGACTCTGAAGTGAACAACATACAAGTCTTTCAAAAAAGCTTTTCTTTATTCTACGTTTGAGAGTCTCTCCCAGCTTCTTCCTCACATGGCATCGTCTCGAACACCAAACTGAAGAAACTGTTAGCTATCCACTGAGATTAAGAGAGAGAACAAGAGAGAGAGAATCGATAAGTAAAGCTGGCGACTTTTAGCCCTCGGAGAGCAATGGCGGAGTTGCGGCACTCGAGCTCCGCCGGGAGCCGATCTTCCTCCTCTCCTCTACGCGTCGGAGACGAGGACTCTTCGTCTCCTCACGTGCACGATCACTCACCCAACGGCGGAGACGACGAAGACGGAGGACGCCCGCCGCGTCACCGTCCGATCTGGTCAGTATCTGGGCTCCACTCTCTGTTTCCTTTCCTCGGCGACGATCCTAGGGTTTCTCCTCAGAAGAATAAGATCTCGCTCCTTTTGATTTTGATTCTCGCTGTCGTGAGCTTGATCTCCGTTTACGGGATCGTTAATCACTTGGTAAAAGTCTCTCTCTTTCGTCCGATCTAAAGGACTGAGATCTTCAACCTCTGCAAGATCCGTGCTTTATGTTCAAACTGTTGAATCGATTTGGGAAAGTGTTAGCGTGCTTATGAATACCTTCTTTTTTTTTTCTCTATGTTGGTTATCTGCAGAATGCACCGTACTTGTGTAAGAAAGATGGGATTGTGCTGAACTGCCCTCATGTAAGTGTTTGAACTTTGGTGTGTGTGTTCTATGCCAAAGGCGTAAGCTTTGAATCCGTTAGATTGAGTTGTTTATTTGTTTGCGTTTGCTAGGTAAAAGAGTCACCTTCTCCCTGGGAGAATCCTCTGTCTGCAACTACTTCTTGGAAGCCTTGCGCTGAGCGGCGGATTGGTGGAGTCTCAGGTATTTAAGGGGTTTAGAGAGGATCGGCATTGGCGTTCTCTTGATCTGTATTTCGATGACAGTTCCAAGTATTAAGGGTTATATTTCAATTTGCTTATTGGATTTCGTCAACTTTGTTTTCAGATCTTCTTCCTGAGAATGAAACAAATGGATATGTTTTCATTCATGCTGAGGGTGGTTTGAATCAGCAGCGTATTGCTGTATGTATCTTTTATCTCCTTTTCCTCTTTCCCACTGTCATATCATGGATCACAACGCAAATGGTTGCTGTTTTTTGTTCTTTTTCATTTGGAAGATTTAGTTTTGCCTTTTTATGGCTTTTGTTTACAGATCTGCAATGCAGTAGCTGTTGCCAAGATTATGAATGCAACTCTGATTCTACCAGTACTCAAGCAGGATCAAATTTGGAAAGACCAAACGTAAGCTTTTATTCAGATATTGCTTTTATTTATCTCTTGAATCACTTAAGTTTCTAGTTACGGCTGCTACTTTGTATTATAGTTATGATAATTTTAGGCAAATTGATGATGGAGTCAGGCACTCTCTCTATTTTGTGAATGGTTTACTGGATCTGTAAACTTTCTTTTGCAGGAAATTTGAGGACATTTTTGATGTAGATCATTTCATTGATTACTTAAAGGATGATGTCCGAATTGTTAGAGACATACCTGACTGGTTCACTGACAAAGCAGAGTTATTCTCTAGTATAAGGTTTGCTTTTTCTACTATTTATTTATTTACTGATGATATATACTTGTTTGACGATTTCAAAAGTGAGCTTGTGGGTTTATGGCGTCATCTGTTGCTCTTTTGTGGATATATGTACGATTTAAAGTTGATCAATACTTTAAATCGGATAAGACTTTGACCGGCTTTTCTACTTGTCTTCTGCAGAAGAACAGTCAAAAACATCCCCAAATATGCAGCAGCCCAGTTCTATATAGACAATGTTCTGCCTCGAATAAAGGAGAAGAAAATCATGGCCTTGAAGCCTTTTGTAGATCGACTTGGGTATATATAATCTATATCCTCTAGTTTAGGGCTCAGACTTTGGAAAGTTTCGTATACACAGATGAATGATTATATCCTTATGGTGCTGGAAAATTTTCAGGTACGACAATGTACCTCAAGAAATCAACAGGTTACGATGCCGTGTAAACTATCATGCTCTCAAATTTCTCCCGGAGATAGAGCAGATGGCTGATTCGCTTGTTTCTAGAATGAGAAACCGCACTGGAAATCCAAATCCTTATATGTATGAGATATCAGACATCTAGAACTTTGTTTTTACTTGGGACTTCTAAGCATCTGTCTTACTCAAAACCATATCTGTCTTTCTTTTGTAGGGCTCTTCATCTTAGATTCGAGAAAGGAATGGTTGGTTTATCGTTTTGTGATTTTGTGGGAACGAGGGAAGAGAAGGCTAGAATGGCAGAATACAGACAAAAGGAATGGCCTCGGCGTTTCAAGGTGACTTTTTAAAGTTGTTGATAACTTGTATTTGGTGCTCTCAACCGCTGGCTTGACTAATTTGCTTGACGTGTATTACAGAATGGTTCCCATCTCTGGCAGCTCGCCTTACAGAAGCGAAAAGAAGGTCGATGCCCCCTTGAGCCAGGAGAAGTTGCTGTGATCCTACGTGCAATGGGTTATCCAAAAGAAACACAGATCTATGTAGCATCTGGTCAAGTCTATGGCGGCCAAAACCGTATGGCTCCATTAAGAAACATGTTTCCAAATTTGGTAAGAACAAAGAACCCTATCACATCGAAATCAGTCAGGATACTTAGTGTCTCTTACATAATCTTCCTTTTAAAATCAGGTAACGAAGGAGGATTTAGCAGGCAAGGAGGAGCTCGCAAGCTTTAGAAAGCACGTAACAAGCCTCGCTGCTCTAGATTTCTTGGTATGTTTGAAGTCAGATGTGTTTGTGATGACACACGGTGGAAACTTTGCAAAGCTGATCATTGGAGCACGGAGATATATGGGTCATCGCCAGAAATCAATCAAACCGGATAAAGGGTTAATGTCAAAATCATTTGGGGATCCTTACATGGGATGGGCAACATTTGTGGAAGATGTAGTTGTAACCCATCAAACACGGACCGGTTTGCCTGAAGAAACTTTCCCTAACTACGATCTTTGGGAAAATCCTCTCACTCCATGTATGTGTAAAGCTTGATGATGCTTTTGTTTAGCATTGTGAGCTGATTGTCTTGAGATAAAAAGAAGAGGAGATGAGTTTGGTCTGGATTTTGTCTGAGGAGCAAGAGACTAGAGATTTGGTAGTTTGTTTTCTTCCTTTTTTCCCTTATTTTTAATCCTCCAAGGCCTTATCTTTGTAATCATTTTGATATTATGTAAAGTTGCTAGTGAAGAAGAAAAAGTTACAAAGATACTTTGAGCTTTGAGATATGTTTAAATGAGCTTTGAGATATGAGATATGTTTAAACGTTTGTTTGAAACTTTGATTTGAGATATACAAATATGAAAGAAGATGACTTTGCAGAACACACGTCTTCCTCCCAAATGAGAACTGAACACATTCGTTGGAAGACCCACCAACCCCCTTACTTCAACATTCCCTTGAGACTGTTACTAATCTTCTGCAGCTGGAACTAGCTCCAATGGTGTTCGTTCTTGGATTGCCACGGGAGGAAGAGGAAAAGTATACGGTGAAGACAACAATATCAGCCAAGATAACAGACATTGTCAAGGCTCTTCAGAAGAAGAAGAAGAATAATCTTGATGGAGCTTCGTGTAAGAGCCACGAGCTATGCAGCGGTAAAGATGTAAAACCAACTAAAGATTCAGTATCGATTCCGAATCTCATACATCTATAATGCATTTTTTCATCATATAGTGATGTTTCATCTATACCCTAATGAAAATATAGTTTATATATAATCTATGCTTCAATAACACTGCTCATAATAATAATCAGAAAGCAACATACAAGATTAATGATTAAAACTTTTGTTTATTTTGATATTTTCTTATAAAATAGTAGCATTCGGTTTTACTCTTAAATGAAAGAGGGGTTTTCATGAAATAATGTTATTTAGAAGAAGAAAAAAATAATAGATATATGTCTGAATAATAAAAAATCATAAACACATGTCTAATTAATCACCCACCTAATAGGCCGTAATAATTATGTCGTTACAATTTTGTAAAAAGTTGGTTAAAATGAGTTAAAACACGATACATTCTTGACCGTTCATTTGGTATAGTCAACCGTCACTTACTTTAAACGTAGCGTGACCACACACCCAAGCCGTAACTTCCTTCAAGCTCTCGTTTTTAATTGGTACGTCTTTCTCACGCACTTTCCTTAACGCGTGTATCTCGATTTCCCGTCCATCTCTCCTTCGTTCAGAAGCATGCAAAGGAGGAATAAATCCCATTTTCTTTACGATCTTTCCCCAGAAATTAAAAAAAAAAGTTTTCATCTTCACGCAAAAGGAATAATCTCCCGAACGGTTTCTTCTACAGATCAAAAGCTTCAATCGAAACCCTAGATCTTATCCCCACTTATCCGATTCGAATTTCCCGATTTAGATCTCTCTGTTTTTAGATCTGAGAAAAAAAAAATTTCAGATATGTCGAAGCCTTGGGGTGGGATTGGAATCGGGGCGTGGGCGGACGAAGCGGAGAAGGCAGATGAAGAGCAGGCGGCGGAAGCTTCAGCCACCGCGGCGGATGTGCAGAGCTTTCCTAGCTTGAAGGAGGCAGCGAGCAATGTTAAGTCTAAGAAGAAGAAGAAGATGACTCTATCCGAGTTTGCATCCAGTGCCTACGCGGCGCCTGCAGGTAGAAACTCTGTTGGGTTGACGCAGCAAGAGATTCTTCAGCTGCCCACTGGTCCTAGGCAACGCTCGGAGGACGAGATGCAGCCTGGTCGGTTAGGCGGTGGGTTCTCTTCTTACGGAGGTCGTTCTGGTGGGATGGGGAGGGATCGGAATGATTCTGAAGGTTCGTGGGGCGGTGGTGGTGGTGGAAGGAGGCCGTATGGTGGTGGGTTTGATGATGATAGGAGAGGAGGTTCGTCTAGGGTTTCGGAGTTTCCTCAGTCTTCGAGAGCTGATGAGGTTGATGATTGGGGGAAAGCTAAAAAGCCGATTCCTTTTGATCAAGGGAGGCAGGGTGGTCGTTATGGTGGCCTTGGTGGCGGTGGCGGTGGTAGTTTTAACGGCGGTGGTGGAGGTGGTGGTGGCAGTTTTGGCGGTGGAGGTGGTGGTGGATTCTCCAAAGCTGACGAAACTGATAATTGGGCTGCAGGGAAAAGACAAGCGCCGGTTCGGTCATCTACATTTGGGTCCGGTTACGGTGATTCAGGCCGTGAACCTGACCGTTGGTCTAGAGGAGTAGCCCTAGGTGGTGTTCAGGAGGAACGTCGTCGTTTGGTTTTGGAGCCACGAAAAGTTGACTCAGGAGGAGCTAGTGAGACTCCACCAGCTGCTGCTGCTAAGACGAGTAAGCCGAGCCCGTTTGGGGCAGCTAGGCCAAGGGAGGAGGTTTTAGCGGAGAAAGGTTTGGACTGGAAGAAGATTGACTCGGAGATTGAGGCTAAGAAAGGAGGTTCTCAGACGAGTAGGCCAACGAGCGCACATTCGAGCAGACCTTCTAGTGCTCAGTCTAACAGGTCTGAGAGTTTGGGGTTGAATAATGTGGTGAAACCGAGGCCAAAGGTGAATCCGTTTGGCGATGCAAAGCCTCGAGAAGTGTTGCTGGAGGAACAAGGGAAGGATTGGCGCAAGATGGATATGGAACTCGAGCATCGCAGAGTTGACAGGTCCTTGTTCATCTGGATTTTCATAAGTTTCTCTGAGAGCTGTGGATTTGTTTCGTTCCTGAATATTGGTTTTCTTTTCATTTTATTGCATGGTGGTTTTCTGCTTGACCAACGCTTAGATTCTGAAGTAACATCTAACTGCTTGTCTTGATGTGTTATGGCATAAGTCAATCGTTATGTAGTTGGATTCATTTGATGATTAAAATGTATGAACTGAGAACATAAATGATTTGCCATTTCTGCTTTAGGTTTTAGATCTTCAGTTTGTTTGAAGGTTTGTGTGTACTATGGTTATAGAGTCTTCATGGTTTTGTTTTTGCTAACATGTCAATAGGCCTCAGTGAGCTCCATATCTCGCCAAATGATGGGAACTTCGATGTTCTCTTAGAGGAACTCTTTTTAACATGGATGATTGTTTTTGGATGTGTCATTTTTTCAGCTTCTTTTGTGCATTGATTGAGTTCTAAAGCCTGTTAGATATCTTAGCTGGAATTTTCCTTGGGTTTATGCATGCTATTGTCTCTGCCTAAATGAAAGTTTTGAGATTCTTCTTGTGTGATCCTTATGTTATGAAACTCTTTGATGCTTTTCCTTGTTAGCTTGAAGAGAATAGGCTATTGATCTCAGTTTTGTGAAAACCATTTTTTCCAGGCCTGAAACAGAAGAAGAGAAGATGTTAAAGGAAGAGATTGAAGAACTAAGGAAAAAACTCGAGAAGGAATCCATGGCTCCAGAGATCAAGCAAGAACCTGGCACTATTAATAATGACCATGATTTACCAGAAACTCTACGTGGCAAAGAGAAAGATCTGGAAATACTAACCCGTGAGTTGGACGACAAAGTCAGGTTCAGGCAGAAACCAGTTGAGAGGCCCGGGTCTGGTGCAGGCAGAACCGGTTCCTACTCAGAAAGAACACATTCCCGTTCTGGATCAATTGATGAATCCAGGAGTTTTGAGTCCACAGAGAGACCTAGATCTCGTGGCGCTGTTGATGCCTGGGTTAGACCTGCTGTCGATGACCAGCGAAGAAACTTCCAAGGAAGCAAAGAGCGTGGATTCTTCAGCAACAGGTTAGTATATTCGGTACAATGATGTTTGCCTTTAGGCTCATCTTCTTTCAGTGTTATACTAACTTCTTACATCTCTGGTTCTGACAGGCCGTCGTCTAGGGAAGGATGGTAAAAGGAAACGAAGACCAGCCAAATGTTAGATGTTCTGACAGTTGTCCCTGTCAGACGTTAATTTGTAGTAATAAAAATTTATCATTTCCTTGAAAAAAACACTCTAATCTGTGTTCCTTTTTTTGTTGGTTTATCTTCGGAATCGGAGCCTTGTTGTTTTGTTTTGGTTTTCTTGTAAGCGAAGGCGTGTGTCTCAAGAGAATGTCTCTTTTGTTTTACTTTTTAAAGACGTTTGTTTGCCAGCAAACTCAAAAGTTGATTTGTATTGGAAAATGGAAAACACATCTTCACAACAAAGTCAGAACAGCGTTCAAAGCATAAATCAAACAAAATACAACAGAAAGAACACAAATCTCAATGCTTACACTGTTCTGTTACACATACTTTCCTCTATACTTAGGTTTAGGATCTTTAAAGGATTTAGACTCGGTATGAATCTGGGAAGCATCAGTAGAAGGTTTAAACACAGAGGAATGGATATTACCTTCCTCTAGCCACTTGAGGTGATTCTCTCTAAACTCTAAATGCATTAAACGAGCAGCTTCTTCAATCTTTTCACCATAAGGCTCTACTTTCACCATTGTTAGCAAAACGCGGCTGTATCTGGAGCTCAAGATCTGTTCAGAGACAGCAACCAACTTGAAACACGGGTGCTCGGGAAACTTGACCTCACTGCCACTCTCATCTCTCAAAACCGGGAAGAAAAAGACAAGCCTGCCTTTCATCACCAGCATTCTTGCGGCAAGGTGAAGCAGATCATGAACACACTCCACTAGACTATATGCTCCGGTGGATGGAATGTGGCCTGTTCTTTTGTCCTCGGGAACAGTGTAAGGATCCACTGTCCCTCTGAGGATTTTCCTGCCACCGGATTTGCGTCCACCAGCTCGAACTCCGTAAGGTGGATCACAAATAATCGCATCAAAGATCTGGACCAATGAACACAATACAAACTGGCGATCTCAACTCAAAATCTCAGAGAAGATAATGAAAAAAATAAGAGAGTATATTACCTCCTTAAGCCCGGAACGCCAAGGAGGAACATTATTATCCATTCTAAGCAAAGCAACTGGCGCAGGTAGTCCATACTGCATAAGCGATAGTAGATGTAAGAGACATCGAAATGAAAAAAAGAAACATAACAGAGATTACAGCACCAACCTGCTTGAAATTGCTCCAAACATTACAGTCAGGACCACGTCCATCACGCACCACTCTAATATCAATATCTGCACCCTAATACAATAACCCTTCTGTCAGTTCCAGAACCAAGACGGGTTATCAATCAAGAAACTAAGGAAGAAGGTTACAAACCATTGTCATTGCACCAAAACGTGCAGCAGAAACAAGAATGCTCCCTGTACCAACGAAAGGATCATACACAAGTTTTCCAGACACAGCTTTAGCTTGATTAGCCATCAAGAAGGCCATCTCAGCGTCCATAGCAGTTGGGCCCAGGTAAGTACGAGATTTCAGCTGAAAAGTCGGCAAAAGCTTCCTGTCAGCAAAACCAACCTCCCTCCCAAAAAAGATTCGTCTCTGGACAATAGGTGGAAGTCCATTGCTCTCTTCAGATTCATCCATTTCCATGAGGAAAAAGTTGTGATCCGGGTTCTTCAAGTTAACCTTCCCCTGCAATAATCAAAACACCAAAAACGTTCATAACAAAGAAGAAAGACACCAAAAGAAAACTGAAACAAGAAAGAGCTCGACCTCAAAGGGGATATAAGTAAGTGAATGGATTCTCTCCTTCTGCTCATCGAAAGTCAGAGCCTTTCCGAAAGTTTCGACAGAGATCCTAAAGGTGGAGTCAGAAGTGAGAAACTGGAGCTTGCGAGAATCAGGGTAGCTTTCAATGGAGTCTTTAAGCTCTTCGTAGCAAGTTCCTTCACCCCAAAGCTCATACATTCCCTTCACCAAAATGCCTACACTCACACCGTTTTTTTTTGGTGAGAAACAGCAAAACGAAGGAAGAAATGTAAGAAGGAAGGAATCATACTTCGCTTGGCGATGTTCTGTGCGATTTCTTCGGAAGAAAGTCGAACGAAGTGGAATGGAGTATCGTTATGGTGATGTTCGGGAAGACGCCATTGGAGAGACTCATCCTCTCCGAATAGCTCGGCTAAAGCTTCCACCTCTGGCTTTCTGAAGTCTAGTAGCCTGTGGTAGAAGACGCAGAGAAACCACATCTCTTCTTTTTTTTTTTCACCCAAATCCAAAACCCTAGGAGACCTGCGAGGAAGACGAAGACGGAGAAAGGCGTCGACGGCGACTAAAACCTCTCGTTAGACCCTCTCTGAAGGCCCAGTTAAGCCCATTGTTTATACAGCCCAATAAACACTTAAAACGAAATGACGAAAGTACCCCCGGGAGATAGGGAATAAGAGAGACGATAGGACTTTTGCTTCGTATGTTGTGTGTTAGCCTGCTCCTCCTCTTCTCAGAAAATTAGGGTTACCTCGCGAATCACGATCAGATCTCATCTTCTCCTCTCTCTCCGGTACGATTTCTTGGTTCTTCTTACTTTTTTATTGTTTGCTTCGACTGTAAGTCTTTGTTTCCAATTGTGATTCGAGTTTTCTATGATTTACCCAAGCTTCGTCATACAACTACATATGCTGTTTGAGAATAGGTTTCAATTGTAAATTAGCTTCATATATATATTCTGATGTTTTGCTATTATGGTAGAGAACAAGATCAGATTCGGTTCGTGAATCATTGTCTAAGTCACTTTATTTAGCTTCATTCACTACGATGACGCTTACTGGATCTTCTGGGAGTCGTATTGATTTTTCTTCAAACAAAAAATAAAAAATTGGCAGTGTGTTGTAGAAGATGTCAGAAGAGGTGGAGTACCGCTGCTTCATTGGTGGACTTGCGTGGTCAACGTCTGATCGTGGCCTCAGAGATGCCTTTGAGAAGTATGGTCACCTCCTTGAAGCCAAGGTAATGTATCTTTTTGATCTCTTGTTTTAGTTGCTATCTGCATTGTTACTTGAGTTGTTGAAGCTGCTTTTAGTAATGTTATTAATTGATTGAGCTTTTACCATATCCAGTTTATTTCATTGACATAACTCTCATGTGTTACAGGTGGTGCTTGACAAGTTCTCTGGCCGTTCCCGTGGTTTTGGGTTCATCACTTTTGATGAGAAGAAAGCTATGGACGAAGCTATAGCTGCAATGAATGGGATGGATTTGGATGGGCGGACTATAACTGTTGATAAAGCTCAGCCACTTCAGGGTGGGTCAGGCAGGGATCATGATGGTGACCGCAGCCGTGATCGTGGATATGACCGTGACCGTAGCCGTCCCTCTGGTGGGCGGGGTTCAGGTGGTGGAGATTGCTTTAAATGTGGCAAGCCTGGACATTTTGCAAGGGAGTGTCCTGATGAATCTGGTAGAGGTGGTGGCGGAAGGTACAGCTCGAGGGATGATAGGTACGGTTCCAAGGATGATAGGTACAGCTCAAAGGATGACAGATATGGTGCAAAGGATGACAGGTATGGTTCAAAGGAAGATAGGTATGGTAGGGATGGTGGCAGAGATGGTGGTAGAGATCGCTATGGACCTGATCGTACTGATCGTAGTGGCGAGCGTAGCAGGGATGGTGGCAGCCGTGGAGGTCCAGGAGGGGAGAGGCACAGTCGTGCTCCATATGATCGCCCCAGAGCTGGAGGCTTTCACTAAAATTCTACTCCAAAAGGGTATGTATGGTTTAGGTTATTCAACTTTTTATATCATAGCATTGAAGTTATCATTAAGTTGAAGACTCTTCACATCTTAATTTGCAGTGAAAGAAGCGGAAGGTTTTTGCTTTCGGCTCTCTTGTCAAGTGCGAAGTTAAAGTGACGCTGGATGGTCTATGTTCTACAATGTATTTGTTGGATAGCTGAAGATGTGTTTCTGTTTTGGCCCCTAAAACTCAAGAGTCGACTATGTTCTTAAAAGTGCTCTCCTTTTGATATGTTGGTCCGTATGGAAACCTTGTGCTTGGTTGATTTGAGACAATTTGAGATGTGCTACTTTATGCTTATCGTAATGAACGACAAATTTGCAAAAGCCTCAGGTATGCGATTGATCTTTACAGAAATCAAAGGTCGACATTTGGTAAAATTCAAATGTTGTTAAATTTGGGGATTATTGATTCTGGTAAATGATGCAGGATCATCTGTGATACTTGGGTTTAGCCGAGAGATAATGACTGGTCTATAAAACTTGTGATGGAATTGGGAAATATACGTTGCTGATACTTGGCTAGTGGAAGTTCAAAACACAGCCCTTCATGAGCAACGAATAGTCTCTGTCACTTTTCAGGGAAAAAAAAGAGAATGATCCATGTGCAATTCTAGATAGTTTCATGGGTCGAGTCAAATCCTATATTCTCTTCGGAGTAAAGAATTCCTGTAGCTCAAGGTCGTTGTTGGCTCGTCTAGTTTATGTACATCTCGCTATTCGTTGTGGGTTGTTGTCTACTTCTCTGCGTCTACAAAAGCCATGATCGTTGCTGGCTCGTCAAGTTTGTGGGCGGGTTGTCTACTTCTCTTCGTGTCTCCAATAGGTGTGGACACATGTATCTATTCTTTGTGGTTGTGGGTTCTCTGCTTCTCTTCGTGCCTCTGCATCCGCTCCGTATCTTAGCTCGTGGCCCACCCTTATTTCTTTATTTGCCACATACTAGTCTAATCTATATACCTAGTTGATGCTTTTATTCCACTCTCCCAATTTGTATATTTTACTATTATCATTTAGATGCTCTTGTGATTCAACCATTTTAATGTAAACAAAGACCTAAAAGGCCACATGGGTTCTGCCGGGATTAGCGTAGTAAACATTGACTTGACTATTTTATATCAATAGAGTAGTACATTTGCTCCCTCTTTTTGGCTCTTATTAGCCAAGTAACAGCTTTTTAACCTGAAGAAACAAAAGTCGAAACAAAGAGAGAAAAAAAAAATGCAAACTCAACTGTTCTTGATTTGGTTTGTCGTTTTAGCATCATCTCTCGTACATCCTCGAGTTAGTTCTCCAACCTGTAGTTTCCGGGCGATTTTTAATTTCGGCGATTCTAATTCCGACACAGGTGGTCTCTCCGCCGCCTTCGGACAAGCACCTCACCCGAATGGCCAAACCTTCTTCCACACCCCTTCCGGTCGGTTCTCAGATGGTCGACTCATCGTTGACTTCATAGGTGCTTACTTACTTTACCACACATGCTTTATTTTCGATGATAAAGTTCGAATCTTTACTGAAAATTTTCACCTCCTGTTTATTGAAATCAGCGGAGGAGTTAGGGGTGCCATACTTGAACGCTTTCCTAGACTCGATCGGTTCAAACTTCAGCCATGGTGCGAACTTCGCCACCGCTGGATCCACCGTCCGTCCACCAAACACCACCATCTCTCAGAGCGGTTCGAGCCCAATCTCTCTCGACGTTCAGTTGGTTCAGTTCTCTGATTTCGTCACTCGATCACAACTCATTCGCAGTCGAGGTACTCAAAGCTCTCACCTTTAAAAGCTCCCAAGTCATATCAGAATTTTTTTGTAAATTCGATTTCTTTGTTTTTGAGTTGGAAAATACAGGTGGCGTGTTTGAGCATTTACTTCCGAGGAAAGAGTATTTCTCTCGAGCATTGTACACATTTGACATTGGTCAGAACGATCTCACCACTGGATTAAAACTCAACATGACAACTGATCAAATCAAGGCTTACATTCCAGATGTTCTCGACCAACTGTCCAATGCCATTCGTGTAAGGGAAATGATAGTCTCTGTTCAGTAGATACTTAACGTTCTTTAACTGAAGTAACTGTCTTTGGTTTCTGTAGAAGGTGTATAAGAACGGAGGAAGAAAATTTTGGATACATAACACAGGTCCAATTGGTTGTTTACCTTATGTTTTGGACCGGTGGCCTGTACCAGCATCTCAAATCGATAAGCACGGTTGTGCAGTTCCGCGTAATGAGATTGCTCGGTATTACAACTCTGAGCTCAAAAGAAGAGTGGTTGGGTTAAGAAAAGAGCTGTCGAAAGCTTCAATCACTTATGTTGATGTCTACTCTATCAAGCTTACTGTAATCACTCAAGCCAAGAAACTCGGTACGTACAAACCGTAGGTGACTCTAGGACTCGGTTTAGACCGGTTCTAATGGTTTGTTTCCTTTGTTTTTAGGTTTTAAAAGTCCTTTGGTTGCTTGTTGTGGACATGGTGGGAAGTACAATTTCAACAAACTCATCAAATGTGGAGTTAAATATATGGTGAAAGGGAAAGAAACTGTTCTTGCTAAGTCTTGTAAGGACGTCTCGTTTAGAGTTAGCTGGGACGGCATTCATTTCACTGAAACGGCAAACCGTTGGATCTTTCAGAAGATAAACGGCGGAGCGTTTTCGGATCCTCCTCTTCCTCTTAAATTAGCCTGTACCAGATCAATCATATGACCAGAACGCCCTTTGAAAATGGGGATTTATAAAGCTTTTTGGACTATTTATAACTTATATACTGGCGTTCTTAATTTATTTGCTCATTTTCTTTCTTTGTTTTTTTGTCTACATCTACGAAATTAGCTCATGAAAATGAAATGGCAACTACATATCATATTTTATTATTTTATTTTGAATTTTCTAATACATTTTTATAGCAATGAAGTGCAAGTTTTTGGTAACATGTGTAAATTGTAAGAGGTATATCAAGTTAGATACGATATCACAATTCTATATCATTTTAGAGCGTGAATTTTGGTATAAGCTTCTTTCAATCCGCCAGTTAACAAAAAATTTAAATATTGGATTCCATAAAATATAATTTATTGTTATTTATATAGATTAATGTAGATTAGTCTTCAGTTTATTTGTCTTTTTACCATTTTCTCTCTTTTAACCGCCGTAAAAAGCAGCTCACCACTATCTCAAAAGGATGGTTACATATCGCACCAATCTTTCCTATAATTGCATCAATGACATATGCTTTCGTCGTCTCCACTTCACCTAAAAAGGGCAATAATCTCATTCAAGAAAGTAAAAAATTATTATTCTATATAAAAAGGGCACATGACCCATGAATCTCAAAATGATCCTGCCGCATATTTCCACGTGGACAATTAATTAGAGCCCGTGGACTAACTACACCGTCGTTCCAGTCTGGCTGCTTCGTGAGAGTTACCCTCCTCCCACGACCACGTCCGTCTTAAAAGTCAACTCCTTCTCTCACGCAATCAATCCCCTGTCCCGCGTAACACCTGATGACAACTTTCTTCTCCATTTTCTTTTTTATTTTCACATTATTATATTTTTTTCAGTCGTTTTTATTAGACCCGCGTAAGAACTAACTTCCATTTTAGTTTTCAGACAAGTTCATCGAATGTTCTGTTCAAGAACACGAAGACTTTTTTTTTTCTTTTAACCCTCTCCTGGTAAGTTTATTTGCTTAATTATGTTAAACGTTTGTTCTCAAAATCTTTCTAATTCAACTTAAAGAAAAGTCTTTTTAACTTCTTGATCTAGTGACAAAAAAAAAAAAAACTTCTTGATCAAAAGTTAATGTTCGTTTCAAAGAGTTAACGTGTCTTTCTGTTATCTTGTAAACTCCGTATTGTGTCTGAATCTAGAAATTACTGTCTCTTTCAGCTTCGACTCCTTGTTTAATTCCCAAAACAGAGATCATAACTTTCTTTTCTTTTTTAACAGAGATCATAACTTGTGAACTTGTCCTTTGTTTTAATTACTTTGGTGATTACGGGTACGTAAATTTTTGATATGATAGGAAAGCTTAATATTAGTTTATATATAATAAAACAAACTCATCTTCTGGGATAATCTTTCTTGACGAGTATTTGTTTTCTTAAAAAAAGATTTTCTTGATTTCAGTAGTTGCTATAAATGTCTAAAACATTCATGTTTTCTGGTGACTCTGTTTATGAAAGAGTCAGTAGTTTTTTTCTCCTAATTAAGAAACTGGATTTTGTCAATTTTTGAGAATTTGATTTGAATCTAAAGATAGATAAGTTTCCTTTTATTTTACTTGATCTCATATATCTTTTGAACATGATACAGATACTAAAGTCTCGGAGACTGAACCCTACACTGAAAGATATTGTTTCTGGTCAACTTAACCAGGTTCAAGACATGGCAAACCGATCAGAGAACTCACTACGCTGGTTTGAGACTTTAACCAGACATTTGGTTTAAGAGATATGTTCAAGAGAATGATTCATCTGTTGTTCTTTTTTTTTTGCAGTTCGATTAGTAAAACAACAAATGGTGGCATAATGTTCCTAGTAGCGACTTTCGCAGGAATAGTTATCGGATTTTTATTAGGCATATCTTTCCCTTCTTTGTCACTAATTAAAGTAAGCTTTTCATTTCACTTTCTTCCACTACAACTAGTGTTTTGGTGTTATTTGTAAAATATCTTCTTCTTTTTTTTTTGCAGATGAATTTTCCATCAAGCATACTTCCTTCTGTTAATACTATATATGTAGAAGTTGAGAAACAAGAGATATTATCTAAAAGGAGTCCATCAAAAGGGCTTAGTTCAAGTGATGCATCCTCTCATAAGGTGTGTTTTGTTTCCTTCATTTTATTATGAATGATCATGAGTTTGAGTGTTTTGTGGATGAGTTACAAGAGTGGTGCCATTTTATGCAGATTTGGGTTCCGACGAATCCTCGAGGTGCAGAGATGTTGCCTCCAAGTTTTGTTGCAGCTGAATCAGATCTCTACTTACGAAGATTGTGGGGGTTGCCTAAAGATGTATAGTATTATTATTATATAACATCCTGCTTTTTGTTAATGATCTTTTTACTTATCTGAATCATGTTTTCTTCGGTTTCATTAGGATTTACCGGAGGTGAAGCCTAAGTATCTTGTTGCTTTTACCGTTGCTTATGAACAGAGGAAAAACATCGATGATTGCATCAAGAAAGTACGTCTCTCTTTTGCTCTCTTACCTTTTGTTCTTCTAATCTTTCCCCAGAAAAAGAAGCTAAGCTCTTTGAATCTCTCTCTATCTCAACAGTTCTCAGATAACTTCACTATTGTTCTGTTTCATTATGATGGAAGAACCTCGGAATACGATGAGTTTGAATGGTCTAAACGTGCAATACACGTGAGTGTACCTAAGCAAACAAAGTGGTAACAACAAAACACTTCCTCGTTTTAGCTATCATTCAACATTTTCATTGATCCCCACATCTAAAAACATCTCTTTGGCGTATGTTACCAACTTACCATTGAAGGTGGTATGCTAAAAGGTTCTTACATCCTGACATTATAGCACCATATGAATATATATTCATTTGGGATGAAGATCTTGGTGTTGAAAACTTTGATGCAGAAGAGTGAGTCTCTTTCTTTTTATTTATTATTATCTCCAACGATTTTAATCAGAAAATGTTAAGAGAGTTTGATCATCTTGCAGGTACATCAAGATTGTAAAGAAACACGGTCTAGAAATATCGCAACCCGCTGTTGAATCAAGAAAAAAGATCACATGGAGGATAACAAAGAGAATACCTGGAATCGAAGTTCACAAGTAAGAAATTAATACTTACAAAAAAACGTAAAGTCCATTGCAAAAAAAATGTAAACAAAACTAAAGCAAAGTTTATGTTCTTGACAAATTCTTTCACCAGAGAAATCGAAGAATGGGCTCCAGGCCACTGCAAGGACCCTCACTTACCTCCATGTGCAGCGTATTGATCACATTTCATTCATACTAAAATATTCTTAACTTTCTTGACCTCATGGTTTACTACAATGTTAATTGTTAGGTTTATAGAGATTATGGCTCCGGTTTTCTCAAGAGATTCTTGGCGCTGCGTGTGGCATATGCTTCAGAATGACTTGGTTCATGGTTGGGGTCTTGACTTTGCGCTAAGGAAATGTGTCGAGGTTAATATACTAATGTGACTTATTCATAAATGCGCATACATATTTTTCACCAAAACAGTTTGGAAACTACGAAAAGCATATTCATAATTCAATGAAAAACAGCCTGCGCATGAGAAGATTGGTGTTGTGGATTCTCAATGGATCATTCATCAAAAGATTCCTTCTTTAGCAGCCCAGGTAAAAATAAACGATCAAAATAGTTACCATTCTATACTTTATTACTACAGCTTCATTGTTCATGGTTTTAACCATGGGATAACCTCTAAACAAATTGACCAGGGAACACCTCAAGATGGGAAATCTGCGTTCCAAGGGGTAATAACTCAAAACTCAAGACTATTTTCTTGCAGTTATCTACTTATATAAGTTTCTTGATTTATCGGGTTCTAGACCAAGATTATTGATTATTAGTACTGACCTATGTGAATATATGTGTTTGGTAAGGTAAGGGAGAGATGTCATATGGAATGGACAATATTTGAGAAAAGAATGTCTCGATCAGAGAAGAAGTATCTGAAAGAAATTGCAGCTGCGTCTTCAAACTCTACACTTAATTAAACAACCAAAAACAGAGGAGGGACTGAATAGAAAAACGTGTTCAGATAACATATCCAGGAAGGAGACCCAAGAAGTAGATTGTTGATATTGGGATAATAATTATAATGAGCACAGAGCACATATCCAAATACATACACAATGTAAAAGGAACTACATATATTTTGTTTCTTTTATTCTTGAAACACACTTGAAGTCTCAACAATAGGGAAATAAAGTTCTTTAGACTCATTTCATATATAGTTTAAATTTTCTTGATATAAAATTATTCATGAATAATCTGTGATACTGCTGCAAGAGTGGTGTATGTGTATCTCCTGAATTGATTAAAAACAACAAAATATATTTCCACCTCTCAGGTTTGATTGAGTTTGCATTTTGTTCTATTTGCAGTTGATATTGAAACAAATGGCCCTGATGATCATAAGTAACATCAAATTTGAAAATACGACAAAACTCTGCATGAAGGATTTGTCTGGTTAACAGTCTGCATGACTTCCCAATTTCAGCTCATCTGATTAAAAAATTTGAACTAACACACAAGAGGCATGCATTAGTGTAGAATGTATTAATTCAAGTCTCCAGGTAGATGACGCTCTTACTTTGGTCTATAAACCTCAAGTCGACACATCTGTTCTCTATATTATTACTGAACAAGTGATCCGGTCTACCTATGATTTCAATCTTTCTCATATAATTGATTTGCAGATCATAAAGTATAACCACTGAATTGTACCGTTTCTGGAATCACAACAGTGATTTGACATCTTAAGCGACTATATATCTCTCACAAGTATTTTTGCTTTT
This sequence comes from Brassica nigra, assembly GCA_016432835.1. Lineage (NCBI taxonomy): Eukaryota > Viridiplantae > Streptophyta > Magnoliopsida > Brassicales > Brassicaceae > Brassica > Brassica nigra. The sequence continues at coordinate 11,057,276 of CM028247.1, read as the reverse complement.
GTTGGGTATCTTTGTTTTAAATCTTTGTTTAAAATCTCTAGTCTCTGCCACACCGAACCTGACTTAGTTTTTAAGACTACGATTTCGACAAGATCAAATTAGGACTGTACACAGTACACTAAAAGTCATTTAAACAAAAGGCATAACGGTTTTCTAACGGATGATAAATGGATTCGATTAAAACGTGACCCTACTAAAGTTATAATACCTTCTCCAGTTTTTGGGCTGGCTCATGAATTGATGCTTTACTTAATTAAGGCCCATTAAACGTTAACGAGCCTACATTAACCACACCCACGCGTCAACGACCAATACTTATTAAAAAATACAACTGTAGCATATAGTGTTGTAACTGGTATTGTTCATGTGCTTGTAATAGTTTAGGATTAGGAGTTAGGACGACTGACTGGTATTGTGTTAGGAAGTAAATTCAAGGAGATATTACGGATGAAGAAATTTGTAGTGCATATGAATAAATTCCTTGAAATGCAATATCTTTATTATATAAACAAAGATATTATTATATTGGAAGGAAATTATGCCTTGGCCTTTTGTTGTCTTGAATTACTTCTAACGAGGACCAATGAACTTATCCGGTAGGTTTTCACAAATATCGTATAATAATGGTCGACGATGACTTAGATTTTTAGGTCGTCCGTTCAATAAATACAAAAATGTATGGTTATGAAATATCCGATATTCATCTTTAGTTCAGTCAATGTGATTCTCATTTAGTGAAAAGCCGACTATTAGATCGAATACAAGACATTTCTCTCTGAAAGATAAAAAATGCTGAGAAAACGAATTGGTGGAGAGCCTTTCAAGTTTCAAATGTAATGTTTGATGTAATTTTAAACTTGTTTGACAATGAATGGTAATAAACATTTCCATATGGCTCACTGAAAAGTGAAAAGAAAAGAAAACAAATAATTAATTGTTCGTCCAGCACTGTTTATACAACCATCATGAAAGAAATAAAACTGGGAGACAAAGTGGGACTTATGTAATCGTACATTGAGTGAAATAAATTGAAAAATAAAACAATCAGATTTTATAAATATGAATTGCTTCTTTCGTTGTTCCCTTAACCAACCCAACCATTTAACCTCTCTTTTATTTGAGTTCTATTTATAACTCGTACTGGATAGTTATAATAATTTTTAAAAGTTATATATATTTTCATTCAATAATTAAATACAATTAAATTTTAGATTTTAACTTGATTCTTTTAAAAATTAAATTTAGAAAATCAATTATTTGAAATTTTGTTCAACTATTTTTATTTAAATTTATTTAGATTTAGTTAAACTGCAATAAAAAATTAAATTTGTATTTTCTAAAAATAACAATTGTATTACATTTGATTACTATATTTATTTTAATATCTGAATATTAAATTCTAGAAAATATGGTTTTTGTTTGCTCTATATAAGATCATCAAAATTTGACAAAAAATACTTATTAATCTAATAAATCAACCGTTAATCGTTTAACTTAGATATATTATCGCGATTAAACGTGAATAAATTGATAATTTGAAAACTCCATTTTCGAACATTCAACTATCTACAAAATTTAGACTTGATTGACAATATTTTAATTATATATTTGTTAAGAACATTTCTAATTAATTTTGAAAAAAATATATATATATATATATATATATATATATAATTTTTCTATATTTTCTAATCTATGGAAATATTGCTATTTTTGTAAATACATTATTAGTTTACTTTTATTAATGCTAATGATGATATATGAATTATTACTATATTTTAGAAAAAATACAAATAAAATAAATTTACATAAATGAAATGGTCTATGATATAGTTAGTTTGATGTCATATCATATTTTCAGAAGATATATCACTTGTATTTTGTGAGAATAAATGTGGTGATGACATGTAAATAATTTTTGAAAATTAATTTGACAAATAATGTTTAAGAAATTGTAGCTTTTGCCCAGTTTATATTACAGAGCGTTTTTCTCGGAACGACTCCAGACCGTCTACCACTTGATCTTAGAAGATGGGCGCCGACAAAAAAAAAAAAATATTACAGATGTCCTAAGTTTACAGTTTTTACTCAAAATAGATGAGTAATTTTTTGATTCATCGGAATAAAATATGTTTTGATCACCTTTTTGTGGTGAAGAAGTTTCTTATACCTTTATTTTAAATATTAAATCATATCCTGACTAAAAACAATCAATTGATGGAAGATGAAATGAAGTAAAATGTAAACGATAGAGAAAATCGGGACCAAAATTAATTGTAGCAAAGACAAAGTGTGTTTTGTGGTGGTGATGGCACGGTCCCAGCAGGAATATGATTCCTCTCTTGTAGACAAACCTCAGACAAAAACCATTATGGTAATCAATTTTATCTTCATTTGCCAATAAGACCAAATACAGATCTGGTTTCTTCCTTGCCCCGCATTATATGTTCATAAGTTTGACTAAACATAAACAAACCCCTAATTTTGGAGACACTGAACGCCATTTTCAACTATTTGCTGCATGTAGTTGCATATGTACATCAATAACTGCAAACCCATTCAGAGTTAGATGATCTGATAACACTAGTTGTTTCTCGTAATAAAAACCTCACTAATTTTGGCAGAGAATCCAACCAAAATTATTTTTGATTACTCTATATATAATTTAACTACAAGAATTCTAGATAAACATAACTGATCATTGGATTGTTAGGATAAGAATATTAATCTACTCAGCCGGAGACCTGTTACCTTATTAATATCATAATATGTGTAGATGGACCGGTTTAAGAAAGGATGAACGTTTATATGTCTATTCTGTAAAATTAGACCCCATTTTATTTAAGTTTATTTTGAAAGTAGTGGATTAATTTTTATTTTATCAATAGTGGATTAATTTTTATTTCAAATTTGTAATATGATATCTCATTTTATTTTATATATATGTGAGATTCCTAACATAGTTTGATCCTATTTATTTACATTTTCTGGCAAACTGATTTTTAAATAAGATAAATATCAATCTCCACTAAGGAAGAAGGGATAGTTTAAACCTAACAAGGCAGAGATTGCCAAAGGATGGTCCAAACAACGATCTTACGAGTCGTCAAACGAGGCATATATCTTAACTTACGATAAAAAGCCAAATGTGAGGCTTAAGTTCTTGAATTCTTGAAGTGACAAACCGCACCATTAGAAATGAAGTGTAGACATTTCAGAAACATCATTTGCTTCCAAAGGGACACGTTGTAAGCTAAGTAACAATCACGTCCTTTCATAATTTGACATGCTGATGTTGCAAATCTATTGGAGAAAAATTAATGACATATTATAGACGACTCTTACGATTAGGCGACTAATCAAAGCGATATGACAAAATTTGAATCCTAAGCTGATTGGTTACAACTGTGGGGAGCCAGCCACATTTTTCAGCAGCTTTCTTAAACAGAAAAGTAGACCTATTTGAGGGCGACTTATACCTGCCTGCTTAATCAACGATTGCCGTTTTCATCGATTTAGTTACTAAAGTTTGCTTCATAACGAAACATTAACATTGTTTTAATAACTATTTGCTTATGTGTATGAGTGATGATTTTATTGGTATAACATGTTGTAATATAATTTAGCTTTGGGTTTTACTAGTTTCCGCTAATAATACCACTTTTGTATTCCAGTTTCATCATACCAATCCTGTTTTATTAAAGCAAACTCATCTCATCTCTCAACTTTGCTTATATAAATTAACACTTAGCAAAGTGATGATTATATTTGAAGTACAAAAACACTTGAAACAGTGTTTAAGTCTTCTTTATATGAGTAAGAAATAAAAAGAATGAATTAAACAAGCGGCGTCGACTACGCAATGATAGAAAAACGATGGAAAATCACATGGCGCTTTGCCTTTTGTAGCTACGAAAATACAATCTATTAAGATTTTCCAATTATGAGTATTATCTCATTAATTGTCAGATAGAAAATCCAAGATGGATACTCCATGATCGATCTTGATAACCCAGCATCTGTCTAATTCGTTGAAACAAATTAACGCACTTAAATTTAGCTGTCCTTTGTTTCTTTTCAACTTGCACTATAGTTTTGTTTTTAAGTAGGTCGGGGTAATCGGGGGTCCATTCGGATTTCGGTTCTCAACCATTCGGGTTTCGGATTTTCGGATGTACGGAAATCAACCCCATTCGGATATAATAAAAATTCGGTTCGGTTTCGGTTCGGGTATCGTTGGGTTCGGTTCGGATTTTCTAACTTTAACTAAAACCAAAATACATACGGGTTTCGGTTCTTAGACGGTTGTTCGGTTCCTTAACACTAGTTTGTAATCGGTTTACCGCAAATTATAACCGTTAAGTACTAAAGATCTATTAGTTTTTTTGTTGTTGTTTCAAGATTATTATGTAAGAGATATGTTATTTATTTGTTCATAGTCTTACAAGCTTTGTTTTTTCTGAATTGAGTTTACATCAACAAAAACCACAAAAGGGAGCTAGGATTAGACATAAGATTGTGTCTCGATCGGATTTCGGATGTAATCAATCGGTTCTTGGGTTTTAAACCGAACCGAACCGACACCCATTACACCACAAAACATGAACCATTTGGTTTATTATGAAGATCTGAAACCGATCCAAACCGGCTTAATCGGACCGGGTTCGGTTCGGTTGATCGGTTCTCGGATATATTGCCCAGACCTATTTTTAAGTATCATTTACTATCTTTTTATATGATTCACTCACTGAGATCAGTTAGGCAATTGGAAGAATCATACGTAACTAAACTAACCTCCGGTGAAACAACAACAAAATATTTTTACATCAATAAAGATCTTTTGACAAAACGTAGGTTTTTCCATCATTCTATGAACGTGGAAAAGTTTTCTACACGCCACATGTCATGCTTTGACATCCAATACAAAGGATAAAATGCATTTTCTTTTGACTAAATAACAAGCCATATACCATTTTGAATTTTCTATCTTTTCATCATATGAGGAACAATCATCATCTTCAAAATTATTGATATTCCAACTTTGTACGAATGCCTGACTACGAAAAAGATGGTATTATATAATATAAAGAAAATAAATGTAGTTTCATTAGATGGGGTCTCTCTCAGATACATAACCCATTAGATCGTAAAGGAGAATTACATAGCCTATTAGAACCATGATATTAGTCGGAAAACAATTATTTCATGATATCGAAAGGAAAAAAGTTAAAGGCAATGATGCTAAATGCTGAGTTTTGGACAGTAAAGGAATGGTTGGCAAAAGAATAGATATAGTAAAATGATGAAATAATGAAAGAATGTGTTTCAACTTTTTTTTTTTCATTTTTAGTTCGAAAAGCACCGTGCTTTTAAATGTTCTATTTTATATTATTACTGATGGCATAAGTTTGAATTTCACTTTTTCAACCTAAACAATTATTGGTCTTCACACATTGTTACGGTGTAGTATTAGCCAAGTTTAACTCTTAAAATTGTGGACGTTCAAAGCTAATGGTTTATTTGGTTATACTTAAGAGAGTCAAGACCGTCTCCGAAAATATTATACACACAATCAAAAATTAGTTTAGACATTGTAACGAAGAAACCATATTGACAACTACATCAGTGCATTTGTTCGAATGTCTATCTTGAATTTTGGGAAAAAGAACGAAGATAATGGCGCCTTGTGAAACTGTGTAGTATTTGCAAAATTTTTAAGGATTTTAGATTTTGCCTGAGTCACAAATATTTTGAAGTTACTGTTAAAATACACTTTAAAAAACACAAAGTTGTCTAAATACACATCTTGATCTTAGGCGTGGTTAAGCTTTGGCCTTCACATCTTTCTTATTCACCTTCAAAATTCAACTAATCTCACATACCTCAATTTCTCATCCAAAAAGGTTCCACACCGCGGTGTTCAAAAAACAAAAGAAGTTCCACACCGCTTTGGTGTCACACAAAAATGATGCATCACACCGCTTCACTTCTCTCTTAGCTTTTAAAAGAAGGATTTATTAAAAAAAATATAGTTTTTAGATGTAACATTTTGTTGTAAAAAATCATTCAAGAGGGTAAAAAGCAAGAAATTTTACAACTTAACTAATATGGTATTACAACAAGAGTTTATAGCAACCATTCAACTTTAAAAAATCATTATATCATCATCGTCTATTATTACTTTAGCTTCTTTTTTTTCTTTGATCTGTAAATTTTCAGATAAATTATATTATAGCTATACTTTCTGCTTTCTGCTGAAATTGATTATACGAAAGTTCTCAGGTGGTGTGACAAAAAAGCTAATCATTCCTCAAAGTAATCAGCTAACCTTAAAAAATTACATCTGACAATAAAAAATAAACTATTTTATTACAAAACCTCTCGTTTATAAATTTGTGTGTAACTGATTCTTGTTTGTTGTACACTCTCAGCTTAAAGTCTTTCACATTCGTTTTCCGACAAAGAACTTCGAAAATCCAGAGAAGGACTGTTTTTTTTTAAATCCAAGTCTGTTTCCTGTGACTAAAGATACGTTAGCTGCTGATCATCCAACCGTCGTCGGAGCTCCACCGGTCTCTTCTTCTTTTTTTTTTCAGTTTCCGGCGATCTTTACCATTCTCCGGCAGTAAATCCACCTGTTACTTGAATTTCAGACAAAATTTTACGATCTCGGGGAGGTAATTCTGTTCTGACATATACCAATTCCCAGTTTCGACAAAACCCACAATCAAATTTATTCCGGCGAACCGGGACAGACTTCACCGGCGACTTTCTTTTCATACCGGATATGAAGTTTATGGAACTAGGGTTTCGGCCTGACACATTCTACACTGTAGAAGCAGTAAGGTAAACACAAGAACTCAATTGTCTTTGTTTTTCAAATTTTAGATTTTTTTTTTTTTCTTAAAATTTTCCGCCCAGTTTTTTTTTACTGTCCTGTCTGAAAATTTTCCAGGTCCGTGTCTTCTGATTTACAAAATGATCTTATAATCCAAGTCAAATCCACCAAATATCTTCTTCACAAGGTAATAAAGATTCCATTTTTTCTCACTCACATTTTCAAGATTTTGATTTTTGATTTTTGTTTTTTTTGGCGAAATTAATTATATTTGCAGTTTCCGATGTTATCAAAATGCTTGCGTTTAAAGAACTTAGTCTCTTCACAGTCACAAGAACCCGAAACCTCACAAGACCAGAAAGTGATCCAACTCGTAGATTTCCCCGGCGAAACAGAGGCTTTTGAGCTCTGCGCTAAGTTCTGTTACGGCATCACGATCACTCTCAGCGCTCACAACGTAGTCTCCGTACGATGTGCGGCGGAGTATCTCGGCATGACCGAAGAAGTCGAGCCCGGAGAGACAGAGAATCTCGTCCAAAGACTCGAGCATTTCTTGACTTCTTGCGTCTTCAAAAGCTGGAGAGACTCTTTCATCGCTCTTCAGACCACAAAGGCTTTACCTTCGTGGTCCGAGGATCTTGGGATCACTAGCCGTTGCATCGAGGCGATTGCCAACGGTGTAAACGCATCTCCTAATGACGATTTCGCGAACGTGATGGAGACAGGGTTGTCGAGAAACCGGTCGAGGAGAAGAAGAGATGAAAGCTTGTGTAATGGTAAGGCAGAGAACTCGCGGTGGTGGGGTGAAGATTTGGCTGATTTGGATTTGGAGCTTTACCGGAGGACAATGGTGGCGATAAAGTCATCAAACCGGAACGTAGCTCCGAGGTTAATCGGTAATGCTCTTAGAATCTATGCATCTAAATGGTTACCGAACATTGAAGAATGTTCTCCGGTTTTGGAATCGGTTATCTCCCTTCTACCGACCGAGAGAACCGCCGTTCCTTGTAGTTTCTTGCTCCAGCTACTTAAAACGGCTAACGTTATGAACGTCTCGCCTACTTCGAAGATGGAACTCGCGGTGAAGGCCGGGAACCAGCTCGATAAGGCAACGGTAAGCGAGCTGTTGATACCCTTGTCGGATAAGTCAGGTATGTTATACGATGTGGATGTTGTGACCATGATGGTGAAGCAGTTTCTGTCTCAGATCAGTCCTGAGAGAAGGCCAACAAGTACTCAACATAGAAGGTCTCGTTCAGAAGATGAGATACAAGAGATTAGAAGATCTTTGTCTTCTCCTCCATTGTTGGTTAAAGTAGCAAAGCTTGTTGATTCTTATCTTCAAGAGGTTGCTAGAGATGTGAACTTAACGGTTTCAAATTTTGTTGAGTTGGCTGAATCTATACCTGATCTTTCAAGGATCAGTCATGACGACTTGTACAAAGCAATCGATATCTATCTTCAGGTAAACAATGTTTAAACTAGAAGCTATTATCAACTTTAATGTACATTGATAATAGCATGTGCAATGTACAAGTGGAGCGGTCAAATAGATGTCAAATATATATATATATAACGATTAACTTTTAAAACTACTTCTTTACATTGTTAAATATACCATCAATATTTTCTGAATATGGCTTAAAACTAATTTGAGACGGCACCGCATTGATTGTTACATCTCACGCCCACTTTGTTTTCAGGTTCATCTGAAGATTGATAAGACTGAGAAGAAGAGGTTATGCAGAATCTTGGACTGCAAGAAACTATCAGTAGAAGCAAGCAAGAACGCTGCACAGAACCAACTGCTTCCACTGAGAGTGATTGTGCAAATCCTCTTCGTGGAGCAAGCACGAGCTGCGATAGCTACAACAGCAAACAATATCCCCAAGAATGAAACAGCAGTTTTGAGAAGAAGCTTTACAACAAGAAGAGAAGAAGAAGAAGAAGATGTAGAAAGAGTTGAAATTAAACCTAACGGAGGATTTCAGAGCACTCCTTCGAGGTTTATGGCGTTGTGTTCGATCCCAAGACAACCTAAGAAGATGTTTTGCAAGTTGTTGTCGATCAGTAGGAGTTTAAGCCAACGGATTTGAAAAGAAAAGATGGTGGGAAATTTTTTTTTGTTCTACTGGTTTCTTGTCGCTCAAGTCAAGTGTTTTTCATTGTCTCTTTGAAGCTTATTTGATTCTGGAAAATTCATTTCTCATACCACACTGTAAAAGCGAATAATAAAGAAAATATGTACATCGGTTTTTTTTTTATTGGTTTTGACTTTTGAGAAAAGAAAAACTTCTTAAAGTTTAAAAAAAAAAACATATTCTTATACCACAAACTTGCAGAAGACTGTAAACAAGGTGATGATGTGTTTACAAGAAGTCCACCCCAAAACTAGAAAAGCAAAACTCGAGCAGAACTCAGATTTGTTGATATAATGAGATTCTAGAAGCTTCTTATCTCCATCAACACGAGGTTCTCCTCAAAATCCAATGCTCTGAGTCACACCAGAAACAAGATAAGTAACCATGGAGGTTCCCCATGAGACCCACCCATTTTCATCTCCATGTCGCTCAGCCTCCTCAACACTGATCCTTTGTTGGACCTCCACCATAATATAAGCCCATCTCATAAACTCACTAACCGCTTTAGCTCCTTGATCAGACACTTTTTTAGACGAGAATCTATCTGGTTCTGGTCCAAATTAAAGTTCTCCAGCTTCTTTAGCCTGTAAAACGAGTCTGGGATCCCTTGAAATTCGCTGTTCCTTAGATCAAGCTCCATCAAGTTCTTTAGGTCAGTGATTGAGTCAGGGACACCCATCAAGTTGTTGAAATTGCTGCTTCATATATTCGTCAAGATACTTTAAGGAATAATGCACTTCGCTTAATATCGAAGCTGCAGTGCTTCTTCAGCTGGATCGTTAATCTCTCCAGATTTTGTGATCCATATCCTATGTTTGTGGGTAACGAAGTCAAGTTGTTGAAACTTGCGTCTAACTCAACCAGTGACCTAAGTATAGATTCCCAAACAAAATCTTTGAAACATCAGGAGAAAAGTAGAAACAATATTCAAACATTTACAATAAAAGACAAGAACCAAACCTGCAATGCGCCATGCTTTCAGGGAGTGCGGTTAGATTGTTGGCAGTCACATTAAGAGTCCTGAGGCTACGCAACATTCATATAGACTCAGGAAGGCATTCAGGAAAGTTAAAGAAACATCAAGCACTTCTCTAGATTCTTCATTTTCAAGATTGCATCAGGTATATAAACAGCTTCAGAACACAACAAATGAAATGTTAAACTGTACAGATTAAGCAAGTTCATAATGGAGCAATCAACCATGTCAGATGATTTCAAATTAACAAGATCTTGATCCATGGTTTTGTAATTTTCGTTCGAAGTAATCCAATATTAGAGAGGTTTAAATAAAAAAGAAGTTGTTTGACAAAAAAAAATAAAAATAAAAATAAAAAAGAAGTTAGAAAAAAGATCCAATGCTGAACAAGTCAAGCATATTGAGTTAGATGTTGCCATGTATGTGATCAGAAGTTAAAGTTAGTTGAAAGTGTCGAAGTGGACCAAAGAATTTAATATGATTCCACGATGATAAAGTCAAACAGCCATCCTTTTAGAATGATCAACTCAAGATCAATCCGGTCCACCTTATGTTTGATTCTATTGAGTGCTGGCTTATGTAATTGAGTGGTTAAGTTAAACCAGTTAGTTTACATTACAGTCCATCCAAGCAAATTAATGCTTACGGTTTCTATAGTCTTTCTCCTTTTGTTTTATAGTTTCTTTTATAGCATAACCGCTGCCTGAAGTTTGAGAATGTCTTTAAAAGTAAGTTTAGCGATTATCCATCCATCACTGCAGTCATCATTCCACTATATTCTGTAGTATACGGTGCCTAATTTGGTGTTATATAGCCTAATTAATTTCCACCTCGTGATAGCTCCTAAACCAATGCCTAATAGTACGTCCATCTCAAGTAATTTTAAATTTTTAATAGAGTCATTGCCTTAAAAATATCTACAAGTTCACGTCCCTGTTTTTAGGTCATCAACTATTCATTCCTCAATTTAAATCGTACTTGGTGTCTTCTCCTCTCCCACTCAACTAAATCCAATGAACATCATTTTCCCAAACTAATAAGTATTATATACCTCCTTCTCTGCACCAGCTGTATTTCGGGACCCATTTTAATTAAAAATCGAATCTTATCATCATTCACTATCACCTCTTCTTCTTTTTATTCCCAAACATTATTTTGTCTTCTCTCAAGCTTATCCCCATTTTCCGAATTTCATCTACCCCATAAAAAAATAATATGAGAAAATATAAACGTCAAAATATGTAGTACCTCTTAGTTAATCATAATGTAAGCAATGAAAATTAAAAAAAAATTGAACACATACCATAAACGAGTATACTGGTTACGCCTTTGGCTTGATTTTTTTTTGTAGAAGATTACCTGCAGATGACAAAAGGGTGGCTAAAGATGTTAGTTCAACAAAAATTATAATATACCAACAAAAAACTAAAAAACAAACCACAAAAAAAAAGTAAGTGGGAAATTATTAATTAAAAAGTAAATCAAAAAAATGAAAAACCTTAAGAAAAAGTGTTCGTCAAAAGAAAAAGTAATTCAGGGAAACAGACAACAGGTGTAATGACAATCCGCTAAACGGTGATGGTGCAACAAAACAGAATAATGCAACGGAAGAGTAGATAAGGCAGGGCTGACATATGTAGGAACGGACACGAGTTACGAGACTCAAAGACCACCAAAACCGGTTAAAGTCGACGGAGTACCGATAACCGGAAGCAATTAGAGAAAAAGAAGGAATTAAACCAACTACTCACCAAACACAAAAGAAAAGCTTTTACGATGATTTCATTAATGGCGACGGTTATCATCACAGAGAGAGATCACGTACACCTTCTTTTAATCTCTCTTTCTTTTACAATTTTTAAAACCAAGATTTTACTCTTTTTTAAAGTATATTCCATTTTTCATATTTTTTTTAAAATCCGATTGTGGCTTCTGGTTATTGCCAGTGATTGCCGTTGTGGACGAGGTAGACATTTCTCGAACTACGGTGGTGAACGTAGCAACCGTAGCACTGATTCTTCGCCGTCGTTAACCTCGGCGGCGACCGAGGTAGCGGTGGTTTCGACATCGACGGAGATCGAGGACTCGATGAATTAGAGGAAGTGGTTGAAGATGACGACGACGGCAAAGCCAACGGAGGAGGCGAGATCGTCGATTTAACGGACTTGGGCGGGTTTAGGAAGACTCTGATCTTCGTCGAGGAGGTTACGAGGTCGTACTCTTCGATCAGATTCGCCAGATCTTCGTCGCACGTGACGGACACGAGCGCGTCGAGATCTTCCGTCGGAAGCTGACACCGTATAGTGACGGCGGATCCGCACATCTCAGCCATCTTCGACGCTAGCTCTGTTACACGCACCACACGCGCTTGCCTTAGTTTCTCTCTCCACAGAATCGTTTTCAAAAAAGAATCTAAAATAATCAAATAAGAGCGGGAACTAACCGGAAAATGAGACGGAGCGGGGAACGGCGAGGACGCGGGTGTGACCGCCGTTATAACGGAGCTTGCCGTCGGGGTAACGAGGTAGAATCTTCCCGCCATAGCTACAGAGGAATTTGATTGTGGAATTCGTCACCATAACTAGAGAGAGAGAGAGAGAGAGAGAGAGAGAGAGAGAGAGATTTGAAGGAAGAAGAAGAAGAGAAAAGGATTGTTCTAGTAGGTTTGTCTGTGCAAGCCAAGTGATGAGTAATGTTAAGACCGTATTTATAGCGATTTATCAAATGGAACTGAGAAGAGAGATAGCGAAGGGTACGATCGTAATTTGGTGGGCCCATTAGTTACGTAAGCCATAGTCTTCTCTTTTTAATTTCTTCAATACCAAAAAACAATTCTTCGATAAAGAGGTAGGAGAGAAAAAATAAGATAACATGATTTTTAATTATTTTTATATAAAAGGATAGCAAGATTGAGACAAATAAATTTAAGATAAGTAGATTTGTGATAAGGTTTTAACTTTTTGTATTGGGTGCTACATCCTATGAATGAACAGTATTCATTAACATTCTCAGCCATTTTATATTTCGGTGAGAAATAAAAAATTTAGTGTTCGCTCAAATTTCACATAAAAGTTTGTTACTCTGACCTAGAAAAATTAAAAGATGTTTCGGACATCATGTTATGGATCAATTTATGAGTGAAAAACAATTGTATTGTTATTAAATTAGCTAGTAGTAAATTTTATTCAGAGGTGAATATTGTTAATATGGAAGGATTTCAATTTTTACACAAAGTTGATATCATTTATAAAATTTATATTTAAAGGATAATAATTTTTATAAATATCTTAAATTTGTAATAAAAATATTAACTTAACTATCCTAAATCATTTATAGATGTTTAAGAATCATTTATAAAACATTTATAGAAGTTTATAAAATATATCAACCCATAAATACGGAATAAACACTAAACAATAATCACTAAACTATAAATTCTACTCAAATATTATGATAATTTTAATTTATTTTTGAAAAATGTAATGGACTCAGAGTATTTTAAACATTTTTCTAGTATTAAGGGGAAAATAAATAAGATGTTTATCTTGGTGAAACTTATGATCAATCAAAACATTAAAACTAATATAACATCATAGGCAAAATAGAAATTACCCATTGACAAATTGATGTATAATAGTAGTATTTTAGTTACAAACAACGATGACCAAAAAAACATGTTCAGCGGATCAAAGGTGGCCGATAAATTTGATTCGTTTTTAGTTCGGTTTGATCAGTTTGGTTTTTGGCGAAACTTACCTGAACTTCAACCAAATCTTTTCATTTGAATTAGTCTGATGCGATTAAACGCCACATCTAGCGTCAACTAGTGGACATTGTTCCAAACTGTTGTGAACAAATTTGACAAAGATAGAAAGAGAGCTGTTGGGACCCATATCACGTGGGCCACACATGGAAATGGTCCATCGGCCTTGCATGGCCGTAATGCAAAACCCCATCCAGGACACTTGAGAAATTCTGATAGCCGATAATTTATAAATAATGTCATACATATAAACCATTTGTAACGTATTATGAATATAATAAATTCTCTAACTTCCTAATACGCCTATAGCCATCTCATATAGATAGGCAAAATAAAAATAAGAATGAAGCAGTGTTTCAACTATATATAAAAAATATTAAAGGTGGATAACGAAAGGAAGGAGATAAACGTAAAGTGGAAGAACAAATTCAAGGTTACATCAACATTATCCAATGATGGCATGTAAACACACACGCATCAAAAAATATGGAAAAAATGAAAAAGCAGTCGAATATTCTTTTGGAAATATGCTTTTTCATACAATATCTATATGACTGTATATGAAATAAAATTGGAAATGAGAATGATTATCTTGTGTATACGTGTGTATCAGTATCGCTCCGATCTCCTTGACCAGTTATTCTGAATGGTCCTACTATTTGCAACGAATTAATAATATACCAATATATTTTGTATGTAGTAGGATCCAAAGACAGGCAACGAGGTTATATATTAATCAGGATCTAGTTAGGAAGTAATTTGACTTTGTCCCTTTAATCATAAGCGTAAGAAATGCAATTGTATACTCGGGTTAAGTAATTTTGACTAAGAACTAATACTGAAAGTGTTTTCTTAGAAGGCCCAATGAATGCACATGAATAAATTTTAAGTTGAGTGAGAAAGGCACACCTTGTTGTGGTAGCAAGATGGTTCTCTTTTGTATTGCTCTCTTCATATTCTTCCCTCTCCATCCTTCTTACATGATCTTTTTGTTCTCCTTATGTTCTATGTGTCCCTTACTCTTCTTTGATAAGCCTTTTTACAGAAATACTTCCTCTTATGAGATGGTTTTCCTCTCCTATTGTTTATCATTAATTTGGCAGGCGATTGGCAACTGAGTCTTATAGTATGATGGATCATTTCAATGTATGTATTATTGATGATGTACGTAGTAGTTTTGTGGCCCGAGGAGTCCCTCCTTTATGTAAATCTTTGTGTTGTTCTACTCTTATGCATTAGCTAGTGTTAAAATAAGACATATAATAACAATCACATAAATAACATCGTTTCTAACAGTATTATAAAATTGAGATACCATTATAGATTAGTTGTAATTAGTTTAATCTTTTAAATCAAAAGATTTTTGTTCCTATGTAGGTTAATGGTGTGGCAAGAATTCATGACTTCGTAAATTCCCTTTTTTAGGTTTGAATCTCCTTTTAAGAAATCCATGTGTAAAATTTGAGAGTTGTTGTTATCTAAAATGTATACATGACTAATCGTAACAATTTGCAGCAAAATGATATGAGTATAAATTGGAGATTAGCTATAAACAAATGAATGATCAAATTCATTAAAAAAAAAACTAGGTATAATTTTTACGAGAGGCTTTTTTTTCTATCTCTTCTGGTTTAGCTGAACAAAAAAGAGAAAAGCAGATGCATAAGTTCATTACTAATGTAATTTATACATTATTCATTTCCTGGTTTCAATTTGATTTTGTTTAATTTCGAAGAAATGAAACGGTCGTTTTTCTCGTTCATGTCAGACAATACCCCGGTATTATATTAAAGGTACATGAAATTCAAAATTTTATTTTCGCAAACTATATAGAGAGAATTTTACAAAAGGACAGGGCGACACGTATGGTACGAATGGAGAGATATCGACGAGTTGTTATTTCCACGGCAGACACGCAAAGAACCATTACTTCTCCCATTGAAAAGGATAAGCCCATCTCAACATAAATGTTGGACGTATTTAGAGCATTATTACTGGGGTTTTTAGATGAGATTCTTAGTGAAATATAAATTTAAGAACCGGTTTTAGTTTTTTTAGTTAAAAGTTAGATAAGTTCTTATATTCTGCTAAGAACTATATCTCAAGAATTCACTCAATAATCATGCTCTTATACTTATACTTGACTTCCTATTTTTTTAATAAAATTGTATACAGTACAAATATTTAAAAACCTACTGTAAAATATAAACGGAACAACCTTGATTGATTCCTTTGGATCAATTAAACAGCTAGACAAGCCCATAACATGAACATTTGTTTGCCGGTAGCTTACAGTTATCTGTTATCCTAAACTAAGTATGATGAACATTTGTTTGTTGGTTATAGAACGCGGAACATAGATATATATGTCATTCTCAGAAAATGTTTTAAAAAATCGTAGTGTACGCATTTTTTTATTTAAAAATATGGAAGTCAGGTATAGATATGCTCTATCATTACCAAATCTACATAATTTTTTAAGCTTCCCAATGAACCATGATCTAGTCATATTTAGGGCTGGGCATTTTATCCGTTAAATTTGATTCGATTCGTTATTCGTTGCTATTCGATCCGAAAATTCCGGATATCCGTAAGCTTTCGAAGCAAAGCAAATACTAAAATTCAATATCCGTTAAAATCGAAGCAAATCACAAATATTAAAATTTTGGGAAGCGAATATCCGATCCGATCCGTCAATATATAAATACATGTATATTTTGATTATATTTAAAGTTCTAAATGTATAAAATTATATAATTATTATTCTAACATATGATTTGATAGATTATATTCACATTATTACTTATATAAGCGTTACTTAAAAGGAGAGAAAACATTTATGACAATTATAATTTTTTCTTATGTTTTGTCTTATTATAATTTTAACTAAGTTTAAAATTTACAAAATATGAAGATTCAATACTTCTTTTAATTTTTATCTTTTATATCATGCAAAAAGTATTTTTACAAAACAAATTTGTATCAAATTTTTAAGATTATTTGTATTAATCAAAACAAATGAGATATCCGTAAGTATCCGCGAATATCCGCAAATATCTATTTATTTTCCGGATATCCGTTTTTCCGAATATCCGTATTTTTCCGAAGCAAAGCAAATCGGAAAATTAGATATTCGTATCATTCGAAGCAAATCACAAATACCTTCAAAAAACCGGATATCCGATCCGTGCCCAGGCCTCATATTGATGGACTGTGAATGCGTAACGTGGTCCCGGTAGGACCGATAAGGTGACTAGGATAATGAGAGAAGCATTGAGCAAGTTGGATGGAGTTTGCAAATACATGGCAAATGTCGATTTGGCATGGCTCGGGCAACACGTGTATCCACCGAAGCAATCCCAATTTAGGGTTTTCTAGTTGGTCCTTACTATTTTGGTAGAATGTAATTCTTACTTCTTTTGTACTACGGTTATGTGTGTGGGAATCTTTGGATCAGCTTTCATAAACGTACAATAATGTTATTATGGTTGTTCTTTGGTTTAAGAATTGGAACAATAATTTATTACTTGATAACAGCGACTGTTCAATTTTGATTTTTGAATTCGGGTTTTGGTTTGCGTTTACTCTTTTGTTCTTCTTCTGCTTCTATTGAATTATTAATTATGTATCGTTCATGGACACAATAACGCAGAGTTGATGAATTTGTTTCTGTGCTTCTACTTATTGTTCGTTTGTAATATTCCAAACCACTAATCAACCATAGAGATGATGTATCGTAACATTTCTAATAATTAGTTTCATTTTTATCATCAAAAGTATACTTTCTTCAAAATGAATAAAAAACATGAAATAACATTCACTCCAATGGTTTGATTCATTTCTTTCTTATAAAAAATAGAATATTCCAGGTATATTATAGCACCACTTTATCATTAATTACTGATAAAAACTTTATATTTTTTCATATTTATTTATTTTACCTAATTATTTTTTAACAATAATTCAACACAATTATTATTTCATACAAATTAAACATTGTCATATAATAAATTTTTCTAAAACATGAATAAATAAACACAAAACATCATAATTTTAAAAAACATCATATGTATAATTTTTTCTACAAGTGATTAACAAAAGTGTTTAAAAATAAGAAATGAGCTTATTCATCTTTGATTCTTTTAGAAGTTCTTAAAAACAAATATTCATATGCTCTTCGATATATACATTTGATTAGATATAAATAATAGTCGAAATTTTGAAATTATTAGATATTATTAATTATATAATTTATTTTGACAAAAGATAAGAATACATAAAATTTAAGGATCAGTTTATAATTTGAAAAGTTCATCGCCAAAAATGAAGATATACACAGTAGATCTTCAAATTTGAAATAATACTGTTTACTGCTTCATTTTGAAGCAAGAAATGAACTGAGATTTGAGCAAAACTTACTTCAAAATAAAATAAAAAGTAAAAGATGAAGTGGGGTTAGAGATGATCTTATATAATTATTTTAAGTTAGAGGTTTACCAAACGATATCTCGACATAACCTTACGATTACAGGAAAGACTTACCATGGATAGTGTTGCAGAACATTTACAAGCTTTCGGGGGATATTTTTCTTAAACAGGCTCGTTAGGTAACAAGCTACTTACAATATTTCAGCATCATTTCCCATTTGTGCTGGGTCAGGCCTTGTTTAAGAAACACTATCGGACTTTAGAGTTTAGACAATCATTCTAATTCCTAAATTATATGATACCAAAATAAATGGGCTTTTGAAAATAACTACCTTAAGCCCAATTCTATTTTAGTGCTATGGAAAATTCAGACTCGGCAAATAAATTGAATCCAAGAATTCAAACCGAATCCGACTCAATAAAAATAAATTCAAATCAATCCGAACCTGATATAAAATATCAAATAGATCTTATTTTACAGTATTTCGGGTCATATAGTCATGTATAGTTCAAAAATGAATGTTGTATGGTTGATAGACTAGTCTTCCAAAGTTATTTTGAAAAATAAATGGTTTAAGAAAGCAAATGCACAAATTTATTAAAATGATTAGAAATATATTGAGTTTAATCAAGTACAAATCAATATTTTAAAATCGATAATCCGATTAATATCTAAAACTAAAACTATTTTGGGTTTAACCATTCGAACTGAACCCAACTAAACCCAAACTGAATTTAACCCAAACTTTTATAATATCCGAATATGACTCAAATTTATAAACCTGAAATCTGAATGAATATGAACTGAAATCAGATTGGAACACCGATTGTCCATCCCTAATCTACCGCAACATTTAACCTAGAATGAGACTCTTTATTGATGAACCAACAATGGGGCTCAAGTGCTTCTGCATTGGACCCGCCGGCAGGCATTACATGCATGTTGAATCAAATCAGTAACAATTTCTATATCTAAAACCCTTAAAAACAGTGATTCAACAGATATTTGACAATTCTAACATACTAAATTTTATATAAACTTATAAACTTGATAAATAAATAGATTTATGTAGTTTTACATAAGGCTATCGATATATTAATAGAATATTGGATTTGTAATATAACTAGTTAATAGTAATTTCACTAAACATGTCATTAATAATGAAAATGAAAAGTTGCATGCAAAACGGATAATTTTTGCTTCAGAAGAACATGGATAATTATGAAAAAAAAAATCAATCTGTTTTGGAGTTTTTAGTTACCCCCCCTCCTCCCTCCAAACTCAAACACAATTTATAAAAGTATATCGCATATTTTAAAATTTTCAAAAACATAGACAAACTAATTACTGTTATCCTAAATTTTGCAAAAACATAGACAAACTAATTACTGTTATCCTCATATTTTCACACGCACCCACACATTTTCAGTGTGGCCCTAGTATAAATTGTCTTGATATGGGTGTAGGGCCTCACTTCGTAAGAAATTAAATGTAGAAAATCCTGAAAATGATTATGTTTAGTGAGTAAAAATGACAGAGAGACGTGGACGTAATTGGGCGGAAATTTACGAGGGAACGTGAACGTACCGACCAAACTTAAATATGTGATCGACATGATTAGAATTTTGAAGACTTAGTTGCTCCAAACCGACCAAGCCATGTCAACTTTAAAATGTGTAAAATGAAATGACTATATAAGGCCTAGCTATAAAATTATGGCCGGACAGACAAAAAATAACGGGAGAGACATTTGCTAAACTTTGTGGCAAAGAAAAATGACATTATAACAAATTGATATTGGAGTATATTACGTTGGAGACTGTTTCTGTAACTATGTGGTAGAAAATACCCGACTAAGAAGCCGTCTTCGATGAGAAGATTATTCTTTTTGTTCCGTACGTTATAAGCTTTAATGTTCGAATAAATTCATCAACAGCAAACTTTTTGATGTGGTTTACAGACTATACCAGTTTTGGAGGATTCTTTTCCAATATGAGATTGCGGATATCATCATTCGTAACTCCATCTACAAGGAGAACACTAGAAAATAATTATGATTGTAGTGGGTCTGTAGATCATCATTTGGATGTTCCTTAATAGTTACTTATTACTTAATATGTAATGCTACAGTTTATACTGCTATAATTGTACTATAACACACAGACTTCAAAATTAGATTTTGGTGAAAAGATTTAATTTGTACAATTTTAAAAACAAGTAGGTCCAGTCCAACATATACCATTTTTATTATATAGTTGTTTTCTGAAACAATTTTTTTTTTTTTTGTAAATTTGTTCTCTGAAACAAATTCGAAATAATAAGACAACATAGAATTGGGTGCGATGCACCTAAAGAAAGATCAGGCATGTGCACAAACTGATGTACTTCTTATTCGGAATAGCTCTCTATCAATTAGGGTATCGAACTTAATTTCACCGTTATATGATATTATGAAACACAAGTTTTTTTTTACTCTAAAAACATTTCATCTAAAACTAATTTAAGAAACAAAACTAAAACTTAGGAGACATATAACTGGTTTCAAGTTATCTTTTAGATTTTATATTTACAAGTGTTATATTGGTTTTTATTAGGGGACATCAACTTTTAGAAATTAAGTAATGCATGGTGCGGTGTACGAATGGTCCAACGTTGCACACGGCAATTTGCATCTTGTATTATATGAAATGCATCTGCATGTGTGTAATATTGTTTTAAATTCTTTGATCGTGGTTTGGTAAGCCTAGACCTAGCTAATTGTGTTCGTTATAGCCTATATTCGCAAACGTCTACGTATAAACAATCAAAACTTTGGTCGTTGATGTAACGAAACTTTGTATTTGAAACTATTTATTTTCAACACCATTATGTAAACAGCTAAACATGGTGTTATGTCTAGAATGGTCCATGTCCACTCGTTTCGAGAACTTCCTATCCAATTTACCCCACAAGATTGGGTGAATCTATGCCCATCCATTTCATTGTTATTCACGTTTAGAAAGCAAACAAACTGAAATCAAAATGCCGAAAGTGTCCCCAAATATTCCCGCCCAAATGTTGGAAGAGAGTTTCAGAAAGAAGAAAATAATAAATATTGAACATGGAGCCATCGATCAAACATGTCGCTAGAGACCGGCCCTTTTTAATACCACTATAATATAACGCCTAATTTAGAAATTTGAAATTTAACTGTATTATATTTATAAAAGTCTATTTGGTTAAAAAAAATTTTGTCAAGTTGTAAATTTAAACTACATCAGGTGTTGGTCACGTGAACCAATTTTGCAAGGAACAGCTCCTTAGCTATTTGGTCAATTATTCGATGTAAATAATTGGTAGTTGTATATGGTGATTGTTTATCTATAATCCAGGACTCCGCCTCCAAACTTGACGGTAGTTAGAAAATAAGAGTAAGAGCATCTCCAATGTAAAATTCTATTTTTTTTTTCTAAATAATGGAGTAGAAGTGATTATGAAGTAAAAATGCTTCAATCCTATTCCATTTTTTATTCTATAATGAAGTAATGAACAAACAAAAAATAGATTACTCCATTTATGGAGTAAATTTTATTATGGAGTGGAAAATGAAGTAGGGTTGGAGTATTCTTGACTCCATAATCACTTTTACTCTGTTTTAGAAAAAAAAAATAGAATGGGGTTGGAGATAAGAACAAGCAATTTTTATTTTCCCATGTTTTTTTTTGCAAAATTTAACTTTATTTTCTTATGTTCTTGTATTGCTAAATAATTTTAAATTAAATGGTGACCAAATGAATGAGAAAGAATAGTCAATTATTTTACATTCTCCAAATTTGACACCATTTATAAAAAAAATATTTTTTTTTGCAATGTTCTTTTTCATTTCAAGTATTCCTATTATTTTATTCATCTTTATTTCTTTACTTTTTGTTTCTATTATTTTTTCATGGTCATCAGTTAGATCATTTATTTTCTCATGTTTGTAACTCAGTCAGTCATGGTTTTGTTTGTACTTTGATGTAAAAAGACAACGCATTGCCTCAGGCTTCTTAACTAAAATAAAAATAAAAATAAAAACTACAGTTTTTTCTGATGATACGTGTTTTAACATACGATCGAGTAATCTTCTAGAATAAATATAATCATTGAGTAATGTCACTACAAATGAATATCATTTCGACTGACAAACTGAAAATAGTTTGGTAATTCTATGTTTAGAAAAATAATCCCTGCCTTGGACTTAAAGAGCAACTCTTCCTCAACTGGAAGCCATTAGATCACCAGCATCACTAGTTTAAAAAAGATCATATCAAAAGAAATTTAAATAAACAAATGCAACTTAGAAGCATAAGAATTCACATTCCCAGGTTATAGCCATTAATTAGTACCGTACAATGAAATTGCACAAAAGCCTTCCAGAGAAATTCAAACTCCAACAACAAACCCAAATACACCATACAATCAACATACAACGATTCATCTAAAAAAGATCCAACGTCCACATAGAAACCCAATTACGATGCGAAATAAAAACAAATCAAATCACATTGAATTTTTGGCAGTCTTCAGTAATCAGTGGTGGGCAATTGCTCGTGACCGTTTTGGTTGATGAAGACAACCTCGTAGATGAGTCCAGCGAGTCCACCACCGACAAGAGGACCAGCCCAGTAGATCCAGTGGTTGGTCCACGTCCAACTCACGACGGCTGGTCCGAAAGCGACGGCTGGGTTCATGGAGGCTCCGCTGAAAGCTCCACCGGCGAGGATGTTAGCTCCAACAATGAAACCTATGGCGATTGGTGCGATTGTTCCGAGACTGCCATTCTTGGGGTCGACGGCTGTGGCGTAGACGGTGTAGACGAGCCCGAAGGTCATCACGATCTCGAAGACGAAACCGTTTAAGGATTCAACTCCAGCAGAGAGACCAAAAGCTGGAACTGCCTGAACATTTTTTTTTTAAAGAAGGTTTAGTTACTTGTCCAATAAGTTAGGTCAGAAGCGTGGCTTTAGTTGGAATATTCATACAAACCTAACCACAAAAACTTGGTCCAAACTAATTTTAATTAGTTTCATTGTTTTTATTTATTTTTATTTATGTAGTTTAAGATCAAAACCACGAATTTTGAACATTCTTACGTAATCAGGTAAATTAAAACACATTTTACAAGAAAATTAAACCTAATTAATTGTACTCATTTTTTAAAAGACTAAAAAACCATTAATATTAAGGCGATTTAGTAATTAGACAGTAAGGACGTTACCAAGCCACCGGTGGCGAATTTGAGGAGGAGACAAGCGACGACTGAGCCAAGAAGCTGAGCAATCCAGTAGAGGATACCACGGAGGAGAGTGATGTTCCCACCTACGAAAGCACCGAAGGTAACGGCGGGGTTAACGTGACCACCGGAGATGTTAGCACCTACGGAAACAGCAACGAAGAGACCAAAAGCATGAGCTAAAGCAGCGGCGACGAGGCCTGAAGGAGTGGTGGCACCATTGTCAGTGAGCTTGTTGAAAGCGATGCCGGAGCCTGAGCCGGCGAAGACAAAGATCAAAGTCGAGATAAACTCAGCGAGCGCCGCCCTAAGTGCGCTGGGGTGAGTCACTTCTTCTTGGACTCCGCCGATGGCGATGTTTCTGATCGGCATGATCGGAGAGATCTAATTGGTTTATAGTTAAAACGTCTTGAGAGGGAGAGGGAGTTATGGGTTTATTTGTGTAGTGATTGGTCTGATTTTCTTGTGTGTTTAGTGTGTATATATAGCCAAGTTTGTGTGTGTGTCAAAGTGTAGATAACTGCGAGACAAACTATCTAGAACAATTTTTTCAAAAAGATCTTAAAATGTTTTTTTTTTTAACCAGAACACATACACGAAAAGATCAAAATAAGTTTATGAAAAAATAAACGATGATTATATTTGTATTCGTGCACAAAAATATACTTTTATTCTATAAATATATAAATACAAAAATACCTTAATAAATAATTTTAAAAATTATTTTAGAAACTTTTATTCAATATTCGTAATTTTGTTTTCAAACTTTTCTTTTCAATTTTTTCTAAAATATTAGTTTGCAATTTAATAATTATTTTATTTTTTAATAATATTATTTAAATTTGAAATTTAAATCCCAAATTTCCCTCTCAAAACTCCAACAAATCTAAATCATGAATCTAAATTAATTAATCTTAAAATATAAATATATATTATTTTAAATAAAAATTGTTTTAGTCATTTTGATTGTTAAGAGCTATTTTCATAATAATATTTTTAATGCTATTTTATGATATTTATCTACAAACTACTAGTTAAATATTTTGACATTTTAAAGTGTTGTTTACTAGAAAGAATACAGTTACGTGGAGTTTAGATAGAACTAGATCTCGATCTGCGTAACTACGTGGGTGTTTATTTTTCTGTTTTATAGAAATATATATTTATTTTAGATAATTAATGGTTATATTTTTAACGTTAATCATATATTTAAATATTTATAAAACAATTTCAAATACAATAATTGTATAGTTTATATATTATAATTAATCAATTGTTTAAAACCATCACATGTATTTGTTGTTTTATTATTATTTATTTATCTTATCGTATTTGCATTTATCTATTGAACAAATAAATATATGCATTAAGCAACATATTCAAAATTATTTTGTATTAAATTTATGCTCAATTCTGATCCACCGACCTTCAAAACTAAATTTCATTTAAGCAATATTTTTATGGTCATGAATTTTAGATAATATATTATTAATTCTTACCGTTTGTTGCATCATATGTTCTAAAAATATATATGAATAATATGTATTATAGTGCTCTTGTCTTGATGATAAATATATTTTATAATGCTCTTTTAAATTAAAATCAAGGTTATATTTTAACTACAATTAAATCAATAAATTTAAATATTACACAACTAAAGAAAAAAAAAAGCATAGGTTTAGGAAAAAAATCAGGAAAAGATCTCACGGATAATTTATTTTAATTAGTTGTTTAGGGAAATAAAAAAATAAAATGTAATCATATTTATTGTTATGATATTATTATGCAAATAAAAAAATTTATTAATGTAATTATCTAGGAGATGGTCCAATTAAAGAAATCACACATGAAAAATGTTGTGAATTCTTTTTTAATATATAAGATATGTGTGCCAAAAAGGTTGTATATAATACGGAACTTGTAAACAAATTTGAACATAATTGATTTTGAAAAACATAACATACGTACATACTTCAATTGTCTGTCATAGGTTTATATTATACCAATTAAGTTGTCTATTCCGAAGTCGTCTGATATTTCTCTTGTATAATATATACATTACCATTTACAATTATATTTTCTGTTGTGATTTAAAAGAATGCATGCTCATTTCTCTTGTATAATATATACATTACCATTTACAATTATATTTTCTATTGTGATTTAAAAGAATGCATGCTCCTGTTACACTGTAAAAAGGCTATTTCAGTAGAAAAGAAAAAATGTTGAAAAAGGACTTTGGCTAAAGTTCATCATTTCAACAAAAAAAAAATTAATATGTGAATGGTTCTTACATCGCCTAATTGCACCGAGAGGTTGCAAGATTGTATGATACGGTCGAACCAACCAAAAAAAAAACGGATTGTTAACAAACCACGACGATTAGGGAAAGGAGAAGTCACATGGTTGGTCCCGCTTTGATCACGTGTCGGTCGGTTTATAGAGATAAGGTTAGTGAATAGGATACAGCTGGCTCTGGCACTGACCAATCATAATTGTCAGCCTGTCCTTCCCTCTTCATCTTTTTAGACTATTTCTTTCCTTAATTTTCGCATGTTTTTCTTTTTCTATAGTGCCCATATTCATTTCTTGAATCTTATAACTGTTTTCATCTAACTCTTGCTTTTAATTTTCCTATGTTTTTAGTTGCTTTTTTTTTACTTATCTCACCTCCTTCTTCATAAACTATATAGTATAGGCTTCGAAAATGAAACAAATAAATGATCGCTTTATAGATTTGGTTCACCTATTATTCTGTAGTAAAATATTTCTCTAGCAGTCGTTATTTTATTTTATTTTGTCATATATTATTACTTTCTCTAAAAGTATATTTATAAATATTGGATATCCTCAATATATAAAGTAATCCAGATTAATTTTCAAATAAAGTTGCAATTCAAGAATATACTTTTCCGGGTATTCAAATAAAATATAAATCATAGTTTCATAGTCGTGTTCACGTAAATTTGAGATTGTGGAGTATTTCAAATCCAAACCACTTAATTTTCTAAATTCTGCATGATTCTAGATCTAGACCATCAATGTCTAATTTTGTTTAAGGATTTTTCATTACTAAAAATAAACAATATTAAACTGCTTGGATTTTTTTTAAGAATTTTAAAATAAATTTTTTAAAATATTTGAATTTATAATAAAATTTTATATAAATTATAATTTTAAATTTGACTATATAAGTAAATTATATTAAATATTGTTATTAAATCCTTGAATCAATAAGATACTATTATTATCAATAATGATGTTCTTGGTATCCAACAAATATTGTTTTATTGAAGTCCAACAAATATTGTTACAAGACCACAACATTATTCCCTATTGTCAAATCAAACTAATTATTAAAGAAGAACGCAATAATGGACGGACCTGTAAAACTTTTTCTCCACTATCACCGTCCGGACACTATGGCCGGTGCCCATTTTAGACCTCTAAGGTTTTCTTTTGTTACCCGTAATTTAAATACATGATTAAAGAGATGCTCAAATTTCGTACAAAACTTACATAAGACTACGTTTGTTTTTGATGCTTAATTTGCAGCTGTTGAAACATACGTTTAAAATTACAATAGCGATAAAGAACAAACTGTGGGAAAAATATATGTTGCGCAAACGGATAGCAGATACAAATGACTAACGAACAAAACAATGAATAATGAGTAAATAGACTGCATGCAATAACTATTGAATTATAAAAAAAAATTACATATTGTCAAGAATTTATTAGACGAAATTGATCTTGAATGGTTGCACAGATGATACTAACATACATGATACACCATAAGTTATAAAAAAAAAGAAACATACACCATAAGTTTTAATTCTGATCAATTATCTTTATAAATTTATATTAATTGATGCCACTATTTAGTTAAAACGTATGTTCAAGAAAAAATGACTAAACAACCATTTACGTGTAATATAACATATTTGCCATATGATAAAAAAAGTTTTGCGGTCTCTATTATTTTAAAGAAATCTTGTATGGTATAAAAATTACCGATATAATTCACTGATATACTATTGTTAAATTCGTACCCCACAAATTTACAGCATTTGTGAAACTTGTTTAAAACATACGGATCCCAAAATGGAACTTATATATATATATATATATATATATATATATTAATTTAACTTTTCTCAAAAAAAAAAGAAGAAGAAGTAATTTACCAACATAAACATATATATGTTGGATTACAATCTTTCATAAACTAGTGCTGTCTTGCTGCAATGATTACATAATTTTATTTTGAAGATAGTATCACCAGCTTAAACCATATCGATTTTTAGCCGAGGCGTTGCTAAAGAGAGAGTAACATATACAGACAAATTTTTTAAAGTGATTTGAATGATCGGAAGTAAACTATTAGACCGGACAAGGCCAAAATAATACTGTCGACTGGGTCACAAGAATATGCTTTTGGGATATGTCTAACCAAACTTACGCTTTCATAATTAATCAAGGATAAACAAACAGATTAGGTCCAGTATATTTAAAGATAATGAGAGCATCTAATCATTTTTACATTTTAATAATTCCTTAAGCATTAAACAAAAACAAACAAAAGGTCGCGGTCGCGTATACCGTATACGTGCACCATGTGTGAGTCTGTTTTTGGATTCTTTAAAGTTTAGATAGGGTTTAGAAAACTAAAATTATTTATCTATTTACAAGACGCGATAAATGGTGTCAAAGTGCTCTTGGTTCGTGGGCTCATGCTCATGCTCATGCTTAGTTAGAATCACTTGCTTATAATCATGGATACCGTTTCCGTTTGAATTGAACATACTATATGTGGAGCGTAAGCTATAAGATGGTAAATGATTTTAATGAACACAATGATGTGATGGACTACAATAATCTAAAAGAAACCCCATAAGATTATTGTTTACTTTGTTTCATGTATTTTGATGATTTAGAAGTTCTCATGCATATCAATCAAAATATTAGAAATGTCTAATAAACATTTCTTGTTAACTCGTACCTATTTAATAAAATGAAATCACAGATTACAATTAAAGGTATTACAAAGACATTAAAACCAATTTACAAAAATACATATTGAAACCGATATTACATATAAGAGCATTTTTAACTCCACTATATTTTTTTGAAATAGAGTTTGAAATAAAAACTTCTCTAATCCTACATTCCTACTTCATAATTCTACTCTATAATAGAATAAATAAGTTTATTCTCAAAAGTGATAATTTTATTTTTTGTTTATTATTTTATAATTTACTTTATTATGCAGTATGATTAGAGTGAAACTCCAATCCACTACATTTGATAAAAACGGAATAATGCATTGAAAATACTGCAAGACCGTAGTATTTGCGCTTGTTAAAGATAA
The DNA here is from genome assembly GCA_016432835.1 of Brassica nigra. Lineage (NCBI taxonomy): Eukaryota > Viridiplantae > Streptophyta > Magnoliopsida > Brassicales > Brassicaceae > Brassica > Brassica nigra. The sequence continues at coordinate 11,028,504 of CM028247.1, read as the reverse complement.
CTTTATTATTTTCGTTGAAATAATATAGTTTCATTTATGTTCCGCCGGTCGACCATTCAAAGTAGTTTGAGTAACATCCTAACTAAAAATTCTTTTTGATTGACAAAGAAAATCTTATTTTAGAAGAAATAAGAATAAGACAAGACAACGACATGAGATTAGAATAATACCAAAGAGATAACGTTTTATATTTTAACTATACTTAGTGGAAAAATAATTGAGAGAATGACTTTTTAGGATCGACAATGGGACTATTATATTGACAGCATTAGTCCAAAATAAATGGTTACTATGTAAGTGTCACTTCGCATTTTAAAATCACGAACCGGCGATGAGCCACTGACTAATTTCTACATGATTAGTCCTTAATTTGTATGTTTATATGCGAAAGTGTTCTCTTTCTATTAATTAATTGAGTAATACTATTCTTTCTGTTTCATTTAATTTGATATTTAAAGTTAATGCACAAAGATTAAAAATGTCATTTTTTATAAAATTTATCTTAGTCACATAAAAATATCATTAAATAAAACTAGTTTAATTAATAAAATATATGTTTAATTAATAAAATATAGTATTATGTAATTAGTTATAAATGTCAAAAAGTATCAAATTTTTATCTAAAATTTTGAGAACATCAATTAATTTTTTTTTTAAATCTCAAACATCAGATAGATTGAAACAGAGAAAATAATATATTTCTTCTACTCTTTGATTAAAAAAAAAAAACATTTCTTCTATTCTTGTATTCATCCAAACACATGTAGTATATGCAACATCTCGTGCATCTGTCATCATGGACCACGTCTATAACTTCGTTTTCTGTTTTTGAATTGCTTTTTGCTTATTCTTTTCCCAAATAAAGTAATGCTAAGAAATTTCTGTTAACCTAAAGTAATTAGATTATTAGGTTAACATATTGAACATGCCTTCAAACTAGTATACGAACAAAACACACACATATATATTGTTAACGCTACAACTTTCTTTCTTTTTTTTTTTGCTTAACAAAAAGTAAATTAGATGAAAATCACAATATCGTTGTACAAATGGTTCTGCATATCAAATAACGTGACATCGCATTAGTATTTTTAATAGAGCGATCATCTGTCTAACCCTCGAGGGCTAATACATCTGACTTCTTTAAATCCTAGACTCTGAAAACTGCAATACAGAGATTGAACAAGAAAGAGTGATACATTGGATTAAGTGGTCACAAAAATGCAAAACTCCGAGATTTATCTTCATTTATAGCGTATGTAAGAGTGAACAACTTGCATTATGACTTCCCTTATGGAAAGCTATATGGTCCAGCCGGCCAGGGGATGGTTTGACATATCTAATAATTGATCATAGAGATTTGAAAACTTCACATAAAACTTTTAACCAGAAATATATGGCAGCATCTATATTGTATGTATAAAAAACAAATAAAGAGTTGGAAACCATACCATTATCCGAGTCTAACACTTTCAAAGCGAAAGGGCTCGAGCTCTGTTTTAGAGAACCACAGTGCCAGTTTCTTGGGAGTACACATTCTTTGACCTGAGTTTTAATGTGGAAATTGTTATGATTTTGAGAAGCAAAACAGACTCATCTAATTAATACCATCAATGTTAAAAAAAAAAGTCTTGCTCCAATACATACTGATTATGGAGAGAATCAGGATTCTGAAACAAAGGAATATGATGGGAGTGTCTTCACCAACACTAATAAACAAGAAACATAAATAATACTATCCTAGCAGAACAATCTCAAACTCATTTCAAGCTATGAGAGATTACGTAAAAGAAAAAATTCAAGGCATCAAATTTATCACTGGATGGGAATTGCAGATCGAAGATACTAAGAGAGAAACCAAAATTCACATAGCTTAAAGAGTTGTGATGATATTAGGCTTAAGCGATGGTTGGGTCCAAGAAGTGTGAACCACATTTTCCGGACATATAAAGAAGTGTATTAGCTCCAGTCACACTTGTGTTGTGTCCATGTCGGTAGGTAAAACCATGAGCTTGCTTCCTCATTTGAACATCTGAAATACCTGAGCAGACATTCTAAAGAGGCATATAATATTGTATTACTAGCTCGTGTGACAAATATGAAATGTCTTCCAGAATCACATACATGTCAAAAGAAAAAAACATGATGATGCAGTTGCAATCTCTTACTCATCCATCATAGTGTTAGTTTTTAGCTTTGAATACATGAGAAAGGTGAAAGAAAACGCAAGAGTACATTTGAGGATTTGCGTGAGAAACAAAAGGATGAATAAAACTTGAAATCTCTCTCAAGCACGTCTTTTGCTGAGACGCCATGAGTTAGGCTCGTGATAACGATCGTACAGAGGCTCTATCCGTTCCTGGCGCTTACGCTTGCTCATATGGGTTGGATCAGCCACTTTGAAAAACCTTGGAGCTAGCTCCACAAGCCACTTTGGATCAATTACAGTCACTTCTCTCATGTACTCCTTGGTCGTCATCACAAGATCATGGTATATCACCCAATCTGGTTGTCTCTGGAACAATGCACTGCTCGGGTGTATGTAAACCGGTTGGTTCTCCACTAGCGTCCTGTAACCTTCCTGCGGATCTTTTCTTGCTCCATGGAAGAAGAATCCTGCTGTGATTGCTTTCCTTATCTTCGTGAAATTCTTTCCGGCGCTTACCACGTCTAGTTTATATCTGTAAACATCAAAACCACACGTTTAGAGACTGGACTTGTCACACACTAACAAACTCAACGTCAATGCTAGTTTAGTTACTTAAACAAAATCACACGTAAAGAGTCTAGACTTGTCACACACTAACATGCTAAGAAACTAGTTTGGGTTAGTTACTTGATCAAAACCAGACTTTAAGAGACTCGACATGTCACACATTTACAAACATAAGAGGCTAGACTTGTCACACAATTACGGTCAATTTAGTTCAGTTACTTACTTGTCCATAATGCTGAGAAGCTGTTTCCTCACGTCTTGTGCACGTCGCAATGATCTCGACTGTATGAAGTTCTCAAAACACCATGGGCCTGAGAAGTTCTTAGCCTTCCAAGCTTCATATACAGCTAGCAATGTCAAGTGGTCACCTTCAGGCTGGAAAAACTTTGCCCTCTTCTGGTCTGCTTGAGCTTGCTTCTCTCTTGGTCTATAAAATATGTTACCCGTCTGGATCATAGCAATCATCGTCAAAATCTCATCGCTGCACCCAAGATCCACACTCGCTAGCAACATCTTAGAGAGCGGTGGTTCCAGAGGAAACTCAGCCATTTTTCTACCTAGCTTTGTCAACAGACCTTCTTCATCTAAAGCTCCCAGGCTGTACAACTGTTCCATAGCAGAGATCAAGGCTTGCGGTTGGGGTGGATCCATGAAGTCAAACGACAACAGGTCATTGATACCCATTGCTTTCATGGTCAGGGTTGTCATTCCAAGGTTAATCCTCTGGATTTCAGGGATTGATGTAGGAGGCATCTCATTACGGTATGCGCTCTCCGTGTAGAGACGGTAACATTTCCCAGGACCAGTACGACCAGCACGTCCAGCCCTCTGCTTCGCAGATGCCTGTGAGATTGGAGTAATGACAAGCGATTCTAGTCCTTGCTTTGGGTTATACACGTTCTGCTTTGCAAACCCAGGATCGACAACATAATAGATTCCATCTATTGTCAAAGAAGCTTCTGCAATATTTGTAGCTACCACAACTTTCCGGGTACCAGGAGGAGGAGGATCAAATATTCTAGACTGCATTTCACTAGGAAGGGCACTGTAAACAGGAAGTATGATGAGTTCAGGAACGTTTTTACCTAGATTCTTCATTCTCTCGTACAGAGACTGACATGCAGAATCAATTTCTTCCTGTCCCGTCAAAAAGAGAAGAATGTCACCCTCTGGCTCAGTCAAGTGAATCTGAAGAACTGTGATCAGAGCTGCATCCAAGTAATCGCTTTCTGGCTGTTTGGTATACAGAATCTCTACAGGGAAGGTTCTTCCAGGAATTGTGAAGATGTTGCAGTTGAAGAAATACCCAGAGAATTTCTCTGCATCCAATGTGGCGGATGTGACTATCAGACGAAGGTCAAGCCTGCGTTTCAACAGCTTCTTTAGAAGACCAAACAACACATCCGTGTGAATTGTCCGCTCATGAGCTTCATCAAGCATTATAACAGAGTACTGAGCGAGGTTTTCATCAATCAGAATCTCCCTAAGAAGCATACCATCAGTCATGTACTTAATCACAGTATCTGGTCCGGTACAATCCTCAAACCGAATAGCATACCCTACCTCTTCTCCCAAACGACAACCAAACTCCTCAGCTACCCTCTTTGCAACAGACATTGCTGCGACCCTACGAGGCTGAGTACACCCAATCTTTCCTTTCGTTGTGTAACCTGCTTCTGCAAGATACTGAGTCACCTGTGTCGTCTTCCCTGACCCAGTCTCACCAATGACCACCAACACTTGATTGTCATGCACAGCCTGTATCAGCTCCTTTTTCAGCTTGTATATAGGAAGGCTCTCCCTTTGCTCCTGGATAGAAAGCTTTGATCTTTGTCCAAAAGTTGGAGTTTTCCCAAAAGCATCCTTCTTCCACTCAGGCATGTCATAAGCTGATAAACCGACACCTCTCAGCTCCTGAGCAAGATGCCTTTCACCAGTTTCAGGCATAGGATCTTCCCAAGGACGATTCAGATCCTTGGGGATGGAGTCAAGCATTGTTCTTTGCTGCTGTTCCCTCATTTCTCTCCTCTCCTTGGTGAGGGCAGACTGAAGTGCAGCGGCACGACTCAAGGAACCTTCTGGATTTTTGAAGATTTTGACAGGAGACATGTCAACAGAGTACCTGGTTTGCCCTTGCAAGAAAGCAGGTTCGTCTTCGTTCATCTCAATCTCAAGCTCTTCTTCAGCACCTTCCTCCTGATAAAGCATCCCATCTCCGTCCTCATCATAATCTGGAAACTCAGACGCTTTCAAGGCACCAGCAGCAATGAGCTGCTTCGCTTCCCATCTCTCAGGCGAGCTCATCTTCTTCAGTGGCCTGCGTGAAGGCGCAACAGTACTCTCCTCAACAATCCGAATCCCTGAAATCCCAGTCTTGGTGACTTGCCCATCCTTTGTTCTGTACGACGGATTACTCCTCCCTACATCATCATCATCTGAAGGCTTCTTCAACGGGATCAAGTCTCTCCCCGTGCTCTGATCAACATCCTTCATGGAAAGACTATACTTACCACCCTCTTTAATAGACACAACCTTGACATAAACTTCCATATCCCGCTTCACCACACTCTCTGCCCTATCAACCCTTCTAGTAGCCATCTGAGAAACATGGACCAAACCTTCCTTCCCTCTGAACCTATCAAACTGAACAAAGCAGCCAGAGTCCATCACCCTAGTCACTCTACCCTTGTAAACCTGATACAACTCAGGCTCGTTCGCACCAGTGTACTCATCTTGCACACCACGTTCTCTACGCCTATCACTTCTTCCATCTCCACCTTCATCATCACTGCGTGGTCTCCCCCTGTGCCTATCATCTCCACGGTCTCTTCCTCTATGCCTATCACCTCTTCCATCATCACCACGGTCTCTACCCCTATGCCTATCGCTTCTTCTATCATCACCATCTTCATCTCCACGATTCCTATCTCTATGCCGATCCCTATCCCTACCGGAATCTCTCCGATCCCTACCCCTGTTTCGATCCTCCTCTCTCTGCCTCTCCTGAGCTTCCCTCTCAATCTCCTTCTCGAGCTCCTTCACCTTATCCTTAGTATCCTTAATCGCCAAGCCTTTGAATCTCCCCTTCTCACCTCCATCTTCTTCCTCTACATCGTCGGATTTGGGCTTCGGAGGGTAGATCCCGTGGATTACGGTTAACAGAGAGCGGACGAAGTAATCAGGAAGCTCTGCGCCGTCCTTCTTCAGCTTCTTGTCGAGTTCATCGGCGGTCTCGGAGTTGCGGCCGAGATGGATGATGTACTCGGCTAAGTCCTTCGGCGCTTGACCTAGATGCGTCTCCAATTCGTTGCAGATGTTGGAGACGAGAGAGAGATGGTTTAGTTTGTTGAGTTCCTTATTCTCCATTGCCAGCAAATCAATGAAACTCGAAGATGAATCGAAAGAACAAGTTTGTTTCTGGATAATCGATTTCTTAGGGTTTTCTTTCTACACTGTTTTTTTTTTCTTTTTCTCTCTGAATGCTGCCTTTTATAACGTGGACCTTTTCCTTTTTTTTTTAAGTTTTGTTGTGAATGGGCAGATGTAAATTCTACTATTTTCCTTTTTTTTTTTCCTGTTGGGTTTGGTATTTGGAAGCCCCATATCTTTATATCATAAAAGGCTTCTATAGATATGTAAGTGATTTTGAAGATTTTTTTTTTTTATGGTTATTGCGCTAACAAATATTTTACAAGAAAATTTCTATATGGCCTAATTATATTTTTACTTTTAACTGAAATCTTTTTATGGTATTAGTGAATCCTGAATGTGAATGATTATTTTTTCTTATAGTATAGTCACTAGTGGAACATTTGATTACAGTTCAATTATTTTGAGATATACGAAGTAAGACACAACAAAACGATTCCTACACAATCTTGATATATTGATTGTGGCAATTGACAATAGTCATTTGTTGTTTAATAATAATATTTGATTCTTCAGATCAATATGTGATTATAGTAATTTTATAAACCAAAATCTAGCTAATTTTCCAAATAAATGAAGTCTTCAACTAGTTTTTTTTTTTTAAATCTAAAATGTGATATCATCCCCTTTTTATTATTTGAGGAATACTTTTATTAATTAACTTCACTCTCATGTGTGATTAATAAAATCGTCATTGTTTAGGTATCATTATGAAAGCTTTCCTCATACCTTTTTTTTAAAAAAGGTTTTAATTGACTAGATAAATTACATGTAATGTCATGGGACATTAAAACTAGATAGTGATTATAGTATATGTTTGTCACGTTAATTTAATGTTCGATATCTATATGTTTTTCTCAATCAAACCGATGGCTGTTTGATTTTATACATTGATATTTAATAATTTTACCAATCTAAACTCAAATAATTATATTTCTATTTATCTAAACGATGGTTCATGATGTATTCAAAACTTTTTGTCATCAAACTTATTGAAAATAAGTGTACAGCTTTCCCCAAATCTTTACTACTAGACTCGCGATCCTTCATGATCTGTATTGTATAGTGATTGAAAATAATCTAAAACAGTTTTAAGACATGATTTGCAGACATAATTAAAGTTTAGACCCCCTGGTTGACATGTATTTGGTCAACCAAACACTTTTTCTCTACAACACATAGAAACCGAACTTAGGTTTCGAATGATAACGATTTTAAACCGCATGTAACTAATAGTAACAAAAATCTCTAAGATGTGATTATTCTGAATGTTACATTCAAAGTTTAGTATAACTGAATTAGATTTATGAATAGTTTTCTAAGTGAAAGAATACATTAAAGAAATAAAGCCCAAATGAGAGATTTATTGATTTGACAAGTGTAAGCAAGTTTTTTCTAACAAAAGAAAAAAGAAAAGAAAATCATAAGAAATGATGGTGTCACCAAACTTATAAACACATGAAGAAATCGAGTTACCCAAACGACACAAAGAAAAATATTTTGTTAAAAAAAAGAATGAAGAACATGTAAAATTTAGAAAAATAAAAAGTGATTTATTTGGAAAATGATAAGATATCGCATTCCAATATTTTTATATAAGACATAGTAATTTGTCAAATAAATAAAAAAATAATTGTAACACGTTCAAATAGAAAATCTAAGAAGTGCCACCTAATTCTCTTCTTTTACTACACCGAAAGAACAAAAATTCCCAACTTTTATTTTCCATTTTTCAGAAGTGGGCGTTTGTGAGGTCCTGATTCCCGAAGCCCAACTCAAAGAGCCTCTCTCTCTCTCTCTCTCTCTCCCTTGTTGACTCAACACTCCACATGAACCACACAAATTCATAACGCTTATGCTACACAAAGAAGCATCCAAACTCAATCCTCTCACCTCCACCTCACGTTCCCCGGCGCCACCATCACTACTAACCCTCATACTCGTCGCCTGAAATCAAATTCCACTATGCAACACCATTTTCATCAGCATCAACATCACCATCACATTCCTCATAATCCTTGGCCCATATCCCATCTCTGTAGATTCTCATCTCTCTACCTTCTCCTCTTAGTTCACATACATCTTATTCCTCCCTCTTCTTGTTCTTCTTCTGAGAAATGACTCTCCCTTATGGTTTCTCTTCGGTTAGAAACCACTCTCTTCTACTTAAGACTTCTCACCTCTGCGTACCCAGATCAGCTATCAATTGTTTCTCTCCCAAGGAATCTCCTTTCTTCAAGAAGAGCAGTTCCCGATTCCTTTCTCCTCAGAAACACACTTCTCTTCCGCTGAAACTCGTCTGCCCTTTAGCTAGCTTCTCTTCTTATGCTGAGGGAGAAGAGAAACACCATGGCGATCAACAGATACAGAATTCTCACGACTCTTCTACCAATTCGAACGAATCAGGTGGCAAAGGTAATCCTGAAGCTACTGGAGACTTCTCTGGAATGGCTAACGCCTTTAACATCTCGTCCAAAACAGCCAGGGCAATCACCATAGTCATCGCCTTCTCTGCTCTCTCCTTACCACTCTTCATGAAATCCCTGGGACAAGGACTCGCTCTCAAGACCAAGATTCTCTCTTACGCAACACTACTCTTCGGTTTCTACATGGCGTGGAACATCGGAGCTAATGATGTGGCCAATGCCATGGGGACTTCTGTTGGATCCGGAGCCCTAACAATCCGGCAAGCTGTGATCACGGCTGCAGTTCTTGAATTCTCAGGTGCCCTTCTGATGGGAACTCACGTGACTAGCACGATGCAGAAAGGGATTCTCATGGCTAATGTGTTCCAAGGGAAAGATATGCTGCTCTTTGCTGGTCTTCTCTCTTCCTTGGCTGCAGCTGGAACTTGGTTACAGGTTCCCATCTCGTCTCCTCCTTCTTCCTCACTAGTTTCAATAAAAGATTTAGTAAATTTAGTACCTCTGAGGATGGCAATAACAAATGATACAAGTACATAACATAATTGCAGGAAAACATTTATGCTTCTTCTGCACTATTTTCAATAGAAAATTAAGTAAAGCTGAAACCTTTCCTCAAAACAATACAAGTAGAAACCTAATGGTTCAAACGACTGTGTAATTGTGAATTTTCACAGGTGGCTTCTTACTATGGGTGGCCAGTATCGACAACTCACTGTATCGTTGGCTCAATGGTTGGGTTTGGATTGGTTTACGGTGGAGCAGGTGCCGTGTTCTGGAGTTCTTTAGCTAAAGTGGCTTCATCTTGGGTCATCTCTCCTGTAATGGGAGCTCTAGTCTCTTTTCTTGTCTACAAATGCATCAGGAGAGTAAGTCGAAACAAACCAAATCAATCCAAGAATCATAGCTCAACCTTCTATCACAATTGCAAACTCTTCTTTTGGTCTTGTGCAGTTTGTTTACAGCGCACCGAACCCAGGACAAGCCGCCGCCGCAGCAGCTCCCGTCGCCGTGTTCGTAGGCATAGCCAGCATCTCCTCAGCCGCATTCCCTCTAAGCAAGACCCTCCCCATAGCTCTATCACAAGCCTTAGCCTGCGGAGCAGCAGGAGCCATCATCTTCGACAGAATCATCCGCAACAAGCTCGGCCACCTCCTAGCGAAAACCAAATCACTCGACGACACGGCCCAAAACCAGCCCAAAACAATCGGATTCCTCTCAGACATCGCAGGCCCAACAGGCACGCAGCTGGAGATCGTCTACGGAGTCTTCGGCTACATGCAAGTCCTCTCCGCCTGCTTCATGTCCTTCGCTCACGGAGGCAACGACGTCTCCAACGCGATCGGCCCATTAGCCGCGGCCCTGAGCATCCTCCAGAGAGGAGCAGGTGCGGGAGAGATCGTGATCCCGATCGACGTTCTCGCGTGGGGAGGGTTCGGGATCGTCGCGGGGCTCACGATGTGGGGGTACAGAGTGATCGCGACGATCGGGAAGAAGATCACGGAGCTCACGCCGACGAGGGGGTTCGCGGCCGAGTTCGCGGCGGCGACGGTGGTTCTGTTCGCTTCGAAGCTGGGGCTTCCGATATCGGCGACGCATACGCTCGTCGGAGCGGTGATGGGGGTTGGGTTCGCCAGGGGGCTTAATAGCGTGAGGGCGGAGACGGTGAGAGAGATCGTTGCTTCGTGGCTTGTTACGATTCCTGTGGGAGCTACGCTCGCTGTGATCTACACTTGGGTGTTCACTAAGATCTTGTCTTTTGTGTTGTGAGAGGAAAGGGCGTGACATTGATCTTCTTCTTCTTCTTCATCTATGTTGTCTGGCTTTGATTGATTCGAATTCGAAAACGCTAAAACTGGTGTGGAGATTGTTCCCTCCTTGTGATTCTGATTATTTCACCAATCGGTGAAGTCTCTATGTGTATTAGCCCGGTTGTCATTTGTAATTGAATCCAAGAACCGAATTGAACCCAATCCGAGTCAAAATTTTATTTAAATTGTAAAAATATTCTAAACACATGGAAGGTGTATTACTATTTTGCTACAGAGTTTAAAGTAATTTTAATTTTATTTTTATTAAAACTTTAGATGATGTTTTTTCCGTTTTATTTTAATTATTGTTGTAGAGTAAAATTTTTATCTCAAAATAAATATTATTTTAATTTTTTAATAAAAATTTTATCATTTTCATATGATATATGATTTTTAATATTTTATAATCTATTTTTATTAATTGAAATCGTGTTCTAAAATACGGTCTAGGCACTGCCTAGGCGCATCTAAGCTATAATTAATCGCATCGTTTTCCGGATACGATTTTATGCGATTTATATAATTCAAGATAATAGCGATTAGACGGATATTACGCTGTCTACGCGACGTCTAGGCGGATTTTGAACAATAATACTAAATTTTTGTTAATATTATTATTATATTACATTAATGTTATTATTTATATTAAATTTATTTATTTTATGTGTTTATATGATTGTAGATATTAGTTTAATTATTGAAAAATCATTTTAAATTTGTCATCTTTATATATTTAAAATGATTTTAATTTTATAATTTAAGACTATTTATATATGTTAAACTATATACTTATACAAAAATAAATGTATTTTAAACATATTTATGTTCATTTTTAAAACTAATGTATGTATATTAATTTTATATTTATATTTTGTATAAAATCATATATCCAGATATATACCCGTTTAGGCGCCGCTTATACTGGTTAAATATACACTCATCTTCAGCGTAATGAACGCTGGCATTTTAACACTGATTGAAATATAGTCAAGTATATAAGTAATAATGTTTTTAACTTTTATTATAAAATATATAAAATTAAATATTTTTAATTCTGTGTATAAATATAAAACAACAATTAAACTGAAATGAAAGGAGTATTAAGTGAAACTAGATTGACCCCTTCGAGATGGATATATTTTGTTTTATTTTAACTTTTAGCAATTTAATTTTTATATTTGTATTTTAATCATATTTATGTTTTTTGTAATCATATTTGTGTATACTATTTTTTAAAAAAATATTAGTAAGAAGTTTTGACAATTGTATTGAATTTATGATGTTGCATAACAATATACTTATACCCAATTTTGTTTAAATTGGATCCGACTCTGGTTAAACTGATAAACCCAACAATCTGGTTTGTAATTTGGTTGTTTTTAGAAAAATATTATTTAATAATCCGATATAACTCAAAACGGTTACCAGTTGAACTCTTGATTGATAGTAATTTTAATTATTAACATATGATTTTTAGTTGTATTATTAGAATATGTTTGTATTCTAATTAGGAAGTTAGACTTTTTTTTTTATAAAATAAGATTATACAATCTTGTGGATCATGAATCTGTTAACAAAGTTAATTGTTATGATTTGGTAATAGTTTATTTTGTTATCAATTATCTATTATAATATTATGTTTTATATTTAGATTATTTTAGATTTAAATTTAATTTTCTTATTCACATTAGACATTAATAATACTTAAAGATTTTCAGTTTAGGATATAACTCGTAAACTTAAATTTCATACTGCTAGTTTAGGATATAATTTGTAAACACATAAGATGTTGCTAGATTTTGACCCGACTTTCAAAGCGTGAGATTATTTTTGAAATATTTCAAAATTTATTTGATATAAATATGTATTTGTATACATTTAGATTTATAAATGAAACATTATATTGAGTATTTTAAAACCCGACCGACCAAGCAGTTAAACTGACAAATTGTGTGGTCTTGTATGTAGTTCGGTTTAGTTTTCAAAAAAAATTATTTAAAATCCTTTAAAACAACTAAAATTCGGATCGGCTACGGTTGAACTGATAGATGATCCAATATGCAATTCGGTTTAACTTAAATTATTATAGTCAAATTAAATTTTCATCTTGTTGTAAGGGTAATATATCAATAATCGAGAGGATGCATACTAAAATTAAATATATTTGAGCATCAACAATTTGTATATGTTTATTAAAATTTAATGATTTATGTTTGTAAATATAATTTTCATTTATTTAGTTAGTTTACTTTTGTTATTCACATGTTATTAGATTTTTCATGTTTTGTTTATGACTTATTTTAAATTTTAAATTTAATTTCATTATTCGCATTAGAAATGTAAATATTTAGTAATTTTAATCTTTATATATATTTTTATTATATATAATTATGTTTTATAATTAATTAAACCATTGATTCATAATCTCTTGCATCGATTTATGTTAATGTAATGTTTTATGATATAATTGTGTTAATATATTTGTTAAATTAGTTAATATTTGATAAAATATATTACATGTGTTTGAATAACCCGTAAAATATATTCATAAAAATATCAAGTAACATGTTTCATCGTGTTTTAAATATTAATAATATCAATTATTAATATTTTTGTCATATATATATATAGATTTATGTATATGTATATCTAATTTAATAAGAATTATATTTTATGTATTTAGTGAGGGTTTTGAAGAAATTGTTTTTATTTGGATTAATATAGTTGTATATATACAAATTAATAGACATATATAATTATTTATTACATTAATAAATAAAATATAATTTATTTTATTGAAATTACGTATTTATATAAATTAAATTCATTAGTTTAAAATAATATAATAGATTAGTTAGTTAGTTCCTTAATTTTAGGCATGATATATATTTAATTGCAATTAAATTAGATATATGAATAGAAATAATAGGAAGATAATTAAATTATATGAAGAGAAATAATAGGACCAAACATTTTTTTGATAGTTCAAAAAGTAGTCGATAAATATTGCTCCTGTTTTAATAGTATTGATAAGAATTCATTATAATTTTGTTAAATCACACTATATTTTTTGGCACAAACCACACTAAAATCTGTAAATTTAAAACTCCTACTTTCTTTAACTAAATCCACTGTTCGTCGTTGACAAAAAAAAAAAAAAAAAATCCACTGTTCGTCTCGTCGTCCTAATAAAATTGAGTTCGAGTGGGTGTCGTTAAATTTCTGCTAAAAACGTCCTGGTGTTTGTTTCCTGATCAGAGAAACGTCAAGTCTCACATGTCAATGTTGTTTTCGTGAGACGCGCGCATCTCTTACTTTTCGTACACGCGTCCCCTTAGAAATTCGACATGACTTCCTACTTTAATGACTAAACTACCCTCACACGCATCGTCTGCTCAGTGCTCACTGATCTCTCAAATTAAAAATCCGAGGGTACTCTAGTCAAACAGTTAACTGGCACCACGAATTAGAGATATCTCCCGACCAAAGCTATCTCCTTGCTTCTCTGGCTCTGTTTCTTCCTCGTTTCCACTAGCGTTTTCATGGCGGCGGTTATCGGAAACGTGGCCTTGCTTCTCGACGTTAACTCTCATCGTACGGTGGTCACTGATCGGAGAATACGCTTGGCGGTTGTCGACGTCGTTCTGAATCTACCGAAGAGGGATTCTCACAGTTACGTTTCTTCTCACTACGCGTCTCTCTCGTCAAGCAAGCCTCTCGAATCGGACGGAGAGGCTCGGAGTCGCCGGTTTGTGACCCGCGGAAAGGCGAAATCCAGGGCTAACGCGGTGGATTACGACGAGGCGGGATCCAGCGACGAGGAGAGCGGCGGTGGCGACGAGAAGGAGAGTGATGAAGAAGAAGATGAAAAATCGTACGATGTGGAGAAGGAGATGAAGAGGAGAGCTAAGGAGCTGCAGGATATGAAGGAGCTTGAGAGGAAAGCAGAGGAGTTGCAGTATAAGATTGATGAAGAAGGTGGTGATGATGATTCAGAGGAGAAGAAGAGGATGAGGGTGAAACGAGAGCTCGAAAAGGTGCGTTCTTTTTAGGGTTTTATGTTACTTAAAATGTTGATGTTACTTGCTCATGAAGCTTTTTTAAGATTAGTTTAGTTGAAAATGCAATTTTGAAGAGTTGAGATGTGGTGATTGAAGAGATTGGTGAGAGCAGGTAGCTCAGGAGCAAGCAGAGAGGAGAGCAACTGCAGAATTGATGTTCGAATTGGGACAAAAGGCTTACGGTAAAGGCATGTATGGACGAGCAATTGAGTTTCTTGAAGGAGCTCTTACCATTATCCCAAGGCCAACGCTCTTTGGTGGTGAGGTTGGTTGATAAAAAAACACCATTTAGGTACTCCTTTTTACATTTTTGAATAAGAACCGGTTTGCTAATGATATATTGATTTGCCAGATACAAATTTGGTTAGCTATGGCATATGAGGCCAATAATCGCCACGCTGATTGCATTGATCTTTATCAGCAACTAGAGAAGAGACACCCGAGTCCTGGTATCCGTCGCCAGGCCTCTGAGCTTAGGTATATCTTGCAAGCTCCTAAGCTCAAGATCTCTCAGGAGGAAATGGTTACCATACCCATGATCGGTTCAAGCTACGACAGGTATTCGTTTATGTTATGTTTCCTCCTCCTGGCTCATGCATATTGACATCACTTTAAAAATGCTTTTTTTTTTTGGATGTTTTGTTCACACAGCTATGCAGTGACATGGAGTGACAAGGAGAGGGACAAGGACAGGAGAATGAATGAATCGACTACGAATCAGCTCAACTCGAGTGAAGACTTTCTAGGAAAGCTCTTGGTTTGGCGACCACCTGTCGGGATGGAGAAAAACAAAGTCTTTTGGCTTTCTTTGACACTGTGGTTCGGTTTAGTTGGAGCAGCACTTTTGCTACAAAGATAAGTGAAAGAGGAGGAAAGAAACTCATTTCGTTCCCACAGGTGGTACTGTTTCATCTCTCTCTCACTTTGTCTTGTAATTATATTTGAATATGGATGTATAAATTTGCAAGTAGATGTAATCATATCTCACTGTAGATAAAAGTGATTGGTGTTTGGAACTATATATATATCACTTTCTTCTGTATTACTATTGTACTGTAATTGTTTATTTAGATATTCAGTGATTTAGAAAAGTTTTGGGGAGTTTTAAGGTAAAAGACCAAGGCACGCTTGATGAAGTTTGAAAACTCACGTCACATGTCTTGAGAAAAGCACCAATTCACGTGCATGTGTGGATTATTCATAGTACTAGTCTACTAGATCATACTCTATCATAAACTTGCCTGGGTGGAGCCATGTCTTGTGTAAAATGAAAGAAGTATGATAATTTTACCGACAAGTTGTTGTTGTTTATAGATTTGTGTACTCACTAATTCTTTATAATATTAAAGGGTACATTGATCGTTGTGTATCATAGCAATGTTCGAGACATGCTTGTTCTTACATGTTTTCAGCTAGAGAAACACAAAGAGTGGGAGAGTAATCTTCAGAACTAAAGTAAATTAGAAATGGGCATATCGTTTTGTAAAGAAGCGAGATCCAGTGTCTGATCCAGCTAACCCTCAATCCCACGAATTAGTTGGGGAAGACCCTCTGTCTGGTTGCCATAATTGTGGCGATGAGTTTGTCATTGCTTTGCGACCATTATCCAAGAAAAGTTAGACACATCTATCATTCCTAACATCCTATCACTCTCATTAATCGAAGTGATGATACTGAGATCGCAATACTAGAGAAAGGGAAGTAAGTCCGACTTCGTCTTCAGTAAGTGCAACTGGTGTGGACAAGATCTCAACGATAAGTCCCAATACTATCGTTGCTCAGTCTATGGCTTTTGCTTGGATCTTCATTGCTCTCTCAAAAAATCCTTCTCCAATCATCACAAATCCCAAATGTCATCACCATCCACTCCTTTTCTTCCCTCGACCATTTTTACTCCCATGTGATCATGCTTGTGGGTTGGTCAACATCTCGGAGCCGGTTTATACTTGCTTCCAGTGTCATTACGTGGTCCAGCAGAGTTGCATTGACTTACCACGCCAAAATAAAGACACATTTATGATTTGCTTCGATTTTAACAGATATTGAGTTTTAGTATTTGCTTTGTTTCGAAAGTTTATGGATATTCGGAAGATATTGCGCCATTTGAAAAGGTGGGTGTCGGTGTGATCAAATATTTTTATCATGAACACCATTTGAAGCTCTAGAGGTATGAGAGGGTTAGAGATGCAGATAAGCAATGTGAAGCGTGCATTACTATACACATTGGATGCATAATGGGATCCTTTATGTATCTGAAGCATGGATTGACATTCCACTTCCATGGTCGTGGTGATAAGATTCTGGAAGTTGTTCGTAACAGTAGTAACAGTCGACCGATTTGCTCTAGGTGTGCCAAACGTTGCCACTCTCGTCTACTACACAGCTATGCAGTAACATGGAGTGACAAGGACAGGAGAATGAATGACTACGAATCAGCTCAACTCCAGTGAAGACTTTCTAGGAAAGCTCTTGGTTTGGCGACCACCTGTCGGAATGGAGAAGAATCGATTCTTTTGGCTTGCTTTGACACTGTGGTTCGGTTTAGTTGGAGTAGCACTTTTGCTACAAAGATAAGTGAAAGAGGAGGAAAATTAAAACTATTTTGTCTGCAATTTTGACTTCTAAAATTTTAGCATTCCGTTACTAAACTCTAGTGCTTCACGAACTTGTGTAACATACCGGCCATCTTTATCAAACTGTCGAAACCGGTGAATGCAAAATTTAACTTTATCTTGTTATTATAAGATACAAAGTGCTGTTGACCCAAACACAAATGGAGAACTGAGTTTCTTTGATACGAATACTAGCTTACTTACTGTCCTTTCAGTTTACGAGTTGCTCTATTTCAGATGCTTCTCCTCCCCACTCTCTTATCCTATCATCAGCCATCGCAGCCTACATAACAAAACAGATGGTTCCATTCAGCTAGAACATCGAAAGGTTTTATTTTGAAACAAAAGTAAAGATTTTTTTTTCAATGCTGTTGAGTTTTACCTCTTTGTCCCAATTTGTTTTGCAGATCATCCACGTCAAGACTATTGTCTGAACCACGGTTCCCGTCAACATCCCACACCAGATTCCCTAGTACATCAAAGATTTTGCAACATTTGGTCTTTTGAGTTCTGAACTTTTACGTTTTCAAAGGTTGTATAAAACGAGATGATAGTGGAACTTTGAGTATCATTCTAACCTTTACACCAAAGTCGAGTTTGTATCCTAACAAAAGACCGAATGGGATTCCAAACAAGTAATAGCATGCGATGTTAACATACGCCACCACTGCTTGCCATCCAGCTCCCACAGCCACCCCTGTTTTTTCAGTTTATCATCATATTGCCATTGGATTATTAAATAAGTTTCTCATATAACCAAATACATAACCCAATGTAATTTATTAGATGTATATTTCCTTATATCTAATGATTACACTACCGAACATGTTTACATTCACACGTAGGGATGAAAACTAAAAGAAACGGACTAAATTTAACTGAAATAATAATAAAAATAGGTAATTACAAAAACCAAAAAAAATACAGAACAAAAGACAATGTTATTTAGTTTGTTAGTAGACTCAAACCGAAACAAAATGTTTAGCGAAACAAAATTAGTTGTAGTTCGGACATATTCACAAACCAAAAACCGCAACCCCCAAAACAAGAACCGCACAAAAGTCAAGCTAGAAAAGAAACCTTAACTTATTAAGCTAAAAGAGAAACTATATATATATATATGATATAATTATGACTAAGAAACCAGAAACTTAATCAAACCCAAATGAACTAGTTTTTGTTTTGAGATAGTTAGACGGATTACCTGATAAGACAGGTTGCACATTGTTGATGACAATGGAGAGTGCAAGTATTGGTGTGAGTTCTTTAACAAGTATGATGACTTCTTCATCCCCCACAAATAATGATGGATATTTATTTCTAAAGATGAGTAGCACGGTCGATACAATGACTCCAATCAGCGTTGATGTTATCACTGCTACTACTAGTGAGAACTTGGCGGTTCTTGGATGGTTTGCTCCTAATTCGTTTGACACCCTCACACTGCACCAGTTTGAGATCATTTCAAATGTTTATATTCTTAAGTTATAGGCCAGAGAGAAGGTCAATGAATTTTTTTTTCCATGTGTGAAAGACACGTGGTTTTACCTGACGGCTGTGTTCATCCCAATTGCAACCATGGCGGTCCATCCCAAAATGTTCATGCTACAGTTTCAATTTATTTTTTAAAAAATTATTAGACGATGCATAGATTCAAAAAACAATCGTTTTTACTATACAATATTTTTATGATCACATCAGATTATATGTATGCCGACAAGAAAATATGAGCAGGTTGACATATTCGACAGCCGATATTTAGTTTTTATTTTATTTTTGGTAATCAAATTTCTTTTGATAATCCCGATTTTTTTTTGTCCTTTGGTGTATATATTTATATAGTAATATGTTAAAAAGGTTAAACTTCGCAGAAAGAAATGAAAAAGTTTAACAATAATCCAATCAAATTATTTAACTAGTAGGGTTTCACTGCCCAAGAAAGCAACGACTAACGTACACTTGAGTCTGCCATGCTGCATATGCACGATGTATTAATTATAAATTTCTTAAAGAAGATCTTGATTAATGATAACTTTTTTAAAAGGAAGAAACTGAACATCAGTAGTGCGTAAATGACTTTTAAACAAAGAATGACGTTGCATTAACGTGTATAGTAAAAATACTGACAAATTTAAATATTTACCAGATGGAGAGTGCGGCAACTGATACTTCAGCATTCTTCAAATATCCAGCAAATAATATGATTGCCATAAAATACCAAACCTCCAAACTTCAAAAGTAAAACAAAAAAAATCAATAAAACTAACGATGATTGTTAACATTATTAATCAACGAGACAGGTCGGGCATAGACTCACCAGAGCATAACAGCAGAAGCCAAGGACAATCTAACGAAACCCCACAAGTTATGAAAAGCTTCCCATGATAATCCAGACCAAGCTTCACCGCACGTGCCACTAAATATGTACACGATCTGTGCTACGTCAATGAACCACCACGAGCCATTAAGCACGACGGCTAGACCCGCCATGCCCCACTTGAGCTTCTCCATAACAAACCACGTGAGGGGCACGTGGAGAACAAGCGCAGCCGCGGAAATCGCGGCCATGACCATTATCTTGCTTTGCGATTGGAGGAACTTAGCGGTTGGGAAATTAACGGCGTAAGCGAAGATTTGAGGGATCATGTAGATGGAGAAGATTCCAGCGGCGCTAGAGATGGCCGGAGTTTGGCCGATGCAGGCGAGGATAGGGGCGGCGAAGATGTAGAGGAGAGTGAGTATAAGAGCCGTCACGTTTAGGATAACCCATGATCGCTGCAGGTAAACGCCAAGCATAGATAATTTCCCGGCTCCAAACGCTTGTCCACATAGCGTTTCCAGCGCACTTCCCATTCCAAGCTAATCACATTCATAATCACACCCATATACGTTGTTACAAAACAAATAGAAAAGTATATATATGAGTGATAAATGTTAACGTTTGGTTAAATACATAACTATTTTCATTGATATACGACTGGCTGATTACAAAGTCTTTTTGGTGAAATGTTAAGAGGTTGATTACAAAGTCAAATTTGTTTTTGCATCCTTTTCCAAATGTGTAAAGGTATTATATTTGTTTTGACTTGAATATAAAATAAAAATAATTTTCATTTGTTTGCCATTGTACAACCAAATAGGATGATAAATCGATCAACAAAAAAAGTATGTTTCGTGTGGCAGGGTGCATACTAGACGTCCAAACGTACCTCGTATGCCCCGAATTCAAGTTTATTATGTTTCGCCCTCCAAAAAAAAACCAATTTTTGATTTTTGGAATAAATATTATTTGCTATTTGTTTACACACATTGCAAAAATATATCTAAAAAGGTACTAAAAGTCCTAAAACTAATTTATGCCTGGTTCGATTTATGCATTAGGATTAATGTCTATGATAAACAAAAAAAATGAATCTTAAATTAAACATATGACCATAAGAGTATATAACTGTTGAAATTAAATAACCTTTGAAAAAAATAGTTGAAATTAATTTATGTTGCGAGGACAATTACTCCGTTCTTAAATGAGACCATAAGTAATTAAATATACATAAATACTCACCTACATAGTTATTCACCTAAATCTTTAAAAATTCACTTTATGGTATATCGTAATTTCTTTATGCATTACTGTGAAGATTTTTTGAATAATTTTTTTTCCTTTTTAGAGGAAGATTTTTTGAATATTTTAATTAAACAAATAAATTTGTTATATTTTGAAAAGTAAAAAGCAAACATTGTCCACGTTTTGCAAACTTGCAAATGTTATAAGGGGCGTGATGTAATTTACCATGATGCCAAAGGAGAATCCGGCGATAACAGAGTTTTCCACGGAGACGGCGGCAAGAGCGATGGTGCTGACGTGGCCAGCGAATACCTGAGTAACGGCGCCAAGAGAATATTGGTTCACGGACGTGAAAATGGCGGGACCGGCCAGGTACCATAGCTTTTTGGCCTCCACGTTAAACTCCTTGACGAATCCACCGATGGTTGTGATCGGAGGAATATCATTGGCGGGTGAGAAGGGAAGATGGGTCGTCGGGTTGGGGTTTTCCGCCGTAGATAGAAGCGCCTCCGTTAGACTTTTGTCTTTTCCCATGTCGGAGTGAGAGAGATGGAGAGATTTAAAGGAGGCCAAAGACTAAGAACCAAAGAATGAGGATCTTGGGATTAATCATTCATGAATTATATAGAGAATAGGTGTTGTTTATTATATTGACAAAAAGTAATTATTTAGCAACAAGCTAGCATTAATTTCAATAAATTAATTACCAAATGTGGGACAAATATTGTTGTGTAGTGATTATAAAATATAGGATGAATTCAAAGTTATTTTGGTTACCATACTAAATGACATGTGACCTTCTGATATGAATTTTGGTCAAAACTAAATGATATTTTTAATCCACTTACTAAGCACATTTTGTTCGTAGTAAGAAAATGAACGTGACGGTGCTTCACAGAAACCAAGAACATAAATTTTTTTATTCGCAATAAGACGCCTGATTAGACAATGACGACGAAGGAACACGTTATTTGAATTGCGATGGCCTATATGTTAATCTAAAAGCCACCAAGCTAAACAAATTGGTAGGAAAGAATCTTCAAAGGAAAAACAGTTCGTTTTGGTGTGTAGTACCGCGGATCAAACAATCGGTTTTCGAGTTAAAATGAGATTTAAGCGACGAAAAAATGGATTTACAGCAAAGATATAAGAGGATTAAATTCATTTTGACAAAAGTAGCCACCAGTCCCAAGAGAGACGACATCCTCTTCACAAACTCTGAACCTACTATTTCGAACACAATGAATAGCTGTTAACACTAAGCTAATTAGCTACAACACTGCATTTCCTAATGCCTCAGACTTTGAATGCAGTGCCAGAAACCCATTACCAGTTCATGAAAATGCTTAAACAACAGTACAAATAACAACCGTACATCACTTGCCAAACAAAACTTATTCATCATATGATTCTTAAAAACAAAACTTATTCATATTGCGTTTCTCTGAATGTCCTGATTTCATACATACTAAATTTTTTTGATTCGTTTAACATGGGATTCACTGATAGTTATGGTATTTTCATTTCTGTTTCTCTTCGAAAGTGTAAAGAAGAGAAAAAAAGGTTGGCTTCGCATAGCAGCATATGTTTTTTTAAGTGCCTATGTAATATTTAAATTAATTTTATTCCTTTCAAAAAAAATATTTAAATTAATTTTTTTTTTTTAAATAGTTAACATAGTGCCTCGCATAGCAGCATATGTTTTTTTTTTTGAGCGTATAGTTTAATAGTTTATACATTGACTAATGTTACATACGAACCTCAGAAAGTTACAAAAACCCCTACACTAAACACATGGAGGGTTTCAAAGGACACGAAACGATGATATATATATATATATATATTTTTTTAAAGGATGATATCTTATGATTGATGTATTTTAGTTTGAAATAGCATATGATTTAATCATGTATAGTTTAAAATACTCAATTACTCTCAGAAAATCACGGTACAAGCTAGATGCTTTTGGCCTATTGCTACACTATATGCAGTACTATTACTATGGGTATGATTGGCAGAGCATTAGCATAGGCATTATGCTCGTGATTATCCAATCAACATTTATTACAAAAGAATTTACAAGAGCATTTACAAAATGCTAATGCTCTCCAAATGCTAATGCTCTCCAAATGCTCTTTACTCAATGCTCTCATATGGAGCTTAGAGCATTTGATTAAAATATATAAAAATTTAAAATAATTATATATAATTAATATATTTTATTTAATAGTATAAAATTATGTTCATAATAAAAATAAATTTATATTTAAAAAAATAAAAGTTGTGATTAATTATTTTAACTTTTTGAAAAGAACAGTATTTCACATTTGAAATATAATAAAACTTATATAATTACACATATCATTCATTACTTTTAATAAAAAAATAAAATAATAATAGATATTTATATTATATGTTAGAAATTAAACATATCTATATTATTTATAAAAATAAATTATATGTCATATATTAATTTTTCTGATAATATTATATGAATCATTTCTTGCTTCTACCAATAGATAAATAATGATAATTTATATATAAATTATATATATAATTAGGTTATTTTATTTAATAGTATCAAAATTATTTTTATATCCAAAATAAATTTCTATTTTAAAATAATATTTACATTTATTTTAAATAATAATATTTAAAATTTAAAATTTAGTTTATAATTAAATAAGATTCATTATTTTAATAAAAGAATATATTATTAATATATATTATAATTTAATATATATATATATATATTATTTTAAAATAAATATATTATATACTAATTTTTATGATAATTTTAAAATTGTATCTGCTTCTTCTACCAATCACTTTATTAAAAATTTAATGAGAACATACGACCAGAGCATACGCTTTTATAAAGATATCGATATCTTCTTCATCTGTTGTACCAATCGAGGCCTATGTCATCTTTAGATCTCACATGCACAATAATTTTTTTTAAATTATATATATTAATAAATCTCAAACTGGACATCAATGTTGAATACAAACCAGACTCAAACAAAATGATCTAAATCAACATTTTACCATTCTAGTTTCACATCACCACCTATCCAACGCGTTGTGCTAGAGAGCTCAATGATCACTAGATTACCAATAACCATTCTTTTATTTTGACGTTAACCTCAGGGAGATGAGTTTTACCTCTCGGATGTCGGAGTCCCCAAGACGTCGCCTGAAATAGCTGGCTATCGGCGATCTTGCCCAAGCTGTATTCTCAATTGTCGATTAAAAGCGCACGACGAGCAAAGGCGAGAAAGATCTAAGACAGCCATACCTGAGCGTAACTGCTTAGACCCCACTAAACCACACCTTTGTCGCAAAAGACGGGTTTGAAATTAGCACCACGCTGCCTGATAAAGACTCCATAACCTGCACATGCACAATAGTTGATTACAAACAATCAATCCATTCTATACTGGAAAAGATTGATCAGCATTAACGCTTTCTTTTTTTTGTGCAACGCATTAACGCTTTCTTTTTTCTCCTTCTGCATTAATCTACTCTAAAAGAACACCCGTAGGCCGTGTACTTCACGCGCTGGTCAAATCAAAACTGTAGCAAAAAATAAAAAGAAACAAAGAAAAAATAAAAAACGGAAGTTGACTAGTTTTCAGGGCGAAGAAGACTAGGAACATAGTCGTAGCAATAGACCCACCTTGAAAAATCAAAACTTGAGAGAGAAACTGGAAGCTTTTGTTGCATTCTAATGGAAGAAGAGACCCGAAATGGAGACGAACTCTCTACTTCCCTTATATCACGGTGGCATAGCGCCTCGGTGTATCAGTGAGGTAAGCTAAATCGTTCACAACAGAAAAAAGTGCGGCGAGGTTGGTAAACAAGCAGATAGCCTCGCCCAAAATACAGATGGTGGAGAGAATGATATAGGAAACAAGAAGATAATTGTAGGTAGATGAAGGAGGTGTTCCTCCGTTGCTTAAAGAGAGCCGAGAGGAGCTTATCTGCGGAGTCGCAAGTCTCAGCTGCTTTTGGCTTGTGATGAGGGTAAGATTAGGTGGTCCGGTTATAGTACAGGTTCTTGATGATTCTCCTGTTCCGATTAAGGTAAGCTACATTGTTGGCAAGAATGGCCGAACATGATGATATAACAGTTCTAAGTCGAGTGTGTAGTGGGAGTGTTAGAACAAGGAAGGAGATGAGGGATAATGAGGATCCTGAAGTGAAACATGAGCTTAAGGTCAGCTGCGATCTCTATGGATGCTTGCTAGAGGGAATGTAGCAAACAGTAGACTAGAATAATCAAGCCTTTGGTGGAGAAACTCGGTAGTGGCAACCAAGAAGTGACGGTAACAGCTGTGATTTCGTTGCAGAAGTTTGTCTGTCCAGAGAATTTCGTCTGCGGAGAGCACTTTAAGACCATAATAAAGTGGCAATCTCGTTACTGAAAAATTATAAACAACTTTGAGCAGCAAGAGCAGTTACAGTGCCTTGTTCTGCTCTGTTACCTTTTGATGAATGCTAGTGACCATGAGCAGTTGGAACACACCAAGGTTTTGACGGTACTGGAAGGAGCAGAACGGTTGGCGAGTCTGCAGAATTTGGAGTTGAGAGAGCTTGTATCCAAAGTCTGTACAATGCAGAAAGTCACAGTCAAATGCTATTATATGTTGGTCCATAGAAAGCAAATACAGTTTTACAGTTTAACTAGAGTTTAGTAATACAGACAGAATCTCCATTGTTAGATGCTTACATATATGAGCAAAAGCAGAAAAAGAAAAATAAAAAATATCTCATTTTGTGATCATTTTGCTTGATCAGTCCTGCATTGTAAATTCAACGAAAAAAATAGATGAAAATTTAATAAACCTGGCTTACTCTGGCATATGAAAGAACTCCATTATTCTGATCTTTCTTAAATAAAGCTTTAGAAAATGGGCCTTATAATGTCACAATGAAGCTTGTGTGTTATGTGGCCTAGTCCAAAACACATTTGATGAAAAATAAAGGAAGAAAACAATGAACATTTCTATCAAAGATGGAGCAGTCAGCAGTGTCAGTGTGTATGTGGTTTTATCTTGGAACCATAAGTTCAAATCTCTGCTTTTGCACTATATTGCTTTCCAACAATTTTTAAGACTACATAGTTTAATAACTTGTACGCAGTCTTAGCAGTTTGTAACTTTAGTGTACTATCTCGGTTTGACTTAATAATGAATTAAAGTCACAAGTAGGATTGAAAAAACACAAACGTATCAATTATAAAGTTGTTTTTCTTCGACAAAATCATTCTGTTTATAATAGTCTAATAGAATATCTCATGTATTTCCAATAGGTATGAAGTTTTCTTATTCAAGTATATTTGAACTGATGAATATCATCTTGCTCACTATTTTACTGTTTTTTACATATACTCTAATTATTGTCTTATAATTAGTAGGGAATAGTGGTGTATTGCCAACTTAAGTTTGTCCTAAACTCATAAGCTTTTAATTCACCAAACACCCAACTTTGGTTTTGTCTTCTTTTGGAAAATTAGTATTAAACCTCCTGCATTCAGATATAAAATATGATAATAATTCTTTGTTAACTAGATAATTATTATTTCTTTCTATAGTTCCTCTTTGTCTCTCGATATGTAGTTATTATAATACCTTTTCGGAAAGTTTTTTATTTTATTTATACTTTGTCAATAATTAACATATACCACATAGATCACAGATTGGTCCACAATAATACAAAAACAATGTCCACAATAATACAAAAACAATTAGATTACAAATTTCAGATTAATCAATATATTTTCATCGAAATATTTATATTACAGAAATAGTTTTCTTACACGTCCAAAATTTTAAAATTTCCTAATGTATTGAACCTACATCTAATACATTGTGTCCCTAATTAAGCAAATTAATCTCATTTTTATTAGTTGGATTACTGAAGTACACTGAAATCATTTAACAAGCTTTTGGAACTAACTAATTATAGGTATAATGTAAGTTTTGGATAAGGTCCTTTTGCTTTTATAATGCAAGAGTGCATAACGGTTGCTTATCATTGAGGAACAAGCAATTGGTAATATTACAGGTCATTGCCCATTAACTTATTTTAATAATTACAGCAATTAATCACCTTTTATGTTAGGGTCTTATGAAAAATTATCCATGGCATAATATATGTCTATTATTAATTATCAGCTCATTTAGTTTTCTTTTTTTGAAAAAATACATGCAGCCAACTTTCTGCATATAAAGTAAATTAATAACTAAGATGTTTCATCTTTCTTGATGTATAGACATACATAAATACGACGTTGTAAATGTATGGTCATTTCTTTTATAATGCTACAACGCTTTTTTGGTTGGCATTCGTGTTACCATTTTGTATTTTGTGGAGTAGCACATTTAAATACTGTTATTTAATTTACATCATAGCTTTTCATCTTTCTATTAACTGGAACCTTTTTCAAAGAATTATAAACAGGCTTAGCTTATTGCTCACTAGAATTATTAATCAACAATGGACGGAAAGCATGTATGTTAAACCTATGAAAAAGTGTAGAAAGACAAAAGTTAAGTGTCTAGGTTGCAGTTGCGTCTGTAGATTTAAAGAGTGTTACTCTGTGCCAACATCAGTCATGTTTTGGAAAGAACTTACTATAAATTTCTCAGTTTTTTTAATAATGGCTTAAAAAGAAACTTAAACAGAATACAAATGTGTGGATGCTGTGAATGGTACTGTAAAGATCCACCCAGAAGAACATGACTGGTAAGAAAGCTGGCTCTAGTATATATATGTAGAAATCAAAAACCTTACCGCATGTAGACTTACGGAACTTTTGTGGGTGTATATATAGGTCATATGTTAATGGTTTATGTAGGGTATTGAATTTATTTGGTATAAACCATAGTTTTCCCAAAGACTTAGACCATCCGCATCAGTAATACCCTCTCTTCCCGATTTCCAAAACTATTATATTAATTTTTTATTCTTTTCGTTGGAATTAAACAAAAAAATAAATCAACCAACCAATCACGGGCCGCCACGTGTCAGTGGAACCCGTGAATAGTGTTGATACGGGTTCACCCCAGTGAATCTGCGCGGCACGGGTTCATAAAACCTAGATTATAATATTAATTTTTTTTGGTGATCCCCCCTTTAAAACCTTTGATGCGGGTGGCCTTATAGGTAAATCACTCAGGCTCATTTATGTTCTTGACAAACACAATGAAATTTACTTCAATCCACCCCGAATCCAATAACAGTATGCCACTACTCACCCATTTATGTATGGGGTATAACTTACAAGACAAACTTTTGTCTTTTAAAGTTTTAAAGGGTACTTCTGAAAATAGTTCAAAAGAAAGGGTCATTTTGAAAAAATATTGCTATATAAGTATAACTCGTCCATCAACTACATCTCTTATAACCATCTCCTTTCCCACCAATAGTCACAACAAAAGCTTAAGAAAATATGAAGATAATAAAGAGTTCGCCTCTTTTAGCTATGCTGATCGGCTTCATTATCGTAGCAGCCGCAATCTCCACCATCTCCGTTGAGGGTCGTAAACATCACGTCAAGAGGATCAAACCCAAACACCGTCGTCATTCTAAAGAAACCCCTACCGGCTCTCCTGCACCCGCCCCTTATCCGTCCACCCATGATGGTGTTTTCGACATCCTCTCCTTCGGTGCCAAGGGCGACGGGGTCTCCGACGACTCAAAGGTGCGACAAACATAATTCATATATTTTTAATACCAACGATTTAATTTTAAAGGAAGATATTAGTCAGACGTTGCATTTGTACACTGTTAAGTATATGTACTAAATATTTCAAAATTAAAAATGAGTACTTAAGTATATGTACACTGTTACATAAACGAAATTGTTTTTGTTAATCGTAAACACAAATTAACAAAACATAAGCGGAAGGAGAACTATTTAGCATTGGTGTTTTCATTTTGCCAAAAAAAATTGTATAAAATGTGGAAATGTATTATATTCCCAAAACAATTATAAAAGAAAAAAAAAATCTTCATCATCCAAACACAAATGGAGAAATTGGGCTTCTACAATTAAGGCTTACGTATTTTTGAGCTCAATCAAAACTTCTTGTAGTCGTTTTCACTGGTTGGTACACAATCTATTCGGTTTAATTTATGTGGTCGTAGACTTCAACCAATGATTTATCAAAACTAAGGTAGATTTTTTTTTTTTTTGATCAAACTAAGGTAGATTTACATCCTTTTTACACTGCAATCTAAAAATACTTCGCTTCTTTTTTGACCAATACTTAAAATATTTGTCGGACCAGATACTTTTAGATCTTTATTGATTATGTCATTTGTATTATTGGGGAGCTGCGCAGGCATTGGTCGGAGCGTGGAAGGCGGCTTGTAAAGTGGCCGGAGGGAAGGTGGAGATTCCTGCAGGGAAAGAATTTATGGTGAAGGCAGTGACGCTGCAAGGACCGTGCAAGGAGGAAACGGTGGTTCAAATAGAAGGAATCTTAGTGGCTCCTGCCAAGATAGGGTCATGGCCTAAGTCAAACTTGTTTCAATGGCTTAACTTCAAATGGGTCAGTCACGTCACCATCCAAGGCTCAGGGACTCTTGATGCTCGTGGCTATAACTGGTGGAACTTAGACAATTATCAAACTCAAGTACGTTTTTATTTCCAGTATTTAAACAGCATAGTAGATGATTATTGGACTTAAAACCCGGATACGAGGTTCAAACCAAGAGATTCCAGCATTACTTTCAAATATAGTTAAAAAATTTATGTCTTAAATAATCCAAATTATTAAGTTTAATTTAAACGAAAAGTATATTTAGACGTCTTTATTTATGTTTGTTTGCTTTTGTCTTCCTTTTCAGAAGAGAAATAAGTATATCCCACCAATGAAACCAACGGTGAGTATATATATATATAAGCTTATTATTATTGTTATCAGACTAATTAATTTGTCACTTTTTTATATCAAAAGAAAATTGGTAAGCCTATTGATTGGCTTATTTTATACGCATAGGCACTTAGGTTTTATTCAAGTGGTAACGTGACGGTCCGTGACATAAGCATCGTGAACAGCCCATTGTGTCACCTGAAGTTTGATGACTCCGATGGAGTAAAAGTCAACAACATAACGATCTCTTCGCCGGCGAATAGCCCTAACACCGACGGCATCCACCTGCAGAACACACGTAATGTCGAGATTCAACACTCCAACATCGCTTGCGGTACGTAACTAATTAATATTCCTTTAATACAAGTTTCATCTTTTTATTTAACAAAAAAAAACCTACAAAATTGAGAAGCTTTCATATGATCATTCTAAACCAAATAAATTAGCCGGATCAGATGATACAGAGAATCTGTATTGGAGAAGATGATGAATAGTAACTTTGGAATCACGTTCATAAAACGTCAAACCAACTCTCAATGTGTGAAGAACTTAGAAGAAGAAACAGTTCTAGAACAACAATTGAGGGATTTTCCCACAAAATTCACAGGAAAATCATAGTAACCACAGAGAAAAGGGAGAAGAAAACTCTAACAAACTTCTTGATCTTTTTCGATAATTCTCAAAGTGAAAGCTTCTTCTGTTTTTATACTTCTTGTTCCTCTCTTTCATTTAACTGACGTGTTCAGTGACGTGTCTCCCTTATAGCATTCCCTGTATCAAATCTCCCTTCCTCTGAAAACCTTGACCACAAGGTTAGGTTGGAACCATTCTCTTTGCACTTCATGACCTTTCTCTTGAGTTCATGAACACCATAGACTACTAACCAACATGATCAACGCAACCTGTGGCACGCATCGCAGAAATTTGACTGCTCAAAGCATGCTCTCTCGCAGATAGTTTGAGTCCCGAACAAGAAGTAGACTGGGACATCAACACCACTCGCACAAAAGGGTTTTGAATAAGCGTCTGCTGGTGAGCTTCTACTCAGCTTCTTCATTCCCATATCTCACTCTTGCTCTTCCAACGATGCCATACGCTCTGCTTTGACCAACATGTTTAAACCAAAACCAAACAGGTTCCATAGTCTGAAACTTCTCTTCCATGAAACAGAAAACCAACCGAGGAAACCATCTCTAGGTTCCCAAGAGTCAACAAGTATGATCAGCTTACTCAATCCCGTGTTCTCACAAATGACTTTACATCAGAACGGACTTTGTTTCAGCCAGCTCTCCCAAAGGCTTTGATGTTATCTCTCGAGTGTTAAACGGCCGCAGCAGTATAGAGAAACCATGGTTGTTTCTGATTTCTCCAACGATGACATATCACTATTTTGCCTTGGATTGTCTCTCGTGGAATTTTCTCTTCTTGAATAGACTGACACATGACTCCACCACGCCTTGCTCTCTGGATCGTTGCCTCAGTAAACATTTTGTGACCAGCTCAATCTCCACCACAGTCTTTCCAACTTCGGGCATTGATCCTTTACTTTCCTCATCATGCATTGCTGCTCGCTTTCTCCACCATCTTGACTTTGAACTTAAACATCCAATCCTTGCAAAGTAATATCTTCCACAACACATAACAAGATAGCTTCGTTAAACTTACTTCTCCAAGAGTGAAAATTCCAGTCCTGCTGCACCTTTTCTACCTTGTTTAAGTGTTGACCTTGGACTGTTGCACAAGAGTATTCACCATTGCGGGTTTCTGCAGACCAAGAACTAAAATCGAGAGTCTTCACTGCCTTGGTGATGCCTCATTGCCACCATCTCTTGATGTGCTTCTTTCTCAACGATGCAACTCTCGTTTGCTTCACCTTATGTATCAAACGCGAGTCAAACGTTTTCATCTGTTTCTTCTTACTACAACCCTTTAGAGATACAGTCAGTTGTAGCCTTCCAAGTCCTTCCCCGACCTCAAAATCGCCTCGAAACTGCATTTAACACCTTATCTTGTCCCACATAACTGTTCTTAAACCCATCAGCACGACCTCTCAACCTTTCACTCTCTTTCTAAGGCTTGCACTGGAATCACAGTCCAATGGCTCAGCACTTCTGCAATGGTTTTTGGCCCCACGTTTTTAGTGAGCACCAGATTCTCATCAGTAGCACAAACACTTAGCAATTCTTCATGAAAACCACAAAAGTTATCCCATCCAAAACCATCATTGATATTGTCACAAACAACCACCAAGCTCTTCCTTCTCTGAAAAACCTTGTCACTGAAATGTTGGCCGTTTCTCAAGTTTGTACTTGAAAGTCCAGTCCTTTTGATAGCTCCTTTGATTCATCTTACGACCCCTAAGAAGCAAATGATCGAACATTTGGTGTGCAACCAAATCAACAGCTTCTACTGACCTTTTAATCAACTTTTCCACCACATCCATATCCAAAATGTATGCTTGTTCAACCTTTGGCACACTCCAAACACCACCAGTTTGATCATAATGTGAATCCTCGGATAAAGGTTGCGAGCTACTATTCTTAAGCAACATAAACTGACGTTGATCTACTCTAAGGCTTGGTTTCAAAGAGAATACTGATATCTCTTCCTCAAACTCCTCAAGCTGATGAACGAAGCTGCTTCAACCTCCAAGTGTGAATCAATTTCAGGAATCGAATCCGTTGAAACTACTTCGGTGACTCAACATCTTGGTTTGAATCGATCTCGAATCACATCCGTTGAATCTTTCATTGCAATCGACTCGTTTATGACAACTTTGCAATTGCATCACTCTTATGATGAACATCACCAACCTTGTGACTCGCCTTGGATTCTCTACCTGATTCGTCATCCATAGAATCCGAACCACGTTCTTTGATGAATACCATCAATCTTCAAGAACGAGTCTGATTCAACCTCCTTTTGGCCGACTCGAGGGTTGATCTTCATCACCATCTATCATGAAAAGTCTTGCATTCTTGTGGTAATGCTCGAATTTCTGGTTTCTTGAACACATATCCCTTCAACCTACAATCATCAATTTCTTCACTTGATATTATCCGACGGACTTCGTTGAACGCTTTCGATCGGAGCGCCGCTAATCGTCGATGGTGGAACAGATTCTTGATGGTTGAATGTAGTTATTGTTGGCTGGTTGGAGATTACGATCCTCGGCGATCTTGGATCCTCGGCGATCTTTTTCAGAACGGAGGCGCAATCTTTCCGAAGTTGCTGAAGACTCAATTCGATGTGACTGTGTCAATGTCACGAACTGCCATGGATTCTGGTTGATTCATTGCTGAACTCCAAGGAAGGAATGGCTCGATACCACCGACAGAGAATCAGTATTGAGAAGATGATGAATAGTAACTTTGGAATCACGTTCATAAAACGTCAAACCAACTCTCAATGTGTGAAGAACTTAGAAGAAGAAACAGTTCTAGAACAACAATTGAGGGATTTTCCCAGAAAATTCACAGGAAAATCATAGTAACCACAGAGAAAAGGGAGAAGAAAACTCTAACAAACTTCTTGATCTTTTTCGATAATTCTCAAAGTGAAAGCTTCTTCTGTTTTTATACTTCTTGTTCCTCTCTTTCATTTAACTGACGTGTTCAGTGACGTGTCTCCCTTATAGCATTCCCTGTATCATCAGATTACAGATCTCGATGTATTTTTGTCCAATTAAGCTTAAGCAATTACTTATAAAATATGCTAATAAACACTTTTCAATGTTTTTGATTAGTGATTATATGATAATCCGCATAATCTATAGTTTGATGTTATCATGCGCTTCGGTCGTTTTCTAAGTGGACATATAGCGAATAACTTATGAATTGGAGTTTGATCAGTTTGATCTGCCTTCTACGGCATTGCTCCAATATTATGTGACTCATTATGCAGTTGAAATTTTGAATTACATAAATAAAAAACTAAAAATTTAATTGAACATAGTGGTCGCCACGTTGTCGCCAAAGTGAAATGAATATCAAGAGATAAGTAATGTAAAAACTTTTTAAAAGTATTATAAAATAAAGACACGAAACTGGAAAAAACATCATTGGCAACAACACTTAACGGTATAACTGTCACCCAAACTAACTTTTTATGCAAACAAGCAAGCATGCAGAACGAAAAAGCTCTCTTTTCTTTAATTTATTGTTAAAATTTATAGATAGATGTGTGCACCGAAGATTCTAAATGTTTAAAGACCAGTGATTCTAAATGTACTTAAATGCTAAACCAGAATCATAATTTAATAACTTTAATAAAAATTATCAGTTATACTTTATATATGCATATACCTATACGGTAGACTTTAGTACTAAAGTTAAAAATTCCTAATAAGCATTGCCTTTTATTACACAGGAGATGACTGTGTATCCATTCAAACTGGCTCCTCCAATGTACATATTCACCACATCAGTTGTGGCCCTGGCCATGGCATCAGGTTGATAAGCAAATTATATATCCACAATATTCTTTATGTTTTCCTTTCAGTTTTACTGATTTTGTTTCTTTTTAATTTGTTTGTGATCACAGCATAGGAAGTCTGGGGAAAGATGAGACTGTTGCATGTGTGTCTGATATCATTGTTGAGGATATCTCAATTCAGAACACTCTTGCGGGTGTTCGAATCAAGACTTGGCAGGTACGTACATTTAATATATTACGAAGATATGTATCACATAATAATGGAACATTCATGTTTGCGTATATATGGTCTAATTCATTTTTATTCAATTTATCAACAAAACTATATTTTTAGTATGTGGAAAGACTAAAAAATCCAAAGTAAATAGATTCGACTATATAATGAACCAGTTCCTTTTTCCATTTGATATTGAATCGCTTTTTAGTTTGGTTTAGTTACATATTAGCTAATTGATTAACATCAAACTATTTTATTTCATATATAGCAAAAAATTACATTTAAGTTTTCGGTGAATGACTTGGAGTGTTTATCCGCAGGGAGGATTAGGGGTTGTCAAGAACCTAACTTTCTCCAACATACAAGTAACAGACGTGCAAGTACCGATAGTGATAGACCAATATTACTGCGATAAGTCCAAGTGCAAGAATCAGACTGGCGCAGTGTCAATTTCGGACGTCAAATACAACAACATCGTTGGTAGTTTCACGGCACAACCGGTACGTATTGCATGCAGCAACAACGTACCATGCATGGACGTGGATCTAATGGATATAAGGTTGAGACCTTCCGGAGGAATCAGGGGGTTACAAACTCATCAACAGCAACGCGCTTTATGTTGGAACTCGTACGGCAAAACACAAGGGCCTTTGGTTCCTTCAAGCATTGGTTATTGCTTAAAGAAGAGTAATATTGATGGTTATTATCCCAAGAGATTTATTGCTTCTTCTCAAGAAAAACTTTGCCCATCATAAAACCTTAAATCTAGAGTTGTTCTATTTAGCCGAAAAGATTTTATATATCTTTTTGTGCTAGAGGTGATAAGATTTTTAGGTCAGTTATGCCACCGGTCCTATCCCTATAGGTACCTGTGTTTGGCATATTTTTTTTTTAAATAACTGTGTTTCTTTTGGGAGATCATGATGTTTCTTTTTGCTTCCCTTCTCCACCTTTTTGTGGATGTGGTAAGGTGATGGCTCTTGTATCAGCTTTTGTTATGTAGTGTTATGATGTATGATTGCAACTTCAGAGGTTTGACATTATTTTACTTGTTGCTTGTAATAAACATTTAATCTTTAGTGGAGTTTTTACAAAATTTAATCTTTATGGTTGCTTGAACTTTAAAAAAAAAAGAAGTAATTTTAATAAATTTTTACTAGTATATTACTAATTCACCATTTATAATAATTTTATGGATCATATAAGCGTAAATTGAAAATACATGTTTAATTAATTGTCCAAAATACTGTCCATAATTTGTAATATGTCGATTAAGCTAGTTTCTTTTATAATATGTTTATGTGATATATCAAAAGACACCAAACTGTAAAGTGAATGTGAAACTTTTTCATATATTTAAGTTAAATTAGAAGGTTGAGAACTTGAGATCATGTATAAAGAGAAGTACACTAGAGAATGCTTTAAGGTAAAATGTGAAAAAATAATTGAAATGGCAAAAAAGGCTTCAGAAGACAGAACAGCTGAGAGAATATACGCAAAAACATTTAATTTCCTTAAAAGCTACAAACGAAAAAGGAAGTTTGGACTTTAGAATCTTGTCAAAAAAAAAAAAGACTTTAGAATAATTTGTTATGGAGGTAGAACCAAGTGATAATACTTTTGCTTTGGTGGAAAGACCACATTCCCTCCTATAATTTTATGGCTACTAACCACGAAACCTAACTTTTCATATAACAATAATCATCCATCGATACAAGATTGTAGAGAAATGTAAAAATAAATATTTGAAGTGAGAATTTCTACAAAAGTCATAAGTGATGTGAGGTTGAAGATGAGAGTGATAGAGTGTCTTCACCGTCCATTTCGGCTCTCTTTAATCAAAATCTATGCCGCACGCGCATGTGACATCTCTTTTTTAATTCGTTTCTAACTATTTCTTTCCCTTTATTCCTTTTTAATGAGTACAAAATCATAGAAAAAATAGAAGGCCTGAAGAACCTAAGAGAAAGCACACTTAACTCATATAGAAAGCTAAAAGGCCGATCACTGTTCCAAAGACCTAATCAATTTAACTAGTTATGAACAATCCATCTTAAATGCATGATATACATATATCGCTTATAATAAAGTTTTGCTTTCTAAATGCATGTAATATATATTTCATACGTAATATTGATTGTCTAATTTGATAATATAAACAAAGAGGGTTGTGAAAGAATGGTTTCAAGCTTCAACCAAGTGATTGAGCTCTCTGATGTGAAGTTCATGCAGGAGAAGAAACTGACTGGAAGTACTTCGAGGAGATTAGTCAAGAGAATTAAGGCAACACCGATTTTTCCTTTTAAGTTTTAACAAAGTCAACACTTAACGGTAATATTCTACTAATTAGTAACAATGAGAATCAAACATTAAGAAGTTACCTTATGTAAACGTCCTCAAAATTTTCATAAACTGGAAAGTAGCCGTTGGATCATTGGAAAAGAAGAAACAATAAGAATACAAATAAGCCAAATCCTTGTTCTTAGATTTTCACAATCTTTTGGTATCTTTCTTCTCTCTCGACAGAAAATCTGTAATGAATCCTAAAAGATGTGCTGCTTGCAAATATCTGAGAAGAAGATGTCCAAAAGATTGCATTTTCTCACCTTATTTCCCTCCAAGTGATCCTGATAAATTCGCATGTATCCACAGAATCTATGGTGCTGGAAACGTTTCCAAAATGCTTCAGGTATATAAACTCTTAGTGCGTATCTGTATCTGTTCTACATACAATCTAAGATAACATTCTTGTATTAAATATTGATGGTGGATCTTTTGACAGCAAATTCCTGTTCAGACAAGAGCTGAAGCAGTGGAATCTTTGTCTTTTGAAGCAAAATGCAGAGTAGAAGATCCTGTTTATGGATGTGTTGGGATCATTTCTTTACTTCAAACTGAGATTCAGAAAACCCAAACTCTTTTGGCCAGAACTCAAGCTGAGATTACTGTTGCTCAAGCCAAACATAGCCAAACCCAAGTTAATGAATTTATGTAATACTACCTCAGTTTCATCTATAATTTTCCAAATAAAAATCTCTGTTGCTGATTGCTTCTACTATTTTCGTATACATGTTTAAACATTGCTTGTCTCAGAAAGTTTCAAATATGACTTTAATGAAAGTTGCAAAGTTAATGATTGTCTTGAGAAATCCAATACCAAACTCATAATAACCTGTCTGTATTAAGACCATAACACTTTCATTTTTCCACGTTCTACAATTATGGAACATTTTAAAGTAAACATGAGAGCTAAGACATGAACTATTCTTGTATAGTTACAAAGATTGCATATGAATCTGTTCAAAAGAGGATAAAAAATTATATGACAAGAGACACTTAACCTTCAAAATCAGTCTGCATCCCACTTGGAAAACGAAATGTGGTGCTGGCTCCAACTTTCAAGCCTATCGTCCACTCTCTCCGTGCTTTCAACTTCAAATGAAGTGTTGAGGTTTGGATCATAATCCAAAGAATCAACATAGTTCGAAACTTTTTCAGCTTCCAGGGCTTGCTCCAACAGTTGAATCATACATGCATTATGTTCTTCAATAGGTGTGATATTATAAACGTGGATCATGCGTAAGAAGTACCTCAAACCGTCTTTCACATTCCTAGTGTTCGCACAAGCAGACAAAACACCAACAAAAGTGATGGCATCTGGTTCTACAACACCTTCTTCATCTTCCATCTCCTCAAACAGAGACAAAGCTTCCTCTCCCAAACCATGAACCCCCAAGCTAGTAATCATCGAGTTCCAAGTCGCTAAACTCTTACTCTCCATCACATCAAACACCCTCCTCGCATCCTCCAAGCTCCCACATTTACTATACATATCGATCAGAGCAGTTCCAAGGAAACAATCAAGCGAGAACCCGTTCTTGTGAGCATAGTCATGAACCCATCTCCCCATCGACAAGCTACCGAGCTGAGTCGAAGCTTGCAGCATACTCACCAACGTAAACTCGTTAGGCTTCACGTTATCAACAACCTGCATCCTCCTGAAAAGCTGAAACGCCTCGTCGGGTCTTCGGTTCTTGACGTAAGCACCGATCATCGCGGTCCACGAGACAACGTTCCTCGCAGGCATTTGTCTGAACACGATCTCGGCATCATCTAATCTTTCATTAGAGACAAGACCGTTAAGCACAGTCGTCCACGAAACAATGTTTCTACCAGGCATTTCATCGAACACCTTACGACCACAAACCGGTCTCCCACACTTGAAGTAAAGATCCATGAGAGTGTTCTGTAAGAACACGTCGGAGAACAAACCGGTTTTGATAGCTAAACAGTGGACTTGGGCACCTAAACGAAGAGACGAATCAGCGAGGCAAGCTTTGATGACGAACGGGAACGTGAATTTATCGAACTGGGGATGGATTGTGAGCATGAGTACGAAGAGAAGGAGAGCCTCGCGGGGCTTGTTGTTGACGGAGAGAGATCTTATCGTGAGGTTCCAGGTGAAGGTAGAAGGAGAGTGGAGCTGACGGAAGACGAGAGAAGCGAATCGGGTCTCTCCGAAGGAGGAAGAGAGGGCGATGAGGTGGCGAGCGAGGAGCTGGTCGTTGGCGAGGTTGTGGCGGATGATTTTGGCGTGGATCTGTTTGAGGTGGGGGAAGTTTGAGCATGTTTTGAGGAAGAAGGAGGCTTTGTCGGGGAGGAAGTTGGGAGGAGAGAGGAGGTTTGGGGGCGGAGACGGCGACGGAGCCGCCATGGGGTTGATGGGAATCCACCGGGTTCTCTCTCTCCTCGATTGATCGTGTGTGGATGGTGATGAAGCAGCAGGGGAGGAGATTCGCACCGTAAACGTCGTCGTTTCTGAGAAAACATCACAAATAAAATTTGTTGTAGATTAATGACGTTTAAGACAGTAATATTTTATTAATTTATGAAATTATTAATTAAAAATTCGATCCTAAATTTATATAATTTATTATTTAAATTTCACAATTTTATATTACAAATTAAATTTATAATTCTTTTTCATCTTCTATGTTTATATATTGTTTTTAGTAAATTATAGATCTACATTTTTAATGTGTAAATGCCTTTAAATAAAAAGTCTATAAATAATGCTAAAATGTTTTAAAATAATAAGAAAAAAATTCAAAGCATTTCACTTTTGAAAATTTAATTATATAATATTTTATTTGTATTAGATAAATTTCTGGAAATAGTATTAATTTATGATATTAAGAAAAGTAATTTTCTGTTGAACAAAAAAAAAAGAGATTAGAACTATTAATTTACTATGTTTTAATTTCTAGAATTTTACTGTATTTAAAAAAAAAGAAGTAAATGTCCAATTAAAAGCCTTATCTATATTTGACCATGACCACACACAGACACGTTGAAGAAGACTAGTAAAAATGTGATCATAGAAACGTGAGAAGATTACAAAGAGAGTGATATTTGATGACCAACACAACAACCATACAAATGGGTAACAAAAGTTATCCAAAATCTCATCATCATTTCCTTTTACTATATATATATTACCACCTCCCTCTCTGCTTCACAGCTTCCTTCTTTCATCTCCTGCAGTTACACCCTTAACTTTGATCCTGTCTGGTCACCATGGCTTCGGCTACTTTCTCTGTCCCCAAACCATCTCTTCAGGTTAACTCCCTTCTGATGATCACGATTTCTCTTTCTGGCTCTTTACAAGTTAAGTAAACGTGTTTGTGTTTTGTTGTCTTCAGGGTTTGTCTGAGTTCTCAGGACTGAGAAGCTCCTCTGCTTCACTTCCCTACGGCAAGAAGCTTTCTTCCGATGAGTTTG
The DNA here is from genome assembly GCA_016432835.1 of Brassica nigra. NCBI lineage: Eukaryota > Viridiplantae > Streptophyta > Magnoliopsida > Brassicales > Brassicaceae > Brassica > Brassica nigra. The sequence continues at coordinate 10,988,570 of CM028247.1, read as the reverse complement.
TTTCCACTGTCACTTTCCAGACTTCTGCAGTGAGTTCCCTGTTTTCCTATAGCATTATCTGTAGCTTCTATGTTATTTCTTATGGCATGTTTTTACCAAGAAACAGAATGTATGTTGATAGATCGGACAAGTTCTGAGATCAGACTTTGTCTGTTTGCATCGGTTTTGTAAACCATTTAGATGTCTTTCTGTGCAATGTTGCTAGGTTGGAAGCAGTGGTGGAAACAGGAAAGGTGTCACCGAGGCTAAACTTAAGGTGGCCATCAATGGGTTCGGTAGGATCGGGAGGAACTTCTTGAGATGCTGGCATGGACGTAAGGACTCTCCTTTTGATGTCATTGCCATTAACGACACCGGTGGTGTCAAGCAGGCTTCGCATCTCCTCAAATACGACTCAACTCTCGGAATCTTCGACGCTGACGTGAAACCTTCCGGAGATGCTGCGCTCTCAGTAGATGGAAAGATCATCAAGGTTGTCTCTAACCGCAACCCGTCTCTTCTCCCCTGGAAGTAAGTCAACAATGCAGTTCTGTATCTGAAACTTGGATCAGTCAGATAATCATTTGAATGATTGTTTCTTAGGGAGTTAGGAATCGACATTGTCATTGAAGGAACGGGAGTGTTTGTGGATAGAGAAGGTGCAGGGAAACACATTGAAGCTGGAGCCAAGAAGGTTATCATTACAGCTCCAGGCAAAGGAGACATCCCAACTTACGTTGTTGGTGTCAATGCTGATGCTTACAATCCCGACGAACCGATCATTAGCAATGCATCTTGCACTACTAACTGTCTTGCTCCCTTTGTCAAAGTTCTAGACCAGAAGTTCGGTAATGCAATAGTTTCACTTCCGCTTTAATCCTCTTGGATCAAAGAAACAGTGTGTTTTAATGTGTGTGTTGTGACAATGTAGGTATCATAAAGGGTACAATGACAACTACTCACTCTTACACCGGTGACCAGAGGTTACTAGACGCTAGCCACCGTGATCTAAGGAGAGCAAGAGCAGCTGCGTTGAACATTGTCCCCACATCCACAGGAGCAGCTAAAGCCGTGGCTCTCGTGCTCCCTAACCTCAAAGGAAAACTCAACGGGATCGCTCTCCGTGTACCTACACCGAACGTGTCAGTAGTCGATCTCGTTGTGCAGGTCTCCAAGAAGACTTTCGCTGAGGAAGTTAACGCTGCTTTCAGAGACTCTGCAGAGAAAGAGCTTAAAGGTATACTTGAAGTCTGCGATGAGCCGCTAGTGTCAGTTGATTTCAGATGCTCAGATGTGTCGTCCACCATTGATTCTTCACTTACTATGGTGATGGGAGATGATATGGTTAAGGTGATTGCTTGGTATGATAATGAATGGGGTTACTCACAGAGAGTTGTTGATTTGGCTGACATTGTTGCCAACAACTGGAAGTGATTTGTATCACTTTTGAAATCAAAAGTTTATGACACTCTTTATAACAGGTCTCAAACAATAACAATAACAATAATAATAATAATATACAGAGATGTAGTGTTATAATACATTTTTGTTTTTTCTGCAAGAATACACAATCGTGTAATGGTTTTTACTACTAAAGCCATAATATGATAAAGAGAAAGAATGTACCTGAGAAACTGTCTCATTAGCTCTCTTGATTTTTTTTTTACTAATCTACTTAAGCCTTTGAAGGGTGATGATGTGATGTCTTTTCAAGCATTCTTGTTCCTTCTTCTTCCATGGCAAGTTTGCTCCATCCTGATCCTCTCATGGACAGAATCTTAGCCCGTTCGAGTCCGTTCCCTCTAAACCCTGTAATCTTCGAAGACACCATTGGCATCACGAGAATAGCAGATGCGTTTATGGAGTCTTCACCAAAGCCCAATGCCGCCAAACAAGCAGTCTGAAACACAAAACAAAGAAGAAGAGTTAACCCTTTTGTTTTAGTAACTGTTGATAAAGCTTACCAGTGAAGATTGGTACCTTTGTCTTGGCAAATAGATCAGTTGCTTTCATATACATTCCTTGTACGACTACTCTTGTGTCTTTGCTATGTCCATCTTCAGACGATTGTGATATCAACCTGTTAAAAAGTATCAAAATGTAAAATATAGCTAACTTTATGAATGAACGATCTAGCAAGTAGGCGTTACCAACCTGTCCTCCTCGGATGGCACGTCAGAGGTCACGATTGAGTCAAGAGATGAGGTATTGTCTTTTGACTCGTTGCCTCTTGTATCATCAGGTGCTAGTAAAGATATGCCTATGAATACGCACAGCATTCCCGATATGAACATGGTTGTCCTTAGCGCATCGAAAACCTGTTTTAAAGAAGAAGAAAATAGTAAGGGTGATGATACAAGATGACCAAACTAATCATCTAAGATCCCTTCTTAGCCTTCAAGACTTCAAGACAGAGAAAAGAGAGGGAAATGATCACAATTAAGTAAATAGATGAACCTGAAACTCTTGAAAGTAGATGAATCCTGTACAGATGGAGAAGAAAGTCCAAGCAATCTGAAACATTGGAACTATGAGAATTGCATCATATAGAGACAACCCTTCGTTTAACCTTGTCATCTGCAACAGAAGCACATAAAGTACATTTTTTACTTTAGTAACTTCATGGTCTCAAAGGCACAACAAGGCAGAGAAATTTTTTTTATTGGCTTTAAGACCTCACCCAGAATCCAGCTGTACTAAGGAATAAAAGAAGCATAGAGTATGTGAACCAGCTGTGCAACTGATAGCTACTAGACATGGCCAATCTCAGCAAGTTTGAGCTGCAAGATAAACTCATATTAGCACTTATCAATTTGTTCAACTAAAGTCAGTAGATTTACAAACTCACAGTGACTTGGCGAATAAAACCGAACATGATCCTATAGCGCCGGAGACCACAGCATATGAGAAAGGAAGCAACATTTTCCAGTAGGAGCTAATCTCTTGTCCAGGTGTAGATAACAAAACTTCTCCCTTCCTGAATATTCCGGTTAAACACATCACGAAAGAAGGGCAGATTATAGTTGAAAAATATTGCAAGACTACAATTTAAAATGCAAGACTCACTCTCACCTGTATAGGAAATGGTTTACAGCTACGATTAGAATCAAAATCCCACAGTATACTAAGAATGTCACGTTGCTGTATTTTTCTGCCAACTGTTCGGGTGTGAAAACTGAGCACATAAGATTTACATTAGGTCACGCCTTGTGAAAAAAAAATCCTTCCGGTTCAAGAATAGTTACCTGGTGACTGATGGTTACCAAATGCTACCAGGAAAACGTTTCCAAGAACTATAAAAGCTGTAGCAACAAGTACTCTGTGACAAAGGCATACCAAACAAAATTAGAAGAGGGAGAGCGATAAAGTAAATTAGTATTGTTAATGATTGATGTTAACGTACTTAACGGTCACCATTTTGTTCAATACAACATAAGCAAACGCTATGTTGGATACAAACTGAATGGATCCAAGAGCTGCCAGAAGAGACTGCAAAGAGAGAGTGCGTAAAGGTAAGTAAGCAAAAGAGAAACCGTAATGAAAGGTAAGGCAGTGTCGAACAAATGACTCTACCTGAGCAGCATAACCAAACGAAATGAAATTGAGGCAATTCCCAAGAAGAAAGACAAGGATCCCTGTAAGTTTCCAACAACATTAAGGCTCAGAACTAGCTTCCTTCTAAGGGGGAAAGAGAAGGTTTAAAGACCAAAGCAATACCAACTCTCCATGTCTGAAAATGTATAATCGGTTTCAACGGAGTCTTTCCTCCACCACCATCCTGTAAAGCTAACCTCTCTCTCTGACAAATACACACACAAAAACATCAAAGTAAGGTCAAATGTAACACCAAAGAGAGTACTGGGTGAGGCAAATGCAGACCTCATTATGTCCCAATTTGAGAAGGTTAGTGCCGAAATTAATAGCAACGCTTCCAAAAATATTGATGAAAGCTCCGATGACCCACTCTCCCATAATGTTTAAAGGAATGGTTGACGGGTCAATTAAAGGATCATCTAAAGCTGCAAACTTGTAGCAATCAGGCTCTCATGTGATCTTAACCCTTCAAATCTGCAAGAGAAGAAGAAGAAGAAGAAGAAGAAAAAAAGACACAAGCTTGCTGCTTTGATAAGGCACATAAAGAGAGATCATGTGTTTCTTGAATCGTTGTATTGAAACAGATATCAAATGGACAAACCTGCGGTAGAAGAGCTGCTTCTTCAGATCCAGATTGATTCTCTAACAGCAGAGCAGATTGCAAGTCCTCCTCTCCCAACAAACAAAATGAAACTATTTAAAGAAATTGAAAAAAAAAATGGTTTTAGATATCTTTTGACCAAACACAATGGCGTCGAGCAAAAGGAAGAATAAAAATTGGATCTTTTTATCAATTGGAAAGTTGTATGGAAAATAAAGGTTTGATTTTTCGTAAGGGGAAGTCCCAATCGCCGAGAAAATTCCCAACGACGGTGACGGGTTAATAGGAAGACGACGACGATGACGATGACGATGACGATGCCGATTAGATTCGATCAAATGTTGATGATTGGGCCCCCTTTGTGTGTGTTATTATCTGTCTTTTTTCTGCTCCTCACGTTTTGTTGGGCTTTTTTTTTACCATTTTTACTCTCTCTCTCTCTCTCTCTCTCTCTCTCTCTCTCTCTCTAGCCGACACACAATGGCTAAACGCATCCTTTGGCGGGCGCGTTAAAACGCAAAGTTTGACCCTTTTGACCTTTCGTTATCTGAGAAACAAAGAAAAATGGATGCTTTTGATGAAGAAGACAACGACGGTTTTGGTTCTCGTTTCAACGACGGTGTTGGAGAAGAAGAAGAGGGGTTTAGTTTCTATGACGATGTCGTTGTTGAAGAAGAAGAGGGTTTTGCTTCTGATTTCTACAAGGCTGGTTCTGATTGGTCTTGTTTGTTGGAAGAAGACGAAGAAGAGACGGATAAGGTTACTCCCGAGAGTAAGAAGATGAAACAAGCAGACTTATTTCAGGTTTGGGGTTTACAGAAGTTTACTCCTCCTGAGACTACGAAGAAGAAGACAACGAAACAAACGGACTTGTTTCAGGTTTGGGGTTTACAAAAGCCTTCTCCTTCCCCTTCACCTGCTCCTGCTTCTTCCTCTTCATCCAAAAACGCGAGTACTGCTTCAAGGAAGAGATTTAGAGACTCTCCATTGGCCAATGACACGCCTCGACGGTGCCCTTTTTACAAGAAACTTCCAGGTCTTTACCCTTCTTCGACATTCATTTCTGCTTCTCTCTTTGCCAATTTTGCCCCCTTGATTGTCCGCAGGAACACCGTTTACTGTTGATGCCTTTCGCTATGGCTGTGTTCAAGGGTGTTCTGCTTACTTCCTTACTCACTTTCACGCTGATCATTACATTGGTCTCACTAAATCTTGGTCTCATGGTCCCATTTACTGCTCCTCCCTCACTAGTCGTCTTCTCACACTTAGTCTCTCTGTGAACCCCTCGTGAGTTCTTTTGCTAATGCATCATTTACGTCTAAACACAATCTTTTCAAATTTGTGTGTTCTGTGTGGTTGTTCTCTGTGTGCGCAGGTTTATCCATCCGTTGGAGCTAGACGTAGAATACACTATTAACGGGGTCAAAGTCACTTTAATTGAAGCTAATCATTGCCCAGGTGCTGCCCTTATTCACTTTCGTCTCTTAGATGGAACATGTTATCTGCATACTGGAGATTTCAGGGCTTCTAAGCAGATGCAAACTCATCCTCTCCTCTTTAACCGGCGAGTTCATGTGCTGTATTTGGATACAACCTATTGCAATCCAAGATACAAGTGAGACCAAGATTTTTCAGATAGTATTAGAGAGCATGCTCGTGAAGTTTTATCCATTATTCTTTATGTCTTTGTTCAGATTCCCCTCTAAAGAAGATGTGTTAAGTTTTGTTGTGAGAATCACAAAGGAGTTCCTCAGGAAGCAACCGAGGACACTGATTGTGGTTGGTTCGTATAGCATTGGAAAAGAATGTGTTTATCTAGCTATTGCCAAAGCACTTGGGGTATAACTTGCTTGAGCCGTCTTCTCTTTGCTCTTAGACATCTTCTCTGGACGTCTAAGTTCTAACCTCGTGGGTTTCCAGGTTAAGATTTTTGCAAACGCTTCAAGAAGACGGATACTGCAATCTTTTGGATGGGATGAGATTTCAAAGAGTCTTTGTACAGATGGGAAAGCCACATGTCTTCATGTTCTGCCTATGTCAGCATTGAAAGTTGAAGTATTTCTCTGAAACCAAGATGTTTATTTCAAGTATTGTTATATAACTTGTCCATGTCAATCTCTCATGATCTTATCTCTGTTCTTATAATTTCTCTGAAGAGACTCGATGAACACTTGAAGGTTTATAAAGAACAGTATGGAGCAGTTTTGGCATTTAGACCCACAGGTGAATCTTTTTTTTTTGCCTTTAGATTATTAAACAATTGGTACGAAAAGTGAAGTTTGGTTTTCAGGTTGGACTTACTCCGAGAAGGTAGGTGAACACCTTGATCTGATAAAGCCAACTTCGAGAGGAAAAGTTACCATTTATGGTGAGCTTCATTTTGCAAATAGCTATAAATATCATTAAGATCGATTTGTCTGAATGTCTTTACTTATTAATCTTTGTAGGGGTTCCGTATAGTGAGCATTCAAGCTTCACAGAACTTCGTGAGTTTGTTCAAGTGCGTACCGTGAATGATGTTGTTATCTATTCGTTGTCCTGGATAGATTTAACATTTGTTTTGGCATTAACTGGTTTTTCGTTTTCACACAGTTTTTAAAGCCAGATAAGATTATTCCTACGGTGAATATCTCTAATGCCGAGAGCCGCGAGAAAATGCAGTCATGTTTCAGAGAATGGCTCAGACGCTGAGATTCAACTCTAGGTTGATCGATAATTGCTTCCTATTGGTAAGAACCCTAATAACTTTGGAGGTTCTAGCTGTAATACTTATTTTTTTATTTGCAGTTTGTGAATCTCTCAGCTGAAGCTTGTAGGGATGCATGATGCTTATGTAACATCATCCTGGATATTGCAACCGTAGAGTTGAAGTGTTGCCTTGATTATTCTCTTGTAATCTTTGTATATGGCTATTTCTTTTAGCTATGATGATTGGTAAAGAAAAGATTTTAGAGAAACAAATCTTTCTATATGTTACATTTACTTCTCTTTACCTAGAAGAATGATTAGCATCAAGCTCACACAAGATGCAAACGAGTAAACAACTAAAAGAAGGAATAAGATAACAAATTAAGATAGTCATATAATGGATAGAGAGAGATCTAAAATCTGGAGGTAGAGGATTGCCATTAACCTCACTGAAAAAAACTGAGGTTGTTATTGAGAAGAGAACATATATACTTCCTTTTGTTGTCTTGTGGTTGTAGACGTTATTGTTTCAACAGGAGACAGAAGAACCCAAAGATACAACAGCAATCATAAAATCATGGTCGGTTGGTTGTGAGGCATATATGTCAGACCTGTGAGTAATTAACAGAGCACACAACAAGCAGCATATTTCTTAGCCTACTCGGTTGTGTAAAACGTTCCAAGCCAATCAATGCCGTTTCTGTTGTTCTTGATCTTAGTTTCATTGGTGTTGTGGTGATTACTGCCTTGAATCTTGTTCCTGTGTGTTGTATTATTTCAGAAAGCATCTAAGACGATGGATCCTATTAGGTAACACTCTACCGTAGCTTCTCTCTATATATGTTTTTTTATAATCACATTTAAGTCACAGGTTAACCTTGAAACATGTTAAGAGTCTTCTCATGTTTAAACTTTGTTTACAGAAGAAGCTTCTCAGTAATCCATAACATAAAACAACTGAAGAAGTTTGTTATGCAGCCTAAGAGATTTGAAACTAGTTAACTACAAAGCAGTACCGAGAATCGATCTGACGCTCTCCTTGATTTGAAATGCTGGGAGCGGAAACAGTATCTTCTTTTGTCCTTCCATCTTCTGTCATTACTCTTATAAACTCTTCAAGTGCACTCTGCATCCACTCATACCGACACAGCTCCAAAGCTTCTTTAACACTCAGCTGCATACAAACCCATTATCAGTCATTTGTCAGAGACAAAAGCAACACAAAGTGTGCTTGCATACCCATCTCCTCTCGCGGTTTTCTTGCTCAGGCCATGCCGTAAGTTCTTCCTTGACCTCTAACGCAAACATGTAACCTTTGCAACCACCACCTAAGCAGCATTCATCTTCTAGACTGCTACTCTTGCTTCTAAATTCCCAAACTCCTAATGGATCTTCCTTTAGAAAAAAAAAAATCAGACCAAAAGATAACTCAGTGTTAAGCAAAATCTATTAAAGAAGAGCTTATGATGAAGGATCTGCATGGAAGAAGAAGAAACATACTCTTAGTATTCCTTTAACTCCTGCTTCTTCCATAGCTTCACGAGAAGCAGCTTCAAGAACAGTTTCATCATCTTCCCATCCTCCCTGAATAATACACCAAGTGGTTTTTTTATATACAACACTTTGCAACTAGTTTCGAAAGGCATCAAAATTCAGGAAGAGAAAAAAAAAAGACAAACCTTTGGGAAGACAAGATCGTGTCGGTTAGGAGATGAAACCATGAGAACTTGAAGCTTGTTTTCAAGGTCAACACTTGAGTCCTCCTCTTCATCTTTCACAAGCCTATACGGAATGCATCTGTCATCACATTCAACACACGAATTTTGTTCCAATTATTGATTTGCAATTATTGAAATTCCATTAAAAAAAAAACGAAACCAATCAATCACATCATATCAACTTGATGTCAAACCACATCACGAAGCCTTTCTTGACAACATGCCCATTTGAAAAAGAAAGGCTTTCAAACATTAATAAAGTCAAACCACATCACGAAGCAAAAAACAAGTACCCAGACACGAGACGGAAGTTGTTGTCATAACGTTGACGGTCTCGTCCTGTTCGTGCTGAAAGATTCGACATTTTTGATAAAACCTGCCAAGAAGACCAAATCAAAACTCAAAATTAGAACACAAAAATTTCCTCGGTAAGAAGAAGAAGGAGAAGAAACTAATTACGAAGAAAATGCAGCTTCTAAAGCTTTGAAGAAAAACAAAACAAAAGATCCTGACTTTTTGTCTGTTGGTGTCAGCAAGAGACATCAACATAGCTTCCATGACGAATCATCTTGTTCAACAAAGTTCACCATTTGTTTTTTCTTTACCCAGAACTAAAGAACCAACAAGAAGAGAGAGAGAGAGAGAGAGAGCAAAAGAAACTGAAACCCAAACTAAAAAAATGGAAAAGAAAGGAACGGTCTTGGTTTGTTTTGCTATCTATAGTAAAGGAAGAAGCTGAGATTTTTCCGGGAACGAGCTGACGAAAGTGTGTGTGAGAGAGAGAGAGAGCATTCAATTCTTTATTAACCACCAGTTCCACCCATCTCCTTCTTTCACGTTTGTATTAACATATTTTTATACAACATTATATTTCCATAATTTCTTGAACCCCACCAAAGATATAATCAATCATAAACTTGGATTGAGCTCAAAATGCTCTCTCACCTGGTTCGTTGACTAAGGTCTAGAGGAAGAAAAGAAACATGAAAAGTACTAACATGGAAGCCTATGAAATGAACAACACCGATATGTTTTCATATAAAGACAAAGAAAAAGGTATAGGAAGAAACACAAGGCTAGATTACGTGTGTATTATAAATCTTCTTACCATTCAATGGGTGATCTTTTGAGTTTATGTTATGCGTACAAACAACAATGAACTAGACCAAACACCTAACCAAAACCAAGCTTATTCGGTTTAATTGTTTAGTGGCTCACATAAACCGGTGAAGCCACAATCAAACCCGGTTTTTTTTTTTTTTTAAACGTAATACTGAACGGGCCAAAATGTTAGGCTATAAAGCCCATGTATCATGTATATAGTTAATCAAAATTAGTTGGGCCTATTATGGGCCTTTTGTAAAAGGATAAGACGGTTGGTGCAGAACATGATTAATGTTTTATTTTTTTCAGTCACTTTTCAATCATTTCCAGTTTGTATCATTTATTCATGATGGCCACGACCGCCGCTTCAATCATTGGTCTCGTTTCAAATTTCAGTTTTTTTTTCTTCTTTTAAATGGAGAAATAAGAAGATTCAATAAAAAAGTCAAAATAAGTGTCAAACGCAGATTGATGTTACATATATAAACGCGAAACGCAGAACGTGGAAATGTGAGTTGAAACGTTAGCATCACTAACTAACGGGTATATACTGTGTATAAGAAAGAGTAGAACACAAATGTCTATACAGCTGGCTTGTGGGTCCTTTGACCCCACCTTTTTACTCTGTCGATGTAGAATGTGGTCCTACTCCTTATTATTTTATTTAATCAAAAGCGAGTTTGTTGAATTTTTTATTATTTAGAGAATATTTTATGAATGTTTGTTCGCTGGATATCTCTATTTATCATTAATAACAACGTTATTTTTATAATTTGCTTTTTTTAATTAGCATTTTACAATTAGTGCCAGATAAAACAACACTTTGCTCATACTTTAAAATACAGCACAAAGTTGTCTTTTTCGATTGTAGTGGTTGCGTTCAAGTTTCTATTAGCAACACTCCAAAATGTAAAACAATTTCTATTAAAAAAATACTTTGTAGAACTGTAAAAATAACTTTAACATAAATGGTGAAATACATAAAATGGTGAAATTGTGAAGCAAAAAAAAATTTTGGTTGAACTAAAAAAATAGAACATAATACTTTATTTTGTAATAACATCGCAACTTATCAATACAAGAATTATTTAATTATTTTGGTATAAATTCACATCTGTCAATGGTTGTTTATTAATAAATGAGCAAAAATTATTGACATTCAAGAGAAAATCTTTTTTTACCTGTACTATTAACACATTCAAGTCAAAAATCTCTGGACTCATTTATTAGTGTAAATAAAAGATCCAATAAAAGGAAAATAATAACATGCGAAAAAAGGAAATAGATAAAAAAAGAAACAGAGAGATTTGCGGAGTAATAAAAGAGGGGGGGGGGAGGCAGAAACAGAGTGGAGTGAGTGTGTTCGTCTCTTTTTACATTTGCGGCGGCAGAAACTGAGTTACACGGCGGTTCAAGTTTCTTCCTTTCTTTTTTTTTTTCTTTTCTGCAAGAGCCAAAAATAAAAATAAAAGAAAATTCCTTTGGTTGAAATTGCAAACTGGCGAAGTGACCCACTTGTCTTCAAAGGGGGTTCTCTCTTTTTATTCCCACAAAAAATTAAAACAAATGGGTGTGGTGGTGGTTGTACAACGAAGAGTAAAAACTCTCTAAAAATGTCACTTCGCAAAGGCATCTGAAAGAAAGAAACAGTAGTAAATAGTTTGATTCTTGTTGTTGTTGTTGGTTCACAGTAAGTAAAGCTTCAGTCTTAAGAGAGAGAGAGTTGTTGTCTGAAAGATGTCACTTTCTGTCGGCATTGTCTGCGTTCCAACACAATACTTCTTAGTTCTAGAAGTTGCTGCAAAGATTTGATGTTTCAAAGCTCTTCTTCTTCCATTTTCACACCAAATCTTCTTTTTTTTTCTTTCATTTTTTCTGGGTTTTGATTATTGAATCTGCCAAAAAGATTTGATCTTTCCCACACTCTCACATTGAAGAAGTAGAGAGTAGTTATTCGCCGATGAAGTAGAGAGAGTTTCTTTTCCTGGAGAGATCTGTCAAGGTTTTTTAAATGAAAAAATCATTTATCTCCTCCTCCCTCTTATTTATTATTACTGCATGTTTGGTTGATTGATTCAATTTTTTTTACAAGTTGACACCTTTTTTTTTCCTTCTTCGTTACCTCTCAACAAAAAAAAGATGTATGTAGCTTTGTTTGCTTTTCGTTTTGTCTTCTTCTATATCCTCTTCTTTATAATCAAATCGTATCTTCTTTTCTTCGCCGACATTCTCGTGTTGTTTTTTTTTTCTCTTTTCTACAGGGCTATCGCATGGTAGTAGCTAGGAGCATCGGAGAGAGACTATCTTTGTTTCCAAATGTCAGCAATTCCTGCAGCGGCCATTGGAGGTGCTGTTGGAGCTCTTGTCTTGATTGCTCTTCTGTGTTTTCTCATATGGTTTTGCATCTTTCGCCGCAAGAATGCGTCCAGAACTTCTGATGAGACAGGCTCTTCTGACCCATCAACTCAAGGTAATGCAATACATATCACACAAGTCCCATCAATCTCTCTCTCTCTCTATCTGTTGACTTTCCAAATGGTCTGAAGGCAGAAACGTTGCGATTGAGTTGTCAATGAGAGAAGCTAGAAGGTTTGAAATGGAGGAGCTTGCTCAAGCCACCAAGAGTTTCACCAACAAAAGCCTTATCGGTATTGGTAAGTTCGGCGAGGTTTACAAAGGTCTGCTTCAAGACGGCGTTCTTGTAGCCATCAAGAAAAGGCCAGGCTTGCCTACACAAGAGTTTGTCAACGAGGTCTTTTTCTTTACAAATAACTCCATGTTCAAATGTTTGGTTATGAACTAGAACACAAGTGTTTTGAATATATTTTTTTGGCAGGTTCGTTATCTATCGTCTATCAATCATCGTAACCTGGTAACTCTTTTGGGTTACTGCCAAGAAAGCAACACGCAGTTTCTTGTCTACGAGTATGTTCCTAACGGAAGTGTTTCCAGTCACCTGTACGGTAACTCTCTGTCCTTTATTAGAGATTTGGTAACTAATCAGTTTTCATAACTTGTGTTTAGTAGTAGACAATGTAGTCAACATTTTGGATCTTGTGTTTTGATTAGGTGCTGGTGGTAAAGTGCCTGGTAATAGACTAGAATTCAGAAACAGGCTTGCTATATCTATAGGAGCAGCTAAAGGTAAAAAACTTATGCTTCTTGAATCATATGAGTTTTTGTGTCCTGATCTAGCTTGCATATCTCTAGGCTTGGCACATCTTCACTCGCTGAGTCCTCGGTTGATACACAAGGACTTCAAAACTGCTAATGTTCTTGTGGACGAGAACTTCATTGCTAAAGTTGCGGATGCAGGAGTTCGCAATTTCTTGGGAAGAGAGGATGTTGGTACATCGTCTAACGTTGTTGCAGACCAGATCTTCCTCTCCCCTGAGTAAATCTAACTTCTCACCTCTGAGGCTCACATTTTTTTGTTCTGTTTGTATCTGAGTTTCTCAGATGTTTCTGTTTTTGGCAGGGTTCAAGAGTTCAGAAGATTTTCAGAGAAAAGTGATGTCTATGCTTTTGGGGTATTCCTCTTGGAGTTAGTAAGTGGAAGAGAAGCATCAGAACCATCCCCTTCAAGCTCAACACAAACTCTTGTCGAATGGGTATGTAACTAATCACACTCAGAATGTTGCCCAGTGAAGTGTATTTTGAATCTCATTTTGATGCACTGGAGTGATCTTATTGGTTTGCACTTTGCAGATGCAAAACATAACGGATTACACTGAGATACCAGCAATGATTGATGAGAGACTAGGTGGTACATACACAGCAGAAGGAGTGGAGGAGGTTATCACACTGACATTAACATGTCTTGATGTCTCAAGTGAGAAGAGACCAACAATGAGTTATGTTGTGACGGAGCTGGAGAGGATATTGGACAAAGAAGTGAGCTTAACAACAGTCATGGGTGAAGGTACTCCTACTGTTACTCTTGGAAGTCAGCTTTTTAAATGATCAAAAAGTTCACATATATATACATATATATATTTAAGAAGGAGGATGAAGGAGAAGACTGATCAGCTGTTTATGTTTAAGTGTATAAAGAACAGCTGAGCTATTATTATTTGTTTGTTTGTTTTTTTTTCCTCCTTTTCTACTTCCTTTGGAGGTTATTTTCAGCAATTTTTTTTTTAAATGAGTGCAGAAAATATAACTTTGTAAAAAACATTATTTATTGATGATATAAAGGAAGCAAAGAGTGGAATGTTGTGTGATTTCTTTCTGTTGTTGTTGTGTTAACAAATCCATCTTTTAGCACAAGCAGAAAGAAACCACTAGCTGTTACAGTAGATGTAAAGTTTGGACCAACAAATCACAGTTTCAGAAAATGTAAACTCCCTGTTGAAAGATGATGTACTCCTCTGTTTCAAGAACCCTACTACTTATTATGTATGGACCCCCAAGATTCAGAGTTTTTTTTTTTTCTTCCTATAAAGTAGCAACTTTGGGAAAACGATTTGACCTTAGCTTCAAGCCTTCAACCCACCTATGATTTATAGCCTTTATTGCCAAAGAAGAGATGACAACCAAGTTGGTCCCAGCAAAAGAAATCTTTGATCAAAAAGATTCCAATTACAAAACTGGTTGTGAATTGTTGTCAAGCAACTCTGTTTTATCTTGTCTCTAATAAGATTCTTGCCTTCTCATTGACTCAGTGCTCTGTTTTCTTGTTCTAGTAATTAATTAGTGTCCCTAGTTTTGCTAAAAAAGACCTTTGTGGGCACACAAAACTATAAACAGTCATTGAACAGATACCAAAAAAGAAAATCAAAATCATGTTTGGGTCTGATTTTGTGTCGGGAAGAAAGATCTTAATGATAAAGACTCTTCTCTCTCTGTAGATGGGATGAACTCGTTTAATGATGGATGGTTGGTGGTTCTCTTTTACCTACCCGTAAGAAAATGAAAAGACAACAGAGATTGTCTTAGAGAGAAACAGAGGTTCTGTAACTTCTGTTATTGCAACGTTATTCAAATTAAACTTTTTGATTTTAAATTGAGAAAAAAATGAGAACCACTCGATTTTAGGATAGACTCGTTTACACACGCACGATCGTGTAAAGCCTTTGAAGCCATAGAGACTCTCTCTCGACGATGGCGACGAAGCTGCTTTCTCCTCCGTCGTTATCTTGTCCATGGCTGACTTCAAGAGATGTAGCAATCAAAGCGCTTCTTCCACGGAGGAGACTGAACTGTGTCACCAGACGAAACAGAGTCTCCTCTGTTACAGCCATGGTTACGGAGCCTCTAACTGCTGTTTCTTCATCGGCGATTCAGATTCATCAATGGTGGGAACAGAACCCTGGTTCATTGCTGTTGATGGCGGAGACTGGTGGCGGTTACTCGTTGGCTAGCTACTACACGTCGTTGGGTTTGTTCGTTATCTCAGTTCCGGGTCTTTGGTCTCTCATCAAACGCTCCGTTAAATCAAAGGTTCGAACTTTGGTCTCTTTCTCTCTAAACTCACCATCAAACTCTCGAAATTCAAAGTATGGTCTTTTCAGATAGTGAGGAAAACGTTCGTTGTTAGCGAAGGAGAAGGAGTCAAGAAGGAGCCAAAGCAAGTTGCTGGAGAGATTCTCTCTTTCTTCACAAGGAAGAACTTCGACATCACTGATCGTGGAGAAACCATCACGTAAGCTATAATTCATAAGAAAGTTTCGAACTTTTTTTTATTTTGTTTTGTTTTAGTTGCTGACAACATTGGTTATTTGATTGTGATAAAAAGGTTTGAAGGAACAATGGTTCCGAGTAGAGGACAAGCTGCTCTGCTCACGTTCTGTACATGTATAAGCTTAGCAAGTGTGGGTCTTGTCCTAACCATTACAGCACCTGATTTTGGAAACAATTGGTTCTTCATTACCATTCTTAGTCCACTCGCGTAAGTTTACACAAACTCTCTCTCTCGAACTGTTTGTGAATGGTTGATGAAGATGATTGATGTGTTGCAGAGGAGCGTATTACTGGAAGAAGGCGTCGAGGAAAGAGGAGATAAAGGTGAAGATGATGGTTGGAGAAAATGGGAAACTGAGCGAGGTTGTGGTTCAAGGAGATGATGTTCAGGTTGAAGAAATGAGGAAGGACCTTCAGCTTAGTGAGAAAGGCATGGTTTATGTCAAAGGTCTCTTTGAGAGATCATGAACACAAACATATTCAAATCCCATTTTTGCTTTTCTTTTCTTTTTTTGCGGGGAGAATGTGTTTATAAAATGCTCAAAGATGAGATTAAATGACCATTTGACACATTTTCATTGTGTCCATAGTTCATAGGAGTACTAAACTAATTGTTTTACATTGAAAAAATCTATATAGTCATGAGAATGGATTGTTGTTAGTTCAATTGCTTGAGCAATTTTTTTTTTCCTCTTTTTTTTTTTGCCTATAGGTTACACTCCTAAATTATCTAGTAGAAATCTTGAAATTACACATTTAAGTTCGACTAGATATTTTGCTGCCACTTTATTGAAATAATGTTATCTTTAATATTTATATTACAATATATTACTTCTATGTAATAAACATATAGTAAATTGAATTACAAATGAATAAAACTTATAATTTTTTTTCTATTTAAAATATATTTTGGGATGGTGAGAAAATGTGAAATAAATAAAGAATTTGTGAAACCTTAGGTATTATCCAAAATATCTTCTGTTACATATTTAGGTTGTTAAAAAATATATATTATTAATCTCCACATTGCATATTTCTTTGTTATATGTATTATTTATACCATATTGATTTTTAAAAAAATTATATTTTTTGTAAAAATTATAATATATTTCTTACAATTATAATAAGTAAAGCTAATTTAAATACTCATTGCTTTAAATAAAATTACGTTTAATATTATTATATTATTTGTTTAGTTATAAACAAAAAATATCTTACAATCTAGCTATAGTTAAAATATTATTCTGTCTTCAAAAATGCTCACTGATATTACAGGTAATTATATTTTCAAAAAGTTTATTACTTCTTTCATTATTCACTTTAAAATTGTAATTCTATTTTATAAAATCAAGAATGTGTTCATTAGGCCTTTTATATTTGTAACTGGTCATACTACACTTCATATTTGTTATTGGCCATGCTCTGCGTTTTTCAATATGGTGGGAACAAAGTGCACAAATGTTTCCTTGAAAGATCACTAAAACTAAAAAAAGGGGAAAATATAATGAAGGAAGTAGCATTTACTTACTTGGGGCAAACCCGTACAGCATTACCAACCGAAAAGCAACGCCAAGAAAGTATATATGCCCACTGTACAGTAGACTTTCGTCTACATAGACTCGGGCAGTACGTCACGTATACTATAGTTTGATTGTTACTTTGTTAATCTTTAAAATTCGGGCGGTGCGTTACATATACTATAATGTGATTGTTATTTTGTGTTTCTTAAAAATGTGTGTACCAATTTTTTTTATGTAATTTCTGTGATCGTTATTTTTTGTGTAACCCGAATTGATAATTACACCATTTTTCTAGTGATTTACATCACATACGTGATATTTGAATGACTACGATATCGAACTCAGATATTACTTTCTACTTCTTGTTTTTAATGGACAACAAATAGAAAACTGTCATTGAAGTAGATTTACAACACGTCTGGTTTGCTAACTTAACAGGTGTGATAGTTGAAGCTAGTTATGGGTCATGTTAGTCTTTCACATCAGCAAAGGCTCTATGCTTTTGGTAGCAGCATAAATTAGTAACATCAGCTATGTAAAACCCAAGGCCTTAACCCATACACCACTATTCACTGATCACGCTTGCTCACCACACAACGGTGCCCGTTCAGCCACTGTTAATCTTCCGGTTGCTGCTGTTGCAAAGCCTTCAACATATGCTCCTCTTAGGGGTATATGGTGAAGTACGATCACTTACCATACAATAATATTTGTTGTTACATTAATATAAATTTAACTAAGTTTTTCCCTGAGCTAGATGTAATTTATAAGCAACAGTCCAATGCTACTACTAATACAACATTACTGTATACATTCCCCGAGGAATCTTATATAATATGCTTAAGAGGCTGACCGCAAAACCCGTCAAGGAGCTCCAGATTCTCTACTATAGTCAAAGTAGGATTGAGAGCTTCCAGTTGATTCACATGTTCAAAACCCTCAAGACAAAACTTCTGACCCAGACTGTGACCCTAATTCATTGATCGACGGTGGGAATGTCTTAGCGGAACAAATGAGACAGCCGATGCTGTCCTGTCGAGTCCGCTGAACCAGCGCCTGTTGTTTTAAATCACATTAATCAGACTGGTATATATCCCAAATCAGCCAGGAATGATATTCTCGACCGATCTAAGTGATTGTTCTGCGTATAGAGACGAAAATATCAGGTTATTTTCCTCTCAAAATGTCATTTCGTTAATGAAAATAAGTTGATTTGTTTTACCTGAGCTTTCATGGACGGGAAGACATTCCAGAACCTTGGGTTTCATCTCATGCTCCGTTTGCATTCGTTTTTCCATCAGGTGCTACCGCAAGGAACATAAATCGGTCTGTGTAACCTGGCTGGCAGAGTTTCAATCTGAACCAAAAAAAGAGGCAGGTTCAGCAACCACCTACTTAATGATGCCGAGTAATATACAGAGCCAAAGGTCAGAGAGTTTTATTACTTTGGAGATGATTAGGTATTTCCAGTATGTTATTTGGTTTTGGGACCATCCAACGCGTGCTAACCAGCTTGCTTATGTTCTTAGACCAAGCTAGAATTCATACCTGTCATATGAAGGAACAAAGACGGTTATAGTGGTTTTTAAACGTGAAATCATGGCAAAACTGAATAAGAAATTTACCTGACTGCATATATTTATGGAAGCTGTCGTTGTACTGGAAAACATATGCATCCATCAGCAGTCCCACCAACAGGAGCAAGAAGCTCGTTAGACAAAGAAATGGCTTTAGAGTGCAGCACCAAACCAAACAAAATCTTGAGTTACTCTAAGCTAAAAAGATTACTTCTTTGTTAGATGTTTTAAAGGATATTCAAATGTTTGTTTGTGTACCTTGATTTTGCATCCAAAATTTTGGTTGATCTTCTTGTTATTGTGCCGAGAAAGCTTCACATTTCGACCCTCTCAAGTACAACTTACAATAATCCTATCCAAGTTTCTGCTCATAGAAAAAAGTATATGGTAATCAATAATTCATATTGATTTTTTTAGAAAGGACACAACTTCTTTTTATATTGTTTGATTCAGCAAACGAAGGATAACATTATTGCACATATGTTATAAGCTTTCTCGAATCTGTATGTCACCTTCACTAAAGGCTACGCTCGTTTCCTGCTCACAATTTCTCTGGAATTGGGTTTCATAGTATAATATTGGTATATAGCAGAAAAACATATTGTAAAAATTAGTGACAACAGCAAATAAAGTGAATTACTTACAGAATCAAGCATGTCGCATAAAATGAAATACTCTTCCAAAAGAGCATTGTTCCGATTATTCAAGATAAAGCCGGCAGCTGCTGGGTGAAACCTGAACTGAACTCAGTTCCAAACTCTCTCTTGATTGCAGTAGTGCCTGCACAAAAGCTTCTTAATTGGGAATATCAGCATCACTCACACTCCTCCTTGCACACTTCAGCGACTCTTACAAGTTAAAATTTGGTATGTGGTGTTTAGTTCAGAGAGATAACCTGCATAAGCCCCAGTGTTCCTTGGATGATGTTATGAAGTCAAATATAAGAATCGACAGTATTTTTGTCGGCATGAAATTTTAACCATGAAAAAATGTTATTCTTAAAGATAGATAACCATACCACCAAATATGTTTGGCTTCTCCTCTTCTCCTTGAAGAGGGCCAAGAGTGAGACACCAGAAACCTCGAACTTGACTTCGGGAATATCTCCCACAGCATGAACCTTACGACCAAATCCAGCAATCAAGACCTTGTCCTGCAACAACAACAGTAACTAAAGAAGTTTGCACATTAATATTATTGTCAAATAGGTTACAAAGGCTTTAAGATGATTAATTAATCTTACATTTTCCTCGATGTAGTTCAAGCAACCATCGTTGGGGATAAAAGCCGCAATCTTCTTTCTGTTCTTGATAAGCTGAACTCTAGAGACTTAAACGAAGAGAAAAAGTAGAGGAGAGAAGTTTCAGAGGCAAATGGGAGTTTACCTTCGAGTGCACCTCCACTGAGGAACTCTATGGGAGTTTACCTTCAGAGGTATTTCATTAGCATCACTTTTTCATCAGAGGCGGATGAGACAGGGGACTTTCCATTCGGTTTCGTCGCCATGGTTGAGATTTGAGCAGTTGCTAGGGTTTGTGTTTGTACAAAGATAAGAGGATCAGTATATAAAGAAGGAGGAACATATGGAGATGAAACGAAAACATAACGACTAAATTGATTGATGTAACAAAAGAGGAGTTTCATTTGTGTAGAAGTGGATCGATCAGAGCTCAGTATATAGGGTTTCAAGCGTAGAAGACGAAGAGGTAGAGGGGAAGATCCTCCTGACTTCCGTCGTCGATTTTTTTTTTTTTAGATTTCAGGAAATAAAATAAAGAAAAATGGTAAACGAAGCCCACAAGTAATGGTATTAGAAATGAAGCCCACAGTCTAAATAATAGATAAAACTGAAGCCCAGATACTGAAGCCCGTATGACGTGTTTTAATGAAATGTTGTGATTGGATGAATTTATTAAGTGACGTGGACAGGCTAGAATCTCTCCATATCTTCCTTTTAGTATAGTTTAGATTTGAAATTGTCTACTTTTTAAAATAGAGTCAAATTACATGACATAAACCTGTTTAAAAATTCACAGATTTAAACTAAAAAACTAGAGATGTTATTCAATCATGTATTTTAATAGAATTTAAATCTAAATATAATTCAATGTTATTCGAATGATAATTTTAAATTCTATTTAAAAATCTACTGTTTTTCAATAAATGATTTAAATCATGTTTTAAAATCTAGTGTTATTCAATGAATTATTTATATAAATTTTTAAAATCTAGTGTTATGCAATGAATGATTTATATAAATTTTAAAAATCTAGTGTTATTCAACTTTTAACAATTTTAAAATTCATTGTATTTTCTATGATTTAAAAGTTGAATTTCATAAATATATTATTAATATCAAATCCAAGGCTTACTGCCAAAATTTTAGAATTCAACAACTTAAACTATCTTTAAACTTTTTAAAATTTGATGAATTGGAAAATTTTGGTAACTGATTTTAAATCACCGAATGAATAATACTTTTAGTCGTTCATATCTAGAATCTTTCAGTCTTTCAAACCTATATATCTAACACAACACCGAGAATCGTCCTTAAGAAAATCAATGTTCACTACGAGTTCCAAAAATGATTTTGATCAAGAAAAAAACAAAATTAATATGCTCGGTCGATGCATTTCTAGTTTAATAGTTGTCAATTGAAGCGCCAGGTAGGTTTAAATCAAAGAAATGGGTTTTGCCGATTTGGGTTGGGCTCAGCGTAACTCAGCCCACAAGAAATCAACGGGTCCCATCTCTCCACTGATTTGCATTTGTATATTCGTATTTTACCTTGATTATACAAAATTAAATAAGTCCGCATTCATTTTTATTTGTTGCAAAAAAATTATCAGCAATCATTCGATTTGGCTTGCGCAATAATTCAATTTCTCATCAAAGCAGCTCAATGGACCATTGTTATCACTTCTCCCACAAGCAACTATTCAGTACTCTAATCAACACATTACTGAACTAGACTTTTATTATTTCTTAAACGTGCTTTTAATTGTCTCTTATTGGTAGGAAGTGGATAAAGTCTTATCTCTATTTTAAATTATTAACAAGTCTTAAAACAAAAATTAAATTAAATTATCTGAGAGAGAGAGAACAACGTCACAGTCGATTCTCCACGCGCGTCTCTCTTCTTCGTCCTCTACAAAAACACTCGTCTCTGCGCATTGATCTTCACGCTCACTCTCTCTCCCTCTCTTGAGCTCTCACGCGTCTATGGCGGTCAAATGTTTCCACTCCTTTCCTCTCCATCTGCTTCTGGCGACGATCGTGATCGGCGGCGTCAGCTCCGAGTACATAGAGTACAACACAGCACCGAGAATCGTCCCTGAGAAAATCAATGTTCACTTGGTTCCTCACTCCCACGACGACGTTGGTTGGCTCAAGACCGTTGACCAGTACTACGTCGGCGCCAATAACTCCATTCGGGTACTCTCTTCACTATCTATCTCTCTCTCTTTCAATGGAAGTAGGAGAAGGATTGGATTCTGCGAATTTTAGGGTTTGATTGTGGATTTGATTGAGCAGGGAGCTTGTGTTGAGAATGTAATCGAATCTGTCATCGCTTCGTTGCTGGACGATCAAAATAGAAAGTTCATCTACGTTGAGATAGTAAGATTCTCAGATATACAGAGATTTTTTTGTTTGTTTTCGTTTGCTGATGAAATTAGCTATGGCTGACTGTTGTCTTAGGCGTTTTTTCAAAGATGGTGGAGGCAACAAAGGAATGCCAAGAAGGTTAAGGTCAAGAAGCTTGTTGACTCTGGTCAACTTGAGTTCATGTGCGTTTGATTTGATCTCACCTTTTTGTTTTTTTTAGTGTCTTGTATGTATCTTGATGTGTGGTTATTGCAGAAACGGTGGAATGTGTATGCACGATGAGGCGACTCCGCATTATATTGACATGATTGATCAGACAACACTAGGCCATCAGTTTATCAAAAGTGAGTTTGGTCAGGTTCCTAGAGTCGGCTGGCAAATCGATCCCTTTGGACATTCTGCAGTACAAGCTTACTTGCTTGGTGCAGAGGTATAATTCAATTTTTCATCATTTGGTTACTTTTGCTTCAAAATGAGTGTACGTGGATGATTAGCACGTATCAGCTCAAGTAAATTTGATTGGACAAACCCTTTTGGTTTCTTCTACAGTTAGGCTTTGACTCGCTGTTTTTCGCTAGAATTGACTACCAAGATCGTGCAAAGAGATTAAGAGAGAAGACACTTGAGGTTATTTGGCAAGGTTCCAAGTCCCTTGGCTCATCTTCACAGGTTAAAACTGTTATAGCTCACATTATGGTTCTGTTGTTTGCATTTTTAGCTGGCTTTGTCTCACTGCTATTTCATGCTACTTGTAGATATTCACCGGTGTATTCCCAAGACATTATGACCCTCCTGATGGTTTCACATTTGAAATAAATGATGTATCACCTCCTATCCAGGTAAAAGCAATCAACCTGATATTTTGTGTTTTAACTTTGCTCGAACGTGCACTGATAAAGGATCTTGAATATAGGATGATCCTCTCCTTTTTGACTACAATGTTCAAGAGCGCGTCAACGATTTTGTAGCTGCAGCCCTTGCACAGGTAAATATCATATCTTTTTTTCCCCTTGAAATCAGCAAAAATAAAAGATTTTTTTTGCTGTGATATATCATAATGTTTTAACTTGGATTTCTCTTGTCAAGGTCAATGTAACCAGGACAAATCATATCATGTGGTTAATGGGAACCGACTTCCGTTACCAGTACGCATACTCATGGTACAGACAGATGGACAAGTTTATTCATTATGTTAACAAGGTACACTGGATTTTTAGACCAGCAAATTTGTATTAGTTGGATTTCACTAATATCAAAGGTAAAATAGATACCTAACTTTTATTCCCTTGTCGTTTGCGCAATCCAGGATGGGCGTGTCAATGTTCTGTATTCAACACCATCTATCTACACCGATGCAAAATATGCTGCAAACGAGTCGTGGCCCCTCAAGACTGATGATTTCTTCCCGTGAGTTTGATAGCCTCGGGTTTAACTCCCTAAATGTTCATATGCGTGTTGATATATGAAATACTACATTGACTTGTGGCAGGTATGCGGACAAACCTAATGCTTACTGGACAGGGTACTTTACGAGCAGACCAGCCTTTAAAAGATATGTGAGGGATCTAAGCGGTTACTATCTGGTATGGCATTTTCTTTTTATAGAAGTTCATAGATTTGTGGTTGCGTTTAGCTCCATTCTTACTTGGCCTCGTCTGTTTATAAACAGGCAGCTCGACAATTGGAATTCTTGAGTGGTAGGAGCAGTTCAGGACCAACAACTGATACTTTAGCTGATGCTTTGGCAATTGCGCAACACCATGATGCAGTTAGTGGTACACAAAGACAGCATGTGGCTGCAGATTATGCTCTTAGACTCTCACTGGGTTACCTGCAGGTGTTTTTTAGTTAGCAGGCAACTATTGTGTTTTTAGGCAACCCATTTCTCTTGTTTGTTCAGCTGTCTAAGAATTTCTTTATGATCATTATTAGGCCGAGAAGTTGGTTGCCTCTTCCCTTTCCTTTTTATCAGCATCAAAATCAAGTACTGAAGAAAAGAATCCCGACACGAAATTTCAGCAGGTAATCTGTTTGTTTAGAGTTTTTCTAGGATTCCAATAATATTGTGGCCGAGCTAGAAGAGTTTAGAAGATTTTGAGATCGATTTTATTAGCTTTTCTTTTCTGCAAAAGATACCCTTGCTTCAGGCAACATAAATTCTTAGTAAGCTGCTTTATAGCATTTTCATGAACACTTTAATGACTCAAGTTCCAAGGACGTACTGTTTTCTCATGGGTTATTGGTTAAGCTGATTCCTGTCTTGTGTATCATATTGGCAGTGTCCCTTGCTTAATATTAGTTACTGTCCAGCATCTGAAGCTCGTTTGTCCAGCGGTAAAAGCCTGGTAAGTCTGCCAAGGTGATGTACTTTCAGTATATGAAGTCTTGAACCTCTTGGTTAGTTGTTGTATCTTCTGTTTACATTAATCTCTCCTTGTAGGTGGTTGTTGTTTACAATTCTCTAGGATGGAAGCGTGAGGAAGTTGTCCGAGTTCCTGTAAGTACTTTTCAATCTCCTTGGTTGGTCGGTGAAGCTCTCACTTTTTCATTGTTTATTTTCCAATCGTATGTGCCACTCATTCCATCATTTACCTAGTGTACATGATAACTTCTACTAGGTGTCGTCTGAAAATGTTATCGTGAAAGATGCATCTGGGGAAGAAGTAGTGTCGCAGATTCTACCTCTTTCAGACATCACATTGAGAATAAGAAAGGAGTATGTCAAAGCATATCTTGGAAGATCACCAAAAGATACTGCAAAACATGTGCTTGCATTCAAAGCTTCAGTACCACCTCTTGGGTTCAGCTCGTATGTCATCTCGGACACGGGACGAACAGGTTAGCTATGTTCCAGAATGTGTACTATTTTGTGGTAAATTTAGTTGTGAATGATAGGATCTTTAAATACAACTTAATATGTTCTGGCTCTATTAGTCATATGACAATTGGTTCCTCTCTGGTACCAACAGTCCCTTTATATTTATTTGCATCTTTGTTTTCAATTTGATTTAAGGCCGTGGACTATCTGCGTCATATGTTACTTCTGGAAGCTTGAACCAAGATGTGAAAGTTGGCCAAGGAAATTTGAAGTTACTCTATTCAGAAGAGGGTGTGAAAATGACTCGTCATTTAAGTACTGAAACTCAGGTGTGTGTGCCTTTGTTTTTTAATCTATAGACGTCCCTACTTTTCCATCCGAATACGTAGACATGATCTGATGATGATTTGGGTAAATTTTAAGGTTACTGCAGAACAAACGTATGCTTATTACATTGGAAGCAATGGAACAGACAAGGATCCACAGGTTCAGCTCTCTAACAGATACAATCTCGTTTACTTTGTTATATTCGTATCATGTCTTAAACCGTTTTGTTTACTTATAAGGCTTCTGGAGCTTACGTTTTTCGACCAGATGGTGCACGCCCAATTAAATCTGAAGGACAGGTAAGACTTATGACTGCATTTGTTACCTTAATTCCCGAACTTGTGTAAACTAATTGTCTTGCCGGTCTCAGGCTCAATTGACTGTTGTTCGGGGACCTTTGTTTGATGAAGTGCACCAAGAGTTTAACTCCTGGATATCACAGGTTATTTCACTTGCAATTATGTGTTGCTTTCGAACATTTTTAATTATGTTATAGTAGCTATAACTGCTTGATCTACCTTGTCATGGGTATGTTCATGTGCAGATTACCAGAGTGTACAAGGGAAAAGACCATGCTGAAATTGAGTTCACTGTGAGCCGATCTCCCTCTATCTTAACATATCTTCGTTTTAAACTGATGAAGATAATGCACAATTGCAGTCTTACTATTTCCTGCTTTCTAGGTTGGGCCTATACCAGCTGATGATGGTAATAGCAAAGAGGTTATCACTAAACTTACAACCACTATGAAAACAAATGGAACATTTTACACAGACTCTAACGGACGCGACTTCATCAAACGGGTATAGATGCAAACTTCATGCGTGTAGTGTTTATCTTTTACTTGTAACAGACGTATTGTTTTTATTTTGACATACTTCGTATTAATTTCTTGCAGATTCGGGACTTCAGAACAGATTGGGACTTGCAAGTGTACCAACCAGTTGCTGGGAACTATTATCCTGTAACGCATCAAATCCATCTGAGATTCCTTCTCGTGATATATCTGCCCTTTGTCTAATATATTCTTTTCTTCCAGATAAATCTCGGGATATACATGCAAGATAAAACTTCAGAGCTATCGGTGTTGGTGGATCGCGCTGTAGGCGGATCCAGCTTAGAGGACGGGCAGATCGAGTTGATGCTTCATCGGTCTGTTGACTAACCTTCTCTATATTACCAAGACAAGCATATGTGGCTTTGCTTGTGTTTTACCTTCTTTTTCTCATTCGTTCAGGAGAATGCTTCATGATGACATTAGAGGTGTTGGCGAGATTCTTAATGAAACAGTCTGTCTCCCTGATGGATGCAAAGGATTGACGGTAATCTTAAGTTCTCATCTCATTTTTAGCCGTCTAAGTTGCAAAGTATCAGCCTAAAGCAGTTTGCTTTGCTTTGAGTTGTTTTGCAGATACGAGGGAAGTTTTACGTACAGATAGACAAACCTGGAGATGGTGCAAGATGGCGTCGAACATTTGGTCAAGAAATATATTCTCCACTCCTTCTGGCATTCACGGAACAGGTTGCTCTAAAATAGATGAACAATATTTACTACCCTCACTTCTTTGAGAGTGAAGTGACATGAGATATGTTGCTAGCAGGAAGGAGATCACTGGATTAACTCACATAAGACGACATTCTCAGCGTTTGAGCCGTCATACTCATTACCAAATAACGTCGCATTACTCACCCTCCAGGCTAGTTGGATTGTATATTGTAAATATGCCGAAGTGTTTTTATTTTTTATTTTACTACATTAACAATCCTACACTTTTCAGGAGTTGGAAAATGGGGAAGTTCTTTTAAGGCTTGCTCAATTATTCGAGGTTCTTACTCGCTCTCCATTTGCGTTTCCACCATTAATAAGTTATATCTATATGCTTTTTAGTTGTAGTTGTAGACTTGTAGTGTAACTCTAGGCCTAAGATTCCGGTTAGGATAGCAAATAATTAGAGAAATTGGCAAACTTGCATTACGTAGCAGAAAGAAAAAATCTAAAGCTTGCAGTGCCAACGAACTGTTGATTGAATGTAGAACGAACCCGTCACGTCTAGTGTGCATTTTTCACCTTAAACTAATTTTTTACGTTCTTATGCTCCTGTAAAGCTGACTATGCGATTAATCCTCAGTGCTATGTTATTTCTCTGGACGATTATGTTGGTTTTTGTAACGAATTACATGTTTAAAAATAAGTATGGACCAATCTACTAAATGGCCCTAGAATCCCATCGGCTTTTACTAATTGTTAACTGGTTTTGCTTTCCTCTTTCTGGCGATGTCTTTTTTAACCTTTGTGAAGGTTGGGGAGGATAGTGAGTACTCAGTCATGACAAAAGTAGAGCTAAAGAAACTATTCTACAACAAAAAGGTACGCAAAAAGAGACAGACAACTTAACTGATCTCTTATCTGTGTTCTAACAAAACAGTTGTTATGTTCTTTTGAATTTGACTAAACAGATAAGCAAAGTGAAAGAGACAAGTCTCTCAGGGAACCAAGAGAAAGCGGAAATGGAGAAGAGAAGGCTAGTCTGGAAAGTAGAAGGCTCGGCCGGGGAGGAGGTGACGAGAGGAGGAGCTGTGGACGAGGAAGAGCTAGTTGTTGAGCTTGCCCCGATGGAAATCCGAACCTTCTTAATCAGGTTTGATGATCACATTGAATTGGCTGGTGGAGAGAGAGCAACAACATAGATTTTCAAGTAACACACACGTTGTGGTCTTTTTAAAAAGTCTCCAAATGAACTTTTTTAGAAATGTCCAAATGTGGATTAATAAATATTGCATCCTCTCTTTTACTATTTCACTAGTATGTTTGTGTGTGTGTGTGTTGAGTTAGAAGTTGCCATTGAGTAGCTAAAAATGGCATTAACCCATGTTGATGTGACATGGTTTGTGTTTGATTCTGGTAGACACTCTTCCGTCACCTTTCTATCGGACTTGTTCAGCAGCAACTGGCAATAGAGAAACCAAGACATCACGTCGGCATATCTCTTTTTTTGCCTTGGATGAGAAACACTACTAGTAATAGTGTAATACTAGTAGTGGTCTGTTAGGTAGCACAGATTAGTGATTTTAAGTTAATGACTAAGGAGATGACATCATGATGAAGAGTAAGAGCTTTTTTCACTGGAAATTTGAAGAGTTAAATTTTAAAACCTCAAGAAGAGAAAAACTTTTGCAGAGAAAACGTTAAGAAAAGTACGCAACTGTTCGAATCATCGAAAAGAGGAACATTAGCAACTGGAGTCACGAGGACTTCATTAATCATACAGGAGAGTACAGAGAGAGAGAGATATATTCATTCAGAGCTCAAATCAAAACCCTAGAAGCTTAGTTTTTTTTTTTAAGATTCAATTTAGAAGGCCCCACGACTTTACTCCGTATTTCATCATCATCATTCATAACATCCTCTAGGTTCTCGTGACGATCTCTCTCTGTCCTGTCTCTAACCGTCTTAACTCTGTCTCCTGTCTATCTTTACATTTATGTACGGATACAACGGATATACAAAGTTTTTGATTTTTTGAGCATTTAAGGAAAAAGAAAAGACAAAATGGTGGGGGCCATTCTTTTGCTATCTGCCTCTTTCCTTTATCATCTTTTTTTTTTCTCTGTTCATTCTTCAAATCTGAATGAGTGCTTCTTTCTTACATCATCATCATTACCGAATAAAAGCTACAAGCTTTTTATCTGCTGAAACCAAAGTTATCTCCTTTAAACCTCAGACTGTTTTGTCTGCTGAACTCACATTAGATTCTCTGCCAGAAACCGTATATGCGCAAAAGCTAGCTTAACTAAAAAGAAATTATTATAGCTTGAGGAGATGTAACATAATGAAGTTAACATTGCCAAAACAGAGATTTGGAGTCATACTTAGTTCAAACAGGTTTAGTAAATAAAAAGAAAACAGAGAATAAAATTGCAGATTTAAAGGCTTTAGTTCTTCTAGTTCTTCTTCATCAGATGCTTAAGAGACTGATCAGCTCAGATCATACCAGCGTATCCCGCTGTATCGAAAAGTACTGCTTTGATTTGATCAGGCAATATCTCCTGTCCTTCTTGGCATTGCTGATATCACACCAAAAAAAAAAAAACATGTTACTACTACAAATATCTTGTAAAAATCCCAACTATTTGAAGTGATGTTCTTGTTCTCACCTCAGCTCGGAAAACATCCAAGGCAAACCCGTTGAAACAGCTGATCACGGCTTGCTGAACATCCAATCCAAGATTATCCAAGGCCTTCATGGTAGCGAGTAAAAGACCAGGTCTACGACCACAAAACATGTGAATGTTCACTGCTCTTCCTTCCCTTAGTCTAACCTCAACCTGTAGATAACAAAGCAAGAGTAAGTATCACAACCATGAAACGAAAAAAACACCACATATTATAAGCCTTACTCTAGCTTGCTGGCCTTTAGGGCTTGGCAAAGAAGAGGGACATAACTCTTCCTTGACACGGCAAGAGAGAGTCTGGGGTGTAGGCGTTAATGGATGGAAGCTTGATGAAGTTGGAGGCAAAGATCCAGTTGGAGTTGACTCAAGTTCGTTGTGAAGATCATTTATCCTTTGTAAAAGCTCCTTGAGATAATCAATTGCATCTCCAAGTATTGATGCTCTATCCATCTGCAAATGCACAAAAACCAAACTAAATCTTACCACAAGCAACTACATTCCTTGCTAAAATCTAATAAGAGAGAAGTGATTAATTGTTTACTTTGCTGATCTTGGGGACAACTGATCTAAGCATGTAGAGCCTATCGTTAAGCTTCTTCCTTCTTCTCCTCTCAGCCATCAGATTCTTAGCAGGCATTCCTTTCTTCTTCCCTTTACCTCCTCCACCGTTCTGAACACTCTCAGAAGCTTTACCATTCTCGTTCAGCTCATCAGACTCATAGTTCAGCCCTGAAACCTCAATCCCAGTCTCGTCCATATCACAATCATCGCTCATCCTCCTCATCCCTGAGCTCTCCGAGTTCCCCATCTTGCTTCCAGAGCTCTGACGCATGGCTGCACGTTTCTGGAACAGAGTAGGCTGTGCACCAGAAGATGCCAAGACCTCCAAAGGCTTCAGAACTTTCGCCCTGTTACCGACAAAACTCGCAGGACTCCCAAAACCTTCCAGCTCCAACGGTGTGAAACCACCTCCACCTCCGCCGCATAAGGACGTCGTGTTGTTGTTTTCCTGGAGAAGCGACCGAGAAGATAAGAAGTCAGGGACAGAACTCCCCAACTGCGTCAACGAACCGAACCCCATGGAAACCGGAGCTTGGATTTGGCTAAGGAAACCAGAATCCGACCCGAACTCAAAGGCATTGTCAAAAGGGTTTGTTGAGGAAGGAACGTTGAGGAGACAAGACTTGTTGTTAGCCGCAGCCAAGAACGAAGCTTGAGAAGACGGGTCGAGGCTAAAAGCTTGAGAGGGAGAGCAAGAGGAAGACGAGTCCATGGACTGCTGAAGAAGAAGAAGATTCTCGTTGGGGTTGAAACCAAACCCGCCGAGGAATCTGAAATCTTGCTGGCTCTGTAGCATCTGGAGATCTTGTGGATGCGGTTGGTTACTACTGAACCAATCACCACCACCACCACCACCTTCAAGCATAGGCTTGAACTGAGAAAGAGAAGCTCCACCACCGTCTTCTTGGTTCCTACCCCACGAAGCTTCCTCGTTCTCCTCCTCCTGAGCCCTTTCTCCTCCACCGCCGCCGTTTAACCATACACCACCGCCGTTACCGTCGAGGACCATCGTAAAGTTGAGAGCTTTAAACCTGAATTTGGCAAAAAAGTGTGAGAGACAATTCTAACAGAGAAGAAGAAAAGTTTGAATTTTTAAGAGACTAGTAAAGATAAAATGAAAAGGGCATTAAAGTGGAATCACGAGGAATCCATGAGGTGGGTTTGGGATTCTAGAGAGAGAGAATGATAGATTCAGAGCTTTCAAATTGTAGAAGAAAAATCGAAACTTTTTTCTTCTTTTTCATTCAAGAGTTATTACCTCAGATCTCTCGTGACTTCTTTTGCTTCTTCGTTACCGTCGTCTCACCGTCACTGCTTCATCCTTGTTAGGTTTGCCTCTCTTTCTCTCCTCTCTCTCTCTTATGTGTCACTGTCTCTCTGTTTATATAGAGACAGAGTGCAAATTATAGTAAATGATGATTAGCATCAACTAATAGCGTCAGCTTTATGTACTAATAATCCATGCAACGCGTGTCTTCCATGCACTTAAGTAACGGATGTTATTACCTAATCATTGGCAAATTAATTTAACTAACTCATTTTATCGTCATTCACTTTATTTTAATACTCCTACTACTTGGTTAAATTTAATATAGGAGTAATATTGTTAATTTATTTGAATTTAAAAATAATTAATGTTCGAAATAAATTGTAACGCATCATATAGTTATTTTTATTACTATATCTCAACTACAGTTTTACATTTGAAATTTAGAAACGTCAAAAAAGTCCTAAATTTTAGAAAGCTCTAAACAAATATGGACCACGTTTCTAGCTGTAAGAGATAAGTTATCTTTCTATAATATTAATTCAGGTTCTAAATCAAGTTCTTTCTCTACAAAACAAGAAAAAGTTATATATATGTATTATTCTATCCATTTTATATCAAGTGTCATGTTATTTTAAAATTTTGTTTCAATATAAATGTTGTTTTACATTTTCAATGTATATACTAAATGGATTTTCTAGCTTTTACCAATATTTCTGATTCATTAATTAATAAAAATCAAACAAAAGTAGTATATGTTGAATAAAGATAAAATAAAAAAACTACTAGTTTTGTTTTAACTTAAAAGACAATTATGGAGAACTGACAAGGGATATTGGTTTCTAAGTTGATTTCCTGACCAATGAAAACATAAATAAACAAGACAAACTGTTAACAAAACAAATTAAAAATAAGAGTTCTTTTACAAGAACTTATATCCATGTTCATCAGTATATCATTATAAAAGAAAGAATAAGATAAGTGAAGAAAGATTCATTATATCACAGATGCATCGATGAGACGAGGGAGCCCTGAAGATATGCACTTGAAGATGGAAGAAATTTACTTGCACGTGTAAGCAGCTCTATCAACTCCTCTCCTTGTCCCTTCAGAATGTAAACTTCTTCATCAACTTTCTTCACCACTGCGCTGTTGCAATCTGAAAACAGAAACTTCACAACAGGGCTTAGCTCTAGTGTGGAACCTACTCCATCTCTGCTCGAGCACAGGCCAGTCGAGGACCAAGTGTTTGGGTTCAGGATAATAATCTGGAACAGATGCGATTTGGTTGTCAAGTCTTTGACCAACACATGAAACGATAACTCTTCTTTGGCGCATTCCACTAGCTGATTGGTAAACATTCTCTCCAATGTGTATTTCTTGAAAACATCAGAGGACACACCGGTGGCCGAGGATGTGGAAATGTAGCACTTGAAGAGTCTAACTCCACCATCTATGGGTTTATCGTTCCTCCCACTGCCAGAAGGATAGGCTCCAAGAGGAGATGAACACTCTGGGCAAGCCAACTCAATCCACTCAACATTCTTGGATACATTCGATGCCTTCGCCATAAAAACATCCTCAAGAAACCCATCAAGAAGAAACTTCTTATCAAGTGTAAGTCTCTGGTCCGACTGAACACTTTCACTAGAACCAAATGAGTCATGTACACAACATTCAGGAACTGATGATGCCTTGTCTCTCGAGTCATCATCAACCTCACCTCCATTGTCATGGCTCTCAGTATCCACTTCACTTCTTCCAGAACCCAATTCAACTCCACCAGGATCACAACCCCGACCCATTCCAACTTTATCAGACGAGATACACTCTACGAGATCATCCTCGCTTAGCAAAACAGTCGTAGCACTAAGCAGACACAACCCACTAGCGCATGCATAAGAGTTGGTGTACTTAACTACCATCTTCTCACTAATCCCACCAAACGAACAACAGCAAGTACCAAACCAGTTATCAGCTGATTCTCTCCAATTCACAGACGGCATCTCCGAGAACTCAAAAAGGGCTCTCTTTGTTAACATAACCGAACATTTTCTACAGTATAGATGAACTCCACCCATTAAAGTTAGAGCCTTTACATCGTAATCCATCACTAAAGGCGCAGACTTTTCTCTATCTTCAGTCACCAGACCGGAGACTAGAGGATGATCAACGGGGAGTAACAGAGCAAGTCTAACCTCGATGTGATCATCCAAAGCTCTGAACTTTACAGGCGATTCAGCATCAAGCAGAACTCTAGGAACAGGAACACGAAGAGAAACACCATCTTCGCTTCCCTCTGCTTCGGAACCGATCCATGTGACGAGAAGCTGAGATTTTTCGAGGAGGATAGAGACATTGAGGCTCTTGCAGTGGTTCTTAGGGTTAGTTTCGGAGTCGAAGAGAAAGAGACGAAGGTTCGGAGAATGAGACTGAGCTTCCCATGTGTACCGCCATTTCGTCTCTGTTTTAGGGTTTTGCTCCATTGAGCCTGGAAACTGCTCTGTTACGAAGTTTTCTCGTTATACGATTATGTGAATGGGCTTTATGAGGAAAGCCCGGTAAGAATATTCATTTGGGTTTACACGGATCAGCTAGGCCCATGATGAATCAAAAAAGCACGTGCACCCACGTGAGAAAAAGACACTGAGACACTGGTGCTGGCTGTAATAAAATGAGACAACGCTTGCTTTGTCTGGACACGGTCTCCTTTCCATACGCAAGATGACAAAACAAAAAAAGTTGTTGTGATTTTCTCTTCTGCATTTTTTAGTTAATAATTATATCAGTTACCCAATAATTTGATATCGGTTAGTTATTTAAACGTAATTAAAACACAGGCATGAAGAGGGGTTTGAGTTGTGGAGAAAGTAAAGCCTGAGGAGCGGTGTCGTTATTGCCTTTATTGTCCCTTGAAATCCAGACAAACCTCTCCATTTGTATTACATACTTACTAATTAAACCTACCCAACCAAAGTAAGTGGCCACTAACATGAGTTCTTTTTTTATCTTTCGGTTTTCGGGTCAACCACTTTCCAGGAATTTTAGCTTTTGAGGATCTCTGTCTTATCCAAGATTCTCTCTTCTTCTTTTTTTTGTTGTTTTTAATTCTTATCCAGTCGATGGGGTCTTAGACTCTTTGTACATTGGTCGAATGAAAGTAGTTGTAGTTCCATTATTTGGGTTTAATTTAGTTCAAGATTTATTCTATTTATATATTAAAAATGTACAATAGTGAAAACTGGAAAGTGTATGCGGACCCGACTTTATTATATAGCTGACAGTCTAAAAATGTCTAAGAACTATAATATTTTGATAAATTTAGAACATCTTCAATGTAAAACTTCATTTTTTACTCCAAAATAGAGTAAAAGTGAATATGAAGTAATATTGCTACAATCCTACTCCATTCTCCACTCCATAATGGAGTAGTGAACAAACAAAAGTTGATTACTCCATTTATGGAGTAAACTTCAAAATGGAGTGAGATATGAAGTTGGGTTGGAGCATTTGTTACTCAATATTAACTTTTACTTCATTTTGGAGAAAAAATAGAGTTGGGTTGAAGATACCCTTAGAACAGGGCCAACTATAGTTTCTACTGGATATTTAAGTAATAAAAATAAATAATTGTCAGAAAAATTAAGAGAGAAGAGGAGAAAAGTTTTAAACAAGGAAGGCGTTTAGAAACTCTTACGATCCCTTAGGCGATGATTAATGCAGATTTCTTATAGAGCGTCTTTTATCGAAAATAAGAGACAGTCGCTTAGCTTTTAACTAGAAAATGCTAAGAGACGTCTCTTAAATAAGCTCTTAATCTCTTATTTTCGATAAAAGACCTTCCATAAGAGACCTGCATTAATCATGTCCTTAATGGATATGTGTCTTCTTCTCATTTCTTAACTTACTAAGTTAAAAAAAAAAGAATGTTTAATTAAACAAATTTCTTTCTTAAAATACTAATTTTATTTGTCAGAAAACTTCATTTAAGAAACCATACCGATGAGGTTGCCCTGAGAGCATGGCCAATGGTAGATATTATCTAAGTTTTTTAAAAACAAAAAAAATATTGGTTTCTAACATATTAATTAGATTATTACTGTTATAGAAAGATGTATCCAATTCCAATAACAATGTGCCACATTTTTAGTGAATATGTTAAATTTTTTTAGAGTATCTTTGCAAGAAACCATTTTCTTCATTTCATATGTCTCTCTCATACTTTTTGCTTGTTTTACAATATGTTAAGGGTGCCCTTAGATTTTGATGTAACTAAGGAGTTACTATCTAAAGCCTCACATTGAGAGAAATATATAATATGATTTTAAGTATTATAATATCACAAATTACATTTATTCATTGTCTTGATGTAAAAATATTCAATGGAACTTTACTAAATAAAATCTACCTAAATCATATCTAAAGACATGCACATAGTTTCGCTATGTGGAAAGTGAAATGTTACTTTAAGTTTAAATATTAACGATTGAACATATAAAATAATAAAAAGAGGGAAACAAAAAAAAGAAGAAATATTTTAATGAAATGTGATCTTGGTAGATATTCTCTTTAACTTCTCACAACCTTTTCTCTCGTTGTTTCGCATGATAAAAAGCTTAAGACTCCTGCACCAAAAAATCATAAATTCACATCATAGAGTGATTGAGAAGAGGAAGAATAATAATGTTGAGGTCATTCACAAGGTACAAGAGATGATTATAACCGATTCTCTTTATCTAATTAAACAATTACTCTCGTTTTCAATCTTCTCCGTGGCTTCTCTTCGCAGAAACTTCAAACTCATTGTAGAAAATAGTTCTAACTCCAAGCCAGTTATCTCTACTCTCCTGTATTCAACTTCTTCTTCAAGGTCGATTCTATAACAATATTCTTTAATTATCAACAAAGTTATATATCGTGTTCTAATTTTAAACACGTGAATTCTTTTACCACAAAATTAAATTAGAAGGTTAGAAGGCAAAGTAGCGGTCATAACAGGCGGAGCAAGCGGCCTAGGGAAGGCCACGGCGGAGGAATTTGTAAGTCAAGGTGCTCAAGCCATTATTGTAGATATAGACGAGGAGGCTGGTCGTATGCTCACCACCGAACTTGGCTCAACTGCACATTTCATTAAATGTGATGTCACTGAGGAGGAACAAGTCGCTAAAGCCTTCAAAACCATCATGGCTCGCCATGGGAAGCTTGACGTAATGCTCAATAGCGCCGGAATATCGTGTAAGAAGTATTTCTAACAATAATTGAAATCGGAATCTCATTTTGTATAAGAATCTGCAAAATATAGTGTGCAATGGACTTAAATGGTTTGACCAAAAAAAAAAGGTTTTTTGGTCAATGAGTTGCGAAAACAATGTTTATAGACGCGCACAGAATATTACAAAGTCCGATATTCAATATAATAGGCACATCTTTTTGATACATTAATTTTTTTTTATAAACTAAAATACCAAGAATACATATTCATGGACAATAAAACGAATTCTTTTTTATTTAGTTTTCGTTTAAATTTGATGAATCTCGGATGCATGGTACATCTTTTTTTTTGTTGTTAAAGGCATGGTACATCTTAACGTGGTGGATTTTTTTTTTTAAAAAAAAAATCATTCAGACATATCTTATACGTGCAGGCTCCATAACACCACCAAGTATAGCCGACCTAGACATGGGCATTTACGACAAGGTGATGCGTCTCAACGTACGAGGCACCGTCTTAGGGATAAAGCATGCGGCTCGAGCCATGATCCCCGCTGGCTCAGGCTCCATCCTTTGCCTCTCAAGCATCAGCGGCTTGATGGGCGGTTTGGGCCCACATGCATACTCAATCTCTAAATTCACAATACCGGGTGTGGTCAAGACGGTTGCTGGTGAGCTGTGCAAGCATGGCTTAAGGATTAATTGTATATCGCCTGCGAGCATTCCAACTCCTCTAACGATGAGGATGTTTCGAGAAGCGTTGGCTGGTCACAACATTCCGGAGGAACATCTTATGGCGATTGTGAACGCGACGGGAGAGTTAAAGGGGCAGAAGTGTGAAGAGAGAGATGTGGCTAAAGCAGCTTTGTATTTGGCATCTGATGATGCTAAGTTTGTGACGGGGCATAACCTTGTTGTTGATGGTGGATTTACTTGTTTCAAGTCTCTTAATCTCCCTTTCCCTTAATGTTCAGTCTAATTGAAGTATTTTATTTGTATGCCAATATTGTTAATTAAAACTGGTTAAGAATAGTTATCAATATGATATGGTTGGTATTATAGAGTTTGTGTCGCTTCTAGATTGTCAAGTATATATTTTTGTAATGTAATACCGTATTAGCTAAGCTTCGGTTCTATTCAAATCTTAATATGTGAAAATACAAGTAATCACCGATGCTTCTACATATTGGTGATGCGGCCACAATGAGATGAAACTCTTTTAGTGCATCCAAATGTAGAATATTATTTTCTGTGATATCGACGTTGGAGTTGAGTGTCGCGGCTCCCCGCCAATCTCTTCTGGCGTTTTATTCCTATTATATTTAGATTCAGGTTTAATCGTGGACTTTCAACTTAAAATTAATTAGTAATTAATAGATTTCCCAAAACCTTTATATATTTATATTTCATTAAATTTCCGATGTGAGATACATATCCCTAATATTATACATAACACGTTATCGAGATAGAACAAATCTGGAAACTCATCCATAACTGCCTTACTGATCAGATCCATTGCTAGGTAATTAAAAATATGATTATCTCTCGGTTATACTCAACACTGACTCATTTTAGTTACATTACATCAGCTTAACTTTTATTTCAAAGGTTTTGAAAATCAGCTTGGTTGTAATTTTTTCTTTTCTATTGGCAGAACCTTTAAACGGCCAGCATCAGCCGCTTACTCCACAAATTGTTTTTTTTTTTTGTTTGGGTTTCATTTGACTTAGATCCATAGTTCAATGTTCTCTTTTGTCAGCTAAAATTTTATTATGTTTTAGCCCAAAGGGTTGAAGTACAGCGAAGACGACCCTAAAACAAGTGAGACCCAATATAACTGCAGTAAACCCAGAGTATAGTATGACAGATTCAGTTTCATCATCAATACACGTATTTGTCGCTGAAAACATCTTATGGCATTTGTACTAAAGAGCATCTCCAATGTATTACTCTATATTTTACTCCAAAATGATGCAACACCAAAATGGAATAAGGTTTTATTTCAATGTATTACTCCATTTTTTACTCTAAAAATAACATTTTTAAGATGCAACATCCTATACTTTTAAAAACTTACTAATTAACTCCGGATATTTTATGTTTACAAAAATTCCTTATAATATAATTTACTTAAATTAAACCTTTATTATTGAAAAATACAGAAATCATAAATATAAAGTAAAAGACAATATATAAATTGGTTCAATAATGAGCATTAGAATATTTTTTCCACAAATAATCAACTAATTAATTTCGTAATTAAAAATGAACTTCTTTATCTTTGATATTCCTAAATCGAGCAAGAAAATTTTGAAATCGAACATTTTCATCTTTTGTATTTCGATATCTGGAGGTGAAGCTTCTCTTCCAAGTTCAATTGGTGCATCAAATTCACACTCATCCTTAATTATCATGTTATGTAAAAATTATACATGTAGTTATGACCCTTCCAAGTTTATGGATGGTGCCATCTCTTGGAACAGTTAAAGAAAATAGGTACAGAAAGGATGCACCATATGAAGATTCAAAAGCAAAATCATGCATGGAAAGAAGAAAAAAACAAAGTTTTGTTTTGTGATTTGAATTCCATACAAGATCCAAATGTCCATTCGTATATTCAAGCTCAGCAAGTGCAAATAATATCAAAGAGAAATGCTGAGTCACAAGATCAACAAGCTCTTTCTCAATTAATCTTCTCCGTGTGGGCAATACTTTACCGGTCTTAGTGGATCCAGAAACGATTTGCCGGATTATTAAATCACTTGTTTTATGTTATCTTTATTTTATATTATTTATGTTTTTAATGTTAGGTATTTTTATCTAAAATTATTAAATAATAGAATATTTTTTCATGTTATTGTATTATTTTTAACATAAAAATATTATTTAATTAAGAAATAAAAACATAAATAATTTAAAGGACCATTTCATAAATAAAAAAAAAGTTTAACTCCAAAATGGAGTCATGGATAAGATTCCTCCATAAACCCTAGCCATTACTCTATTTTGGAATTGAAAATGGAATGGAGTTGAAGAAAATTTGACTCCAAAATAATGTTTGAAGTAGAAAATGGAATATGGTTAGAGATGCCTTAACTCACTGTCAACATGCAACATGGTAGTCTTCCACCGCATCAATGCTCCTCCGCTGTAGTGTTCCTTCGTAGTCGATTTTTTAACATTTTGGTACCTCGTCTTTAAAGATGATATTCCTCGACTTTGTTTTTAGTGGTCACTTCAATATCGTTTTTCCTTCTCTGACTCAATTTCTTCATCTTGTTGTTTTAGAGCACACTCTCATCTTTGATGATAGCACAATCAGAGATCTTCTGCCCCACTAAAAATTGGCAGCTCAAATAAGTGCAAATATTATCTTCATCGTAACATGGCAAAACAAGGGGAATATGGATGTTGAAGAATCACAGAGGACCACTTTGATTTAAGTTGAAAATACATAACAAAAGTCATCAAACAAAGTAAAAACCGACAATGAATAAAAGAGACTCGATTTTTCGATTGAAATATATTACAACAAAAGATCTGGCCTCGTCGGAAGAGAAATCTGGATTAAACCAGATATGGAATTTCTCTATCTCTTTCTCTCTCCATAGTTCAATAAACACATAGACAATATGGTATGTAAGATTCTCGATTCTTTAATTTTAGTTATATAATATCAATTATTTTATAGTAAAATAATTAAATTTTATTTTATATCAAATTTCATTATATTATATACTATAGATTACAAATTAAAATAAATTCTTTCACTATAATTTTATAATCCTTTGACAAATTTTATCTATACTTTTAAGCATTTCTAGTGAAACTGATCTGATAATAGTTATTTTAATAAAATTAAAATTATTAATATTTTCAAAATTTTAAATTTCAAAATATTGCTGAAATAAAATGTTAATTTTTATTTTAAAAAATAATATCAGCGTAAAAACTGAATGAGTGTTGGTAAAGAAAAGAAGATGATGATATGAAATGTTAAAAATAAATTCTTTTAAAGAAAAAATCTATATAGTCTTAATTAGGATTACTACTTAGTGATAAACATGTGATAATGACAATGTATATAGAGTTACTTGTCTAGGCTGAAAGAGGCCTAAAGCAAACAAAGCGGTAATTTTCTATCAAATTAAAATAGAGGTTATATGTTATTTTTAAATAATAACTTACGAAATATTAGAGATTTTAATATTATTTTGTTAATCTTGTCAAATGAAAATTTAGTTGAGAAAATAAAACTAAAATATATATTTCATTTTCATATTTACTAACCAAAATTATTTTTAAAAAAAAAATCGGAAGGCTCAGAATATGCTTAATACCAACAATTATATAGAGCAAATGCCTTCTTTTTTCTTGATTGGGCACGGCCCTGTATGGTGTGGGTATACGATCTATATATTTGAGTGTATATGTTAGTTCCAACTATAGTTGCTTTGGAAGTTGATCAACAGTTGCTATGTAGGAGTGTATAAGAGCAACGTTGCTCTGAATGTGTTATATAATATCATGACATGTGTATCATCATCATCATCATACTCAAACAGCATAGTTTCTTCTCATATCTTATACACCGTTTTGTACTAAAACAATTCAAAAGTTTAAAACACAAGCTTGTGTCAAATGCATACCCAAAAAAACATAATTAAAGGCTCAAAAAGCATGTATGTTTGTTAAGTGCCTTTCTCTTTGGGTTGTTTATCCATAGATCATCAAATAGCTTAAATGCTGCAATGGCTTTCCCTATCCTGAAATAAATATAAATAGCTTACATTGTGGATTTCTAATTAACTTTCCAACTTTACAGAAAGAATATTATAAAACATGTAATTTATTATAATTTTACTTCAATTTTTTATATATTTCATCTAAACGATTTTCAAAAAGTAAAATACGATAAATTCAAATTTAGTAAATAGATATTATTTTTTTTGCAATATTTACAACAAATTTTGTACCATTCATAATCTATCATAAATCACTGCTGTAAAATTTTTAGAGTTTATTTGCCAAATAACCAAAAATGGGAAATTTGATTTTGGGAGAATAGTAGAGATAAATAGGAAGAGAAAGTAGGAGAGATAGCTAAATTTTAGTTTGTTTTAGTGAATTTATGAGGTTGATTGTTCAGTGTTTTGGTTTCTGTGGACAGCCAAAAATATTTCTACAGCCACAAAATTTAACAACCAAGCTTTAATTTGCTTTATTTTAAAAACTTACAGTTCAGTTTCCTTATTTTCTTTTCGTTTGGCTGTAGACACTGGTTTCCCCACAGCATAAAAACACTGCTATGGAAATCTATATGAGTTTTAAAACACACAAAATTACAGCAAAAAAAAATTACAGCTTCAATCAATCAAACTCTACGATTTTTTGTTGTATATAAGGTGCAATTTCCCTATTTTTAATAACGATAGCAAATACTGTAGAAGTCTACCGCAAAATTATTTGTTAATAGTAAATTAATTTATAATCAAAACATTATCAAGGTTAGAGTCAACACGAAATCAAAATACCAGTTCATATATATAACGGTGTTACACATATTACAATAGAAGAAATAGAAATTCACAAAATGATAACTTAATTTGTTTTGTTTTCTATGTCGGGCAAGGGCTAATAAGTTAAAGCCACGACACATAATTACATTTATTCATTAAACACAAACACACTTCCACGACTCCCATATGATATTCATGTAAACTGTAATATAAAACACTTTTAAATATAAGACTTGATGATATGAAAATGTAATTTTTAGTAAAAAGGGCTGATCACCATCACGAGTCCACCGATAAATCCGATTAACTAGAAGTCATCGAGGGAGATATTCTCGACTGAGCCAAAACCCTCGAATGGTCCGAACTCGGAGTAATAACTATTAGTCGATGTCGTCGTCGCGAGCCCACCCAAATAATCGAGGGGAGTGTCGTTAGAGCTGAGAGCCGTCGTGTCGTAAACGAAAGGTGCGTTGGAGGTTGTGGCGAGGACATCATCGAAGGCGGGGTAAACGTAAGAACATTTTTCGTTGTTGTTGTTGTTGTTGTAATAGTGATTATAATCTTGGAGGGGACGATCGTTAAGCACAGTGTTTTCAATCCTTGTTAAGTTTGTGTAAACGTCATCTTCGTCCGCGTTAGTTATGTCTTCTTCTTCATATGCCTTTTTTGCTTGTATCACCTAAATTGAATACACATAAAATTAATTGTATATATATGACATTCATTTTGGATATTTAATGTAACGTGTTCCATACGTAATTATACGAGTCGATATATTGGTAGAGCATGATGAAGTCACCAGGCTGCACACCATGAGTACTGACAAAGTCCCCTGGACATTAAAAAAAAACCCACCTCCAATAGAGTATGTTAACAATGATGTAATCTAATCAACGAAACATTAACATTCGGAATATAAATAAAACAGAAATCTGACTATAATTCATGGTTACAAGTAAGTTCACCTGTGTTTTCGAGCACGTACAT
This sequence comes from Brassica nigra, assembly GCA_016432835.1. NCBI lineage: Eukaryota > Viridiplantae > Streptophyta > Magnoliopsida > Brassicales > Brassicaceae > Brassica > Brassica nigra. The sequence goes on along the minus strand of CM028247.1, from coordinate 10,945,638 downwards.
TCTGCTATTGTTGTTAGGCCAGAACCTATAGATTACAGCATCAGACAAAGACTCAAGATACAGTTTCTTGTTAAGAAATCATTGAGGTCTACCTAAATTTAATTAAACTAAATAACAAACTGAAAGCTCCTAGTGCTAGTAGTATTTAGATATATGGATACTTGCATATATATATATACAGGTTAAAGATCTTTACATCGACTTGAATAAGTTATAAGTGAATACACTATCAAAATTTATTGATCTACCAAGAATATCAATAGATTTACAATATCGTCGCGATAGATTCGTGCTGTAACAAGTTTATTAATAGATATGAGACTGAATAGCTGATAAGACCATATAGTAAAATGATCCGTTACATAGCAAAAGTTGTATACCTGTACTTGAAGGTCCAAACGTGAAGACCATCCAGATCTTCCATTTCTAATGGTATCCCTTCCTTGTATTCTAACGCCGGCAAGTGAGCCTCCGCTGCTTTCTGCATCAACCATCATCATTAATCATATATCATCATCATCAACATCATTTTTTGTAAACAAGGCTTTCATATCATCATCATCATCAGAGATATTGGTACCTTGGGGAGTATCATTCGGCGGAGGGTGCTGACGTCACTGTTCTTCAATTCCTTTTGGAAGAGAAATCTTAGCTTTCCTGTGTCTATTTTCTGTCATTATCACAAAATTTTTTTTGCTAACATCATCAGATCTCTTAAAAAGATCAGTCAAATGGTACATAGTTCATATACACAAAATTTTATAGTTTTATTAAGATCCACACGGATCTAAAGAGAATCATAAAAAGCTCAGTTTATTTTGTTGACTAAATAATAATATTGAGAGATTCTTAGAAAAATATAATAATAATATTGAAAGAGAGAGAGAGAGTGACTGAGGTGAAAAAAATGACTGTAAAATAAATAAAAAACAACAGGAGCTTACACGTGCGGGAAGATGAGTCAGCACGTGGGAAGAGGGAGGCAAAGTAGGAAAAGAGAGAAGGTTAAAGGAAGAAGACGAGCGTCTCTGCCTAGGCATCCTTCTCTTCTTCCAGTTAACACCCAGAAGAGGCACAGACGCCGATAAGTACCCATTATCATGACCAGAACCAGATCCAAACATTGGAAGATGATCAACACTTGCCATTAGAGCAGAGACCTTGGTTTCCACATCATGAGCATAACTAGCTCCATCCATCACTTTTTTTTAACTCAATTGGTGGATAAAAACTGCCTAGTAAAAAGGAAGTAAAAAAGAACAAATGGTGGATAGGCTTTGGGTTTCAGTGATGGAGAAAGAGAGAGAGAGAGAAAGAGAAGAGAGAGAGGCTTTGTGTGTGTTGTGTGTTGTGCAGATCGAAGCAGTGGCTTATAAGGACGCTGGGCAATCAGAGACTTGGGTTTTCCAAACACAAAGTTTTGGTTTTCTTTATTTTATCTTCTATTTATGGTAAGAGGGTGACATTTGTATAACTCACATTCATGATCTAGGGTTTTGGAGGAAGGGATTCAAAAGGATTGATAAAAAGATTATGATGATAGTAACGTTCAGAGCGAGATCTAATGCCACTAAATGAACGTTCATTATAGATAAACTCAACCATAGTTTGAAGAGAGGTTAAGTTAGAAGGAGGAACCAAGAGGAAGGAGACGAGTGGAAGGTGAATGTTGAACAGATGTTGCAAAAGTTCTGTTTCTCCCTCTTTTCCAGAATTCAATGGCGTATTCTTTCTCCCCTTCTCTCTCCTCTTCTTCTTTCTCTCTCTCTAGAACTTTGAAACTATAGTTTAAGTCAACACTGTATTTACTCTTATTACTTAGTGGTCAATATGTGATTTGTTAATTTGCGTATATTCGTATGTATATTAGTGTATACGATCAATCAAGGAAAAAAAACGTGAGCCAGTATAGATACAAATATAAGCAACACAGGTGGCTGTGACTATATATATATAGCTCCCTTGGAAAAGAAGATCACATTATGCTTGCTTACTTGATTTCGGTTTTAATATCAAACAGGACTTTAGAGCATAGATTATAAAACATACCCATTCCAGACCAAATTTCATTCTCAATTGGTAAAGACATAATCTTAAATAATAGAATTAACCAAGTAGTTCAGGAAAACTCATGTAGCACATAGAATAGAAAGATAACTTCATCGATCAAATGATTTTTGTTGTTGCTGAAAGCACATAATTAATCATAGTATAACTAACTATATAATATGATTTTACATCTATAATCCGTTTTATTTTAAATATATATTGATTTTTTATTACATGAAGCATTTACATAGAAAGAATAGAAAAAATAAATTTTAAAACTTATAATCGAATTCTCAAAATTTGCTTAAAAGTTTAAATTGACACTAATTTAGTTCACAAAAATAGAAAAAATAAAAAAGATTTGACGGCGCCGTTATTTCTAGTTTTACTAAGAATTGAATAGATTTTCAAAAACTTTACATCAATTTATACACCTACAATCCTGGAAAGAAATAAATCGTTATTCTGATTTGCGATTAACGACAAAAACATAGATTGTCGATTACTTACAATCCATAACAAGAGTAGCGACAAAAAAAAACGACATTAGTTCAACATATATTCGTTAAGTTTTTATTTTTATATTATCGATTACGACAAACTGTAAGATTTTACTATTGTCTGTTTTATTTTCATTTCAAATTATTAAATTGATAAATACTATTTGTTAAAAACTATCATTATTATTTTTTGGTAAAAATATTATCATTAATATTGATTATTTAACTTATTTAACTATTTTTTTATTTTTTAGTTTTAGTTTTTAAATTGATTTTAGTAATTATTCTTATATTTATTAAATTAAGTAATAATAACTTGGTTTAACAAAAGAAGTAATAATAACTTTTTTTGAGAATGAGAAGTAATAATAACTTGAATATAAATAAGTGTGTATACAAGTTTTTGTACGTATAGTAATATATTGAATACATGTATATGTATTACTACACGAGTTTTTGTGGAGTTTTAAATACATACGGATATTTTGTTGGGGTTAGTACGTAGCTGAACTTGAGTACGTATTTTGTTGAAGAAGATGCATGGACAAGTGGCAACCATGCATGTCCCTTCCTTTAAACCTAATAACAGAATCCTTCTTTCCTTCCTTTACGCACTTTGGTTAATGGATTCTTCCCATTAGTTTGTCAATTTGTGCTTTTTACTAGTTCCGTTCATGAATCATAACCCACAAGTAAAGTCGTACGAAAACAAGCGTTACATACATAATATTATTATTTTTTCTTTGTACGTTTTCAAAACAAATAGTTTATAGCATTTAAAAATATTATCTTTTTAGATTTGAACATGTGTAAATAGATCTTTTTCAACCAAACGGAAAATTATAAAAGAGAAAAAACAACAAATTAGATTGTATGATTTATCATTTAAAAAGAAAAAACGAACGAAGAAGAAAAACTATAGAAATGCCCTTCTACAAAGAAGAGAGAAAGAAAAATATAGATAATAAGTAAACAAAATATAGAATAAAAGGATACATTTTACTAAGACAGAAATTTGGAAGAAATGAAAAATAATAAAAATAGTAAAAAGGAAAAAGGATAGTAAATTTAGGAAACAGATATATGAAAACTATAGATAACAATAAAATGTATAATTTAGAGGATAAACTAAAAATGATATATCTCAATGATAATGAAAATATTTATTTTTTTTTTTGAGAAAATTTATAATGAAAATTTTGAAAACGACTAAATTAAAAAATAGCAAAAATATCAGTTAGCAATTTCAAAATATATGAAAACAAATTCTTCCCGTTAGTTTGTCAACTTGGGATTTTTACTAGCTCCTCCGTTCATGAATCATGACCACACTCAAAAAAGTAAAGTCGTACGGAATCAACCGTTACATACAATATATAATATTATCATCATTTTGACATTATTTTAAAATAATATTATAATTTTAAAATAATTTTATTTGTAGACTTAAACATGTGTAAATAGAACTTGTAACTAAACTGAAAGTTTATATAAGGAAAAAGTAGAATATTGAAAAAATTTAAAATCATTAACAAGTAGAAAATTAAAGTTATACAAATAACTAAATAAAATGTAACAGTTAAAGTATATAATTAAATGAGTATAATTCTATTAAAATTAAAAATAACAAAATAGTAAAATTCAGGTTATACAAATAAGTAAAAAAAATGTATTAGTTAAAGGAAATACAAAAATCCATAGCAAAATTAGTTCATGAAATATATAATTTAAAGAGTATATAACTACATAAGATATAATTCCATTAAAATTAAAAGTATGTAAAAATGAAAAATAGCAGGAAAGGTTAACAAAATAAAAATAACAAAAAGAAACATGTATTATCAACAAACAAAAATAGACTAAAAAATAATTTGGACATGTGATACAATGACGCATCAGTATTCATTGCTTAGATAAGATATTTCTGACATGTGATATGATGACGCATGCATTGGGTCTTGTTGTGCTTAGACGACACATCAGTAATAGGGGTGGTCATAATAACCGATGCCAAAACCCAAATCCGAATCCGACCCAAAGGAAGTGGTTTGGTTGGAGTTCTGATTGTGTCAAATATCTAATCGGTTTCATCTTATCTCTTTCTGATTAACCGAACCTGATCGATTATTATCTGATATCCAATTTACCCGAACCTAACCAAAACTTTACCTTTTATGTTTTGTTCCCTTTTCCAAAAATGTCTTGTACAATATACCCAAGCATTATACAAATTGTTTAGTATTCCTTTAAATTTTGATACTCAGATTTTTCTTAAAGAGTTAAGATTTAAATTCTTCTTTTTCTTCTTGGAGACGCAGAGTAACCAAACAGAGATAATTGTCATAATTTTTTTTTTTACTTGTATGATGATTAGAAGTTTGATTATGTTTGTATGATGCCTAGAAGTTTGTCGATTTTGGGTGATGTTTGGTTTTAAAATTTATTACAACTAGAGGAATGAAACGTGATTACTTGTTTTTGTTCAGTAAAAGTTTGATTTGATTTACCTGTTTGTGTTTAGTTTGATGTTTATATGACATTTCATAAATGGTTTAAAGAAAAGTCAAAATATGTTTTTTTTTTGGAGTTTGGACGTCGGATATATCCAAAAATATCTGAATCCGAAGTAAAAAATCTGAACCCGGCTCAAAAGGTCAAAATACTCAAATAAATTTTGTAACTCTATACCAAAATACCTAAATATCCAGAATACTGGATCTAAATTCAAACGGGTATCCAAACGTCCGTTCCCTAGTGTTATAGATGTTTCAGACATGGATATGACGACGCATGATTTGGGTCTTATTGGGCTTAGATTTTGCTTTCACGTGGACTAGCAGAATCGGTTCATTGATCTGTTTTATTCGTTTTGGAGTTGGAAGATCAAGCGCAGTATAATTTAATAAAATCGGTTCATTGAACCCAAGGCTGCACCGTGGAGTACATTTTTTTTAATCACAAAATCGTCACTTTCACAACATTGAAATGGAAATGAGGTTTACTTCGTTTTCTTAATGAGTTTACGAGCTTAAATTAAATTATTATTTTTACCTTGCTACGAATATGCAAATAAAAGAAGAAGAAAAATGTACATAATACAAATAGTCTCAAGTAATTATGGTTCAGAATTAGCAGATTCCCTTAATCCAATTTGTACTAAAAAGTATAGTATAGGTGATCAACTGATTACTATTATATATATTTAACATTTTATGATGCAGATTAAAGTTATCAATACTCAAGCTTCTTCTTCTTCTTTTTTTTTCTGTAACAAAATACTCAAGCTGCTTGTCTTGAAATAAAGCATACAAACTATAATAATTGAATTCCATTAGCCAATGGTCTTGGTACCATAGCTGTGTAAGCTCATTCCAACACCCAGTGCAGTAATCTTTTTAAGTACACATTGACAGCTTTGGAGAAAGAAACATACACCAAATCATATAGTAAGTTTTTATGAGAATGAGTAACTCTCCAATCTTAGACGAATATATCGTCTAACAGACAGCAGCAACAGAGAGCAGCGAAACTGACACACAACAGCAACAACAAACAAACAAAAACGAGTTGGTTATAATTGATTCACTGTAACGAAACATAAAATGTACATAACAAGTGAAGAAGCAAAATTAGTTCTCACAGCCAGATAAAACAACAAAAAGGATATAAGAAAATGGCATACAATTAAGTATTGACTTTGTTTACAAAAGAAGATGTTGTCCTAACGACCGACAGAAACTCCACAGTGTTTTAACATTATCAAGTCAGAACACTATCAACTGATGTTTTTTTCGTAAGACACTAAGAGCAGCAAAGCAATATCACAGTTACAAACTCTAAACACATCAATAGGATATTATGGTAACGCACATTAATTTAATAAGTAACGAAACGGTGATCTACGAAAAAAAAAAATCATGGTGGATGGAAAAAGAAGGAGATGGATCAGGGGACGAACCAGCCACGGAGGAAAGAGGTGCAACCAGAGTTCGAGTCCTGGTAATAGTGATGATCATGATGGCACTGGTTGTATTGCTGCGGCGGAGGTGGAGGAGGAGGAAAGCCTCCGGAGAAGTATTCCTGATAGCCTCCTTCGTAAGGAGGACGTGAAGGCGGTTGTGGTGGTGGATACGATGGATATCCGTGTGGGTGTTGAGGAGGATATCCTTCGTGATGGTGCGGCTGAGGTGCTGATGGATATCCCGGTGGCGGAGGATAGTGAGATTGGTAACCTAACCGATTTGATCAACGCGAGAAAGGGAGAGTTAGAATAAGATTCAGAAGATCAAAATGTTTCGTTCCTCTAACGCAGCAACGAGTATCGAAACAGAACCAAGGAAGAGGATTACAAACCTGGAGGAGGATAAGTTTCAGGAGGGACCTTCTCGTAGCTCATTTTCATATCTTCTTTGAGAAAACTTGTTGTTTGTCTGAGGAGAATCAGACTCGGGATTAACGAAATGATATATACTCTCGGGGTTTGTCGGAGAAGATCTGCCGACTCTTAACCAATCATATTTGAACACGTGACGAATCAGAACAGTGGTAACAAAGGTGTTTATTCGGCTAATGATCTCTCAAATATAACAGTGAATAAATCCATCAAAACATGGGCCTTGACTAATTCATAGCTCAATAACCCAATAGACTTATATCTCACTCCGACATTTATTTTAACACAATTTTTTTTTATATTGTTTTGATTGCATATTCAAAATGGTACACCAACATTAACACACACTAAGTTTTTTGGTACCACTTGAATTTCTGTTCCATACTGACCTTTAAAAACCAATTTCATATATCTTAAAAGCTTAGTTTCAATAATCTTTTGGATTATACTTTGTAAAGATATAAGTATATATATAACATATATATATGTGTATGTGTGCATTGTGTACTACATTATAATACACATTGATGTGTAAACAAAATCTAAGCATATATATTATATATACAAATGTAACGTCAGCAACATGCGTTATCTTTCGGTGAAATTTCATGTCGTGTCTTCTTATATGGATGGAGGTAAATGTCTGAGATGAGAAAGAAGAACATATAAGGATAGCCAAGGAGACTGCCTAATATCTTTTTATATGCAAAATGGTCACTAATTGATATACTCTTATATATGCATATTCACTTTTCAAACATGACACTGTGACCATTTTACTCTGCAAAGAAGTAGGCAAGTCATCCTTGGCTACCAAATAGGATTCTCCTATTCATCTTTGACATCTCCTTCTAAACAATGCACACTCACCACCATCTATACATTTGTAGCAAATAATGTATTTTCGACTAACGCTCCATCAGAGAATGATCAAACGGTTTAAATATTTATAGTTTAGTTATAAAATAATATGGATTCGAAAATGGAAAGTAAATAGGTATAACATGGATGAAAAAAGTATGTCAAAATAGCCAAGGAGACTGCCTGAAACCTAACCCACAAAGATTCAACATGTTTAAAATTATTATACACGTTGAATGCATAATAATCCAAAGCCCTTCAACGTGAAGCTGAATCATGGAGGTGAAAAAGAGCAGGCAAGTCATCCTTGGCTACTAAACACGACTCTTTTCGCCATGTTAGACCTCTCTTCCTCGTTATACACACTACTCTCTATATGTTTGTACACTCATTCTTCACATGACTTTGCTATCTTTTTATAACCCTTGAGAAGGAATATATGCTTATTGATTTATAAAATGATGTCTTCTTTCTCCATGAGCTAAATATGGCCAACTTTGTATTGTCCATCACAGGAATATGTTCCTTTAGTGGACCATTTTTTGCTCATCAAGATAAGAGAAATTTAATTAGCCCTATAACCATAGAAAAAAACTAAAATAAAAAAAAACTAACTATCCTCCCTCGATCAGTCAAAAAAATAACTATCCTTCCTCTACTGGCTCTGTTTTTCTTCCTATATCTCTCTATCCCATTGTTTGTTTCTTAATTTTTTTTTTTTTGTTATTTTACTAATTCTACGTTAAGATAATCCTATTTTTTGTCGGTTCATTCACAGAATTATTTACTTCGTTGGTGGATTTAAGAGTTTCCAAATTGCATAAACTTTATTCTGTCGAAATAAATAGCCATTTTATCAAACAACATGTACGACTTTAATAAGTCGATGGATTTAGTACGAATTATAGTTGCCTCAGTCACCTTAAACTTGTTGTGTTTTAGTTTGTTTGAAAATGGACTTAACAAAACATTATCTAAGTTTGAATGTGAAATTATAGAGTAGTTATGGGAGCCAAAAATCTTATGGAATTTATGGGCATCTTAGTTTTATTAATTGCGCCTAAATTGTATAGCTAAAGTATTCTATATATGCATGAAGTCATGTGGTTCCTGCGCATTGTAAAAGTATGGTCCTTTGAATTAATGCTTATGCCTTTCTGGTATGGCAAGTTGTTCTTGACTTTTTTTTTCTTTAACTTATAAATGCAACTTTAAACTTATTTTCCTTCAAAAATCCAAAAGAGGAAAATTCCACGATATGTTACACCTATAGATATCACCTCTTTTGGATATAAAAAGGTTTGACCGTAAAAATAAAGAATCAGAATACCATTCATTTTTGAAAGTAGTTGATTCTCTTTTCTACAATCCATAACTTTTTCATTGCCCATTGTTGTCTTGTTGAGATTTGATTTGGTTCGAATGTAATCCTCATATGTCAACAGGTCGTTTGAGTAGATTTTCATAATTATTAGATTCATTGGCATAGACAGCAGTCTGCAGAACAATGTTCATCACATTTAAAAAACTGTACTTGTTTTGTAATAATCTAAAAGAATTATGGGCCAAGTTTTCCTGGGCCAAAGTCTATCACATAGCTACAATTAAATGGAAGAAATTGTTTTGAATATTATGTCCCACAGTTCTGTAAGAAACGTAGTAAATAAATAGGAAGCCCAAGTCTCCTCACAATTCATACCTTTCTCGGCCTTTTGGATAAGATCAAGTGTAGTATCTGTTCTTATCAGTTTAATATCTGATATTTGGGTCATCGGCCCATTTCGATATTAACATTATTTATTTATGGGAAAAACCCTTTAAATAGCTTGCTATTTGGGTTTTTGAGAGTCTCCCATGCTTTGCACTATTGCAAGGGTATGGCTCACCCACCATTTAAAGTCTAATTTTTTGGTAAAATTATCTCAGTTTCTATAATATGGCCTTTTAAACCTTTTTTTAGTTGTATGTTAACTGATTAGCCTCGCATTGTACATAGGTTTAACGGGAACATTCTCTCGTCATGTCTGGTGGGCTTTTGGTTCTGGTCCGCGAAAATTTCATGCCAAATTCTGACCGGCCCATACCCATCTTGAAATTTTATGTTCCTATCCGTTATGTACTTATGTAATCCAATCAAAATCTTATGCTTCTTTTTCCGCCAATAAGAAAAGATATTTGACTAAACTAAACATCATATAAAGAGAAACACGTGAACACCGCGACTGAGATATGGAGACCCGGCTCTCTCCCTTCCAATTGAAAGTTCAATTAACTTTGTTTTTGTAGAAATCTTAGTAGATGAATCTTGCACGTAAGTAAACTATAACAAAATCCAAGAAGTCTCTGTTATTGGTTTATGCCCAAAAAGAATATACTTTTCCTTCAACTTTTTGTTGTTGTTGCTCTAAACTAATCTTAGATAACATGAGGTGGAAAAATTGAACTTTTAGATACAGAACAAAATGTCTTTTCTAAAATTTGTTTTTGACAAACTTAATCAACCAGTTAACAGATTAAATAACATTGAATAACCATTTACTAATGACATGTGTAAGTTGTTTAAAATTTGTTCAGTCAACCAACTTTTTTTTTTTTTTGCCATTTATTCTTGTTTCTAATTATTTCCTTCTAAACTTATTTAAAAGTTCACAATCATCTTGTTTACTATTTACTAGGACTACAAACAGTTCTTTTCAGTATTTAAGATTTGCATTATAACTTTAGTCGCATGGTTTAGCACCAGATTTGTTTCTAAAGAATCTAATCACTCAACCCATTAGTACCACTTAAATTATAAAATACAAAGCATGTACTTTTCACATGTAGCGTTCCAATTTTTTTTTGAACACAGTAGCGTTCCAATTATTATTGTTAATATTTAATACTATTATTTTTTCCGAAAAAGAAATATAGAAGTTGTCTTCTCCGCGCACTATCTTGGCTCTTAGTATAGGACGAGTTCGTAGTATCCTCTTCATTTTCGTCAAATAGAAAAACAGAAAAGCTCAAAGATCTCTGGAGATTCTCTCCAATGGCAGCTACACTACTTGGCTCCGTCTTCAGTATCTATCCCGTCTCGATAGAAAGAGTCTGCAGCTCTGACTTCCGCAGTTCGAAGTCAAAGCTACGAGGAAGAACGCAGGTTATCAAATCGGTAACATCGACGAATCACAAAGGTGTTCGACGAGTACGCAAGAACGAGGACGAAGACAGAGAAGGAGTGAAGGTGGCTAAGTTGGTGGAGAGTCCGTATTCGAAAGTGGAGGCGGCGCGTCCAGATTTGCGGAAGAGGTTGTCGGATTTTTTGGAGGAAGCGAAAGATTTGGTCGGAGATGATGATGGTCCGCCACGTTGGTTCTCTCCGTTGGAGTGTAGCGCTCAAGCTCGAGGCTCTCCTCTTCTCCTTTATATACCTGGTTCGTCCTCTAATTAACCGAGTAGTAGATCTTTGGACCGAACTGTGAAAAAAAAAGAACCAGATGTTATTTTGTTTTGCCATTTTTAAAACATCTTACATTGGTTAACGAGAGGTGTCCAATGATAGACGTGGATAGTGGGTTTGGTTTCTGGCGTTGACCCACATGGTGTGCTGATCCTCACCAGACCAGTCAAATCAAATTGCTATAATTAGTGGCAACATAAATGAAGCCATATCTCGATTTTTTTTAGCAAAAAAAAAAAAACATAAATGAAGCTTATGGTGATAGTGATACCAATGCTTTCTTTTGGTTAGAGTTGTATGCAGTTTCTAGTAGGGGTCACAAATCAAATGTCCTCAATTTGATGGTATTAATGAACCGTTTTGCCCATATCATCCCGGTGTCCGACATCAATAAAATCTAGATTTTACTTAGATATTCACTCTGCTTTGTCCTTTACAGAAAAACAAAATAAAATTGCAGACAAAATAAAAATTAACCCAGTAATAAAAAATTTCCTTGCCGACAAAAAAAAAATTCCTTTAATTTTCAAGTTTTCTTTTCTTTTTAATAAATAAATATAAACAACAGATATACATTATATATATATTACTATATAGCATATCTGAGACTGTATATATCCCTTACAATTTCAATAGTTGTAAATTGCTTCATTTGCAACTGATAATAAATTCTAGTATTTGCTTACTTGATAGAGTTTGAGATATACTCCCTAGTAACAAATAGTAACAAATATAATTTTACAAAAGTAAATATAATATAAATTTAAAGTTCAAAAAAAAAAAAAACAAATAGTGAAATAATCAAAATATTTTAGCTCATCCCTAGTTTCTACCATACTTTAAGACTTAACTGAGAAACTAGAAACTTTGCAGGTATCGATGGTACTGGACTTGGGCTCATTAGACACCACAAGAAACTCGGGGAGTGAGTAAATTTTCCAAATTCTTCTTTATATGCTTCTTCATTTTTCTTTTAAAGTTTGCAACTTTGCATCAGCTTCTTTTTTTACTTCTCTTTTTTTCTTGTAACATTCATGCGTCTGTTGGAAGAATGAAATGAGAAAGAGAGAAGCCTAGACAGCAATCAAGAATATGGTTTCTCTGTTTCTGGACGTTCCTCATTTTTGATACTTTGTTGCCTTTTGAGTAGGATTTTTGATGTATGGTGCCTTCACATTCCAGTCAGGGATCGCACTCCAGCTAAAGGTGCCCTTCTTTTGTGTACCAAAACTAAAAGAAGAAGAAACTTTCAAACAGATTAGCTTATGAGGATTAATGACTTTTGTTTATGTGTGTTTACAGACTTGGTGAAGCTTATTGAGAGAACAGTTAAGTCAGAGAACCATCGTTTCCCAAATAGACCTATTTACTTAGTTGGTGAATCTATAGGAGCATGTCTTGCGTTAGATGTTGCAGCCAGGAATCCCAACATCGATCTTGCTCTCATCTTGGCTAATCCAGGTACAAAAACCTCGGTCTATGATATTCTCATATGTTGTCTGTCGGTAAATGTTATGACATACGTATTGTTTGTTCTTTTGCTCATTGTAGACATTGTTTATTTGCAGCCACACATGTCAACAACTTCATGTCGGAACCTCTATCGGGAATGCTTAATGTTTTACCAGATGGAGTTCCAACACTACTGGAAGAAATATTTGGTTTTAAGCAAGGTACCCTTTCTTTGTTCTCTTGTCACTTTCTATCTTGACTTCTTTTAGTTGCTGTTCACTCCAGTGTCTCCAAACAAATCATAACAAGAATGTGGTTTCTTTATTACGCAGGCGATCCAGTGACTGCAATGTTAGACGCTTTGACAAATGAACTTTCTGTACAACAAATGGGTGGCGTTGGTGGAGGGATACTAAGAGATATCTTTGCAGTTTCAGCTAATCTTCCTGTAAGCATTACTTCTTAGTTTATAGTCAAATGCATTTGCTATTTTCATCATCTCAAAAAAAAAAAAAAAAACATTTGCAGACGTTGAGTAGGATGTTCCCTAAGGACACACTTCTTTGGAAGCTGGAACTGCTTAAATATGCAGTTGCATCTGCCAATTCTCACATACATGCGGTCAGAGCTGAAACACTCATACTTCTGAGGTCTTAATACAGAATCTCTTTTTACTTGCAAAGACTTGTTCTAGCTTACAACTTAGGTGTAATGTGAATATATATGGTTATGGCCATTGCAGTGGACGTGATCAATGGCTGCTGAACAGTGAAGACATTGACAGGCTCGCGCTCACATTGCCAAAATGCATTGTCCGTAAACTGAAAGACAATGGACAGTTTCTGTTTTTCGTAAGTGATCTTTCTTCATCCAACACAGAAGAAGTATATACTTATCTATTTTACTAACTACACTTCCACTATATCTCATGTTAGGAGGACGGTGTGGATCTGGTTACTATCATCAAGTGTACATGTTTTTATCGCCGTGGGAAGTCTCATGACTACCTTTCAGATTACATCATGCCTACCACATTTGAGTTAAAACAACAAATAGACGACCACAAGTAAAAAATGCTTAATAAACCAAATAAGTCTATCAATCAAAAAAGTTATAGAGAATACTGAACGATCATTTTATACGTTGCAGATTGCTAATAGATGCTACTTCTCCTGTGATGCTATCAACTCTAGCAAACGGTAAAGTTGTAAGGAGCCTTGAAGGTTTACCTTCTGAAGGACCTGTTCTGTACGTTGGCTATCACATGTTATTAGGATTTGAGCTACCTCCAATGGTATCACAGCTCTTGAAAGAAAGAAATATTCACTTGCGTGGTTTGGCACATCCCATGCTTTTTGTGAACAACCAAGATGCGTTGGTCGACGCACAGATGTTTGATAAATATAAAATAATGGGTGGAGTTCCTGTCTCCAACTTCAATATCTACAGGTTACTGCGTCTAAAGTCTCATGTGCTTTTGTATCCTGGTGGTGTCCGCGAAGCTCTCCATAGAAAGGTATTCAGTTTTGTATGGTTTCTGCAATTCTTGAGAGATTATATTATTATTAGAGGCTTTTAAATGTACAGAGAGACTTTGCAGGGTGAAGAGTACAAGTTGTTTTGGCCAGAGCAACCTGAGTTTGTGAGAGTTGCATCTAAATTTGGAGCGAAAATAGTGCCTTTTGGTGTTGTTGGAGAAGATGACATCTTTGACGTAAGCTTTTCTCTACTCCATTCTGGACCAGAATTTCTGGTCAACTTTTTGTGTTTAGCGTGGGTAGCAAGAAGCACATTGTCTTCTCTCTGAAATGCTCTCTTTATATATTCAACCGAACCTTGGTTGTCAAGTAACTAACTTTGGTTAGGACAAATGGATGATGGAATCTCAGATTGTACTGGATGGTAATGATCAAAAGAACATCCCTATCCTTAAGGATTTAATGGCAGAGGCAACAAAGCAAGCTGGCAACTTAAGGTGTCTACATATATTTTCTCATTTTATACTCTTATCAAGTGAAAGTAATATGAACATTGGGATTTGAACTGTTGTAATCATTAGGGAAGGCGATGAGACCGAACTGGGAAACCAAGATGCCTATTTCCCGGGACTATTACCTAAGATTCCGGGGAGGTTCTACTACTACTTTGGGAAACCAATAGAAACAGCAGGTAAAGAACAAGAGCTGAAAGACAAAGAGAAGGCTCAAGAGCTTTACTTGCAAGTCAAGTCAGAGGTCGAAGAGTGCATTGCCTATTTGAAAATGAAAAGAGAGAGTGATCCCTACAGACATTTGTTGCCAAGGGTGTTGTATCAGGCCTCACGTGGCTTCTCTTCTGAAATTCCAACATTTGATCTCTAGATTCTCTTTTTCAATTGTTTTACATTATACTGACTATGTTGTAAGTAGACATTCAATTATGGTATCTACAAGGTTATGAATTATGATAATGATATTTAGATGTTTTAAAGGTTCATCTTAAGGTTGTTCTTCATATGTAACTCGTGAGATGCGTTTTCCGCCATAATTTAAGCTTCACACAATGTTCATGCGTGTCCATATTATACCCCAAAAACAACACCAACATTTTTGGGAAAACAAAGTCTGTCTTGAGATTATTACCATGAAAGGTACAATAGTACTTGGCTCCATCTCCGGTCTCTCTTCTGTATCGTCTCTCTCAAGAGAAACATTCCGCAACGCTAATTTCTTCTGTTCGAAGCAAAGCTCTGCCTGGAAGTATAGACTCACGTCGATCAGATTAGAATCATTGACTACGACTCGTGGAGGTATTAAACGAAGAGGGAAGAATCAGGATGAAAAGGTGGTTGAGAGTCCGTATGTGAATGTGGAAGCAGAGCGACCTGACTCGCGGAAGAGCTTGTTAGACTTTTTGGAAGAAGTGAGAGGTTTCGTCGGAGTCGACGAAGGTCCACCTCGTTGGTTCTCTCCGCTTGAGAGCGCTGCTCAGGCTCCTGGCTCTCCTCTCCTCCTTTTTATACCTGGTTTGTCTTCTTGATTCTTTTCTTTAGTCTCCATGGGACTCATGACAAAGTTAACAAAGCTTTAGAACTAAAAAAAATTGCAGGTATGGATGGTACTGGACTAGGGCTCATTCGCCAACACAAGAAACTTGGGGAGTACGTAAACTTGAGAAACAAGAATATATATGCTTTCTCTGTTTCTGTATATTCCTCTTCTTTTTTTTTTTTTTGGTTCGTTATAGTTTTTGAAGTACTGACATGAAATTGAATCTTCATTTCTGGTGTGGTTGTGACATTGAGTAGGCTATTTGATATATGGTGCCTTCATATTCCAGCCAGTGATCGTACTTCTGCTAAAGGTACCTTTTCTTGACTGTCAAAGATTGATTTCTAACCAAGAAGATAGCTTAATGCGGATTAGTGACTTTGGCTTTGTGTGTGCGTGTTACAGACTTGGTGAAGCTTATTGAGCAGACAGTTAAGTCAGAGAACCACCTTTTCCCCAATAGACCTATATATTTAGTTGGTGAGTCTATAGGAGCGTGTCTTGCGTTAGATGTTGCAGCCAGGAATCCCAACATCGATATTGCCCTCATCTTGGCTAATCCAGGTACACAAATCTCAGTCTGTAAGGTTCTTTATTTCTCGGTTGTATATCTATCTAGCTTCCCCTACATTCAGTAAGTACATCTTTGATCATCGTAGACAACAATGTTTGTTGCAGCCACACGTGCCAACAACTTCATATCGCAGCCTCTATCAGGAATCCTGAATGTTTTACCAGATGGAATCCCCACACTATTGGAAGACGTATTTGGTTTAAAACAAGGTAAATACACTTGGCTGTTATCTTCTCATTTTCTATCTTGACTTCATTTAAGTGTCTCCAAGTTTGTTATGTTCAGTTCTAGCTTAACTATACTTGTTAAAGCATGACAAACATGTATTTCCTCTATTCCATGGGTTTTCATTACACAGGCGGTCCATTGACTGAAACGTTAGACGCATTTTCAAGTGAATTTGCTTTCCATCAAATCGGTGGAGGGATGCTAAGAGATCTGTTTGCAGTTTCTGCTAATCTTCCTGTAAGAATTCAATTATTAGAAACTCATCATGATCTATGCATAGTGTTCAACCAGTAATGTGATCAACATATCAAAACAATATATGCAGAATCTAAGTAGGATCTTCTCTAAGAACACACTTCTTTGGAAGCTGGAACTGCTCAAGTCTGCTATTGCATCTGCCAAGTCTAATATGTACGCGGTCAGAGCTGAAACAATGATACTCTTAAGGTCGAATACTGAATCTCTTCTACTGGCAAAGAGATGTCCTAACTAAGAGCTTAGGTGTAAGATGTGAATTATATGGTTATTATCATTGCAGTGGACGCGAGCAATGGCTGCTGAACATGGAAGACATTGACAGATTCTCACGCACATTGCCAAACTGTATCGTCCGTAAGTTCAACGACAGTGGACCATTTCTCCTTTTGGTAAGTTACCTCTCTTCATCCCGTTCACAAGAAAGATATTCTAGTTTTCGGCAGGTTCTTGCATTTGAGAGTACATATGCATTCATAAGCTACACTTAAACTACCTCTCTTTAAAATCAAACGTTAGGAGGATGATGTAGATCTTGTTACTATCCTAAAGTGTACATGTTTCTACCGCCGTGGGAGGTCTCATGATTACATTTCCGATTACATTATGCCTACTCCATTTGAGTTAAAAAAACAACTAGAGGAACACAGGTAATATGCCTCACTAGTTTCTATCTCTATGTATCTTAAGTAAAAAGGTTATAGTACTCATGAGTGATATTTTTTGCTATGCAGATTACTAATATATGCTACTTCCCCTGTAATGCTGTCTACTCTAGAAAACGGTAAGATTGTAAGGAGCCTTGAAGGGCTACCTTCAGAGGGACCTGTTCTGTACGTTGGCTATCACATGGTATTGGGATTTGAGTTACCTCCAATGATAGCTCAACTCATGAGAGAGAGGAACATTCACTTGCGTGGTTTGACACATCCGATTATTTTTATGAACAAGTCGATAATACACGACATAATCGACCCTCAGATATTTGACAAATATAGGATAACGGGTGGAGCTCCTGTCTCCCATGCCAATATCTACAAGTTACTGAGTTCAAAGTCTCATGTGCTTTTGTATCCTGGTGGTGTCCGTGAAGCTCTCCATAGAAAGGTGAACATGGAAATATAATTGTTTGTAACCTTGTTTAATTAAAGGTTTCTGAATTCTTGGGAGATTACATGTACAGGGTGAAGAGTACAAGTTGTTCTGGCCAGAGCAACCTGAGTTTGTGAGAGTTGCATCTAAATTTGGTGCCACAATTGTCCCTTTTGGTGTTGCTGGAGAAGATGACATGTGCAAGGTAAAGCTTTCTCTCTTGTCCAATCATGTGATCTTGAGCTTCATATTCATATGCTATACTCAAATTCTACTGTGTATCAAATCAGCAAGCAAGAACTCTAACTGCACTATATGACTCACCAGTGGGTATCTATTTCATATTTCTACATCAGCTTCTACCTAAATTCTACAGATTACTGCCAATCCACATTTAGATTTGTTGGTTATTAGCTCTGAAGTGCTGATAAACTCTATAATGTCCTACTTTATATTCATCGCGAGTCTTGGTTTTTTAAAGTAAGTTTGGTTGGGACTATGGATGACTCTCAGATTGTTCTGGATTCCAATGATCAAAGGAACATCCCTATCTTGAAGGATTTAATGGAAAGGGCAACAAAGGAAGCTGGCAACTTAAGGTGTTTCAACACCCACTATATATACACATTGTTTTCTCATGTATACTCTCTTCATGTAAGTAGTCATATATGATCACTGACTTTGAGCTGCCATAAATTTTTAGGGAAGGCCACGAGAGCGAATTGGGAAACCAAGATTTCTATTTACCAGGGCTTTTACCTAAGATTCCAGGGAGATTCTATTATTACTTTGGAAAACCAATAGAAACATCAGGTATATATGTTCCATGTAAACTAATGTTGCTTTGATCTACTCTAGGTTACTGATCTGAGTACTTGCAATGGCCGGCTTTTTTTCTTTCTTTTTGGCAGGTAAGGAACAAGAGCTAAGAGACAAAGAAAAAGCCCAAGAGCTTTACTTGCAAGTCAAGTCTCAGGTAGAACAATGCATTGCCTATTTGAAAATTAAAAGAGAGAGTGATCCCTACAGAAACTTGCTGCCAAGGATGTTGTATCAAGCTTCACATGGTTTCTCTTCTGAAATTCCGACGTTTGATCTCTGAAATGATCATCTCTTTGATCATTTGCACAACTTTATATTTTATTTTTCAAAAATCATGGATTGAACAACTAATTGTTTTTAAAAGTAGCACATATAAATAAATAATAGCAGCAAAATAACACTTTTTGTGTTAAATGGTAGTCTTTATAATGATTATTTTCTTTTCATATGATAATTGGTGATTTACTCAGTGTTAAAAAAATGATCATTCTCTCGTATTAATAATTAATAAATAAAGAATATTACGAACTCAGATTTTCATAAGTGTATAAGCTTGTCTCTTAAACTAGTAAATCCAATCAAACGCTTTATGCATATAGGCCCCGCCTTGCTCATGTTTGCGCGCCCACACTTTTAAATAGATACCATTTTCTCTGGCTCTCCAGTCCCACAAGGCTCCCCCATCACTGGGACTTACCTGTTTGAATGCTGTAAAGCTCTGAGTGTGTCTATAATTAGGCCCTTGTCTCAACGTACACATGAAACGCGTTGTCCCGAAAATGTTGGTGTTGAAGAATTTTTCATATCGTGCTCCTGGTTCTATTATCTCTGTCTTCATTCGGTTGTCTTTGGAGTAACAGCTTACCGAGAGTTTTTTCTTGAATTTTAGTTCGTTTGAAATCCTGAGGCTGCCGTATACATGGCTAATCATGCAGAAGCTAACCACACATAGAAAGACCGAGAGATTTTTCATATTTATTTTGAGGATGTAGATGATGTTTACTTCTTTTGTGATTTAGATTATATATACACATCTATATTGCTATATATAGTATTTTAGTTTATAAATATTATTGTAGAGAGTCAAATAAGATGAGTTGTAGATGCTATAATAAGCTAGATATATCCTCGCAAATCCACAGCTTGAAATTCTGTTAAAAACTGCTATTATTTACTTTGGAAAACAAATAGAAACAGCTGGTATACATGTTAAATGTGCTTTGATCTACTGTAGATCATGATCTGAATACTGGCGATGGTTTTGTTTTTCTTTTTCTTCTTTCTTGGCAGGTAAGGAACAAGAGCTAAGAGACAAAGCAAAGGCCCAAGAGCGTTACTTGCGAGTCAAGTCAGAGGTAGAACAATGCATTGACTATTTAAAAATGAAAAGAAAGAGTGATCCCAACAGAAACTTGTTGTCAAGAATGTTGTATCAGGCCTCACATGGTTTCTCTTCTGATATTCCAACCTTTGATCTCTAAAACTATTATTTCTTTCATCATCAAATTGTTTTCACAAGTAGCATAGATAAAAAAAAATATAGGAGGAACATAAAACTTTTTGTGTTAAATGGTAGTCCTTAAAAATGATTATTCTCTTGTATTAATTACAAACATTGATTTTCACATGTGTAATAATAAGAATATTACAAACTAGTAAATCCAATCAAACACCTTATGCATAGAGGCCCCGCCTTGTTCATGTTCGCCCGCCCAAACTTTTAAATAGATACCATTTTCTCTGGCTCTCCAGTCCCACAAGGCTCCCCTATCACTGGGACTTACCTGTTTGAATGCTGTAAAGCTCTGAGTGTGTCTATAGTTAGGCCCTTGTCTCAACGTACAAATGAAACGCGTTGTCCCGAAAATGTTGGTGTGGAAGTAAATATGATGGTGTTCTCCTGGGTTTTTTATCACTGGCTCCATTCGGTCGTCTCCGGAGAAACAGCTTATCCAGAGTTTTTTCTTGAATTTGAGTTCGTTCGCAATCTTGATGTCGCCGTATACATGACTAATCATGCAGAAGACAACACATAGAAAGATCGAGGGATTTTTCATTTTTTTTCTTAGGATATTGATACGATCTTTTACACCTTCTGTGGTTCAGATTATATATATACATACACATCTTATTAGGAAGGGATCCCCTAATGGAACATAATCACGGAAATATAACGAGATATTTTCTTCCTTTAACTTTGTATACTTTTTATTTCTTTCTGTTAATACCATTGTATTAGTTCTGAATTAGTCTCTCAAGTGTTTCCCATAGTCTTTGATCTTATCTTGTAATTTTATGTTTGGATTTGCTCTTTAATGCCATTGTACCTTTAAACAAAACCCATTTGGGTTTAATGAAAATAAGGTTGACAAACAAATAATTTAATTCTGATTAGCAGAGATGTCAAAAAAAAAAAACAGTATGTTAATAAGGTAGCAATCATTGTAGCTTTATGATTATTATGTCAGCTGATGAAATATCATTTTAGATTTTTATATCACAATTTCTATACTAAATGTTACTGCGCAAGGAACTCATGAGGCCATGAACATTGATCCGATCCTATGTGTTAGAAAGAAAAGGACAAGAGTAAGAGTTTAATTAAGGCCTGAATCTGTACAACGTTGTGTCGAAGCCATGGTTATGTACAAATAAGTCCATTGATTTCTTCTTAAACAAGAAAACGAAATACAACCATTGAAAAACTTAGTCTGTGATGTTGAAGTATCTTGGGTTTTCTGGGTAATGGTACTCCACATTCAACTGCAACAACACAAAGACGAACCAAAAAAAATGATTAACACTTAAAACGCTGTGATGCAAAACGCTGGTCAAGAATCAGAAGGCAAAATCTCAAACGGTACCTTTCCTTCATCTGAATCTGTGTGGCGTTGAGGAAAGACGACTCTCAAGTCGTTGTACAGATAGAATCTCCTCTTACCATCTGAATCCAAGTTTTTCTTCTGCCCCGTGGTGTCGCCATCATCAGGTTTCTTTGAAGCTTTCTTGGGTAATGGGCAAATAAACCTCAGATGAAGAGCGTACCGTAGAGCACCAGAACCACCGTTGCATTCTTTGGAAGATTTCAAACATCTTTTCTCACTTTCGTGCGACTCATCAAGTTTCTCATCTCCTTCGCATTCTGTAATGTTCTCTTTCACATAGCTTTTGACTTTTCTAGTGTTTTCTTGTGTTGCTTCACTGGTTGGATTAGATGATCCCAGAGTAACCTTTTGGCGCAAGAAAGTCTGTATAATACCCACACCAAAAACCAGTTAAGCAAAAGAAGAGTAATATTTTTATTTTGTTTTTTTTACATACAACAGAACATGCAACAATGAAGTTAAAAGGCGGATCAACTAGTGGAAATGAAAACACCAGTGAGTTATTTCTCTAGACTTTGTGCTTTCCTAGAGGCTATACTATTACCCTTCAGGCTATAGCAGGTAACGTTATATCAGTTCCAAATGATATTTTCTTTTTCAACACAAAAATATATAATTTTCGTTTCTACAACTTAAAAGAACAAAGTGTTTGTTTTGAAGGGCTACGTGTAAAATGTTTTATGTTCAATAGTACCTTTGTTCCGGCTGGCATATCAGTTAAGTCATAGTTACAGAGGAACGTGTGAAGAGGTGTTTTCTCAGGATTACTAAGAACCTGCACAAAGAGCAAATTCATACCATAAATATTCGGGAACCTTTCAACCACCACCACTCAGATGAGTTTTTTACCCACAACATTTATAATGAAATAGTATATCAAATACCAGATGCAGAATGATAGAAGAAATAACAAACAGTAAGGATATACCAGTTGAATCCGACCCTTCATTGGGATACGCAGTTGGCTCTTGGAGGAGCTCTGAGCATCATAGTTTATTTGACTTGTTTTCAATTTCGGGCTCCAGAACTTGTTCGATTTAGATCCTCCACCAAGATCTATGGAGGCATAATATAGCAAGACGCAATCATCACCAACACTTGTTACTGAGAATGGAAGCTTCTGTGATTTTGGAGATATGTCTCCCCCAGCAATACTAAGAACCGCAAGAAAACCGTCAATCTTCTGCACGCAGATAAACAGCACAAGTCATGAGTTACTTTGTCACTCAAAGAGCTTTCTTTATATATGTGTAAGCACGGATAAGTCATCGGAGTCGAAGATGGAAAACCTGATTTGTAGTCCCGCATGACAATCTTCCTGTCAATAGTGACTCCTCAAAAGAACCAACCAATGACCTCTGAATGGGGCGTCCACTCAAGCTTCTAGTGAACCTTCTGCATGGAGATAAAGGAGCTGGTTCAACACCTCTCTCCATTGAAAATGCTCTCCTTAGAGCATATGCATCATCAAAAAGTCTACGGTCAATTCTTAGTTCTGCTTCTTCACTGATATTCCTCAACTCTTCCACTATCTTCCCGTTTTGGCTACTTCTTACAGCTTTCATTCTCTCAGAAAACTTAGGACCAAGCGGTGAGAGAGAAAGCGGTGGAGAGGCAGATATATCCTTATCACAAGGTAAGGTACCATGTACTGGCGAATATAAGCAAACCTCACCTTTTGTGGGCCGGTGGAGGTCTGCAGAGTCGAGCAATGGACCATCAGTGAAGACCATGGAGGAGAGTCTGCTGCTGTTTGAGGCGTTCTTCCATTCCCAATGAGTAGATGTGGCCGTAGGAGTGGTGGAGAGATGCAACCTACCAGCGAGGTTCACCTTTGTGTGATCTTGTGCAACAGAATCGGAGAATCCATTAGAAAGACCAGAATAAGTACTACAGTTGATATCAAGAAGGTCCCCTCTGAATTTTACAGGGAAGAGAGTGTTCAGAGGGGAGAGTACACGTTTCCTGACCAACGCTCCACCAATATCTGCTCCTGTAACTCCAACAGTGGATGATAAAGAGTTTTCAACAGCGACACTCGTTTGTTCCTTGTTGTCCAGTGAGCTGGTTTCGGTTGATTCAAAACCAACTATCCTTCTAGCTCCAGTTAGACTCGAACTAACCTTATCTGCAGCATAGCTAGTGGATCCATGAGCACTAGATGAGGTAACATGGAATCTACGCTGATGATCATCTGTGAACTCCAGAGGCTCCAATGATGTTTTCCTATCAAATTCTCCAATGGAAGAGCAAATGCCGTCTTCGCTTCCTCTGTTAAGGCTATCTGAATCATGGGAAGTGGAATACAAAGGCAGACTTTGTGAGAGGCTTGAACTTGAAGCAGTTGAAACTTCATGGGATTGTTCACTTGAAGCAGTCTGTGGCAGACCCATAACTAAATGCTCAAAGAGCTTTTTGTCAAAGAAAGAGTTGTGTAACCTTAAGGGGGAGTTCCTTATGAGATGTCAGTTTCCAAATCCCTACTTTTATCTAGAAACCTCCTTGAAAACTACTGAATCCTTACAATAACAATACTGACTACCTTTCTATCTCTGGTAGGACAAACTGAATCTAGAACTATGTGTCAGTCACAGGCATCCACAAGTCGTGCATTGCAACCCGCATACAAGAAACCAAACACTTGAAATTTATTAGACAGTGGTTTATATCAGAGCGCTCTGGAGTTATATGGAATTTGAGAGTGACGGACGCAGAGTTCATTGCAGTTGCAGGTACACACTTTGCTGAAACGAATATAAAGGAGAAACCGAATCAGTTACATGACAAAATACATTAAGGGACTAGCCAAAGTTGTTCAGACAAGACTATTAAAGCTTAAAGCATAGTTATAACACAATCGCAGAAGTTTAAGGCTGACAGATTCCAGTTAAAAAAGAAAAAGTAGTATAAGAAACGATAAAACAAATAAAGATCCGGAAACTATATATTTTTTTAAACTAGCGGTTTTAAATTTTTAAGAAAGAAGAAGATATCAAACAATAGCAGCCATACAGACAAAATATATAAAAAGAAAGAACATAATAACTTGAGCTAAACCAAACTCATCCTCAAGCAGACATCATCACACTACAAGACAGGTGTTTAAAAGCAGACATCCTCACAATTTCTAAGTATTGAGAAAAAGTATACAAACGATGGAACACAACAACAATAAAATCTTCCTAAGAAAACAAAAAGTGATCAAACATATCATATGATCATCAACACAACACGACGGCATAAACAAAAAGAACTTGTGATCAAATTAATCTGATCAATCAAATACTTTTTTATCATATAAATCAAATCCCCAGAAATCAAAGCAGCTCATCATCGTCATCTAAAACAAACACAGTCAAACAGATGCAACCAGATAACTCGGATTAATCAACCAAGAAAACGCAGAAACAGTCCCGTGGAAAGACGCACCGATGAATCAATGGATTACAATATGCTCAACATAACATTTCACATGGATCGATTAATCAAGGATTAGCAGAACCGAAACGAAGAAGAGACGAAGCCAACAGAGAGATTAAAAAAAGGTTTGAGGACGAGAAAGAATCTGAGGAAGAGGTGAGAGAGAGAGAGAAAGAAGCAGACAAGTTTGTTCCCCCTTATCTTTGCGTCTGTTTATAAACAAATCCCAATTTAACTCAGTCGCCATTTACATTTCTCATTACGTTTTGTATATTTCTCGAGATACGATTTTCCCTTTTTTTTTCTTTTGATTAAAGGAGAAAACTACAAGTTTGGCATGAAAAATACGCATTTCTTCTACTACTTTTGTATTTTACCATTATTACCGTTCTTATTGTTTTACCGACACCGAATATTGCGTCTCCAACGAACAGACACCAAAATATGTTTTTTTTTAATTAAAAAGACGATGGGACAAGAAAGCTGTTCAAAACTGGGACGAGCTTTTGTTTTTCGCACTTCCTCTGTTTCACGCTCTTATCCCTTAGTGGGCCACAGATATTAGGCCCACATTCTAGTGGATCAACTCATCAATCAATTGAATAAGTCCAACACATGATCTCACGTGATAGAGACGTCAGATGTTTCTCCTCCACCCGATGCTTGCAGCATCAGTATATCAGTATAACCGCCGAACTTTTTATGCTAAAAATGCCAAATATGTCCATGATAATGATGAAAAATAATATGGTCCATGATATACAACATGATAGAAGACCCTAAAAATTCACAGATTGTGCGATGCATATGATAGAGTGAGCAAAACTCAACCTAGAAAGGTCGAGAAGCTTCTTCCATCATTTTCTTCACTCTCGTCAACTTCTCTATTTCTTTCAAGACCTGAAGAACAACACATTCTTTCAGAAATTTTTTCACAATTGTAACCATAAGTCAAAATGATTAAAAATAATTATCATAAAGTTCAAGACTTGCCTCCAAAGCAAGCTCTTCAGAGGTTACTGTTTCCAAGTCTTCACATCCCAGCTTTGTAGCTATTCCTGTTTCCAAGAACAAAAGGTAGCATCATTCATAAAATCCTTATCATCCATCATGGACTTGTGAATTAAAAACCTTACTCTCAAGGGAAATCACTGCATCTGCTGTATCATAACCCTTTCTTGATTTTTCGTAACTCGCTTTCAATGCGTCATACAACTGCATTCATCATCATCCATCATGAAAGTCAAGTCGACACCGACAGAAACTTCAAGCGGGTCAGGGAGAGAAAAAGAAGAAAGACCTCAGGGGAAGGTTCTGAGCTGAATGGATCATCTCCTTTAGCTGCGATATCCAGAGGAACATCGATCCATATGGAGATACCGTGTCTTAAAAGTGCACTGTTCATATACTTACACGATCAAAAAAAAAAAAAGAGAGAACAGACGGGAGAGAATTTGAAAAAGTTTAAGCAGAGGTATGTATGTCTTCTAAAAGCTCGAGAGAAACTACTGAGACTAATATATAGAACATACAGATTTGTCAAGCTCTGGACTGCACCATCTCCAGCGCAAACTACAAGCCGACCCATAGATGATAGTTGCTTCAGCACTTCAGTCTGTAGAATCACGTTGCAGAGTCATCATCAATAACCACCATTATGTGCCATTTAGATTGATGTTGAGTATGGATTTTGTAAGTGGATCAAGCCTCTTTCAGAAACTGGACCAAGGATGCATTTGATCAAATGATAGAAATTACCTCTGATTCCTTAAAAGCCTTCTCATCAGCCTCCTTTAAACCTTGAACGGACACACTTCCACCAGCCGCCTCTGCGATCAAATTATCACTATACAATTAAGAATAAAATGAAGTTAGGAATGGTGTGAAAGAATATCCAATGTGAGTTTATCAAGAGGACAAGCAGAATTAAGCTGGCAACCCTCTGTTACGGAGAAAAAGGACAAGAGAAGAGAAATTAAAGCTTAACACTAGTCATCATAAACGCTAAACATTGGATTTCACAATCACCTCATAGCTATCACAAACAAAGATAAGTAATAAGAATGCCAGATATTCCAGGCAATAGGTTCCAAAGAACAATGGAAGCAGACTAGGTTCTTTGAGGTAACGAGTGCATACCTACCTGTCAAAGTAGTAATATCGCAGTGACTCAGCCAAAAGCTTCCCCATGTTGGTTTTAATGGGGTTACTAATCCCTACACCAGATAGTCAGTGTTCTAATCTTCCGTAATATGAAGTAATCAACTAGTTTTAAAACTGAGAGCTTGAATCCAAGCCAAGTCGGCCTTACCAACCAGAAATATCGAAGCTCCTTTGAGTTCAGGGGCTATGTCCATAGCTTTCCTCTGAGTTTTGCAGACAGAAATGGTTAAAAGTAAGAGGAAGCAAAGCTGGTTACATCAGTAAAGTCGTCGGTTCTGTGATAAAACTCTAACCTTAACAGCATCAATGGGATCCGAATCAACAACGTTAACCCCTACCCAACAAAACAATAAACTGATTAGATAACCGTCTGAGAAAGTGGATCAATCAGGTAAAAACATGTATTGCAATTTCTTCGAGTTCTCGAGCAAACAATACTAATCGTGAGAGACAGACACAACTAGTTCAGCATCAGACATATCGTCGAACACTTAACTATGTAACTGAAACAAGTGTTTCGCATCTTTAAAATTCCAATTCAGAGCTCGAAACACTAACCGGTGGACGCAGACTGATCGGCCAGACACGGAGACGGAGATATACGTCTGTGAGAAGAAATGAATTTAACAGAGGAGGAAGAAGATAGCAACGGTGCACAGGAAGTAGTTCGAGCTTGAGGATAGAACAATGGAGGAAGAAGACGAGGAAGGAGTCCAGAGGAAGTTAGAGAAGCAGACGCAGAGATCTCCATTGACGAAACAACGAAACTCCTCCTTCTACTCTCTAGATATCCGCCACGTATGTCTATCGAATCAGCTCAACGTGATAATTTTCTTTTACCTTCTTTTCCCGGGACTAACACCAAATGCCCTCGTGGAAAAAAAATCAACCTTCATATCCCTTTTCTATTCTTCTACCCCTCACGTGGACCCCACTTTCAATACAAATACCAAACTATCCCTTCCTTTCTTTAATATATTTCTTCCACTCTCATTTATTTCTCAATTAAATAAATCAACAACCATATGGACCCCACAAAACAACCTTAACCAATCAGAAAAGATTGGACCCACATGTCTTCAAGTTTCTCACATTCCCTCTCCCTCCCCACGTAAAGTTCTCTTCTTCCTCATCTTCCATTAACGATTTTGAAGCTTCTAAAACAGGTAATCTTTATCCGTTTTCGATAAATTTTTTGTAGAATATCATTTAAATGTTGAGTATATCATGGGTATTGTTTAAAAACTAAGAATTGATGAAAGTTTTGAGAGATTAAAAATAATTTTAAAAACTGTGTTTATAGATTTTAGGTATATTTTATGTTCGTTTTTGATGAAATTTTTGCTGGAATACTATTAAAAAGAAGTGTATGGATCTCGGCTAGTGTAAAAAGGAAGATTGGATGCAAGTTTTAAGAGATTAGAATAGATTTTGAAAATTGTGTCTATGAGTTTATGGTACATTATATGTCCGTTTTTGATGATTTTTTGTGTGTAATTTCATTAAGATGAATTATATATCATGGGTAATGCAAGATCCGAATAAAATCGGACTAAAAACGTGATTAGTTACTGTAAGGATAATTTCTAGGGTTTATTTAGATTACTCATTTTACTAAGGATATAAAGTATTATCGATATTACTAGTATTACTATGTTTACAAATACTACTGGTATTACTAGTATACTAAAAGTTTTACTATGTGTATTGAAACCAAATTAGTATTAGTAAGAGAGAATGCATATGTGAGAATTAAACGTAAGCTTCTTAATAATGCTAATTGTAATTATAATTCTTTTTTATTTCAGGAAAATGCAAAATCCGCATTGCACAATCATTTGTTTTGATTATGGAGGATATTATATGAAGGATGGGGCTGAAATGAAATGGATATCGGGAGATGGTGAAGGGAAAGATGAAATTCACACTATTGTCTTGAAGAAATCAGTGGAGGAGGTCACATACTCTGTTTTGGTTGAGCGTATTTGCAGAAAGATAAAGGTAGATGAATATAAGATGGAAGCGAAGATTAGTTACTTTCCAATGGTAATGTATTCGAACAAGCCATCATATATCTGGGATGATGAAGACGTTTTTGGTTATCTAATGCAAGTAAATCAAGAGAATTGTAGAAGTGTTCTACATGTAGAGTTCAACAAAACGGATGATGACATTGATTTCTATGGCGGTTTATCGGATAGAGAGGCTACTGATAGAGAGGCTACTGATAGAGAGGTTACTGATAGAGAGGTTACTGATAGAGAGGCTACTGATACAGAAGCTATTGATACTGAGGCTAAAGATACTGAGGCGATTGATATGAGGCTGGTGATGAAGATGGTATGAGATGGGTGCAACTGATAATGAAGGTACTGGTGGTGTGCTCACATTTTACGAAAACATTGAGATGCATGAGAATGTCAACGAAACAGAAGCAGGACCATCAGTTGAAGTCTCACCAGTTATCTATAAAGAGTGGGATGATGGTATGGATTTGGTTTTAGGTCAGGAATTTAGAACCAAGGAGGAAGCACAAACTCATATTCAAAGGGCTTCACATCCGGTGTTTTGAGTATGAGGTAATTAAGTCGGATACTAGAGATATGTGATAAAATGCCGAGGAGCCAAAGAAGGTTGCAACTGGTGTGTGCGTGTTGCAAAGTTAACGAATTCAGATCGTTGGACGGTTAGAACTTACATCAAGCAGCATAGATGTTCTGTTGTTACCACAAGAACACCGCTTAGAAGGAGAGGCACACAACAAATCGCTGCATCTGTTTTGGCCCAAGATTATCCCGCAGTTTTGACACACCACGCCCCAAAGCTCTGATTGATTTGGTTCATCGCAAGGTTGTGGAAGTATCATACACAACGCATATAGAGGAAAAAGACTAGCTGCTAATAAAGTGCGCGGAACTCCTGAAGAGAGTTATTCTTTATTATATTGTTATATGCACATGCTGGAGCGACGAATCGACGCGAATCCTCGTGGTTGTGGATGAGGGCAAAAATTTAAGTATCTGTTTTGGGCTTTGGGAGCTAGCATAGAAGGGTTCCGAGCAATGAGAAAAGTCCTAGTTGTGGATGCAACACACCAAGACTGTTTATGGTGGAGTGTTACTTGTTGCGACTGCCAGATCCTGATCATCACCACTACCCAATGCGTTGGTGTTGCAGGTGGTGAGACCTTTGAGAGTTGGTTCGGTTTATGGAAGCTTGAAATCGCTGATATCCGATGTCCGGATTGGTGTTTCTTCGGACGAAACAAAGGCTTGATCAAGGCAGACGCCTAGTGTTCCCTCAGCCATGGGTATTGTATATGGCATTTGTCTCAAAATGTTAAAGGCTACGTCCGTAACAGATACATGTGCATTTAAGTTTACGGAGCGCACACGCTTATACGGAGGCTGAGTTCCTGGTCCTTTATGACGCTTTTGTAGGAAGTATCCTCGTTGTGCGAGTATCTTGACAAAAGTTGTGAACAAAAGAAATGGGCTAGATGTTACTTTGAAGGAGATAGGTACAATGTTGACACCACCAATTCTGCAGAATCTTTAACGGTGTTATTAGGGATGCAAGAAAGTTCAGCTTACTTCCAATGTTTGATTTTATCATTAGAAAAATCGCTGAATGGTTTAACAAGCACAGAAGGAAGCAGCTGAAATACCACCCGCACTAAAGCTTGTATTGTGGAGGCGAAATGTCTAAAAGATGTGTTGATGCGGGTTTCTTACGATTGACGAGTTAAACAGCTTCCATCTCGAGTACAATGTGCATGGTAGTGACGGGAAGCAATATACCGTTGATATGGCTATGAAGACGTGCACCTGTGTGCAATTTGATAAAGACAAATACCCATGTGTGCATGCTGTAGCTGCTGCCACATTCATGACAGCTAAAGCGGAAGGGAACTCCATCTATCTGAGTATTGTTCTAAGTACTATTTGGTGGAGAATTGGGCTTTGGCTTATCACAGGACAATATATCCCGTTCCTCATATGTCTGATTGGGTTATACCAGAAGAAGTTAGAGCAATGAAAGTACTTCCTCCAGACTTTGAAGTCAAGAAAGGAAAACCGCAAGAAACAAGGTTTCCATCAGCAGGAGAAGCTCGTGGAAGAGGAAAAAGAGGCAGAGGGAGTGGAAAAGAGAGTGGAAGAGGGAGAGCCACAGACACAGGCACAGACACAGACACAGGCACAGGCAGAGGAAGAGGTATGGCAGCGTATTTTGAATGTGGAAGTGGTTCAGGTTCAGGTGTTTGATTGTTTACTGGATTACTGGTATTACTATGTGTTATTTTGTTTACTGGAATACTGGTATTACTATATGTTATTTGGTTTACTGGTTTACTGGTATTACTATGTGTTATTTGTAGGAGTATTTATATTTAGTATGTTGAATCGATATATATTTTATGATTATTATCAATTCGTAGACTAGTTACTTAATAAATATATATTAAGACTATTTTTGATGGTTATTTCAACATTTTAAGAAAAAACTTTTCAGTTTCCCAAAAAATTCTCTTAACTTTCATTGTTAGTGTGTGAATGGTTAGGCCATAGTAAGGGAAATCTTTAAAAATATGTATTTCTGGAAAATATGTAATGCAAATGTATTATTTAATGATAATCATCGTGAAAAGCATCCGTTTTACTAAAAAAAAACTCATTTTCTCATGGTTTTACTAGATAAACCTAAAAATTTCCAAAAAATTACTATGTGTAAGGTAGTATTACTAAGTCCTTGAAGCTTACCAAGAATTACTAAGTGTAATCAAAATATTATATCAAAATATATGACGGCTGCACGTTTTACATGTGCATTTTTTATCCATGCACGTTTTACATGTGGTTTGCATGTTTTTAAGTATTTTCCAAATTTTTGAAGTAATTTTCCAAGTTTTTTCAAAAAAATTTCAAAATTTTGAGCAGAGTTTCCCCTGTAATTTCAAGTTACCACACCTGTTTTCCAAAAACATACCACAACCATAAACATAATATAACATCCAAAAGAAGAAACATAACATCCTAACAAGTTCAAGAGAAGCATTTTAAACATAAACATAACATCCTAACTTGAATAATACAACATAACAGAAGCATTTAGGCCTTTGTTTTAGGCTTCTTTGGCACTTCCGCTCATCAGTCTTTCCCTCGTGAAAGGAGACTGCACCCACCGTGATGGTTCACCTTTTCTCTTCTCCGGCAGCGGCGTACATGGCTTCAATGTAGCAGCAGTCTTCTTCGGCCTGCCTCTTTTCTTCGTTGTACCTTGAGCTTTCTTTGCTAATTTCTCTGCTCTTGTACTCCCACCCTTCACTGCCATGACTTTGGGCCTATGGCGTATCCCGTTCTGACTGCTCCTTGTCGGCTTTTGCTTCCTCAAGTTCTTCCACCTCCTCGTTAGGCTTCGTTTTACAAGCATCTGTCTTCATAGACAACCATGTACCAGCCTTGCTTTTCTTCTTCAGTGAATTTTTCAGCTTCTTCCTCGGTTCTTCCACCTCCTCCACCATTTTTCAGCTTCTTCATCTTTTTTGCTCCTCCACCATTTTTCAGCATCCTCGCTGGAATTCTCCACCACAGCAATCTCTTCACTTTTTCAGGTGCTTCCACCGCTGGTGGCTTTATCCATTCTCTGGTGGTGTATGGGATTGTCTCCTCGGGCCTTAGTGAGGAGTTTCCTCGGATTTTTCTCTTTGGTGGTGTAGTTTTTCTCTCTTTTCTCAGCTTCTTTGCCATCTTTCTCATCATCAGGTTCCTCCAAAATTCTTCCGCTTGTATTCTCGCACAAAGAATCCAGATGATCTGACTCTTCTACCATTCTTGACTCACTCACTATTTTCCTTTCCTTTTCAGGTTCTTGTTCTTCCTTTTTCACCCTTCTCACTGCCTTTGTTTTTTCAAGTTTTCTCTTCTTTTTTTTCTTCCTCGTCTCCTCAGCCATCTCTTCCTTCCCTTGATCTCTACCATAATCAAAATCATTCCACTGTCCAAATTCCACATCCTGATTTCCCTCAAAAGAAGTCAACCTGCCTTCTATTTTCTTAGCCCTTCTTTCAAAAGTCGCTGGTTCTTCTCAAGTCCTCATCCTCAAGTTCATAGCATCCAGCTTTGTCTCTACCGTTCAAAAATCACAAAATCTCCCCATGGCCTTCACAATCCTCTCTTCCAGACCTTTCAAGCTCGACTCCAAACCAGAATTAGAAGATGATCCTTCTACAATCGCCACCTTTTCTTTGTCATTCTTCTTTGGAAATACTCGCAAAGAACATCCGACTCATACAGTTCTTTCCACCAAATTTCTTCGCTCCACATTTAGCCAGTAGTTCCAACTATCACTAGTGGTGCCCTCACGGTCATACTCTGGCTCTGATCAATGATACGAGCCAGCAAAGTTTCTCATCCACAGTTGGAACCAACACACTGTTAATAACCTGAAAATAAAACAATCGAAAGATCGTTCAAATATTTTTCTGCTATTTTCTACTAAATGAAATAAAACATATACCTTTGTGTTTCCAAGAGCACTATATATATCTTCCAAAGGATAACCCTTCATGCTACTCTTTGTAAACCGCTCTTGCACATTCTCGGACAATCTTTACAAGGGCTGTCCAAGAGATTCGAAATTTTTCCCCAAGCTTAGGAATACACTCAAAAGCCAAAACCTACACAAATGAAGTGTCACAGTGTCAGATTTTCGGTTCTAAAATTAAAAAATCACTAAATTGTATGCTTACCTCTAACGGAATTATGAATCCAGAAAGCCGCATGCCTGGTGCACTTCACCCTTCGAGCTCCATAACATGCTTAATCTCCTTTATTGCATCCTCAAATGTTAGGCGACCCAAGGAAATGTTTTGCAAGCATCCAAATCTTCCACAATCCTTAAGATGAACGGGTCTAATGGTTTGGTATCATTTGGCTTTCCTCTGATAACTCGACCAAGGAAGAACAAGACAGCCATCTTCAATCTATCATTACATGCTGTCTTCATAGACAACAGCTTCGCTCCACATCTGTTATGGTGATCTTCTTCTTCTCAAGTAATAATCCACAAACTTAGTACCCCGAGCTTCAAATGTCTCCTCGGATACTCATGGCAGTCCAAGCCGAGATGAGGGCATGCTCCCTCATAGAATAGCGGATGGGCACACCATTCACCCCAAACCATGCAGCATCTTCTCCTTCAATACGAATGGTGCGCATGAGTAACATCCACATTCCTTGGAGCTTCAGGAATTCTTCATCGGCATGTGGAAGAAATGATGAAACTGAGGATGGCTTGTGAACCAGCCGACCTCCTCCTTAAGCTTCTTAATCACATCGACCGTCTCTTCACTCTACACTTGGTCTGAATCTTGCAAGTCTTCATGTACTCTGTGCTCTTGAAGTAAAATTCAAGGGGCTGCGGTGGTTGCCTTTCCTGCAATTAAAAAAATATATGTATTAGTCATTCATTACTACTAAAACTAGCATACTTTCTTACTAACAATTATTTAATGAATGCAAAAATACCGAGATGATACAGGGACATATCTTCACTTTCAGAATCAAGTGAGAGCGAAACTACAGTCGCTTTCTCACTCCATCTCCTACGGGCTGATTTCCATCTGAGACGGCCTTTCTAGCTCTAGTTCTTGTGGAGACTCCACCGGACATACTTGATGGACGCTTTTTTTTGCCCTTCATTTCCTACAAGATGTTACAAACACAACAACTCAATTTTTCAAATGCAAACCCTTTAGTAACATCAACTAAGGTTCACCACAAACTCATATATACATACTATAGAAAAATCAGACCAAATCAAAGGGAACAAGGAAATAAAATGGAACTTTTTTTTGATAAAATTTAAACTCGAGGAGAACCAATAAAGTTCAACATTCATCATTCCATTCTCTTCTCTCACATGCAATATCAAAAAGATTTTCACAACTTCTCAAAAAATTATATAAATACAAAAGAAAAGAAAAACATTGAACTTTAGAGGAGAAAGGAAAGATCAGCTAGAGCTAATCGTGAAGATGCCATCATCTCGCTAATCAAACCAATTGGGAACCAAGAAAAGTTCAATCATCATATCTCTTCCTCATGTCTCTCTCTTCTCTTTGTAAAACAATCTTCAAAAGCTCGAAACTTGAAATTATAAACAATCTTCTCTTTGTAAAACAATATTCTCTTTAATTATAAACAGATTAACAAGAGTACAACCAACCAAACGAACACATAAGGGCTCCAACACATAAAGATCGAAACTTGAAATCTAAAACTCAATGGTGATTAAAACAGCCGCAATAAAATGGAACTTACCAGGAGACGATGTATGAACTGAACAGGAAGATGAAGACCGTCGATTGGAGTGTCGATTTAGATGGGTAATGAAGAAAAAACGCAGAGAATCACGGCTCCGTTTTAGGGTTTCATGGTCGTCGCCGCTTCGAGCTTTTCGCTTATGTCGCATAGAGAGAGGGAGCAAAACACGCGCTTTGAGATTGGTATTAAGAGGATCCGGTTTGATCCGACTGGGATTGGGTTGGGTCGAGTAGCTTAGGTTGGGTCATGTAATTTAGTGGTTTAATTAAGGCCAATATAGTCTTTAGCCGCGTTGGATCCACATTTATTATTAAATATTAAATAATATTTAAATCAAGGGAGAGATGAGCAATTTTTAATAGTGGGAAGGGCATTTCGTGTTACGCTCCTCTTTTCCCGGATTTTTAAATTAAAATAAATATAAATGTATGCGTTACGCTTTTCTTTTTTGTGTGCACTGTGTGCGTTACGCTTGTGTTGCCTTTTTATTCTATTAAACTCTCGGATAATAAATACCTCAGTTTGTCCAAAAAAAAAAATAAATACCTCAGTAATATAGAAAGAAATATTAAAGGGATTAAAAATGTAAAGGTGAACAGATGCTTCAGATTTACAATGGAAAAGGTCAAAAAAACAATTAGAAACCAACTAAAGAATTATACATGTACTGACTAGTAGTATATATTCACTTATGCTGATCTCTGATTCTCGTTTTGGTCACGCGGTAGCTTCATCGTTCTATCAGCTCTTCTACTCCTGCAAGATAATTAATAACCTATGGAGGTTTCAATAAATCCACAGCAAGGAAATATACACCTTATGATAAATTATGATACAGTTCAAAAATGTAATTTAATTTTTCTTTTTCTTATGGTTGCATTTTAGGTTGCTTTTTACCTCTGATTTGACTAGTCTGAGCAACTCCAGTGGACTCAAGCGGCCGAGAGAGACTCATTGGTGTTAACGGTGGGGATGCTACTCCGTCTTCGTTCCTTCCGACCCCTCGTTGAGCAACGGCTCTATGGTTATTTGAAGGTATAGAGTAGCTTCTAGGAACGACCAATGGAGGAACTGGAAGTGGCGAGGCCACAATGTTGGTGGTGGTGGACGGAGGAGCAAGAGTAACGTTGTTTTTTCTTTCTTGGTTCCATCCGGTTAAAGGCGCCGAGTGACCAACCAGAACAGGGGATTTTGCTCGTCTCGGCGGTGGTGCAAAGTGGCCTGGTGGTCTTGGAAGCTCGTGAGGCTCACTCAGCCTCGGAGAAGAAGCAGGAGGAGTCGGCAGAGGACAAAACGCGACTTCTGTGGTGGTGACCAGTCCACTGATCGGTCCGGAAAATGCGTGTCTTACTGCTGCTTGCTGATGATGCTTGTCTGTTGTAGAAGGGCGGGGGAGGCGGACGTAGATGCTGTTGTTTTCAGCGTCTTTACCACTTTTAATCGGTTCTAACGGAGATGAATGCCATATGTTTCCGGCGCTGTGGTTTGCTGGCCTTGGGTTTAAAGCTTGGGAGGCCTGTTTGGAGTTCCTTGAATCGCTTGGCGTTGGTAACACGTAAGCATTGGAAGATGGTGTCGTCTGTGTTTTCTTTTCCGGGAACAACGGAGCTGAATAGCTGGTCATCCTGTGATGGTATTCTTCTCTATGATCAGCATTTACCTGGAATGACCAATGAAACTATCGCAGTTGAAGCACATTTGGTTACAAAAAAATTGTCAAATGGTTATGGAGACTATAGGAAAAGACATACCGCTGATGTTCTTGTTACAGAAGGCCGAGGAAACGAGAGGTCTGCATCGTCCATCTGGAGGAAAATGAAGAACATGAGATCATTCCTGGTCATGTTCATTGTCATATTCAAATTCAACTTACCTTTGAACCCCATGTTGGAGAGATAGAAGCAGCTTCTACCCTCTGCTCATTCTCTCTGTACGCAAAACTGAGTTCTTCTCTGTCATCATCCTCACTACCTTCCACTTCGTTCTCATGAACAGAGAGATCACAGTCAATGTGTTGCTTCTCTGCAGAAACTCTCACGTGACGCTCTACTGCATCGAGCGATTTCATTCCAGTGTAAAACAAACGCATCTAAAAGAATCATAAGACAAAAAGTCAAGAAAACAAAAGAAGAAAAGACTAAATTTCCATGACACATGCAATATAGATAAGAAATTGAGTTTGATCTTTTTACCTGAGCAGTGTGGTGACGTACTGCTTGCGTGAGGAGACTACGAGCTTGTCCTTCCTTGAGAGATTTCAATCGAAAAATGCACATTGTTGCTTCTTCATGAAACTCATTGTAAGCAGGTCGAGACTCTGCAGAAATATGCCTTTCTCCTTTACTGTTTTTAGGCCTTCCTTTATCTTTCACAAGCGCCATCTCAAACACATTTCTGAGTAGTTTAAAAGCATAGAAAATGTTAAAGGCAAAGCTTATCAAACTGCGAAATAAGAACTTCGCTAGTGAAAACACAAAGAACAAACCTCTTCTCGTCGCATTGTTGCTTCATATCCTGCTCAATTTTTTTTTAAAAAAAAAAAAAGAGAAAAGGATGAGTGAAACAGGTAAAGCGTTTGAATACAATAAGTAGCAAACTACGGTATACCTCAACAGTTCTGAGGTCAGTGAGAAGTGATTCTGAAGGGGACGTAATCGTCTTGAATACATGACTACGCTGAAGAGTAAAAACAGGAAAAAAAAAGGTTAGTTTTGCCAGAGTTAAGAACAGAGATTTCGCAGGGTTCTGGTTTGCAGCTAACACAACTTACATATGTGTCAAGAAGTTTCTGGAGATCAAACTGAACTTTACTCAACATAAACAAGATTCTACCTACAGAAGAAACCAATGTTACAACTTACAATACAGAATAGGCAAGTAAAAGTTGTACAATAGGACAATCTTAAGCGCTTACTGCTTTCTTCGTCGTTATGAGGCGCAATTTGCTCCAAACATGAACCCATCTCTCCCAATGACTCAGAAAACTCTGAAAAGTAGTAACCATAGAGTGTAAGATCATTTGTCATGTTCATAAAAAAAAACATATGAAAATGAAATGTTTATTTACCATAAGCACTATTTGCAGTTACAGCAGCAGCAGCGAGTAGTCTATCGTAGCAGTCTCTCATGTCTTGCATATCCTGATGAGACATCACAAGTGAGTGCATCTGAGTTTAAATAGTGTTTCTTCCATTAAATAACAAATCAGCTCAATACTTCCTTTAAAATTGTGTTCAGGGAACTACACTAGGGTTTGCTACCAATTGGATGGTTTCTAAATTTGTTCTTCACTCTGAACCAGAAACGAAAAAGTTTCTAAATATAGCCTTCACTCGATCAAACCAGGAATTTTTCCCTTCTTCCAAATCAACTATCAACAGCATAATTCCTCAAAACCACATTAAAAATTGCGACGATTTTTTTTTATTTTTTCTTTAATTTACCTTGCCGGCTCGAGCGAGTTCGTCAACCAGTGCCGTAGAAACGACCTCTCCTTTCTCCTTGGAATCGACCTTATGCGATGTTAGTTTCCTTAACCTCCCAATCGAAGCTTTCATCATAATCACCCACACTTGAAAATCAACCCCTAATTATCAAAATTACTCTGAGAATTCTCAGACTGTTCTTCCTCGGGATCGAAATTTCTAAACAAGTGAAACGATTCAGAGTCAAAATCGGAGAAACAAAGGAAGAGAAAGAGTGAGATTCAAGTATCGTACGGATGTGTTCAACCACATTCAAGGAATGCAGTGGGGAGATAGATTAACAAACAAAACAACAAAAAGGTTTTTGGTCAAAAAACAACAGATCGAAAAAAAAAACAGAGAAGAGAGACGGAGACGGAAGCAAGAATGATCCAACGGCGCGTATCTCTCGTGGAGAACTTATACGAGAGAAATAGGATGACACGTGGCGAGATCGTAATAAAAGAGGGGAATTGGGGAAGAAGAGTCAAAAGTCAAAGATGGATGACAGGGAAAGAAAGCAATTCTCATTATTTGGGTTTGACCGCCAGAAGGATGGTCAAACACCTCTTGTCTTATTTTGACAAGTTTGATTATTACTTGTTTCTTTTGATTCAGACAAAGTATTTAATACGATTAGATTTATGTAATTAAACTCCAAAAAAACGGGTCTAGCCGGCCTACATGGATAATCACGGTTTCTCGCAATACAAAACCGAACCGAATGATGTTTCAATTTAACCCGGTTTGTACTGGTTTACTTATAAAAACGCCAGTGGATCGTTACAATCCTCACCGTGATTCCTTTTGTTGTTTGGATTTTTTCCTAGTGGAAGTTTGAGAAATGGAGACAAGATCAGTGAGCTGCCGGACGCTCTGCTTCTGCAGATACTGTCTTCACTTCCGACAAAAGATGTCGTAGCCACTAGTGTTTTGTCTAAACGATGGCGCTATCTGTGTAAGATGATGCCGAAACTCAGGTTTTGTTACGAACCCACAGATGATCTAGAGAGGTTTTCAGATAACGTCTGTAGGTATTTGCTTTCACATCAGGCTCCAGTTCTTCAGAGAGGTTACATTTCGAAATGAATTTTGAGTATGATTCCACTATGGATATCGGAGTGATGATGGGGGTTGCGTTTGGACTTCATGTGCGTGAGTTGGTGCTCGAAGTGTACTCCGATGAGCCGTATAGGTTTCCTACGAGCTTGTACTACTGTGGGACACTTGAGACCTTGAAGCTAGGTTCTCGTGTCCTTTTAGACGTCCCGTTTCCGGTTTGTCTCAAGGCCCTTCGAACTCTACGCCTTTTTGATGTGAGCTTCGAGGACGATGAATCTGTTGTTAACCTTTTATCTGGCTGCTCTGTTCTTGAAAATCTGGAGGTTATGATGTTTTCTCATCCTCATGTGAAGACTTTCACTATTGCTGTGCCATCCTTACGGAGTCTAACACTTATTTCTGACAGTGAAGATTTTATAGAATATTCAATATATGTGATAAATGCTCCTCATTTGAAATATCTGACCCTTCAAGGGTTAACAGAAGATGACTCTTGTGTGATTGAGAATACACCTGAGCTGGTGGAGGCACATATTATTGATGTGTCTAGTGTAGTCTATGAGAACATTCTTGGATCTCTCATTTCAGTCAACCACCTTTCTTTGAAGATTGCATCACCCTTGAAGCTGGTAATGTTTAAATTGCAATTTCATTTGAGTTTCTTGTTATTATTTATTAAATTGTTTGTGTACTAAAATACTGCCTCATGTATGTGTAGAGTAAGTTTAATAGAATCTTCAACCAGCTGGTGTGTTTGGAGATGCATACATATGAACCAGAGTGGTGGAATCTATTGATGCTCATGCTTGATAGCTCTCCTAATTTGCAAGTCCTCAAGCTCATTAATGTAAAGCATTATTACAAGTATTCACCGTTCTTAAAATTTTCCAACTGATCAGCTTCAGGTTTTTAAAGATGTATACACTCTGTGTATTCCCTTTTTGTGTTTAGGAATGGTTTAGGATCCGAGATCGTCTCACCTATAAGAGATGGAGTCAACCGATATATGTTGCTGAATGTTTGGTGAACCGTCTGGAGACATTAGTTTGGGAAAATTACCAAGGGGAAACAGAAGGTGATAGAGAGGTGGCTCAATACTTGCTAAGGAATGCAAGTCTTTTGGAAACGGCAACCTTCTTCAAACCAGACATTCATCCGATCCAGAGACTCGAGAGGTTAAAGGAACTGGAGAGTGTGATCAGGGCTTCGAGCACATGCCGGCCTGTGTTCAAATAAACTGATATCACGTCCTAAGTCCTATAAACTAACTAGATTACTCGGTTTATAAGGGGTGTTGTATTGTTTTTCAGATGTTGAGTTACGCCATGGCTCTATGTTTAACGGTTTGATAATTATGAACTTAAAGTATTCTGTTCATTAAAATATCATAGCTTTCACTTCTTTGCAATTGGAAGAATAGCTTCACAATGGCAAAACATGTCTTATGTTTCATTAGAGCATTTTAACTCTCCTCTCTAATTTTATCATAACATTTTAGGGAAATTCTTCCAAATAAATTTTTTAGTTGCTAAAAAAAAGATTTTTTTAGTTTGTCACAAATATGGGCTAAAATGTTTCATTTAGATAAACATTATACACTAGATATATATATATATATATATATATATATATACAAATTTTAGTTTTCTGCATTATCATTTTCTTCAGATGATAGAGTAAACATTTTTAATCAAAATTAAGAAAATATAAATCAAATAATTTATTCAGCCAATATTAAAACGTATATAAGAAATTTAATCATTTTTTCAAAAAAATATTATCGGATATATATTTTTTTATCAAAAAAAAATTATTGGATTTTTTTTTATGTTGTTTTTACCAGGTCAACCGTTGTCAGTTCAACAATCAATGGTAAGGGGTTGGATTTTCACCCGGTTTCATCGAGTACCCGGTGGTTCAATTTTGTACCCGGTTTGTACTGGTTTAACTTATTAAAGACGTCAGTGAATCATCGCAGACCCTTCCTCTCCGCCCTTTGAAGCGGTAACGTCAGCAGTAGAACACTGAGCTCTTTTCTCTGCCAATCTGAGATGAAACGATGGTATGTTTTTCTATGTTTTCTTTATCCTTAAGCTCCAAACCAACTCGTACTTACTTTTGTTGTTTGAATTTTCCTAGCCGATTGTAGACATGATCAGTGAGCTGCCGGAGGCTCTGCTTCTGCAGATTTTGTCTTTACTTCCGACAAAGGATGCTTTCGCCACTAGTGTTTTGTCTAAACGATGGCGGTTTCTTTGTAAGATGACGCCGAATCTCAGGTTCTGTTACCCTGGCACCAAAAAAGATCTCGTTGGATTTTCAGATGATGTCAGTAGGTGTTTGCTTTCACATCAGGCTCCGGTTCTTCAGAGTTTGCATCTCGAAATGAATTTTAAAAATGATTCCACTACGGATATCGGAGCCATGATTGGGGTTGCGTTTGGACTCCACGTGCGTGAGTTGGAGCTCCAGGTTTACTCTTGTGATGAGCCGTTCAGGTTTCCCAGAAGCTTGTACAACTGTGCGACACTTGAGACCTTGAAACTCCATTTTGATGTCCTTGTAGACGTCCCGTTTCCGGTTTGTCTCAAGGCCCTTAGAACTCTACGTCTTTACTCAGTGAGCTATGAGGACGAGGGGTCTATTGTTAACCTTCTATCTGGCTGTTCTAGACTTGAGAATCTCGAGGTTGAGATGTATTCGCATCCTCACGTGAAGACTTTCACCATCGATGTGCCATGAGGCTAACACTTACTTTTGAAAACGGAAATGAAAATGATCATTGTTTTACGGCGTATGGTGATAAATGCTCCTTCTTTGAAACACCTGGAGATTAATGGATTAAGGGAAAAAAACTCTTCTTGTCTGATTGAGAATATGCCTGAGCTTGTGGAGGCACATATTACTGATGTGGCTGGTGTACGTAATCTATGAGAACATTCATGGATATCTCACTTCAGCCAAACGCCTTTGTTTGGAGATTGAATCACCCTTGGACCTGGTAATGTTTATTTTGCAATTCCATTTGTGTTTATTGTTGTTTATTAAATTGTTTGTGTACTAAACTACTGCCTCATCTATGTGTAGACCAAGTTTCCCACTGATAAATCTTCAACCAGCTGGTATATTTGGAGCTATCTACAGATGAACCAGAGTGGTGGAACCTATTGATGCTCATGCTCGATAGTTCTCCTAATTTGCAAGTCCTCAAGCTCGTTAATGTAAGCATTATTTATTTACAAGGTTCCATCTTTCGTTATATTTCCCAACTGATCAGTTTCGAGGTTTTAACGATATACTCTTTTTGTACACCCTTTGTTGTTGGGTTTAGTATTGGGTTGGGGATGAAGATCTTGTGGCATATAAGAGATGGAGTCAACCGAAAAATGTTCCTGAATGTTTGGTGAACCATCTCGAGACATTAGTTTGGAAAGATTACAAAGGGGAGATAGAAGATGAGAAAGAGGTGGCTCAATACATCCTAAGGAATGCAAGTCGTTTGAAAACAGCAACTTTCTCCAGAATAAACGTTCATGCAGAAAAGAATCTCGAGATGTTCAAGGAATTGGCGAGTGTGGACAGGGCATATAAGTCATGCCAGCTTGTGTTCAAAGAAACTGATGTTTGGTGGAAGTCCTAGAAACCTATTTCATTTCTCGGTTTATAAGTGTGTTGTCTTACTTTTCAGATGTTGAGTTGTAGTATAGAGCTATATTTAACCGTTTCAGAATTAAGAACTTTATTTAGTTCTGTAAAGGAGATACAATTTTCATTCTGTGATTTGTTTTTATCTAGCTGGAGCTTCTTGCATTTGGAAGAATTGCTTCAGAATGACAGAACATGTGTTATGTTTTACTAGGTATGGTGAAAAAAAGAGAGGCAGTCAATTTCTCATTTTCAATTTCTAACAATCAATACTCTCTCTCTTTCTTATAGTTACATATTCTAGAGAAAAATTTTGTTTCAAAAAGATCTATTTTTTTCATTTTCAATGTATGTTTTATAATCTAATTGCAAACTTCAAAAAATTTAATTGCACTTATTGAA
The DNA here is from genome assembly GCA_016432835.1 of Brassica nigra. NCBI lineage: Eukaryota > Viridiplantae > Streptophyta > Magnoliopsida > Brassicales > Brassicaceae > Brassica > Brassica nigra. Next base: position 10,901,576 of record CM028247.1, on the reverse strand, counting down.
TTTTTATTGACTTAAAATTATAGAAGAAAAATAAACACAAAAAGTTATGCAAATTTAATGTGTTTTATGAAAATGTGAAAAATCCAGAATATGTAACTTTAAAAAATAGAGGGAGTATTTCTGACCCAATATATCTGATTTAGACATTTAGTTGAGAGCATGAGTTGATAAACATACAAGTTTAACAGGTTTTCAAGATATTGCAATCCAATCCATCGATCTGGGCAGCATAGTTCCCTTTTACTTAAGCTGCAAGGAATCTGTTGCACACGAAAGAGACTTCAACATCAGTTTCCACTAAAGCCAAGTTCAGAATTAATCTCATGAATCTAAAACAGTTCCCTTAATACGATTGGGGTGATGATTGTTTTTAGTTTCTAGGATAGTTTTTGGTTTTTGTTTTTCAAAAATTATTTTATTAAAAAATTCCACATTTGATGACAAAAAAAAAATTCCACATTCATATTAAATTAATTTTGATATTAAAAAAATTGTAGGGAAAATCAATATAATTCTATTAGATAAAGTGGTTATAATTCTCATTCGCCCCTGTTCTTAACTCCAATCCTCTAAATACTAAATTCTAACCACTAAATCTAAACTCAAATATAATAGATAAAAATAGTAAATGCTATTTTGAAAAACCTTTATTATGCTTTTTTTCGGACAAAAATGTTGTTTTATTCTATTTGTGGGTATGTCTATGCTAAATATCAAGAGAGTTAATTAAACTCAAAGTCGGATAAAACCGGGGTATATGGATGCCACGGTTTACGGGAATACAAGACCGAACCGAAGGATGTTTCAATTTTTTATCCGGTTAGTACTGGTTTAACTTATAAAACACGCCGGTGAACGAATCATCACAGACCAATTCCGCGTCCGTCTCCGCTTTTGGAACCCTAAATGTGAGCCGAGCTTTTCTCTGCCAACTGGAAATGGAACAACGGTAATGTTTCTTCTCTGTGTTTGCTTCTTTGGATGAACCGTTCTGTGGTTTCTTAAAAATCTTAGCTCCGAACCAACTCATCGTGACTCCGTTTTGTTGTTTGAATTTGATTAGTTTGAGTAACGAAGAAGACATGATCAGTGAGCTGCCGGACGCTCTGCTTCTGAAGATCTTGTCTTTACTTCCGACAAAAGATGCTTTCGCCACTAGTGTTTTGTCGAGACGATGGAGGTCTCTTTGTAAGATGATGCCGAATCTCAGGTTTCGTTACGAACGCAGAGATGATCTCAATAGGTTTTCAGATAATGTCTGCAGGTGCTTGCTTTCACATCAGGCTCCTGTTCTTCAGAGTTTGCATCTCACAATGATTTTTAAAAGGGGTTCCATGGATATGGGAGTAATGAATCGAATAATGGGGGTTGCCTTTGGACTCCGTGTGCGTGAGTTGGAACTCGGAGTTTACTCTGGTGTTCCCTCTGGTGGTGAGTATGAGCGTTATAGGTTTCCCACAAGCTTGCTCAACTGTGGGACACTTGAGAGCTTGAAACTCGATTTTGGTGTCCTTGTAGACGTCCCATTCCCGGTTTCTCTCAAGGCCCTTCGAACTCTAAGCCTCTACGGAGTGAGCTTCAAGGACGATGGATCTGTTGTTAACCTTTTATCTGGCTGCTCTATTCTTGAAAATCTGGAGGTTATGCTGTATCCGCATTCTGATTCTGAAGTGAAGACTGCCACTATTGATGTGCCATCTCTGCGGAGTCTAACACTTTATTCTGACTCTCAAGATAATGATTATTTTTTGACTTATGTGATAAATGCTCCTTCTTTGAAACACCTGGAGATTGTAGGGTTAACCGAAAATGACTCTTGTCTGATCGAGAGTACACCTGAGCTTGTGGAGGCACGTATTGATGATGTGTGTGGTGTAGTCTATGAGAACATTCATGGATCTCTCACTTCAGTCAAACGCCTTTTTTTGGAGATTGCATCGCCCTTAGACCTGGTAATGTTTATTTTCCTTTGAGTTTGTTGTTGTTGTTGTTATTATTAAATTGTGTGTGGACTAAAATACTGCCTCATCTATGTGTAGACAAAGTTTCCCACTAATAGAATCTTCAACCAGCTGGTGAATCTGGAGCTAACTACAGATGAACCAGAATGGTGGAATCTATTTATTTTCATGCTTGATAGCTCTCCTAATTTGCAAGTCCTCAAGCTCGTTAATGTAAGCATTGTTTACAAGTTTCCATCTTTCGTTATATTTTCCAAGTTTCGGGGTTTAGTGATATATATATATATACATTGTGTCTTCCTTCCCCTTGTTGGGTTTAGAAATATTCTAGGGAACGAGATCAACTCCTCGCCTGTAAGAGATGGAGTCAACCGAACTATGTTCCTCAATGTTTGGTGAACTGTCTGGAGACATTAGTTTGGGAAAATTACCAAGGGGAGATAGAAGATGAGAGAGAGGTGGCCCAATACATCCTAAGAAATGCAAGTCGTTTGGAAACGGCAACCTTCTCCAAAACAGACATTCATCCGGAAAAGAGACTCGAGTGGTTAAACGAACTGGAGAGTGTGGTCACGGCTTCGAACTCATGCCAGCTTGTGTTCAAATAAACTGTGATGTCGCTTTATAAGGGTGTTGTATTTCAGATGTTGAGTTATGGTATGGCTAACCGTTTTCGAATTATGAACTTTAGTAAGTACGGTTAAGGTGATACAATCTTTTGTTTGTGATTTTTTTTTTCTCTAGCCGTGGCTTGTTGTATTTGGAATAATTTTATTAATGGCAGAACATATATTATGTTTATCAAGTGATTTGGTCAAGTCTAATGTATACTATGATCTAAAACCTAAGCAGGTTGGTTTTACCTTTTCTCTCTAAAACTTTGATAACCTTGCAATGAACAACTACAGAAATTATCTGTAATCTGGTCCACATGTCTTTGAAACTTCAGTGTTGGCTTCTTGATGATAACAGAGAAACGTTTTTTTATCTATTTATTTTTGTTTGCTTAAGCTCAAAACACATCTCTGTAAGTCTGAAAAATCCAGAAGAAGCTCACTCATACAAACAACTAAAACAACACACCAGTCCAACCTTCTTGCTTACCACAACAAAGTTAATTAAACCCAACACAAACACTTTCCACATTAGGAACTTCTTTTCCTTTTAAGCTTTGCATAAACTGATATTAAGCTGAATAAACCAAAAGAAAAAAAAAAGCATTTGAAAAGTGAAAAACACCATTCAGATTCCCCCTAAACTTGTATTCACCATACACAACTTCGGTTCTGTTCTGTCATACTTCCGTGCTAAACCGTGTATCTGACTATGTATGCCGGTTCTCAGTCACTAAACCACTTCCGCTGCTGCTACCTCCCCTGTTCTGGTTTTGTTCTCCTCCTCCTACTCTGCCTGCTAAGGCCATAACTTCTGGCGACATATCCCAGCTTCCGCTTTTCCTTCCCCAGCTTGAGCGCCTTTGGTGCACACCAGGCCTATCCCTCTGTTCATCAACTGTTGTCCTGACGTCAGGAGATAGCTCGCCTAACTCACCATCCTTCACATGTAAGCGTTCATTGTTATCATGTTTGCCGTCACCATGTTCTGACATTGCTGGACCCATGTCTGCCCAAACTGCTTTCCTTCCCATCTCAATATCATCATTGGCTTTACCCATGTTTGGACTCATAAACCCACCTGCTACAGATCTAGGAGGCAACGGAGGTTCACGATGGACCAAGGCTCTAAAGTCATTCTTTGAAGGAGGGATTGCGGAACAAAACGTTTCTTTGAAGTTGTTAATCACTCCCTTGTTGTGTGGGTTGCTTCGTCTATCATATCTGTATCTGAAATTCTCATATGTAGTCTGCAAAGGACAAAGGAAAATAATCAACGGTTACTCATGATTTCTAACAAGGAGGAAGAGGATTGGATTGGTAGCAAAACATACCTGGTTTGTGCTGATGAGATATAGATGGAAAGCTGTTAAGCCACCAACAAACCACATCGATATGAATGTGTAGATTATCAGAACAATGGAGGCCGGAGTTTTGAGCATTGCTTTCCAAATAGTTGTATGCTCTGATTCAGTGATCTTCCTTATATAGATCCAGCAGAAAGCATGAACATATATACAGAGAAGTGTCGTGGAGAAAACAAACATGAAGAAGAATCTGTAGTTCCTCTGCAACAACCATGAGAATATGAGATGTTTTAGCTAAAAGTATGGTTTATGAGAATAGTTGGATTGTGACTTACCAGACCAATACATTGGCCAACCCAAGGGCAGTGATGGTCAAACTTTTCAACGCAGTTGTTGCAAATGGAGCAATGGGAACAGCGAGGAGGCCTATAGAGCATGCAAGTGTCACAGTACTTGACCTTAAATGTGATTCCATTAACCTCTACTTCCTTAATGCGAGGCAGCCGCAACTGAGGAGTCTGGCCAGCTCCCGCATCCATGTTGCCGTCAAGGGCTTCAGGCTCTGGAGGATGAGCATTTCTAGGGATGATTCCTGGATCTTTTCCGGATGTAACCAGCAGAAGAACTAAATCCTGAGGATACAAAACGAAATGACACCATGTCTCGGTCATTAGAACATATGCACCACAAAGTGAAGAAACTAATACTTACATAAATGGTGAAGATGACGGCAACAGCTACTATAGATACTCCCCAGCTATCAGAGAAGTGATCCATAAGCTTCCTCGCGACAAAGATGCAGAAAATGGTAACAGGAATAGCAATGAGACATATTGTCAGCGCCAGTGATCTTACGTCTGGCCCGAATACAAATCTTCCCTGAAGAAAGAATATCTATAAAAAAAACAGGAAAAAAAACAAGTAAAGTTAGAGAAAGCAATAAAGCATGTCCCAAATATACCAGCAGTGAGTGATGAACCATGTATGAACCACTAGAAGTAAGTTTAATATATACAAGAGAAGAAGCCAGGAATAACAAGTTTATAGGATCATACCAATACTGAAAGTGACACTCAACAATTACTGAGAGTCTTTAGCTAATGTTATGAAGCAGATGGGGATATTCAGTTTTTTCAAAAAAAAAAATCACTATAAATAGGGAGAAGCTATATAATCTCAAATACCAAAACCTGTTTAGCTTAATCATTGAGCTATTGATAATCATACTAGATAAAAGTAAAAAAAAAATAAAATATATGCCTTGTTTAAGCTTAAAATCATCCAAAGGGCAGTCACCTCAAAAGTTGAGAACAGCATCAAAACTTAGGATTCTTACAAGAAACAAAGTTCCAATTTTTAAATTTGGTTGAAGGACAGAGCTAAATAATCTAAGGAGTCCCCCAATAACTTTAAAAATATCCACTAAAAAGGAGAAGCAACACTAATCCACAGGGAAGAGTGATTAAGCAGAACAAGAGAAACTCATAAAGATGAGAAATTTAGAAAAAAAAAGGGGAACTAACATTGCTGCCTTTCCAAGTTTGGTAAACCCTTAAATCACCGTCGGATCCCGAACCGGATCGTTCAGGCGGAGGCACTACATACATCTCTCCTCTACCTCAATTTTCTATCTCTCTCGATGGCGTCACCAATAGCTCACAAGCTTCAACACTTTTTTCTTCTCCTCCACAAGTAAAAACAGACAAGAAGAAGAAGAATATAAGGATAGTAGTCTCCGGCGAAGAGAATATTCAGATGCCGGCGAAGTAAGCCGACAAGGGAAATAGTAAGCCAGCGAAAAAGAAGTTTTTTTCTTTTTCTTTGCTTCTTCTTCTTCTTCTCCCACCAATGCTAATGGTGTGTGAAACTGTTAGCTACTGTCACCGTCGCTTTAGTCTGTCTTTTCTTTATTTTATTTTTTGACAGCCTTAAAAATGGACATTAACTTATATTATCTGACGTGTCACCGCACCATTGGTTTGTTCAAAGAAAACCTTTTGTCCATTTAGTGATTATGAAAGTTAAGAATAAAAATGTTTTTTTTAATCTTTTAAATGTCGAGAGAAAAAGGTGGAAAGTAAAAAATGATGACAGCCAATATATGCCAGTTATGCAACCATGCCATATTATGCAAATGGGTTATGATGGACTCACCTTCTCTTCAAACATATTACAATATTTGTTTTGTTTTGTTTTGAGCCCCTTGAAATCTTGAACTATACACAAGTGGGCTTAACAATTTGTCCGTTATAAGATTGTTTTATAATGATGTTAAAAGTTTTGTAAACACACAAGCAAAAAGACTAATGGGACATACAATAAGAAGATTTGGAATAATTTGATTTTTTGAAAAGTTTAAAAATGATTTTGGATCAATTATGAAAGTTCATATGATTTTAATTTAAATACTTTATAATTTCATATAAAACTATGTGATTTTAAATTTATTATACTTTAACTAAAAACTCCACCAAAAACACATTAAATAGTTTATATGATCTCTCCACATTTATACCGATGCAAAATGTGAGTTTTCTCGGTATTAATCTCTTTTATCTTTCATAATCATTCTCCAGATTTCATTTCGGTATAAATCACTATGATCAATTCCTAACATAAACAGAGGACTAAAGAGTCTGCTGATAAAAAAAACATTTGTTCAGTTTCAACGCTTTCTAAGGAGGACTCCGCTTTGATGGCTCATTGCTCTGTCTCCTCAACGCTCTCATAGTCTCAGCCCAATTCTTAGCATCAGCAACAGCTCTTTCTCTCTCCAAATCTTCCTCTTCTTCTACTCCTACTTCTATTTCATTTACACTCAACATCCTCGTCGTCTCCTTCGGTGAGCTCACCGCCACCGCACCTTTCCTCTCCAACTCCACTCCTCTTCCATATCCAACACTCTCTTTCTTCTTCTTCCGCGCTATGAACTTCACTATGTTATCTAGAGCCTCAACTACTTCCTTGACCGTTGGCCTAGCGTTCGCATCCTCTCTCAAACACATATACGCCAACTCAAGTGCTCTTCCCACAGCTTCTTCCATGTAATGATGAGCTTGTATCGACAACATCGGATCTGCAATCTTTCTTATGTCTTGGTCCCTAAACAACGGCAACGCCTGTCAAGAAAACCAACAAAGAAGTGTCATCATAAAAAAATCCATCTCTTTATGTACAAATCAGATTCAGAAGCATTCATTACCCAGTTCACAAGCAGACGTTTAGCACCCAAGCATGAGTCCCCAATAGGTTTGCGTCCAGTGATAAGCTCCAGCATCACAACTCCAAAGCTATAGATATCAGATTTCATCGTCAGTTTCCCTGTGCTTGCGTACTCTGGTGCGCAATACCCGTGAGTTCCCATGACTCTAGTAGAGACATGAGACATGTCACCGCTAGGACCAAACTTTGCAAGCCCAAAATCTGAGAGCTTGGCCTTGTAGCCATGGTCTAGCAATATGTTTGCGGTTTTCAAGTCTCTGTAGATCACAGGAGGTTGTGCTACGTTGTGAAGATACGCTAACCCTTTAGCTGATCCTAACGCTATCTTCATCCTTGTGCTCAAATCTAAAACCTCTTCAACAGATCCGAAACCTGACCATATGAAAGAAACAGTATTCAAGATTTATTCTTTAAATGAAATTTTGTAATAGAGGATGAGGTATATAGTGTTTTGTTTAACCGTGGATATGATCTTCTACAGATCCAAGAGGCATGTATTCATAGACGAGGAGTCTTTGGTCTCCTTCAGCGCAATAACCAAACAATGTCACGAGGTGTTCGTGGCGCAGGAGGGAGAGCATTAGGACTTCAACAAGAAACTCTTTGTCTCCTTGATGACCAGTGGTATCAAGCATCTTAACAGCCACGTTCTTTAACTTTTAAGACCAAAAGAAAAACAAACAAGATTCAGTTTTATATCAGACATATATCAAGGTGTTTTTTTTTTTAAATCACAACTGTAGATGATATTGAGGGTTACCTGTCCAGGAGGAAACTCTAACTTTCCTTTGTAAACAGAACCGAAACCACCACGTCCGATCATAGATTCGAGCCTGAAGTTGTTAGTCGCGGTGGCGAGTTCTCGGTATGTGAAACATTGAGTCGGCTTGCTAGGATCTTGCTGCGTTACAGAATCATCTAGTGAAGCTCTAGCTAGCTGATTAGCTACAGAGGAACCAAAATAAACAATAAACACAATGAAAGTCTGTGACACAATGTTACATTGTGATCATCAAGTATAAAAGACAGAGACTTTGATCTATTAAAGCATAAACCTTTACATGTGACACAGACTAATGACAAAAACAGTCGGTTCTATGATCCGTTCAGAAGATAAAGGAAGAGACTTTATGATTTGATTAAACTAGATTCTAATGAATTGTAAGCTAGAACAATGCATGATTGAAAGTGAGATGCAAACCAGAAGAAGAAGAAGGTTGGTCAGGTCTGGAATTGTGATCGGAAATGCCTTTGAGCTTTGGATTCTTCACCACGTCGCGTTTTCTCCTGGGCCCGAAACACGAGCAACACACCATTGTCTTCAAAAATTCGATCTTTCAGGTGAATTTACCTAAGGTGACGACACTCACGAAACGCCGATCAAACAACACACAATCAGAGATCAACGGAAGATTCAAAGCGTTTTCAGGGGAGCAAAAACGATGGAAAAACAGGAAAAGGCGATAACTTTGAGAGAATGTGATGTTAAGAAGGAAGATATTTGGATAAGAAGGAGGGTGAGGGGTTTCTTTTGTGAAAATTAGAGAAGAAGATTTAGAGATGAAAATGAGAATTCGAATAGGCTTTGAAGGGTTTTTTGTTTTGGGGAATGAAAGACACGTTATCTAACATAGAGAGAGAGAGGAAGAGCAAGCATGGGTGCATCAATTTATGGTACGTTACACCCAATTGCTTCTTTCCTAAGTTCCTTTCTTATTACACAACAATAAAAATAAATTAAATGGTTTCTTTTATGGAAATATATATATTGTACTAAATTAATTACTTTCTGTGGGTCGTAGTATCCCACTGTATTAATTATCATTTGGAAGTTTATCATATCATCTTGAATGATTTATTCTTTTAAATTTTTTTTAATAAACTCTTCCGTGTTATTACAACCGTGTTCATACGCACAGATGATAATAAATCTAAAATGTATGATTCAAGTTGGAAATTATCTGTGGAGAAAAAAATACATTGAGAGAACGCAAAGATTACATATTCTATAAGGAGTATGATTTAAGCTTTTCAGCCTTAGTTACAAAAAAATGATTTAAGCTTTTCCAAAAAATGGGTTTCTATAAAAAAAACTATGATTATCTGATTTATATTTTCTATAAGAAATATAATTTTACGTTGTTCCAAAATTTGATTTTATATTTTTTTTTGAAAAAATAATAATGTATTTTTCTAAAATTTAATTCTCTGTGTGTTTCACAAAACTTTGATATATGTTTATTGCCAATTTTTTTTTTTTTGACCCCATAGGAAGTTGGTCTTTTGTTCAATTAAACCACTGTGTAATATTTGAATATGACCAGGACCCATTCATATTTTGTTTTTTAAACTCTAAGCTAAACACCTACTTTGCAATTCTAAATAGCAAATAACGAACGACGAGAAGAATAGCTAACAAAAATGTCGTCTGAATCTGCATCGTTGAAATAAATTAAAAGTTAAACAAATTGGGAACAAAATTGAATATCAGGGAAAGTTTGATCTCACGAGATAATGTTCCATCTTTAAACTCCTGACAACTGCTTTATTCCTCTCTTAGCACTTAAGAACTCATCTCTAGTTCACTCCAGTTCTAATAATAACACCAAAAGTCTATTTTATGAGCTGTGTTAACGAGATTTCGGTTTAATTAGTTTGGTTTAGTTTTAGATTTTTTAGACGGTCGGTTAAGTTCAAGAACGGAACTCAGAACAGTATCAGATTTGAGGAATAACATCAGTGTTACTTAACCAAGAGGCTTGTCAAGTTTAACTATACCTCGGTTTCAATTCGGTTATTGTAAATTGGCCGGTTCGATTTAGGAAGGGAAAAATGTAGACCGAGAAATAAAACCAGTAACTACTACATTAAACCAAGAGGCCAAAAAGAGTTTCAACAAGTTACTAAATGATCGTTACAGTGCTCAAGTACGCTTTCTTGGCGTTACAAAAGGCATGGAGCCGGTCTTCATTAACCGTGCCAAAACCGGAAAGCTCAACACCATAAGCCGCAAGCTTACGAGCGTCTCGTGGGATTGGCGACTGCCATAAACCGTCCCACCAACCAGGAGGTGACAGCGGCGTGAAGGCGCATTGGTTTGGCTGTTTTGGACAGCTCAATGGACCAGCGTATCGGTTCCAGACATGTCCCCACCCCACCTGGTTTTTCAAACCATCTGCTAACAGATTACTCTGGAAACTACTCAAGAAGGCAAAGCTCGAGTTGCTCGAACCGTCCTCTGCCAATATTAACCAAAGTCAGTACCGGTCATAAACAGAGTTATGAAAAGAAATAAGGTAGAACTAAGTAAGGTCTTAACTGAGACTGTTTGCTGCGGCTAGTGCAGCAACCAACTGAGCATAAGTAGTCCCCACTCGTCTGTGAGCACCTGAGATCACAGCGTGTTTTGCACGGCACGCGAGGAAGAAGTCTACAAACGCAACCCATCTCGGTGCAGGACCCCAATCTTTGATTCTGAAGTCTAACATTGGTAACCCACGGCCACGTTGAGCTATTCCCCCTCGGAAGAGCTTATAGTCAAAATGCAGAACCTACAAAACACATTGCAACTGGTTTAAATTTTTTGGAAAGATTAGACAGAGTTTTAGTTTTCATGGATCATTGATACCTCAGCGATTGAGCTGATATTTAGTTCAAGATTTTTCACTACAGATGGGGTGTCAGAGACTATAACCACTCTCGGTTTCGATACGCCAAGCCTGTTAGCTGCTTTCCCTAGGCAGTTAACTGCTGCACGCAGAGGTCTGACAGATCTGGAAGAGATCACGAGAAGGAAAATTTATCAGCCAGCTGAAAAAAAAGAAAAGACAGAGAGACAGAGATGTGTATGTTTAACATACTTGCTCATCAGCATCCGCATGTGTAATGAAATATCAGGATCTCCAGTCTCTCGTAGAACCCAGTCCACTGCGTCTTTCACATCTTTGGTGGGAGATACGAGACTCATCATCAACTCTCCAAACACATTCGCTCCTGGTGCTGAGCTTCCTTGCTCTCCAAACAGCTCGACTGCAGCAGCTCTCATCTCTGGATGCACGTTCTTGAGGAAAAACTGAGACGCCACAGCGTCTGTCGTGCCTTGGAACCTGAAAGAAAACCAAAACGCTCAGCTCAGTAATGATTATAACTTCTTTAAAAAAGAGGATTTAGTCTTGTATCCTTCTGTTTCTTTCACTCACTGACCATATAATAGCTTCCTCCCACTTCTTCCAATTACTACATAAGACATTACTCTTAGCCGGCTTCTCAAAATCATCCAGTCTCATTACAAGCCGCCTACCGTACTTCTTCACGCAGCCTTTTTGTCGCCACAGATGCTTCACTTCAGTTAATGTAAATGTATCATCGGAGTAAGCAATGTAATCACCAAACGGATATTTCCCCCTGAGAAAGAAGATACACAGAGCAACGCATAATTAGACATAATAAACACACAAGCAAAAACAAAAACTACTTGTTCAGAGACTTGCAAAACAGTTCCCAAAAAAGCAGAGAAAAAGGATTGAGAAAGAACCAGTATATGCCTGGTCTGGCCAATGATCAAGGATCGGTTCAACATTATGCTCAACGCCGCCGACGTCAAAATCTTATACATCTCATTCCCGAAACCAGCCTCTGCTGTCTTCCCCAGAACATAACCATGTCGACAAAACTGCTCCGGAGCAAGCTCACGAACTGCTGCAGCCCCTGAACAATCCAATAATCACATTTCATCATATAATAAACTCACAAATAACAATAGTTCCTCAAGATTTCATGATACAAACTCAAAGCTAGCGAATTAAAGATCTTGCAATCACTACGTACGAAACTAGGCAAACACTATCTATCCTACTTCGAAAGAACACGGAAGAAATCAAGATTCCAAAATCAAGAAATCAAGATTCGAAATATCCTCACCGTAGAGGTGGAAATGGCGACGGATAACATGTCGAACTCTGAGGCTCTGATCCACGAAACCACCACCATCGAACTCGCTCCCCATCTCCTCCACCGTCGCGCAGAGCCTACCTCCGTCGACCTTAGCTTCTACCACGGAAGAAGAATTGATCCATCTCGCGTTATCCTCATCCGAGACGGCGTCCTCGTCGTCGTCGTCGATGAAGGACGAGTTAGGATCATCCACGGAGCGGAGCGTCAACAGAAGCAAACCGAAACCGATGAAGAAGACAACAGATGTCAAGAGAATCGTCCTCCCGAACAATCGCTTCCGTCTGATTATTCCACCGCGCTTCATCTCTTCTTCTTCTTCCACATCGTTTAACTCGAGCCACACTGTTCTTGTCTCGTTTAATACAGAGAGAGAGAGCTTTTCGATGCGATCGACACGTCATTACTTGTCGGTGGCAGTTAACTCTACTCTAACGACATCGTATCATATAATGGGCCTAGGCCCATAAAGGAATTAAGAAAGGCCCACCACGGTGGTGGTGGTCATCCACATCAAAACACAACGACGAGGATTGTTGTTGGTGTTGTTTGTTTCCAAGTTTTCTCTTCAACTGCTCAACTTCGCCGGCGGTTTCTGGGAGCAAGTCATCAGATAGAACGGCGCCGTTTTATCGCCTAGCTCGAGCCTCATCGCAACAATAGTCTCCTGCTCCTCTGTAATTTCCTCTTGTATTCTTACTCTCGCGCTTGGTTTTTTGGTCGTATTTGCTTTCTGCTGAGATTGGTCTCCGGTTTATCTCTCGCACATTAGGGTTTAGACCAGTTTTGATGTTTAAACTGACTTTCTAGTTCTGTCTGCTCGTACTTGAGAATTGGTTTTCATCGGTTCTCTGTTGTTTAAAGCTTGTTGTTTTCTTCTAATAGTATTCAAAATTTTAAATTTGGTTATGCTTAAAGCTTGTTTCTTTTGTGTGTTTCTATGTAGACTCGTGAAAGGCCCACTGGTTTTTGGAGCTGGTGGAAACAATGGGTAGTTCATTTAACGCTCAGATATTAGTTGAGAAGCTCTCTAAACTCAACAATTCTCAAGCTAGCATTGAGAGTATCCTTTCAAAATTATAAACTTTTTTTCTTTTTTAATGTATCGGTTACTGGTTTATCTACTAATTTTGGTTGTGGTTAAAGCTCTGTACTTTTATTGGTTAAATGGGGTTCTGGTTTCTCTATAAGTCTCGGTTGTGGTAAAGCTCTGTACTTTGATTGGTTTCCTGTAGTTAAATGGGTGCTTGGAAGATAATTACTCTATTACCGTTTTTTTAAGTGTCTTTGGTTTTTGCGTCTGATATGATATTTGTGGAGTGTGGAGTAATTTCTCTGAACTCTTTTGACGTTGCTAGCTCACATGTGTTGTGGATTCTTTTCCGCCTTTGCATTGTATATACTATCATGGTCTGTCGCTTCCTTGACAGTTAGTATCCAGCTTTGTCACATTGGTGTATCTTTCACATGAACAAGGCGAAACATGTTGTGGAAACATGGGGCAGGCAGTTTCACTGTTCCCCACGTGAGCAACGGTTGGCGTATTTGTACCTAGCGAATGATATCTTGCAGAATAGTAGGCGGAAAGGTTCAGAGTTTGTAGGTGAGTTCTGGAAAGTACTCCCCGAGGCTCTTCGTGATGTGATTGAAAATGGTGATGACTTTGCAAGAAAAGCTGCACGTCGACTGGTACGTCAGAGTTTTTAACCGCTTCTCTGAGTTTTTATCCGCGTTTTGCGTTTTGGTGAACATGAAAATGCTACTAGTTACTGAAATCATATTTGACATAAGAGTTGCAATGCTAATTATCATAGTTTTCTCTTTCAAGGTTAATATATGGGAAGAAAGGAAGGTTTTTGGATCCCATGGACAAATTCTCAAAGAAGAGATTCTTGGAAAGCAGCCTGAAAATGGAGCCAGGAACGGATCGCTCGTGCCACTTAAACTTGTAAGTCATGAGCTTTTTTATACAACCGTTTGCGTACCTCTTGAGTTCATTTGTCAGTAAGATCCACCTTCATGTGCTTTGGAGTTCTTTCAAGTTAGCAGCATGATAAGCGCTGTTATTTATCTGCACCCTGTTCAACAGAAACAGACAAATGGAACTCCGTTGGAGAGAGTAGTGCATGCTATTGAAGCTCTTCATGGCGCCCAGATTGACGAGGATGTCATTGTTGGGAAATGTACTAATGCTGCTGGTTACCTTGAGAGAGCAACGCAGGAGGTTGAGAAAGATCTTAGTTCAGGTATCAACCTCCACTGCCTGCTACATTGCTGCAAGAATATGTTTTATTTATCAAGTGACAGGCTACATACGTCGCCTGTTCTAAGAACTCAATTAGTTTACTCTGCTCTTTTACCATACACCCTTTGTATTAGAACCAGAATCTTAAATGATTTCCATATAGTTTTTCCCACATCATTATTTATTTTTGTATGGTGAATCTTACTTTTTAACAAGCCAGATCATGTAATTTTGAAAGAACATACTCCCACCATTAGAAAGAGAATCCACAGATTTATAAGAATCCGTAATATTTTTAAATAATTTTACTACAGTTCTGATTGGTGGGACTCTTTGGATAGAGAAAAGCCAATTATTGTTCAAGCATCCATCCACCATAATGTTCGTTATCTTACTTGTTGAGTGTTTCTTTCAACAGGACACACCCCTGGCCCCGCGGTGGTAAAGGAGGTACAGGGACAACACGCCATACTGAGAAACTGCATCGAACAGCTAGGGGCAATGGAGACATCCAGAACAAATCTTATCTCTCATTTGAGAGAAGCTTTACAAGAACAGGTTTCTCATTTTATACAATTGCTAACATAAACATCATCATTGATTGCTCTTGCCAAAGACCTCACCTTATTTTTTTCTTATCCAGGAACTCAAGCTGGAGCAAGTCCGTAACCACCTTCAGGTTTGATTTCGTACTAACAAACGTGATATGCTTTTCATACGTTCTTTACATTTCAATTCACACAACTTTATCAGCAGTACTTTCCCAGACACACGGGTCTTGCTTTCGAGCTAGGTTTATGTGCTTGCTCAGGGAAGATAGACAAACAAAATCTTGCATTGTCTTTATGCTATTTTCTTAAATTGTTATTCGTTGTGCTACAATTTCAGATTGCTCGGTTTCAATCAGACCGAACTGGTGATCTCTGCAAACAGCTTCTAGACCATGGTAGTAGTTCACAGCCTCCTGCTACAGAAGAAGAAGCCATCAAAGTTTCACCGGCTGCATCAGCACCACAGAGCTTCACACACATCGACGCGGAACAATCAGCTCCAGTTATGTTTGCTTCGAACCCACAAACTCAATCAGTGGTAGACCCGAGAAAAACCGCAGCGGCCGCAGTGGTAGCTAGGCTCACCGCATCAACCTCCTCAGCCGAGATGCTCTCCCATGTCCTCTCCTCCTTAGCCTCTGAAGGCATCATTGGAAACAACCCACCTGCTGTAACGGGAACTCCATCATCCGACGAGTACCCGCCAGAGAAAAGGCCCAAGCTTCAGAACCACGACCAGTCCTATCTCCAGCTGCAACAACAGAACGCTGCAACAACATCCACAGCCACCACCAGTCCTCTACTGCTTCCGCCGCCACCACCATACCAGCTTCAACCTCAGTTCTTGCAGCCGTTACAGCCTCCGGGTCCTGTAAACCAGACACCATTCAACTACACCATAGCAACCACTTCTGCACCTACTCAACAACAACAACACGAAGGTCATTGGGTTCCCGGGCTCACCCCACTTCCAACAACCTCGCCTCCGTCGGATAATTCATACCAGAAGTTTCAGGGACAAGATGGTTTCTATGGCATCAATTCATCCGTCTCCATGACACCTGTCTCTCGGCAGTAGAAGAATCTGTGTTGTAGAATTTACAGAGCAAAAAAAGGCTCACTCTTTTTGTGTTGTTAAAGTATAGTATTAATGGGCTTTTGATAGGATTTGCGTTCTTGGAATGTGCTTTGTGTGTGTTCGCTTCTAACACTGCGTAACTCTCTAACTATATGTTTCTGCACATATTTGTCATCTTGTCTGTAAACTTTAAAGCCTTTTACTGTGAGATTCAACAGTTTCATTCTGAAACTTTGGAAGATTCTTAACATGGCGGTCATTACAAAAAGTTAAAAGCCAGATTGGACCAAAGTTTACTCATCTTTTCATGTCTGGTCAAAAAGCCGACAAGATTTTTCTTTTTTGACTAATAAAAAAAACATACTTTTCCACAAAGTTCTTTGTCTTTATCTTCTCCTACTCGTCAGAGATCCCTTGTAACGCGGCAATCCTGAAGAAGAAACATCACAAAAGCAGAGGAGAGCAATACGACCAAAGACTTTGAAGATTATGCTATAACCCTTTAAAGGGTTTGTCTCCTACCTCTCGATCTCCCCCAGTCTCAAGACGTCAACCCACAACACTTTGCTGCTTATTGAATCTCCCTCTCTCTCTCCATAAGGTTTAGTGTCTCATTCTCCTTTTTATCTTCCTCAAACATTCTCGTTATAGGATCTTCTCAATTTCTTACTGATTGAGAGACTTGGGGAGATTGATTTGAATATTTAGTTCGTGTAACATTTCTATGTTGTGAGTTTCAAGTTTTGATTTTTGGGAAATATTTCTTGTCGTGAATGGATTTTTGATTAATGCATCCTTGTAATAGTTCTATGGTCCAAGTTCTTTGATTTCGACATCCTTTTAAAATTGACAATCTTTCTTTGCTCATATTATTACAGGGAAAGCTGTGTATAATTTGAGTTCTCATTTGGGTTTGGTTTGTTTCTTCTGAATACATCCGAGAGTTTTGTGTGCGTTTGTTGGGAGAAAAGAGAAATCAAATGCCGGAGGAAGATTTGGTAGAGCTTAAATTCCGGTTATATGACGGTTCAGATGTTGGCCCGTTTCAGTACTCTCCAACCGCCACTGTTGCAATGCTCAAGGAGAGACTCGTCTCTGAATGGCCTAAAGGTGAGCTTAGAGGTCTTTAGTACCACCAAGTTCTCTTGATTGCTTTAGACTTTGTGTCTGAGTTAGTTCTCGAGGTTTGCTTCATCTGTTGCTTGAGTTTCTTGAACAGTTTCTGCTTGACAGATTTAGATCATTACAAAAGTGTAGGCTTGTAATAGATCTGACTGTAATACTAATCACTTACCTGCCAAACACCTCTTTAGTTTCATATCTCAAACTTTTGGTTCCTATTTGTACCCGTTGGCTAATAATCTAATTTGGGATGGGGTTTGATTGTGTTGTTTTCTACTCTAGACAAGAAGATTGTTCCCAAAGGAGTTAGTGACATCAAGTTGATAACTGCTGGTAAGATTTTGGAGAATGGTAAAACTGTTGCACAGTGTAAAGCTCCCTTTGATGATCTCCCTAAATCTGTCATTACAATGCACGTTGTCGTTCAACCGTCTCCAACAAAAACAAGACCAGGTCTTGTTCTCTTTGATTTCTTATCTCTCTACATCTTGTTTCTGGAATGAATGCTTAGGAGTACTTGAAAGATAAAACAATACAAAACTCCTAATATCATTGGGTTTTTTGGGTATCTTTTTGTTCATTGCAGAGAAGAAAATCGAGGAGGAAGAATCTCCACAAAGAAGCTTTTGTTCATGTACCATAATGTGAGAGAATAAGGTCCCAAACCTAAAATCTGAAAGGGAAGACTTTAGAAACTTGTTTGAAGTCTTGTTTCACTATGGGTTTTGCTAGAGGATCCTTGCCATTTTCACGCTTCATATTCTGTATTCATCAGAAGTTCAAAGAAAGCTTTCATCAATGGCGTCTATTGAAGTCTTTTTCTCTTGCATTGTGATGAAAACTCTTGTTTGGAGCAACTTAATATAGAGAGTAGGTTTCTTCGTTTTTGTTTCCAAGGATTCTAGTATCATCTCTGCTACATATTTTGTTGTATGGTTCAGTTCATCTCTACTACACCTTAAGGTTCATTTTCTCCATCAGTATCTGCCCAAACCTTGTGCCAACAAATCTTTATCCGGTCTAACATTAACCAAAAACCAGTAATAAACCGTTACCAACACTTTGATAAGTAAAGTATATGGTCCATGCATAAGACATAAGTGGCATTACCTTTCTCTGCACTTTCTCCTTGACAGATAGCCAATATTTGAGAAGTATATACAAAACTCCAGAAGAAACCAAGAGCATAAGGTCTCATTAACTGTCATCTATCTCACCTAACTTCTCACTGTCTTTTCACTATCTTCCACTTAATTCTCTCATTTATAACCTTCACTTTCACTCGGTGTGTTTCCACCATCTTCTAGGCTTATGCATTCAATTCTATTCCTCTCCTCTCATTTAAAATCTTCACTCCAAATGCGCCCTCTCTTTGGACCCCCACCACTTTATTCTATACTGCCCTCAAAATTAATGCTAGATACACGTCTGCAAAAATCTCTGTATATAAAGGAATAAGTGAATTCATTTGTAGCTTGAAGCTAGATAAGTGGAGCTATTACCATCTCTTCTTGTCTGATTCTTTAGAAACACACTGTTCCACACTCTTTCTTACATCAACCACATAAACAGAAAGCAAAACTTGTTGTCAAGATGGAGAAGAGATTGATAATGTTTTTGTTTGTTCTTCTGCAACTTCTGTTAGTAGTAAACTCTCTTTCTCCAAAACACTCATCAGCCAAGCCTAATGCAGAAGTAACTGTAATGGGTTTTGTTTACTGTGATGTCTGCTCCAACAACACTTTCTCCACACACAGTTACTTCATGTCCGGTAATTTTAAAAGCAAAAAACATCACTAAGAAGATCTCTTTTAGTTCTCTTGCAAAAAAACTGTTTTTAATGTTTTCTTGATGCAGGCGTGGAGGTGAGGATAGTCTGCAGGTTCAAATCAGCTTCGTCGAGAACAAACGAGATGGTAACATTCTCTGCAAACAGAACCACTGACGAGTTCGGACTCTACAAGGTAGCCATAACTTCTCTAGATTGCGCTGACGTGGATAATCTCGCGAGTTCTTGTCAAGCGAGTTTGGTCGGAAGAAGAAGCTCCTTGGATCATTCTTGCAACGTACCTGGTTACAGAACCACGACGGATCAAGTCGTGATTAAGTCTAAACGGTCTAATCTCTGTATCTTTGGATTCAATGCTTTGAATTTCAGACCATTCAAGAGGGATCTTTCCTTGTGTGGCAACAAATAAGGGTTTTAAAACAACAAAATTATCTTTCATTGTTGTTCTCTCTGTTGCTTCTACTCAGAGATATTGGCTAGCAGCACGAAGAAGATATCGTATTTATTTAATCAATAACTGAAAATGCGTTTCTGTTTAAGCCAAAAAGTAAACAAATAACAAAAAAAACTTAAAGAGACGATAACAATCCTCTCATGTTAAAGCTTATGCGTTGATGTTTAAGTATCATCACGCTTGGCTCATCTTATTTAAGCAACCAATCCCTTCTTCCATATAGTCCTCTCTATTGATCCAGAACTCTGGTGCATCCTGCAACACAAACCATTCAACAACATTTCTATTAAACAATCATTTCACATACTATAGTTTCAGGGTTTCGTGTTGTGAAAGCATTGAGCCTTTTTTTACCTTCATGATTCCTGCAAGAACAGCGCCTCCGAGGTATACCATGTGTTTCCTTCTAGGTGGATCCTCTATCCGCAATCTGAGTTTCTGATTTAACCCAAAAAAAAAACAAAAGGATATGTTAAATAAAACATGGCAATGACAGTGATCATGAACTTAACGGGACGTTTTACCTTCAAGCCATCTTTGTTTCCTTTTAGAACTGTATCGAGATACCGATCCTGGATTTCTTTCTCGAGACTTGAAACAAAGAGAGGACAGAACACATTAAAAGTAAGCCATCGAGCTTTGCTAGACTATGAAAACACACACGCAAACAGAAGAAGAGACAGACCGACTAGGCAATCCTGGATACATGGTGCTTCCTCCGCTTAAAACTATGTGTTGATAGAGCTGTAAAAAAAGAGCAGATGGTTTTTGAGAAAATATAGTTGTTGAATCTTTCTTTAGCAATAAGAAGCAAGAGTGAGAGACGCAAGTACCGTCATGCGGTTATCAATATCCATTTCTTGAATACATCGGAAAACCATGTCTGCCATTCCATCACCTTCAACATCGATGAGTTCCTAAAAAAAAATAAAAGAGGAATGACTATGTTCTGGGATCAGCCTCTCGAGAAAAGAAAAAATGGCGAAGCTGGAGATTAAGGTATACCGGTGTAAAAAGCGCTTCAGGTGCTTGGAATCTTTCAGTGCCTACTTTGATGACCCTCCCATCTGGAAGCTGATCTCACAGAACAAAACACTCAACAGATAAGTTGTCCGGGAAGCAATGTCTTTGAACCTAGATTCCTAAGCAAGTTTCTGTTCCTCACAGTTAATACTAGATCAGAGAACTTACCGTATAATTCTTAACAAGGATGGTTGTCTCAAGTCCAAGCTGATACTCTCTCTTATAATCATAACTGCAAACAAAGACAAAAACAAATAGATTTTATTTCCAGTTCTTGTAATGCATTACTACTCAAAAAAATCAAAGGAAAACTGTGAAGAGGTCACATGCCCTATATAGCAGAGCTTCTCTTTAATTTCCCTAACAGTCTCAAAGTCAGCCGTTTTATTCATCGCATACCTGTTGAACAAACAATATTTTTTTAAATTTAGCTTACATTATACATCTCAGATATCATCATCAAAATGTTAATAAAGCTCTAATATATGGCCTTAAGAAACAGTTGCTCACCCTCGTCGAGAAAGGAGATCGACAAGATAAGCTGTGATGTGTCTGCCAGCTACATTCATCCTTTTGGTAAGATGAGGGAACGAGTAACCGTCAACCACCGGAACCTAAGATGGGAGGACACCACGGTTCAGTGCTTTATAAGCAAAACTCGATCTGAAAATTACCATTTCTTTTTGTAGCATACCACATGAGTAACACCATCACCAGAATCAATAACCAAACCAGTTAGCAAACCTGAAACCAATAATTAAACACAGAAACGTTAATAAAAACGAACTGCGGATATACTTTTTGAACAGGTGGTGACTATACAAACACACTAAAGAAAATCAAAACCTTTAATAATCTCCATAAGCACCTTGAGCATACAGAGTCAAAACGGCTTGGATTTGAATGAAAACGCCGGCGAAATTGTACTTCTCAAACATTGTCTCAATCTGTGTCACAGCTTGAATCAGTTACTTACTACTCCAACAACCATCAATGCAACTAGCACCACCAAGACTTGACTTGTAACCTACCATTTTTTCGCGGTTCTTTGAGGGGTTAAGTGGTGGATCCGTGAGCAATATCTTACAATCTGACGGATTAATCTGTCAATAACAACAAAAGAGTTTTAAGAGTCACTCAGACCAAGTTGCCTAAAGAAGGAAGGAACATTACTTTCAACTCGTTGTAGAAAGCATGATCCCAAACATGTTCCATATCTTCCCAATTCTGCACAATACCATTGTGGACAGGATAGTTTATATCCAGCTGATGCCTGAGCTCAGCGCAAGTCTCCCCCACAACTATATCCTAAAAAAATGAAACAAATGTTATTCAAGTAAAGATCTAAACTTTTATCATCAAAAGTCTTGTAAAGAGGAAAGGTCACCAAACCTTCACTTGCTGCTCCATGAGTGATTCTTCATACCGAAGCAACGGCCTTCCCACGACACAAGGGAAAACTGATGTCGGGAAATTCTCTCCAGCAAATCCGCATTTTACATACTGAAATCGCCAGAAAACATGAGATATCAGAGACTCTAAACGCGTCAGAAGAAATTCAAAGTTTACGGAAGAGCTTCAGAGATAACATCAGATTAATAAAGATACCATACATAAGGTAAAGTTTCAGTTTTTTGCAACTTTTCAGACAACTAGATCATCCTAAACAAAGGTGAGATTTTTATAAGCAAGAGAAATGTAATGTTTGATCAGATTCAACTAAAGAGCTCGCGGGATCAAAGGGTCCTCCGAGTCTGAAACAACGGCCAAGAGATTAATAAGAGGATCACGACAACAAGTAACAGAGTAAGAAAATAGAGAAACGAGAAGAGAAGCATACGCCGGTGCCGTTGTCGCAAACGACGACGTTTTTGTTGTCCATCTTCTTCGATCTCAGAAAGATGAAAACTTTGTCTTGGAATCGAAGCGAAGAATCACTCTTCTCTTCTACCTGTTCCGCTTTGCTCTCTGACCGGTCACTGGTCGCGATCGGTCTTTCACTACTGTTTCCTTCATTTCTCTATTAGCAATTAAGCATGCGTGTCGTTTAATCTACGTAAAAACGGCTTGTAGTGAAAATGACCAGTACGAAAACGGCGTCTCTTATTTGGGCTGTTGATGGAAACTGTTAATGGGCCTTTAACACGTTTACGAAGCCCTCTTCTTAGCGTGGGTTATGTTCTCTCTCTCTCTCTTTATCGATTTGCATGGACCAAACATACCGGCTAGAGCAATAACATGAATGCAGTAAGAGTTCAAAGAACAGAACTTTATACACTCCATTGAAGCTCAAAGACACTGAACCAGAACATGCAAGAAAGTCTTAACTGATTTACAGAAAAAGAACATCTATAAAAGAGCAAAAGAAGCTTATAGTAGTTTCCTCCATCTTTTGTCAAAACTGTAATCTTCATTATGTGATGGAAGGCAAGAATAATACATTACTAATCGGAAAGCAGGTTTCTTTGATATGCAAAAGAAGCAACAACACACATAACAAGTGAAAAAACAAGCCCTCTTTAGATCAAACTTAAAGACTCCAAAGCTTCAAAAAGGAACCAAACGATCTCTGGCTATGTCTATTAACAACCTCCACCTGCAAGTTTCAACAACTGCCACACAAACACTCAAAAAAAAAGCTCTTCGAGTCTCTCATCATCATCATCATCATCATCATCATCCTCTGAAAGTATCAAACTGAGAAATCAGAAGGTTTCAATAAGCATAGATTTTCACTCTCACTCAGTATCAACCTTTTTCTTTTCTTCTCCATGCTAGTTTTACAACAATATTATCACAAAAACAAAAACAAAAACAAAAAGCCAAAAGCTTTTTCAAATCCACAAGAGAAAATCAAATGTTTTCAAAAAAGCTTAAAATTTAGCGCCCTGAGCCCTGAGAATCATCTTTCTCACCACTCTCTTGCTGATGCTCTTCATGTGATGATGGGTTATGATGAAGAGTATGGTGAAGAACCATACCCTGAGCTTGAGCTTGGCCCATCTGCTGCTGTATCAGTGCAAAAGACTGTGGATTCAAGACACCACTAACATTCCCTTCCTGAGCCAATCCTAGCTCAAGTCCAGGCATCTGATTGTTGTTATTCCCACCAAGAATGGATGCAAAACTCATAGCCCCAGGATAATCAAACCCAGGAAACCCAATTCTATAACCAGCTCCATCACTCATCATCCCAGTGGTCTGCACACCAGCTCCAAACCCAGCTACATTTGGCCACAACCCAGTCGGTAAACTCGACCTAGAAGCTCCTCCTTCTCCGCCGCCAACACCCCAATTTGGCCTACCACTACTAGACCCACCACCACCATCCAACTCATGACTGATCATCAGACCAGCAGTGAGAGACCCACCTTGAAGATGGTGATGGTTGGATACAGCAGCAGCGGCTGAGGCCAAAGCAGAGGCCGGTATGGTTCCCGAACCGGTGGCTGCGATAATCGACGGCTCGGCCTGTTGAAGCAGCCACTGGATCGTCTCACCGTCCGATTTGTGACCCAATTCTCTAGTCAATTGGAAGATCCTAGCGGCGCAGAGCGCAGGCATCCTGATTCTCCGACCCCTGCCTTCGACTTTGATGTGTCTGTCTTTGTTAGAGCTTCTCTTAGGACCGAGCTGGCTCTGGTTCTGCTGCTGCTTCTTACTGCTGCTGTCGGAAGCGACCACGATCTGGAAATCCTTAACCTCAGCCGGTTTGGAATGATCCTTGGAAGCATCTCCTATGCTCTGGTTTCTTGGTGGTGGGTTCAAGAAGTTTGGTACTTGGTGACGATTTGGGTTCTTGGGATCCATCAATTAACTGTGTGGGGACTTGAGAGGGTCCAGACTCCTTCTTCTTCTCTCTAGGATTCAATTAAGGGTTTGTGAGAATTGTGGTGTGACTTCGATGAGAAAAAGGTATCGACTTTGAGGAAAATTTACAGTGTTTTTTTTTTTTAATTGAAAGTTTTTTTTTTATAATTCCAATGAGACCCCGTAAGATCCCGATGCAGAATGGAGGAGAATAAAAGGAAAAGTTATCATCTTTCGATCTTAAAATGGGTCAAAAAAGAAATGAGAAAACATTAAAAAAGCACAAGACTTTAGTTTTGTCTTTTTCTTCTTCTTTAACTTTTTTTTTTTTTGGTTGGGTGTGGTTTGTTGCATAGACATGATAACAGTGAGACTGAGTTATTTAGGTTTCTCACCAAACACTGTCTTTTTAAGACCATAACCAGCAAAGTAACCAAACAAGTAAACCCATAAAAGAAAAAGTAGTGACCGTTTCACATTTAATCTCTTTGATACAAAAGTAATGAGAAACTAAGAAATGCCACTACATGCCCCACTTCTTCGATGACTTTTGTCTAGTCCAGTAACTCTTTGGTTAGGACTCTTCTTAGTGGAAGAAAAAGTAAATTTTAATGTAAACGTTCTTGTAACTGATAATCTAGTGATTTTCAGTGACTATGGTATGTCTCTTATTTGACACTCATAAAAACCATAGTAATTAAGAATCTCATTCAATCAATGAATCTATATATTAATGATTAATATTTTTCAAAGATCATGTTGATTCTTTCTCTGAGGTCAGTTAGTTATGAAGATCTTTCATATATGGTTTGTAGGTCATGGGCAATTCTGACAGATCGAATACTTTACATTGCTGCTTAACCATTTGATTACCACACAAAATACAAAAAAAAAAGAAAGAGAGAAATGAACTTTTAAAAGAAATACAAATGAGTATGTTGAAGAAAACAAATTGCTTTCTATATACTAGAATACAAGATTGCATAGTAAATAGTCCCCTTTTACCATAAGCAAACAAAGAATGAAAAAGAAGAAACAATTCACGTAGTGATCCACTGATAGTCTGATACGTACCTTACCTAAAACAGTAGTCAAAGTCAACGTCTTCTCAAAGAAGGAAGTAACTAGTCTATCAAGTGGGTCAGTGGGATTTTCGACAATTGGCAGGTCCACAGAGGGTTTGGTTAGCTTGTAGGGCAAGCCCTAAAGAGATTGAATGACTTTGAGGTTCCATCATTTATGGACCGACAACATCATTTACCTTGCACCTCTCGTATCATCATATCATTCACATAAGTCTTGGAGTTCAATTAATCTTAATTGAGTTAACTACTCTTGATGATTAAAGGCATGAATCTAATATTAATGCAGCTCATAATCACGTTTTATTAAATGATCTCTTGCCTAATCTTTAAGGAGTGATAATTAATTAGAAAATGTGTTATGTTTGAAGACTTTCTAGTGACTGACTCTCCATCCCCAAGAATTTCTAAGTACAGTCTAAAACAATATTCTATATTGTCGTTACAAATTTATATTTATACAGATTTACCACATTGTATATCCTTACTTTTCAGTCTGACTGACTTATACACATTGACTTTTTTTATTTGAAAAAAACACATTGACTTAATAGGTTAATATTCAGACAAATATTTACACACTTAAAATGAAGACTTTGAGAGGTGGTAAATTTATTACTTTATAGTCGTTTACATTTATAAGTATTTATAAACAATTGATAACTAATAGTCGGCGTGGTTTCTTGGTGGACAGGTGGAGTAAAGTAAATATAGAATTTGAGTTGGTGCATGTGAAATTTTCGATTGAATTATGCTCCAAAAGCAAGAGACACACAAGGGCCCCCATCGCATTACCCTTTTCCTTCAATTCTCAGTTGCTTTATCTTTTTTCCTAGATGCTTTTTAGTTTTTTCCCTGATTTCACCATACTATATAATATTATAAATTTAATCTGAAGATGATATATAATATCATAGTAAATGTAGTTTAGCTTTTAATCTATATACAAATCAATGGGATTTAGCATCTCTATATGGCGACTATTTAAAAACTATATTCATCCAAATGTGATGATTAGCTAGTTGTGCATCCTTCACTCGACCCATTTAGGTTGTGGAGTAGCGAAAATCTAGATTCTCGTCTTATAGTGATGACAAGGGGTTCTTGCGCGTAACTCGTAAGTATTGTTTTCATAGCCTACTAACAAGTTTCATCTCCAAATATAATAGGGAGGAGGTATCGTCTATGGTGTCTTGCATCTAGCAATTGAGTCGAATCACTTCTCTATACACAAGTCCACTATAAGCCATACGTAGATCTCCTTTTCGTATAACTATCGACTTGCTACACATTCATTTTCTTCTCTTGTTTCTATATATTCTTTTTGAACACTTTAAATAATACGTCTCTTGTTTCTCTATATGTGAACAGGTTGAAGAAAAAACACTGTGGAGAAAATGGGTGTTTATCTCAATCGTTCACAAGTATATAAAATCAAATAATTGATATATCAGTGGGGTTGCCCTAACCGTCAGCTAGAAAGGAAAAAAAGAAGTTTTTTTCCATCTGCGCAGTTTGTAGCATCGATGTTGGAATTTCTCCGGTAGTAATCTCATTTTTTTATTAAAAAAATATGATTTTATTTCTGAAAATTTCCACCATTTTTGTAATCAGAGATATATTCATTTTGATTCATTTTTCGTTGTGAGATTATCATAGAAAATTTATTGAAGTGGTTTTTTCTGGAACATATTAACCAAAGAAGAGGATATATGTTTTTCTAGAAAATTCTTATTATATAGACAATAGACGTGACTACAACCCATTGTGATACGAAAAAATACTTTGGTTATTAAAAAGCATAGAACAAAATCAATATAGTATCAAATGTTTTGACAGAATCTAATCTATTTTCGGAGTGGAAAATTGTGGTTGTCATATATTTTTAACTGTTTGAATTTGTTTCTCAAAAAAAATATTTTTTAATTAATTCAATGAAGCCAATCAATTGTTTTTATTATTGTTTTGATAGAATTTTTTTGGACAAAATAGTTTCAGATGAAAAAGTGCATAAATCAAATATAATTATACTTCTCATTTATTTTTTTAATTGGAAACTGGTGGAATATGATTGAGTAGTCTCAATCAAGGTAATTCATCCAATTTATTCAACCCAGTCCCTATCCTTTGTTTATGTTTACCTTTCACCTTTATTTCATTTAACTATTTTCTTCCTCAATGATTTAAGTATTTGACATTACTCAACAAGAGTTTGTGCCACAATTTTCTCCACCAATCGTGGCCCAATTATGGTCGATTCAGATGGGTCTGCAGTTTCATCATTACAAGTTTACAGTTCCTTAACAAATTTTCAGATTAATTGCCGACTTTTTCAATGTATTAACTTGTTGAGAAAACAAAATTAATTTTTGTATAAAGAATTATTTGTAAAAAGAATTAAGCCAACTAAACAACCAGAATTTCATACAACTATCATACATCTAATTATTATACATAAATGGTGGCTTATCTTATTAACAAATCGTTCATGATAAGTACTTGGCAAATTTGGATCATCGTACGTTGTTACTTTTTGTTGTTTTGGTTTATTCTAGAATAATGGTGTTGTCAGCTAGAAAATCATATCAATTGTCCATACTAAAAAATTGTTCGAAGAGTATGAAACAAAATTGTTTTACCAGTTTTCCACTTTTCTTAATTCGAATGAGAGGAAAACAATATTGTACATAAATGTTGGTATAAATCTGATTATAAAGGTAGGTCACTAGTGTGTTTGTGTATGTATTCTGTATGACTATTGTCAGAAGTGTTTTTAAAACCGGATCAACTAACAAACTGAAATATTTTGGGTCATGGATTATTATGGTTCGATTAGGTTCGAACCGGATTTGATTGGATTTAAATAAATTTAATAATATTTTGAATTTGCATATTCTTATAAAGATAGATCCTATCAAATAAAATATTTTAATAACCATAATGCTTAGAAAAAAATTAAAAAATAACAAACTAAAAATGTAATAAAAGTAATAAAACAATTTAATAGTTCAAATCCAAAATCAAAAGAAAAAAACACATATAAACATTATTCTCCAGGTCTTTATCACTTAAAATCTTCGTCACCTTAAGAAAATGAACTTCACAAACCTAAGTTTTCAATTCTTAAAATCTTCGACACAAAAACAATACCTTTAGAAGTAGGTAATACCTTGTGTGTTGCTGTTTTACAGAGACGTCAAAGACTCAAGAGAAAAAAAGGAGATGGTTTTACGTTATTAATCTGAAACCATATTTTATTTTTAAAAAGGAAATTTTAATTGTTTTATTAATAAAATTTTGGTTTATTTAGGAACCAGGGTTTGATTGGTTCGTTGGGTCGTCGGTTCCCAAATTTTTAACGGTTCAATATGGGTTTTTAACCTGGTTCAACTTTATTTGGGTTTGGCATTAACCCAACCCGAATTTGTGTCCGGTTCGCGGTTGAACCTGGTCTGACCGTCGGTTCGGTCCGGGTTTAAAAACACTGATTGTCAGTTATGTGTCCCCAACATAATTTAACCACAGAAAACTTGTGTCAACAACATGCTCTGTAATGTTTGGAGCCTTTTT
Organism: Brassica nigra; assembly: GCA_016432835.1. Classification (NCBI taxonomy): domain Eukaryota; kingdom Viridiplantae; phylum Streptophyta; class Magnoliopsida; order Brassicales; family Brassicaceae; genus Brassica; species Brassica nigra. The sequence continues at coordinate 10,872,798 of CM028247.1, read as the reverse complement.
GAGTTTGATTCTAAGTTTGAACCTTCCCACTTCAATATATCTGATATTTGGATCAATACACTCCTCATGAAGATTGACCAAAGGAAAAAGGTCTCAAATCTGCTCTTTCCACTCCGGTTCATGCACCGTCATGGTCTTTTCAGATTCCGGCAACAATGCATCTGATATCGCCGCTGATCTAGGGATCTCCATTCCCATGTTTAACTCAATGTGGTATTGTGGTAGATGCCACCAAGATTTTGTGTTGTTGGGCTCAAGTTTTTAATAAATATGTATTTTTTATTTTCTTTTGCCACGCTAAACGTTATAACTATTCTGTTTGTTGGGCCCAGGATTATTGTTGGACTAGGCCATGCTAGTAACATCTCAAGCCCCCGTTTACAGTTCATGTAATGGATTGAAATTCGATAAGAAAAAATGAGGGGATGAAAACCTACAACTACAAGCAATGTAACAAAAAACAACAACATAAAACGGGACCAAGAAGGGATCTGTTAAGCACGTTTTGATTAGCTATTTCATTTGTCAGGTTTTCGCATGTGCAATAGTGCGATAATAAATGAGGGTAATACGGATCGAATCAATCCCCTTGTGTATCGATCAGAAAGATATATGAGAAGAAGAAAGATTTTTTTTTAAGCTTACATTGGAATCGCTCTTTCTTCTTTTGTTTACTACACACAACTTTCAAGAGTGTTTTTTTTTGGAACTTACACAACGTATAAGAGTGCTAAAGATACCTTATAAGTTTACATCAAATATTTTATCTAATTCCATTCAGGAACTGAATGAAAATCATCAGGATCTCTTTCATCCCTTTTATTTTTCTTTAGCGTAACTTAGAGGAAATTTTAATGCACATTTACATTGTAACCAATTCATTGTGGTTGGGTTTTGAAAGATTACATGGGATTAACTTTTTTCATAATGTAGTTATTCTCTGGTGTTACACATGCTTAATTATCTCGATTCTGAAAATTAGTCTTTTGGGAGGTTTTAAAATATTTTATTTGTTACGTCCGTCTTGTTAATACATTATATTCTATCATTAATCATTTCCCCATAGATCCTGTACCATATGTCTATACATTTATCATTGGGTTATATTTATCTTTTGGGGTCACATCTACCACATTTTCCCTTAACATTCTACACATAATTTCTAGTGATTTGCACCCAAAGGAAGAAAAAAAAACTCTAGCCAATGTCGGAGACGTGGCAGAGCCAGGACAAAAACCTGGTGTCAAGTGGGACTCTCCGAGAGCTAGAGAGTTCCATTGCTTGCACGCCTTTTACTTAAAAGATAGAAAGCATTCCTTTTGAAGATATATCACTTTCCTTTTGGAGGAAAGAAGCATGCAAGAACGAACAGTACACACTCTATGATAACTCAATTAGTTACGACTGTATCGTATCGTATCGTGTCATGTCATGTCATACGATCATACACGTGGCTGTTTGCGAGAGAAGTTCGCAAACATGTCCGAACAAAAGAGAGGTGAAATAGTGGCTGATGATGACTCTCTTTAGTCTCGACCTCAGCCAGACACTTCCGTATTAATCATATCCTTTAGCTTGAAAACAACATTTCATTACTTGTGTAACGTCCCATCTTACGTGCTTAATACATTTTTAGACGTTGCACACGTAAGAAATTCACGATGGATGCAAATCACAGGATCATTGTTGTGGTCCTTATCGATACCCTTTTACACTTGTGTCGTTTATTAGATTCTCATCAACACATACGACATGAGAAGAAGGACAATAACAACAAATTGATTAGATTCTTACCCGCACATTTAAAAACGTGAAATTATATTTTCTACAAAGTTTAATTTAATAAAAATATATTATAAGGAATTAAATTTAATTAGTAAAATATATTTAATTTTAGTTTGTGTTTATATATGTAAACCGGTTTAATTTTTGTTTTTGTCATAAAATACTAATTTTTTGTTTCAGTTTAAATTGTTGGAGTTACAGAATATAGTAAATTCAATTTGTATTTTTTTATTTTAAGGCTAAAACTGAGTTAATATTTATGTACATTTTAATAAATTATTTAAATAATATTTTCTTATAGTAAAATAGAAAGTATCTAAAATTATAAAAATATTTAAAGATAAAATAGTTTTATTTATTGTGATATGATGTATATTGTGAAAATGATCTAATATGTAAATAAGTGACATAAATCGTGTCCACGCATATAGATATTGTTATTACCATATGATACTTTTGATATTATGATAAGATAAATAAATATACACTTACTTTATCCAATAACCATATATATAGACATCAATGTAAATTATCCTAAACTTATATACACCAAATATTCATAGTATATACTAAGCTCGATATGCAAGCAAATCTCAGCAACCTATAAGACTATATATATATAGTTACAAAACCCTAAAGAAAACTTACAGAAAAACAAAGAAGCAAGAAAGCGAAGAAAACATGAAGGTGCGTGTACATATTCCATTTTTCCAAGCCTGATCAAGAATATTATCTCTTTCTGAGCTTTAATTGTGTTTATTCCATCTCTTGCAGCTTCTAAGTTGGATTCGATCTATTAAGCAAAACAGCTTACACCGATCAACGGAGTTCAAAGGTTTGATAATATGATGAAACTTAGGTTACAAAAAAAAAAATATGATGAAACTTTTGTCTTGCATACAACTTTTCAGTCTCAATGTTCATACAATGTTGTACACAATATGTTTTTGGTTAAATTATATTAAATAAAACAGCCAAACTTTCAGGTAATTTCTCTTGTCTAAGAGCTCAGTTTTCTTCTAAAGTACAAGACATCCGCACAAACTCATTCGCCTTCTATGAACCATCTCATGACCCGAAACCACCAGAAGCTGATGAGGAACTCGTCTTTGATCATGAAGACGGGTTCAGTGGATTTCTAACGATCGGGACGCTTGGTACAGAACCTGAAACACCAAGATTCACTTCAGTCGCAGAAGAAGATGTAACCGGAGCACAAAAAGATATTGCAAAGCTCCTTACTGAGAAGCTAGACAAGCTTCTTGAGAAATATCCTGAGGATAGTAGCAGTAAGAAGGTTGAGAGATCGAATGCAGAAGGAGATAGAGAATCAGACGATGTATGTCCTCCTTCACAAGGTAATAATCGTATTGAGTTTACGAAGAGAAGCAAAGAAGTAAAGAAGAAAAAGGGTGTACTTACAAGCCTCATCAAGAGAAGAAAGGCAGTAGAAGGAGAGTGTAATACCTTGGAGAAACAAGGCAAAAGAGATTTGATCAAAAGGGTGTTCGAGAAGCTCCACATGTCTTCTTCAAAGAGAAGAAACGATGACAATGATGTGCACAAGAAGAAAGACATCAGAAAGGTTCTGTCTTTTTTTATTTATCTTTCAAGCCTTTTCTAATCTAGATTGGTCAAAAAGTATTTATGAAAGTTAATGTGGTTTTTTTTTTTGTTATCGGTTATAGAATGTTCAGATCTTTCGAAGTAAAGTCCATCCTGTTCAATGTACACCTGCAAGAGACGATAAGGAGATAGATGACAGAAGAAGCTGCACCAACCACCGCGGCAAACTCAAGGATCTGTTTCTTGTTTCAAACTCCATCTCGGAAGCGAACATGAAACGAGAAAAATGGATCAAGACTGACGCAGAGTGTAAGTCTAAGATCCTATAGACACAACATTGAACACTATTCAATTCTGTTTCTGTCTTGCAAGAGTTTTCATGTCGTGTACTTTCTTTTTGCAGATCTTGTTCTGGAATTTTGATGATCAAGACACATTGCAACAAACCTACATTGGATTGACTTTACAAGCAAAGCAGTCTCCTAACGAACTTATATGTAATCACTATCTATGATTGCGTTGTCAAAATGTTATGTAGTCTAGTTTAAGCGATTAATAAAAAGCTTTTTATTACTCAAATTAAACAGTTCAAAGTATAGGTGTAACTGCTCATAACTGTCACATCTCTGTTCCCAACGAAACACTTGATGAAACTAAAATGTCTAACCGATGATACGACCTTCTTTGACTCTTGAACTTTGAACTCAACACCAGTAAACATTACCTCTATAACTCCATGGGGGCCTCGAACATAGAGAAATCACAAGAAACAGAGGTTGTGAACTTGATGCTTCTTAGACTAGATTCAAATAGTGTCACTGATCAAGAGAGAAACAAACAAAAAGGAAACCTAAACTACTAAGAAAACTTTCAAAGAAACATATCTTTGATATCATCATCTTTAATCTTTAGAGGTAGTAATCTACTACTTTAGAGCAAATTCTTTAACATAAAAAGCAAACACTACCAAAAGAGCACTGAAACAATTGATTGATCAATCATAACCAAAGTTCACAAAAAAAGAAGCTAAAGCCAATATAGAAATACAATACCTTTCCTTGTAACCTATCACTACGCTTTAGTATCTTAACCTCTTCTCCCTTCTCTACTTAGCCACCAAGAAAAGCCAATAACACTCCTCAATCACCTCCTACATAACTCTCCACTTGACTCCATCTTCATCAGCAAAAGAACAAACACTCTTTACACACACACACACACACTTCACAAGAAGCGTTTTCAGTACAAACAATCATTACATATGAGCGCGGATTGGGGACCGGTGATTGTAGCGGTGTCTCTGTTCATCCTACTATCGCCAGGCCTACTGTTTCAGATTCCAGCGAGGACGAGAGTGGTTGAGTTCGGGAACATGAGCACGAGCGGCATCGCTATTTTGGTTCACGCAGTTATATACTTTTGTATACTCACGATCTTAGTGATTGCTATACAAGTTCACATCCATTTCTGATCTCTCTGCTCTCTTATATCAATGTAAATGTAAGCAACAAAAAGAAAGGAGTTTTATTACAAACTCTGATGCAATGTACAAATCTCTCGTTCAGCATGTTTCAAGCAAGATGACAGAAAGTATGCAACTTTTGTCTGAATTTGAGCAAATAAACCGAGTTAAAGAGACTTTATAAAGTAAGAACCAAACTGAAGTAACATTACAATACAAGTACGAAACAGAGAACTTTCACCATGTCTACAGATTTAAGGTACATAAAAAACCACTAGTTTACAGAGTTTCTAGACTCCTTTTCATAAAGGGTACACCTTTATTACATTCTTACAACGAAAACAGAGAGAGACCCAGAACAGAATCAACCGGTGTAGATGTGGAGGTTAACGGCGATGATCAAAATGGAGTAAATGGCGAAGAAGATGAGAGTGTGAACAGCTATGGCTTTTCCGTTTGTTTTGAGATTGCCGAAATCTACTCCTCGGTTGTTTCCCGGTAGTGAGAAGAGAAGACCCGGCGAGAGGATCACGAAGAGGATGACGCCGACGAGAACCGGAGCCCAATCCGCCATTGTTGTCGTCAGAAAGTAGAAAGGTTACACCTTTTAGAGAGCTGTGGGTATAGAAAAGGACAGGATGAGAGATGGAAGAATCTAGAGAAGACTTATGGTAATGGGTTGTTTTAACTCTTTTTTCTTTTGACGAAAATGTTGTAACTTTTATTTAAACTAGTGATATGTTGTATTCATATGTTGTATTCTTACTTACATTTATAATTTATTATATATTCTTAGTAAAGAAAATATGTTAAATAAAATATGTAAAAATAATATTTTCGATCTTTTATAGTGGTTTGCGATCGTAGTATATTATTTTGTTTGAAGTTGTTTAGTTCAAAGTAGAATAGTATAAGTAGTTGTTACTAATCGATTAATAAAAATAGAATAAAATCGATAGTCGTAGAAAAGTTAATTTAGTTGGAATCTTAAATACTCATGTCATAAACTGAGCTTTCTTTCAATAAATGTTTGAAGGTGTTAAACCCGAAAGTTGATTAACGATATAAAAGCACCACCGAGAAAAGAAATGATGCATAAAAACTACTACTGTAAAGTAAGCAATCATTAACCGGTAAAATGAAATAAGAAATCGGTGTACCTTCCCATTAATCAACAACATATCAACCCCAATATCTCACCCTTTCTTAATATTTGAGGCTTGCCAAAATTGTTGTAGCCTAGTCTTAATATCTCTACACCGATTTGTCTTCAACTCCGAGCAATGAAACCGAATTCGACAATGATTGAATTGGAAAAGTAAAGAGATTATCGTCCGAACTCTCACACCGTCTATACATATACAATGAAACTGAGAAAGCAGAACTAAAGAAGCATTCAATAAGAGATAGTGGGATGAGTGAGATTTGGATTGATTATATGAACAATTACGTCGATTGCGTAAAGAAGAAGAATTGTAGAGGCTATATTCTCCATCGTCAACATCAAATACAAAGAATTCCTATAAACCAGTGTTTTGAAACCTAATCCGGACATTGAATCGGATGATTTACGGATCACTGGATCATTGATCAACCGTGGATGAATCATGGATTAATAAATGAATTAGTTTTATTATATAATAATATATTAATTAGCTATGAAAACAAATATATATATATAAACTAAAGTTAAGTATTTTAAGTGTACATACAAAATATTAAGAAATAGTTTAGACTATTTAAAAAATTGTAACATAAGAGTTATGACATCTAAAAAATCAAGACATAAAATTAAACTTCCAATCCAAAATAAACCAAGATTAAAACATCATTGTAATAAATTATCAATAACAAAATAAACTAACACCAGATCACATCAACTAATTTTGGTTTTCTCTAAATTTTAAAACTTACCAACAAAATTTTATAAATTTGTCACTTCATCATCTTTGGGCTATTCTTCAGAGAGCATTCTCTAATTTATTATAATCAAGCTCTGGTTTTTCTTCTTCAACAATCCAAAACTCTGTTTTGTAATTCACATGATCATATGATTTTATTCTTTTGATCTGTAAATTAAAAATGTAATGATTTGTTATAAACTAAGTTAAATAAAAATAATTTATTCACCTTTCTTGCAAACGTAAATTGTAGTGTAGAGGAATAATAAGCCTCATCGTGCTTTAGTCTTCTTTTACGTCGGCTCAAGCACAATCATGACTCACCTTTCTTGCAAATGTAAATTATAGTGTAGAAGAAGAGGAAGCGACAATAAAACTGAAAATTTTAAATTTTAATTAGAAATTTAGAATATAAAAATAATTTTAAAACATAACTTGAACTAAAATAGTAGTAAAAAATTATATATTGGTTCAACCAAGTGCAACATGTATCGGGTTTTAGTGAGTTTTGTGTGTTTTATGGGTTTTCACAAAACCCAAATTCGATTTATATTGGGTCACCGGATTTATCGGTTCAACTACGGATCCGGGTCAGATTCAAAACACTCTTATAAACGTTTGGACTTGTATGAAGAAAAATTAAAACCCCAATTTATTTCACAATTAATACCAAAATCATTAAATTTAAATTGAGAAAATATTTTAATTATTAAAAAGAAAATGCCACATGGCATTTTTTCCCGGAGATAAAAGTCTACTTTATTAGTATAGATAGATAATCTTGTGGTTATCAGTAATCTAAAGAACTTATGAGGGAGCGCGAAAAAGGCTAAATATCGATAGTTAGTGCTAATCAAAGTTAATGTAATTGTGTAATTTAAGAGTGGGCCGACAGACCTCACACTCTTCAATATTAATATATAAGTTACTTAGTTAAGTTGTTTAATTATATAGTACCATCAAAGCAATAAAAGATTAAAAATACAAATTATATTTTCATATGAAATCTTTAATCAATTAATTAGAATCAATTCATCCAGCAAGTTTTCTAGGCCAGGAGAACAATCTAGGTACTTTTGATATATCATTGTCATTTTCTGATAGTATATTCCACATAAATCTTTTTTTTGCTGAAAAATAATTCTATAATCACACAACTCACGCCCCACTTTTTTTCTTTTGGCAAAGACCATGCCCATCACATTGTTAACCAAGAACTTATGAATAAGCCACACCCATAAATGTGATTTAACTAGATCAAATCGAACTGTCAAGTAAACTTTTATTTGAATTTATGTTTATCTCTTGAAAAAAATTGTAAACTGTGATGAAAATCCAGAACTATATTGAAACGGTATATATCATATAACATTTTAACATCTCTCACATACATGTAGATGTCATTAAAATGGTGGTAGTTATGAAACCACGTTGTTTATGCAACAACTTTCTTTCTTATATCAAACAAACTGCGAATTTTGACTATATAACTTCTAGAAACACTAGTACAAAAAACGGAGAGATTTATTTATTTGATTAGATCAGGCGATGTACATGTGAATTTGAATAGCGAGCAAGAGAATACAAACAAGAGTGAAATAGATGAGCGTATGAACTATAACCGAAACACCACTCGTCTGAAATGTTCCAAACTCAACCACTCGGTTTTTCCCTGGAATCTGAATCAGCACTCCCGGAGTTAGCAACACGAAAAGCGCCACCGCTACAAAAACTGGTCCCCAATCAGGCATCTTTATCTATCCTTTTTCTCTCTTGTTATGTATCTATAAGAGAGAGAGATAGTTGATCGATTCATGCAAATGCATAAGCGCGTGTATTTATATGTGTGTGTGGGGGATGTATAATAATGGGTTGATAATGGCAGGTGAGAATAGAAGATTAGGGTTCTTTTGTGACAGGGAAGAAAGAGTGCTTTTGGAGGAACGGACAAACTTCTGTGACATGGAAGGATATAAAGTGATGTTAAGAAAAGTTTGTTTTAAAGAGAAAAAAGAGAGACTACGATCCATCAAGTTGTGTGAGGATTCATTCTTCACTGGACTGTGATGTCACATGGGATTTGCTTAGGATCAAAGGAAACAAAATACAAAATGGTCGTCGGTCCACTTTATTTGATGGTTTCCTATTATTTAAACTCTTACTGAACTGTGATGTATGTCACTCTGACAGTCACAAACCACAAAAAAAAAGTAAATTGTTGACAGTGGGATTTGAACCCACGCCCTTTCGGACAGGAACCTTAATCCTGCGCCTTAGACCAACTCGGCCATATCAACTTGTTGACTTCTGTGGAACGAACATATTGTTTATTCTTACTAAGAGGACTTCACTCATGTACTAGTTGGAAGAATTTAAAGGACCAAAAGAACACTTACAATTGTGGAGTGTGATAGAAGAGTGGTTTAAACGTTCATTGTGAGCGGTCTACATGACTTTCCTAATAAGAGATAGGCAGCTTTGCATAAACCACCACATCACAAACCACTTGGTCTCCCACGAAAACAGGGAATTGTACAAATGATTCTTCTCTAGGCATAAAACTACACAGACTGGAGACATTAGTGCATGAATTTTCATACAGACAAAGACTATATGGCAGTGAATAAGAAGCTATCTGCTTCCAAAAACTGGTGAAACTCTTCTTCTTCCAGCTTCTTCCAATTCGTCTTCTGGCAAAAAAAAACGCCTAAGACTTGAATTCCGCACTTTCTAGTTCTGAAGGTGTTGCGATCGAAAAAGAAAAAGAAAAAAAAAGATACAGGAATGCTAGAACAATTTGAGATCTTCAGAGGACAAGCTGAAGCTGTATCACTCCTCACTAGATAATTTCATAATTCCAAAAGCCATTGTCCTTTTGAATAAGTTTAACGCTGAAGAACTCGTTCTGTTCGTTCTCATATGGATTATCTTTATGTGATATCGACAAGAAAGTGCTACGACGTTTTTTGTTTACTTTTTTAGAGGATAGTAGATTGGTCAAGGAAATTAACTCAAATGCTTCAGTAAGCACACTTGAATATTTAGAGAATGAACTTTAATTGATTCATAATATTTTTAGTATAAACCAAGGTGATATTACCTGTTCATGTAATCGATGTTTGTCCTTTCATATTTTGTTCAAATTTATCTGGTCCAAGTTCAGCTTCTTTACATGTTATCATCTCTACTAACTGGTGTATTAGCCCTTCTATTCTAGTCTCTTAAAATAATAAAGTTTTAATCTTCCTAGTGAGACTAGAAGAGAGAAACAAGTCAAAAACCGAGTTATCTGAGCGAGCAGCTTGTAGTCATATCATGTGTAAACATAGTTCCAATGCAATGTTGCTCTTCTTCTAACCACTAAGGATCATCAAAAAAAAAAACATAATTTGAAGATTCGCTCCGAGTAAACTTACCTCTTTAACTGATAAAGATTCTGCAGAATTGAAAATTTTCAGAATCAAAATTTCAAAATTAGTAGTTTAACTTCAATAGTACCCTTGTCATTTCATACTCTCATCCAATTTGATTACAAACAGTAGTCATCCAATTTTACTATTATATGTATAAAACCATAAATCATGGAGTCTAAGCTGGGGAAAAGTAGTCAAAAGCTGATAGTATTCCATTAATGAAAAACACGATAATACACGGAATATTACAATGATATAATCGTCACAACAACAATTATCATATCAAATCTAAAAGTCTTCGTCGAGAGAGAAGACATGATTATCAAACGCGCCGCCTCCATTAACGCTCGACATAACAGAAGCCTTCTGGTAATCACCAACTCTCTTCTCGAAGAAGTTGGTTTTCCCCTGAAGCGAGATCAACTCCATCCAATCAAACGGATTCGCCGCACCGTACACCTTCCCGTACCCAAGCGCCCCCAAAAGCCTATCCGCCACAAACTCGATATACTGACTCATCAAATCACGGTTCATCCCCACCAACGCGCACGGAAGCGCGTCGCACACAAACTCCCTCTCGATCTCCACGGCGTCGCACACGATCGACTTCACGCGCTCCTCCGTGAGCTTCGTCCTCAGGAGCGTGTAGATCAGGCACGCGAAATCGCAGTGAAGGCCTTCGTCTCTCGAGATCAGCTCGTTGGAGAAGGTCAACCCGGGCATGAGCCCTCGCTTCTTCAGCCAGAAGATCGAGCAGAAGCTACCGGAGAAGAAGATCCCTTCGACGCAGGCGAAGGCCACGATCCTCTCGGCGAAAGTCTGGGACCCATCGATCCACGTCATGGCCCATTGGGCCTTCTTCGCAACGCAGGGGATGGTCTCGATCGCGCGGAAGAGGTGGTCCCTCTCCTTGTTGTCCTTGATGTACGTGTCTAACAGGAGGCTGTACATCTCGGAGTGGATGTTCTCGATCGCGATCTGGAACCCGTAGAAGGCGCGCGCCTCGGAGACCTGGACGTCGGACATGAACCGTGAGGCGAGGTTCTCGAGGACGATTCCGTCGGAGGCGGCGAAGAAGGCGAGGACGTGTTTGATGAAGTGGCGCTCTCCGTCGTTGAGATTCTCCCAGTCGCGTGTGTCCTGGGAGAGATCGACTTCCTCGGCGGTCCAGAAGGAGGCCTCGGCCTTCTTGTACATCTCCCAGATCTGCGGGTATTGGATTGGGAACATGCAGAATCTGTCGGGGGTTGGGGTAAGAAGCGGCTCTTCTGCCATGGAAGGCATCTTTTAGATGGTTTGATTGGAAGAGATTGAGATAACGATTGAAGGATGTGATTTTGGATGGTTATCTATTGGATCTAGAGCCGAATATTTATAATGGGGGATGGAAGGGTTTTAGGGGTTTCGAATGTTTTGAAGAGAAGAGGGAAGAGGCGTGGAGGGAACCGTTGAAACGTTTTGAAAATTTCACTCTTTCGTGAGGCTTGTTGGGGAAGATGAAGGGTATTATCGTAAATATAGTGTGAGGGAAGCGAGGGAAATAGTAAAGTTGGCGCCAACATTTGATAAATTCGCCGGCAAAAGTATTAAGGAATGACCGCGAACGTCTGTAGTTCGCGTGTCATGTTGTGAGTCACACGTGCCTTCACGTGATTTTACGATTAAAGTTGCGTAAGGTCCATTTTGAGCCCAAGATTGGATTGTTTTGCTGCTAGTAAAGCCCGGCATCTCAACTTTTTACCATTTCAATATGTGATATTTCGAGAGAGCTCGTTTGCTGGTTTTCACTTTTCAGCATATGACAAAAGTAAGATTACGTATATAAAGAAAAAAATGATTCATAGCTACACGAACTATGTAAAATCACATGGTCAACAGAAATTAAAGTTTAAAAACCTACTCGAAGTTTATGCTGTATATAACATGTGATGATTAACTAAAATTATGTTGTGTGTAACATCACAAACACCACTAATTTTGTCGGAACAGTAAATCGACAACCAAATTCGGTGATCTAAATACAAAATTCGATCCGGGTATGAAAATAAAACATAATCAACTCTTTTAATCCATAAACGGACCCTCAATTTACCCTAAAAACTCATATCTTTTAATCCTTTCTCTCCTTCTCTGGATTAAAAAAAAAAGAAGAAACAGAGGTAAAGAAGACTAGAATCGATGACTTACGACATAGAATCTTCAAGCATTAGGCGGGCTAGATCTACGGGAGGTAGAAGAATGTGTGATGTGGGTTGTCCGCCAAGATTTTCACTTTGTGAACTGAGAATCCGGGTTGCGAATTTTTCAGTTATGAACAATATAAAGTACATAATTCTTCTTTTCACAATTTGGTAGTTCAATCACCTGTTCACACTACAAGAAAAATGACTTTTATTAGCGGACGAAAAACGCTATCTATCGATACGACAGCGGTTTAAGAAACGTTATATCATCGCCCGTGATAATAGGTCAAGTACTTTAAATAACGGTTTTTAGCATTGCTATCTTTTCTTCCACTAAGATAGCGTTTTTCTATCTGCAATTAAATATTATTTAATAGCGTATAATTTTCGTTATTATTTCTATTATAAAAAATAAAAGAAAAATAAAAAAATAAAAAATATAATTAAAATCTAAACTGGTTTATATATAATTAAAATTGGTTTACAAAAACATAAAAAATCTAATTAAATGAAAAGGAACTAAACCAAATAAACCAATAACTTAAACCTAAACCAAATTTTAACCTAATTGATAACTAACTAAACCTAGGCAGCCGCCACTCCACCACCATCTTCATCGTCTTCTTCATCTTGCAATCCTCACTGGCCGACCACCACCTTCGCCGTCGCATCCTCACCGCAAGCCCCACGACCAGCAGAGTCTCTGTCGCTTCCTCACCTCAAACCCAGTGACCACCACATCTGCTAACAATCACCACTCTAACATGAACAAAATTTTCGATTTTAAAAGAGAGAGAGAGAGAGAGAGAGAGAGAGAGAGAGAGAGATAGGTGGCCGGTGGTGGTGATAAGAGGGAATGGGGCCGAGTGGGAGAGACGGCGCGGTCGTCGCTGGGCATAGACCTGGTGGGTCGGTCTCAATCCTGGCGCGGATGGTTGGCAGGGGAGAGATTTTGCTGGGGCTGGGGGTCGAAAGTTTTCGTTTGAGAATATTGGGTCTGATGGTGAACCTCTAAAGGAAGAAGAATGAAAGACAAAGAGATGAGATCTCTTTTTTTTTGTCGACAAAGAGATAGATCTGTGAAAGTGATTTTAGGCCTTTAGATCAGAAATAATCAATGGTCAAGAATTGTAATCCTTGTCATTGAAAGTTTGACCAATAAGAAAAGAATAGGAAGATTAACAAAATAATGATTTATAGCCATTAGATTAAAAATATCAATGGTCAAAAGTGATCAATCAATAACTGTTTTTTATTTAATAGTTGGTTAAATATTATAATTTGATTGTTAAGTAATTTATCTTTATCGAATTAAATTATCATTTATATTTATAAATTTAATTATACATAACTTTAACAAAGTGATTAGATTTTATTTTTATAAGAAATTTTATTAAAATGTATTTATGTAAAGTATATTTGTAGATAAATTTAAGATATATAATAAGTGTTAACTAGGACATATGTAAATAAATTAATATTTTATGATTTACAGTTTAAGATTTGATGTATTAAGTTTTAAAAGTTTTGATTTAAAGTTTGAAATTTAGAATAAATGTATTAGTATTGAAATTTTAGAACTATCAATATGAAGTTTAGGATTTTAGATTTAGAGATTATGCATGATATAGGGTTTAGATTTAATGTATATATGTTTGGTGTTTAATTTTAACATATTTAAGTTTATAATTTTATATATAAGATTTTGAGTTTAAGTTCTAAAATATTATAGAGATTATTATTAGTGTTTAAATTTTGCATTTTATAGTATAGGGTTGAAGTTTATTTAGAGTTTAGGGATTCAAAAATATGTTATTATAACATTTATTATTTTTAGAGATTAAGTTCTAAAATATTATAGATATTACTGTATTAGTGTTTAAATTTTGCATTTTTATAGTATAGGGTTCACAAGTTTATTTAGAGTTTAGGAAATATTTCTATATAATTAGTGTAAAGAACATATATAAATAAACTTATATTTATGATGTATAATTTAAGATTTGATGTATTAAATTTAAAAAGTTTTTATTTAGAGATATATTTAAAGTTTGGAATTTAGAACAGAGGTTTAAAGTATATGATCTGAGAGTTAAAGGTTTAGAGGTATTAAATCTAAGATTTGAGATTAATTTTTTTAAAAGATTAATCTTTGAGTTTATATTTAAGATTTGAAGCTAATTTTTAGCTTTGGTGTTATAATATTAGAGTTAGATTTTGTATTTAGAGTTTAGGGTTTAAAAACTTATTTAGGGTTTAGGGATTTAAAAGGAAAACATAACGTTTAGTTATATTTGCTATTAAATCAGAAGTTATCATAGCGTTTCTAAATATAGCACTCTATCATAGCGTTTTCGAAAATACAAACGCTATGTTAAAACGAGAGGCATATCAATCATAACACAATCGGAAAAAACATTATGCTGCCCTGCTATTAAAACGCAATTTTCTTGTAGTGTCACTTTCTCACACGGTAAACATCATAACAAAAAATGTTTAACATAGATCTTTTATAAAAATAAAAAAAAATTAACACGTGAAGGTTACTAGTCATTCTTATTCTAGACTGAATAAATTCATACATTTCTTTGTATATTATTTTCTCAAATTAAAATAATAATTTATTTCATATGGGCAAAAAATAGTTTTACCATCATATGTAAATAGCTTTTAAAAAGATAAAACTTATTGTTTAGCAACGATCCAATGAAATTGGAACCCCTTTGTTTTATTATTTTTCTCTAAGTAAATTCCATCAACTTTAGCAATCCATGAACGTATTTCACCACATCGATACAAAGTGGCTCCTCTATATGCGCGCCATAGAATTTGAAAATTTTCTACTTTCTGTCCATGTCGTAAGAGGCAACGCCATACAATTCTGTTTCCTGGTCCAAATTCTCTAACCGGAATTTGATATATGTCATTGACTTTTAACTCATGGAGATTCTCAACTACGCCTTCGTTGGATGAGCAATTAACTTTGAGAACACTACCTGGATTGAGTTTATTTTGAAATTCTAAAGTGTTCGGCTTACACCCATAATAACCTTGATTCAAACCAAAACGCATAGCAATAACTAACATAAATATAAGATAGTTCATATGTTCTACTAAAATATATGTTGATAAAGATAATTTTATAGACTTTAAAGTGGAGTATATTTATAGATTTCCTGTAAACATTCTTTAATATTTTATTAAATAGTAAAAAGATATTGGCTAAAATTAGACATATATGAGAATCAATCAAATTTGTGGTCGGAAAAGCATTTCAAGACGAGAAATAAGGTGAATCAAATAAAATTAGACGAAATGAATTAAACATGAAAATTAGTGTTGACCTCAAAAAACTAAAGAAAATAAAACTAAAAATCAATACACATACTATATTTAATCAAATTAGTTTTTAAAGTAAAATTTTCCAATTTTCAGTGGTAGAAAAGAATTTTTTTACTTCACTGTCCAGCACCACAATATTTTGAGCATTTTGAATTATATACTTTATTATTTATAATATTATTTTATCTAAATCAGTAGTATTAATAAATAAAATGTAATAATTCCAGCAAGATCGCATACAACAGTTTTCAACTTTGAATTTTAGTTAATATTTTATCGTATATAAAATACTGTTAGTGAGGTGGAGGTCAAGTAGATACTCGATTTTTTTTTAATATATGGATACTCGCTTTCTCTTCAAGGTAGCGTTGAGGAGCGATAGATCCGGCGAGCTACGGTAGATGGTTGTCACGACACAGAAGCGGGAGCCTGCGTTTTTCCTTCCAGGTGATGATCCTGTTTGAGGATGGTGGGATCTAGCGGAGTAGAGTTGCCAGGTGTTCCGTTTGTGGTGTCCGAATCATTGAGTTTGACCATGAGTTAAGAAGGTTATTGCTGGTCGATTTCCTTGGTGTTCTCTCCACAGCTCCTTGTGATGTGATGGTGATACAAGCGAAGAAAGTACAGCTGAAGATGTTTCTGAAATTAACCGAAGAATGCATGAAGTCGTCATTACTAGATTTCATGCTTGACATATTTTTTCCAATGTCGGAGCAGTGAAGTTGTTCATCGCATTCAACAAACACACTTATAGTCTTTATTGTAACATCTCGAGTTGTGATATGTGGAAAGGTTTAAGAGAATTGATTTGGTTACCTATGTCACCAAAGTGCACTTAACTTTTCGGGAGCACATCCAGAGAGAATTCCAGAGTTAAGCGTGCTTGAGCTGGAGTAGTCAAAGGATGGGTGACCTATCGGAAAGTGATCCGCGATATTGTGCGAGTGAGGCCAAAAGCACAGGAAAAGATCATGCGGTGATTGCAAGGTCAGTAAACAAGACTTTCAGGCCTTCGAAAAATTAACAGACCGGCCGTCGGATGGGATGGGGTCCATGGACCGAGTGAGTGGGTGTGGGTGGCCCATTAGCCGTGGACAGTCAGGGCGTTACAAGTGGTATCAGAGCCTGGTCAGCCGTCTCGGTTCTGATCCGAGAGGTGTCTTGAGACCTATTGTGGGGCGCAACGAGGACGTTGCATTCTTTGAGAGAGGGTGAATTGTAACATCCCGAGTTGTGATATGTGGAAAGGCTTAAGAGAATTGATTTGGCTACTTGTGTCACCAATGTACACTTACTTTTTCGGGAGCACATCGAGAGAGAACTCCAGAGTTAAGCGTGCTTGAGCTGGAGTAGTCAAAGGATGAGTGACCTATCGGGAAGTGATCCGCGATATCGTGCGAGTGGGGCCAAAGCACGGAGAAATGTTATGTGGTGATTGTAGGGTCAGTAAACAAGATTTTTGGGCCTTGGGAAAATTAACGAACCGCAAGCCCTTTTTCAAAAAAAAAAAAATTAACGGACCAGCTGTCGGATGGGATGGAGTCCACGGGCCGAGTGAGCGGGCGTGGATGACCTATTAGCCGTAGACGGTCGGGGCGTTATACTTATAGGTTGGGGTTCAATCGGTTACCTTCGATGGTGACGAGACTGATTAAATGAAACAGTGTGGGAGGAGAGGTGGGGTTCACTTTAATGATTAAAATAATGCTGGAGGAAAACAAAAAAATGAATCCGTGTACACGTGGGTTGCTCGGATTTGGTGAGTTTCAAAGGGATAAGACGACTCAACTCTCGGTCTTCGAGATTATTATGGTTATATAATTATTGGCCCAATGAAACCAGAAGCCCATAGCAATATAGCTTTTACTGAGGTGATACAAGAAAAGAAAAAGAACTATGTATCTATTATTATAGATAGATAGATTAGGTGTAGATGTGTTCAAAAAAAAAAAAAAAAAAAAAGATAGATTAGGTGTAGTTAATCAAACAAAAAAAAAAGATAGACTAGGAGTGTGTGCCTGCGATATGCGCAGGATAACGTTGCTACGTACGATGCTATGTGTTTTGATTAACCATGTATTTGCTTGAAAATTTCATACGTCAGAGAAGAAGAAGCTTTAATTATTTAGGAGACTTGGTTGAAGGAGAACCGATTCTTTGGAAATCATGGCTATGGTTGGTTTAGTCGTTTATACGCAGGAGTAAATATGTGTTTTGGTTGGTTGGGATTACTTATGTTTGATTGTTCCGATGACATTTGTGGAGGTAGATCAGCTTGGATTCCCATAGCTAGTATTAGAGAGAGATTTGGTAAGGATTTGAAAGGAAAACAAAATCTCTAATGAACATGTAGTTAAAAATATAACTAAAACAATTCACCTCCTAGTATGTGTGACTGTTTCTTTCTTTTTTGCAAGTGTTTCCTGGTTTACCGAGCTAGCTTACTTAAAGCATGTGCATTATTCAGTGGGTGGGTCGTAATGTTAGTTGCTCGGTTCTTCGCTTGCAACCATGTCCACGTTACGGAACATCTTGTGTCCAAGTGTAGGGTTGTATGGTTTATTAATTGTATTAATTATGACAGGTCCAGCAACAGTTGGTTAACGGATGAAACAACTCATTTACCTTCTCTTCCGATGTGTGAATGTGATGGACCTAACGAGCGTTGGATTCCCCAGTCACTTCTTCATTTCGGCCCTTTGGGATCCCCTTCGGCCTCTGCAGCGTTATGTATAGGATTCCTCGTCACCATTTTAACATGCACGCATATGTGTTCGTACATAGTAGCTTCAGTGTATTTGTGCTGAGATGGTAGACATGATGAAGGCTAAGAAGTTGTGTTCTTTTCTTGTAGCTCAGCCGTTATAAGGCTAACAAAGGTTTTTAGCAATGACTGTCAGTGTCGACCTCGTAATAAAAGGGAAGAAGTCTTTTAAAATAATTATTTTAGCTACTTTGATGGATCATATTTACAAATTGATGCTGAAAGAACACGAAAGTATAATTTTTTTTTTTTTTTGAGATAAGGGCTTCAGAGAGAGAGATCGACTGTTATTATTCTTTTAGGTGAACTAGTTTTATTTATCTTCGTCTTCTTTTCCGGCACCATGCCAATTGCCAAAAACGTTATCAGATTTTATTCTACAAAATGATGCTATAATTGGTGGAATAAGAACAAACAAATATGTGTGATGAATGTTAATCCAACGACTATATGAGCTTGTTATGTGAGTCATGTGACTAATCTCACCTGCCCAATGTAAACTCTCAGAGAATAAACCATATATTATTTGTACATCAGTCCCTTATATAAAAAGTAAGAAAAGAGGCTCGCAAAAAGGTACAGCATCACATGAAACAAGATTAAGATGTTCCCCTAAAAGTATGTTTCCCTGTTTTGAAAACATAAACGCAGGTATATATAGGTTTCTAAATTTGAAAACTATATGTTTTTAATCTGTAGACAATGATTCATGTGTCTTTTATACATGACAAATATACAAATTGTACATGCATATTCAAATTTAATGATGGTTAACCAACTATAGTATTGTACATGCATATTCAAATTTAATGATGGTTAGCCAGCTATAGTAATGGTCTAATGATTGATCTCTTTTTATAGCCGAAGCTAAGAAGATTGAATTCCATTTACTATTTTATATGTTTTGTTTATATAATAGGAATGTGTCTGTGTTTATAAGTTAATCTAGATACATGACCGTTCCAGAAAGAAATCCATCCAAACAATCGCGTAAGACATTTAATTTTAGAAATCATATTATTTTTTGTCTATATATATATTTTATTAATATTTATATGTAAATATAATTTATAGTTATTTTGATAATAATAATATTTGTAAAAATTATTATTGTTTATAGAACTCTTACTAATAGATATATTGAATAAGTGTATTATTAAATAATAATTATTTTTAAAATATGAAATTTTGTATTAATAGTGAAATGTGTATGATAACATTGACTAATACTAATGTGCAGTTAACTTGATAAAATTATAATCACCCATCTGTAATTTTGACCGAATTAGTTTTTAAAGTTTTGAGTTAGATAAAATATAAAAAGACATATTGTTACATTAGATAAATTAATTTATGGTTTCAAAATAGCCAGATTGTGATTTTAGTTGTTTTTGTTTATTTTATTTACTTGCATTTTTTGACAAATCTTGATATTTTGAAACTAAAAACCCCAAATATTTAGTATTAATTTTTTTATTTTACTCAGGGCATTCAAAAATGTTAGATCGATTCATAGTTTTATATATTTCGCTTTATGAATGCGTAGTTATAAAAACTAAATCGAAGGTTGTTGGTGAAAGAAATGATATATTTTAATATAGTAATAATGATTCTCACATGTGACCTACGATTTTGAAAATAAAGAAAGCAATATTTATCGTGACATAAGTATTGCAAAAATAATAATCAACTTTGGTTGGTAAATACTTTTACCATGTGGGCTTATTTACACTTTAGTAATTCAATTTTTTTCCCTCAAGACTTTGAGTTAGTATTTTGTATTCCATGTATTATATACGTATTTTTCTGAACATGTTATTATTCGTATTCTTTAGCATTTTTCATTCGTCTTTTGTCACTGTCAGCTTACTCTGGAGACACGTGCAAATTCAAAAATTTCAAATATATAATTGAGTAACAACGAATACCATTCATTCTGTTTTTTTTTCCTTATTTAAAAATACCATAAAATTCTGATTAAATAAATCTTCCACCTCAAAAATGCAGGATGTCAATAAAAAACACAATTCCTTTTCCACAAAAATAAAAAACAAATATAAGTTGTCCCGAGAGGGTTTTAGATATTTATTTCATAAATATAAGTTGGGATATCTGTGCAACTCGAGACAAAAGAGACCTCATAAAAAAAAAAACAAAACTTACTATTAATTATTTTTTTAAAGAATTGTCAACTGAATCGGACGGTCGAGAAGGGGTAAACACGGATCCAAAAATTCAAACTTGGGAGCTACTTAAGCAGTGACGCGTGGCTTATACGGAAAATGGCAGAATGTCGTAATTAATGGAGAAAAGGAAGGGGTATTTGGGTGAGTAGGTCTGATAAATCTACAGATCCAGGACCATCTCTCTTCTTCTATCAATTTTCTCTGACGTCTTTCCCCTTCATCTCCGGCGACTATCGAGGAAGCGAAGCTCAAGGTCTCCTCTCTCTCTCTCTCGATCGATTCCTGTGCTCTGTATAATCCCTAAATCTAGTGCTGTTGTTATCTTATTTTTCGGTTTTTGATGATTATCGCTTAAGATTTTCCTCCGAAATCTCTGTGTCTTTTTTTGGTTAAACACTCCGATCAGTTCCGAGCTTTGGCTTTCTCAGTCCAGCTAACGAAACTTCCAATTATGAATTTGAGAAATGTTTGAAATTTGACTGAACTTTGCGTGTTAATTGGATAATTTAGGGTTTTCGATTCTTAGATTTCTGTTTTTTTTAGAATTAGCTTCGATTTGGGTTGTGAATTGATCAAATAAGAGGTCTAGTGTGATAATAGATTTTACATTAATGGTAAAATGTGAAAGGAAACTATTTAATGAGTTTTAACGCTAATCTCTGTGTTTGTATTAGATTTAGGAACACTATGGACAGCTTCTGGCAATTGGGTGATGAGCTCCGAGGTCAGTCACGAGCCTCCGAGGATCACAAATGGTCCACTGTTGCAACCAAGCTCGCTGAGCAGACTAGGATGAAAGGAGAAAGGATGAACAACCTCGATCTCTCCAAACCCTACTCTGAGTTCATGCCTCCAACCGGCGACAAGTTTAGTTTCCAGGACAACAGCAACCTTAACTTCAACATGTTGAACCTGGAGGGCAAATATGTGCAAGGCATGGGCAAGGCTCCGATGCAGAGCAATGTTTACAACAACAACAACGTGAACAATGTTTTCCAGAAGAACGACTTCAAGAGTGGTGGAGGCAACATGATGAAAGTCAACAAGTACAGTGGCAATGTTGTTGCTAACAAGGAGCTGAGCAACAACAAGCACAACAATAATGATAATTTGGCTGCTGACAAGAGGTTTAAGACCCTGCCTGCTTCGGAGACGCTTCCGAGGAATGAAGTTCTTGGCGGCTACATCTTTGTTTGCAACAATGATACCATGCAGGAGGACTTGAAACGTCACCTATTTGGTAATTTATCTAGGACGTACATATTTCTTTCTATATGCTTTCTTTCTCGATTCATTGCATTTTAAATCTTGTCATATGTTTTCAGGTTTACCTCCAAGGTACAGGGACTCTGTCCGGGCAATAACACCTGGATTGCCTCTGTTTCTTTACAATTACACCACTCACCAGCTCCATGGTATCTTTGAGGTTCGTTCTCGTCCTTCCTTCTTCTTCTGATATCTCTGATCATAATAATATCTCAGATCGTGACATGGTTCCTGGTTTAGGCAACAACTTTTGGAGGTACTAATATTGATTCGACTGCCTGGGAAGACAAAAAGTGCAAAGGAGAGTCGAGATTTCCGGCTCAGGTGAATTTCACGATCACAATAGTTTGCTTCCTTTAGTCTTTGTTTTGATATTTGTATCCAACTCGACTTCTTTGTCTCAAATGTAACAGGTAAGGATCAGAGTGAGGAAAATCTGCAAAGCCTTGGAAGAAGATTCCTTCAGGCCTGTTCTTCACCACTACGATGGTCCAAAATTCCGCCTTGAGCTCTCTGTTCCTGAGGTGCGTATCCATGGATTTAGAGTGTTTGGTTTTAAGTAGAAAATCATAGCATTTAGAATCCCTTACCTTTATTAAGTTGTAGATGGAGAGGGGCCTCTGAGCTGATAATTATGTTTTTGTTGCAGACCTTGGATCTGTTAGATCTCTGCGAACAAGCTGGTTCTGCATAAGCCGATCAACCTTGCAATACCACGTTGCTAAGGAAGTGATGTGAAATCTATCTATCTATATATATGCATATTACCGTAAGAGCGTAAGCTTTTGGGAGTGTTAGCTAAGAGTCGAATTCAAATGTATGGTTTACTACTAAGAAGTGAGGAGTTGTGTGCGTCTTGAGGCAAGCAAAAGGGTGAAGAAGCTCTGCCGAATAAGCGACTACCCTTGTTCTTGTTGTGTCTAATGTGTGAGTTTGTCTGTGTTTTGTGAGAGATTTGAAACAAAAGATTTATGTAGAGAGAAAGGGAGACTGAGTAACAGCGCCAAACCAATGTTGAGCTACTGTTTGTGTTTGTTCAAGAAAAAACAAATGGCATGTTTTAACTTTCAAGTATAACTCATTATTGTATGCTGATCTAAACCAGGTTGGTTCTCATATGGTACACCTAAATCATCGTAACTTGTATCTTTTTAGCTACGGTAACTGGTATCTTTAAGGATGGCATTGGTTCCACTTGGTACAAAAAGGAGTTGAAATAGGAAAGAACTAATTCTACAACACCAAAGATGATATACATTGGTAAAATACTAAATTCTTCTCCGGTTTAAGTGTTGGCTACAAGTAGAAAGTAGAGACCACCACACCATAGAGACAAAACCATCAAGGAGCAGCAGCTGATCCAATGAAGTTTAGAATTCTGTTCAGCAGCTCTTGTTTCACAGCATCTGGTATTGAAGCTGCACATACACAAAGAAGGTCCATTGAAACAAACAAAAGTCGAACTTTGTAATAAGTTAACGGTGGTTTCTTTGTTCCGGTTTCATCCTAAAAGGTTCTTTTATTTATGTATACCTCTGGCTTTGGGAGTGATCGCTCGGATTAGTTCATCGACTGTGACATCTTTTCTCCCTTTCTTCTTTACATACTCCCTACAAGTAAAAAAAAGTTTACAGCTTTCAACCATACCTATTTTCTAGACCAAAGATAGTTCATTTATCATAACAAAAAAAAAAAAAAGTTGTTTCCTTTACGTTACACCAACAACATTTACCAGCTTTAAAGATTGACACCTGAATCAAAGAGTTATCTTTCAAACGAATAGTCAATGATAAGAGAAGAGCACCTGCAAGCAATCCACAACTCATCTTTCCAACCAGACTCCACCAATCTATTCCTCACGAGCTCCATCAAATTATCTATCTCTCCGCTCTCCACCAGCTACACAATCAACTTGTTCATCATAAAGTCCTAATTAAAAAAAAAAAGTTATTTCCCATTAAACTCGGAAAAACCTTGATGTTGATTGATGATTTCTCGAAGCGTGAGCTCTTCCTTCTCGGAAGCATCCGTCACGTCTTCATCAGGTGACAGAGGCCGATTCACCGAATGTTTCCTGATCAGAAAACAAACCACCATTACCAAAAAAAAAATAGAGTAGAAATCGAAAGACTTAGATTAAAGATTCAAATAGGATGATTAACAATTAGAATGAAGCTAATATGATTTATCTCCTACGTACATCTGTTCGAATCGATCGATCGATCAAGAATTAGCAGAATCTTCAGCAAACTCAAGAAGAACAAAGCAGATGGCAACAAAATCAAACTAAAGTGCTGTTTATATAATCGGCCTTTATCAAACAGATCTATATCTAAGCCCATTAAAAGGGCCCAGTAATTGAATGTGTCATATAATATAGACGACGACGTATAGGAAGGAAGGAAGGAAAATAACGGTCAACGGGAAAACGAAGGCGCGACAAATGCTAACCATAAAAGTACGGTTGTGGTCGGTAAACAGTGTTCGTCTCCGAAACGAAACCGCAGAGACCAAAACAATTATTTCTTTATTTATCCTTTTCTTCCGCAAATTAAAGCGGCGTACAATAGTAATCCTACGGCTAACCTACGCACATCCGTCGCTTATTCTTCTCTCTCTCTCTCTCATGGCTGTCTCAGTCTCGGCTCCGTTCCCGTCCCTCTGTTTCCATCAGAGCAGCGAACGAAGTAGTCTATTTGGTTACAGACAACAGAAGAGATTAAGTTCTGGTCGTCGTTCGCTGAGCTCCATCGGTCTCGGCGCGGAGAAGGTCCGGAAGTCGAGGGTTAGTGTTCCGATCTGCAGAGCAGTGCCTCCTCTCTTGTTCAAAGATCTCGACGCCGATGATTTTCGACATCCTTTGGATAAGCAGGTTTCGTTTTAGAACTCTTCCTGTATAGTTAGTTACTATGATTCGTAATTTGCAAAGACTTTTTGATTTCGATGTTTTTGAATGTTTAAACTACAGAACACGTTGTTACTAAGAGCCATTCCGGGGTTGAACGAGTTCGGGAAAGCTCTGTTAGGCTCAATGACGGAACAGATCATGCTTCTTGAGAACATTGGTACTTCTGTTCTTGTCTCCAAGAACCAGGTTTTAGCTCTCTTCTTTGGACGTTTTATACTTTTTTTTTTTTGTTTCTGTTAACAACGAGACATGATGATTGTTATATCTTTTGATGTCTCAGCTTTCTGATCTTCACGGTTTGTTGGTCGAGGCTGCTGGGATTTTGAACATAGAGGCACCTGATCTCTATGTTCGACAGAGTCCTGTTCCAAACGCGTACACACTGGCGATAAGCGGTAAAAAGCCTTTCATTGTCGTTCATACCAGCCTCATCGAGCTTCTGACCCGCCAGGAGCTACAGGTTCTTGCTCTGCATTACTAGTCCTTTACTTTTTGATTGGGAACTATAGTTTTGAACTTAACCATGATACTCTCAGGACTTTAGTGTAACATATCAGTTAATTGTATAAAACAATCTGACAGTTTTACCTGAAAACTAGGCTGTATTGGCTCATGAGCTAGGCCATCTGAAGTGTGATCACGGCGTGTGGCTCACATTTGCAAATATTCTTACTCTTGGGGCTTATACAGTTCCTGGTAGGTCCTTCCCTCTTCTGTCTCGGTCTGACAAAAATTGTAGTGACTAAGTTGAACTATGTTGTTTGTAGCTTTAGGGCAAATGATAGCTCGGACCCTGGAAGAACAGATGCTTCGTTGGCTACGTTCAGCAGAGCTCACTTGTGACCGTGCAGCACTTCTCGTGGCCCAAGATCCAAAGGTACCAGCTCTAAAACCATCGAAGAAACTATTAAGCCTGAATGCTTCAAAACTAGACGTAAAATACCTAGTGATGTTTCTCTTCTTCTTCATGTGGCTTCCAAGAGGTTGTTGTATCCGTTCTAATGAAGTTAGCTGGAGGATGTCCATCAATGGCTGATCAGCTAAATGTTGATGCTTTTTTAGAACAAGCCCGTTCATATGACAAAGCTTCTTCATCCCCCTTGGGCTGGTACATAAGGTGAGAGAGAGAGAGAGAGTCAAAAACTATACAAAAGTGGCGGTGAAAATTTAAAATATTCTTACTTTCTGGTCAATTCTTGTTTGTTTTACATACTTCCCTTGTCTACAGAAATGCTCAGACGAGTCAGTTGTCACATCCGTTGCCGGTTCTTCGTGCACGTGAGATTGATGAATGGTCAAGGAGTCTTGAATACAGGAGTCTCCTGAAACGGGCAAATCGAATAAGCACGTTGGAGAATGTTTAGTGGTGTAAAACATCCAGAAAGGGAAAAAATATATAGCAAAGATGTATAGGTAAGTTACATAGAAATGTTAGTTCAAGTTTTTGCTTTAGCGTATCGTTCAAATGTCTCTCTCTTTAATGCTTTGGCAGGGACAATACAGAAGGGCACATAAGAAAAAAAAAGAGACTGGATTCTTAGGTCTAAACAGGTACTGTAAAGACTATTGTATTTGTATTGTATATCTTATTGTTGTGATAGATAAACGCAACTGTATATTCAAGACAAACAAAAGGGTCAGTGATAGTATATATGATAAAGGTTGTATTAACTCACCAGTCTCAGGCTTAAAGGCTTATACGTTCAAACTGCTTGTTCCAGCTGTTGTAGATTCTAAGTTCGTTCTGAGAAACTGAAGGCCTTACATCTTGCAATGTGTCTTTACAGAGTCCTGCACCATGATCAAATTTATGAAACAGTGACAGAAACATAAGTTTCTTTTAAGTAGAACCACCGATCATGTTTTTAGTCTTACCTGCTTGACGTTAAACTCTGCAGTTTAATAGCCTACTTACAAAACGGCGTGTAGTTGTCTTTGAACATTAGAATTGGCCATAAGAACGTTTTCCAGGGTTCGTACAAATGGGCCATAGTAAGAACTCTTTGCTAAGGTAGGATTAATTAGTTTAAACACGCTTGTTATTTATTTCACACAATCAGTTGAATCACACAGATGCTTAAGCTTATATTACACAAAACGAAGAACAAACCAGCGTTTACTGGAACACAACAAGACGCAAATTAAAACGCCGAACAAGAAAGACAATCCACACAACAGTGATTAAGTTTCAGCGTCTGGTGACGCTACAACTTACATTATTCAAAACACACACAAAAAAAAACCAAAAGTTACCAATCCCAGTGTAGCTCTGCTTTAGAGAACAGTCCCTTCAAGCAATCATCACACAACAATTTAAGATAAAGTGGTTGAGCTGAACGTCACAGCTGCGTTTAGACTCCTCCCAGATCAGCTTGTTCTCAGGATCAGCTGACGGGCAACACGTGTAAACGGACATCTTCTCTGTCCGGGAAGGTCCCGCCGATGCTCCGATAACAAGCAGCTTGTCCCCGAGAGACTTAAACGCAACGCCCCATCCTCCACTAGACTTAGCTCTCACAGGCACGTCCCCGAGCTTCTTCCAAGCGTTTGCGTTCGTGTCGTAGACGCGGAGCTCGTTGGCAGACGTTTCAAGAGAGTAAAGATTGTCGTTCACCACGGCGATGAGCGGTGGAGATTGAATAGACGAGAAAGACGCGTCTTTAAGAATGTCCGGTATTAGCTCCCAAGTGTCCGTACCCTCATCGTAACGTTCTCCGCAAGTCAGGTTATTATCGTTCTCATCCTTACCACCGAGGACGTAAAACTTGCCGCGCAAGTAACACCCCGAACAGAACTGCCGCCTCTTGTTCATTCCTTGGAGACGCGTCCACGTTTTCGTCACCGAGTCGTACTTCTCGGCTCCGTTCACGACTTCCTTAGACGTGTCTCCGTACATCTTCAACCCTCCCGCCACAAACGCAACGGTCCCACAGGTGGCAGAAGCGAACAAGACCCGAGGCGTGATCATCGCAGGACCCTTGAACCACTGGCTCGTCTCCAGCTCGTAACGCCACAGAGCGATGCTCTCTCCCTCGTTCCCAGTGACAATCAGATGCGTTCCAGCGCAAAGCGATTCTTTGTCTCCAAGGAAGAAGGAACTGTCGGGAGGAAGAGGAAGCATCGGAACATTCTTGTAATTCTCGAAGTCCTTATCGAACATAGTCCAGCTCGTGTCGCCGGTCGACCGCATAAAGACAAACGGTTCAACCACGCCGCGGTCTCGCCTCACCTTGAATATCTTACCTTCCTTTAGCAAACGCGAGAAACGCTTGTTAAGGAACTTTAGTTTCCAATACTCGAAACGCGGGAGGCGTGCGAGTATCTCGACCTCTAGCTCGTAAGGAAGCTGAGGTACGTTTAGTGAATAATCTGCATCCTGAGGTCTGAATCCTACTACCACCTCTCCTGTCTCTTCTTCATCCATATCCAAACATGGATCTGCGTTTAGATCCGGAATCTTGTACTCACGAATCCGAACCTTCCTCGGCCTGGACCTGCTCGAGCTTGCCCGAACTCGGCCGGTGTGGTCTTGTCCTAACGTCAACATTTCCTGGTAATAATCCCGCCCTTCTGTTACCATGTACGCCTTCGACATTCCCTCTCTGTAAATTTTCAACCAAATAAAATAAAGAACTGAATCAAACAGTGCAAAACTGACCAATCAGATAAGAGTCTCAGTTATAAAAGTGTTACCAATTGTCTTAATCTTTTTCTATAAAAAGCAACAAAGACTTGTACTATTATAGTTGAAAGAGCAAAACACAAAACAGGCAAACGAGCCAATCGTGGGCTAACCAGATCTAGCAATCTTGATTTGTAACTTGTAAGTAGTTGAAACCACTATTGGTTCTAACAAGAAACTAAACAGATTTGATTAAATCAAGACAGTGAAGTGGAGACTGAAACTGGTCAACGGTCTACTCTACAAGTGAAAACTAGTAGAGAGGGTGTGTGTGTGTGTGTGTGTATGTGTATAGTAATAAGATACCTGAAGAAAACTAGGTCAAAAGTCAAAGAAGAGAAATCAAGAAACTTACAGGGGAAGACAAACCCTAGAAAATATGATAGTAAGCTCTCTTCTCTTTCTTTCTGCTTCTTCTTCTTCTTGTTGATCTTCTTCATCTGTAAATAAGAAAACTATAAACGAAAAATACAAAAAGAGATGACGAGGGACTGAATTTTAAAATAAAAAGAAATTTTATGAAAAGTGAAAATGTATAATAATCAGAACCTTTTACCAAAAAAGAGGAAGGTAACCCACCCTCAGTTGCAGGGAAAATTCAAGCTTAATTTAGAATATGCCAGAAGAAAATACTACTTTTTTTTTATATTGGAGCAATAAAGGCAGTGATTTATTTATTTATTTTCTGCAATGAGCGAGCAACGACAAAACCATACACGACTCGTCTACAAGAAATCGCCGGTAAAAACTCGAAAAAGGCAAAAAAAAGCTATGTTTATGATATTATATATCGTGAAGTGTGTGTATGTGTGTCTGACTGTGTGCGAGAGAGCGAGAATATGCTTAGAGAAAAAAGGAAAGAAAATGGATTTCCAAATCCAAGAAGAAGATAAGACAAAATTATTTAAAGCTCATCTTGCAAATTAAATCTTTCTTAAATCAGAAAATGGCAGAAAGGAAGCTTTAATATCATGAAAACATATAAAATTAGTCGGCATATCTACTGGAATATTCCACACTAGTAGTATGCTTTCCTGCCTCCAGTTGCAATCTATTCATAGTTACGTTTGCCTTTATATACTAATATATATTTGTATCTATAATTTATATTTTAGTCATTTTACGTGATATTTCACAAAACATACGCACGTCTTACTTGGAAAATAGCAGCTATTTTGTGTTTATATGTAAATAAAAATATCATCAACATTCATCTAATCTAATGAAAGTTTCCTGCCATAATCCATGAAATATATATGCATATGTTGAATAAGATTTTAAATGTGTTTTAAGCCTTTTTTTTAACCCACGCACTAGAAGGTAAAAGTAAAACTTCTTGATTAGTTATTGTTCATTGGAGAAAAGAGTCTACAAAATTAGTGTGGACACTTAGCTCAATGACTTTTTAGTTTTTACTATACCACCATGATCACCGCCGTATTATCCTTAGGGCTGTAGCAAAGCTATGTTAGTCTGTCACTTGTACAAAAAAATGTCACTAATAACATTTTTTGGTCTCTACACTCACCATTAAATGAGATTTACCTAATCAATAGATTAATCCAGGTGCCACGTCTTATGTGTTGGCTCTCCACTATTTTAAGTGGAGAGGGTTTAGCTTAATCCGTCTCTCAAGCTTCTGTTACTAATACACATGGTATCAAACAAAAACAATCAATTAATCTTCCTCCCTTCTACCTTTCGATATGTTTCTAATTGGTTCAAAGATGACTTCATTAATCAAACTGAAATTGAAGTTCTAAACTATAAAAAAACTGTAGTTGACAAAAAAAAATTATAGAAATAGTATACGGAATCATGTAATAATCTATTTGAAAGAATAGTATTCTGGCTTCTCATATATGAGAAAGAAATCTCTAGCAAAGACGGAAAAGAAAAATAAAATAAAGTCTAATGCAAAAGAAAAATAATAGTGATGAAATGGTCCCTTTGTGACCAAGATGCTATCAATTCAAAACTTAAACATTCTGTAAGAGATGGTGTATTCACCTCATTACCGCCTATATAACGTACAACCATCAATATCTTTTTCTTTTGGATAAACCCTATCGGCTCATCGATACTCCCTCCGTTCTCGAAAGTAAGATTTTATAGAGCTTTCACGTTGATTAAGAATACTAATAAATGTTTACAGTATATTTTACTATTTATTTTTTGGACAGTTTTCAATAACTAACTACTAATGAAATTTAATCAATTCAAATATTTACAATTAATGTTCCTCAAAAATACCTTAAAAATATAGAAAATTTATCTTTATGGAACAAAAATAAAATCTAGAAAATCTTACTTTTGAAAACGGAGAGAGTATTTTTTTAGCTACAACTAGATAGCTAAGTTGACCTGACCGCATGTATAAAACTCAAGTCTTCTAATATGGGTTAGGTACACTTTGTAACTACTCCGCTTGCCATTCAAAGTAAGGAAAACTATGAAAAGAGCCCTGAAAGATAGGGAGGTCTCTGGATATATATCAAGATTTGTGGAGATAAGAAGATAAATCTCTCTAAAGAATTCCCTCAAGAATCATACAAACACACAGCTCATACAACATTAATACTGAGACAAGGTCAAAAGGGTTAGACAGTTCACCAAATATTGCAGAAACCTAGCTTTCCATTTTTTTTTTGATAAGTCAGTGATGAATCTCCTACCCAATGTTTGCTGCAAGTTCAACATAACTGAGGTTCTCATACGACAAAATTGAACCGTGTATAAGATCTGAGAATTTGACCCACACAATGAACATCCAAAAGTTCTCGTATATTATTAGAGTACTAGAATAGGGTTAGGATTTAAACCATAGGTCTAGGCAGACCCACAAATATCGCCAGCCAATGCCGACTAAAATACATGAAAAATACAAGTAAAGTATACAAAGAAGTACAAAATATAGTAATAAATGTACAAGTACTGGTAGAATAGCATAAGCAATTTATACAATTTAAATTTTGAATGATTACGTGATTAAGCCGTTTGATTATTTTCAGAATTTAGTGAACTCACTGCATAAAAGTTTAATTAAAGATTGAAGGGTGAACGTTATAAGCCGTAGAAAGCAAAAACAAATATGTATTAGAGTAACACTGGACACACTAATGCTTTAATTATATTTGAAAAAGATGGTCCTTCTGATTGTTTAAATATTTGTATTGCTCATACATACAAACACAAATATTTTTTCTAAAAAAAATAGTCTTTGTTCAACTATCTTTTCTAAGACAACCTAATCTTGTAGATTTGAACAATATAGAATTGTGGTCCTATATATCCCAAATAGAGAACGACCATCAATGGACAAATGTACTATGTATTATATTAGATAAGCATGATCTTCTGAATCATTATACATACACAATTTAAAATGAAAATTTGAATGATAACCATCATCATATAACTAATTTTGAAAGTTAGTCCACTAGAGAAATTAAATGTTAATAAAGTAAGGTATCACCAAACACGAATATGCCATAATTATAAGTCGTAGTCGGTGCAGGTCCGCCAACAAATTGTGTTGATTCTAATAACATTTGATGTTGGTAGACGCTAATCAGTTCTAATGAGATATTAGTCGGACGGGAATTGTCGAATATACCTAAGGTTCATCAAGCATGTCTTCGAAGAGAATTATAGAAAAAAATCAAGAAGGTGAATTACTAAGCATCGTTTGTTCTAACGTTACAATGAACAGTTCTTAAAACTTATAAGATTTCTTTTACAGTATAAATGACTAAAGAATTAAATGATTTTAAAACTGAGCGGAGTCCAATTCGGACACTCAAACGAGGAGGTTTTTTATAGTCCGTCTTTCCAATAATTTATTTTAAAAGTATATTGATTACGAATTTCCACATTTATATCACACACTAAGAAAAACTTATACATACTTTTATCTAAAGATTCATGTGAGATCGACAACTGCCCGATCGGCCAATCTTAAGGCTTCTTTCGTTGCATCAAATCTTAGTTTTAAAATCATGTACACTTCTATTATATTAAGCAACCAAAAGGACCTTTATCTCACCCTTACTATAGATATTATTTCGAAAGAATACAATTCTTTTGATTTATAATAAAGATGAAATTCACGTAGACAGTCACCACCATTATCGCTTCCCATGGGAAATATTTTATCAAGATAGAGCAGACATTGAAATATTTAAAAACGCTTGAATTAAATAAACCTCTAAATATAACAAATAATCAACTGAGTAAGTAAAAAGATATCCAGTAATGGGCCTGTCTAAGATAGCCCATTTATCGCACCCGGTTTTGAATACCCAAACCCGTATACGAAACCTGGTCTTTTTTTTTTTTGAAACCCTTCCCTGTCTATTAGGTTCCCAAGGATTGAGATAGAATCATAGAAGAGATGGTTAAGTTTGTATTGTGTTTCAGGTGTCCTTAAGGCTCAGGCAAGGTTTAGTCAAAGAGACTAGAGAATAAGCAGCAACAGCAACCAAGAGTAAGAAAAATGATGAGGAAGAAGATAACTGGGAGATGCCTGATGGTGATGTACCTTCTTCAACACGGTTGAAGATCTCCATTTTAGGTTACTTCTTATTCATCAATCGGCACATAATGTACCGTACATTGCAAGTCCAATTGCGTTTATTGCATGTAACTTGCCTCTGGTAATGAGTTCTTATCAATGGTAAGACATTTATCTGTCTTTCAATGCTTTAATATATCTTAATTAGGTGATGCATTTCAAGTTTAGTTACTTGCATTTTCCAACCCCTTTGATTACATACTTTCTTCGCTTTGATAATGATGCAGTTACATACTGGTTTCCTGATGCAATGTACGAGACACTCTAATTTAATGTTAGTTTTGCTTCTCAAACGAGTATGTAACTGCATCATTATCAAAGCGAAGAAAGTATGTAATCAAATTATCTTGGCAACGAGAGCTCAATGTTAGTTTTGCTTCTCGAAACATGAGATTTGTTAGACTTTGATGAAGAGCCACAACAATTATAAATTAACTTGTAATGCTACACCACTGCTCAATACCTTAGGGGATCCCCTCTATTACATAAGAAATGCTTCAGTTTGAATTCGGTTTCTCTCAGATTTAATATCGCCTGCTTTTAGGTAAACTTCAAGTGAATTCTCTACAATTATGATTGCCACTTAAACCTTCCTTCGACCTAATATTATTTACAATAATACTTAAACCATATATCATAGTAGATATTTTTTCCTTTGAAAACTCTTGTTTACAGACAAAAACATGCCGTTATATTAACTAGAAATTGATTTCTGAGAAAAGGACATAAGGTAGAATTAGGTTTTCCGAATTAACGGATTCGCCTCATTAAGCAATTGTTTACATTGCTTATGTCTTATTGAATGTGGCAGGTTGTAAGGATGGTCCAGGATGACACAAGACAGACGGCCGAGGGGTGTGTGTAGTTCGAGTCACTTAGGTCTAGTATTGTGTAGGATCGATATGATATTACTTAAACTACAATGTACCGAAGTGATCACATTAGTGGTACTTTATATATCAATTGCAGCTATGGATGATACATATCAAGTAAGGTTTTATGGAATGGAATTCTTTTCTATACAATACGATGTTTCGAGCAATCACGATGATGAGACAATCACACACCTATACTTGCAAACCTAAGCAAGTATAATTAAATAATCGCCCAACACTCAGATATAATGGGTAATATATAATATACATGGTAAGCCAGTTTACATTTATTGAAAAGTGGTTTATTAGATCTTGAAACACTTGCTAAAACCAAAATATAATACAAAGTGGTTGCAGTCAAACCCTGAAATATTCAGCAATTTTAAATCTATAACTAGACCTTGACCCGTGCGACTGCACGGGTATTAAGTTTCTTTTTTTAGTTATTCATTAGCTATGGAGGGAATAGATGAAACAATGCCAACTTAGTTTAATAGATGAAAATAAAAAATTTATTGGCAGTTTAAATGTTTTAGTTCTCGACCCAAAACCATGGCTAGTAAATCCGGTGATCCGTAAGTAATCCGGTTATGATTTAACAAAAAAGTTCAGAAACATGATAAAATCTGTAAAAACCCAAAAAGTACCGACACCGTTTAACCCGGTAAAACTCTATAAAATTATTAACATTTTACGTGTTTGATAAAATAAACCTGTTAAAACTATAACATAAAATATCAACTATAACAAAATCTATCAGATAATTAAATAATATTAAATATTAATGAAAAACATCAAAATTCATGTAAACATTTATGGAAAGAAAAATAATAAGAGTAAGATGTGTTAAATTTATTTTAGTGTTTTAAAATAGTGTAGTGTGAATAGACAAATATGTTCATGTAATGTTATTTATTGGATAGTTAATTATTTTATTGCTATTGATAATCAATAATATTTTCAAGCGGAAAAAACAAAGAAATAAATTCAGTCAATTCAAAATAAATAATTCCCTTATACAAATGCATCCATTTTAAAATTATAAGGAATATAATATAAAATTCAAATGCCATAAATATAGGAGGATGTCTTTGGAAATAATATTTTAAAATTGTAGTCAAAATTTGGCATTGAATTTGAAAATATCTTGTTTTTGTAGATATTGATTGAGAAATGTGAGATATTTTTCTATAATTATTAGTATATTTAGGTTTATCCAAATATATTACTTTATCATATTTTAATATAATAAAATTGTGAAATTTGAAATTACTGACATATGAAAATAATCAGACAATATGACATAATTCATGTTCAATATTTTTAGACATGTGTAGAAAAAGTGCAGAAAATATATTATTCATGTTCACTAAGAATCTACCTTTTATTATAGCTATATTTATTTAAGGTAACTCGTATATATAAATATTTAATATTCTAACGATTTTTTTTTTGGTTAGTTTAAAATAGATCTTTAAGACATGCATTTATTAATCTGTAAAGACAAAGGAAACTAAAAATAGATTCATTAATTGTCAGTGGCATGGTAGTGTAAATAAGTTGAAAAACTAAGGGATAATTTCTAAGTGTACTTCTATTTTAATAATATAGATATAATGAGCGAGTATCACTCATGTTTAGGTGCCACGTGTCCGATTTTGGTTAATGGGCTATTATGTTCTTTGTTCTGTATAAAACGTGTGGGCTTTTTACTTTAGTCGATTAGGGCTTTATCGCTTTTCTTCTTCCACAGTTGATCTTGCAGTCTCCGTCCTCTTAATCTCCAATGCTCTTCTCATCTCTTGACATTCGCTGAAGTTTCTTTAAATTCGGCAATAACTGTTATACACATCAAACTCTGTAACGATTTCAACCTCTTCGTTTCTTCTCTGCAAATCTATAAAGAGGAGATGATTGAGAGGTAGATGAACCTTCGCAATCACTTTCAGTCTATATTATTTATCGAGAGATTCTAAATAGTGTCATCTGTCCGATGATGTTGTTGCAAAATCAGCCTTCGACGCTCTCCGGAATGCACATCATATTTATCAGTTCCTCAGGAGAAGAGAGATCGTGAATTATTAGATTTTTTTTTGTTCTTCACTTCTTCTGTTTCTGATTTAATTAACTCGGCAATGGCTACACAGCAGATTGATAATGAGAGTTAGATCTTATCCAAATTCTCCATTTTTTATTTAACTTTGTCTTCTTCTTCTTCTTGAACCAGAACTTTGTCTTTTTTTTTTTTATCCTTGCCTTCTTATGTTTATGTTTTATAAGTTTCTGGCTGGCTGTTCGATTGGGTTTGTTGTTCTTTTCAATTTGTAAACTGTAAATTTCTTTGGTTCCTATTGTTCTATGATACTGAATGTTTACCAGGAGGAGCCAAAAGAAAATTGATCCCCATGAAGAAGCTTCGGCACTATAATGTCTACGGAAGATGACAATAGTGAGTCTCTTAACTCTTACCTTTGGAAATCTCTTAACATTTTTGATAAGTTCTCTTAAATGACAATGTGTACTACAGATGGTGCATAAGGGTCAAGTTGTTTGCATGATCGAAGCTGTGAAACTGATGAATGAGATTGAAGTTTAGTATTCTTGATAACAGTAGGATAGCATACAATCAAAATTGCGGATTTGATGGCATTCTTTGAGATAAAATCTATTTATGTGACCAATCCTTTTTGAACGTTCAGAGTTTAAACATGTGATGATGTGTGAACAGGCTGAGAAATCAGGAACCATTACTGAAGTACTGGCTGAAGATGGAAAACCAGCAAGCGTTGATACTGTACAAATATATTTATCTCTCACACTCTCTCTCTCTCCTATTGTCTGATACCAGTTTTCTAATTTGATTTTTTTTTAAATACTTTCTGTTATTGGAAGAACAAGAAGAAACAGATGCTATTGAACGCAAGAAAGAGTGCATCAGACGTGACAGTGGTAAATTTTAAACTACATGTTGTTATATGAGTTTTAATGATTCCTTTTGACATGTTTCAACTGTTTTTCTTGGTTCTACTCAGATATTTTCGAGAGAGCCAACAGATACCACAAAGATTATGCACCAGAGTTGAAAGAAGATAGAGCTTCACTATTGGAGGATTGGCTTAACATGGAAATAAACTTTGGTAATCTCGGGGATGTGAGTGTGGTACAATCTAAGCTCCCGAAGAAGCTCAAGAAGAGAAGGTGACCAATCACTAGAGAAGGTGGCTGTATAGAGTACGTTTGCAATACATACATCATTTATCAGTCTTGATATCTTTCGATTTTGATAATCGAAGGCATGTCTCGCTGGAGTACCTCCAGGATCTAAACGAGAAGCATGAGATCTGGCTCCTCCCATTTGAGAGTGAGAACAATGGATACGTCTGTTAGCGAACCGTCTTTACAGATGGATAACACTCTGCATCCTGACATCAAAGACCGTGTCTTTTACTTGGAAGGAAACCATATGCATTGCAGCATCCAGAAGGTAACGTTGTCTCATTTCTTTTTATGCTAAATGTCTGAAAGATAGGTATTGCTTTAAGACTGCTTCATTGGTTTTAACAGGTCCCTGCTTTGGTTTTGGACTGTCAACCAAATATTGACTTGAGCAGAGATATTGAAGCAAAGAGCCAGTAAGTTCGTATGACTGTTACTGTCACCGTAATAGATTTCTAAACCTGGCTGATGTTTTCTTGATTGGTGTTGGTGAAGGTATGCACGCCAGGTTGCTGAGTTCTTTGAGCTTGTGAAGAAGCAAGAAAAATCACAAGAGAACAGCAACAGTCAGTGGCCATTGCTGATGCCTCCTCGAAATGGTGGTCTCTGGATGGGACCAAAAGCCAAGCTTGTTTCGGGGTTAGAACTCCAGTCTCTTGATTTAAGAAAGGCCATGTCGCTCTTAACCAGACCGACTGTGTAGACTGCCCACATACTCTGTTTTTTCTTTTGTTCTATGGAGCAACGTCTGGTTACAAAATGTCAATAGGTATGGTCAGCTTTTGTTTCCTGTGTTTCCCTGTAGAAACATGGTTGGTTTCGGTTACTTAAAACCCTTTTTGTAGAAAAGATTGGTGTCTGGATACTTTTATTAGATGGTGTTTCTTGAAATCTTTGATGGTCTGTTTAATATTACAAGCTCTATGAAATAACTATTTTCATTTGTTTCACCTTTTTGAAGTTTGACTTTTCTCGAATTTACTGCAAACTAGCTCTTACCCGGAGAAGACTTCTTTTGATTTTATTTTAAGGGAACCTTAGCGTGTATTTGAATCTTTGAAAAACTATCTTGTGGTATAATATATGCTGATATGCATGAATACATTAAGGGAGTAACACCATGCCCATAACTTAACTTTATTTGATGCAGCAACATAGAAATTTGCAGCATGCTCCGTCGTCTTCTTCAAAGAAGTGCGATTGTATTTTGATAAACCACTTAAGTGACATCTATATACAAGTTTTTACTCGCACTGATTACAATTTGACACTGATCCCCAAAACATTAAGCCAAATACCACGTAAGGAGCAAGATTTTGTTATGAAAAGAAAATCCTACTTCAGAAGAACAAAAGAGAGTTCAATGGGTTGTCTTTTATAAACCGTCTCATCCAAATTCAACAATCTGAACTTCACTTTGCTGCTAATCGTTCTACAACCCCTTCAATGAAAATATGTTCACCTTTAAAAGGTATTACTAATACGGTATATCCTTGTATATATAAATGATTAATTAAAGACATTAAATTATCTTAAATAAATAATTTTATAACTAAAATTTTATAAATTTCTAGAATTATTAATTAAAAAAACTTTTAACAATTCTTAAATTAATTTTGGGTTAAACAAAAAAACTTTAATTTACTGTTTGTGTTAATTGTTAAATTTTAAATCTAAAATTTATACCTTTTTCCTTACACTATTTGCTTTATACACTAACAACTACCTAAATGACACTAGCCAACCCCATAAACCTCAGTTTTTTGGAAAAACACTAACAAAGGTAATGGTCGATCAATCATTACTAGACAAGATTTGAAAAAATATCAACACATATGAATTCTTCAATCACTATTATATCAACCTAATCAAGCTACACCATTATAAACAACACGGAAAGAAAAAGTTACAAAAAAAACAAACTATAAAATTCCATACACAAAACACCATGACACACCAACAATGTACCTTGCCCCGCATTTGCGCGGGGGCCATGCCCCTAGTATATATAAAAAAAGAAGTTGAACGAAAACAAAAAAACTATGGGTCAGCCTTAAATCTGGAAAAGATGGCTTTAATGTGCTTGCAGTTTGAGTTTTGGAGTGTTTTCTCAAGTGCTTTGAGATCCTCTTGATAAATCGGACACCGATCCACTCCACAGCCGCATAGGCAGTTTCTGAGGTTATCCGATGATTTTTTGCCGTAGCGTCGATTTTCCACATCGTCGAGAACTTGCTCACGACGTTCCATTATAAATACTGCTAGTAAGCCAATGAGAAAGAACAATAGAATGCCCATCACCAAAAAGCAGTAATCCAGTTCATCCGCACTCACCGTCAACGCCATATTCACAAATCACAACAAATAAAAATTCTAGCTATTTAGGGCTTCCGAAAGGCAAACTATTTAAAGAAAGAAGATATTAAAAAAACCTAAGATACTTAGACTTAGGAGATTCAGAAAGTTATATATAAAATAAATAAATATATATATATATAATATTAAGATTTGGATGTCTTCGAATTTCTTCCAATGTAGTACTGTTTTGGATTTATCGTTTCCTGATTTAAATTACTATCATATAATGTCTACACCCACCTCCGAAAGAACATGTATTGCCGACCAAGAATAAAGTAACTTTGATTCTAGGATAGACTGGTAGATCATCGCGAACCAATTAATGATATATTCTACTATTCTATTAAGTTATTAGCTATGCTTTGCACACATAATAAGAACTAAAACTATATTCAATTATATCTCTGTAAATAACTGAAATTGTTATACTTGTGAACATATAGGTTGATAATAACTAAATGAAGTTACAAAAAAAATTTAAAAAAATCCAACGAGGAAATCAAGAAAAATGTATCATTAGCCTGTGATTTATCATACAATCATAAAGTCGTTCGCTTACAAGTTAAAAGTATATTGGTTTTCAAATTGCGAAATATGTCTTATCTTATGAGAGCCGCACATGACTTTTTGTTAATCTTTTTCGATTAAATTTTATATTATTTAATCAAAGAATAAATGGGCATTTACAGATAATTATGTAATCTATAGTGCCAATAGGCATAATTAGGGGTGTCAAAATGGATCATGAACCATGGGTTGACCCAACCCAAATTGACCCATTAACCCAAATGAACTGTTTATTTTTAATCCAATGGGTTAATGGGTTAACAAATTAATGGATTAACAAGTTAATGGGTTAACAAGTTAATGGGTTAACAGGTTAAATAGGTCTATTGGGTTGGGTCAAATCTGACCCATTTAATTTTTTAATTAAAAAAAAGAAACCCTAAAACTGTAAAATCGAATGCGATTTTACGGTTTTGACGGAAAAATCTCGATTTCACGGATTTGGCTGGAAAACGAGATTTTACGGTTTTGGGCGGAAAACGCGATTTTACGGTTTTGACCGTAAAAGCGATTTATGGTTTTGGCGGAAAATCTCGATTTTACGGTTTTGACGGAAAAATCTCGATTTCACGGATTTGGCTGGAAAACGAGATTTTACGGTTTTGGCGGAAGCGATTTTACGGTTTTGGCGGAAAATCTCGATTTTATAATTATGGCGGAAAATCTCGATTTTACGGTTTTGGCAGGAAATCTCGATTTTACGGTTTTGGCGGAAACACAATTTTACGGTTTTGGCGGAAATCTCGATTTTGGTTTGACGGGAAGCGATTTTACGGTTTTGACCGTAAAAGCGATTATGGTTTTGGCGGAAAATCTTGATTTTACGGTTTTGGCGGGAAATCTCGATTCACGGTTTTGGCGGTATATGGTTTTGGCGGAAAGCGATTTTCTGTTTTGGCGGAAAATCTCGATTTTACAATTTTGGCGTGAAATCTCGATTTTACGGTTTTGGCGGGAAATCTCGATTTTACGGTTTTGACGAAACACGATTTTCACGGTTTGGCGGAAATCTCGATTTTACGGTTTGGCGGAAACACGACTTTACGGTTTTGGCGGAAATCTCGATTTTATGGTTTTAAGCGTGGCGTGATTTTACGGTTTTGGCCGGAAATCTCGATTTTACGGTTTTGGCGTGAAAACGTGATTTTACGGTTTGGCGGGAAACACGATTTTATGGTTTTGGCGGAAAATCTCGATTTTATGGTTTTAGCGTGAAAACATGATTTTACGGTTTTGGCGTACAGTTTTGGTTTCTCAATTCGATCAACTTGGTCTTAACTTAGAAATGATTCATTTTAAAGATGTTGGGTTGATGGGTCAACCGTTAACCCATCTAACCCATTTAATTTAATGGGTCATGGGTCAAGCTAATCCATTTAATAAATGGTTTGGGTTGACCCATGACCCATTAACAGTCAATCCATTTGGGTTATGGGTTAGGTTGACCCATTTGATCCATTTTGACACCCCTAGGCATAATGATAAACAAAATCATATTTCTTCAACATCAAATCAGCATGAGGTTTTTTAAAAAAAAAAAAAATCAGCATGAGGTAACTGATGTATGAAACACTAGACGGAGTATCATGACCAGCTTACTTAGTTACTTCCCTTTGACTTTAAAGGTGTGAGAAAAGATACTAGTTTGGTTTGGAGGAAGCAAAAAAAAAAAGAAGAAATATTGATGCCTTAAACTGTTAGAAACAAGGAGGATTCAACCCTCGAGTATGCATAATTCAAGTAGTAACTAAAATATATATTCAAAAAAATAATAAAGATACTCAAGATAGTAATTAAAAACCATCTGTTTATATAATTTGATAAGTCGATATTAAAAAAAAAGGTGCAGGTAATTAGATAAGTCAAATCTCTTTTAGTTGAAAGAAGATAGATCGTGCACGCTCGCACTTTGATAGACGAAGAATATCAGAGAAAGCTGTGACATCTTCATGACAAAGGCGGCAACAGTGGCCATCATTCCCGATTTCTATGTCTTCTTCTCCTTCGTCTTCTACTAAAAACAGATATGCGATGATGTAGACGAAAAAGAGTGCTTCAAGGAAAGCCATGTAACTGAACAAGAGCGTGTAGGCTGTCATCATCATCGTCTCTTCAACTCCTGCAATACTAATATTAATAATTAATATTAGTAAGTGTAAAACGATGATGATGGATGATACAGAATTAATGAGAGATTCTATTATTGTTATACATACCCGAGAAGTTCCTCAGGCAGCCAAGAAATATATATATATATTATATCTCAGAGATGGAACCGAAATTTATTTAGTAGATTAGGTTACCCTTTTCTTTCTAAGGACTTCCGTAATAAATTTTCCAAGTTTTTTGTTTTTTTTTGGATTACAACAGAACATTAAAAATACAAATTTTAAAAACTAAATCTTCTATTGGGCTCGGCTAAAAAAACCTTAAACACAAAGACTAGCACAAAAACCTTCTATTGGGCTGTGGTGCGTGCATTTTCGACTTGTTTCTCCCAAAACGTGGTCGCAGTCCCGGCACAGAGTGTTAGTGGAGGTTCTTTCGAGGACCATGCAGACCATCACCTGTTCCTTCAGAGAAGCATGCGCTCAAGTTGACCGAAACGTGAAAGACAATGAATGATACATACCAAAGGACTCTGAGGCAAATGCATGTGTGGCTGGTGTGTATGAATCTTCTAGCCACTGTAGCTGCTGTTGAAATGTCTAAATCCCCTGCTGTGCTACCCTCGGTATCCCCGGGTTTCCAGATGATAATTCTGTTTCAGAGAAACATACAACAGTAATCTTTGTATGGCTTGCCTAGTGAGTAAGCTGAAGCATTTTGCCAAGGGTCCCACCATTGTTGACACTGAATAACATGCCAGTAGTAGTGGCGACCAGTCGGCTGCTGTGTAGAGATGTGAATGATTCTAAGCCGGGATGAGAACTTCGATTCAGATATCGAAGAAGAATTGCAAAGGCTAGAGAGCAATGAAAATTCAGATGATGTTGCTCCAACTGCTGTGCGCACATCACGGTTTGGAGAAAACAGGTCTGATGATAGTGGTAGTTCAGTGTCCTAAAGACTGATGTTATATCAGAGACAGATGGAGTGGCAGATGAAATGATGAGGACAGGAAACTCTCTGTCTTAAAAGTACATGCAAAGGCCATTGGCATAAGTCAAAATGTAGATTCTGTGGCTGCTGAACATTTCACATTTCGACGCTGTTGGTGATGGTCAGAAGGAAGGGAAACCAAAGGTTTGCCAAGGGTATGAGTACCGCAAATGTTGATAGATCGATGACAGAGAAAATGTCTGATGATAGTGACCGTAGAATAGTTAGCGATCGAAAGGTTGATGTTACATCAGTGGTTACAGGTACCTCTGTGCCAGCGGAATGTAAAGCCACCGAATTTGGTGCTAAAGTAGATTCTCTTGCTGTTGTTGCAAATTCACCCTCTGATGTTGTAAGTGAGAACAAGAAAGAGCAGAAACCCCCCCCGGTAGTCTTGAGTTCTGAATTAGTTAAAGAAATGGGTGCAGATATACCAGTTTCCTCTCTCGGTTCTCCGTATGTGGAGAGATTGGTAACGAAAAAGATCAATGACGTGGGGAGCAATCATATGAACCAAACAGATACAAAGAAGAAGAAGCGTGTGACAGCTCCTCTGGACTCATCTGCAACTAACGGTGAAGTAAAAGCATGTAGGTACCTCTGTTGCCAAAGATGTTTCTTCAGTTTCTGCGTCAGCAGGGTCAGTTTCAACCTCTGGCAAGCAAGCGAAGATGTTCTTGGACTTTGATCTAAATTGTAAACGAAGACTATCATCGCCACTTTGTTTATTTGCTCCAAATGTCCTATGAGTTTGGACAGGTGACCTACTAGTCGTATTACTGTCTGCCCAGTGTTTACTAGAATGTGTTTTTTGGTGATGGTCTTTTACATACACCGAGCAACTCTTTCCTAGATAGGCAAAACATCAAACCAGATATTCATTTAGAAACAAAAGAAAAGTATTCAAAAGAAGAACGTGCAACATGCACATGAAGAATCTCAAGTACGAACGCACCATACCCAAAGCAAAAAAAAAACGTTTCTTACTAAGAACCTGTACATGAAGAATCTCAAGTGCGAACGCACCATACCCAAAGCAAAAAAATGTCTTCTTACTACTACTGTATCAGAGCTTGCGTGTTGTATTGTATCGACCGCAGCTGTATGTCTTTTGGAGATTCGCTGACCTTAAGTTGTTGATTTTACCAGCTAACAAGACCATTCCAACCGATGCTACCATGGCAATGAAGAATGCCAGCCAAGGGATGTCAGGTTTAAGGTTACCATGACAATCATGTGGGAGTGGGATCCTCTTACGAAGCCTCATCACGAGAAAAAGAAGTATAATGGCTCCAGCCACACCAAATGTAACCCCCAGGAGCTGCTCTATCCTTTCAATTCTATCTGGTATGATGGCACTACTCAATAGAGGTAGGATACCTCCAAAAAAGAAGGCAGCACCAGCCAAGAAGCCATCAACAATGCAGCGCCAGCATGCCCAGGAGCAAAAGCAACATAGAGAGGCGTATGTCAACTCCCATGTCACCCATGAGGGCCATGTAAGAGGGTACCGCTACAGCGCCATTCAAAGCACTCACGAAAACGGGGATCTTATCCACTGGGTCGTCTCTTTGGATGTCCATTATGCTGATAACAAAACACACAGCAAATCAAGTTACCGATAACTTAGGTTCAAAGATCATCTCTTGTAAATTAGGGGGATGAGATGAAACAGTCAGGTGAAATACAAAACAAGAATCTACTAATGAGTGAAAAGATTCAATCTTACCGATGAGAAGCAAAATCCACCAAGAAAGTAAGCAGCTTTAGA
The DNA here is from genome assembly GCA_016432835.1 of Brassica nigra. NCBI lineage: Eukaryota > Viridiplantae > Streptophyta > Magnoliopsida > Brassicales > Brassicaceae > Brassica > Brassica nigra. The sequence continues at coordinate 10,827,878 of CM028247.1, read as the reverse complement.
GATCGTAGCGCTAGAGAGAGACGAAAACAACCTAACAGGTTGCGAAACAGAGAAAGCAATGTGAGAGAGAGAGAGAGAGAGAGAGAGGGTTTTACCGTTTTAGGGGGGAAAAGATTCAAAAAAAACCCCAGCAAGAACGTGATCTGTTTCAGGGATCTTTGACTCCAGAGAAAGTGAGAGAGAAACGCGAAGCCTGGAGAGAATACGAAGAGAAACCCAAATGTGCAAAAGAGAGAGATTGAGAGAGAGAGAGGCGTAAGAGAGAAGTGAGAAGGGTACTTATATGTCGAAACAAGTAAAGGGCGAAGACGATGAAGAAGAAGAAGAAGAATCAGAGAGAATTAACGTCTCAGTTTAATATTTGTATTTTGGCGCTGTGCTTTTGTGCTCGAGTTCTGTGTAACTCTGTTTTATTTTATTTTTGCTAGGAGCTTCTGTGTTATTAATGGATGGCTAACAATAACATGATCAAATGATTGGTTAATTGTATATATTTTAAATTAAAAATTTTTAATCATTGCTTAGGCTTTGACAAATGGGTTGGAGAACTTTGGAAGCACAATTCTTCAAAGTTATATAAATCATTTATGTTAAATCATTTCAGTTTTTGGTATATAGTTTTGTTTTTTTTTTTTAAATAATTTCAGTTTTTGGTAATTATTGCATGAAACAGATTCAATAAACTTAGAAAGTTCTACTAAAATATATGAAATTCTCTCTCAAAATTTTTAGTGTAAATTATATTTGATTTTAACGTGAACATGAGAAGTGCTAAACGACGTTTATAACTTGCTTTTGTAAAATTTCATTCATTTACTTGGCCAAACCAGCATTTATAGTTTTAAACTTATATAAAATACAATTGATAAGTTTTATGGTTATAGTTAGATTTTAAAGTCAAATATATTTATTACAGTCTAAGTGTTTTTAATACCAGATAGACCCAATGGTTGGATTGGGTTCACCAATGAACCGGTTCTATAGTCTGGTTGGATCTAATAACTGATTCGACCATGAACCGGTCGCGTAATCGGATTACTTATCAAGATTATTAAATTGATAAAACCCAACAAAACTATTAAAAATATACAAACCATCCATGTAGCCATAAAACTAGTCTATAAGTCTGCGCTTCGCACGAAAATTTGTTTTACTATATGTTCTTTTAACATTTGCTTTAGTTTAAATGATTTTGTTTGATTTTTCCTTTATCGACATATACAGACTCATACTGACTCCGCTAACCAAACTAGTAAGTCCGTTTCCATGTGAACGACGAAAGATGATTGTTTCTTGATACTGCGTGCTAGGCTATCCGTTCTTGTATTCTTCGTTCGGGGTACATAAATGATTTATGAGTCGAAAATTTTTTTTTTCAGAGTCTTGATATCTTCCAAATATCTTGAAAAAACTGATCATTCTTCTGGTTCTAAAACCATCTTCACCGATTGAAAACAGTTTGTTGCAAATATGACCTTAAACTAACACATATTTATTAATCCGCGATTCACCCGCGGTCGACCCGATGACCCAGTGATCCGGAAAGTCTTCCGGCTCAATGTTCGGATCGGGTTTAAAAATATTGGTTTAGACATCAATTTTTTTTTTTTTTGTATTTTATGATATCGCGGACCAAAACATAAACATAGCAGATTTGTCTAAATTATCGTTGTTCTTGTGTTGTGTTCTTGGAAGAAGAAAAAAACGAAATCCTAAAGGATGAGACTTTCCACCTCGCAGAATTAGGGTTTCTCCGGTTCTGATTGTGAAGGAGGAGGTGTTGTGTTGTCTTGTGTTGTGTTGTGTTGATGTTGAAAGAAGGCAGTGTTTGTGAGGCGAGGAAAAAAGGTCATCATCGATTGGCTAATGTTTAGAGCTCATTCGCGTGTAATGATTGGTTTTTTTTTTCTCTCAAATAAGCTCCTTTTGTCATTCATATATTGGTTTGGATCGTCCATTTCAATCGTGTTAAAACTCATCTGATAATGTTGCATTTTTCAACCCCTTCGATTACATATATACTTTCTTCGCTCTGGTAATGTTGCACATACATATTGGTTTCCTGATGCAAATGCACTAGATATTTCTCTCTCTGGAACTGCATGTTGCTGGTTTTTTCTTAGTAAAATAGCTAAAATGTTAGTCTCGCTTCTCAAGACTTGAGATTTGCTAGTCTTTGATCAAGAGCCACAACAATGATAAAATGATTCGAGAAGTGCATATTTCGGTTTCTTTGTTGGGTTTCGTGGGCTGTAGTAAAAAGCCCATGACTATCTGGCGCGTTATTCTCTCAATAGGCTCTCAGATTTAAGTACAGCCTAGCGTACTTTTAGGTGAACTTCATGTGAACTCTCAACTCTCAAATGACACTGAATCACTGATTATGATTGCAACTCAAACCTTTCTTCGACCTAATATTATTTACAATAATATTTAACCATATATCATAACCTATACGATCTCCTTCCAAAACTCTTTTTTTTTTCTGACCAAAACATGCCGTTTTATTCACTATAAATTGATTTCTGAGAAAACGACATAAGGTATATGAACTTTTTTTGTTTCACATGAGGTATAAGACTTTAAGCACTGAACTGTATATATTTTATTCTTTGACGATCACAAAGGATCACGTAACAAATATCATAGCAACAACAACAAAAAAAAATGCAAGTTTCATTACCCGAGACTCCAGGGGTTAAGCTTAATGTACATTTGATTGCATCATGATATTGAGTGTTTCAGTATATAATAAGATTCTACATGTTTTCAACTTTTTATCGACGAATCAAAATGAAGGGACGTAAAGTAATGCATACGTGTTCTTTCACTTGATAATAAAAATCTCCTTATTAAATTTCAACTTGTAGATAAAGTGAGTGACTGATCGGAATCTATTGCCAGTGGGTGGAATTAACCAATCACTTGTAGATAAAAAATTACATTTTAATCGATGAATTATTATGTTCCACTAATTAATCTTTTGATTAGGTAAGAAGCAACCAATTAGATAAGAATTCACGCGTCAGCAATCTTTAAAATACATTCCATCATTATATGATTGTTTTACAGGAAGTTACTCAGAATCACACAGATTGGTTTATGTGGCAGCAAACGCAAATGCATATTTGTGAACATCATTCCCAAGTCTAAACATGTACATATCGAATAGTTCTGTTAAATATACAAATCATACTTGCGGTTTAAAAATAATACAGTGAACATATTATATATCTATTCTTTAGTAATATCTTTATATAGTTGTAAGTTTAATACTCCCTATGTATCATTTTAAGTGGATTTTATGGGGTTTTCACAAAGATTAAGAAAATACAAAATTTTATGTAATTTATCTTGGTTATATAAAAATAGCATTAAATAAAACTAGTTTAACCAATAAAAAAGATACAGTATTTTATAATTGGTTACAAATTTTAAATGATAATAAATATTGTCTAGAAGAATGAAAACATCACTTATTTTGAAACAAAATAGAAATCCTTAAAAAGCATTTAACATAATACCAGAGGGAGTATTAAATATTAAAACAGTCGTATTTAAGTGCAAATACAAATTCAAACTCGTGCAAAACATATAAGGTAAAACTGTAAAAGCAGTTGTTCTAACATCTCGTATACATCATAGGTACTTATGTTGGTGTAATTTATTTCAAAACATATGTAACCTATTAAACCCAAAAAAAAAAACATCTGTAACCTACTGTTTTTCTGTTGGACTTCTTTGTTAATTTATTTCAAAGGATTTGTAAAATAGCTTATGATGTTGGACCTTTTTGTTTCTTTATGCTCAAACTGGCACCCAGTGAAGATTTCGGAATCTTTTAAATACAACTAGATTAGCAAGTTGTCAACTCTTTTCATCGAATCATTGAATGTTTTTTAAGTTTGATATGAATTATAGTTAGTGGTCCTGCCTTAATAATATATGTACGTTATGTATGTAAGCCTTGATTGTTTATCAACGAATGATTGAAACTGCTTTTTTTGGGTGCAAATTTCCCTTGTTTTTTCTGTATTGGTATTTGTTACATGATGCATGTTTACATATCTTGCGATAGGATTCTTTTCGAAGATATAACAATATGTTTTACAACAAAGATAAGAACTAAAAACAGGTAACTCAACGGTTTGATATCAAGGAAAACATCGGTAGGAGTCGTCGACAAACAAAACTACAAAAGAGTAAATGAGGAAAAGTGAAATAGACTGCAAAGTTATGAAAATATGATATGCTTACAAAAGATAAATTATATATGGATCAATCGGTCCATATATATACATTTGCATATTCTGCCTGAATACCTTTCTATATTATTTTCCCACTTATCCCGTTTACGTTTTTATCATTATCAGTGATATTATATATATCACTATGAGAACACCCATGACAATATCAGAGAATTAAAAAACCTAAATTTGCTAACTCGCGCTACATATATTGTTCTGTATATGGGTGTTTTTTTTCAAAATTATTGGAGAAAACATAAAACGTGGAGGTTGTCTAGTTAGTCGTCCATAAGCGCAGCGTCAATGTCATCTTCAATATTCATTTGCTTATATGTACACAAATACACTACACGAAATTTGCCTATAATTAATTTATTGTTACTTAAAAAAAAATCTCCCTGAAAGCGAGCTTAATATATATAGATGTATATTAGTAAATGCCAGTTTTCTCAACTATGGAGGTGGCCCTCCCAACTATAACACGAAACACAATGTCTATTTTTTCAATCACCCGAAATAAACAATGACATTTTAAAACCAATTTGTAATATGATATCGAATAAAAACATCTCATGTCTTACGGGAATTAGACATTTTTCTTGTCAACTTTCAGAACCTTCCACAAACAATAATATATTTAAAAATGGGGGAGCAAAAAATAGAAGTAAAATCTGATGGCTTCTCTCAAATTCCTTACCACAGCCATAGACTCGTAGATGATAGATAAGTGACGCTACTTTGGGATAGATAATGCGGTAAATTTATCAATGCGAGGAAGACAAACAGACGAATAACTTAACTGAGTAATATTTGACCAAAAAACACTTTAACTGAATAATAGTAGCTCGTATTGTTTAAATTTTATTTTCTCATAAAATAAATGGGAGAGCAAAAATCACATGAACCACGAGAGGACACGTGTCAGTTCCAGAGACAGCCAATTGGAGCAGAGTGGTCTTCGATAAGACAAGTATTCTGAGTGGCCCCATAGCGACAAGATCGCCGTTCGATACTCTTCTTGCGATATAAATCACATGTACATGTTGGCTTCTTGCGCGAGTTAATCTTATGGCCTAGTTTGCACAATACATTTGCTTGCCCTATTATTATTGTTATTGTTTTGTTGTTACTATGTACATTGTTACCTACTGGGTCCGATTTATTTTGGTCAATAGCTCGTTTTGGTTAGAAGTCTGTGTCTCGAATTAATCATTTGAGCGAAGGAAGAAAAACTGATTAGTAATTTATCTAAAAGTGTCTGTTTGATCACCTCAAGAGTTGAAGGTTTTATAACCGTTAGATTTCAAGAAGGCTTGATACATTTGAATGTTTACATGCATGTGTCTACATTGATGTGTTCAGAAATACTGCCCATCCATCGGATTATGTATCGGCTGAGAAGGAGAGGTTAACAAATAGTCTTTTAATCCACTTGTAGCATAGTAACATTTGTCAATTGTCTTTAACTAAAAACAAAACCGTCTGGATCATAACTATTACTCCTTTTTCCAAAGTACAAATACGTTCTAAATAAAAACTCAAAATTTTTTGAGTCTTCCTATATATTAATTGAGGGAGAGAAATCACTTAAGTGACTTTTGATTATATGTTAATTGAGGGAGAGAAATCACTTAAGTGACTTTTGATTATATGTCGATCATTGGTTAATTCTTAAGAAAATTGTTATAATTTAATTGATCAATGATTTTTAATTTTTATTTATTTAAATTAGATCTAAAAAATTTAATGTAAATCTAAAATCATTTAACATCACTTGCCAAATAATCTAATTAAAGAATATTTAAAACAACAATTTATGGTAACTAATTCTCGAAATTATAGAAAGATTAATAATGTTTGATTTATTATATTCAATTTGATTTATTATATTCAATATTTAATACTTATATGTGAAATCTTACAAATTGTTATAATTTTGATGGGATTTTAGATTTTATTTATTTCTGTCAACTCTAAAATAAAAATAATTCTAAAATAAGTTATCTTCAACTTTTATATTAGAGTAGTTTTGTAATTGTATAATGTATATGTATATGTATAAGGGTTAATAAATCATATTAACTTATGTCACACTTTTATTACATTTTAAAGTAAAAGTTATTTAAGTGATCTTTGGTTACGTGAAATCTCAAAAAAAAAAATTACAGTTTTAATAGTTGATGATTTTAGATTTTTATTAGTGCTAAAATAAAAGGTGTTTTTAACAATCAATTATCTGTAATTTTCGATTGAATACCTTATTTATATCTAAAAATAAAATGTAGTTTTTTACCAAATATTTTGAAAGAACCATATAAAAACACCTATTTTAAAAAAAATTAAAATTAATTGAAAACAATCAAATAAATCAAAAAACATAAGTAAAACAAATCAGTAATGACGATGCCAGAGTTACAAAACCTATAACAATCGTTTTGGAGCTACACAAAATATTTTTTTTTCTCTCTTGAAAATTAGTTTATTTCTGTTTTTACGTATTGAAATAAAATAAAAAGTAACTGTACAATCAATTACTTCAATAATAATGTTGATTTTAGGTAAGAGAAATCTTTTTAGTGACTTGGATTTATGTTAATGATTTATCTTAAATTTCAAAACTATTTTAAAATATATATTGAAATTTTTGTTTATCAGACTATTTTAATTAAAATTTAAATTTTTAATATTTCTTATTATTATTCAAAATAAAATACTTTAAACATAATATAATTTTTCCGTATTATATTACTATCCGCAAAATTACGGGTAAACACCTAGTAATTAGTTAAATACAGAATTCAACTAATCATGAAAATTAAAGATTCAATAATATCAAATACCGTATGTACAGAAACTTGTTAAACATCTTATAAAATAAATTAAAAACATTACTACTGAACATGGAAAGTATTATATTTCTAGTCAAAATAAATCTTATTTTCTTTTATCTAAAGAAAGCTGATAATCTGCTAGTTCTTATAAAAATATGTATAAGAAAGCTGATAAACTGCAAGTTCTTGGGTAGCTAATTCTTTTGTTGTACAAAAAAAGAAGAAAGATAAGATGATAATGTCTTATGGGATATACAAACTAGGCCACAAGTCAAGAAGTCACATCCCTACGTATTTTTAATAAGTATCATATCCCTACGTTCTTTGTTTTTGTTTTGTTATACATATCGCCTTCGTTATACGTATAAACTCACCGTTTGCTTGCCCTCTTTTTTTTTTGTTTAAGTTTGCTTACCTTTTCTTTGTAATTTATTTGTAGACATAATATTTAAGTGGCCAATCATTGTCTCATATCTTGTAGTGTAGCATATGTATGAGTTACATTACATATATCTCTATTCGTTGCCCTTTCACAAAAAAATAATTAATAGACTCTCATATAAGCGTCGTCTAACAAAGATTCAACACATGATATTAAAATCTCGTATATATGTACATGTGCTTCTACATGTATAAGTATAAAACTTTGTAGAAAGCAAAACAAAGAAAAAAAGCCGAAAAAACAGTTTGCATGAAAAAATAAAAAAACTAAAACAAAAGAAAACCACCAAGAAGAAGTGCTTTCTTTTACATAGAAAGCTCTTCAAGAACCTTAAAAACAGTTTTGTTGCAGAGTTTCCAACCAAAAGTTCTTCTTTATCCGATAGAGAGAAAGAGAGACTCATGGAAGAAGACTTAAACCAGATTGTCAACAACAGTAGTAGTTACAATGGAGAAGAAGAACAACAAGGAGACCCAGAGAGCAACACACTGAACCAGCCTCTGGTTAAGGCGAACCGAACACTTTCTTCAACTCCACTTGCTTTGGTCGGTACAAAGGTTTCTTACATCGAGAGCTTGGACTATGAGTATGTCACTTCATCTTCTTCTTCTCTGCACAATTTTAATTTCCTGGTCTCAGTTTTTTAATAATGTTTTCAATGAAATATTGACAGAATAAACGAGAACGATCTGTTTAAACATGATTGGAGAAAAAGATCAAAGACACAAGTGCTTCAGTACATATTCTTGAAATGGACATTCGCTTGTCTTATCGGTCTATTCACTGGTCTTATCGCCACTCTTATCAACTTAGCCGTGGAAAACATCGCTGGCTACAAGCTTTTAGCAGTTGGTCACTTCCTCGCCCAAGAGAGGTAACCATCCAACTCCAAAAACTAAGCTTCTCTCTAAGAGTCTTGTGTAATATAATGGTAAAGTCTTGTGTGGGAAACAGATATGTAACAGGTCTGGTCATTTTTGCTGGAGCGAATCTAGGGCTGACGTTGGTTGCATCTGTGCTTTGTGTATGCTTTGCCCCCACCGCTGCTGGTCCTGGCATTCCTGAGATCAAAGCTTATCTTAATGGCATCGACACTCCTAACATGTTTGGTGCTACCACTATGATCGTTAAGGTTTGTTTTCTGAACATTTTAAAAGGAGATTCATGTGTTTAAGTTTGATTATTTGACTCACGGTTTGATAGATCATTGGAAGCATTGGAGCGGTTGCAGCTGGACTTGATCTAGGCAAAGAAGGTCCTCTAGTTCACATAGGAACCTGCATAGCTTCTTTGCTTGGACAAGGCGGACCAGACAACCACCAATTAAAGTGGCGGTGGCTTCGTTACTTCAACAACGATAGAGACCGAAGGGACCTGATAACGTGTGGCTCAGCAGCTGGAGTCTGTGCAGCCTTCAGGTCACCTGTTGGAGGTGTGCTTTTCGCCCTTGAGGAAGTCGCCACTTGGTGGAGAAGCGCCTTGTTGTGGCGGACCTTCTTCAGCACGGCGGTTGTTGTGGTTGTGCTAAGGGAGTTCATAGAGATATGCAAATCAGGAAAGTGTGGATTGTTTGGAAGAGGAGGGCTTATCATGTTTGATGTGAGTCACGTAACTTATACTTACCATGTGACTGATATAATCCCTGTCACGTTGATTGGTGTCATTGGTGGAGTTCTTGGGAGCCTCTACAATCACTTGCTTCATAAAGTTCTCAGGCTTTACAATCTTATCAACCAGTTAAGTTTTGAAATGCTGCAAACTCTTGTTATGTTATACAAGGTGGTTACTTACCTTGTTTGGTCGTTTTGCAGGAAGGGTAAGATCCATAAGGTGCTTCTCAGTCTTACGGTGTCTCTCTTCACATCGGTTTGCCTCTACGGTCTTCCTTTCTTGGCCAAATGCACGCCTTGTGACCCCTCGATAGAAGAGAGATGCCCAACGAATGGTAGATCGGGAAACTTCAAACAGTTCCATTGCCCAAAAGGCTACTACAGCGATCTAGCTACTCTGCTTCTCACCACCAACGATGATGCTGTCAGAAACATATTCTCTTCCAACACTCCCAATGAGTTCAGCATGGGCTCCCTTTGGATATTCTTTGTGCTCTACTGCATCTTGGGGCTTTTCACATTCGGTATTGCAACACCATCCGGTCTCTTCCTCCCGATCATCCTCATGGGTTCTGCATATGGCAGAATGCTCGGTGGGTTGATGGGATCTTACACGAGCATTGATCAAGGGCTTTACGCTGTCCTTGGTGCAGCTTCACTCATGGCTGGGTCCATGAGAATGACTGTGTCACTCTGTGTTATATTCCTTGAACTCACCAACAACCTTCTTTTGCTTCCCATTACAATGATTGTGCTTCTCATTGCCAAAACTGTGGGAGACAGCTTTAACCCAAGTATCTATGATATCATACTGCATCTTAAGGGATTACCTTTCTTGGAAGCAAATCCGGAGCCGTGGATGAGGAACCTCTCCGTTGGTGAGCTTGGTGATGCTAAGCCTCCGGTTGTGACCCTGCAAGGCGTTGAAAAGGTTGCTAAGATAGTTGATGTGCTAAAGAACACGACGCATAATGCGTTTCCTGTTTTAGATGAAGCAGAAGTACCTCCTCAAGGGGGTCTAGGAACTGGGCCTATAGAACTCCACGGATTGATACTGAGAGCTCACCTTGTTAAAGTGCTGAAAAAGAGATGGTTCTTGACAGAGAAAAGAAGAACTGAGGAGTGGGAGGTCAGGGAGAAGTTTCCGTGGGATGAACTGGCTGAGAGAGAAGACAACTTTGACGATGTGGCCATCACAAGCTCTGAAATGCAAATGTATGTTGATCTTCATCCTCTCACCAACACAACACCTTACACCGTCATGGAGAACATGTCTGTGGCCAAGGCTTTGGTGCTGTTCCGGCAAGTTGGACTCAGACATTTGCTTATTGTTCCCAGGATTCAAGCCTCAGAAGTGAGCCTATATGCTTTTTTACTCTCTTTTACTTTCATATACTTGCTATAAAGCCTATTAGCAACTCTAATGACACTAACTAAATCGTTTGCAGAGGTCTCCTGTGATAGGGATCTTAACCAGGCAGGATCTAAGGGCATACAACATTCTACAAGCTTTTCCTCACTTGGAAAAATCCAAAGGTAGAAAAGCACACTGAATTGCTACTCCATTTGTTTTATCTGTGCTCTGTAAAAATGGCTTTGCAGCTATGTTGTTTTCCTCCCATTCTTGAAGATGTTTCTGTCCAGTTTTGCACTTTTTTCTTCATACCAAACAGAAGATAAGTTAAGATATTGCACAGATCTCTTTTAATATTTGTAAAATCACAGTGAGACAGGAACCATATCTCCTTTTGAAAAGGAACATATCAAAATTGTTTTCTCATCCACTAAATGGTCTCCTGGAGTTTTGAAGTTCAATCTACTACAGATTAACTAATAAGAATCCTTACGATTCTACTTAGCACGCACTTTCTTTATTCCCGTTTTCTTCTTTTTCTTCATCACAACCCTTCTCTTGAATACAGCCAAGACTTCAATGCTGAAAACACCAATTGTAAGAGTAAGCACTTATTGCAGTCTAAAACATAAAACTAATTGTTTTCTAAGAACTGATTACCTGTCAGTTCCGGGGAAGAAGTTGAAGCCATGTGCTTTTTCCAGCTCCCATGCTCTGCTAGATAACAATGACTTGCAGTCCTAAAAAATTGTTTTGAAAGTTAGAAAGAACCAAAAGAGGCAGAGTTTATTGGTAGTATAGAGGTGGTGATATCAGTGATTGTCTCTAGTACCTCCTTAAAGCTTTCCCAACCACAGCTTATATAAATGAGTCTTTGCGGTAGAGTATTATTCTCCTCCGGGGTCAGCTTGTTGCCAGCTTGAACTGAAAGTTCCCTTGCTCTTAATATCCACGGCCTCTTCTCCTCTTTTGCATTCGAGCTTGCACTGAAATTAGAAAAAATTTGACAGACCCATAAAAGATCTAGCTTTTGAGTTCTGATGATGGTCTATGAAAGCAAATTCAAATTTTTTTATTCAGAAGAAGTTGAACAACCTCTGTGATGAAGACCTCATTCTTTTCTCAATGGAGGGAACAGACTCCAAAATCTGACGGAGAGAGGCATCCAGACCTCTCCTAGGAGGATCCACGACGACTACATCTGTTCCTATAATCCACGATAGCGGGTTCTGTAGAAATTTGAATACAAGATAAACACACACATCACTAAAAGTGTTAAAACAAATCCTAGAAAATTTTGAATTTCATTTTGCTAAAAGCAAAGACTACTGACAACTGAAGCATCTGCATGATGCCAAGTGATGCTGCAATTCAACGAGTTTGGCAACCTCTGGATTGTCTTCTCAAAAGACAGCCTAGCTTCTTTGTTAACCTCAATGCATTTGACAGAACTGAAACCAGGAGAAGTCAATCGTTTCATCAATATGAACGTATATACACATTCATGTTAATTTCATGACAGCATAAACAATATATGTTCTTGCCTGCATTTCCTCGATGTAGCTAACGATAGTCCAATTACCCCAGCTCCTGCATATAGATCAGCAACAGATGATCCGCCAGGAACATACTTATGCAGTTTCCAAAGCAAGCTATCGAAAGCCTGACACACAACAATGGATATATTAGGATTCATGCAGCTTGTATTACAGCCGTCATGAAAAAACAAGCAGATATCAAACCCACTAGCTGATCTACTCTCATAAAGCTTAAACTTAATTCATGCATGCTCACCCGTGTATTTGCTTGGCCAAAGCTGGAAGGATCCAAGGATATGTCAATTCCTCCAACGTGTTCCCAGAAATCTCTCTCACCTAAAAGATGCCTCCATCTGTTTCCAAAGATTATCTGAAGACAAACGGAATGATTAAACTTGATGTTAAGCAACTAAACAAAAAAAAAAGTAACACTTCTAGGCAGGAAATCTCTAGTTCACAACATTATGCCAGAACAAAAGCTAACACTGATATTTTTTTGGATCTTTGATAAAATCTTGTTCTCTGACTCACATTGTTGGTTGACGTCTGAAAGTTAGCCCAGACAGAATGGATCAGGTGAAACTTGCAATTGGGTCCACCCTTTCTCCACAGGAACTGCAAAAGAGAAATATTTATAAGTGAAACAAGAGAAAGGAATCACGAAAATTCAGAAAAAAAAACTCACGCTGGACAAAGCTTGCAACTTATCTGCGTTATGAGATCTCTCATTTCTCGAGTTCCAGACCAAGGACACCTGAACTTTTCCTGAAACCAAGATTCATACTCAGCAACTTTTCTTTCAATCTAATTGAATCAGACCAGTGAAAAGATACTAAAAAGAGAAAAGAAAACTGTCCGACCATTTTTGTATCTCTCTGGGGCACGAAGTGATGTACTGTGAGTCGTAACAGCCATCTAAAGAAAAAGAAACCTCATCACCAGTTTGGAAACAAAAACATTCATATACACACCAAATGTTATACCACTAGTAATCACCTGAACATATCGCAAGTCCCCAGTGCCCTGATCCTCATCAAATGGCACAACATCGAACACCTTAATACCTTAAAAAGTATAGTAAATATAATCAAATCTCCAATTCTACTCAATCACAGAACAAATAAGAAACAATACCTTCTCTCAGTAACTCGATAGCAGCATTAATATTAGGATGATGAGCTGCAAAATCAAAACTCAGCCTAGTCAAAACCATCATCAACAACTTTGAAAATCATAAAGTTATTGATATTACCTTTACATTCAGGAATATCTACAACGGAGTGAGTTCCCTCTTGGTACAACCCTATCAATGCATTATCCGACGTGCCACGAACGGCTAGTTTTGCTCTGCACCTCCATCCCCACTGCCACACAAGAAGCACCCCCATTCAAAAAAATTTCTCACCAGAAACTAAAAGACCTCATGACGATGAGAAACCTAGAAAGAGTGAAATTAACCAGTCTACAACTATCGAAAGTGAAATCTTCGACGCCGTAACGCTTGAAAAAGCCTGAAGCTTCGTCCACCACAGGCGGACGGTGGAGATTGAACTCCTGCGTGCAACCTGAGCACCTGATAACACCAGAGTCGCGAATTTTAAGCTCACGTCGAATCAATTATCACTAAATCAATAAAAACTAAGAGATAACTAGAATCATTACGACTCGAAATGAGGGCACTGGAGGGAGCAAGCTAGCGAGTCGGAGGAGCTTGAAGGGAGAGAAAGAGAAGCGACGGGAGGGGAAGCCGGAGGTGACACGCGGCAGGTTATGATTGGATAACGAGCGCCGAACGAGAAAAGCGTCGACGAATGCATCGCTGCTTCACTCTCGCCGGGAATGGATAAAGTAAAAGAAATAAAATAATAAATCTCTGCCCGGTTCGTATTAAACCAAATTTAAAAGACCCGACCCGATTATTAACCCGATACACAATCCGACCCATTTGAATAACACACTCACTCTCTCTACTTCCCTCCGAAACAGAGGCTCACCGTCTCAAAGAACAGAGATGAATCCGTCTCCTCCGTTTCTCCTCTTCTTCCACCTCATCCTCCTCCTCACCCAAGATTTTCCCGCGTTTTCCCTCCGTTTCTCTCCGTCGCAGCCCAACTTAACCCTCTACGGCGACGCCTTCTTCCGCGGCCACACCATCTCCCTCACCCAGCAGCAGCCCTGTTTCCCCACCCCCTCGCCGCCGAACTGCTCCTCCTCCGGCCTCGGACGCGCCCTCTACGTCTACCCGATCAAGTTCCTAGAACCCTCCACCAACACCACAGCTTCTTTCTCCTGCCGCTTCTCCTTCACCATCATCGCCTCCCCTTCTTGCCCCTTCGGCGACGGCTTCGCCTTCTTGATCACCTCGAACGCAGATTCTTTCGCCTTCTCCAACGGCTTCTTGGGTCTCCCCGACCCGGGTCTAGACCCGCACGGCTCCTTCATCGCCGTCGAGTTCGATACGAGTTTCGACCCGATCCACGGCGATATCAACGATAACCACGTCGGAATCGACGTCAACTCCGTCGTCTCCGTCGCTTCCGTCGACGCGGTTTCGAAAGGGATTGATCTCAAGAGCGGGAGAGAGATGATGGTGTGGATTGAGTATAGTGACGTGCTCAAGCTCATCAGAGTTTGGGTCGGGTACTCACGGGTTAAGCCCAAGAGTCCGGTTTTAGCTGCACGGATTGATCTCGCCGGGATGTTTAAAGAGTACATGCACGTCGGCTTCTCTGCTTCGAACGCACTTGGTTCGGCTTTTCATATCGTGGAGAGGTGGAAATTTAGAACCTTTGGCTCTCACCCTGACGCGGTTCAAGAAGATGACGACTGGTTGGTCTGCTTTGAGAATCCCAGGAACGTTCATCACCGTTATGGTTTGGATGTTAGGGTTTCAGTTGTTGGGTTAAGGATCCCTTTCTGGAGTCTCTTACCTGGTTTGGCTACTATAGTTGTTCTCACTGCGTTTATTGCTTACTCATTGATACGAGGCAAGAAGAAGATTGTTTGTGAAGGAGGAGGACTGAACAGGGTCCCGGGAAGATTATCCTTGGCTGAGATCAAGTCTGCAACTTCAGGGTTCAACGAGAACACAATCGTGGGTCACGGAGCTTCAGCTACTGTTTACAGAGGCTCCATTCCTGCAGTTGGATCCGTTGCGGTCAAGCGTTTTGATCGGGCTCACTGGCCACAGTGCAACCGCAACCCGTTCACCACGGAGTTTACTACAATGACGGGTTACTTGCGGCACAAGAATCTAGTTCAGTTCCAGGGCTGGTGTAGTGAAGGAACAGAGACGGCTCTGGTGTTTGAGTACTTGCCTAATGGAAGTTTGAGTGACTTTCTTCACAAGAAACCTTCACCGAACCCGTCAGAAGAATTCATAGTCCTCTCTTGGAAGCAGAGGGTGAACATCATTCTCGGCGTGGCCTCTGCGCTTACTTATCTACACGAAGAATGCGAGAGACAGATCATCCACCGTGATGTCAAGACCTGTAACATAATGCTTGACGCTGAGTTCAACGCAAAGTTAGGTGATTTCGGGTTAGCTGAGGTTTATGAGCATAGTGCGATGTTAGCTGGACGCAACGCTACTCTCCCAGCAGGTACCATGGGTTACTTAGCACCTGAATACGTTTACAAAGGTGTACCTTCCGAGAAAACAGACGTTTACAGCTTCGGTGTGGTGATTCTTGAGGTGTGCACGGGACGTAGACCGGTTGGAGATGACGGGTCAATACTTATAGACCTGATGTGGAGTCTCTGGGAGAAAGGGAAGGTCCTGGATGGTGTTGATGTTATGCTAAAGGAAGAGTTTGATGCAGAGGAGATGGAAAGAGTGCTAATGGTTGGGATGGTATGTTCTCATCCTGATTGCGATAAGAGACCGAGGGTAAAGGAGGCTGTGAGGATTATACGTGGGGAGGCTCCGTTGCCAGTTCTTCCGGCAAGGAGGCCTTTGCTGAGGATACAGTTGACTATGGATGCGGAGGAGATGATTGCCGATAGTTTGGGTGGGGAGGAACTTCCTTGGATGACGCCTAAGTCACACTTCTAGCTGTAAACTTTGACGCCTGAATCACACTGTTTCAATTGTGACTAAACATTCACAATAGTCTAGTAGCATTGAGTAAAGACCATTGAGAATGCACTGAAATTTTTGTAAAGAAAAACCATTCAGGTAAAAAATAGAGTGACCCAGCTGAAAGTGCACATGTCATACATGTTTTTAAGAAGTTATGATATACTAGGAAAGTGGTCTGCTGATCGAAATCAAACTTTGTACAAAACAACTCCAAATGATTTTCTGCCAGAAAAATAGAAGCTACGGTTCCCTTTCCGTGGTTCATGTTTTGATAACATTGTCGCAACTTTATGCCCACGCAGACAAAGACACAACGACATCGCGTAGGGATTTTCTAACCAGAGATTAGTAAGTACTTTTACTCGTCAGTACCAAAGTAACGATCTCCATACTCACCCAAGCCTGGTATAACCCGAAAGTCTTCATTCAGACACTGATCTATTTCCGATGTCACAATCTTCAGCAATGGAAACCGTTTGCAGACGCAATGGATTCCTTCCGGAGCCTGCAGAACGCAGAATCGATTGTGAGTTTGTAAATGCGAAAGAGTTATGTGATGAAATATCATTTGGTTGATTTAACACTCACCGAGATAAGGTTGAGGAATATTATGTGGGATTCAGGAACTCCTTTCTGTATGAGTAGTTCTATCGCCTGACTTGCAGAGTTACCTTCAAGATATCCAATGAAAGATAAGTAGAATATACACTTCAAACCATGACAACAGAATTAACTGAAATTACCTGTGCCTAAAACGGGATCTAGAAGCAGGACATGGCGCTCGGAGATATCACTTGGAAGCTTCTCATAGATAAGCTGATTCATAAAGGAAGAATTATTTTAGAAGTTTCTTTGTTTTAGAAAAGAAATTTTAGAAAAACTGTTAAAGGTGTTGAGAAGAAAAAACACACACAAACAAACCTGCATTCCGTTGTCGCCTTCACGATGAATAAGAATCTTCCCTATTTTAATCCCTTTGCAACATGCGCGCAATGCGTTTTCCATGCTTTCGCCACTAGTAAAGCGTACAAAACAGAAAAATTAGCCAAGACAATAGAACAGAAAAGGCATTCACTCAAGACTCAACACTTGAGCAAACGAACAATGTATGCTTTCTTGTATCCGTATTTCGAAAGGTGTAAACAAAGTGGAAAACCAAACAGCTCCGGTCTCCATCTATCAAGAACTTCAAAACATGTAATACCTTTCGACGCTTACCTTCGAATGATTGAGACCCCACAAAGTTTCTTGCAGAAATCAACTCCGCTATACACAGATCCTGGTTGGGAAAGATTAGAAATTATTATAGTCAGAAGCAATGGAGCAGTACATGCCACATAAAGCATTAGGTTTCTCTTTGACTTCCACAATGCACATGATAATGGATCTCAAGAACTAGTTGGTCCAGTTTTTCGGACACCACGACAATCTTAAATAAAAATTTAAAGTATAGCTACAGCTCAAGCCATTCTTTTCTTATACCTGTTGGAGTAACTACTTGTTTCTCAGTGAAGGGCAGATGGCCAAGACCATGCTCCACAACCTGAAATAAAGCCATCAAATATCGAAATAACAAGCTTGAAAGCTGATACATTGAAAGGGAAGCACAAGTTTAAAGGGTACCAGACGAATGAGGCGATCTGAGTAAAACACAAAGTCATGTTTTGATATGTCCTTCTCTCGAATAAGTGTATGCATGCCTCTTATCTGCAATTATGATCTCAGAGTGAGAAAATGGTTTTCAGCCTTATCATCTGAATCAAGAATCAAATATCTGAAAATGGCAGATGTTACCTGAAATGTTGATTGGATAACAAAAAGATTTGGGTAGATTTTGCAGAGATCATGTTGCCCAAGTTTTGTGTGGATATGTTGCACTATCAAATCAACTGCAACGTGATTGTCACCTCCTCGGGGAATTATCACATCGGCATATTTCTTTGAAGGAAGCACAAAATCATCAAACGCAGGCTTCACAAATTTTGCATACTGCAAATGAATATAACACCCTCAAAGTAAGAAAAGCTGAGAAATAGAAGAAGCTCGGAAGATAGCAGTGTTATATAAAAGAGTCTAAAGAGTTCAGAATCAGGAACCCTAAGTTGTCAGAACAACAACCAGAGTTGCTGGTCCCTGGTCTCGTATTCAACACATTAGAGCACTAACTTAGATATGTGTATCTGGCTGACAAATTTACACCAAAAATCTGAAACAAAGACTAACCTGTTCAAGCACAGAATCAACATCCCTACCCCTCTCAACCGTGTCACGTCTGATTCTGCGAGCAAGCCTTACATCAGCATCTGAAACCAATTAATAGCTACGATGATGACTTTTAATTTCGATACGGATTATAGACATTTAAAGGAGATTCAAAGTTTGCTAATTCTATAGCTTTGAAGGCATTCATTCTGTGTTTAAAGGTCAACAAGTGATAATTGGCGAAAGTGAGTTAATCGGTCAAGGGCATCATCGCTACAGAACAGGAAGCGGACAGCTTCGATCACAATATACAGTACTCACTATATCACTTAGAATTGTCCAGAAAAATAAGGTCAAATAAAGGAAAACCAAAAAGAAAAGAGACAAATATACTGCAGCTAGTTATCCTGGAGTTAAGGTCGTGACCTGTGTCAACGAAGATCTTCATGTTCATCAGATCCCGAACTCGTGAGTCATGAAAAACTAGAATCCCTTCCAAAATTATGACATCACAAGCATTGACCTGAAAAAAATCCTCCCAACTGATTGGTTTAACAAACGATAATCCTCATAAACTCAACGACTAAAAATAGACAAAATATGGCTATCCCTAAAACATAAACATATCAAAACTCAACATTCCCAAGATCCAACCATACGAAATTAGAAGCTAAAACCATAAAACCGCAGAAATATAAGAGTATGCACCTGACGAAAAGCATCAGATTTACGTTGATGGGTCTTGAAGTCGTAAATTGGAATTTGATAGGGTTGGCCACTCTTGAGTGTATTAATGCAATGCAAAAGCTGCTCAGTATCAAAGGCATCTGTAGAAAACGATTTAAGGAAAAAACAGAAGTTGAAAATTTCACCCATATTATATCCTGAACTGAATATAAGTGTTCACATACGAGATATAAATAGCCAGTAAGAAAATCTACCAGGGTGATCGAAATTGTATTCTTGCACACGCGCCAGTTCTTCGGAAGTCAGACCACGGTAAAAGGAATCCTAATCAATTAAACAAATACATCATATATCCAAGCTAGCGACTGATACATGAGTAACTGAGGAGAGGGACGGCATAAGAATCTAACCTGGTTAACAAGAACAATGCGATGATCATGAAGTTGCTGGATGATCATGTCACACACCGTGGTCTTACCAGAAGCTGTACCACCAGTGACTCCTAACAGAATTCAAATGAAAACAAAGTCAATCCTTAGAAACTGATATCAATACAGATAATCTATTATCTTGTTCAATTTAATCAAAGCTAAACAGGATTAAGCCCTAGAAACTGACATAGATCCCGATATCTCTAAAATTGGAAGCATATAAACTCTAACATAAAAGGCAGTTGGAGCATCAAACTCAATAAACTAAGAGGTGATATTCGTTGATCTGAAATTCGAGAGAGTTCGACTATTGACTAAGCAAGGATTAAGTCGCGGGAGAGGAAGGAAAGAAGAATCACCGATGACGAAGGGCTGGTTAGGCGCGGCGGGATCGGGAATCAGGGACAACGATGAGACGCCGGAGCGGAAGTGAGAAGGAGAAGAGTTGGAGGATTTGGACGGAGAAGAGAGAAGGCCGTCGAGGCGAAGACCGGAGAAGTGAGGCCCCGATGCCTTCTCCATGACATAGTCGATCGATGTAGAGTCTTCCGGCATTTGATTCCTGGCGAAGGAAAGGACGGCGTGATTCCGATTTGTTCTCGGGAGAAGAAAACGAGAGTCGACTATTCAGGGAAAAAAATTGCTCTGTAGTGATCAGTGACGAAACGATTCTGCACAATACGGAATCACTCGTCTCTCGCTCCCTCCCTCTTTTTAAAATATTTTTCAACAGAAACTTAAAGGGCAAAAAAAAACAATCTGTTTTAAAATAGGATTAGTCTCTGATTTTTTGAATTATATATGAATAATTTGTTTGTAGTAAATTTTAAATAATAATTTATTATAAAATAGAGTTATTTGTTTTGTTAAAGAGTTCTTTTATTTTATTTTAATTAGATAAGTAAAGTAGTATTCAGTTGAAGTGAGCTTGAAAACTAGTGTAAAACTGTTAAGAAATTATTAAAAAAAATATAAGAAAAATATGTTATGGTTTATGTTATCTGTACCAAAAATAATTGTGAACAAAATAAATAAAAATACTAAACAGAATGAAGAATTTTATTAAAAAGTGGGCATATAAAAAGCCACAACAGAGAATATTCCAAAGTAACTGAGAAATACGGATAAAAGAACAAAATCACAAACGCAATATTCGAAGTACATAATGATGCAAAATACAACAAATACGGATTAACAATTCACAAAATTATTAATTTTCTCCCCTCCGAAAATGTTTTCGATGCAATGCAAAAGCCTTTCTCAGAAAGCCCAAACAAGTCCAATAACCAACGATCCCACAGCTAAAATATATCCAACGGAAGCACGTAACCCCTGACCGGAACTCGAATGCGAACCTGAGCCGGTGCTCGAACCCGAATCTGAGCCAGAGCTGGAACCCGAATCCTCTCCGGAGCTGGAATCCGAACCCGGAGAGGGAACGGCGGTGGAGTCAGCAGAGACGACGTTGACTTTAACCTTCATGCCTGATTGGCAATGCCCTGGGGTCCCACATGCGAAGTAACGAGTACCGGTTTTCGACAGCTTAACGACGTCGTTCCCGGAGCTTAAGGAGTTTACGGGTGTTCCCAGGTCACAACTCTTGTATGCCGTCTCGCTCCCCAGCTCGACAACGCTGTGTAGTGCGGAATACTTAAAAACTACAAAGGAACGAAAATAAACGGTTTGGTTAGCATTAACCGGTCGGTTCGAGTAATAAAGTTGGTTTTAGAGAAAAACATACCAAGTTGATCGCCGACTTTGAAAGATTTATCAGAGGACCAAGAATCAAAGTCAACGGATTGATCCCATCCTTGCTTCCCGCCTATCTCATGTTGTGCTGCTAACGTTGTCTTAACCGCCAGTAAACCGATGAAAACCAGGATAACTAGAGCTGCTTGCATTGTCATTGTGTTTAGTGAATTGAACGCTGTTTAGAAATACTAAGTTAAGTTGCTGCTAGCTAGTGCATATATATATATACGGCAATGCATGACATTGGTTGCTTAAGATATAAAAGTTAGGAAGAAAAGAAACAAAAACAAGCTTGGAGTTGAATCGAAGCTAGGATCTTTAGTAGTTGTCATATCATTAAATTAGTATTTGTGTTCTGTTTGTTTTTGATATTTTTATGTGTGTTTCTAGTAGAACGTTTGCATCAGAATTGCCGAATAAGTTAAGCAGCCAAAAAAGCCTTAACATGCAAGCAAGATTTAAGAACCACCCGGTCTGAAAATAGAGCTTGTACCTTTGTGAGTTAACTACTTTCACCTAAAGCTTCTACTTCCTCTAGTGTTTTTCTTTGAATTATTTTCATTCTAATATAAAAAGCTAGCTAGTAAGCTGGATGTGATTAGTCTGAAATTTAATGAGAAGTATCCCAAAATGAGTATTTTCATTCAAGTTTATCACCGTTGAACTTGTCAACTTGAGAACTATTTGTTTAAAGTACATAAACTATGGTAAGAATGTTTTTTATCACATAAGTGCAAGCAACAACGATCCAAGGTAAGATTTTTAAACTTCACAAGCCAAATATCCAATAGTCATCATTTCATCAACACACCAGAACATCTCTTCTTTTTTTACATAACCTCTTCAACTATCGGATTCATTTTCTTCTCATCACAGCAAGTGAAGTAGTACTTGTAAAAATTCACAAGAGCTTTTACTCTGAGAGATTTCTTTCCTCATTTTATCATATACACAATATTATTCTCTCTGCATCTCATTTCACAGCAACAACCCCAGTTTCAGAGCTCATCTTCTTCCTCCTCTCCATGAAACTTCCACCGCATGCAGAGAAACCAGGAAGACAACGATGATGCTGCCAGTTAGACTTCTTCTTCTCTTCCTTCACACCAGACTCTTCGATGGCAGCGTTGTTGAATTCTCCTGAGTTTTCACCAGAGAGATAAGGAGAGCTGAGAGCTGATGACCCTCCAGAGCTTTCCTCTCGTTCTTCTCTTATACTTTCTCTGAAAAGATCACCAAGCTTCTTCCTCCTCGGTTTTGGCGCTGGAGAAGAGCCTCGAGAAGGCTTCTTCTCGTGGAATATAAGGTTGTTGATGCGAGGAAGTCTATCCGAGAAGCTGCTCTTGGGAGTGTTCCCACGCGATGGAGTGAAATCTGAGTAAACAGAGAAGACACAAATCAAGATTCTTGAACTTGACTACCAGCAAGAAAATATTAAAAAAAGAGATCCAAGTTTTCTTACCGCCATTTACGCTGTGGAAATCATCGTCTGAGTCAGATTGTAGCCATTGCTGCGTATCGAAAAAGGTATCATCTTTACTTCCTGTGGAACAAAATTAAAAAGATACAACTCAAAACTAATAGAACAAGAATGTAAGTGTATATGATTCATGCGTGAGTATTTCAAACCTTTTGATTCGGTCACCATCTTAAGACAGAACAGAACAAAACAGACAAAGAACTACTAGAACTAAGAAGACTAAATAAACACTTTAAAAAACAGAGGAGATGGAATCTGAGGAAACTACAAAGCAATGCCTAAAAGGAGATTAAATATGAAATCTAATCTACTAAAGTTCCCGGGTAAAGAAATATAAATTTTCAAAAACCACTTGTTCAAATTAAAGCGTGAAAATCAATGGAACCAAAGATCAAGAAGACTGTCCATACTTTTTACACAGTTTTTTCAGATCTGGGTCACAGGTAAAGTAGACAACTTTTAATATCACAATTCACCAAAATAGCTCTCTGTCTTTTCAAGTTACCTTTTTCTCGTTGTGAGAAACTAAAAAAAAAAGGTCTTGTTTTTGGTATTAAAATCATTTTTACTTAAATTCTATTAATAGAAGGAATCGAATCAGAGATATGATCTTATCACATACGAAAGTAATAAACCTAACAGTCTTTCTCTCTCTGTTGACGGGAAGTTAATCAAATTGATTAATTTAGAAAACCATTAGTTGAAGAATAATTTAAGATATTGTTTTTCTTTCCGATCACCGAACCTCCACCACATGTGCAATTATGTTGAACGTCGATATAATTAAGAGAGTGTGTGGTTAGATCGGACAATAACTAAACTGAACATCAGACAAAGACCAAGACCAATCAGGACATGAGTTAAAATTCAAAAAAGGAGAGATCTTTGTAATAAATACCGAAGCTTTTCTTTGAAGAGGAAAACGACCACCGAGATTTGACAGCCGGAGAAGTCACACGAACCGGTGTTGCACTCTTCCTCGGCGATTCTGAGAATTGAATTGGATGAACATTTAAAACAAAATTATAAGCAAAAGCATGAACTTTTTTTATATATAATATATCTGAGAAGAAACCCCACATCCACCCCCCAGTCAGATTCAATATCATCATGAACTAATCATGAATTCTCGAATTTTTTTTTAAATAATAATAAACAATCTGAAGATCAAAACACAGAGACGATGATATTCTCTCTCGATTATAAGAAACTGAGAGAAGAATTACCGTATATTTTCTTGGCAGAAGGAGACGACGAGTACAAGGAATTAGAAATGATCGCAACGCCGTCGTTTTTACCAGTGGTCGGAGCTGAATCAGTATCTTTCATGGGAGATTCTGGCGTTACCATACGTTCTGTTCCAAACGGAGACTTATTAAGCGACGACGACGAAGATGAGCCCATTCACTGCTACCGAAATTTTAAAAATAAATTTGAAAGACTCTATACGGAAAAGAGAATGAGAAAGAGTTTTTTTTTTTTGATTGAGAGACGATGAAATGTGAAGAGACAGAAGGAACTATATGATTCTGCTTCTTTTTTGGTTCGTCGGAGATGGTAATATGTGGGTCCCAGACGGACACGGTGCCCACTCAGTTTTCGTGTTACAACGGTGTCGTTTCATGGACTCCACGTCTTCATCGTGTGAATAATATCATGGCGGGACCTATGGGTGACTATTTTAGGAGTAACGTGGCGCTTTATGTAAGAGAATCCCCGGATTAGTGATCACGTATTACTCGAAATTTAATTAGGGTCTTTGAAAAAGGTAAGTAGTAATTACTCCCTTATTTTATATAAAAACAGGCCGGTTAATGCAGTCGGTAATACGTTTTTTTCTTAATCAATACTATTGACTGTCAGAAATTGGAGTGGTAAGACTCTCATTAATTAAAGTAAGTGATGATGAAAGTGAATTTTGGAAGCACTATAGATATTTTTAAAAAATACTAGATGTTAAAATTATATCTTTAGCAATAGGATTTAGATTAGGATACGCTGTTGATGCTAGACTACATTTGGATGCTTCTCCTCACTTTATTTATAGTTTTGGCGTTCTTGTAAACAACTGTGAAAGATGTTAACGTGATCTACAAGTTAGTTATTTGAAATTGCCAGCTAGAGTACTAGCTAATTAAAGGATGGTCTAAACCAAACCATGGTTTAGTGAAAAGCAGCAATACTGGCAACACGCCCCGCAACTCACCAAAAGGAGTCGATAATTGATGGCGTGTTAAGGTGCATACCATAGAAGATTTGGTGTTGTCCAACTTGCAAAGAGTGCTACTCTGCGGATACTGAGCGATCTATCATCTAACGGCGGTGACAAGACAATGAGTAAGCCCTGAGAGTGCATTACTATATATATGTACGCTAGTCTAAGAGAGGGTGTAGAGTGATAATCATAAGCATATGATTGTATTACTGAGCGAGAGAGAATAGCTTGAGTATAAACTTGTGTGTAGCTAGTTCTCTAAGATAAACCGATAGCGTGCACCGAAAAGTGAAGGGCATCGGTGTGGACACGATCATTTCTACATCTTGTAAAGCTCGTAACTCGAGTATAGTGGATTCGAGTCACCGAACTCGCCGCATCGTAGCTACCCTCGCTAACGGAGCGAACTGGATAAACTTGCTGTTCTTTCGCTTTCTGTTCTTCGTTCGATTTATCAAACCTCTGTTTCACTCTCGTTCGCTTCGAGCTCTTGGTGGTCCTTTGGTTGAAGTTTCCATCTCGTTTACTTTGCTTTCGGACTCGGAAAGTCGACACCTTTGAGCTTGCGATAAACTTAACATATTGGTATCGAGCCTCGGTTCGTTGGTTCAGAAGGATCTTCAATCATGACGCGTCGGCGAGGATAGAGGTAGAGAAGTTCGATGGTCGTGGGGACTACACGATGTGGAAAGAGAAGTTGATGGCTCACTTGACATCCCGGTCCGAGTGTTGCTCTGAAAGAGAAGACGACTACTGCTAAAGTCTCGATCCGAAGAAGGCGAGGAAGAAGATGAAAAGGTGAAGCAAGAAAAGCTAGAAGCTTTGGAAGAAGAGAAAGGCTCGAGCACCATCGTCGAAGTGTTACCGATAGAGTCCCGAGGAAGATAAAGAAAGAGAAGATCGCAGCTTCTATGGTGAATGCTTTGCACAAGCTATATATGTCTAAAGCACTTCCCAACAGATCTATCCAAAAAACTTTACGGTTTTAAGATGTCCGAAAACGTCTATAGAAGGCAACATTGATGAGTTCCTTCACATCATAGCAGATTTGGAGAACACAAATGTTCTAGTGTCAGATGAGGATCAAGCTATCCTGCTCATGTCTCTGCCGAAGCCATTTGATCAGTTGAGGGATACACCAAGTATGGCTCAGAAGAACTACACGTCTCTGCACGAAGTCACAGCCATCTACTCGAAGAATTGGAGTTTGGCTCAACCAAGAGCATTAAAGGTCAAGCTGAGGGACTGTATGCCAAAGATAAAGCTGAGACCAGAGGTAGAAGCGAGAACAGAGATAAAGGGAGTAAGACAGGGCGTTTAAGGTCCAAATCCAAGAATAAACGAGGATGTTGGATCTGTGGAGAGGATGGGCATTTTAAGAATGCTTGTCCAAACAAAGGAAAGACAAACCACAAAACCAGAGATCAAGGCTCCAACAAAGCGAATCTTCAAATGGAACTGGTCATCTTGTTGAAGCCAATGGCTTATACGTCTCTGAAGCTTTGTCATCAACAGATATACATCTGGAGGATGAATGGATCATGGATACTGGTTGCAGTTATCACATGACACATAAGAGAGAGTGGTTTGATGATCTAGATGAAGCGGCTGGAGGTTCTGTAAGGATGGGAAACAGAACCTATGCTCAGGTTAAAGGAGTAGGGACGATTAAAGTCAAGAACGAAGAGGGATTAACGGTGGTACTGTCAAATGTGAGATACATTCCTGGTATGGATAGAAATCTCCTATCGTTAGGAACCTTTGAGAAGGCGGGTTATGGCTTTGAGTCAAGAAATGGAGTACTGAGTATAATAGCCGGAGACAAGGCCATTCTCACAGGTCGAAGATATGATACTCTGTATCTGATGAAGTGGTCACGTGTTCTTGAAGAGACTCATGCTGTGATCAGAAGACAAGATGACACAGTCTTATGGCATAGAAGACTGTGTCACATGAGCCAAAAGAACATGACTCTTCTGGTGAGAAAAGGCCTACTAGACAAGAAGAAGGTTTCAGAGTTCGATCCGTGTGAATCCTGCATCTATGGAAAAACGAGGAGAATTGGTTTCACGCTGGCTCAACACAACACAACAGAAGTTGGAGTACATTCACTCGATTTATGGGAGCTCCTTCAGTTCTCACCGCACGGAAGTGTCAATACTTCATCTCGTTCATTGATGACTACACTAGGAAAGTATGGGTTTACTTTCTTCAGACAAAAGATGAGGCGTTTCAGAAGTTCGTTGATTGGGCAAGACTGGTGGAGAATCAGAGTGATAAGAAGATCAAGACTTTGAGAACCGATAACGGATTAGAGTTTTGTAACAAGTTGTTTGATGAGTTCTGTGCAGACAAGGGAATCCAGAGGCACCGACTGCGCTACACACCCTCAACAAAACGGGGTTGCAGAACGCATGAACCGGACCATAATGGAGAAAGTTAGAAGTATGTTAAGCGATTCAGGTCTGCCGCGCTTGAAGCTACACACACTGCTGTGTTACTCATCAACAAAACTCCTTCATCTGCATTGAATTTTGATATTCCAGACAAGAAGTGGCATGGTAAAGCTCCGTTTACGCTTATCCGGCGCTTGGTTGTGTGGCTTTGTCCATACCGATGATGGAAAACTGAGTCCCAGAGCCAAGAAGGAGTACTGGTTGGATATCCTACAGGGATAAAAGGATACAAGATTTGGTTGGTTGAGGAAAAGAAGTTTGTTGTCGCAGGAACATTGTTTTCGTGAGAATGCGATCTACAGAGATTTGCGAAACTACACGGCTAAACCTTCGAAGAAGATGATCAAGATGGAGGACATTTGGATCTTGATCTTGAAGCTGAGTGATACTCCGGTGGAGAACAGGAGACTATTGTCGATAATGATCCAAGGTCTCTACTCCAGCCAACTATAAAACGAAGACTGGAAAGCTGATGCTGAGTCTCCGCTAAGCTACCATCTCGTAAGGGATCGAGAGAAGAGAAGTAAGGGCACCAAGAAGGTACGATGATGAGGATTACTACTCGAAGCTCATTACACTACTGAAGATGGTGAAGAGGTTAAACCATCGACTATAACGGCTACAAGAGATGCAAACTGGGACAGGTGGAGAAAAGCCATGGATGAAGAGATGGAATCTCAAGTAAAGAACAACACCTGGACAATTGTGCATCGACCTCGAACCTGAGGGTTATAGGAAGCCGTTGGATCTACAAGCATAAGCTTGGAACTCCGGAGTAGAAGCAAGGTTTAAGGCCAGATTGGTGGCTAAGGGTTATGCACAAAGAGAAGGCATTGATTACCATGAAATTTTTGGCCCGGTTGTGAAGCATGTATCCATAAGGATACTGCTAACTATTGTTGCTCAAGAAGACTTGGAGTTGGAACAGCTTGATGTCAAGACAGCCTTCCTGCATGGAGAACTGAATGAGAAGATCTATATGACTCCTCCTGAGGCTATGAATCTATGTTCCAAAAGAACGGTGTGTTTGCTCAACAAGTCTCTATATGGACTCAAACAAGCTCCAAAGCGTGGAACGAGAAGTTCGATGACTATATGATGGAGATTGGGTTCGTGAGAAGCAACTATGACAGTTGTGCATACATGAAGAAATTGCCAGATGACTCCAAGATGTATCTACTCATCTACGTAGATGACATGCTAGTTGCAGCTAATAGTCTTGAAGCTATAAATCAGTTAAAGAATGATCTCAACTTGAGGTTTGAGATGAAAGACTTGGGGGCAGCTAAGAAGATACTGGTATGGAGATTGTGAGGATGAAGCTCAAAGTCCCTCCGGTTGTCTCAAGAAGGTTACTTGAATAGAGTTCTTGAGGCTTACAACATGTCAAGTGCTAAACATGCTGTAACTCCTCTTGGGGCTCACCTGAAGTTGAAGGCAGAATGAAGAACAGGCTGAGAAGGATGAAGAGTACATGAAGACAGTGCCTTATTCCAACGCAGAGAAAGCATCATGTATGCCATGATTGGAACCAGCCCTGACTTAGCCTACCCCGTTGGTATTGTCATCGCTTCATGAGCAATCCTATCAAGGATCATTGGCTAGAGTCAAGTGGCTGCTCGGTATATCAAGGAACAGTTAACACAAACTGCGTGCTACAAAAGAAGTGATGATTTCAAGATTGTGGGCTCTCGTGACGCTGATTTCGGGCTGATCCCGGCGAAGAAGATCCATCACGGTCTCGTGTTTACTCTGTGGAAACACCATAAGCTGGAAGTCGGTCTGCAGAGAGTAGTTGCCCTTCAACCATCTGAATCGAGTACATGTCACTCACGAGGCTGTAAGGAAGCTGTGTGGTTAAAGGGACTGTTGGAGGAGTTTGGTTACAGTCAGAGAAGTGTGGAGATCCATTGCGACTCCCAAAGTGCCATTGCTCTCTCTAAGAACAATGTGCACCACGAAGAACGAAGCACATTGATGTAAAGTGCCATTACATCGAGAAATCATCGTGAAGGTACTCGGAGGTGGTGAAGATCTCGACAGAAGAATCCGCAGATATCTTCACAAAGATCTTGCAACGAGCAAGTTTCAGCTGCATTGAACTTGCTCCGTGTCAAGGCTGAGTAATAAAACTCAGGAAAACCGAGTCGGGGAATCCGGATACTATATTCGGAAGTTAATTTCTATCTCTCTTTATCATCACTCATTGCTTAGTGGTTTGTATGATCATGTTAACAGTGGAGATTTGTGAAAGATGTTAACGGATCTACAAGTTAGTTATTTGAAATTGCCAGCCAGAGTACTCTAGAATTAAAGGATGGTCTAAACCAAACCATGGTTTAGTGAAAAGCAGAAATACGGCAACACGCCCGCAACGCTCAGTCAAGGAGTCGATAATTGATGGCGTGTTAAGGTACAATCATAAAGAAGATTTGGCTGTTTGTCCACTTGCAAGAGTGCTACTCGCCGTGATACGAGGGCGTATCTATCATCTAACGGCGGTGACACAAGACAATGAGTAAGCCCTGAGAGTGTGCATTACTATATATATGTACGCTAGTCAGAGAGGGTGTAGAGTGATAATCATAAGCATATGATTGTATTACGAGAGCAGAGAATAGCTTGAGAGTATAAACTTGTGTAGTAGTTCTAAGATAAACCGATAGCGTGTGCACCGAAAGCTAGAAGGGCATCAGTGTGGACACGTATCATTTCTACATCTTGTAAAGCTCTGTAACTTGAGTATAGTGGATTCCGAGTCACCGAACTCGGCCAGACGTAGCTACCCTCGTTAACGGGAGCGAACTGGATAAACTTGCCTGTTCTTTATCGCTTCTGTTCTTACTTCTCGATTTATCAAACCTCTGCTTCACTTGCTCGTTCTTGCTCTTGTGTGGTCCTTTGGTTCGAGTTTCCATCTCTGTTTACGACGTTTGCTTCAGACTCAAGGAAAGTCGACACCTTTGAGCTTGCAGTAAACTTAACAACAACTAAGGATTATTCTGCAGTTCTTCCTAATGTTAATGTACCAGG
Organism: Brassica nigra; assembly: GCA_016432835.1. NCBI lineage: Eukaryota > Viridiplantae > Streptophyta > Magnoliopsida > Brassicales > Brassicaceae > Brassica > Brassica nigra. The sequence goes on along the minus strand of CM028247.1, from coordinate 10,797,519 downwards.
CCACCATGAAGCCCTTGTTTATTTGCTTCTTCATCTCTTGTAATGGGTTGTTGTGGTTTGTATGCTTTAATAAGTTGCTAAGCAACATGTAAACTCTTGAAAAATAGTATGAAATTTAACATGATTACCAAAAAAAAACTAAGGATTCATTGCACTCGTCTTACGATATGGAGTATCATTTATCTATCGATATATATGTATAATACATTCATACGGAGATTTGATAATCAACGGTCCTGCAGCGTTTAAAAGTCTTAGGACAACCACCTAATCTACTTCTTTTTGTCAAACGTTTAATGTTTACCAGTGTATGAAATACATTTGCTTGCTGACAAGTGAAAGATTAATTTAGTAAGATTAAAGAATATTTGATCCGGACTGCGTATAATGCAGAAAATATTAATGACTTTACTGTACTTAGATTAATTTCTTACTATTTGCTAGATGATTTATGAAAATTAACATCATTAACTAACCGAAAATATAAGATGCAACAACAACTATCTTTGGGAAACTAATAAATACAACTGTACTATTTGACTATTTGCACTAACAGTTTAGTCACGACTTATACTTCTCTAATTCAATCTTTTGATCTCCAAAAAGTCATTTTTCTGTTCCTAAAAGGACATATTGCCTCTTTAGGATACCCATAAAAGCGGCTCCATGCTTCCATGTAATTCAGCTATTTTATTTTATATGGTTGTATGGTGAAGGGCAATACTCTATGGTTAATTAATTTTATAGATTTTTATACAAAGTTGTGAATGACACTAGATAACGATATTCCATAAATATACAAGTGGACGGTGGGATATACAGTGTATATAATAGATGAAGTTTAGAGTGTCGTACGACGTTTAGATTGTTTTGAATTTGAAATTAGCTAGGGTTTTAACTGCCAACATCGAATGAAGTTCAAAATTGTATATCAGTGTCATTTATGAAATTAGGTCATAATTTAATCATCAGTGATGTCGGGTCAAATCTCAAACTATATATGCTCTACAGTAGTAAAATTCATATTTGGAAACCAGGTTATTTTTGTTTTCAACTGGACTAGTCCAATCTTTTTTTCTAGCTAGTTAGCTTTTTTTTTTAGCTCTAACATTTCGATTTTTATGTGTTGTATCAATAAAAGTATTTAAATGTATGCGTATATAAATTTGTCTAAAAGACGTTTATATTTTGGATTATTGTTATTTGATTGATAGGTTTTACTAATCTAGGTTTTTGGAATTGGTGATGGTCCAATCCTGTATGATAACTGGATGCCAAATTTGTTCATCAAACTTTTCATTTTAGCTCATAAATTATTATCTCTTACGAATTTGACTGTACATGGATTGATTGATTCATACAGCAATTTTTGCTCTGTCGACAAACGTTAATCAAACTCGTAATTATTAATTTAATACTAATAATGCATTTATGATGCTTATGAATCCAATAATATTGTCATCAGATTTCTCTTTCCGTGACCACAACAAATTGAGCGAGAATGAGTAATACAAAAGACAGAGGATATAATAATGATTTATGTAGGAGTGGTCATCTATATGATTTCTGAACTTTTATAATTATATATATAGACAAACACCCACTAAGGATCAACTTTTCCAAATTTCGTTTTTTTCTTTAAATTGTTTTGTCACAATTTTGTAGTCATTGAGAAAATATCTCAAAGAGAAGAATGCCATTGCGATTTAGTAGTGTTGTAACTAAATATATATTATCGTCTATTATAAGTCTATATCACTGACAAGCTGTACTGGTTTTTTTCTTGTCCATTGTTTTTGGTAATGGGTTTAGATCGAGGTTTATGTGAAATAATTTGAGAAAGTTTTCGTGAAAACCAAGTAACGTAATCATAAATGCATAGCTAGCTGATCGTAAACCTACGATGCAATAGCAAAAAAGCTAGAAGTCATGTTTTTAAACGTAACTAGAACATGGTTTGTTACATACGTCTATAACTTTGTTATCTTGGAAGACATAAAGCCATGTGTTGAAAAAAAGAAGAAGAAGAAGGCATAAAGCCAATATATCCAAATAGATAGTAAGATATCATGGGTTTGGAAAATTAAAGAAACAAAAGTTTAGCTAGACCAATAATCTAATTAATAACAGTAACAAATGGAATCTTTGGAGAAGAAATGATGGCATGGCTAATGTGTATCGGTTCAAGAGTCAAGACAATGCACAAGGATCCAAGAAAGCATTCAAACAAAAAGAGAAACAGTAAAAGTGGAAGGTGTGTCATGTGTGATGCCCACTTCAAATGGTTGAAGATATTAGAGAACATAGAGGTGTGCAGTCTGAAAAAATGATTCACGCTTGAAAATATTTTTTAGGCCAGCTTACTAAACTATAAATTAGTTAACCTAAGTATTAAAAACTGGACATCTGAACCAAAATAAAATAAATTAAGTAAGCGTTTGTCTTTGAATATTGAAAATATATACAATTTTGACATAGTTGTTATTATTTTAGCTACCATTATTACAAAGAAAGATTAAAAATGTGAGAGGAGGTATAACGTGGGTTAATGACTTACACTAAAAGAAAAACAAATAGAACATGTCGTTCTCTTGGACCGACCACGATAACTATTTTAAGTCTCTATCTTATTTTTTTTTGTCAATATTCTTATATAGTTACATCAGAGCATGACTTAGCGAATGATTCATACGCAGACAAAAATGAACAAAATGATCTCACAAAGTTGATATTTTATTTGATTAGTCCTTCATTGATTTCACTTTCTTATATAATCAACTTCTTTAAAGAAAAAATAATAGCTCCAAAGTTCAAATATGTATATACGATGAAATAGACCTCCATATATCCATTGACTCCGCTCGTGTCTTGTGATTGTTAGATACTTTAGATATAATAGTCCACCTACAAGATTCACGTAGAGTGAACCCTTCTGAAGAATAATTCAACATTTGTTTTCATCCGTCAAGCTGTTATACATCATATTAACAATTTTTTTATTGTGTAAGATTGATAGTCTTGAGACGATGTTCTACATCTCTGTAACTGACACCCATAACTTACAGAGGATATATCATTCATAATCCCTGTCTCCATTTCTCTGGTAGATACAGAACCATATTTCGATTGAGCTCTAGGCTCCGTTACAGAGGCCGTCAATTATTGGGCCTATTGATTTTCTAGTGGATATGTTGAGTTTCTGTTAGGCCTCTTGATTCTTCTCAAACCATGGTTTTTGAAAACCTAAAAAGAAAAATAGCACAAGAATGAAAACTTTTTTTAAAGTTGTGGTTATAATGTTAAGGTTGTGGTGCTCTAATACATTATATATTTCTTGACCATTAATTAATGTTAAGGTTGTGGTGCTCTAATACATTATATATTTCTTGATAATTAATGGTGAGTATGAATAAGTTTCAATAACTCAAAGTTCTATTTTCTACTATCACAAAAGCATAAAAAAAAAAAAACAATTGACATCAAAACTTCAACTTGGTTCTCCACATATCTCCAATAACTTTCCCAGGCTGTGGATTGTCCGGTCCTCTATCTCGTTGCCCTGACGTGAAGTACAAATAGCCGTTCCAGTATCCAGCCATAGCTGTTTTTACACGGTACGGTAACCGTCCAATCACAGACCACGTCTGAGAAATGTTATCACACAGTTAGTTAAGTAAAACGTTTTAGGTTTAAGGAATCAGAAACATTATTAAGAGAAGCATTATACTGACCAAAGTGTCTAACTGAAACCGGAAGATCTCTCCAACAAGTACAAGCCTTTTGGTCACTGGATGCCAATCCGTGGTCCCACCAACGATAACAATCGAGTTATTGACGATGATCCACGCTGATTCAATGTGGGAGTTGTTCTTTGGCATCGGTGGTAACATTTTCCACTTCATCTCCTCGTCCATCATGTACACCTCACCATTGAAGAACTGAAATGCGACCAAACATTAGGAATTGTATGAGGATACATCAAACTGTGGATAGCAAAAGAGAGAGGGTTAACCTCTCGTCTACGTGAGCATTTGAAGATGGGTGAGTTAGGTTTGGCCATGAAATCACCTTCTTGACCTCCGATCACAAGTAGCTTGTCGTTAGCAACTACACAAGCCCTACAAAACCATTAAACCATGATGTTAAGCAACACAAAGGGCGGCTCAAAACAAAAGGTAAAAGCAGGAGCAAGTATTGAAAAACCTGTGTGGTCCACCTCGAGGAATTGGAACCTCTTCCCTCCATTCGTCAAGAGCTTTTCCATCTTTTACAGCTATGCTCCAATGGTCATACGCAACCGCGTTGCGATTCTCTTTGCTTCCTCCCATCACATGAAGCCTCCCTCTCCATATCTGAGTCGCTGGAGCATACCTGAAATTAAACAACAGGAGCTCGATGACTGCATTTGCTTATATGGTAAAACAATACTACATGATCCCAAAGCATACCAAAGACTGAATCACTCATGATTCTTCAAGATTGATACATCTTAGAATCACTAAACCCTGAACATTAAAACCTAATGACTCCCTCAACAGCATTCTTTTACCAAGCATAGTAGACATAACTTTCTAATTACATGCCACGCAACTAAAGACCTTACCTTGGAGCTGGTAGTGACGGAAACTGGAGCCAGGTCTTGGTGGTCGAGTCTAAGACAAAGGAACGAGAAGTGGGTCCTCTGCACTGAGGACCAAACTGCCCTGAAACCACATACACATACCGTCCATCCGTCACGATCCCGAGGTGAGAATTGGCCATCTCTTTAGGTGTGTCGAATCTGTCACACCATTTGTTGTCTGTGAAGTTGAACACATCCACATGAGAATGAACCTGAGGAATAATCAAAGTCATCAATCTTATCATTACAAAATTTGAGTATAAATAGTTAACGTAAACGAGTACTTACGTAGTCGAGACTGCCGTAGCCGGAGAAGACATACAAAAGGTTTTTGATTTGTACAGAGTATCCGTCAAGTCGAGGAACTGGAGCTGACGGCATTTGCTCCCATTGTAACTCCGGCGCCGGCAAATCGGCAAACGTTGCTGATAATAAACGGACGTTAACATGGTCATCTTTTGTCTTGTTCGATTGTTTGCTTCTCTGCAAAAAAAAGGAGAAAGCTTTTGAGAATCTAAGAGAGAAAGTCATCGTTTTTACACAACTGATTCGAACTTACTTTCTGCAAAATCCGGGAATCGATGCTCGGAGCTTGAATCTCCGGTGGGTTTTCAGGTACCCAGATGTAAGAAACGCTGGAGAATGATAGTTTTTTAGAGGAAGACAGACAAAGAAAAGCTGCGACGAATCCTATCCCGAGCACACTAGTGAAGTACATTACAAGCATCAGTCTCCTAGAAGATCGGTGGTGGTGATCAGGTTTATTCGCCATTGTTGTTTTTGCAGAGACATCTCAGTTCTAGTAATAAGGAAATATATAGACTTAAAGCAACACGACGGAGACAAAAGAGAGAGAGAGAGAGAGAGAGAGCTTTCACGTCGGTGGAGAATCTCTAATTACCGGCAAAAGATGTGCGCCGGTGGTTTTCCCCAACCAGATATCATTCCGCTCACCGTTTTCTTTTTTTTTTTCTTTTCCTTCCGAACGAAAGAAGGTTTGATTGAATTATATGGGCTTACCAAGCCCTATATATAGGCCCATGAGAGAATCACTTGCCCAATACTCAATACTTTAGTTACGCTTGGTATAACCGTCCGGGTGTAATAGTGGATTCGGTGTAGATAGTTTTTAAGTTTTATCTGTATGTTGAAAAAAAAAGGCTCTCTCCCTTGTGACAAAAATATTTAAAAAAAATTCCATAGACAACAGTGTCGAGGAAGACAGGAAAGTGAATACAAAGATGTCTTCTTTATTGAAAACAAACAAACCGGAAAGATGGAACAGTAGTAGCATGTGAGAGGAAACAAAACAAAATGTATAATCTTAGAATCATGTTTGATTACGAGGATCAAACTATTTTTCGTTATTATCCTCATAAAACTCTCTAGAGATAATCAAAAGGAAAAAAAGAAAGATTGGTCTTTCCACCTTCAAAGATTTTTATGACACGGAAAAATGGAGATACGTTATTACCCAGAGAAAGGCTCTTCTCCTATTTCAAACATCCATTGTTGAAAAAAACGATTGTGTGGACCCACAGCATAAGCTTTAGTAAGCGGTGCTTTAGTTCACCACATCAAGAACCAGCTTCCGGGACTTGAGAACCGACCATTTCAGTCGCCTGTAGTACGCTGCTTGGAGCAGAGCCAGAGATAGTAGGAATATCCATTTGAAACCCATCTGCAAATCATGAAACCCAACATTAATCTCCATCTCAATATATGACCTATTTTATATGAAAGCTAGCTCCCGATTTCAGCTGGTTCTTTGAATCTGTCTAGAAGATGAGTTGTAAGGATCGTAAAATAAGTGAAACCCGTGTTAGCAGTATATCAACATGTTAGTACAATACTACACTTGGTAGTACAAGACAACAATCTCCTCTTCAAGTCTCCTAGTTTGATGATAAACGAAAAAAAAAAACAAGTAACTTCAAATGAAATTTTGCTACATAAACCAAAATGCAATATGCATCAGAGAAAAAAAGGAAGATAAACGTACCAACTTCCTCTCTTCCATTTCTGGTTCAGCTGCCCAAGACAAGAATGACACAACATCTTTACCCATCTGCGCTCGCAATTGAGAAAAAAGTAAAGTTAATAGCATGACACGGAGTAAGGTTTCAAATATTTCAAATGAAGGAAACCTAACCTGAGCCTCTGTGGCGGGGACACCATCTTCATACTCAACAGCTTCATCATTAAGCATTTTCGGCATAGCAATTGCTCCCCCAGGGAAATAAGGATTGTAGTGTAACCCCTCTCTTATCTGTATAATTATCATAGACTCTCTCACAACCAGCAAATCTGAATTCGAAGAAGTCTAATGTAGAAAATGAGATCTAAATTACCGAAATGCCAGCAGGAGGATCACGGTAACCCGTCAAAAGAGCAAAGACGTAGTTTTGACCGTTGTGGCGTGCCTGGAAGACAGATTATTGAAACCACTTAGATCACTAAACACAAATTTGCTACAGATATTCAGTTTTACGTAGACAGAAACAGACCTTAGTGATAAGACTTAAATCAGGAGGATACGCTCCACCATTAGCAAACCTTGCAGCTGATTCATTGGCATATGGTTGAGGCAAGCGGTCACTGAGCTTACCAGGACGGGTGAACATCTCCCCCTCATCATTAGGCCCATCAACAACCTCGATTTCAGCTGCCATTGCCTTTGCCTCTTCCTCTGTGTAAGCGACACCCACCAAATCACGGTATGAGATGAGAGACATTGAATGACAAGATGCACACACTTGCTGATAAACTTGATGCCCACGACGGATCCTGCACATACAACATCAAACCTTCATCAGTTAACACAGTATAAAACACAATTAGCCAAGCTTCACAGTATAACAATATAAGGTAACAGGATAAGCACTTAAGCTTATAAAAGCAAAAAAATCTATGACAAAATACTATAAAGATGCTACCACCAGACGAGAGTGGTGACAATAAGTAGATAAACACTCACGAAGCATGGTCGTATGAGCTGAGAATGCCATCATGAGGCCAAGGGTAGTCAGGACAGGCCAATCCGTGTTCGGCCTCATCAGCAGATGCTACCGTAGAAAAACTCAACAGCCCTGTAACACCAGCACCCAAGAGAGCAAAAGCTCTTACACCAGAAGAACCAGCGTCCACATGAGCTTTCTTGGAAGAAAACCACGACAGGACCGGAGTTGCCTGCAGGAATAACACAAAAACAACGCTAAGGCAAAAAAGTCTGCGGCAAACAAATTAGTTACATACATGCTAAAAAAGTACCCCATTTCAAAAGATTGTTCTTAAACTTAGGTTCACACTGAAGTAACATCTATAACAAATCAACAGACCATATCTTTGCAACAAATGACACTAAAAATTCAAAAGATGAATCTTTATCCCCCAAAGCACGAAGCTTTACCCACAGCACCCAAATAAATAACAAAGAAGGATTCTCTCTTTAAACAGATCCCAAGCTGAAATCTCACCCAACACAAATCAAATTAGAATTACAAAAAAGGTTAATTGAGATTGGGAAACATCTCACGGCTGATTGGGAGTGAAGCTTCCTCCTGAGAATTTGCTGGATAACTCCTCCTCCAACCATTTGATTGACGCTTTGTACCCAAATCAACTCGCTGGAGAGCAAACAAAATGAATCAAAACAGAATCATGAAGCAGTGATAATGCGATACGAATAAACAAAAGGCGAACAAGCCCTAGAAAAAAATCTGAGTCTACATACAGATCCGTCGATATAGATGGATACCAATTCAAACGTCAGATAACAACAGCATATCGAACGATTCGAATACGAGATATAGCTACAGAGAGAGAAACTAACCGGTAAATGAAGTGACGAGATCGGCGACGGAGACGATCGAGGAAGGAACGAAGAAGAAGTAAAAGAGAAACGAGAGAAAATGGGAGCTCCACGATGACACCAGCGGCTGCTAACAACACACGATAGTTCTACCTTTTTGGGCCTATGGGCCAACCTCAAATTGCAGGAGCCCATTTGTTTCTACTTAATGCAGAATTTTTTTGACCCAAAAAAAGAGAGATTGTATCTAGTTATTAATATTATTTTCCGTAATATAATGGATTGTTGTAATAAAAATGTTTTAGTAAGGAACATTCTCCATTTTATTACTTTTTGGAGTCTTCACTAAAGTTATAATAAAATAAAACAAATTTTGTGAAATTTATAAAGTAGGAAGCAATTTTGAGTAGTTCTTTTTTTTTTGAAAAAAACTTTCTATTTAAATTGCATGAAAGAAAAATAATACAGACTTTTAAGCCTTAGTTTGGTTGTGGATATTACAAGAGATCCACATAATTAGCCAGAATAGTTAAGAGACTTAATTGAAAAGCCCAGAAAAAAAAAGAGCCCAGTCCTAGTATCCAAAAACTGTACCCAATTCCGTAACATGCAGAGGGAGTAGATCACCGAAGCTACATCTAGAGCATCTCTGAAGCCGTAGCGGCATTTTGAGATCGGAGCACCTGTTCCTAACAGTGAGATTCGGCGTGGAGAGAAGAGATTGCAAAGTCCTATAGCACCGGCGATGCAGTCTTGAGTTCCGTTCAATCCATAGGAGGTAGATCACACATTGCCAAGCAATCAGAAGGAGTTTCTTGTGCGCCTTAGGCAGTCGCAGGTTGATTAGGTAATTTGTGATCCCTTGATAGTCTCTAGAAGTTATGATCTCGCATCGCCGAGCTATTGGAGACCAAACCTCCCAGCTATAGGGACAATCAAATAGAAGATGATCACGTGATTCCGGCGTACCATTACAAACAGGCAAAGTGGATCCGTCGCAATATCCCAGATGAGTAGTCGATCCCTTATCTGGTATATGTTATGGACAAAGAGCGAAGAGAGAAAATTATGCTTAGGGATTCCACCTTTGCAATTTTGCGTAGTTAGAATCAGTTTTGAGTATGTATCAACAAAAACTGGAAACACATAAAAAAAATGTTTCTTTGTTTGATTAAAAACGTATTGGACCAACGATATGTTTTTTTTTAAACGATATGTTTTATTTTGTTTTAGTCAAACTTTATTTTGGTTTCTAATTTTTTGGAAAAAGAAAAGACAAGGTATTGTTCAATGTAAGGGCACTGTTGTAGTGTTGTGTTAACTTCTACATTAGTTTTTTCTTTTTTACAAATTACAACTGTTGTATCTACAAATATCATTGTCACGAACATTTCCCACTCGTTTACTCACATATGTTGGCATGCATTATGCATATGGTGTGAATATATACAAAAGAATATGTATGTATATATTTTCAAATGTGCGATGAGTCATGCATAACAGCTTTTTCAATTCAGGAATGGAGGACACATAATGCAACTTGATTGGTCGGAGATTACAAGGACCAATAAGAGTCCTCGGATAAGGTAGAACAGCATATTTTGTTTTGATTTGGACCCACGCATTTATATAATAGAAAATGGGGGAATATATAACATTATTGGAAGGCTTGGATAAGCCATACCATTAAATTTATCATATGAAACCTATGTGTATGCATCTGTATGGGTAAAACATATATTTCACATTGCTTCTGTATAGCCAACGGGTGTGCCTCTTCGTGTATAGTGGCCCGTCAAAATTAAATACTATCGTGTGTTGGACCATAGATAATCATATCAAACAAACATTTGCTGATAAAGTTTGAAATACAAAAGTTAAGTGACCCGAATTAAATAGCTCTAATAGGTTATCTCACCATTGTTTTACAATCATAATCAAACCTTAATTTTGTATGGCACAACGCGTACGTCGTAAAAAGGACAATGATATATATTCTTGTTTATATTGTGAAATTTAGTTCAGTTTACAACTAGTAAATATATTATGAGCCATTTTTCTATTTAACTACATTCTATTTTTTTAAAGTCAAATCAGTTTTATATACGAATTAAAAGAATGCAATATACAAACATATATTGTAAATATGCAAAATAAAAATGATATATAATCATAATACGTTGGTTGTTTAAAGTTTAACTAGATGAAAGCTAATGTACAAGTCTCACTTACAAAAAAAACAACACATACTGACACACACGAGCTATTGCACATATATGTATAATAGATCCACACCTGTGTATATTATATGTTTGGCGTTACTCATCTGTATGATTGATTAACATGATTTTTAAACTAATCAATAATAAACTGCACGATAATTAACAGAATGTAATCGTAGGAAGTTTAACAAGAATTTATCTGAAACCTAGGACTTGTAGTTGTTGCTGAATGGTTGTCAAAATACAAATAAAATGATTTATTCTTGTCACTCTTATCTCAGGTACGTACAGAAGAGAGGGACAAAATAATTAACTTAAAGAAGCAAAATAGACATATAAATATGGTGCAAAAGATGACACAGAAGATCCAATAATTTAACTGTATCTTACGCTAACCCTAGGCCACGTGGCGAATTACGATTCCTCCTCATTTGCCCCGAGTGATAATCTTTCAGCTCACCGGAGAGAGACACACAGAAAGACTATAGAAAGAAAGGGAGAGAGAGAGAGAGTGTGAGAGTGTTTTAATTAAAAAGGGAGAAAGAGAGAAAAAGATAATGGAACAAGATGAGTGGTTGAATACGCTAAGATACGCCGGCAAGGCTCATGATAAGGTTTCCGTCGACAGTCTCATGCTCCGGTACCGTCCGATCGCTCCAAAGCCGTCGACTGGTCAACCATGCGGTACAGGAGATAACAATAACAACAACAACTCGTACGGTAAACGAACCAAACGAAAGTACGTTAGGGTTTCGAAGAATATTAAAACCACGTGTCGAGGAAAGAGCAGATCTGACGTGTCTGATGGTCGGGAACAACCCGGTGTCGTGACGCTGCAGCTCATGCCGGAAAAATCTGATCTCTCAGGCGACTACACGCCGTTAGATCAGGATAGTCTCGATCCGTCCGTGAAAACGATAATCGGAGTTGAAACACGTGAAACCAACACGTGGGCCACGTTTAACGGCGGCGTGACGGCGGAGGTGGAGACATGGGTAACGGTGGAGTCCGTCACTGGCGTATATGACGGTAGTTCGAGTTCCCATGTGGTTGGGTGCACGGACGTCGAGATGGTGGATAATCTAGGTAAGGACACGTGCCCTGCGTTCGTATCGGATGCCTCGAACCGCGTGGTTTGGGTTAACGAGGCTTACCGGAGAAATGTTTCCGGTGAAGATTGGTCGTCATCTTTGTCGTTGCCGGATGTTATGGTGTGGTTGGTGGCTGAGGAGTCCACGGTGGCTATGTATTGTAACTACCGAGCTTTCACGTGTAGGGTGAGGATGCAGTACACCTGGCAAGAGACAAAGTATACCAAAACGGTACCGTGTGATGTGTGGAAAATGGAGTTTGGTGGTTTTGCATGGAGACTAGACACAACAGCTGCTCTGACTCTCTGGCTTTGATGCTGATCGCTGCCTGAAACATGATGGTAAGAATCATAAAGTTAAGCTCTGTGATTTAAAGTTCGGCTAATCACAACCTTTTAATCACTCTAGCAAACTTTGTTTAGGCATATAAGAATGGTTGAATAAGAAACAAGTGATGATAATGTTGAGAAGTATGAAGAAGCTGAGAATGCTTAAATATATAGAACATGCCGTAATAATGGCAGATGTTTATTGGCAAAGATTAAATAAAAGATGCCTTTGTGTATGGTTTCCTACTAATTTTGGCTTCTCTTTATATTTTAGATCGATAAATCTCTTAAATACATAACAAATCAGTGTGTTCTAAGATATCGCCAGTTATTTCACATGTATAATATATTATATAACAGATCAGTGTTTAACAGATTAGTGTGTTCTGAGATATCGCCAGTTATTTCACCGGTATAATATTTACCGTCAAATGGATTTATATAATATGATTTAAACTATATTGTAAAAGTAATTTTGATCTTGAGCTAATAAATATGTTATAAACTTAGATTTGATATAGATATATACACCAACATATATGTTCGTAGATGGAACACATGAACTATATGGGGACCCCTATTAGGTGTCATACTTGGAATTAAATTACTTCACTAAGCTTTCGAATTCCCCACATTACACAAATATACAAACACTTACGTGTAATATATAAACTTATATATAAGGCTATATCAAATAAGTTTTAAGAACAGCGACATGCTCCATATTTTTCTGTCCTTTGAACGTGCACTTGTCTCTTCGCTATTGGAATACTCATATATATATAGCTTATGCTTTATAAAGTATATAAGTATATGTTTACGGCTTTGAATTTTGACCTTTTTATATATGTTTTTTAATGACTTGTAATCAGCATCATCTTAAATGACAATCAACCTTCTTACTATTGGCGTGGCCCAGAATCAACCGAAGCCCAACACAGCGAATCCCATGACCAACCTGCAACAAGACAAAGCAACGTTAATGTTGAACAAAAGCAGAGCTAAAGAATGTTGCTCTGTAAGTACGGCAAAGCAATGCATACAGCTGGGAAATCGTTACTCAGTCTTATCCTACTAAGGATACAGCTGTATCCTGAGTCTCTAGATCCTTCTTCTATTGTCTATATAAGCTTTCCTTCATTATAATCACATTAACACTTAAGAAATAAACTTATATTCTTCAAAGCAAATCTCTTTCTTTAGCTTTGCCTTCACTTACAGCTCTTTAAATATACATTCATGCATCCTTCGAAGCCGTGCACCAAACAAATGCATGTTGTTTGTATCTGCATATATACAATTATACACACACACACACATATATACATATATACTACAAAGTAAGTAGATCACAAGGTTTTCAATTTCTTTCTTCTCTAGATTGAGATTTTATAGTTTGAGCATCGTTTTATGTGATAGCTATGATCATATTCTCTATATTTTCATTTGTTCCTATATAATGCATGGAAGAACTAGGAACGTTGTATGTATTTTGAATCATTCAGATTGCAAGAAACATATGTATAGATACACTTTGCATACAAGCAACACTTGTATGTGCATTTTTACGCATGTTAAAGTTACTGGAACGGTATGTTAACCATATCTAATTAAGTTATATTCTTATAAAGTAATAGCTTCGTGGGTTCTTCTTATTTCTGCATGTGGAGAAGCCTCATTGGCTGCCAAAAAGGTTGACAAGTTTAAAAAGCAAAAGCCAAAAGTTCTTCTAATGAGAAGGGAGAATAAATAAAGTTGTAACATTCACACACAGATCAAGCCTACACTTGGCATTCGATAAGAGAAATATAGGAACCAATCAGCGTCTTCGCATTTCTCCCTTACTTTCTTTCCGACAAAGCTGACGTCATCATTATCTAGGACCCGTTGATTGGTGGTGCGGTCGTTCACGTATCACAGCGAGTTTTAGATCGAGCCGTACGTGTTATGTCATGGGTTTTGCGCTCGCGTGTATTGAATTGAACAGTCCTCTTGAGTGCGTTGGAATTTTTGGAACACGATTACGAATGACAACCTTTAACATGTAGTTGAAGATACTCCAATCTTAAATGGCCAACCAATATAAAGATTTGGAAAGTGTTAGTTATTTAGTGATAGAAAATGATTATCTTACATTATTACATAACATTTGTGAATGATCGAGAATTTTAGCTAGTGGGTAGGTTCAAGTTTATTTTAGAGTTAAATCAAAGTATATATTATCTGTACGTAATATTTGTGACAAATCGAGGGTTTTAGTGGGTAGGTTCAGGTTTATTTTAGATTTAAAATCAAAGAACATAAATTACCTATACATAATAATTCTGACTAAACGAGGGTTTTAGTGGGTTGGTTCAAATTAATTTTGAAGTTAAAATCAAAGAACATATATTATCTATTATCAACTAGTTGGCAGAATTAAATTTTAGCAAAAAAAAAAAAACTAGTTGGCAGAATTTGTTTTCATGCACCACCACAAATTAATAATAATAGAATAAACATGATCATATATCAGATAATGTAGTCACGGGATAATTCTTATCATTTAGCATATCAGCAATAAAAAACATTGTATTTATATAGAAACACTTGTGCCAGCACTGTGATTCGTCTACATTTCTGCAAAATTCCTGAAAAGAAAGTACATTTATAGTGGTTTTGATTCTTGTTGTAAGAGTGAGATCGGGAATCGTTAGAAAAAAATAATTAAATAATTAGTGGATTCCACCAAAAGTTAAGGATTCAATCCTTAGATTTTTTTAAATAAGGATTCATTCTTAGTGAATCTTTAATACGCCCGCGATTGGTTGATATTTTTTTATTTTTATTTTTATAATTTGAAAAAAAGATAATTAAAAAATCAAAAACATTTTTTCTAAAGATTTCAATGGGATAACACCTTTGCGGCTGCTCTAAGGAAATAAGTTAAAGCTTGTATCCAACCTCCTTAACAGGTTGGCTTAACAGTTTTCCGGCTTTGAGCTTTCAACTAAACGAAGTTAGAAAGAAAAAAAAATCTTTCAACTAAACGATACACTCGAGTTTTTAAAAATGAGCTAGAGTATACACTGTCATATACAAAAAAATTTAAATAAAAGGAAAACCAAACTAAAACGAATAGTTGAAAAAAAAAAAAACGAATTATAGCATCTCTAGAAAGTAGAGACGAATCAGTCAATCAGAGAAGGCATCTGACATTATATTTATTTATATAATCTAAAGTATTGATCGAGTAACTTGTAGTACTCTTTATGTTGTTGAAGTAGGGTTCTATTGGCGTGAGAGGCTCCACGTGTACTGTCGCTTTCGATAGTGGTATAATAGATGGAGGTCTCTCGTTCGTCCAGCACTTGGTTGGACCGGGACCATAATCTCGACGTCCCATCACCATAGATACGCTAATGTTAAGAGCATCATTAACGGAGAGTATGTTGCCAAGGGTTTCTAACCACTTCAATATTAATTATTTTATGTAATTTAGTTAAAATTTAAATTTTAAATCACAAAATTAAGGTAACCTAATCAAAAAGTGACATGTATAAAAGGAGTATTATATATCTTTTTGTTGAAGTTCTTTGCACACATCTGACTATTTCTCTCACAAACATTTTTAATATATATTTTTCTTTTAATAGGTAGAACCTCTTCGATATGCCATCGGAGCAGATCCATCCGGAGTTTTTAATAGAATATCTAGTGTATTAATACTACTAAACAAAAGAAAAAAATTAAAAGAGAAGAGAAGCAACAAACTCGCATCTAAACAGACACACTGGAAGAAATTCTCTAAAACTTTTAGGAGACAGTTTTATAAAGAACACCAAAATTTAATTATTTAGCTTAATTACATTAAAATTAATAACATTCATGTTGACCAGAATCTTAAAACAATTTTTTAAGATTCTAGGGTGTTCTTAGGGTTGCAACCACTATGTGTTAAAATAAAACTTGTATAGAACATTTGGATGCATCACTGATAAAACTTCTAAATTTATTTTTCATGTTGCGTTTGGTAGAAGTCTGCATATTGGAGAGGAGATCCCACATCGGAAATATGAAAGGGACATTAGTAATATATAAGGGACCTGAGCCACTCCACTAATTACCAATTGGTTTTAGGTTGGAAGCCCATCTAGCTTAATATGGTATCAGAGTCCGATCCGAACAATCCAACCCGATCAATTATCAATTCAGCCTAAAGTCGGCCAATCGATCCTTGCCCAAACATTCTGAGATTGACGCTCAAAGAGCCATCATCTCGAGGGGGCGTATTAGGGACAAAGGTCCCACATGGAATATTGGAAGGGATTTTTAGTAGTATATAATATAGATGGGTCACTCAACTTATCGCCAATTGGTGATAAGTGGAGTGGTCCATCTAGCTTATCATGGTATCAGAGGCGGCCCATTACCCTGACCCATTAATTCGGCCCGGAAAGTGGTCCGATCAACCCATTAGCTGATGGCCCATAGAAGGCTCAGTTCTCCGAGATTTGCTAGAAAAATAAAGCATTGGATTAATTATGATGGATTCATTATCTTAAGGACCATTATCTCGAGAGAAGAAGATCCCACATCGGAAATATGAAAGAGACATTAGTAATATATAAGGGACCTGAGCCACTCCACTAATTACCAATTGGTTTTAGGTTGTAAACCCATCTAGCTTAACACTGCATGCATGTTGTAATTTATCTACGCGGCTTTTTGAAAATAATTTAAACAAGAGAACTTAAAATAAATCCCGTAAAAACATTACTGGCTTAGTGTTGAATGAAGGCATGAACGAACCATATGAGTTCGATATATAATTTTCTCTTCCTTCTAAGAAACACTGGGATACAGTTCAAAAAAAAAACATGGGGATAGCCGGATAGATTTGAGTTACAATGCCTGTTGTTGTTGGCATAAGGTGACTGAAATTCCTCAAGCAATGCCTGTGTTTTATCAGGTTTATTATCATAAAATTAGAAGAAGAAAAAAACATCTACAGTCTCCTTTGTAAAAATATATTATGGTTTGACTAGCATCTCTTACCCTTATCACGGACTATAACAATAGATCGAACCAAAGCCTAACATCATGAGCCTAATAAATAATTAACATCATGAGCCATATGGCAATCGGATTTTATATTTTGGAAATCAAATAGCTTATGATATATATCCTCGGCTGGGCTTATATTTTATCAGATGAATACGGGCTTTAACCCAACTATCTCATAGACTTATCTCAGGAATCATGACATACATGTCGTTTACTTTTTCCAATATCAAAACTCATGTTGGTTTTTCATTAAAAAACAAACTTCGACCCGTTTTTTCCAGTGTAGTGAACTCACCAGTGGCTTCTAGAGAGGGACATTTATTTAGTCTACACGCAAACTCACATGACTAGGAAAAGTCAACGATCGCTACGCTCGTGACGCTACCGTTAAAAACTATCACTACGTAAAGGAAAACCCACGTTAAGTAATCGTTAACTCACGGCAGACAATAATCATATCGACCGTTGGATATAGATCTGGCGGCTATTACAACAATCAATACAGTCCGTCCGATCAGACAATTTACTTAGGCTTTTGTCGATTCTCCGACTTGGTTCCGTCTCCAAACCTTATTTTTCTCACGCGAAAAAGCTCTGATATTTTTTAGAAATCGCGCCGACGATTCGATCTCGAGAGTTTCTGGTTTTGATTCCGTAAGTCGATTCGTGATTCTAGGGTTTTGTTGTTTCAGTCTTCTTCTTCTGCTTCGTGACGCGTTTGGTTTGGTTTGGTTTGGTTGGTTCACGGATCTTTTGGGGGCGATTTTTTTTCTAGGGTTTCTGTAAATTTCCCCCCTTTTTCCGGAATAATTGCTTCCCTTTGATTGGTTCTTTCGTGGGGAGCTTGCATCTGAGGTTGATCGAGGTTTCAAAGTTCCTGTCTTGGTTTGATTCGAAGTTGATTTCCGTGGAGGAGGGCTTGTGACGATTCAGCTTCTAGGAGCTGGTAATGGTAACATTCAATCTGTTTTGGTTATGGGTTTTTGATAAATCGTATGATTAGAGCTGGATAAGAAGGTTTCATCTGATTTGGCATCAGCGTATAGGGCTCCAAAAACTATATAAAGTGAAATTGGGTTAGCAAAACATGTGTATTTTTGTTTCTGCATGATTAACCTAAAGTGATTATTGATTAGGCAGGCGCCTGGACCAAATCGTTCTAGAAAAATTGTTTAGGTTTGATTTTCCGCCTGTCTAGAATAGACCGATTTATAGAACATTGATTAGATCATGCTGTTTGTGTCATAACAAGTTTGTTGCCGCTGTTGTAATTTTGAGTAAATGTTGCAAATATTTGTACTTTATATGTTGAAATGGGAATAGGAACTGTCTCTGTGAGTTCTTGAGGGGTAAGTATTAGTTTCTGTTGATATATGTGATGCAGGTCTCTTGCAAATTGTGAATTTCAGAAGCTGAGGAAGGGTTATATTTGTTGAAGTTCTTTCTTGCCAAAAAAATGGTTGAAACTGCTGCGTTCCCAGGAGGGTATTATCGGAATACGTTCGAGGCGCCTGATGAATCAGAGGGCTCTGGAAGCTCTGCGCAGATTGATACCGAGGTTACTGCATCTGAGAATTCAAGCACTCCTGCGCGAAAGTTGAATTCTGATGATGAAGATCCTTACGGTGTCCAGAGACAAGTCATTTCTTTGTACAACATGTCACAATCCGAGAGGAAAGACTTGATTCATCGGCTCAAACTGGAGTTAGAGCAGACTAAGATAGTGCTTAAGAATGCTGAGCTGCAGAGGTTGAACACGCCCTCTGTGTCGTCTACCTGTGCTAGAATGGGTTTTAACTCTGCTCAAAAGGTATCATCATCATCTCGAGTCAGCAATTCTAAGAGGCCATCTGATTTTGCAATGGGACCGGGAAAGAATGTTCGGCATCAGTCTGCGACGGCTTCTCGTGGATGGAACCGTGGCTCCTCGGGGAAGTTTGAGTCTTCCTCGAAAGAGTCTATTCCTAGTGTTACTAACGTGACACTGATGAAGCAATGTGACACGCTTCTGAAAAAGCTCTGGTCCCATCCGCATTCTTGGGTTTTTCAGGCGCCGGTTGATGTTGTGAAGCTTAACATACCCGACTATCTCACTATCATCAAGCATCCCATGGACTTGGGGACAATAAAGAAGAACTTAGCGTCTGGTGTGTACTCAAGCCCACATGAGTTTGCTGCTGATGTGAGGCTTACGTTTACAAACGCAATGACGTATAACCCTCCAGGGCATGATGTTCACATTATGGGGGATATACTAAGTAAACTGTTTGAAGCGCGGTGGAAACTTATTGAAAAGAAACTACCAGTGTCTAGCATGCAAACTTTGCCTGCAACCACAGTGGAACCTCGTGAAGAGAAGAGAACTGCTGTGTTTGTTCCTCCGGCGAAGAAGAGAAAGATGGCTTCACCCGTTAGAGAGAGTGTTCCTGAACCAGTGAAGCCACTCATGACAGCTGAGGAGAGGCATAGATTGGGGAGACAGCTCGAGTCACTACTGGAGGAACTTCCTGCACAGATCATTGACTTCTTGAAGAAGCACAGTTCAAATGGAGGAGAAATTGCAGAAGATGAAATCGAGATAGAAATCGATGTTTTAAGTGATGAAGTACTGTTCAGTCTTAAAAAGCTTCTGGATGAACATATCCAAGGTAAAGAAGCGAAGCAGTCGAATGTTGAACCATGCGAAATAGAGGTAATTGTCATCTCACCTGCTGGAACAAATTTTTAAACTCAAATTTACTGAGAATGGTTATTTTTCTTTTGTTGCAGCTTCTCAATGGACCAGGACCGAGCAACTCGTTGCGGCAACGAGGTGAAACTCAGAATCTGCTTACATATTATGTTCTGGGTTGTTATGATTTCTGTAGCCGACACTTTTTTGTTTACCTTCGCTTTGCTTCGGTGTTTCCTTTCTAGGGAATGAAATGGCTGATGAGTATGTCGGTGGAAACGAACCTCCTATCTCAAGGAGCTCCAGTGGTTAGTCCTAATCCATATAAAATTCTCATTTCCTTCAGAAAACTTGCTTGTTCTAGGTTCTCTGTGGATGGCTTAATCACTGACTCATGTTTGTATCAGAACCTTTACACAGTGCCTCCGCTCCTATGTTAAATATCATAATATCTGTAGCGTTTTCGTTTTAGTTTTACCATATGATCATCTGGTCCCAAATATATTTCCTGTCTATCAAGTTTCATATTTTGTTAGATCTCTTTAGATAAGTTGACAAATTTTGTAGAACCTAGAATCTCTTTTTTTTTTTTGCATGAAATAGGGAGTTTGGTAGGTTTCCGTAGCATCAGTTGTTTATAACAAGTTCTATGTGTTACTGAACTGGGTGTTGCATTTCAGATTCTGAGTCTGGGAGTTCTGAAGATGATGACGCTAAACCCATGATCCAAGAGGGTGCTTCCAAGGTATAATTTACAGCTTTAGCTTTTCAAGGCTTGTAGTTTGTCATTTTATCTAAACCACGCGACTGATAACATTTCCAGATACCTGAAACTACAAATTCTGAGGCTCAAAGAGATGAAGATACGAGGATTGATGGTCTTCTCGATGGAAGTGGTGAGTATTTAAAGTCTTTGGAAATCATAAGCTTGAGGTTTTGTTTATGTTGCAGTGGAGAAGTGTTATAGATGTTGGCGATTGCGGCTGGTTGCAAAATTACTCTCAAAATAGTTTTTCTTATTACATCTTTGGTGTATTTATTACAGAATCAAATGGTGCTCCGGAGCAAATGGATATTTCATCTCAGCAAAAGCCTAGTTCTGATGAAACAGATGGTCAGCCTGATGGTGAGATGGAGAGTTTATTTAGTTGAGTCATGAAGTGAGTATCTCACAGACTTAATGCTTTAGGAAATACAGTGGAAAATCCGGTTTCATCTGAGAAGAAATATAGAGCAGCGCTGTTGAAGAACAAGTTTGCAGATATCATTCTAAAAGCACGCGAGAAAACACTACCACAGGTCTGTCTACTTGTCCTCAGTTTAGCCTAACCTTTATTTTGACTTAAAAGTGGTCACTGGATTACACTCCCTATAGAAATTAGTTGAAGAGTTCCTATTGATCCTGGGAACTAATATGGCTTTCATATGATCTTGCATGAGAGCAGAATAGTAGTAAGGGTGACCCGGAGAAGCTTCGCAAGGAAAGAGAAGAACTCGAACTGAAGAAGAAGAAAGGTTGTTTATATAAAGTCACCTGATCCTTCTTACGGAGACCAAGTTTTTAGTTTTATGTTCAACTAACTGGAAAAAACTTCTATTTTGTGTTGCCAGAGAGAGCACGGCTACAAGCTGAGGCAGAGGCTGCCGAAGATGCTCGTCGCCAAGCTGAAGCAGAGGCCGCTGCAGAAGCTGCTGCTGAGTCTAAGCGGCAGAGAGAAGTTGAAAGAGAAGCCGCTCGCCAAGCTTTATTGAAGGTACATAGCAAACATCTTTGCATTACAAAATCACAAACTCTGAGAACAGTCAATAAAATGTTTCATTACATGTTTGACTTTGGTGCAGATGGAGAAAACTGTAGAGATAAACGAGAACTCGCGGTTCCTCGAGGACTTAGAGATGCTGAGATCGAGTGCGCCAGAGCAATTGCTTAGCTCAGTAGATGAAATCAGCCCCGAGAGAAGTTTAGACGCCCTTGGAAGTTTCAACCTCAGAGGAATGAACCCCCTTGAGCAACTCGGACTGTACATGAAAGAAGATGATGATGAAGAAGAACCCGAGGCTCCTCCTGCTGTTCCAAAGCTAGCCACAGACGTGGAAGAAGGTGAAATCGATTGAAAAAATAAGTGTAAACATATGTATGAAACGATAGCCAGGGCTGGTACACAGACACACAAGAAAGGGAGGTTTATAGCCTTGTAAGAAAAGGTCCACTTTATGGCTCATTGTTTTATGAGCTATGGAATGGATCTCTCTCTTAAAGACAAGTGTGGTGTGTGAATATGTAAAACCCGAAGCAAACGATTAAAACTTCATAGAGGAGTCAGTGTATGATATTAAAAAAAGGAAAAAAAAAACAGGCAAGACCATTGTCTGTGTAAGGATCTTATGTTGTTTACATTTGTTCTAGATGACTCTCCTTTTGAGATGATAAGTGGTGAGCTTTGACGAATGATTTGATTCTATCAGGCTATAAGTCTATAACCTTTCAATCTACAAGGTTGAGTGTTCTCTGATGTGGGTATGAAACTACCAGAGATAAGTAACCAATCGACTCTGCCTTCCTCACCAACCAAATCTATCATGTAACTATGAAACATGCTACAATTCAAGCAAAGGGATGCTGAGATCTCAAAATGTGTAGCAATTGTTTTAGACACACGATTCCTCAAAAGGCGTTAATAGATTATTCGACCTATGCGCTAATTTCAAACCATATTAGCGATTCATAATCCTCAAAAACAAAACATCATGAGTAAAATCAATCATGTATTTATAACGTGTAAACAAACTTTAAGCTCTTTAATATACATCGTATGTTTCAGAGACCATATGTGGTCCAAACCTTCCTTGTGCTGTAAATTAAGCGGAAACTTGTAGTCCTTAGCTTGAAAACGCCAAAGACAATGCCTATCTGAAAAAAAATCGCCAGTAAAATCTAGCAAAGAACAATGGTATCCGTAGAAACGCAACCGCTAGCAAACAAAAAGCTAAACACAATCTCAAATGCGAAAATGCAAGAAGACGTTGTGTTTGAGTTGCTTGTACTTACCTAGTTGGTAAACCAAGACTAGCTGAATCTCCTTGGTTTGTATATGGCTACTAGCCATTACGCATGGAACCTTTTTTTCAAAAGTTAGAAAAATGCATGTATTAATGTGAAATACACTCAGATGGAGTACTAAGTACGCATGTTACAGTATTTGCATAATCATACAATCTAATCTTCTAATTAATCTATTCCATATCTTTGATTTGAATGATTTGCTTTTACATAATCAAAATGGATCGATCTTATCAATCCACTCCTGCCTGGACATTCCCCTGAAATAAGAGCCCATGATTTTTAGCCTCATTGGAACTCTACCAGCCACGTTACAAACTTTTCTGGCAAGATCCTCGTAATCGGCTTTGGGGAACTTTTGACCAAAAGCAGCCATACAAAAGATTTCCAAAGCTTCACAATCTGATGGCAAACGCATTTCATAAATATAATTGATGCTATGTGCCTTCAAAACGGTTATAGCTTGTACCACGATGATAATTCGACTTCCAGGACCAAACCACAATGTTTCTTTCATAATCGCATCTAGTTGTTCCGATCTGTCAACGTTATCAATAACGACAAGCACTTTCTTGCCTTTCAGTATCTCCCGTTCAACTCTTAGATTAAAAACTTGGTTATCATTTTGCTTTGTTAGTAGAGACATAAACTCATCGGAACAAGCTGGTCTTGCAAGTGTTTTGATATCCTTGATATAGTGACTCGCGTCGAAATGTTGACAGAGTTGGTTATATAGTAATTTGGTAATTGTGCTCTTACCGATCCCAGGAAGACCCCAAATGCCTATCATCCTCAATTCATCCAAATGTAGGCATAACAATAGTTTCATCTCTTCCATATGAGCTCCCGTTCCAACTAAGTGGTTTAACTTAGTTGAGCAAGTCAGCTTTTTTGAAACATCAGTAGCGATATTCTCGACCATGGCTGCTTCATTATCCCTGACAAATGGTGGGTGTATCACAGACTATATTTTCCAATGTTCAAGAAATAATTAGAAAATAACTAAGTCCTTGTAGAGAACTAACAATTAGACGGATTTTTGTAGGCATTAACTAATTTTTTTTTTTTGAATATATTACATTTATATAAGATATTATTTTATTTTTTCGATTTAATTATTGAATTATTTTGATGAATTATTAAAATTAGATTACCTGAAACAAAATTATTAACATTATTGTTTATATTTAACAGATCTAGGTTTACGGTTTAAACCAATTTAGAATGGTTCAAACCGATTTGAATCATATAAATCAGATTTTATGAAAATCGTTTCATGGCCTAGCTTCCGCCTAGAACAATATTTAGAACCATATTAATTTCTTTGGGTATATGTTATCTAAATATAAGCTAAAAATATAAAGTTAGGATAATTTATCATATATATATCATATTAGACATATATTACCAGCCAACGATAATTAAAGATCTAAGGACTAGAGAGACCAAACCAGTTGCGTGAATGATAACCAGCAATTGTGGCTACTTCTGTCAAAGCTACTCTCCATCTCCTAACTAACTCTTTAGTTTTACCGACACAAGTTCTTTTGAAGACCTTCCCGAAGTCTCCGGTTTGCTTACGTACATCACACGGGTCAACTTTGTAGAAAATGGCAATCACTATTTGACCAAACTCTCGCCTGCACTTCATAATCTCCACCAATTCATCCAGACACCATTTTGAAGAAGCATAGTTCTTGGAGAAGTAGACGACCGCGAGTCTGGATCCTCTAATCGCCCTTACAAGTTGAGAAGAGATGGATTCTCCTCTCTCCATCTCGTAGTCGTTAAACTGTCTGATTCCCTTTCTCTCAAAACCCTTTTGAACGTGACTGAAGAAGTCTCTGCGGACATCTTCCCCACGGAAGCTTGGAAACACATCATATGTCCAGGTATGAGGCAAAGAAGGTGACGAGAGACATAAAGAAGAAGAAGAAGAAGAAGAGAAAGGAGAGAAAAGATCCTCTTCTTTGTTTTCTTGTCCCAATCTGAATTTTCTATAGAGCGCGAAGAAGCCTATTGCAGCGATACAAATGGTAAGGAAAAGGGAAGAATCCATTAGTATCCGATGGTGAGAGTATAGAGAAAGAATGATTGAACAAATGAGGTTCTGAGCGTTATATTGATTCATTGACAAAGAAAATTTCATGGATGTTTCTTATATCGTTTACCAAGTCAGGTTCAATGAATTTGATACATGAGCAAGTCATGAGACAGACTTGGACAAAGTCTGGTCATGATAATTTTCACAAAAGGCCATTGGAGGTAATAAAAAGCCAAACAAATAAGGAGCATTTGTTAACTAAAAAAAAACTTTGCCGCAAGATTCAAACCACAAATAATCTTTTTCTTTGGTAATCAATCAACCACAAATATTCTTAAAAGGCTCAATAGCAACTATAAGTTTTTTTTTTTTTTTTTTTTTTTTCACATTGTTCATCAGAAAGAAATAGCCTTCATCATTAAAGATAAATTCACAACTCCATCGTTTTTTTTTGTCACTTAAGCTCTCCTCTCCTTACCTGCAAATACATCTAAGGCCAAAGAAGTTATCTAGACGAATCCTGGAATGAACCTGGAAGGTATAGGAATACATAAATACCAAAGCAAAACCGAACTTCCCACAACCAAAAACCGAACCTTGTTATGTACGTAAACAATGTTCTCACTTTATATTCATACCAAGTATTAAACAACTAAAAAAAAAAATCTCTTGGGCTTACATTCGGCCTCCTTATTTATAATGAGCTTTTAAAACAGTCGGTTGTAAATTGGCCCTATTAAAGTAAAACCCTCACATCCATAAGCAAATCATAAACCCTACCAAAGCCTTTCGTCTCTCACTCATTTCTTCTCGTTTCTTAATTTTTTTATTCCTTGGAGAGCAAGATGGGAAGTCAAGCAGCTGTTTCGTTCCTCACGAATTTGGCCAAGGCGGCCTTCGGTCTCGGAGTGTCCGCGACGGTTCTTTCCTCGTCGCTCTACACGGTCGATGGTGGCGAGAGAGCGGTGCTCTTCGATCGGTTCCGAGGAGTGCTGGATCAGACCGTCGGCGAAGGGACTCACTTCCTGATACCCATTCTCCAGAGACCTCACATCTTCGACATCCGCACGAAGCCCCACACTTTCTCCTCCGTATCCGGTACCAAGGATCTCCAGATGGTTAATCTCACCCTTCGTGTTCTCTCTCGCCCCGAGGTGTGTGTTCTCTGTCTCCTTCTTTTGATTTTAGCTGATCGTGTTTTATTTAGGTTTTAACCTTTTGGGTTCGTTGAAGATTTCATTTTGGATTCAAAATCTAGGGTTTATGATTAATCTGATTTTCATACATTGATGAATGTCACTCTTAGGTAGAGTAGCTTTTGATGTGAGAATCATTATAAAGCTCTAAGCTTTTGATCTCATACTTTATAGTTTATCATTATGCTTTGATGAATGCCACTCTTGTATAGTAGCATTTGGTGTGAGAATCACTAAAAAGTTCCAATTTTAACTCTATTTAGTAACTAATTCATCGTCTATGCTCTGTTTAATTCATTTGGGTTTTGGAAAAATTTAATCTTTTTTGATTTTGGTTATTCAATTGTGAAGGTTTCTCGTCTGCCAACCATTTTCCAAACATTGGGTCTTGAATACGACGACAAGGTTCTTCCTTCCATTGGAAACGAGGTCTTGAAGGCTGTGGTTGCTCAGTTCAATGCGGATCAGCTCCTAACAGAGCGTCCTCAAGTGTCAGCACTTGTCCGTGACTCTCTTATTAAGAGAGCTAGGGACTTCAACATTGAGCTTGACGATGTGGCCATCACGCATTTGTCATACGGTATGGAGTTCTCGAGGGCAGTGGAGGCGAAGCAAGTGGCTCAGCAGGAAGCCGAGAGGTCCAAGTTTGTGGTGATGAAGGCTGATCAGGAGAGGAGAGCTGCGGTTATTAGAGCTGAAGGTGAGAGTGAAGCTGCTCAGCTGATATCTGATGCGACTGCGAAAGCAGGGATGGGGCTGATCGAGCTCAGGAGGATTGAGGCTTCGAGGGAGGTTGCAGCTACACTGGCTAGGTCTCCAAACGTGGCCTACTTACCCGGTGGACAAAGCATGCTCTTTAACCTGAACGCTGGTCGTTGAGGAAGCAATTGGTATGCACCGTTTAGTCTCTTGAGTCTTGACTCTTTTGAATAGTGAATGATAGTGGATTTAGGGGTGATATCACTTAAGGAGTCCTGCATTAGTTTTTTCGGTGTGGTTGTGGAGAAATCTGTTATCTATACCGAACTAGAATCTGATAGTTTTTGGTTTCGTTCCGTTTTGGAAGAGATAACTTTAGAAAACTTGAAAAGCATGGTTAAGTTTAGGTTATGTATATATAATACTTTTGGTATGGATATTAAGTAAAATGTACCATGAGTTGTAGTTTATTTAGTTGAGTTGAACTTATGGTTCGGTGACAACACTGTTTAGGTTCATAACAAGGTTCGGTTTTTGGTTCGGTATTTATGTGTCTTTCTTTATCTTCCATGTTTAATCGAGGATTTGTGTAGATAACTTCTTTGGCTTTGATATATTTGCAGGTGGGGAGAGGAGAGCGTAAGTGACAAGAAAACGATGGAGTTGTGAATTTATCCTTTCTTTCTGATGAACAACGTGAAAAAAATTAACTTTTAAGTTGCTATATTGAGCCTTTTAGTTTATTTCTGTTTTGAATCCGAGGCTAAAGTTTTTTTTTTTTGTTTTGTTATAACACTGTTTCCTCTCCCCCTCCTATGGATTTGTTTGGCATTATTTTTTTTTAACAATGAAGCATATAATAACTGATAGAGCCACCAAATCTAACTTGGTGAATGATTTTGATTTGGTCTCTCGCTTAAAAATTCCACATTCACATGAAATTTTCTGTCAATGTACTGGAGGAGTCAATAGTAAATGGCAAATACAATGTGAGCCTCATTTGTTCAATCATTCGTTCATTTCTTCTCAACTTGTAATTCAAGGATCTAGAATCGCGGTCGTCTTCTTCTCCAGGAACTATGCGTCTTCTAAATGGTGTCTGGATGAACTGGTGGAGATTATGAAGTGCAGGCGAGAGTTTGGTCAAATAGTGATAGCCATTTTCTACAAAGTTGACCCGTGTGATGTACGTAAGCAAACCGGAGACTTTGGAAAGGTCTTTAGAAAAACATGCGTCGGTAAAACTAAAGCAGCCATTGTGCCATCAGATCATGATACATACAATGATCCTCCCACCATTTGTCAGGGATAATGAAGCAGCCATGGTCGAGAATATCGCAACTGACGTTTTAATGAGGGCTCACATGGAAACTATGAGACAATTGTTATGCCTACATTTAGATGAAGTGAGGATGATAGGCATTTGGGGTCTTCCTGGAACTGGTAAGAGCACAGTTACAAGATTACTATTTAACCAACTCTCTCAAAGATTTGACGTGAGTCTCTATATCAAAGATATCAAAGCACTTTATACAAGATCAGCTTGTTATGATGCGGAGTTTATGTCTCTACTAACAGACCAACATGATAACCAAGTTTTTAACCTAGGAGTTGAACGAGAGAGGCTGAAACGCAAGAAAGTGCTTGTAGTTATTGATAACGTTAACATGTCGGTACAGTTAGATGCAATGATTGAGGAAAGTCAGTGGTTTGGTTCCTGGAAGTAGGGTCGTAATCGCAGTACAAGATAGAAACGTTTTGGAGGCACATAGGATTGGTTATATTTATAGAGTGGCTGTGCCATCAGATTATGAAGCTTTGCAAATTTTTTGTATGGCTGCATTTGGTCAAAAGTTTTTTTTTTTTTTGGTCAAAAGTTTTCTAAGGAAGGTTTTGAGGATCTTGCAAGAAAAGTTTATGATAGTGCTGGTAGACTTCCTTTGAGGCTAAAAATCATGGGATCCCAATTTCAGTCAGTGGACGTGGGTGACGCGATTCAAGGCGGAGAAGAGGTCAAATTGGCTTGGAGATTAAGCGGCGTAGAAGCTTTCCGGTGATTGGAGGAGAAGCTTCAGGACGGAGCAGATCGTACTGGACGCGTGTCAAGGCACCTGTCAATAAATCTCCGAAAGCGGACGCGTGTATCATCAAGTCGGTGGTTAAACAAATTTACTTTGTTTTTCTTTGTAACCCCTAATGGGCTTTAAATTTTATAAATCCGACCCATTTTGTAATTTCCAAATGGGCTTTATTTCAATGAAATGTAATGTCGACAAAAAAAAAAGTTCTTCCACCACCGCGTGCGTAATCCCTCCTCTCTGGGAAAGAAAACTCCAACTAGCGAGCAAGCTTTCTCAAAACGATTACAGATTGGAACGTAGATTAGGGTTTCGAAGATGTGCTCGTTAACGAATCTGTTCTCGCCCTTGCAATCCCTAACTCTCCCCTCCTCGTCATTTTCAACCAACCTTGAACCTAAACTCTCTACTTCACTTAAGATGAAGTCGAGAATTTGCAGTAAAAGTTTGGTTCTGAGAGTGAAGGCTTATGGTTCTTCAATTAATCAGCCTTCTGATTCCTCTGCAGAGTTCACACTTCCCAGTGGCAATCTGGTAAATATTGACTTTTGGGTTTTCCATGAAAAGTCGGTCGTTTAGCTGCTGCAGCTAACGTCTTTGCTGTTCATAAACCTAATTTTTTCGGGTTTTACTGGTTTTGATAAAGCCCAAAAGCAGGAGGGATATTTTACTAGAGTATGTTCATAATGTGAAACCGGAGTTTATGGAGTTGTTCGTTAAACGCGCGCCTAAACATGTAAAGCTTCTCTGCTTTTTGTTTTGTTTTGTTTTGTTTTGTTTTGTTTTTGGAGAAGATCATTTTAAGAGCTTGTGATTCTCTAATGTGATATATATATATTAGGTGGTTGATGCAATGCGACAAACTGTGACTAGTATGATTGGAACGCTACCTCCGCAGTTTTTCGCCGTTACAGTCACTTCTGTGAGTGTGTCTTTTCGTAACTCATACGTATCACTAGCTTGATCATCATGTGTTTTGTATTCAATGGGATTTTTTTTTGGTTATAGGTTGCTGAAAACCTCGCACAGTTGATGATGAGCGTATTGATGACCGGATACATGTTCAGAAACGCTCAATATCGTCTTGAATTGCAGCAAAGTTTAGACCAGGTTGCTCTTCCCCAACCACCACGTGATCAAAGGGTAACATTTTCTGGTTTTGAGTTTTTTTTTTCTTTCTCCGGTTGCTTGCTTTTTTCTCTCTGTAGCTGGATTATGTTCGTGTCTGATTTGTAAATTTTATAAGTAATTCTTGGTTTTCAATTCTGATGATTAAGCCAGGCGGATGATCAAGACTATGCACCTGGAACTCAAAAGAATGTATCAGGGGAGGTAATCAGATGGAATTACATTTCTGGTCCCGAGAAAATTGATGCGAGAAAGTATATCGAGCTTCTGGAAGCTGAGATCGAAGAACTCAACCGTCAAGTTGGGAGAAAATCTGCGAATGAGCAGAACGAAATATTGGAGTATCTAAAATCTCTCGAGCCTCAAAATCTGAAGGCATGAGAAGAAACACTCATGTATTCATGTGTGTATTTATCTCCATCAAATAATGTTCTATTATTCTCAACTGGAATGCTTTGAATTTCGTAGGAGCTTACAAGCACTGCAGGCGAAGATGTTGCTGTGGCTATGAATGCATTTATCAAGCGGCTTCTAGCTGTGTCCGACACAGATCCAAAGCAAATGAAGGTTTTATGTCATCAACTTCTTTAGCTGATCATCTTTGTTCTTCGTTTTGTTTTGTTTTGTTTTGTTATATATATCGTGACTGATATCAATGGCTTGGTGGCTACACAGACAAATGTGACAGAGACAAGCGCAACGGACCTTGCAAAACTCTTGTATTGGCTAATGGTGGTTGGTTATAGCATTCGCAATATTGAGGTCCGTTTTGATATGGAACGTGTGCTTGGTACCCATGCGAATCTCGCAGTGTTGCCTCCTGGTGAAATTATTTGAGAACCCGAAGCTTTTTTTTTATTTTTTTTTCAAAAGAACACAGATTTCGTGATTGTTATTTTGGAATTGATCAAACTTAATTTGCGGATAAGAACAA
Organism: Brassica nigra; assembly: GCA_016432835.1. Taxonomy (NCBI): domain Eukaryota; kingdom Viridiplantae; phylum Streptophyta; class Magnoliopsida; order Brassicales; family Brassicaceae; genus Brassica; species Brassica nigra. The sequence continues at coordinate 10,766,588 of CM028247.1, read as the reverse complement.
TTGTATAACATCCGGTTCTATACAGAAAGATTTAAAAACATTGATTTGGTTTTTATTTTTCGAAAATACATTTACCTTTTTGGTTACACATCATTGTAAAACTAAATGTGTTTTAAAAGGATAAATGATTTAGCACTCGTGCCAGTAAAGATAAAATCACGTGTAAAATTCATATGGTAACTGTAGGTCCAGTAAACAAATCTATCAAACTTCTAAAAACTAAGCATCATCCGTCTCATGGAATGGGGTCCACGGACCAAGTGATTGGACGTGGAAAAACTATTTGCCATGGACGGTCGAGCATTACAAGCGATATCAAAAAAACCAAATTCAAATGAGTGTGGAATCCTGCGTGAAATCAATCTAACATAAGTTCAATCATGAGGCGCAATGAGTACATTACTCTAAGTGAATTACAACCTCATGATATAGTATATGGAAAGATTTAGAAAAATTAATTTAATATAATATATGGAAATGTTTAGAAGAATTAATTTAATTCTAACTATGTTATCAAAATGTAATTATTTTTTTGGTTACATATCTATAAAATTTCAAAAGTTAAACGTACTTGAGTTCGAGTAATTAAAATTTGGGTAACTTATCGGTAGGGATGTCAACTGGGCTGTTCATGTCCAATTGGCATGTCCAAATGGACAAAGTAGTTTATTGAACATTATATTTTTTAAGTCCAAATTATACCAAGTCCAAATTGTCCAAACAAAATTGGAACATTCCAAATGGGTTTTCTGCGGGGTCCAATTAAAAAATCAGTGTTAACATATAAAAATTCATATTTAACATAATTTCATTATGTTTTGTAGAATTCAAAATCATAAATATAGTTTTGGCGGGAAATCTTGATTTACGGTTTTGACGGAAAACTAGATTTACGGTTTTGGCGGAAAAACTCTATTATACGGTTTTGGCGAGAAAACTCGATTTACGATTTTGGCGGGAAAACTCGATTTACGGTTTTGGCGGAAAATCTTGAGTTTACGATTTAGGCGAAAAACTCGATTTTATTGTTTTAGCGGGAAAACTCAATTTACGGTTTTGGCGGGAAAACTCGAAAACTTTTTTTATGGGTTTTGGCGGGAAAACTTGCTTTTATGTTTTTGACAGAAAAATATATCAATTTACAATTTTGATGGGAAAACTTGATTTTATGGTTTTTTCCAAATGTTACAACCCTAATTTTTTGAGATCATTGGGTTGTCCATGTTCAAATGAGTTAAGCCTATCAGATTTGGGATTAATTGAGTTTCGACCCAACTGGACAATTTTAGTTTTGATGGAAAAGTTTTATTTTATGGTTTGTCTCCAGATGTTACAATCATAATTTTTTGATATTATTGGGTTGTCCATATTCAAATGAGTTAAGCCCATCAGATTTATGATTAATTAGATTTTGATCTAATTGGACAATTTTAGTTTTGAGTCTAAAATGGCCAGTCCAACTGGATTTGGACATGGCTCATTCATGGACACGAGGCCCATTTGACATTGTTTCTCATCGGAAATTAATTCGTGATATTGTGTGAGTAAAGCCAAAATACGAAAAAAATATTTGGTGACTGAATGGTCAATAGACAAGTCTATCGAATCTCTGAAAAACTAACACATCATCTGTCGTACCAAATGAGGTCCACGAGCCAAGTGAACGACTGTGAAAGCCCATTAGCAATAGACGATAGAAACTTTGTTTTAGTATAGATACCAAAATTCTCTTACAAGATGAAGTTCTAATGAATGAATTACTCACAGTTTCACAATTATGCTAATATTTATATGGGGTGAACTAGCAACTTCTTTCAAATAATTATCAAAGTATCAATCTAAAATATCTAAATGTAAAAAAGTTATTTCATTAAACATGTAAGTTATATTTAAAAAGCTAATCAAAACAATACTAGAGGTAACTGTTCGCCTCACATCACCCAAAATATTTATTGTTTAGAGCTTCAAAGAAAAATTAAAGAATAAATAGAGTACGAATTAAAAACATCAAACTACATTACTCATGTGTTACGGTGTTAAATGTGTTATTTTTTCTTATTTTCAAAAATTATGAACCTAATTTATACTTACAAAAGCTTTGTAATAAAAAGGTAAAAAAAAAATCAGTCATATTATTCATTGCAGGAAAAATAATATCACATACAAATATTCAGTTAAAACTGTTTAAAATACTACTACAAAATATTTTTTTTTAAATTAAATATAAATAAAAAATGTCACCTATTAGTTACAAATACAAAAGTAATAAATTTAAGCAAATTATCCGCGCGTAGCACGGACACGGCCTTATTTTATGATAAAAAGAGTTTTTATCGCATTTAACTTGCATAGTACAAAAATGAGATAAAATGTATGATGTAATGTACAAGTAAACATTTATAGCAATTAACTCTATTAGAAAGAATGTGCATTTTCAGTTAAAAAAAACAAAGAATGTGCTTTTCATATTTTCTCTATGAGACTTACAATATGATGTACCTGACAATTTGAAAACTTTGATGGGTTCACCACATCTGATGAGTTGTTGACCTTAATAACAAAGACATTTTCGATATGTCACTAACATTGTTATTAGTAGTACTTTCTATAATTAATTAGGAAAAAATATAATCATTTACTCATCTTCAAAAAAATCGATCATTTTCTTTGGAGATTAAAGTTCCTTTGAGATGTGGTGAAACAGACCATCAATCTCGTGCTTTTTACTTCATAAGTGATCTAATGCATAGTGAATGGCAGCTTCTTTATATCTCTGAAGTTTATTGTGAACTCATTCACGCCTTACTCTTGCAAGAGCTTGAAAAGAATGATTGTGCAGCCGTCCGTAACAATCTTGTAGTGGGGATGGCAGACTTTTGTGTTCACTACACAGCCATGATTTAGTGATGAATTTTCTAAACTATCTTCAACAAAGCCTCTTTTAAATATATTAAAGACAACAACAACAACAACAAAAAAATTAAAAGACATAAACAATGTCCTAGTGAAGATCACTAGTATACAGAAGACGAACTTAGGTGCTCACCAAGAGATTTTTATTCAGCATGAAAAAAAAAAGAAAAGAAAAAGAGAAGCTCTTATTTTATTTATTTTTTTGGTAAAAAGAGAAGCTCTTATTTTGGGTATACTCATCATCATTATCTCCTTGATCATACAATTTACAGCGTAGGGGGGATCCACATGTAGCCATGGGTCTGCAAATAACCAGCTTTCTCTAGCAGCTGATCTGCTTCTGTTGGTCCTCGGCTTCCTGCTTTGTACGGGATCGATTTCACCTCTCCCTTCTCTATCCTGTGAAGCAGCGGAGTGAAGATTTCCCATGCTGCCTGTTTTGTGATTGATTACAAAACATATACATGTCTTAAAAGATCCACTCAAATGGGGGGGGAAAACAATCAAGAACTGACAGAAAGTTTGGTTATACTATTCGCTTCTAATGTAACAAGTGAGAGTTTGAGAAAGAAAGACTAGTTGAAAGGAAACGATCTCTTCTTAGTGGTGAATGAGAGAGGAAAAATTACCTTCAATTCGTCTCTGCGAACAAAGTGTTGTTGGTCACCTTTGATTCTGCAGAGAGATTCATAATATGGCGAATCAATGGGATGAACAAATGTTATGACATACAGAACTATTGGTACTATATATGATTTTCAGATTCATACGTGTCAAGGATTAGGCGCTCGTACGCCTCTGGAATAGAGACATCTTGGTAACGTTGCTTATACGATAGGTCTAGTTCACTCTGCACGGTTTGCATCTCCAGACCTGGTTGCTTCACCTGCGCAATAAAGAGCCAAAACATTCATCTTTTAAATGAATATATTTATCTTTTTGATAATTGACGGAATTAACAAAGGTTCATGGCTAATACACATTTGACCATTTGACCGTTCATAGATAGGTTGCAACACATACTTAGCCTATGAACAAAAATGAATCTCTACTTCTATTTCATATTTTTTTTATAATATAGTAAACTGTGGTTGGTTCATCATGCACTTACAGTTAACTTCATGTACATGGCCTCTGAAGGCTGCAAGCGTATAACAAACTCGTTCCTCCCTTGCTTTTGACCTGTTGCATTACAAGAGTGTTTAGAACAGCACAAGTTTTGGTATCATTACATACACTTGATATCTGAGAAGGTTCAGTTTTGGTCTTGATACATACATTTGAAAATGTCGCCAGGAACATCCTTAAACTGAATGCGAATATCTGCCTTCTTTGAACTCATTGCCTTTCCGGCCTTCAGTATAAATGGAACACCTGACAGGCAAATCGATCCATGAGTCACTCTAATCACTACTAATAAAAAGGGATTTTGACATCAATGGATGGACAATGTGAATTAAGCTAATGTCTAACCAATGATTATTTTCTCCCTATTCATGTTATCTTTAGATGATCTTCCAGACCTGACCAAGAAAAAAAAATGAAAAGATGAAGAGTGAAAAGGGACAAAGTACCTTCCCATCTTTCGTTGTCTATTCGAAGAATTGTTGTCGCAAAGGTCGGAGTGTTTGAGTCGTTTGGAACAGTTGGATCATCTCTATAACCTTCGTACTGTCCAAGAACCACCTCTTCATCCTTTATAGGAATCACTGATTGAAGAACCTGAAGTTGATTTGAAAAACAGTTAACTAGGATTAAATGGCCGAATATGCAAATGAAGAGATCACTTGATCCAATAGTGTCACAAAAAAAAAAAGAATAATCATAATCACCTTCACTTTCTCATCCCGGATGTGCTCGGGTTTAAGAGAGATTGGTTTCTCCATGGCAACAAGGCAAAGAACCTGCAGTTACACTAAAACATATTTAATATACCAAAGTGAAGACAGTCAAATTAATGGAAGTAGCTTTCAATGAACACTTGCCTGGAGCAAATGGTTTTGAATAATATCACGAATGATTCTGAGATGGAAAATTACACAATTCATTAGAAATGCAAATGATATCATTGCCTCACATCATATTCAAAGGAACACTGAAAAATTTACCCGTATTCATCAAAATATCCCCCACGGCCTTCAATTCCAAAATCTTCCCTGAAAACAATCTGTAAAAAGAGATTAGCTTATGTGGACCAAAGTCTACACAAGGGGGTTTGGAAGTTTCTGTGCTAAGCGATCAAAGCTCTAACCTGCACGTTAGCAATGTTGTCGCGGTTCCATAGTGGCAAAAACAACCGGTTGGCAAACCGGAGGACCAACTGCAAATGTGCATGGGTAAGACAATCATTGTCTGTCTGAAAAAAAAAACAAACTACTGACTACTTACCATGTTTTGGACTAGTTCCTTTCCTAGATAGTGATCAATACGATAAATCTGTGATTCATCAAACAATCCTCCAATCTGAGAACTCAGTTGCTCTGCAGATTCCAAGTCCTTTCCAAATGGCTTCTCAACAACGATCCGTGTCCATCCACCAACATCAGCTGGAAGATTTAATGCAGTTTTAATTATTTTGTATATAATGTATGTTGATCAACTTAGCAGCAAACTACTCACATTTGTTAGTGCAACATGTCTTGATCATCTTGCATACAGAAGGGTATACGGACGGTGGGAGTGCAAGATAAAACAATCTCCTGGAAGATCCTTCAGAACTCTTTTTGGAGATTTCTTGCTCTGAAATTGCCTTGTCTAGCCTTTTGAAACCGTCCTCAGAATCATAAGGGCCACTCACATACTTAATCTATAGAAGTTTGAAACCAAAAGTTATGTGTTTTAGTAAACATAAATAAGAGACTGCAATTGTGTAATCAGATATGCTCTAACCAGCTGTAGAAACTTGGACAAAGCTTCTGCTTTCTCAGAAGCATTCTTCACATGAACAAGATATCTACATGACACAAGCTTTTCATTGACTCTCAGAGATCTACCAAAGAAGTCAACTCAGACGCAAGAAAACGAAAAAGTGGATCAACTAACCCACGAATCTTATCTCTAAGCTTCTGGTCAGAAAGGTTAGACCTCGCATATCCAAAGATGTGAACTTCATCCGGATTAAGAAATCCCTGTTTTATCATATAAACCAATACCCATTAAAAAAAAAAAAAAAGTTGCGTTTAACAATAAAGATAGTGAAAGATCTTAAAAACCTGTTGATAGAGATTGAAGAGTGCAGGAAAAGTCTTCTTCTTGGCAAGATCACCAGAGGCACCGAGCACGATGATGGAGAGGCTCCCGCCTGTTGCAGAGACAGGAGGGTGCTCTTTTAGAAACGATTCCTTCTTCAAAGTTGACCTCTTCTCAACGTGCCATTGGCCAGAATCCATCTCCCACAAGCAGAACACGTGACACTCTCACAGAAAAACAGAAGAACAACCAACACACACACAAGCCTGCAAAACTGAGGCAAGTTTAGAAGAGTTTGTATGTTGAATCGAAATCGCATTTCCCTGCTATGCTATCAAATTACAAACATGAATCAAACACTTTTGTGAAACATAATTTTCTTAACGTTACAGCCGCGAATACCCAAAATGAAATAAAATAAAATAAAAAATACGGATAACGATAATAAGTAAGTGAATGGGTCGGATCTTCGCACAGACAGAACCAAAAGGATCATATTAATAACACGAACCGAGCAATAAAAGTAAAAACGATAACAGGACGAAGAAAACGAGAAAAGATCTCCTCAACCTGCGACGGAAGACGTTAGCTACCGGTGAGAGAAGACGGGAGGCAAAATAACTCCTACCTTGGAGACACAGTATGAGCTGCTTTTGATAAAATAGTAGTTCCTACGCTCTGTAGATTAAATTAAAATACTAATACTAATTAATTAAAAAGGGAATCGTTGTTAAGTCAAAACAAATATTATATAATTACGTAAACCACGAGGGGAATGGAATACATATTAGGCTTAATTAAATGGAAAAGAATATTGACTTTTTGAGATCGAGAGTTCTAGTGGTTGAGCGTACGCATCCCATGATTGACTTTTTGAGATCGAGAGTTCTAGTGGTTGAGCGTACGCATCCCATGATCCATGCTTGGAAAAGACAAGTCAACAAAATGATATGTGACTTTTACTTGATTCATTTTATTTGATTTGAACTTGTAATACCATCCCACAAAATGTTTTTGATTCAGCCATAGTCGATACAACACCATCTAAATGTCATAATTACTCATACATTTTACTACTTTGGCACGAGACATGAAAAAAATAGAAGAAGAAATGCTATATCAATTATGGATGAACATCACTTTTTAGGCCTGATGAAAGCCAAACAAGCCATACGGTATATAAGCCATAAACGACACAATAAGATTGTTATGTCACACTAACTGTCACGTTTCAATTCAAAGGCAACATGCTTCCCCCACTCCCCCTCTGTATCAACGATGTTCAATCACATTTTAAACCACTTAGGCTTTGTGCTCTTCTTCTCGGCGGGTTTGGGCTCTTGTTCAAATGGTACAGTACCAGCATCGCTCGTGGCTGGCTCTGAAGATGGCTCAGCGGGTTCCTCTGCTTTGGCCATGTCCTCTACATCTTTCAGGGACAAGATCTCTTCATTTAGGTAAGGAGTTGAACTTGCACCATCATCTGCAAAGAACATTATTGTGTTAGTTTAAAGATAAGTTCAAAGCTCAAGTTCTCTTCCCAACAAACTCTTTTCAAGTAGTTAAAAAAAGGACAACACGGGACTGAAGATAACAGACCAGCAATAGAAACTATCTGACACACCATACTTAACCAGCCTTCTAAGATTATTGATCACTATGTATACGTCGTGATCCTTTACTTCTGGTCGACCTAATTCTATGCTAAATTTGCAAGCTATTTTGAAAATTCTACAGGCATAGTATTCTGTTTCTCACACTAAATCTCACAAAGATAAATCTATACTCAAATACATATTGCAATGCAATACAAAGTTTCCTAGACACAAGATGTCTTCTATAGTATCATGTGAAGTTATTGACACAAACTAATCAACCTTTTGGTTGATCGTTTGCAAAGTAGACAATGGCACCAGGAATGAACCCAGCAGAGTAGAAGTCTTGTGAGAAATCCTTAATCTGCTTCTTGGGAGGAGTTGTGTCTGCAAAAAGCATATACTAGCACGTTGTAAGGTTTCTTCTATGTTGAGAACTGTAAGATTTGAAACAGAGTGACAGAAACATACACAAGTAGAACGGAATATCTGGGTAGGCAAGTGCTCTTTTAACAAGATCAATCAAACACTGTATCTTTTCTGAGGGATGAAATGTCGCCTCCAGTGTGTGGTTATCAGGAAAACGAACCCGGATCACCGCCTACATAGAATCAAATTTTATAAATCTCCAGTGGGATAAAACTACTTCACAAGGCATGAAACGTTTTAGAAGGCGAAGAAGAACCTTAGTCAGCTTAGCTCGACGAGCAGCTTCTTCTGCTTCACGGAGTTTTCTTGTCTTCAAAGATTTATCTTTTGCAGAATGTAATATACTCAGTCAGAAGAAGTAAACAAACCAGATAAAAACTCATCTGATTCCTCAGAACATCATACCTTCTTTCTTAGATGCTACAAGACGGTAGTAATCTGTGGGTGTGAGCTCGTAGAACTCATCAGACTCCTCTTCTGTTGAATACAATCACCAAAAACAAAAGACTTCATCAAAATCCGGAGGAATCAGACGAATGCAAATACTAAGCAAGAATCAGAGATCCATCTCCGTCGACTTACGAGCAACAGAAGCTTGACTTGGCCTCTGAGAAATGCTCGAAGTCTCGAAAACACGAATCTCTCTCCCATATTTCTCTCGTACACCAGCAACGATCTTAGCCTGCTTTTTACGAAATCAATCGAATCAAAACTTCCAATTTCGATACAAAAAGACCAAGCGAAGAAGTAACCGATACGCTTTAAAACGCGGACAGATCAGTTACAGATCGAGCAAGATTCGAAACACGGAAGGAACTGGAGAAAGCAAATGATAATGGATGAGGGAGAAGAAGCCAAGGCAAGGTATACCTGAGATGAAGAAGAAGCTTCCATGGAATCGTCGTTGATCGAGAGTCGTCTCCGCTTCAAGGTCAGTAGCGTTGGGTCATCAACAAACATCAGAGACCGGTTGGTTCGAGTTTATTCTTTACTTGTTCGCCACCGCTTCTACACAAAAACCATTTCTGTGGAAAGGAGCGTCGTGGCTTTTAGGGGTTTATTGGTAAAAACCACACTAACATTTATTTTTATTTACTGAAATTTAAGATATCGGATCAATCTTTCAGGAGATTTCAATTTAACCCCTATGTTTTGTTATTTATATAATCCCCCATCTCACTTGTGTTACATCATTTGCTATTTATTTATTTTTGAACGTTAGATTATATCATTAAACCTTAGAGCATGATTATCGGAGGATTCTTAGGATGAAATTCTTAGCGGAATATAAGAATCCGTCTCTTAACTTTTAACTAAAAAAAACTAAGAACCGGTTATAAACAATAAAAACTATATGTTTTATCTGCACATACCAACATAATTTTTTAATACGAAGATTTATTAGTTTATGTTTTAATTATTATTTTAAAAACCAGTGCGACAAGTTATTATTTATATATAACAATTTTTTCATAAAAATGTATATACTTATTATTCTTAAAATTTCAAAAATATTCACATATTAGAATATTTTAAAAATATATTTAAATAAATGTGTTTTCTTGATTAATATTTAATTATAAATTATTTTATATCTTAATTTTAACTTTTGTAATAAAATATAATCTCAAAATAATAATCTATCTATCTATAATAATAAAATTGTCTTCTGCTCACAGACATCCACTTTATCAGGAAGGAGGGGGCTTTTTTAGACACAAGGTACTTCCTACGACAAGGCAAAAGACACCCCAAAAGAAGAGCACAATCCCAGATGCTTATATATAAGACACCCCAAAAGAAGAGCACAATCCCAGATGCTTATGGTTTCACTACCCCACGACACAAGTTTTCAACTTTACTGACACCAAACGATGATTAACTACTAACTATAGTCAGAAAATTCTTCTGTTACTCTTAAACACCTTATACCTCTAATCCAACCATTCATTCTAATTTGAAAAGGACGATTCTAGACCTAATACGAAACCAGCAAATGACAGAGAAATCAAATCTACGGAGAGACGAAGCTCACAATTATGCAAAATAGATAAACATAATGAGCAAAGGCATTCGTTAATATCCGAGATGATTTTTTCGTTTTATTTCACCAAAATGTTATTAGTAAACCGACCGGTTTACTGATACCAGAGATTCCACAAAAGACAAACAACAAAAGAAAAAATTTGTTCAGAAACTGACGAAAGATAAGATCAGACGACGACAGTTAGACCCTTTGTTTTCTTCCTTGTCACTCTTCTATGCCGAAGAAACACATTGCCCGAGAAAGAAAGATCCAGGTGCAATCAAACAGGTCCGTGATCACCTTTCCCCAACCACCTTCAACTTCCCCCACCGAGTACACAACTTTGACAACTCCGGCAGCTTCGGCTTTCGTAATGGCAGTTCCCATGTCATCAGTTTCGAGGATTGCAGTTATAGTCCCCATCTTCACACTGTTCAACGTACCCTACTAACACGTGGCTTAGAGTAAAGAGAGTGTCCAGTCTCCGTCGCACCAAACACAGACTTGTAGAAAGCAACAGCTTCACCGACCTTCTGAGCCTCCACGATCAGCTGTGGCTTGTACGCGGTGAAGGTAACAGACTTCTCCACCGCTGTAGCACCATCCGCAGCAGTAACATCTTCCTGAGCCATCGTTGTGTGAGACAGAGAGAGAGATAAAGAAAGATTTGTTCGTTATTAATTAGAGAAAAAGTGAGAAGGAATGCAAATGCTGTGTGTAAAGGAACAACCTAGAGGTTACTGAGGGTAGATATTTATTGCGGAAGAGGAGAAACGGTCGTTTCGTAACCTGACGAGGATTCTTTTTTGTGCGACCTGACAAGGATTCTAAAATGGTTTGTTACACAGCTTATACTTATCTTTCACGTCCGGGGGTATTTGATTTGCCTTTACTTTTTCATTTGGTTACGAGCGTGTACCCCACGTTTCCTATCCCACGGCCTAGACGTCCGCGTGTCTCCCCCTCGTTTGGAACTTTTAATTTAAAAAATAACTAAATAGCGAAATTATATTTTATTTTAATAAAGTTTAGTGTTGACCAAAAAAAAAAAGTTTAGTTAGTTGGTAAACTTGGGCCTATAATCCAAATACGGCCCACTAGTTAGGGTTTAACCCGAATCGTAATTAGTTATCCGAGCCCGGACCCGATTGCCGTAGGATCTCCGTTTTATTCGCTCTCCTCGATTTCAGTGAAGAGATCTGACCTCCGTTGCACCGTACTTTCGATCCCATCTTAACCGGCGGTTCAACATTTCACCGGCAACGCGGTTTCTGTCGCCATCTTCTTGACCCGGTAAGTTCTCACTCATCATCTCTGAATCTCGCACGCACGGACTCTGAGCAAAAAAAAAAAAGCTTTATAAACTCATCGATATTACTGAATCAAGCTCACGGATTTTGAATTAAATGGCGAGATCCTGCTGTAAAAATATTCCCTTTTTATGCGCTTGATTGGCTCCATGTGTTATTTATTACTCTTCCTTCACTTCTGCCATATTGCTATTACTATTTTAAGCTTCATTTTTGTAATTGCCTTAATCTGAGTTTGTTATTAATGTGTTTTCTTGAATTGTCTCATTTTTTGCTCTGTGCTCATGTTACTGCACATTGAAACTTTACTGTTTATGGTTCTTCACTTGTCTGCGTCAGTGCATACTCGTTTTATTACCTCTCTTTGTTTTTGATAAGTCACTGTCAAAGAATTTTCCGTAAGAAGGCAAATCTTGCAAGCTTTGTGAATCTTTTGTTCATGAATGATTCTGAATTTTTTTTTTTTTTGTTATCTAAATATAGCTGTGTGTTTTTTTTTTTGGAAGCGATTTGGCATGCTTATAAGCAGGTATACATAAAGTTAAAAATGCGTGGTGTAAGATTTGTTATGAGCGGTCAAGGTGTTCGACCAAGGCTGAGGATAGTTGGCGTTGTGATTTTAGCTGCATTGATTGGGCTTGCGGCTTTGTTTGGTCTGCTAAAACCTATAAAGAATGGTTGTACGATGACTTACATGTATCCTACTTACATCCCTATCTCTGTGACCGACGGTGCAACTCCTCCGGGGAGATATGGACTCTATCTTTACCATGAAGGATGGAGGAAGATTGATTTTAAGGAACACATCAGTAAACTTAGCGGAGTTCCAGTTCTTTTCATTCCGGGTAACGCCGGTAGCTACAAGCAGGTAGGTATCATATACCAGGCTTTCCTGAACTCCAGAGTTATGTGAAATGTCTTGCTTATGTTCGGAGTTTATCTCCAGCTTTCATATACCAGGCTCCTTATTGGCCTTGTTTCTTATGTTGTTTGTGCAGGTCAGGTCTGTGGCAGCAGAATCTGATAGAGCATACCAGGGAGGCCCATTTGAGCGCACATTCTACCAGGAAGCTTCTCTATTCCGTGGGGAAGGAGAAGAAACAGAGTCTGTAGAATATGATTTGTCTAGTCAGTACAGTAACAGACTAGATTGGTTTGCGGTGGATCTTGAAGGTGAACATTCTGCAATGGATGGTCGCATACTTGAGGAGCACACTGAATATGTCGTATATGCCATTCACAGGGTAGGACTTTTGATAGTTTTTCTTCGTTCTCTTCATGAGATGCTTAACTAATAAATAGAACAAGAACAATATTGTTTAGACTGTCAGTTACTAAGCGTAAGTATGCTTTCACATGTGGGAACTTCTTTCACAAAGTAATAAGATAACGGAACATACTGCTTTAAGTCTTGTTTCCGGATTACATTATCTCTATTTTATCCCTTATTTTTATCGACTTGTTTTATTCAGATCTTAGATCAATATAAGGAATCTCATGATACCAGAGAAAGAGAAGGTGCTGCTGCCTCAAGTAACTTACCTCGTAATGTAATATTGGTTGGCCACTCTATGGGTGGTTTTGTTGCCAGAGCTGCTGCAGTCCATCCTCGTTTGCGGAAATCAGCTGTGCAAACCATTCTAACACTCTCAAGTCCACACCAGTAAGTTCTCTTCATGCTTAACAAGTTTTACTCGCCAAAAGACATGGTTTAGGTGTTTATGTATCTAATTTCATCCAGATCACCTCCTCTGGCATTGCAGCCATCCTTGGGGCATTACTTTGCTCGAGTGAACCAAGAATGGAAAAAGGGGTATGAAGTACAAAGATCCCCTGGAGGAAGTTATGTATCTGACCCATTACTTTCTGGAGTTGTTGTTGTGTCCATTGCTGGTGGCTACAATGATTATCAGGTCTGGAAATTTCCACAACTATTTTGGTTTTGGCCTGTTGCTTCCTTCGTTCTTTACGCCCTGATGTTTACTTTGATTGTATTTTAGCCCATATGGGATGAGATCTGATTGCTTTCTTAAGGCTTAATATTTTTCCTTTGGCCTTAGGTGCGATCAAAGTTAGAGTCACTTGATGGCATTGTCCCTGCAAGTCACGGCTTTATGATAAGTAGTACAAGCATGAAAAATGTGTGGCTGTCAATGGAACATCAAGCTATTCTGTGGTGTAATCAACTGGTTGTTCAAGTAGGTAAAAGTTGCCTAATTTGTTATCTGGAAGATGCCATTTTTCAATGAATTTGAGTATTCGTATTCCATGCAGGTTTCACATACGCTTCTTAGTTTGGTGGACTCAAAAACTGATCAGCCATTTTCCGATACTCAGAAGAGGCTTTGGATTTTGACCAGAATGCTTCAGAGTGCATTAGCACAAAGCTTCAATGGAGTGACACCTATGAAAATTTCTAACGAGTTGCCCATGTTGGCCTCAAAGGGTATTTAATACCATCTCTTCCCAAAACATATGCATATCTCGGTTTCTCAAAGTAGAAGTTCTGAAAGAAAGGAGTTAGATTTTGCATTGAAGTTATAAGCTTGTCTGGTCTTGAAGGCTATTAGCCTCTATCAAATTACATTTTCAAGTAGCACAATTACACATAGACAAAGCTGGAGGTATCTTATTGGTGGAACAATTTTTTAGGCAATTTGTAATTACGAGAACAATTTCACTAGGTGATATGTCTTGGGCGGACATGTTATTCTTTTGCAGGACCCTATAATATTGTGATGTCTATCTTTGCAGGCTCTGAATCACAAACTTCATCATGTCCCCTGGATTGGAGGGATGATGCTCTCGATAGGGATCTGTACATTCAAACAAGTACTGTTACAATTTTGGCAATGGACGGGAGAAGGCGTTGGTTGGACATAGAATTGTTGGTCTGTGCAGATAGAATTCAGTTAGTGATGCTATTATAGACTTGTATATCGCTTAAGATGTCTGTATTGATATCCCATGACATATCTTCTGTACTATAGGGATCAAATGGAAAGAACCACTTTATCTTTGTTACAAATCTGGCACCTTGTTCTGGAGTAAGACTCCATCTATGGCCTGAGAAGGAGAAATCAAATTCAAATTTACCGGTTTGTGAAAGGGTTCTCGAAGTTACGTCAAAGATGGTTCTTATTCCAGCAGGCCCTGCACCAAAACAGGTAATATATACTATATTCTCATATGCCAGAGTAATTCTATGGGATCAGTTACAACAATGCTGGATCTGTTTCCAAGCACACACTCGACAATTGTTTCCTATGCGCACATGTCCTCACGTTTTCAGAGAAAAAAAAAATACCAGATTAGCATTTTCGTTAACTAGTTCTTCTTTTATGTATATGTTTGTTAGTCGGAGCCAGGGAGTCAAACCGAGCAAGCTCCCCCATCTGCAGTGCTGAAGCTAGAGCCTGAAGACATGCGCGGATTCAGATTCTTGACTATCTCAGTTGCGCCTCGCGAAGTAATTAATCACATCTATACCTTTGCTTTCTTTCAAATTTTAGCAGTTTTCAGATGAGTATAAGCGTGTAACTAAAATGAGACCTTCTATTCCACAGGCAGTATCCGGTAGACCTCCTGTGGCTGTTTCTATGGCAGTGGGGCAGTTCTTTAACCCTAAAGAAGGGGCCATGGAGGTCTCATCTCAATCAATGCTCGTATCCACTTACTGGCCAAAGGTTGTCATTCTTAGAAGTGGCCACACTCTTCCTTTACATCTCCAGTGTTTTGAAATTACGCTAGTGAACCAGTTGGTTAACTGATTTCAGCTGTGAACTAATTTTCTGCAGGAAATATTTCTGAAGGAGGACCATCCTTTAGCTTACAATCTGTCGTTTGCTATCAGCTTAGGTCTACTGCCCATAACACTGTCCCTGAAAACTGCTGGATGTGGAATTAAAACTTTTGGTTTACCAGATGGCGAGACAGGAGACTTAGACAAGGATAGTAAGAATTCAAAATTCTCTCTTCAATCCATGGAATCTTTCTTTTGGTAGTTCCTTGATCATAGTTTGGCTGTTAATCATCTGATCACCCTCTTCCGTGATTTCCAGTTTTGTTGGATTAATGCATTAGTCTTCAGTTTGTAAATTTATCAATATTGTCATCCCCCTTTCTTACTAGAAATCTGATCTTTGTTAGCTCTTTTTAACTATTTTTCACCAGACCTTGTTCATTTTTCAGAGCTTTGCAAATTGCGTTGCTTCCCGCCTGTTGTCCTTGCCTGGGATTCTGCTTCTGGACTTCATGTGTTTCCAAATCTCTACACTGAGACAATAGTTATTGATTCTTCACCAGCTCTTTGGAGTTCTCAGAGCTCGGAGAAAACTACTGTTATGCTACTGGTGAGGAGTCTCTTGCACAAAGCTAATCTCTGTTATCCTCACTGAAACATTAAACTTAAATGTTTTTTCCATTTCTTGGGACTTCTGCAGGTTGACCCTCATTGTTCATATACTGCAAGCGTTCATGTCTCTGCTCCTGCCATGTCCAGCAGATTTGTACTTCTATATGGTCCTCAGGTAGCTTTACATCTAAGGCATCAGATATATGCATATCATGCATGTTATAACAGCGTGCTGCATCGTACGATCACTGTGCACGTGTGTGTGTAAAGTGTATCATGGGCTTATCTCTCTTAACAGGATAACTTTTTTTTTTTTTTAATTTTGGATACGAGGTAGCTCTATGATTTACGAGTGACTGAACCTTTCTTCGCGTGACATCTGATATTGCAGATAGTTGGCTTCTCGTTTGCCGTTATGTTGTATGCTCTTATGCGGCAAGCTAATCAGTGGGACCAAAATTTATCTGTGCCAGCATTGCTCTCTGCTGTAGAGTACAACTTGGAAATGCCATCCCCATTTCTGGTTCTAGCTGCAATCCCTCTTCTGAGTTCGTTGTTCTTCTCCTTCCTGATGGCTCAACCAATTCCTCCCCTCACAAGCTTCACAATGGTCTCGTTGATATGTTATTTATTGGCCAATGCCTTTATCATTGTGTTAATTGTTGTTTCCAAATTTGTCTTACAAGCGTTGGCCCTCGTCCACACCACTGTTAAAACTAGGTAAGTGCATCAAAGTTTTTGGTTTGATGTAAAACTACTTATCTCTGTTCAGAAGTAACTGAATAAGTGTCATTGCAGGTTTTCGTTTGCGTCTCTTCGTTGGTTTTCTATACTTGCTTCCAGTTTCGTCTGTTTAAAGGTTTACTTTTTTTCGCTTCTATCCTTTTTTTACCTAAAGCCATAATCTTAACTGCATGCTGACTCCTTGCTTAACATGAAAAAACATTTGCACTTCGTATCTTCTCTTGGGTAAGTTTTTTTAACATCAGAATGAGTTAGTGAGATTCTGTTTTTTGATGCAGGCAATCCGAATTCTGAAGCTCAACACTACAATTGTAATGACACTAGTCGCGGTTACCTTGGTGACCTTTGTTCATCCGGCTTTGGGTCTTTTTGTACTCCTCGCCTCTCATGCCCTTTGCTGCCATAACTCACTGTGCTGGTAAGTAACCGATAATGATTTGACCTATAAAGAACCTATATTTGACCTAGACGAGGAAGCAAGAGTAGCTGATGGTCGTTTTCATATTCTTTTTGTTTCATTAAAGTATCATGATGGCATCAAAGAGAAAGGAGTCAGTCGATCTGAAAAATGAAGCCGAGCGTAAAACTCGAAGCAGACAGGATTCTTTATCAGTAGACTTGTCCGAAAAATCATTTGTGGAGACCCAAGCAGACATCTTCAACCATAGGCACGGCCTACTAATATTGCATCTCCTTGCGGCCTTGATGTTTGTACCCTCTCTTGCCGCCTGGTTCCAGGTACTCACTCACTCTTTCCACGTTCTTAATAGATATTTCGAAAGTGGTTCTGATAGAATCTTTGTTTTATAGCGGATTGGAACGGGACAAAGCTTCCCTTGGTTTGCTGACTCGGCTCTCTGTGTTGGCGTTATCCTCCACGGAATACTGAACTCGAGACCAGAGTCAAGCATCCTACGCTCTTTCCCATCTCTCTTGGGACACCAACTCGGTCCCCATCACATGTATTTCCTTGCTGGCTACTGCTGCTTCTTCTCTGGACTAGACTTGTCCCCATACAAAGTGTTCTACGCCATAGCTGCGTTAGGCTACATCTCCTTGGCTCTTAAGATCTCACAGGTGAACAAAAACGACCTTCGTTTCCGTACCAAAAGCAGGATACACAGAAACTGAGTTTTGCAGTTGAATTATAGAAAGATTCAGCTCTCGGGTCCTTCACCGCTCCGAAACAGCGACCCAACCCTAAAGGCCAGGTGGGCTGGTTAGGGTGGGTTGCTTAGGGATTTTTTAGTGAAGCCAGGAAAGTTTTGTTGCGATTTCAGAACTTCTTCAAGAAGAGTATTATGTGTTCGTTGAGTTTGTAACGTTTTTATTTCACGTGTTGTTGTGTTTGTATCCCTTAAATGTGTCTTGACTCAAATCCAGGTTTCATGAATTTTGAAAAAGAAAAATTATATCTAATTGTCAACAAATGACTTGACATGACTCTTTTTTCATTAGAAGCCCTAAAAAGTAACAGATTCATTATTATAATCATATAAAGCTCTTATAACACGCAAACAATACAATCAAACAGAATGAAAAACAAAACAAAACAAAGACACGTCAAAGTTACAGAAGAACTCAATAGATGAAACCAGCCACCAGAGCGACAGCGGCTACGGCCAAGCTGGTAAAGATGTCAGTGGCAACAACGACGGCGGAGTTTGGAGTCTTTGCATTGTCGTTGTCGTATTGAGCCGAGACCAAAGCAATCATCAATGCTAACACAAGACACGCCAAAGTCATCTGAACAAAGATATGCTTCATCGTTTTGTTTGACTTTGTTGTCCAAAACGTATTCAATCAATGAAGAGTGGTTGTTTATATAGTGAGAACTATAAACCATTTGCTGTAATAGATATATGAAAATATTTACTAAACTTTTGTCCTATCATTCTGTACAGCTTGATCATGAAAGAGATTCTGGATTGGATTTGATTTTGCTTTCACGTTAGTCAGTATAATTGAAAAAAAAAATAGTTGTCAACTTTCTTTTGGAAATGAAATAGTCGTGTATTCCCTACTGAGAAATATTATTTGAAGTTCGGAAAGCGATTCATATAATTCATCGTGGTGCGCAAAGAAGGGAAAGTCAAAAGCCTATCTCGATCAAATTATCCAATAGAATTTTTATAGAAAAAGACAGAAATTGTATAATAGGGTAAAGATAAGACAAGAAAATAAAAGTCCAAGATGTTTTTGTAATTAAAAAGAAAAGGAAAACAATTTTTCTAATTAAGAAGTGCAATCCAAATCCAAAGATGACCTTTCTTCGAGTATTCAATTAGGCAATAAATAATTGATTCATATTCGCGTGATTACATGACGGAGTATAATAGACTGTTTTGATCAATCCATATTATTTTCTGATGCAGCGGCATCTTTACTTTAGGCGCAAATATGATAATTCATATTGTCTTTCTTATCAATGTTTGATTTCTTTATTTTTCTTAAGTTGGATTTATCTTTATTTTCCTTTTTTTAATTAGAGTTATCTAAGAGTTATCTAAGTCGGTTTGTGACTTTTAGAAACTATATATAAAGAGAGGCATTGCTCTCTTAAGTTTTAACGTTTGATTTTTTAATAAAGAAGAGCTTTTGGCTTTTATCCCTTGTTTCGATTTGATTAAATTCATCTAAACAAGAAGTTAGTCTTAAGGAGCTATCGAAAGAAACCTTTAATCGATCCAAGAACAGGTCTCGAAGAACCCTAAATTCTTAGATCGACCGTTCACCCATTCGTACGCTGCGCCATTTTCAAACCTAAATTCACGTGACGTTAACCACCATCAAATGGTTAAAAAAGAGGAAGTAAAAAATGAAAGAAAACATTTAGGGTAGATTTAACTAATTTTAAAATAAATATTCCAGTTTCTAATAAAAATATAATTTATTTGCTTCTAATATCTTTCTAAAATGACAACTCTACTAACATCCGTGAATATATGTAAAGTACGTGCTAGTTTTAAGAAAAAAATATCATTTTTAAAACAGTAATAATTTACGAAATAAATATATCTTCCATAGTTATATATACACGTATGAAGACTGGATTTCGATAGTTTGATAAGAGTATACACAAGACGCAGTTCTCTCGATCGGGTCAGTTCCCAAATTAATAATTTGTCACTTGTGTTGCCATTAATTATGACAACAATCTCTAGGTGCATTTTGTTTTTTTTTTGTCAAGCATTTTGGTTAATCTCTCTCTCTCTCTCTCTCTCTCTCTCTCTCTCTCTCTCTCTCTCTCTCTCTCTCTCTCTCTCTCTCTCTCTCTCTCTCTCTCTCTATATATATATATATATATCCATTTTACTATAAATCGCTTATGTTTTCATGGAAATCCTTATTCATTTGCAAAAATCCTTATTCAACTTTATAGAATTGATGATTTTTAAAAAATATAAAAAGAGAAATTTTGTCAGGAACGATTCAGATCTCACATTCTGTCAGGATCTTACCACTTTTTCTGTGAAAAGTGCTTCATACAGTAAATGTTTGTTCCCAAACTCTAGTGCTGAAGCAATTAACAAATTTCGAATCAGTATGGGACTTGTGGATGTGGATGAAAGGAAAAGATACTATTGTTGATTTGAAAACCAACTTAGATACTCATCCTGGAAGAAGAATCAGTTCTAAGGTCTTTCTTGTCTTTTCCTTCAAACACACACAACACCCTACAAATATGACTACTGACTATCACCGCTTTTTGTTTTTCTTCCTAAAATTGCAGATGGTTGATAAGAGAGATCGTGTGGCTGCCGTGTCTTCATTGGGGAAGGAGGTTGCTGTCCATGGCGTCTCTGTCGAAGATGTTTTGAACCAAAGCAAAACAAATGCCAGTGATGTTATTGTGAAGTGAACCAGAGCAAAACAAATTGACAGTAGTGATGTTGTGGCCAAAAATGTTGGCTTCAAAGACTAAGGTTTGGTTATCCCAGTTTTGTAACAACACCGATAAAAAAAACATTGTAGTATTCATTTTTAACATAGACTTTAAATGTGCTACTGGTTATCTAAAAACCAAATCTACACGTGAGAAAAAAAAACATATTAATTTTGTGATGCATCACATACTGAGAATTTAAATTTCAGGTTTGATATGTTTTTTTTTTGTGAATAAGGTCAACTTCATTATGGAAAAGCTCTTCAAAACTTTGTATAGGTTTCGTTTGTTCATGTCAAACACGGATTCCTATTCTCGGTCACTTTGTTTTTTGTTTGCTACTCTCGCTACAACTCTGCCGCGATTGTATATATATTTGTTTGAGTTTGTGCTTACAGTTACGTTTTTATGTTGAAGTATTTTAACTTTAGATTATCATAACATCGGTCACTACATGTACTATATTAGCTCATGCTCCATCATAATTTTCATATGTAGTGCATTCTTTTAACAGCTGCAGCATTGCACTTTTAATCGGCTCTTGTTCTTATTTCACGTTCCACAACCATCATCTTTTTACGAAGGTAAATATCAGCAGACATTTTTATTATATAACAATTACAACACACAAAGAAAAGATGGAACGAATTTAGAGAAGATAGCGACAAGCGTGACAACAAAAGAACAAGATAAATTGAAGAATGAGTCACAACTCACAAACATTAAAAATCGAGATGAAGAGTTACCAACTCAGTAGATGAAACCAACGACCAAAGCCACGTTGGCTGCAACCAAACCGGTGAACATATCGGCAGCAAGAAAGACAGCAGAGTTTGGTTTCTTGGAGGAAGTACCAGGTGCCGATGCGTGGTCGTGGCCATCGCCTTCGTGATGGTCATGATCATCGTGCTCTTGAGCCGAGACCATCGCAATCATGGCCAACAGAAGAAAAGCCACAGTGATCTGAACAAAGACCTTCTTCATCATCTTTGTCTCAACGCTGCTTTGGTTGATGAATAGTGAGATTAGAGTCGGATGTTTCTTTGTTTGTGAAGAATGAGATTCTTGAAAGTGGGTTTATATAGAGAAGTTATAAACCTTTTGTTTGAAGATTTAAGATTTTTTAAAAGAATCTAAAATGACTTAACATTACATGAAACATGAAAGGGCCCCAATACAAACGACCCAAACTCTTTCTTTGATCAAGTGACAAAGTTTTCATTGCCATTATGACGACATTCATGTGCACGTTTGCCAGTTAATGATATCAAAAAACATATTTTTAACTAGTCAAATTAAAAAAAAAAAACGAAACTATTTTGTATTTAGTCGAAACAGATTATATAAACAAATTTGCACTCTGATCCCCACAAAAGAAAGGAACTACAAAATTGTCCCACACAAAAAAATGTGGCATGGTCAAAAACATCAAAGGAAGAAAATATTCGAAAACTATGTCTAATGATAGGCTTTATTAAGCTGTTGTTTAAACTTTCAAGTCATCCTATTCTAGACCCGTGAGCCCATTTCATCGTCCTTTTCCCATATCAAACGCTGTAACTTTTTGTCCATGTATTTCTCCAACACCTGATCTCTAAGCCCAGTATCATTAACCTCGCAGAATCTCTCAGCCCAATCAGGTGGCTCAACGGGTCTGGTTCCCAAACCGGGCGCCCGGTCTCTCGACCCGACATTCTCATCGTTTTGCCAATCCGCCACGTAAGTCGCGACCCTCCTATAAAACTTCTCTTTGAAAACTTCCCACACCTGATACTTGTAGTGATTAATCACCATAACATCTTTATCCACGTCAGCAAACGTGAATCCATCTTTCAAGTGGAAATGGTGCACCACGTTGATCAGTGTCGCGTTCATCGATTCCGGCTTGAGTATGCTCTTGTGCCTCTCCGGTAAAATCACGCGGCAAGTGTATCCCTCCGTGACTCCACCGCGAGGCCGGTTTCTCAACCCCGACGGTCCAAAGCTGTGGCACGGCGTTCGGATCTCTCCGATCTCGTTGGAGGCTGTGTAGTTTCTGATGATGTTAGTTATGGTTTCACCGGAGCGGATGTAGTAGAACTCATCGACGTCGATGAACGCGATCCAATCGCAATCGTTTTTCGCGCGGATCGCGCAATTGGAGAATCCGGCTTCCTGAGTCTTGATCCACGGCCAGAAATGCCGTGAGATGTTGTAGCCGCGTCGTTCGAGATCCTCGATCTCAGCGATTATGTCGTCGTCGCTGTTGTTATCGTAGATGAACCACCGCTGAACGCCGATCCCGGCGTGGTACATCACCCACTCTCTCAGAACCGCGGCCGCGTTTCGCGTCATGGTGCAAACGCACATCTCGAACGGTTTCCGTCGCGGCGGGTGAATGATCCGATCCGGTTGAGCGATCGACGGAAGCATACCGGTTCCTCCTTTGATTCGAACCGAAACTTTAACCGGCCCATGGGCTGATTTCGGGCCGTTTAACACTGTCAACGGTGTTCTGCACCGAACGACCTCCTGCGCCGCGGAGATCACGTCCGATCTTATCAACCGGTTGTGTTTCGCGAAATCCCAGCCGTACACGCACTCGTATCTCGACACGTCAGCAATTTTCCCCGGCTTTAGATTTAGTCCCTTGACGAACACCACCGTGGAGTTATCGTGGTCGATCACGGCGTCGTAAACCAGCCAATCCCATTGGTGAGTGGGGCCAGCGGGAAGATGATCGTCCGTCGTCCATCTCGATATCGCAAGCGATACGACGTGGTCAGGTGGCGTTTCAGGGCACCGTACGATCTGACCGCCGAATTTGTCGCTGTCCACGGCCTCCGGCTTCTCCTTCCGTAGCTTCGACGAATCGCCGCCGGAAGAGAAGACGCAAATCAGATCCTCTTTGGTAAATAACCGAAGAGAGCGAGGGTATTTTAGGAAAACCAGTGTCTGCTCGGGTAGTTTCACCGCTTCGCGAATCGAAACCGCCGGAGACAGCGTTGCGGTATCGTCGAGAACTGCCTTGGTCGCTGAGAAGCTTCTCGTCGAACGTACCAACGGACGAAACTTCCCTGCGATATTTAATTTCAGTTTCTGATAAATATAATTTAAAATAAAAACGTACGAACCATAAATATACCTTTGAAGACGAACATGGTGGAGAAGAGAACGAAGGAGAAGACAAACAGCACGACGAACCAGAAGAACAACCTCCACGAGACTACGACGTCGCTGCCGCAGACGCCACCGAGCTTCCTACGAATTTTCATTTCATACGCCACCGAAATCGCCGGCGCTGGCCGGTAAGTAATTGTAGAAGAAACTCTGTTCTATGTTTCTTTTCTTTTCCAGGCAACAAACAAAAATAAGTAAAGTCGCTTCTTCTTCTTCTCCTCTGCTTCTTGTCAGGCCCACGAGAATATAGGTTGATGGTTAGCACAAGAATAGAATTTTGAAATTTCTTTATTTTTTCTTTGATTGGTTTATTTTGCAATTTAAAAGGAAAAAAGAAAAAGAAAATAAGGTGTGTTGCCTGAAGAATATGAAGGGAAGTCACGAAACTTGGAGAACGAGAAAAAAGACGACTCACTAAAACTAATGGTCTCCGATCGATTTAATTGCTTTTTTAAGGAAACGAATTTACTTCCGTCTACGGTTTGTATTTCTTTTACTTCACTTTCTTTTGACGTTTGAGTTTCAGAAAATTTCTTTAAATACTTCTCGTCATGTGATTTTTTTTTGTCATTATTAACATATACTTAATTAATATATTTTTGAATCATTATTAACATTTATTTCTTCTATTTCATTAAAAAATCTTATTATAATATTTTTTCTATACGAAAATATTATTTTATAATTTCAATGTAATTTATAGTTATTTTAAATTTAATGTTAATTGAAAACGTATTGATTTAAATATTTTTATTTATCTCAAATGCTATTAATTAAATCGGTGTAATTAATAAAAATATAAATACACTTTAATAATTTATAAAAGTGTCAAAATAATATTGTTTGCTAATTTATCAAAAAAAAAAACAGAGAAAGTATTTTCTTATCACTAACCGTCGAAAAAGATTTTTACAGCTTTCAAATTATATATACGAAGATGCCTTGCGTATTATATTTTCAGGTCATAATAATCTTTACAGCTTTTATAACTTTAAAAAGGAAATTATTGTCGTTTTGATTTTTCCTACTGAGGAGTGATCATGTTTAGGTAGTACTCAACTCTAGGCCTACTCAAATCTCTTATCTTCATCTTTGACTAAAGCTGGACCAGTATTTGTGGAAGAACTGGGTCCCACTCGGCACTTAATTTACACATATCGTTTAACGTTGTAAAAATAGATACAATTCAGCCCAAAGGGCCTTTAATTGGGCTCAATAAAGTACGGTTAAGACTTTTAGCAGAGTGAGAATGATAGGAGCAAGACTCGTCGTCTCCGGCGATCGCGGGAACAAGAAATGTTTGCGACTACGAGATTGATTTGCCGGCGAATCCATGGCACAAGCGATGTTACCGTTCCGAAACTTTCAGGATTCTCTGTTTTATCTCCCAAATACGTAAGCTCTGCTTCGCTAAGTGTTTTCTCGTTCGATAATGATAACAGGAACCTGATTGTTTCGAATTTTAACAAATCTTGAAGGTTGAGGTCGAATATGCAGATGGCACCAAGTTCAAATTCTCTTCAGAGTTTCTTAGAGTGCACAGTCCAGCTGCTGATGGAAAAGTCAGATCAATCGGTGGTGACAAGGTCAAATCTTTTAATACATCAAAAGATGGTTCTAAAGCCACATGATTTTAAGTTCACAAGTCTTTAATGTTAGGAGATAGACTTGTGATATCTTGTCTTAATAATGTGATAGCTGCCTATGATAAACAACCTCAGCATTGGATGCTGCTTTGTTTGTTTTTTTTTGGCTTATTGTTTATGACCACTAGCTTGTTGTTCTTACTCCTAACGTGTACTTGGTTTTATATGAATTCTGGTTAAGGCCTATTCTAGACGAGGCTACGGTTAGCTAATATGCTGTGTTGTTGTTTCCCTACTTTATGACTACTAAGTTGCTGCTCTATTGGCTAACCATTTGTAGATCCTTAGCGGGCTCGACATAGTCACATAGATGATGTCTTTTGAACTATAAGTTTAACCACTGCAATGATATTTGATTCTAGTGGATGTAGACATGGCTGTTTCTTTGCTTTATGGCTAATAGTTGTCACTTCTTATTGACGGGTTCTTCTTATTGAAACCACAGTCTCTAAGTATCTTAGCAATGAGCCTCTTTTGTCTTATGGTTACTTACTAGTCCGTTAATTGTGTGACTAATCAAACATAGATTCTAAACGGACAAAGCCTTGCATTCTTTAAGCTTTGCTCTTAACACTGTGACACCAAGTCTTTGTGATTTTGTCATTTGGCCTAAACAACTACATTTTCTTAAATCAGGTGATATCTGGAAGGCGGTATGTAGGAATCATGTCTGCAGAACCGGTGGGAAACTATGGGGTAAGGTAACTTACAACTCCCGCAAGCTCATTATAACTTAGCTATCATGAAAGATACGGAAACTTTTGTTTTATCTTGGCTTATAACTTCATGCGGCTGGTGATGATTCTTTGTTTGAGGAATTCAGGTTAGTGTTTGATGACTTGCATAGAACAGGGATATATCCATGGGATTATTTTTACGAGCTTGGGAGCAATAAGTTTGGTCTTATGAGAAACTATATCAAGACTCTCCAAAAGCATCGTCTCAGCCGTGAACCTCCTCCTCCGAGAAGGAGATCATCTTGATATCAATGTGTTTTAAAACTTTGCTCAAAGTGTTTTGATAGAATCTTTCTTGTTCAGGAACATGCAATCTTGTTGTCTTATGGGTCTTAACAAAGTAGCCCATCTAAATCTGCATAAATGGTTATATGGTGTTAGTTATTAGGTCGCATTTTATATCAAATGTTGGCAGGTGTTCGCTCGTGCGAGACATTCAGCCCGTAGTAACTATTAAGCGAGAGTGCGTGACTACTTACATTGGCGTAACTTTATAAAACCACGAATTTTCTGCAAAATATCAAACACAAAGATGTATAGATAATATTTGATCTTTTCTTACTTTCATGTCTTCTTGCATATTTTTAGCAAAAAAAAAAAAAAAAGGTCTTCTTGCATATATTATTCTCATATAAAGAAAAGCCTCTCAGTAACTTTTATATTAGTAGTGTACAATAGGGGTGGTCACGGATTGAATAGTACCATATTTTTTGGTATTTGCGATTTGCTTCGTATCTTACGAATGTCTGATTTTCCGATTTGCTTTGCTTCGAGAAATACGAATATTCGGTTTTCCGGATATTCGAAATTTTTTTCGAATATTTGCGAATATTTACGGATATCTCATACACCATGTTTTATACACATAAATATAACAAAATTATACATGTTTTGTTTTGTTTTTAAAAAATATTCTTATATAATATTAAACCAAAAGTGAAAATTAATGGAATTATATGTTCCATACTTTTTATAATAAAATAATATTTTTGATAAAACACATAATTTTAGAAAATTGCAGTTTTAGAAAGATTTTATATTCTTTCCTTAATTTAATACATTATATATTTTATAAATAACACAAATATATATTAAAGTAAAAATTTATACATATTTAATTGTAGATATTCATTTGTTTGTATAAAAACGGAGCGGATCGGATATTCGCCTTTAAAAATTTTAGTATTTGTGATTTGCTTCGTTTTTAACGGATATTGAATTTTAGTATTTGCTTTGCTTCGAAGGCTTACGGATATTCGGATTTTTCGGATCGAATCGAAACGAATAACGAATCGAATCAAATTTAACGGATAAAATGTCCAACCCCTAGTGTACAATGTACATCAAGCGCTATGTAATACTATATTTTTTGCTTTGTATGTCAAAAGTTTCATTGTCAAGCCGTTTTCTTATGTCAAATCGGTTTTATATATTTGAGCTATCAGACATTCCCTACACATATTTCTGGCATATATTATATTTTTCAACGCATATTCTAAAATTTTACGGAGTGCATTTACTAAACTTCAAATAAAAGAAGGTTTAATCATCAGTAACGAACTCAAAACTAAACAGCTTTATACATACAATAGCCATTAACTAAAACATAAGAGAAAAAAGGCTATATTCTTTATTAAAAAATTATTTAACTTAGAACTCTACCAAATTATCAAATAACATACAACTAATTATCAGATAATTTACAAATCATTTATAAAATTATAAGTAATAACTAATCAAATAACACAAGTAATTAGTAAATTTACCATTTTAGCCGATACTTAAAATGGCAATTACTTATTTTCACAAGTACAAATCTAAAATTGAACTATTTGTATAAACTAAATCGCGTAATATGTATATCGAAAATACCAAATACTCAACTTGTGTTTACTTCTAGTTACAAAATATCGCTCTATCTTGACACACACATCTATATCAAATTTTTAAAAACATTTAAACATCTGTAAAAATATACAAAATATCATTTTAATTTTAAAGTACCTAGACCATCAATTAATTTTGAAAAGGAACAATACCAACGATTAATTTGGCTTTGGATTTTTGATCTCATCTTTGTGCTTACTAGCAAATTAATTTTTGATAGAATACACAAAATATTCTAATAACATATAGACATAAGTAACGTCCATTATATACTAAGAAATCATGGATTTAATTCTTCCCCATTTTCATTGATTTGATTTTCATTGATTTGATTTTCATTTTGATGTCTTTATGAATAAAAATCTAAAAATAGAACGTTAAATGAGAAATAAAGATATTCAAAACTTAAAAAGACTCGAAATCAGCGAAGTCCAAGTTAACGGAATTTCTCAGTTTTTTTTTAATTCCTTTTCTCACAAGAAAAAGTATTACTACTTTCGTTCCTTTCGCTTCAATTCTCAACCACTTCAAATATCAGCGACCAAATAATAAATCATTTTCTTCAAGTTTTTATAATTTCTAATCCCATTTTTCATTCCTATCCTCAGAAAAACACTGAAATTATTTAAAAATTATTGAATGTGTTTGATTTTATCTTCTCATTGCTCGTGGGACCCGGATCTAAACATATTCTTCCGCACCTCATATGTTTGAGAGAAAATCTGAGTTCCCTTTCAACGACACAGAAAAAACATTTTCTCTTTTCGAATTTTGAATTTCAAGAGACGTTTATTTGACGACGAGAAAACACTATCCACACACAATCTTTTCTGGAGCTGGAAATTTTAAGAACAAAAACAAAAGTTTTTTTTTTTCATCTTTGTGGGGTGTAGATAGAAGATTGATCTGAAGCTAATAGAAAACAATGGGAGAATCTGCAGTTCTAGCTCATTCGTATTCCTTCGCTGCTCCTATTACCCGTACAGATTCTCATGAGGTTCGCTTCTTCTTCTTCTACGATTTATTGATTCCTCTGTTTTTTTTCTTTAAAAAAAAGCTCTGTTTTTTTGTGATTATAACGACAAATTTTCCCGGAAAATATTTGTAGTTTGTAATTTGTAATTTTCTAATGAATCCCCACGAGGAAAAATTCAGCCTTTTTGATATCTTCTCTCGAACTTATGGATTTTCTCGGTTGGATTTTCTCGGGAAAACAGAGCAGAAAGTTTTGTTCTTGCATAAACAAACGAGTTTCCAAGCTATGCTGTCTGATGAAAGTTCAAATCTATTCTTTTCTCTGATGCACAAAGAAAACTTCTTGCTATGTCCGTTACAGAATCTCTTAAGAAAGTTTCCAAATTTGGATTTGATCTTTCTGATTTTGCAGGATAATACGATCCATGCGCTTAGCCAATCAATCTCCTTTGGGAAGTTCATGAGTGAGAATCTCGAATGGGGCAAATGGTCAACCTTTTCACACAAGAAGTACGTTGAAGAAGCTGAGAAGTACTCTCGTCCTGGCTCCGTTGCTCAGAAGAAAGCTTTCTTCGAAGCTCACTACAAGAGAATAGCCGAAGCCAAGAAAGCTGCAACGGAAGAACAACCAACGGTCACGCCTGCTGAAGTCTTGCTTCACACTTTGGAGACACAGCCTCCGTTGAGTTTGCTACCAGAGGAAGAACCACTCGAAAGGAAAAGTACTCAGAAGGATGAGGATGTTCTTCTTATTGCGGATGGTTCATTGGAAGAGAAGAAGAAGCTAGATGAAGAAGAAGTGGTGGTTTTGAAAGAGGATTGTTCTGTTGGTGAAAAGGAGAAGGAGAAAACCAAGAACAAACCGGTGTTTAGATTGTCTCTGGAGAAGACAATCCCTCCTGCTAAATCTTTAGAAATTGCTTCATCAGAGAAAACAAGGTTTGTGGTTTCCCTCTTTGTAAGCAACACGAATTTGTATGCAAAATATTTACTTTTTTCTCATCGTTTGATGTAATATAAATGCAGTGAAAGACCGATGATTCAGAGTTCAGGGGTTCAACGCCAGAAGTTCAATTTCTTGAGGTAAGTCACACTCTCTTTGTGTGTATTTTTCTCCTTTCTTTGGTATTTGATTTTCTTTAAATGGTTTTGATTATTGTTATTCTTTGTTATTTTACCTCCAGTTGTTTCATTGGTAATGCTAAAACTCGAGATCAGAATCAGAGCATGGTAAGTTTTTTATTCTTGTCAGTTGAAAACTTATGGTTAACATCAAAAGAAGAGATGTTTCTCATTTATCTGGTTGCGTGTGTCGCAGAGAAAGATGGAGAATAAGAACCAAAAGAAGAAACAGTTTATGTGTCTTTGTTTGAAGCCAAAGACGGTAAGAGAATCATAATACAGGCAAAGAAGCTGCTTAAAAGAATACAACTTCCAAGGAAGCTCTACACAAGTCTGCAAAAATGGCAAATGGGAGAAATAAAAATATCGAGCTCCGGTTAAAACTACTTAGTTTTACGTAGATGGCACCGATTACACTCTTTTATCACCAGTTTAAAAGAGTCTGAGTGCATTAGGAAGAAGAAAACAAACTGGAAAAGTAGCTTTTTTTTGTTTAAGTACCTTTTGATTTCTATCAACTTAATGTAATGAAAGAACAACTTGTAGTTTCTTTATTTGATCTGAATCTTTTATCTTTAAACCGGCTCTTGTTGATGAAGAAGGGATTAACTTTACATAAAAGAATACATTCACTTGAATTTGCAAAAGGAAAAAGAAAGAAGCTGATCCACGTGAGGGAGAGACATAATCATTACTTTCTTTATTCATTCAGACCAAACACCAACCATCTTCTTCTTCTTCATCGTCATCTAACACATGTTCCATCATCATCCCCACATCGTAAAAACTCATGCTTCCATCATAATAATCCCCATCACCACGAGACCCACCATCTTCTTTGTCGCCATTATGTCCATTCTCTCTCTTTTTCGTTTCTATTTCAGTTTCTCCTCCTTTGTCTTTTTCACAATCGTCGCCATTACCACCGTTAAGATCAGATAAACCGGTGAGATTCAAAACGGATCTCGGTCCGGTAATGATCCTACATGTCAGCAGTTTGGATGAAGCGATGTCGTTTGATCTCAGCCAATGTACCTGGCCATACCATATTCTCCGGTGAGCTCTGGTCGGTTTGGATGGCAATTTGGTAAACAATGCTGAGGTTGAGGGTGAAGTGGCAGAGTTGACCAGCCTTGGATTAAGCGGCGGCGGTGGAAGAATCCGGTAAGTTCGGACAATACCATGTTGCCGACCTTCTCGTCTCATATTACAGAAAGAGAGAAAGAAAAAGGGAAGGACTTTGAATTGGAAATTAAGCTTGAAGGATATATAAGCCAAGGAGCATTGAATATACTTCAAAAACAAAATTAAAAGTCTTGACGTAAACATCCAAAAGAGTAGTTTGTAGGTCAAGTTAATGAGTTGTTGTTAATAGATAACGTGCAAATGTTAAATCATTTGAGAGTGGTGAATTTAAAAAGACTTGAGGTTGTTGACATTATAGTTCATACTTGGCACAAGTCATTAATACCTAAATCGAGCTGTAACCAATAAAGAAATGGGCTAAAAGCCAAGAATGAGTTAAGGAATGTGAAGAAGCAGAGAGATGCAAATGTCCGTCCACACAAGACTTGCATGTTCTTTGTCACATTTACATGAACAACTAAGTGGAATTCAAAGCTCAAATCCGGCAACACTGAACACAAACCGGAGGCTGTTTCTCTATGTTGCAGTCACAGCAAGATGTTTCACAATCGTTGTTGCAACCTGCATCATTCATCAAGAACAACAACAAAACTAATGTCAAAACTACAAGAGCATTCTCTCAGGTTCCATCTACTTATCTTTGTTCCTAGGACCTGTATTTGCAAGCTATAGTACCTCTCACAGTAAAATATTGAGACTTCTCATGTTCCTGAGAACTTGGTAAGAACTGCAACTGTTTGGTTCCTGGAGCAACATCAATTGCTGTGCTAATAATGACCAAAGAGACAAAGAACAAAGCTAGATTTGTTGGTGACATTTCTCTTTGTTTGTGCCAGTACTTGCAGCTATATTTATGCAGTCAATCATATGCCAAGGAAGTTGACACACCAGATTAGTAATGTGCTATTTTCTATGGCTAAGCTACGTTAATCAATCACGTTGTGTTCATGTGTACATGTAATGTTATCATAAAAAGACAATGCAGATGGAACACAAAAAAAGTAGATGATAAGTAGATAAGATTCAAGTTTTCTTCAGTTTTATTACTTAAAAAGAGAGAATTTTCAGCAAGATACAACCACAAAGCTCATCTACTTTGGAATACTTGCCAAAATAGTTTTTTCACAAGTGCTAATATTCGGCAACAACAATACAAGAATGAATCCAAAATCAAAGACACTGAAGATTTATTAGCTTCAAACGGTAACTATGACCGCACAACACTTCAACGCTGAAGTTGCTTGATGTGTGCGATCTGTTTGCCCGGGTTCAAACCCTTAGGACATGCACGAGCACAGTTCAAGATCGTATGGCAACGGTAAAGCTTGAACTCATCATCAATAGCCTCAAGCCTTTCCTTAGTGTACTCATCACGACTGTCACTTATCCACCTACACAATGCCAAGAAAATCTCTAGTCACAAACACAAATCCAAAGATCAAAACTTTAAATAACAACCACACAAACGTATTCACTGCAGCTAACAACAAGACATAATACAAATCTTCCAAACCTATACACACAACGAGCAATATACTATTATTGATGACACATACCTGTTGGCGTGTAGCAAAGCGGCAGGGCCAAGGTAAGACTCAGGGTTCCACCAGTAACTAGGACACGACGTGCTACAACAAGCACACAAGATACACTCATACATCCCATCAAGCTTCGCCCTATCCTTCTTACTCTGCAGAATCTCCTTCCCAGGCTCATCCGCCGGGCTCTTCCTCTTCAGCCACGGCTCGATACTCTTGTACTGATTATAGAAATTCGTCATGTCCACCACCAGATCCTTGATCACGAACATGTGAGGCAGCGGCGTGATCGTCGTCTCCTTGGCTCCTTCCTCGATCTTCGTCAGACACGCGAGCCCGTTGCACCCGTCGATGTTCATCGCGCACGAGCCGCAGATCCCTTCTCGGCACGAGCGGCGGAACGTGAGAGACGGATCCATCTCGTTTTTGATCTTGATCAGAGCGTCGAGAACCATGGGGCCGCAGTCTTTGAGATCGATCTTGTAGTCTTGGAGCTCTGGCTTGCTGGGGTTATCGGGGTTCCATCGGTAGATCTGGAAAGTCTTCAGGTTCGATGGTTTGGCGCCGCCGCCGCCAGCTTTTGGTTCCGGTTCGGTTACGGAAGCCGTGGATCGCGAAGGGATCAGCCTCGGAGATGAGGCTAATCGCGACGGTTTGGTTCTAACCAATCTTCCGATTAAACCGGACGACATTTTTTCGCGGTGAGAGACAGTGAGGGACGGAGCGAACTAATCGATGAAGATTGATTATGTCTGGAAAAATACTTTTTAATTGTTTTTTTTGGCACGATGTTAAATTTATAATTGACGTTACAGGAGATTACCTACGTGTGCACATTTCTAGATGTGAGGCTTAGCTTCGTCTACGTAGAAGAACCGTGGATCTTCTGGACAAGTAATGTATTGAAGCGTTGTGACCGTTTATTTTGGATACCTAGTAGGTGGATCGTGGCGAGCACACCACCGGATATTTTCAAAGGCGCGTGCTCGTCTCGAGGAAGGTGTTATCTAACACGTGGCTTAAGGTCATTCGATAAATGAAAAGGAGGAGCACGGGAAGCAGAAGTGCGTTCCGTTTGGTTAGAAAAGAGGAACACTTTGTGTAGTTTTTTTAACAAGTCCTTTTCAGGCCAAAAGTTCATCAATTAGACAATTACCTCATAAAACTACTATATGACATGAGACATTCATAAGTGTATTTTTCGGTAATTTGTCTTGATCTTGCATTTCAATATCATATGATGTGGTTTAGAAGAAAAAACATCATATACTGTTACACAAAGTTTTGAAGAAAAAGCATGGTTAGGTGATAGTGAAGCAACAAGTCATTTGGTTAGCCATGAGATATTTGCATGGGTGGTAAAAAAGAGAGATTGAAACAATTGCGGATTATAGAAATTAGGTCAATGACTATAATAACTACAGAAATTAAGAAACAAACCATAACAAAAAATAGATGTGTATTTCTATAATAATTGGCATTTTATTATTTTTTGCTTCACATATTTCGTTATTTTTACTAGTTTACATTGTTAACCATCGCTCTCAATTTCGATATCATATGATTTTAAATCCTGTGATGTTTTATGTATATGTATTTGTGGCTTCATCTTTCTCCAGCTGCAATCAGATAATTCTTGGTTAGAACATTATGATCTATTTCCTTCCATTTTGTGATTTCGGTTTTGTTTTACGAATAGCTTTTGTTTCCTCTAATTTAAGATCCAAAATTTTTAATTTTCTCTCCATGTCTATTTCGTGTTGAGAATTGTTCCCACTTCCAAACATTTTGTTGTATATCTTGTTATTGATACTTTGACTGCCAAATTGCCTCATTTGGGTGGCAATATTGTAATCTCTCCAGTAGTATTCTATTGAGTAAGTTAGATTGAATAATCTTTGACACAAAACTAATACAAGAGATCATAGTGAATTAGTTAGTATATTATCTCTTTTGGTTGAATTGTATTTGTGATTATGCTTTGAAAAGATTTTCAAACTATTTTCAGATTCTGGTAATTTAGGTTGGCAATCAGTCGATCAATCAGTTACCTATGCAATAGATATGTTCAGTTTTGGATGTATCCTATTTTATTTACTCATTGGTAGTCTTCAACCTTTTGGAGATGAGAAGAATTTCGTTGACATTGCTAAGAATCAACTAAGTTTGTTGAAAGTAAATCATGTGCTTGAAACTAAGCAACTCATTAGCAGTTTGCTGGACTCTAATCCTAAATTACGGTAGCATCATTTCCTTGTTTGATTCAGAATCCTTTCAACAAGGCTAATCTCTAATGTATCTTGTCTTCTTTGTGCTGTTCTAGTGCATTTGATGTGCTTAAACATCCAATATTTTGGAAGACAACTAAGAAGATTCAATTAATTGTTGATGCTAGTGACTTTTAACTTTTGGACGTGACTAGGCCACTGAGAAAAGGATGAGGACTGCGTTGATGGATAAAATTTTATTTTATCTTCTCATGTGCTATGTTTATAAACAAACAATTGATATATTTATTCTGTTTTCATTTCCAGTTGACTGTCAGACTAAAATCATAAAGCTGAACAATATCGAGATTTTGTCAACTATAGCAGTTGACGCTCAAGATGTTAAGACTCTCGAGATGGTTGCTAAAGCAATTGCAAACCTATTTGGAAACAGTACTCTCATTTTATCTCTTCTTCTTTTTTCCTTTTATATTTTTTTTTTAGTTTTGTCTCTATTAGTAACACAAACAACACAATCATCTTTTGCATCGACAAATAACTTGCACGTAGAACCTAAAGCGACTGAAGGGATTGAAGCTTTGTTCAAAATAGTGGATAAATGGCCACAACCCAAAGTTTTTGAAGAAGTAGCTAGGGGTCGTAAAATTTGCCAGAGAAATTAGTAAGAAACTTCTTATCATTTACCTAACATTCCTATTGTATCTCATTCATCATTAATATCTTTTGACAGGAGAAACGGAAAAAATTCAATCTCCCTTGCTAGGTAATAAACATCTGAATTAGATATAAGTAAATGTCAAAAGTAAAAATTCAGCTATAAGACTACATATCAAAACAGCTCTCTGCTCTTTAGCACCCCAACAAAACCGTAAGTTCTTAAATACATTCGACAGTGCATCAATTAAAATTGTGCTGAATGAAATTGTGACACTTTTTTTTGGTTTACCAGGTAAGAGAATAAAGCAAAAGGTGGAGATGATTGCTAAAAACAGTTCCAACAAAGATATAAGAAGTTCAGCAGAGACCATTCTCAAGGATATAAGAGTCTGAGTGCATTAGGAAGACGAAGACAAACTGGAAAAATAGCTCTTTTTGTATCTATCTACTTATGTAATGAAAGAACAACTCCCAGTTTCTTTAATTTGGTTTGAATCTTTTATCTTTAACTGGCTCTTTCTTGTTGATGAGCATTACATAGAAGATGACATAAACAAGATTCAAATTACATTCACTTGAATTTGCAAAAGAATAAAGAAAAAGCTGATCCACGTGAGGGAGAGACATAATCATTACTTTCTTTTTATCAGACCAAACACCAACCATCTTCTTCTTCTTCATCGTGATCTAACACATGTTCTATCATCACCATCCAGAGAATATCTTTGCCAAAATAATTTTTAAAATATTACAAATAATAATTTATGGTAACTAATTAACAAAATTATTAAAAAAACTAACAATGTTTGATCAATTATTTTAATATTTATAAACTATATAATATATTGAATTTTTAATATAAAATAGTAATTTGTATTTTACATATATAGTGAGTTATATTTGTATATAATTTTATAATCATTATTAAAATCTTATAAAGTCCACATATGCTTTATAAACCATTAATAAAAACATATTTATCATCGCTTAAAATCAATTTATCAGAATTTAAAATTTATTTATAATAGAATATAAATCATTTATAAAAATATAAATTAACACACTATGTAAAATACAAATTACTAAAAAAAATATTAAACAAGAATTCACTAAAAGAGTAAGTTAGGTTAAAGAAAGAGTAAGTTTAAAATTAATTCACTTGCCAAATAATATATGGTAAATAATTATTGAAAATAATCAATAATTTTATATCTATAAAATATAAATGTAATGAATTAAATTTTTATATAGAAACAAATATAATAATTTTACATAAAATTATATTCATGTATAACTATATAATAACTATTAACGTGTTATAAAATTCATACATGATTTATAAATATTTTTATAAAGATTTAAAAACATTTATAAAATTTACTATCATGGCTTACAAAATAAGAAACATCGGTTGTGATGTTTATTATTTAATTATAGTTCAAGCTTTTACAAATCAGGACTTCTTTATTTCTATAAATATATAGTAATAGTTATTAACGAAAAATTAACTTATATAACAAATAGATTTTCATGTGTCGTTATAAAATGGATACATATTTACAAGTTTATACTTTTGATTGGTTTTGTTCGGTTTATTTGGTTTAATCGGTTAAAAACCAAACCATATCCAAATCCTACGGTTTTTATAAAATCATATACATTCTGTTTATATTGTATATACCAAAACCACACCATATTGTATATTTCGGTTCGGTTCAATATGGTTCGATTTTACCATATTGAACAGTCATAAAAGAGACCATAATATAGTATATAAGGTAATGTGATGATTAAAGAGAGATTTTAAAATGGTTTTTAGTTCACTGATTGTATGGTTTGTGTTATTATTTAGAGAAATGTAGAGATAATTGGCAAAAAAAACATGTTGGAAAATTAGGAAAACATTAGCGGTGCATGTCAAATGTGATAGATAGAAAAAATTGATAATAAGAGGAACATGAAGAGGCCGAAGAAGACAAGTACGAAGATGTATAATATATGCTGGAAAAGTTGATGTGATAATTACATAATTCCACCGATATTTGTTATTACTAAATACACATCAATTATTTTGTATGAAACATATGAAAACTTTATAATTGAGTATTGCTTTGCATAAAATTAAATGAAGTGATAGATAAGATAATCCCATGATTATAAAATGTTTTTAAATATATTTTTTTGGTTCACTAATCATGAGTTGTTAATCATTTGATCAAAATCATGTAAAATAAATATTTTTAACGACTTAGATTAATATTATTGAATTGTCACTAAATCTCATATTTTCAAAAATATTGAAATTTTAGATTTCAAACTATTTTGAGTTAACATTATATTTTTGTATTTTGAATTATTAATAAAAATTTATGGTATTGTATATTAATATAAATTTTCATAAAATATTTATACCCTTAAATTTGCAGACAATCACCAAGTATTAATTAATTAACCATAATTCATTAATTTTTAGATTCTTATCTATCCAAACATACAAAACTTAATTAATTAATCATA
Organism: Brassica nigra; assembly: GCA_016432835.1. Classification (NCBI taxonomy): domain Eukaryota; kingdom Viridiplantae; phylum Streptophyta; class Magnoliopsida; order Brassicales; family Brassicaceae; genus Brassica; species Brassica nigra. Next base: position 10,728,530 of record CM028247.1, on the reverse strand, counting down.
AATAATTTATTTTCTTAGATTCTTCTCTAACCAAACTTACAATAAAATAAAAATATTTTAAATGTTATTACAAACTTTAAAATCATAATTAAATAGATCATATTTATTGATATATCTAAATGTAGCCACATCTATAATTATTTCTTAATAATATTCAATGCTGTAAAAACATATCAATTTTAAACATAGAAGGAAATGAAAAGAAAAAAACCATGTAAGACCAAAAACAAACTTTAGTAAAAAAATCTACTCATAGTAAAGAAGGATGCAAAAAAAAAGTATTATAAATAGAGTGATTTCTTGGAAAATTGTATAACAATCATAAGATCAAAATAAGAGAAAATAAGGTAGAATCAAGCTTTATTTTTTAAGATCTAAGAATGGCAAAATGGAATGCGATAGTGTTAATAATGATGGTGGTGATTGCTATTGTGGTCGCAGTAGAAGCAAATGAAAAAAAACCATAGGCACAAATGTTTTCACAAATGTTCTAAACCTTGTAAGCCTCACGATGATAATTGTCTTGAACGTTGTAAAGTAAAATGTGGTGGGCAACACCCTCCTCATGGTCCAGGAGGATCACCTCCTCCTCGTGGTCCAGGAGGACCCACTCCTCCTTCTGGTCCAGGAGGATCACCTCCTTCTCGTGGTCCAGGAGGACCCGCTCCTCCCCCTAAACAATGGTATTAATGTTTCTACTCCTTTTTCTATATATATTCCAATGTTATGTATTATTAGTGTTTAACACAATTAATCCTACCTATTAAATTGTATTATTGTTTATTTGCACTAACAGAACTCTACATTGAATGGTATCTGTGAAAGCTTGCGGACGGAAAAATGATTTAAATAAATTTTACATAGAAAGTTTGTGACAATGTCTATAGTCTTAACTTCGTGTTAAAATCGAATAAAGATATTGATAATAATATAATTATTTGTAAGTTCTTTTTCCGCATGTTATGTAAGTCTCATAAAGTAAAGAAAACTATTTAATGACATAAAAGAAACAAAAGACTAAACAATATATTACAAAACGAAATTAGTAACCCAAAAGCGATAATTGGTTTCGCCGACTTTACAATCATGATTTTTTAAAATAAAATTGTACCATTTTTATCAAAATTTGATTCTTTAATAAATTTTACCGGGATAATAGCTACTATAACCCTAAAAATATAGAAAATAGTCGAAACAACTTATCCAGATTTTTCAAGAAAATTTTAAAAGATTGTTCCTATATTACCCCTAACTCATAGCTTATTTACATATAAAATGCAACTGATTAGAAGAAACTCTGTTAGAAGACGGCTTCTCTCGCCTTAGAGGATCCTCTTGAGAGCGCCGTGAGACTTTCTGTTTTTCCCTTGGTAAGCATCTGTGGGCATCTTGCGGGGAGAAGATTTCCGGGAATCCTCAAGGGTGGGAGATCTTGGTCTTTTGCAGTTAGTTCTGCGATCATGACCCTCTTCCAAGGCTGGAAAATGGCGTTGGGAACCAGATACGTTTAAAGCCAGTATCTGCAGGCGCTTTTGGTGTCTTTGTTCCTCAGTAAGCTCCGGGCAACTGTTCTCATCATGAGAAATCATCTTGCAGGTAAAACAATGTCTGTGGAGACCACATAAAGAAAATTCACCTTCCCAATATCTCCATTTGAAAACTCCACTTTCCTTTCAAACTGAAGGGGCTCGTCAATATTGACGGAAATCTGCATACGTGCACTCTTTGCACCAATAGCCAGTTTGGTTCCAAATGCTTTTGCAATCTCAGTAAAAGTTTCTATCACTCCAGAAATGAACCGGAACCCCCGTTACTTGCACCCAAAAAGGGATTGTATGTGGGAAATCATCCCTAGTGAAAGGCTCCCATCTTTAAAGTGGCAGGGCCTCCTATTCAGAACCGCATGAAGGTCCTTCTCGTCGTCAAAGTCGAACTGAAACCGACCATTTCCCAGGTTCCTTCCACGTTCCAAATACGAGTTCTGGGTAGCTGCGAGATCAAGGCTTCAATGCTCCTACTGCCCCGATGCAGTACTCGACCAATGAGGGTCAGTTTGAAACGTTCAGCCATCACCGCCATGTCACAATCCGAAATCTTAATGATCTCCTCTACCAGATCAAGCCTTCTTTTCGCTTGGAAGGAGCTTCCTTCGCGACACATCAGATCGGTGGGCGTATTCATCCTGAATATCAGCGAGAAAAACAGAACACAGTGCTAACACTAGCCAGAAACCTAGATCAAAAGCAGATGCTAGAGATCAGAGAGAACCAAACTTCAACTAAAAACGTGCGTCAAAAACTTGAGGAGACTTGAGCACAAAACATTTTGTAATTGCAAATTTCTCACGTCTTCCATTAAATATGATTTGTTTAATCTCCAAAACTTATATATTGGACGACTAACATATATATTCTTCTGTGTACATTACAATAATTACACATTTATATTGCTTTGTAATTATCACATTACTTTTTAATTTAATACATAATATTTTCTATTAAAAATTTCTTATCATCTTCTAATTTATTAGTTTTCTCTTATAAATAATTGATAAGTTCTTCTAAATAACTTTAAATTTCTGGTAAAATAATTTTGTAAGCCATGATAATAAATTTTATAAATGTTTTTTAAATCTTTATAAAAAAATTTATAAATCATGTATGAAATTTATATCACATTAATAGTTATTATATACTTATACATGAATATAATTTTATGTAAAATTATTAAAGTTGTTTCTATATTAAAAATTTCATTCATTAGAATTATATTTTATCAGTATAAAAAATTATTGATTATTTTCAATAATTATTTACCCTATATTATTTGTCAAGTGAATTAATTTTAAACTTATTCTTTCTTTGACCTAACTAAATAAAAATTATAATTCATCGACAAATCAAATCATAACCATTTTTTCATACTTCAGCAATAGTTGACAAGTAAGCAAAAATCATTTAAGTGAATTCTTGTTTAATATACAATTTATATTTTTTTATAAATATTTATATGCTATTATAAATAAAATTTTAAATTCTGATAAATTGTTTTTTAAGTGATGATGAATATGTTTTTAATTAATGGTTTATAAAGCATATGTGGATTTTATAAGATTTTAATAGTGATTATAAAATTATATACGAATATAACTCACTATGTGAAATACAAATTACTATTTTATATAAAAATTTCATTATATTATATAGTTTATAAATATTAAAATAATTGATCAAACATTATTAGTCTTTTCATAATTTCGGCAATTAGTTACTATAAGTTATTATTTGTAATATTTAAAAAAAAAATTGATACTTTGACTGTCAAATTGCCTAATTTGGGTGGCAACATTGTAATCTCAGAGAAGATATCCAGTAGTATTCTATCGAGTAAGTTAGATTGAATGATCTTTGACAAAAAAAAATTAATACAAGAGATCATAGTGGATTAGTTGGTACATTGTCTCTTTTGTGTGTATTGTATTTGTACTTATGCTTTGAAAATATTTTCAAACCCTTTTCAGATTCTTGTAATTTTTGGCATCGACCAGTCGATCAATCAATTTCCTATGCAATAGATATTTTCAGCTTTGGATGTATCCTATTTTATTCACTCGTTGGTCTTCATCCTTTTGGAGATGAGAATCATTTCAAAAAGGCTAATCTCTAATGTATCTTGTATTGATGTGTAGTTCTAGTGCATTTGATGTACTTAAACATCCAATATTTTGGAAGACAACTAAGATGATTCAATTAATTGTTGATGCTAGTGACCTTTACACTATTGGACGTGACTAGGCCACTGAAAAAACAGATGACGACAGCATTGGCTAAGCAATGGTTCAACAAGGTAGATGCAAATGTCTTGTACTCTTTGGAAAGCTATTACTATGACAATGATTTTGGCCACTTGTTGTGGTTCTTCAAGAATTTTCAATGTCACTACACGAAAAAAGAAAAAGTTGAGTATAATTTCTGTTAAGGTTTCATTTCATAAATACATCTTTCAAAAACTGTTTTTTTTATTCTCGAGTATAATCTAATTGATTTTTCTTTATGGTTTCTCAGACCATTATGGGAGACATTCCAGATGGATTTTATAGCTATTCTGTTTATCTGTTCCCAAAATTGTTGATGGTAGTGCACAATATCATTTCCCACAAGTTTAGATCTAGATCTGAGTTCAAAGTTATTTCGAAGAGACATCATAAGAGATATGGTAAACTCAAGTTGAATGAGGTGAGAAATGTGAACAAGAACGGAGAGAGCATGTGAATATTGTGTACCACATTCATTGTAATAGGAAGCCTCTAAATATAAGAGTAGTAGTAGCTTACAGTAAAAACTTATGCATTGTTTGTGTTGAGAATCATAAGTTTGTTGGTGCTAAACGTGTTCTAAGGCCTCAGATTAGAGTTTATACATTGGATACACCTTGGAGATAAAATTCAAGTAAGACAAGATTTGGTATTTGACGACTGAGTTTTGCATTTGATTAGATATCGGTCCCAAAAAGTTCCCGAGTTGTTTTCTGTGTTTATCACGCAATCACTCTTAGCTGCCTCGGAATGTTTTATGTGCTTAAGAATTGATGTCTTCAGTGCCTGCGACTACTCTTGGTTAAGGAGCCAATAGAGGCTAATGTTGATAATGAGGATTCTACATTTGTTTAATGTACTCTGGTGAAATCTCTCTGCCAAATGTTTAAATACAATGACTATGAGGAGAAAGCAGAGGCTCTCCGACAAAAATAGGAAATTCTCAATGTTGTGGCGATTCAAGTTCCAATATAAAGTAGAGACATACGTGGCCAAAGAAGAAGCAGGCGTCAAAATGTTTTGATGTTTATAATAAAAACTTGAAACTATATACTTTGCTACTTTGTGTGATCGTAGGGCTGATTGGCTGAGAAATGCGCAAGAAGAAGAATGGAGAGGCTGAGAAATGCACAAGAAGAAGACGATAGCTTGTGATGCCCAGAACAAGGAAACAAAAACTCACATGAGAACAAACAATGAGTATGTTTTGAATGTGAGCAAAGTATCAGAACAAACAAACTGCATTATGCAAAATACTGCAAAAAGAAAAACAAATATAAAGGACTTCATTTTTGTGAAAGCCAAGAAGAGGAAAATAAGAGTTCTTGGTGGTTTGTCTCGATCTTGCATTGCATATATCACATGATGTGGTCCAGCAAAAAAAAAACATCATACAATATGAAACAAAGTTTGAAGCAAAAAACATGGTTGATTGATAGTGGTTTATACATTAGACATTCCCAAGTGTAGTACAAAAAAGAGATGTTGAACACATACAAATATTTTACAAATCAGTGATGTTTTTTACTGATGCATTTGTAGTTCTATCAATGCATTAAGGAGACTTCCAAAGTTCTAGTTTCTTGTCTGAAAACATACACTGTTCTATAAATCAAAACAATCTGTCCGAACAATCTTTACAAGTAACAACCATTTTTTGTCAAGCAAAGAGCCAAAAGACCATACGTTTTCAAACATCCACCACAAGTCCCATGCATATGATTAAACGATATGTACACTTCTTGAGACACCCTTACGCGTTTCTTGATCGAATCCATTGATACTCCCTTTTCTTCTGAACGATCTTTGACTCTTACTGAACATCCTAGAAAATATCTTAACCGGAGCAGGCGCTTCTGTTATAGATTCTCCTTCATTTACCGAACCGCCATGGTTCTGGTCCAAATCCTCCGATAGCTTCTTCACTAAATCCACAAAATGCCGTCGGAATGTTGGATACCTTGATACCGTTTTCGTTAGCCCTTGAATCCTAACAAACACACACAGAGATCAAACCAGATTCTGATAGAAAACAAACAAAAACAAACTTTTAGACGGTTTTCTTTACCTGCGAGCAAAGGCGTCAAGCTCAGCTCTTTTACGCTCTGTGAGCGTAGGAGAAGCAGATCCAGCATACGAGTTTTTGAACCTCTCGGAATCTCCATACAGCAACACCAATCTTCCGAGATACTCTTCTTCTTCTTCAGACAAGTTTGTAGCTTTCATTTGCTCCTTTAGTATCAAAAACGGATGCAGAAACCAATCAAAGAATGCATCTTTTGGTCTGTTCTTGGTAGTTAGTTCTGTTACACCGTCACCTACACAATTACAGACAAATGAAAATGTAAGAAAACTTCATAATCAGAAGTGAAAGTAAGAGAAAACAAAAAGAAAGATTGAAACATTACTGAGTAACAAGCCGGTAGTATTGGCTTTGACAGAGCGTAGAACCTCGTGAAGAAGTGCATAAGCTGGTAAGCCAATGCTGATCACTTGGTTGCATTTACCAGACCTTGGCCCTTCGATATCTTTTGAATTTATTAGCCCTTTACTCGCCAAAACTTCACCAAACTTTCTACATTCCACAAAGAGACTATCTAGAAGCTGCAACATTTTCAAAACACATCACGTCAAGAAAAACACTTAAAGTCTTGGCGAGTACCGTCTAACGATTTTTTGGGAACATTGATTTCAACAGTGTATGTAATAAAGCGTGTGCTTACGTCGAGAGGCTTAATATCAATCATCGGGACTTTGACTGATCCTTCTCTTGTTGAAGCTGTGTTCTTGACAGAGCCTAGTCTTGGTATAGGACCCGAAAAAGCCGTTGATTCGGTTTCGTTTTCTCGGTATTTAGGCCTTGGAAACCAAGATCCTTCAGGCATGTCAAGTATATCAGTGCTATACTCGTCGTAGATGGACACAGAGGCAACCACAAAGCATAGTCCGTAGTAAAAAGATGATTCTTGATACGAGACTACTCCTGCATAAGCACCGAGGAAGATGCTAGAGACCACTGAACCAAGAATCGCGCCCACGACAGCCAAAGGCCAGAGTAAGATCACTAGCCCCGCGATGGGGACACACATTGTCTCCAAGAAAGGACCTTCACGTCCAATGAGATCATGAAACAGACGGTGCCATCCTTTGAAGAGCATGTAAGGGCTTTTGCATATGGCTACGAGCGTGATCAATGGTAAATCAACAAGAATCCCGAGAGCTGAAACTACCAAAGCTCCTGGAAGTTGAAGCAGCCTTATCTCATAATGTTTCTGATCCGGGCAACAGATTCTAAGCTCATCCATCAGTGAGAAGTATGAGTGGAAGCACACGTCTTTAAAGTCACGTACAACGGTGAAGCTGCGCTTGACGGTGCTCCAAGTTCCATCGTAAAAGCAATGGAAAAAAGGGTAAGGCTTGCCCTCGCCAACGGCGTCAAAGGTGGCGAAAATTGGGGAGAGGAAACCATATAAAGCTCCTCCAAGAACACTTGCTAAAATACCGAGAACTAGCCAGAGAATGATGACGGCAGGAAGACATAAGCATAGAAAGAACTTCAAGATCTGTCCTATTTGTTTGGCTCTGATAGAAAAGAAGAATCAGACAAGAAGTCTTTTAACACCGAAGAGAAAGGAGTTACAGCAAAAAGGAAAAGGAGTTTAGTTTACCTCACTATTGAATAGAAAGTCCAAACGAAGTGAACGGGCAAAAGACTTAGTATGACCGCAGAGTTGCCTATTGTCACAACGAGGCATACGAGTGGACACAAAACGATACCTATAAGCGACAAAGAAAGAGTCTTTCAGGTCAGAAAAACTATTCCATTATTTTTTGAGTGTGATAAGAACAAAATGTAAGCATTAGGTTAGGTGTTGAATTTGAAATTTCCGCTCTATAGTTGCATAATGAAGAACAATCAACTAAGCTAACTAAAAGTCAACATCCATGCAAAGAAAGTCAACTCTTTGTTTAGTTATGTTCTTATCAGAAGTAACTCTCATAAGATCTGTCTTGAATAAAATTGAAAACCGGACTTAAAAAAAGTAGGAACTTTGACAACCAATACAAAAAGAGACAGAGAAGGCAATGTTTTAAACTCTCAAAATCATACCTTTGATGAAACCCAGAAACAGCAATCCAATGAAATAGGGAAGGAATATAAAGAATTGCAACAAAGAAGCTCGAAATCCCTTTGGAGGCTCCATTTGAATTGAATCTTTAGAGACTAAAAGCCACGAACTTTTAACAAGAACCCATCTCAAGAATTAGTCAACGCCTTCCTGAGATTGTTTAAAAAGCTCGCTATTTTAGAGTCCTGGAAGCAGAGAAATGACCCAATTGAGCTCAGAGGAAGTAAACAAAGAGCTGGAGAGAACAAAAAAAAGCACTAATCTCTTGAATCATTATTGAAGCTTTCTCTCTGTCACACAATCTCTTATTATAACCATAAACAAACAAAATTAAATATATTTTCTCTCTCTGATACAGCTTCAAAAGTCTCACATGGGTTTCAGAGATTTTAGTGCAGTGATTTGCGGTTAAGTAATCGTTTCTTTTCTCGATTTAACACCCGAAATAATATTAAAATTAAACACGTTGAACCATGAACTGACCTCTTTTGTCCGAAGAAGAAGCAAAGAAGGATGTTTTTTTCCGACTTATCTGCTCTAATATTTTTGGTTTTGGTGGATGCTTGAGCGTAACGCAATAAAAACGAATAACTAAACTTACAGATAGATAGCTTACTGGGAGCTTATAGAGGTCAAACAAAATAGAGACGTGGAAGGAGACGACATGAAAATGCTGAAATTTGCAGTTTAAAAAAAAAACATCACTTTATTGGTCGTTTTATAACAGCGGAGAGATTTGTATTAACTGCGGTGGCGGCTACTTTTTGTCCGACTGGATTTTTTAAGGTTTTTATTTTCTGAAATGACATAATATTCTGGCCATATTTGAAATAGTCTTTTAGCATTTAGACCCGAAAAAAAAATATTTGAAATAGTCAAATATGTGACAAAACTAATATGCGGGTAATTTTAAAAAATAGCATAACTTTTTGAAAAAATAAATTTGACAATCTTTCAGTCATTTATCTATACTATTGTTTTCAAAATGATAATTTATCTCTAATTTTCACAATAAAAATTAATAAACATTACTCTATTATACAATTAACATAACACCTATGTAATGAATATATTATAGTTAAAAATAATTTAAATATATATTTATATTATCACTATATAAAAATAAGATTTTCGTAAGATTTATGCCAGTATACATAGGAAATACATAGTTTATTTACAATTATTTTTCAAATAAATGTCACACCAGTTTTAAAAAATATGGTAAATAATAAGTTATTTAATGTGGTAATAGAGAAGAAAGAACATTAATAAAATATCAATTTTCTTATTTGTAAGGTTTTCCTTTTTTTTTTAATAGAAACTTGCTTTGTTAACCAGATTACATGATTCAAAAACAAAATAGGGACGATTTATGTTTAAAGCAAAATAGCTGCTCTGTTTAAAAGGACACTGTACACAACTGGCAACTTTATTGTTAAACTAATTGGCAGTTTAATGATTGCACACTTGTTGATTCTTTTTCCGGGACCAAAGTATGATTCGTTTAAAAAAATAAGTATGATTCGTTTTCAAGCAATTCTTCTTTTTGTCACTTTGTATTGTAATGAGGGAATAAATTGTATTTATAATATTAATACTTATAATAATACATAATGGAAGATTATTTTAATTTTTTTCAAATGGCAATGGCATAGAGTTGTATTACAGTTTACAGATAGCTGTCTCTTGGATTGTCCAGCAAAATTCTGCTGTGAGATTTCTTATTTTGTCATCCTCCATGCACGGTTTTAAACTTCATATTGATGATTAAATAGCAAAGAAACAAAAATGTAACTTCCACTATGATTGAGCATTTCATTTTTTTGAAATGATTTGATGCTAACTTTGAGCAGTGTTACATCAAACCTGATATTATATATCTGACAACTGAAACTGAAGTGTCTCAGTAGCACTCGATCACATATATAAACATCTATTTTGCAGTAATTAAGGATATAAATTTTAACTTGCAAATTCGGCTTCTTAATTGTTTTCTCGAGGTTATACAAGTTTAGTATGTTGTTCAAATCTGTATTCTCGGTAACTTACAAATCTGTCTTCTTTATAATATGAAGCTCTTATCGGGCTTACATAAGCAAGGAACATATACTCTTCGAGGGTGAAGGTTTCTAATATATATATCGTTTCATCAAGGCTTTGAATTAGGGCCCATCTTGAATTCAAGGTTTAATATAAACCAGCAATCCAATTTTATTTGAGTCATCATCACACAATACCTATGATGTCATAAACAAATTGTTCTTTGAATGTAAATGTAAGAAAACAGCGTCGTATCAATGTCAAAATTGTTGACTTTAAAGCAGTTACTTTTGACTACCATGCTCAAATGACCAGTTTTTAGGTTTGACTTTGACAAAGACAATCATTTCGTTTACGAAATGTGTGGCGGAAGCTCAGAAAAAAAAAAAGCTGCAAAACGGTATCATTAGCAAGGTCAAAAGGTTGACCTTTTGCAACTACTTTTGACGACTATAATTAACGGTTTCACAAATTAACCGTTTAGTTATATCCTCACCTGAAATTACGATAAAGTAGGTCCCATAGTTATTTTTAATAAAATAACAATATAATATGTATTACAACAACAATTTAAAATAAATCACGCCTCCACTCCCGGGACTCTCTTCCTCTTTATATACTTCCCAACAATAAGAAGCTTCAACACAAACACATAAACTCTCTCTTTTATAATATTTTTTCTCGCATTTCTGTTTGGAATAATGGTTTCGTATTCTAATAATCCTTTTGTTTTCACATTTATATTTCTCCTATCAGTCGGCAACACAATTGCATTCTCTTCAAGTTCATTGCCGCATACTCAAGATCCTAATCTCGTGGTTGACGAGGTTAATAGGTACGTAAGAACATTCAAAACATGATAAATTCAAATTTGATATGACAATGTTGCTTTGCAAATTCAAAATGTATATATGTCATAGAATCGTTTATATATAAAATGTAATAGTTAACTCCAGTCCATAAACGTCTTTCATTTGTTTTTTCCTTTCAGTTGTCAATGGTTTACTCATATTTCCAAATTTTCATATACCAATAGACCAGATTTTTGTAAGCTAAGCTTTAAAAGTTAAAAACCTTAACTGAAAAACAAAACTTAATTTATGTTAACATTATAGTTCCCGCTAAAAGGATTTCTGTCAATCTTCTGCAAACTACACACTCTATATTTGCATTTTCTTTCGATTCACCTAAAATCAAGAAAACCATTTAGGAGAAAAAGTCCTTCGCATTTATTCTCTTCAAGTTCGTTGCCGCATACTCAAGATCCTAATCTAGTTGTTGACGAGGTTAATAGGTACATAAGAACATTCAAAACATTATAAATTCAAACTTGATATGATCATATGACAATGGTGCTTTGCAAATACAAAATGTATATTTGTCACTGAGTCGTTTATATATAAATGTGACAGCTGATTCCGGTCCATAAACGTCTTTCATTAGTTTTTTTCTTCCTTTCAGTTGTAAATGGTTTACTCACTTATACAGATTTTCATATCCCAATAAACCAGATTTTTAAAGCTTTAAAAGTTAAAAACCCTTAACTGAAAAAAATTAAATTTATGTTCACATCATAGCTCTCACTAAAAGGATTTCTGTCAACCTTTGCAAACTAGACACTCTATATTCGCATTTTCATTCGATTCACCTAAAATCAAGAAAACCATCTAGGAGAAAAATCCTTTGCATTTAACAGTACTATCTAGCTACCTAGCTATTTTTTATATAATGGGTTTCCCTAGCTAGCTAGTGCCTAGTGTTTTAACTACTTGCCAATTGTGGCCTACACTTATTCCCAACCGACCATATCTAATATGTTCACATTTAAATGGATAGTTGTCTATTTTTTATATTTGTCTGTAGAAGTGTAATCAATGCGTCAAGGAGGAGCCTCGCCTACCTATCTTGTAGAACGGGTAATCCTATCGATGATTGCTGGCGTTGCGATCCAAATTGGGAGTCAAACCGCCAACGGCTAGCCGATTGTGCTATAGGGTTTGGTAAAAACGCTATCGGAGGCCGCGATGGCAGAATTTACGTTGTCACAGATGCGGCCAGCGATGATCCAGTAAACCCCAGACCAGGAACACTAAGACATGCGGTCACGCAAGAAGAGCCATTATGGATCATTTTCAAGAGAGATATGGTCATTAGGCTCAAAAAGGAACTTATCATCACATCTTTCAAGACAATTGATGGTAGAGGCTCGAGTGTTCACATAACCGATGGACCTTGCATTAAGATCCACTATGCAACTAACATCATCATACATGGCGTAAACATTCATGACTGCAAACCAGGATCAGGTGAGATAAATTTAGACTACTTTTTTGTTAGTAAATGCTTAATATAATAAAATAGAACCAATTTTACATAAACATTATAATGTATGTTGTGGTTATAGGTGGCATGATTAGAGATGGACCACGACACACCGGCTGGTGGGTCCCATCAGATGGAGACGCGGTGGCGATATTTGGAGGGAAACATGTGTGGATCGACCATTGCTCTTTGTCGAACTGCGATGATGGTCTCATAGACGCCATACATGGTTCGACGGCTATAACCATATCGAACAACTACATGACGCACCATGACAAGGTCATGCTTTTAGGACACAGTGATAGCTATACACAAGACAAGAACATGCAAGTCACCATTGCGTTTAACCATTTCGGAGAAGGGCTCGTTCAAAGGATGCCACGGTGAGGGATTTTTATATTTACCCCTTATCGCACACAAATATTGTCTCATAGATATGTAGAAGCTTGCGTGCGAGAGGTGCTAAGCACGCGCATAAAGAGTTTGCATGTGAAAGCTTTTAGTCTATAGAGTATGCAAAAAGTAAAAAAAAAAAAAGGAGAAAGGGACTTTTAAACCACACCACCTATCGATCACATGACTATATAGAAGATTACTTTCATTTAATGAGATGTGAATGTAAATGTGATATACAATAAAGCAAGTTTCACCCATTCGTTATATACAATATTGATTTGTATCTATCTATCGGATGGCTAGAGAACGACTCTAAAACATCTCTATTGAGAATATATATATAATAAGGCTAATATATTTTTGTTTTTAAAAAAGAAAGAAAGTGAAAAGTGATTCTCAAATGTTTTTTCTGAGAAATTCATGAACATTCCTTTACACATTCGTCAATATTGTAGATTTTCATAATTATTATTTTCTTTGATAGAGTTCTTTGAAATCATCATATATAGATGTAGTCATGTAGATGTTATGATAATGTTCTAATTGGTTTTATGTCAATGTATAATTGAGTGTATTAGGAAGTAAAAGACGTTTTGAGAATACGCGCATTGGATCGACGGAGATGCATAGTGAAAAGTTAACTAAAATCGATACATAAAAATATTAAAAAGAAAAAAAAAAACACAAACGGAAGGTATTTAGTTGAAAGTAACACTAATATATAGGGTTTCCTAATGATAAACAGGTGCAGGCATGGATATTTCCATGTGGTCAACAATGATTATACACACTGGGAAATGTATGCCATCGGTGGAAGTGCTTCTCCGACGATTTACAGTCAAGGCAACAGATTTCTCGCTCCCAATACCCGATTTAACAAAGAGGCACGTTGTTGAGAAATTTTCATAATTATTTAATTTTATTAGTTTAGGAATATTTAACATGTGATATTTTTATTGATAAAAGGTTTTCAAATTTAATATGTGACATTTGACCCGAGCATTTAGCCTAATGCATATATAGAAAATAAAGTGATGCATGTAAAATAAACTTTTATGTAGTATATATATATTTATAGAATTGTGTTTATTTTAATGTTTTTATAAATTAGGTTTTTTTGAAACTGATTTAATAAACTAGGTTACAAAACATGAAGATGCACCCGAAAGCGAATGGAGAGGTTGGAACTGGAGATCGGAAGGGGATATGTTGTTGAACGGAGCATATTTCCGGCAGTCAGGTGCGGGAGCTTCATCGACATATGCAAGAGCTTCTAGCCTAAGTGCTAGGCCATCATCGCTTGTGGGTTCCATCACGACGACAGCAGGAACACTAAGTTGTCGGCGAGGTCGTCGGTGTTGATTATTCAGTATAAGCGATGATGATGGTATCGTTAAGAGATAAAAGAAGATATTAAAAGATCATTGTTTTTACAATGGTTCGTAAGTTCTAATGAATGGTAATAGACTCTTTGTCTTTTTAAAAAATAAAAATAAAATTGTTTTAAGTTTTTTCAATGCAATGTTACAAGTGTAATGCGTCTGCTATGTCTTTGAACATTTGTGAGGGATGATCTCTAAATTTATAATTTAAAGCTAAAAACCATTTCAAGTTTTTGGTTATTTGACCATATATGAGGCTTTGGATCTAAGCCTATCATCTCATCCGAGACGGCCATAATACGTTAATTGAGTTTAATTTTCCGTCGTTGATGTTATTTCCCCAACTCTACCGGTTAAGCTATCAACTATGTGTATATATATATATCTTTTTATATATATTGAACAAATTGTATATCGAACCGAATTGATAATTAATATTAAAAAAAAGAAATACAACACACAATCAAATTCCACGTTAAAGAAATACATAAATATCCCACGTTGCAAACTCTATATGGCCAATCCAAAGACATCGATCATCTGATCTTCTCTGTTTCAAAAGAAAAACAAGCTGGCCGCTCCTCCTGCCGCAGCAACAGCAACGGTCAAAACTGTCGAAGAAGATCTAGAGGCGGAGCTAGTAGACTGCGAGGCTTTAACATCTATATTTGATTCGGGTTGTGCAAGCCGATTAGCCTTATCTTGTCCTCCGTTGGGGCTAATGGGCATGTAATCACCCACCTCCTCGACACCGTCCGGTGCAAGCTCTATAGGGATTTCATAATCAGGATAATCTTGAGACGGACCAAGACCTACCAAGCTCTTCGTAGAGTTGTCTGCTGGTGATGATTTGTTGTCTACAGGTTGAGGTTTTTCAGCATCTGCTGCTAAAGTTCCATTAGCGATGGTCAAGATTACCACAGTGAAGACGATAAAAAAATGACTCGTCATGGTATGTATATTCTTGATTTGGTTCCCTAGTCTCTTTGATTGAATATCACCCTTTTTCTTTGGTTATATTTTTCTAATCGTATATTAAGTGATTGTATGTAAGGGTTACAGAGCAAATCGATTGAACCTTCAAGAAGAGTTGAAGAAAAAGGGAAATGGAGATTGAGAATTTAAACTTGTTTGGTAAGTGTCTATTAATAGGTGGTTGTTATTTACGGTTACGGTTTTAACCCATATGTGAGTACATGAGCTACTTTTTTTCTTTTATATACATTTTGGTTTAACTATTTTAGAGTATTGTTAGGTAATTCTAACTAATTGTTTGTTGTATATGCATGTATTTGACAATTTTAAACAACAAAACCATGTGTACATCAAACGTCTTTATGAGCTTCATGTATATGCATTATAGTAAACGTCTATTATTTTTAGCTTTTTGGTGTTGAAGTATATTATATGGTTCTCTTTATCATTATGCTAGTCTGTAGTTCTAGTTCTAGCTTCTAACCCTATTTTATGATCTCGTTAAATTGTTGTATCATGGATCTTCCGCATTGTTGTCCGTATTAGAAGATGTACGTACTAGCAAATAAAAAATGAATGTAAATTACAAAATATAATATAAGACCACAAGAAGGTAATGGTTATTATAACGACTAAGATTACATGATCATATTAATCATAAACAACACAAACTAAACATTTATTACAACATCAAACCCTAACCTCCGTACTATGCATGACTTTTTAACGTGTCAAAAAAATTGAACCAGAGTGCAAACCTTTTAAAACTGAGCCAAAATTAATTAATATTAGTGTATAATATAATGTGTTAAATGTAATATCCAAGCGTAGCCTTTTCCATTACATGAAGAAGAACCATGCAACGGCGGCGAGAACGGATCCGGAGACAGAGATCTCGAGGGATGAGGCTCTATCCGTCGGAGCTGAAGCTTCGGGGCCTTCACTGGCGGGTCCTTCGTCAGCGGACGACGAGGGAGACGTGTTTGGAGTAGGAGATGGCGGAGACGAGGCGGAGGGTGAGTCAGAGGAGCTGGTGGGACCTCCCGAGCTATCGCCGGAGCTTGAGTCGGGACTTGAAGCCGGAGTTTCGGCCGACGACGATGATGTCGGAGACTTCGCAGTTGCGCCACCACCTGAAGATGGAGAAGCGCTTGGAGTGGCGGTTGATGAGTTCTTCTTGGCGTTGGTCGGAGCAGAAGCCTTAGGGGGCGAGGTTGGGGCTGAGGCGGTTGATTTTGGCGATGACGCGGCGGTTGTTTTTGGCGGTGACGCGGCGGTTGATTTTGGCGGTGATGCTGGGGTTGATTTTGGCGGTGGTGCTTGGGTTGTTTTTTGCGGTGGTGCTGCGGCGGTTGATTTTGGCGGTGGTGCTGCGGCGGTTGATTTTGGCGGTGGTGCTTGGGTTGTTTTTGGCGATGCTGCAGCGGCGGGAGAAGGAGATGTAGAGTTTTTGTTGCCGTTAGCTTTCGGCGCTCCCGCTGGTGCTGGGGGATCGGCAGCGAAGGCGGCGGTAATGGCCAAGGCGGCGACGGCGAGAGATAGGAGGCGAAGGGTCATTGTGAATGTGATAATTTTTGTTTTTTTTTTAACTGCGGTAACTAATTAATTTGATTGCTTATTGTATTTTTGCGTCTCTTGAGTTGTTTTTGGTAATGGTGAAATTATACTAAAGGGAAGAAAGAGTAATTTGGAGAAATTAGGGAAGAAGTAAGTTTTACATTTATAAGGAATTTTACAAAATTTACCGTGGTTATGGTTGACCGGGTCCATCGGAAATTGTCTTAAAATTTTAATGGTTTCATCTTTTGTTAGTAAAAGAGAGAACATGTGGTGATGGTAACTTTCGGAAGACAATAGAGATGTGAGAACACTTGGCTATTGTAATATGAAATGTAGTGAGATTGGTTTTGTAGTAACTTTATAAGTTCAGTTTCAACATGTATATTTTATTCTTAGATAAAAAAATGTGTTAGTTAACAAGTTATTTTAAAGATATGTATTTAATTTAATATGTCCAATACTCTTATCTTCCATATACTGTATAAATTTACTTTTAAATTCATAAATTTTAAAATAGGTAAATATAATGGTTGTAAACAAAATTCAACCCAATCATAGACTCAAATAGTTATTCGGTTCGGCTTTGGTACGGTTTTTAAGAGATCGTATGAAAAGTACACGAATAGATGGGCTCAACAACTAGGAACAAAGGGCCCATTCAAACCTAAAGTGTAAACTGGGCCTCTCAAGGTTAATTGGGGAAGAAGAAAGCTCTCTCTCCTATTTGTTCTTTGCTTCAGCTCTCTCTCTTTCTCTCGTCTTCTATTTTCTCCCTTTTCCGATTCGAGCAGAGTTCGTCGTCCAGGTAAACCACTCAATTCATACTCACTCTTTCTTATCTCAAGATCTCATTTCTCGATTCCGGTAAAAAAAAACCAACTCGGTTTCCCGGCCTTTTATGTTATCGATCCGATCTGGGTAACTGTTTGATGCTTAATTACTTTACTCTTATTGTTGCAGACTTGCAGAAAGAATGTCTCAGTCAGCCGTGGATGTTCCGCCAAAGGGAGGGTTCAGCTTCGATCTGTGTAAGCGAAACGATATGCTTATACAAAAGGGTCTTAAAGCTCCCTCCTTTTTGAAGACCGGAACCACCATCGTCGGTTTGATCTTCAAGGTCTCTCCTTTATTCTCTATACCACTTTTTCTAGCATATACAGAGCTGTTCTAGCCTAGTGGGTTCTAACTAGTCATTTAATCTTTGCAAAAGTGAACGGAGACTTGCTGATACTGCGTTGATATGCATTGATTTCTTTTTTGTTTGTTTGTAATGTGGAAACGAAAAACTAGATGTATGTAGAGTTTGACTAATGAAGAAGTTGAGGCTCTTAAAGCTGGGCCCTTTCAGTATTGATTGTTCTACTTCATATGGTAGTTTAGTTGTATCCTGTAAAACGCTTTTCAGTAAAACCATTTACAAGTTACCTAGTGCCAATGTAGTTTAGAGCAGAGCAATTATACATGTGAAGATGTGTTTTGTGTTCTCTTGCAATCACTTTTGTTTTTTTTTTTGTTTTAATTAAATGATTGCTGTACCTATATAACACTGATTTCAATATTTGTGTATGGATAGGACGGTGTGATACTTGGTGCGGATACCCGAGCAACTGAAGGGCCTATCGTTGCTGATAAAAACTGTGAGAAAATTCACTACATGGCACCAAACATCTATTGCTGTGGTGCTGGTACCGCTGCCGACACTGAAGCAGTCACTGGTATTTCCTTTCTAACTTGTTCATATTTTGTTCTCTCTGTTAAGATATCATAATCTAATTGACATAACTTGATGCTTTAACTATCTTGGTTTCTATCTCATTGTTCAGATATGGTCAGCTCACAGCTGCGGCTGCATCGTTACCAGACTGGCCGAGACTCTCGGGTTATCACTGCTTTGACCCTTCTCAAAAAACACCTTTTCAGGTAATATTTTTTCTTCTTCTATCTAATAAATAAACTCAGGACTTAAAAGAAAGAGAGGTGACTTAACCACTAGCTTCATCCAGCTATCAAGGTCATGTCTCCGCTGCTCTTGTCCTTGGTGGAGTTGATATCACTGGGCCTCATCTGCATACTGTAAGTTTTAAATTTCCAACTACTGTTTTCTTCTTTTGTTGTTATTCTTATCAGCTTTGACTAAAACACAGATATACCCACATGGTTCAACGGACACTCTACCATTCGCTACAATGGGTTCTGGTTCTCTTGCTGCCATGTCTGTGTTTGAGGCAAAGTATAAAGAAGGTCTAACTGTAAGTAAAAGCAGGAACATTCAGTTTTCAGCTGTATTCTTAGATTCTGTCTTATCGGTTTTCTTGTACAATATCCTCTAGAGAGATGAAGGAATTAAGCTGGTCGCTGAGGCCATATGCTCGGGTATATTCAACGACCTGGGGAGTGGTAGCAACGTGGACATCTGCGTTATCACTAAGGTTTGTCTTCACCCTTCTTTGTCTGATTACCTACGATTAATCTACAAAACTCTCTCTGATCATGTTTACTCATGGTCTATCAAATCATAGGCATTCAAGTTAAATGCATTGCTCAAATAAAACTCTTTTGCTTGTTGAACTTCTTATCTGACACTTGTATTGGCAAACAGGGGAACAAGGAATATCTGAGGAACTACATGGAACCAAACCCAAGAACCTATGTCAGCAGCAAAGGCTATTCGTTCACCAAGAAAACCGGTAAAGCTTATCTCTCTTTCTTTATTTGATTAAACACAACATGATAAGGCTCTCAAGGGATATCCTTATTTGAGCCAGTATTGCTAGTCTCGGCTTTAGTCTACTCGTATCATCCTGATTCGATTCCAGTTTTCAGTACCCTTTGGTTCTCACTTGAGTTGATTGTGTATATTGTTGTATACAGAGGTTCTTCGCACCAAAATCACCCCATTGATGGAGCGAGTTGAAATTACAGAAGTGGGTGAGGCTATGGAAGAGTAAATGAAGCTCAAGCTCAAGTCTCCACCAAGAGAGTAACGTAGTGTGCGTGAGACATATCAGTCTTGTCTTTTCTTTACCAATGAATGTTTAAGGATTATTCCAACTCTTGTGGCTCTGCCAATCTTTTTAGGATTTCACTCTCATGAGACTCGGAAATTTTCTTAAAAGTTAAATACATTCAACGCTAGTTTGTCCAAACCGAACCGGATCGTTCCGCATAGTTAACCAAATTATCTATACCGGTTATCCACATTGTATTATTTTAATCAAGCACAAGGCTTAACCATACGTCGCTTTTTGCCTCCGGATGAAAGGTTTTTGTTCCCGCTTATTACATACACATGAATACATACATTGGAAAGTTAGCTATAGTTACGTACTTGGAAAGTTAGCTTAGCTTTATGTTTCTGGTACTTTCAGTGGAGAGAGCTATAGAACGCTCTAAAGAGCTTGCTGCAACGGAGTTGAGATTTGGTAAAATCTTACTTGACAGAGATAATAACGCCGGTCAGCCAGGTCTGGTTCCGTTGTCTGAGAATACATTTTCTCACACAGGTCAGGTCAATGAATATCTAATTAGAGTGATCATCCCCTGCAGTTGATATAATGAGAAGTTACCAAAAGATATCTCAAACCGATAATATCTTCCTCCTCGATTCTGTTCTAGCTTTAGGTTGGTAATAACCCATATACAAAAGCTTGACAAAAGTTAGGTTGTTCGGGTCAGTTGTTACAGAAATGTCTAAACTCTAAACTTAGAAGTGTGTTAACACAACATGAAACATGCAGTGAAGTGAAAGCTATATCTTTGCTTATCAGGAAGGGAGTTCCATATTCACATATCATCTTTCTCAACCTTATAGCAGTAGAAGACTATACAACCTGAGATTATTTTGGACTCCCATTCCAGTGTGTAGATGCCATCAGCATCAAGATGGCCAATGTTGAGCTGCACAGAAGCATGATCCTTTGATGTGATCAACCTGTTAGTCGCTGAACTGCCAAAACACCAAACATGAAACCAATCCTCAGATTTATACTAATCACTTTAGTAAGAAGATGATATAATTAGTCTTTACCATTTCCTCGGAATAAAGCTCAGTGATTTGACCTTCTGCGTTCTGCATCTTTTGGAGATGAATTCCTTCAGTACCAGGGGTAGAAGCAGCAAGCAGCTAATGACGACGTGGACGACAACGAGAAAAATTACACACCTAGCGTCAGAGCCGGCCCTGAAATTTTGGTGGCCTGTAACAATGTCTTATGTAAATTTTTTTTTTTTACCGATTTAGGGGTTTAAAATATTTTTTAGAGACTTATATCTATGTAATTTTTTAAAAAAATTTCGGGAGCCTGTTGCAAATGTTTCATGAGGCATTGCCCAGGGCTGGCTCTGCCTAGCGTCTGTCTACATGGAGCAATACACTAAGCTACAACTTCTGCTCTGTTATGACAATAAAACTCCAACTGTTTCTTATCAGGCCTAACAACTAACCTGCATTAATGGCTTTAGACTACAGAGCTCCACAAGTGAGATTGATGGTCGTTTAAGCTAAACTTCAAAGTTCTTGGTGGAAGCAATGCACTTTGAGAATATGATTGCCAAGAGAGCATCGTCATAATGTCAAATTTATTTGGAGGTTTTTAGATAGTCGACTCCCAGGAAAAGGATAAACAATCTTATTTTTCACATATTTGAACTGAATGAAATAGTTAAAAAAAAGAAAAACTCATCAAGAACACACTGGAGTGGGAGTCCAAAATAATCTCAGGTTATTAATAACTTGTAATTCAAAAAGTATGAAATGTGCAAATCCTAATGATCCGAGACAAAATCCAAAAGCTTCATAGTTTATCGCCAATAAAGTACAGGCAGTACATGAAACCATTGTAATGTTGAAAAGAGAGAACTAAATCTGAATTGAGATTTGTTTCGGAAAAGATCTAAATCCTGATGTTGAAGTAATCAGAATCGAAATGATGCAATCTGACGTAACCATCTTCACCTCCACTTGAGAAACTGGAAAGAACGAAAAAAGTTCACAAAATCAGCAACACAGCCAAAGGAAAACAAACCTAAAACTCATCATTTCGTATGGAACAAGATAATGTTACTCTACCTCCTTCCATCAGGGTTGAATGCCAAAGCATTTATAGGTCCAAAATGACCTTTCACACCACCAATCTCCTCTTGCAGAATCTATGTATATCGTTAAATACCAAACATAGTTATATATTATAAACATATTCCTGGTTACAATTTCCAAGTAAAAGCCTCTTATTGTTAACACAAACCTTGTCATAGAACTTAGCCTCAAAGTTCCCAGCACGATGATCAGTGGTTGTAACAGCTGATGCATCTTGACCACCTCCAATCACAACCTAATAGGGAGAGAGAGAGAGAGAAGAAACAAAACATATCACAAAAACAACATTGTTTTTTTTCAGAATCAAATTCAAACTTGTTAGACTTATTACTACATACATGGTCAAGAAGTGGAGACATGGAGACAGCATTTACGGGCACCCCTGAAGTGTAAGTCTTTATAAGAGCCAACGTTCTCATGTCCCACAGCTGAAACAATTAACACGCAAAAAAAAAACACTCTTATCAGGATATATAAATACCACCGGACAAATTCTGAAACAAGAGATAGAGAAGGAAAAGAGAGGAGGAACACATGCCTTTGCTGTTTTGTCAAGTGAACCTGTAAGGAAGTGAGAATCATCAGCTGATTTACAGAGCGATGTGATAGTCTGCTTGTGACCCACTTCCTTATCTGTTTCCTTGAGCAGTTTTCCAGTCTAGCAACAAACAATGGCAGTACTAATAAATGTTTAAGTCAATAATTATAATGAAATTGGCACACCGCAGCAAAACTATAGAATCACCTCAGCATCCCAGATCCTGAGAACAGCATCTTCACCACCACTAACAATGGTTTGATTCAAAGGTCCCCAAACAGCTCTGTTTATCCTCTTTCTTCCCTCAGGATTCTCAATGACGAGCACAGAGTCACTAACCTCTGCACCATTTTTCACAAAACAGTTTCCTTTTTTTACACATAAAAACTACAAACAAAATTCCATGTAAAATTAGATAGAGTAACATACGGTCTTGGGGATCTTCAGCGATGCGTTTGACATGGATAGCAGAAGTACGCTCCATGAAGGGATCAGTGGTGATCACAGCGAGCTTATCACCAACGGAGAAATCCACAGACCTGGCAGGAGAACTGAACTTGAAACTGAACAGCTGTTGTCCAGTCTTCACATCCCACAGCTTCGCTGTCTGATCAGCACTACCAGTTATCAATCTCGACGAGTCTCCTAAAATTCACAAACAAACGATCAGCTTTTTAAATACAAAGGCACAAAAACAAAACAATGAAAAAACAACAATTCAAACGACTTAACTTGAGACATCACAACACCAAACAGCACCGTTGTGGCCCCGGTAGGTTCCGTGGCGTTCGCCGTTATCGGCATACCAGAGAGTGGGAGTGTGATCCTTGGCGCAGGAGAAGAGCATGTCTCCGTCTCTGTTGTACCTCAGGAACGTCAATGGACGTTCATGTCCCTTCATCAATATCGGCCTCATCTTTTCTGATGCGAGTCTTTATCACAAAGGCACTTCAATCTGAAAACAGACACAAAGACACAAATCGATTCAGAACTCAAAGATCATAACTGAGGAGGAGAGTATGAGTAATTGAGTTGGTTTTTGTTCTTAACCAGCTAAACGAGGATGAGAAGTTGCAGACGATGATGATGACGATAAACGAAGAGAGCTACACCAGATTCTGGAACAAAAACCCTAATGTGATGAGTTCTGTATTTTCAGACAAATATACCCTTGTCTTATTATTTTGATTTGATTACAAGTTATTTTGTCCCACTCTACCGGCTTAAGCCGGTCCGTCTATATACACTCGACCCGACCGAGTCCTCTAAATTGGTAGTAGATGAATCAATTAATTGGTCTATTTTTTTTGTTTACAGTTTTTGAAGTTGTTCTACTTCTATTTTGTCTAAAATGTATTGTTTGACTGTTGTTCATTTGCTCGGGTTGTTTGGGTTTTATCCCTTTTGGCTTTCTTGTTCTATCCTAAGCCTTCCAAATCTTCAATTGAGAATCTTGCAAATAGATTGATTGTTAAAGAAAGATGCAGTGAGGATACTCTAGATATGAAGTGGAGATGAATCAAAGGAAGCTTGGAGAGGATGAGAGACGGGATAGGGAATGTTATAGGGTGGTATGGAGCCAAAACATAAACTTTTTCTAGACACAGAAGTAATGGACATTCTACGGGGCAATGTTGTATGTGGACAATTACGAGTTTTACAATCGTGGTGTTCAGAAGTGATTCTAAGATTTTGGTACAAGCCATACGCAATCCTACTTCTAAAGAGCTCACACAAGTGTGACGCTTTGATCAGCTAGGATGTGCTGATAGTATTGCCAAAGGAGCTGCTTCTTCTAATTACAATACCATGCTTTGATTGTTATATCCTTCTTTGGCTTAAGCCATTTGCTAAAGGGGAAAAACGTGTCATGTTTCCGAACAAGTTAGCTCTTCATTGAACTATCAACGTTCTTCACCCTCTTAAAGTTTGCATTTATAACCCCAAAACTTGTAAACGTAAATTTCACACGAACAAAATGGAGTTTCTTTTGTCTTCAGCATTGTGTCTCGACATGGTATAAATACCCACACACATATATACACTCATCTATTACGTTAAACTAGAGTTATCTTTTCCACGATTAAATAGAAAAAAACAACAACTTACCTTCTTATTCTTCCAAGTTATATCCTTTCAACACACACGAAGGCAAACAAACCTTTAACACTTGCTTTGGCCTTCAAGTAAACATACATGGAGAGTCTCTCTCTCATCTCAGTGTACCCATCTGAAATCACTGGCGATGGCCTTCTGGTAAAGCTACCACTTTGTGGAAAGGCACTGTTCTTTGTGGCAACGCTCCGTCTTCTTCGTCGTCATCGAATTCCAGCAAGTACCTGGTTCCATCAGAAACAAATCATAAACTAAGCACTCAAAATGTGTAGAGTAGTCTGTGATGAATATGAAGAAAGCTGCGTAGGAACTTACTCGTCAGACTTCCTCTGAAACCAGATGTGCAACATGCAGGTTTGAGTATTTAGAAGTTAGTTTCTTTTTTTTTTTGTTTCTTTGACAATGCTGAAGCGAGACTGAACAGGTGCGGAAACAAACAAAAAAAAAACTAACCTTTCGTGGGGTACTTATTACAGTCGCCTTGTAAAGCGCTGTGGTTCCTGGATATACAGCTAAGACATGTTTCCCTGGTTGAAACTCTTGTGTGGTTGAAGGGTCATTCCTTTTTGGAAACGGTAATATACATGACATTGATAGTTTATACGTCCTACAAGATTACAAGAAAAAATAATCAGCAAGTTAGTCAAATGACACTGCAAAAGTTTTCAATTACCTCTGGCCACCTCCTTCTTCATCATCTCCTGGCTCTTCATCGAGTACTTCAACCCTGTGACAAAGGTTTGAGCCTTTTTAGATCCATATATGTATCCATTGTAGGCGAAGAACATATACATAATTGCATCATATACTGGTTTAATCCCCAATATAACAATACTTGACTATTAACAATCAGAGACATTGACAAGTTGTGATAACTACAATTGTTCCCTGCGTGGGATTCTTATTAAAAGGTCTAAGCTTACTCTTTTGTTTCTCTATCGAAGTGGATCACTTTCACCACAAACCATTCATCCTTCTCGGCGTCATCGGCTGTGACTCTTGCAGCAACCTTCATGAAAACAGAGGTCATTATGAACATATTTTTGGATTTAGTGAATCAACTCAAAGAAAAGAAGTAGCTCTTTGCTATACCTGTTCACCCCTTAGACTGGCATATGCCTCGATTTGGTTTCTCACGGAAGGAGAAACTCTTTGTACATCTGACTCTACTTTCATTCTCTTCCTCTTCTGATCGTTGCCTTCTGCCACTTATGTGATATCATTACAAGCATCGGAAAAATCTTAATCCCACTTATTATATATAATATCAAAATCACTGGAGACGTTTAAGACTCAGAAAAGAGTATTCAAGTCTTTGCTTTCTCACAAGAACAATGTAAGCCCAAAAAAGCGCAAACATCACAGGTCTAAATGGAAATCGTAAGTATACCTAGTTTTCTGCGTTGTTGCCCCGTTGGTCCAGATGGAAGCAGGGAATCCAACTGAGTAAGCAGAATGTTTGAAACACTGCGTCAAACACAAAGCAAAAGGGGTAGTATTATAAAACCAAGATAAGTTCAGAAAATAGTGTCATTTAGCTGCTGTAACTTTTTCAGAAACTTTTTACACGCAGTCGATGTAACACTTCAAAAGAAAATGATGAAGGAATCTTGGCTTACGTTACTTCACTTTCAGAGAGCTCTTTTGCTTGAATGTACAAATTTTTAAGCTTTGACAGTGAAGTATCACCAGGCTTCTCAACTACCTCAGGCGCTGCATTTGAACACAATAACGAATCAGCCAGATAGTTCTACCAATCGGATGAGCATTATAACCTCCAACAAAAGTTAAATTTAAAGGCTAATAATGCTCACGAGAATCCCATAAACAAACATAAAAGAGATTGTTTTTGATTCCATTAATTGCCTTAATCCATATAGCTAAAATATATCTGATACCGCCAAATGTGGATATGTGCAATGGAAAGCAAATCTCAGAGCTATAAAGAGTCACATTAAGTCCTCCAAGTTATCTAGCACCCTGTATGATTCTACTATGGAAAAAGCTTCAGATTCTCATTAGTTTGTTTCCATAATAGATGATGTGATAAAAGCTTTAGATTCTAAAGCTCTATTAGAGCCAGCACCACATATTGATATTGTCCGTTTTGGGCCAAGCCTTCGTGGATTTGTTCTCGAGAACGACTTGTTCGGCCGGCCTCGGCCTCGTACTAAATGGAGTTGGACTGATATATTAAATTTTCTCGGTCTAATATTCCGATATGGGAATTGTTCTTGGAAAGGCTTTTCCGGCCTCGTACTAAATGGAGTTGGACTACAATTTATAAATATTTAGGTTTTCTAGATCTAATATTCCGATACGGGACTTGGATTGCTTATTTACCATAACAGACTAGACTGTATGAATACTTTCTGGTTACAAAATCAGAGTTTGGTTTTGAGAAAATGAAAACTCTCCATACAAGTTAAAAGACATTCACAAGAATAAATGTCAGAAAACTGTCAAGGAACTTAGCTAAATCTACATCCTTTCTTCCATGGAAACAAGGTAATATATAAAGTTAAACCACTCTCTTACATTAATGAGATTAAGTCTCAATATTATTTGGTTTCTCGGGCAGATAATATGTATTGATGTAATCCATCTACTATGGAGTTGTATAACATTCCTTGGTTAATTACTATAAGATCTAAACACACAAACGATTCAAAAAACATAACACAATCAAGGATACTAATTGAAGATCGAAAAGCAGTATCAGAAGAAAATACATACTAGCTTGAAGCTTCTTATGCATCTTATTGATCTCGACAAGAACTTCCTCTTGTTCTTTCCTTAACCGATCAAGCTCCTTCGTGTTCTCCAGAATTCCGGCAATGTCCGGCGATGACGACATCGTTCTCAGGGTGCTGCAGAGAATCAGGCAAAATTAATAATTAAAGGGATTTATGTTTCGATGTTGAAACTCCTCTCAGGAACGAGAAAAGATCTGAGATTTTTGTTTTTTTCTCGTTTTGTAAAAAAAAAAAAGAATAAGTTCAAAATCCAAGTCGAATTTTTTAATTTTTGTTTTTGTTGGATTTTGATTGGCGATTCAGGAGACGTTACGATGCCGTATTGTGATAGAAAGGGAAAGTTGTTAGAGTATTTCTATTCGTAGTCAATGAGATTAGTGGTGTAATCCGGATTAAATTCTACAATTTCGATTTTGAAGGTGAGTTAACTTTTTATTAATATGAATATACATTCGAATTTAGAAAAAATTAAAAGACTTTTTTTATCATCAATATATAACTTAACTTGAATTACTGTTTATACAAGTACTATGTTCAATTAAAAAGATGAAAAATTAAATAGAAAAAAAAACATAGGATAAACATCTCTTGATGCGTGGTTTTTTTTATCACTAATCTTATTCCTCAATCTGTGATTATCATAATGTTATATCCTATCTGGTTGCCACGTGGTTAGCTTAACAGTGGGTGGAACTCCCCGCCACGTGTACGTCATGCTTAATTTAAATGGGGCTGAATGAAAGGGCCCAAATTAAGCTCTTACTGGGCCTTACATAATGATACACGAAGTAACGAGTGTTCGATTTAACTTACACCAAAGTTTAGCAAGAGAAGAAGAGACAATTGTGGTCAGAAGAGTTGAAAGGCTGCCGATTTTGCCGGATCCCTGCAGTAAATTTCGACGAAAGCGTGGACCAGTTCTTGGGTTTCGAAAGCTGTGAGATCTCGAGACGCTCAAGGATAATCCTTTTCTGCTCCCGTTGCGAATGGTGAATTTGATCAACGCTTTATGAGTTTCTGTGCTTGTCTGAGTTTCCGCTGTTTTTTTTTTTTTTTTTTTGCTGTTGCCAATAGTCAGACACGACCAAAACTGTGTTTTCCCTTTTGTGTTTCGTGTCTGTTTCGGTATATGATCGCATGTTCTTCGCTCTTTTGGAATTGTACTGTGTGATCGCATGATAGTTTCACAGAACAAATGTCAGAGAAAAACTTTTGTTATGAGTTTATGTTATTGACTCTATTAATTTAGAAATTATTATCTTTTTGGTGTGACTTGTTGAAATTTTACTAATTTAAACGCATTTAACACATCGATAATTGGGATCAATCCATTGAAATGCTGCAGTTGCATTTGTGATTCTGCTATTCTTAGGTGGTACTATTTTGGATTGGTTAAAGATATCGAATTTTCCACTCTGTAATTAGCTTTATCAAGCTCGTTTCTTTCAAGATCCTGAAGGTTTGTTGTTTCTGAAGTTGATCGTGTTGCCTTACTCTATTTTTTTTGTTTTGTTTGTTTCATTTGTAGTTAAGAGTCATCAAAGAATGCATTTGTGACAAAAGCGAAGGAATTAACATGAGGACTTCTTTGTAGCACAAGTTTACACCTTCACCGACAGTATATATATCAGATAAACAGCCTCTAGGTATATTCTCTGGCAGGTGCTTGTGTTCTTTTTTTTACAGGTCTTAATCAATGTATAGGCAGTAGTATACCACCATCTATATCAAGTATCTACGTGACTTAGTAAAACCTTTTTCTAATTTATGTACATTTCTCTTTGGAGATACAGTGAAACTATGAGAAGACCCAGTCAAATGATGAAACTTCTTATAACATCCTTCTTCGGGGTTATAGTTGGTTTCCTTATGGGTATTACTTTCCCAACCCTCACCTTAACTAAGGTAAGAGTGCCTCTTCCCTTCGTGCAGCATGCCTCTATACCTTTTCCATTCATTTTGAACTTGAATATGTCATTTGCTTAACAGTAGTGGTTTTTAATTTTCTTTTTTTTTTTTGAAATGGTTAAGATGAATCTTCCATCCTCATTGTTTCCCTCCATCGATCTTGCATACATTGAGGATAAATACTCTGACTTATCAAGAAAACGACTCTTTAGTGCCTGGTCTTCCACAAAGAGCCCCAAACTCAAGTCAGACATACCTGATCCCCCTTATAGCTATAATGACACTAAGGTTAGGACTAGCTATCATGAGTATTTCTATGTTTTATTTGAAATGTAATGATAGAAACTTTTGAGCTATTGCAGATTTGGGTTCCTACTAACCCCCGTGGTGCTGAGAGGCTACCCCCAGATATAGTCACGCCTGAATCAGATTTATACCTCCGTAGATTGTGGGGTGACCCTAATGAGGTTCATAAATTTTCATATTACATTAGTATGGCTTCATGATCATGTCACATTTTGGTTGGTATGTCATGCAGGACTTAAAAATCAAGCAGCGGTATCTAGTAACATTTACAGTTGGTTATGACCAGAGGAAAAATATAGACGCTGCGTTGAAGAAGGTATCCTGCATCCCTGTTACTTCTTTCCTTCTCTCATTGCTTAACTTTGAATTTCTCAGTTCTCAGATAACTTCACTATAATGCTGTTTCACTACGATGGACGGGCCAGCGAATGGGAAGAGTTTGAATGGTCCAAACGAGCCATTCATGTGAGCATTCGGAAACAAACAAAATGGTTAGCAAGCTAGTTTCCTTAAGTAGAAACTCCCATCTTCCTCCTCCTAGTAATAGGAGTTTCTATGTACTGACATATTTACTTAAAAAATCTATGCATTTTTCTTGAAGGTGGTATGCCAAGCGATTTCTTCATCCTGATATAGTTGCGCCATATGAATATATCTTCATATGGGACGAAGATCTAGGCGTGGAACACTTTGATTCGGAAAAGTATGTTTTTTTCCAGAGCTTCTACTTTCCTTAAAATGGCCATTTCAAAGTTATGAAGATTTAATTTTCTTTGACAGATATCTGGCGGTGGTGAAGAAACATGGTTTGGAAATCTCACAGCCTGGGTTAGAACCGTATGAAGGACTCACATGGGAGATGACAAAGAAAAGAGACGACACTGAAGTTCACAAGTTAGGATAATTTATAATATATGATAAAGTTCCTATAAGTGTTTTTTTTTTCTATCCCGGCGCTGATCGTATTCAGCGGCTTGCACTTACATCATATCTGTTGTTATGTTTTCTTGCAGGAATGCTGAGGAGAGGAATGGCTGGTGCAGTGATCCAAATTTACCCCCTTGTGCAGCGTATGCTACTTTACTCACCTGTCAATTGTAGATCCTTTAGTAGTTGCATAAAAAGTGAATATCTTTATCATTCATGCTTATTTGTGTAAACCGGAAACAGATTCGTTGAGATTATGGCTCCTGTTTTCTCCCGTAAAGCATGGCGCTGTGTGTGGCATATGATTCAGGTATGGAAAAAGATCCGAGTCCTCTTTGTTTAAGAAAATTTTCTGTTCGGCATATTCTAATTGTACTGTGCAACCGCAGAACGATTTGATTCATGGATGGGGTCTGGACTTTGCGGTTCGGAAATGTGTACAGGTCTGTAAATGCTTCCCTTACTTTGGAGACAACTATATGCAGATTTAAGATATCTCTGTCATGGATTCTTTACACACTGGTTCCTTTTATATGCATCATTTGATCTTGTGATTAATAGAACGCGCACGAGAAGATTGGAGTTGTAGATGCTCAGTGGATTATTCATCAAGGTGTTCCATCACTCGGGAACCAAGTATGCTCCCAAATCATTCTTCCAGCTTTAGCAATTATATAAGACAATTTCTCCAATGAATATCATACTTAAGGAAATAAGCCCCATGCAGTTTCAAAAGTTAGGGGGTAGCTGTGTTAGTTATGTAGTTACATCCTCAAAACCTACTAGTATATAGTTCAAAAAGTAGTTTCTTAATGCGGTGATATAGGATTTGATGCACTCCTGGTTATTCAATAGAAAGATCTTGTAATTTATATATTTAGCATTAGTAGCGGTGTGATGTAAATGCATTGAACAGAGTTATTAATCTTCCCTTCTCTTGTTTTTGATGAATCTAAAAATATGACAGGGACGACCAGAGGAAGGGAAACAACCATGGGAAGGGGTAAAATATCCCTTGCAAGATTCTATTTACTTTTGTAGTCTCTTAAGATATATAACAAAAACTCGTTCTGACTTTGTTATCAGGTGAGGGAAAGGTGCAGGAGAGAGTGGACGATGTTCCAAGACAGATTAGATAATGCAGAAAAAGCTTACTTTGAAGCATCTGCTCACAACAATGTTTCTTCTTCACGACCTCACCGGTGACCCAAAAAAAAAAGAAGCAAAAACCGTCTCTTTTAGATCGTTTCACTCTTTGTTTTGCGCTTTAACTTTGTTCTCAGAGTTGTGCTTTGATATCGTGTCTCTGGAAAATAACAGTCTGGAGAAAAAAGAATTCTAAGCATACTCATTAACCTCTTCTTCTGTTTATCTCTTACCCTTGTCATTTCTTTTTGTTTTTGTCTTCGTTAAATCATATTTTACCAATTTCAAATTTTTGCTAGAATTTCATGGTTTAGTTTGAATAAGAACATGGTACAAAGTTACATTTAAGCTGTGAGTGATTGAGAGACAGTGCATATAGCCGGAGTCTCGAAACCCTAGCCAAGGTAGAGATCGTTAATTCACTTCATCTTTCAAGTGGTTGCTCCATTTTATGACTACTCTTTGGTGGCTCGCACCTCTAACCTCTTTGCTCGAGACATAACGAAGAATGTTACTAATGATGGCCGGTTCCAGGCTTACCTTGCTTAGGGAATGGTGTGTGATTTCCGCATGTGCCTCTGTTTTTAGCCTATTTGGCTTATGCTTTGGCTTTGTTTCTTTGAGTAATTTGTGCTCAGTTTCAGAAACTTAATACCTTACCTTTTAACTTTGAAAGAATCCAGGTCCATGTGACAAATGTCTTTATGTAATGTAAAATGTAAGCAGATTATTTGGTGAATTGTCACAACAACAATCAATTCAACCTCCAAAGAAAGAAATCCAAAACAGGAATCATGTAGATGAGTTTAACACTCGAATATTACACATCTTCAAGCATTTCTAATTTTCTATCTACCCATGGAGGACGTGCATGAATACCACTAATCCAGGACGCCTTCATTAGGGTACGTTGAAAACAATAATAAGAACAAAATGATTCGTTTCCCTTAATAAGAAAGAAAGGAGCTGGGCAACGAAAATGGCAGCTGTTGCAAAGTGGTCGTGAAGATGTATTGTTAAGCTTCAATTCAGCATCACCTTCGATCTTTCCACCTGGTTTAGCGTACCTGACATTCCAAAGTGCACAAAAAACATGGAAAGCGACTCCACAATCAGAGGTGTAGAACCACTTCTCTGGATTTGTTTCTCCTTCGCATATATCACACCAATACCTTCCCTTTGCCTTTTCACCGTAACAAAGAGTGAGTAGATGTTCATCATACCTGGGAAGTCTTACTTTTAGTGGGAGAGTGGCGCAATGAAAGTCCAAAAAATAATTGCATTTGAAACAGCCAAGGACAACATTATTTCCTCCTCTGTGGCAAATCTGGCAACTCTTAGGGGCAACAGAATCATAACGGTTACTGTGGTAGAGTAACGGATGAGGATGACTTTCATGGATAAAAGGCACAGACAACGAACTGCATAGTAAGTCAAACATCTGATCTCCATCAGTATACATGAATCCTTCGCAACACCATTGAAGACAAGCGTCGCACATTGTATCATTGATATTTCTATTAAGGCAAAGAGTGAGAGGTCGTGGGCTTAGAAAATGCCGCTTCTTCTTTGGAAGATTAGCGCATGTTTCATGGAGAACGAAACTGCAATCTGAACAATCGTAAAATGTGTAAGAACTGATTGGACTAACACATGCTCCACACAAGATGCTTTCCTCCAAAGCAACACCGCCTTTTTGGAGGCTCATGTTGTGTTCATGAGCGAAATGAGTGATTGTTCTGTCATCATTGATCTTGAATGGCTCAATATCCTCAAGGTCTTCTTCAGGTACTCCATCAAGCTCTATCCCATCCCACACGTCTTTTCTTGTTGCACATCTTGAATGAATGGCATAGTTAGGACATATGGAACATGAATAAGCCCCATATGACCAATCAATCACTTCCAGACAAACTCCACACTTCCATTTACCACGACCAAGAGGATACTTGTAAGAAACTCGGTGATCATGGCGATTGACGTGAATAACACGTGGCAAGCGAGCACAATCTTGATGAAAGAACATGAGATTGCATTGAAGACAAACATAAGGAGAGCGTTCTCCTTTCATTCCACAAGCATCACAAACGAAGGAGATCAACTTTGGGACGAGTGTGAGTGTATGCTCATGGACCTTCATATTTGAAAGAGCAACTGGTGTAGCTCTATGATGGCGATGGTGTTCAATGACAAAAATCATATGCAAGTTGAACTTACAAATATCACAATGATAAAGAAAGTTTTTCGTATGAATTCCAGACACGTGACATTCTGACTCTGTGTAATCGGGAGCTCCATGGGTGAGAAGCTTAAGAGGATGATTGGCATGAAGCGGATGAGTGATATCTGGTGATTCAAATGTGGAGACACATTTCTCGTGTACCATCAACCTACAACGAGGGCAACAGTATCCATATTTGCCGGGCAGACCACAAATTGCGCATAGCATATGATCACCAACATCCAGCATGAGTAGAGGATGATAGTGCCAGGACATATTCAGAGGGGCTCGGGAACACATGGAATCAACCATGCAATCGATGTCCAAATTGAGATTACAAATAGAGCAATGATAAAGAAGGCGCTTAGTGTTTTTACCGCAGATATGGCATTTCGGATCGGTGTGATCAGGAGCCCCCGTTGTGAGAAACATAAGACTGTGTCCAACATGAGAAGGGTGCTTGGATAATGTCTCTTGTGCAGTGAACACAAAAGCACATTTCGTGTGAATAATAAAATCGCATTCAAGGCAGTGGTAGCCATCACGATCAAACGATCGGTCGCAAGCATCGCATTCCAAACCATGATAACTGCCACAGTGCCCTACAGTATGAATGTGTCCTTCGAGCGTCACCATAACGATGGCGCTTGTGGTTATCAGAGGTGGAGAGAATGCAAATTGATGTTTGGGTAGTTGAACTTTTTGCTTCGTGTAAGAATGGAGCAATGCTGATGTTCATCTATATACTTTAATCACTGCTACTTGTTATATTATACACACTATAGCTACGTCTGACTAATTTATATAACAATACTTGTGAGCAAGTAGCTAGCAATTTGTTTAATTTAAACCCTATGTACTATCGATTGCCCCGCTCAGATTTTGTCTTTCATTGAGAGTTTTCTTCCACTTGTTTATTTTCCTATCATCTTTAAATTTTTAAAATGCAAGATGATGGAGATAAAGTTTTATACCCAACTTATAACCGTAAGGAAGTCGTCGCTTGTAGCATAAACGGATATCGATCCATAAATAATGAAAATTAGCACTATATAAAAACAAGAACTCTCTTTCTAAGATGAAACGTTTTTTGTCGTCTTGTAACGACATAAACTACTAATTGCGATGTGAAATAAAGCGAACACAACCAGGAAAAGAAAGCAAACAATCAAAGCAAATATTAAGCTAGTAAATTTTCAAAAAAAAAAAAATTAAGTAAATTGGTTTATTTATTTTTTACCAAAATGGGAAACAATGACTCATGAGATTTAGCCGTTGATCAATCAAATATTGATTGCTATATAACATAATACATTATTATTGACGTGAACCAATCTAAATAATAGAACTGGTTGGCATGCATTATGCCTTGTTTAACTTAAACAAAAGCATCATTGACCTGGTATTTGTCTGCATGCATGTTAGTTTTTCTTTGACCTAATTATTTTCGTCTATGTGCTCTTCCAACTCCTTCCATTTTTTTTCTCTTTTAATTAAATAACAGAACATTATAAGGCCACTATCATCGGAAAATATAATAAAAAGGAGAAATGAGAGATACGAGCAAGAAACTCTACTGTCATATAGCTATTATTTGGTGGCTTAATTTATTTAAAATAAAATGACAAAAACAGGAATCATTATATCTATTTTCTAAAAGACTGGTGAAGTCTCTCACCATTAAAGAATTGTTTAGGCACGAATATGCCAAAAGACACAACCAGAAGCACAATCATAGGGAAATAATCCCCCTGCAATTTCAGAACGAGAAGCACAATCATAGGGAAATAATCCCCCTGCAACGTCCCGTTTCTAAAAATGCACAGCGACAAGGCCATATGGGGAGAAGATGCTCAACAATTCAAGCCTCTGAGATTCGAAAACGGTGTTTCTCAAGCCGCGAATCACCCAAACGCACTCCTTCCCTTCTCAGTCGTACCAAGAACTTGCATTGCCCAAAATTTTGCTATGATGGAAGTCAAGACCGTGCTCACTATGATCCTTCAACGGTTCCGTATTAGCCTCTCCCCTGAATATATATAAGCATACACCGGTTGATAACTTCAATCTCCATGCGCAATACGGGCTACCCGTAATGCTTCAGCCTCTCGATACTACTGCTCAACCGTGAGGAAGATAACAAACCAAGAAATCTCAACGGGTTTGGTAAAGTTCAAGATGAAAATATGTATATGCTTAAATAAAACAGATAATAAGACGAAGAAACAAAATCTAGTTCGAGAATTCTTTAGTGACATTTTCATGGATGTTGGATGAGAATATAACGTGGTAGAAACGATGTTCGTGCACTTCTAAACCCCCCGGCCATGGTTAGTGTTTGGATAAGTGGACATTTTAAGCAATGCTAGTTGTTAATTATACATACACATTCAAAAACAAATAATCAGTGTTTGGACATTAATTATTATTTTTATACTCTAACTTCATCGGTTTGGGGAAAAAAACTACTAATGTAGTCTTATTCCTTTAATTTGGTTTAAATATTTAACTATTAATTATTTAAATTTCAATAAAGTTAAGATTACATTTTATAAATATAAATATAAATTTATATTTAATACATATTTATTTTTTACATGTCTCAAATCAGCTAGTCAATATGTCTATATGTGAATATATAAATTCTATTAAAATTTGGATTTTTCTTTTAGTTAAAATACGTTAAATTGATAAAAATTATTTTTAGTTAATATAATGAATTGATAAATTTAAATTAAACTTTAATCATTTAATTATAAAAATATTATCTAGTTAGTGTTATTTATTTTTGTATTTGACAATTTGTTGATGCACATTTACAATTTGATTATATATGGATATATATACACACAAAATATAATATATATATATAAGTTGATGTAAAATTATATTTATAATTATATTTAGTTTATTTTTTTATTAATGTGATATACATTAATTTAATGGTGATATATTAGTTATTAATTATTAATATATTTAAGTAGTTTTGCCAAAATAAATATTTATACAAAAATTTGAACTAATGGTGATACATGAGTTAATAATCATTACCATATTAAGAAAACCTTATCAAAAATATAATTCTTTATAAGCAAAATTGTACATGTTATAATTACGTTAATGTCATGTCGTTATGATCAATCAATGTTGCTTGCTATATTATACATAATCATTAATATTGACGTGAACAAATCTACAATAATAGAACTGGTTGGCATGCATTATATGCCTTGTTTAACTTAAACAATAGCGCATCATTGACTGGTATTTGTCTGCATCACTGCATGCATGTTAGTTTTTCTTTGACTTATTTATTTTCTTATCTTTGCTCTTCCAACTCTCTCCATTTTTTTCCTCTTTTAATTAAATAACAGAACATTATAAGGCCACTATCATCGGAAAATATAATAAAAAGGAGAACTCTACTGTCATATAGCTATATGGTTAGTGGCTTAATTTATTTAAAATAAAATGACAAAAACAGAAATCATTATTTCTATTTTCTAAAAGACTGTTGAAGTCTCTCATCATTAAAGAAAATATGCCAAAAAGGCACAACCAGAAGCACAATCATTGGGAATAATCCCCTTGTAATTTCAGAACCTTAGAGAGCATATATTTTAATTATGTAGTTCTAAGTTTATGTGTTAATTATTTAGTTATAAGTTTATGAGATATGTGAGTATAGATTAGATAAATAGAGAAAATAAGAGAGTTTAGTGAAGATTTATATGAGAAATTAGAAGATTAGTAGTGTAGTAAGAGACAATAGAGAATGAAAGATTAAATTCTATTAATTTCGCTAATTGTGTGAATACAAGATATATACAGGTTTATCTTTTTAAGATGACCATAATCGGAGTTACTGTTCACGGAGTTACTGTTCATGAAATTACTGCATTTTGCTGCATTTCACTGCACTCCACTGCACTTCATACATTTCACTGCACTTTTCTCAACTCAATGTATCCTTCTTCATTTCATCTTCATGTTTTCATGACAATATTTATTACTTCAATTCAATATTTCCTCTCAAACTTGACTAAGAGAACTAGTCAAGTTTGGAAACCATGAAAACCTCTCTCATTAAAAACTTCACCAAGAAAAATTCATTGGGACAAAATCTTGATGAGGAAAAAAAAGTGGAGACTCCATGGTTAAAGAGATCAGCTGTTGAGATCAATGAACCCAAGTCTAGAATGAATGAACTCAATTGTCTTCTGTCTTGTAGCCTTAGTAAATACATCAGCCAGTTAATCTTCATTTCTGGTATAACATGGTAGTATCACTCTAAGAACTATCATCTGTCTTACCTTATAGCAATCAACCTCAATATGTTTCTCTCATGAAAGACTGAGTTAGAAGCAATATGAATAGCTGAATGATTGTCATAATGTATTATCATAAGAGTGGTTTGTTCAATATCCAGATCCTTCAAGATACGTTTGATCTAGATCAATTCGTTTGTCAGCTTCAACATAGTTTTATATTCAATGGTTAAGATGAATCTTCCATCCCCATTGTTTCCCTCCACCGATCTTGCATACACTGAGGATAAATGATCAGACTTATCAAGAAAATGGCTATTTAGTGCTTGGTCTTCCACTAAGGTTGGGACTAGCTACATCGTTTCTTATCAGACTTTCTATGTTTTTATTCGAAATGCGGTGATACAACTTTTTCTAGCTACTGTTCAAAAAAAAAAACTTTTTCTAGCTATTGCAGATATGGGTTCCCACTAACCTCCGTGGTGCCGAGAGGTTACCCCCAGATATAGTCACGCCTGAATCAGACTTGTACCTCCGTCCATTGTGGGGACCCAATGAGGTTTCATAAATTTGAATCTACTGCCTCGTATTACTAGAAAATAATTTAGAGTAGAACACAATATAAATATATATATATATATATATATTTTTTTATAAAAGTGTATCATAATGTATATATTTATTAAAACTTTAATTATATGTTAATAACTTGAAATATTCTTTAAATTATATATTTTAAAAAAAATATTTTTAAAGTATTTTAAAAATACTTCAGTCAATTAATAAGATAAACATGTCTTTTGTTATGTTAAAACTTTTAATTGGTTATTTTAATATAAGTATAAAAATAAACTGAGAAAAATAATTGTTAGACTAAAAATTAAATAAAATAATATATATTTTGAAAAGGTAAAAACTAATATTAAAGTTAAGGAAGAAATAAAGTTTTTTTTATTAGATAGCAAAAAATGAAGGAGAAAAAACTTATTTTATGAAAATATGAGTATATAATTAAGTGAACAAAAATAGCTCTCTGGATTCGAACATGGGTTGCATGGAACACTTTTGAAACCCTTTAAAACCATCAGAGCTAAGAGCATGATTAATGCAGGTCTGTTAGGGAAGAACTCTTATATATTTTATTTAGGTGACGTCTCTTAGTTTTTTTTAGTTAAAATCTAAGAGACATTTCTTATATTCGCTAAGAGACCTACATTAAACATGGTCTAACAACTTCTATCTATACATTATTTTGTACAAGACTTTCTATAATTTGGTTGATTTGGCACGCATGTTGTATTGTTAGAACTATATATATTGGTGATATGGTGAAAGGTGAACAAATTTTCTGCTAAGTTGGGACCGCTTATGGTTTGTTTGTGGGTATAGCCTTGTATGAATTGTTGCTAGGATTTAAAAAGCAAGCAGTGGTATCTAGTAACATCTACTGTTGGTTATGATCAGAGGAAAAATATAGACGCCGCGTTGAAGAAGGTATCCTCTTCTTCCTTGTACTTCTTTTCCTTCTCCTTTTTTCTTTGTTTAAGTTTGCATGTCTCAGTTCTCAGATAACTTCACTATAATGCTGTTTCACTACGATGGATGGGCCAGCGAATGGGGAGAATTCGAATGGTCTCTAAGCGAGTCATTCACGTGAGCATTCAGAAACAAACAAAATGGTTAGCCAGATAGTTTCTGTAACTAGAAACTCCCCTCTTCCTCCTAGTAGGAGTTTCTATTTAATTAAAAATCTATGCATTTTTGTTGAAGGTGGTACGCCAAGCGATTTCTTCATCCTGATATAGTTTCCCCCTATGAATATATCTTCATATGGGACGAGGATCTAGGCGTGGAACACTTCGATTCGGAGAAGTATGTTTTTTTTTTCAAATCTTCAACTTCCTCAAGATGGCCATTTCCAGGTTATGAAGATTTAATATTTTTTACAGATATTTGGCGACAAAGAAAAGATATGATAAAGTTCCTATAAGTGTTTTTTTTTCTATCACGGCGATGATCATATTCAGGAGCTTGCACTTACATCGTATCTGTTCTTATGTTTTCTTGCAGGAATGCTGAGGAGAGGAATGGCTGGTGCAGTGATCCAAATTTACCACCTTGTGCAGCGTATGCTACTTTACTCACCTGTTAATCTAGTTCCCTTGGTAGTTGCATAGCAAGTGAATATCTTAATCATTCATGCTTATTTGTGTAAACCGGAAACAGATTCGTTGAGATTATGGCTCCTGTTTTCTCCCGTAAAGCATGGCGCTGTGTATGCCATATGATTCAGGTATTGGAAAAAGATCCGATTCCTCTTTGTTTAAGGGCATTTTTCTGTTTAGCATATTCCAATTGTACTGTGCAACCGCAGAACGATTTGATTCATGAATGGGGTCTGGACTTTGTGGTTTGGAAATGTGTACAGGTCTGTAAATGCTTCACTTACTTTGGAGATAAGTACATACAGATTTAAGAAATCTCTGTCATGGATTCTTGACACATTCGTTCGTTTATCTGATTCAATTGATCTTGTGATTAATAGAACGCGCACAAGAAGATTGGGGTTGTAGATGCTCAGTGGATTATTCATCAAGGTGTTCCATCACTCGGGAACCAAGTATGTTCTCGAACTGCCCTTCCATTTTATGTTAATGGGTTACGAAACTAAGATTTTTTGAACGATGTGGCCAGCTTTAGCAATTATATAAGACAACTTCTCCAATGAATATCATCCATAGGGAAATAACCTAGTAATATAAAGTTCAAAAAGCAGTTCTTGATACGGTGATACAGTGTTTGATGCATTCCTGGTTATTTAGTTGAAATATCTAATAATATACATATTGACAGCATTAGCGTTTAGATGTAAATGCATTGAACAGAGTTAATCTTTTCTTCTTTGTTTTTGGTGAATCTAAAAATATGACAGGGACGACCAGAGGAAGGGAAACAACCATGGGAAGGGGTAAAATATCCCATTCAAGATTCTATCATTTGTTTACTTTTGTAGTCTTTTAAGATATATAACAAAAACTCTTTCTGACTTTGTTATCAGGTGAGGGAGAGGTGCAGGAGAGAGTGGACGATGTTCCAAAAAAGATTAAATAATGCAGAGAAAGCTTACTTTTTTGAGGTGATGATAGGCAGGCAGGGCGAGAAGATGAGTAATTTTTGAGGTGGGGAGTGACTGGTTTTCTGATGGCATTTGGGAAAAAGGAATAGGGGAGCCAGAAGGGGGGGGAAAGGGAGAGGTGGGGTGATTTGAGTCAGGGTGGCATGGGGATGAGGGTGGGGTAATGAGCGAGCCATCTGGTTCCAAGGCCATATCAATAGAAGCCTCGTTAGAGTCCTCTGCAGTATCCTGAGCAGAGTCAAGGATGGAATCAACTGGTATAACTGGCGCAGAGTCTTCTTGAGAAACTACTGAAACAGAGGTTGAAACAGAGTGAGGAGGATCGTCGCAGGTTAATG
Organism: Brassica nigra; assembly: GCA_016432835.1. Classification (NCBI taxonomy): domain Eukaryota; kingdom Viridiplantae; phylum Streptophyta; class Magnoliopsida; order Brassicales; family Brassicaceae; genus Brassica; species Brassica nigra. The sequence continues at coordinate 10,687,157 of CM028247.1, read as the reverse complement.
ATTCGGAAATAGCAGGCTCTGAAGCTTTGGATAAAGACGGATCTTCTGTGACATAGAAGGTTTGAGATTCATAATGGGTTTTTGCTCCAGGTTCAGGGACATCATTAGGATCAGGAGGAGGACACTCATGAGCTGGAGGGGATTGATTGGCTGGTTGTTTAGATTTCCACTTTCCTGAAGGACAGTGTGATTCCAAGTGACCAAGTTCAGAGCAACAAGAGCAGATGGGGGGACCCACGGATAATCAATGGACACAGTGACTACCTCACCGTTCTCTCTCTCAAGTTCTACGAACTTAGGTAATGCTTTGGTGCAATCAATCCTGCATTTAATGTGAGTTACATTTATATTTGTCATTCTTCTAGTAAACTCATCTACTTCAATTGGATGGCCAAGCAGGTCTCCTACTCTTCCAATACCTTCCTGAGTGTAGAGATCAAATGGGATTCCCCTGAAGTGAGCCAATAGCGGCATGGAGGTGAAAGTTGGGGGTTGCAGCGCTACTGAGGCAGACCATTGAGCTACATAGAAGAGAACATTACCAATGTGCCAGAATTCCTGTTCTACAATTTTTTTCTTGATAGTAGAGTTGGGTATTCTGACTAACATCGACCTTGATTCTGGACACAGGTGAATTTCTAGTTTCATCCCTCTTTCCCAGATGTGAGTCAACACTCCTTGAATGTGACTGAAAGACAGAACCGGTCCTAGGTTTACCAAGGCTGGAAGCAAAAAAAAATTATGTGGCCACTTTCTTTAAAAAATAGAGAAGAAAATATGTAGTAATAGCAGATTGAACCCGGATTGCATAGAAGTTAGACTATATCAAGGGGATAATACCACTAGGGTATGGTAATTTTTTATAAAATTGTGGTCGAAAATATATGTAAATATGTAGGCTGAAAGCATGGGCTTCATTAGCTTGGCCCAAGGGCCGGCTCTGCTGAAAGAAGGGGTTTTGCCAAGAAAAATACCAATGACAAAATCTTGATGCAGGTCAGCCCCTTTTTTAAACACAGAATTTGGGGTTTTAATTCTAGGGATACCATCTGGTGAGAAGCTCGGGTTTGCAATCTTTTTCAGGCTTCTGTCAGTATTTTTCTGGAGATTTTTGGCCCAGTTAACGGGAAGGTTGGACACAGGATGGTTAGAAACAGGGGGATTTTCGGATCCTCCCAGGATAGATGAAGGAGGAGTAGGCAAAATAGGAATTGCAGGTCCCTGTGGTTGGAGAGTAGCTGCATCCTGCATAATGGTATCTGGTAACCCATTGGAAGAAGGGGTAGTAGTATGGGATCCAGTAGCTCCTGCTGAGACACAATTAGCGACTGAAGTAAAAGTGAAAATCTGTTCTGAAGAAACAGTAGTAGTGTTAGAGGCATTGTCTTGTTGGGGCAAGCTTGTCAGCACAGAGGGTTCAAGAGAAGAAGAAGTAACTGACGGAAGGTTCCAAGGAGACTGAGAACTTGAAAAAGGGGAGGCAGCGATGGCAGGATTGGAAGAGGTGGAGATGAGCGGGGGAAATCAGAGATGGCTATGACGGATTCAAGATGGGTTCATGGCGGCGGAAGCTGAGATGAAGGGTTTGTACAGAAACCGAGGTCAGAAAGAGTGAGAGAGAAAGGAGCTTTTTCTTTCTCCCACTTTAGTTAATTTGGATTCCTCTTTCTGATTTCCACTATGTTGTTTTCAGTTGTGTTTGGGAAAAGAGAGCCGTCTCTTTTATCTGCTAACAATAAATACAATCCATCAATTTAGTTTTTTTTTTTTTGAAAAAAATCATAGTAATGTTAATCAACTTGCCGCTTGCGGCCTATACCATGAATATGATTTTTCATTTTATGATATTAAATATCAGTTTTCAGTTTGATATCTCATAGACGAGAAGAAAAATATTGCTAGTTATAGAATACATAAGCAAGAACACAACTGAAAGTGGGTGATCAAAAGATACACACTATTGTATGATGTTGTGAATGCAAATAAAATTTGACATTAGAAATTTAGATAAATAAGGTTAGTATATAGTAGATGTCCAACTCTGGTTATTTTGAATCTTTTTGGGAACGAATCTGATTATTTCCACAGTGTAGACGTGTCTCTTAAAACCAAAAAGGATAATATTGTAATAATTGGCCTAAGGTTAGGCCTACAAAGAGTTGGATATGAGCTTGGTGCTCAACATATGATCATGTTATTCTCGGTGTGCAATGAGAAATATGTGTACTGTAGATAATTGTTACGGTCTAATCGGTTAATTATTTGATTCATAGTCACAACAACAAATTTAAGAAAAAGACCTGAAACAACTTGTTCAAGTAGATGAATTTCAGACTCGACCATTAAGTACAACACATCTTTTTAAGTATTACTTTATGCCGGGATGTGAAGGGTGCTCGTAATATGTCTTCTGTAGTGAACACAAAAGCACATACCTTGTGAATGACAAACTTACATGTAAAACAAGTGTAGTAGCCACTATGATACTATCTATCACAAGCATCACATTTCAAACCTAACGACGGTAAACCCTGTGTAAGCGATGCTCGTGCCCTAATAACGCCACGGCGAACATGGTGATTGCGGTTATTGGAGAGATGGAGAGTGTGCAAAACAATTGTTTGATTAATTGGACTTTTGTATCGCGTAATATAAATAGATCAAAATTGTTGTTTCATCTATATACTTCAATCAATGCTACTTTGTTAGATTATAGTATACATTAATATTAGTATTCATATTAATATTGACGTTGATAATTGATAAATCTACAGTATATAATAGAGAGCTGGTTGGCATGCAGTAAGTCTTTGTTTAGTTTAAACACTAGGTATTGTCTGTAATGTTACTAATGTTTTCTTCAGCTTGTTTATTTTCTTATCTTAGCTCTTCGAACTCTCAACAAGCAAGTTTTGCTCATTTTTTAATTATTGTAAAGACTTGAAAACCAAAAATAATTGATTTTACTTCATATTGTATTAGTCCAGAACGCTAGGGCAGCTCAGCCAGAGTCATGACAGCTCACATTGACGACACCTTTTGATATAATACATGAAGAAGACCCTTGGTTTTCACAAAATTTCTGAAAATATAATATGTTATTGTTATAACTAATTTTAAATTTACTATGGACGTTGTTATACTAAAGAAAAACTAAAAAAAAAATAGTATCTATCTATCTATCTTTTTTGAAACACTCTATCTATCTATTTATCTATCTATCTATACTATTATTTATGAAGTGATTTTGATTACTTGTCAGCTTCTCCTTAATTTTAGGAGATTTTGTGTATTTTTCATATTTTTCATAGTTTAGGTTATTTTTCTATTTATCATGTTCTTAATAATTTTAGTTGTCATATTTTTATAGTTTAGGTTATTTATTTTATCATGTTCTTAATAATTTTAATTTCTATTATTTATGAAGTGATTTTGCTTACTTGTCAGCTTCTCCTTAATTTTAGAAGATTTTGTGTATTTGTCATATTTTTCATAGTTTAGGTTATTTTTCTATTTATCATGTTCTTAATAACTTTAATTGTCATACTTTTATAGTTTAGGTTATTTATTTTATCATGTTCTTAATAATTTTAATTTTCATATTTTTATATTTTAGGTTATTAATTTATTTATTTATCATATTGTTAATAATTTTAATTGGTAATTTTATTTATTTTTCATATTTTAAAATTCTATACTATTATTTATGAAATGATTTTGTTTACTTGTCAGCTTCTCCTTAATTTTAGAAGATTTTGTATATTTGTCATATTTTTCATAGTTTTGGTTATTTTCTATTTATCATGTTCTTAATAATTTTAATTGTCATATTTTTATAGTTTAGGTTATTTATTTTATCATGTTCTTAATAATTTTAATTTCTATTATTTATGAAGTGATTTTGCTTACTTGTCAGCTTCTCCTTAATTTTAGAAGATTTTGTGTATTTGTCATATTTTTCATAGTTAGGTTATTTTCTATTTATCATGTTCTTTAATAACTTTAATTTTCATACTTTTATAGTCTAGGTTATTTATTTTATCATGTTCTTAATAATTTTAATTTTCATATTTTTATAGTTTAGGTTATTTATTTATTTATTTATCATGTTGTTAATAATGTTAATTGGTAATTTTATTTATTTTCATATTTTAAAATAATTTTAACTATTATTTATGAAGTGATTTTGCTTACTTATTAACTTTACATATTTTTAGGAAATTTTACTTATATGTCATATTTTCCATAATTTTAGGTAATTTGCTTATTTCTTATGTATTTCATAATTTTAGGTTTGCTTATTTGTGTTCTCCATAATTTAGGTTATTTATTTATTATGTTTTTAATAATTTTAGTTTGTAATTTATTTCTTTTTCATATTTTTAAATAATTTATGTGGTAATTTTAGTTTTGCTTACTTGTCATATTTTCCATGATTTTAGGTTATTTTATTTATTTGTTATGTTTTATTATTTTAGAATTTTATTTGTCATATTCTATGATTTAGGTTGAGTCATTAATTTTAATAATTATTTTATTATTTTTAGGGATAATTATTATTAACCACTATTATCAAATTTTAGTAATAATTTTATAGTTTTGTTCATCTTATTTTTACTTTAGTAATATTAAATCGTAATGTTTTTATTTATTATTTTAAAATGATGTTTTCTTCTCTTTTATTTTACTGAATTATCTTACCAATAAAAAAATATGAGTTCAAAGAATATAATTTTTTGATTTTATAATTAAAAATTTCAGCTTATACTAGACATATATAATCTATTACTTTAAGTTTATAAATTTTTAGTTAAATAGAAGTATATTTTTAATTATTGCATATTTTTTTAATATGTGTCACTATGAATGAACTCCGTTGAAAAGAAAATTCATATTAAATATAACTAAGACTTATATTTAAAGAGGGGTTTGATTTCATATGCTGATAATTGATAAGTATGGTTTATTTTGTAGATTATATTTTATGTTCTTTTAAAGTTTTTTAAAGTATATCTATACTATTATTTATGAAGTGATTTTGATTACTTGTCAGCTTCTCCTTAATTTTAGGAGATTTTGTGTATTTTTCATATTTTTCATAGTTTAGGTTATTTTTCTATTTATCATGTTCTTAATAATTTTAGTTGTCATATTTTATAGTTTAGGTTATTTATTTTATCATGTTCTTAATACTTTTAATTTCTATTATTTATGAAGTGATTTTGCTTACTTGTCAGCTTCTCCTTAATTTTAGAAGATTTTGTGTATTTGTCATATTTTTCATAGTTTAGGTTATTTTTCTATTTATCATGTTCTTAATAACTTTAATTGTCATACTTTTATAGTTTAGGTTATTTATTTTATCATGTTCTTAATAATTTTAATTTTCATATTTTTATATTTTAATTGGTAATTTTATTTATTTTTCATATTTTAAAATTCTATACTATTATTTATGAAGTGATTTTGTTTACTTGTCAGCTTCTCCTTAATTTTAGGAGATTTTGTATATTTGTCATATTTTTCATAGTTTTGGTTATTTTCTATTTATCATGTTCTTAATAATTTTAATTGTCATATTTTTATAGTTTAGGTTATTTATTTTATCATGTTCTTAATAATTTTAATTTCTATTATTTATGAAGTGATTTTGCTTACTTGTCAGCTTCTCCTTAATTTTAGAAGATTTTGTGTATTTGTCATATTTTTCATAGTTAGGTTATTTTTCTATTTATCATGTTCTTTAATAACTTTAATTTTCATACTTTTATAGTTTAGGTTATTTATTTTATCATGTTCTTAATAATTTTAATTTTCATATTTTTATAGTTTAGGTTATTTATTTATTTATTTATCATGTTGTTAATAATGTTAATTGGTAATTTTATTTATTTTCATATTTTAAAATAATTTTAACTATTATTTATGAAGTGATTTTGCTTACTTATTAACTTTACATATTTTAGGAAATTTTACTTATATGTCATATTTTTCATAATTTTAGGTAATTTGCTTATTTCTTATGTATTTCATAATTTTAGTTTTGCTTATTTGTGTTCTCCATAATTTAGGTTATTTATTTATTATGTTTTTAATAATTTTAGTTTGTAATTTATTTCTTTTTCATATTTTTAAATAATTTATGTGGTAATTTTAGTTTTGCTTACTTGTCATATTTTCCATGATTTTAGGTTATTTTATTTATTTGTTATGTTTTATTATTTTTAGAATTTTATTTGTCATATTCTATGATTTAGGTTGAGTCATTAATTTTAATAATTATTTTATTATTTTTAGGGATAATTATTATTAACCACTATTATCAAATTTTAGTAATAATTTTATAGTTTTGTTCATCTTATTTTTACTTTAGTAATATTAAATCGTAATGTTTTTATTTATTATTTTAAAATGATGTTTTCTTCTCTTTTATTTTACTGAATTATCTTACCAATAAAAAAATATGAGTTCAAAGAATATAATTTTTTGATTTTATAATTAAAAATTTCAGCTTATACTAGACATATATAATCTATTACTTTAAGTTTATAAATTTTTAGTTAAATAGAAGTATATTTTTAATTATTGCATATTTTTTTAATATGTGTCACTATGAATGAACTCCGTTGAAAAGAAAATTCATATTAAATATAACTAAGACTTATATTTAAAGAGGGGTTTGATTTCATATGCTGATAATTGATAAGTATGGTTTATTTTGTAGATTTATATTTTATGTTCTTTTAAAGTTTTTTAAAGTATAAAACTTTATTAGGTTATTATGATGGTGATATTTTTTACATGTGCAGTTTGGTGATATAATAATAAAAGATTTTACAAGTACCAAACCATTATTTATGTTGCGTTCTAATAAAAAATAAAAAATAGATTAATCTTCTGATAAATTTAAAATTTGAAACTAATTAAATATTTTTTTATTGAAATTAAAAAATTCTATTAAAATTTAAATAAGTTGGATATATATTATTCCACACAAGTTGCAGTCGATAATCTAGTATATGTTTATAATACCATCGACATCTTTGAATTAATTTTAATATATGATACCCCACCCCCAATAATGTGTTTCACCAAATATTTGCATTTCTATTTCAACTAAAACAAGATGTGCCTACTCATATCAGAAATACAAGTACAAACTCCTTGTGTTTCTTGAAATGGAACTCCTGAGCGTGATCAATCTCGTAGCACTCCTTGTCTTTCCCTTTGTTGTTCCCAAGATATGGGAAGCTTGTTGGGTCTTTCTTTTGCGGCCGTGGATGATAACAAGAAGATTCAAGAAACAAGGAATCACAGGCCCAAAATACAGATTTGTGTACGGGAATCTCCGGGAGATGAAGAAGATGAAGAACGAAGCTAAGCGTTGTGTTCTTGATTCCAACTCCAATGATATCTTCCCTCGTGTGTTTCCTCATTACCACCAATGGCTGTCTCAATACGGTGCCGTTTTATCCAAACTTGTTTTGTTTTGTTTATGGTTCTTTAAGATGAGCATTGCTTAACAAACATGTAAGTTCGCCTTTGATGGTATATATATTAGGAGAAACATTTCTATACTGGAATGGAACAAAACCGACGCTATTCATCTCAGATCCTGAACTAGGGAAACAGATCTTGTCGAGCAAGTTAGGTTTCGCTGTTATAGCAAACAAAAAACCCGAGCTCTTCATACTTTTCGGTAAAGGACTTCCTTTCATAGAGGGTGATGACTGGGTTCGCCATAGACGAATCTTGAACCCTGCTTTCTCCATAGACAGTCTCAAGGTGGTTTTTTAGTTCTTGTTTACTATTTTTATGTTTCATATAAAATATGATGTTAAAAAAAAAAAATCTATATTGATATATATGATGTTTTGCTTAAATGCACAAATATTAAAGATTTACTTAAAATATAATAAAAATATAATTAATTTAGCTATGAATAAAATAAAAATATATATTTGCTTACCAAATTTTTGATAAAGTTAAATTTATCTAAATATGTGAAAACATTTTGTAATGTGAAACAACATAAACCATTGAACTGGAGAGAGTGTATTTTTCAGCTCAATTTGAGCACAATGTAATTTAATTATTTGCTAATATTTGTTAGGGCATGACGAAACGGATGGTGGACTGCACCTTAAGGATGTTGGAGGAGTGGAGAACACAGAGGAAGGGTGAAGAAGTGGTGATGAGGATGGAGATTAACAGAGACTTCCACAGATTGATCTCTGATATCATCGCGACCACTGCGTTTGGAAGCAGCTACGAGGAAGGGATTGAATTGTTTAGATCACAGACAGAGCTTGGGAAATATTTCCTAACTTCTCTCACAAGCGCCTTCATCCCAGGAACACAGTAAGTACATGATATATGTAGTCAGCTAGTTACGGAACCATATAGAATCTTTTTGTTTCATTTTTTTTTTGTTCTTATTTTTTTTTTTATCTTCTTGTCTCTTGTTTCCCAAGATACCTTCCTACGCCAACCAACCTTCAACTATGGAAGCTCGATAAGAAAGTGAAGGACTCAATCAAAAGAATGATAGATGCAAGGCTAAAATCAAGTTCCAAGAACTGTGGAGACGATCTTCTTGGGATCATGTTGAAAGCTGCAGCGTCTAAGGAGTATGAGAAAATGATGAGTATGGATGAGATTGTAGACGAATGCAAGACTTTCTATATCTCAGGGCAAGGAAGTAGTGCAACTTTATTGACATGGACTACGTTTTTATTGAGCTTGCACCAAGATTGGCAAGAGAAGCTAAGAGAAGAAGTTTTCAATGAATGTGGTAAAGATACGGTCCCAGATTCAGACACCTTCTCCAAACTTAAACTGGTAACTAATGTGTTCTGTTTTGGAATGTGTTATATTTTGAGACTTTGCTGTTATTGTTTTTTTTTGTTTTGCAGGTTTTGTTGTTATTGGTTTATATCTCTTTATTATACAGTATATATTTTCACGATTTTCTATGATTAGGATATGTTTTTAATATATTATTTATGATCCATTCTAACTTATAATTTGGGACGATATCCTTAATACTTGTGGCTGAATAAATTTTTTTCTACCTTGCAGATGAACATGGTGTTGATGGAGTCACTTCGTCTATATGGACCGGTGATTAAAATGGTCAGAGAAGCAACACAAGATATGAAGATAGGACATTTGGATATCCCCAAGGGAACTAGCATAATCGTCCCGTTCCTGAAGATGCACAGCGACAAGGCCATATGGGGAGAAGATGCTCAACAATTCAAGCCTCTGAGATTCGAAAACGGTGTTTCTCAAGCCGCGAATCACCCAAACGCACTCCTTCCGTTCTCAGTCGGACCAAGAACTTGCATTGCCCAAAATTTTGCTATGATGGAAGTCAAGACCGTGCTCACTATGATCCTTCAACGGTTCCGGATTAGCCTCTCCCCTGAATATAAGCACGCACCGGTTGATAACTTCAATCTCCATGCGCAATACGGCCTACCCGTAATGCTTCAGCCTCTCGGTACTACTGCTCAAACGTGAGAAAGATAAGAAACCAAAAAATCTCAACGGGTTTGGTAAAGTTCAAGATGAAAATATGTATATGCTTAAATAAAACAGATAATAAGACGAAGAAACAAAATCTAGTTCGAGAATTCTTTAGTGACATTTTCATGGATGTTGGATGAGAATATAACGTGGTAGAAACGATGTTCGTGCACTTCTAAACCCCCCGGCCATGGTTAGTGTTTGGATAAGTGGACATTTTAAGCAATGCTAGTTGTTAATTATACATACACATTCAAAAACAAATAATCAGTGTTTGGACATTAATTATTATTTTATACTCTAACTTCATCGGTTTGGGAAAAACTACTAATGTAGTCTTATTCCTTTAATTTGGTTTAAATATTTCACTATTAATTATTTAAATTTCAATAAAGTTAAGATTACATTTTATAAATATAAATATAAATTTATATTTAATACATATTTATTTTTGACATGTCTCAAATCAGCTAGTCAATATGTCTATATCTGAATATATAAATTCTGTTAAAATTGGATTTTTGCTTTTTAGTTAAAATACCTTAAATTGATAAAAATTATTTTTAGTTAATATAATGAATTGATAAATTTAAATTAAACTTTAATCATTTAATTATAAAAATATTATCTAGTTAGTGTTATTTATTTTTGTATTTGACAATTTGTTGATGCACATTTACAATTTGATTATATATAGATATATATACACACAAAATATAATATATATATATATATATAAGTTGATGTAAAATTATATTTATAATTATATTTAGTTTATTTTTATTAATGTGATATACATTAATTTAATGGTGATATATTAGTTATTAATTATTAATATATTTAAGTAGTTTTGCCAAAATAAATATTTATACAAAAAGTTGAACTAATGGTGATACATGAGTTAATAATCATTACCATATTAAGAAAACCTTACCAAAAATATAAATCTTTATAAGTAAAATTGTACATGTTATAATTACGTTAATGTCATGTCATCATTTGTAAAAGTGATGTTATTATTTTTTTGTTGAAATTGAATGTAGTAATAACACATCTGCAAATCATTTCATAAATAATGTCTAGTTGATACATAAACAATCACAAGTTCAACGTATTGAAAAGTGAAGTTGAACAACCTCCGTATTTTAATAGATAACTGGGTTTGCCCAAAAAAATATTTTAGATTACATAGCATTTTCAATAATTAATTCATTAATTTTTTATAAGTTTATATACTGATGTGCCGTCTATTTTTATTGGTTGAATTATAGTTACATAGATAGATAAGTTAGTGATGTTTTGTTAAAGAAAGTAAAAAATTAATTGAAGAAAAACTAAAATTTTATGAAATCTCTAATTTAATAAATCTCTTTGAATATATTTTTAATTTTTTGGTACATACCTAAAACATTATCTATTATTAAAAAACGAAAGGCGATACATGGCTCTTAGTTTAATATAAAAAAATGAACCCCAAAAATAATGTGTTCCAGATACCGGATATAACAAATGTGCATCCTCATATCATATCAGAAATACCAGTACAAACTCCTTTGTGTTTCATTTAATGGAGCTCCTGAGCACGATCAATCTCTTAGCACTCGTTCTTCTGCCCTTTGTTGTTCCCAAGATATGGGAAGTTTGTTGGATCTTTCTTTTGCGGCCATGGATGATAACAAGAAGATTCAAGAAACAAGGAATCTCAGGCCCAAAATACAGATTCGTATACGGAAACCTCCAGGAGATGAAGAAGATGAAGAAAGAAGCTAACCGTTGGGTTCTCGATCCCAACTGCAACGATATCTTCCCTCGTGTGTTTCCTCATTATCACCAATGGCTATCTCAATACGGTGCCGTTTTCTTATCAAAGCTTGTTTTGTTTATGGTTCTTTTAAGATGAGCATTGCTTTTAACTCATGTAAGTTCTCCTTTGATGGTATATATTAGGAGAAACATTTCTATACTGGAATGGAACAAAACCGACGCTATTCATCTCAGATCCTGAACTAGGGAAACAGATCTTGTCGAGCGAGTTAGGTTTCGTTGTTATAGCAAAGACAAGACCCGAGGTCCTCATGCTTTTTGGTAAAGGACTTGCTTTCATTGAGGGTGATGACTGGGTTCGCCATAGACGAATCTTGAACCCTGCCTTCTCCATGGACCGACTCAAGGTCTTTTACATTTTCTATTCACTATTCTTTACCCATAGATGTAACGAAGTTAGTGGAACACGTTAAATCCATTTATTTTATTGCGTTTATTTATCTGTTTCTGCATTATTTTCTCGCGTTAGGTATAACATTTTTCGCCCTATTAGAAAAATGTCACTAGTTATCAATTAATTAATTAATTGCTAATTAATAATTGTCAGGTCATGACGAAAGGGATGGTGGATTGCACCTTGAGAATGTTGGATGAGTGGAAAATACAGAACAGTGGTGAAGAAGTGATGATGAGGATGGAGATTAACAAAGATTACCACAGATTGATCTCTGATATTATCGCGACCACTGCGTTTGGAAGCAGTTATGAGGAAGGGATTGAGTTGTTTAGATCACAGACAGAGCTTGAGGAATATTTTGTTGCTTCTCTCACAAGCGTCTTCATCCCAGGAAAACAGTAAGTACAATATTATGATGTCAGTTAACTCGTTCAGACAAGAAACATATACAATCTCTTTGTTTCTTGTTTCCCAAGATACCTTCCTACACCAACCAACCTTCAACTATGGAAGCTTGATAAGAAAGTGAAGAACTCAATCAAAAGAATGATAGATGCAAGGCTAAAATCAAATTTCATGAACTATGGAGATGATCTTCTAGGGATCATGTTGAAAGCTGCAACATCTGAGAAAACGATGAGGATGGATGAGGTCATAGAAGAATGCAAGGCTATATATATCTCAGGGCAAGTGAATAGTATGATTCTGTTGACATGGACAACGTTGTTATTGAGCTTGCACCAAGATTGGCAAGAGAAACTCAGAGAAGAGGTCTTCAATGAATGTGGTAATAAGATACCAGATTCAGACACCTTCTCCAGACTTAAACTGGCAATTAGTGTGTTCTATTTTCATGATTTTTTGCAATTAATAAGTGGACTGATTCATCTATTTTATATATTACTATTAATTGGACGTATCTCTTTTAACTTTCTATGTAGAACGCTGTTCATAATAGAATTTCTTCAAATTCCGATGTAGGACAATGTTCTTTATACTTGTGGCTGAATAAATCTTTTTCTACGTTGCAGATGAACATGGTGTTGATGGAGTCACTTCGTCTGTACGGACCCGTGATTAAAATGGTCAGAGAAGCAACACAAGATATGAAGATAGGACATCTGGATATCCCCAAGGGCACGAGCATAATCGTCCCGTTCCTGAAGATGCACACCGACAAGGCCATATGGGGGGAAGACGCCAACCAATTCAATCCTATGAGATTCGAAAACGGTGTTTCTCAAGCCGCCAATCACCCAAACGCACTCCTTCCCTTCTCAGTCGGACCAAGAACTTGCATTGCCCAAAACTTTGCCATGATGGAAACCAAAACCGTGCTCACTATGATCCTTCAACGGTTCCAGATTAGCCTCTCCCCTGAATACAAGCACGCCCCGGTTGATAACTTCAATCTCTATCCACAATACGGTCTACCTGTAATGCTTCAGCCTCTCGATACTAGTGCTCAACGGTGAGGAAGATAACAAACCAAGAATCTCAACGGATTTGGTAAATTTATGCTCTATTATTAGATTTCAGCATAAATAAAAGTTTACGAATCCTTAAATAAAACGGCTAATAAGAAGAAGAAAAACTGATTAGTGTTTGGATAATTGATATATGTGGATCATTGATATAAGGTATTTAGTATTCGATATTTGTAATTAAATTACTTTTCAATGACACATATTATACCATGTGTTATTCATAAAAATACTATGAAATTTGTCCGCAAGCTATGTATTTAATATTTTCTATACTTATAACCGGCTAGAATGAAATATGAAAATTTATATAAACTTTCTACACAAGCTGAATATCATGTAATTATATAGTTAAATATATTTATATATTATTGTTAATAAACCAATGTTGAATAGAATAGGTATATCCCCTATATATTAATCCTGAAGCATTACAACATTTCTTTATAGCCACGTGTCACCATGAAAATGATTTTTAGAATTTTATAGAAATAAGTTGGTCCATCTAAACATATATTATATTTTTTATTAAACTAACTATCAAATTAATTAGTAGTGTACAAAAGAATATTCTCTATTCTTTCCTTAAATAAAAATTACGAAATTACCTAATATGATTAATATATACAACACAATTAATGATTATGAATAATAAAGATTTGATAACAAATTTTTTTATCTTCCATACTTTTTGTTTAATTTTATATTATTAAAAGAAATTAAACTATCAGATTAATCGTTTAATAAAAAAATTTAGATTTTTTCTTATATGCTTTATTTAGATTTTTTTAAACGACTACAAATTACTAAACATGGTAAAAATCTCACATTGAAAGTTTTGTGATAAATGATAACGTGTTTTTTGTTCAGCCAATCGTTTTTAATGGCTTTGAACAACTTTTAATGATTAACTAAATGCATCACGTATATAGTAGAAGTGTTTTGGTTTAAAAATTGTTACATACCAAAAATCAATATAAACCATTATCACTTTCGTTTAAAATTTTATTACAGTAAAAAATATAGGATTGGGAAAAAAATCTCAATCCAAATAACTGAACCAAATCCAATCTGAAAAGAAGTACATAACTTTAATTAAATTTGGTTAGATATCCTAACGGGTTCCAAATTTTGGGTATTCAAGTATATTCAAACCAGATTTATATACGTAAAGTATATTAATTATTTTTGAATTTAATATCTAAAAAGTATACAAAATACATAAGATGATTTTAAATTTTCCAAAATACTTAGAAATATATAAAAATAGTTAAAAGTACATGTTTAAAATAGTTAAACTGTATTCAAAATACCAAAAATACTTAAAATATCTATTGATTTTCTATCTAAATATTTGAGCTAAACCAATTTTAATGTTAAGTTTAAGTTTTTGGCATATATTTTCAAATTTATATGTTATATATTATTTTTATTTTTAGATTTTGAGAAATATAAAGTATATATGAACTTTATTTTTCTTAAAATTAAATGGGTTATTTGAACCTTAACCCAAACCGAACCTGCAAAGATTCGAACCAAATCCGTAAAGATCCAAATTGAATAGAACCTAACCGAACCAAATGGTACCCAAATATCCATTCTAATGAAATGTAAAAAAAGTTATCGATAACAAACATATATATTGTTTATAATATTTAAATATAATACATTTATAAAAAAACTCATCTAGTTTTTTAGTATACTCAAGCCCAGGAAATTATGAATACACGTAGACATGATTTAGATTTAGATTTTTTAATGTCCCGTTCATTTTATATTATAATTGTCAAATCATTTTAAATCACATAGAAGAAATAATATTCATATTTTTCCAGATGATTAATAAGCACAGCTTAATCTTTCTTATTGTAAACTCTTAATAAGTTATATATCTTATAAGTAATACTGTATAATGTAATAGATTATTATGATTATATAATGATTAAAAATGTCAAAATAGTAAACATAATGTAATAGATTATTATGATTATATATGGTTCCGTCAATATAGGTTCAAGTTCTTAAAATATAAATAATGCGTATTATTTTTTATCTAAATTTTAGTATGAATGTTACTTTTCAAGATATGATTATAAACGCGCTCCTTGTAAAAGTTATTGATATTCTCAAGAAATAAACCGAATTTCTCAACTGATTATTTATTATAAACTCTATCCTTATTTGAAAAACATACTATACATTTTCAGGAAATTTCGACGGATTGAATTTTAGCGTGATTTATTGAAATTAATTTTACGAAATTTTTTTATTTAATTTATTGTGATGACATGTGGCAACTACTTTTTGTGAGAAGCATTGTGGGGTGGACATGATCTTATCAAAACTCCTTCTCCATGCTTCTCAAATAATATACATGCATTTTAACGAGTGCCTCTTCATATCAGAAATACAAATACAAACTCCTTGTGTTCCTTTCAATGGAACTTCTGAGAACAATCAATCTTGTAGCACTTGTTCTTCTGCCCTTTGTTGTTCCCAAGATATGGGAAGCTTGTTGGATCTTTCTTTTGCGACCATGGGTGATAACAAGAAGATTAAAGAGACAAGGAATTTCAGGCCCAAAATACAGATTCGTGTACGGAAACCTCCGGCAGATAAAGAAGATGAAGGAGGAAGCTAAGGGTTTGGTTCTTGATCACAACTCCAACGATATCTTTCCTCGTGTGGTTCCTCATTATCACCAATGGCTGGCTCAATACGGTGTCGTTTTCTTAAATCTTATTTTGCTTATGGGCCTTTTAAGATGAGCATTGCTTTCTTTTCTTTTTCTTTTTTCCTTTTTGTGCACCAAGATGAGCATTGCTTAACACATGCAAATTCTCTTTGATTGTGTTATTGTATATTTTAGGAGAAACATTTCTATATTGGAACGGAACAAAGCCGACGCTATTCATCTCAGATCCTGAACTAGGGAAACAGACCTTGTCGAGGAAGGTCGGTTTTGCTGTTATAGCAAAGACAAGACCCGAAGTCTTCATACTTTTTGGTAAAGGACTTCCTTTTATCGAGGGTGATGACTGGGTTCGCCATAGACGAATCTTGAACCCTGCTTTCTCCATGGACCGACTCAAGGTGGTTTCTAGTTTAGTTCTCGTTTACTATTTCCTCTGAAATAGTGTATGGTTTTTTGACTAAATGACAAATATTAAAAATTTACTTAAAAATATATCATTAAAATATAGTGTAAATTTAATTTATATAAAAATGTAATTAGTTACACAGTTTTTCAATAAATTAAATTTACAAAAAGATGTGAAAATACCTATATTGTAAAACAACAAAAATCTATTAAGATATCTTACATATTGAAATGGTGAAGTATATATTTTTAGCTCTATTTGAGAAAATTGTAATTAATTTATTTGCTAATATTTGTAAGACCATGACGAAACGGATGGTGGGTTGCACCTTGAGGATGTTGGAGGAGTGGAGAACACAGAGGAGTGGTATAGAAGTGATGATGAGGATGGAGATTAACAAAGATTACCACAGATTGATCTCTGATATTATTGCGACCACTGCGTTTGGAAGTAGCTATGAGGAAGGAATCGAATTGTTTAGATCACAGACAGAGCTTGAGGAATATTTTGTTGCTTCTCTCACAAGCGTCTTCATCCCAGGAACACAGTAAGTACATTGTATATATATAGTCATCTAATTCGGTCAGACAAAAACATATATAATCTTTTTGTTTCTTGTTTCACAAGATACCTTCCTACGCCAACCAACCTCAAACTGTGGAAGCTTGATAAGAAAGTGAAGGACTCAATCAAAAGAATTATAGAAGCAAGGCTAAAATCAAATTCTAAGAGCTATGGAGACGATCTTCTTGGGATCATGTTGAAAGCTGCAACATCTAAGGAGTCTGAGAGAACAATGAGTATGGATGAGATTATAGAAGAATGCAAGACTTTCTATATCTCAGGGCAAGGAAGTAGTTCGATTCTATTGACATGGACTACGTTGTTACTGAGCTTGCACCAAGATTGGCAAGAGAAACTCAGAGAAGAGGTCTTCAATGAATGTGGTAAAGATACGGTCCCAGATTCAGACACCTTCTCCAAACTTAAGCTGGTAATTAATATGGATTTTTTTTTTGTTATTTTGATACATTTCCAACCGGTGATAAGTGGATTGTTTATCTCCCATACATGTTATTATTATTTAGGATTTTTTTGTAACTTTTGATGTAGGGCGAAGTTCTTAATATATTATATAAGATTCATTTTAATTTCATCTTACTTTTCGATGTGGAACGATATGTCTCTAATACTTGTGGCTGAAAAAATCATTTTCTACCTTACAGATGAACATGGTGTTGATGGAGTCGCTTCGTCTGTACGGACCGGTGATTAAAATGGTCAGAGAAGCAACACAAGATATGAAGATAGGACATTTGGATATCCCCAAGGGAACTAGCATAATCGTCCCGTTCCTGAAGATGCACAGCGACAAGGCCATATGGGGAGAAGACGCCAAACAATTCAATCCTCTGCGGTTCGAAAACGGCGTTTCTCAAGCCGCCAATCACCCAAACGCACTTCTTCCGTTCTCAGTCGGACCAAGAACTTGCATTGCCCAAAACTTTGCCATGATGGAAGCCAAGACCGTGCTCACTATGATCCTTCAACGGTTTCGGTTTAGCCTCTCCCGTGAATATAAGCACGCACCGGTTGATTACTTCAATCTGCATCCTCAATACGGTCTACCCGTAATGCTTCAGCCTCTCGATAATAGTGATAGGTGAGGAAGATAAGAAACCAAGAAATCTCAATGGGTTTGGTAAAGTTCAAGATGAAAATATGTTTATGCTTAAATAAAAAGGGATAATAAGAAGAAGAAAAACTGATTAGAGAATTCTCTAGTGACATTTTCATGGATGTTGGATGTGAATAACGTGGTAGAAACGATGTTCGTACCCTTCTTAATCCCCCAGCCATGGTTATTGCGGTAACTCTAGGAGGTAAGGTGGGTATTAACAAGAATAAGTGTTTAGATAAGTGGACTTTTTAATATATATACGCATTAGTATCAACGTTGAAAACTAGAGCTTAGCTAGTGGGCAGAGTAGTTAGTTCTTTGTTATTTACGTTGGTGATATGTATTGCACGATCCAAAGTGGTTTACACACAGTTCAATTATCCTCAGATAAAATCAAACCAGCCATAAACTTTTGCGAGCTCACACTGAAACCCTACGTTTCCAACCCCCAAAACCACACGTGGATTGATTAGTTGGTTAGATTTTGTTTTTACTTGAACAATAATTAGTATCATTTAATGTCGCGCTCAGATTTTGTCTGCTCGTGAAGTAGTTTTCTGATCTTTGCTCTTTCCAACTGTCCAACAGGCAAGTTTTTTTTTTTTGAACTGGAAAAAGGAAAAAAAATCTGATCATGTTTTATATCAGAAAAATCGTTTGTACGAAAAAAAATCTGAACACTTGCCCGTCTTGGCTTGATTTTGTTGTACCAATCCAGATCATTTTGGACAGAAGTCGGTGTCATTACAGTTCACCTTCCTGATTAATCAATATTGCACGTGATTTTGTGCTTTCCTTGTTTCTTAGCTATATCGTGTTTCTTAACATATAATGTTTCGGAAATTGTATTATAATTTGTCATTAAATTCTGGGGGAACTTTATAAATAACAATATACAGATAACTGGGGTACTCATCACAAAATAAAGTTTAATACATAATTTGGAATATGTATATATTTTCACTAAGTTACCTTAATAATACAAGACTTTTATACCAAAAATAGCTCGCATAATAAATTTGGGTGTCACTGATTAATTAGTTTTTTTTTTCTTGTCACTGATTAATTAGTTATCTTCTCATAGTAGTTCTTCTTTCCACCTAAAAAAATTCTTTGTTTCCATTTTATGTCAGTCACACCTTTTGTGCTTATATTAAACTGTGAGAAAGAGTGCCGCTTAGGGTTTATCTAACTTTTAGTCAACTTGTTTACTTAATCTTATTTATGCTCGTTTAACACTCAAGCTTCTCACACGCAAGTATTCACTGTTTTAATTCTTATAAATTAACAGAAAATCAGTATCTTAAAAAAAGAACAATATCTTCAAAAGACTTGATTTCTCTGTATCAATTCAGACAAATGAGGGTAGAAGCCAAAGTCATGACAGCTCACATTGAGTGGATGATGATGCATACTTCCAAGATAATCAGAAAATATTAGGTCAAAATGACAACCACAAAAAAAAATATACATTTTTTTGTCTTCTCTTATTAGACATATCAATTAGGACCAAAACCCAGATCCCGAACTCGTTTAACCATATAAATTACCGATATGGACTTAATTATATAAACCCAGAAAATAAAGCTTTTCAGGTTAAGTTTATTTGGGTTTTTATAAATTTTAGTCTTAAGCTCGTTTGGTCCAAAAAAAAATCAAAACTTTACAATTTAATTTAGATAGTATTTTCCTGCGCTAGTAAAGCAAACAAGAAACTTGTGAATGTATTTTACTCTTTTATCATTATAAAAGTCATATTCTAAATTTGACAAATATAAATTATTCTTTATGTAGAATATGCTTTTTTCAAAATACAAGGTGTTGAATGTTTGATTGCATTTAACATTAGTTTTGTTCTCTTATATAATTATTTTTAATTTACATTTAATTATTTAATTTTTTTTGAATTTTACTTGCTTATCATATAATTTTTAAATGTATGAAAACATTTTTATCAAATTTTAAATTTGTTTTATATTTGAAAATGAAAAGTTAAAACTGGTTTTTCTAAGAAAACTTAGATAATTTGTAAAGATAAGTGTTAAATACAACATTGTAATAAATTATTCTAAGAAGTCAAAAAATCTTAAAAATTCTTATAAACTCTATATATTTTGGATCGAATCAACTAGACTCAAATATTTTTAGTATTTGAGGATTTTAAGTCAGATTGGACTAGCCCAGTTGACATCTCTATGAGATATACATTGAAACCTCTATAAATTAATAATGTTGGGACTACGCCAAAACTATAATTTTTTATTAATTTATAGAGATTATTAATTTATCGATATATACTAATTGAACCAAAAACTAAATTTGGGACTATAAAATTATATTAGTTTATAGAGAATTTTAGTGTTTAATAATTTATAGAGTATTAATTTAAAGAGGTTATACTGTATATCTTGTTTCTTATTAAGTTTCTATATTAATAAATTTAAAATATTTTGTTATGAATTTATGAGGGGAAAAAACACAAGAGTTCAAAGTTGAGAGAAGCTGAAATGAATTACCTTCTAAAATTTCTTTCAATTAACGTGTGAATGCATAATACATAATCTTAATTTTCTATAAATCATGTAAGCAGAGAAGGATATAACACATGAAGTTAAAATTTTCAGGGTAAAACCATCCATGGCAGTCACAGCAACTCTAAAATGTCATATACAACTCTAAATCATGTAAGCAGTACATGATTGTATTCGAAATGATTAAGTATTATGCATTCACACGTTAATTGAAAGAAATTTTAGAAGGTAATTCATTTCAGCTTCTCTCAACTTTGAACTCTTGTGTTTTTTTTTTTATCAAATACAAATTGTCAAACTTGCATCATTTCGAATACAATCAACCACTTCATAGGAATGGGCCAATGTAAATTGTAGTCGAACATCATATCGGGCCTTATATTTTTACCTACCTAAAGGCCCAAATATGATGTTATCTCGAGTTTGGCAATAGAAGACTGAGCTGTCAAATCTTTCCATTTGCAGATCTTCTGAACCAAATCCAATTGAATTCGAATTCGAATTCAAAATCGCTGCCCCGCTGCGGTGTATTTTGCGGGCGGAGGGTCCCAGCAAAGACCACTGCGATGGAAAGATACGAAGATTGGGAGCTTTGCAACAACGAAGGCTTCGTTCACAAGCGAGTGAAGCGAAGCCGTATCTCCGGCTCCGGAGAAGCATCCAAACCGGTGGAACCGGAGCTGGACCCGGCGGTAGAGGAGAGGAATCGAAGGATGCGGAAGATGAGGGCACTGGTGAAGCTCAAAAGAAAGTACCAGAGTGAGATGGAGCGGTGGGAGATTTTGTCGAACAGCTTCAGTGCTATGCAGGATAAGGCTGTTCGGTTTCAAACGGCGGAGCGAGTAGAGAGGCTAAACGCGAGCGAAACGACGTCGTTGCCAGAGCATGTGGGAGAAGATGTTCCAAAGACGGTGTCGTCTATGCTCGACGAGCTTCTTTTCATGGTACTTAGGGTTTTCGTTTTACTCGTTCGATTTGAAATTAGATCTGTCTTGAAACGGTTATATACATTGTTTGAATATTCGATGAAGAATGTTGTTGTTGATGGACTTTTTGCAGGCAGAAGCACAAGGAGCGATCATCAACGATGTCTCAAACCTCTGCGAAGTTGCAGAAAACAGATGTAGAGTTGAACGAGAAGAAGAAGAAGAAGAGTCATTGTTTGATCTTGCCGTTTGGTGCTCACCAAGGAGTCTTATGGCGTCGCTTTGTGCTGATTAAAACTCTAAGTTGTATTCTTCTTTTGTGGTTCTTCATCAGAACCTCCTGCTCTGTACATTCTTGTCTTGTTTTCGTATTGTAGATGCCTGTCTTGTCTTAGCCTCAACAATGTACTTAGCTTTGATTTTCCTGGAAGTATTTAGTCAACAAGAAGATGTGAAACACCACAACATCTGCAGGAACTTAAAAACTCAGATTGTTCAAATGTATACGAATCTGCAAATATAAATTGCAGCATTGTAACAATGTAACAGGTTTCAAATCATCTAACAAGCTTGATTACGTCTTCAGCCTTAGCAGCGGTCCGAGCAAGAAGGTTAGGTGTCGCAATGACAATAAGAGCTCTTTCTAGGCACAGTTGAGATTGAGATTTCTTTTTAAAGCAGCCGAACGTTAATGAAGCTGATGCTAGCCGACGAGTCTTCTCACTATTAACTTGTTCTTGGTATCCTCGCCTCCAGGTATTGTCGCATGCTATGTTCACCGTTTTTTGGAAAGACAAGAACTTGATGAGTGGTGGTGGGTTTGGATACTACGTGATCATTTTGGGAGCTGTGCTCTTGGACGCGAGAGATTCATCGGCCCACGGAGGACGTATAACAAAAACACTGACTGAGGATGCCTCCGTTTTGGTACGTATCACGCAATACAAAGAACAATATAATCCGCTCTGGTTACTAAGAAAAAAAGGAGCTGCGCAACGGCAATGACAGCGGTTACAAAGTGGTCTTGAAGATGATGTATTGTTTAGCTTCAATTCAACGTTGTTTCTGATCCTTCCCCCTTGTTTGGCGTACTTGATATCACCAAGCACACAGAAAACATGCAGAGTGACTCCGCAAGCATAACAGGTATAGAACCAAGTCTTTGGGTATGTTTCTCTTTCGCAAACATCACACCAGTACTTGCCGCTAGGTTCTTCCTCTTCACCGTAACAGAGAGTGAGTGGATGATCATCATACCTGCGAAGCCTTACCGTTACTGGTAGAGTGGCGCAATGGAAATCCAAATAATAATTGCATTTGATACAGCCAAGGACGACTTTACCATCCCTGTTGCAACCCTGGCATCCGTCCCTGTCACCATAATAATCTTCTTCGAGGTAGAGTAAAGGATGGGGATGACTTCCATGGATAAAAGGCATAGTGATCGAACTGCATAGTAAATCATAGGTATTACGTCCATCAGTATACATGAATCCTTCACAACAACGTTGACAACAAGCACAACAGAATTTTTCATGGTTGTCTCTATCGAGGAGAAGACTGAGAGGTTTTGGGCTTAGAAAATGCCGTTTCTTCTTAGAAATATTAGCACATGTTTCATGAAGGATGAAACTGCAATCTGAACAGTTGTAAAATGTGTCAGAGCCGATGGGACGAACACACCCTCCACACAAGATACTTTCCTCTAAAGCAACAGTACCGTCTTTGTTGAGGCTCATATTATGTTCATGAGCGAAATGAGTGATTGTGTTGTCATCATTCATCTTGAATGGCTCGATGTCTTCCACTTCTTCAGGTAACCCATCAAGCTCTATCCCATCCCACACATGTTCCCTTGTTGCACATCTTGAATGGATAGTATAGTTAGGACATAAGGAACAATAATAAGCCCCATGTGACCAATCAATCTCTTCCAAACAAATCTCGCACCTCCATTCTCCAGGACCAAGAGGATACTTGTAAGAAACTCGGTGATCATGGCGATTGACATGAATAACACGTGGTAAGCAAGCACATTCTTGATGGAAGAACATGAGATCACATTGAAAACAAACATAGGGAGATCGGTCACCTTCATCTCCACAACCATCACAAACAAAGGAGATCAATCTTGGGATGAGTGTGAGTGTATGCTCATGGACTTTCATATCTGAAAGAGCCACTGGTAGGGGAGACTGAATAGCACAATCCATATCCATGTTGAACTTACAAATATCACAATGATAAAGAATGTTTCCAGTGTCCTTTCCACATAGATGACATTTGGGAAGAGTGTAGCCGGGAGCTCCTTCGGTGAGAAGCTTGAGAGAGTGTCTGGCATGACAAGGATGAGTGATCTCTGGTGAATCAAATAGGGAGGCACATTTCTCATGAACCATCATCCAACAACGAGGGCAGCAGTAGCCATACGCGCCGGGCTTACCACAAACTTCGCACGGCATATATTCACCAACATCAAGCATGAGTAGAGGACTAAGCAGCACTGATACGGGTACGGGGACTGGAAACGGAGACGGAAACGGGTACTGGAAACGGCAAAATAAAAATTTATAGATACGGGTACGGCATAGGGACGGCAATAATATATATATATATATATAATATGTCATAAAGTAATTTGAATGCAATATAAAATTCACCATTTTAAATTTTAACACTCTTTGATATATTTTAATTAGTTTGGACTTAATGTATTTGTTTTATCATGATGAATTTCGTAAATTTTAATCATCAAATCCAAGTTTAGTCTGATATTTAAAACCATAGTTCTCAGGTTTAGAAATGTTTTCTGGGATGTGCTGTGCATCTTCTATATTTAATCACCAAAACCAAACCGGTTTCTATTTGGTTATTAATTAACTAGATTAGACCCGGTTTGATTGTTAGCTCTTTACCCCCGTTGAACTATTGGAAACGCCAAATTTTAAACTCACACGTCCCTGAAACGTCCCCATATCCAACCCGTACGTCCCCATGAAATCATTGCCGTCCCGTCAATGTTGGAAACGTTACCGGGACGTTTCCAAGCCGTCCCCGTGAAGTCCCCGTTTCCGAAACGTCCCCGGTACGTGAGACGGCTGCTAAGTCACGTACCCGTGCAACCTAGGTAGAGGATGATAGTGCCACGGCATCTTCAGTTGGGATCCGGAGCACAGGGCATCAACCATGCAACCGATGTCCAAATTGAGATTACAAATTGAACAATGGTAAAGAAGGCGCTTTGTTTTTTTACCGCAGATATGGCATGTCGGATCTGTGTGATCAGGAGCCCCCGTTGTGAGAAGTCTAACACGGTGTCCATCATGAGAAGGATGCTTGGTTGTCTCTAGTATGTCGAACACAAAAATACATTTCGTGTGCACTCTAAAATCGCATTCACGGCAAGAGAGGCCATCTTGAAACGATGGATCGCGAGAGATGCCATCACGATAGTATCGATCGCAAACAGCGCAACGTAAACCTAGTCCACCAGTATACGTACCGAGTCCTAAAGGATGCTCGTGTCCTTCTAACTTCAAAAGCATGGTTGTTGCCGTTAATAGATGTGAATAGGATGCAAATTGATGTTGGGAAAATTGTTTCGTGTAAATTTTTTTATCTATATTGATGTTCCTCTATATACTAATCAATGGTATATTGGTATGTGTCCCTTTATTATATTTATTTTAATGTCTTTTTGTGAATGTATATGCGTTGGTACTGACTAGGGATGGCAATCAAGGACCTGGACCGCGGGCATGGCCCGTAAAGGTTTGTTGCGGGGCGGGATTGGGTTTCCGTTTGATAAGCCCGTAAAATTGCGGGCCTCGCGGGACGGGCTCAAAGTGGGACGGGTTCAAAGCGGGATGGGCTTAAAGCGGGACGGGGCGAAAGCGGGATGGGTTAAACCGCGGGATTAAGCGCCTATGATCTGTACCGGTGGAGCTTCTTCAAGCCATCATAAATGATAATAAAAACATTTGTTTTGTATAAACTTAATGTATTGATCTTGTAAGAATATGCTTGATCATGTGCAAGCTGAAACTCAATTTTTTTCTATGTTTGTTTGTGCATGTAGAAACAAGCAATGTAATATTCGATGTCCCGCGGGACGGCCCGCGAAGGCCTGCATATTTCGCGGTACGGGATTGGGCAGCTAGTTTGAGGACCGCATCCCGCGCGGGACAGGCCCGCTGTGTACCGCCAGAACCCGAACCCGCAGCGGTTCGGGACGGGATGGGACGGGAGAGCCCAATTGCCATCCCTAGTACTGACGCGACAGATCTATATTTAATACAACTGGTGAGCTAGTAGTTGCGCTTGCCATTTGTTTAATTTACACACTAGTGTCGATTGTCCCACTATGATTTGTCTTTTCATCTTGTCAGTTTTATTCGACTTCTTTCTTCTTATCTTTTCTCACCTCAACATGCAAGTTTTCTTCCATTTTTTAAGTCAACTAATTTATTCCTTTATAGACTTTAATCAATGGTACCTTTGTTATACGCATTAATGGTTTTTGTTAAATGTATATGCACTACTACTGACTCCACAAATCTGTAATAAAAAAAATACGCATTTGTTTTCTAGTTAGATCTATGTCTTTCTTGAGGGTAGATTTGGATCTAGAAATTAAAGTTTAATTAAGTATAAAACAAAAAGTCTAAAAACGGACTTAGCAAAGTTACCTAAAAGGAGCTAGCTTGACAGTGAATTCATGGTGTCCATACGACCAACACCATTCGTAGGTGAGAAGACTGGGTAAGTGTGGATATATTGCGGTCACTATATCTGAACGTGGACATTAATGTGATTCCTATTGATAAACTAAGAAATAACTCTCACAACAAAGTTCTCGAGTCGAGTGTAGGAATGCTTCTAGCGTAGTAATAGTAAGAATGCACCATTCATGTCTCCGTAACAGCGGTGTGTGTGTGTGTGTCATCTTTCATTGCTCTTAGGTCAAAGCTAAAAAACTCCAATATTTATTAGTCATATTTTCGTACGAAAAAACCACCACTTCGTGATTCATCACAACCATTTTTTAAAACAAAAAAAAAAAAGTGAATTGCAGCATAGTAACAATGTAAAAGGTTTCAAACAATCTAACAAGTTGGAGTTTAGATGATGAATTAAAAGTTTAAACTCAAGATTAAACATCAAATAAACCACCCCAAGACTGTACAAAGTTCCACGTAGAGACGGATAAACACAAAGAAACCTGAAACTTTTGAATACCTGATGAGAGGAGTTTATCTCTCTACCAACTTGTTTAATGTTCGTCTTCTTCTTCATCAGATTCCCCTTGAGCTTCTGACTCGTCTCCAATATCCTCCAGAAGCTTATCAACATCAACTCCTAATTCCATCAGTTTCGCCGTTAGCTTCTCCACTTTGCTCTCCTCTTGCCCCAGACATACTAACAAGTCGTTCAACTCGTCTTCGCTCTCTTTCTGAGCTTCCTTTCTCACTTCTTCCTTGATCGCTTCTATATCAGGAAACTCCATAGGACCCTCTCCTCCTTTCAATGATTTCACCTCCTTCTCGAGATGGTAGTTCGCTTGTTCCAGACTGTTGTATGCGTCCGACAGCCCTTTTAGGTCTGATTCGAGCTTCGCAGCCATGTTCTTGTAATCTGATGCCTCGGACTCCAACTTGGCTTTCTCGGCTTTAACTGTCTCTAGACGCTGAGATGTTTCTTGGAGTTCTCGCCTGATGCTTTCCATCTGTACCTTCTCCATTACTGTACTTGCTCTTTGCTCTGATCCTTGAGACTGATCATTCCTGCCAGAGCTGGCTAGGTCTTCTGCCAAAGCAGCGTTCCGAGCAAGAAGGTTCTGGAAAAACACAGAGGTCACAATGACAATAATCTCTTTTTAGGCACAGCCTATTGTGTGAATACTGATTGATTAGTTCATCATATTCATAATCCTATCTTAGTGAAACCTGAGTCTTCCTCCTAATCTCATCTCAGCAGAAACTCAATGATTCCTATGATCCGTTGCAAACAAGAAGCAATGCATACTAATCCTGATATTTTGCAGAATTCCCTTAAGCTCTCATCATTTTATATTTTCATGTCACTTGTGAAGACTCAAGATTTTACTTCTATTAATTGCAATCAAACAACTAAACTGCATAGACGAGTTCAGCAAGAAGCATGTACCTGAATTTCCGAGCACTGTTTCTCAATAAAGGCTTTCAAGCGGTTGATGTAGGCTTTCTCATTTTCTCCGTTCCTCTGTTCCAAATCCGCCGGTACTACAGCCACCTCACTTTTCGGCCGACTATACACGTCCACGATTCTCTCTCTAATTTTACCTTCAAGGCTCTTCACTAAGCCTGTGAAACTAGGATCAAACAACGATATGAGCATTGGGTGATCCTCATTCCCCTTATCCATCGCATTTACCACGTCCCCATCCTCAATCTCAGCTTCACTAGGCGTGTCTGTTCTTGTCAACGGTTTATTACCCTGTGGAGGTCTCTCGGAGGATGAGAAGATGAAGCTGCTCTGCATCTCTTCTAACTTCGAGAAGTATGTTGTGAGACCCATCTTCTGACTCACAGCATCAACTACAGCAAAAGCATCTTTACCGTTCTCATTTGATTTATTGTAGATGACGCATTCTCCCAGTAGGATAGACGCCAAGCCCCTTATGCAAACTGTAGCAGCTGGGTTTGCAACTAGCTCGAGCAGATACGTTAGGTGGTGGCGTGAATCTAAAAAGCACTGAACTGCAGCTGGGCAATCAACTGTCCATGTGACAAGCAGTTTTAAAATGATCTGCTGAATATATGATTTCCCCATTGTGCTTGATTTATCATTGCTTTTCATGGAAGAAGCAACTGCCAGGTATCTGACAATCCTCTGAAAGAGAGTCTCTGGAGTTCCCATGGAAGGAACATGTGATTCAAGTACTATTTTCAAAGCCTGTTGGGTTTCCGAAACAGTTAGCCAATGCAGGGACAAAAAGTTCGGTGTGCAGAACCTAGCGTATAACACTATGGTGTGACTGAAGTCATTACCTTTTCCTTGCACTGAATATTGTCCTTCAAAATATGAGAAAGAATGCTCGCAGCTCTGCAGCATGTCTGTTTCAAGTAAATAGATTAAGTTCCCGAAGACACGTACAAATTAACATTCAATAGAGAGACAGAAAAAAGTGTACCTCAAGATCACCATCTGTTTCGCCAGAACAAATGCCTCGTAATAACATACTGACACAAACATAAACTTCCAATAAGTTTTTAATACAATATAATTAGCTCAACATCACAATGAGAATAAAACAGTGAATTTTTTTCAAAGCAAAACTGTGAAAACAGCAGGAGGAAGGAAAAGAAGTTGACACCTTCCAAATGACATGTTAACATCATCTTCTAGAGGATCCCGGGTGGTGAGATGTGGTTGGGGTATTAAAGTCGAAGCTAGCATTGTTTGACCCTCTCTATTTTTCTGGAAACGTTCGGAGAATGTGATAATGAAACAATGATAATAATCTGCAAGCTCAAATTAGACTAAGAAAAAATAATATATAACACAAAAGTTCCAAACCTCACAGAAGGTCTTAAAAACATAATCAGCTGCAACAAACTCTTGAATACTAGATGTCTGTAAAATGATCCGGAGAATAGAATTGAGTGCAGGTTCTACTTGCCGATCTTCACCAAGAACTTTGCTAGCAAGGGTATCACGGTTCTTGGGATGTCCATCAACTAGATCTCCAATGCATTTAAATGTCTAGCACCGAAGTAACATAAAGTAAAAGACCCATTAGAAACTTAAGCTTACTGAAACAAGAAAAGAAACAGCTATGAGAAAACTTGGGCTTCAGCCAACAGCTTAGCAGTTCCCTTGATAATACATTAACAATCTCTAGGAAAAAAACTACAACATTATCAGTTCCATGGCCCGTCCTAGAAACAAGGTTCAGTAAAATTCTAGAATCTAAACGGAACTATCGAAAATATCGTCACTTGCACAAATCAAAACAACTTTGATAGAGAACGGAATTTGAATTATAACAAGAAAAGAGAGGGACAAAAGGACAAAGAATTTGACTAAAGAAGATTTCCTTACCATGCAGCGCACAGCAACAGGCGCCCATTGGCTTTCAACACCCAACATCAGTAGGTGGTCTAGCAGTTTTTTCTGTTGATATGCCAGATACGATATAATAAGAGGCATACTTGATCCGGTCAGGAATGAGGAACTACAACATTTGTATATCTTAACAAACCTGAACTAAAACCGTTCTATTTGCCAGCTTGTTTGAATCTTTTCCAGGGTCCGTATCTGCACCTCCCATGATCAGCATATTGATTGTCTCCAGTGCACTAAGTAGATTAACAGTCTACGTTCATTCAATAGGACAAAGATTAACAAAGTCGCACGAGCTGGTAGAATCAATCAAAAATGGGAGAATCACTCGATAATCTAACCTTTTGCTGGGTGAATTTATATGTAATCCCTCGCAGTTTCAGAACTGAAATGATGGGTTCAAAACCCATGGTCTCCCGTAGTAGTATCTGAACAGTTTCAAGTATCAGCCTATGTGCAGATCTAGTAAAGTAAATCAGAAAAATCAAGAACATAAAAAAAGCTTCAAACCTGGTTTGATGAACTACTGCGAAGAAGATTGTTCAACAACTCCAGGCAGTCCTGTAAAGAAAGAACAATATTAGTGCGAGGACAAGGGATTTGAACTCGCAAATAAGCAAGTATAGCCTAATGCATTAGAAATGCTAGCAAAAAAACTCTGGAAGACAACATATGAATGTGCAAGTGCCAACAATGTTTCGTCTTAAATCAAAGAAAAATCTTTATTTTTCCTTTTCAAATGCCTAATTCTTAACAGAATAAAAGTGCTATAATATATTTAAAAGAGCTACTCACCTGCACAACCACATCGCCATCTGAGCCCCCTTCCTCCTTGATGATGCTAAAAATCTTTTCAAATGCACCTTCAAAGACAACAATTTTTTGGATCTCCTACAAGTAGTTAATCATTAAATGAGATCTATCAAATTTAATGGCTACTTCAACTCAATGCACCAGAAAGAAACAGTTACAAATATAAGCAGGTGATTTCACCTCTGCCTCACGCGTCAAGTGTGTAAGAAGCAATAAAGCCTCGTTCCGGATTACCTGTACGGCAAACACCAAAATATTAAGCATACGACATATGACATTCTATCATCCCAGTTCATCATCCCACAACCTCCTATTGAGGTTAGCTGAAGGATAAATATACCAGACTCTTACATAAACCAACAGTGACATTAAATATTTACAAGACATAGTAACTGTTACCTCCCTATCCATTAGCATATCCATGAGTCGAGTTATGCCGCGAGGAGTGGTCAGAATGGCTTCCTGCAATCTGAAGAGACAGTCAGAAAAAGTCTCTACAGCATAAAGATATAGAGATAGCACACAGAAAGAATATGTACCTGTTTTGAGAATTCATAAGAAGAGCTGTCAAAATCTGAAGAGTGTAATAGCGAATATAAAAATCATCTTCCTCCTGCCATACCACAAGGACAACAAACCATATGATATGATGCACGCCTAGAAAGTTTACAAAACAAAATTTTATTTCTCGAAAATAAAGAGTAAACTCTAACCAGCAAACTCAAAAGAAGAGTGATATTTTCAGCTTCACGGGAGAGCAAATCGGAATTCATAAGAGCCGCATGTACTTCAGTCTTCTGTGCCCTTCCATGATCGATTGGCGTTAGAGCGCCCAGAAGAGTTTCTAAGGCACCTCGAACCTGGACGGACAACAAAACAACAAGTGGCAAAGCAGTCGATCAGCAGAAAATTCAATAACAAACTCTGGATAATCCCACGGTAAAACAACAAGACAGTAAAAATTTCATAGTAAAGCTCATGCTAGACATAATGAACTCTTTACAACATTTCCCTGTTTCCACCTCCTTTTCTATCGATTTTTTCTGCTGGACTGGTGGGCCTATCCTGATTCTGAATTATCAGTCGCTACACTGACTACGACATTCTACTCTCCCGAAACAACATTTAAAAAAAGAAAAAAAGATCCATATTTTTCTCCAACCAATATTGCCACATTTTCCTTGAAGTGAGGGAAAGAGGGCCCACAATTACATAAGGACAAACAGCAATCTGGAAAACCTAAGCGAGAAACAAAAGACAGATTGAAACGGAAGATAGAGCACCATTTCAACATCATCCCGTTGGTCCTTTACGATGCCCACTATCACAGGAAAACCTGAAATTACATCATGTAAATTTGTAGACTGGATTTGATCTCACAATCAGTCAGACACATAACAGCAGGAAAAAAAAAAAAAAACACTTACCGGAATCCCCAAAAGCTAATTGAGAAGCATTACTTTCAGCAACAACAGACTGAAGTTCTACAATAGCATTTCTCCTATCGTCAGGCAAGGTACCGTTACTTATGCGATCCAGCAGGCGTTGAATGTAACTACACGAAATTATAAATAAAAAATCCAATCCTCATCCAAAACAATTTGACAATACAGACAAGCCATGATAAAGATGATTCCCGCAATAGATAAAAGAACTTGCTGTATTCTCCCTACTGGTAGTAAATTAAAGAGAAGAAAAAGTGTACCTGTCTTCATGAGAAGATGGATTGTCTCCAAAAACAAGCCCAACAACACCCTGTACGAGAGGTCAGAGCAAGTTAAAAAAAGTATAAACACTAAAAGAAACATGTAATGCTGCTGGTAAAGTAGCATAAAAAAACAGGTCAAGAACTATAAGATGGTACGAAGCTCTCTTGCGGCCTTTATGATAAACACTAACAGTCATTCACTCCCACCAAAATTATATCGAAATTAATGCCAAACAGACTCCACCGCACACAATTAGAAAACACAGAACCAGAAGAAGCCAACATGAACATGCATTCTATTCTCATTTAAACAGCTGAATCAAGCTCCAAACGATACAACACAATCAAAATTGGAAAAAAAACAAAATCACCTTATAACGCGATGCCAAATCCATTATCTCGATTAATCACCTGAAACAACAAAAATTGAGAAATTTCAACAAAAAATTAGAAGCATCAACAATAAAGTAATGGAGAAAGCAGGCTACAAAACCCTTGAAACTGACAATGGAGGAGTTTAGGACAGCTTATAGGCTATGTTCGTACGGACAGGATCAGACAAAGAAGACGAATCCTCTCCAATCAGTAAAACACCCACAGATGCAGATCCTTCCCTCTTCTCTCTCTCTCTCTCTCTCTCTCTCTCTCTCTTTTCACCTGACCGATCTGTTCACGCAAAGTCAGAAAACTTATAAACCGTCCGATCGTCGCGATTAAATTTTATTTTCTATATAAATGGTGAAGAGGAAGGCTGATGATGTACTGTACACCCGCCGTCACCTGATTGCAGCTCCTAAGTCCTACCGAGCAGTACCAATTGAGCCAGATGACCATATATATTAGAGGATGCTCAGATATGGGCCCATTAAGTCCAATGGGCTTATGTTCCTAATGTCAATTACCTAGGCAATATTATCAGTTTAGCAAGCAGCCTAGCACATAAGATAAGAGTTTATTTGGTAGATGATAATGGAGTAATGGATTAGATTGAAACTAAGTAAAGAGTAATGATATGTATTTGGCAAATTTAACCCATGATTTTAATGAATGTAATTTTTTACAGAAATAGCATATTATTTGGATAAATAGACATCTACATCTGAAAATAACATGTTACATGATGGATACAATGGTTCAAACGTTTTTGTTTTGAGTCTTTGACTCATTGTTATTTTATTGTACTGAGTTTGTCTCCAGACAATTCCCACCCCACGTAACTATTCAGACATAAGCGCCACTTTATAGAGTTGACATATTAAAATGTGATCATTTACGTTACTCAACTAGCTATAGCATGGTCAATAAAATTCGATGGCCAGAAAACAAGATTTGAATTGAACAAATCAATAAAAGATTGAGTAAAACTATGCACTCGCTTACTTGAATAAAAAAAAAAACAAAGTAGTGTATATGATAATGATCGGTAGATTAACTCGTCGTTACTAACAGAGACTTGGAAGAGGAAAAAGAAACCTAATTTGAAACTTGTGGTTACCTTTGGCACGTAAACTCTATATCTATGCTTACGTATTGGTATAAGTATGCGACAATTTTATTCGTTATCAGTCGATAGGACGGATGTCTATGGTGGTCGGACCTCGAAAATGTTTCACGTAACTTAAAATTTGTGTATATATGACTCATCGGTTTTTGTATTATAATCTTTGCATCACTCATATTTAAATCCCCTGACAAT
Organism: Brassica nigra; assembly: GCA_016432835.1. NCBI lineage: Eukaryota > Viridiplantae > Streptophyta > Magnoliopsida > Brassicales > Brassicaceae > Brassica > Brassica nigra. Next base: position 10,653,362 of record CM028247.1, on the reverse strand, counting down.
AGACGTACTTGAACTTTATATTCAATATATATATTTATCTGTAGAGATTGACGTCTATAGACCGTAGTTATTCTTAAAAATGTATTTCAGCCCTTTTTTGATAGATTGTCAGCTCAAAAATTGGGTTCTACATATAATTGACTTGTGTTTCTATTTGCTTGTATTTAGTGTGGATACATTCAATATATTCGTACTATGAAATCGTTAAAAAAAGTTTACGGGAAGTATATTCAATATAGAAATTACAATGATTTGATTTTAATGACCTTTTAGATGATATCATATGAATTGGGAAATTAATATGCATGGTTTTTGTTAAACCATTTTAAAATTTCACTTCAAATCATTTTTCTTTAAAACTCCACCTGAATACTCTAAAATCATTGGAATATTTTAAAATTTATAACTTTTAAAATATTTTTAGTAATAGTACATTCATAATACTTTATGAAATGCTAAGTTTAATAACACTAGATTTTAAATCAAACTTTTAAATCAATGTTTGAGTGATAGTCAAGAGTTTGAATCCCCCTACAAGTTTTCTAATTAATAAATATACTTACACATTGATCGTTTCCAATATTGAAACTAAAAGCTATAGTTCTGAGTGTAACTTTAGAAGAAATCGCTTGTTACATGAGTGCAAGGCCAATTCAGCTTCCACATATAATGGGAAGTTCAAAAGTCTTGATTCTTTTTTTTTGACGCCAACCGTTGTCAAGAGAACAATGGTAGCAAAAACAATCACAACTAATGTTGAAACAGGAATCAAAGAATATGCTTTGAAAGTGAAGTCTCCAAACAAATCCAATATGAGTGGTATACATCTATGGGGATGAGGCATGTTCATCGCACGTCTTCGAGACTCTTTATTATTTACTAATCAAAACCAAAAACATACAATTTCAAAAATAATAAAATAGAGAGTTACATCATCCACATACATGTGTGCATGTGTATACATGTAATTGGATTATTAGATTGATTCTATGCTTTATTTCATTAGGTCATAAGCGACGAAAAGATGGCACATGTCGTTTGCACATATTCAACTTTAATTAAGAACTGATACCACACAAATATGTGTGATGTTCAGTTTTGTGACTTTTTCATATTCGTATCCTCGTCTACATGATGACAAGATCCGTTTAGTATAAATGACCCTTCTATCGATATGCACATCAATTAATCAATTGTTAATTTTATGCACGATAAGTTATCTGTTTTTGACAAGTACAATTCTGATTAATTAAATCTGTTTACACATGAGTTCCGACAACAAAATACACATTTTGTTGTCACATGTTTTCATGGATCAAAGCCTTGCCATGACTGATCACGGTTAAAGGATTTTTGATGTCCGCTCACTTGACATGTTAGTCCCCTTTATAGGATGATCGGTGTATTAAACTTTTTTAGAGGTTCGTAATTTTTTTATTGATTATGCAATTATCATATTATATATTTTTTAGTTTTACTTACACGATATAGTCGCTAATTTTTTCATTAGTCTAATTTAAACACATTTTATTTTTGACTTTTTTGGAATTTATGATTAATAAAACAAATGTAATTTGGTAAAACAGGTAGTGAAATCATTTTTTAAATAAAAAACTACCATATATCACAAACTCAGACATTATTATAAAAATTGCATTTTGACATTACAAGTGAATCCATCTAAAAGACCAAAGCTGTGACTTGTCTGAAAAGAACACAGAGATCTATGTCGTGTGTTATGTGGTTAAAAAAACCGTAAAACTTGCAAAAGAGAAACTGCTTGTCCGTCACTAATAATGCGGTGGCACTTGCCGTTATATTCACATACATCAGCAGTAGCAGCACAAAAGGAAAACGTCGAGTCACGTTTTGGAACACCCACGCGTCAAACTAACTTTAAACCGTAGGATTCTTTCTTAATCCAGCGGTTTTAACGCGTTACTATAAAAATCTGTAAAACGCTGAAACGGACTGTTTCTTCCTTCGGAAGGCTTTTTTTCTAAAAAAAGCCTCCGATAAGTATTTAATTCATATTTATTTTCATGTGGAGAGAAATTTAAAGGAAAATCAAGTGACATTAATTTGCGCCTCTTGTCTCTTTGGATTACAGAGATTCCAATTCCCTAAAAGGCTCTCCTATTTTTCTATTTTTCTATTTTCTTTCTTCTATAGAGATTGGAAAATAAAAAGTAGGTTTTCCCTTTTCGTCGATTTATTTTCATTTTTGTTTCCCCGTGTGTATTTAATTTGAGGATTAATCGATTTCGTGGCGTGAAGAACATTAGACGAATCCTCTCCCTCTCTCTGTTGTTCTCTCCGTAGTCAAAAATCATGTCCGATGGTTATTACAATTCGAAGAAAACCGATGATATCTGCGACGATGTTTGTGGACAGGTTTGTTTTTTTCTCACACACTCGAAAATTAATCCCTTTTTTCCTTAAAAAGTTTTGTTTTTCTGAAATCGAGTTCTGTAAAATTCATTTCCGACATCTTTGTTCTGTAATTCTGTCGGAAGAATTTAGTCGCGAGATAGCCCTTTTATTCTGGAGTTTAAATTCATAGATTTATTTGTTTCGAGTTTTCTCGGAAAGCTTGAAACTTTGATTCTTTGATTATGTAATGAAAGCTCTCTCCTTTTTTTTATATACGAAAGAAATTATTTTTTTAATGCCCAGATTGTTTCTGTTGCTTGATTTTTTCTTATATGATCTTCAAAAAGATTTGATTTTTTTTCTTTCTTGAGAGGTTCATTGTTCTGGAAACGATGTTTAATTTTTGTTTCCCTCTTGTTTTTATTACGCAGCAGGGATCAAAAGCAGCAGCAACAATCTCACGCCTCAAATGCGTCCTCCGAGGCTTCGACATCAGAACCCTCCTATGCCTCTTCATCCTCATCCCATTCGCCATCCTCGCAATCTACCTCCACGGCCAGAAGCTCACCTACTTCTTCAGACCCCTCTGGGAATCCCCTCCTCAGCCCTTCCACACCATCCCTCACTACCACACCGAGAACGCCACGATGCAATCTCTCTGCAGCCTCCACGGCTGGGGAGTCAGAGACTCGCCTCGGCGCGTCTACGACGCCGTCCTGTTCAGCAACGAGAAGGATCTCTTGACCGTCCGCTGGAAAGAGCTTTACCCTTACGTTACACAGTTCGTGCTACTAGAGTCGAACTCGACCTTCACCGGTTTGCCTAAACCGTTCGTGTTCAAAACCAACAAGGATCAGTTCAGCTTCGTGGAGCCGAGGCTGACGTACGGGAACATCGGAGGACGGTTTATAAAAGGAGAGAACCCTTTCGTGGAAGAGGCCTATCAGCGTGTGGCCTTGGATAAGCTTCTTAGAATCGCTGGCATCGAAGAAGACGATCTTCTGATCATGTCTGACGTCGATGAGATCCCCAGCGCTCACACCATCAACCTCTTGAGATGGTGTGATGACATCCCTCCGGTCCTCCACCTCCAGCTCAAGAACTACCTCTACTCTTTCGAGTACTACGTCGACAGCAAGAGCTGGAGAGCGTCTGTGCACCGTTACAGTCCCGGGAAGACTCGGTACGCGCATTTCCGACAGAGCGATGTGTTGTTGTCTGATTCAGGATGGCACTGCAGCTTCTGTTTCCGTTATATTAGCGATTTTGTGTTCAAGATGAAGGCGTACAGTCACTCGGACCGTGTCAGGTTCTCTCATTACCTGAATCCTAACAGGATTCAAGATGTTATATGCAAGGGGACTGATTTGTTTGATATGTTGCCTGAGGAGTACACTTTCAAGGAGATGATTGGGAAAATGGGACCTGTGCCTCGTTCTTATTCAGCTGTTCATCTACCTTCTTACCTTCTGGATAACGCCGAGAAGTACAAGTACTTGTTGCCCGGTAACTGCGTAAGAGAAAGACAGACAGGGTAAAGTGTTCTTTGTCTTAGTATTAGTCAAGCTTCAGGGGCATTTGTTGATCACTCTAAGGCACAGTCTTTTGACCCAAAAGAAGAGAAGTTAAAGAAAGAAAACGTCATGATTGCATATAACAAAAATGCTGGATTCAGTTGGTGAGTTCTGGAGAATTTTTTTCATCAGTTTCTTTTGATACAAGAGGGTTTGTGAGAAAAAAAAAAAGAAAAGAGAGAGCTTACTTTGAGATAGAGCTGCACAACACTTCCCTGGTTTTTTTCAACAATGGGGGAAAAATGTTGGCTGATTTAGTAGTATAGATGTTTCAGGATCCATTTGTTTATATACTATCATTCTCTGCGGTTCTTTGTTCTGGTTATATCAGTAATTATTCATTCTTATTCATTTTCCATCTATCTATCTATCCAGTCATCTTTGCACTGATCTGATTCTTGGCTGCGACACAAATATCAGCGTCTTGCTTTCATGTCTTCTCTACAAAATAAGTTTTGTTCCTTTCAAGTTGAAGCTGTGTGTTTGTGCTGTCAGATTCTGGACTGCTCTCACCTTATCTTTCTTTAAGGGTAAAGCAATACAGAGAAGATGCTGTTTCGTTACTTGAATGCCAGCTTAGAAATGAATCAAAGAAGCAGAAAGGAAGCCTTTGCTTTCAAGTTTATAACTTAAAAATGTTATCTTCCAAAGGAATCTTGTATTTATCTACCATGTGTCTGTTGTTTTATGAAACTGCTTTGAACAGATTCTCCTTTGACTTCGAAGAGGAGGTTACCTTGTGGAATACGTTTAGTGTGATAAAGCTAATCTCAAGTCTACTTTTTCAACTTCATAACGCAATCTAGACAAATAAACAAAACAGAAAAAAAAGGTGCAAGCTTAGCCTGAAAATACAGATCATCAAAACTTGCAACTGCAAAACCAGAGCTTGAGTTTCAAGTGCAGCTTTGTCTTTCATTGAATCATCACAAACCAAAGCTAACAATAGAACCTATCAGCTTTCAATATTCATACCAGAGTTTAACATCACAAACCAAGGACTTGTGTTCTCATGTTATTCATTTCTAATCACTATCCCAATCCTCATCCCTTTGTTTTCCACTCTTGGTCTTCGAACTGTTGACACCACCTCTTGAACTATTGTTGTTACTGAATCTTGGTTGTTTAGATGCAGATGCTGTCCTGTTTTCATCTTCATCCTCATCGCTGCTCGAAATGTAGTTAGCAGGTACATCTTCTTCTTCATCTCCTGAATCCCACATTGTGTTATCAAGATCACTCAGCACATCTTCATCACTCTTCACACGAGGTCGAGGAACAGGGCTTCTTCTCACAAAATCATGTCCCTGCCTTCTTGTATTTGATCTTGGCCTATCAAATCTCTTTGGGATTTCATCGTCATCCCCAGAATCCAATTGATCACTGTCATCATCATCATCATCACTATCGTTGGATCTCCTCTGGCTACGTGTATCCCTTTCATTCCTTCTAAAGCCATGACTCGAGTCTCCATAGCTACGCATCTCAGGCCCTCTGCTTCTTCCTGCAAACTCCTCCCGGTTCCAATACCTTATTCTACCAGATTCTTCTTGCTCCGCAGCTTCCTCTTCCTCCCACTCCTTGTCTGCCGCCTCTTCTATCTCAGCTATGAATCTGTCTAGCTCCTCCTGGTCACTATCTTCATCAACAGCTTCTGATTCATCTGTATTCACCACACTAGTCCCTCGTTCTGATTGTTTATCTCCATGGAAGACATATGGACTTCCTTCTTTTTTGTCAATCGCATTGAAGAACGTTGACGCCACTCTCTGGATGCTAGCCATGGCAACCGGATCTTCCGGGTTAACACCCATTCGCCTTAGCTGCTGTTCTGTTTTCTTGATGTTCAGCTTCTGAGACTCAAGTGCTTGCTCAAATCTCGCTTTAAACAAAGCCTGCAAATCATAGATACTTCTTCATAGATACTTACAACAAAAATCAAGAAACTGATTTTAGTGCTTTACCTTCCGTTTAGTGAGTGTGTTGACTGGGATGAGGTTCTTGGGCTGCCTGTAGTTTCTACCACGGAACATAATAATAGTCTTCACGTTATGTATATTAATGACCACACCGCCGCTAAGCCTCGCTATCATGGTAGCCATCTCTTTGATCTTTTCCTTTGGAAAGTTATCACAGCAAACCTGCACCGTCTCATGAAACTTCCAGTGCATATGCATGTTCTGAACCACTCCTCCAAAGACTCCACGAACACCAACAGGAACGTAGTTTTTATTCTTGAAACCGATTTTCTTGAACGCTTGAGTCTGTTCCGGTGTGAAAAGCTCAGGATCATGGACAGGAGATGGCAGCTCAGGAAGATCGTACTTCTTGAGTTTTTGCAACAGAAGCGCAACTTTCTTCTTCGCCTAACACACAATAGCAGTTTAACCATCAGAAACTTAAGTCCATACTTAGACCTGTGCACATTTATCCGGAACTGAAGAACCAAACCGAATTTTATAAATATCTGCAGAGATCTTATATCTCTGGAACCGAATGGGAACATGGAACGTTCCTAACTTCCTACAGGAACCACACTTCTAAGTTCTAACTCAAACACAATCTCAACCTACTCATAGTAAGCAAAATCACACATAAATTTTCAAACTTTGAACAAATAAAAATACTAGTAGCCAATTAAAAATCACCAACAACAAAAGAGAATGATAGATAGATACCCTTTTGAGGTTGTAGATGAGTCTTTCTTCATCAGTCATGAGTTTCTTCTTCAACTTCTTAGCTCTCCTAATCTCTCTCAACGTCTTACCAGACTCTTTCCTCATCCTACTCTCCACTTTACTCCTCATACTCCTTCCTCTCGACGTCGACATACCTCGAGACCATCCCTTGAAGACTTGAGGCATCAATGAACTGGAATTGCCTTCGTTAGAGCTACCAGGCTGAAGCTTCACATTGCTTGTAACCGGACTCGATGACAAAACCAGATTCCTTCAAAACCCCAAAACCCAAAAAAAATCCATAAGCAAAATGATTTCTCCAATAAAGGGTTTATAGATTATGTGAAAATGATAGCAAGCCCCAATCATTTGGGGGTGAAAGCTAAAAACTTTGGTGCCGCAATCGCACGAATCCGTAAATAGGATTCAGGGTTTTAGGAGTCTGAGGTTACCTGGAGGAATCCGATTGAAGGAGAGACGATAAAGCCCATTTACAAGTTCTCGAGCAGTGTCTCGAGAGACTCCTCGTCGCCAACATTTGGCCTTTAGACCAGTGAAGCTAGTCTCAGAAGTAGAGAGAGAGAGACCTCGAGGGTTTTAGAAGAGAAACACGATCTAAGCCTTTTTACTTATCATTCTTCTATATTTACATTCTGAACTAATCAACAAGGTCGTTGTAGTATAGTGGTAAGTATTCCCGCCTGTCACGCGGGTGACCCGGGTTCGATCCCCGGCAACGGCGAATTTTTTTTTTACTTTGAAACATTCTTGACATTAAGTTAAACTTACTACATATTACCAACAAGCAAAAACAGAGGTGAATATTTTTCACTTGGGATGTGACACGAAATCATGAACAATAGAGTTTTTTTTTTCGTTACTGTGATCTAAGTTCTTTGCTATTTATCATTCCATACAACACTTCCTCTCGTCTCCCTTTACACAATTACAACCCGATATCTTTTATAGTATCCATCGTCATCTATGAGCAGCAGAAGAAGAAGCTTCCTTTCGTTTCTTTCTCTGACGAAGCAGCAGCGTTAACGTTCTGTCCTGAACCGTCTTTGTCTCTGACATCCATCAGCGAACAAGTACCAGGAGAATCCGGTGAGAAAACCACGTTTTCCGACGAGAAAACACGTCTCACCGGAGGAGGAACGATCTGCGGAGGCGAAACAGTGGAGAGGTAACGGAGGAGCATCTGTATTATCTCAGTGAAGTTTGGCCGCTCGTTAGGATCTTCTTTCCAGCATGATGTCACTATTAACCCTAGTTCCCCTGGTAAATCCTCTGCACTAGGCCTCAAGTTCTATAGCAAAGACATAACAAAAAAGACACAAAATGCTAGTTTCAGGTTCTTGAATCAAATTCTTGTCCAAGAAAGGATTTGACTAGAACAACAAGAGTCCAAGGACCTTGAAGGCAGAGACACTTTGATCTTTATGGTTATAATGTTTATATACTCACCTTGAAGGCAGCAGCATAGGCTGCTTGTAGATTAGACATGCCTTCAAACGGTAACTTGTTGAGAATGAGTTCCCACAAGACGATGGCGAAGCTGTAAGCATCTACTTTGTGGTTATAGTGTTTCTTCTCTCCATGCCTTAACGTAACCGTACTGTAAAGCTGTTTCATAGAGGCTTCTTATCAAGACAAAACGCAAACACATGTTTACTTTTGTTGGAAGGTTTAGTAGTAAGATGGTTTAGATACCTCAGGGGCCATCCAACGGTATGTACCAGTCTCTGCGGTCATCATTTCTGTTAATGATTCTTCTCTAGCTAAACCGAAATCAGCGAGTTTTACAGTCTTATGATCCTCAGATAAGATCAGATTCTCTGCAAAGACAATAAGATTATAAGTTTTGTTTTCAATATATTTAATATGCTTTGCAAAGATGCGGTTTGATTACCTGGTTTGAGATCGCGGTGAATGATTCCATGGGAATGCAAACATTCCATGGCCCGAGCAATGTCAAGTGCAAACGCTACAGCTAAACGTATATCTAAACGCTTTGGCCGCAAGTTGACTAGATATTTACGCAATGTACCGCCTAGTAGAAGCTCGGTGACTATAACCATCATCGGTTCTTTGCATGCTCCAATGAACTATATATATAACAAACGTTTTCTTCTTTTGGTTATGACATGATGATACTCGTTTTAGTTAAAATGAAGAGGAATAAGAAAAGGTGAGAGACCTTGACCAAGTTCTTGTGCTGGACTTTAGATAACATAGCGATCTCTCTAGCAAACCGGCTGTCTCTTTTGGCAATCTCTTCAGGGGATTCTCCTCTTTTGATTATCTTAATCGCCACTGTTTGGTTTCTATACCTAAAACAAAAGAAGACAACAGTTTCAAACTTTTAAAAATCTGCAGCACTAGTAGACAGGTTAACACAGGATCCACTCTAACCAAAACAATAAACCAATAAGTTACTGATTCAGACACAGGGTTTGTAACACAGAAACAGACAGCTGATTCTTTTAACTCAAATTATTAAACTCCAGACAAGATAAGCAGAGACTGAATAGTTACATGTTCCAAAGTCGAAACAGAGTTCTTACAAAAAAGTAATCTGTTGTATGTAAGCAATGATTACAGATTAAAAAAGAGACAATCTTTGTACTTTTAGGTTTACACTTTACTGTGTGGGATGGATCATAAAGATTGTGAAAGTCAAAGCTTGACTTACTTTCCTTCATAGACTTTGGCATGGGCGCCTTCACCGATCTTAGGACCAACGAAGAGATGACGAGGATCAACGAGCCATTTAGGATCCAATTCAAAACCTTCGTTTGAGTAAAACCCACTTGCAGATCCCATTCCTCTTTTTTCTCCAGAACAAGAACGAAAACTGATTTATATGTTTTTTGTTTCTGAACACAAAAACCCTACCAGAGAGAGATTTTACCAAAGCTTGGACCTTTTGGTTTGATTAAACATGAACAGGTTGAGTAAAAAAAAAACTGGAATTGGAATATGAAACGGTACAATCGGATTAGAAAGAAGAAGAAGAAAGATGCTTTTTTTTTAAGATTCTCAAGGATGACACAGAAGAGAATAAAGAAAAACCCAACAAGAACAAATACTACATAAATCGTTTTTTGGTTTCTGTAATAAATGGAATATAAATAATTAAATCTGCACGGGAGAGATGGGAATTTAGGAGAGCGACAGAGAGATGGAGATGGAGAAGAAGTATGGAGGAACTGAAGTTGACACTTTGAACTGAAGGAAAGGAGAAAGAGAAGGAGAAGAAAAAAAAGACACAACTAGATGGAGATTTGGTCAGAGTTTGATGATTCGTGTTCGTTTGGTTAAAGATCTTTTAGAGGAAACTAAACAAAAAAAAAAGTTTCTTTTTTTAATGGCTTTTCAGAATATAATTAATATAAAAAAAAAAAAGATTAAAGAAATTGAAAGTGGTTTGCTTTTTCCGCGTAGGCGTCAGTGTGGAGGTGACAAGAAATCTCCTCACCTCTCTCTCTTCGAGAGAAAACACTTGCAGACGCGGATGCATCACCAGCCACGAGTCCTTTTCAACCTCTTTTTTTTTTTTGTTCCTCTTTTACAAAAAGTTTTTGTATAGATGATAAATCAACACACACAAAAATAACTAAAAGAACATACATCTGAGTCATACTATATATGTAAATTGTAATATATTCAATTTTGCATCCCGTGTAATTCACTTCGTTGAATTTTGTTGGATACTGGTGAAGCTATGCACGAGTATTTTTACCACTATCAAACAAATAGAAGTAATGTTTTTTCTTCATGGTCGATTGTCAGCTTTCGGTAAATCCCATCACAAATATTAATATTAAGATGCTGGTTGACAACTTTGACTTTCATATGGATCCTAAGAAATTTATTTTTGGGAGGGACAACGTTATCTTAAAAGGACGATGTGGGCATATGATAGAATAGCTTTCAAATGATGAATGATTGAGAGAATCCTCCCAAAAGCTTTTAAACGCTTAAATAATAGAAAATATACAATGTAACTAGTTTAGAGGATTAGAGATTGGGAATGATTACCCGACCAGGTTATCCTGGTGAGGGAAGGAGAAGTCTCAGTTGATATCAAACATAATTATTGGATCTTTGACCATAATTATGCATAATCTTCCTTCTCCATATGCCTACCAAAATCCAAATAGAAAAGGTATTTAATAAGAATTATGTATATATGGACTGTGCATTGTTGCACAAAAGATTGAACTGGCTGCAAATTGTGCTTTCGGACGAACACCTTATACAATTAATCACATGTCACGAAAAGATGTATGACAATGACATAATGACACTCTATACAGTAGCATAACTTTTTTTCTTAACTTGGCGTACGTATTAAGTCATTATTATGCCGATATCGTTTAACTCTATTTTTGCTTAGCCTATTTCATTATTACTAACTTCGAAAAATAGATTACAGTGTAAGTTTGTTCCGAATAAGTTGATTACTGAACCAAAGATTGTAGTGGTAAGTGGGTTGTTGGAGCTAACTTTGGTTGGATTTACATGAATTCTAGAGCCCGTCCTTGGGGTCCTTTTCTTTGTTTTTGACCAAAACTGGAAAAGTGTCAGTAGAAAATCTCGTCGGTGAGGTAACAGCCCAAAAGAAGGAGATAGGTGGGATCCATTTCCTTACGCCACGACCGTGTCCTTTCGGTACTTTCCAGTGTCTCGTTTTTCTTTTCTTGATCAGTTTGTTTTATTTATTTATAATATTTGTTTTTTGTCTTCATGATAAATAATTGATGATATACTAACAAAAAGTTCTTAAATTAAAATCATACTTTTAAAAATACTAGGTTACGTAGCCCATAAAACAGAATAGTTTTCATTTTTTTATACCTATTTAAAAATGTAGTTACAAAATTATATTGTGTAGTTCTCGTGTCTAGGTTAGCAATGCGCGGACTTTGGACACCGAACCAGTATAGGCAAGAAATTATAGGTAAGTAACAAGGATCAAGCAAGCAAGCAAGCAAGCCAGCCAATAAAAATAAATAAACTGAACAAACAAATTGTAAATGATTATAAGTTTTCTAAAACCAAACCAACACTGGATTATCAGCCGCTCGATTATCTGGTTAGCCATCATTCCATATACATAATCAAACTATAAAAAGATTGATGTATCCAATTAAACCGATTCGATTAAAGCCATAAAAGCGGGTTGAGGAAAGCTAATATTTATTCAAAGGCCCTGTATTGCCAAACCGATATATCCCAGTAGACCAAATGATGGTTACGTGGTTTCAAAGAGATCATATACCTTTTATGTTTTTCTTTTCTTTCACTGCTATAACATAGCTACCAAAAATATAGTTTCATATTTGTTGTAACTCTTCTTGTAAGTAATAGAGGATTGTGGTTTCTCTTAACCCGACTTCCTGTAAATGCTGTAAGCCACAGCTATGGTTGCTACAGCCCCAACTGCGGCAGCTCCCAACAGAAGCTCTTCTTTCTCAATCGATCTGAACCAGTTCTGTTTTATGGATCCTTCTTTCTTGACTGGTTCTGGAGTTTGCTCTTGGCAGCATGAAACCCCGTTTGCACCTTGGCAACAACCTCCTGTGAATCCCTTCTTCTCCACTTGTACGCCGTTTCCGTTTGGGATTTTAAGCTCATCCTCCTCTTTCACAGCTTCCTCACCCTCGGGTATTAGTCCCATCTTCCCCCTGAAGCAGAAATTTCAAATTATATAGATATTGAGAACTGAAATACAACGGTGAATGAACCTGAAAGGTCCCTTGACAAGCTAAAGTGAGTGAGTGAAGAGTTATGAGCTTCCTAGTTCAGCATACAAAAACCTCAGCAAAAGTACACATCACATGTTACCATTTGCTGTCTCTAAAGGAGAAACTGGTTCACTGTTATTCTAGAAATTCGTAGCAGTATCACATAATACGGACTTGCAACACTCATTAGCAAACAGAATTTTCTCAAAAAGGCCGTTTAGGTTCCAACACGAAGGTATATAAACTTATACCATATACATAGGAAATATAAAGCTGATTTAATAAGACATGTCTACAACAACCAGAGAAACATACCTGGAAAGGTTTTGTATGATTTCTCCTTTTGCAATATGCTGATCAAGCATTGCAGGCACGTCATCAGGAGTCACATAGCCATACCTACATAATTAACAAGACCATTCGATAATGCATAACATCCCCTGTTACAGTTCAATTTCTTTTCTGACTTATAAAAGACATTTTTCTCACCAGTGACCAGAAACATTTCCAGCTGAGTCAGGGCTGAAGACAATCAAGTTTCCAGCATACTTGTGACCACCGATATGAGAACACGGCTTAACGAAGATCTTTTCAGAAAGTCCACGGGAGCCAATCTCCTGCTCAAACTTCTCCATAAGGGCTGGTCCACAAACACCACATCTCTTGTCACGGCTCCCATGAGCGCAAACAAATACAAAGGAACCTGATAACTCTTCCTGAACCCCAGAGGTCCATGGTTTTCCATTAACAAGCACATCTTCCACAAAAGCATCCACATCAGTGTCCTTAATCGCCCTAAGAGAAAGTAAGTGTACAAGGATGAGAACAAAGATAACTCCAAGATCCATTAAACAACGCAGATTATGGAATAAATGATCGAGAACGTAAGCGCATATCAACACCATTACTAGCTTCTCAGATCTAATCTCGAGTTTAACACCATCATCTGAGTATCGACAGCTTCTAAATCAATCAATGGTACAGTCCATAGAAATTAAACTACCAAACAAGAATTCGAATCAACACATCTCCTTCCGATTCATCTTAATCTCCCTAAGAGAAAGTAAGTGTACAAGGATGAGAACAAAGATAACTCCAAGATCCAGAAACAACGCAGATTATGGAATAAAGTGATCAAGAACGTAAGTGCACATCAACAGAATGCTCAGAAACTAGCTTCTCAGATCTAATCTCGAGCTTAACACCATCATCTCTACAATTGAAAGACCTAAAATCTGAGTATCTACAGTTTCAAAATCAATCAAAACGTAACTGTCCATAGAAATCGAACTACTAAACACGACTTCGAACCTAGCCGAGACTCGAAACTCACTTGTATCTGATCATCTCCGGGAAAATCAACACGTCTCCATCCGATTCACCTCCACCACACACAGTCAGGTTCGTCTACAACAACAGAACGCTCAACATAAACGATTGTTCACACCAAGAAAAAGACGAATCTAAACGTTTACTCTACCTTAACAGCGAAATCAGCTCTACGATCCTTGAACGACTTAGCGAAACGCTGCGGGAGACCTTCCGTTTCGACGCGAGGAAGCCAGGTCTCGTGGCTCTTGTAGCAAAGGAAAACGTGGCGACCGTACGGACCAACGGAGCCGGCGAGGGTGCCGGTGTACATCTCCGGCCGTTTGAATCCATAGAGCTCGTCGTCTGAGGCCGGTACGGCGTTGACGTTGTTCTCTACTTCCGCCATTGAAGAGTACTTCAGGGTTTCGAAGGAGCAGAGAGGAGAGCTGAAGAAGCGAAGAGATCGAAATGAAGGTGTTAGAAATTTCGTTATCATTTATATTTTCGGAAAATAAAAGAAAAGTTTCGTTTATATTTTGGGACGTGTACTCTGAACAACCGTCGTTTCCATGCCCACGCAAATTGGGCCTGAAACTAAAATGACTGGTGGGTGATATAAGCATTGTACCTACCACATCTCACCGTCACTCGTTTGCTTAACCTACCTACCACTTTACTCGTCCGTCAAACTACGTCAGTGACTGACGGTTACTTTAGTTAGACCAATACTCTTGATTAGTTTTATCAATTAAGAATATTAAATTCATTTTGCATGCTAATTGTCTGACTATAACCCGGACAATTGTTTTTCACAAACATAAATTATACTTTAGAATAAATCTAAGAAGTGTTTTACTGGTTTTGTATCTATATATTTTTATATTTCACTCTTCTTTTTTTAAAAAAAAATCTTTCTATGATAAAAAAAAAAGTAGTTGAAAAGAAATCTTGCCACAAGTATCTTTCGATTAAAGGCGATGGTGAATAGTAGGCAAATCAAAAGGAATGTGAAGAAGAAATGGTTGATTCCCAATCTCATTTGGTTTCTAGAGTACCCCCAAAGTCCAACCTCATCCATACCTACCAAATTAATGCATTGTGGATCAATCTTGGACCTATGTGTGGACTCAAATGGTTAATGTATGCAAATCAAAGACGTTGCATCAGTGGAGTCAAGGCGAGCACACAGAACCTCTACTCCTCTGGGGTTAAGTTGTATACCTTGTGATATGTGTATTACATCGATTCAGCTTGCGCCAGATAAAACAGGATTGCTCAGAATGCTTGAAGATCCTCCTCAACTAGTCTTTTTCTAGCTCTTAATTGGACAATTACTAGACAATTTCTGATTTAATATTACAGATCATTTCAAATAATTGGACAATTACTAGACTTTTTTTTTTTTGATTGGAGGAAACTTGGTTTCCAATATGTACAACTTCACCATAATGTGAAGACACGACCATAGTCACCAAACCATCCAGTAAGATAAAAACACATCAGTCCAAAAGTCTAGACAATCCCCAAAACCAAAAAGAAAAAACATTATACACTTGACTCACATACGCCGTAAACAATCAAGAATGAGAGACACAGATTAGAAGAAATCAATTTCCAAATAATTACCGGAAGGCTTCACATCAACAGCAGTTGGCGGCTTAACATCTCCTTGACTACGGCTACAACCATGTCCTTGACTCTGAGCGTTGTTCTCCACGATCTTCACCGGCTGTGGAACCTGAGGCGGGTTGGTGCATCTGATCAAAGCCCAGTTAATACTCTGAAAAAACGGATGCTGCTTGATCTCAGTAGCTCCCCTCCTATAAGCCAACCTATGCTGAGGCTCTTTCACCAGCAACCCTCTGATCAAGTCCCTAGCAGCAAAGCTCACACTAGGATGCTCCGGAAACTTCAAAGGCTGTCCAACCACGTTGAACAGCGTCGCTCTGTTCACGTCTCCTCTAAACGGTGTCTTCCCAAACAGAAGCTCGTACAGGAATACCCCGAACGTCCACCAGTCAACCGCGCTTCCGTGTCCTTCTCCTTTGATGATCTCTGGCGCTAAGTACTCGTGTGTCCCGACGAAGGACATGGACCGCGCGCTTGTCGGTTCTGCCATCAGCTCAGGGAGTGGTCTGACTTGCCGTGCTGACTCGTTTAGTTTCTTCTTGTTCTTGCTTTTGGATAAGAACCGTGGAGTGAAACACACTGGCTGGATGCAGTCTGGTTGAACGATGCAGCTCGGCTGGATGCAGTAGCTTGAGGTTTTGGATTCGAGTGTCGAGGTTGCTGCGAATCGGACTAGTGTCGGAGAGACAGAACATCTCAGGGAGAGATCGAAGTCTGATAGCATTATGTGTCCATCTTCACGTACTAGAACGTTCTCTGGCTTAAGGTCTCTGTATATGATCCCAAGCATGTGTAGATACTCCATAGCTAGAAGCACTTCAGCAACGTAGAACCTGCAAAGATAAAAACATCAAAATCGCAACTTTTTCAGCAAACACACAAACGTTTAACCGCAGAGAACGCACACCAACATCAAAATCCATACGTTTTAGCAAAACGCAGACGTTTAACCACTAGAACGCAAACAAACCCAACTTTTTAAGCAAAACGCAAACGTTAAACCTCCAGTACGCAAACCAACAACAAAATCGCAACTTTTTCAGCAAAACGCAAACGTTAAACCACGAGAACGCAAACCAACATCAAAATCCCAACTTTTTTTTAGCAAAACGCAAACGTAAAACCGTTAGAACGCAAACCGCAGTGTTGAGTTTGAGTTCTGTTACCTAGCAGCATGTTCCGGGAAGTACTTTCCGGGCTGTTTCTGCCGGAGAGAATGTAAATCACCACCGGGACAAAACTCCATAACCAGACACGAATGATTCTCTGTTTCGAAATGTGAATACAGAGTCGGCAAGAACGGGTGATCCAACGACTGTAGTATCTCCCTCTCCGTCTGAGCTCTCACGAGCTTCTTCCTCGCTGCAATAGCTGCCTTCTCCATGACCTTCACGGCGAAAGTCTCTCCCGTTCCGATCAACTCCGCTAAGTACACAGTCCCGATGTCACCTCCTCCGAGCCGCTTCACAAGCTTGAAATCTTTAGCCTCAAGAGACGACCCGACCCGAGAACGAACCTCCTGGATCGCGACCCATCGCTTGTCGTTGTTAGCCCTGTGAGGCTTGTAACCGGCGTTGTTGCTCAACCCGCTCGAGCTGCTCTCGTCGCTCCCAGTGCTTCCTCTGTACGTCAAAACACCCATCTTCTCGAGATCGATTCCTCCGACGCCGAGTGTGCTCGCGCAGTCGCTGAAGCTTTGCTTGGCTTCTGTGTAGAGCGGTGCTGTGTAGAAAGTGTTGGTTGGGCTCGGGTAGAATCTAGGCTCTGGTTGTTTCTTCTTCTTGTCCTTCTGTGTGATGTGAGATGAAACAGAGTGTTGTTCTAAAACTTCAGGGGAAGTTTCTGTTGTTAATGGCGGTTCTTGTTTCTTGGTGGCTCTTGAATGGATTGAACGTGACGTAACGGAGCATTTGGATTTAGCTTGAGTGTTTCTTGGTTTGGAAGATGAAGAAGCGTGATCGATTGAAGGATCCATTGAAGGTGTTCGATACTTCAAAACAGAGGAAAGAAAGCGAAAAAGTGAAATAAAGAAACGATTTTTATATTCAGATAAAAGGAAACCCAGCAAAGATTACGGTGACGATAACATGATTACGTCTAAATGATTAGGGTCTTGCTTAAACTTCATCAACTACAACGATTCTAAGTAACCGCCGAGGAAAAAAAACAGAGAGGAATAAAAGGTTTTTGAGTCTTTCCCGCGAAAATTTAACAAACGGAAACAGAGGAGATAAGTGAAGTGAAAAGAACCTGCTTTTTTGACGTTGATGGAGAATCTTTCTTCTTCGTTGACGAGTTAGTCTTCTTGATCAGATCCCATCAATGTCTTATCGAGAGAGAGAGAGAGAATCGATTAAAGAAAGGTATAGTTGCTTCTGCTCGTTCTCTCCTCTGTTTTTTTCTGCAGGTGAATGACGAAGACAAGAGGGGGAAATTAATAAGAAAAAAATAGAAATCTGTTCGTCGTTTAATGGGAAAGTTAAACTTTTTTACACTTCTCGATCTTGCGATGTTCCCTCTAAAGCAATGTTTCTTGTTTCTTTGCTTTCTTCTTTTGTTTTGTTGTAATTGTTTGTTTAGGAAAAGGCTAACTATTGTAATTAAGTAGGGGAGCCGCTTCTGAGCACTAGTTAGTGGATTATATTATACACACTCGGTAGTGTATTTGTTTATTTCTATGCTATCATGTTCGAGTTATTAGTAGTGTTTAATAGTAGGGTCGTAAACACACAGGGCCACCACATTAATTCTGGGCATATTCGATGAATCTTGAGTTCAAATTTTTTTAAAATACGAAATTGACTGATGTCTCTTACTGTAATTAGTTTTATTATTATATGAAAGTTTTAATAAATCCAACTTTTGGTTGAATGTGGTTTATATTTTTTTGTGACTCCATACAAGATTTTTAAAAGAACCAAGAGGACTGTTGGGCACGCTTTACCACCAAATTCCTATAATCCTATCCTACGAAAGGCTCATATAGCCATATAGGAAGTGACCAAAAAAAAAAATGAAAGGCTCATAGGTATAGTTCAGTTTATAGAAACAGTAATTAGTAAGTAATCATTAATTTTTTATGGGTTAAATTTACCCTGGTGTTAGACTGTTAGTATTAGAAAGCGCAAAGTTGATGGAAGTATGACGGATTTGGAAGTATAATGGATATGCCAATTTCTGTTTTGATGGGCGTGTGCGCCAAAGATTTTTGTCAGAAATAAAAATAATTTTAGGGATCAAACAAGGTCGAACTGGAAAGTATAGGATCAACCCACAAAAGAAAAACAGGTCCTAATCTGAATATCATATAATTAAAAAAAAAACAAAAAGAGTATCATATAATTTCTATTAACGCCTTCGAAATGTAGACTTAATTCTTACAAAGAGAAATTCAGTAGAGTTTTCCAAATTAAACATAAACAACATTACAGAGTATGGATTTTTTATCCACAAGTTCGAAAAATATAGCAGCAAGAAAGGATTGAAAAACAAGCCCACAGAAATTAGAAAAAGCTTTAACTAAAAAGCTTAAAACAAGAACAAAGACCACATAACTAGTGATTGCGACTCCCACAATCACGATCTTTCTTAGTAAAACAAGAACAAAGAACACATAACTAGTGGTTAAAGTATATGACATATTCAAGAATTTTTTTTTAGGTCATATATATTTAACAACAAAAAATAATGATTAAAAATTGAAGAATTTTTTTGTCGAAGAACAATTTTGTTTTTAATATTTAATTTGTTTTATTATATGCGGTTTTGATTCACTGATTGTTTCCGCTTTTTCTTAAGTTCTGGCATTTTTAATTTTAACTGCTTAGTTTGTTTGTAACTAGTTGTTTCACTTGACTTCCTTTGATAGGGCTTTGGATTCCGCCACCCCGGGGAATGATGTTTCGCCGGCAAAGGATTGTAATCATGTATCTCACCATGTATTCTACCTTGGATTAATATCAATAGTGTTTTTAAAAAAGGGCGTAACACAATATGGACATTAATTACTATTATTGGATATAATTATCGATTGGATGTTAATTAATTAAAAGAGAGAGAAAAAACTACATTGGATTACGCTTTGAACTCTAGAACTGATAATGTAATCTGCGAGTGAAAAAATAAATAAAAGAATTTAGCTACTTATTATAGAAATAAATATGCGAGACAAGGTTTATCCATCCTCAGAACTCGATTTGCAGATAACATTTTCTATTCAATGAGATAATTATACATGGAATCATAATCATTATATATTAATTGCACCAATGCAGCTTTGTTGGTGAATTTTAGTTAAGAGTTTTCTATATCACGAGACATGTATTCGAACGTCTGGTACATTGAACCAGCGTTGATAAAAACAGATGAATTAATACTCTCCTTTTTAGTCAAAAAAAAGAAAGAAAAGAAACAACTTCGATAAAAACAGATGAATTCATAGTTATTAAAATACACTTACAGTTAACACTGACGAACTTTTTAATGAAGTAAACGGAAGTTACGATCTAGGCGTCGCACCAAAAGCCTCACATGGACGCACGTGAACTCTCCGCAACAACACGTGGACGAGGGCTCTTGTCGTCCTCCGGCACCTTTTTTTTTTTTTTTTCTCCCAGTGCATTCATTATATAATCTTGCGCAGTTGCGCTTGCAAAAAGAAAGTCTGTGGATTGCAAAATATTCGACTATGGGAAGGGTAGTACGGTAATTGACACAAACCACCATTTCCTATTATCTAACTAAACTTTGATCGTGGAAGCACCGTGACCTAATGATCAAGGTTTAAAGATTTATACACCCAGATCTGGAATTCGAATACCAGACGACGTAATTTCTACAGGAAGAGTTTTGGTTTTCAATTCCCGGAGAAGGCGAATTATGCAGAAAAACAAGAAATACCGTCATGAATGGATCTCATAGGACGACTCAGGGTGATGCAGTCAAGGGTGAATCTTCATAAGACATATAGTATTGTCGGACTGTAATATTGTTTATTGTTTATGTAATGTTTCTCATAATCTATAATAGTATAATTAATCAGAAAAAAAAACACTAAACTTTGATTATCAAAGCCACATATTGTTTAAGTAAATATATATTGGATTGGAATAGGAATGATGAGATGATATAAGAAC
The DNA here is from genome assembly GCA_016432835.1 of Brassica nigra. NCBI lineage: Eukaryota > Viridiplantae > Streptophyta > Magnoliopsida > Brassicales > Brassicaceae > Brassica > Brassica nigra. The sequence goes on along the minus strand of CM028247.1, from coordinate 10,632,909 downwards.
GAGGCCACTAAAACTTGAGGTGACAGTTGGGCCCTAATCTCATTGTTTAATACATTTCAATATGGAGTCTTAAACATGAATATTTTACTATTGTTTGGCTGAAGTCCGATCACTTCAAAATACTATTGTTTTCATATCAAGGGTCTGAATGTCTGAAAGTACAATGTACACCAGGTCGCCCAATGCCGTGATGGCTTTAATATTTACTGGAATTTTGCTGATTTGCATCCATGGAAGTATGAACAGAAGATAATCATCAGGTAGATTTTCCACCCATCTTTCAAGGACCAACGCTCACTCGTTGAATGTCTACACTTCTTTATCTTTTTTTTGTCAGCGTATTTTTTTTTCTATTTTAGAGGAGCTTTGATTCCTCCAGTGGATAATTTTTCTAGTTCTCAGCTTCGAGTTGTCCTTTTAGTCTCGCTTGATGTTCTGCTAATCTTTTTGAGAAGTTTATTGTGTCGCGTATCTGGATTCCATGTGATTTATACCTCCTATGCTTGATCTCTGTTTTCTCATATATAATAGCCAGCGGTATCGTCTCTTGCTATTTGGAAGTTCCTGTCCCAAGTGGCTCGTGAAATTGGTTCTGCCACATTGAGTGTCCCAGAGCAAGTAATGCCACTATGCTAGCCTCCTCCGTTGAAGCTTCGTGGGGTTATCTTCGACTTAGTCTCAAGTAGAATTTCTCGTCTAAGCGTTCTCTCGTTCCTACAAATTCATCCTCAGTTGGAAATGCTTGATGTTAAGGAGTCTATATTGATGTTGTTTGTGCTAATATTGTTTATTTCTAAGCTTTTTCTCATGAACAAATTAAATTTCTATTATGTTATTTGCTATGTTACATGGAAACGGAAGCGGATACGTGGAAGCGGAATCGTGTGGAAGCGTAGAAGCGAGATTTTAAAAAAATTAGGAAGCGGAAGCGTGTCGAAGCGTATATTTATATATGTATATATATATATATATATATTAAAATATTAAAATTACAAATATGAATAAAATATATTATTTATATTAAAATAAAACATTTATTCATTTATAATAATTTTAAATAATTTTATGTTAAAACCTTAAAACTATACATAAACTAAGTTTATAAGATATTATTATACTAATTATTTTAATATTTAGTAAATAATTAACACAATATATTTGAATATAGGCGGTATATCTCTAATAAACTCTCAATGCATAAAGATAATATATAGTATTAGTTTTAATGCTTGTATATTTATATTCTCTATTACACTATTATATAAAAACAAAACAATATTTTTTATATTTTTATTTATTTATGACATTGTATTTTAAAAACGGAAGCATGATTCCAAAATGGAATCGTAAGCTTCAACGTGTTTAAAGAGGTATTTTGGAAACGCATTGGAAGCGAGATTCGAGCTTCCACAAGCTTCTGATTCGATTCGGTTCAGGCGGGAGCGGACGTTCGACGAGCTTCCATGCAACCTAGGTTATTTGAAGTTTTACTTTTTTTTTTTTTTTTGACTCCTGCATAGGCGGATATCAATATTGAAGAATGATGGGTCACGTGACACAGGTTAAAATAATCTTTGTGGTTTTACAACATACAACTAAATATCTGAAAACTCATTTAGTTTATTTAAACCCACCTTATCGGTGGTTCGATCCCATTAGAGTACTTCTCTACTTATTTTTATTTATTTATTTTCTTATGTTGGATTAAAGCCCAAAATCAGATGTATATCTTAAAATTACTTTGGATCCGCCATTAGCTTTTTGTAACAAATCTGCTCTAGAGAAAAATAAGATTTTCAAGTTTACTCTTGTAATTTAGATTAACATTGCTTTGGTGTTGAAATTTACGGCTTTGACTGAAAGATATTGTTAGCGAGAAAAGAGTGAGTAATTTTTTTTTTGCTGAGTTACTCTACATTTAACCAATCAAGTGGAAACCTTTCTTCCTACTTTCTCTCATCCACTATATTAAAATAGAGTCTTATTTTTATCTACTGTAAAAAGGCGGTTAGATCAATTCACTATAAATTTAATATGTATTACCTAATATTTAAATAAATGGAAAGAATATTATTCTCCTACATTATAGATTTTGTGGCTGAGATCTTAACCATAGTTTGACCAAGGATTCATTAATGCTTCTACACCAGGAGGTCTGAGTTTCAATTCCCCGAGAAGACGGAATTATGCGAATTAAAGAAGAAAAGGTCTCCAAGAGATCTGCAGCAGGGAGCAAGGAGTACCATCAAGTGTGGATCCCATAGGACGGCTCAATGATGCAGTCAGACGTGAATCCTCATATGGCAGGTAGAATTATCGGCTGTAGAATTGTCTGTAATATTTTTCATAGTTGTAATAGCATAATTATCCAATGTTAAAAAAAATCATAGTTTGGTAAATATTATATATTTAAATAGTAAATACCTTTATTTGAAAATATATATTTGGTTTATATAGTCTTAGGTATATATTTATATATTTATTGTAAACAAATCTACATAAGTTTTCACATCTAAATATATACATAACATTTTGGGATCCTATATTTCAGTTAAAATAGAAAATATTGTTATAAAATATAAGAATAGTATGAAATTTTTAAAAAAATAAATTATGAAAACTATATAGTGATGAAGGTTTAAATTATTGTAACAAAAATGTAAATTTTCATCTAAATTTTGTAATAAAATGACAACAATATCCGAGCATCCGTGCGAATTAGAATCTAGTTACTGTTAAAATAGAGTGAAAACACATAGAACTTTACTCCAACTTAAATAAGGATAATAAATACATATACTCTACTTACTCTCTCTCTCATTTTAACTTTGCCTCCCATTTTCACTTTTATATTTGGCCTATTAAGGTGAATATACAAATTATAGATAGAAATTGCGGAAGTGTGCAAATGTTTTAATAATTTGCGAATCGGTAGTTTGTCATGCGATTAATGACATTTTTACCCTCATCGAAATCTGACACCCTACACCTCCTTTTGCACATCTGAATAATAAATGCTGCCTGGAAAGTTTTAGAGCGCGTGGTACGTTTAGGTAGACAACAACATAAACGACAAAGTAGCGAGTGTGTATTGTGCCTTTTAATTATAACGAACAGTGAAAGGAGTGGTTAATAATTGGGAACTGTGCTCGTCCATCCTAAACCAGCGCTAACCGAATAAAATAATTTCGAAATTTAAGACCGGTTTGATGAAAATACAGTAAATATGTTAAGTTTTTGTGGGAAGTTTTCGATCTGTTTAGAAGAACAGATAATGTTATGAAAATAATAAATAATTGGATATACGTGTCAGTTAGCTGTTGAATTGAATACTGGTATCCTACTGGTTAGAGTCGTTAGGACATAAAACGATCAAAATTAAATATGATGGCATAAAGTTGCTTAAAACACAGGTCCATCACGATCTTTGATATTAGGTGAATCACCAAATGTTTTGTGCATATGTCTCGGTTTGCCGACCTTCACAACTATAAGTATTCATTATCCGGATAATCAAAGAGCTGAAATTTTAGTTTCTAGTAATCTAACCTATATTAAAAGGTGGATATACTCCACTCTAAAGCTGTCCACATCAGCTCAAAAAATCAACTAATTAAAACTTGCCACCTCATTCAAAAGTCCACGTAATTTACAGATATCTAACTTAATAAAATATCTAATTTAATAAATTAATAAACTTTTCATATTTATTTTCTTTGCCGTTTACATATCATAAAATCCCATTCAATAAAATCTCGACAATAGACAATGAAACGACATTGTCCATCAGTCTCCCTCTTTGGTTCTTCTCATAGATCTATTTAATGGAGAAATCAAAAATACTCAGACGATGAAACAAATCTTGGGAAAAAAGATTTGTAAGCAGTCAAACTAGGACTACTGTTCGTCGCGACCATTACAAGTAGTGGTCGACGCTGGTGACGGAGAGGACAACATGGTCGATGTTTTCTCAAACTTCCTCTCGAAGCTCCAACATCTGCATAATATATAGGATGGAGAAACCATGCTTATGCGCTTTCCGAATTGTTTAGCAATTATTAGGATACAAGTCTACGCTCTCTATTTATTTAACAATAAAGTTATTTGTCTTTGGTCCTCAGATTCTCAGATTCAAGCTAGATTCTTAAGCTTGCTATTGGCTATAGGAAGTATGTCAAGCCATCATAGTCAAAAAGGTAATCTTCTCTTTGGAAGCACTGAAATGAGTATGTTTACATGTAAATAATTTTCCAATGAAAGGACTCCCTTTTTTGGGACCAGATCATACATTCAAATTAAGCATCTTTGGTTGATAAAAGTCATTTTCGTTTCTATTTTTGTTTTTATAACTACTTCTTTAACTCCGTCTGATGATAAAGATTTCTGGCATGGGCAATGAGACATCTCGATTGCTGGTCATATATTAGCCGGTGATCCTCCGCTTATATCGGTCCAGTAAGTTATTCTGGTGATTTGTTCCCGTTACTTCTCATATCCTTTTACGAAAGCTACTATCCACTTAATATGTAGGCGAGAGCTGGAGGAAGAGCTGGGCATAAAACTCCTATAGTCTGAGGTCGTTGCATCTTGAATCTAACTTGGTTTCTCTAATCTAGATAACCACACTACTCAATTTGACATAATCAGGCAGAGGTACGATACATTTTATTGGTTTTTGGTCAGTTATTTCTTTTTAATTTTGGGTCATCTCTGATTTGTTCCATGATATATAGATTAACAACAAAATATGAGAAATATGTGACATATCCATTGAAGCTATGGTTTTATATATAAAGTTCTTATCTTAAGAGTGTTTCTTTTTGGTTGAAGGTGCCAAGTGAACACCAAGGCCTGTATTTAATCTATGCAGAAGCAACTCCAAAGATACTCTCCTATCACCCTCAAAGCAAAGGTTATAATTTGTCCCATTACTTTGATTTTTTTGTCTCAAAATGTACCAAAAACTCAAATAATACATTTTATATTTGCATTTTGAGATACTTGACTATGCAGTTGACAACACTTTCTGAGGCAGATAAGAAAGTGTTTGCTCTAATGAAGGCTGCAAAAAATCTTGACGATATTTACTGTGACCAGGTGTTGAAGATCTGTAGTCTGAATTTACTGTTCTATTTGCTGAACATGAGATAAACCTAAACCTATTTATCACAGCAGTTTATCATAACAATCCAGATTGGCTGAAGGAGCATGTTGATACTCACAAACGTCCATGGTGAGTATCATTTTCAAACTGTTTCGTCTAAGAAAGAATGAATGGTCGTTTATTTTCCAGCTATCTATATTTAAGCTTACACGTTAATGATTTAGTTTTCTTAGCTACAAAAGTTTAATATCATCGACCAGTTTTGCTTTTGTTATGCTGTTATTTTTGTTTCATGGCTTCCTTTCTTAAATGTGCCTTCAATAAACATGTTGCTTACTTGATGTGTGAGAATATTTGTCTTCATTGTATATGCTGTGTAACAAATGAGAGTTGATTGTATATTTCTATCCAAATTAAACATAAAATAACCTTTTAAATAAACTATTATTTTATATTTGAGCCAGAGGTTGAAACGGTGGCAATTGATGCAGCAAAGATATGGTAACTGTCAAAGGAACCATGGATGTTAAAGAACTTGGGCCTTTAGTCAATAAAATCTCAAACGAACCATCAGCCTTCTTCTTCCTGTGAAAAGATGACAGTGCCACTCCTCCCGCCGCAAGGAAAGAAAGCTCGGCTGCAGGAGCTAACGAGGCAAAGAAGGAAGTAAAGTTGAGAGAATAAAACAGAGGGTGGATAGAATAAGAACGAAGTTGTTGACGGCGAAAAGGGAAGTGTCTGGAGATGGCAGAGAGAAGAAGAAAGAAGCCGGATACGGTGAGAAGAAGTAAGGTGGCGGCGTAGGAAGAGGTGCGCCTGTGGGATAGTGAATAATATATATTATGGGTGGGTATTTATTTAACGGCTCCAGTGTATTGCCAAGGACACATGTACCCCAACGGTTTCTCTACAATGTAACCATGTGCTTGAAAATTGTATATATACGATATTTTAAGGGTTGAAACCTAAAACGCTTATAAAGTGTGTAAAACTTGGGACACAAGATTCATTCCAAAATATAAAAGATTAAATAAACCAGCTTAAGTTAACTATTTATATAGGAAAACTGATCACCTATCACCATCAATAAAATGTATATTTCAGTAATCCATTAGCATTATTTGAAACTTCAAAGAGAAATTAAAGAAAAACTAGAACATAAAAAAAATTCTACATCACACCAAATAATAGGTAAACTAGACTTTAACCCGCACATCCGTGTGGGTAACTTTTCATTTTATAAATGTATAATTTCGATATTATCACATATGTTGTAAATATATGATTTATATTTTAATATTATATATTTTGTAACTCTATAAATTTATTGGTTAAGTTTTTTATTTGATATTATTCATATATAATGATTTGCTTTATACATTTTACTTGGTTATACTAATATATTTTCAAGTTCAATACAATAAATTCATAATATGGAATAATCAAATAGAATCTCTTTTATTTTTTCTATAATATCTAAAGTATGCATACAATGCATTTTAAAATTTTATTTAGTTATATTATAGAAAGAATATTTGTATAGGATAATTTATATTTTCATATTGTGGTTAAAAATATAATTTAGCATCTATTATTTTAGTATATTGCAAGATTTTATAAGTAAATACATTATTCAGATTAGTAATTTAGCCATATTGTTTTAGTAGATTTTATACATAGAGCCACAATTATATTATTTTGTATAATTTATTGGTATATGATATTTTGGATGTTATGATATTAAGTTTTTGATTATTTTGTTATTAACTTATATTTTCAAAATATTATACCATTTTTACAACATATTTTCTCGTGTTGCATTTCAAAAAAAAATATAATTTAACATCTAGGATTTTATCTTTTGTACAATTGGGAATATATCATTTGAGTTTAAAATATTTTTTAAAAATGTATATTAAATCAAAAGAAAATTAGAAAATTACACATCTATTTTTGAACTTAGAAATTATATGACTTGATTTTTATGTTACTAAACTAATGCATTATTTTATTAAAAACTGAAATATTTGGTAACACTTTTTTTTTTTTTTTCTCAACATATTTTATATAATTAGAAGTAAAATTAAATTTATATTTAAATTTTATTTCTTATTAGTATCTTTAATGGTTAATAAAATTTTAAAATGTTTCAAATAGTATATTTTGTAAATAAGACTTAAAGTAAAAGTTAGTTATATACTATTATATTTTGTATATTTTAATTTTTAGATAATATATTGTTTTGATTTCCAAAATAAATAAATAGATATATATATATATATATATATATGTAGTTGTAGATATAAAAATTTAACATATTTTTACCATTTTATTTTTTGAATAGAAATATTACATAATTTACGAATTTTAATCCTTTTATACGGTGAATGATATTTAATTTATTTATTTAAATGAAAGTAATTTTAAAATATTTTAATTTACCAATTTGAATTAATTTTCATATTTAATTCATATATTGCTTGTATTTTAATATAATATAATAAAATTTATAAAATAGCATATAATTTATTTGTTGGTTTTAATAATTATTTGAAACTAATTTATAATAATAATATATTACTAATTACGAAAGTAATCAATGAATTAATTTAAAAATACATTTTAAAATGTTACTAAGATTTTGTTAGATTTCTTTCTCAACAAAATTTGTTATAACTAAAAGTAAAATTTAATTTAAAGTAAAATTTTATTAATTAATATCTTTATATCTATTAAGATTAGTAGATTAATATAAAAAGTCAAATAGATGTAATTAATGATATAGACCTACTATAACATTTCAATAGTAGATAAAAATAGTACCTCTCTTTTAATACAGAAGTAGATAAATTATAATATACATCCTCCCAGTCGTAGAGCAAAAACACGAGATGTGTCTCTAAGTCTACGCAGTCCCAGACCACCCTCTTCCTTAGGATAACAGATATTCTCTCAAGAAACTTTTGCTTCGTGGGAAATAATTGGAGATCCAGACCATAAAAAAGCACTGCACATGCTCTCATTAGTATCAAGGCATCCCTTTGGTAAGATAAATGCAGAATTCCAAAAATTTACTGTACTGGTATGTTATAAATACAACTTAGGTCAAAAGAGATCATCAAAAAATATTAATAAACTTTCTAGCTACTTTTCAAGATCAAATTGTATATGTTTTTGGGAAAAAATTATCATCTAATATTACATATTTTATTAAATTTAAAAGAAAAATTATCAAGTTATACAATCATATATTCAGGCAGAAGAAGACGGACCTAGTAATCATAATAATAATATAAATAGTCATTATACGCATATTTGATACTATATCCAGTTTTTAAAATTATAAATGGTTATACATTGTTGACTAAATTATTTTACTAAATTGCATATCAAAAATAATTTATGCTTCATTTGGATAACTAAAAGGTAATCCAGAGAAATCAAAACTATAAACAAATGTTTTTGTAGTCATAATTTTATATATTGATTGTTAATATTACTGTAAATAATATCGCTAAATATATGTAAGACGTGTTTGTAGTCATCTTGTAAATTTATTATTCATGTGATATAGTACATTTTGAGTTTGTACAAATCAAGAATGTATGTTAAAATATCTGGATATTTTTCTATATCCGGCAGGATTGTTGTGTAACGGTTGTAAAATTTTAAAATCAAATATATTAAAAGATATATTAAAATTGTATCCATATATAATGATTCATAAAATGTACTCATTTGTTTGAACTAGTTTTCTGACATGAATACATGGAAACTCCTATGTTATAAATTAATTAATTTTTGAGACAGTACTACTTCGAATGAACACCACAATCACCAAGTAACAACAAGATTGATTAAATGGTACTGGATTAACATGCATGAACGGTTGAGTATTGAATTAAAAGTGACCATAAAAATGTCATCTTAAATTATAGTTTCATCCTAAATGAATATGATTTTTGTAACAACAATGATTTTGTTTCTAAAAAAAAATAATCAATCGTTTAATACAAATGAATGATTTTAGCGGAAAAGATTTTTTAGAATATATTTACGAAACCACTAGGACTGGGCACTTTATCCGATACCCGAACCCGTATCCGAACTCGACTCAAAAAAACCCAAATGGAAAATCCGAACCGAAATAGCAAAATATCCGAACGGTATTGAATTAGGAGAAATCTGATATCTGAACCCGAATGGGTAATACACGAACCCGAATGGATATTCGAAGATAACCGAACATATGTATCATTACCCTATATTCCTAGTTTACTTCTCTAGTTTTATTCAAAATATTTATATTGATTATGCATATGGTTCAAAATTAGATAATATACATATAATTCCAAGAAAAGTGAATTTTTACTCATTTGAAATAGTTAAAATGCATGTCAAATTTTCATGTTTCATGCATTAACAAAAGTTACATCCAAAATTTAAAAACAATAATCAAATTAGTATCTTTTATTTTAAAAATGTTATCTTCAAATATATTAATCATTCAATCTATTAAAAATAAATAAAAAACAGTTAAGTGAAAATTATATTTTTAAATACAAAAAGATTCGAGAAATAAAGAATTTAATTTTTTTCCAAAATCTAAATATCCGAAAATCCAACCCGAAATACCCAAACCCGAATTAAAAATACCCTAACCCGACCCGGAATATAGAAATACCTAAACGGATTCTATACTCCTATACCGAAATACCCGAAAATCCAAAATATCCGACCCAAATCCGAATAGGTATCCAAACGCCCACCCCTAGAAACCACAATGTGAGAATAGGAAACTCTGAATTAGGATGATCCAACAACAGGAAGACATTAATATTATGTGTAACAGGTTATGTTGTTTCAAAACCAGATAAATAACAAGATATATTAAAATCATAGCCGGATATATGGTATCAGAAAAGCATTCATTTCTTCGTTGACTGACTATATACATTATACAAACTCTCAAATTATATATTAATAAATATAATAACAAAACCTTACTAACATCTACACGACATAAATGTGTATGTAATTCGTTTATACTTCAGCAAACTACATATTCAATCAGCTAATTTAGCATTCTGTGCAACGCCTTGATTCTTTCAACCGATAAAGGCTTCCCATCAACTGTCTCAATGCGACTGGAGTATATTAGTAAGAACGGGACATTCTTGAAATTGGGAGGAGCTCTTGGTCAACAACTTCCAATGTATATTGTTGAACCTTGGCTGGCAGTTGTAGGTTCTTTTCAGCAATTTCACTAATGTCTTTGCTGGTGACGGACAGATCAGCAACGTTGATGACGCTGTGGGAAAAGCTAAACCAGTTACAACGAAAAAAATACAAGGAAAGTGGGGTGAAACCAAATATTAATAGTGATATCCGATTATGTCTTGAGATAGTAAGCAAACCATTGTTTCCTTAATAAGGTGGCGAGCTTGGTGTAATTCTCCCGAATAGCTGGTTATAGGTACTATTACCACACAGTTGCCCTTCACGAGCGTGGATACGAATGGCGGGTTCCGCACTGATAGGCAGAAACAAAACCAGGAGGAACTGTCTTTAACCACTTGCTTTTGCGCACAGCTAAATGTCATTATTTTGGTTGTCGCGCAATTTGTTGGTGTTGTCTCTGATTGCCGCTAACCAAATCATCCGCAAAATCCAAGCAGTGAAGTGGTTAAATCCAAGGTCCAGAGTTCTTCAGCTCCGGTTCAGACAAGCAAAAACACAGAGGCAATTCTGAAAGCTTCTGCACCTAAACTGTCTGCTACTACACTTGTTAGAAAAGCAAAAGTTTCAGAAGGTCTCAAACTGGGAAAAGAACAAATAAAGAGAGAAGAAACCGGATGTGAAAAGAGAGGTAAAGAAACTGAACTTGATAAATAATCTTCTGAACAGTATTAACAATTAAGACAAGGGACTGAGAAAGAAAGGGAATCAAGAAGAAGGACGACCTTCTTCAAAATTAAATTAAAAAAAAAAAGATTGAAACAGTAAGAATATAAATAACAAAGTATAAGGATCAGGAGATCAAAAGACCAAACACGGGTAATGTTCCTGAAAGAGAAACCTATGGGAGAATCAAATACCTAAGAAACAGTACAATTATGCAATCAATCAATACAAGACTTGAACGATTAGCTCAAAAGGAGAAGAAACAAACAGATCAAACCAAAGCCCTCTGTAAGAATCACATAAGATTGAAACAGTAATCACGACGTTACCCCTACAAGGATCTGGAGAAATACCTCGGATGGGAGACGATGAATCAAAAGCTCGGGATGAAGAACTCTAACTCCCCCAGGTTCGCCGTCATAAAGATTAAAGACAAAACAAGGAAATTGTTTCCCCGAAAAGAGAGGATTATAAAAGTGATGAAGGCGTTTGGAACCAGAGATATGATATTTGTGACTCCTGATTTTTGCATAAGTGAGAAAATAATATGAGCTGAGGTTTCGAAGAACTTCACCATTAATTCAAGTGCGTGCTTGACAGAAAAAAAAAGGTTTGTGTCAGTCATGTGCACCTATTTGGAATAGGGATAATATCGGTATTAAGAAAATATACACAGTGCCATTACCGTTTAGCTAATAAAATTTGTTATCATAGCCATCTGCTGCAAATTCCCTTTATATTTTTCTCTTATTTACTCCAAATTTCCCAGTCACACACTACATGTTTAGCACCCAACTTAAAACACGTGTTTTTTTTTTCAAATAAACCTAGTTTTCAAATAATTCTAACTAGCTCTACTTAGAGAGAGAACTATAGGGTTCCCGACTTCTTCTTCCAATCAAATTGGAACCGAACCGAACTCTCTTCAATTATTAAAACTTTGTAAACGTGAGACTGATGTGAAATATAATATCGTAGAAGCGTGACCACCCAACTACCCCAGTATAAATATACTAACGTGTCACACATTCTCTTCACAAAGTAATTGACAATATTTATTTATACAGCTCTTGTGTAGTTGTAGATTCTTGGGTTTTAAATGATGTATGAATCAGTCTTAAAGACTAAAGGCCAATTTCATGTTTAAAACGACTTTCAAACTTAGCATTGAACCGACAAAAATTGAACAAATCTGGTAGTTCCCTAATCAGAAAATTCTTTTATAGAACAATGGTTGTTGTCTGAGAACATTTTACTGGTCTCGGAAGTTCTTCGTATATATTAAAAGGATAAAGTTCATTGAAAATTACTCTTAAAATTGGTCAAAAACTATCCAAGCTAGGATGATCTGTTCGATTTATTTGTAATATGTAAATATCTAACGTAATAAATTTTAAATACTTTTATCTTTTTTTTTTTGTAAATTCATATATTTACTTTTCGTATAGATATAATTGTCCATATTATTCTTGTTAAAACGCAGAATCAGATTTATAGAGAAAATGTCACTTTATAATAGTTAAAAAGAGCCTTTTTTATATTTTACGTAGGTTTTAGTCGTTTTGTCATGGTTTAGGCAAGTTTAGGCTAACTTGTACAATACCTAGTTAAACTCTACTATCATAACTTTGACGAAGAATGAATGATAAAGAGTAATGCATAACATCCAGCGACATCAAAAACGTAAATACCAACAATCTGAAATATAAATATTATTTCGATTTTGCTCAAAAAAAAAAAAATTATGTCGATATTTACAGCGTGCGTGTGTATATAAATGAAGGTTAGCTGAAGATCAATTGCGCACAAAACAATCTTATCTAATGGCTTTTATATGCATACCTATCGTTTGCTTTCTCATCTTACTTCCCCTTTTCATCAAGAAACCAAGTACGAGCTTCATTGTGACGAACTGGCCTCTTATCGGTATGCTCCCGGGCCTGTTGATGGAGATGCACAGGATCTATGATTTCGCCGTGGAGCTTCTTGAGAGCTCCAACTTGACATTTCAATTAAAGGGTCCATTGCTGTCTGGTATGGATATGTTGGCCACCGTTGATCCAGCTAATATTCACTATATGTTAAGCTCAAACTTCTCGAATTACAACAAAGGCCCTGAGTTCAAAGAGATCTTTGATGTTTTCAAAGATGTGATATTCAACGTCGACGCGGAGCTTTGGGAGAATTTTAGGAAGACTGCGCAAGTGATACTCAATCATCAGGGGTTTCCCAGACTTTCAGAGAGTGCCACAAGAAGTAAAATCAAGAACGGGCTTGTGCCTGTTTTCAATCATTGTGCAAAGGAAGGGAAGATCCTGGACTTGCAAGATGTGTTCCGGAGATTCACTTTCGACACATTAATGGTTCTGATAACTGGTTCTGATCCTACAAGTCTCTCCATCGACATGCCAGAGAATGAGTTCGACAAGGCTCTTACTGAGGCTATAGGCGGGATTCTGTATAGAAAAATAAAACCAAGATTCTTGTGGAGGCTACAAAGATGGATGGGATTGGGAATAGAGAAGAAAATGTTAGAAGCTAATGACATTTTCTATCGCTTGTGTGCTAAATACATATCAGCTAAGAGAGAGGAGATAAGACTGCAAGGCATTAGTCATCATTCCACTAACGAAGAATTCAAAGATTTTTTGACGTCCTACATAAAGCTAGACACAACCAAGTACGAGATCTTGAACACTAGTGATGATCTATTCCTCAAAGATGTCATCTTGAGTTACATTGTAGCTGGGAGAGATACCACTGCCTCAGCACTCACTTGGTTCTTCTGGCTTCTCTCAGAAAACCCTAAAGTAGTTGCCAAGATTCAGCAAGAAATAAACAAGAATATGCAAGAATCCGAAATTGGCCAGGAGAAGTCCTCTTTTGATCCCACTGAGCTCAACAAGCTGGTGTACTTACATAGCGCGTTGTATGAATCAATGAGGTTATACCCACCAGTTCCCTTCGAACACACGTCTCCTGTAAAAGAAGATGTGCTTCCAAGCGGGCATAAAGTCGATGCAAACTCCAAGATAATAATCCCTCTTTACGCGCTAGGGAGGATGAAAGCTGTATGGGGAGAAGATGCGTCCGAATTCAAGCCAGAGAGATGGATTTCCAATACAGGTAGCTTGAGGCATGAGCCTTCCTTCAAATTCTTAGCCTTTAATGCTGGCCCGAGAAGCTGCCTTGGTAAGCAGTTAGCTATGAATATGATGAAGACAGTTATTGTCCACATATTACAAAACTATGACATTCATGTCATCAAAGGCCAGAAGATCGAGCCATTTCCTGGTCTTATGCTTCTCATGAAGCATGGGCTTAGCGTCACAATTACTAAGCGAGTTTGAGCTTATATAGTTCGGTCTATCGTGAATTAAATCGTAATATATAGCATAAATAAACATTAAGAAGTATATAGTCTATGCAGATTCTCTTTGCTACCTTGAATGTATTTTATGGTTGATCAAATGATGAGCATCAACCTTATTGTTATGTATTCATGAATATGTGTTGATATAAGAACTGATTAAAAATATATATGGAATAAAAGAAATAACTATTGATTGGGACATGCTAGCTTAACCATTTACAACACCCGATGGTCACCTTATGTGGTCATATAACCATTATGTTTTGGAGTTTTGAAAGTTTTGTTTACTTCTTTTACAATTATTGTATGGGTACTAAAAACTACTTTTTGATAAGTCATTATTTTAAAATTAGGTTAACTTGAGTATTGCTTAATTTTGAAGTTTTTTCTTTGCCTGTTCCTAATGGTGTATATGACCGATTTACATAATCTCGGATGCTCTTCATGGGAAAACTTTGGTGATAGTATCTTACACATTGATGTTTGCCAAGAACTTAACTCTAGACAGTTTGTTAAGAGCAAAGATGTACTTTATTACTCTCAACAAGATGAATACAATCTCTAACTGCCAATACGGTATAGAGCCAAGTTCTCATAGTCAACACTACTCGAATACAAGATACAATCTGACAAATTGCATAAAAGTCCTCAAACAACTACTTCTTCTATTTATAGACTTTCTTGTTGACTACTCCTCTCAACAACTTCTAACGACCTTAACCGCCATCTTCCACGTCATCAAGCCTTCCCTGTTTGCTACCTCCTTCCGAGAACCATTCTTCCTTCTCACGTAAGCACGTCGAGGTCTATCACAGTTTATCTTGAACTACTGCTTGATTAAAAAATTAATTCTACAAGCAACAATACAAAGAAAAAGAAAATAAAATAAAGCAACTGGTAGCGGTGAAAACAAAAGCAAAAACTCAAACCGGTTTCACTTGACAACGCAAGAAAACGTATGAACTGGGAACTGTAAGCGCAACACTAGCCCACTCAACAATTCCCCAAACTTCATCATCACCACCACTACGTCTTTCAAGCGCAATCACCGAACACAAATCTCCTTGTTTTGACGATCATGCTTCTCAAACTTGTCCCACAAGATTAAGAGTTTCCCACCGTAGTTAGCTATTGCAATGACACCAACACAACAAGTCTTTTTCAGTACCTCCAAACCTTTGACCATTCTCCAGCTTTTAAGCTTTTTGTCATACCAAAAGAAACCCCTTTTACCACAAGAGTACCTAACGTGATCTATCTTACACTTTCTCCCAGCCTCCATGCTTTTGATGAAACTCCCCATCGACCTTCTTTTGGATCATAATAGTGATCTTTCTTCTCGCTGATCTCAATATGTACCCTTCCATTGGTCACGTTAATTGTCTTGATTAAAGATAAGCGGAGCTCAGGGCCAGGGTCAGGTAAAGATTCCCAAGTTTGAGTATTTGTATAGAAAACCTCAGCCCAATTCTTGGATTCATCTGCACTGCAACCACCCATTACATATATTTTCCCATCAAGGACCCCCGCCACAGCATTCTCTCGAGCCAATACAAAAAGATACAAATATACAGTATGATTTATCAAGACAATTAACGTGACAAATGGAAGGGTATACAAATACTGTGGCGGTCAAGGTTAATTAGACAGAGAAAAGAGTATTATCTATCCCCTTATATCGCTTCTCTGTCTAACTTGAACGACCAAAACAAACTTGGTAAAAATACTTTTCCGATTAAACTAATTCGTAGAGTTGAAATGGACATACGACGACAATCAGCCTCATATGAAATCATTACTCTTCACTTGAAATCTTTTGTTAAACGAAACAATTATAGGAGTTTGGTTTCAGCATGCGACGCCTACAGTCTCTTGGCATGCAGGAGTTTGGTTTCAGCATGCGACGCCTAAGTACGCTTTCTGTACATGGCTGGCTCTACATAATAGGTTAACAACGGGGGATCGTATGCTCGCATGGAACTCCAGTGTTGACCCAGCTTGTATTTTCTGTCAACACAGTGTGGAAACCCGTAACCATCTATTCTTCGAATGCACGTATACTGTGGCAGCTTGGACTAAGCTAACTCGCGGGCTTCTTGGCTCACACTTCAGTGCAGACTGGGATAATCTAATCCTTTTGTTAATTAATAACACTCTCGACTGCAGAGTCAGATTTCTGCTGCGCTTTGTTTTTCAAGCCCTCATCCACTCAATCTGGAGAGAACGGAATGAGAGACGTCATGGCTCAAACCCCATGCCTACGGCAACGCTGGTCAGGTTTATTGATCGCCAAGTAAAGAATAAGTGCCTATCCATCGCTACAACCGGAAGCAACAGGCTCGGAACTCTTCTGCAGCTCTGGTTTGCTTGTCAAGCATAATATGCTTTAGAAAATGTTAGCTTTACAGTTTAAAACACAAATGTTACACATATGATGTACAAAAGCTTTTTCTTTGAATAAATTTAACATATTATTCAAAAAAAATTATAGGAGTTGTAAATCTAATTACTTCTATTGGCGTTTCAACGACGATTCAGTATAGAAATGTACTTTTTGATTGGAGAGAGTGAAATGAAGACGAATAAGTGATTTTGAATCACAGATTCTATAGACATATTGACTCTAGCATTCTGGATTGGAAACATTACCAGAGGAGATCGATGAGGTTTTTAGAAAGGAGATATGTGTTAAATTCGATGAGTTTCCAACTTAAAAAAAGAGAAACATTACCATCTCTTATCTATAACACGTGTCATTATCAAATTTTTAGAATCATTAAACATATGCTATATTATTTATTAAATTAATCATAAATTAATTATTTGCACAAAAGAATATTTTTTTTCTTTATTTAAATAAAATATACGGAATTACTAAATATGATTAAAATATATATTGCAATTAACGATTTTGAATAATAAAGATTTGGTAACAATTTTTATATATTTCATTATTTTTCTATTTTCTATTCTTAAAATAAATTAAACACATTCATATTCACCATATAATTAAAACTTAGATTGTTACGTATATGTTTTGATTTTTTAAATACTTTAAATTACTAAAATTGTTAAAAGTCTCACATCTAAAATTTTGTGATCAATGGTTTAATTTTCGTTATAACAAGATACAAATGACAATAAAACTATGTGAATATGAATTCTTATTTAATAGATATTCATATTAAAAGTATAATTTTAATACTGTTTAAATTAAATTAAAAATAAATATTTTAGTTCTTAATTTTGCATTCAACAAGTATTGAGAACTTAATATTATAATGTTGTAATTTTCATTGAATTTTTGAATATGATTATAAATTACTAAAATTATTAAAAGTCTACATTTAAATTTTTGATTGAGCAGTTTAAAATTTTTGTTATAAAAATACAAATAATTATAAAATCGTATGAGTATGAAGTCTTATTCAATAGATAACCATATTAAAAAATCATATTATATATGTTAATATCATTTAAATTTAACTATATACCATAGAAAATTGGTAAGTATGACTGTTTTGATTATTTTTAATAAAATTAATTTGATTTATGTGTTCGTGACACATTTAATATATGTAATAGTTACTTGTTTTTCAATTATTCAATATATATTTATTATTTGTTAATATATAAAAATGAAAAATAAATAATCTTCTAAGTAAAAAAATTTGTATACCGAATGTTCGTTCCTTGCAAGGCATCGATCTTAACCTAGTTAGTTAACTATTTATCCAATTATCTATATGAGAATTTCATTCATTAACACTCTTCTCACGTTCAAGTGTGGTAATTATGGGAATAATATCCATAGAATAACCCAACATCAAATGGTTCTGACACTATGATAGATAGACGAAAGTCGATAATATTTCGTTCGATTCTAATCTCTTATCGATCTATCTTACGCTGAAGCATAGTAGATCTCTTTCTTTTGCCGCTTGAGCAAGTTGTTGGACAGTTAAATGCCTAGCGACTCATGAAGATGATTTTCATAAATATATTTGTAATGTCATGACCGTCCACGGTTAATAACCCTTCCATAGCCGTTCACTCCTGTGGTCTTCATTTTGTATTTTGGGTAGTATGTAAATTTTTCAGACACTATAAAATCTTGTTTACTAACTCTTTACAACATACCATTTTTTCTTATTTTGCTTCTGATCTTTTAAAATCAGGACCGCTGCTTCTACCACCTAGCATGGCAATATCTATCTTTAATTTGCACCCCCTTCAATAATGTTCACCATCTGTGTACTCAATAAAACATTAGAACTTACAACATGTCATCCTGCGCGAACCGTTACTGAAACATTGTATAATGTGAAATTGATGTTAAATACAATGTCGTAGAAGCGTCGCCACCCCCCCAACTACCCCAGTATAAATATATTAAGACCAGATTTATCGGGAAGGATCTAAAAACAAGTATTTAACCATTTGAATGGTAATATTTTATACAGTTAAGTCATTTAATTTAAGCAAAAACAATAAATCAATTATAGAGAAACCGGTGGCATTTGGGCGTCTAAACCGGTTCTTAAAACATGGTAAATGAGAATTGGTTCCACATCTTTTCTCCTACATTTTCTTTTTTGATAGTTAAATACCGGAGAAGACCGAGCTGCTCTAACGTGTCACAGATACTCTTCACATAGTAATCGACAAAATTTATTTACAGCTCTTGTATATTAGATTGTGGGGTTTAAAATGATGTATGAGTCAGTCTTAAAGACTAAAGGCCAATTTCATGTTTAATACGGTTTTCAAACTTAGCATTATGGCTTTTATTGGACCGACAAAAAAATTGACCAGATCTGGTAGTTCCCTAATAAGATAGTGCAACATTTTATAAAACACTGGTTGTTGTTTGAGAACATTTTAATGGTCTCGGAAGTTCGATATATGGAAAGGATAAATTTCATTGAAAACCACTCTTAAAATTGAAATTCAGTCATTTTATTCCATGAGATGAGATTTTATCTTTATCATATTTCCTTATAGGAAAATTGGTCAAAACCTATCTAAACTTTGATGATATATATATGTTCGATAACGATGCAAATACATATCTACTATTATAAATTTTAAATATTTTATTTTATGTTTTTTCTTTGTAGATTCATAAATTTACTTTTTGTATGCTAATTGTCCATATTTCTTTTTTGTTGAAACGCAGAATCAGAATTTTAGAGAAAATGCCACCTTTATCATATATATATATATATAGTTTATGTAGGTTTTGATCGATTGTCATGGTTTAGGCTAACTTACAATATTTAGTTATTGAAAACTCTATTATTAACCATATTTTAGTGGTCGGATGGTACATTACGTCCTGTAATGATCCTGAGAGTCATTGGTTTAAATTTGTTGCCTTCATATTATTCTAATATGTGGCCAGATAATATAGGGATATCTAATTTCTCTTGCGATCGAGTAACCGTATCTGACTGACACCAGTAGACGGTAGTAAAACACAAAAAATTAGTCGATTGAGTTTCAGTCCTCTGATATCCCGGATAAACAAAAAAAAATCTATTATCATAACTTTGACAACTTGTAAGATTGAACGATAAAAATATTGTACATATGAAATACAACAACATCAAAACACACACAAAAATATACATTGATGACTATGAAGCGATGTAAAGTTTTGTTTTAACTGAAACAGGATATAGTGAACAAAAAAATAAATTGAAACAGGATACTTAAACACGACCTTTATTACTGGGCTAAAATGATCAATGCTTCCTGATCTATGCTCGTCCCTTATGGCAGGATCAATTTCAAATATAACATTATTTTGATATTTACAGCGTGCGTATATAAATGAAGGTTAGCTGAAGATCAATTGCACACAAAACAAGTTTCTCTAATGGCTTTTATATGCATACCTATCGTTTGCTTTATCATTTTTTTTCACTTTCTCATCAAGAAACCAAATACGAGCTTCATTACGACGAACTGGCCTCTTATCGGGATGCTCCCGGGCCTGTTGATGGTGGTCCACCGGATCTATGATTTCACCGTGGAGCTTCTTGAGAGCTCCAACTTGACATTTCAATTCAAAGGTCCATGGTTGGCTGGTATGGATATGTTGCTCACCGCTGATCCAGCTAATATTCACTATATGTTAAGCTCAAACTTCTTGAATTACAATAAAGGCCCTGACTTCAAAGAAGTCTTTGATGTTTTCAAAGATGTGATATTCAACGTCGACGCGGAGCTTTGGGAGAACTTTAGGAAGACTGCGCAAGTGATACTCAACCATCAGGGGTTTCCCAGACTTTCAATGAGTGCCACGAGAAGTAAACTCAAGAACGGGCTTGTTCCTCTTTTCGATCATTTTGCAAAGGAGGGGAAGATCCTGGACTTGCAAGATGTGTTCCGGAGATTCACTTTCGACATATTCATGGTTCTGGTAACTGGTTCCGATCCTACAAGTCTCTCCCTTGAAATGCCAGAGAATGAGTTCGACAAGGCTCTTACTGAGGCTATAGACGGGATTCTGTATAGACATATAAAACCAAGATTCTTGTGGAAGCTACAAAGACGGATGGGATTGGGAATAGAGAAGAAAATGCTAGAAGCTAATAACATTTTCTATCGTGTGTGTGCCAAATACATATCAGCTAAGAGAGCGGAGGCAAGACTGCATGGCATAAGTCATCATTCCACTAACGGAGAATGTGAAGATTTGTTGACGTCCTACATAAAGCTAGACACAACCAAGTACGAGATCTTGAACCCTAGTGATGATCGATTCCTCAAAGATGTCATCTTGACTTTCATTGTAGCCGGGAGAGATACCATTACCTTTGCACTCACTTGGTTCTTCTGGCTTCTCTCAGAAAATCCTAAAGTGGTTGCCAAGATTCAGCAAGAAATAAACAAGAATATGCCAAAATCCGAAACTGGCCAGGAGAAGTCGTCTCTTGATCCCAATGAGCTCAACAAGCTGGTGTACTTACATGCAGCGTTGTATGAATCAATGAGGTTATACCCACCAGCTCCCTTCGAACGCACGTCTCCCGTAAAAACAGATGTGCTTCCAAGCGGGCATAAAGTCGATGCGAATTCCAAGATAATCATCCTTCTTTACGCGCTTGGGAGGATGAAAGCTGTATGGGGACAAGATGCATCTGAATTCAAACCAGAGAGGTGGGTTTCCAATACAGGTAGCTTAAGGCATGAACCTTCCTTCAAGTTCTTAACATTTAATGCTGGCCCGAGAAGCTGTCTTGGTAAGCAATTAGCTGTGAATCTGATGAAGACAGTTATTGTCCACATATTACAAAACTATGACATTAATGTCATCAAAGGCCAGAAGATCGAGCCACTTCCCGGTCTTGTTCTTCGCATGAAGCACGGGCTTAGCGCCACAATTACCAAGCGAGATTCTGCTTAGTTCGGTCTATCGTAAGTTAAATCGTACTATATATGAAACATAATAAAATGTTAAGAAGCATATATAGTCTACGAAGATTCCCTATGCTAGCTTATATGTATTTTATAACATCGATGAGATGATGAACCTCGACCTAATAATCTGTATTCGTGATAATGTATTGATAGATTAATGGAACATGTCCGCTTAATAGTTCTTATATGCTTTCGAAGAAGGAAATGGGAGACAAGAATTGCGAGGATCGGTACTCATTTGGCTTGGGTCACTGCCCTATCATCCATTTTGATTCTACTGTTTTTTTTTTGAAACACTATTGTACTGATTAATTATTAATTATCAGAATAACATTCATAAAATGTTAAAATACGCAAATACCAGCTTTTGTATTTATCTACAGTGCTGTCATTCTACTTGTTTTCAAAAAGATTTAGAATTGTTAAAATAATTTTTCGTTACATAGATTTAGATGGAGTGGGAAAAATATTAACGGTTTAAAAATTAAAGTTAAAACATTAAAAAACTAATTAAATAGTTTTTGGATTAAAATATAGTTATTAAAAAACAATTTCATCGCAAAAATTTAGATGGAGAGTGACAAATATTAACGGTTTATAAATTAAAATTAAAATATTAGAAATTAATTGAAGAATTTTTTGAATAAAAATAGTTATTAAAATATTTTTTTCATCACATAGATTTAGATGGAGAGTGACATACATTAACGGTTTGTAAATTAAAATTAAACATTAAAAATTAATTAAATCGTTTTTCAATTAAAAATTAGTTGAATAATTTTATCAATAATTTTTTTCAAAAAAACAGAAAACTGTATTCCTCAGAAAAGAATGACAAACCTGTAATTAAGGCTGGACAAAAAATCTGGATCTGAAAGATCAAACCGAACCCGATCCAAAATAGTAGTACCAAATCCGAACCGAAATTCATTAAATATCCAAACGGGTTCAAAATTTTGGTATTTATAGAACTGAAACCGAACCCGACCTGAACCGAAATATTTTGGGTACCCAAATATATCTGAAATATATTTATATACCTTAATATATTAATTATTTTAGATTTAATGTATATTAAAACATCCAAAATATATAAGATACTTTTAAGTTTTCCAAAATACTTAAAAATATATACAAATTATCAAAAGTAAATGTTTAAAAGAGATACTCAAAACACTAAAAATACTTAAACAATCTATTGATTCTCTATCCAAATGTTCAAACCAAACTAATTTATATGTTAAGTTTATGTATTTTGGCATATGTTATTCAAATTTATTTGTAATATATTATTTTATTTATAGATTCTGAAAAATTTAAAGTATATAATGAATTTTTAAATTTTAAAAATAATTTAAATGGATTATCCGAATCCGAACCGAACCCGCAAAGATCCTAGCCGAACCCGACCCGAAATTTAGAAATAACCGAATGGAGCTAAAATCTTTAACCCCAAAAACTCAAAACCCAAATAGATCTGAACCGAACCTGAATGGATATCCGAACGCCTACCTCTACCTGTAATTATGAATTGTGTTTATTAGACGACATGGGTATTATAAACCCTAAAAACAGAAATAATTTCTAAAAAAAATACTTTAAGAGTCATTCTCGTAACTAATGAATAAATCAATTTCATTCTAGTAAATTTCCTCAACATCTTTTGAAAGGCTCGTTTCTTTCAGTGTTTTGGACAAGCATCACACGTTTCAAACTTTGATTAAATAAAGTTTTACATCCGTAAAAAACAAGTCTACCTAATAATAGAGTAAACACATGGTCTGCATTTCTGCAAGTTTTCTTTTTAGAGGAGGAAAGAAGTTTATATTAAACTTATGGTTCAGATCGACTTGGTATATGCTCTGTCATGTTTTTTATTCCATCAAAGTATTATTGATATGTTAAAAAGTTCCATGTCAAATTTATTTTGGAATATCAAACAAAATAGAATATGTACCGGAAAATCAAACAAAATAACATCAAAGTATTATTGATGAGACCTAGCATTACCCAGGTAGGCCTGGGCACGGATCGGATATCCGTTTTTTTAAGGTATTTGTGATTTGCTTCGAATGCTACGAATATCTAATTTTCCAATTTGCTTTGCTTCGGAAAAATACGGATATTCGGAAAAACGGATATCCAGAAAATAAATAGATATTTGCGGATATTCACGGATACTTACGGATATCTCATTTGTTTTGATTAATACAAATAATCTTAAAAATTTGATACAAATTTGTTTTGTAAAAATATTTTTTGCATGATATAAAGGATAAAAATTAAAAGAAGTATTGAACTTCATATTTTGTAACTTTTTAAACTTAGTTAAAAACTATAATAACACAAAACATAAGAAAAAATTATAATTGTCATAAATGTTTTCTCTTCTTTTATGTAATACTTTTATATAAGTAATAATGTGAATATAATCTATCAAATCATATGCTAGAATAATAATTATATAATTTTATATATATTGACAGATCGGATATTCGCTTCCCAAAATTTTAATATTTGTGATTTGCTTCGAAAGCTTACGGATATCCAGAATTTTCGGATCGAATAGCAACGAATAACAAATCGAATCAAATTTAACGGATAAAATGCTCAGCCCTACACCCAGGATCCTGTCCTCGACCCAGACACCGCTTGGAACCCTTCAACGAAATGTGCAGGCTTTAGTTGGATCATCGATGATGCGGGCAGTGCCGTCCTGTTCATTTGTGTGGCTTAAAGCATTTGAAAAAATGTGGCCCCTATAAATTAAAAATGTTCTTATTCTAAGCTTTGTTAATGGTGAAATAGCATTGAATTCTTTTGACATCATAGAAAAATGTTAATGTTAATTAAAATTTTGTTTCCACGGTTAAAGCAAACTTAGAATTTTTTCATAAAAACGAAAAAAAAAAAGAAAAAAAGTATATCAAGACGATGATTAGAACTGAGGTTGAGGGTAAGAAAATATTTTCACTCGACAAGCTAAGCTAATTTAATTTGTAACGAAGTGGTCAAAGTGGATTCTAAAAATATGTGGCCTAAAGCCAATGCTTTATGTGCCTTAGCGAAGGGACGTCCCTGGTTATCAGAACCATGAATATGTCGAAAGTGAATCTCCGGAACACATCTTGCAAGTCCAGGATCTTCCCTTCCTTTGCAAAATGATCGAAAAGAGGAACAAGCCCGTTCTTGAGTTTACTTCTCGTGGCACTCGCTGAAAGTCTGGGAAACCCCTGATGATTGAGTATCACTTGCGCAGTCTTCCTAACAATCTTTAAAAAAACTAATGTTTGATTGTTTTATGATCAGGATATGTTTTTGGCGGGAGTAAACGCAGGAGCGATCACAATGATATGGGATAAAAAGACTGTAGAAAGACTCGTAACAAGTTTATCTAACCAACCATAATTGAAGTAAACCAAGTATGAAATCACATCAATATAACTAATACGATCATCTTTTAAACGGTGAATCTTTCGGAGTGCGTGAAGTCAACATTCTTGGGAGTTTCAATCTGACAATAGGATCATCAATCACGTGTAAAAGTAAAAAAAAAAAAAATTGGCAAAGTCAACTTTTAAGAGTGGAAACAATGAAAAATGCATTAAATGGCATGAGGCAATAATTAACGGGGATTAATTAATGCGTCTTTGCTGACAAAAAGAAAATTAATGCGTCTTTTATTAATAGTAATGAAAATGTAATTTGCACTGCACGTGTGGGAGGGCGTGTGTGGAAGGCAACCACATTGATAGATGGCGCAGTTGGAAGTTGTTTGTTTTTGGACATACGCAATTTGTTTCACCGTCTAATTGAAAATGAGATTGTTATTCGTTTATGATTAAAATTACAAATCATCTGAATGCTCGATCAAAATAAATTTTAAATTTTATTTTGATCGAAATTTTTTATTCAGATAGTTTATTAAGATGAGTTTAAATGGTGCATCTGCATGGATATGAACATGTCCAAATAACAAATGATGAATTTATCTTTACTAGAATAAATATTTATATTTAAGTTCAGATATATTTTTGCCAAAAACATAAAAATATATTTTCTTATCAAAACTACAAAAATATTTTTTTCTGTCGAAAACACATTTTCCACTAATACCACAAAAACTTTTTTTCGCCAAACTCATAAAAACTCACTTTCTCGCCAAAACAGCAAAACACATTTTCCCGTTAAAATTGAAAAAATGCACTTTCCACCAAAAAATATAAAAACACATTTTCCAGCCAAAATTGGAAAACCTATTTTACCGCCAAAACTGCAAAAATACATTTCTCGCCAAAACCGCAAAAATACAGTTTCCCACCAAAACCATAACACATTTTTCCGCCAAAACAATAAAAACACATTTTTCTGTCAAACCGCAAAAACACATTTTCCGCCAAAACCGCAACAACGTATTAGTCAGGGCTTTTCTATAAGTCCTGGGATATTTCAGGTTAATCAAAACACTACTATAGACTTTTACAACCATGAACTTACAGTAGACTGAATATTTGAAAGTGAAAAATACGTAATATCCGTATGATAGCAATGATTGATTTTCTTAAATAGTTGTTGACTTGATTGTTTAGTTAAAGTTAGATTTAGAAAAATACATTAATTAAATAGAAACAAATCTATTACCACAAATCTGTTAAATAGAAAAAAAGTTAAAATCTTTTTTTATATTGTGTGGTTTGGTGATATTAAATATTAAAATATTAAAAAGTAAGTATATACATAATGAATTAAACGTTACAGTATTGATATATAACTTTACGGTTTTAGAGTTCCGAGACAAATAATATCAATAAACTAAGTTCCAGTCGTACGTGCCATGTTAAGTTAATTTCATCTGTATAAATATAACATGTATTGTATTTATTAGTACAAGAAACAATAGTTAAATAAGAAGAAGTAGCTGTTTGTTGTCAAAAATAAAATAAAATAAGGCGTACTAGTTAGAACATAATTTCAAGAATATAACTTCACAAAATTCATATTAACTTTTGTTATACGATATGTGAAATAATGCCTTGACATGTATCTGTTTAATCTAATAGCTAATTAATAGTTTCTTATAATGAATTCATTTTTAACAAAAGAATATTATTTTTACAATAATTATGATATATCATCTATATAAATACTTGATATTATCTTATTTTCTTATTATTTAAAAAGGATGTTTTCTTTTCTTATGTGCCAAGAAAATGCCATATATGTTATTATTTTTTTTTGATAAAAGTTTCAAATTAATTTCGACATAACACAAATAAACATCAATTAATATATAAAAATAACTAGTTTATTTAAATAATTAGATAAACGATGTGTTTATGACAAATTCTTATTATTTTGTTTTAAGATCATATTTATTACTGGATATTTTTAAATCATATTTGTTACTGGATATAGAATATAATCTATATTTTTATAGTTTATATTTTAATAATAATATAGATAATGTGTAAATGATATTCATAATATTTCATATTAAAATAATATGTTCTCTAATACAAAGAACTATGCGGCTATTTTATATTAGTATCCATTTTAATATTGTATTATAATAATTTGCCGATTATATGATTGTATATATATATACATATTTTTATCATATAGTTGATTGGTACTACAAAAAAACTTATAAAACTTTTCAGCAAATATATAACAATGTTATGGGTCAAATAATATTTCTGACAACTACAACAAAGAAAATTCCAGTTTTTAATAGACATATGTAATTATTATTTTAGTTTATATATAGTTAAGTAAAAAGTTGTACGTTTTCTAACAGTTGAAGACTTTGCTAATATGAATATTATGAGGTATTACAACACGGCCTAAATTTCTAAAGCTTAAAACTTAAGAATACCATATTAAAATACTTTAAATTGATTATTACAGGTGTTAAAAATTTTAAATACAAAAAATATGTTAAATTAAATATTGTTGGATATATATTAGTCCGTACAATACATATCAGTCCGCACGAGATGCAGACACTTACTTAGTTAACTAATATATTCTTTCCAACTCGATCTGGTTTATTTTTAAAATAATAAAATAATAATTTTTTACAGATAATAGATAAATAGATAGTTTCATTAATATCATAAACTAATAATTATTTTATATAAATTTTTATAAACATAAGTAAAATATTATATTATTATTATTTATTCAAAAAAAAAAATTCTCCAATTTTTGTTATATTGAAATATTTAGATGTGATTTGTGTATTTGTATCTAAAATGCATCTACAAACTATATTTCATATATTTAGTACATAAGAACTTAAATAATCAACAAGAAAGACAAGTAATCCAAATTTTTAAAGTTTAAATATAAAAATAGAAAAACATATATTTTTATTTTACATATAGTAATTAAAATATATGAATTAAAATGATATAATATATTCCAAATATTATTAACTTTAAGTTTTAACTTTATAAATAAATAATATAATATATTATTTTAAGTTATTAACTTTATAAATAAATAATACATATTTTATATTCTAAATATTATTAATTTAGAGAGTTTAACTGTTTCTCTGCTTACTCGGATAGGGTCTGTTAGTATTTTTTTTTTATAAACTGGTTCTACAAATATGACTTTCTATAATGATGCTCCGTTTTTCTTTGTTCCAGATGATTTGTTCTCATCAACTTGGGTTGAAATGGATTGCCCCAGTGTCGAGGCTTTGGTTCTCAATGTCTCTTCATCAAGCTATGCGTTACCAAACTTCATAGCTACAATGAAAAAACTGAAGGTTGTGGTTATCATAAACCACAGTCCTGGTCCTGCAAAATTGACCAACTTGTCGTGTCTCAGCTCGTTACCCAACCTAAAACGGATCAGATTTGAGAAAATTTCAATCACTTTGCTGGACATTCTCCTATCACGACTCGGCAGTCTCAAGAAGCTATCTCTGTTCATGTGCAGTTTCGGTGAGGGTTCCTACAACATAGAAGAGAATACTATCCCTGAAGAATTACCAACAAAAAATAGCTATCCCTGAAGCTCTACCAAGCTTAGAGGAGATTGACATAGATTATTGCTATGATCTAGATGAGTTACCTGATTGGGTCTCTGAAGTCGTTTCATTGAAGTAACTTAGCATCACAAACTGTGGTAAGCTCTCTGCACTTCCAAAGGCTATAGGTAACTTGAGTAAACTTGAAGTGTTAAGGTTGTGTTCTTGTATTAATCTCTGTGAGCTGCCTGAATCGACTGAGAGGCTCAGCGATATGATTTACGGTTTTTGGATATTTCTGATTGCTTAGCATTGAAAAAATTGCCTTTCGAGATTGGAAAGTTGCAGAAGTTGGATAAAATCTCGATGAGAATGTGTTCGGGATGCGAATTACCGGATTCAGTGAGGAATTTAAAGAATTTGGTGGTAGAATGTGATGAAGAGACTGGACTTTTGTGGGAAAGGCTAAAGCCAGAAATGAGGAATTTGACAATCACGAAGGGAATTTAGCAGCATGACTTGAAATATAGACAGTGCCGGTCCCGAATAATGTTAGACCGGAATCAATTTACAAAAAAAGGCCTCATAATATGCAAAGCAAGAATATTTTTATGTCAAAAGCATTGACTGGTAATCGAACCCAGCACACATACATTTTTTCTTGCTTCATTAACCACTAAACTACCTAGGGGTTTTGGAAATAAGTGGCCGATTATTTAGTAAACCAAATGAAGGCCGGAAGCCTAAGCTTCCATGGCTTCCCCTCAGGGCCGCTACTGAATATAGAAGCTAGTCTGTCCAAAGGCTAAGGAAAAGGAGAGAGAGAGTGAGAAGCTGAACCAGTGGAAGAGTACCCCAACCTGTCGATCAGTATCCTATATAGTTATATAAATAAGTGCGTATGTAAAAGTGCACGGGTATGTTTGTTATAACCATAACTTGTTCTTGTTGGTTAAGTTTGGTTTCGTTTCGTTTTTCAGTTCCCGGAACTTACATATATATGGTTACGTTCAGTTATTTAAGATGTTTATTTAAGTTTGTGTTGGCTTGGTAAAATAATAAGTTTCAGACTTCTACTCTCTGTTTTTATTTTTCTCGTCCAAGTCTCATTGTTCAAGTTTTCCACAAATCAATAGCTCCTAGAAGGTTTATGCATTTAGTTTTGTTTTATATTTTTTCACTTTGCGTTACAAACTTTTGGTCATTCATTCAGTTTTTTTTTTGAACAAAATATAAGATATTCGGATCTTAAAAACGTTGGATAGTACCATTCTAATAGTAGTATTTTTGAAGTGAAAAACTTAAATAGTTATTTCAATGAATGAAGATGATCTGACCATGACTTTGTTGGGTAAGAAAATAAGGAATTTAAGCAGAAAGTGGCGGGAAAAAGAACCGTTATGAACTAAGATTCAGCGCCAAAAACACACGTACACGTCATTAATTTACGATTTTACCCTTTACTCGTCTTCCACCCAATTATAATAGTCTTCCTTTGAAAGCTTCTCCTCTAATAATTCCTGGGGAAGCCAGCGACTTGTAAAACACAAAACGTGTCTTTAAAAGCAAGAATATTTTCGCATACTGTGTCCACTTACTCCAATCGAGAAAAAAACATCTTCTTCCATTTTTATTTGCCCTCTCATCTTCGTGTCTCTATTCCTCTGCAAAGTATGGAAATTTCGAAGAATTCACAGGTCTGTAGAGGATTAGACACCGACGGTAGCAAATGGGTCATCGCCGAAATCTCTATACGGACTTCACTGAAGCCGGTGAAGACCAAACTGATGAAAAGGCCCGAGAGAGATACAACAAAAGGTGAAGAAGAAGAACATTACTGTGGCAGCGAAGAGTACTGCATCACGCCCACGGCGATAGAAGCGAAGCTCTCTGAGAAACTGATATGTCCCCCGGCGCCAAGGAAACGCCGACCAGCTTTGAAATGTCGGAGCAATGTCGGTATAGAGTACTTTGTGGTGCCTCCTTCAGACTTGGAGACCGTATTTATACGGCGCCGTTAATGTAAAACGATAATATTTTTCAAGCATATGTAGTGAAAGAGTTCTAAGTTGTTGTCAGGACATTGTCACTAGCTTCGACTATAAACTTTGAAGATCATTCACCTTGTACAATATAAATCACCCTGTTTATAATTACAATTTTATTTGCAGTTTATGAACACAGTTACATAATACATAAAAATAACTTATAAATATTCAATTTGCATCGACTAGTTTGTTTGCTTAACACAAAGGAATGCCACTTTACAGATTACAGAATACAAAAGGTCACATAAGAGCAATTAAGCGGACAAGTTCCATTCCTCTATCAAATACATTTTCATGAATATATAATATCAGGTGGAGGTTCATCGTCTCATGCATCTCAAAATACAGATAACTGAATAAGGTAGTAGTATGGGGAGATCTTCACACATAATATATGCTTCTTAATCGTTTTATTATGCTTCATATTACGATTTAATTTTGATATACATAGCACTAAGCTGAATCTCGCTTACTAATTGTGACGCTAAGCCCGTGCTTCATGCTAAGGACAATACCAAGGAGTGGCTCGATCTTCTGGCCTTTGATGACATCAATGTCATAGTTTTGTAGTATCTCCACAATTACTGTCTTCATCAGATTCATAGTTACTTGCTTACCAAGGCAGCTTCTCGGGCCAGTGTTAAACATTAAGAACTTGGAGGTAGGTTAATGTCATGCCTTAAGCTACCTGTATTGGTAACCCATCTCTCTGGTAGTCTGGTTTAAATTCAGACGCATCTTCTCCCCATACAGCTTTCATCCTCCCAAGTGGATACTCTCAAAAAATAAATTTAAAACATTATTATATTATTTTTTAGTTACGCAATTAAAATTATTAAAAAAAAAAATGAAATCATAAATGAAAGACATACCATTTAGAGGGGACGATTGGTTGGACATGTGGTCTATAATGAACATAACCATAGTAACATATGTAGTTTTAATTAATTTACAAAAAAAAACATATGTAGTTTTAATTATTTAGAGTTGCTCAAGAAAAAAAGGACATTATTCTGATATGGGACATAACTCTCATAGGTTATTCTATCATAACCCACACTATTCTTCATGACTCTGTTTAAATGAAATATCCAATTTACCCTTAATGAATTTATTCTTTTTGTTTTAATTTTTTTTTTCCAGCAATTAATTAAAAAATAAACAAAAAAGAAAGAAAAAGAAATTGGTTCCTTTCAACATCGCCGACTTCTGTTCGTACCTCCTCCGGCAGCACGCGACGTCTCCGGTGTTAAACTTTGACGGCAGCACACGGTGTCTCCAGTGCTCTCTGTGAGTCGCGACCATCTTCTCCTTTTCAAACTTGAATCGCACGATGGTCTATTGCTCCAACCTCCACCAACGTTGTGTTCTATAACACGTAGGTGAGTTCCGCCGACTCCACCAAGTCGCCATCATCGCCGTGACCTTAGACCCTCGCCGCCGACTCTGCCAAGCTTCGATTTCAGTAAACCATGGATGAAGATGGATTGAGCAGATCTTAATCAACCATGGATGAACGATCGATTGAATCTGGTGGAGAAACCAACTTGTCATTATTTATGTTTTTGGTCCTCAAATTTTTTGTTTCTTCACTTTGGTCCCAAGCTTTTTAATTGACCAGATTTTTTCTGATTTCAGCTTGAACTTTTCAATTATGCACTTTAAACCATGTTAGCTACAAATGGACAAATAAATACAATACATATATACCTAAATACAATTTAAAATGATTAAAATAAACTAAAACTAACTGCATAATAAGTAAAATTATGAAATTGCTAAAGGAATGGGTGGTACAACTGGTAAAACTCATATACTAGATATATAATGCTGGTTTAATTGGTACAACTTTATATTATATACCAGACATGTATTACTGGTACTACTGGTTAAATTTCTCCATTATATAAATTTTAAAATTTCATTTGGTTTTCCATATAAAGAAAACAATCAACTGACCAAATTGGTGTGTTTATAATGGTCTCTTCTAATTATTTTAGTGTTTTAATATTTTTTTGGCAATTAATACACTATCTCATAAGTTTCCATGTTCCACCATATACTTTGAAGGTTTGTTTATTTGTTTGTCCACTATATTTTTGAAAAACATACATCGAATGAATTTTAACAAAATTAATGATTCGATTATATGTGATATCAAATAGGTGAACATATAGAAATAGTACAACTGGGGTATATTTATTTTTTATGTGGTACAACTAAGTTTTTCAATTTCATTGAAAATACAACTATGTACAAACTTGTACAACCCAAAATTTGGTACAACTACGTGTTATTAAAAGAACATAGTTATATCGGTTAAACCATTCATACATATCTTTCTCGTAGTTATACTAGTTGTACTATTTATACCGATCATATTAATCTACTTTTTTTTTTAATTTTGTGTCTTTTAAGCTTTCATTTTCTTCAAGGAAGTATATTTCTATTAATAACATTAAAATATTTTCCAAGTATGTGTAATGCCTATAGAAAATCATTTAAAATATAACATTTTAAAACTCCATTTGGCTTTCTATAGTTAAATAACAACAGACTATACAAGTTGAAATGTCCTTAAAGTGGTCCATCGTAATTATTTGAAGTTTTACCAAAATTTTTTGCTATTATTACATAATCACATAAGTTTCATTGATCTACCTTATACTTTAAATGTTTGTTTACTAGTTTGTTCACTATATTTTTTGGAAAACTTACACAAAATATATTTTAACAAAACTAATGATTCCTTTGTATGTGGTTCTATGCACTTAAGAATTCAAAGGCTGTACAACTGAGGTATATATATTTTTAATGTGGTACAACTACACAATTCAAATTTTCTACCAAAATACAACTATGAACAAACTTATCCAACTCAAATTCTTGTACAACAATGTATTAGATTGTACAACTAAAATACTGGTACAACTACTTGTTAATAAGTTTGTTATGTTTTAGTTGTTTATCACGGTTTTAATGTGTAACACGTTTTAAGAACAATAGTTGTGCCTTCTTTTGTCTAGTTGTATCAGTTGTATCCGGCAGAGTAATTTTGTCATAGTTTACTTGGTAGTACTAGTTATACCAAAAAACCTGTCAAGTTCAACCAAAATATGACAAATACAAGTTCAATACTAAATCATAAACACACAAGTTCTAAGTTTGACAAAAGCAACACCAAGTCTTAAGTTCACAACATCAACACGTCTTATTGTTACACAAAGCAACACCAACATCTAAAACCAAGCCTGTCTTTTCTTGTCGACTTGAACGATGCGAAGCAACAACATCCACAATCACATGACCTTTCTCCTTGATGAGTACTCCATATGGAAAAGATGCTTGAACTGTGGGTGCTCGTAAAACCACTTCTTCTCGAATGCATTGAATTCATTAATTTAATCAACTTGATGAAATGCTTTTTATGACACCTTGAGGAGAGATTACATGGCTTCCCATACTCGGCCGGTTGGAAGTAAAATACATATACCAGTTGTACAATTAATATTAGCTTGATAAATAGTAGTTGTACGACAAGTTTTACATAGTATAGTTGAAGTTAAATATGTCGTGGTTGTAAGAGTAATACATATAACAGTTGTACAAGTAATACTAGTTTTATTAACAGTTGTAAAGTATTATTAAACAAATAAGTATTAGTTGTACGAGTGATACAAGTTTTACATATTACAGTTTTATTAGAAATATGAGTAATACATGATTTACATGTTCTAGTCAGAAGTTAAACTTCTTAAACTTTAAGTAGTTGTATCAGTTACACAATTTTACATTTTATAGTTGTATTAGTATTACTAGTTAAAATTATTTCAGTTGTGCTAGTCACACTCTCCTCTTAAGTACAACTAAGTCTACTAGAAAAACTATTTACAATATATATCCTAGCTGTATCATATTACAAAAATTAGTCTGATTTTTACCTCTATAGCATTATGTTGTTGAGATGTGTGAGCATCACCGTGATTCAACCCTATTTCTTTGGGATTTTCTCCTTGTTCCGAAGAATGTGTCCTCCCTAGTAGAAGACCAAGAAAGAGGTGTAATGGGATGGTCTTCCGTGTTCACCCGTGGAGGATTTTGTGACCTTGTCGCCTCTGTTGACAGTGGTTCTTCACTGTCAGACTGAGTAGGAGAACCGCTCGAATTAGGAGAAGCGGACGGAGTAGGGACCTGCGGAAATTGTATAACTAGTATAACTAATTCAACTTGTAAACAAATTATTATCCAAATCAGATATTATATATTGAAAACATATTTATGTATTTTGACACATGCAGGTAGGAAAAGATTAGACCAATATGTCTCATTGGTAATACATCATTCTATTTATAGCATCATTCATATACTGAAAACAAAAACCAAGATATCACCATATTAATTTCAAAGTATTAGTTATGTGATTTAATTGTACAAGTTATACTAGTTCTAATTGTACCATTAATACTAATTCTAGTTGTACTAGTTTGAGTTGTACTATTTGCACTAGTTTGAGTTGTACTAGTTGTACTAGTAATACTCTGTGTTCTTCTTTATCATAAACTCGTACATAAAAGATGAAATTCAATTTCGAATAAGATATAGTTGATTAAATATGACTATGGATTGATTGATTTAGGATAAAAAAAGAAAGTTAGTGAATATTTGAAGAATTTTTTTGATTTTGTTTTGAAGTGAAGAAGTTGAAGAAAACCTCAATGGAGTAAGAGGAAGAAGAAGAAGAATGATTAGGGTTAAAATCGGGTCGGGTTATGGGTCGGGTTATGGGTCGAATTCTGGGTAGGATAGGAATGGCATGGGTCTGTAAATGTTTCGAAATCCATAGGTTTTTTGGCTATTTTACCTACTTTTTTATTTAAATTTAAATAAAAAGAAAATTAAATAGAATTAGGGTCATGAGAGAATTGTTGAACTCCCATGTGGGTTACTTCAGAATTTGATCCAGAAAAAAAGTAGTTTACTAAGACATACTGACATAATATGTAATCCGTGTGAACCGAACTCTTTTCAATTACTACTTTCTAGAATGTAAAATTGATATTAAATATAATATTGTTGAACCGTGACCACCCAACTAAATACAATATATTGTATTTTATTTGATTAGTAGCATTTTAAAACGTACTAACATGTCACATTTACATGACTCTTCAACAGACTAATCCGATATTCATAAAATATGAAGGAAACTACAAATACTGAAAATTATAATTTTACTTGTTTCTTGACCACCAGTATAGTGGGGGAATGGATGGAAGTCGTTTGGTTGGTAGATTGAAGTTTCGATCCAATATGCACTATTGTTTATCAATATTTGGCAAATCATCCACTGAGAGGGAGATCCCCTTCTTAACATCTCGTAGCTAGACAAAAATCTGAGAGTAATAAGATTCTGGGGCTTGTGAGAGAAGAAATGAACGATGTGGTTAGTCTGGGGGTAGGTTCTGTTGCAGGAGCTGTGGTCTCTGAGCTCCTGAAACTCGTGATCGAAGAGGCTAAGAGGGTGTTGGCGTTCAAATCTGTGTACAAGGAGCTAGCTTCGAGGATGGAGCAAATGCTTCCGGTGATCATAGATATCGAAACATTGCAAGGTGCAGGAGAACTAAAGAGTCTCACGGATATAATCACTGAAGCTCGTGTACTGGTCGGGAAGTGTTCACAAGTCAAGCGGTGGAATCTACCCTCAAAAGCTAAATATACAAGAAAAATAGAGGAAATCAACAAGAAGATGCTCAATTTCTGTCAGATTCAGCTGCAACTTATTTTTTATCGGAACCAAATGCTGATGATGCGTAAAGCGGGAATTGTTCTACAATCGTGGTCGTATCACGAGGAGTCGCTGTCTCCCAGGCCGTACGACAATCTGCCCAGGGATACGATTATAGCCATTGAGAGTCATCTCAAAATGATCAATAAGGAGCTCGAAGGTTTGAGGGTTTCTCCGCCTGTTTTTAGTGATCTCTTTTCGGTCCCCAAGATTGATAAGGCTCTCTTTGGACTGGATTTGCCGCTAACGGAGGTAAAGAAGAAGCTCCTTGATGATTCAGTGGTTAGTCTCGTGGTCTCTGCTCCTCCCGGGTTCGGGAAAACCACTTTGGTTACTCAGCTTTGTCATGATGACGAGGTTAAAGGTATAACAGTCTTGAAAGTTTTTTTTGCTCTTGAATTTGTATATCTGGTTTCTCATGCAGTTTTTTTTTTTTTTTTTGCAGAAAAGTTCGAGTATATCTTCTTTTGTGTCGCGTCAAGTGCTCCTACCTTTAGGAACATAGTACAGAATTTACTACAGCACAACGGTTACGAAGCACCTACATTTGAGAACGATTCTCAAGCTGTTGATGGCTTAAGAAAGCTGCTTGAGGAACTTGAAGAAGATGGTCCTATATTGTTGGTGCTGGATGATTTGTGGCAAGGAGGAGAGTCCTTTCTTCAGAAATTTCTGATTAACGTACCGAATTTCAAGATTTTGGTGACTTCTTGGTTTGAGTTTCCGAGTTTTGGTCCCACTTATCATTTGAAACCTTTGGGAGATGAAGATGCTATGTCCCTTCTCATTGAGCGGGCATCTCCTGACTGTACTGCACTTGAGCATCAAGATCTTCTACAGAAGGTATTATAGTGACGACAATTCTCTTATTCTAGATTATACCTGCTCCAAGTTTTAAAGCTTCGGTTTATCATGTTTGGGGAAACACAACTTTCATCTTCATTTCTTTTTACATGGTGGGGTTTGCAGATTTTGAAGCTTTGCTATGGATTTCCACTCTTGATTGAAGAAATCGGCGGTGAACTTATAACAAAAGATGTACGTCGGGTGGAAGGCTGGTCCAACGGGGTATTCGTTATTAATCGTCAACCTACTGTGCTAGAATATATGCAGCTTGTTGGCTCCTTTCTTAAAGGAGAAAAGATACGTGCTTCCGGTATAATTGACATGTGGATGGAATTATACGGTAAAGGTAGTAAAAGTGGTACCGTGTACGTGAAGTACCTCAACGACCTGGCTTTCCTTAATTTTTATAAACTTGATCATATCTGGTACGTTGTTTATGCGGCAACACTGTTTCTTTGCACCTTCTTGTAGTCTACCATTTGATGAATTTGTTTTTTTACTTGCCAGGAGAATTGGTGGCTTAGACACCGGTTTTGGTTCTAGTTACATGTGGATCATGTGGATGTTATTCTCTGAGAATTTGCGTAACGTTGTTCCTTTTGGGTACGTTGTTATTGTTTCAACATTGCTTCTTGCACCTTGTTGCCATCTATACCATCAGAGGAACTTACTAATTCGCTTAAAAAACAGGATACATGAACACGAAGACAGTTTCTACAATGATTTCTTGGTCATTCGACATAGTATTCTGAGGGACTTGGCTCAAAGCAAATATGGGGAACACCAAGAAAGGAACAAACAAAATGGAAGAAGATGTTTTTTCACGATTCAATAATTTGTGTGCATATTTCGGGACCCTACATTTTGAAAGAGGCCTCCATTTTACCTTGCATATTTTATTTTAATAATTTGATATTAACTGCATTAGTTCTTCTTTCTTTCTTTTTTTGCGCCTGCGTTACAAACTTTAGTTAATTCATTCAGTTTTTTTTTTAACAAAATATCTAAGAAAACTCTACTAGTATTTATTTTCGAAGCGAGAAACTTAAATAGTATTTCAGTTAATGAAGATGATCTTACCATAACTCTGTTGGGTAAGAAATAAAGAATCTAAGCAGAAAATGGCGGGAAAAAATTCAGCGCCAGAAAATAGACGTGCACACGTTATTAATTTACGATTTTACCCTTTACACACGTCTTCCACCTAATTAATAGTCTTTCTCTGAAAGCTTCTCCTCTAATAATTCTTGGGGAAGCAAGCGACTTGTAAAAGTCAAAAAGTGTCTTTATAAAAGCAATAATGTATCGCTTGCTTTTCACTTCCTCCCTCTTCTTCCTTCAATCGAGAAAAAACATCTTTTTCCATTTCTATTTTCCTCCTCATCTTCGTGTCTCTGTTCCTACGCAAACTATGGAAACTTCAAAGAAATTACAAGTCCGTAGAAGATTAGACACCGACGGTAAAAAATGGGCCATCGCCGAAATCTCTATACGGGCTTCACACTGAAGCCGGTGAAGACCAAACTGAAAAGGACCGAATTATATTTATAATTTTATTTGCATTTTATACACACAGTTACATAAGTATAAAAATAACTTATAAACATTTAAATTTGCTTCGACTATCTTGAATATATGTCGACTAGACGAGCAGTCCTTTTGATTTTTTTTTTTTGTCAGCAGAGTAGCCCTTTTGATTAACACAAAGGAATGCCACTTTATAAATCGACCTAATTCTTATAGTTACATATTTTTATCAATTGAATATTTATTTATTATATTAAAAAATAAATTTATTAATTAAATATTATTTAAAAAACGTGATTTTAATTTTACACATGCTTAATTACATTTTTTATATATTATAAAAAAGTTAGAATCCTTAAAAGTTGCATTGCGCGTCGTGGGGGTCACACGGAAGTCGTTTGGTTTATATCCAATATGAAGTCGTTTGAAGTTTCGATCCACGGAAGTCGTTCCGTCCTGGGGTCACACGGAAGTCGTTTGGTTCACACGGAAGTAGATTGAAGTTTCGATCCAATATGCACTATTTATATATCAATTATTGGCACAAAAATTTCACTTTGATGGAGATCCCCTTCTTAACATCGTAGCTAGACAAAAAAATCTGAGAGTTGTAAGGTTCTGGGGGTTTGTGAGAGAGAAGAAATGAGCGATGTCTTTAGTTTGGGAGTAGATACTATTACAGGAGCTGTGGTCTCTGAGCTCCTTAAAGTCGTGATTGAAGAGGCTAAGATGGTGGTGGCGTTCAAATCTGTGTCTACGGAGCTCGCATCGAAGATGAATAGAGTGCGTTTGGCGTTCATCGAGATCGAAACGTTGCCAGGTGGTGCTGAAGAACTAAAGGAACTCAAGGATATAATCGATGAAGCTCTTGTACTGGTTCGGAAGTGTTCAAAAGTCAAGGGGTGGAATCTACCCGCAAAAGCTAAATATACAAGAAAAATAGAGGTAATCAACAAGAAGCTGCTCGAGTTCTGTCAGATTCAATTGCAGCTTATTATTTATCGGAACCAACGGCTGATAATGCGTGAAATGAGATGTCTTCGACGCTCGTCGGGATACCGCTCAAAGCTGTATGACAATGTGCCCGAGGATAAGTTGATGGCTATTAAGAGCCATCTCGAAAGCATCGTAAAGGAGCTCGACGTTTTGAGTGTTTCTCCTCCTGATCTTTTTCCGGTCCCCAAGATTTGTACGTTTCGTCGTCTCTTTGGATTGGATTTACCGCTGATGGAGGTAAAGAAGAAGCTCCTTGATGATGATGATCCAGTGGCTAGTCTCGTGGTCTCTGCTCCTCCCGGGTGTGGGAAAACCACATTGGTTACTCAGCTTTGTCATGATGATAAGATCAAAGGTATTAAAAGTTTTTATTTCTTTACTCTTGAATTTGGATTTCTGGTTTCTCACGTAGTTAGTTTCCACTTAATTTGCAGAAAAGTTCGAGTATATCTTCTTTTGTGATGTGTCAAAGGTTCCTACCTTCAGGACCATGGTACAGACTTTACTCCAGCACAACGGTTACGATGCACCTACGTTTGACGACGATTCTCAAGCAATTGATGGCTTAAAAAAGCTGCTTGAGGAACTTGAAGAAAATGGTCCTATATTGTTGGTGCTGGATGATGTGTGTCAAGATGCAGAGTCCTTTCTTCAGAAATTTCCGATTAGCCTGCTGAATTTCAAGATCCTGGTGACTTCTTGGTTTGAGTTTCCGAGTTTTGGTCCCACTTATCATTTGCAGCCTTTGGGATATGAAGATGCTAAGTCCCTTCTCATTGAGCGGGCATCTTCACCTGTTTTACGCTGGATATCATCACTTAAGCATGAAGATCTTCTACAGAAGGTATAATAACAACAAGTATCTTATTCTAGATTCTACCTTCAAGTTTTAACGCTTCAGTTATATATCATGTTTGGGGAAACACCAGTTTCATCTTCATTTCTTTTCACGTGGTGGGGTTCGCAGATTTTGAAACATTGCTATGGATTTCCACTCATGATTGAAGTATTCGGCCGTCTACTTAATTATGAAGTTGTACTTTGGGAGAAAAGGTTTAAAGAGGAAGAAAATACTACTACTGTGCTAGAATTTCTGCAGCGCAGGTTGAGTATCTTGGACATTGGCTCCTTTCTTAAAGAAGAAAAGTTACGCGCTTCCGGTATAATTGACATGTGGTTGGAATTATACGGTAAAAGCAGTAAAAGTAGTAACATATACGTGAAGTACCTCAACGACCTGGCTTTCCTTAATATTTATAAACTTGATCGTATCCGGTACGTTGTTTCTGCGGCAACACTATTTCTTTGCACCTTCTTGTCGTCTACAGTTTGAAGAGCTTTTTTATTTACTTGCCAGGAGAATTGGCCGTTTTGGTTCTAATTACATGTGGATCATGTGGATGTTACTCTCTGAGAATTTGCTTAAAGTTATTCCTTCCGGGTATGTTGTTATTGTTTCAATACTGCCATCTCTACCATCAGAGGAACTTATTTATTCGCTTAAAACAGGATAAATGAACACGAAGACGGTTTCTACAATGATTCCTTAGTTGCTCGACCTAGTATTCTCAGGGACTTGGCTCAAAGCAAATATGGGGAACACCAAGAAAGAGAAAGGGTCACTCTGGAGATAATAGAGGATAAATTTCCAGATTGGTGTTTGGATCTAAGGCAGCCTATTAGTGCTTGTCTGTTGTCTATCTCTACAGGTAATTCTTTCATTTTTTTCTTCTGAAAATTGAACGTAGAGATTTTGATCAATTCCTAAAAGAAGAAATAAGAAATAATGGCATAGATAGTTAAATCAATTTTTAAAATTAGATATCATAATCACCTTCACTCATTAAACAAAACTTCTTCTCTAATTCGTCTGAATTCGATGGTATTAGTAATGCCCAACTGCCCCACCA
Organism: Brassica nigra; assembly: GCA_016432835.1. NCBI lineage: Eukaryota > Viridiplantae > Streptophyta > Magnoliopsida > Brassicales > Brassicaceae > Brassica > Brassica nigra. The sequence continues at coordinate 10,591,006 of CM028247.1, read as the reverse complement.
ATTGGCCAACTCTTGAAGAATCGAAAAAAATTGTTATGGACCCTGTGATAAATATGTGATATTTTCGTGCTTTATCATCATTCGTACAATATTACGTGATGACATAAATATCAAATCAATTTTATAAATAATTCAACTACATTAGCACATCACAAATCTGGATATTACAGTTATATTATTAAACTTTTTCAAAGTAAAAGTTTTCTACTTTTTGTTATTGTTTCAAATCATATGGCTGCGATTTGTGCATCATTGCTATTAAAACAGATTTTTTTTTTGTTCTTAATGATATAATTAATCTTACTTAAAATGCCAATGATTATTAATTTTTACTAAAGGTAATTTTATCTTTTGATTTTAAGCTTATAACTACTTATCACAATTATATATATTCTCTACTAAAAGAGAAATACAGCAAAAAAAAAAATTGTATACAAGTCAAAGTTAGGCCATTTCATTAATTATCTAATATAATATATTTGATTATTTACATTAATCAATCAAATATTTTCTTTATTAAAAAGTACAAAAAACAATTATACAAAAGTCACAGTCAAACAATTTCATTAATTTTGATATAATATATTTGATTATTTACATTAATCAATCAAATATTTATATATATATATAAATATATATATATATATATATATATATCATTTTAGAAAATTTAAGAGTTCATAAAGATATTACTAATAAATTAATTTTAACTATAATTTAAATTTTATTTTTAATTACAACAAAATTTGTCGAGAAAAAATATAACAAAATCTTACTAAAAGTTTCTTATATCCATTAATTAATTTAGTAATTAGTACTATAGTATTATTATAAATTACTATTAATAAAGAGTTTATTATAAAATAAAAATTATATGCTATATTTTATAAATTTAAAATTATAGTCTAGATTATAGTAAAATAGAAGTGATATATAAAAATATTATATAAATTATATTAAATTGGTAAGTTAACCTATTTTATTTTTAAAAAAAATTCATTGAAATAAATAAATATCATTCAACTAGGTGTTTTGCCCACTACGGGTTTAATAATTTTACAAAAATTATATTTAAATATATTATCAATTCAAAAATCTTTATAATCAATTATTTTCATACTTTTAAAATATTTAATAATTAATTAATATTAAATCTTTTATATATGATAAAAAAATATTTTACTATGTAAAATAAACTTGAAAACATTCATATATACATAAAAATATATACAAGGATTTATATTTATTTTCAAATATTTTGAATAAAATAATATATAATCTTTTAGATAATGATGATTATTAAATTAATGATTTTTTATTTGTGGGTAATTCTATATTAACAAATCTAATCTAATTATTTATTAAGGATAACAAAGACTTTAAATACTCTAATTTTAACATAAGAGCGAAAAAATACTTTGTAAATAATAGTATACATATTTTTGAATTCTTTAGCAACTTTTTCAGAAATTATTACAATGATTGATTTTTATTATCCTAAGAATTATCTACTTTTGTGATATATATATATATATATATTTATATTAAAATAGATTTCTTTTGATACTATTAAACCAAATATAATATAAACACATATATAATAATTTAATATTACTAAAGTAATATAGTATAAATTTAACTATTTAAATATGATATTATCTTTGAAGTTTTAATTATTCTTAAGATAATGATAAAATTATTTATTAAGATTAATAATTGAATATAAAATATGATTAAATATAAAATATATGATCTAATATATTTAAATTAATAACTCAAATAAAATTAATAAAAACATAAAAATAAGCAAAATTACCTAAAATCATAGGGAGCATGACAAATCAGCAAATCCACTTCATAAATAATAGTATAATATATGTTAAAACGGGATAAAATTTGTAAGTTAACCTATTTCCCAATTTAAAAAAAAATCAATAAATATCAACATATATCAGCTGAGATTAAAGGCAAGAAAATAGACCCGAGATGTTGTTCCATAATTAAAATTTGAGCAATGCTCAGTATATCCCATGCTATTTGCTTTCAAAATTGGTAACAACAAGAATTTTAAAAGATCTAATCTACTGCTGTGGTAAAAGCGAGAGGTTAAGCAAACTAGTTTTTATAGATAGTGTTCCAATGTACTAATTTTTCAAGCAAAATTGTCCCCAGAAAATGTCTTATATCATGAACCTTAATTTTTAAAAAGACTTGATAACTTTTAAGATAGCATGGCATACCCAAGTCAAGTGTATTCAAAATAAACAAAAAATAATAATTTTAATAAATTAGCAATAACAAAAATAAACTAATAGTGAATCATATTTATAAATTTTGTTATTTTCTGTTACCATTTTCTACATTTCTAAAAAGACATAGTAAAAAATCATCAGAATCAAAAGAATTATAGACCAAATTTTCAAAATTTAATCAATTTAAAATAATATCATCAATTTTTTTTGGGTTTCACCGGGTCAACAGTGTCGGTGTTCAGGTTAATGATGGGGTTTGAGGTTTTTACCAGCTTTATTAGAATAATAATTAATGTGTTTTTCAATAAATTTGAAACAGAATATCTATAAATCACCGGATTTACTGGTTTGATTACGGGTCTAGGTCAAATATAAAAACACTGTATTTCAACCTATTTAGTATAATATAACGTCTTTTACAGCTACAAAATTAATCATTACCTACAATATTTAACATATTTATCAAAACAAAAAAAAAACAAAACAATTAAAATATTTACATTTCTTCATTTGCAAAACATCATGATAGTAAAATTTCAAATTATGTTTTTATCTAATCAAAGCAAATAACTTTATGTGTTTTTTTAGAAAAATTGTCAACCAGATTATATCTGCGCTTTTTAAGAACGAATGAAAGTATAGTTTGTATTTAAAAATGCATCTGCATACCATACTATGATTCTAGTACACCAAAACAAAATTAACAAGAAAGGCAAGTAATCCAAATTTATATGATCAATATATAACAAATTTATTTTACATAAAATAGTTAAAATATATGAATTTTAAAACTGAAATTATTTTAAAATATTTGCTATCAAAATATATTTTTAAGTTAACAATTTTTTTAATTAATAAAATGTTACATCCATAATATTAATTTTTAGAGTTTTCATTGTGTCTCTGCTTACTCGAATAAGGTGAGTTAGTATTTGCCCTTCTTTTTATATACGGCTTCTACTTTATTATAGTGATGCTACGTTTTCCATTGCTACAGATCGTTTATTCTCATCGACTTGGGTTGAAATGGATTACCCCAATGTTGAAGCTTTAGTTCTTAGTCTCTCCTCAACAAGCTATGCATTACCAAACTTCATTGCTACAATGAAAAAACTGAAGGTTGTGATTATCATAAATGACGGTTATTATCCTGCAAAATTGACGAACATGTCGTGTCTCAGCTCGTTACCGAACCTAAAACGGATAAGATTTGAGAAAATTTCAATCAATTTGCTGGACATTCTCCTATCACCACTCGGCCGTCTCGAGAAGCTATCTATGTTCAGGTGCAGATTCCGTAAGGTTTCCTACAACATAGAAGAGAATACTATCCCTGAAGGATTACCAACAAAAAAACAAAAAATAGCTATCCCTGAAGCTCTACCGAGTTTACAAGAGATTGACATAGATCATTGCTATGATCTTGATGAGTTACCAGATTGGGTCTCGGAAGTTGTTTCACTGAAGAAACTTAGCATCACGAACTGTGGCAAGTTCTCTGTACTTCCGAAGGTTATAGGTAACTTGAGTTATGAGCTGCCTGAAACGACTGAGAGGCTCAGTAATATACGGTTTTTGGATATTTCTGATTGCTCAGCCTTGAAAAAGTTGCCTTTAGAGATTGGGAAGTTGCAGAAGCTGGAAGAAATTTCGATAAGGACGTGTCCGGGATGCAACTTACCAGATCCAGTTGTAGACTGATGAATTTGAGAAGCTGAACCAGAATCAATGCCTTCGTGGGTGTTGTCTCCGACTGGCACAGTGAAAGACCCAACGAGTATCCTATATATAGTTATATAAATAAATGTGTGTGTAAAATTGCACGGGTATGTTTGTTATAACCATGACTTGATGGTTAGGTTTGGTTACGTTTCATTTTTCAGTTTCCGGAACTTACAGACGGTTACTTTTCTGTTATAATCTAAGATATTTATTTAAGTATGTGTTGTCTTGGTAAAATAATAAGTTTCAGACTCTACTCTCTGTTTTTATTTTTCTCGTCCAAGTCTCATTGTTTTCAAATGTTTCACAAATCAATTGCTCCTAGAAGGTTTTGGCACACGAACGAAACCCTTTTAGTAGACAGAGATAAAGGAGGACTAGACACAGAACAAAAAACGAAGCAGAATGCGAAATAAAATTCTTTCCAGAAACTTAGCCAAGATGCAAACAGCAAACCAACAGATCATAGCAAGAGATAGTGTCCAAACAACATAGGACACGAAGATCAAGAAACAAACAAAATGGAAGAAGAGATGTGTCTGGGATGCCAACTACCAGATCCAGTGCATATTTTGGGACCCTATATTTTGAAAGAGGCCTCCATTTTATCTTGCATATTTTATTTTAATAATTTGATATCAACTGCATTTAGTTCTTTCATTATTTTTTAGCGCCTTGCATTACAAACTTTGGGTAATTCATTCAGTTTTTTTGAACAAAATATAAAATATTTCGATCGGATAACGTTGGTCTAAGAAAATTCTAATATTATTATTTTTTGAAGCGAGAAAGTTAAATAGTATTTCAGTTAATAAAGATGATCATACCATAACTCTGTTGGGTAAGAAAATAAGGAATTTAAGAAGAAAGTGGCGGGAAAAAGAGCCGTTATGATCTAATATTAGCGCCAAAAAATAGGCCTAAACACGTCATTAACTCCCGATGTTACCCTTTTACTCGTCTTTCACCTGTCCAATTATAATAGTCTTCCTCTGAAAGCTTCTCCTCTGATAATTCCTGGGGAAGCAAACAACTTGTAAAAGGCAAAACGTGTCTTTATAAAAGCAATAATGTATCGCTTACTTTTCACTTACTCCAATCGAGAAAAAAACATCTTCTTCCATTTTTATTTGCCCCCTCATGGTTGTGTCTCTGTTCCACGGAAAAATATGGGATCTTCGAAGAAATCACAAGTCTGTAGAGGATTAGACACCGACGGTAAAAAATGGGCCATCGCCGAAATCTCTATACGAACTTCACTGAAGCCGGTGAAGACCAAACTGATGAAAAGGCCCGAGAGAGACACGGAAGCTGAAGAAGAACATTGCAGTGGCAGCGAAGAGTACTGCATCACACCCACGGCAAAAAAAGCGAAGCTCTCTGAGAAACTGATATGTCCGCCGGCGCCAAGGAAACGCCGACCAGCGTTCAAATGTCGGAGCAATGTTAGTATAGAGTACTTTGTGCCTCCTTCAGATTTGGAGACCGTGTTTATACGGCGCTGTTAATGTAAAACGATAATATTCTCACTCGGGACATTGTCACTACTATACCTTCGACTATAAACTTTGAAGATCATTTACCTTATACTCACTGCTTGTACTATATAATAAATCCCCCTATTTATATTTATAATAAACCCACTGACATATTATATAAAAAATAACTTATAAACATTCAATTTGCTTCGACTAACTTGAATATATGTCGACTATACGACTAGTTTGTTCGATTAACACAAAGGAATGCCACTTTATAGATTACAGAATACAAAGGTCATATAAGAACTATTAAGCGGACAAGTTCCATTCATCTATCAATACATTTTCATGAATACATATAACGTAGCATGGGGGATCTTCACAGATAATAACATGCTTCTTAATCGTTTATTATTCTTCCTATAACGATTTAATTTTACGATAGATTGCACTAAGCTGAATCTCGCTTAGTAATTGTGACGCTAAGCCCCTGCTTCATGCGAAGGACAATACCAAGGAGTGGCTCGATCTTCTGACCCTCGATGAAATGAATATTCATAGTTTTGTAGTATCTCCACAATTACTGTCTTCATCAGATTCATAGTTAATTGCTTACCAAGGTAGTTTCTTGGGCCAGTGTTAAACACTAAGAACTTGAAGGTAGGTTCATGTCATGCCTTAAGCTACCTGTAGTGGAAACCCATCTCTCTGGTTTGAATTCAGATGCATCCTCTCCCCATACAGCCTTCACTCTCCCAAGCGCATAAAGAAAGATAATTATCTTGGAGTTTGCATCGACTATATGCCCGCTTGGAAGTTCATCTGTTTTTACAGGAGACTTGCGTTCGAATGGAACTGGTGGGTATAACATCATTGATTCATACAACGCGCCATGTAAGTACACCAGCTTGTTGAGCTCATTGGGATCAAAAGATCACTTCTCCTTGCCAGTTTTGGAGAAGTGATCTTGGCCACCACGTCAGGGTTTTCAGAGAGAAGCCAGGAGAACCAAGTGAGTGCAGAGGTAATGGTGTCTCTCCCGCCTGAAATGTAAGTCAAGATGACATCTTTTGGGAATCGATCATGATCACTAGGGTTCAAGATCTCGTACTTGGTTGTTTCTAGCTTAATGTAGGACGTCAACACATCTTCACATTCTCCTTTAGTTCCCTGAGTCTTACCTCTCTCTCTTAGCTGATATGTATTCCGCACACACACGATCGAAAACGGCACTGGCTTCTACCATTTTCTTCTCTATACCCAACCCCATCCATCTTTGTAGCTTCCACAAGAATCTTGGTTTTATATGTCTATACATAGTCCCTTCTCCAGCCACAGTAAGAGCCTTGGCGAACTCATTCTCTGGCATTTCGATGGAGAGACTCGTAGGATCAGATCCATCTATCAGAACCATGGATATGTCGAAAGTGAATCTCTGGAATACATCTTGCAAGTTCAGGATCTTCCTTCCTTTGCAAAATGATCAAAAAGAGGCACAAGCCCGTTCTTGAGTTTACTTCTTGTAGCATTCACTGAAAGTCTGAGAAACCTCTGATGGTTGAGTATTACCTGCGCAGTCTTCCTAAAATGCTCCCAAGGCTCTGAGTCCACGTTGAATATCACGTCTTTGTAAACGTCAAAAACTTTTTTGAACTCAGGGCCTTTGGCGTAATTCAAGAAGTTCGAGCTTAATATATAGTGAATATCAGCTGGATCAACCGTGACCAACATATCCATACCAGCCAACCATGGACCCTTGAATTGAAATGTTAAGTTGGAGTTCTCAAGAAGCTCCACGGTGAAATCATAGATCCGGTTCAACAGGCCCGGAAGCATCCCGATAAGGGGCCAGATCGTCGTAATGAAGCTCTTAGTTGGTTTCTTGATGAAGAAGTAAAGTAAGATGATAAAGCAAAAGATGGGTATAAATATCGAAGCCATTAGAGACTTTTTTTTTAGTGTACACCTTTGTTGTTTACACACTCTTGAGCTAGACTTCATTTATACCTACACACGCTATAAGCCACTTGTATCCCTTTGATGGCACCGACAACCACAATCGCACGGCTTCTGAGTGACTCTATCGTGGGAATGCACAATGAACTTAACGTGTAGATGTTAAACTGCTGTAAATGGATGGGAAGAACAAATACGGGAGTGTGAATTGTTTTACTAAATTTACATAACCATGCACACACAGATCATTCTGCTTCACATAAAATGACAAAAGAGTTGCTATAAATGATAGCTTGTGCAGTTCGAGTAGGGATCATGCTATGTTTGAGGCAAAAGTAGATCCAAGAATGTGTATTGATCTGAAAATCTTGATATATTATCACATAATGAGAGAGGGAGATTGTCTATATGACAATGCAACACAAATATAAGAATCTTAACAATATCTATATTGATAAATATGAAGAGAGATTCTCATAAATTTATCAAATTATCTTAATTAAGATATTTTTTCCTTATCTTTCTACTTTTATTTTACTTTTTATATATTTTATTTACGAGATACTTGTAAAAAACTCACTAATTAAGATACCTAAAGTTTGCTTAACATCGCCGCCTAGGGCCCTAATCTCCATGCCAAATGGGCTAACACATTAGAGACTAATGGGCTTTGAATATAAAAATTAACGCACTTTCCATATTTTCCTGAAGAAAGTCAAAGCAGCAACAATTTCGAGTTGGGGAGAAAATTTTCATTTTCCCGCGCGGAAGCGAAACCAACAACACCGCCTAAAACAAAATGATTAATCCCGCCGTATTCCACATCTATAACCCAACCCATTTCTTCCCCGGCTCAAAAAATCTACACCACCACATTTCTCCGCCGCTTCTTCGATTTCGATTCGCACAGAGAAATCTCCGATGGAAAACTCCATTTCCAGATCCAGATCCGTCTTCGTCGACATCGGACTAAGAGAGCTCAACGGATTCCGAGGTAATACAAACCTCCACGCGCTCACATTCAATCTCGTCGCGGTTTTTTTATAGATCTGATGAGCTTGTTGTGCTGATTAAATATATTGATTTTTTTTTCAGTAAGGAAGCGACCGTTCTTCGCAGATTCCGAGCTGGTTTGCAGAGAAATAGCCGGCGTCGCTGTGGAACACGACGGCTATCGGACTCCTCCGCTGGCCGTCTCCTTCTGTAAGGTATGGCGGTTCGTCTACGTGATTCTCTCCAACCTCTAACCAATTTTTAATGGAGTCTTCTGAGCATTTAGTGAGATTGCAGATCTAGTTTAACCATTATTTGTATGTTGAATCGTATAGAGTAGCAGGAATTCACAAGTATTCGCGGTGTCTGATGAGGATGGACATGTGAGTTTGTTTAATTCGAATCGCAAGTTTGCTTCTTCTGCGACTCACCAGGAGAACACAGGTCTCATCTCCTTCCCGTTTGATAATTCTATTTTTTTTTTGTTTTTAACTGGATTTAATGCAATACTGAGTCGTGTTTGTTTCAAATGGAATCTTGTGTGTAGAGAACGCTAGGTTTCGTGACTGGATTGCTCATAATAATGCGGTCTTTGACGTTTCTTGGATCAAGGTGCGCCATTTTGCTTGGCATTTAACTATGTATTTTACGTTTGATTCTTTAATGGATTTGACGTGAACTTGTTTCAAATTTATTGCAGGATGATAGCTGTCTTCTGACTGCTTCTGGTGATCAGACTGTAAGTAGTGACTCAATGTTTTTCTTAACTGACTAGTTTACGAGGACAACAGTACGACTTATACGCTTCTCTGTTAATGTTGGTGTAGATTAAAGTATGGGATGTTGAGGAGAATAAGTGTACTGGAGTTCTGATAGGACACACAGGAACTGTCAAATCAATGTGTTCACATCCAACAAACTCTGGTCTGTATCTTGAGAAATTTCTCTTCTTGGTTTCCTAATTGATATTTTCAGTCAAGATAGCTCTAACTTTTTCTGTTTGCAGATCTTCTTGTCTCTGGTTCGAGAGATGGATGTTTTGCACTATGGGATTTAAGGAATAAAAGTAGCTCTCACAAAGAAGAGTTTTGCGTCAAGTAAGTCCTTCTCTCTATCCTTTAGTTGTGAAGATCTTTCTTCTTCTTTTTCCTTTAAACCTTATTGATTGTTGTTCTGTGATTTATGCAGCTCTACCGGCATTGTTAAAGGAGCCCATCTCTCTCCTCTTTCAAAACGAACTGGACGTCACAAGGTTTTTACTCCTTCTCCTTGTGATTTTTCTCTTCTAGCTTAACTATTCTATCTTCTTGGCTAATGGCTTCATGTTTTCAGGCTGCTTCATCAAGCATTACCTCTGTGCTTTATCTCAAGGACGAAATCACAATTGCCACTGCTGGAGCACCAGATAGGTACTTGCACTAACGTTAATTAGGTTCATGTAAATTGTATTGCAGAGCTTATAGAAATGTTGTTTACATCCTTTGCTTTTTTCTACCATTCTTTCAGCGCCTTGAAATTTTGGGATACAAGAAAGCTGAAAGTTCCCCTTGCTCAAGCATCTCCACAGTCAGACCCAACAAACACGAAGGTAACTATGCTTTCTATTCCTATCATATGTTATTTCTGAATGGTTACGATGTGAATTTGACACTAAGGTTATCTTTTTTTATTGGTGGTTTCAGGAAAAGAAAGCACATGGTATTGTATCCTTGTCCCAAGACTCAAGTGGAACCTCTCTTACAGCATCATGCAAGGACAACAGGTTTGATTTTCAATATGCATAGACTCATGACTTTACTTAGTATGTCCCCTGCACTATGAGAAAGTCCTTACTAAAACATCCAACTCTAACCAAATATGTTATCTCCTTTTGAATAATCTGTTGCAGAATCTATCTATACAACATACTGCAGCTTGACAAAGGACCTGTACAATCTTTCTCTGGTTGCCGAATAGGTTCTTTTTTCGTCAGGGTAATAACTCCTCGTCCACCATTTTCCATTCAATCCAACAATAAATATGTTTTCCGACATTTTTTACACGCTCACTCATTCACTGCAATCTTGCTCTACAGACAATGATTAGTCCTGATGGTGAACACATTTTGAGCGGTTCAAGCGACGGTAACGCTTACATATGGCAGGTGGGAATTCTATGTCACATAGTTTGGCATTTTCTCTTATAAATCAAAGGTTCAGGAGTAATATATGCTTAAAGAACCGCTACAATTTCAGGTGAATAAGCCTCAAGTAGATCCTACAATCTTGAAAGGTCATGACAATGAAGTATCTGCTGTAGATTGGTAACAACACTTCACCGAGCCTTTTTCTATTTCTCGTTGAATCCAACTTTTCCGACAAGTAGATTCTATGGTAATAACTAAATCTTTTGTGCAGGTCTTCATCAGAGATCGGGAAAGTAGTTACAGCTTCAGATGACTTCACGGTAATAAAAACATTTCATCACATGTTTGGGAGAAAAAGAAAAGCAAAAGCTTATGATTTTTAGTGTATTGTCTTTACCTTTGGTCCCATTACTGACTCTCATGTCTGTTAATATTAGGTACGCCTGTGGAACATAGAGACCAGTCGCTGCTCAAATGCAAACTTAACAGCATCTGCGTCTAGAGTTAAACGCAGAGTAACCGCACTGTCAAATACTGAAGCCAAAGAAAGACTTGAGAGGAACAACGAACCTGAGAGTCCCCAAAAGCATTCATCAGATAATCAATCTATGCCAAACATCAGAACTCCAGAGGCTCAGACGAAGAAAACATCGTTATCATCATCATCAACATTGTCATTATCATCTTTAGAAGAAGATAAAATGTGCGAGAAAACACCAGAGACAGCGGTCAACAGTCCATCATCAGTCCTAAACCTTCCTTCCTCTGTCAAAAGGCGAACCATTAGAGATTATTTCCTTGTCACTCCCTAAACATGCATCTCCTTTTTCCAAAGATTGCTATTGTTGTACATAAATATGTAAGATTTTATTAGATTCAGGTTGTATCTGAAAATTTTGCATAAAGTGAACCATTATCATAAACAAGTAACAATTCTTAAGGATGATCAGAACATAAAAGTTTTATAATAAGAAGCAATGATTTTAAATATCAGACTGTGTGTTCACAAAAATAATATTATAACACTTAATTACGCTTGGATTCATCTCTATAAACAAAATAAAAGACGGAATGAAAATATTGGATTGAAAATAAGATTGGACACCACTAGATTAGATTCGATGTATATAAAATTATGTAAAAAGAAAAGATGTGCGTTTATAGAATAAAATTTGATCGAATAATTGTGCATATCTTCTAATGATTGTTGTGGCCACATGCATATAATACTTGACTTGCAAATTGCAATAATTCCGTCGACATTTTCCCGCGTTATATATTTCTTCAACAACCAATTCACAAAGTCCCAAACCTATGATTACTAAATCATAAGTACCACAATTAATAAGATTTCATTTGGAGGATTTGATCGACCATATCTTATATTCTCATCAGCTGATATAGTTTCCTTATCATTACTTTTCTTATTAACAACAATGAAATATGTGCTCAAGAATATAAGCTATTGAAATATGTGGAAGTACCGTGACCTAATGATCAAGGTCTAAAAGCTTCTACATCCAGGTATGCGGTTTAAATTCCAGGCGACGCAATTTCTACAGAAAGAGGTATGGATTTCAATTCCCGGAGAAGGCGGATTATGCAAAAAATTAGAGAAAAGTCTTACAAGAGATCTTCAGCATGGTACAAGGAGTACGTCAGGAATGGATCTCATATGGTAACTCAGGGTGTTGCAGTAGGGGTGAATCCTCATAAGACATGTAGTATTATCGGCTATAATATTGTTTATGTGATGTTTCTTATAATTTGTAATTGCATAATTAACCAGACAAAAAATAATATAAGCTATTGGTAACTTTCCTTTCAAAATATATATTGGAATTTTGACAAATTAAAAATAGTATCCACTTTAACTTTTATTCTACATCTACCATATAAATTATCAATAATGTTACGAATATAATAATTTATTAATTTATGTGGTCATTAATTTTTTAAAAAATACTTTTAGATTTAAATTTATAAAATAACTTTTCAATTTTTAAAAGAAAAATTGATTTCGTGATATTATATACTAATTATTTTTTTATAGATGTGCTTTATATGTAATACATAAAATAACATTAAAATATTGAAATACAAAAATAAAAGTTATTGATAAATTTTATTTTTAAAATAAACATTATAGTGTTTTGTTTATATTTACTGGAAGAATGTCTACAAGCTTAGCCCCTTCTCTTTATCGAAGGCAAATCAGGTTAGTAGGGCAATCCCTCGATGAACCACTTCTAACTGTTTTATTTTAAACTTTTCCATTTGAAGTTGATTCTATAGGTGCAGTCGTAGTTTTAGCTTCTTTCTTTTTAATTGCTGGAGTTGTATATGACATCAAGCTTTCCTTGTTAAGTAATAGTTCCAGTGGAAGTAGAAGACATAATCCATTTTTTCTATATAACAATATTTATAATTATAATAATCATATGTGTTTACTTAAAAGTTGATTAAATTATGTCATATTCTATATTTTTCCAAATTGAAATTTTAAAAAATATTATCTCGTTATGTGTATTAACTTATCAAATATTAATTTGTAGAGTTTTTCTTGTAAAAACATTCTAACATTTACTAAATTTTATTAAACATAGTTCCCCTGAAACTAAGGCTATGAATTTTTAAGGCGTTCTGTAGTTGGATGGAATGTTACCATTTATATTTTTTTTTGTTTTTGTATATAAATAAAATAAATATAACAAAATTTTACTTTTCAGTCTTGCGATTAAAATATCAGCATAATAGCATGATTTATAGGGAAAGCATTTTAATATTTTTTTATTTCAGATAATATCTGAAAAACAAATATTAGTTACTAGATTGTGATCAAATATTATTATTTTTCTGAAAAGAGAACGTTGGAATCGAGCAAGACTTTCGGTATCCCAAATATTCAAGTGATAAGCACACCTTACCAACTTATAGGTGCATGCATATGTACATATATAATACTGATTTTCCTTTTTACTAGATTATGCACCAATGTTTGTATTCATGCGTATTCAAGTGCTTTCATTTTTTGGGGTTCTAAATTGGGCTTTATCTTTTCCTTCTTTTTTTCCTTTTCCTTTCAGTGTCATATTATTTTCATACTTTCTGGTTGAACATTTTGATATATATGCATACACTGAAATCTAATCAGGGAATTAAATATGTAAAGTATCGTTACCAAAAAAAAGTATACGTAAAGTAATGCTTGCCAATGATTATCTTAACTAATCATTGGTATAATGCACACTTGTTAATAATTATACATGTTTTATGAAAATTCATTTCTTTTTGTATCACTTGTACCGTCTTATAGGATCCATACTATATTATTTACCTGATATTGCAGATCTTTTGTAAGTTTTTTCCGTTAATTTATCTAATTTTTCATTTTCTATGATTTGAAATTCAGATTTTTTAATATTAAAATAGTATTAAATTTTTTTAAGAAAATTTTGACCAAAGGGACTTCCACCTAAAGTTTGGTATATATGTTTGTGAAAAGAATAATGCATTGCCGCATTGGTGTGCATCTAATCATAGGTTATAAAAGATACGTACCAACTACTTAGTATGATTGTAGTCGAGAAAAACAACAACAACTTTGTTTGGTAAAATCTCATAGGCTTTACTTTGTTTGGATGACTGAAGTTTTTTAGCTGAGCAGTGAGCACAATGATTCTTAAATGTACATCAGTACATGCTAATTTGTTAAATTTAATTTTAGGAATATATAGATTCCATGATTCAAACACAACACATGCGTTAGTGATATAAAATAAAAATTGGAAAAGAAAAATCAAAACACATACTGTTTTTAATATGATCTTATATTTTTTCTTTGTATATATTTTTCTACGAACTAAAGCATTTTTATACACACAATTAAATCTAATAGTGTTTATGTAAATATATGCGGAAATACTGATTTCACAATTAATTTAAAGTGATAATGGCCGTATAGCAAAAAAAAGTTTGTTTGCAGAAATCTTTATTTGTTCTACTCCATATTTCAGATAATATACTATAGAAAATATGCTATGTACACTTTTGATATTTAAGCATTTGGCTCAACTATTAGGGTATATGCCCAAATTTCTGAATGAACACAGTAGTTAATAAATTAAATAAAACTCCAAAAGGTATCAATCCTTTTCCAGAGAGATGAACAAAAAATCTTGAGGGGTTATAAACTTATATGTTAACAGTTAAATTCAACCAAACAAAATGACAGTACACACGTCGGATTTTCTCAGATACTCAATAGTTGGGGACTTCTTTGTAACTTTATTTCCAAAAACCTTCTGAAATTAATTTTAAAACAATATAATGCATTAAGAAGTGGACCAGAGACTTCACAAACATGTCTACTATTTTTTTTTTACAAAATACCAAACCTTGAGAAAAAGGTCAAACTGTCAAGGCCCCCGGAAACTTTTTTTTTTTGGACAAATCCCTCGGAATTGAAGTTGAAATCATACATTGGTCGCGTCGAAAAGCAATATTCAAGTTTGGTTCCAAATTAGTCAAAGAAAAAATTTTGGTTGCAAATTAAGAAAAAGTTTGGTTCCGAATTCTTTTAGAAAGCATCATCAAAGTACGAGAGACACCAAATTGTGTTTTATAACTTAGATATAAGTATGCTAATACAAGTTTTTTTAACACCAGAAAAATAATCAATTAAATCATCAAGGCGACATATCCAATAATATAAATAACCCTACAAATAATAATTTCACAACGAAAGTCTACATGAAACACTTCAAGTCACGACAGATGATTCTGCATGTACGACATACACATAATATGATAATTTAAGTTTACTAAAGGATTTTTCTAAATATATTTCTCAATCATCGAGATATATATATATATATAATCAGAAAATATATCTAGGCAAGAGATCAGTTTTTCTCCAGTACAAAATTATTAATTTTATATATGACCACACAGAGTAAGTCTATTCTTTATGATCCATTTAAATATTTGGGGAAAAAATCAATTCGTGGATTGCAACTACCTTTCTAAGATTAGTTTGAATATTTCCCGTGGAATAACTCCAAAATAATCATATACATAGTCCATATGTTGAATTTTTTTATATATTATATTATATTGAAAAGTTGGATATATTGCAAGTATAATCTCTTAGTTTGTGATTTACACAAAGAATAATTTGCTTCAAAATTAAGTTACGGAAATGTTTTAAATTATTGGAAGGCTATCAAATGGACTAAAATTTTCTACGGTTAGGAGGTATTCTTTGTAAGTTCACTATTTTAGGTCCTCAATTAATTGAAGCTAATTTGTCTTTTTGCAATCTCATTATATTCAGCTTCTTTCTCGCTCATAGCACCAAAAATACTTTTTGCCCACACACACACACTTTCTCTCTCTGATCCCTATCTCTCTTCTCTCTCCAACTTTCCCCTTGGAAACTCCTCATTGTCTCTGACTAGGGTTTTCTCTTAAAATGACAAAAGAATCTCATAATTGAAGATCCTCTTAAGGATTCCATCTCCTCATAGTTAAGATATAGAAGAGAGAAACGAAGAAGAGCAAACAATTCTGAGTAGTATCAAGGGGACTTACTCTTGTTGCTCCATCGAAAGGTAAGAGCAAACGTGTTTCATTCTACTCAACCAGTTTACACACACACTTGCATTATATATATACCGTACTTTTATGTTAATCGGTTATATGATATTAGAGAGTTTAAATCATGAAGATTTTATCACTGATCTTGAACTTTCAAGTTACAATTGGATAACCTTTATTTACAAACTAAAAAGTTAGAGTTGAAGTGCAATGTAAATTTCATGACCTCTTATATATATAGTGAAGATACAATACTGAATCACTGACCCTTAAGTATATAATCCATTTTGTGAGATCATAGATTCAAGAAATTGGACCAATATTTGCTGTATAGATGAGGAGATCTCAGAGTCAGAGAGATATAAAGTGTTGTGGATGAAAAAATCAGAAAAAAATCTGCTAAACTAAACGCCAAGAACAGAAATTTATGGTCGAGAGTAATTATGTTCGAACCAATAGAAAAAAGAGTAATCAAAGATTGATAGGAAAAAGTCAATTTCCCTTGTTTTTTTGCCAAATTTAGGGGCACATAAATACTTATGTCGTTTATGAAAAAAGCCATGTTATACCCAAAAGATCTATGTCTAGTGTATATAATACGAAAAGTGCAAAGTTTACATAACCCTGTCATCAGATTGAACGAACTGATACTCCATAATGTAGAACGAGTATGGCCTTTTGATGTAAAAAAGACGTAGAACGAGTTACCTTCAATTTGAATATATATATATATATATATATATATATATATAGCAGCATCCATTTCTTCATGTATATATGGAGATTAAATGGACGTTATTTGTTTTTGTGTTATGTAGTCGCACAACTAACTTATATAACTTTTCTTGATCGTACTGCGTGTTAGATTTACCAATACTTATCATGTCTTGTGACCAATTATATTGAAGATGAGACTATTATCTATGTATGCCTTTGTTTCTAAGATTAATGAACTGTGCGGATTAAAAGACTAAGATCATCTTATGCTTATAATCAATTACGTTGATGATAATGTATATTTTTTCTAATTATACCAACACAAAATGGAAACAATATTTCTGAAATGTTTAAATGTGTACGTAGACACATACACACTGTGTAAAAGTTACTGACGTATTTTTTTTTTTTTTATCAACATAAATTCATTAAAACTTAAAAGGAGGGGTTCAGCCGAATATAAAACTTAAAAGTTACTGATCTATAAAACGAGGAAATTTATAGAATTGCAATATTGATAAGGATCAAAATTCATACCAATCTTGTAATTTTCCTCAAAACTCCATATGTGATTACACTGTTTTTTTTTTTTTTTTTTCCACAACTAAATATCAGGGGAAATATAACAAAAAGATGTCCTCCTCGTATACGAACTATACAAATTCACCGTGCGCGGCATGCAAGTTCCTCCGGCGGAAATGCACTCCAGACTGCGTATTCGCACCGTATTTTCCGCCAGAGGAACCTACAAAGTTCGCGAACGTCCACCGGATATTCGGGGCAAGCAACGTCAGCAAGATCCTCCAGGACGTGGCGCCACATCAACGAGAAGATGCAGTGAACTCGCTTGCTTACGAGGCGGAAGCAAGGCTAAGAGATCCAGTTTATGGTTGCGTTGGGGCCATCTCGGTGCTCCAAAGACAGGTATTGGGGCTGCAAAGGGAACTAGAGGAGACTAATGCTGATATCATGAGGTACGCTAGTTGCCTTGGTGGTGAAACGACGTCGTTTTGCGGAGGCCAGAGAGGCTGACTGGTCGACGAAAAATCTTTGAATATATATGTTGATGAGAACATCCATGCATGATATATATATATATATGTATGTGTATGTGCATATGCGTAATTTAAACTGTATTTTCTTTTACATGGGAGGTCAAAGGATATTTGTGAATATGCCAAACAAGCAAATATAGTAACTGATGTATGTGGTTGTCTTTGCTTAATCATAACTTGCATTTCAATAATTTGAACTAGATTACTAATTCACACAAATGAACTCAATCTTGAAACTATGGATTCATGTTTGAACCTCATAATACTTTGCTAAAATGTGCTGCCTAACTCTTACCAAAAGCATTTCAACCAACTTGAACAATCACATTGTTAGAATGATAGGAAATAAGGACGTGCGTACTCCCGTTTATACAACATATTTCATTGCTTCATGACCACATTTTTGCATTTTTTTATTGTTTCATTCAACGATTGTCATACTATCTATTTCAGTGAAGCAATATTAATATTGAAAGAGTGTTCCAAAAAATCCTGAACTATGATATATAGTTTAGTGTGTCGACAGTTTTGAATAGACATGAAAATTGGCTAATAATTGGTTGTTTGATTATTTCCACTCGTCACTAAGAAACATCATTTTGCTAATATTCTAATGTAGTCAAGTGATTTTGAATATATTGTCGACTTAAGAAAGAAAAGTTTAAATAAATAATCAAATTGCTGAAAACATCAAGTAATAGTACCTTTGTTTAGGCACATGTCTTCATAGGGAATCTCTTTTTTAAAGTCGCTCCATTTTTATTTCATGTCATTTGGCGGCGACCTAACAATCAATTATTGTTCACATACAAATCAAGTCACCAACTATACCAACTCCTAGTTTTTTTTCTTTTCCATAATTAAGATTGATGATCATCTATTTTACAAAAATTAAGACCGAGTATGATATACAAAAATCAATGAATCAAAAGTTTCGAAATATATTATAAGTAAAACGTCGTCTAACTATTTAACCAATTCCAATTGATTTGAACAACATTATTGAAAAGAACCATTTTAAGATTATAAGGTGAAAGGGGTTTTCAGATGATACACTATATGAAAATGTTTAATGAAGTGTTTAAATACCCCTTCCGGCATCACTATTTTTTTTCTCTCTTTTTAAAAATTTCTTAAAGTTTGACGTGAATAAATGATAACTAGCACACTGTTAAAAATAAAGTGAAATTAATATGTTTCCCAATTCTCAAACGGAAATCAACTGTCTTCATTTACCTCTTACAGCTTTACCAATTGGTTGCATGGACACAGTTCAAATTCTACCATTGCGCAAATAGAGAGAAATCAGACGCATCATCAGGTTTATTATGCTTTAATACTCCTTACCTCACTTGTGTTTGGAACAAATCACGATAACTTTAAAAGGATCTAAGACGCATCAATTATTCTTCAGTACTTCTTACATCACTTGTGCTTGGATGGAGTCAGGGTGTCTTCTATATTGTTCACATGTTTATCTATATAATTATATATGTATGTCGACTTCCATCGTGGATTTACATGTCGACTTTAAGCCAAGGGAATTCAAGATTGTGTTCAGACACAAGTCAGCTCCAGCCTCCAGAAACAGTGTCATCATTTCATTTTAACCTTTTATATATTATAACATCTTATTTATTACAAACTATCACTGTCTACTGCAGAAATATGATTGTATTGCCATGTGATATATCATCTCATAGTTTATACATCTTTAGACTTTTCCTCAGTTATTCCATTCTTCTCCTTCAAATCTCCCATGGTTTTTCTTTATCGTGATAATAACAAAATGATAACAGATCGGTTACATTTTGAAAAAAAATCCACATCTTACAAATTTCATAAGGAAAAGAAATCTAAGCTATTATTATTTTTGGTCACGGGTTCACACCATTTTCTTTTTACAATTAAACTTTTCTATATTCGAAAACTGGACTCGGTGACCATATAAAACTCCAGCAGAACTATTGTACTAATGTCTCTGTTTGGAGGAAAGCCTACTGCGTCAGTACGTGTGATTTAAGCCATATACCTTACTTTTTATAGGTTAAATCCAAGTTGGAAATCAATCTCATCATTAAAAAGGCAGGAAAACGTAAAAAGGGGCCACATATGGGCCCAATTTGTGGACCAAAAGATAGTGAGCCAGAAGTTTGTCATTTCACTATCAGGTAGCAGTGGACCACCACTAAAACGCCCAATAGCTTAGAAATGTCCAATAACAGAAAAAAATGAAAAGCCTTGTTCCACGGACGAAGTCGTTTTCGTCAGCAATTGATTGGTTCGATTATATCTTTATTTCGTTTTCTTTGATTAGACATCTGTGAGAGAAAAAGGTGCTAAAGCCAATGGAGAACCACAGTGTGCTCGTGTTACAAAAGCGATCAACCGATTCTGGTCCAAGTTATGCATAAACAAATTATATGTTTCATATAATTTGTGGCATGATTAGATGGTGTAAGTGTAACTAACAAAGTAACATTATTACTTGTACTGATTCTCGAAAATTATACTAATACTTATAATAGTCACGATTATTGTTCAATACTTTCATATCTCCTGTTTTCTGTAAATATCTTTGGTATTTCGAATCAGGCAACACCAGACGGGAGAGTCTATAAATGGTTCAACTTGATTTGCAAATACTGTAACACAACAAGGCGACAATGCAGAACTGTCTCAACCTTTGTTTCCCAAGACATGCAATATATATATATATATATATTTGTAGTAAGTGTAAGTTGAGCCGAGGAAACGGAAGGCGATGAAGTGCCTTACATCAAGATCAAGTCCAACTACCACTAGACCACATGCATGCGAACCATAGTTTTATTTTTGGGTTTTCAAGTTTTTTATTAATAGAATTCTTTTTTTTTTTGACAAAGGGCTTTATTAATAGAATTCTTGTGATTAGATTTTTACACTAACTAAAAGAAAACATGGGATTACCAGACGAACAAATGACCCACATTTCAATTATGTTGTTACTTTTGCTACGTACATTGTCCATGTTTAAGCTAGTAACCCAAACTACTAATACAATCGTTGATAGTTATACTGCATGTGGCTACGTTAAAACATAAAAGGGTGATAGAACTGTACAGTGTACTGTAACTTGGATTCGATAAAAAGTTATTTTAGCGGATGTAGGAATGTGAAAGAACATTTTGGCACACAAGTGCATATGGATGCATCGATAGAAGTATTAGTAAGAGCAATTGCAAACACGTTTCTTTTTATTTGAATACGGTGGGAGAGAAAAAGGAAAAACGATCAGGAAACCTGGAATCATGCAATGCCACAACTCTCCTTCACCACATTCTTACGTGTTCTCTTCTATTCTCTTCACTCCAAATCTCCTTACTTTCGCTTCTGTTTTATATATATATGTTCTATTATTAGAACACCAATTTATATATCTCTTATACCCCTTTGCTGTTGTCTCTGTATTTTTGTTTAGACTTTGCTCTTTAAGCTAGTAGCTTTAAATAATATCAATCGATATGGCGAATGTGGGCAGGCGTGTGCGCATGTCGACCATTCTGACAAAAGAATTCATATAATGTCGGTTATGGTTATGTTTATAGTGCTGGTGCTGATTACAAGAATCGTGGCCCTTCCACAAGCCAAGTATCTTTGTTAATTCTCTTTTAGTTTTTTCTTTCTTTTCTTTTCTGCTCATTCACTCAAAAGTCAAAACGATATGAAGATTTCTGGAAATCTGAATAAAACACCGACTAATATATGTGAAAACCATGAATTTCGGGCTTGAAATCTGTTACATTAGTCCATATTTTATGTCTCAGGGATTCCCAAACAAGTTATGCAAAAATGTAAACAAAGAATATAAATTTAACTCCGAGTTTCCACGGTAGCACCATTTACATGTGTCTCAGTGTCAGGCATGTATTTATAGGGTCACATTCAGATAGTCACGGTTAGATTTATTACAAAATGAGTTTTGACATTAATTGTAGCAACTTTTATGTCCCAGTTTCTTCCATCTTGAATATTTTCTCGGTCTCTGTATGCACGTCTTAAAAACGAAATAAACATGTTTCTTGTTTCTTTTGGATAACCAGAATTCAGGTTTAGCTTATGTAGTTCATTAAAAAAAAAGTGAATGGAACTTCTTAAAGACTCAAACACATGAACTTTTTCCTAAATGATTGTGTCTACTCTTAGACACTTGCATGACATACGTACTTCCAAACTGTTATCCAGATCAACATTTATTCTTCCACAGTATATGGTTGTTTTTTTGTTGTAGAATATTAAATTTATACCAAATTCTCAAATTACTAATAGAGATTACAATGATAATTTGTAGCAGAAAACAGATATAAAACTAGACAAGCCTATAACAAAAATGAATTGAACCCGAAACAAAAGCTTCCAACAACCCACCCATATATGTTTGACACTATAAGTTCATCACTAATACTAATCATATTCGTGATCTCACCAGCTTTCAAATTATGTTTTGTTCTAAGTTCACTGATGAATCAACTATCTTCCTCAAACTTAATTAACCCATCTTCACCATTAATTCCATGATCATGTATGTTTGCCAACAAAATTCCTCACACAAATACGCAATCTTAAATTTACTTTCAGGGCGTCTACTTTAATAGATTCATATGATCTACATATTTTACACATCACATTTCCAACTGTCTTCTTAAAATATTTTCTACACATCACGTTATAGCTGTACTTGTCTTGTTTTTAACTCGTTACATGTTTTTTTTTTTAAATCATTGTTGAGGGTTTCATATTCCTTTTTTTTTAATGTTTCCTTTTTTTCTTGCTTTATTTGTTCAAGGTGAGGGTTTTCGTATCCACACTTCATTTTACTTTTGAACTCTTGATATCGGCTTATTGGGCCTAATTAAGACGGCCCATTATCTAGAGCCGGCTGATCGTGTTCCCTTTCCCGGCGCTGAAAATCTACAGCCCCACCGTCTCGTAGCCGCTGCCTTCTCTCTCTCACTGGTCACACGAAGCAATGGCCTCTTACGCTACGTTACTCGAGAAAACTCGAGTCCCTCAACCTTCAATTCAGAGACTCGCTGTGATCTCCGTCTTCTCCAAGTTCCGATCTGCTCCAGAGTCGGAATCCGAGACCGGAAGAGAAGCTATCTCCTTCTGCCTCACCTCCGAATCTGTCACCGTCGTCGATCAATCCGTTCGTGAGCTATGCCGATTAGTCTCGGACTCCGTTCTGGACCTCTCCCGCGGTTTGCTCGAGCTTCAATCCGCACTCGAAGGATGCGACTCGAGATTGGTTCCAATCTTTGTGAAAGGCTTAGGGTTTTTGATTCGCATCGGTTACGAACAGAGAGATGGGAATTGGAAGTTCAATTCGACTGAGAATCATCCCTTTGTGAGGGTATGTGATACACATAGCCGGTCCTGACCATAGAGATTCAAATTGATTAAGAAAAATATATGCATTGATTTATTTAGTAATGGCAAGATTTTTTGATGATCCTCCTTGTTGTTGGTTTGTTGCAGATCCTTTCGTGCCGAGTGGAGACGCAGACGGAGCTTATTCGCCAAGTATCACTCTTTGTGATGCGTAATCGGCGGTTGGGGATGGTGGGAGTATGTGAATTTCTGGAGCCGTTCGTGAATTTTGTAATATTACGTGTCCCATTTGCAGATTCATCCCCGTCTTTGTTTGTGAGGGAGTTAGTCTCATCAATGGCTTCCCTTTGTTGCTCATGCCGTCATGAAGCACTGCCAGTGTTCAGATTACTTATGCGGTGTCTTAAGTATGTCCCAGGGAAGAACTCGGAAGTAAGTGTTTA
The DNA here is from genome assembly GCA_016432835.1 of Brassica nigra. Lineage (NCBI taxonomy): Eukaryota > Viridiplantae > Streptophyta > Magnoliopsida > Brassicales > Brassicaceae > Brassica > Brassica nigra. Next base: position 10,567,294 of record CM028247.1, on the reverse strand, counting down.
TTATTGACAGTTACTATGATGAATGCTAATAGGACCCAAGTACTAAGTTTCTGAGACTATTCAGGACAATAGAAATTTCAGCTGCATTGTCAAGACTCTAGTGGATGCTTACACTGTGGTTGCGAGAGACTTGGTTGGAAGTAGATTGGTATGTGCTGATTGCGTCATTGACTTCATCTTGATCTTTGTGCTTCTTTTCCGTCATGTATTCATTTATTTAATGCTAGCAGGAAGTAGTAGAAGTTCATGTGCTTGGTGTTCAACTGGTAGATACCGTGCTTTTGCTTTGTGCCTCTCCTCATGTCCAGAACACTGAGCAAGAGGCTGTGATCGAATCGTTGAGGCACTTGTTAGCTGTTCAGAAAGACCTTGGATTACCATATTCACGTGATTTATCTTTGGTGGTTCTCTCGCTTGTTTTCATGCTTGCCAAGTCCAGTGTCGAGCACGAGCAACTCTCTATTTTGAAGTTGCTGCTTTTCCTGCTCAAATGGAAAAGTGAAAATGGTATATCTGTGCTCAATCTTTCTTGTCATTACACTCATGCACGTTTCATTGTCTAATATCGTAGCAGCTTATTTACTCCAATCAAATTGGTCTGTCCTGCTATTGTTTGACTCCCTGTTTCCTTCTTATTTTGGAAAACTAGTTTGATGTATGCATTTTCCGTTGACTGAGAATTGATTCTTTTCAATTCTTTTGTAGAAAACTTGTCGGTTAGAGATGCAGCATGTTCAAGTGTGGAGCCTCTATTATTGTTTCCGATCATCGCGCTGATGTCTTCTCCTTCTAAATCAGTCAAAGGAGCAGCAAGTAAGGTTCTTTCCATCGTAGAAAATGTCTTGGTAACAATGTCAAATGCACCAAAGATTGAGGTCCGCACAAGTGTGGGAGATTCACCACTCAGCAGGGTGGGCTCTGTCGTATTTACGATCATGCAGCAACTCTGGCTTCAGGTTTAATTCTTGTGGGGTAACCTGCTATTTTCTTTTGGAAATATGTCTATATTGATAAGTTACATTGATCCACTCATGGGTTAGGCCCTTCGAGGGTTGTTGAGAGTAAAGCATGTTTATTTTGATTTATGTCCATATCAAAGTGCTTCTCAATTCTGAATAGATTTAAGTTTCTCTCTGAGTCTTTGAGTGTTCTTTTTTTTCCAGGATGACTATGCACATTCAACGTCCTCCTTCCTCAGAGTGACTTACATCAATGGAAGTGAATCACAGGAAACTTATCCTGGATCAGTGACTTGGAATTCACTACTTAGGGAGCATGCTAAACGGTTGTGTGATAGAAAAAAGTTATCTGCATCGTTTTGTCTTTCGCAAGAGATACCTATTCTACTTGGTGCAGTTGCTGGTGTCTTAGTGATGCATCCATCCCTAGGACCTGATGCTATTGATTCTTTGACTGCCCTTGGTGGCATTGATCCTAAGATGAGTGTCCCACTGTTGCTAGTTGTTCTATATTACAGCAACTTGTTATCTCGAACTGATGTCCCGTGTCAGAGTCTATTGGTGAGTCTACTCTCATTCATTTTCTGTTAATTCCCAAGTACTTATATCGTATATTTTATTTAGTCTAGTCCTGATTGTATTTATTTGACTTGCAGTCGAAACTTCTGGGGTTGCTCCCATCACTTGCTGCGCAACAGGTGATGATTCCACTTGTAGTTCAGACGATTACACCAATGCTACACAAGGATGCGAAAGGGTCAGTGAATCTTTTACTGATGATTCCTTAATATATTTTTTTCTATCCTGTTTATAATATAGTTGATTCTGGGCTGAAACCCTTACTTGGTACTTGTAAAACTCATTTTTCATCTTTGCTCTTTGGTAAACGGGTAGCCTTCATAAATAGTTATCGTTTGTTCCTTTAATTTTTCAGATTCTGGGATTATCATAGATTATAAAAGTTAGATTTGTAAGCCAAAAGATTATGTGATCTTTAATACATTAGCTTGCATTTACCAGTCTTGTTGAATTGGGTTAATATGCTTGATTTTTTTTTTTTTGTTTCGGTACTGCCATGCAAGGTAGCTTACATGTGTGACTCTGATGATGGTTTATTTTAGTCCGTTGTATGCTACAGCCATTAGATTACTTTGCCAAACCTGGGTAGTCAATGACCGTGCCTTTTCGAGTCTGCAAGTAAGCTTTATACCACTATGCAATTTTGCTTAACATTGACTAAGTCGGTTTGCGCATGCTTGTACTTTTTTTGATGTATTTGTATGGTTTTTATTATTTAAATACTTAGGAGGTATTACGTCCGAAAGGATTTAAAGACTTCATTTCAGAGAGACATATCTGCATAAGTATGGCTGCTTCCATTGAAGATGTATGCAAGAGACACCCTGATAGGGGAGTAGACTTAATCTTGTCCGTTCAGGTATAGTTTCTCAATTGATGTTTGCTAGTACTGCTTTGGCTATATATTGAAACTTCGGAGTGCATTCAAAATTTTCTACTGGGTTCATACTTTGATAGGCCTGTATAGAAAGCCAAGACTTTTCAGTTCGAGCACTTGGTTTTCAGAGTCTTTCCCACCTGTGTGAAGCCGATGTCATTGGTACTCTCTTGATGCTTGCTTGCGTTTGTTAATTCCGTTGTATTCCTTCATAACTTCTACTCTTTCCATCCAGATTTCTATACAGCATGGAGTGTCATTGAGAAACATGCTCAAAACATCAAACTAGACCCTCTCCTGGCTTGCAGGTTAGCAGCGCTCATATCCCAAATCATATACATGCACAATTGGTTGGCGCATGGATCTTGTAGAAATTGTTATTTGAGGCGTCTGAAAATTATTTGACGTATAACTAGCACTAGTTTGATAAATATGTTGCAGTGCATGCCTTCTCCTAAAGTGGGGTGCAATGGATGCCGAAGCATATCCTGAAGATGCAGAAAAGGTTCTCAACATTTTGTGGGAAATTGGGAGCTCTATGCAGATACCTAAGGATTCTAAGTGGACAAAAGCAAGAGTCTCTGCCTTAATGGCATTTGGTCAGTACGAGGTATGTATGGAGTTTATGTGTCTTTTATGTCTTCTTGTAGGTGTATTCCTAGCCATCTTGGTTTCCTTTGGTTCTGAAATCCTAATATCTACATTTTTGTCCAATTCCGATCCGTATTTTTCAGGTATCGTTTCTGGAAAAGCAAATTTCTGACTTCAACAAGAAATGTGCATATCTGCTCTTCTCGGAGACGCATGCAAAAATTCTAAATGCTATAGAAGACCTTTCAGTCAAGATCATCATTCACGAGCACAGGTATAGAAATTGTAATCTACTGAATTTGACTTGTTTAGATCCCAGCATATTAATATTGCTTCTTTTTTTGACCTTTCAGCGTCCGGCGTAGATATGTGAGAGAGAAGAAAGTTTCTGGTAGTAAGATTGAGAAGCTGCTGGATGTGATACCGCAGGTCATTTTCCCTGCAGGTATAGTTTATTATTGATATTCTGTTGGAATAGGTAATTAACATTTTAAGATGGGAGGGGTGCCTAGAAATTTTTACTAGTGCATATTTTTTCCTAATAACTAACTTGCTTTTTAATTGTCATTTTCGCTTGATATTTGTAATAATCAGTTATGTAGTTATGTAAATTACTTGGTACTCCGCTTGAACTAAGTACATCACCATTTGACTCCCAGGGAAAAGAATTAAGACTGGAGAACTACCTGGTGCGGCATTATTATGTTTATCTTTTAGTCCCAAAGATGTGAAGCTTGGGTCATCAAAAGTAAGAATATCTAATGTTCCGCTAGGAGATTTTCCAAATACTTCAGCGTACTGAGTTTCATGCTTTTAATCGCAGAGCTTTCATGATATACATGGTCAATACGAGGAGGCATTTAAAGTAGTTGCCAAATCTCTCCAGCTCTTAAGAAACATTTCTCTTGCGCTTATCTCATTGCAATCGCTGAGAGCCTTTATGTCGCGTTGGATGAGAGCTAATATATTGTCCCTTGGGGCAATGGCTACAGAATTATCATCTGATAAAACTTTTAAAGCTGCAAACAACATCATGAAGGTTTGTGACGATGTCTTTCTGTAACTGATTAGTTCAAATTTTTCGTTTTAAGTGTTCGAACTTCTATTGAGACGCTCTTGTGTTGTTTCATGTAGAGTTTGGTATACATGGCTGAAGAAACTCTTCCTAGGTCTGCAGAAAACATAGCACTGGCGCTGGGTGCACTATGTGCTGTAAGATTTTAATTAAACGTGCTTCTATATATATGTAGTGGCCATGTGTCTCAATATAGAAGTTTAATCTCTCTGTTGTTTCAGGTTTTGCCAGCTGCTGCTCATAATATTAAAGCGACTGCTTCAAAATTTCTGCTGGGTTGGCTATTGGAGCATGAGCATGAACATCGTCAGTGGACTGCTGGTATATCTCTTGGATTGATTTCGTCGTCTCTACATGTAACTGATCACAAGCAGAAATTTCAGAATATATCTGGACTTCTTGAGGTACTATCTATACCTGGGAGATATTGCGCCATGTACTATAACAGTCCATTTATGTGAAAAGTCCTATAGAGCTAACTCTTTTATGAAGCGCATACTAAGTATTATGTCTGGAGACTACGCATGCAAAATCAGTCTTGGTCTTTCGCACTCCTTACATGTATTTTAAAAAAAAATTGTAGTAAACATGCATCTAGAACACACTACTAATTATGTATCTAATTGGCTTGATAATCGCTTTCAGGTTTTGTGTAGCAGTAAAAGCACTCTAGTAAAAGGAGCCTGTGGGGTTGGATTAGGTTTTTCATGCCAAGATCTGCTTACACGGACTGAAGCCTCTGCGAGCTCTGATGTAGACAGTGAGTCCTACAAGAATCAAGAAGAAGGGCTCTTAGGAAGGATAGTGAGGTTGCTCTCTTCAGTATTACATCATTTCCTGCGCACTCCGTGTGATGTCCTAGAAAGCTTGTCTGCACTATTCCCACTTGGGAATGAAGATGACGTTATACCTTTAACTCACCTGTTGGATGAAAATTCTGATGATTTTGATGATGATATATGGGGTATTGCTGGGCTCATCATAGGTTTGGGGATGTCAGTTGGTGCAATATACAGAGCGGGGAAGAAAGAAGCTGTTGTAAAAATCAAAAACCTTATCGTATCATGGATTCCATATGCAGATTCTCTTCAGCAAACTTCAGGTTCTAATAGTAACGTATCAGCGAGAGTTTTTTCAGCTGGTTCCTGCCTTGCACTCCCACTGGTGATCACTTTCTGCCAAAAAATGGAACTGTTTGATGCAAATGAGGTGGATCATCTAATCAATTGTTACAAGGACCTTATTTCCGAGTTGCTAATTGTTAAAACATCTGGTGCTTTTCATAAGAGTTTGTTGATGGCTTCCTGTATTGGGGCTGGAGACCTCCTGGGTTCTATTCTGAATGAAGGCATCCACCCTGTGGAGATTGAGCCTGTAAAAGGCTTATTAGAACTGTTCAAGACATGTTACTCTGGACTTTACCCACCGGTTGTTCACTTTGGTGGCATGCTCGGAGTTGTTAACATATTAGGAGCAGGTGCTGGTGATTTGGTGTTTTCCCATCCTGTACCCCGTGCTCCTTCAAGTTCTGAGGAAAACGTAAGTTCTTTGGTCCATCTCTCTCAAGACCCTTATACTAAATGCGAATGTGCTCCTAACATCTGTTTATATTGCTACAGAAAATATCTTATGTATCGGGTCCCGTGCTCTCAAATTCATATTTAACTCACCAGTTGACGCCATTTGTGCAAGAAATATTCCTCATCGCACAAAATACTAAGGATCGCCAGCAGCAACATTATGCTGCATGGGCCATCTCATTTCTTAGGAATTACTTGCGGTCCAGGGATGCGTCAAGTCAAGGCAATGAAATCCAATCTAGCGACTCTCAACGTAGTTCCATTTCTCACAATGTTCCTGAGCATGCCATGGTCATGAAACTTGCTCAAGGCCTGACAACTCCAAGTTTGCCTTTGGTATGTCTGCGTAAAAGACTTCTGATAGTTCTAACCTTCTATATTCCTTGAAGATGCTTTAGTTCAGGATAGAGATATCAATCTGTTCTCATACTTATTTTAATCTTTGTTGCAATTTAGGCGGGTGGCTCTCTGAATATTGGCGCACTGGCAAGTGCTTTGCGGTGCTTGTCTCATGCTCCGAGATTGCCAAACTTGGATTGGGGAGCAACAATAAGGCGATTAATGAGACAGGAGACTCAACCTGATGTATCGCAATCAGGAGACATTCCCAAAGACATAAGTCTCAGGGAAGAGTGCTTGAAATTTTCATTAGCCCACGCAAGCGAATTTGATGAACTTCTAACTTTTCTGGACGAGTTGTCTGAGCTATCTAGATTCAAGGCACTAGAGCAGAGTCTCCAGTCATGCCTTCTCTGTCATCTCGGGGATTTAATGAGAATGTTCTCAGGTTCAAGAATGGATAAATTGTTTGACGATATCTCTTGCTTCGTAACCTCGCTATCTTCAGACCAAGTATATAGCTGTGATCAGAAAAGCTCATTGAGAGTCTCTTGTTGGAAGGGTCTGAGCCAGTGTCTCGAAGGAACTTCCTTTGAATCTTCAGAATACATCGCAAAGATTGAAAAATGCATAGAGCTGCTATTTTCAGTCTTACCAGTAGCATCACAATCTCCGAAAGTAGATCAGATGGGTTCGGTGAAAGAGTGGTCAGAGGCAGTTAGATGTTTGCAGCAGTCTCATCGGGATTGGTTATACAAATTTCTACAGGTATACATCTAATATCTGCTACAAGCATCGGCTTGTAAAGTATGTATCATCATCGTTTTAACTGAGATTTTTTTCTCGCATGCAGGTTTCAAGTCTTGAGCCTGGAAACGGGACCGACTTCCATGGTAATCTAAAGAAGATCCAAGCAAAAGCCAAGCTAGCAAGACTTGGCTCAATTCCATTTTCGGAGTTAGGAAAATTGAAGGCTACTATATTAAACTGTGAAGAGTCGGGTTAGTTAACATCCTCAGTTATGCGAGCTAGATATAATCCAAGATCATGACACTATCAAACTTTTCATCTTCGTTTTAGATATATGGGATGTGCACGTTGAGATAGTAGCAGCTCTGTATCACGCCGAAGGAGGAATCAAAAGACAGTGGCTCATTGATGCTGTTGAAATCAGCTGCGTTTCTAGCTATCCTTCCAATGTAAGACCACTTTAGTGCTTAGATTTCCTCCATCGAAAGAGATTATCTTCTTCTTATTTTATGTTGAAAATTGGTTTCCTCTTTTTTCTGCAGGCTATTCTTTTCGTTGGCCTCCTCTCTAGTATCTGCTGCGAATACATGCCTTTTCTCACTTTAGAACGATCCACAGTTTTGAGGGACATGTCTGTTACCGTTACTTCACTCCTGTCTGATCCCAACTGGGAGGTTGTCGCAGAGCCTTTCATCTCGTTTCTATGGACATCATTGGAACGTATTTATAGTTTTGTTACTGACTCGGACGCTAATGCAAAGCTAACGTCGCAGCAAATTGAGCGAAGCGAAAGAGATCATGCACCAATGCTTGTGAAGGTGATGCATCACATTTGTGTAGCCTTCAGAGACCATTTGCCTCTTGAGAAACAGCTTAGACTTGCTGCTATGTTCATTCATTGATTCCTTTTAAGATACTTTTGGATTTTCTGTATATAGGAGACTCATTTCCTCGTATGAGTTGCATGCCCCCCTGTTGTATTTGTAAGATAAGTATTTTAATTATATCATAGTGAATATTTATGGTTTATAATAGACTTTTATTTCGTTCTAAAGTTGCATTCTGTTTGTGATTTCTCACTCAGAGGAACGTCCAGCATTTGCAATTGAGGCATCAACAAATTTTTTTATTTTATTTGAAACTTGTTAACAATTATGTTTTGAGACCTTGTATAAAATGTATTTGCACTCGTAATAGCTGTGGTAGAAATCATAATTTATAATTTGTTATTAATAATGATATTTTTGTTAATCAAAAATATTAAAACTGTTGTTATCATCGCTATCCCAAGCATCCAATAGGCAATGAGAGGAATCGCATGAGTGTGTTGGAACACTATCGTCTTGACGGAAGATATTCCACTGCCACATGGCATAACGATAGCCACCAGCAATCTCTTTCACAATGTGAATATAGTCTGTCGGAAATCTAAAACCAACCAATTAGAACTCGCTGACATGTCCATCAGATAATCTTCCTCACACTAAACACTTTCGTAACTCTATTATAAAAATCGAAAACACATAACAAGAACACCAACATCTCAGCTTTCCTTACTTCTCTCTTTGTTTGGAGTTAAGATAACAAAAAAAGGAATGGCTACATCAGCAATCCAGCACTCCTCTTTCGCCGGCCAAACGGCTCTGAAGCCCTCCAACGATCTCCTCCGCAAAGTAGGAGCTTCCAACGGCGGTGGACGCGTCGTCATGCGCCGTACCGTCAAATCTACTCCTCAGAGCATCTGGTTCTTACTCCAATCTTTTTTTGATACCACAGTTTGTTTTTTTTGCTTTCTCTGTTTTGATTTAACCAATTACCAAAAACCTTTAATAACTTACACAACACACATAATGTGACAGGTACGGACCAGACCGTCCCAAGTACTTAGGACCATTCTCAGAGAACACTCCATCCTACCTAACCGGAGAATACCCCGGAGACTATGGTTGGGACACCGCCGGTCTCTCCGCCGACCCCGAAACATTCGCAAAGAACCGTGAGCTCGAAGTGATCCACAGCAGATGGGCAATGCTAGGCGCTTTAGGCTGCACCTTCCCAGAGATTCTCTCCAAAAACGGAGTCAAATTCGGCGAAGCCGTGTGGTTCAAGGCAGGTTCTCAGATCTTCTCAGAAGGAGGGCTTGATTACCTCGGGAACCCTAACTTGATCCACGCGCAAAGCATTTTAGCTATTTGGGCTTCTCAAGTTGTGTTGATGGGATTGATTGAAGGGTACAGAATCGGAGGTGGACCTCTTGGTGAAGGTCTTGACCCGCTTTACCCGGGTGGAGCTTTTGACCCGTTGAACTTAGCCGAGGATCCAGAGGCGTTTTCAGAATTGAAAGTGAAGGAGCTCAAGAACGGTCGTCTTGCAATGTTCTCCATGTTTGGATTCTTTGTGCAAGCCATTGTGACTGGTAAAGGTCCAATCGAGAATCTGTTCGATCATCTTGCGGACCCTGTGGCTAACAATGCATGGGCTTACGCCACCAACTTCGTTCCCGGAAAATAGAATTTGATCGTTTTATGTATTTTTCTTTCTTTATACAGTAATGCATGGAAAATTTAAGTCTGTTGGTTTGATGTTCTTGAAAAAAACTCTCTGAGGCTCTTGTCTTGTGTCATTTGATCTATAAACTTGTAAACGGTCTCAGATATTAGCATCGTGCCACTACACAAATTCATCGAATTTCAGTATCATTTTTTCACAATTGTTCTTTAAAAAATGTTAAAACTAGAGCACATAATATAGTTCCAAGACTACGTATATACAATGGAAGTCGAATTTGTTATAGAAACTAATAACTGAAAACCAAAGATCTGCAGATACAAAGACCCAACCATTGTTCTTGGAAGGCCAAATGTAACATTACACTTGTTTCTTGTCTTCTCTTTTCTCTCTTTCTTTTTTTCACATTCTACTATCCAAAAAAGGGGGAGAAACTTAGATATAATTTTGCTACCAACAAATATTAACGCCTCACGAATTGGCTGAGAAGCCTAAAACGGAGAAAATCACTACGGCCAAATCCAACAAATAAAGATTCTGTTCACAGACAAAAGATTACCTCACTGACTTGAATCTTCTTCCCCCAATTTAACCATTTATCTTTTCTCTTTATCAGCTTCTGACGCTGCAACCGGTTCAGAAGCTCCTTCGACGGACTCGCTGTTACTTTTATTGTTGCCGTCATCGCTTTCTTTGCTCTCTCGTTCATCCAACGTCTGGTCGTCTCCAGAGACATTTGTGTTCTCTGGTTCTTCTGCAGACGAGGCTTTGACTTCATCTTTTGGTTTTGGCTCATTAGAGACAGAAGCAGTGCACTTGTTTTTTCTGCTAAGGTGGTCACCAGTAACAGAGAGATTATTGTTGTTGTTGCTGCTACTATTATTCTCTCTGTTGCTTTGACGTGTTACCCACTTGAGCTGCAACGTGTGTTCTTTCCAGCATTTTGCGTTAGCAAACGCTTTCTCGGCTGCGCTGCGTTTCACAAATGTGACACAAGCTGCACGGTTTTCTTTATCTGTTTCATCCTGATCCTTGCCACTATCAATGGATGCATTGTCATCGAGTTCCACTTTTGAAACTTCGCCATAAGATGAAAAATGTTCCTTTAGGACAGCAACCTGGAAGTTAAACAATAGTTCGAATCATCAGTAAGTGAGTCAGTGACCTAAATTGGAAAATAAGAAAGTTTTGCACATTCATAAAGTAGAACAAAGAAAGGAGACACACATCGGCTAACCCGGTTGGCAAAGGAGGAACAACTTTGATGGTAGTCGGACGGTTGTCCAACTTATACCTATTCACCATAGGAGTGTTCAAACTTGTGGTGAACGGATACGGTCTTTGCTTTAAGTGTTTCGGATCGGGAGATGGCGTTTCTGTGCTTATTTTAGCAGAATGAAGGGGTTTCTGGATAGGCACTTTCTTCTTATCTGTGGATGACTCTGTTTTTAGTGACGAGGTTGCAGCACCGGAGTTGGAGGCTGTGTCTACTTTAACGCGCTTAGCATCTGGCTCATCTGCTTCCTCGCCCTTGACAACCGTACCCTGAGAAGATTTAGAGCACGATAATGAGAATGTTGTCAGAGTAAGTAATTCCAACTCCATCGACGTGATGTTAAGACAGGGTGAACAATTATGATTCTAGTGTATTAATTCACTAGCTGAAACATCCAATATATATATATAATACACGTATGTCTACGCATATCTCTGTGTGAAACAAACTCAATTTATGTTATAATGCGAACTCAGGTCTGCACTTGTCTAGCACTTTCCAAATTCCTTCTGAGATTCAAACCCTCAGAACTCATACCTCTACTTCCGCTTAACTTCTTAGTGACTGCTAAATTACCATTTCCTTCACAAAGGTTTTAACGGGATTGGAAAACAAAATGGAAAGGGATTCAGTAACTTGTACTTACTTGTTTTTCAAGCATCGCCAACTTTTTGCGGAATTCCTCACGCTTCTGCTCCAGCATTTCCTGCTTTTTCCGAAGTGTCTCCTTCAACCGCTCAAGATCGTCTGTTTTTTTCTGTTGAAGCGGCGTAACCTTGGGACCACTTGTGACCCCCACAGGCTTAGGCTGTTCAGATGATGATGGAGCTCCACCGGCGTGGAAGGCAGGACCCTTTGCAGTGGAAGTTACATGGTTGTTTTTCGATGCTGCAGCAATAGGAAGTTTGTTCTGCCCTCCGGAAGCAGTTATAACAAGACCCTTCATAGAAGCACCATTGCCAGTGGAGAGGCCGTTATCAGGTATACTATCTCTATTTGCCCACCAAAGTTTGATAAAGCGGTTACCCATCACAGCATCAGGTGCCCTGAGAGCAGATTCAGCCTCTTCGCGTTTTGAGAACTGAACAAATGCTCGTTCACTATTTATTGGGATGTGAATGTCAATAACTTTCCCAAATTTCTGAAAATGGGCAAGAATGAGGTCCTTTCTGTTGATCTCGTGGGGAACACCATTGACAAACAGAGTCCGCATTGCCTTTTGCATTGGTTTTCTTGTATTGTTCATCGCATCATTTGAAGTATTTGATGAACCAACAACTTTTGTGACACTTTCACCAGCGTGGTTTTGTTGACCATGGCGGGATGAATTAACAGAAACCTCCTTCGGTTGATCTTCAAAACCAGCTGATGAATTTAATCCTGCATCAGCTTTCTCTTTGAAATTTGCTTGACCATTATAACCACGCGTTCTTCCCCAAACCGGCTGACTTTTGCTTCTTGAGTCTCGAATACCACCCGCATTTTCAAGGCCATCTTGGTTATTGTCATCCAGTGGAGCTACATTCTCATCAATCCCATGAGAACTTAGTGCAGGCAATGCCCCTGACGTTTCACCAGCACTGTTATTCCACAAAGGTTGATCAGGATCGTAAAAATCAGTTCCACCTGCACTAGGATATGCATCACCATAACCCATACCATCAACAGCCTCATTAGTCTTCCCATGAGCTCCTTTAGTATTCATGAAATTAGCACTCCCAAACTGTGCAGGCACTGGTTTAGAAGAAGCTGCCATATGAGGTGCACCAGGGCCAGAAACGGGAAGGTTGAACTGTGATAGACTCTGCACAAATGGGAAACGAAAGAAAATTACTCAGTTAAGTATAGACAAGGGTTCCCAGATAAATCCAATGACAAGAAAATTTTAATTCAAGAAAACAAACCTGAACATCGTCAACAACAATACGATTAATCCCATGCTCCATGGGACACATATCCCCTCTGAGGCAGAAACCACGCTCCTCAAAGTCTCTGCATCGCTGCCGAGGAATACCCAAGGGCGGCCTTAGAGAGCCTTGCATGTGATGGAAGGGATCCAAACCACCATTCGGAACTCCATTCATCATTCCAAAAGCAGGCCATGGCGCGCTCTGAGCAGCTGAAACACCAGCTAATCCCCTCGCTCCAAACATGCTGGGAACCATATGAGACGAGAGAACAGGAGTAAACCTGGAATCACGCTGAGCCCAAGAACCGTAGTTGCCTCTACCTCTACCATGACCAGAGTCCCTCGAAAACATCGGATTCGATCTATTAGTTCTTTGATTATCAAACTGTACACGTTGCGCTGACCCTCCCCCCATAGACCGCTTTTCATGTTCACCACAATTTCTATAGTTTTTCCTGTATGGCCTAGCCTGATCTGAAGAGCCTTGTTCCAAAGACTGAGACCTCGTCTCTTCTTCTTTCCTACGGTGCTTATGGTTGCGATCGTCATCCTCCTCCTCGCTGATCTCATGCTCCTCCTCAGGGTCACTCATACAATCGGATGAAGATAACACGCGCTCCTTTGGAGATGAAAGCTCCATCGATAGATTCACTTGGATAATGCAGAGAGCTTCTCGTCTCTCATACAAAACTCTGATACCAGTTTATATGTCCATCAGATTATTGAGTAATATACAAAATCGAAACCCTAACGATCTAAACGTGTTGCAATCAATGCTCAACAACAACTAACGTACGCATCATCTTCCCCTCCAGAGATTATAAATCAACAATCATCTCTCTCGAGATTCAACAAACAACTTGGAATCCCCTAAACAATTAAGCTAACAACCAGTTTACTAACAACAAGCAGCGTAAAATTAGGGTTTAAACGAACCTAGGAGCTTCCGAAATCAAGATTGCAAACATAAAAATTTCGAAAGGGGAAACAAATCTTACAGGTTCTCTCTCGATAACTTGCAAATTACTCTTTCGCTCTTCTTCACAACCAAAAGAGAAACGGATTCAGCTCCGATGACCTAAAATCAAAAACAATGGATGGACATCTTGGCGGAGGAGAGGGATCGTCGATAGAAGACTATATCCGCGGCGGAGATTACTTTCCGTCGAAGGAGGAACCTCAGATACGAGTCTCCGATAGCGACTGGCTCTCGTCGTTAGGGTTTGAAGAAGCTGCTGCTGAGAGAGAGAGAGAGAGAGAGAGAGAGAGAGAGAGAGAGAGGCCTTTCTTTGTTATCAAAATAAAAATTGCAAAGTATACAAAGGCAAGGCGAGGAGGAAGACAGAAGCTAGGCCGGAAATTTGGATTTGATACCCTTACGAGTTCTTCGAATTTACAGAACGGCCCAATATTTCTGTTTATTTCTGTTTGCCTACCCAAATTTTTCTGTGACAAACAAAACAGTAGCAGAAAAGTAAATAAGGTGAGGTGGTTTCACCTCTTTATAACTCAATCAATGTTAAATAATCTGTTCCAACATGAATTGAATCCGTGTGGGGAAAGTAGTTATATTTTTGTTTCCTTAACCCAAAAAATAAGCCCATTATTCAAAGTGACAAAATTAATTACCTTCTTTTGGTCTTCACAGCATAAAAAATTATTGTTTTAATCTTTTTGTTTTATTTATTCTTCATGTTTGGATAGCTTTGGCATCGTAAACAGTCGATGCAAAATTGCATAATAAAACGTTTATTTTGGCTATTCGTCAGTTTCTTTATCTCTTCTTCATAGAGTGATGCGAATGATGTGAATGTTTACTGATGGTTCATAAACACTCCTTTATAAGTGTACCATAATTATATATCAAACATGGATCCATCAACATATGGAGTCAGAATAAGAAATCCATGAAGAAATGAAAACAAGAAATAGATCAGCAAATAAAGAACCATCCATGGAACCACATCGTGGTGGTCCAGTGGTTTCCACTAGAAGAGGAGTTGCCCTATTGATCCAGGCCAGGGATCGACTCCCCTCTAGTGCGAGATTATTAGCTCTACATGTGGCCACGCGGATATGGACTCATGCTTACGATCCATTTGAATACCCGGTAGAAGATCTATCCGTGGACTGCACCTCCCACCCGGAGGTTAGGCTTGTGTCTTTAATAGATCTGGGTTTAACCCTTTTTTTTCAAAAAAAAGAACCATCCATGGCCAAACGATTTATAAGAACTGTGGTGATTATATATTGATCTGTTCTGAGGTTTTTAGACATTATGTTCACATTCTGATCTTTTCATTGCAGAAACCCTTTTAAGTGAAATGAGAAACGGAAGGAAAAACTGTTGAATATGAAATCACTTTAGGGTGTGAAATGATGTTTGATTCTGACGAATAATGCATAGAGGCCATAAGAAGGAAGATGCAGGAGTGTTACCAACAGATACCTGTAGATCATCCACAAAACCAGTCTAGCGAATGAAGCATTTTGATATAACAAATGGTTATCATTTTTCTCTTGTATAAAAAACCAACCGATGCAGACATGATTTAGAATGTAAATGTTTTTGAAGGCTTACCACACACTGGAGCCATGGGAATTGACAGGTCGAGAAATGGATATGGCCACCTAAATTAATCGAGGAAAGGAAACTTAAATCAAGAACAAAGAGTAAGATGTATATAAGATGAAACGACGAAGAAAAAGACAGGGGAGAGCTTGTACCCTAAGGAGATAAAAACATGGAGAAGCCATTGGAAAATAACAAAATTTCCTGTCCACAAGATGAAGTAAGAGAACCTGAACAAGGGAAATCTCTGCAGAGTAACACCAAACCAAGAAAAAAATCCAGGTTGATAGTTAACGCTTGGTAAAATCTTAAAAGCAGAAAAAGTAGTTATTGCCAGACGGTTAAGAACTGTGTCACAAAGCAGCAAAACGAGGTTGCTCGTATGAAAATTCACAGTCATCTGAAAACATAATTAGCAGTACAAAAGCTAAGCTCGAGTTTCCAAGAGAGTCAAATATATGTAGAGTTAGAGCAAGTATAGAAGTACAGAGCTTATGCAACATAGCATGTGATGTGCACACCAAGCTTTATTTATAATTATATGGTAAGGAATTCTTGATGAAAATGGCTAGAAACTTACGAAACTCATCTCATAGTCCTGTAAAGACAGAAACGGAAAAATCACGGTCCAAGATATACTGTCTGTTAGCACAGCTGCTCCGGCACTCTTCTGTTTTTCAACAAAGTCATCATCATAGATAACCTAACACGATGCTACATTCAGAAATCTAAATAATACAAATGATTCATATACCTGAAATATAATATGGAAGAGCTTTACACAGGACCGTAGTGTCTTTGAATCAGAAGGTCTTCTCTTCTCAATGAAAAGAATGTTCTCCCCATTTAAGAGGCAAAAGTAATCGAATCTCTGCATCATTTACTACATGATCAATAGGTATTCTTCTGCTCAACTGCTTCTTAATTGAAAACACCCATAAACTGAAAATAGTGATCACATCTACATAAAACACACATTCATCTGATTATAAAACGAACAACATCGCGACTGTTTACTGGAGCTGGATGCAGTGACAAGCTAGCCACATTTTCAATGGGGTCGATTTAGTTTCAACTATATATCATAGGGATTACACAAACTAATTTTGTGATATATTATCAGATTAGTTTATAAAGTTTCAACACTTGTTCATGAAAAAAAATTTAGGGGTCAAATAACCCTCTTTCAAAAAGGGTGTTTTTGCCATTTGTTGGACCCAAGAGTTACTTTAAACTAAATAATTATATCTATATAAGTATTTTGAATATCATCTAAATTTATCTATCTTATTATTTACATTAGCATTACATTGGGCCTAACCTTCTGTGTAGGGGTGGGACAGATCCGGATATCCGGGATATTCGGGGTATTCGGATCCGGATCCGGATCCGTCGGATCCGTGATTTTAATATTCGGATCCGGATCCGTGCCTTCCGGATATCCGAGTTCCGGATACCCGCCTAGATATCATGATATCCGCGAGTATCCGGATTCGATCTGATCCGTCAAAATAATTAAAATAATAAAAATATTTTTAAAATACAAAAAAATCTATAAATATTATATAAATTAAATATTTTACAAAATTTATAAATGTATTTATGTATATAATATTATTAAAATTAAAATGTAATATTATAAGACTAATTTTATGTATAAATATTAATAAATCAACTATAATTATTAATAAAATTTAAATTTATATATATTAAAAGCGGATCCGATCCGGATATCCGACCTAAAATTTTAGATATCCGGATCCGATCCGATTCGACGGATCCGAGATTTTACTATCCGGATCCGGATCCGGGCGCCCCGGATATCCTATTTTCGGAGCGGATCCGGATCGGATCTCGGAGCGGATCCGGATCGGATCTCGGATCGGATCCGGATCTCGGATAATAATTCCAGCCCTACTTCTGTGATATTATATAAATGTCATTGGTAATTAATAAAAATACAAAGAGTTCAATAAGAGTTATTATATAAAACAATATTATACTACTAATCATGTTTCTAAATAGTATAATAATTAAACCTGTGTCCAAACAATCAAAATATTAAGTCTCACATTTTTAATATTTCTTATTAATTTTAAAACACATTATTTCATAAAAAAAATTAATCTTATTAAAACAGAAACATTACATTGGACCTAACATTTAGTCATGTGTAATATTACATAAATGTCAATGGTAATTAATAAAAATACAACGAATTCATTAAGTATAATTATATAAAACAATATTATACTACTAATCATATTTCCAAACAGTATAATAATAAACTTGTGTCCAAACAATATAAAACATTAGGTCTCACATTTTAGTAACTTTCTTATTAATTTTAATACACAAATAAAATAAAAATTGATTAAAACACTTAAATAATTTATAAAAACTAACTTTTTCAGATCTAAATACTAAAATATTTTTATTTAATACGAAGTAAATTAATAAACAGATTACTCTATTTGTATTTTCAAATATGAAACACATTTATTTTTAAAAAAAATTCATTTAAAGACTGTATATAAATAAGATGTTAAAATCAATAACTTACATTAAATAAATTCTATAATAAAAGTTTTATGTATCAGAATTTTAGAAACAAAATACATAGAATTATAACAGTTCATTACAGGTTGAAAAATAAAATATTGATATATATATATATATATAATTTTATATTTAATATAGATATGAAGCAATAAATACACCAATTTTTTTATTAATTAGATTTTGTTAAAGTATTTTTGCCTATAAAGTGAGGGGTATAATCTAATTATTTATTCACGTAACTTTTCATATGTGTTTTAAAATATGAGCCATCTCTTATATATGCAATATCTTACGGTTCTATTAAATAATTATGTTAATAATACTGCAAAATCAATTTTTATTTAATTCATTCAAAACGTTAACTAATAATATCTTTTTGAACCTTTTAATCTATTTATAAATATATTCATTTTCTTTTACAAAATCTTATACAAATATTTTTACTTATATTTTTAAAATATGAATAAATTCGCAAAAATCATAATATGATTAATTATTTTATTATTTTTAAAAATTGCTGTTAAATATATATGTATTTAAAAATATAATCTAATATTAAACCAAATAATAACATTCATCTCACTAAAAATTTTAAAACGGATTACATATTGTAAATTAAATACCAAATACTATTTTAGGTTAACAACAAATGAAAATAAAATAAAATAATATTAGATCATCTGCACCAAAAATAAATCATATTTAATTTAATTTTCATAAATATATTTTAAATTTCTAAAAACATAAAATAAACTAAAAATAGTAAACTATATATACTTCTATATTAAAATAAAATTATCAACACATTTTAAATTATTCCAAAAAACAAAAATCAAATGCATCTGCAAAATAAATAAAATTTTAAAATCAAATATATTTGTTTTACTGAACTAAAAATTTATATAAAAATATTATCGCATTTTAGAAGCAGATGATCGAAGCTAGTATTTTCTAAAAGTATTTTGATATAATTTTAGATGAGTATTTTAACATTTGAAATACTCCTTTGTTTGATAAAATTATTGTTTGGAATTTTATTTTCTATAAAATATGTACAATCTTTGTTGAACGACAGACTAATAATCCAAGAGATGAAGCAAAAAAACACATTCATCAGACCAAAATATATATTATATATTCACTTCTTCCATTAAAAAGCACAAACTTGATTTCATATATCATATTATACATAATGATATAATAAAGGTTGGCTACATTATATTGTAGTTTAATTAGAGATGGCCATGAGAAATCAACTCCAACAAAGCAATCTCGTTCATCATAACTTCATCACATCCATGCATCACCATCCAACTATCTGTCATCGATTCATCAAACTCGGCACCACTTCCCGGCCTAGACGTCGAACCAGAAGTAAACGTAACAGCTGATGAAGACGTATCCTTTCCATCATCTAAACCCAAGTTCATAACACCATCAACAATATACTTACATTCATTCTCATGGTCATTTTTCTTGTCGTAGTCTGAGGCTGCAACAATCACAACTTTCCCCTTACCTCTCATATTTTTTTGACCAATTTTTGTGTTTGCATTTTCATGAAAGGTTGAACTGGTCATTATTGTATCATCTTTGTAGGTAAGAGACCTAATATAGTTCTGAAGAGTTCTGCTACCTATTGCGAGGGAAGTTTCGTCTTTTCCTTTAGACCTTCTTGAGTGTTGTCGGCGTTTTGTCGCGTTCCAATGGTTCTTGATTGTATTTTCAGTACGTCCAGGGAGTTTCCGTGCGATCTCAGCCCATTTGTTTCCAATTTCTTTGTGGGCAGATATAAGTATCCTATCCTCTTCTTCACTCCAACCATCTTTCTGTAATGTATAAAGTCTTATGCTTTAATATATTAAAAAAAAAACAATTGTCTATGTTTGTGAGTATAATGAGAGAATCTAAGTGAAAATCACTTTAGTTTAAAGACTTACCAGTTGAGAACTATTTGTCTAGCAAAAGAAGACAAAATGCTTTAAATAAATTTCATAGACATGTGTACATATAAATAAAAGTTTAAATTATTCATGCATGAATAAAAACCGTAGATATATAGAAAATATAAAAAATTTCAGAAACTTTTCTATGTATTACTATGAATTTGAAAAAAAAAAATCAAATGTAATATATTTTCAAAAAGGTATAATTGTATATGTATTTTGTAGTATAATAAACCATCATAAAATAGTCAATATATTAAACAAATTCAATTGGATATTTTGCACTAGCCAATTATATAATATGAATTTATGTTAATATATGTGTATATTGCCATACCATGATGTATATACTTAACAAGATATCATTTTATATGAACCATAAAATACTTTCTTAAGACATGATTATATATGTATTGATTATATAATATGAATTTACTTAACAATTATATAATACGTTTGTTAAGTATATGCCATACCATGATGCATATACTTAACAAGATATCACTTTATATGAACCATAAAATACTTTCTTAAGACATGATTATATATGTACTATAATACGTTGTCAATTTGACAATTCGAATCTCATTATGAAAATAAAAATGTGTGTTATGGATAACTAAAAAATGACATGTAAATGTATGGTTAAACACACATTAACGATCATATACACAAAGATACCACTTGATTTGTAGATATATGGATACTTATTTTAAAAAAAAATCTAAGAAGAATGTAACCTTGATATCAGGACGTAGATGATTATGCCATCTTTCTCTACACTGTTTTCCAACTCGTCCTTGAAGCATTTTAGCAATATGAGACCATTTTTTAGTTCCATGGTGCTCCACTAATTGTACGAGTAACCTAAATTTGGGTAGAATCCTCAGAATCTTATATCTTAAATCAACATAATTATAATAATATGATAATAAACATATCTTATAAGCTAGATATTTATGAGAATTCCATAAAACAAAGGTTTAATGTTTACCTATCTTCACCAGAAGTCCATTGCCCTTTGATGATGCTAGCTTTTTTCATGGGTTTGCATCCTCTCCTCATTTGTAATCTCTTATTCTTCTTGATTTGATCGGTTTTGATCACTATTTGATTATTTTGACATTGATTTATGACATCATCTTCATTTGCACTCAAGATACCCATTGGTTTTGACACTTCATATAAATTTGAGTCATCCATAGCAAGATTGAATATTGGATTGTACCCAAAGATGATTCCTTGGGGTTGATCATTTCTCCACATCGTAATTTCACGTGAGGCATGTAAAATGTTGGGTACATCTTTGGATGTTGATGATGTGATATATGCCATATCAAAGAGATATGGGTTAATGGATATACCATGAAGGTATGCCTCAAAAGCTTCAATGCATGGAGGAGGAGTGATGCCTCTAAAGATATCAAAGTGATATGGGGAAATATTTAGATTTGGAATATGATCGGAAGTAGTGTTTGAGATTTTCGATGTTAGATTCTTATGATAAAGATCAGGAGTGAGGTTTATGATGGATGTGAAATGTGATCTATCGAGATTAACTTGAAAAGGTCTATGATGCACATTTTGTACACATGAAACATCATCGGTAAGAGATGAATGGAAATCTTTTATGGAAAGATTGTCATCATAGAGAACAGCTGTGAGGAATGGGTAATGCATTTTTATCATTGACTCAAACTCCATGCGATGACTAAGAAGAGGTTAAGAAAACAAATGAAACAAAATATAGAATAACTAATTGCACCTGAACTTAAAGAAGAAATGAGTTGTTAAAAACATAACTTAGAAGAGAGTAGCAAGTTGCACTGCATATAAAAGATACTCAAGAAGCTAATGGTTAAAAATGAACTGAAATTTAAGCTGATAGATGTAATCAAGGAAGAGGAATAGCTGGAGAAGCAAAGCTACGAGTAGAGTTTATAAATAGGAGCAGTTGTAAAGAGCGGTGAGTTGGTAAAGATCTAGTCTTTAGTAATTTACTTTTTAGTAAATTAATTATTTTAAATGAAAATTTGGTAGTCTAAGGGTAAAATAGTCATTACAATTCATCATGTAATAATCATGAAGTAGTTATAAGGTAGTTTTGTAACTTTGTAATGTTGTGTAATATTCTCAAGCATTTTTGGACACGTGTTGAACATGTAAACATCATCTTTTTCATAGCTGGATGATCATATTTTTGGTGTTGCATTGTCAATCTAACGGCTAAAATAAGGTATGGGGTCCTCGATTGTTCTCTGTAAACGAAGTAGGTCCCATAATATTTAATTCTAAAACATTGACCACTAAATTAAAAATAATGATAAAAACTAATTTTTAATACATAATAGCCATTCACATATATTTTGGGTGATAATATTTATTTATTTATCATATTATTTTTTAAAAATCTATTATTGTCATGGATAAGTTTTTGGTCTTATAAATACATATATTTAAATTCTATATACGATATAATAATATATAGTAATTTTATTACCATAAATATTTTTAAAAGTATTTGAGAAAATGTTTCAATTGATCTAAAAGGTAATTTTGTGGAATACTATAATTTAGATATAAAATTAAAGATATTTAATATAAAGAGATATATTTTAGAAAAACTTAAAATAGATACTAAATGAAAATTTTGTTCACAGAAACAAAGTAAAACTTATTCAACAAATTAAAAATTACAGCTTGGAAACACATTAGAAGCCAAATGACAGTGTTGAATAAGAAAATTTAATTTTGTAACTGAATAGCTGATACTATGATAGGTTTTGAACCAATGACATTCATACCAAAACAAACACGCCACCAAATCCCATTACTTTAATTTTTTACATAAGTCTTAATCTCGTTGAACTATCTTGTCATTTATTACTTTAATTCTATATCCTTTTCTTCTCAAAAAATTATAAAACTCCAAAAATCACAATAATACAACTAAAACTAAGTAAAAAAGTGCATATAATATTGATTCTAGCAAGGAATCAGACTGGAAAGTTACCTTTGGCGTGTGGCATGGCCTGAGGTTAGAAATCTGTGGGCTTTTGCATGATTTCCACTTGTATCTAAAGAGACTTTAGATCCAGCTTAAATCTTGGCTGAAAAACGGCATGTTTGATACTTTCCTTCTGCCACCCAAAAAACAATACGCAATCCAGAAGGTTTCCAAACCCTCTACATTAGTGAAAGGTTTTAAATTGTTTAGGATGTATTGAATAAACATCATCTTATATCCATAATTTTATTCATTTAACATGGTAAAATTAATTAAACGATGTTTACCTAAAATTATTTTAAAGGTTTTTGGTCTATGGGGTGTGTAACTATATTAATAAAAGTCATTTTGGGGGTTAATACGCAAGTTGGTCTACACCTAGACATACTTTTAACTTTTAATTAACGATGACAAATTTTCAACTTAAAACATACTTTCACTTTATAAATTGACTTTTGTGGCTTTTAATTTAAATGTTTAGTTTTTTATTTTCTATCTTTCTATCCTTAACAAAATTATTATTATTCTTCTTTTACTTTTCTCATTCTAATTTATTCATTCTGTTTCCTTTCTTTCTCATTCCACACCATATATTTTATTATGATGCATCATGACAACCTTCACTAATTTCACTCTATCCATTTATTTTTTGAAATGATTATTTTCTTCGTTTTAAAATCTATTTTCCGCTCCGTTCATTCCTATTCGACAAATCATTTTCTTAAAATTCACTTCTCCTCCTTCATCAGAATTGTATCAATTGAAGTGGCACGTGATATCATTTAGACTATTGATGAATCAAAATTATAATCAACCAGAAAAAAAAAAAAAACAAAATATTATAAGAACACAGACTCTCTTACGCTCATCTATTTTCGTCGTCATGTCCGTTTACACAAACTTAAAAATCTTGCAACACTTTGAGTAAGTTTAATATATTATGTGTTTTAAAAAAAGAGTACAACTAAGAGTATAACTTAATTTAGTTACTATTTCAATATAAAACTCATTTTCATTGGCAGAAAGAGTGCTATCATATCATAAAATAGAATAATTCATATTTAAATTATGTCTCAAGTCAGAAGTACATTAAAACGTTAAAAGTTTCGACAAAATAATCTATTATGTAATGCATTTTTAGAAAATAAACCTTTATTTTACTTAAACCATTACACCAATAAATTTTTTTTGGACAAAAAACTAATTAATTTTGAAACGGAAAATCTTAAAATTAAATTTTTTTATATATTTGATATAAAAATAGGGAGTTTATGGAATTCTGAGACGTATGGTCTTTTTTACTTCATAGTAAACATGGATATGCCTCTCTCTACGTAAGTCTTCTCCTCCTCTCTTGACATAACACTGCAATCTCTTCGGTGACCCGCGCATGGTGGCTATGTTAACGCCACCGTCGGTCGGATATGTTTTAGATTATTGTTAATTTGTTTATTCTCTTTTGTTTTTTGTTTTAAAGAGGTTCTGTGTTTTGAAGTTCTTAATGACTCGTGAACAAGTTTGAGCTTCCTTTCAGTATTTCTGGATTCAGTATCTGTGCTAGCTGTGACTGCTGGGGTCTGATAGTTTAGATGTGGTAACAGCTGTGACTGCTGCGTTCAGCTGTGACTGCTGCGTTCAGTCTGATAGATCTAGATCCGGTCTCTTTTCGGGTCGTGTGTGTAAGAAATATTATATATACATGAATGTATATGAATGAATATTTTTTTTCCATGATGTGGTCTTATGTTAAATCTATTTCTTATTGAGATTGTTAACCTTAAGAGCATTTGGTAACCAATAAAATTGGTAAATAAAGGAGTTTAATTTCTTAACTAATCAACTTGATGGATGGTTGATATTAGAGACATTTGTCAAGATAGAAAGAAATCCTTAATGAGGAATTAATGTAAACTTGACAATGAAGCAATCAAAGCTTGATGAGAAAGCAATCAAAGCTTGGTGATAAAGTTATCAAAGACTTGGTGAGAAAGCCATCAAAGACTTGGTAAGAAAGTTTTGGTCCCTCTCCCCACCTATATATAAGTGCTCTTGGACCATCACAATGAGACACATTAAGAGAAAAACTAAAAGCAACACATAAAGAAAGGTTGTAGGCAAGGGGAGAGAAGGCTTAGCTCCAACTTAAAGATCAAGAGATCATCTTACATGATCAAGAGATCATCTTCATATGATCAAAACCGTTCATGAAGATTTCCACAACAATGAATTGAGGTATTCCGCAAATCCTTCTTATAGTTCTATTATGTGATTAGTCTAGATGTTAAAGATCTTAGGGTTCATGTAAAATCATGTTTACATGTGGTATCAGAGCTAATGGTTATAAACATCTAGCTAATCCGGAAAGTGTAATAGATTTATGTTTTAAAGAATGAAAGTAGATCAATTCTTAAGTAATAAAAATTTGATCTAAATTAAGCTTCGGTATAAAACCGATGAGAGTTTTCGGAAATCTTGAATCATACATTATATGTATGTATTCTATTTCGATCTCTGAAATATTCAATAATCGATGCATAAATTTTTCTATACATAAATCGTATAGAAATTAAATTAAGTAATTTTATGCATGTTTTTTTTTATAAAACAATATTTTCATATAAAGAGCAAAATTAGAGTTAAAGATATCACCACAGTGACTTTACTCTAAAATGATTTGCGAAATGAAAATTATTGTTCAAATAAGTATTTGATATTTTGAGTAATAAGTAGTTACCCACAGGTAGACTATGTACACAAAATATGATCAAGTACTTATATAGAGTGTTTGTATTGTGTAGATTAAGTATATCCACAGATAGCTTAATTTGAGTAATTCGATACATCACTCGTAAATGTTTTCGAATACTATGATTATTGATGAAAATATGGCTGCTACCCACAGGAGCACCATAGTTTCTTGGCATAAGTATTCAATAAATATATGTGTTGATTATGTTGAAAAGCCTAATTTAAAACTTGTATATCTCAAAATTAAAGTTTTTCGTCTTAAAGATTGTCATGTAAAGTCTCGCTATTCTAATCCTTAATGGTACCAACTTCTCAATATGAAAAGAGAAAGTTGAGTTCATATTAAGAGTACTATGCTTGAATTTGACACTCCTCAATGATGAGTCAAGTTCACTAATAGTGGATAGTACTTAGACGAAAAGAAATTTCATAAAGCTTGAAATTGAATAGACTGAGAATTATGATATTAAGATGACAATAATTATAAATATTTAAACTTTCCTTATGATGGCTGAAAAAGCTAAAAATACCTTAAATATATAGAAGAACGGTTTAAGATTGCAACCAAATCCCTAATTGGGAAATTTATGGCAAATCTTACGACCATAAAAGAATAATGACATAAGGTCTATGCATGAATATTGCATTGAAATGACCTATCTTCGCTAAATTAAAGAATTTAGGAATGATATGGAAGATTAATTTCCAAATTATCTTAAATTTGCCTCTTCTTAGTGTGAACCATTCCAAATTAATTATAACATCATTTACGTGAGACGGATGTTGAATTAATTGGCTAAGAAAATGGTTCAATAGGAGGCTAAGCTTAGCTGTAAAGGTTTTAAAGTTGTCTATTATGTTCAAGAAGCTAGACTTAAGTAAGACATAAAGACCACCACCCATAATGAATATCAAGTAAATAAGAAGGAAAAGGCAAAGAAAGATGACAGATGAAAATGTCTTAACTCTTTCGAAAGATCGATAAAAAAGAAAATAGTTGAAAAGGTAACTTTTAAAAGTTCCGTAAGAATTTTCGAATCTATTCTTGTAATATTTCTTCTAAAACTTGGTGGGTGGATAATGGTACTTATGTACATGTAATTAATTTCATGCATGATTTACTTATGATCAAAACCGTAATTCAAGTGTAAACTAAATACTTATGAGAATGAGAGCGAAGTGATAGTTGAAGCTATTGCACTCCTCATTATGAATAGTGGATTCTGTTTGGATTCAATCCAAACATTTTATGTTCCATCTATTTTCCATAAGTTTTAGTTTCATTAAGAAAACTTGATGATTGGGTTTTAATCGACTTAAAGAGATGATTGTTTTAATTATTCTTGAATTCTAACTGAATCGATTCAAGAATATTAGTTGATAGCCAATATTAGGTAACATTGGCTGATCAACATTTTAAAACACATCTAGTTATGCACATTAAAGGAAAATTAAAGCATAAAACATGTACTAATGATAAGTATCTCTTGTGGCATAAGAGAGTTGAATATATTTCTAATAAAAGAATTTAAAGGTTGCTAAAAGATAGAATTATTCTAAATCTTTATTTTACCAACAATAAATGTGTGTAGATTGCATTAAGGATAAGCAAAATACACTAAGAAATGAGCCACAAGAAATACAAAGCTTCTTGAAACTATACATACAAAATTTTGTAGACCATTTGATGTTTAATCTTTGGAGATGAAAAGTATTCAGTTACCTTTATTAATGATTATTCACATTAATGTATATTTATTGTATAAAAGTATCAATTTTGAATACATTACAAGTATTCATAATTAGAGTAGAGAGGCAATAGGATATAAAAGTGAAAATCATAAGGTAATGAATTTATGGCAAGTATGATGAAAAGAGACACGTTTTGCCAAACTTCTCCAAAAATCAAGAATTATATCAGTACACAGCTTGGTTCTCCACGGCATAATGGTGTAGCTGAAAGGCATAACCGTACTTTTATGTAAATGGTTTTGACTTATGCAAATTCACTTATATCATTATGGATAGTGGATTATGAATTGCAGTATATTTCTTGAATAAGGTTTTCTCAAGAAACTGCTAAAGGCTGAAACCTATATAGCACATCTCAGAATATGACGATGTCCAATTAAGCAAGAATATATAATCCACATGAAAAGAAATTAGGTTTCAGAACGATCAGTTGGTTTCTGTATAGGTGACCCTGAGAAATCTAAAGGATATAAGCTAAATTGTTCAAACCATAGTACGTAATAAAAGAAACCAATAATGTCAGATTTTATAAGAATGGCAACATTAGTGGGAGTAATTAAGTTTAAGAAATGGTCATTCAAGAAATTAGGGTAAACAACATGTTACCCTAAATTATGAATGATGGAAATTCTCTTTGTTGTAAGTTTAACAATGAGTAAAACCCATCGAATGACCATATACTCCATGATGAAACGTTGCTGATAATGATTAAGTACATTATATTAAAGAGGAAAAAGAATTAAGAAGATCTACTTGTATGAGTAGATTTGATTTTTCCAATAGGTACTTTATCAAGTAGAATCAAGAACTGGATATTAAAGATTTGGTTTCTTACTTAGAGCCATAAGAGATGTTAATTCTGATTAATGAATCGATGCCATGAAGGATGAAGTAAACTCGATGGCTGAAAGTGAAGTTTGGGAAGTCGTTCAATTATTTTGAGAATATAGACTATTCGAGTGTAAGTGGATCTGTAAGACCAAACTCGAATATAATAGAAATATTGAACGACATAAAGCCTGACTTGTTGCCAAAGGTTTCAATCAGAAAGAAGGCATCGATTAGACTGAGTCTATAAAAGACTGTAAGAATTATCATGGCCTTGGTAGCTCAGTACGTGAATGAGTTCCATAATGTATGAGGGAATTGCCTTTCTTAATGGTGACTTAAAAGAAGTCTGTATGCGTCAACCTAAAGACTTCATAATCGAAGTGTAGAGGAAGACTTGATCTACAAACTAAAGAAACCAATTTATGAACTGAAACAAAGCTTGAGAAATGGTATTCAAAATTTGATGAAACCATTACGAAATTCGGTTTCAAAGAGAATATTTAGAGATTACCTCAAGATCAGTGGGAGTAAGTTCATATTTTGGTTATGTATGTTGATGATAACTTATTGGCCAGAAGTGATCTTGGTCTATTAAATGAGACCAGTATTATCTCTTAAACTTTGCAATAAAAGATATGAACGAGACAACTTCTGTGAATGGATTGAAATTTTCCATGAAAGATCACTTAGAAGTCTAGAGTTGTCTCAGAAAGCATATATTGACAAAGTTCTTGAGAGATATGGAATGATGATGTGTTCTTCTATTATTGTTCTTATGCAGAAAGGTGATAAGCTTGATCTTAAGCAATGTCAGCATAATGAAGTGGAGCTTAAGGAAATGAAAAGTTTAAAATATATTTTGAGATATCTAAAGAAAACAAGGAATCAATTGCTTACATATAAGAAATCAACACACCCACAGGTGGTTGGATTTCAAACTCAGGTTTTAGTGGGCATAATGGTTTTAAGCATTACAATTTAGCAATGTGTATCTCATTAAATGAGATACCTTATTATGGAAAGGCTCATAATTGTAATTGCTTTAAACGTCCAATAATGAGGCTGAGTGTGTGGCAATATTATGAGGCTTTATAAAGTTAATTATGATTGAAAAATTATCTTTGAGTTTGAGTCTGTAAGTGTTCAACTCTTTAAGTGATAGTAAGTATGCAATCATATTTTTTTTTTAAGTAAGACATGATATCTAAAGGATCCAAGTATATGGACATTAAGATTGATATATGTCATTAAAGTAAAGATTTCAAAGATAAAAGTTTGTCATTATGCATATATGCACTTAAGTTATGGTCACAGACATATTTACTGAAAACTTTATATCCAAAGACATTAAAGAAAATCTAGAAATTATGGGTCTAATGGATAGCTATTAAAGTTGTATGATTATGTTTAGCATATATTTGACAATATATGAGCTCTTAATGACTTTTGAATCTTTTATATTCTGTTTCCAAAGTGTGTACACATTATCGTCGTTGGATTACTGATAACAGAATAAGTCTTTAAATAAGACATAAAAGGGACCATTATGATAACTCCTACTTATGGTCTAACTATGATAGTAAGCAATGTAGTAGTGCATGGAAGGAATCATGTTGCAAAATAATATGTGCCCGCCATGACTCTCATTGTTTGCTAGATTAGCTAAGACACTTATGATGACCAAATAAAGGCAAAGGTTTAACAAATAAAGTCGACCTTATGATTTTCAATGAGAAATCTTAAGAGATTATACCAACGACCAAGTGGGAGAATGTAAGAAATATTATATATACATGAATGTATATGAATGAATATTTCTTTTCCATGATGTGGTCTTATGTTAAATCTATTTCTTATTGAGATTGTTAACCTTAAGAGCATTTGGTAACCAATAAAATTGGTAAATAAAGGAGTTTAATTTCTTAACTAATCAACTTGATGGATGGTTGATATTAGAGACATTTGTCAAGATAGAAAGAAATCCTTAATGAGGAATTAATGTAAACTTGACAATGAAGCAATCAAAGCTTGATGAGAAAGCAATCAAAGACTTGGTGAGAAAGCCATCAAAGACTTGGTGAGAAAGCCATCAAAGACTTGGTAAGAAAGTTTTGGTCCCTCTCCCCACCTATATATAAGTGCTCTTGGACCATCACAATGAGACACATTAAGAGAAAAACTAAAAGCAACACATAAAGAAAGGTTGTAGGCAAGGGGAGAGAAGGCTTAGCTCCAACTTAAAGATCAAGAGATCATCTTACATGATCAAGAGATCATCTTCATATGATCAAAACCGTTCATGAAGATTTCCACAACAATGAATTGAGGTATTCCGCAAATCCTTCTTATAGTTCTATTATGTGATTAGTCTAGATGTTAAAGATCTTAGGGTTCATGTAAAATCATGTTTACAGTGTGATCAGTTCGTGTGGTTGCAATTCAGAACTTCCTTGCCTAAC
The DNA here is from genome assembly GCA_016432835.1 of Brassica nigra. Lineage (NCBI taxonomy): Eukaryota > Viridiplantae > Streptophyta > Magnoliopsida > Brassicales > Brassicaceae > Brassica > Brassica nigra. The sequence continues at coordinate 10,536,974 of CM028247.1, read as the reverse complement.
TCTTCTTATTCTTGGTGGAGAGTATGAAAGATTTTGAAGAGATCCCTTACCTCTGGCCATGGTCTTGGTGGAGCGGTTACCGTTTTGGTTTGCGACGGGGTTTTCAAGCGATGTTGGATCAAGTTCCATGGTGATAATGTTGTTATGATACCATTGAAGGTGTTGTAGGTATCGGTGTTATGCTAAGCGAAGTGTGAAGTCTTCACCAATTTGGAGTTTGGTTCTATGAATAGAAATCATTTCAGAACTGCTTCAGAGTATTAGGTCTGTTTCTATTCGTATTTGAAGATCGTCCCGTTTTTCTCTTTTAGTTGTGATCATCGATGCTGAGTTCATGTGTGTTAGGCTTGTTCTTTGGTTCAAATTTGAGTATTCTTTATCATTATCTCTTTGTAGTTAAACTTAATTCTTTGCCGAAATGTTTATTCAAAGGGATTTAGTATCATCTAGGATCACTACTTGAACCTATACTATCAAATACAAATCTTTGTTTTAATTTCGCCCCGGTGAACTTAAACTTCTCTTCACCTCAAAAGAAATCGGTACTTCCTCTTTTGTTAAATTAGTGTAGTGGATGTCAGAAAAGTAAGTAAAGATATACTTCCCATAATTATAATCAATTATATATTTATATTAATATAGATTCTCATTTTGTGTGGAAGTTTCTTTGGTCTACTGGTTTAACTAAGAATTAATCAATTTTTCTATACGAAGAGGTCTGGGTTTTGAATCCCATAAAGACAGAATTATGCGAATTAATGAAAAAAAGGTTTACAAAAGATCTGCAGTATGGCGTAAGTCATAAAACATATAGAATTATCGAATGTATAATCGTCTGTAATATTTTTATAGTTGTAATAGCATAATTATTCGACGTTAAAAAAAAATTCCGATCTCGCTGTGTTATCATGTTCGATTAATAGATATTTATAATATAAAAATTATAATAAAAAATCGTTTCTGAAATTAATTGAATTGAATATTTAATTAAGATTGGTTCAATGCCGAAAAACAATTGGCCAAGTTGGAACATGTGGTTGTACTTTACATGCAACAATCTTATCTGGAATCTTGGCTAACCTTGTCTCATAAACACACTTTTTATCCCGAAAATTTTGTAATCGTATACGCTACATAATAATATATTATATATATGGCATATTATCTAACAATAACTCTAGCAGTTATTGTTTATAATACTAATTCCTTGTCATTAACCTAATTTTTTCCATTAACCTAACTCACTGTGAAAGAAAACATAAAACTTGTAGGATTTAGGAAGAAAAACATTTATATAGATTTATTTTATTTTATTTTATTTCTGAAACTTGATTAAACAGATATATTTTGGTTGATAAAAATTAGTTTGTTGGGATCACATTCACATGCTTGTGTTCCTTCATATCTTAAGGTCCTCACACACATCTAACTGATGATCGTGCTTGTCACTCTTTATAGCCACTTGTATAAATGAAGCTTAAGCAACTTGACACTGCCACTAAACCCCATAAGCGTTGTTGTTTTTTCGTACTTTCCATTAAACCTTCCTTGACGTAACGTAAAGCAATCCGTTAGTACATACGGGAAGTAATTAAGTAAAGAGCTGTCACAACCTAATTAAATCGCAGCCACAAAAACTAGAAATGGCCTTTCTTAAAAAGGCTTAAGAGTACTTAAACTTTTGGATGATACGCCGAGTCAAGTGCCCTCTCAAATATGGAAATTCTTAACTATGCTTTGATGAAGAGATTTCGACCACTCTTATTATTCTAAATAATTTAATCTGTCTGATAGATCTCAAAATTCCCTCAGAAATTAGTTATGATTTATACTAGCAGTGGGTGATTTTCCTGTGCTCATGCACGGGTATAAATATTTATAAAGTAAATATATATTATAATAATTTATTGCTATTTAATTTTGATTTTAAATTAATTTATAATTATTATTCATAATATATATTAATAATATTATAGTACTTTAATTAGATATATGATTTTAGATATGTTAGATTAGATCTAGTCGATTTAACTATCATTTAGGTATATTGGATTGCATCTATTTCTCTGAATTGAAAATTTTGATTAATTTTTTTATTGCATTTAGGTTGGTTGTTTCCTTATATATTTAAATATATATTAGGAAGATTATGTATAATTTAAGATATATTGTGCTTAGAATGAAATAAATAAACTAAAATGTTTGATTTCAAATTACGTAAATTAGTATAATGATATTATTCTGAAGTCTCATGCATATATATAAATTTTACAAAAGAACTAAATTGTATTTATAATTTATATTTATAAAATAAATTATTATTATTACAAAATTATCTTTTTATTGTAGTTAAATCTATGATTTTAGATCTAAGTTGGATTAGTCGAGTCACTCATATTATGAGTATATTGAGTTATATATATTCTTTTAAATTCAAATGGAAGTAATAATTATTTTTATTATAATTAAGCCAAGTCAAATTAATTTTATTTATCATTAAATGTGCATGTATTTTCATAATATATATCAAATTAAATGTTATTTTTAAATATATTATAAAATAAAGCGATGATTTATAGGAAGTTATATACATAAGTAACTGATACTTTTTTGGAAGCTCATGAAGACATATCAATATTTACAATAATTAAAATATTTTATAATTTCTAAATAATTTTATGAATATTTATTAAATTATATTTTTTTGCTGTAAATGAAAGATATTACAGTCAACTAAATATAAGAAAAATAACATTTCAATTATACTAATTATAAACTATTTTAGTCAACTAAACATATATCAATTTATGTTACTTAATTATTTTATGTAATCATCTAAAACAATAGATAGATATATAAAAATTATTTCTATTACTTTGAAAATATATTGTTGTACTGTTTAAAATTGTGTTTTATAAGAAATATTATTTCTTTTATAATATCATGATTATCTGTGAAAATATAATTATAAAGAAAATATTTTATTAGTATATTTTATGTTATCATTTTTAAAAAATGGAATATTACTATTTGGTAACTTTCCTTTTAATGAAATCTTATTATTTATACATATGATTTCATTTTTAAATTCATTTTTTAACTTTATAAACATTTCCTTTTTATTATATATGTTATTTGGAAAATTTTATAAAGGAAATTAAATAAAATTCAATAATAGTATTTAAATATAATATTTTTAATTCATAAAGGGTATTAATGTAAACAACCATCGTGAGAGTTAACGTGAGTGCGACACATAGGATACCGACTTCTCAAATAATATTATAGAGATTATGAATTACACTATATATAAAAGATATTTTCGTTTTAAATTTATAAAAAAATTATTATATAGGTTATTTGAAAAATAAGAAAAAGGAAACCTAAATAAAAAAAGGAAAAATAGTATAAGATAAATATCTAATGATGATAATTTTACATAATTGATTTATTAAAGGTATTATTGTAATCAACCACCGTGAGAATTAATGTGAATGCGACACGTAGGAAACTGACTTCTCAAATAATATTGTAGAGATATCTAAAAAGTAATTTGTGAAAAATTTCCAATGATAATTTTGTATTAAAAATATGTATATTATCTATCTTATTAAAGTTGAATTACTATTTTGACTTCACCCTTAATTCTTCTTAGTATTTACCAACCTGTGCCATTGATTTTAACTAAATTTGTTTTAAAATAAATAGGAAATTAATTATAATTAATGAGATATATTCTTTTTAAATGTTATTTATCTTATTAAAGTTGAAGTATCAATATAAATTAAGCCTTCAAATAACTTTTAAATTACACATAAATCCACTAGAAACTAACTAATCCTAATTTTTAGCATTAATTAGTCTTACAAAATCTTCCTTAAAAATATAGTCAATTAATTTTATTTAGATCAATTCTCTCAAATAGTTCTTTTTAAGTTTTTGTCACAAAAATAGCCCTCAAAAAATAAAGTGACCAAAATAGCCTTTTTGTTTTGAAAATTTTATTTTTTATTTTTTATTTTTTGAAATTTGAAATCTCATCCCAAAACTCACCCCTTATATCTAAACCCTAAATTTAGATTAGTTAACCCAAAGGGTGTGAATGCATATTTTACCCTTTAATAAAACTTTTTTTGGCCATTTTCTTTTTTGAAGGCTATTTTTGTGAAAATAAACTAAAAAGGCTATCCAAAAGAATTTCTCTTTTATTTATAATCAACATTAATGATTCTTTCAAATAACAATATATCTTAACAAAGGAAAGTAAACAATCAATTAATTTTATCCGTAATTGATTGTATATATATGCAAATTAATACAAATAATATGGTATAAAATTAATATAATACCATTTACCATTTTGTAAATATTAAAACATATCAATTTTTTCCTACCCAAAAGTAAGTAGTCTGTTTATATTATGTATAATAACTATTTTCAAAATTTTAAATATTAATGTACATGAATAATAAAAAATTGACATAAAATAAATAACAATTCAAATAATTAATTTCTTATTGTATTACTGTTTATATGCGCTAAAAGTCTGAAGATTCAAAACAACATTTAATATTGTATATAATTAGTATATAATAAAAAACAAAATAACATTTAAAAGAAATAATTATCCAATACTAATATCACAATATTTATGTACAATAAACATACATGATATGTTTTTAAAAGTTATAACAAATACCCGCACAGGTGTGCGGATCAAAATCTAGTTGATCTTATGAGCAAATAAAATCATGATTACTCAAAAGATATCAGACAATAAGTGAATAAAAGAATAGTGAGAGTATATTCTCTCTATTCGACTTTGGGATCCCCACTACTTTTTTGGATGCCCTCTTATAGGTGCTAGGGATGAATTATAACGGTAATTTGATTGTCGAGTCTCGAATGATTTTAAAATTCTCCAATTTCCTTTACTTTTTGGTTTGACTGTGTCAGTTCGGCGTATATCATTCTCTCAGCTCAGGATAGGTCGTCAACTTTCGCGATACTTCGTCTCTTTGTTGGACTTTATGATGTTGGACCAGAGTCTTCGACCAAATTCAGAGGGGTGAAACCCGTTTTCAACACTCTTTTGTAAATATTGTGTCAAATGTTAAATGTGGAACCAATTTGGGATTGGGTATTAAAACTAGTATACTTTTTTGTATTTTTACGTATTAAATAGCTTCAGAGTATAGTAACTTTTGATTTCATACCAGAATTTAAACTTTCATTTAAAACAAATTGGAAATAAACCATGTGGAAGCGTATGCATCGTTTATATTTTATTTTATTTTGAAAAGATATTATCATTTATCTTTAGTGTTAATTTTCTAAATAACCAAATTATGAATGAAAATTAAGAATATAGTAATGATTTGACATAATTAACTCACTAACATTTAACACTCATTTCATCCGGTTAAACCCTTATCTTTTGTATAGTCGCTGAATCATCTTCTATATATCCTCATATTTTCCCGACAGGGCACACATTCATCGGTCCACCACCGTTACTTTTCATCACCAGATTTTTAAGCAAAACAGAGCATAAAGATAGAAGGTGGAAGGAATTGATCCTTTGATTCCATAGAGTAATCACTGATCGGAGGATACACCACTTGAAAAAAAAATTAACAGAGATAAATTGATGATGAGAATTCAAACAAAATAACAATAGATGCAGATGTTAATTGCATATATCTGAAAAGAGAATAAAGAAAATAGGAGAAGAGGTTAATCGGTTGTCTTCAAGAATAGTTTGGTATATATTTTAGAAAATATGTTGAATATCTTAGTTAAATTATTTTTAAATTAGTTACCTAATTATAAATTTTTTGTTGGTCATACAGTCCAATATCCCCCTTATATTTATGTACCTCGATTATTTTGTTTGCGCTTGTGTTTTTGGTTTATTTATAAATGAACCCACAACATTTACGCCAAATCATTTTTTACTTACAAATGAACTACACCATATTCTTCTGAAACAACGGAAAATTGCTAATTTAAAATACTAAATGTTAAAAGCAAGTGGGAAAACAACCGTTTCGTCTACGAAACTGCGTTTGCACTTTACATAGATAACTTAATTTGTGTTTTAACCACAAGTCAGTGGTTGGGTGGCACATGATGTTCCATAGATTCTTAAAGGACCTGAGTTCGAATTCGTCGCCACTCAGATTATCCTGACTTGTAGTCACCTGCCGCGTGGAGTTTCCGTCCAAGTCAACCGGATGCAAAGCTTTGTGGGATTAGTCCACGCCTCGGCCCGGGATCCCACAGATATTTTTAAAAAACTTAATTTATGTTTTAGGTTTCATAAGTGCAGTACTTTTAAAAGACCATAAGCTTACTGAGAAAAAAAAAGCTGAGGCAATGACATGCTCATGGTTTGAATTCATGCTACTGAGGTTAAAGTTACATGATTTACACCACTAGACTAAAGAGACTTCTAATAAAATTTAGCCAAATTTAGTTTATATTATTGAAGGCCAAAAGTCCATGCTTCCTCAGCTATCCCTTCAAAGCCGGGCTTCCATGTTAATCTTTTCACCACTTTTTTCTAAAAAAATGTAGACAATCGCATGTTATGGCGCATAAAAAAACATGGATGTGGCAACAAAAGCAAGTATGAGCTAATTGAATTGTGAAGGGTCTTTCTCTTGGCTAATTTGGGTGTTAAAGTTTTTATTAAGTTAGGGATTAGTCACTTGTCACTTTTAAGATAAGTGGATTTTTATTTGGCTAGGGATTAAAGTGAGTGAACTTTTAGAGAGCCAAAATCTTATTGTCACTATCTCTTTGTACTTTCTTTGTCGTGTTCTTATAGTTTATGTACTAATAAAGTATCGCTTCAGTAACCTGTAGCTAATTAAGCTATGTAAAAATTGTATTAACAAAACAAGAAAAGTTTATTTAACGACATGATCTATTAAAGGTGATGTAATGTAGATTTTCTTATGGGAGATGCTTGCAAAAACATATGGCCCATCAATCCATCATTGAGTTGTCAAAGTACATAGGGAATCTATACTACCAATTAATTACCAAGTTATACCATCTAATAATTTGGCAACGGGGGTTTGAAGGTGTGTGGATGGACGATAATGACGTTAACTTGTAAAACGACAAGGAATCCTGTAAGGAAAATTTTGAACGTGGATTTAAGGTAATCAGTGAAGAGTTAAGATTTTTAGTGTTAGATTTGCTTGTTTATATGCATGTTAAGTGTTTTTAATGATAGGTTTAGAGTTAATCACTTTCATATAGACTTTAAGCTATTTCGTGCGCTTGTTGAAATACTTAAATAAACTTAGTTAATTTTTGCTTTATCATGATTAACCAAAGGGATAAGATCGGTAGAGATGTTAGGATTGCTACATGGTTACTAGATTTAATTCAAATGCATTTTTACTGTAGTAGCTAGACCAAAGGGATTTTATGTTTAATACTTAATCATATAGGCATGGAAATGAATTAATATATCTTAATGTTCTAGAGTTATAGAAATGTGTAAATTTTTGCTTGATACCTTAGACTTGGAACTAATCACTCTAGATTAATTCAACTTTATATTATTATTATTTTAATACTGGATAAATCACAAATTATATCATCATATAGACATATAATAATTAATGTTATTACTTATGATGATTAACTACTTGCAACATATATGATATTGATAAACAACTCCATGGATAATGATTCTAGATGAATCTCTCTTCAAAACACTTGGATAAACGGATGGTTCTGGATGTACGACAACTTCGATGTATAAGCCCGCTCTATAGCAGATGACCACAACGACGGACGGTTCTGCATGTAAGATTTTCATTGTGAAAATAAAGCCACAATATTTGTTACACACATTTACTATTTTCTTAAAGTTTATACAAACACAATCTGTTTTTCAGCTTGTATACAATCGTTCTACACAAAAAAGGTTGCCTCAAATAATGATTTAAATATTATATTTATTTGCGACGTAGATTGTTTGTTTTTCACGACGAAACCAAGAGACTAAGATGAAACTTACAACTAAATTATTAAAAAAAAAGACTCAAAAATATAACGTGAGTTATGCAAGTAAAATAAATGAAGTGACACAAATCAATTTCTTAGGTTCGGTCCAATAGCGAAACCACTAAATAAAGATCATATATGACCCATTGACGGCCTTCTTTTTTATTAGGTGATACCATATCCAAATCCAAACTTCTACATTTACATCAACAAACATGCCGTATGTGTGTAAACTAAATGACACATGAATGCATTAAATACTCTTCACTCTTCAAGATATACATACGGGCATGGATGACGAAGCTATGTTATTGTATTTGGTTAGGTCGTGAAAGGTGTTATACATAGTCGCATGTACATAATCGCATGTTTTATTAGTATAGTATAGATCCTAACAATTACGAAAGTTTATTATAAGATTAATTAATACGTTAAGCTAATGACCATACGTGATTAATTAAGAATTTGGATTAAGCTTTGCTAATCACGCGGTGAATTTAGTCTCTATAAAAGCAGTTGCGCACCTTCCACAACCTTCAATATCAACTCACCACAACCTTCTCTCTTGCTTGTCACTCTTTCTTTTATATTCCTCTCCCTCTAGCTATAAGAGTTATAAATAAATAAGAATAAAATGGACAAAAGAGGAGGAATATGTAGTGGAGGTTCGGGATCATCAGGAGAAACAGAGGTGAGAAAAGGACCATGGACGATGGAAGAAGATCTTATTCTTATCAACTATATAGCCAACCACGGGGATGGAGTTTGGAACACTCTCGCCAAATCTGCAGGTTCATTTGATTTCTTCTTAAAGAGTTTCAACTTATAATTAATCACCAATATATATTTGTATATATAGATTTAGTTTACGTTGTATGTTTTTTTATATATAAACTAGGGTTTCTAAACTTGCATAGGTATCATACAAGTAACAATATTTTTTCTTGTATAGGATTCATACCGATTTTTTTTTTTAATCTTGTATAGTTATTATCTACACCTTTGAAGCACACTTGTTATCTATATCTTCAATTCTTTGGTTAAAACGAATAAATCTTTTGTTAATGTATTCTTTCCTTGTTAAAATTTGATCTAAATTAAAGGAAACCTCCAAAGACGTTTTTGCGTAAATGTTTTTATAGTCCTATTGATGAATGAAAGTTATGTAAGACAGTTTACATATAAGTATCTAATAATAGACAGTGTTTTAATGATCATGATTTATATAATATACACATATGTGGATATGCAAGTACGTATGAACAATATTTGGCTGTGATGATTTGTTAAATAAACGTTTATAAGGTCTAAAACGCACCGGGAAAAGTTGCCGGCTCCGGTGGCTGAACTATCTCCGCCCTGATGTACGACGAGGAAACATCACGCCGGAGGAGCAACTTATCATCATGGAACTTCATGCTAAGTGGGGAAACAGGCAAGTTTTAATTTACATAAATGACTATATACAAATACACATACACTATGTGTAACGAAAGAACAAAGGCAAAATTTTCTAACTTTCTTTTTTTTTTTTTTTGTAAAAGGGCATTAATTTTCTAACTTTCTTTCTCAAACAAAAATACTCGAACTTTGAATCGTTTATATACTCTTGAGGCTATATATAGCCACGTAGATCTTTGAAAAGACAATAAAGCAACACATTTAGTGATTAAAGCAACAAAAACGTTCAATTCCTTTGTGACAATCTTTGATCGAAGTTTTTTCTTGGCCATCAGTTCTCATTTTCTGCACATGTCGAATTTTTCAAGCCACTAACATTAGACCTCGTGCATTTTTATCAAACAACATGAAAACCTCGTGCGTATTTCTCCCGAGCTCGTGGCCACACTTTTCCCGATATTTTTATGTGATTTATAGAGTACAGAATTTCCGTAATTATTCAAGTGATTTCCCACGTTTCTGAAAGATTTACGCGGCTCTATTTATTTCCTTGTCTGTTTGGTATATCCGATTTCTATTTTTATTTGTTTTATATGTAAAGAGCTGGAAATTTTTGCTCAAGATTAAAAGGTACAGATTTTCTGCATTTTTAAGTAAGTACAATTTAGTTTATCATTTTATAGGAAGGTAGCTCTTTTTGGTATACTAATTACGGACATGAGTATGAGCCTATTAGGTATGGGGTGAAGTTACTATCAGGCTGATTATATTCAGTTCTTTTTTTCATAATTCATGATGAAGACTTTCTATTTTTTGTTACTGTTTTATTAGTTTCAAACTACTTCCTCTTTTCTTACATCTTGACAATTTATTCATAAGATGGCAAGCTATTACTAAGTCAGAAAATTACACTTTATAAATCCTTTTAACAAAAAAAAAAGTAACGCTTTTACCAAAAGGATAAGCATAAAACTTTACAATGCTTGAAAAAGATTCAAACACAGTACATGTGTACAAAAGTATAAAGTTTCCTGACAACAAGAAAAAAGCATTATTGAAATAGACGCAAACCTTAATGTTTTGGATTCATCAAGACGTACTTGGTCTGTCGCAGTCACGGATTAGACCTTTAACCCCACAACAATCATTAGCTCATCATCTTAGTTTTGCTTATATTAAATAATACTATTATATAAATAATTATGTCGTAAATTATCTCTCTTATAAATATGATCAGGTGGTCAAAAATCGCTAAACACCTTCCAGGAAGAACCGATAACGAGATCAAAAATTTCTGGAGGACAAGAATACAAAAATACATCAAACAAACCGATGTAGCAACAACTGCAACGTCGTCCGTTGGATCTCAGAGCTCAGAAATCAACGATCAAGTTGCAAGCACGTCGGGACACAATGTCTTTTGTGCACAAGATCATGCAATGGAGACTTATTCTCCTACAACAACGTCGTATCAACATACCAATATGGAATTCAACTATGGTAACTACTCTGCGCCTGTGGCTCCGGTGACTACGGCTGCGACGACAGCAGATTATCCGGTACCGATGACCGTTGATGATCAAACCGGTGAAAACTATTGGGGCATGGATGATATCTGGTCATCAATGCATTTACTCAATGGTAATTGATTAATCAAGTATAGTCTCGATCGGAAAACAAAATATGGAATATAATTACTATGAGGTTTGTGATTTTTAGTACTGAGATTAGTACGTGACATGTATATGATTTTTGCCTCGTTGTTTCGAGGTTTGGGGATATATATTTTACATATAATATCATTGATCATAATCCTTGATATATATTTTGAACTTTATTGCGCCCGTTGGATGTTATGCATAAATAAAACTGGAAGGGGTCATTTATTTCCCGGCTTTATATTTGTACTAGTAACTTGTCTTAGAAATGTTCGTGTACATAAACGTTTGTGTATTTCTTCTCTCTGTTCATAATGATATGTATTTTGGAGGTTTTCACACATCTTAATCAACTATTTAAAAAGTCTACGCTTATACCCAACTGATACAGCTAGCAATCCGTTAACCAGCAACGATAACCACATTTGAATGAATAGTTTTTTTTGTTTGATAAGTATTTGAATGAATAGTTAACATATTCGTACAATTAATACATAGTTAAATTCTCAAAAATACTAGTTAAATTCTCAAAAATAAAAATTAACACAGTTACTTTCTGTAACGCTAAAACAGATACACATGAGTTAGGCGTGTCTATACATATACATGTGGACCATGCATGTACATATCACATGACATAAGCATATGAACCCTAATTTCACCAATAGCAAGAAGACAAGTGTCACAGCTGAAAATAGATAGCTTTTGGTACAGTTCACGGTGCCTTTATTCAACAATTTTTTTCCATTTTTGGGCATCGCCCTTCAACATGCAGAACCCGACGTAAGCCTAACTCCACTAACCAAAACCACAACCTTCAAGACGAAGATATCGAGTTTTTTTTTTGTCAAAAGAAGATATAGACTTTGCTTAAATAAATAAAGAATCTATAAAATGGTTCATAATCACTGATTTGTATCCATGCGTCAAAATCCGTAAAATATTTACATCTAAAAAGGGTACGAACATCGGAAGATGGGATGAAAATGTATGAAAAACAAGATTCGATGAGCCTAGAATCGTAATGAGTAATTTACTATAGATTTGATATGATAAATTGATAATAAAGCCAGTATGAATATTGATGGGTAGATTTATTATCTGCATAAATCGGATAGAATAGTTGGACAATGGGACATGAAGTTAGGTCGGGAAGTGCAAGCACTATAGCAAGACGGCAAAAGCATTTAAGCTTTACCGAACTTCTTAACTTTAAGTCTTTAGCCAACGACACACTTTGTCCCAATGAAGCATGTGTAGAGGATAAATCCAAGCTCCACTTTCTCTTCTCTATGCATTGGCTAGAATGGGAATATATATATATTTTTGGTAAAATAGAATGAGAATAATTGACAATTCATTTGTTTCCGGCGGATATACTGTATATAATTTTTATTTTTATTTTTTAAAAAATTATGTAAAGTTATTTAAGAAAATAGCGCAGGTACCGATATAAAGTTGTACTAGATGATGCCTGCACCTTGTGCGGACTGATATATATCCAACTAATTCAAATTTTAACATAAATTTTTTTTTCAATCGAAATTATTTAATAAGTTTCAAATATTAAATTTATCAGGCGATATAATTTCTCTTTTTTATTACAACAAAACATTAATAATAGTTTGGTACTTGCAATTTTTTTATTTATTCTATCACCAAACCATACATGTAAAAAGTATCATCATCATAATAACAGAATAAAGTTTTATTTATACTTTAAAATAACATACAAGATAAATCTACTAAATAAACCATAATTACCAATTATCAGTGAATCCTTTGAAATCAAACCTCTCTTCATCAAAGTCTTAATTGCATTTTATATGAATTTCCTTTTAAACGGAATTCACAGTGACATCTATTAACAAAATCTACAATATAAAAAAAATATACTTTTATTTAACTAAAATTTTATAAAATAAAAGTAATAAAGTATACATGTCTAGTAAAAAAAACTAAATTTTTAATTATAAAGGCGAGAGATTGTATTTTTGGACTCATATTTTCTGATTGGTATTATTAAAGTAAACATAAGATGAACAAAACTATAAATTATTGATAAAATTTGAAAATACTCGTTAATAATTAATAATTATCCTATAATATAATGAAAATATTTATTTATAACCACTAATAACTTTTAAAATTAATAGTTCAAAAAATTATTTATTAAAACAAATGAATCAACTTAAATCATGGAATATGACAAATAAGCTTCTAAAAATAATAAAACGTGAAAATAAGTAAAATAACCTAAAATCATGAAAAATATGACAAGTAAGAAAAAATAAAATTACTAACTAAAGTTATTTTAAAATATGACAAATAAATAAAAATACCAATTAAAATTATTAAGAACATGACAAATAAATAAATAATCTAAATTATGTATAATATGACAAATAACCGAAACAAAAATTATTAAAAACATAATAAATAAGCAACTTATCTAAAATTAATATAGAAAATATAAAAAATAAGCAAAATCCCTAATACTATAGAGAAACTGACAAGTAAGCAAATTCACTTCTCAAATAATAAGTAAAATTACTAACCAAAAAAATTAAAAAATTATAAATAAATATTGACAAATAAGCAAAAAAACCTAAAATATGGAGAAGCTGAAACATAAGTCAAATCACTTCATAATTAATAGTATAGATAAAATAACCTAAAATCATGGAAAATATGACAAGTAAGCAAAAATAAAATTACCAACTAAAATTATTTAAAAATATGACAAATAATACCAATTAGAATTACTAAGAATATGACAAATAAATAAATAATCTAAATTATGGAGAATATGAAAAATAATCAAAAAAATATTAAAAATAAAATAAATAAGCGAATTATCTAAAATTAATATAGAAAATATGACAAATAAGCAAAATCCCTAATACTATGAAGAAAAAGACATTATTTGCAATAACAATACAATAATAAAACACTAACATTAAACAGTATAACAAACAATAATCAATAACGAATAGAAATAGAATACTTACAACAGTATCAACCAACACCTATTCAATCGAAACTATTTTTGAATTTTTCCAAGTATTCCAAAGTTGTAACACTTTAACTTTAATCTTGTAACAATCTTTAGCTGGATCAATATATCCAATAAGAACGAGAGAAGCAGGTTTTCTTTTCAAAAAGGCATTATTTGCAAGTTATTATTTTTGCCGAGAAGTTTTAAGATGTAGCTTTTGATTTGAAATATGTAAACAAAAGAAACTTGAATGATATATATAGCTATTAAGTCCATATAATAATAGAGATGGTATAATTGTTTTTGTATGTTGATTTCGTCAAATAGGTATTGCAATATTTAAAAATATAATTAATAGCGTCCTTAACATAATGTATATATGGTTTTATACTCGGTATAATGAACATTATTCAATTATTCAATGATTGTATGTTTTGGTTAAACAGATAAGTTTTAATAAACTAACGTATATATGTTATAATCTTTTACAATAACCAACTAAAAATATTTTAAAATTAACAGATAAGTTTAAAAATATAGAAGATAAATAAAATTATTAACTAAAACAATTAAAACATAATAAATAAATATTGACAAATAAACAAAAAAAAATCTAAAATCATGGAGAAACTGACACATAAGTCAAATCACTTCACAAATAATAGTATAGATAGATTTTAGCGTCTTCGTTTTTGGTGTAAATTAGTATGGAAAACTATTTTCATGTTTATGTACCAAGTGAATGCACTATCCTTTCCGGTCTGGTCTTACGTCGATGATCGTTATTCAAGTTCTAAATATTTATTTCTTGTTTTAAAGTTATAATTGTTAACAACATAATAAGTGAAAGACATACTGATCAGTGATCAGTACTGGCTCTCGGAATATCAAAAGAATCAAGTTCTGAAAAATGCATAATGATTTTTGATTGGATAAAAGAATTTTTTATATCGAATATCATATTGATTCAAACGTCGTAAGATAAGTTACACGAACGATGAATTCATGCATATAACAATTAACATGTAAGCTGCTTTCAATTTTCACCTCCAATACCTAAAGTAAATGAATTTAGAAGGTCATGTCATATATTTACTACATTATGTGTCACAGTTTAGAATCTTAAAAGAATAGCCACAGTTTTTTGATTATGTTACTAGGCCAACGCGTTTATCATGAGGAAATTGCCGACTTCCCATGTGAAATTATAAAGGAAAAAGCACATGGCGAGTCGGTCACAAACATAGAAGTAGTTTAGAATTTACAAATATAATAGACGTGGAAGTATTGGGTTTTACTATCTTCTCTTTTTGTTCATTTTTCCGTTTGTAGCATTGTTCGTCCTTATGCCTTAGTTGTAGTTTCCATACATAGCATAAACGATTTTCCTCCCGTCTCGATGAGTTTGACGTATTTTTAACTATATTTATACAGTTGATGTTGAAGTCTGATTTTGATTATCATCGAGTTATATATCGATCATATAAGCAATTAATGATTTAATCACTTACATAAAAAGGACAACAGAACTGGTTTGTACTAATTGCTAGTTGTCTCAAGACTTTTCTTTAAAAGATGTTCGGCCTTCGTCGATATTCTTCCACTGTTGTTTGTCTAAATAGTAGCAACAACGTAATTTAGATGTAGTGGGGGTTATTGGTTCTAGTATTCTAATGGATTTAGAAATTTTAATAGATTTGGAAATTTTTGATAAATCCACTGATTTTAAAATCAAAATAAACAGATTTCATAAGAATTCAAATAGATTTCAAAATCAAGTAAGTTGATTATTATAAATCAATCAAATGGATTTACGAGAAATGACCGGTTTATGAAGATGCAAACAGTCTTTAATCTAGAGAACACTTTCTTCTATGTGAAGAAAAACTGTTAGAAATCCAAACCACAACATAATGGTGTGTTATTGGTTTGTAAATCTAAATCAAAGAAACGTTTAAATAGCAATAATCATTCGATCTAACAGAGAAGAAAGTAAAAAACACCATCTACTACTCATGAAACAATTAATGACAGAAACAAACAAGAAACTAGGCAATCTCTCTATCTTGCTGAGTCGCTGACGTCAATGATTATCTTTGTTTAAAACAATGAGCTGTCAATCTTCTTTTTACTCCCTCCATTCAAGTTTTCATATATATACGACAGGGAAAAAAGATCTAAGCAATACAACGTGTCTTTTTACTTTGAACCAATGAAACTTCTCTCTTTTGAAGAGATTTACAGCCGTTGTATTGATCCAATTCTTTTCAGATTCATATTGGATTGTTTGAACTACAATCTCCTTTCTGTATTTTATCTGGGAAATTTAATTTTTTTCAATGCCGAGAGAGTTATTGATTAGCTCATTTCAAATTAGCATTTATATTTTGAAGAAAATCAAGCACTACAAAATTTAACAAAGACAGCAGAAAAAGCTAAGCTTGAAAAATTGTGGTCAGTTTTACTTGACATGTAATTTTACGTACAGATCCTGTTATTCAGGATGTCTTCATGAAGTTAGATGGAAAAGAGTCTAATGTTTGATGAGGTTGTAGCTGTAGGCGGTGGGGTTCATGTCTCCGTGAACAAGAAATATATTGTGATGTTTAGAGAATTTTTTTAAAAAAAAGTCAATATCACAAATCCAAGGAGAATAACAAGGTTTACCTTTGTATTTGTTCCTTTGTATTTTGAGCATAAAAACACCTCAAATCCATTCAAATATTGTTTCAAATCAAATCCTTGAATAAATCTTTGTTATTGAATAACACTTGATTTCAAAATCAATTTTAAAATCACAAAACCAATAACACTAGATTTACATATAGATTTTAAAATCATAAAACCAATAACACTTGATTTGGTTTAGATTTCTAAATCCACTAAAATACACAAACCAATAACACCTCCGTAGTCTCAATAATGACGCAAAGTTAGTTCATTATATCTTTATATCCCAAGTTGATCGTAAAATTCCATGACTACTTAACAACTACATTTTACATGTAATCTTAGTGCTGTAGCAAAATTGGTAGGTTGTTTTATGAAATGTTAGGAAAATCTCAGTGTCTTTGTTTTTTTTTAATGTTCAAAAAAAGACTCGAATTACTCACTGCTTGAATTGATTTAGCTAGTTTATTTGTGATAAACTAAATATGTGTATTTAAGTTGCTATAACAATTTTGATTATAGTCATTTGGAACATTGTGGTGCATTCCAAAGATAATCCGATGTTCAAGTTACTGTATACCTTTTTCCTTCAAAGAACTAACTGAATAATAAATTCTTTCAGAATGGTTTTTTTTTTTGACACACACACACAAGTTAGTTTTTTTTCTTAATTCGTTTGTATCTTGAGAAAGATCAGATATGTAGAGTTTTACCCTTTCCGATTTAAATATATACCAAATAACCAGACCTGGTGTAATAGTTCTGCCACTTGGTAAATGTTTTTTTGGTAGGAGTTGTATGTTCCCAAAAAGCGTCATAGCTCGGACTAATTGGTGGCATTGCAAGATCTCGAGAGGCGTGCATCTCAAGTTCCATGGCATACTTGCTTTGTGTTCAGTAGTAACATGTGCTAGCTAACTATACTTATCGCCTTGTCGGATCGATGGAGAACTTAGATTTTCCACGAGTAGCAAACTGAATTACCGATACCTCGTGTATGAAACTTAGTTCCAATACTAGTGATGATTAAGTTCACAAAAATCTCTATTATGACTGTGTACGTGAGACCAATTCAAAATTGTTTTTGTTAATTTTACTAGTGTGCCCCAGCTAAAAACGTGTCTAGATCCGCCATCGTGTGAGACAGATTTGTATTGTGTTTGTTTTTACGTTTAGGGATGGATACGTTCTACTTCTACACAACACAAACCCACAACCATAAGACAAACTCTCGGTTACCTGTAAATGCGAAGAAAAAGGGGAAAAGTTTGAGTTTAGGTTTCACGTTTAAGATTAAACACACTGACAACTAATAATTTGTGTTGTTTAAGCAGTATGCTGTCTTTGTGACAAAAAAAAAAAGCAGTATGCTGTCTTTTTACCTTTATGTCGTGCTTGTCAGAGAAAGAAAAGCCCATATTTATTGGTGAAGAACCCAAAGCGTAAGCCCAAAGATTATTGCCTTTTATTTCATAGTCCAAAAGAAAAACATTGTGGTTTTTTTGTTGATTTCATGCGTTACCAAGTTGAATGATTCAACGTTCTTATAATATACTGTATCATGTATGAACGAACCACTTGGCACTTTGGCAGAGATATGGAACCTAAACTCCAAACAAGTCTGTTGTCCAAAAAAAAAAGAAAAAAAAACTCCAAACAAGTCTACAATAGAAGTTTCGTTTTGTCTTGCGATATTATTTTCTTTAATTGGCGGCCACCATATCCTCATCTCGACCACACTTCCCAATGCCAAGTCGCCCATAAAGTCTAGACTTTCATCATACTGACGATTTGATATTTGTATAGTACTATAAAATAATCATTTTTACCAATGATGATGGGCGAAGCAAGTCGTGCAAGCAAAGAGCTAAGCTGGGTCCCACTGTCACGGTTTCGTCCAGAGAAATGAATGGTCCAGATCTAATGTTATCCTTTACTTAACTTAATATCCAACCGTTCCTCGATAAGGAAGTCAAATAAGGGTAAAATCGTAATTTTGACAAGAAGATCCGATAACAGAAGTATTTGTTCTGTGCCTCAAAAAAAAAAAGAAATATTTTCTCGGGAATTTTTTTTTTAAAATTACATAAATCTCGAGAAACTGAAAAGGAAAAAAAAAAAACTAAGGCGCTATGGGAAGAGCGTTCGTGTATGTGATTCTCGGGGGTGGTGTCGCAGCTGGCTACGCAGCTCTCGAATTCACGAGGCGAGGTGTCTCCGAAGGCGAACTCTGCATCATCTCCGAAGAACCCGTAACCACTACGACCCCAGAATCACTTTCTTTCTTTCTTTCTTTGATTTTGAATTTTAGTTTTTGATAGCTAAGGGAGATGATAATCGATAGTTGTGGTTTACTATCATAAGTCTTGAACATTCTAAGTGTTGATTGAAAGGTTTTAGATTTGGTGGTTTTGATGATTATTAGATGGGGACTGGTTAGGCTTGTATCTCTGTTTCTTTTGTCCCTTGTTGCTCTGATAATAGTGGATAGTGCATAGTGCTGCTACCATGCCAACTTTGTGTAGATTTCCTTGAAGATTAGGTTTTTTTGCTCTCAAGATTCTGTGCATTGAGCCTTTACTGCACCTCATGCTTGGAATCTTCACTATGAAATGAAACTGTGATACGGTGGAGGTTTGTATCGTTTTGAATTATATAGTGAAGTTACAGTGGTTTCAAGAGCTTGTTAGCACATTCATGATTGTTAGCATCTAGTCTCTTGACACATCCATGCACTGTTAGCATCTAGCTTTTAAGGATGGTATTAATATATGACGTTTATCCATCTGGATGTGGTTTATCAATTAGTTCAAACAGTCTTTGACTCACGCACTTAAGCAGCATTTTTTTCTTGTTTGTGTTCATGAAGTATTAGTTGTGGATCAATATTAGATTGAGAGGAAAAAGGGAGATCCTTTCTTTGTTTCGCTTTGTAAAATAATTAATTAGCTTCTGTTGTTTGCTTTTTCTCTAGGTTGCACCATATGAGAGGCCCGCGTTAAGCAAAGGTTTTCTACTGCCGGAAGGTAAGTGGAACCTGGTTGCTTTGCGTTTTTCTGCTTTTGGAGTTTGGGGAAAATAAAGAGTTGAGTTATAGCTCACTGCAAAGGGTTAATCCGCGATCTTTTCTGCAGATCCTGCACGGCTTCCGTCTTTCCACACTTGTGTTGGGGCTAATGATGAGAAGCTCACCCCGAAGTGGTACAAGGAACATGGTAACTACATTTTCACTTTTGGTTTTGAGAAAAAAGACTACTTTACTTGCTCACTTGGGCTATGACTTACAAGAGTAAGTTCTGAAAATTTCGTGGAATGCTTGTGTCAGGAATTGAGTTAGTCCTTGGTACTCGTGTCAAGTCTGTTGATGTGAGGAGGAAGACTCTTTTATCGAGCACTGGGGAGACTATCAGTTACAAATTCTTGATCATTGCAACAGGTGCCAGGGTATGAATTGCACTATGATATATATGGTTTTGTTTTTACAAAGTAAGAGTGTATGCGGGTGAGAAAATGCCATTAACCTATATGATAAACTACTGGTTCTGACCATCAACTAATCGATCTTGAGATGTTTCAATCTGTTATTACTTATTATCAGACTATCAGTTAAGTCTTGAATTGTCTGATGTCAATGGTTATGTAATTCTGGAACGTCTGTTAGATGCTGTGAACACTAGTTTATCATCTGCTCAATCCTGAACATTTTCGTTGCCTTACACTTGTCACATATGTCTTGTGCAAGCAGGCGTTGAAGCTGGAAGAATTTGGGGTGGAAGGCTCAGATGCTGAAAATGTTTGCTACTTAAGAGATCTGAGTGACGCAAATAGGCTTGCCACTGCGATCGAATCAAGCGCCAATGGGAATGCTGTTGTTATCGGTGGCGGCTATATCGGCATGGAGTGTGCTGCATCTTTAGTGATCAACAAAATCAACGTGACCATGGTTTTTCCAGAGGCTCACTGCAGTAAGTACTCTTGATTTTTAGTCAACTTGTAACAGGAGAAAGCTTGTGTCTGTGTAGTTGGCTTGACCTTTTTCAGTTTTTCTATGACAGTGGCGCGTCTCTTTACGCCCAAGATTGCAAGTTTGTATGAAGACTACTACAGTGCTAAAGGAGTGAAGTTCATCAAAGGAACGGTTTTGACATCATTTGAGTTTGACTCAAACAAAAAGGTTATATAGTTTTCTTAGCTTGCGATTCAACTTGGAAGATGTTTGGTACTTTGCATCTGTGTAGTTGAAATAAACAACAGAACAAGGAGCCTTCTGAACTATGAAATCTTAAGCATTGTTCGCTGTGTTTGTTTATTGATATGAGTTTTTGGGGATTTTGCAGGTAACGGCGGTTAATCTTAAAGACGGGAACCATTTACCAGCAGATTTGGTGGTGGTTGGAATCGGAATACGACCAAACACAAGCTTGTTTGAAGGACAGTTAACAATAGAGAAAGGAGGGATAAAAGTGAACAGCAAAATGCAGTCAAGTGACAGCTCGGTGTATGCAATAGGAGATGTAGCTACATTCCCAGTGAAACTATTTGGCGAAATGAGAAGGCTTGAGCATGTGGACTCGGCTAGGAAATCCGCACGGCACGCAGTTTCAGCCATCATGGAGCCAGAAAAGACCGGGGAATTTGACTACCTGCCGTTTTTCTACTCAAGGGTCTTTGCCTTCTCGTGGCAGTTCTATGGGGACCCCGTAGGTGAAGTTGTGCACTTTGGGGAGTATGAAGACGGTAAAACCTTTGGAGCTTATTGGATTAGAAAGGGTCACCTTGTTGGGTCTTTTCTTGAAGGAGGGACTAAAGAAGAATATGAAACTATATCGAAGGCGACGCAGCTGAAACCGGCGGTGACTGATCTGGAAGAACTGGAAAGTGTAGGACTCGGGTTTGCTCAGACAGTGGTGAGTCAACACGTAGTTCCAGAAGTCAAGGATGTTCCGAGCTCTGAGCTAGTGAGGCAGGCTTCAAGAGTGGTGATGATGGAGAAGCCTTTGTATGTATGGCACGCGGCGACAGGAGTCCTTGTAGCTGCATCTGTGGCTGCGTTTGCGTTTTGGTATGGAAGGAGGCGCCGTAGGTGGTGAAAACCTCTTTGGAGGATTTGGATTCATTCGATGTGTTGTTT
Organism: Brassica nigra; assembly: GCA_016432835.1. Classification (NCBI taxonomy): domain Eukaryota; kingdom Viridiplantae; phylum Streptophyta; class Magnoliopsida; order Brassicales; family Brassicaceae; genus Brassica; species Brassica nigra. The sequence continues at coordinate 10,515,088 of CM028247.1, read as the reverse complement.
GTAGCATTGGTGGGAATATATAGAAGGGGAGAGAAATCGAAACTACTCAATGTGATTACATTGGTATACGATTATTATATGCTTCTTTTGAATTAAAAAAATGTTTCCACTACAAACTTGTTGACATAAAGAAAATGTTCCACAATCAACTTTGATTCAATGTATTTGTACTGAATCCGAGAAAACTTGAATACATATAACATATCCGATCCACAAAAATACGTGAACATATTATGTAAAGTAGTCTTTCAAGTTAGGAATATTATCTAAACATGATCTAAACTCAAATGTACAATAAAATATCTGAAAATTTCAAAAAAAAGAACGAATATTTAAACTAGTCTAGACTATTATTTGAGAATTGATTTTCGCAATCGAGCTCTCATCTCATGTTAAAAACTAGAGCTGCTATATCGTTCAAATAATAAAAATTAATTTTGCACCAAAAATAATTAAATTAATCTTTAGTTAATCATAAAATAATAAAATTAAATAAAATTAGTCAAAAACATGTTTTAAGGAAAAAATATAATTAGTATACATCCCCCGATGATCCTGTTAGTGTGTTGATGTCTATTACATATTCTAACAATTTATTTCACAATTTTATATTTTTAATTTATAAAATTTATGATAAACATGTTGTTATAGTTTCTAGTAGATCTGGGTGTATTTCCCGGATCCGACGATCCGAACTGGTACCGATCCGAAAAATCGAATTTTGGATCGGATCCGGATATGGTGAAATACCCGATTGGGTATGTTTTCATTTATGTTTCAGGTACCGGGTCGGATCGGATATTACCCGAGATCCGAATAACTATCCGAAAACACCTGATTCTTAGTTCATCGACTCATTTGATATAGGTAGGTTTTAGTTTGTTCATGACTGTTTTTATTTTATGTGAGCTAGTTCAAGTTTACTTTTATTTAGTTTCAGAGTTCTAGTATTTATAGGTCTTACTCTCTTATAATTGATTCGCTTATTCGGATAAATCGGGTAAAAAAACATCCATTTCGGATCTGTTCGGATAAATACAGCTAAATTATTCGATCCATTTTTACGGTTACTTCGAATGTAACTGGATCCGACAGGTACCGAACCATATCTGAACCGGTATTTTAAATTATTCGATCGGTACCATTTTTTCTAGTTCCGAAATCCGAAAAACCCGATCTGGATCCGAACCGGTATTCTGAATGCTCAGGTCTAGATTCTACTATACTATTATATGCGAAGTGATTTTTTCAATCGAGTTCTCATATCTTTAATGAATAATTACATTATTCTTGCACCAAAAAAATAATTAAATTAATCATTAGTTAATCATAAAATAAAAAGAAAATTAGCCAAAAAACAAAACGTGTTTTAAGGAAAAAATATAATTAGTATTTATATTTTTAATTTATAAAAATTAGGATAAAAATGTTGTTACTGTTTTTACTATATCTATAGTATTATTTGCAAAGTGATTTTTCGCAATCGAACTTTCATATTAATCGAGCTCTTATATTACAAATGTGGTTTTCACATGTTGAAAACATTCAAAACTCTTTACATCTCAAAGTTATTATCATTTTAAAACTCTTTGATCTCAAATCATCATCGTTGTTCATAGCCATTTGTGTCTCCATATATTGTTTCTAAAACCTCTCCTACACAAAAGCTAACACAGTTAATGAGATAACTGAATAGAATATTTTATTATTCAAAATTCAGCCATAAAGGAAACCAAGATGTACACCATTTCAAGTCATGTACCTAAGTAAACTATTTTACACTGGTGTCAAAACAAAGATGCACACCATTTCAAGGAATACACTGTCAAATTATATCCATCTAAATCAAACACTAGCTCCACACATCTCCTCTAGAACTTATCAAATTAAAACAGACCAAAACTTCTTGAATGACCATAAAGTTACTGTCCTTAACTATATGGAACTCTATGTTGCGGAGTTGGGTTAGCATAGTCGTGAGGGAAGAATATGAGGCGCTTAATGTTGTTAAATCTGCATTACAGATGTCGTCGGCGTTTGTGTTCAAGCAGAACAAATGCATATCAAACTGAAAATATAGAATAAATGCAGAACAAACGCTGATCTAAGTATCTAAACTAATTACTGAATCGTTGTTTTATTTTAAATATTAAAAATAAAAAGATGTTAACTAAATATAAAATACAAAATTCTTATATAATATATATATATTATTTGTTATATGTTAATTACAATATAAACAAAACTAACTATAAATATATTTCTATCTATAAAAGTATTATATATTTTAATTGTGAAGTTATAAAATTTTAGAAGATACAAAACATTATGCATATGTAAGAAAATTCCAAAATATTAATTTTCAAATACAAAAATAAAATCTAAAACATCACTTTTAAAACTTGGCAGGAATAATATGTAAGTATATATATATATATATATATATTTCTATTAACATATTTAAAGAAGATATTAAATAAAATAACAAAAAAATAAAAAGTATTAAAACGTATTTTAAAAAGATTTGTATTTGGTAAATTAAATGGTTTCTGTAGGTCTTGACATTCCGGGTCCCAATAGGGTTGTCCAATCAGATTTTGTTTTTTGGGTTTATCAAAATCAACCCCATTCGGGTAATATAAAAGTTCAGTTTGGGACCGGTTCAGGTTCTATCGGGTTCGGGTAAGGGTTACTAAATCTTCAAAGAACTGGTACAACCGATGTACTTTCGTGTTTGAATCCTAATAGGTTCTTTGTTTAAAAATATCTGATTTGTACATACTTTGTAACCAAAACATAAGTAAAATCGGTTCTTCAGTTTTAAAGTACATGATTTGTCCCTATTTTGCAACCAAAACATAAGTAAAATTGATTCAAAATAAGAAAAGAACATCAAACGTGATCATTCTTAGTTATTGATAGAAAGAAATTCAAATAATTGAAAGCATAAAACGAAAACCAAATTCTCATGAAATGAGAAACATTATTCAATAAAAACAAAACAAAAATCTTAAAATTTCAAGCTTCAACCGCCATCTTCAACCATCAACCTTCATGTATAGACTCATGTAATAGATAACTATTTTAGATGTTCAATAACTATTTGAGATCATGGTACAAGTTTCTTTTTGAGATTTTGAATGTGTTGGGTTCTGTCAGATATCCATTTTGGTTCGGATTCGGTTTGGATAATACCCATAATCCGAAATAGCATTAAACAAGATCAAATAGCTATTTATGTCGGGTTTGGATCGGTTGGGATTCATTTTTATCGGATCGAATTCAGTTTGTATTTGGATTTTTGGGTTTTTATATGTAATTAATAGGGAGAAGAAAAACTTAATTTCTTTTGGTCACTAGCATGGAATGCAATTAAAATTTGAATTATTAATGACTATAATTGATCTGCGTGCAGATTAATGCAGTCCAATCTGCATTATTAATGGAATGCAATGAAAATTTGAATGGAAAATAAAATGCAAATTAATCTGTTTCACAGAAATCTGCATTTAAAATGCATTGCATTCAAAGCCTAAAATGAAACCAAATTTGATATTTTGACTATTTTCTGACCACTACACATACTAGGAAATGTTTAAATTTTATAGGAAAAGTGTCACTTTCTGATCTATTTCTGACTATTTTCTGACAATAATAAAGTGGTCAAGACTTGGTCACAGAATACTGACCATATTTGTAACCAGTTTGAATCGTCAATAGTTTTTTACTATTTTTTGTCCATTTTTTAGAATCATCATAAAATGGTCAATTTGTGGTTGGAAATATTTTAATGACTATAATTGATCTGCATGCATATTAAAAAAGTCCAATTTGCATTATTAATGGAATGCAATTAAAATTTGAATGGAAAATAAAATGCAAATTAATCTGCATCACAAAAATCTGCATTTAAAATGCATTGCATTCAAAGCGTAAAACGAAACCAAATTTGATATTTTGACTATTTTCTGACCACTACGCAAACTAGGAAAATGTTTAAGTTTTATAGAAAAAGTGTCACTTTCTGATCCATTTCTGACTATTTTTCTGGCTATAATAGAATGGTCAAGACTTGGTCACAAAATACTGACCATATTTGTAACCAGTTTGAATCGTCAATAATTTTTTACTATTTTTTGTCCACTTTTTAAAATCATCATAAAATGGTCAATTTGTGGTTGGAAATATTTTTGACAAATTTATTTGGTCATAATTTTAGTCAGAATATGTTATTTTTCTTTGTAGTGTTAAAAATTATAAATACTAGGACTAATGTCATAGTAATCACAAGATAAACATAAGTTGTATAGACATTAAATAATGAGTGGAAGTAAGCAAAGAGTGTGTCTATCCATCTTATTGATAATGGTAGTGATTCTATCAATTTCTCAAAATATAAATAGTGTTTCTGATTCTGCATTTCCTCCAACAGAAGAGGAAGGATTTTTTCCAAATCCAATATCTTGTGGGATAGATGCAAAAAGAGTTCCGAATTGTTTCAAATCAGGGAAGCATTTCCATCTCAAAAGTGTTACAAAAGAATGTTGCATAGTTTTACTCGGTATTCCTGAAGATTGTTTTGGCATTTTGTTTCCTATGCGTTTTGCTTATCGTATTACTCTTACAACTACGTGTAAGTTATTAGGCATCGTCAAGGTTTAGTTATATTTTTAATCGTCATTTGTCATTCGATATTTATGTAATAATGATTATTCATATTATTAGATATCATAATAAGAAATATGATTCCAAAATCATTATGTTTTTACTATTATTTTGGTCATTTATTGTTTTGTCTGTTTGTTTCAAAGTACAAAGATTAATGTTTCATAGACCATTATGGTTGAAAAAACCTTGCATAAGATTGTTGTAAATTGAGTGTCAAAGTGCACTCAAATATATTATTAGCCTTAATGCAGATTCTGATGTTAAATGTTGGAGCGATTAAAGTAAATGATATCCTTAATGAATTTTATTTATAATTAAAAACGATTTTTATATTATTTATATTAAATTTTAAAAGTAAGATAATTCTTATATATTGTGCTGTTATCTTGAAATAATTTTTATTATTATAAAAGTGTTTAAAAAAATAAGATATAAAACAATTTATCTATAAATATTAATCAAGCAAAAATATATAAATAATAACATGTTGGTTTTTGAATTAATTAAACATAAACTAATAAATTTTGATAAGAAAATTATGTCTGCATGTACGTGGACAAAAGAACTAGGGTTCATCATACCAACTATTGTAATCCCGGCTCAAAGATCAATAAAATACTTCATTTGATCATCTTTCCTGCTCGCATACTACTTTCTTCTTGTTTCTATATAAAACCAAATAAACCAAAAACCATAATATATAAATAAAATATAACAAAATTAGATATAGTTTTAATAAGGTATCAAATTTTCTAAAACCGATACACCGAGAAAAATTAAACTAAAACTGGACCGAAATTTGGATTGAGCATCCCCTAGTTTATCCTTATCTTGTGAATCATGTATATTTTCTCATATGAATAGATGTTCTACCTCTCCATTATACCTACACTCTAATGCAAATAAAGCTTCCAACAAAAACTCGTTAGTCTTCTTTAACGTAAGTCTCGAGAGTATAGCGTAGATTTAAGTTTGCATTTTCTGTTTGGTATTGTGAAACAGTCTCAATGCAGTTATATCAAAGGATTCAAAAATCACAAAGCACCCTCACACATTACAAGTAATTTATTAAGTTAAGAAAAGAGAATCAAGACTCGTGTGTTCTTTCGTCTATTTCTTATTGATTTTTAAAATTGTACCTCTATATTATCTTTTAAAACCGAATTTGTTTTATGATTTTCAATCAGATTTTTGTGGTTCTACATGTCAACCTTTGTTGCAAAATAACAAATAAAAAAACAATATCTGAAACTTTCCTTTAATAATCAACAAGAACTCGATCAATACAATACAAGGAAACAAACCAGTATTATTTTTATGGCCTTAATTAAGGAGAAAATAAAAAACCTCAGCTTTTGTGCATGTGAATTCAACAATGAGCTAAATATCTTTCTTGCAGTGACTTGAACCAAACATCTCGTCCGAAATGAAAAGCTTACACTTGTGTTGTCAAAGACAATTCTGCAAAAATAATACTTAATAATAAGATTCATCGATCGAGATATTTATCATTCACTAATCCACAATATATTGTCAATATTTGTTAAGGTTTCCAACCTTTTTGACGATCCTCAAGGTAGCTGGTGCGCCGCAATTGCCATGTTTATTAAATTTATGATTTTCTTCACAAGCGGTAGGATTGCCATAATCAGCGAAATTGATCTTTGTAATAATATATTCAGGTGATTTAGAACAAGAAACAAGCAGCTGTTCCTTTTCAACACGATAACGTCCACAGTCTGTATATTCTCTCGAGTCACTATCGGTTTTGCTGCCTCTTGCATCACTAGAAATGTCCATTTTTGAAGATAAATCAAACATAGATGAATAAAATAGAATTAGAAGAAGGATCTAGCTTCGATAATGGCAATGTGAGGTATCCATTTTCTTCTGTCCTTGTAATCAAAGATAATAAGAATGTTTTTACTAATTTATGTGTAGATGTGGCCACCCAAATTTCTCTCAATTTTTAATTATATTTCTCAGTCTTGTTTTTTCTTCTTAGTTTTCAGAAGGGCATTGATTCTGACTTTTCCAATATACTTATTAATATATTTGCATTTTCAGTAAAATGGAAAAACATAAAATATTATTCACCTTTTTCTATACTATCCATCTTAAATTTAAAATATGTATTTAAAATAATAATCTATAGATTTATAAACGACATTAAAATACATACATTAGAATATAAAAATGATTTTAAATTAATTAACCTTATTTTAACCTGAATAATATCATATATTTAAGATATAGTTCACTCATCAAATCTCAATTGTTTAATTTTAACTATTTTATATTCATAGTCAATTCTTAAGTTCGTGGCAAAAAAAAAAAAAAATTTCAAAAACGTTTGTGACACTAAACCTTTTTAATGAAAAATGGTTACACGTTTAATGTATGATTATTTTATATTTTGCGTTGGGGTCTTGATTTAACCCATAAATAACACATATCATTAGTAAAAAAAATGACTATACCAACGATTTTTTTATTGCTATGTGCCAAATTCTGTAGGATTAGTTACGAAATGCAATGAGAAAATGAAGCTATACAATCATAACAAATTTTGATTGTTTCAGAATCGTAGCAAGAAAACCACGTTTTGCTACGAGACAATCAGTAATTTAAATGTGGCATTTTATAAAAAAATTTAAAATAAAAACTAAATATTAAATCAAAAATTAATTTTTAAATTAAAATCATTTACAAATTAAGATAGGTTTACAAAACAAATAAATATATAAAATGTATATATTGCAACAGGTTTACAAAGTAACTAAAGGTTTTGCCAGCACATGCAGACATAATTTTTTTTATCAATATTTACTAGTTTATGTCTTATTAAATAAAAAACCAGAAAGATAAATTATTATTTATGCTCACAAAAAGTTTGAATCAAATATCAAATTGTTTATATATGAAAAAAATTCATAAAAATATAAATATATAATTTATAATTGTGTTGAAAATTTTAAAACATTCACGAATTAGAAATATTATAGAAAATATATTTATATAAATTTTTTTGCTTAATTAATATTTAACTATAAATTACAGACAAAAAAATAATTATAGATTATTTATTATCCTAATTTTTATTTTTTAATAGGAAGTATCATAATAGATAACAATACAATATATATAATAATTGTCTTCTTTTATAAAAATATGTTTTATTTTGAAAATTTTATTATATTAATTTATGTCATTATCTAACATAAATATAAATATAATATTATAAATAAAAATAATTTTAATTACATAACTGATTATATATAAAAATTCATAAAGAGTATTATTTTATTTAGCTGCTCTAACTTTTAACATGAGAACTCAAATTCAAAAAATCAATAATATATATATATAAACGACTTGACCCGAATTTTCCGAACTTAGCCGGATATATAAATTCAAACCAAACCAAATCAGTTATGGAAACTATCTATACTATTATTTGTAAAATGATTTTTCGCAATCGAGCTCTCACGTTAAAAGTTAGAGCGGTTAATATCGTTGTTACCCTTAATGAATAATTAAATTAATTTTGCACCAAAAATAATAATTAAAAGAATCATTAGTTAATCATAAAATAATAAAATAAAAAATAAATTAGCCAAAGATTTGTTTTAAGAAAAAAAATATAATTAGTATATATCCCCCAATGATCCGTTGATGTCTATTACATATTTTAACAACTAGGTGTTTTGCCCGCACTTGCGGGTTTAAATATTTTATAATTATTTTATTTGTTCACCTTTTACTAATTGAAAGATTATAATGATAAAATATTATTTATGTTTTATTTTTTGAAACCAATAATATTTATATTTTCATTTAAACATTCTTACATATATTTCTTTGTACATTATATTCATTACTAAAAATAAATCTTTAAATCAAATAATCTTTTATTTTCAATTATATAAAATTAAGAATTTTACTTGATTTATATTTAGTTATGTATTTTATTTTAATTTTTAACTTTTTTATTAAAATATATTTTCATATAACAACACAGTATATATAGGAATTATCTTATTTAAAAATATATTATTTAGATTTTGGATAATTCTTATGATCATTATTAATGTTAGTTACTTATCTAATCAAAATAATTTAAATTCATTGTTATTTTGTAGGTAATTTATATATTTTATTCAGTAATGGTATAAAATATATTAACCACTCTAACTCTTAACGTGGGAGTTTCGTTGCGAAAAATTACTTCGCAAATAATAGTATAGGTTTATTTTCCAAATTTATATTTTTCAAGATAAACATGTTGTTATAGCTTTATTTTCCATATATTCCCACAATCCTCTTTTTAATTCCTTGTATGTAAAGTTTCACAAATGATCCATGAGCATTAAAGATCAGTGTACTTGTGTTGTCCAAAATCATCCAATATATGATTTTTATTCATATATTGTGTTGTTATTCAAAATAATATTTTAATATATTTCGATTGTAATTTTATATAGTCCCAAAAACAAAGAACATTGAGTGATTTCAAAGATTTATTTATTAATAATGTTTATAGTATATTAAAAGTTTTCAAATATTTATAACATGTAAGAGTTTTTCAAATACATAACGCAATAACTAGCATATATAATTTGATGAATAACTTTATTATATATAAATAATTTGACTTTCTTTTTAAAATTTTGACAACATAAACAATAACTTATCATAATAGTATCTGAACTATTAATCTATGTGTGGTAAGTAATTGTAAAATGATTATGGATAAAACACCTAATCTAAAATTACAAAGATTAAGAAGGTAAATATTTTTTAAAAAGTCTTATTTAATATATAGATTAGATATATAACTTAACCAATCATGAAAAAATTTATTTATTTAATTTGACTGGTTACTCTATACTTAACAAAAGTAAAAGGCACTTAGAAATATGACAACTACTTAAATATTTAAACAAATAATTTCCCTAAAACTATTGACGATATCAAACGGAGAAAATATTTGGGAATAGTCTTTGAATTTAATACATGACTCGGATACACTTAATTTCATTTTTGCTTTGATATGTAAAAGTATTTGAATCCAAAGTATTGTTGATTGAAACTAGAATGGGCCTAGTAAAAAAACTAGTGATGCAACTTCATTTACGTGTATAGGCGCATGATAGCAGCCGTACGCCCTTTTAATTGTCCAAATTACCCCTTATCCTTCGGTTTTTCTATCCTCTTTCTTCTCGTGCGTAACACATACAGAGGAGAGACACAACACAACTCAGAAGAAGCGGCAGAGTGTGAACAAATGGCAGCGACCACTCTAACCATCGCAACCACAATCCGCTCCTCGTCGCACCTCACTCCCCACGTCTTCCCTTCCCGACCCAACGCAACCGCATTTCCCTTCCGCCTCGGTTCATCCTCCTCCTCCACACTGACCACCCACCGTGCAACCAACCTCCGTCCCATCTCCGCCGTCGAAGCCCCGGAGAAAATCGAGAAGATCGGATCCGAAATCTCGTCCCTCACTCTCGAAGAAGCCCGCATCCTCGTCGACTACCTCCAGGACAAGTTCGGCGTCTCTCCCCTCTCCCTAGCTCCCGCTGCAGCGGCTGTGGCTGCTCCGGGAGACGGTGGCGGTGCGGCGGCTGCGGTGGAGGAGCAGACGGAGTTCGACGTGGTGATCAATGAGGTGCCTAGCAACGCGCGTATCGCGGTGATCAAAGCGGTGAGGGCGTTGACTAGCTTGGCGCTGAAGGAAGCGAAGGAGCTCATCGAAGGGTTGCCGAAGAAGTTTAAGGAAGGCGTGACGAAGGATGAGGCTGAAGAAGCTAAGAAGCAGCTCGAAGAAGCTGGCGCTAAGGTTTCCATTGCGTAAAACTGTTTTTTTTTTTTTCTTTCTGTACGTTCTTGAAGTTGTGTATGAGTCGTTCGTTCCTTGTTGTGTTGTTTAGCATGTAGTTTGTGTCTGAGATTATTGATTCAACTCTTGAGAAAATATTTTTAATGTGGATCGGTTTGCGTTTCCTATTAACTGATTCAGCCATTGGCGCCTGCGGTGTTAGTGATGAAATACATGAAGAGAATGTGGTCATAAGATAAATACACATTTGATTCGAGCAATAGTGCCACGACACAGGTATAAGCACCTTTTGTTTCCACCACTGGATATAGTAGTCACTTCTCAATCAGAATTAACTACAACAACGAAAGAAGCTTATATGAAGAATTGAGCAATTCTAATGAGCAAAAACCATCAACAGGAAATCTACTACCGCTAGCAGATACAAACATAAACAACGCATATACAATCAGTAAATACGTTTTCTCTATGTTTATTTATCAATGTTGGGAAGGTATTGTGATTGTTTCAAAAAGCTGGAACGTATAATATGCTAAACTTAGGAACGTATATAAAGTTTGAAGAATGCTCACTAACAACGTTGTAGAAGACCGATGCTAAACACACAGACAATATTGTTCAAGAGGTTTACCAAGTGATTACATCCCTTTACGATTATTGTTCTTGAAGACCGATGCTTCTCTTGAAGTGAAGGTATATTTCAGTTTCCAATACAAAACACTGGTACAAGAGGTTACCGAGTGATTACATTACTTTACATGGTATGTTTTCAAGGTGATGATTTAAAAATTAAAGCAACTTAAATCAACAAGGGCGTTTGGTCTAGTGGTATGATTCTCGCTTTGGGTGCGAGAGGTCCCGAGTTCGATTCTCGGAACGCCCCATTTTTTTACTTCATCTATGATTATAGGCGCATGATAGCAGACGTGCGCATATAAACTACCCCTTATCCTCTGTTCTTCTTCTATCCTCACCTTTCTTTTTTATCTCATACAAACACACTGAGAGAGAGACAGAGACACACAAGATAGTGAAAATGGCAGCGACGACTTTGTCCATCGCGACCTCAATCCTCTCCTCTTCTTCCCTCACTCTCGCTTCCGGGCATCACTTCCCTTCTCAATCCACCGCAACCACATTCCCGTCTCGCCTCGGCGCTCCGTCCTCCACGCTCACCCACCGTGCAACCCACCTCCGTCCCATCGCCGCCGTCGAAGCTCCGGAGAAAATCGAGAAGATCGGATCAGAAATCTCGTCCCTCACCCTCGAAGAAGCACGCGTCCTCGTCGACTACCTCCAGGACAAGTTCGGCGTCTCTCCCCTCTCCATAGCTCCCGCTGCGGCGGTGGCGGCTGCTCCGGGAGAAGGTGGTGGTGCGGCGGCTGCGGTGGAGGAGCAGACGGAGTTCGATGTGGTGATCAACGAAGTACCCAGCAGCTCGCGTATCGCGGTGATCAAAGCGGTGAGGGCGTTGACTAGCTTGGCGTTGAAGGAAGCCAAGGAGCTCATCGAAGGGTTGCCGAAGAAGTTTAAGGAAGGTGTGACTAAGGACGAAGCTGAAGAAGCCAAGAAGCAGCTCGAAGAAGCTGGTGCCAAGGTCTCCATTGCTTAAGCTTTTAACAGATGGGAAGTTTATAAAAAAATGTGTTCTTTTTCGGAATTTCATGGATCTTTTTTCGTGTTGTTAGTATAGTTTGTGTTTGGAATTGTTGATTCTGATTTGGAGAAATTGTTGAAATCTTATTCAATTTGCCTTAGTCATTCCTGATTTTGTATTGGACACTTGCTTTGGTTAGATGCACATTAAGTGTTTGTTAAAATGCCTAGCTCAGAAGATATCTTACCAAACATATTGGTTGCATTTGTGTGAATCCGATACATCATACATTAATACAAATTGGATATAGTTTTATAAATTCATACTCTTGTCTAAATCCTAACCGCAAAAAAAAAGTAAACGAATCAGGAAAAGAAAGAGCGGTAGATACATAGCTTGACGGTAGATACATAGCTTGACGGTTAGGACTAGATAGATGAATATAAATACGTAACGGCTGCGTTTGTACAAATCTGATGCAGTTTGAAAGACGCATATTCTTGTCTGAATCTAACCGCAGAGTCGGTCGGGAAAGTAAAGAGAGGTAGCCTGATGTCAGAAAACAAGGGTCTTTATATTTTTTTTCTTTTGTTAAGAACGTACGTAGGGGGTGATTGGTATTGCTCTGAATGCAATAAAATAAGCAATCAAACTTTGTTAATAAAAACTAAAGCTAGAGTCCAATTTTATGTCGAGAAAAATAAATAATAACGTAAAACGTGATAGCACGAAACGAAGCTTGTAATATAAATAGTTTAACAAAGCAAAAGCATCAATCACAAAAATATACGCTTTTCTTTTCCTTTTTTTACCACCAACCCTTTTATATTTCCTTGTTTAAGTCAGAGGGAAAAAAAAAACAAAAACTTTCCGCCGCAGGAAACGAAGAAGAAGCTGTTCTCTCGAGAGATTTGCAAGTTATTTTTCCTTCTCTTGTCCTTTCTTCAGGTAATATTTGATGTTCTTGTTCTTCCCTTGCTTACTTTCTCGTGAAGGAACAACCTTTTGTTGTTTGTTGGTTTCTTCTGATCGTTGACGTTCTTTTCTCTGAATGTTTAGTTTTGCTCTCCTTTTGTAGTTTAGGTTTTGTCGTGTGTACGAACGAGAAGAATCTTCAGGTTCGATGGGAAATTTTCTAACGACCGGTTCTAGGTTTTCTGAAAACAGAGAAGAAGCTGATTTGAACGGTTCTTCTTCCGAGGACAAATCCAAGGCAAACGATGTTAACATGGAGAGTGTTAACGACTCTGGACCAGTTGAAGATTATGTGATGAGTGAAGAAGCTTCTTCGTCGCTGAATACGAAGCAAGATCATTCCAGAGATGGGTTCCATGTAGGAGATTTAGTGTGGGTACAAGGAGCCAATCGTCATCGATGGTGGCCTGGGAAGATTTATGATTCTTCAGATGCCTCTGACTTAGCTTTGAAGCAAATGCTGAAGGGTACATTGCTTGTGGCGTTTTGTTGGAAAGAGACGTTTGCTTGGTGCACTCCATCGCAGCTTAAACCGTTTCTTGAGAATTTCAGAGAGTTTTCGAAGTCTAGCGGTTCCAGTAGCTTTCGAAGTGCTGTGAAAGAAGCTGTAAGAGAGATTGGTCGACAGGTTGAGCATACGTTGGTGTGTGACGAGGCTCTTGCTAGTCCTGTAGCTGCGAATTGCGGAGTGAAGGAAGGGGTTCTTGTACCTGATGTTAGAAGAGAGACTATAATGTCTTTGGTTCTTGAAAAACCTGGAATAGTTCTTGAAGATGTTAAAAGCCTTGCCGAGGAAGCTAGTTTTAGTGATTTGTTAGAGATTGAGGTTTTGAAGAGGAAAATATCTGCGTTTTATCGGTCTAAAGGAAGGTTTGGTTTAGCTAAATACGATGATGAGAATCCATATATCATAGGTCTTGAAGACAAAGAGGATGAGTATGCGTTGAAGTTCAGCAACTCTTCTTGGCAGAGATCTTTAAGAAAATGCTCTGTGTTTGCTAGTAAAAAGAGGAAACATGGCGATGAAGTTCTTGCTGATGTAGCAACCACTAGTCTAAGGAAAAGAGTGAGTGAAGTTTCTAAGATTGAAAACGCTGATCTGAAGCAAGTGGAAGAAACAAGGAAGAGGAAGAAGGATGGGATTGAGAAAAGATATGAATTGGAAGAGAGTGAGAAGAAAGAGGAGTCAGGTATCGATATAGTAATTGATTTATCAACTCCACTGTCTTCACTCTGCAAAAGGGTAAAGGTTGATGATGTTTCTTCAAGCGTTGAAAGGAACAATGGAAGTGGCGAGACTATAGTGCAAACAGGTAAGAGAGAGAGGAAGAAAAGCAAGTATCTTTCTCCTGAATACATGACAGATTTTAGCTGGAGCAGGAGAAAGATCAAAGTAGAATCTGAATCAGCAGAGAAGATGATGAAGCACTCTGCTGAAAAGGCCATCAACTTCAGAGGAGATACTGGAGCTACTACAGAGGAGATACTAGAACTAATCCGTGCAGCCGCTCTCAGCACACAATATTCACAAGAGTGTAAATGCTCTTATGACATGATAAGAGAGTTTGTGTCCATTTACCGAAGCTTTACATATGATTATGGAGCTCACAAAAGAAACGTTTCAGATGAAGGTAAGCATCTTGAAATGAAGATGAACAAGAGAGAAGATGAGAAGCAATTTTCAGGTGTTGAGCTAATTATCAAGTCTGGTTTTGGTTCTACTCTGCCTTCAAAAGATGATTTGATTAGAACATACACAAAGTTTGGAGCTCTGGAGAGAGAGAGAAGCTGTACGTTCGACAATGACTCATGCGCACGCTGTTGGGGATGGATCTTACCCATCCACAAAGCCCATCTAACAAAAGGCCCAACCGAGCCGTTTGAGCGGTACGAAGCCGAGGAGCCGAAGGACGACATCACAGCTAGGCTAACGACTACTTTTAGCCGGAAGGCAGACGAGCAAGGAGCAGCCGGCTTGATAACTCGGGACGAGACTTTCGATCAAGCCCGATAGGCCGACGAGGCCCACTAAATCGAGAAAAAGATTAGGTCAAGTCTCACCCGAACAGAGGCTATAAAAAGGAAGAAGAAGACAAAGGAGAGGATATAGACACTTTGACACACAGACCTAGCGGCGAGATTAGGGTTTACTGTCCGTACAACCATCTCTCCGTTTTGTACTTTTCCGGTTAAAGGCTCTCCGAGCTCCGGCTTTGTATTTACTTTCTACCTTTGTAACTTCATCTCGAAATCTAATAAACACCTCTGTTCGACCCATTTTAAGTATTGTTTACTTCATCTGAGACCAAACTCACCCTAAACACACGCGTTCGCTTCTTGAATGTATCTGATGGAGAGGAAGCCTTTCACAAGTCACTAGAGAAATGCCCGTTCCCTACTAATTCCACCGTTACATTCGAGCTCAAGTATCCTTCTTCTGGAAACAGAAAGGGGGTGATGGAAATTGAGTGGCTGAAAAAGAAGCTTGAAGAGATGAGAGCGTTGCTGGATGAGTCTGAGGGAGTAGAGGTTACGGAAGAGTTGAAGATGAGACTTGAAGAGGAATCGAGAAACTTGCTGGACAAGGTAACGAAGATGACTGTTGGTTCCTCCTCATGAGGCTTCTTAACTTGTAACTTGTAGGATGTTGTGTTTGTTAATTAGTTGAAGACATTAGCTTTTTTTTTTGGTCAAACAAGACATTAGTTTTTAGGAGCCTAATTTATGAGAAAAAGAGCATATTTCAGCATGAACTTTACGCGTCGTATCTATTTCTTCACGAATTTTGTAGTAGTGTATATTCCACACTGAACTAAACAAAAATCTTAAAATACTACATAAATTTTATATATCATGCATTTTCATTTCCGATGCCTAAAGTTTATGTAGTATTTTTAAATTTTTGTTTAATTCAGTATGGAATACACACTACAACAAAGTTCGTAAAAGGAATAGGCACGATGGGTCAAATTCATGTTGAAATAGACACTTTTCCGTGTTAATCATCCATTAATTTTTCTTTGTCTGGTTAATTATGCAATTACAAATTATGAGAAACATTACATAGACGATATTACAGCCAACAATACTACATGTCTTATGAGGATTCATCCTTGACTACATCACCCTGAGTCGCCCTATGAAATTCATTCCTGACAGTACTTCTTGCGCCATGCTGAAGATCTCTTGTAAGTATTTTCTCTAATTTTCTACATAATCTGTTTTTTCTGGGAATTCAAATCCAGACATCTCCCTGTAGAAATTGCATTGTTTGGGATTTGAACCTCATACCTGGGTGTAAAAGCCTTTAAACCTTGACCAGTAGGCCACGGTGCTTCCACAATCATCCATTAATTTATCAAAACGATAATCGTTTTGGATAATTCTGTAAAATTAAAAATACTATACAAACTCTCAAAATCCTGCATATATATATATATTGTGATGTAGCGGAAGCTACGATAACACAATGAATCCTATTTAGTCTGAGAATACCTAGGATCAAAGTCTTCTTGATTCGTTGAGAACTCGCAAATTCTAGCCGTAACAAGGAAATAAAGGGTTTAAAAACCTCTCTTTTATAAAAATATCAATATCAATAATCTCAATACAACTCTAGGCATAAGACGCCTATTTATATGAAAACTAAATAACCTAAAAACTATTAAAAATCTTTAAGATAATTATAACTAATTAAGATAAATATCAAAACAAATAATAAAGTAGATAATTAAGAAAACTAAGATATATCCAAATATCTTTCTGCATCATATTGACTGCTAAAGGTGTTAGTCTTTTTTTTGTCAGCAATCAAAGGAGTAAATCATAAGTTAAAACAACGCCGTTTTGGATAATTTCTTTTAAAAAAATTAAAAAATTACAAAATAACGGATAATTTTAAAGAATTTATCCAAAATGACGTTGTTGTGATAAATCAAAAGGTGACTACCACCTTTGATGGTTAATATATATATAAACACGGTTTTGAAAGTACATGTTGTATTTTTAAATTTTACAAAATTTATTCAAATAACGTCGTTTTGATAAATTAACAGATGACTAACACCTTTGTCAGTAAATATATATAAGCACGATTTTGAGAGTGTATGCAGTATTTTTGAATTTTTCTTTAGTTCAATATGGAATATGCACTAATATAAAGTTCTAGAATGAAAAAACGCAATGTATAAAGTTTATATAGCATTTTTGAATTTTTCTTTAATTCAGTATGGAATACGGACTATTACAGAATTCGTGAATGAATAGACACAGACGCTTAAAGTTCACGTTGACATAGACCCTTTTCGTCTAATTTATGCAGTAAAAAAATCTGTAACAACATTTGTTATATGGGTTACTTTTGGGCCCAATGGGCTTTCAATCTGAATCTTGTGATAAATCTACAATATAAAATTTGGCAAATAACCTAGTAGTATCCATCGTTAACCCGGTGAAGGCGGCGGTTAAGCGAGCAATGTGTGATGGGAATAATATAAGCCCATTAAGTATCTATAAATACGGTTCAAGAGTAACAACTCTGACATCGTCAACTGAAATCAAAACCCTAATTTGTATGTGTCTTTCTCCGCCGCTTCTTTGTTCTCCAATTTTTTTTTCTTGTTTATTAGCTTCTTAGTTGTTTTTATTTGATTGTTGATTTTGAAAGTAATGATTTGATGGCAAGGATGATTACTGCTTAATTTCTGACACCTCTTGTATGAGAAGAGCTTGATAAACTCTTCCTTGAGCACATTATGCAAATACTCTGAGCCTTTTTTTTTCTTTAAAAGATCGATTTGGTTTTCTTGGTATTTCGTTTTAATTGTTTTTCGCGAATTGTTATCCGAATAATCTTCACATCTAGTCTGTTTAGTATTGTTTTTTTCTAAAATTCGATCTGGAAAATTGGGGGATAAGAGGATGCGATGATTGTAAAAGTAATTCCTCGTACTGAATAGCCACTGTGCTTTGTAGACTCACATTACACCCATAGAATATGAGCATCTTCACCCCTTTTTCTTCCAAATCAATTCAGTTTCACTTGAATATATGATTTGATTGATATGTCTTCGATGATTTCATTTTATGATTTATTTCTTCCAGTAAATTTCTGTTGATACCTTTCATTAATAAAAAAGCAGGATTTTTATTTTTATACGATAATCAGACTATTTTCTACTATTTAGTTCAATCGTTATATTGAAGCTCTAGTACTAGTTCAATCGCGATTTTTTTGTCTGGGGTGGGGATGATGATTGCTTTAATTATTTCTGACACCTCTTGTATGAGGAGAGTCTGATAAACTCTTCTATGAGCACATTATGCAATACTCTGAGCCTCAATTTGTTCTGAATGAAATAGACGGATTCATTATGGAAAATAAACTTAACAGTTAAAGTCTAGAAAAATCTTGTCGGGAAGACGTTTAGTCTTATTATGACAAGATCCGTTAAAAAACAAACAAAAGTTTTTCAGAAGTTATGACATCGAAACCTTACTTAAATTTTTAAACAGTTTATATTTCAGTTTTTGAATATAAAATTTTCAAGGATCTGAATAACGCTCCATGCATCTTTATGTTAACTAAGTTATTCTTTAATTTAGGCTGTTCAATCTTCTGTCACTTAAGAAACTAGTTCTAGTGCGATTGGTCAAGTTAGAACTGTTATAAGCAGAAAAATGTAAAAGTAAAACAGTAAGTTTGTCAAAACCCAAAAGAATTAGAGATAAACCAAGTTAAGCCAAGTCGAGCCGAGATTATAAAGCATCGCCTTATCCTTTGAATGAACAGTTACCGATGAGAATGAATAGTAGTATTTTACTATTGCACAGCCACACAACTTGGAGAAGATTTTCCTCCTAACTAGGAGAAGCAACGTGCGAAGTACCAAGTGGATCTAATGGGCTTGAGAAAACCTTCTTCTCACAGATTCGAGGGCCCATGTGAATTAGACTTCCCAAAAGTATTATATCCAAAACTACTTCTGATGTTTGTTTCGTTTGTTCAAATCTACAAATAAATGTAATGTTAGACGAGGCTGGTAAGTGTTGAAAGCTTTCTTGAACACTGATTATTAGACGAGGCTGGTGGGTGTTGAAACCGTGTTACTTTATAAAAATCCAATACAAAATTCCATAACAAATGTAACTTTTCTTCACTTTATTACTCAACTAGCAACTTAGCGTGAGCTATTGCATTTTATCTTAATACTATTTTTGCTTTTGTAGTTTTTCCTTTTTTTTTTCTTAAAGATAATCTCATGGACCAGACCGAATTTTAGACAAGTACTGATTGTGTAATGAATCAGCAAAATTCCCTAAAGTGGAAATAGCTAGAAATAAAAAAGGCGGTGTAATGCTAATCTACAGTATACACCTAACAACACCGTTACATTTTCTTCAAAAATAATCAATCAGGTATACCTTAAGATACACGTGTCACAAAGTCACGCTGGACTCGTTCGAAGACCGACAAATGTCATCAAGTCTTCACGGATTCGTACGGGGAAAATAACACAAAAACCTAAAACTAAAATTTAAAAATGAAGATAAGATAAAGACAGAGAAAAAAATGTTTGAAGAAAAGTGAAAATAAAATAGAGAAAATTGATGGAAAAAGGCTCGTCGTTCTCTCTCTCGTGTCGTTTACTTAGCAGAGAGGCAAGGTTGAGAACTGTGTTCAGAGCAAGGAAGCTCACACTTGTTTCTCTTTAGTATATTTCCTTTATTTTATTTTATTTTGCTATTTTCTCTCTGCCTCTCTCTGCAAGGAGTTGGATCTTGGCAACATTCGGGACACCAAGTAAGGGATCTTTCAGACATGTTTTTTAATTGTTTTATATGTTTTTTTTTTTTGTTTTCTATTGAAATTGATAGCTACTGTTCTCTGCACCTTCTAGATTTTCCTTATCTGATCCTCAGTTTCTTCTACTTTGATTCTCCTCAGCTACTACATTAGTCCATGGATTCATGATCTGCTGTTTGATTCCACAAGAAACAGAGTGTTCTGTCTTCTCAAAGAAAGATCTGAACTTTGTTTTCTTTCAAAGATGGCTGGAGAGAGAAGAAACAAAGGGATGCGTTTGAGCAAACTCTACTCATTCAAGTGTCTCAAGCCATTCTCTAAAGAAGACCATCATCCTCAGATTGGTTCAAAAGGCTACTCGAGAGTAGTCTTCTGCAACGATCCCGATAACCCCGAGGCTCTTCAGCTTAACTACAGAGGGAACTACGTCTCCACCACCAAGTACACAGCTGCTAACTTCATCCCGAAGTCTCTGTTCGAGCAGTTTAGAAGAGTTGCGAATATATACTTCCTCGTCGTTGCTTTCGTCTCCTTTAGCCCCTTGGCTCCTTACACCGCCCCCAGCGTCCTCGCACCGCTCTTGTTTGTCATTGGTGCCACGATGGTTAAAGAAGGTGTTGAAGATTTGAGGAGAAGGAGACAAGACATTGAAGCTAACAACAGGAGAGTTTTAGTGTTTGGTAAGAACGGCGAGTTTGTTGAAACAAAGTGGAAGAATCTCCGAGTTGGTGATGTCGTGAAGGTTCACAAAGATGAATACTTCCCAGCTGATCTTCTCCTCCTCTCATCCAGCTACGAAGACGGTGTTTGCTACGTTGAAACCATGAACCTCGACGGAGAGACTAATCTGAAACTAAAGCATGCGTTAGAGATTACATCAGTTGAAGAAGAGTCAATCAAGAACTTCAGAGGAGTGATCAAATGCGAGGATCCAAACGAGCATCTCTACTCCTTTGTGGGAACGCTTAACTTCCAAGGACAGCAGTACCCTCTCTCTCCTCAGCAGATGCTCTTGAGAGACTCTAAGCTGAGAAACACAGATTATGTCCACGGAGTTGTTGTCTTCACGGGGCACGACACCAAAGTGATGCAGAACGCTACTGATCCTCCTTCCAAGAGGAGTAAGATCGAGAGGAAAATGGACAAGATCGTTTACGTCCTCTTCAGTATCTTGATCGTGATAGCTTTCACTGGTTCAGTCTTCTTCGGGATTATAACGAGAAGAGATATAACTGATGATGGGAAGATGAGGAGATGGTATCTCAGACCGGACAGGACCACTGTCTTCTACGATCCAAAGAGACCGGTTCTTGCTGCCTTCTTTCATTTCTTGACCGCTCTGATGCTATACGGTTACTTGATACCGATATCGTTATACGTTTCGATTGAGGTTGTGAAGGTCTTGCAGAGTATATTCATCAACCAAGATCAAGAGATGTACCACGAGGAAACAGACAGGCCTGCACGTGCAAGAACGTCTAATCTCAACGAAGAGCTCGGTCAAGTGGACACGATTCTCTCAGACAAAACGGGTACTCTCACTTGCAACTCGATGGAGTTTGTGAAATGTTCTATAGCTGGGACTGCTTACGGCCGTGGTATGACTGAAGTAGAAGTAGCACTGAGAAAGAAAAAGGGTATGATGACACCTCAAGAAGAAGCTGATGATGAGATAAAAGCGAACTCAACAAAGTCAGTTAAAGGCTTTAACTTCTGGGACGAGAGGATAGTCAATGGGGAATGGATTAACCAACCAAATGCAGAACTCGTTCAGAAGTTCTTTCGAGTATTGGCTATTTGCCATACTGCTATCCCTGATGTGGATAGTGATACTGGTGAGATCAGTTATGAAGCTGAGTCTCCTGATGAAGCAGCTTTTGTCATTGCTTCTAGAGAGCTTGGGTTTGAATTTTTTGCAAGGTCTCAGACTAATATCTCCTTGCATGAAATTGACCACATGACCGGTGAAAAAGTAGACAGGTAATGGAAGTTCAGTTCAAGGTCTTAGTACCAACATGAGAGTACAATGTTTCTTAATTTTGTCACATTTGTTGACAGAGTGTATGAGCTACTTCATGTCCTAGAGTTCAGCAGCTCTCGCAAAAGAATGTCTGTTATTGTGAGAAATCCAGAGAACCGTTTATTGTTACTCTCCAAAGGAGCAGACAGGTTTGTATCTAATTTTTCCCTTGATGGAGAAGCTCAAAGTTGTGACTTAGTTTCTGTCATGGATTTTCAGTGTAATGTTTGAAAGACTTGCTAAACACGGACGCCAATTTGAGAGAGAGACAAAGGAACACATCAAGAGGTATGCAGAGGCAGGTTTAAGAACCCTGGTGATCACATACAGAGAAGTTGAGGAAGAGGAGTACAGAATCTGGGAAGAGGAGTTTCTGAATGCAAAGACTTTGGTCACTGAAGATAGAGATGCTTTAATAGATGCAGCTGCTGATAAGATTGAGAAGGATTTGATTCTGCTTGGTTCTACTGCAGTGGAAGACAAACTCCAAAAGGGTGTAAGTATCAAAAAATATTATAGGTTTACTTTTCTATTCAGTTCATGTCTTGGACTTACTTCTGTTCTTCTTGTTTAAAAAGGTTCCAGATTGTATTGAAAAGTTGTCTCAGGCTGGGGTTAAGATATGGGTTTTAACCGGCGATAAGACAGAAACTGCCATAAATATAGGGTATCTATCTCCAGACTTCTTCTCTTGATTCTCTTTTTTTTTTGATGCTTTAAGGATTTAAATGTAATAGTTGTCATGTTGTTGACAGATATGCTTGTAGTCTGTTAAGAGAAGGCATGAAAAAGATCTTGATAACTCTAGATTCACCTGACATTGAAACTCTGGAGAAACAAGGAGACAAAGATGCTGTTGCAAAGGTATGCACATAACTGATAAAGCTATATGACTTTCTATGTTTATATGGGACAATGATGAGAGTTGTTTTCATGTTTGTTGATAGGCTTCTTTTCAGAGTATTAAGAAACAATTAAGAGAAGGAATGTCACAAACTGCCGCAGCAACAAATGACTCGGCTAATGAAAACCCTGAAACGTTTGGTTTAGTGATTGATGGAAAGTCATTAACTTTTGCATTGGACAAGAAGCTGGAGAAAGAGTTCCTGGAACTTGCGAGCCGGTGTAGTTCTGTTATATGCTGCCGGTCTTCACCAAAACAAAAGGCTCTGGTAAGATTCTTGGCACACACTCTGCATTATGTTTTCAAATAAAAGTAATCTGATTGAGAGAGGTAGAGTATATACGTTAGGTTACAAGATTGGTAAAAAGCGGGACAGGTAGAACAACACTTGCCATTGGAGATGGCGCAAACGATGTCGGAATGCTTCAAGAAGCTGATATTGGAGTCGGTATAAGTGGTGCTGAAGGAATGCAGGTAAAACATATTTGCTTAGCTCTTCTTGTGTCTACTATGAAAATGTTCATATAAAGCTTTAAAGTTTTCTGTTTAACAGGCGGTGATGGCTAGTGATTTTGCCATCGCTCAGTTTCGGTTTCTGGAACGTCTGTTGCTTGTTCACGGTCATTGGTGTTATAGACGAATAGCAATGATGGTAACAGACTTTGATAAACTGAACTTCTTTTGTTCTTTATCTCTCTGATTGTTATCTTTCTGTGAACTTCAGATATGCTACTTCTTCTACAAGAACCTCGCGTTCGGATTCACGCTGTTTTGGTACGAAGCTTATGCTTCTTTCTCTGGTAAACCAGCTTATAACGATTGGTACATGTCTTGCTACAACGTCTTCTTCACCTCACTTCCTGTCATCGCTCTTGGAGTCTTTGATCAAGACGTCTCTGCTCGCCTTTGTCTCAAGGTGAACATGTCTGTTTGAGTTGGGTTTGGATTTGGGGTTTGGTTTAAAACTCCTAGGCCTAATTTCTTGTTTTGTTTTCTGCAGTATCCGTTACTGTACCAAGAAGGAGTACAAAACGTATTATTCAGCTGGGAACGGATCCTTGGATGGATGTTAAACGGAATCATTAGCTCAATGATCATCTTTTTCCTTACAATCAACACTCTTGCCTCTCAAGCTTTCCGTAAAGATGGTCAAGTAGTCGATTACTCGGTTCTTGGAGTCACAATGTACTCTTCAGTGGTCTGGACCGTGAACTGCCAAATGGCGATTTCTATAAACTACTTCACTTGGATCCAACACTGCTTCATTTGGGGAAGCATAGGGGTTTGGTACCTGTTTCTTGTCATCTACGGTTCTCTTCCTCCGACATTCTCAACGACAGCGTATCAGGTCTTTGTTGAGACATCTGCACCGAGTCCCATCTGTTGGTTAACTCTTGTCCTTGTCACGTTCTCTGCTCTCTTGCCGTATTTCGCTTACAGGGCGTTTCAGATCAAGTTCAGACCCATGTACTATGATATTATTGTTGAACAGAGGAGAACGGAACGGTTTGAGAGTGGGACCAGGACGACGAGTGCAGTTTCTGGTGAGCTTCCTGTGCAAGTTGAGTTTACTTTGCATCACCTTAAGGCAAACTTGTCGAGAAGAGATTCTTGGAATTGATTCGTATTTTTACGTATAGAGTGGATGATAATATTGTAAATATAGTGTGTTTAGTTTATACCTAGCTGTTTCTTAACGAGTTTTACGGCTGATCTTGGATTTAAATTTTTATTTAGATGAATGAAATTTGTATGCTGTGGACTTGTAGTTATATTTCTGCAATAGAAAAATAGTTTAAATAATTCGATTTTTTTTATGAGCTTGGAAACGTTATTATGTTTTCATTAAAAGAAACACTATTATGTTAAAGAAGCCTTATTATTGTATCATTATTATGTTTTCATTTTCTGATTCGTCCTGTTACTATTGTATTACACAAGTTTATAGATTACTATTTACTTCCGTCAACATTGTCTTACCCTTTTCTTAATGCATGTTAAGATAACTAGCACTTGATATTTGACAATTATACTAATAATATATTAGTTGATTAACATTTAATGCGCATTGTGTGACGAAATGGTCTAGAGGTGGGAAGAAAATAAAATGGAAAAAAAATCTTTGATTTGATTCTGATAGCGATTCAAGTCAAGTTAGCTTAGCTCATAAGAATTAGTCAAGGAAAGTGACAATGACATCTAGAAGTATTTATACGTATAATGAACATGTACGTATACTTGCCCATGTGAATCGTATTTCTTAATAGCAGAGTCGAATCTATTGCTTTCAATTATATTTTTGTGCGTGAGTAAATAAAACAAAATAAATTATTTGGAACCTTCGTTTTCGAGAAGCTAAGATTGCAAGAAAACAAAAAATATAGAAAATGAATTGATGCAGCGCAGCAGCCATGATTCATGGTCTTCTTGTTTTGTCAGCAATTACGTATGCGTTTCCTTATAATGGGCTGCTTGGACTGCAATCAAACTTTTCAACACACAGAATAGTAATACATCACTAATGAAATTATCAAGAAATTTTCGCATTTACATTAATTTTTATGTTGGCTAATACATAGATACTCTTGATGAAAATAAAATATTATATGTAATTGCTATGATTAAATTTACTTTCCTTTTTAGTATGATTTACGTTTTATATTTTTTTAAAAATAACATATATTAAAAGTAAATATATATAATTTAAAAATGAATTGATAAAAGGGAAAATATATTCATATATAATCTGGTTTCACAAAAGGAAAGTTACCAAAATATTACTGACATGAAGAAAAAATAATATGCCATTTAAAACTTTATATTAACTCTTAAACATCATACAATATATGATTGGGATGTTTTTAAAGTATCTATGCATAAAATTTCAAAATATTATTTTATATTCATTTATGTAATTTTAAATAGATTGACACTTTAGTTTATTTTTCTATTTGATTCTCGAAGCAATATATATATATATATATATATATATATATATATATATATATATATATATCATGTTATACATAATCTTATGAAAACATAATTACTTATCTAAGAGAACTACCAACTTAAATACAAATAACTAAATTGATCAAAATTTAAAATTATTTAGAACAAAAATAATATTAAACTTAAATTAGGAGAAGTAAATACAATATAATATATCTAAATGATAACTAAACCAACTAGATATTAGATATTCAAAATCAAATTTCTAATTAAAATAAAACAATATTATTAATATGAATTATGAAATGATTCAAAAACAAAATTAAAATATTAATCAATTATTATAATATATTTAATTTATAAATATTTATACCGGTAAATCAGCACGGATCATCTAGTAATTAATATATATATAAGTATAATGATACGTGAACATGGATTTTTATGTAATCAGAGCCTAGCTGATGATTAATGCAAAAATATATATATATTAAAAATCTAACAAAAATCTTTCTTTTGTTATATTGTGTTTTATTAGAGTTGAAAATTGTTTTTTGTTAATATAAATTCTTCTATAGATAATGAAAAAAAGCCAAGTAGAGCATATGTGTCAATAATTTAACAAATATTTCAGTTAAGTTGCATATTTTAATATAAATTTATCATACGTAAAATGTGGTGATCAATTGAAGTGTATGTACAAATGGGTCCACGAAACTAAATTGTATAATCATTCTGATTACAATTGGCTGGCTACTATTTATTCAACGTTAGTTTATCATCCAAAAAATATATTATATCAGTGTCAATTGATTTCGGTGTATTAAAAAAATCTACACCTAAAACCTCCGGATCAAGTAGCGGGATACGCTTCTAGAAAATCCACCGTTATGATATTATATAGTTTGATGCAAATGACACATTAACCTTCATTACTTTGTAATTACTGAACTCGCCCTCCCCATATGGCCCCAACAACTTCTCCTATAAATACGGCTGTTTACAGAAGATGACAAAAAAAAAAAACTCCATTAAACAAAAACCTCTCTCTCTATCTCTCACGCGCTCTTCGTTTGTCAACTGTAAACACATCGAAGAAGACGAAGAAGACGATTCACACACAAGAGAGTAAGAGAAGCTTCCAAAGAAGATGGAGAATAAGATAGACGACGGTGACTATAGTGCCTCCACGGCGTCGTTTTCGCCTAGCTTCAGCACTTACTCCGGCGATCGACTCGCCGAGATCGCCGAAAGAGTCGGCCGCGACGACTATAAAGAGAACGGAGACGAAGAAGAATTCGAGTTCCAAACGGATCGTCACTCGTCTCCTTCCGGCGACGGTGGATTAGTCTTCCCTGTTTTCGATCAGACTCTCCTCTCCGAAACATCCGCCGCCGTGGACGTTTCGCCGGAAGCGGTTATGACTCCTCTGAAAGATCTGTTACTCCGCGACCGCAACGATCATCCTCCTCCACCGCCGCCACCGACGTATTCATCGTCGTCCGACGACGACGAGGAAGACGATCTGGACACGATCCCGAGCGAGATCTACTGTCCGTGGACGCCGGAGAGATCAGCGGCGGAGATGTCTCCGAGCGGAGGATGCAGAAAGAGCAAATCGACGGGATCGTCTTCGACATCGTCGTGGTCGAAGAGACGATGGAGGATCAGAGATCTGCTCAAGAGAAGCCGCAGCGACGGGAAACAGTCACTCAACTTTCTCGATTCGACTAACAGCAGAGACGAACCTTCTTCGTCACCTTCTCCGAAGACGACGACGACGGTGAAGAGGAAGGAGAAGGAGAAGGAGAAGGAGAAGGTTTCAGCACATGAGAGGTTTTACTTGAGGAACAAAGCAATGAAGGAAGAAGACAAGAAAAGATCATATCTACCGTACAAGCAAGATCTTGTCGGACTTTTCTCTAACGTTAGCCGTTTCAGCAAAACTTTTCCTCCTTTCTGATCTGATCCGATCTGATCCATAACAACAAACAATGTCTATTTCTCTTTGGATCTATTCGGCGAAACTATTTAGAATTTTTTTGTTTGTTTGTTTATTTTTTCTTTTCTAATAAAGTATAACAAGTTCACATTCGTATCTAATAAAGTATAATATCTCCATAGATTATAAAAAGATGTAGTAGATGACTATGTAATAATTACATCTTCATATTTTTTTCCCCTGCGTTTGTGTATAGCTGATCATGTTCATGCGATGTTGTATATTTTTTATGTAATTTGGGTTGCTGTAAATGTAGTTGCAGATATTTAAAAAGATCAAAATTTGCAAGTTGCCACGTGTGTTTAATCAAGTGTGCACTTCTTGATGTATTATGTTTGTTGAGGGGAAGGTGATGGATAGGAAACACGAATGTAAATGAATATAGATGGACATCATACATCATATAATGACTTGTACTACTTTATATCTTTAAAATTTTTCTTTGCAAAGAAAAAAAAAAGTAATGGAGCCGTCTTTTCAATTCCCATCTACTAACTGCAAAGGTTTAATGTCTTGATAAAAATCATTGTCGCTGCTTAGAGTAGAGTCAGCTACAGAATCTAAGTAGTACACATTCCTAACTGGGCTACGTAAATGCTACGTACTAGATGTAGTCAATTGTCTCTTAGATTAGGCCCATGATCTACTACAGACTATAGCGCATTAGCATATACCCCCATTCCGTAACTATGTTAAGTACACATTCCTAATTGGACGACATCATTATTATAGTTTATCTCTTTTTTTTGGTCGTCTTGTAGTTATCATAAACGATTTTCTTTTGCTTCTTGCAACATTAAAGCTATAACATTCCTCCCTCCCCTACCCTCCAAACTCTTTACCATTCATTCGGAGTAGCTTCCAAAAAGTCTGTGGAGACTAAACTCATGCATGCGTTTTTAACTGAAATCATCGAATTGATCCACTTCGTGGTTATCAAAGTGGGCTTTGGAAAATTAGGTGGAAAATCTATACTAGCATAAATGATCCTCTATGCTTCCTCATTTCCACAAAAGCGTGAATAAATACTACTATTAAATATAATTCAACTAATTATGAAAAAGTTAGATAATGGGCTACTCAATAGCTAATGAATACTATATAAATGAATTTAATTTTAACTTTTCAACAAAAAATATACCGAGAAAACTTATACTCCCTTTGTTTCCGAAATTAAGATTTTTCCGATTTTTTTTCTTCTTTTACAAAGATGAATTTTATATATATTATAAGCTACTTTATATGTTCTTAATAAACATTAATTGAGAATATTTGATTAATTTGGAAAATGTATTTGTAAAAATAAAAATAAATATTTAACTTGTATATATTCATTGTAATTTTAATATAGATGAATACTCTAGAAAATCTTATCTTTTCTGAAGGAAAGTTTCCGAACATAGGACTACTATAAGTAGAGGGAGTATATTATTACACACTAATAGTTGTATCTTGATTTTTAAGATAAGAAATCTAAATCATTTTTCAAATCGTAGCCGAATATTCCAATGCTGAATCTATCATTATGTAAGAGAAAAGGTACAAAATCCACACAACATTAGTGAAAAATACAAACTTTTATTCGATAAGTGCAATTGACACACTGTTTCTTATCACAAGAATCGGACATTATTTTCATCACACGATCAATCTCTCACACAAATGATCAAGATTTACACTCCACTTACTTATCCTGAAGTCGCAGAGTGAATGCCTGTAACGATAAAAGGACTTGTTTTAACCTCTCCTTAGCCACTTCATCGACCAAGTTTCCTTCTGCATCGAATTTCTGAGGCGGCTGAAACGCATTGAGAGTAAACTCCGGTTTGTTGATGAAATGAAGATCAAGGAATACTCCGATCTGTCGAAGATGGTACTGCGACCTCCCTCCACCAAAACCTCCACCGGTGCTTATGATGGCAGCAGGCTTGTCAGCCCAAACGTTAGGTGATCTTGAAGCCCAATCGATCGCGTTCTTCAGGGGAGCTGGTATAGTATATAACAAGCAATATATACACAAAGCAAAAGTTTACACAGCTAACATAAACAGAGCGTTCATCTGAAACTTCAAAATTTGAGCATCATCTTGGTCCTCAAGAGTTCAAACTATTAATCTCAAATCAATAATAGTTCCTCCTTCTGATATTTTACCTATGGCCCATCTTATTGATGAATACTTGATAAACAATGACACTAGATTCTTCAGACAACTCACATCACATGTATCAACTAATTTCTACAACACAACAACAAGGCAAAAAAACATATTACTGTCTTGTCATAAACTAAAACCATGGATTCTATACAAAACCTAATCACATCTCTGATACACAAAGCTAAAGCCTTTTTATTTAAAGAATCAATCTTTATGGCAAAGAACGAAAAGGGTTACCTGCGACAGAGAAGTTGTACTCAGGGGAAGCGAAGAGAATGCTATCGGCTTCAAGGATCTTCTGCCGGAAAGCTTCGACGACGGGAGGATAAGTCCCGTTGGATTCCAGATCGGTGTTGATCAACGGCAACGGAGATATGTCTATATGCTCAATCTGCATCCCCGGGACCGATTCTTTCGTCAACTCCATCGCTGATTGTCAAAAAATTCCCAAACGTTATAGCAATCAAATATTTGAGGACGAGAGTATAAGAAAATGAATATATGTACCGGCGCGGAGGAGACCGGTGTTGAAAGAGCCTTTCCGGAGAGAACCGGAGATAGCAGCGACTCTGATCAATGGCTTCATCGCCGTTACTGCCTCCATTTCTTTATCCGATTAGAGCTGACGAAGGACGATAAGATTAGATTTTAGGTGGGGGAAGCGATAGAGAAGACAAAGAGATTCCTTCCACTAATCTAGTGCTCCTTCTGTAGATTTTAGTGGTTATAAAAATGGTTTAGTGACTAATGATATCGCCGGTTTTATTATAGTAGTGTTTTTTTTTTTAAAATCCTAAGACCGAAAGAAAACCGGGACAAGATTTTGAGCTCACAGGCTCCGGTTGGACTACAAACCCATACTTACTTTAACATTTTCTTAAAGACAAAAACAAAAATATAAGTTAAATACCATAAGTTAAAGATAATAATTCACACAATTATGAAATAATGCCTTCAATCAGAAATATTTAAAATTAAAAAATTTCATTCAGTATAAAGGTATTAAACCTTGAACTAGGGAAACAAGACAAGATTCAAGGTCAAACATAAAAATGGAGAGAATATTTGTAGTTTTTTAATTCTTCTTTTGTTGAAAATTTTAATTGGTTAACATCCAGATATATGGTAATACAGAACCGTATAGAAACGGCTTCCAACGAATAAATTAAAAGTAGTGTGTCCCACGGCGTCTTGGAAGGTGTGGATTAATCACATCCGGCCTAAAGAGCAAAGTTGTAGAGTTAGGCCTGGGCATTTCGGGTATCGGTTCGGTTCGGTTCGGGTATTTCGGGTTTCGGATAGTTCGGATAGAGGGTTAGAATATCCATTTACTACTTGACCTATTTTCGGTTCGGTTCGGATAGTAAAACTAGGAACCGGAAAATACCCGGAAAAAATTTGGTTCTCATTTGGTTCCGTTCCGGTTCAGATAGTTCGGGTAGTTCGGATAGTTCGGGTAAAATATCGGTTATTTAGGATTAATATCAAATAATTAGGATGGTTTAGATAAAAAATTGGATATTTTGGATTACTTTGGATATTTCGGATGAAATTATCTGGATACTTTCGGATAGTTCGGGTAGTTCGGATATTTCATAATACTTTAATTATCTTCAAATATTTTGGGTTCTTTTAATAATTTTTAGTTATAAATAAATATTTAATTATGTTATATGTATATATAATTAATATTTTTATATATTCGTACCCATTCGGTTCTCGTTCGGTTCTGGTTCGGTTATTTCGGATATAGAAATATAGGAACCATTCGGCTATTTGAGGGTCCTCGGTTCAGTTTCGGTTCGGATATTTTAGTTCGGTTTCGGTTCAGTTCTTCGGTTCCGGTTTTTTGGCCCAGGCCTATTTAGAGTAACTAAAATTTTTCTTTTTTAAGGATAGTGTGTAGACCATCGGGGTTTTTTTAAGGGACAATTTAGGTATTTTGGACTTTAGTAGTTAGGTCCACATACTCTTGGGATAAAACCATTATCCCGGATTCTTAAGGTGGAGTTCTTAGAGAAATATAAGAATCTGTTTCTTAACTTTTAACTAAAAAAATTAAGAACCGGTGCTTAAATAAGCTTCTTAAGAATCGGTTCTTAGCTTTTTTAGTTAAAAGTTAAAAAACAGTTTCTTATTATTTTTCTAAGAACCTCATCCTAAAAATCCGAGGTTAATCATTGCTCTAAAGGTGGTTAGTTGTACCTTCTATCATATGAAACATCCTATCCACTAAGTCCAAGTCCATGATTTTTTTTTAAAGTCTAAGAAGTTAACTTATCCAGAAGCATAAATTTCTAATGGTGTTCGAACATGGTTTCAACCCTTAGTCTCACAACCACTCAGTGCCAGCCCTGAGAAGAAGCATTAGGAATCTAGGTTTCCGGTCCGATTTTATTTAAATACGTTTCAAGTAATTTAGTGGCAAGCAGAGTAGTTTTTTGATAGCTAGATAAAGTGTTCGATTCCTCCCATTTCCATTTGCATAACCTTTAATAACATGCTTTAATTTTTAATTTGCTTCCAGCTTTCATATTTTCAGGATCCGTATTGAACCACTAGACCACAACCGTTGGGCTTAGACCAATGGTTGGATCCGTTAGTTTTGTTACTGTGGTTGAAAATGATTATGAATTGAAAGCAGAAAATCAAAAGGGTTAAATTCATTAGAGAAATGTTATGATGAATTTCTCAAAAAAAAAAAAAGAAATGGTATGATGAACATCACAAAGTCGAGCATACTCAACTACGAAAGCATATATAATTTAATCATATGATGACATCTAGACACTGAACAATGGTGGGGGAGTTTTTAAAAGTAGCTACAATATTAGACCACAAAACCTTCCCCCAAAGCTCTCCTTGTCCTCGCCTCTCCAACGCAATCTCTGTACACCAAATCTTTGTTTCCCCACTTTCATTACGCTTAAACAAAATCACTAGTTTCCCTCCGTGATTCGCCATTCTAGACCCTCCTTCAGTACCACGCATGTCAGGTAGATCCTCATCAACACCTTTTAGTGATCTCCATGTCCTAGCTTTCGGATTGTACACTCTTACTCCATTCTCAATTCCGAAAGTGTACAACATGTTGTCAATAACGCACGAACCCACTTGCCATTCACTGTTCAACGAGTTGTCCCTCTCCCATTTATTTTTCTTCGGATCATACACATAGCTTCTCTTACAATCCATCATGTAAATCTTCTCGTTCATCACAAAACTATTGAGCGTTACCTCGTGCAACTTTTTGTTGCACAAACCTGGAAAGTATACCAAGTATAGTTAGCTGAACTGGAAGAGCATCTAGGCAAAACTTAAAGATCACATGAACACATGACAAAACTAATATTACATGATATGGTTTTGTGCCTAAAAAATATGTAATTCGGTTCAAAACTTCTTCGTATTAAAAATAAAAAGTAAAAAATAAATAAAAGAAACAAACCTGGAAGGCTTTCCCAAGTTTGATTCTTGAGGTCGAAAACCTCAACCCAATCTTTCGAGGACTTCTTCTTGTCACATCCTCCAAGTACATAAATCTTCTCATCTACAACACCAAAAGCAGCGCAGCCACGACCCACACGCATGCTAGGAAGAGACCGACACGTGCGAGTTATACAATCAATAGCAAAAGCATTAGTGGTTAGCTCACCTTCGACGCATCCACCGAGAACGTACATCTCTTGACCGATGACAATAACATGAGACCCCCAACAAGGCACAGAAGGGAAAGAAGGATACGGAACCAACTTATGGTTCAAAGAGTTTGACTCTTCTTTGTAGGGTTTTTGATTGAGAGTGTACCAAACAGGGTATTGGTCGTGTCTGGATCTCAGGGCAAGGTAAAGAACGTTCTCGGTGCTTTGATGGAGTGAACGTACCCGGTTAAGCTCCGAGGAAGCGATGAGATGGTTGAAAGTCCTGGAGACTTGAGAGAGTGAAGGGTAGTCACATCTTGGAACATACGCGAAGCAAATCACTGAGATATCATCTGGCAATGGAAGAGATGAATCAGTTGGTTTGTTGCATTTGGGTGGTGGGCTTACGGCGTTTGCAGAAACTGGGTAAAACATCATTCTTATAAGTACGAGGAATCTGATAGTTACCCCTTGAGTTTATATAAAGTACGTCCTCCTTTAGTGCCTTAAATACAC
Organism: Brassica nigra; assembly: GCA_016432835.1. Classification (NCBI taxonomy): domain Eukaryota; kingdom Viridiplantae; phylum Streptophyta; class Magnoliopsida; order Brassicales; family Brassicaceae; genus Brassica; species Brassica nigra. Next base: position 10,481,008 of record CM028247.1, on the reverse strand, counting down.
AGTGACGCAGTGATGCATTGTTCATGTGTGCCTTAAGTACGTCCTCCTTAAGTCAAGAGTATGTAATTATTGAATCTTAATTAACAGTAATAACGATTACTCGCATATGTCAATAGTTATGTATTTTTCCTTAACTTTAAAAATAAATCAATTAAAATTTAATGCCTTCTAATTTTTTTAGTAAAATTTTCGTTGAGAAATTAATAAAATTGCAGTTACATTTTTTTTGTTGACGGTTATATAAAATTAACTTTGATTTTTATTATGTCGTTTTATGTAACAAACTATCAGTAAAAGTAAAAACATAATTTATGGTTATAGAAAATCAATTCTTATTTTGATGGTGTCGTTTTATGTAACAAACTATCACTAGAAAAACATAAACGTATAATAAATGATATATAAACATGTCTTTTTGTAATTACCGTAACTCTGTAAAGTTTATAAGTTGGAGTTTGCCAATAATATTATCTAGTGTTATGCTGTTATATATATTTTATAATTTAATTTTTTATTTTAATTTTAATGATACTTATCATTTAATAATTTTTTTACAACTAATAGAAATTAAAATAATAATAAAAATAATAATAATAATTATTATTATTATTTACTATATATATTTCTAGACATATTAGAATGTGTTAAATTTAATTTACATCATTTATAGTTTTTTAAAAAATTTACAATTTCAAAATTTTGAAACCTTTTGAAAATTAGTGCTCACCAGTTTTCACAATTACAAACTTTTACTCTTTGATGGTTCAAAAAAAATCTTTTTTTTCACGTGATTTTTATTTATATATAGTTTAATATTTTGTAAGAAAATTAATTTATTGAAATTTATCGATAATTCATAAAAAAATTCTCCAATTTATTCATTTTTATTTTTTAAATAATTTATAGAAATCATCAAACATTTTCAATATAATTTTGATTCATTAATTAAAATATTTAATGTTAATAATGATTAATCCCATATGTGGATATTTATGTGTGTGTGACATCCTTTTATTTAACTATATAAAATTAAAATTTAATGCCCTTCTACTTTTTTAGTAACATCTTCTTATATAAGTTTGATAAAACTACAGTTATTTTTTTATTTTGACGGTTGTATAAAATGAACTTTAATTTTTATTATGTCGTTTTATGTAGCAAAATATCAGTAAAAGGAAAAATGTGTCTTATGGTTATAAGAAATCAATTATTATTTTGATTATGTCATTTTATGTAACAAACTATCATTATAAAATATAAACGTATAATGAGTGATATATAAACGTGTGTTTTTGTAACTACCATTAATTCTTAAAGTTTATAAATTTGGGTTCTTTCAATAATATTATTTACTGTTATGGTCTTATATATAATTTTATAATTTATTATTTTCCTTTTATTTTTGATGTTTTTTTCATTTCACAAAATTTATTTACACCTAATAAAAATTTAGATAATTTTATTATTATTATGATTTTATTATAAATTTAAACATATCAGAATATTTTAAAATTAGATTACATTGTTATAGTATTAAAAGGGTTCTATGATTTCAAAATTTTAACAATCTTTTGAAAATAAGCCCCCTCCAAGTTTCAGAATTACAAAACTTTACTTTGATGGTTCAAAAAATTCTTATGTATTTGCAATTTTTTTAATTTATATATACTTTAATGTTTTTTAAAATAATTTATTAAATTTGTAGATAATTCGTAAGAAAGTGTCCAGTTTGTTAAAAAAAAAATTCTTTTACAGATATGTAAGAATTCATCAAAAAAATTCAGTATAATTCTGATACATTAAAATATATAATGGTCTGTAATCAATAAAATAAAACAGTAAAAAATCATCTAAACAATCTCTTTTGTTGGATTTCTTAGTATTTTCTCTATTAAGACTAGTAATTTTTCTTACAATAAATATTTAAAAACCATTAAAACAGTGTACATGTTTTTTCAAAAAGAAGATATTAATAAGTATTATTATTATAAATTAGATGATTAAATTGGATACCAAATATTCAAATATAAAGAAATTAAAAGTAAATGGCATATTGTTGACCAAAATCATTATAAAAAATTCCAAATGATTAATCTTTTTGTCGTAAATGATTGATGCTTATAACAAAACAAATAAAGATTATGTGGTTCATCTCAACTTTTTATTTGTTGATAGTTCAAAGTCTATTATTTATTTTCATACATAGTATGAATTATGTTACATAGAATTGGAAGCTCGTACGTGGAAGCAGAATCGTATGGGTAGAAGCAGAATTTTTTAAAATAAAAAAGCGGAAACATGTTGGACGTTAAAATCCATATATATATATATATATATATATTATATAACCTTAAAATGACTTTATAAACTTATGACTGAAAATATATGATTCAAGATAAAAATTCATTTATTCATTTTAATAGTTTTATTCCATTTAGTTGGCTTCATATCTTAATTATAAAAATACTTACAGATTAAGCTTATAAAAATATTATCAAATTAATTATTTTAAATAGTTCACAAATATCTGTCACAATATATTTGAATATATATGCAAGATCTCTTATAAAAAAAATATTATGTGCAAAGATAATTTATAATATTAGTTCTGATATTTACATATTTTGTATTTTATTTATTTTAATACTATGAATTTTATATAAATTAAAAATACAATTTAATATTTTTTACTTATTCATGACATTGATTTTTTTAAAAAATGAAAGTATAATTCTTAAACGGAAGTGTAAACTTCCAATATATTTTTAAAATTTTAGTTTTAGAAATGTATTGGAACCGAAATTCCAGAAACTTACACAAGCTTACTACCTCAATTTCTATTTCGAAACAAAAAGCGGACGTCTAATGAAACTTCAGTGCTATCTAGGTGTGGAACATGTCGACTCGTACGATATTATGTCGACATATCACAGTACGTAAAAAGCAAAAAAAAAAAACTATCAGAAAAACCAATAAATAATACGTGAATTAGATTAAAGTTAACCGTTTAGTGAGTGACACTTATATAGTCAATGTTGAAAGCTACCCCGTAGGCCGTAGATATCAACGTAACCTAAACAGTTATCACAACTTCGTTGTTAATAGCTGAATAAGCGGACTGTTAACTGCGGACATAGTGGACCAGTGAAAGTACAAATTTATTACGTACAGAATCTACAGACGTATTAATTATCTATTTCTACCTGTCCTTCCTTTTTGGTTGGAATAATATATTTTACTTTTTTTTGGATCAAAAGAATAATATATTTTACTATGAAGTGTATAGCAAACGAATCTATGAATACTCAACTACTGTTCTTTTCGCGCCCTCAACTAACTTTTCATGTTTCAAATTTATTTACTCCACTGTTACGAGACACAAGAGCCTATAATACACACCACATGATGCCCACGTCTAACGGTGAAAATATCTTGTTTCTGTTTTATTTTCTTTTAGTTTGAATTTGGAAGTATGCAACTTGGGATATGGTTTCTGAAAAGACTATTCATATGGTATTTACACACTTGCAGAGTTACAGATATAGGATATTAATTTGGGACTCTTGGCTTATATAACAGGCTAAGATTCAGATTTACCGCAGGGTCAGATTCACCTCATACATATCAAACTTTTATATTTACATATCTTAGAAAATTTTAATACTTTTATAATTAACTTTGATAAAAATATAAATATAAATTTTATCGAAGTTAATTATAAAAGTATTTTAGCAAATAAACTATAACAATGTTGATTAAATTTTTATGAATAATCAAATATTTAAGTTAATCTTGGATCCGAAGGTATATAGATGATTAATTGAGTTCTAATCTATTGAATTTATTTAGATTTAAATGTTATACAATAATTTTTCTATAATGATTACCGGTTTATTGATATAAATAAAATAAAGAAATTTTATTTCTGTAAAAAATATACTCAAAATTATAGTTTTTAATAAATAATCCAAGATTTTTATATTTTATTTAATTAAACAAAAATTAAGTTAAATATTATCAATGGAAACAGAAAATGAATAATAAATAATTATTTAAGGTTTTATTTTTGTTATTAAAGTGATAAAATAAAACTCATATTAATATTTATATATTTAAAATATTTATTTATGTGCATAGCGCAGAAAACTACCTAGATTGATTTTTAACTTTGAAGCAAATCATATTTATTTTTAACACAAGATATGATGAAAGAATTATTTTATGATAAAATTTTTATCCGCCATTGCTCCTCAAACCCCAACCACTAAAACACCATCATAACTTGGTTGAAATAAAGAAATTTATCTTCTTTTTAAATTGAAATTTTATAGGCAAACTCCAAAATATCAATTTTAAAAAGTTTATCACAAAAATATCACCCAATAATAAAAAGTCCCAAAGTATCACATATTTGTCGAGAAAAAAAAATAACACCAACTTCCTAAATCTTAATATCACCCACCTTCTAGATATTAAACTTTAATCACTACAACCTAAATGCAAATATGAAATATATACTTGTTTTCTATTTTTATAAAAGCTATTTTAAGAAAAAAATTTCATTATATGCTAATTTTATCATAAAACATTTTTAGTGCTATCTAAGATTATTTATATATTTTTATTTATTTTAAAATATGTTATTGACAATATGTTATATTTAAATCTGCAATTCCTTTATTACAAGAGTAACGTGTCAGGTTCAATGCTCGAGGAAGGTATGGAGAAGAGAGGATAGTAGAGAAACAAAATTTTACATTTGGTTGCATTGACTTATTAAGATAACATCTTTGAACTACACTTTTTATTGATAATGAGGAAAATATAAAGAAGCACTCGCAGATCGTATATATATGACAATATTCTTGGACCTTAGTGAATCAAAATTAAAACAATCAAACACAACAATGATCAAAACTAGAGGCAGTAGCCAATATCACCCGACGCAAAATCCATCATAGCGAATGAGTTCATCTCAAAATCGTCTTCATTAAACCAGAAAGCGTTACTGCTGTCAAAGTTGTTCCTCTCTTTGATGTAGAGACTCGAATCATTAGTGTTTCCCACTACGACTTCTCTATGTGACAAATCTGCTTTTGGTTTATTCTCGTACGAAGCTGATACGAGGCCCTCGAAGCTCTTGTCACAGATTTTGTCTTGTTCATGATGACGAGAAGTTGTTGCGGCGGTGATGAGTAGCGACGGTGGATAGTCTTCTTCCCCGGTGGTTTTGACAGCGGAGGTATAATCTCTGACGAATTTTTTGCTGAGATGAGTGTTCCAGTGATTCTTGACTTGGTTATCTGTCCTTCCAGGTACTCTTTTAGCTATTAAAGACCATCTGAATTTGGGAGAAAATAACATAAGATAATAAAAACATATTATTAACATGAACCAATAAAAACATATTGAAAAAAAATAATATATATATATATATAAGTACAACACCTATATAATTATTAAGGATGCATGGTTATGGATCTCAGTAGATGTCTGTGATTCTCTTTTCTTGACATTTGTATATCATTCATACACGTGTAATGCGTTTATTCAAATTTATGTACAAACATTGTGAGAGTGAGAAAATATGGAGATTTTTTGTTAAACCCTATATGCTATCCGATAAGATTGGAAAGAACGCACTCGATAATATAGAGATATTTAAATAAATTTGAACAGATTGTGAGTTTTATAAAGTAGCATTATTTTCATTTCTGATAAAAAAATTTTTTTTTGAAACTTTTATAGGAGAGCATCAATTAAAACTGAAATAATAAATATATAAACACTTCAGTTAAATTTAACTTGAAAGCTGACAAAAGAGTCAATTTAATTTGAAGAAACAATAAAAAAATTTTGCAAGTCTTTTTCTTAACGTTGGCACCATATGCAGTTCACGGATCTAAATATTGGAAGCCTATATTTGAAGACATGTTCCACAATATATATAATTAGAAACCCGAGAGACGTACCTGTTGCCGAGGAGCTTGTGGAGGCGAATAATGAGGTCTTCTTCTTGTTCAGTGAAATTGCCTTTATTCACATTAGGGCTCAGATAATTTATCCATCGCAGTCTACAGCTCTTTCCACACCTCTTCAGCCCTAAATAAAATATAATGTAAACCAAATCAAGTTGAGAATATGTATATATGATCTAGCTAGAGATAATATATATGGTCGCAGAGAAAGAGAGACCAGTTTTCCTGACGATGCGGTTCCATTGGCCTTTGCCGTGAGTAAGGACATAGTCCCTAAGAATGTTGTCTTCTTCAACTGTCCATAACCCTTTCTTGTATTCTTGGTTGTTCTCTCCTTCCTCTGTTCTTCTCCTCGTTCTCATCCTTTGATTCTCAGATTAATTATGTGTGATAGACGACTCAATTTATAAAGAGAGAGAAAGAGAGAGTTACTAGTGAGGAAGGTACAGGATTTCGTGATGCATGTTTATATATACGCATCTTTCGGTATTCATGGGTCATGGCGATATGTATACATAGCTTTTATTCATTCTCTGTTACTCTAGCTAGGCTACTACGTACTTTTGCTTAGAGCAAGATTATTGGTGGTCCCTGCTCTTGGATCCTTAATACACATATATGTGTATGTATATAATATATAAACATATGTAATTGTGGGTTAAGGACTTTACGGAAACCCAAACCGAAAGTCTCTTATTTAAAGAACTTTCGGTTTGGATTTCCGTAAAGTCCTTAACCACTAATAATGTTGCTTTTAATCAAAGCCAATTTATTTTATTTTATTTGCCGTGGGTTGTATATGTGGGTTTTCCTTTTATTTAGAAATATTTTTCTTTTAATAGATTAAGAAAAATGCACAAGAAGCTACATATGACGCACCTTGTTTGCCAAATATTATGCTGTTTTTTTTTTTTCATTTTCACATTGAATCCCCTGTCCTACCATGATATGAATGTGATCGGCAACCTCCTTATCATTACAGTAAAAATTAAAATGCGCAGTTACAAAAAAAAAAAAATTTAAAATTCGTCTTGTTAATATGTATAGGCATTAGACAGGCCCGAGTGGTATTTAAACCGGTATCATCAATCAATCCGTGTACACCAGATTTCTTACATTTTCTAACTTTTTTTTTCTATATGCATTTTCTAACTTCATTTCCTTGATCATTTTCTCTTATAGCCAAATATGAAATAACAACAATATAATACCCGAAGTCCTAACTATTTTTAGCAAAGTTTGATATGGATTTCAAAGTATAGAAATGGAAGAAGTCCTAACTATTGTTTTTACTAAAGTTTGATATCGTTTTCAAAGTATATATATACATTAGAAAGGGAACCGTCATAAAAATTTACGGTTGATAGTAAAACGAATTCTTGCAGAATACTTGTTAAATTTTTTTTAAAGGATCAACAAATAACCGATTTGCATGTGGAAATAGTTTCTTTTTCTTTTGAACTTCCTATGCTTGTATTGGGAGTGTGGAAATAGATTTCACACGATACATAATGCTTCTTGCATGGAAATCATGCCTGTTTCTCAAATTATATACAACATTGTCAATCTAATTTTTAATTTCTTATCGAGTCTCTTCTGCCAGAGTAAAAATACTAGACCATTCATTGATTCATGCGTCTTCTCTTTATACATATAACTCATGTTTCTTTCTTCTGTATTATTACAATTTTGACTAATCCAAGAGAGAACTCGAGAAGAAAAAATCATGTATGTATAGCTGCGTTGTGCTTATTGAATAACGTAAAATATATGCGTTTTACTGTTTTTTTTTTGTATATATACTTTACTACATAGTCCCAACTAACAAGTTAAGTGGGAGTGACTAAATCAAATAGTGATTGGTTGGGTTTTAGCCTTTTAGGCAAAGAAGATTGTTTCAAACGTTAACTAGTTCATTGGAGGAATAAACTGAACTTCTTATCAAGCTTCTCGTATTGTCCAGAATATTACTAGTTCATCTTTCCACCTGTATCACTGCCAACTTCTTGCTCTCTTCTCTCTTTGGTTCCCCATCCAGCACATCGTTACATTTATACATATATATTATATATGCGTTACAAAAAAGTTATACATATTATATATATATATATATATATATATTCAAATAAATATAGTTTCCACTCAACTGCAGTTTATATGTTGAAAAAGTAGATACAAATATTTTTGTCAAAAAACTCGATTTAAATACCTTAAGGGCGAATCGAGGATTATACACCAGTATTTATAATTTTATAAATAATTAGCTGTTGAACAAAAATAATAATAATTAGCTATTACATTTTTTTGGGTAAAAATGTAAATTAGCTATTACATTTTCTTCAAGTTATTGTTGTTGTTTTTTACATGTTGTTCTTATATATTTTTTTGTTAGTTAATTTGGAGTATATGATTGGCATACTCAAGCTCTCAACAAGCTAAATCTGTAACGAGGCAGTTGGCTATCAACATGTCGTATATACATACACGTATATATATATATATATATGTAATTACAGTTAATTCTAGAAAAATAGAAGAGGGTTTCATAATCATTACCAAGTCTGTTCGACAACAATCATCTATATACATCTGAATGAAAAAGTCAAAAAATCCTTTGATTTTTGACCCCACAAATTCACAAATAATGACAAAGATATTGCAAAGCAAACCCTAATAAACCGGTTCGGTTTAGAGATCATTCTTATTGAAGATACTCTGTCACTGAAGATACTCTGTCACTGTCTTTTTATTTTCTTTTTACCTTTTTCGTTAGCATGTCAGTGTCTGGTTATTTTCCTCAAACCGAGAGACAAAAATATTGAATAACGTGGGGGACACCCTCCATGATATCATCACAGATTCCCTACGATTTCGTTGCCCAGGTGCGTAATAATACTCTTATCTTGAAAGAAGTATTAAAAACTACATGAATCGTAATAAATGTGTTAAAACTACATAAGTTTATTGTTTTAACTATGCAATACACGTTAATAAATGTCTAAAGTTATCTGAACTTGTATCTGACCTGTATAATAGTATGAGATTAACAATTTCTTCGATTGTTTAGCAGTCTTTGATGAATCTTAATTTTCACAAAATATCAATAGTTTTTTTTTGCTTAAGCTTTGAAAAATATCAATAGTTGATCAGATAGAAGTGTGCTCTAATGGTATCAACTTGGAAAAGAGTTATCCTTCCACGTAAGAACCGATTCTCCTCGAGCGCAAAATGATTTAGTCATTTTCATTTGATTAATCATGTTAGTCAAAAAATGATGTGGTTCGTGCGTTTACATAGTATTATGTGGTTTAGCCAATGTTAATTTCACCAACGAATATTAGTTTTAGGGGGTCTATCGTTAAGAAATCAACTGTGGTTTAGCCAATCAATTGATGGTTTAGAACGGCTAAATGGTCGAAAAGTCTAAACCGAGAATCAATACCAATCCAAACCATGAGACCCGCTATGCAGATATAAACAGATTAGTCTTTTCTACATACACAACTGGACGATCTATATTCCGAACAATTGATATACAAGTATACAACTGGACGATCTAGTTTCTCAACAAGCTAAATTTTAACGAGGCAGTTGGGTATGGACATGTATATACATACACGTACATATTATCTATATAAATATAAATTAAGTCCAGATAAAACTAGGAGGTTATCTTAATCATTGCCAAGCCTGTTGGAAAATAATTATCAATAGACATCTCTGTAACGCCCCGACCCGCCCATGGCTAATGGGCAAATGACAAAGATTGTGCGAAGAAAGCCTTATTAACGCTTTAAAACTATACCAAGAGTTGAAACGAAAAGAAAAACATCCTTTCAAAAAAAAAAAACGAAAAGAAAAACCCTATTAAACCGGTTCGGTTAGAGATCAGCCCAACCACAGACTACAATCCGTACATTCCTATTTAAGAATACTCTGTCACTGTCTTTTTTTCTGCCCCTTTTGGTTAAATATATGTCAGCGTGGTTAGTGTTACTATTTGAGAGACAAACACATTAAATAACGTCGGGCACACCATCCCTAATGTTATCACAGATCACACACGTTTTCGTTGCCCACGTGCGTAATAGATAGATTATGTTGAAAGAAGTGTTGAAAACTACATGAATCGTATGTTAAAACAAAACAAATTTATGGTTTAGTACCATGAAAATAGTAAATACACGTTAATAAATGTCTGAAATTATAGGTGACCTGTGTAATTGTTTGAATGTTAACGATCTATACGACGGTTTAACATTGATGAAACTTCATTTCCACAAAATATCAATAGTTAATCAAAATAGTATATATCCACTTGAAAGAGTTGTCCTATAAGTCCAAGTTGAGAATCGATTGGTTGGTGGGTGGGGGTAAGAAATCTTTTGTGGGTTTAGACCGGTCACCAGTAGAAAAGTCTAAACCGAGAATCAATTTTGTTCCAAACCATAAGACCGGCTATGCAAATATAAACAGATCAGTCTTTTCTACATACACAACTGGACGATCTATATTCCGAACAATTGATATACAAGAATAAGCCCACCGGTTTTGTTCGTTCTACCGTTATATTTACTTTCTTTCCACAACCTTCTCATGTCTCGTCCGGTTTTGGTTCGAGAGTTACAGAGATCTTCTCCTTGTGATCTCCTCTTAGAACCTCAACGGTCACCTGAAATGTCAAAACTCTCTTATGTATGAAGTAGAAACATAGCTAACAGAAATGAAGATTTTGAACTATCACGTTCTTTTTTTACCTCATCACCGACTTTGCATTGATCGAGAATCCGGTACAGGTCACTCCCGTTAGTAACTTTTGTACCGTTCACCGACGTGATTATGTCTCCTAGTATTAGCCTCCCGTACCCGTCACGTTTTGTTGACTGAAGTCCCTGTGGAGCAAAAACATCATTACTCCCAATTAACAACGATGTTAAAGAAGCTGCAGAGTGGAGCAGATTATATAGAAAGGCTTACGGCTTTTCCAGCTGGCCCACTTGGAGGAGCATCCAAGACAAGCACGCCGCTCACTCCCAGTTGCTCAACAGATTGGTCCGGTGCGAATTTGATACCTAAGATTGGTCTTGTCACTTTCCCAAACCTCACCAGCTGATCAACGATACCACCAACCTGAACATGGGATAAACTCCGAAATAAATGCACTTCCTCTCGTTAGTGGATTCAAGGATAGAGAAAGATTATGTATGTGACTGGGCTTGCTTAAAGGGAACTCACGGTGTCAACTGGGATCGAAAAGCCCACTCCGGAAGATGCACCAGAAGGAGAGTAAATGGCTGTGTTTATACCAATTAGAGTTCCTGAGCTATCTAGAAGCGGTCCTCCGCTGTTACCTGGGTTAATGGCTGCATCTGTCTGTATCACATCTTGGATTGGACGACCGGTCGCAGCAGAACTAATCTCTCTTCGCAAACCACTGTATACATCATAAAATACATAGTTTTAATAAGAGAAAGGACCAGAAAAAATGATATTTTTCTGTATGGGGGTGAAGTAAAGCCATCTGGCATGAAGAAGGGGGCAAGGGTATGTATCCTTGATTAAAAACCATGGGAAGTAAACATCTCAAGCTAACTAAAAAATCAAAATGAAGAAGGTACTATCAGTGGCGTAGCATACCTTATAACACCAGTTGTAAGAGTATGATCAAGTCCAAACTGCAAGAAAACACACGGTTCTTACTTTAATAGAAAGCAGAGCAGTGATACTGATACTATTCTATGGATGTGAAGTATACTCACAGGATTGCCAATGGCAAAGACTTTCTGGCCGACGAGAAGATCCGCAGAGACTCCAACAGGTATAGGCCTTAGCTTGTCTTTAGGTGCCTCGATACGTAGAACTGCGACATCCTTGTCTTGGTCGAATCCAACAACTTTGGCATCATAAGTTGATTGATCAGCAAGAGTGACCCTGATATGGATAATGTACATTTCTCAATCACACACTAACATACAAGCGAAATGAATCAGCGTAGACATCTCTAAAGTCATCATTTATACCACAACTACTAATCTCCATAACCTAGATGAATAGAATATCAATTTTACAGGACTGTGAGCAATCCAAAGAAGAAGAAGAAATGAACCTGAGATCAGAAGCACCACGGATGACATGATAATTAGTAACAATGTGACCCTGCTTATCCCACACGAATCCTGAACCAGACCCTTGCGGCACCTCAAGCACGTCCAATGTAAACGCGTCCTGCCTAATTCAAATCACCGAGAAGAAGATTACATTCACATCCGTTTAACGAGTACAGTGAAAACTGATCATCATCCCTCAAAATTACATGTTCAAAATTCAATCGAAGAGAGACGAGAGATTCAATACCTCACTGCGAGATTCGTGATGTAGACGACGGAAGGAGTGTTCTCCTGGAACAGTCTAACCGTCGCGAGCTCGTCCGTCTGGAGCTTCCGCGGAGTAGCGACGACGAACGCCGCAGCTGATTCTACTGCGGGAGAAGCGGCGAATAGCGAAAACGACAGAGCGACGGAGGTGCAGAGGAGGAGGAAAGGCTTGACGGCGGATAACCGCGGCGGGAGAAGAAGAGCGTTATCGTGTTCGGTGTCGTCTAGCGGAAGCTTCGAGAGGATCCGTAAACACCGTCTGGATCGGGTAGGGTAGACAGAGATCGATATCGGAGGAGACGATCGTGGGGAGGGATTGGAGAAGGATCCGTTAGAGGAGGAGGAGGAAGGAGGAGAGTGGAGGAAGAGAGTAGAAAGGAGAAGCGAGCAGCTCGTCGCCATTACTTACTTTCTGTTCATCGACTATGGGTTTGTGGCCTCTGTTTTATCGCTTTTTTCAAAAAATGTTTTTTTAAAAAAAAATTAAAAAATATTTTAAATTGGTTCGGTCTCTGGATTCGGTTCGATTGGTTGATTCAGTTTTCAGTTATTTTGGTTTGTATAAACCTTTACCGAGTTAAACCAAACAAAATTCGATTTAATTTGACATTCAGCTAGTTCAGTTGATAAAAATTATATTTTAATATCTGAAGTTTTGAGTTTCGGTTAGATTCAATTTAATTTAACTAAAATTTTAAATTGTTTTAGTAATTTTAATTAAATTTGTTATTTTATTATATTTGGCTTGAAATTTTGGTCAGAATCAGTTTCTTTGATTAGAGGCTTGTTTAGTCAAAAACAGAAAAAACTAACCATCAAACCAAAACAAAAACCGGATTATTATTTTAATCTGGCGAATTGAACCTAATTTTTAACCGAGTTTATACCTTTTTTTTCGGTCATCAACCGAGTTTATACTAGAAACCAAAAATTTCAGTTGGGTTACTGCTATATAACTTTCTTTAGTCAAGCTTATTACGAAAATCATGAAATGAAAAAATATAATTTAAAGAAAAAACAAAGATTTTATTTAAAGCTTAGAGAATCTTCTGGGGAGGTCTAAGTTCTTTAGGCAGCTCACTGAAGTTCTCTGCGTCTAAATCGGATTGAAACATTGGTCTCTTCCCCATTTTCCACACAATCCCATCAGCCAGATGTTCTTTGTTTGGTGTCAGCATTACAAAGTTTGGATCTGCTCTTTGGTAACTGCAGCAATAACATTAAAATGTAAAAGGATCATATACTGTAACTATTTGCAAACCATGAAAGTTAAGGAGGGTTGATTTATCTCAAACTAGTAGCAAATGGACTGACCTGGCTTCTCTTATGTTATCGACACGGAGACCGAACCCATATGCTGTTTCTCTCGTCGAATGATTAGTTGTTGCTGCATCAAAAACGAGCCCAGCATGTTTACTAAGAGCTTAAGTTCATCTAGAGATAGATTTCTCAAACTATTCAACAATAATATGGAAGATTATATATGTAGTACATACCTGAAATATTGAATGCGAAAGACGGTTTCCACCACGACTTGAATGCTAATGTGAATGTTGAGCTTAGAGCTCCAACTTTACCCTGCAAAAAGAAATATACATATTGAGATTGTGACTTTTACTATCAAACTTTCTAGAAAGGGAAAATGACATACCTTCAGCAAGAAGTTCTTATTGGCCTGCCAAGACGCAGCCATCTGCAGAGAAGAATCTGGGAGGTTGTCTGATGCCTTGGAATCATCCACCCTTCAATGTAAGACAACAACAATAAAGCTATGTTACCATATAGATAAACATTAGCTAACAAGGTTTTTTCTCTCAGAGATGTTTGCTACCTCGTTTGTAGCTCAAAACCTAAGTCAATGTAGTTTGTGATTCCAACTACTTCGTCTTCTTCAAATGGATTTTTCACCTGTTCCAACTCCATGTAATGTTAAACCCAGAAGTTGTATTAAATTTTAAATATCAGGAGACTTAATAATGCATGCTGCACAGAGAAAGGACTAGTTTGAAAGAGTCCTACCCGCCTTTGGACAACTACATGTTGGTAGAACGAAGCGATGAACTGCATTTACAAGAAGGATAACAATATCAGCAAGACAAAGAAAAACTAATACCAAATCAAATACTGATATATCATAGAGACAGTACAACTAACAGCCATGTTTCATCTAAACGGACTTTAAGAGTACGACCTGAGAGCTTCTCGCTAGTTCAAGGCCAAAGTTGAAAGAAGGGCTCAAGGGGCTTCTTGACCCTACTCCATAGCCAGCAGCACAACTCCAGTTCCTTAGGTCGCTGTATTTTGCGGTGTCTTTGTTTTCATCTAACACAAAGTCCAAATACTATTGTTGATGACCACTTTCTTTCACTCACATAATGTATAGATTCCACGTAATGACAAGTGAAATATCTGTTCAAAAGAAATAAAACATTGTACCACATAGCAGCGGCTCATATTGAACTCCTACTGTAAGCCTTCCCATCTTGCTTACCAGCCACGCACTCTTGGGAAACTCGTCCTTTGCTGGAATGTGGATTAAAAGGGTCGGGATCGTGTAGGAAACAAAGAAGCAGAGGAACTAGAAGTGCTTACTAGTAAAAGGAGAGACAGTAGCTCCGATAGACAAATTCGTTGAGCCATATCTCAACCCCATGACTCCATATTCGTCGGATAACTTTTCACTACAGAAACAACATATTTTCATATTCACAAAATTCCATTATGGAAAAACATCCAATCTAAGTAACACGACCTGCCTATTCCCCATAAACATACTTACGCCTTTTTTGAAAGCAAAGGGTACACTGCAAATGCTCCGATTCCGTATTTAGGGTAGTAAGCTGAAGACCTCATCAGTAGAACTCTTAATGATAACAAAAACAAATAATTATATATTTCAGAACACTAAACTGCTGTAATAAAGATGAGCTCCCAGAAATAGTTTACGGATTCGAGGTGGACACAGAGAGGTCCACAAAAGTATGAGGATCATCAACATCACTGCATAATGTACGAAAACAAATGTTGAGCATTGTTATGTTTGTCGACAGAAACTTGTACTAGTGTTGATATAAAAACTCAATTAATTACTTACCTTTGCCAGCGAAACAATGCATTTCCCACAAGATCACCTTCCGCTTTACGATCTAGAGCGCCTGAAAGCTTTTACTATTTAAGGAAAAATAAGAATAATAACTTGCACCATCCCCAGTACTGCATAACATGATATATATAAAGAGAGAGAGTGTGTTTTAATGGATACAGATGCAACCAAGTCCACATGAGGATCATCCATAGGCTTCAACAAAAACTTTGCTGAGAATTGACGCGCTTCTTCAAAGTAATCCTCAAAGAGACATTTTAAAGCAAGCTTCCCAAACAGCAAGTTGTATGATGGTTCCAACATCCTGCATCACCCCCTCAAAAACATTTGATTTGATTCATAGCTGAAGTTACTAAAAATCGGTCTAGGCGGCAATCTCGACAAAGCGATTTTTCTAGAACAATTTTTTATTTAAAAACGGTCTAAGCCAGGCTAGCAATTTCTTGAACATTGAATTATACACATTAATTTCTACACCAAATCAAATAGAATAATAGGCACGCAAACATTCACAATAGGACACACAGTGAAGTGTAGACAAGACAGAGTGTCACCACGGTTATCTGTAATCAGAATCCTTGAATTTGATGGAAAATAAAAAATAAAAGACCGAGCGTATCGGCAAGGAAGAGGATACCTGTTACGGGCAGAGAGAGGTGGGAAATCAAAGAGCGGAGGGACGAGCACGACCGGAGGCGGCGGTTCCTTGGTCATAAAGTTCCCCATGGCTGAGACGGAGAAGATCAGAGAAACCGAGAGTTCCTTCGCTTGAGGCCTCGAAGAATCAAATTTTGCTAAGGAGAGAGATAGAGTTAGTTAGTTAAGTCATGTTGGAGGCGAAAGAGCGGCGCTCGTCTAGCTTCCTTTGAATCTTTCAACCTCTGTAGAAATAATACTCGATTCTGTTTCTAAAAATAAACATTTTCTTGTAATTGCAATTTACTATTATTAATTCATAAAATATATATAAAATGTAACTTTCAGAAATAATTTTTATAAAATCACAATTATTTTAAAATTATGTAAAATATTAAATATTTTGTTGTGTGTTAATTTATATATAATAATAATGTTTGATCTTGATACTTTTAACAGATTGTTAACATTTTATTATATTAAAATATATAGTAATATGTAATATATCAAAATAATATCAGCTTGCTTCCCAATTCCTTTCATTAAATTTTTAGAATTTTTGAACTACAAATATAAATCTCACAATTTAATTCATCTCTATTCTCTAATAACCTCCTAAAATAACCTTAACAAACTCAAACGAGGAAAAAAAGAAAAATCAAATACTAATTGATCTTACGTTGTTAGGGGACAAATTAAAAAAAAAAATTAACATAACTCGACGTGGCGTTTGTTCCGCGATCGTGTCGCTCTCAAAGTGTGCCGCCGCTCTAAAAAATCATTCAATCGCAGTTCTTTTTGTTAATATTTATTCACACAATGTATATTTTAGTGGATTGATAATCATCCGTGTGGTGTGGTTATTACTATACAAGACATGAAAACAATATAACGAAAAGTTCAAAAAAGAAAAAAAAAAACAATGTAACGTGATTCGCATGACTAATCAATTTTTTTTTTTTTTTTGCAATTAAGTAGTTCCGCCTATTGGGTAAAATTGGATGCATGAGGCCGAGGGTCTGCATGGCCGCATGTGAATGGGCTCGCAGACAGACGCAGTCATGTGTTTGTCTAGTTTATGTTCAAAATCCATTTTGTTCACTAGCTTTTTAAGAGATGTGAAAATAGAAACTAGAACGTTGATGTGCCTAGAAAGCTATACTAGATAAAAAGATTATGTGCCTTTTGATTAATCTTTCCAGAATGTTGAATTTTCACTTTAATGCATCCACTAAAACTAAAGTGGCGCACCCAAAACATAAAGCAAAATCGCAATCAATGCAGTTCAATACCTTATCTTCCTGCTTATCTTGCCTGATGCCACAAGCCCCGCGTGTCTTTGGATTTGGTAAAGTGAAATACAAGGGATGAGGATGACCTTGGTGAACAAAGGGCTTAGTGATGGAACCACACCACACATCTAAATTGAAAAAATATAACGTGATTTGTATGACAATTCAAAAAAATTGCAATTTTTTGTAATTAATTTTGCCTAGTACATATAACAAAGGCATAAGACATTCGGGTTTCCGCGGTTAAATCGGATATTTCAATTTTTTTTTGTTCTAATTTGTATCACATCCTAGATCCAATTCTAGAAAATTTGTTAGTATGGATCTGGTTTAACCTTGGATGCGAATGGAGCGGCATGGATCCGTCCCTTTCAAGGTCAATGTGTGAGACAGAGAGGCAGAGAATGTTGAGACATCACATGGAAACTCTGATGCAGTGAGCATTGTGACGGTCGACTTGATATAGTTGTCTGTGTCTCCATATAGTTGTCTGTGTCTCCAGCTACAGTAAGTATCTTGGACTTGAAATCCTGAGCGTTTATCTCAGCCGGATTCTTGCAAGGACACTGATGAAGAAGATGCTCTGTTCTAAGATGAAAATTGCTTCTAAGTAATACTTTTCACTAATGTTTCAATTTACTGACTGACATTATTTCTACTTCAAGTATTTTCTTTACCTGAATGGCTGAACATACAATATAGCTTTGCTATAACAAGAAACCAAATAAGCTGCATATTAGCTAAGTTTCATGAAGATTTGGTTAATCCTCAAGTGAGAAAGTACATTACAATTGGTTGGTTCGGTTGGCATACTAAAAGTATTATACAATTAAAGGGGACAAAAGTTTATGTCCAAACACATAACTTGAAACGAGTCGGAGGGAAACATGAATGATTCTTAGTGCCCATTATCAGAACGAGAAGTATCAGTTTCATCGCTGTTGTCCTAGCTCTCAATTATATCTTGGATGAATTTGATGAAAGAGGAAAGTCCACCCAAGAAATTATGGTCAACGACACCATCGCCATCAAGAACATGCGTAAAATCCACCAGCTTTACTTGTGCCCGTGCACCATCTCCTCCTTTCATCGAAATCGATTCATTCTCATAAAACATATAAACCGAGCAAGAATTGAAATGGTATAGCGTTTGAGTTTCAAACCAAGCTTTAAGCTCTAATAACTGCGCTAAGATCCCACTAGAACCGCCATAAACTTCTGACGCAAATGCACAGTCTGGTATCGAGTCAGCTAGCGAGTTCGATGACACAAACTTCCTTAGAGCCAATCTAGCGTCATCGACTTTGTACCTATGAACAACCTTGTACTCGACTATCCAAAACCTCGATTCTTTGTGGTCAAAAATCTTAAAACCAGCATGCCTGAACCCCAAGGAAACAGAAGTGGTCTCTCTATCGTTCTTTAGGCATTGGTTGAAATATTCTTCGGATACACCCGGATACCATGTCCTAGATCCAATCTTAACATCCATTCCCGAGGGATTTTGGTAACCAGAAACAACATCGTCAAGAACTATGTGTGGAAACTTGCCAGATCCATTAGATGCTTCGAGTACTTGAGTGCCGTGATACACGGGGAAGTATCCACGGATATGATCGGGAACATTCTTGTTGGACGAGAAGGACTCGTAGAACTTAGCCTCGTCTTCCCCACGACCGTTACTCTGAAATGGCTTGAAGAATCGGCCTTCTCCGTCTACGAGCGGACCAAGCCTCCCATCTTTAGCCATGTGACCAGCAACTTGGTGTTCAGGGTCCTTGAGCATCCTCGTGCAGCAAACAGTGTCTACGAGGAATAAGAAACCAGATTTCATCAGAAACTTTCTTAGTATCCTTCTTGAAAGACAAGGACCAAAAAGTTTCATCTATTGACTTGAGATATCTAAAAGCGTATCAAAAGTCAACGATCTTTCTATTAAACTGAAGTACTGGCGCAAAGACAGAGAATTGAATTTAACAACATTGAGGAAGAAAATATTACCAAAGAAAATCTCCAGGGGTGCGAAGACGAAGATCAAAAGACGACTGTGCAGTTGTTTATGTAGTAGACTAAGAAACATAGAATAAACAATGACCAGATAAGCTATCTTTTTTTTAAAAGACCAGATAAGCTATCTTGTCGGGAAGATGAATAAATATTGTAATTGTAATAATGAATAAATTCTTTTTAATTATGAAAAACAGTTGAAACATATTGTCAACTTTTCTTTTTTTTTTAAAAAGGAAAACGACTGAAACACTAAAAGCCAGAGTCGTGATTAGAAAATTATGAAAAGATAATCTGATCAGAAACAAATAAATAAATTTATTGACCGACCAGAAAACAATTTTGAAAAAAAAAATAACGAAATCTGAAATTGAATTTATATTCTGATTCTGAAATACATAGATTGGGTTTTATTGGATCACAGGTTTCTTTAAAAAGATTTTTTTTTTTATCTCAAATAATTTTTTTTATTTATTATTTATAGAATGATCTCAAATTCAAAGTTATTAGATTAATCATTTATATAATTTTTTTCAAAATTCTTGAAACCAAATAATTAAGCTCCCTAGGCTAACTCAATTCCATGGAAATTTTGGTTTTAATCCATGGTGGAAAAATATGAATATAACACACTGATTTCGGTTTTATCGATTCAGTTCGAATTTACCCGAAGTAAAATCTAAAATTTTAAAGCAATATATAAAAAAATACTTATTTATATAGAACTGAATATTTAAAGTATTTATATAAATTATAAATACTTAGTTTTAGATATCATATCAAAATAAATATGGAATTGTATATTTTGAAATACATATTTATATTTCAAATATTTTTATTAATTGTCTATTAATTTGGGCGTTTTGATTTGGTTTTTGAATATTTTTTGGATTTTTGGATTTTTGAAGTTTTCGGGTTACTCGTTTTAATAACAATTCAGTTTTTGATATGTTTTGTAACACCACAAAAAACTATTCAGATATTTTTTACATTTAGGATCGGGTATGAATCGGGTTTTTGGTTCAGTTTTACGGATATTATGCCTAGACCTAAGTATAACTGTTTAAGTGGTTGCATGGGCTGAGAGTCTGCATGGCCGCATGTGAATGGGACTTGTGGACAGATTCAGTCATGTGTTTGTCTAGTTTAAGTTCAAACAACAATGTTATGTTTCTGGCAGAAGATTTGTTTGTCAAAATTCATTTTGGTCACTAGCTTTACGAGAAGTGAAAGTAGACAATAGAAGAAAGCTATATTATACAAAAAGATTAATCAGAAGGTCATAAATACTGCATTATATATTAAATTTCCAAGATTGGGGAAATTCATAGAAACAAGTTTTAGAACATGCGTACATATCTTGGTAGTCAATGCTCTGTAGAAATGAACCTACACATTGCTCGTAGCACGATTCACAACGTGGCTTATTGATGCGATTTCCTAGAACCATCTCAAAACCATAGCCCGTGGCCGTGTATGTTAATTTGTCCCCCGGTTTGACGTGTAACAAGCCTTCTAAGTGCACACAGTGAACGTGGAGAGTGATGGCACAATCTTCACATGTATAGAGATATATTTTGGGATTCAATCGTGTTTCACATATATCACACCAATATTGACCAGTACTCGCCTTTTCACCAAAGCATAAAATTAAAGGAAGTTTATCATACTTTTGGTTTCTAACCACATATGGCAAAGTAGCGCACTCATTAAAACATAAAGCAAAATCGCATTCAATGCAGTTCTACCTTATATTCCCTGATGCCACAAGCCCCGCATGTCTTTGGATCTGATAAAGTGAAAATCAAGGGATGAGGATGACCTTGGTGAACAAAGGGCTCGGTGATGGAACCACACCGCACATCTAACTGAATACCACAACCTATGTAGCTGAATCCGCTAGAGAACTCCTTGCAGTCAAAGCACTGGAAAACACTCTTGTACCGCTTGTGATATGGAATATGTGTCTGGAGTGTAAGTGGGGTGTTATGTAGGACATGTCGTTTCTTTCGAGGAAGATTCGCACATAATTCATGGAGGATGAAATCGCAATCAACATGACTGGAGATAGAGTCCAGATCTATAGGAAGGACGCATGCGCGACAACGCATGCTCTCCTCACCACCACCACCACCTTCCTTGAATCTTAGATTGTGTTCTTCAGGAGTATAATGATTAATGAGATTCTCACCTACCACCTTGAATGGTTCAACATCTTCCATCTCTTCTTCGGGTTCATCTTCTAATTCTTTCCCATCCCACACTCCGTCTCAAACTCTTATTTGGTGAGAAGAGAGTTCTTATAAAACCATGTTTCTTTTGAAATGAAGAGAGTATTACACCAAAAAACATGATGTTTAAGAAAATAAGATGATAATATCCGGAAAATATACCAAGCTTGGTTAGGAAAATTCATGAAGATGGGCGTTGCTTAGAAACAAATTTGTTATTCCTTTTCCTTTTAGTGACAACTTTTAGAGACGGTGGATCGTTTCTCATGTTACATGTAGACAGATATGATTTGGTTGCTGTTTTGTATGAAATTCATGAACATGGCAGAACTTCTACGTTCTTTTTATTTTGAGGAAAGGCATTCTAAATCAACGGTCCTTCAAAACTAGGTTGCAAACTTTCTTGACACACTTAAAACAATGGTGTCATTCAAAAAAAAATCAATGGTCCTTTCAAAAAGAAATTCAGGCTTCAAAAAATATTTAAGTAACCAAGCACTTGCGAAAACCAGATCATTGCCCAAAACGAAACTCTTATCTATCAATCTAGAAGATTTCACACTTTTATATTCTCTGTATTTTCGAAGCTGATCGTATCAACTTTCCACGTAATATCTAATTAGGAACCATAACGAGAATTGCTCTTACTCTTTTATTAATAACAAAACTCAAAAGCCAATAGATACAAAAACAAATGCAACATGAATGCTTTTAGTATTCTGAATCAGAAATTGATCTAATAAAATCAGAAAAAAAAACATAAAACCTCTTCTTTTTCTTCTCCCTCAACAATGTAGTTACCGTATATGAACTCGTATTTTGTAGTATATTATATACATTTTAGACCGGACCATAACACGGTTCATCAATAAACCGGTCTCTGCCCACAATTCGGTTCAATCTCAGGGTTCTTGTCCAAAAGAGAAAGAAGTGCTCTGTTTCTTTTGCTCCTTCCTCTTCCAGCTTCTTTCAACAACGCAGCTAGCCTCTGCTTCTCATCCTCAACCTCAGGATTCGCCGTCCCAAGCTTCTCCTCTCTCGTCCCAACAACATACTCTAGTATCTCTATGGCATCCTCTAACCTATAAACCAAGAAAACACATTGCTTACACCGCAAGAAAACCTCAAAAACATAACCTAAAACTGAAAAGATTTGTTTAGATATACCTGCCCATTGCGTCGTATGTTCCGGCAAGGTTACTGTAAACCGCCAACGTGTCGGGATGGTACGGACCGTACTCATTCTCCAGAATGGTTTTCGCTTCTTCAAACAAATCCGCTGCTTCGTTGATCGAGTAACGTTGGACGCACGCAAGTCCCATCTGGTTCAAAGCAATCCCAAACAGAGCCGTCTTCTTCTCTCCGCTGTTTCGAAACTTCGAAACCGCACTCTTGAAGATGTTGTAAGACTCAGGATAGTTCCCCATCATGTAAGAGATCACACCCATCTGAGCTTCGATACCAGCAACCGTGTTCTGCTGACCTGGAGCGTTTGCATAAACCTTCAACGCGCGTCTCAGCAGCTTAAGCGCTTGGTCAAGCTCGTTCATCGACTGATAAATCGCAGAGATCTCTATAAAACCAGTCGCAACCTCTTCCACTGGAGTCCCCGGAGACGGCTTTAGGTATATCCTTAGAGCGTTTTCGCAGTAGGACTTCGAATCTCGTAGCTTCCCTATCTTGTTGTAAAGATCAGCAAGCCTGACGTAAACCGAAGCAACGGAGGAATGGCTCTCGCCTTTGGACTGTTTAAACACAGCCAAAGCCTTCTGGTACGCGAATATCGACTCATCAAACCTAGCTAGAGACATGTACGCATCACCGATGCTACAATCTATAGACGCGACGTCTTCTCTGTGGTTCTGAGAGGACATAGCCATGCTCGCTAGAACGTAATGCTCGAGCGCGACCTCGTAGTGGCCTTTGGCGTCGCAGATAAGCCCCATGAGTTTTCTATCCGCAGCTTCTTCGATGGAAGCTGTAGCGGTGGAACCGTTCTCTTTGTGTATGTCCAAAGCCATTTGACAAAGCCTTGAGGCTTCTTCGAACTGCATTGCTTGGACATGAGCTTCTGCTAAGTACCGACAAGTTTCTCCTACTCGTGGATCTGTCTCTCCAAGAACTTGTCTTTGGATCTCTAAACCTGCCGTGTAGAGCAGAAGCGAGTTTTCGACTTGGCCCATTAAGCCGTACATGTCGCCGAGCTGCATGCACCCTGCGAACTTGGCTAACGAGTGTTCCTCGCCGTCTTCAATCATCGGTATCTCGATGGAACGTTCGAGAACCGGAACCGCTTCGTTGTACTTCCCTAAACCGGCATAGATCGCTGCCAAGATATGCAGAGACATGACGAGATTCAACCCTTGTTGTTTATCTCCTTCAACGCGTTTCTCGAAAGCTTTCACCGCACGTAACGCTAAATCAAGAGCTCTGTTCAGATTCTCACCGGATGAAACCATCTCTCTCGCTTGCTTCAACAACAACGGTCCTAGCTCAGGACTCTCCTGATCATCAAAAGAAGCCTTCTTGAGATCCGGAGACTTCCTCGAAGAGATTCTCGAGCCAGGGAGTTTCCCGTTAGGGCTTGTTTTCGCAAGCTTCTCTTGTTTCTTGTGGCTCAAGCTACCTCCTCTGTTTTTACTGCCCTCGTTGCTTTCTTCCTTCTTCTCCAAGACAACATCTTTCTTTCTCTCCCCAACATCTCCTCCCACGAGATGCCTCAGCTCCAGATCGATTCTTGACTCAGCTCCGTAGGAAATGAAACTCGCCCTCGACGGAGACTGATCATCGGAGCTCTCCATTTCGCAGACATTGTGATAAAGCTGCTCGATGGAAGCGTTCACGGCACCGTCCATGGCGAGATCTATGGAGCTTAAGGGACTCCTCGGCGAGGTTTGAATGGCAGCAGAGTCGTCTTTACCCCTGTCATGGCTCTCTCCTATCTCCATGCCTAAATCAATCTGAATCAGAGGATAATTCAGAGAGAACAGATTCCTAAGAACTAAAATCAGTTAAAACAAGAAGATGG
The DNA here is from genome assembly GCA_016432835.1 of Brassica nigra. Taxonomy (NCBI): domain Eukaryota; kingdom Viridiplantae; phylum Streptophyta; class Magnoliopsida; order Brassicales; family Brassicaceae; genus Brassica; species Brassica nigra. Next base: position 10,456,359 of record CM028247.1, on the reverse strand, counting down.
TTTGACTTTCTGTTACGACAAGAAGACGAAACATAAGTCCCTAATTGGACAAGAACCATAACGAACTCAACTAGATTCACTTATTAAACAGAGAACATAACATAAGCTGATAAAAAACAGAGCATAATAGTATATAAAACAGAGCATAAACCCAGATCAGAAGAAGAAGAAAACGAAAACTTTGGACGGGTAAAAAAATCGTACCTTTACGTGTCTCTGTGTGACTCTTGAAGAAACCAAGAAGAAGTCGAGTTGTGTGCTTCGTTGGCTTAGTTGGGTGTGTCGAGATAAAATCGAAGATGGAGGATTTGGTGTCTTGTACTTTTCAGTTCTTGGTGCTTTTTTTTTTATATAACCCCTTTCATTGTCTCATAGCTAATGTATACAAAATATACATTCACACTCTTACAAGGTAAAGATAATGAGATAGAGAGAGATGAAGCAACAACATTTATGCCAAACTCTTTCATTGTCCTATGTATAGCCAATATGTAAAGAAAAAAGGGCCATGTTTTCTTTTATTTAGGGTCTACAAGGTGTAGTTAATTAATTCTCAGTCCACCTTTTAATTCAATTATTAAATAGATTAAAGATAGGGAAGATGATAATTGTCTCTTTTTCATGTTATTAATGGTATCATTACAAAAAAAAAGAGAGTTACAGACAAATTAAAGAATCCTAAAAGAATAGAGTTATCATTAGGTTGAAAGAAGATTGACTCTTGAAGCAATAAAGAAGATGACTTCTCCCCTACTCGCACCTCTCTCTCTAAATAATTTTCTGAAATTTTTTGTAGTTAAATTTATTGCTATAATATAAACCCAAAAAAAAATATCTTCGTCCATAACTTACTATTTTCTTTTAATCTTGAAAGAAATATAGTTTCCTTGCAATGCAATTTTTGGGGGGTTTGAGAGTTGCCTGTTAACAGCCAGCTAATTAAAAGCTGGGGAAAGATCACAAGTCTACGTCAAACCCTTCAGATTCCCAGCTGTATAATCGTTCCGTTGAGATTTCACCACGTGTCATACTTAATCATTTATTTACCTCCTTAATCATCGCATTATCTTCTCGGTTATGTAGTTAAGTTAAAAATGAGCCTTTTGATATCATGGATGCACTGTTACTATATAAGTAGGCTTTAGGAAACGAATACTGGACCACTAGATTCATTCGACTGTATATTAGTAAGAATTTATCTTAATGACGGTATGACACGTAGATTACAGCTGCACGTTAGACAGCCTGGTTTTTATGAATCAGAAGTGGTCCACCTTTAAGCCCATTACGGCTCCATGGGCCCTTAGTCATCAATGTAGGGCATACCCGTAATGTTTTTGTGTAAATCATACAAAAAATGCCACAAAAATATTTTTAAAATGCTTCTATACAAAAATATGCCACTACAAATGTACGCTCCAGTTTGAAGGTTTTTAAAAGGTGGTAATATTTCAATCCAAAAATCTTAATATGCCTACATAGTTAATTATAACAAAAAAAAATTAATAAAAATTATGGTTGATATATTATATCATTCAATTGATACTGAGAGTCTGAGTCTGAGATGAAATTAAACTATACGTCATTAAGATTAAAAATCTGTAAAAAGTGAGTCAAACGTCAATCCATTCAATTTGTATTGATTCTTCTGTCGGCATCATATTTTTTATATATTCACGTAATCTGATATATATGCTTTTGACTATATCATGGAGTCGTATAGTCCAAATATCCAAGACCAATAACATTAGGTCACTTTTGTAATCGCTTTTAAAAGGCGATAAATCAAATTTCTTTTTGGAACGACTAGCTAATCAACAATATTAATAGCTAAAATAACTTGCCTATCCACTAACCAACGCAATAGATAAATGACTTTGCAATCACATTAGGTTATTTGGTTGGTCGGTCATGTATTTGCATGACATGGACTTTTACAAGAGACAGAAACAACCCACACGTTTGTTCCTGATTTAAGACCGATCACCACTTTATTTCCTTCTGATTTGTATTTTTGTATTCCATAAAGACACTCTGTAACCCCCATACACTTTATTTTCAAGAAAATACTCAATTAATTAGCATTAAATAATTAATGTATAGACCGATATCAAATTTAATCATTGTGAACTGTTGGCCGGTGCTCTTTCTTTAACTCTTTCGCCGCTCGAATCCCTACCAGATCTTATCTATCATTCACTAAATTATTTGGTTTAGTTAATCAATCTTACGCGTTTAGATGCCGACACTTTTATTTTCATCGACAGCCATTTCTTTTAGACAAGTCTTTTTTTCTCAACCTTTTACACCTTTTAAAGTTTCAAGTCGGAACTCTCTTTTTTGATCAATTGTTTCAGCTGACTTGGGATAAATAGTGGTTATGGGGGAAGTTTTTGTAAACTCACAACATACATATCTACGAGTATTAAATTAGAGCTTGCATTATAATGTTATCACGGATAATAGAACCGTTATGTTTAATATATATAGCAACAAAAGATTTGACTCATTTTTGCTTATTGCAATTTGCAAACCCAAACTACTCTGAACACTTCTGAACACACTAACTCGTAATGATGAAACACCTACCATAGTATAACACTGACAACAAATCAAATTTCTAGCTCATTTACATTTATATTTATATATTTATTATAAACATAAGACATGAGAAACTTTTCTGTATTTTCTTAGTTTTCACTTTTCATACATGTATTTGCTGAAAGATATCTAAGACAATATACCCTATATTACGTAAAAATGGTGGCGAACCTCTGTGTAAAATAATTGCAAAACCAAGAGCAGATGTTCCAAGAAATAATTTAATCAAAAGATACATACATATATAAAAATTGTATGTATATATGTTTTTTTTTAAACACAGCGAACCTATATGTATATATGTTTATACCACAAAACTGAACCACACATATAGGTTAAAATAAAGTGATGGATGGTCTAAGAAAACAAAATGCTCTCGTTTTCCTGGTCAAATAAGCATATTTTCAAGATTTTAAAGGTTCTGTGAAAGTTTACATTTTCTACAAAATTAAAATTTCTTTTCCGCTCTTATAAGCAAAGAAAAAAAACATAAAAGGAACATTATTTGCTTTAGGTGTACGAATGGTTGTGCAGAAAGTTTGAGTGTCCCATAATGGCTTTCATGTTTTTCCATGCATCTGTTTGTATTTAGATCTCTCTTAATTTCGTAATTTGATTTATTTTGATATTCTTTTCTTTTTTGATAAATTTATTTATTTTGTTAGTCTATATATATATATATATATGAATAGATGCAGTCATGAAATATTACAAAAGAGCATTCAAAATACGGAGAATATATACTAACTTTTTCTACCTAAATGCATGTGCACGGACCCAACCACGCTATGCCGCCTCTGTATATAAATTTGTACATAGATGTGTAACAAGAATTTCATGAACAACAGATGTGTACACAACATGTGGAAATGGTAACACAAAAATGTAGATTGTGCTGCTAATTGGCGGGAAAATTTGATAGAAATGAAAAAGTCTATGATAAATTCATGTCAAAGGCTCACAGTGATCTCTGCATTTTTTGACATATTGGGAGATTTTTCTAATAATCTATATATGTATATATTGGGTTAAATATTAAAATTAAATAAGATAAAAGTTGATGGACTGGATTGTTCCAGACCATATATTTATGTTTATGTTTGTATCGACATATTATAACATCATGTTCACATTTATAATAAAATAATTCTAGAAATCATCATAACTTATATGAAACTTCATGTTTACTGTGCCTTTAAAATTTCCTAATTAAGGATAATTGACACAAAATATTATATTGTGGGTTCAATCAATAAAAATGCACTAAACGCAAAGAGAAAAATCTGAGCCCTTAGAATATACTGTCTATATTTTACAAAGAAACTGGACTCTTAGAAGTTTAGGTAAACCATTGTTGCTGACAAAACAAAGTAAACCATTGTTGCTGACAAAACAAAGTAAACCATTGTTGCACTGGGAAATTATTATGGTTGAAACGTGTTGAGGGAATATTTTCAACAAAAACACATTGAAAGTTTTACGTTGATCTTTAGGCAAGAAAAGAGATAGGTGTGTATATACGTCTGATACCACAGGACCATTATCTTTTTTTTTGTTCTTTAACACAATTTCGCGCATGAATACTACTTTTTATGAGAATTTGGAATCATATTGGATCAGGCAGTATATATTAGAATCTTAGACTTTGGCCCATTGATCGGTCAAAAAGATGGTCTTCTAAGTGTATGTATACTATAAATTAGTATAGTATTAGCTTAATTATATAACAATTTGTCCCTCAATGTTCGAGTGTTCGAGACATATTATTTTAGTGGCGTCTACATTTTATAGAGAACACTATTATTATTTTATTACAAACATGGTTATTTCTATTGAATTCATACACATACACATGCACATAATAAAGAATATGAAATCCACTGTGGTACTATAAAATCTCAAACCATAAAATAGTGGTTTAGTGGTAGACGAATTCTGATAAACTAAAAGTATGATTATCCGTGGTTTCTTAATACGGAGTTCTTAGAGAAATATAAGAAACTGTTTATTAACTTTTAACTAAAAAGCTAAAAAACTCTTTTCTTAAACTACTACTTTAAGAAATAATTTTTTAACTCTTTTAAGAAATAATTTCTTAACTTTTTAGTTAAAAGTTAAAAAACTGTTTCTTATATTACCCTAAAAATCCGCTCTAAATTTTCCTAAAAATTCCACCCGAAATTTTTTTGGATAATCATGGTCTAAACAACTCGAGTTCGAAAGCATCTCACTACATTTTATTTTGTGCCCATATAAAATTAGGGTGTCGGCTCCATTTAAAATCTGAAGAAAAATTTCATCTGTTAGACTACTCCTCTCTTTAGTGATTAGTCTAGTCCTAAAGTCCGAGATATCTCCCGATTTATCACAAAAAAAAACAATAAAGTCCCCCAAAAATATTGAAACACGTAAACTAAGTAGTTATGTCTTGGCTAATTTCATACGCCTAAAAATAAACCAATAAATAGTAATAATTATGGAACGCAAACTTACGTTATGGGAACAAGTGCATCATGCCAACATGCATACGCATTAGCATGATATTGCAGAGGTTAAAGACAATGCTCATATGGGAAAGTAAACCTTATCTTCAGCCTACTAAGATAAGATAAAGATGAGCTTTAAATAGTTCATGACGGAAAAATGAACGAAAAAAGCAGATCATAAATTTACGCAACACTACACGAACTTTTTTTTAATGAAATTTCGTTAGATCTAGTTTTTTATATCCTTAATATTTTGAACAAACAAGGAGCACAGTCGTACAGTTTAGTGTCTTCTCACTAGTATGACATTGTGCTAGTAGCATCTTCGTTATCGTCCAAAACATAGGAACCCTTAAATCGTGATTCTTTTTACCATAAGAAGCGACCCCACTGCATCAAGGCATCTACTTCAATTTGTGTTCGTCTGTTTTTGCAATAATCTTATCAAAACTCTAAAAGGTCATATATGAGAATGGTCAGCGTTTCTTTTCTTTTCGTTCTATGTATTCATCTATAAATACCTCCTCGCACTTTCTCTATTCTTCACACACTCAGCATAATACAAAAAAACTCATCAAAAGAGTTGTTTAACTTCTCCCAGCTCGTAAGTTTTTAAGTTTTCGTTTGCATATTCGATACATACCATGGATTACAGATCATCTATGGAGTCACCGGAAACCCAAAGGTAACCATTTTTCATCTTACGAGTGTTATATCAAGCGTTTTATGCAATATCACACTCAAATTATATAATCAAATGATGAGAAACTAAAAATTTTGCTTAAAATATTATTATATATGTACTCGTGCAGGAACAAGTGCGCAGCTTGTTATAGGCAATTCAACAAAATGGAACATTTGGTGGAACACATGAAGATCTCTTATCACTCCGGTCATGAGCCTACTTGTGGCGTTTGCAAGAAACATTGCCGATCTTTTGAGTCCCTCCGGGAGCATCTCATAGGTAAATAAGAAGCTTTATACATAAAGAGTAACATATAGTTTTTTTTCATATAGTTTTATACATACACTATGAATTTGTATCTTAATTTTTTAATTGTGTACTGTCAATAGGACCATTACCAAAACAAGAATGCAAGAACATTTTTAGCCTTCGCGGATGCAGATTCTGCATGATGATCCTCGAAAGCCCTAACGCTCGTAGGATTCATCAAGAGAGATGCCAATTTTCGAGCGTCAGTGCTGTACGTAATCTTCTTATTGTCCTTATCTTAATACTCCTCTTCTCATATTTGCGTAATTAAACTTGTAAATTGACCGCATGAAAAAATACATATTATATAAATAGTAAATATCATATGATTTGTCTTTTTCAGGGATTGACGACTCGTATGGCAGCCTTAGGCCTAAGAGATAAAGCCATGATCGACTACACGTCATCACGGTCTCCAAAAATGGTTGCACTCTCTTGCAAGATGGTAGGAGGAGGAAGCGACGGGTCCTTGGATCTATGCGCAAGGGTTTGCATAACGGATGAGAGTGATAACGTTGTTTTCCATACGTACGTGAAACCGTCAATGGTCGTGACGAACTATAGGTACGAGACGACCGGTATACGTCCGGAGAATCTAAGGGACGCAATGCCGTTGAAGTATGCACAGAGAAAGATTCAAGAATTTCTTTGTAATGGAGAGCCCATGTGGAAGATTCGTCCAAGAGGTGGGAAAGGGAGGATTCTCGTGGGACATGGGCTTGATCACGATCTTGACCGCCTTCAACTTGAATATCCTTCTTCCATGATAAGGTGACATTTCTATAAAGAAGAAAAATAAAGAGGCATATATATAACTAGATTCCTTACAGTGTTATTTGGTTTCTTGCAACATAACCCAGACTTTATGTGAGTTGTTTTATAACTAACGTGATTTTCTAATATATTTTTTTGTATATTGGTGTATGTAGGGATACTGCAAAATACCCTCCCTTGATGAAAACAAGCAAGCTGAGCAATTCTCTCAAGTACTTAACCCAAGCCTATCTCGGGTAATATATCTACTTTTTGTTTTTATAATACTACTTCTGATTATAACATATGAATTTGGAAAAAAGAATATAGATATATGCATACCTTACGTGTATTGATACATAAGTGTATCATGTATTATCCAGTAAATTGTTTTTGGTGGCGTATGGGTATTGATGCTTTGTATGGGCTTAAAGCTAAAAGGAAGGGATTCAAAACGTGAAAAGATTCATATGTTATATAATATATATTCATTCCTGCATCTGCACACAAACATATACATGTATGTATACCATATAGATTGTATAACTAGTTGAGCTATTATCGAAGTCTAAAAAAGACTGAAACCATTTCCTAACAAAAAAAAAAAAAAGAATTTACATAGTTGGACATTTTTAATTTTCATGAGATGCTTACTAGCGTATTTTTTTCTCCAAGTTGAGTACATCAACCTGTTTATTTCATTTTATTTCCTATCAATTGCAAATTGTTCAAACAGTATACCATTGTTTTGTATGTAAAAATTTAGAGATGAGTGTGTATGCCTAAATATCATATGTTCTGTATATCTACGTTCGTGTCTACGCACCGTAGAAGTAATCTAAAACACTTGAGATCCATTAATTATACCTATCATCTAATGTACAGCAATATATATATTAAGGGATGGTATTTGATGTGCTTATAGATATGATATTCATGTTGGGATACAAGACCCATACGAAGATTGTGTAGCGACGATGAGGCTTTACACGAGAATGAGATATCAGAAACATAAGATTGAAGCATATCCTTTACCAGCCGACGTGCAGAACCGTAGCAATCAAGTGGCTTGGAGGCAGAGCGAGGTCGAAAGGATGTCTCCTAATGAAATGCTCTCTATCTCTCGCTCCGACTACTATTGCTGGTGCTTGGACTCCCTCGCTTGATTCCTAAAACTATGGGGTTAATTTGAGAATCTCTCATAATTACTTCATAAACCTTTTCGAGATTTTAATTTAGTAGCGTAAAGTCGAATAAGCATTAATTCTGATTTGTAATAGTATCTAAATTTTATAGTATGTGTCGCCTGAGATGCGAATGTTGTTCCTGTACTTTCTAATAACGCATATTGCTCGTTATTATTAATAATTATTGTTTTTAAAATTAATTAGTAATCACTTGTTAGCTTTTGTCTATTATATTTGTCTTAGGATTTTAATACAAATGAAAAATATGGAAATTTTCTTTTTTTTGTTTCCTACAAATTTACACAATAATAAGGATAGATTTTTTTGTCAAAACATGGTATGCTTATATAAACAACACGGCTATTAACATGATTAAATACAGCATTTAAAAAAAAGATCTTCTAGAAATACCGTCGTCGTTGATTCTCTTTTGTAGGTAACGATAAACCCTAAATCCTAGTTTTTTAAGGGTCCAGTCCAGCTCGGGGATTATGGCGGAACCACAAGAGGAACGATCTCTGTCGCTTGATAATTGCCTTAAGCTGTTGAAAGGGGAGAGAGACGAGCAGAGGCTCGCCGGTTTACTTCTCGTCACCAAGTTCTGCAGGAACGATGACTTTGGTTCCCCTCAAGAAGGTGTACGAAGCCGTCGGTACTCACTTTCTCGACCGTCTTTCGGGCCGGTAGTGGTGAAAATCATGATGTGTATCTGCGGCTGTCTGTTACAGTTCTTGCTGCGTTCTGCCGTGTTCCGGAGATAGCTTCTTCAGCAGATATGGTGTCCCGGATTCCCCTCATTCTCGAAATCATATCAAAAGGGCCAGCTACGAACACTCTTGAAGAATGCTATGAGATTCTGTATTTGGTGTCCTCGGCTTGTGAAGCTGGTGTCATGGCTCTGGTCAACTCTGGAGGCTTGAGAGTGATAGTTCCCCAGATGTCTGATCTACCTGATGGCTCACATGCTACGGAGGTTGCTATAAAGATTCTGCAGGTATTAGTTAGGAAGCTTTCCAGCGAGAGCATGACTATTGAATTGTCTTTGGTGGTTGCTGCTGTTGCACGGCAGTTTGCGGTCTTGCACAACGCTCTGAAGTTTGAAGCACTCCGTCTACTGTCTGCAGTATTCTGCTCCGATTGTTCTGCACCTCTTCATGAATCTCTTGGTTCCATGCCGGACAACAGCTGGGCAGACTACATGCGCACAGGTGTTGTGTCGATTCTGCAGAACCGTGTGGCACCTTCGGAGAAGCTTCATGCATTGATTCTTGCGGAGAATATGATGTCGATTCTGGGTGAGAGGTGGCTTATTGGTAGAGTAAAATTACCCAGCATTGAGGATTATCTTCGAGCTGATAGGTGTCTTCTGCTGGTATTAGAGTCAGCACATGTTGAGATTTCTGTTTTAACAAATGAGCTCGCGTACATGAGATATGAAGCTCCTAGCTCAGCTGTTGAAGAGCATCTCTTGAAGCACCGCTATCTGGCTATCGCGTTTTCTTTGGTAGAAAAGATCATCAAGTATATTTCAACCGTTGGTGAAAACGAAGGGACTCTTAAGTGATGATGAAACCGTCTTCCTCAAGGTGGTTAAGAGGCTTAACGAAACAGTAGGAGTAGTGCTCGAGTATTTGAAAGATGCAAAGGAAGATGGAAAGAAGAGAAGAAATGATCTTCTTGCATCTATGCGATTGGTTGGGAGCTATCTTGCTGAAACTCCGGATGCATGCAAAGATCTGGTCCAAGATCTTGTGGACTATATGCTTTTAGTTGAGGGCGAAGAGGAATCCAGCCCCTTTTTGTCAACTCGCTTCTTGCTCCAAATGCTTTGCCAAATGACAATGGAGGATGAAGGATGTGAACTCTTGGCTGCTTCAAGAGGGCTATATGTAGCTGTCGTGGCATGCCTAGTAAAACTGATCCAGTCCGATGGTCAGAATGGTGAGGGCAGTGGAAGCATCTTCTTGGCTTGTGATGCAGTCATGAATATTCTTTTGAAGAGGGAGCAAATCGGATTTTCGCCGGAGTTGTCTACATTTTCCAGTCTACTGAAGGCTTTGACGTATTGGGCAGATGGTAATAAGGATACATCAGTAGTAATGATGGCTGCAAGCATCTGCTCGTTGATTTGTGATTTTACTACTGAAGAGGCGCTACTCAAGCAACCTAGTTTCAATAATAGCTCCTTGGATGCAAGAAGCTTATCCTCATCGGGCCAGGATATAGCGTCGGATACTGAAGATCTTCTTGAACTCATAACAGCAGGTTACTCTCGATGGGAAGATCGGTTCCCCACCGTAAGAAACATAACTGTTCAGCAATGACTTAGAATCAATCTTTATGTAGAATGCTTCTTTATTTTCTTTAGTCCTTGAGCCATGTATGAAATGAGGTTCTTACTCATTCTGGTTTCTAGGGTCTAGAACATAGTATTGCTACTCATGCTGGTTTCTAGGGGATAGAACATAGGATTAACTATTAAGCAAACATGTTTCTTTTTAATATGAAATATAATAGAAATCTTGTCAGTAAATAAAATATCCTAAAATTGGCCAAAATGAATGTAAACTTTCTCAATCTCCTTCTCACAGTAATCTTAGCGGTTTCTTTCAACACTGAAGTGCTTAGTCCATACTACTAGGACCAAATAGTCACCAAAGCAGTCAAGAAAGCTATGTCAAATGACAAAACTGTCCCTGCCGCGCCGTTGAGGATGCATTTTCACGATTGCTTTGTCATATGTCAGGGTAGCTACTTCATGCACAGCACATTCTTTTAATCTTTCAATCTTATTTTTATATATGTTAAAGAAATAAGCTGTTGGCAATTGTTTTTGTTGCTTAAAGGGATGTGCTGCGTCAGTGTTGTTGGACTCCAAGGGAAAGAACAAAGCAGAAAAAGATGGACCTCCTAACATATCACTCCATGCATTTTATGTGATTGACAATGCAAAGAAGGCATTAGAAGAGCAATGTCCTGGTGTCGTCTCGTGTGCCGATATCGTTTCACTCGCTGCAAGAGATGCTGTCTCCTGACTATCATTACATTGACACAAATTCTAGTTTTATTTGATAATTATATTAATCCACATCATTTATTTGTGTGAATGTTATGATAGTCAGGAGAGCCTACATGAGAAGTGCCAAAAGAAAAACCAGACAACTACCAGCTCCTACGTTCAACATCTCTCAGCTGCGACAAAGTTTTGGCCAAAGAGGCCTTTCTATGCACGATCTTGTTGTTCTCTCTTGTATTACACATTTTTCCCATATACTTAAAATATACGGTACAAGGATGTCTCTTTACAAATTTAAATGTTTGGCAGTGCCAACCAACAGAGTGCCTTCATTTTAATATGTCCTAGACATTCCAATAATACACTTCAAAAAATTATTAAAATCTATACTAGTAAAGTAGAATCTCTAATAGAATTCTGTCCTTCACTTTTGTTGTTATTTACATTGTTATGTCTTTCCTTTATTCAGATTTTTAAAATATTTTTCACCATATATTGTTCAACCAATCAGTTGCTTCCATTTTAAATTATTCAGAAATTCAATAAAAACTAAAGGCCCAGCGAACACAGCATTAAACGTGTCTGCTATTATGTTCACCATTATGTCTTGAGAAAGAGTCTTTGGTACTTTGAACTCTTGTGTTTAGGCTTTCTTTCATATTCATGTAAACCATGTCTAACTGATTTTAATAATACAATATAAAATATTAAATTACCTATATAGGTCACAAATTTAAAAAGAGATTCTCCATTACGTTTTTAAAATGATAAAATTAAGATAATAAATAATTAAATAATAATTATTAAGGTAAATTTAATATCAAGAATAAACCAAAAAATATTAACTTATAATAAATTTTCAATAACAAAAATAATCTAATATTAGTTTACCTCTTATCAAGTGATTTTAATTTTCTATATCATAATTTTTTTCTCATGGAATATTAAAAGCTTTATCAAAATCTAGAGAATCACAGACTAAATTTATCCACTGTTACATACAATCAAATATATATTATAAATTAAATTCTATTTTTATTAAATGATGTCGTTTATGAGTTTGTACCAGATAACCAGTGCAGGATAACAGGTTGATGGCGAGTCTTTACGGATTTTAGTATAAACGTTTTTAACTAAATTTGGACTAAATTATATACAGATCATGGGTTTATGGTTCGACCGCAGATTCGATACGAGTATTTTGATATTGCTTTTATTTGATTTTTAAAAGAAAATAAAAATAAATATAGTAACTATTTGATTAAAAATGAAATGAGATTAGAAAATGATAACAGATAACCATCAAAATTTTAATAAATGTCTACATAAGTAATTAAGAAAAAGATTATATAAAAAGTTTTTGTTGAAAAAATAGAATTTTCATTTTGAAAGATAAAAAAATAAAATTTATATGTAATTTATTTTATAATTATGTTAAAAATACAAAAAACTAGAAACATACAGAGTGAATAGGAAAATTCAAAAAATAACTGAGATTTAGGTAGAGTATGACCTAAATCCAACTCTATAATACATCACTAAACCAATTATATTTTGACATTTGGTTTATATAAACTAATACTCTCTAACCAAAAATATTCTTACGATCCTTTTTTCTACTGTACTATTTTAAAACCCTAAATTTTCTCAAGCATTACCACCACATTCTGCCATACCATGACTCTCTCTCTCTCTCTCTCTCTCTCTCTCTCTCTCTCTCTCTCTCTCTCTCTCTCTCTCTCTCTATCTCTCTCTCTCTCTCTATATATATCTATCTATATATATATATATATATATATATATCTCTTATATATATATATATATATATATATATATATATATATATATATATATATATATATATATATATATATATATATATATCATATATATATATATATATAATATCTATATATATATGCATACATTATTATATATATATATATATTATATATTATATATATATATATCTATTATTTATATATCTTTCTTTGATCAAACAAAACAAAAGATGAACTATTAACAAATTTGTTTGTTTTTTCAGTGGCTTATCCATTAGGATAAAACGGATTTGGTTGGGGATATACACTACAAAACAAAATGAACTGCAAATCTGTTTTCTTTTCAGTGAAATTCCTTAGGAGGGGTTGGGGATATACACTACAAGAAAACTGCCTGATTCTGAGGGAAATTCCGAGGGACAAAGTCGGAAAATTCCCACGAAATTCCCAGGAAATTCCGAGGAAAACAATTTTCGTATTTCCTCGGAATTTCCTCGAATTACCTAGGAAATTCGAGGAACCTCAATTCCCTCGGAAATTTCCGACGAAATTCCGAGGGAGTAGAAAACCGAGGATTCGGACGATTAATTATAGCCGTTAGTTAGCCGTTGTGGGATTTTAAATATTCCGAGGAAATTCCGACGGCAACGGCTAGTTCGTCGGAATGTCCCGAATTTCGTGGAATTGTCAGCAGATTTCATCTATAAATACAAGCACCCCTCATCCTCTTCATTCACTCCATATCTTCATCCTCTCATTCTATTTTGCACACACGAATCTGATTGAAAAAAACATGTCTTCTCATAATTATCATCTCATGGATAGATCGACCTCATATGGATCCGAACGAGATTGCTTATGCGAGAGTTCGAAAGTGGTCTAAAGGAATTCATGGGGAAAGCTCTCAACCAACCGGAGCTGAATCAGGTATGTTAAGATGTCCTTGCTCTACTTGTAAAATAGGAAGGTTATAAAACAGTTAGATGTTTGGACTCATCTATATACTCGAGGGTTTACAGGAGTTACAAAATTTGGTATCATCATGGGAAGCTGATTATGAATATGGTAGTACTAGCGAACCTCAGCCTGCGGTTAGGTTAGAAGAACCAATTAGAATGGGCGTAGATTATGGTGTAGGTACTGAGATGGTAAATGATCATTTTAGGGGAAGATTTACCCAATGCGAAGCTAGGAGATTTTATGATATGTTGGATGCTGGAAAGCAACCTTTGTACGAAGGTTGCAGAGATGGTCATTCAGCTTTATCATCTGCAACAAGACTGATGAGCATTAAATCCGATTATAATTTGGCTGAAGGCGTGTGGATCACGATTGCTGATTTTGTAAAGGTGTTCTACGAGGATAATGTTGCCCCGGTTCATACTTCACGAGGTTCAGAAACTGGTAGCTGGTCTTGGTTTATCGTACCAGGTAATAGATGTATGCAGGGATAACTGCATGATTTATTGGAGGGCGGATGAGCAGCTGGATACATGCAAGTTTTGTGGGAAGGGTCGTTATAAAGATACGGGTGGAAGAGTTCCAGTGCCATATAAAAGGATGTGGTATTTGCCTTTGACGGAAAGGTTGAAGAGGTTGTATCAGTCTGAGCATACCGCAACCAATGAGATGGCATGCGGAGCATTCAACGGATGGTGAGATTAGACATCCGGATCATGCAAAGCTTGGAAGCATTTCCAATCGACCTATCCAGAATTTGCGTATGAGAGAAGAAATGTCTACCTTGGATTATGTACGGATGGTTTCAGCCCATTTGGGAAGCATGGGAGACAGTATTCTCTATGGCCAGTCATTCTCACACCATACAACTTACCGCCAAACTTGTGCTTGCGTCGAGAGTTTTTGTTTCTCTCCATTCTTGTTCCCGGGCCAGAGCATCCTAGAAGATCACTTGATGTGTTTCTACAGCCACTAATATATGAGTTGCAACAGCTATGGGGTCAAGGTGCTGAAACGTACGATGTTTCGTGTAAAGAAAACTTCCAAATGCGGGCAGTACTTATGTGGACAATAAGTGATTTCCCAGCATATGGTATGTTATCTGGATGGACAACGCATGGAAGGCTATCATGTCCATATTGTCAAGATAACACTGATGCTTTCCAACTTAAACATGGAAGGAAAACGTGTTGGTTTGACTGTCACAGGAGATTCCTACCACCAGATCATCCATATCGCAGGAGTAGGAATTTGTTTTCGAAGAACAAGAGGGTGTTTGGCGGTCCACCTCCAGAAATCAGTGGGAGAGAAATGTTGACACAACTAAGAGATTTTGGTGCAGAAAGGACCCCAGACGTGGGTGGACATGTGCATTATCCGGTAGATGCTGTTGGAGATCTACATAACTGGCACAAAAAGAGTATTTTCTGGGATCTGCCATACTGGAAGGATCATCTGCTGAGGCATAAAGAGTATTTAATAATTATTTTAGCAAATTTTATAATTTATAAATAATTTGATAAGTCATTTAATAATTATTTAGCCATTTTATAATTTATAAATAAGTTTAGCTATTTTAATAATTTTAAATAATTTTAAAAACTATTTTTAAATCTTTATTTTAAATAAATTATAGGGATTCTGGTGAGCAGAGTAGGAGCTCGATTCGTCGGGCCGCACCGAGCCGTGCTCATTCGACGACTCCCTTCGGGTTCTCGGGTTTCGTCTAGCCGTCTCGGGTTCCTCGTCCCTCATCGCGAACGCCCATCCCGGCTTCGGTTCACCAGCGTCCTCCTCCTGCTGGGCGCTCTTCCATGGCCGCTCCTCTTCCTCACGACTTTCCAGACATTCCCGAGCCTCCCGTCGCTCAGAGGATGTCTCTGCACAGCTGGTGCAACAGTGCAGGTCGTGACCATCTCCTTATCTCACTCCGCATCCTGGGAGTCGGACAGACTTGGTAAGTGAAAGTTTATTTTTCTTTATTTGAAAAATTAGATTCATTTTTAATAAGTTGTTTCCTATATATTAGGTTCGACCGATCCCATAACGGGATCACCGCTTGATCAACAGGATGATGTATTCCGACCTCAAGACGGATACCTAACCTTTCAGCGATGCCTCCCCACGAAGGAGCTCGGTTTCGTCGGTTTGCTGTAAGTATTCTAACTTTTAAATTTTTTTATTTTTTCCTTTGAAATTTTATTTCTATTAATCATGTTTTTTTTTCAGCAAGAGTTCAACTGGCATCCGGATAACACGACGCTCATCCGAACGCCTTCGCCCACAAGTGTATGGAGTCCTATTCGGGCAAATCTATGAATGGAAGCAGAAGTGGCTAGTGGATAAGGTACTATTTTTTTAACTTTATTAATATATTTTTTCATTCTATTTAACTTTATAATATTTTTTTCATTATAAGGTCCCAAAGTGGATCAACATGACCACTTGGGAGGAGTTATGTGTCCATTGGGACAAGGACGAGACGAAGGTGGTCTCTAACACCAACTCCGCCAACCGCAAGAGCGATCGTGGCGGGAAGGGCATCTACAAGCACAATTTGGGTGCTCAGCCTATTCCCACTCTCGCAGACAAGATGGTAAGTTCAAAATCCTTTTCTTTTTAATTGTAAATATCTTTAATTTTTCTGCTTTCTAATGTTTTTTTTTAACTTATGTGTTTTCCTAGGCGCAAGAAAATGATGGCGAGCCCGTGGGTGATTTTCCTTTGTACAAGAGGATCCACACCAACAAGACCACGGGCCGATTGATGACGGCCTTGCGCAGGAGGTTGTCTCCCTGGTGGATAGTATGACGCAAGACGAGGAGGCCCGTCTCTCCCAGATCCAGGCCGATCTCGATCTTGACTCCACATCCACTGAGTCCACTGTCCTCTCCAAAGTCCGAATCAACGAGCTTCTTGAGTCGGTAAGATATTTTCTAAATATCAATTCATTTATTTATTTTAAATTTTTTTTCTTATGATTAAGATTTAAAATTTTCCTTTTCAGGCGATTCCAAAGAAGAAGGGACGTTTGGTCGGTTTGGGTCGTCGATCCAAATCGGTTCCTCCGACGTCTCTGGTGCCAGTTGATCCTATTCTGTTGGATCAACTGAAGGATAAGGATGAACGCATCCGTATGTCGGAGAAGATGGTGGCTCAAGAGGAAGCTAGAGAGGCAGACAGAGGCGGAGGAGAAGATGATGGCGGCCTTCATGAAGCAATTCCCAGACCAGAACTCGACGCCGGCGAGGACGCAGTAGTTCTTATTTTAGTTCTGCTTTAAACTTTATTTTTATTTTCTGCTTTTGAATGAATATTACATTTGAATTATTTATATTATGTTTTTATTTTAATTTTCAATTTTTTATTTAATAATTAATTTTCGAATTTAATTAATAAGAAATAAAATAATATTTATTAATTAAAATTATATTTTACGAAAATTCCGAGGAATCCTCGGAATTTTCCGACGAGGCTTCCCTCGGAAAATTCTGACGGACGCTCCGTCGAAAAATTCCGAGGAAGGCTCCGTCGGAAAATTCCGAGGGATTACTTTCTCGGAATTTTCCGACGGAGCATCCGTCAGAATTTTCCGAGGGAAGCTCCGTCGGAAAATTCCGAGGGAATTTCGACAAATTTTGTTAATTGTTATCTCCCTCGGAATTCCCTCGGAATTTGATTCCGTCGGAATTCCGTCCGAATATTCCGAGGAAATTCCGACGATTTCTGTTATTCCGACGAAAAAATTCCGAGGGACTGTTTTCTGGGTATGTCGTCGGAATTGCCTTATTCCGACGACATTCCGAGGATATACTCCCTGGGAATCGGGCAGTTTTCTTGTAGTGATAGATTTAAGACATCAGATCTATAATTCGATTTGAAATATGAATGTGAGTATTTTAATACTTTCTTTCAGGTAACCATTGAACATGTTTTTGAAAGCGAGAAATTTTAGTTTATTATGGTTATGGGACAAAAGAAAAGCTAGACGATCATCTTACCACTGAGAAACGTGAAAATGGCATATAGATGCTCATTTGGGACTGAGATTAAGGCCAATTGCTAATAGATGTATTTTAGTTAGTTAATTATAACTTTAAGTTGTTACAGTTTTTCCAAAAAAATAAAAATTGTTACGGTTTCCTAGATATATTGGTGATGATTGGTTCGACTGTAGCTGTAAAAATTTAGTTGTAAAAGTTTAGCTGTAGGTAAGTTGCTTGTAGCTGTAAAATTGTTACTCTAGATTTTATTGCAAAGACTTTTACTGTAGCTAAATTTATTGTAGCTGTAAACTATATGCTGTAGATATTTTAAAATAATATATGTGATGTATATATAAAATAATTATTTTTTATCAACTAAAATTATCCATCACTTATGGCTTTATTTAGACACGACACAAGTATCACTAACA
This sequence comes from Brassica nigra, assembly GCA_016432835.1. Lineage (NCBI taxonomy): Eukaryota > Viridiplantae > Streptophyta > Magnoliopsida > Brassicales > Brassicaceae > Brassica > Brassica nigra. Next base: position 10,438,164 of record CM028247.1, on the reverse strand, counting down.
CTCGGGAACAATATATACTCAGACAATCTAATTTATTGATATCCCTAAAATGTATTTTCATATGTAACTCTTTCAAACTCTACGTTTCTGGAAAATAAATATGGCTATTTGTACCATTGATCAGTTGCAGAACTTTGATTTAAAAGTAAAAATAAAATGATTTCTCATGTTTAGATGATAATAAATCCAATCATTTGTTGTTTCCTATGTTTTCAGTATAATTTCAAAAAGTCACGCTTAACGTTTTTTTGAAACACTTTTATTACATATAACTCAAATATTGATTTAGAAATGTATAGTTGATTTGTTTTCTTTTTATGAATTAACCAACCCGCGCAAAAGCGCGGGCAAATATCTAGTGAAGAATAATGCACAGCCGAACAAGTGAAACACCATCCAAGTTTCATTTTATTTCAAACGTAAGATAATTATATATTGTTACTTTACTTAAAGAAAAGAAATACACATACTTGCACCATGAACCGATGATATAGAATAGTCTGCTAATTTTATAGTGATTTTAATATATAATTTTTCATGTTGTAAACTTATTAGTAGCATCTGAAATTGGGTGGTGCCGTCACACCTGGGCAGACATTGAGGAACTGAGTAGCGCTCGAAGTGATGATACTTGCATTTGCTACGCCGGGAACTCTGGTTCTAGCGAGTTCGCAGGAACATAAAGCCGCAACAGGACCACCAAGCCTAGTTAAGAGAGTGCAACACTGAGCCTGATCTTGTGGGTTGAGGATATTAGCCGGATCTCGTGGGTTGACGACATTGGCAAATACGTTGAGGCAAACCTGGAGATCGACCAAGTCAACAGGACACTGAGGTTGGTTCACCGGAGGAGGCGGAGTTTGGGCCGTGGTAAAGCCCAAGACGACGAGGTTGAAGGTGAGGTAGAGAGCCATGATTGTTGTCATGTTCTTTGAAGCCATAAATGGTAAATAAGATTTTGATGATGGTAGTTGGAAAGATATATAGAAGAGTGTTGTTATATTTGCATTTGGAAGTTAGGGTTGGTATTTATAGTGCTTAGAAGATTTGATTGTGGAAGAAAACGTTGCCATTGACTCGCATTTGGATGAATAGATGAGATTTGAAAATTGCAATTTGGTGGCACACTACCCCAGGTAATAAATATTGATACTATTTATTATGCTATTAGTGGTGTGCATGGTCGCCGCCGGTGTTGTGTGAAGTTGTTATATATTTTGAAAGGTAATGGAAGTAATAGGTGGTTAGGTCTACAAATTTTTAGGATGCCAAACTTTCATGGCAAATGTGTCCAATGTGTCGTCAAGTTACATGAAACTTTACGATATTTTTATCAAATGATGTGTTGGTCTGTGGGGGCATCCGTAGAATTTGTATTATTTGGTTCAATGGTTGATTTTGGTTTAAGGCTTCTTACATTCACCGGTGCTGTGTGAAGTTATTTAAATATTTTGATAGGTAGTGGAAGTAATAGGTAGTTAGGTCTACAAATTTTTATGATGCCAAACTTTCATGGCAAATGTGTCCTAATGTTTGGTCAAGTTAAATGAAACTACGATATTATTTATCAAATGACGTGCTGGTTTGTGGGGGCATTCGTAGAATTTGTATTATTTTGGTTTAATGGTTGATCTTGGTTTAATGCTTCTTACATTCACAAAACGTTCTCCCGAATTTGAAATATTAGATCATCTGATATAACTATTCACGACCGTACACGCCTAATGGATCATTCACGCCCACTCACTTGGTTCGTAGACCCATTCCATTCAATGATCGGTCTGTTAATTTTTCTAAGGTTCGAAATCATTGTTTACCGACTTTGCAATCAGTGACGGAGTCAGAAACATTTTTTACTGGGGACAAAAAAAAATTTAGTGGAATAAATTTTCATTTTAGTGGGATCAATAAAAATTTTCTTAGATAAAAACAAATATTTTATATTTTTTTTTAAGTAAATTTTTTTTTAAAAAGTGGGGTCAGCTGACTCCACTAGTAACACACTACCTCTGCCGTCTGCAATCACCACATAACCTTTTTTTCCATGCTTTGGCCTCACTTGCATACTATCGCGAATCACTTCCCGATAAGTCACTCATCTTTCCACTACTCCAAATCAAGCACGCTTAACTCTGGAATTCTATACGGATGTACTCCCAAAAAGATAAGTGCACTTTGATGATATAGGTAGCCAAATCAATTCTATTAAGCCTTTACATATATCACAACTCGGGATGTTACAATTCACCGCCTCTCAAAGAACGCAGCGTCCTCGTTGCGCCCCACGACAGGTCTCAAGACACCTCTCGGGTCAGAACCGAGATGAATAATCAGCTCTGATACCATTTGTAACTCCCCTGACAGCCCACGACTAATAGGCCATCCACACACGCTCTCTTGTCCCCTGGCCCCATTCCATCTGACGCTCGGTCCGCTAGTTTTTCCGAAAGCTTGAAACCATTGTTTACTGCCCCTGAAATCACCACATGACCTTTCTCTGTGTTTTGTCCTCACTCGCACGCTATTGCAAATTACTTTCCAATAGGTCATCCATCCTCCCACTACTCCAGCTCAAGCACGCTTAACTCTAGAGTTCTAAATGGATGTGCTACCGAAAAGGTAAGTGCACTTTGATGACATATGTAGCCAAATCAATTTTCTTAAGCCTTTCCATATATCACAACTCAGGATGTTACAATAACTTGCTATGTTGATAAGGTTGTCAAAATTAGAATTCATGAGCTGACTCAGCTCAACTCAATTTTTCATGAGCATGATTTTTGTTTATAGGCTCATTTAATAAATGAACTTAATGATTGAACTTAAATTAGATCATGAGTTATATAAACGATCTTTAATGATCATGAACTAACTGATGAGCTTGGTATTTTTTTATACTTAATATAATATATAAATGACTTCTATTTTTCTTATGTAAGAAAGATACTTTCGGTGTTAATCGTATTTATCTTCTAAAGTTAAAATGTAAAACCAAAAAGTTATAAATATATACAAAAATGTAAAAGAATATTGATATCAATCCTCATATCATATATTTGTAGAATTAAAATCTAAAACAAAATATTCCTAAGACTCTCATACAGAATATATATATCTTTATGATTTGAATAAATGAAGATTTTTAACATGAATCATCACAAGACCCTTATGTGGAATAGATTTTTGGATTAATTTTAAACTATATTATGTTTTGGACTAATTTTAAATGGTATTATGAAAATTATTATTTTTTATATTTATTTTTGTAGTTTTTTTTTATATTTGATCGCGAATTACCTCAATTAACTCATGATCTAGATTTGAGTTCAAGTTTACATATTGAAGCTCATGTAATAAATGAGCTGAGCTAAGTTAGTTCATGGAATATCTGAGCTTACTGTGAGCTGAGCTGAGTTGAGCGAACTAGTTCATTTTGACACTCCTATATGTTGATGATGGTACAATGTAGGTGTAGAATGTAACTTGCTATGTTTTGTCTCATGAGGATTTTTTATACAAAATTATACTTGAGAGGTAAAAACAATTGAGCATATTAAGTTAGAGAATAATTTTATTTTTAGAAAATTTTAAAATACCATAATTGGTTATCACTTTTCAAAAATACATTCAATCATAATTACCCTAACATTTAGTTGATCATATTAAGTTAAGGGATAACTTTATTTTTATTTTTTTAAATATCATAAGTTGACTACCACTTCTCAAGAATATATTCAAACAAAAATAACCTAACATTTAATTGAGCATATTTTTTGATGAAATTTCAAATTTATTGATCTATCAAAAAGAATGTTATTTACATATCGACCATCTTCTAGGAAAAATAAATTCCTCTCTGAAAAAAGGCGTCAAAATTTAACTCGATATTTGAAACCATCTTTGTAGTAACCCTCCAAGCTTGTGATCTGATCTGTACTTGAGAGAAAAAATCATATTCCTCATGGTTTTGTCAATGAGTCTGATCATTTTCTCCGCTGTAATTCTGTTCCGTTGACGCCTCCTTTCTTTCTCTCCCTCCATATGTGGTAAACGACTGTCTGAAACAATAGAATTTAGTATTTATTATTTAGGGTTTAATATTTAAAGGTAAGGTTGGGTTTACAAACATTTATAAAAATTATTAAACATTTATAGATTACTTAAGAGAGTTTAGTTTTTCTTATCACGCATTTAATGAAAATTGTCATACTTTAAAAGTAAATTTGAAAAATGGTATACAAACTAATTCTCCCTTTTATTTTTGGCTTAATGGTTAAATTATATATCTTCATGTTAATTTTATCTATATATATGAATGTTTAAAGGTTAGATTTTACCACAATAATTAACTTGATTGAATAATCATCATCCTAATATCTATTTATAAAAAATATTAACATTAGGTGAGCAACTGAGCAATGATATAAAGCTCCTAGCTCAGCTGTTGAAGAGCATCACTTGAAGCAACGCTATCTGGCTATCGCGTTTTCTTTGGTAGAAAAGATCATCGTATATTTCAACCGTTGGTGAAAACGAAGGGACTCTAAGTGATGATGAAACCGTCTTCCTCAAGGTGGTTAAGAGGCTTAACGAAACAGTAGGAGTGGTGCTCGAGTATTTGAAAGATGCAAAGGAAGATGGAAAGAAGAGAGGAAATGATCTTCTTGCATCTGTGCGATTGGTTGGGAGCCAGTGGCGGAGGGAGAAAATTCTGTCACAAGGGTCAGATTCATAATACATGAATTTTACAAGGGTCAATGAGCTACATTCATCAGATATTTTATTAGAAATACATGTAAAATTTTTTTTTTGCAAAAATTCACATGGGTCATATGACCCATATGATACTATGCTAGCTCCGCCACTGTTGGGAGCTATCTTTCTGAAACTCCAGATGCATGCAAAGATCTGGTCCAAGATCTTCTGGACTATATGCTTTTAGTTGAGGGCGAAGAGGAATCCAGCACTTTTTGTCAACTCGCTACTTGCTCCCAATGCTTTGCCAAATAACAATGGAGGATGAAGGATGTGAACTCTTGGCTGCTTCAAGAGGGCTATATGTAGCTGTCGTGGCATGCCTAGTAAAACTGATCCAGTCCGATGGTCAGAATGGTGAGGGCAGTGGAAGCATCTTCTTGGCTTGTGATGCAGTCATGAATATTCTTTTGAAGAGGGAGCAAATCGGATTTTCGATGGAGTTGTCTACATTTTCCAGTCTACTGATGGCTTTGACATATTGGGCAGATGGTAATAAGGATACATCAGTAGTAATGATGGCTGCAAGCATCTGCTCGTTGATTTGTGATTTTACTACAGAAGAGGCGCTACTCAAGCAACCTAGTTTCAATAATAGCTCCTTGGATAGTCTGGCCAGGCTCATTGCAAGAAGCTTATCCTCATCGGGCCAGGATATAACGTCGGATACTGAAGATCTTCTTGAACTCATAACAGCAGGTTACTCTCGATGGAAAGATCGGTTCCCCACCGTAAAGAAACATAACTGTTCAGCAATGACTTAGAATCAATCTTTATCTAGAATGCTACTTTATTTTCTTTAGTCCATGTGTCATGTATGAAATGATGTTCTTACTCAGGGTCTAGAACATAGTATTGCTACTCATGCTGGTTTCTACGGGATAGAACATAGTATTAACTATTAAGCAAACATGTTTCTTTTTAATAAGAAATATAATAGAAATCTTATCAGTAAATAAAATATCCAAAAATTGGCCAAAATGAATGTAAACTTTCTCAATCTCCTTCTCACAGTAATCTTAGCAGTTTCTTTCGACACTGAAGTGCTTAGTCCATACTACTAGGACCAAATAGTAACCAAAGCAGTCAAGAAAGCCATGTCAAATGACAAAGCTGTCCCTGCCGCGCCATTGAGGATGCATTTTCACGATTTCTTTGTCATATGCCAGGGTAGCTACTTCATGCACAGCACATTCTTTTAATCTTTCAATCTTATTTTTATATATGTTAAAGAAATAAGCTGTTGGAAATTGTTTTTGTTGCTTAAAGGGATGTGCTGCGTCAGTGTTGTTGGACTCCAAGGGAAAGAACAAAGCAGAAAAAGATGGACCTCCTAACATATCACTCCATGCATTTTATGTGATTGACAATGCAAAGAAGGCATTAGAAGAGCAATGTCCTGGTGTCGTCTCGTGTGCCGATATCGTTTCACTCGCTGGAAGAGATGCTGTCGCTCTCGTTAGTCTCTCACCATCTCATATATCAAATTCTAGTTTTATTTGATAATTATATTAATCCACATCATTTATTTGTGTGAATTTTATGATAGTCAGGAGAGCCTACATGAGAAGTGCCAAAAGGGAGAAAAGATGGAAGACTATCAAAGGCCATAAAAACAAGACAACTACCAGCTCCTACGTTCAACATCTCTCAGCAGCGACAAAGTTTTGGCCAAAGAGGCCTTTCAATGCACGATCTTGTTGTTCTCTCCTGTATTATGTTGATGTAAGATGTCCGTCTTGTAGTAGTCGTTAACGTAGTTGTTGTAGCAGACGTCGTGTTGAGTGGTGAAGATCATGTGGAGTCAAGATGCTGAACTGGAGTAGTGCAGACTTGGAGAGCAAAGGAGTATCTTGGTGAAAAGGAATGAGGAATAAACTTGAGGAGCAAGTTTATGACTTAATGAAAAGGAGTAAGTGCTATTCAAAGAAAAGGAAAGTTGCACTTAATATTATGAAAGATGTCCATATCCATGTTGCCTTGGAGACTAGGGTTTCGGAACGTGGAGAATAACTATAAGATAGCTACGGGATCGTCTGTAGAGAGACAGAGACACGGAGGCTGATCTTATAAAGAGAGAGAAGCTCTTGGAGGTGTTCTTGGGTCGTGCTGAAGCAGTGGCTGAAGTATTTGACGGTAGAGAGATATAAGCGGATAGCTTAGGAATCCTTCAGTGTCGTGTGTTAGGGTGTTAACACTAGACGAGTAAAGCTGAATAAACAAGGTCTTGTAAATATTGTTTAAAAGAGATTCTAATAAAAGCTTTGGTGTTTGCTTGTGTATTTGTCTTTTGGTTTACCTTCTGTATTACTTACTGTGGTGTCATCTTTGCACTTACATATTACACATTTTTCCCATATACTTAAAATATACGGTACAAGGATGTCTCTTTACAAATTTAAATGTTTGGCAGTGCCAACCAACAGAGTGCCTTCATTTTAATTTCTTAGACATTCCAATAATACACTTCAAAAATTATTAAAATCTATACTATTAAAGCAGAATCTCTAATAGGATTATGTCCTTACCTTTTGTTGTTATTTACATTGTTATGTCATTCCTTTATTTTGATTTTTAAAATAATTTTCACCATATATTTTTCAACCAATCAGTTGCTTCCATTTTAATTTATTCAGAAATTCAATAAAAACTAAAGGCCCAACGAACACAGCATTAAACGTGTCTGCTATTATGTTCACCATTATGTCTTTGGTAATTTGAACTCTTGTGTTTAGGCTTTCTTTCATATTCATGTAAGTTATGTCTAATTGATTTTAATAATACGATATAAAATATTAAATTACCTACATAGGTCACAAATTTAAATAGGGATTCTCCATTACGTTTTTAAAATAATAAAATTAATATAATAAATAATTAAATAATGATTATTAAGGTAAATTTAATATCGAGAATAAACCAAAAAATATTTAGCTTATAGTAAATTTTCAATAAAAAAATCTAATATTAGTTTACATCTTATCAAATAATTTTGATTTTCTATATCATAATTTTCTTCTCGTGGAATACTAAAAGCTTTATCAAAATCTAAAGAATCACAAACTAAATTTATCCACTGTTACATACAATCAAATATATATTATAAATTAAATTCTATTTTTATTAAATGATGTCATTTATGAGCTTTTACCAGATAACCAGTACAGGATAACAGGTTGATGGCGTGTTTTTACATGTTTTAATATAAATATTTTTAACTAAATTTGGGCTAAATTATATACGGGTCATGGGTCTATGGTTCTACCGCATATTCGATACGAGTATTTTGATATTGATTTCATCTGATTTTTAAAAGAAAATTAAAATTAAAATAGTAACTACATCAAACATTGATTAAAAATGAAATGAGATTAGAAAATGATAACAAATAACCATCAAAATTTTAATAAATGTCTACATAAATAATTAAGAAAAAGATTATATATTAAGTATGTATTGACAAAATAGAATTTTCATTTTGAAAGATAAAAAATTAAACTTTATATGTAATTTATTTTTATAAATAAAATAAATCTCGTGCTTTTAAAGTGCATGTCAAAATCTAGTAATTATGTTAAAAATACAAAAAAAAAAATTAGAAACATACAGAGTGAATAGAAAAATTCAAAAAATAACTGAGATTTTTAGGTCATCATCAAAATAACTTTAGGCATTAAAGGTGGTATAGAGATCAGCATGTCTGACGATTTTTTAACATTGCAATGTACGGAATACAATGATAGTTTTCTCAGTACCTTTATTATTTTACTATTTATGATACAAGGGTATTAATGTGGAATTTTTATGATATTGCAGGAGGGCAAAAAATACCTGTCCAACACTAAACCCATCATTCGCAGCCAGCTTGAAAAGGAATTTACCCAGCCCATAACAAGGCTAAGAACGCTGGATGCAAGCACAACAGCATTCGACAAATATGTATTACAAGATGCTTATGCAAGGTCAATCGCTCTTTTCATCCGACCAAGCACTTCTTACAACATCTTCTACTAAAAAACCTTGTGGCCAAGTATACAAGTTCCATGGAAGAGTACGAGAGGGCTTTTGTGAAATCCATGATCAAGATGAGTAGTATCAGCGGGAATGGTGATGAGGTCAGGCTTAGTTGCAGGAGGGTCCGTTAGAATCTCAATCTCCGCATTCAGCACAAAGACATTTCATGTCTTTTTTCTATCTTAACGTTGATTTCTTCTATTTAGGCCTTTCTAATGACCAAGGCCTCGTTCATATATCAAAACTATGATTACCTTCGGTGTGATTGTAAGGAGGTTATTTACAAGTAATATATATATATATATATATATATATATATATATATATATACATATATATATATAAATAAATGTTTGCCCCCGGAAAAAAATGATCTCGGTTAGCAAACCTTTTAGTGGTTAAATGTCAACTAGGATCTTTTGGTCTTGGAATGATTTCAAATGAATGTGTTAAGTGTTGTGCATAAGCTAATTCATGAGCGCTTAAATTAACCAATAGGTGTGTACGTAGAGGAAGAAGATCTCTATCTCTAAATCAGAGGGTGTGGTTAGGTGTGGTGTCGGTGAGAGAGAGATTTCAGAGTAAATAGAAACGCTTAAAAAGAATGAAGAAGAACTAAGAAACAGTTCATTGAGAGAAAGGTATTGTGATATATAGAAGAAAAAGTAAGGGTAAAATGAAACAAATATATATGTTTACGTGTACTGTGTGCATCCATCGACGCTTGTGGATCCTGATTCATGAAGATCAGAGGTTTACAGTATCTGGACTCTGCATCTTCACTAACCAGACTGAGGCATGTGGTTATACCAATGGATGTGATAGCGGCTGCTGGAGCTGGAAGACGACCATGGATGATGATAATCCGATCTATTCGATGAGCCATGATGTTATGGGTTTCAAGAGGGTTTTCAAGTTTTGAGACGAGGATAAAGACAAATATTTTGATATTGAGAAGGGAGAAGAAGTGTCGCTAACTTGAATTATGGTAGAGCATAGACTTCTCGAAGAAGAAATGAAGGATAAAGTGTTGTGCGTTATCAAGATTCAGAGGTCTATAGCATTGATGATCATGATTCATGAGAACGTTGTACATATCTATTTAGTGTCACATTTTTTCTCTTTAAATAGCTACAAAATTGATCATGATTCTCTCTGTTTTTTTTTTCTCCCTCTGTATTCTAGCTATGATATAGTTTCTTAACTAATCATGATTCATGAGAGCGCTTGTTCCAGATTCCATTATTCCATTTTCTCTTAATTAGCTGCGGAAATGATCATGTTTCATGAGCCTATGTGTGATTTTTCTCCCTTTGTATTCTAACTATGATTATAGTTTTTTCTAACACACAAGAAAGCTAATCGCATATAGACAACGATATTAGCAGCAGCAGTAACTTGATATTTACATAGGCTATTATGGTCCAGTAGGTTCCTTGGCTTGAAAAGAAGCACAGTCTGTGTCAGCATCTTGATGTTGTCACACCATAGCACTTCTTTTTGGTTCTATAGTGTATCCATCAGAGTAGTCCCAGTGTTTAAACTTTGTATGACAGGCTTTATTGCTATAACAAGGCGATACATGCTCTTGGAGATGAAATAGACTGTTGTTAAGATGAAAATGCAAGTTTAAACGATGGTTTAGGATGATCTTGATATGTGAATAAGATTTCTCTACGTAACACTAGATTTTATCAACCAAAAAGTAACCTCTTAATATGTGAATCAGCTGTAGATTACTCTCTCTCTCTCTCTCTCTCTCTCTCTCTCTCTCTCTCTCTCTCTTCTCTCATTGGAGCAGAGCTTGGCCTAGTGTTGTTGAAGCTTCTATCTATAAGGCCATCCTTAAAGGAGGATCACTTTGCATGTGCTTGGGCTTTACAAAATAAGATAAAATGAAAAAATGGGTTAAGATCAGTTTGAAAGGGCTTGAACAAGATCTGTGCTAAGTCCAATTGATCAGGACGTGGCACCTCCTGATTGGATGAAAATCATAAAAGAATATCATTTTTGTGAAAATCCCAAATCGTAGGGTTTTCTTCTTCTTCTTCTCTCTCGCGACTCCACGAACGGCGACCAAAGCCATCACCGAGTTCTGTTCGATTTCCGACCAAAGCACATACTAAATCGATTCAGATCTCCGGCAAACACAACAAGGTATCACCGATCTTTTGTCTCCTCGTCTCCTTTGTGTGTAGTTCTCATCGATATAGGTTCATAGGTATGGGTTTAACTATAAAGTCGATTCTGAGAGGTTTAGGTTCTTAGAAAGTCGATGTAGTATATGGCTTGGTTTCTTTGTGTTCTGTTTACTGATTTCTGGCAGAAGGAAAATATGTTATCCAATCGTGATGATATCCATTGTTTTAATAAGTTTTGGTTCAATTTGATTTCTCTGTCAATTCATTGTATTGATTACAATAAGTCTTCTGTATAAATCAATCTGAAAATCCTTGCTTTGCTCTTTGATTACACTGCCATTAGTATATAAGAATTGCGTATGCTCTATGTGAAACCAATACATACATTGATGAACCTTAACTTTCTCTTTTCCTTTGTTTCTGAGGATTGAAGTTGAGGATAACCAGGCTGAGAGTTCAACCGGATAAGCAACAACAAACAACCCTTTATCCAAAGTAAAAGGTTAGTCATTTTTTTTTTATAGCCAATGCAAGAAATAAAACAGTACTTGATAGTTTTGTTTCCTGAATTGAGTGGTTGTTGTGTTTAGTTGAGTAGTGTATTTTGGTTAGTCACTATTGGTTTAGTTCTCAAATATCAGTGATGTTTGTTTTCGTCTTTCCTTAACTACTGGTTTACTTTTTGTTTTCTAGTTTCATGGTTTAGTTCTCAAACTATAAATTGATATGAAAGCTTAGCAATAAAACACTCTAATGTCTGTAATAAGTGTCTGATTTGATGGAAGTAGGTAATGGTTATTAGCTAAGAATTAACTACAACTACTCCCATTTAAACCCGAGACCAATACTCAATCTCTCTTCATCATCTTCTTCTTTGTATGAATCTGTTTCCTATGGATTCAAACAATAATCCTAGTAGTCAGTCTCAATCATACTTTAGTCTTCTTAACTTCCCTTATGATAGATTCTCTCCCAGTGTAAACTTCTCCTCTTCTCAAACCCAAACCCCTTTTCTTAGTCCACAACCGAGTTCCCAGCCGAGTCAACCTCCTAGTCAACCAGAAGAGACACCAGAAGAGCGTAGGGAGAGAAGGATATGGTCCACACAAGATGACTTAGTCCTAATAAGTGACTGGTTAAACACATCGAAGGATTCCATAGTTGGGAATGACCAAAGGGCTGGGTGCTTTTGGAAGCGTATAGGAGACTATTATGCATCAAGTACTCATGTACTTGATGGTGCTGAGCCAAGAAACCATGAGCATTGTAGACAAAGGTGGCAAAAGATTTCCCGGGAAGTGAGCAGGTTCCGTGGAACTTATGCAGATGCAAAGAGTGAGAAAGCTAGTGGCATGAATGATTTGGACATTCTGCAGAATGCTCACCAACTCTTCACTTTGTTGTACAAAAAGAAGTTTGGAATGATCTTCGAAGGCTACTCTTTTATGGGGAACAACGGGGTTTTCCCGGGATGGTTGGAAGCATCGACTGTATGCATTGGGAATGGAAGAATTGCCCAACCGCTTGGAAAGGAATGTATTCACGAGGTACCGAAAAACCAACAATTGTTTTGGAGGCGGTAGCTTCACAAGATCTCTGTATATGGCACGCATTTTTTGGAGCACCAGGTACTTGTAACGATTTAAATGTACTTGACCAATCACCAGTATTTAATGACATTATTTACGGTCGAGCTCCCGAACTGAAGTACAATGTCAACGGAAGGGAGTATAATTTGGCTTACTATCTGACGGATGGTATTTACCCCGAATGGGCGACATTTGTTAAATCCATCCCACGACCACAACACCCGAAACATCGTTTGTTTGCAGAACATCAAGAAAGTGTACGAAAAGATGTTGAGCGTGCATTCGGAGTCCTCCAATCTAGATTCGCGATGATTAAAAATCCATCTCTTTTATGGGCGAAAGGTAAATTAGCATATATTATGCGAGCATGTCTCATACTCCATAATATGATTGTTGAAGATGAACGACATTCATACACTCTTTATGACGAACAAGAATTCGAACAGGAAAAAGGAACCGGAACTACTATGGCTTCAAATCTCGAGGGTCTCGGTGATGGTCACACAAGAATTCGTGATAGACAAGCACATCACCAATTAAAAGAGGATTTGATTGACAATATATGGAATAAATTTGGACATTAAACTTTGTATTAATTAAATAAAATGTTTGTATGTTTAATTAAGTAATATGTTTGTTTCATACTAATTTGCAGTTGTATTTTGTGTTTCTTTTTATTTTCACATCAATTTTAGTATAAATTTTTTTTGTTACATTTTTTATTAATTTTTAAATTTTAAGCACACCCTTAACAAGTGATCTCCCTTTGAGGATGTCCCTTGTTTCTAAACTAAATACATTATTTTACTAATATTTTTACTCTAAGCACACCCATTAAGGATCTCCCTTTAAGGATGCCCTAATCTGAAACACTACCTAATATGTTGACTTTCTATCCATTATATGAAAAATCATTTTATCCCATCCTGAAATATTTCGAGTCTAATACGAAACTAAAAATGCAAGTCTTAAATGATAAGTAAAATTTTTAATTATGAAAAATTAAAATTAAATTTACAATATTTCTAAGACTGACAAAAGTTCTATCAATCCGAAAAAATATCTTTTACTATTAAAAGTTTTATTCTGTTACAAATTTGATTAGGATCCATTCTTACATACGTTACAAAAACAGTATAAATTGTACGTTTTCAAGTGTATACAATTATAGGCCCTATACCAATGTTTCTTGAGTATCTGCTCAAGACCGGACTTGTCTAGATTAACAGATATATGTAAATTTGTTCATGGAAGGGTATATCATTTGTTGTGTCCATTCCATTGTGGTGTTTTAAAAAATTTTGTTAACTTTCAGTTTTTTTTTGTGGAAAACTATAAAATAATATCCAATACCCGATTTAAGTAACGATCTGAGACACATCAATTTCAAAAAAAAAAGGGAAAGGAGCTATTGTTAGAGCCAGGTTTCACTATGCTCCAAAACTTGTATGAGATTCCGATCCTAGCCCAAATCAAGTGTCATCAAGGCCAAGAAGAACAATAAGACAATGATGGTCCAAGTCTACCCCGAGCCGAGGCAGTTTCGAGAACTGAGCTCAGCAAGTCAAACAAAATTGGAACCAAGAGCAAACTATACTCTCTAGATAGCGCAATCCATTGTTGTCAAAAACCTAGTGTATTTGTTATCAAGTCATCAATAAAATATTCAATAAAATATCAAGTGGAACTCCATGCTTATTTGTCTACTGTTATCCTAACAAATGAGGAAGACTGTTATCAATGGTTCTTAGAAGGAAAGATTATAAAAAGATTCAGTGTTGGAAGAACGTTCAAATCGCTTCTTCAACCTGGTCCTGCTGTTCCTTGGAATGCGATTGTCTGGAACCGCTCGAGCATTCCTAGGCATAGCTTCTTTTGTTGGCTGGTGACTCTCAGTAGATGTCCTACTCGTGATAGGATGTTGAATTGGGGTCTCTCTACTTCGCCCCAATGTCTCCTTTGCAACAACAATCTCGAATCTAGAGACCATCTCTTCTTTGATTGCAGTTTCTCATGGACAGTGTGGAGATCTATATCTATTCGTTGTCAAATTCCTCCGCAAAGAGACTGGAGCTCTTCTCTTGCAGCGCTTGTAGGACTCTCAGTACCTTCTATTCGCCGGAGGGTGATTCTCCTTGGTTGGCAAAGCACAATTTACTATCTCTGGGTTGAAAGAAATGGTCGTCTCCACAGGAACATCTTCAGAGTCCCGGATCAGATCCTAAGGCTTGTTGATAATACGGTGAGAAATCGGATTGCTGCGATCAGATACCATAACCCGCAAGCCTCTTCGGAAATGTTTATTGCTTGGATGGAACACTCATCGTAAGTCTCACTGCTGGGATTGACGCTCACCCTTGCTGCCTCGCATCGTTACCATCGACTCCCAAACTTCCTGCATGTCGCGAAACTTCTGTTTTCCAAAAACTTTTCTGCAAATCTGGTACTGGGCTTTTTGGATTGTAATGTTATGTGGGTTTAGTGGGTCTCTCATTGGACTTAATATTTCGATCAAACACTGCCCTTTAGGGCTGTAATATTTTCCTTTCCCCTTTATTTAAATAGAATGCCTTCAGTCAAAAAAAAAATATATTCATTTTCCATAGTTAATCATAGTTTAGTTGTTCTATTTTTTATCTTACATGTTGAATAAACTTTTCAAAACTTAAAATATATTTCTGAGTGAATTTTATGATTCATCATCAACAAAAATCTGCTTCGGAAGAACTCTCCAATAATTTCACGAACACTGCTGGATTGATCCCCAATAATCAGAGAAGAAGACATTGTTTTGTTATTTGATATTTTGATTGATTAGGTAATGTCTTTCTTTTTTTTTAATTTAAATTTCTAAAGAGTTAATTGTCCCCACGTGCATGTGTATTTTGGGGGAAAAGGGTAAAAAAGCAATTTAACACTCTTACTTGTTGCCTTTAAATTAAGTGTCATGGGCTGAGTTTATAACTCTGAAAGTGTCATACAGCCCAAAAACTCAAAAATAAAATCGTTGCAAAAACTTTTGCGATCTTTTCAAAAAAAAAAAAAACTTTTGTGATGCATATACGTGAAACTGACATGAAGAATAATGCACAGCCGAACAAGTGAAACACCATCCAAGTTTCATTTTATTTCAAACGTAAGGTACATATATAGTTACTTTACTTAAAGAAAAGAAATACACATACTTGCACCATGAACCGATCATATAGAACGGTCTGCTTATTTATAGTGATTTTAATATATAATTTTTCATGTTGTAAACTTATTAGTAGCATCTGAAATTGGGTGGTGCCGTCACACCTGGGCAGACATTGAGGAACTGATTAGCCGACGCAGTGATGATACTTAAATTTGCTACGCCTGGAACTCTGGTTCTAGCGAGTTCGCAGGAACATAAAGCCGCAACAGGACCACCAAGCCTAGTTAAGAGAGTGCAACACTGAGCCTGATCTTGTGGGTTGAGGATATTAGCCGGATCTCGTGGGTTGACGACATTGGAAAATACGTTGAGGCAAACCTGGAGATCGACCAAGTCAACAGGACACTGAGGTTGGTTCACCGGAGGAGGCGGAGTTTGGGCCGTGGTAAAGCCCAAGACGACGAGGTTGAAGGTGAGGTAGAGAGCCATGATTGTTGTCATGTTCTTTGAAGCCATAAATGGTAAATAAGATTTTGATGATGGTAGTTGGAAAGATATATAGAAGAGTGTTATATTTGTATTTGGAAGTTAGGGTTGGTATTTATAGTGCTTAGAAGATTTGATTGTGGAAGAAAACGTTGCCATTGACTCGCATTGGATGAATAGATGAGATTTGAAAATTGCAATTTGGTGGCACACTACCCCAGGTAATAAATATTGATACTATTTATTATGCTATTAGTGGTGTGCATGGTCGCCGCCGGTGTTGTGTGAAGTTGTTATATATTTTGAAAGGTAATGGAAGTAATAGGTAGTTAGGTCTACAAATTTTTAGGATGCCAAACTTTCATGGCAAATGTGTCCAATGTGTCGTCAAGTTAAACTTTACGATATTTTTATCAAATGATGTGTTGGTCTGTGGGGGCATTCGTAGAATTTGTATTATTTGGTTCAATGGTTGATTTTGGTTTAAGGCTTCTTACATTCACCGGTGCTGTGTGAAGTTATTTAAATATTTTGATAGGTAGTGGAAGTAATAGGTAGTTAGGTCTACAAATTTTTGTGATGCCAAACTTTCATGGCAAATGTGTCCTAATGTTTGGTCAAGTTAAATGAAACTTTACGATATTATTTATCAAATGATGTGTTGGTTTGTGGGGGCATTCGTAGAATTTGTATTATTTTGGTTTAATGCTTCTTACATTCACAAAACGTTCTCCCGAATTTGAAATATTAGATCATATGATATAACTATAACGTCCCGACCACCCACGCCTAATGGACCATTCACGCCTACTCATTCGGTTCGTGGATCCATTCCATTCAACGATTGGTCTGTTAATTTTTTTTCTAAGACTCAAAATCATTATTTAGTGACCTTACAATCAGTGGCGAAGTCAGAAACATTTTTTACTGGGAACAAAAAAAAATTTAGTCGGATAAATTTCCATTTTTAATGGGGTCAATACCAATTTTCTTAGGCAAAAACAAATATTTTATAATTTTTCTTAATAATTTTTTTTTCAATAGTGGGGTCAGCTGACCCCACTAGTAACACACTACCTCTGCCGCCTGCAATCATCACATGACCTTTTCTCATGCTTTGGCCTCACTTACACACTATCGCGAATCACTTCCCGATAAGTCACTCATCTTTCCACTACTCCAAATCAAGCACTCTTAACTCTGAAATTCTATACGGATGTACTCCCAAAAAGGTAAGTGCATTTTGATGATATAGGTAGCTAAATCACGTCCTCGTTGCGCCCCACGACAGGTCTCAAGACACCTCTCGGGTCAGAACCGAGATGAATAATCAGCTCTGATACCATTTTTAACTCTCCTGACCGCCCACGGCTAATAGGCCATCCACGCACGCTCTCTCGTCCCCTGGCGCCATTCCATCTGACGCTCGGTCCGTTAGTTTTTCCGAAAGCTTGAAACCATTGTTTACTGCCACTGAAATCACCACATGACCTTTCTCTGTGCTTTGTCCTCACTCGCACGCTATTGCAAATTACTTCCCAATAGGTCATCTATCCTCCCACTACTCCAGCTCAAGCACGCTTAACTCTAGAGTTCTAAACGGATGTGCTACCGAAAAGGTAAGTGCACTTTGATGACATATGTAGCCAAATCAATTCTCTTAAGCCTTTCCATATATCACAATTCAGGATGTTACAATAACTTGCTATGTTGATAGGGTTGTCAAAATGAGTTAGAATTCATGAGCTGACTCAGCTCAACTCAATTTTTCATGAGCATGATTTTTGTTTATAGGCTCATTTAATAAATGAGCTTAATGATTAAGTTTAAATTAGATCATGAGTTATATAAACGATCTCTAATGATCATGAGCTAACTGATGAACTTGGTCTTTTTTTATACTTAATATAATATAGAAAAGACTTCTATTTTTCTTATGTAAGAAAGATACTTTATGTCTTAATCGTATTTATCTTCTAAAGTTAAAATGTAAAACCAAAAAGTTATAAATATATACAAAAATGTTAAACCAAAAAGTTATAAATATATACAAAAATGTAAAAGAATATTGATATCAATCCTCATATCATATATTTGTAGAATTAAAATCTAAAACAAAATATTCCTAAGACTCATGCAGAATATATATATCTTTATGATTTGAATAAATGAAGATTTTTAACATGAATCATCATAAGACCCTTATGTGGGATATATTTTTGGGTTAATTTTAAACTATATTATGTTTTGAACTAATTTTAAATGATATTATGAAAATTATTTTATTTTATAATTATTTTTATAGTATTTTTATATTTGATCGCGAATTAGCTCAATTAACTCATGATCTAGATTTGAGTTCGAGTTTACATATTGAAACTCATGTAATAAATGAGCTGAACTGAGGTAGCTCATGGAATATCTGAGCTCACTGTGAGCTGGGCTGAGTTGAGCGAACTAGTTCATTTTGCCACTCCTATATGTTGATGATGGTACAATGTAGGTGCAGAATATAACTTGCAATGTTTTGTCTCATGAGGATTTTTATAGTTTTTTATACAAAATTATACTTGAGAGATAAAAACAATTGAGCATATTAAGTTAGAGAATAATTTTATTTTTAGAAAATTTTAAAATACCATAATTGGTTATCACTTTTCAAAAATACATTCCATCATAATTACCCTAACATTTAGTTGATCATATTAAGTTAAAGGATAACTTTATTTTGATTTTTTTTTAAATATCATAAGTTGACTACCACTTCTCAAGAATATATTCAAACAAAAATAACCTAACATTTAATTGAGTATATTTTTTTGATGAAATTTCAAATTTATTGGTATATCAAAAAGAATGTTATTTACATATCAACCATCTTCTAAGGGAAAAAAAATTCCTCTATGAAAAAAGGCGTCAAAATCTAACTCGAAATTTGAAACCATCTTTGTAGTAACCCTCCAAGCTTGTGATCTGATCTGTACTTGAGAGAAAAAATCATATTCCTCATGGCTTTATCAATGAGTCCGATCATTTTCTCCGCTGTAATTCTGTTTCGTTGACGCCTCCTTCCGTTTCTCTCCCTCCATATGTGGTAAACGACTGTCTGAAACAATAGTCTTGCCAAGCACGGATCTACTCCCTCTCCCCCATTCTCTGCAATAACTGCACTGTTCATTGCAGTCCGGGTTAATGTTGTTGCCTACAAGTCTCTGAGCGAGAATCTCCCATCCAGTGTAAGAATAGGGACAAGCAAAGAAAAGGTGATCTCTTGTCTCATCTCTTTCTCCATGTAATTCACAGCCTTGAGTCATTCCCCATTGCCTCATTCTATCTCCTGTAGACAGCCTGTTATTTATAGCAAGCCAAAGGATAAAAGAGTAGTGAGGGACACCCTGAGCAAACCATACAACCCTGCACTAATCCACTTTACTTCGCCTTGATCTCAACTGCTCCCAAGTCGTAGAGACAGAAAAAGCAGCTTTATAATCGTCCTCACCGTGTCTCCATAATATTAAATCACTTCCCTTCTCAGGACGAGGTGGCTCTATCGCCATAGTATTGTTGTGTAAATCACGAAAGCGCTTACTACGCTGTCCTCTTATGCTCCAACCATCCTTTAATTGAGCATATTAAGTTAAGGGATAATTTTATTTTGAAAATTTCTTTAAATATTATAAGTTGGCTACCACTTTTCATAAATACATTCAATAATATTTTGATTTAGAATTTATAGATTATTATTTAGGGTTTAATATTTAAAGGTAAGGTTAGGTTTACAAACATTTGTAAATTATTAAACAGTTATAGATTACTTAAGAGAGTTAGTTTAGTCTTCTTATCACACATTTAGGGTATTAATGAAAATTATTGTCATCCTTTAAAAGTAAATTTGAAAAGTGGGATATAAACTAATTCTCCCTTTGGGTTAAATGGCTAAATTATATCTTCATGTTAATTTTATCTATATATATATGAATGTTTAAAGGTTAGATTTTACCACAAACCAATAATTAACTTGATTGAATAATCACCATCCTAATATCTATTTATAAAAAAAGAATATTAAAATTAGGTGAGCAACTGAGCATGATGTTATGGTAATCGACCACGTAAAGTTTGGCTTAAAAAGATATGGAATCAAGATAGGAAAAGTCAGTGTGAGTTATTACTTATTTTTGCTATGATATGATACACAATATATATAATTTATCTGGAAAATACTAGTTTTCCTCTGAAAAACCAGTGAATTGCCTGACAAAGAGATCCTTGCTAGGATAACGGTTTCAAGTACATACAAAAAACTAACTCAAGTGTTGAACAAAAAAGAAAACTAACTCAAGTGGGGAAGACAATTTTTTACACATTACGATTTGCATGAACAGTTCTGAAACAAAATAGCATTCATCACAAAGTTAAAATTTAACATAGAAACGAGAGGACAGAGAGGCAGATAAGAAAATACATTTTAGAGAAAGGCTAGAAAAAAGGTTATTGAGAGAGATAGATTTATCACTTTGGTAAAAGAAAGCCCGTATGCTTCAAATATATTTATTAAGTTATAACAATGTACATTCATGATATGTATAGGCCATATAGAATTTGTTTTAAAAAGTGCTTCTCAGGTAAAAGAAAAGAAGTTAGTGTGATTTATAACTTAAGGCATGTCTGTTTCACCATCTGGATGAGTTATTTTGATGGAGATGAGAGTTTTGTTTGTTGAGGAATTAAAATACAAGTCATTTAGATGGTTCATCTCGATGATTTTTAAAAATTTAGGCTAAAAATTTAAAATCAGTCGACTGATCCAAACTGGACCATCTGAATAGAGATGGTTTTGTTAAAATTGTAGAATGTTGATTATACCCCTTCAAAATTCACAATATACATAATGACCTAAAACCAAAAATCACATTTTCGCAAAAAATCGAAAAATCTGTTTTCAGCCAAAACTGAAAAGTCTATTTTCTCACCAAAACCGGAAGAATTTATTTTCCCACCAAAAACAAAATATCACGTTTTCTGAAACTGGAAAATAATATTTTTCCACCAAAATTGAAAAATTAAGCCAAAACGATAAAATCAAGTTTTCTTATCAAAATAAGAAAATCTTATCTTCCAAAACTGAAATATCGTGTTTCCCATGAAACCGAAAAATCAAATTTTCTCGTCACAACGATAAAATCAAGTTTTCTCGAAAAATATTGTTTTCTCGCGAAAACAAAAAAATCTCGATTTTTTGCCGAAACAATAAAGTCACATTTTCTCGTCAAAATAAAAAATCTCATTTTCCTGCCAAAATCGAAAAACTGCTTTTAATGTCAAAATCAAAAAAAATCGTGTTCCCACCAAAATCAAATATTGCGATTTGCGCAAAAAAAAACAAAATCTTATTTCTCGCCAAAATTGAAAAATAACGTTTTCCGCAAAAACCGAAAAAATCATGTTTTCCCATCAAAACCAAAAAAAAAATCCCCGCTAAAACCAAAAATTATCGTTTTCCCCAAAATTGAAAATTTGCATTTTTCCACCATAACCGGAAATTTTCTTTTTTCTGCCAAAATCGAATATCCTATGTTCCGCCAAAATTAGAAAATCATGTTTTCTTGCCAAAATTAGAAAATCATGTTTTCTTGCCAAAACCAGAAATTTCTTGTTTTAAATATATTTATTTCAATATTATAATATTTTTATTATTAATACTCTTTTAGCTTGAAATTTTAAAGTTTTTAATTACATGTTTATTAAATTTTGTTTATTTATCAAACTTTTGTTTATTAGAAGTTACAATTGTAATAAAATTTTAATATAAATCTAAATAAATAGTTATAAACTTGTATGGAATAATAGTTATGAATGTCAAAATGCTAATTTTAAATAATTTTAATGTAAATATTTAGACTTAATAGTAAAAGTTAATATAGTTAAAATTAATATCATATATGATTAAATCAAGACAAAGATATATTAATAATCTATTTATTAAACTTATTTGGATGGAAATAGAGATAAATAAATGAACGTAAATCCTTTTAGATGAACCATCTCGAAACAAATAAACAGTCCTATAAAATCCGGATGGATCATATAAATAATCAGCTGGATAGAGATGATAAATTGTGAAACAAACAGTTACACGGAGGTTTCCACTATCTTATCCAAGTTTACAAAAATCTTCATCGGAGAATTTGTCCAATCGGACCATGGTGGGTTACGCAAGTGTCTCTTGAACACCTCTAAGGTCTCATTTGTTTCGATGGACATATTTATATTCTTTTAAGTTAAGCTTTTGTTTTTGCTTTTCGAATCCGTCCGTCGATTATTCACTTCCGTTCTGTCTAAAAGGATCCCCCATGTATTTTAATCAATTATTAATATTAATAGTCATGCGCGTAATTTGCGTTAATCCCTTTCTTTCTCAAAATTTTTGTTTCTTATTGCCTCAGTTTTAAATATTTGATTCAGATTTGGTGGTTATCGTGCCCTCTAGTAAGTATTGATGGCTAAATATTAAAATTAACATGATAAGATCTTAATTTTAATATTTAGCCATCATTACTCACTAGAGGGCACAATAACCAAATCTGAATTAAATATTTAAAATTGAGGCAATAAGACACAAATAAGATTACAAACGTTTGAATATGATAAGATTATAAACGTTAAAAAAAAATTCTATAGACGTTTGAATATGAACTCGCAAACTTCTGTAATCAACTTTTGTTTAGTGTATAGTAGATACTCCCTCAGACCCTCCCACTCAAACACTTATTTGATGAGATAAGAGTTCTTACAAAACCATATTTATTTTGAAATAAAGATACACTGAGTGTTACAAAAAAGAAAAAGAGTATTACACCGAAAACCATGATCTTTAAGAAAACAAGATGATAATATCTGGAACATATATCAAATTTTCTTTTTGAACAAATAAAAAGTTTGATATGTGTAACATGAGAATATAAGAACGATCCACCATCTTGAAAAGTTGTCATTAAAAGGAAAAAAAAAAAATTTGCTTCTAAGCAACGCCCATATACACTAAAAAATGTAAAAAAAGAAGTTTGATATGTGTATATGGGCGTTGCTTAGAAACAAATTTGTTTTTTTTTTCCCCCTTTTAATGACAACTTTTCAAGACGGTGGATCGTTCTTATGTTCTCATGTTACATGATAGATATGTGTGTATTTGGTTGTTGTTTTGTATGACATTCATGAACATGACAGAACTTCTGCGTTCTTTCTACAAGGTAGTATAATAGATGATGCCCTCAATTTATAAAAATATTTTGATTAGGCCTAGGCATGGATCGAATATCCAGATTTTTGAAGGTATTTAGATTTGTTTCGTATATCACGGATATCTAATTTTTCGATTTGCTTTGCTTCGGTAAAATACGGATATTCGGAAAAACGGATATCCAAAAAATAAATAGATATTTGCGAATGTTTACGAATACTTACGGATAACTCATCTGTTTGGATTAATACAAATAATCTAAAAAATTGATATAAATTTGTTTTGTGAAATATTTTTTTGCACGATATAAAAGCTAAAAATTAAAAGAAGTAGTGAATCTACATATTTTGTAAATTTTTTAAACTTAGTTAACAATTATAATAACACAAAACTTAAGAAAAAAATTATAATTGTCATAATTTTTTTCTCTTCCTTTTATGTAATACTTTATATAATTAATAATATGAATAGAATTGTCAAATCATATGTTAGAATAATAATTATAAAATTTTATACATTTAAAACTTTAAATATAATCAAGATATACATGTTTTTATATATTGCCGGATCGGATCGGATATTCGCTTCCCAGAATTTTAGTATTTGTGATTTGCTTCGATTTTAACGGATATTAAGTTTTAGTATTTGCTTTGCTTCAAAAGTACGAATATTCGGAATTTTTGAATCGAATCGAAATGAATAATGAATCGAATCAAATTTAAAGAATAAAATGTCCAACCCTAATTTTGATGCCATAAGCGAAGGTTTCTTTTTTTTTTTCATAATGTGGCACGGCACTGATTGCCCAAAGCCGAAGTCAAGAGATACTCTTATATATCTAGAAGATTTCACATTTATATATAATCTCTGTATTCTCGAAGCTGATCGTATCAACTGTCCACCTAATGTCTAATTTGCAGGATATTATAAACTTTGCAGGATATTCTCGTATTGATCAAAGGACTGGGCAAAATATACATAAATTTTGATTCGATCCGTTATCCATTTATATTCGAACCGAAAAATCTGGATATCCGCAACTCTGCAAAACAAAGCAAATACTAAAATGCAATATTCGTAAGGAGTTAAGCAAATCACAAATACTAATATTTTTAGAAATAAATATCTGATCTGATCCGTTATATGCATATATATACATATATTTACAGAATTATATATATAAGTTATAATTATTATATTTTATATACTTTACAGTATTTTTATTTACTAAATTTATTAAGTTATTTATTAGAATTTTAAAAATAAATAAAATTTTATTTTTGTAATAAAATATTATTATTTTATATTATTTTTGAGTTTTTATTTATTTTAACGGGTCGAATCGGATATCCGGTAAATAATCTAAAATTTTCCGGATATCCGGAATACCGAATATCCGGATGGCTACGATTGAATCGGATCGGATAATTGATTATTCGGACGAAACAGATCGGATCACGAATACCTCCAAAAATCTGGATATCCGATCCGTGACCATCCCTATTTGATCGTATCAACTTTGCAGGATGAAAAATGTAGCATTGACTTATTTTTCTTTTCCATCAATTTTCCGCGAGAAGCGAATGGTGTTTCACTGTTTCCTCTCGTATTAGAGACCACTTACTTTTAGTTGTGAACAAAACATTTATCCAAACAATCCGAATTATCCATTGTTTCAATTATAAATCCTAAATTATCTAATATTTTTATCTGTAAAACCATAATTACATGAAAACCAGAATCGAATAGGAACAGATTTTCTTCTTTTGCATATTATCTGGTTCTTAACTTTGCTATTTAACCAAACCCAAAAAAAAAAACAAAATAAGCCTACTGAAACTAGGGCTGGAATTAATATCCGAGATCCGGATCCGATCCGAGATCCGATCCAGATCCGTTCCGAAAATAGGATATCCGGAGCACCCGGATCCGGATCCGGATAGTAAAATCTCGGATCCGTCGAATCCGGATCCGGATATCTAAAATTTTAGGTCCGGATATCCGGATCCGGATCCGTTTTTTAATATATATAAATTTAAATTTTTATTAATAATTATAGTTGATTTATTAATATTTATACATAAAATTAGTCTTATAATATTACATTTTAATTTTAATAATATTATATAAATAAATACATTTATAAATTTTGTAAAAATATTTATAGATTTTTGTATTTTAAAAATATTTTTATTATTTTTAATTATTTTGACGGATCCGGATCCGGATCCGGATACCCCGAATATCCCGGATATCCGGATCCGTCCCACCCCTAACTGAAACCAAACAAAACTTTGTAAATATCTAAACGGTTCCCAAATTTCTATAACCAATATACCTAAACCGAAACCGAATGTTAGACGACTATAGTGCATCTATATTTAAAGGTGCAAAAAACATTTTAACTGAAACCAAATAAAACTTTGTAAATATCTGAACTGTTCCCAAATTACTATAACCAAAATACCGAACCGAAACCAAATGTTGAGGACTATAGTGCATCTATATCTGAAGGTGCAAAAAACATTTTATTTTTTACAAATTATATAAATCCTTTTAACGAGAGTACATTAATGATGAAACTTTTTCTTTTGTGAAGACGATGATTTCAGATTGTTTTTTTTTTCCCTTGGCAGTGGTGTGTATCTGTGACACTGTGTCTGCTTAACTCATAAGCTGTGTCATTTCACAACAAACTAAAAAGCTTTCGGGATGAACTAAGGGTTGCTGTTGCAACTAGCATAAATCCGAAGATTGTAGGAGGTGTATTTTTTGCTAAAATTAGAATCACTATATTAGTGTCTTGCTCTACCTCTTATTCTCGGTTTTATGATTAGTAGGACGAACCTAATAGTTCTTGGAACACAGGTAAATTCTTTCATTTTGCAGGACGGCTGTTCTTGAATTCCACGTCAGGAACACATATATTTTTCGCCAAAGAGATAACTGCAGGGGAGAACATTAACTGTGGGAACATCTTCAAGTGGTCTCACCTCCAAATGGCTCCAGCAACAGCAACTGCCAAGGTGGCCAAGAAGGCACGAGTGGCTTAAGTCAAGATAATGAATTACATGGACGCAGTACTTACTTTTTGAATCATACTTATGCACCGATGTTGTTTTTCTTCTTTTTAATTTGAGTACTCTACTGGTTTGATGGTTTTCAAAATTTTCTATAAAATGTTTATTTATGCTTTATCAAATTTATTACATCTCATTAAATCAATGAGATTGGGTTCACATGCTCAGAACATACTTTCATAATAAAATTAATAATAGTACGTCTAAATAAGGATAAAAACGATATAATTCATGTATGATCTGATCTGCTTTGAATACGATAAAACTCTCTATGTACGCACATTTTAAAAGTGCTGAAAATTTATTTTACGTTAAAAGTCAACCGAAACAGAATTGTGCTCTGAAGAAACTGAAGCGTCGTATATATAAATGATCATGCAGTATTTGTTATGCTTTGGTAATGGTGGTGACCGAGTTGCATTCGTACTCTAGGATCGAGCTTAATACATTTCCAATGTTACACTGTCATCTTATCACCTAACCGGTGGGATCTACATCTGTAGCATTGTTCTCAAGTTGCTACCCTCCTGAACCAAATCATTTTTAAAGACAAAAAACATTATCATACATCCACATCTTTTGCAAATACAAACCTAAATCACAGACTCTGAAAACATATAAAACAAACATAGTTAAACCACAAGTTAGACCATTCATCAAGTGGGATCTGCAACTATAACGTATCTCTCAAGTTAATACCTCTTCCCTATCCCCTGCAGTTAAACTGAAACTGTCGAGATGATATATTAAAATAAACTTGCACTAACTTTAATTTGCCATTAAAACCATAGCAATCCCTGCCTAAATTCCCTTTCTTTTTGCTTCCTCATATTCCTAACCATCATATACAAAACTCCCCACACGTGTAAACTTTGGAATCATATTAAAAATACTCAGGAATTATGGTTAAGAAAAATCGAAGGGAAGAACTAAATCTTTACAGGTGACTCCAGCAAAAACAACCAGACTCGGCGTGTCATAAACCCTGGTCCCTGACTCAAACTATGATTCTGTTGTTAACAATGACATGCTCTCAGGTATCGAAATCTTATTATTTATTTATTTTACCAAAAAAAAAATCTTATTATTTATATAAAAAACCTTCATTCGCTTATTGGTTTAGAAAAATTTGCAAACTTCTGGCTTCTTCCAAATCAGGCAAACAGAGGCAACCAAGGTTAGATGCAAAGTATCTCTTGCATCAAACACTTGAAAACTCCAGCCATCAATCTCTAACAAGACGATGTAGATGTATTGGCTGTTTGTCATGTATTACATTAAAAAAAGAAAGACAATGTTCAGCAATAACTTTGAGTGTCTCTAGCTCATTGTTTTCAAGGTATCTACATGTTGGCGCTAAGAAAATATACGATATTTGCATCTACTAGTTTTATGTTTGACATGCTGTATCAAATAGAAATTGCTGCACGATTAGCTCGACATACCCGAAAGCTTCTGCGATCAACTCGATCGGCTCAAATTTTGTCAGAAGGTTAGTCACTGTAGTGAGAGTATATATACTGTTCAATCCGGATTTTGGTACGTTTTTGGTTAGTTTTTTTTTGTTTATGAAAATTAGCTACCATATTGGAACAATACCTAATTTGATTCGGTTTGGTTTATATACTATCAGTTTTTGATTTATTCGGTTTTATACCAAATACCCATAACTGCATTTATTTTTAATAAAAAATTTGAATTATACGAATAGAAATCAAATTTATTAAAACATATATATATATATATATTCCTTAGTCTAACTTTGATACAAGCCTAAGCTATCAAAGGCTCACAAAACTTCTGAATAAACAGATCTCAAGCTAAGGGATAGATATCAAGATGATGATGGGTCGAAGAGCACCACAAAGGCTGCAGATGGCCTTTGATACAACTCAAATACTCAAGCTCGTGGAGGTACTGGTCTCAACAAGACAAGAGAAACAAAGTTTTACAAGAGAAAACTTCAAAGAGAAACAAATAAGCAAATTTCATTTCATTCATTATTTCAAGTCTGGTTACAAAGAAGCAAATGCAAGCGTTTTATAAGCTCGACAAAGGCTAGTAAAATACAAATAAATCAATATAAAAGAAAATAATAATCAGAATAAATGATAACTCAATCAAGGGTTCGATTGGTATGGCAATTATTGCTTGATCTTGGCCAAGTAAGGAAAAAACCACGAGGTTCCTTGTATTTAGACAACTTGGGGAGGTAAGTGAGCTGTTTTGGAAACAATCTAATCACTTGTACAATCTCTAGCAAGCTCATCCAGCCTTTGGAAGATATGGGACGCCTTGAATGTGACATGTTCCAAATAAGGCAAGTCGAGAGCTGGTTTGACCGGTTTTGGGAAATTAAGCATAACTTTAAATTCCTATGACCATTTCTCCTCGTATTGAGCGTCTTTGAAATCTAAGAGATCCATCTTGAATTCTATAATTGGTTTTGGATCAGGCCGTGCCTTGGTTGGGCTGGAATACACTTGTATAGGCCTGTACTCGCAGATAGATGGACTGGAAAACTTCCAGTTTGTAAAATCCATAACTTCCTGATCCATGAAGCTTTTAATATGATTCCACTTGGACATGAAACCTTCTTGAGTGTAAAATCCATTAACTTGGTTTCATGGATAAATTCTTCCTCGTTTGTGAGATATTCCATTTTGAGTGAACATATGTCCTGATCGGTTCTCTTGTTTGTTGAGCTGTGCATCTGATTGGCTTCTGGTGCAGATACGGTTCCAGATATTGCTTCAGATACTGGTTTAATTACCACGCCCTCATTCCTAACATTTGATATGAGAATATCTTCAGTTGATATCATGATTGCATCATTCCCTCTTTCTTCAAAAAGTTTCGTCCTCAAAATTTGTTCATGAGACATAGTGGTGTCACTTGAGTGTTGCTGGACCTCTTTTGATGGTTCTTCTTTTTCAGTGGGAATGTAGGCATTTGAGACTCAGTTGGTGGATCAGGCTCCTTGGGCAGAGAGAAAATGGACACTTTCTGTTTGGGTTTTGCTGGTGGTGCATGCTTGCGGATCGGTCTTCTACCATAACGCTCTTTGATATCTTCAGGGAAATCTGTTGGAATGTACCTCTTGTCCATGATAGTCTTAAGACTTTCCCAAGTAATGATGGCTGGCTCATTGTAGTACCAGCGTTCTTCCTCTTCAATTTCCCACCATGTTGCTGCTTCTCCTCGTAGTTGGCTGATAGCCAATGGTAGTCTCTCATGTGATGGCATATGATTTTCCGAAATACAGCTATCCACTCTTAAGGTCAATCTCAAAGACGGCTAGCTTGGCTTTGATCGTCTGAGGAGGAAACGGTAAAGAAACAAGACAAGGAGCAGAATCACAACACTCTATTTCTTCCTCATTGATTACTGAAACACTAGCAATCAGAGCAGGTATCACCATGGCAGCAGAACTTGAGATGCCCAATCTCAAAGTCTGCTCCGACTCTTTAACCCTCATCGGAGAGCTATCACTACCAAAGCGCAGGACAAGGAAATCTATGGAATCATCAACGATATTCATCATATCTCCTTTGTGTTTAACTTAATATCCTTCTCTTTTCTCCCACGGTTGAAGAATTAGAAAGCCTACAAGTTAGTAAAACTTTATCTTCGTTTCTCTCTAAGTTCATATTGTAATGAGCCTCAAGTGGGCTAGACCCAAGACTCTTCTACTTTAATGAAAGAACAAAAAAAAGCACTCACTCCGTTTAATATTAAGTGTTGTTTTATTAGATTTTGTTTCATTATAAGTATAGTTATAAATGAAATATAATATTGTTACTTTAATGCTTAGTTAAATCATCCAGAAATTTAAAATTAGAAAAAGAAAGTAGAAAACTTATTAAATATTTGACTACTCCTAGATATAATCAAGCTGGAACTCCTTTAGCTTGCCCCCGGTTGCCACTGAGTTGTAACTGAGAGTTAGCCTTAGAAAGATTATCCTCTTCTTCATCATCTTTTGGTGTTGTCTTGTAATAACAAGCATAAAGTATAAGTTGTACTGCTCCTGATACTGTCCCTAGTCCGTTTCCAATCTACAACAACATAAACAAAGTGAAACTAATAAATAGTAATAAGTAGATGATGATAGTGATAGTGATAAAATACATAACTAAATGACTTACCAAAATAAAAAGGTCGAATTTAATGAGGGCATAAATAACCCAAATGACACCGTTTAGAAAGTTGGCAAGTGAGAGAGAGAATGGCATGTATCTCACACTTTTGGTCTTGATCACCTTACTCTGTTTAATTTATTATAATGTAAAGGTAAAAAAATATATAAAATAAACTTAGGTAAAAAGAGCAAATCAAAATATCGTACCATGATGGTGAGAGGAGCAATATACATGAGGCTAACAAAAATGACACAAATAATTCCAACAAATGAAGATCTCTTGTTATGCGTGTGGAACAATAGCAATGTGCCTGTGGCTACTAATCCTACAAATACCATCTCTCCTATCAGCCATAGCCCCACTTTTACCCATTTGTGACAAATATATGTTATTCAAACTTGGTTGGACCTAGGCATGAGACTTATTATCCAGAATTCGGATTCGATTCAAGATCCGCTCCAAAAATACCATAAGTTGAATAGGTTTATAAATTTTTATAAATAATTATTAAAATTTTATAAATGATTTAAGAGAGTTAGTTTAATCTTTTATCATCACAAATTTAAAACATTTATGAAAATGATCTTTTAAAAATAAATTTAGAAAAATGGTGTAAGGTCTGTGGTAAAATTAGAATTTCTCCAAAATTATTATAGTTAGTAACTTAGTACTAACTAAAAAGAAGTTTCAAATGATAAATAAAATTTCAAGAAAACGGGAAATGCCTTTACAGGTGTTGTGCGAAGGTAGACATAGAGTATGCATGCGCCTATGTCGATTTCGAATTTGGATTCCGATGTAACCATTCTTATAACGATCATTTTTTTTTCTTTATGGATTCAGTGGATAATGAAAATAGCAATATATGTGCTTTACATTGATTATATATGTTCTTAGTGATGTGTAAGGGATACCAACAACTAGATCACAATCGTTTTGGTCAACAAATATAATTAATTAAAACGATTTCATTTAGATAAACTTTTCCTGAGAATATGCATGCTGAAAGGGAGATTTTCTTCCTTTTTGGAAAATAAAGAAAGCTGAAAAGATATTTTAAAATAATAGTTTCCTCTTCTGGTGCTTTATATAATATGTTTTCACTTTTTTATTACACGAGTGTTTAAGACTTCAGATTTATGGAAGAATTCTAGTTTTTCCAGAAATTTGATACCATTTCTAAAATTTACCTTTAAATAATTACCATTTTCATAATATACTAAGTTTGTAATGAAAAGCTTAAAATAAATCTTTTAAATCATTAATAAGTGTTTAATATTTATTTATAGACGTTTATAAAATTCAAATCAGCCCCAAAATACTAAACTCTAAACAATAATCACTAAATCTTAAACCCAAATGTCATAATATTTTTGAATGAATGTATTTTTGAAAAGTAGTATCCATTTTATGGTATTTCAAAGAATTTCTCTAGATTTATTACAGCCATAGGAGGATTTATTATTAACTAAAAATACAATAAAAATCTATAAATGAATATTTAATAAATTAATAAACATGATAAATTAATAATTTAACTAATTTTGAGATGAACTAATGTAAAATATGACAAAATTTTATAAGGTAATAATATGATAAATATTTATAGATGTATATATGTTTTTTAACTACATATATATGGTTTCAACGTCATAAATTAATAATTGGTATTTATCTGGTTTATATAATTATAAATAAAATAGTATGTTATTAATTTTTATCTACAGCGAAATCTATCTCTATTCTTTTCTTTTCATGTTCCAAAATATTTCGATATTATTTTGTTATATTGCTCTTAGAGAATATGTTACATTTTTAAGATACATATTTTATATGCAAGATAATTTAATAAGAACAAAATGAAAGCTGAATCTATTAAATCCAATCAGTATCTAAATTGTGAAAACTGTTATTCTTCTTATTAGCTATACATAAAATATATTTTGGAAGATATGAATTCTAAATATTAATAACACTATAAATTAAGAAAATATTATTAATTTATAGAGTTTTTACTTTATATGTTGGGAAAAAACCATATTTTCTCATGACATTCTCGGCATTGTCGACATAGAGAATATGTCAATCGAGGATGTCATAAATACAAGATCATATTTTCTTAATTTATAGAGTTTTTACTTTATATATTGGGAAAAATCATATTTTCTCATGACATACTCGGCGTTGTCGACATAGATAATATATCAATCGAAGATGTCATAAATGCAAGATCGTCTATCGAATTGAGTGTTACTAAACAATCATCAATATTTGTTTAGGATAATTTATATTTTCATACTGTGTTTAAAAATGTACTTAACATCTATTATTTTAGTATATTGTATTTTATAAGTAAATATATATTGTTCAGTTTAAGTAGTTTATCTTGATTATTTTAGTATATTTTATTCATAGAGTATCTGTTATATTATTTTAGTATATTTTTCGATATACAATATTTTATATGTTCTGATATTAAGTTTTTTGAATTTTTTTATTAACTTAATTTTTCAAAATATTATACACTTTGGTTTTAGCAAAAAAAAAACTTCGTATTGCATTTCAAAAAATACTTTTGCAATTATATTTTTATTTTTTGTAAAGTTTCGAACATTATAATTTGATCTTTAAATATTTATTTTCAAAATTTTATAAATGGTTAAGAGAAATTTGGAAAATTACACAGATATTTTTGGCTTGCAAAATTATATGAATTTTGATTATTTTTTTTGTTACTAAGCTAATGCATTATTTAATTTAAGGGCTGGAAGTTTTGGTAAGATTTTTTTTATTTATGCTCAACATGTTTTGTTATAATTAAAAATACATTAAATTTATAGTTAAAATTGATTTCCTATTAGTATCTTTAATGAATTATTAAAATTTCAAAGTTTTCACAAAGTATATTTTGTAAACAACACATTAACTAAATGTTATGTTATACACTATTATATTTTGTATATAATCACTTTTATATAATGTATTTTGTGATTTTAAAAATAAATAAATAGATAATATATATTTGGATATAAAATTTTAACATATGTTAACAATTTTATTTCCTTGTATAAATATATTACATAATTGATGATTAATCCTTTTAAACAGTGAATGATATTTTATTTATTTAAAATAAAATTAATTTTTAAAATATGTTAATTTAAATATTTAATATAATTTAATATTTAATTCATATATTACTTCGATTTTAATATAATATAGACTATAATTATAAAGTTTCTAAAAATAGCATACAACTTTTCTTTTATAATAAAATTTTATTTAATATTAAATTGTAATAATATTATATTACTAATCACGAAATTAATCAATGCTTTAATTTAAAAATATTTAATTTTTTTAGAAAAAATTTGTTAGATTTTTCTCAACAGATTTTGCTATAATTAATATTAAATTTACTGTTACAATTGATTTAATATTAATATCTTTATGATAATCAACATTTTTAGAAATGTTATATATTTAATAGATTAATATAACTAATCACATAGATGTGCAGTCAACAAGTGTGTTTATAAGTTTATCTTCTAAACAGATTTCAGTGATCAAGTCAGTAAGTTTGATATGCCTAATCAGGGGAGCATTGAGTGGTTAAACTATGTCAGGATGAAATGTGATCAACTGATAGTCTGATCTGAACTAAAGTGATAATAGATCTACGTTATAGTTGGTTATTAATTAATGACAGGAAAAGATAATAATAAGATCGCTATATATTAACCCTAGATTTCAGTTGATTAACATGACTTATAATTTGCAAGCATACTATAGTGCTACGATATGTCTTTCATATAGTAAGTATACATATAGACAAAGGAATAGTAATTGTAAATCATCATTTGTTTCAAGTATTTCAAACTAATTCGTTGAAACAAATAGTATTGAGTTAAAGTAATGAGGACACCAATGGTGACATCGTGACAGTATTCTCAGAAATGAAAGCTGTAGTAAATTGAAAGAAAGAGTTTTGTTGTCAGGCTACTGATTTTTTTTTTGAAATGACATATTCCTGCTTGTGGCGAAGACACCATATTATGTCACTAGCTGTTCATTATATCCACTGTCGTCCTCTTAAGACCTGTTGTTATATGACCACTTCTCAACAGGATGAATTATAATGGACGACGTTCCTTGTTTCACATAGTATTATTAGTTATATATATGAGTTATGACATGCTGCAATAATTCAAACTTTATGTCTCTATTTGTAAGAGATGTACTGCAAAGGTTTTGCTTTTCTTTATTTAGACTATTTTTATATGGACGGTTTGGAATTGTTCCTTGTTAGGATTCGGTTCCATCGTGTTTGGTACACAATATTTTAAAGTGGTAAGTTTATTGACCTACAATAATAATATACTAAAAATTATACGATTAATATATATAGCAACCGATGGCGGAATAATTATTTTGGTCTTTCATATCAATATTTGAAAATTGAATATGACAAAACTCAAAAACGATTTTGAATTCATTATTTAGCAATGAAATATATTTATATTGTTCTAAACAATGAAAACATTTTTAACAAATGTAAAACACAATAATGATATCAATGGCTAAACTTTTGGCCTTTCCTTTTTGCTTTATCGTGTTCTTGCTTTTCTATTTTGGTCGGCCATTTTTCATGGTTTTTGTCTTCGTGTTGGTACTTGGTAGTACCATCAGTGACCACTATACGTATACAGGTAACACAACATACTTGCTTTTGGGTTTCAAT
This sequence comes from Brassica nigra, assembly GCA_016432835.1. NCBI lineage: Eukaryota > Viridiplantae > Streptophyta > Magnoliopsida > Brassicales > Brassicaceae > Brassica > Brassica nigra. The sequence goes on along the minus strand of CM028247.1, from coordinate 10,402,837 downwards.
ATTATTCATGCATATAGTTACTTTGTATCTGACTAATTAACAAGTAAACTTAGTTCCTACACAATTTTAGCCAAAAAAAAGAAGTAAACTTAGTTAAACTTCTATCAGAAACCAAAACCCTAATTTTGACATGTGTTCAGTCTAAAATCTAATTACTATTTTTTTTTTTGGAACGACTTCTAAAATCTAATTACTAAACATCAAAAAATAATTTAAAAGACCAATTCCAAACATGGGCTTTGTATTTGGGCCCATATTATGAAAAAGACAAAACAGCGCTTGCTAAATCTTTCGGTATCGTATGGGCCACGATGGGCCCTTTGTAATATCAAATCTACTAATCAAAAGAGAACGACGCCGTATCGGTTTTGATCGGCCGTTCAATTGTAAACACTTATAAAGAGCCCTTGGCGGCAGCGTTAACCGGCAAAGTCGTTGTTGCTCAGGGCGGTGAAGAGAAGAAAACAACATGGGAGTACAAGGGCTTTGGGAGCTACTCGCTCCCGTTGGTCGCCGCGTCTCCGTCGAAACCCTAGCCGGGAAACGATTGGCTATCGGTACACACACGATTTTAAGCAAACTTCACACGTTTTTACTTTTTACGAATCGACGATGAATGTTGAAAATTGCAGATGCGAGTATATGGATGGTACAGTTTATAAAGGCGATGCGTGACGAGAAGGGCGATATGGTGCAGAACGCTCACTTGATCGGATTTTTCCGGAGGATTTGCAAACTTTTGTTCCTGAAGACTAAGCCGGTTTTCGTATTCGACGGTGGTACTCCGGCGTTGAAACGACGCACTGTCATTGCGCGTCGTCGTCAGCGTGAGAACGCTCAGACGAAAATCAGGAAAACCGCTGAGAAGTTACTGCTTAATCGAGTCAGTGACTGTTTTTGAGTTTATTGTTTGAGAAAGCTAGAATGTTTACGAGGAGTGAATTGATTGTGTTTTGGTGTATAGCTCAAGGATATGAGGCTTAAGGAACAAGCCAAGGATCTTAAGAAGCAAAGGCTACAGCAGAGTAAGAGTGGTGGAGATAAGAAGAAGCGTGTATCTTCTGAATCTGTGCCAGAACCTTTGCGAGACTCTGCAGATGAAAAGATAGATGAGATGTAAGAAACAAGTCTGGGTTGTTTAAAAACCATTATGTTGTTGGAAATGCTTTAATGATCTTAATTGATGTAGATCTTCTGCAACTATGGTCGGAGAAAGTGTTGATGATGATGCTATGAAAGGGTCCTCGGTAAGTGAATACTAAACATGGAACTGCAAATATGATGTTTTGCATCTACTTTTAACCCTTTTTCGTTACTTAGAGAGTGTTGTTGTTAGGAAACACGTTGTGTTGATCTGTAAAATGGTATTTCTATGTTCAGTCCCTAATTAGCAATTTATGGATGACTTGCAGAAGTACGATCCCAAGGGAAAGGGAGTTTTGTTGGATGAGGATGACCTAGATAACAGAAGAATGAATAGTAATATTGAACAGGGTTCCTCAGCGGGGACGAAGGATTATCAGGAAAAGTTGGATGAGATGTAAGCGGTAGTTGAGATATGGGTTGAAGATGTTTATTTGCATATAGTCATTTCATGTTTTCCTTTCTTGGTTTAATATAGGTTGGCGGCATCCCTTGCAGCAGAAGAAGAAGGAACTTTTACTAACAAAGCATCGTCTTCAGCTGCAGAAATTCCATCTGAGGAAGAGGGTAGCGAAGAAGATGAGCAAATTCTTTTGGTAATCTATGGTCACTTAGGTTACAGATCACTTATTATTCAGGGGGTTAAATTGGTTAAGTTGAAGATATCTTTAGTTAATCAATTAGCACCAGTTGGCTGGACCTCTTTCTGAAAGTGGAAATTCCTGTCATCTGTGTGTAGTCTTCATTACTTTAATAAAGAAGCATGAGATTGTCTTTGGAATTATGTTTTCCGTCTATAGTAAGGAGTCATCTGATGCTTTACTGTCTTCATCTGCTAATACTGTTTTGTGTACTTTTCTAGCCAGCAATGGATGGGAATGTCGACCCAGCTGTTTTGGCTTCTCTTCCTCCATCCATGCAGCTTGATCTCCTTGCTCAGGTAACTAACGATATTGACAGCATTTCTTCGCAGCATGTTGAGTTACAGTGACGTTTCAGTTTATTTGATAATTTTGTTACTCGTAGATGAGAGAAAAATTGATGTCAGAAAACCGGCAAAAGTATCAAAAGGTCAAGAAGGTGAGTCACATAAATCACCGACACATCTTCCTCATTATGCATGAAGAGATACGTAATGAATATGGAAGTTGTTATGTTGTTTTGTGACTGTATAGGCCCCTGAAAAGTTTTCCGAATTGCAAGTAGAAGCATATCTCAAAACTGTAGCCTTCCGTCGAGAAATAAATGAAGTTCAGAGAACTGCTGGTGGGAGGGATGTTGGTGGTGTTCAAACTTCTAGGATAGCTTCTGAAGCGAACAGAGAGTTTATCTTCTCATCTTCCTTTTCTGGCGATAAAGAGTGAGTTGCTCTTTGAGTCTAATAGAGAATAAGGTATTATCGTATTAGAAAATGACTGATGTTTTGGGTGTGTTCCAGAGTACTTGCGTCTGCTAGAGAAGGAAGAAATGATGGAAAACAGAAAAATACGCCACAGCAGTCTTTGCCAGTCCCTGTTAAGAATATTTCTTCGCTGAATAAATCAGATGCTACTACCGAGTTGGATAGAGATGAACCCGCGAATCCTGATGAAAATATTGAAGTGTACATAGATGAGAGGGGTCGTTTAAGAATAAGGAACAGACACATGGGGATCCAAATGACTCGTGATATCCAGCGGAACTTACATTTGATGAAAGAAAAGGAAAAAACAGCTTTTGGTTCTACGTCGAACAATGATGAAACGTTCAACGCCTGGGAGAACTTTCCTTCTGAGGACCAGTTTCTTGAAAATTTACCGGTTAATAAAGATGATGTTGTGAATCTAGATAACCCGAATGATGATTCCATGCCGCGAAATCAATCTGCAATAGAGATATCATTTGAACATGATGGTGTTGGAAAAGATCATGATGAAGAAGACGATATGTTTCTTCAGTTGGCAGCGGGAGGACCAGTGACAATTAGTTCTGCAGAAAATGATCCTAAAGAAGACTCTTTGTCGTGGGCATCTGACAGTGATTGGGAAGAAGTGCCTGTCGAACAGAGTAGTGTTATCTCTAAGCTTGAAGTGGATTCAAGCAATCAGCATATTCCCGAGAATATTAGTACCGATGAGGATGCAGCAAGGGAAGACACAACTTGTGAAAATGCCAGTAACTTTATAGAGAACGATATAGTAACAAAGCTCTCAAAAGGCTATTTGGAAGAAGAAGCTGATTTGCAAGAGGCTATCCAGAAAAGTCTTCTTGACTTACATGATAAGGAATCCGAGGATGTCCTTGAAGAAAATCAAACGGTGGGGTTAAATCTAGTTGCTGACAATCCAATTCAGAATAGTCTGTGTTCTAGTGAAACTGTTGGTGAAGCTGAGGAAGAGGGAACTATGGACGGAATACTAATCTTGAAAGCTAGTGGTGCTATAAGTGAGCAATCCAACACTTCGGTAACGGACAATGTAGATGGCCACAGAGATGTAACCAAACAAATTGGTACTCACCCTTCTTCCAGTTCTGACAACGTTAGACGTGCTGTAAGAAACGAAATTCCACAAGTAAAGTTAGATATCTCACCCGAGAAATCATATACTATTGCTAGTGAGAGCAGCATGATGTCCACCATGGCTAAACACAATAATGAAGATGGTTCTGAAAGTTTTGGTGGTGAATCTATCAAAGTGTCTGCTATGCCCAGAGCTGATGATGAGAGAATCAGTTCGCACATAGGGATACTCTATGACACAGATTCACAGCAAGAAACAAGGGAGGAAAATAAATTTGACGACCGCACTTTTAATATTGAAAGTTCAACAGATTTAGAAGAGAAAACCGTGCCTGTTGAACTTTCAGAAGCAATTTTGGAGGAGGAAATGCGAGTTCTTGATCAAGAATATGTAAATTTAGGTGATGAACAGAGGAAACTTGAGAGGAATGCTGAATCTGTTAGCAGTGAGATGTTTGCGGAAATACAGGTTTGCCTATTGTCTTTTAATATACTTATGACCCGACCCATTGTCTCTTTATATGATCTTGCAAACTTTTTAAAGTTTTTGTTTTGTTATAACAACAAACTTATAATGTTTTGTTGATTTTGGATTTCCTTAGGAGCTACTGCAAATATTTGGGTTACCATACATTATAGCTCCCATGGAAGCCGAGGCGCAGTGTGCATTTATGGAACAATCAGACCTTATTGATGGTATTGTCACTGACGATTCGGATGTATTCTTGTTTGGAGCAAGGAGTGTGTACAAAAACATATTTGATGATCGCAAATATGTGGAGACATACTTAATGAAGGTGTGCATATCCGTCCTGAAACTCTGTTTTCACTTGTGGTTTTGAGAAATCTTTTTTTCTTTTTTTGGCTGAGTTTATATCCCTCTTCAGTTTCTAATGAGCTTGCTTGTTGTCTTCGTCTTGTCTTTTGTTATAACTTCTTAGCCCTTGTGTTTCTTTACTAGTAGATTGATTTATTTTCCTAGTCGGTAGCTAATTGTTTGATCGATCTGTTCCTAGTTGCGTCTCTAATCGTTTGCATCCAGTTTTCAAACGTCTGATGATTATACCTCTAAACTCGTCTGATTTCCAGGACATTGAGAAGGAGCTTGGCTTGAGCAGAGATAAAATAATCCGCATGGCAATGCTACTAGGCAGTGATTACACGGAAGGAATCAGGTTAGCAGAATTTTGAACTGAATAGGTCAAATTCCCGTTCTCTATGTACTTGACATCGCAATTGTTTTGGCATGCAGTGGAATTGGTATTGTCAATGCTATCGAAGTTGTTACTGCATTTCCCGAGGATGATGGGCTTCAGAAATTTCGTGAATGGGTTGAATCACCTGATCCAACCATTTTAGGAAAGACTGATGCGAAAGCAGGTTCCAGTGCAAAGAAGCGTGGATCTGGCTCCGCAGATAATGAAAGCACCTCAGGTGTCTCGGCCGATGACACAGAAGAAATCAAGAAAATCTTCATGGATAAGCATGTATTGCTATTTTTCTTGAATGGTCCTACTCATCAGAGTGTGACACAACCATTCTACTAACTCATTTTCCTTTTCATATTACAGAGGAAGGTAAGCAAGAACTGGCACATTCCAGCTACTTTCCCTAGTGAAGCTGTTGTTTCTGCCTACTTAAATCCACAAGTGGATCGGTCGACTGAGATTTTCTCATGGGGCAAGCCTGATCTCTTAGTTCTTAGAAAGTAAGTCGTTTCTTGACTTTGCGTTCACATATGTATACGACCATCCTTGCTCTGTACCAGGTTTGCAAAGTAATACCAACAAATTAAACACTCTTATTCCGTCTACCTTCTAGCTTCCTTCAAGCAGTGTAGCATAGTTTGACAGTACCTAGTAGCCACCTAGGGCATGATAAGGATGTTGACGAATCCTAAATGGAAACACGAAAGCCACATAGCCCCCTGTATGAAACTACTTGCGCCTCATGATACAGCATCCTGAGTTATGTAGTAATGTTTTCTTCTTTTTATTCTTTGGGTGAAGGCTATGCTGGGAAAAGTTTGGTTGGAACGGTAAGAAGACAGATGAGCTGCTACTACCTGTCTTGAAGGAGTACGAAAAACGCGAGGTCTTCATCTTGATTTGATCTTTTATTTTACGTATGGATATGATTATTGTGTATGATGTATTAAAATTTTGTTTCGTTTCCTTTGTTTCCATGAAGACGCAACTTCGTATCGAAGCTTTCTATTCCTTCAGTGAAAGATTTGCAAAGATCCGTAGTAAAAGGATTAAAAAGGCTGTCAAAGGAATTGGCGGCGGTCTATTGTCAGAAGTGGTTGATCATACTCTCCAGGAAGGTCCAAGAAAGGGAAACAAGAAAAGACTCTCTCCCCATGAAACTGAAGACAACACTTCAGAGAAAGATTTAAGTAAAACCGATGAGAAGGAACAAAACAAAAGGAAACGCTCTGAAAAACCATCTAGTAGTAGAGGCAGAGCCCAGAAAAGAGGACGGGGAAGAGGAAGAGGAAGGGGCCGAAGAGACCTCCTCCCTGAGCTATCGGACGGTAGTTCTGATGGTGAGGGTGATGACAATGATAATGTAGTTGGTTTGCAGGCACCCAATGAAGCAAAACCGGGCAATCCTCAAAAAATGCGAAGGGTAAGTCTCTATATAATCTTCGTACTGTGTATATTGATTGATTATGTGGTGTGTGACGTGTGTCTCACTTTGTTAATCTGTTGTTTTCAGTCAACACGATCTCGGAATCCTGTGAAGTACAGTGAGAAAGAAGATGATCAATTGGACGAGTCAAGAGGCAATGGAGAATCCCTTAGTGAGAACTTGGATGATGATGATTTTCTCAAAAACGAAGGCAGATTAGGGAATGTCTCTGAAGAAACAACAACCATCGATGCATCGAATAACGAGTGTCCTTCTGAAGACTATATCCAAATGGGAGGTGGGTTCTGCGTAGATGAAGCTGTGACTGGAGATGCTCATTTGGAGGATAAAGCTAGTGATGATTACAGAGTGGTGGGTGGCGGATTCTGTGTCGATGAAGGTGATACAGGTAAGGAAGAAGATGCAATGGATGCAGAGGGGTTAGAAACAGAGAATGTAAAACGCCAAAACACAGCTAAACGTCAAAACGAAGATGCATCATTGGAGGAGTATGGTGGCATTGAAATCGGGAATTCTTCAGCTGGAGGATTAAGTGCTATGCCTTTCTTGAAGAGAAAGAAGAGGAAGAGCTGATACAAAAAAAACTTGTGTATAGTAGGAATAAAAAATAATATTGTATGATTTTGAGATGTTTCTTTGATTGACTTGCTAACTAATAATTATGATGTGAAGAGAAGAGAATCTTTTCTTTTTTTGAAGAGAAGAGATTCTTTAAGGTAGAAATTCTGAAAAAGTCAGAAAGTACTAAAGCTCAGTAGTGGTTTTGTGGAAAACAATAAAGGTAACGGGCGGAAAGAATTTGTGAAGATGTCGAGAATCAATCTTCAAACATTTTTATTCGTTGACTATCTCCTTCAAATATTTTTCGTATCGTTGAGTCGACGTCATACGTTTGTTTCCTTAACATTCATCACACTTAAAACACCTCTAGTATTAGATCGCCAAACTTCAAATTTATTTAGGCGTTTAGCTTATACCCAGCAGATATTTCTAGAACTATATAAAATATATTATAGATTCTTTTGTCAAAAGTATTATCGATTCTTGGATATAACAGGTTGATACAAAGAGCTATGTTTGATGCCAATACAAACATTAGCAATATGTACTCGAATTATCTTAAAAATTCGGTTTCTATTTTATATATTAGTGTATTTTTTCCATGAGTAACTTCATGCATTTGTCCTATGTCAGTGTTTTTTGTTTACATTGATTAGTAAAACCTATTTTAAAATCTGCAAAAAAAAAAACTCCATACAGCTTGGGCACAACCCTAGCTAAGCTATATGAAAATATTTGATTTGAGTAAATATATATCCAAGTTGCACTTTATTAGGAGACTTTTCCTGAAAAAGCATCATTTTTATGGCTTGACCTTTTAAGGCTACATCATGCAGTTTCTTTTTGCTAAAATTTGGTGCAAACATGCATGCAGTTTGAACTATTAAAAGTATTTTATCATATATGGAACAAAAATGAAACCCGTAAAGAATTGTATAGTGTTACTATTGTACTGATGTATAGGATGATCTACCGATTCATTTATTAGTTTTTAAGATATGAAATAATCAACGGACGGATATTGGACGAAAAAAATCTGTGAATCGTAAATAGGTTAAGAAGTTTTTTTTTCTTTAGGTTAAGAAGTTTGAACCACGGACAGTGAAATGTTATAGATGTATCCACATGTGAACCCTTCAGATATAACTAATATAATTAATTACAAAGCCAGCGTAATTTGAAGTTCAAAATTTATATTTGAAAAGAAGAGTTATACTTTTAACAAGACTGTATTTTGCGGGAAGAATATCTTGAAAGAGGTGAGAACTATAATTATTGAAAAACGACCAAGATTTGAGAACATGCTCCGTTCCCAAGCATCAGACACCATTAATCTTCAAAATCTTATCGTCGCTGTTTGCTATTATTATTATGCAACGATGGAATCGTGAAATTATATAATAAAATGGAATGTATATGTAACTATAAAATAGTAAATATATAAAATATTTGAGGAGCAAAATTACAAAAGAAATATGTATGTATTTCTAAGTGTCTGTGAATATTATCCTGATTGTCATTAACATATATATATTTTAAACAGAACTATGGCTGGACACCATTTTATTTGTATAATGACTTCCCTAAAAATACTTTTACAAGCTTCCCTATTTAGGCCTTGATTGGTTGAGCATTAGCATTAGCATTATGCTCTACATTATCCAATCAACATTTGTTAGAAAAGCATTTATAAAAGTATTTAGGCAAATGCTCTCATATGAAATTTTTGGAAGAGCATTTGCATTTATAATTTATAAATTTAAAAATAATATATAATTAGTTCATTTATTTGATTTAATAACATCATAAAATTATTTTTATATCCAGAAAATGAAATTTTGATTTCTAAAATAAATTTACCATATAAATATTTTTAAAAATATTATTTCACATTTAAAATATAATTTAATTATACTTAATTAAATTAATTATATAAATTATATTTTAATTAGTTATATAAATTAGATAAATTGATTATATAAATTATATAAATTAATTATATAAATCAATTATATAATTATATTTTAAATTAATTATATAAATTAAATTATATTTAAAAATAATATAATTAAATTAATCATATAAATTAAATTGTATTTTAAATGCAAAATATTATTTTTAAAATATATATTTTAGTTGTAAAATTTATTTTTTAAAATAACATTTTCTATATAAACATAATTTTTGAAATTAGTAAATAAAATAAAATAATTATATATCTTTTATATATTAATATAATATATATATATATATTAATATATAAAATAAATATATATATATATATATATATATTTATTAGAAATATATTCATTATAAATAAATATATTATATATTATATACTAATTTTAATAATAATTTTAAATAGCATGTAATGCTATTTCTGCCAATCAATGTATTAAACAGTTTAACAAAACTACTTACGCATCTTTAACTTTTATAGCATCTTCTTCTTGTTTTCTCATCTGTTTTGCCAATCAGGACCTTAGTCATACTAAGTGTATTGTAAGTTTGTTGTCTGATGAAAACAATAGGTAACCGATAACAAATTATAGTCAATCTGTGTGTTTTAAAAAGAAATGTCTCTAACCAAGAAACAAATCAATTATATCTTAGGGTTTAATCTTAAAGAGCTTAGTTTATTAGTTCGTAATTTGAATCTAACTTGGAGAGACAGAGATGAGAGAGTGTCGTGACAAAAAGACAGATAAGCTAATTGTGCGGTGGACTTTACACATAATTTTGTCAGTCACGAGTCTTTCTTGTTCTAATGGCACCAAACCCTACTCTTGTTCTTTTCTTCTTCCCCTTTTTATTTTATTTGGATTTTAAAATGCATAGGTCTCTTTCTCTATTGACCATACCCTTTTATGATTTTTATCTCATCTCTTCCTTTTCTCGTGATATATCTTTCTACTCTATGATTACGTGCAAATCAGGGCAATAATTACTATATATATAAAGAGATGATGGTTGCATGGCCAAGGATTTTATTGTAATGATCATGACTAGATATCTATTGGATACAAACTTGACAACTATAATAATATTCGACTGATCCGTTGTAAACATCAAATTAGTTTATATTCCAATCTACAAATCATAATTGAAGAATGTTTTGCACTACATATGCAAGTAAACAAATAGATAAGACATCTTGGACATGTGTATCTAGCTTTATGATTTTAAACATTAGGTGACCCGTGACTTGGTTTTATAACATGATACTATTTTCTATGTGGACATCTGATGAAAATATATGTTTTCTCAAAAAAAAAAAAAAAACACTATTGTTTTATAGTTCTAAATTATCATTTAACGTGCTAATTATTGTATCAATCAACAAGGATACTATTTGTTTTAGCAAACGAAAAGGATACTGTATAAATTATTTTAATTACACTTGGACTTCATTCTTTTTTGTTCAAATGGTTATGATTTATATCATTTTAGGTGTTTAAAACAACTACCAACTAAAACCTCGTAACATGCTATTAGTTAGAATGGTCTGAGCCATCTACATTTTACTATGTAACACGTAGACCGGAGCAGAGCATGTGGTCCACTAGGCAAGGATCAATTGTTACTCGATCTAGCTCTTGTCTTCTAGCTGACTTCAGAATCTTACACTTCGAGTTTCTTACCCATTGACAACTCTTCTTTCTCTCTCTCTCTTTCTCATCTATCTTTCATCAAGATGCCATAACTCTCATCTCTCTCTCTCTCTCTCCTCCCCCTTATCAAACTTAACCCATCACGAGAGACAGAGATTGCCACAATCCATCATAATGGGCGAACACAGAAGAAAAGTGATCTCATTTACTCTGTTTCTCGTAGTGACATTGATACCACTCATCAACGGTGATCTTGACTCAACCCAACTAAACGACGACGTTCTGGGTCTCATCGTCTTCAAATCAGACCTTCACGACCCATCTTCACACCTAGAGTCTTGGAACGAAGACGATATCTCTCCTTGCTCGTGGACCTACGTCAAATGCAATCCCAAAACATCTCGAGTCACCGAGCTTTCCCTCGACGGTTTATCTTTAACCGGCAAGATCGGTCGTGGGATCCAAAAGCTTCAGAATCTGAAGGTTCTCTCACTCTCCAACAACAACTTAACCGGAAACATCGTCGCTCTCTCGAACAACAACCATCTTCAGAAGCTTGATCTTAGCCACAACAGCCTCTCCGGTCAAATCCCATCTTCGCTTGGATCACTCACCTCCTTGAGACACCTCGACTTAACCGGAAACTCCTTCTCCGGTACACTCTCTGATGACGTCTTCACCAACTGCTCGTCACTGAGACATCTCTCGCTCTCTCGCAACCATCTCGAAGGTCAAATCCCAAATACTCTGTTTCGATGCTCTGTTTTGAACAGTCTCAACCTCTCAAGCAACCGTTTTTCCGGAAGCCCTAGCTTCGTGTCTGGATTCTGGAAGCTTCAGAGGCTAAGAGCGTTAGATCTATCGTTCAACACTCTCTCTGGATCGATACCGTTGGGGATACTCTACGTGCATAACTTGAAAGTGTTGCAACTACAAGGGAACCAGTTCTCAGGACCATTGCCTGCAGACATTGGACTCTGTCCTCATTTAAACAGAGTTGACTTAAGTTTCAACCGTTTCTCCGGCGAGATTCCGAAGACTATTCAGAGGCTGAGATATCTAAATCATTTAGATTTATCAAGAAACATGCTCTCCGGTGGTTTCCCGGCATGGATTGGTGACATGACCGGTTTAGTACATTTGGATGTCTCCAGCAATGTGTTAACCGGAAAGCTTCCTTCTTCTATAAGTAACTTGAGGTCTCTAAAGGCTCTAATCTTGTCTGATAACAAACTCTCCGGCGAGGTCCCGGAATCTTTGGAGTCCTGCAAAGAGCTTATGGTTGTTCAGCTCAAAGGCAATGGCTTCACCGGTAGCATTCCTGACGGTTTATTTGATCTTGGTTTGCAAGAAATGGATTTTTCAGGTAACGGTTTAACTGGTTCGATCCCGAGAGGGTCAAGCAGGCTATTTGAGTCGCTGGCGAGGCTCGATCTTTCGCGTAATAGTCTCACTGGAAACATACCTGGTGAAGTAGGGCTATTCAGCAACTTGAGATACCTCAACTTGTCATGGAACCATTTCAACACAAGAGTTCCTCCAGAAATTGAGTTTCTACAGAACCTAACAGTTTTGGATTTAAGGAACAGTGCGTTGATTGGTCCGGTTCCAGCTGATATATGTGAGGCACAGAGTCTACAGATCCTTCAGCTGGATGGTAACTCACTGACCGGTTCTATACCCGAAGGAATAGGAAACTGCTCTTCTCTTAAATTGCTGTAAGTCTCTACTAATTTTTTTTTTTTGTCAAAGTCTCTACTAATTCATGTATCATCTTTTTATTTTAACAACAGCTAATTATACTATTACAAACTACGAGTAATATTAAGTAGACATTGTGCACAATTATACTTGTTTTATTTATTGCAAATGTTATCCTCTTCTTAACAATTATAAGTTTGTTTTTACAGGAGTTTGTCACATAACAATCTTACCGGTCCAATTCCTAAATCACTTGCAAACTTACAAGAGCTAAAGATTCTAAAGCTAGAAGCCAACAAGCTTAGCGGCGAAATACCAAAAGAGCTAGGGAAGTTACAGAATTTGTTACTGGTTAACATATCGTTTAACCGACTCATCGGAAGGTTACCATCAGGAGGTGTGTTCCAGAGCTTAGACCAGAGTGCTCTTCAAGGAAACTTAGGCATCTGTTCACCATTGTTGAGAGGACCTTGCACGCTCAACGTTCCAAAGCCTCTTGTCATTGATCCTAACTCATACAGGAAAGGTAATAATAACGAGGAAGTGTCTGGAAATCGAGCAAGCAAGTTCCACGGCGGAATGTTCCTTAGTGTTTCAGTGATTGTAGCTATATCAGCAGCTATACTCATCGTCTCGGGAGTCATAATCATAACGCTGCTTAACGCATCGGTGAGAAGAAGACTTGCGTTTGTTGACAACGCGTTAGAGAGCATTTTTTCGGGGTCTTCAAGATCAGGAAGAAGCTTAGAGGCAGGGAAACTGGTTCTGTTAAACTCAAGAACGTCGCGTTCGTCGTCTTCATCTCAAGAGTTTGCTAGAAACCCTGAGTTGGTTCTCAATAAAGCTTCGAGAATAGGCGAAGGAGTCTTTGGAACAGTCTACAAGGCACCATTAGGAGAACAGGGGAGAAACTTGGCTGTCAAGAAACTAGTCCCATCCCCGATTATCGAAAACCTAGAAGATTTTGATCGAGAAGTCCGGATCTTGGCCAAAGCGAAGCACCCTAATCTAGTCACGATAAAAGGGTATTACTGGACACCAGAGATGCAGCTTCTTGTGTCGGAATACATCCCAAACGGAAACTTGCAGTCCAAGTTACACGAAAGAGAGCCCTCAACACCGCCTCTTTCTTGGGACGCAAGATACAGAATCATCCTCGGTACTTCTAAAGGACTCGCTTATCTTCACCACACGCTACGTCCAGCAACCGTCCACTTCAACCTGAAGCCGACCAACATCCTTCTGGACGAAAAATACAACCCTAAGATCTCCGACTTCGGACTAGCTCGTCTTCTAACAACACAAGATGGGAACACGATGAACACCAACAGGTTTCAGAACGCTTTAGGTTACGTGGCGCCTGAGCTAGAGTGTCAGAACTTAAGGGTCAACGAGAAATGCGATGTTTACGGGTTTGGGGTTCTGATACTCGAACTCGTGACCGGTCGGAGACCCGTGGAGTACGGTGAAGATAGCTTTGTGATACTTAGCGATCATGTTCGAGTTATGTTGGAGCAAGGGAATGTGTTGGAGTGTATTGATCCTACCATGGAGGAAGAATACTCTGAGGATGAGGTTTTGCCAGTTCTGAAACTTGCTCTTGTCTGTACTTCTCAGATTCCTTCAAATCGGCCTACGATGGCGGAGATTGTTCAGATCTTGCAGGTCATCAGTTCTCCTGTTCCTCACCGGATGCTGGATAGTTTCTGAAAAAAGTCTGTGTTAATTAAATTTTCCGTTATGCAATATTTTCTTCTTATTTTGACTTTTTTTTGTAGAGATTGCTTTCTTTCACAATGGTACGTTTTCTCTTTCTCGCTGTCATCATGAATCATCTTGACAATCATTGTCCATTGTTATCATTTATAGGATTTTTCCTGACAATTTTCATGTGTGCTGTTAGTTAGCAAATAGTACAAATGTACAATAATTACTGACTGGAAAAACTAATTTTGTTTCTTATCTGCTACTGGCTACAAAGCCTAACATCGTGTAAGAAAGATAGACACAATAATGTGGCATATTCATTTGTATGAAAGATTGTTTTTTCTATTGTCCTTTTGTTTTCAACGTCTTTTTGACCATCTTATAGAAAACAAGTTCTGATTCTTATTTTGTGGGGGCAAAAACTCTTATCAGTAAATGATGAGACACTTTTAACTTTCATCTTTTTTACTAGCATTTTAAATTTTCAACCTAACATCTTTATCATAGAAAAATTTAACTTAGCTAACATGTCAGTTTCTAATAAATAAAAAATTAAAAATTAATTAAAATAAATAAAATCAGAAAATTAAATAAAAACAGAAACTTGAATATTTCTATTAAAGAACCGTAATTTCTTTTAAAAATGTTTTAAAACTAAAATATTCAAATGATTTTTACAAATTGTCTAAAATTAAAAGCGAATTTTAGAAATAAATCAAGTAATATAATTAAACTTATAATACTCAAAATAAAAATTCAAACCATAAGAAATTTTAAATTGTTAAAAATCAAGTAATAATTTTAAAATTTTGATAAATTATTACTTGATTTTTTCAAAAGTTCATTTTTAATTTTACAAAATTTATAATTTCTTAAGGTTTGAAATTTTCTTTTGATTATCATAAGTTTAACAATATACTTTATTTTTTCAAATTGGGTTTTTTGATTTCAGATAATTTATAAAAATATTGAATATTCTTAGTTTTAAAAATTATGAGGTTTTAAAACAAATATTTAATTTTCTGTTTTTATTAATTTTATTTATTAAAACGACACATCATCAATTTTCACCCATAAATGAACATTCTGTCACCTTTTGATTTGATGAATAAGTAAGCCAAGTTGAATGTTTTTTTTTGTGATAAAGATGTCAAGTTGATGATTTAAAGTGTTAGTGAAAAGAGTTGAAGGTATCACTACAAGAAAGCTGGGTTTTGACGAGGAAGATTAACGAGGAAAATATTTCCTCGTTAAATAACGTGGATATTACGATGAACCGAGGAAAAAGCCCGTTATTTCCTCGCTTAACGCGTGGATATCTTTCCTCGTAAGAACACGTAAATTCGTCGGCTACGTGGATGGCGTCGACGTTCGAGGAAAAACATTTCCTCGTAAGTCGACGTAAATATAGCTTCAGTATTTACGTGGTTAAAGTTGGACGAGGAATTAACCACGAAATAATTGAAACACGTTTTTGTTTCACCTTATATTTTCGTACTTAATTCTCGCTAATCTCAACAACCAGATTCGAAAATTTCTATAAATATGGACGTTTGAATCTCATTTTGACACACAACAAATAAAAAAAGTTATAAAAAAAATTATGTCCACGTCCGAATATTTTGAGTTCGAAGGTGGATGTATATGCATAGAGATGCTAACGGAGAGTGAAAGAATATCTTGGGGCTGGAGACATTTATGCATCAGCGGATTCCACACTTCAAGAAAGTGGTAAGATGTTACGCCCTGTAGGAAATGCAACAATTCTAAATTGGCAAATCGTGAAAATGTTTGGAAGCATTTAATAAATAGGGTTCACGCCAAATTACTATATCTGGTTTCATCATGGAGAAGGTTATAATTATGATCAGTGAAGTAATAGTAATAACTTCGAAGAACTGGTTGATCATCATTTGCTTAATGAACATAACCATCGGAAGAAGGTAGTGGTAGATTGTGATAGGGTTCATGATATGGTAGCGATGCATTAAGTGAGCTCATGGCGAAGATGAAGAACCTAACATAGATGCCAAAAGTTTTATGAAATGTTGAATCGGCAAATCAGCCACTTTACAGTGGTTGTAGAAGGTCTCTAAATTATCGTTGGCGCTAGAATGATGAATATAAAACTGATCACAATCACCGAAAGTTGCATGAATGAATGGGCAGACTTGTTTAAAGAGTATTTGCCGGAAAGCAATGAGTCTGCTGATTCTTACTATGAGATTGAAGCTGGTCTATAGTCTTGGGTTGCCTTCGGAGATGATAGACATTTGCATCGACAACCGCATGATCTACTTGGGAGTTGATGAGAAGTTAGAAGAATGTCGATTCTGAAAGCCACGATTGGCCGCGAGGCGGGACGTAATAGGTACATCAAAGGATGTGGTACTACCAATTCTGAATGATTGAAAAGATTGTATCAATCGAGCGGTGCGGGGAAGATGAGATGGCATGCCGAGCATACCGAGACGGATGGTGAGATGACTCATCCATCGATGCAAGAAACACGAAACATTTTAACAAAGTATATCCGAATTCGCTAGCAATAGCGGAATGTGTATCTCGGTTTATGCACAGGATGGATTTAGTCCATTCGGTCGAGGGAGACAATATTCATTGTGGCGATCTTTCTTACGCCATGACCTGCCAGGAGATGTGCAATTTCGGGAGTTGATATTCTTGACCATATTAATACCTGGTCCGAACCATCCAAAAGGTCTGGGATGTTTTCCTGCAACCACTTATAAAGAGTTGAAGGATTTGTGGTTTACGGGGTGAGGGCGTATGACTGCTCAACGAGCGAATTTTACGATCGGCGATGCTTTGTGGACCATAAGTGACTTTCCTGCTATGGGATGTTATGGATGGACAACACATGGTAGATGCCTGTCCATATTGTAATGGAACGTGAGATCGTTTCAACTAAAAATGGTAGGAAGACAAGTTGGTTCGATTGTCACCGTCGATTTCTTCCGCTGGCCACCCATACGAAAAACAAGAAATTGTTTAAGCACAAAGGGTTGTCGAGACACACCTCCTCCATATCTAACGGAGAACAAATTGAAGCGCCTCGATTACTATGGAGCATTGGAAACAGCTCAGCGTGGTGGTAATTGGCATGTCCCGATGTATGCGATTCTTATGGTGTTCATCACAACTGGCACAAGAAGAGTATATTTTGGGAGTTGCGTATTGGAAGGATCTTCTTCGCCACAACCTCGATGTGATGCATATAGAGAAGAATTTCTTTGAGAACATCATGAATACAATATTGAATGTCGGGAAACAGACAACATAAAATCGAGGTTGGACTTGCAGACATTTGCGAAAGTGAGTTACATATAAAAGCAATGGACAAGTTCCGTTCCCATATTTCGATTGTCTTGAGAAAAAAGTCGGTGTTGTTCGGTAGGTTTGCATCAGTGAAGTTTCCGATGGGTATGTTTCAAATCTCGAAATGTGTGTTGAAAAAGGTCAAAAGTTCTCGGGATGAAGAGTCATGATTGTCATGTCTTTATCAACGACTTTTGCATTTGCATTGATGAGCTACTTCCAACAAACGCATAAGCACTTGCGGTATATATATATATATATATATTAACAGTTATTTTAAAATGGTTTAGTTTGCTATTATATATGACTAATAATGTGTTTCATTGTATTTGGAATATACAAGGCATTGGAGCATTTTCAGGGATCTGAGCACACTCTTAAAGAAGAAGTCGTCGAACAACTGGAGAACATTCCCATCTTATTGTGCAATTTGGAAGATATTTCCACCTGGATTTTTGGCGTGGAACACCTAGCTGTCCACCTCCCATATGAGGCATTACTTGGACACGTACATTACGGATGGATGTATCGGTATGAGCAATGAAATATTTGAAGGGAAAAGCAAAAATCTTGCGAAAGTTGAAGGTTATAATTGCGGGAAGTTTGTGGAAGAAACTTCTCACTTCACATCGTACTGGTCAAAAAATGCGTACTCGAAAAGAGCTCGAAGATCTGATGGCGGTGTGGCGCCAACATATGATTCTTGTGTTCGGACATCTTTAGCCAGATAGGTCGACTCGGTGGAAAATTAAAAGTGGTTTGGTGGTCAGTGAAGAAGGCGTCATAGTGCACACATCATATTCTACTTCAATGCGATGATCCTTTGATCGTTATTTTGAAAGGTAACATATATTGACAATTCTAAATACATATATAAGTTTAATTTTAAATACATATATATAAGTATATTAATTTTCATAAAGTTTGTGATTTTATAGCATGTTTGTTTCTCAAGTCAAGAAACATTCCCGGTATATCTAGTCATGTAGACAAAGAAAAAGATCAACACTTTATTAAGTGTTCGGACTTCGAGGTATTACTCTAACTTTTAATTTTGCAGAATTTTTCATACAATGTATAATATAAAACTCTTAATTTTGCAGGTTGATTATGAAAGCGATCAGATTATCTAAGTGGTTACATGAAGTAATTCAAGCTCCACGTGTAAGGTTACCACATCACAGTGTATCTGCGGTATACTTTTCACACATATGAGTATGGTAGGCGTGACGTGATGGAATGGATATGTGTGAAACAATTTCTACGGTATCTTGGCGGATATTATTGAAGTGGAATTCGGGAATCTTGAAGCTGAAATCGTTCTTTCAAATGTGAATGGTTTGACCTATCGTTGGACGAGGTGTCGGTTTAACAAATTTGGTGTAGTTGATGTCAACGGTGGGCGAAGGTACAACAAATTGAGCCTTTCATCTTAGCAAGCGAACCAAGTTAGCTCTTCATACCCGGTGAGAGAATGGGAATAAATTGGTTAGCCGTGATCAAAGTTACACCTCGGGCAATTATCGGTGGGAAGAACCACCATTGCAAAGAAGATGTCGTCGAGCAGGCTCAACAACAAATTGATGACATCCTTCTCATTGATCCATAATGAAGAATATGAAGATGTTATGGGCGATGCCACAAGCGAAGCTGACGAGTTTAATGAAAATGATGATGTTTCTAGTGATGGCGAGAATGGCGATGTATCGATTGATGTATTTGTTTCGATATAATCACTAAAACTATTTAGATAATTTTATTAAAAAAAGATTGAGATTATAAGTATTGAAATTGTGGTTTTATAATTTAGGGTTTGGATTGGAGAGAAGAGATGAAAAGAAGATAAAGAAAAGTGTTTGGGGTTTGGAGATTCGGTTTAGAGATTTCACATTTCCTCGTAATATCCTAGTTCATTTCGTGGATTTTGAGAAAAGTTAAGATTCCTCCTTAAAACCACGTAGATGGGCGAGGCCACTTACGATGAAAGCTTGTTACGTTTTAGCGAGGAAATGGTCCTTATTTCCTCGTTGATTCTAAATCCCTAAATATCAACCCCTAAACTCTTAATTTTTATCTATTTCAGTGTCTTAAAAAGAAGAAAGAGATAGAATCACATATGGCAGACTCACGAAATCTAACCCGTAAGGCTATACTATATGTAACTCATTATCTTCTTTCTTTTTTTCTCAAATCTTGTAATTTGAAACAAAATTTAAGAATATATAGTGTTTGATTTGGGTGATTTGGGTGGGATGAGAAGGAAACATCCATGTATATATAGGAAAACATATCTCGTTATTTTACGTCACCACATTTCCTGCCATTTCTCGCCATGGCGTGGAATTAACGAGAAGAGTTTTACTTTTTAATTTTCCTCGTTAAAGCCCGTCACTTGGCGAGAAATAGAAATGAGAATTGTCGCAAATCGAAATGTTAATATTACATTAATTTTAAATTGTAACGTTAATTTTTTATTTTCCTCGTTAAAGCCACGTCGATTGGCGAGGAAATGGCGAGGAAATGATGAATTTTGCAAATTCTAACAACCCTAAACCTAAAGTCGAAACCTAACACAAGCCTAACACTGAAACCATATATTCCAAATACATCTTCCCTTAAACCACAATCTCTTAAGTAGATTTGAAAATAATGTTTATATTTTTATAAAAATATAATTAAAATTAAATTTACAAATTTTAAATAAAGATTTAAAAGTAGTCTCTAAAGTATTTTCGATTTGGAAAATGAAATGTTGAAAAGAAAAATTAGAAATAGAGGAGATTGAAGTTATAGAAATGATGGTTTGAGATTATATGAGGTAAGATATGAAAGATGGGATTATAGGTTTGGGGTTTGAGATTTTAGGGGTTTAGGACATTGGCCTCGGCTTTCCTGCTGAAAAGCGGGCCTCGGGCTTCCTCGCCAAGAAAAACGGGCCTCGGGCTTTCCTCGTGAGTTAGCGTGGGCTTTCGAGAACAAAGATCGGGCTCGCACTTTCCTCGTTAACTTACTGAGAAATAGCGAACCCTAATCTATATATATCTTGGCCATGACCCACACCTCATTTCTCCATTTCCTCTCCTCTACCTCTCCATAATGGTAAGCCTCTCTCTTTCCTCTCTTTTGTATAGGATAGATTAGGTGGTTAGTTTAGAGAAGTTAGATTAGGTGGTTAGTTTAGAGAATTTAGATAGGTTTATGGAATATTTATTTATATATATTAGTTATAAATTTAAGTTTAAGTGTTGATTTTAATTTTGAATTTATTTTTCTCAGTATTATGAAGCATGCGCTCTCATTACGCACAGAGATGTTGGTCTGCGTTTTCGGTTAGACCCATCTGTTTCAGGTCCGGTTCTTCTTCAGTCAGCGAGACTGTCGACTCGGTATTCACATAGAGTCTCGCCTCCTCCGATGGCTCTCCACGATGCCAGCTGCTCCTCATGTGCGCCCGATGCCCGCAAATCATGAAGTTCATGCTGATTTGCAGGTGCCGCCGAGTGCCCCTTATTCTCAGTACGGTCGAGGACATTCTCGCTATGCCAGGCGGAGAAGGCTACGATCATAGACCCGACCGACCGACGGAACTATGTGGTAAGTTAAAATATTTTATATTTTTATTTGACTTTTAAAAATTTTAGGTTAAAATTAATATTTATATTTTTAATGTTTTTCAGGTTTGGGCTTGGCCTTGACTTGCAGGGACACGTAGAAACGATGAAAGGTTGCCAGCGTATCCACATCCTAACGAAACTAACTCAATCCACGTCGAAGGGCGTGGTTCAAAATTCTGCTGTAAGTTATTAAATTATTTACTAATTTAATTTTTGAATTTTAAAATTTTAAAATTATCATAAATTATTCTAATTTATTTTTGGCAGCAAAAATATAATTGGTCTTTGGGGTCACGGAGAAGGTGCGGAAGGGTTTCAGAAGGTGAAAGCACGGTTGCTGACACGGTCTCAACTGGAAGGGTGACTGGATCGTGAAGGGTTATGTGAAAGGCAAACTGAGCTCACCGAAAGCAGGGATGGCCTCATCTTTATTGGAAGGATCGAACTCCATCAAAGTCGAGGCTTGCTCTAACTCCGTAACTTTCGGTTGATGAGAACGGCCAAAGGCAATCTACACTCTACGGGCCAAAACCCCACGCTGCTATCCGTTTGGAAATGGTGCGTAATTAAATATTTTAATTTATTATTTTTAATATATATATATATATATATAATAAAAATTTAACTAATTTTCTTGATGTTTTGTAGGCGAGTTGGGGCTTCCCACTCTTCTCGAACTTTCGACGGACCCACAGAATAAAGGCGGGCCAGTTTTAGATGGAAAGTCGAGCAAATCTACAACCAGGTGGCACTTCGGGTTGCGGGCGTGAACCCGTGGCGAGAGTCGCTGACGGTTGCGTCGCTTTATCCATACACAAGTGGATCAGATTCTGAGGTAACTTTTAAAAATTAAATTTTAAATTATTACTTTAAAATTATTACTTTAAATTTAAAATTTTAATATATATATATATATATATATATTTTTTTTTTAAGGTGCCCGAAGAAAAGGCGTCGATGGGGATTGGTTCCGTCAGCGATGTTAGAAGCGACATCGTCTTATAGTCGAGCGGAGGGCGAAGTCTCTCATTCTGCAATCGTTGGACTCGACAAAACTGGCCTTCGACAAAAGCTGATTGGCCTGGCAGCTTCCTTCGGCTCGTATGGGTGGAGTGGAGGCTTTGGGCGTGATAGCCACAAATGTCAGGAATGGGAGGCATTGTTGAGGAGCGTGCGACAACAAACCACTGTCCAGGTGAGCCATCGGCACACGCGCAGGCGGATGTCGAGAAGGCGTGGTCGCAGTGCGAGGCAACTGGTTTTTGGTGTTACTTTTTATGAATGCTAAAATATAACATATTTATTTATAAAATATATTATTTTTAAATTTTTTTTAATTTATAATTTTTAATAAATAATTTGATTTTTATTAATTAATTACTCTTTTAAAATCTATAAAATAAGAAGCGGCGTAAATTGGCTAATTCTGAGTTCTTTCGTGGAAAACTAACGAGGAATTAGAGGAAATGTCAGCGTGGAATTAACGAGAAACCTTCTCGAGAAGTTCACGAGGATCTTACATTGAATATTTTTCTTATTTCGTGAACTTTACGAGGATCTTTTTCCATGGTATTTTCGTGGTATTTCTGATGAAACATTTCATTTATCGAGGAAAGTCAGCGGCGTCTTCGTGGAAACATAGCGTGGTATTCTGGGAATACTTTACGCCGTCTTTACGAGGAAATATCTGACTAGCTAATGCGAGGAAATGGCGAGGAAATATATTTAACGACAAGCGTATTACGACCAAGCGGGTTTCCTCGTTAATTCCTCGTAAGTCCTTTTTAAAGTAGCAGGGAAATTAAGCCTCGTAAAATAATTGTTTTCTTGTAGTGTATAAAGTGTCAGTAAATACCACTTTGAAAGTTTTTATGCGATTTTCCGAGTTTTTTTGAACTACTATACTAAATGATGTTTTAAGCCGTAGTTTTCTATCAAGTTGAATTTCACAAACACAAGCAGTCGAGTATTTCATGGTTCCGTAGTGGTACATTGTTCAGGTCCAGACTTTGAACAACTCTATTTGCACGACATATCTCTATATATTTTTTTTTTATGTCTTTATGATCTTGATTTTCTTTTTGTAGACTCAAATCATGAGAGACTATAGCATTGGCGTGAGCTTCTGGATCGCGCCGTCACATTGAGCTTGAGTGCATGGAAGATAAAACCAAATATAGCTCTAGTGTCAATCGTTTGTTTGGTGAGATTCGTGAGAACATATATAACTACTTATTTATGAGTTTTTCCTACTCAGTACTCACCATGAGTGTTTAACTAGTCTTTTTAACAAGGAAATGTTTTTGTTTGTTATGATATATATGATTAGGGAGTGTTTGGATCTTGCATTAACAATACAATCCACACGTGGGCGTTGCGGATCAAGGGGCCTTTATTTGTTCCAATGTTAAAGCCTCTGTCGATTGTGATTGCCGTGGCAATGGGCATGATCTTCCTCCGGGACTCTCTCTACATTGGCATGTGAATAAAATTACATTTTTTGTACAAACCAAAATATAATCTAGTAGCTTATCCATATTGGTCAGGGCATGGTCTTGATATCCAGTGAGTAAACTTGACTATTGCCGAATCTAAATAGTAAATACTTGAATCCAAGATTAGTTTGAGCTTAAGCTTAAACCTAGTGGTTATAGGAAAGTATAAGAAATGATACTTCCAGGTCCCGCCCAAATAAAAGGTTCTTGTGTATTCTTTCATTTTCTTCTCCACTAAACTCTTTTGTTTCCATTTTTGTGATTGAATATTGTCGATCTCAGCTTGATCGCGGCAAGTGTAATAACGACCCGGTTTTACAGGTGATGTGGGGCAAAGCCAAGGAACTGGCCATGGTGGCAACAAGCCGGGTACCAACGAAGCTGGCCTTGATTGTCCATCAGATCCAGAGAAGGCTCCTCTCCTAGAAAGTTAGAAGAATGATGAGCATGTCTAAGTACCATCAAGCAGTCAAGATAGCTCTGGAATTGTGTGAAAATTTCATATGTGAATATCTTTTTAATTTATTTGACGAGACAAATGTGATCTTTAATTTTAGGAATCAAGTTTCTTCCAATCACAATTTCATAACCTAGTAGTATACATACATCTAAAGTATGTATCTCAACTTAGCATATCTTAAATATATTATTAACATAATTAAGCTGGACAATAATGATTATGACATCCATGATAATTGGAACTCGGTCAAATCCCATAAACTTGAAGGTCTTAATACGATATTAAAAATAGTTTTATGTTTGATTAGTACAAAGATAAATAACATTGGTCAAACACCTCGAGGATAGAGTTCCAGATTCAGACAGATCTTCAAAGTTCCAAAAGGAAGAGAATCAGACAACGATGGCTGGGAGGTTCTGTCAGAGAGACGGCTGGATCATGACGGCGATGGTGGCGGTTGTGGTCTCAGACGTGGGAATGAATACTCTGTTCAAAGCGGCGAGCTCAAAGGGAATGAGCTCATACGTCTTCCTCGTTTATTCTTATGGAATCGGAGCTCTTCTTCTCCTTCCTTCTCCTTTCCTCACCCACAGGTCAAGATCTCTACCACCGTTGAGATTCTCTGTGCTCTGTAAAATGGGACTTCTTGGTCTACTTGGGTAAGACCTCTTATTCTTCATTATTTTCTCGATCAAGATTTTGCGTTTGTTGATTACTAATTAGAGATGATGTAATGATGATGGTTGGTGACGTCACTCTTCTTTGGAATGAGAGAAGATGTGTGTATTTGATGTTAGGTTACACGGGAATTAAATATAGCTCTCCTACTTTGGCTTCAGCGATGAGTAATCTTACTCCTGCTTTCACCTTCATCTTTGCTCTTCTCTTCGGGTACTTCATCTTTCTGCAAAACCTAGCAGTATCAAATTCGATTTTGACTATTTTCAGGTTCTTATCCGGTTATCTAATCGAATGAACCGAATCGAATTGATTTACCAGACCAGCCTACATAATGCATACCAAATTTGGATTCAATTAGGCATATTGGTTTAAGATTCGGTTCGGCATATTGGTTCAAGATTCGGTTAGGCATATTGGTTTAAGGATCGGTTTGGCATATAGGTTCCAGACCTGGACGTTCTTTATTTAGTCCGGTTAGTAGAACTCGTTATATATTCGGTCTGAAAAAATTGTAACCCAAATGAATCTCTCTCTCTCTCTCTCTCTCTCTCTCTCTCTCTCTCTCTCTCTCTCTCTCTCTCTCTCTCTCTCTCTCTCTCTCTCTCTCTCTCTCTCTCTCTCTCTCTCTCTCTCTCTCTCTCTCTCTCTCTCTCTCTCTATATATCTCTCTCTCTCTCTCTCTCTCTCTCTCTCTCTCTCTCTCTCTCTGTCTCTCTCTCTCTCTCTCTCTCTCTCTCTCTCTCTCTCTCTCTCTCTCTCTCTCTCTCTCTCTCTCTCTCTCTCTCTCTCTCTCTCTCTCTCTCTCTCTCTCTCTCTCTCTCTCTCTCTCTCTCTCTCTCTCTCTCTCTCTCTCTCTCTCTCTCTGTTTAGTATTTCTACTGTATGCCGGTTTGTTATAAAAATCAAAATGTAAATGTATTTTCTGTTAATAAACAGTATGCATAACTATGATTAGATCTATTTTATTATATATACAAGGTAAGCAAGCATATTTTATAAAAAAAAAATTTGGAAAAAATAGAAAATGTTGGGTAGCTAAATATTTTATAATTTTCTTTGATGGGTACATTTGATTAGCGAATTTGGTTTTAATCTTGGTTTAGTTAGATTTGTTATATGTTTTGTAACTTTGTTATTCGCTGTATGAAATCTTTGGATGCCTAGATTTTCTTAAATTTTTTGTTTGTATCATAAGAATGGAGAAGGTATCTATAAAGAAAAATAGCAGCTTAGCCAAAGTGGTGGGCACAATAGTTTCGATAGTAGGTGCACTTGTGGTCACTCTCTACCATGGTCCCATCATCTTCGCCGCATCTCAGCCCCCCGTTCATCTTCCTCAGTCTCTCTCGCCGCCTCCATCCCCACCGTCAACTTCTAATTGGGTCATCGGCGGATGTCTCCTAGCCCTTGAATACACTCTCATCGCCATCTCGTACATCATACAGGTACATATAGAATAAACATCTATTTCTTACATATAAATAAACTTAAGCTATGTTTTTTCATTATATTTAGGGGATGGTAAATTCGACGGGCTATGTTGTGGAGTCGTGGACGGTGCGACATAAGGGACCATTGTTCCTAGCAATGTTCAGGCCGTTAGCTATATTAACCGCGGTTGTATTAGGCGCGATTTTTCTAGGCGATTCTCTCTATCTAGGAAGGTGAAAAAGAAGCGTTAAGTTTTCGAAACATGGATAATCTATTTAGTATTATTTCTATCTCGTATAATCACTTTCAAACTTTTTTCTTGTGTGTTGGCAGTGTGATTGGTGGAACGTTGATATCGATAGGTTTTTACACGGTTATGTGGGGAAAAGCAAAGGAAGAGAAGGCGGATATCGATTCTCATAATGTTGCTTCATCGTCACATTCAAAGAGAGTTCCACTTTTGATGAATTACGCAGCTCAGAAACAAGTGTAGTAACCATCTTGTTTGTTCAGCAAAGTTTCATTTTCAGGATATCGGGTGTCCCATAATTCATGTATTTCAGTTGCGCGGTTTTAGCGATTTAGCTTAACCCATTGGTCTTGAGTGCAGAACAATCTACTGGCCGAACCAGGACCAACTGTAAAGCAAGTAGTATCATGGGTCGGTTTGTATAAAAGCTAAGTGACATTAACTAGAATTGCAAGTGTCTAATTGTTTTTCAGTCAGTAGTTTGCGCAAGTGACTAGGGCCCATGAATCAATTATCTTGTTTAGTTTTCTATTTTTCCGCTGCAATGGACCTACGGGATTCCCTTGAGTTTATGTGTCTATTAAATACTTACACGTCGCTCTCACGCTTCGTCTCCAGTTATTCGCATGCGTTTGTATTAAAATTAGGATAAAACTTCATATAAATTGTGGCTATGAAAAAAAAAAAAAAAAATTGTGGCTATGATCCGTGTCGTGTATATTGATATCAATTCATATATCTTCTGATATGGATAATTGGTGGACTGGGACCAGTACAACACCAAAAGATTGTTTTTTTACCAGATATGTGGGTGTAGAAGAAAAAAGAATATTGAGTATCTTTTTGTGAGGAGAGACGAAGAAAAACAAGCCCGTCTGATATTTGTTCAAAACAACGATCGCTAGCTTGTGTACTCTGGTGAGTCTAAAAATATTTGTGTGTGTTTTAGTGGCTCACTGATTTTTATGTTTAAAAGTAAGAGCATCATTAACGCAGTAGCTTAGGAGGGATGCTTAATGATTTTCGGATTAAAAAAAAAAAGAAAATAATGTATTAACCTAAGCCACGGTGCTTAATTAAGCAATGGAAGAGCAGGCGCTTAGAGAACACGTGTCGTGTCGAGCAGCGTTGAAAAAAAACCGAAGTCTCTTCGTCTCTTCCTCTCTATCGGCTCTGTCTCTCTCCCGGTGATCGGACCTCCGTTTGGATCTCTGTTCCAAGTCGAAACCAGAGAAAAGGACCTACGCTAGCAGATCGACCCTTCTCGGTGTTCCTCACATCGCCACTGGAGATCTCGTCCATGAGGAGCTCGCCGTCGAGGCCTCTCTCCCGACAGTGCAGTCACTTTTGTCTTGTCTTTCTCTCTCTGCGTTGATAGTCTCTTCTATGTTCAAATCTGATTGAAAGTTACCTTCTTTTAGCAAATCCTGTTTCTTTTCTTTTAGTTGATGGATCTGTTGAAATTCATCCATCTTTGAACAAATCTAATGAACTAGGTCCATTGTGTTTTGTGCAAAATGTATCTTTGTCTGTTCTTTGTATGTAACTAAAAGTTGTAGAGTCCCTTGTAACGATTCTGATGAATTAGAGTCAACGGCTGGCTCTTCTCTGTTAACAATGGAACACAAGCTCCGTTTTTGTATAATTGTGTCTTTTGCTTGTTCTTCTTATGTATTAAGAGAGTTGTAGAGTCTCTATAATGGTTCTGAGCTCACTATTATTACTTGATGCAGCTGTCGAGATTGTAAACCAAGGAAAACTGGTGTCTGATGAGATCATAGTAAACTATTATCAAAGAGACTTGAGGCTGGTGAAGCCAAAGGTGAATCAGGTTTCATTCTTGATGGCTTTCCTCGAACCATGAGACAAGCTGTAAGTAGTAAACTCAGTGGCTTCACACATCTTCACACATATTAATCAAGTTTGATGATTAATTAATGTTTAATGCTGTTTTTGCTTGAAATCTTGGAAGATGTAACTGACATCGACTAGTTGACAAATGCCTTGGGAGGAGAATGCAGCAAAGGTTTCAACGTTGCGCACATTAACCTAAAGGGTGAGAATGGGAAGCCTGCAATCAGCATGGATACACTTCTCCTCCACCTCGGTGTATGTCAAAGCTCATCACTCGGCGGATGATCTGAAGAGGTTGTGAAAGCTAGGCTTCGTATATACAAAGAAACCGTAAGATCCTTCTCTAACTAGTAGATTAACTTTCACTTGATGATACAAGTGATGCTTAGTATTATTTGTTTGTTTTTTTAATGCAGAGCCAGCCTCTTGAAGAGTTGGTCTTGTTCAAGCCGTTATTGTTGCTTGGTCTCGTTCAAGCCGTTATTGTTGCTTGGTCTCGTTCAAGCTCAGGATTGGTCTTGTTCAGGATCAACAAGGTCTCCACTTCTTATCTTAATGTTTTGTGTCTTGAAATACTTCTACTCTTTATGATTCATGTCTTACTTGTATTCTTGTGAACTCTTGTAGAATGTGCTTGAAATGTTGTGTCTCAATGTTTAATTTTTTTTTAAGAACCCCTAGATAAGATATTTGCATTGGAGGACAACAATTTAGAAGTTTCTTAGATTAAGTGCTTAACACTCATTTATTACTAAAAAAATGATTAAGCACCCCATTAGGGGTGCTAGGGTTAATGATGCTCTAAGGTCCTCGCTGCAACGACTTTCTGGCTGTCCATAATCATCCGTTTTTTATACTTCCTCCGTTTCTAAATAAGTGTCACTTAGACACATTTTAATAGGTATATTAAAAAATTAATTAAATATACTAATATACCTTTATTAGATATATAATTATTTAAATAAAAAGTATTTAAATAAATATTCATTGGTTAGTTAAAAGGATAAGAAAGAAATAATGTATAAAAATTGTATTGAAAAATATAGAATAACACTTATTTTCAAACAAAAAAATGTTTGAATGATATTTATTAAAAAACAGAGGGAGTAATAATCATCAGTTTTATACGTCAAAATTTATTTATATTTGAAACATCAAAATTTCATAGTGTATTGGTTTATGTGAGATTTTTTTTCATGATTTTAGTCAGCCAACTACATAAATCGACAAGATTATTTTTTTATCGAAATTTTCACATGAACTATATTTAAATTTGAAAGCCTTTAGTCAGCTTGTATGTTTGGGAGATGAGTTTTTCTTTAGCTTACCATGAATATGGAATAAATGTTTTAGACTCCCGTATTCGTCGTCCTTCCAATACACCTCCGGAAATAATATTTTAAAGTCAACTAACCGACGCCTCGGACCACCAAACGTCATTTCCTTTTCTATTCTTTTTTTTTTTAACACAATTCCTTTTCTATTCAGTATATAAAGAAAATCTAACAAAGGATAATAAATAACAGACTCTCATTAAAACAAGACCAAGATCTCTATCTTTCCAACAATGGCGGAAGCCGTAAGTCTCTGGCGGAGAGAAGCCATGTTCTTGACGGCCATGCTTGCGTCCGAAACCGGTATTGTCGGACTGAATACTCTGTTCAAAGCAGCGACTTCAAAGGGACTCAACTCTTACTCCTTCCTCGGCTATTCTTATCTTCTTGCTTCTCTTCTCCTTCTTCCTTCTCATCTCTTCTCCAACAGGTTTCTAATCACTTTAAATCTTTTTAACCGTTTGTAACCATTCATTTTTTTTCATTTTATATCGTATGCTTCTTTTTTAACAGGTCAAGCTCACTTCCTCCACTAAGTTTCTCAATACTCTGTAAGATAGGACTTCTTGGACTAATAGGGTAAATCCAACTACACCAATTCTTCTTCCAGTTTTGACTATATAACTATCTTCCACTTAAGTGTTGTTAATATAAATGTTTTGTTTATCTTGATTGTTGGCCGAACAAATAATACCCAAAAAAAGAACAGATCAACGTATGTGATCACGAGCTACATTGGCGTTAAATACAGCAACCCAACCCTAGCTTCCGCTATTAGCAATATCACTCCTGCTCTTACCTTCATCCTCGCCGTTATCTTCAGGTCTTTCTTCTTCACTAATCATTGAGTTTTACAGTCTATTTCTGGTTAACTTTATAAAACAAAAAATTGACACATCTTTTCCTCAGTGTATATCTTGTTAAAGTCTTAAAGAGTCCAAATGGTATTAAAGCTTTATTGGCCTTCAGCTTGATAGGCAACTTGAAACTGAGTTTTGTTCAAATCAACTAAATTCAGTTCTCTTTTAATGATTTTTTCAGATCGAGAACTTAATACTCTTAAAAAGTCAGATCATGTTAGTTAGCTTACTTTACTATCAATACACTCTGCTAACCAATTTTCCTAATTAGCTCTGCCAACTAGAAGGCTTTATCCCACCACTACGACTGTCTCAGCTACAAAACTTCAATATATTGATATTTTGTTGCTGTTGTACTACGCATATATTTTTATTAGTGACTGCGTATATTTAGTCAACGAATTTTTGTAATTTTAATAGAAAATGCGTATTATTTGGTTTTGTCGAAGGAATATTTGGTGCAAGTATATTCTCTCCTTCTTTTCTTTCTTTCTGTGAATACATTATTTCTTTCAACTCGCTACTCCATCTACCTAACAAGGCTGCTTTTTGCATTATTCGACAAGATGCGTATTTATCGGTCTATTTGTTTTTGCTTTTTGGCATTTCGACCAAAAAAAAAACACTACGTGGTTTCAAATTAATTGGAATAAAATAAGACGTGACATAAGTCATTTTAATTGGTGAAAAAGAATGGAGAAAGTAAGATTCAAAGAAAGCAGCAGTGTAGCAAAAGTGATGGGGACGATATTATCATTAGTAGGCGCATTTGTGGTGGTTCTCTACCACGGCCCACGTGTCTTCGTTGTATCATCTCCGCCGTATCTAAAGTTCCCTCAGCTTTCTCCATCACTATCATCTTCAAACTCTGATTGGATCATTGGTGGATGTCTTCTCACCATTAGAGACATCTTCGTATCTCTTTCTTTCATACTCCAGGTATCATTTTCGGTTCTCAGTTGTGCATACAGATTCTTTTTTGGGTTTATGGTCAATCGTGACCGATCCAATGGAAATAGTGGTCTGAATCAAGAAAACAATTTATGACACTTTCCAATGTTAAATTCTAAAAAAATCTCTAAAACTGTATTAAAATATCTAAACTACTCATTTGAAAAACAAAAATTATATAGTCATCAGTTAATAACTACTGCTATAAAATATTGTGGCCTTACCAAAAACAAAACATGGTTGTCCTAATCTTTTGATTTGTCCGCACATGTTCTGGACTCGGCATGCGAGTAAATATTCGCTTCTAGGCCAAGAGTTTCGGTGTAAAGTTAAATTTGTAATGACTTACAACTTTATGTGCAAATTATAAGAAAAGAGGAAAATGTTCTAAACTAGTCTTGATTAATTACCGTTTAAGTCTTAACAAGAAGTTCATACTTAAACATATATAGCCAATAGAATTATGAAATTTATTACTAATTATCGGTTTCTCTTATGTGAAATTAGTTGATATCTTATTTTACACTAATTTTGGGCAGGCACATATAATGAGTGAATATCCAGCAGCATTTACAGTATCCTTTTTCTATACTCTGTTCGTTTCAATCATCACCACCTTGACTGGACTCGTACTCGAGAGGAACAATCCAAGCGTTTGGATCATTCGATTTGATATTACTTTGATATGCATTCTAGCTATGGTACACTCTATATTGAGTTTTACAAGTTAAAACCAAACTTCCTCCATTTTTATCTTAACCTTGTTTTTGTAAAACATTTCAGGGAATATTCACTCCAGTATACTACGTGATCCATTCATGGACAGTGCGTTACAAAGGACCTCTTTATTTGGCCATATTTAAGCCACTGTCAATTTTAATAGCGGTGATTATGAGCGCAATTTTTCTCGGCGATTCTCTATATCTCGGATGGTATATGCATCAATAGTATTAATTCACTTATTTGCAACTAAAAAGTCTAACCGTATTCCATTTTCTGCGTATGTGTGCAGTTTGATCGGAGGAGTTTTGATAACGTTAGGGTTTTACGCTGTGATGTGGGGGAAAGCAAACGAACAGAAGGCTCGGTTAGAGAAAGAGAATAGCCCTCTTCTGTTGAACCACAACGACGACCAAAGTTAATCTAGAATAGAACCAAAGAAAAATAAACTACATACTTAGAATGTGTAAATGCGTAAATATTATTTATTATTTTATTGGGGTCTAAACATTCTATAAAGAGAATATATAATTTCTTAAAATTAGTAGAAATGTTTTTCCACATCAAATTTCTTATATTGTGATGTTTAGATGTTGTCGAGTAGTGGACGGTTTGACATAAATAGCTATTAAAATTAGTAGAAGTTACATACGCAATAACTGATGGCCGAATAACAAGAAGACATTCACAGTGCAAAGAACTATTTGTAAAGAAGAGCCTAGCCCAAGCTTCTAACAAGATGAAGTCAACGCAGTGGCATGTGTTTAAGGGTTGATTTCCTCTCATATGTTTTTCATATGAGTTGAGTTTTAATTTTGTGAGAATGTAATTTTTCTGCTTCTTTGAGCAGCAAAAGAAGAGAAGACTCAATTGTTGTCTCTTTCAGAGGCAGCTCCTCTTCTAATAAAAACAAAAACGACGACCAAACTTAAGTTTCAAAGAAAATTGGCTACAAGTAGGAGAACTTAATTATTTATATTATTCTAAGTTATTTGCTTGTTGATTGTGTATATGTTGATCTAAATTAGAAAGAGATCTCCATTGAATACACTAATTTGGTAACAACATAATTTATATGTGTTATTCAAAAAGAAAAACATAATTTATATGTAACTTGTAACTGAATGTGTAATGTCTAGGCATCAACCCTCCGGGAGCATCCACGTTTTCTTTCGGCCTGTGGATTCCATCCTCCCGCCACACGTAATGCGCCATTTTGGACGGTTCCAAAGATGTTACGAACACAAATCTTAACAGTAAGATGAAGATGAAAATATGACTTCTCAATGCTACCAGCAAACAATTATGCAACTCTACCAACAAAAAACCTTAAGGAACTAATGCTTCACACGCACACATAAAACAGACATGATGAGACAGTTCAGTTAACTAAATGAAGTTCACAGCGACTAATGCATGAAAGTGGGTTTTAGTTTAGTAGCGTGTAGTGACTTTGTTTTACATGTTTGTGATGTTATGTTGGAGTTTTGTTGTGTGACGTGGTTGTTTTTGAGTGTGCTCCGTTATTTACTTGTATTGTGTGGAAGTTAAATATTTCGCTCGTTTCTTATGGCTGTGTTTTGAATTTTTCTTTTGTTCAAGTTGTTGAGTTTTGCGTACTAGTCGAGAGTTTTTACATATAAGGCTTGGGAGCTTACCTGATCTGACTATAGGTGTGAGGCATTAAACAATATTCTCTTCATTGGTTAGAGAATTGCTTCCGAAACTTTTGTTGTTTGCAGCTCAAGGACCTATAAGTAAGGCATCAAACACAGGAAATAAGGAGAAAGAGAGATTGCTTATCTACAAAACGTATCATCTGTTCTTGGTTACTATCACAAGAACAACTATGATTGCAATCATCATGATAGTATCTCACAACAAGAAAATATATTATTATTAAATTATTACTTTCTCTTATAGAAGCATCGAAGTCTTTTTATTCGAATATCATTGGTCTTCTTTTTACATGGTCGTGGAGTTGAGTAGGGGTGAGACGGATCGGTTATCCGGGGAATTTCGAGGTATCTGGATCCGGATTCTTATCCGGCGGATCCATGATTTTACTATCTTTATCCGGATCCGGGGTTTTCGGATATCCGGGTATCGGATATCCTTCTAAAAATTGTAATATCCGGCGGATATCTGGATCCGGATTTAGAACCTTAAAATAAATAAAATAATAATATGAAAATATATAAATATTAACAATAGTTTAAAAATAAAATGTATACAATGTTTTAATTATTTTTATATATGCTATTATAATTTTATATAAAAGCTATATATACTATTATACAAATGAAGATATAATAAATAAAACTAGTTTTATATATAGATATTACTATTTAAAAAAATTATTAATAACAATAACGGATCCGGATATCCGGACTAAAAAATTAGATATCCGGATCCGGATTCGGTTTTGACGGATCCAACATTTTACTATCCGGATCCGGATTCGACTCTTCCGGATATCCGGATTTTCGGAGCGGATCCGGATCCGGATATCTCGGATAATAATTCCAGACCTAGAGTTGAGTACTATTTCGATATTTATCGTTTACTCCTCCAATTAGTATTTGTTTTACTTTACATCTCTAATTAATATATGAATATTTCACATACTCATCACCTTCCCCTTTGAGAAAACAATCTCCTTCCTCTTCCGATCCAGACCGTAAAAAGCTTTCCCCTTTCCCTCTTCTCTCTCTCAAGCTTCAACCTTTCTCCACCACCATCACTCCCAATCTCAATCCCCCTTCAGGGTTTCTCCCTCCGATCAAAAAAACACACTCCCCCAGATCTCCTCCATAAAAATGTCAGAAGGGTACGCGATCGAGCTCTACTTCGACCCAGCGCTGGAGAACCAAGTCCTCAAAGCCTGGAACGTCTTCGCCCGCCGCCAGATCAGCACCAAACTCATCAACACCGAGTCCCGCCCCCACCTAACCCTCTTCTCCACCTCCTCCTCCTCCTCCTTCCTCGACTCCTCCAAGCTCCTCGAGCCCATCGTCAGAGCCTTCGCCTCCAAGCAGGAGCCTCTCCCCCTCTCCTTCTCCTCCATCGGCAGCTTCTCCGGCGACAACAACGCCCTCTTCCTCTCCCCCACGCCCTCCCTCTCCCTCCTCCAGCTCCAGGCTCAGCTAATGGACGCGGTGAAGAGAGAGGGCGGAGGCGTGGCGGTGGAGATCGGGGAGGAGTATCGTCAGGACTCGTGGGTTCCGTTCTGTCCCGTGGCGGTTGATGTGCCGAGGGCTCGTATGGCTGAGGCGTTCTCGGTGTTGAGGGATTTGAAGCTTCCGGTGAATGGTTATGCGATGGATGTTGGGCTTGTTGAGTTCTCTCCGGTTCGTGAAGTCTTCTCTTTTGCTCTTGGTAACAACTTGGAGTCTTGATTATCAGTTTGTGTCTGGTCTTATTGATGTTTTTAGCTTATTGGGTTTATGTAATTTGATGGAAACAGTACAGAAAAAGCTATGTACTTTGCTGAAGAACTTAGCTGTTTTGTGTTTGTTTCAAGATTGGATCTTTCTTCTTGTTCTGTTCTGCAGAGCTTCTCCACATTGTTATAAACTGATGCTTGAAATGTTCTGCATATTTAGAGTTAAAAGCTTAGAGACTAAAGTAACCTGGTGTGTGTATACATGAAAGTAATGTGTGTGTTGTATTGAGTATTGTGTAAACTCTATGGTAACAACAAGAGATATCTAGAAAAAAAGTCACATATGTGATGATTATACTTATTCATTCATAAGAAAGAATGTTTTTAGTTTTGTATGTTTATCCAGTTTTGTATGTTTATCCACTGATGAATCATCTTAACTGTCTAAGTATGGCCATTAGAAACTCGCTCCATGTATCGATTGGTCCAGGCAAACACCAGTGGACGCAGTCATTGTAGCCTTTCATCCATTTGTTTCCCCAGTGGCTATTCGGATGGCCGTCAGGTCTCATCAGCATAACCCTCGTCACATCCAAAACACCAAACTTCTTTTTCCCCTTGTGGTGGTCTCGTTTCGTTACGACTTCAAGCTGTTCAATCTGAGATGTCCTGATCTTCATCTCGGTGCTCTGCAGGTCGATCTGGTTTACACCGAAAGGGCTCGTCCTCCTGCACGATCCTCCTGTATCCCAAGCCCCGTTCTCGAAATGGGCAGGTGAGATAGTCCTCATGACTGTTACTAAATCTCTCTTGCAGTTCTCGCACTCGTTGATGTGCTTGAAGACAGATGCGTAGACAAGCTTGAACCCTTGGTCTGGGCTAAGTTGTGTCATGTTTGGTACGTTACAGTAGATGCAACCTAGGGTTTCATCTCCTCTGTGTATGAATATTGGCCTGAAGAACCAGTGAGCAGCCGAGACAATAGCAATGTCTATGTTCGGCAGACCCTTAGACCATCCTTCATCCATCTTGCTAATATCTATATCGAACAATCCAGTTCCGGTCTTGTTACCGTCTACTCTCTCATGTTCCTCAACAAGAAACTTAGTCCAAGAGGTAGAGAGAGTGAAGTCATGGTTAGGGAAGTACCATATCCTGTTTCTGTCTTCTCCATCCTTGTAGATATCCTTAGGAGTTTCTTCCTGCACAAGCAAACGCCACTATTCCTTTAAAAAACCTTTCTTGTAAACAAAGCAAGATAATATATCCTCAGGAAAAGATTTAAACTATACCATTGACAACAAGCAAAGAAGAGATTCCATGTGGTTTCTTGCTACAGAATCACCGATAAAACTCATCTTCTTGCCTCGAACCATACCGAGAAACGCCTTGGGATTAAACCTAGGAAGATTGCAGCCATCGGGTTTCCATCTCCAAAACAAGAAATCTCTGTCTAATCTTCCATGTTTGATGCAGTTCTTTGAGTCAGGAAGCGTAGAACAGCTTGAGTTGGTGTATAGAGATCCTCTTTTGTCTGGAACCCAATGTCCCTTGAACAAATCACATTCAGGATCTAACCAAAACACCATAACAACAAAAGCACAAAAGATAAGACAAATCAATATAATTTTCAGATAATACCAAAAGAACACAAAAAGGTGAATCCATTACAAAGCTGAGAGGTTTCAGACAACATAAAAAAACATGAACTAGTACAACACCATAAAATCATAAACCATATTATGTATATGCTTTAGATTTTTGTTTGAAAATGTTTTATATATGCTCAATGGGTATACCTTACCAATTTGAGGTTGCAGGGTGAGAAAGTTTTGATCGGAGATGAGAGGATTCTGATGGTAGACGAAGAAGCCTGTGAAGAAGAGAGTTATACAAAGAGAAGACAAGAGGAATGGTGATAACCTTCCCTTGTTCGTTACCATCCATCTCTCTGATTTCTCTGAACTTTCTCGGAAAATGGATGATGATTTCATCGTTGCATGTCGATCATCCCAAGAATCATACCCACGCATACGTCTATATGTATATATAGTCACGAGGCACACACGCAGAGATTATTCCTTGGAAGTAAAAAATGAAAATTATAGAAGATGTAATGAAGGAGAAAAAAAGGTTAAAGTTTATTTTTCTTTTTATATATTTTGACTGCTTTTTCAATGATGAGGTAACGGTAGCCGTCAGATGAAGAGACGTGGCCTGCGACGAGGTGGTGTTGGTTTGCATGTGGATTCTTTTTATATACGCTAAAGCATATTTCACGGCGTAATCTCTTGTTTCCTTTTTGTAGAAAATTTGTTGCCACTTTTTGTATAATTCTTTGCCTATTTTGTAATGCATATCTTTCTTCTCCTTTTTGGCTCTTTCCCCAACTTTTTGATAAACAGAAAATCGATTTCTGAATTTTAAGAACAAACTAGGTGATAACTCATACTGTGATGAGTAGATTGGCTGAAATTATTAATTTTAATTTATAGATATTATAAAGATATATTGCATATTCAAAATGGTACATATTTTAAAAAAATACACATTTTATACTTGTTTATATTATAGATTATTTGTCCTCGAGATAGTGGAAGAGAATCAATAAGAGCCATAAGAGTAAGCAAAACTAATATAAAATAAATTATTAAGTAAAGATAAAATGAAAACATAAACAATAGAATAATAAAACCCTTAAGAACCAAAAGATAATAAAATAAAAATTGAGAATAACATCTACGTGAATAGTGTCTTGAACTCCCCATTTGCATTCCTATTATGATCATTAAAAGTGACAACTTTGCACCTAATAAATATATGATTTAAGTGAATTGTGAAAGAAATGCATTACCTCATTCAAAGCTTCGATTTCTGAACATCATTGGGCTTAAAGACAATTTTGGAAAACCATCAATGTTAGTAATGTTCTTCAATCGACTTTTTCTAAGTACATGTAGCTTTAAAATTCATATTTATATATGCAATGTTCCTAGGTCTTCTATAATCTCCACACAATTATAATTAATATTATTCGAATTCTTAATTGAAATATGACTTTCCAAATTAGATGATGTAATTGCTTTGATTAACATATACAAAAGCATTTTTCTTTCGTAAATTGACAAACGATTGTCCAATTACAGTGATTGTAAATCGTCATATATGACATTGGCATCAAAATCGAAGCATCCAAATCACGCAGATTTTATTTATCTTAAAGTAATCAATTATAATGAAACTGAAATTGAGGAAAACACAATTACAAATCACCTATAAATGAGTGATTGACATTACATTTGTTAATGATTAAAATATTCCATATTTTGTTTGATATTTCAAATAAGTTATCTTAATTTATTTCTAAGTTATAGAAACTACATAAACCAAAAAGATATCAATTTCGTATTCCAAAATATTTTAAAATTTTAAATCTTTTGGTTCACAATCATAGAACTTGCACGTAAATAAAAAATCAAATATTTTAATCACAGAATCGACCAATAATAAAGTTTGAATATTTACGTATATCAACAGAAACATTTTATACATTCGAAATATAGTGGTGATATATAGGAATTTTTTTTTAAAAAAAAATCTAGAATAATCATGAATTGATTTTTAAATATTTAAATCGTCAATAAATGATGATTGACATCAAAATCGGAAACACCCAAATCACCCAAATCACGCAGCTTTTATTCATCTTAAAGTAATCACTTATAATCAAACTGAAATTGAGGAAAACAAAATTACAAATCACCTATAAATGGGTGATTGACATTACATTTGTTAATTTGAAAAATATTCCATTTTGTTTGATATTTCAAGTAAGTTAGCTTAATTTATGCCTAATTTATAGAAACTACATAAAACAAAAATATATCAATTTTCGTATTCCAGAATATTTTAAAATTTTAAATCTTTTGGTTCACCACTATAGAACTTGCACTTAAATAAAAAAATCAAATATTTTAATCACATAATCGACCTCTAAAGAACATATTATACTAATAATAGTCCATATGCATTTATTCTTTGTTATGGATATTATAAACTAAAGTCATTTTGTATAATATAAACCTCTGGGAAATTTAGTATAACAAAAATTATCTAACACACCTATAAATGAATGCTATACATGATTCTCAATGATACCCATGCTACACGTCCATATTGATTTAAGTTTCACTACATATATATTTATATACTTAGGTTTTAGGTTTTATAATCATATACAAAAATGACATTTTATCCTAATTATACACCAACATAATTATATAAACTATAAGAACACCTATATAATGTAAACAAAAATAGTTACATATATAATAATTTATGAGAATGCATTTCCGAAGGCCAATCGTATATAAAATTCAGCAAGTATAAAAGAGGCTTTTCATTAATACGACATAAAAGTCTTAAAACAATGAAACAAAGCATGATAACAAACAAATGGTAGATATTTATATGTTAATGACCAATGGCACATTATGTAATAATTTTAGTAGGCTAAGGGTTATTTTAAAACAGGTGTGAGTGTGCTTGTGAGCTTGCCACGTAAGAAATGACACTCATGTAATAAACACATCAGGTGAAGGTTATTTTTTCTGAGTGCTCCTAAAATAATATATAGGGGATTTTCAACACAAATGTTATCATTAGTACTCGGCGGAAAACTCTAAAATATTGAGAGGTGGATTTCGGAAAAAGAAAGAAACTCTTTTCAATTAATAAAAATAGTACGGATAAAATGTTCAGCTTTCACTTGCCATTGATAAATTTCTTTTGATCAAACATTATAAAAACACAATAGAAAAAAGTTTTCACGAAATGCTCAAAATTAAATTTTAATCAATTGAATATAGCTATTGCTGGTAAAAGATCGTTAGTTGCAAGTCAGTTTTTCATGAATGACAATCGGATGCT
This sequence comes from Brassica nigra, assembly GCA_016432835.1. Classification (NCBI taxonomy): domain Eukaryota; kingdom Viridiplantae; phylum Streptophyta; class Magnoliopsida; order Brassicales; family Brassicaceae; genus Brassica; species Brassica nigra. The sequence goes on along the minus strand of CM028247.1, from coordinate 10,362,659 downwards.
TACCATGTAAAATGTTATAAAGAAATATTAAGTTAGAAAAAAATGAAATTCTAGAAAATCTAAATAACCAGTGAAATAGTTATAGAATCAATAAAACATTTGACTTAATAATATTCAAGTTAAGAAAACTAGATTTTCCAGTATCCTGACAAAAAATTTCATATCAGCATCGAAATCTAAAATTAAATTCCATGTTCAGACTTTGACGTATAATCTAGCTAACATTACTTTTGAACAAAAAAAAAAATCTAGCTAACATTACCATATACTATATATTAATCCACCAGACCACCAATACCAGGAAAAGATCGTGATGGTAATGTATTTAATCATCTAGCGAATGATGAGGTCCAGTTAAAATCGGAACAACACATTCTTGTGTTTATTGTCGACCAATCGGGAATCACAATTACGGCCATCTATTGTATTTTTATGAAAGAATGCGAGTTTTTTAAATAAATAAAAAACAGAAAAATTTAGATATATTTTTTTTGTCAACTGAGATATTTTTATTTTATGTAAGAATATTACTTTATACTCGAACTCAAATCAATTTACCGTTTCTCGAGAAAAAAACTATAATCAGTTTAACCAATAAAATAAAATAGATACTCGTACTACAGAACACAAATACAAATGATCATACACTATCAAAGATATTTTATTTAGGCATATATTTTAGAAAAAATATATGAGGAATTTATTTGTTTATTGTCCTTATTGGCCACTAGTTAAGCAATTAAAACAATAGTTCAAAAATAAAAATCTGCTAAGTGCTAAATAGGATGAATCTCTATCTTGAATTTTTTAAATATTTTTTGAGTAATTTAAGGATCTTCTGAATAAAAAGGAAAATGCTCAAACAAATTTTAAAGAAAATATACATTCCAATGTGCATCTTTTGTTTGAATATTCAAATGAAATTTAAAATATTGCTTTATATCTATCTACATAGGTTTAGTGTCGTAGAATTAGTTCGAACGTATGTCATTTATATCTCCAAAGTGGATTGAGAAAATGATTCTTCATTAGAGAATAATATGAGGAACTACAAGTGGTAATCACGTCGGTTTAATAATTGTATAGCTGTATTGCATACAGTGGATATCAATATATGTTCTCTGCGACTCTGCCTAGGTCGAACACGTGGGTGAAATTAAATTATTTATAGATTAAAATCGTATACGATATTAGTATATTAATTACTAGAGAATTATTACAGTTATTATAATAATGTTATCTTCGCACGTTAAGTAAATCTCCATGTGCTCTTCTCACGATTAGTAGAGAATATATTACAGTATGCCCTTCACTAGTTTAAAATAGTGAAGAGGAGAAGTAATAAACTAAAACAATTTTACTTCAGTGAAAAATCTATAGATTAATCAATTGACTTTGGAACGATTAGGAAAATGATGCAGTCACCCTCTTTGTTTAATTCTGGTAAAGCCGTAATTCAAAGTTTTTCATCGGATTGAGCATTTTACCCGATATACAAAACCGAATACAACCTGAAAAATTCAAACGAAAGTAACCTGAAAAATTCAAAAGAAAGTAGTAAAATTCCAAACGATTTTTTATTGAACAAATTTAGATACCTAAATCTGATTGGATATATCTGAAATCCAAAACACACCTGAAGTCATCCATATATTTACATATATATATATATATATATATATATATATATATATATATATATATATATATATATATATATATATATATAAACTTAAGCTTTCGATATTCAAGATTTCAAATCCAAGCCAAAAATATCATTCAGATTAATCAAAGAAGAAACCACAAAAGCTTGTACTCTTCGTTTTTTTCATTAACAACGAGGAAGAAGAAAATTAAAATTAGAAAAATAGAAAATTACAATTTTTGGTATTAAAAAGAAATTAATGGTATTAAAATTAGAAAATTACAATTAAAAAAACTGCATAAAGTTTGAATAATTTTTAGTAATAAAAATTATAGAACTATAAAATAGAATTAAATAATATTTTGAAAATTTTAAATTTTTATGATATTTCTATTTACTATTATATTATTTATTGTTATATTAATGATGATTTATTAGTTATTATCCTATTCTAAAAACTTATCAAAAATATAAATCAATATTAAATATAAATATTCATGTCGCAATTAAATTTAATCAATATCATCATGTTTAGTATGTCTTGAGACTCATCATTATTAGTATTTATCTTGTCATTATTTTTCTTTCAAAATTAATGTGATGATGACACAAGGCAAATCACTTGTCAAATAATTTCTAGAGGATTCATGAAAAGAGTCGGCTAGAGAACTAATTTACATTATTATAAAAACAAATTCTATGAAGAAATATTTTGGTTATAAAGGCTTTTAGATAAGTCTAAGTAGGCATGGGACTTACTATCCGGAATCCGGATTCGATCCGAGATCCGCTCCGGATCCGTTCTAAAAATAGGATATCCAGGGCGCCCGGATCCGAATCCGGATAGTAAAATCAAGAATCCGTCAAAACCGAATCCGGATCTGGATATCTTAAATTTTAGGTCCGGATATCCAGATCTGGATCCGTACTTTTAAAATATATTAATTTTAAATTTTTTTATTAATAATTATATTTGATATATTAATATTTATTCATAAAATTAGTTTTATAATACTATATTTAATTTTTAAAAGATTATATTCATATTGATATGTATAAATCTTGTATAAATATTTAATTTATGTTTATTTTAGAATTTTCATATTTTAAAAATATTATTTTTTATTTTATTAATTATTTTACTTAATCGAATCCGATTCAGATATCCATGATAGTATGATAATTAGACGGATATCCGGAATCCCGAATCCGGATCCGGATACTGAATCCACGGATCTGGCGAATCGAATCCGCATCCGGATATCCCAAATTTCCGGATATCCGGATCCGTCCCACCCTAAGTCTAAGACTCTTAATCATAGTGAGCTAGTACCATCTCATTTGATCCAGTGTGGGCAAGGACCGATTTGAAAATATTTGATCGTGGATGTGGGTGTCGTTATGAATATTTAACGTGCGGTGTGTACTGGTTGGTCGAATTTACCCGTTAATCCTCAAAAATTTTTAAAAGATATTTTTGTTCTAAAACAGATTTTGTTAAAAATAATTAATATATATAGATAATCTATAATATTAATATTATTTGATAAGTGAATTTGTTGATTTGTCATACTCCCCATAATTTTAGGTTTAGTTATATTTTATGATTAATTGTTAATTTTAATAAATAGTTTTAATAATTTAGTTGATAATTTATCATTATCTTGAGAGTAATTAAAAAACTCTAATGATAATATCACAGTTAAATTTAAATTATATTTAATTTAGTAATATTAAAATATTATATATATGTTTATATTATATTTGGTTTAGCAATATTAATCAGCTCTATTTTAATATATATATATATATATATATATATATATATATCACATAAGATAGAACATAAGGTAGAACGAATCTATCTATTTTTTATGATAGTCAAATCATTCATTGTGATAATTTCGAAAAAGTGAGAAAAGAATTCAAAATATTTATATTATTATTTGTGAAGTGATTTTTCGGTCTCACAATAAAATTAGAGCTAAAGTATTATTTCCCTAAATAAATAATTAAATTAGATTTGTTAATATATAATTAACTATAAATTAAAATGAATTTCATTAATTTTATTATCATCATTATCTAAAAGATTTTATATTATGTTATCCAAAAATATTTGCATCATAATATTCTAAAAGAAATATAAATCCTTGTATATAGTTTTATGTATATATGAATGTTTTCAACTTTATTTTATATAATAAAAATATTTTATTAAAATAAAATAAAATTTATCGTATATAAAAATCAATATTTATATAATTATTAAATATTTCAAAATCATGAAAATGATTGATTCTAATGATTTTGAATTGATAATATATCTATTTACAAATTTTGTAAAATTACTAAGCCATAAAATGCGAAAAATACCTAGTTTTAATTATATATATACCATTTGTATTAGTTTTAGAAAAACGAAATAGAACAACTATTATTATTATTATTATTATTATTATTATTATTATTATTATTATTATTATTATTATTTGTGGGTTCCATGGATTATTCGCAAAATTAAAAAGGATGGGTGTGGATATAATATTTTCTCTTTACGGGTTAGACGGATCAAATTTTTGAATAAAAAAATGACTCAACCTGCAGCAAGATGGGTTTGAACCGCCTTCCAACACTATTTTTAGATGATAATTTACATAATGTTAGTCTCAAGACATGAGCCGATGATGTGGAATTTCAATAATTTAGAAGGATAATCATTTGATAAATGGACATGGCCGATTAAGCCATTCATGCCGTTGATTAAAGCTTCCAGTTTAACAAGATGTTTTCTGATTAAGTGCATATAGTTAGGATAATATATGTTGGACATGGGTCTAAGGCAGGAGGATGATATACAATGCCTTCGTGTTTAAGGTCTAAAAGCTGGAGGATGGTATACAATGCCTTCGTGCTCAAGGTCTAAAGCAGAAGGATGATATCAGATTATGGAAAAACAGAGGAGGAACGTACAAGAAGAATTTCAGTTCAAAAGATACATGGGAGCTCATGCGTATTCATAATGCAGAGGTCGATTGGTATAAAGGGGTTTGATTTCCTTATCACACCCCAAATACTTGTTTACGGCTTGGTTGCTATCAACAGTAGACTTCCCACTGGTGATAGAATGCTATGTTGGAACGCAGGAAGTGCAGTTACTTGTACACTATGTCATGAGCCAAATGAAACCCGCAATCATATCTTTTATAAATACATCTACTCGGAGGAAATATGGAAGAATCTAACTCATAAGCTGTTGGGTCCTCAGTTTACCAGTGAGTGGGATGAGATTATTGGCTGTCTCACAGATCAAAACAGAGGAAAGGTGCAATGTTTCCTTCTGCAATATGTTTTTCAGACTACTTTATTTGCTATCTGGTCTGAAAGAAAGCGAAGAAGAGTTGAGATTTTTTCATGAATTAAAAAAAAAACTTATTGAAATACTGAAATTTTGAAAAGTAGAAAATTGTTATCGAAAAACTTAAATTCTTTATTGCGATTAATTTGGTAGTATCGCCTTCCATAGCTGAAAAAGTTTTTCAGAATTAGAACTATTAAAATGATTTGCGGTTTAAAATGTCACAAAAGAGATTAAATGAAATGCATATTTTTATCGATTAAATAACTATAATTGAAATACTCGAAAATTTGAATTTATTTAATAGTTTTGCAAGAAAAAAATGGAAAAATAATATTGTTAGTGTTTTAAATTTACTGTTTTTATAAACAGTTGATCAGAGTTTTGTTTTTTAAAAAGTTAGTTATTTTATATTTTAGTTGTTTTAAAATCTTGGATAGAATATATATATATAAAAGAGTAGAGTTTTAAATTGGCTTAGGATAATATAAAACATTAGACCGATACTAGCAGCAATACGTATACATTTTAGATTCTTAAAAAAACTGATTTCGTTTACAAAAATTATTTTGGTTATAATACAACAAAACTCTTTAACTAAATGTGTCATATCCATATCATGTCTGCTTCTTGGGGTCGAATAGTATTGAGTGTTCGCTAACTGCAATACTGTTCTTCGATGTATACGTCATGCATATCATTTTTTTTTTGAATTTTTTTAGCCTAATTGAATCCACGAGAATCGCAAGTCTGTGGATGGATTCTTCTCTAGGACATTCAAATGGGTCTTAAAGCATGGATTTATATCCGCGTTAAGTGAACAGAACAATATAATTTAGTTTCACGCAGCAGGAGGATCGAACCTTAAACGTATTAGTGTCTCACAATCTTAAATGTCCATATTATTATTATTTTTTTTTTTTTGGGCATCCTTCATGCATATCATATTGATAAGAAGAAAGTGGTATGTTGTCCAAAAAAAAAGAATAAAGTTGAATTTTGAATCAGGTTCGCACATGACTAGCTCAAATTCACAAATCGTATTTGGTCGTCATTCTCATTCATCACTAACTTCCATCATCTCTCCCATATTATACATGAATGTTTAAGCAACTCTGGCCTTTTAAGTAATTGAGTTTTATTCCAAACTATGTTTATCAAAGAGATCATCAAGTTGTCAATGCAGCGAAGACTGACTTTTATAAGCTAAAGAAAAACAATTATTTTAAGTGTTTATGTACCAGTCGTAAAGTATTACATGAATTTAGAGGTGGCCACGGATCAAATACTATCACAATTTTCAGTATTTGTGATTTGTTTCGAATTTTATGGATATTTTATATTCGATTTACTTTACTTCAGAAAAATATGGATATTTAGTTTTTCAGATGTCCGAAAAATTTACAGATATTTGTGAATATTTACATCTATCTCATCCACTTTGTTCAATATAAGTAAATCTAGAAAAAACAAAATTTTGTTTTCATAAATACTTTTTACATAATCTCTATAATATTATTTGAGAAGTCAGTTTCCTATGTGTCGCGTTCACGCTAACTCTCACGATTGTTATTTACATTGATACCCTTAATGAATTAAAAATATTATATTTAAATACTATTATTGAATTTATATTTAGTTTCCTTTATAAAATTTTCCAAATAACATATATAATAAAAGTGAAACGTTTATAAAGTTAAAAAATGAATTTAAAAACAAAATTATATGTATAAATAATAAGATTTCATTAAAAAGGAAAGTTCACAAAATAGTAATATTTCATTTAAAAAATTGATAACGTAAAATATACTAATAAAATACTTTCTTTATAATTATATTTTCAAAGATAATCTTGATATTATAAAAGAAATAATATTTTTATAAAACACAATTTTAAACAGTACAACAATATATTCAAATTAATAGAAATATTTTTATATATCTATCTATTGTTTTAGATGATTACATAAAATAATTAAGTAACATAAACAAATATACATGTTTAGTTGACTAAAAATAGTTTATAATTAGTATTATTGAAATGCTATTTTTCTTATATTTAGTTGATTGTAATATCTTTCATTTACAGCAAAAATATAATTTAATAAATATTCATAAAATTATTTAGAAATTATAAAAATATTTTAATTATTGTAAATATTGATATGTCTTCATGAGCTTCCAAAAAAGTATTAGTTACTTATGTATGTAACTTCTTATAGATCATCGATTTATTTTCTATTATCTTTAAAAAGATAACATTTAATTTGATATATATTATGAAAATACATGAACATTTAATGATAAATAAAATTAAATTGACTTGGCTTAATTATAATAAAAAATTATACTTCCATTTGGATTTAAAATAATATATGTAACTCAATATACTCATAATATGAGTGACTCGACTATTCCAACTTAGATCTAAAATCATAGATTTAACTACAATAAGAAAATATAATTTTGTAATAATAATAATTTATTTTATAAATATAAATTATAGGAAGACTCAAAACACATTAACAAATGAAAATAAAATATTAACTAACTGTTACAATTTAGTTCTTTTGTAAAATTTATATATATGCATGAGACTTCAGAATAATATCATTATACTAATTTACGTAATTTTGGAATCAAACATTTTAGTTTGTTTTTTATTTCATTCTAAGCACAATATATCTTAAGTTATACATAATTTTCCTAATATATATTTTATATATCTAAGAAAACAACCAACCTAAATGCAAATAAGAAAATTATTCAAAATTTTAATAAATTTCGAATAAAAAAATATTATAGTTGAATTCAGATAAATAGATGCAATCCAATATACCCAAATGATAGTTAAATCGACTATATCTAATCTAACATATCTAAAATCATATATCTAACTAAAGTAATATAATATTATTAATATATATTATGCATAAAAATTATAAATTAATTTAAAATCAAATTAAATAGCAATAAATTATTATAATATATTTTTACTTTTAAAATATTTATACCCATGCATGAGCACGGGAAAATCACATAGGTATATAATTTTGAGTAAGGATTAGTGGAACTATATGTTCCATAAATTTTTTAAATTAATAATATTTTTAAACATAAATTTTAGAAATCTGAAGTTTTATAAATATTTTATATACATTTCCTAATTTAATACTTTCGTAAGTAACTTTATAAATAAAATTATATGTTAAAATAATAATTATATAAAATTATACATTTAAAATTTCTATATATGTTTGTATAAAAGTTGGAACAGAACGAATATCATATTCTAAGTTTTTTAGACTTTTAGTATTTGCTTTGATTTGAAGACTTACAGATATCCAAATTTATCAGATCGTATCGAAACGAATAATGAATCAGATTAAAATTAATGGAAAAAATACTTAGTCCTACATGAACTAGTAGACAAAGTGCTACAGAAAGTGAAGCTGTATAACTGACTTGAAGACTGAAGTTGGAGGCCGGTCTAAAGCTAAACTAGAAGTTACTTAGAGGTTAAGCAAGTAAAGTTTACGGTTCGTGTCTGGAACTTAGCTCCTGTTCTTTACATGCCTGCATCTGACACTATCACATCGCCTGCCTCCCTCCTACAGTCTTGCCGCCGTATGATCAATCTCCAACCATCAGGTCTAAGTGAAGCTCCTCTATACCCTTGGATTTTTTTTTGTTTCTCTGGACAGGAAGGAACAAACTTTTGTTTGAGAACCGATTGATGACAGAACAAGAAGTAATCACTTTGGCTCTCAAGGAGGCTCGCATTTGGCAATCTGCACATCAAGCTAAGATTAAGGATACTTCAGGAAAAGAGGACAGACTTCCACAAGTTAGAGCGATGATAGGAACTCAATGTTTTGTAGATGCAGCATGGAATGCTGGCACAAGAGGCGGAGGATTTGGTTGCATCTTCAAGGACATGAATAACAGTACCTTTCATCATCATTCTTCAAACCGTAGCTTTGTCGGCTCTGCCTTCGCTGCAGAAGCTTTTGCGGCTAAAGCTGCCCTCCAGGTAGCAGTTACTCTGGGTATATGAATTCTGGCTGTGTGGTCAGATTCTAAGCCCCTCGTCCTGGCCATCTCCCTTAATGTGAAGGTTGTTGAAGCTCAAGGAACTTTGTTTGATATTTCTCAGTTGTGTAATAATTTGGTTTCTATTTTTTCTCTCATGTTCCAAGGTTACTCAACGCTGAAGCTGATTCTTTAGCTAAGGTAGTATTGATGAAACTTAGTAATCCTGTTTGAGACTTTTTCGAGAAATTCTAAAGGTTTGTTCAAAAAAAAGTTAAGCAAGTAAAGATTTATTTTAGAAAAAAAAAATCATTAAAAAGATTTTCAAAACTTTTTTGTAGAAAATTTGGAAATATTTCATAAAGAATATATAAGGAATATATGAGAATATCTCTTACTTGAGAAGTTGGTTAGGACAGCCACAAAACCTAATAGTATAAGTAAGTTATGAGGTGTTTTATATTCGGAACGACCTTAAAGAGATCAAGCATAAGGGTTTTGGAGGTTCAATGTATCTGAACAGCAAACATAAGATTTAAGGGATCATGAGAGTTTCTTGGGTTATGTATAGATCCTTGAACATGTTAGGGTAGTGTTTATGTTTAAGTGGGACTTGTAAATATATTTGAAAGGAAACTAGTAATACACTTTTTGTAAGAGATACTCTCATTCTTATATGTTGTAGTACTTCTTTTCATATCTATAATACAGTAAAAACTTTACAAATTAATAATGTTAGGACATTGATATTTTATTAATTTTTAAATTTATTAATTTACAGAAAAATTCCTTTTTAGATTTGTATATTTAAATATATTTTTTTGTGAAAAGAAAAGATAACTTGATTTACGGTATACGTTGACTAAATTTCATAGATATAAATTTTATGTTATTTTTATTTAGTTATTTGATATATAGAAAATATGCATTATAAATGTAAAGTAAATTTTGATCCGCGCTTTTAAGCGTGCAGTGGTTATATTTTTACCATTTTGATAAAATTTAGATTAAATTTATAACTTTTTTTTTAGAAAAATAATTTAATATTGTTCTATTAGTGTTTTAAAAAATTATTCTATCATAGTATTTAATTTTCAAGCAATGTTTTCATATTTGACTCAGATCGTGGTCGAGCTGATAAATCTGCGATTTGTGTATAATCCGGTTTGGATTTAATAAAAAATTTAATTGAAAATCCAATAGAATGCTTTAAAAATTCAAAAACCTCGTTATTAACCCACAATCTGATATAAAATGATCTGCTAAAAAGCCAAAATATGATAATAGTTTGAATTTTCTTTTGATTAAATAACTCATACTTTTTAATATGATATAAAATTTCAAAAAAACTTATAATTTCTTAGACTTTGATGAAATGTTTACTATGTCATTTGAAAAAATAATGGTAATAGAAAAAAGTAAAATGTATTGATATGACAATATTATTTCTTTTTCGTTATTAATAATTTTTGATAAGTTTGTATTTCTATTTATTTTATATCTAAAATTTAACTTTTCTATAAGTTTTAATAGTATAGATTTGCATAAAATTACAATTAATATTATTTACAAAATATGGATAGTATTAATCAATAATTAATTATGTTTATGTTGGGACTATATATTTACATAAGGTTTTTCAAAAAAAGTATTATCTTATTATCTTGTGTCAATTTTACACTATCCCAACTTATAACTAATAAAATTTATTAATTTATCGAGTATTAATTTATGAAAAATTCTTGGGTTCACTCCTAGGTTCACCAACTAATGAGAATTAGTTATTTCATATGTAGATTTTTTCAAAAAAAGAAATAGAATATTTAGAATTTGTTTTTTAAAATAAAAGGATAAAAAATAACAAAAAATAGTAATAACTGGAAAAAAATAATTTTTAATATTGTTAAAACTGTTTATACTAAAATCTAAATCCTAAATCATAAACCTTTGGATAAAGAGATATTTCAATGATTTAGAATTTACCCAAGGGTTTAGGGTTTACCCTTGGGTTTAGGGTTTACCCAAGGGTTTAGGGCTTAGTGTTTAGGGATAAACCCTAAACCCTTGAATAAAGAGATATTTCAAGCGTTTAGAGTTTACTCAAGGGTTTAGGGTTTATCCAAGGGTTTAGTATGAACAGCTTTAATAATGTTAATTTTTTTCTTTTTGACAACTATTACTATTTTTTATAATTTTTTATCTTTATATTTAAAAAAATCTGTTTTTTTAAAAAAAAATCTGCATATGAAATAACTAATTGTCATTGGTTAGTGAACCCAAGAATTTCTGTTAATTTATATAGTTTATACTATGCATAATACTACTCTTTATATATCAAACTCATGATCTTACATTTTTAAAAACCTTGTATATTTTGCTCAAAAAAAAAAAAAAAAATACGCAAGTACATGTATCCAACTCTTTTTTTTTTAACAAGCCACATGACTGCCATTGAGACAGAGTTACTCCTCAAACGGAGTGTTTACAGAAGAAAGCTAATCTGACTTAGCTAAAGAATCAACGGTTACATTCCCAAACGAAGGATAAAGGAGAAGGAGATATTTCGAACCTACATCTCAGAATCTTAATGTCAAACAATAAGCTATGACGTGCAACTGTTGACGAAGAGGAGTTAAAGGAGTTTAACAAGGGATTTCAAATCAGATAAAACGTTCAGTTGAGAGAAATCGTTAGTAAACTTTAATTTGTTGTGTGTTTCGTCTAATTAAGCATAAAAATATAAAACCAAACTCAATCAGTTTTTCCCTTTCTAGTTATTTCTTTTCATGAAATCTGTGAATGAATTGTTATTAGTTACGTACAATCCTTTAAAACAACACTAAAACACAATACTAAACTCTTGGATCAATTAGTAGAGGTTTAAGGGGTTGCATGTTCCATTCTTGTTGGAAAGGATAGAAAATTAATCCAATATGGTTTGAACCTCATCTTACAGCGATGTACATATCTTCGGGTCTAATATTTATAGTCATTCAAAAACAAAAATAAGAGGGTATACTTTGTTTTTATTATACTGTACATGTACCAAAATTGGGGATCGATGGCAATTCCCACTCGTTCTTGTAGAAGGACCCATAAATAGTAAATATTGATTTTACACCACCTTGAACCACTGACCACTTTTAATTTGGATGGACTGATGAGACAGACGAAAAACGTTTTTAAGGTTTGCCTCATAATTCAAACTACTTCTGAGCTTAATTATACGTGTTCTGTACCAATCTATTTTGAACTATTGATCAGCTATTGGTTTCAATCCAGTAATTTAACCGAGTCCATTCTCTAATTAGTCGGACGGTACACACTTTTAGTACCAATAAAAAGAAGCCTACATACACTCTGCATATGTATCATCTACAAAGAAGCTCATATTCTCTTGTTTTTTGTAATTGAATATTTGACCATTTTCCTTTTGGACATAATAACTTTGGAGGTCCTATACTTTGATAAGGACGTGGTTATATTAATGTGACAATGTCACTCGGAACAATGTAACGACTTAGCAGGTTGCGAGTTATGGTTGCAGTTACAAAAAGTCTACCACGTTCGCAATTTGTTCGTGTTGTGATATTGTTTCTAATTACTTAGAAATTACATCGATGAACATCTTGGAATTCCTTTGACATATCACACACACACACAGTACCGGTCCTGAAAATATGAAGACCGGAAGCAAACTAGAAATTAAGGCCTGTTTATTAAACGTCATTTAGGAAAACAAAATCTTTTAAATGCAAATGGAGAAGGAAAGAATTGAACACTGCACCTATATATCACAAGACTATTAAACAAACCAATAGGCTACATGAAACTTTAGAAAATAAATGGCCGATTACATATTTAAATAGAAAAAGGCCGGAAGCCTAAGCTTCTAATGCTTCCCCTCAGGGCAATCGCATTACACAACACATATATATATATATATATATATATATATATATATATATATATATATGCCTTTTACAGAAGAATTAAGTTCTACCAGTTATCAAAATTTAAAAAATTATTTGCTAATAGATGATCGTTAATACACTACACTTTTTTTTTCTGAACAACCACACTAAACTTCTTTTATTTAGCAAGAATTTACTGAAACAAATATGTAGAATTGATTAAGTAGGTGATTATATTGCAAATCTAACCATAAATGCAGATCCAATTATTATGATATATATGGGTTCGTAGCTAAATTATGAGAACCCTGGAGATTTTATTATGAAATCCCAGGTCCAATTATCAGAATCAAAGAAAGAAAGTAACTCAATTAATAAATGATTTAAAATCTATTTTAATGTATCTACACATTATTATACAATCATGGCCAGAGAGGCCATATCACATGTGTATAGTACAATTTCACATGTGACAATGCCAATGAAAATTCACATAAACTTAAAACATTAACTTAAGAGTTGAAGACATGTCCCATGTTCACTTTGGCTTATCTCTTCAATATCTCCTTGATTTTGCATTTGCTTGGTTGCTAGGACACACTCACATACAGCCACATGAATTCCCAATGACCCATATGTTCCTTTAGGGTCCAGATAAAGATTAGGAGTAATAAAAACCCACATTCCTCTTTCTACATGTACTAGTCTCTTCTGTTTGTGCTGGTCTTTTATTTATTTACTTAGCGTGACAAAAACGACGACCACAAGAGACGGTGTTGACGCCTACAAAGATAAAACCAGAAACGAGTTTATAGTATCCATAGGAGACTACTTTAACGTTCATCAAAAGTGCTTTGCGTATTTTTTTTCTAAAATTTTGTATATCTCTATAATATTATTTGAGAAGTCAGTTTCCTATGTGTCGCGCTCACGTTAACTTTCACGATGGTTATTTACATTGATACCCTTAATGAATAAAAAATATTATATTTAAATACTATTATTGATTTTTATTTAGTTTCCTTTATAAAATTTTCCAAATAATATATATAATAAAAGGAAACATTTATAAAGTTAAAAAAAGAATTTAAAACGAAATTATATGTATAAATAATAAGATTCATTAAAAAGAAAGTTCACAAAATAGTAATATTCTTTTTTTTAAGAAATTTTTTTGATAACATAAAATATACTAATAAAATACTTTCTTTATAATTATATTTTCACAGATAATCTTGATATTATAAAAACACAATTTTCTTATAAAACAAATAAAAAATATATTTTTATATATCTATCTATTGTTTTAGATGATTATATAAAATAATTAAGTAACATAAACTGATATATATTTAGTTGACTAAAAATATTTTTAATTAGTATTATTGAAATGTTAATTTTTTTTTATATTTAGTTGATTGTAATATCTTTCATTTACAGAAAAATATAATTTAATAAATATTCATAAAATTATTTAGAAATTATAAAAATATTTTAATTATTGTAAATATTGATATGTCTTCATGAGCTTCCAAAAAAGTATCAGTTACTTATGTATGTAACTTTCTATAGATCATCGCTTTATTTTCTAATATCTTTAACAAAATAACATTTAATTTGATATATATTATGAAAATACATGCACATTTAATGATAAATAAAATTAATTTGACTTGGCTTAATTATAATAAAAATAATTATTCTATTTGAATTTAAAAGAATATATGTAACTCAATATACTCTTAATATGAATGACTCGACTAATCCAACTTAGATCTAAAATCATATATTTAACTACAATAAGAAGATATAATTTTGTAATAATAATAATAATTTATTTTATAAATATAAATTATAGGAAGACAAACATATTAACAAATAAAAATAAAATATTAACTAACTGTTACAATTTAGTTTTTTGTAAAATTTATATATATGCATGAGACTTCAGAATAATATCATTATACTAATTTACGTAATTTGGAATCAAACATTTTAGTTTATTTTTATTTCATTCTAAGCACAATATATCTTAAATTATATATAATCTTCCTAATATATAATTACATATCTAAGAAAACAACCAACCTAAATGCAAATAAGAAAATTAATCAAAATTAATAGATTTAGAATAAAAATATTATAGTTGAATTCAGATAAATAGATGCAATCTAATATACCCAAATGATAGTTAAATCGACTAGATCTAATCTAACATATCTAAAATCATATATCTAATTAAAGTAATATAATATTATTAATATATATTATGCATTAAAATTATAAATTAATTTAAAATCAAAATTAAATAGCAATAAATTATTATAATGTATATTTATTTTATAAATATTTATACCCGTGCATGAGCACGGGAAAATCACCTAGTATAACGCAAAAGATGAGTTTTCTTAACATATCAATTACATATATACAAGATTTGCAAATTTATTTGTCGTAGGGTATATTCTTGATTTACTTCAACTCTCAATGAATACCAAAAGAGACATACTAGCTCCAATTACATCAAACTTTCCATGCATATATATGTATCGAAACAAATAGCTAAATGACTTATATATTTGAATTCGAAGCAGTTAAAATATTGTCTGATTGTTGAAATTGACCAATCAACCATAAATAAGATTCTCTTCTTTACGATGGGAGATAAGAATTCAGTAAATAGAACCCCACCGATTGCATCTGAAAAATTTTAGATGCGTCGTGCATTATTGATAAATATAAATATAAAATTATAGTAAGCGAGATATAAACCAAAAATGAATATATTACTGCGAATAGAAGATACAAAACCAGGCCTTCTCATGTGGTAGACCTTACTTCAGTGAGACTGTGTTTAGGAGAAAGCATGTGCCTCTATTAATGATACATATATTAGTATATATTGTAGATGTTTTTTCCTAAAGTATCTATAATAATAAAGGAGAGTTTTTTATCTCCTTGGGGGAAAAAATGCCATGTGGCACTCTCTTTTTAATAATTATTTTTTTTCAATCTATATTTAATATGTTTTGATGTTAATTGTGAAAGACATTGGATTTTTAATTTTTCCCTCATACAAGCCCAAACGTTTATAACAGTGTTTTGAACCTGGTCCGGATCTGCAGTTGAACCGGTAAATCCGGTGACCCAATATAAATCGGGTTTGGCCTAAAATTTAAAAATCTGCAAAAACCCACAAAAACTCAATAAAGTCCGAAACCCGATACCGGTTGCACC
This sequence comes from Brassica nigra, assembly GCA_016432835.1. Taxonomy (NCBI): domain Eukaryota; kingdom Viridiplantae; phylum Streptophyta; class Magnoliopsida; order Brassicales; family Brassicaceae; genus Brassica; species Brassica nigra. The sequence goes on along the minus strand of CM028247.1, from coordinate 10,346,473 downwards.
ACTGGTTGAACCAACATATAGTTTTACTTTTTTACTTAAAAAAATAGTTATGTTTTTAAATTTGTTTTATAGATTTCCAATTAAAAGAATAAGATCATATGATCATGTGGATTACAAAACAGAGTTTTGGATTGTTGAAGAAGAAGAACCTGGCGAGTTACAAATTTATTATTCACATTAGACATAAATATTTATGAATTTCATGTCTTGATTTTTTAGATGTCATAACTCTTATGTTACAATTTTTAAAAATAGTATAAACTATTTCTTAATATTTTGTGTCAAATGAAAATAAAATATAGAAACTAAAGTTAAGTATTTTCTAAATGTTCTTAAACATAAAATAGATACATATCCAAACTATTATTTAATGTTTAAAAAGATTTAAAATATTAACTTTAGTTTTATATATTTATTTTCATAGCTAATATATTATTATATAATAAAATTAATTCATTTATTAATCCGCGGTTGACCCAATGAATCGTTCGGTTCAGTCTCCGGGTCGGGTTTCAAAACACTGGTTTATAGTATTTCTTTGTATTTGATGTTGACGATGGAGTATAGAGTCTCTACGATTCTCCTTCTTTAACGCAATCGACGTAACTGCATATAATTAATCCAGAAATTCCATTCTTCCCACTCTCCTATTGAAAACTTCTTTAGTTCCTGCCTTCTCAGCTTCATCGGCTATGCATAGACGGTGTGAGAACTCGGACGAGAATCCCTTTCCTTTTCCCAATTCAGATCATGTTGAATTCCCGTTTCATTGCTCGAATTGAAGACAAACCGGTATAGAGATGTTGTTCGACTAGGCTACAACAATTTTGGCAAGCTTGAAATATTAAGAAAAGGGTGAGATGTTGGGGTTGATATGTTGTTGATTAATGGGAAGATACACTGGTTTCTTATTTCAGTTTACCAATTAATGATCGTTTGCTTTTAAAATAGTAGTTTTCTTACGCGTCATCTCCTTTCTCAGGTGGTGTTCCTACATGCGTCAATCAACTTTCACATGCTTAACACCTTCAAACATCTCTTGAAAGAAAGCTCAGTCTATGACTTTAGTATTTATGATGAAACTAGGAGCAACCCTAACTTCACATATGATGACGCCCCTAATGCCATCTTATTCACAGAGCATTCTCGTTTGTTGACCTAGAAGAGACGACACATCCGATCTTAATGGAGATTTCTAGGTACCGAAATCACGACCTCCTCATGTCATTAGCCTACACAAAGACGATTTGCCAGGTTTGTTTTTCTTTTAAAAGTTTTACAGCCAGTCAATATAATAACTTAACAAAATCCAGCATAATAGCAGCTTACTTCTTTTGGTTTGCAGGTATCATAAGAAAATTTTGGGTATTAAAACTATTTTCAACAAAGAGAACCAAAGCACTCACCGAATATGGCTAACTTAAAATTCAAAGGTATATCTCAAATATCTTACTTTTATTAACTTTTCAATTTAATATAACTGTAATCTTAATGTTTGGACATGAATAGTAGTGGAAGTCTTCAGAATCGCAAGGTATTAGTGTTTGAATCAGTATTTGAAGGACTCGCAATCCTTGATGAAAAGTATGACTGCCTGTAGAACATATATATTAGATACTCACCAATTATTTTACCAAAGATTGACACTTCACCCTTATTTTTTATATAGTTTATAAAATTTGAAACTTATTTTATCTTTCTATTATTTGGACTAAATATATCAGTACAAGTTTGATATTTCATAATTATTTTAATAATTAATAATGTAAGTATGTTTTCTAAATAAAACATCAACTTTGTTTTATGTTTAAATTCCAACTAAATTAACTTTGTTACGACTATCCGTTGTACTTTTATTAAATTGATTAGTAACAACCACTTATGCTATTCCATTTTGAACTAAACAACTTCAAACAAAGTAATACACTACAGTCGCTAACCACTATAAAAAAGATCAGAAAATATCATTTTTAACATATTTTCATTTTCATATTTTAACATATTTTCTTTACCAAGTGCATATAATAAATTATAAATTCATATAAAAATACAACATACGAATCCGGCGCGTAGCGCCGGAATACCACTAGTATAACATATATAACACATCTAATTATTAAAAAATTGTTGCTGGCCACGCAATTAAACCTAATAAATGCTAAGTGGAAGGAATCCCCATCAGCAAGAAAACTCATTATTATTGAAAATGAAATTCTTCATAAAATATGTTTGCCAAAAACAGATAGACGACTACGTCCAGTAATGCTAAATATGTTAGTGTAGCCAAATAAAATGTGAGCTAGATAGTCAAAGGAATAGAAGTGTGAATTATTACCATTTGGTCATGCACGTTTTAGACCTACTGCTAATTAAATCTGGTCAATATAAAACTATCACATAAACATGTCTTAATAGAATAATATCAAGTGTAATCTAAACACAAGTGGTAAAGACGTGGGGTTTATAACTTGTATAGCTGTATTGCAGTGTGTAACAGTAGTACTATATTCTTATCCTAAGTCAAACTCGTTAAATTCAATATTTATCCACCGATTTTTTGGATGTTTTATTTATTTATTGTGAGGTATGATATCAGTATAATAATATAACAAGTTATGTTCATAAAATAGAAACTTCCAATGCTTTTTTCTCTCCACCAGTTACGGTTGCTGTCCTTTTCTTAGTTAACTTCAAAATAGTGACTTTAACTCCTTTTTAGAAATGGTTTACTCTTTTCTTTTTGTTGATAAAATAACTTATGAACTGTACAGATAGAATAATATTGGCATTCCTGAAATAAAAATTATGAAAGAAAAACACTTATCCCGATCAATGGGCTACAATAAGCGGATACATTTAACACTGTCAACCAGTCTAATTATTAAAATTTTCCAGAAGAAGCAGTACGGTCCTGGAATTATGAAACTGGAATTATCAAGGCTAGAATCAAATTGGAAATTAAGACCGTTTATAATAGGTTATTTTAGGAAAAAAAAAACCTTTAAGGCAAATGTAGAGAAGAAGAATCGAACATGTTATCTGGTTATCACAAAAATACTCTACGAACCACTGGACTATTTAAACTTTTGATATTTAACGGTCGCTTAAATAGTTAAATAAAAACGAGGCCGAAAGCCTAAGCTTCTAATGCTTCCCCTCAGGGCCGCCGCTACTGAAAAGAAGTTAGAAGACAGTGAAGGGACAACATAGCTCAGCTCTATATAAGTGTACTTTGAACAAAAGTAATTTATACAAGTTGATCAACTTACATTTTAATAAGTTTAATCTGGCTTGGCTGGATCAAGTTGTCATCTTCTCATTCCTTACCAATCATTCAAAATTTCTTGGGGATATTCTTGGAATCATTTTATTTTCCTTGCGTTTCATTCATAATTCTTATTCTTCTTTTTTTTTTCTTTTGAGAAAATACTTCTTATTCTTCTTAATATGCATAATATGCATGTGTTCACACGGTTTTATGATTCGTATTCCAAAAAGTACTTTTAAAATTATTAAAAAACCAACAAGTATTTTTCTAAATTATGGCAAAAGAGATCTAAATTTTCCTAAAATATTAAGTAGACGCGTCTTTGCTTTTCAAAATAGCCTTTAAGTTTTAAATAAACAAATGGGAATGTAGTTTCAAAGTTTCAATGGTAACCTAAAATTGACCTAAATAAATTATCATCACAATGGCAAAATTTATCAAATTATTGAGCAGAAGTAAGTAGAAAACTCGATGAATTTTTTTTGATGAATTCTGTTTCAGAGAAAATTTAAAAGGTTAAAAATGTAGGTTTTAAGGCTTAAAATTTAATTTTAGACAGGATATTTGTATAGTCTATATTTTAACTATATGTAAATAAAATACTTAGAAATTGTTCTGCATTCCTAATAATATTGACAAAATTAAACGTATAGAAAAGAAATGTTTGGTTTTCCATATTACCACCAAAATAAGAAAATTTTAAAACTACAATAAACACAGATTTACTTCGGATTTCTACAAATATATAAAAAGTATTTCTTAAACAAAAAAAATAATAATAATAATTAAAGATTTATAAGCATTTCTTAAACGTTTAGAAACATTTTTTGCTTGAAAGTTAGTTTTAGAGACATTTTCCAACTCTAAATATATGCCAAAAGGGTTTATAATATATCGATTCGGGTGATAATTTCATATACAAAATAATCATGGCGTAATATAATATTTATTTTATTAATAAATTGGGTTATGGAATCTATAAATTATACTTCATTTGTTTCAAAAAAATGTATATTTTAGAATTTTTACATTTATTAAAAAGATATATTATATTTTAGTTACCAATTTATTATTTTTTAATTAACTATTTTACACAAATTCTAACCAATATAATTTTAGTAAATCTAATTATATTTTAAAATTTTACAATTTGTTATTAATTAATATATTAAAATGTAAAAATGTATTTTTTAAAACAAAATTTTCTTTTTAAAATATGAATCTTTTTGGAACTAATAAGACTGTTGTCCAACAACAAAAAGAACTGGTAGTACTTCGTCCAAAAGTATGGTCCTCCTTTGCATTCCAAACTTCAGAGATAAATTTGGCCTTGATGAATATTCAGAGATGGAGACTTCAAGCATAATCAGCTGAGACTAATCATTATGCTTTTCTCATTGCTCAAAGTGCTTCTTTTGGTGGCCGGATACACTGTTATGTGGCCTATGAATTTTCTTTTTGGCTTAAGAAAACTTTGGATAATGATATAGTTTCTATCTGATTAGTTGTTTAGAGCTAAGTTAATACATTTTGGCTCTTCATTTGTTTGAGACCTATTTGGTTTCCTTGTAACTATCTACTCTTATACTTGGCACTTTGTTTATAAAATTCCAGTTAACAAAAAAAAGGGACCGGTAGTAATAAAAATTGGACTTTTCACACAAAGTAATACGACCTGCCGTCACAAAAAAGAGAGAAAAAAAAAGGCAAACCTTTCCTATAAAAAATGGGGTAAAGAGAGGAAAATGCAAAGAAAGAAGGACTCTTTTGTTCTTCTTCTCTCCTCTCCTCTTTATTACAAGTTGTTCACTTCATCACATGCTCCTCGTCTCTTTCTCTCTCTCACTCAATCACAAGTTTTCAGTTACGCAGCTGCTCAGATTCTGATCTCATCTCTGTTTTGTCTGTTAAAACAAAAGATCCAGTTTTCATGGAAAATTAAATGAAACAGTGACGTCTCAAAATCATTTCTTCTTCTTTAGCATTCTCCTACTCTGTTTTTTTTTCTCTTTTCTTTTAAACTTTCATTCATGGCTCCAAACTCAGTGGCAGTGACAATGGAAAAGCCAGATAACTTCTCTTTACTAGAGATCAACGGCTCAGATCCATCCTCATTCCCCGACAACAAACGCAAATCCATCAGCCCAAAGCAATTCTCATGGTTCCTCCTCCTCAAAGCCCACAGAGTCGTCTCTTCTCTCTCGTGGCTCTTCGCTTCAGTCAAAAAGCGTCTCGCTTTCTCCTCCAAAACCATAAACGAAGAGGAAGATCCCAAAAGCAGAGGAAAACAAATGTACAGATTCATCAAAGCCTGTCTTCTCATCTCCATAGTCGCCTTGTCAATAGAAATCGTAGCTTATTACAAGAACTGGAATCTAGATCTCGTGAACCGACCACCGTCTTGGGAGGTTCGTGGGCTTGTCGAGTGGTCTTACGTGGCTTGGCTCTCGTTTCGATCCGATTACATCGCTCCTATCGTCATCACTCTCTCCAAGTTCTGCACTGTCCTCTTCTTGATCCAGTCTCTTGATCGGTTAGTTCTCTGTCTCGGTTGCTTCTGGATCAAGTTCAAAAAGATCGAACCTAAGCTCAAAGACGATGAACTCGATCTAGAAGACGCATCCAACTTCCCAATGGTCCTTATTCAGATCCCAATGTGCAATGAACGAGAGGTAAACTATAAACATACTCTGTTTTGCTCTGTTTTACTCTGTTTTGTGTTCTGTTCTGTAATTGTTTATGATATGTTTTTTGTTAGGTGTATGAACAATCAATAGGAGCAGCATCACAGCTTGACTGGCCAAAGGATAGGATCTTGATTCAGGTTCTTGACGATTCAGATGATCCAAACTTACAGCTTCTGATCAAGGAAGAAGTAGCTGCTTGGGCAGAGAAAGGAGTGAACATTATCTACAGGCATAGGTTGATCAGAACTGGTTACAAAGCTGGGAATCTAAAGTCTGCAATGACATGTGATTACGTTAAAGATTACGAGTTCGTTACTATATTCGACGCAGATTTTACGCCAAGTCCTGATTTCCTCAAGAAGACTATTCCGCATTTCAAGGTAATCAATCAATCCCACTCAAAATCTATTCTAACTACAAAAGGAAAATTCTTTCTTGAAGTTTCGTAATTTACGATGATGTTTCAAGCAAATTCAGTGAAAAATAATCTCTTAAAAAAAGAAATAAATAATAATTACTCGTTTTACAATGTTTTTTTAATGGGAAGATAATCTTCCAATTATACTCGTCACCGACAGTTGTCTCGTTTTTTTTTTTTTTAATTCTATCGTTATGGGTGGGTCATGTTCAAAGTAGCCGACAAATATAATATATAGTTTTAGGAAAATATAAGCTGTATGTTATGTATGAAATCAAAGTAACCGACAAATATAAATTTTAAAAAAATCAACACGTCGTTAGTTGATTTTCACATCACTGTTCTACAGATTAAAACTGGAACCTAATCTTGACTCTGTTTTTAATAATAAAACAATATTTAAATCACATATCTTTTTGTTCTTTTAAAATAAATGTTTGAAAAAAATCTCATAAAGATATTTTATAACATATAATTAAAAAATTATAATTTTTCAATAAATAAATTAAGTTTATCAAATTACTACTATTAGTTTAATTTAATCAAAAATTAGTAATAATATAAAATGATGCATTTATGATGATACAAATTTAGTGATGTTATAAAATGTTTGAACACATAAAAATGCATCTTTATGGAAGTAGTGTAAGAGCTCGTATCTTATATTTAAATTAAAAAATTCAAAAGTTTTAGTTTACAAAACTGTGTGTGTTTTAACTAAAAAAAAACAATATACAATGCAAATGCAACATGAAATGCGTTTAGCACATGAAATGAAACAATCATCAAGACGCTAACACAAGAGTGTGTTGTGTTGTTTGTTGCAGGGGAATCCAGAGCTAGGATTAGTCCAAGCAAGGTGGTCCTTTGTGAACAAAGACGAGAATCTCCTGACGAGGCTACAAAACATAAACTTATGTTTCCACTTCGAAGTAGAACAGCAGGTGAACGGAGTGTTTCTCAACTTCTTTGGTTTCAACGGAACCGCAGGAGTCTGGAGGATCAAAGCATTGGAAGAATCAGGTGGATGGCTCGAGAGAACGACTGTAGAAGACATGGATATCGCGGTCAGAGCGCATCTAAACGGTTGGAAATTCATTTACCTCAATGACGTTGAAGTCACTTGCGAGTTGCCTGAGTCATATGAAGCTTACAAGAAGCAGCAACATCGTTGGCATTCCGGTCCTATGCAACTTTTCCGGTTATGCCTTCCTTCTATCATTAAATCCAAGGTATATAATACTTAAATTCAACTTCTAGTTTAATTAAATGTTTAAGACTTGAAACAACTACTAAATAATTCATACATATATTTTTAATCGATTTGAAAAGTGAATTATATATATACTAATATTTTAGAGGTTATAGAGGAATGTTTCATCTCGCTATGATCAGAACCGACTGTGAACATGAATAAGACTGAATTGTTTGATTTTTTGGTTTTTGATTTTGCAGATCTCAGTAGGGAAGAAGGCAAACTTGATCTTCCTCTTCTTTCTTTTGAGGAAGCTTATTCTACCCTTTTACTCATTCACACTCTTCTGCATCATACTTCCACTAACAATGTTCATACCCGAAGCTGAGCTTCCTTTGTGGATCATCTGTTACGTTCCTATCTTCATTTCTCTTCTCAACATCCTTCCCTCACCTAAATCTTTCCCTTTCTTGATCCCTTACCTCCTTTTCGAAAACACAATGTCCATAACCAAGTTCAACGCCATGATCTCTGGGTTGTTCCAGCTTGGATCGGCGTACGAGTGGGTTGTGACCAAGAAGACTGGGAGATCATCTGAATCCGACTTGATGGCGTTTGCTGAAAAGGAAGAGAAGTTGCATAGGAGAAACTCGGAGTCAGGCTTGGAGCTTCTGAGCAAACTCAAGGAGCAGGAGATGAATCTTGCGGTACAAGAAACCCCGAAGAAGAGCATTGGAGGGCTGGTGAGGCCGAATAACAAAATCAAGAAGAGGAACATGGTGTTCAAGAAAGAGCTAGGGCTTGCGTTCTTGCTTCTAACCGCAGCTGCAAGGAGCTTTCTGTCAGCGCATGGTCTTCACTTCTACTTCTTGCTGTTTCAGGGACTGTCTTTCTTGGTTGTAGGGTTGGACTTGATCGGAGAGCAGATCAACTAGACACACACACACAAAGCAAAGACGGAGAAGAAGAAGGGAGATAAACCCGTTTATATTCGCTTATTTTTTTGTTTGTTTTTTAAATTCTTTTCCCTTTCTTACATGTGGGTTTTATACATAATTTTTCAAAAACTTATAATGTCCAGTTTCAGATAAATGAGTGAAACGATTAATTTGTTATATAATCTTGGCCTAATGGTTAAAAATCATGCCTCTTAGGTGTTATGTACAAGGAATGGTTTTCATTCTGCTGATGAAATCAAACTGAAATGAGCCAGCAGAATTTGCTTTTTTTCTTTTGAACAACAGAGTTTGCTAAACCTGTTTACTAAATATATTTTTGAAAATTTATCCACTAATGAAGCTTCAAGTGGATAGATCATACAAGTCTGAGTTAAATTTATTCTTGCTAAGCCTATTGGTTAACATACAAGAAGTAGACTCAGACCAAAAGAAAATAAACCAATCAAAGTAGAATAATACTTTATAATTTTTGGTTATAATATTGGTAATTATTATAACCATGACCTTTATTTGACTAATTATAAGATAATATATTTACCTAAATAAAATAGGGAAGATGTAATATTTAGTTTATGTTTATAAGGATTCAAAGAAAAAACCAAAAATAGACTAATAATTTTAATTTATTTGGTCATAAGAGTATTAATTATCATAGCCACACTTATTGGACTAAATATGATAACTACCTAAATAAGATACAGCAAATGTAATATTAGTTCTTATAAAACTTTAAAAGAAAATAGGCCCAAAACAGGCCTAGAAACATCAGGCCTAGAAACATCTAAACCGCGTTTATCTAAACTTTTCCCATTCTAAAAAATAAATCTAAATAAGGAGAAAAAACGAGAATTGTCAAAGAGAGGAAGAAACCAACTTGGAGAACGCTGGCTTTGCCTTCAAGTCAGACCTAACCTCTCTCTCTATATATTTCTCTATACATTCATACATCTCTCAGAATCAAAAAAAAAAAAAAAACCAACCGAAGGAGACGAAGAATATTAACAAGAAGAAAAGCTATGGCAGGAAGAGGAGGAACAGAAGCGTTTCCAGATCTTGGAGAGCATTGCCAAAACCCTGACTGCAAACTCCTCGACTTTCTCCCTTTCACTTGTGACGGCTGCAAATTGGTATACACTTCCCCCTGAAAGTTTCAGTTTTTTTCTTTTCTTTCTTTTCCCGCAAGAATCTTTCAACTCATGAAATGCTTTTCTTAAACGAAAATTTATAGGTGTTCTGTTTGGAGCATAGATCGTACAAGTCTCACGATTGTCCAAACTCGGACCACGGAAGCAGAACGGTTTCCATCTGCGAAACATGTTCTGTAGCGATCGAAACAACTGGTTTCGACCAAGAAGGAATCAAGTCTCTGCTTGAGAAACACGAAAGGTCTGGAGATTGTGATCCAAGAAAGAAGAAGAAACCGATCTGTCCTGTGAAGCGTTGCAGAGAGGTTCTGACATTTGCGAACAACATCACTTGCAAAGATTGTGGGGTCAAGTTTTGTCTGAAACACCGGTTTCCGACAGATCATGTCTGTAACAAGAAGGCGGTTGCTAACTCGGGAACAAGGACGAGGTGGAATGAGAAGTTTATGGAAGCTTTGAGTTTGAGGAATGAGAAAGGATGTGGAAGAGGAACTACTCCTGTTTCATCAAGTTCTTCTCCATCGATTAGATCATTTTAGTTTTTCTTTCATTGCAAGCAGTTTGCATCAACAAAATGTTTCTCATGTATGATTAATTCCCCATTGTTTTCAAGAGGATTTTAATGTGTGGTATTTGCTTAAAATCGATGTATGTTACAATATGCAAAGCGAGCTTATGTTCCTATCCCTCAGTTTGATGTAAAGCCTCTCTCCCTCACACATATTAGCTGGGGTTTCTTGTATTTCTACTGATGTAATAGTCTGCATTTCATCAAATGATTAATGTTTGTGTTTGGTATGTAACAAAGAAGATATGTTTAGAGGTTTTTTTCAGCGAAATCGTTGTCATGAATTGAGACAAGCATACAATGGCACTCTTTTCTTATGAACAAAAAAGAGTATAATTTTAGCTACAAGGGATGAAAATTACAGAACCATTGTCTTGTGTTCAAAAAAAAAAAAACAGAACCATTGTCTAACTGTTCACATATACAAATTCTCAACTCAAGCAAACACTAGAAGAACATAAAGAATATTCCACCTCTATAGAGGAGATCAAACACTGTGGAGCAACAAAGCTAAAAGGCAGAGTAAAGAGTTTTCTACCTCTCTCTCACTGGAACATAAGGAATATTCCAAAACCCCCTTGTCCAACCTCAGCAGATTTAGCATCATAGTGTCATAAAAAACGAAAAGGATCAGACTTTTTCAATATACAAGAGAACGCAAATGCTCTTTTAAAGAAGAATCTGAATTACACTTGCAAGAAAAAAGTGGTGCACCATATGATTTTCTATGCTCAGCCAATCCTCCATTAATTTGATTAGAAAAAATTAACACTAGTCAAATTGAAAGGGGTGAAAAAAACAGAGCCCACAATGTTTGAGAAAGAGAGTTCCAGCAAACCTCTACTTGATAAAATAGACACATGCAAATAAATATAACATCCAACAGAAATGAATACCCTTAATATGTTTGTCAACTCATTGTTATTTCTCAGTTTCCATTTGTTTCATTACTATGCAGTACAAACACTAAGGATGCTATGAGAAAAGAATGGCACATGTGCTAAAAAAAATGAATGGCACATGAAACAAGAGACGTCTTGAACAAAATCAAAGCAATGATAGACCAACGAAAGATGTGAATCCTCAATGTATTTCTGTTTTATTTACATCAAAAGAAGATCAAAACTTTGTACGAACCAAAAAAAAAAAAATGAATCAAAGAATATCTAAATCTTGATTGTATTGAAGATACTGTCTCTGTGACTTGTGTAGATCATAAGGAGCCCATAAATAATCAACAGGACACGCCTTACCATCATCAAGCCTTACCCATGGCTTCCCTTTCCCACTCCAATGTATCAAACTCACCGGACCAGGATGCAAAGACCTACAGCTACTCACCACATTGTCTCCACCTAGACCGTGCTGGTTCCACTGATGATCGATAGCTTCAATCTCTCCCGCAAACACCAGAAGAAACGGCGGCAACGAGCCCAACTCGTAAATCCTCTCCTCTTTCTGAACCCTCATCCAGTTCTCGATCTTTCTCGTGTACTCTCCTTCTCTCCATCTCTCCAAATCGATCACCATCACTCCCGTGTTGAAGTAGCAAGGCGTCTTGGAGTCAAAGACGCTCGAGAGTTTTCTATCTGACCAGAAACGTTCTGAGAAGTACTTGGTGAAGTTAGCGTGGCAGTACTCTGGTGCACCGATGGTTCTCGACCCGGTTAAAGAAGTCTTCCATAGTTTCTTGATATCGTCGACCACGATCACATCCGAGTCTAGGTAAATCACTCGGCGAACACACGAGGAAAGAATCTCGGACAAGTAGCTTCTCGCGTAGTTCAAGGGACTATCCAGAGCCTGTCTTATAGAAGAAGAGATGAGGTTCTTGACGATGGTTTCGTCGAAGGTGTAGACTTTGAAACTCAGAGAAGGGAAAACAGAGGAGAGAGTCTCTGCAAGGGGACCGTGGCTCGAACCCGAGGCGATGAAGTGGAAGAAGATGTTCTGAGGGCAAGAGGTGTGTTTGAGGATGGAGTGGACTGCAGAAACCGTGCCACGCAAGTAAGATGGGTCGAGGGTCATGGCTATATGAACAGCTGAAGGGTCACAAGCTAACAAGAGCTTGTTTTTGGGTAGAACAGAGCATTCGGGTCCGTTTTGGTATGCTGGAGCCTCCATGTAATCTGAAGATGCATCTTGGAATGAAGACTTATCATCTGGAACCAATCGGATTGATCCGACGGTGAGGAAGGTTGCAGAGATTATTGCGGAGATTATCAGTAGTCTTGAACTAGACATCATCGGAGAGAAGTGATCGGTTTGCAGAGTGGGTAAGATCTCAAAGCAGAGGTCTTCTAAGGTTTTAGTTTTGAGTTTCTAGAGTTTATGGAGGAGAGATAGAGAGAAGGGTCGAGGAAGAAGACGAAGACAAGAACTGAAACGCGGTTTTGTAAGTAAAGGAAGGAAACACGGTCAAATTAGGTTCGTTTGAAACTCGTTTCTTATTGTCACTGTCTACGTTCTTATTGTAGATATTCTTTTTTTATAATCTTTCTAGAACATTTCTTTTGAGAAATGGCAAAAGTACAAAGTAATAAGTTTATATTTATTATTACATTCAATGGTACGTGAATAGTGTTCATTGTATGTGGAAAACATTAAGGTTACATTGATGACCAAGATAACATTGAATCTACATACATTTACTTCATTACCAGATTACATATGCACACCATCTAGTTAGGAAGATCAACTGTTCTATAAAAGTTATGTTATTGGCAAAGTCTAGCCGTTTCAGTGTGGTCATCTCTCTTCTAATTTGCAAATGCTGTTGGCTATTAATTTCCATAATAGTATATAGCTAACCAGTTTATAATCTTGAAAATTGAACTTGAATTCTTAAGTGTTCAGATTGGTTCAGAGTTTAACCATTTTTGTGTTTACAACAATAAATGTTGAGAGAATGGTTTAACAAACCTATCTTAGTCAATATTGACATTAATTCTTAATAAATACTAAAATCAAGACTAATTAATAATATAATTAAATGAATACGCAAGTAAATGTAGACATTACACGCATAGACATAAATGTTTGATATAAAAGGAAAGCATGTTAGGTTGTAGAAATCAAGCATTTTAGAGTATGGGTTGATATGGGTCCAATGAACACATGGATCCATGTGCTTTTCTACTTATTTCGATAAACATATATGTATTAATGTTTTCAATAATACAGTATATTGACTGACGCCCAAAAGACATTAATATATTTAAATGGTCAGCTCACATTCATTGGATACAATGCTTTGTATAGAAGAATAACTAAATGCTTGAATTTTACCAAAGCATGTGAGTACACCTCGTTTAGATGGATTTTATTTGCAGGTGTTCACCCTTTTCTATGACTAGAATTTGTTGTTTCCTTGAGTAGAAAAGCTGATTCTCTGATGTTAACAGTGATATACTAATTGTAGCATCCTGCCAAATAAATATAATCGTTGCAAGTTTCTACAACTACACAGACATCTTATGTTATGTTATAGTTGGAATTTTCACTTTTATATGTAACTCATTAGCTTCTTGTGGAATTGAAACTAACATACTAGCATGTAGCTTACGCGTGACTAAGATAGTACGATATATTGAGGAACAAATGTGGTTGATAGAATGATATCACATCCGTACCATCTCAATAGATGTATATATCGCGTCTCATCATGCACTTGATTTACAGTAGATAGTATTGAACGCCAGTTGTCAAATACATACTCCCTCTTTTTCATAATATAAGATGTTTTGTTTGAATGCACAGAAATTAAGAAATTTACTTTTTAGAAGATAATATTATAAAATAATATAAATTAAATATACATTAACCAATCATAAATAATATAGTAAACTGTTATTGGTTAACCAATTTTCAATAAAATTAAAATACTTTAAAAGTATAAAAACATCTTATATTTTGAAACATGAAAATTTCTCCAAAACATCTTATATTATGGAACGGAGAGAATATACTTTTAGATAATATTGACATTTGAGGTAAGTCTCCGAAAAGTTCCTCAACGTCTTCGAAAAGTTCCATGTGGATTACACAGCCCCACGAATAGTAACAAGAAAGGTAAACTGGTTGATAAGGTGTAAATTACAATGTTTTATGATCAATAACATATATACACACTCATAGATATCCTATTGAGCTCGCTTTCCAGTTTTTGTTGTTCTATTAACATGCTAGAACATTTCCTATATAAGAACTAAGATGAAACACCTCTTCATTCTGAGCATCAATAATAATCCAAGTTTTTAGTATGTGGAGACTGTAGACTATATGCAGATTAAGATAACAAACAAAGCTAATTAGTTTTTTTTATATATTTTATTTCAAATAGAAAATAGAAGAGATTTTATAGTGCAAAGTTGTTGCTCCAACATCTTATTCTTTAATGATACACGGAATTTATACAACTATTTTGTTTTTACCAGCAAGCAGCCATTACCCTTGCACTTGGTTTTATGTAAATCATGCAGCTGCTTTCTTTTTAATCAAATAGATTTTAGATTACACTTTGTGTTTCAGTTGTTCATTATAATGAAATTAATAAAAACAAGGAAAAAATAATGTAATGTTCTTATACAGCTGTATGTGCGGCTATGGGCTGGCAAAGTCATTATTCTTTGTCATTGAGTATACATGTCATTTTGGAATTATGTACACCTAATTACAAAAGTTTCTTACATTACCAATTCTAGCCACTTCTTATTCAAAAGAAACCCATCCAAAAGGTACGTTTGGTACGTCTGCTACGAGTTGCTTTCAATAGTATGAAAGCTGGTGAAAACTATATCATTCCTCAAAACCAGCTTTGAAGAATGAGGAGTCGATGAACTCATCGTAAAGACCCATGGAAACGACAAGTTGGTGGTGATTAGTTGATATAGTTACTATCTATAGTAGTTCTTTTATCATTTTATGTTGATGTTATCTGCAAGTTAAATCAAGCCTGGTTTTAAGCATAAGCGTTTTAAACATCTATATGTGGTTAGAAATAACGAAATAGCGTTATATAACATGTTCAATTTTCATTAGAAAGATGGGTTTTCCCCTTCGCTTATAGAGTTTTATTTGTCTCCAAATCATGCATTATTCAACAAGTTGTTCTCTGAAGACTGACCAATGAAAAGTAAACACCTGTGGGTCCTTTTGCCAACAAGGACGAATGGGTCCCACGCTCCACGAGTTTCCCTTTATCCAAAACCGCGATCGCGTCGCAGTTCTGAATCGTGCTCAGCCTATGCGCGATCACAACGCTAGTCCTCCCAACCATCACGCGCTCAAGCGCGTCTTGCACCACGCGTTCCGATTGGCTGTCCAAAGCGCTCGTCGCTTCGTCGAGTAGCAACACCGACGGGTTCTTCAAAACAGCTCGAGCGATCGCGATCCTCTGTTTTTGACCACCGGATAACTGTACACCTCTGTCTCCGCAGTACGTATCGTAGCCGTCCGATAAAGACGTGATGAAATCGTGAGCGTTCGCTGCTCTCGCCGCCTCGAGGATCTCTGATTCGTCGATTTTATCCGAAGCTCTTCCGTATACAATGTTCTCTCGGATCGTTCCCGCGAACAACGTTGGCTCTTGGCTAACCAAAGCTATGTGTTGTCGGAGCGATCTTAGATTGTACGATCTTAAATCTCGACCGTCGATTTTCACCACACCTTTAGCCGGGTCGTAAAACCGTTCGATTAAACCGATTACCGTTGATTTACCAGACCCGCTTGGACCAACTATCGCAGTTGACTTGGCTGCGTCGATATCAATCGAGAAGTCACTAAATATCATCACATCCGGTCTAGTTGGGTATGAGAAGTCCACATCGAGAAACTCGACCCGACCGGTTAGTCTTTCCGGTTCATAACCATCTGGATCCTCCGGATCAATGGAAGAGTACCGGTCCAATACAGCGAAAACCGAACCGACCGCGTCAGAACCCTTAGCTAGATCATTCGTCATGCTACCAGCATCTGCAATAACCCGACCGGTACTAACCAAGATCATAAACGTCTCGAACAAAGCTTTAGCTGTTATGTACCCATCTTCGATCAGTCTACCACCGTACCAGAAGTCTAAAGCCCATGTGCATGTAGTTAGGCTCTGCGACATGGCGAGTCCGATCCCTGCGAACCATGACTGACGTATGCTTTCTCGCCGCGGGTTTACTTGAGCCTTTTCTAGCATTTTCATGATACGTTCTTGTGATGAAAAGGCCGTGATGGTTCGGACGTTGGAAACAGCCTCAGCAGCTAGTTTGCTACTCTCGTCCTGAGCCTTGATTGCTTTCTTCGACATGTTCTTGAGTAGAACACGGCGAGTGTAGAAGCATACAATAATCAGTGGTTGCACCGCGATCATTACAAGAGCTAACCTCCACGCTATTACCAGACCCATTGTGCATGCTATGGTTACCGCCGATATGGTTTGTACCAATAGTGCCATGCGATCACCTACTAACGATCTCACCTATCATCAATCAAATAAGATATTAGAGTGATCAAGAAACGTTATAAAAAAAAGTTTGAATAATAAGATTCATGTTCGTACCACATTAGCATCAAGAAACGTAATATATATAACATTGTTAATTAAAAGTTCAAATCATAATATTCATGTGCTTACCACATTAGCATCTTTTGCTAGTCTGGAGCAAATGGCACCGCTTGAGTTCTCATCACGATCGAACCAGCCTACTTCGAAGGTTAGCACCTTAGAGAGCATCCGTTCTCGGATGCGCTTAGTCAAATACTCCCCCATGTATGCAAAGTTGTAGTGTTGGCTGATGTTGATCAAGAAAGAAAGCACTGCTAAGCCGACAAAAGATAATGCGTAGATCCTCGTTTTCTCCTTAATCTCGTCGTGGCTCGTCAAGAAATAAACCGATACCATCGACCCCAAAGAATATGCGTAAATGGGTTGGATGGCACCAAACAAGGTTGCGCTCATGCAACCGTATAAAGCTTGTTTCCATTCCGGTAAGTTCATTGCCAACAGTCTCTTAAACGATGGTAAAGGTGGCTTCTCATCTTTAGAAAGATTCTTGACAATACTTGAACCTGTGACGGAGTTAGTAGAGCTTGACCGGCTAAGAGTAGAGACTCTTGAACAACTTCTCAAGTCTTTTGTAGGATCCAAGATTGGACCCGTTTGCACGTTGACGTTCATGTTCACACTGGAGTCTTCTTTCTCAATCTGTTGTAAGCGGACTAGTGAAGCGTATTGACCGTCTATGTTCTCCATTAGCTCATCGTGTGAGCCAGTCTCAACAACATGGCCGTTTTGCACCACGGAGATAACATCAGCGTTACGAATGGTAGAGAGACGGTGAGCAATAAGGATAGTTGTACGACCGATTGATGCATTCTCTAAGGCTTCTTGGACTACTCTTTCGGATTCAGAGTCCAATGCACTTGTTGCCTCGTCTAGAAGGAGGATTGTTGGTGATTTAATTATTGCACGTGCGATTGCGATCCTCTGCTTCTGTCCTCCTGACATTTGTACTCCTCTCTCTCCAACCTATTTGTTTACACAATAGCTAAATCAGTCTCCAGGTAAACACTACAAATGTAATAATTATAATCCATCTATTTAATAATATAAGTTGTTTTATAAGTATTTTTTGTTTCAACATATAAGTTGTTTTCACATTTCTATATAATTTTATCTTTACCAAATAAATTTTTGTATATTTTATAATTGATTAGATTGTATTTTTTCTATATTAAATAATAATTTTCTTAATATCTGTACTTTTAACTAACTTATATTATGAAACAGAGAGTACAAATTTAGAATCTGACCTGAGTTTCATAGCCATTAGGTAACTGAGAAATGAAATTATGAGCATTAGAGGCCTTGGCAGCTTCCACAACATCATCCATTGTTGCATCTTCTCTACCAAACAATATGTTCTCCTTTATGGATGTGGCGAAAAGGGCAGGCTCTTGGCTAACTAAACCCATTTGCGACCTTAACCACTTCACTTGCAGCTTATCAATGGATACACCATCTATGAGAATCTCTCCTGCAACCGGGTCATAAAACCTCTGTAAAAGCGATATCACGGTTGATTTTCCCGACCCGCTTCCTCCCACCAAAGCCACGGTTTTCCCGGAGGGAACTCTCAGACAAAAATCTTCAAAGATGGATGTTTCTGGCCTTGATGGATACACAAACTTCACATGCTTAAACTCAACTTCTCCTCTGACTTTCTCTAGTTTTTGCCCTTCCGGATTGTTTGAATCAATCTTGGGAACTCTATTTATCACTTCCATGATTCGCTCCCCAACTGAAGCCGCCTCAAAGAAGTACTTGAGATTAGACAAACCACCACCAAGGGATCTGAAACAATAACAAATATCAAGATCATGATACGAAGAAGATCAACATATATTCTCTTTTAATATTTTTTACAAGAAAACCGGTTATAAATATTAATTTACTACTCTACGGAAACAATATTGATTTATATGTAAACACTTAAATTAAACTAAATTCCCATAGTTGACAAAAAACTAAATTCCCATACATCCAAAAATGCATAAGAAAAGTATGAATTTATATATACATATCATACAGTTATTATATAAACATGTTTAAGAGAAACTATAGTACAAAACTATTCAAAATATGTTTCAGATATCAAAACGAATAATATAACCATTCTACTTTGTAACAAATAATTTTAGCATACGTAGTTGCTAGTATGACAATATAGATTGAATATTTTCTAAAATATAGATTAAAATATTTGAAAGAGCCAATTGGTTACGTAACTGGCTGATGCTATTTATATTAACACGTACGCAATGGATTCTATAATAGATAAAAAGCTGTGTTTGATTTTAATAGTTTAAATGTTGAAACCGTTTTGCATATCTCATTGTATCATGCATGATGCATATACTTGTTAATATATACTTACACGCCACCGATGGCAACAGCGGCGGCTACTGCAAATACAGTACCACCTTGAGCACCATGGTACATGACCATCCTGCTTCCATACCAAGACATAAATCCCCACATCGCGAAGGTGATTCCATTGCTTCCAATTGTGATTCCTTTAGCAAGCCCTTGTCTAATCCCTAGCTTCACCGAGCCTTGAAGCGCGGTTGAAAAATTCGATATCGTCTTCCTCTCTCCGGAAAACGCATAGACGGTTCGAACGGAAGAGATGGCCTGCTCAGCTACAAAACCAGCCTCATTGTACTCTTCGCGTATCTTGCTAGAAATGCTTATAAGGGCTCGGCCGTACATCAGCCCCGGGATCACTAAGAGGACAACGAAGGGTAAGCCAACTATGGCGAGTTTCCATAGCAAAACAAAGCCAACTATGTAGCTTCCAACGAACATTGATGCGCTCATCAAAAAATTCGGTAACTGCACCAAACCGAAATCATAAGAATATTATCAGCACTCAGAAACCCAAATGAGTCTCTTGAGCTATATTTTAATATATAAAAAGATAGTTGTATTAAAATTCCCAGCGAGTGTGATCTTAACCATTCTTTATATATCATATGTAAAACCAATCTCTCAAAGTCTCTTGTACGAGAGACGGTTCTTAAAGTGTTTTCTTCTTTCTTTTCTTTTCTATTTTTATTTTAAGAAACTCAGTTAGAGACTACTGATGCAGTGATGCGCATGCCCTGAGGAACCGATTTTGAAAAAGAAGAAAAATGATTATAATGAAAGGTAGAAATGGTGAGACCTTTTCACTAAGCACGTCTTGGATGACGAAGCTGTCACTAGAGACACTTGTGATAACATCAGAAGTGCTTGTGACATGAAGATCAAAGTACCCCACATCTTGTCTTAACACTGCTCTTAGATATTTTTCTCTCATTCTTGCTGTTTGTCTCTCCCCTGTTCGTGTCCAACAATATCCTTCTGTTTTTTTTTTTATAATTTAAATATCAGTTAGTTTATCTGATTGTGGTTAACTACTGTATAGTAAAGAAAGGTAAAAATTATTAAAAACTTACCAAGGAAACAGACAACCCAAGATCCACAAGCCACATAGAGCAAAGCGACAGAGTTCTGTTGTGCACAAAAAAATAAATAAACATTAATCTTCTTTCCTTATACAGACATACAATGAATCTGGAAGTGCATGAGTCATAAACCAAAGTCAAAACCGTAAACTGTTAAAAATGACTTAATAAATGTCAACGGGTTCTGGACAACATCCAAAAAAATCCACAAAAAAGCTTGTGATTATAAGGTCTAGTTAGAAAACCAAGTGATTATACAACAAAGAGCGTAGAGAGAGGACCGTGGAGATGCTTTGCATGAAAGTTTCAGTGTTGAAAGAGGAACCACCAAGGTTGTTCATGAGCTTGCTGGTGATGAGAAGAACAAGAGGAGTTGTGAAGCCATCACCGACGGCTCCAATAAACCCTAATCCCATCAGCACCCAATCTACACGGTCAGCGTGCATGAATATCGATCTTATGCTTCTAAAACTCTTCATCGTCTTCTTCCCTGTCTCTTTCCCCTCTACTTCACCCATTTTTTCTTTGTTCCAAAGAGAGAGGGGGGAGGAAGAGAGATCAAAACGACAAGAGGTTCTATGTTCGTGCAGTAATATTAAAAGCGGATACCTTTACTTTCCTGTTTTGCTTTTTTTTTTTCTTTTTCTGTTATTCTTTTTTTCTGAGTTTCGTTCACATTTCATTGATCCGATGAGGTAGTGAAAGGATATTTATAGAAGCCGAGAGAGAGAAAAGCCACATTCGGCTGTGTGAATTTAAAATACAATATTAATCATGTTTTTAAGTTTATCTCAAAACATTATATAACATGTATTTTCGTGATATGCACTAATATCAATGTTTGCGCGCGTCCTCATCAATTTTACGACATTTTTCTGCCAGAAACATTGTTTTAGAGACATGACCTTGTTGTCAAAAAAAAAAAGAACAGAGACATGACCTTTTTATCAAGTGTGAATGAAACAGTCAAATAAGATCCAGACTCAAATACGAATTAAAAACAAAATATGTACTATATAAAATTGGGAGTATAATTTTTAAAAACTATATGTTTACTTAAAAAGTTGAATATAGTTTACCAATATTGAGACCTCTGTGTTTATAGGCTAAATTATTAATTGTTCCCTAATTTCGTAATTGTAACTGGACATGAACATCAAAGAATATAACGTATAGTTTTCACTATTTTGTTCTATAATTTTATAAATATCGCTTCAACTAAAGGCGGTATATTTCTAGTAATCAATGATATATAGTAAATGCATGTAATTGAATTCGTCTTCTTGGGACATTAAAACCTGCGAGCAATTCCCTATGTGAGTCATGTGCGCGCCTAGCAGTCTTGCCTTGCATGCAGCCTTTTGCACAAAACAACTCTATATGTTTATTTATTGCTACTATTTTGACATCATTTATACGCTTATTTATCGTATAGAACAATAAGTATATGGTTAGTCTCCATATTTCGAGTATTTCTTTTTTTGGACAAAGGGCTTGTCTCCATATTTCGAGTTATGGTGTATTTTGTAATAAGCAAATTTTATTAAATTAATCTGAAATCGGAAATACAGTTCTTATTACAAACTTAATCCGAATAAAATATTATATTCAAAATTTTTTCACTAGCTTTGCTCAATTTATATATCAGGCGTATTTCGTTAGATAGAATCTAAAATTTTAGAGTATCAAATACCTTTTTTAACCTTTGATGTTATCACGGAAAAAAGATTAACTTCATTTTTTTCTAATGTCAAAATCTTTTCATATTATTTTCAAAGTATCTTATATTCAATATATTCATAAAATCAATATGAACCATCATCATTTTTATTTAAATTTTTGTTATAATAAAAATATAGGATTGGGCAAAAAATCTAAATCTAAAAAATAAACCAAGTATGATCCAAAAAATAGTACTGAACTTTAACCAAAACTGATTAGATATCCGAATGGGTTCAAAATTTTGGTATCTAAAGAACCGGAACTGAACCCGATCCAACAGAAATATTCGGTATTCAATATATCTGAACCAGATTTATAAACTTAAATTAAATATCTAATAATATATTAAACTAAACCAGATTAATATATTAATTATTTTAAATTTAATATCTAAAAATATACACAAAATATAAGATGTTTTAAGTTGTCTAAAATACTTAGAAATATATACAAATAGTTATAAGTACATGTTTAAAATAACTAATTGATACTCAAAATACCAAAATACTTAAAATATCTTTTGATTTCCTATCTAAAAATTTAAGCTAAACCAATTTTTATGTTAAGTTTAAGTATTTTGGCATACATTATTCAAAATTATATGATATATTATTTTGATTTTAGATTTTGAAAAATTCAAAACATATATGAACTTTACTTTTGAAACTTTTAAAATAGGTTATCTGAACCCAAAACCGAACCAAATCCACGAAAATGTGAACCGAACCAAAACCATAATTATCCGAACCAAACCAAATCAAATGGTGCTCAAATGTCTACCTCTAATCAAATATAAAAAATGTTATTGATAACAAAATGTATATTCTTTATAATATTTAAATATAATATTTTTTGAAAATATTCACTCCGCAAGCGGTTTATCATCTAGTCGTGGTATTATTTTCTGTACATGATATGGTAGTTATATTTTTACATATTTTTCTACTTCGGTCAAGATTAAGGGAATATTAACGTGCATTACTATTTATTTACTACATATTCACATATTCACATATTATATTTTATACTATTTGTTTCTTATGATACATCAGTTTCCAGGATAATGAATCAAACTTTATTTTTCTTCTTGATCCTCTTTAAAATAAAGTTTCTCAATTATAACACGAATATTTAAACATTGGACGGTCCAAATAATCATTCTTAGATACTAATAAGATCATTTTCTTGAATGATGATGAATTGATGATCTATATTCCGTTGGGTTTCAATTATCAAATCCATCCAAAATTTTTATTCAAAGAGCAACACGTGTTAGGTCTATACGTCCTTGCGAATAATAAAACCCTAATACAACACTTGTATGTCATTATGAAGTGTATCGGAAATATTTGGTTGGACAAAAAAATCTTTAAATTTTAAGGGAATTTCCAGTGGTGATGTAAATATTAAAATAAATTTGAGTTTTATTTCAACGGGTATTTCATTTTTATTTTAAAATACTTCCAATTTCTATTATTAATATTTATTAATAAATTTAATAATGCTTTAACAATTTAGTCCAATTATAATTTTATTTAAACTAAATTGTTATTACATAGAAAAATTCAGGGAATAATTGGAATATGCTGTAACTTTATGTTTTTTGTTGTAAAATTGAAGTTGTAGATTTCTTTGTTGTAAACTTTTTGCTGTAATTTTGTAAAACACTATTTTTCTCTAAATATGAAGTTCTCTATAGTTTTTTTTTTAAAAAAATCCAAGACTTTTTTACTGTAAATTTCTAAAAGAAAAGAAAGTTTAATTGGTTGATATTTATAGTTCTTAACTAAATTTTAGCTGTCCAGAGTTTCTATAGCCACAACTAATCACCTCCATAATATTGAATAAAAATTTTAACATTAAATAAGATTGTAAATATGTTTTCTCAATTTGATATACTATTTTCTTATTTTTTTCGTTCTGAATGATGTAATATTGAATAAGAATTTTCTTTATTTTTTATATTTTCTCAAAATGATATACAAGTTGGAGATATAATTTAAGTTGTGATGAAAATTACAGTTTAAAGTTTTGGGATTCCCCACACACACACACATATATATATATAATTAAGTAATAAAAGTTCAACTACAAAAATTACAAAACTCTCTTTTAAATAATATTCTATTCATTCAGTAATATTTTAAATAGTAAATAATATTGCTTTTATAATTTGAATTTGTATAGAATTGATAGCGTGCATATATAATTTGCTTCGATTAATTTTTTTAGATGCTATTCGAATATTTGGACAATGCCTCCAAACACTTATTTATTTATTATACCTCCATCAAAGCTTGAAGTATACATCACCAATTTATCATCAAATAATCGCGTTTGTAGTGTGGGAGTTGACAACTTACTATCCCAGGGTATAAGCTCGTAAAGAATACAGATTCGTTCTCTGTTAAACAAACGAGTTATGCACGGATCACTGTGTGTATCGGCTTTGAATCATGTCCATTAACATGATAGATCGATCAAAACTTACTCATCGATCAAGTTAATTGGTATAGATCCAGATAACCAATAAATAAAAAATGAATTAACACGTATAATATTAAACACTCTTTATGCTGGCAAATGATACCGTCCCCGTGGGTGATCTTCAGGGTTTATACGTATGTGGTGACGTTTTATTTTTCGCTTAAGTTATGTAAACGTTGACTTCTTTTTAATTATATATTGGAATCCATACAACATTACTCTTTGTTACTCTATATATAATGGTTATACTAACTTTTTGTTAACTTCAAAAACAGAATATAGGTTATATAATTACAAGATCGGTGTAAGATATTATTTAGATTTTCTACACAGAAGTAGATCACAGAATAGCTTTTAACTTTTATTCACTTTCATTTGTATGTTTGTCACGGTTTTTATTTATCACTTTAAATTCTTATGTATCAATTTATTTTGGGAATTAATTATTAAGGCTAAATTTTTTTAAAAGTGCAAGTGAAAGGGGTGTGACCGATTAGAGGGCGTAGAAATTTATAGAAAAAAAGCATGCGACTCGAACTGATATATCATAAAAATAAAACTCTCATACTAAACCACTTAATCAAAACTAGATAAACTAACTATCTGAGCAGCATATTAAGTAATGTATATAGTTAGGGCACCAGCTAGCTTTTGTAAGCTAATTATGCTATTGAATATGCACAACAATACAACGTTGGTTAAGTCTTATCACACTAAATCATACTATAGACTAGTGAAGACATGTTAAGATATCTTGAAATTATGCTTTTAAATTAACTGTCCATACGAAACAATTGTTTAAAAGTTCATTGAAATGATATCTTGTTCATATATTTGATTGAATCTTACCAAGTACAATGCAGTAATGCTAAATCCAACAAAACCAATGTGTGAATGAAAATCAAAATAGATAGAGGGAAATATGGGGAACCCATTAGTGTAATTAGAGGTTATTGTTAGTGACGCCATATAACTATCATATGAAATCAACCTATCTATTTTTTGGTCCCTAATAGCTCAGCAAATAACTAGTTTAGCTATTAAAGACCTTGCTTGTTTCATTGCGCAGCACTGCGTGCTATTTGAATATATCCTTTCAGATATTAAGTCGTTGTATGAGGTTTTTGTTACATTTGTTTCTATTCACTGGGTCAATAGGAACTCTGTTTCCTAGCTAAGCAGACTTTAAATGCTCTTGTAACAAACTTGGTTTGATTAAGGAAGTTGGTACACAAAAAAAGTTCAAGTATTCACCTATATAAAATACTATAAAACAATCGCAAACGGCCGTTGCAACAAACAACTCAAAAGAGAAGTGGTCAGTTACGTATTACAGATACAAAAATCTCTATTTTAACTTGATTGTAGATCCAACTTATATATAAGCATCAATGTTATTACATATACAATAATTATTGACCTTTTGGGTTCTACTCATCAAAATTACCGCTAACATGTTTAGAGATCCGTATTCTCCCTCGTCGAACTCGATCATAAGATAGCTAATGAAGTAATTGAAAAGAAAAAGATTTTCCTTAATTTCGCCAAAGCGTAATGATTTGAATATTGCGTACAAAATTTAGTGGCACACAAAGAATGAAACTAGTGGGGGACACATTGTTCACCTTCTTTATGTTTCACTTCTTATTTCGAATTTTACGCATTTTAAAGCAATAAACAGAATATCTCATTTCTTTTGCCTAGTGTGAAATTAAAAATTGCTAATCTCTCCCAAGTGATCCAACAGTGCCTGAGGTTTATATTGTCTAGATGCCGCCTAAAATTTATTTTGCTATAAACCTGTATAAGATATAGATAAAATGATATGTACACTCATATATTTCCAACGTAAAAATGATAAACTACTAAGTTTTTGAAAGTTTTGGCATATACCACATTTTAGAAAACTGCCTTTTCCTGTAAAGATTCGAAGTTGGGCACCCAAGATGATAGTAAAAGCGACTTAGGCCTCGATTGGTACGGTAGATGAAGAAGCAGTAGTAATATGTTGTAGAAGCAGTATGCTGTAGAAGTTGTATTATTTCATTAAATTTTTTAATAAAGTCATTGGTAGAGCACTAGCAGTATAAAATTTTAAAATTATCATAAAAGTTAGTATATAATATATTTATTTTAAAATAATATATATATTAAATTATAATATATATTAATAATATATTTTATTAATAAATAATGAATCTTATTTAATTATAAAATTAAATTAAATTTAAAATTTAAGATATTATTATTTAAAAATGTAAATATTATTTTAAAATATAAATTTATTTTGGATATAAAATAATTTTGATATTATTAGATAAAATAAACTAATTATATATAATTTATATATAAATTATCATTATTTATCTATTGGTAGAGCAGTAAATGATTCATATAATATTATCAGAAAAATTAATATATGAAATATAATTTATTTTTCATAAATAATATAGATATGTTTAATTTCTAATATATAGTATATAAATATATATTGTTTTATTTTTATTAAAAATAATGAATGATATGTGTAATTATATAAGTTATATTATATTTCAAATGTGAAATATTGTTCTTTTAAAAAGTTAAAATAATTAATCACAACTTTTCTTTTTAAAATATAAATTTTTTATATGAACATAATTTTTATATTATTAAATAAAATATATTAATTATATATAATTATTTTTAAATTTTTATATATTCTAACTGCAAATGTTTTACCAAAAGTTTCATATGAGAGAATTGAGTAAAGAACATTTGGAGAACATTGAGTAAATAACATTTGGAAAGCATTATTATCTTGTAAATCCTCTTGTAAATGTTTTTATGATAAATATTGATTGGATAATCATGAGCATAATGCTTATGATAATGTTCTGTCAATCAAACCTGAACTAATTAACCAAGAAAGATGCATTATGATAGCGGTATATATTTTGGTGAAAAAAAAATAATAGCGGTATATATATTGGTGACCAAAAAAAAATGATAGCGGTATATATTTACTAATCTAATCAGTGCTTCATGTCTACCGCCATGTTTATAACCCATGCTTTTCTTTAACAACTTAAATTATTATTAATCAAAAACAGATTACATAAATACATATATCATAATTAGCTACAAATAACATATGTAAAATAACAAGTAAAACGATAAATATGAAGTAACTTGAGAATATGATTTTTTTCGAACAGTCTATCAACTCTATTGATTTTCTTGCGATTTTTATATTTTTGTCGCATTAGAAACTTTGATTCTCTTTGTTTATGTAAAATAACCCATGCTTTCCACTGCCACGTGTGACTTCAACTAGATATTTATGGTTCGAGTTTAATAATTAATCAGAAGACAACTATAATTAACTTTATTTCCTTGTCGATGAACTTAAATTATTCCACTTCTCAATTTCAAAGCCAGTGTCTCACTTTTCTTATGAATCCCAAAATCCACTTGTGTACCATCTAAGCATTCAGCAACTTTACAATTTGCATGCCCTTCCAATTTCACTCTTGTAAAACTTTCGGCTCCAAAGATCCTGATTTGTTAATAATAAAGCTTGAAATGTAATTCCAGAGCCGTTACGACATTAGCAAAATGATTTCTTTGGAGACCATCGAAGCATTAATACAAGTGTTAATTATCTTGTCATTGACTTGCTTGATCGGTACAACTTTGTGGGGACTTTGAGAATTCAACCATTCGCTAGAGTGTCATCAAGTGTAAATTACATAACTTCTTGATTTCATTGATTGCATGTATTTTCGTCTAGAACTAATATATTTAGGCTTCCCATATTCACCATATATAGTAGTCACATAGCCAATGAAAACGAATTAAATGCTAATTTAAATTTCCGCCTTTGAATAATCAAAAAGCTATATAACATCTCATACTTATGTAAATACATTTTTGGAAAACTATTATGTAAATATATTTAAACTTATATTTACTTATATAAACACAAGTTTACATCTTTACAAAAAAATTAAAACATCAATCGACCTTTCAATTACATGCTATAATACTGTTGAAGAGAAAAGGAAAAAAAAAGGAAATGGAACTTGAAAGTGTGAGTGTGAGTATGAGTACCAGTATGAGTGGGTGCTTATAATATATGTCATGTCATATCATGTCCTAAGTGTACCAAAACCAAACTCCACTTTACTCAGAACTATACATTCACTAAACAAGCTGAGCACAACATATCCAACAAATCATATGAGTTGCAGGTTTCCATAAGTGGCAAAAGGCTCATCAGCCATCAGCCATCAGCCATCAGTCATCACCAATTGCTTTTCAACTTGGCCTACAAGTAGTGATTCTATATCACTCTTTCACTACCACTGAACGTCTGAACCTCACATCATCCTTCAAAGTGTACACCGACAATAGATTATCACTTTATACTGCTTTTTTGTTAAGGGATTAATCTTCTCCATATGTAAAACCTCAATCTATAAATAGTTGTTTTGAGTAAGGGAATTAATACATACCACTGGGTATTGATGGGTGTTTTTCATATATTTCAAAGTACTGAAACTAATGACGAGTAACTAATCATTTTTTTTAATGTCTAGAAATACTTGGCTCTAAGGTCTCTATATATCTCCTAACGTGAGATTCATATCATTTGAAAAGAACTCTCTTTAGGAGAACATATCCTCCCAATGGGAATTAAACCTATGGCCCTTTAGATTTCTACTAGGTAGTCTAAGAATTTAGCCAGTAGTCCTATTCTGCATTGTTGTACTTCGAACACTTTACTTAATATCATACTGGATGATAGACATATATATCTCTCTATATTCATATGTTTTTATAATGTTTTAGATCTTAATTATCATCAGCCCCGTAAAACATATTTACTTCTACAGAATGAATTTCTCTCTGATTAATTACCATACTGATTGATCTAAGTTTAAAATATTTTTCAAATAATGTCAAGAGTTTATCGGATTGTATATAACTAAAGTGCCAGATAAATATTTTGGGCCGAATTCAGAATTTTCACATAGTTTTGATTTGTTTTAAAGGTAACTCGAACCTCCAGGAATTATTTTAGATATATGTATTTGTTGTGATTTTTTCGTTTGTTTTGTATATGTTGTGATATTTGCATCAATCTTCAGCCGAAGTACTCGCACTAACCACTCTCAAAATACTCATCCTTGATGAGACAATCGATCGAACACTTTGAAAACAAGAACATAGATAAAACAATATTAATAACTTTCTCCAACTAATGAAACATAGTAATTACTTCACGGTGTATTCCATTATAGTTTACAATATAGTCAATTTCGTAATTAAATCTTAGCTCGGAAAAATAAGACTCAAATATTGTGGATTCAACGTGGCTCCTATGTGGATCCTACGAAGATTTATCTGTTCACAGATTCTCCTCCAAGAACAGTGCCATGGTGTATTCTGTTGTTAGACCCTATTGGTATAGCTCTATGTAGATATTTTGGTAACGGAATATACTGAATGATAGATAGTGTGGCACATACAGTAAATAGAACAGTTATCATAGTCCCACATATGATATTTACTGAAACAGCATTGTTTTATTGGTCATGGATATTACTTATACTATTTTGAACAGTTATATATTGTGAGTTTTTGTACAATTATCTAAGTTTTCACTTTATCAACTTATGAATTCGAGTTTATTTTGTCCGCCAGTATTCAAAAAGAATAATATAAACAAAACTTGAATATAAATTGTGCATGTGCATGTAACACCAACCTGAGACACAGCTATAATTCTAGACCCCTAACTAAAAATATCGCCAAAATATTTGGGCCTAGTATTTTGGGCTCCATATACATGGGCCGAACATTATGTGATTATTCCGCCTCTCACTGACGCAAACGTTTTCAAAACGGAAAGGAAGTGAGAGATATTTTCCAGTGACGAAGAAACCAACCATGGCGGGAATCGATACGCAGAAGCAGCTTCTCTCTCTGATCCGCGACTTCACCTCTGAAAGATCTCGTGGAGGTAAGATCGTCTTCTTACTTTCTCTAGATTTTGATTTCCTAGAAAAGGTCTCGAGATTTCGCTAAGATAGACAACGGCGACGAATCGGAAGAAATTTTGAAAAATTATGATCTGATCTGCGTTTTGATTGAAGTTTTGACGAAATCTAGGGATTAGGTATGATTTGTATGCGACTCTGTAATTATGATAGTATCTGTAATTAGAAAAATTATGGTTCTGATTGTTGGTGATTTTTCTCGTAAAGAGCAAAGAGTGGCTGGATTGAAGAAGCGGATCGAGTCTCTACAATCGGAAGTGGAAGCAGCGAACGCAGAAGTTGAAAATGCGAAACGCATCAAAGAAGTGGCGGAAGAGGAGCTCAACGGCTACGAAGTTGAATTGTCTTTGAACGATGCCACGATTCAATCTCTGGAGGTTTCTATTTTCTGCTTAGGTCAGCTCGATTAACATGTAAAGGATGTGTTTCTTATCGTTAGTGTACTGTTTTTACAGGCAAGGATCGCTCTTCTTCAGGATGAAGTTTCAACTGTTGGCAATGAAGTCGATGCTCTCAAGGTTTTGCTTATAAATTGTTTTATAGTAGTTTTAGAGCTTATGGTTTGATTATTCTCTGTTTGACATCTGGATTTGTTGTGGATGGCGAAACAAAGAACAAGGAAGGATTACTTAGGTGATTTCATCATTCTAACATCTTAATTACTAATTAGTTACGTGAACTTAAGTTGGTGTGTTCGTAATTGCTTATTACTTTTTTTTTTTGTTATGCAGAGATCAATTTATAAGCCAAATGGTTGAACTGAACGAGGAAATAAGGTTGTTTCCTGTTTTATTGCCTTTTCACCTTATGCGGACGGCACGCATTTAAAAATTCTTGCTTGATAATAGGGCGTTCCAGAGAACTGTTGCCTCCAGTGTGGGCAATGATGATAGTACTAGCATAACAGCAAGTGAGTAGCCTTTGTTTGCAGTTTAATCTTCTTGTCAAATTTATCAATGTTTATTAAGAGACATGGCTTGTGGATATGTTTCGTAACATCAGATGTCAAAGTTTTTGAGGATGGTCGTGGAGCTGATTCACAAGCTATTAAGGATATGCTATCTGATGTTACATCTCAACTAGCAAAAGAAGAGGAAGGATACCTAGCAGAGCAAAACATAAAAGAACAGGTAGGGGTTTAGTCTTTGTGTCAATCTATTACTTAAAAGTTACATTGCTGCTCCCGGTACCGTTTGCTATCTTATCCATTCCCTGTTACAACTTTATCATTCTATGAGGTGAACGTACTCGGGTTGATAACTCAGTTTTTCTATCTGTAGCTGCAAAAAGAGCTTGATGAATATGAGAAGAAGATGTCACTCATGGAGGCTATAGCAAACAAAATAAACTCAGTGCAAGCTCTCGCTAGATATCCTTATTTTCGGTAGTTAATGAAGCATGGTTTATAACCTGCACCAACTAGTTCTGTGCCATTCTTTTGCTAGAATTTAAGAGCAGCCGAGTGATTGTACTTTTATTCTCATTTGCCATTCTTTCAAAAGAATATTTTCCTTGACGTGCAACACGCAGAGTTCTGAGCTGGAACAGACATTGGCTTCACTGGGGGAGGAGCTGCAGAAGAGATGCCGATGCCAACATTGCCAGGCAGAAAATTTGGAAGTCTTGAGCTTACTTCTCCAAGGAGACCAGGTACGTTGAGCCTTACAATCTATTTACCTCTTTTTAAAAAAATTTCACGAAATGCTATCATAATACTGAAACTAAAAGATTTTATATTTTATGGTTTGTGGGATTATATGGAGCATTAACATACGGTCTGTGACACATCTGAGTTCAAATATTCGTTATTTACTCTAGTTATCCTACAACTTGGTTGCTACCTGTTAGTCTAACCATATAACAGAAACCAATAGAAGGCATCAATCACATGTAGAACTACCTGTTATCTTTTTAGACAGGTTGAAACAGCCATTATCCAGTTTTATCGATGATACTTCGTAAACTCCATAATAGGAAAACATATCATCGTATAGGTTCTGCCTCTTTCTTAGTTGGAATTCTCATCCTGAAAAATGTAGACATGTGTTTAGCTAGTTTGCTAGCTACGACTTGTACAATTTTATAGAAGGGTGACGAGAGTAGAGATGATCACTGATCAGAAAACCATCTCTGACTTAGCTGTGTAGTATCTGTTAACATGACTAGATTATATTGTCAAATTTCTTGTGAGAGTGACTAAATGTAGTCTGAGCTTGTAATTTCTTATATATTCTTACATTTTTCTGCAATCTTTCATGTTTACAATTTTGCTTTTTTTTTTTGTTGACAGGATATGGTGGTGTCTTAGTTAAAGACAATCTTTACCTCTGGGTTGCTTGAGGAAAGATTGATTTACTCTAATTCCAAAATGGTAAGACGTCTACTTTCACATCTGAGGATATAAGTAACCACTTACTATAGAAATTTTACTAAATGCGTAATGATGAAGCAAACACTAGTCCTCTAGTGTCTTTAACACTTATTACTTTTTTCGGTTATAATCTCTTGAAATCTTTGATTCCGAGCCATGGTTTTCTTTACATTAACAGCTACAAAACTTCATAAGTGAATGCAAGACTTACAAGAAAAAAACTAAGCATACATCTTTATGGTTTCCCTGTTCTTCATCTTCATCTTCTTTCTTTACTTCTCATCTTTCTGTTTTAGAGAAAAAGCAAAACGGCATCTTGCCAGTCAACAGAGATTTCTTTGGAGACTGACCAATGAGAAGTAAGCTCCCTTGGGACCCTTTGCCAACAAGGACGAGTGGTCTCCACATTCAACTACTTTCCCTTTGTCCAAAACCACGATCGTGTTACAATTATGAATCGTGCTCAGCCTATGGGCAATCACTACGCTCGTCCTCCCGACCATCACTTGCTCGAGCGCTTCCTGGACCACGCGCTCAGACTGGCTGTCCAAAGCGCTTGTGGCTTCATCCAGGAGCAGCACGGACGGGTTCTTCAGAACAGCACGAGCTATCGCAATCCTCTGTTTTTGCCCACCCGATAGCTGTACTCCTCCTCTGTCTCCGCAGTTGGTGTCATAGCCGTTCGATAGTGATGTGATGAATTCGTGAGCGTTTGCTGCCTTTGCTGCCTCGATGATCTCCGACTCGTCGATGTTTTCAGATGCTCCACCGTACATTATGTTCTCTCGGATAGTCCCGGCGAATAAAGCTGGCTCTTGGCTTACCAAAGCTATGTGTTGACGAAGCGACCTCAAATGATACGACTTTAGATCACGGCCATCGATTCTCACAGAACCCTTTAAAGGGTCGTAGAACCGCTCGATCAAACCAATTATTGTCGACTTACCTGAACCACTTGGACCTACAATAGCTGTCGACTTTCCTTCCTCTATCTCAATGGAAAAGTCCTTGAATATAACCACATTTGGTCGGGTGGGGTAACTAAAGTCCACGTTAACAAAGCTGATTAGTCCCTTTATCTTTTCCGGAAGATACCCATTTGAGTCCTCCGGCTCAATGGTTGTACATCGATCTAACACTGCAAACACAGACGCAACTGCATCCGAGCCCTTGGCTAGATCGGTGGTCATGGTCCCAGCGTCTGCAATAGCTCGGCCCGTACTTACAAAGATCATAAACATCTCAAAGAATGCTTTTGCCACTATTTTTCCATCTGCTATTAGTCTTCCACCATACCAGTAATTCAAAACCGTAGTGCACGCTAAAAGGCTTCGCGAAGTCCCCAGCACAGTCCCTGCTAACCACGATTGGCGAATGCTTTCTCTCCTCCGACCGTCTTGGACCCTATTGAGCAATTTCAAAATCCGTTCTTGTGACGAGAAAGCTATGATGGTTTGGATATTGGAGACAGCTTCCGTGGCTAGTTTGCAACTCTCGTCTTGGGTTTTAATTGCTTTCTTGGACATGCTTTTGAGCAGAATGCGTTGAGTGTAGAAACACACAACAACAACTGGCTGCACTGCAATCATCACAATAGCTAATCGCCAAGCGATTACCAAACCAAGTGTGCAAGCTATGGCCACTCCCGATATGGTTTGTACCAACAGTGACACCCGTTCACCAATCAGCGACCTCACCTATGATAACAAAACAGTAAAAAATCAATAACTGTTCAAAGAGTTGTTCACTAAAGTTTAAATTAATAAAAGCCCAAGACATACCAAGTTAGCTTCTTTTGCAAGTCTTGAGCAAACTGCACCACTGGAGTTCTCGCCTTCATCGAACCAATTGACTTCAAAGGTCAACATCTTTGTGAGCATCTTTTCTCGGATACGTTTTGTTAGGTTTTCGCCCATGTAAGAAAAACTATAATGTTGAACGATATTAGTCAAGAAAACAAACAGAGCTAGACCAACAAAAACCAACACGTAGATCCTTGTTTTCTCCCTGATCTTGTCATGACTCGTTAGGAAATACATTGACACCATTGATCCCACAACATATGCGTTTAGTGGTTGTACGGCCCCATATAAAGCTGCGCTTAAGCAACCAGACATTGCATGTTTCCACTCCGGTCTATTCATGGCTATCAATCTCTTAAACGATGGCACATGGATCTTCTTATCCTTATGTATCGAACCAGAAGTATTCGAATCAATGATTGAATTCGTTACCAAGTTAGATCCGCTATCGACAAGAGAGAGTTTTCGACTATACTTCAAATCTTTGCTCAAAATCGATAATTGACCGCCTTGCACCCTTACGCTGATGTTAACATCAGATTCTTCATTCTCAATAACATCAGATTCTTCATTCTCAATCTGTTGCAAGCGAACTAGAGAAGTATAGTGACCATCCAAATTCTCCATGAGCTCTTCATGTGATCCAGTTTCTACAATGCGACCATTATGGACTACACAAATAACATCAGCATTACGAATAGTAGAGAGGCGGTGTGCAATAACAATAGTTGTACGACCAGCAGAGGCATTGTCCAAGGCTTCTTGGACTACCCTTTCTGATTCTGAGTCCAGTGCACTTGTTGCCTCGTCTAAAAGGAGAATTTTTGGTGATTTGATTATCGCACGTGCAATTGCAATCCTCTGCTTCTGACCTCCCGACATTTGCACTCCTCTCTCTCCAACCTTTTTTGTGTTAAGAAAAAAAAATACGGCTTAGTCCAACTATAACAAACATAACTGGTTTGGTCTTAAAAGTGGAATCTAAATTTAATATTAAAAAAAGACCTGAGTTTTGTAACCATGAGGGAACTGAGAGATGAAATCATGAGCATTTGAGGCCTTTGCAGCTTCCATTACTTCATCCATGGACGCATCTTCTTTTCCAAACAATATGTTTTGCTTTATAGATGTGGCGAAGAGCACTGGCTGTTGGCTAACTAGACCCATTTGCGACCTCAGCCACTTCACCTGCAGCTTATTAATAGGCACATCATCTATGAGAACCTCTCCTGCGACAGGGTCATAGAACCTCTGCAAAAGCGATACAACAGTTGATTTTCCCGACCCGCTTCCTCCCACCAGAGCCACAGTTTTTCCAGATGGAATTCTCAAACATAAATCCTCAAAGATTAGGGTTTCAGGTGTAGAGGGGTACATGAATTTCACATGGTTAAAGTGGACTTCTCCTTTAAAGTTCTCTAGAATCTGACCTTCCATGTTGTTGGAATCAATATCCGGAACTCTTTTTAACACTTTGGTAATCCTTTCCCCTGCTACAACCACCTCTGAAAAATATTTGAGATTCGAGAAACCTCGACCAAGTGATCTGCAAGATGTGAGATAGCAAATATCAACTACAATATACTGTTTCTTTTATGTCAAGAAACTCTGAAGAGCATTAAACCTAGTTTACTTACATTCCGCCAGAGGTAACACACATAATGACTGCAAAGATGTTACCGCCTTTGGCGTCGTGGTACATAACCATCCGACTTCCGTACCAAGTCATGAACCCCCAAATAGCGTAGATGATACCATTGCTCCCAAGGGCTATTCCTTTAGCTAGTCCTTGTCTTAACCCTAGTTTCACCGAGCCTTCAAGTGCAGCTGAGAATCTGGCAATCAACTTAGTCTCACTGCCAAATGCGTAGACGGTTCGCACCAAAGAGATGGCTTGCTCGGCAATAGATCCAGCTTCGTTGTACTCTTCCCGTATTTTCCTCGTGATGCTGATGAGGGCTCGTCCGTACATCATTCCAGGGATCAATAGGAGAACGATGAACGGGAAGCCTACGATTGTGAGTCTCCACAGCATGATGAAAGCCACTACGTAGCTTGCGACAAACGCAGATGTACTCATCAAAAAGTTTGGTAACTGCTTAACTTAAAATCACTAATTAAAAAACGGTTTAAAAACTAAGAAACATCTTTAGAATGAAAATATAAAGATAGAAATGGTGAGACCTTTTCACTGAGGACATCTTGGAGGACGAGGCTGTCACTGAAAACACTTTTGGTAATATCAGAAGTGCTTGTGACATGAAGATCAAAGTAAACCACATCTTGTCTCAACACTGCTTTTAAGTATCTCTCCCTCATTCTTGCGGCTTGTCTCTCCCCTGTTCTTGTCCAGCAATATCCTTCTGTTTCGTATATAAAATATTAAAACCCATCCACAAACTTTACATAAATATTAGCTATATACAAATGCACCAAAATAAATTTTTAAGATTTAAAAAAAAAATGGGAAGAAACATGGTCTAAAAGACTTGCCGAGGAAACAGACCACCCAAGATGCACCAGCCACAGAAAGCATAGCTACAGCATTCTGTTAATCACCCAATGTGTACATGAAAAAAAAAAAAATCCATTAGTTTTTTTCCTAATGAAAAGATTAATTTTATTTTGAATGAATGTAATTAAAATTTTATTCAAACAAAAGCTTTTTACATCAAGTGCCTGTGTAGTTTGATTCTAAACTAAGTCAAAGGATGCTACTAAAAAATTGTAAGAGTCGATCTTCTCGACGTAAATTTCACGTCAAGATTTACATATATATAACGTTGTTACACTTATTGCCGTTCCTAACATATATATGGTAATTTTAAGAGGGTTATGTATCACGCCATATATGGTCTACTTCGTCATGTTTAGTTGCATAGAATAGAGGCCAAAACCAGAAAACAAAGAGCAAAAAGAAGAGAGAAAAGAAATAACCTTGGAGACGGCTTTCATGAAGGTTACATCATTGAAAGAACCACCTATGTCATTCAGTAGTAAGCCGGTGATGAAAAATATAATAGGAGTGATGAAGCCATCACCAATGGCTCCGACTAATCCTAATCCCATCAACATCCCGTCCACTCCGTCCGCGTTCATAAAAATCAATCTTATGCTTCCCCAAATCTTCATTTTAACCTTCTCCTTTTCCTTCACTTCTAAACTGTTTGAGGGAAAAAGAGCTACACGACACCTTAACTTAAAGAAAACGATAACTCACAGCCTTTTTTAGGCGCCTTTTCTTGTGTAGTGTTGTGGTTCTCCCGTCCCTGGTCGTTTTATATTAGCATCTGAGATACAGAGAGATACCGTTAACACATACACGAAAACTTTGATTTTTATAGAATGTATTTATTATAATTCGTTTCTACGCGTTATTTTTTATTTTAAAACTTTAAAAATACTTGTTGTGTCTATATTCAGAACTCGTAGAATCGCAAAAAAAAAATGATATAAAAAACATCATTCACTAAATGATCTTTGTTAGCATTATCTCTCAAGCTTCATGTCTCCCACCTCGAGCTTGCGAATTCTGGCCAGGTTGTGGGAAAACAACAGTCAAATAGAATGCGAAATATTTTGGGTCTTGCAGA
Source organism: Brassica nigra (assembly GCA_016432835.1). Classification (NCBI taxonomy): domain Eukaryota; kingdom Viridiplantae; phylum Streptophyta; class Magnoliopsida; order Brassicales; family Brassicaceae; genus Brassica; species Brassica nigra. Next base: position 10,308,215 of record CM028247.1, on the reverse strand, counting down.
AATAATCAAATCCATAGCGATTTTGATTTTTAGTAAACAAAGTTATTTTATTTGTGGAAAACGTTTAATATAGCCATCAATCATATTATTTCCTTCCGTCTCGTCTCACAAAGATACATATTTTAGAAAAAAAATTATTTCAAAAAGATACATATTTTATATTTTCAATGCATATTTTATCAAGTTTTAATGATTAATTTCAAATTTCAAAAAACTTAATTCTACTTATTAGATTCTTATTGGTTTAAAATTATAGAGAAAAGATCAACATAAAAAATATGCATTTATTATGTGAAAAGTTTAGAATATGTATATCTGTGAAACGGAAGGAATATTAATTTAAGAGAAATGTGAACATTTAAAGACAAATAATGAATGTTAATCAGACATGTGATCGATTTATCATTGACTTTTGCTGTCTTTATATACATAATAATGGGAAATATTTATAAAACTTCAAGATAGTTTCAATAATGACACTATTGCATATATTTTTATTATCTTTGAATGATCTTCCTTTTTTTTTGACAAAGATCTTTCTGTGATCTTAAACGTGAAGCTAGACAAAATAAGAAGTTTGTGGGGTTGGGCGTTTTGTATAATCGTTTTTGATTTTAATTAATCAATTTGTTAATGCATGTTGTGGGATAAGTCATCCATCCCCAAAGTTGCAAACTCTAGAATATCTAAAACGGGAAATGGTCATTAAAAATCCTAAACTTTCAAATTATGGCCATTAAAAGTATGAACTTGTTTTACAACAACTTAAAACATCAAAATTTTATTGACTTTCTCTTAAATCACACTTTCGTTGACTACGCCTAACTAGAAATTAAATTAGTTAACTGAACTTTAAACACATTTAGTTAAATGTTAGTTAATCACTGTTAAGTTAAATGATGTAGTTTTTCTCTATTTCTTTAGTGTTGTCTTTCTTTGATAAAGATTGCTAAAACCATTTTAAATATATTATACACCAAAATTTTTTCCTCTATTTCTTTAGTCTTGTCTCTCTTTGATAAACTAGACTCACTTCTTGTTCTCAAATCATCTTTTCAGTTATGAAAGAATGAAAAATGAGAGAATATCGAGAACATAAAAGCCTAGAATTGAAGATTGATTTCATAACGAATCAAAGTTTCAAGAAATGAAATTCTTTTTTTTTTAAACACAACCAACTTCATTAAATTCAAACGATTGTTAGTTGAGGGCATTAAGCACCTCATTTACTACAACGCACTGTTTGGCAAGGGTATCAGCAACTCCGTTATCCAAACGTGAAATCCAACTAAAAGAAATAGCTTCAAACTCAGAAGATAAAGCTAAGATATCAGCCATAATTTCGAAAATCTCTGGAACTGGCTCTTCCTTCCTAATGCACGCGATCAGTTGCTGCGAATCTGCTTCACATCTCAGGCGACGGACTCCCATCTCCTTACACTTCATGAGTGCTTCTCTCAAAGCGATACTCTCCACCATTAGGGACGAAGAAACGTTCTCTTCCACCGCTGAGAAATTCAGCTGGCCGGACTCTCCGTAGACCACCCAGCCTAGACCTGCAACATCATGTGATCCCTTCCACGAGGCATCCGTTCTCACCAAGGTAATGTCTTCTACTCTCTCCGGTAACTGAGCAGGTGTCTTTCGTCTCAGGGGTGGTTTAATCTGACCATTCTGCCATTCTCTTGCTGCAACAATTGCACTGGAGAGGATCTCCTCTGCTGAGAACGCGTGTGCTTCAAAGATGAGCTTGTTTCGGCTCGTCCATAGCGTCCAGAGGATCCATGGTGCAAGAAATGAAATTCTTAATGAAATCAATTAACGATTGGCCCGAATTGGATTGGATAATTAGATCAGATGGATTGTAATTCTATCAGAGAATGAGGTTTGTGGTCTTTTACTCTGCTATTGGAATTAAATAAATAACAATTAAAAAATAAAAAATAAATAACAATTAAAATAGAAAAAAATGAGGGAGAGCATATGAGATTTTTTTTGGTCCTCCAAGCGACTTTGATTCGTAAAAATATCGCCAAGATATTTGGGCCTAGTATTTTGGGCTCGATATACATGGGCCGAACATTATCTGATTATTCCGCCTCTCACTGACGCTAACGTTCTCAAAACGGAAAGGAAGTGAGAGATATTTTCCAGTGACGAAGAAACCAACCATGGCGGGAATCGATACGCAGAAGCAGCTTCTCTCTCTGATCCGCGACTTCACCTCTGAAAGATCTCGTGGAGGTAAGATCATCTTCTTACTTCCTGTGGATTTTGTTTTTCCTGGAAAAGGTCTCGAGATTTCGCAAAGAAAGAGACAACGGCGAAGAATCGGAAGAAATTTTGAAAAATTATGATCTGATCTGCGTTTTGATTGAATTTTTGACGAAATCTAGGGATTAGGTATGATTTGTAAGCGACTCTGTAATTATGATAGTATCTGTAATTAGAGAAAGTATGGTTCTGATTGTTGGTGATTTTTCTCGTAAAGAGCAAAGAGTGGCTGGATTGAAGAAGCGGATCGAGTCTCTACAATCGGAAGTGGAAGCAGCGAACGCAGAAGTTGAATCGTTTTTGAACGATGCTACGATTCAATCTCTGGAGGTTCTATTTTCTGCATATTTCAGCTTGGTTAATAGGATGTGTTTCTGATCGTTAGTGTACTCTTTTTACAGGCAAGGATTGCTCTTCTTCAGGATGAAGTTTCAACTGTTGGCAATGAAGTGAATGCTCTCAAGGTTTTGCTTATTCTCTCTTTTGTTGAAGATTTAGAGCTTATGGTTTTGATTATGTTCTCTGTTTGACATTCTGGATTTTTGTTGTGGACGGCGAAACAAAGAACAAGGAAGGATTACTTAGGTGATTTCATCTTTCTAACTTTTTAATTAGTTTCACTTTCTATACGTGAACTTAGGTTTGTGTGTTTGTAATTGCTTATTACTTTTTTTGTTATGCAGAGATCAATTTATAGACCAAATGGTTGAGCTCAACAACGAAATAAGGTTATTTTCTGTTCTATTGGCTTTTCACCTTATGCTGACGGTATACACCTAAAATTGCTTGCTAGGTAATAGGCTGTTCCAGAGAACTGTAGCCTCAAGTGTGAGGAATGATTATTGTACTAGCATAACAGCAAGTGAGTAGCCTTTGTTTTGCACTTTACTCTTCTTGTCAAATTTCTCGCTGTTTAATAAGAGAGAATGGCTTGTTGATATGTTTCGTAACAGCTGATGTCAAAATTTTTGAGGATGGTCATGGACCTGATCCACAATCACAACCACAAGCTATCAAGATATGCTATCTGATGTAAATTCCCAATTAGCAAAAGAGGAGGAAGGATACCTAGCAGAGCAGAACATAAAAGAACAGGTAGGGGTTTAGTCTTTTGTGTCAATCTATTACTTGAAAGTTACATCGCTGCAACAAATATTGTTTGCTAGCTTTCCACTCCCTGTTTTAACCTTTTTCGATCATTCTATGAGGTTAAATACTCGGGTTGGTAACTCTGTTTTTCTCTCTGTAGCTGCAGAAAGAGCTTGATGAATATGAGAAGATGTCACTCGTGGAGTCCATAACAGACATAGCAAATTCAGTACAAGTTCTCGCTAGATATCCTTATTTTCGGTAGCTATGGTGTATAGTCTACACCAACTAGTTATGTTCTCGCTACTCTGCAGCAGCCAGCAGCCATTCTTTTGCTAGAGCAAGCGAGTGCTTGTACTTTTATCTCATTTGCCATTCTTTCAGAAGAATAGTTTCCTTGACGTACAACACGCAGAGTTGTGAGCTGGAACAGACATTGGCTTCACTGGGGGAGGAGCTGCAGAAGAGGTGACGATGCCAACATTGCCAGGCAGAAAATTTGGAAGTCTTGTGCTTACTTCTCCAAGGAGACCAGATATGTTGACCCGTACAAACTATTTACCGCTTTTTGAGCGTGTAATTTCTTATATATTATCTTACAATTTTTCTGCAATCTTTCATGTTTACAATTTTTTTTTTTTGTTGACAGGTGGATATGGTGGTGTCTTAGTTAAAGAGAATCTTACCTCTGAGTTATTTGAGAGAAGATTGATTTACTCTGGTTCCAAAATGGTAAGAGTCTACTTCCACCTCTGAGGATATAAGTAACCACTTACTATAGAAATTTTACTAAATGCGTAATGATGTAGCAAACACTAGTCCTCTAGTGTCTTCAACACGTTTTTCGGTTATAATCTCTTGAAATCTTTGATTCCGAGCCATGGTTTTCTTTACATTAACAGCTACAAAACTTCATAAGTGAATGCAAGACTTACAAGAAAAAACTAAGCATACATCTTTATGGTTTCCCTGTTCTTCATCTTCATCTTCTTTCTTTACTTCTCATCTTTCTGTTTTAGAGAAAATGCAAAACGGCATCTTGACATTCAACAGATATTTCTCTGGAGACTGACCAATGAAAAATAAGCACCCGTAGGACCTTTTGCCAACAAGGACGAGTGGTCTCCACATTCAACTACTTTCCCTTTGTCCAAAACTGCGATCATGTTGCAGTTCTGGATCGTGCTAAGTCTATGCGCGATCACGACGCTCGTCCTCCCCACCATCACTCGCTCGAGCGCGTCCTGGACCATGCACTCGGACTGGCTATCCAAAGCGCTCGTAGCTTCATCCAGGAGCAGCACGGACGGATTCTTCAGAACCGCGCGAGCTATCGCAATCCTCTGTTTTTGCCCACCCGATAGCTGTACTCCTCTGTCTCCGCAGTTGGTATCGTAGCCGTTCGATAGTGCTGTGATGAACTCGTGAGCGTTCGCTGCCTTTGCGGCCTCGATGATCTCCGACTCGTCGATGTGTTCAGATGCTGCTCCGTACATTATGTTCTCTCGGATAGTCCCGGCGAATAAAGCTGGCTCTTGGCTAACCAAAGCTATGTGTCGACGAAGCGACCTCAAATGATACGACTTCAGATCACGGCCATCTATTTCAACACAGCCCTTTAACGGGTCATAGAACCGCTCGATCAAGCTTATTATTGTCGACTTACCTGACCCACTTGGACCTACAATAGCTGTCGACTTTCCTTCCTCTATCTCAATGGAAAAGTCCTTGAATATAACCACATTTGGTCGGGTGGGGTAACTAAAGTCCACGTTAACAAAGCTGATTAGTCCCTTTATCTTTTCCGGAAGATACCCATTTGGGTCCTCCGGCTCTATGGTTGTACATCGATCTAACACTGCAAACACAGACGCAACTGCATCCGAGCCCTTGGCTAGATCGGTGGTCATGGTCCCAGCGTCTGCAATAGCTCGGCCCGTACTTGTAAAGATCATAAACATCTCAAAGAATTCTTTTGCCACGATTTTTCCATCTGCTATTAGTCTTCCACCATACCAATAATTCAAAACCGCAATGCACGCTAAAATGCTTCGCGAAGTCCCCAGCACAATCCCTGCTAACCACGATTGGCGAACGCTTTCTTTCCGTGGACCTTCTTGGACCCTTTTGAGTAATTTTAAGATCCGTTCTTGTGACGAGAAAGCTATGATGGTCCGGATATTAGAGACAGCTTCCGCAGCTATTTTGCTACTCTCATCTTGGGCTTTAATTGCTTTTTTGGACATGCTTTTGAGCAGAATGCGTTGAATGTAGAAGCATGCAACAACCACTGGCTGCATTGCAATCATCACAATGGCTAATCGCCAAGCGATGACCAAACCAAGTGTGCAAGCTGTGGCCACTCCCGATATGGTTTGTACTAACAATGACAACCGTTCACCAATCAGAGATCTCACCTATGTCAACAAAACATTAAAAAATCAAGAACAAGTATGTTTCACTAAATTTAAATTAATAAGACAAGACATACCAAGTTAGCTTCTTTTGCAAGTCTTGAGCAAACTGCACCATTAGAGTTCTCGTCTTCATCGAACCAATTGACTTCAAAGGTCAATATCTTTGTGAGCATATTTTCTCGGATACGTTTTGTTAGGTATTCGCCCATGTTAGCAAAACAATAATGTTGAACAATACTAATCAAGAAAATGAACAGAGCTAGACCAACAAAAGCCAACACATAGATCCTTGTTTTCTCCTTGATCTCGTCATGACTTGTTAGGAAATACACCGACACCATCGATCCTGTAAAATATGATTTTATTGGTTGTACGGCCCCATATAAAGCTGCACTTGAGCAACCGTACAATGCATGTTTCCACTCTGGTCTATTCATTGCCAACAATCTCTTAAACGATGGCACAGGCGGCTTCTTATCCTTAGGTATCAAACCAGGAGTATTCGAATTAGTGCTTGATTTCGTTAACAAGTTAGACCCGCTATCAATAGAGAGTTTTGGAGTATACTTCAAATCTTTGCTCAAAATTGATAATTGACCCCCTTGCACCCTTACGCTGATGTTAACATCTGATTCTTCACTCTCCATCTGTTGTAAGCGAACTAGAGAAGTATATTGACCATCCAAATTCTTCAGGAGCTCTTCATGTGATCCAGTTTCTACAATGCGACCATTATGGACTACACAAATAACATCAGCATTACGAATAGTAGAGAGGCGGTGGGCAATAACAATGGTTGTACGGCCGACAGAAGCATTGTCCAAGGCTTCTTGGACTACTCTTTCTGATTCTGAGTCCAATGCACTTGTTGCCTCGTCTAAAAGGAGAATTTTTGGTGATTTGATTATGGCACGTGCAATTGCGATCCTCTGCTTCTGACCTCCTGACATTTGCACTCCTCTCTCCCCAACCTTTTTGTGTTAAGAAAAAAAATATACGGCTTAGTCCAACTATAACAAACATAACTGGTTTGGTCTTAAAAGTGGAATCTAAATTTGATCCAAAAAAATACCTGAGTTTTGTAAGCATGAGGGAACTGAGAGATGAAAGTATGAGCATTTGAGACCTTTGCAGCTTCCACTACTTCATCCATGGACGCATCTTCTTTTCCAAACAATATGTTTTCATTTATCGATGTTGCAAATAGCACTGGCTCTTGACTAACTAAACCCATTTGCGACCTCAACCACTTCACCTGTAGCTTATTAATGGGCACATCATCTATGAGAACCTCTCCTGCGACTGGGTCATAGAACCTCTGCAAAAGCGATATCACAGTTGATTTTCCCGACCCGCTTCCACCAACCAGTGCCACAGTTTTTCCAGATGGAATTCTCAAACAAAGATCCTCAAAGATTGGGGTTTCAGGTCTAGATGGGTACATGAACTTTACATGGTTAAAGTGGACTTCTCCTTTTATGTTCTCTATAATTTGACCTTCCATGTTTTCTGAATCAATATCAGGAACTCTTTTTATTACTTTGGTAATCCTTTCCCCTGCTACAGCTGCCTCTGATAAATATTTGAGGTTCGACAACCCTCGACCAAGTGATCTGAAAGATGTAATATACCAAATATCAAAACTACAATATGGTTTATTTTACATCAAGAAAACGAAAGACCCTTAAACCTAGTTACTTACGTGCCGCCAAAGGTAATGCATATAATGACTGCAAAGATAGTACCGCCTTTGGCGCCATCGTACATAACCATCCGACTTCCATACCAAGTCATGAACCCCCAAATGGCGTAGTTGATACAGTTACTTCCAAGGGAGATTCCTTTAACTATCCCTTGTCTCAGCCCTAGTTTCACCGAGCTTTGAAGTGCAACTGAGAATTTAGCAATCAATCTAGCCTCACTGCCAAATGCGTAGACGGTTCGCACCAAAGAGATGGCTTGCTCGGCAATAGAACCAGCTTCGTTGTACTCTTCGCGTATCTTCCTCGATATGCCGATGAGGGCTCGTCCGTACAAGAGTCCAGGGATCAAAAGAAGAACAATGAACGGGAAGCCTACGAGTGTGAGTCTCCACAGCATGATGAAACCCACTACGTAGCTTGCGACAAACGCAGATGCATTCACCAAAAAGTTCGGTAACTGCTTAAATTAAAATCATTAAAAACGGTATAAAAACAAAGAAACATATCTAGAATGCAAAGATAAAGATAGAAAGTTGAGACCTTTTCACTGAGGACGTCTTGGATGACGTGGCTGTCACTAGAAACACTTGTGATAACATCAGAAGTGCTTGTGACATGAAGATCAAAGTAAGACACATCTTGTCTCAACACCGCTTTTAAGTATCTTTCTCTCATTCTTGCTGCTTGTCTCTCGCCTGTTCTTGTCCAGCAATATCCTTCTGTTTTGTTTGTATTTAAATATTAAAAACTATCCACAAATTTTACAAAAGTATTAACAATATAGAAATGCATCAAATTAATATATTAAGTTGTAGATTGAAAATGGAAAGAAACATGGTCTGAAGGACTTACGGAGAAAACAGATCACCCAAGATGCACTAGCCACATAAAGTATAGCTACAGCTTTCTGTTAATCATCCATTGTGTACAAAAAAGACCCATTAGATTTTTTTTCCTAATAAAAATAGTAATGTACATTCTCAACGTAAATTTCACTTCAAGATTCACATTTATTTACACCAGTTATATAAATTACATGGTCATAAGTCAGAGAACGATTAAGAGGTTAGCTATCAGTATCACGCCATATATGGTCTATTTTTCATGTTTAGTTGCAGAGAATAGTTGTGTTCAAAAAAAAAAAAGTTGCAGAGAATAGAGACCAAAACCAGAAACCAAAGAGCAAAAAGAAGAGAGAAAAGCAAAGAACCTTGGATATGGCTTTCATGAAGGCTACATCATTGGAAGAACCACCTATGTCATTCAGTAGTAAGCCGGTGATGTAAAATATTGTAGGAGTGATGAAACCTTCACCTACGGCTCCGATTAATCCAAATCCCATCAACATCCAATCCACGCCATCCGCGTGCATAAAAATCGACTTTATGCTTCCCCAAGTCTTCATTTTAATCTTCTTCCTCCTTAACCTTTTCCTTCTTATAAACTGCTTCAGAGAAAAGACCTAAATGACACCTGAACCTTAAGGAAACGATAGCTCACAGCCTTTTTGGGAGGCTTTTCTTGTATAGTGTTGTTGTTCACGTCTTTCTGGTCGTTTTATATTAACATTTGAGATACGGAAGGAGACCGTTGGGGGGAGATAACCTTTTTCTCTGTATATAAAACAAAGTAAATTACAATAAATTTTGTGTAGCAATTTATAATTATTATTTTTTTTGTGGTAAAAATAAAAATACAAACTGAAATATATAGTATATATTATATAAAATAATTTTAAATATAATATTACCTTTTTCTTATATTATAAAATAATATATTTTGATGACAAAAAATATATTCTATTCTATATGTAAATTACAAAACATAAAAAATAAATATAGAGTTTTTTTTATAAAATCACTAGTTTATGAATGTACGTTGAATACAAGTTAAATCAAACATCCACGTGAATACGCGGTTCAAGTTATAGTTTAATTCTCATAACATGTGTTTATTATATCAGTAAACTTCCCTATTTTGGTTCGTTTCTACGCTTCAATTTCATTTTTTCATTAAATAATGTCTGCCAGCATATCTCTCGAGAGCTTTCGTGTCTCCCACCTCCTACCTGTGAATATTGATCAAGATTTTTTATTTTTTTTTGGGAGGTGGGAACTCAATTGAATGCGAAAAGAATCAAATTTGATTGATTTGGTTTCCCATGAACAAGTTTATATTTTATTCGTGGAACACGTTTTTAGAGTACCTATTATTATTATCACGTATATAATACTCAAAGAGTGATTTGAACATTTAAAACAGACATGTTATCAGTATCATTGACTTTAGCTGTCTTTGCATAACATCATTTGAGATATTTTATAAAACGTAAACACTTACCGCTACAAGTATACTATTACAGCATCAACATCCCTGGCTCTTATGCAAGGGGTCTTAAAAAAAAGTTTTTTAAAATAGATGGGATCCATCATCAGTATAAGAAGCCCATTTTATAGAGCCAAATTAAGAAACAAGTTTTGTCTGTTTCTTGTATTGTTTACGGATCCCACTGATACATGACGGTCCGCGATTAATTTTTTTTTTAATTTTTTTTTTAAATCAGACAAAAAAAAATTAAGAATCTCAAAGCTGGTTGCAGCGATAATGTTACTCTTGGTTACAAGATTCATAAAATATTTAGTTAAGAATTTCTTAAAATTACAGGAAACTCATAATTAAATACTAATATTTATATTGAGAGTGTTCTTCAACGGTAAAGCTTTACAAAATAAGAAGTTGGTGGGGTTGAACTTTTTGCATATAATCGTTTTCGATTTAATGGACGATGCAAGTTATGTGGGTAAGTCATCCATCCCCAAAGTTGCAAACTCTAGAATATCTAAAACTTATCATTGTAACTTTTATTGATCCGAAACTAACATAGAAATTCACATGACGTCAATGGCACAGAGAAAGCAAATAAATAAACAAATTAAATTAAATTAAGCAGAGATTACTCTGGAGATGTATTATAAAAACATACATACGAAACCTTTAACAGAGATTACTCTGAAGACTAACCAGTGAGAAATAAACACCCGTGGGACCCTTTGACAACAAGGACGAGTGGTTCCCACATTCGATCACTGTTCCTTTGTCCAAAACAGCAATAGCATTGCATGTCTTAATCGTGCTAAGCCTATGTGCGATCACGACACTCGTCCTCCCGACCATAACACGCTCGAGCGCATCTTGCACCAGTCGTTCCGATTGGCTATCCAACGCACTCGTCGCTTCATCAAGGAGCAACACCGACGGGTTCTTCAGAACCGCACGAGCTATCGCAATCTGTTTTTGCCCACCGGACAACATCACTCCTCTGTCTCCACAGTACGTGTCGTAGCCGTCCGATAACGACGTAATAAAATCATTGCTACCCTCGCCGCCTCTATAATCTCTGATTCGTCCACTTTATCCGATTCTCCTCCGCCGTACATTATGTTCTCTCTTATTGTTCCGGCGAATAAAGTTGGTTCTTGGCTAACCAAAGCAACGTGTCGACGAAGCGATCTCAAATGATACGATTTGATATCACGCCCATCTATTTCAGCACAACCCTTTAACGGGTCATAGAACCGTTCGATCAAGCTAACTATTGTGGACTTACCTGAACCACTTGGACCCACTATCGCCGTTGACTCCCCCTCTTTGATCTCAATAGAGAAGTTTTTGAATATAATCATGTTTGGACGTGTAGGGTAAGCAAAGTCCACGTCGAGAAACTTTATTTGGCCTTTTTTCTTCACTGGACGGTACCCATTTGTGTCCTCCGGCTCAATGGTTGTGCAACGATCTAAAACCTTGAACACATACCCAACCGAATCCGAGCCTTTAGCTAGATCAGTCGTCATGGTCCCAGCTTCAGCTATTATCCGACCAGTACTCACAAAGATCATAAATATCTCAATGAACGCTTTCGACGTTATCTTTCCATCAGCGATGAGTTTACCACCGTACTAGAAATTTAAAACCGAAGTGCACGTCGCGAGGCATCTCGAAGTCCCCATCACAATCCCTGCTAAACAAGATTGGCGGATGCTTTCTCTTCGTGGACCTTCTTGAACCTTTTTGAGTAGTTTCGAGATCCGTTCTTGCGAGGAGAAAGATGTGATGGTTCTGATGTTGGAGACGGCTTCCGCGGCTAGTTTGCTGCTCTCGTCTTGCGCTTTGATCGCCTTTTTCGACGTGCGCTTGAGCACGATGGTTTGAGCGTTGAAGCAGACGACAGCGAGTGGCTGCATCGCAATCACCACTAAGGCTAATCGCCAAGCGATGACTAAACCGAGTGTGCAAGCTATGATCACTGCCGATGTAGTTTGTACCAATAATGATGCTCGTTCACCAACCAGCGATCTCACCTATCATTATTACGTACAAAGATCAAGAAACTTGTAAAAACTAGGATGCTGAAAATGATTTAGGTAAAAGGACATACCAAGTTAGCTTCTTTTGCAAGTCTTGAGCAAACTGCACCACTTGAGTTCTCATCTTCATCGAACCAACTAACTTCAAAGGTTAATATCTTTGAGAGCATCTTCTCTCGGACACGTTTTGTTAGGTTTTCTCCCATGTAAGCAAAGCTGTAATGCTGAATGATGTTGATCAAGAAAGAGAAGAGAGATAGACCAACGAAAAACAACACGTAGATCCTTGTTTGCTCTTCGAGCTCGTCATGACTCGTTAAGAAATACACTGACACCATTGATCCTGAAGCAAATCCATATACTGGTTGTACGGCTCCGTGTAAGGCTTCACTTAAGCAACCAGACAATGCATGTTTCCACTCTGGTCTATTCATTGCCATCAATCTCTTAAACGATGGCACAGGCGCCTTGGTCTCCTTGGTTTCAATGCTTGAAGTGGTTACCAACTTAGACCGGTTTGGTCTTGGACTACTATTCAAATCTTTGCTCAGGACAGAGAGTTGGTCCCCTTGCACACTTTCGCTCATGTTACCATCTGATTCTTGGTTCTCCATCTGCTGTAAGCGGACTAGAGAAGTGTATTGACCATCCAAGTTCTCCATGAGCTATTCGTGTGATCCAGTTTCTACAAAACGACCGTTGTGGACTACACAAATAACATCAGCATTACGAATAGTAGAGAGGCGGTGTGCAATAACAATAGTTGTACGGCCAACAGAAGCATTGTCTAAGGCTTGTTGGACTACCCTTTCAGATTCTGAATCCAATGCACTTGTTGCCTCATCTAATAGGAGAATTCTTGGTGATTTAATCATTGCACGTGCAATTGCTATCCTCTGCTTTTGACCACCTGACATTTGCACTCCCCTTTCTCCAACCTTTTTTGTTTATAAAAAAAAACTGAATATAAGTCTTTGATCCAACTTTAAAAACAAGTTTGTACTTAAAACTGGAATCTAATCTGAGTATTGTAACCATGAGGAAACTGAGAGATGAAATGATGAGCATTTGAGGCCTTTGCAGCGTCCACTACTTCATCCATGGACGTATCTTCTTTACCAAATAATATTTTTTCCTCTATGGATGTGGCGAAGAGCACTGGCTCTTGGCTAACTAGACCCATTTGAGACCTCAACCACTTCACCTGCAGCTTATTAATGGACACACCATCAAGAAGAATCTCTCCTGCGGTTGGGTCACCAAAGCCACAGTTTTTCCAGATGGAACCCTCAAACAGAAATCATCAAAAATTAGGGCTTCAGCTCTAGAAGGGTAAGAGAACTTCACGTGATTAAACTGGACTTCTCCTTCAACTCTCTCTAGAATTTGACCTCTAGGGTTGTCTGAATCAATGTCAGGAACTCTGTTCACCACTTTGATAATCCTTTCTGATGCTACAACCGCCTCTGAGAAGTATTTGAGATTCGACAAACCTTGACCTAGTGATCTGTAAAACATAAAATATCAAAAGATCATGGTTTACTTGCATGTCAAGAAACATAAAGAACCTTTCGACATGTATATACTTACGTGCCGCCAAAAGAGATGGATACGATGACTGCGAAGATGGTACCTCCTTTGGCGCCATGTTCCATAACCATACGACTTCCGTACCATGTCATGAACCCCCAAATGGCGTAAGAGACACCATTGCTCCCAAGGGCTATTCCTTTCGCTAGGCCTTGTCTTAACCCTAGCTTCACCGAACCTTCAAGTGCAGCTGAGAATTTTGACAACATCTTCCTCTCACTACCAAATGCGTAGACGGTTCTTACCAAAGAGATGGCTTGCTCGGCAATAGAACCAGCCTCATTGTACTCTTCGCGTATTTTCCTAGAGACTTTGATTAGGGCGCGTCCGTACAGCAGTCCAGGGATCAAGAGGAGAACGATGAAAGGGAAGCCTACGATTGTGAGTCTCCACAGCATGATGAACGCCACGATGTAGCTCGCCACAAACGCCGTTGAAGTCATTATAAAATTCGGTAACTGGTTCAGATCAAAACCCGGTTTAAAGACTACACAACATGATTAGTAGAATGGTAAATGAAGATAGAAATGTGACGGACCTTTTCACTGAGGACGTCCTGGATCACGAGGCTGTCACTAGAGACAGTAGTGATAACATCAGATGTGCTTGTTATGTTAAGATCAAAGTAACCCACATCTTGTCTTAACACTGCTCTTAAGTACTTCTCTCTCATTTTTGATGCTTGTCTCTCCCCTGTTCTTGTCCAGCAATATCCTTCTGTTTTGTTTGTATTTGAATTTCCATCCAAAAATTTTAAAATAAGATTATTGTATGGAAATTAAATGCACCAGATGTATTTTGCTTTGATGTATTTTAGCATAAATTGGAAAAAGAAAACATTATAAAAAGTTCTTACCAAGGAAACATATCACCCAAGATGCACAAGCAACACTAAGCAAAGCTACAACATTCTGATTAATACCCACAAAAGAAGCAGCTACATTAGTATCTGTTTTTCTTATGAAAGAAAAAAAGAAGGATTATATTTAACTTGTGTTCATCTGAAACAATTAGTAATGATCCAAATGAAATGATTAGCAACTTTTGTATACCAGCTTGGTTTTTTTACATTTCTCTCTTTAAGTTAAATATCAACGCTTGGTCTACTCTGCCACATCTACTTGCGAAGAAAGGAGGCAAAAAGAAACAGAGAGAAGACCTTTGAGATGGCTTGCATGAAGGTTTCATCACCGATAGAGGAACCACCAACGTCGTTCAGTAGTAAGCCGGTGATAACAAAATAAATAGGAGTGATGAAGCCATCACCTACGGCTCCGATTAAACCTAATCCCATCAACATCCAATCCACACCATCCGCGTGCATAAATATCGATCTTACGCTCTCCCAACTCTTCATCTTCGTCTTCTTCCTTTACGTTTTGTTGCAGAGAAAAGACCAAGAAAACACACTGACCTTACCTTATAGGTAAACGACAGCTCCCGACATTTTCAGTTTTGTCTCTTTTTTTATTATTATTAAATAGCAAATGGTTTACTCTTCTTGCGGTAACGTCTTCCTGAGCGTTTTTTATAGTAAGGGCATCATTATCGGGAGCTCTTAAGAGCGTCCTTTAGTTTAATTAGGATTTAAAAAAAAATAGAAAATAGAAATAAACATAAGGGACATCTGTTTTGTTCTCTAATTAGGGGACGGTTCTTGCGTCGCTCTTCCTTCTCCTTCTTTCGATAGATCAACAATTGTCACCTCTGGAAACAAGAACATCGACTCCAAATTGGTTAGTTTTTTCTTCTGTTTTTGGTGTGCTGATTCTTTTATGAAGTTATAGTTTCTTTCTGGAATCCTTTGTTTATCCTTGGATCAAACGAGGTCCAAAACTTTTTCATCGGCTAGAATCTCTCTCATGTACAAACAACTGCGCCGTTCCGATGCTCGCCGTCTCTCCTTCTTGCCTCTCGTCCGGCTAACCTGCGTATGGTGCGAGCCGTAACCTCCGCGACGGCGGCGTCCTCAGAGCCGTCATCGACCACCAAGACAAGGGAGCCAAGTGGCATCATGAAGCCTCGTCCGGTGACCCCCGAGATGCAGGACGTTGTGGGAGAGTCGGTGATACCTCGCACGCAGGCTCTCAAGCGTATTTGGGCTTACATCAAGGAACACGACCTTCAAGTAAATTATTCTCTCTTTCTCTGTGAAAAGGCTTTATCTTTATTGTAGACTAATATCAAATAATTGCTTATTGATTCAAAAGAGACAGCTTTTATGAATTTGGATGAGGTTTTTTTGGTGGTGTTACTCTGCAAAAGTTGTCTTTTTTTTTAGCTTAGTAAAACGTTTGAACAGCTTATGTTGACTAGGCTCTGTGTTATTCTCTGTGTTGTGATGATACACTTGACTTGTGACTTCAATTGTTATTTGGGGCTAAATATATGATTAATAAAATCCCTTTTGATTATTTTGGTGTTGATCTTACTTTGAGCTGTCTTATGACTATTTTAAGTACTGTCTAGTTGAAACAAATGTTAGATTTTTCACGTTTTGCTTTTAGCTCACCTTAAGAAAGTTTGCTTTATGTTATTTTCTTCTCATGTTCGTTGTTTGGGTTTTTAGTAGTTAGAACTTTTCAACATAATGAAAAGATTTTACAACAGAGTCAAATCATATTCTATCTTTGTGTTGTTAACCTTGGTGTGGTGGCTTAAAGTGAGTGTATTGTTGGCTTAAAGTGAGTGTAAATGATGCTCCTGAAAGTAACGCTTCTGTCACTTGGTAGCGCAGAGGTGCCTTTGCTAGACATTGTGGCTTACGGAGGCTATGCTTTTTCTGGTCTATGTCTTGTGGGTTTTGCTAAGATCATGTGGGGATACTCGTATTATGCGCTGATGCCATGGACGTGTTTATGGTGTTTTCTTGGTGAAGACGATGAAACGTGTTCTGTTTGCTGAGATAAGGAGTTATGATTCGAGGCAGACATCATTACCTCTTCCTCTTTTTGGCCTTGTTAAAATCTTCAGTGTTCTTATTAAGCTTGGTGAAGACGATGAAACTCTCAATGGGAGATTTCACATTGTTAAAATATTTTCTTATTAACCTTATTAACCTAAGAAACAATTCAAGTCCCACCAATAATCACCACATTACATAAAGTTTCTTAACAATGTCCTAACCATAACAATAATAATAAAAAATTATAAGGACTCAAATTTTGGTCCCTGCAATAATGTTGCTCTAACCTAGGGCGAAGGAGACCGTTGGCGTTTTAATACATGTATATTCAATTATTATAATATGTACCTTTATCATCAACTTTTCTATTATAATTCGTTTTTTTCACCTTACATTTTCTTTCAACTTTGCATATATTTGATTTAACAACTTTTTTTTTGCAAAGTTTCTTATTGCTTCCTTATCTAAATCCAGATTATCTCTCAAGCTTCGTGTCCGGATGTGAGATTTTGGGGGCTTGAAATATTTCTTAAAAAGTTTTAGTAAAAAAAATTTAAAATAAAATGTGGGCCGATACGTATATAAAAACCTCCAAAATTTTTGAGGACCAAAGCATATATTTCACTTGGTCTATCCCAGATCCGGCTCTGCTCCTATGACACCACCTCGTACGTTTACGTATGAGTATGACCAAATTCCTAAGAAAAAAAAAAACACAATTGAATGCCAGAAGAATCAAATCCATATTTGTTTAGACTGCATATCTATCTTCACGCGCGTATAAAAGTAGTCATGCTAGTATTAATTAAAGTCTTAGCTATTCGAGCATTATTTATAAAAGATTTGTTATCAAGTTGTTATTCTAATAGCTGTCTTTTCATAAATTAACATTATAGGAAACAATTACAGATATCAATATAGATTCAAATACTGATCACTACAACTATAATAAGACTATAGAGAATATATAGCATAGTACTTGCACCATAAAGATTCGTAGACACGCACATGCATGGAATTGGTTTGGCCTTGTTCTGCGACACTAAAACATGCTAGCAAGTCATCTGCGTGGACTTGTACAACTCTTAACTTTATAATTGATTAGAATCCTTTTAAGAATTTTAGTGATAAAATTCCTCGACTATTTTTGAATTGGAAGTAAACCCGTCAAATGATTTTTAGTGTTTCAACTACTCAACTTATAAACTGTTAACTGAGAGGTTTTATTACTAAAAATCATTTTTTGGTTTAAAAAGGAAAAAAAAAGTTGTCTTTTTCTAAATATCAAATGTTTTTTTTTTTGATAATTAAGAATAATTTTGGCTTAGAATAAGTGACTGTAAACTGATTATGAGACAGAAAGGAACCGTAAAGCCAGTTAAAGAAAGTTCGGATACCAAACAATGCGGATTCCAAATAAGAAAATTTTTGACTAACATTTGTTACGGGACTATAATAAAAGAAAATCAGGTCTGCGGGAACCATATAAGGAGAATATCATAGAGAATAAGTTAGGCCATTGATGGTGATCTTTTACAAAGCCAAATAAAAAAAACTACCAAACTCTCTCTAATTGACTTGTTTGGGCTGCCAAGCCATCTCCATTCTCTAGTCTATAGATGGTCCTCATCCCCTTAGTTTTTTTCTCATTCCAAAACCTGACCATAACAGCTCGAGCAAGTATGAAGCCTCGAGTGATTAGAAGTCTAAAGCTCTAGAGATATCCCAATATGAGCAAGAATGTGAGGGTGGGGTTAACCAATGGCAAGGGACAGAGCCTCAAAGATTGATGACGATCTAATGGCCTCATTCATTCTCTACAATAGTTGAAATCACTAGGAAACTTGTTCTCAGATATTTGACCTAGAGATTTTAGATTAATCTGGAACCTCATGTCGAAGGTTTGGGTATATGGTAGTAGCATCTTTGTAGTGGTTAAATTTTTTAGTTCGTCGTGTAAATTTTTATTTGATTGTTGCACGGCAAACTAATCAATTTTGATTTAAGACCGCATCGGGGTGTTACAAATACTTTCCTTAACTTTTTCCCACAAACCTAACCTTATTTTCGTATAATCCCTGAACGATTGCTAGTCAAACTTTTTTTTTATTTGGAATCCACATTATCTGATAGCCGAATTTTCTTTAATTCATTTTGCGCTATGTTCTTTTTTTACTTAGGTTATTCTGTTCTTACTAAACTAACTTTTTAAAAATGATTTTTATTGATAAAATCTATCAACTATTTTTGAGTCGGAAATCTTTCAATTAATTTTTTTAATATTTTAATCTTTCAACCTATTAATGTCTTTCACCATGTGTCACAGAATTGTGAATGGAGAATAAGAGACGTTAACAGTTTGTAAATTGAAGGATTAAATATTTAAAAAAAATTAATTAAGAGGTTTTTATCTGATTCATAAATAATTGAAGAGTTTTATCATAAAAAAATCATTTTTAAAATTACAGTGGGTTGTTTGGGCCTGAACCATGCTTTTATTTAGCAGAACTCTAGCAGACGGACTCTTATGTCACTGACTCACTGAGCCACCCCTACATAAGAGCGGCATGTTTCATCAGTTCAAATGTATCACGATTAACGACACTGTCTTGAACTTGGGCCAGCAACTTCAACTTCGAAGCTACATTTTCAATATCTTCACCCACTTTATTTAACCATTGTTAACGTTATCCTCACTGCTTTATCTCAATGTTTGGCATAACAGAATATTTTATTTTTCATCACTTTTGTGTTTATAGTCTTGTAGAGCTTTGATTTTTCTTTACGTCTAATGTATAGAGATTTTTTTTATAGTCATGTGTTCTTTTGATATTACATCAGTAAAAAAAAAAGATGCGATCTTATGAGCTATTAATTAGCTCCAAACCACACAAAAAACGAACAAAACCAAAACGAATCTTGAGAAAAAAAAATTTGCATAGAAACTCTTAAACTGAACAAGTGACCTCTCGACCTAAAAACCTAACGTCAGAGTCCTTTGATCTCATCTTCTGATCAGTTTCTCTGTATCTGCCTCTTCGCGCATCAAGTACCAAATGTTGTCTGAACGTTGTAATGAACGCTTCTACTCTCTCGTTCAGTTCCTCATTCGATAACCTCCCTGGCTCAATTTCATCTTCTTCTTCTTCATTATATTTCTTCTGAAGCAAGCAATCTTTCACAGTTTCTTCGAATTCAGGACAAACCCTTTTCTTCTCTTCCACGACACAGTTCTTGATCACTTCCTTTGGCTCCACGACAAGGAAATCTTGTTTGTAACAAGATGGTTCCTCCACCATCCTTGTCTTCCTACTCTTCTTGCGTCGCACCATCCTCATTCTACTTCCACTACGAGTCTTGAAATCACGAGTCTCACCGGAAATAGGACGAGTCGATGTGAAGTAAACGGCTAAGAGAACGATGTTGAGTAGAAGAAAGACTAAAGAACGCCATTGCTCGATCAAATACGATACAGAGTAGAAATGTTTTAGACAAGCCATTGAGAGAACAACAAAAGCAGTCAACAATGATGTACACATGTTCTCTTCCTCCACTTTAAGATCTCTCTTCATCTCCATTGTTATCTTTCTCTCTTTCTTGCTCTGCTCTGTTTCTTTCTTCCTTGACTCGATGAAAGTTGAGATTCTTTATAAGAAATTTTCAAGATTCCTGAACAAGAAGATGGTGGGTCCGAGTGTGGAAGACCAAATGGCGAACAGAAAGAACAAAATGAAAAGACAGGAGAAGGAGAAGGAGGAGGAGGAGACAAGAACAGGCATGCCCCCATCTTCCTTCATATCTACTTTTTTTATTCGAGACATCTTATTATTACTTTTTTTCTCAGGCTTTTCTTGTTTCCCCTTTTCTTCCTTGTGGACCATTTTTCCTTAATACAATCATTTTCAACTTCCACTATTTGCAACTTTTTTTTGCGTTTTGCAGATTTAATCTATACATCAAAAGAAGATGTTTCAGATTCTAGACTTTTTTTTTGCGTCCAGTTATGATAACTGTTAACATTTAAATAATCAGTTTAACCACATTGTAATACATGCAATATATAGCTAAATGAACATGTATATGTAAAATACCAAACAATATATTTAGACTATTGAGCCTATAATATCTTAGTAAACAGAAAAAAAGCCAGAGAAGTGTTAGCTACGCAAAGTTATGTTCAATGGGGAACCGCATGCTGAGCAGATAGGTGGAGAGAGTGGAACAGTTTCACAGAAAAATGGGGATTATGTTAACAAAATATGTATTTTAGTGATACTGAATAATATACCAGAATAACATTTTACCAATAATAATAATATATATATATATATCAGAAACATTTGAATACCAATATGTGTAACAAAAATAATAATTAAAACACATTACACGCCTGCTGCTGCTGCTCTGTCTTGTTGATTCTTTCACACTAGTGTGGCCCCCCGTTTGCTCGTCTTTCCCAAACACATGCGTTCTCTGTTTTGCAAATGTTCTAATCCCCAAAACCATATAACTAGAACTGCACTGGATAGCTTTTAGTTCAAGTTATTTACACTAGGTAAGGAACCCGTGCGATATCACGGAGCTCCCTTTTAAAAAAATAATTAAACCATATTTTATAAATGATTTTTTAAAATAAAATTTGTTTAAAATTGCTATCGAACACTATAAGAAAACAAGACAATTTCAGACCGAATTACCAAAACACGTCGAAAATAAAATGCATGGTCATAGACTATTTATAGATTTTAGAAAGATATTTATATGAACAATTTCAATAAAAAGATTGCTCTTTCTAAAAGGTAATTATTTTGAAAAAATACTTATAAAAATAGTCACAACTTAACAAATTTTTCTTATACAACAAGAAAACATGACACAACATAACTCATTACACTATTTAATACACATTTCTTGAAACAAAGAATTGTAGAAAGACATTTTTGAGTAGTTAACATCATATAAAAAAAAATATCATTTTAAATGAACAGATACAATTCTTAATGTTAATGCTATTTTGTCAATTTTTAGAAAAGACACAACCTTTTTTTACAACTATTAGAAGAAAAAAAACACAATCTTTCAACATAATTTAAATTCACAACCTTTAAAATTAATTGAGATTGTTAACTTAAAAAAAATACAATCTTTCAACATAATTGAAATTCACAAACAAAGAATTGTAAAAAGACATTTTTGAGTAGTTAACAACTTAACATCATAAAAAAAAAACAAATATCATTTTGAATGAAAATACAAAATTCTTAATACTAATGTTATTTTGTCTAACTTTAAAAAAAGCACAACCTTTTTTACATTTTTTTAGAACAAACATAACCTTTCAACATAATTTGAATTCACAATCTTTGAAATTAATTGAGATTACTGACTTTTAGAAGAAACACAACCTTTCGGTATAATTGGAATTCACAACCTTTAAAATTATTTGAAATTCCTATTAAATTAAATACTAAAATACTTATAAAATTGCAAACGGTTTTTTTTACTTTGTTATATTCTCATACCGAAATATCAACAAATTCCATAGGGACGCATTAGAAAGTCACGTCGGTTCGTACTTGTTCTTTTTGACCAATCATTCGTACTTGTTTCGCTATAAGTAACGAACGTCATAGCATGCATGAACAAAATCGTTTGTTTTACATATTAAGGAAATATATCAAAACAGATAAAACAACATAGATTAAAAACACTATTTTCATTTCTTTTTATTAAATCTGTTACAGTTTTGCTTGAAATGAGACAAGTAATTAAGTGCATTTAAAAAGCTTCGTGTCATAGACACAGATGATCAACGGAACGCATGATCTCGCGCTCTTTGGATATTACGGAAAACAGGCCCTTCGCATGTTAGGTAAGTAACACGTGGATCAATGCAAATATATAACTTCCACATTTTTTTTGGAACTTAGGCTCATAACTTCCACAATTGAGAAACAATAACACGTTAATTGTAAAAATATTAGAATCCCAAAATTTATAAAGTCAAGTCACTTAAATATGGTGTCGTAGAAAAAAAACCAATCAAAAGAGGGTATGATTAGTAGATCCAACAATTGTTTCATTCTGGAACAATAAATAAATAAACCAATACAGTACTATATATAAGCATAAAATGAATCTAAAATTTGAGTGCTATTAGTCATAAGTGTGTTACTGCAATAACAAGAACATAACAAACAGACACGGTATACCACAACATAACTGATGTAAAAATAAATATTTTACTCGCTGTCTTCATTGCCAATAGTAAGGTCAAACCAACAGAATAATAAAAAAAACTATGGAGGAACACTCTAAATATAGAAACGGTTAGCATATGGTGTAAACGGGTTGTATTTGTTTTTTAACAAACATGCAAAATTAAGTATTTGTACATGTTGTATTTGTTTTTTTTTAACCACCGTTAGTGTTTGTTTGTTATGTGACCAAGTGTTCCATATGCTTAAGAAACATACAAATTTATAGTATTTTATTAATTTAAAATACTATATATGAAACATGTTAAATTTGAAATGCTTCTGTTGCATTTTAAATCTGAGGATCAATTGAAAAGTGGACCTTTCTCTTTACTGCTACTTTTATTTGTTTTAGTTAAGATTTGTTAATACACACAATTCAACAACTCTTTATATAGAGTTAAAAGGTTGCAATGATTAATTACCAAACATTACAATGGTTAGTAAAAATCATAACTATTAACACCAAACATTACAATGGTTCATCACCAAATTTTACCATTATGGATAGTTGCAATGGTTAATCATAATTGCAATAGTTCATCTTTAAAGGCTTGATAATTGCAATAGTTTATAGCTATACATCATAAAATATTTAAATTATCCAAAAACTAAATTATCAGAATATTTTATAGATAATTTTAATTTTCTTTAAATGTATATAAAATAAATAGGAAAATGAACTAAAATATAATTCATCAAAAGTTATGCATAGTTTAGGATGAAAAATATATATCCTCAGCAATTTTGAGGATTCTTGCAGTGTTGAAAATGGAAAACAAATCTTTAGACAAAAAATATTTAAAAAAAAATGTTATAAAAAACTGTGATAAAAGTTATATTTTATACCTTCTTACAGTCTCTCAAAACTTAGTGTAATTTTTAATGTGAAAAATAATTTTTTTAATGAAAGATACCTTTTATATTTTAAAAATTTCTTAAAAAGTGCAACATTTAGATTGAAAAGACAAAATCTTTCAACATTTAGAGTTTTATACGCGGAAGAGTGATAAACGGAAAACATACCTTAGCCCAGTTTAGCCACGAACACTCTTTAACACAATCTGGAATTGGATGCAAGAGTAGGGGATGAAATCACAGATGTAAATCAACCACTTATCACCGTTCAAGTGTCCTTCTAGTTGATTCCTCAAAATTTCCTCTCTCTAAAACGTTTTACCCACTCTATAGATTTATTCATTTTATGAATAGATAACTCAATTGATTACATTCTCTTTACAATGTCTCATATATATAGATAGCCAAGAGACACTATGTGAAGAGTCACGTATGTTCAAGGAAAAGATATATATGTTCAAGGAAAAGATATATATGTTCACTAAAGAAGAGATACATGTATTCAACAAACACACACATCTTTTAAGTGAAGAATCACATATCTTCATTTAAGAAAAAAATGTTAGTTTGTTAATATGAAAAGTTGCATTTATTAGTTTTTAAGATGAAAAGTTGTATATGTTGCTTATAAAAAATACTAAACTTAAAATTTATATATATTTTTTAAAAAAGTAAAAAGAATGAAAATATATACAACATTTGACATTATAATGAAAATTCAGTTTTTAATTAAAAAACACTACCTCTAACAAATAAGAGAAACAACCTTTAATAAAAATAATAAAAAGACACTTTAATGAACAAACACAACTTTTGTCAAGTAAGAGACACAACCTTTTATAAAAAGACACTTTAATGAACAAACACAACTTTTAACAAGAATTGTAATCTTACAATATTAAAAGGAGAATATCCTGAGTGTTTAGAGTGTCCACGTCAGACTCAAAAATCAACCAGTAAAAAATTGACATGTCAGCTTCACTTTCAAGTCATCCCCTGATTTTTGTCCACATCACCCACTCTGACCCGTTCGACTTCTTCTTCCTTCTCATCGGAGAGAATCAATCAATCATAAATCACTACGTTATCTTCTCCGCCGATTCACCTGCGTAGCGCCTCCTTTCCATTACTATCACTCATAAAGACCCAATCGTTACTGCATTAACCCAAAGTTAATCAACTCTTACAATTCTCACACCTAGAAACTTTATATATGGCTTCTCTCATTCACCAGTAAGCTACCTTCAGTTTGCACCTCTTGCCTAATGCTTCTTCATTAGGCCAAGATCTCATACGTTTATCCGTTTGGTCCCTTCTTTTCTTGATAATCTTTGTCAAGGTAGTTTGGTTTGATTTTCTTCTATGATTTAATCTCTATTTCCTCTCGATTATGTGTTCCCGATCCGTTTTGTGAATATTTGTTTTATACATGTTGATTGTTTGTTTCTGAGAGGAATAATATTTGTTTATATTTTCAGTATCCTTCCAGATCTCTCTTCTATGTTTGCGATTTTTAATCTGTACCTGGCTACCTTCTCAAATTCCTCTTCATATTGCATTCTGATATCTAAAGGTGATTGTTTATGTGACCAAGGAGCCGCCTAAGTGAGCAGGCTGTAGGAAAGCGGCTGCAAGTAATCGAAAAACAGACCAAAAAAAAGAGCAGCCAGGGACTTCTTCTTATTCATGTAAAAATCACCTGCAAATTCTTCATTTTTCTGTGTTCAGTAGTTTCCACTGGTTAAATTTCATTATTTACAAAAGTTCTTCATCTGCCTACTGCGAAATCTATTACGATTTACAGATTAAATGTGTAGAATCATTTCTGTTATTTTGATGTCAAAAGTATTTGACAATAGTTACATGAACCTATAAAACTGTTGCCATTATTCCTCTTTTTACACTTGATTGTAATATATTTTTTGTTGGTTTTCTATTATTGTTTCGACCTCAACATTGTGTGTAAAAACTGGTGTTGACTTATTAGGATCTGAAGAGAAGAATTTCGTGAGACTATCAAGAGGAGCCTATCATAAACAAATATGTTGCTATGATGGTTGCTATGTTGATCGTTAACTAATCATTGATTAGTTGTGATTTTTAGGGGGAAGATCCAAAGGGAGATGAGGAATCTGACAAACCAGTGCCAGAGGTTACGATGAAAGTTAGTGGTTTTGAGCTATTGTGCATCATTGCATAATAAAGAGCTTTGTTGTAATTTTGTTCCATTGTGTATAATCAAATGCATGAGGAGGATTATGACTAAGAATTTGAAGTTTGTATCATTAGTATAGATGGCTGCAAAGACATCTCTATCTGTTAATCTTAACTTAAATGTTTGTGGGGCTGATTAAAAGAGGGCTGAACAAGGTGCATGCAAGAGCAAAAGATTACACGCTACACAAAGCACTTGAAGCTAAAGGCATTGCATCTAACAAAGCTCAGAAAAAAATTCTGAGTATTTAATGGAGAAAGGGAAGGAAAAGGGATAAGCGAAAGACTACAATTGTTCAAGAAACCGGTGAAGCAATGAAAATGAGCAAGAAAGGAGCTGATGATGGAAAATAAATGATGGTGGCAGAAGAGAAGGAGCTGCTCATTACGCCGGAGTGGCTACTGATGAAACGGATGTGGTTAGGTAGACAGTGCAAGGGACAATCTCGATTGCAGGGATGGTGCAAGGTGCAATGGGGTATGCAGGGCATAAGGTGGCTCTAAGAATGTGGAGTTGATTAAAAATAAATCAGCAGCGGCTGATGAGATGGTGGTTGGATACACAGCGAGCCAGAAAGAGAAAGCTCAACACAAATGCCAAGAAATGCACCAGGTACTGCACAACTTATCAGAGATGTTATTTAGCTCATCCAAGTATCATAATGCTGTTACGTGGTTCTCAAGAAATTGTTTTTGGATTTGTTGCGTGAGGTGAAGAAGAGAAGCGACCAGGGTTTGTCGCAGAATCAAGAAGATGCTATCGACCAATGTAAGAGAAATTAGAAGTAAGGAATTTGTATTCGGATTTGGAACAAAGGGTTTGGTTGGGGAGAGAAGAGATGTCGGGGAGAAGTATGGTGAAAGATGTCTAAATATGGAACAATTAGTTCAAAAAAAAAAATATGAAACAAATGGAATGCTTTTTTAATTGTTTTTGCTTATAAAGGGGTTTATCTAAATAACATAAGACTATACTTCAGAATAATTCTCTGCTAAATAAAAACTGCTTTTTCTATTAAAAAGGTTTGAAGTATGTAACTGGTCGGTGTATCAATCTAATCTGATCAAATTTTTCTTTGATTTTTTCTTCAAAATAAAAGTACCAAAATTTCAAACATGTGATTGCATAGGAATTAAAAGAACGAGATTGGCTCTATGTACGACAA
This sequence comes from Brassica nigra, assembly GCA_016432835.1. Taxonomy (NCBI): domain Eukaryota; kingdom Viridiplantae; phylum Streptophyta; class Magnoliopsida; order Brassicales; family Brassicaceae; genus Brassica; species Brassica nigra. The sequence goes on along the minus strand of CM028247.1, from coordinate 10,281,378 downwards.
ACGGCTGGATTTTTCTCAGTCTCATATCTTAGTTGTTCATTCGGATCTAAATAGTCATAAGTAATGGTTTGCTTCGTGTTCAGTTGTTAGTTCGATCCAAGGAAACAAACTTTTCTTATCTTTAAGTGTTGCTTAAGCATATTTGATCGGTTGTGTTCCTCTCAGATTATAGCAGTCCAGGGAAATTCTAAGCACTGTGATTAAAGCTACCACAAACTACAATGTTAATGTTACCATTTTCAATCGTTAGAATGAGCCTTTGCTATTCACTTTGTGATCATCGTTAAGGATGTTATAGCTTATTTGGTTCTTTGTTTCAGTATTGCAGAGTTCTAGGCTTCTTATGATTACTGTCATTATGTTTTTTTGTTCCAATTACGATCAATAACCATGGTCGTATTCCTATCCCTTATGCTATACAAACCAAGAGAACATAGAAAACTAACGTCATTAACAAACAAAAGAAGCACGAGCTATTTTCATCTTCTTTACTGTTGCAAATATTTTTCTATATATTAGTTTTAATAAATGAAGATTATTTAAATAAAAGAAAATAAAATAAAAAGAAAAAAATATTTATAATAAACAATCAAGCCGAAAAAAGATCTAGTCACTATAAAAACACACAACCTTTGGAATTAATTGGGATTCCTATTATTAGTAGATATATTTATTGAGATTGTTTAAAACTAGATCCATTCTAAAAGCTAGAATGTTATAGTAGTCTGTATTAAACTCAAGAAAATCAACTTATCAATCAACAAAAAAGTTTAATATTCCAATGAAGATTCAATTTCTATTCAAAAAGCAATGAATCTAAATTGAAAACCATTGTTTATACAAGTGGGGGTCAAGAAGGTTAAGATGAATGAGATCATGGAGAGGACCACGCTTATGTAGCTCCAGTCAACTTTCATTCTTGCCATATTGACATTTAAAATATTTTAAAGTTTGATCTACTTTCAAAATTCACATGTTGTTCTATCTCCCTCGTCTCACTTATCTCAAAACCCCTCATGAGTTTACTACGGTTAAAAGAGTAATATTAACGTTGGTTCTCTGAGTAAAAAACACTCTCCACGTTCTAATGGCTCAAGAAGATTGGGTTGTTGTTGTCACAATAAGCTGACAAGTTAAAATATAATCCATAAGGTGTCAAAGAGAGATAAGTACATACTTCTCAGCTTAAGCATTTTAGTTGATATTTCTCTATTTATATATATTTTCTTAAGAGTTCCCTTTGCACAAAGATTAGCCAGTCTACCATCACCTCTCCGACAAGGATTTAAGCTGCACATGACCAAAAGTAAGCATCACTAACTGAACACAAATCCAGATGTTGTGAGTGCAAATCCAAATGTTATGAGTGTGGATGAAGATAATATGCGAGAAAAGTCACTGCTTTAGATGTAATAAGACTGTAACAGATGCAGTTTAACAGTTGAAAGGATTTGGAAAATGCATATTGCGTCTCAAGACTCTTAACTAATAAGAACCTGTGAGACTTTTGCGCAAAATTGAATGGACAAAAGATGCAAATTAAATGTACTTGAATTGAACGCTCTCCACCAATACCTAAGCATGAAACTATGAAATTACTCACATGTATGGGTTTCCTATAGATGGTTCCTTTACTCAAAAGTAGATTAAATTTGGTCTTGAGCTTTGTTTTCTTGATGTTTCCTTGGAAGGTTATAACTATCCTCCTTTATATTTGCAGATCCTCTCTTTCGTTTCCTTTGGAATGTGTACATCAGAAGCCGATTTACATTTGCTCTTGGAGGAGACTCGCTGATTTGATCTGATACCACTGCAGTAACTCTCGAGTCAGAACGCAGATTGACCAAACTAGAAGCCCCTTTGGTAGATGGAAGAATCACACTATCTTCTTCACCTTCACAACTTATCAACACATATACTAACCCATCTTCTTTTCTTGGTGTCCAACGAGGAAGCTGCTTTATTATCTTAGTCTCTTTTTCAGGTATATCAGCATCCTCAACATTAATAGAGACTAAATTAGACTCTTGACATGCCTCCACCAGATGATCAGTCTGATGCATATTCTTGCTTCTTTTTTCTTTACGGTTGATACTGATATCACCACTCTCTAGAGTACGTTTAAGCTGCAAATCTTCTTTCAACTCTTTACAGGTCTTAAGGTCATCCACCTCCACACTCTCTGACAGATGCGTCTCAATGGAATCTTCGCCATCTGAAGTTGATGTCTTGGAACAGGTAACATTAGACTGAGATTGACGAGGTTTTATAAGCTGACTTTGAGTCCTAACCGATTTGGCTTTTGGTTTGCCAAACCTTCTCTTTCTCCTCCTTCCTCGTAGTTTCCTGGTTTTCTTGATTCCTAATGCGTTTGACGGCAGTGTTACCACCTCTGCACTACTAGCTCTAAGAGCAAGAACAAGACATCTTGTGTTTTCCAAATTGCCTGAGCTTACGATTTCTTCACTATCCTTTTCAGTTGTGCCTTGTTCCTCCTCTTCGTCTGCGGAAGAAGATGATTGCCTCTCGTGAAGTATCCTTTCCAGAGCATGGATCCTCTGTGTACAACCATTTCTAGACAGCTCAAGCTTTTTGATTCTGATATCACCATCCACTGAAGTATCAACAACACTTAACCCGCGAAGACGCTTTTCATCATTTTCACATTCAACATCTTGTATCTTGCACGTATCTGCAACCTCCTGAACACAAACCGTTTCTTCTTCCATGTTCACAAGGCCCCTTTCCTGCGACTCAGGGGCCTTTGCTTTCTCCAAATTTTTATCATTTTCACATTCAACATAATCTAATGAGCTACGCTCCTCATGATCAGGATTCAAACTTAGATCAACCTTGTGAACAGAAACCGTTTCTTCTTCCATGTTCACAACGTTCTGTTCCTGCGACTCATAAGCCTTTGAAGTATCAACCACACTTAACCCGTCAAACTGCTTTTCCTCATTTTCACATTCAACATCATGCAATGAGCTACGATTCACACTTTCAACAACAACCTCTGGATCAACCTTCTGAGCAGAAACCGTTTCTTCTTCTTCTTCTTCTTCCATGTTCACAAGGTTCCGTTCCTGAGACTCAAAAGCCTTAGCTTTCTCCAATCTGTCTCTGACCCATCTAACCTCAGACCTAAGGTCAGTAATAATATCTTCAGCCTCGTGAAGCTGAGCTTCAAGCACATCAATCTGTCGTTGCTGGTTTGAAGATATAACATCTGCTTCAATCGTCTGTTGATTAAAAGAGCTTTAAGTCAGCGAATAACAACAACAACAAAGCAAGAAGCAACCTAAGCTATTCATCTCCCAATGTTAAAGATTGTATTTTTCAGAGAAGAAGATGACCTTAGCATCTATCATGTGTTTCAATCGGACAAGCAAACGAAGAGCTTCCCCCTTGGTTTCGGAGAGATCGTGGTGAAACCGAGCTGATTTTCTGTCGGAAAGCATTACCCTAGCCGCCGATTCCTTCGCCGTGTTTAGGATAATCTCCGCGTAAGCTTTCTTCAAGGCTGTTGTCGTTTTCTGCCACACACACACAAAAATGAAACTCGCGATTAAAAAAATGATGGCCAAAACACACAGAAAATCGAGAAAGAAAGCGTAAAAATGTTCGTTTACATGTTGTGAGTCTTCCATGGTCAATTTTTCTCCCGCCGAAGAAGAGAAGAAACTCGGAGGAGACAGACAGAACACAAAAAGGAAATCAAATGAATGTTTCGTCTTTCACCAGTCGGTTAGGATCAACTGACATTGCTTTCTGGTTACATTACAGTTTCACCCCTTTGCGAGCTTCGAACCGTGCAAAACGGGAAATCAATTTGGGCTGGGTTATTTATAAGAGAATGGGCCTTAGAACTTCAAAAAAAAAAAAAATTAGCATAACCTCTTGAGATTTTGAGAAGAATTTCTCATTGGTGACACGTATAACCTCTGTTCGTTTGGTTACCGCAACTTTTTACGGCTGCGTCAGTGTCAGTGTCGGCGGCAGCGACAACAGCTGCGTCATGTTTATTTTTTGTTGTTCGTTTTGTAGACGTAAACGTCGACGACGCAGCCACAGATTGTTGTTCGTTTCGAAGACATAGGAAGTTGACGCTGACACTAAACACTGACGTAGGAATTTAAATCGCAGCCGTTAATTTTTTCGGCATCAGACGCATGACTCGGCATCAGACGCAGTAGTAGACGCAAGATTCGGCGTCAATCAAACGAACAAAATTTTTGAAAATCATTACCTCAGACACAAGTATCTGCGGCAACCAAACAAACACCACTATAGTATTAGAATTTTAATATTTAAAATGGTGGACAACGATAGAATTTGCGTTTTAATTGCTTTGAAACATCAATTAGGAATGGCTAATTTTCAAGTCATAGAATGAAGAAAGAAAAATAAATAAAAAAAGACAACAAAGTAGACGACTACTCTGCATCACTCTATTGCGACGACCGTTCAACACGTCTGACTTGCAGCCTTTGTCTCTTCCCAACTTCATTGGCAGAAACAAAAAAAAAAAGCTTTACTTTTACTTTTAATCCAAACCTCAGAAAGAAAAAAACCTCTGAACCCTTCTTCCATGGAGATCATCAGCTCAAACCCAACAAGAAAGCTGCTTCCTTTCTTCATCATCCTCTTCCTCTGCTACTATTATTCCCCTGCCATGGCTGCCGATGAAGACGACATAAGATGCTTACGAGGAATCCACACCTCTCTCACCGACCCTCACGGCGTTCTCAAATCATGGAACTTCGCGAACACCACCGTCGGATTCCTCTGTAACTTCGTCGGCGTCTCCTGCTGGAACAATCAAGAAAACAGAGTCCTCAGTCTCGAGCTCAGAGACATGTCTTTATCCGGTCAAATCCCCGAGTCTCTCCGGTTCTGTGGAAGCTTACAGAAACTCGATCTCTCCGGCAACCGATTAACCGGTACCATCCCTAACCGCCTCTGTTCCTGGTTACCGTTCTTGGTCTCTCTCGATCTGTCGAACAATCAATTGAACGGTGAGATTCCTCCTGAGTTAGCCGAGTGTAGATTTTTTAACTCTTTGGTTCTCTCTGATAACCGGTTATCTGGTCAAATTCCGGTTCAGTTCTCCTCTCTAGGGAGATTAAGGACGTTCTCCGTGTCTAACAACGATCTCACAGGTCGCATTCCGTCTTTCTTCACCTCGCCGAGTTACTCCTCTGATGATTTCAACGGGAACAAAGGTCTCTGCGGTCGTCCTTTATCTTCCACTTGTGGAGGGTTGAGCAAGAAGAATCTCGCGATTATAATCGCAGCTGGCGTGTTCGGTGCTGCCGCGTCGATCTTGTTAGCTTTTGGTGTTTGGTGGTATTATTACCATACAAGAAGTTTAACAGAAGTAGAAGCAGGAGTTAGCAGCTTGGCGCAGAGGCTTAGAATCCACAAGCTTGCACAAGTCTCTCTGTTTCAGAAGCCTTTGGTTAAGGTTAAGCTCGGTGACTTGATGTCTGCCACTAATCACTTCAGCTCCGAGAACGTTATCGTCACGACCAGGACGGGGACGACGTACAAGGCGCTTCTCCCCGACGGCTCGGCTCTCGCGGTGAAGCATCTGAGCAAGTGTAAGCTCGAGGAGAGGGAGTTTGGTTACGAGATGAATCGGCTGTGGGAGCTGCGTCACCCTAACTTATCGCCGCTTCTTGGTTTCTGCGTTGTGGAAGGAGAGAAGTTTCTTGTCTACAAGTACATGTCTAACGGGACGCTGAAGAGTTTGCTGGAGGGGGAGGATGTTGAGTTAGATTGGTCTACTCGGTTTAGGATCGGTTTAGGTGCTGCGAGGGGTTTAGCTTGGCTTCACCATGGATGCCGCCCTCCTATACTTCACCAGAACATTTGCTCGAGTGTGATTCTTATTGATGAAGATTTTGACGCGAGGATAGTAGATTCAGGGCTTGCGAGGCTTATGGTTCATTCAGACATCAACGAGAGCAGTTTCATGACTGGTGGCTTAGGAGAGTTTGGTTACGTAGCTCCTGAGTATTTCACAACTATGCTAGCTTCGCTAAAAGGTGATGTGTATGGACTCGGTGTTGTCCTCTTGGAGTTGGCTACAGGGCGAAAAGCTCTTGGAGGTGTTGAAGGCTTCAAAGGGAGTTTGGTTGATTGGGTGAAACAGCTTGAAAGCTCGGGGAGACTCGCTGATGCATTCGATGAGGACATTAGAGGGAAAGGGCATGATGAAGAGATCTTGAAGTTTGTTGAGGTTGCTTGTAAGTGTGTGGCTCCAAGGCCTAAAGAGAGATGGTCTATGTTTCAGGCGTATCAGTCACTGAAAGCTATGGCTGAGAGACAAGGTTACTCGTTCACAGAACAAGATGATGACTTCCCTTTGATTTTTGACACACAAGAGAGCGAGACAGTGTGATGTTAAAAGCCTTGTGAGAAACCTGTGGTGGCCAGGGTTTAGAGGATTACATCATCTTGAGGTATTATCATCATTTGTTGTACTACTTTCCACTGCCAATTTAGATGAAAATATATGTGTAGACTATGTTTGTTGTAAAAAAACAGGTGTATATGCTATGTGTTCTGCTGTCAAAGTATTAAAGAAAAGCTATGTTGATTTGGTGTTTAACTGATTAAGAACTACATTCTGAAGAGAAGTGTTAAAAGAGTTTAAAACAGGGGTTTAAGAGTGACAAAAACAAACTTTCACTTATGTTTTCTTTTAAGAACAAAGAGAGGAATCTGTTTCCCATACAGAACAGGATAAAGAGTGTTTTTATCTACAGAATCTTACTTTAGGGGTCTGCTTCTCGATACAGTCAAAATCAATCTCAGAGAAAGAAGATAAAGAATGCAAGAAAGAGAAAGAGGGGTTTGCATCTATGCTCACTCCTTTTGTATTCCCCTTTGTCAGATTCCCAAAGTTCAGAAGAACCCAAAAAATGAAAATAGATGTGATTCTAAAGTTGTACAAGTACATGCTTTTTTTTTAAGAAGCAAACATCATGGAATATTTTAAGTTGTTGTAGTGGTGAAAGATAATATTTACATGGCATGGAATATTAATATAAATCAGTAATTTAAGGGGGGAAATGAGTTCTTGAAAACAGAGCAACTTTAGTTAATGGTTTGCTTTAGCAGATGAAACACAAAAGCAAACTTTAAACTTAAATAAATTTTTAAAAAAGGAAAAGGAAAAGAGGAAAACAAGAGAGTTGGATAAAGACATGAGCCTATAATTAATACAAAATGTCACTACAAAACCCTACAGAGCCCTGAAAAAGTCTTAATATCAGCCTCAATCTTCTCTGCAACTTAAGTTTTTCAATCTTCAGGCACATTGTTCCCAAAAAGAAAAAGAGAGCAAGACTTGACCTTCCATAATGCTTACTCAGCAAGAAGAGACTTCATCTTTGCAAAAGCAGAGCAAGGGTTCACAAGCTATGAGGTTTACGTCGTATGTATTGGAGCAAAATCATACTCTTGGTGGCAGTCTTGAAGTTCTTGCTTTCCTGAAGAAATAGTTTTGAAAACAAAAACTAAGTAAAGTTGAGTTTTCTGCAGTAGTACTTTAACTAAAGTGGTCAAATTCTCATAATGCATAGAAATTGGAGAAAGAAGAAGCTTTTACTAAAACATGATAACATTAGACACTGAACAAAAGGAAAGAACAAGAATTCTGCATAGCTAATAATCTTTCTAGAAACCAGTAATTATTGGTATCTGTGTAAAGTGACATTCCATAAATCTTGAATTTAGCAAAAAAAAAACTAATACTAGAAGATTAGTTCTCTTGTGTAAACGTACTTAAAACAACTTCAAGACAAAATTCTCATCTGATAGCAAACTTAAAGAAGCTAAGGTAAAAAGAAAGATGGAAGTTCCAGAGAAGATGAGAACCTGTTGTGGATAGGATCAGGTCCATTTGGAACTTTTCGCTTGCTCTCATGAAACAGATTCGCATCCTTACCATTAAACCGCAAATTCTTGACCTTCTCTGTTGATGGAACACTTGTAGCAGAGCTTGCTAAGTTACCGGCAAGAAGAAACACAATAATACTCAGAGACACAACAGCTCTAAACCCATTTCCACCCATACTCCAAACTTAAGGTCCCTACAGCTTCCTGTTTAACATGAAAAACTGACCAACCAAACCAAAGAATAAACTGAGCAGAACATCCATGAAGTTGGTGAAGTGACTGTCACATAAATAGAGGAAGAGAGATCTTTGGACAGAAGATGCTAAAAAAGAGGGAAAGCGAAATGGGAAGCAAGAAAACAAGCTTGTAAGTTGTTTTTATATACTTTAGAAGACAAATCCGTGATTGGCCCTATTTAAAGATGAAACACACAAAGCAGCAGTATACATAATACATACGTAGGGTGTCCACGTAGAGAGAAAAAAAAAAAAAGGAAGCACGAGGAAGAAAAAGCTATGAAAAAACATAATCTTTACGTAACATATGGGCCCTTTAAGTACCTTTTTTTTTTCTTTGCTTTGATTTGTGAGTTTTCATGCAAGCAAACCATTGGGGACCTCACAAGCTTCCCCTAAACATATATTTTAAACCATTATAAAGCATAGGATAGTGTTACCTTTTTGTGACTTGAGTATTAGCAAGCCTACTACTTTCCTTACCACTATCTTAAATCGTTTGGATGTTTCCTTTAAAACAATAAGATAATCAATTAAGAATGTAACACTGCAAAAGTTAAAAAAAAAAAACTGTGAAAAAAGGATCTAAAGCTACAACTTTCTTCCTTCTTAAGTATTCTCTCCTTACCAAGAGCCATTTAGTGGTGTTGATCAAGATAAAATGGAAACTTATAAAGTTACTTACTATACAATACCTCAAAGCAAATGAAATGATAAAACTTAAACTATAATCTTTACAAAAAATAGAGATTTAGAAACATATCCAGATTGTAAAGAAGAGAATCCATATCTGATTGACAGCTAGGGAAGATTGAGTCAGTTTGTTTCCATGTCACAAGCAAACTTCTTTTTGGCCTTGGTGGGAAAGAGAAGCTTGCCTAGTTACATAGTAAAGCCAAAGTTTAAACAGACCTGGCCCCACAATTTTCTTACTACATATCTGTTACTGATCAGGATGGTGTCCTGGTATTGATTCTTACAGGGATTGTGTGACCAAAGACATCTCAATATTTCCCTCCAGAGATTTCAAGTAACATGCTTAATGGAAGAGTTGTTTACAAAAGTAGAATAAATCAGAAAGAAGGATTCCACACATACCTCAGTTGGGTCATTTTCATAAAGGTTTTGTTTAAGTTAGAAGAAATGCTTAGTAGTATATCATACGTATATGTAGAAATGATGTGTAGCAAGTTGCTCTCTCAGGCTTATATATATATATATGTATATCATACATATATATAGAAATGATGTGTAGCAAGTTGCTCTCTCAGGCTTAAGGGCATCAAAAGAAACCATATGTAGTGGGAACCATAAGTAATGGGAAAAAGGGAGAAATATATCATTTATCAAAGTGCGTACAAACACATAGGGCGACATACACTATTACCGATTTTAGAATTATCATAAGACTGCAACTTGTTTCCGTCTTAGGAGTTGGCAACAAACAAAAGGGCGACCAGTGTACAAAGGCACCTGCAAAAGAATACAACCTGAACGTCTGAGACAGTAAGAAAACGTGACAGGAAGAAACAAAAATGAAAACGAGATGATCTTGTATCATATGGCAGAAGCAAATGTTGCAAATCACAGAATTTGAGATACAAATGCAGCATATACTTCTTATTCATTTATTTACATCTAAAACAACATACTCTAGTATTCAAAGGTTGGAACAAACTATAGCTCTTCAATCCCAGCCTCTATTCAGTGCCTTTTAAACGACAAAATTGCCAAATGTGACTGCTGAGATTCACTGTGAATTCAAGATTTTCTTGGCTTTTGAGCCCATTTTGGTCCATATATAGCCAGATGTGTCCGGCCAAACCTTCGATCAGTCATCTGTAATGAAATATCTATAATCAACATTCATTCAACCCCATTCATTACAAGACCAGCAAGGGAAATGGGTTACCTTTTCAAGGCATCCGCATGAATCAAGCATTGTGGTCCGTGAAGGGTACTCAACCACCTAGATCAGAATACGCCCATGTGAAACATGATAAATCCATGGTGAGGCAAAACACTTATAAGGTAGTTTAAGAAGGAAAGCTACTCACAATAAATGTATTTTCGCCAATTGCTGCCGACTTAGAAATCTGATCCATCAGAACCTCATAGTCAACCTCCATGTACGGTGGCGTAACGCTGATATAATCAAATGCTCCATCCTTACCTGATAGTAAAAAAAATACTATTTAAGAAGCTGAAGTTTACAAAAGTTGTAACATCTTCAAGGCGAGACATGCCTACTAATTTATCTGCACGTTCCAAGAAGTTTTCGACACGAGCAGTGTGTATAACCGAAGCTTCAACAAACCCAGTGTGCTCCAAGTTTGGCTGTAGAACATTTGAAACAACCCAAGGATCCATCTCAACAAAGTGTGCCTGTGGAGAACCAAGTGAAACCCTGTTATCAAAACAAGATCATGCAAAAACAACTTCTGACATTACAGTTTATTTATTACTTTTCTTACCTCAGAACATCCTCGGCTGATTGCTTCGATTCCAACGGATCCTGTACCACTGTACAAATCCAACCATCTCCCAGGACGGAGAGACGTCGGACAACCACCAGCTGCCTATAGAACAAGGGTAACAATCAGTCTTGGAATGTTCATCACAACACAAAACAGTGAACTCTCTAATCTCAGATGATATGATAAGCTCAATTACTCATTGCTGTTACCTGGAGAATGCCAAAAGCTGCCCCTTTGACAACTTCCATCATAGGCCTAACATCCATTCCTTTAAGAGAAAGCAACTTCTTTCGTTTGGCTGTTCCAGCAAGAACCTAAAACAACTCCACACATTGAGGCAACCAAACAACACAAACCCCAAAAGATGCTTTAAAACACCAACCAAGAAACAAGCAAATGCACACCTGAAGCAACCTATGTGTTGTTCTTGGCTGCACAACAGCTTCTTCCTCTTTTTGACTGTTCCTTCCACTCCTTTCCTCCTCTTTTCTTCTCGTCTTCTACACTCAGAAAGTCAGCAACTTTCCACAACTAAAGTTCCATCTCTCAATAATTCTATCAGATAAGACCACAGGAGATGAGCAATGAACCTTAGATTGAGACGAAAACTCATTAGCATCATAACCATATCGTTCCAGCAACAGCTTCTTATCCTCGCTTGCCAAACCAGTTCCTATATCTGATTTCAAATGAACCCACAAGACATATGTTAAACAAAGAGACCTATATGTATGATATTATTGAAAGAACCAAACTTTCACACTTTTACGGCTAGAGACGACGGTGACGACGGGTTTCCGAGTACGCAGTGGAGTAGAAACACTAAAGTGGTGAACTTTGGGGAAAGAAGAGTACTTGACACCTAGATTCCTACTCGTGTCGATGTTGATTCCTAGTGGAGAGACTATGGGAGAAGATAACACGACCGCCATAGCTCTAAAGGTTTCGACTTTGGAGCTTGCAAGTTATGACAAGAGCTTGGCAAAGGGATAGGCATGAACTAAACCCTCTTATCGAGGTAGAAGGTTCGTATGGATGTATGTTTGTTTAGAGACTGAAACATAATTGGATCCCAAGAAACTTGATAAGAGAAGATTAAACTTTATTGAAAAAAAAAACAGGGGTGATACAGTTCTTAAACATGAAACATTCATAACAAGAGAAGCCACAGCAACGGCAATAACAAAAGGAAGGATCTAGTAATCGAAATCATTCAAGAGTTGAGGAAACTGTGACAGCATTTCTTGGTCCTTATCCAATATTTCATCCACAAAGGAGCTCGCGGAATGACATGTTCCAGAGGCCTTGGAAGCAATCTTCTGAGAGCTGCATTCTCTTTGAGTGAGGTTGCTAGTAGCTGAGGATACCACAACTTGTGTCTGAGAACTCAGAGGTAGAACCGGATCAGAGAGAAGGTAATCACTCCAGCAGAATGTAGTAACAGGTGCTTCTGCCCCTCGGTTTGGCTGTGTGATACTAGCAGAAGACGACGAGGAAGAGCATGAAGATGTGGCTCCATTGAGTGGATGGTTTGAATGGTTAGAGAAAGGGAAAGCAGCAGTTTGGAATTCAGATGAAGTGGGATTCGTGAAGATCATAGGAGAGGTGTGATAGCTCTCATGGCTTGTTGTGTTCCTCATCATTTCCCAGGCTGAGTTGGATTGTGTGAGTATAGAGTTGTTAGATGGTTCTGTTTTGAAGTTTCTGACAAAAGGTTCGGATGAGTTTCCATGGCCGCTAATGTTTCTGAATTCCGTAAGGACCTGAGACACAGGTTTATGAGTCACCGGATCTATCCCCATTTTCACCAGCCTCTTCTTCAGCTTCGTGTTCCAATGGTTCTTCACATCGTTGTCTGTTCTTCCTGGAAGCTTTCTCGCAATAGAAGACCACCTGAGAGCATCAGAGATTTATTATTAGTAGACTTTGATAGATTTTTTTGTCATTGTTAAAAAGTTAGTTAGCAATTAGGTGTATTCTTTACCTGCTGCCAATGATTCTGTGACACTGAATGATGAGCTCTTCTTCTTGTGGAGAGAAGCTATCATGTTTAAGGTCAGGTCTTAAGTAATTAGTCCATCTCAATCTACAGCTCTTTCCACATCGATTCAGACCTGCACCGAAGAAAAAAAAATATATAAACTCAGACTTGTACAATAAGAGTTCTTAAAAGAAAAGGAGAGACTTATTAACAAGACCTGCTTTCTTGGGGATCAAACTCCAGTTTCCTACACCATGGATTGCAACATAAGCGAGGATCTTAGCGTCTTCTTCTGCAGTCCATAGACCTTTCTTGACATTGGTTTTGTCACAACATGGAGGCCTTCCCATTTTTTTGTGGGTTATTCGGAGACAAGAGAGAAGAAGAAGATGCTGGATGGAAGTACCACAAGAGGGGCTTTATGGAAATAGAATGATGCAATGCAAAAGCTCTGAGACATGACTAGAGAGAGAGAAATAGAAGGTGAGGATCTCATGCTTGAAGGCTCCTAGTTAACGGTAATTGCATGATTGTTACACTTCATTAGAAATATAAGAGTTTCTAAGTGCATGACGTAGTTTAGACAACTATCATGTCATGTACACTACATCATGTATATTATTAATACATTACTCAGTTATCATGCCTTCCTTGCATGAGGTTGAAGATAGTAAATAAACTGAACATGAAACGAGAAGCTTATTAAGAAGATGAGTAACATAGCATCAGAATTATTCTTTTTATTATTTGTTCAAACATTTTTCCTTATATAGACCAAAGGTTTCTTCTCTACACAAAAATTTTCAATCCTTTAGTAAGAGCTTTGATTTTTACTTGGTTCTTAAGATGAGCAGGCTTTGCAGCTCTTTCTGCAATATCCTTGGTCTGTTTCTGAACCCATCATGTACGCTGGATTCTTCTGACATTCCCCTGCCTTTGCCCATTTCTCGCAGCTCTCGTTCTCGTCCACACACCCAGTTGTCCTGGAAACCGGTCTGTCGAACGACTTCACATGAATCCATCTGGTTGCTGACCATTTCTCCCCCTCAACCACTGGACAGCTTCCATGTAAGCTGCTCGGATCTGTGGTTGCATTTGGATGAAGATTGAAGAAAAGCAATGCGTCCCCTTTCATCGGTTTCACTGCAAAGATACACATACACACTCAAATTGTGCAATATACCACTTGGAAAGACAGAATCAAACTTAACGCAAACGCATGTTGAAGAATACATCATAAAGTAAACGTGTAAGTGTTTCTACCTGCATAACCTTGTTTCGCACATTGGGTCCAGCTATCGTCTTTGGGTTGAGCTGTTGCGCCCTTTAAGAATGTAAGAACAGAGAGGCGCAACTCAAGAAATGAAATTCAAATCTCAGGTATAGGGAATGGGAAGTTGGATATATGTAACTATTACCTTCCACATGGGAAACACAGTTTCTCCACCCTTTTTGACGTTGGACAAGTACATCAATACAGTGGCGATCCGATGACCACCAAGCTGTTGGTTTACTTGGTCGTGAAAGAAGTCAAAATGCGGTTCATATTTCTGACCATTCTCGTAGTGCAGTATTTGCATGGATTCTCCATTTTCTGATAGACGACGCAGGTAAAAGAAGAAGAAGAAAAAGAGATGAGTATCTTTCTGCTGCTAGAGACAAAGTAAGAAAAGTATGCATATGCCTCAGACAATACCCTCGGGAAGAAAGGTCCACGCAGCAAGTTTTGCCTCGACATTAGCAACTATATCATCCTGCACCGACACAAAATATTTAGCATTCGTGCTTTCAAGCTCAAGGGTGAAACAATCAGTGAATCACAGAAAACCTCCAGATTGGCATTCAAGCTACTATGTCTAACCACAGAAGAAGAGCATCCTTAAGATTGTTATTTGGCGGTATCAATAACAGGAAACTAGTCTGTCTACTTGGTGAAGTAAGCTAGCCAAATAGAATGCATACACAAGCAAGATTAAAAAGAACATGGTAAACAAAACCAGATTTAAAACCACAGCTTCTTCTAACAGGTCATTTAGAAACCTTTACAGAACAGAAGCTCTCACCTGTCTTTTGGAAAGAAACATTCCAGAACTAGTTCGCACTTCACTCTCTACGCTCTCACCCGAATCATTATCCGCCACCATTGACTTCTCAAGCTTCCCTTTCGCCTAAAAAAAACAAAGTATCTGAACTGAGTCACACAATCTCATAGCATTCCATGATCATCATCACTAAGTTCTGAAACAAACGAAGCATAACCAAGAAGATGATTGATAGTACCAAGTTGATGAAATGATCACATTCCTCATCTGTAAGAAGCCCCTTGTACAAAAACGCCCTGCAGAAACCATCACATACTTAGATCATCTAAACAATCAAACTTTTTTTTTAATAGCAAAAGGCAACAAACAAACAAACAAACCTAGGAGTCCAAGAGAGCTGAGTGACACGACTTGGATCAATAACTAGAGACGAAGCACTCGTCTTCTGCTTAATCACTGACCCTTCTCTGCCCCCAACCACAAGAAAGAAAAAAAACAATCTTTATCAGTCAAACCAATGCGAAACAACATCATCGTGAGAGAGAGAGAGAGAGAGAGCCAACCTTACCTGTTACTACTCCATCGAGGGAGGAATCTGATGGATGAAGACGAAATTGGAGGGAAAATCAGGATAAGAGAGAGAGATAACGCGAGAAAATTTCGAGAATCCATTTTCCCTGCTGAGAAAAGAGAAGACTTTTTTTTTGGTGGAGAAGACCAGACGTTTTAATAAATGGAATTTGTATTCTTCTCAATTCTCACCCCCTCATTTCGAGATCTCACAATTTCATCCCCTTTTTAAAAGTATTAAATACGTACGGTAAGCGATCGAGCGCCAACTGTATTTTCCTGCCTTTCTTTTTTAATTCCTTTTTGACTAGATTCTTTAACTTTTTTTTACCAGACAACATTTAATTTTTAATTGTTGACCCAGAAGTTTTGTTAGTTGTCACTTGTCAATATCAATATAAATGATGTTTAGTGAGATATCCTTAACGCATCTCTAATTTCATCCATATATTTTTTCCTGAACAGAGAAACTCAACTGTAGAGGTGGATTGCTCCATTGTATGTTTCCATAATAGAATTCTTTTATTTATAAGAGAAAATATAGAGAATTATTATATAAAAAGTAGAATTTTTCTATATTATTTTCTAAAATAGAGGACATCTATTATAGAAGTATAAATTAGATCAAATCCATTTCTACAATAGAGACATCTATTTTAGAGGAAATATATAGATATATACATTGTAAACGCTTTGAGATCTAGAGATTATTTTGTATGACATTGATAAAGACTAATTGGTATCTATTCTAAAATAGAGGACATCTATTATAGAAGTATAAATTAGATCAAATCCATTTCTACAATAGAGAAATCTATTTTAGAGGAAATATATAGATATATACATTGTAAATGCTCTGAGATCTAGAGATTATTTTGTATGACACTGATAAAGACTAATTGGTATCAAACTGTTTAAAAAGTCATTGGGTTTTCTAATGCAATATACGGATTAAAAATTAGTTATCACATTTTTTTATTACTAAAATAAAAATAAAAAATAAATTATTTGTTAGCGAATAAAAATTTACAGAAGTCATCGTCAAATTAAGTTATTATCAATTTCTATTTATGTTGTTTCTTGTGTAATAATTTGTTTTTGTAATGATTTTGTAAGTAAAATTACAACCGGAAAAGAAAAGTTTTGTAAGTTGTCTTATTAATGGGCATGCATTTAAGCCCAGTGACAGCATGGGCCCATTAATGGCTCTCTTTCGTGTAACGTACGTACAGAAACCCTAAACCGCCACATTATGGGAGAAGAGACTTCTTATAAATACACAGCTTTGCCCTAGCAGTCACTCGCTTTCTTTTTGTTTCGATTTGCAGAGAAGAAGAAAAAGAAGAAGAGGAACGATGAAGGTGATCGCTGCTTTTCTCCTCGCGAAACTCGCCGGAAACGAGAGCCCGACGAAAGATGACCTGAAGAACATCTTCGATTCCGTCGGTGCAGAGTTCGACGAGGCGAAGACGGATCTGTTCTTTTCTCTGGTGAAGGATCACGACGTGACGGAGCTGATCGCGGCCGGGAGGGAGAAGATGGGGGCTTTATCTTCCGGTGGTGGTGGAGCTGTTGCTATGGTGGCTGGAGCAGGAGGCGACGCTCCTTCCGCGGCTGAGCCGGCGGCGGAATCGAAGAAGGTTGAGGAAGAGAAAGAGGAGTCGGATGATGGTGAAGGCATGATGAGTCTCTTTGATTGATTCTTTATCTTACAAGTGCTGAAATAGCTTATTTATTTTGTTTTGTTTTAATGTGGGATTCTATGGAACTTGCTACCTTCGGATAAGTTCAATATTTTAAATCTATCGTGAAGTGATCGGATGCTCGAGTTATGACTCGTCTTTATAATTACCAAGAGCTCTCGATCGAGTAAATAGACATGCAAACCAGACATGCTCAGTGTTTAGGATGTTTATTTCGTTTATTATACATTTATTATCCTGTCGACCCAGTTGCATCTGATTCTTGAGAATCTGTCAAGCTTTGAGGATATGAATGTTACACCTTGAAACGATCAACATATGTCTATTGCAGATCCTTAATACAGACACTGGTTTCATGAAACTTCTCTTTTCACTTAGATAGTTAAACCCAAAATCTTAGAGCAACCCCACATGAGTATCTAAAATACATATATATATATATATATATATATATATATTATTTAATTATGTTCATGTAAGTTGTGAAATAAAACTCCACCTTGTGGTTTTTGTTTTACTTGGGAGAAGTCCATTGCGTAGACGAGAAACTAACTCTGAAAGTTATGCTAACTGAGGAGCTACTCTTGTTTTCTTCCATTAATGCCGATTTTAAAGTTCCCTCTCTCACTTTGAGTGTATAATGGAAAGGGCTCAAAGATTTGACGAGTTGTCTCCTTGTATTGTGAGTAGAAATTCTGCGTTTGTGGTTGATGATGATGATTCTCTAAGCTTGCACCAAAAATTACTGCTAGCCACTTTTGAGTTGGGCTTTCCACTTTGTTCTTAATGTGCCTTTTCGAAGCCCAATTTTTTGATAGTGCATTTGGAATCCTCGTTCTCGTTTTGGTTTAATCATATTTTAGTTTGGTTAAGTTTCTATTCCATTCTGCTAATATTTACATTCGGATGCAACGTTCAGATACAAAAACAAACATAGTTTAATAAAAAAATTTCCCACTTTTAAAAGTAAAACCTTTTAAAAAATTTTCTTGTTTCACAAATTTAATTTTTTATATTTTTAAAATACTTATATATATGTTTAGAAAATATTAATTAAAATATTTGAATTGATTTAATATTATTAGTCGATAGTTACTAAACTTTTTCAAATGAATGTAAATATAAATTTAATTGTAAATATTTATTATATTTACTTTATGTGCAAACTCGAAAAAATCTTATTTTTAAAAATGGAAGGAGTAATAAACTTAAAAATACAAAAAGACTAGTTAACTTATACTTTTGACTATTTTTAATTAATCAAAAGCTTTGGTTATGTTTGATTTCTCTTTTTTTTTTGTTGGCTATATTTGATTTCTTTAGTCACGTTTTTCTTCATACCCCACCAATATTCCAGAGAGCCCATTTTGATTGTACCTCTAATTCAGTTGAGGTCATCCCAAGTAAGCATGCTGATCTAAGCAAATGACGTATACTTACAAATTAAAAACGACACACTTTGATATGGTTTAATGCTATGCAATTTGTCCTTTTTACAAGGGTTTTGTGTGATTATCTAATTGATTAGCCGTAAACCATTTGTTACAATTTAAATATATAATTGTAATTTTTTGAGTATATAATCTGCATGTGTGGTGTTGTGGTTATTGATTAACTTCGGCTTTTAAGATCCAAATTACCATATATTCAGAACATAACATATATTCAGATCCAAATTACCATAATGTAAATAAATGAAAATCTGTCATTGTGTCATATATTAATCTTTGTAAAAGCTACTTTGATATGAGATATTTAATCCCAAAGTTCGTAGACAAAAAAAAGATAAAGAAACGTAGATCTTACGTCAGTGAGGTTTAGCTGTTAACTCTTTCGTAAACGGACAAAGGAAAAAGTTAACCGTGAGGTCGAAGGTGTACTATTTTACCACAGTGACTAGACTTATAATATAACAAAATAAAAAGAGTAATCAATTTCCCTGATTAAAGAAAATTTGTGGCCCATACTTTATCGAATTTTATAAAATCCTGTAAAACATTTAAGTGGCTCCTCGCATGATGCCAGGAGCAAGCATACATAGGAAATATTCACGGATTCACCTAAAAAATTCAAGATCGTAAACGACAAGACCCTAGTGACGTTATTTATTAAATGTAATAAACCCTAAAAGTATATTAAAACTAATTGGGAAACCAAACAATATCGTAACAATCCCACATCATAATAGTATTTTTACATATGCATCATAATATGATTTTTTACTCCTGTAAAATAATCAGATATTTCGTGGCTTCTTCCTCGATAGTATTATAAATAGAGGCAATGGAACAATGAAACCAAACCAGAGCAAACTTGCAAAGTCTCAAGAGAGTTTAAAAAAAAAAAAGAGTAAACACACAAAGCTCTATCTCTCTTGCGACTCAAGTAACCAAAAAAAAAAATGCTTGATACCGCATCAATATGGGGAATAACCGGCACGACGATGACGAGCTTCATGTTCATATGGGCGATATACTCACAATACGTCCCTCGCCACCTCCGAAGCTACATAGAGAAATACGCATACAAGATGATCGGGTGGGTCTCTCTGTACGTCCACATCAAGTTCGCAGAGTACACAGACGAAGGTCTCAAAAGAAGCGACAACTACGACGCGATACGCAACTACCTATCCACCAACTCCGCGGCTCGCGCCCTGAGGCTAAAGGCCGACGAATCCAAAAACAGCAAGGCCTTGGTGCTTAGCATGGACGACCACGAGGAAGTCGAAGATGTGTTCGACAGTGTGAAGGTGAAGTGGTACTCCAACGTGAAAGAGATTCAGACGCAGTCTAGTGGTTATGGTCGAAGCGGCTCGGGTGAGAGAAGGTTCTTTACACTTACTTTCCATAGAAGACACAGAGGGATGATCATCGAGAGTTATATAGCTCATGTTCTGAGAGAAGGGAGAGAGATTGGGTTGAGGAACAGAGAGAGGAAGCTTTTCACTAATAACTCGAGCTCGGAGTGGTACGGTTGGAGGTCTGGCAAGTGGAGCAACGTTCCTTTTCATCATCCCGCGACGTTCGAGACTTTGGCTATGGATCCGGAGAAGAAAGAAGGGATCAAGAAGGATCTGATAAAGTTTAGTAAAGGGAAAGATTATTACAAGAAGGTTGGGAAGCCTTGGAAGAGAGGCTATCTCTTGTTTGGTCCGCCCGGGACAGGGAAGTCCACGATGATATCCGCGATAGCCAACTTCCTGGAGTATGATGTGTATGATCTTGAGTTAACCACCGTGAAGGATAACTCAGAGTTAAAGAAGCTGTTGCTTGATACGAAAGGTAAGTCTATTATTGTGATCGAAGATATAGATTGCTCTCTCGACCTCACGGGGCAGAGAAAGAGTAAGAAAGAGGAAGATGATGAAGAAGAAGACGAGGAGGATAAGAAGAAGAAGGAGGAGGAGGAGAAGAAGAAGAAGAAGATGGAAGGTGAGAAACAGAGTAAAGTTACTCTCTCGGGGCTACTAAACTCCATCGATGGGTTATGGTCAGCTTGTAGTGACGAGAAGATTATCATATTCACAACCAACTTCGTGGACAAGCTTGATCCGGCGTTGATAAGGAGAGGAAGGATGGATAACCACATCGAGATGTCTTACTGTAGGTTTGAAGCGTTTAAGGTTTTGGCTAAGAACTACTTGGAGATTGAGACGCATGAGCTGTATGGAGAGATCGAGAGGTTGCTCGAGGAGACCGACGTGTCGCCTGCTGATGTTGCGGAGACTTTGATGCCCAAGTCTGATGAGGAGGATGCGGATGTTTGCATCAAGCGTTTGGTGAAGACTGTGGAGGAGGAGAAGGAGAAGGCAAAGAAGCTGGCTGAGGAAGAAGAAAAGAGTAAAGCAGAGAGGGAAGAGAGAAGGAGGAGGAAGAAAGAGGAATCAATGGAGAAGAAGAAGAAGAAAGAGGAAGAGGACAAGAAGAAGAAGACAGAGGAAGAAGAGAAGAAGGAGAAAGCTAAGGGCTCAGAAGTAAACGGCGACCTCCCTGAGAGTTGTAATGGTACCAACTAAGAATAAGTGACGCATCGTGTAGTTTGTTTATTTGTGGTGTACCATGTAAGAATTATGTTATAAATTATTATTTTTTTAAATATTGATGTTTAATATTTCAGTTTATTATATTTTACAGCTAAAACATATATTTAAATGCGAAAATATAAGTCATTAAATTTTATTAGAAAACAAATAAAATTTAAAAGCAAGATAAAATAAAATTTATAAGTAATAAACAAAAAATATATAATTGTCAAAATATATATATATATGAACAACCTAAAATATCATTTTTATATGTAAAGAGTACAATACTAGACGCTGGTGAAGCCAACAAAAGATCTACTTCTCTAGACCTAACCACTTAAAGACTAAAAACATCATGGATGACATAATAAAAGAAACAAATACCTTGTTGCAAAGTGTTACAACTTACAAGTAGTGAAAACAGATCATACTTTGATGACACTTTATTTCCAACAAAAAGAAAAAGAACAAGGATTTAAGAATCAATGCATAGACCTCAACTTGAGGTAATTGCTAATTAATACCTTGATGCCATGGTTGATATAAAAATTCTGTTTCTATATAAGAAATTGTGTGAATGCTCAGTACCAAAGCTTTTTCTCAATAGCAACAAAACTTTTACATTACCATTTATTGTTGCTTGGTTCAGAATTGGCTAACAATCACTACTCAGAAATCAGGTTGGTCCACATACCTAGCTTCAAGCTCATATCTTCATATGATGTGACCAATGAAAATGAAAACTACATGTGAACAATATATGTTGAATAAGGAACCCGAATTGCAAGTCTCCCTTAATATTACAAGAAAATTTCATTATAATAAATGAACATTTTAATACCAAAATATATAACATTAAATGTAGTGGCCTTTCTGAGACCCTAGAAGTTGTGACAAAATAGAGTTTTTTTTTTTTTTTAAAGAAGAATAAATAGAGAGTTAATGGTTAAGAAATTGTATGAATGCTCAGTACCAAAGCTTTTTTCTCAATAGAAACAAAACTTTCACATTACCATTTTAATGTTGCTCGGTTCAGAATTGGTTAATACTCACTATTCAGAAATTAGATTGGTCCACACACCTAGCTTCAAGCTCATATTTTCATGATGTGGCCAATGAAATGAAAACTACATGTGAACACAATATGTTGAATACGAACCCCAATTTCTAGTCTTTCTCAGTACTACAAGAAATTTCATTATAATATATGAACAATTTTAACCATCAAAATAACAGTAAATGCAGTGGTCTTTCTGAGACCCTAGAAGTTGTGACAAGAGTTCAATAAATAGAGAGTTAATGGTTAAAAACTTAAGATGCAATGCAAAGAGACCAAAACAGAGCACAACTTTGAGAAAGCCACAAGAGAAAATAAAAAAAGAGAAGAGTTTCGTGAAACGCAAGCAACACAAAGATTCTTCAACCTTAAAATACTCAGATACTAAAGAACGCATTAACACATGATTAGTCTTAAGATACTCATTAACCTCAATACTTAAAACATGATTAGTGATGTAGCAAAAGCAAACGATTCTTCTTCCTAAGTTTTCTTGTTGTAGAAGTAAACTAACTACTTCTCTTCTTAATCTGCAGTCTTCTTTTTCTCTTCTTGATCTGCTGTCTTCTTCTTCTCTTCTTGATCTGCCTTCTTTTTCTTCTTCATCTTCCTCCTCGCTTCCCACTCTGTTTTCTTCTTCTCCTCTTCCTCAGCCAACTTCCTCGAGTTCTCCTTCTCCTCCTCCAAAGACTTAACCAAACGCTTAAGACATACCTCAGCATCTTCTTCATCAGACTTAGGCATCAGATTCTCCGCAACATCAGCAGGAGACATATCTGTTTCCTCCACCAATCTCTCAATCTCTCCATACAACTCATGCCACTCAATCTCCAAGTAGTTCTTAGCCAAAACCTTAAACGCTTCAAACCTACAATAAGACATCTCAATATGGTTATCCATCCTTCCTCTCCTTATCAAAGCCGGATCAAGATTCTCCACAAAGTTGGTAGTAAACACCATAATCTTCTCATCACTACAAGCTGACCATAACCCATCAATGGCGTTTAGTAGCCCTGACAAAGTAACCCTACTCCGTTCTCTTTCTTCATAAAGCGCCCTGGCAAGTGATTTATTCTTACCCTCTTCATCTTCTTCCTCTTCTTCCTCCTCCTCCTTCTTCTTCCTCTTCTGCCCCGTTACACCAAGGGAGCAGTCAATATCTTCAATCACAATGATAGACTTACCTTTTGTATCAAGCAAGAGCTTCTTCAAGTCAGAATTGTCCTTTACGGTGGTTAGCTCAAGATCATACACATCATACTCCAAAAAATTCGCTATAGCAGAGATCATCGTAGACTTCCCTGTCCCAGGTGGACCAAACAAGAGATAACCTCTCTTCCACGGCTTCCCAACCTTCTTGTAATAATCTTTCCCGTTGCTAAACTTAACAAGATCCTTCTTGATCCCTTCTTTCTTCACAGGATCCATAGCCAAAGTCTCGAACGTAGCAGGATGATGAAAAGGAACACTACACCATTTGTCTTCCCTCGCGTAAAGACTCGTGTTGTTAGTGTAAAGCTTCCTCTCTCTGTTCTTGAACTCAATCTTTCTCCCTTCTCTCAAAACGTGCTCAAGATACCTCTCAATGATCATCTCTCTGTGCCTCGTGTGGAAGCTAAGAGTGAAGTACCTTGTCTCCTCGGAACCGGAACCGCTCGTGTTATTAGAATGATCCTCACGCTTGCTCACATTCGAAGACCATGTCACCTTCACGCCGTTAAACACATCTTCAACAGCTTCGTGATCGTCCAAACTAAGCACCAGAGATTTTCCGCCTCCTTTTTCGCTAGCCTTGAGCCTCCCCGCACGAGCCGTTGACTTGGAGGACAAGTAGTTGCGTATGGAGTTGTAAGCGTCGGTCTTCTTGAGACCTGAGTACTCGTTGAACTTGATGTGAACAGATGTAGAGACCCACCCCATCAACTTGTAAACGTATTTCTCAATCAGGACTCGGAGGGGGTAAGGGAAAAACTGGTTGAACATCGCCCAGAAGAACATAAGGCTTGTCATGGTCGAGCCTGTGAACCCCCAAACTCCTCCGGGCTCACGCATCTTTGTGTGTCTCAAGAAACTCTTTGCTATCTTTTTTTTTTTTTTGGTTTCTCTTGAGACTTTGTCACTAAACTCCCTTTAAAGTCACTCGATCTCTATTTATTATTTGTGATACTTTTCTAGTTTCTTCATGTAATTTTCATGGTCTTGAGTTGACTGAGGCCTAAAAAAATCCGCAATAAATCACCAATATCTTTACATATTAAAGACAATAGCCCTTTTCAAAATTGTACTGTGGATATTAATGTAAAAATCGATGATTTGATTCAATACTAAAACTAGATTTTTTTCAAAATTGAACCTTAAAAAAATTATAAATTTAAAAAATATTTTTCATTTAATAATTTTTTAGTAAAATTGTAAAAGGTTTTTTTAATCAAACATTATTTTGCAACGTTTATTCTATCAAAATCACATTTATTCTGTATAATGCACAAAACCTAATTGAACGATATCACACTTTAACTCTGCACAGCTTATACTAATGTCGCAACTCAGAGTCTCAGACCAAATTTTAACAAAAAAAAAAAAACTCAGAGTCTCAGACCTTGAAAGTATTCGATGATTTTGGTTTATTTGCTTAAGTCATGAAGATGCTATTGAGCTCGAAGCTAAGGGTGTGGGGACCAAACTAGGTTCTGGTCCTGGCTACTTATGGAAGAATCAAAAATGTAACGTGGTGGTGATATAAGAGTTTTTGAATTGACTAGTGAGAATTCATTTAATTTTATGCTCAGAAAAAATTAATTAGCAATTACCTAAAAGTTCTATTCTATGCAATATAATTATTTACCCCCTTTTTTGGTTACTTTCTGTGGAAACATATACATTTGTTTAGGTAAGTCTTGGTCCATTTGATTATATGACAAATAGATTCTCTACGGCCGAATCTGCAGAGATGAAAAGATGCTAACTTGCTCCCGAAGCAACCATCTTCTCAGTCCTGCCACAAAGAACTGTATCTTTATGGTCCGAACCTGACAACAAAGTACTCTTTTTGCTTTTTGCAATTTTTTTCATTTTTAAAAATTTTTGGCAGGTTCAGAATTTTCTTTGGTTGTCTATTGGCTATCTCCCACTCCATTTTCAAGCTTATTTGGTGCAAGTGTGTTCATAAGAAATAAACACAGTTAAGTGTGATTTAATTTGATTCAGTATAAACTGATTTCAAGAAAATTGATCTACACAAAATAGCAAACAGCATATATAAAAATTGATTTCAAGAAATGAACACATATTATTTTTTATTTTTGAAACAGCATATATATATTATAATGGGGCCCTATTATCATTGAATTCCTTGTACAATTTACAATGCCGCTTATTAGCTTTTGCCAGAGATTAGTCCATGTCAGATTGGTCCCGATACGCATGACGTTAACTTTGATCTTTAAAAATAAAGTTCGAATTCATATCAAAAAATATCTTTGAATTATTTCAGTCAAATTCGTACCCAAGATTCGAGAACATGAATACTACATGTGGAGAAAACTTGAAAAAAACTTCTATAATAGAAAACGATTTTTCTACTTTTTAAATAAGTAAGTATATATATAAATTTTACCATAAAAGATAATTTGTTAACTTCTTAATAAGAGAATATCCCATTTTTTAGTAGGAGAAAATATGAAATACTGAAAGCCTCAGTGACAAAAAGAAAGGAATATTTCTAATAAAATTATGAATCGTTTATGTCACAAATAATGAAATAACTAGTTGTTTTGCCAGCACTTGCGGATTTAATATTTTTACGAAAAATTATAAATAGATATATTATCAATTTAAAAACTATTAGAATAAATTATTTTATTTTTTTTAAATATTATTAATTAACTAAATATCTTTTGTTGTGTAAAATAAACTTGAAAACAATAATAAACACATAGAACTATATATAGGGATTTATATTTATTTTAAAATACTATGATGTAAAAATTTTGGGTAACATAATATAGACTCTTTTAGATAATGATGATTATAAACTTAATGAAATTTGTTTTAAATTTATGGATAATTATATATTACGAAATATATATTAAAATAGAATTGGTTTAATATTACTAAACCAAATACAATATAAACAAATATATAATATTTTAATATTACTAAATTAAATATTTTAACTATGATATTATCTGTTCCAAAAAAAAAACTATGATATTATCAATAATTTTTAATTATTCTCAAGATAATAACAAATTATCAACGAAATCACTAAAATTATTTATTCAGATTAATAATTGATGATAAAATATGACTAAACTTATGGAGAACATGATATTTAATAATTAATTAAATATTAAAATTTCATATATAATAAATTTTATATTTTAATAAAATACCTTTTATTACGTAAAATAAATTTAAACACACTCATATTTACATAAACTCTACACAGATTTATATTTATTTTTAAATATTATAATGTAAAATAGTTTTGAATAACATAATATAGAATCTTTTAGATAATCATGATTATAAAATTTAATGAAATTCGTTTTAAATTTATGGTTCATTATATATTATGTGATATATATATATATATAATTGATTTAATATTACTAAATTAAATATATTATAAACATATATATAATACTTTAATATTACTAAAGTAAATATTTTAACTATGATATTATCATTCAAAATTTTTAATTATTTATTAAGAGTAATAATTGATTATAAAATATGAATAAATCTAAAAATTAAGGAGAACATGACAAATCAGTAAATTCAATTTTCAAATAATAGTATAGATAAGCTTGCAAGAATAAAAAACGCTTATAAATCAAAGACCAATAAGAAACTTCTAGGTCATCACTTTGAAGACCTGAAAAAAAAATACACAAGGCAGAGAGCGAGGCAGAGAGAGAGAGAGAGAGACAACACACACAACTCAACTATGAGTCAAACCAAAGTGAGAAAAGATCAGAAGCTTCTTCTTCTTCAGAAAAAGAGAAGCAAAAGAAACCTAACTGAAATCTTGATGGAATCAATCGTGAAGTTTGGAGATAACATAACAACTATTGGATCAAAGATTGCTGGTCTACTCTTCATCATCGAGACTCTGAGGAGATACCTCCCTGGACAGCTCAAGATCACGATCCAAGAGCTCCTCTTCAACGCAATCCAACGCTTACCCTTTTTCAAGAAGTGTTCTGACAAGACTCTTGCCTTCTTCTCTCCCTACGCTCAGATCAGGTTCAGAGAAATCGAGGAGTATAGATACAACTACGCTTACTCAGCTATCAAGACCTACCTTGGCGCACAAGTTAACTCTCAAGTCAAGAATCTCAAGGGTAGTCTGGTGAAGGGGAGAAAGTCTTTGGATTTCAAACGTGACGATGATAAAGTTGAGGATGAGTATGAAGGCGTGAAGCTGTGGTGGGAGGTTCTAAAATCCACGGCCGGTGTTAAGATGTGTAGGCTAACTTTCCATAGAAGTAATTGGGAGGTTGTGACTGGTCCTTACTTGAGGCACGTTGTGGAAGAAGGCAAGTCCATTGAAGAGAAGAAGAAGAAGGTTAAGCTCTTTATGAACAACCCTAGTTCCAACTGGAAGATGCAGATGAAGAATCTATGGAGTAGCATTGAGTTCGAGCATCCAGCAACGTTTGACACAATGGCTATGGATCCTGAGAAGAAAGAAGAGATCATGAGTGATCTTTTAGGGTTTAGAGACGGTGAAGAGTATTATAAGAAGATTGGGAAAGCTTGGAAGAGGGGTTACTTGTTGCATGGACCTCCAGGGACAGGCAAGTCCACAGTGATAGCAGCTATGGCGAATCTAATGAGTTATAGTATTTATGATCTTGAGCTAACTTCGATAGAGAACAACTGGGAACTCAAGAAGCTGTTGCTAGCTACGAGTAGCAAGTCCATCATTGTAATTGAGGATATAGACTGTTCCTTGGACCTCACGGGAGAGAGGGAAGTTAAAGAAGATCACCAGAGCAATGCAGAGATCAAGAAAGAGAAGAAGAAGAATGCAGTTACTCTCTCTGGCTTGTTGAACTTTATAGATGGGATTTGGTCGGCTTGTGGACAAGAGAGGATCCTTGTGTTTACAACGAACCATTTGGGGAAACTTGACCAAGCTTTGATCAGAAGAGGAAGGATGGATATGCATATAGAGTTGTCTTATTGCAGATCTCATGCGTTCAAGATTCTCGCCAAGAACTATCTGAATCTTGATTCGCATCCCTTGTTTGGTGAGATTGAGGCTTTGCTGGAAGAAACGTGTATGACACCAGCTGATGTTGCGGAGAACTTGATGGTGAAAGATGGTGAATCTGGTGTTGATGGATCACTCAAGGGTTTGATCCGAGCTCTGGAACAGCTGAAGTCGAACCATCATAAAAAAAAAAGTTGAACCAACATTCAAATGAACAACACAAGGAGATTAACCAAGTTTAAGTATTTAACCAATTAGTAAGATTCTAGTAGTTTTGTCAGCTGCTTTGATATTAGTGTTTTATTACGTTTTTAGTCACCGATTATATATTGTAAAATCGAACTTATGGAATTAAATTAATTAACCTCTTTGAAATTTGAGATTGCAAAAAGAATAGAAAAAAAACAGAAAAACAAAATGTTTTGACGTGTGAAGAAAGTAATTCCCCAAGTGAAGTTCTGTGTGTTCCATATGCTTTCTTTGTTTGTTTTAATTCCTTGTCGTGTGTTTAGTATGGATTATCTTCGAGCTTTAGTCAAGAGTTGAGACAAAAGATTTAAGCAAATGTAATTAATCTCATAAGTATAAACACAGCCTCCAAAATCTCATTCTCAATAGGAGAAACCTTATTTCAAACTACCAAAGTCCAGTTTCAATATGTTTAGCACTAGGCCCAGCCAATAATGAGAGTAATCAATCGATCAGCCCTGACGAGTTTGCTATTTTAAGATTTCCAATAAGAAACTGCATCTAAAGAGGAAACGTCCAAGCACAGACGGTCTCGTTCTTGGTTCAGTGAACTTAGTATCTGTCCGTACTTTTATAAGAATAATAGCTGTCTTCCTACCATAAAAGATTCCTTCCTCGAAACTTACACGCACACGATGACATGAATCACGAGAAATCAGCAAATTTGTAATTTTTAAGGTTTTGTTTCTCTTGCCAAAGTTCATTAGGTAGCCATTCTACAATAATATATATATATTCCGAGTACTGGTTGGATACGTGACTAGGCGCTACCGAATTACATTCAGAGTACTGGCTAAATAAAATAGTATACCTTACTATTCAATTTGAAAACCTTTGCCTTTTAAGATAATTGGATAACAGTGTATATAATACTTCAGACTTTTTGAAAATATCTAATAGCTGAATAAACTTCCCATTTTTTTTATTTTTTTATGGACCCTTTTAATGAGAGACTGATGGTGGAAGCATGCAATTTCCTTCTCTTTTCAGTTTTTGTATGGTTAGAACATCACAACGGTGTGTATGATGGATGAGTCTCTCAACAAAGATAAAATATTATGGTAATTATATTTTTTAATCTTTTAAATAATTAGAATATTTGAATGTAGGGATGTCAAATGGATCGGATGTTTATGGGTAACCCATGTCTAAATCAATATGGATACGTCCATATTCGACCGAAAAAAGTTTGTCCAAATGGGCGACGCTCAAATACACCATGACCAAATGGGCAAAACCAGATGAACATTGGGCAATCTAAATACTAAAAATATCTAGGGTTAATGTATTTGAGGGAAAATCATAATTTTCCTTTATGACCGTCAAAAGCTCGATTCTGAGATTTTTTACTTCATTTTTTTTCACAGTTTCATCTTTTTCAACCAAAATCGCAAAATCATATTTTCCCACCAAAACGATGAAATCATGTTTTCTCGTCAAATTTGTAAAATCATATTTTTCTGCCAAAACGATAAAATCACGTTTTCCTATCAAATTTGCAAAATCGCGTTTTCCCACCAAAACTGAAAATCGTGTTTTTCTGCCATAACTGTGAAATCGTGTTTTTCTGCCATAACTGTGAAATCGCGTTTTCCCACCAAAACCGTGAAATCGTGTTTTCCCGCCAAAACCGTGAAATCATGTTTTTCCGTCAAAACCACAAAATCATGATTTCCATCAAAACTGTGAAATTATGTTTTCCGCCAAAACCGCAAAATCGTATTTTTCCGCCTAAACGATAAAATCACGTTTTTCCGCCAAAACCCATGAAATCGTGTTTTACCGTCAAAACCGTGAAATCGTGTTTTGGTGTATGAACCTTAATATATGAAATTATGTATGTTTTGGATGTGTAAAACATATGAATTGAATATTTTTTTTTTTGGACAACTGATAAATGCATTAAGTAAAGAGGTTTGGGTTTTTGGCCTAATGGCCCAATACAACTAAATGGGTTCTGAGACAGGCTTTTGCAAATGCATCTGCCTTAGAATTCTCAGCCCTGGGGATAAACGAAAAGGAAACGTCAACAAACAGAGCAGAAGAGATCATGGTAATGTCGTGGGCGACTCCATAGATCTCTTTGTCGAAAAGCTTGTTGTTCAAAACTCTGATAAGAGTTTGGTTGTCGGAGCAGACTCTAATGATGTTGAAATCAAGTGTAGCTGCCGAGAGGAGAGCCGATTTAACGGCGAGCGCTTCCCCCATTAGAGGGGAGCTTACTGAAGTGGAGAATTGGGATCCCTGATGGTTGTCGAGGGGGCTCGAGGAGTTGAAGTGCCAAGCCAGACCTGCTGATTGCGAAGATTTGTCCCAGGAGGCGTCCGTGAAGCACAATACGCAGTTCTCCGACGATGGTACCGTCGTCCGCCGAGATGAGATTCCTGGAGGAGGTGGGTTTCGATTTGAAACTACTAGTCGTCCCTGCGCTAGGCTCCATTCTCTTGCTGATTGTATTGCTCGCGTTGCAGTGTCCTTGCTTGAGCACACTCGGTTTTCGAAGAGGAGTTGATTCCTCGCATACCAAATCGCCCAACACACCCACGGCAGAATGTTATTCGCGATGCCCGACGGTGGAAGACACACCCACTTTCTGGAGTGTACCACAAGTGAAGCAAATTCCTGATGATTAGCTAGGTGAGCTATTGATGTCAACGGTATGTCCTGCCACACACTTTGGGCAAATGGGCAGTCTACAAAGATGTGGGTAGGAGTTTCTTCTTCCCCACATCTTATACAGTTAACTCCTGCTAAAAATCCCCGTTTCTTTAGGTTGCATCCTAAAGGTAGTGCTCCTTGAATGGCTGACCAGAGGAAGACCTTCAGTTTCGGTGAGAAGTGTCCTGCCCATACATCCTTTATCCAATCAAACTCGAGAGATTGGATGTTGGTCGTGTCTTGTCCACAATCCTCCTGGCTCTTCAAAGCATGATATCCTGATTTCGCTGAGTAGATTCCAGAGGCAGTAGGGTGCCAAATAAATTGATCCTCAGCTCCTCTTTGACTCGGTGTGAGCAGCATAATTTGAGCTTCAAAACCTGGTAAGACATCTTCAATCATCTTATGATTCCATTTAAGATCCGTAGTGAGTAAATCCGACACTGTCAGAAAATTGATTTGATATAAAGTTATGTTTTTATGGATTTAATATGTTATATCAGAAAATTGATTTGAACCCCGCAAAAGCCCATTTGGAAGTTCTGTTTGGTTTAGATGATTTGGACTTGGTACAATTTAGATTTACAAAATATAATATCCTATAAACTACTTTGTCCATTTGGACATGCCCTTAGACATGGATAAGGCATGGACATCCCAATTGTGATCCTACTTGGAGGTTGACACACGAAGAAAAAACTCTCGAGTCTCTTTATAAACAATTGTTCTTCCTTTTTTCTTTTTTTTTTGCATTTAGTTTCTATTTATTTTCTTTATCTTTAATTATGAGAGACTAACAAAATTTGATTGTGGAAATCCCCTTGTTCCTATAGTTTAACCAAGGGTTCATTAATTCTTCTATATCAGGAGGTTTGAATTTCAATTCCTAG
The DNA here is from genome assembly GCA_016432835.1 of Brassica nigra. Lineage (NCBI taxonomy): Eukaryota > Viridiplantae > Streptophyta > Magnoliopsida > Brassicales > Brassicaceae > Brassica > Brassica nigra. The sequence goes on along the minus strand of CM028247.1, from coordinate 10,249,357 downwards.
AGAAGACGGAAATATGCGAATTAAAAGAGAAAAGACTTACAAGAGATCTGCAGCATGGCGCAAAGAATACCGTCAAGCATGGATCCTATAGGATGGCTCAGGTGATGCAGTCAGACGTGAATCCTCATACGGCATATATAATTATCGGCTGTAGAATCGTCTGTAATATTTCTCATAGTTGTAATAGCATAATTATCCAGCGTTAAAAAAAAAAATTTGATTTCCACAGTTGTGTTGTCTATTATTTTTATGGACCCTTTTAATTAAAATACATACTGTATAAGTTTTAAGAAGAGACTGATGGTGGCTGCGTGCAATTTCCTTCTCTTTTCAGTTTTTGTTCGGTTATGGTCTTTTCTTTTTCCACCAATGTTTAAAAATATATATATATATATATATATAGTTAGTTGTTAGGTAGTTTCCAAGTGATCTCATATTCTCTTGTGATACGCAGACATAATATAATAATTATTTTTTTTGGAACTTTTTTAAAAATGATAGTTTTGGAGATGCGGGGTATCGATCAATTAATCTAATAAGCTAGTGACAACTAACGGACATAATATAATATCCAAAGAGGCGTTTTCAAGTAAAATTTATTTATAAATATCATAAGCTCTCGTGTGTCACAACCACTATCATCTTCCCCAACATTAACCTTCCTCAAGCTTAATTTCATCTCAGAAACCTTTCTTCTGACTCAAGAAACCTAAAAGAAATGGCGACGATGGGTCAACTTTGGGCTAACACAGGCTCTACTTTAGCGACCTTGATGTTTACATACACAATCTTCAAACGATGGTTCCCTCACGTGGGAGACCACTTGGCACCATTCTTTGAAAGACTCTTCAGTCGTTTCTACCCTTACATCCAAATCAAATTCCACGAATACAGCGGAGAGCATTTCAAGAGAAGCGAGATCTACTCAGGAATCCAAAGCTACCTCAGCAGAGACTCCTCTCTTCGAGCCAAGAAGCTCAAAGCCAACACAACCAAAGGAAGCAAGTCTCTCGTCCTTAGCATGGACGATAGGGAAGAGATAACCGACGAGTTCGAGAGCGTTACGGTTTGGTGGGAGTCCAAGAAAGTGGGGAACACTAGACAATCGTTCTCTTTCTATCCTGCAGCCGATGAGAAGAAATATTACATGTTGAAGTTCCATAGACGTGACAGAGAAGTAATCATAGAGAGGTATCTTGAGCATGTTGTGAAGGAAGGGAAGATGATAGAGATGAAGAACAGAGAGAGGAAGCTTTATTCGAATACTCCGGGGCAGAACCATAGAAGCCAGACAAAGTGGAGTCATGTAACGTTTGAGCATCCTGCGAGTTTTGATACTCTAGCTATGGAAGAGAAGAAGAAGGAAGAGATCAAGAACGATCTTGTAAAGTTTAGTAAGAGCAAAGATTATTACAAGAAGATAGGGAAGGCGTGGAAGAGAGGGTATCTTTTGTTTGGTCCACCAGGGACTGGGAAGTCTACAATGATAGCTGCAATGGCGAACTTCTTGGAGTATGATGTTAGGAGTGAACCCAATCACCCCTTTGATACCTTAGAACACAAGTTGCTTTGATGCCAATTAAGGCCCCTCCTCAAAGCTAAGAGAGTTTGTGAAAAAACAAACTAATAAACAAAACACAAGTTACTTCAATTTTTTCTCTCCCCCTTTCTATTGTCTTTTTCAAGTCATGCTTAAATACAAAAGTAAAGAAATAAACTAACTACTATGTAAAACAAACGTGGGTAAGAAGCAACACACTTCCTCAAGTTAAGGAAACATGATCCCACTAAATAAAATGCAATATGGAAACTAAAGTTTCTTAACAATTAACTTATGGAGATGGCCACATTCTCTTCTTCTTGCATGAGTAGTATCTCATCAATACTCCCATCCTCCAAACAACCTTGTCCTCAAGGTTGAAGACAAAACATGGAAAGTTTGTCAGAACCTTCAATTCCTCGCTGAATACACGAGACTGTGAACTTTTTATCACGTAATGGTGGTGGTTTGAGAGGAACTGGTTCATTCTCACCCACCGTTATGTTGAGCAAAGACACATGGAGGTTCAAGTGAACCGGTGAGTGCTTTGGCAGCAGGCGAATGTACACAACTCTATCCACCCATGTTTCAACTTTGAATGGTGCATGTAACATGTATGAAGGCTTCAACGATGTGCAATGAACATACTCTACACAGTGATCCTCTTGCGTACCTTGGTTGACAAGAAACTGTTGGGAGTTACTTGACCAGACTGGTGAATCTCTCTTGGAGGACTGGTTTGTGTTTGTTGTATGGTTGGTGTTGTAGCCATCATGCCTTCTTCCTTGGGATTCAATGAAACCTTCACGATCGATGCCTAAGACATCATCTTCATACTTGTCATATATGGGATCACCATACATCTCGATCTTATGGTTCTCATTTCTTTCAACAAACGGACTCTTGAGTTGGTGCTCCTCCGGTGCTTTTTCCTCCTGAGATGTTGGACGCATCCACATGACCGTTAGTCACCGTCTCCATCATACATTTCATGGTTGCCTCGAGACTCCTAAAATGTTCCCTCAGACAAATCTTCATCTTTCGGAACTCGTCATGAACTTTACGGAACATCTCAGATTGCACTTCATGGAAGCCCACCACAAGATCTTCTTTGTATTCGTCATACACAGGCTCACGAAATGAGACGTGATCATAATAATAATCACAATCACGAACTTGCTGAAACATTTTTTTTTTTTTTTTGGGTGAAAATGATTTGATACCAGAATTAAGTGGTCCGGATCAAATCGATGAAAAAAAAATCGCAGGATAGAATGCTCTGATACCAATTGATAGGTCCCTTGTCAAGAGATATCAAATGTTGATCTAGAAACATGGATTTGATACCAATTAAGGTCACTCTTCAAATCAAAGAGAATTTGTCAAGAAACAAACTAAGAACACACTTTTCTTTTGGGTAGTTATGACTACCTCTTTTTGTTGTTTTCATTGATTTAAATAGAAAGATGGAACACTAGTTCCTACAAAACAGGAAGCAAATGGGTACATGAAGTTGAGGAAAACTCAACGTGAGAGAGTTGAGTTTGTTCTCCTACAAGTCAGGAAACCAAGTCATTCTCTTTGTTATTTGCTGAACTTAAATAAATAAAGATTAAATAATAAAGCAGCTAAACCAATTAATCAGATTGGTAACGTTAGAGAGTGGAGTATGTCTTTGCAGTCTCATCAATACTCCGGCCGTCGGAAAGAACCTTGTCCTCAAGGTTCGTGTGAATAGAGGAGAACTTGACTTGAATTGCTTCTCTTCCTTTCTTGTTGATTCCACTAGTAGTAGATGTTTTTCACGAACTACAATCTCCAAGACTAATACCAAACTGTCTCCATGGTTCATTATTGGTTTTTTTTGAATGACAAAGAAATATGAATTTTTTTGTTTTTGTGGAAAACTGAAAAACAATGGAAGAATTACAGATTTTAATCTGTACAAAAGAAAGGATGTTGAACTTGATCAACAAACCCGAAAATAAAAAATGGTGAAAAAAAAAAAATCGATGGATAGATCTCGATGATCGTTGATTCTGAAGAATGACCGTTCGTCGAGGATTCTTGATAACCGTTGATTCATGAAGAATATCGATAACAAGGAAGATGAAAAATATAAAGTTTTTGATACCACAAAGTGGTCCGGATCAAAAACAAAACATGCTCTGATACCAATTGTTAGGAGTGAACCCAATCACCCCTTTGATACCTTAGAACACAAGTTGCTTTGATGCCAATTAAGGCCCCTCCTCAAAGCTAAGAGAGTTTGTGAAAAAACAAACTAATAAACAAAACACAAGTTACTTCAATTTTTTCTCTCCCCCTTTCTATTGTCTTTTTCAAGTCATGCTTAAATACAAAAGTAAAGAAATAAACTAACTACTATGTAAAACAAACGTGGGTAAGAAGCAACACACTTCCTCAAGTTAAGGAAACATGATCCCACTAAATAAAATGCAATATGGAAACTAAAGTTTCTTAACAATTAACTTATGGAGATGGCCACATTCTCTTCTTCTTGCATGAGTAGTATCTCATCATATGATGTCTATGATCTTGAGTTGACAACGGTTATGGATAACACACAGCTGAGAAGCTTATTGATTGAGACTTCAACGAAGTCTATTATTGTGATTGAAGATATAGATTGTTCTCTTAACCTCACGGGACAGAGAAAGAAGAAGGAGGAGGAAGAGGAAGATGGAGACGAGAAGAAGGCAGTGGAGAAGAAGATGAAAGATGAAGGTGAGAAGAAAGAGAGCAAGGTTACATTGTCAGGGCTATTGAACTTCATTGATGGGTTATGGTCAGCTTGTGGTGGAGAGAGGATCATTGTGTTTACTACAAACTTTGTGGACAAGTTAGATCCTGCTTTGATTAGGAAAGGAAGAATGGATAAGCATATAGAGATGTCTTATTGCGGTTTTGAAGCCTTCAAGGTGTTGGCCAAGAACTACTTGGATGTGGAGGAGAATGAGTTGTTTGATGAGATAAAGAGATTGCTTGAGGTTGAAGAAATCAAGATGACACCGGCGGATGTTGGGGAGAATCTGTTGCCGAAATGTGAAGGGGAAGAAGCTGAGACATGTTTGAAGCGTTTGGTGGAAGCGTTGAAAGAGGAGAAAGAAGAAGCAAAGAGGAGGGTTGAGGAAGAGGCGAAGCAGAAGAAGGAAGAAGTGGAAGAGAAGAAGAGAAGAAAGGAAAAGAAAGAAGAGATGAAGGCAAAGAAAGAGGAGAAGAAGAAAAAGATTGAAGAGAATGGTGAAGAGGAGGAGCATTGAATAATCTTTACATGTTGCTTTTATATAGAAGAGAATCTACTGGATTGTATGATCACTCTAATAAAGCAATTTAAGTGTCTTCCATCTTAAGCTAATCAGAAGGTTCAGAACTTTGTTCAGCCATGTCTACCTAAGACAAAGCTGACATCTACAGGATAAACCAAGCACTAAGAAAACCATAGTTTGTAAACAAAGATGCAAGTAGAAAAAACTGGTACATAGTCTTATCTATGTTTTATTAGATAACATTCACACAATTTATATAACATAACTAAAAATCAAACCGTATTCTCAAATTCAGTTCAGTTTGGATCGGTTCGGTTTTATCACATTGAAACATCCCTAACATACAACAAATGAAAAGAGAAACTTTTTTTTTTCTATAATCCAAATCAGAGAAAACTAAAAACAAAGTTACAAAGCACCTGAACATCTTGCGCATGAATGATCTTCAATCCAAATCTTGAAGGTAAAAACGCAGCCCTGGCCATCTAGATGTCCCTGTTTTCAGGTATCCAAAGCTCACATTGCTTTCATTTTCTGTAGAAAAGATTATAAGCATTCAGGTTTCTGTATGCAAATTTGTTTTTGTGATGTCTTTTGGTGAATGATTGTGTATTTTGATAACAGACGACAATGGATATTTTCAAACAGGCTGAAACCGTGCGTTTACGTAGCTACCATGATAAGTACCTTTTAGCAGATGAAGATGAAAATTCCGTAAACCAAGACAGAGAAGGGAGGTCCATGAGGGCGAGATGGAAGGTGGAGATTGTAGAAGAAGCAAACGTGATTTGTCTAAAGAGCAGTTTTAGCAAGTACTTAACCGCCTCAAACATGCCAATGTTACTTGGCATGGCCGGCAAGAGAGTAACGAAAAAGCTGCCAAGGCGACTAGAGTCATCAACTGAATGGGAACCCATTAGAGAAGGCGTTTAAGTTAGGCTCAAGACCAGGTACACCACCCTCTTTCCATTCTCTGCATTGTCTCTTTAAAAATGAATGGTGTCACAGATTTAAATTGCCTAGGTATGGACAGTATCTTCCTGCTAATGGCGGTTTGCTGCCATGGAGAAACTCAGTCACTCATGATATTCCTCATTTGTCAACCACACAGGACTGGGTTCAATGGGACATTGATATTTTGGAAAACAAAAAGAAGAGACCACCACCAGTGACTGTACAACAAGCTTTTACGCCTCTCCCACTTCCTCCACCACCACCAGAAACGATGATCATAGTTAACCCAATTCAGCCAAAGGATTCTCTCTCAAGTCCTCAAGATTTTCTAAAACAGAGGTTTGATCAGCCCTACACTCCTATGTTCATCATGACATAAACAATGCATTCACTGATCTGTGACTTCTTGCCTTTTTTCAGATCACAGTCTGACGAGAGGGTCTGCTCACCGGGCAAGGCAGATGGGAGACTAATCTATTACAGGGTTGGGGACAATGATGGAATGTAGATGAGAGAGCGAAGGAATAGCTTTTATGTTTCAAGGGAATGGGACCAGAAGAGCTGAAACAGAAGCTTGAAGAAAAGACAGGTCTGAATAATATATCAATCTGTTCCAAGAACCCTGTAAACAGCAAATTATATCCCCTTCGGCTGCATTTCCCTCTCAACAACACAAAGATGCAAGTCGTCTTGTTCCCTTCCTCTTCAAAAGCTTAGGTTTCTTATAATGGTTCCATTTTTGATGTATGGTTGCCCTCAAATCAAATATAACTGAAGAGATTGTGGTTTGTGAAATTCCACAGGGGATGATGCAAGCACATCTTGAAGCATAGTTCAAAAGGCAGTGTGTGTTGCGGGTTTGATATGCTTAAAAAGGCAGTGTGTGCTGCGGAATTTTAGTAGCTGCTTTGAAATTAGTTTTTGTTAGGGGTATGTTTTAGTTCACCATCTTACATTTTACCGATCATATATAGAGATTGCAAAAAAGAAAACACAGAAAACACAATGGTTGGACGTGTGAAGAAAGTAATATCTCTAGTGAATTTTTGTTACTTCCATATGTTCTTCTCTGTTATTTTTTTTGTTAAATATATTTTAAAAAATCAACTCGAAAAACGGAAATTTAGGAATTACCCAATTCAATTATTTCCTAGCAATTTCCTTCTCTTCAGTCTTTGTTTAGTTATTTTATTTTTTTCCAACAAAAACTTTAAACCTACTCAAATGAAGAAAAGAAGAAAAAGGTTAGTGTTTTTTTGTTTTATTAATATGTGAACTCAGATGGATGTTAACCAAGTTTAAGTACTTAACCAATTGATATTAGTGGCTTTTTATGTTTTTAGTCACCAATTCTAGCTTGTAAAATCAAACTTATGGAATTAAATAGCGGCTATCGAATTAGTGTTTATGTTTTAGTTCACACCTTTAACTTCATAGAACATATTTAGAGATTGCAAAAAGAAAAAAAGGCAATGTTTTGACGTGTGTAGAATGTAATTTCTCAAGTGAAATTATGCGATTTACATATGTTCTTCCTGTCTCTGGTTTGGTTCTTTGCTGCGTGTTCAATAAGAGTACTAATCGATCAGCCCTGACGAGTTTGGTATTTTAAAATTTTCAACTTAAGTAGTTAAAAAAATCAATTTAAAAAACAGGTTCTAGGAGGAAACACCAATCACAGACGGTTTCTTTCTTGGTTTAGTGTACCTAACCACTCCTTAATTGTCTCAGTCCATATTTATATAGTTATATCATCAACAATGGTCGTCTTACGTTGAGGAAAACGTCTTCCTCGAAACTTATACATCACCGTAAAGAGAATAGTTGTCATATGATGTAAAATATTAACCACTTAATTATCCTAGTCATTGTCGTTAACGATGATTTAACAGAGTTAAGATCAAAGTATGAGTTAGCTTCAACATTATAAATCCGTGTATGTAATTCAAATGTTGAGTGTAGGAATGTTTTCGCATACACAGAGTTTAGACATGTATTTTATAAGCATCTCATAGTTCAAGCAAGAATTGGTACCGTGTTTAAACCTCGGGTAAAGCTATATATATATTTTAGTCGCTCTGTTTCTAAAAGATCCATGTTTTAGATTTTTCACACTTATTAAGAAAAACATAAAATTTTAGTTACCAATGCATTGTTTTTCTCAATTAACAATTTCCCATAATTTTGAACCAATAAGATTTTAGTAAATATAATTATATTTTTGAAAATGTACAATCACTACAAGAAAACAGGCTAATACCGAGGGACAAAATCGTCGGTATGTCGTCGGAATAACCGTATTCCGACGACATACCGAGGAAATATGTCCTCGGAAAAAATTCCTCGGAATTTCATTTTTCCTCGGAATTTCCTCGGAATTTTCTGACGGAATTCCGAGGAAATATAATTCCGAGGAAACTGTGAGGACTATGGTTCGTCGGAAAATTCCGAGGAAGCATGCCCTCGGAAAATTCCGAGGAAGCATGCCCTCGGAAAATTCCGAGGAAACGCGCCCTCGGAAAATTCCGAGGAAGCATGTCCTCGGAAAATTCCGAGGAACACTGCCCTCGGAAAATTCCGAGGGAGATCTTCCTCAGAATATACAAAAAAAATATTTAAAAAAATAAATTAAATTTTCGAAATTTAAATTTGAAAATATAAAAATATTTAATAAATATATAAAAATATATTTTATATACAAAAACATTTTCATAACCGAAAATTAATTACAAAATAGTTTTAATATATAAAAATAGTTTAATAATTACAAAAATAGTTTTAATATACAAAAATAGTTTAATAATTACAAAAATAGTTTTAATATATAAAAATAGTTTAATAATTGCAAAAATAGTTTTAATATATAAAAATTAGTTTAATAATTACAAAAATAGTTTTAATATAGAAAAATAGTTTAATAATTACAAGAATAGTTTTAATATGTAAAAATAGTTTAATAATTACAAAAATAGTTTTAATATATAAAAATTAGTTTAATAATTACAAAAATAGTTTTAATATAGAAAAATAGTTTAATAATTAAAAGAATAGTTTTAATATGTAAAAATAGTTTAATAATTACAAAAATAGTTTTAATATATAAAATTAGTTTAATAATTACAAAAATAGTTTAAATATAGAAAAATAGTTTAATAATTAAAAGAATAGTTTTAATATGTAAAAATAGTTTAATAATTACAAAAATAGTTTTAATATATAAAAATAGTTTAATAATTACAAAAATAGTTTTAATATAGAAAAATAGTTTAATAATTAAAAATAGTTTTAATATGTAAAAATAGTTTAATAATTACAAAAATAGTTTAAATATATAAAAATAGTTTAATAATTACAAAATAGTTTTAATATATAGAAAATAGTTTAATAATTAAAAATAGTTTTAATATACAAAAACGTTTTCATATTATATATACATAATTATCAATTAGATTTTTATAACCACAAAATTAATAAAACTTAAAAAATTCCATACCATAATCAAACTCTCAATAACAAAAAATAATCACAATCCTCACAAAACCATAATCAAACTATCACTACACAATCACACCATTCAACCTAACAAAATCTATAAAAATCACCCTAACACCATAATCAAACTCGATTTTCGAATCTAAAGAGAGGGATAGTGTCCTTACATGATTTGGGAGTGGAATTGAGGAGAAATCCACTTGAATCGCCGAAAATCGTCGAGAGGAGAGTTCATGAGGAAGAGGAAGAGAGAAATGGGGAAGAAAGGTGCTCGACTAATTATAAAATGAAAATTCCGACGGCAATGTCCGCGAATTTCAGTATAATTTAATAGGTTCCTCGGAATTTCCTCGGAAACCATTAATTTAATTTTCGAAATATTTGGCGGTTTGGATTGCGGGTAAATGAAAATATTCGAGAAAGTATCTTCCTCGAATTTCCTCGAATATTCTGAGGAAATTCGAGGAAATCTGAACCACTACCTTCTCGAATTTCCTCGAATATTCGAGGAAATTCGAGAACCAGGGTTTTAAACAAAAACAGTACCTTCCTCGAATTTCCTCGAATATTCGAGGAAATCGAGGAATTATGGTTTGGGGTTTCAAAACATCAATTTTTTTGCCGTATTTCATTTATTATACAAATGTAATGCATACCATTGAAGATTCTTTGTATAGATGATCATAAACCATGAAATAACAAAATTTCAAAATAATGGTAAGTATTCCTTTAACGTTTATTAAAATGTATAAGTGTTTCTCTTATGATGTGTGGTTTTCGTTCATGCAATCGTAAAAGTGTTTGTTATCGTGTAAAACACCAAAGTTTGACTTTATAATCTGGTTAAGACACTTAATGAAGGTTATATCGTGTTATTCAATCCATAGCGTTGTTTTCGGTTTAAAATCCTAGTTCTCGAATTTCCTCGAATATTAGGAAATTCGAAATCTGAAAACCACTACCTTCCTCGAATTTCCTCGGAATATTCTGAGGAAATTCGAGGAACCAGGGTTTTAAACAAAACCAGTACCTTCCTCGAATTTCCTCGAGAATATTCGAGGAAATTCGAGGAATTTTGGGGTTTCAAAACATCAATTTTTTGCCGTATTTCATTTATTATACAAATGTAATACATACCATTGAGGATTCTTTGTATAGATGATCATAAACCATGAAATAACAAAATTTCAAAAATAATGGTAAGTATTCCTTTAGCGTTTATTAAAATGTATAAGTGTTTCTCTTATGATGTGTGGTTTTCGTTCATGCAATCGTAAAAGTGTTTGTTATCGTGTAAAACACCAAAGTTTGACTTTATAATCTGGTTAAGACACTTAATGAAGGTTATATACGTGTTATTCAATCCATAAACGTTGTTTTCGGTTTAAAATCCTAGTTCCTCGAATTTCCTCGAATATTCTGAGAAATTCGAGAAATACTGAAAACCACTACCTTCCTGAATTTCTCGGAATATTCTGAAAATTCGAGGGTTTTAAACAAAAACCAGTACCTTCCTCGAATTTCCTCGAATATTCCGAGGAAATTCGAGGAATTATGGTTTGGGGTTTCAAAACATCAATTTTTTTGCCGTATTTCATTTATTATACAAATGTAATGCATACCATTGAGGATTCTTTGTATAGATGATCATAAACCATGAAATAATAAAATTTCAAAATAATGGTAAGTATTCCTTTAACGTTTATTAAAATGTATAAGTGTTTCTCTTATGATGTGTGGTTTTCGTTCATGCAATCGTAAAAGTGTTTGTTATCGTGTAAAACACCAAAGTTTGACTTTATAATCTGGTTAAGACACTTAATGAAGGTTATATCGTGTTATTCAATCCATAAAGTTGTTGGTTTAAAATCCTAGTTCCTCGAATTTCCTCAGAATATTCGAGGAATTGAGGAAATACTGAAAACCACTACCTTCCTCGAATTTCCTCGAATATACCGAGAAATGTGTCTTCCTCAGAATTTCCTCGGAAAATCGAGGAAATTCGAGGAAACCACATTTCTTGGTTTCCTCGGTATTTCCTCGGTTTTTGGTCAGAAAATTCCGAGGAACTCATTTTCCCTCGGTATGTCCCTCAGAATAACGATGTTTTCTTGTAGTGAATTTTTCATTAATTAATGTATTGAAAATGTAAAAAATATATCTTTTTGAAACGAAATTTTTTTCTAAAACATGGATCTTTTAGAAACATGGACCTTATTTCTCTCTTGGATTCCTATGTATATATAATCATATGAAATAAGGATCCAATTGTCATCTAAGCGCAGGTCATCAGCATTAGGTTATATACTTGTTAAAGAAATAATATATGTTACTATCCAGTTTGAAAATCTTTCCCCAAAGAAAGTTGGATATCAAAATGCTTTTAGTCTACCACTACATGTAACCTTATCAGACTCTTCTTGTCATTTACTGGTACACTAGTTTTTATGGACACTACTTTTAATTTAATTATATAACCTTATGATGAAATTGACGGTGGAACCATGCAATTTCCTTCTCTTTTCAGTCTTTGTTTAGTTTTTTTTTCCAACAAAAACTTTAAAAAGTCGGTCGTTAGGTAGTTTCCAAGTGTGATCTCATAACATCTATAATACAAAATTGACAGAGACTTCTCAAGTAAATTTTGTTATAAATGTCATAAGCACTTGTATGCCAGAACCACTATCTTCTTCCCCAACATTAACTCACATTTCTGATCAAAATCTTAGCTTAATCTCATCTCATAAACCTTCCTTCTAATCCAAGGAACCTAAATAAACCTATTCCTAAACCCTAAAACAGAGCTTCCAGAGAAGAAATGGTAATAATGGGTCTTTTTAAACCTATTCCATTGAAGAAAATAAGAAGAAGGTTAAGCTTTCTGTGAAGAATCCAAGTACCAACTAGAAGACACAGACGAAAAATACACAAGGCAGAGAAACACAACGCAATTATGAGTCAAACCAAAGTGAGAAAAGATCAGAAGCTTCTTCCTCAGAAAAAGAAAAGCAAAAGAAACCTAACTGAAGTCTTGATGGAATCAGTCGTGAAGCCTATGTTTGGAGATAACATAACAACAATAGGATCAAACATTGCTGGTCTACTCTTCATCATCGAAACTCTGAGGAGATATCTCCCTGGACAGCTCAAGATCACGATCCAAGAGCTCCTCATCAAGGCAATCCAACGGTTACCCTTTTTCAAGAAGTGTTCTGACAAGACTCTTGCCTTCTTCTCTCCTTACGCTCAGATCAGGTTCAGAGAAATCGAGGAGTATAAACATAACTATGCTTACTCAGCCATCAAGACCTACCTTGGTGCACAAGTTAACTCTCAAGTGAAGAATTTTAAGGGGAGTCAGGCGAGGGGGAGAACGTCTTTGGATTTCAAACGCGACGATGATAAAGTTGAGGATGAGCATGAAGGTATGAAGGTGTGGTGGGAGGTTCTAAAATCCACTGACGGTGTTAAAATGTGTAAGCTTACTTTCCATAGAAGTAACTGGGAGGTAGTGACTGGTTCCTACTTGAGATACGTTGTGGAAGAAGCCAAGTCCATTGAAGAAAAGAAGAAGAAGGTTAAGATCTTTATGAACAATCCAAATTCCAACTGGAAGATGCATACATTAAATCTATGGAGTAGCATTGATTTTGAGCATCCAGCAACGTTTGACACAATGGCCATGGATACTAAGAAGAAAGATGAGATTATGAGTGATCTTGTAGCGTTTAGAGACGGTGAAGAGTACTATAAGAAGATTGGGAAAGCTTGGAAGAGGGGTTACTTGTTGCATGGACCTCCAGGGACAGGCAAGTCCACAATGATAGCAGCTATGGCGAATCTAATGAGTTATAGTATTTATGATCTTGAGCTAACTTCGATAGAGAACAACTGGGAACTCAAGAAGCTGTTGCTAGCTACGACTAGCAAGTCCATCATTGTAATTGAGGATATAGACTGTTCCTTGGACCTCACGGGAGAGAGGGAAGTTAAAGAAGATCATCACAGCAATGCAGAGATCAAGAAAGAGAAGAAGAATGCAGTTACGCTCTCTGGCTTGTTGAACTTTATAGATGGGATTTGGTCGGCTTGTGGACAAGAGAGGATCCTTGTGTTTACAACGAACCATTTGGGGAAACTTGACCAAGCTTTGATCAGAAGAGGAAGAATGGATAAGCAAATAGAGATGTCTTATTGCGGTTTTGAAGCCTTCAAGGTGTTGGCCAAGAACTACTTGGATGTGGAGGAGAGTGCGATCTTTGATGAGGTAAAGAGATTGCTTGAGGTTGAAGAAATCAAGATGACACCGGCGGATGTTGGGGAGAATCTGTTGCCGAAATGTGATGGGGAAGAAGCTGAGACGTGTTTGAAGCGTTTGGTGGAAGCGTTGAAAGAGGAGAAAGAGGAAGCAAAGAGGAGGGTTGAGGAAGATGTCAAGCAGAAGAAGGAAGAAGAAGAGGAAAAAGAAAAGAAAACAGAGATGAAGGCAAAGAAGGAGGAGAAGAAGAAAAAGATTGATGAAATGGTGAAGAGGAGCCATTGAATTTTGAATGAAATCTATATATGTTGCTTTGTTGTGTGATCACTCATATAAAGCATTTATGATCAGAAGGTTAAGAACTTTGTTCAGCTATGTCTGCCCACAAAAATGCTGACGTCTACATGAAAAACCAAGCACTAAGAAAACCATAGTTTGTAAACAAAGATACAGATACAAATTCACTGGAACATAGTCCTATTTATGTTTTATTAGATAACACTCGCACAATATATATAACATAACTAAAACCAAACTATCTTGCCAATCTCAGTTCAGTTTGGATCGGTTCAGTTTTTTACTAGATTGAACATCCTTACGTATTCCCACAAATAGAAAGAAAACCAAAGAAACTTCCTTTTCTCTAATCTAAATCAGACAAAACTAAAAAGGAGTTCCAAAGTACCTGAACATCTTGCACATTAATCTTGAAGGTAAAACACGCAGCCCTGGCCATCTAGATGTCCCTGTTTTCAGGTAGCCAAAGCTCACATTGCTTTCATTTTCTGCAGAAAAGATTATGAGCATTCAGATTTCTGTCTGCAAATTTGTTTTGTGATGTTTGGTGAATGATTGTGTATTTTGAGAACAGAACGATAATGGAGATTTTCAAAAAGGCTGAAACCGTGCGTTTACGTAGCTACCATGATAAGTACCTTCTAGCAGATGAAGATGAAGATTCTGTTAGCCAAGACAGAGAAGGGAGGTCAATGAACGCTAGATGGACGGTGGAGATTGTAGAAGAAGCAAACGTGATTCTTCTAACGAGCTGTTTTGGCAAGTACTTAACCGCCTCAAATATGCGAATGTTACTTGGCATGACCGGCAAGAGAGTAACGAAAAAGCTGCCAAGGCGACTAGACTCATCAACTGAGTGGGAACCCATTAGAAAGGTGTTCAAGTTAGGCTCAAGACAAGGTACACCCTCTTAGTCTCTTCTCTGTATTCTCTTTAAAAATGAATGGTGTGAGAGATTTGAATTGCTTAGGTATGGACAGTATCTTCGATCTAATGGCGGTTTGCCGCCATAGAAAAACTCAGTCACTCATGATATTTCTCATTTGTCAACCACACAGGACTGGGTTCAATGGGACATTGATATTTTGGAAAACAAAAAGAAGAGACCACCACCAGTGACTGTACAACAAGCTTTTACGCCTCTCCCACTTCCTCCACCACCACCAGAGCTTATGATGGTAAGAAACGATGATCATAATTAACCCAATTCACCCAAAGGATTCTCTCTCAAGTCCTCAAGATTTTCTAAAACAGAGGTTTGATCAGCCCTACACTCCTATGTTCATCATGACATAAACAATGCATTCGCTGATCTGTGACTTCTTGCCTTTTTCACATCACAGTCTGACGACAGGGTCTGCTCACCGGGCAAGGCAGATGGGAGACTAATCTATTACAGGGTTGGGGACGATGATGGGAGTGTAGATGAGAGAGCCAAAGAAGAGCTTTTCTATTTCAAGGGAACCGGACTAGAAGAGCGGAAACAGAAGCTTGAAGAAGAGACAGGTCTAAATGATATATCAGTCTGTTCCAAGAACCCTTCAAACGGTAAATTATATCCCCTTCGGTTGCATCTCCCTACCAACAACACAAAGAAGCACGTCGTCTTGTTTCCCTTCGTCTTCAAAAGGTTAGTTTTCTTATAATGGTTCCAGGTTTGATGTATGGTTGCCCTCAAATCAAATATAACTGAAGAGATTGAGGTTTGTGAAATTCTACAGGGGATGATGCAAGCACATCTTGAAGCATAGTTCAAAAGGCAGTGTGTTTTGCGGGTTTGATATGCTTAAAAAGGCAGTCTGTAGAAACAAGAGAACCCAAGAGCCTCCTCTGATAAGACTTGCAGCTTATTGAGTGAGTGCTACAGAATCTGCAAGGCATCAACCGATAAAAGATGAATAATTGTGTGTATTTGCAGCAAATTTGGGTGTGACGCATCTCCCGAGACAAATTTTGTAACATTTCCATCCACCTCGAACACACTGCATCCCGGTGCTTTTCTTATTCCCTTCTGACCAATCATCTGACGAATTTTAGATGCCTCGCCGTTTCTTTGAGCAGTCATGTAAATACTAGATAGTTGAACGAGAGCTGCTTCCTCTTCATCAGCATTACCTTTCTCTAACTCAAGAAGATTCTTAACAGCCAGCTCTCCCAGCTCAACATTCTTGTGCGTTCGACAACCATTCAGTAACGCACCCCAAACAGATGCAAGCGGTTTCATTGGCATTTCTTCAATAAGACCAACTGCCTCATCTAATCTCCCAGCTCTGCACATCAAATCAACAATACAGCTATAATGCTCATGCTTTGGAGTGATTCCATATCGAGCTTCCATATTATCTAAAATCCCTCTGCCTTCTCGAAGAAATCCTCCATGAGCACAAGCGGCTAACACCGCAAGAAGTACTACACTGTCGGGCTTAACACCGTCTTCCCCCTTCATCTTCTCCAAACACGTAACAGCTTCCTTACCACAACCATAAGCCGCATATCCACCAATCAAAGCCGCCCATGAGAAGACATTCCTCTTACTCAGCTTCTCAAACACTTCCACAGCCGTCTCTAAGCAGCCACACTTAGCATACATGTCGACAAGCGCCGTTCCTACAAACACATCAGACTCAATCCATTTCCTCTTCTTCAAAAGCTCATGAATCCACTTCCCCTGAGCTAGAACCCCACCTTGTGCACAAGCAGTTAACGCGGACGTAATTAAGAATTTATCAGGCTCTATCCCTCTACTCAACATCTCCCTGAACACACTTAAACCCTCGGATCCCAACCCGCGTTTAACATACCCGTTCATCAAAACATCCCACTTCACAACATCCGGGTGAGGAATTTCATCGAACACCTTCCGTGCATCAGACAAAACTCCATCCTCCACGTAAAGCCTCATGATTCCGGTCTGTACATGACCGTCCGAGGCAAAGACACCATTTTTAACCACCAAGGAATGTACTTGCTTACACACAGAGAACAGAGAAGCGTTCAAACAAGCGACAAGCAAGAAATGAAACGTGAGGTAACTTGGAGAAACATCCTCGTCCTCTTCCGTGAGCATTAGTTTGAAATAGCGTACACCCAAGTGAGGGTGAGAGGTCCGAGAGCAGATTCTTATCATCGTGTCGTAGACGAAGGTGTTGGGGGATTGGATGGAGTCGAAGATGAGGGAAGCGTAGGGGAAGTGTTTGTTTGGGTTGGGGAGAGGGAGAAGAGAGGTGAGGAGTTTGCTGATGGCGTAGGTGTTGCGGTGGTGGTTGTGGATGATGAATGACGCGTGCGTTGATTTGATGTGTTGCAGTGTTTTGCAGCGCTGGCTCGCGAGGATTAGAGTCTTCCATGGTTGATGGAAGGTGGAGAGAAGAACACTCATCGTCGTGTTGTTGTCGTCGTCAAAATGAAAGGTTTTTGATTTAACGGCCAGTCTTAGAAATAAGAAAAAAAAACGGCACGATGTTTGTTGCATAAAAACAACAAGATGTGTATACGTGTAAACATAATAACTCAAAGTTTCTGAGTGTTGTGAGGAAGACAGTCAACGTCTTCATCATTATTATATCAATCTCTCTGAAATCCAAAGAGGGAGGAGGTAAGATCTTACGAAACCCTTTTGAATGATGTAACCTTCTGTCTCGTCTCTTTCGCAATGATAATGCTTTCTCTCCGTCGTTAGGGGTTCAATTCCGTTTCTGGGTTTTTGCAAATTTCCGTTTCGTTTGAAATTTTGTGTTGATGGGTTTATTGAATTCGACATGGGATTTTGTGATTTAGCGGAAAGTTTCGATCTTTGGGGTTCGTTGATTCTGGGTTTTCGAGAAGATGTATTTTTAATGCATGCGAACATTCTTCTACTTGTTTGGCAGAGATATTTCTTCATTGGTTAAACAATGGTGAAAGCAGTAGTTGGAGAAGAGGCTAGGCTCACCTCTGCTGAAGATCGTCTCTCTCGCTCAGCTATTCCTGCTGAGGTAGTCCCTGATTCATCATCATTCATGTTATGTTAAAAATGCATCTTTTGATATTGTTGTGACTTTTGTTGATGATTCGGTGCACAGGTGGGTCTTGTGATAGGAAAGCTTAGCTCTGTTTTAGATCGTGGATTTGTGTTTGATTTGATCCCAACGCCGAGCAACGACGCTGGAGAGCCAGCATGCTCGGTTCTAGAGACCAGAGATGATAAAAAGAAGCCATCCAAGTCGAAAGCTCAGTCTTCAGAGTCATCTTCTCTGTCGATTGATTCTGATTGGGTAGCTGAACATGCCAGACAGGTTTGATACTATTGTTTATGCATTTTGGTGATTCATCTTTTGTTTGTCTTGTGAGTGTTATATGAAGGGGATTTGGCATTGTAATTGATGTTTCTTCTTCAGGTGTCGAGAATGCTTTTGGGTGGAGTGAAGGTGGTTGGTATCTATGTATGGGCTAGTGAGAGTGCTTTTAAGAATTCAACTATGATCCTTTGCCAGGTTAGGTTGTGTGAGACTAACTTTCCAAAAGCATTCTAGATTGTACTTTGGTTGAATCTTTTGGATGATGTTGCAATGCTAATGCATGTTGATGAATCATAATTGTGGAACATTAATCAGGCGATTAAGGGAGTTTCAGATGCAATACGGCATTTGGATCCTGCCTTGGATGAAGCTCTTCTTATTCACATATGCTACAGTCCAAGAAGGTACACCGCCTTTTAGGTCCAATTACTAAGATTATGAGTAATTAAACTAAGAATGAATGTTTGTATGTAGATGGAATTGTCGAACATGTTTGTTGAACTCAAGTATTACATCAAGTAGCCTTCGACCTTGTGACTTTAAGCTGGGAAGGGTATTAAGTTCTCTGCAAAGGTTTAAGTGCAACTACAGCTTTAGTTTCAGGTATGTCAACGCATCTAGATTTGTATCTCTTCTTTGCTGCTGAACATAGTGTTGGTTACGGTATTCTTTTTGCATTTATTCCTGAATCTCTCTGTTGATTTTTTTTTTTTTTCGTTCACTTTTTCGCTGGTAGATTGCCTATTTACTCCAAGGGTGACTCAACTAGGCAAACATTTACTGAGATTCTCCGTCAAGAACTCGCAGTTCACGCAAAAGAGCTGAAGAGTGCAAATGCAATGATTGATGGGGACTTGGTGAGGAGAAAGTAAACTCTATGCTTTTTTATGTTTCTCTGTTGATTGTTGAATAGTATTGGATGTTGCATTCTTGAATCATTTTGTAGCTTTCAAAGCTTGAGGTGCCTATTGATTTAAACGAAACTACAGCTATTGATGGGTGCATGGAACACTATAAGTTGCCCTCGTGAAGTCTGTTTGAAATGTAGTTAATTTTCATGCATTCGTCATTGCTGTATTCTGTCCCCAAAAAAGTTTTGTGTACATCGACCGTTGTTGCCATGTCCGCGTTATCTTCCCCTGTTTGTAATATCTTCTTAACTTTTGTTGGAGTGAAGGTGCACAACGATGAGACTTGCAACACGGAGGACGAGCATGAAATTGAACTGTTATTCCCATTCATGAAAGATAGCAGAGCTGAGGGTATGTTTTTTCTTTTGTCCCTCTAACTTAACACACAGACTTGTGTTCTTTCAGTCGACATGTTTTGAGATGATCTAATCTAATATCACGGTGTAATGTTACGTTGTGAAGCATTAACTGCAAAGACTGTTACTGGAATTCTACACTTTGGTGGTTCTATATACTCGTATGCCTACTTGAACGTGAAAGAACCAGTTTCACAAGCTGTTGCTGATATAAAGGTACCACTACTACGTCTCTTCCCGGCTCTTTTATGTTCTTGTTTACTTGAATATGAGCTTGTGCCAGTAATATTGGACCTATTGAAGTTTTACAATATTGTTGATGGCTTGTATTACTTCTCGTAAGGCTGACATTACTAGGAGTCTGCAAAGTAGATTGGACATTGTATGTGACGAGGCTGAGCAGGATCTGGATCCAATTAATGTTGGAGACGATGAAGAAGCTGAGATGTCGAAAATTCCCATTTCCAAATCCATTTTAAACTCATCTACGTGAGTCAACTTCTAAACACAGCCATTGCTCGATTGACTGGTTATGTTTGCTGTATGTTCACCGAATGTTTTGTAAACAGAAAAGCATGCCATCTTCGTTTTCCTAGGAGAGTTCTTGTCCCGTGGTTGGCGGGTACACACATCTGTGATTATCTACAGCCAGTTGAATCGCTGGAGGTAGATGATCAACTCGCAATGTATCAGCTTAACTCTTCTTCTTCCAAATGCTTATACATGTTTTGTTCTTTCTAATGTTAGGTGGTCAAAGAACGTTGTATGGAGTTAATGTCCATGGAACATTCTTCTCTTGACGCATCAAAGATTTCAGAAGTGGAAACCGAGACGTCTTTATTGGTTGCTGAATCGATGTGGGACGTGATAACCCCTGCGTCTTCTGCTTCCAGCTGCCGTTTGGAAGGGAATGTTGAAAGGGCAAGCCGTGAAGACAGTAGCCAGAGAACGGGTAATGCATCCAATGTCCCGGCTATGGTCGCGATTTTTGTGCTTTTACTCTCGGTTATATTAGGACTCATGCTTTACCGGAGGGATTAGGAAAGTTCACAGGTCTTTGTTTTTCATCAAACCACAAAATTGAGTTGTGTTTTGCTTCCTTGGATTGAGTCATAGATAATGAACTTGCAGTGGAACCTTTTCTTCTTGTGGGGAACTATAACATAAGCTTTTCATTTACCTCTGTTTTGATATTACCTTAAACATGAACTGAAAACACATGAGCATTTACATTAAAGGTTTTATTATATAGAATTTTTTTGTTTAGTACATTTACATGAAAGGCCATAAAAACTTGATTTTCAAAAGTCAGGTCCAGCAAATGGTGTAAAACTATCAAAAGTTACAGTACAGTTAACAAACAAAGGGGATGTAGCTCAGATGGTAGAGCGCTCGCTTAGCATGCGAGAGGTACGGGGATCGATACCCCGCATCTCCATTCTAATTTTTCTTTTACATGAAAAAGACTCTTCTAACGTTTGAAACTTGAGATATACCCTCATCCACGCAAAAAGAAAAAACTAACTGAGTTTAGTTGTCACTAATTCATATATACATCAAACACACAATTATCTTTGCATAAGACATGCTCTTTTTGACTTTTTGTTAGTAGTTTCCATCCACTAATGATATTCATAATTCATATATCATCGTCCTAAGATTCGAATCCAACACATTATGCGATATAAATCGTAAGTGTTAGATTTTATTTGATTATTAAAACTCTCCATACCACACAAGTAGTGGCGCCTTAACAGAGACTCAAAAGCTAGACCAAAGATGAGTGAAGTTGTCGAAGTGTTGAAGCCGTTACCAATGTGAGATATCAAACAAAGTCCCACATTGGATATTAGACAAAGGAGAGTCTAATATATAAAGAGATGTCCAACTCTAATAGTATGAGGCCTTTTGGGAAGGAAACCAAAAGTAAATCCATGCGGGCCAGTCTCTAAGGCCCAAAGTGGACAATATCATACTAATGGAATAATAAAGAGTTGGACATGGGATTTCGCAATCCCAACAATTGGTATCAGAGCTCTAGGTTTGACGAGAAATCTGCAAGAAGACCAAAATACCCTTCGAGTAAGAATGGGACCCTTCAGGTGGAAGAGGAGGTCTGTGGCAGAAACGTCAGAAGATAATGAAACCTGTGTTGGACATGGGATTTCACAATCCCAACAACCAAGTCTTAAAGAATTTGCTAGCTCTTCCTCTTATTCTTTCCAAACAATGCAGCCTGTTGCTAAGAACGGTGTCAGAACACAAGGAGGCGGAGGAGGAGGAGGGTTTGTGTCTGTCGAGAAATGAACAGCCTTTGAGGAGTTTGTCTAGTTTAAACGTACTGCCTCAAGCTTCGCCTTATCGGTATGCTCGTCAATCACCAAAGGCTAAAGGAAAAGAGCCATTACTTGATGAATATTGGAATATTAGTTCATGAGGTCTGACCGAGGTTTTGTGTTTCATGTTGCATCTATTCTTTCTGATTCAAGAAAGGTATTCTTGGTTGTATTTAATCCAGAGCAAAAGAGATGGTCATGAAGGTCTAATGATTTTGATCTGTGATCTGCAAAACCTTTATGTTTTACTCTTGAATATATGTTCTACTATGCATCTCTAGCTGATAACCATTTAAGAAGTGAGGCGTTTCGATCCATTGTTGCAAGGACTAGCCACTGTATGTGATCATCGACTCACCAAACAAAACTAATTGTCGGAAATCTCAGCAGAATCATCTCCATGGAAGTCCTTGTAAAATTTCCTGAAGTTGTCAAAAGATATATATGTGGTGGTATCATAAACAGAGAAAGAAGGTAAAAGAAGTACTTGACAAGAGAAAGGTCAAAAAAGAAAATGGAGATGCGGGGTATCGATCCCCGTTCATGCTAAGCGAGCGCTCTACCATCTGAGCTACATCCCCTACGATGCTTCCTTTAAAATTTTAACCTTTATATAACCAAATATATTTTATCTAACTTAAGCCCTTCCGAGTCGTCACGAACTCGGGTCTGTCTGTAAGAGATTTTTGAACTGCGAAGATGTTGAGAAGATTACTGACGCAAACATCCTCTGCTCGCCGTCTTCTCTCTTCCAAGACACCCTTCTTCTCAAAACCCTCTCTTTCACCGTTCTCCTCATTTCCCTCTTCCCCGGATCCACCTTCCTCGGCGAGTAGCACCACCGTCAAACACGTCGATGAGTCAGTTGCCGCCGCCGCCGGCGGAACAACCATTTCCGTCGATCGTTCTGCTCTCTTCAATCCTCCCGGTAAACTATTCCATATCCCCAGTCTACAATGAGACTCAATTTGACAGCTTTTTGAGAGAGTCTGATTTGTTGTTTTTGTAAAAAAACTTAGACCACTCTCATGAGCCCACACCGGACTCCGAGCTCGTCAAGCACCTCAAGAGCGTCATCAAGGTATCTTCCACCGATTCTTAGTAGAAAGTTTGAAACTTTTGATCAAATTAATGCTTCCACAGTTTCGTGGTGGGCCAATCTCAGTGGCGGAGTACATGGAGGAGGTGTTGACTAATCCTAGATCAGGTTATTACATGAACCGTGATGTCTTTGGAGCTCAGGGCGATTTCATTACTTCTCCTGAAGTTAGCCAGATGTTTGGCGAGGTAAGAGTTGTGAGTTTGAGTGTTTGAGATTGTTTTTTTTTGCTTACTAGGTGTGGTTGTGTTGTGATGTTAGATGATTGGTGTTTGGGCTGTTTGTCTTTGGGAGCAAATGGGAAATCCAGAAAGGGTTAATCTCATTGAGCTAGGTCCAGGTCGTGGAACACTCATGGTCGATCTCCTTCGTGTATGTATTTTTTTTTATGCTCTTGTGTTACGTCTCCAGAACCGTGAAAACTATCTCTCAACTGATGTCTCTGTTTGGGGACTTTCCACGTTTAGGGTACATCAAAGTTTAGAAATTTCACGGAGTCATTGCATATACACTTGGTGGAATGCAGTCCCGCGTTGCAGAAGCTTCAGCACCAGAACCTGAAATGCGCAACAGGTGAAGGTAGTTCGGAGAAGAAAGCTATAAGTTCACTGACTGGGACACCTGTGCATTGGCACGCTACTCTTGAAGAGGTACCATCAGGAGGTATGCATGTTTTGTTACATTTACTTGGAACTTGAGACTCCCTTATGAGGCTCTTGTCTTAATATAGCAACATACATGTCTTAAGCAATGAAGACTATGATGCTCTGCATCGTTTTCTCATGGTAGCTCTTGTTCTCTTTTACTTTCTCTGGCAGTACCAACAATAATCATAGCTCATGAGTTTTATGATGCTCTTCCAGTTCATCAGTTTCAGGTTAGTGTGGGTGTAACTTGCAATTTAGTCTTCTCCTTTTAGTTTAGTATATTTGTATAAACGTGGACACAATCTCTGCAGAAATCTCCCAGAGGCTGGTGTGAGAAAATGGTTGATGTGGGAGAAGATTCACAGTAAGTAAATTTCATTAGTGGTATTAGCAGAGAAAACTTCGGAGCTGATAGATGCGTTGTTGGTTTTGTAGGTTCCGCTTTGTTCTATCCCCGCAGCCAACACCTGCAGCCTTATACCTCGTGAAACGTTGCACGTGGACTACGCCTGAGGAAAGGGAGAAGCTGGAGCATGTCGAGATCAGCCCCAAATCAATGGATTTGACTCAAGAAATAGCCAAGAGAATAGGCTCTGATGGAGGTGGAGCACTTATCATCGATTACGGGATGGACGGAATCATTTCAGACAGTCTTCAGGTTTGTGTCCTAAAACAAAAAGCTCTGATCAATGCTTTTAAAGTCTTTTTGTGTCTGAATCTATGGATATGATATGTCTTAAAGGCTATTAGAGAACACAAGTTTGTCAACATACTCGATGATCCCGGTTCTGCCGATCTAAGTGCTTATGTTGACTTTCCTTCGATAAAGCACTCTGCTGAGGAAGCTTCAGGTTGGTTTCTAATCTCACTTCTCGTCATTTGTGATATTAGAGAGTTATAAACTTACTTGAACCAAACGCAAACGTGTGTGTAACGTGCAGAAAATGTGACAGTCCATGGACCTGTGACTCAGTCTCAGTTCTTGGGTTCGCTTGGAATAAACTTCAGAGTTGATGCGCTGCTACAGAACTGCGACGACGAGCAAGCTGAGTCATTGAGGACTGGATACTGGAGGCTTGTTGGAGATGGTGAGGCACCTTTCTGGGAAGGACCTGATGAACAGACACCGATAGGGATGGGCACGAGGTATCTTGCAGTGGCTATTGTCAACCGAAACCAAGGCACTCCGGCTCCATTCCAGTAACAAAAGTTTAAACTTTCAGAGGATATATTTTTTAAAAAAACTTGGCTTATCATTAATCTCAGGCTGAAGGTAATAAAAAGCTTTTGCATTTCAAAGTTTTTTGCTGTTTATTATAAACCACATGTTTCATAACATCGAGTTATGAAGTTTTCATAAATCATTCGAATTCGAGTAAGATTTGTGTAATGATACTTGAAATACTGGTTCTATAACAGTTCTGATTGGATACAAAATCGATATTTTTAGAGTAGTTCTGGTTAAAATCTTAGGTTCAGTTACAAAGTTCATAGAGTCTTGAAGGTTGACATACTCTGTCGAGGGAAATTCAAAGAAAAGAAATTATTTGGAGAAGCGAGATGTGCAAAAGATGGTATGCGAATATTCTGCAGATGGATGAACGAACCTATACAATGAAGGAGTAGTAATCAAGACACTAACTGTCTACCTGTTCAATGGACACGACCAACTGAAGGATGGATAAAATGTAATGTAGATGGGCTCCCTTATTGATGAAATTCACCTAGTCAAACGGGCTGGGTCTTCAGAAAAAAATTATGACTATCACTAAGGAGCGGGAAAAGGTGTTGGAATGAAGGTTAATAATGATTTAGGATGTGAATTCCAAGTTGTTATCATGGCAATGGAACATTGTTGAAGCAATAGCATTTCCAACGGGGATTCTACCCATTGAAGTTCTAAAGTTGTATATATATCATATGTATTTTTAGATAAGGTTCTAAAGAATACATACATATATACAATATATACATATACAATTTTAGAACTTCAATGGATAGAACTCGTTTGGAGGTGTTCTAAGAAGATTATCTTTGAAAAAAACTGTAAGAAGTTAATATTTTTTTTGTTGAAATTTTTTTTTGTTTATTTATTTTTATTTAATAAACACAATATAAATTGGCAATATTTTGTTTCCTAATTTAAAAGATAATAAATATGAAATAACAAAATTTTGGTGGGTGAATAAGTGAACGAGTCATAAAAAATGTCCACTTATACCAAATAAATAAACCGATAAACCGAACCAAAACTAATGTCTGTTCACGGTACGTCCTTCGGTTCAGTATTTGCGCGCGCGTGCGTCTTCGGATTTATTTAGCCGGTATAAGGATACTATCGTAATTTAAAACGTGCAAACAAATCAATCAAAAAACTTCTTCAAAGTTGTCTCTATCTCTCTTCTTCGCGTCGATCTCTCTCTGCTTGGATATTTTCTCCAGATCTCTCCCGTGTCGATCTCTGAGATCTGAATATATCTCCTGAAGGGAAGGAAGGATGTACGGATTCGAGGCGCTTACGTTCAACATCCATGGTGGATACTTGGAGGCGATCGTGAGGGGACACCGTGCTGGGCTTCTCACCACGGCGGATTACAACAATCTGTGCCAATGTGAAAACCTAGACGACATCAAAATGCACCTCTCCGCCACCAAATACGGCTCTTACCTCCAGAACGGTACATACCTTGTGAATTTGATTGGTTGACTTTGGATTTTGTTTCGTTGGGGTTTAAGTGCGAGAAATGATTTTAATCCCCAGTTTATTTGTCAATGTACGGATCTCAAAGCTGATGTTTAGACGAGATAGTAATCTTTCGAGTCTCAGCACCTTGATTTCTTTTGTTTGAATTTGAAATCTGCACAATGGTTGATTCTTATAGTATCTGATCATTATCTTTGGATGCAGAACCGTCACCTCTGCATACCACCACAATCGTGGAGAAGTGTACACTCAAGCTTGTTGATGATTACAAGCATATGATTTGCCAAGCTACTGAGCCTATGTCCACCTTCTTAGAGTACATCAGGTAAAACTCAGATATGTAACTCCTTTTTCTGTAAAAATCATAATTATAGATCAACAGAAGATGCTAGCTTTATTGATTTGTTACCTTGCCTTTTTTCACATTGATTTAGTTTTGTGTATGTATCACTAAACTACGCTAGCATTTGGAATTGTTTCTCTTAATATCATATTGCAGATACGGCCACATGATTGACAATGTCGTGCTGATTGTTACTGGAACTTTGCACGAGAGAGATGTTCAAGAGTTGATCGAGAAATGCCACCCTTTAGGCATGTTTGACAGGTAGCCGCATTGATGATGTTTTGGATCTTCTATACTACCGCTTCCTTGTTATGGTTTTGCTCATGATTTTTCTTTTCCAGCATTGCCACACTGGCAGTTGCTCAGAACATGAGGGAGCTGTATAGGTTGGTGCTTGTTGATACACCTCTGGCTCCTTATTTTTCTGAATGCTTGACGTCAGAGGTACATAGCTTAGACATTTAATGTTGTTATTTACTCTTTTGATCTTGTGCCATTGTTTTCTAGTTAGCGGATACATTGGTAAATTGTGAATTTAGATGCACGTTCAAATCATTTTCAGGATTTGGATGACATGAACATAGAGATTATGAGGAACACTCTCTACAAAGCATACCTTGAGGATTTTTACAAGTTCTGTCAGGTGCTAGTCGACTCCTAAATCATTTTTTACAAAATTTCAGAATCTACCTATTACTAGCTAACCCATTTCGCTGTGTATTCGAAATAGAAACTTGGTGGGGCAACAGCAGAGATAATGTCTGACCTTCTGGCCTTTGAAGCTGACAGAAGAGCTGTGAACATCACCATCAACAGGTAACTAATTACTCTAATGTCTCCATTCATCACACTACCAGTGATGTTACCCTCGTTGTGTTGTTTTGTTTATTAAGGCACTGAATCTGATTTTCCTTGTTATGCAGCATTGGCACTGAGCTGACAAGAGAAGACAGGAAGAAATTGTACTCCAACTTTGGTCTCCTGTAAGCAATTCTAGAGCCAAACGATAAATTCCGTTGAATGGTTGCATAAAATCCTTAATAAGTTTTTCTCACTATGTTTTTTTTTCTTTAAACAGCTATCCATATGGTCACGAAGAGCTTGCTATCTGCGAAGACATAGATCAGGTAAATCCGCCAGCTGTAATAATATATTAGGACTCTACAAATATTGGCTCAGCGAAAACAATGATCATCTGTTAGGTTCGTGGTGTTATGGAGAAGTATCCTCCTTACCAAGCTATATTCTCCAAGATGTCGTATGGAGAGAGCCAGATGCTCGACAAGGCGTTTTATGAAGAAGAAGTCAGAAGGCTTTGCTTAGCCTTTGAGCAGCAGGTTCGTGGTGTTTCTAATTGGTTGTTTAATACTTAAAAGAGTGGCTTGTTTAAAACCTCTGAGTGTTTTTTTTTTTGGCAGTTCCATTACGGGGTGTTCTTTGCGTATATGAGGTTGAGGGAGCAGGAGATCAGGAACCTGATGTGGATATCCGAATGTGTTGCACAGAACCAGAAGTCGAGGATCCACGACAGTGTCGTCTACATGTTCTGAGTCTCTGGTAAGAAGTGAGAAAAAACACATTAAAATGTGTTTTAAAATTGGAGAATAAGAAGAAAGAACCTGTTTGGTTGTTGTTGTTGGTTTTCTTCATTGCTCCATTTTTTACCGGAGAAATATGCCGTACAATCTCCGGTTTTTACTTTCACTGTTTCTGTCGCTCGACGTGAGTGCGTGTATTAAGTTTTACCCAAAATAAGAATCTCTATCTTTTTGCTTGGTTCTCTATTGCCAATAAACTCTTGTAATAATATCAAACTATTTATTCATTCATCATGTGCGTTTTGTAACATTTTATTGAAATATATATTTGAAATGTGTCTAGTGTCCAATGCTGAAATTTCAAAAGTTTTATCAAGTTGGATGTTTGACTAGTGTGGTTAAGCTTTAAACTCATCTTATTGTAAATGATTTTAGTTACATTTTCAATATATACGGTCATAAAAAAAATTTCCGAGTGAATCCCTATATGCACGCCCAAATCCAATTTTACAATTAGCCTTGGAAGAGGACAGATCGAGTCTTCTCTTTCTCTCTCTTCTCTCACTTCCTCGCATGACGCACCACCGCATCAACACCACCTACTTCCATGGCGGATCCGCCGCGATCTTCATCCTCCTCCTACTAACCGTCACCACCTCCTCCACCACTCTTCCGATCCCAGGACTAGACACCTTCTTAACCAACCAATTCCGCCTCGACCCCAAAGCCACCAACGACTCCTTCGGATCTCTCTCCTCATCCCTCAAACGCGCCCTCTCCTCCTCCCCACTCCACTTCACTTCCCTCTCCCAACCCCTCCTCTCCCTCTCGGTCCCCGTCTCCCTCCACGTCCGCTTCGTCGGCGACTCCTTCCCCTCCTCCTCCGCCGCAACTCTCTCCTCCTTCATCACATCCGCCGTGACGAGCGACAACTTCCACGTCATCTCCCCTCCCGACTCCTCCACCGATCACAACCTCGCCGTCTCCCACTCACTCCACCTCGACGCCTCCCTCTCCCCCACATCCCTCTCCTCCCGCCTCGACGCCGCCTTGAAATCCCTAATCTCCTCCACGACCTCCTCCCTCCGATCCAACCTCCTCTCCCTCCCTTACTCACCAATCGACAATATCGTGAAGCAAGAGTACGATCAAGAGAAGCACGGAGACGGAGGAGTCTACATCTACCTGCTCTCCCTAGGTCCTCAATCAAAACCCTACGCGTACAGCTACTCCCACGGAGACTCCTCCGCCGGGTTCACGAAATGCCTGGGGAGCATCTGGACCGGGAAGGAGCGTTACCTCTGGATCGATCTCTCCGCCGGACCCGTGGATTACGGTCCCGCGTTATCAGGCGACGGCGTGCTGCCACGTGGCGAGTTTCACCCTCTCGCGGCTTTCCACGGCCGTCCCAAATCGGAGAAGGCTTTGCTTGCGGATTTGGCTTCGCTTGTGTACAACGCGTATCAGGTACTGCTTGTTCCTTCTCTGAGGATCCCTGTCTACTTCGAGGAGAATTTGGTTGTTCAGTTGATTCATGTGTACGGGTCGGAGCATAAGGACCCGGTTGGGTTGGATTGGGAAGCTGTGAAAGGAACGTTTCTGGAGGAAGCTGGGTTGTTGTTGGGAGAGCAGAAGCTGAGTTTCAAGAGTTTTAGTGTGAATTACAGAGAGTGTCCGATTTGTTCGTTTGCTGTTTCTCGAGGGATGAACTCGTATACGTCTAGGTTCCTGTTTGATAACTACACGTTGATTGTTAGCGAGTATTTGGATTCAAAGCATATGCATCGGACGTTGACTGAATCGGGAGATGAGTTGAGAAGAGTCGCGGGGATACACGAGGAAGAGGAGTTTGCTAGGGTGTTACCTGTTTACGTGTTTGATTTGGATGTCAATACGCCGTTGTTGTTGGATAGGTATCATCAGTCCGTTGCTTTTAAAGACATGGTGATTGCTGTTAGAACTAGGGGGACACAGTCGGTGAGTGATTATACTTGTAATGGGCGTCATGTGTTTGTCCATACGAGAGATCTTGAAAGACCTCTCGTTGGTTCGATTCTTCAGAGCATGTGGGGTGTGTCCTCGACTCATCTGACGTGGAGCCCGAGGCATAACTCGACGTTAGTTGACTACACGTGGAGCGTAGGGCAGACGCCGTTTGGACCTTTCTCTGATATCTCGTCTCTTTCGTTTGTTCAGAAAGACGCTGCTAAGAGAAACGTGATTCTGACGTCGCTGAACACGACTATCTCTAGCGCGGTCGATGTGATCGATTCAGCGGTTGCTTATGGAGGAGAGGCGATCCTTGTGAAACAGAACCGGCACTCTGAGTTCATGCAGAGGTGGAATCTTTTGAAGTATAAGATGGAGAAATCTGTTTCTGCTCTTTCGCACAATGACTTCGAGATGGCTTTGTTCTACTTGAGATCGGCTTCGCATGACTTGTACTCGATGCATTCGGTGGTGTTCCTGGCGTCACAAGAGGTGGAAGCGAGTCTCAACTGTTTTAAAGATCCTCCGTTCCCGTGGGGAGCTGTTTCAGTGTCTGGAGTAGGGTTAGTGGCTTTGGGTTACGTGTACGCTAAAAGAGATAGGCTCTTCAAGAGCAAAAGAAAACAGTTCTGAAGAATCCAAGTCCTTTACATTGGATAAAAGACTACTTAGCTTGGTTTTTTGGGTCGATACAACATGTACTATTATGAGCTTGTTTCAATTTGGTAATGTTGAACAAAAGAAAAATGTTGGATCTTTTTTTCTTATGGTTGTCTATTTATTTTTGAATAGTTAAGACAAACTTGAAACTGGTTTTCTTGTTAACTAAATCACTTGAGAGAGAGCTAAGAGAATGTTACTAATTTATGTTTTCAGTTGATTTGAAAATAGATAATCCCTCCGTTTCATTTTAATTGTCTTTCTAGGTTTATGTATACAGATTAAGAAAACATATAATTTTGTATATTTTCAAAATAAAAATACAATTATCTATACACCTAACCATAGTTCAACCAATAGAAAAATAAAAGAGAGAATCTTATTAATAAATTTTGTATTGAAACTCTAAAACGACATTTATTTTGAACGAAAATTTTTTTCTACAACAACAATTAAATGAAGTATATAATACTAAAAATTATTTTGCAAATTTAACTTTGATTAGTTTCTTGCCAATTCACTTAAATTAATATTTTCAAAATAATTAGTTAATATCTTACAATTTTATTGTAATTAATATTAATAAATCTATATACTTTTGGTTTTTTGTCTTTGTAATTTTAAAATAATATTGTTTCATATGTTTCATATCATTAAAATTAATTGTAAAACTGAATTCATAAGTAAATAACCTAATTAAATATAAAATAAAATAATATTTATAAGATGAGAACTAAGATTATCTTCGATGGTCTATTTTCTTAAATAGAGTAATTCTATGATATAATTCAATTATACACTAATAATATTATATTGTAGAGTTAAATAATAGAAAAATGAATGTCGATCTCCGGGTTTTTTATTTGTAAAGTTTGTTCCTTGGTAATTGAAGCTTAATGGTTTATTAGGTGTTTCGTCCGTTTATGGGGCATAAAATTTTTATAATTACTTATTAATATATACATTATTAATTAAAATATTATAATAAAATTATGATTTATGTTTTCAAATACTTACGTATTATAAATTTTATACACTATATTCATTTTATTAATAAATAAATCTTAGAAATCACTCAATATTTTCTTTTCAATTATATAAAATTAAAAATTTTACTTGATTAGTATTTAGTTACGTGTTTTTGTCTTTTTAAAAAAAATTGGACTTTTTATGAAAGTTTTTTCGGATAACAACACAATATATATATAAATGACTTTTCATTTTAGAATATTTTTAGATTTTGGATAATTCTTACTATTTTTAATTTTAATCACTTATCTAATAAAAATTAAATTCATTTTTATTTTTTTACTAATATATATATATATTATTTTATATATAAAGTAAACATATTTTTGTTTTATTATATAGTAAAATATAAAGTATGATAAAAGTATTTTTATTTTAAAACGAAAATAGAGTTTTGTTGAAGATGACTAGATGAGTGTAACCTATGATAAAATTTTTTTTTCTAATTACAAGAAGCCTGAAAGACGCACTCCACCGCCCAGGTATCCTATAAAAGACTCTCCTCTTCTACTT
This sequence comes from Brassica nigra, assembly GCA_016432835.1. Classification (NCBI taxonomy): domain Eukaryota; kingdom Viridiplantae; phylum Streptophyta; class Magnoliopsida; order Brassicales; family Brassicaceae; genus Brassica; species Brassica nigra. Next base: position 10,217,121 of record CM028247.1, on the reverse strand, counting down.
CTCTCGCTCATTTCTCTCGTCTCTCATCTCGTTGAAGCCATGGCGGACGGACATTCCTTCAATAACATCTCTCTCAGTGGTCGCGGTGGTACGGTACGTTCCTCTCTCTCTCTCTATGTATATACCACTCTTATTACGTCGTCGGTTTTGTTTTCCGAGGAATTTTCACTCCCTTTCGCCCTTTTCCGCTTGCTCCGAAACCCTAATTTCTTATTCTTCTAGCCGCCGCCGCGCTCAATTACTCGATATGAGATTAATATGTAGTTTTCGATTCAGCAACGTATCTTTTCTTTTAGTTTACAATTGTTTATGGATCTTCTAAGTGCCAAAATGTTTACATCTCGCCGCGGTTCTTGCAATCCTATGATTGATTCAAAACATTCTTCATCGACGTTTTAGTGATGTTTATTAGGGTTAAATGTTGTTCAATTGGGGATTTTTTTTTTTCAATTTTGGTACTGCAGAACCCAGGCCTCCTTAAAATAAACTCGGGAGGGATTCAATGGAAGAAGCAAGGCGGTGGAAAAGCTGTGGAAGTCGATAAGTCTGATATCGTAGGCGTTAGCTGGATGAAGGTTCCAAGGACAAACCAGCTTGGTGTCAAAACCAAAGATGGCTTATACTATAAGTTCACTGGCTTTCGTGATCAGGTTTGCTCCATATCTTTTGTAGAAAGATTCCTTGTCTTTGATCAAGCTCATGTGTTTGTTTGGTGTAATAGGATGTTGCGAGCCTGACCAGCTTTTTCCAAAGTGCTTTTGGGAAAACGCCTGAAGAGAAACAACTATCTGTCAGTGGTCGCAATTGGGGAGAGGTGGATCTGAATGGTGTGTTCTCGTCCCTCATAAGTGACTGTTCTTATAGTCTTAGAAGGATTTGTCTATTACCATATTTATTGGTTGAGTCTCTCCCTTTCTTTGTGCAGGGAACAATCTGACCTTTTTGGTCGGTGGAAAGCAAGCGTTTGAAGTGTCCCTGGCTGATGTTTCACAGACTCAGCTTCAAGGGAAAAACGACGTCTTGTTGGAGTTTCATGTTGATGATACTGCTGGTGCCAATGAGGTATACTGCAGATTTGGTTTCTCCTTAGAAATGTGATCTCTTGGATGATATGTATGTAAGGGTAGATATGATGCTAGCTGTGTTCCTGATTTTGTTTATATGTGTTTACAGAAAGACTCGTTGACGGAGATAAGTTTTCATATTCCTAATTCCAACACTCAGTTTGTTGGTGATGAAACTCGTCCGCCTGCTCAAGTGAGTTGTCAAGCCTTTTATATAGGTGTGTGTCTCGAGTATTCTTTTTGCTGATGCCAAGAGCATATGTCTCAGGTTCTCCATGACAGAATCATGGCTGTGGCTGATGTTGGTGCTGGAGTTGAAGAGGCCGTCGTCACATTTGAGGGTATCGCAATCCTCACACCCAGGTGAAGATTTTTCCTCCATCTTTTCTTGACGATTAGTGTATTAGTTGATCATTTTATCATATGTTGTACTGTATGGCTGCATCGTCTCATGAATACATAATTGGTTTTTCTTTTCACAGGGGTCGGTACAGTGTGGAGCTTCACCTTTCCTTCTTACGATTGCAAGGACAAGCTAATGACTTCAAAATCCAATACAGTAGTGTTGTCCGAGTGTTTTTGCTTCCGAAGGTATTTGTTTTCTAATCATATCCTGGTGATGTTTATTTATGTTAGCAGTCATCAGATCAGAGGCATTGTCATGTTATGGTCGCTGTTATTAGTTAAACTCTTGTTATCTGTTTTCTGCATGAGCAGTCAAACCAGCCACATACGTTTGTTGTTATCTCTCTTGATCCACCAATCCGGAAAGGTCAGACAATGTACCCCCATATTGTGATGCAGGTAAGCATTGGTGTTGTTGTCCTTTCATATCAATTTTCTTAATGTAAGTGTGTTGCTTACATCTGTTTTTCCCACCTTCTCTAGTTTGAGACTGACTCCGTCGTCGAAAGCGAACTGTCAATTAGTGATGATCTTATGAACACAAAATTCAAGGACAAGTTGGAGCCATCATATAAGGTCTCTTTCTTGACTGCGCTTATGTTATCATTCATTAATAGAAATAATTTCTACATACACTTATTGCGAGTGATATGGCTTTGAATCTTCAGGGTCTCATTCATGAAGTGTTCACCACAGTGTTGCGTGGGCTGTCTGGTGCAAAGATCACTAAACCAGGGAAGTTCCGCAGTTCCCAAGATGGATTTGCAGTGAAATCATCTCTCAAGGCAGAAGATGGTGTTCTTTATCCACTTGAGAAGGGATTTTTCTTTTTACCTAAACCTCCAACGCTTATACTTCATGATGAGGTATTTTGTGATTGGGAATTTTCGTTGGGCTGTGAGATAGAGTTAGTTTGTTCAAACCGTTTACTTTTTCATTTTTAGATTGACAATGTGGAGTTTGAAAGGCATGCTGCTGGTGGTGCTAACATGCATTACTTCGATCTTTCCATAAGACTGAAAACTGATCATGAACATCTGTTCCGGAATATTCAGAGGAATGAGTATAATAATCTCTACTCCTTCATAAGGTTAGAACGGTGTATTTCAGTATCAACTGTGACTGGATTGAATTGTTGTGAAATAAAACATTATCTTCCATTACTGCAGCTCTAAGGGTTTGAAGATTACAAACCTTGGAGGAGCGGGTACCACAGACGGTGTTGCTGCTGTCCTTCAGGATGATGATGATGCTGTTGACCCTCATCTTGAGCGTATCAGAAACCAAGCTGCTGATGAGAGTGACGAGGAGGCAAGTAGTTTATGTCTGACCGAGTTACTTCAGTGTTCTGATGTTCATGTTTTTGACAATCAATATTTTTGATTTATGAAGGACGAAGATTTTGTTGGGGGTGAGGATGACGACGGTGGTTCACCAACTGATGATTCTGGCGAGGACGACTCTGATGCTAGTGACGGTAGCGGAGGAGAGGAAGAGGTAGAACTCTTTTCATATAAATCAAACTCTTTCACCAGCGAATCGTATCTCAACATATTCGTACCATTTTTGAACCGTTTTCAGAAGTCTATCAAGAAGGAACCAAAGAAAGAGACGAAAAGCTTGCCCCCAAAGAAGAAAGCAGTAGCAACAGAAGAAGGCAGCAGCAAAAAGAGGAAGGTGAAAAGGAAGAAGGATCCAAATGCACCAAAGAAGGCAATGTCTGGTTTCATGTACTTCTCCCAGATGGAAAGAGATGTGAGTTCCTTCTCTCTCCTTTTTTTTCTACATTTAACTCTTAATACGTTTTACTGTTTCTTTTTTATCCCACAGACTTAGCATATTCCTGAGCTGTAGATGTGGCGACCAAATACTAACATATATCATTTTTTATATTGGTGAACTGATCAGAACATAAAGAAGATTAACCCAGGAATAGGATTCGGAGATGTGGCGAAGGTGCTTGGAGATAAGTGGCGTCAGATGTCTGGTAAAATTCAAAATATTTCCTTTAAAGCTACAGTTATTGGTCTTATAAGCTTAGCACGCGATCTTATTTATCGTGTGTGTGTTTTCATGTGACCATAGCTGAGGAAAAAGAGCCGTATGAAGCTAAGGCACAAGTCGACAAGAAGCGATACGAGGATCAGATTAGTGATTACAAGAACCCTCAGCCAATGCTTGTTGACTCAGAAAACGATTCCGACAGTAACTAAACTCTGATACCCCCAAAGACTCCCAAGCATCTGAGATGTTACATGTTATCTTGTCTGCTCTGCTTCATCTTTAGTTCGCGATTTTTTTTTTATGTAGTGATGTTGAACATCGTAATTTAGCTGGCTAAAGTTCACAAAGATCCACGAGTTATTTGCTTTTTAAGACTAGCTATACCAACTACTTATCTGCAAATCACACAATTTATTTTCGTTGAATCAAACTTCGAATCCTAACAAAGTCGATTATAATTCTTTCAAATTAAAGTTCATATGATGATGATGTAATACATAAGGTTCTGAGATGAAACTTACGTACAAGAAGCAGCATCTAAAATCTTATCGACAATGGGACGAGTTCTACACATAGCTTCCAACAACGTTGCCCTGCCCATCGTGATTTTGTAACATCCCGAGTTGTGATATGTGGAAAGGCTTAAGAGGATTGATTTGGCTACCTATGTCACAAAGTTGACTTACCTTTTTCGGAGCACATCTAGAAAGAACTCCAGAGTTAAGCGTGCTTGAGTTGAAGTATTGGAAGGATGGGTGACCTATCGGGAAGTGATTCGCGATAGCGTGCGAGTGAGGCCAAAGCACGGAAAAAGGTCGGATGGTGATTGCAGGGTGAGTAAACAATAATTTTGAACCTTTCGGAAATTTAACGACCGACCGTCGGACGGGATGGGACCCGCGGAACGAGAGAGCGGGTGTGGATGGCCTATTAGCCATGGACGAGTCGGAGTGTTACAAGTGATATCAGAGCTAGTTAGCTGTCTCGGTTCTGACCCGAGAGGCGTCTTGAGACCTGTCGGGGGGCGCAACGAAGACGTTGCGTTCTTTGAGAGGGGATGAATCGTAACATCCCGAGTTGTGATATGTGGAAAGGCTTAAGAGGATTGATTTGGCTACCTATGTCACCAAAGTTGACTTACCTTTTCCGGAGCACATCCAGAAAGAACTCCAGAGTTAAACGTGCTTGAGCTGGAGTAGTGGAAGGATGGGTGACCTATCGGGAAGTGATTCGCGATAGCGTGCGAGTGAGGCCAAAACACGGAAAAAGGTCGGGTGGTGATTGCAGGGTGAGTAAACAATAATTTCGAACCTTTCGGAAATTTAACGACCGACCGTCGGATGGATGGGATGGGGCCCACGGACCGAGAGAGCAGGCGTGGGTGGCCCATTAGCCATGGGCGGGTCGGGGCGTTACAGATTCCTTGTTTAGTTTCGCTCAAGTCCACATATTCTTCTCATGCTCTCTCCCACTCAAAACATTGGACCAACGATCCCAAAGCCAACGTCACTAGCCGCAAAGCTAGCCCCAATCCAGGACAAGCTCGTCGTCCCATCCCAAATGGCATCAACTTTTTATTCTCCCCTTCCTTCTCAAACCTCTCTGGCTTGAACTTTTCTGGCTCTTCCCACATCATTGGGTCTCTATGTATGGCCCATACGTTTACCAATAAGGTTGTTCCACGTGGGACATCATAGCCTGCCACCATGCAATCTTCTGATGCCATGTGAGGAAGAAGCAGTGGAACCACAGGATAAAGCCGTAGAGTCTCCGACACAATGCTCTGGAGATAAGGAAGTTTTACGATGTCTTGTTCCTCTATTAACCGGTCTGAACCGATTTGCTCGTCGATTTCGGTTTTTGCCTTCTTTAATACTTCTGGATGGTTCAATGGCGCCAATATGACGGAGGTTGCGCCAGCTGTCACCATAAGGTGCACTGACCATGGTGGTATAGTTGTACCCCATGTGTTTCGCGAAAATAAACTCCGGCCGGTTGGCGAAAAAGATGTCGTTCTTGGTGAAACATTCCTCGGCTACCAAGTGAGAAGAAACGATGAAAACAAGACGAGAGCAGCCGAGGCGGAGTGAGAATATTGAGGCGCCGCCTAGTGATTTGGAGAGAGATAGAAAAATCTGTTGAAGCGGCATCTTTAGGAGGTGGAGGTGTCCGATAACCGGAAGTGACCAAACTGGATTCGGCGGTAGGTTTAATTTGCGCCGACGTGTTCCGAAAAATAATGTTAGAGAGAGGAATAGAGATAGGATCAGGTAGAAAGTTTCCATTGTTGAGTTGTGTTTTTTTTTTCTTCCAATTTTTGCTAAATTAATCAGAAGGGTAACGACACGCACACACTGAAGCTAATAGTGTCTCAATTATTGAGTAAATCAGATACATACGTGAGTGGTAGAGAATACAAGCGGGTAATAGTTTTGCTGAGGTCACTACTTACTATAAATAGATACTCATCATGCATGCATAACACGTGCTTGCTAACCACAATGATGTGTGCTTGTTGTATAGTATATTGTTTGTCTGAATTGCGTCGCTGAGTTCTTTGGGTTAACAAGTCGAACACCAACAGCATGTGGTACGGATTTGTTGTGTCTAATAACAGTGGTAACGAACGTAGTTAATAAAGAAAACATGCGATATTATTATATTAATTTAGAAATAACGATATTTTGTTAATGGTTACAAATAGAGATAAATATCGCATGGCGTTTCCCTCCTTCATATTAAGTTAAAAATAAAAACAATATTATTTAAGATGAACTCATGGCTCCCTCCTTCATATCTGTTGTTGTTAACTTGCGTCTCACTCAGTCTAAGTGTTTGGTGCTAGTGTGGCTCAATGGCCTGAACACTTTTCCTCCGCCCAATTGTGCCTTACCCGCGGCATCGTACTGAAATCCTCCTCCCAACCCCACTGATCCCCCCAAGAATCCTCCGACATTACCTCCGGCGTTACCTCCGACGTTAGCTTCGGTTTCAGCTCCGACGTTTCCTCCGACCTTGGCTCCTGCATTACCTCCAACATTGGCTCCGGTCGTAGGTCCACAACCGACTCCGGCTTTACCTCCAACCTTGGCTCCAGCTTCAGCTCCTAATTCGGCTCCGGCATTACCTCCGACTTTGACTTCGCCTTGAGCTCCGACGTTGCCTCCGACGTTGCCTCCGACCTTGCCTCCGACCTTGCCTCTGCCTCTGCCTCCAACCTTGCCTTTGCCTTTGCCTTTGCTTTTGCCTTTGCCTTTGCCTCCAACCTTTCCTCCGATTTTAACTTCGCCTTGAGCTCCAACGTTGCCTCCGACATTGCCTCCGACAAGTCCTCCGACATGGCCTCCGACAAGTCCTCCGACATGGCCTCCGACAAGTCCTCCGACATGGCCTCCGACAAGTCCTCCGACATTGCCTCCGACAAGTCCTCCGACATTGCCTCCGACAAGTCCTCCGGCCTTGCCTCTGCCACGACCTCCGAACTTGCCTCCAACAAGGCCTCCGACTCCGGCTCCGGCTCCGGCATTGCCTCCTACTCCAACTCCGGCTCCGGCATCGCCTCCGATTCCAGCTCCGGCACTGCCTCCGACTCCGGCTCCGACATTACCTTCGCCTTGAGCTCCGGCATGACCTTCAACCTTGCCTCCGGCATTACCTACGACTCCGGCTCCGACATTACCTTCGGCTCCAGCATTACCTCCGATGGCTCCGAAAAAGTTGCCGCCAAGTTGAACACCCTTCTTGATGACAACATCGAGGAGGCCACCGGGTTTAACGGGGTTCAACATCGGCTTCCCGGCGAATTTAACGCTGCACCTAGTGATCGCCTTCACGAAAACATTAATGTAACCCTTCAACTTAATCACACACTTCTCAACCCTGACCCTGTCACCCTCGCATATCTCAGCGTTGGCATCAAACTTGTACTTAGCCGAGATCTCATCAATCATCTGCTCCAGCTCAACGAACCCATCAGCCATCGGTCTGTAGCTCTTCCGCACCCCAGCCGCAAGCTTACCTTCAACACCAATGGCTACTAGAGCCGAATACATCGCCTCGTTCATGAAAGCGTATTTGGCATGTACGGAACTAAACACGCTCTTGACGGCTGTACTCTTGGAAACAACGAGGTAGTCGCTGAAGGCTTTGCAGGTGGCGAACAGAGTGTTGAACTGAGGTGTGTTGGGTGCGGATTTGATCTTCTTCTGGATGAGTTTAGAGATTTCGATGGAGGGGAAAGTTTGGAGTTGGGACAACTTAGGTGGGCATAAGTTCTTTTTTGTTTTCTTAGGTGGGTGAGCTGAGACGGAGCCAATGGCTAGAACCACGGCTATAAATAACAACAGAGAGATCCTTGCCATGGTTGTTTTGATGACAAGGTAAAAAAAATGAAAAAAAAAAACTAAAAAGAATATGAAGGAAGTGCAGTTTGTGATTGAGGACTTTGAAAGGTATATATACATTTTTCACAAAGCCTAATAATAGGTCAAGGAAGGTTACAAGAACAGAAAAAAAAAACACAGCATACAAAAGAGAGATTCATGGTCGTTCACTTGAATTTTTCTGTCTAAACGAATTAGATGGATCACAAAAAAAAAACAAAAAACAAACATTTGTGAGAAGAAGTCATTACAGGTTAATTTAGACAACCACTGTTCATAGAATATTAAAATACATGTTTAGTTTTCAATTTTTCATTATATCATTTTTGTTTGCATTCAGCAAAATATATTTTTTATGCTATGAAAACAAATACAGAAAAGCAAATGGTGATAGTATAGTGGTAGTCTGTTGAGGTTCGGTGTCTACTCACGTTGATCCTAAGTTCGGTATCCGATGAAAACTAACTTATCGCTGTTTAATCAACATGGGTTTAGATTTCAGTCCAAGTGAGTGGATTGTAACAGACAATAGGTTTACTCCTGACAATAGTTGGAAGGTATTTAAATTTGGATCAGACAATATGGTATACTTTTCAAACTATTCTACTTTGAAACATTAAGTGCGTTTCTCCCGGAACCGACTAGATAGCTGAAAAGGTTTATAAAAAAAAAAAAGCAAAGGAAGAGCTAGTTTGCTACAATACTGATAACTATATATGTGTCATTTACTTATTTCTACTGATTACTTATATCTTGCTATGACGTTATTTTAGATTTAGAGAAAAAATTATAGAAAAAGGAAGTTCAAACTTTTGAGGATTATTAATGCGCATCAAGAATTGTAGATTAGTTATTCACATCGTTTATAAAAACTCTAAAACATGAGTTTTGCCTTTATAAAATTTCTCTCTGGTTTTTATTTCTTCAATTTAATTTGCTGCGTTTTACACCACTATGAATAGTTGAATACAAATAAACATTTTATGTCATGTCTTCAGTGTTAACCGAGCGCCTTTGGAATCAATTCTCGACAATGAACTCTTGAATCTCTATACCGGTGTGGCGTGCACCGCCCTGTAACCTAATCAAAACTTGATCCCCAAGTTTCAGCGAGGTCACAGGAACAGCAGTTTTCCCAGATGAGTTTACTACCAAAAAAAAAGAAAAGCAAAACACATTCATCAGAAAACCATTTGATTTGATGTAAAACAAGTAGCAACCTGCAATGAAAGATCTCAAGACAAGAAAACCTTGATGAGGAGTGACTAATGCAACTGTCTCCGCGTTCTGTAGGATGGTGCTAAAACTCGTTTCATCCTCCTTTGCACTAAGCTGCAAGAGATGAAACAGCTTATAAGTTCAAAAGCTCAGAGAAACTAATAAGATATGTAATATACAAAACCTTAGCCTCCACGAGGATGAGTGGGCGCTTCTCTATTTTAACTCTCCCGACAACTGCTGTCCGCTGTTTTCCTTTCTGATCAACAACGATTACTTCTCTTCCTGTCTTTAGCTCGGAGAGGTAACACGTCTTTCCTCCTGGAACAGCGACATAAGCATGAACTGGTCCCTGTGATTCAAGTTTTTGAGTGAAGAATAGTATCTTCAAACTTATTAGATGAAGGAGACAAAACTCACAGCGTTGACTCTAAATGGTCTGCTTGCGATGTAATTAGACTCCAAGCATTCTGAGTGAACCAGGAAGAATCCTCTTGCAAAGGATCCAACCTTGTCACAGAAGAAGAAGGATTCATAGATAAATGGTTTTTAAGGTTAAGTAACGTTAATGTTGGAGAAAAGAGTATTATACAGGCAAACATACAAGAAGACCTTCACCGGGTCTCATGAGGCTGCAAAGATCAACACAGACTCTGTCTCCCATACCGACCATTTGAATCCGAGTTATCGTAGCTTCACTCAAGCTTAACGTATCACTTTCTTCGTTCCTTTTGTCAAAGTATTCCTGATAGAAGCAGAAACTATAAGAAGCAACAAAACAAAGAAGGTGGATGCTGTGCTTTAATGAGATGATGATAACCTTTAGGTCAAGAACAGCTTTGACATCTTCTGTTTTAAGAATGATTCCGCCGAGACCGTGTTCTAAAGCCTATAGCCAAGCATAAAAACCTTTTGATGAACTCAACGGGAAAACGTAATGTCAGTCAACATCAGAAACTAGAAGCTACCTCAAGGTATAGTTTTGCTTCTGAGGGAGTGCTTGAAATGGCAAACACCGTTTTCTCACTTCCTTGGAGAGACGCCACTATATTTTCCGCTGGGATTGACTGCAACACGAAACATTATGCGTTATCCAAAAGGTAAAACAGTGAGTGTGTGTGTGTGTGTGTGTGAAATTAACCTTCCAGTCTAAAAGACCAAGAACAATATTTTCCGTCTGCTCATCTTCAATCTTAAGCTTCTGCAGCTCCTCAGGTGTTGAAACCTCAAAGACAGCAGCCACAACTTTCCCCCTTCCATCAGTAACTTGCTTCTCATCAATAAACAATGCATCCACCAAAGCAATCGCTGCAAGAAAACTCAGTACATCGAATCAAACCGAGTAACTAAAGGAAACTTTTTAGTTTGTTTGTGATTCTGGAATGTACATGACCAGTCATCAGAAAGTTGTAGATTATCTGATGAGAAGACAAACGTGTTCCACCCTCGTTCCACTGCCGTCGTCATCACTTCTTTGCACTCAGTCCATATCCAAACCTTCTTTGATCGGTGAAGATTCGTAGGCAAAGTGGATGCAGACATTCTCACAGCAAGTCTCTGAGGAAAAGTTCTTTTGCTAAGTCTAATCGAACTATGATGAGAGCTCCACGATAGTAATCTACAAAGTCCCAATCTTTCTGCATTTATCAGCATAGCTCACAAGTCACAATGAAGAAAGTTCAAAGCTTTCAGATCATTACATTAAAACATACACAAAAAGACTCATTCTTTCTGTATCATCAACATAGCTAATAAGTCACAATGAAGAAAGTTGAAAGCTTTCAGATTATTACATTAAACACACATAAAAAGACTCAATCTTTCTGCATTATCTGCAAAACCCAGATGAAATTAAACTAAAAATTCAAGGCAAAGATTAGCATCTGAAGCTGTTCTGCAATAAACTCAATCCATAAACTTAGGTTTGCTTTTTGACCCTGAGAACCATTAAAGAGAAAAGACTAACCTTTTGTTAGAGAGAAACAATGGAGCTGGGTTGGAGATTGGATGTAAGAAACAGAGGAGACCAAAGGCAAAGCCATTACCTCTTGTCTGTTCCGATCTTTTACTTCGCTTTCTCTCGCAGGACTGTGGGGGATTGTATTGGGTCATTCCGGTTTGTCCCCGGTCCAACCGGGTTTCTCAAAATTAAGTCTTGATATAGCCGAAACCGTCTAAAACCGATATCCGGTTCGGTTCAATACATAAGTTATGTTTTATTCCACATGATCAAAGATGAGTCAATACATAAATTTATTGTCACATATTCATTGAATTATATCCAACGGTTCAAGAATATATATATACTTCTGATCGTTAGATAATATCAGCATAAGTGAAAACAGTTTATTTGCTGTTCTTGTGTTGCATGCATCACCATATATTTGCAAAAAGTTTTGGTCTCAAATGTAGTTTCAGCACACGATAGGCCCGTGAACTCGCATGACACGATTAAAGATATAGAGAGAGAGTCAGACGTCTCTAAGAGAGCCATTGGGTTCGTGTTAAAGCTGGAGAACGATTTCTTATGGTATGCATAAAAGAGAAATTCACATGAAGAATTTTAACAAGAAAATATAATAAGATAAAAGACTGAAAATTTGATATGATATGCATATAACTTATTATTATTAATTTCTCACTATTTAATGTGTCATGTATACATACTCACAATTCTTGTATATTCATATTTTACAACGGAATTTAAAGTAGGAACAAAAAAAAAACAAAATTATGCATGCAGTAAGGCTAACAACGCATGTCAGTAATTCTCTAGTATTTAGCAAAAACATTCTACAGCTCGCTGCTGTAATGTTAGCAGGGCCATTGCTTTATTGAAATTTATAAGTATTAAATATATGTGTTTGACCTATCTGGTCCGATCGAGAGCCGACGAGTTTGAATTTAAGAAGAGCCGGTGTTTTTCTCCTCTGAGGAATGCTTGAAGCTGCTATGGCCTGAGGTTTGTGAGTGTGACTTTCGGTAGCTAGCAGATCTTTCATAACTCATTTTTCCCTTCGTCGAAGTCTCTCCTTCGGCGGAGCCATCATTTGTACTTCCGCTCGGGGCACCGGCGGATGATCCTCCAGCTTCGTGAGATGACATTTCACTGAAGGAGGAGGTCTCACTACTACCACCTGAAGCTGAACCAGAGGGGCTACTGGCGGGACCTTCCATGCCGCTACTACCACCTGTAGTGTCCGCAAAAGAACCTCCACTATTCATTGTACTTTCTGCTTCGGCAGAGGTTTGAGTTGAGGTTCCACTCGCACCGCCTGAAGTGCTTGCTCCTCCTGCCGACATGTCAGATGTACTTCCGCTTGGACCACTAGCACCAGAGGTTTCACCTCCCGCACCAGCATCGCCAGAGGTTTCACCACCAGCACCTGAGGTTTCACCACTAGGACCACCCGCACCAGCATCTCCTGAGGTTTCACCACCAGCACCAGCTTCACCACCAGCACCAGCTTCACCAGAGGTTTCACCACCCGCACCAGCTTCACCAGAGGGTTCACCACTAGGACCACCAGCACCAACATCTCCAGGACCTGAGCTCTCGGTTGGACTTCCACTCGGGCCACCGGCAGATGCTCCACCGTCAGTGCTTCCACTTTCGGCACCAGTTTCACTTTGGGTCTCAGTAGAGCTTTCTTCATTAGAGTTTGCACCACTAGCATCCTTGGAACTTTCTCCTGATTCAGTTGCTTTTTCATCCTTGGAGCTTTCATCTTTGGAGCTTTCATCCTTGGAACTTTCATCCTTAGAGCTTTCTCCTGGTTCAGTTGGGCTTCCACTCGGGCCAGCAGCACCAGGAGTTTCACCATCACCCGTTCCACTACCGGCACCAGCTGTACTTCCGGCCTCAGCGGGGCTTTCAACACCCGTGGAGCCTGGTCCTGATGAGCTGTCACTTGGGCTTCCAATTGGGCTACTACTTCCACCTTCAGCAGGACTTTCATTAGAGGGAGAACCACTGTCGCTTGGACTTCCACTATCACCTGGGCCATCACCAGAGGCAGGACTACCAGTTTCAGCTGAAGGGGAACCGGTGGCCTCACTTGGACTTCCACTGCCACCAGTGCTTAATGCATTTTCCATGGAGGAAGAACCACTGGCCGAGCTTCCAGTTTCCGTGGAGGAAGAAGAGATGCTGCCCGAGGTTCCACCTCCACAGCCAAGGGATTTGAGATCAATATTACCGTCACCACTCTTCTCAGTTGCGGTTTTCACAAACTGACCGATCACTTGTGCCCATTTCGACATAGATGTGACCAGCTCTGTCCTTTGTTCACTTGTCAGTGTTTGTGAACCACTCCTCTTGTACTCAGCAAAAGTTTTTCCCATCGACACCAAACTTTCTATCAATTTGCTTGTATGCGCCTACCACAAAACCCAAAAAAAACACAATAATGGGCATGCATGTTCTAATATACTCAAATGAGTTCACATTGTGAATAACAAAAACATAAACTCTTACCGATGATCCTGCTTTGCCACCCATTTTAGTGATAGCCTTGAAGAGCTCCTCAGATTTTGTTTTCAACTGAGAATGGAACTCTGAAGACGACCCTGATGCTGAGTTTATGAAGGCCATGAACTCCTTCAGCTTTGTGAAGAACTCCTTGTACTCCTCCTTCGGGGGACTTAAACCTTCAAGGTGGTCTATAAAACTAAGTATACCCTTAGAAGCAAAAGGTTCGAACTCGCTGGATATTGTAGGAATTTTCTTCAAGTAATGGTCTAATAAGAAATGTCCTTGCACTTCATATATGGTACTTGTTGTTATCATAAACATTAGACATATTCCTAATGGAAATTTTGCCATTTTCTTGTTAGATGGAAAAGCAGAGAATTAGAGTGATTTATTTCTATTTAAGTTTTTGAAAATTTATGTTTTTTTTTGTTTTTTTCTAGTGGTTTTATTTTCTGAGAGAACTCGATTTATATAGATGCTTAAGAATTCTAAATTTGATTTAAGAGAAATTGGTGGATCCATTGAAGGCCACGAGAGAATAGCACCAAAAGAAAAAGAGACTAATGGCTCTCATGTTCCATAACCGATTAGAACGGCAAATTTGTGTTCCACTTCGTGTTTCTACCATCCTATATTTAGAGAAATAAATCACTACCATATAAATAAAGAAATAACATTACAGTCCATCTTTGTAATTATGCTTTGTAGAAATATTTAAATCCTCTCATTCCCTAATACATTTTTAATAACAAATGATATATAGATTTGAATCTGATTGGTAATACAACCAATAAATAACAAACCTTTTAAAATATTTAAGAAAGCCAACACTTTATTTTTCGGTCTCGTGTCCTCCAGCCAGGAATCTAACAATGATGTATATGTGAATCTATCTGACCTTCAGTGGGCTGCTGGTCTTGAAGTCTCTTGGGCAGCCTCAGCTTCTAACTTGCTACTTGAAAGGTAGTTCCCCTTGGGCAGCCTCAACTTCTAACTTGCTACTTGAAACCAATCTTAACTCTCTAGTCACAATGCGTTCTTCTACGATTCTGTTTTGACGAATACATAAACGGATTTCTCAGAAAGGTAGTTTCCCTAGTTGACGATAGTTCCTTGCTACGTACCACGCTTTTCACTTGAGAATAACCTTCTTCCAAATCCATTTAACACATTTGGTACAATATTACAGTTCGTTGACATAACGTTTTTACTATCTTTAAAAAAAAAAAAATAGAATGTAAAATTAATTCAAATCCAAAAAGTCGTTTGTCTATACAACTAGTAGCTAATAATTTGAATCAAAGAAGTTTAAAACAGTGATTGAACTTTTCTTTTTGGTTTATAAGCTAACGGTCTACTGGCATACCGCTCGGTGAGCCCAAGATCGTTGCTATAATCTCCCTCTTTTCTGATTGCACTGAGTTTGTTCCTTACTTCTTTGTCGATGATCCTGATCAGAGTTGTTCTTGGACGAGGAGGTTCTCCATGTTTTTATGTTGTTCCTTTCCCGCCATCAGTGCATCACCTAATAAACAGTCGTTTGAAAGCAGTATCTTAGAAGAAAGAGCTTGTGTTCAGATTGTTGAGAAGCAGAATTAGACTATTACAAGCTGAGGTGTAGTCCGAGCTGAACAGCAGTGAAGTTAGGTTATGCCATAGATCCCTTTTGTATTCACACTCGAAGAAAGATGGGGCCTTGACTCATCTGCGTTGGAGCAAAGAACACATGTACAGTTCCCTGTATCCCACTGTTTTGTTCTATCTTCTGTCGAAAGCCGAATTCTAATTGTGAATGAAATTTTAGTTTGCTGTGAGCTATGAAAACGTAATTTAGATGCTGTAGATAGAAATAAAAATGGGCTCCTTTATAAAACTTGTACAATACAAACGAAATCAAGTTACAGTTAAAAATTGAAATAATATCTTAAACCTTTTGTTTTATAAAGTTGAACACAGGCGGGAAAAAAATAAATAAATTAGACGTAGGCGACTGTTTCGAAAATTACAACATAGACAGCAAGAGTAGGAATACATTTACTAGTTAATGTTTCAAGTTTTTGACCCAAAAAAGTTAATGTCTTAAGTCACACGATCATATGTACCACAAAGGATTGTATTATTGGTACACACTACTAATCTAATGTGAACTCTAAGAGATGCAACCGGTTATATTGCCATGTACATGTGGATAATCATGAAGGTGTAAATAAGTAATGTTTTTATATTAATTGTGAGCATGCTTGATTTAGTTAGAGTCTAATTACAATAAAATTTGATCCTTCTAAATATAGACTGAAGAGAAACGTGGATGAAAAAAAATTGCCGTCAAAATAGAGCAGTAAACAATAAGAACCACATATATGCTACTCTCTCGCGACCTTAAACCGTTCCACCATTTTCTCTTTTAGGCACTTAAATTTAGAAGCTTTTACATCTATATAAGCCAAACTTCTCCCACAAACCAAAATAATTCGAAAAGAAAAAGAAAAAAAATAATAATTAATTAAAAAAGAAAACGAAAAAAACAATTTTACTTTGTTTTATTATTCCATTTTGTTTTCTTTTATAGAAAAAAAACATGGCAAGGATTTCACTAGGGTTATGTCTGATGTTAGTAGTAGCATCAAGTGTGATCTATGAAGCGCAAGGGCATTTCTTGTTAAAGAATTACTTGAAGACTCAATTTCCAAGCAAGGGCAACGAATTTACGCCATACGTTAACAGGGGTTTGACAGAGTTATTGACCGACCTTGAACGTTTCTGTCCACCGACTCCAGAGTTCAAAGGTTTCTTTACAGAGTTCAAGTCTTACATGAGCTTCATCGAAACGTCATCGTCCTCCTCATCAAAAAACATCGACATGGAGATGACCAAAAAAGCTGACGGACTTTTCAGAGCTATGTCTGCAATAAGTGGTGGTGCAGGCCAAAAATCTGTAAGTCCTGTAATATTATTATATGGTAACAAACATGGCCACGCCCTGAGATTATGGAAATCTTAAACAATTTAGTAACATTTTTTTTTTTTTGAATGAATGTTAAATTAGATTCAAATAAAAAAAAAACTGCTTTACAATGGTTGAAATGTCTCTGTTTTTAAAATTTTATACTCTTAAAAACAGAAAACTGTTCTCTATGATCTGAAATGGTTAAAGTTTAGTAAACCTTTTTTCTTTACAATTTGAAGATCATTCCACCTCAAGTTTTTAGATATATATATGTATGGATCATTTGACCTTCAAAGTGTAATTGTTTCTAAGCCTCATAAATTTTGGAACCTACCATCATAGCGACCAAATTATTATTAATATTTTGGTTATTAATTTCTCCTCAATTTGCCACAGGCGGAAGCAGGGAGTTTCAAATCTACCATGATCTCTATGGGAAAGACTTTGGTGGAGCAGAAAAGGAGTACAACGACGATAACGTCTACTGAAAAGAAAACTCTAGTCACATCTATGGTGCAGTGGACCAAAACGATTGCTACAGTCGTGAAGACGGCCTCTGAGAAGAAAGGAAAGAAAATCGATATAAACTCTTTTGGACTTGATGTTGATGTCAAATCTATCGTGTCTGTTAGTGGAAGCAGCCATAGTAGCTCTTCATCCACCAAAACCAGTTCTGAATCCTCATCAAAGTCTTCAAGTTATAACGCTAGAGCAGAAACTGGCTCTTCAGCAAAGGCTAAAGAAACCACCGAGAAGGGTGAGAAGAAGGATAACGCTGAGAAGAAGCCGGAGAAAAAGGAGGAGAAGAAGCCGGAGAAAAAGGAGGAGAAGAAGCCGGAGGAGAAGGATTCTTCATCAGCCAAAACCAAAGAAACCTCCTCGACCAAAGCTGGTGCTAGTGGTTCGACCAAAACTGGAAGCAGTTTCAAAGACACAACAGGTGCATCTGCGGGAAGCCCGAGAGGAAGTCCCACTGCTGCTAAGGATAAAACCTCAGGAAGTCCCACTTCTGATAAGGGTAGAACCTCTGAAAAAGAAAGTGGAAATGCTAGTTCCGTTAAGCAACAATCCAACAACGCTGCAAGCAGAGGAAGTGCTTCGTCCATGACTCAACAACAATCCAAGAAAAGCGAGAGCGCATCATCGACCACATCAGTGACAGAAATAGAGAAAGAGACTTCACAAGAAACAAGTTCATTCATATCAGGACTTGAGAAAAGGTTTTCACAAAAGGCAGAACTCAGACCCTTCTTCGAGAAGCTCAAGGCTTCCATGACTGCCTCCTCAAGGGTTTCTTCCACCAAATCCGCACAAGAGTTTACTTCTACAGCAAAATCAACCACTGGTAAACTATCTGATGCCATGACTTTCGTGGGTTCAAGATTTAGCAAATCAGCAGAGGTACGTAAGAAATAACTCTTGTGTTAACTACTCTCTCTAATATTATGATTCCTTTTTTTTTTAATCAAGAACTAATACATTTCAATGTTTTTTTACCTTGTAGATGAAGAGCAACATCGAGACTACCCAAGAAAAATTGATGAAGAGTCTTAAAGAATTTCAAGATCTCAACAGCAGAATCGTGGGCGAACAGAAAGTATCAACGACAAAAGAGACACAGATTAAGCAGACCATGTCAAAGATTGAACAAGTCACAACTCAGTTTGTTGAGACTGCTGCTTCTTCATCTTCTCAGCAGTCTCAGCAGTCTCAAAAGCAGAGAACGGCCACATCTCAGCAACAGACCGCTGCTTCGTCTCAGCAACAGACCGCTGCTTCATCTCAGCAACAGAACGAGCAGCAGAATGGTATGGGTAGGCTCAAGACCAATTGAGAAGCTGTATTAATACGCGGAAAATCAGCAAGTATGACCATCCAGTAATGCCAAATATTTATTTATAATTAGTAGCTAAACTATCAGATATTTTTTTTTGTATATAAAACTAAGATCGGTATACGCCAGCAGTGTCTAGCTAAAGACCGACGTATGCATGTAATAACTCTGTAAGAAAATACAGATAGAATGTAACCGCTCTGTATGTTACATACTGAAGCGAGTGATACCTATAAAAGGGATTTTGAATAGTCTTCTTCTTCCAAATGATTAAGGGATCTACTTGTAAGATCTCTTATCATCTATTAACTTCCAGGATTTCATTGCATGCATTTAAGAAAACATTGGAAGCCAAAGTAGAGATTGAAACTTAACACGAGTATTTGTTAAGTTTGATGGAATTTCAATTTAAAACTAATTAACAATTTGATCCAAGTCTATTTATATATTATCTATGTTTCATCTACATTTTCAATGTGAAATTTTATACTCTTATCAATCTTTACATAATTTTCAATACTCCTTTTTGAGATAATAGTTCTTTTGAAACCATTAATCTCGCAAACATCATTACCAAGTCCGAGAAAACAAGTCATTTTTCCGCCTTATTATAAAAGTGTGTGGATCGATTACCAAGTTTCTTTTAGTACTTAGGTTTTTGTGGCTAAAATATCTCGTTAAGTTTAATGGATTTCAAATTCATTTTCAATTGGTAATTAAGGGATTTGTCCAAATTATTTATATATTATTTATGTTTTATTCAATTTTGCTATAGAATTTTATATTTTTAATTACACGCACTTTAAAAAAAAAAATTAATAGCATGATTCGTTAATCTTTACGTCCTCAATAGTTTTCGGGTTAGGAGCTTTCATAAACCTTGCAATTAAAGCGAGCCCTCAGGTTCAGAAGACAAGAATAAATGGACCGTATTTGCATATTTTTCTTTTAAAATTAAAGCCTCAATATACCTTATTTTTAATAATGAATATCTAATTATTAATTTAAACAAATTTTTAAACGTGTACGTCATACGAATAAGAATCATGCGGCACGAATATAGTTTTATCAAGTATTCTAAAATGCTTTGGTTTATAAGAAAACAATATGAAATAAATTAGCTTAGCTTTACACCATCTGAACTTTGTGTTGTCCCAATAGCAGTGTTCTAAAATGCGCTAGGCGCTCATTACGCGGGAGATGACTGTATAGCTAGCCAGATAGTGAACGCCTAAACGGGTATATCTGGATATATAATTTTATACAAAAATATAAATATAAAATTAATATACATACATTAGTTTTAAAAATGAACATAAATATATTTAAAATACAATCTTTTGTATAAATATATAGTTTAACATATATAAATAGTCTTAAATTATAAAATTAAAATCATTTTAAATATATAAAGATGACAAAATTAAAATGATTTTGCAATAATTAAACTAATATCTACAATCATATAAGCACATAAAATAAGTAAATTTAATATAAATAATAACATTAATGTAATTTAATAATAATATTAATAAAAAAAATTGAATATTAATGTTCAAAATCCGCCTAGGCGTCCGCGTAGACCGCATAATGTCCGCCTAAACACTATTATGCGCCCGAATTATATAAATCCGCATAAAATACTGTATAACGTGAAAACCGTACGGTCGACTACCGTATAGCGCCTAGACGCCGCCTGGACGGGCGCTTAGACCGTATTTTAGAACATTGCCCAATAGTTAACTGCATTAAATTACTTCATTTGCTAATGAGAAAAGAAACTTATTTCCAGAAATAGAATGTTAAGTAAAACACGGAGAGCAACATAAATTTCCCTCCAAGTAGAATGCGGAACATATGAGAACAGCTTGTGCTATTCTCTCGCGGCCTTGAATCGATCCACCCTTTTCTTTTAGTCACAAAAATTTAGACCATTGAAACATCTTTATAAACTGCTTCTTAGTAATTGTAAAATTCCAAAACAAACAAAAACAAAAGAAAAAAAAATTAAAAAACAAAACAAAAAAAAAATGGCTAGAATTTCGTCGGCGGTATGTCTATTGTTACTAGTAGCATTAAGTACGGTGTATGAAGTGCAAGGGACGTTTTTATTAAGGCACTTCCTGAGAAAAATTCCCAGAAGATCCAGGGGACTTAGGCCGTTCGCTTGCAAGGGTATGCTGAAGTTTGTGAATCTGCTGGAGTTTAAGTCCCCAGTGAAGCCTGTGTACAAGAACTTATTTGGAAATTTAAGGTCTTACGTGGGCGCAATAAGTTCGGGGTCGAGTGCTGACTTGAAAGGGAAAGCTCAGGGCGTCCAAAATGCCCTGACTGCACTGGGTGGTAGCAGCGGATCGTCGGTAAAATATTAAAATTTGTTAAAAATAATCTTGCTTTTTTAAAACTCATGTCAAAAATCTAGTAATATTTTAAAATGTAATCAGGCAAGTTAGTATTAAAAATGGTCGTGGTTTTGGTAAAATTTGGATTTCATTTAATTGGTGACCAGGTGGATACCAGCAAGGTTATGGATGTGTTAATGACAATGGGAAAGACTTTGACCTCCCAAACGAGTAGTAGTTCGACGGAAATAACAAGTGTACAGAGAAAAGAGTTGCTCACGTCTCTTGTGCAATTTGCACGAGTGATTAGTCAAGTTGTTGTCAGTGCCGCATCAAAGAGTGGAAGCTCCATTGACATAAAATCCCTAGGAATTGATGGCGTTGATGCCAATGTGGCCACTGGAGGTTCAACTTCTACCTCAGCTACTGGAAGCTCTAACACCAAAACTGGAACTTCTACCAGTGGAAACATCATGACCGGAAGCACTGGCACGGGCACTGTCCCTGTCCCTGCCACTGGCACTGGCACTGGTACTGGTACTGGCACGGGCACGGGCACTGCCACGGACAAGGGTACTGCCACGGGTACGGGCACTGCCACGGGTACTGCCACGGGCACGGGCACTGCCACGGGTACTGCCACGGGCACTGGCACTGCCACGGGTACTGCTACGGGCACTGCCAAGGGCACTGCTACGGGCACTGCCACGGGCACGGCTGCGGGCACTGCCACGGGCACTGTCCCTGTCCCTGCCACTGGCACTGTCCCTGGAACTGGAATGGCTGGTGGGCCTGCTTCTTCAACGGAAGGAGGAAGCTCTTTTGGTAGATCCTTTTCAGGTAAAACAGGGTCAACTAATTATGCAGGTTCTCTCAACTATCAATCAGGCCATAAGTCTTCCCAACAAACAACCACAAGCAACGCGGGATCCCCAGGTAGCACGGTATCACCGGGTAGCTTCTAGAAGGATTGATTCAGCTCCAAGTAGTAGAAAGGCCGTCCTTAGAATATATATTTGATAATGTATTAATATTGTTTGCTTAAATAAGAAAATGGTCCTGCTAACATTTCACAGCAGCGAGCTGTAGAATGTCTGGCTCTATTACGCCTACCTTAAATAATACGAGAAAGATTTTTTTGTTAACATTTTCTAGAAATGCACCATTTAGCTTCACGCTTTTCAATACATATATGCCTCTCTTTAATTTTTAGTTTAAAAATTAAATTTCAGTTCTGGACATTAATCCAAGAGTAAAAGACTTGTTTCCAGAGCCATTCATCAAGTGACGACGATCTTCTCTCTGCTCTTTGATTTAATATAAAAGATGTATTTTCAATGTGTTTCACTTCACGTGATTTTTTTATTGTGAGAGTGTGATGTACTTGTGTGTGTGTATTTCTCTCTGATTTTCTTAGGATTCTACTATTCAACGGAAGTTGATTTGTGGTCCATATTCTTGACGCTGTCCATATCTTACAAACGATTAAACTCACTTCTATCACACGCAACCAAAGAAAAAATATTCTATGTTTAAACCCGTTTACCTATTTAGCAGAATAACCATATATATGAACCTAGACCAAATATATAGTACACTTGTGACGAAATATGCATTCCGGGACTTTAATATATTAGTCATGACTCATGGGTAAGGAGGACTAAACCGGGGCGGCCGGAGAAATGACATACGGGTCACGTGCCCCCATCTAGTTTTTCACTTTCTTTGACAAATACTAAGGAGTTTATAGAAGTGCCTCCAATCATAACAAAAATTTGAACAAAAATTTAATGAAGAAAAAATATGTGCGCCCAACTAAATTTGCTCCTAGAACTGTCTTTGCGACTAAAGAGTAAGGATTAAGAGCATCATTAACCAGGATGCTTATGGGAGAGGGTGTTTATTTGATTTTTTATTATTTTTTGTGATTAAAAATTTTTTTAAAAAAGAACCAATCGTGGGTTGCCACGTATTGGTAGGGCCCGCGAACAGTGCAATCAACACAACGACATTGATGCTTATATAAGCTCCTTTGGCACTGATTTTTTTCAATTTAGTGGGACTCACCCCACTATTATATTAATTTTTTTTAAGCTCTCTCCTTAAATATATTGGGATAAAGATGCTCTAAGGACAAAGGCACGAACATGAGTTTTTTTGGGGGACGTCATTACTTCTATATACAAATTAATAGTGATATTAAACCGTTCCATTTAAATAAAGAGAGCTCGCAAGCATTAAACAATGCTATAAAATACATTTTATACCAAAAGTATCATAAAATAAATAGATTAAAATAAGTTTCTTAAAACAAGGTTTAGTGGAGGCCATCTAATTCCTGTCTCCAAACGGAAACACATAACAAGACAGAAGACCAACAATGCCATCCATTAATTAAGCCACTAAGTAATCCACTTCTTTCTCTCTCTTTTCTACTACTATCACATACTCCATTTGTCTCCACTCATCTTAGTATCTTACGGTTAATTTGATCTTTAAGGCGTAAACATTTCCGTGAAAGTATTGTTATTCAATCATTGATCAAATAATAAGTTTAATGGTTCGTGTTAGTTTGACGTTGGAAAGTATATGATACAATAATAATATAAGTGGCAAGCATAACTTGGATGCGACTTCTAACTGAGTTTCTGAACCAATTATTATGGCTTTGAATGTGAGGCAGGCCAAATGCAGGCCAAATGCAGGCTAAATTTAATGCAGATTGGACTGCAATTTTTTTACCATTCAACACATTTTTTACATAACAAAAATAAATAATAAAAAAATAAAATATCTGCATGCAGATTTAAACTACACATAAAAGTTTTGATCTGCAAATATGTAGAAAAAGAGGCTGGACATATGCAGATGACCAATCATATAAATTTACTTATTTTGGCTATTAATTATTAATAGAGAGCCCATTTTATTAATTATTAATAGAGAGCCCTATTATATTAATTCATATTATTCACTTTCAAACTAAATAACTAAATCCCTAAAACAAATTTTAATATTTTTCGTTTATGAAATAATTTAATTTAAAACGAATTTATTTTGTAGAATATAAATAATTTTATAAAACATTTACATAAATATATATAATATATTCATTATTATATTTATATTATTTTGTCTAGTATATTTTTTGTTTCAGTAAAAATTATATATATATTATTTACATTGATAGAAAAACATATATATATATATATATATATTATAGTTTCTTTTATTTTTATTCTTGTTAATAACTAATATAATTAAAATATTGATACTTGTTAATAATTGTTTTCTAATATTTTGTATAACTTATTATAATGAATATATCTATGCTATTTGGTCATTTATACTTCACTATTTATAAATAAGAATTTGTATATCTGGTTTAAATATTTAATTATTATTTTTAACATTTAATAAAATATAATAATTAAATTTATTTGATAAATAAATCTACAATTGTTTTGTATGGTGTTTTGAAAATCGGATCGGCTAGTCAAACCGTGACTCATCCATTAACAAAAATATCTTTAGAATTTTAATATTTTTTTAACAAAAAAATTTAAAAATAATTTTTTACGATCGGATGAATACCGTGAATAGTACAATATTTAGATGGATATCTGAAAGCCATAAATCCAAATCTGAAAACTAAATTCACGGATCCAATTTAATCCGATTCGATTTGGTTACACTAAATTTTCCTCGGATATCCAGATCTCAATTCGTAAAAATTTCATATAATTTTAAATTTCATTTTGTATATTAAAATGATGATATTTATTGTTATATATATAATAAGTTACGCTTTTTCAAATATTTAATTTCAATTAAAATAATTTCAACATTTATTTTAAATATATTATTTTATTAATTTAGCTTGATTTGCATTTGTTCTGCTTGATCTGCATGTTCTGCTTGATCTGCATGTTCTGCATTTGTTCTGCGTGATCTGTTTGATCTGCATGATCTGCATTTTTTGATCTGCGTTACCCATTCGAAGCCTATAAGAGGCAAAACTACAGATGTGACATTTAACCGAATCAGTGTTTATGAACCAAACCATAGTGAGGTTTTTAATTTTTAGTTAAAGTTTTGGTTTAGCTACTTATATTAGACCAATCTGTAAAAATTTAAATTGATTTGGTTATTGGTTTGGTTTGATTCAGATCATCTAAATCAGTTGGTTAACCACATTTTATATTTCATGTGTCAAATTTTTTTTGATAACTGGTTTTCATTCATAAATCACAGCAAAAATTGATTGATTGACGATGGTGAGTCAAAAGTAGCTGGTAAATACTCACATTTTTATTCATGTATCATTGACTATATACAAACTATATTTCCATTAATCACTTTAGTCGTTGTTTAACAGTTGAAATCATAATGATAAGGACGTAAATTAGTTTTTAATATTTCTTTTAAGTTTTTTTTTTTTGTTTTTTCGACTTTTAAGTTTATTTATATTTTCCATATAGCTACCAGTTATTAACCACTTATATTCTAGATATTATTTACACTTTATTGGACCAGCAAAACTTGGTGGTATCAAGAATATTATCATATTAAATAGTCCGCTTTGTGCTGAATCAAACCATCATTTTTAGTGGCAGAGGCTAAAATTTCGGGGGAGAAAGACTGTTGTCGTTTTCGTATATCTGCCGCATAAATATAGTTGGAGAGTATGCATATTCCTGAAATTGAGGCCACGATTTGGACTTACATCTATGTTTGAAAGCAATTTGAGATATTCGACAAAATTAGTGTAAGCTGATTTTGGTTTGAATAGTACTAAGTTTTATTTCTTATTGTTACTCGGTTCGTGGCTTTGTGCTCCGTAGATTAAAGTGCTACTAATTTGCATCACGGAATTTTATGAAAATCCTGAAATTATCATAGGCATAGAACTGATGAACATTGAATTCCGTAGACGTAAAATTATAACCCCTTTTTTCTTATTAAATATCAATATCAAGAACAACGGCATTAAACTCTCAACATTAAAACATGTATATCACTAAAAATAATTAAAACTAAACGTTAACGTTATTAATATCTCAACCATCATAAAAGTTAAAAGCCATAGTTCTCTTTATTTTTACGTCAAAATCTCACTCTCTACTCTATCTAAGCAACTCAAGTTGATGATGGTGTACAAAACTAGAAAAAAAGTTCCTAGTTGTAACAGTTGGTAAATAGCATGTATATAATATATACACATATTTTAAAATTTCCTTTAAAATACAGTAGAGAAGAGAAATCTGATAGTATAGAGACATAGGCCGGCCACAACTCTGACTTTTTAATCACTCAAACGAGCGAGATCCAAGCTATATGTTTCAAATAGTCATAAGCGAGAACATATGTAAAAAGTTAATTATTTAAACATTATTTATTATTTGTGATTAATCCAAGTATCCCAAACCTATAGAAAAATCATTCTAATTTTCTTTTTGAGTATGTAGATAGACAGTAAACAAGTATTCATATATATATATATATTCATAAAAATATAATTTAATTTCATGCAATAGGTAAATCGAATCTAAAAAGTTCCAACTTTTTAATTACCATTCAACGAAAATATTTCAATTCCAAACTATTTAAACATTATTTGAAAAGTAACCAATAGATAATTCGGTGTTTAGCAATATGACTATAATATATGAACGAACGAAAAACTAAAATTTGGATCCTTATAATTTAAGATCAAAAAAATAATTACTGGCTTTGGATAGATAAGATCCAAAATCCGAAATTTAACTAAATTTGTTTCTACAAAAAAGCCGGACTAAGATTTAATGACACAGATCGTTTATGAGAACATAATATTATCATAATCATGTTTTATATAAACTAATTTGTTTTATCCATGATTTCTTTATTTTTAGTAAATAAAAATAATAATGTAAAGCTTATCAACATTTATAAAAAGAGTGAAATCTTGTACCAATTAATAGATTGGACTAAAAAGAACACATAGTAAATCATCAATTGGTAATCTAATTAATTTTTTTATAAATAATAATCACATATATCTCAAGAAATTAATGTATTCCAATTTACAATATGCTAATATTTTATGTCCATAAAAGAAAACAAAACTAAGTTATATAGAAGGACACGAAAACCAGTAGATATCATTCCTATTTCAAAAAAAAAAAAAAAGTTTTATCCGAAAAGGAACCATGAACCATATGAATTACAAAGAACACCTACCAAATGGTTTTTGATGACTTTATAAATAACCAAATTATCTGAGAGAACTTTTCTAAAACGCCACATTCTTTCTTCTTCTTCTTCTTCTTCTCTGCGACTTTTAGAGAGAGAGAGAGAGAGAGAGAGAGAGTTAGCAATCAGACAAGACGAGGAGACTGTAAGTAGATGATGATGTTGTTGTCCTTGTGCTCGCTTTGATAAGTCATTTCGTTTGGACCATTTTGATTTTGTTCTTCTTTTATTAAATTCCTCAAAAGTACTCTGTTTTGGTCCCCTGTTCTCTCTCTGTTTTTCAAACTCATCTTTTACTCGTAACTCGTTACGATCTCCCATCGGTCTTTTCTTTCCAGCTATTATTTTCACAAATCTCCATAAAAAATATATATTCTTTTGATATATATATCTCATCGATCTTACCAAACTCTTTATCTCGTTCCCCTGTTTCGAAAGACCTTCTTTTGATCCGTTATGGGCTGTACGAGCTCTAAGCACCATAAGCGATGCCTCCACTGCCGGAAAGGATACTGTCCGGTGGACATGCGTCAAATCCAATCGGTGCACCACCCATCTCAACACTCCCACGACAGCTGCCACATGGTTGCTCTCAGCTCCACCAGCCTCGGCTCTCTCAAGCTCTGCGACTCCTCTGACTTCAGCGGTAACCTTGTCGCCGCCTCCACCGCCTACGACGAATCTGGAGAGAGGCGACGAGCCTCCGTAAATGGGTTTGTTCACAGAGAGAGGTTAGAGAAAGAGAAACCGACTTTGGAGATGCAGGCTAAGCTTATGGAAGCTAAAGTATGGTCGAGCATGATGAACGAGAAGATCCCAAAGATTGCGCCTAAGACTCCCATCTTGACGCCTCCGGGAGAGCCGGAGACGATCAACACTTGGGAGATGATGGATGGGCTTGAAGATTCTGTGAGCCCTAATCACGTTAGGAGCTTCTCGTTCGATATTGCTGGTGATCATGGTGGTTGTGACCGTCCCAAGTTGAATGGTGATGTGAAGCCACTGTGGCTTCAGTTGCAGGAAGAAGGGCTTGACGACTTCGAAGATTTCGATCCTGAGATCATATCTTCATTCAGGAGGTCTCTCCAAGAACTTCCTTCTGAACATCCTTTTCACGTTTCGATTCATGACTTGAAACTGAGGCCACAGTTTAAGTTATCTGATGAAGAAGAAGAGGAGGAAGCTTTGTGTGGTAAAGACAAAGTGATACTCTACTTCACAAGCCTTAGAGGTATAAGGAAGACATATGAAGATAGCTGTGATGTCAGAAGTATACTAAAAAGTATTGGAATTAGAGTGGATGAGCGAGATGTGTCGATGCATTCGGGTTTCAAAGACGAGCTTAAGGAGCTGCTAGGGGGTAAATTCAAAAATGGTGTTGGGATCACCTTACCTAGAGTTTTCTTGGGGAAGAAGTTACTCGGAGGAGCAGAGGAGATTCGGAAGTTGAATGAAGAAGGGAAGCTTGAGAAGCTTCTACAAGGCTGCGAGAGGGTGGAAGCAAACGAGAACTGTAATGGGCAAGAATGTGAGGCTTGTGGAGATGTAAGGTTTGTGCCTTGTGAGACATGTTCAGGAAGCTGCAAAGTGTACTATGAACATGAGGATCATGATGATGATGAAAGTGTAAAGGAAGAAAGAGAGTATGGGTTTCAAAAATGTCCTGATTGTAATGAGAATGGACTCATCAGATGTCCTATTTGTTGTGATTAGCTTTTAGAACATACACACACAGAGAAACCTTATTCTTGTTTTTGTTTCTTTTACTACATTGAGTTTTTGAGTGGTCGAGTGTTCTATTGCCTCTAGAGGTTTTGTTGTGTACATAAAGATGTTTTTGATTGTGAAGAAGGTTTTATTTCAAGTGTAAAAATTGAAATTAGGATGTGGTGCATTGTTGTCTATTCTTTGAAATTCCGTTGATGCTTTACATGTTGTTGAGAACTCATATATTTGAAAAGGCAGTGGGAGTTCAGGTTAAAAAGTCAGCTGACAAAATATGACCGGAGAAAATGAGAATATGTCAAACTCTATGTTTTTTCTTTTGTCACTATATCGAACTTTTTGTGGGATGTTTGAATAATAGTCATAAAGGCAGAGTTGGATGGAATATAAAATAGGTATGTCTGTTTAAAGATTAGGGTAGATGGAAGTTGGGAATAATGAAAATATCATATCTGAGTATATGGTAATAATAATGTGATTTATTACTATCTAATTGTGTTAATTTTTTTTTGTCAGTTTCCAATTTAATGTTGTTTAATTTTGTCAATATACTTTTAATATATGTATATTTTGGTATTTACAAAATTTTAACATGCTATTTTATTTATCAATATATTTTAATATATAGATATTTGTTCAATATATTTACATTTAAGTATGTCTTCTAGAATATGAACAACTCCTATAAAGTTATTCACTGATAAACAATATTAAAATTTAATCCCATAAAATGTGAAATTATGTAGATTTATAAAGAACTATCTTTATAAAAAAATCTTCAGTACGGTGTAAGAAATACTGTCAAATATGATTTTTACAGGACGGTCTAAGTAATTTAGTCAGACTTAAATTTTATAAGATATATAGAATTGTTAATTGTAAAACTATCTGTAATATTTTTCATAGTTCATAATAGAACTATTCAACTTTATTAAAAAATAACATTAAATCACCAATACAAAAACAAAAAATTATGTTTTGTATGGCGTATCAAACTATTAGTTCCAACCATTTTATTTTTATCAAAGCTTCAAAACAATAAAGGAATGCACCTAACCTATTTTCTTAAATTAGAACTGGGCAAATAAATCAAACCCAAAAACCCGAATCGAACCCGATCCTATAAAAATGAATCCGAATGGATCTTGTTTTATGATATTTCGGGTTACGGGTATTATCCGAACTGAATCCAAACCTAAATGGATATCTGATAGAACCCAAAATTTTTAAAACTCCAAAAAGATCTTGTACCAAACATGATCTCAATTCATAACATGTATTCATAATACACTAAGATATAGCGAATATCTAAGATAATTATCTATTACATGAGGGTCAATGGTTCTATTACATGAAGGTTGATGGTTGAATGTGGTGGTTGAAGCTTGAAGTTTTTAGATTTTAGTTTTGTTTTCATTGAACAACGTTTCCCATTTCATGAAAACCTGGTTTTTTCGTTTTATGCTTTCATTTATTTTGTTTTATTTCTATCAATAAATATGTTTACCTTTCATTTGATTTTGAATTATCATGATTGATGTTTCTTTCTTATTTTTAACTAATTTTACTTATGTTTTGGTTACAAAATATGTATAAATCAAGTATTTTAAAACCGAAAAACTAATTTTACTTATATTTTGGTTACAAAGTAGGTACAAATCATGTACTTTAAAACCAAAGAACTGATTGGGACCCGAACCCGAAAGTATATTGAGTTGTACCGGTTCTTTGAAGATTTACTAACCTTGACCCGAATCCGATAAACCCGGTAAACTTGAACCTGTTTGAAATTAACTTTCATGTAACCTGAATAGGGTGGTTGATTTTGATAAATCCGAAAAACTGAAACCTGATTGGACAAAAGAAGGCATTAACCTCCTCGAATATCATATTTTGGATTTTAAGACTAAACGTGTTAACTATTGTGTTACATACTTTTTTGTCCCTTGAAGCCTCATAGCCTTCTTGGACCGGGCCGGGTGGCTTTTCGCTTGACTCTATGTTTTATGGCTTTTGTAATTAATTGTTCGTCGTCGTCGTAGGATCCTAATACTTAATAATAATTTTAATTACACACAAGAAGCCTATACAAAATCAAACTATTTTTTAAAGGATTTGTCATTATTACATATGTATTAGACTTTTAATAGTTTTAATACTTAATAGTAATTTTAAAATTCAATGGAAATTTTGGAACTAAAATATTAAATTCTCAATACTTGTTGAATGCAAATTTCAAATTTAAATATTTAAATATTTAATATGGTATATATTTTAATTTTAAAGATAGTAAAATAGATATTTATTTTAATTTGAGTATTTATTAAATGAGATATCCAACTCATTTGGTTTTATGATAATTTTTATCTTGCAATAATTGTTTCAAACATTTGATTACATAATTTTCAATGGGAGATTATTAACAGTTTTGTTAATTTATAGTCGTTTTAAAATATAAATATACAAAATTTAAATTTTTATTATATGAAATTATAATAATATAAATTTAAACAAAATGACAAAGGACACAAAAATTTCTATCAAAATTTATATTTAGATAGATAAACTTATTTTTAAAAAAATTAAAAAATCATTTTTATGATGACACGTGTCATAGTTAAAATATTGTATTGTTTCTCAAACTATTATAAGGGATTTATAGTAAATGCTGGTTAAAACTTTGTGAAAATTTATCATTTATGTTAGGAATTCAGTAGTGGTTTTCAATTGGGTTATTAAGCAGCTCATGTTTAATTTATTGATAGTAGCTCCTGAGTGATTTGAATATGATATATGGACATCTCTAACTCATAACATTATTTTAATGTGAAACCACACCATTTTAAAATTATTTTAATATGGAACCACATCATTTGATGTAGTATTAGCATTCAAAAACATTTCAAACCACAACACCAAATTCCATACCAAAACTATATTTTTCGATTTTATGTTCTTAATTTAAAATTTTAATTATTACTTAATATATATAATAAATAAAATTATTATATAACTATATTGTACAAAATATATTAAATTAAAATATTTGTTTTAAAATAAATATTTACTATTTTAACATATAATAAGATTAAAATAAACTATCTCGAGATATAAAATATAATGATTTATATATTTGTTCTTCTATTTTATGTATTTATCTAACTATTTTTATTTTATTTAACTAATATTTTATTAATATAAGAAAATGAATAATGTTTAGCGTTGTTAATAATAATGTATCAAACTTGGTATGGCATTGTAGTTTTACACTAAAATTATGTGATTTTTCAAGGTTGATTGGAGAAGTTAAATAAAATTACATTAAAAAGATGTTTTGTTATTGGAGTGGAATTGGCCTAAGGGCATCTCGATGCATAACATCATTTTGATATGAAACTATACTATTTTATTGTAATTTTAACACTAAATTTTTTTCTTATCCAACCGCAATGTCAAATTTTACACTAAACTATATTTTAATTTTATATTATCAAATTAGAAATTTGATCATTACTTAATAAAATTTATAATATAGTTATATTTCATAAAAATATAACACACTTAATATTTTAAAAATAAATATTTATGATTTTAACATATAGTAATGTAAAATAATAAAATGAAGTTTTCAAGATATGTAATATATTTATTTTATTTATTCATTTTCCTATTTATATGTATTTAGTTTCTACTAATATATATTTAACTAATATTTTATAAATAAAAGTAAGTAAATAGTGTTTAGCGTGTATGGGAGAATAAAGAAAAGTCTCCCCAATTAAATATATTTTTGTTATTTTTAGTATTTTGCCTTCAACTATTAAGATTTCTGGATCCGTCCATGTTAGCGTGGTGAGTCCATGTTACCGTGGTGAATAATATCACTTTAAATTTAATGCAGTATTTTAGTTTTGTAATAAGATAGTGTAATTTCTAGAGTTAAATTGGAAAGATTTTGGTATAAATTACATTTAAATGACATTTTGCGGCTGAGTCACGTTAGGAAATGTGTTTAGTTTAGAGCATCTACAAAAAACTCTATAACTTAAATATAGAGTTTTTTGCTTTTCAAAAAAAAATTTCAAACTTCAAATTTGAAGTTTTAAGTAGTGAAATCAACTTTTTATTTGCATAAATGATCCTTACAATTAATTACATATCATATTTGTAATTCTTTAAAAAAATCCGTTTATCATTTTAATCCTTTAAATTTTTATATATCATAATTGTTTCATATTTTTTATAAATTCAATTTTTACACATAAATTGAAAAAAATTTAAAAATGAAATTTATATTATTTTAAAAATAGAATTAGACAACAAGAATATTACAAAATAAAATTAATAAAAGAAATTAAAAAGGTACATGAAAACATAATTATTATACAAATTTAAATATTACAACAACATTAATAATCTGGTAAATTTGCTTTGGAACCTCCAAATTATTGTCCAAACAAATTTTGTGTATTAGATGATGGGAGCATTACGAAAATAATCTTATGAAATAATGTGGTCTTTTTTTTAGTTTAATATTTAATTATGTATTTCTATTTATAATTTATATTTTAGTGTAAGATTTTATTAATTAATATTTCAGTAATACTTTTATATATGTGTTAGTTATTTATAAAAAATTTATGCATTTACATTAATTATGATAAATACAAGAAACATAGAGTAAAATATAAATAATTCTGAAATTAAGTTTGAAGTTTTGTTTTTGGAGAAGAACACCTTAAAACTTCAAATATAAAGTTTTGTAAACTCTAAAATAGAGAGTCTTTTTTGGAGATACTTTTAGCACCTCAAGTTATCATTTTTAGGAAATAGATTTTACATTGGAAAGTCAAACAAGACTCAAATAAAATATAAAAGACAATTACCAATGTATTTGTTATCAACTAATTTTAACTTGGAAAAACCATATGAACTTTACAATTCTGTAAAGGTAAGCAAAGACATGATGCGCACTCAGCATAGCTTATAATATAGAATAATTGCATTCCGTTGAAATGAAAAATATGTTGGGTTTAACTGATGATCAAGGAATGAAAAAGAACACTGCATTCCTTATTATTTCTAATTGTTTTTACCATTTATAAGGAATAGTTTTTTCTTTCTATTCCTTCTCATTCCGTTTATTCTAGAGAAAGGTAGAATAAATTTGTTGCTCACCAAAATTAATGAGAAAAAATTTCTCTTCATTCCTCTAATTTTATTCCTCATCATTTTTTTTCTACTCATTCGTAATGTTTCTATAATAGTCACCAGTTAGACCTGTTATTTATATAGAAACAACAGTGAAATTTTACTAGATATTTTTAGCTTTCAGTTATCTACTTCAAGACTGGTAATAATTGTTTTTTTTTGATAAAACTGGTAACCTTTCCATACTACTAAAAGTGTGTGATTTATTAAATGGAAGTTTGGGTTTAAGATTTCAAATTTGTGGTCTAGTTTTCTTAAAATATTAGATAAACTAAACGTCCACCTAAGAAATAAGATGTGACAAATTGTGTAATAATTTAATGAAATATAAGACCAAAATTACAAATATAAGAGTGTGAATCCAATTATTATTAATAATATTATTTCCTATTGACGGTATCTGTTCACTCTATAATATAATTGACTTATCAGATGCATTACTTTATTGTTAACTTTGAAAAGGAATGGATCTCTAGTCAAAGTAATAAGAGGGATCTACGTTTCTCGTCAAAGTAATGATTCTTTTTTTTTTTTTTGAGAGAGGTCGTCAAAGTAATGATTCTTCAACGTAGTTACGTGGCAGCCTGCCCACCTAATAGATTTGTCGGACGTTTATATACTGCACTCATGCCCGTTTAGGCATTTAGTCCGGATTAAAATGCCATCGTAAAATGTAAATACCTCTCATTACTTTGCCAACGTCATAGACATTTACAGAAATGCAATAAGTATGGTTCTCAAATAAAAGTGCAATAGATATGAGCCGGTGCTTACCCAATAAATAATTACATATTTATATTAACTGGATAAAGTATATATTTGTTAATAATGAATTCTAACAATTCCAAGTATTTTGATAAGAATAAATATATCCATACATAATATATTGCTTATTATTTATTCATCCTGCATTTTTCGATCTTTTAACTGACACAGTCGAGTTCAGACACCTCGATGTTCAATATTTTGAAAAGAGAGAAGATAATCATAACTTTTCTTCTTCAGAGTCCTCTCATTATTTGAGTAGTAAATATTACATCCTTTGGGAGACTACAGACTAGACGTTTATGAAATTGCGGGACCATAACTCGGAAGCTCATAAGAGAAAAAACACGTCGCTTCATAATATATTAAGGACGATCAATATTACATATAAATTAATATATATTATAAGTTATATAGTAAATCAATATATTGGAAGGTTACATGAGTAGGTTTCTAATGACGGCAGCTTCTTGGCTATCTTCATCAACGGAGTCGAGGAGCAGGGACAGACGGTCACTGAGATTGTCAACTTCTCTATGCAGCTTTCTTATGTAATTGCATGTCTCTTGCAGTACCTTCGATGCTGACACCTAAAAAATTTAATATTATGCGCAAACATTATCACTCAATAAGACAACATACATGTACGGACACCCCGCAACCATGAGTTTATGGACGTTTTCATTTGGTCAAGATATAAAACACATATGCTGTCAGAATTCAAAAGTTTGGACTTTTTGTTTGATTTGTGTCCCATCTTTTTTAACGAAAAAGTGATCTTTTTTCTTCCTTGTTAAAAAAATAGATATATGAAAGAGGTTAAATGAAACTGATGTTATGTAATATACCTTATCTGAACGGCGACGTTCACGAATCTCCGGCAAAAATTGACGGAGCTTACCAACGAGGTCGATCATCTGGTCATCGGAGATCCTTCTAGCACTTGAAGATTGTCTTGATCTTCTGTTAGACATTTTCTTATAAGATTTATTTTGTTCCTTAGGTGTAACACTACAATGTCGCAAGAAAATGACCCAATTAAGCTGTGTTATTTATCTCTATCTCTAGATTGGACAATAGGAGAGGAATAGGGAGAGATAGAAAGGTTGTATTAATTAACAAGGGAGTTAAATAGTGAAAATGAAAGAGGCTATAAGCCTATAAAGCCAGTAGATATAGAGGGTTTATGATTATCCCACAAATTTTATATATTGTCAAGGGTGTGAGAATAGAAAGAGCAACGAGAAGAAAACTGAAATGTAAAGAAACTTAGAGATATAAAGAAATTGAGGAAGTGATAAGAGGGACTTTAAATAGGTCTAGGACAACAGGAGAGGGAGAGAAGAGAGCAATAAACCTAGACAATGATGTTAATTGGAAGAGAAAGAGATCTGATAACCTCTAACTGAAGTCGTTGAAATTATTTATGTAAACCTTATATTACGTTTATATATAGTCACCTTGAGGATAATAAATGGATATGTAATATTAAAGGCTTATGTTCTTCTATTAGTCAACATAAGTAATCATTCCTACTAACTTTTTTTTTTGCTAAAAATCATTTTTACTAACTTACCATTGCAAAGTGTATATTTATAAATTACTCTAGTTTTACACTACAACATTTATAGTCGTATAGTTGTGACATTTTATTTCTAACCAAATATATGACTAACTAACATCGTAAATTAAGTGTAACTTCTCCCAGTCTGCAGCATGTTTAATAATTACTGGCAGAAAATCGTAACTAAGTTACAGTCATTGTTGAGAGTCGCAATCAATTAATATATATCATTGGTTTGTAAAAATATTTAGAAAACTAGTAAAATATTGCTAATTAGAAATATTGTATACTTATAAGATAATTACATGTCGACAAAAACATTACATGTTGAATAATGGAAGATTTTAGATTATAAATAAAGGATTTAAAAACTGTGTTCCCAAACGGGTGTTGAAGTTGAAGTGGGATTGAAGAGAATTGTTCCATGTTGAGCTAACAATGTGGCCCTTTATGTGCATGTCACTTAAAGGCAGTACCATGTGATGACATTGAGTTTCTATTTTCATTTCATTACTTTTATAAATCATCCAACTTTGTATTAGTATTAAGAACTAGAACTAGTGGAGGATATAGAAAGTTCAAAGTTGATCATCTTCAAATATAAAAAAATGAAAATTTGTTCCATTCCAGATCAGTAACACTTAATAGATAAAAAGATCTACATTTTGCACTCGTCAATTTGTGTATAAGATTGTGTTTTTTCATTGTTTCCGCTTAATCCAATCGCTGAAACATTACATCAAAAACAGAATCAAGCGTGAACTTGCTTCGGCCTTACAATTGATTACCCAAAAAAGTAGTCATGATAAATTTCTCTGCTTCCTAATTTAACTCCTATGTTTTTGAAGCTTGGGTACACTTGATGCTGAACAGCATACATGTCCCATGTGGTTGGTTAAGATCTCGGATTATGCCTCCTTAGATGCTTAATTATGATTACCTCGGGGACAGAAGGTACTTAATTACGTCCTTTGTATGTGCATTGTTTGCGTAACATACTTACATAATTAAGTGTCACAAATTAAGAAAAATACTTAGTATTACATTAGTAGTATTACATTAAATCAACTGAACCATATTTTCTTCTCCAACCTCAATGGTGTTGGGATTCACATTCCCAACAAAAGCAACATATCGATCAAAATTATTACCACAAAGTTAAATTAGGAAGAAGTATTGGTAGAGTACTTATTAACAATCTAGTTTTAAAATTTATCTATGCACTTTTAAAAAAAAAAGTTTATATATGGACTTTTAATGATACAGAAATAAAAAGATAACAAATAAATACATATGTATATATTTCTATTCTAATTAATTGCAAAGGGAGATCGACGCAACATGTTAGTCCATGTGGGTTTCACGTACTAAATGTTAGCCTGTTAGGCTCCACGGTGTTTTTATGTCCAATGATCCCTTTTGATTTTTCCTATCAATTTTGGTTCATTCATAAATAATGTAATGTAACAAAATAAGATTTCTCAACCTTAAGTAAACTAATAAATATGAGAAAAAACATCAATATGTAGTACTTGGCTTGTCCGATGCAACTATTAATAGGATAATAATGTAATTTAAATCGCTTTTTACGCTGCGGAATCGACGTCGTAATTTTAGTTTTTTTTTTCTTTCTTTAGTTTAAGCTTACGATCTTGCTAAATTCGGTAAATTTTATAAACAGCATGCCATAATACTGATTTCGACGAGTCCTCTATACGTCTTGACTTTATTATAGGTTATAAATTGAATCCTGTATAACTAAGAATATGGTCCGACAGAATACTTAATGATGTTTAAGCACACTTCACCTACCTATAGCTTTACTCACAAACCGAATGGTCAATTTACCAATTAATAATTGCTATAGATCGTTACACCGACTTCTTCTTACCAACGTTGAATTGTACCATGTCTTAGAGAAAATGACGGTGACTTGACATGGCCACAAAGAAAATCAAAAGGAGAAGGAACATAACTTTATGTTAGGGTTCAAGTTTTCTGGTTAGCCGACAACTGAATCCTTTTCTTTGATCAAACGATCGGTTTCATACTAATACACTAATATAAATTGTAAATGTAATTCTGTTTAAAAATATAATTTATATTTAACTTTTATTGAATAGTGTGTGACCAGATTAATCTAGTATATATTATAATTAGATAAATTATATTTAATTTATATATAATGCTATTTTTGAAAATAACTTTACCCTTTATTTTTTAAACAATTTATATCATGAAAATAAGCTGAAGCAGAACTACCTTCCCTAAACTTTTGTTTGGTTATAAACCTAATATCTATTATGGATATTTGCTTCCCTTGGGCTGCACTATATTTTAGCTTTCCTAGAAAGAAAAAAACTCAATAAGGCCCACTATTAAGATCTTAATAAAATATAGGAATGTAGGCCCATATCTAATTTCTTTTATTTCTTTTCTTGGTGCAGGCCCATTTCGGATTATGTTTAAATTACAGGTATATTCTGCGAGGGTTAGCGCACATAATGATTTTATAACATTTGGTGGGCTTATATTTGGATGTAACTTGACTATTTTTGTACCACAAGAGGAGATCCATTTCAATGAAAGTGGAGAACCGTAGAAGAAAACAAGTTGGGATGTCTCGATTTCAATTTGAAAATTAAACCGTTTACTTAGAAACAAAGGTGAGCAACTGAACATGATAAAAAATTGCAAGAGATAAAGGGCAAGAAGAGTTGACGCACAAATGACAGACAAGAAACCCTCTCGTGAAGCAGAAGCAATGCAATAGTCAAAAAAATTTATTATTAGCAAACCACGTTTCGTGCAATCCTCTCTACACCAGTATATGCAAGAAAACCTTCGTGTAATTGTTGTCTTGATTTCAAGATGAGATTGATTTCGAGATTTTTAATTGTAAGATGGGCAAATATTACCCTAAAAATTATATATAAAAGAATATAAGTCTTTTATGAAATATTATATATGAAAATTATGTTTGGAACTTTTAGTTTTATAGCCATTTCAATCACTCTTTGGAACCTTTTTCTTTTAACTTGTTGATCTATCACATCAAACATGTTTCATCTTGTTATTTTGTTAATTGGATTTGATCGCATGATGACTTGATAATTGTCAAATTATGTAAAATGAATTGTTTTGGTAAAGAAATTGCATTACCTTCAATTAATATTACGAATCTACGATTAAGTTTGTTATAAGCCGAAGAAGTCCATATTGATCTTGGAATTGAAATCGCAGCTGAGAAATTCTAACTCCGATGTTAAATTTTAATGAGGTAAAAAGTGGGTAGGTTTTCGATCTTCCTTAAAAATTGAAAATTTTAGTGATACTTGGTTAAAATGGTTTTTAAAAATGTACTTACTAGTTATTACACTATGACCATGAGTGCTTTAGGGTTTAGGTCTCGCTTCGTTGATTTTTTCTCTTTTGGTTAAACTTTTTGCTGGAACTGAGTCTTTTAAATTTTAAATTTATTTCTTAGTGTTTGAAAATTATTGTTTTAAAACAGGAAACGGTTTGTTAGTTTTTAACATGTGATAGTATATATATATACATCGTACTCACTAACACCTATAGCGTCATAAGACTCATAACTCCCTTGGTTAGCAAGACTTTCTTTGGAACAAAATTGAATCTTTTTTTCAAATTCAAGATTATGCTGAAACTATAAATTTTACGTTTAAATAGGAATTATCGAAAACTAGTCATGTTTATAATTATATCATATATGTAACTCGTACCTAAAAAGACATGTAGCAATGTCCTACAATTGATTGATATGATGTTTTGAGATGATTGATAGAGATATACATGAATGGACTGTTTGCTAAAATATGAATAATACAACTAGTGGCATTGTTGATAATGGGAGATTGCGAGGCACATGTCTGCCCTTTTGCCTTCTCAAACAATTAAAAAGGAAAGATTTTATGTATAAAAACCAAAAAATCTTCACACCATTTCCCTACATATATCCATCAGTAAATGAGAAATGATAACTACATCTCCGAATAGTTAAAAAAAAAAAAACTAGCCTGCTTTAAACTTTAGACAAATTAGCACGTTGCAAAGATGAGCAGGTTCGAGGTGTTTCATGCCACAGGCACAAACTTGAACCGTGATGAATTGTGGGTAGCCTTTAGCATGAAGGATCAAATCAGCAGAGTGCAATATTGGAATCAACTACAGACCGGAATCATAACAGTATAATATTAGCTTGTAGCTCAATCAGATTGGAAAATACAGAACAAGTAAGTTTATCTGTTATATATAGAGCAAATTACAGATAGTAAATTTTTTTTTTTTTTTTTTTGACAACAGATAGTAAATTTAAAATATAAAATATACATTCGGCCTAAGAATATAAAAGCATAAATATTTCAAAGAAAAATTATTACACATATATATTATTATTTGCGAAGTGATTTTTTGCAATCGAATTCTCACGTTAAAAGTTAAAACGGTCAAATATTGTTGGTCAAGTAAAAGAATAAAGAACCTAAAGTGAAATGGTTCGAAAGAAACTGGTACTAAAAGACATCAAACTATCTTCTTAACAACCCCTGAGACTTATTGTAAGAACTTCAATGGTGACGCAAGGGTGAATGTTAAAATAACTTGTTAATTCTCCTTGCCTCTTATACTTTTTTTTTTGGTTAAAATACATAGTTCACTGGTTGCTCATTGAGCACTTAATACGATCAAAATTATAAGTTACAATTAGTTTTCTTCACGTTTCTCTACAGCTATACCTGTAGGAAATATACAAAATACGCACAGACACATACCACTGTAAAGTGAGCATACTTGAGGTGTGTCAGTTAGTGGGGACATGCTATTCCTTCCCAATGCTGCTTTTCATGTTCAGTTTATTTCTTTATTTAAAAGTTGTAATGATAACACTAACACTTTTCATAAAATTCATAACTCAGATTCAGCTTTTCCTGAAGTGTTCATTACTTTCGCGTGATATGCTTTTATTCTATGTGGCTTGGTTCAGTGTTCTAATTAATTTCAATTCCAATTTGAAAATAAGTACGCCAGTTTTCTATCTTTAATGTATGTGTTGATTGGAAATTTAAAAAATTTACAATAAGATATGGTCTTTATCTTAAAAGGAGATTTAGAAAACCACATGCAAAGCAAATAAAAGCAAAGAGATCCAACTAATAGAATAATAAGATTGAAGGGATTTACAGTTGGTTTCTTTAGATTGTTTTTCTTTTCACGTAATTATTGAACTTTATGTACACCCACACACCAGCAAAATATATAACGAAAAAAAAAAAGAAATGAATCAAGTACATCCTTTCTTTCTATTTCATGACCCCAACAATTAGAAAATATATCTACAACATCATATTTGAGACCAACTAAGTCTTGGGTCAGTGGTGAGCTCTAGAAATCTTGTGTGTTCTTGGCCCTCTTAAACACTGATAAGTTTTTTTTTTTACAAAAAAACACTGATAAGTTGCACGGCTCTATTTTAGAAAAACTGCAAAACACTGATATATCAACATGCTACCTATCTAACCTAACTTTTTCTAGTCATTCTAGAAGTTTACATTTATAGAAATGTATTGTATACGGTGTATACCAATAACACAAGTGAGAAATATAAACAAATAACTCTTGAGGATTTCGTGGTATCTTTTCATTTAGGCACGTAAAAATTACATACACCCAATAAAAAAAGTGCTTTGCTCAACCGAAAACTTTAGTGAAAGTACCAGCTAACTTATCATGTGTCGAGACGTGACAAATGGTATACTCGTAGAACACTAGATTTACTGTCAAACAATTTGCAGCCAAGGTCACAAAAAGCATGAACTGTCAAACAATTTGCAGCCAAGGTCTACATAGCTTCATTAATTTCTTACATTTTGATGGTTAACTCTAAGACTACTTGACCGGATCAGACCATCCCTGATTAGACCACTCACATTATCTCCGACCAAGTCTACTTTACCATCCAAAACGTTTCAGCCAAATATTGATGGACCAGGACACGTTTTCTTGAGGTACAAGTTAACAGCATAATGAAAACATAGTTCAGTCTCATGTCAGGGAAGGGCACAGAAGCACATTTATAAGCTTCTGGAAAAAATAAAATGAAAAGAGAAACCTTAAAGAACTTTCATAACACTCAAAAGCTTCGTTATCTACACCTATTGATATTATAGTCCATAGAAACCTCCCACATTAAAGCTTTAATAAAGTTACACAAGCCAAATTTTGTTCTTAATCCATCAAGCATCAAATCATAAGCGTTTGAAGCTGTAACAGCCTTTAATAAGCTCAAATCCTATGTGTTTGAAGCTGTAACAGCCTTGAATAAGCTCCCTCTGGTCGGCTTACAAGCTCGGAATGGCTGCCTTGCTCCACGATCCTCCCATCTTGAATCACACCGATGGAATCAACACCTCTTATGGTCGACAAACGGTGAGCAACTACCACAGTGGTCCTGCCTCTCATGAGCCTCTCCAAAGCTTCCTGCAGCACACATTCTGATTCCGCATCTAGTGCGCTTGTTGCTTCATCAAGAAGCAACACAGTAGGGTTCTTGAGCACTGCTCTCGCTATTGCAATCCTCTGTTTCTGTCCACCTGATAGCTGCACCCCTCTTTCACCCACTGGAGTATTGTAACCTTCCGGCAAACCACTGATGAAGCCATGAGCGTTTGCGGCTCGAGCCGCGTCAATAACCTCGGACTCAGTCGCACCATCTTTCCCATATGCAATGTTGTCGAAGATGGTTGCTGCGAAAAGAGCTGGCTCTTGTTGAACAAGACCTATCTTGAGCCTCAGAGACTTCAGGTTTAGCCTGCGGATGTCTTTGCCATCAATCATGACTTTTCCGGAAAGGGGATCATAAAACCGCTCGATCATTGCGATCACAGAACTTTTCCCTGACCCACTGGCACCGACAAGAGCTTGGCTATGTCCAGCTCGGATTCTGAGGTTAAAGTCTCTGAACACCATGACGTCCGGTCTTGAAGGGTAAGCAAAGTCCACATGCCTAAAGTCAATATCTCCACGGATTGTCTCCACCGGATCAGCATCAGCATCGTCCGGGTCAATCCTGGTATGCCTATCCAACACCGAGAAAACCGAACCAACAGCTTCACCTCCACGGATGATTTCAGGAGCAAGACTGACAGTTTCAGCAACAGAGTTTGCGGTAATGACCAAAACCACAAAGACTTTGATCACTCTGGAGAAGGTTGACTTGCCTTCACTCACAAGATGGGCGCCGTACCAGAGGATTAGAGCCTCGGATCCATAAAGAGCAAGCTGGGAGAGGCCAAAGAGGAAACCCGAAGTTTGACTTCGGTAGAAGCTTCTTTTCTGAGGGACACGGAGCTCGTGACAGAACAAAGAGAGGATCTTGCTTTGCGCATTGAAGGCTGCTACGGTTCTAATGTTGCTGACTCCTTCACCAGCAATCATTGAAGTCTTCGCATGAGCCTTGGCTGTGTCTCCGGCAAAACCTTTCAGAG
The DNA here is from genome assembly GCA_016432835.1 of Brassica nigra. Taxonomy (NCBI): domain Eukaryota; kingdom Viridiplantae; phylum Streptophyta; class Magnoliopsida; order Brassicales; family Brassicaceae; genus Brassica; species Brassica nigra. Next base: position 10,173,447 of record CM028247.1, on the reverse strand, counting down.
ATAGTTGCTGCAATACACACACTCATGCATTAGAACTATAAATGGCAAACAACAGTTAAACTATGAAGAAAAAAAAATCGATAGTCTAAATCTTAATGTCCTGTTTTTTTTCACTTTCTTAATCGTTTGTAAAGTCACCGGTAAAACATGATGCACAACCATTCAGTTAATCACATATAATGCAAGTACATTGTATCTATGTGTCCTTGTGTGTGAATGAAATCTATTGATAGATTTTTCAGCAAATAATTACATCACGGGTGAAAGATCTTATGGAGATTTGAAAACATGTTGGTGATATCTAAGCAAAGTTCTGAAGCTTGCAGATAGGAAAAACAAAAAAGTTTCAGAACCTAAACTACCAAACAAAGAAACACAAGCAAGCATTGACCATTGGCTGACTGTTAAACACTGACACTCTGACACTTACAGACACAACTGGGATAAGTAAATAAATAACTGAGACAAGAACTTTGACCAATGGAGAAAACAACAGCAAGAAAAGGAAAAAAAGGTCTCTTCTTACACAATGTCTGTAAATAATTGGTTCTTGGATGAAAGAAAAGTTGCAGGTTTTTTGGATTTTGTGTGATTTTTGAAAAATGGGTTTATGGGCAAAAGAATTGAATAATAAAAGAGTGGGAACAGAGTTCAGAGTTGAGAGTAAGTGTGAAAGCTTAAAGTAGGAAAGATTTAGCACAAGTAAAGCAGGAACGGGGATACATAAAAGACAGAGGAATCTTAGCTATTTTCGTGAACACTGTTATCTATGGGCCGTACTACCAATAGAAACTATATAATAAATATTTTTCACAGATGCCCAGAGGTTAAAGTTTACTGTTTTCCACATTCATTGATGTGAGGGCTCCATGATCTTGACCCTCACACTATTCTCAAAAAGGAGAAAAAAGAGACTTAATAATTCTTTTATGATTATTATTGTAAAAATAAATGCACTCAGAGAAAGAAGAAGAAGCACGTGCAGAGCCAGTGGTTGTGTTGCCATGTTCTATAAAGTTTTGAACTTTTGCAAAAAGAGATATAAAATAAATTTTAAAAACTGGCCTTTTGTCGTTTTTTCTGGAGATCATAATGGTGAATGCAAGATTCCCATTGATCCATTAAATAAGTTTTAAAATGTTCAAGACTCAGTGAAACCATAACCTTTAAAAGAATATAATGATTTGATGCATATAGTTTTAAAATAAAGTATTGAGATTGAAAGATGAGATTTGTTTACCTGAGCAAAGTTAGCAAGGACTAGAAGTGGGAACGTGGCTAAGATGAGAAGAGAAACTCTCCACTCCACTATGAAGGCAACAATGAAGGATGTGAGCAGTGAAGTCATGTTTTGCAGTATCACTGAGATTCTCTCGGCTATGGCAGATTTAACATCTGCTGCATCAGTGGCTAACCGTGCAGCTATCAGGCTCGAGTTGTGTTCATCCTCATCGAACCAACCAACCTCGTTCCTCAAGATAGCTAATAAAGAACAATCAAGAACCAAAAAATTTAGAAAATGGAACGATATATTCAGTACTAAAAGTTCAGACTTATATATAATACCTGATAGCATCATTCTTCTTACTCTTGTTGTGAGGTTTTCTCCCATGATGCTAAAGAAGTAATGTTGGATCAAATAGGCGATCACTGCGTAGATACCAGCACCGATGTAGATGAACACATACTCTTTTGTTTTCCTCTCCATTGAATCATAGTCTGTGTAGTAGAAGACTTCAATCATATTACTCATCACAATAGCAAACGTAGGACCAATGAAACCAGACAGAACAGAGCCAACTGCTCCCATGATTGAGTAAGGCCATTCCGGCGCATTCAGCTTGAGAAGCCTGTAGAAGTAGTTTTGAGGAGCACGAGTCTTTCTGTCCGTCTCTGCGTTTGAGATCATCTCTATCCGACCATCAGCTCCAGTGCTGTAGGAATAGCTCAGGTTCCTCAAACTTCCTGATCTCAAGCTGAGTGACTTCGTCGACAGGGAATGGCTCAGACGGGTAGAACGGGTGCGACGTGTGGACGGGTTTGAGAAGTCTCGAGTACCAACCATCTCTTGAAACCTGATGAGGGATGAGTAAGCACCGGCTTTGGCAATGAGTTCTTCATGCGTTCCGGTTTCAACAACTTGGCCTTGCTGTATCACAGCGATGGAGTCAACGTTTCTTATGGTGCAGAGACGGTGAGCAACAACCACGGTGGTCCTACCCACCATGACTCTGTCTAAAGCTTCTTGTACAATGCTCTCAGAGCTAGCATCAAGAGCGCTTGTAGCTTCATCTAGTAACAGAATCTTTGGATCTTTCAACATCGCCCTAGCGATTGCTATTCTCTGCTTCTGGCCACCTGAGAGTTGAACACCTCTTTCTCCAACCTATTTGTATTGACATAAAACAAGAAGTTAAACAGAAGGTCTTAAGCATAACGTTAAATATCACAAATCAATAGTGATGATACCTGTGTGTCGTAACCTTTAGGAAGCAACGTAATGAAGCTATGCGCGTTGGCAGCAGAAGCAGCAGCTTCAACTTCAACCATTGTTGCATCAGGCTTTCCATAGAGTATATTCTCAAGTATGGTGGTGGCAAAGAGCGCAGGTTCTTGATTCACGAGCCCGATTTGTTCACGCAAAAACTTCAACTGAAGCGTCTTTATCTCAACACCATCCAACAGAATTTGCCCTGCTCATAAAAAAAAAACAAAACAAAGTTACTATGATCCGGTAACTAGCAGAAGACTCGGATAGAAAGAGATAGTTTTCTATTCAAATTATACCGTTGTTTGGATCGTAGAATCTCTCAATGAGGGAAACAACAGTACTCTTCCCAGAGCCACTGCCACCAACCACAGCCACAGTCTTCCCAGAAGGGAAGAAAATAGAGAAGTTTCTGAAGATGATAACATCAGGACGTGAAGGGTAGCTAAAGGTCACATCTTTAAACTCAATGTCTCCACGAACTTGTTCCAAGCATTTGCCGTCCAACGGGTCTTGGATTATGGTCGGTCTCTGGTTTATAATCTCCATCAACTTAAAACCAGCCGCCTTACCTTTACTAAACGCCCCAAGATTGGAAAAAGACTGTCCCAAGCTCCTAAAAAAACAACATAAACAAAAACAAGATTAACAAAAACACCCTTAGGGGAAAAAAAACCAACAGTTTCATTCATGTTGTGATTCTTACATTCCACCAACAATGGCAGAGAATATAGCAGTGAATGCCTTTCCTCCATCGGTTGTCCCGCTCCGGATGAAAACGCCAGCGTACCAGAACACCAGAGCCCATGACATACAAGCTATCCCATAGGTACATCCTAAACCCAACCCTTTAGCCATCCCTGCTTTGTAACCAAGCTTAAGAGTGTACTGAATGGCATCAGAATAGGAGCTCAGGGCCTTGCTCTCTCCAACATAAGAGTAAACAGTTCGAACTTGAGCAATTGCCTGTAAATATTATTACACAAATCAAAATTAAAAAAAAAACATTAAACTCTGTTTTTGGTAATTTTTGAAACAGAAAAAACAATGATTGACTTAAGATTTGACCAAAGAAAAGTGAAAGTTTAAAGGTTCATTATTTAAAGAAAATCACTGTTTAAGTCCTTGTTGGATTGAAAGAGAAGGAAGGAGAAACATAATCATTAGAGGGATCAAGTACAAAGAGCAAGCCTAAGAACAGTACAAAAGCATTACGTCGAACAGGTGGTGGTCATTAAAAATCATTTAAAATATATTAGAAGTTTTTTTACCTGCTCGGCTATAACGCCGGCGTTAGCATAAGATTCACGGCTCTTGGAAGTGATCCCGGTGAGTGTATAAGCGTATAAACCACCGGCGAAAGCGATTCCGGGAATCACCGCCACACTCAACAAAGCTAATCTCCATGCTGACACAAACCCAACCACAAGCCCCGCCAAGAACGTTGACAAGTAATGTATGAAGTTCCCAACCTGGTCATTTTCAAAAAAAAATAAAAAATGCGCACGTTAACTCGTGGTTTCTAACGTGCGCTCGAGGCGCAGGATAGTATATTTTGCTAACGTAAACGGGACAGAAGCTCTGATTGAGATGGTTCGGGATAAAAATGGGACCCGCCGGTAATAAACACGAACATGTCTAGTACAATTACGGAAAGAGGGGGGGGGGGCTTAATCATCAAGCTACAGAACCCTCCTGATAAAAGAGAGAAGAAGAAGGTTTTGTTTTTTTTTAATACCTTCTCGCTAATGGCGTCTTGAACAAGAAGAGTATCGGTGGAGACACTGAAGACAATGTCGCCAGTTCTAGCATCAGTGTCGAAGAAACCAACGTCTTGTTTCAGAACAGCTTCGAGATACTTCTTCCTCAACGCAGCTACTTGTCTTTCTCCAGAGTACATCCAGCATGCAATCTCTGTATTATTCGATAATTACATAAAAATAAAATATAAAAACAGAATCTTTTTTTTTTACGAATAAGCGTAATAAATGTGAGAGAGATGCCGATTTGATGACGGCTTCACGGATACGGACAAAGTAAGAGTCCATGAATCACGTGGACTTAACTTATCCTCTCTCTTTTTTTTATTAAAGATTGAATTTTCTTGATCCTATTAGATGATTTCTTGTTCTGGGTTTATTGATTGAAGTGTAAAAGAAAAGAAATTTTGGATTTTTATTTTGACAAACCTGCGTATGAAGAGAAGCAAACGACCAAACCCAAGTAGACGAAGTACAGAGCATACTGCAGTTTTTTTAAGACAGAACATAAAACAGATCAGATCTTAGATCTGTTTTAAAATTAATTAAATGAGAAAAAAAAAAGAGGGAAAGGTATTTACTCTGGAGACTTCATGTGTCATCTGGTGTAAATCCATCTGGTTTTTGCCGAATCCGTTAACCATTTCACCGAAGAGCAGGAAGAAGACAGGCATGGATGAGCCATGAACGATGGCGCCAAGAGTGCCGGTGATCATCAAGAGGTAATCGAATTTGTCTGCGAAGGAGAAGAGTTTGAAGAAGGGTAAGCTCTCTTCTTTCTTCTTCTCGGCTTCTGCAGGAGGAACCGGCTTGGCATCCGCCGTTGTTTCCGACATTTTCGTGGATCCGAAGTTGGGGAGTGAGGAGAAGGGAGGAAGGAACTGAGTTAGAGCGAGTCGGAGACGAGTTGGCTCAGAGAGAAAACGTGGTCATTGGTAAAATGGAGGAGAGATCCAGAGCTGAGATAAATAATGATGTCTCGAAAGAAAAAAATGCCAATAGTTTTGTGAGTTCGAGAACTCTGCACTAGTAGTGTCTTGTTTGGGAGTGATGAAATTAAAATTAAATGGAAAGAGAGAGAGAGATAGAGAGAGAATGAGAGTGTAGAGAGGAAGGTGTTATGTGTATATATATAGAGAAGAAGAGATGAGAGAGAAAGAATGCACAACTGTTGAAGAAGACCAGTGGTCAAAGACTACAAGAGCATTGAGAATTGAGGTAAGAGAGATTCGTATGTACTCCTATTTGTGTGTGCTCGTGGACTGAGAACGGTATTGTAGCTGGTAATTAATGTGGAGATCTAGAGTTAGTAAGCAGAAAATTAGTGAAAATAAGGCCAGTTGATATTAGCTACTAAGATTTTAATTAACTGATATATTTTGTATAGGGAAAATTATATATTATAGTTTGTAGCTTCCTTAAAATGATGACGTATTATAGTTTGTATTCAACTGATAGTTTTGAAACACATTCAGATTTCGTTTAATTCAATTAGTTGTTTTGGAATACAAAGTTAAGATGGGTTTTAACAAATATGCCATTGTCCCATTCAACCGTATATTTCCTTTTGGCTGGTCTACCATCTCTGTTATGAGAATTCACCAGTTTTTTCCTGTCTCATAGACCATTTACATAAACCTCACTAACTATTTTAAATTAAATTATAAACTCTGCTATAATGTACAAGCGATGAACTTGTGATGGACCATTAATCCCTTAAGGCCTTAACTAAGTTTGTCCTTTCTACTCTTTTATGTATATATATTTTAATAAATATATAAATTATGTTTCAAAATATTCGGAAAGAGTTTCCATAATATATAGTCCATATTGAAAATTTCAAAAAGTGCAGTTAAATGGCTAGTCAGCAAATATCATAAACATTACTCTAATATATTACATTTTATGTGATATAACCATTTTATACCACTTAATAATGTATCATTATCATCACACACGACCTCTATTAATAGAAATTACATTATTCAACAAAGGTCGTGAGTGATGATAATGATACATTATAAAGTGATACATTATTTATCGAATTCAAGGGTTTCAAATGCTTCTTGAATTCTAACAACTATTTAAATCTGTTCACGTGAACTGCTATGTACTAACTAAAAATATTACATTTTTATTAGTATATTTTAGGAATTTAAAAAGGTGTGGAAAGAGATGATATAGTAAATTACAAATCCATAAGCACCTAGCGAGTGACTTCGATTCAAACATTCATATCCAGATTTGAATTACCACTTCGTTCAGTCAGATGCTTCTTAAGTTTTATCAACTTTCTAAAGCTTTTCACATATACTACTAAAATGCTTTTAAAAGTGTTAAAATGGCAACAAAGCCGGAGTAGCTAAATGGAAGAGAGAGAGAGAAAAAAAGAGAGAGTCGCTGGATATTATGGTAATTCCAGATTTACAACCAACTAAAAGTGACTTAAGATTCGGTTATGAATGTAAGAGCAGACCATGTGAAGTGGTTGTCTTCTTGTGTTGCTTTGGTGTAGACCAATGGCACTTCACGGCTTCAACGATGTTTCGTTTATCCCATTTTTCTATTTTATATATACAGCAAAATCTAGAGATATTGCTGTATGAATATAGATAGATGCAACCAACCCTGAGACAATAATAATATGCATATATGAATATAGATAGAACGGTCTTGTAATAATAGTGTACGACGATGTGATTAAATAATCGTCAGAAGTATGGTATTGATCGTAGAGGTTTTATTATGTATTTACTGAGATGTTGGACATTAAATTGTCTTTTAAGAGTGGTGTATCCACTGTCCACAGACATATAAAATGTTCGAGATTTGAATTCTAATAACTAATACTCTCTATTGTCGAAACTCTTAGCAATTTTCCAACCACCAGAACTATAATTTTTAAAAAATTTCAATAGGCGATCAGCCTAATATTATTTTGATGAACTGATGATAATACTTTGATACGAGTTTTAATGTTTAAAAATATCCATTTGTGTATATAAATGTATATTCATGAAAATCACATATAGAAATACATTATTTAAGGTGAAAATAATTGTCCACACATTTTGTTTGTTAAGAAAAAAACAACAATTGTCCACACATGTGCTTGCGATATTGTACAATATTCAATTTTAGCATGATGAGGTATATATGTTTGTGTATGTACGTATATACGCATATAGTTAATGGAATCATGATTTGACGTGTAATGTGATAATTGTAACTAAATCTGCCATGTTAGTGGTTGGTATGGATGCAAGATCAAATTTTGATTTATGTTGTTTTGTTTTTCCCTTGATCTAAAATATTTTTGATTTGTTTATTTTAATGATCGCCAATGTTAATTTACTGTGTTGATAAACCTTTTATATGAACATGAGCATGTATGGGACGTTTCGGACCTGTATATATATGAGTTGTCTATTACCATCCATGTAAATATATTCCTCTCGATCGTCAGTCACTTTCTCCAATGGTTTGTTCCTATCAATTTGTTATTTAGTCGCTTCGGTGTGAATGTTATAAATATATGGATGTAATTGAATATGCATTTGTTTTGGTGTGGATATAATTTTGTATGAAATAATTATGCATCGTTGAGAAAGTAATTCGATAAAATTTCATGCAAGGCGGACTATTTTGTAATGAGCCTCAAAGTGGTTGGGTCTAATTGACACCCCAATGTGCACACATAAAACTCGGCCCAGTAATTTAGAGCAAACTGTATTACATAAATGATAAATCTGGAAAGTTGCAAAATTAGTTGTCTCACTCTTTTGCCACTTGACTTAGACCTAATAAATTTAACAAAAATGAAAAATTACAAGAATTTTACGACCCTAACATACTGGAAAAGGAATCTCAGTAAATTAATATTTTTCCGATTCAGAATTTTTCTACCACAAATTGTATTCAGTTTCATGAATTCTGTATTCCAAAATTATTTATTTGTTTCAATTCACCATTCTTACTCGGTAATATTATCCATGGGTACATAATATTATTTCAATCATAAAGAATTACATTGTGAAATGTAAATTTTATTGTACCTCCTTTTGCCAGTTTCTTATTTATTCCTCGGTTTTCTTTATTATGATTATTATTACTTACCATTAAACAATTACTCAAAGGCTTGTTTGTGGGTGCAAAGTTTGTTTGGGTTTGTTATCGGAGAAGCTGTACATGTTGTTTAGATTGAGGTTTTGAAGGCTAGCCTAAAGCCGACGATTGCTCGTGGCAACAATGATGAGGTGAGGTCCCCAACTTGTTCTGAGTTGTAGTATAAACCCGTCATCCATATCATCTCTTTTGGAATGGTTGTTTCATCCATGCACAATGCATTTTTTGTTCTTGCTCGTCTATGGTCTTTTGTTGTAATTTTCTTATTGCATTTGTAGTTTTATTTTTGTTTTTCTGCTTTCTTTATATTTTTCTGTATTTCTATTAAAAAGGAAAAAAAAAGTATAAAATTTAGTATTTGCACAGAAAATAATACTCAAAGGCTAAAACGATAGTGAAAATGATAGAAATAATGATACGGATAGGCCAAGTGGCCAACGACAATAGTAAAGACTAAATAAATGAATGAATAGTAAATAAGTGGATTTGGTTGTTTCTGCACCCCTTTTCTCGAGCAAAGCATCTCGCTTATGTTATAGTATTCATATAATATTCCTATGATTATTGTTTAACAGAAGACAGAAGACAGAAGACTAAAGATTGGGTTGTGGCCAAAATCGGGGCATGTGATGTGTTGAAAAAGCTGTGGTCTACGGTTTATTGCTACTAAAATTATTTCTAACTAGCTTAATCCATTGATGGAATGTTACTTTCATATAATGCTTTTATAAAGCTTATGATCCAACATAATGAAGATATCGTGCTAAATTTCAACGAAATGCCTTTTACTTTTTGAGGAAGCATCGATGTTTGGTAGGGGACACGACACGATATACAGTAACAACAAACACCCCTCAAACAAGTTTCACTACAAAATTTAAAGGTTGATTGTCCCTAGATGTTTACATTGTTTCTAGAGGTTGATTGGCTGCAGTCTGATCATTGAGGTAAACAGAAGTCATGGTGAACATATTTTGTTGCAGTGATCATCTATATGACAAATTAAAACTCATCGACAAGAATCCAGATTCCAGAGATAAACCAAAAAAACGATAGTTTGGTGGTAAAAAGAAGCTTTAAAAACCACGGTGGTCTAGTGGTTTTCATCATAGGAGGAGCTGCACTGTTGGTTTAGGTCATAGATCGAGTTTCTTATAATGTAAAATTATTAGTTCTATATGTGGTTATACGGATATGGACCTATTGCTTACATCACATTTGAATACATGAAAAAATATCTATCTGTGGATTACACCATCCATCTGAAAGTTAGGTTTGTGTCTTTAATATATTCATGTTTCTTTCATAAAAAAAAGGTTTGAAGACTGGTTATCAGAAAAAGAAGGGCTGAAGTAAAAATTAAACTTTTCAAGATATTAAGTTCGAATCCTGGTAAAAATTAAATTACTATTGTTTGACTAGACGAAGATGATGGTATATCTTATGCATTATAAGGAAAGAGAGAAAATAAAGAATCGGCTAGTCTGAAGACCTTATTGAGATTTCACTTTACTATATGCACAACTTTATTAGTTGTTAAAGGTACTTAGAACTCAGCGAAAAGATTCGACTATATACAATGGTTATAGTTATAGATACACCCCCTATTTACAGAGTGATAATTACCACATTCCATAAATAAATCTGATTATAATGGAGTGAGTACGTGAATTATTCATATAATTTGATTCAACCAACTCATAGAACATGTTTAGGAATTATTATTGTTTGCCTTTATATGGGTCTTGTAGGGGCCAACATTAATCACTTTTCCTTTGATACAATTATAATTAACTAGTTTGTCTTGATGCCATTGTCACCTTTTAATCACACTCTTTATAATATCTCACTTTTAAGAAATTCAATCTAATATTTTTTTCATTGTCCAGAGAAAGATCTCTTTTCTTATGTTTTATTTTTTTGGACACCTTCCGCGATATTGGGACCGACGACCCTAAAACTTATTTTTCTAACTGGAGTTATGTATTTCAAATTAAAATTAAAATCCGAGACAATCAATGATCAATATAACAATATTCAACATGGTAATGTGCCAATTCTACTTCCTTAGTTGATAAATAATCAAACGTGAGTTTTTATAAGACAATTTTTTTTTGTAAAACAATTCTAAAGATTAGAATAAAATTAAGTACTACTCTTTCTATGTTTGAAACCTCGTTTGCTCAATATGATAAAATTTACAATTGCCGTTTTCATATAAGTGCCATATAACCAATTGACATCTACATCAGTTTTGTCTTCTTCGTTTTTTTGGCTTCGGATATATAGACATTTTGACTAATGATGATCAGAGATAATACCAAAGTTGGAGTTTTCGTCGCCGTTGAAATGCTATAGTGTGAGAGGCATCATTTATATAGTTTTATAAAATGAAAATTCTTATGCTTTTAAAAAAAAAAATCAGGAATAGTTGGGCCATAGATCTTAATCTCTTCCTGAGTAATACCGTAGACATAGCGTGAAGCATTCTCTTCACTGGAGCTCAAAATAGAAGCACAACATGACCAATCCATGCGCTTAACCATAAGCCTACACACAGATGGTAATTCACTAATCTGTAAGACTTGATCAGATGCAAACTAAATACAAATCAGCAATGGCTTGATCATGCAAGTCTCATATTTTAGGACGAGTTCACTATTTTCGAAAGGTTGCAAAACATGTTTGGTTGTTCTTGAAGATCACCAATTCACCATAAGTTTCTTTTTTCTCTTTTTATCTTCATTCACATATAATAAAAATCATATCTCATTAGATCACAGTTCAGAGTATTGAAAATCCACCAAAATATCATCTAGGCACAATAATAACAAACTAAAGGAAATGATGATACCCAAATCAAAGGTATAATGATACAATGCACAAGAAAGAGAGAATGCCTTTAGAACATGCATTCTCTTTAACATGTTATCATCGCTAATGTTTTTGTCACGACCCTTTACACTAAACTTCCTCATCTTTTCCTCATTGACATTGCCGTAAAGTTAACACACCCAAATCTTTTTTCTTTTCTCAATGAACCTTTCCGCTTATGAGCCAATATAATATACATATATATATATATATATATACACACAAATATTTCTAATAAGATAAGCAGCTAAAACACGTTAGTAAGAACAAGGTTGACCAATATGCCAATGACTTATATCCTACACATCGTTGACCAGTGGTTCAAATAGTATCGAATCGTTCTCTCTCTTAAACCCAATTGTCTTTTAGACAAAAACAAAACAAAACAAAGGAAGTGTCTTAGACCAAAACCAAACCATATACTTCCTTAACGAGCTTTAAACGAGCTCGTTAATTAACAATCATTTTAATGTCATTTTCTCTCTTTAAAGCACTTGTCTCGCGTCTTCGATTTTAGTCGGTTGTCTTTGGTTTAAGTTTTCTTCTTTTGGATTTTGTTTCCGGGGATTTCTTCATGTGCCACCCGCTTTTGTATTTTATCTTAAATGTTCCAATGAATGTTATATGAAATTCCGAGGAAAATAAAACAAAGACAGATTATAGTTGAAGAACAAAAATATGTTCTTCACACCCAAGTGATTATACACACAATGACTTAATTCATATGCTACTATATGGACTTGGATTATGTAACCCAGGTTATAGAAACATGGCATATATAGGTTTCAAACAGAGCTTATTCTGGCTTTATCTGTTCATCATACGAACAAGAGCTTCTTCACCTTCACAGATACGTCTTAGCTGTTCTTCTAATCAATAATTAACGAGAAGCTATCTCTCTCTCTCTCTCTCTCTTTTGCAGCAGTCAACAATTTGGCTAAGAGTATATATTGAACTCTCCTTAGCTCTATGTTGCAACGAAGACCGTATTCTTCAAGACACACTTCTTAAAAAGACGTCGCTGCTTCTTGAATGTTTTCCCATCTAAAACCAGTTCCAATGTTCCACCATAACACATTTACACTAAACATCAAAAGATTCTAAATATCTAAAGGGCCTTTAAGGCCTTAGGCCCATAACATATTGTGGGCCTATTGTATCGTCTTCTCAAATATTCTTCTTACAGTGAATCTTAACTCAGGTTTTGCCCTAAAACCTCTCCGTCTTCCGATTTTGCCTCTCAAAATCAAAACTTGTTCTTAGCACCGAGCCGCCATTGGAGGACCTTCACTCAAACCTCGTATTGGTCCTCTGCTTCAAAGGGTACAACAAAGTTCAAATTTTTATTTTTATTTTTGCTTTAGAAAGAAAAAGGTTCTAACTTTATTCTCTTTACTCTCACAGCTCATCGAAAAATGTCTGCAAAGTGGCGAGCTCTCCAGCACCGCCACCGTTACACATACAGTGCCATCGTGTTCCCAACCCAGTTCACTTCTTCTCTGAGCCAATCTAGTTTATCCCAGTCCTGTCCCAAGTTCTACTCCGACCTCGAAGAGTTGGTTTCGTTGAACTCGACCTACGCGCAAGTTAACCACGCCAAGAGACTCGTTGCCTCGTTCGGCGAAGTGCTCTCGAAGACCAATGAGAACGAAGGCGAGAAAGAACCGGTTTTTGTGCGGGAAGCTATCAGGTTTTACTTGGAGGTTCTGTTCATGGAGAATTCACAGCCTCTTCACAGGACTCTTGTTTCATCTCTGGCTAAAACCCGTAAGTTTCATTCAGTGATTAGTTCGTGTTTCCGTGAGCTTTGTGATGAGTATGGCGGATTGGAAGATAATGGGAAGCGGTTCTGTGTGTCTAGAGTCGCTTTGTCTGTGATGGGAATGCCTAAATTGGGATACTTGGTTGATATAATCGAAGACTGCGCGGTTTTGGTGGGTCGTGATGTTGTTTCGGGGTTGAACGGTATTGTCTTGGAGACCGAGGCTTGTGCTAGGCCTCCTCCTACTGTTATGGAGCAGTGCCAAGAGGCTTTGTCTTGTTCTTATTACTTGTTTCAGCGGTTTCCGTCGAAGTTTAAAGGTTTGGTTGGGGAGGATGCCAGTTTTATGGAGAAGGTTTTTGCTGTTCAGATGAGGATTTTGAAGTCGGCGGCTTTTTCTAGGGACTGTTGTGTGGCTGCTGGTGTGAGTTTGTGTGCTGCTCTACAGGTTTGTCTTGAGGATGAAGAAGAGCTTGGGTTGTTTATAGCTCAAGGTATGTTTTGCTGGAGTGGTGTCGTTGAGTTTACTGATATTGTTGGTAAGATTCCATTTGATGGGGACATTTGTTCTGAGATCTCCAGCTTTTCATCTTTGAGTAGACTCTGCTTGATCCGAGGGATTCTTACAGCGGTTTCTAGAGGTGTTCTTGTTTCCTCTTTTGCTCGGTTGAGTAACGATCACAAAACTATTCTGTACGATGGGATTTTGCCTGAGCTTTGTGATTTATGCGAGAACCCTATTGACAGCCATTTGAACTTCCACGCACTAACTGTGATGCAGATCTGCTTGCAACAGATCAAGATGTCTACGTTAAATGGTTTGGCAGAAGATTATGATCCGATGCCAGACAGCAAGGTATCCCGGGTGCTCAAGATTATATGGAACAACTTGGAGGACCCTTTGAGCCAGACAGTCAAACAAGTCCATCTCATGTTTGACCTCTTGCTAGACATTCAAACCACCGTTCACCAGACATATGATAAAGTGGAAGTAAGGGAGTCTTTGCTGAAGATTGTCAGTTATCTTCTTCGTCTGGGATCACGCTGCAAGGGGAGGTACGTTCCGTTAGCATCCTTGACAAGGCGGTTAGGTGCAAAGACTATGTTGGATATGAGCCCTAACCTATTGTTTGAGATGGCAAATGCGTATGTTGATGATGATGTCTGCTGTGCTGTAACATCGTTTATAAAGTGTTTCCTTGAAATGTTGCGTGATGAATGCTGGGGGAGTGAAGGTGTCGAACAGGGATATGCGCTTTATCGACAGCATTGTTTGCCTCCTTTTCTTTACGGGCTTGCGTCTGGAATGTCGAAACTCAGGTCCAATCTGAATACTTATGCAGTACAAGTTTTGCTAGAACTGGATGTAGATTGTATATTTCCTTTGCTTGGTTTGATATCAATTGGGCCGAGTGAGGAAGAGACCAAGCTAGTCTATACGGAGTTGAGTAATATGAGTATGGAACTGACAGTTGAGCAGAAAGTGGCTGTTTTAGTGTCACTGCTGAAAGTTTGTCGTACACTTGCATTCCTTGAAGGGGATATTGAACAAAAGGGAAGTGATGATGCATTTGCATTTGTTCGCATTAAGGGTATCGAGTTGAAAGTTCCCGTTGAGTGGCTAAAAATGGCTTTAACCCATGTTGATGAGTCCGTTCGTGTGGATGCTGCAGAGACACTCTTCTTAAACCCCAAAACTGCTAGTCTTCCATCCCCCTTCGAGCTTTATCTCATAAAGGAGGCTGTTCCCTTGAACATGAGGTCGTCTTCTACAGGTTTTCAAATGAAATGGACCAGTTTGTTTAGGAAGTTTTTTTCTCGAGTTCGTACGTCGCTGGAAAAGCAGTATAAGCTAGGAAGCTGGCAACCACGTCTAACGAACGGAAACAGTGAAACATGTTTGAACAAAAAAGGTGACGAGGATGCAGCCCTACGAGCAGAGAGTCTGTTCAAGTTCATGAGGTGGCTGAGTTCGTTTTTGTCTTTGTCTTGCTACCCTTCTGCTCCTTACAGGAGAAAAATAATGGCTACGGAACTTATACAAATCATGATTGAAGTGTGGCCTATCGTGCCTTCTAAGGACCCCACTTCGCACCAAGGCCATCTTTACCCTTACTGTGATATCGTCACTTCGCATGATTCAACGTTATTGCTGGTGGGATCGATTGTTGATAGTTGGGACAGGCTTAGGGAAAATGCTTTTCGTATATTGCTTCATTTTCCAACTCCATTTACCGGAGTTTCAAGTGAAGACATGGTTCAGACCATTATCCCGTGGGCCAAGCATCTAGTCTGCAGTCCACGGGTAAGAGAGAGCGATGCAGGTTCTTTGACTCTAAGGCTTATCTTTAGAAAGTACGTATTGGACCTTGGATGGATAGTCAAGGTTTCCACCAATGTTGTTTGTAGTGAAAGAGAGTGTGAAAGCACGAATGGGTTTCATCAGAACTCCAAGCCCAAGTATCCTGTGGTCGAGTATATCAAATCACTAATTCATTGGCTTGATACTTGTGTGGAGGAGGGAGAGCGTGATCTCTCTGAAGCATGCAAAAACAGTTTTGTTCATGGGGTATTACTGGCTTTGCGCTATACTTTTGAGGAATTGGATTGGAACTCTAACGCAGTGTTATCTAGTGTATCAGAGATGAGAGAGGAGCTGGAGAAGCTTCTTAAACTGGTGACGCGAATAACTACATTGGCGCTCTGGGTGGTTTCTGCAGATGCTTTGTGTTTGGATGAGGATATGGATGACATAGTAGATGGCGATAGTTTCTTGTCAGATGTTCAAGGTGATGCTGCTACTGTTGTCTCAGAGGAAAAAAAGGATACACATCCAAAACCTGTTCAAGAAACAATACAATCAGAACAGGTAGTTATGGTTGGTTGTTGGCTCGCCATGAAGGAGGTACTGGTTCGGTCATCTTTCTCACAATTATCTTTACTTTGACAATACTTTTTGTGTTTCTTAATGCATTTCTCTGCTAGCCGCTCTTTTTTGTCCTTTAACGCAGAACACTGCATTTCTTAAGATAAACTGTCTTCTTTCTTCAGGTGAGTCTTCTTTTAGGGACCATCATAAGAAAAATTCCATTACCTACCAGCAGCCTTGCACCTGTAGAAAATGGTGATCTGGCTTCTGCAGTCACTGATGATTCAGTGGCAGAAAAATCAGAATCACTGCTTGACCTGAAGCAGCTTGAAAAGATTGGAGATCACTTCTTAGAAGTACTTTTAAAAATGAAGCACAATGGTGCCATAGATAAGACAAGAGCTGGGTTTTCAGCTTTGTGCCACCGTTTATTATGTTCTAACGATCCAAGGTATGATTTTAAGCTTCTTGCGTGTCTATGTTATTCGTTTTATGTTCACTGACATATTGTTTGTGTTTTTCTTTTCGTAGACTTTGTAGGTTGACAGAATCCTGGATGGAGCAACTTATGGAAAGAACAGTGGCCAAAGGACAAACAGTGGACGATTTGTTAAGAAGAAGTGCAGGCATTCCCGCTGCATTCATTGCTATGTTTCTCTCAGAGCCAGAAGGCTCACCAAAGAAGCTTCTCCCACATGCGCTTAGGTGGCTGATAGGTCTTGCAGAGAAGCCCCTCATGGATGATCCCGTGGACCAGAAAGGCTCTAAACATATGGATGAGGAGGTCAATCCTTCTTATATGCATCCAAGTGAAAAACTTTCAAAGGTCCGTGATGAAGGTGTTGTCCCAACGGTGCATGCCTTCAATGTTCTCAAAGCTGCTTTTAACGACACAAACTTGGGCACTGATACTTCTGGGTTTTCTGCGGAGGCCATGACTGTTGCAATAAGATCCTTTTCTTCACCATACTGGGAGGTCAGAAACAGTGCCACACTTGCATATACTGCTTTGCTCCGCCGAATGGTTGGTTTCCTTAATGTTCAAAAACGTGGATCTGCTCGGCGTGGCCTGACTGGGCTTGAATTTTTTCACAGGTATGTCTATTAGATCAAATCTTGTTAGTTGTCTCTACATTTGAAGATGCACTATTCGCATTCACTTGTTAATATTGTGGTGGTTTCCTTGAAGGTACCCCTTGTTGCACCCTTTCATATATGGTGAACTGAAGGCAGCGACTGATATGCTCGACACATCTGGTCCGTCAGATTCAAACCTCGCAAATCATGTCCATCCGAGCTTATGGCCCATCCTCATTCTTTTATCCAGGCTTAAGCCTTCACCCATTGCAAGTGAATCTGGAGACGACCTGGACCCTTTCGTTTTCATGCCCTTTATTATGAAATGCTCTACTCAAAGCAATCTCCGTGTTCGTGTTTTGGCATCCCGTGCTTTAGTAGGCCTCGTTTCCAATGAGAAGCTACAAAGCGTTCTTCTCAGCATTGCCTCAACATTGCCTTCTAATGAGGTCCAAGGTGGGCCTTTCAATTATCTTCACGGAGTTTTGTTGCAACTTGGTAATCTCCTAGATACAAACTGTAGAGACCTTGCTGATGACTCTAAGAAGGATCAGATCATTGAACAACTGGTCAATGTCCTGTCAAAATGCACATGGATGGCTTCTCCATTGTTGTGCCCTTGTCCGATCATCAGTACATCGTTCTTGAGAGTGCTTGTTCATATGCGAGCTATTGGGTGCACATGCTCTGAAAGCAAAAATCTAAGGGATGTTTACAAGTTGCATTTGGATTTATCTACAAGTTGCTTGGATGCAGACGCTTCTTATGGTTTCTCCTATTATGACCCTACAGTCGCTGAGCTTAGGGAACAGGCAGCTGTATCTTACTTTGGTTGCGTGTTTCAGCCATCTGATGAAGCAGCTGAAGTGTTCCAAATCACGCAAAGACCAAATTTGCAATTGCAGAAAGTTCCTGAAGCGTTAGATTTTCCTGACCTTAAGGATAGGCTCCTCCGTTGTATATCTGACCAGTCATATGAAGTTCGTCTAGCAACACTGAAGTGGTTTCTGCAGTTCCTGAAATCAGAAGATTCCAGTTTCTCAGAGACGGGCAGTATATGGCATTGGACGAATAACGGGCTCCAGGTGATGTTATTGGATCTCTTGGAGAAGGAGAAAAACCATAGATGTGAGAATTACATTCTGAGGATTCTTTGCCAGTGGAATCTTCTTATGTTCAAAAAAGCATCCAACGGGGAATCTGTTGTCGAAGGCATTTATGTTGGTTCGTTGAGTTATGATTCGGTGATCCATCTCTGGGGTAGGCTGACTTCTTTATATGAGAGCACAAGACATGTTAAGACTCGAGGTACACTCATGTCTTGCCTAGCGATTTGTGTGAAGCATCTCACTGGTTTGTTCTTTGACGAAAACGAATCTGAGAAGGAAGAGGAGCCAAGATGGAGTTGTGTAATCGATTGTGTCTCCTACTTTGTTAACTTGGTCAAAGAGAAAAGCTCATCATCCGAGCAAGTGAATGTTCGTCAAGCATCTGCAGAGGCTATTATAGCATCCGGTATATTAGAACAAGCGAAGCTCATTGGTCCTCTTGTCTCAAATCATGACCAAACTCTCTCACCAAGCAAGTTTCAAAACGCTTGTGATGTATACGCGTATCAGATTCTGGAGATGTGGTTCACTTGCATCAAACTGCTGGAGGACGAAGATGATCTCATCAGGTCAAAACTCGCCACGGATGTTCAGAAGTGTTTCTCCGCTGCCGTTGAAGTTCCTACACAAGTTGAGAAAGTCTTGGAACTGAGCTTTGACCATTTATCATCCGTCTTTGGTCATTGGAACGAGTATTTCTTGTATCTCTCGAGATGGGTTTTCGACACGGCAGATTACACTGCGCCATTAAAGGGAGGTGGTGATCTGGTGAGACGGGTTTTCGACAAGGAAATCGATAACCACCACGAAGAAAAGCTCCTCATCTTGCAGTTTTGCTGTGACCATCTGCAGAAGCTAGCAAACAGAGACTTGCCCCAAGCGCAGCTACTGGACTGGAGGAGTAAATTCCAGAGTAAGCTGCTTTCTTTCGCTAAAGACCATGTGGGGAAACAAAGAGAGAGCTGGGTAGGCGGTGTGGGGAACCACAAGGATGTGTTCTTGCCACTCTATGGTAATCTCCTGGGTCTCTACGTCTTCTCCAACTGCATTTTCAGATTCTCAACTGATAGCAATGACAAGAAAGCTATGGTTGCCGATATGGTTGAGCTCGGGGAAGCCTTGAAACCGTTTCTGAGGAACCCTCTGGTGTCTAACATGTTCAGAGTAGTTGTCAGATTACATGAGAAGTCGATGGATAATTCTTTGGTGGATCTGTCTAGTGTTCTTGCTGGGGAGATATGGGAAGGTTTTGATCCGTATTTTCTTCTCAGATAGATAGATGATAATGAATGTTTTAGTCTCTCTCCACGCTCTGTGCGTTGTTGTAACAATAGTTTTGTCAACACTTTTGGAATCTTTAAACATTTTCTGAAACGCAAACGATTCTAAAACATAAGAGTACGTCCTTGGACTATACTATTTCAAATTTGTGATTTTTTATAGAATGTTATTATATGACCTTATCGTGTAAAACGTAAGGGACTTTGCACTTTGCATTGCAAGCTATGTAAAAATCTTCACCTTCTTTATTTTATAAGACTTGACGGTGGTGAGACTATTTGCTGAAAAGACAGTACACGTTGTTGCACATGCATATGCCAGGGCTGGTTGGTTCAATACTACTTCCTTTGACTGCATTGCTGATTGTAGCAAGCAATTGACAAGAGATGCAACTGTAGCAGTACAGGATGATGATGATTCTGTGTCACAAACAACCCATCTATGTCTTGGAGAATTTATATTTTTCAACTTGTAATAAATCATAGTTTGGAAACAAAAGCTTGATAGGCCCTAACATGCGCAAAGTCAGAGTGTAGTCATCATCCACTAGTATCTATCCAAATGGTGAATTATTGGGTAAGCAAAAACTCTATGATTTACATTTTCATCTCCTCCCACTTCATTAATGTTTCCGACCTAGCCGGACTTTACTGTGTGTTATTTTGTCTTCATTTTCTTATTTTAATAGTTACGAATAACTGATTAATTATAGTGGAAAAGGTTTGCTATTGGACAAAAGAAGGTTTAAAATACGGATCAATTGAACTCGAAGTGTATAAATTTTTTTTAGAAAGAACTCAAAGTGTATATGTTATCTCTAGTTTAGAATTGATTCAAGTCTCTACTAAATAAGTCTCGAGCATTATTCATCAGGACATTCATCCTTAGTCTTAGGTGCAAGACAATCTACTGGGTCGGTTTTTGATAATGCATAACGATGCCACAAAATCTGCATGAATAAGGCGGTTAGAACGGCCTAAACTATTTAGGAAGAAATTTTGAACATTTAAACATTAATATTTCCTAATAACTTTTATTTATAAGTTTGTTGTATGTTCACTCTTCTTTGTTTCTAATATTTCCTAAGCTTTGCTGAATAGAATAAACATTAGCAGAACCATCTGACGGATGGGTAAGTGAAGCTGTTGAACATTGTCCGATTTAATAAAATCTTAATTTTTTAAAAACAGATATCTAAATTGGAACTTAGAACTTTAAAGTTTTAATTATATGTCTAACTTTATATCCTATAATTTTAGAAGAAAAGTTAAAACATATTTACATAAATTATTAACTTTAAAATTATATTATTACTTTTTTACATATACCGTTAACTTTTTTATCAGAGTATAGAAATAATTTAAAGTGGCTACAATTAAATTGACAGAGAAGGGTATAATGTACTTTGACTTGCCAACGGCTTGTCTTCTTGATACAATCAAACAAGACTTGATCAGATGGCCGGAATATCTGAGAAGATGACTTCAATTAATGGGTCCCAGTTTAGAAAATAAGGCCCGTTATTTAATCACCAGGCCCAAACATTCAATAGCCTTAACTCGGTATTTTAACAGCTTAATAACCAAACCTAACAACCGGTTTAGTGCGGTTATGAATTTGTTTGGGTTAAAAGGAAAATGGTACCGATCGCATGCACTGTCACTTGCTGATAATAAATATGGACTGAACTATGCATTTGTTCTTATGTATTAACTGCATGTGCGCTTGCAGTGCTTTTATTTCTCTTCATTGACAAATAATATTTTAGTTTTCTCCTTTTTGTTATTGGAATACTAATCAATACCTAATATTTATTTTTTTATGCTTATAGTTTTCTCTCTTTCTTATTTCTTTCATCTAGCTAATAATTAAATAAGGTATTTACGCTGGAAAATGTATTTTGCCCGTCCCTACATCACAAGCACCATCCATACATCACACATGCATTCCATGTTCTTGAGTCGTCATTTCATAATAGCAAATCACATTTATGTATTGATAAGAATAGTATGCCTCTAATGATATTCCACCTCCATACTTACTATCATCAATCCCTGCATGTTAATGCATTATGTGATATATATTAGTGTAAAAATACAAAATTTACAATATATCATACTATTACTATAAAGTACAGAACTCCCATTTCTGTGCCGTCGGAAATTCGCATTACTTTAAAAGAGAGTTGGATTCGTAACTGATGAGTTGTTTTTATATATAGTTTGGTATTAATGCATATGACGTCTTTGAGTTGATAACGCAACAATGCTATCTCAATCCAAATGATTAAAAAAACAGCCTGTTATATATCACATTTTTATGATCTACATATAATCGTGTAAACTTTCGACAAAATGAAATTTTACACATATACAAATCAATGGAAAGAAAACCTACCTGCATAAAGTAAATAGACATAGCACAACATTGACAAAAGAGAGGAAATTAAAGGAGTCCCGTGTCTCTTCTTCTTCCTTTTCTTCCGGCCTCGTGAAAATCAAATTGATATCATCTTTTTAATTAATTTTTTGATATATATATGCATACATACTCATGTTGACGTCACATAAATAGATATGGTTGTATGACTTGTGTCTATTAAATCCAGAAATCTCCATTATCTTTATGCCAAATTCTCATACAAATATCTCTTAATCTCTTTTCAGTCACCACCTACGATAACGACTTATGTAACGTACAATTAAATAATTTAATTTCATCTTAAAATATGTTTACCAAAAATCCAGATATGGTCCATCAATTCTAATCGCTAACCATAACTGAATAAAAACATACCAAATCATATAATCATATATGGTTTATGCATATACAAACATATTAACACCATGAATGACGTAAACCATCATGTAATTTGACAAACGCCAAAGACCCACTGGTTCGATCCGAAACAGCAATATTTTGCCTTTTTCTGTTTTTTAAAAAAATATAATTTCGTTTTCATGGAACACCGAAACAGCAAATCATGACGCAGAGAAAATCTCGTTCGTCAAAAGACCCTTTCATCAATTTCTATTATTAACAAAGCCTATGCATTACACATAAATGCAATAGCCACTATTCAATTCTTAAAATTATCATAGCAATAAATCAAAAGCTAGAGAGGGAGATATCGTCTCACACTTCGTTATCATGTTATCATGCATGTTCCCGTTATTCTCAATTTTTAAATAACATAACCTCATTAATTATTATTTTCATATTAGGGTTTTTGAAAGGAGCAAACCCACATTGAATGCCACGCGGTTTTGTGTGGAGGGTAGAGACTTTTACTTTCGTGGCTGACTTTGGAGGCTTTACCTCCACTTCTGTAGTTAATGTTTTAAACATTTTATTTTAATTTATCAAATTAAATACTCAATTTTGAGAGACCAAGAGGGGTCAGCAATTTCTCTTTCTATTTATTTATATATATATATAGAAGAAGAAGGTGGACATAGACCTTTGTCGCCAAGCTTAACCGTTAGATACATCCAAAGTCAAGAGTACTAATTAGTGAGCTTAAGAGTACTGTGACTTATCAACAACTAAAGTTTTTTTCAATTTTCTTCTATTTTCTTGGCAAAGAGTTTTTGTAGTAGGAAAATAAGAGAGGATAAAAGAGAAAAGGAAGTGATTTTAAATTAATTGATTGATTGAGAGAGCTTAAGATAATGGTGAGACCTCCTTGTTGTGACAAAGGAGGAGTGAAGAAAGGGCCATGGACTCCTGAAGAAGATATAATTTTAGTTACTTACATCCAAGAACACGGTCCTGGTAATTGGAGAGCCGTTCCAACCAATACTGGTATGCTAATCTTCATTCTTCATCTATCTCATTATTTACATATATATTACATCATCTCTCAAGGTTTGTATGTACATATGTAGATAATTACTAAAGTTATGAGGTTGAACAATAAACAGGGAACCAATTTGGGTATTGATTAATTTGGTTAACTAATATATTCATATGTGTTTGATTGTGGAATAAGCGTAATCAAAACCATATTTGAAATAAATTAGCTAGGTTTTTGGTTAATGAATTTAAGATTAAGATCTAATGCATGAGATCTTGTTCTTGTTTATTGCATATATATATATATATGTGTGTGTGTGTGTAAAGGTTAAGTCTCTACTCATCGGTATTAAACATTTTTAACCATTATGAACATTTATCTTGGAAAATTCAGGATTGCTTAGATGCAGCAAGAGCTGTAGGCTTAGATGGACAAATTATTTAAGGCCAGGAATCAAAAGAGGCAACTTCACAGAGCATGAAGAAAAGATGATCGTCCATCTCCAAGCCCTCTTAGGCAATAGGTAAATTTAATTGTTCACTCATAACCAAAAGATGATATATGTCTCTAATTTTGTTTTTCGCAAATTTTTGATATTAGAAGAAATAAAAGAAATAATTAGAGGACATTTAATATTTGGTGTAGATGGGCTGCAATTGCGTCATATCTTCCACAAAGGACAGACAACGACATTAAGAACTATTGGAACACTCATTTGAAGAAGAAACTAAACAAAGCCAATCAAGATTCTCTTCAAGAATTTGATCAATCAAGAGATCGTTCCTCGCTCTCTTCTTCTCCATCATCTTCTTCTGCTAATTCCAACTCAAACATCTCAAGAGGCCAATGGGAAAGAAGGCTTCAAACTGATATTCACTTGGCGAAGAAGGCGCTCTCTGAGGCTTTGTCTCCTGTCGTAGCACCAATCATTACCTCTACATTTGCCACTACAGCCACAACATCTTCTTCTGCTGAATCAAGACGTTCTACTTCCTCAGCTTGCAGGATTCTTAAGACGCAAGAAACATCCACCACTTATGCCTCGAGCACCGAGAATATAGCAAAACTGCTCAAAGGGTGGGTGAAGAACTCTCCGAAGGTTCATAACTCTGCTGATCTAATGGTTTCTCCAGATTCGGAGACAAAAGATGTGATCAAGAGTGATGTCGAGAAGGACTGTGCAGTGGTATTTCAGTCATTTTTGGGTTCTGATCACTTAAAAGATTGTGATTCATCATATCATCAGGCTGGAGTTTCACCTGATCATGAAACCAAACCAGACATAACTGGATGCAGTAACCAAAATCAATGGTCTTTGTTCGAAAAGTGGCTGTTTGAGGATTCTGGTGGACCGATTGGTGATATTGTGTTGGATGAAAACCCAGATTTCTTCTGAAGAATTTGCCTAATCAGATGGTTCTAATTCTAGTATCATCATCTCTTTTTCTTTCTATAATTTATTTATTTTTGGCTTTCGGAATTAACTCGCATAGATATCCTGAGCTAAATATTAATAATCTTATTTATTTTCCCTCGGTAATTAAAATTAATTATGAGGTGTTATTTTACAAAATGGCCTTATGGATTCCAAAAGGGGTCTGAAATGTTGTTCACCTAATGTTCTAGTATTGGTGTAAAATACCATATCTATATTTTTCAGTTTATTAAATGTTATTTTGAATCATTAATGTTTTTACGATGTTATATTTGAGTCTTTGAGATGTCCACATTAAAGAATAGATATAGGCGACAAAGTAAATTTAGACCAAAACTGAAATGGCAAAAAAAGTCAAACTTAGCAACTTGTTAAGTTGTTTACTAATATCGGGATGAGTTAGACTAATTCCTAGACTAATTCAGTATAAGATGCGCTCTCTGTGTAGTGGCTAGATAAGAACTCGTATTGCTATAGAATACTAAAACGATAACTAGTAAACAATCAATACTTACAAGTCCAACTTGCCCTTTTATTAGCAGAAAAGTACACTACACTTAGTTTAGAGTGTCAAATGGCGCCGCTCATCAAAAGGAAAACGTAGATTTAAAGACAGACTTACTATTGGTGAATTTGTTAGACCTATTGATAAAGAAAATAGTACTACTAGTAAATAAAATTAAATGAAATATTTATTGCATGAAATAAATGGGCGACAAGTTATAAAAGTATTTAAAAACGGGATGGTGGTATTAATTTTGAAAGTGATGAAGAATTAAAGTTTGACTTTCAATCTTGTGTGACCTTGTGAGTTGTGACTTACCTACACCACATAGTTACTAATTTCTACAGAAGTCAATGTCACCATTAATTTACCATCTCCTTCTTCTTTTCTGAGAAAAATTTACCATCTCCTTTGGTTTTAAGTAATGCGTCGTGGAACGTGGTCGTTTGACGGTTAAAAAAACAGTGAAATCATGTTTAACAAAAACTGAACCGGAGATAAAATTGAGCTAGTGTTATTGTTTGTTGGATTATGGTTCAATCGGCCTAACAAACTATTTCCAAGTGAAATAATATGACACAAGTTTATACATTATTGTATTTGTCCAACTAATCTCGTATAAAGAAAATTTATCATGAAAATTTTGATTCAAACAAGAATTAGTGAAAATCAGATAAAGAGGCACAAGAAGCAGCAGCTCCTTTGCTGTAAAGCTTATGTACGGCAAGAACCGTATGCAACTTCTTGGCTTTTGATTTAATTCTCATCAGCCGTATTATTTTATCTTTTGTATTTAAAAATAAAACAGCTAGCATATATACATATATACCTGGGTCATCAGTTTTTTTGCATGTGCATTATATATAAGACTTAGTACACTATAATAGTATGTGCCTATATGATTGATTGCAACGAAAAAATAGCACGCATCCAGTTCAAATTCAAGGTGCATGGTAAATGTTTTGAATAGTTCGCAAACATGTATAGAAACTTTTTTTTTTGGTCTAAATGTTAAGATTTATACCACTTTGTTAGAGTTTACATTGTTGTGAAACAAAACTTATTACAAAGAGAAAAGAAAAAGGAGCAATAAAGAGAGAGAGAGAGTGATGTATAGAAACTTTGGAACACATAGTGTGACGTTTTCGAGGGTTCTTTCCTGGTCAGTTCAATTTGCTGCTCGATATATTTATAGTTAGGAAACAAACAGATTCTTGGAAGAGGTAAGAAAATAGGTCTACGTACACGTCCGTTGGGTCTGGACTCTGGAACGGCGTTCCACTGCGTAATCTGAGATGTTTATGACTATTTTGCCATTAAGCAAATGATGTTTAGGTTCTTGGAAACAGGTTTTTGGTTGAATTCAGTCACTTCACGTCGAAAAAAATTCTGCAAATCTTTTTCAGGACATAACAACCCATCCCTAAGATCTCGAATAATTTGCATTCTTAATATACAGAATTAAAATTCAGTATAGACTGCGCAATGTATATAGTTTTTAAGTAGTTTAGTTCTTGCAAACGGTTCAAACACTATATCTATAAATAAAATTTCAAACGTAAAAACATTCTTTTGGATCATTATAACGTGGCAAAATAAAATAACTCATAAGCAAGTCTATCTGTGTGTCTTTCTCAAAAAAAAAAAGGTCTGTGTGTGTGAATTGTGAATTGTGAATTGTTGGTGAGCTTGGTCCTAGGCTCGTGTAAGACTTTAAGCCCAATAGGAAGAAAAAGTGTTAAAAAAGGAACTAAAGAATCATGTGCGGTTCATGCATGAGGTCTCAAAGCCCAACCTCTTGCTTCTATTTATTGCAACGATCTTTCTTGCTTTCTCACATATTATGACTGAGAAGCAGAGTGCCTAGATTAAATTAGACGCTAAAATGTTGATTGACTAAAGTTTTTTTTTACTACCTAAGGTTGATTAAGTACATACCATAAATTAGGTGTACAGTATGTTATTTGCCAACTCCATATGTTTGATAAGAGAGTTTAGTTCTAACTTCTACATATCTTATGGATCATTGGAAAAGTGCATCTCACACACTTAACTTAATTCAATCTATACAAGTGATACCAAATTATTCTCTTTTTTATTGTAACAGTTGAAGCTCCGGACTTTACGCCATAATCTCTTACATATTCGAAATTAGCTTTTAAATATTCCAGTTTTAAAGATATTATAAGGTCCATGACTCTTTTAGTTCCAAAATCAAGTTTTAAATATTCTGATCTGAAAAGTAGTCTTACTCGGACACAAAAGGAGTCAAAGACTAATCCTCTTGTACAACTATTAGGTTACACTAACATTTTTTGTCAAAATGTGAATTCATTTCATAAAAATGGCATTGAAATACAAGTAAATTTTAACTAAAATCGGCTGCAAGTAGTAAAGGATTATTTAAAATCCTCCAAAAAGATAGAAATAATCTTACACACAATATTTAAGTCTAATCTCAATCCAAGAACCAAGACTAAAGCTAAAGGAGTAGATAAGTCGTTAACACTTAGAAACAAGTATGACCAACTGAGCTAATTTTATGAACCTCCAAGACAAAGAGTCAAGAAAAAAGTGAGCAATGGAGATAATCTCGGAAGATACTAGACCAAGTAACAGGCAGCGGCGGTTAGACGCCCCGAGCCTGGCCATTAACAAAACAAGGCAAATCCGTAACCGACCAATCTAGAGGTAAAGAGCGGAGGAGACGGTAGATCCCCCCCCCCTGACAGAGAAAACAACAAAGGTTGAGGGATATGAACTCTTGAGAAGGTAGGCGGTGGTTTAACTCCCGCACCGGTTACTAACATTTTGGTACTAGTATTAATTTGATTCAGAAAAGAAACATTAGAATGCTTTTGTACATCCTTTTTATAATGGACATCATGTGTAGATTAGAATACAAGTCAAGTTAATGACGAAACTCAAGTGAAGCAATAACAAGAGGCACGAAAATAAATTTAACCAAGATGCGTTTAAGACTTGAAATCTAAACAAAGTGGAAAGGTAAGTTTTTGATGATTTTAGTCGAGAGGCAGAGGAGTGTTGGATGATCCCACGACCCATTCCAACCTGTTTTGGATAAATCTAAACATTATAGTTTTGTATTGTTACATTGTGTAATGTACATTAATGGATTGAATAACATTTATAATGTATTTTAGAATGGATTTTTTTGTTCATAGGTATAAACGATGCCATCCATAATATTTTGGTGGCTTAAAGCATTTTTATTTGAATCTGGCCCTATATATTAATATTTAATAATATATATTTGTAATCTTATTTCTATTAATATAAAAAACTTTGAAATAAGAAACAAATGTTGATTTAACTTAATATATTCTAAATTAATTTTTTAATTTTATTAGTTTAGGTATTTAAAAATATTTATAATTTTGATCTAATTTTTGAAGTTTATTAATTATAATCTATTGATACATTTGTGGATTTTTTTCTCAAAAGTTGGTTTCAAAATTTAAAACCATGATTAAACTCACGGAAAGACTGATGTTCTAACGTTGACCAGAAGCTAAATTCTCTACAACATGACCACAATAACATGGGTGGTTTCTTATCTAACTTGTTAATTTTAGTTCTTAATAGGTGTTAGCTTGATGGAGAAGAAAATATGACATTCATCATCATCAGTTCATCACCATATTTATGAGTGTTGTGGTATAATGAGCACCGTTCTGAATATTGATTTTACTAGTGGCCGTGTGTGGTCCAAAACCCTAGTTATACAATATGCAGAGGAGGATAAGAAGTTGGCAGGTTTTAAATGAAAGCCTTTCTTTCTCGCTTTTTCTCAAGTATTCCGGAGAGCAAAATGTTCCTTTTTGAAAGCATTCCTTAATAAGTTAAATTATTTAGATTCTCAGTCTTGTAATTAATTCCAAGCTACATCAAATAGAAAAAAGAAAAAAAATTCCAAATGTTTTTGTAATGTTTTGGAATTTATCCAAATTTAATTGTACTCCTCGTATCCATGACTCGTGACTCTGTTTAGCTTATTTGTTTTTTATTCTATTCCATCAATCGTTCTCATGAATGATGATCAAATCAAAATTCCAAGAACCTATGATAAAAAAATATTTTTGCTTTAATAATTAAATAACGTAAATGAAACCACGAAGAGGACATAATTCACAGATGTGGCTATTAGTTAATGCAAATATATAGAGATAATATTTAAAAAGTTCTAGAAATGATTATTCAAAAAGCTTCTGGCAATCTCTACATAACCTTCAATTTATAAATAGATAAATCTAAAAAACCATGAACAAGAAAACAAAAGATTTGAGAACCTTGCATCACATAAATGAAAGATATCAGAAACAACATCTATCAAACAAATATTTCATAAGTAAAATGCTTGCAGTACCATTGGATCCAATATGACAAAATAGAGTAACGAATATTGTTCATGCACCATTGAGAAAACATCCATGATGGCTCGGGACACTAGAAGCAAAGTATGCCTCATAAGGATATTCGGACGCTCTAGTAAGAATAACATTTAGGTGAATGTTTAGAGAACAACTGCATCATGTGATATGCGGTAGTTATAAGTTTTAAAAGGTTAGGAAATTTTTAGAGTATTTTTTCAATGTATCTTGAGAGTGAATTGGTAACACCCCACATGCGACCTAGATCAGATCAAGGTACTAGTTTCCTAATGGCTAAGTTGTTATCTTCTTGTTTTTTGTAACTTAATTGTTATCTTATTGTTAAGTTTTGAAAACGAGGTCCTCAGGTCAAGTTTTGAGAGTGAATTGGTAACACCCCATAATGTTAAGCAAGATGGACTTCTAACTTAAAACCAATTGGAGATTAGTGAAATGATTCATTTATCTTATATATAAATAAGGATCCTTTTCAATACCCGATATGGGATCTTTATCTCTAATACGCTCCTTCGAGATGATGGTTTTTTGAGCACCAATCTTGGAATATTTGGGCAAGGATCGATGGGCCAACTTTGGGCTTGATCGATAATAGATCGGGTTGGATTGTTCGTATCGGACTCTGATACCATGTTAAGCAGGATGGACTTCCAACTTAAAATCAATTAACGATAAGTGGAGTGGTCCATCTATCTTCTATATTACTAAGGATGTCTTCCAACTTCCGATGTGTGTCTAATAACTTCCAACTTAAACTAATTGGCAATTAGTGAATTGGTCAATCTATCTTCTATATTACTAAGGATCCCTTCCAACTTACGATGTGGGATACTTTGTGTCTAATAAGCAGATCTTCAGGAAACGAGGTCTTATCTATCTATATGGTTCGAGAAAGTTCAAGGATGATGATAGAGCATCTACAAACCAATCTGCTGCACAAGAGTTTTTAGATTATTTTAAGTTAGGCTTCCTTCGCTTTTCTTTTTAAGATGTTTAAATACTAGTGTAAAAACTCTTTCCAAAAGATATATCAAAAATGGTATCCTGTTTTAAAAAAAAAGTTTTGAAAACTAATTTAAGCACAAATGAAATATAATTTAAGCACAAATGAAATTTCTAACATTTGCTAAATAGTGAAAACACATTCATCTAAATTTTAAGAAAGAAAGAGGTTCCTTTACTCAAAAAAAAAAAAAACAGGGCTTCTCTTCATTTTTAATGGAATCAACACATTCAGACAGGGAACTATTGGAATTAGCTTTCAAAATATTAAAACTGTAGTCAATTTCTAAACTCGCGCTTCGTATGCAATTTAATTTGTTTAGCCGTCGAGAGGTTAGTACCTCCTAAATAAACAAATAAGATTGACAGTTGAGTAGTCAAAGATTACACATCACTAATGGAAGCTGGGGAATGAGAGTTGGGTTGTTGAGAAACATAATCTATTGTTGCTTTAAATCTCTATCTAATCTCCTTATCATAAATCAATAAATCATAAACCATCATTACTCCGCTAACCTCTTTTGTCTTTGTCATTAATATATTGTTATGTTACTTTACTTATATAAATTCAGCATCCACTAACCCTCCGTAAAAGAAAATTGATAACTAGAAGGAGTTCGAGTCAGATCATTATCTCTTATTAGATCTAAGACCAGTCTTTGCTAATATTTTATGGCATAACGTAAAATATATATATTTCAACGGAAACCGAATAAGACTACAAGAGAACCAAACTTTGTGCTAAACTACTAGCACAACACACGGTTAGTAAGATATTTGAATACTTTCAATCATGAAGGTTTTAGCTTTTCTGACTTGTATGGACATATTAGTTTCTAAATGGGGGAATGCCTTTTAACACTGATTATTAATTTCTCAACTCTTTTATCTGAAGTAGGTGACCCGACTGTAAGAACATTTAATATTGTTTAAATCCTAATTCACACCAAAAATAGTAAAAAGGAACCATACAGTTGCCATTAACTTTTAGTTATTCATGTATAAACTATTAAACAAAACTAGAAACAGGTTTTGTTGGCCTATAATTATCTTACTAACTTATGACGCATATATGTCTGGTACGACTCCTAATTGTCGTTAGACAGAAACAATCTTATAATAAAATTGGTTGTGCATTGTGCAAGTGCTTTATACATTTTATCTACACACATGCACATATATATAATTATATATATATATGTCCTAATATAAATTATAAAAATATGACAGAACGATGAATTAATCTCGAAACTTGCAGATGTGAAGTGAGCATTGTATTGAGTGCGTCTATTCTAAATCAATCATCCACCAAACAGTAAGATGAAAGTTGAAACAAGGAAACTATGATCAGTATTATTTGACATTTTTAACTCACACTTAAAAGAAGACACACACACACACACACACTATATATATATACACATATATCTTTTTTACTTAGATGAATGATACATGTCAATGATGTCATCTCAATATGATGATATTCGGATAAAATCTCATGACTTGCGTCGAATTCAAAGGTTGATATATTTATATCTAATCTAGAAGAAGGAAATATCAAAATATTTGTTATCTAATTATCCGATATTGATGGAACACATGAATAAGACCATTTGATGTCTAACCGAAATACGAACGAATGTATGCACGTGTAATTGAAAATATCAAGACGTAATTGCAAAGTAGCAAAAGATCGTGAAGGATTGCGTTGTCCTCTTGATGTACATAGTAAGTTTGGTAGCCGAACTTATCAGTCCCACGTTTTTAGGTCCAAATGTATATACATTTATACACACACTTCTATCTTAGTTCATGCATTTTCATCACACAATATAAACATATTGATTGTTACTTAGATTGCAACAAAATCTGAAATCTAGAGTTTAAGTTCGTACATTTGATCGGGTAGAAACCAAGTGAATCACAATATCACGTATCCGACATAAACAGTTCTTTTTGTCTATGCATAGTATTATACTCGAACTCGATAGTAGTTCATATTCTTCACGATATGTATAAATGATTTTTGTAGCCATACGTGTAATTATAATAAACAAAATGAATTAGCATATAGTAGAAGAAAAACATGGGATTAAAGGGGATGAGGGTTAAGGGGCCACCACAGTACATATTAGGTCTTAAAAAGACAAGCTTAGCTGTTTTCTTCCTTTTAAAACCAATCACTTTGTTTGGTATTAAAGAAAAGCTTTCTCATCATTTTAGGGTTTTCTAGCAGAATTGACAAAAGTTTCATTCACGCACTTGCAAACAGAATTTAATTTGCTTTCATGATATATTTATTGTTACGATTTGTATCAGCACCCACTTCTTTATATATTAAATTATTCGAATTGCTTATTGTTATGATTATTGCTAAGTTAGTTAAAACAATATAAAAAAAGTTATAAGCTAGCGCGCAATATATACATGTTGGAATATAATTAATAATAGTTTTTTCTGAAAGTTGCAGAAAGCAGCAGTTTTGGAGGATCCGAATTTACGTTCAAGGATGATAATATACTAGCAACTAAAGACGGGTGCCTAACTCACAAAGTGGTGTGGCTCCATGTCTCGTGGCTTAAAGTTGCATGTGAATGTTTTTTTTTTCTTGGTATCTCCGGAGTACTGATATTTTTGAACATAAAACAACACAAAATAGGTTATGACAGATAAATCTCTTTTAATGCTAAGCCTAGCCAAGTTTCAAATTCTGATTCAGCATAATTACTTAATCACTTCCAACTGGATGAAGAAACTTAGTGATCGAGTAAAATGAATTTTAGAAAACATGAGCCAAAGAAACTTCCACCACATTTAGGTTCGTAACCCAAAAAGAAGATGTACTCATTCAATAACATGCATACACATGTGAATGAATAATTGTGGACGCCAAAATAAATTTAAATTAAGAAAAAAACATATTTACATATGTCTATCCATATGTAAATATATGATAATATTTTAATTAGTTGATTATCGGATGTGAATCTGAATCTGTGATGATGCATTAATATATACCATGATCATGTACATCTACACTCACACACATCCATATATATACACATACTGACATACACATGAAAAATATCTAAGGTTGGTTGTCGATTGCTATCAGAAATGCTATAAATATACCATCTAGGGTTAGGGTTAACAACTCTTGTAATTGTCTCGATCGTTCACTCTCTTTCTATCTCCCACCGTAGAAATTTAAAGTAATAAAAATTACATATATATATATATATATCTTCATAAATATACATATATATACATCACATCAATACATTATTACAAGTTTAGATTTTACAAAAGAGTCGAGAAGAAGCATATGAGAAAGCGTCAAGTGGTGTTGAGGAGAGCCTCGCCTGAGGAACCTTCTAGAAGCTCGTCGACGGCTTCGTCTCTGACGGTGAGAGGTGTGAGATACGGCGAGTGTCAGAAGAACCATGCGGCGGCGGTGGGCGGCTACGCCGTCGATGGCTGCCGTGAGTTCATGGCAAGTAACGGAGAGGAAGGTTCGGTGGCAGCGCTAACGTGCGCCGCCTGTGGCTGCCACCGCAGTTTCCACCGGAGGGAAATCGAAACCGAGGTTGTTTGCGACTGCAGTTCACCTCCTTCGACTGGAAACTAGACCAGTAAGCCTAGGTAAGAGTTGGTTGTGTCTTTTGTGTGCTAACTCTGAAAATATTATATTGTTTTATTACTTTCTTAGTGTCAAGGGTTTGTGTCTCGTTGAGAAGTCAAGCAGAAAACTTCAGAGATTTATAGATTGGAGGTTGTGGAAGATCTATAATAACTGGATGCTTTAAGGATGTCTCAGAAAAGATCTATGAAATATGAAGATTGTAAGTTTCAAAAAATAAATATGAAGATTATTGTTGTATTTGTCCAAAAAAAAAGAAGATTATTGTTGTTTTATGTAATGTTTTATAAAGTTTGATTATGTGTTCGAAGCATATATCGTTTCAAATCAATTTCACTTTAAGACAACTATTAACTATATTGTGAAATAAATCTGTAACAAATTAAATCTTGTATTCTTAGAACATTATGTATGGGTTTTTCTTGATGAATGAATGAGACTGGTTATTCCTTAACATACATGGAAAGTTCCTCTCTTGTAATAAAGTTAGATAAATATAGAAACAAAATTATTGGTTCTCTTACTTTCTTAATTGTTCAGATATATATTTTATATAAATCCTCGGGAGAGAAAGGAAAAAGTTTAAATTTGGTGATGTTGAGACGAATCCTTTTGCTTTTAAAAAATATGAAAATTGTGGTAATTATTATTTTTGGTTAAATTAGGATTTATCATGGGCTTCCACCTTTAAATAAATTGGTATTTAAATAAATTGGTATTAAATAGATTAAATCTAATTCTTTATATATTATTTAATTATTTTACTAATTACCGATGTGAAAAAAATTCATAGGATGGTATAATACGATGTTAAATTCAGATCTATTATGGATTTCTAATTTAAAATCAATTGGTAGTAAATGAATTAGTTTTAACCATTTATATTTTACTTAATTAATTCTCTAACTACCAATACCGATGTAAGACTTCAATTCATTTTTTAACACTTTAAATCACTATTACATATTAAATCACTGTTACATATATTAATGTTATTCTCAAAAGTACATGTTTCTAACTAGAGATCGATTAAATTATATAAGTTCATAATTTATTGATTGTGCCATGATAAGTACCACATCCTTCAGAATATGCCTTTCCATGCATGTTTCCAGTACTAAAACTCTTTTACATATTTTAATATTTTGTTTTAAAAGATAGATATTTCAAGTTTATATAACATGACTAGAAAATATAAAAAATAACTTTGAATTAAAAGGAGAGCCAGAGGCCCACAGATCTAATCTTTGTTGGTTGCTAACTTGCTATGATGAAAAAGATTAGTTTTTAATTGATTTATTAAAGAACCGTTGAAACTAATAATCATTCATGAGAATGGCTTGTGATTCTGATTATTAGTTTTCCATAAAATCAGAAATAGGTGGGAATTAATCTAACTGAATATTCACAAAAAATACAAAAAATAGTTAAGTAAAACAATAAAAAATAAGGAAACCAAAACAAGAAAAATGAACGACACTATTATAATCTCCAACTTAGAACCTGTCCTAGAAATTTAAAGACTAAGCAAAATTAATCACTTTTTGAAGCAAAATATATTTAAAAAAAAATGAAATGGCCACAGAGAGTTTCGACCCATGGCTGTTTGACATAGAAATGATTATTGATTACCACTAGATTAGTGGAAACTTGTAATAATTTGTGGCCGAAAATAATTTATAAAACAAAAGACTGGAAGCAAGTGCTTCCCTGCTTATACCAAGGGGCAGCACTGCTCCAGCTAATAGGGTTTTGAGCTGTTGTTACTACGGTAAACTACAGTACGACCTGGGAATTAGGTGTTATCATTCGAAGAAAGTTAGATACCTTTGAAATGACATGTGAGATGTATCATCATGAAGGTACATTGTTAGGTATTTGAGTATGGAGAATAACAACTCTTGCTGCAAATGTTTGTTAGCAACATTGTACCGAACTTGGTCAGGCCAATGTCGATTTTATATCCCTTCATTTTCATATGTTTAATATATACATATATATATGCTGACAAAATATATTTACTTAAACAAGGATAACATTCTATGTTGTAAGAATTTACAACTCATGTGATAGATTAATTAAAAAATGCTTTCCGATCGGGCTCAATCACATTCTCATGGATCTACTTATAATTTCCTAAGTTTTAACACTCAACCAGTCATTTGCCACCGATTAATCATATAACATCCCATCGTGGACTAGACTATGACAAAATACAATACTATTAATATTCCAGTTCTGATATTCTGGATATCTTAAACTATTCTCAACTCCATTTCATATCTTTGGTTCAGTAATACTCATCATACTTATCTCTAGATTTTGAATTATGAATTAGTTGGTCCCCATGACTCATACCTGGACCAAAAATAATTAGTTAGAAGAGAGCATTGATATAATACGATTAAACCGGATGTTACCAAAGCTACTCTGACGTAGCTAAACAAAACAACATACATCTCTTATCTGTACCAAGTCTTCAGTTACTTCACATCTATGTCAAATCATATCTTGTTAAAACTCTAAATAATCAGTTTATTTTTAGATTCTTCTAAACGCAACCAGTTAGGTGAACCGTATCAATATTATAAAAGGATCATCAAGAGCTTTGAATCATTGGAAACTAATCTGAGAGCGGCTGAAGGCGTTGATTCCAGCTTAAACGACAATTGACTGACAAATACTTCAAAATTCTGAGATTTTTTTTTTTTATTCTGAGAATTTATAGTTCTTATTTAATAGAACTATTGGTGTATAAGTTTTTTTTTTTTTTGATCGAAAAGTGTATAAGTTTATTACACTCTTATTTGAACAAAATTGTTGCAGTATGTTACTTATGAATTATGACTTGCATATAACACAAGGGAAAAAGTGAGTCGATTTAATTTCTTAAAATAAAAGCCCAAATAGTGATTAAACCCATATTAAACATTTATGGGCCAGCGAAATTTGATAGCCCGTGATCCGAAGCAAACATATATACTCGACGTACCCACCGCATCTTTGTTTTATCTCTGTAATTTTAGTATTGAATCCAAAGGATAAGACAAAGCTTTTCTGATGATCGTTGAAATCACGGCAGTCGAAAAAATCTATAAAAAAACACAATACCATCTTCTAAACCAACAAACAAACCTAAAATTGTCTAAAATCCACAATTTATTTTGTTCTGTTTTATTTTTTTTAATGTCCTGTTAGACTTGAATGGTAGTTAAATTATCATTATTATTCACTATATACACGGACAGAGAATCCGTTTTCGATGTTCTTGAAAGTATATATAATTGAGTGGTAAAGATTTTTTAAACGATGTTCATATCAGAAATCAGGTTTTCCCCCTCATTGTTAGATTGTTTATAATCTTTATATCCAATAAATAATTTGAATACTGAATTACTTTTTAGCCACTATACTCGTTTAATATGACAAGGAAGAATAAAGAAAAACAAATGTTCTTATAGATGCGGAAATGTGAAAGATGAAACAGATGGTTACGGAATCTTCACAATCTATAAACAAACAAAAATATTTAAATGTGTTTCAGCCACTATGATTGTTTTCAACGCTTTTACTTATAATATGCATTTTTCAATTGTATCATATATACATAATACATGGATGGCAATTCTCCCGATTATAAAGAAAAATTATGAAAGTTAATTTTCACGTAACATAAAACGTGTTTAATTATCGTGTGGTGGATTAAAGTTTAAAAGAAACGAAGCGCATTGGAGACAAATCTTGACAATACAAAATAAGGTATAAGTGGTTTGAGAAAAAGGACCACATAAAAGTGAAATAATCTTTATTCCCAAAGACATTTCCAAAATAAAAAAATCAAAATAACTAAATATTTCCTCATTTAATACTCTTATCAATAATATTATTTCTGTTAATGTCAACATATATATAATTATTATCTCAGATAGACCGATAAATAAGACTCATTGTTTTTATAACTCCTAGAATACAAAAACGTTAGCTCTGTAAAATGGTAAAACGCAATTTTGTTTACTTAATCAATAATTATATTATATTGGTATAATTTTATTTTTAATTTAGTTTATGTACCAGAAAAGGTTAAACGACTTCTTTATTTAATAGGCTGTTTTATTTTTGTGTAATTATGTGGTCCTCTACTCGATGATTTTCAACTTAGAGGATGTTATCTAGATAATGTTCATAGGTTCCATTGTATATTTTCACACACATAATTTATTTAAAATATAAAAGGAGTGGGAAAAGATACAAACGATTTGGTCTTTGATTCCACAAATCTCAACTTTCTCCGAATAAGCATTTTGCCAGTTTATGCTATCCCACTTCGTGTTTCTTTTTCTGCATCTAAAAATTAAAACCCCCTTTTCCAAGACTTACGTGAGATTTTAATTTTTGGTTAGAGAAGATTTACGTAGCTTGTTGTCAAAATTATGTGAGGAGAAGAACCACTAAAAGAATATTGTAGCATTATCTTTCTCAAAAAAGAAAAAAAAAATTTGTGTTGCATTATTACTGTGAAAAATAACTTGTGAGGATGGATGATGCTGAAAGAAGTTGATCACAGCTGCACATTGATTTCAAATCTACCACAATGCTAAAACTGTTAAAGCATCGTCACACCTAGCACTTATACTGATAACATTATAAATTTTGATAAAATGAAAAATGCAGTGAATAAGTTTATATGAAAAAAAGATAACTAATTGAGATTTCTCGTGAGATAAAAAAAATCAACTTGTAGATAAGAGAATTGTTGAATGTTTATCATAAATCGACAAGAGATTTGATTTTTCTTTTTACTCAGAGATAAGAGAATTGATGACTCTCATACCAGAGACTCTTACTAATTCATGCTTTATACACTTGCCTTAACTATTAGTTCGTTTTAAAATTAATTACAAAAATAAATTATATTTATAGGAAACTCCTCCATATTGATGTTATAAGAGAATTGTTGAATGTAAATCGCGTTTCATCAAATTGGTAAAACGTATAAACTATGTAACTTATTGCATAGCAGCATCATTTCAGCATGGTTGGGCCTTTCCAATCAAAGTCTATATCCCACTAAGATTTAATTCTAGAAATTAGGTCGACCTAGGTTATTATTATCATTTATATCATATACTAGTGATATTCAGCCTGGATTCGTATGTTGTATTCTTATTTATAATTTATTATATGGTCTTAGTAAATAAAATATGTTAAAATATGTAAAGTGAAAATATGTTAAAAATATATTTTCTGATCTTTTGATAGTGGTTTGCGACCGTAGTATAAGTAGTTGTTACTAATCAATTAATAAATTTATAATAAAATCGATAATCGTAAAAAATTAATTTAGTTGGAATTTTAGATACTCATGTTATAGACTGAGCTTTCTTTCAAGAAATGTTTGAAGGTGTTAAACCGAGAAAATTGATCAACGATGTAAAAGCACCACCGAGAAAAGAAATGATGCATAAAAC
This sequence comes from Brassica nigra, assembly GCA_016432835.1. Classification (NCBI taxonomy): domain Eukaryota; kingdom Viridiplantae; phylum Streptophyta; class Magnoliopsida; order Brassicales; family Brassicaceae; genus Brassica; species Brassica nigra. The sequence goes on along the minus strand of CM028247.1, from coordinate 10,133,847 downwards.
TACTATTTTAAAAGTAAACAATCATTAACTGGTAAATTGAAATAAAAACGTGTACTTTCCCATTAATCAACAACATATCAACCCCAATATCTCACCCATTTCTTAACATTTCAAGCTTGCCAAAATTGTTGTAGCCTAGTCTGAATATCTCTACACCGATTTGTCTTCAACTCCAAGAATGAAATTGGGAATTGACAATGATTGAATTGGGAAAAGTAAATGGATCATCGTCCAAACTCTCACACCGTCTATTCATATACAATGAAACCGAGAGCGAAACTAAAGAAGCATTCAATAGGAGATAGTGGGATGAGTGGGATTTCTAGATTGATTATATGAGCGATTACGTCGATTCGTTAAAGAAGGAGAATTGTAGAGGCTATATTCTCCATCGTCAACATCAAATACAAAGAAATCCTATAAACCAGTGTTTTGAAACCCGACCGGACAGAATCGATGATTTACGGATCATCTGGATCATTGGATCAATCATGGATGAATCGCAGATTAATAAATGAATTAGTTTTATTATATAATAATATATTAGCTATGAAAACAAATATATATAAAACTAAAGTTAAGTATTTTAAGTGTACATACAAAATATTAAGAAATAGTCTAGACTATTTAAAAAATTTGTAACATAAGAATTATGACATCTAAAAAATCAAGACATAAAATTAAATTTCCAATCCAAAATAAACCAAAATTAAAACATCATTATAATAAATTGTCAATAACAAAATAAACTAAAACCAGATCACATCAACTAATTTTGGTTTTCTCTAAATTTTAAAATTTACCAACAAAATTTTCTAAATTTTTCACTTCATCATCTTTGGAATATTCTTCAGAAGAGCATTCTCTAATTTATTATAATCAAGCTCATGAGGTTTTCTTCTTCAACAATCTAAAACTCGTTTTGTAATGCACATGATCATATGATTTTATTCTTTTGATCTGTAGATTAAAAATGTAATGATTTGTTATAAACTAAGTTAAATAAAAATAATCTACTCACCTTTCTTGCAAGCGTAAATTGTAGTGTAGAGGAATAATAAGCCTCATCGTGCTTTTAGTGCTTTCTACGGACGTTGGCTCAAGCACAATCATGACTCACCTTTCTTGCAAACGTAAATTATAGTGTAGAAGAAGGAAGATGGTAATAAAGCTGATAATTTTCAATTTTAATTAGAAATTTAGAATATAAAAAATAATTTTAAAACATAACTTGAATTAAAAATAGTAAAAATAAAATTATCTATTGGTTCAACCAGTGGTGCAACATGTATCGGTTTTAGAGAGTTTTGTGTGTTTTATGGGTTTTCACAAAACTCAAATCGATTTATATTGGATCACCGAATTTATCGGTTCAACTACGGTCCGGATCAGATTCAAAACACTCTTATAAACGTTTGGACATGTATGAAGGAGAGTTTAAAACCCCAATTTATTTCACAATTAATACCAAAATTTATTAAATTTAAATTTAGAAAATATTTTAATTATTAAAAAAAATCTTGGCATTTTTCCCCCAAGGAGATAAAAAAGCCTACTTTATTAGTATAGATATCTTACCAAAAATATATATACCATATATATATATACCAGACAGCGAACATTTCCAAAAAAACTTGTATGATAAAATCAAATAAGAAAAGGTACCATTTTATTAGTAGATTTTTTTACTCTAAGAAAAATTCAAATTAGAAGTGGTGCACTGTGCACATGGTACATGGCAGTTAGGGCCATAACCTCAGCCTGTGTTAAAAGTCATGTCCCCACCACGAAAAAGAGATTCGTGACTTCACGAATTGAGTAAAATAATGGCAAAGTATTTTTTATTGATTCACTATTAATATCAACAGACTCCCTTTGGAGATAACCCAAAATTATTATCTAATTACATAGTTATGCTTGTTTTGTTTGGTAAGCCGACATTTGTTAATCACGACTAGTATCTAAATTGTCTTAAGTTCATCGCATAATCACGACGACTGCATCTCTACGTTTCCCAAATGTAAAGTTATTTAAATTATTCGTAAAGCTAATGATTAGCTCCACGCCCTAATCCCATATTTAGCACTTTAATAATAATAGTTAGATCCCAATTACATATCATATGCCTTGTTTATCTGTACTTTAAGAATAATGAAAACTTGGAGCATATATACTTAAAAAGGATAGTGGGAATGTAAGGATGGGAGGAAAATGAATTAATGAGGAAATTATGCTAGATTATCCAATGAATCTTGGGTTTCAATAAACAAAAGATGACTAATCATTGGAAATTAAAATAATATATAATAATTAATAGTTTATACATTTTAAAATAAACTTGTCTCTCTTTTGTCAAAGAATAAAGACAGATTTACGAAAAGGACACCTAGATCTTAGTTCGATCGCATATTAAATTAAGCGACAAAGTACTTTCAAGATAAGAAGCCAAACAATATAACTTTTTAAATAAAATCTAATTAAAAACTGCATGCAATTATTAATTAGGGTTCATGTGATTTACGAAAAATCGATCTGTAGTATAGTTACTGAATCGGGTGATTATTAGTTAATATAAACTTCCCTTGCATGGAAAGATTAAATGAACTTCTGAAACGTGTTATATTATTATCTCCTTGAGACAAGTTCACGGTAATGTCGGAAGACAAACTAATAGTAAAAAAACATAAAGGAGAAAAGGAGCTAAAAAGGAGTTTAATTAATATTAATAAACGTATTAACGATGATAACAGCAGTGCTTACTCTATAATTCTAAGCTAAACAAAAGCTTAAGCTTCTTTATTGCTCTTTTCCCTGCAAAACAACAACAGTTTCTCATCTCATCTTCACGACGTAGACGACGAGCCGTTAGCGGCAGCTCCGCCGCTATCACTCTCAAACCTCCCATCACCTCCGCCTTGTATCTCGTGTTCTAAACCGTTTCCACCGTGAACACCAGCATCCACGGCGTTGTTATTATTATTATTATTACTATTAATAATAATATTCTCGCCGCCAGAAACAGCGTTGTCGATCTTCGGGACGGTGGTGTCGCCAGAGAACAACGGCTGGTCACGGCGGGTGTTGAAGGTGTTTTTGTTATTGTGCATCCAGACCTTGAGCACGCCTTTATCAACACCGACCTCGCGGCAGAACTCGCGCACCTCGTCCTCGTCGCGCTTCTGAATCTTCCACCCGATCCGGTCGGCGAACTCGTGCATCTTGTCTTTCTGATGCTGGCTGAACTTCGTCCTGAACCTCTTCCGGGAGCCTGGAGTATGGTTGTTGTTGTGGTTGTGGTGGTGGTGGTGAGTGGAGAGGTTGTTGGCTGCGAAGTTGAGATCTGAGAACGGTAAGCTGTTTCCACCGCCGGGTTTGTTGTTCCCGGAGAGAGCGAGGAGCATGTAGGAAGAGGAGATAGGAGGCGGAGAAGAGGAAGTAGGGCTGCGAGGGAGAGGAGGAGCCGGCGGGGGTGGGTGGTGGCGGTGGTGAGGCTGGTACTCGATCGCGGCGGTGGTGGAGGACGGAGGGAGAGACGGCGGAGGCACGGAGGAATCGTCGGGGTCGCGGCGGTGGAAGTTACGGTGGCAACCGCAGGCGGCGCACTTGAGGGAAGTCGGATCGGAAGGCGTGGAGGAAGGAGACGGCATGAACTCGCCGCAACCGTCGAGCGCGTGACCGCCAATCGCAGCAGCGTGGTTCTTGAGGCATTCTTTGTAGGTGACGGTTGGGATTGTGTGGTGGTGGTGGATGTGGTGGTGGCGTTTGATGATTCCGTTGCTGAAGGAGATTGGTTTAGCTGGTTGGATCCGGGTCGGAGTTTCGGATTCCGGTTCAGGAGATTTAGGAGTCATATCCATTGCTCCAACTTCAAGCATCTATGGCCAGCTTTTTCTTCTTTTCAAGATAATCTTTGTGAGGAAAATAAAACGAAAATTAGGGTTTAGGTTAAAGCTCAAAACAAAAATTTGATATCCAGAAACTGGAAACGAGGAAGAGATGGATAAAGAGAGCTAATCAGCTTTTGGAGATCATTTGATAGTTTTTATTTTAATATGTTTTAGAAAAAACAACTTTTGGAACAAGAGGAGGATGTTATAAGATGATGGTGAACCTGGTGATGAATGTTGCTAAGACTGAATAAGATAATTAATAGGAGAAATAAAATTTAATAAATATGAACATTAAATATATGTATTTTAAAAATCAAAATTCAAAGGACAGGGGTTCGAGATTGATGATTTAACCATGGTTAGATGAGTATGGTTAATGGGGAACTGGGACCCAGAATAGAGAGTGGGGAAATATATGAGTAATAAATGTCTTAAACCTAAAGACAGTCCAGTTATTAAATTTTCTCATGCATTTTGACACTTCTTGTTTAGATTGTATTTTTACTCTCTTTTTTTTTTTCCTTTTCTTAATATATTTTCCTTCTGTAAAAACCTGTTCTTTCACATTTCATCGACACTTTTTTATTAAAAATATTTATTAAATCTTTTCCACTAGACATTATTACATTTTACAATCAAAGGATTAAATAAAAAAATGGTACTACCATCAGATTGATAGTTCTAAATCATCATCGGACACGAAGCCGAGTTGTAAATGAAACAACGAATCCTTCCTTCATCACCATCTTTTTGTTTAATCCGGTTACATTTTACATTTCAACGATATTTGATTGTCACAGTGTAGTTACTAACCTTGTTTGGAAAGTTTTAATCTTAATTAAATGATTATTTACAGAGATTATTAGTTGTTTTAGCGTATCTAGCTCGAGATGTTGGAGCATTAATTCTATGAACGCAAGCTTGTGGATATATATTCACAGAGATATACATATATGGGGTTGGTTTATGAATCGCAAATTGTCTGTAACGAATGGTTGCTTCACTGGACTGAGAAACCCAACCTATTGGTGATTACACGAAATATAGGATTTCTCATCTGATTATCCGGTAGCTCGTTGTCTAGGGTTGATTCTAAGTAAAACTAAATGAAATATTAGTTTTCAATTTTTATTTTTTTCTAAAAATATATAGATAGATAGATCTTCAAATTTATAAAAAAAAATTATTTTTTTACTAAATCGTTTTTACATCCCTTAACATCTCAGGAATGGCCTTGTTCTCACCGGCCATCAAATTTTGATGAAAATGGTGCGTGTGATACAGCTTGTCCGATTATATAGATCTCTTTTGTTTTACAAAAGAAAAAAAAAGATCTCTTTCTCTTTTGTCAAACTGATAAATAACTAAACATCTACCTGTGTATGTATACGGTTGCATAAAATACGTTTAGTTTGACACTTTGCAGCCTTGCAGGAGAATGAGATCTATGTCATTGTTGGGGTCTTAGGGACAGCGTATTATTTATTGTAGCCTAGGTATTGAAATTTATAGTATACAAAACAGTAGATAGGAATACTAATTTCTAATTAGTTTGTATAAAATAACAGCAGAGATTAAAAGGTGGAATAAGGAAAAAATCTGATAACTAATCTAAATTGCTTTTGATTTGTCATTTAATCCAAATATAAGCAAAAAACTTATAAATTATTGTTTACATATCTGCAATATCTTTTGACGTCAAAAGAAAAGGAAGATTGAGAGAATCTGATATGTATTCCGTGAGTTATAGTGTACACGTTTGTTTCCAACCAATCACTCCCAATGTTTATGGGTTTTTAACTTACAATCGATTGGAATCATTCCATATATCTCTTGTATATTATATTTCACATCTCGGTTTGATGTATGATTCATATATAAGAGTTCGATGATGGTATGTAGATAACTCGATATTTAGTTAAGTCAACTTGTATCGATTTAGTTATCTACTGATTAACGTAGCTGATTAGGGCATTCATGTTTTAACATCAATCACATTTACGACACAATATTCACGTCCTATTATTACAGCTAAACGACACTTGTTCCGGTCTTAACGAAGCAACTTTCCGAAACCGTACCTTGATTTCCACGAGGGTTCTTATTTCTTGACTAATATACCCTCAAGAAATCAGAATATTTACGATCAACTTCAGAAACCGTGTTGGTACTTGGTAGGCTTTAACCTTCTGTGCGCTTCTTGTCACTAATCCACCAGACACGACCAAAGTTATTTTTGGGCTTAAAATGATGATTATTAATGACAATAAATATGGTTAAATATGGCTTTCTTATTTTTAAATGCTTTTCAACAAAACTACGTAATCATAGTTAACACGCAAAGAATTAAGGCTGACACGTACTTGAATACTCCACATGTCGTCCCAAGGTATCACTAGCATAGTTTAGAAGCTCGCCACGTTAAGTTAAATGCTCTTGGGAGAATCATCTTCCGAATAGTCAGACTCGAAATTTCTTCCAGTTTGTCAACATTTTTAGCAAAGACCCCAAAGTTAATATATTTTCAATAATCCTTTAAGGAAATATAACAAATTGCATAATGATATTTCTTTCGAAAAAAAAAAAAAAATGATATTTCTTTCGAAGAAAAATATAAATAAAACCGGGCTGATAAGCAATCAATTAATGCTATTACAGCTAACAAGTTGACCAACTAATGTATTTTAGTTTATCAGAGAAATGTTTAGTTTAATTTTTTTATGTAGGATAGATGATAAAGACGGAACATGAAAACTAGTATTCTCTTTTATTTTCTTGGGCACAGAATCATGAATTGCATGGTTGGTCCATAATAAAGATAAAGTTTTGTTGGCTTTTTAATTTTCTTTCTTTGCATAACCAAGTGGTCCTAAAAACGCAAGATCTTATAATCAATGGTCTAATAAGAAAAGGAAAACCCTAACTAGATTTATTGTAGGCATGTTGGTTGTATTCTTACGCTAACTAATGTTATTTTGCATAATCCCTTTCTTCTTTACAACATATATCGAATAAAATCACTCGTTGAAACTCTAATAAAGGAATATTATAAAACACACAAAGATAAATTCATTTAAGTTGATTGTTAGTTCATAGTGTTAAGATCCGTCCATTATGTTCTATTTTTCCTGATATGGCTAATCAAACATTTTATTTAATCTAATCATTCAAGTTGGACAGGGGGAGGGGGAAAGGTAAATGGTGAAAATTATGAGATATTAGTACACAGCTTAATGGGATCATATGTGGCAACTTTGTAAGAACAAACCTATCACCCAAGAACTGGATCACAAAATCTTTAGTGGGTCCAATAATTGTTCACCACAAATTTCATATCTACTGCAGTCTGTTACTGATTACAATTTCATATCTACTGTCGGCTGTTACTGATTATATCATATTAACCGGAGGCATAACTTGCATACTAATATTTTCTTAGATTTATTTGATAAAGTTTTCACGCCTGCTTATAAAAGAGAGTGAAAATACCCAAATAGTGATTTTCTGTAACTGATCAAATCTGCAATGTTTGGAAAGAAAATCAACTACTAATCCTAAGTTTTTGTTTCTCTTTGAAAATTACTCTTCAATGAATCTCTGGTCACATCACACAACATTTAAGGATGAAAAAACACACTAGATATCGATAGTACTACAAAACGTGTTCATTCATTCGAATTGAGCTTGATCTGAAAATGGCTTTTTCAATTTGGTAAAGAAAAGAAATGGACTAATGTCAAGAGCCAATTCTTTGTTTGATGAGCGTATAATTAATTTAGGGGTCTGATTAATAATTTTTATGTGTTGGCAGATGGGTAAAACATGAAATATGATAAAGTTAAGGGGTGGGATCTGATGAGTTGTTGGGAAGAACACATGCATGAGTTGTTTGGGGCTTTAAAACCACTTCTAATAATGGTCTGTTTTGTAGGGCACCTTGTGTCCTCTATGAGGTGTAATCAAAACTCTTCCCATAGACAACTTGATCCACAATAACGATGTCCTAATATTTACTCCCCCATGATTCAGATGCAAATGCAAATATGAACTGCTCTGAGTATGACTAATAATGGCGCACAAGTGTAATTCAATATGCCATTGATCTTAGACATTGTTCTTCGACTAAGAATTTAGGACACTTTAAAATCTCAATGGGTCCAAATGTTTCAGTGACTAGATTTTGCAAATCAGCAAGTCAGAGGGTCAATGATGCGTCTACAAGTTTTAGATATCTCACTTTATGTGAATATCTAGACTAGATCTTGCCCCAGCCATATTAAAATCCGACTAGCCCAAAGCTCCATGATTCAGTTCCTTTGTTTTGTTTCTGTTGTTGGATGATCCCAAAACGGAATCCAAACTAATCTTAAGATTATATAGAGCATTGGGTCTTTATACCATCTAAAACATCTAATCATTCCGAAAAGATTCAGATCCTCATTTTTTAATCTAAGATCGATCAACTAAACCACTACGAGTTAGTTCAATTGCTTATTCATTTCTTTGTACCATCTTATGTTAGAAATTGAGGCCATATTCTTCCTTTTTCACTGCGTTTACTGTTAAAATGTTTCAGATTTTATATACAAACCTTTCTCAATTATTCGTCTATATATTTTCTAAAAATCCCATTGAATATGTAAAAGTAGCTTTCCGCAAGGACGCGTATGTAATTTGCATAAACGTGACGGTGCATCGTTCTCATAGTGTTATCATCATTATTCAAATCAGATTTAAGTTGGTACAAATAAAACTAGAGCGCCTATCTGGCCCATAATGGGCCCATTTACTTTTTCCTTTTATTGTTTATTCGAATTATTTGGTTTTCCCGCCTAAACTCGTCTCCAAATCCCTAATAGGGTCTCGAAATTCGAAAATAACAAATATTCAATTTCGTTTTTTCAGTTTCTTCGTCTCTCTCTCTCTCTCTCCGACGATTCGAACGAGTCATCGAGAAGCTGACTTGAGCAGAGAAGCGAGACCAGGTATACTTTGTTCCATCTGAAAACAGGTGTCAACACACCGAGTTGACCGTAGAGTTGTGGCGAAGATGGAAGAGGAGGAGCCAATGGGTGAGTTTCGCGGCGAGTCTCAGCCCGAGCAGAGGAAATCTGGAACTCCGAGGCTTTACATCAAAGAGCTTGTGATGAGGAACTTCAAATCATACGCCGGTGAACAACGCGTCGGTCCTTTCCACAAGGTTGGGGTTTTCTTTCTCCTCTCTAATTCATTTTCGAAATTGAGAGAAAATTAGGGTTTAGGGTTTACGAGATAGATCGAATTGGAAGCTGCTTAGGTTGGAGTTTATTGGGGTTTCCTTGAATTTGAGTCTAGGCTCCTCGTGAGCCTCCGATTCGAACTTCTGCCTTTTGGGTACTTTTGATTGCAGTTGCGAAGTACATGAATTTCAAATTGAACTTATATGTTGTGGATTCGAAAATTAGGGTACTGGAATTAATTTAATTTAACTTGGGCTGTTGCAAATTCAGAGTTTTTCTGCGGTGGTTGGACCTAATGGGAGTGGAAAGAGCAATGTGATAGATGCGATGCTCTTTGTATTTGGGAAACGAGCTAAGCAGGTGCGTTCTCATTGCATATTTTGTGTTTGTTAGTGTTTACTTCCACTGACCATTGCTTTTTTTAAACGAGCTCTGTTTGAGTGATCTTATGTTTCTTTGCTATCAGATGCGTCTCAACAAAGTTTCTGAACTAATTCACAACTCAACCAATCACCAGAACTTGGATAGTGCTGGGGTTTCTGTACAGTTTGAAGAGATTATTGATAAGGTAAAGTTGTTCACTGCTTTCCTTTCATTGGAGACCTTGTTATGAGCTATTCTGGCTGTCAAAACTTTTACTTAAGGCTGCACGATATGTTTAAAGGCGAACACTTGATTTCTTTTTAACTCAGAACATTCGTGGATTTTTCGTATTCTGTTTCATGTAGCTCTTTAGGAGAAGTTTTGGAGTTAGAACGTTTCTGTCTGCGTATTTTTAATTGACTTCAGAGAAGTTTTCTGTTAAAGTGCATCGGTTTTTTGAACTAACACAGGAAGATGGGTCGTATGAAACTGTTCCTGGAAGTGATTTCATGATTACCCGTGTTGCATTCCGAGATAATTCTTCCAAGTACTATATCAATGAAAGGTCGAGCAATTTCACTGAAGTTACCAAAAAGTTGAAGGGGAAAGGAGTAGATCTTGACAACAACCGTTTCTTGATTCTTCAGGTTATCATGTTTGAGAAACTGCCTATATATTGTAACATTTACATGTTTCCCCTACTAATATAGTTTCTTGATTGTTGACAGGGGGAGGTAGAGCAGATATCACTCATGAAGCCGAAAGCACAAGGTCCCCATGATGAAGGTTTTCTTGAATATCTCGAGGATATTATTGGAACGAATAAATACGTGGAGAAGATAGATGAATTTAATAAGGAGTAAGTGATCCATGCATTCTACAGTTTCTTTTAAATGACCAAATGAACAGTGCCCAAGAATTGCGTTTGAGGCGCAATTGCAAACCTTCCTGCTTTCTTCTTGTGGACTATGTATATTTGCTGTCGGTGAATGGGTTCATAAATCACAATTCACTAGGTTGATTTAGATGTAAGTGGGCCTGACTTGTTGGATGTTATTTTCAAATTGCAATTGCCTCTCTGGAAACTAGGCTTGAAACCCTCAATGAAAAGCGGTCTGGAGTTGTACAAATGGTGAAACTAGCAGAGAAAGAAAGGGACAATTTAGAGGTTTGTAGACGTCTCCCCTTTTTATATGTCACCTGTTTTTTTGTTGTACTTGTTGTTAAAGTGTTTTTTTTTTGGAACAGGGTGTGAAGGATGAAGCAGAGACTTACATGCTGAAAGAGCTATCTTATCTTAAATGGCAAGAGAAGGCGACAAAAATGGCACATGGAGATACTTCAGCTAAAATTACCGAACAGAAAGAGAGCTTGCAGAGTTTGGAAAACAGTCTAAAGAATGATCGGTAAATGCTAGTCAACTTTCTTCGAAATAAAAATTGACGAAGTCATTTGTGAGACATATCGTATCATTGCTGTTTCAGAGAGAAAATGGATGAGAGTAATAAGGAATTGAAGGAACTAGAGTCTGTGCATGAAAAACATAAGAAGAAACAAGAGGTTTGTCTGAAATCCGGATGAGTTGTACTCTCATGCTTACGACTGACGTCCCTACAATCATTTTTTTCTCTTCCGCTGCAATGATTAGGGTCTTGATAATGAACTTCGAGACTGTAAGGAGAAGTTCAAAGAGTTTGAAAGGCAGGACGTAAAGCACAGGGAGGATTTGAAGCATGCGAAGCAAAAAATCAAGAAATTAGAGGATAAACTTCAAAAGGTTGGTTATTAAAGGATCTACTTGTTTATGTGGGCATATACCTTACCTGTGTTTTTATGCAGGATTCATCCAAAATCAATGATTTGACAAAGGAGTGCGAGGACTCGAGAAATCTTATACCTAAACTTCAGGAAAATATACCAAAGCTGCAGGAGGTCTTGGTAGATGAGGAGAAGGTACTGGAGGAAATCAAAGAGAAAGCTAAAGGTGTGTTTTTCTTTAGTGTCTTATGCCAACTAATGATGACCTTTTACCTAACCCTGGCAGCTTCTTTAACAACGTTGCAGTTAAAAGGACTTGGGATTGGCAACCTGTTAAACAAACTAGTACCCATTATAATGATTAACTAGTTCTGCTGAATATTTCTGTCAATTTTGTTACAGTTGAAACTGAAGGTTATCGGTCTGAGCTTACAAAAATTCGTGCTGAATTAGAACCTTGGGAAAAAGATTTAATTGTCCACAAGGGAAAGCTGGATGTTGCATCGTCCGAAAGTGAACTCCTGAGCAATAAGGTACCATTTAGTAATAACATTTGCTTTGAGTGAAGAACTTTTTCTTTTCTACATAAGTTGCCTTATCTTAAAAAGAATTTCCTGACTTTTTAATTTTTTTTAATTAGTTAACTCCATCAGCTTCGTTAACGAATATTTTTACCATATTTGGAGCTTTATATGCTTGCTGAACCTGCTTTCTTTCTGAATATTTCAATATATTGGTGGATATCAATTTTTGCATCCTTTGAACATTACACTTTGTTATTCTAGCACGAAGCTGCTCTGAAGGCCTTCACAGATGCTCAGAAGCATCTCTCTGATATATCAGGGAGGAAAGAAGAAAAATCTGCAGCAACTACTTCTATTAAAGCTGATATAGAGAAGAAGAAACTTGAAGCAATGGAAGCTCGGAAAGTTGAAGAGGTACGTACTTTCCTTAGGATTGTATTATTTGCAGCTTGGGTTTTGAATTTAGATTATGCTTCTTGACTTCAACAGGAATCGCACAGAGAACAGGAAACTCTTATTCCACAAGAGCAGGCAGCCAGAGAAAAAGTCGCTGAACTAAAGTCAGCTATGAATTCTGAAAGGAGTCAGGGTGATGTTTTAAAGGCAGTTTTACGAGCCAAGGAGAACAATCAAATTGAAGGAATATATGGAAGGATGGGGGACTTAGGTGCCATTGATGGTAAGTATATTGGTCTATCTTCTTGTATAAAAGTTCTGCTGTCATTTTATATTTGAGATTGTTATTTTCTTCCTGTGGTATGAGATGTGGAATTTTCTTCCATGTTAAATGATTTTTAGATGTAAATTCACAGTTCCATGTCTGAATGGTATTAAATATAATACAACAAAACTTTTAATCACTGACGTTGGTTGTCCTTGCAGCAAAATACGATGTTGCCGTATCAACTGCTTGCGGTGGCCTTGATTACATTGTTGTGGAAACAACGTCTGCCGCTCAGGCATGTGTCGAGCTGCTGCGGAAGGGAAATCTTGGCGTTGCAACGTTTATGATATTGGTATTGCATACTAATTTCTGTATATATGCTTTCAATCTTACCCAGCTGGTGAATTTTATTTAAAATGCTAACTTACATCAGAAGAATTAAGATCTGTGATACGAGTTGGTCTTAGTAAATTATTATATTTAGTTAGGACGTTACAAGTGTTTTGGTGGATTTGAATCGGCATATCAAATGCAGTATTTAGTGCTCTGAGTAAGTTCTTAAGGGGACCAGATCCAAAGCTTCATAATATTCTTTCGTCTAGTTACTCCCCTTGCAAATAAATAATTAATAGTTCTTGTAAAATATTCGTTATGTGCAGGAGAAACAAACCAATCATTTACCAAGATTGAAGGAGAAAGTGAAGACACCCGAGGATGTTCCACGCCTCTTTGATCTGATTAGAGTTAAGGATGAGAGGATGAAACTTGCATTTTACGCAGCCTTGGGAAACACTGTTGTGGCAAAAGATCTTGATCAGGTATATTATGTCTGCTCATTAAGATTGGATCAGCAACAACATTTATCTACTGGCCTAATACGGATGGATTCAGCTATGCTTAGCTAATCTAATGAAAAGAAGATGAATACAAAGTGTCTGTGGACCAACAGCTGAACTATTAGATAAATTTGTTTTGGTTATCAGGCAACACGTATTGCGTATGGTGGGAACAGAGAGTTTCAAAGAGTTGTGACTCTTGACGGTGCTCTCTTTGAAAAATCTGGCACCATGAGTGGAGGGGGAGGCAAGCCACGTGGAGGAAGAATGGGAACCTCTATTCGAGCCACTGGTGTGTCTGGCGAAGTTGTTGCTAATGCAGAAAAAGAGCTCTCCAGAATTGTGGACATGTTAAACAATATCCGTGAAAAGATTGGCAATGCCGTGAGACAATACCGAACTGCAGAAAACGAAGTCTCTCGCCTCGAGATGGAGCTGGCGAAAAGCCAAAGGGAGGTACTACCTTCTGTGATTTTATCAGTGTATCCCTCCCTCTTGAAATATATGATCAATATGCCTTAACTGCAATTAAACGTTTCTTTCTTCCATCTAATAGATCGAAAGTCTCAAGTCAGAGCATAATTACCTGGAGAAACAACTAGCTTCCCTGGAAGCTGCATCTCAGCCAAAGACAGATGAGATAGACAGGCTGAAAGAGCTCAAGAAAATCATCTCCAAAGAAGAAAAAGAGATTGAAAAACTTGAGAAGGGTTCTAAACAGCTGAAGGATAAAGTGCGTAACCTTAATTATCTTTTTTATCTTTTGAAATGTGGCATATCCTCCGTGTTCCTATCTTTTCATGGTCTAACTAGTCATGTTTCGAAAATCTCGAGTGCGTTTCCCCTGGGGAATTAGATCAGTCAAATGCATAATCTATGGATTTGTTCCTCTGTATTCTTATTATCCAATATCTAGAACTCAGCGGTGTTTCTTGTTTTAGGCTTTGGAGCTGCAAACCAACATAGAGAACGCTGGAGGGGAAAAACTGAAAGGACAAAAGGCAAAGGTCGAGAAGATTCAGACTGTAAGTTTTCTGCTCTTAGCATGTTGTTAGTGAGTTCACTGTTGAGTGTTCCTGACTTATTTTGCACATGTTTAGGACATTGACAAAAGTAATACCGAGATCAATCGATGTAATGTTCAAATAGAAACACACCAGAAAATGATAAAGAAGTTAACAAAGGGGATTGAAGACGGGACGCGAGAGAAAGAAAGGCTAGAGGGTGAGAAGGAAAAATTGCTGACAGTTTTCAAATCTATAGAACAGAAAGCATTTGCGATCCAGGAGAAGTATAAAGAAACACAGAAGGTTTTAACTGTCCTTATCTCTTTTTATCTACATACTATTTGGATAAGAGTCACAGAGCAGTCCTTTCTTTTTGTTGTGCAGTTGATTGATGAACATAAAGACGTGCTGTCTGAAGCAAAGTCCAATTATGAGAATTTGAAGAAGTCTGTGGACGAGTTGAAGGCATCTAGGGTAACAAACAACCTAATCCTTCTCTTTCTTGCTGATTGCGGCTGTGTTACTTAGGGTGATTTTCAGCATCTAATACTGAAGTCGTACACAGGTCGATGCAGAATTCAAAGTTCAAGATATGAAAAAGAAATATAATGAATTAGAATTGAGAGAGAAGGGCTACAAGAAGAAACTCAACGACTTGCAAATTGCACTCACAAAGCATATGGAACAGTACGTATGGTGAACCCCCATCCATGATGCCTACCTCCTTTGTATCTCAATTTGTGATTTCTCCATTGCAGAATTCAGAAAGATCTTGTTGATCCGGATAAGCTTCAAGCCACATTGATGGATAATAATTTGAACGAAGCTTGTGATCTAAAAAGGGCTCTTGAAATGGCTGCCTTACTGGAGGCTCAGCTGAAAGAGTTGAATCCAAATCTTGACTCAATCGCGGAGTAAGAATTTACTTGTTTCATTTTGTGTAGACCATCGGTACATGTTTCACTAGTTTTCCTGATTGTTTGCTCTAAATACTTTAAAGGTATCGGAGCAAAGTGGAAGTTTACAATGGGCGGGTAGATGAACTTAACTCTGTAACCCAAGAACGTGATGACATAAGGAAGCAGCATGATGAATTGAGAAAAAGAAGGTATTCCACACTTCTAATTGTTCTGCGTATTTATATGTTTTCCCCTTTTGTTATTGGTCTCATGAAGCTATGAATTGATTTCAGGTTGGATGAGTTTATGGCAGGATTTAACACAATATCGTTAAAACTGAAAGAAATGTATCAGGTTAGTTTCCCTTTGAACGTTGTTTACAACTCCATAAGCTTGGCATATAACAGTAGAATGTATAACGAAGATATCCAGAAATGATGAGAAAACTTACAAGCCCATGAGTTATGTTGTCTTTCTATGAATTCTGACTTGCTTTGCAAAGCTTACAGCTTAAGCTAAATCGATTTTTTCTTCGCGTATCTTATACATCTTTATATATATCCTTGATTAATTTTACAAATACGATGCTGCAGATGATCACTCTCGGAGGTGATGCAGAGCTCGAGCTTGTAGACTCGCTGGACCCTTTCTCAGAAGGTGTGGTTTTCAGTGTGAGACCTCCCAAGAAGAGCTGGAAGAACATTGCAAACTTGTCCGGTGGTGAAAAGGTCCTTCATATAATAATCTTTACACTTTATTCCACCTGTCTCTCTCTCAACTCTTTTAAATGACTTATTTATCTCTTACTTACAGACACTGAGCTCACTCGCACTAGTCTTTGCACTCCATCACTACAAGCCTACACCGCTTTACGTCATGGACGAAATCGACGCCGCTCTCGGTAACACTTCCGTTCCATTCCTCCATTGTAATATTATCTTTAAAACTCAGTTAATCCGTTACAAAAAGTTTGACTCCTTTTTTTTCTTCTTCTCTCTTACTAGATTTCAAGAACGTATCAATCGTTGGACACTACGTGAAGGACCGTACTAAAGATGCTCAGTTCATTATTATCAGGTCAGTTCAGTCTCCTATTTTATTCCAACAGATATGAGATAAATCAGCTATTCACACTCTCGAACCTGATTGCCTTGTAAATGGTATGAATTAACTATTTTAAGTGAAAGAGGTTTTGAGATCTAATATATGAAAATGGTGCAGTCTAAGGAACAACATGTTTGAGCTAGCAGATAGATTGGTGGGAATCTACAAAACAGATAACTGCACAAAGAGCATTACAATCAACCCTGGAAGCTTTGCAGTTTCTCAGAAAACGTCTGCTTAAGTCTTGCCAAATGAACATCTCTACATGGACTACTTTTGCTTTTGGGTGTCTGCATGTATTAACAAACTCATTGTATTGTAATGGTTTCCTTGTGTAGGGTTTTTTCTACTGTTTAGTGACTTTCGCTTGCATCTTTTTTTTTCTTTCTTAAATGATGGGATTAACATTATCCATGTTATTATATAACCTAAAGTATGTGTATATCAGGCCTACTTGCAGATCACTATAATAATGGTCGAACCATTTGCATAATTATTGTGTTTTCTAAGAATACATATTTGTTTATTCGAAAGTCATCATTAATAATATGAATTAAAAAACACAAGTGGCATTAAAAAGTTTGATGAATTTATTTTCCAAAAACATCTAAAATCAGCATCAACAAATAAATGATTGTAGACCTCCTTGGGTGTAGAAGAATGCTCTATTTCATTATTTTTGCTTTGTTGCTGAATTTATTATATGGTTTGCTTCTGTTTCTTTGAGCAGATGGCTAGACTTTTCAACTAAACATGACATCCAAAAATATACAAAAAAGGGGTTCGGAGTTAAAAATATCACTGATAATTTCGATTTTGATGTTATCAAATGTTTTATGAAAAGATCTTAAAAAGTGAAATAATCTTTTTTTTTTGGGAACGCCGAAAAAACTGAAATAATCAAGGGAAAATTGTTTTTTTGGGCCAAAAAAATGGTATCTATGTCTCATTAGGCTAATTTCTATTTTGTACCATTTTTTCCTTTAATACCCTTTCTTTTTTCTAAAATAAATTAAATAAATAGTTTTACAAACCAAAAAAATTTGGAAAAATAATAACTAGTGATGAAATACCTATATCAAGTTAGTGATATTTTTTTCCAGTTTTAAAAATGTTTAAATCATAATTTCATTTTCTGTTCTAGAAAAAGTAGAATTGACATTCTACAAAGTAGAAAATGAAATCCACTATTTTCATTGAATCTACTATGTTTTGAATACGTGATCTACGTAAATAATAGTACTCTAAAAATATTTAGAATACATGTTCCGCGCCTAACCTACAACTCTAAAATCAGTAGAAATCGAAATCTACACTTTACAAAAAATCTAAAACATGTAGAATTCGAAATCTACACATTACTATAAATCTAAAACTTGTAGAAACGGAGTTTCTACACATTGCTATAAATCTAAAAACCTATAGAAACTGATTTCTACAAATTTACTGAATTCTACGGATAAGAATAATCAGTTATGAAAATCTGGAAAAAATATATTTTGAAATATTTTGTTTCCATATAATATTTAAAACGATTTTTAAAAAAAAATATTTTGTTCACTGAATTTTTTTTTAATATTTTGTTTTGGGCAAAACGATTTTTACAAATATTTTGATATTTATCAATTGTTTTATTAATTGTAATTTCGATTTATAATTAAAATTAAGGGTATTATTGCCATTATGAAAATATTTAGCCTAATGGGACATAAACTATACAAAATTAGTCTAATGGGACATAGATACCATTTTTTTGGCCCAAAAAAACAATTTTCCCAGTAATCAAAACAAGAAAAAATTGAATGGTCGAGTTGAATCTGTTATGTTCACCTCAATTTTCTAAGAAGGTGATTGAATGATTGAATGTTTTTGTTGTCAACTAAATATATTATTTGAACTTCTGTAAAACCTGCAATTAAAAATGATACAAGCTGAATCCTAGTAAAGATGATAACGACACACTTGCACACAACTCAATAATGTCAACAAACAGTACAAGTACAACTCCAACATCATTCTTTGTGTTTAGTCCCAAACTCATAAATCTTTTTATGTTATTCTGCAGCTAGCTACAGATAGATCAAAGAGTGATTTCAACACATCTTGATTTGGAAACAAAACATAACAAAAGTACGCAAAGTCTTTCTTTTTTTTGTAACTGAAGTACACAAAGTCTTCAGGCCGCGGAAAGATCTTCTTCAACAAGTTTGGCAAACTCTTCCCTTGATCTCCCATCTGGATTCTTCTTCCATTCAATGAACATCTTCGACGCCTCAATGAACTTCTCCATGTGAAGCTTCTTCCATTCCTAGCAAGTCAAAAATATCCGCACAAAATGTTTGCGCCAAAACCATTATGCAAACATAAAAACTCAGAAAAGAGTAGATCAAGAAGTTACTTTGAAAAAAGTATCGTGTTAATGAAATGAACCTCGAAATCCCATTCTCCATACATATTAGGATCATCCTTGTTAGCCCATACAAAGGTTTCCACTTGCATCTTCTCGGAAGTGTCCTGCATCAAGAATGAAATCTTTAAGCAATCTCATGATTGTTATCAAATGACCAATTAGTAAATGAAACTTACAGTCAATACAACTTCAACAGTCTTCCTCACATACTCATCTCCTTCAATCATATCTAAATTCTCTAGCTGAGCATCTGTTAATCCAGTTAGTATCTGCACACAAACCATCAACCCCATTCTTCAGTCTTTGAGATAGTTTTTTTTTTCGAAACACTTTTTTTTTTTTTGAAACAGTCTTTCAGATAGTTTATTAAAAAGAAATAGAAGAGAAGGAGAGATCAAAAATCAAAACCTTTCCATTGATAATACCGTTCTCTGAAGGAGAAATACATGGATGCAAACGCCCTTTGAGCCTATACAGATGACTGCCAAAAAACAAAAGTCATCTTTAGTCAAATTCAATCTCCAAGCAAAGAAAAGAAGATAGGAGATGTGAAGAGACAAAAAAAGAAAAGAAAGACGTACTAGCCGTGGAGTTGAGCAGAGATGGTGACTGGATTACATTCGAGAATCAAGTTGACGACGGCTGGTTCTTGGAAACTGCCGTAGACGAAGACATTGTGGGACGGAGACTGATCAGAACTAGTCATCGTTCTTGAATGAAATCTATGAGAGAGAGAGAGAGAGAGAGAGAGTGCTATGCTTCTTTATTATTCCCTCTCATTATCACCATCATCATCACGTTACGTATTAGCGTAGCGATTTCCGATTATAATAAAAAAAAACAGGTGTTTGGCTGCTAATTACTGGCTTTAATAGGAAGGTAATATAACATTTAAAAAAAAAATAGTTTGTTGACTTTTTTGTTTTGTTAACAATGGTGTGGAGTCCTGTGAAATTTCCTGTCGGTGGATAATGTCAGTCAGTAATGTCACTGGTACAAAACGTAACACGGTAAGAAGAGTATAGTCAAGATTTTGAAGTTGGATTTTTTTTCTGCTTCTATCTATTTTTTTTTTGAAACACTTTTCTTCTTTTTTCTTTTGGTCTAATAAAAGGTAGATAAATGAATGAAATAATTACTCTATCGTGTCAGAGAGTCTTTGGTTTGTGTTTAGGAAGAATGTGGGCCTGCTTGTAGAGTTTTCATTGGCAACGTCAAATCATTTTCTTAAAGTCAGTAGCCCCAGGACATGCTATTCAATGATATTGGAAAAATGGCAGTGTGTCGTCACCCAAGTGGAAAAGGGTTCTGTGTTTCAAAATATGACTTTTTCTTTGGATCCCCAGCTAAAAGTAAAAGATACTAGAAAAAATAAAGAAAAGGTGTGGGTAGATAAATGATAAAGTAAAAGTGAAACATTCTTGCTTTATTTTTCTTTTTTTTTTTCAATACAATTTTAGATACGTTTAACTTTTAAGGGTATTGACCAGACCAGGTTGATTGATGACACATAATGATTAGAAATGATAAAACATTAACATGCAACTCAATGTTCATGTAGTGGATATGACAACACTGATCATCTTTTATGTTACGATCTGATCTACAACTCAATGTTCATGTTTATAACTTATAATCTTATTGCACATGAACTGAGAGACATCTTTATTTTGGAGTAGACGATTAGATATCAAGAAAAGGCAGACAGACTCTTCATGCTACAGGACGATCCTCGTGTACAAATTTCTCAAACTCTTCCCTTGTTTTACCATTCGGATTCTTCTTCCATTCGATGAATTTCTTTGACGCCTCTATGAATTTATCCATGTGAAGCCGCTTCCATTCCTACCAAATCAAAAGCCACAAAAATATTTCCGCCAATACCATAAGCAGTGTAAGACTAATTAGTTTTTAATAATTAGTGGAAACTTGTGAGAGCTAATATTGCCTAATGGTTTCAAACCTCAAAATCCCATTCTCCATACATGTCTGGATCATCCTTGTTGGCCCAAATTAAAGCTTCCACTTGCATTTTCTCGGATGTCTCCTGTATTAGTGGGAAGTACTTATTCAAGGTTTAAGCAGTCTCAGGGTTATTAATGATTATAGTAATGGTGATTAGAGATACTTACAGTTAAAACAACCTCAACAGTCTTCCTCACGTATTCAGCTCCTTGAATCATATCTAAATTCTTCAACTGAGCATATGTTAAGCCAGTTAGTACCTGAATAGCAAGGAGAAAAAGTTGGTTAAGAGTGTACATTAAACCGAAGATAAACAAGTAACAATGTTCATCAATTAAATAGAAAACCATTTAAACACCAATAATTCAATTCAATGATTGAAACTTTAATATCTCACTATAGAAGAAAATCAAATTCTTGTGAACCACTAGAGATTATGAGCAGAAGAATTTCGGTATCAAGAAAAACAAGAAGATAGAAAGAGATGAAATCAAGACCTTGCCGTTGACTAATCCAGTCTCAAAAGGAGCAATACATGGATGCAAACGTCCTTTGAGTCGATAGAGATGACTACAAAGAAACAATAAATCGGATGTGATCAGTCTCCATTAAGTCCAAGCAAAAAAAAAAAAAAGATGTAAAAAGAAAGAAAGGTACAAGCCGTAGAGTTGGGCGGAGACGATGACCGGAGTGCACTCTAGGATCAAACTCACAACGGCTGGTTCCTGGAAACTGCCGTAGACGAAGACGCTGTACGAAGGAGATTGTTCAGAAGTATCCATCTTCTTTCCTCCAAAGTTGTTTCGTTTCAGTTTGTGATCAAGTTGAGTTAGTTCTCTTCATATTTTTAATAATATTTTAAACCAATCTCTATCAGTCAAAGTCGAACCATTCGCACTTTCTCTTATTTTTCCAAGTCAATATGACTTTTTGGGTTCAGATTAGATTTGTCTGAATGGAGACGCAACTCATAAGACACCAAACTAACACCAAACACATAATGCTGTAATCTCAAATACATTAAAAATGATCATATCACTCTTGTTTCATAAATGAATAAAAATGCAATACAACATCTTATTTGTGTTCCTAACTCACAAAGCCGCTTATAACCTTATTAGTGACAATCTTTTATTTGGGAGTTAAAGATAAGATAAAGGGAGACACATTCTTCACGCCACGGGAGGATCTTCGTTTACAAATTTTGCAAACTCTTCCCTTGTTCTCCCATCTGGATTCTTCTTCCATTCGATGAACTTCTCTGACGCCTCTATGAACTTCTCCATGTGAAGCCGCTTCCATTCCTAGCAAGTCAAAAGATTCACACAAAAGTTTTAGTGCCAAAACCATTAAGCAACATAAAATTCAGAGATAGTTATTAGTTTTTGACGATTAGGAAACTTGTGAGCGAGTGAGTTAATCAACCTCAAAATCCCATTCTCCATACATATCAGGATCATCCTTGTTGGCCCATATAAAAGCTTCCACTTGCATCTTCTCGGATGTGTCCTGCATAAAATGAATATTAATTATTAAAGATCTAAGCAAAATATCTCACGATCATTAGAAATGATGGAAGTGAAACTTACAGTTAATACAACTTCAACAGTCTTCCTCACGTACTCATCTCCTTCAATCATATCTAAATTCTCAAGCTGAGCATCGGTTAATCCAGTTAGTACCTGCACAAACCATCAACACTTTTTCAGTTTTTTAAGATCAAAAGAAGAAAAACTACAAGTTAATATAACATCTACACCAAAAATTAACACAAGTTAATATATATAACAAAAACATACCTTGCCGTTGATGACTCCGGTCTCAAGAGGAGCAATACAAGGATGCAAACGCCCTTTGAGTCTATACCTGTGACTGCAAAAATTCCCAAGAAAAATAGATTAATCTTTGACATAATCTAAGCAAAAGGAAGATGAGAGGGAGATATGATCTAAGACGTCACGTACAATCCATGAAGTTGAGCGGAGACGATGACTGGAGTGCATTCAAGAATCAAACCCACGACGGCTGGTTCTTGAAAACTGCCGTAGACAAAGACGTTGTGCGATGAAGAATGATCAGAACTACCCATCTTCCTGCTTTGATAGATATAGTTTTGAGAAAATGTGCGTGAAGTTGTGGATGAGATAGATGAGTTCAGCAGTGCTCTGTTTTATAACCTCGTATCGTTCGCCTACTTTCTTTGAATTTTTCTTCCTTATTTGATAATATGATAGTTGATCTTTTTATATATATATATTTATTTTCCCTCGTCAACAGTCATCGTTTTTTGTTTTTTTCATAATAAACAAATGCATGCTTTTCTTGAAACTGATTAGTTTAGCAGACTCAGATTTTAGTTATCATTTTTGTTTGAAAATATTAGTATATATATCCAAACTGAACTGATAGTTACAAACTACAAGCAAAAATGACAATGATATGAAATTGTTCTCTTAACCGTTACACCTTAAATTACTATAAACGTCGGCCGTAAAAAGTGCAACAAGCCCAAACAATTAAAAAAAAAACCATAATGTATGATTGTAATTATTGTGATATGTATGTTTTTGCCGAGGTTTGTGTCCATGTTCTTTTATAAACTGGTACTATATTTGATACTGGTGATCAAATGTTGGACATCTCAAAGGAAACGATAAGAAGTTGTTAGCAATAAGTGCAAACTCTAGCACTATCATTTTCTTGCATGAGAAGAGACTAATTTACACAATCGTAACAATAAGCTCTTAACTTCATATCATTTGAATTTCTTGAGTCTCAATTCAAGATCCTAGAAGTCAGAACCTGGCAAACAAGATTCTTTAGTAATACAAACACAATCAAATAGAAAACCCAGTTTCAAGCTCTGACAACACACAAACATATTATATATTAAAAAAAAAAACACTCTCACTCCTTTTCTTCTGCAAAAGATTAGCAGCCAAGAAACAGCAACTTATGTCTTTGTTCATTGTTCAAGAATCATCAATCATCAGACAATGATTTCACAATATCCTCTCTGCTCTTCCCATTTGGATTCTTGTTCCATTCCAACACTTCCTTAAACGCCTCCACGAATTTATCTGCATGAATCACTCTCCATTCCTTTACACACACAAAAGCCCAACTTTAATATTTTGTTTAAAAAAAATTTCATCATCAAATTGCAAAAAAACTAACCTCATAATCCCATTCTCCATACATACTAGGATCATCCTTGTTAACCCAAACAAAAGTGTCCACTTTCATCTTCTCCGAATTATCCTGTATATCACATCCTTCCAAATCTCAGAACAAACTAACACACCAAAATTTGCATTAGATTTGTGATCAGAGACAAAGATCGTGTCCCAAACACTTACCATCCTTACAACTTCAATTGTCACTCTCTCATACTCACTACCTTCAATCACATCGAATTTGTTTAGCTCAGCATCGGATACTCCCGTTATTACCTTCACCAACAACAACAAAATATTCAAATACAAAATACAGATCAAAACAGAACATAGAGACCCAACCAAACCTTGCCGTTGACTTTTCCAGACTCAAAGGGGACAATACATGGATAAGGACGTCCTTTGAGTTTGTACCTGTGACTACAAAACCAAGCATATTGATATCATAGCTAGTCAACTATCGAAAAAGCTAGTCAGAGAGGAAGAAATAGAACGTACTAGTCGTGGAGAAGGGCGGGAAAAGTATCAGCGGCGCGGTCAAGGATCACGGCGGCGACGGCTGGCTCAAGAATGCTGCCGTAAACGAAGACGTTATGAGACGGAGTATCAGAGGCACTCATCTTCTTCCTCTGTTTTGATTTGATTAGACAAAGGTGACAATAATGTATATAGTAGATGATCACACATTCACACTTTAATCATTATTGTATGTTGTCCATTGTCCCCTACTCCACTTAACTCAACCATCAAATTTTATATTGAAATTACACGAAATTTGATCCATTTTTAAATTTTATACTTTATTCTCCCCTATCCACACTAACATAAAATTTCTCACCAAAACAATATTATATATTATTTAACTTTCTAATTTTAATATTTTAATTATTGTAACTGATAGATAATTTTTTATTCTTTTATATTTGTTTTCTAATGTTATAATTTTATGTTTATAAAGATATTAATTAAAATTAAAACTTCATCCTATTAAAGTTAAAAATATAAAAGTAGTTAGCATATTTTCTTTTGTTTCAATACAATTTAAATGATAGTATTGATTTAATAATTTTTAATTAAAATAAAATTATATTAGAATTTTTGTTAAAATAAAACAGTAAATATAAATATTTTTTTTGTTACAAATACGAACTAACTAAAAACTAATTTAACTCTAATATAAATACAATATGATAATTAAATATTTGGTGTGATAAATAGTATTACACCAAATTTGGTTAACACTATTCACAAAACATCAAATTTAATAGAACAATATCATTTTGGTGTCTTATTGAAATTATATTACACTAAATTTGGTTCCTGTCTTATTGTATTTAACCGACATCATTAATGTATAAAGCATAGATATATGAGAATGATACACATACAAAGTAAAGTATGTCATATAACAAGAGGTAGGAATATAAATATATAAATTGTTGTAACATCTTTATTTGCTATCGAATCAATACTTTCAAACACTACCAACCATTTCACGAATTGCAATGTAAGTGCCTACAACACCAATGGGAACACTCATCACCACCATACCAAACAACATTACAGTCTCAAACCCAAGTTTCTTGAAATTTCCAGAGATCTTCAGGTAACACAGGCAAGGGAGAAGAATAGAAACCGTCACGCTCAGTAATGCACCAACCAGAGACATCATATAGCCGAAGAAAGGAAGTGTCTCAGCGATGACCACACTACTTGTTATGAACAATGTACTTATCAAGAGATGCAAGTATGATTTCCTGGCGTACTGCTTAGGAAACCAATCTTTTATGGTGTTCACCGTTGGGGTGATCATCAATGCATATTTGGCTATGGGGTTCACAAGGGTCGTGTATATAGCCACCTTTGAACTCGTCTTATGAATCGGAAGATTCAGTGTTATTTGCGATAAAGTGCTCGATCCATACATTAAGTAGCCCAAAACCGCCATAGATGTGTAACCTATGGTGCATAGTATAAAAGATATAAGTAGGACCTGCCAAAAAAAAAGTGATTTTAGCATTATTGTTATTACAGTTTTAAAATATACAAAAGAAGAGATAAAGAACGTTACATTTATGTAATGACTTACATTGTTGAACTGATGTTTGCTTTTCATAGAAGAATACAAAGTGGGCAACACTGGATGCGCACCATAGCAAAAAGCATACAAACTCAATGCAGTAGGGATCCCACTCCAGTTGATCAGCTTTCCACTTTGGTGAAACCCGATTCCATCAACTGCACCAACCCAAGATATTGATCCAAGAGTCACAGCCGTAGCTAAAACTCCACTCATGGAAACATAAGACAAGACGCTTAAACTGTCCCACCACAGAGTTGGCATGATGACGAGTGCCACTGACGCCATGAACGATTGTTTCCCGTTCAGTCTCAGCCCCATCAGTTTGATGTTGAACCCCGGGAAAAGATTGTGAAGATTGTCGCCTTCAAGGATCAAGAAACCTGTGGTGACTAGATAGAGTTCTAGATGCATGAAGACTGACACAATGATTCTTCCAGGTCTGCCAAACGCGCGTTCTCCAATGTCAGGATACGTTCTGATGGTGCGATCCGCGTTCATGCATTTTGTAATGAGTAAGGATGTGTAGAAGGCGGTTGCGGCTAGGAGTAACAGAAGTGAAAGACTCAACCATCCTCCACGAGCTAGTGAATATGGTACTGATAGTATTCCAATTCCTAATTACAATTCAAACTCTCATCATTAGCAATACTAATTACTAGTATGTTATACAAAGATGAATATGTATGTAAATGCATGGAACCAAGCTAAAGAAACTAACCTGAAAGAGCGTTGAGTGCGTTGAAGCAAGTCTTAAAGAGAGAGGAAGATTCGCCATCGTCAGGTTGTTTTTGGTGGTTCTCTTCTTCCATTGCTAATAACTTCTCTTAGAAAAGTAGAGAATGTGATTTTATTTTTGCAAGCCTATTCAACCGTACCGATGAATATATAAATGTTAATTTTGTCTTCAACTTGTACAATTTGAACTTCTTTTAGAAAGTATTAGAAATAGTGATAATATCTTTTTTCGTGAAAATAATTGAAGATCTTTAAGAAAACAATGAACTTAATAACCAATATGGCTGTGTCATCTAAAGCGAAAGGCAACGTGATTTCTGACTGTGAATGCACTAGTATAAAACAATCAATTACTTCAGAAACAATTTATTGAGACCAAATATTCAAAGAAAACGGTTGTTGCGGCTATGATCATAATCTCAAAATTTCAAGGAAAATTGTCATCCCTAACAAAGTATATAATAGAGACCCGTACATAGATAATGAGCGATCACATAAACCATTCAAAAACCCTAAAACTTACCTGGAAAATTAAACGGGAAAATAGACTTTCTCTAACCCTAAGGGGCTTAATCTCCAAAATAAATCTCCGACCTGAACGATGACCACGAAATCAAGTGTTCATATCTAAGCGTTGAGATCACGGAAAAGTAACGAGTGGAGTCTTACACATGTGAAGGTAAGAGGAAACTTGTTTAGGTTTTATAGTCCTACAGGATAGGCATTCAATGCCAACCAATTATATTTTAGAATTTTGCTCAAATCTAAAATACATTCTAAATTCTAGACGTTTAAACCGCTAACCTATGAAGTATATATCTTTAATACAAGCCTAGACTTTTTCAACATTTTTTTCTCCGGATGACTCATATCCTTCAATGTATACTTTATCATATTTATTTCAGTTGATGATTTACCCATGCACTGATGCACATTATAAATATCTAAAACACATTCTAAATTACACACGTTTAAACCTCTAACTAATCTTTAACCCAAATACATCTTGTCTTTTTAATAAAACTACAAAAAAATAAAATAAATCCCTTTGATGTTATCCTCTTTAGGGAAGAAATGTGCAGTGCAGTAAAAAAAGTCTTCATATGGCCTTAACTACCCCCTTTTCTCTCTTTCCAACGTGTATGATTCTTAGGCCATTAATTCTTTAATTTATTTCCTGATTAATTATAAGGGTTGAACAAGCCATTAATTCATAAACTGAATCACGAATTAGTAGTAAGATCTGACCACTTTTGACTTGATTTATACGATTAGATTCTTCTGTTTAGCTGCGTTAAAATCAAATACGTGGTGTTATTTTACATAACATATTTATGTCAACTAATTTGATGTTCATAGCAAGATCAGTTAGTGAACTAGAGGTAGTATGATACATTCTATGTTTAATCCTCATTTCGGATTTTTTTTGATTAATTTGGGCTTTAGTGGTTATGCTAGCTCTTTACTTGCTATTCATCGTTTGTCGTAATCCGTATCAAGAAAATTCGACGTTAAATAATACAGCCAACATAATAAAATATTTTTGCTCTCTAAAACTCGAAAATGTAAAATGGAAACTCAAGTGTATAAATCGATTGGGAAACAAATATGATATTAGCTCATCACAACAAATAAGAACTTACCGTTAACTTAAGGCCTCTTTTTGGCTTGTATATAATCTATTGCTTACGTGTGTGATGGTTTCTTGCGTTTCACGGCTTATCTCCAGACGATAAAAGACTCGCAAACCCTTGTGAGAGACTTCGCTCAATCATACAATGCGAGTTGGATGAACATCTTGGACTATCCTCGGATCTCATTCGTTTCAAGTAGGGCGACGAAAAAGAGTATCGACTTCCAGATACTTCCTCATCATCATCTTCATCGTAGTCTGTTTTTCTCTTTAACCCTGGAACACTTCTTAAACCCGTGTGGTAGCGGCTATCATCTTTATGATGCTTATCTAATCAACAAAAGCAGAAGAGGAGGAAGAAGAAGATAAGAGTTATGATGTCAGGAAAATACAAAAATCTCTCAGACTACAGAAACCAAACATACCCGAAAGAGGATCTTCATAAAGGCATGATTCAGATTCTGTGTCACCGCAGTTACAGGACAAGCTAGTGTTCTTACTCGGCCCTAAAATGCTGCGAATCAACAACAGAAGGTTTAGGCTTTCATTGTTTGCTAAATGTGTTGAGAGAAAGAGGAGCTTTGTGTCTGTTCTAAACCTGTACATATGCTCAACAAACTCATCGATGAGGACAGGCCAAGCACCTGAGTGTAGTAACCACAAACCATTAGGATGAATCAGCACACAAACAGACCCTCGTTTTGGTGAGAAGTCTTAAAGAATGTGTACCTTCAGAGTCATATCCTTCAAGATTCTCATGTACACAACGACTAAACGCCAAGACTTGCTGCCAGGTATCTTCTGAAATATTGTGCCGTTGATTTTTCTACAAGTTAAAGCATCATCTTCTTTGCATTAGATAGACAAACAAAAGAAACAAACGTTTACACTAATGAAAAAAAAACAGGAAAAAGGATAGTACCTCGACGAAGTCACACCAGCGGTTAAGTAATCTAAATCTCCCAACCAAAACAAGTTTCCATGCGGTAATAGCTTTAGCTACAGCTGCACAATTATTCAAACAAAGTATCAGTATTATCTCTGTTGGCTTCAGAGAGTAACCAAAACGATGGTTGAAAAGGAGAAGAAGCTCTTACTAATACTCTTCTGCCCATTCTCACGGCACATAAAGAAAACAAAATCATAGAATCGGGTAAACTCGGAGAAGTCCACCTACAAAGTCCACTAAAAGGGTTAGATCACAGTCAAGAAAAGAGTTAAGGAACCAATGGTGTAAGAGGGACAATACAAAAAAAACTTGCCATTAAGTCCAGCCGTGACATCAACTTGAACAATTCATCAAAAATGGAGTTTCTATCAAGGAGAAATAAGCGAAGGGATCAGCAGAAGCCAAGTAAGGTTTTGCATTAGGCATGAATATAATGAATGAACTGGTGCACTCAAACAACAGCTGAGCAATCACCTTGCCTGAAACTTGTTCTCGACAAGACTCATGAGGTGGGTTAAAGCTTCTTTAGAATAATTAGTTCTGTGTGACTCCTCCTCGTCGGGTTTATAAATAGTACATAAAGCTTGACTTGATCGAATGTCTGCAAAAGGAATATCAAATTCAATAAGCAAAGCTAGAAACTTTACACAACTCAGCTTTCAATAAGCAAAGCTTGAGACTTTACACAATGATCAACTTCAATAAGCAAAGCAGGAAACTTCATATTGAAAAAAAAAAAACACAAATGTATCAAAGTTTCCATCAACAGAAACCCAAAACCATTTGAGCTGAAAAGGAATCTACTTTTATCCATAGCAATGTCAGAGGAACGGAAACAGAGCAACCTAGGATTCAAAGACAGAACAGAGATCTCCAAGGAACATTACCATTTGTGTAAGATTGTAAAAAATTATATTCTTTAGACCAAATTTAAATTGAAAGTATGAACAGATCGAAGAAGGGAGGAAGATAAAGGAAGAGACTTTACCACAAAATCTGCGATATATTTCGAAAATATCGAACCGACCCTGAACCGGCGAGGAATCCATGGATTCTCTCTCGAGCTCGAAGCTTTCTCTGTTGGGAGAGGGCGATCGAAACTCGAAAGGATCGTAACGGAACGAAATCCGAGGAAAGCCCAGAAGCAGAATCGATGGGGGAAACCACACACAACCAGAAAATCGAAGAGCCTATAGCACAATCCCAAAAGCAGCAGATACTTTTACAAAATACGGAAAAAGGAAATGATTATTATTTTTGCTCAAAAGAAAAGGAAATGATTATTATTTTGAAAATCTTTAAAAGATCATTTATGGGCTTCAATTAGACCCGAACTTAGGCCCATTAATAAGTGACAAATTCCTTGTATGGGCTTCGTCCCAGTCCTCACTCTACTCAAATAGAAACCGAGTCTAAACCTAACCCAGAAAGAACGTAGGCGTAGGTGACGAACTAATTAATATCAATTTTTATGTTGATCAACTACTATGCTACAAAAATAACGTATGCTGACAGTTTTTTTTTTCTATTTAAAAAAAAAAGAACTATAAAACCAATCCATTACCAAACATAAATACATCACCAAGGCAACGTTTTTATTGCTTTATGATGGATGAAAATCTTGATGTGTTTCTCAAGTTGGTTTCAGTTATGGCAGGCCTTGATGTGAATATTCATAGAAGAAGATCAGACTATTTAATCTATTTAGTTCACTCTCTAGACAGTATGAATCACTTAGACATACAGTAAAGCGTGGAAGTGGATCATGAATGAGGATAGTGGTTTATCATTCTCAAAAGAGTTGGATTTTGAACCATCAGGTGAATTATCATCCTAGATTCTTTTGGGTAAAAATTATCATCCTAAATTGTTAATGAAACATTGGAAAGATAAGTATGCTTTTTTTTTCTTTTGTGTTTTGTTTATATATACAGATCGTGTTTAAGCAGTTGATTGCATTCAGATGCCGAGTCAAGTTATAGGATGGAAATATAACTGCGTTTAAAAAAAAAAAAAAGGAACAAGTCTTGCGTAAATTCAAAGTCTTGGTCTTTCGAATTCTAATAGTTGAATTCTAAGTGTACACAAAGTCTAGATATTTAACAGAAAAAATATATATAACCAGAGACCAATGAAAACATACAAATAGCCTTAGTATAATCAAGTTTGAATTCTTCCAAAGATTTTCAGTCCATGTATCTGTTTTCCTTTTTATTTAGTAACAAAAAGAAGAAAACTATACACAGCACAAAATTATTAAAATAGAAAATCAAGTCGAGCCGACCTAACTTTATACTCCAAATAAGACCAAAACACTCCTAACAATTCCAACAATGTGCCAGGAAATGAAAAGAAACTTCCTCTTTCCATTTTTTTCTTAATTATCGAACACGGTCTTTGTCTTGTCTCTACCTGCACCACCACCTTCCTCTCTGCTGCCTTTTTTAAAAACACTATCATGTGTATATATATACTTCATCTAAACACACAAATTCAATATCTTCAATATCTCCTCTACGACGCATTACTTTC
This sequence comes from Brassica nigra, assembly GCA_016432835.1. Classification (NCBI taxonomy): domain Eukaryota; kingdom Viridiplantae; phylum Streptophyta; class Magnoliopsida; order Brassicales; family Brassicaceae; genus Brassica; species Brassica nigra. The sequence goes on along the minus strand of CM028247.1, from coordinate 10,102,100 downwards.
ATTCATTCATTAATAACACACAACCATGGAGAAGAGTTTATTGTCCGAGTGCAAGCAATCTTCTTCCCTCACTGTCTTTGCTCTCTTGAACATGTTCCTGATCAGGTTTGGCAGATGGGTTTCTTCTGCTCGCATCTTTTTGTCCAGTTTCTTGCCTCTTCTCCAGCACCATCAACGTGTGAGGAACCAAGACCAGAGTGTGATCACAAACACAGAAGAGCAAGAAGAAGACCAATATGAGTATCTCTCTAGAGAAGACGCAGAGATAGTTATGAGAAGCTTAGGTCTTTCTCCCGACCAAGAAAGCGACGAGCTTCAAGAACGGTACAGTTCCAAGGAGATGTCGAGTTTGTTCGAAGAGAAAGAGGCGAGCTTGGAGGAAGTGAAGCAAGCTTTTGATGTGTTTGATGAAAACAGAGATGGTTTCATCGACGCTACAGAGTTGCAGAGAGTTTTGACAATCTTGGGTTTCAAAGAAGGATCTTACCTAGAGAATTGCATGGTTATGATCAGATCATTAGATGGAAACAAAGATGGAAGAGTCGATTTTAACGGATTTGTTAAATTCATGGAGAGTAGCTTCTGCTAAATCATATGATTATTATTCTTTTCACCAAATGTATTAGTTTTGTTCTTAATTCATCTTCTTGGAATGACATTGTTTATGTTTATATACTTAAACTTGGTTGTTGTAATTTAGTACTATTCAGCCTTTCATGATAATCCGAGGACATTTTCGTAATTTCATAACTTTCAACTTAAACACACAACATATGATTTTAATCTCTTTGCGGCATTTTATCGAACACCTTGCCCGCAAACCACTCGAATCTATTCCCTCTCTTGTTAACGCTCGAGTAACAAAGTCAAGAGCTGATTCTATTCGAGTCTTCGAGCTCTACTCCGAGATCGCCTAGCAACGATCCTCGTCGGAGTTACGATTTAAGGTAAGCTTCCTTCTTATCAGAATTGAGATTTGATACCACATCATCGGATCCATATGCCTTTTGTCGATATTGGAATCCAAAAATCAATCAAAGTTTCTAGCTTTGTCTGTTTCTCGACCTTCTCCATGTTTTTGCCTTGTGGGTTTTTGAGGAACTTGTCTTTACTAGAAGCTTCTCAGGTAAAGCTCAAAAGGGATTAAGATGAGTGTAAGAAGAGCTCCACTGATGAATCTCATTAGACTTAAAGGAACACCGATATTGGAACAGCTTCATTTAGAAGAAAGGCTTCTTAGAGCATCCTCTGAGAATTGGTGCATCGTTAATGATGGAACCAATGTCCCTACCATTGTCATGGGCTTGTCAGGGTAAAACACCTTCCTCTGACTTTTCTGATGAAATAAATCATCCCCAGGAATGTTGACTTTGAGCATCTATGTTTACAGGAAGCCTTCTCAACTTGTTGAGCTTGGACCTGTAATAAAGGATCGAATACCGGTGATCAAAAGATTCACGGGAGGTGGGACGGTGATTGTGGACAAGAGCACACTCTTTGTGAGTTTGATTTGCAACAAGGATGATGTCCCAAGTGTCCAGCCTTATCCTCGTTCCGTCATGGCATGGAGTGGCTCCTTGTATGGTCAAGTGTTTGAAGGTGTTGATGGATTCCTACTACGTGAGAACGGTGTGTGAAACGAACTCTTTCAGATGTAGTTGTTAGTTACTCTGCCTTGTTTTAATGTTTCCTCCTTTTGTTTCAGATTATGTTTTCGGTGACCGTAAATTTGGTGGGAATGCTCAATCAATAATCAGGAATAGATGGATACACCATACGTCGTTTCTATGGGACTACAATGTTAGAAACATGGCTTACCTTAAGCTTCCTTCGAAAGTGCCACAGTACCGGTTGGTATGATCCTTGTCTCAGCTCTATCTACTTGTTTTCAAAGTGATTACTTGATCCGTTGGAACTCAGTTGCAATTGTTTTGGTACATTGCAGGAAAGAGATCACACAGATTTCGTGTGTAGAATGAAGGATTACATTGGAAGGTCGGATTTTATCGAGAAGACAGTAAACGCTGTAGGGAAACAATTCGCAATGAAGCAAGTGAACCTTGAGGATATAGATTCCTACGCAAAAGGAGAACATGTGAAGAGCACGAGGCTCCTTACAGTGGAGGAACTCCAAGAAGCAATGTCAGGCACAGCTCAGAGTGCAAAACTGCTATAGTTTGGCTTGGTCCTTGATTCTTTGCCTCGTTGTATACCATTCTTAGAATTCAATTCATGGTCTAACTTAGAATCCGTACGGAATATATGTGCTGAGTTGTTTTATTTTGTAATCTGTTTTTCAAAATTTTGGTTCAGAACTTCAATGATAATATGGATAAAGAGAAATAAAGATGCGTGATTTCTTAGCTTGTACGTTTCCAAAATCACATGTTCATAATCTACAGTTCCTACAAAACACACGGCAACATGAATGCTCAAAAACTGGTAAGCATCAACTGAATCTCCCTAAAACTTGCAACCTGGTTAGATTTTTTCTCTGTGCTGTATTTACTCTGGTGGAGAAACTTTTGAGGTAAATTAATATCTTCCCATAAGCATAAGATAGTGGAGACTCACTGGATGTATATCAAGAACTAGATAGAGTAAGAAGAAGACACAAACCCGGAGAAATATTGACGCTTTTGTGATCTGCAGTAGGTTTGTGAGCAGACCCATTGAATCTCCTGATGTAAGAAATTGATTGCTGCCTCAACTTTCTTGTCATGAGAACATGACAGTGGTTCTTTAAGGCATTGTCTGTTTGATACGAAGACTTATTTCTAAAAGAAGCAAATGGGCCAAAGAACCAGAATAATAAGGGCTGGGTTAAGTGTCTGTTAACGTAAGATAGTCTCTAGTATATAAGCTGGGATATGGGTTAGAGAGATCTTTTATCAAGACTCAAGTTGTTTGATCATCATGTCAGGAGGAGGTTGAGAGACTCCTGAGAAAACCTCTCTAACTTGTACTTTTCGTTTTCATGTCGGTAATCAAACATCATTAATTCTTCACTTTCTCCTGAGTAAAGATTTCAAATTAAAATGCTTGTTTATACCTGTTCATCCTTGCATCTTCTCTGCAATCAATGTGATTCCGGTATTGAGGACCGTAAACAGCAACGAGTTCCATGAGCTGTGAATCCTCAGAGATTCTCCAATGTCCTCTTCTACAAACCTTAAAACCTCTCTGCTTCTTCTTCTTTGGTTCATCACTCTCTCTCAGGATCCTTCTTTTTAGTAGAGAACTCCACTGCAAACCCATTAACTGTTCCTCTGTAACGAGATCTCTTCTCTTGGTCTCTCTCTTATAACCATGTTTCATATATACACACAGAGATAAGGCATGTGATGTTTCCATCCGGTTGCTGAAAATAACCCCACGCATACATCTTTCATGGTTGCTCTGTTAAGAACTGTTTTTTTTTAAATATCACTTGCATCATGTTTTTTTTTTAATTAAAACACTCGTTTAAATATATGTCACCTTTATATTCTTCTCCCCACGCTTTACCACTAGCTAAAGTGTTACCATTTCCTTGTATGTGTATAAATGTAAGGGTATAAGACCAAACATATATATGCGTATCCATTTTTAGTTGCATTTCATAGATAACGTACGTAATGTATGCATGTTCTACGCATTATTCAAGGAATAGCCAAAAAGTATTACTCTCATCGTGGCAAAACATGCACATTCAAGAAGAACAAATCATATCCTCAAGGTTTTAACAAGTCCCACTAAAATCAAGCCAACTTTAAATCCGTCAAACGTTGAAGTTTAGCTTTGGGTTTGGCGCTTAACTGATCCGCGAAATTGCAGGAGACAACATGGATAATGAATATTAAAATACTATACAACCTATTTCAATTAAGCATGTTGAGAACCGTACATGGAGCATAAAAGTTTCAAAAAAGAAAAAAGTGTATCATAAAGTATATATAATACATCTTGAGCCAATAAACACTTTATATCACTTACAATTTTTTTAATAACAACATCACTTTTATTTTTCTTATTATAAAACGAGGATTGTCTCTTTCTTTCACTCGTTCACACACATCTACCAGTCCAGATTTCAATTGGTTACCCAAAAAAGAGGTCCCCAGCTTCAAAACCGGAAATTACGAAATAAGAAGCAATTACAATAACCGAAGCAAACCAAACCGGTCTAACAATATATATCACTTAATTATTATAGAACTAGTTAGTACCGAAACTGTCCTCCGGTGTAGGTCTGGCCAAAGGACCAACTGGGAGGAGCAACATTGTACGACACGACACTTCGGCGATCACTTGTGGTGACAACAAACGACAGACTTTGACCATTAAGATAAGAGTTACTTTGCCAATTTTGCCCCCAGTTTCTTGACATTAACTGCCATCTTGACCTTGACCCTCTCATCGACACAGAGTGTACGTCCCCGGCTCCACCCACGTTTGTGACCAGCACCAAGTTAAAGTACGAGTGACCGTTGATCGTGAACCTTATCCCGCCTCTTCTATTGCACCGAACCCTATATATTCATGACAAAAGATTATATTAAATTACTTCTATTATCGAAGTTTAAATAGCTCTCCAGAAAAGGCACCACAGGTATGGTGTTTGATTTAATTGATAACGGTATACAGTTTCCAGTCTATTAATAATTGAGTAACCAATTTCGTCGACATTTATCAACTGGTCCAAAAGTAGTGAATGCGTATTAATAGGTTTAAATTCCATTAAGTGGTAGTATAGTGTAAGATGAATCACGCCGATACGTGTCTTTTAAGTTTTCAATATATGTTTGTTATGGACATACTTAACCAATTTATTTATATTTTGACCTTATGACGAAAAAAAAAACAATTTATTTATATTATAAACTTGTTCAATGTATGGGTTCCATGGCTCTTACTTTTCCTACTCGTCGGTCTATAGAAGAAAAAAACGAAAAGACTTTTGTTCAAATATGAAAGAGAAATTTCTATTTAAAAAAAAAAAAATCAAACCAGCTAACACTTAAGACAAAAGCCATACACATATTTGTTAGTCCATGCATCTGTTTCTAAATAATTACCACTTTAATCTTGTTTTCTTACTTAGTTATTTGATACTTTTAAAGTAAATTTATCTTTTGACCTGAGAGCGGTAGTAAATTAAAATTACTAGTCATATATTAATACAATTATAAATACGAGTAATATATATTTCACAGACTACACTTATAATAGTTCAGTACTATGCAACTTCTAGACATTTAGCGGGAGGGTATCTATAAACATGGTTAATAAATTAGTACCTTCTGTACATAACCGGAATGATACCGGACTTGTAGAGAGCGATATGCTCATAGATGGGCTGAGAAAGATCGAAATGGTGGTTGGGAGGATCGCATGATCCACCAGGAGGACAGAAGTTAGTGGCAGTGACCACGATGGACCTGCCTTGTATGCACCACTGAGGATCGTTGACACACTTCAGCTCAAAGCAGGCACCACAGCTAAGTCCGTTATCAAATAACGCCGTGCTCAACGCCGCCGTCTCTATTCCGTAACCTTGGCTGTACAGATTCCCGTACCCGCATGCTCCACCTAATTTTGTTCATTAGGCAAATGTTTATAATCCACCAGCAAAAACTAGACTTGGTTTTCTGTTTGTCTTTGCGATTATATCTATCTAGTGTCTATTGTTTTTCAAAAAAAAAAAACTCACAATCTTTACTTTTAAGCTAAAACAATTTTGATTGTAAACGCAAACGTCAAGTCGCCAAACATATAGTGGGTTTTTTCTTTTGTTTGCTTATCTTTTGTAGCATGTGAAAAGTGAAAATCTTGGGTTAGGAAACTTAGTTTAATGAAGATAAATTATAACATATATATATATAAAGTAAATGCTAAAAGTTGAGACAATTAGTTTTTAAAACATATGACGTCAAGGAGTCGGTTTCTTCATCTTCTGTTTGTATAATATAGTATTCTTAAAAATATTTTCACGATTAGCCGTTGCAATTGTTTGCATGTTTCTATTACGACTTACAAGCGAACTGGCTAGCTTTGAAACCGTGAGATGACTACCTCTAACACTACACTTTTTATCAGTTAAAAATAGAGTGATGAAAGTGAAAAGAGAAATAAAATATATTGGAGATCAATAAGGTACCCATAGTGCCGGAAGCATCACCACCGCCGTAGAAAGTGGCATGAGCGTTGATCCACGGTCCCCCGTGGCCGCCAGGATGGTGGCCTCCACGACGGTAGAAGCCTTGAACACAGGTGGAAAATGATAGGACATGCAGCAGGAGAACAGCTATTACTAAAACCCCCATGATGAAGAAGGGATAAAAAAAGAAGCTAAGAGAAGCAAATGGGTATCTTTGTCAATGTGGAGAAGTGAGAAGGTTTGGTGTGATGAAATTGAGAAAGATGAAAGTTTGGTATAAATAGAAAGAAGACTCGGACAAAGTTCTAGCTGTAATGAATCAATCAGGGTCCATGCAACTGCTTCTTGGTCTTCAATATACTCTGTTAATTAATTTTATTTCATTTTTATGTGTTTAATGTCCATGGAAAAATCATAAAAGGTGATGTGAATGTTAATTTAAGAGGTGAATAAAATATTTTTTTGTCAAAATGAGTTGGAATCTATCGTAAAGGTCACTCGAGATTTGAAATAAATGCGTATCAGAGATTAGTAGATGTGATTGTGATACTGCAACATTATGGATATTTCATTTTTCTTATAAAGTATAGAAGTGCTGATTTATTTTAAAGGTGGGAAAGTAATCATACGGAGACACGATTTAAATAGCAGTTAAATTCATAAATATGCGGGTTTGAGTGTTTGAGACAGACAATTTAGAGCTCAATAAATAATATTATCCAGGTATAAATTGAGAATTTAAGTGCAAATTTTTTTGGTCCACGTTTCACTGAAATCTATTTATTAATTTTTGTTGTATTGTATGCCTGGGTGTTATTACTTTTCTAAATTTGTTGTTGAAAACCGGAGATGCATTTGATTGGTAGCAGAAGTGATGAAGAACGGTTGGGACTTTTTATGAAACTGTAGATGCTTCATTGGACAAAAATGGTTACAGCTGGTTTGAGAAGAAAACAGAAGATAAGCACGTAGAAACTACCAAAAGGAAAGCATACAAAAAACCCCACCATTTTTTTCAATATATTTATACAAAACTGCAAAATTAGCGATTCTCAAAACTATTTCTTTTGTTTCATATAATAAAGCGTTTGAAATAGAAAATATCAAATAGCGTAAAGTCCAAAAGTCGATTTAGCTTTTAAAAATATAATATACATTTTAAAATATTGATTAATTCACGAAAATTGTTAAAACGATATTTATACTAAAACGTATAGAAGTGTATCAGGTGAATTCATCTTTTGACAAACAAATTTTTCTTTAATGGTATTCAATATAACTGACAAATTGTTTGTATCATCAACAAGTTTTTAATAACTGTCTGACTTCAGTTAAAAGAGAGCAATAAATCCGATTCAACTGTTTCACTTATTCTTACCGTTAGGAGGATAAATATGGTGGGTTAATTAGTAATTTAGTAGTTAGGACATTATTAATTTAAATAGTACTCCATGTGAAGTATCTCCATTTGTAAAATACACTCATATGCGGCATTGTAATTCAGTGGCGTGTGACACTAGTCTTTCGACTCTGAAGCTTCTTAAGGCGAGAAATTTGGCCATGCATGCATGTGATCAGTGGGTCTGTACTCTAACCGACAAACTATTTTAGAAAAATAAATAATTCTAATAAATAGCGACTTCGTACACCTGGAGAGAATACATATGTTTATATTACTTGGAATACATCTGAAGTAGTACAATTGTAAAAATGGTACAAGTACAATTATAACAAATCTATATCAATTTCAATGGTAAAAATTGTCATAAAACATAATGTCTAGTATATTACTTATCCATATTGATTTAAGTGTTTTTTTTTCTTTGGGTCGGCCATACTGTTTTAGAAGGTGTTAAGAAGGGATATACTTTCTAAATACTTAAAAAACTAGTTAAAAAATACTAGCTTAAAGCCTAAAACTACAATAAAAGTTGATTGTTTACAATTCGTCTTCTCGAAGCGGATTGCATTAGCTTTTTTTTGGGGAGGAGGAAGTGCATTAACCAGTTTTTATATTAAAACAGTAATTAAAAAAGCAGGAGAAAAAAAGACAAGAAATGCTACTTATAAAAAATTCTAAGAAAAACTCTCTTTAATAAATGTTATTTACACAAAACGTAAATCCTCATAAAATAAATAAAATTATTGATTATGAAAACATCTATAATATTTTTTTTTAAAAATTTGTAATGACATAATTATCCAGAATTTAAAAAAAAAACATTACTTACAAAAAATTCTAAAGAACTCTCTTGACATTTGTTTTGTCTGTTTTGGTATTTATATTCTTATGTTTAGATTTTATTCTTGCTTTAATAATATTAATATTATACGAAGAGATTAATGTTGAAAAGTATACCGATGCTAATGCTCTTGCAGTTCAATACTTCTACTCAATACTTGGTTTTCTGTAGTAATATGCTTTTTCAGATCTAAGACTAAGATATAATCCAGACTAAGATCGATTCCGCTGAGATAGAGAAATCTAAATCCGAGATGACATAAACCATTTTTTATACTTCTTTTATGTCATGATGCTCACATAAATACATTTGATGGTTAAATGTGTTGGTTAGCTTTGATGCGCATTAGATATAAATTATAATCACTATTTTGGTAGGCCCACCTTCAAATAAAACCACAATTAATCGAAGGAAAACGAAAAAATTAGACGACAGACGCGTAATTTTGTAATAAATTGGTGATAACATTTTGTCTAGACAATTTTAAGTCTACGTACTGAACTCATCGACTTGGCTGGGCAATTCTAACGATATTTATCGTTATATACATTTTAAATGATAAATAAATCTCGTTTTAATGTAGTTATTTAATGATGTTTCATTTTTTGGGTTTAATACACGCTCACTCTGAACCAGGCATCGAGATTTAATACTATAATAATCAAATAGTAAGAATATATATATATATATATATATATATATATTTAAAAAAAATAGTAAGAACATGTTGGAAACAAAACAGTAAATAAAAACAATATTTTCTCTTCAGACTAGTCATATTTATAAATAGGTCTGGGCACGTATCGAATATCCGGGTTTTTGAAGGTATTTGTGATTTGATTCGTATGTCACGGATATTTAATTTTTCGATTTGCTTTGCTTCGGTAAATTATGAATATTAGGAAAAAATGGATATCCGAAAAATAAATAGATATTTAGGATATTTACGAATACTTACGGATATCTCATCTGTTTGAATTAATACAAAAAATCTTAAAAATTTGATACATATTTGTTTTATAAAATATTTTTTTGCATGATAGAAAAGATAAAAATTAAAAGAAGTATCGAATCTACATATTCTGTAAATTTTTTAAACTTAGTTAACAATTATAATAACACAAAACTTAATAAAATAATAATAATTATCATAAATTTTTTCTCTTCTTTTTATGTAATACTTTTATATAAGTAATAATGTGAATAGAAGTTGTCAAGTCATATGTTAGAATTATAATTATAAAATTTTATGCATTTAAAACTTTAAATATAATCAAGATGTACATATATTTATACATTGCCAAATCGGATCGGATATTCGCTTCCTAAAATTTCAGTATTTGTGATTTATTTCGATTTTAACGGATATTGAGTTCTAATATTTGCTTTGCTTCGAAAGTTTACGGATATTCGGAATTTTCGGACCGAATCAAAACGAAGAACGAATCGATCAAATTTAACGAATAAAATGCCAAGTCCTACCTGTAAACGACTATGCAGATTCATGCGGAAGGGAATGTCACGACAACTACTATACATCCCTAAAGATGTATGATTCATAGCTCTAAAATCTAATTGATACCACTAGTTTGTTCATCACCTTTCCATGAACCATCAACAAAACAAGTTAATAGTGCTGAATTCTTGTCCAAGGGAGTCACATGCACTTTCTCTCCTAATACAAAGCTTCCGTTGGTCAAAAATATTAGATATCTGCTTTTCTCAGCGCAAAGCTAATTATATCCAAAGTGAGTGATCAATATCATTAAGAAGTTTATCATTTGTGCTTTAGATGAACCACATAATATAGGGGTAGACAACTGATATTATTGTGGTCTAAACCAAATAAGATAACATGGATTTTACCAATATATATATATATAGTTAGATAATAGATGTTTGGAGTTTTTGTAATACGAAGCTGATGTTTCAAAAGCGCTCAGCATTGTAATAAATACATTTAAGATTTATCTCGCTATTCTTTTATTTTACTCTTTCTTGTCTTTTTATTCAAAAAAAAAAGAAATAAAGGGTTTAGGCCGTTCTGACTTTCATAAAATGCACAATTGTTTCTTCACCACCAAAAGAGAAATTCACAATTCATGTGTTCAAACCTAGTTTAAAAATAATAATCTTAAAAGACGGAAAGGTAAAAAAAAATTAAATTAAAGTTAAATAAAAAGGTTTTAATAGTCGGTGAAGCAATTAACTCCAGTCACACGAATAGTCTCGAATATGCTGAGCTAATATTAGGAGCACAAAACTCTTTTAACTTACAGTATAAATAACTTTAAAATACTTTATGAATGTAAGTAGAAATTACAAACCAATAAATAGTGATTTCCATTTCGACCGAAGATCCAAATCGGGCAAAGACGTCCGATTATCAAACATGTGCATATCGAGGAAATATTAAATATACAGCGGATGAAAATAACACTTGGATATTGCTAAAGAAACTCTGAATTATTCTGCGTGTGGACCGTCCATCGACGAAACTCGTAAATTCTTTCTCTAATATAGTGAGACCACCTCAAAGTTATTATAAACGTGTTTAGTATATAATGAGTAAAAGATGATAAATGGTCAATTTTGGACCCATTTAATTAAGAAGATGTGGTCTCGAGCATCTCGTTTGGTTTAGTATATAATTAGGAAGAAGTTAATATGTGTTACAAAAAAGGAAGAAGTTTAATATATTTTATCGGTGGATTAAGTTACAGCAGGGGAAGAAATTGCTTGAAAGAGTTATATAATTACAGTATTTTCCGGTAATGTTACGAAAAACTTTAGGATATAAAACCTATAACTCTTGGATTGGAAAGACGTAATAGAGTTTAGATATACATATCACAATCGCTAGCTATAATTTGATTACAGATATAGTTGGCATAAAAAATCGATGCTATTATTTTAATTTGGCGCTTGAATAATAAACTTTGTTAAGTTCAAGTATTTTTTAACAAATTGTCGCAGACAAATACATAAATTATAATCTATATCTGCACTTGAATAGCTGCAAGTATATATGATGTTAAACCAGTCATAGACTTAAAGTACTCATATGGCAACATGAGAATGAATTAGCGAACAAGTTACTCTTTAGAACATTAATTTCATGTGCAATAGACCGAATGATTTTAGCTGTAATAAGAAATTATACCTATAATTATATCATAAGCGTATTGACAATGATAACAGATGATCAAGATGTACGTTTGCTACGATTTATGAAAAGTGTGGTGTAAGAAAAAATGGATGGACATGGACTGGCTGGATGAATATTAAACACATGTCACAGAGATTTTTATATAAAAGTTAATATTTTAGAAATTTGTATTTTTTTAGTAATCTTCTATGAAAATCTGAATGTTTGTTTGTATAAATCGAATGCTATTAGCAGCAGAACTGTCATAAATCTAAAGCATATTAAATCATATATCTGTAACTAAAAATTGGTAAAATTATAAAATTATATGACTAATACTCGGTTATTTTAAAAATAAAATGAAGTGGCATAATGTAAACAGTAGCATGTAACATCCGAAAAGCAAAATACTTATGCACGTTTTACCCTTATGCGACTGAAGTCTTCATCCATACTCAAATTTGGTAGAACACCAGTACCCGAACTCACATGGATGGAAGCATGGTGGTTGAAAAATATATTGACTTGACATTATGCTAGTTCAACTATTATGTCGGTGACAAAAGAATGGCTCAGTTTATCATACATATCTTAGATTCAGCTTCTAATAAATTGGTTTTGTATCATTAAATTTTTTTTTTTTGTCATAAGTATCATTAAAATTAGTTAACACCTTTTTAACTGGATTATGTATCAAAAATCCAGATTGATTCCTGAAACATGTAAATGGTTTGATATTTTTCTCAACTGCAACGTATATGCTGGCGTCAATCATGGGTTTAAGTTCAAACACACCTTATGAAAGTAATGTGTCCACCAAAGTCCTGGTGCTATGCGACTATAGGGACATATATGGTATGGGGACAAGGGTCTGATGGAAGTTTAAAAGCAACATAGCCACATAGCAACATAGCCACATAGGTTCATATGAAACTATTTCACATTTTAAGTAGCCCAATAACGAATCTAACGCATATTATATGGCCCGAACATTTCTTCACGATCGCAGCTGTGTTGTCGTGTACAACTTACAAGAGCAGGTACCAAGTCAGTCAAACTTTATAGCTCAACATGTCAAATGATTTTTACTGCATCATTTGCTTCTCAAATAATTTTACAAGACTATGTATTAGTATATAAGAAGATGGGTAGATCAAAACATATCCTTACAATACGTACTTTTGCTGTACTCTGTATACAAATTATAACAATCCGTAAAAACATTAGGGATTGGATCACATTAAGTCGATAGTCCCCAACTATTTTTGAAATGAAATAAAAATGAAACAAGATGCTCATATAGATGTCTTTAAGTACAGTGCATACAAACAAAAGCATAGGTTTAATTTGCTCATAGAGTCTTCTTTTTCTTAAAGAGAGATGAAACCTTCGCTGACAAGCAAGCCAAAGAAGAGGACAAAGAGACCGGCGCCTATAGATTTTCCCGGAGAAACAAACGTCTGAGAATAAGCACCGAGAGTCAACGCACCTCCAACGAGTCCGATCACTAGAGATTGCATGTTTCTTTTGCTCACGCTTCTTTGCCTCGGCTGCACCTTCTGACCTTCATTTTCTCCATCTTCTTGTTCTCGCTTCTCCTCTTCTTTCTCTGTCTTTCTTCTCTGTCTCACCATTTTTAGGATTTTCTGATGAGTTGGTGAGAATCTGATTTGATTTTATGATGTGGGTTTGATTGTGTGTTGTGATTTGTAATTATAACTTAAAAATGTTGTCGTTTGGGGATTGTTTTGAGCCCTTTTGATCAATAGAAAAAGTCAACTGTTAATAGAAGAGATTCTTTAATTAATCGTTACAAAACAACTACTGGCTGGTGATAGCTGAACGTTCAGCTTATAATATAGTATAGTGTATACAATTTTATATGAACCCCTAAACCAACAATTAATGCGATTGTCAGCCTGTCTGATTTTAACCCTTGTTACAACCGTTAATTTTTTAGTGTCTCATTTTCATATGTGGATACTATTTTCATACAAAAGATAGTTTCAAATCTCAACTCATAATGGTATCCAAAAACCAGTATTGTCTTGGGTGAGTCATGGAATTCTTTCTTAACGCGAATCAAAAGGAAAATGGAACCCTTTCTAAATTTTCTTTGTTTGAGTATTTGTTGTATGAGTTCTACATGGGTTTGCATATCTAAACGAGCCAAGACCCATTAAGTATAAATCCATATTTGACCCTAATGAGTAGTTGCAATATCTCCTCATGTAACTCCATTTTATAATCGAAAAAAGTAATCTGACATTTGAAAAATATCAATAATTCAACAACTTTTAGTGGAATAAAGTTGAAATCTTTGTACCAGTTAAGCCAAATCTTGATTAAAATTTTTAGATGTCCTCATCAAGTAAAAATATCTTTGCTGATTCAGTTAACCTAGACTGGTCAGTAAAGTGACAACTCAATGAAAGCCAAATAAAGCTAGGAACACAACCCAAAAACTATCCTTATTTGGTTAGGCATATTTGAAAGCATTTATTTAGATATTTAGATGTTGTATATTTATTGCCTATTGTACGATTTTAAGCATGACTAGTTACACTTCTGCATAACTAAAACAAATCATAATCGTTAATCCAGTGATCAACTGGACAAAATAGGCCAATATTTTGATCCACCATTGGTACAAATAACTCAAAGATTTTCGATTATATATGAAGAGAGTAGAAATGATCCGTATATAACATACTAGGGCTTAAACGTTGTAGATTATATATCAGTCGTTTCTTTTGTATCCCTTGATTATTATTGAGACGTTAGAAAAACAAAACATTAAACTGATCATTAGTTCCTTAATTACTTTAACATATCCACGGAGTGGGTCGCCTAACACAAACAGGACCGTTTCTTTAGATGACATAATAATCCATTAGCAGATAGACACATGTATTTTTCCGAATCGTTAACTGATGTTTCGCGCAAGGAAGCTGGTCAAAACCCACTTTAAGTAGTTAATTATAATTAACTAATTAAGAACAAAGCTTATAAGTGCTTGTCTTTTGAACCATTGACATCTAACCACGTGTCTTCTCTGGCTTTCATCTTCTAACTATGACGTTGACCGTTTACAGTAAATACCAAATCGGCATTCGCTAGATAAGAAGACGATGACTACGTTTGAAACTCTTGCTGTTTATAGAGACAAAACCTCCACGTGGTTGTGAGGGATACGGCTCAATGCAATTGTCTTTGGAACTTTATTTCATGAAAAGGAAATGGGTTTGCAGCATTTGATTTGGCATTTATCAAAAAAAAAAGTACATCATTAAATAAGAATTTTAGCTCTCAAAAGTCTGTGTTTATAGAATATATCTAGCTCAATATGATTCATATAATCACAGTTCTTGAGATTAACTGATTCATAAATTTGTTTGATCCGATCATGCAGTTGTTCCTTTATATAATTGAATACATCTTACTCTTCGTGCCTTCTGAACTTCTCGAACTGTTTGGATATGTATGT
Source organism: Brassica nigra (assembly GCA_016432835.1). Lineage (NCBI taxonomy): Eukaryota > Viridiplantae > Streptophyta > Magnoliopsida > Brassicales > Brassicaceae > Brassica > Brassica nigra. The sequence continues at coordinate 10,087,083 of CM028247.1, read as the reverse complement.
ATAATGTATCCCAGAATCGTTTGGACTCTCCTTCGTTTGGAGTTGTATTTTATAACCGAACATCTATAAGCTTGAGATAACTTCTTCGCATTGGATCTCTTCTACCTTACGAAACAATAAGCTTATTATATGCATATATGAACTCGTTTGACATGTCCTAACCACCTTAGTGCGTGTAAGCATGCTATCTCCCTTCACCTTTTGACAAAAGTAGTATTGGTACCTTAATATACATTTAATACAACACAAATATGCAAGACGGTAAAGGTCATGTTGACAAAAATGCATCTTTTGGTTCTGTTGATTTAAATTATAGGAAACCGAATTTATACACAGGACCACATCTTAGACATTACAACGCCTACCTTAATTAGTGTATGTATGTAAGCATGTGATCTCTCTTCACCCTTCACATACAATAAAATTAGTTAGTTCCTCGGTACCTCCATACATAATATAAACATACAATACGTTAAAAGGTCACGTTGACAAAGGCTTCACTAAGGGCTTTATGCATCTTTTGGTTCTATTGATTAAAATTCTGTAGGAAACCGAATTTATACACCACATCATATATGTGACTTTTATGTTCATTGAAATTATAAAATCAAACATTAAATAAATTTTTGATACATTTGACTGGCTATGACATCCCTCATACGAACATATGTACTTATTAATTTACTATAACTTATAATGTTTATTATTAATTATTTTGCAAAATTTATATTCAAGCTAAGTGATAAACTATTTTGCGAAAATTATATTCAAGTTTATCGTTGATTGATAATTTAACTACTTTGTTATTATTCATTTGGCGTATTAGTCAAATTTCATTATATATGGACCAATGATACAAGCCACGCCACAATGTGTTGCTGTAGTTAACGCATTTTTCTCAAGTTGTGAGGCTCGATCGGTTACTGCTCGAAATCCCGATCTCTTGCCAGTTATAGAAACTAACAATGTTATTTGAAGGATAATCATATAAAAACATTGCTAGTTTCGTTATTCTAAATAATAATTATTATTTTAAGGAATGGACAAAAGCGTCATCAGTGATGTGATAAAATGGTTCTTATCGCATCAACAGAATTGTATGGGTAGCCACCGGTGAGATGTTCCTGGTCAAATTGAAGCTTTGAGATGTTAAAGTTTCTGAAATAGAGAGATTAAATTATTTATTAAATACAACAAAAATATATCTTTAAAATTAACATCTCAAGTTTCCTATCGCTATACGCATCTTTCTCCTTCTTTATCTTACTGTTAAGTGTTAAGAACTAAATATAGCATAAAACCAAAACCAAATTTAAAAGATTCTTTTAAGAACTAAATATAGCATAAAACCAAAATAAAATGTAAATGATTTTATTGGAACTATGTATATATGGTTGGGTCGATCGGGTCTACATTGACTTGGATATAATAAATAAAAATAGATTTACTAATATATATAGCTGAGATATTATTGGTGTATACAAACAATAATAATTCTCACAACTCTGGATAATCATATTAAAATAATTATAGAAAAATATAATTTAATACCAAACAGTGACCAATTATTGGTGGATAAAAACTATAGTAATAATTTATGATTCTTCCTATGATTCAAACTTGTATAAGAGCTTGGCTGCTCAAATCAACTTCTCTTCTCTCATACAAAAAATCAACTTTCATCTTTCTCTTTAACATTAAAAAAAAAACTCTTTATGTATCTCCTCTCTTCATCTTCAACACCAATGGATTACGAGGTATCAAGAACTGGTGATGAGATCGTAGAAGATTCAGAGCAGATTGATCTGCTACCTGGCTTCAGATTTCACCCAACAGATGAAGAACTCATAAGCCACTACCTGAGACCGAAGATTCTAAACACCCTCTTCTCCGCTGTAGCCATTGGTGAAGTTGATCTCAACAAGGTTGAGCCTTGGGACTTGCCATGTAAGTTAAAAGTTCTTTTCTTTAAATCTCTCTGTTTTTTCTCTTTATTATCTCAACTCACTCTGTTTTTTGTTGGTGGAACAGGGAAGGCTAAGATTGGTGAAAAGGAGTGGTACTTCTTCTGCGTTAGAGATCGGAAATACCCAACCGGTTTAAGGACGAACCGGGCTACTAAGGCCGGTTACTGGAAAGCCACAGGGAAAGACAAAGAGATCTTCAAAGAAAAATCTCTTGTTGGTATGAAGAAAACATTGGTTTTCTACAAAGGAAGAGCTCCAAAGGGAGTAAAAACAAACTGGGTCATGCACGAGTATCGCTTAGAAGGCATGTATGCAACCGACAATCTCCCTAAAACAGCAAAGGTAATACATAAACATAACTTAAGTACTTGTGTCTGTAAGAGTTCTCTGCTTTTTTGGTTTTTGAGTTTGGTGTTGTTTGTTGAATGCCAGAACGAGTGGGTTATTAGTAGGGTTTTTCAGAAAGGTGCAGACGGTAAGAAGATGCATCTCTACGGCTTAAAGATGCTCGGTTCAGGGATTAACCAAGTCGAACCGGCTGGTTTACCTCCGCTGGTGGACTCTTTGGCCGGATCGTTGTCTCGCGTGACCTGCTTCTCCGACCAAACAACCGTTGAGGACAAGAGTCACATCTCCGAGCCAAAAGGCGAATGTAACGTTGCTATGCTCGGTTCTTCATCGACTCACTTGATACCGAACATTGGTTACTCTGATCCTCTGTTTATGCAAGATAATTCTTCGATATTGAAGATGTTGCTTGACAGTGAAGAAACACAGTTTAAGAAGAATATCCAGGGTTTCCATACAGCTGAAAACGAATTAACCACGAGTTCTTGGTACGGTCACGGTCTTGCTGGTTCGACCGGTTCGGTTGAGGTCGATTGCTATTGGGATTTCTGAATTAAGAAACTGGAATTGATTCAAAATTGGGGTGTATATATGGGGGGAAACAAACAATTAGTAGGTATTTTATGGTTTGTAAGTGTTATGCTTTGCTCTTGATTTTAGACTCTAGGACTATAGGATAATACAAAGACATTGCAAGACTTGTAACATTTTGTAAAAAATGATCAACTTGTGAAAATCGATTATCTTACCATTTATAATTGTCATGATAATAATCTGTGAATACACCTCAAATCTGAATATTCATTTACCAAAGATTAGTTTCTGTTTAGTTTGTCCTTATTCAGTTTTTATCTTTTGTTTCAAACTTTGAGAGGTAACAGAAGACCATTTCAGTATCCAAATTGGTTTTAAACTATTTATTTTAGTTTTCTCCTTTTTCGGTTTGGAATGTATCAATTCAGATGATCCAAAATTAGACACTATAACCAAACAATCATCGACTGATAACATATTGTTATAAAAATTAGATTAGTTAGAAACCAAAATTTTGTTCAATGTTTCTCTCAGTGACCGAAGTTTACATGTCATTTCATGTGTGTTAGCCTCTTCTTAGGCCACCAACCAAAACAAAATATATATTCTGTTGTAAAATACCAAGTGTGAATTTTTTTCAAATCATCGCGGGTGTTAATGATAATTTACAGCTGCGGTAAGAGATGTATGATGTATAACTTTTATTCCAAGTAGTCGTCAGAACATTTAATCAAAACAGGACGAGAGCAAACGTCTAGAAACTCGTCTAGTCGTCTGGTAAAATTGTGTATTATTGCCTAAGGGCATTTTGGGGGAGAAAAAAGCAGTCTTGCACCACAAGAAACCTCGGGTAATACTATGAGACACTGATACTTTGGCTGGGTATTTAGCAAAGAACATGGCTTTATGATTTGTTGTTCAAGTTCCATCAGTGTTATTATGCTTTGTTCTCTTCAATCGTCTTCTTTTCACTCTGTTTTGTTCCCCGATTTGTGATTCATGACTTGTAGCATGTCTATTTTGTTACTACAAAATCATGGATTCTTTAGAAGTTACTACTACATATTTTTAGCTAGTTACTTAGACAAGAATGGTCAAGGAGTCCATTTTAGTTGTGTTTCAATTTTTAAACCAGTAACGCTCGGTTTTAATTGATTTTTCCAGATTCAATCTCAAGTTAAACTATAAAGGGATTCCAAACTCAAACAATAACAGTTTGGCCATGTTTCAACAACCAGCTCATGCCTCTATAATCAACAGAGAAATTTTTTAAAAAGTATATAAAAGAAAATATTTAGAATTTAATTTTGAAAATAAGAAACTGAAAGGCTTTCTTTGAGTAAAGAGAATTTCAGGAGAATACTGGCAGCAGAGACGAGAGAACCCGAACAAATCGGGTCGGGTCATAAGCTGCAAAGCGGATCCCTAATTTTACTATATGCACATAAAATTAATTAGACAGATTCCCCAATTTTATTTGGGGATGTCCCAGTACTTGTGCAATCTCACAAATAATAAGCCCTTAATCGAAAATCAAACAGGAAAAACTAAGAACAGCAGCCGCGAAGGAGAAAAAAGAAACGGCGGAAGACACTAAGTATAAGGGGTTTCACTGAGAATGACATATTCAAAGTGTTTCTGCTCCAAGGTTATATATAAACTCATTGTAAAACCCTACTTCCGTTTGTGTATTTTTGGGCCTAGACCAGAATGTTTGGGCTTCTTTTGGATTATATCCAGCTATTCTTATCTGACCCATGGATTTGTTAATTTGTTATGTTTTATAAATAATAATATTTTTTCTCTTTAAATAATGAATTTTAATTTAAAATACGATTATTAACACTAAAAAGAATATATTATTCAAGAAACTTTTTGATGATTCATGACAATTTTTATCTATAAAGTATTTAAAATTTAATCTATATACTATATATATCATGTCTTATAAAAATCTATAGCAAGCTTAAGTTTGATTCTTATTTTTGCGAAATAAACTGTTTTAGTGAAAACTATAAATGTCTTGTATAACCATTTCATAACATGTTTAAAAACATTAAATGGGAAGAACTATATTGTCAAAATTATAACGCGTTAGGTATCAAAGGCTTATTGAAATTAGAATGAGAAGAAAATATAGTCAAGGTTATCAGAACTCAGAAGTATATTGTATAGTCCGCATGTGACATTGGTTGATATAAAGAAAAAAAGAGGTGACTGGTGGATTGGATCAACGTAACTTTAATGTTAAAAAAATGTGACTCGTCTCAAATATTACTCAAAAGTCAAACTCATGGGTGAGAGATTTGGAGAAGTTTCGTTCTATTTTTGGGTCTTTTTCGTGCGTTTGTAACCACAAGTGCATTGCGTAGGCTAGTCCCCAAACCAAACTTAAAACTCATCAGTTCCTTGTTACACGGAAGCTGATGATCTCAAAAGCTATTTTGACATAACCAAAAACTAGACATAAGCAATACTTTCTTCTCTTTCTACATTCCAATCATTTCTTTCTATAATTGTTTTGTGCGTAACTGGAACATGGATTTGCTATCATCGAGATGTAAGATTCATACGACAACGTTAAGATGGATCATAATAACAATGACAATAATGCTGATTAGAATAGGAGAATCGATGAGACTGGATCTGGAATCAGGCATGACCAAATGCATATCCGACGACATCAAATTAAATTATATGACTGTAGGAACTTACACCGTCATCAATCCCAACGAAGCTAGCCATCTTCCTGCTTCCCACAAAATTTATGTCACTGTAAGCTTTAGCTTTAAATTGATGATATATATAATACAATCGTAGTGATAATATATGATTCATTATTGAGGTGTAATCACATTTTAGGTGACGTCACCTAAAGGGCACACTCAGCATCATGCAGAAAACGTGGAGTCTGGGAAATTCGTGTTCACGGCGATGGAAAATGGAGATTACACAACGTGTTTTGTGGCTCCCGGATTTAGACCTCCGGCCAAGTTCGCCGTTGATTTCGAGTGGAAAAGTGGCGTGGAGGCTAAAGATTGGGCCAACATCGCCAAGAGAGGCCATATCAACGTAACAAAACTATTATACATATAGACTACAGTATATAGTTAAAACCTACCTACCTAACAATATTTTAAAAACATAGCTAGCTATGCTTCTTTCTTTGATAACTGAGGAAAGTGATATGTTGTATACTTAGATGCTGGAGGTGGAGGTAAGCAAACTGATCGATACGACGGAATCTATACACGACGAAATGTTTGAACTCCGGGAGAGGTACAAAAAAAGGATCCATGATCAGTTTTTAAAAATATATTATATAACAATATGATACGTTTGCACGATCCAATTAGGAAAAATTATAACAATATATGATAAATTTGTATAATAGGGGGTAAATAATGTGAAATGTGACAGGGAACGGGAAATGCAGGAGCTAAACCGGTCGACAAACTCAAGAATGGCATCTTTAAGTTTACTGTCTTTGGTGTTTACGGTGTTCGTAGCCGGTATACAACTATGGCATCTTAAGTCATTCTTGGAGAGGAAAAAGCTTCTTTAATCATTCAAGCAACAAGTTTGTTCTTTCACTATGATCATGATTTTCGGTGCTTCTCTCGGTTTTTAACTTCTTTGTTTACTATAAGAATCACTTTCTTTAAATCTTGGATTTTTGAACAATTTAACATTACATTCTCTCTGTTTATCTCAAAAATCATATCATTCATTGCGTACTGATTAATATTAAAGTTTTTGTTTCTTCTGCTGGTTGCATTAATTAGGCTCGGACATCATCACCATAAGTTTTACGTCAGCTTCATAATAGTTTCTATCAACTCTGCTTCATAATAGTTTCTATCAGACTCTCTTAATTTATACGAAAACCAAAAGAAGAACTCTAGTAGTTTCATGAGGTTGCAAATATTTCTTAGCAACACTAGAAAACTCATACTGCATAATTTCATGTCTTACAGATAAGCACAAATGGGAAAAGCAAAAACAAAACAACAAATGACATAAAAAAAAACTTAAAGAGAAAAGTGTCTGCGTGGGGTTACTTAATTAGTGACTAAAAGCTTGGGAGATCCAATCCCTTATGTAGGAAGAAGGTTTTTTGTTTTAGTCATCGTAATCACGATGGCCCTTGTGGTGCTTATCCTTCTTATACTTCTTCTTGTCCTCATCACTACCATAATGATCCTTCTTCTTATTCTTCTTCTCGTCATCACTACCATGATAGTCCTTTTTCTTCTTCTTGTCATCATCACTACCATGATGATAGTCTTTTTTCTTCTTCTTCTCATCATCACTACCGCCATGATAGTCTTTCTTCTTCTTTTTCTCATCATAATCATCACGGTGGTCCTTGTTCTTGTTCTTCTTCTTCTCATCATCGCCAGAGTTATAGCCATCTTTCTTCTTATCCTTATCCTTATCCTTCTTCTTCTCCTTCATCTTGTTCTTCTCATCACCACCAGAGTCCTTGCCACTCTGCACCAATTCCATAACAATCAGAGCCACCAAAGTTTATCCAAAACATTAGTTACCAAACCAAAGGTTGTTGCAAGAAACGTAACTCAAATCCAAAGACAGAAACTTTCAAAAGGATGTGTTGTTATGAGACCAAGATCCAATCAATGAAACACGAAAGAGTCTAGATTCCACAGACATTCAAAAGTTCAGACATTGAAATCACTGTAATAAAACCGAAACTGATCAAACTTACGAATTTTTTGTGGTCGTGGCTCTCCTTCTTACCATCATCCTCATCCTTGCGACGGCCATAGCCAGATCCGTGCTCCGATTCAGGTTTCCGGCCATACTCAACCTCCGTTCTTCCACCGTAACCACCAGATTCAGGCCTCCCTCCGTACTCCACCTCCGTTCTTCCGCCATGGCCGGAATCAGGTTTCCGGCCAAAATCAGATCCAGATCCTCCGTACTCGGGTTTCTTCCCGCCTTCGACGTGAGCGCCTCCGTGACCTCCTCCGGGTCGGGTCTTGGGTCGGGCGTAGCTGCTGTACTCGGTGCTGAGAGCCTGGTCGCCGTAAGCAGCGGGTTCGTGGCCGGAGGAAAACACGGGTCGCTGGTACTCGAAGGCGTCGCCGGAGCGAGAGGAGAGAGGGTAGCAAGTCTCGTCGGAGGGAGGGAGCGAGCGGCCGTACGTCACAGTGATGTCGTAGCCTCCGCTGTATGGCGTCGGATCGTAGTCGTCGAAGTCATCCACGTCAGCCTCGTTGGTGTAGTACGGCATCGTTTTCAGAGAGAGTCTCTCCTCCGTCTTCTCTCAGATTTGATTATTATTCTCTGGCTCTTATTATTACACGAAACCTAATAACTAACTTGTAAAGAGAGATCTCACATTGGTTGCTCGGTTTGTTATCCCCCTGTTTATTTGGCGACCACTACGCGCGGGAAAAGTCAATGATGCCACGTGGCTTTTATCTTTGTTTGTCTTAGTCAAAAGTATCGATGTGGCTGGACCGGTCTTACCACAAACCATATTGTAATATGCCTCTTACCGACAATCTTGAATCTCTTAATTACAAGAACCTTAATCTATTTGACGTTGCATCATTTGATTTTGTGGAGTTTCTTCATAAACCTTTCGCTACGTTCACACTGGGTTAAAGATTCTCTTTTCAAACTACGGGGTGAATCTTGCAAATAATTGAAAGTATAGGAACGTTTTAGAAATAAAGAATAATTAACCTGATCACGAGGAAAGAAGAAGACGAAAAGACGATGAACTTAAAAAAATGAAAACAGGACACAGATGGTGATCGAACAATACGACACCTATAAGCCGAGTTAAAGCATTCCCCTTTTTACCAATCGAACAAAACCCACCAAGATTCTGCCGCAAATCGACGCAATCTATAGTTTTTTAAGACACCTTTACAAGGTTTTCGTCACTAGACAGAGATAGATAAGGAAGGGAGAGAAATGGCGACGGCTCGAGTGGTGATGGTTGCGCAGGATGGTACCGCAGATTACCGCTCCGTTCAGGACGCAATTGACTCGGTTCCTCTTGGAAACACTTGTCGTACTGTGATCCGTATCTCTCCTGGGATCTACAGGCAGCCGGTGTACGTGCCCAAGAGGAAAAACTTCATCACTTTCGCCGGAATCTCCCCGGAAATCACCGTTCTTACTTGGAACAATACCGCTTCGAAGATTGAGCATCACCAGGTTTATCTCAAAAACCTTGCTATTCTTAGCAGCACGTAAATCACTCTGATGGTTTGTTTGTTTGTATGAAGGCGTCTAGAGTCATAGGGACGGGAACGTTTGGGTGCGGGAGTGTTATTGTTGAAGGAGAAGACTTTATTGCTGAGAACGTTACCTTTGAGAACTCTGCTCCTGAGGTAAATTTGTAAAAGTCTGTTACTTTTTCACATTTTATAACTATAGAAAATCCCTCAGGTTTAGACAAAGTTTACAACTTGTTTCATCTGGTCTGGATGGTGAATGTCTTGTAAGACTGTATTGCACTCAAATCCATTTTGGAGAATATTTACTAATGCTTATTGTGTAAATCAAGTTATACTAGATAGTGTTTTTTTTGACCCTTGTAATTGTTATGTATAGGGATCAGGGCAAGCTGTGGCGATAAGAGTCACTGCAGACCGTTGTGCCTTTTATAACTGTCGGTTCCTCGGCTGGCAGGTTCGCTTTGAGCATGATAACTTCAAATGTTTTGATCTCTCTCTATAAAGTTTCGTGTTGGTTTGTTCATAGCTATTCAGGTCTCTTCAATGTATTGTTGTCCTGCAAAATATAATTATATACTGGAATAGATATTCCTTTCTAATTTAGATATAGATTAAATTACACGTAGGTTTATCCAAAATCCTCCTTTAGCTTATGGCAAATCGTGAAATGCAGGACACATTGTATTTGCATCACGGGAAACAATATCTGAAAGACTGCTACATCGAAGGAAGTGTAGATTTCATATTTGGAAACAGCACGGCACTCTTGGAACACTGCCACATCCACTGCAAATCTCAGGGTTTCATAACAGCACAAAGTCGCAAAACGTCTCAGGAATCTACTGGTTACGTATTCCTAAGGTCTGCTTTTATTTAATATATCTCTCCTCAAGGATTATCTATCTTATGTGCATTTTTTGCCAAAGCAAACTCCAGCTTCTACATACTTGTTGCAGATGTGTGATCACGGGGAATGGTCAGAGTGGGTATGTGTATCTGGGAAGGCCATGGGGACCATTTGGGAGGGTGGTTCTTGCATACACTTACATGGATGCATGCATCAGAAATTGTGGTTGGCATAACTGGGGAAACGCTGATAATGAGAGAAGTGCTTGCTTTTATGAGTACAGGTACACCATCATCTGAGATCTCTTTACTGTAGCAAGTGCTTAATCAAGAAACAAAGAATTGATGTTTGATACTTTTTTTGTGGATGTAAAAAACCTCAGGTGCTTTGGTCCGGGTAGCTGCTCGTCTGGACGTGTTACCTGGTCGAGAGAACTGATGGATGAAGAAGCTGGACACTTTCTGCATCATAGTTTCGTGGATCCAAATCAGGACCGGCCTTGGTTGTGTCTGAGAATGGGAGTGAAGACACCATATTCTGCGTAGACTACTTGAATAAATTGTTGTATTTGTCACTGAGGCGTTGAATAACGAAGGATTCTGGAGAACCACCTACTTGTAAACCAATTACTCAATTTGGTTATTATCTTTGTCCAAGGGAATAAGATGCCAAAGTCGCTTTGAATTATTGTACTCATTAATTCTTTTGTTAAGCTTTGCTACGTGTGTCGTGTGCATTAGATTGTCAAATAATGAGACATGCTTCTATAAGTAAATATGGGTCATTGTCAAATAACAAAGTGGGCGTTTGGTCTAGTGGTATGATTCTCGCTTAGGGTGCGAGAGGTCCCGAGTTCAATTCTCGGAACGCCCCAATCTTTTTTTTTAAAAAAAGTTTTTGTCCCGAGTTCAATTCTCTGAACGCCCCAACTTCTTTTTTTTTTTTTAATGTTTTTGTTCTGACGAATCAACTTTTTGTTAGTGAATGTCTTCCTCTTATTCACTGTGATTCAGATTCTTAATTTACATTTCTGGATTTTGATGAATTTAGTGGAAAACATGAGCTTCATCAACAAAATCTCGACTATAATAATATACCATTGACCAGAGTAACTGGGATTAGCAGAGTCAAAAGAAAATAAGCAGTGAATAACACTTTAGAGAAGAAAAAGAAAACGAGTACATGAATTGCAACAAATTCGATACAAAACCAACACATGGTTACTTACAAGAGTTAATACTTCACTAAGATAACAAGACCAGTTTTGAATTCGTTAGCTACTCTTAACATCTAAGGAACACATCGGGTACTTTACATGATGTAAACAAGAGAAAAACGAGTTCTCTGTCATTCAAGAAGCAAACAAGAGAAAAATTGGATTCAACAATTTGAGATTCCAAGAAGCATACACATCTGATGCTTAGTTACTGAGGCAGCTCGAGATCGGGTCTTCTATCGAAAGCATCACTGGTGGACTCATCTGGAAATGCGTCTGGATACGTAGCCAGAATCTTACTTTTTATGCTCCTGAAACATTGGGGGGAGATGACTCCTTTGTAAGTAAGAAAGAAACAAGTCCTCGAGTCAGAACTGAAGCTGAGACAAGAAGGGGGCATAACCGTAGTTTCAAGAAGATGTAATCGAGGTCAGCTTTCATGGATTTGAGAAGACGGGTGTTTCTAGAGAACTCCAAGGATACATCTGCAAAGCAATTCTCTGCGAAGTCGTTGTAATGGGAGAGAACTGCATTGCTATCCTGTAGCCTCCCCAATCTACACAACCAAGCATTGATGTATCAAATAATCAACATATATCTAAAGATGATGATTCTGTTTTCTGAACAAAAAGACTCATTGTGACTACACACATGTGAAACTAGACACATAACATTACATGAGGTGCTGCAAGTGTCTGAGAGAATTGAGATCTTGTGCATTAACAAGAGTTTTGAATTCTTCAGATACTTGTTGCGAAGCTTCTCTTATTGCTTCTTCCATCTTCTTCTTTAATCGTGCGTGACTCCGTCCTACATAACAAGAGTTTTCAAAATCAAATCTAGATTTACACAACCAAAACGATCGAGAACTTCTTCCAAATTAGATTAAAACGATATCTAAAATCAAAACGTAATCAAGAAACACACTGTAGATCAATGGCTACAATTGAGCACAGACCAAACGAATTCGAATCAAGGAAGTGCGAGTTTTTTGTAATCGCTCTCGTTCGTTTTCTGCTGAGAGAATTTGATTCGGTTACATTATCCGACCTCGCCTCGAAAAGGTTTAGAACTCGGTTCTATTCGGTTCGGTTCAGATAATTCACATTTCCGGTTCAAAATCTCATTTACAACCAACATTTTCTTTGTCATGTTTTTTGTCGTTGTTGTTTTTTAGGGAAAACGACGATTTCATGTTCAACATTTTGCTCAATATATATTTAATTCATACTCAGTTTATATTACTGTGCAAAAACATAATATATATTTTATTTATTTATTTATTTATTTTTTACGAAAATATATACCAATCGTTATATCATCTATCACATCATTTAATTTTGTTGACATAAATGATACGTCAAATAATTTGACTAATGAAAATGCCACATATAATATTTTTTAAGAAAATAAAATAAATCAAAATAATTGTTTTACAAAAATATATTCTTAGAAAATGTAAACATTTATAAATCTTCGACATTATTTAGTAAACTTAACAAAACTTAATTAAGTAATGAAATTTTAATCTTATATAAAAATATATTTGTTATAATGTTTCGATCTTATAAGTTATTCTCATGTTAATCCTGATTGTGTAATCATGTGAATAATTTTGTTTTAAGATATTGATAATTTATGATATGTTAATCTAAATTCTTTAAATGTAAATAACATAACTAAGGTTAATTGAGAGTAACACGACTGCATCAATATCATTGAATTTGAATCATTACGAGACACATATGACTTTTATAAGGACGGTATTGTGATAGGAATCATCATAGGATCAAAACATTTACGAATTTTTCTCTTATATAAGATGATTTTTTTTATTATTTAATTAAGCTTTGTTAATTTTACTAAATTATAAAAATTTATAAAGTTTACATCTTTTAAAAATAACTATTAGTTATTTTTATGTTTAAAAATTATTATACACGAGATATGCTTGTCAGCAAAAATAACAACATAATATCTACGTCAGCAAAATTAAATAATGTGGTATATGTTGAGTATTAAATAGTCATTTTCCTATTGTTATATACAAAATATATAAACTTATCCCAGCCTCGCAGATCATACTAGATTTTGTTTGTTTGTTGTTACGCAACTGATCCTTCGTAAATTGATATAATTTTAGCGATTAAAATCTAATATTTTCTGCATTAATCATTATACGAATTGTAAGATTTTGCGATATGCAATTTGCGATCATCACAACGTACATTGAAACGAACAAGGTACAATAGATCCAAAATTTTAATTATACAAACAATAATTTGTTTGCAAAACATATTTTATTAGTGAGGGGTTTACAAACAATAATTTGTTTGTAAAACATATTTTATTAGTGAGGGGTTCAGTTTCAACAAGTAGGAAAGGGAACATTACAATCTGCGAAAAGTTTGTGACCCTTTGGAGATTTCAGAGTATACTGAAGCCAGGACTTTGTGGTGAAATAACACATACAAGGCTTCTGATCTCTCAATGTCTGGCAACAGCCTGCAGTCGGAGGCTGTGGAGGATTGATTATCGGTAGCAAGCACGGGAGCAAATCTTTCTCATCGCACGCCATTGTCGGTGACAATTGCATCACTATTGCCACCATCGCAACGAGTGCTATTGCTGTTAACTTCATCTCCAAATATTTTGAGATTCTTTTTTTCTTTTTAAAATTTTTGATTGATGACAAGAGTTAGCATGGTACCTTGGTATTTATATAGTTGTATCGTGGTACTTATTTTACCTTGAATGAAAGTTCCAAAATAAAATCTTAACGTCAATGCATATCTATGATAATTTATTGACTTTGGCACGTACCATATGTGTATGGTTTTACTCATCAGTCATAGATTTGGTCTTATCTCATCCTTATATATCCCTTACATCCTTTATATATATTAATTAATTAATAGATAATTTTTTTTTAAAAAAAATAACCTTGTTTTAGTTACTATTCACAAGTTTACCATTTTGGTTGATATGTCATCACCACAACATCCAATCATTAAAAAAAAAAAACTAATAAGATGTTGGGGGATAGATTTCAACTTTTAGGAATAGGCCGATCAAAGTATGACATGTGACAACCAACAAGTTTGTATTTTACTAGTAGCATCATGCAAGTTCTAAAGCACACAAGTTAAGACGACATCGACAGAAGTATAATGCTTGTCTTACTGTAACATCATAACATGCTATACTGATGCACATTTGAATATGTAGAAAGTGCCAAAGTTAGGATATTATATACTGTCGGGTACGGCTAATAGCTACAAAAATTCAAACCAACCAGAACAAGCGAAATAAGACTTCATGGATCGCAAAATGAATATGAAGTTATAGTTTTAATAGCCTATAGTTGAGTTTTACCTCTCATAGCAAAGACCAATCAAGACATGATTAGATATAAGATAAAACTGAGTTTTGCAGGCAAGTTTAAGAATTTAAACATCGGAGTTTTATGTATACATGATCAAACCTTACAAACCATAAAAAAGGGGGAAAAGATATAGTAACTATTACAGTAGAGTTAAACTTGGAATCCAGGTAATATATAAAAGTAACCTGGCAAAGTAAAAACACTGCACCCCACATATTATATTATCTACTATTACAAACCGTGGAACATGGTAAAAACAATGTCTTACCAAATGGTTGTAAGCTTCAGATCACACGGAGCTCGGTAAGAAAGGCGGCGCATAGATCCAAGAAGAGAAACTGAGGACCGTTAACTCTCTGTATGTCCAGCAAGTACTTCTCTTCGCGAGCTTTGTATAGCTGTTTCACAATCAAAAGTTAAATTCAAAACAGATTGTTAGAAGTGTGTGCAATGATATACATTGTGAAAATTGTTGTTCTACAACAGTTGATTAAAGTTTTGCAGAAGGGTATATTTAATCTGTGTCCTAGCCGGTTTAGTAGATCTTATGAACTGGTCTCTGTCCTAACTATTCATCAGTTCATATCCTCGCCAAACCAAACTGGGCTGTGTCTTGTTGAGCCAATAATTCCTAAGATTAGTGAGTTTGCAGTTACCTGAAGCTCGAATTTGATGACGGTTAGTGAGGTCATGGCACAGTCATCCTCAACGATGCTCGATTCGTCTCTGAAGTGTATCTGATCGTTCTCCATAGTATTCTGACCATCAGAAAAACCAGGAACCCATCTGCATTTCATGTTGTAGTGACCGATCTTCTTCCAACACACATTGAGTTCTTGAAGAGCTTTCAATACTTCATTCATGATTTCACGAGGGTGCGCATGGGACTGTTCAAAAACACCAAAGTAACAGATTGATCATAAGTTTTTGAGTATGTGGGAGGCAAAAGAGTACTCAAGAAAACAGATTATAAGATGCCCAAATTTATGAAGCAGATATCTTGA
Source organism: Brassica nigra (assembly GCA_016432835.1). Classification (NCBI taxonomy): domain Eukaryota; kingdom Viridiplantae; phylum Streptophyta; class Magnoliopsida; order Brassicales; family Brassicaceae; genus Brassica; species Brassica nigra. The sequence continues at coordinate 10,071,564 of CM028247.1, read as the reverse complement.
TTCTTGACTGTGTGTTTGCATTCAAACAGGTTTAGGGTGAGGAAAGAGAAAGATTCAGCAAGCAATCAGGAACACACCTGAAGTCCAAGAGCCCATTTCCGGTCAACTGGGCCTTGTGATCTTGCTCCAAATCCATACTGATCCATATGTGTAGGACCCCAGTGGCCTACAGGTGAAGCAGCCGCTTCAGCTGGGCGCATAGGATTGGAACCATTGTCCTAAATTTGAAAAATTGAAAACATTAGTAGAAACCAGAAGAGAGACCTTGAGCTTGACCAGCTGTATACTAGGAGAACAGAGAAAGTACATACTGTTGTCTCCTGAAACTCGGATTCAAGATAGCCACTTGGAACACGGAACCTGTTGTCCAGTAACAGATAGTACGTAACAGTAGCCTGAAACAAGAGGAGCAAGTTAAGTAACTATTGGAAACTTTAGTATTTTAAAGCATTACAGAAAGAAAACTTCTACATACATCGTTCTGTACTCTGCTGCGAAGAGATTCCATAACCTGGTTTCTGTCAAATCCCAATTTAACCACTTCTTGAACTATCTCCTCATTGATCTGCACAACATAAGAGAGAAGTTGTTACTCTCACCGCAAGTGATTTTTTGATTTACCAAAATGGAGCTGAAAACCAACCTTTTTGGCCTGCTCTGCTGTATCTGGTGGAGAAACAGCAAGGTAACGAGGAAGATGAGTCTGGAACCAACGGTGTTGACGGATCTCAGGAATGGTGATACGTTTCACCGGGTCAACTACGAGCATCCTTGGGATCAGGTCTCTAGCATCCGATGATAAATGGCTTGGAAGAGTGTAAATCCCACCCTAGATAGAAAGTAACAGAATAAATCTATCTAAAGCTCAAATGTCCAGTTGAGAAGAGACATTGAGCTGAACAAAATAGAGTACCTTTATTTTCTTGAAAAGGTTGGGAATGTTTTCATCATCAAATGGAAGAGTACCACAGAGTAGAGCATACAATATCACTCCGCAACTCCATACATCCACTTCAGGTCCAGCGTATAGTTTTCCTGATATAACCTACAACAAGTAGGAACAGATGATTCATTAAAGTTTCAGATAGATACTCATTGACATGAGTAAATAAGAATACTGAAACTCGACTAAAACTGAAGAACACCTCGGGAGCAGCGTAGTTGGGGCTACCACAGCTGGTCTTAAGAAAATGACCGTCACGCATGACATTACTGAGCCCAAAGTCAACAATCTTGATATTGGACCTCGAGTCCAAAAGCAAATTCTCAGGCTTCAGGTCTCTGTGGACAACCATGTTGCGGTGGCAATACTCCACACCGGATATAATCTGCTCGGATAAACGAGTCAAAAACAGTATTAGCTCAGAGAAGAAGGACATCATGATGATTATTAAACTCAGAGAAAAGAAAACAAAAACCTGCTGGAAAAAGATACGACCCTCGTCCTCTTGTAATCTGCCTTTCTCAACAATATAATCAAAGAGCTCACCGGACTTGACATACTCCATCACAACATAAATGTCACTTGGGGTCTCTATGACTTCATACTGGCGAATGATATGAGGATGCATAAACAACCTGAGAAGCTTAATCTCCCTCCTCACTGTACAGAAGAAGGAAGGAAGGAAGATGCATTCAGATAATAAAGGCAAAGTCATTCTGTTCCAGAAACCGACAAAGCTTAAAGTGTTAACCTTTGTCATCCATTTGCTTGTTGTGGATCTTGCGGCGATTGAGGATTTTGACAGCAACCTTGTGTCCGGTGAGAAGGTGCTCAGCGATTTTGACCTTGCCAAAAGATCCAATGCCAAGAGTTTTGCCAAGCTTGTAGTTTGGTAAATTGGATTCCATTTGACTCAGCAAAGAACTATCTCAAAAATCCAGAAACTGATCAGTTAGGTATTAGCTAGCAGAAGAAGAAAGTGATGAACTTTACAAACAAACAAACAAAAAAAAAGTCAAATTTTACACCTTTTTTTTTGTTTGCGAGCAGATCACAGAATCAAATCGAAGGAGAAATGATTCAAACAAAGAGGAGAGTGATAAAATCTAGAGAGAGAATCTGGAAGATAGAGAGCGAGAGAGAGGAGAAGAAAAATCGTGGAATTTAAATTTGATAAAGAGAGAAATGAAAAGAAGTTGCTTCTCTCTTACGGGTGTGTGTGTGTGTAATCAAATCTTCCTTTTTAAAAAATATCCTCGGGAACTCAGATTCCAACTCTGACACAGAGCTGAGTCAGTCCCTTTTTGAGTCTTCATCTTGTTCTTTTACTAATCACACCATTTAATGGAGGATTACCGAATCAAATTCTCTTATTCTTTTTCTTTTTTTTTCTAAATTACTTTGTGGGTTTTACGAATCAAGTTAATTATACATTTCAGTTACCACTGCATAAATAGTATTTGTTTGTTTACTGAAAATTAATTAATATTTTTTTTAACATAATACTCCTATGTTTTATGTCAGTCAAACAAAATGATCTACACAGAGAAAAAAATGTAAATACTGAGGGTGTAAAAACTTCAAAAAAATACATGTGATAAGTGAAAATAATTTGTTTCATGATTATTTTGTTTCATTTGTTATGCTAATATTAGGAGACACTGTTTGTCATCATTTGATATCTGTCACAAACTTGATGTCTTGTGTATATAAGTATTTAGATATATCACCACCACCCAACATGTCTATCTTATGAAGTTTTAACTTCTTTTTGTCGAAAAAACCAAAACTACTTACAAACTTTGGATCAACAGAACACAACAGTCTACGTTACGTAGCATCTCTCTACAATCCAAGCTTTTTAATGTAATAACAGCTCAAAGCCCCTATATTCTTCCTTTGGAATACGACTTGCTCAGAAATAAAGAAATAAAAAAAGAAACTACAACTTTGCATATATGCACAGATTACTCAGCTGCTTGGAACTCAGTAGGAGGGAATGGCTGCAAAACGGTACCCTTCAGCTCCTCTCCATGAATAGTAGGCGATCCGTGTCTCGTAAAACCCTGTATGATATAGCCACACAGTTGTGAAATGTTTCAAAGCCATGAATACAAGTCACTGCCACATCCCAGATTTACTCATATACCATTACATAAATGGAAACAAGGAGATTCTCATTTCAAACAGATAAAGAACACATGCTGTTTCCAACTGAGTTAATTTCAATTTTCCACATCAAGCACAGTGCACTCAGAACAACAACAATAACATTCACTGCTATTTCCAGACTATTAGAGAAGTATAAATGGCTAAAGAGAACATAGTTTCAACAGAAAATGAGGCACATTCTGTGTCTAGCTAATCCACATCAAACAACAAATTCCAGAGAAGGGCTCTCAAATCAAACATCATGCAAAGAGTAATCCAGCGAGATGAGTAGACTCAGTAAGCAAAACAAATAAAATTATATCCAACTGACTCTTACCAGGGAGGAAAGTAAGGATGCCAAGGACAAGAAGAGCAAAGCCTTGAGAGCTATCTCCTTCCATGTGACCGGTGAAGATGAAAACCGTCAAAAGAAGAAGCAAGCAACCAAGGAAGAGAAGAAACACAGCTAGTGCTATTGATTTCCACGGCACTCTGTCAAATGCTTTCGGTGTATAATCAAAACGAGGATCAAAATCTCTCCTTCCACCAATACCATCTGCATAGTCTTCATCATCTCCTGGAAGCTGAGCATACCGTACATTTCTCCTTGAAGCCATTCCTAATCATTATCACCAAACACATTAGCATCATTAAGCATTCAAGATGACGATTAACAAAAAATAATAATGTATATTAGCTTATAACGATTGCTTTTAAGCAACGATGATTCAACATTCCATTAGAGTACGCACAAACCAATCCTTAAGCAAAACAAAAGTCTAAACAAGATTACGTAAAGCAGATCTAGAACGAAACCAACCACACACGAAAAATCAACCGGTTAACACAAAACCGGTTCCGAGATTGAGAAGCATAACGGCTCGGAAACATGATCATAACTAGGAAGAAGAGAACAAAGTGCCGGAAAACTCACCGGAGTTAAACTATTCCGATGCGAAGTAGGATCAGGATCTACTGTTGACGAAGCATATGTTCTTCGTCGTCTCTATCGTTCGTGCGACGACGCGTTTTGTGAGTTTATTTTTTTGTTTATATATTTACATGTTAAACCCCTTAGCTTCTGTTAAATTACATACGGAACCTTAACTTTATTTTCGTTTTACTTCGAGGCGGGAAATTTATAATTAACGGAGGAACTGAGCCCTTAAATAGTGTGATTAACAATCAATAATAGCTTTTAGTAATTGCAATTTAAGCCAAAAGCAATTCTCTCTTTCCTCTCTGAGTCCTCTCTCTCTTCCTTTAGAGAGAAAGAGAAACTAGTGTAGAGAGAGGACAAGGGAAGGGCCAAAAGGGAAGATTTTTTAAAAGAGCTTCCCTTCCCTTTTGTTGTCTCATTGGTGCCCGTGCCCGGATCCGATATCTTCGGGTTTCAAATCTTAATTCGGCTTATCTTCCCTTGCCTTCCTGGGTTCTTCTCTTCCTCCTCCTCCTCCTCTGAGATTAGAATCTCTGCAACTGGACGGGAAGATTCTTCCCCTTTTTATCCTCAGATTAATAAAAAAAACAACAAAAGGAGATTTGCCCCCCTTTATCATGTTTCCTTTTTTCAGGTATAATCCTCAGCACTTAGATTCATCAATTTCGAACCTTTTTTTCCTACATTATTCTCTTTTGGATCTGTTCTTATGTAGAGCTACAGATCGATCATGATCTTTACAGATTCAGCACTTTTGTTTGTCTTCCTTCCTAACTTTTGCATGCGATATGTTCTTTAGAAGAATAAAAATTGTTTTTTTTTTTGAATATTTAACAATTCTATTTCATCCTGATCGATGTTGACGTTTATGGTCATATGTTTGTCTGTTTGTATGTTCAACTCTCTCTGAAAACATTGTTCTAGTTTTTAACATCAAAGTTTAATTCTTTGAGATATTTATGTTATGTTCTTTTGTAATCGTGTGTTTTTGCTGCAAAACAACCTGGTGAATCTTTTACCCAAAAAAAAATTTAGTTTTATGTTTTTTTTTTGTGTGGAGATTTTTCCTATTAGTATAATACAATAATGAGATTTGTTGATACATGATGTTGTTCCCCACTTCCTCTTATAATTGTTTAAATCATGTACACTTTTTTGAGCTGGCTACTAATATTTTATTAGTTGAGAGATTTTGTATTGACTTGGTATTTGATTTTTCTAAAACTTGCTTGGTCCCAATGTTTGTAATAAAGACAGAAAGTGACAACCAGTTTCTGTATGTTGAGGGATGATGTATCTGCTTAGCTATCTCTTTCCAAAACTTGTGTTTATTTTTTATGATGCAGATATGTTAGAAGCATTGGCCTTTTCATGAGTTTTTTTTTCTTCTTTCTAATCCACCCATTGCATTTTTTCTTTCTTCTTCTTGAAGCAGGATCTAAAGAAAATTATATAAATAATGGGTGGATGTGTGTCAACCCATTCAAGAGGGATTAGGCGACCTCGGCGTAAAGGCCGTCGCAGGTCTTCCAAACACTTTTCTAAAGTATCTGATATTGTTCCTCATGCAAATACTACAAGGCCCAGTGACGTTGGGAGCCGAGTTTCTTTTGGTGAGTCTTTCTGTACATAATCTTGCTGTGGCTAAAGCTCATATAAATTCTCATTTTGTTAATTACTGCAAGTAGATTTTTTATCTGTAGAATTCGTTTTTTTGTTGCAGCTACCTCGCAAGATGATGCATGGTTTGACTCTGTCAGTGTTCTTGATTCTGAAGAGGATGAGGACTTCGTCAGCCTACCTGAAGGTAAATGTCAATCTACACAAGACAGAGAACCAATTTTGCTAATGTAGATATGGATGTAAATTTTTTGTCATCTCTCTCCCAGCAGATAACGTATCATCACCGAGAGGTGCTACCGGTAACATCCCAAATGGTCAAGTAGTTCAATTTGAATCTTCTTCCTGTATTGTGGATGGGAAAGGAAAGTACGAAGAATACCATGAGAGTTACTTGAAGATAGACAAGAGTAAACCTGAGAAATTCGTGGGCAAAGGTGTGTACAAGGATCCTAGTGGTCTCTCTGTTATCACCGGAAACAACAAGAAGAAACTACTTGACCATGCAAGCTTCAAAGGCCTTAAGGAACAGAAACGGAACTCTCAGGAGAAAACCCTGAAATCCAGCCTGAGCCGGTTGATGCCAACGGTTAGTTTCAACGACAAGACTCTAAACTCGCCCACATCTCAGAAGCGAAAATCTGCGGTTTACCGGCTTTCTTTCAAGAGGAGATCATGCGATGGTGAGGAGGTTGCCGAGCAGCGTAAGTTGTTGTACCGTCCCAAGGCGGGTTTCACCATCCCTTGCTCTGCCAGAGAGAAGCAGTCCAGTGGAAGCTGGTGTGAGATACCACCTTCAACTTTTAAACTCCGTGGAGAAAGCTATTTCAAGTACACCTTACACCACTCTGTTTACATGTTTCTTTCTCTAGAAACTGTTGTGTCTGTAACTGTTGAAGAATGATGTTTGCAGAGACAAAAAGAAATCCCCAGCTCCAAATCAGTGTGCATACACTCCTATTGGCGTTGACTTGTTTGTCTGTCCAAAGAAGATTGATCATATCGCTCAACACATCGAGCTTCCAAATATCAAACCCGAGGCAAAGCTCCCTGCTCTTCTCGTTGTCAACATTCAGGTAACCACCACTGTAATATCAATGGCTTCTTCGTCTTTGGTTTGTCACAAACTTTTGCTTGCATCATGTTGGTTTGAAGCATGTGAATAGGCGTTTTATTTGTAAATGATCCTGAATTTTGTGCTTTTTTGGCAGTTACCAACGTATCCTGCTGCAATGTTCCTTGGCGATAGTGATGGAGAAGGCATGAGCATTGTACTTTACTTTAAATTACAAGAAAATTTCGAAAAAGAAACCTCTCAGCAATATCAGGACAGCATCAAGGTACCGTTGAAAGCCATCCCTTTACAATTCGCACATCTCGTGGTTGATCTCTTACCATAGTTTTTTTGTTTGTCTCTCTTTAAATCGAAACAGAAACTTGTGGATGATGAGATGGAGAAGGTAAAAGGGTTTGCGAAAGACAGCACTGTTGGTTTCCGTGAAAGGCTTAAGATCGTGGCTGGACTTGTTAACCCCGAAGATCTAACTCTAGGCTCGACTGAGAAGAAGCTTGTACAGGCTTACAATGAAAAGCCCGTCCTCTCTCGTCCTCAACACAACTTCTTTAAGGTTTTAGCACCACACTAACCTCTTAAACACACAACAGAAGAAGAAGTCAGTCTTTTGGCAGCTGATTAAAATTTGCTTCTTTTTTTTTATCTCTCCACAGGGTCCAAACTACTTTGAGATTGATTTGGATGTCCACCGATTCAGCTATATATCACGGAAAGGACTTGAAGCATTCAGAGATCGACTGAAGAATGGAGTTCTTGATCTCGGTTTAGCCATCCAGGTAATGATTAAAAGCTTCATACAAATTTATATGTACTAAAGGAGGATCTTTTGTTCTTTGTTATAATCCATGATTCCAACATTTGTTTCCTAACATGAAAACAGGCTCAAAAACCAGAAGAGCTGCCGGAACAAGTCTTGTGTTGTCTGAGGCTGAGCCAGATTGACTTCGTTGACCGTGGTCAAATCCCAATGCTACTAATCCCTGAGGAAGGGGAGGTGTAAGCGTTATCATCATCTTGTACACACTCAAAACTCCTTTGGATGAAGAAACCAAATAATAAAAGTGTGTTAATTCATCAAAATACTGTATATTTTCCAAATTATGTGAACATCTATATTTCTATTTTTTAAAAATTAATTTATGCTATAACTTACATGTAAAAACGTTCATAATGCAAAACTCTTGAAGTCATCTTCTCGAGTTTTGCCTTTCTGTTGTAACTCTGTACTTTGTTACCTCAATGATTACTATTATGATACTCTGTTATCTCTCATGTGTCATCTTCTCTACATTTGCTCTAACTTTGAACTTTTGGGAGTTGCCAAGGCTAAGAGAAGTTCGGTAAATGAAAATAAATTATTCACTTTCGATGTTTATACAGAGTACAAGAACATACATGATCATAGTAACATAGAAGGAACTCACACTTTGGTCTCAGAAAAATAAGTTGATGAGACAGCCAAACCTTCATGGTCATATGTGCGTACGAGTCTCTGTCTTGACACTGACGATTCAAGCCAGCAGAACTCTAAATGGAAAGACTTCAACTCAGCAACACTCTTTGCTACGTCGCAGGGACATCCCATGTACATACCACCTGGTAACAGTGTCATCTGGTATCCTTCCGCAAATGTAACCAAGTTCTTCGACATTTCACCCACCCAGTGCACATTTGTCGTCACGTTTTTCACATCAGACGTCGAGGAAATATCCTGATTGACATCAAAAACTTTACAAGGTCAGAATACACTACACGGTTTCAATCTTTTATATTGAATAATTGTATACCTGGACAACTTGACCTTGGTCATTAATGTCAAGAACAGCAACAGTATCCGCTTCGGATAGTGTTGATCCATAGACACCGCTTCGTTTTGTTATTGAACGACCTTTCCAAGTACCAAGAAACGGGGTGATTCTTTCTCCATCACCCTGCAAACAAAAGATAAAACATAATTTGATATATATAATGCAACCATATAAGGCCACTACTGATGCTTTGGTGCGATTATATCTGTTTGCTGAGAAAACACATAACCTGAGAATCGTCGAGGACCGGATGAACGAGATTTATAAACATGCAAGTAATTAACCCTTTGTTCATCGTCTGAACACACCAGTTCAAGATAACTTTGGGAATGATCGAACAATTTATATTGGGTACTCAAAAAACTTACATGCTCTACATATTTGTACCATACTGTATACATATCATGTCCAAAATGAGAACCTAATGTAAAATCAAACAAACAGATTAGATGAATAAACAAAATAGAAGACTATATTAAAAATAAATTTCCTTTAGAATATTAAAATATCAAAATAATCACTGACATTCGGTTAACAAATCACACAATATTTGGTATATGTATCAAGCAATGTCAGTCTTGCATAGAGTTTCCAAAATCGTGATCTTTCTTTAAAATATATATATATATATATATTCAACCAAATCTTACAAGGTAAAAGGATATTCCATAAAAGATTATTGATTATCGAATAAACAAAAATCACTTAACAGACCATAAAATCTTCAATTTTGTTCCTATATTTTAAATTTTGGAAAACGAGATACAAAAATGATCCATTTACATGAAAATACCAGTTAAACTAGGCTGGACAAAAAACTTCACACCTTTGACCTATTTGCATAAAAATACTAATGAAACTACGGTTAGACAAAAAAAAATCAGAATCCGAAGAATTGAACCGAATCCGATCCTAAAAAATACATATCAGAACCACAATTTATTAAATATCCGAGAGATTCAAAATTTGATATTTATAGAACCGAAACTGAATCTAACCCGAACCAAAATATTTTAGGTATTCGAATATATCTGAAATAGATTTATATACTTAAATATAATAATTATGTTTAGATGTAATTTATAAAAAATATCTAAAATATATAAGATATTTTAAATTTGTCCAAATTTTTTTGAAAATATATATAAATAAATGTCTAAAATAGTCTAACAATACTTAAAACACTAAAAATATTTGAAATATATTTTTGTTTTCTATTCAGATAGTCAAACTAAACTAATTTATATCAGATTTAAGTATCTTAGCATACATTATTCAAATTTATATTAATATTTTATTTTTATATTTCAAAAAATTTAAAGTAAATATGGAGCTTAAAATTTTAATTTAAATGGGTTTATCTAAACTCAAACATAACCCGTAAGGATCCGAAACGAATCTGAACCAAAATTTATAAATATCCAAAATATATATCATATCAGTTAAACTTTGCGATATAGGATTATATATATATATATTAAGTTGTTTTATAATTAAACGCAAATCAAATGAAACAAGTATGTAATAAGAATCTACAAATATATGTGATGGTAAAGTAATTAATTAGATGACAACATGTAAAATATAACATTAATGTATTTGAAAAATTCATATAACCAATTAAGGATATGATTAATATTAAGAATGTTTGTTATTAATGATATAAGAAAATAATTTTATATTTATATAATTGGGTATATATATTGAATACACACGAACTAAGGCAATAGAGAAGATTACGAGGAAAACCCTAATTTTTGAATTGCGGGGGCGAGAGTTGGAAGGGATGATGAGCGATGTTGGGGAGAAATTGGTTGGGGAGAAGATACTGACGACAACATCACTGGAAGCAGCGGGGCGGCAACAGTTTCTGACGATGAATGGCAAGATGTACTCACTGGAGAGGTTCCAAGAAGATTTTCGTGATGTCTTGGTAAAGAAGGTAGATTTGCTCAATGAGTTGGAGGTATCCAAGTTATATCACTGCGATGGGTTGGTGTTATGCGTGGCTAAGGACAAGGACAAGGACAAGGAGGAACCGAAGCTGGTGTTGTGGAACCCTAAACTGTGTCAAACAAGGTGGATTGAACCAAGACAAGATTTCAACGTGAAAGACAGGCACGCGATCGGATACTCGGACGACTCAGATGGGCGCCGCAACCACAAAATCCTGAGGTTTGTGGATGATTACACCCTTGAAGGCAAACACGAGGTCGGGTACGAAATCTATGAAATTAGGTCTAATTCATGGAGTGTCCTCGAGGTGGTGAAGAATAATCCCAAGTGGTCGGTAGATATGAATCAGCGGCGTGTCTGTCAAGGGAAACGCCTACTTTTTCGCTAGTCATTTTATAGAAAACCATGGTAGATATGGTGGATCCAGAGAGGAAATTTTCTTACTCTGTTTTGATTTTACCCAAGAGAGGTTTGGACCACGCCTCCCTCTTCCTTTTAGTGACTCTTACGATGCTTTCAGCGGTGAAATTGTGACCCTCTCAACCTTCCTTAGAAGAGGTGGTGATGATGATGAGCAGCTTGCGGTCCTCACTGGTGGTTTTGAATCTGGCTTTTGAGATTTGGGTTACCCTTACTCTTCACCCCAACCGTGCTTCCTGGACCAAATTTTTGCGAATGGAACCGGGGCCCTTCTGTACCTACGGTTTTGAGCTCTGTTGCTCATCTTCTGGTGGGAGCTTCTTTGTTGATGAGGAAAACAAAGTTGCTGTCTTGTTTGAACTAAGCCGAACCCTCAACTCTCACAAGGCTTTTGTGTTTGTACAAGACGGCGGCTACTTCAAATCATCCGTCAAACTCGGAGAAGCTCTCATTCTCGAACACCGTTCCCCCATTACCAACGACCTCTACAAAGCTGCTCTTCCCCACTTTTTGCTCTTATCGTCCAAGCTTAGTGCAACTCGAGCAACCTCTTGTGCAGCACAAAGGAAACGCATGTCTCCATTATTATACACAAATGTAAGTTTATATTATAATATTCCTGCTTTGGAATTCTGTTTGAGATTTGCCATTATTATAATGGAGCTTAAAATTTTAATTTAAATGGGTTATCTAAACTCAAATATAACCCGTAAGGATCTGAAACGAATCCGAACCAAAATTTATAAATATCCAAAAATATATATCATATCAGTTAAACTTTGCGATATAGGATTATATGTATATATATATTAAGTCGTTTTATAATTAAACGCATAAATCAAATGAAACAAGTATTTAATAAAAATCTACAAATATATGTGATGGTAAAATAATTAATTAGAACATTAATGTATTTGAAAAATTCATATAACCAATTAAGGATATGATTAATATTAAGAATGTTTGTTATTAATGATATAAGAAAATAATTTTATATTTATATAATTGGGTATATATATTGAATACACGAACTAAGGCATAAGAGAAGATTACGAGGAAAACCCTAATGCGAGAGTTGGAAGGGATGATGAGCGATCTTGGGGAGGGGGAGAAGATACTGACGACAACATCACTGGAAGCAGCGGGGCCGCAACAGTTTCTGACGATGAATGGCAAGATGTACTCTCTGGAGAGGTTCCAAGAAGATTTTCGTGATGTCTTGGTAAAGAAGGTAGATTTGCTCAATGAGTTGGAGGTATCCAAGTTATATCACTGCGATGGGTTGGTGTTATGTGGCTAAGGACAAGGACAAGGACAAGGAGGAACCGAAGCTGGTGTTGTGGAACCCTAAACTGTGTCAAACAAGGTGGATTGAACCAAGACAAGATTTCAACGTGAAAGACAGGCACGATCGGATACTCGGACGACTCAGATGGGCGCAACCACAAAATCCTGAGGTTTGTGGATGATTACACCCTTGAAGGCAAACACGAGGTCGGTACGAAATCTATGAAATTAGGTCTAATTCATGGAGTGTCCTCGAGGTGGTGAAGAATAATCCCAAGTGGTCGGTAGATATGAATCAGCGAGGCGTGTCTGTCAAGGGAAACGCCTACTTTTTCGCTAGTCATTTTATAGAAAACCATGGTAGATATGGTGGATCCAGAGAGGAAATTTTCTTACTCTGTTTTGATTTTACCCAAGAGAGGTTTGGACCACGCCTCCCTCTTCCTTTTAGTGACTCTTACGATGCTTTCAGCGGTGAAATTGTGACCCTCTCAACCTTCCTTAGAAGAGGTGGTGATGATGATGAGCAGCTTGCGGTCCTCACTGGTGGTTTTGAATCTGGCTTTTGAGATTTGGGTTACCCTTACTCTTCACCCCAACCGTGCTTCCTGGACCAAATTTTGCGAATGGAACCGGGGCCCTTCTGTACCTACGGTTTTGAGCTCTGTTGCTCATCTTCTGGTGGGAGCTTCTTTGTTGATGAGGAAAACAAAGTTGCTGTCTTGTTTGAACTAAGCCGAACCCTCAACTCTCACAAGGCTTTTGTGTTTGTACAAGACGGCGGCTACTTCAAATCATCCGTCAAACTCGAGAAGCTCTCATTCTCGAACACCGTTCCCCATTACCAACGACCTCTACAAAGCTGCTCTTCCCCACTTTTTTGCTCTTATCGTCCAAGCTTAGTGCAACTCGAGCAACCTCTTGTGCAGCACAAAGGAAACGCATGTCTCCATTATTATACACAAATGTAAGTTTATATTATAATATTCCTGCTTTGGAATTCTGTTTGAGATTTGCCATTATTATAATGGAGCTTAAAATTTTAATTTAAATGGGTTATCTAAACTCAAATATAACCCGTAAGGATCTGAAACGAATCGAACCAAAATTTATAAATATCCAAAATATATATCATATCAGTTAAACTTTGCGATATAGGATTATATGTATATATATATTAAGTCGTTTTATAATTAAACGCAAATCAAATGAAACAAGTATTTAATAAAAATCTACAAATATATGTGATGGTAAAATAATTAATTAGAACATTAATGTATTTGAAAATTCATATAACCAATTAAGGATATGATTAATATTAAGAATGTTTGTTATTAATGATATAAGAAAATAATTTTATATTTATATAATTGGGTATATATATTGAATACACACGAACTAAGGCATAAGAGAAGATTACGAGGAAAACCCTAATGCGAGAGTTGGAAGGGATGATGAGCGATCTTGGGAGGGGAGAAGATACTGACGACAACATCACTGGAAGCAGCGGGGCCGCAACAGTTTCTGACGATGAATGGCAAGATGTACTCTCTGGAGAGGTTCCAAGAAGATTTTCGTGATGTCTTGGTAAAGAAGGTAGATTTGCTCAATGAGTTGGAGGTATCCAAGTTATATCACTGCGATGGGTTGGTGTTATGCGTGGCTAAGGACAAGGACAAGGACAAGGAGGAACCGAAGCTGGTGTTGTGGAACCCTAAACTGTGTCAAACAAGGTGGATTGAACCAAGACAAGATTTCAACGTGAAAGACAGGCACGCGATCGGATACTCGGACGACTCAGATGGGCGCCGCAACCACAAAATCCTGAGGTTTGTGGATGATTACACCCTTGAAGGCAAACACGAGGTCGGGTACGAAATCTATGAAATTAGGTCTAATTCATGGAGTGTCCTCGAGGTGGTGAAGAATAATCCCAAGTGGTCGGTAGATATGAATCAGCGAGGCGTGTCTGTCAAGGGAAACGCCTACTTTTTCGCTAGTCATTTTATAGAAAACCATGGTAGATATGGTGGATCCAGAGAGGAAATTTTCTTACTCTGTTTTGATTTTACCCAAGAGAGGTTTGGACCACGCCTCCCTCTTCCTTTTAGTGACTCTTACGATGCTTTCAGCGGTGAAATTGTGACCCTCTCAACCTTCCTTAGAAGAGGTGGTGATGATGATGAGCAGCTTGCGGTCCTCACTGGTGGTTTTGAATCTGGCTTTTTTGAGATTTGGGTTACCCTTACTCTTCACCCCAACCGTGCTTCCTGGACCAAATTTTTGCGAATGGAACCGGGGCCCTTCTGTACCTACGGTTTTGAGCTCTGTTGCTCATCTTCTGGTGGGAGCTTCTTTGTTGATGAGGAAAACAAAGTTGCTGTCTTGTTTGAACTAAGCCGAACCCTCAACTCTCACAAGGCTTTTGTGTTTGTACAAGACGGCGGCTACTTCAAATCATCCGTCAAACTCGGAGAAGCTCTCATTCTCGAACACCGTTCCCCCATTACCAACGACCTCTACAAAGCTGCTCTTCCCCCACTTTTTTGCTCTTATCGTCCAAGCTTAGTGCAACTCGAGCAACCTCTTGTGCAGCACAAAAGGAAACGCATGTCTCCATTATTATACACAAATGTAAGTTTATATTATAATATTCCTGCTTTGGAATTCTGTTTGAGATTTGCCATTATTATAATGGAGCTTAAAATTTTAATTTAAATGGGTTATCTAAACTCAAATATAACCCGTAAGGATCTGAAACGAATCGAACCAAAATTTATAAATATCCAAAATATATATCATATCAGTTAAACTTTGATATAGGATTATATGTATATATATATTAAGTCGTTTTATAATTAAACGCAAATCAAATGAAACAAGTATTTAATAAAAATCTACAAATATATGTGATGGTAAAATAATTAATTAGAACATTAATGTATTTGAAAAATTCATATAACCAATTAAGGATATGATTAATATTAAGAATGTTTGTTATTAATGATATAAGAAAATAATTTTATATTTATATAATTGGGTATATATATTGAATACACACGAACTAAGGCATAAGAGAAGATTACGAGGAAAACCCTAATGCGAGAGTTGGAAGGGATGATGAGCGATCTTGGGGAGGGGGAGAAGATACTGACGACAACATCACTGGAAGCAGCGGGGCCGCAACAGTTTCTGACGATGAATGGCAAGATGTACTCTCTGGAGAGGTTCCAAGAAGATTTTCGTGATGTCTTGGTAAAGAAGGTAGATTTGCTCAATGAGTTGGAGGTATCCAAGTTATATCACTGCGATGGGTTGGTGTTATGCGTGGCTAAGGACAAGGACAAGGACAAGGAGGAACCGAAGCTGGTGTTGTGGAACCCTAAACTGTGTCAAACAAGGTGGATTGAACCAAGACAAGATTTCAACGTGAAAGACAGGCACGCGATCGGATACTGGACGACTCAGATGGGCCGCAACCACAAAATCCTGAGGTTTGTGGATGATTACACCCTTGAAGGCAAACACGAGGTCGGGTACGAAATCTATGAAATTAGGTCTAATTCATGGAGTGTCCTCGAGGTGGTGAAGAATAATCCCAAGTGGTCGGTAGATATGAATCAGCGAGGCGTGTCTGTCAAGGGAAACGCCTACTTTTTCGCTAGTCATTTTATAGAAAACCATGGTAGATATGGTGGATCCAGAGAGGAAATTTTCTTACTCTGTTTTGATTTTACCCAAGAGAGGTTTGGACCACGCCTCCCTCTTCCTTTTAGTGACTCTTACGATGCTTTCAGCGGTGAAATTGTGACCCTCTCAACCTTCCTTAGAAGAGGTGGTGATGATGATGAGCAGCTTGCGGTCCTCACTGGTGGTTTTGAATCTGGCTTTTGAGATTTGGGTTACCCTTACTCTTCACCCCAACCGTGCTTCCTGGACCAAATTTTTGCGAATGGAACCGGGGCCCTTCTGTACCTACGGTTTTGAGCTCTGTTGCTCATCTTCTGGTGGGAGCTTCTTTGTTGATGAGGAAAACAAAGTTGCTGTCTTGTTTGAACTAAGCCGAACCCTCAACTCTCACAAGGCTTTTGTGTTTGTACAAGACGGCGGCTACTTCAAATCATCCGTCAAACTCGGAGAAGCTCTCATTCTCGAACACCGTTCCCCCATTACCAACGACCTCTACAAAGCTGCTCTTCCCCCACTTTTTTGCTCTTATCGTCCAAGCTTAGTGCAACTCGAGCAACCTCTTGTGCAGCACAAAAGGAAACGCATGTCTCCATTATTATACACAAATGTAAGTTTATATTATAATATTCCTGCTTTGGAATTCTGTTTGAGATTTGCCATTATTATAATGGAGCTTAAAATTTTAATTTAAATGGGTTATCTAAACTCAAATATAACCCGTAAGGATCTGAAACGAATCCGAACCAAAATTTATAAATATCCAAAAATATATATCATATCAGTTAAACTTTGCGATATAGGATTATATGTATATATATATTAAGTCGTTTTATAATTAAACGCAAATCAAATGAAACAAGTATTTAATAAAAATCTACAAATATATGTGATGGTAAAATAATTAATTAGAACATTAATGTATTTGAAAATTCATATAACCAATTAAGGATATGATTAATATTAAGAATGTTTGTTATTAATGATATAAGAAAATAATTTTATATTTATATAATTGGGTATATATATTGAATACACACGAACTAAGGCATAAGAGAAGATTACGAGGAAAACCCTAATGCGAGAGTTGGAAGGGATGATGAGCGATCTTGGGAGGGGAGAAGATACTGACGACAACATCACTGGAAGCAGCGGGGCCGCAACAGTTTCTGACGATGAATGGCAAGATGTACTCTCTGGAGAGGTTCCAAGAAGATTTTCGTGATGTCTTGGTAAAGAAGGTAGATTTGCTCAATGAGTTGGAGGTATCCAAGTTATATCACTGCGATGGGTTGGTGTTATGCGTGGCTAAGGACAAGGACAAGGACAAGGAGGAACCGAAGCTGGTGTTGTGGAACCCTAAACTGTGTCAAACAAGGTGGATTGAACCAAGACAAGATTTCAACGTGAAAGACAGGCACGCGATCGGATACTCGGACGACTCAGATGGGCGCCGCAACCACAAAATCCTGAGGTTTGTGGATGATTACACCCTTGAAGGCAAACACGAGGTCGGGTACGAAATCTATGAAATTAGGTCTAATTCATGGAGTGTCCTCGAGGTGGTGAAGAATAATCCCAAGTGGTCGGTAGATATGAATCAGCGAGGCGTGTCTGTCAAGGGAAACGCCTACTTTTTCGCTAGTCGTTTTATAGAAAACCATGGTAGATATGGTGGATCCAGAGAGGAAATTTTCTTACTCTGTTTTGATTTTACCCAAGAGAGGTTTGGACCACGCCTCCCTCTTCCTTTTAGTGACTCTTACGATGCTTTCAGCGGTGAAATTGTGACCCTCTCAACCTTCCTTAGAGGTGGTGGTGATGATGATGATGAGCAGCTTGCGGTCCTCACTGGTGGTTTTGAATCTGGCTTTTTTGAGATTTGGGTTACCCTTGCTGTTCACCCCAACCGTGCTTCCTGGTCCAAATTTTTGCGAATGGAACCGGGGCCCTTCTGTACCTACGGTTTTGAGCTCTGTTGCTCATCTTCTGGTGGGAGCTTCTTTGTTGATGAGGAAAACAAAGTTGCTGTCTTGTTTGAACTAAGCCGAACCCTCAACTCTCACAAGGCTTTTGTGTTTGTACAAGACGGCGGCTACTTCAAATCATCCGTCCAACTCGGGGAAGCTCTCATTCTCGAACACCGTTCCCCCATTACCAACGACCTCTACAAAGCTGCTCTTCCCCCACTTTTTTGCTCTTATCGTCCAAGCGTAGTGCAACTCGAGCAACCTCTTGTGCACAAAAGGAAACGCATGTCTCCATTATTATACACAAATGTAAGTTTATTATTATAATATATTCCTGCTTTGGAATTCAGTTTGAGATTTGCCATTATTATTATACACACCTATTCTTACAGAAACCGAATGTTTGATTTTCACAATTTTACAGCAGGTTAAATTGAGTAAACGCATGTCTCCTCCACCTGCTCAGTGATCAAGTGTAAGTTTTATTATTATTATATAAGATTCCTGCTTGGAATTCAATTGCCATCCTATTCTTACATAAACTTGAATGCTTGATTTTCACAATTTTACAGGTTAAATTGACGAATGTTAATCTTACCAAGTTTGATATGTGGAAACTCTTTTGTTTTATCTTGGTTGTGATGCAGTCCGTCTATGTAATCAACAATCTCTTTTTATCTTTTGTTTCAAGACTGTTGTCAGACTTGTTTCTAAGACACTATTATTTTATGCTTATTTTCAAGATCTTGTGTTTTTGACATTACCCATTCTCACCCATTTATGTGAATTTTAAAATGATAACATAACGAGAAGAGAAGGCAAAAACATGCTGGTTATAACAACTGGCTTTGCTTGTCTTTTACTGAGCTGTCGTATGTTGTAAGTTGTAATTTACTAACGCAGCAAGTGGAGGGGTGAAGACAAATCTCTCAATGAACCCGTGTTGTACTCGTCAAGCAAAGCATCATTCGTATTTCATAATTTGTCACACATACCACATTTATAATAGTCGATTACTAATTTACTAGTAATTTTCAAAGAGGAAAAACCATCTATCTACTTTCTCCGTCCGTAACCAAGTCGAAACATCATTGTTTCCACTCTCCACCACCTAACCTCAAACGTCTCTACCGGATTCCACTCAAATTACCTCAATGATATTATTATTATTATGATACTATCTCTTGTGTGTTATTTTCTCTACATTTCTCTTAACTTTGAACTTTTGAGAGTTGATTTGCCTAAGGGTAAGAGAAGCTGGGTAAATGAATACATTATTATCACTTTTTTATGTTTATACAGAGTTTCTCAGCAGTACAAAACGACAGTACAAGTAACATGCATGATACATAGAAGGAACTCACACTTTGGTCTCAGAAAAATAAGTTGATGAGACAGCCAAACCTTCATGGTCATATGTACGTACTAGTCTCTGTCTTGACTCGGAAGATTCAAGCCAACAGAACTCTAAATGGAATGACTTCAACTCAGCAACACTCTTCGCTACGTCGCAGGGACATCCCATGTACATACCACCTGGTAACAGCGTCATCTGGTATCCTTCCGCGAATGTAACCAAGTTCTTCGACATTTCACCCACCCAGTGCACATTTGTCGTCACGTTTTTCACATCGGACGTCGAGGAAATATCCTGATTGATATCAAAAAACTTTAAAAGGTCAGAATACATTATAAAGGTTTCAATCTTCAATGTTGAATAATTGTATACCTGGACTACTTGACCTTGGTCATTAATGTCAAGAACAGCAACAGTATCAGCTTCGGATAGTGTTGATCCATAGACACCGCTTCGTTTTGTTATTGAACGACCTTTCCAAGTACCAAGAAACGGGGTGATTCTTTCTCCATCACCCTGCAAACAAAAGATAAAACATAATTTGATATATATATATATATATAGCAATCAGACAAGGGCACTATTGATGCTTTGGTGTGATAACAACTGTTTTGGTGAGACAAGAAATAACCTGAGAATAGTCGAGGACCGGATGAACGAGATTCTCAAGCCCTCTTTCCTCGAGGAACACAATAAGCATTTCAAGAACACCTTTGGGATCCATGATGTGAAAGGCTCTAGCTCTTCTATTCGTCTTATTCGAATACAAGCAGTTCTCACATACTAAAGCAGGACGCCGAGACGGAAGCTTAAGAAACCTGAAAACAAATCGTTTATAAACTTGTTATTTCGACAGTCTACTACTTACTCAAGCATGGATGTTTTATAAAAGAATACAAACCAAACCTTGGTGATTCTTCTCCAGTGTCATCTTCTCCGAGAACGCCTTGCCTTAACGTGGTATCCAACATTCCAGCGGTCTGATACCTCAGTGAAAATGCTCTCTCCTTGGGGAAGAATCCAATCTGCAGACTACTGATGATGAGAAAGAGTCAAACAAACTCAAAAACTTTCAGCGTTATAACTAAAGATAACAGAAGAATAAAACTCTCACCTGCTGATACTTGTCGACAGTGAACATATTGGTCTCTTTGATTTTGTATTCTACCCATTCAGCTTCCTCTTCTTCTTCTTCTTCTTCTTCTTCAGCAACTGAAGTGGCCGATGTTGCCTGCTTTATATATAACCTATGAAGTATACACTTTCTTAGCTCCAACATTATTTAAAGTTTAGAACTTTGTATAGTTCCCATTCAAAACAGTAACAAAGATTTGTCTTTTTATCTTAGAAAATAAACGAATCAAGCATATATATATATATTCATACGACTGATTAAGGCTAATGAGCTCATCTTCTCCATATGAACTAGCAGAGAGACGAGTGTCAATCTTATGCAACAGATTCCCATCTCCATCGAATTGCTGCTCAAAAAAAAAAGGAAGGAGCTTTGTCACATAATCTAGCTAAAGATCCAGATTCAAAGTTTGGGTTTTTTTTTATATCATACGTGAAAGGAGCCAGTCCATTTTCCGACGTTAAGGTCGACGAATCCGCGTAAGTTGTCAATGCTCATTGACTCCTCATCGCTTGTCCTTTTGTCGTCTGCTTCTTGGACCGCCATGGACTTGATGGAAATGCTTCTGGTTCCATAGGAAAAGCGCAGAGGGGTGTTTGGACTCGGGAGTTTCAATCGTGTGGGTTGTTTGTTTAGTGGAGAGGGGAGAAGTGAGCAAGTGACCCAAGCAGTAGCCATTGAAACAAAAACAGAGAAGAAACAGAGGATCGTGAGAGTGTGATATTATCTTATCAATAAACCACACTGCGTGCCGTTTCTGATCTCTACAGACAGCGTGTAGTTCTATTACGTTGATTCGAGACAGCATGGTGTTTGGTTGTAGAGCTAATCCTTTTTGATAGCCTCACAAAGAGGTTGCAGCATGTCTCCTCTGTGTTTGGTAGCAGTTAAGAGGTAAAACATAATATCCACTCATCATTATACATGTGGCACTACATAGTACATACACAACATGACATCCCTTTGATTTCACAATTGAGAGAATGTACATAATCCACACAGTTCTGTTTTGCGAGTAACCTCCAAAACCAAACATGGAACTATAGCGTAGTGTGAATTAACGTGGAGAGATTTGTAAAGTTAAAAAACCAAAAAACATTCCATAAGAATAAACATATACTAGTTTACTACCAAAGCCTTTTCTTTCTTCAGTCTAGTCGTCTGAGCAAGTACTCCACTTGAACCTCTTTTGTCAAGGGCATGATCCAATCTCCATACAAGTGGCCAACCAAGATTGGACTGATTTTGTAAACTTGAGATGCATTATTCACCTCTTCTTCTTCTTTCTCCTTAACGCCCACTTTTACTTCTTGCCCGTATGTTCGTGTTTTCATCTCAACTCTCTTCTTTACAGCCTCCTCCACCGTCGGGAACGTCAGCATATTCATCAACGCATCCTTATCCTGCGCACAACGCAACACATGCGGATTTAATGGTGAGATATGGCACAAAAGAGTTCAATAAACATTGGAGAAGTGGATATATATGTACATACTTGTGCTTTGATGGCAGGCTCGTACGCCTCCGGTGAGGCTTGGAACTTGGCCTCTGCAACAAATTTACCGTAATGGATCCTCTTTGAAAGAGACTGCAATGAACATCACCAAAACTATACACTTACTTACCAATAGTGGTAAAGAACATTTCTGTCACCAAGCTAAAGGAAGAAAAACCAACCTGAAGGCAGATAGCGTCGCATACAGCTGTTGATCCGTAATTACCATCATCGCCTTTCTTCACTAGTCTTGGGACAAGATCTCTAAAGTACATGTTCCATATCTTGTTGTTAATGTTGATAGAATCAGCAGCAAAATGCAAAACCTATCAGAAAAGAAGAAAACTTGAAGCTCTTAACACGTTGTACAGAAGCTTAAAACAACTAAATCGTCTCTATCTTTAAAGAACCTTTGGGTACTGCAGAGGAGGCAACATAGGCTCTGGTAAATCTTCAGGGAAGAAGGGATGTTCATCAGGGCTCTTGAACCTACCAACCTAAATCATCATTTATCAATTAACAATCCACAATAAGCTTGTGATACCTTTCAAGGATTATTAGTATTATTATGTTTTATACCTTAGCGTGAAGCTTCTCGGTGCCTTTGAGCATGTACTCAACCAAAGAGCCGTTGAAACCATCCATGTCGAAAGCAGTAGGATCGTAAGTATCCGCATTGTAACAGTACTTGGCTCTCTCCAGCAGACCGAATATGATGCTGTCCTCTTGTCTGATCAAAGAGTTTCGGATACCTTCCAGAGTCAAGCTCTCGCTTTCATCCACTCGTTTCTTTCCTATCAACGATCTGTGTCTCAAACAACAACAACAACAACAAAGGTGTGAGCCATGACACAAAAAAGGTTTCTACTTTAAGCTGAGTCAAGCAATGGGTTTCGTTAATTTCATGAAAGAGAGGAGCTTTTCTAGTTTTGAGTTCATACCCAGCGAGAGTCATAACGGCGTGAACAGAGCTGGCTCGTGGCTTCGAGGGAGGAAGAGAACAGAGAACGCAGAAGGAAGCTTTTGGTAACGTAGGAGAAATAGAGGTAGAGGTACGTCTATGGCCGAGGAACACAGTCGCGGGGGAAGAGACAGACGATTTCATCATCGACAATGACGCTTCCATTGATGTACAAAAAAGGAAAACAGAGGAGGCGGAGAAAACAGAGGGATCAGAGGAAGAGACAGAGAATCATCTGCAGATGATGAGAGAGAGAGAGATGTTTTAAGAGGAGCGTTAGGCATGTTGGAGGTAGGTGTGTGGTCGGTAAAGGAGAGAGACACTTGTGAAGAGGAGAAGGTGGAGGAAGGTAGGGTTCTTCTGCGACTGCGTGCACGTCTTTCGCCCACGCAAAACCAAGCCAACACACAAAAGTGTTCTCATTACCTTTTTCTGTGTGTTATCCATTTAATTTCATTACTATTTTATGTTCCCCACTTTTTAATTTTTATGGTATAGTTTGAAATTAAATTATTTATTTCTATATCACAAGTTGAAAAAATTATAAATAGTCAACTGAATTTATTCATATGATTATTAGCTAGTAGCTACCCAATAAATAAATAAAAAATAGTTGGAGGTTAGTCAGGAATTAGTTTTTTTTTTGTATTTTATTGTTTAGTTTATGAAGAAAAGGAACGTATAATGTTAGATACAAATTATTATATGGTAGAAATGTTTTTTTTTGCTAAATTATATGGTAGAAATATTGTTATCATAAATTTCAACTCAACAGGAACCTATAAAATTTTAGAATTTGAAAAAGTGATCATAAAGCAAATATTTTGTATGTGTATATTATTAGACAAATATTCATAATAACTGTAGAAGATAATTACTATAGAATATGCAACTTTTATTGACTAAAATAGACTCAAGTCTTTATTGTAAATTCACATAAACTAAACTATTGACTATAAAATGACATTTTTTAAAAACTAATAGCTTCTTGCAAAACAGCACATTCAGACATGAACCAAAGTGTGGATAATCTACTTGATTGATTACCTTTATTTTTTAAAAAAGCTTATCCTTTACGACAGCAAGTTTTGCCGGCTAAAACTCCCCTTCGTTTGGTTTCATACACACCAAGTAATGTGCATGGTTGCATTATCTGGCAAAACTTTATCTTAGTTGACAAAGCTTTAACTTAGTTGGATATCTAAAAAGTTTAAAAAGTCAGTGTCCTATTTTGCGGGGCTTTATTTCAACTTGTATTTTTGTCTTATTGCTTCAGATTCAGTGTGGATGACAAGTAGGGGGTTTGTATACGTGTCTAATTTGTTTGTGAGGTGGGTTAATGGTGGAGCTAAGAATATTAAAGAACCTCTAAAAAGAATTGTGATACCTCTTCAAATGCCTCAATGAAAACTAGCCAAAAACACACCTCACCTCAGTCTATGTTTGCCATTTGGCCAACAACCTATTGTGGAACTTCATCATGTGCCCCAACCCAATGGTTACCAGGCTGCACAGATAGTTTAATCTTCAGAGGTTACCAGGCTGTACAGATAGTTTAATCATCAGTTTCTCTGAAGGAAAAGAAAACAACATACACGTATGTTTAGAAGTTGTTAGAAGTTATTAGATAGTTTAACCATCAAAGGGAAGCATTGCAATTGTTTAAATGACCAATTGTATCTGTCTGTGATTGTAACTATTGGTGATGAATTGTTGCAATTTTTTGCAATAAATCGTTGTAACCATTGGTGATTAAAGTTTTTGATGATGAATTATAGTGATTTTTGGTTTACCATTGCATCTATTGGTATAATAATTGTAACTTTTTGCAAACTATTGCAAATTTTGTTACTAACCATTACAACTTTTATTATTTCGTATAAAGAGTTATGGAAATGACAACTTATAAAACTTAAACAAGAGTTAAATATCAGAAACTAATAGTTAGAAAATTCTTTCTAATAATAAAAATAAGATTTTGATTGTCTTATCATACGAAGGAATTTTGTATAAATCGAAATTTGGAATATGGTTGAAAAACTCTTCAAGAAAAATGATCTCATATTTGATATTCGATTTAATCATTATCCAAGTTTTTAGGTTACTCCTTCGGGTTATAAAACCTAAATAACCAACAAGAAGATGGATACAATGCAAAAAGAACTGCAATGGTTTTGAAGAATTTCATGAACTCCTAAAATCCATTAAATAGTCATTATAGACAAGTTCCCACTGATTTGAACCAAAAAAAAAAAAGAAGAAGATAAGTTCCCACTGGAGCAAAAGTGTGTAGATGGTGGAGCCTCTCAGCACTTCATCTACAGATGGATAAGACTCATTTGAGCTGTGTCTTACCTACGAAATATGCAGATGACATCGATTGATTTGAGCATGATGATTGAAGATGTTTCTTATCTAACTTTTTCGTTAGTTCAAAGTTAGATGATCAATATAATCTTAGACGTTTTTCTTTTAGAATTGCAGTTTTTGCATTTAGTTTTCATGTTTTATGTTCAACAGAAGTAAATAACTTATTCGAATGATCTTTCTATCGACCAAATTTGATTTAGTTTGTGAAGGTTGTTGGAAAAAAGACAAGTGCCCACTGATAGTCACTTACTCATCTGTTTCATAATAGGTATGATGATAGTAGGTTAGTGATGAAGAAGAACCAATCCCCTTGGGGTCCCTGGCGAGACTATAGTCTTAAGAAGCTGATTCACCGTCACCTTATGGTAGAGTTATCATTAAAGATGCAAAGATAATATTTTTATTTAGAACCTAACGGTTCATCCATACATACATTGTCACATATACACATACTACAGACAAAAACAAAGACAAATCCATTTTTTTCTTAGTTTCGGTAAGGATCATCTTCCCCAAAGCCACCACCATTGCGCCTCTACACACAATTAGACCACCATCTCCCCATCCTCCTCCGCGGCCGCTGCTGCAACCCACATCCATGACGTCGCTACCGGTCCGAGCACCGTCGCTGGTCTCTTCCCGGAGAATCTTCGAGGAAAAACTCCACGAGCTTCCCAGGTGCGCCAATCTAACCCACGTAAAGCAGCTCCACGCCCAGATCATCCGTCGAAACCTCCACCAAGATCTAAGCATCGCCCCGAAGCTAATCTCCGCTCTCACTCTCTGCCGCCAACTGACTCTAGCCGTCAGGGTTTTCAACCAGGTCCAACAACCCAACACCCATCTCTGCAATTCACTGATCAGAGCTCACGCGTTAAACTCCCAGCCCTACCAAGCTTTCTCCTTTTTCTTCGAGATGCAGAGATTCGGCCTCTCCGCTGATAATTACACCTACCCTTTTCTCCTCAGAGCCTGTTCGGGTCAATCTTGGTTGCCCGTGGTGAAGATGATACACACCCACATCGAAAAATTAGGGCTTTGGTCTGATATCTACGTGCCCAACGCGCTCATCGATTGCTATTCGAGGTGCGGTGGTTCGGGCGTTAAAGCGGCGATGAAGCTGTTCGTGAAGATGGGGGAGAGGGACACTGTGTCTTGGAACTCGATGCTTGGCGGGCTTGTGAAGGCGGGGGAGTTGAGGGATGCGCGGAAACTGTTCGATGAAATGCCTCAGAGGGATTTGATTAGCTGGAACACGATGTTGGATGGGTACGCGAGGTGTAGAGAGATGAGTGAAGCGTTTGAGTTGTTTAAGGTGATGCCTGAGAGGAGTACTGTGTCTTGGTCGACGCTGGTGATGGGGTATAGCAAAGCTGGGGATATGGAGATGGCTAGGGTTATGTTTGATAAGATGCCGGTTAAGAATGTGGTCACGTGGACTATTATCGTTGCTGGGTATGCGGAGAAGGGGCTTGTAAAAGAGGCTGATGAGTTAGTCGATGAAATGGTGAATGCAGGGCTGAGATTTGATGGTGCGGCTGCGATTAGTATCTTGGCTGCTTGTGCTGAGTCTGGTTTGCTCAGTTTAGGGATGAGGGTTCACTCCATGATTAGAAGGTGTAACCTAGGTTCTAACGCTCATGTGTTGAATGCGTTACTTGATATGTATGCAAAATGTGGGAGCATAGAAAAAGCGTTTGATGTGTTTAATAACATGTCCAAGAAGGACCTTGTCTCTTGGAACACTATGCTTCATGGTCTCGGTGTTCATGGCCACGGAAAGGAAGCGCTTGAGCTTTTTTCGAGGATGAGAATGGAAGGAGTTCGGCCGGATAAAGTCACGTTCATTGCTGTTTTATGTTCATGTAATCATGCTGGTCTCATCGATGAAGGCATAGATTACTTCTACTCAATGGAGAAAGTTTATGGACTCGTTCCAGAAATTGAACACTGTGGTTGTCTTGTTGACCTATTAGGTCGTGGTGGGAGGTTAAAGGAAGCGATCAAGGTCGTCCAAACAATGCCTATGGAACCAAATGTTGTTATTTTCGGTGCTCTTCTTGGAGCGTGCAGGATGCATAACGAGGTGGACATTGCTAAGGAAGTCCTGGATCGTCTGGTTAGATTAGACCCTTCCGATCCAGGAAACTACTCGCTGCTGTCAAATATTTACGCGGTAGCAGAAGATTGGAAAGGGGTTGCTAACATAAGGTCAAAGATGAAGAGTATGGGAGTAGAGAAACCATCTGGAGCTAGCTCGATTCATTTGGAAGATGGGATGCACAAATTCACAGTGTTTGACAAATCACACCCAGATTCTGATCAAATATACCAGGTGCTTGGTAGTCTAATCGAACCTCCAGATACTGGTGAGCTGGTTACTGCTGGATAATCTGTGCTTAGTTTATTGTTTGTGATACAACAATTTGGTCAAAGCTTCACATTGTCAAGATCTTTTTTAAGGCCATATATTTGTAGTTCATTTTCCAAAGGAACGCAAAGATGGTTTAATCCTTGTCATTCACAAAATTAGATGAGTTCGGGTGATGTATATACAGCATGATTTATTAATATTCTTGAGATGGGTTTGATTTTGCAATACTAATTCTCAACTCCAGAGATGGAGGTTCTGCGTCTTAGTCCCACAGCAGGTTCTTGTGATCAGCCAAGAAGATGGCTATAACAAGAGAAGACGAAACAACAGACGTTCAAACAATCCCATGGAACCTCACTGTGAGTATTACTAGCAATCATAACTTCTTGAAAAAGGCTCAACAGAACTTTATGGTTAAGTGCAGCGTAGAACTTGAATTGTATAGACGTCAGTAACGATGACGTATTCTTGGTGATGTTATTATCTTTGCACGCAACTTAAGTAGTTGATCCTTTGTAACTTTCTGGAAAAAAGATTAAACAAAACTTATGGTTAGGTGTTCCCTAGTTCTTGAACAGGTAACAGCTAATGACAATTCCATCTATGATCAGTGTAGACGTCAGTAGATGACGTATTCTTGGTGATGTTATTACCTTTTCACGCAACTAAGTAGCTGATCCTTTGTAACTTTCTGGAAAAAAGATTAAACAAAACTTATGGTTAGGTGTTCCCTAGTTCTTGAACAGGTAACAGCTAATGACAATTCCATCTATGATCAGTGTAGACGTCAGTAGATGACGTATTCTTGGTGATGTTATTACCTTTTCACGCAACTAAGTAGCTGATCCTTTGTAACTTTCTGAAAAAAAAGATTAAACAAAACTTATGGTTAGGTGGTTCCCTAGATCTTGAACAGGCAACAGCTAATGACAATTCTAATTGACGATCGTTATTGCAATGACGTCGATACTATGACGTCTTGCCCATGATGTTGTTACCTCTAGGCAAGCTATGTAGTTGGAATTGATTATTTAAATAGTCAAATTTAGAGGAAACCCGTTAGGTTTATTTTATTACAACAATCAATGTCTAAATGATTTTGAGTTGATCTCAATCTGATTTTACATTTAAAAAATAGTAAATACAATAATGGAGATAACAGGACCATTGATAGTGCCCTTTGTTGATTTGTACTCCTATCCGCTATTGTTTATGTGGTTGTAGCTTGACTTTTTGGATGTACAAACAAAAGTCTATAGACTCATAACATTATTACTTTTCACTTCTGCAAACACATTTTATGATTGATCCAACATATCAAAATGACCTTTCTAGATGTTTTAGTTAATTAATCTTGTAGTAGGCTGGGTATGATGATTGTATGTCTTTTTATCTTTTCCACAGGAGTGGGTAAGTAACTGCAATGATGAGTGGCCACTAGCCCTACACATCATATTTTTTAAAAAAGTTAGATAAGAGATTTTGTTTCTTATCCAATATCCAAAGGCATATGCAAATGTAGACCTTTAAATACAGCAATACCTTATACGTTAAAGCATATCCATTGCCCATACCTCTGACTAGGACCCCCAGAACCAAACACTTCAGCTTTTGTTCACATCTAAAGCATATCTTATATTGAAGGTGTTACTTTATGTTCTGTCTTCTATTCAGAGGAACTAAAGTGAATTGAGTCAGAGGAAAAAAGAGAGAGAGAGAGAGAGAGTAAACATGGATGCTTGTTTTCTTACCTCAAGATCAATCTCTGGTGTCAAAGAGCTTGTCCCGTTCATCAAACCCAGAATCTTTTCTTGCCCCAAGAGAAATTCATGCCAGTTTCTCACTAGGAAGTTTGCTTCTCCGTTCTCTGTAAATTGTAAGTGATATACTTTTCATGTTCATCCATACAGATTGTATTATTCATAAGCATGGCCATAGAAAATCACATATCTGTCTGAGAAGTAAAAAAGTTTTCGCTGTTTCAAGCCTGACGAGAGCATTTTGGTTGAATAGGTTCTCTTTCGGATTCATGGAAGCCACTGGACGATGACTGTGTCAACAACTCGACAGCAGATGCTGACTGGAGAGAGTTCAGGGCAAGGCTGGTGGCTGCAGAGCAAGCTGCAACCTCTGAGAAGGACTCGTCCTCGTGGTCTAACCCTGACATGGTGGTTGACTATCCGTCATCGTCCACACTTATCACAGTTGGAAACAAATGGGCACACAAGATCCACGAGCCAGAGCCAGGGTGTCTCCTAATCGCGACAGAGAAGCTAGATGGAGTTCACATCTTCGAAAAGACAGTGATTCTCATCCTCTCTGTTGGACCCTCGGGTCCTATAGGAGTCATACTCAACCGTCCATCGCTTATGTCCATCAAGGAGACTAAATCAACGGTCCTAGACGTGGCGGGAACGTTTTCAGACAAAAGACTCTTCTTTGGTGGACCTTTGGAAGAAGGGTTGTTCCTGGTGAGTCCGAGGAGTGGCGGGGACAACGAGGTTGGGAAGAGCGGAGTGTTCAGACAAGTGATGAAAGGATTGTACTACGGGACGAGAGAGAGTGTGGGATTGGTTGCAGAGATGGTGAAGAGGAAGTTGGTGGGAAGAAGTGAGCTAAGATTCTTTGATGGGTACTGTGGTTGGGAAAAGGAGCAGTTGAAAGCAGAGATCTTGGGAGGGTACTGGACTGTGGCTGCTTGTAGCTCGAGTGTTGTTGAGCTTGGTTCTGCTGTTCAGAGTCAAGGTCTTTGGGATGAGGTTCTTGGACTCATTGGTCCTCAGACTGGCTCTGTTATCTAATCTCCAGTTTCTGTAATGGTTTGTATTTACTAATGGTTTATATCAGTGAGTCATGACTATGTTGTGTATGTCTATCAATGTATGTATTCAGGATTCATCACTAATTTAATGAGTATGAGTGTTTCTACTTTCTCTAGCATGAGTTACTTTCGAAAAACTTAAATAGAAAATGACTTTAATACATAGCATGTTACTTTAGAACAACTTAATAGAGAATGACTTTAATTTATAGCATGAGTTACTTTTGAATAACTTTGTTGTTTCTAATGTCCGTAAGCCTATAAATTCAAATTTTGTGATCATAATATATACAAACCATCCAAGAATCTTAAAAGAGAAGAAGGAAGGAAGATACAACAAACTTTTTATAATCATAGAGATGGAGCACACATCAAGAGCATTAGTCTTAGCTTTAGTTCTATGCGTTGCGGTTCTGATCACTCCAGGAGCGGCTCATGACACCCCACCACGATCGGAATCTCCACCGAGGTCTCCCATCGACTTAGAGAAATGCTGGTCATCTCTCTTTAACGTCCATGGATGTGTACTCGAACTCTTCCAATCGGTTTTCTCAGGCAAGTTTGGACACGTCGGAACCGCGTGCTGCAAGGCGTTTTCGACCATAGATGCTAACTGTTGGCCTCACATGTTCCCGTTGAACCCCTTCTTCCCACCTCTTCTTAAGGACAACTGTGCTCACATTGTTCCAAACTTACCTTGAACACAAAGTAAAAGAAGGGAGAGTGAAGTGTGGACCGTTTGTTTAGCTTAGAAAAGTAATACTATAATCACTCTTCTATTCATTGTTGCAAGTCTTATTAAAATATCATATCTAATAAAAATGAATTTCTTACCAAGTTCATAGACATTGTTGTTTCTTTGTGTGTACTATAATCACTCTTCTATTCATTGTTGCGAGTCTTATTATAATATCATATCTAATAAAAGTGAATTTCTTACCAAGTTCATAGACATTGTTGTTTCCTTTGGTCACACACAAAGAATTGGCAATCTAATATTGTCGAGTGGTCTTTGATTAATACTATACCATTTTGGTCTGACGTATGAAAAAAATATTCAAAATATCTTTGGATGGAAACGGTGTCGTTTTACCAAAAAATGCAGCGACCATCTTCTCCTTCATCGTGCGAAACAAAAAAAAGTTTCACTTTGCGAATCCCAGAGAGAGAGAGAGAAAGCTCGAGTCTTTCGCGGCGCAGAATCTCCTGGAAGAGAATCGGTACGATCTTTATCTATGTTAGTGGTCAGGAATGCTCTCTTTTCAATTATAATCATCTTTGGGTCTCTCATTCATCTCTGCGATTTTGTTCGATTCCTACGTTTAGCTCTGTTTATGCTCTGATCGACTACCATATCAATATTGGGTTTCATGTCTATTGAATGTTTCAACGACGTTGAAGATCAAAAGATGAAGAAAGGATCGAGCTTTTTGAGATCTAATACAAACAGTTTTGAATGTGCTTCAGAAGGATGTCGATTCTGACCCATTGATAAAAATTGAATCTTTTCTATTAAAAGATTGCTTTTTTTTTTCACAGATGTTTAATGCATTAATATTGTTTTCAGTATGCATTTTTGGAGTCATGAAGGTCGGAGGAGGAGTTGGGTATTATTAGTAGAATCTGTTATCGGCTCTTGATAACTTAGAATGTGGAATCTAGCATCGAGTTATCTCACAGGACCGAGAAACGAAGCAAGAGTCCATGCTCACCTGGACTGTTCAGATGACGACGATGCGTCGTCTCTAGGCAGCAAAGAAGAAGGTCTCGAGTGTCCTATCTGCTGGGAATCATTCAACATCGTCGAAAACGTCCCCTATGTCCTCTGGTGTGGCCACACGATGTGCAAAAACTGCATCTTGGGACTCCAGTGGGCTATCGTGAAACTACCCACTCACCCTGTTCAGCTCCCTCTCTTCATCTCGTGCCCCTGGTGCAACCTCCTCTCCTTCCGTCTCGTCTTCAGAGGAGCTCTTAGGTTCCCTCGCAAGAACTACTTCGTGCTTTGGATGGTCGAGAGGATGAATGGGGAGAGGAGACGCGGTTCTCCGGAGGGCAGAGATCAAACCGATGGAAACAGTAATCACACGAGGGAGCAGCCACCACCTCCTCCTTGTCTCCACCATCGCGGAGCTCAACCTGAACCATCAGGCTCTGTTCGTGATCGTCGCGTTCAGAGGGATAACATACAGACTTCGCTGAGGAAGTCTCTGGTCTTCTTTGTCCAGTTGACAGCGAAGTTCCCTCTGGTTGTTATATTTCTGCTGATTATACTCTATGCGATACCGACCAGTGCAGCCATATTGGCTATGTACATTCTAGTCACCCTCTTGCTGGCTTTACCGTCGTTTCTCATCCTCTACTTTGCGTATCCTTGTCTTGACTGGCTCGTCAGGGAGATTGTCACATGAAGAAGTGTTTCTATATTTATTCGACGACTTTTCTTCGACATGGTAGTCCTAAAGACCAGTCCTTCCTCCGTGTAAGTATGATGATTTGGTAACTACCAGTCTTTCTTTTCTATATGTAGATGTAGTTTTTGGTTTTACATTGTTTGTTACTCTTTGGAAGTTTGAAAAAGGACATGTTCATTTGTTGTAAGGGCTGTTCTTGTAGGAGTTTATTAGTATTGTAATATTTGAGAATCCGCCTTCCGATTGTTTGAGGTTTGTCTCAATAAGATTTGATGTTTATAAAATGATCTAGTCATTACACGAGCTAATGCGAATGTCAAAACCCAAAACTACTACTTAGTCATTAGATGAGAGCAAGATTCTTTTTTTCTCTGCAGAAGCATCAGCCATCGCTCACAAGCATAGTTCACAAAGAGAACAAAAACAGAGTATATATATACAGTAACTTTCTTCTCAAGACTTTCCAAAACCTCTTTCATCTCATCAACATGGTTACGTGGGGCAGCTCCTTTCTCATAAAAGTCAAACCTTTACTTGTCTAAGCAACAATGCTATAAGATCTTAGCACTACAACTCCTTTTTTTATAGAAGTCAAGCCTTTACTTGTCTATGCAACAATGTTATCAGATATTAGCACTTTAACTCTTATCAACTCCTTTGTCACAAGTGATCTGACCTATCTCATCAAGGCCGTGCACCTAGATGGAGGATGATTCGTAGAGAACATATACATTGCCATTGAATTGTAGTGAAAGGAACCTTAAACCCTAGCTTTTTTGAGATTCAAATAGACTATTTATGAGTTTATCATGAGTGAAACGTATATGTTAAGGCCGTACACCTCGAACATACATCACATACCAAAAAACAGATGATAGGTTTGAAAAGTTCTCACTTCTCAGAGTCCATTATTAGTGAAACGTAAAGAGCCACGAAACTGTTTACTATTATTTGGAGTTTGATCCACTAAACTCTCGATGGTCATTGGACAAATGATTCTAAAAATAGAACACTAAACACAACTATAAGAACAGAACAGAGAACTCTGTTACCAATTCATTCATTTCTTCAAACTTAGTCCTTCATTTTAAACACAAAACAAAACAAAAAATACAAAA
The DNA here is from genome assembly GCA_016432835.1 of Brassica nigra. NCBI lineage: Eukaryota > Viridiplantae > Streptophyta > Magnoliopsida > Brassicales > Brassicaceae > Brassica > Brassica nigra. The sequence goes on along the minus strand of CM028247.1, from coordinate 10,037,662 downwards.
TACAAAACATAAAAAAAAAAACATAAAATAATGGCAAGAGTTCAGTTATTATTATGTTTCACCTTTCTCTTTGCATCAGTGACCTTCATGGAACATGTTTCAAGTGCCACGACCGCCAGCTCTAGCAAAAGCACAACAGTATCAGAACTGGAGGTCGAGACATCCAAAGAAGTCATGGAATTCATAATGAAACTCGAGAAGAAGTGTCCGCCAAAGGAGGAATACAAGTCTTTCTTCGAGAAACTAAAGAGCACAATGGTAGGCTCAACAAAGGTCACTCTCGAAAAGAAGAAAGGTTTCTTCTCTGCTGCTGCTGGAAAAATATCTGATGCAATGTCTTTCATTGGTTCAAAACTTAGTGGCAAGTCAGCAGAGGTAAAAAAAAAAACAAACTCTCTACTGAAACTCTTTTTTTATGTATTTAGTCTATCATCATCTTCTTCATGATGGTTTTGTGGGGGGGGCATGTGCGATAGGTCAAGAAATCCATGGAGAACTACCAACAAGAGGTGACCAAGTCACTGCAAGAGTTAGAAACCCTCCACAAGAAAATCATTGAGGCAAACCAAGGGAAGGCGGACGGGTCAGCGACAGTGACAGCAGAACAAAAGACAGAGATTAAACAAACAATCACCAGATGGGAAACAGTGACAACTCAGTTCGTGGAGACTGCTATCCAGACCGAGAATGCTTCAAATACTACAGTTGGTGTAGACAAAGTCAAGCTACCTTGAGCTCTCTGAGGCTTTATCTATGCCACAATACATTATATAATATTATTCAAGGCTAGCTAATAATAATTTTAGAGATTTTTTTTTTTTTGTTGGTTGAAATAAAACCAAGATTGGTATATAGGCCAATCAATAGATCTATGGATCGACCTATTTAAGTAAGTAAAGATAGACTGTAACCCGCTCTGTATGTAAACAACATTCAGAAGTGAGTGAGTGATTCCCTAAGTAAAAAATAATTTTTTGAAAATAAGCTCTGATAGCATTAGATGAGAAGATTGTCTAAAGCTTTCGTTTTCTTTTTCTTTTTCACTCTGAAAATGTAGACTAAATCTAGCTGTGTTCTGTCTAAGTTTGCATGTCCTCTTCAACCGCAGCAAAATCAAGCCCAGAGATCTTCATTAGTGCAATGTTAACTGCAAGAATCACAAAATCATTGCAGTCATTCAGATTGTGCTGAGCCGACAAAGCAAAGAGGCCAAGCCCATAATGTAATGAGATGGTAGTACAAGAAGGAGACTGATGGTTATACGTACTAACAGCATCAAGTCCAGATAATTTGGGCATGCACTGTCTGATATTGTCCTCTGCAGATTTATCTGCCTTCAGTGTCTCACACTGGAAAGAAACAGATACTTTCTTCTTCCCGTGTGATTTTGTTCGACTAGTCCTATCACATCTAACCTCCTAACTTTTCAAAGACAATTTGATAAACCTCAGAGCTCAGTCATATTCATTTAGCAGAGGACAGTAAGAGTGTCACATAGAATGAGTTTTATATTCAATTTTCGGCTTTGTTATTGCCTAAGACTTGAGAGATAAAAGACAAGGACGAGACATACCCGTGGGCATGCTGGACATCATTAATTCGAGCAGCATCGTGACCCTTGCACTCCACTACAACTGTTTGTTCCTTTTTACTCTTTATTTATCTATCACAGGAAGAAAATTAGGAACAAGTTCAATAAAAAGGTTTTAAAATTAAGGTTTTGTAAGTGATGAATTCATACATGGTAATCTATGATGGTGAGCTTGATCAACCGATAATCCTCACCGCGGCTGCACTCAGTCTCACAAGCCAGATCTTTGGAAAACAGTACCAATCATACAACATTAACGCAGAATGGTTCAATGGTTATGAAGATTCCGAGGCAATGAAAGCCTCTCCTGATTCACGTTCTTTCGATGCTCCTGAGCTAATTGATTTCATGTTCAACCAATGATAGGCCTTGGAAAGTATACTATAGGAAGAACAAGAAGAAAGAAGGTGAAGTGTTGGCTGAGGCTGAGATGAGAGTGGAGGAGTTGGATTAATTGATGAAATAAAAGACCAAGAAAGGGAGGAACCAGTAGAAGTAATAGTTGGTAGTTGTGAAATTGTAATTGTGATACTTTGCTTGACGTTATGACTTATGTGAGTCGGTAGAAGTCGTTATAAGACCTGAGTATTGTTGTATACCGTTTATTCATTAGTAAAGGAGGTTTACTATTCACATTAATAACAACCAAACCTAGTATCAAAAAGATCTAACTAGTAAAGATAGGACCACATGGTAAAGCTATTCCAGATGCTACTCCTTCCTTCGCATTGCGAGTGTGACCACGTGGTGTTTCAAAGGGGTTGTGACCCAGACACGTTTACGTTTTAAGGAGCAGAGCTGCATCTGGGGTTCACTCTGGGACGAGGTTAAAGATATCGTAAAGGTATAAGTTTTGTGACTCAAACCAGCGTGCGTTTGTTAGTAAGATATTTTGATTTAATGTTTATAGTTTGTTTGTTGGAACAGAAGGTGGAACCTGATGTGTCAGCTTTACAACGCAGCTACTATACATGGAATGTGTTTAAGACGCGAGTTCAAGTTAGCGAAGGAGATGTATATGGAACTGAGAGAGATGGGTCTAGAACCGGATGGTAAAACTCGAGCTATGATGCTACATAACTTGAAGAGACATTAAGGTCATGTAATGTTTTTTTTTGGTCTACTCATTACTTGTTCGACCAGTATCATAAGCCCGAGACCAAGACAGAGATACTTGTTGTTATTACTTTCGTTTAATGCAAGTTACAACACATCTCCCAAAAGCCCTGACTTTCATCGTGAATGATCATCAAAAACGCATTTATTACAAGCTTTCGAGATTCTTTTGATTCAGCACTTGTCCTTTTCTCTTCTCTCATCATCTTCTGCTATGCACATGCTGCGTGGTTGTGAAGTTACAGTAATACCCTCCTCCCTCGATGTGCAAAAGTTAAATGTTAAAATCAAGCTCGTAAAACAGAGAGCCTCGTGTTCCTCGTACCCAATCCCCTCCATCCCTCTCCCTCTCTCTCTGCCTCAGGCCCACAGACTCTGATAAAGGCAGTCTTTCCCGCCAAAAAAAAAACAAAACAAAAACATGCTTCTTACCACTCACTCACCTCTTCTATGCTCTTGTATACACTCAGCCCCACAAAAGAGAAAGAGACCAAAGATGAATAGCTCGTCGAAGGTGATAATGGCGGCCACCATGGTTATGGTAGTGAGCTTAGTAATGGTTCTAAGCTTAGTGCTAGTCCTCCTAGCCGAACTCTACTGCTCTCTCTTACTCGGCCGCCGCAGCCGACGTAGTCATCACTCCCTCACCCTCCCCACCACCACAATCACCCCCGCAGCTGCAACCACCACCACAAGCCTCGCTCATGCCATTTCAACCCCCAACGACCACCCTTCGCCATCCAACACCGATCTCTCGACCAATCCACTAACCACAGGGGTCATTCAAACTCCAAAACCTTTTCTCGTAACCAACAAAACCTATCTTCACCACCGTGAGTCATCATCCTTGCCAGCTTCCCCTGTACCCTCCTCTGTTGATAACTTCATCTACATTTCGAACCCGATGTACTCCAACGACGCTGCGAGCAAACCAGCCACGCCTTTCGAGACCCCTGAGTCTTCACCGTCCAGGCTAGAGACCGGTGACTCTTCTTCTTCTTCAGGCGAGGAAGAAAACGATGTAACGCCGGCGTTGACTCCGATGAAGGATCTTCCTGAAAAGGCATGCTCTGTTTCGTTACAAGACAATGCGAGGTCGTTGGAGAGTTCAGCTAGTGAGTCCAACAACAATGAAGGCAAAGACGGTGGCTTGTCTTCGTCGTCTGGTTCGCCGTCGTATACTTCTCCGTCGTGGTAGTGGTGTTTATTAGTTAATTAATGATGATGATGATTCTTGTTTTTTCTTTTTTAATTTAATTTTTTTTTTTGGACTTGTCTTGGAATGTGTATGACATTATGGCTCGATGACCCAAACCCACGCTTGTTTTTTACCGGAGTTTCCTTCTTATGTCTTTTTCTGTGTTCTGAAGGACCCCAAAAAATCACTGTTTTTTTTTTAATCAATAACTCAAAAGCAAGGTAAAGCTGTCAACTTTATCTTATTTTAAGCTTTATTTCTATGGTGACAATCTTGGTAAAACAATACTATATGTTGAGTTGTATTCAGATTTTTGAATTACCGGAAAATTGTGTGTTGAACCAAAAACCAAAAAAACAAAGAGAAAAGTCAAAATTGAATTGAGGGATTCACTTATTCCTTTTACTAACTCATTGGTTCTATACATTTGCACATGACCACCATTTAATTGATGGATGTCTCTATGGTTTAGTGACTAATGCAAGAAAAATGGTTTGTGCCTTGTGGAACATTCTCTAGTTTAGTAGTTAGATTAAAAGTTTATTTACATCAAAAAAAAATCTAAGTTTCGTGTGGTAAAAAATCGTAGATTAATAATTTTTTTTTTAAATAATAAAAACAAGTAGAACCATCAAATAAAATTATCAGAAAGGATTTTAAAAAAAAAAATCAAAGTGGACACATGTTTAGCACCCAGTTTGGTTCGACCGGTCAACAAGGTGAAATGCGTGCCGGGTTGTAGTAAATGATAAGGACTGCGTCACGTTCTCAAGCCCATAGTCTCTCTAGTAAAACTCCGCCGTCGATTCCATGGCATCATCCCGCCGCCACCACGGCTGCTTACGGCGCCACGTTAACATCCCTCTAGTCACCACGTCATCGTGCTGTACGGAGAACACGACGACCATGCTATCTTGTCTTGTCTTCTACGCAAAATCAACGATCTCGAGTCGTCTCTCAACGAGTTCGAAGGTCGCTATGATGACAAACGTCGCGATCGATACTCGACATTGAGAGACTCCGCGGCGCGTGTCATTCAAACGTATTTCCGGTCTTACCTGGTTCGAAGGTCCGTATCCTTTAGGCAGCCAAAGAAACTCGCTTTGGTGAAATCCAGCTTCGTCTCTCTCAAATCCTCGGAAAGCTACGGACTTGCTTCTGCAGTTGGATTCGATTCAGGGTAGGATTGATCCAATGACACGAAGTAGTAAGAGATCACTGAGCAGAGATTTTGGTGAGGTTTTTGAAGTACATTGATGATTGTGCTTTTAGAAGGTATGGCTTCGTTAGTAAATCTGCAGAAGAGGTATGCTTTGTGGGTAATCACAGCAAACTTAGGGGGTGTGATGGCAAAAAGCCTCAGAGGCTTTTGGTGTAGCAGAAGACAGAACAATCGAGAAATTGAGGAGCCGAATGGGGAAAGTCTTTGTTACTTGTGGTGAGGAATTGGACTCCATGACTGATGAGAGTGAACAAGTGCCAATGAAGAAAGAGTTTGTTAGCTATAAGTTAGTGAAAGGCAATGTAGTGAAGGCACCACCAATTAGGAAGACCATGGTGTTAGATAAGGGGTAGCAATGTGTGTCAGGTTTATGGAAATGCACATGACGTAACTTCGAGTGAAGAGAATGATTCAGTTGGTAGTGCTGAGGAAACCCTCGGGATGTCCAGTGATAACGAAAGGAAGCATGGTTCGAAAACTAGGAACATGATTTTAGTGGAAGAAAGTAGAGGAAAGACCCGAATGATGAAAACTGTGAGCTTTGATGAGAATGGGAACTTGTATAAGGTTTATGGAGATAAGCCAGAGTCAACCATAAGCGAGGAAGATGACTCTACAAGCGGATCAAGAGATGGAAATGAAGTTGAGGGAATCAAAAATGTGCTCAATGAAGAAGAAACTCGTTGTGAAAATGAATTCTCTTCTTCAGAGGGTAGTGAAGGGGATGCCATAGTTACAAGAAATGGTAAAGAGCATGAGAGGGAGATCCATCTTCGAAAAGGGAGCTTAATGTTCTCTCCTCCGTTGCCTCTAGAAATGGAACCTTGACCAGTAGGGTCATGAAAGAATTGAAGTCCTCCAAAGCCAATGAACTCTTTGGCTATGACTATTCTAATTCTGCAGTCTGTTCCCTGAACCCAATTAAGGTAACATAGAAACTGTAAACAAAAGCAGATGGGTTTAGATTAGGTTTCTGCCTTCTTTTGTGTGTGTGTGTGTTTCATCGATAGATCTTTTTCTTTGGGTGATGGTTTCCTCAGTTGGCTATGGACATCAGTTTGCCTAGGTGAAGATCAATGGGAGTGTAATCTTGTTTTCCTGAACTCAATAAGAAGGTTATGTTTGTTGCATTACTCTGGAGAGTGTGTATAATATATGATTCTTGTTCTCATAAACTGATGGATCAAATCCATATTCCAGAAAGTTGTAATAAGCACTATCAGTATCAATTGGCTGATTTGGCTCCGTTACCAAACAAACATGGCCAAGTAACATGCCAGTTGTGACAACAATGTATGCACTAATGCTATCGATCACTCTTTCCCTTCAAAACTATTTGAATAGTCACTAAACTGACGGTCAAGACAACATACACGTGGACGGTGCACGTTGCTTCTCAACTATTTCTGATTTTTTTGGTCTTGTCGCTTTCTCCCACAGATATCTCTCAGCAGAACGCACTGAAAAAACGTGAGCTGTCACGGGTAAGTACAGTTCCAGCATCCAATTAAACAATGACACGTAGATAATTCCACCACGTGTCGTGGTCAATCTCAGATCACTCATAAGTGATCACTGAGACTGATAAGATTGAGGCACTCACTCCAGTGTTCTTTACTCTTCCCAAATTCCGAGAGAGATCAGAGATGGATACGATGCGAATCTCCGGCGTATCTAGCGGAGCCGAGAGTTTGATTCAGTGCAATGCCTTGTCTAGCCTCGTCGGCCGTCGTTGCGACAGCGGAAGATGGAGAAGAACGAGGATGTTTCCGGCGAGGAGCAGAACCTGGCGACTATCTCCGAAGAAGATTCTCTTTCCCTCGGTGAAATGTATCTCTAGCGAGCCAAAGGAGAAGGTCGCCGATGTGGTTATCGTTTCCGAACAAGGTCCAAGTTCGTCCCTTTTCCGTTCCTCATTCAAAAAGTTGCTTTATTTAAGAATAAAGTTTGTAACTTTTAGAGTTTATTGTGAATAATGCAAATGAAAGTATGTAACTTTTTAGAGTTTGTAGTGACTGTTGGGTATGTGAAGTTACTCATTCTTGTGATTTGTATACAGAAGTCTTTAGCTCGTTGAGGCCGTTTGGTCCAACAGATGCTGCTTCTTTGGCATCGAGCATCAAGTACCACTCGGAGTTCACGCCTCTGTTTTCTCCGGAGAAGTTTGAGTTGCCTAAGGCTTTCTTTGCTACTGCACAAAGTGTTAGGGACGCTCTGATCGTTAACTGGAACGCCACTTATGAGTATTACAACAGGGTGAATCCCAAACAGGCTTACTATCTGTCAATGGAGTTTCTGCAGGTTTTGCTTTTGACTCATCCTCCTAGCAATCTTTTTTACTTGGTTTTGTTATCTGAACATCATCTTCTCCCCCCATTGTGTAGGGTAGAGCCCTATCGAATGCAGTGGGTAACCTTGGGCTTAGTGGGGCTTACGCTGACGCTTTGAAGAGTCTAGGCTTTGATTTGGAAAGCGTAGCTAGTCAGGTGGAGATTGATTTATGATTCACTACAAAAGTTGCTTGCTATCACAGAGACCTTATCTTTCTTTATTATGTGCTGAGATGCTAAGTCTCCACTTCAAATCTGTAGGAGCCAGATCCTGCACTTGGGAATGGTGGACTCGGGAGACTTGCCTCTTGCTTTTTGGATTCAATGGCGACTTTGAATTATCCAGCATGGGGTTATGGACTTAGATATAAGTACGGCTTGTTCAAACAGAGAATCACAAAAGATGGACAGGAGGAAGCTGCAGAAGATTGGCTTGAGGTCTTCTTCTCTTATTCTTTCTCCCTTACAGCGTTTTGATACTGAACACTATATCCTCAAAGCAATGCTAAATAGTAGAGTTACCTGTTTCTTTCAGCTGAGTAATCCTTGGGAAATAGTCAGAAATGATGTCTCTTATCCTGTCAAGTTCTATGGAAAAGTGGTTTTTGGATCAGATGGTAAGAAACTGTGGATTGGTGGAGAAGACATTGTGGCCGTTGCTTATGATGTTCCAATACCTGGCTACAAAACTAAGACTACTATCAATCTACGGCTCTGGTCAACAAAAGCCCCTTCAGCAGATTTTGATCTGTCTTCATATAACTCTGGGAAGCATACTGAGGCAGCGGAAGCTCTGTTCAACGCTGAAAAGGTCTGTCTCTTTCTACTCTTCTCTTATCCTGCAAACTTCAATGCTAAAAACGCTGAAAAGTTTCTTTCGTTCCCCCGTTATGGAATTAGATTTGCTACGTGCTTTATCCCGGAGACGAGTCTAATGAAGGTAAGGCTCTTCGTCTGAAGCAACAGTACACTCTGTGCTCAGCCTCGCTCCAAGATATCGTAGCACGTTTTGAGACAAGGTCTGGAGGAAGCGTCAACTGGGAAGAGTTTCCAGAGAAGGTTGCAGTGCAGATGAATGACACTCACCCAACCCTATGCATTCCTGAGCTAATGAGGATTCTAATGGATTTGAAAGGACTAAGCTGGGAGGACGCTTGGAAAATCACACAAAGGTACTTCTTATAATGACTTTGTTTATTTGTTCCCATATCTAGTCTCTTTTTCTTATTTGTTTCCCTTGTCCCAAGATAAATATATATTTTAATGTTTAAACCAGCATCGTGTTTCTGAATAGTTTAATAATGTTTCTAGGACTGTTGCATACACAAACCATACAGTCTTGCCTGAGGCACTGGAGAAGTGGAGTTTAGACCTTATGGGGAAATTGCTCCCTCGTCATGTGGAGATTATAGAAAAGATTGATGAGGAGGTCATCCTCGAATAACATCAAATGTCTCTTCTAGTTGTATTTTTTTTCCATATCTGGTCTAATTTTCACTTTTATGTATTGCAGCTAGTTAGCACAATTGTTTCTGAGTATGGCGTCGAGGATCCTGACTTGCTCAAGGAGAAACTGAAGGCAATGAGGATCTTAGAAAACGTCGAGTTGCCTTCTGCTTTTGCAGATGTGATTGTGAAGCCAAAGAACAAACCAGTTACTAAAGAAGAGGCTCAAACTGTGGTGAAAAATGAACTAGAAGAGGAAGAAACTGCTGGCAAGGAAGCGAAAGTTATCCCACAACCGACAGTTAAACCACCAAAGATGGTCCGTATGGCTAACCTCGCTGTTGTGGGTGGTCATGCTGTAAATGGAGTTGCAGAGATACACAGTGAAATAGTGAAGAAGGATGTGTTTAATGAATTTGTTAAGGTAATCATTCTAACCAGTGAAGCATAATTCTTTATAATGTGCTACATGGAAGAACACGATTCAACATTCTATATTTGTTGCAGTTGTGGCCAGACAAATTCCAGAATAAAACCAATGGAGTAACACCAAGACGATGGATTAGTTTTTGCAACCCGTACCTAAGTGATATTATAACTAACTGGATAGGTACAGAAGACTGGGTCTTAAACACTGAAAAGCTTGCGGAACTAAGAAAGGTATGTGGCTTTGTCAGATTCAGTGTTGTTTCACATGCTGTTATCTTTATAATAAGACACCGGGTTACCTTTGTTCGGTCTTTCTCCAGTTTGCAGATAATGAAGATCTTCAATCCGAGTGGAGGGCAGCAAAGAAGAAGAACAAGTTAAAGGTTGTATCACTAATCAAAGAAAGAACCGGATATACTGTCAACCCTGATGCAATGTTCGACATTCAGGTCAGTTACTTCCAGAGGTTCTTGTTTATGTTTAGATGTATGAGTTCTTTGCTTGGATGCTACCTTTTGGTTTGAGGAAACTATTCCACATCCAGTTTCTGAATGCCAAATCTTAGAAGCTTTCTTATCATCTCGTCAAATAATTAAATATATATTGCTTTTTTTTTGGTATTGAAAACTACTGCAGATCAAACGTATCCACGAGTACAAGCGACAACTGCTTAATATATTGGGAATTGTTTACCGCTACAAAATGATGAAGGAAATGAGTGCAAGTGAGAGGGAGAAGGCATTTGTTCCAAGAGTTTGCATATTTGGGGGAAAAGCATTTGCCACATATGTGCAAGCCAAGAGGATTGTGAAATTCATCACAGATGTTGGGTCTACTATTAACCATGATCCAGAAATAGGTGACCTGCTTAAGGTAATTGATCTATATATATACTTTTACGTGCTATTTTAATCTTATTCTGAACAGACAACCAGGATAAATCTTCCATCAAGTCTGCAGATTGGTACCTATATTATATAACTGCTAATCAGAAGTGTTAACTACTGTGTAGGTTATCTTTGTTCCTGATTACAATGTCAGTGTTGCTGAGTTGCTCATTCCAGCAAGTGAGCTTTCTCAGCACATCAGGTATCAACTTCTTTGGCTAAGTCATCTTCTGAAATTGAGAAAATTGGTAGACTAGTAACTGGACTAGTTTATATGTTTATCATGAGAACCTTAGCAACAAATCCTGTCGCGAGGAACAATTAGGATAAGTAATAATCAATAAATAGCACTCTGCCATTTTCTGAAGACACTAAGGGTTGTCTTGTTTCTGCAGTACGGCTGGAATGGAAGCGAGTGGGACAAGCAACATGAAGTTTTCTATGAACGGTTGCATTTTGATTGGAACCTTGGATGGGGCGAATGTCGAGATTAGAGAAGAAGTTGGCGAAGATAACTTCTTCCTCTTTGGCGCCAAAGCTGATGAGATTGTGAACCTCAGGAAAGAGAGAGCAGAGGGAAAGGTATTATGATTTTTAAAGTCTAAAATCTTTGATATGCTTCCAATCGTCTTCTCAGTGTCAAAAAAGAGCTTCATTATGACCTGTTTCATCATCTTCTCGTTCCAGTTTGTTCCGGATCCTATTTTTGAAGAAGTGAAGCAATACGTTAGAAGCGGTGTCTTTGGCTCAAACTATGATGAACTGATTGGCTCTTTGGAAGGAAATGAAGGCTTTGGACGAGCTGATTACTTCCTCGTTGGCAAAGACTTTCCTAGTTACGTTGAATGCCAAGAAAAAGTGGACGAGGCATACCGAGACCAGAAAGTAAGTAGTGAACGCCTTTTCTTTGATCATCAGAGCTTTACATGTTGACTCTAATATGAAACCTCCTCAGTATCCAACATTGAACTTACCTTTTATTGATGACAGAAATGGACGAGAATGTCAATCTTGAACACAGCAGGTTCGTTCAAGTTTAGCAGTGACCGGACTATCCACGAATATGCCAAAGACATATGGAATATTAAGCAAGTTGAACTTCCATGAGCCTTTGACCATTATGAACTTTTTTGAATGTCTCTTCAAGTTTCCAGTGTATCCAGGTAAAATAAGGAAATCATGTGTAATAATGATACGCAATACAACGAATGTACGAAACAAGATTAAGACAATGAAGCTGGTTACTTTCTTCTTCTATATCATGTTTGTAAACTGTAACAGTAGCAAACAGTAGAAAATGGCACCTATACATCTGCACACACCTTTAAACGAAGAGGAAAAAAAAAGAGTTGACAAATGTTTCAATCCCTAGTTATTTCTAACACATCCCTTTCTGTTCAACTAATATGTAAATTCTGTGTATATAAAACTCAAAAGCTTTGGCCAGACTTGGAAACACAAAAGACATTAGTATCTCTATGTTCAATCAACTCGTCAGAGAAACCGATGGTTCTAGAACAATCTTCTTAGCTTCTGATGAGTCATACGGTGAATTACAACATCTTCAAAACCCTCTCATAGCTGGAGTTACTCTGTAATCCTTTCTGCATATTACATCTCAGAGGAGAAGGTAATGCTTGAGCAAGAACATCACTGCAAGTGCTTAACGTTTCGAAATCTTGTTTCAATTCAACACAATGTTCCTTCACATTAGTATCCTTAGGTTCAGTCAACTCCTCCTGAGAGACCTCAAAGCTTGATGGTTGTGGAACAATCTCCTTATCTTCAAATCTCTTCCTTTTAAGCCCCAATATCACACTAACGGGTCTGTGAAGATTTTGGTGGGTACCTAGAGCTTGGAAACACCCAAAACTTTTGCCACATACTTTGCATTTATAGCTGTTGGAGTTACTCTGAGGTTTTTCCTGAAAGTTACTTCTCGGAGGAAAAGGCAATGCTTCTTGAGCAACAACATCACTGTAACTACTAGCCTTATCGAAACTCGCTTTACTGAAACCTTGTCTCGACTCAACAGATCCTTCCTTCACATTAGCATCTCTACGTTTAATCAACTCCTCATGAAATACTTCAAAGCATGATGGTTCTGGAACAACCTTCTTAGCTCCTGAGACAGTCAACACGGACAGTGAATAACCAGCTTCAAACTCCTGCTTTTCACACGCTAATTTCCCTCTATTTGATGATCTGTGAAGCGTTTGGTGGCCACCTAGAGCTTGAAAACGCAGAAAAGTCTTGCCACATACTTTGCAATTATAGCTGGAGTTACTCTCTGGTGCTTCCTGCAACTTACTTCTCGGAGGAAAAAGCAATGCTTCTCGAGCAACAACATCACTGTGACTACCAGACTTTTTGGAACCCGAGTGAGAAGACACTTTACTGAAACCATGTCTCGCCTCAACAGAATGTTCCTTCACATCAGTATCTCCACGTTCAACCAACTCCTCCTGAGAGACTTCTAAGCATGATGATGGTTGTGGAACAATCTTCGTAGCTCCTGAGTCAGCCAACACATCACACAGCGAATCACTAACTTCAACTTCCTCCTTTTTACGCTCTAATTTCTCTCTGTTTGATCTGTGAAGCGTTTGGTCATGTCCACCTAGAGAACGCTCAAAACTCCTTCCGCAAATTTTGATTCTATAGCTCAAGTTACCCTCTCGTTTCGCCAGCGGCTTACTTCTCAGAGAAGAAGGCAATAATGCCTGAGCAACAACATCACTGCAAGTAGCAGACACTTCACTGAACTCTTGTTTCGACTGATCAACACAATGTACGGCAATATCACCCGGAGGCAAGTTTCTGATCACAGAAACTCGTTCAGAGAACATAACCAAGCTCATCGCAGCTTCATCCATCTCATGTTTCTCAGTCTCGGTCATAACAGAAGAAGATTCTTTGAGTGACGATGAAGGATCAAGAGCTTTATTAGGTCCGATGGAGGTTGAAACGGAGCAAACCCTAGGCTTCTTGAGACCCCAAACCCGTTTCAACTCAGAATGAACCCTCTGGTGACCATACACAGCTTGTGCGGTTGCGAACCATTTTCCGCAAATTTTGCAAACATGAGACATGTCCGCTTCCTCTGACAATACAAAGCTTAAGCCTTTGTAGGGTTTCGCAATTGAAAAGACACAAAGAACGAAACTTTCTCTGCTTGTAAACCTGTTTCATCACAAGTAACCCCGACAGTAATCAAACCCACGAAAAGTTTACTCTGACATTATCGAAAAAAAACTCTCGATTTCGAGAAAGGACTTTGCTTTTCCGTTCAACTTTCTCGAGAAAATGGGGGAGGAAGATGGAAGAACCAGAGAAAAAAAAGTTGACTTGATCAGCTTACCAGATAAAAATCGTCTCTTGATTTTCTGAACTTGGAACCCTAAGCAAAAGGTTTTGCCTTTCACAGAGCTTGGATCAGTGTCGCTCTCGATCAAGCTTACTCACAGAGACGGTGGAGAAAGTTACTTGTTATGGAAGGTAACAAGGCAATTTCGCAGAGGGATAGTTATCTCCTACGCTCGCGCCTACAGTTAACTTCGTAGTCTCTATTACATCATCTTACACAAAACCGAACCGGTTTAAGAAGGAACCAGAATCAAACCAGATATCATACACATGACTTGGTCCAGAAATGATAATACATGCTAATGATTATTATCAACAAGAATCACAATCACTTGTCTCATCTTTCCACACATTTTGAGTTTCTTCTGAGCAAATAAAATAAATTAAACGAGAAATCGAAGAATGCAAATTTGAGTCATCATCATCATCAACATCTTCTTCTTCTGTTCTAACCACAAGAACAATGCAAGTCTGGTCTGGTCTTTTAGTTAATGTCCACTTGAGGAACTTTACCACCAGCTTGAATGATTTGTTTCTCAAGCTGCAACAAACACACAATGTCATGATCATTGTCGTCAAAATGATATCTGAACAGCATTCACAAAATTATCACTCACATTGAACATATCTTGAAGCTTTGTCTGTAACGCCTTGAACTCGATATCCACCTGCTGCAGACATCTCACACACCTGTAAGTAACAACATCAGAGGTTATTATTATTACTTCAACAATCTCAACCAAATGAGTTTCACAAAGAAAAGAGCTTCACCCTTCGTAGTTATTAGCCTCACAGTATTCCTTGAAGGTAACACACAAACCTTTGACCCTCTTGGCACCAACACTGAATATTAAAAAAAAAAAAAGACAGAGAGCTTCATCTTTCCACCACACGTAAGAATCATTTTACTTAAGATTTGGACAAAGAAAAGGCTAGCAAACCAAAACATACCTTGAGCTACTACCCTTCAATTGATGCACGCTCGCACCAACCTGACTAAAATCCACAGTTCCTGTCTGGTCCCTGAGATAGATTGAGTCGTGTAAGAGAAGACAGGCAGAGTTATATGATGAAAAGTGGGATACTTGTAAAAAAAAAAGAGAACTTACAAAGCTCGAGCCATGTTGCCGATAAGCTTAACACAATCCTCAAAGAAAAGAGAGAGAACCTCGGCCACAAAATCAGGACTTGCATCATCCTGAAGCTTTTTTAACTCAGTAAACTGATCATCCAGAAAGCCCTTCACAACCAAAAACATAAAACAAAACAAAGCAATGATCTAACAGCAAACCCCATCAAAGTTCCAAACTTTTTTTTTCAGTAAGAGGCCTGAAAACTATGTTGACAATTCGATAGAACACACAAAATCATCAAAGATTCAGGCTTTCGATAGATTCAGGTATCCAACTCTGCTCGAATGGAATGGGGATTTGTGGGAAAGTGATGAAACAAACCTGTTGGTAGAGAGAAACGGTGTAATTGCGATATTGCATCTGCAGCTGAGCAACGAGAGCGTCCATGAGTAGAGAGATAGAGTGAAGCAAAGAAACGGAGATCGAGCGAGAGAGAGAGAGGAGGAATGGAATGGAAATGGAGTTCGTCGTTGATTTCTTTCTTTTTGGACTGATTTTGACTGCAAATAATAGCCCAATCCCAAGACAAGCCTCCTCTTTTGTCCTTTCACCAATTATATAACGCTCCTTTTTAGCTTTAATAGAAAATGAAAAATAAAATAAAAAGACAGACATTTACATACATGAAAACAAATATTAACTCTTTTCCACAAAATAGATTTTTAATATTTTATACATATTAAAAATACATTATATCACTACAATAAATATCAAACTTTAATAATTTTTAACCAGTATTAATAAAATCAATAAATTTTCCTGAAGATTACAACTTCATAGAAAACACAAAACTAACGGTAGAGGGAAATTCTTTTTTTTCATGATTGGACCGTTTACATGAAAGTTAGTTTGTATGTGTTTTATTTTAATTTTACTAATGAAAACATAGATTAAATTTCTTTTGTATAAGTTGATTGACTATTTACATGGAAAGATAACCAAAAACAATGGTTGTCAAAAAGACAAAAGGTTTTAAGAGACGAGGACCAATGATTGGGAATGAAATCAAATTAACGAAGCATAAAATCTTTTACGTGTAGCTTTCAGAACGTGCAAACTGTTAGTTGTCAAATCCGATACTCAGAATCTCCAAGCTGGTATACATTGTCAACTCTCTTTGTGTTTTAACTAAAACACACATTTTACAACACATTGACTGTCCTAATATTATAAACCAGCATCACATCTATGGAACCAATTTCAAATAAATCCATGATATCAAAGAGATAATACAGACCATTTCATTCAAAAAAAAAAAACAGACCAGATAATCACAACAAGAATAGAGCTTAACATAACAACAACAAAAAATCACTTTGTAAAATTACAAACTGATGATGGAGGTAGGAATATATGTAAAGGCAAAAAGAATCATCGTTTAGGCAACGGCAGGCATGTCCATGAGCCACGAGTCTAGTGGCTTACCAATGGAGTAGACAATGAAACCAATCTCTCTTAGCTTCTCAAGATTCATGATGTTTCTTCCATCAAACACAAAAGCCGGTTTCTGCATGTTATCAAAGATCCTCTTGTAATCCAAGTTCTTGAACTCATCCCACTCTGTCAAGATACATATACCATGCGCATCCTTGGTTGCTTCATATGCATCCCGACTCACACTCACTTGTTTCACAGTCGTTGGGCTCGTAGGCTGCAAATGAAGCGGATGGTCCCATTCAAACTTGTTCATCGACAAATCCCTCTGGATCTGATCCTCTGTCACCTGAGGATCGTAAATGCTTAACCTCGCTCTGTCTCCTAAAAGACCCTTGCACACGTCAATGGCTGGTGTCTCCCTAGTGTCGCCAGTATCTTTCTTGAACGCAAAACCTAGAACAGCGATCTTCTTGTTTGAGACGGTGTTGAACATGGAAGACACAACCCGGTTCACAAACCGGCTCTTCTGATAGTCGTTGATCTTGATGACTTGCTTCCAGTACTCAGCCACTTCAGGTAGTCCATTGCACTCGCAGATGTACACAAGATTCAGAATGTCCTTCTGGAAACAAGAACCGCCGAATCCAACACTCGAGTTCAAGAACTTGGAACCGATTCTTGAGTTGGTACCAACAGCGTAAGCCCACTTGCGTGACATCTGCGCCAGTGGCTTCACACAGAGCCGACATCGCATTAACAGATGAGATCCTCTGAGCCAAGAAAGCGTTTGCCGCAAGCTTCGAAAGCTCAGCAGACGAGAGGTTAATGGTTATGATCTGGTCTTCAGGAACCCAATGCGCATACACTTCCTTAAGCGTCTGAACCGCTTTAAACCCTTCAGGCGTTTCCCTCCCTCCGATGAGAACACGGTCAGGGTTAAAAAGGTCTTTAATCGCGGTTCCTTCCGCGAGAAACTCAGGGTTCGAGAGAATCTGGAACTTGATTCCTTTGCTGTTATGAGTCAGAATCTTCTCGATAGCTTCGGTTGTTTTGACGGGGACGGTGGATTTCTCGACCACGATCTTGTCGGAGACCGAGACGTCTGCGATCATACGCGCGGCGCTCTCCCAGTAAGTGAGATCAGCTGCTTTGCCTGCGCCGAGACCTCCGTTGTGTTGACGGATACGAAGACGATATCTGCTTCTCTGACGTGTTTGTCAACTTCGGTGCTGAAGAATAGGTTCTTGCCACGGCACTGCTTGACGACTTCGTCGAGACCAGGCTCGTAGATTGGAAGCTGGTCGCTGTTCCAAGCGTTGATACGTGGTACAGAGATGTCAACCACAGCTACTTCGATGTGGGGACATTTTAGAGCAATGACTGCCATGGTTGGTCCACCCACATAACCGGCTCCAATGCAACACATCTTCACCATTTTTCTGCATATAATTTTTTTAAAAAATTACAAACTCATAATCGGACCCAAGAACCACAAGAAAATCTAATGACTTTCTCATGCATTAGAAACAAAGAAAAACAATATATGTAAAGCGAATTAATTTACAATAATAGGAGACACTTTTGTGCCGATTTTAGATTTATTTATGTAACAAGTTGAAAAAGAAAGAGTAAGGCACACGGGAACGACCGACATTCTAAAGAGTTAGATTATCAAAAGTGTTTAGTATTAGCTACTAAACACTGACATGGAACAACACTTAGTATGCGAGCAAAGACTTTACTAAATGAGGAACAGATCCATATGTATGTACCAAGAAAAGAACAAACTAGTATAGTTTAATCACACGGACGGATCCAGTCAGAAATCTGGCTCGATTAAGGAGGAGAATCAGCCATAAACCATTGATAATTCCAAAACTAGCACGCACAAAAAGCAAAGGATCCATTTGTTTCGATAAATTCATGACGGAGAGAGCGTAAAAGATATAGAGATTTAAATACCTCTCAGTAAAAAGATACTAGTATTCCTTTCGGACAGAGAGAGAAGACTTCTGGACAGTAATTGTCTGAGTGAAATGGCGATGACATTGGTCAGACCAAAGACGAAGTATTTAAAGATGGCTTTTATGAGACGTAGATTTCCGATTCTGCCCCTGACACCGACCAGATATAGAGGATGATTGGTAACGGCTGTGAGAGCTGCACACAGTCCCTTTCAAGTTCACAACACTAAATCTAAAGCAATCAAGCTTTGTAAAATAAAATTTGTTCAGAGCAATAAAATTTATTCACAACAATATATGTATCTTTAAGTGCGGTAGAAAGCTAATTCTCCACAGTTCATTTTTGTGGATTTTCCAAAAGAAAAAGGAATATTTCATTTAACTTTTTATTAAAAAATAAGATAAAACTAAACCTAAGATAAACAGTAAAAGCCCTAGTTGTAAACATATATATAACTAACATAATAGAGCAAAAAGAATAAGAAGAAGCAACAGAAAGGTATGTGGTGCATCTTGTCTTCTTTTATATTATTGCCTCTATTTTTAATGTTATTTTGACTTATGATGAAATTTGTTTTTTTGTGGGTCAAATTCGATTATGAACAATAATATGATGAAATTTGATTATGAACCCAAGTTCCATGAAAAAAAAACCATAGTTCATCTAGTCTTATTCTATGTGCATGTCCTCCTAATTTGATGATGAGCTAGTTTTTAAGTTGTATATTAAATTGTTTGTCGTAGTACTTAGAGTTTTATTAATTGAGTATGAAGAATTTTTTTATTAAATTTTTAAGAAATGATTAATTTATTTAAGAAAATTTTCAGAATTACGACTTTTTATTTGTTCAACGAGACAAAATTGTTATAAAATTTATTTCATATCTATTAATATGATGTTGAATATATGTATATGATATTAATCTACAGCATGATCCTACAGCCAAAAGTCTACAGCAATAAATCTACATCAACAGTAAAAAATCTACAGCAACAATTCTACAGTAAAAAAAATTAAAGCTACGGTCTTTACCAATCGGACCCATAAAGACGGTGGAGTTCTTGTTTAATTTACAGCTGGCATTCTATCTTTCCAAGAAAACGAGAACTCCTCTTGTATATCAGTGCCGTACGCGCTTGTACATCGTATGATCGATCGGCCAATGATGATCATAATTCTGTTTCTCAAAAAGAAAGAAACTGAAATAAAAATTGACAATGTTGACTTTTATTAAAGAGCGGACGGCACTGCGTTTGTTTCTGGATTTGATAAAAGAAGGGGAAACAAAAGTGTTTTTTTTTTTTTTGGTTATGGTATAGAACAGAAAATAAACAACTAAAGATGTTTTGGTGTAACTACTTAGAAAATAGGCACACAAACAGTGGTGGATAATTTATACTATTAACTTTTAGATTTTATACTACACAAAGACATATTTATATTTTCACTTATTTATGACATTATATTTTTTAAATAGAAGTGTGATTCCAAAACAAAAAATGTAAGCATCTAATATAGATCGAATCAGGAATTAGATGTCCGTGAACCTTTTATGCTACCTAGATTAGTAAAAAATATATATCTTTACTAGCTCTAAAAAATAACTGAAAACTAAATATTTTTTCAACATCAATCTTGTAAGTTATGTTACAATTTTGACATCTTCTTATATAGGTCTAGATAATTTACTAAACTCATTAGGTAATACTCTTTCCGTTTTATTTTTATATGTCGTTTTAGATTTATGCACACATATTAAGAAATCATTTAATTTTACATATTTACAAAATAAAAACATCATTACCAATACACATAACCACATTTCAACAAATATAAAAATAGATTGGAGAATATTATTAATAAATTTTGAATTAAAATCATAAAACGACATTTATTTTGAAACGAAAATTTTGCTCTAGAACGACAAATAAATCGAAACGGAGGTAGTATATATTTAGATAATTTCTAAATATTTTATCTAATCCTAATCTCCTTAATTAGGTAGATTAACTCAACTTGTGACTCAAGCTTAAGTCAACAACTTTCACATCTAGCAATATCTTTTTTGGTCATCTTTCTAGCAAATATCAAGAGTTGATATTTGGATAAGATTCGCACCCAATATCTCGAACTCAGTAAGGATGTAAATGCCTAATTACCTTGATTATGCCGATCCATGACAAAGCGTCCTAATGTGATAACTAATGCATGGACCACTAAGATTATGGAATCAATCCCAAGGCTAATAAGGCAATATATCGTGCGCGGATTCTCATAGTTCCCTTAAATTTTCAAGACCAACGTTTCATATTCGTTTATAAATAATCATTCTTCTTTTTCAGTAGAATTGAAAATTAAGTCGGAGAAAACAAACATACAAAAACATGAATCTAGCATTGATCTTTGTGGTGTTATTCACGATTCTTGTGTCGGTGGCTGACGCTAAGTGGGAAGACGCCCACGCTACGTTTTATGGTGACATTAACGGCGGAGAAACCATGAGTTAGTATTTTATATAATTTCCAATGAGTTTATATCTTTATGTGTTCAAATCAAATAGGTATAGAATTAGTTATACTGCTAAAATGTTTATGCGATTGCTATTTCGCATGTCCAAACATACTCTTCTTCTCCTAAAACACGTTTAGTTCTATTCATCCCCTGATTACATAAGATTCATGATAAAAAAAAAAAACATTCAGCTATTTCTCTTATTTTAGTTTTTTCTTTTGATCAACGTTATAATTAGTTTATACTTTTATTCGATAGATAGAGATATAGTAAGAACTAAGAAGCATAAACCTTGTGTATATATAGTGATATATGAAAAGTTTCCATGCATAGTTAGATGGTTATCTATTTATTAATACATGTTGACAAAGATATGTAATCATTTGCATTCATAATCGTATCTTGTAAACCGTAGGGTTTATAATGAAAACTATCTAATGTATTTCATTTTTTAAAATATTTGGTGTGACAGAAGGAGCATGTGGTTACGGGGATCTAATCCAAGAAGGTTATGGGTTAGAGACGACCGCGCTAAGCACGGCGCTCTTCAACAACGGCCAGACATGCGGCGCCTGTTTCGAGCTCGTATGTGCAAACTCACAATGGTGTAAACCAAACGCTGGTTCAATCACAGTCACAGCAACTAATTTCTGCCCACCCAATTACTCCCCACCGCTTAATACACGTTGGTGCAACCCTCCAAACAAGCACTTCGATCTATCGATGAAGATGTTCATTTCCATCGCTGAGTACAGAGGAGGGATAGTTCCTGTGAAGTTCCGGCGAGTGAAGTGTCAGAAGACAGGTGGCGTGAGGTTTGAGATCAAGGGGAATCCTTATTTCATCATGGTTTTGGTGTATAACGTTGGAGGTGCAGGAGATGTAACTCGTGTGGCTATTAAAGGGCATAACAGTAAATGGATCCCTATGCAGAGGAACTGGGGACAAAACTGGAACACTGGTGTACGTTTGGTGGGACAAAGACTCTCGTTTGTTGTCCAAACCAGTGATGGTGTGAGCATGACGTTCTTTGATGTGGCGTCCGAGAATTGGGGTTTCGGTCAAACTTTTGAAGCAAGATTAAACATTCATTAGACTTCACATGATTTTAGTTTCTAACTTTCTAGAGTATTTAGTTGGAAGCTAGTATTCCATCATTAAATAAAAACCGTAACATTCCGGTTTACGATTTGCGGTAGTATATGTTAAAAACCACGATTTATAAAAACAATAATTTAGCTATTTATATTATTAAAGTACATTTCTTTTTGGTGATTGTATGATCACTAAATTTTCAAGTTTTTGAAAAACTAACGAACTCATATTTGGTGAAATGTTGAATCCCACATACCGAGTGAGCATGTGTGAAGAAGGTGGAGTCACTGATGTGAATGGTCAGGACATTACAATATTTTTTTGTATTCAACCATTTATATCAACGTAGATTTTATTTTACTTTCAATAGATGCACATTTTGTTATATAAAAAGCAGAAAAGATACCGCATATATTATTTTAGAGCATAGTTTAGCAACCTTCTTCTTCAACATAAATCCCAAAGACTTCTTGCGCAAGTAGAGGTTTCGCCTATTCGATAAGTTTTGGAGCATGCCAAGAATCTATGGCACCTCCTAACCTCTTGATGATGTCTTCTTCAGAAACATACCAAGGTGGTATAATCTTCGAGGCGTAAGGGTACATATCATTAGCGGAGTTCTTGATGGTACTCTCCGCTACTTCAGCAGCCACCGCAATTTCTACAAAAACCAACACAATGAGTTAGGTTAGATTTAACAGCTAAAGACATACAAAATCGATTCTCTTACCTTCCAGTAGAAGTCACCTAATTAATTAATCAGTTTTTTTTAAATAAACAAACAAATAAGAATTATTTTTCAAATTTTTGATGCCATTGCTTTCTATTTCCAAAACAGTAACGTCTTCTGAATAAAAAAGCTGCATTTTTGTATGTTATTGTTATATACAAATTGGTCAAAATCTTATCCATATGTGACTAAGTTCCCTTTTTTTTTTACTAAGTTCCTATTACCCTATAAATTTCGAAATATAATCTATTAATTTAGGGTCCTAATTTTTATCTACTGTTTATAAGTCATTGTAGGACCATTTAATTAGTTGTCTAATATGTCTTATTTTATAGTTAACATTAATTATTTTAATATATAAGTAGGATATCGGACAGAATCTGCTTTCTTAAGTACAGTATCATCTATCTGTTATAGATACTTTTATCTGTTATATATTGAACGTGTTTCAACACTTTGAGATGTAAAAAAATCGGTAACATATTCACCTATATTTTAGGAATATCAGTTAATTACAATTTTTAGAAAATTATTATTATAAATAAACTTTCAAAGATAGCCAAAAAAGAAACATTTAATAAATTATCGTAATTCAGCAATATTTGTATAAATTAAAATCACATACTTATTTTAATATTTTAATCATCACGTAGGTCATTGTATTTTAATATATTATCATTTCAAGTTTGAAAACCATAATAACAACATAAAATTTTCAATAATCAGAACATATTCAAAACAAGTTTTTAAACTATTATTTCCAAACACAACATGGAAATATAAATTATCATAAACAAATATTCATCTACTGTATAACTAAATAATTTTTAATATATTGTATGCAAATTGTAAAATTAAAAGCTATATTAAAGAAGATTATTTATTTGATTATTTCATATATATTATAATTTATGTATCAAACTCAAAAATAAATTAATAAGTAATAAGAATATGAAATATATAAAAGAAATCACTATATAACAAAAAAACAAATCATTAAATGTTAATAATGACAAATAAAAAATTTAAACAATAAAATTACAGAGTTCTACAATATATAACACTAAATGTAAAATATATATTTAAAAATTCTATAATAATATCAAAATTATAAATTTATAATATGAAAAATATCCGTACGAACGTGCGGGTAAACTCTAGTAGTTTTATTACAGTTGGCTATATAAAAAAAAAACAAAAGATTCTGGACCGACCAACTTAAACTTAGCAATAAAGTTCCAAATTAATATTTATATTTTGACAACGATGGATTGGTTAAAATATGATCAACTTGTATGGCATGATTCCACGAACGTCGTGGAGTTGACCATAGAGACCTCTGCAAACTGCGACATGGTCAAGTCAAGAACTCACCAAACTCCATTCTCTCTCTTTTATTTGACCGACCAACAGAAAAAGACACAACACACTTCTCAAACTTTCACTTCACTGACACAACAACAAAACTTTTATTGCACTAAACATATACATCAAATGATGAATAAAAAGATTACAAAGGTCAAATAAATTCAATACAAATATATATGTCTATACTAGTAACACAACAACTAGATCATCCGATTCACTTCAAATGAACCACCAAACTAGGATACAAAACTGCTACGGATAGATCACCTTCTGTAGGAATTGCTCAAGGATTTAGGAGAACCAGCGAAGAGATCCAACAAGAGCTTCTCAAGATCATCAGTGCTGTACTTAATATACCTCTCACTCACACTGTTCTTGTGTCTACTGCAAAACGTCCAGTACGCTTGAATCACCCACATCGACGCCTTTGTCCTCACGTCTTCTCTCAGCCTCTCGTCCGATATCAGCCACCCGGTTTGCGCCTTGTACACTTCCTCAAACGCAGAGTTGAACCCTTGAAACCTCTCCCTAGGACGCAAGTGTCTTGAACCCGAACCCGAGCCAGAACCAGAACCTGAGCCTGAACCGTCTTCTTTGAGGAAAGATAGGACAGGGAGCCAGGTGGCGCGTTCGTACTCAGTTGCTTGCTGCTGAAACTTCCACGTATGTTTTCTGTTCCACTTGTCGCCAAAGATATGTCTCAGCTCGGAGTTCAGCACTTTCCTGGTCATGTAGTGTATGTTGTTGAGGAGAAAGATGTGTCTCAGAGAGACGTCTCTGTACAGTTTCGATTTCACTTGAAGGTTAGCTTCAAGAACCGAAGCTATGGAGTAGAAATGCCGTTTCATCGCCAGAAACTTCTCTGGTGAAGAAGAGTTCTCGTTGTTAGACTCTTCTTCCACTTGGTTGATAACAACATCTGGTGGTGAAGGAGGTATTGCGAGATCCTCCACATCCTCGTGCTCCGTGAGAAGCGAGTCAAGAGTCTGGCTAAAGTCCGTTAACGCCATGAGGTAGTTCATGACGTAGTTGGTAAGCGGGTGAACCGCTCCTCCAGGGAAAGGATGAGACGAGACATCAGAAGCAATGGCACTCTTGAACTCAAGAAACGTCGCTCTCGCGCAGTCGCCGAGCCTCCTCATCACTTCCCTGTACTCTGTTCTCACTGACGAACCGAGATGGTCCGAGAAGAGCGCATCGATCTCCGGTAAAAGCTCGGAAGCTAGCTCGTACATTTCAAGAATCCTAAGCAACTTCTCCGGCTGTCGCGGACCGAGAGACACAGCTTCGCCGAAGTTGAGCAACTGCATCACCGGAGCCTTCACCGTATCGACAAAACTCTCGTTTACCTCCCCGAAGATCTGACTGTTCAGAGACTTCTCGCTAACGAGATACACCTGCACGAGGTTTCTCATAACACGAACCCATTTCTTGATGTTTGTATTCAACGTAGCCCAATCCATCTTCAAAACGTCTTCGATACTCAACTTCTCGACCTCGTGGTCGTATAGAAACTCGTCAAGAGCCTCTTTCCTAACCATTGTACACACCTGGATACACTCACGGTCATACCCTGAAGCAACCATAGTGTCTGCAATGTTCTTGAGATCTGATATAACATCAGGTCTAATCAAATCACCTGAGTTTCTCCTACCGTTGCTGCTGCTTCCGAGAATCAAATCCTCAGTGGAAGCAGCGCCAAAAGAAGCCGTGGAGCCTTCACTAGACCCGTGTTCAAGCGCGAAAGGCAACCTGTTCTCAACAAGAAGATGCTTAAACTCATCCTCAAGCCTCGCCATCGCCGTTTGAAGAACGTCACGAGCTTTCACCTCCTCCTCTGTTCCGTCCAAACGATCGATCAAAACTCTCAGCTCATTCACAGCGTCCAGAAACTCGTCCCCTGCGTCTGAACCCAAGTCCCAGATCATGGTTTCATCGACCTCACGTGTCATGATCTTCTCGCAAACGAGATTAACCCTCTGCTGATCGATCTCACCTGTTTCATCATCTCTTCCCTCGGAGATTATCACCACCACGCGAGATAGCTCTGATAAGAGATTCCCTAAAACCTTGTTAGCGTTTCTAGTGAGGCTCTTGCCGGATCTAAGCTCATTCACGAGATACTCTGCGGCAACAATCAGCTTCTCTTCTCCATCTACTCCCATCTCTACTAAACTCTCACAAACAAGCTCTAAACCCTGATTCTCGTAAACCGTTCAAAAACCCAGAAGATGAAAACTTAAGGTCGACATGAAAGCTTGAGACTTTGATCGTTTTCACATGGAAAGATTCGTAAAGGACAAAACTTTTAGAAAAATCTGGAGAAGGGAAGAAACGTACGGAGGATTATGTGGTAACGGAAAGCCTCTTTGAAGATTTCTCGCTGTCTAAGACAGATTTTCTTGGTGAATAACTTTCCCGGAAAATATTTTTTTTTTCTTTTGCAATTTTTTTTTCTTTGTTGTGGACTGATCTGTTTTGGTCCTCTGAATAAAGAAAGGACCTTCCACAACACAGGAAGAAGAAGAAGAAGAAGAAAGATTCAACGGAAGAAATGTCGACCGCTCTATTTTATTTTTACTGTTATTATTATTGTATTTTATCCACTATCAATTAATTAACTGTTTTGGATTATTAAATTTTTAACTACGTTGCTAATCACACTCGGCTTCTAAACAAGTGCACCCAAAAAACATTTCTAAATTAAATATGCTTCTTGTATTATATGTTTTGATTAGAGTTATCAATCTAAATGAATATGGAGACAATCTTAAGATAAGGGGTGTTTCTACTAGAGAAGAAATAATAAAGTGATTAATTAGAATGTTGTTATAGAAAATTTTTGTGTAATTTAGTGATAGAGTATTTGATGTAGTTGTAAAAAGTAAATGAAAAGTAAAATTAAAAATATTATTTACAGTAATATTTTAAACATTTCATTAAAGAATGTTTAAAAACAGAATTATTATAGTTATTTTTATTATTTTTAGTTTCATCCTTTAAATTATATAAAAATGACTGCTGAGTGAAGCAGTGTTTAGAAAGAAGAGAAATGATTGCTAATTAGTATCGTTGTAAAAATTAAAGCTAAACATAATTGATACATTTTTCCACAAAAAAAAAACACATAATGGATACATTTTAGCCATTCACCCCCAAAATATATAAGAATCATTCTAGTATATTTGACCTTACAACTGACTGGTAGTGCAACAGTAGTGATGTAATTATGCTAAATGTTCAAATTTAATGAAAAGAGGCAAGGTTTGGACCGGAATATATATACACATATGTGTGTGAAAAACAACCATTTGTTTGACGGTTTATTTTGCCTGATAAGTA
Organism: Brassica nigra; assembly: GCA_016432835.1. Lineage (NCBI taxonomy): Eukaryota > Viridiplantae > Streptophyta > Magnoliopsida > Brassicales > Brassicaceae > Brassica > Brassica nigra. Next base: position 10,010,556 of record CM028247.1, on the reverse strand, counting down.
AAATATACATGAAAATAAAGATGATAGCCACATGAATTTGTGTATGTAGCAAATAACTTTTTCATTGTTATTTGGTCAAAATTTCCCATTCTCTTTACATCAGATGGAAATAACAGAACGATAAGAAATAGTCCACATCATCCTTTTCTTAGAATTTATATACTGTACTTTTATGCTACATAGAAATAATGCTCAATAAAATATTACATTGTACTGTTTATTATAATACTAGTATAAATCAATTTTAAATCAAAATCAATTTTAAATCAAAATCACTAAAATTTCACCTTAAACCTAAAACATAAATCCAAATCTAGCAAATTAAGCTTCGCACCATATAAATAAACTAAAACTTGAGGATGATGTATATTTTATTGTTTTCATAAAAATTAAAATAGAAGAGAAAGTTGATGAAATGTAACAGGAAATTATCGTGCTCTAGCTCTACGTATATGTGTATGTTTAGTGTGTGATAAGAATAGTTTTTGTATTATTTTCTAATATATTCCTTCTGTTTTATAATACACAAAATTTTGATTTTTTGCACATAAATTAAGATTTTTTTTTTAAAACAATCATTTAAAACATTATATATATTAGAACAGAGACCGTGTACATGTGTCGAATAGTATGTGATAAGGCTAACTAGATATTTCAATTAGGGCCGATGTCTGCAGCCCAAGCCAATCCAACCCTATAAATCACCGGATTGGAACTTAAAATATAAATTCAAAATTTTTGCAAGCTAAATTGAAACCATACTTAAGTAGCAATGGTTTTGCGGGTTTTGAGCATGGCCAGTCGGACCAGCCTACTTGACACCCCTTAGGCTAACTTGGTACATGTTGAATAATTTGAGGAGAAGAATGTCTCCTGAAACTTCGGTTCAGCGTATTACTCACGCATAAATTTAAAGTATTTTAGTCAAAAGCAGAGAAGCTAATTTAATTGAAATTTTGGTTGAAATAAAGAAAGTCCCTTGGAAGTTTGAAAACAATAATTCTAGGTCCGAATAGAACTTAAATGTGAATAAATACGTATGAATTCATACTTTTGTATAAAATTTCCACACAGCAGCCACATGAATTTTGTCTGTTTGCAATGATTTATTAAATTGGTTATAACAACACAATGATTTATTTCTCTACTTGCTCTAATAGCGATATCATCACTGATGGTCATGAGGTTCTTGTGGACAACAAGTAAGATGCATGCACCAACATATTTTGCATGTATAATCACGAAGACAATTGGTATCTTAATAAACTCTGATGGCCCATTGTCGGTCCAGGATAAACTTGACTGTATGTGCTCAAATCTCAACTAGGACTATCACCAATGTATTTTACTATTTTTTCCTCTATAATAGATATATGTAATTTGTTTCAATGTATTTCTCTAAAATAGAGATCTCCAAATATAGAGCAAAATATAGAGAATGCTATTTCTTCCTCCATAAGAGTATCTCCAACTCACCTCTATATTTACCTCTATAATAGTATTTGGAACCAAAACTACTCTATCCCTACTCTATTTTTTCCTCTAAAATAGAGATTACTATATTTTCCTTTATTTATAGAGGAAGAAATAGCATTTCTCTATATTTTGTTCTATATTTGGATATCTCTATTTTATAGAAATATATTGGAGCACATCACATCTCTGTTATAAAGTTCCTCTCTATAATAGAGAAAAAATAGCAAAATACATTGGAGATAGTCTAAATAGAGGAAAATATATCAATCTCTATTTTAGAAGAAGAAATAGAGTAGAGTTAGAATAGTTTTGGTTTTAAATATTATTATAGAGACAAATATAGAGAAGGGTTGAAAATGCTCTAATGTAAGAATTTGGGACATTCTGAGTAGCAGTATCTCAGCTTGAACACTCTAAGAATGAATACAAACATTCAAATAAATCAAAAATAGCATTTCTCAATGTTTCCGAAAAATAGAAGAAAAAATCAATAAAAAGACATACACTGGAACAAAAACATTTTTATAATACTCTTATTTTAGAGAAAAAATATAAAAGTGGATTGAAGATGATCTTTCTAAATTCTAATGTTCGGTTGGGGCACATATCTGATATAATTGGCCGTTGGTTCAACCCCTTGTTCTTAGGTTGGATTTATCCATTGAACCGGTCGGTACATTAACATGTCCCCACAGAAATCTGGACTCGACGACCATTAGAACTTCTACCAACTAAGCAAGAATGAGGTTAGATGGTTTCTTTTTTACGTAAAAAAAAAAATTGAAATCGCGAGTTCGATAAATTTTTGTTTATACACCTCGAGATATGAGAACATGTAATCCGAATGGATACAACAATTTAGTAAAGAGAAACTGGAACACAGTGGTCACAAGAAGGAAGATGGATTTACAACGATGTGCTTCAAGGGATGCGCCACGTCACTGCCACCGGCATGCTTAATGAATTCTGCAGGTGAGAGGAAGCTTCCGTGGCACACGCACACGATCCTCACCTCCTGGCCTTTCCTGTACCGATACAGAAACCCATCGATCTTCTTCCCGTTCGGTCCATCTCCTGTCGTTGACACGCACGGCATGTCTTCTATGATGTTTCTGGCTGTGTGAGCAGCACTTGATGGGCTTTTTTCTATAGTCTTGTTTGTTGTTGCTTCAAACACAAGCAAATATCTCAGTAAAACACTCTTAATCAAAACACCAAACACAAAACATATTAGGTCGCAAAGCCTAGAAGATATACTCGTTTAGAATATACACTTTGATCATACCTAAGAATCTAACATTGTGCATATTGAGAAGATCATGGGACGAATCACAAACTAGGATGTCAAACCAACATTATGCTCTAATGGATGGAGAATCAAAGAACTAAACATATCTCACCAAAACTCAACCCTAGAGACCATATAATTGAAGATTAGGGTACCTTGAACAGGAGGAGGAGGAGGGGCGGTGTCGAGTTCGGACAAACCAGAGGAACCACTTCCAGAAGATCCAATAGATCCTTCCTCAACAATCTTCTCTTCTCCCCCAGCTTTGTGTTTCTCCCTAAGCACTCTCACGTTTCTCTGTTTCTCAGACCTTTTTCTCTTGGCCTCGAGCCTCCTCAAGCTCTGCAACTGTTTCCTCTTCCTCCACTCCTCCGTCTCAACCGGCAACGAGCAAGTCCTACTCAGCACCGATCTATCATCGTTGACCACGAAATCAGGAATCGAAGATGACCGCGTGAGCAGCCTCGTCTTCGCTAGTGGGTCCACACCGAACCTACCGTTGAGAGAAAGCCCTAAGTCTAGCTCAACCTCTACATCTCCGTCATCAACAGACATGTTCTTGTTTTTCTTGGACATGAAACTCTGCAACAGATCTCTAGAGATTGGTCGGGGAATATTCCGGTAGATCTCTCCGTCTTCCCTTTTCTCAGCTTCCGACATAATGGAAACTACAAAGGAAAGATAATGAAAATTCAACAGATTCTTGATAAAAAAGCAACTCAAATCCCAAGAAAAGAGCACATATCAATTTTTTTTTTTTTTGAAAATTCTATTTCTTTAAATATCAAAATAAAAAAAATATTACGACCTCTCTTTTTATTTAAAAAATTCCCACAAGTTTCAACATTATTACCGAAATTTTCTCCGACAAATCTCGAACGAACACCTATGAGTTATGTAAAATAAATAAATCCAAAAAAAGAGCTTGAGAGAATTTTGATAGAGAGAGCGAGATAAGATGATACGAACACAATTAAAAAGAGAAAGGTGAGAAAATCAGTCAGAAAAAGCTGTCTGAATATTTCGTAATACCGAAAGTACCCTTAGTTGGGTGCATTGAAGCCACGTGGAGACATGGAAGACTCTGCCCCCGGACTTTTATAGCACCCACGTGGTTTCCTCAAAATCAAACATCGAGAAATTAAACTAGACTCGTAGCAGAAACCGTACACGTGTCATATGTTTAGTGGAAGTTACGTTGCAAGATGGGATGTTGCAGCGTCAGGTCGTCACGTGTCCTTGTTTTTATTTCCAATCACATTATCTTCTGCTTAGCCACGTGTTCCACTAGGCTCTCTGTTTTTTTTTTTTGCCAACCTATGCTCTCTGTTCTCTCTTGGGGATAAGTTAAAACGTGGACATTTATTAGTATGAAAGGAAATTTCTTGCCTGATTCGATATTTAATTACTAATTGCTTTCCATCTATGCAAATTAGGATCTTCCAAATTAATAAGAAGAAAGTCATTTTAGCTAAGAAGATCATCCAGCTTTGAAATATAGATCGTTTAGCTGTATTGAATTGTTAGGAGGGAAACAATAAAAAACTACTTCTCTATTTCATAGATTATGTCAGTTCCACATTTTTTTATCATGCAATGAATATCAATTTATAATATAGTTGCAATTTATATATATTTTGAGCTTGATTTTAATTATAAATGGATTAATCCTACGTACGGTGGTGGTCTAGTGGTCAGAGTTAGATATGAGTTTTCGGTTGCTAAATAATATGGATTTATAGACATTCACATCATGTGAATAATCAAAAAGAAAATCTACATATTATTTACATTTTCATTTAGAGATTAATTCGACTCTTTTCATATGCCCGAAATACCTTAGTCTAATAAGAAAAATGTCAATCTTATAATTAATTTTATTTATTTTAAATATTATTAATTAAACAGGTGTACTCAATAAATACATTTTAATCTTTTTAATCTGAATGAATTAGTAGTTAAAATAAAACTGTGGTATATTATAACAAAAAAAAAGGAAATTATGTTTGAAAATTAAAGAATTACAAATGTGAGTTTAGTCAGAACTTGTGAAATAAATATTACCATAATAACTTTTTCAGTAATACTCTTTAAAGTTATATTTTAAGACGATAATCCAACAAAAAGTATAATTGAGCAAGGAAGTTTCATTCTATCGGATTGTTTCCTTTTACGGATTGCATCGAACTATTGAAGTGATCAATGGATCTTCATCTCTGATTAACCAGCCGAACACACACGGACAAACCCACCATTCAAACTCATACAAGTGGAAAACACTTTTAGAAAACAAGAAAGGAAGACAAACCATGTGAAAGATACGTAAGCAGTTTGACAACAACAAAGAAAAGATACACTTGTGAATTTACCGAGTAAGAGAATCTCCAGAGAACACGCAAGAGATCAGGTGGTAGACCCCACTTCCATTTACCCTTTTTACCCAACTTGCGGAATCTATCTCGATGTCATTCATCTAGGCATCAGACACGTTTACTCTCACTACATTCACACATCTGTCTTTCTCTCACTGCATCACAACAGCTAAGCAAACCAATCAAAAGCAAACTATAAAGTGAAGGTCCTCAACTAATCATTTATAAAATATAATTATAGTTGCACATTACATTAACACGGTAAAATGGAGATTTTGGTACTCTAATTACCGATTAATCAATCAAGGAGACAAAGAGAATTGACTTCATTTGTTTTTGGTCCACCGGGATTGTAATCTTTTTTGTGGTTGAATTTTTCAATGGGCTTCCTCTAAAATGAACCAGTGTGGGCCGATTTTACTTCCAATCCCTTATAAATTTGAACTTTGAATAAGTTGAAAACATCACACATCGATGACGATTCATAAGGAAACGTGGCGATATTTTCTTTATGTTTCCTTTTTTCGATTTGATAATGGTTGTCAAAAAAGAAGAAACACCATTACACTTCAAATTAGGTCCCCACTTCCCAGTTACATGACTATATATAAACCATCATTTATTACTTTGCTTCGAAACCAAGAAAGATCTAAACAAGTGAACACGACAAAGTCCCACTATCATTACATAAATCAGCAAAAGCTATTCATTTTTTTTTTTTAGTTTTCGAGTCCATTCTTGAACAGAGAAACGAGAACATCCATCTCATCTTTCTTCAGACACAAGCTAACCTCCACACCACCAGTCCCATCCCTCATCTCCGACATACAAAATATCTGACACTGGTCATAAGACACGATCTCACTGTTAACCGGTCTTCCCCACCCGAAATCGGACCCGTAAATCGAAAACCGGTTTGACCCGGAAGCTGCCCAAATGTCCGTACCTCTCTCTGTGTTCTTCGTTTTATCCGCATACAAATCAAAGAACACCTCGATCCCTCGTGATCCCAAACTCTTGACAGAGTCGCTGATGATCTCTACAGCGTTGGTGAAACCATCTTCTCCAAGAAAGTGCTTTGCCTTGTAACCTAAGCAACAGATAGGAAACACGCAGCACCCTGAGTACGTCCCCCAAACCGACGGGCCTAACCGGTTTCTGAAATCAGGAGCGTATTCATAAGCCACTGGTCTGTCCACATCACCTCCACGCGCCTTCACCAAGCAGGTCCAGATATAAGCGTTCACGACGACGTACGTTGAGAGGTGAAGTTCAAGGTGAGAACGATTCGACTCGTTCCTGGCTCGTTCCTTGAGTTTCTCGACGTTCTCTAGAGTCACCTCAAGTTTGACACGGTACACGTCTTCACTGACCTCCTTGGTGGGAGGTAGTTTCAGCGTTCTTGAGTTGTCTTTGTCCGGTGAAAGATACGGAACCAGTTCCAACATCTTCTCTTCCAAACCGGCTGGTACATTGATGACGGTACGGTCTAGAACTGGAGTGAGGTCCTCTGGTAACGTTGTAGCTCCATGTTTGCAGATGTGAGCCCATGATTTGATGAACATTAATGCCGTTATAGCGTCCACAAAGACATGATGGGATACTATACCAATGCTAAACCCTTGGTTTGGAAACAAGGTGACTTGCAAAGCAAGTAACGATGGTGAGTCACCTGAAACCGGTAACTCGGGCACAAGGGGACGTATCTCCTTGGCGGGACGTAGTCCCTTTCCTGAAACACTAGAGAAATCCGCATCGCTGATTTCTCCAACTATCAGCGAAACGGTGTCGTTTGGAAGGACAACGATGCATGGTTTCGGATCTTGTGGGTTCCATGTGAGGTGCCCAGCGAGAGGGAGGTGGTAGCCAAGGACGATGGAGAGAGATTGCTCAAGTTTTGGAAGGATCACTGAGTAGAAAGAGTCGCGAGATGAGTCATGGAGTTTGTAGAAGATGACTTGTTCGTTGGGCATAAAGTTTAGCCACCTTAAGTCGAAGAAAGTGAGTGGGAGAATGTATGGATTCTCACGGGATGAATCGGCTGAAGGGCTGACTTGAGAGATCTTGGTAATGTTTAGGGCCATTTGTGAATCTCACTTCAGTTTTCTTTAGATTAGTATATATCAAAATGTACAAATCAATCTTATTTATAATGAACTTAGGTATGTAACAGTTTAAACTCTAACAGCAAGAAAAGAAAAGATGGATATGCTTGAGCTTATGTGGTGTGCATGATGAATACGTGTGTGGTATAGTAAATTACACAGTTCATTAAGAATCTTTGAAAATAACTTTAGATAATTATTTTGACATTTGTCAATATAAAATATCTAGAGAGATTCTTATTTCAGAGTTTATCATTTCATATTTCACTTTTTTCTTACCATACAATGGTCCGCAACGTTGACGGTGGACATTATAATAGCGCACGTTTTTAATTGTTTAAGAGTCATGGCCACGTCAACTTTTAAGTTTTTAACATTTCAACAACTGGTAATCTTTGCATATAAGACTATCAGATTTGATTTCAATGTCTTGCCTCTAATAAGCTGGTGGAGCAATATATAGCTGAGCGCGTCTATGAAAAGTTCTGCAGGAAATTTCTTTGCCTAAGCCTAATCACATGCTGCTCCTATTGTCGATGTTGCATTGTCTGCTGCATTCATTGTATTTGTTGCAACATTTTCATCTCAGTAACAATTTTGTTGTTGCTAACGTTGTCCATAATGACGATATTCTGGCCTTCGATTTTGTCCGTTTATTCTTTCTAACCTTGCTAGTTCTTGATAGCTTAGTGTCACTAAATTTTTTAATTTTTCACTTCGTGTGTTTCTCAGGGTCATACATCTGAATTACACGTTGAAATAAGAAGGAAAACAAATAGGATGTCTTAAACTAAATATCAATCCGAGACACAGAGTTAAAACCAGTTGAAGATACTATGCTAAAACTTCGTGTTCTTTCCATATCTCTGTCTTTGAATTTGCCCTAGAATCAGTAGCGCTCTGATTCCATATTGAAGATTCTATGCTAAAAATATCACAATTTTCTGATTATCAATATCACAATTTTCTGAAAATCAATATTATGGTGCTCTGTTTTTATGAGGAGAAAATAGAGTATTACTAGAAAACAGCAAAATATTGTGTTGTGTGTGTGTTAGAAACACAAGCACACGGAAATAACCTCATGTTAAAAGTAACAGAGAAAGGCAATTCAAAAATGGTGTTTGAGGAAGACAACCACAAGAGAAGCCATCTGTTGAACCAGACAGAGAAGGCACACTAGGAATAATGTAAAAAGTGGTGTGATGTAAGAAACATAACCACATGAAGGCCTACTGTTGAGAAAGACAAAGTAAGGCGAATTAGCACAAATAAGAATGGTGTGGAGTTTTTTGATAAATAAGACTACAAAAGAGAAGCCACATGTTGGAAGAAACAAAAAAAGGCTACTCGGCACAAGAAGGAGATGCTTACCTGTGAGTGAAAGGAAGCATTGTCTGGTCGTAGAGACAACCGAAGAAGATGTGGAGAAGATTCACGGACAACAGAGAAAAGAATTCAAGGAGGTGTGAAGATAGTTACATGAAACTTGAAGGAGACGCGTAGAAGACTAGCGGGAAAAAGGATCCTAAGAGTTACTACATCAAGGAAAAGAAACAATTGATAAGAGAGTATCAATTGTGCAACAAAGAAGAAGGTAAGAGAATCAGCTGTGTATGGTGAACGAAAGTCACCAAAGAAAGTGTAGAGGCTGAGAAGGAGGATGAAAAGAGTTTCCACTTCCAACCATCTGCAAAAGAAAAAGAAGCGTTGGTTATATATGAAAGTGATGCTCAAGGATCTGGCTAAGGAGAATTCAAGATAAATTTGTGCTAGAGGAAACTTTAAGAAACCAAAGAGACAATTGTTTAGGCCAAGTTGATGGTTAGATAAAACCAAACAAACAAAGGCAAAGAGGACCAAGGTAAAGGTATGGAAAACCAGATGACTGAGGTTAGAGAAGACCGAGTTGATGGTCAAGAGAAGGCCAAAGGGACTACGGTGAAAAAGCCAAGGTAGTGGTTCAAAAAGCATGTGGCACAAATTGATGATCGAAGAAGTTATTGAAACAAAAAAAAAGAGTAGAAAAAGACAACATTGTCACTTATATAGATTTCTTACATAACCGTAAGAAACTAGTCATGACTTTTCCCACAAGTCACGACTTTACAAACGCACCCCTTGTGTTTACCCCATAGACTTTATAATTAATTATATGTAAATTAGACTAAATTCAATTATAAACTAACAGATCTGACCAGTGTAAAAAAATGAAAGTGGAATTTTTTCCTCCATTCTCAAACAGTCAAACATATATGGAAACTCAGCATCCAAAAACAGCCATAAACAGGTTGACCTTAAAGCATAGTAGAAGTTAGTTTTAAGAACAAAGATTCCTCAACATTATATGTTTGAGTTGAACAGCAACTGGCATGAATTTGAAGCCCTTACCACACTCTCCAGCTCATGCCTATCATCAAAAATAATGTGTTTTGAGGAGAAAATTGCTCTTTTCAAACTGTTTGCGTTCCTTAGAATGTATTTCATCACTTCTTTTTCGTCTTCTACTAGTGATTTGCAGTAGCACTTCCACACAAATGTCTCGAGATGAAACAACAAACATTTAGGAACATTCTTTGGTTCTTTCCATTTCCCAAGAGCCATGGAAAAGATACGCATATGCCATGTGTGAGACTTTTTCCACCTCTGGAATATTTGGGGCTCCTGGACAAAAAAAACAATGATACATTTTAGCAATTCTTTTTTTTTTCTAAAACGAAAATTAGTTGAAAATTAATTTTTAATGTAATTATCTAAATTATTTCATCATTTTGTATGAGATTTATTAAAATATAAACGTAGTTTTTAAAATATATAAATTTAAACTTAGATAAAAGTTATTTCTAAATTTTTTACTTATTTATTAAAAATTTAACTTAATTTTTTTAAAGTTACAATTTTGGACCCTTAATAAATGTAAAACAAAGATTTTACAAGATCAAAAACAATATGGAGAAAAGTTAGCGAATCATCGTATCCTACAACTGCGTTAGGAAACATTGTGATACTGCTGTTTCCACTAAAAGTTTTTCTTAACAACATGTTTCCTGTAATTTATGTTTCATTTAATGTAACATTTGAAATTAATAAAGTTAGATGTTATAAAAAAAATAGGACTGGAATGGTCGCTCTTGCCGCCCTAATATCTAAAACTGCTCTGTCGAGACTAATTAATGAGGTGCCAACACAATACATGTTATTATTAGATCATAAAACCTAGTACCTTTGGTTTTAAAAAAGCGTTGCCATTGCCGCCATGGCAACATACACAAAGCGAACGCTTTCTACGCTTTCCGCCAGGCTCCTAAAGCGATACTTATTGATGATCTTAAGTCAAATTAAAGTGTTAAACAGAGTTAGATTTGTAACACATGTTTAGCATAACATAACATCTAGGGGTGGGCGTTCGGGTACCCATTCGGGTTCGGTTCGGTCTATTCGGATTTCGGATTTTTTGGGTTAAAGATTTCAGTCCTATTCGGGTAATTCTAAATTTCGGTACGGGTTCGATTCGGGTTCGGATAACCCATTTAAATTATTTTTAAAATTTTAAAATTTATTATATACTTGAAAATTTTAAAGTCTATAAACAAAATAATATATTACATATAAATTTGAATAACATATGTTAAAATACCTAAACTTAACATTTAAATTGATTTTCTTTAAATATTTGGATAGAAAATCAATAGATATTTATGTATTTTTGGTGTTTTGAGTATACTTTAGCTATTTTAGACATTTACTTTTGACTATTTGTATATATTTTTAAGTATTTTGGAAAATTTAAAATATCTTATATATTTTGATGTTTTAATATACATTATATATATAATTAATATATTTATGTATATAAATCTATTTCGGATATATTCGGGTACCCAAAATACTTCGGTTCGGATCGGGTTTAGTTTCGGTTCTTTTAATACCAAAATTTTGAACCCGTTCGGATATTTAATCAATTTCGGTTTGGGTTCGGTGCTATTTTTTCGGATCGGGTTTCGTTCGGTTCTTCGGATTCGGATTTTTTGCCTAGCCCTAATAAAATCCCTTTGCAAACCCTAATTTAGTCTTATATACCATAGCCTAAGTTTAAAGTTGGGGTTCTATCCTATGTGCTATTGTTCTTCTCTCTCTATTCACGTGAATTCACTGGCTTGGTGTTTGACGTTTTTTTCTCTTCTTTCTATTCACTGGCAAGTACTCTCTTTTGTGTTTTTGTTCTATTAATTCTATCTATACCTATGAGGCTATGATTTTGCACTATAGTACGCAATGCCAGAGGCAGAATTCATCGCCTCACATCGCCATACGCCATTTAAAACCTAGCTAGTACCAAGCTGTAATGTAAAAGTTCTAACAGAAGAACACTACTTACATGAATTAGCTCGAGGACTTGTAATTTAGGAGAGCTATCGCGCATGAAAATGAGTAGATCCCACCGTAATCCTCTACATGTAAATAGCTCCAAATGTACCAGCTGTTGGAAGATGCTAGCGGTAGGAATCTTAAAATGCATGAGAGAAATATTAGTACAGAAACACTGTAATAACTCAAAAATAATTTCAAGAAAACCTTAAAAATCTACCTTATAGGGTAATAATTTCAAGGAAAGGTGTTGGACTGAAGTTAGAGATACCAGAACATTCTCAGTTATTATATAACTGATGTAAACGTCAGATATATTTGCCTCCACCAGCTTCGTCACATTGTCAGACATACGAAACCTGCAGAGACCATGATCCCCTTCAATGCAAAAGTATTTCAAATCAGGAGCATCTATGAAACAACCCCATTTATGTAAAGGACCACGCTTGTTGTAAACTGATAGTCTTTGTAAGGTTGGGTGGGCAATAGTTAAAGTCGTCACACTCGACTGCGGATAAAGACACACCAACAAATCGTCAAGATTAGGGCAACCAGATAAAAACTTAAGAACCCATTCTCTGTCTGTGATGTTCACAGCGTGAAGATGCAGAGTTTTAAGGGACTTCAAACAAACTTTATTAGGTTTCTCTACAGCAACACAAGCCTTGAATATCAAGGTCTCTAGTGTTTTATTGTTATACAAGCTTTGAGGAATCTTGTAACAATTTTTATATCCAGCATCCAGCTCTAACTTACGTGCATGTCGTGCCTTTGCAGTTTTAATCAACATTCTAAAATCCACATCGCTACGGTTGTCCGGATGAAATTTGAGATGCAAACTCTCTAGAACCGGAGCTGTATTGGAAAGCAAAGAGCTGCGAACATTCTTGGAAAATATCCCAACTGCATCTTTGTGATCACAATAATCTATAGGTTTAAGATGTTTGATGTCTATTAACGTAGAAGGATTACAATATTTATAGTATACAGATGAGGTCTAGGTCTAAGCTAATTACATTTAGAACCTTTCCATATACATATCACTAATATGCCCCCTCAAGCTGGAGGGACTTTTGTAACTCCAAGCTTGTTGATGAGTTCCTGAAACCGAGGCTTGGACAGCGCTTTCGTCAGAGGGTCAGCGAGTTGATCGCGAGTGGAGACATGTGTGACACGGAGCTTCCCCGCCTGAACATTATCCCGAATGAAATGGAAATCCAGGGCCAAGTGTTTCATTCTAGAATGGAAGATGGGGTTCGCAGATAGATGTGTGGCGCCGATATTGTCACAATATATGACAGGAGCTGCAGGGATACGGACGCCAAGTTCAGTGAGTAACGAAACAATCCAGCATAGCTCGGAGGCTGCATTTGCTACCGCACGATACTCAGCCTCAGTAGACGATCTAGCAACACCATTCTGTTTTCTCGAGGACCAAGAGATAGGTGTGCCACCAAGATAGATAACATATGCATTTGTTGAGACAAAATCATCAGTATCCCCTGCCCAATCTGCATCTGAGAAGCCATGAAGCGTAAGTGGTGATCCTCGACGAATGTAAACTCCATGATCTGGTGTTGCAACTAGATATCTGAGAATTCGTTTTGCTGCACTCCAATGTTGATCAGTAGGCTGGTGCATAAATTGAGAGAGTTTGTTGACAGCGAATGCAATATCCGGACGCGTGAAGGAGAGGTATTGAAGACTCCCTATTGTCGCGCGATATTCTCTGGGATCATCCAACTGAGTACCAGAGTTTAATGCGAGCTTAGGCGTTGGTGACATCGGTGTGGATACTGGTTTTGCAGACGCCATCTTTGTCTTTTCAAGAAGATCTGCAATATATTTCTGTTGACGCATATGAAGACCTCGGCTGTCACGGTGGAGTTCGATGCCAAGGAAGTATTTGCTCTCCCCAAGATCTTTGAGAGAGAACCGTGCCTCTAGTACCTTGACTAAGTTGTCAATCGCCGTGTTACTGCTCCCTGTAATGATCATATCATCGACATATACCAATACATAGAGAGTAACATTGGTGCCTTGTTTGATGAATAGAGAGGTATCGGCCACAGAATTAACAAACCCAAGGGTAAGCAGATACGCACGGAGTTCTTGATACCAGGCCCTTGGTGCTTGACGAAGTCCGTAGAGAGCTTTCCTGAGACGGCATACATATGACGGACGATCCTGATCCACAAAGCCAGGCGGCTGGGTAACATAAACTTCATCAGTCAACCGGCCTTGAAGGAAGGCATTGTTAACATCAATTTGCCTTAATCGCCAGTCGTTGTTGATGGCGAGATGCAGGACAGAGCGAACCGTCGTAGCCTTCACCACCGGACTAAACGTGTCCGTAAAGTCTCTGCCATACTGCTGATGGAACCCTCGTGCTACCAGCCTCGCATTATACCTGTTCAGAGTGCCATCAGGATTATATTTAAGAGTGAAAATCCACTTACAACCAACCACATTTTGTTCCGGAGTGGGTGGAACTAACTCATGTGTTCCGTTTCTTATTTGAGCATTGATCTCCTCGACCATTGCATTACGCCAGTTTGGATCCCTCAACGCCTCAGCTACGGTTTTAGGTATTCTTGGTTTGGTTTTTGAGGTAAGGAGAGATAATTTCTGTTTGGGTTTAGTGATGTTGTTTTTGGCTCGTGTGCGCATAGGATGTTGGTTAGGTGGAGGTTGAGCGGGTGGTATTTCGGGTTGAGGAATGGGTGCAGGAGGTGGTGAGGCTGATGGAGTCGGTGAAGGTTGAGGGTGTTGTTGTTGTTGTTGTAGTGGTGACGCTGGAGCTGAGTGAGGCGTTGATGTTGGATGCGACGAGGGCGAGCCAGAAACATCTTGCTCTGCCGTTGGCGTTGACGTCGAGTTGAGGTGAGGATTCAAGCACGGAGCCGGTTCTGAAGTAGACTGAACGAGTTGACGAGTAGGCACTACGGTGACCGGAGGGGAAGGCGAGGGTGCGGGTTGGGCTGATGGGGTAGGAGGTGGTTGATTGTCTTTGAACGGGAACTTGGTTTCATCAAATAGAACATGACGCGAGGTATAGATGCGGCCAGATGATCTATCCAAGCAGAGATAGGCGCTTTGAGTTAGCGAGTACCCAAGGAATGTGCATGTGGCAGACCGAGGCTCAAGCTTGTGTGCTGCATATGGTCGTAACCATGGATAACAGGCGCAGCCAAATATACGAAGCTTCAAGTAATTTGGGTCAGTTCCAAACAGCTTCTTGTATGGAGAATCATTGGTAAGGACAGGGGTTGGCATGCGATTGATGAGATATGCAGCAGTCGCAAACGCATAGCTCCAATATGATTGAGGCAGAGACGCATGACTTAGCAATGAGAGTCCCGTTTCCACAAGATGACGATGCTTTCTCTCAGATATCCCATTATGTTCAGGAGTATGAGGTGGTGAGGTCAGATGAGATATGCCATTGTCTGAGAGGAAAGACCGTAGGGCTAAGAACTCTCCTCCATTGTCCGAGAACAGAGTCCCAATCTTGAGCTTGAAGTGATTCTCAACCAATGCCTTGTACTTGATGAACACATCTTTAACTTCTGATTTTCGCTTGAGAGGATACATCCATGTATAGCGAGTGTGGTGATCGACAATAACCAGGTAATACTTGAAGTTGTCAAGTGAAAGAACTGGAGATGTCCATACATCGGAGTAAAGTATTTGGAGAGGGTGGGTTGAGGTAATAGAGTTTGTATGAAAAGGTAACTTATGGCTTTTATTGATGAAGCAATCAGTACAAGATAACTGTTGCAGAGTGTTTGAAAAAGGCAAAGAAAATTTAGAAACAATGGACTTTAAAAGGGATAAAGATGGGTGGCCAAGTCTGGAGTGCCAAGAAGAGAGGTCGGTTTTAGAGGTTGGTGAGGCATGAAGAATGGTTGGGGATTGAATGTTGACTGGCCACTCGTACAACTCGTTTCTAGTCTTGCCTTGGAGTAACCGGATTCCCGTGTTGAGATCCTTCACCTGAAAATGAGCAGGAAAGAATTCCACCGAGACTTGATTAGTGTTACACATTCGATAAACAGAAATCAAGTTCTTTTTAATGTCAGGAACATAAAGAACATCTTTTAAAGCAAGAGGACGATGTGAAGTAGAGAGTAAGGTGGAACCCGTATTGGCAATCTGCAGGCCCGAACCATCAGCAATCATCACATCTTCGCCTCCAGTATAAGGCTGGTGGAGAGCCAAATTGTTGAGATCAGAAGTGATATGATGCGTGGCACCACTATCAAGCAACCAACTTCCAGCATCGTACGTTGGAGCAGCAACCAAGTTGGCACGCGGCTGCCATGGAGTTTGAGCTGTTGCATGCGGCTGAGAGTAGTGCTGATTGGCGGGTTGCTGCAGCTGGGAGCATGTCCGTGCACTGTGACCATGTATGCCACAAATTTGACATCGACCTTGGTAGGGACGTGGTGCATACCCGCGTGATGGTCGTGGCGAGTAGGAAGTCTGCTGCGACAAGTGATTACCACGGTAGCCTCCTCTCTGTTGATTGTTGCGGTAATTGTTCCTGTTATTACCACGGTAGTTGACAGCATTGGCAGTGACCGGAGCATTGGTTGGCGTCACAGTAACAGAATGTTGCAGTTTAGCTTCATAGTTAATGAGCTTTTCATGAACCTCTGTCAGAGAAGGAGAGATGTCGCGACCTTCAAGTTGATCAGCCACGGTTTTGTACTCCTCTGGAAGCCCATCTAAGACAGCTTCTAGTTGATCTTCATGATCAAGGGACTTTCCGAGTAGCGCTAGTTGGTCAAAACGGACAGTAAGACCTTGCATATACTCATCAATTGTCTTAGTTCCTTTGCTCCAGTGCTTGATCTGTTGTCGGAGTTGTTGGATGTGACCCCTACTTGGCTTAGCATAGGTGGAGGCGAGAGTGTTCCAGATCTCTGCAGCGGTGGTGGCCGTTGAGAGAAGCGGCTGAACGGAGACGGATACAGCACCGAGAAGAGAGCTGTACAAGAGTTTGTCTTGGCGTTTCCATAACGCGTAGGCTGGATTTGCACTGATAACACCATCAGTGGTGAGTGTAGGAGGTGGGACGATGACCGATCCGTCGAGATAGCCCGCGAGATCGTATCCGTCAAGGAGGGCGTGCACTTGTCTGCTCCACATGATGTAGTTGGAAGCTGTGAGCTTTGTCACATTGGCCATGTTCACGTTGAGGAGAACTGGCGTGTCTGAGATATTGATAGTCTCAGCGGAGTGGGTGGGAGAAGCCATTGGAGGGAAGCTTGAAGCTTGATGGCTTGAAAAAGAAGAAAATTTTTTTTTTTTTTTTAGATCTAGGCTGCTGATACCATATAGGTTTAAGATGTTTGATGTCTATTAACGTAGAAGGATTACAATATTTATAGTATACAGATGAGGTCTAGGTCTAAGCTAATTACATTTAGAACCTTTCCATATACATATCACTAATATAATCAAACTTGAGTTCAGGCATCATCTTCCATAGAAATTGCCATTGTTTAGACAAAACACTAGTAGCTAGTGCAGATTTGGTAGGAAGGAAAGACAGTATATGCAGAATCAAAGCCTCAGGCAACTCACTGATCCTATCTTCATTCACAACTACTTGATTATTCATACTTACGTCGCCTCTTTTGCTGTAAAAAAAGAAAGGCAAATTCAAACAACAGAAGTGAGTTGTTTACAGTACGAAAACTTTGAAACATACAAAGAATTAAACATACCATCTCTTCTTCTCCGCCGCCTTAATGCTCATGAGTTGGAGCATAGCTCTAGAATCTAAGAGTTACGTGCGTTGCTGGTTTGCGAAGGATGATATACTGCAGCGGCGAGGTTGATTACAATAAACCCTAAGTAACCGTATTATAAAATTATGATTATAAACAATTTCTAGTTACTATATATTTATTTTCTACTATTACAATACTCTTTTTCTTTATTTTAGTTTTTTTTTCTTCTATTCCTTGATTTTAATCTCCTCCTTTTCTTTTTTTTCTTAATAAATGTTTATATTTGCTTTTTTTGATCAAACATGTTTATATTTGCTATTCCAATAAAAATTACTAAATATTCTACATTCATTTTGATCTTCCACACAAACTTTTAAAATTAAGCTCATCATGAAATATAAAACAATGGTTGACCAGAACAATTTTTGTGTTTCTCTTTTTTTCCTGAACTGTAATTTTTTTTTGTGTTTCTCTCAGGTTAATAAGAATACCCTCGAGTGGCCTCGATGAAAACTGCACATGGAAGTAGTTGCAATGGCTGTATTTTTTGTTGTTTTGATGAGCGATTATGACCAGTTTTCTGAAGACGAAACCAACAAGATGTTCTCATCAAGAAACTATTTGAATGCATTATCACTTTTTTAAATGGTAATCACTTTTTTTGTATAGATTGTTATAGGCCTGAGTGTTTTTATCCCAATCCGAAGTACCTACCTAACTCGAACCAAAAAACCCAAAATTGGATCCAAACCGTTATACAAAAATATCCGAACGAGACTTATAAACTTAGTACTTTGGAATTTGAGTACAACCCGAACGAACCGAAATCCGAACTAGGATCCAAAGGTATCCAAAATTAGTTAAATATGTTAATGATTTTATATATTTAAGATAATTTAGATATTTTATAATATTTTAAAAATTTGTAGTTTATTTTATTTGTTATTTTGAATATTTGTAAGTTAGTTTAGATAGTTTAACTAATTTTTAATTAGATTTGTGAATAATTTATAAATTTTGATTTTTTTTGTTTCAAATTTAAAAATATATTTTTAGGCGATTTCAGACATTGATTATAGTCTAATCCGAACCGAACCTAGAAGAAACTGAACCGAATCCGACCTGACAATTAGTAAAATTTGAATAGAATTTATGAGCATAATACCAAAAATCCGAATCAACCAAACTGAAACCAACGGGATCCCTAAATGTCCAGGCCTAGATTATTACACTTATTGATGTTCATTTATTAAGTTCCACATCAAAGAAAAAAGTTTCCATTTAGAGCATTCATCTCTTCTTTAAACTTAACCATTGCAACTCTTGGCAACGTAATCATGACTTAAACTCCTCAGACCATCAAAGGTTCTAAACTCGACGCTGGCATGAACATACTAACAACTCTAGCTATCTCTACTGGAACCACCGGGACAATATTCACTGGCTCACCCCACCCAAAATCCATCAATCCAAAAATCTTTATGTTCATCCAATCCGCAAACAAAATCTACCTTTGATTGTTAAAATCGTACTGATCATACTTTAGTGTTTGCAATCTCTTTTTGGAGATAATTTTTACCGTGTGGCTTTCTCTTTGCTTGTTTTATGAGCTTCACAATGTCTGAAATGGTATGTTCTTCCACTTCTTTAACAGTTAACGGCATGTAAATGTCTATTTATGCATTACCGTAGTATCCATAAGGCAAAGGTGGATTCACTGGGTTTTCAGATTCCTACAGCTACACCCAAATATGTGAATCCATCTCCATCCAAACTCAGAGCTTTAACTCTTGACGTCCACAAACAAGCCTCTATGACTTCGAAAGTAAGTAGTAAGTGTCTCATTAGAGAAGTTACACTCTTTCAATATAGCTTCTTTGAGTCTTCTTATGCTCTTAGCTCTATTATTATTTCATCTAATTAGATATTGATATCGGCGGACATGAAAATATTCACTTTAAAGAACTTTTAACCCAATTTAGAAGAATGTAAAATAAATAAGTATGTTTTTTTATAAAAATTTGGAACACTTTGGTTGATCACTTGTACAGAAAATATATGCATGTTGTTTTTAATAAAATTTAATGTTCTTCCCTTGTTTATTTTTATGTTTAATGTGTACTTATCTCATTATATGATAATGTTTAATTTATACTACTAAATAATATTTATGTTAGATTATTGTTAAAATAAAATAGTTGGGTAAAAATAGTAAACTTTAAAAACTATATAATATTATTAATAATTAATTATAAAGTGAATATATAATATATTTGAGTGGGAGTGAAAGATATTTGAAATATTTTTTTTTGTTTGAAGAGGAAAAATAAAGCAAATTATTTAAAGAAATGTTACTTCATTTTTTTAGTTTTGAAGATGAAAATGAAGTTAACCATTATCGTGGATGTTTCATACGTTTTGTTAGTCATATACAGATTTTTAAGTTCACAAGTTGAGTTCGATATAAAATCTAAATTTTAACCAAGATATGTATTGAAATCAGTATGAAAATTATTATGGTCGAAATAGAGAAATAAAAAAAATCCACGTGTCCTCAAAGACCAATCTCCCCACCAAAAATAAAAGTGTTTTAATTGAAGCTCAGATCGAGTTGACACTTCCTCGGCTCTCTCCCTAAGCTTGTGGATGTTCTCTGGAGTCAACTCTAGCGTGATCCGCACTTCGTCGGGGCTGATCTTCTCCATAGGAGGCAGCTTCAGTGATCTCAAGTTGTCTTTCTCCTCTGAGAAATGCGACAAGAACTCCAAGATTTTGGCGTCGAGACTAGCGGGAACGTTGATGACCGTACGATCTAAGAACGGAGTTAAGCTCTCGGTAAAGCCATGGTTTCATGTTTACATATGTGAGCCCATGATCTGATGATGAAACTAGTCACTGTTTTACCGTCCATAACAGAATGATGGGCCCTTGGTTCGGGAACAACGTAACTTGCACAGCAAGAACCGACGGTGAGTCACAACCCACCGGAAACTCGGGCACCAAAGAACGTATATCCGTCTCGGGACGTAGCCCTTTCCCGGAAATAATGGGGACGTCAGCGTCGCTCTCCGCAACTATCAACGTGACAGAGTCGTTTGGGAGGACGAGGATGTGTGGCTTAGTGTCTTGTGTGTCCCACCTGAGGCGACCTGCGAGCGGGAGGTAGTGACGGAGGACGGCGGAGAGAGAGAGCTCAAGCTTGGGGAGGATTACGGAGTGGAAGGAGTGGTGAGATGAGTTATCTTTATCGAGTTTGTAGAAGACGACTCTCTCGGTGGGATGGAACTTTAACCACCGTAAGTCGAAGAACGTGAGTGGGAGAACCAGCAAGTCATGAGACGAGTTTGTTGCTTGGTTGACTTGGGAGATTTTGGTTACCTTTAGCGCCATTGACGAAGAAAGAAAACTCTCTTTCTCTGCGATGGACCTTTCATATCATTACATAGGTCTCATTATAATATAACGCGAGATTAATGTGCCTTGCAAAAACAAAAGTTTATTCATTTAGAATTCAAATAAAAATACAATATTTCATTGTCTATTACAAGTGGAGTATACATGATTCTGGCTTCTGTCCTATTAGCATGTGGATATGTTTGGTAGGAGCTGGTTTTATAAGTTTTGTGGTTAATTTATAATTTTGTAGAGATGCTTTAGTTAGTATCAGCCTAGATCCTAACTTAACATTCCAAAGTTTGAAGTTTAAAACATCTATACATACTAATAAGAACTTTTGTTTGCATATATTTAAAAGAAACAAAGGTGTTGTTATCACCAGCCTTAGATTTAAACAAGAAAGAAATGTGATTTTTAGCCATGAATCAAAGATGGAAATGTGATTTTTAGTCCAATTAATCACCCCACACCAGAAACACTCCTGAAGTCTAGTTAGCCCATATTTGATTAACTGGAAATAGTAATCTAGTCACATCCATTTTAACTTGAAACCTTAAAGACTCGAGAAGAGAAAAAAAAATTGTTACGTTTAGAACTAATTGACGGTAATCATATTGTACCAAATCGCTTATATATTAACCATGTCTCAGTGAAACTTTTAATGTTACAGTTTTATATTTTCATCTCTCTGTGGGGATGATGGTTTTTTGACCAATATCCCTATATATGATTGGTTTAGGTCAGATCAACCACGACTAATTTAGGTAGGTTGTTTCAAGATTGTCAGATTGATTGGGCCCTTTCTGTACCTGCTTTAAGGTGGATAGCATGTGTTTAGGTTCTGCTACATTATTAAATTTAGGCTTATCATTAATTTTCAACTTTTATCCAACTGAAAATAACCAACCACCGGTGGGAGACGGGACTAATCAGATGAGGGGCTGATTCGGGAGATCTTGATTACTCGTAGGCGGCATTGGTGATATATAGCTTTCATCAAATGCAAATGCAGTCTCTAAATGTTTAATTTAAATAATCAGGTTCCATTTATTGTCACTTGGCAGAAAAAAACATGCTTCCTGAGTAACTTTGTTAACCGGTAGCGTGTATATATATTGGAGAAGATATATCACTTGAACTAATGAGCTTACTTTCCCAGCTCACGAATTGCATACAATTACATAATTTATTTGAAACCATCATTCGTTATAAATTGCTATTCATTGTTTGTACTTAATTTCAAATCCAAACACCAGAAATCTAAAGAAAAACTAATTATAATGTAGCATTAAAACATTACAATTGTTATCTCAACACATATTTTGTTGCATATATAACTAAAAACCAGAAAGCTTATTCATCATCATATTATCTTAAATATTACTCCCTCCGTTTTTTAATATACGTCGTTTTAGAGGAAATTTTTTGTTTCAAATTATATGACGCTTTCGGTTTTCTATGTAAAATTTATTAACAGTTAATGTAGTATGACCAATCATAGTATATCTTCTATTTTTTCATTGGTTGATTTGTGGTTATGTAAATAATTAATGATGTTTTTGTTTAGAAAAAATAAGAAATTAATGTTTTTCTTAATCTATATGCATAGTTCTAAAACGACTTATATTAAGAAACGGAGGGAGTAATTTAAAATCAGGACTGAACACTTGCCATTAATCACAGTTTAAAACTTTAATAAAGTATCTTTACTTTTGCATTACTTAATTAGACATTTGTGTAGAATTTGTTGAAAATGTTAATCCCCGATTTTTTTTTTTTGTAACACTTGGCATTTCTGTGATTTACTGTTTACAACTTTAATAAAGTCTCTTTGCTTTTGCCTTACTTAATAAGACCTCTGGGTATAATTTGTTGAGAATGTTGATTTGATGACTTAATGGCCAAATATATTAATTTATATATATGCCTAACAAATAGAGTTGAAGACAGTGTGAATCTTTGAGAAGTCAGTTATTTTATAACAAGTGGACAGATGGGTGATTTGGTGGTAAATGTACAAAGATCAAAGGATTCTAGGTTCATTGGTATTTTTCTCAATGAAACTTCTATAAATGTTAGCGATCTTATCAGTCGTCACTAATGACGCAACTTATGGTTTAGATTGCCCGAGTCATCCTCCTCACAGAAAAGTAGTTTCGGCCGTTTAAGTACGTAAGATCTCGGACACTTTTGCTATATATACATTTACTAATATCGGTTTATTATCGAAACATCCTACATACTCGTCACCAATGGCTCCACACATCATCGAGGTTGCCCGAGTCACCCCTGCCACCGACTCAGACTCTGTCCTCAACTCACTCAAGATCCCCTTGACGTTCTTCGACCTACCGTGGCTACTGTTCAGCCCAGTGAAGCGAGTCTTCTTCTACAGACTCACCGAGTCGACACGCGAGCATTTCCACTCCTCCATCCTCCCTAAACTCAAGCTCTCCCTGTCCCTCGTCCTCCGTAACTATCTCCCTCTCGCGGGCCGCGTAACATGGGACCCAAACGAGCCCAAGCCCAGCATCGTCGCCTCTCCGAACGACGCCGTTTCACTGACAATAGCGGAGACCGAAGCTGATTTTTCTTCTCTCTCTGGCAACGGACAACGTCCCGTTTCCGAGTTATACAACTTACTCCCCGACTTACCGGTTTCCGATGACTCAGCAACCGTTCTATCACTTCAAATCACGTTGTTTCCTGACAACGGATTCTCCATCGGCGTTGTAACACACCACGCCG
This sequence comes from Brassica nigra, assembly GCA_016432835.1. Classification (NCBI taxonomy): domain Eukaryota; kingdom Viridiplantae; phylum Streptophyta; class Magnoliopsida; order Brassicales; family Brassicaceae; genus Brassica; species Brassica nigra. Next base: position 9,987,062 of record CM028247.1, on the reverse strand, counting down.
TTTTAGACGGAAAAACGTCAAGCACTTTCATCAAAGCATGGGCTCACATCTGCAAACAACACCTCCTCGAGAACAACAAAACCTCTTCTCTACCGGAGAATCTAACTCCGTCGTACGATCGGTCGTTGATCAACGGCGTCACCGGAGTCGTCGACGAGAAGATGATCGAGATGCTGAGATCTCTCAAAGGAGACGCAACCAACACCAGCAGAAGCCTCACCCCGTTTCCCGCCAAAAAACTCGGAGACGACGTCGTGTTGGCCACGCTGGTTCTCTCCCGCGACGACATCGAGAAACTCAAGGAGCGAGCCGAGCGGGAGTCATTAACACCGAGTCATCTCCTCCACCTGTCCACTTTCGTCGTCTCCTTCGCGTACGCGTGGACCTGCTTCGTGAAGGCGCGAGGAGGAAGCGAGGAGAGATCGACGAGCCTCCTCTTCGTCGGAGATTTCAGGCATCGGATGGATCCGCCGCTGCCGGCGACGTACTTCGGGAACTGCGTGTTTCCGGCGGGGAGTTACGACCACGAGGCGGGGGAGATGTCGAGGTTCGTTACGGCGGTGGAGATCCTGAGCGGTTTGGTGAGAGGGTTGGGTTCGCGGGAGGTGGAGACGGTCGCGGAGGCGTACGCGGAAGCGTTCCGTTTCGTGATAGGGAGCACGCAGTTCGGGACTGTAGCCGGGTCGACCCGGTTGAAAGTTTACGAGTCGGATTTCGGGTGGGGAAGACCCGTTAAGGTTGATATTGTTTCGATTGACCAAGGAGAAGCGATCGGGATGGCGGAGAGACGTGACCAATCAGGTGGCGTGGAGATTGGAATGTGTTTGAAAAAGACTGAAATGGACATCGTCCTTTCTGTTTTCAACAATGGTTTACAGAATTAATAACTTTTTCTATAGAAATATATTAATTTTTTTCTCAAAAAAAAAATCTGAATAAAAATGATAATTGTACTAATGTCTGTACTGAATGTTTGTACTCGATAATCAAAATAATATTTTTCTCTATATTCCAACAGAGACTTCAACATCATCACCTAGACTTATGTGTACTCTCTGGTATCAAACTTATTTCAAGATGAATTGTATAGTTCCTTGTATTTTACTTTTGTTATAATCACACAAAATATTGATCTCACATGCTATCAGCACAAGTACATTTCAAGGACAGAGCAGATTTAATGGCCTTGCATTGCATGTCAACATCTCATCAAGTTGTTTAATCCTCTCTAATTCTTCAATAATCAGATAACGGATCTTTTGATTGTCGTCAGCACAGCATTCACTGTTGTTTTCCATCTCTTGTCTAATACTTTGTTTTAATTCCCCAACCAAGCTTACTATCATCTAAGAACTTTGATCAAATGACTTACTAAAACAGATTATCAGAAAACGAGTCCGTCTCCCTAGCATAAATATTGTTCCAAAGAAATTAAAACACAAACCTCTAGCATCAAGAGGAGCTCTCTGAGCGGTCTTCGATGCTTGTCTGAAGAGATAAGCACTTCGGAGAATAAAGCTCTGCAAATGTAACGCATGAACCATAACAACGATCCCTAGGAGAAACAAAAAAGGAAAACAAAATAGCTAGGGAGTGGGGGGATTTGTCATTCCTTATCTGTGAAAAGACCATATCCTCATGACTATATTCTAAAGCAGCAAAGCACTCGCTCCACTATCAACCATTTTGACTTTCTTAATCGTGGATTCTATCACAGTATGCATATCAACCAACAGGGCAAGAAGCCCTGAGATTTAGGAGAGCTTAGTTGATTTGTTAAAATTTCCAACTAAAGTTTTCTTTTTCAAATAAATTTGGGAGGCTAAATTTTTTTTTGAAGATTTATGTTTATAAATTTTTTCAAAAAATTTTGAAACCTAAAATCAATGTTTTATTTGGCTTTGAAATTATAAGCAACAATATGGTTTGCTATCTTTAAGGCAATTTGTCTCAGACCATGCTTTTACAATATTTTGTTTATTCTATAAGTTTGACTAGTAATATTTAACTGTGCTTATATATAATATTTTTTTTATAAGATCTTCTTTAGAAAATCAAATTTGTGTGACAACTGACAAGAAGAATATTTGGAGGTATATATCATGGAATTAAACAGCAAAATTGACACTTTTACGCTTTGTTATATCAACATGTACAAAGTTAGTCACATTTTGTTTGGACAATGAAGATAAATATATCTAAGATTCTTATACAAATGTATTTATATTTTTAATTTCATGATACACATCGCCAAGCATTTCGTTTGTCAACAATAAAAATTTTAAAGTGATTTTACAAAAACAAAAATGCATACATAAAATAGTCAAATATTATTAGTCAAATGTATGGAATAAATAACGTATAGTTAAAAGCATGCGAAGACAGATTACTTTACAATGGAGCAAACAATACTTATTGCTTGTAATTTTATATGTATACTATACACAAGAGAGCTTTCATTTGTTGATGATGAAGAAATGAGTAGATTTAGAATAAGTTGGGCACTATATCAGTTAAATATACTTATACTTAAATATAAGCCTTTTGCAGTTTTTGTTTTAAAATATATTAGATCTAAAATATAAATTACTTTTGTAATTTTAAACTCTCACAGTTGATGATACTATTATTGTATTTTTACTTAATAGAAGATTAGTTTTCAAACTTTTGAAAGAATAAGTGTTTACAAATTATAATATTTTTGGGAAATTAAACCAAATCTCCCCTAAATTGAATTATTCTTTATTTTATATGATATTAACACTTGGTTTTATATTGTCTTTTGACAAACCTACTACAGATCAGGGAATAGTCGGCATAGAAGTGTCTTCTCTTTATTGAGAATATGAGATCATGTGAAACCCGTTATTTTAGAAAGGACTGGGAAATTAGCCAATATATTTTAGAAGTGTATTTTCATGTATTAAATTTCAAACAATTCTGATAAGCATTTAGTCTAATTAAGAGAGCCAAAACAATTCAACCTAGGAGATTGCTAAATCACTGTGTGAAATATATACTAGTAATACCATGACCATTGCTATATCCTAAGTTTACATGACTTTACATCTTCACCTAAACTAACAAATCAAAAGTAGATAACCAAACGTGTTAGAAAATGATCACATTTGGTTATATAATGGCTTTTCCAACAGATTTTGGTTAGATGCCTGAAGTTCTCTAACATTTTTAGTGTTTCAGATCGGAGTATAGTATGTGTCAACTGAAAATTGGTCATGGTGGTGGATAACCTGAAAAGTTAAGAAGTTAATTTCTCCAGCGAAGGAGAGACTAAAGTTGCAATGGCCATTAGTTTCTACCAAAATTTTAAAACATTTGTAGTTATCATATGATTGCATACATATTGCAATGCGAGAAAATTCACATGCAGTGTGATGATGATAGCTTAGCATCTTCATATCTTATTGCTATGTATTTACTCGGGATCTGATTCTCCTTACTTGACATTACTTTAGTATGTTATATAGTGGTGGTCCAAACAAAATTTTGATCTTGTGATGATCACATTTTGAGTAAAAGCGTGATTTATTAGTCATTTTCGATATCTTTTTTTTTTGTGTGCACAAAGTCATTTTCGATATCTTAATAAACGCTCAATGTGGAGGAGTGCTTTGTCCTTGTAAGTGGATAGCCACGAGAAAGAAAGCTACACTATCTGCAATATAATTAAATTATTAGTTTTATCTTCCATAAACTGTTAAACAAAAAACAACCACTCTTTTATCAAAAAAAAAAAAACAACCACTCTATTGTAATTTGCGTCTTTTAATTGGTGCATCAGCTTAACCAAAATGTGTTAATCAAATAAAAAAAGTTCCGAATACTAAAATAAAAATGTGAAAGTATAATAATTTTATAAAAGATGAAAAACTATGAAGTTGAATAAAAAAAACAAAAGAGTGTAATGAATTATAAAATGATAGGAACTTTCTCCTTTTAACTTTGGTCCCTCTCTGGCCTCACGGTTACCGTTTACAGTAGAGACGTTGAGAAGCCATTAGAAAGTTGCCAGCTTCTCCATTCCACTTTCTCTCCACCACTTTCACCTGAATCCTCACGTCACGTTCTCTCTCTTAAACTCCATAAAGCCCAAACCTTTCTTACTCTCTTTCTCTCTCCCTCACAAGCTCTGAGCCTTTTTCATTCTCTTCATGGGAAACCTCTGTTCTTTGTTTGCTCCACCGAAGCCCGTGAAGAAGAGACGACCCATCAAGAAACGACAACCATCCTTATCCGGGTCGGGTTCTGGCGCTAATACCAACCGGTTGAACCGGTTCAGGTCGTCTTCCTCTCGGAGAGACAACAAGTTCGATGATGCCGTGACTCAGGAGCAAGCTCATGCCGCTGCTGCCATTTTGAACAGGCAGCATAAAAACGGCGGATCGCTGCCGTTTGAACGGTCAGCGTCGCAACGTCATCCCGTTTCTGGCTCGAAGAAGAATCAGTTGCCTCGGAGCTCCAGCTCGAGGTCAAGGTCCTCCACGGATCCTCTGCTACAGCCTCATCAGTTCCTCAACCAGGTTCTGTCTTTGTATTGACTGAAGTCAACCCTCTTAACGATGTTTACAGACATTCCTAGAACTGAAACTGAACATGGAAAAATGAGATATAAAGTGGACAATGGAGCTCAATGCTATTTTGTAATGTTCAAGAAATCGGGGGGCGCTAGTTATACGTTTTATATGAGATTATTGATTACGTGGAAGTCTAGACTAATTTTTTAGTGCTTAGACCAATTTTTTTTTTTTTTGAAAAATCGTTATGAAATTATCGTTTTGTTTATGTCTGATCTTGCTGATTAGACGGATGTCTAGGCCGCCTAGACCGACTTCTAGAACATTGCTATTTTTGAATAGAGACATGCTTAGGAACATAGTATGTAATAAGCTTTGATTGGTTTCCTTTCTTGACATTTAATGATGAACCTTGGGTTCTCATGTGGTGTGATTTTGGAGACGATGAGATTATAGTCTGAAAAAAAGGAGAAAGAGAATCTTGATGTTGAAAGTACTTATTTTCATGTGTTGTTCCTAACTTCCATGTAGGATTGTTTAATACCTTTCCGTGGGGGTACATTCTTTATATGGAACAAGTTAGATTATTTGTTCTGGCCTTTGAATAGGGTAAAAAGCTAGATGACTTGGAAACAAACCATTTTGTCCTCATCCATGGAGGAGGTTTCGGTGCTTGGTGTTGGTACAAAACCATTGCGCTCCTGGAAGAAGATGGTTTCAAAGTTACAGCTATAGACTTAGCTGGTTGTGGTATCAACTCTTTCAATATAAATGGCATTGCAAGTTTGTCACAATACGTGAAGCCACTTACTGATGTTCTTGAAAAGCTTCCCATAGGAGAAAAGGTTCTGACTCTCTCTGTTTGCCTTCCACTTGCACTCCGTTTCCTTTGATTCTAGTCTTTCGAAAAATACTAAAAAAATGTTGTCATGAAAAACATTTCCAGGTGATCTTGGTCGGTCATGATTTTGGTGGAGCATGTATGTCCTATGCTATGGAACTGTTTCCTTCCAAGATTTCAAAAGCTGTTTTTCTCGCTGCAGCGATGTTATGTAATGGACAAAGTACACTCGATATGTTCTCTCTGCAGGTTCGTTTTCTCTCGCTGATCTCTCCTTTGTGTTTCAAGCTTGTTTCGTGCCATGCATAGATTACTCATTACTGGCAACTATGACACACTTTTTTTCAGGCAGGTCAGAACGATCTAATGCGAAAAGCTCAGATTTTCATCTACTCAAATGGTAGTGAAAACCCTCCAACGGCCATTGACTTAGACAAGTCTCTTATCAGAGAACTTCTGTTCAATCAAAGCCCATCAAAGGATATTGCATTGGCTTCTGTGTCAATGAGGTCAATCCCATTCGCTCCGGTTCTTGAGAAACTCTCTCTCTCAGATGGTAACTATGGATCAGTGAGACGGTACTACATAGAGACGCTGGAGGACAACGCCATACCAGTTACTCTCCAAGAAAACATGATCAATAGTAGTCCACCTGAAAAAGTTTACCGGTTAAAAGGTGCTGACCATGCTCCCTTCTTCTCCAAGCCACAAGCTTTGCATAAACTTCTTCTTGAGATCGCCAGGATTAGACCTACCTAACATCTCCTCTCTCGCATGGGTGTCTTACATCATTATATTCACTAACTCGTGTTTTAAAATGGCTCATCAAAAGATCTCCTTTTATATCTTTTTTTGTTCTTGTTTTATTTTGTGTTTGTTTTCTTGTCTTTTAAGGGTTATCTATGTGCTTTTTTTCTTCTTGTTTTGTTTTTATGAGAAATAAAAAAGTTTATAGAAATTGTGTAGTGATTTGTGATTATCCATTTTAGACATCCTATAAAGCTTCAGTGTTACCTAAACGAAAGGTGGACATCTGATGAAATTTCTGAAATAGGGAAAGGATGGATGATGAATAGGACTGGGCATTTTATCCGTTAAATTTGATTCGATTCGTTATTATGTTCGATTCGATCCAAAAATTTCGAATATCCGTAAACTTTCGAAGCAAAGCAAATATAAAAATCAATATCCGTTAAAATCGAAGCAAATCACAGATAATAAAATTTTGGAAAGCGAATATCAGATCCGATCCGGTAATATATAAAACATGTATATCTTGATTATATTTTAAAGTTTCAAATGTATAAAAGTATATAATTATTATTCTAACATATGATTTGACAAATTATATTCACATTATTGCTTATATAAAAGTATTACATAAAAGGAAGAGAAAAATTTGTGATAATTATAATTTTTTTCTTAAGTTTTGTGTTATTATAATTGTTAATTAAGTTTAGGAAATTAAAAAATATGTAGATTCACTACTTCTTGTAATTGTTATTTTATATATCATGCAAAAAATATTTTATAAAACAAACTTGTTTCGAATTTTTAAGATTATTTGTATTAATCAAAACATATTAGATATCCGTAAGTATTCGCAAATATTCGCAAATATTTATTTATTTTCCGAATATCCGTTTTTCCGAATATCCATATTTTTCCGAAGCAAAGCAAATCGAAAAATTAGATATACGTGGCATTCGAAGCAAATCACAAATAACTTCAAAAACCCGGATATCCGATTACCTAATGATGAATGACTATCTTTTTGGGATATAGATCAGTTACAGGGAAAGCAGATTCCTTAACCAAACTCACACTGGTACGAAGCTAAGAGTGTATAATAATAATGCTATGGTGTACCAAACAAAATTAACATTATAATACAATCATTTGCTGCTCAATTGAATAGTGGATGTGTCTCTATGGTCTGTATACCTAACTGAAATCAATGACTAACGGCAATTATTACACCAGCAAGAGTGAGGAGAGGAGTTGCCGACAAAAAATTAAATATAAAAATATACAACATGACAGATAATTTGGAATTTAGTAATAAAATTAATAAAATAAATTAAAGTGTGCATAAAGATATAAGGATAAGAGGGTATTGACATCTTCTTCTCACTCCACGACATCTCCTAGCTTCTTCTGCTTTGCTTTTTAGACATGGAAAAATCAGCTATCTCCTTCTTCTTAGCCGTCTCACTTCTGCTTCTTCTTGCGGCGGCTTCGACAGCTGCAGCTGCAGGGAACGACACAAGTGGGTTGATATATGGCGGATGTGCTCTCGGAGACACCGTTGGAGAATGCATAACGGCGGAGATTGAGGAGGATGGAGTTGAGGCTGTGGTGCGGCGGATTCTGCAACAACAGAGGAGGAAATTAAGCTACAATAGTCTGCAGAAGCAGAAGCCAGCTTCTAATTGTAAGATCGTTGGTAATTGCATCGGAATAGCTAATCAGAAAAACGCACCTTGCACTTACTACAACAGATGCAAGCGTGCCACTAGCTATAAGTCCTGTTCGTTTGGTTGACGCTGTTTTCGGCATCGGCGTCGGCGTCGGCGTCGGCGTCGGCGTCGGCGTCTGCTTCATCTTAGTTTGATTGTTGTTCGTTTTGTAGACGCTGACGCCGACGCCGACGCCGACGCTGACGCTGATTGTTGTTCGTTTCGAAGACGCTGGACGCTGACGCAGATGCTAGACGTTGACGCAAGAAGCAGTTGTTCGGCGTCTGACGCTCGACGCTATTTTTTGGCGTCTGACGCTCGACGCTGCGTTCAGACGCAGACGCAGGTACCCGCGTCAATGAAACGAACAAGCGTCGATGAAAAAATATTGCCGCAGACGCAGACGCCGGACCTGCGGCGACCAAACGAACAGCAAAAAACATTATTTATAAACTGAATTAATAAATGTCTATCGAATTTAATGCAAAAAACATTATTTATAAACTGAATCCGTGAACCTTCAGTATACTCTGGTTTAATTGTGACATGTAAGACACTGGTTTAACTCTTAACCACAAAAGAAAAAAACAAAGCCTTTTGTGAAAGGTTATGATATACAAATGTAGTATTAAACAAAATAGTATATGATACTACAGGGAAATTATGAAAAGAGCTATATGAATTAGTTGGGGTCACTGAAACTTGAACAAAAATTGTTGGCTCAAGAACAGAAGATACATGAACTGGGCTTGGGCTAGTTCTTGATTTAAAGCCCATACCAGATTGGTAAAACAATTTTCATTAAATATATTCATTTCTCAGTATCCAACAGAGGATAATTGAAAAAAAACATAAACCGACAAAAATGACGCAGCTTGTTGACTGGGCTGTTCTATAACGGTAGGCGGTGACGCATTCCTCCGTGACAGACGAATAAAAACTTAGAGAAATGTGGGTTATAGTCTTCTAGATTCGGATGGACCGAGGAATTTGAGAAACACGCCGTCGCTTTTCTGTAGACAACTGTACTTTGCAAATAAATTAGTAGCTGTAGATGAAAAGCCACTTACGTGTTTTTTTCAGTTGAATAGATGTATTTTAAATATTTGTTTGGTTGAAAATAAAAGAATAAAATATTTGCTCGTAATATATTTGACAAAAGAAACTTCATTTTATAGTTCTGGAAATTTCGACCACTCGTTTACTTTGTTTTTCATGCCAAGGATGTTCTTTAATAATTATGATAAGTATCGGCCAAAGAAAAACAACACTTTCACACATGATAATGTTTTAATATTCTCTTTCTTTTGTTAATCAAAATTATAAACGATGCTCCTATAACTAATTACCATGTCACCAAAACACACATATTTGTGGACCTTTTTTTTGTCAACATCTCTGGACCGTTTAGTTTGCGAAACTGTAAGACTATTGTATTTTGTATTTTATTTCCGAAAGATAACTGTTATGTTCTTCAGAATATTATAAACTGGACCATTTCTTGTGAAGTTGTGATGCTTTATAAATTATAATTATCTCTTCGTATTCTCTGTCAAGGTTTATAGGTTTTTCCAATTTATATTATTATCTATCTATAAATATATAGAAAACTTAAGCAAGTAAAAGACCGATTAAAAACTAAAAACTTTTTGGTTTTAAGTAAGTTTAACTAAAGGCTCTCTCATTCTCTCATTCTCTCATTCTCTCTCTCACATCTTCGAGAAGTTTCCGCCGGCGGGATATCAAAAAACGGTTGGTCAAAGATCAGAGAAATGGGCATTCGCTTCTCCATAACCTCTGTTTTGTTTCTGTTTCTCTTGTCTTGGACCTGCTTCACCACAACAGGTTTGGCTCAATGCTCTGTTTTATTCTTATGACCTTTGGCTCTTTTTGCGTTCTGTGATAATTAGTGTTTGATTCTAATAAAACCCTTGAAATCAAATTTAAACAAGTGAAAAGTAAAGAAACAGATATAGGAATTTGACATTTAGAACCTGATGATGATGATGATGATGTTGGTCAATTTGTGCATGCATAAGCTTTGATCTGTCTTGTTCACTTAACTAGTTGATAAGAAAAAAAACTTTTATTTTGTTTCTTTCTAGATTTGGCTCTGTTCTTGGTTATGAGCTCACCTATTTTGTATCATCTTATACACAGAAGCTTATGATGCACTTGATCCTACTGGAAACATTACCATAAAATGGGATATCATGAGCTGGACTGCTGATGGCTATGTGGTAACAAATATTTATACCTTTATCCCTCAATACTACTTGTCATATAATCAAATTCTTGTTTCAATGGAGTTTATGGTTACAACACTAACCAACTCATTTTGTTTTTAATCGTCAGGCTGTTGTATCAATCTTCAATTTTCAACAATACCGTCACATCCAAGCCCCGGGTTGGCAATTAGGATGGAGTTGGTATAAGAAAGAAGTGATATGGAGTATGGTTGGTGCACAAGCCACAGAGCAAGGAGATTGTTCTAAGTTCAAAGGTAACATTCCTCATTGCTGCAAGAAAACCCCCACCGTCGTTGACTTGCTACCGGGAACTCCCTACAACCAACAGATATCAAACTGTTGTAGAGGTGGTGTGATTAGCTCGTGGGCGCAAGACCCCGCAACCGCCGTTTCTTCGTTTCAGATTAGTGTTGGCCAATCTGGTACAACTAATACTACTGTTAGAGCGCCTAGGAACGTCACTTTGAAGGCACCAGGGCCTGGTTACACTTGCGGGCCTGCTAAACTCGTTCCCCCGACCAAATTCATTTCTAACGATAAACGAAGAAAGACTCAGGCTTTGTGTAAGTTTTTGGTTCTAGAGTTTCTTTCTAAGTTATGTTTTTTTTTTTTCCTTTCTTGGTTCTTATTTCATATTTTCTTGCTGTTAATTAGTGACATGGAACATGACGTGCACATATTCACAGTTTCTAGCTCAGAAAACTCCCACTTGTTGTGTTTCACTCTCTGCTTTCTACAATAAGACTATCGTACCATGTCCAACATGTTCGTGTGGATGTCAAAATGGTACATGTGTCGAGTAAGTTCATATTCTCTTAGGAACTCTTATCTTGGTTTTTGTTTAATTTTATTTGATTTTCTGAATCATTTCTTTGTGACAGCCCGAAAATAGCTTCGGTGGTACCAGCTCTTCCAGGGAAGAACAACCTCGAGCCGCTATTGCAATGTACTCAGCATATGTGTCCCATCAGAGTTCATTGGCATGTTAAAACCAACTACAAACAGTACTGGCGTGTGAAGGTTACAATCACAAACTTCAACTACAATATGAATTACTCGCAGTGGAACTTGGTTGTTCAGCATCCCAACTTCGACAATATCACTCAGCTTTTCAGCTTTAACTACAAACCTCTTAGTCCGTACGCCGGCATAAGTAAGTCCATAGCTGCTGATTTGATGCATCGTAGGCTACTAATGCATGAAATAAAAATTACTGTATTAGATTGTGACATGGAGGCTTTTTGTAGGTAATGAAATTTTTATGTGTTTGAGTTAATACATTTGCAGATGACACGGCCATGCTATGGGGGATCAAGTTCTACAACGATTTTTTGAGCCAAGCCGGTCCAATAGGCAACGTACAGTCAGAACTTCTCTTCCAAAAGGACCCGTCAACGTTCACGTTCGAGAAAGGATGGGCGTTTCCTAGACGCATTTACTTCAACGGCGATAACTGCGTTATGCCACCTCCGGACTCATATCCATGGCTTCCTAACGCTGCTTCAAACCTTGCAACTTCGTCAGTCATCATCCTTCTTATTACTTTCTTCTCTGTTCTGATTCTTGTGTAAAGTGATCACGTTGAAAAATCGTGCTTTTGACCCGGTTAATACTTATGAGCTCAGACAGGATCCTCATTGGCTAATATATAAAAATGGTATGCGTCACTCTATTCATATCAAAAAGTCATATGCATCAACATGTGGTATTATTACTTTTCGTGTTTTCACACGTAATGGAAACCATCAATGGTTAATACCTCAAACTTGAGAAGCTCAGACATTTTGATTTAGATTTGTAGAAAAAAACTTGGGAAGCTCAGACATTTTGATTTAGATTAGTAGAAAAAATCCTGAGAAGCTCAAAGTAAGACTTATATTCTACGGCTATGATAATAATGAATAATGACTTTCCCACTACAAATACACACTCAAATTATCATTTCCTACTGGTACCTGTTACAATCATTATACTTTTGAAACAGCTTAATACATTCCAAATGGTCTCGATATGTATCTCTACCTGTGTGAATAATTAGAAATTAGAAAATATTAGAAATATATATATAAAATACGTAATTTTTATATTTATTTACGTTTTATATTAAAGTAATTCTTTCGAATAGCTCATTTTAATTTTTTCACAAAAATTCTCCAAAAAGAAAATAACCAAAATAGATTTTATTAAAGAGACAAAAAATCATTCTACTCTTTGCTTTATAGATTTATAAACACTAATAAATAATAAAAAACTATTTTTTATAGTTTGAATTATATGTTCTCAATAGTGAACTTTTTAAGAAAAATTATAAAAAATTTTCTTCAATTTTTTTGAAATTTAAAACTAATTTTTAAAAAAAATTAATATATAATTTTTAATATTTTAACTTTTATTTTTTCATTTTAAAATTTTTAAACCCCACTTCCAAATCCTTATTATTTAGCTTTAAACTTCAAATCTTAGATTATTTAGCCCTAGGATTATAAATGTTTATTTACTCTTTCAAAGTCTCTTTTGTTCATTTTTCTCTTTGAAAACTTTTTAATAAAAATAAACTAAAAAGAGTTTATCATAACAAATTTCTATTTATATTATTTACTTTGTTTACAAAAGTTGCTCTATAAAAACGAAATAGTTCAAATGCTTAATTAAATAATAATAATGTGTATATTATTCTGTAATTTTTTCATTTTTTTATTAATTTAGGGTATTTCGAACCTATGGAATGATTGAGATTAGTCTTTAAATAGAGATGCCACCGATTAAGAAATTTTCTTTCTAAATATTTAAATAAGTCTTAAGCAATGAATCAATATCCATATGACCATATGATAAAATGTAGTAAGATGCTTTCGAACATAGATTGCTCAACAACTTAAAGCTAATTTACTACTATATCACCGTGACGTGGTTTATTATTATATAAGTTGAGCAAAGAAAAGTGTATATTATTCTGTTAATATTTATCTAAAACTGTTTCAAACCATTTTTCATCTTTTATGATTCATATATTTGTTTGACACCGTTTATTATATATTTTCATCAGTAAATATATATTTTAAATTATGTGCTGTAATTTATTAATATGTGTTTCACATGATTCATTTGTTTGTTTTCACAATGCAAAATATATTATTAATATAGTTTGTTTATTGAGATTTATTCTTCTGGTTTATGCAGATTTGACACTATAATCAAGTTTTAAATTACTTGACCTCGTCAAAAAAAAATTTTATAATGAAAAGTCAAGAAAGATAGAAAAAAACAAAGAAATCTGCCCACAGATTTGGGATGATTGGCTAAAAAATCATAAATTTCTGAGAGCTTTAAAAATAAAATGTAATAGTTATTTCGAAAATTTGGATAAAATATGTTTCTTATTTCTTAACCAAGTTACTTGATAAACGAAGCTTCGCGATTTTCTATTTATTCGGGGCAAGTAGCTCTCAGGGGCGGATCTAGCCATATATTTAGATGAGGGCACAACAGTTTTTTTCCGATATGTATAATTATAAATTTAGGAGACATTAGATAATTTAGTATTAAATACCAAAGGAAAAATCAAAATCAGATGGGGGCACATGATTCCACAGGTGTCCACCTCCTTCCGCCACTGGTAGCTCTAATTAATACCTTTACAATGTCTAATTAGAAATAAGGCTCCATCACCAGAAATGTTTCATAATCTCACTAGTTATTGTATATCGACAAAATAAATATGTTAGTTACCATATAATTTATGTTGTTATATATATATATATATATATATATATATATATATATATGTAAGAATAAATATAAACATAGTTTATTTTACGAAAAAAAGATTAAATTGTAAATACATCAAACTAATTATAAGTATTTCAAGTTGAACCATTATCAAAAAGTCCGCCCACAGGAATACAGTCCGTGGGTTTTAAGTTTCAATTTTAAGAGAATGGAATTCTGTATTACTACGTCATACCGCTATATATACGTATTGATTCTCCCATTTCTCACACAACATAATCAAAAAAAAAAATACAAAAAGTTGATAGTAGGTTACAAGTTCGTTTTTGATTACTATCCTCGAATAGAGAGAATAAGGGATCAACTGAAATGGGGCGTTGGGTGAGACCTGAGGTAAGGATAAAATATTATATACCTGATTTAAAGTGTTTGTCTTTCATATACGTATCAGAACATATAACAAAATAACGACATTTATTTTTTGAGAAATAAATAACTACAAAGTAAAAATTCTATAAATTAACAATATTGGGACTTCAAGAATTTATTAATTTAACGAAAATTTCTTTTTTAAGATTTGTATTTATAAAAAAATATTTTAGTGTGGAAACTGAAAATAATATTTCATTTATGATATTACATATTGACTAACGTTTATAAATATACATTTTATCTATTTTTATTAGATTATTGATGTATTTTATGTATGATTGTTACATATTATAGAATACAAATTCATTTTTATATTTAGTTCAATAAAATTATAAATCAAATTAGAGATGAAATTTATTCCGAAGAAAGATAAACAACAAAAGTTTTATGTATATTTATAGAAATTATTAATTTATGATTTTAATAAGACCATATATTTACCTAAGAGTTTTCTAAATATTATTATCTTATCAAATTATGACATATTTTACACCGACTCAATTTGAGACTGAATTTTTTTTATTAATTTATCGTGTTTATTAGTTCGTCGAATATTAATTTATAGAGTTTCTACTGTATTTGTTTTGAGGATATTTTGTTTTTTTTTGTTGATAAATTGATTTAAGGATAATCAAGTACATCAAAATCATACATTAATTTTGTTAAGTTAATCTTGATTAAAAAATAATAATTAGGTGTACCCTCTTCTTGGAGCAATGGGATTTGTGACATCTATGGTTGTGTTTCAACTCACAAGGAATGCATTATTAAACCCTGACTGCAGGTAGGTCTTCATCCAGTCTATTCTAATATTTATTTTCCATAGTTTGAAAGGAATAATAGTATACTTAGGAAAGGCACATAGTGTATATAGTTTTAGGCCACTAATGAAAAATTTCCCTAGTGTAATGATCAGACCTGAAGAGAAAATGATTTTGAAAATTCTATATTGATTCGGACCACTGACGTGACTAAATCGGCCCTATTCATGTAATATGCGTAATTACTGCCTTTTAAAACTTTAGAACTCCACTAATATGTAGGTTATACAGTTAAACATAAATAATGTGGGGGGTTTATAAGTTAAACAAATAAATACCTAATTTATTACGAAAAGTAATTGTGTTTAATACTTGATTAGTTAAATCTTTTCTAAATTAAGAGTATCTTATTTAAAGTTTTATATTACTAACGTTTTTCTGTGATTTTATGAAAACTATAGGATAAGTAAAGAGAACAGAAAAATGGGAATTCTGGAAAATGAAGACGAAGGAGAAAAATACGCACAACACAATCTTCGCAAGTATTTGAGGACCCGCCCGCCTCAAGTTATGCCTTCTCTCAACCGTTTCTTCTCTGAAGAGGACAACTAAACTATTTCACCTTATCATAAAAGTTACTTATATACTCATTATACAAATTGAATCTAGTTTGGAAATGCTTAATGTGTATTGTAATATAGCTAGTTTCAGAGCATCGCTTGTTTAATATTTATAATAAAAGGTTGAAACATTTCTTAACATGGCCATCGTAATCGAGTTGATGTTGTAAGAATACTGTTACTTGTATTTTCTTCTGAATCAAAATATTGTTGTTTGTATTTGTAGAGATGAGTTCGCGCACATAGAATTGGAAGTAGATAGTTGAATAATCTCAAGTCAATTCTCTCGCTTTTTATGGTCAACTTTATATATTAGAAGAATGTTGCATGGAGTTTGGAATCATACACACTATGTATAAACACCTCCATAAATAGTCTATACATCTGTCTATAACGACCCTCAGGCCTAAGGTGAAAGTATTTGGGTGGTCTGAGCCACACTAACACGAAGCACTTACAAAAACATACATATTGATGTTTCTTCTACCGCAAGTCAATAAGAAACGCTAAAGTTTTCACCTCTCTGCATAATCCTAGACCTTATCCGGAGCGGTGAGAGACTCATCAAGCTCTTAACACAGGCTCCCAATGACCATACTTGGAACTGAAAGTACCTCCACCGTGTCGCTCAGCGTACTCAGCCATCGTCGCTCTCGCACAAGCATCCCAAGCTTGAGCTATTTCTGTTAGAGACATCGGTACTGAAAACTCCTTCATGGACAAACCAAACCTCGATCTGGTTCTCGCAGACAAATCCTCATATTTGTTTGCACTGAAAACACATAATAATATGTTTAGTTCCAACTTGTGATCAAGTTTCTACTAAGGTTTCATATACCTGGAGTCAAAGGGCATGTTTTCAATAAGTATTGGGGAATGTGGGTAGTTCTCAGGAACTAGTAAGCGTAACGGCTGAATCTGTGACTGCATCAAACACAAGAGAGAGACATAAACAGCTGAACAAAAACTAGTAAAAGAACAAGTTTAGAAAGACTTACTACATGTCCTGAGTTGTAAAGAGCTTGGAATGTGGCACAGAGAGCTACAGGGGCATAAGAACATGTGACTATTGTTCCTGTAGTAACTTCACTTGGACCAACATCTTCATTACATATGTTAACCACTGTCTCTACAAGTTTCCCATTTACTTCTATGATTTCTTGCAAGAGAGCACGACCAGGCTGCAAGATCAAGAAATGGTCTTATTATTTCGATATTGCGTTTTCTTTAAAAGGAGTTATACAGGCTTTAGATATTATTACCTCAATCTTGTTAACTTTGGAGCCAGATGATGCAGTGGAATCAGCTTCAGATTCCAGGCTACTGAACTGTTTGTAGCTGTCAGTTTCTGATGTGATATCTATAGGCAGAGTGGTGACTGAGCGTTTTAATCTCTTATTAGTAGGATTGGTTTCTCCACGTTGCAAACGCAACCTTGTCCTCTCACTCAAATCCTCGCGCACGCGAGCTCTAGATCCTCCAATGGACTGGACAGGACCAGCAAACCTATCAGTTAAACTGATGACAGAGCTCATCTCACTAATCGACTGTGCCAAGGATTCTGGTGATGATGATTGAATCTAGCAAAGACACGCACACACATTAACATTAGGATAAGTAAATTGGATAAGATGGAGAGATTAAAACTTGCATATGACTTCTACACTCACAGCTTTTATCAGACGATCAATAGGCCGCTCTGCGTTTGGCTCCGGAGGAAAAGTAACCGGAGGATGCTCCTGAGCTGCTGGTTGGAGTTGGTAATCATGTGAATCAGGGGACTCAACGGATATAGGATTTTCAGAATCACCAAGATTTGGAGATGGAGCAAAGGAAGTCATAGGAGAAGGTGCAATAAAAGGTGAGCCACCAGACTGTGATGAGGTTCCAGTTTTGTTTAATGTTGCGGGAAGAATCTGCTGGTCCAACAACTGAGGAGAAGAATAGTTCTGTATCTTAGGGGATGAAGCTGATGGGGAAAAGTTCAGAGAAGCCATTGGCTTTGCAAGGTGGCGCTGACTCGGTGAGATATGTTGCTGAAGCAAACCAGCTTTGGTGTTGACCCTCTCATTTTTAGGCATGTGAAGCTGCTGATGGTTCGTTTGTGGTTGTTGCTGCTTCCTCTGCATTGGCTGCAGTTGCATAGGGAGATGATGAAACTGCTTCTGGTGAAACATACTACTAGGCTGGGGATTACTTGCAGGATTCTGTCCTGAGGAGATCATAATATTGCTCTCCTCTTTTGGTTCCATCTTAGGCCTTGTCTGCAGCGAATGATGCATTGCTGTATGTGAGGTGGTAAGGACAGATAATGAAGACGAGGCCCCGTTTTGGCGATTGTCAAGAGACTGGGACACATGGACTACTTGATGACCATTTTGAGATTGTAATGGTGTTTGATGTGACTGAGAAGGAGGGAGATGCACTTGTTGTTGCTGCTGCTGAAGCATTGGCCTCCGAGTCAAGATCTGGTTAGGCTTGGCGAACCTCAATAGCTGTTCCTCATACAGACTAAACTTATCTCTGTGAATCTCTGTTACACCGCTCCTAGGGACACTTAAGAACACAAGAACTTTTTTCAACATTGCTTTACTTGCCCTTAGCTTTTCAATATGGCCATGTTGGATCTTTTGTTGAGGAAGAGCATCAATCTACAAACAAATGGTTTCATTGGGTTATGCAGGATTGAAACGAAACAATAAGAGGTTATGAATGTAAGTACCTCTTGCAACTTATTAGATAATCTTTGTAACAGTGTACTAAGTACAAGTATATACTTCTCCTTGAGGGCTTTTATCTGCAGGAAGATGATGAAAAGTTTTTGAACTATTAATAAACAATGGATAGGTTTCATTAATTTAAGTTATACTTTCATGTTTGTGATGTTATTATGTGAAGATACCTTCTGATAGGTCTCCTCCTGCCAGTCACCACCACCACTAGCATTAACCGTCTTACCTGTAGAATCTTGAGATGCTACAAAAACAGTATTGGTGTAATCATTAGCTTGCAAAACAGCAAAAGTGATTACTATAAGAAAACATAGATCATCCAAGTTGGTAAGAAAGGAAACCATACTGGATGGATTTGCTGGAGAGGTTCTCTGTAATTGATATAGCTGATTCTTTTGGGTTTGGAGCAAAGAACTTGATGCTTGAAACTTTTGTGTATCATCCAATGGTTGCTGTAGGATTCTGTTTTGAGGCTGCTGCTGCTGCTGCATGGGATGTTGTGGTTGGTATTGTTGTTGTATCATTGGTTGAGATTGTCCCACCTCTTGGCCTTGAACACCCAAAGAACTTGATACATGCACATTATAGTGCTGCTGTTGTGAGGGTAAGGCTGAAGCAGCATTACTGTGAGAATAAAGGCGTTGTTTCTGGTGCATATTTTGGATATTATTCTGAAGTGGCCTTTCTTGAAAGCTAGCAATATTGTTCTGCTGGGATGAAGACACTCTAAAAGCTCTTTGTTTCTCTCCATTGTTTTGTAGAGACGTTAGATGATTCTGCTGCGTGTCTTGATCATTCGTCAGGTGGCTAATGAGTTGCTCGCGTCCTTGTCGCTTCTGTTCCTGAGAAGGCACAGACATCTGCTGTTGATGATGACTAGAATGGACCCGCTGCGCCGGAAACTGATTCTGTCTTGGCAAGAACTGAGAGTTTTGTTGGCCTGATGATGGACTAGAAAGAGCGGAAGGTTGAGGAAAGGACTGCTGAATACTAGACATTGATGTCTGGAGAGGCAGTTGCTGCTGGATAGGTTGTTTTAACAGACTTGGCTGATGAGCCTGTAGCTGCATGTATGGAGGCTGTACATTCCCGTGACAGACTTTCTCTTTCAAGAGCTGTTGATCCATTTGATTCTGGAAGTAGTTGGAACTCTGTGGCTGCTGAGAAAGAAGCTGTTCCCTTCCCTGAATCTGTCTTTGAGAACCGGGAAGAAGATTTGAATGAACTCCTTCACCCATTTGAATGTTTAGGTTCTGAGCCGCAGAAGAGACCTGACTAGGCAAACCAGAAGACTCGAGAATGCTGAGATTGCTCTGGATGTTGTTTTGAGGTAACCATTGTTGGCTTGTTGGAGTCTGTGTATATGGCAACGAGCTGGGAACTGATTCTCCTTGATTCAGAGCTTGAGCTGCTGTATAGATTAAAGATATCATAACAAAAACTAGTAAGCTAAAAAATTGTGAAAAACATAATGATTTGAAAACAGTTCTAGACACAGGATATGACTTCTGTTACATCATGATGTGTTTCAGATAATGAAACCACCAAAAGACAAGTTCCTAGTCCAAATGCTAAATCATCGTATTGAAACCAAAACAACGTTACCTGGAGCAGGAGTATTAGTTCCATTGACTGAAGAACCAGACTGCACATTACTAGACTGCAAGGTTCTGAATTTTCTGTCGAAATTCATCAAGTTTCCCTTAATTTTCCGTATGTAATCATCCTAAAACATAGGAGAAAGATCAGCAAGAGTATATTCACAAAGCTGAGGTTTATTATCCTATATTCAAGATTCAGATTCTGAAAGTAATAATTAGATAAGAAAACAAATTGTATTTGAGTACCTTATCTGTAGCCACGCCATGGATCTTTCCCTCAAATAAGAGAGCAGTATTTTTAAGTTCATTTGGGTGGCGTGTAGGATAATATATCTTCAATTTTTCCACTCTACACATACATGAGAACAATTACCATTGACACATCAAATGTGTATATATATACAAAAGATTTTGTTATAAAACAGATAGTCTAGGCAGAGTGATAACTGCACTAATAACACGAAAGGGTGCAAAGGATATGGCAAAACGACAAAGGTTGAAGTTAGGTTTTGTCACTTCAATAATGAAAATTATAATAACCTTTTTATGCACAACTCATATGCTTTAACTGTTGCAATGTTTATTGGTGTAAGGTAGGAATCGTTATCATGTGCAAGATCACAGCAAAGACATGACTCTTTTCTTTTTTCAAAACCGTTCTTTCTTTCACGATGTCAACTAGAATCAGTATAATCGGTATTTATATTACTCTGGTAAAGAGGTTAAAGCTTACATTGCTAAAATAACCTTCTTCCTCACATCAGGCTCAAGCTGTGATCTCCAGTCATTAGCATTGTTACTCGCAAGCGAGTCTCCGCCTTGTTGGTTAGGCTTCCAGTTAGAAGTCCCCTCCATCAAGTGTAGCCTATCAACAAGACATGATCAGAGACATTCCCTCAACTAGGAAAATAAAACACACAATTAAGCATCAAACATTTCAAGAACGTTTAAACAGATTCGTATTGCGGTTTGCTAGTACTTTAATTTACTAGTTTATACTTAAGGTTCACAATGCCAAAAAAGTTTATCTTGCTGATTGGTGCTAATTAGGCCATTAACCAAAAACATATTCAGTTAAAAGCACCAGTTTCGAATTGGCATTACAATTAAACAGCTTGCAAGTGTGTGTGTTTCTGCTGAGATTAGACTTAAAGATGATTTGATCAGATTAACACAGATACACACACAACAAGAACAGATTACACGCATGATATGATCAACTTAAGAACATCAAATTAGAAAACAGAGTACCAGAATGATTAGATCACAATCCACACAAAAAAAAACTCTGTTTTCGGCTTTGGACACTCTCCATAAAAAAAAAACAAATAAAGTTTTAAGACAAGACCCATGTATGGTTCCACAAAACAGAACTGAGATTATTTTTGCTCGACAAAAAAATACAGAAGTGGGATGATTATTAATTAATTAAAGCAAAACCCTAAAGCTTTGAACAGAAGAAAACTAGAAGAGGAGGAGAAGAAACACACGAGACCGTCGGAGAGATTGCAGAAGGAGAAGGATCGATAGATTGAGGAAGACGTAATCAACGAATAGATTGAGAAAGCTTCAATGATGTTTAGAGAGGGATAGGAGAAGGCAAAACCTAAGTAAGACGCAAGAGATGAAAAGAGCAAAGAGATTGGTTGAAGAAAAGACTACACGTAGGCAGGAATATATATACAGTCTCTGATTTTATTATTCTTAAATCAAATCTGTGAAGTACGACAAGTGTCAGATGACTTGGCCCCTTTTAGTAATGGATCTGTATGCTTTTCTCATGTCTTTAGATTTGGGTTTTAGATTTCGACAAGTAATCAAGAAACAAGCCAATCACAATTTACCATATGATTTTATTCATTTAATATATTTTGGAAATAAATAATTATGATAAGAATAAGCATTGTAAGACTGTACACTTGCAACACATATCATGATGATGTGGCACATTAATAGATTGAAAAAGGTCAAACATATAACAAGAAATCTTTCTTTTCTTTTTTTACAACTGTTTTATTTATATAGAATGTAAAATATGCATATAGATTACAGAATACATAGAATAATAAGTTTAGTTAAAAACTACATAGAATAATAAAACAACAAATATAACCAAATTAATACAAAGAAAATGAAGAAAATATATAAATTATTTTTCCTTGAAAGGTCTTTCTTATTTTTTGCGATTGTAAGTTTATATCGTAATATAGACATTTTTTTCTTTAATTGTATAATATTGGTCAAATTCTAAATTAGATCTATAGATATTTTTGGATTAAAATCTAATGTATTGACTCATACAATATAAGTAGAAATTGAGATTACCAAATTTAAGATATTATATGAAATACAACAAAGAAAATACATTTCAGACCGACCCTGAACCTTCGAATTATCTATAATAGTTTATATGAATTTAATAGAAGTTCAGAGTATTCCATTATTCTTTAACAAATATACTATATCAAAATATTGTTTATAGATTCTTCATTCACCATTATGAATAGTCTTCTACCATTGGTTTTTTAAAAAATTCCATCATATTCCAACGGCCAAAAAAGAGTAAATATCATTAATCTATTTAGTATATCGTAATAAATTTTCGATATTTTTAAAAATGGATCAATATCATCACTAACTATACTAAAAGGACTAAATCAAGCCTTCTTACTGTGTACACGTCGGACTTAAAAATTGACCACTCACGGAACAGCATTTTTCCACGTCATCTTGGCTTCATTTGATTTGGGCTGCAGGAGTGTTGGCCTGTTTGTTCTTTATTGTGTAGCCCACTATTGGCTGGGCCCGTATTTCTTTGCACACTCATCCCCCGATTAAGCCGTCGTATATCCTAACCCTAATTGTGTTCCTCACTTCTCTTCGACTTCTGCATCTTCGATTTCTCTTTGCTGGAGATCGGTTTCATCAATTTATTTCATCACTAAAAGCTTAACCATTAACTCCTCTAATCACACCTTAGCTTCAACTCCTTCGATGGATTCGTTTCGCTTTCCTCTCCAATTTTCTATTTATAATCCTCCTCTCCTCTTACCTTATTTCTCCATCACATCTAAGAAGATTAACTCAGATATTCATCCCCATGGAACTCAGCGGCAGATCTCCAGCTTCCAGCGACCGCAAGTCCAACAAGGATACCGTCACCTCATCTCCG
Source organism: Brassica nigra (assembly GCA_016432835.1). NCBI lineage: Eukaryota > Viridiplantae > Streptophyta > Magnoliopsida > Brassicales > Brassicaceae > Brassica > Brassica nigra. The sequence continues at coordinate 9,963,931 of CM028247.1, read as the reverse complement.
ACTGCGAAGTCAACCGGAAAGTCCCTTGCTTCCTCCGCGACTGTAGAGATACCTAGCGGAAAATCAGCTGTTTCGTCTGTTAAATCGATGAAACCAAACCCTGCTACCGATCTCTCCTCCATGCCTGGTGAGCAAGTGATGTTCTTCAGAGAGGTCTCTCTCGGCCCACGCGAAGCCGGTTTGGTCTTCCGTATGATTCATCTCTGGGAGGCTCGCAACCCAAACACAAAGACGCTCATCGGACAAGAGATGCTATTAATTGACGAAGAGGTTTGTCTTCCAAAAGTTTTATGTTGTTTCTTACTGGTTTGGTATTAATTGATTGTGATGATATTTCTATTGATCTACGCTTCCAAATGAACTACAGGGAACTGTTATCCAGGGTTTTATTCCAGCCAGTCGAGTGGGGAGATATGAACTGACAGCGGGGTCTCTCTATAAGCTGATCAATTTTTTCGGTTCCAGAAACAAAGATCAGTATCGCGTTGCTGATCATATCGCCATTGTTTCATTCACTTGGAATTCTACTTTGACTGTTCTTGAGAACCCTCCGGTTCAGTTTCCACAAGATAGGTTCAGGTTCCACGAGTATGCGGAGTTTAAGGCCAACTGCGACACCAAGATTGATCTTTATGGTAAGCCAAGTTGAACCATTTAGAGTGTATGTGTAGTATGTTAACAACAAATGAACATCCTATAGATATATATATATATATATATATATATATATGTATATGTTTGAAGTCTGCTGATTTTCTTTGTTCTACTTCAGATTATGTAGGCCACATGAAGCTGGTGAATGGTCAGCCTATCACTGAGCATATTGTTCTTGACGAAGCTGAGATAGCAGAAAAGCGTCATCTATGTGTTCATGTTCAGACACATGAGTAAGTTTTCCCTCATGTTAGTCGGTTTTATTTTTTTCTGTAGTTTTTTTTATACAGTTTTTAATGTACTGTGTGTAGTGGACCAGTGATGAAGATGTATTTGTGGGACAAGGCTGCGTCCGTCTTCTGCCAGAAATTCAGATACTATGGAAGCAACCCAAGGGTTCTTTTGGTCACCACAGTGAACCCTAAGCATCTTGGAGGTCGGTATTCCACTAACAAGCCATCATACTCATATTCAAAACTTAGCTGGCTCATATCAAAATGCACTGTATTATGTCATTTCTTATTATTAGACGAGACAGCGATAGTGCCTGTTATGGACAATCACATACTTTATTTGTTATTAATAGGCACTCTTGCTCTCACTTCTATGTCGTCATCTCGAGTGTTTATGGATACCGATGTTCAGCCAAGCAGGGAATATCTTGAATGGTAAACATTCGTCTACATAGTTTTTTACATGCAGTTTTTGTTTCGACTATAGATGTGGTTTCATTTCTTAGATTTTTTGGTCTTCCATCTTTGCATCAGGTTGGTCTCGAACTCGGATATTGCTAATAGGGTTGTTGCTGAGGTTGTCACTAAGCCTGAGGTGGTGACACTTGAGGAGCTATTCTCCTACATCAAGCAGAAAGATTCTAAGGTACGATAATTGGTCTGTTAATTTTTACATTCTTCCTACATACTTGGATATATATAACGCTGAGATTTGTTTTATACACTGAAGGTTGCTTGGTTCGAATGCACTGCGACCATAGATGATGTTGGCCAGGGTTCTGCGTGGTACTACATCTCCTGTGGTGGTTGCAATAGCAAGGCAGTGAAAGGACCTACTTCTTTGATTTGCAACAATAATAAGTGTGGGAAAAGTGAAATCACAGGCGTCCCCCAGTAAGTATTTTAGTCTTAGTTTCATATATGTTTCATATATGTTTTGTCAGTATTCTTAGCTAATTCCCTTTCATTGTAGGTACCTCACCAAAATTTCCGTTTATGATAAGAGTGAACAAGCAGCTTTTGTCATTCTTGGTGATGCTGGGAAGGAATTGACGGGCAGGCATGCGGCAGAGTTGGTCGCAAATTACTTTGAGGTATTTCAGACCTGTTTATACATAGCTGATAACTTTGTGTAGTATCAAATTAGTTAGAATATCATTGATTCAAGCATTCTCATAAGACAGTATTAGTTGAACTCACTTAGATATTGCTTGAATGTCAGACCAATACTGGAGTAGATGCTGATCACTGCGTGCCGGTTCCGGGAGCTTTACTTGAGACAATAGGGAAGACACGCAGATTCATTGTGAAGGTCTCAGATCATAATTTGACAGGCAAGACCCAAACCATAACTGTCACCAAGGTACTCCCAGCAGAGGTTGCACTTCCATCAACATCAGATGGTATTCCGAAGATTGGAGGTGATGAGCCCGGTCCTTCCGGTGGGTTTGGAGATTCTGCAGGTGAAAAGGCTAGAAAAGCCACTGAGTTTCTTGAGTCAGATGGAGCCAAGCGTACCAAGAGTGGCTAATATAGCTTCAACTCCTTCTCTTTCGCAGTGATCGTGATTGCTGCGGTTTAGTTCGTGCTTTAATGTTTCCCTAATAATTGTGCGTACTTATCACTCGCATCTTCAGACTTTGTCCTTTTATGTTTAAGTTTTTCTGAATACAATTTCTCTATATGGTTTTTGTTATCCCTCTGAGCAATTTACTTCTACTATTATGTTCTTATATTTACTTTGTTTGGTGTGAAGAAAAGTTTAGTTTACTGACTACTATGTTTAGATAGATCCTGAGTACACTTCTTATTAGTTACTTAGTGGTACCAATTTCCACACATAATTATGCAAATCTTCCTTCCCCTGCACGTAAGTGTATTCTGTTCCTATTTGTTGGCAGAATAAAGAATATTGGTTACGTACGAGGAACGGGTTGGAGCGTCCTCACAGAGGCTTGAAAATGTTACCCAAAAATATTCCTTATTACAAGGAGAATGATATGTCACTTTGTGCCAACAAATATTTTTTTTAATTTCATTTTGAGAAAATATTTTCCCTAACGGCACTTTTTATTATTGAATAATATAAACTACACCACACATGTATGAAAAAAAAAATACATATAATCCTTCAAACAATAAGTTAACTTTATCCAAATTCTGTAAAACTAATTCCCAGATTTTTTAGCAAATCAAAAACAAAACAAAAAACAACAAACCCAATTGAATCATTAATTTATTCATATCTCTTATTGCATATAATGGATAATAAAAAATATGTTATTCGGAGAGTTCGAACACGGGTCCAGTAGCATAAACAAGGACTGCTCTACCACTAGAGTAAAGACACACTTTGCAAATTCCTTAGACAACATATTACATATTAGTCAGCATGCGGAAATCTACTTTGATTGCTCACAAAAGAATCTAATCTCCCAAATCACCCTACGATACTTGATTATAAATTTGATACGTTACATTAATTAATTACCATATTCATCTTTCTCTTGAATAAGCTGAAGAAACAATACCTGCCTCCTTTGCCAACTATCATCCACGAACTGTGTAAGTCTAACACATTCGTATCACAACTTTTATAAAAGCTAATGCATTTACCAAAGTGATGATATATTGTTTACGAACTTCAGCGTACTGTCGGAATGGATATTCCGCCACCTGAGCAACCCCAAGAAAACACAGGTAAATATAAATCTCCTGCACTTCCACGAAAGAAGAAGGACATATTAGGTAGTGTAGATTTGTTTTTGTTTCTAAATGGTTTCTGATTCTTTTTGGTTAAGCTATTGCAATATACAGACAATAATTTAGTTTGGTTTTCTAAACCAGTTAACATACTTCTGTTGGATTACGTCAACTGTTACGAAAGAGAATCAATCGAATGAATCAAAATAGTCTTGCTACCTATTGCGTATAAATTTACGAACCGACCGTTTCGTTATTTTTGTCGGTTGATGTTGACTAATTCAGCAAAGATAAAAAAAACATGCTTGATCTGTTCCATTTGTCTTACAGAGGCATAAAGTTGGTCAGACAAATAGAAATCATGTTGTAAATATGTATGATCCATAATACTATTAGATACAAAACATTATGTTTTTAATTGACTAAACAACATTTCAGTTTTCCAAAAGTCCACCATCTCATCTATGATTTCAGTTTTTGGTTTTAAGACCTTATTATCTATTCTTGATAGAGAAAACAGTTTTCCTCAACATTAAACTTGATTCTATGATTATTTTGATTTATTGCTTTGAGGATTATTACCTATTATATATAACTCTAAACATAAAAAGAAAAAGAAAAAACAGTCTAACAACAATAAACTCGACAAAAAAAGTCATATAGCAATAAAAATCAGTAATTTTATAAAAAGATTTTAATCCTAATGACAATATATAAACCCATTTTCCGCGCGTAGCGCGGACGAAAGCTCTAGTTTACTCTAATACTTCCATTTATTCTCCTCTAACGTTTACAAAGATATTCATATATATATTTCTAGGATTATATTGAATTTTACTGTACTTTCAAAAATATAATTATAGAGTTTAAGAAAATTAAACCTTTATAAGTATCCAAATAATTAAATAATTTTGTAACTATTATTAAATAATTATTTATATTAAATTAAATCCGACTTACATACTCAATATAAAATTTATTATATTTTATGTATAAATTAGTAATATAGTTAAATATTTTAATTTATTAATTAAGTTGTAAATTTTAAAATGAAATTAAAGAACATATACACAAAATAAAAAAGTATTAGAGTTTACAATATACTTTAATTTATAAAATATTATAAATATCAAAATGATAATTAATTATAATAAAAAATTTAAAAATATGTACGTATTAAAAGAGAGCACTATTTAAAACTAATCTTCAGTCATATGTTATATTACAAAAAATATCGTTAATGACTGATGAAAATACTAACAAAATATTAACATTAAAAATTGATATTAAAACATTTAAATTGCCTATGGAGTATTTCATCTAATATACAAAATATTTCTCAAGTACAAAACGGGTTCAATAAAAAATTGTCATTTCTATTGTAAAATAATTAATAATTAATAATTTTATCATCAAAATAGTAATTTCGTACTTTAAAAATGCAGATCAAAATCTAGTTAATACTTTTATGTTAATGCCTTACGTATGACATGTTGTGATGTTGTGTTGAGGAGTTGTTTGTGATAAGGCCACACATTAGACTTTGGAATGTGTTGATAAGAGGAAAGTTTTTTCAAATAAAAAGTAGCAGAAAACGTACCAAGAACATTAGAAAATCTTGCCGAGAGTGCAGAGTCGAAGAGAATGTCTGATGTATAAGAAAGTTAATTAATGTTACAAGGGAATAAGTGTGGAGTAAGGACTTAAAGTTGTTCAAGAAGTGCAGAAAGAGTAGCGTGCCAGAAGTATAATAAAACATATAGTCATAGTCTGATGTATCCGGTTGAACCAAAAAACGATCGGTCAATTTTAAAGTTTTAATCAATTTTTGGTTTGGTTTGGTTTGGCAAGCAAGAAAACAATCGGTTTGAAATATATTAACCAAATAAATTGAATAAACCGAAATAAATCGAATAAACCAAAAAAAATCCATAAATTTTTACATAACATAATTTTTCGTTTTTACCAAATTAACCGAATAAACCAATATGTAAACCGATTTCGGTTTAATTTGGAATAAATAATTATACCAAAAAACAAACTAAATAACCCGAATTCCGAACTGAACCGAAATATTTTTCGATTTATTTCTGCAGCATTTTTCCAAAATGAAAAAAAACTAAATAAACCGACCCAAAACCCTGGATAAACCAAATGCCCGGATTTAGTCTAACATGTCTAATTGTATATTTGCTTCGGAAAGTTCTATGACGGCATCCACCATAGAACTTTGCTGGAGAAGATTTCTTATTTGATTCCTTTGGTAAAGATATGACCAAATATCAAAAAAATAAAATAAAAGATTGGTTATAACTTATAAGAACCTACAATTCAACCCTTGATTATCGTAAACGTATAATAAAGATTAGTCCAGATTGTAAATATAAAAACTACTTGCTTTCGTAAATCCTGTAATACTTTCAACGTCCACAATGATTTCAAAATGGAAGTTTACAATTTTCCTAAAACATTATTATTATCAAACTAAAAATGATTAGATGTTCTGCAGCCACTTTTCGGGAAACACCATTGAATGTGACTTTAGAGACTGTGAGATTCTGTTGTTTGCAAAAAAAAATGGTTTAGACAGACTAGATAAGATGGTTGGACCAACTTCGACTGGGAACGTAATTAGATTGAATGTTAAATTTATTAAACCAGATAAAAACCATCAAAACTATGAAAAATATATGAATTGGATGAACAAAAAAGTAGGTAATATTTCTCATGTCTAATATTTGATTATATTCATATTATGGTTATTTGTCACATTTACTATAAATATTTTCAAGGTTTTTTTTGTAAACTAGGAGTAGTTTGGACTTTAGGCCTTAATTTCCCTTTAAACCGGGGATCGACCGGTGCTAATCAAAACTATACTAAAAGCCCCTAATGAAGCATTTTGACAATAGCCACGTATATTACAAAAATCAACCAATAAAAAAAGACTATTCGACCACGTCAGTTTTAGTGGAGAGAAACTCATATTGGGCCTATTCATTTGGACTAATAATAATCTTAAGTGGCCATTCAATGTAGAACCCATCTCTCCTGAAAAAAAAAAAACTCGAAGCAAGGCAATGGTCTACGACTTCTCCACTTCTCTATCATTGTTCTAGATCTCTGCAGTTTCGCCGTTTCCGTGTAACAATCACCATCCACTCTCACTCATTCAATTCCTTTCTTTACTCTTTTCTTCATAAAGATGTTATCCTTCCACCTCCCTTTGTTCCTCTTATATAAACTCTTTCGTAGAACCTTACATCGAATCATATATTCTTCATCCTCCATTCGACAACATCAATCGATGGCCAATGAAATCTGTTCAAATTTCCGGCAAATCTGTTCAACGACATCTCAGCATGTCCATCAGAGTCCGAATTACGATTCCGTTTGATTCACTTTCTATGTACATAATTATTGCCGGAATCACAATCTGCTAAATCAGAGTATTATAGTACAAATTTCCCATTCCTATCAACATTCTTTTATGCTTATCGCAGGTTGTTTTTATCTATATGTTTTTCTCTCTTTTTTTTTCTTTTTCTTTTTACTTATCATGCTGTTTTCTTATAATGCTTAGCTCCTTTCTGATTCTCTACCGTCTTTATTTTTACTTACGAGAGCATTCTATGAGAAGATATTGGATTTTAGGATTGCGACACCTCAGATCATTCTGAATTATGCTTTCCTTATTGAGGAAAGTAAGTACTTTGACGATGCTTTTGATATGTATCTAAGAGGTGTCAAGTATTTCATGTTAAAGACTTATGGTAACTTATCTTACAAAGTTTGTCAAGAGATTTGGGAAGACAAAGATGTAGCGGGCAATAGAGTTGTTTGAGCATGCTGTTTCCATGGTAATCTAATCTATCATTCTTTTGCGGTTTAAAGGTTTTTGTTTGTTGTCTATCGATTTGTACTTGATCTAACTTCTCTTATCTTTCTTTTAGGCTCCATCAGATGCTGTCTGTCAGGACCTTATACCTTCAGTATGCCAAGCTAGAAAAGGATTATGGTCTGGCCAAACAAGCTATGAAAGTTTATGAAGAAGCCACCAAAAAGGTTCCAGAATGCCAGAGGGTAGAGATTTGTGATATATACATTTCCCGTGCAGCAGAGATATTTGGTGATCTTGCAGTCTACAAGTATGTCTCTCACTATGCTGATCCAAGGTCCGACCCAGAATTCAGTAAGTGATGATGCTGCCATATAATAACTTCCGTTCCTGTAAATGATAATGACTATTTTGGGATTTGAAAATATTCATAAATCATAATTAAATTTGAAGAATATAGCATGTTGTTTTTTTATAGTATTATATGAGAGTCTAGATGAGCATTTAGTTATGTGAAACTGTGAGTATTTGACTCTTCTGTAATTGAATGTGCCTTCTTTAAAATTTATTATATAATGTAGATTGGCATATATACGTTTAGGGTTGATTAATATATGAGAGGAATAAGTGGTTTGGAAGTTTCTGTTACACCAAGTGGCACGAGTCTTAGGTGCAATGTGGGAAAGAAGACACATAAAGACATGCTTCGGATCCAGAGAAGCGTCTCCGCAGGTTACAGTCAGGTTTGCACTCTAATCTCTTACAATCATGTGTTTTTGCGATGGTTTCCATTGTTTTCAGCTCACAAGCAACTTTTTTTGGTCAAATCTCAGAATCCATTTGTTGTACTTCTGACAGTTGAAAGCTGATTGACGTGACCGTATTTGATATTTTTGTTTCAGACTCATTTCATTCTGCTAGAGAACACGATGCAAAAAAAAAGATGAGATGGTAGATGTGGAGGAGGCAAAATACTAGCTGAATAAAGCAGGGTAGCCAGAAGATGAATGGCAGCTTTGAAGAGACAGCTCATGTCCCCAATGTCTACCACAGTTACGTCGAAAGATGGTGCAAGAAAACTTGGGTTTGTGAGCCGGTGACAGGGAATGTGGAAGGCACTGAGCTTCCTGATGATGAATCTGTTGAAGAAGACAAAGTAGATATCCCTCATAAAGAACTCCATGATGCTGTGTTTGGAGGACCTGCCAGAAAGTGAGAGGAAGACGGTTAAGAAGCTAAAGAAGGCGTTGAAAATGGTAACAAAGAGACACGAACTAGCTCAGTGAGTAAATCATGTTGATAAATTACTGTTGATACAGTTTGGATAAGTAATATGCAGAACATGATAGTATTATTATCATGAGAAATTATGTACTTCTGTTTTGTCTCAATTCCACCATGTTAGTTTATTGCAGAGTTCTTTGTACACGTTAGTTTATTGCAGAATTCTTTGTACTTTTTCCATTACTTGGCCTTTCACCGGAATTACATCTTTGATCTAAATGTGTAATCTTTATTTTAGGTAACTAACAAAAGAAAGACTTAGACTCTAACAAAGAGAAGTAAAACGAAAGAACCACTGAACCAAACAAGATTTAAAAAATCAGTTGATGAGCTTTGGCCTCCTCTCTAAAGACACCTACAAGATTAACCATCTTTGTAAGACCAGTTTTACCAGTTTTACCAGTTTTACTTGCTCTGAAAGTTGTTGATAGAGTTCCATCTTTCTTGGAAAAGGCAATTATAAGATTAAGGAAAGTTGAGGAAACCATTAAAGGAGACAAACTAATACCACATTAAACAATAACGGTCAACAAACGTTTAAAAATTTATGTTAACAAAAAATAAAGAAAGATTAAAAATCAAAACAATAACGGCCAACAAACGTTTAACAAAACAAATATTAAAGACTCGAAGTAAGAAAAACACTAATAGTCTAAATCACTAAAAAATTAATAGAAAATAAAAAAGGTTATATCGAATTAGAAATCATTTATATTTTCAATTTGTGATATTAGTACAAGATTTTAGAATGTTTTTAATGTAAATGAAAATATAATAAGAAAATAATGTTTTTGGATCATAGTTTTGGACTGAAAATATATTCAAATTCTCCTAATTGGTATATAAAAATTCATTTTTAATAACAACAAAATAATCTGATTGTATTTTAAAAAATAGAAATTTTAAAACAACTAATATATAATAATAATAAATTTAAATAAATTGTGAATATCTATTGATAATATTTTGATTATCATTATACACTGAGTTTTAATCCAGAATAATATTTTGACTATAGCTAGATTGTAATATATAGTAAGAAAAAATAATAGATGACAAAAAATTTAGTAATAATAATATTTTCATATAATTTTCAGTGTATTTAACACTTACAACATTTTTAAAAGTTGTTTTATTATAATTTTCAGAAAATAAATTAAAATCGTAAAAATATATTATAAAAGATTACATAACATATAGATAAAAACATAAATATGACATAAATAATACATATAACAAAGAAATATGTTATGTGGAGATTAATAATATATTTTCTTATTAACTTAAATATATAAGAAAAGATATTTGGATAATAACTAAGGTTTAACAAATTCTTTATTCATTTCACATTTTTAGATAGTAAAAAAAATTGGAAGTTTTACTCTTTTTTTTTTGAGAAAGGGCATGAAGTTTTACTCATTTCTAAATCAATTTACTGTTTATATTTTTATAGCATAGAAGTAATATATTTGTAATATAGATATTAAACACAACATTATTTGAATAAATCAGGGCGTAGCCCGGGCCAAATCTCTAGTACCAATAATATGGCGTAAAGCATCCTTCCCAACATAAATCAACTAGCCAACTAGGGATACAATAAAACATGAATCAACTAGGAATACAATAAAACCAACAAACACTACCACTAGCCCAACGTACCACCGTTCGTAATATTTTCAAGTTGGCTTAAAGTTTACTTGGGCCCTGAGCATAATCAAAAATTTTATATCAAATACAGGGGCTACATTTGTAAATCAATAAATTTGGACCTTTTTCTACATACCATCAAAATTTTAGGACCTTAAAATAAGAAGAAAAAACTTAAAAAATAGCGGGACCCGGCGCAAATGCACCCTTGGCACACGTGTAGAGCCGGCACTATATATATAATTAGTTCGAGAACCGAGTTTGATCCGTTTGAACTTTATTAGATCGTGATCTAAATAATTATCCAATGCGGTATTCTTTTTGGTCCGGTCTTAAAATATGGCCCATAGTGTGTGTGATTGAATTTTGTTGAATGTCTCCTCTAAAGCAACACTAACTGTGCATTCTCAATGGTATAATCCTGAAAATCGTGATTCAAAGATCAACACCCTAGGGATGAATTATTTTCATTTATTTTTATTCCCTCTAATCACCCTAGCTTCAACTATATACTAGTGATAGTGTAATGCAGTCTTATGATACTAAAGAACCAAGTCAGGTTTATGCAAAATGGTTGCATCCAGGGGCGAAGCTAGGTTAGAGACAATGGGTGCACGTGCACCCTCTATATTTTAAAATTTTAGTGTTTACATATGACAAATGACTTGGAATTGGTTATCTTGGTTAAGATGCACCCATAGTTTTCTGCCAACCTGAGTTCAAACCCAACTACTCAAGTTTTTTTGCTATTTTTATTTAACATTTAATTTATAATTATTTTTGTGCATCCGGTCAATAAAGAGTCTGGCTTCGCCCCTGGTTGCATCCCTATATTTTCCACTATATTATAAAGTCATTTTATTATAGAATTTAACCATTGGAGCAAAACCAATTCTATAATAAAGTTACTCTAAAATAGAGTGAATTATAGAGGAGAAAATAGTGCTCCATTGGAAATGCCCTTAGAACCAGTGGTTAACCACAATTGAAGTCAAATTAACCAATAGCCTCTGTTGATGTACTACATACAATCATACATAGAAAGAAAATATAGTTCAATGGGTTTGAATTTAATACAGAAGCCCATCTAACTTTAGATACGTGTAGTGGAATATTAAATTAGATGATTAATTAATAGATCAGCCCACATAATTTAGTAAGAAGCCCAAATAAGTTATTACGTGGATATAGTAGTTATGACAATTAATTTTAAAACAAGGCTTAATTCCTCCTCAATTACTCCTTAAATTAACATATTGATATCAGCTTAATATTGTCGCTCTGACTCCTATGATAATTGATAAGTCTTCTACATCCTTTGATCTTTAATTTTGTTTTTCGAAGTTGAAAATGAAGCTAGCTAACATTCAAAGAGCTTCTCGTTTTCTCCTCCACCCAATCAGTTTAGACCTACGCAATTACACTAAACAATAGCCTGATAGCCATTAATGTCCACTATTGTTTTTTATTTTTTTCAGTTTGGTAAGCCTATTCATTATCATCTTTACTTCTCTAAACTCCGTATAATCAGGTCTGTAAGATTTTTTTTTTTCCTTTTGTCACTCTTTTGCCATCTAATTAAAGTTTGTAGTTTTGTTCTCTAGTCGACTGAAAACCGCAAGCAACAAAAACAAACAGTTGGCTATATATCAATTTGAACTTGAACATCTGTGATTCAAAATTATAGTTATTTTATTGTAGATTTTTTTTATTGTAGAATTTTATGTGTGAAAGAGAAAATCTCAAGACATAATGGAGACGATGGAAAAAAAGGCCGGCTAGTGATCACATCAAGGATGTTGCAATCAGCCACAGATCGTACCATAAGGACATAGAATTGATTTGGAATCCTTAAGGCCACGAGGGGGCAACGTGAATTTGGGGCTATAACAGTCACCTTTTTCCTCTTTTGTTCTCTTTATCATTCATTATAATACCTATCCATTCCATACACACATGCTTGGTAACTACATGCATGACCAAATATAAATATAATAACTATACCTAAACAATTTATATTTATTTGAACATTTTTTGGAAATAAGTGAATAATCTGAAATATATCTTAGGCCAAAACTCAAAACAATATAATCGTTAGGACTCAGTTTCAACAGTTCAGTCACCATATCACCTAACTATTTGGAAGAGAAAAGTTAGGAAGATCTCGAATTCGAATACCAGAACGGAAACAGAACTAAAATAACATTATCTAGTGAATGGGTCGAGGAAGATTATGAGTCTAGCTAGGCTCAGGATTTCATTGTTAAAAAACAAAATACTACGTTATTCGTTTCAATTTACTTGTCGCTGTAGAATAAAATTTACGTTTTAAAATAAATTTTATAATTTCAGTGTGTAAAATTTATTAACTTTATACGCTATTGTATTTTTTATTGGTTGAACTACGATTAGGTTTATAGGTAATGATGTTATTATTTTGAAAATATGCAAAATTAAATATTTTTTAATCTAATTTAAAACAACAACCAAAATGAACGAATGAAGTATTATTTAATTTATATTTATTTCATTATCCTTGCAACTGATTAACATTCACCCACATGCTAGTCATGTTATCCAACTAGATATGATCATGAACAAGCATAAAATTCTGTGATTGAGTCTGCACAATTATATTTGAATCATTTTTAATACTTCTGGTATGTTACAGTCAAATGTAACTCCTTATAACAAAAATTAATAATCATATAGTACTAAACCTGTCGCTACTATTAGATCATTTCTGTGATTGATTAAACCATCTCCAGTCACGCAAAAATTATGTCACCTAACTACATATGATCACGAACAAACATAATTAAATTTGAGAATTTTCTTACATCTTTAGTAAGTTGCATTAAAATGTAAACCCCACATGAGTGTCTAAGTGGGGAGGCGAAAAGCACACCACATGGCAGTCCATTGGTGAGCATGAAGAGGTTGTCTTAGTATATGCGGTTGTTCAGTTTGAATATATTCGAGTTCATATCAATAAAAGAAAGTGATAGCATTGTAAAGACGATGTAACTAAGTTTACTTGACAATTAAACCCTCGAAGGTGTTTTTGGACTTGTAAGACCAGACTTTTAGACTTAGCATGCGTTTGAAACAACCAGTTCGAGTGAGAACTAACAATCAAAAATATAGCTATCCTATAACCAATCATGCTACTTCTATTTATAACCAGTTCGAGTGAGAATTAACAATGTTGGTTCCTTCCTTTCTGGAACAAAAGCAGTGATCCTATAACCATCAATGCTAATTCAAACTAAATCCGAAATCTGTGAAATTTACTTGTTAAGAATTGTGACTTAACAGAACTAGCAGACGACATCCATAATATAAAGCTATCAACCCTATATTGTTATGTATCTATCCAACTCCATGAACATGACTTGTCATATCCGTCTAGATTTTCCATATGTGATTTAACCGAAGGTTAATATGGATGTGAGCCTAAAAGAAAAAGAGGTAATGGAACTAATTGACTCATCATTCAGATAATTATTTTCCTCATTTGATAGAACCATTATTGATATGGATGAGGGCTAAGAGATGAGAGGATATAATATATTCGTATCCTTTCTAATAATAACTGGACACACATATCTATTAATATTCTATATTTGAAACTGAAGCAAAGGGGAAGATGATGGAGAAGGATACAACAGCCAAGACAAGCACTTGGATATGGAAAAAAAAATGAAAAAATAAAAGAAAACTGTAATGGGGACCTTCACACATGGGTGTTAGAAAGAGAAGTATATAGTGGAGCCAACACCAAAGCTCATCTTAAGAATCTTTTCTAGCAATATGTTGGTTGCAACCATCTTCTCTACCTTTTATTCTTCTTATATTTCAACATCGATAATCTTTTGTTTTAATCATTTTTCCTTTGGAAAAGGATATATACTTTTTCAGTTACTATTGTAATGCATCAGCCAATTGCTGGTTGTTCCATGGATCGAATACAGTATTAAGGTATGGCTCAGGATTAAGTTTGGTTAACAGTTTTTAACCGACAAAAAGTTTGGGTAGTTGCAAAACATTGTGATGCATGAGTAATGCATGTTACTTTGGTTGAATTTGGACCATATCATTTGGTGCATCCATCAAATCCATGTTTATTTATATCAATATGTAGCCCTACTACACATAGAAATAAGAACCAAAAGTGTTATTAATTAATCTTCTTTTCTTCGTAAGAGATAACAACCAATATCGTAGTAGCCGACTAATATTATCAAAACAAAATATGAATGTTCTAATGTTTCTCTAATACTGTATGTACTACAGTAGAACCTCTATAAATTAATAATATTGAAACATTGGAATTTTATTAATTTATAGAGATATTAATTTATAAAAATTTCTTTATTTAGATTTTTTTATTTTAAGATTTTTTTATTCTAAGATAAGAAAAATATTTGATTTTAGTGTATAGGCATTAATTGTTAATTTTTTGAAATTTGACATTTATATTAATTTTATTATATTATTTGGTGTATATAATATATATTGCATAGAACTTAAATGTGATTTTAGAAATAATATTACTAAATCTAATCAAAAATATATTAAGTATTAAGAAAATATAATAATAGATTCTTACTTATATAAAATATGTATATATATTAATTTATAATTTTAATGTAACCATATATTTACATAAATTTTTCTTTAAAAAATTATTATCTTATTATTTTATCGATTTGTGTCTAATTTTAAATCGGTCTAAATTGGATCCGGGAAATTTATTAATTTATAGAGATTATTAATTTATCAAGTACTAATTTATAGACGTTCTACTGTATAAGAAAACTTTATGTATTTTTTCTTAATGGAATCAAGCAGATATGTGTAGGTCTTTTTAGTTTAAAATTTCAGTGTTATAAAATAATACCGACGCTTCCTAACCAGAAAGAGTGTGCTTATGATCTTATCCTTGACTCATATAATATATGCTATATAATCGTTATCATTCGAAAAATCCATTACAATTTCATTGTTGCCAGCTTGTTATACAGCAAATCTGTATAAATAAATAATCAAATTTAATTGATAAACTAATAATTGTAGGTGTTTCAAAAAAAAACTAATAATTGTAGTTGAAGCCCAGATATTCGTTATGGCCCATTATTGTCCATGCAACGCAGCCACCACACGGATGGCTAAAGCCATCATATATTTCGGTTTCCTTTAATAGAACGTATCTTATAATTATTATTTTTAATAATTTATTTTAACGTCTGTTATTAGAAATAACAAAAATATTATATACACGATTTTACAATCGACAATTCTATCATCTTATGAGAATTCACGTCATAACACACTAATTTGAATCATTCTATAAGATTTATGTTATATGGTACATCCTACACCCCCTGTTCTAAAACGCGGCCGCCGTGTCCGGCATTGCGGCATATAAACGCTCAGCGGCTCTCTAACGTTTCGATTTGGTCCAAATCGGGAAATTAGGCGGATCTTTTGAAAAAATTGTTTCTTTGTCATTCTAAAGCTTGCAATCGATTTATATAGGACTAATCTACAAGTTTAAAGTGTAAATCATAATTAAAACGCAAAAAATCAGAGGTAAAATATAACAAATCAATGGCGGCCGCACATATACTTGCAGAAACCCTAGACGTTTAAATGAGGAAGATGAAGTGATAACTACAAAAATGCCCTTCATTAAAGAAATGATGTAAAATAAACAAAAATATGGGCCAAGAGTGATTAGAAACCGGGTTAACTGGGCAATAGAGATGGTGAGTACCACTTGACCACGACAGCATTCTTGTTTGAGATAGATAGTAGTATAAAATATAAATACAGTTACAGAAATTATATTATATTAATATAATATATCTGATTTAAAATTAAAATTAATAAAATTATATAAAACTACGCCCCGCGTATACCCCACTTAATCTTCGATTTTTAGATAATTCGTTAGGTCCGGATTCACCGCCCGACTAACGCCTAGCGTAGTTTCGAACATTGCCTACACCAAATTAAAGATCACTTATCATTTTTTTCTTCCATAATTTACATTTTCAGTTGTTGTTTGAACACGAAACTTTTTTGTGCATAAACAATAATTAATTTTTAATGAAACCACTGGACGAAAATTTGGATATAGAGATTATATATTATATTTGTAAAACTATGTGCCACACTGTAGGATTAATGCTTAGCCATTCCACTAGGCTTGGACTACTAACTTACAACGAAATGTTGTGCCAATTTAGTCTTCAACTTTGCCTTTTTTTTTTTTTTTGTAACTGACCTTTGCCTTTTGTTTCCTTCGAAAAGGCTTCTTATTAGTACTAATCTTTGTTTAGCCACGTAAAGTATTCCCAGGGCCGGCCCTGAGATTTTGGGGGCTGTAGACGACTCAAGAAAGAATTCAATAATTTGGGGGCTGAATTTTTTTTTTTTACAAATTTAGGGGCTTATATCTATGTAAATTTTTTCGAAAATTTCTGGGGCCTGAGACGAATGTTTCATTAGGCTTGGCTCAGGGCCGGCCCTGAGTATTCCTCCTATTTTGAGTTTTTGACCATAGGACTGTGGAGTCAAAGATTTTGAGATTTCTATCTATTATTTAATGATTAGTTCGGTAAAATCTATCATGAGAATTAAAAACGACAAATATTCCCTCAAAATACCAAATTATATTTCCCAAATCTAATTATTAAAAGTATCTCCAACGTAAAACTCTATTTTTTCTCTAAAATAGAGTAAAAGTAGATATTGAGTAAAAGTGTTCCAATTCCACTTCATAATGGAGTCATAAACTTCAAAATGGAGTGATATATGGAATTGGATTGGAACATTTGTTATTCCATATTCATTTTTACTTTATTTTGGAGAAAAAAATGGAGCTGGGTTGAAGATGCCCTAAGCCAAATAGTCTTGCATCAAACCATACTATAAATGTAAGACTCTTTATAAATAAAATAATTTAATAATTATCATATATTGCATCTTAGTTTTATACGATTTTGATTTAGTTTGCTCTTCCCCGTTTATCCTAATATGATATCTACTTATTTCATACTAATCAGGTAAATCGTATCTGTTTATGCTGATCCCACTCATTTAATACCACATGTTTTGATTTTACCATTTGTCCATTTCAGATTTGATGTGCTATTCATCCGGATTTAAAATTTTCTCGAGCCTTGTGATTTTTCAGTCCAAGATTGACTTTATACACCAAAATTTCACATGTAAGCCCATTATTTTAAATAATTTAACATGACGAATATGTCACAACAACATGCTGATGTTCACACTAGCCGAGTTAAAAAACTATGCTAATTAATTTCCACCAAAATAAATACTCCTATGTTTTTCAATATAAGTAGTTTTAGTTAAAAACATCAATGTTAAGAAATTTTTGAATCTTTAAAAATAATATTCAATGTTTGACCAACCATAAAAAAGTATAGATTATTTTTTTGGTTACACAATATTTAATAAATATAAAAGGTGCATTGAGATGTGAAAACAATTTATATTTTGAAACAATTTTTTTCCTAAAACTACTTACATTTTATAACAGAGAGAGTAATATATATTCTACTTACAAATTTATAAAATAATTTATAGGGTTTGTAGCAACTAATGTAAACGTGGCAATAAAAGGCTGACATATCAAAAATGAAAATAAGTTATCATTTTATTTGAAATGGGTTTTTGTATAGTTTTTTCAAGTACGGTATCCTTTTAGAAAAATCAACTGATATAACATATGTCTACGACCATTTCCAAAAGCTCTTTACTTTTTTATTTTAAAGAGATTCTGCATTTCAACATATATTCAATAATGTAAAACACTATTTAAATTTTATTTTAGTGTTTATATCACATTTTAGTACTTTCTTTAAATATAAATATTTTATAGACACTTTTATAGTAAATTTTCAAATATTTATTTTAATATTTGTCAAATATTTTTAATTATTTTTGAAAATTTAGTAACTATTTTTAACTATTAATAATATTGAAGATTCAAAAAAACATTTATATTAAAAAATTGAAGATAACTAATGGAGCAATACACAATTAATCCCTCGTCTTAAGGATGATTCCTTTCGAAATGAAATAAGGATGTTTGTTAAAATTGCTCTAACTAAAAAAAAAAGCAGAAGAAATTGGCCAAAATTAATTGAACATTATAATAATAAGTTTACTAGTAGGTTTTGGGGAGACGAGATAATATTTTATTGACAAAATTCTAAACACGATTTCAATCGAGATTCACATGGGATAACGTGGAAACTAGAGTTAGTTAAAATAGGCAATGGGCTATACTCGCTACTAGTGTGGTGGTATAACGAAGAATGGAAAAAGCTAAAACAGAATCGAGCAGCAAATATGAATTGAGTACCCTTCTCTTTTTGACTTTTTGACATTTAGCTCAAAAATGGCTAGACTTTTTGACATTTAGCTCAAAAATGGCTAAACATTGCATTTATTGAACATCGCATTTAAGTTTGACGTTATAATTCAGATTATTACTGAACTTTTCCTGAGTATTTACAAATTAATACTCCTCCGTTTTTAATTATAAATAGTTTTATTAAAAGCAAAAATATTTAGAAAATTGTTATTTAAAAAATATATCATTTAATTAATTAATTCCATTAATTATAAAAAACCTAACATTATTTCATTGGTTATACAATATCCAATAAATGAAAAAGATGCATTGAAATATGTAAACTATTTATATTATGAAACAAACTCTTTTTGCTAAAACTACTTACGTTTGGAAACAAAAGGAATATATATCATCTTCCATGAAATGAGGCAAACATAGTATTTGAACAATGTTATTTGAACAACATTGTTCAAAAAGGAATTAAAAAACTATGTAATCTTTAATTTCAAATCTTGTAATCAGTATTGTATATTGTAAAATCAGATAGTGGTGTAGATCTAAACAAGAATTACACTAAAAACCCTGTTATAATGAAAATAGAAAAATAATTGTATTTTCAGTTAAAACAATAAGTACAAAAAACAGGTCAAACATTTTACTAACATTGCAGTCTCTTGAGACTCTCAATTTAAACTACCAACCTACAAAATAATAGAGTACAGATCTTTTTTTTCTTGTCGATGATATTGCTTTTTTTTTTTTTTGAACAAAATATTGCTTTGTCTTCAGAAACCTCTTAGTAGAAACGTTGCTCGACTTTTTTTAGTGCCACGAAGCCCGGCTAAGCTAAAAGCACCCGTCCAATATAACTTTCTGAAATTGTAAAAAGGTTCATCAGATGATGTCAGGCTAGTTAATTATAAAGCATAATATTAAGTTCATAAATATAGTGAGATACGAGAGATCCATGAAACTGTGTTTTAGTGTCCAAGATTTTGTAAATTCGAATATTATTTTTAAGGAAAATGGTTACAACTGCTTCGTGCAAAGCATTCAACATTATTTCTAGCAAAGAAAGGCATTCGACAGTATCTCATATCAGTGTGTACAAACTAATATTGGTCGGATGTCGTGATAATAAGCATTGGTTATATAGAATATATATGGAAACATATGATTAAGGGTTATAATGTAATTAGTCTTTGTCAATACCCTAGTACTAGTCAATTGTATATACTAATGTACATTGTTTACCTAATGAATTAAGTCATTTAACATATATAGTATCAGAGTCAGGTTCAAACAATTTAACCCGATCTATTATTGATCCAGTTTAAAGTCGGTTCATCGATTCTTATCCAGATATATTGAGATTGACGCTCAAAGAATTATCATTTCGAAGAGACGTATTATAGACAAATTGGTGATAAATAGATTGGTCTTTCTATCTTATATATTACTTAGAATTCATTCCAATTTCTGATGTGAGATTTTTGTCTCTAATAGGTTAATGATCAGAAGCGGACTTACTTGATGTAAAGGTGGGCCAAGTGACAAACCATAAATTTGATTTTCTCTTTAATAGTTTATAGGTGTTTTGGATTTTAAACATGTTCATCTTCATGTTTTATACCTATTTTTATGTTTGACACAAGTAAAAATTTTTCTAGATCGGCCACTGTCAGTGATCATAAGAATTTAGAAATAAGGTTATCTGACATGATTTGTTTTGTTATTACGGCCTAACAATTTAAAAACATGTTGACAAAAAAACTACTTAAAAACATTACCATGTATCAATAACTCTTTTTTGTCAGGCAGAAGATCGATTATGTTAAGAGTAGTAAGAATAATTTTTTCAAACGAAATCTTGACCTCTGAACATACTATATGGACGTAAAATTTAGGATAACTAATTTACAGTTTAAGCTAACTAAATTTTGCCAAAAAACAAGTTAAAACAAGTTCATCAATGTACTTCTATCACGAATGACAGATGTAAATCTCCTATAAATGTTAAATTTACATAGGACAAAATACTATATATTACTTATGATAAAACACATATCATAACCGGAGTTTCTAGCTCTAGTGGTAAAGGGCTTACAGCTGTGAGTACCGTTACTTGGATTCGAATCCCGACCACCGGAAAATTAATATTTCGGCATTACCAGGAACAGAGGACCGACACGTGGCAACACGTGACTAGTCTGGATCACTTATGTGGGGCTAGGATACATTTATATAATTCAAAAAAAAACACATATCATAACAGTAACATCAAATATTTCACTCTCTTCTATAAACAATCATCACCTTGACACTGAACAAATAATATCACTTATTTAGATTTAACATGAAATTACATTGGTAGATCTAGGTCGATTAAACTTAAGTGTATTTTCCACGAAATAAACTTGTAACTTTGGAGAAATGAAAAGTAAACTTATATGCCAATATTTTCCAATTCTATTATAAATCTCTAAATTAAATAGCAAATGCTCATTTGGTTGTAGAGAAAAAACAATTGAATAGAGTAAAGAAATGGCAGGAGAAGTGGACCTACCATAAGTAAATTAAAGAATGTTAGTTGGTTTGTCCGTCAGTACTCGTCTCCTTCCGGTGCGCATAAAAAAAAAGTTTTAATTGTATTTAAATATATGCTTGTGGAAAAGCATATTATAAGTGTGTGTATGCATGTATAAGTGTTATGATTGAGCGCACGTGTGCTACTGGTGTCCACGTACCTATGTCTTTATTTTCTGAAGTTGACCTCTTTGTCTCCTCGCTCTCTTTCTTATCCTTCACGGACTTTCTTCTCTCTTTCGAATCTCTCTCCACAGTCAGCTAGTGAATTACGCCATCATTAATGTTGACACAGTTTATGGTATCATAGGAAAATTTTTAATTTTTTTAACACTGAAGACGATTCATGGTTTTTTAGTAAATTTTTTTTTTTGTTTTAAATTTTCCTAAGAAACCGTGAACCGTCTTCAGCGTTAATGATGGTCTAATTCACTAGCAGACTATAGAGAGAGATTCGAAAGAGAAAATAAAAATAAAATAAAAACTAATCGCGGGCTGCCATATATCAATGGGGCCCGTGAACAGTGTAAGAAATACTCCAAAATCGAGAGAAAGTAGATACAAATCAACAAATTTTATATCGAGAATATCCGGTAACCCACATTTTTCATTTTAAAAGTACATATTAGTAGGTCCTACATATTACTCATATTATTCATTTCAAGAGACTGCACTAAACTTATAATCTACATATATGCATATTTGACATAAAGTAAGAGTATTTCCAGTATAAAATTCCATTTTTTCTAAAATTGAGTAAAAGTGATTATGGAGTAAAAAAAGTCTAATCATATACCATTTCTTACTACATAATAGAATAATGAACAAAAAAATAGATTACTCTAATTATAGAATAAATTTCATTATAGGATAGAAAATATAATAGAAAATAGAGTAGAATTGGAACATCTTTTACTCTATAATCATTTTTACTCTATTTTGGAAGAAAAAATAGAGTTGGTTTGGAGATACCCTAACTCCAGATTCATTAATTAGTTTGCAATACTGTAAATATATAATAAATAAAGTAAATTTTATTTTAGTTATTTGCAACTACAATTTAATATTAAAATAGTGTGAGAGATAGTATACTGATGGAATTACTGGTAAGCATAATTAAGCCGTAAACTGTCAACTTGAATCTCTGATAACTATAAATGACGTTCGGTACCAATCAAAAGTAATTTATCTAGTCGGATAAGATATAGTTTTTTCGTGGATTTATAAAATTGTAAGTGCTGGTCTATAATTTTAAACAGAGACTAGTAAACTATTATAATTTTTACATGTACACGGCAGATGCACATGAACAACACGAAAACAACCAAAACGAACCAACCAATCAACAACAGACTTTGGATGCACTTATGGGGAATATACATATAAATAATTATTCGAAGTTTGGCTTTTTTATGAAATCTTATTATGTACTTATAATAACAATACACGAACATATATACTTTGAGAAATAATTTGAGAGAGAGAAAGGGATGGAGCATAAGGGGACAAAAAAGAGGCCCTCGTGCAACTGGAGGATGGAGATTTTCAATATACTATATTCATCGAACCTTTATTAATTCAGTGACTCCAGTCTCCATAAAATAATTTTCGAGTTTTTTTAAAATAAGAATTTTTTTTTTGTCACTGAAAATAAGAATATTAATAATCCATTAATTCTCCTACTTCGATTTTTAGTGATATGCAGATAAAAGCATATAGTAGTATTTAAGGTGCGCGTGTGGGTGGACATTCCTCATCTGGTCTCCATCAATGCACACGTTCATATAACTATTTATTACTTGTATACTATACATTGTCCACAGGTATACATCGATTTTATCATGTCGACAGTCATTTGCATTCAATTATATCCCCTCTCACTGGCTTGAATAGTCACCCTCTGTTACGTTGTTTTGGACTGTTATATTTTTCTTTAATTATAAAATTGTCTATGTTTTTTTTAATATAAAATTGTCTATGTTAATTCTCAAGAGAAATTAAGTTCATTTACGTTAATTCTCAAGCAAAAGTGCATTCCACATATGATTTTTTCTGATATTCAAATGAGATTTTAAACATAATTTTATATTTGTGTTGTCTCATAGATTTAGTGTTGTGGAGTTGTCTCGAATCCAAATCGCCTAAACTCTCCAAAATCCATCTACTGCTGAACCACCCGTGTGGTTAAGACTGTTGTTTTGTAGTTTTTTCTTCATTTTTATGATATAATATTTGTAGGAAAAAATTAATGTGTGTATGTGTCATGTCGCTCCTTGAAAATTTATCGATTTCGGATTAATTTTAGTTTTCCAACAAGGTTTTCTTCCTTCGTACATCGATCGTGGCAAAAAAAATATTGAAATTTGATGTAGTTCTTTACACAGAAACCATGAAAAGAACTTTTTTTTTTCAACAAACCATGAAAAGAACTAAAAACTTATTTAAATATAATTTTTGTCGATATTATGATTCATTTCGATTGATGACCAAGAAAAAAAGACGGAAAGATGAAAGCCCTGTTACAAAAAAAAAAAAAAAAAAAGACGGAAAGGTGCTCAAAGTTGCCACATCTCTTTAAAATGGAACGGACGTGTTTTGAACTCTCTCACATTTGTTGGCTCTTGTGCAATAATTTCATTTCCTCACGTCAAATATATTTTGAAAACTACCAAATCAACCGACACATATCTTTCTTCTATATCAAACACTACTAACGGATTATTCTTAGTTTATACAATAATAGCAGCAATCAATTAATAACACAAACAATTAAACATTAGAAACACAAGCAAACTGCCCTATAATATTCTAAATACATGGGAAAGATGACATACTTAAAAACACCATAAATTAATATTCAATAAATTAATAAAATTTTCTGATTTCAAATTGGACCAATTCAAAATATGAAACAAATCGATAAGATAATAGGATAATGATTTTTAAAAAAATCCTATCGTTCTATTAAAATTATAAATTTAAAATTTATAAGTACACATTTTATATAAGTACGAACCAATCATTATGTTGTACGTTTTATATACAGAGTAATATTATCTTTATATTTTCTTAACATTTAATATATTTTGATGCGATGAGCAAAATTATATCTAAAACCATATTTAAATTCTATGAAATATATTTACATACATTAAATAATATAATAAAACCAATATAAATGTTGAAATAATGTATGTACACTACAATCAAAAAAATTTCTTATTTTAGAAAAAATATATCTTAAAATAAAAATCTAGAAAAGATTTTTTTATAAATTAATAACTATAAATTAATAAAATAACATAGTTCCAACATTATGAATTTATAGAGTATTAACTGTATATAATCTAACCCTCGGCTAATTCGACTAGGATTCGTAACTCCAAATTTATAGGGGAATATTTTTCAGTGAGATTACTTATTTAATTCATTGCAAAATTTGGTGGGATGGTAAAAATTACACCCAGCTATTTAAATAATCAGCATATGATAATCAACATGTTGTAAAGCGAGTTAATTTCAAAAAAGCAAAGAAAATTTAAAGAACAAAACACGATTGAGATGAATATCCATTTATATAAATATAATAATTATATAAATTAATATTTATAATTTTTATTATATTTCTGACAGTCTCAAAATTTATTATATTCTTTTAAACTATATAATCATTTTATTAAATATACAATTTCATTTTAAAAGACATTACTGAGAATTTTTGGCATTCAAACTCAGATGATGTGATAGACTGATAGTGTATTGGTGATTACATATATAAAATAAAAACCAACTAGGTTAAAATCAGCAGCTTACATTAAATATATATATTATATATTAAATTTTTATGTACTATTATTTATTTTCATTTTTATATATTATAAAATAATAAGTATATATTGAATAATTGAAACAGTAACTATTGCTCGTAAAATTAAATTGGCGTCCACATATAAGTTAAAACAATTATTGTTATATTTTTTAATTATTTTATCGTAAATAAATCCAAACAATCGCTATATTTTGTATGATATAATTAAATTTAAATGATATTAGTATCGATCACAAAATTTTCAATGTGAGATTTTTATAGTTTTATTAATTTATAGTCTTTTAAAAAATTCAAAATATAAAATGTACGTAAAAATCTCTACTTATTTTATTATGGTAATATAAAATTAAACAAAAATGATAGAGTATACATAAATTGTTATTAAATTCTATTAATCAAAATCATTAATTTTCATATATATTAATTATTAGTTTTTATTTATGGAAAGGAAGAAAAATATTTTTCATTCACTAATAATTAATTCTGTAATTAATTTAATGAAAAATATATTATAAATTTAGATGGACTAACTAATTTTTCTAAAGATTTTTTTTTTTGTTAAAGGGTTTTCATTAATAGAAAGAGTTTAGTACAAAGGTAAGCAAGCACCATTTTACATATAAAGAAGAAGGGAGAAGGATCAGAAATATCACTGATAGATAGGGGAAACTGATTGACCACAATAATATGCCATTACGGGGGATCAAACCAGAAGCGAGCAAGGCGTGGGCCTAGTGGGTGACTAAGAGACGTTAGCGCAGAGCATTTGTCCCTGAGAGAGTCAGATACGTATCTCATGATACGAGCAGGAGGAAAGGTAAGGCCATCATGTGAACGTCGGTTCCGTTCTTTCCAGAGCTCATATATAGAGGCTTGCCAAACCTGGAGAATTTCCAATTTAACCATAGGGTCAGGATGAGCAAGAGGCAGCCACAACAGTATATCAGACCACAACAAAGACACTGAAGTCAGTCGAAATCTCCTTAGTAGAGATCGCCACACTAATGAAGAGAAGGAACATTCGAAAAACAGATGGTCACGAGATTCATCAGTTTCCCCACACAGCAAACATAGAGGTTCCACATCAATGTTCCAGGATAAGAGGCGATCAAAGGTGGGGTTTCTATTCAGGATAAATAACCAAGTAGTGGTACAATGCTTGGGAATGGAAACTTTGTGCCACACCAAGGGAGCCCAGCTTTTGCGAGGCACTGCTCTTCTAATAGAGTTGTATATCAGCTTGGAAGAGAACTCTTTGCATTTAACTCCATCGACTGACCAAACCACTTGGCCGGAACCGGTGGAGAATTGAAGGGAGGAGATAAAGGAAAGCAACAAGACTTGATTCTCTGATCTTGCATTAGGAAGCACCCATCCATTACCTCGGTGGAGATCTGCTACTGTTGCGCTAAGAGGAATACCAAGGGAAGTACCAGGACCCAAAAAATCTCTTAAGATGCCATAAGGTGTCCAAGGATCCCACCAGAAAAATGTTGAATCCCCATTTTTGATCTCAATACTGATGAAGGCTAAGGCTTTATGCCTCAGTGAGAGAATTGATCTGAACATCCAGGAGTATTCATAATTCTTGTCTGATAAAGTCCAGAAAGAGTGGGAGGATATGTACTTTGATCTCATCCAAGCTACCCATAAAGTACCTCCTTTGAAGAAAATCATCCATATCAACTTCAGAATGCTTGTTTCATTGACTGTCTTCAAATTACGGAGACCAAGGCCCCCCTCTAGCTTAGGCATAGCAAGATCCTCCCAAGCTACTTTTGCTCCTGTTGATATTCCAATGGTGCCATGCCATAAAAAGGAACTACACAGACTGTTTATTTTTTGCAGAACCGTCGATGGGAGTAGGAAAGCTGACATCCAAAAACCAGTAATGCCAGAGATCACTGAAGAAATAAGAGTTAATCTGCCTGCCATAGTCAATGATTTTGAAGTCCAAGAGCCCAATTTTTTCTTTATCTGGAGCAGCAGGGGATCATAGTCCTTCACAGAAAGTTTCTTAGAGCTGAGCGGAAGACCCAAATATCTGATGGGAAGAGGAGCCCGCTGCAGGTTAAATCTAACTGCTATTAGCCCGAAGGGTATCCTCAGGAACACCGCAAGTAAACATAGACGCTTTATCTATATTAACTGCTAGGCCTGACATGTGTTCGAATTCCTTCAAAACCCCCATCAAAGAGTCCACGGAACCTTCAAGGAAGATCAAAAGATCATCAGCGAAACAAAGGTGGGTTAGCTGCAAGTAGGAACAGTCATGATGATAAGCAAAGGAACCAACTTCAGCTGCCTTATCTAGCATCAGAGAAAGAACATTCATCATCATAACAAAGAGAATAGGGGATAAAGGGTCTCTTTGGCGTAAACCGGTCTTTCCCTTGAAATAGCCTGAGGAAACTCCGTTGATACTGACCGAGAAGGAGGGGGAACAAATGCAGGTCCTGATCCAAGAGATAAACTGGCGTAAATCATCATAACGTTTTATCTATAATTTTTCTAAAGATTATAAGAATAATTATAATAATGAGTCTAATGACATATGTCATAACTCAAAAAATTGTAATGTTTTCAAATAATATAAATGTATAAACGAACTATAGACATATAAGTTAACACTACCATATTAATTATGTGTTAAAAGTTATTCGTACATGCAAATCGGTAAAGGTATGCGAGTGTGTCATGTCGTTTTCTAAGGATCTAACCTTTTTTTTTTTTTTTGTTTAAAATCTAAGGATCTAACTTGGATACACGCTTGGTAAAGGATTTGAGTCAATAAGGACTTTTATATAGAATACAGATACGGTGATTAGACGTATCATTTATCATAACAGACTTGATGTTCACTGATAATGTACGGACCCTCTCATGAGACCTATTTGGCTACTTTTATTGCATTTTCTTAAATACCCTTTTCATAAATAATTTTAAGGACCGTACGCGTCCAAACTAAGATATAAACAAAGAAAATAGAATCTACTTAAATTAAATAATATTTTAACAGTCTAGAAAAAAAAATTGAAGCCGACAAGTAATTTAGGGTGCGACTAATTTTCTCGCTACCATCCACAAACGCAGTTTTTATGATTAATAGTGGTTGTTAACATTTTGCAACAATCACAAAAAACGTTACAAGTCATCTTAAATCGTTCCAAACCTCATAAAATCAAAAACTAGTTTCCGCTAGTGATTGCGGTTTCGGGCGATTGTGTGCGAATAAATAAATATATAAAATATTTTCAAAAATATTTTAAATATTTTGAAAATATTTTAAATATTTTGAAAATATTTAAATTTAAAATTTAAAATATTAAATATAATAGATATATTATATTTTAATTTGAATTCACTAATAGTATAATTTTATTTTATAAAAATTAAACTATTCAATATAATTTTAAACATTAATATATATACACATATATAAATATACATATATAAATAGAATAAAATATTATTTTAACAGGTTTAATATAAATCTTCAAAATAAATTGTAATGAAATTGTAATTTCATTTTAAAAAAGTAATATTTTATCATAGTAGTATTTTTTTATATTTTATCACATTAAATTGTGCTAATATTGATAATTTATTACTAAACCGCTGTAGTATATAATAATTAATCAATCACAAATATCCCGCAAACGCAACAATTTATAACTATTGTACCAGTCGTACGAATAACTTAATAATGCTAGAAACTGCAGTCATCTACATCCACAAACTCCCGCAAACATAACCATAATCGTTGCATTTCAACCAGACCCTTACTCTAAATTTTTAAATGGAATATAAACAAAACTTATATTTTTTTTAATTGAGAAAGGGTTTGCTATTACACAAACTTATATTACCTGGTTAAATAAATGATAACCTAGTTTCTCGCATGTTTTGAACTCAAGACCCGTTTAACTTCAAGATTTATCTCATCATTAAAGTACTACCATCGTCGTGAAAAATAAGAAAATCAAAAAGAAAAAAAATTGATTAAGAAATATAAAATAGAATCGAAGTTTTATGTTCCTATCATACATCTAACTAAAATAATTGTAACCAACACATTAATAAAATAATTTTAATTAGAGATTAATATAAATTTAACTTTATTCTATTTAATCTTAAACTTAATTAAGTATAATACTTTGCGATGACTCCAATATCTATTTTATATTTGGTGACATAATTATTCTTAATTAAGTAATCCAATTTAGTAGTTATCATTTGGACATTTTTTATAAATGATTCATTTTAATATATATTTTTGAAACAATACATTTTTAATTTTTTCCCCAAAATAGCACCCAAAAGTCAAAATGGGTTTTATCAAAGAGTAAAATGACAATTATATTTTCGTTTATAATTTTATTTAATTATTTGTTAGATATATAAACAAATAGATACTAAAATAAAAATAAAAATATCATTGTTGCTCAAAAAAACAAATTTCAAACAACTTTTTTCAAAACTACCTTTTGAAAAAATATTTTGAATTTTATTTTCAAAAAATTTCAAAAGAAAATTTTAATAAAACAATTTTTATTAAAAAAAATAATGAAAACCTTCATGAATATGCATAATATATTCCTAAACTCGAGTTAAAAATCTTCATAAACGTGTATGATATCTTTCTAAGTTTATAAAGAATTCCAAATTTAGAAATGCTTCAATAAATGTGTAAATACACTTCTTAAATGTAAATTGTATGTATATTAATGAATATATTTCTAAATGTGTATATCTTCTTTCTAAATTTGATTTCTATGCACTTAAAAAACATTATTTAATATATGATTATTTAAAACATTATTTAATAAATTTTGATAGCAAATTCATGAACGTCTTCCGAAAATTTAAGAAAAATTTATACATATTTAATAATATTTTATTAAATATTTATACAATTCTAATTTATTAAAACATTCATAAATATATATTTCTGAAACTCTTCTTAAATACACATTTACTAATGTATTTTGAGCACATAGTTATGAAAATTATTATGAGTTTTTGAAACTTAAATTCAAAAAGATATTATACATATTTTAAAAAGTTTTCCAAAAATTAATTTCAAGAAGATATAATACATATTTAGGAAGGTATTGTTAAACTCAAATTCATAAAAATATCATATATATTTAGGAAAGTTTTCCTGAATTCAAATTCATGAAGATACCATTCATATTTAGGATGGTTTTTCTATAAAAAATTCAAAATTTGTTTTAAAAAAAAATAACTTCAGCAAAAAAAAGTTTGAGAAATGAACTTTTTAAGGAAAAAAAATTTTGATAAAAATATTTCGAAAAGATTCCAAAAAATTCCAATTTTTCAAAAACAAATTCAAAAAATATTTATTTTTGATTTACATATAAAGTAAGGATATAATTTTCTTTCCCTCTTTTATGAAATTTATATAGGTCCTTTTTGTGAATCTGTTTTAGGGCTATCCTATTATATTTCTCTTATCATTTACATCTTCCACAATTACAGAGTTGGCCCTGAGCATCTCAACGAAGAAGAACACGTGATGGTGCTTTTATAGATTAGGGTTTTATTATTCTTAGTCTAGATTAAGTTTTGTTTATCAATATGTGACCAAACGTGACAAATTTACTAATAGAAATCTAGTTAAGTCTATAGAATTTAATGTAAATTCTGTCGCCAAAAAAGTAAAAATAAGTCTATGGTTATATAAAACGTGGACAAAATAAGTATGTTAGTAATAATTACATTTTTGTAACTATTTTTTTTGTTAACAAAAAAGTTAGGGGTAAAACATGTACAAAATTAAATTAGTAATTAAAAATAAATTTAGAGTTGTTCCAGTAGTAAACTAATAAATTTGGGTTAAACTACTTTTTTCCTATATATGAATATATATTGTAGAATTAGATCAAGAAATCTTACTCAAACGTTGAATATTTAATAATATATTTGATTAGTTGAGAATAATACTTTGAAATTTTTAAAAATTCTAGCGAGTATACTTTTCAAAATCTACATATATCTTAAATATTAGTTAAATGTAAAAAGCTCAGATGATTCTGTTGTTATACAGGAAGAGGCGACTATTCGTTTATGCACACACGTCGATCTAGTTATTACTTTCTATCGATATTCTAATGCCAAACCCTACTGCTAATGACGCTATCCTTTATGCACACACGTCGATGTACGTCCACATCAGTTCATTATTTCTTTAATTTCTTTTATTAAAATCATGCATCGGTACGAGACTCCGAAATTATTGAACCGGTCCTCTCAATCAGATTCATTTTCAACACATGGTCTTCTAAAGTTGGAGTATTTTGAACGAGTTACTCTCAAGGCCTTTGCTTACAATCCATTCCTCCGATCCTTGTTCAGGGCTGTTCTCGTCAACAGTTTTTGGTGGTTTTTCTAACGAAAATCCGGCGGCAAATTCTTTAATTCCACTACATGTGACGACGACGACAAAAACCTTCATCACTATTCTAAGTTCTAATCGGTCTGTGCGGATGTGTCCGAACCCCTGTCCATTTTTTTTTTCAAATCCTTCTGCCAATTAATACTAATAGGTTATAAATTTTAACGGTAGATTCCTTCATAGTGAAATTAAAGATTCCATTATTTATCAAACGTCATAGATGGATGATAACGTCTGCAGACACATGCCTCTATGTACAGTACTTTATTTAAATATATGTGTATATTTCCATCTTCATGATTTCAAGGCGGACCAAAATTCAAACCTGCAGTTAGAACAGCAGCAGGAATGTTGTAAAACCAATGCTCTCTCTCTTTGCTATTCACATACACACATATATATGTATAGATATTGTTTGTGTATATATAATATTCACGTGACTTGTGTCAAGAAAAAACAGTAAGAATAACAATTTCAACCGTTTTAACTTAGTTTAGTTTAAAAAAATTTCAATGTTTCCTTGTTTTTATTTATTTTTTGCCTTGGAAACCTTCTCTTAGGAATGAAACTCTTGTATCTTCCTCTTTTCGTATATATATATATATGATATTAACATTCGTAGCAAAAAAAAAAGGAGAAATTCCCTAAAGTAATCCTAAATTTCTTTTTGTCACAAATATAGTCTTCAAAGATTAAAATGACCAAAATATTTGATTAAAGAGGTAAATATGCATTTATATCTTTGGGTTAACTAATCTAAATTTTAGGGTTTAGAGTTAAGGAGTAGAATTTTGAGATTGAGATTTAAAATTTTATATAAAAAAAATACTAAATTTTTGTAAATAAAATTTTTTAAAATAGTTTCAAAAGCATTTTCGAATTTCAAAAGAAATTTGAAAAAAAATCTTCAAAATAAATGTATAAAAGTTCAAATTTGAAAACATATAATTTGAAACTAATTATTAATATTATTTATATTTATATTTATATTTATATATCTAGGATATAAGAGTCTTCTGCCTCTTAAATGAAATATTTTGGTCATTTTTCTCCATGGAAACTATTTTTGTGACAAAAACATAAAAATGTCCATTTAGAAGAATTGTCCAAAAAAATAGAAAAAAACATTTACAAAAAATGGCATGAAATTTATCAATATATTTAACATACGTTCAGAATACTCATTCAAATGATTTTCTTCCACAAAACTTTTATCCACCAAAATCCTATGTACAATATAACTTTTAAAAATTAGTTAAATTATTAACTTGATAAATTAATAAATCTATTACATATAAAGTAAGATTTTGAATTAGACGATACCATTTAGAGTAAATTTCTGATTTAGTTAATTTCGATAAATCAAAAAAATATCATACTTTTGATATTACTATATATTTTAATCGTTAATCTATTTGGTAATGGTAACCGTAATTTATTGTAGTATGTAAGGATTCCTGGCTATTTCAGTATGGAATGATCTTTCATTCCTAACCCTCACCGGAGACCAGTAAACAGTAATCAACAAAATTTATTTTCTCATCTTACATTGGATTCTCTCACTAACGTAACATCAATAATATAAAATTTTCAGGCAATCAGGGCAGTAGTGGATCCTAATGACATGAAAATATCGAAAGTATCTCACTGAGTCAGAACTTTTCAATAGACTATGATGGTTGGTACTTTACCAAAAATGAGAAATACACAGTAAAATCTGGTTATCAGGTGGAGAGAGTGTATCATGATATGGTAAAAATGAGTCTGTTATATGGACCATATGTCACTTCCCTGAAGGCACATGCTTGAAGAGTACGCTGCCCACCGAAGATAAACATTTCTTGTGTCAAATTGTATCATGATGTCAGTGTGCACAGTGTGTAGCAGCAGAGAAATCGATCAATCATGTTTTTTCGAAGGTCCTCCGTCTGTTCAAGAATGTGCTCTCTCACTGATACCATCGAACCCATATATTTTTCCAACTTCATCAATTTTTGCAAATATGGATCATTTATATTGGAGAGTGTTTCCGAAAATGGAAAACCATCAGTTTGCATGAATTTTGTGATACATTTGGAAAGGACGGAATAGCATGGTTTTCAACAACGTAAATATTAATCCTCAAGATATATTAAGACTTGCAGAAACTGAATCAATTATTTGGGAAGAGGCACAAGTATCTCTATCTCAACAAGTGAGCATATCTAGCGAGAGGGAGATGAAAAATTTACCATACATTCTGGGAAGGTGGTGTAAGTGGTGTTTTACGGACGGTTCATGGAAAGAAAATAATTTTTCAGACAAGGATGGTATAGTACGTTAGAAAGTTTTGATGGTTTGATAGAGACTCGAAATACGAGAGCCAGCCTTTCACTCCTACATAAATAGAGGCTCTTATATGGGCATTGGAGAGTATTAAGAATTTAAGACAATTTCATTTGACATTTGCAATCGATTATTCTTAGTTGGTGAAGATGGTTTCCGAACCAGAAGAATAGCATGCTTTTGCAACTATCTCCAAGACGCCAAGATACTCAAGGAAAGCTTTAATCACTCAGAGTTCATACATGTTCCCTAAACGCAAAACACAACGGTAGATAGACTGACATGAAGTACTTGGATTCAACTATCTTTTGTCGTTTATGTGGAATTGCCAATTTGATTTTCAGAGTTTTGGTGGAATCTGTTTATGTAGCTCAGTTTTGATGTTATTAATTATTAGTTTATATTTTAATGTCATGGAAATCAATTTTAAATAGTAAGAGTAACTATTAGCAAAAAGAGAAATCAGTTTTCAAACAACATCAACGTTTTTATTTAAAATTTTGAAAACAATTGTATACGTCGAATTGTTATTTTATTACTAATAATTAATGACGTCTATGCCTTTTTTTTAAAGTGTTTATAAGAAAACTAGGATCTTTTCCCGGGCTACGCCCGGGTAAATTTCTAACTTATAGTTTTTAATTAATTTAGCTTGTTTATTTTTTATAAAAGTATGTATATATATTATTTCAAAGTTGACTACCAAAAATATAAGTAATAATACGCAAATTAATTTATTATGTTGTCCAACGAATTTGAAATGAATAAACTCAGGGGTTGATTGGTAATGGTGGTAAATGTTTTAGACATCCATTTTTTTTTATTTTTTTTAAAAAACAATCATATTTTAGCTGTTAAAATTAAAGATACAGTTTAAAGTTTTTTTTAAAAAATAATATATTAGTTTTCAAAATCAAATTTTTAAAAGATTTTATTTAGTGCTTTGAAAATA
The DNA here is from genome assembly GCA_016432835.1 of Brassica nigra. Lineage (NCBI taxonomy): Eukaryota > Viridiplantae > Streptophyta > Magnoliopsida > Brassicales > Brassicaceae > Brassica > Brassica nigra. Next base: position 9,929,064 of record CM028247.1, on the reverse strand, counting down.
AATATATAACAAAACAATTAAAGCCGAAGCAAAACAATTCACAGCTTATTTTCTAAAGTAAAAGCAAAAACAAAAACTACAAATCAACCCATCAAATCCTTACTCTTTGTTGTTTATTAATTATTAAAATTAACGGAAAGTGATGAATAGTCAATATTCTTAAGAAAATAAAGAGACATCTTCAACTTAAGAAAATAAACTTTTAAACTTGAGATTCTTTTTTCATGCTGACGTGGCATAGTATGTGTTTTTCTTTTGCGAAATTTGATTGCCTTTTTACGTAGTGCAATTATTTATCAGAATCCAAGTTAGACGCTTACATTGTTTTTTTTTACAAAAAGAAAATTAATTATTTATCAGAAACGAGACATCTGTATACAGTATATTGGTACACATTTAACTTGAAAAGAGTGTTTTTTTGAGAAAATAGTCATTTGAATATTTAACTAGTTGAGAAAATGTCGGTTGAATCTTTTTTTCTTTCTATTTTCTTATACTGATACCTTATTTTGTTTGTTGATAAAAATTCTTGTATCAGTACTTCATTCTACATTGCACTTCATTCCACATTATGTACGGCTTGATAACTCAGTATTCTTGTGTAGTTGTGTTAATATAGGTACGATCAATTAATTACAAGCGATTGGTTATATATCATCCATCACATTTCCAAGTATAGGTACTCTCAAAACTTTTTTTTTTTTTGCATACTCTTTTATTCACATGGAGGAATGACAGTTGAAATGTGTCTCAGAGCGAGTTAATGTAAACTTCCATACGAAAACATAAGAACATACACGTGAACTTCTTGTAAGTTCTTTTAAGGAATAAATGGAATAAAATTGTTTATAGGTATTTTTAATTGTAGTGCTTTTGGTGTAAATGTACTTTAATTTTGGGTGGTGCCCATGTGCCCATCCTCATCTCCCCCAAGTACCCTTCATTCAGTTCTTCCGTTCTTTTATTTATTATCAAATATCAACGGATAATAGTGTTTAGTAATTTTGTTTGTCAAAATTTATCAATAACTATTACTTTTGTTCTACCATCATTTTACTCAACCCTACAGCAATGTTTGTATAATAATCATACCTATTAATCTAATCCAGAATGTGATACCAAATTCTTTAAAGTGTGAAGATAAAAAGGATTTAAGTAAATTATTAGTGTAAATTATTTGACCCACATTAGTTCAAGTGTCGACTTAAATTATACTCATTCCGTTCCTAAATATAAGATGTTTTACGTAAAACACGTTGTTTAGGAAAATTATTTATTTTTTTATTTTAAAATATTATTAAAATTATAAATTAAAAACTACTTAACCAATTATAAAATAGAACGAGTAAATTTAATTGGTTGCACAGTTTTTGATAAAATTAAAATTACCTAGAAATATGAGAACATCTTACATATTGAAACATAAATGATCTTCTAAACATCTTATATTGTTGTCAAAAAAAAAAAAAAAAACATCTTATATTTAGGAACGGAGGGAGTACACATTAAGGTTATTTTTTTTTTAATTTACGATGGTATGTGAACCGAAGGTACATAATACCTATACCTTTTCACTCGAATTATATCGAAATCATTAACGGTTTTATTTATAATAAAACCCATAAAGATGCAACAATAAAGTAATAAACTATAATTAGTTCAAAAAAAGTAATAAACTATAATTTACCTGAGAAGAAGAATCTTGCCTCACCCACTACCAAACAAGCATTCATGTCTGAGATCTTGAAGAATGAGTTGGTGGTTTAAGTTCTACTCTGTCTACAACCCTTTTTCCTAATCTAGACAATTTTTTAATGATCACCTTTTAATATTATGCTAATAGGCTCTTAATCCTTACTCCGGCTACTTAAATGGTCTCCTTTTAATCTAACGTCGTATTGGAAAACATGATTAAAAATAAAACTGGTCCAGAGTAATATTCCATCCGTTCTGTTTTAGTTGTTGTTATATAGTAAAATTTTGCTTTAAAATAAATAATTTTAGAACTTTAATGTAAAATTTATTGACTCTATATGTTATATAATTTTTTATATTTTCTAGTATATTTTTTTATTTGTTGAGATCTGGTTAGGTATACAAATAATGATTTTTTATTAAAAATATGTAAAATTAAATATTTTATTAATCTGTATGTATAAATCTAAAACGATAATTAAAATAAAAATTGAAGGAATACGAATTTCAGAGTGAGAAATTCTATGTTATTCTTGTTACTACTTTCTAAGTGAAACTGTAAAAAAAAAAAGAGAGTTAAACTGGATCTTCTTTCATCAAATGTTATGCATGTGATAGCTGTAAGACCAAGATCTGACGGCGTTGAGTTAAAATTTTATTTTATCTACTATTGGTAGCATCCTCCTTAGCCGGAAAATAATCCCCTACAATCCTAGATGATAATTCTCTTTTTTTTTTTTGAAACTCGATGATAATTCTTTTTTGGGTCATGAATATTTGACGAATATTTGTTTGGTTCTACTTTTCTGAGGAGTGTATATATTATTTCCAAGAGATCCAGTTGGATTTTATTGTTTGTGAAGCTTTTACGAGAATTTCGATTTGATAGAATTAAAATTTGGATGTAATAGTCAATAGAAGCTTAAACGAAAAAGGTTAAGAAGAAAAATTAAGATAAACTAACAAAGAGTAACCATATTTAACTACTTCTAATGAAAAAAGAAAATAATTATCCATTCTTATGGTCTATAAGTATTATCATCAATGTTAATATTGTTATACTACTTTTTATCATCCATAAATTGGTAGTTTTTCACAGATATGAGATAAGCTTACTTAATTGTTATTCAATTTATCTTTTATTCATATCAAAGTTATAGTTTTATAAAAAAGTTCTTCAGTGATAGAGATATTTCAGTCATAAAATATTAATATTTGATATATATACACAATATTATTGTGAGGATTTAATAGTCTGTAAGAGCAAAATAATTAAGAGAAAGAAATTAAGCTCAACTAAATAGCAAAGAGTAACCATATTTAACTCTTTCTGATAGTTTATAATTTGCTTGAATTCCCAATCTCTCTCTCTTTCTCTATAGGTGCCTATATAAACAATGCCACACACAGCCATTTAGTCCCAAACCAGATACCCTTAACCATCTCTCTCTTTCTCTCTAGCTATTACTGTTTCTGTTCGAAAACAGAGCACACAAGAAGGAAAAAAAAAAAGAAAAGAGAAAACAAAAGGAAGAGAAGATGGGTATAATGATGATGTTGTTTGGTCTTCTTATGATAATTGTCTGCATCTGCTCCGCTCTTCTCCGATGGAACCAGATGCGATATTCCAAGAAAGGTCTTCCTCCAGGTACCATGGGCTGGCCAATTTTTGGTGAAACCACTGAATTTCTCAAACAAGGACCAGATTTCTTGAAGAACCAGAGACTCAGGTACAACAAGTTTAGTTAAACTCTGCTCGTGGGCCACTTGGTCATTTAGGTTAGTGAGAAACTGAAAAAAAAAATATCTCTTTTCTTAACAGATACGGGAGTTTCTTCAAATCTCACATTCTTGGTTGCCCAACAATAGTCTCAATGGACGCAGAACTCAACAGATACATTCTAATGAACGAGTCGAAAGGGCTAGTCGCTGGCTACCCACAATCTATGCTTGATATCCTCGGGACAAGCAACATTGCTGCGGTTCACGGACCGAGCCACCGGCTCATGAGAGGCTCATTGGTCTCTCTAACAAACCCGGCTATGATGAAAGAACATCTCTTGCCTAAGATTGATGCATTCATGAGAAGTTATCTTTCTGGTTGGGGTGAGTTCGAAACCGTTGATATCCAAGAAAAGACCAAACATGTACGTTCTTGCCTTTCTTTCCTTCTCTTTCTTTTTTTTTTGGGTTTCAGACATTGAATCTGAATCTCTGGTCTCTTCCTTTATTAGGGATTTAATGTTTTATGTATGTCAGAAATTTATTTACTTTTGAAAAAACAAATTAGTCATTAAATTTATTTTTATTAAAAAAACTTATTAAAATATTAATAAATTTATTTTAATATAAGATAAATAATTATATTTTTGTGATAAGAGGCATTAGATAATTACTTCTCTCTCTCTAATAAAATATATCTTTTTCAATTTTTTCACACGTATTAAGAAATAATTTTAATAAATTCCTATGTTTCTATTTTGTGCAGATGACATTTTTATCATCGTTATTACAAATAGCAGAGACTTTGAAAAAACCAGAGGTTGAAGAATATAGAACCGAGTTCTTCAAGCTTGTCGAGGGAACTCTTTCAGTCCCAATCGATCTCCCAGGAACGCAATACCGTTGTGGAATCCAAGTAAAATACGAAGAATCTTGATATCAAAAAGATAAAATAATAGTGAAAATATACTGACCCTTTTGGCTACTTCTCAGGCAAGAAACAATATCGATAGGTTATTGACAAAGCTGATGCAAGAACGAAGAGAGTCAGGAGAAACTTATACAGATATGTTGGGCTACTTGATGAAGAAGGAAGATAACCGATACTTGTTAACCGATAAGGAGATAAAAGATCAAGTATTAACGATCTTGTATTCGGGTTATGAGACTGTCTCGGTAACTTCCATGATGGCTCTTAAATATCTCCATGATCACCCTAAAGCTCTTGAAGAACTCAGAGTATGTTCCTAAGAAACACAACTGGATTTTCGGGTTTCTTACGGTTTAATCCGGTTTGGTTATTGATTATTGTTTTGAATTTATTACAGAGAGAACATTTGGCTATAAGAGACAGAAAGCGACCTGACGAACCGCTTAATCTCGACGATATTAAGTCCATGAAATTCACACGAGCTGTGAGTATTTTTTCGTACAGAAATTAAACTATTAATATTTTATGTTCTTGATGTTGACATTGTGATTTATTTAGCATTTGGACCATTTTCTTAATAGGTGATCTTTGAGACATCAAGATTAGCAACGGTTGTTAATGGTGTCCTGAGAAAAACTACTCACGACTTGGAACTCAACGGTAAGATACTAGTATTATAATTTGATTGAAACTGAATATTTTTTTTTATCATTATTAGTTTTCTTTATGTGTGTGAGAGAGAGAAATGTGGGCATGTGGACCTTACATTACATCAATTATTTACAAATATAAACCAACCAGTCCAGCAAAGCAATCATCTCCCCGTGACCCCCCATGGTTTTAGTTCAATTATTTTGACAGAGGAGAAGATCAACCTTTAATTTTGCAATCTTGATGAAAATATTGTTATCTGTATTAATACTTAATAGGTGTCATTCAAATATATTTACAGGGTATTTAATCCCAAAAGGTTGGAGAATTTACGTCTACACAAGAGAGATTAATTATGATACATCTCTGTATGAAGATCCAATGATCTTTAACCCATGGAGATGGATGGTTAGTATTTGCAATACTCTGTTTCTTTGTGGTACTCTTGTGTTTTGTTATTTAGAAACTTGAGGCTCACACAGATGGTTTCTTTGGGTATTTAAATATGCAGGAAAAGAAAATGGAATCAATGAGCTATTTCTTACTCTTTGGAGGTGGAGCAAGACATTGCCCTGGAAAGGAACTAGGAATTTCTGAGGTCTCGAGCTTCATTCACTACTTTGTTACGAGATACAAGTATGTTCTTAATCCATGTCTCTTTAATGTGCAAAGATCTGATTTGTTTGTTGTTGTTGTGATTGATGATTTGAGATCTTAATGTTTTGATTTTCCTTGTGCAGATGGGAGGAGAAAGGAGGAGAGAAACTAGTGGTATTTCCCAGGGTTTCTGCACCAAAAGGATACCATCTTAGGGTTTCACCTTACTGAGTTTTGTTTGACCTAATATTCAAGTTATGTATATATAATCAGTTAAGGGTCTTTTGTTAGGGTTAATTAACCTATTTTTACCTCTCAAGATCTTAAAAGAGATGGACTATGTACAGAGAGAGAGAGAAAGAGAGAAAATGGAATATAGAAACTAATAGAAAATAATATATTTTCAAAATGTTGAGCTCATTCTCTTTTTTTTTTTTGAACAGAGAGCTCATTCTCTAATCTTGTAAGTTTTTACATTTCATAGCTATTGTCTGAACGACTGAGTCATGACCAGTTTTATTCTAATAACAATTTAATAAATGCTTTACTTTTTCTAATGTTCAACATGTGTTTTCATTATTCAAAATCTTAACGCCACTTGTTCGTGGAAGTTGGAACAAGATGATGACGATGGAATATAAGTATGATTCATAAACTGTAAAAATAAGAGAGATACATTGTTGACGAAAAAAGTATCAGGGGTTCATTAGTACCCCGAAAGGTTATGACAATGACAACTAGATATATAATTACTTAATCAGTTATTGAAAATATGAAATTAGTAATCATTTATTTCGTGACAAAAAAAAAGTAATCATTTATTTATAAGAATATGATGATCTAAGGAAAATGTCAAGAGGATTAACATTTACTAGATTTTGATGAAAGCGAGGATATTCTGTTAGTTATTTTTATTAGAGACAAAATGACATTTGAAACAAAATGAATACGTAAATTCTTTTAAAATGTCTTTTTCTAAATATGGTAAACATTGTTGGTGATAATATATATATATATATATATATATATATTTTTTTACATTTGGAAAACTGTATGTTCTTCTAGAAAGAAACAAATAGAAGAACATATGCTGTCGTCTATCAGTTTTGTATAAAATTAAAAATTGACAATTTTTGTCAAAATATGTAATTTAAAATATGCATAGAAATGAATATTTGTACGAAAGATATATAACTATATACTGTATAATCACTTTTCAATATTAAATATTTGAATAATTTTTACACATATATAAATTTGATTAATTCAAACTTCGAGAAACAGTTTTTCAAAAACTGGTATTATACATAATTGTGGGATTCCTTGATGTGAAAACATTATTTTAAATGTGTAATTGTAATGTCAAAAACAAATTTAGAAATAATTGTTCAAGTACCCATTAATATTTGCTAAGGAATTAATATCTGAAAATATGGTATCAATATTAACGTTCAAAAGAACTAAATTTTTCCATTTGTAAATAAAAATATGATTATTTATTTGTATGAATATATATATTAAAAATGAGTTTAATTGGATTTGTATCGGGTTAAGTTGGTTCAAAGTCAATTAAAATAACAATGGGTCTCTGCGTTTCCATTTTCAGCCCAACTATGGTCTAAATAAAAAAATATTGCGATAGATTGTAAGTAATGTACTTGTTTTTATAAAAATAGGTCCAGTGACAAAATAAGTAATATTCGAAGTAGTTGTAAGGTTAAAAGATAAGAATGATTGTATTTTAATAATATTGATGATTATGTAAATTGGACTGCATTTATTTGAACCCGTCATAGCCAACCAACCGCCCGAGACCAGCAAACAAAAATCATCTTTCTCTTTACCCGGACCTTACAGTGGATGCACTCATTAATGCACACTCAAGAACATGGAATACACAGGCTCTTCAGGCTCTGGTGGACCCCCAGGATGTGAAGATTATAGAGAGTATACCTTTGGGTCGGCTGCACATGGAGGATCGCGAGGGATGGCACTTTACGAATAATGGGAAGTACACGGTTAAATCGGGATATCAGGTGGAAAGGGTCTATCCTGATAAGATCAATTTACTCCCGGAATATGGACCTACGGTCGCCCTGCTCAAGGCAAATTGTTGGAAGGTGCGATGTCCACCAAAGATGAAACATTTTTTGTGGCAGTTAGTTTCTGGATGTATATCGGTAAAGAAAAATTTAAGTTCGCGGGGGATCCAAGGAGACCTTTGCTGTAGTAGATGTGGAGCTCCTGAAGAATCTATTAATCATGTTTTCTTTGATTGCCCACCGGCGGTGCAGGTTTGGGCACTCTCTCGGATTCCATCAAATCCAAATACTTTCCCCTTACAGTCGCTTTTTGCAAATATGGATCATCTGTTCTGGAGGATAAACCCCAAAATGGACGATCATATTTTTGCATGGGTTCTGTGGTATATTTGGAAGGCCCAAACAACAAGGTTTTAGTAATTTGGATGTGGATCCTAGAGATACGCTGAAGCTTGCGTATGGAGTCCAAATTGTGGGCAGAAGCGCAGATTTCAAAAGCACATGCTCATAACCAGAATAGTACAGGAATTGTGAGAGATCTCCCGGTGATTCCAGGAAGGTGGTGTTTTACTGATGGGTCTTGGAAAGCCCAAGAGGTTTTATCAGGTCAAGGATGGTATAGTACATTGGAGGGTTTTGATGGTCTGATGGGAGCAAGGAATACCAGAGCTAGTCACCACCACTCCATTCGGAAATAGAGGCACTTATTTGGGCTATGGAATGTATGAGGAATTTACGCAATTTAAGGTTACGCTTGCAACAGACGTTCTCAACCGTGAAGATGGTGTCGGAACCGGAAGAATGGCCAGCGTTTGCTACATATTTGGAGGACATAAGAATTCTGAGGGAAAGTTTTTACCATTCGGAGATTCTCCATATTTCTCGGACGCACAATAAAAGGGCGGATAGCCTTGCACGCAGTGTCGGAAACAACCAACCTTTGTCGCCTATATGGATGCAGAGCTACCCGAGTGGTTTACAGAGTCTGTATGAGTCTGTTTTTATGCTGATGACAAAAAAAAAAAAAAAAAGTTATTGACGAAATTTCAACACGAAAATTTATATCTAATGAAAAGCCCACAACTCAGGTTAGTCAATTACATAAGATGGCCGAACTAACAATTTGAAGTCGACCTATTTAAGTTTCACACAACCTCTTCTAGCATTAATTCTACTTTCAGGATACGGTCAGTCACAGCTAAATTCGTCAGGTTCGATCCCTCCTTTCTCAGAGACTTTAGTTTTCACTGTGAATTAACGTAAATCTCATATATCCATGTAGAGAGAGTCAAGTGATCAACTCATCATTCTATTTATTTATAAAATCTAGAGAGCATTGATCAATGTCTCACGCCATATGCCTAGAACCAAATATATTTGAGAATAAACTTTCTTAGATCTTTATGCAATATGTTTGTGATCAGATGCATAGATAAGTGATGTGCACAGTTGCACACTTTAACTTGCGTTTTGCTACCAGATGTTGGGTATCGATTGCTCTCAATCTCACATCTTTAGTAGTCGAAAGAAAGAAAATCAACGCATGATTTACGAGTTCCCTCGACTGAGGTACATCTCAGTGAATCTCAATTAGTTCACGATGCTTACTAATAACAAAGCCGCTTAACAACAAAAGCTTGCAAGATTTAAATTTTAAATCCATGCATCTTGAATGAGAAACTTTTTATAGTTTGTAATCGTACTCAGTGGTGGATCCAGGAGAAAGTTTAAGGTATGTATAGTGTAGGCCAAAATTATAATAAAAACCCCAAATTATAGGAAGAATTAATATTATTAATTCAGGATCACTCCTATTATTTTCCCTTATCCCTACCTGGTATATTATTTAAAATGTCACTGAACTTACCTTTTTTAAAAAAAAACTGAATTTTATTTAACTGCTTCTAATTATATTTAACAACCCATGCTCTATTACTTCTAAGCATAAACGGTTATATTCTCTCTGTTGTAAACTGTTCGATATATATATTAACCTTATACACTGATTTCTCAACACATGTTAGAATAATTTTAATCACATGTATATCAAGAAATGAGATATTGCAAACGACATTAGACGTCGTTATATAAGTTGCATTTAATATTTTGATCTATTGATAAATGTTATGTCCGATTGAAACAGAATCATGACCTATAAATAAATGTTATGTCCAACTATTTATTCCATTTATTTAAAGAACCACTTATTATTTCTTTTTACATAAATATATATAATGTTATTTAAACACTAACCACTATGTTACAATTGTATCTGCCAAAAACAGTTTTCACGTTTACTATTTGATTGCTAAACTAAATTGTAACTATATTTTGTTATTTTTAAAAAAATTGATCACTGTTTAGGAATAAAGTACAAAATTAATATATGAAATGGATATGACACAATTGTATAGTTATGTAACATCATAAATTCAATACAATTATCAAAACCTCTTACTAATAATTTAAAAAAATATTATACACAAAAAAAAATTAAATTTCTTTAAAATTTAAGAAAAGCTTACAGAAAATGTTACATATTTACAGAAACAAAAAAAACAAAAAAAATTACAAACCAACATTATATCCGCATGTCAAGATCTAGAGCAGACAAATATGATTACAAAGAAATAGACATACGGACATATGATTACAAAGAACCGAACGGCATCTAAACTTTTAAATTGCTATTATTTCGTAAATAGATTTTGATTAAGATTTATACACAAACTAAAAGTTAAAACAAAACAAGGTCTTTGAACACAGATTATGGGTGTCAAGGGTAGGGCAGCATAACCATTTGAACTATTTCTTATCACAATGTCTACCTTACAAATTACTTATTTTATATTTAAGGTGTGTCAGTTGTATCCCCTACATGGATCCGTCTCTGATCGTACTTAGCTCTGGAAATAGATGGTTATTGTGTGAGCTCGTTAGCTGGATGTCTCAACTCTCATGTACTTCTAGAGCATCCACTAACGAACCAAGCAATCCCAAAAGCCCAAAATGTTTCGCCAAATGTCTAAATATACGCTGAATCGTTGACTGGCGCTTTATTTTTTTTTAACATATAACTAAAGATTTATTTGTTTGATGGCATTGGAAACGTACTAAGCAGCTACATGCACACTAAATTTTCATAGGACGCCAGATTTCTTATTAGCCCTGGACATTCCATTATCAGTTTTAAAAATTTAGAATCCTTTTGGCTATTTAGAAATTTGATTCGGTTTTGGTTTGGTTCGAGTAACCAAGTTGGCATCTGGCTAATATTCGAGGTAATTTTGGATTCATTTTTTGGGTTTTTCAGACAATTTAGATAATTTTAAATATTTCAGATAAAAAGTTTTATCGTAATTTGTTTTAGGTATTTTAGTTTATAAATAATATTTTAAAATTATTTGATATTTTAAAACTAAATATAGGTAATATTTATTAGTATGTAAACTATATTATAGAAATTTATATATAAACTATATTATAGAAATTTGGATACTCATTCAATTTTCGGTTAGGTTTTAGTTCAGTTTTGATTTTTTGATTCTGTAGATATATGATCCGCTCGAGTAATTAGTAGGATCTAAGCCTAAACCAAATTTTATTTTTTTTTGTCCGATTCGTTTCTTTGGTTTCAGATAAATGTGCTCATGTCTACTTTTTACAATTAGTTCTATGTACGTACTAGTACGAACTTAATTTATTACATATTTTATGTAACATCCCAAAAATCAAACCCAAAATTGGATTTAAAAGGAAAACCTGCTAGGTCCATAATCTGTTCGGGTTAAATCTATGCTTTATCCTCCCCTTCTTATAAATAGAAAGACTCCCTTTCTTTTTTCCCATCAGAAAACCAGAGCGAAGCCATGCAAATATTTCTCGAAGATCGAAAAACCTAGACATCAAGAACTCTCTCTCTCTCTCTCTCTCTCTCTCTCTCTCAAATCATTGCAAGTTCGAATCTCCGGTTGTCACTGCAGGCACGCCGACAGCGTGGTTGTTGATCCTTGTTCGTTGTTTATTGTGCCATTGTTCCTTGTTTGTTGTTCCTTGTTTTGAACCCATTTTCTTCTTATTTTCGGTTTTTCAAACCTAGTTTTTCTCATTTTCTTTTATATTGTTTGGTGTTTGAATTATGATTTGTTAATCTATGTCTGCTGTTAGGTTGATATGAACATAATAGAAGTTAGGATGTTAAATGCATTTTTGTATCTTGCATAAGAACACTCATATTATTTAAAATGATTTAATAGACTGGCTTGTGTTGATGCGAGAAGTTGAATGTTATTTGTTGATTGATTACTATAAATGCTTGATATGATTGTATTGTATGAGATAGGTTTCTAGAAGAATTGAACGATTGGTTAATAGATGAACGTATCAAACTTGAATATGAATGATATGTTGTGAAAGTTGAATTGCGTGTGACACCGAAAAACGGTGGTGTCTAGAATAAAGACAGTCGATAGGACTAGAAGTCAAAAAGAATGAAAGTTAATCAGATTAAAGTCGATAAGGTTTCCAGACAATAAGAAAGCTGTTGAAAAGTTGAATTGCATTAGAGCGCCGTTGAAAAGTTGAATTGAGTTAGAACACATTGATGAGTTGAACTGCAATTAGATCGCGTCGATGTGTAACTACATGCAGCACAAGTTGATGAGTAACTGCGTGTAGAATGCATCAATGAGTATTAGTGTGTTAGAACGCGTCAATGAAGAGGCTGGTAACAATGGGGAGGAATCCGTGATTTACGTATGAGTTTATCAGTGTTATTGAGAATGATCAGGGTCGCTCATGTGAGATAGGTCCAAAGGCGAATAAGTCCTGGATGTTTTTATCACTTTCACTTAACAAACATATGTGTGCTGCATTCATTACATTATCTGATGATATTGTTAAGTGCTTGATTTTCAGTGCTTAGTCAGTTCTCATTCTGCATTGAGTAGTATAGAGATTCTGTAATATCCCGATTTCCCAAAATAAAATAATAAATAATATCTCATCATCATAAATCCAGTAAATCGGACAAAAATAAATAAGTGATAATATCGATAAAAATATAAAACCGAAAGTCCGAAAATAAGAAATAAACTCCCAAAAGCACCAAGGTAAAAGCAATCACTCCTGTCCGGCAGTCTCACCTGAAAGGAAAGAAAGGAGGGTGAGCAACAGGGGAGTCACTCATTGAGGTATGGGATGCTAAACCGCAAACCACAGACTCAGTACATAGCACTACGACCATGTAGGCCTAGCTCTAGCACGAAACAAACACAGTGTCTAATACACCACATAAGACAATCAATGCGCTGATAGTACATGCTACTCTATGCACCCCGCATTTCCTCATAAGGATATATGTATATCTCCAGCGCATAAAGAGTCCATCTCGCACTCCTCGCAATCGCGCTGGCCGGCGACTGATACAAACGCTCTTTGTACCTCCGCAATCTCACTGCTCGCCAGCGGCTTACACAAACGTCTTTGTGCACCCGAATCACACTGCTCGTCGGCGGCTTACACAAACGTCTTTGTGCACCCAATCCACACAAACGGACTTATATTTATATACATATATATTAGCATTTTAACATCACTCATTTCAATCATCGTTGAATCTTCTATTTTCCTATTTCGGTTTAACAATCAATAATAAAATAAACAAACAAAACTTTCAATCAGACTCGATTCACGAGAGATGGATCATGTTTCAAACTAAACTTTCCATAATAGTAGTACTAAACTAGCTCGGATTTAAACGAAATAGCCCTCACCTTACCAACTGGCTGGAATGAACAACGGAAGATGGACAAAGAGATCAACTGCAACGAGAATCAACGGCTTAGACTCAGATCTCAGGAAATAAAGTTTCCAAAAATGGAAACTTTCCTAAAATAGAAACTTTCCTAAAATGGCGGTTTCCCAAACTGGATACTTTCCTAAATAGATTTCTCGACTAGAAATATGAAGGCGACAACTTACCAGAAAACTCGCTGAAAGCTCGCCTCGAAATCCCCCGGAATCTTGCCGAAATCCCACGAAAATTAACTAATGACCGGTCGTCGGATATTTCAACAACAACTCGTCACACGCAAAGAAAATACTTTGACTTGGTGAGAATAAAGAAAGGGGAGTTTATATAGGAGAAGGGAAAGGAGGAAGGAAGTTTAAACTTCCAATTTGGGACAAAATAAAAAAAAAGAAGGTTTTGGATTTTAATAAAAAAAACAAATGGGCTCCTCCCATCTTGGGTCACGGTCGTTACAGATTCATGCAGACAAATTGATTTAGAACCACTTCATTTAAGTAACCCATTTACTCATGTTACCCTTTCCATTCTTTTGTGTACAGAACTCAAGTAAAAGTGATGAATATAATTGGATTAATGTGTTATACAGAATGAACGCATCTGGGGATCCCTGAAACCATTGACAAAATACAATAAAATGTCTGGTTGTGTACACATGTCCCTCCTGTGTTCCTGAACCCCGATTCTATTGTTGGAGGAGATGGGTCTTACATTTTCGGCCAAAATTCTTCAAAATTTTCCCCTGGTCCAGTGTTATAACCTCAACATTATAAGTTTCACATGTGTAACCCAAGGTCGAAGATTTTCTAACTCACATTTCTTTATATTTTTTTGTCATAAAAGTGGCCATTTTTTGTTTGCTTCTAGTCTTAGAAATACTAAGACCGGCTGCCCACTAGTGATTCTAGTGTATATCTACGTAACCAGTTCATGGTACATGGCACTTAGAATCAGTTTGAGCATATATTGACTTTATAAGAACTTCTTCACGATAGTACGAGTTATCATGTGACTCGTACACACTGTATAGAATAGTACATGAAGACTATAGATGGAAATGAAAAATAACTATGTTAAATAAATTCCTTCTTTTTAATTGAAATAAGTAACTAAACTAGATATTGATAAATATTAATATATACATACAACCAAATGATCTACAAAACATTAATAACATAAACGAAGAGTCGAAGACACGTCATCCTACAAAGATTTGAGTCAAAAAGAATTCCCGTGAGTTTTCTTTTTTTTTTTGTAACTTGGCATAGTCCCGTGAGTTTTCATGCCTAAATTATTCACAACTTCACACTAATATTACTGTATATGTGTACATTCTCTTGTTTTCAACTTTGTTTAATCGTTCTTATACTTTAATAATTGAGCATTAGACCCATAATTAATAAATATTTCTCTAGACTTCACACGTTAGCAACAAAATTTCAAACTTCTTTCAATGGGTCGTACACCTCATTCATCATAATTTCTATTAGTTTTTTTTAAGCAAAATATATACTTTGTTTGTTTTATAAATTACTGCATTTAGTTATGTTGTGGTCCTTATCCTTCATGTGGGGGGAAATGATCGAAACATCTTCTTATTTAAATGTATGATGTGTCGACCAGCTCTCCAATCTTATGATGTCACAAAAATAATCTGAGGCTTATTAATCTACACTCATTCCGTTTCATTTTAATTGTCATTTTTTGGTTTATGCACACAGATTAAGAAAATATTTAGTTTTGCATATTTTTAAAATAAAAACGTCATTACCAATACATATAATCATATTTTAATCAATAGAAAAATAGACAGAAGAATATTGTTAATAAATTTTGCATCGAAATTCTAAAACGACATTTATTTTGAAATGAAAATTCTATTCTACAACAACAATTAAACTGAAACTTAGGGAATAACATACATTCATAACTTGTTGATGTGCATTTTTCTTGATTCAACCAATACTGGTAGCTCTAAATACGGTATTTTATGTATTTTGCTTGATGATTTAGCATTTAAACATAAATGAACATTTTACTTGTTGATGTAAACATAAGTTTACTTGTTGATATAAACTTAAATTAACTAGGTTTAACTTAATATTAATTAAAATGATATATATATATAGACGTTTATATTAAGCTTAACATAGATTTAGCATATCCATAACATGTCACCTCTATATAGTAGACTATGTTTTATTTTAATTACTACTGTTTTATAAACAAAAAGTTCTGCAAATCAAAAAAATTTACAAGACATAAACCGAAGCTAAATTCGATTAAACACCACTGATAAGTTTTAATCATAACATGGTTTTTTCTACTTTATTTAACATTAAAACATTAAGTAACATTCTATCATCGATGCATAGCACAAAAGAACCATATAGATTAAATTCCACGATCAAAAACTAGCTAGGCTAGTCAGGTCTGTGCTTAATAAAGGTTTGGTAATGTCAGAACCGGTCATGAAATTTTAAAGTATATATATACGATTTAGTAAAAGTTTCAACAATTTTTTAAAAAATATATAAATTTGAAGGTTAATATCTTTATAATTTTTTTTTCAAAAATCTTAGAGACCATCAACGAATATCTTATTTGACTCTGTCCAAGACCGATCGACCTGGATAATGCAGAATAACTTCATCATTTACCATTTAACATACATGATACAATGGTAGCGACTGAAGTTGAAGCGCCTAAGAAATTATTTTCTATCCCAAATCTTCATCATTTACCATTTAACAAAAAAAGAATTTAAAATATAAAAGAACAAGTTGCTAATTGTAGCCGAAGAAATTTTCTTTCTCTTTGAACATTGATAGTGTTATATAGTAGTAAGCAATCTAAGTAAAGATATACATGATGGGTCCGTGTATGTGTACCATGATAATCTTTCTAGAAGCTTTTATAGTCTTAAAACGAATTTTAATTGTTTCTTTTAACTATATATAGAAGTATTTGTTTTCAAGAGATATAGTTTAAAAACTTTTTCGTAGACATCTTTGCTTTTTGACACTTGATCCGCTAGATCTTCTGGATTTACACCGCTTGATCCAGTTTTTTCATTCGAAACATATATATGCAAACTGTTTCTGGAAATGGCTCCAGATCCCCTTCTCTTCTAGCCAAAGGTTCTCTCTCTGATGATGTAACTATGGCTGAGCTTCCCACTACTATTGAAGAGAACCCGAGCTCTGTCTCTAACTCTCTGAAAGTAGATCTGCTCACTGCTTCAACAGTAACTACTGTTCACTCATCTGTGAGTATAGAACAATCCCCACTGGCTTTGTCGTTAGAAACTGGAAAGGAGTCCCCTTCCCTTGAAACTGCTTCTCTACCTCCTATTGAACCCTCACCCTGCTTTGGAACCATCCCCTCAAACTATAAAGTCCTCCCCCAGAAAAACTCCCCTCTCCTTGTTAACCCTGCCTTAAATCATCTCTCTCCACCTTCCCCTGCTGCTGCAGTAGGTCCCCCTCTTCCTTGTGCTGCAACTACTTCTCAACCCAACTTGTCTACGCTTTCCCAGGATCCCCCTCTTGTTGAGACAATCCGTAAAAGGGAAGATAAAACTCTTAAGAGACTGGCTCCTTATGCTTTGTCTGCTTCTGGTAGACCTAGAGTACTCATCCCTGATGTTGTCTTCAAAAAAGGAGCTGACATAAACAAAGATTTCATAATCTGCTACTATAATGGCAGAGCTCCTCCCTTCCACCAAATTCGCAGTGTCTTCAATCACATGTGGGGAAAGGGTGGTCAGCTAGAAATCCACAACAACCCTCTCCAGCGTTCCACCATTGTGCGCATACCCAATGACTACCTCCGATCCAAGATCCTTGAAAAAAGTATCTGGTATGTTGGAGAGACAATGTTCCACACTGCTCAATGGGGCACCACTCACTCGTCTACTACCCCTCCTCTCGACTCCATCAAGATCTGGGCCCACCTAACTGGTGTTCCTCTTGACCTACGATATGATGAAGGGTTAAGTTTTGTTGCTGGATTAGTTGGAGAACCAAAAGAAACTGATGATTTTACAAAAAATTTGGTCAGTCTTACAGTCTCTCATGTTAAGGTGGAGGTGAATCTTAACCTTCCTCTCCCGAATGTTGTTGAATTTGAAAGAGAGAGTGGTGAGGTTGTGGAAGTTCAGGTAAGCTATCCTTGGGTTCCTCCAACTTGTACCCACTGCTCAGAGCTTGGACACATTGCTCGGAACTGCCTTAAGTGGACTCCACCTGCGCAGGAAACTGTAAACCAAAAGGAAAAGTCAACAGTTAATGAACCTCCCCCTTCTGCTTCCAAATCAAAACGTGGGAAAGCAAAGGAGCAGGTTTATGTAGCAGTGCAACGGGGGAAAGCTAAAGTAGCTACTGTGAAAAATATTGTACCTGGTGTAGGAAAGGCTCCCACTGAGATAGCTGTAAACCCTTCTTCAGTTGTTGTAAACTCTTCTTCAGTTGCTGGAGTCTCTTCCGCTGCGCTATCTGTGCCTTGTGAGTTAGCTATTGTGGATGTCTCTGCGGGTTCTGATACTCCTTCTGAATCCTCCCTTGTTCCTGTTGTCTCCTTTCAACTCCCCCTTGCTCCCTTCTCTTCCCCTACTGCCATTCCTCGGAGACCTCTTAAACGTTCCAGGTCTTCCCCTTCCTTATCTCCTCCTCTAAAGTCTGATACTTCCACCCTTTCTCAGGAAGTATTGGATGCCAATTCAAGCCTGCCTCTTTCTTCTTTACTTCTTTCCAACAAATTTTCGCTTCTTTTGCCTCAGGGATCTCCTATTTCTTCTGGGGGTCCTCCTCCCTCTCTTTAATGTGTGCAAAACACTTTTTTTGGAATATCCGTGGCCTAAATGACCCGGTTAAGCATCAACCTTTTTGTGATTGGCTTTCTAAATATAAGCCTATCTTTGGTGCTCTATTGGAAACCCATATTAAGGAACCTAACTTGTCTTCTCTTATGTCTAAACTCTGTCGAGGCTGGAACTATCTCTCAAATCATGCCTCTGATGATGATGGTAGAATTGTTATTGTCTGGAAATACCCCGCTGTTCTAAAACGGGTCCATGAGTCAAGGCAGTCAGTGACGTGTGAAGTGAGTCTCCCCTCGGCTCCTCCTTTTCACTACACTGCAGTTTATGCTGATAACTCTTATCAGGAGCGATCTGATCTTTGGGTTGAACTTACTGATGTCTGCTCGAGCTTCTCCCTGTATTCCTCCCCATGGATGATCGCAGGTGATTTCAACGAGATCTTGCACCACTCAGAACATTCCAGCCATCTACTGAACTATATAACTAATCCAATGGCTGAATTCAGAGATTGTCTTCAACAACTAGGTGTATTTGACCTCAGATTCAGTGGACCCCTTCACACTTGGACCAACTCCTGCCCTGTCTCCCCCATAGCCAAGAAACTTGATCGATTACTCATAAACAACAACATCCTCTCCATTTTCCCCAATGCTTTTGCCTCCTTCCTCCCTCCCTTGCCTTCTGACCACACCCCTTGTCTTACTGACCTTGCTTTTCAACTCCCTAAAGTAGGAACCCAGCCTTTTAGATTCCTGAATTACTTGACCAAACATCCGACCTTTCACCTTGTGGTCTCTCGGGCGTGGACTGAGGCCGGAAGCACGGCTGCAAATCTCACTAGCCTGTGTTGGAAGCTGAAATGCATAAAAAAGGATCTGAGAGCACTAAACAAACAAAATTTTTCCAATATTCAGAAAAGAGTGTTAGAGACTAACAGTTTGTTGCAACTTGCGCAGGTTGAATCACTACAAAATCCCTCCCCACAGGCCTTCCAAACAGAACGGGACCTCCATACTCGCTGGTCTTTCTTAAGGGAAATTGAAGAATGCTTCTTCAGACAGAAATCGCGCATTAACTGGCTGGCAGAGGGGGACCTAAATACCACTTACTTTTTCAGAATCTGCCAAACTAGAGCAAGCTACAACGCAATAAGATCGTTCATCCTACTTACAGGAGAAGTAATAACTGATCCTATAGCGATGAGCAACCATGCGGTTAACCACTTCTTCTCTATCTTAGGACAACGCTCTCAAGCAGCAACCTCTCTTACCTCTGATCCAGAGTGGTTCAATGCTCTGTCTCACTTCAGAGTAGCACCTTCTCTCTTCCAGAAAATGACTGCTATTCCATCAGGAGAAGAGATTAGGAAGCTGTTTTTCAAACTCAATCCTAATAAAGCTTCAGGTCCAGATGGCCTTACCTCTGCTTTTTACAAAGGCTCGTGGGATATCTTGGGAGAAGAAGTTATTGTCTCTGTCAAGCACTTCTTCACGCACTGCTTCCTGCCTGCAACTGCAAATTCCACCATCCTTACTCTCGTCCCTAAATTTCCAGGAGCATCGAGAATTACTGAGTTTCGACCGATAGCTTGCCTCAACACGATTTACAAAGTCATCTCCCGACTTCTGGTCTCTCGGCTGAAGCCTATTCTGGAGGATCTCATCGTTCCAAATCAAACCGCTTTTGTAAAGGACAGGCTTCTTGTTGAGAACACTTCCCTAGCTGCAGAGTTGGTAAACGGTTACCACAAAAACAAAGGAGCAAGGAGAATAACAATTAAAGTAGACATCTCAAAGGCCTTTGATACTATCTCTTGGGACTTTCTACTAATCTGCCTGACTGCTTTGGGGCTTCCAGAGCCACTTCTCACTTGGCTAAAGGTCTGTATCTGCACTCCTTCCTATATGATAGCCTATAATGGGTGTGTCAATGGTTACTTCAAAGGTAAACGAGGCTTAAGGCAAGGGGACCCTCTCTCTCCTTACCTTTTCGTTATAGCTATGAATTGTCTATCCCTAATGCTAAACAAAGAGGCGGCAGAAGGTTCCTTCTCCTATCATCACCAGTGCTCAAGAACTAAACTAACCCACCTCTGTTTTGCTGATGATCTACTAATCTTTCTGGATGGCTCCCTAGCTTCTCTACAAAGGGTTTTGCAGGTACTAAAAGAATTTGAGCTAAGGTCTGGTCTAGCAGTGAGCATGCAGAAATCGTGCTTCTTTTCATCTGGCCTATCGGTTCCAGAGGTGGAAGCTATACAAGTCTCTACAGGAATGCCTGCGGGTTCTCTTCCTATTCGCTACTTAGGCGTTCCCCTTTGCACTAAGAAGCTCACACTACAAAACTGTGAACCTCTAATTCAACAGGTCAAGAGTAGATTTACCTCTTGGAGTGTGAAAATTCTCTCTTTTGCTGGAAGGTTACTCCTCATCAAGACAGTTATAGCAGGAATCACATCCTTTTGGTCCTCTGCTTTCATCCTTCCAAAAGCTTGTATTGCGCGAATCAATTCCCTTTGTGGGTATTTCCTGTGGAAAGGTACCCTGGAAGGTCACCATTCAGCAAGAGTAGCTTGGTCAGAAGTAACTAAACCAAAGGAATCAGGGGGATTAGGGATTCGTGACCTTCTCTCCTGGAACAAGGCAGTCTGCTTAAAGTTCATTTGGCTTCTTTTCTTCAGACAAGGCTCCATTTGGGTTGCTTGGTTTCACACTGAAATTTTAAGAGGAGATATCAGTAACTTCTGGACAGTCAAACCAAACCAATCAATGTCTTGGATGGCTAGAAAATTGTTGAAGATGAGGGACTCAATTTACCCTTGGATTCATCTGCGTGTGGGTAATGGAACCAGAACTCGCTTCTGGACAGACAATTGGTCTCCCTATGGGAACCTGACTAACTACCTCAACGCAACTGCGACTTCACATCTTGGAATCCCATGGAAAGCATCATTAGCTTCGCTTCATATTAATAACACTTGGGCTCTTCCTCCTGCAAGGTCAGATAACCAGGTAAATGTGTCCTCTTTCCTAACTACTATAGAACTCCAGGAAGAGGAAGATCAATATGAATGGCGGATTGGGAACAATTCTTCGGAACACTATAGTAGCAGTCAAGTCTATCAGGAGTTGAGAGGCACACTACCTAGGGTTGATTGGTTCTCTGCGGTTTGGATCAAGAGAGGCATCCCTCGTCAGTGTTTCCTCACTTGGCTTTTCGTATTGAACAGATGCCCTACAAGAGACAGACTCATCAGCTGGGGAATTCAAACGCCTCCGACTTGTCTTCTCTGTAATTCAGCCTCAGAAAGTAGAGATCACTTACTATTCTTATGCCCTTTTAGTTTTGGAATTTGGAGTGCCATGGCGGCACGATGCTCCTTCCAACCGTCGGGTGACTGGACCGCGTCACTACTCAGCATGCAAACACTTCCGACCAAAAACTTGTCTTCTCAACTCTCCCTCTGGTCCTGGCAGGCTTCAATCTACTCGATTTGGACTGAGAGAAATTCTAGACTTCATAAAATTACCTTTCGCTCAGTGGAATCCTTGATCAAGCAGATTGATCAGCAAATCAGGAACAAAATTTCCTCCCTCAGGCCATCACAACCCCGACTGTCCTCTTCTCTGATGCAGCTTTGGCTTTCCACGGCGTAGGGTTCTCCGTTCACCATCATCATCGCTTTGTTCTTTCCGTAAAAGAAGACAGCGAAGAGTTACAATTAGGTTCAAATTTATGGGTCTTTCATCACTTTTCTATATTGGGCTAGGCCCGTAAGAAACTTAAGGCTATAGTCTTGTAAACTTTTTTCTTTCTTTCATGCATTAATATAAGCAAGCCAAGTTACAAAAAAAAAACATATATATGCACGTAAACTAGAGTGCTTAATTAATTTTTCTTGAACTATTGTCGTGCATACTTGTTGAAATTTGTTGTTGTCCATACGTGTACACTGTACAGTCCTTGTCAGAATAGCTTAATAAATATTGTTTTGTAGTAAAAATGATCCTAGTTTCTTACGTCGTTAAAGATTTTGTCCTTGATGCTTATCTAACACCATCCGCCCAAATTATACTTCGAAATCTAAAGCGAAAGCTGCATGAAAAGCATTCTAAACATAATTTATCAAATGAAAATTAAAACCACAACTAAGATCATAAAATAATTAAAATCTAGAATTCTGATAATTTAACTTGTACTGAAACCATCTCCAAGAAAATAAAAATAAATTACGTGTTTTTTCTAGTTCAAATCCTTAGAAAACATGGTTGAATCGGTTTAACCAATTCAAGAAAACTCTTGCATTGCCATAAATGTTGATATGTATTGCCGAAAGGCCATTTGGATGCAAGGTGAGTCATCGATACTTTATTGTATGAAGGAATTTTCTGACTTTCCTATTTCCAGAATTAGTATACACTTCATGATGCCCATTGTTTCGAGCATATTTTCTAATTTATCAATAAACTAATCAAGAATTACTCTTAAAGCATGTCTTTTCATTATTTTATTTGGCAGGTGTTGGCGTTTTACTGGCTCAGAAGTTATTTTCCAGAAGTAAAGACAACCCACTAGTATTTTCTAATATATATATTTCCCCCAAGAACTGAACACAGAGCAAAGTTATGCTTCTGTGATGATGTCATTTAAGTGTCCAAAGACAAAACATTGTTGTTCACGAATAATTTTTTAGTGATGACGAATAAATATTTATGGTACGGATCTATGTATGGATTTGGTAATAGGGTACTTGTAAAATCTTAATTGGGTAAGAAAAATAATGAGCTGGTTCTCATTATGTGTCAACACTTGTTCGAAGAATAGAGGTTTACCAAGATTGTTTCCGTGATTGAGGAACTCAAGTTAAAATTTATATAATTAAGAAGGCTAATGATAGACCATACATTCACATATGCTACATGATTAACTATAGGGTCTTAATTAAACTAAAGTAAATGAAATAAAATATATAGAATAAACTCCCATAAAAAGTAAGAAGTGACTGTTCTTAAGCATATATAGATACACAATATATATATATATATACACACACATGTTCAACCATAACCATCAACATAGTAGAGCAAATTAAGCGCCGTCTTACGTGCACAAATATACACATAAGTTGAAGTATTGGTTTGTGTGTGAAAGAGTTTCTGAGAACTGAAGAGATATGCTTGACTGGGGAGTTGATCAAGTCCATCACCGAAACCATGATCTTTATGAACAACAACCGCAACATCAAGGATGTAGAAAGGGACCATGGACACCTGAAGAAGACAAGCTTCTTGCTGAGTATGTTACTTCGAATGGGGAAGGAAGATGGAGCTCTGTTTCTAAGTGTGCAGGTAAACTATTTTGATTTTACCATGGCTACATATATATTTGCTTTATATGTACATGTTACACATCTAATCTTCATCGTTGCTATATCATAAGCTCGTATTGACATATTAGTAAGCGAAACTATGTTTTCTCTTTTTCCAAAAAACTGTGTTGATTTATTCCATTAATATATCGACCTTCTTTCTAATTGAATAGTTTCTTTAATGAAAGTCATTCATGGTATATTTGACTAATAATTATATAGTTAGTATACATGCGTTAATGACGATAAATAGTGACAAGTGGGGAGATCATATACAGGGGTATATTTGATTTAATGAAGCTCTTGATGATACATGTTTTTTGTCGTTTTAATGTATAAGCACGCTGTGTTCTTCAGAAACTCAAGTCTTGTGTTTGCAAGTTTCTTTCGTGGTTTCTGAGATTTTATCAGTTTCTAAGCATGTCTGTGGCTATGGATGAGCTTTAATGGCTCTAACACCGAGGAGGAAGAAGAACCGTTTATCATGCCAGATCTACCAGAGTTTACTTCGGTGGAAGAAAATCGTCTAAGTCTTATGGGAAAAATCTTAAACCCGGATTACCAGCGTATGCCTGGTCTCATCATAACGATGCCTCGCAAGTGGGGAAAAGAGGGGAAAGTCAGAGGAGTAGCCCTTTCTCAGGAGAGATTTCAGTTCATCTTTCAGACAGAACATGATCTGTTAGATGTTTTGGAGAAAGGAGTTCATACGTACAAGGATTGGGTCATTGTACTGGAGCGATGGGTGGAAAACCCTCCTGACGACTATCTGCAGTTCATTCCTTTGTGGGTGAGGATAAGCAACATTCCAGTTAACTACTACACGACTGGAGCTTTGACGGCTAGAGATATGGTGGGAAAAGTCATTGTCGTGGCTTTCGATCCTACAAAGCCCATTACTCAGGACTTTGTTAGAGTGCAGGTTCGTTTCAACGTGGCGCATCCGCTGAGAATGGCCAGAGTTCTGAACGTCAAAGGGAAGGAGGTAACCATTCACTTCAACTATGAAAGAGTGCAAAAGAGGTGCTATGAATGTCAATGCTTGAATCATGAGAAGCCCAAGTGTCCCTTGTTGATAAAGAAACGACAGGATGAGGCTCAAGTAAGAAGACAGAAGGTGATGGAGAGATTACCAATGGAGGTTGGGAAGCTGAACCTAGAGGATCCTCTATATGGGGTTTTGGAAGAGACACAAATGGGTATAGATCCAGGTTCTGGAAGGCCCAAGATAGCCAAAGAAGTCCTTGATGAGATGAGAAGGTACATGATGGCAGATACTGGTGAAGATAGAGCCATCAAAGTGGACAGACTCAGGACTACGGTCGTGGAGGCAGAGGCAGATCCCGTTGCTCAAAGGTCTGTCCTTCGTTTGGAGGCAGTGCCGATAATTACTCCTGATCTTAATAAGGGTAAAGAGCCGGTCTTTGAGTATGGGGACAAAGCTAAGAAGAGAGTGGAGTTTGATTTGAATGTCAACCCAAATAAACTTATGGCTGGATCTTTCAAAGCTTTCAACTCTTACAGTGTAACCAGTGCTCCTCTTCTTCTTCTCGGTTCGGGGGCATCGGATGAAAGCAGCGTTGCAAGTGAGCAGCGAACCCCTTCTGAAAGTTCAACGGTTTTCCGGGCAGGCTCTTTGGAACCTGGAATTTCCGGAACGATCAGAAGAAGGTTTGCTCCTCGAAGACGTCCTCCCAAAGGAGTGAGAAAAGCAAGTGCGGTGATCTCCAAGAACAAGAACCAAGAGGACTTTGAAAACAGGAGGGAAGGGAAGCAAGAGATTGGAAGTAGGAAGAGAAAGAAAGTAGAGCAGAAGATGGAGGCAGGTCAACTTTGAAGGCTCGGCCTTAAGGCAGTCCCGATTGAGGACAGCCCAATCCCAATGAGCATTATGAGTTGGAATTGTCAGATTGGCGGCCTCAAGGCCCGACAATTCAACGCCTCGGGAGATGCGGAGAAACATTTTCCGGAGATTCTGTTCTTGATGGAAACGAAGAAGCCTCGAGATATTTTGGTTGATATGAAGGTCTGGTTGGGTTATGACCGTGTATATACTGTTAGTCCAGTTGGGTACAGCGGGGGGTTGGCTCTGTTTTGTAAGAAAAACATAAAAATCGATGTAAAATTTGCTGATAAAAATCTTTTGGACTGTCTAGTGCAGTATGGTGATAGTACCTTCTTCTTGTCTTGTATATATGGGATCCCGGAAGTGAAGGTCGTAATATTGTATGGGAGCGTGTAACTCGTTTTGGTGTGAATAGAAAAGAACCATGGTGTCTCATTGGTGATTTTAATGAGATAATCGTGTAATGAGGAGAAGACTGGTGGTCCAAGACGTTCTGCTGCATCCTTCATGCCGTTTGCTGATATGCTTAAAAGTTGTGGTATGGAAGAGTTAATAAGCAAAGGCGACAAGCTTACTTGGGGAGGTATGCGTTGGAAAAAATGGATTCAGTGTGCTTTGGATAGATGTTTTGGGAATCAAGCATGGCATGATCTGCTTCCGGGTTGTAATCAAACCTTTTGGAGAAGCGAGGGTCAGATCATAGGCCAGTTTGGATGAACTTCTGTGCTACTCAGGAATCTTTTAGAGGACATTTCAGGTTTGATAAAAAACTGCTGATGCAACCTGAGATCAAGAATCAGATAAAGATTGCCTGGACATCAAATTCAAATGGGAGGAATCTCTCCGTTTCGCAGAGAATTAAAAGATGCAGATCGGCTATAAGTTGCTGGAAGAAACAGAGAGTTTTCAATGCACAAGATAAGATTCAGTTACTGCGAAGAGATTGGAATGGATGCAGTCAAGATCATATCCTTGCTTTTCATGATTAACATCATTAAGAAGGATTTGATCAAGGCTTACAAGGAGGAGGAGTTATTGGCAACAAAAGTCCGTAGATAAATGGTTACTATGGAGATCGCAGCTCAAATTTTTCCACGACTCAGTCAAAACAAACAGATCAAGAAACCAGCTTTCTAGGCTGAAGGACAAACATGGTAGATTGCAGTGGTCGGAAGGAGCCAAAGCGGAAGTGGCGATAGACTATTTTACTGAGCTGTTCAGATCGTCGAATCCTCGCTCTTATGAACCGTGTTACAGAGTATGGCTCCCGAGTTTCTGGGAGATGAATGAAGCACTAATCAGACCAGTGTCAAAAGATGAAGTTAGAGAGGCAATTTTCTCTATCAAAGCAGATAGCCAGGTCCGGATGGCATGACGAGTCGGTTTTTTCAAAGTACTGGAGCATAATAGGGATCAGGTCTCTAAAGAGATTCAAGAGGTCTTTCAATCGAGGTCCATGCCTAGTGACTGGAACTTTACTTACCTCGTCTTCTGCCAAAGATCAACGATGCGGAATTGATGAAAGATCTTAGACCTATTAGTCTTTGTTCCGCTTTGTATAAAACGGTTACTAAGATTATGGTCGAAGGCTCCAACCTTTTACAAGACATCGCTCCGTTAATCAATCTGCTTTCCGGGGACAGACTCATCTCTGATAATATAGTCATTGCTCATGAAGCGGTGCACGCGTTGAAAGCACATTCCTCGATTGCAAGCGAGTATATGGCAGTGAAAACGGACATGTCTAAGGCATATGACCGCGTGGAATGGAGCTATTTGAGGAGTGTTTTGTTGGCCATCGGGTTCTCCAACATGGGTTGAGTTAGTGATGATGTGTGTCTCAACAGTGACCTTTGCGGTGCTGATTAACGATCATCCTTTTGGTCTGGTTCATCCTCACAGGGGACTTCGCCAAGGTGACCCACTATCACCCTTTCTGTTTGTTCTTTGCACGGAGGGTCTCACTCACTTGCTAAACGTGGCGGAACGGAATGGTGTGATCCATGGGATGAGTTTTGCAGAAGAAGGTCCAGCAATAAACCACTTGTTGTTTGCTGATGATAGCCTGTTCATTTGTAGAGCGCTTCAGGCAGAAGTATCGGCTCTTAAAAAAATCCTCTCGTTCTATGAAGATGCAACAGGGCAGGCCATAAACTTGGAGAAATCATCGATAACCTTTGGTGATAAAGTGAATGGTGATTCAAGGGGCATTATTCAGAACCTTTTGGGGATTTTTTCCGAGGGAGGAGCAAGTAAATATCTTGGATTACCGGAGTGTTTCTCGGGCTCTAAAGTGGATCTATTCTCTTATCTCAAGGATAGAACACAAGGAAGATTAGAGGTGTGGTACTATCGCCATCTATCGCAGGGAGGCAAGGAGGTCTTACTGAAATCAACTGGATCTTCTTTACCAGTGTACGCCATGTCGTGTTTTAAACTGCCAAAAACAGTCATCGCAAAACTCACGAGTATGATGTCTGCCTTTTGGTGGGGAACCGATGCACATCAGAGGAAAATACATTGGGTTGGATGGGATCGTATGTGCTTTCCGAAAAAGCAGGGAGGTATGGGCTTCCGAGATTTAGAGGTCTTCAATCAAGCGATGCTGGCTAAACAAGCATGGAAAATATTATCTCAACCGGCTTAATTGCGAGATTTCTAAGAAGTAGATATTTCCCTGGAGGAGAATTCTTGTTGGCGGTGATAGGAGACAGGCCTTCTTATGCGTGGAGAAGTTTGCTCCATGGAAGAGACCTCTTGATCAAAGGTCTCAAACACAGAGTGGGCAATGGGAGAAATACAAGAGTCTGGATTGATAAATGGATTGAGGATCCAGTAGAAGGCATGAGAGTCCCTGGATTAAAACTACCGGTTTGATGTTAATCTTAGGGCCAGTGCTTTGATTAATGTATCCACTCGGAGATGGGATTTAGAGGCACTGAATGAAGTTTTTGTTCCTGGTGATGTGGAGATCATATTGAAGAATCAGCCGGTGGTCTCTAGAGAGGACTTTCATCTCTGGAAATTCAATTGAAGTGGCCAGTTCTCGGTCAAGTCCGCTTATTGGCTAGCATCCTCCACAAAATCTATGGCGATGCATCCAGAGGTGCTTTCTCAGCCTTGAAATTGTTTGAAAGAGCAAGTCTGGACGGTTGGTACGGCGCCAAAGATCAGAGTGTTTTGTGGAAAGCACTAAGCGAGGCGCTCCCGGTGGCGGATCTGATAAAGTTGAGAGGTTTGAAAGTGGATGAAAGGTGCCAAGTTTGTGGTCTCCATGGAGAATCGATTAATCACATTCTGTTTGAGTGTACGGTAGCGAGACAAGTATGGGCTTCTTCCGGAATCCCGACTCCTGAGCATGGCTTTCACCAGACCTCAATTTTCGAAAATGTAAGTTATCTTTTGTCTGAAGAAACGGAGGTTTCTACTCACATCTCTCGGGTTTGGCCTTGGATTGTGTGGATTCTATGGAAGGCTAGGAATGAATTTTGTTCCAGGAGAGCTAGTTCCAACAGAGATTGTTCTCAAGGCATTTCGTGAGGCGGAGGAATGGTTTGAGGCACAAGTAATAGAGAATGAGATGATGAATGCAGAAAGCCAGCCTTAAACCGAAAAAATCAAGTGGGTGCCACCAAAAAGGGTGGAAAATGTGTAATGTGGGTTTGATTGGAACAAAGAAAAGAGCCTAGCGGTGGTGGTTGGGTAGTGCGACGAGAGAGGAGTTGTCCAATGTCACAGAGAAGAGCTTTTAGCAATATTCGATCTTGATGAGGCTAAGCTCGGTGATATTGTGGACACTTGAAAGCATGAAGAGTCATAGAATGACTAGGATTATTGTTGGGAGAGTTTGGAGAATTTTTTGAGCAGTTGATCGGCCTGCCGCGGGCCCTCTTTCTTATATCAGGCAGAGAGATTGAGATGGGAAGGTCTCTAATTGTTGATCTGAGGTTTTGGTGGTTAGAAAGAAGCTAACAGAGGAGCTACTTTCATTGCACAAAGTGTTACGAAACAGGGGTTGGTAAGATCGTACGTTCAGTGTGGTCATCCTTCGTGGCTATTTGAGTTCTTTGTAAATGAAAGTCGTGGCCTCTGAGCTTTGTATGTGGGCTTCTATTATCAGATTAGTTTGATCTGGTTCTCCCCTTGTTTGGGTGGAGTTGTTTGGGTTTTGGTTGTCTAGATCAAGTTCTTTAGGCTGTGGGGGTGATCTGGATGTTCATAAGGTATATTGTAAAAGCTTGTTCATTTTATGAATGGAATTTCAAGGGAAAAAAAAAAAAATGTATAAGCACTCTCATACTGTTCATGGTTAGCAATAAGACAATTTCATGGTGGAATAAGCTTTTATGATTCCTTGTTTTATGGAGTTGACTTCGATTAGTTTGAGAACATTTTAGATATATTACCTTTTTTATTCGAACATGTTGGTCGAGATACTGTTAAAATAGGAAACATTCATATAGTATATCTTATAATATAGATAAAGATCATCAAGTTGCATTAAATTGGACATATGTTTGTCAAACCCATTCTTAGTGCTCTTTTTGTTATTTTTTGCTTGTCTTGGAATTGTAAATTAGGGTTGAATAGAAGTGGCAAAAGCTGTAGACTAAGGTGGGTGAACTACTTAAGGCCAGGGCTTAAGAGAGGACAAATCACTCCTCAAGAAGAAGGAATCATCCTAGAACTTCATTCCCTTTGGGGTAACAAGTAAGCTCTTTTCCTCTTTGAAAATGCTAATTAAATGCAAACTTATCTAGCTATTTGTACGTACTAGTTATCTGGCAACATGAGTTACAATACTAGATTTATTTAACTGATACTATGCATGATTCATTGTTGCGTTGTTTGATCCCCTTTTATTATCGTACATTTATTGTTGTATACCTACGTTCACTTTCTGTACGAATTCAAACACTTCATGGGCATGCATTTACATATAGTTTTGGCAAAATATATATAGGTGGTCAACAATCGCAAGATATTTACCAGGACGAACAGATAATGAAATCAAGAACTATTGGAGAACTCATTACAAAAAGAAAGAAAAATCTTTTTCGAAGCAAGAAAAAGTCAAAAAATCCCGGAAACAGCTAGATCTGAAACCACAACCACAACAGCAACCTCAACAGCAGAATCAATCGTCTCAGTTTGTGTCTGAAGACCACATGAATCTCGACAACGAGCAAAACAATTTCTCTTACCAGACTGGTGTCTTCAGTGACCAATTTCATATGCCTCAGGTTGTTGCAGCAACCTCAAGCGACCACTGCATGAAGGATGAAGGTAACTTGTGGGGCAGCTTGTGGAGTCTAGACGACCATGATCCACACAATTTTGGTGGTGGCTCGGAACAGAGAACAGCTGCTAACATTGCTGATAAGTTTAACGGCTGCGGAATTGATGCTCCGTTCTGTGGATCATGGGATTATAGTTATAATGGATTTAACACCGGAGGCTATAATTATTAATTAGCATGTATGGAGATATGAAGAAAGCTGCATCTTCGTGCGGTTTACTAGAAGAAAGATCTCGATTTGTATTTTTCTAACCTTGTAGTGCCTTACTAAGTAGACTCTACTGGACTAGTGAGGCTAATAAAATGGTTTGGAATATGTTATATATGTCTCAACAAATCTACTTTTGTTTTTCTTTTATAAGCTTTATGGAATCAAGTCTCCTCATTTTTTCTTTCATACTATTCAGTATTGGCTCTAATTTCTCTTTTAGTTAGTAAGTTCCAATGCTAACTGATGTAGCATAAGCTTTTAGTAATACAAATAGAACCGTTGATTCTAAGAATACCCAAACATTAGAGTTTGAAAATACTTTTTATGTGTTTAATTAAAAGCTATTGGTTTAGAAATACTCTTCGACGTTCTATAAAACTATATATCTAAATATTTTTCTACATAACTTACTGGGCGGTCAGGTGTAGAGAACGGTGACAGGTCAACTGGTACATTCCGAGGCTCTATGAAACTGAAATAACCCTTTTTGACATCTTATTTTATTAAAAGCTTAAAAGTCCAACAGAGAAACACTTGAAACATAAAGGCCCGAAAGAACAGAGCCCATAAAATATAAACAACAAGGCCAACCAGGTATGCCAACATTTCAAAGCCCAAAAAGAAAAGAGTGTGACCTAATCCCAACTGCTCTCTACCACCACGTGTTGAAACACAAGACACAAAAGAAATGCATGGCAAAGGACTGGGAACGTCCAAACTCAGGCCACCAACACGAAAACAAAACCGTCACACAGCTCGAGCACTCCTGAGGAAACCATGATAGCCGGCGACCACCACCGAAGAAGAACGGCACGGTCCCAAAGTCAAAAGCCAGTCATCCACCGAACGGTAGTTGCGATACTAGAACTGAAAACCGGACATACAGCTCCGAGGAACCACCAATGCCGGAACGGGAATCAACCGAGATGACAAACAAAACAGAGATAAAAGCAAATCCCAACCAATGATGTGTCTTTTTGGGAGTCCACCATCGTCAACCGGAAACTGAGATCGGAAAGAGCTTGTCTTTAGAGAGAGATCCTAGAAAACTAACTAAAATAACCTTAATTTTCAAATAAATATTGGAATTAATCAGTTTTTTGGTTATCTACAAATTAGGATATAGTTTCTCTTGGATATAAAGACAATGAATCTATTCAAACTATACTAAAGATACGTTCAGTTTTTTAATAAATTTTTTCGGTAAGGTTAATGAATCAATGAAACAGATGGAATCAATTTACAATATTTTGATGTCAAACGGGTTGGTTCGTGTTTATAATAACCCATCTCTCATGGTATAGTTTTTATTTTTGAATCGCAGTGAGCCGGCCTGTAAGGAGTGCGGTCCATATATTTATATCCACTCCGCCCTCTTAAATCCAACGGTTTTATGAGCCAGTCCGTGGGCTTAACATTTATGTATAATTTTATTAGTTTTAAATGTAGAATATGATTTCTGCTTCTGAAATTTAATTTATTTTTTCTGTTTTTGAAGATAAATTGAAAAGAAAAATAGTTAACTTTGGGGTCTCCATATGTGTTATTTATTAATACATCAATAAGTACATAAACTAAAATAAAAATTAACAAAACATTA
This sequence comes from Brassica nigra, assembly GCA_016432835.1. Classification (NCBI taxonomy): domain Eukaryota; kingdom Viridiplantae; phylum Streptophyta; class Magnoliopsida; order Brassicales; family Brassicaceae; genus Brassica; species Brassica nigra. The sequence goes on along the minus strand of CM028247.1, from coordinate 9,896,471 downwards.
AATCAACTTAAAAGAGCATCTCCAATTCATTGCTATTTTTGTCTATATAATATTATTTAGAAAAAAAGACACCTCTATTTCTTCTTCTATAATAGATATTATTTTTTTCTTTATTTATAGAAGAAGAAATATCATTCGTCTATTTTTTATTCTATATTTAAAAATTGCTATTTTAGAAGAATAAATTGAAGCACATTTTATTTATATTATAGAATTCTTCTATTTTAGAGGTAAAATAGCAAAATAATTGAAAATAGTCTAACAAACTAAAAAACAGAGTTACAGTAATCAATTCATTTATAATGAAATTTATTAATAAATTGTAGTGACATTCTCAACCCCACGCTAAGGGATGAAATAGCCCGAAGCAGATCCATCATAATAAGAAACAAATCTAAACCCATCACTAAGACCGAACATAAGGGAAGCTAAAACAAATTATAATGCTACTATAAGCATCTAATTAATATACACAAGAAGGAATCTAAGTTGATGGAAGGACTAAATATTATCAATATAGACAGACGAACAAACTTCGGTCTCCCATTATTATTAGCACTATAAAAAGGCTTATTAGATAATTTCCAATGTAAAACTTAAAAAATAGAATAATATTATAATAAATTGAATTTTGTTTTGATTCTATTCTATCTTATATTTTTTGAAAGAAATAGAGTAATTCTATGATAGAATTAAGTTAATAAACAAAAAATAAATGTATTATTTTATTTATACAGCAAAACTATTTTTATTCCATTTTAAAATAGAAAATAAAATAGGGTTAAACAGTATATTTTTTCAAACTTCATTTTACAGTAAAAATAGAATATGATTAGAGATGCTCTTACTATGCATCTTCGTATGTACGTTACTTACATATTTAACCAAATTTGGATGAAGTTGTGATCGTAACTAAAATTGAAGTTAGATTTGCGATTGCTCACATTCATTCTCTAGATTGTTGATGTGATGTTAACCATCCTTTACAGTATGGAACATTTTTAAAGAAAGTTCTTCATACTATTTTTTAATTTTAAAAATTATATGACATGCTGAAAAATAAATAAATAAAAATAAAAAGAAAAAAAAGAAAAACAAAGCTAAAACTTGAATCGGATTGATATAATCTTAAACTGAGGGGTTAGAAGAGAACTAGATCCGAAACCCAACTCGGAAAAACAAATCCACCGCAGCACCAGCCACACTAGTTAAAATCATATCTGTCGGAGCTCCAAAAGATCACAAGCCGGACGATGAAGCTTTTCTTTCAACATAGAATCTGTCAAGAAAGCTAAGGATAGTGGAACAAGTGACATCCCCCAAAAAACTGCGACAGAACAAATTAGATTGAAATACGATAAAAATAAAGAGAAGCGAGGGTAAGAAAGAAAAACTGATGCCAGTTCAAAACCACCATTTGGATAGACTGAAGCTACAACCCCACAATAAGCTCACCTTCACCGCCGCCAGAAACCCTAAATCCACGAACTTTGCCGATGTCTTCAAAACAGACAAGCATTAGGAAGAGGAAACCGGTGAGTTCATACCAAAGCAAGACCCCAAACCCATCATCTTACATTCTTCCCGAGATAACCACCACCGCTTCACCATAACAACTCATTCACTGTGGGTCAAATCCAAAGCAATAGAGGGAGGCTTGGGGGTATCATTGTATCACTCTACCCCAAGCCTCCCTTTGACCCTACTGAGCAATAACTTAAAGCCTATAACCGCCGCACCACCTGAAGACCATCTTAGCAAACACCACTGCCTCATATCTAAAACCACCGACACTACCAAATAGAAAGAAACCGCGTTTCAAAATGAAGTCCATAACCCGAATTTCGAACTAAAAAATCTGATATGTAGCAGGTATAAAATGTAAAAAATATCCGAATGGATCTTGCAGGGTGTTATAGAACATATCCGAATCTGAAGTGTTACTAATCGAACCTGAACGGGTAATCCGAAAAACCCGAAAGCCCGGAAAATCCAAAAAATATCCAAAGAAACTGATCTGAATGTCCAAATTAATATACATTATAAATATATACTTCAAATATTCAATTTCATATTTATTTTGATATGATATCTAACAATATGTATTTAAAATCTAAATAAGTATCTTAAATACTCAATTCTTTACAAATTTATCACCAATTTGATATCTAACGGTATGTATTTAATCACCAATCCGATATAACCCGAATCCAAGTGATATATGGTTATTTTACAGGTTCTCGGATGTGATATAAAACTGACTTGAAACTGATGTGTTATATCCGAATCCAATCTGCACTAGTAAATTTACTAGAATTGGATTTAGGAGGTATTATAAAATAGAACCAAAATCCAAAAAACCCTATCTGAATTCGAACGGATATCCGAACGACTATGCTTTTACTGAATTATGAGAAAGATAATGTACATGATACGTTGTAGGACTGGGAATTATTATCCGAGATCCGGATTCGATCCGAGATCCGATCCGAATCTGCTCCGAAAATCGGGTATCCGGGGTGCCCGGATCCGGATCAGGATGGTAAAATAATGGATCCGTCGAATCCGGATCCGGATCCGGATATCTGGATTTTTAGGTCCGGATATCCGGGTCCGGATCCGTTTTTTTTAATATATTAAATATAGAGTTTTACTAATAATTATAGTTTATTTATTAATATTTATACATAAAACTAGTCTTATAATATTACATTTTAATTTTCATAATATTATATTCATAAATTTTGTAAAATATTTAAGTTATGAAATATTTTAAGATTTTTTGTATTTTAAAAATATTTTTTTTTTTTTAATTATTTTGACGAATCCGGATATTCGCGGATATCATGATATCTAGACGGATATCCGAATCCCGGATATCCGCGAATACACGGATCCGAGTCCAGATACTGAAATCACGGATCCGAAGGATACAGATCCGATCCGGATCCGATCCGTACCCGAATATCCGAGATATCCGGGTCCGTCCCAGGCCTAATACGTTGAGCTATTTTTCATTAAATGAGAATGGCGCTCCCTTAAATCATTCTTTATACTATTTTTATTATTATAGTCTTGTCCTTATATTTTTTATAAAACAATTCATACTTTACAAATTAATCACCAATATATTTAGACTTTTATAAAGAAGATGCCTCTTTTATATGAATAGTTACAATAATATGTTTTCTTATTAGATTATACTTTTATCATAAACATCAAGAGATTCGTCCACTAATTAGAGACCAAATTTCTCTATGATCCATTTTTATACAATAGATTTCACAAAAAAATCTGAAAGTAATAAATAATCTTTTTATAACTAAAAATTACCTATAGTTTTACATAAATTAATTTTCATATCATAAATAAAGAAGGACATTAAGCAATATAAAAACATGATCTATATCAGTTTATTTTTAATCAAACATACATAAAACTTGAACTTTATTAATATGATCTCAGATTCTGATTTAAAAACCAATACGATCGAAAATTGGTTTCGTAAATCCATACTAAAAATCAAAATGAACAGTTAGAAAATCAAATCATCTCAATCATTAGAAATAACATCTCATCAAAAAGCAATAAAATTAACAATATATAAAAGTATGGACCAGTCTATTTATTGACAATTATTCTTTAATTATGATATAAAACTAAATTTTCATAAAATATGAAACAGTTAGGGTGGGTTTCCATTAAAAAGTGTTTTATGAACATACTAACTCTCAGTGTTACGAAAAAAAGAAGAAAATACTAACTCTCAAAGTTCTTACAATTCCCTTAGTATGTAATTTGATATATTGATGTTGATGCATTTGTAAGTTTACCAATCGTTTCAATAGTTTATTTTTACTTTGTGGTTATACTACCCACTTGGATGTTGATGCATTTGTGCTCATTTTCCAAAAGAGGGTTCGATTCATAATTATTGTGATGGATGCTCAAAAGGAAAAAAAGAAAAAGGTTGATGGTGCAAACTGGAGCATGCAAGAATGGTGCCAATTATATGCACAGCATCTTCCCTAATCCTCAACTATCTTTCTTTAATATGATTAACGAATCTTCTCATGCTTTAATTAATTTTTAGTGGCCTCTTCTTATTTTCTAGAACAATTGTACTATTAAATATGTTCTGCTGCTTTGATCTATTTCCTTTGATTTTAAAACAACTTAACCACTAGTAAAAATGTTCAGTATAACCACGAAAAAATTGTGGCTGTGTGGAAAATAATCATGATTTTCGGTTGGAAAAAATCGATAGCTATAATTTCATGGGTATAAAAAACTTCACCACAATCATTTCGTGAATAAATTAACCACAGTTTTGCCATTAAGTTTTCTGGTAGTTATATATAACCGAGATCTAGTCACTATTAAAAACTGTGGCTATTACATATAAATTTATTAAAACAATATTTATTTAACCCATTTTAAAACCCAAACAAAATTATAATAAAAATATATTAAAAATTATTTATGTTGTTAGTTAATTATTTAAAAATGATAATCATAAACCATAAATTAATTTATAATTAAAGTTGGTTTATAAACTGGTATTGTTTATATATTAAAATTTGGTTTACATGATTTACAATTAGAAATTCGTTTGCAAATTTAACCGGTTTATTAATGTTACTAAACCTAATTAAACCTATCTAAACCTAATACAATCCACTGCAACCACCACTGTAACCAGACCACCATAATGGAGAGTTGACGCCGAAACCACCCCTTGCCTCCTCCGCCATAAAGCTTCTTCCTCCTTCTCCACCGCCAAGCTTCTTATGCCTCTTCACCTTCTTCACTAAGAACAAAAAAAATCAGAATCAAAACAGTGAGAGAGAGAGAGAGAATGAACAAAGTTGATGGGATCCTCCTCCGTCGCTGTTTCGAGTCACTGGACACGCAGTCTTGTATGTCTCATCTCCTGTCTCGTGCCATAAAGAGAATTCCAAAGATAAGAGAAAAAGATAGATGAGATAAAGAAGATCAGAAGAAAAAGGAGATGAGAAGCAGAAGAAATCATATATCTTAACCCCCATGATTATGCCAAATTGAAATGGCATAGTCGTGGTTAGATGTAGAATTTCGTGGCTAAACTAGTCACATTTTATGTCCTATCCAGGTCGTGGCTATCTTAGCGACGTTTAAACCACAGCTTTTCTGTTATTGTGACTTTTTAGATTTAGCCATAGTTTTGGTGACAATACTGTAACTATATCAAAAAAAATTAATAGTGTAAATATCTATGTACTAAGAAAAAATCACTATTGTTTAGTTAATAAAAATGAATAACTTAAATATGAATTTCTTAAACTGTAATTTATTTATTCACATAATTAGTAAACAAACCTTAAATACATTATTTATTTCAGCTGAATTTTACTTTCTATCTTTTCAAGTTCAGTTTCATATTTTCTCAACACTTTTAATTTGACAAGTTTGAGTACATATTTTCATTCCTGCTAAGGTTCCTATTTAATTTCTTACATACATGGCTAGGTTTTATCCAAATATTATTTTATAATAAGACTAAAAAAAAGATTAGTCTCGAAATTTTGTTGTAATTAGGCAACAACATTGGGAAACTATGGTTCAGATTGCACAATACAATTATGATACTAAAATGTCGTTCTTGAATCTTTATAGCTAATTAAAATTTAATTTTACAAAGTGAAATTGCTTGAAATAGATTGAGTTGGATAACATGTTTCAAAAATCAACTCAATCAAAAATACCATAATATTTGGGTTTGGGATTTAGTGATTATTGCTTTGGGTTTAGTATTTAGGTGGTTAAGTTTATAAACTTATATAAATAATTCTTACCATTTATAGATGATTTAGCAGAGTTAATTTTGTCTTTTCATAATAAACTTAAGATATTTATGAAAATAATTATCATTTAAAAGTAAATTTAGAAATGGTATCAAAGTTGAGTGAAGTTAGAATTCCCCTTTTTACAAATATATGTAGATTAGTTAGAGTATACTCGAGATTTATATATTTGTGGTAGGACGGTTTTGAATTTTGAAAGTGTTAGGAATTCTATATCAAAAATAAAATTTAGGGCACATTAACTGATCTATTCCAGATGTGTCAATTTATTTTAAGTTGTAATTCATGTAACTTATCATGAAAAGAACTTATATATAAAACTAAAGAACATTGGGAATAAAAAAAAAGCTATGTCCCTAAATCTCATCAAAGGGTCAATTGCAATATACAAACTACTTGTCTTCGAAATTGCAACATCGTGTAAGAGTTCCCCTTTGGCCTACATTTGTGGTACCGCATCTACTTGATTCTTCAAATATATCATGTATATTATATATACACTAGTTGTTCCCAAGGAGCATGTCATCCATCATCCTAGTAACCATGTCATATAATCCCACTAATGAAAATACATCTATTTCGTATTTTATGATTGAACGTTTTCTACTTTTCTTTGCCTGACAAAAAAATAAGTTATCTTTTAAATTGTTTACTACTCGGACCGCGAAATCGGATGGTCCCCAACCTTTGATAGCTCAGCGTGAGATTTGAATATTAGGGTTTAGTACAATTTGGAAGCCTAATTCATGCATCATGGTCCCCATAATCTTTGTTATATAAGTTGGTAATAGTACACCATCTTTCGGCAATTGGTAATGGTACACATTTATCGCTAAATATATGAATTTTCAAACAAAAAAAGCGAGTAAATATTAGAACAAAAAAAGCGAGTAAGTATTATTATATTTTAGCGCAATCGACCACAATTGAATGTGACACATGAAAGGTCTATCGCGCTCAAGTTTTAATTTTTATTTTTTATTTGGTAAAAAAAATTGTTGGGTAAACTTTTTATAGTGACTGACCACACCCTAAAAGGCGCTAAAAGGCGCTGCATCCAGAAAAATCCTATTAGCACTGTAGAAATCCATGAGCCATCTGCGACATGATTTTTTGGAGAGGTTTCAGTACCACCCCGCCGATAGAGAGTCGAACTCGCAACCTCTAGCAGTCGTGTGTGAGAATCTCATTGAAACCATTAGGCCATCAATGATATCTCTAAAACTGTTGTGGGTAAACTTTTTATAGTGACTGACTCCATCCCAAAAGACCCCGCATCAAGAAAATCCTATTTGCGCCGTAGAAATCTTTTTATAGTGACTGTTGCGCCGCTCAAGTTTTTATTACTAATCTAGTAGTAAAGACTTGACTGGTTTCCCTGTTACCACCCGCAAACGCAGTTTCTGCGGTTGTTAGCATTTTGAAACAATCACAGAAAATGCTACAAATCACTTTAAATCGCTCCGAACCTCTTAAAATCAAAACTTGGTTCCAGTTAGCGTTTGTGGTTGCAGAAGGATAATTTTTTTTTCTTAAAAAGAAATAAAAAATAAAATAAAACCAAAATATTCAATAAAAAATTTAAACTGAAACAATAGAAATTGTAAAATCTATACATATTATATTTTAATCTATATTATAAAACTTAAAAAATATATTTTCTATAATTTTTAAAATTTAATATTATGATTTTATAAATATAGTTTTATATTTATTATAATATTATGATTTTAATACTTTTATAATTATATAAAATGTAAATATTGCTAGTTTATCATTTAATAGTTGTTGCGTTTGGTAGTTTACCAGTCATAAAAGTTTATAGCGTACCAACTTATAACCTGTATCAGTCATACAAATCTCTAGAAAGCGCTTAAAATCACAACCACCCGCATCCATAAACTCCGTAACGCTGCAATTACACGGTCTAAATCGCATTAACCCAAACTAGCATATTATTAATTTGGAATGGATCAAACGTTCAGAGTATATATATATATATATATATATATATATAGACATAGGCAATCCCATTTATTTCTATATTTAACCACAACATATATACTCGTAAGGGGTTGTGAACATGAACATGTATATATATTGTCCCATGCATTCGTATACATCTATATAAAAGTACGTGCCTTAAATATAAATTTTGGTATGTCAATTACCATAGTTTGGCCTTCTTATATGCGACGGTCAATCTTCTTAGATTATATGTTCAAAGTTTTTTTTTGGTAAATTTTATGTTCAAAGTTATTTTCGACGATTATAACACAAGCCCAATTTGCTATAATATAATCAGTAATAAAACATCATATATACTTCAAAATTGTATCAAATATGATTTTATATGTTTTGAAGGATAATAAATATCTAAAACATCTTATTATATTATGAAACCCAGGAAATATTTTTAAATGTATTTAATTTATTAAATTAGGTTAGAATTTAAATTTTTATTTGTACCCGTTACTTAAATTAGTCATTTATTCTTAAAGTAATCTTCTAGTAAATAACACACAAGTAGTTACATCATTGATATTTTCTTAGTTTTACCTCCAAATATTTCCACATATATATTTGATTCACTCAGGACATCTCCAACCCATAACACTATTGTAGTGTTAATCACATTATTTTGTAGTAGTTTCAATGTTAAAAAAAAATATTCTTCTCCAACCACAACACCAAACTTCATACTAAAAACTATTTTATACTATTATATTATCAAATTACTAGTTTTTTATTATTATTTAATATTTAAAATATACATTAATAATACTATGTAATTATATTAAATAGAAACACAACACAATAAGATTTTTTTAAAAATTACTATAACAATATATAAAAATATTTGAATAACTGATTTAAATAATTATTTCGATATATATAATATTTTATTATAAATACTTAATTTTTATCAACATCATAAATACTTCATTTACTATTTCATATGCGTTTCTTTTCTTATTTTCCATTTATTTAATTATACATTCTATTAAAAATAAATGAATAGTGTTTAGTGAAGTGAATAATACATCATAATAAAGTTATTGTAAAAATATTATAGTGTTCCACTAAAATAATGTGGCTTGGCTTTTAGTGTTAGGTTGGAGTAATTTTTTCTTGAAATCACAAAAAAAAAAAATTTAGTTGGATTGGAAATAACCTTTTTACAAAAATCTAATGAACTAAACCCTTATAGGTGATGATTAGCCACTGTTACATGAACTGGTTGTGCTGAGTTTTATTATTATTATTATTATTATTATTATTATTATTATTATTATTATTATTATTATTATTATTATTATTATTAATAACATTGGCTTATAGTCAATAAAAATCTAGTAAAACTTTGAAGAAAAAGAACTCGACAGGTTAATATTTTTCGTTAATAAGTTAACTAGATAGTATTAGACTTAGTTACTTCACAAAATTCTTCTAGGTTTTAGGCTTCTCCGCTTCTACATGCATTTGCAGCTACGTCAAATGTGAAATATGCAGACATGCAACTTTCCTATATATGCTAGCATATTTATTTGTATGGTTTAGTATATTGTATCGTTAGAGAAGGTCTTTTTCCGAATGACTAGAAATTTTTAGATCCAAAAGTCTGTACATCTCTTAAAACAAAACGTCAAAACCCAAACCATATTAAATTAATTTTCATTGAAGAGTAGATGTGTCCCAAAAGAATCCAATATATGATTTTTTCTATTATAAACGATGATCTATCAAGTTGAAATAAATTTGAATTAATTTTTAAGAAATTTATATTTAAGAATTTATTTTTCTACCTTTATAAAATTATATGCAATTTTTTTTATGCTAGCATGTTTAGCTTTGTATCTACTACATTATTATCAGTGATATTTAACATTATCTTAAATAATGATATGTTGTCTAAGTCGTACATATCAAATATAATTATCTTTAATTATGGATCTACGACATATATTTTTGACTTGTATAGTATATTCACCTTCAAATTTATAACCATAAAAATGTTGAAGTGGGGATTTCTGGTGAGGTGGGCCTTCGGAGTGAGCTCAGTCAGTCACTATAAAAAATTCAACCTTTACCATTTATTTTACCAAAAAAAAAAATTTTAACCATATTATGCACATCACGACTCTTTTATAAGGTTGCGTCCACCGTAATCTGTAAAAAAATCGTTAGTTTGTTAGATTATCAGGTTTATAACTTCTTGTTCTAAAAAATATTTATGACTCTTTTTTTTTGAAAATTGGTTTTTGATTTTGATTTTAGATTTTGGATATATTTTTGCATCTAATGTACATTTTTATATTTTTTCCTAAAACAAAGGATTATATATAATTTGTTCTAATATATGCGTTTATAACAGAGTTTCTCTATTTTTAAAATAAAATATAAAGAAATGATATTTTACTCTATTGTAAGGGATGAAAATAGCATTTCTCTATATTTACACTAAAAATAAAAGATTTATATTATAGAGACATACATTAAATATAAATGGTTTTAGTCATTCACAAATTTCTATATTTTATTATAAGATAATTGTGTAAATATAATGTGAACTCTTGGATCTGTAAATATATATATAACATAAACCATTCTGATTTCCAAAAAAAAATTCACAGTTAAGCTTGGGTTATAAGATTTTATCTGTTTATAATAAACATACATAATAGTTTAGTTATTATATATATTTTTGAAGAAAATTTCTGTGTTTCATTTTAAACATATAAATAACATCTATATGCTTACATAATTTTTGATCAAAAAAGTGCTTACATAATCTAATGAATGGAAATATTTAGAAATCTTTCAGAAAAAAAACATAAACCATTCTGAACAACGATCTTCTCATATATAAATTAAATCTTTTCTTTCTATTCCATTTAAGGGTTTGTAAATTTTGTCGTTAACGAAAATAACTTGTTTTCATGTGGAGGTTAACATTGTGATAGGTCAAGTTATTTATGAATATTTTAATTTGTATCTTCTTATCCATTCATATATTTTATACCATGGTCAAAAGATCCAATGGATTCACAGCATTTGTTAATAGAACTTTGATGATCTTGATAATTACAGGTTTTGTATTAAATTAAGAACTGGCCAAATTCCGTACATTTAAAACCAGAAATTTTAGTTAAACAATTACTCCATTAACTAACAATAATAGTGAAGACTATTTCAGACACATAGACATATAGACAATTTTTGTGCTTTCACTTTCCCTATTTGTATCATTTGATACTTTCTCTTTTTCTTTCTTTTTTCCTTCAGATGCCTTTGTGTGTGTGTGTTTTTATTTTCTGAAACACAGCAGATGCCTTTGTGTGTGTATATATAGCATATATATTTATGTGGAGTAAGTTTACACAGATATAAACTTCGATAAGCTCCTTGCGTAATTTTTTTATCTTACTCTACTTTTCTTCTTTATAAGAGAGAATCTAGGGTTTTTGGCCTTCTTATTTCTTTTGCTGGTCAAGATTACAAGGTCTTCTTTTAACTTTATCTGGTTTCTTCAGGAAAATTTTGAAGAAATGGGAAGGGGAAGGGTTCAGTTACGTCGGATCGAGAACAAGATAAGGAGACAAGTGACATTTTCCAAGCGAAGAACGGGTTTGGTGAAGAAAGTTCAAGAGATCTCAGTGTTATGTGATGCTGATGTTGCTTTGATTGTCTTCTCCCCAAAAGGCAAGCTCTTTGAGTACTCTGCTGGTTCCAGGTTCGAATTTCTTCCTAGACTAATTAATTTACTTCAAACCTTATTTTACCATATATTCTTATATTTCATGTTTTGACAGATTGAGGCAAGTGGTAGGTTCTAGCTAGTGGAGATTATGTGAACTTTGGCTGAGATAATTAGATTAAATATATGAGTTTATAGCTATATATGAAAGTATGTGTGTGAGAGACATTAATACATATATTTTGCTTCTCTGCCTAATTAGTGCTTGCGTCTCTAAGTTAGGGAAGAACATAAAAAGTGAAATATTATATATCCTATATAAATTAATTAAAAGAAGTGAGTAGAGATATATTTTTTTTTTGTGCTTAAACCATAAGTTTGAGAACATGCAGTTCCTTTGATTATTTGAATATCCAGAAATATATGGTGGAGAACGTGCTAACTGTAAACAAAAATAAGTTTACTTCTATAAATTCACGTGTGAGTTTTTGTTCTTCAACCTTACGGAATATGAGATTTTATAGGAAAAAAATAAGGCGGAAGAGCAAATTTAATTTAAAATCTACAAATAATTTTCCTGTAGGGTTTGGGCCAATGAGAAAATCTAATGTTTAAAGGTAGATTACTTTGGCTATTACGATATGTTAAATTGAAGTTTTTTTAATTGGGTTTTCTGCGTTATATTGAAGTTTTTGGTTTTCTGCGTTAGATTGAAGTTTGTTTTATTTATTTCAATAATCGAATACAAAAGGGTTTGAACTTTCAACTTAACATTTGGCACTAACAACATAAGACAATTTAATTTTGTTATCATTATTTATCTGACTATTCAATACAAAAATGAACAGAATTGTTAAACTGCAAGCCATTTTTTGAATCAATCTGGCGATCTGACATAATCGAGCTAACCTCAAATTAGAACTGTAATTGTCCAAGGAGAACACTAAAAATAAAATAAAATACGAAGAGACATATTATGATGGCACCTTTCAAATTATCCCAATGTCCTAGGTTCATGTAAATTATATTACATCTCATCTTTTAATAAACGCTATCATTAACTAGTGTAAATGAACTGCGAGAAAAAGATGTAATCCTACTAAATATAGGAAGAACGTATCAAATTAAATTTGGTGCAATAGGAATGGATTCATACTGAAAATATCTAAATGAACACAGAATTACTAAATAGAGAAACCAAATCTACTATAAATAGCGTGTGCTTTCAGTCATGATTGTACTAGTAGTAAACATGAGAGTAGATTTCATTATGTGGTACTGCGTTATGATAAACCTTTAAGATATACAGTGAAATGTTGTTGGAAGCATGACAAGCCTTTGTAATGGAGCTTTGCTCCTTGCTTTTTTTTTTCTTTTTTTGCAATGGACCTTGCTTTGTCTTTTTCTTGGTTCACCTAGGACTAACCTCGATCTTCACATGAAAATATATACACCCCGTTGATGTTAGTTTTCTACCTTCTGAGCATTAAGTAGTATGTTCAAAAAATAAGTATTCTTGCAAAAATGTTGTAAGAAATTTGATAAGTTTGATTTAATTATAGTTTTAGTCTAAGGAATACTGTAAAATAGTGATAAAATCCCGTGCGTGGTACAGTTGTATTGAGTATAAGGACATACTAAATTCATTTGATTTCACTTTGACTAAACTCTGCGTGTACGCTACTTGGTCACTTATACCTAGGTTTTGATCAGTCTTTACCCACAGTAGGTTTGTGAGAAACCCTTTACTGAAGGTCATGTTCTCTCTTCACATTAGTAGGGCGCTACGACGAATATAAATATCCTGTGCTAAATCCATAAATATATAGTATTTAAGGGAAATGTAGATATGAACGTTCTCAGACATTATATGCGTGATGCATTAACAGGGGCGGATGTAGGAAGCTGATTAGTCGGGGAGGGGTGATTTTCTCCATTATGATTAGTTTTGGAGTGAAACATTCGACAAACTTTATAGTATCTACTATCTAGCAAAGATAATTTTAAAAACAGTTAAGGGCACGTGCCTCCGTAGCCATTGTCTTGTGTCCGCCTCTGGATGCATATGATCTAGAAATGTCTATATATACACACCAAAGTGAAACAAAATTATTCATTATGTTCAGTATGCTGTGTGGTGATAGTGTGTACATCAAGTATTCATTCAAGTTTAATTAAACGATGTTAGCATGGAAAGCATTCTTGATCGATATGAGAGATGTTCATTCGCCGGTCAAAATATTCCTACACCAAGTTTGGATTCACAGGTTTAAGCACATCAATATATTACATTTTTTGTTTGATAAGTATTACATATGAATGATGAACAATTGTCTATTCCAAATTTGGCTAACTATTGGTTGTCTAATTTTTGTTGTTGTTTGTAGGGTGAGTGCTCAACAGAATGTTCGAAGCTCTTGAGGATGATTGATGCTATGCAAAGAAGCTTAAGGTTAGAATTTCTTACATTTTTTTACATAAGATTCATCCATAGATAAATTACACATGTTTCTAATATTATACAATATAATAGATTGTATCTTCATTTATTAATTTATTTACTTCACATAACAAGGCACTTAAAAGGAGAAGAGGTAGATTCTCTAAGTATCAGAGAGCTCCAGGGTCTGGAAGTGCAACTTGATACTTCCCTCAAGAGAACTCGCTCAAGAAAGGTTATTTATCTATATCCATAAAATCATTATCTTTGTATGCATGGATCATTTGTACAAAAGTGCGTCTAATAATGTTCAGTGTACATCAGTACATGTGTATGCATTTAGTTACATAGAAATATTGTAGATATGCTATATCTAATTATGTAGCTTTGTTTTGGTTTGGGAGCACAGAACCAGCTCATGGTAGAGTCCATAGCGCAGCTCCAGAAAAAGGTATTATACTGGTTTACAGACAATTAATTAGTCTTTTTTATCGGGTTGTACCATGCAAACGTCTTTGAGTACCTGCCGGTGTTTTCTTGGCTATTTGGTTTGTACAAATCATAATGATTTCATTCAAAAAAAAAAAAAAAATCATAATGCTTGAACTATATCTGAGAAACACAAATCCAGATTTAAGATCTAGAACACTTGAGCTCCAACGAATTTAATTCATATAACTCTATGCGATCTTTTGCTGGCATAGGAGAAGGAACTCAAAGAACTGAAGAAACAGCTAACAAAGAAGGTGAAACGGATGTCATAATCTTTTACTATACATATATAAGTAGTTTCGATTCTATCTAATGTGAAGTTTAAAGGTTCAGTGGTTAAGCTAGATTTTAGTCCAAATCTCCGGATTACATATACTTATGCTGGAATGCTAAAAAAATACAAAAACGAGAAGTATTGACTATAACTAGTGTTGAGCTTGGCAGGTTGATCAAAAAGAAGACATTGAGACTCAAGACCTCAGCCAAGGGTTAGCCTCATTGGCAACGCCACCATGTGAGCCCGCGCACCCGTTACCCGGACCTATATCTCCCAATCCTCCTTTACCTCTTGGGTACTATAATTAATTTTTCAGTTATATATAAATTGATTTCACTTGGCTACTACACATATAATATTGAATTAACATTGCACTGTATGTGTTGATGTTAATTAATAATATGGAATGAATAAATATGTCACTTGTAGGAACATCTCGCAAAGGAATGAAGTTGGAGAAGTAGATGGTGGAACCCAAATAATTCGACCGACGAATACAACATTGCCGCACTGGATGCCCCGGCTCACTGGAGAATAGAGGTGGAAAGGCCATCTTGGTTTGTTATTTTCAGTACTTCATATCTAGTAAGGAAATAACCTCTCGGTTTAATTAGTAGAACCAAACCGAATATCAGGAAATATTTTCGATTCTGGCATTCTAATAACCAGCATTAAGTAAGATGTCCTAAAGTTTTTTTTTTTTTTGCTTAAAATTTGAGATGTCCTAAAGTTTCAAACTTCGAATTAAAATTTGAGATGTCCTAAAGTTTCAAACTTCGAAACGAATTTTATTATAATTGTGTCTCGAATGTAGCTTATATTTTGTGAATTTATTTTTGTACGTAACATGCAATATTTGCGAGTAGATTCGTGAAGCGACTAAATGATGATACACCACAAAAAAAAAAACATTATGCCACATATGTCTTTGTTAACAAGAGCACGAAACAAAAAGAGAAAATAGCGGCGGTGAGTTTAGACGATGCTTACACGTCTATTAGAATTTAGATTTTTTTTTTTTTGAACTTTAGAATTTAGATTTTTTTTTTGTAACTTTAGAATTTAGATCTTTCGATCAAAAGTTTATAATGCGCCTAGATATATGTTGAACCCTTCTCATGTCTTGAAAGCATTTAGGATCGGCATCATATACAATGTCAATTGGAGGAGAATAATAAGTATTAGAGAGAGAGAGTCAAAAGAAGAAGGGTCAGTTACACCAAAAACCTAAATAATTCTCAAATAAATATTAAACACTTTAAATAACTTACAAGATTAGATAGCTATTTATGATGAATCAGGGTTTAGCATCTCTAGCCCTATTATAATTTTCATTTTAAATAAAGTAAAGAATAAAATGTTTTAGTTTTTTTTTTTTTACTTTATAATAGAGTAAAAATGAGTTACTTCATAAACAAGTAATTCATCTTTTGTTCCTTCACTTTATTTTTTATTATAAAATAAAGTATCAGTAGAGTAAAATTCATCTTTATTATATAGTTACTCCATTTTTGAAAAAATAAAATAATTCATTAGAGATAATTTTAAAGTGTAGTAGATATCTATCTATACTATTATTTGAGATGTAAATTTGTTGGTAGTCATGTTTTCCATGATTTTATATGTAGTCATATTTTATGCTTAATTAATTTTAATAAAAAAATTTAATGTTTTTTTTTTGTTCAAACCAAATAATTTTAATGTTTTAGCTGATAATTTATCATTATCTTGAAAATAATTAAATAAACCTAACTATAATAACATAATTAAATTTATATTATATTTACTTTAGTAATATTAAGTTACTAAATATATGTTTATATTATATTTGATTTATTAATATTAAACCGACTATATTTTAATACATATCACATAAGATAGAATGAATCATCATCTATCTTTTAAGACAATCAAAATCACTCGTTATAATAATTTTTGAAAAAGTTGACAGAAAAATCAAAAATATTTAAACTATTATTTGCAAAGTAATTTTTTCGCTCTCTCGTTAAAAATTACGGCATTTAAAGTTTTTATTGTCCTTAATAAATAATTAGATTTGTTAATATATAATTACCCACAAATTAAAACCAATCATAATCTAAAATTTCTATATTATGTTATCCAAAATATTTTACATCATAATATTTTAAAAGTAAATATAAAATCCCTATATATAGTTTTATGTATATATGATTGTTTTTATAAATTAATTTTACGTAGTAAAAGATATACTATTAAAATAAAACTTTTATCATATATAAAAATCAAATATTTAATTAATTATTAAATATTTCAAAAGCATCAAAATAATTTATTCTAATAGTTTTCGAATTAATAATATATCTATTTATAATTTTTTGTAAAATTATTAAGATCGTAAGTATGGACAAAACATCTAGTTTGTTATACGTTAGACAAAAATTTCTAGTACAGACAGATATGGACATAGTCTAAAATATAATATTTATATTTATATGTAATATATCATAAGTACATGAAATTAAATATATATATATCTTAGCTTATAAATTAAAAATATATATATATTAATGAAACTGAAATTATAAAAAATCGGTTTATTAGTTTCGGTTACGGCTCCGTTTGGTTTCCGTATCCTAGATTTTAACATCACGAAACCATACACTCTACAAACTCGGTTTAATTTTTGGCTTAACTATTTTGGTTTGGTTTGGTTTGGTTTGATTTTAACATCATGAAACCATACACTTTACAAACTCGGTTTAATTTTTGGTCCACCACCCGTCATGACCCGCATGCTCATTTGGTCATTATCATCAAGCGATCACCTACTACACCATTCGACCCGGGCGACCCGAACCCGTTTCAATTCAAATCTGAAGAACACAGAGTGAGACAATACCTCATTCGATATCCATTTCTTTCAAAATCTTTCTCTTTATCGTTCTTCTACCTTCCCAGATCTGTTCGTCCCCTTCTCTCTCTCTCTCCCTCTCTTTCAAATCAATCGCCGACGATTTCAAAACCCTAACATCGCCCCCTCTTCCAATGCCAACGCTCGTCGAATCCTAAAAACTTTTCCTTTCCAAATCAAAAACGTTTGCGGGTGAGACATCTCTTAGTTCGATTCAAATGCAGAGCGCATCGAGCTCGGCTCCAACACCGGAAGCCATATTAGAATGGCTTCAGAAGGAGATGGGTTACCGGAGCAAGTCCCACGTGCCTTCCGTCGACGCGATTAGGAAGATCTGTAGAGGGAACATGATCCCCATCTGGAGTTTTCTGATGAATCGAGCCAAGTCGGAGAAGACTGTTGAGAGCATTAGGCGTAACATCACGGTTCATGGAGGTAGTGGTAGTGATGCTAGTGTTGCTAAGAAGGAGGAGAGTAAAGCGAAAGGGAGACGGAAAGAGAAGGCCTTTGCTGGGGAGAGTTTGAGTTCCGCGGAGAGCAGAGAGGCTGCGTTGTGCGAAAGGGAGGTGGCTGCGAAAGAGGTGGAGAGGTTGAGGAACGTTGTGAGGAGGCAAAGAAAGGATCTTAAAGCTCGAATGCTTGAGGTCTCGAGAGAAGAAGCTGAGCGGAAGAGGATGCTTGACGAGAGAGCTAATTACAGGTTTGGCCTCTATTCATGTTTGGTTTTTGAATCGTTTCGTGAGATTTTTATTCTTGTTTTTGTAGGCATAAGCAAGTAATGCTGGAAGCTTATGATCAGCAATGTGACGAGGCAGCGAGGATATTTGCAGAGTATCACAAAAGGCTGCAAGTGTACGTTAACCAAGCGAGGAATGCGCAGAGGTCGAGTTTGGATTCTTTGAGTGATCTGTCGAGTAAGCTCAGCGCTAACGGCGAGAGGGAAGCTGTTTACTCCTCCGTGAGAGGAAGTAGCAAGTCGGCGGATGATGTCATTCTCGTGGAAACAGCTCGAGAACGGAGTATCAGGAGAGCTTGCGAGTCGCTTGCGTCGCACATGGTGGACAGAATATGTAACTCTTTCCCTGCGTACGAAGGGAACGGGATTCATTCGAATCCTGAGGTGGAAACTGCCAAGCTGAATTTTGATTACGATGGAGAAATATCTGATGAGGTGAGAGGTGTTATAGTGAACTGCCTGAGTAGTCCTCCTCTACTCCTTCAGGCTATTGCTGCACACACCCTACGCCTTAAGACCTTAATATCCAAGGAGATAGAGAGGGTTGATATCAGAGCTGATGCTGAAACATTAAGGTGCTCCCTACTTTCCTTAAAATGCGTCTTCTCTAAGTGTGCAATTCTGTTTTAGCTGGGTTTACCTTCCACGCTATGTCTACTTATCTATTGAAACTGCAGAGGCAGAGTATCCAACCTATTGTGAAAAGTGATAGTTACTTAGTCTGAGTCGTTGGCAGCTAACTTTCATTCAAATGTGTCTTATCTGGTTTATATAGGCTGTTCATGGACTCTTTTTCTCTTACTGAATGAAATATATGCACCCTCTGAGAGTCTTGTTCCAGTGTATTGATTAGCTGATGAAAGCTATTTGATATCAACCTATTCTACAGGTATAAATACGAAAACAACAGGGTAATGGAGATTTCTTCTTCTGATGTAAGCTCGCCATTAAGTTATCAGTTTAATGGTAATGGGAAGATACCCACAGATACTAACTCCAAAGGATCAAACAACCAGCTCCTTGAACGGCAGGTTGCTCTCCTTACCTGATTCTTTTTGTTTCTTTCTGGCTATTTTCAGCAATATAATGTTCTGAAAGGACATAATTTGAGGCTTACTGTTTAGCAATGGCTTAGTTCGCACTTATGGATTTTGTTTTTGTCCAGATGCTGCATTTACACTTGTTACACTGTATGTATGATATACGTTTAGAATCCACTTATCTCATCTTGTACGCATGCTTTTATTCAGAAAGCACATGTGCAACAATTTTTGGGAACTGAAGATGCACTGAACAAGGCTGCAGAAGCTCGGGTTTTATGTCAGAAGCTTAAAAACCGTTTGCATGGACGTGCTGACGCAGTTTCTTCACATTCACTAGGCGGAGGCACGTCACAGAATGTTAAAAATCTTAGGCAATTGGAGGTAAATGCCAGATACTAGTTCGTTTCCAAATTTCCGTGATTTGAGTTAACTAATTTATACATCTTCGTCCAGTCTAAAAATGCGTTTCTCTCCAACTTACCTCTGTCATTATACTCTTATGTTTAGCAACACCGGAGTTAATTGTATTTCGTTCTCCAGTCTGCATTATGTAACTAATCTAGTTATCAAGAACGTCCAGGTTAAGTTTAGCATACTTGCTTGACCAAGCTATTAATTATATTCTTGGCAGTTGGACGTATGGGGCAAGGAACGAGAAGCTGCTGGATTGAGGGCTAGCTTAAATACATTGATATCTGAAATACAACGACTCAATAAATTATCCGCTGAAAGAAAAGAAGCTGAACATTCCTTAAAACAAAAGTGGAAGAAAATTGAAGAATTTGATGCTCGCAGATCCGAACTTGAAACCATATATACTACTCTTCTCAAGGCCAACATGGTAATATTCCAGTTTACATTGTTATTGAACTGTAGACATATTAATTGCGATAGCTTAACTCCTTGTGATGATCCGATTTTTGCTCAGGATGCTGCTGCATTCTGGAGTCAGCAGCCACTAGCTGCAAGGGAATACGCAATGGCCACTATTATTCCGGCTAGTGAAATCGTTGCCGATATTTCAAAGAACGCTAAAGATTTTATTGAGAAAGAAGTGTCCGCTTTCTTCCAGAGTCCTGATAACAGCCTCTATATGCTTCCAGCTACTCCGCAGGTCTGCATTTTCTTTCCCTATCTGTCTGATAACAGACTGTAAGATATATATTACACAGGACTAGAGAGATATTATTTGGATAGGACTGATAGTTTCAAATTGAAAATTGTGGTTTGTTATACAAGGATTCTTTCGGCTGCGAGTTTAATATTCATGAAGCATAGGGGAAATTTAGCAACTCATGGTTGTTGTTTGTTTCATTGCTGTAGCGAAAGGGTTATCACTAGGTCCCGTGCTGTTTTGTTCTAGCAAATGTTACTGCTACTATCAAGTTCATATCTATTTCTCTTTTTCTTAAGGCCCTTCTGGAGTCTATGGGAGCTAATGGGTCAATAGGACCTGAAGCTGTTGCCTCAGCAGAGAAGAATGCTGCTTTGTTGACGGCAAGAGCTGGGGCAAGAGATCCATCCGCAATTCCTTCCATCTGCCGCATCTCCGCTGCCCTGCAGTATCCTGCGGGTAAGTCTCTTTTTCTCCCTATTGCAGACACTGAATAGCGAGTCCCTCGCAAAAATGATTTTGATGGCCAAAATTCAAGGTGTGAAAACTATTATTATTCACTACCTACTTGAATAGTTGGTTCGTCGACATATTAGGGCTTTTCTTGAATTTTTTGTTCATCGACATATTAGGGCTTTGCTTGAATTGCTCTATATCTTATCCCTTTACCTGCACTGTTTAGTGCAATAATGTGAAAGAGTGCAAGAAAAATGAAGCATCTGTAGGACATGCATGTTGCGGCTTTACTGTAGGGCCTTCTGTAACCAAATTTTCTTGCTAAATATAAAGGTTTGGAGGGTTCAGATGCAAGTTTGGCATCAGTATTAGAGTCTCTTGAGTTCTGCTTGAGGCTCCGCGGCTCCGAGGCATGTGTGTTGGAAGATTTAGCAAAGGCAATAAACTTGGTGGATATACGTCAAGATTTAGTTGAAAGTGGTCGTGCTTTACTAAGCCATGCTTACCATGCCCAGCAAGAATATGAAAGGTAAGTCGTTGGATGATGCACCGTTATCATCTCAATTATGCCATATTAGTTTTCTGCTTGATCCATTCTTTATGCGAGAATACAATATGCAGGACAACTAAGCATTGCTTAGATCTTGCCACGGAACAAGATAACACAATAACAGAGAAATGGTTGCCTGAGCTCAAGACTGCGGTCTTGAATGCTCAAGCTTCCTTGGAGCACTGCAAACACGTGTGGGGTTTGGTAGGCAACTCCTTGAACTATATTAAGCTCACTGTTATCATTCATATGATACTAATTCTCTTACCCACAAGATGATGGGTTCCGAAGTGATTTGGATATGGTTATTACACTAATGATTGAATTGGGGTAATAAACATCATTATGTTATATTTGAATGCAGCTGGACGAATGGTACGAACAACCTGCTGCAACTGTTGTGGACTGGGTCACGGTAGACGGGCAAAACGTTGCGGCGTGGCATAACCATGTGAAATCATCCTATTGCCTTTTACGATAAGGGATGAAGAAATATCTGTCAGAGTCGAATTTGAAGGCTTATCTATGCAAGACAAGAACGAGAGGGTATTTAGCAGAAGTCTCTTTGAAACAATCGTTCCCAGGCTTTACAAAGATTTCACCAAGGTACAACTTGTATATAAAACAATACTCTTCTCCATAACTACGATCCACTGTGTGGTTATGGGTCTTGCTTTCTGTTTCTAACATTGGTTTGCAAAGGGCCTCGCTTTGTATTTTGCGGTTTGGTTATTGTTCTTACGCAATACTGATTTTGTATTTGTATCAGAGTTTCTCGAGATTGTTCGATTCCGTATTAAGTAGCTTGTGTCACATATTCAGTTCTCTATGTTACTCATGCACACTTGGATTCGTACACGGTGATGACAATGGTACAAACACAGGTCTATATTAACCTTTTGGAACCAAAAATCTATGTTCATAAAAATAAATTAAACACACACTGGACTGTTGTAAAATTGATCATCAAAAAGATGTCTCTTCTAATACACAAACCTAATAACCAGGCTATAAACTAATTTTGAGAAAAGATGAAAATACAGCAACCGAAGAAATGAGCTCTCTCCTAGTTAGATCTACTTGGTTGCTCGTTGTCTACATAACAAGCTATTGCATTTTCAATCAAACCAATCAAGTTCTCGAGCTTATCTTTCTCCACCCTCAAGCTCCTCTTGATCATCAAGCTGCCCTTCCTCCTTGTTGTTAGCTTCAGAATTTACAGTCTCATTGTTACTATTACTGCTCCCTCCACTTCCTTTATGACCAAAGAAAAACCCTGAAGAAGACAAGTCCTCTTCATCAAGCTCCTCTTCTCTCTCTGCATTCTTATTATCCTTTGATCTTCCAACTACAACAACACCATCCATTCCTTGTGGACAACGGTGTGTCACCCCAAGATCCGCTTCAATCAGCGAGACGTTTGAAACCCTATGTTCCCTCCTAATGCAAGAACATTCAGGTACAGGATGAGAAAGAAAACTAAAGGATTTTGATCTTTTGGAAGATTCCATTAGACCCTCGAGTATGCTTCTCTTGAGAAGCTTCCTAACCGATGCTATCCAAGTATGATTCGCCTCATACATATGGTCTCTTATCTCTTCCAAAAGCATTGCAGTTTGTTTCCTGCAATTATGATTCAAACGTCAAGATTACTAAAACATAATCTATGAGTATGATACTCATTACATCACCTGTCCGGTCTAAACGTCTTAGCGGAAGCAGACTGATAAAGCCTATGACCCATCACCAAACTAGCAAAACTCGGATGTCCTTTCCCATCACGATCAAAACCAGGGATGAACACATCAGCTTCAACGCTCACAACGTAATCAATCGCTTCCCACAACAGCTTGTGAGCATTAGTTCTCAGCTCAATAACCGTGTTCTCAGGCTCGTTGTCACTCTCAGCCACCCAACCCCACCAACCTTCAACGTTGTAGTACTTTGGTCTAGCCGGTGGAGGAGGAAGCGGTTGAGGCCTTTGTCTTATGCTCTTCGACGAGTCATGTTTGGTTTCTTCCTCGACCGAAGGAGGTGTCTTTGGTCTGATGTCTTTATGTTTCGCCTCACGACCATACATTTTAGCCAGCTCCCATCCAGTACTAAGAGAAGTCCTGTCAACTACGTTTTCAAACATGCCGTGTAATGAAATTAACGTTCTCTGGCCGCCAAAAACCTCTCCTCCAGCTACGTATATGATTGTGTCCCATGAGTATCCATAAGCTCGTAGAAGAATACCAACCTGAGAGAGAAAGAGAGATCCAAAAGCATTCAATACTTATACTTTTGGATCTATAAATAATGTACACTCTTGGTTACCTCTTCTGGCATCAAAGGACATAAACCTGCCAGGCGTTGCTCAGCTGAGTCTACAGAGAGCTTCCCTTTAACAATCCCACGTTTTTTCATCCAAGCTCGTTTATGCTGAATCAACTCAGTATGAACATCCTTCAAGTAGCTCCAAAATGAAACAGACACGTAAGTTGCAACATACTATGAAACCCAAACTGTACATAAACATCAATGTACCTGGAAGAGTTCAGCACAGCCATGATAAGCCAAAGCTTCTCTTGTCATCCCTGGATCATAGGCGATGAAAGGTCTTCCCAAAGGTCTCAGCCTTTGCAACACTTTGGTGGACAGTTCTTGAACCTCTTTCCTAAACTGTAAGGCGTGGAAAGCCACTCTACAGCGTAGCCTCTGATACTCTTCAAGATCACTTGGAAGTATAGCCTAAATGAAAAAAAAAAAAAATCAATCAGAACATAGTCAATGATTACTACTATAGAGGACATGGCTGTTCAGAAGATGGGATTTAGATTCATTACTTGTAAGCATCCACCGTTAGGGACAACTAGTTCAACGACCGAGTGTTTAATGAGAACAGGCAGAACATGGTGTAAGTAGTAATAAGGAGAAGATCCGTATGAGACTTTAAAGGAAGGGATCTGTTTCTTTCTCCTAGCCCATTTGAGATTCTTGGGAAGAGTTTTAACAACTCTAACGTCTTTTGCAAGGGAAGCCATGAAGTGCTCTTCGTTGTATAGATATGCAAAGCTCTTAAACTGTGAGCTGCTCGTCAACAACAACATGTTAGAGCAAAAGAACCAACAATCACCAATCATAGCGATTCAGTAAATAAGACCGAACCTAATCCCTTTGCTGCTGGTTGTTGATTGGATCTCGGGAATAACTAGAGTGGCGTTAAGAAGCCTAGAAACAGCTACAACGTCAGGAATCTACAGAAAATGACCAAAAGTAAAAGCCATGAGAAGTGTCACAATTGATTAAAATGTCAAGAATCAAGACGATATGAATCTTCTTGTTCTTACCGAGTTTCTGATCTCATGGAAACCACCTTGTATTCTAACGAAAACAAAACCGTTTGTCCTTGCCGGAGGATCTATTACCACCAAATTAAACACAAGGAGATACTTAAACTCAACAGACAACAAGGTCAGCTATGATTACAAGTTAAGACTCAACTCCAAAAGAACCCAATCTCAAAGATTCACTTCCAGATCCAACAATGTAGGAAGAGAAACATAAATCTTGCTAAGAGGAAGCAAAACCTGAATGGTAGCCTCTTGGAATAGCATAAGGAAGTAATGACTCCACATGCCTTGTTGGACCCCAGAGTCTTCTGTACGATGGAGTCTGTAACATACATCAAAAAGGAAGTTCCAGGATCAAAACGATAAACACAAAGATTATTGCATAAATAAAAGTATAAATTTTAGGTCCAGTGTCTAAAACCATTTCAAAACTAAGAAAGGCAAGAGAGTCTATAACTTTTTTAAGGAAAGGAAAACATAAAAAACGATTTCTATATCATCTTTGGAAAGAAGATGTGAGTTCCAGTGAAAATGAAGATACTCACAACAAAAGATGAATGGCCCACTTGAGAAAATTAAATAAAAATGTTCTCTTTGATTCTATATTAATCTCTTTTCGCATCAACAATGGAGATCCACTTTAAACACTTGATAAACAGATCAAAAAGAAACAAAGTGTTGTGCAAGAGAGAGGGATACATGTCGGTTGAATCTAGGATTGTCGAAGACGGGTCTCCAGGAGAAAAGAGTGACAGGGATAGAGTAATCGGAGATGGAGTCATCGGTGAATCCGGCGAGAAGAAAGTGGACGAGGAGAGAGAGAGCAGACAAGACGAGACCGAGAAGGCCAATCCATTTCATGCGAGACTTCAAGAAGAAGACTTTACCTTCACCCTTCATCTCTCTCACACTCACTTGCTTACACTCGATTAAACGGACCTAAAAGTTCAAGTAATGGTGAAGAGCATAACGGAGACTAGAGTCGAAGTAAAAGTCGAATCAGAGTTGAAAAAGACACGTGTGAGAACATGTCTGGTGAAGTAGATCGGTGTTGATCGGACAATGGGTTGTTTGGTCTCTCTCTGAAAAGTCTTCTTACATTGAATTTTTACTTTTTTTTTTTCTATTTTTTTCTATGTTTTCCCCGACGCGCTTATTTCGCGCGTGCATCTCGCTTGTTTATTTTTGTGAAATCTTAAACCGAGAAGTCTCGTCCGGTTCTGTGTTTTCTTCTCGTTCCTGGTTTTCTCCCGGTCGGAAACGGGAAATCAGTTCTCAAATTTTTCAATATTCTTGTTCGGTTTGTTATGTAAAAATTTGAGAGTTAAAAAATTTAAAAGCTATATTATATTGATAACATAAAAAATGATTGTTAAAAAAATTTTAAGCAATATATTGATAGCATAAAAATTATAATTTTCAAGAAACACAAAATGAATTCAACGTGTGCAAGATTTTCTTTTTGTCATCTGGAATAATATTATTAAAATTCCTTAAAAGCATTACACTGTTTAGTGGATGATTAAACTTCTGCAGAACTTTTTTTGTCATCTGCAATTTCTCATAAGAAAATATTATCTGAGGATAAAACAACTACAAACAACATTGGATTAAAACGAGAAACGATATTATTAATTATAAAATGTTAGAAACTATTGGTGGTGTTTATCGTCTCTTCTGTTATTAACATTTTGGTCTGGAAAATGAGGTGATGGAAGGGATTTTTATAAATCAATTTAGAGAAACTGTCTGAATTGCTCTAAGTTAACTACCACTTTTCAAAAATACATTCAATCAAAATTACTTTAACATTTACTTCTAGCCTTTAGTAATTAGTATTTAGAGGGTAGAATTTAATTTATAAACTTCTATAAATAATTTTTAAATATTTAAATATAATTTAATAAAGTTCATTTTCATTTTTAATCACAAATTTAGTTTATTTTGAAAAAGATTATTATTTAAAGATAAAATTTGAAAAATAACAGCTAAATTAGAGCAAAACTAGAATTCCTCCATCAATTTATGGTTAGTCAGAATATGAGTTTTCAAGTCTGTAACAATTTATATTGCAATTTTGGGGGTTTTATGTTTGTTTTGAATTTAGTGATTTGATATATATAGTTGGAGCTTTGCATATGATACCAAAGCTCACATCGATGACCATGTTTAAAAAAAATTATGGTAACTTTTTTGTTCCTCGGATTTTATATCAATTAGATTAATTTTTGATCAAATTATTAAAAGATAAATCCTACATTTTTCCTCTAAATTATTTATGGATAAATGAATTTATAAAAAAAAAGTATTTTCTTCAATTCTCATGAAGAACAAAATGAACAAAAACTCTTATTTTTTATTTTTTAAATTTTCCAAATGAAATTTTATTTATTGTTTGGTTCATTTTTTCATTCATCTAGCAGTTATCAATGGAACCCAAATGAATACGTTTCTTTTGAAATATAGTAATTAAAATATAATGCAAATATCACCTAATTTTTTTGGTGATTTGAAAGTCAATTACAAAGTCACTTTGTAATTGACTTTGTTATTTTTTTGGTTGTAATTGACTTTTGAACCCAAATGAACGTTCCAAATATCACAAATAATAGAATATGATATCTGTAAATAACAAAGTCAATTACAAGTAGTATTTTTTAGAAAACTGCATATCGAACCAGTATATTTATAAATATGTAATGTAATTCTATACGAACCATTATATCTATACATATTATATGATATAATTTGGTTAATTTTTTTATTGTAATTTCTTTTCAAATTTTTGTTTTGAGTTATTGCATATCTAGTTTAATTTTTATATTGAGTCAAATATTACCATATATGTTTTTATTATATTTGTTAATATTGAGTTTTTTTAAGTTTTGTTTTATAGTTTCTATTAAAGATGTACTAGCTTGTTAGTATGATATTATTATTTTATTTTATTTTATTTTATTATAATATTTTGAAAGTTTATTTATCTAACTTTAATGTTATATATTATTTTAATTTTAATTTTAATATAAATAATGGATCAAATTGAATAATATATGAATATTTAAAAGAATTCTGAATATCCAAAAGAATTTGGATTGGATCAAATTACAAATGCAAATATTTGTTCAGGACAGAACGAATCACAAATATTTCATATTTTAGAATATTCGCTCCGTATCCAGACCTACTTATTTATAATTTAAATAAAAATATTTTTTTGTTTCAAAATATATAATGTATTAAAAATATAAAATGCTATAATAGTTTATTTTATGGTCTTCTGATATTTTACAGTTTCTTTCGTTATTTGTTTACTTTTAGTTATGTATGCTTGGAAAGAAGAAAATTATTTATCTTAGTATTTAAAATTCATTTTTTGTTATTTTTAAATGAAATATATATTTTACAATTTTATAATTTAATTATTTTTTGGATTTTAAATATGCTAGTTTAATATATTGTATTATTTTATTTATCACCAGTTTTTAGTATTTAATTTAATATCAATTATAAATAGTTTCACTTAATTAATCTCCTTTATTATTATCTTTTATCATTTGCAATTATTTTCTAGTGTTTTTAATCCAACCGTCAAAATTCTTATAAGTATCTTGTTAAAATAATGATCAGCAAATCAAGATCTTTTTTTCTTTTTTTTTCTAGCAAATCATATTAGAAAGAAATTTATTGATAAAAACTCTATTTGTTTTCAGTTCTAGATTTCAAATAAAAACAATTGTTGGTGTTAATTCGTGTCAGCTTTTATAGATAAGGTACTGAAAGTTGTCTGATAAAATTACAAAGTAATTTTATTAAATTATAAAATGTAAAAGTAAAACTAAGATGAAATTGGTGTATTACTTTTGTTGTATATATTCTTGAAGCTAAGGGGTTGCTATCCATGTTTCACGTTTATCACGCCAAATGATCCAAATATTTTTGTTGTAATAAAATAGTTCGGATATTACAAATTTTAGATGTCCATTAATTTAAAGGAACCGAATTGGAATAAACAAATGCAAGATACTTAGCAAAGCATCACATTTTGAGACAGGATTTGACTCATTGTTCGTATCTCCATTAACATTTTGAAAACTCTTGTCAAATATTTATTTATATTATTTACTATATATAATTTCTCAATTCACAAAGTATATATATTCTTATTGTCTGATCAAATCTCTACTTTTTTTTCTTTAGTCAAAAAAAAATCTCTACTTTTTATTGAGAATCTTGGAACAACTATGGTTCTTTTTTTCTTTTATGCCAACAAGCCAACTTCACCCCACCTTCAGATGTGGATATCTGTGATAAGAAATTATGTTGGTTTGAGTTAAAATCTTAAAGTTAACTAATTTGTAGTTTTATTATTTTTGTTATAGATGTGTGCAGAATTAAATGAAACATCTTCAAACTTTAAATGAAAACAACAAGACTAAATTTTATAACATTGTGTTTTGTATTAGCGTTGTTATTATGTTACTTACTAATCGAATTTAAATCTGTAAGTATGTTATTAACAGAAATAAAATAATAAATGCAAAATAGCATCCATATTATTAAAACTGAAGTACATTTGAGATTTGTTTGGAAACATGGATATCATTTTAAAACAGAGGTTTGTTTAGAAACATAGATAGCAGTATAAAAAAGAATATAATGTTGTTTGGAAACATGGATAGCAACATTTAAGAAAAAAAAATTACGGATTTATGTTATTAGTCCATTATATTATAAAAACTATTTATCTCGGCCAGTTTTAAAATATACAAAAATTGGACATTCTAAATTAGCTAAAAACATCTTTTATCTAAAATAATCATAAAAATCTAACTTTATATACACATTTCAAATCAAAAACTGATTCAAAATACATATATTCAAAAATTGATTTTTATTAAAACATTTTCCAATAACCATTATTAAAAAATTATTTTCAATATATATAATAAAAACACAATACAAATCCCAATTTCATATACCAACTTAAATTATGGTTTTAATATTTCACATTAAGTTTTACAAAAATAACATATGTGATTATTTATATGATGGTTTGTATAAAATACAATTAATTATATGATTACTTATATGATAGTACTTATAAAATACGATTAATTATATGATGACACATATATGATATATAATAGTGACTAGGGATGGACATTAGGATACTCATTCGGATTTGGTTCAGGTCTGTTTGAATTTGGATTTCTGGGGTCAAAGATTTCAGTCCATTCGGATATTTTGGTTCGGGTTCGATTCAGATCTTTGCGGATTCGGATAACCCATTTTAATTATTTTAAAAATTTAAAATTCATTATATACTTTAAATTTCTCAAAATCTATAAACAAAATAATATATTACATAAAAATTTGAATAACATATGTCTGAATACCTAAACTTAATATATAAATTTGTTTGGCTTAAAATATTTGCATAGATAATCAATAATTATTTTAAGTATTTTCGGTGTTTTGAGTATACTTTAACTATTTTAACTATTTTAGATATTTACTTTTGACTATTTGTATCTATTTTCAAGTATTTAAACCAACTTAAAAGTATCATATATATTCTAGATGTTTTTATATACGTTAAATCTAAAAATAGTTAATATATATAAGTATATAAATTTATCTCGGATACACACGGGTATCCGAAATACTTCGGTTCAGATCGGATTCGGATTCGGTTTCGATTCTCTAAATACCAAAATTTTGAATAATTCGGATATTTAATTATTTTTGGTTCGGATTTTATACTACTTTTTTGGATCGATTCTGTTTTTGGATTCGAATTTTTTGTTCAGTCCTAATATTGACATGAAAAACAATTAGTAACATATTTTTAAAAAATATATCCGCGGATTACTTATTACAAACTACGGCCTTCACTCATTCAGCTATGGTCTCCACATAAAGTAAAACTTAAATCAATCAAATTCAAACGTGCGTGTTAGTCTAGTCATATAGATGCACCTGATTGTCTAGTTAGATCTTTATTAGATCCTTAGAAACTAAATTTTAAACTCTAATCACTTAAACTTAGACTTAAATATAAAATATACATTATTTTGATAAAATTTGTTATTTATATTTTTTAAACATAGTTTTTAATTTTAATTAACCATTTGTTTATAAATAAGGATATATTAATTATTTAATAATGCATGATATTTTACAATTTTGCATTTTGTTTACTATTTGTTCATCTATATTATTAAAACTGAAGTGCAAAATAAAACTAACTATATTTTCAACAGATATATTACATATTTTCACTTATTCTGATTACTTTTTAATTATTCTTTTCAATTTTTTACACTACAATAATATTTACTCAAATATTACCAGTTATTAAACATCTACTATATATTATACTAGATATATATTAATAAATAAATAATTTATTAGTTACACATATTGTCACTTTATCACAATGACCACATCATGAATTTAAACAATTTAGTTCGATTGAAAGTCAACTTCACATGATTGATTTATTTATGGCTCAGTTCGATTTGACTAATAAGTTCAATTAGATTATTTTTTGTTTTTTTTTCCATATTTGTTCTTTATATAAGATCAAAACAATCATGTTTCATTTGTTTTTCTAATAAATAGATAAAACTTTTTTTCAACCCAATATTTTTATCGACCGAACCATTAATTATAAAAATATCTAAATTTTATTAAATCACAATTGTAAAAATTACTAACAGAATGTTTGCTTTTTCGATTTTGAAATATCACAGTCTTCATTAACTTTACATAATATTTTTAATGTTTATGATAATTCCACTTATGTAAGAAAGAATAATTTTAAATCTAACATTTAATCATGTGTAATATCTCATTTCTAGCTACATTTTATTTTAAGCTATTCAAAATCACTTAATTAATAGATATAGTGTTTATATTTATTATTGTTTTACTACTAACTAATTTAAAAGTCATAGTCCATAAAATAGTATTTAAACCAGAAAGTAAACTAATTTATGTTATATATTTTCTGTGCTACTATATATTAGATCATATGTTAATTCATATATCATAAATCAAACGTTTTCTACATCTACTTATTCAAATTCTGTAAATATTAAACATTATATTTAAGATATATAACACAAAATTTAGCTATCCATTTTACTAATATACGTAAACATATTAATTGGTGTACTAATTTATAAATAAATACATCATAAACGGTTAATGTAGTTAAAAAATATCATGATGTGTATGTTATATAACATATTATTTTTATTGGTTTAATATCCAACCACAATATGAGCAACTTACAAATTATGGATAAAACTGACGACTTATCATAAATGTTATATATTACAAATCGAACAAACACTAATACAAACATATGTTTGTGCAACCATTGCATTTTTATGTTGTAAAAATTTGCGTATGTCTATTCTGTTTAATTAAATACTCGTATGGGTGCATGAGTCAAACTCTGGTAAATATTTATTTTTTATGTTATTTGAATATACTTTTTTTAAAAGGTACATTTTTAATTAAGGTATTAATTTCTGTAATTTAACTGTTATTATTATAATATATGTGCTTTTAAACCATATTTCCTCGCTTTGAACTGATTCAATCAATAAAAGTGCAGATGTTAAAAGATATAAGAAAATACATATAAAAGACAGCGATACACAAACAGAGAGATGGAAATATTTTTCATACGCTTTTTTGAACGACCTATTCATTAAAACTAGAGCTTACAAAGTAGGTGTCACAAAAAAAAAGAGCTTAAAAAGTAGAAGCAAACAGAGCATTTTTGGCAAGGGCATCAGCTGCTGAATTTCGCATACCCTTATAGTAAACTTTATTATACAGAACTTCTCTCGCCCAGCTTTGTCTTACGGTTTTGCTGATCGATAACAACAATAATTATACACCCCAATACCATAGATGGCAAGGGGTTACCTAGCAAAACCATTATTATAACCTTTTATGCTCTTAACCAAGTTGTTTTTATACGTATAGTGAATTAAACATATAACTTGGTGCATGGGGTCAGTGGTCACGTCGTGATGATGGAAGCTACGGGAGTTTCCATTAATTAAGCACCTCTCTCTCTCCTTTTGGTCATGAATAGTGAAAGAACAATAATAAAAAGCAAAGTTCAAAGCACAATGAAATTAGTTAAAACTTAAAAGATAAATGCGAATAAGATTCTGCGCATTACTTGAGTCACGATATATTGTCACAAGTCACGATATATAGTCACAGCCTCATCAAACCTTTATTTCATAAAGACAAGTATCTACATATATCTATATATAGACGCGCACATATACTGATACATATATAATTAGTTATGGTGAAGTTTGATGCGAAACTATGGAAAGCTGTGTTTCTGATGTCGTTTATCAACATTATGCTAAGCGTTGTGAACGTTATGTTCAAGAAGATGCTTAATCAAGGAATTAACCGTATGGTCGCCACTACTTACCGACTTGCCGCAGGAACTCTGTTCTTGACACCGTTTGCGATTTTCTTGGAAAGGTATATGTTCTTTATGTAATACCTAGTCGCATCTTTCGAACACTGACCTTGTTATGGCTTCCGTAGAGTCCATGGCAGTCCTGAACATAAGCAAGTAAAATATTGACATTTCATATCCCAAAAAAAATAAAATAGTTTGTAATTATAAGTCTTTAAACATGTTTAGAAGAACTTTTATTAAAAATTATGTATATCTCCCAAAATTTCAGACCTTATTAGAGTCACCTACACGTCTTCGTCGTAAGAGTTCACAGTCTATCCAATCTTTTCTTGGTTTGTTGTTTAGTTAAGATTTTTGAAGCTTTTTTGGATTGGATATACTATTTAAATTATAAGTGTCTGTCTTGTTTTTTTTTTTTTGTCACAAAGGTGGCTGTCTTGTTTATTCGAGTGTTTTGTTTACCGTTTTTTTGTCAACGTCTTCTTTACGGTTGGTTTCAGTCTC
Organism: Brassica nigra; assembly: GCA_016432835.1. NCBI lineage: Eukaryota > Viridiplantae > Streptophyta > Magnoliopsida > Brassicales > Brassicaceae > Brassica > Brassica nigra. The sequence goes on along the minus strand of CM028247.1, from coordinate 9,862,620 downwards.
TTTTGCTTAAAGGCAACAAAATTTAATTGTAACTCTTTTAGATGAAAAAGAAATATTCGTATGCCATAGTAAAGAAGATTAATTTGGGTTTTCATTTTGTAGACATAACAGGCCAAAACTCACGGGTCGGATCTTGTGTTCACTTTTCTTTAGCGCTCTTCTAGGGTAAGTTTATTTTGATATACTTTCAATAATAAGGGATATTAAGAATTTGTATTAATTTTTTTATCATTTACAACGTGCAGGACAAGCTTGGTGCAATACTTCTTTCTTATAGGGCTACAAAATACGTCTTCCACTTTCGCCTTAGCGTTTAGCAACATGGTTCCCTCGGTCACTTTTGCTTTGGCTCTCGTCTTTAGGTAATGAAAATGATCAAAACACATTTCTACACTATTTGGCTCCTTCTTTCCTCTCACTATCACATATTCACAATTCCAAAATATGACTACACAATGAATGATTAGGCAAGAGACGTTAATCATCAAGAGCAACATAGGACGAGCCAAAGTGTTAGGCACAATGATATGCATATGTGGAGCTTTGGTGCTTACGCTTTATAAAGGAACCGCACTAACTCAACAAAACGCTCAAATGCAAACACAAACATCAAATAGTTCACCTACTGCGGTAACGCAAAAGTGGGCAATGGGTTCGGTCATGCTGATCATATCAATCTTAGTATGGTCATCATGGTTCATCATTCAAGCTAAAATATGCCGGATATATCCGTGCCAATACACGAGCACCACTATCCTCTCTTTTTTTGGTGTGATCCAATCTGCTTTGTTGAGTTTGATCTCGGAGAGGAGCATATCCATGTGGGTCGTCAAAGAGAAATTTCAAGTTTTAGCTTTACTTTATTCGGTAAGTAATCAAATTTACTATTTACTTTGCCTACCAGATATATTATATCTACACGTTATGTGCATTTTAAGCTTCTTGTGAAATATACGGAACTTAGAGTATCCCTCATATTATTCTATTTTTTATTTGAATGAAGTAACTTTATAATAGAATTGAGTTTTAATTCAATTATGTTCTATGGTAGGTAAAAATGGAGTAATGAGTAAAAAATAAACTTATTATTTAATTTATCTATTTATAAAATAAACCTATTTTTATTCTATTATGCAATAAAAACGAATCATAAAATTGGAGAAGATTTTACTCCATATTTTCTTTTAAAATGAAAGTGTAAAAATGTAGTAGGATTGTAGATGATCTTATTGTTACACTGCATATATAAATAGTGGAATGTTTTACAAGTTGCAACGAAACAGAAAAGAAAAAAAAAATCGTTTTAATTTGATGTTTGGTTTTACAGTTTACAATAACAACAAAACTATTATTAAAACATTAAAATTTGTGATTTCATGCCGTTCTAAATTGAATTTATGCGTGTACAACTATGATCGATGCTCTATGCTTGGCTAGGGTATTGTGGGATCGGGATTGTGCTACGTGGGAATATCTTGGTGTCTCCAGCAAAGAGGTCCGGTTTTCACGTCTAGCTTCATCCCTTTGATTCAAGTCTTTGCTGCCATTTTCAGCTTCTTTTTTCTTCATGAGCAAATTTACTGCGGAAGGTAACCTACTATTTTCTTTCTACTTATAATGTTAATATGCTTTACATATCTATTAGTTTCAACAAACGTACAAACAAACCATTTTAAAATTGAATTTGGTCAAACGCATCATATTTACAATGTTATACACTACATAGTAAAGTATTCATTGACTAGTATATAGAATATGCCCTTACAGACGTTGTAAAGACCCTTTCTCTGCGTTGCGTATCTTTTGAACGATTGGAAATAAACCAAATTGATGCGTGCATCAAACTGATTACCGAATAACAAAATTTTAAAGTTAATCAACTTTGTAGAATATCAATCAAAACTAATCATACTGAATGACATAATATGTCATAAATACCTTCGACCGATATGTAGGTTGAGATTTAATATGAATCTAAAACCATTTACTCAAGAGATAACTATTTAATTGGCTGTTTTTTCCCAACGGTAGATATTAAATGGTTCCTTTTCATTTTTGTTACTAGTAATTTCTGACAAGTATAATGTATATGTGGTATGACAAAAAGTGTGATAGGATCAATGGTCATCATCGTGGGACTTTATATACTTTTATGGGGCAAAAACAAGGAAAATCCTGCACCAGTAACCAAACACGCACCATTAAATCTCGATCTTGAAGGTTGTGGGACTGCTCCAAAGGAAACTGCTAATCCAGTCTCTGGAAAATAATTACTTCAAAATATATTTATTGTCAATGAATTCTAAGACTCGAGTAAATGTATAATAGAAAATCATATTAACAAAAATGTAACACTAACTGTTATACAGAAATAAAAGTACGAAGTTCATATTTCGAATTCCGGAAAAGAAAAGGTTAGATCAGTTCTTTTTGCCAATGAAAATGTTATATTATAGTTTGATTAGAGGTAGAACAATACTTTTTCGTTTAGAAGAACTATAAAATGCCCGTCTAGCTCAGTTGGTAGAGCGCAAGGCTCTTAACCTTGTGGTCGTGGGTTCGAGCCCCACGGTGGGCGTTTATTTTTATTATTTTGTATTGATTTTACCGTTCTGGTATATTAGGAAAGCAAATATTTAAACAAATCTATCTGAAGAGACTAAATCTATGAACTATGATGGTCTTAAAGAAGGTTTACAAGACAAACCTTAGTGGTGTCAATATCTTCCACTAAACTGGTCCTCTTGTGCTCTTCTGCAGTAACGGCAAATATATCTAGAATGAAGACATGCACACTACTTTTTACCATAGATTTTAGTATAACACTAAAGTTCGCTTTTTATAAAGATTGAGAAAGAAAGTGTTTTGTTCAAAAAAAAAAAGAAAAAAAAAAGAGAACGAAAGTGTTCGTTGCACAAAATATTACCGGAAGCTTAAAACTAACTAAGGAAAATATACAAATGCTACGAATATTACAAACTATATATTCTGGCTGTTGTGATTATAGGTTATGTCTAGGAGGATGACTTGCCGGTCCACGATAGTCATCATAGAAAGCAACAGATCGACCAGAAGCTTTCTTCTTATTGGGTTTCCATTTAAATGAAGAACTCTTACTTCTTTTGTTAAACCCTAATTTTTTCTCCACCATCAAATGTCTTGATCCACCTGAAATCTTCAAAATCCATTCAACATTATATGTCACCCTCACTTGCTCCCTTTTGGCTATAGCCAGTGCAGTTCTCATTGTTCTCCCGTACATTAGTTTCCTCGGTGTAGCAATGTTGGTGAAGTCATACGATTCCTGTAATGGTGTATAAATTGATATAATGGATTGCTTCCATTTGAAACATACAAATTATGTGAGTATTATTTTATGAAAACAAAAATAAACTTTAGGATGTAGTATCGATGTATCAAGACTCTTGTGACCAGCATCTCCTCCTATCAAAACAAATCAAAAGATATAATGTAAAATAAGTTATTATTAGCTTATTTATTATATTAGGCTAGTCAATACAGAAAAAGAAAAAAAAAAGACAATTTTTGCAAGAACGAGTAAGGTAGCTAAGAGAAGTTTAAATTAGGGATCTTTATGTAAATGCACCTTCATGAGCATAGACTAGGATACGGTCATCTTGTAGGGCTTGAATGATTATAAGGAAGAATAGTATTATGCTTGTGAATCTCATCATGATTATCCAAGAAAGATTCTTCCAATTATCTATCTATCTATCTATCTATGTCTCAACCTTCTCTCTCGCTGTTTTTGAAGAAGATACACATGAGGGAAGTGATGCTTCTATAAAGTTAGTTACAATTCCTTTTTTTTGTTGGTCTCATCTCATGGATGTAAAGACGACCCCAGTCAAAAGGGCACGGTTTCTGTCGTCTAGTTATAACAACAAGAATTCTTCTAGGTGCATCTATATTATACTAATCAATCATTTATAATCTTATGTTGGCCTCTCGAAGATATAAAGAAACCACCTTATCGTAGTGTAATAATTTAAAGGTTTTCCCTGAAATTTAAAACAATTCAAACCCTTTCATTCCATTTTGCAAAAAAGAAAAAAATGGAATTAATTGTTGGAAACATATAATTAAAAAAAAGAAATAAATAGAAAACTTTATATATGGTGTAAACTTTATATATGGTGTAAGAAGTAATGAATAAAAAGTGAGAAATTTGTGTTGTCATCTTTTTTTTTGAACCAGTTTTTTTTTGACCAAGGACTTTCAAATTAAAACATAAATATTACAAAGATAAGACCCAGGATCTTATAGTTTGGAAAAGTTGTTTCGTGAAGTGTTGAATCCCAGTCCAATGAAAACAAAAATAGAGACTAGAGGATCCATTAATGGTAGCAAAGACAGTATCTAATTATAGGAACCACGGCCACGACGACCACGTTTACCCCTCCCTTGAACTGTCTGCCATTCTATGTTTTGGAACTTGATAGGAGGTTTTGATTTTCTCCTACCTCTTGTCAAACTGATCGAGCTTGACTGATCAACCTCGACTTCTTCCACGTCTCCTAACGCTGACGAGAGGAACTCTCGAATGCACAATGTGTAGGTGTCGTGGTCACGGGATCAACAACAGAAGATTCTATGACCTCATTGTTGATAATTTTGGATGGATAAAAATCCATAAGCGTTGTATATAGGAGTAGATTATGAATCTACTAATGTGCTGGAAGTGAGAACTGAGTAAATCGGGCTTCTCTTGCTGTGAAAAAGAAAAAGAAGAAACAGTAAAAATCATTGAATTTCCTCTGCATACCTCTGAAGCATCTTTAGAATCCAAAGGAAAGTCTTGAGCAGCCTCCACAATAGGTTGCAACGTAGGAATGGTATTAGTTGCAGCTGGACCTTTTAGGTCGTTTGTACTCTGAAACACAAAAGCACCATGTTCTTGAATAGTAATCAAGAGATTTTCTATAGCTTTTGGGTCTATTGGTTGAACAGCTGGTGTCAAAGAATCCCTTTGTTGTAGGATACGATCAATATCCACAACGGGAACCTCACTACCAACAACTATCGGATGTGGCTGCAAGATTGGCTCATTAGTCGGCTTAGAGGGTAAGAGGCACTTCTTCTCTTTGTAACCACGGTTACTATACCTTTCGCACATAGATGGAATCTATGTGTATTCAACATCAACAAGAAAAATGCTACCTTGTTTATCATCAAGTGCAATAAGCTTCGAAAATCTCTATTCAGTTCCATCTCAATCAAAACTTTTGCTTCACCCATACTAGTAAAATCAAGTCGAAGTTTATGAGTAAGAATGGATTCTCCAATGCCTGAAGCAATATGACTTTACCTAGTCTAGAGTAGCTTGAACCAGTTGTTATTTGCCTCATTAGTTAAATGCTAACATGTATTCAGAATATGTCCATGTGAATGAACATGTTAAGACAAGATGATTTAAATAAAAGTAACAAAGATAAAAGTAAGAAGGCACGAGGAAGTGCATCAAATGAAGAGCCGGAGTTGGGAACATGTAAATGTGTCTTTACATGGATTTACTAAAAGTTATTATGGAGCCTATACCCTAGCTAAAACTAATCAAACTTTGATCAACTAAAATAGTTTAGGATTTTTAAAGATATTTTTGGAAACTATAAATCTACAACTAACGGCGTGTTGCCCGAGCTGGTCCCTCTTCTTATGTGTCAGTTTCTTTGTGGAAGTCTCGTTTTAGTTATCAGTGATACTATTTTTTTAACCGACTCATTACATAGAACTAATCCCTAAAGTTTTTTTTTTATGTTACAACTGAGATATATGACAAAATTTGTGAGCTTTAGGGATTAGTTATACTTCCTTCTTGCCATAATCATTCAAACAACTACTACTTCAGTGGCGGATGTAGAGATATTTTTTAAAGAGGGAAAATTACATATAAACTTAGATAAAGTAGTTAGAATGATATTTTTAGGGTTAAGTAACTAACAGTTGGGGTATATAATTTTGAAAATTTTATGGTGGCACTTGCCACCTTCTTGACTTGCCTATATCCGCCTCTGACTGCTTCTGTTTCAGTATAAATTTCATCTTTAAGTGTTTTTCATGCATAACAACGAAAAAAGGTAACTAATCTTATCTTAAATACTCGCAGTGATTGTCCAAAAAAATACTCGAAGTGCATCGACCAACACGAAAATGAGCCACTGTATCAAGCAGCTCGTTTGATCCAATTCGAGTTTGTCTGGGCCTTAGATTTGGGCCTCACCTGGAGTCCACTATGCTCACAAAGCGCATCATATATGTTATACAAATGAATGAATGATGAAATTGCCACAATAAGCCCAATATATATATATATATATATATATATATATATATATATATATATTTTCCTACTTTCTCAGCATTCATTCGGTAAAACCTCTATAAATTAGTGATATTGGAACTTTAAAATTTTATTAATTTATAGAGATATTAATTTACAAAAATTTTCTTTTAATTTTTTCTATCTTTGAATATTTTATTTATAATATATATATATATATATATATATATATATTTGTTTTTACCGTTTATACATCTATAAAATTTTAGAAATTTGAATTTCATATTGTTTATTATATTACTTGGTTTATATTTTTATGTTTTATATAACTTATATGTGATTTTTCGATATAATTTTACTACATACAATGTTATCAAAATATATTGTTCAGTTTGTACTTATTATGATATATATTATTAATTTATGATTATAATGAGACCATATATTTACATAGAACTAGTTGATTTTTCCGTGCTCATGCACGGTACAAATATTTATAAAATAAATATACTATAATAATTTATTTTATTTACTTTAATTTTAAATTTATTTATAATTTGTAATAAAATTTATATTAAAATATTATCTTATTTTAATTATACATATGATTTTAGATATGTTATATTTAGTCGGTTTTTTTGTTTTTATGGTCGATTTAGTTATCATTTGGGTATATTGGTTTGCATTTATTTCTCTCAATTCAACCATATTACTTTTATTTTAAATATATTCGAATTATAATTAATTTTCTTATTTTTATTTACGCTGGTTGTTGTCTTAGATTTGTAAATTTATTTGATAAAGATTAAGTATAACTTAAGATGTATTGTGTTTAGAATGAAATAAAAAATAAACTAAAAGTATCAAATTTCAAACCACATAAATTAATATAACGGTAATATTCTACAGTCTCATGCATATATATAAATTTTACAAAAGAACTAAATTGTAACAGTTGGTTAATATTTTATTTTCATTTGTTAATAGGTTTAAAGTCATTCTATAATTTACATTTACAAAAGAAATTATTATTACTATAAAATTATATATTCTTATTGTAGTTAAATTTATAATTTTAGATACAAGTTGGATTAGTCAAGTCACTCATGTTATGAGTATATCGAGTTAAATATATTCTTTCAAAATCAAACTAAAGTATAATTACTTTTTATCATAATTAAGTGAAATTAAATTAACTTTATTTATCGTTTAAATGTGCATATATTTTCATAATATTTATCAAATTATATGTTGGTTTCTTTAAAAAAAATAAAAAATAAAGTGATGATCTATAGGAAGTTACATACATAAGTAACTAATATATTTTGGAAGCTTATGAACACATATCAATATTTATAATAATAGAAATATTTTATAGATTCTAAATAATTTTATGTCTTGATTTATTAAATGATAAACTGAAAATTATTTTAAATAATCTTAAAAATTAGATTTGCTGGTATTTTGATTATGGTGATATTAAGTTCCACAAAAATAAAAACATAAAATTTAAAAGAAGGTTTAATATCAAGAAAAAAAATAATTTTAATAATGACAAAATATGATATATCGACCTCGTTAAAGTATATAGTGTTATGTTATTTTAAAATATTTTGTAATTATTTGATCAAAAGATGTTTATTGTTAATTGTTTTCTTCAATATCTCTTAAAATAAGCAGTTTAAACAAATTGTGAACTTGTAAATTTGGAATAATTTTATTTTGTGAACCTTTTTTAATGAAATCTTATTATATATAAATATTTTTCGTTTTAATTTTTTTAATTTTTTATAAATTTTTCCTTTTATTATATATGTTATTTGGAATTTTTTTAAAGGAAATTATATAAAAATTTAATAATAGTATTTAAATATAATTTTATTAATTCATTAAGGGTATCAATGTAATCAACCATCGGAGTTAACGTGAGCACACATAGAAATGACGTCTCAAATAATATTATAGAGATTTTCTTAAAAATATTATATTATTATTTTATCGATTTGTGTTATATTTTGAATCGGTCCAATTCAGTTGCGAAATTTTTTATTAATTTATAGAAATTATTAATTTATCGATTATTAGTTTAAATAGGTTCTACTGTATATACTCTGTATAAATTAGGTTTGACTCAAATTTAATTCACCCCCTTGCGGAAAAGTTATTCTCCATCTTCTCTCCCGTGCGTGCCACTAATCAAAACATTGAACAATAATAACGTTTCACTAATATTAAATTCAAAATAAATTATAAAGTTAGAATTTATAATTTGATCATGCTTCACTATGATAATAAAATAATTGTTGTCTCTCTTTAATTTTCCTTTAATCATTCTTGCATCATTATTGGATTTTGATTTTATATTATTATTGGTTGGGACAGAGAAAAAGAAAGACATTTAATAAATAAATAATAAATAAGCATTATCTAAACCAAGAAAGACCAAATATGTGTCTTATCGTTTGTGTTGGATCAACAAAAACAAAAATGACAAAGAAAAAATAGATTTTTATTTAACAATTATCATTCCTCTTCTTACAAAAATCTAAGGAGAAGACAACACATCTCCTAAACTGACACGTGTCGTAATTTCACTCTGTCTTTGTATCTAACCTCATCTTAACTTGTGGAAACATCACCTTCAATAAGTCACATCCCAAAAAGCCAAGCCTAATAACTTTTATTCTATCATGAATTTTATTTTCATTGAAGATGGTTGGTTAGATGCTAGTATTTAATCTAGATCTAATACTTTTATACTTAGCTGTCAAAAGAATTATAACTATTTTCAACCTAATTTCCATTTGTATAAAAAAATGTCAAAAAGTTACAATGTATGAAATTTGAGTTAAAAAAAAAAGAAAAAGAAATAGAAGTTGCCTAGTGCATTTTTCATTTTTGTAGGAGATTGTTGATATGATTTAAAATCAGAATTTCAAATTATGTTATACTAAAAACATTTAATTCAATTCAAAATATTTTGTTAATTAATAAAATTAAGTTATCACTAATTTTTTAATTATCTCGAATCAGAGTGTTACTAAAATCGGATTTTCACATTTTTCCATAATTTGCAAAATACTGAAAATACATAAAACTCTCTAGATACTCACCAAATTTTCATTCTCCTTCAAAAAAAAGTTCCACATAAATCAAAATCCCAAAAATCTTAAATTAGAAAAGTGAAAATAATTTTTATAAAGAAAAAAAAAAGAAAGTGAAATAATTAATAGTATGCTTTTAAGGGCTAAGTCTATATAATGATTAATGAAGAGTTAAATGATGAACCGACGAATAAGAAACTTTCAAACACTAGTAAATTGATTTACAGGGAAAAGAGAAGAATTAATAAACACGTGCTCCTGCTTCTCCTCCTCCTCCGCATCGCCGGGGTTTCCTTTCCTCTCTTCTCCTCCGTTAAAACTGCATTTGTCAATCTTCTTCAGATTCCCAAAACCCCTAAGCTCTCTCTCTCTCCCCGTCGTTCTCTTCTCACTGTGTAAAACATCCATCGAGTCAACCAAATCTACATCAAAGTTTGAAACTTTCAATTTTACTTTTCTCTGTTTACTAAGAAACTTATTTGTAATTCTTCTTCGTGTTTCAAATCTTTAATCTGTCCTCAAAAACCCTTTTGCTCTGTTTAATTCTAAAACAGAGGAAATCTCTGAATTTTCCTGGAAAAGTTCGTTTCTTTTTTTGCCTCCATTTTGCCGTCTAGGGATTCAAAAAAATGGGGGCGGTGACGTCATCAGTGGCTGCAAAGTTTGCGTTTTTCCCGCCAAACCCGCCGTCGTACGGCGTCGAAGAAGAGACGGGGAAGCTGAGGCTAACGGGGGTAGAGAACGTGAGGGAGGAGAACGTGCAAGTGTTGAAGCTGAAGACGAAGAGAGGGAATCAGGTGGTCGCGGCGTATATTAAGAACCATAAAGCCTCACTCACGCTTCTGTATTCACACGGCAACGCCGCTGATCTCGGCCAGATGTTCGAGCTCTTCTCCGAGCTCAGCCTCCATCTCCGCGTCAACTTAATTGGGTAATAATAATCAAAACTCTTTCTTGCAATTAGGACATGTTTTTTTTGGAAGCTGCTCTCACGGGTTCTAGGACAAGTTCTCTGTTTTGCTCGGTTAGTGTCTGCACATGGCCATATATAACGAGTAATTGAGAATGAGTATGTTAACTGATCCGAGTTCTTACACCATAAATAGAAAGTAAGATCCATTTTTAAATTTAAATTTGTTTATATTTTGATCAATATTCAAAAAATCACTAATTATCCTCTGTATAGAGGATTAAGTGCCTTCTAAACCGATTTTTAAATAAGTCTATTTAGAAAAACTGTTTCTTATGAGTTAGAACATTTGTTTTTTTGTTGTGCTGTTCCTTGTTATTACAGGTATGACTATTCAGGTTACGGGAGGTCTTCAGGGAAGGTATGATCAGTTTGTGTTTTATTACAGTTACCTTTTGTGTATGTTTTTTTTTTCACTATGGTTTCTTCTCCAGCCTAGCGAGCAGAACACTTACCACGATATAGAAGCAGTGTATAGATGCTTGGAAGAGCAGTATGGTGTCAAGGAACAAGATGTTATCTTATATGGACAATCAGTAGGAAGCGGACCGACTTTAGAGTTAGCTTCTCGGTTACCAAACCTCAGAGCTGTTGTTCTCCACAGTGCTATTGCTTCCGGTCTTAGAGTCATGTACCCTGTCAAACGAACTTACTGGTTTGACATTTACAAGGTTCCCTTAGACAACTTTGATCAACGTTACCTTCTTGATCATTACATATATGTTCTGATTTGTTTTCTCTACTGCAGAACATCGATAAGATATCTCTTGTCAAATGTCCGGTTCTGGTGGTTCACGTGAGTTTCATCATCTCTTCTGTGTCCATTTTGTTCTTGTCTTCTCTTACATTTTGGTATGTGTGCAGGGAACATCAGATGATGTAGTTAACTGGTCTCATGGGAAGCAACTATTCGATCTTTGTAAAGAAAAATATGAACCGCTTTGGATCAAAGGAGGAAACCACTGCGACTTAGAGCTATACCCTCAGTACATAAAGCATCTAAAGAAGTTTGTATCAGCGGTTGAGAAGTCTCCTCGTCTTCCAAGCGGAACTGTGCCACAGACAGAGAAGGCGAGGAGCAGTACAGATGTTAAAGAGCCTGCAAGGCCAAGCACAGATCAAAGAGAGAAGTCAAGAACGAGCACGGAACAAAGAGAGATGCCTAAGCTGAGTACAGAGAGTAAGGATAAAGCGAGAGGGAGCGTTGACAAGAGAGAAGGAACGAGAAAAAGTGTTGATGGGTGTGAGAAACCGAGTAACGCCACAGAACAGCAAATGCAAACAGAGAAAGGGAGGAAGAGCATTGACAGGTAAAGAAACAAAATCTCAAAATTTGTATGAAATTGATGCTTAGGCTGATGATGATGGTGATGATGACAGGTTTGGGGGGATGATAAGATCAGTAGGGTTGTGCAACATAGATTGTTTCAAGCCTACAGCAACAGCTAAATGAACTGGTAGAAGAGACATGAAATGAAACACACACATGCATCCAGACACATGTAATTTTAATTGTTTGATCTTTGGTTTGTTCTCTCTTTCCACATGTCAATGATTGATGGATCTACTGAATTCAAATAGCTTGATTTGGTTACTATTATAAACTGTGATATAACAGAACAAAGGGAATACACCAAATAGGTATTCTTCATTACATTTGATTTGTATACATAGGTTTCTACAAGCAACACTCATGCTGGTACAAAACCAGAAGCAATCAAAAGTCCGCAGAACAACAATGGTACAACCACATAGTGAAGAGAAGTCTCGTCTTCTTGATTTATTATATTTTACATAAGAAGAGAAGATGAAAAACGCTCTGTGTCCATCCAAGAACACACCAAACTGCACATTTACTCACGAGGTGCGTTCTTCTTGAACAACGCATAAGCATCGCTGTAAATGGCGATTGCATTGGACAAAACCGCAAGAACAATCATGAAAACGGCTAAGGTCGTGTCCCTGCTCGTTGCTCTGCCATGACGGTCCCTGCAAGAACATAACAGAACTCGAAAATGAACTACCAGATCTGCTAAACTTAAGAGAGCTAAAAACACTAATCATGTGATCAAACTTACTTTAGTATAATAGAAGCTGGGAAGATGAAGCCGAGACAAACAGCAGCAGTTGCTCCAGTGAACTGGAAAGCATCCCAAATGCTTGGGATGAAATTTGCACCCAAGAAGACTACAGAGATGAGACCTGCAGTGAGGCAACCGAACCTTACATTCGAGGAAGTCAACGACGGAGCAGAAGGGAACAAGAGGCCGTCAATGTTAATCCTCAACGGGTAGAAAACAATGGGGAACACCAGCATAAGATGAAGCGCATAGCTGACTCGAACCGCATCGTTAAGGACAGAGCCTAAAGGGATGCCGAGATCTGTGTCAAAGTTTGCAAGGACATCATCAAGAGTATCATCTCCAAACAAGAGGAACCCGAAAATGCTTGTCATTATGTACACTGATGAGCAGAGCATGAGAGCTGATCGGACTACAGGTCTTATCTGAGCAGGGTCGTCAAGCTCGTTCTGTATGCTGTGAACTGAAAACAAACCAAGCAAAACCAATAAACATAGAGTTTTTGTACATTCTTCCAAGTAAAGAACAGAGCACATACCATTGTAATGGCAAATGAAAGCAGTGACAAGAACAGGTACAACAGTGAAGAGGTTCCAGAAGGATGTTAAGTCACTAACATCTGGTAGCAACCTCGGCATCGCCACGCCACCACTGATCAACTTCATGATCGAAATCCCCGCTGTGATGACGAGAAACACGACTGCAAGAGCCACTGATAAGGCAGATGTAAACCTCAAAGAATCTGCAAAGAAACCATATGTCAGAAGCAACTAAACTTAAAGATCCACATACCAAATGATGGCAAACGCTAACCAATTCGCTTGAAGCAAGCCAAAGGAGCAAACACACCAAGAGTAGTAATGAGAAGAATAGCAGCTCTCCCGTTCCACCAATGGTGACCAAACCAACCTTCAAGAACACCATAATGGTGAGTCCCATCTTCCGTCTTCCCAGCCAACACATCACCTTTCAACAACAACAACAAGAGAAAAAGAGTAAAGATTTCAACAAAAGCATCAGCAGACTATTTATCAGACTAAAGGAGATGAATGATTTAACAATACCAATGATGATCATGTAAACAATCAAAACACCAATGTTGTTAACCAAAACAGCCACTTGAAGCAAAACCCTCCCAGGTTTCCCAAAAGAGTCACCCATCAACCCACCATAAGATCTGCTTCTCTTGATCTTACTAAACCTAAGCAAGAACTCAATGGACGCATCGGTCAAGAAAGCCATGACAACAATCATCGTGATCCCGAGCACAAGCCCAAGGATCTTCATCGTCGCGGGCAAAGCCATGATACCAGCACCGATGATAGTCGTGGCGAGATTAAAAACCGCGCCACTAAAGGAAGCTCCGTTGAACTCATCGTAAGAAGCTTCGTCTCTTTGAGATTTAGGTAATAACGGAGCAGCAACATCGTCAGAGGTGGAGGAAGAAGAGCTCTTCTTTGGAATCGGAGTAACATCTTTAATCGTCATCTTCGTATTGATGAATCTCGAGCTGTCAAAAATTGATTTATAGAAACAAAATTAAAAAAAAGATTTAGCCATCGTATAAAGTCAACATCTTTGAACGCGTGAAAGAGCAACGAACCTTAAAGGAGAGAACTTTGACGTGAAGACTGAACAGAGAGGAACAACTAGGAATTTTTTTTAAAAAAAAAACTAAATTTGATCCAAATCCAGTTGAATTTAATCGAAGATGGAGAAACCCAGAAGATTCAATACAGAGTAGATGTACAAAGTTGAAACCTTTGAAGTGGAGATTCAGATTGTCTCCAAAGAAGAAAGATTTTTTTTTTTTTTAGGAGAAGGAAGAGATGTGAAGGAGATTAATAGCCTCAGGATTTTGTCTAGCTGATGCTGACGATGCAAATGGTATGATTTGTAAGAAAATCTTTACCCTTTTAAAAGAAATTTAAAAACAATTGAGATTTTTGTTTACTATTGTTGGCCTTACGTGATTAGCCAAAATTGTTAAAGTGAATTATCAGATTCACTGTACATTTTGATGACAACTTGTTTGACCTTATGTGGTGTTGATTGGATTTCAAATAGATTCGACGCAGCGTTTTAAGATCAGTGAATAGAGTGCGTATAAATGAAGAGCTATTGAGATTTCAAGAATTTCTTTAAATTGTAACTGGTTTAACGTAGAGTACGTAAAAAGCTTTAAATATGTAGTGGCCAAAAAGGCTGGAACGTGGTAGATTTGTTAGTATAGTTAGTTGCCAATGGATAGTTGATTTCAAGTGTTTGTTTTATCCTATTTTACGTTATATTACTGACTTTTAGGCAAATTTAAAACCAATTTTAATTTTGTTTTACAACTATGTTAATGTTATTTGAATAAGTCTTTTGTATTTTAAAGAAAAAGGTTTTATATTTTAACTTACTAATTCTATAAGTATTTCTTTGCTTTTTTGACAAATTTTTATTGTTTTCAATATAAGCCGAAATACTAAACCAAGACAAATATAGCCAGTTGCTCAAAAAAAAAAAGACAAATATAGCCAAAAAAAATACTAAAACCACGCTTATATTAGGTAACTCTATTACAAAAAAAAAAACTTTTGGTAGCATCTAACTCAGCCAGATTATTATTACATACAAAGTATGCAGCATTGATGTATTTTTAATGTTTGAACTTTTTGAGGTATTTGTTGGCGTTATGGTTGGTGTCCACAAGAACTTGTATGCTTTAAGAATATTAAAATTTGTAGTCCTAAAAGGTTCATGAGACGCGCACAAACTGATTATTTGTTGACATTATGGTCTGTGTGTGTGTGCAATGAAACTTAATACGCGTTAACTACGCGGATGTGGTCGACCGCTATAAATTTTTTTAGAAAGGTGTGAAACATCTAAGTTCAAAACTTATCTTTTAGATTATCCATCTGGTGTAGTCATGACTCTCCGAAGCTTCTTGCACCAAGTCCATGGCGGAGGGAGGAGAGATGGAGAGGTAAAGGAGGAGACAGGTCGCCAAGACAATATGAGAATCTAACTTCCACGTAAATCAACCGGCATCAGCGATGAACCAGTCATCTGAAGATTAGTCTGGGTTTCGGACTGGAACACTCAGATCCATACAAATAAACTTAATACGCGCTAGAAGGGAATTAAGGAATCGTAGTTCTAAAAGGCTTGTTGGAAGGTATTGTTGTCATTGGATGTTATTATTATTTATTTTTTGTTAAAATGCTTAATATTATTCTTTTGTTTACAATCTGCTATCCAGAGTAACAGAGTTCCACTAACTAAGTAAGGTCGAGGACATCATATTTGAAACTTCGTAGTTACAAGCAAATCCAGGACATACAAAGTGTTACCTTAAACAGTGAATAAACACAACACAGCAGGACTTCAAAAACAACATGTATCTGACGAAAGTAAACCTCATTCTGTACTATCATCTCATTTTTGTTGTATTTTTTTGATCAATGACATATTATACTATTAAAGAATTTAGTTGTAGAACAGTAGAAGAAGTAATCCAAAAAGAGATACAACCCACTTCATTATTTTACTTCGAAAAAATATGTGGGCAGGAAAGACTGATAATATGATACGGCTCTTAATTAATTATTGCTTCGAACCTCCGATAATTATTTAAGTAACCGAGATTAGGATGATGTTAAAGCATCTAATATATTATAATCACTTAATATTGCCAAGCTTTGGCTTTAGTGGTAATCAAGCGTCAAAGTGTCGATTAATCATCACGAGTCATCGTCATTCCCATTATCTATTCGTTTACCCAGTCAGATAAACAGGGACAGTTAGGCAAATCAGAGCCAGATATTCATATATTAAGAAAGTATTAAGGTTCAGGTCTTGAGTTGCGCATTAAGAATTAATGTTTTATAAATAAAGAACGGGTTTCCGCGTCCAGTCCGTTCGAATATTCAAAAGTACTATTAACAAAACGATTCTCTCAAATGGTTGTCTTTCCTTATTTTGCACGAAATGATTATTCATAGCAGACGATACCATCCTGAATTCAAATGGCAATTCAGGTCATGTAGCAAACGAAATAACATGAAATGAATTCGAGTGACTGTAATTAGTAAGGACATGTAGCCATCTTAAGCCAAACACAGAGCTGTAAAAAAATGGTAGTTGTTTTATAGTTCTCTTTTATTCATTATGGTCGATGATCAACCTTTATTGGGTGTGGTCTCATTGTATTATAGTTTTACTTTTTTAACAGAGACTCTTTATAAGATTGAGTATTAGTGTTTATCGAAAAATTGCTTATATGTAACTCAAATTTCGAATGTTTCAAACTGTCTTTCATCATATCATAACGTACATACATCCAAAGACTAGTTCCTCCTTAGGTCATACCAAGATATATACAAATATTAATACCTAAGTTGATTTTGGTACATGCATGCACTTAAAAGTGGATACCCTGGTCTAACTTATACACTTTGCTTCTCAATAAAATATTAGGAAGAGTTAGGCGTAGGTGTTCGGGTACCCACTAGGATTCGGATCTGATATTTTGAATTTTGATTCTAATATGTATAGGATTCTAAGTTCTATTATATTAAATTTGTGAGTATGAGAGTTAAGTTCGGATATAACACATCGTTTCTGTTTTAATTTGTATCACATACAAAAATTCATAAAGTAATCATATGTTGTTCGGATTCGGGTTATATTGGTTCATATATACCCAAAATAAATTCTGAAATTTAAAAACAAAACATAAGAAATAAATACTTATTTATTTAGAATTGGGTATTTAAGGTACTCATTTAAATTTTACTTATTTAAATTTTAAATACTTATATTTTAGATATCATATCAAAATAAATATGGATCGGAATTGAATATTTGAAGTACATATTTTTAGAAAAATATTTTATATTGCATATTTATTTGGACATTCAGACCTTTTTGGATATTTTTTTATTTTTTTTTTTAGATTTTTGAGTTATCTGCTCGGATTTAGTTAATCCACTTCAGGTTTGGATATGGTTTAAAACACCATGCAAGATCCATTCAGATTTTTTTTTTATATATATTTCGGATCAGGTGGTATGGATTTTTCGATTCGGGTTCGATTCAGATTTCTAGCTACAAATTTTATGTCCAAAGTGATCACTCATCCACATAATTGATTAGAGAGGTAATTATTAATTTAGTTACGTTCTTGGGTCAAATTTACTTACGTTTAAACTGAAGAATCATGATAAAAAAGTTCAGGAAGAAATCAGGCAAAAGAAAAAAGCCTTTAAATACAGTAGAAATCCTTGGTTTTAAATTCGAAGTCTAAAATCAGTCTTTGAATTTTTGACTATATACAAAAGTTGTGTTCAAAAATAAACAGCAAAACCAGCGCATTGTTGTCCTAGTGGTAAAGAAGTGTCTATTAGGTATTCCATTATTTGGGATCAATTTCCTATGGAAGAGATTATTTACGACTAGGTATGGACCCGTGCGTTGCACGGGTTTTGATTGATGTTTTAATTTCATGAAAAACATAAAATTGGAAAACTTTCTATTGCACTTGTAGAATTTTGTATATATTATGTGAAACTTATTTAAATAATAAAAATTTGTGTTTCCACGTAAGTTTTGATTGGTATTTTAGTTTCAGTAACTATAGTGCATAAGCAGTTATTAGAAACTTTGTATTTAGGCTAGATAAAAATCCAGACCGAAAATTTAAATCAAACCCAACCCCAAAAATATGAATTAGAGTGAAATACAATGACTTACAAAGTTGAATCGAACCAATGGAGTTGATGAGAACATCATACACATTCTTATGCTCTTAATATAATATTTGTATTAATTTGTTATTTTTTCAAATAATTTGCTTCTCACTTTATAATAACAATAAAGACTTTTTATTAAACTAATTCAGTCTTAATTAATTTTCCGAGTTCATTGTGTCTTGATGCTACCTTCCACTATAACAACTTAACTAAAATGAATTATAAGAAAAGTACTACCTAGAAAACAGAATATGTGATAAAATAATTCGTAAAATTTGATTTTAATACCAAATCAGTTACAACGTTAATAATAATAAAATTTAATGACCAAACAATTAAAATTTTAGATTTTTGTATGACCAAACACATATAAACCCAAACATGAAAAACTTAATTTTCTTATGATTATTCATGAAGAATAAGATAATAGTAAAATGGTACCAAAAATTATAATAATGGAGAATAGTAGTGACAAACTTTTTGAAACTATATTAAGGAAATGAAAAAGAGAGACATATATTGATATTAAAAGAATAGAAAATAAAGAAAATACAACATTCATATATTACAAATTTATCTAAAAATTTTGCTTGTTTTTCTTCTAGAACAAAATTACTTTTTTCTTTTACTTTTGTTCTTCTCGTTTTTTGTTTGTTTTTCCACAATTATTATCCATAACAATTGACTAAACAAAAAAAATTCAAGTATTAAGTTACATTATATAATAAATCGACCAAACATGTTATAAAAATTACCAAACATAATATATAGTACATTTACTTTTATGTGTTTATAAATCTTTAAAACTTTGATAAGAAGATTGGATTTTTCTTTTTAACTTTTATTTCAAATAAATAAGTTTTGCACGTAGCAATTTTTTTAATCTCTTCCAATTCTTTTCCCGTGAGTTTATTTTGAACTGTTAGCATATGATTATCTGTTTATCATATAAAGCTTTCTTTTTTAGTAGTTACTCCACTTATCTCTAGATTATATTCACCAAATATAACAAAAGTGTAGAATCATTTTCACGATCTACCATTACTTCTATTTTGAAACTGAAAATTACTTTTTTGACAACCTGAAAATGAATTAGTTTTAAACTTTAATAATATATCAATATGTATTGATATATTTTTATTTGTACATTGATAATAGATTTATTTATTTGTAACTACATATTTGTATAAAACTTATAGATCAATATATATTGATTGTATAAAACAATTCTTTTTTTGTTAATGTTAGTTGATTATGTTATTACTAACTATGAGAAACATTAAACTACTGTTTTCTTTTATAATTCTTTTGTTCAGGATTAAAATAAAAAATAAAATTACTTTCAAATATATTTTACAATATTTAGGATTCAAAAATAAAAAGTACTATCAAAAGTTTTATTAAATTATTACATATTTATGAATTTTTAAGACATCTCATTATATTAAAATATTTCTTTCCATGTGTCATGATCATATTAATTAGAAACTTTGAAAACCAAGCTTTATATATATAAGATTAAAATTATAAAATCTTTTAAGTTTATAATTTTGTAAAAATAAAATAATTATCTATTAATTGTATATTTATGAGGAAAATCACTTAGATATTTATAAGAAAAATCTAATCTTATAATTACTTTTTTTATAAGGAAATTCTTTATCTTAAACCAATGTCTACTGATTTTTAATTATTTTAAAATCATATATTTTATTTGATCTTGAAAATAAGGTTCTTTACAAAAGGAATATTACAATTAAAACAAACTTACATTTGTAATTATTTTAAACCATATGTTTTATTTAACCTTGCAAATAAGATTCTGTAAAAGGAATACTACAATTAAAATAAACTAAAAGAAGTTTTTCAGTCTCTTTGGTTTAATATTTTTAACAGAAGAATACTATTGAATATTTATAAGTAAAAATATTTTTGTAAATATTTTAATCTCTAGTGAAATTTATCTTATAATAATTTTGTGTATTTTGTAATTATCTTAAACCCACGTTTAAAAGAAAAGAATACCATTATTAATAATTATTTATATTTAAATTTTTCTTTTCAGTTTTTTTTGTTTGTTTGTTTAAGATTTTACAGAAAACGAAAACTAACTTTTAAAATTCTCCTTGTTTAAGTTTTCTTAAAACAAAATTGTTACTTACCACATGTGATAATCTTAAATATATAATTACGATCATGTTAATTAGCAACTTTGGGTACCAACTTTATATAAGAAAAGCTAATCTTATAATTATTTTGTTAATAAAAAATTCATCTTACACCAATGTCTACTAATTTTGGAATTATCTTACACCCACATATATATATATATATATTTTATTTGACCTTGAAAATAAGGTTCTTTAAGAAAATAATACTACAATTAAAATAAACTTATAGATGTTGTAAATTATTAACCCAAGATTTTTTTATTTAACTTATAAGAAGTTTTCACAGTTCTTTTGATTTAATGTTTTTAACAGGAAAAATACTATTAAATATTATAAGAAATTTTTTTGTAAACATTTTAGTTTATAACGAAATATATCTTAAAATAATGTTTTGTATGTTGTAATTATCTTTAACCCACGTTTAAAAGGAAATATTACTATTAAATCGTTATTTATATGGAAATATTTGTTTCTTTACATTTTTTTAAAACTAAAATTGACTTTTAATAAATTTTGGATTAGTTATATTGAAATTATTTTATTTTGAGTTTTTTGTTTTTTAATATTTTACAGAAAAGGAAAACTAACTTTTAAAATTCTCTTTGTTTAAGTTTTCTTAAAACAAAATTGTTATTTACCACATGTGATAATTTTAAATATATAACTACGATCATGTTAATTAGCAACTTTGGGTATCAAACTTTATATTAAAAATCTCATCTTATAATTATTTTTGTTAATAAAAAAATTCATCTTAAACCAATGTCTACTGATTTTGTAATTATCTTACACCCATATATATTTTATTTGACCTTGAAAATAAGGTTTTTTATGAAAATAATACTACAATTAAAATAAACTTATAGATTTTGTAAATTACTAACACAATAATTTTTATTTAACTTATAAGAAGTTTTCAAGTTCTCTTTGGTTTAATGTTTTTATCAGGAAAATACTATTAAATATTTATAAGAAAAACTTTTTGTAAATATTTTAATTTGTAACGAAATTTATCTTAAAATTATGTTTTGTATCTTATAATTATCTTTAACCCACGTTTAAAAGAAATATTATTATTAAATAATTATTTATATGGAAATATTTGTTTCTTTACATTTTTCATTACATTTTGTTAAAAAGTAAAATAACTTTTAAAATTTTTGGTTTAAACTTTTTAAAGAAAATTGTTATTTAACACATGTCATAATCTTAAATATATAATTGACATGTGTGGCGATCATGTTAATTAGTAACTTTGAAAACCAAGCTTTATATAATAAGATGTTTAGATTTCTGGAAAAAAATTATCTTTTTATTACTAAAAAATAAAAAAAATAAGAAGCAAACTGCAAAGTTGTATTATTGGTAAATATTCCGTCCGGATGACATAAAATTCGATTTCCAGCTGTAGGTACTAATTTTATAATCATTGTTTCCATAAAATTTTTGACTCCAATTATTAACCATCGCCAAAAAGAATAGTTAAACTATGAAAAAAATTAATTAAACCACAGATAATTTCAAAATTTGTGGAATGATGGTATACATGTTAAATTGATCAAAATATTTTATATAGAATTCATTTTGTTATAAGAAAAAAGAAATATCAATAATTAATCTATTTATTAAAATGTAAAATAACTAAAAATTTAAAATACTTTAGTTATTATTATAAATATTTAGTTTATCTTTTAATATTTTTAGTAATAAATTGACATTTTATAATATTATAACACAAGTTATAGTATAATTTTACCTACAACAGAACTATTTACTATTAGAAAATTATTGCTATTTATTTAAAAATTTAAAATGGTACTATCATACAATTTAATAATATAAAAGTATTGATCTTGTAAATAATTTTCTAAAACTCATTTTTCTACTTAATAAAAATTATCTTTGTATTTTGGTCAATAAAAACAGAAACCTGCATTTTTGCATTTTAGAATTTTTATTGATTGGTAAATTATCTGTGGAATCGTATTTAAAATCCATTCCACCAGGTTACCAATCAGGGTTTCTGTTATCTAAATGTCGGTGTTATGGTTATATGACGTGGCCACAGATCCATTTCAGTAGCAAGACATGTGTTGCAAATCTTGTCCTTATGGATCACATGAAACCGTCCCAAATACGCGTGTCAGGATCCCAACGGAACATTCGAATTAAACCTAATCTTGTTAGTCTCAGTCATGTTCACATATCCTCGTACTTCATTCACACATCGACATTTCCGAAAACCTCACAAAATCAATGGCAGAGTTTCATCTTCCTTCCGAGAACGAAGCAGGGCAATTTCCAGCCGAAGATTTTGAAGACAACGCTACTTTCATCGACGAGGAGTACCTCAACTACCTCCACTACATGGCTTCGCGGAGCAACCATGGAAACGAGACGTTTGGGTCTTACGATGAAATCTTCGGTCGTGTGTTGGGAAATTCATCTTCTACACGGCGGCAGGAAGTGACGGAGGAGCTTCCGGTGGTGGAGTTGACGGCTGAGGAACTGATGGAGAGAGGTTTGGTGGTTTGCGCCATCTGTAGAGAGGAGCTTGCTGCGAATGAGAGACTCTCTCAGCTTCCTTGTAGCCACTGTTACCACAAAGACTGTATCTCGAACTGGTTGACTAATCGGAACACTTGTCCTCTTTGCCGTCACAATGTTAGAAACTAGTTAGGTTGAGTTTTCTTGAATCTTTGTTTTTGGTTGAAGTTGGTAAAATCTTTATCGGACCTTGAATATGTCACAAGAAAAATCGAAAGACTTAGCCAATCCTTTCTATCCAAAAGGATTTGTTTAGACTAATTAACTTTGAAAGCTTGGTTACTAATTGTGTAAAAACAAAGATAATAAAAAGATAAAATTATGTTAGTCTAGTTCTTTTGTTTTCTCTTATTATTGGTCAATGATATATTTATTTTCTGTAAAACTTTTTTTCGTAATGTGGATCTTCCAGCATAGTTTACAGACCTTTTGAGTCTACATCACGTGAATTTACAAACCAATGGAAAACTCCAAAAGAAAGGAGAGTCAATGCCTGATCAATCCATGTCATCTCCATAGCCATTTTCACAAGAAGAAATTGTGAACACAACTGTAAGTCTGTAACCCATGCAAGTAATGGTAACCCGTGTATGCATTACACGTTGATCAATCCACATCTTGCACGCTGTTCTAGTTTTCAAGTTATATGAGCCAAGTAGAAGTTCGATAAACCACTAATTATAGTTAGCTATGTAGTTCCCTTTAATCACGAAACAAGATCAAGCACGAAACAAGGATGAAAAAACGTTTGACCCGTTAAAACTGACAATCCATACCTAAATACTAAACGTTTTTTTTTTCCGTTAAAAGGTTGAATTTATTGAGAAAACAAAGAGGTACTAACTGATAGTTCAACTAATACATCAGAAAACAAATTAGTGAAGGTTTTGGATTAAGGACCAACGATCTAAGAGACCACACCGTACTCACTGGACACCGTGTAAGGAAGTGAGATTATGCGATCGGGAACTGCCTTGTTAATGGTACAAACACTACAATTTAGTCATCCCCATTGAGCCCAACTTTTGTTTGTTTTTTTTTTGTTTTACATCAATTCTTCCCAAACTTGTAGAAATAGCAAATGATGAATGAGTACCTCCTTTCATTGGTCAAAGTGGTACATTATTATTTGGTCCAAAAAGGTGGTACATTATTTGGGCTTCGCTAAAGTTGTTCTTCTAATTGTTTTCCAAATGGATTGCAAGTGATCCATTGGTTTGTTTTATCACAACAAGGTCGTGATCCATTAGTTTAATTTAAGATATACTAGTTCTTTAACTTTGATGCCTCTATAATTGTACATGGAATGTAAAACTTTTTTTTTCGACTAAAGGGAATGTAAAATTTTTTTTTTCGACTAAAGGGAATGTAAAACTTTCATACAAGCACTACAGTCCGAAAAGAATATGATTTATGGGCCATGGACTGATGCTGAGGAAAGAAACAAATTTAATTAGAAACATAAAAAGAGTATGAGAAAGTTATTTAATTATATATAAAAGTAATATCATGGGTTATAATATATGTGACATTTGCGTAAATGTGTTGGCTCATTTTGTTTAACTGAAAAAAATGTATGAGAAAATTATTTAAAGTATAAAGGTATGAGATCAATGGGTTATATATATGCGTAAATGTGTTGCCTCCTTTTGTCAAATCTTACCCTTAGAAGGTGGTGGTTTAGTGGTATTTGAGATTTCCCAAGTTCACTAGTTCAATTATATGAGAATGGTGATTATGCCTTAAACATGATATTATCAACGGTTGGCTCCGGACATAATAATCGTAAGCAAACAATCTTTCTGCTTTTTTTGGTTAACAACAATTAGTACAGAGTCAGAGTTTATTGGATATATACAATTTTATATATAGAAACACAATATTGAACTAAAATCATGTAAATTTAAGTTAAAAATAAAAGATAATCTGAGATTGATGCTGAAGCTTTTAAATTTAAGTATCTAAAAGTTCCAAAATAACAATAATATCAATTGCGTTAGCTCTTTTGTGGTGTGGGGTTGTGGATGTGCCTCCCTAGCCACCCACCCTATATAGTTTGGCCTTATCCGCCCAAAATCATACTATGAATGATTTTGCCCCCTTCACATGATGTATTTAACCCAATTCCTTTCATTTGTTTCTTTTAAGATCTTTTTTTAATCTTCTGTGTGTGTAAAAGATTCTTGTATATATCTATTTCCTACAAACGAGTTTGATCTCAAATGTTTCCAATAAGCC
The DNA here is from genome assembly GCA_016432835.1 of Brassica nigra. Lineage (NCBI taxonomy): Eukaryota > Viridiplantae > Streptophyta > Magnoliopsida > Brassicales > Brassicaceae > Brassica > Brassica nigra. Next base: position 9,837,467 of record CM028247.1, on the reverse strand, counting down.
CCATATTCTCTATTTCCAGCCACATTTTGACATCGTTGTTGTTGTTGTTACCAACTTCTAAGATCACCATGAATAATTACTATTATTATTATTATTATTATTATTATCTTCACTTATATGTATATATAATTCCGGTTAAGAATTTCAGTTAACTTTGTGTGTACTTTTCTATCTTATAATAACAATGTTTGGGAATATATATATAGAGAGAGGGCAAGAACGTGTGATCAAATGATAAAGAGACATTGGCTAAGGGAGATAAATAGTATAAAACGACAAGAGGTTAAGAGAGTGTCTATTCTTGAGGGTACAAGATCTAAGAGCATATATTATCTTTAATTATAACATTGTTTTATGTCATATTGACTCAATATTAGGATGTTACTTTCATATACATTTCAATCCAATCCAAGCTTTTTGTGTCTTGGATCTTTAGAATTCAGATCTTTGGAAAATAAATACGTTAGTTTCCTCTCTTGTTATTCAACTATTGGTTTCATATCAATTCTGATATGATTACCATATTTTATTGGTAGAATGTGCAGAAGAGAGAAAATCCGCTGTCACTTTATATTGAACCAAACAGCCATGCCTTATGTTTGGCTAAGTAGACCTCGTTTGTAGCTAATACTGGACGTTGTGAGACGAAGACTATAACGTGAAGCAGGAGACCACCACGTCGAGTGTACACATTCTTAACACTGATAAACATGTATGTATAGACTTCGTTTTGTAAAGAAGACAACATATATCGATAAAGCTTTATTTGCTACATAACCGAAATGTTCGATATTTTGCTCAGCCCTAGCTGTGTTGTAGACATGTTGTAGCAATCAGAATATCCAACCGCTAGCTATTCAACACGGGTAAGATATGACAACGGTAAAGGCAATTGACATTAACACACGTGTCTAAATCTGATTATGTGTTGACAACTACTTATGAATCCGTTGATTTAGTTTGGACCCATTGTAATCGCACGATTCCATAATTAGGATATAAATATTGAGTTCATTAATTCGTATTCTTTCCAAAGTGAGAATCTCAACTAGTTTTTCGACACCAACTTCGTGTTGAGTTCAAGTTTGTATACTTATGTGTTTATTTCATGTCCATACACAGTTCTATTTAGATTTTTTTTACACTCTAGAACACTTTCTGTCTTTTGAATTACTCTACTAGACACTTCCCACTTGTCCAACACAATATGCTTATCGAAAGACTTCCTTACCCTTACTTCTTCTCTTTCCTTACCCTCACTTCAGACCAGACCAAGCTTCATCTAACCAAACATAAGTAACCATGGTTCCATCATTTTTAATATAATTTTTATATTTCAGATATATCCAACCACGTTTTCGTTTAAAACACAGATCTACTTTCACTTTCCCCAGACCAATAAAACCCTAATTTCTTCATCCCTCTTTCCAACGACGGCGACGAAGATTAAGTGAACTCAAAAGCTTACTGAATCGGACCCGCAGTTTGACGAACAACAATGGCGAAGAAGAAGTCCAAGTCTTCTCCGGAAAAGGCCAAGAAGAATTCTGATGCGTTTCAGGAACCAGAACCACCGCAGTCCGCAAAAGGTTTCTTTTTTGGTCCTCCGTCGTTCTTCTGTTTTTCAATTGAAAGTTTGGTGTTTTTTTAACCTAAATTCTCTAACCCGAAGACTCTCTGTCGATTTGAAGAAACCCTAACCCAGCCAACTACTCTCATCCTCCTTGTTGAGGTCACTTTGGAATCACCACTCAGTGATTTGAAGATAAATATTTGTACTTTAACTTCCATGCCATGGTTTTAATCTTTCCTTTTGATTGACAAGTTTTATTTGTGATGTCTCCATTTTTTTATATTGTTTTTTTATTTATTGAAATCTTGTAGGATTGATAATTTTCTCACACCTCGTCCAAAATATTTGCAGGTGTGCTCAAGTCTGGCCCCCAGCTTCGCCAATGGATATTCTATCCACAGGTGAACCAAATTGAGTTCTCAAGTCTGGCTCCGAGCTTCGTGGATGCTTCTCTCCTCCGACCAGTTGTTTCAACGTTAAGCCACCGGATCCGCCTGGCTCTCTGAAGTCCAAACCTTTCAGATGCAGGCGCAACCTTACTTTCTCAGCCACCGATTTCATGCTCTGAAGTCCGAACCTTTCGGGTTCGGGAGGTCTAACCGAGAGAAAAAACAGAGGAGCTCTTATGCAAATCAATGGTTTCCTACTTGGCAGTCACAAACAATTGTATTAAAAGGTATAGGCTTTGATTTAATCCATAACCTGTGAGATCAAAATAGAGAAGTTAGTTGTAGACAAAAAAAATTCTTATTCTTTTGTTGAGGGTTTTGTTCACGTGAATCCATGTCCACATCCACACTTTTAGTGAGGGTTTTGTCAAAATATAGATGTAGATGTTTTGGTGTCCATGTCCATACGAAAGAAAAAAAGAAAATCAGAGGAGCTTTTATGCAAACCAATGTTTTTCTTCTCGGCAGTGACAAGCAATGGTATCAAAAGTATATGTCTTAGTTTTAATTTAGTCCACAACTTCTGAGATCAAAACAGAGAAGTTTGGGGTGTAGACAACTTCTTGTTTCTTCTTCTTTTGGTCTATATCTATATCCACATTTTTTATGTCCACATTTTTTATGTCCACATATTTTGATTATTTATTACTATAGCAAATTCAGAGTTGTTTAGAAGATTTAGTTGAAACTTGAAACAAGAGGACAATATCACTATAGCAAATTCAGAGCTTTCAATAAACCAAAGCACTAAGCAACTCATAAACCAAAATTTAAAAAACTGTGAAGACAAAGCTGTTTATTAAGGAAGAAGATGCAATGTTGACAAAAAAAGGAAGAAGATTGAATTAAAATAGTACAAAATACAATGTTAAAACGGTTTTGGCTGAACTTGGTGAAGTCACAAACACGTCCAACACGGGATCCCGAAAGTTTGGATCGTCGGTGCAAGTAGCCTCAGTCAAAAGTCACAACGCCGGCATGAGCTGCAGTTGGAAGCCACCAACTTTGAGAATTGGGGTTGGAGAAAGACCTCGACTTTGAGTTTAGAAATTGGATTATTTATTTTATTCATAACATTTTCATCTACAAATTGAATTCAAGTTTTGTTTGTGGCTGTTCTTTGATACACACCATCCATAACTTAATTTTTGTAATAAGATGTCCACAATTCATTTTTCAAAAAAAATTATACCATCCACATCCATAACTGACTCTTTCGAATTAGACCGTACACAATTTATATCTATGGAAGTTTGACTACTTACGTCAGTTTAAAAATATGAAACACGATTGGTCCCCACACAAGTGGCAGCATTTTATATTAAAAAAACTAACTACACTACAAAGAAATTTAACCAAGGCTGAGGGGTATATTGGTACAAACATGTAGGGGGAAGAGGAAGAAAGTGTCCCTCAAGTGGGAAGTGCCTTATCATGTTAAAAAAGAGAAAAAAATGTCTCTTAAAGTAACCAACTCTTCTATTTACGTATATATGTGTACTTTTTATTTTTTTTTATGGTCATTTTTTTATCAACTGAAATTTACATTGATGAAATTAAAAAGTGCCATAACAACATGGCCAGCTGGACAAGAAAATAGCCAATTTCTGAGTCTAGGACAACAGAATGGTTCCGAAGAACCGACTTTGCGAGAAAGTCACTTCAAGGTTTTCGGAACGAAAAACAAAAGAGAAAGAGATAGAAGCTAACGATTTCGAGAGATTATTGATATCTGCTACAATACCGAAGATTTCTTTGTCCATGAGATTATTGTTGATCATTTGAATAAGCGTTTGATAGTCCGAAAAAAGCTCTAAAGCTTTCAAGACCGATGGAGATAGCGTGACAATCATATTAAAGATTATATTAAATGGAATTGAGTATGATACTTTGAAATCTATTTTAGCATGTATCGTTGATCAATTCACAAGTTTTTATTCCATTTCTACAAAAGAATACAAAGATATCATCATTGATATTTGGTTATTGCGAAGATTGAGTCTTATTACTACAAGGTAGAATATGATTATATTGATGGCGAAGTTCAATAATCACCAATGTTGCGTCAGTAATTTCAATTTGGGACGCAAGTAAAATTTATTGGCAAACAAACACTGACATTACAACATGGTCAATAATTCATTAATATATTTTAGGATGATTTTTAAATATTTTTAATGAAAATAAAAACTCAGCAATGTATCAGTTTTATAAAATTATTGAAAATATAGGAATACCTAACAAGGAAAATGTCAATATGTTACCAACAATAAGTCTGTCAAAAACGCTGACAAAAGACAAAACAAAAGGTCTGTCAAAAACTAGGACTAAAAACAACCCTTCATCAGAATTTACCGATGGTATTGTAGAAATTCAAAACCAACTCTTGAGTTTAGGTTACGTTATTGATCTTTGCCAACTGATTCTCCATATATATGTTAATAAAAATCCTCATAACAGAAAAACTTAGGAACTAAATATTTATGTTGTCTAATTGCCTATCCGCACTCACCACTAGTCCAGCACGAGCAAGCAATACTTATTGCTTTCTTACGAACGTTCATCCACAAATTTAACCGTCTAGTGGATCTCAAAAATCTGTCCGTAATAATATTTTATCAACAAGATAGTTATCTTCAGTGGTAATATCATTTCTTACCTTCTCATCATAGTAAAATAATTTCCTTAATATTTAGAAATGCTAAAAATATTATGTATTAAAGATTCCTTTAGTTGGTTTCTTAGTGCTACATTTGTTATTGGAAGACAAGTTAAATCGAAGTACTCTTTCCGTGCAAAAACCAGAGCCGTTATTCTAGGAGTGTGTTCTTTGTCGCCAAGTTAGTGTTCCCAAATTACCCTTACCTTTTGCGTATGGAAGATATGGTGTACTTAGGGCTGTTCAATACGGTAAAACCGAATCGTACCGAACCGAAATAGACAATATGGTTTGGTTTTGGTATACCATATAAACCGAATGGATGTGATTTTAGAAAAAAACTGTAGGATTTGGATATGGTTTGGTTTATAACCGATTAAACTGAATAAACCGAACAAAACCGATCAAAAGTAGAAACATGTAAATATGTATCTATTTTATAACAACACATGAAAATATGTTTGTTATATAAGTTAATTTCTGTTAATAATAGTTACCATATTTTTATAGTAATAAAAAAACTCTAATTTGTAAAACACTTAAACTATAATTAAATAACAATATATCGCGATTGTGACTTCTTATTTTCTTAGTCTTCCTTTTTTTAGTTTTTTTGCTTTATTTTAGCATTGACTAAATTGAAGTGAAGTTTATAAATTTGATGGATAATAATTAGTGAAAATTCTTCATAATTTTTTTCTTATCAATAAACGAACAAATTTTCGTGTTCAATCGAAGAAGCATGAATTTGATGAACAATAAATATGGAAGAGGGGAAAAACTTTTCTTTCGTGCTTCTGTTTTGTTTCTTATTTTTACTTTCAAATAGCTTTGATTCTAATTCTAAATTTGATTATTTTATATGATGGTAGAAACGTTTTTTACTTTTTTGTTCATTTATTTGAATTTAATAAATGACTGCGTTGATAACATGACTCTAAAATTCATATAATATGATCTCAAACTAAATAGTTAGGTTTTTGGTATAAAACCGAACAAAATCGAAAACCGACAGTATATAAACCGAACCGAACCGAAGTAAATATGGATTTAGAATGGTAGTTATATTTTAGTAACCGAAATACCGAAAAACCAAAAAAACCGAACCGAACCGAACTGATATCCGGATTGAACACCCCTAGGTGCACTGGAAAAACTGTTTTCACATTCAAGGGTATTGTTGGAGTATTTCATGTAAATATTTACTAGAACGTTTCAGTTTAATCATTGCTTTTTATTTCGAATTCCCCCCTACAAGAATAAAAATAAAAGATCACAAAGAGGCAATATATACCATACATGAAAATCCAATATACAATAGAAAATTCCCTGTCAGGCAGATAACAAGCTCAGATGTACTCTCACTGTTGGTGAGATGCTTACACCATATGAGGCAACGGCACTTTCACGAGCATGAGTTTTGGAGGAACGATTTCGAGAGTGAACCGGATAGCTACGCATCCAGCTTCATGGTAAAATATAAACAACTTGATATGAATACATTACCTAGTGTTAATACGATTATAGATGTCTAATTCGGTTTAACTAATCTGAATCATTTCTAAACCGTATACAAAACTAACCTTGACACGAAATGAAGAGGAAATAACTGGCTTATGTTTAAGTAAAAAAAAAAACTGAGCTGACTTATGTTTTCATATACGAACATGTGACTGGAAGAAAACTATAGTTTTACTTATATTATAAGATTTCGCTCATATTTGCAACTCGGCTACACAAAGATGAGTGTATTGATTCCTTGATGGATCTTGATATTGAGATGAAAAATATTGTAAATCTATTAAAAACAAACAATAAATAAAGTAGGATCAAACCTTGTGTGATGCATATGTTATGTGTATAGAGAGATCCAAGAAAAGTACATTAAGACAAAAATCCCCATTACTAGGTATTCAGCTGCTCATGGTTCCCTACACACTTGTGCATTTTTGTGTAAACACTCTTAAATACATCTTTAATAAATGATGACTCATTATATCTTATTCATATATATATATATATAGAGAGAGAGAGATCTATACTTTGCAGCAATTGTGTAAATAACGAAAAAAAAACAAATTTATAAAATATGAAGACCTTTTTAAAACACTTTAAGAAAATGAAAGAAGAGTCTTTCCTTGTCTCATGATATTTTTGACCATTTAGTCCACTCAACCTAGAGAGACTTAGAGACCACAAGGCTCCTGTGAAATTAAATTTCATCAAGCAATAAACACTCCGTATTTAAGACTTTGATTGTTATTAATATAATGATTTGATTTTGTTGTTATCTTTTATACGGTGCGTATATTGCGTTTTCAAAATTCATTTACATCAGCATTTATCTTTATCCACCATGGTAGACAGTACAATACGTAACTTAATTCACACTTAAGTGAGTAATCTTATTTTACAACCACAACTATATGTTATTGTAAAGTCTTATTCTACCTTTTTGTTTTGCCAGTCTTTAGTCTAATTTTTAATACTTATAAATAGAAGCATGTGTTTATTAATAATTAAACAAATCTACAATTATCACTGGCCAAGAATTTTCATAAAAATATAGTAGCATATATTTCATAGAACAAGAATAAAGAAAATAGTTTTATTTCTCTTAATACCAAAATGGTACTGTTTGATGACAAGTAGAATACTAGAATTTATTTATTCTTTCAATGCGTAGAAAATACAGGTTTCTTTATTGACGCAAAGCACAATGGGATCTGAAAGACAAATGACTCCTCGCATCAGCACCACTCGATGCTCTGATATTTCGTATCTTGTTGTATGTTAAAGACATGATGTTAAATAAAATATAATGCAAATATCTTCCTCTCGCTGATGTAATAAGAAAAAGTAATTCATATAGATTATGATTATCCACTACTCCCCCATGCACCTTCTTATATTTTTGTGTAGATATAAAACTTATGGAGTGAAAATAGATTATTCTAAATCCTACAACAAAAACATAAACATGTCCATGATAGGCCAAAGATTGCGGCTGAGATGCCTCGGATACCTTTGCTTTATCCAATGTGGGTGACAAAGCGGTCGTATATACAATCTATAAACTCATTTCTAAGTAAAAGATATGTATATTATAAGATATTGATATAGTAACGGATATAGATATAGGATGCAAAATTCTCGTTTAGTCTATCAATGCCCAAGAAATCACACAAACTTTTAATTTTTTTTTTTTTGAAAAAGAAAACTTTTAATTTTTGAAATCGTAATCTAACCGATTCATAAGAGAGTTTAAAAAGCAAAAATTCTTTGTATTACATTCAATAAAACATGACTTTTACAAATCAAGAACTCAATACTATACTAATTAAAGAAAATCTAATTCTTTAAGATTTCGATCTAATTTTCTATCTAAAGTTTAAATTACTAAATTTCTAGTATTTTAAAAATAATATTATAAAAATAAAATTAAGAAAATGAGATAAAAGCAAAAGCTCATTAGTAAAAAATCCTTCACTGCATTAGATTCAGATAATATCTAACACACACCCAGAGCAAGCAAGCACGCATGTATATGATTTCCAGAGCGCCGAATACATACCATGAGTCAAGAGCCATTTAAACGTCCTTCGTTTTCCAACCTCATAGACCAGTTTACTGTTTTTCCAGAAAACTTTCATTCTACGTCCTTTAAATGCCAGTGTGTACGTTTGCCCAAAATAAAAAATGCTAGTGTGTACTGTTTGGCCCGTATTGTTAGAGGTTGATATGTATCTGTTTTTAATTTTATTTGTGAATTCTTCTCCTTGTGTTTGGTTGCAAAATGAGATAGTGAATGAGATTTTAATATTACTATAAATAGTATGTCCTATATATGTTTTTATCATTTTTCAAAAAGAATTCAACTATTGACTTGCCACACTCAAATAACTACTAATCACAAGTATCACTACTGTTAGCTATGCAATCTGTTAGAAAATCAAAAATGCATCTTAAACTTCGGAAAACCATTATACCACTGAATCAAAGGGTTTATTGTTCAAAATTTAATTTGGGAAAAGAAATTAAAAATGTATGAAAAGCTTTATGCTTTTCTTACGCCCATGTCCCTCCCGTGTGACGACGGTGTGGAGATTTTTCTTGACTGAAAAAAGAGAAAACAGAAATGGTCAATAGTATTTATTAACTTTCTAGACACCATATTATCACAATATTAACTTTTTTAGAAGTCAGATAGTTATCCATCATTCAACAAATTTGCAATTCCAGTTTGTAATGTATTTTAATCAACAGGTTGGAAGGTTATCAGTGTTTGATATGTTTTACCTCAATCAAGACAATTATGGATATAAGAAATGAGTATATGTATTATACATATATAGATTAATGTGACATGATCTAGGTGCACATTTACTAAACTTTTATGTTAGAAACTTTGTTATTGCTTCACCCAATTGCAGAAAATGGGCTCCACGCCCCAACCTCTTCTCTCATTTACTCTATAAAACCATCTCCTCTCTTCACACACCAAAAACTCCATCAAAATTCCTCAATCTTTTTTTTTTCTATCTCACCTACCTCTCTTCACAAGAAGTAAAAACCCTAACTTTCTACCCAAGTCAACTCCAAAATGCAGCCTCAACCCGACGTTTTCAGCCTTCAGAACTACCTAAACTCTTCGATCCCATCTCCATATCCTTCCCATTTCCAGATATCATCGCCATTTCCAATCAACGGTCAAAACCCTAACTCCTTCTACGGATTCCAAAGTGCTACAAACAATCCTCAATCCATGAGCCTAAGCAGCAACAACTCGACTTCAGACGAAGCCGAAGAGCAGCAGACAGACAAGAACATAATCAACGAGCGGAAGCAAAGAAGGATGATATCAAACAGAGAATCGGCAAGGAGATCGCGTATGAGGAAGCAGCGACACCTTGACGAGCTCTGGTCTCAGGTGATGTGGCTGAGGATCGAGAATCATCAGTTGCTTGATAAGCTTAACAATCTCTCTGAATCTCACGAGAAAGTTCTTCAAGAGAATGCTCAGCTTAAAGAGGAAACATCTGAGCTTAAGCACGTCATCAGTGATATGCAAATTCAAAGCCCTTTCTCTTGCTTCAGAGACGATATAATCCCCATTGAATAGAGCATTTTTACCCCATGTACCACGGTTCATATATGTATTATGTGTGTATATCCGGAGATCTTTTTTGTTTACCAAAAGTTCCGGGTCTTAGTCCTCATGCCGGGGATAGGAGGAGGTCAATTAGTCCAAAGATTAGTGTTAATGAAGAACAAATATAAGTGGTGTTGGTCAAATCATGGGCCATACTGGTGATGGGGACATTGTAAGGTGGTGTGGGTTTTGTTTTTTATTGCAACGATTTCCAAATTTCCAACTACTAACCAACACATACACACACACTTATATGTTAACATATATTATATTTAATCTGACATCAAGTACATGTTATCATCTTTTGGAGAAACCAAAAAATTAACAGAGGATGGTTTGTGGATTCATGATGATTTCTTTTGTGAAATTTCTAAATTTGATTATATTAGGCAGAGACCACGAACAAGCTTATCTGTAACAGTTAGTCTTTAGCCCCACCAAGAACGTATCTAAGGTGGTGCATCGACATAAAAATATTTAGGAATTTATGAAAAGATTTCTTTCACTGAAAATTGTATTCTCTAGCCTCTGGGTGCCGATAATCTAACTTAACAGTTTCGATAGTTTAGACATTTAACTGATGCTATAGTTTTTGGGGTTAACATTGTCTATTGGTACCTCATGTTTATACAGGGATACTATTTCCAAATTGTAAATTACATATTGTTGGAATCAGTGAGACCTTTATCTTAAATTTACGAAAATACTGTTTACGCCATTTCATCAAATGCATACTTTGATACTATAAACCTGTCACTTTTTTTTTGTAACAGATCTGTTATACATCAAAATCTACAAGAAACGGCTATAAAACGGAATTAAAAGATTAGTCAAGAACAGAAAACTATTTTCATATGGTACAAACTACAAAGTAAACCCAAACCTATCATGCTATCTTTCTTTGACACAGACAGATAGACAAAGAAACAATCTTACGTACGAAATCCTCTTACGAAATGTGGTCAACAAAACAAGCAAACTTTTATTTTTGTTTTCTTTCTATTTTTTCGTGTCATGAGATTCCTTGCCATAACCTTACTAGCCAAGAAACTTATAATCGCATAAAACATGTCATTTAATATATAACTTTCATTCAGAAATATTCAATCACTCATTCAACTTTTTTCCTCTATCATCACGCAGAACACAATGTCAGTGGAATACTCAAAGAGACAATAAAAAGATATAGTCACCTTTAACTTCTTTTTCTTTGTTTTCATTCATGCATAGGTAGTATATATCTTATGTTCAATACTCTCTTGACCAAAACAAATCTTTATTAATACCGAAGTATTTAAACCAAGCAAAACCTCAGTCCTTCCACATAGTACTCGAATCCGGGGCAAAAATACACATAAACAAAAGTTGGAAAAAGATACATACAACTTATAATATCATGTTCATCTAATAGTCAGCGACGACATTAACCAGCAATTAAATCATGCCAGTTTAAATTCTTTTTACTCGTAGTTAGTTAATTTTGTTACAGAAACATGTCGTTGATCCAGTCATTACGAAACAAAAACATATGGTCGATTTTGCTGGTCGCTAGCTACTAGAAGATAGAAAGGAACAAAATATATCACTAATCGTTCTACCAATCATTGTCGTGTTAAACGAAAGCCTTAGTCGCAGTATTGACTGCATAAAATTGATTACTGAAACTGAACAAAGACATATGATTAGTTCTTTTTTTTCAGGTTAAGTCATAAAAGCACTCTGGTCCTATAATATCGAAGAACCTTTTGGTTTCTTTTCATCTTCCAACAACAGTGGAGTTTCTTTTCTCGCTTTTGATTGTTTTATCTTTCACTTTACGTATTGTTTCAAGAATCATCTCAATCTATGTCTCTATCTTTCTATAAATGTGTGTGTCCAAAGTACGAGTGTATCTGAGACCATTCCTTTCTTTCTTTTTCGTTTCGTACGACAATTGGTTTTTCTTTCTTTAGATTTTTTTTCTTAAAAAAATTTATACAATAAAGTTTATCTTTTGTTTTTGCGTCATAAAGCATGTGAATGTTAATGGGTACTTTGGATCAGTAAATTCGATGATACATTTATACGTAGAAGATACTTTTGTTTTTTTAAGCGAAATCCTAATCGTAAGTTTACAAAGAATCAGTAAATTGAGGATAATAACGTCAAAACAATAATTTTCATGGAAGGCCCATGGGCTATTTTCCAAACCTTTGGTTTATGACCATTTGTTTAGTTTGACTTCTTCTTTTTTTAAGAACTAGGCCCATAAGAACTTCCTCGGAAAATGGTTTGACCACTAGTTGTTGTGCACTTGGGGGATCAAATGGATTCCCCAACCACCGGAGACTCCGGTTAATGTTTTACCAGCAACTTCATCCAAATTTTTTGGGAAGGTAACCTATTTCCAAAATAGAACTATTATATAGTAACAAATGTATTTAATCTTTCAATTTCGTCATAATTGTACATCAGTTAAATTTAACAATATATTTCCACACACGATAAAAGTTTAAAACTTATTTCCACATAGACCAAAAATTTGGCTCGGTTTTAATGATTTATGACATGAATCGATAGTAAACCAGTTCAGATCGGTTGATATTGGTACAATCTAACACAAAAAGATTTACGTTTTTGGGTTTTCAAATTTGCTTAAGTCGGGTTTTGGGTCTTTTATTAGATCCAATTGTATTAGGTTGATTTAATCTGATTTAAATTCTCTAATCGGATCGTTATCAGGTTTAAGTAAGTCAATCATTGGTTAAGTTTAAAATTTAGGAAACACTTACCAATTTTAAACCGTTATTCGTTTATGTTAGTTCATCCTTCAAAGTTCAGGGGGAAACAGATTTCGAATTTTTATTGTGTGTGCAAATAGTTTGTTAAACTTAAATAGTGTGCAATTAGAACAAGATTGAAAAATTATGTACATTTATTACTGTATGATAGTTATGGTGTATAAATATGTCGTTTTCTCAAAAAAATTCTTCAAATATTACACTTTGGATCACTCTTATGCTAAATTCTACTTTTTGTTACATTTCATCAATATATCTATTGTAAATGGTATAGTGCGTACTCTTCTGTGACTTAATAGTTCACTTCCTCAATTTTGGGGGTGAGTGATTTATAAATTCTTTATGCGTCGCCCAAAAATTGTGAACATTCAAACAAAACTAATTATTTATCTGAGTAGTTCCCATGTTGCTGTCATGTGTCTGCGGTGGATCCATTTTCCTCTTTACAGCCAAACCAAACAAACGAACAAAACATTTTCATCATATATATTTAAGACAATTTGATCAAACACGCATAGAAAGCCACAACGCGATCAATAATGGAGAAGTTGTCCCGATGGACACGTTTCCTCACACATGCCTTTCTATACTTGTTTTCAGTTACACCAATTTGGTTCATGACAGCATTTCTCAACTGTACTTTTTATAAGCGAAATTTTGAAAGACTAACCATACATTTAAATGTTTATCTTATCCTTCTTTTTCCTTAAATATACTCGCCCATGAAAAGAACATGTGGCGTAAGAGACAGCTGTTCAACGTTACTTAGTTATACTTATAATCAATGTAAATGTAAATTTTAGTTTGCCAACAACCACCTAAACGTTCAGTCCAAAAAAAACAACCACCTAAACATGCATGTAGAGAAGGTGATCAAGAGATAAATAACAACCTTTATGTTCGATTTATTAAAAATAAAAGAAGAAATAATAATCAAGAGACGAGAGTCATAAGAGAATACAAATATCAATTGAAAAAAATAGAAATAATCAAACACCCTTTGTGTGAGGTATCAAAAAACCTCAACACAAAAAGGAAATCAATAATCCAATCCCAATATACATCCAAACCAACTTCAAGAAAAATAAAACTTACTTCTTTTTAGAAGATCTACTCTTGTTTTCACCTTTTTTCTTCTCTTTTGTCCTACATTTATGATTACCACTATTCTTATCATCATGTTTATAATCATAAACATCATTACTCTTACTATTACTTTCACTTTTCTCATTTCTTAAAACGAGACCTTCTCTTCGTCTCCCTCTGTTGCTCGTCTGGTGATAACTTGGCCCGGAAGAAGCATCGGAAGCCATTGAATCGTCGCTGTCTTTGTTGTTTTCGTACTCGTTGACATATTTTCTTTGATCTTTTTCAATGCTATGCCCTTCATAATATACCTCATCAATTACCTCTTCCTCGTCTTCCTCCATAGGCGAAGAAATATATGTGGTCCAGCCGGATTCGCTGCTGCTGCATTCTTCTCTCTCCATGGACAACTCAAGAACCCTAGTTTTGAATGAGAGAGAGAGAGAGAGAAGAGAGAGAGAACTGTTTGTTCTGTGTAGTCGTAATGTTTTGCTTGTAGTACTGGACCGTATATATAAATATATAATTGCATGTGCGTGGAAGACGACCCATGTTTTTCCATTAGTTTAATATGTTAAGGACAGCTTATGTCTAACGTATAAAGTTTAATCCGACAGGATTCGAAGAAGAATAGCTGTTTTTATCAAAAAGGGTTTGTCTTTTTATAAGTTATGATTTATGTGTAGTCTTCTTAGTCTTCTCCTAATATTATGAGCATGTTGAATAAATAAATGTTAATTAATATAGTTAATGGGTTTCTGTTAGAGAGAGGGAAGTGGTTTAAGTTCACATTGTGGCATGAGGGGAATGTATCTTTACACTAAGTATTCTCTGTAACGAAACCAAACACGCATGCATCTTTGTGGAGATTGGATGTTTGATTCAAATCAAGCCATGTTAGAGAACATGTTAGGATCATGCCCCCGTTTCACTATCCTCTTCTTTTTCTCATCAGATTCGAATTGTAACCAATTATAGACAAATTTGCAATTAATCTATCTATACTATTATTTGAGAATTGAATTTGTTGATTTGTCATGATCTTCATATTTTTAGCTTTAGTCATATTTTATGCTCAATTATTATTCTTAACAAATAATTTTAATAATTTTGCTGATAATTTATTATTATCTTCAGAATAGCTAAAACATTCAAATGATGATATCATAAATAAATTTATATTATATTTATTTTAGTAATATTATAATGTACCATATTAAAATACTATAAATATGATTATATTATATTTGGTTTAGTATATTAATCTGGCTTTATTCAATGTATTATATCACATAAAATAAAATGAATCATATATTTTTCACAATAAATTTATAAAAATTTTAGGATAATCAAAATCACTCATTGTGATAATTTTGAAAAAAAATTGACAAAAAAATTCAAAAATATTTATACTATTATTTGCAAAGTTATTTTTCATTAATTTGACAATCATCATTATCTAAAAAGACTATACATTATGTTATTCAAAAATATTTTAGATCATAATATTTTTAAAAAATAGAAATCCATGTATTTAATTTTATGTATAGATGAATGTTTTCAATTTTATTTTACGTAATAAAATATATTTATCAAAAATATTGTATAGAAAAATTATTATTTAATTAAATATTAAATTTTTCAAAAAAATGAAAATAATTTATTCTAATGGTTTTTGAACTGATAATAGATTTACTTACAAACTTTTGTAAAATTATTAAACACACAAGTGCAGACAAAACATATAATATTACATTATTTGGTATCACATATGCTTTGAATTGTAAAAATCGAACACGGGATAAGAGCAACCTCAATGGTAAAAATCCTCCAAAGTTTAAAAAAATTTAACATAAATATTTTTATTTAATAATTTCAACAAACCATTAGAAAGATAACAAATGGAAGAAAGAGTTCTAAGAAGTCAGAAGAAGTATCGGTGCACAAAACTGGTTCTCTCTTTCTCTTCTACTTTATCTGTTTTTTAATTTTTTTAATTCTAAGATACTTTGTCTAAACTCATTGTTGAAGGTGTTCTAATAGGGTGGACACAGTTACTCGTATTCGCTAGTTGGTCGGTACTTGACCGTAAAATCGGATATTTAGTTTGACCAAATCGAATCTATTTAAATTATTTGCAAGTATAATACAAGTATCAAATACTTAAATAAAAGTAACTATTTAGCGTTATTTGCTTATTACTCGTTTTTATTACAAATGAAAAATCATTTTCTTAAATAATAGTAAAATAATTTTACTTTCATTTTCATAAGTAAATCAAACTTAAATAATATATCTATATATAAATATGTTAAAGTTTTATTTTTCTTATATATTTTGTTTCTTCATATTAACTGAAACATAGAAAAATAAAATATTGAAGTTATTTAGCTTTGATTTAAATTTTATCAAACAATTTACCAATGATTATCAAGCAATTTACAAGTAGAAAGTAATAAAGCAAGATAATTTGCAAGTCCAAAAGTACTCGTTATTAACAAACTAAATATAAGTCCAATATTCGGCTTTTGCCTACCCCTACGGGATATATAAAGAGAAACAAAAAAAAATTGTTTCTTTTCTTTTCTTTCAAAAATTCGTTGATAGAAGTTGAAAATGTTGTTCTAATATTAAAAAAACACACACACACACACATATATATATATATATCTTTATTTATAATATTGGAAAAATGTTTAAAAGGTTTTCTTTAAGATTAAACTGCGATTGCCTTAGTTTTTTTTTTAAATCAAGGTTAGATATGTAGCTGTACTTCTCAACTAATATAAATAAGATAATTAATTTCACGAACAAAAATGCTCATCAAAAGCAGGACCTTGTAGTCGGATGATAGTGGACGGACTTGAGATGCAAATACTTTCAGGTTCGATCTTCCTACTGCACAAAACTAAATCACATTGTTATGGTCACCTACCACGGATATAGACTTACACTTTAAGACCCATCATTTGATAATTTTGGAGATAAGTCCATCCACGAATTTTGACTCTTCTGGACTCAACCAGGTTAAAAAAACTTCTCAAAAAAAAATGCTCATAATAGTTCATTTTTTGGACTTTATACGAAGCAAGTGGTTATAAGAACCGCATGTGATTCTATCCTTCAAAATTGTTTCTTTATGTTTATGAAAAATATTTAAGCAACTTTCTTTCGTTGTTTTAAAACGAATGTATTGGACAGGAGGTGTACAAAACCGGAGGTCTCCGAATCTATCGCAGAAGCTTCTTGATGTTCAAAGCTGAGATGAAAGGCCTCTTTTGGGTTTTAGAATGCATAAGACAGAAGCAGAT
The DNA here is from genome assembly GCA_016432835.1 of Brassica nigra. NCBI lineage: Eukaryota > Viridiplantae > Streptophyta > Magnoliopsida > Brassicales > Brassicaceae > Brassica > Brassica nigra. The sequence continues at coordinate 9,820,457 of CM028247.1, read as the reverse complement.
CGATACTCTCTCAACATGACTAGCTACTAGATGACTTGATGAAGTAAGTTAAAATGTAAAAATCTAATTATATCTCTCTCTCTCTCTAAGGAAAATATCTTAGCTCTTCAAGAGACATTGGTTCTTTTGAATGGTTTAAATGAAGATGAAGACAATATAGTTGATTCTTCAACTGGTGGAGGGGTTACTTCTGAAGCAAAAGTACGAGGGTCCTGAGGAAAGCTAGATACGGTAATCTTTACAACGAATTAATAAAAATAAAAACCGTTAACCGCTTATTTCCAAATATTGTATAGCAAGTAATCTAAAACTAGATCTTTGGGCAACATGACTTGATATTCGATAATGATGCTTCAATAAGTCGAATTATCAAATTAGAATAATATTGGGCCTCTAAAGTTCTATACGCGGAAGAACTAGAGATAGCATGTCTCAAGTAACCCTAACTGAGACCAATAAGGCCCCGGAACTATAAGCTAGCCCAGCAGTGACCGGATTCTTTTACATCAGTAATTGGATTTTTTTTTTGTCAGCTGTTTCTTTCATTAGAAAAAGCCCAATAGACAGTTACAAGAGGAGAATAAAGCCCATATCCCATCATTATAACTCGAATTTAAAGCAAAACAAGATATTACTAAGTTCCGTAGTCAGCTTTTTCGAGTTCCACGCAGGTAAAACACGCGTCTTCATCATGGTGTAAAAGTGCCACGCGTCTTCATCTTCCTTTACATGAATCTTCAAGCTTCTGGACCTTACACGCGCTTGACGCGCCACCGCATGGGATGAGAGGACGTCAGAGGGCTCCGACTGGCTGTGCTGGCATAGTCTCCGAACAAGCTTTGAACTCCTCAAACTCCCATCTTTCAACCAACCGCCGCTTTCATGAGAGTCTCCTTCAAACTTCAGTGGATAATAACTTCAGGGATTACTCAATCAATCCAATAGAAGATTTTATCGGACCATCTCCGATATAGGGAGTATGCCGATTCATCTAAATCTCCATCGAATCAGTCAAGGTTACTCCAGCATCACCTCCACCTTTCTATCAGGAAACTTCATTCAAGAGCCTCATCATCGGCTCCATCTTTAACAGAATGAAGATTGACTCCCTTAAGAAAGGGTACGTGCCAATCCAAGAAAGAAAAAGGGACTCCATAAAACAAACGGGATTTACTAATCCATCCGTGAAAGAGGGGAAATATAGATACTAGTATCAATCTCAATTGAAGAACATCAGAACGCAACCTTGAAGTTTAGCTTCAATCAAGATTGAATACACACCAAATATTCGCGACCGCGAATATTATTATCGCCAACGCGAAAACATAATCGCCACCGCGAAAAGACTATAATACAAACCCAAAAGATAAAACAAAAGATTATGGTGACCGGCAGCTAAGAGCCTCCGGCCACCGGAACAAATATCTTTGATTTGAAGTTCTTAGAAAGAGGTTGGAGAAATTTCTATAGAGAGAGTTGTTTTCTTTTTAGTAATTGGATTAAACTAGTAAAAACTTTAAGAGCAAAAAGTACAGTAAGTGCAAATCAATACTATTAAAACATGATCAATTTATACTTTTATTAAAAATTACAATTTTGTCAAAAATAGTCTTATTTTACAAAATAGTACTAAAATTCATTAAGGGTGTTTATATCTTTTGGTTTTGGATCTACATACTTAAATGGCTCAATAAATATTGGGCCTAAATATACTAACCTTAAATTTAATCAACACTATTAAAACATGATAAGTCATAATTAATACCCTTAATGAAAATCACAATTTTTCCAAAAATACCTTTCATTTTATAAAGAATCACTAAAATTCATTAATGGCGTTTAAATCTTTTGGTTTTGGTAACACAGATACACTTAAATAGATCAATATTAGATCTAAGCTAACCTTAAATTTAATATAAATATTGGACCTACATTTATTTTAAAACAATATAAATTAACAAGCATAATTACATCAAAATATCATTTTCGTAAATTATGTATCAATATTCAAAATAAATCATTCGAATGTTATGCATATTTCAATACATACCAAAACTCTATATCCTAGACCATATATCATACATATGTAATATCAAATTTTATGTATAATATTATTTAACGATCAAAAATGAGTATCTAGAAAAAATAAAAAAAATATTATTTACTATGTCATTTTGTACATAATATTGATATGGCAATCACGAGTATTTAAGGATATTTTAAAAATTATCATAAAATTAAAATTAAAATTTAAAACAAAAAAATAAATAAGAATATATAATAGATTATTTATAACGAAAATAAACTAATATTGTCATATCAATAAGTATTTTGTATTATCATTTTATTTGGATGACATAATAAAAATTTCATCAAAATCTAAGGAATCACGAGTTTATGTAATATTAAAAAGTATTTGAGCAATTTAAAATTTTATACGTATTATCAGATATTTTGTGTATATCGGATCAATGGTATCAAATCGCGGGTTAATGAGAATACATTATTTTTAATATAGAATATCTATACTATTCAATCTCGCATATTATTTTTAAATCTATTTCAAACAAATACCATATTTTGAAGAAGAATACAAATGACAAAAGCATAAAACTCAATTATTATGATTTAAAACAAAAATAATGATAGTTTGTAAATCGGTTTTGGATCGATAAATAAATAAATAAATCTTCATTTTTAAACGCGTGTCAAGACCAGGACGTAAGCAAAGCAAAAAGAAAGTAGTAAATGAGTGGTTGGGTAAAAAAAGAACGCACAAAACCATAAAGCACTTAAAAGAAAATACAGGAGCAAACGGGTTTTTTTAAGACAAGCATGAATTAAATATAATAACAGTAATAATAATACAAGATGTTAATTAAGCACAATCTTCGAACATGAAACATGTAACTAATTAATTTACTTCCATGACATATAAGTATCAAGTTTGCTAATCACCTAAATTTGATAAACTCTTATTTTAATAGAATAGATGACTAACAAAGATTGCAATTAAGTCCACTAAAACTTGTATACCCGCAAAATTGTGGGGAAAATCAGAAAGTTATGTTTTATATATTACTTTAAGAAAAAAAGACTTAGCATTGAATAGACAAAAGAAATTATTTGACTAGTGAGTAGTGAAACATATAGGAAAATATTTCAAAATAAAATACTAGTACCATTTATCAGTTTCATTCAATTATCCTTTGATCCAAGAGGCAAAGACAGATACCATTTTCGCTCTTCGTGGTTTCTTCAAACGTGATGATGGTGATGCGAAGATTTGTTTTGTGTGTTTGCAGACACTCTCCCACTAATTAATCCTACTTGCAGTCAGATACAAGTGGCGGAGCTATTTTAATTGGCATAAATAGTAGAAAAGGTGACATGCACTTCTATATCACCTTCTATTGGTGGTAGACAACGCTGAAATTGTAGTCGTCAGTACTTTATATTTATTCTTATAAATAATAGAATGTATGTTTCACTTCACCTATTACATTTCTTTTGTTTAAATGTTATGATTAGATTGATTTACTCATTCGCGAGTATAGTTAATGGGATGACGACATCGACATGACATTTGAACAGTAAGAACTACAGTAATAGTTCACAAAAGAGAAAAGGAATATCTGAAGGCACAAGGAATCTTCTTCCTCCATTTTGAACTTTAAAAAAAAAAAAAAACACTCTCGTAGTGTGATCATATGCACCCCCGTAAGCAAATACATAAATTAATAAGAAATTTCGTACAAATCTTCCTCTATAAATTCTTCACTACGCAAAACTACAACTTTCATAAATACACTTACAAACACAAGGGAACATCGAAGAGTAGTAAGAAATGAGGGCGACACCAAAAGTAGAAATTTGGAAGTCACCAATACCATATCTCTTTGGTGGTTTGTCTTTAGTTCTTTTGCTTATTGCTTTAGCATTATTCTCATTGGTCTGTATACACAAAAAATATCATTCTTCTTCTTCTAACAATACCTATCCTGTTGAGGAAGAAGAAGACGCCGGAGACAACGAAGCTAAGACTGTTATGGGAGAATACTTACCTAAGATCGTCGTGATTTTGGCCGGAGACGATCAACCTACTTGTTTGGCCGTTCCGGTGATTCCTACACTGTCTTCCATTTATCCTTGTAACTGTGGCAATGTTATTGTCGTCTCAACCTAAACATTAACATATTTTCTCTTTTTCCAAACAAAAAGAAAAAGATATTTGAACTTTTGTAATAATAATCGGCTATATTTTGTAAGAGTCGACTGTTTGGTGGATTTTAATTAGTACTCCATAAATTAAGTTTTCTTTAATGGTTTTATGTATCAAGTTTAATCTTGAAAGTATGTCTATCGATCCAATATATTCAGAATAGCTTATGAACAATATCTCTGAATTTTTCAAAAAAAAAAAGAACTATATTTCTGAACTATATCTCTCTTTAGTACGATGTTAAAACTTTAATATATATGTTATCATATCATATGAATTTTATGAGCATACGATTATTTGGAAATTGCAAATAATTTATCGTGCCTATTTTCATCTATGAATATTTTAGTCCTTGATTCATCGTACAATGTTGTTCATCAGAAACACTGCTCAATAATAAACGATACTGGCTAGCAAAGTTATTAGAAGCTACTTGGTTACATATCATGGTTTAATGGTATCGGGTAAAGAATAGTATAGTAAATAACATTTGACAAGATCATAAGAAAGTATAAACGATGCATCTCATAACTTTCACATTGACGCCGCGGCTTGAAAACGCAAAAAAAAAAAGGGACGGTCCAAAGTGGAAATTAATACGTTTGCACTTCTGTGGCTCTCAAGTGGTCGCCATTCTTTTCTTCTGTGCACTTTAACTATGCTGCTTATGCATATAGTTTCTATATTTAATTATGTGCTACTGTTGGCTTTTCCTTTTGAAAAGAACCCTTGATTTTATTGATACAATACAAAGAGTATAGTTACACAACGTATGAAGTCCTAAGTTAGCTAGGTTAAGGTACAATAGATAAAGCTAAATCGTATTAGGAATATATCGTAGTTATCTCTTTAACCCCCCAAATTAATGACTGTTGGAAGTAGTTTTTTCACCTCAGTGCATGTTGCCTCGTCAATTAGATAAGCAGAAGCTGTTGAGATAGCTATGGTGAATGGAACCGTCTCAACAACATCAATAGATTCATTAACAACAGAAGTAGATGTAGCAACAACACTGACAGCTGAGTGATCGTACTAGCAGAACGCTCGTTAGTGACAATATCCACTACATCAGCTTTACCAACACCACATCAGCAACACTTTTTAGGTGCAACTGCAATGTTGCAACACCAGCAACAACAACTGGAACCACTTGCAACATATTTTGTTGTGGCCGAACTTTACAAAAGATACCTAGATTCCAGGAGTACTTACATCCACCCAAGAAGCATATACTCTGACAAAAAAAATCACAATTCAATCTCAATCATAAGATTTGCTTCACCCATTAAAAGATCTAACCATGACTTATTAGTTAGTATGAGTTTGCCTAAACCTGAAACTATCCACTAATAACAACATGCGAGTAATTAACAACGACTTGGAATGTTTTAAATGTAACATAAATAGAATGATGAATTTTAGAAAGAGCTAAAGTGGCGTGAAGAACTCAAAGCGCAACAAACATGATATATGAATCTATATGCAATAGCCCACGTTCTAGTATCCCATTTCTAATCAATGCACTCGGATATATATGAATAGTATTTGTTAGATGTAGGTTCTAAATCGATTTGAATATATTTATTATAGATATTATAAATCATATATTAGTGTTTTAAGATAAAAAAATATTCTATATGTATAGATTTTGCTTAACCTAGTTATATATTATATAAATAATTTTAACAAATGAACAATACAAACTGAAAGAAACTGTTATAGGTTTAAGATTTTCTACAAATTTTTGTTTCGTTATTTCTGTTACTAGAGGGTTTTCTTCTTTCTTCATTAATTTTCTTGAATTTTCTTATATCTTTAAAAATATAAAAACTTTAAAACTTATTTTTTCTTGTTAAATTTGTTTTTTCTTTTTTCACTTAACAACGTTTGTCCACACCCACACTACCAACAGATTATATGTTGTTGTGAAGTTGCAAGGAAATACCTACAACATATACAACAACCAAATATGCTTGTAGCCAATTTTACTGCAAATAATTTACATGTTCCAATAATCACTTAAGTAGAAGATTTTTTTGCCAGTCATTGCTGTATTGGATTTGTAGTTTCCTTCTGAAAGAGTATCGAAATATGATATGAGTTAAACTCTATTTACTCTCTCGATTTCGACTATTTACTCTCTCGATTTCCATTCTTCTTTCCTATTTTTTCTAATGTTCTCACCTTTTTCTACTTTAATTGATAAGATCCATTTTCATTACAGATATTACAAGGTTTTGAAAATATTTTACGACTTCATATCGTTCCTTAAAATTAATAACATCTTCCACTACAAGTTTCTTGTAACGATCTCATCAGAAAAAGGTACCTACAATTCTACCATGTTACGAGTGTTTTAAAGTTGTCGCCTTTTTTAATTAGCTTAAACATCTTTAAATTTCATAGCAAAAGAAACCGGATCAAGAGTAAATAAAAAAAGTAATTCCATTATTATTGATAAGGAAGGGTGAATATACATTGGTGAATAATATTGAAATAATTAAATACATAATTTTGTGACCCAAAAAATTAAATATATAGTCCATTACAACAAAGCCACATGAAATGTTCATCCCTACTCCATTTTTTATATATTTTTTTCTCTTAGATAATCTACATATATAGAACAAATTTGTTGATCTACATTTCCCAATTCCATTTAATGGCTCCATACATACGGACTTAGACTCTTCTCTTCACGCGATTCCGGCGATCAGTCTCCTCTTAAGTTCCATCCTGCAATAACCAAACCAACATTGTTCAGGTAAATCCAAAACCGATGTTAACCGGACTGTGCTGTTTTAACATGGTAGTTAATTAATTACCTCATGAGGTGACGGTCATTGGCACCCGTGGCCATCATTCCCCGGTTCTCATAAGCACGTCGGAGGAGATACGGTATAGCGGTTTCAACCGGTCCATATGGCATGTATTTGCTTACATTGAAACCGGCTCTCTTTAAACCGAAGGACAATGCATCTGACATACCGTATAGCTGCGCAAACTCTATGTTCCCGTTCTTTTTATCGATGTTGAGCTCACTTGCCTTCCTTGATGCAAGTCCTCCTAAAATTTGCAACATTTCTCCAATTAGTAATCTATTTCAATCAGAACAAAAAATCACGATTATCCGAGTTTAAATTGTGAGCCAATGTCTTACCTGAATCAGCGTTGTGTGTTGCAAGAACCACACCAAACCCCGATCCATTGGAGGCTTTCTCCATCAGGAAGGTCATGCAGTCATTGTAGCAAGCGTGCGTGTTATGAATTGTGTCGTGGACTGGTGACTTGTGTCCCAAGGAATCTGCTAATTTAGCTTCGCTAGACATATAAGCGCCTCTCACCAACTTAAACCCCATAGGAACACCTTCTTTCTCGGCTTCTTGTACGGCTATGTGCAACCTCTCACCAGCGTCTCTCAAGTAGGCCTGAATGGTGTTGTAAACGATGGGTCTGTCTTTGTCCGTGTTGAACATGATCGCTGATGAATAAGCCATGTAATCGATAGCCGGTTGGAGGATTGTGTCCTCAGCATCGACCAGCAAAGGTACATTGGACTCTTTGCATTTCCGACAGATTTCTTGGATTCTTACGTGTGCTGCTTCGAGCTCCCGTTCTTCTTCGGGAGTTAACGGTTCCGGTTCTGAGTTTGTGTGGTAGAGAGGACTTGAGTCGGAGAAAACCGGGAAAGATTTGAGCTTCCACGAGAGTTTGAAGTTCTGACTTTTGTATTCCCAACGAAGCAAATCGCTCACTCGTTTTAGGAGACTGATGGGACATATCGCGGTTATCTTCACGACCACGGAACTAAACTGTTAGGGACAAAAGAGAAAAATAACGGGTTAGTATAAAACCAAATGTCATAAATAAACCGGACCAAACCGGAGTTTTGGGTTAAGGAGAATATTCATAAAGTGTCGGAAAGATCTAGTCCACCTACAAGGTCAGACTTCCAACTGGACCTCGTCATAAATCTAGTCAGATAGTGACGTAATGTTTTGAAGTAAACAATTAAAAAAAAAAAAAACAGAACTAGTTTGAAAATAAATAATTAGACGCCAAGTCATTTTCATAAGAGAAAAAAGCAAGTTGGGTGTGTACTTGCTACTTATCAAAGGTTCAACAATAACGCGTAAGAGTAACATAATCAGTAAATTAATTATTTTCTTATATGAATAGATATTAATGAAAAAAAAAGATATTAATGTGCACGTATAAGATAATCTAGGCAAGTGCACTTTGTCAGGGTACGGAGATTTGGTTGTCGAACCAAGTTGCCCTGATTTGATAATTACCCCTCCATTGTTTTAAGAAAATAGTTATGAAATAATTAAATTTAAAGATATGGTATTATAGATTTTTCGTTTTGTATGTTATACGATTTAAATAATTTCGGAAAAAAAGGAAAAACAGAGGAAATCTGAATGGAACAGAGAACTAAGACACACGAGGTAACTGGAGTTAAGATTTTGCTTACGTGAGATGTTGGTAAGGATTTTGCAGCTTCGATGGTTCGAAGGAAGTGATGCATGTTATCATCGCAAGAGGCAGCGTCATCGGCATGTTCCACGCCGTACACAAGCATACCCTTAAGACCCGTAGCCTCGTAAACGCTTCTCACGCGTTCCGCAGCCGCGGCAGCGTCTTCACCGGCGCAGAAGTGGTCATAAAACGTGCTTTTCACAAGTCCAAGGACCATACCACGTGTCAAGGCGGTGTCCATGAGTTTAGAGCTCATGACCCACGATCCAACATCCACCATAGGACCTATCGCCGCCGCATGCAGCACGGCGGTGGAGCGGAGGAGATCGTGTGTGGGCACAGAGGAGAAGAGACGGGCTTGGTCGGAGAGATCGATGTCATGGTGAGCTTCGTTTGGTTTTGGGTGGTGGAGAGGTGGTTCTGGTTCTTGTTGTCCGAAGGAGAGAATGTCCGGGACGGCGGCTGTTGAAGCCGTTACGGTGGGAGGACCCACCGGTTTCAAAGCGGAGAAACGGTAAGGACGCCGGATAAAGTTAGTTCGGAGGAGACGGGTTGCCATAAAATTCAAAGATTTTCCTTTTGAAACAAAAAAAGAAATTGTTTTTCTTCTCTTTTGATGTTTCTTAGGCTTTTCGGATTTATCGCTCTTTTCTCCCCTCTTCTATTTTTTTTTTCTCTCAACGCTTTGATGTGTTTTTCCTTTTGTTACTGCAACATATATTTATAGAAGAACATAAAACCATACACATTTTAGGTGTTTGATATATATAGATGCCGATGTGTACAATTCTTAATTGGATTGGGATAAAATTAATCATCTAAAATTACAATGGGATCTTTATAAAGAAAGTCGAAGTTTTTTAGAATTTCCTTATGACTAATTTGAAGATTTACTTTCATTTTTAACTCAAAAATATATTCTACCATGTATTAGGAGGAATCTATTTTTAGGAGGAATCATAAATACCATAAAATTAATTGTTTTCTAAACCATGATGGTATGGTATCGCAGTTATGTAGTACATGATATTGACAAAAGAATTGGAACTTTTAAAGTTTTCTGTATTATGGTATGATTTTGTGATTTCTTAATTTTAAATACATATAGTTATTTTTCAATCACAGTGAGGTTTAGTGGAGAATCTAGAAATACTACCATAATTAATATCTAATCATGTATTTCATGTTACTAATGCTTTCTAACCAAACAATGAAACAAACAGGCACAACGTTTTCTGCTTAGACTTGGCCTCATAAGATTGTCTATATGTAGTTTTCAACTACGAGTAGTGTATATTAGTATTTTCTATACATGATTAAGAGTATATGAGGTACGGAATCCAAAATTAAGTTTGAATACAATTTTGAAATCTAGAAGCTACGCTATTTATTTTGGTCCACAAAAATTAGATGTTCTTTAAATATTTTTTCTTTGGAAAAAGGTAAGAGGAAGAAGATTGCGCCGTAATTTTCTGAGGGAACATGTATTTCTTTCTTTTGCAGAAATAATAGTTACTGACGACACAGACAGCAAGGCCCTGACTATAGGATGAGTCATCGGATAATAATTAATTGATATACTGTGATAAGCTTTAATATTTCTAAATTGAAAAAATAATTTTCTAAATTAAATGGAGAGACGGTGGAGGAAGATTGAAAGATGAGTGGATGGTGAATCGGATGCAACACGAGGACCTAGACTTGTTCTTTGAATCTTTGACTTTTCTAAATTGGAATCTTTGGAATCTTAATGATCACTAATTTGAATTAATCAGCAAAGTTTCTCTCCTTAATAATAGCGGATAGTTAAAATAGACTTGGAGTAAAAATGGTTAACTGCAGCACATAGATTCACCCATGTTTGCATTCTATTTATAAAATATGCATTAAACAGTTAATTTTACTGTTTTTAGCTACAATTAATTTTGCTGTTTTATTTCTACAAACGGCCAGTGATGAAATTGGAAACAAATTGATTTGTTTATTACATATTTTCCCTGTTTGTTTTAATATCTTACTTGTTACACAGAAAGTATTATCTTAGAATTCTAATGCAAATTATACTTAATTTCAGTTTAATATTAATTGTAAGTTGAATTAGATTTATTAATAATTTTATTTCAAAATATTACATTAAATAAATATATTAATAAGAATATAAATGTATTTAATTATTTTTTAATCTGTATAGAAAATGCCAAAGTGATACTTCAAAAACAAAGAGAATATTTGGTTTTTAATTAACATATTTCTAGCATATATTTAAACAAATATCCGAAAATCTTTTGATTAAAAAGACTGATTACTGGCTATTCTATAGCATAACATCATGTATTTTCTGAATTACGGCAAACATATATCTTTAATTTATAAAGTGTTTTCTCGGCAATTGTTTTTTTTTTCTTCTTCTAATTTTGCCCGTAATTTAGGCTTCTCACCTAATAATTTAGCAGAAAACTTACCAAATACAAGCTAGTAAAGTAGCACTTCAGTTTGATACAGTATTTTATATTCTAAATGATATCTTAATATTAATTAAATTTCATCCCAAACCACTTGACGCAATAGTGAAGACGAACCAACCAAAGCTAACGATAAGATACAAATATAAAATTTACGAATAAAGAATCTTTGACAGAAGCAGATCTTTACAAAAACAAAAAGCAACAGAGTGGTACCCACTTCGGGCACCCAAAATGGCAGTGCTACCAAGTTTACGGCTCAAAACTTGTAATGTATTGCGTAAATTTGAGCCGTTAGATTGAGGGAAAGGAGAAGGTGAGAGGGTCACGTGAGCCGTTAGGTGTCATTGGACACGAGAGTTGCCCAGCTGTAGCCGCCGTTTTCATTGGTCCAGCCCAACCTTCCATGCAATATTCCTTTATTTTTCGTTTTCCAGAAACAAGTTAATTTGTAGTCCTTTTGTTTGTTTGTTTTTTTTTTTGAAAATAGTCCTTTTTGTTTGTTAAAGGGATTATTTGTTCGCAATATACATGTAAATGACTTTGATGGTGTCGATTTAAAAAATTTCAATTAGTTTGATATGTAAATCAGACTGCATTATGCATTATCGTTAACTTGAGATGTTTTAAATCAAAATAACTAATGAATTTGGATAAATCAAATTAATAATTGATATAAAAGTTGAAGGGGTGACCAGATAAATTATAGAGTAAAGTTGACAAATTGATAAGAGTAAGAAATACAAAAGTGTTAATGGAATAATTTATTAGACTCTCATAAAAAATAAGTTACAATATATCTATTTTATATAGTGAATGATCTAATCTAATTTCTTAAATTAATATAGAATAATATATAGATAATGATAAATTCCCTATTTTAATATAATAATATTGATCATTGGATTTTGGTTAATCTTTTAGAACGTCCAATATTCTTCTTTAAGTTTATACGTGGTAACATATGTGAGTTTGAAAGATCTTCAAAATATAGTAGTAGAATGATTCAAAGGTTTGTAAAACAACGATGGTTGTTCATATTTCATATTGCGGAAGCTTGATGAATGTCTCATAATTCTTTTGCGATTTTGCGAGTTGAGATAATGATCTGATTTTTGGTTTGATTGTTTATTTTATCCATCCTACAATAAGATGATTGTTTGTTGTAGAATCTTTATGGTAGGGTAAATCAGCTGCTAGTTTAGATAGACTGCCGTAAAAAAAATCTAAATTTCTTTCGTGAATTAATAGCTATACAAAAATTGATGAGAGAATACTTGAATTGTTGAATGAATTTTTCATGTTTTAAATCGAGAAACAGATAATAGAGAATAGAATTGTTGGCTTGCTATTTGATAAAACAAGGAGATTTTAGTAGCTTAGTGTAATTTTATGGAATAATTAGAAAGAAAAATAGTAAAATAATAAAGACAAGAAGAAATAAAAGTCAAAAATAATTTATTTTTCCCTTCAAAACAGTAAGAAAATAAAGTGCAATATATACCTCTAGTTAAACAATACTAAACGTAAAAGAGATAAAAGTTATGTTTATCTGATTGAAACTGAGAAAAAAAATGATTGTAGCTAAAAGATTATCGTTATCAATGTTTTTCAGTCACCCAAGTATAATTTTATATCTACAAGTCATATCCAAATATGAACCAAACTATTAAGAAATCCAAATCTACAGCAAACTAAAATCGAAACCATACCAAAGTATTATATGTGCGATATGGGGTAATATTATTTATATTCTTCTTAACGAATGAATTTATGAAAATGTTTTTATACGTTTAATCAAATTATTGATATCCATCAAATCGAAAATATTTATATGTGCAAATGGTAATAAGATAGACCTCGAGGTTGGTTTCATGGACCTATGGTACTAAAAAGTTCACGATTTCGTTCTGTGTCTTTTTCAGTGAGGCATCGCTATTTTTCTCCTTGCTTCACCTCGTCCGTGAATCGAGTGTTGAAAACGGTGTTAAAAATAAAATGTATACAATATAACAAATATGTCACTACAACAAATAGGGCTATCGATAGCAGATTATAATAGCACATTTTTCGTAACTGCTATGAAAAGGTAGTTGGAAGTCTGGGTAATAAAATTATAGCATTATAATTATGCTATGCCCAAAAATCAGTAAAAGATAATTAAAAACTCACTAATCCGACACGTTTTTACAATTAGCGCCAACACTTAGAAAAAAAAGGGTTTTCGCGGCCAAATTAGCCAAACCAATACTTTTAATAGCATTTAAAGAAAAAAAACAAAAGCTTTTTCCCCTTCTCCTTCTGTCTTCGTCTCCTCCCTCTCTCTCTCTTCGCTCACCACCGATCTCAAGAAGCTCACCTCCGATTTAGCCCTCATCTCCTCCGATTCAGCCCTAATCAACTCCTCGTCGGCCCTCATCTCCTCCAATTCAGCCCAACTCACTGCGATTCATCCCTCCTCGAGTTCTCCGCCGATTTCAATCCCATTTTCAAAACTCAAAGTGAGTTATTACCATCGATAGATTCAAGTCTATGAATACCATTTAATAGCGTTATCTGTATGCTATGAAAAGCCATATTTGTTGTAGTGTGTGAATATCTATATAAATAGGTAAACACAAATCCATATTCACTACAAAATAAAAAAAAATCAGCGAATCATCACTATTTTTCTTTTGTTTCACCTCGTCCGTCAATCGAGAGTTGAAAATGGTATCAGAAACAAAATGTATACGAAAAGATTCTCGTAGCTCAAATGGAAAGTGGTGTGTTATTTTTTGACCCAAAAAAAACAAACAAAATGTATACTATAAATAGGTAAACCCAAATTCATATTCACTACAAAAAATAATAAAAAAAAAACTGGAGAGCGCATACATTTAACAGCTAGGTATTCATATTTTTCTTGGACAGCTATCTTTTAACTATTTTATAATTATAATCTTATACATTTTCCTGTTGTGTAGTATCATTCGTGGTCACTAGGGACCTAGTGCGAGTATATATTATGTAGTACTTTTTACTTCAATAGGGGGGATAGTGAATGCAACAAGTTGAGTCCTTTCGAAACCCACATGCCGAAGGTTTTTAGAGCAATGAAAAAGACAGCCCATGAGCTGCCAAATTAATTTAATCGTGATGAGTCAATAATGAGTAGATGCCAACAATGTCGGAAACTTCTCAAATTATTAATCTTTATATATATATATATATATGCATTCCACATATCATTTCATTATATGTATATATATATATTTAGAACTGTATATCAACTTCACAAATGTATATGTATTATATGGATGTAGTTAGAATATACTTCTGTGTGTAAGAAAAATATTCATCTAGACGCGTAAAATAGTATGAGTAATGCATGAACAGTTGACTACATATTACTCTAATCCAAAAAGGTAACTAAAAGTCAAATAGGTTATATACTATATGAATGAAATCATGAGTATGATAAAATATCTAAACAACGTGTTTACAGAGAGGCTATGATTTGAAACACCAAGGATAGTAATGGTCTTGGGTCTTTCACCTAGAAACTTTACTATTTGGTCCCGAGATCCAGCTAACTATTTCAACATCAGAATTCAAACAAACTCGTGGAAAAAAGCTACTCCCGACCTAGGAAGTGTTAGTTAGGTCAAGTAATTTACTTTCACTTTGCACGTTGTCGGTTAACAACTTATTTGTCCGACCGAATAAAAACGAAATACAACATCAATCTACTAATAATAGGAATCCCAATTAAATCCAAAGGTTATATGTTTTTATAGTGATCACAATTCTTGTGAAAAATTGTGTTTGTTCATTAAGGTGTCTTTTTATAAAAGGTTGTGTCTCTTCTTTTATAAAAAGTTGTGTTTATTCATTAAGATGTCTTTTCACAAAGATTGTGTCTCTTAATTGTTAAAAGTTGTGTCTCTTATTTGTTTATGTTTTTTCATTAATCCAATTAATTCTAAAGGTTATTAATAAATAAATATTTAAAAAAAAACTAGAAAGGTTGTGACTATTCGGATAAGTATTTTTACAAATGATTACTTTTAAATTAAAAGGATGCGACTATTTAAATTGAAAAGATGTGACTATTCAAAGAAATTTTCAAAATCTATAAGTAGTCCATGTCCATGCATTTCTCAAAATAAAATTTTCACTAATCTAACTAATAATAAAATGGTGAAAAGGAGTATGTATATATAATTCTTATACATGTTTCTATTAAATTATTTAACATATAGATAAATATTATTTTATGTCAGATAGAGAATAGACCCAAATTTGTATAATAATGTATGCTAAATAAATTAATCTAATAAAAATAATATCTTTTGAAGGTTTAAGTTAAGCTTTAAATTTATGTAACTTTCTAAGTGGTTGCAAATAAGATTATATTCAAGGCATAGTGATCAAATTCAGTTACTTTCTTAAAAAAACAAAGCAACACGTCTAACCAGAGACCAACAATTGCGTCCTTTAATAAATGATTGCAATGCTTCAGAACTAATCGCAATGCTTCAGATATTATTTAAGTGATTAACCACTCAAAATTTGAAACAGAAGTAAATTACTTTGACAGTTCTATTAAAAAATTTAATGGAAACATGTATAAGCATCGATTTCCTGTAATATAACCACTATTGTCTTTCTTGATATAGTAAAATATTTTTTGTTAATCTTTATATGTGAAAGGTGGATTGGTTTAGAGTTGTTATTTTTTTACATACATTAGAAGTATATATATTTAATATAATTGAGGAAATAAGAGAGAAAGACATTGGTATATCACTTTTTAGAAAAAAATGTAGTTTTTCTATTAATAGCAATCCTAATTAATTTCAAAGGATGTAAATTCCTATTAAGTGAAAAGATTGTGTTCTTATTTTTCAAAGTTGTGACTATTCATATAAGTATATTTTCAAAATAATAACTACCTTTAAATTAAAAGAATGTGACTATTTAAATTAAAAAGTTGTGACTATTTAAATTAAAAAGTTGTGACTATTCATATAAGTGTCTTTTCAACCTAAACATTGTATTTTTGTAAAGATATTAAAATGTATAAAAAGGTGTTTTTCATAAAATGTAATTTTTTATTTTTTTCATAATTAAAATGTATTTTTCATGTTAAAATTACATTAAGTTTTAAGAGACTAAAAAGTAAAAAAAATATCTTTTATCATAATTTTTTCTAATAATTTTTATAAAAGTGATACAATAAACATCTATATATACATGGGTGATGATGGTTATTTGTGTGTAAGTTTTTACTGTTGGTAACAACAATAATACGAATCTAACACACACTAGAAAATAATTATAAAAGATAGATTTGTCAAAAATCACTTTAAGATATAAAAAACAAAGAAAGAAGAAATCAAATAGTGAATTGATCTAATACCAAACCAAAAGAAGCAAAAGTTAGTTTTCTCTATCGTTTGCAATGTGATCGTCGTCCATCGCGCAATTCTTAACCTTCGTCTCCCAACTTATGTTTACAGATTCGTGTAGTCCTCGTGTTCTTCAGATACGTCGCGTCACTACGGCTCTCCAGCGGAAGTTGCGGCTGCGCTGCTTTATGACACTGCTATGAGATCTTATTCTACATAGTTTACGGAAGAAATGGACACCTTCGGCCGATCCAAGTTCTTTCCAATAAGTTTGAGATCTCATCCTTTTTTTTACCATAATGTACTGTTGACTATAGTCTATATCTGTTCTCCAGTATGTCTTATCAGGGTTATCGTTGTTGTTTCTGTGTCAGAATGTGGAGAGCTCAGACGCAGAGGCGTTGCAGAACTTCAAAATCGGTGGTGAGCGCGAGCTATGCCTTGTTGAAATATAATCAATCTCGTCATATTCTTATTTACATAAGTTATATTTACATAAGTTAGTTATTAAACAAAGAGTCATTATCTTTCATCATAAAGTTATGTCTCTTAGATTAAGAGTCATGTCTCTTCAACACAATAGTTGATCTCTATATATAGATAAACCATGATCTGTAGACATTTGAGTATGTGTGTGTTACAACACTAAATTAATAAAGTTCAGTTTGGTAATACTCTGTTTTTCTTTCAGAGAAACAAAACACATCGTCGAGTGTAATCTGTATTCTTTCTCATTCACAAGTGAAACTCTTGTTGTGTCTTGGTCAAGAAGAAACAATATTTTTCTAACATGCCCGAACCTATGGTCCGCGCTTTTGGTGTCTTGAAGAAGTGCGCAGCCAAGGTAAGCTATAGTCAAAGATTTTGTCTAGGTCATACACATTACGGCTGCAACCGAGATTAATTCAAGGCTCATATTGGAAACAATGATCGACAAGCCAATAATGTGGCGGTGACTTCAACCGGAAGGGAGTAGAAGAGAGATTTTAACGTATGGCAGCCAATGACCACATGGAGGAATGAGAAGGTAGTTTCAGTTATTAAACTTCTAATAAGTACGTGAATACATACATACCTTGACAATTTATGATAAAGAGAAGAACGGAGAATATATTGCAGATGAGCGACGAGGTTGAATGGAAAGCAAAATCAGGAATCAGAAAAAAGAAAAAGAAAAAGAAAATTGATAAAAAAAAAACTGTAAACTGGTTATCAAATAGGAAGAGATGCGAACCACGAGTCACAACCCATTAATGGACACAATGCTTCAATACCTACATAACGCTTGGGTAACGTCGTCTTTTACTTTTGTCAAAACTAATGGTTATCCCTTGGATTAAAATGTGTGCTAATCTTTAACCATTCCTTTTTACTTTTATTTTTTAAATTATGAAAAGTTATTTTGTTTTTTTTTTTTAAATTATGAAAATTTATTTTGTTATTTTAAATGGGATGTGTTGGGTAGCTATTGTAAACATATTTTATTAAAATTTCATTTATAAAATGTGATTTATTTGATTTTATAAAATGGAACCCCCGTGCGATAGGTTCCTTACCTAGTATCTATAATAACAAGCAAACCTGAAAAATATAAATATCTTTCTCAACATAGAAAAAATGCCGACCAATTATTTTGAAAGATATAAAAATGTTTGTATATGTCATAGGTCAACTATTGTTTAGTGGAGAATGAGTGGTACAACTTGAGCACTTCACAACTAACCCATCTGCAAATTTTCTCCCACAACAAGGATATGGCATGAATCAAGTCATCTCGATTTGTCAGTTTGACTTGATTGTTTTTTTTTCTTTCTTTGCCATTCTACCAATGGTAGCTTATAAACTATACATGAATATTGGATATAATAAAAAATACGTTCGTACACCAAAATAATACAAATGACCAATAAAACTCTCTAAGATTGATTTATTGATTAAATGATCAATGTAACATTGATAGCATCGGATCAATGTATTATTTGGATCAAGGTTATATCTGTATAAAATTATTATTGGCTTCTGATTTGAAGGATTTATCACAGAGTGGTCAGTAATTTTTTAGTGTATAGGTATTTGTTGGCGTAACTAAATATATATTTCATGTAGCCATGTGCAATAATATCATACAGAGAAGTACACTCTAATAGTCTATATATCTTGGCAATCCAATAAACCGATGGACTTAGACTTGGTGTAGTTGTAAAAGGGCCAAAGCTTAGCGGGAATATATCAGGAACAGACCCTTTGGAAGATAACTGTTTGCTTTTCGAAGCTAAACCTCTGGATGAATTAGAAGAAGACAAACACACAGCTAAAGTCGTTAACGAGCTATCCAAAGAGATATCATGCATTCTTGATTCCACCCGGTTGATGCAAAGAGACTTGCACAAGGCAAGAACATCGCTAACCTCGTCCTTCTACGAGGCTGTGGCATTCGAATAGAGGTTCCTCCTTTTGAAGAGAAGCATGGTTTATGGCCATGTATGGTGGCGCCAACAAAGATTATAGCATGACTTGGTATGTCTCTTGGTATTGACATTCTAGAAGCTCCAGAAGCCACTGGAGATTACCAGACACTTCTCACATCGAAAGCAGTTTCTATAGCCAACGCCCTCTCAGCTCCATTGAACCTCTGTCCCAATGTATTTGTCCCGGGAGAGGACGGGCATAAACCGGGAAGGTCAGATGGTTATGACTTTGGTTTCCTTCACATAAAGGCTATAGATATGATGCTGGTCATGATAAGGCGACGATGTTCAAAGTTAAAGACTTGGAGTGTGGTGAAGTTGTCACCAGAAAAGAGGAAGACGGTGGGAGGAAGTAGAATCCTACAGCGGTTGGTGGAGATTCAGTTGCAGATTTGGATGAGATTGCAGCCGCAAGAGGGTGTCTTGGTCGTTTCCATGGTGGTGAAATGATGGGAGTCATCACTAAGTTTCTTAATCTAGAGGTATGAGTTTCCTAAGCTTTTGCAATTTTTATTTGAGAATTTGGAGTCTGGAAATGTAATAAAAGATTACAATGGAAAATGTTTACTAATCTTTTACCAATGTCTCTTATGGTTCCTCACTTGTATACATCAATTTTTAAACTGTTTGTATCTCGGATCAATGTAGTTATACATAGATAACTTGTAGAGAAAGAAAGTTGAACTAGGTTTCACAACAAACCTCACCTCTTTTGAAAGTTGAGAGTCTTAACCGAGAGAGCATAGATAAAGGCAAAGAGCAAACAGAAAGCGATGATGACAAGTGAGACCTTCCATAAGAAGTCATGTTCATAACCATAATAGTTTCTCATGAACTCAATAACCGTCTCACCAGTGTCAAGCCTCGTCTCTACATCTCCGTACTGAGATATAGTCAGTCCGTACAACCCCCACCACGCTGGACTAGCGTACGGGAACCATCTCAACCAAACAGGCATTCTCTGCAAAACATCTAACTAAGTATGAGCATTTTTTTCATGAAGTTTAGAAAGATTATTTGCATGGTTAGTCTCTGGTTACTTACAGGACGAGGTATGGTGAATCCTGAGAAGACGTTCAACGTTGTGGAGATGATACCATTGAGTATCGCAGCGGTTTCTTGATTTGGACTTACAGCAATGAGCATGAAGCCAGTGTAGATGTAGTAGAGGATGGTAATGAAGGTAAAGAATGTGTACAGAAAAAACTTGGAAGCAGCCCATTCATATCCAATCATCCCATAGACAATAGTTGAGTAGATGCAAGCTTGAGCCATTGTATATGGAATCTCAATTACCACCTTGAAAAACAAAATGCAGGGTTACTTACTTGGTACATAGAGATGAAGTGAGAGTGTGTGTTTTATACATACCTGTGAGAATGCATATGGTAGAGCTGAGTACATTCCAGCAACAGTCTCTCGGTAAAAGACAATACGTTCAGCTATGGCTACAGGCCGCACCGTGGCCGCACTTTGTGAACCTAAGAAGCTGATAACAATTGACATAGCACCTACACTGTTGTATATATCTTCTCTTGTTCCCATTCTTTTACCAAGGCTCCAGAAGATGATCCCATACAAGATTCCAACCGCAGCCGCGAAACAAAGACGCACAGCGTTGTAAGGAACGTTTCTCCAATATGATTTGTGTAGCTTCCACAGGCAAGCTTGGAACTGAGTGAGGTAGGATTGTGAGTACTTCGTTGAGAAATGAATGTCTTGTGCATGAGGAGGAACCTTGTTTAGTTCCATAATTAGATCTTTGTTTCTCCTGGTTCACACAAGAAATATTTGTGAGCTTACTTTGTAAATCTATGAATGGGAATGTATATAAGTCAACTTACTTATAGAGGTTTGAGTTTTTGTATTCTTGTGCAAATTTGACATCAAGAACATCTTCTTGTTCCCTTGTTGTCACTTCAAGTGCCCATGTTGCTGGATTATAACCTTCCTTGATCTTACCTACTCCTTTTATTCCCTACAAACACCTTATTCAGTTAATATAAGAAACAAAGTGAGCAGGGCCGGTTCTATGCACAGCCGAATGAAACATCATTCGTCTTGGTCTCCTAAATTTTAGATCCGGCCCTGCAAATAGACGATGATTCAATTCTTCTTCTTTCTTACCTCGAAGTATTCAATTAGTTTTGAGGAACGGTGGCCTATTGGACCAACATAGATCTCTTCTCCACCTCTAGCCAACAAGAAAAGCTAACAAAACAAAACTTCTATGCATATGTAAAGGTAGAAGTAATGATATAACATAAAGAACAGTAAGTGTGAGAGTTACCTCATCAAATGATTCAAAAATATCAATACTAGGCTGATGAATGGTGCAGACAACAGTTCTTCCAGTGTCAACAGTGTTTCTAACAGTCCTCATGACAATAGCAGCAGCTCTTGCATCCAAGCCAGAAGTTGGCTCATCCATAAAAAGAATAGATGGATTGGCTACAAGCTCTACAGCTATTGTCATTCTCTTTCTTTGCTCAGTCGAAAGACCGCTAATTCCCACATAACCAACCAGCATATCCTTCAATGGTTCTAACTCTATCAACTCCATCACCTCTTCAATGAAAAGCTGCACATTTCTATCAATAGTTTATATGGTTTCTTGAACCACAAGGGTGTTGACCATCATCATAGACTAAGAAGCAACAAACCTCTCGAGTACTTTCGTCGATATTAGGGGGTAACCTCAACCACGCTGAGTAAAGAAGTGACTCATAGACTGTTAAGAGAGGGGAATGTATGTCAAACTGTTCACAGTACCCTGAAATACGAGCAAAGCTGTCTTGCTTTTTAGGAAAGCCAGAGACATTGATGTCCCCTGTAATGTAACCAGTGTTCTTGCGCCCGGCTAAAACATCCATCAAAGTAGTTTTGCCTGCTCCACTCATGCCCATTAGTGCAGTGAGATGGCCAGGTCTAAAAGCACCGCTTAGTCCGTTCAGTAGCACTAGTTTCTCATCTTTTATCCCTCTTTTTTTCATCTCCTACAAAATTTTCAATATTCTTTAGTTTATTTCCCCAAATACTTTACTTAAAATGCTATTCACTTACATTTGGAGTATCAACTGAATAGATGATGTTCTCGAACGTGATGTAGAGAGGCTTGAAAGGTATTCGCAGTTTTTTGTCGTTGCATGTTTTCTTTGTCGCCACACCTACAAAAGTCCAGCTATGTTTAAGATCATACAAACTTTTTAAAGGAAATGACAAGTGAGAGATAAATCATAGACTTTACTTGAATAGGCATTGCTATCAGCTTCTTCACATTCATCTGGTAAAACTGCAGACTTGGATACTCCATACTCTACAAGAGTAATGTTTTCACATGTAATGGATGTAACTGGTACCAATCTAATTAACTTTCTTATATACATGAAAATGAAAAGTAGACACTCACGTTTAAGAAAAGCCAGACACAAAGATGTTACAATGTTGGACAAGATTGTGGCTATGACCAATGCTAAAAGTCCAATCCAGTACCAGTAAGGCTCTACAAAAAGTCCTCGAGATTTCAAGATCGCAACTCCAAGACCCTGCAAATTGTACACTACAATAATAAATTCTTTTGTTTCTGAAAATATGAAGCTTGCAACTCAAGAAAGGGTTTTCAAGATATTACATCTTTCCAGGACTTGCTGCGGAACTCGTTAACAGAAATAGCAGTTTGAATATACATAACTGGGGATGTCCAATACGCCCAGGTCAGCCATTTGTGCACTTGGTCTGCACCATTACACAATTCATCACTAGTTAGTTGATCCATCATAGTAGAAAAAATGACACTATTGATAACAACAAAAACCTACGTCGAGATAACACATATCCGCTGAATGTCATTAGCCACATCAAAGCAAGACATCCCATTGTGTTTGCAACCACATGGTTCCTAGTCACTGCAGCGATACACCGAAAACATCCATACGACGTTTGTCCACACAATGCTAGAATCAAGTAATGTTTTAGGATCCTGTAATGAAAAGAAAAAAGAAAAACAATGAAAACAACACATAATATAGATACCCTACACCAAAGTAATGTTGAGATAAGCTTACGATGTGATGGTTGGATCATATCCAATGCTGTAATAAGTTATAAAAACCACAATCAAGACTTCTACGAAGGATATAGGAAAGTTGATGACTGAGGCTGGTAACGAGAAAGCCCATGATGGATAGAAGCTGAAACGACGTTGCTTGTAGAACACGGGAAGCTTATCAATCGTCATAGGAAGCTCAAAGAAGCCAGAGAAGACAATCATTTGTATTTCTAGATAGATAGCTCCCATGTAGATGATACCATCCTCTATCGTGTTGTGGTAGTCCCTTTGTGTCGAGAACACAATGGATATCATGATTGCATTGAAAATGAGCTGAAATGACTTGAAGCCAAAGATTCTAATGTTTCTTTTCATTAGAATCTGTTCTCGTGCTAAGCATGCCTTTAGTAGCTCCAACTTTCTAGCTCCATATCTAGTCTTTGTTAAGGCTGCTCTGTGATTTTTCTCTCGATCAAATGGGATTGCCAACTGAGAACTGATTGTGCTCCAAAGATGGTACGTCCTGAATCCTTCCTCGAACTTTTTTGCCGATACATAATGATATGGTAGGTCTGGATTAGCCCAGTATTGTTCTTGATCTTTTCTTGATAAAATCTAGTTGAAAAGGTGAAATCTTGATCAGCACGTAACAAAGTAAAGATTAGGTTTAAAAGAGAACTCACTTCTTGCAAGTAATCGGCAACTCCTTTTCTTTCAGGACATTTAAACCCCATCGATTCAAAGAAGCTAAGAACGTCTTCCCTAGGTCCTTGGTAAATGATACGGCCTTCTCCAAGAATGATGACATCATTGAAGAGCTCGAATGTCTCTGGAGGAGGCTGGAGAAGAGAGACAAGAGCGGTTTTATCGAAAACTTGGATCATTTGTTTGATGCACTTGACAATCTGAAACGTCGTCGAGCTATCTAAACCATCTGATATGTTGTCCATGAAATAAGCTCCGACAGGTCCGACCAACATCTCGCCTACACACAAAACACTAAGTCACAACAAGAACATGTACGTTTCAGTTTGGACATAAATACTATTAGGCTTCCACATTAGTACCTGTCGTTACACGTTTCTTTTGCCCACCAGAGATGCCTCTTTCCATGTTGTCCCCAACTATTGTATCTGCACATGTCTCAAGTCCTAGTAACTTTAAAACGTAATCTGTAACCACATTCTCCTTGTGTTCTTTTATAACCGAAGCCTGTAAAGAAGATCATAACAATTTTTTTAAAGAGTGTGTGTTACGATTTTATTTTGTTTCACAAAGTGTGTTTTATATTTTCAATTAAAATTTTAATAATTTTTTTTAACAATTCTCTAGCTAATAATTTTTCATGGTACCTTCATTAGCGCATCTAGGTAAGGATCTGGCTTGATATTAAATTCTTTCTCCCGTCTCAGTAACTCCTCAAGCATATCTGTTACTCAACCATTCATGTCAATAAACAAGTTGGGGAGAGATGTTCTTGGTTTGATAAAAAATGGATAGATTTCTTGTAGAATATAGAGGACATACCGTAGCCTGTGCCGACTCCTTGACATTTTGCGGAAAACTTTAGTGTTTCACGAACTGTTAGCTTTGGCATATGAACATCGTACTGGCCTATATAGGCGGCAGTTCTTTCAGGTACAAACTCATGCATTTCATGCCCATTGTATGTCACTTTCCCTGTACACTAATTAACCAGTCAAACAACTAAAGGTTATCATTGCTTCAAATACATTATATATAACCAGTCAAAGCGTTCTTCAATGTCTATCAAAGATTGATGTCTATGTATTTACTTTTAATCCACTTTCTATCTTTCCAGACAATGCTTTGAGTAAGGTCGACTTTCCAGAGCCTGGTGGTCCTAAAAGTAGAGTCATCCTGTAGGAAGATCAAAAGAAAAGATAATTTTTGTTAATGGTGGAAGCCTATAAGGTAGATTAATATCTTTTAGAGTCTAAAACGTAATGAAAGAACAAATAGCTAGAAATAGTTAATGGACCACCTGCCAGGCTTGATGATTCCGCTAACATCTTTTAGAATGGAGATTGTCGCTTTTTTACTCTGAAGAACTCCGATTTTAGTTGCAACACCCTAACATTATTGAAATAATATGTGAGATCAGTAAGAGGTCGTAGAAACTGGCGTTGCAAATAGGTTTCTTGGACGTTTCTTGTTTCCCAAGAAACCTCAATAGTAATGAGATGTTTACTTTTGCAGCGGTAACGTATGAGTTAATGACCGTGGGAACAGCTCTGCTCCCTTCAAATGCTTCGGTAGTCACGTTCACATTCTCAAATCTGACTTCTATCGTCGGGAGATTCAAAGAGACTCTGTTTTTTTTTAAGATGAGTTAAAAATTAAAATTTCAACTATAACTTCTTATAATCAAATATGATCAGGGTGTTATTTACCTATCGGTACGTCTCTTTAACCTCCGTAGATAGAATCCATGCCAATCATCGTCATCCATTGCAACCACTCTATCAAATAGCTCTCTTCTCTCCACGAGGCTAAGATCCTTCACGTCAATCTCCTTGAAACCTCCTGTGATCCCTCTCAGCATGGCCTTCCTGACCCGGTCGTACGTAGGAAGGCGCTCCAGAGCCGCCCATTTCATGGCTTCATCTTCATCTTCCTCCTTTTCTCGGCGGCTAGTGTTTCTGTCGTTTAACACGTTCTCTACCTCTGAGCCTGCTCTGTAGTGTGCCATTGCTTCTTCTCTTCCTCGGCCTTTTCTTCTTTCTTTTTTTTTCTTTCTCAACTCTCTTTCTTAGATGTAATATTGGAAGCCTATAGTACTATTGAAATATTTTGGGACAGTATATAATTTGATTTGGCTGTAAATGCATACATACATACATATGCAAATGACAAGTTCTTATTTTGAGGGTAATACATTGAATACCAGATATTTATTGAAAATTAATAATTAAACAGGTCTGGATTCTGATGACACTTGTGTGATCTATGTCTATTCCTATGTTTGGATAATATTTAATAAATGAATTTAACAGATTTTCAACATATTCTTTACATCACCAAAATCAAACACTTGTCTAGATCTATGCATACATATAGAGAAAGGCGAAAAGTAGGCATACATGCATATGTGAGTAAGGCGCTTGCAATAACGAACCTTGGATTTTTTTCTCACTCTTTTATTTACTTTAACGCGTGATTATCTTTTTATTAAAGTGTTTAATCATCTCATCTACGCTACTAACCGATGAAGAATTAAGACAAGGGGATACATGCACCTATAGAAATATTTTAGTTTAAAAACATATATAAATATTTAGGTAATATTAAAAACATTTAGTAGAAAATATTTTTTTAAAGATTATTTTCATAAATTTCTGAAAACGAATTAGAAAATATTTATTACAAAAATGAAAAGTGAAACAATAATCACTTTTTGAGTGATACAAAAACAATCAAACTTTTTTATAAGAACAGAAAGTAATTATTATTTGCAATATAAATACAAGATTTTAGAATAATCTGACCAATCCTTCACATTTCTCTCCTACCGTGTTGAAGAGCAAAAGGGACTCGGTAACAGGAAGGCGACGGTTACAGGCGATCAGAGATACGATTCCCTTTCAACTGATGGATTTCTTCCTCTGATCAAGGTAGCAAGAGGATTCAGGTGATACTCATCTGATCTGGGAATCTGCATCTTGATGTTGACAATAGCCATGATAATGTCTTTATTCTAAGATGCATACATAGAGTTCTTATGTTTCTCGTTCTTCTAACCAAGCATATGAAGGATCATGTCTTGATGATGATGACTCTTGATTAGAATTTGGGTATTATAATTTTAGTACGGTTAAAGCTAAAGTAGCCAAAGATCGTATGTGTGTTTGCAAAGTGATTTAATAAAACGTTAACTTTGTTTTATTCTTTCTTAACTTCTTGAGATCTTTCTTATGCTTTGATCTCTTTATATAGGAGTTAGCTTTTCCTATTACATAATGATCTAGGAACTTAACATAAACCTAAACCTAAGAAAAAGGAAACTTGTCTTTATCCTTAATCTTTAACATTATTCAACTTTAACATAAAGAATAACTTGGTTACCAAGTAACCTTTGAAGCTTTATCCAACATTCTCCCTTCTAAGCTTCAAGCCATCTTTGCTTAAGTCTTGAACTTGAATCAGCTCCCTCATCTCTTTGAACTTGATTCTTGCTAAAGCTTTAGTTAAGATGTCTGCTTTCTGTTTTGTTCCGGGTACATATTCCACATCGATCTCGTCTTGCTCCACTCGTTCTCGAATGAAATGAAACCTCTTGTGAATATGCTTGCTCCTTCGGTGAAACACGGGATTCTTGGCTAGTGAGATAGCTGACTTGTTGTCCACTCGAATCAGTGTCTTCTTTAGTTCCTTTCCTGTAATCTCACTTATCAAATCTTGTATCCAGACTGCCTGTTTTGCTGCTTCCGTTGTCGCCATATACTCTGCTTCGCAAGAGCTTAAAGCTACTGTGTCTTGCTTCTGTGAGCACCAAGTTATTGGCGTTTCTCCTAGACAAAATAAGTGTCCTGTCGTGCTTCTTCCATCGTCCGGATCAGTGTTGTGACTACTGTCACTGTATCCCACGAGTTTCATTGATCCACCTTGCTCGTAAGATAACCCGTACCCGACTGTTCCCTTTAAATACCTTAGCACTTGCTTCAGTGCGTTGCCGTGTGACGTTCTTGGTGAGTGCATATATCTACTCAAGATTCCCACTGCGTAACACATGTCTGGTCTTGAATGCATAAGATATCTGAGACAGCCAATTCTTCTTCGATAAAGTGTAGCATCTATCTCGGTTCGTCGAGGCCTTTTGAGAGTTGCAGACCGAACTCCATCGGTATACATGTTGCGTTGCAGTCGTTCATCGCAGCTTCCTCCAACACTCTCCTTGCGTATGCTTCTTGGTTAATCATGATACACCTAGGACTCTGTTTTACTTCCAACCCGAGATAGTAAGTTAACAGACCCAAATCAGACATCTCAAAGTTCTTCGACATGTTCTTCTTAAACTCTGAAATTTCCTTCGTAGAGTCTCCGGTAACAAACAGGTCGTCAACGTATATAGCCACGATAAGAATCTTTCCTTTATCATCCTTTCGGTAGACAGAATTTTCTTTTGAACACCTCTTGAACCCTAGTTGCTTCAGAGTTCGATCAAGCTTTATGTTCCAAGCTCGTGGAGCTTGTTTCAATCGATACAAGGCCTTGGAGTTTGAAAACCTTATGCTCTTCTCCTTCTTTTCAAACCCTTCAGGCTGTGACATAAACTTCTTCGTTTAACTCACCATGTAAGAACGCTGTCTTGACGTCTAGATGGTGAATCTCCCACTTGTTCGCAGCAGCTAACCCAATCAGGAGTCTTATGGTCTCTAATCGAGCCACAGGAGCAAATACTTCGTCAAAGTCGATACCATGTTCTTGTCGCGTAACCTTTAGCTACGAGTCTTGCTTTAAACTTGTTGATAGAACCATCAGCGTTTCTTTTGATCTTGAAGATCCACTTGAGGCCGATGATCTTTGCTCCAGCTGGCTTGTCTATTAGCTTCCATGTCTTGTTTATGTTGATAGAATGGATCTCGTCTTCACATGCCTTTGTCCATCTTTTATCTCCCTTTGCTTCTTGGAAATTCTTTGGCTCATCGTTGATATCATGAAGCAACAGCTCACATTCTATCTCAGCAAGTAAAACGTAGTCAGCTAGGTAACTAGGTTTGCTTGTTTGACGAGTTGAGCGCCTTGCTTCCGGTGTCGAGCTTTGATCAGCTTCTTCTTCTTCGTTGTGTGTTACATCGGGTTCTGTGTGTGTAACACCTGTTTCGTCTTCTTGCTGCTCTGTTTCTGCATCTGTGGTTTCTTCTTGTTGTGTGCTGGCTATAAACGGACCCTTCCCTTCGTTTACAGTCAATCCCCACGTCATACGGAACATGCCAGAGTCGTCTTGACCTTCCTTAGCTTCTCCCTTCCAATTCCAACAAGTCTTCTCGTCGAAGATTACGTCCCAACTTACGACTATCCTTCTGAGAGTAGGATTATAAAGTCGATAAGCTTTGTGCGGGTTCGATTCGAGATGGACAAGAGCTTGAGAACGATCATCAAGTTTCCTTAGATGAACTGAATCTGCTTTGGCATGAGCAACACAGCCGAAAACTCTCATGTGACTTACGTTAGGCTTTCTTCCCTTCAAGCTTTCGTATGGAGTTTTATTCTTCAAAGCTCTAGTAGGAACTCGATTGATCACATATGTTGCGTGTCGTACGGCTTCTCCCCACATGTAATTCGGTACCTTCATAGCTTTCAACATGCTTCGTGTCATCTCCATTAAAGTACGATTCCTTCTCCACAACTCCATTCTGTTGTGGAGTATATGAATGCTGTTAAATGGCGCGATGCCATGTTTGTTGCAGAAGTCTTGGAAATCCTTTGACGTGAATTCTCCTCCTCTGTCCGTACGGAGTGTTCCAATTGTCTTGCTTGCATCCTTCTCAACAAGAGTTTTAAAACTCTTGAATCTGTCAAAGGCTTCACTCTTTTCTTTCAACAAGATAGACCACATATATCTCGTACAGTCATCAACAATGACGAAGATATACTTGTTGTGAGCTTGTGTTGCCGGCGATATGGGACCGCAAAGATCCGCGTGTAACAGTTCGAGAGCAACCAAGATCTATATGCCGTTGTTGCAGGAAAACGTGACGCGTTTGCTTGCCAACCGACACGAGTCACACAGCTGCTTCTCTTCATGTATTTCAGGTAAGCCACGAACCATATCATGTTTTGCCATGTCCCTTATTGTCTTGAAGCTTATATGACGTGCATGCCATTTCCATGGTTCCTCCTTGATCTTTGCGAGTAGACAAGTAGGTTTACCGACCTTGAGTGATATCTTATACAAACGATTAGAAGTTCTCTGAACTTTCACCAAAAGTCTGCCGCTTGGATCTCTCAAGGTGAGGTAATTCTCTTTCATCCTTATGTCACACCCTTGTTCAGTTGCTTGACCCAGACTTAGTATGTTACTTCTCAAGTTCGTATGTAATATATGTCGGTTAGGAGCTTCGTTCCGTCTTGGCTTCAAAGAGGATAGATCCTTTGCCGTTTATATCTACATACGAGCCGTCTCGAACTTGACTTTTCCTTTGATGTTCTCGTTGAGCTCGAGAAGTAAGACCTTTCACCCGTCATGTGATTGCTCGCGCCGTTGTCAGATACCACATACCATCTTCTTTCTTGCTTGGTTCTAGTGAATTCGGTAAGACCTTTTCTTCGTTGAGATACACAACTTGATGCATGTATAACGCAGCTTCGCTACCTCTCTGTCTTATTTAGCTCTTGTTTCTCTTCTTTCTTCTCGGACACGATTTGAAGTGACCCTTCTTCTTGCAGTTGAAACATATGATCTGTGAGTACCTTTTTCTCACCAGTGTTACTTCTACCTCGTCCTCTTCCACTGTTTCCTCCGACCACGTCCACGGTTCGAGCCTCTTCCACGTCCTGTTGAGCTTCCTTGACCATTCGAACCTTCTGAGCTGGAGAATAAAAGGTTTTCTTGTTGCCCTTGAGTTTCCTTTCGTTTGACTCGTTCTTCATATGCTTTGAGTCTCCCAATCACGTCTTCGAACGTAGTATTATTCAAGTCTAGCATCTGCTCTAAAGATGCAGTCATGTGAATAAACTTGAACGGTAAACTATCAAGGAACTTCTTCACAATCTTTGATTCTTCTATGCTCTGTCCCAACGTAGCTGCTCTTGACTTTAGTTCCGTTATCTTTGCAGAGAAGTCATCGATGGTTTCTGATTCATTCATGCTCGACGATCGAACTCATTCATCAACGCCTGTAGACGAGCTATCCTCACACGCCAGCACCGAGATTCCTTGTCTTGATGGCTTCCCAAATATCTTTAGAGTCGTCTTCCTCGATCTGTAACACAGGTTCTCAGGTAGAGATTGGTATAGCAGAGCTGTAGCGATGTCGTTCTTCTCTTCTTCATCTGGGATCAACGGCTTGCACGCCTTATGAAGTTTTAACAAAACCTTCATCCTCTTCACAAACCGTATAGTTCGTTGTGTTAAGCATCGGACAGACTATCGTACTCGAACTCCTTCTCTTTTCCGAGTGACTTCATCTCTATCAATGCTTTCGTATCAGCCATGGATACTCTTCTTTCACTTTGCAATCACAGAAACAACCTGATGCTCTGATACCAAATAAAGTAGCCAAAGATCGTATGTGTGTTTGCAAAGTGATTTAATAAAACGTTAACTTTGTTTTATTCTTTCTTAACTTATTGAGATCTTTCTTATGCTTTGATCTCTTTATATAGGAGTTAGCTTTTCCTATTACATAATGATCTAGGAACTTAACATAAACCTAAACCTAAGAAAAAGGAAACTTGTCTTTATCCTTAATCTTTAACATTATTCAACTTTAACATAAAGAATAACTTGGTTACCAAGTAACCTTTGAAGCTTTATCCAACAAAAGCATCATCAACAGTACGTGCGGCACATCACATACATACACATGTTAATAGAATCCAATAACGATGTCGGAATAGAACAGTTTTACGGGAATTCCATTCAGATATTTTTCATCTCCACGGTGAAAAAGATCTATTTGATATGAGATTGTCAATTTTTGATTGTACATTTGTTTTTTCTTCGTGTCTGATGGTGTCTTGGTCAACGAATTTGGGATCCAGGAAAACTGCAACACCTATTGAAAAGGATACAAGATGAGACCATGAGTATAAGAACAATTTCAGAAACAAATTTTAAATTTGTATTGAAGTATGGATAAATTTGATCTATCATTGAAACCATGAAAACTTTCGTGGAAAACCGACATCATGTAATGAAAAATATATTTTCTTTGTTGTACGGCAATATTCTTACGATCATTAAAAATTGGACATTCCAGATTTTAGTTTTCACGTTGAATCATTACTAGGCCTAGACATTCGGGTTCCATTGGTTTTGGTTCAGTTAAATTGTATTTTCGGATTTTCGATATTATGTCCATAAATCTCATTCAGGTTTTACTAATTATCAGATCGGGTTCGATTCAGTTTTTCGGTTTGAGTTTAGGTACGTACTTTGGTTTGGGGTAAAAAAATCCCGGCATAATCAATACATTGGACTGTAAACCGGAAAATATCTATAGTTTTAATATGGGATAAGTTCGACGTAATACAACAAAGCAAATTAATGTTAATGATGTTAGGAATATTTAAATCTCGTAAGAAAATTATTAGAATTCTTTTTTTTTTGTCAAGAGAAATTATTAGAGTTTATACTCTTATTTTAGCAACTCTAATAATAAAGAAAATATTTGAAGGAAAAATTGTCTCTAAAATTACTTTATTTGATCTACCATTGTCTTCCAGTTATTTTGTTATACTGTTTGTTGCTTTATATTTTCATATATATATATATATCATGTATGTCTTTGTATCACATTATAATTAATAAATTTAAATTAATAAATTTAAATTTATGAAAAATACAACATATTGCAAACTATGACTTGTTAATGAATGAATAAAAATCTACATCGGTAGTAGAAAAATCATTAATTGTTAAGATCAATCCAGTTATTACCAATTAATTTTAAATTAAAAATCGATAACATGACTCACATTGTATAGTATTTTTCAAGGTTTAGAAAAAAGAAACGGGATTTAACAAGCATTAGAAACGGGATAAAAACAGACACATCCCAAATATGATACTTTAACAAGCATTAGATTCCCATGACCTCTATCACCTCATTTCACACAGCCTTTTAAAACCGTTATTCATTCACTATCTTGTTCTATT
This sequence comes from Brassica nigra, assembly GCA_016432835.1. Taxonomy (NCBI): domain Eukaryota; kingdom Viridiplantae; phylum Streptophyta; class Magnoliopsida; order Brassicales; family Brassicaceae; genus Brassica; species Brassica nigra. The sequence goes on along the minus strand of CM028247.1, from coordinate 9,787,538 downwards.
GTTAAATTCTTACAGGACGTTCTCAAAAGATTCCTTAAGCGGAGGTGGACATAAAGTTCCCATGATCCGCCTGATCCCATATTGCATACACATACAAACATTAAATCCAACGACTCCAAAGATGCAACCTCATTGTTTACATGAACCCACTTCCAAATCATTTCAAATCATAACCCCACATTCATTAGGATCAAAGAAAAATGGATTGATGTTCCTGTATTACATGTTGTGTATAGTAACTTCCAAGTTTTGTGATGGCAAATGGATAAAGATTTCAAATGTAATAGGAAGTTTCTGAGGTGGTTGATACAACATCAACATTGTTTTATCAATGTTTCTATCTCCTCGAGTGAAATCAAGGTTTGTGTCTTTATGTTTTTCTTTTGTTAAATGTAATATCAAAGTAGCAGTACTATGCAGTTTTATTTTGGAAAAGCGTTGTTTTTTAAAAATTAAAAATGCAGTAGCCTGCTGCATAATTAGTAGTGTATCGTTAGTGGTTTATCGCTGTGATTTCAGTCGTACAAAGAAGGGGATAGAGTATAGCTAATATTTGAGAAAATGTTAAATACTAAACACGTTTTCAAAACATAAATAAGTGATTTAAACAAAAAAATATATAAATAAGTGATCGAAACAAATAAAAATACAGGTAAGTGTTAAGTTGTCAGATTTCTCTAAAGAATTTAACAAATACTATAATTGTATGTACTAACATAAATATCATAATGAAATATGCATGTGATGAAATAAAATTATCAACAACCATAAGAGAAAGGCAAAATAAAGAATACCTAACTATATACACGCCCCACAAATAAAGGTAATGATATTTTATTGTTAAAACAAGTAAAAGCAAAAGCTCCTGTAGCACGTCCCTTTTGGGTGCATAAAACTTTAACAATCACTAACCTCACTCTTCTTATAAATAAGACAACTCCCCTCGTCGACGTTATATGAGAAATTACAAGAAAAAGAGAAAAGAAATAAGATGGCGTCTCGAGAGAAAACCGAGTCAGTATCATCTAAATCGAGTTGTAACATACATGTAATATTCCGGTTCGCAGATTGGATAGATATAACTCTGATGGTACTTGGTACGGTGGGAGCCATTGGAGATGGCATGTCCACAAATGTGGCGTTAGTGTTCGCAAGCAAGATCATGAATAGCTTGGGCTACGGCCAACACAATCCTCATTCCACTACTTTCAAGGACGAGGTTCAAAAGGTTAGTACTAGTAGTCATCTTTCAGTTCATAAGAAATTTCAAGAAAAACACTGGTTTACAAACCTGCTTTGGTTTGTAACATGCCGACCAAGAAATACAGATGGTCGGATTCGTTTTGTTTTTAAAATGGAAGTGTATAGACAATATGAAAATTGAATTCTTTCAATCGTTTTATGGATCTTTAATCTTGCTTATAACTATATTTACTTATGACTGAAGTGATTTGGAGTACAATTCGATGGCACAATGATCCAACATATAATTACATTCTAGTTTAGCGTTCTCGTGTAAAAGAAAAATATTATGGAATCTTGTGTGATCAGATTTCCTAAAACATTCGATCACGACATTAATGAGTTTGTTGTAAACAGTGCAGCTTATACTTCGTTTACTTAGGACTGGCTATCCTGGGAGTGGCATTTATGGGTAATAGCAAAATAGTTTCTTAATTGTTCTACAAATTAAGTTTTCAAAGAAAATATATGTTAAAATGTATTCTTCTGTGCAGAGGGGTATTGTTGGAGCAAAACAAGCGAGAGACAAGTGGAGAAGATTCGTCGAACATATCTTAAAGCTGTTCTCCGACAAGAAGTTTCTTTCTTTGAATCAGAAGATGCTTCCATTTCTGAAATTATTCACACCATTTCCACTGATACTTCTCTCATCCAACAACTTCTTAGTGAAAAGGTATCAAATTCTGACAGTATTTCTTAGATGGTTAAGCAGCGTTGTGCTATAAGTATAGAAGATTAAAAAAAAATTACGTTTAAGATTTAAAACATAAAAGATAAACATCCTAAAATACTGCAAAACTAATTGAAAACCCATTCTTGGATGGTTGATTAGCTTTGTAAAAGTATAGACCACTCATTTAGTATAATTAATAAAAAAATACCACAAATTTAATTTACGCTAAGGAAATTTAGCATTTAGGAACCATTTTTAAGCTTTCGGAAATTTAACGCCACTGGCCAACATTTAGGAAGGGTTAGCAAAAATACAAAAACTACAAGTTATGTTGAAAATGTTTTTAAATCTATTAGCTTATATGTTTTAAAAAAAAATAGTATATCAATTTTTAGTAAAGGTAATTCCACTAAGAGATATATAATAAAAAAATATAAGCTTTTTTGATTTTATCTTATCTTTATTTTATTATATTCAATGCCTTTTTCCATTTTTTCTCATCGAAATTTCAAAAGCCTAGAAACTTGCTTGCCTTTTCTTGGTTCCACAACTTCTCAATTTTTTAACCCAACCGGCAAATTACTTGACCTAACTTAAAAATAATGCTGACATCGTCAATACTGTCACACATCATATACAAAGTGTATAACAAGTGTTGCGACATGTGTCTATTATTTTCTTTAAAAAAAAACAATTTTCTTTCTTATTTTTAAATATAATATATCTCATGTTGAAGAAAATTATAATTCTGCTGTTATAATCTCAGGTGCCCATATTCTTGATGCACACATCAGTTTTCATTACAGGCCTCGTGTTTGCGGCATACTTCTCATGGAGATTAACCCTAGTTGCCCTCCCATCACTTCTTCTTCTTCTAATCCCAGGGTTGATCTATGGCAAGTACCTTGTTTATTTATCTAAGAAATCCTACAAGGAATACGCCAAAGCAAACTCAATCGTGGAACAAGCTCTAAGCTCCATCAAGACTATTCTATCATTCACGGCTGAGAGTCAAACCATCAAGAGCTACTCAGAGATATTGGAAAGACACAAGAAGCTTGGGCTAAAGCAAGGCCTGGCCAAAGGTTTAGCCGTGGGAAGCACAGGGATCTCTTTCACCATATGGGCTTTTCTTGCGTGGTACGGAAGCAGATTAGTTATGCACCAACAAGAAACCGGTGGACGCATTTACGCAGCCGGGATCTCTTTCATCTTGAGTGGCCTGTAAGTAAGTGAATATTTGCATATTCTCATATTGCATGAGAGTCATCTCTCCGTTCTAAATAATTATTACTGAAAAAGTCAAATCGTAAGTATTAAAAAAAAAATTGGAATCAATTAAAACACATCTTTGGGCTGGATTATTTTTTATAGGACTATTATTAAAGCGAAATTAAACCTACTACCTTACAAAAAACACAAATTCACAAACTATCCAAAATCTATCTCACTCTCCTACTTTCTCTTCATATCTCTCTCTACAAATCTAATTTCTATATTTTTTTTGGTTATTTGGCAAATAAGCCTATTATTAAATAAGGAAGTTTTTCTAAAAGAAAAACTAAATATTTGGTTTTAAAACTGTATAAATACGGGTATAAAATATATTAAATTATTAATTCATAAATCAATATAAAAACATTTAAAACGGAGACTCGATAATGTTTTTTCTCTAAGTGCTTTTATTTTTTTTATGTTTAATCAGCGTTTGTTCACATCATTTACAGTTCTCTAGGGACCGCACTTACAGAGATCAGATATTTCTCGGAGGCTTCAGTTGCGGCAGCTAGAATATGTTCAAGGATTGATAGAGTTCCAGAGATAGATGGTGAGGATACTACGAAAGGATTCATACCAAATGCAAAGATCGAGGGAAGAGTGGAGTTTGAGCGTGTAACCTTTACATATCCTTCTCGTCCAAAATCCATAATTCTCAAGGACTTCACTCTCAGAGCGGAGGCTGGAAGAACCGTAGCTCTGATGGGAGCTAGTGGAAGTGGTAAATCAACAGTGATCGCATTACTGCAACGGTTCTACGATCCAACAGAAGGAGTTGTGAGGATCGATGGGTTTGACATAAAGACTCTTCAGTTAAAATGGATGAGAGAACAAATTGGTGTTGTGAGTCAAGACCATGCTTTGTTTGGGACCTCCATCAAGGAAAACATTATGTTTGGGAAAGATAACGCATCAATGGATGAAGTCATTTCAGCTGCAAAGGCTGCAAATGCTGATGACTTTATTACACAACTGCCAGATGGTTATGAAACACAGGTGTGTTTTATGGTCATTTGCTTCACTTCATAATAACCTATGTTTGTTATTAACATTGAGATGAAAACAGATAGGTGATCGTGGAGCACTTTTATCAGGAGGTCAAAAGCAACGGATTGCCATTGCACGTGCGATTATTAGAAATCCAGTGATTTTACTTCTGGATGAAGCAACAAGTGCACTGGACGGAGAATCTGAAAAATTGATTCAAGTTTCACTTGATCAAGTAGCAGCGGGACGAACCACACTGGTACGTAAAGCCAATTCCAAAGTTGTTGTGAATAAAATGCGAATCAAACTGGAAGAAATTGAGAAAAAACTCTAATGAGCCAAACATTCATTTTGACTGTGTGAATGAATAATTTACAATCCCTTACACTCTTCTGGCTCAATGAATGCGCATTTTACTAATGCATCTAGATTTAGTTCACTTTGAGAATCAATAATATGTATGTTGTTTCTCAACATTAACATGCAATATGTAGAATTGAATACAAGGTGATACAGTAACAACATTACTACAAGTTTCTATATATGCCTTTTCTTTTGTAATGAAATGCATCTATTGTGAAAACAGGTAGTGGCACATAAGCTTTCAACAGTTAGAGGAGCGGATCTCATTGCTGTGTTAGAAATTGGTTCCGTTAAAGAAATGGGTTCTCATGAAGATTTGATGACCAAGAACAACCATTATGCAAAACTCATAAACATTCAAAGACAATTCAGCAGCCGTGAACATCGACAAGATCTTCAAGATGGGTCCAAAACTCCTGAGGGGAGACAATATTGGTCTGCCAAGAACAGTTTCAACAGGCTAAGCATAAGGTCTACTCCTGATCTGATCATTGCTTCTCCTATACCCTTCGAGAGCATTCACGCAGCAGAACCTGATCATGATAACCTCCCTTCTACTTCTTTTACTAGACTTCTGCCACTGGTCTCCCCTGAGTGGAAGTCTTCTCTCATCGGTTGCATTGCAGCTGCAACATTTGGTGCAATCCAACCCATTTACGCCTTAAACATAGGCGGTATGATCTCTGCTTTTTTTGCCAAAAGCTCACAGCAAATGCAGGACAGGATTAGGATTTACTCCTTAATCTTTGTCTCCCTCACCTTTATCTCCATGACCCTTAATCTCATTCAGCATTACAGCTTTGCCAAGATGGGTGAAAGTCTAATGCAAAGACTTCGTTTGAGAATGCTTGAAAAGATTTTCACCTTTGAACCGGCCTGGTTTGATGTGGAAGAAAACTCTAGCGGTGAGCTTTGTTCAAGGCTTAGTAATGAAGCATCCACTGTCAGGTCCATAGTATCAGACAGAATTTCCTTGCTCGTCCAGACCATTTCAGGTGTCCTAATAGCCATGGTTATCGGTCTACTAGTTGCTTGGAAGCTCGCGTTGGTCATGATAGCTGTCCAGCCTCTCTCTGTCCTTTGCTTCTACACAAAAAAAGTTTTGCTCACCAGCATTTCCCGTAACTACTCCTATGCGCAAAACCGTAGCTCAAACATTGCATCAGAAGCTGTTTACAACCACAAGATTGTTACATCTTTAGGGTCCACGAAAAAGATCATTGAGATATTTGATAAGGCTCAAGATGAGGCGAGAAGAAAGGGTAAGAAGGCAGCATGGCTCGCAGGGTTTGGGATGGGTTCGGCGCAGTGCCTAACCTTCATGACATGGGCGTTAGACTTTTGGTATGGAGGAGTGTTGGTTCAAAAGGGAGAGATCTCTGCCGGGGATGTGTTCAAGACGTTCTTTGTTTTGGTTAGCACCGGTAAGGTTATTGCGGAAGCAGGAAGCATGACTTCTGACCTTGCCAAGGGCTCAGCCGCCATATCTTCTGTCTTTAAAATCCTCGACCGTCCTTCATCTCAAGTAAGATACTAACCACCCATTAACATTTCACTATTTTCATTACGTTATAGAATTTTCTTGTTATTTATTCCATATATATACAAGATATGAATATAGCCTAATTAACAATATAATGCTGTGAAAACCTACTAGTTAAAATTGAAAAAATCAAAAAAAAAAAACAAAAGAGCAAAACCCATCGAGACAAACATTCATTTTATGATTTGTTTATTGACTGTGTGAATTAATAAATTACAACTCTAACTTCTTTTCTTTTCTTCTAGAAATTCTCTGTTTTATTAAATTCGGTTTTTAAAACCTCAAAAAATACCGGTTAGACGAAAATATCCTTTTATTGGTGTGCAAAATTAAAGTCACGTTTAGAATCAACACTTAATAATTTCATGTAGGCTGCACATAATATCTTAAGATTGTTCTTAATATGAGATGCAATAATCTAGTTTTATTTTTACATGGATACATAAAGGACAATACGAAACATGGAGCAAAGATTGAGGCAATAACCGGGAGAATAGAGCTAAAGAAGATTGATTTCTCTTATCCAAACAGGCCTAGTATACCAGTGCTCCAACAGTTTTCCCTAGACATCAAGCCTGGGACTAGCATTGGATTGGTCGGTACATCAGGGTGCGGGAAATCAACAGTGATTGCATTGATCCAACGCTTCTATGACGTGGAAAAGGGATGTGTAAAAATAGACGGCGTAGATTTGAGAGAAATAGATATAAAGTGGTATAGGAAACATACTGCACTAGTGAGCCAAGAGCCAGTGGTTTATTCGGGAAGTATCCGAGAGAATATTTTGCTTGGACGACCCGAAGCGGGGGAGGATGAGGTTGTGGAGGCTGCTAAAGCCGCCAATGCTCATGACTTCATCTCGTAAGTATACTTTTACTTTAAATATTAAACATAAATCGATAAATCTTGCACGAGATGTTCGAAGTTCTCTATGTTTTATGTTTGATTATGCAACACCAGGTGTCTAGTTCGAAGTAATATAGTTACTTTGTTGGAAAAAAAATACAAGTTGGCGAGTATTTACATCCACATTTTTATTGGTTTAGCAGTTTAGGGTTTAGGGTTTTTCAAGAAGCATACATTATATCCAAAACTTATGAATCTACGATCGTAATTGTCCAAATACTTGATATAAACTCATCTTCAGTTCTATTGTTAGTGATCTTTTTGTTTTTGTATTTTCTTGCTATAAAGGGCAATGGAGAAGGGATATGAAACCGAGTGTGGAGAAAGAGGAGTGCAACTTTCAGGTGGTCAAAAACAGAGGCTAGCTATCGCTAGAGCCTTTCTAAGAAACCCTGTGATACTTCTACTTGACGAGGTTACGAGTTCCTTGGACTCTGACTCAGAGCAGGCTGTTCAGGAGGCTCTAGCTCGGATCATGGCTAGCAGGAAGATGACAACTGTAGTTGTTGCTCACCGCCTCAACACCCTGAAGAAATTGGACCGCATTGCGGTAATAGCAGATGGAACCGTAGTGGAGACAGGGAGCTACGACCGCTTGAAGAACATGGGAGGCCAGTTCTCAAGACTTCTTCATGCTCATGATCTCAAATCTTGTAGAAGGTCAAGTATTAATTAACCGAATAATAAAGCATCGACTAAATAAAGTTATGGTGTAGTGTTTAATATGAAATTAAATGCTAAATGTCTCATAATATCCAATAACTTATACAAAAAACCACTGTATAACCTCCAAATATATGACAAAAAACCTTTCGATCAAGAGTTCACTGATATTTTTATATCGAATACTTTGATTTTAAATTCTAGAAAACACAATTATCATCAATTATATAATGGAGATTTTTATTTACAAAATGTGGTATAGAGAGAACGCCAGACATAAATTTTCGTCAAAAACAAAATCGTCTCTAAATAATTTATTTGTAATAGAAAAAATCAGTATTTATTCCAAACATCAAAACAACGTCGTATTGAAAACAAAACATAAGCAAAACGATTGGTGTAGCTATAGCCAACAAAGCACCAGTAATAAAAGGCAACACAGAGACGCAAAAAACTTCTATCAAAAACATCCATGGCCACAGCTGCTCAGCTCTCCGGCCACTCTCACCGGCCAATCATCACCGCCCTTGAAAGTAACCACCGGCGGCATGTAACCACCACTCATTACCTCTCTCTCACGCAGCGGCAACGCAGCTTAACGTCTCGGCTGCGGCCGAGTCTGAGCCTTCAAGTGGGCAACGAAACGCCTCCGACATCGACCGTAGACATGGAACAGCTCGTTGGGTTCCTATACGAGGATCTTCCTCACCTGTTCGACGACCAGGGAATCGATCCGAAGGCGTACGACGAGCGCGTGAAGTTCAGAGACCCCATCACCAAGCACGACACCATCGCTGGATATCTCTTCAACATCTCTTTCCTGAAGAATCTCTTCACTCCTGATTTTCAACTTCACTGGGCAAAACAGGTCTTTTTTGCTAAAGTTCTCAACTTTACTCTGTTTCTGATGCAAAGTTGAACACTTTATTGCCCCCTCATTGATTGTATATAAGAAACAGAGGAGTTGTTTAGAAACAGAGGAGTTGTTTAGAAACAGAGGAAATGAAGTTAACCACTGATTAACAACCTCTTTAACTAATTGTTTACATATTTAAATCAAACTATTATGCTTTTGCTACCATAAGTTATAATGGTAGACTATAGACAGGTCCGTACGAGATAACAACAAGGTGGACTATGGTGATGAAGTTCTTGCCTTTACCGTGGAAACCAGAGCTTGTGTTCACAGGGACATCAATCATGGCTGTTAATCCAGAGACTAAGAAATTTTGCAGTCATCTGGTAATGGTTATTGGCATGCCTTCTTGTGAAATCTTATTTGTTGGTGTTGTGGTCTACTCTTAGTAAAAGCTCCATGTGCAGGACTTGTGGGACTCTATCAATAACAATGACTACTTCTCTTTTGAAGGTCTTGTTGATGTATTTAAGCAGGTGGTTTGTCTCATTTTTTGCTTTCTTGCCATGAACTAAATATCTATTGCAGTGAGTTAAAAGTTTACTTTTTTGGCAGTTACGAATATATAAAACGCCTGATTTGGAAACTCCAAAGTATCAGATACTGAAGAGAACAGCAAACTATGAGGTCACATATCTTCTTCCTTTGTGGTATCAGTATGCACACCTGTAAATAGAAAATGTGATGCTCGGACTCAAAACATTTGTAATTGTTTGGCAGGTGAGGAAGTATGAACCTTTCATAGTAGTGGAGACAAACGGTGACAAGCTTTCTGGCTCTTCAGGTTTCAACAATGTGGCTGGGTGAGAGTTGAGGCCATTTTTTTCTTAGTCCATAGACTCTTCTGGCATTGTTGTCATCACTAATGTGACTTATGAAGGTACATATTTGGGAAAAACTCGACGATGGAGAAAATACCAATGACAACACCAGTGTTTACCCAAGCAACAGATCCTCAACTCTCTGCAGTGTCAGTACAAATTGTCATTCCATCTGGAAAAGATCTCAGCAGGTAAAGCTTATAGATAGCATAGATGATAGAACTGATGAGTACCGAGTAAAAAAGGTGATTTGCTTGCTTGTCCTTATAGCTTACCGATGCCTAATGAAGAAAAGATAAACTTGAAGAAGTTGGAAGGTGGGTTTGCTGCGGCTGTGAAGTTCAGTGGGAAACCAACGGAGGATGTTGTCCGTGCAAAAGAGAACGAACTGAGAAAGAGTTTGAGTAAAGATGGTCTTAAAGCTAAGACGGGTTGTATGCTTGCTCGTTACAATGATCCAGGACGCACACGGAGCTTCATAATGGTATGATTCCAAGCTCTAGTTAGAGACCATATGTTACTCTATTTTTATGACATGTAATCTGCCTTGCATTTGCAGAGAAACGAAGTTATCATATGGCTTGAGGAATTCAGCTTGGATTAGCTAGCTCTCTGCTTGGCCAAAACGTTGCTAAAGTTACCATAATGTATGTATAGACTCAGTGTACTTTCTTTTACGTTTGCAGTCATTGTAAGATCACACACTCCGACGATAGAAAAGCTGTATACTTTTTTTTTTTGGTTCAGTGAAAAGTTGTATACTTTAGATACAAAAAGGAAAGAGAGAACTTTGACTTGAGTAGAAGCAAAACGGCGTCGCTTTGACTTGATCCACTTAAAATAAAATAGTCACAGTCCTACCATTTGCTTCGTAAAAGACTTCACTTTTCAGCCGACCAACCCAAGAAGAAGCAATGCCACTGTCGCTGGTTCAAGCCGCTTCAGTGTCCTACTTATGATCCCAATCAACGGTTCCTACTCTCTTCAAGCCTTCCTCTGGTTTACTTATTCAGAAGTCAATCTTTCCTGATTCCAAGTTAACAACTTTCCAACGGATATTTCGTTCCGCGAAGAAAGCCTCACATGGGTCTGCGGCTCGTGCTTCCTTGCTTGAGACCCCTGTCTTATGGGCTGGTCGAGTTTGTGTCTTTTACGCGCTCGTCAAAGCTGGTTTAGCTGGATCCAAGTCTAACTCCATCGTTTCTGGTTAAATCAGTTTGACTTGACCTTCTCTATAGTTCTTTCGAAAATGGTTTTAGCTTCTGCCGTTTCTTTATTTTGATGTTATTGGATGATCTCAGGGTTGGCAAGTGGTGGTGTTGATGTTGAAGATGATGGTGCCGATCTTGGTTTCTCAAAGTGGATTCAGAACATTAAGGGCAAACCAGGTTTAGTTCCAACACTTACTAGCTCATTCTTGCCTTATATAGGATTTGTGTCCAAGTCTAGAGCTTGCTCATTCTTGCCTTATATAGGATTTGTGTCCAAGTCTAGAGCTTTGATCACAACTTTGCACAAATGAATTATATTCTCTGTGGTTTAGTCAGTGAATCTATCCAGCCTGAATGTTGAGTATGAGACAAGTCTTTTTATATTTTAAATGCCAGAAAAGGATGCAGCTGATAAGAGGAAGCTGGTGAGCAAATGGCACCCAACGACAAAAGGAACACTAAGAAGAAACTACAGGGTACTTTCCAAAGGCGAAGGAAACCGTCTTCTCAAAGCCATTGCATCTCTTCTCTCAGATGATGACCACTTTAGGGATGCAACATCTCACAAGGTTAACAATACACACATCTATAATAATCTTCAATTGTTTCTCTCTCACCAAACTGAGACACTACTGCAGGGTTGTCAAATACGGCGGGAGAGTGCGCATGGTCAAAGCGTATGCTGCAACAACGTGAGAGCTCTGTTTGATGAGTTACCAACGCCACATTTGGTGGTTGAGATCACACCTTTTCCAGCCGGTCCGCTTACTGAGAATGATAACCTTAAGGCCGAGAAGCTGGGAAAGGTTCTTAGGTCAGGCCCCAACATTTGAACCCATCTGGTACTCAGAGAGAGTGTTCCACTATCTGTCTAATTCCAAAATCTGTACATACTCTGCCATCTTATGACGCTATCAAACTGTTGGTTTCTCGTCAAGCATATATAACTACCATTATCATGATAAAAGATATTTAAGAGGTACAAGCATGTTTCAACATACTCAAACCATCTTTTGACAATAATTTCATCGGGCCATCGTCAATGTTAACTATGTAAGCTGCCATCAAATAACACAACTACAACCAAAATAAGCACAGTAGAAGTTTCTCTGACGATTTTCGATTTTACCATTAAAATCACAAAAGACAAACATTTATACATGGAAAAGGACAAAGCCAATGCTTTGAAACTTCTGTTGGGAAAATTATATCAAATGTTATCTCTTTTTCCTCAGTAATGAAAAAAATACACTAACGGGTCATCATGCGTCGCTAGGTGAAAAAGGATCATAGACTTGATGCACACCTGGGTTAAACCGGTGGCGAATCTGTGGTTGGCCATTTGGATTCAGGTTATCACTATGAAACACTGGTCTTGGAGGGAAAAGAGCAGAACGCTGCGGGAACTGAGCTTCAGGGAAGTTCCTAGGCAACACCTGAGGCAATGGAGGTCCAAAGTTCTGCAAATTGGAAGATCTCACGTTACTATGAAATGGTCCAGGCAGGTGGCTCAGGGGTTGATCCAGCTGCCTCCCAAAGTGCTGTGATCTTGTGAAGCTTTGCCCAAAATGCTGGGAGGCTGGACTGACGGATGGGGCTTGAAATACCAGAGGAGGGAGATGAACTGATTGAGAGTTGGGTCTAGGAGATATATGTGCTTGTGGACGGAAACCGAAATCCCCGTGAAATTGCCTTGGAGCTGTATTTGTGGAAGGATAAGTAGGAAGAGGACCAGCAGGCCTGCCAGCAATATGTGCTGACACTGATAAAGGACGCAGAGAACCACCAGAAGCATAGTCTGTTAGATGTTTCAGATTGATGCCCGAGGAAAAGGGAATTGATGGTAGTTCAGTACCTAGCTGATGAGCTACTGGATGTGGACTCAAGTTAGGAGCCAGAGGCCGTACTGAATGGGACATGTGGCTTGAGACTATGTCTGGCAACAGAGTTGGTCTAAATCCACTGCTAGGTACAGGTTGGAAAGTCGATAGGGTCGACGGCCTCATTGTAGATCGTGGTCCCATTGGTTGTACCTGACTGCCAGAATATGGAGGCACAGTCGAAAAACCTGGTTGAACCACGGAGTAGGGCCTTGGTGTGCTGGAAAGGTTAAAAGAAAACAAATCTGGTGGACGAGGGACTTGAAAGTCAGGACGTAATGATGTGTTATGATGAATTGGGATTGGTTGCTGAGCAAAAAGAGGATTGGTTGGCAGTCCTTGATCCCGAATACGATTAATAGAACTTGGAGCAGAGGGATTAAGAGGTGGATGAAATGGAACTTGATTTGAAGCCAATGGTAAAGAGGAATCACGCTCTTCTTCGAGTTGGGTTTGTGGTGGTTGTACAGGGCTGTCAGTTGGCTGTTCGGAGTTTGGGTCTGTAGTAGTCGCGTTGATGTTTCCTGGAACGGTTGAAACGTCTTCAGATTTAGAAGATGAAGGAGCAGCCCCAGCTTCTGTATTTCCCTGCAAGGGAAAATGGTATAATCTGATAAGTTAAAGAATAGATGCTATATCATACTTTTAACTATCTTATAGAAGCTTTAGCGACTCACAGACACTGAAGAGATAAGCAGCTCAATTACAGCAATAGCTGCATCTACTTTTTCGTAAGTGTCAGATGATATCTGAAAATATAACTCTTGCCAGGACGTATGGTTCTCATTTTCATCTGAAGGAGAGAGTTCTACCTGCATATATGAAGAAAAATCTGATTCATAAATCCTTGAAACGAGAATACTGGGAATTTTCAAGGACAAGCATAGAGAGGCAGAGCAACAATAATGAGAGTATGTTATAGCTATCTCGAAAATAGTATATTTCAATATTACCTTCTCTCCTCCTGTTTTAGTACCGAAAACTTGTACTTTGGCTCCAGTCTCCTGTTCTCATAGTGGAATTAGTTAGCTCGTATACATGGTCAGATTGAATAGTAATCAATTTGTGTTAGAAAGCAAGGAAGAAATGTGAGAAAGAGACAGAAGGCTGTTAACACAAGGCAGATAAGGAACTATAGCTGCGAATAGCAGCCATGACATTTGTAGGTGACTTACTTTTTCGAGCTGTTTCTGAGTATCACCTTGGGGACCAAAAATGAGACTTAGGAAGCTAAAATCAGAATGTCCTTTGACCTGCAAAAGCACAAGTCCTTACAATATCAGCTTCCAGAAAGCCGAGTTTGTTACATGGCTCTAAGAAAACAGAATCCAAAAGATGCTATGCAGGTTGAAGCAGCATTATATATCATAAAGGCCAGTGAAAGCGTTTGTACAGCAGTACTCCATTCTTTACTTGGACTTAAAACAAAACCAAATAACTTCTCAAAGCTCTATCAAATATACAGCTTAAGCCATCTCTAAGACAAATCTACAAGACTTTCTAGCTTCTGTGAGGTAGTAAGGTTCAACAACTCCACAAGACTTAAACATGAGAACACACAAATGCAAGATTGGGAAAAGCACTTACATCGACCGGCAATCTAGCTTCTTTCAGCAATGGCTTGTAATCAGGTGGAGCCTTGAACCTCGGATTCAGCTCAAGTATCTCCCCTATGATTAAAGAAGCCGCATGTCACTCAATGGAAAAGGCAACATGAAGATAGAATGATGAAACTTCAACATACCAATTGCTTCACGTTTTTCTAAGTCCAGATGTTCAGCAACCTTGATCCATCATAGATGACAAGAAGAAACAAACACTCATCTTCACACAGCTAAAGAAACGAAAACCAATAAGAAGAAAAAGTGATGAAAGATCACTTACATCATCGTTGGTTTCTCTATTAGCCTCGGCTTCATGAGTTCCTGATTCCAATTGCTGTGTAATCTGATCCAAACGTTTCTGCTCAAAAGAAGACTCATTCTTGAGCAATTCAACATACTCAATAACACAATAATAAACACATTGATGAATTAGATTGGATTCTGAACCTGGTAAGCTAACACTCTGCCCTTCTTGACTGCAACGTCTTGCGTCAAATCAGGTCCCCACTTAGTCTTCCTCTTCCCTAGCTGCGTAACCGTTCCGTTATCCTTGCCGGCGCCTCCTCCGCCTCGTTGGAAAATGGGGATCAGCGATCCGGATAACTTGTTTTTAGGGATTACGAATCCAGACTTGGCACCGAACATTGAGATCTTCGAACCGCTAGTGGTAGTAGTAGTAGATGTCATCTTCGACTTCGACTGCGACGGAGGGAAGAAGTCGATGAAGGGTGAAATTCGCGGCGGAGGTTGTTCCCCCGTCGATCTGAGAATCACGTTAGCGATTGCTATTGGATCGTTTTAAGGGTTTTGAAGAAAGGGCGTTCTGTTTTTTATTTTATTTTTCTGCTGTATATTACAGTCAGTTGTTAACTGCTGTCCAATTCAACGAATATTTGTAGTCGACAAATTTAATAACTAATTATTGTTGTGCAAAAAGTTTAACTTTTAACGATTGATTAATTTATACTAATTTTGCACAATAAACGAATAGCTTAAAAATAATTCTGCGCAACTAATATTTGGATATTAAATGTGCCTATTGTAAAAAAAATTGAAAAATAAAAAATGATCCATTTTAGTTTCAAAATCAAAATATCAATCAGTTTGTTAAATTTCGAGTTAAATTTTTATCAAATTAGATAAAACCAATATACTTTTATAAAATTCTTTTTAGATATGTTTTTATAATGCTTATTCAAAAAATATAGATTTAAGAATCCATTAACATATTTTAAAAAAAAAGTTTTGTGTGGACTTATAAAATATTACACCTATATATATATCTTATTGATTATGTACAACATACAGTTATATAAAACAAAGATTCAGAACCATTTATCGGTGCTCTTATAAACATAAAGTATTACTAACGTTATTTCTAACGCTAGTGTATTTGATGATTTGCAGTATTTATATGTAACGTAAAGGATATGTTACGTATAAGCTTTTTCATACTTAAATATTTATTTATCATTAAAAATAACAAAAATTAAAGTAAGATATTGAGGAATAAAATATCCATTTTTCCTTCTAACATCTATCAGCTCATTTTATTAATGTTGTTGAAATCTACTTAGAACATCTCTAATCCATCTTTATTTTTTACTCTGTATTTTCCTCAAAAAAGAAAAACTCTGTTATAAAGGTGAATTTATTTCAATGTGTGTTTCTATTTTATAGAAAAAAATATAGAAGAATGCTATTATTTTATTCTAAAATAGAGGCAAAAATAGTTTTTCTCTAATTATTTTCTATATGTAGGAGTAAATCTATTTCAGTTTTTCAATTTTAGAGAAAAATAAGAGAAAATAGAAGTGAGTTTAAATGGTCTTATAAATCAAATTGGGTCTTTTTATTAAAAAAGAAAAAAAGAAAAATAGACTGGGCCACTGTATAAATTTTGTTATTAAATGAGATTGGTTTTGGGCTTATGTATATGCTGTCCTATCCATTTAGAGTTGAGTTTATCCAAACGACAAACAAATTCAGTCGTTCAATGATTTCACGTTTCTTCTAAACTTCATACAAACTTGGTTTCTTGGTAACAAATAACAATGTGGCATCTCCTCCACTCGACACAATCGGATGCATGTCGTCGTATACAGTATACTACTGAACAAACGTTCCAAAAGAGTAAAATAAAAGAGTAGTGGGTGTATAAAACTGGAAGAATATCGTAAAGCGGCGGCTTTAGGGTTATTTGCCTCTTCTTCTCCATGGACAAGTACGCAAGCCTGAGAGGGACACTGGGCAGTGACTTACCCATAAAGCCGCCTAAATACTTTTGGGACCCCATTGCTACAGCCACGTGACCACGATTCCACCGCCAGCTCGCATTGTCCCTCTCCTTGTGGACCCTTCCCCAAAAGTCTTCCTTTGCTTTTTTTTTTCTTATATTATTCCGCGCATTATACTTTCAAAAGAAAAAAAAAAGAACCTTTTTGTCAACGACTGTGTCCACTAATTTTTTCTTGAGTTTAATTGTCAAGGTTTGCATCAACTATATGTTTACTTGTACATCTAACATTTTTAATATCACTTGTAGTTGTCACTGATACCGTTGTAGACTTGTGGTGATAATGTTCTCATCTTCCCATCAATATATATGGAAAAAGAATATCATGGCCGTCTTTGCTTCGCGATTACGTCAACGTCGCCAACCCTTGTTTTTTCTTTGTGGCGGTGTGTGTTTTCTTATCTCACAATATCTAGTTGCAACCTGAACATAAAGAATTTAGATCTGGATGTAACCCTTTCACCTAACCGTTGGACTTAGTTTGTTAAACATAATTCTATACATAGAAGGTTGATACTTAGAGCAAAAAGCTGCCAAGTTTAAGGAAGACTAACTCAATAATTACAGCAAAAGATGATATAAGCTGAGTGTAGTTGGAGTTTAGGTAAGCAGCATCATTGCCCTTTCTATTTCTATGCCGGAAAAAAAAAATCTTTACTCCAAACCAACCCATAAAATTCATGTAATAAATAACTACAATCATCTAGTATTTACAATTGTACGCATAGACAGTTTTGTAATGCTGACACACCCCCACTATTAAAGAGTATCCATGTGAGTTTTGGTACTATGAAAATATATAAAAGATTGATACAATACAATTAAACAATGATTCAATAATATTTCAAATAAAATAAAATAAAATAAAATAGAAACAATAATGAATATTTTATTTTGTAATCTATAATAATAAAGTAGAATCATCATAGCTCAGCCATTGGTCTTTGACTCTTATCTAACTTCATTTTTCAGATAGTTATGTTAATGCTCTTATACTTTTTGTGCATGATCTTTACTAGCTATTGCACGATCTATTTTACTCTAAATGAAGAGGCAAAACCTAAAAGTTATTGTGACATAAATAGTTAGAATAATTTGGTATGTAAATAATAGTAGAAACCCACTTAATAAAGAGCTAGGCTAATGGGCACATGCAATAAAGTAAGCCATTCTGATTCCTTCATCCACCACTTTTTTTTTGTCAGAAAACTCATTCTCTCTTCTAGAGAAAGAAAGAAAGACATTGGAGAGGGGTTAAAACGGGAAAGAGTGAAAATAAAGTCACGTCGGTTCGTTTTGGGGTCTTGAGAGAGAGACAGTAAGCAAAGGAGTGAAGCCTAAGGGAAGTTGAAAAAGGTTATTGTCGTTGCAGTTAAGAAGCTCTCCTCTCCCCAATCCTTTTCCATCTTTCTAAATTCCATTTCTACCCCTCTCTCTCTCTCTCTCTACAAACACACATCATCAAACTAACATTTGTCTGCTGCAAACTTCTCACCTCTCTCTCTCTTGTTCCTTCTTCTCTCTGCTTCACACACACATTCTCTCTCTCTTTATCGATATTCAGATCAAGCTCTTTCTTTCATCAAATGGAATCAGATGATTGTTCTGTTAAAGTTGCTGTCCACATCAGACCGCTCATCGGAGACGAAAGGCTTCAAGGCTGTAAAGATTGCGTCACTGTCGTTTCCGGTAAACCACAGGTACTGTTCCTTTTTTCCAGCTTCGGACAATGTCACAGCTTTCTGTCTGTGTTGTCAATCTCTTCCTCTTCCTCCATAAAGTTTCTTTCTTTTTATAAAATTATTTTTTTCTGAAAGTAATTAGCTTTTTTCATCGGAACTGTGTCCTTCCCTGAGATCTAGATCTTGCGAGCGTTTAGAGAATCAGTGAAAGTTTCTTTCTCTTTCTTATGCATGTTTGACTTGACTTAGTCAGTTCTGTCTTTTTAATTAATGACAATATTAGAATTATTACATCTTAACTTATCTCCTTAATTAAGTTTGGTCACAAGATCAAATTGTTTTGACTCAAAAGAGGTTTCTGCTGCCATTTGCTTGAATATATGAATTGTCAAAATTAAAACAATTAAGCAATTTACAGGTTGGATTTTTTGAGATATAATCAAAAGTACATGGCTTTGAATGTTATTATAATCAAGTGTTTCTTGTTTTTTTGGATTTGTGTTTTGTGTGAATTATGATTGATACAGGTACAAATCGGATCACATTCTTTTACGTTCGATCATGTATATGGAAGCTCTGGTTCTCCATCTACTGAAATGTATGAACAATGTGCTGCACCGCTCGTTGACGGCTTATTCCAAGGCTACAACGCCACCGTTCTTGCTTATGGGCAGACTGGTTCCGGTAAAACATACACAATGGGCACTGGCTGCGGAGACAACAGCACCCAGACAGGGATCGTTCCTCAAGTTATGAACGCTCTTTTCAGCAAGATTGAGACTCTCAAGGATCAGACCGAGTTTCAGATACACGTTTCTTTCATCGAGGTTCTTTTAAAAACAATCTGAACTCGCCTTTTGAGTGTTTTGTAATCTGACTGTTTAATTATTATTTTCTATTTGGTAGATTCATAAAGAAGAGGTGCAAGATTTGTTGGATCCTTCCACGGTTAACAAGTCAGAGACTACTAGTAATGGCAAGGTAGCTTATGTCCCTGGTAAGCCGCCGATACAGATCCGAGAAACATCCAACGGTGTCATCACGTTAGCTGGATCCACGGAAGTAAGCGTCACTACTCTCAAAGAGATGGCTGCTTGTCTCGAGCAAGGCTCTGTCAGCAGAGCTACTGGTAGTACTAACATGAACAATCAGTCCAGGTGACTTATATAATCTTGCATTGTTACATATGTGCAGATCATTACAAGTCTACAAAAAAATTTCTTGTATATTGTTGTGCAGTCGTTCACATGCAATTTTCACCATCTCCGTGGAGCAAATGCGCAAGATTAATACAGATTCTCCTGAAAACGGTGCTTACAATGGGAGCTTGAAAGAAGAGTATCTGTGTGCTAAGTTGCACCTAGTAGACCTCGCTGGTTCAGAACGAGCCAAAAGAACTGGCTCTGACGGTATGAGATTCAAAGAAGGTAAGCGTGTTTTTTCGTCTTAAGGCCTTTTTGATCACTGTGCTGTAATGGAAGTTGATTCTTTTTTTTTTTTTCACCAGGAGTACACATAAACAAAGGCCTCCTTGCGCTTGGTAATGTCATCAGTGCGCTTGGGGACGAGAAAAAGCGTAAAGACGGTGCACATGTTCCTTACAGAGATAGTAAACTTACACGGCTTTTGCAGGTATTATTTGTTTTTTCAAAATATCACTTTGCTCAGCGTTTGCTCCTTTCTCAAAACTTTTAACTTTATAGGATTCCCTTGGAGGCAACAGCAGAACTGTAATGATAGGTAGGTAACCTTCTAGGAATTAGCTTTTAAGCCCTTTACAGTTTGGTTTCATATCTCTAATGCTTGCTGTTCGGGTTACAGCTTGCATCAGTCCTGCAGATATTAATGCGGAGGAAACACTAAACACTCTTAAATATGCAAACCGTGCTCGAAACATCCGGAACAAACCTGTTGTAAGCTATTTGTCAATCGATGAGACTAATAATTGACTGAAATTAGATTACTCTTAATTTTTCTTGATATTTTTTTTTTTAAAAAAACAGGTTAATAGAGATCCTGTGTCCAGTGAGATGCTAAAAATGCGCCAACAGCTTGAATACTTGCAGGCAGAGCTCTCCTTGAGGAACGGAGGATCCTCATGTGCAGAGCTTCAGGTATGTTGACCTTTAGTGTATGGTGTTTACTTGGGAGTT
Organism: Brassica nigra; assembly: GCA_016432835.1. NCBI lineage: Eukaryota > Viridiplantae > Streptophyta > Magnoliopsida > Brassicales > Brassicaceae > Brassica > Brassica nigra. Next base: position 9,767,320 of record CM028247.1, on the reverse strand, counting down.
CAAGCAATAGAAGTTAAAGAGTGAGTGTGATGATGTAGGTTCTTAAGGAACGGATTGCTTCCCTTGAAACTGCTAATGAAGACCTTTGCCGCGAACTTCATGAGTACAGAAGCAGATGTGGTGGTGTAGAGCCTTCGGAAAAAGACTTTAAAGACATACAAGCTGTAGTAATTTCTAACTGTCACATTGTTCTGATATATATGTAGATTACCATATGTCTGTTTGTTGTTATAAAGTGTTGAACTATTTGGTGTCAGGATGAAATCGTCGGTTCGGTCAGACCTGATGGGCTGAAAAGGAGCTTGCACAGCATAGAGTCGTCCAATTATCCCATGGTTGAAGCCACTACAGGTGATTCAAGGGAAATAGATGAAGAGGCAAAGGAGTGGGAGCACAAGCTCTTGCAAAATAGTATGGACAAAGAGTTGCATGAACTGAACCGTCGTTTAGAAGAAAAAGAGGTATTTGTTATTTTATGAACTGAGATTTTCCTAGAGGGTTTGAGATTTGTTCTTGTCCATAACTCTACATAATCTATGTATGGAAACAGTCTGAAATGAAGCTTTTTGACGGCTATGATATGGCGGCGCTAAAGCAACACTTTGGCAAGAAAATTGCAGAGGTGGAGGATGAAAAGAGATCTGTTCAGGTGGAATTTATTTTGCATATGGTGCTCTCATGTTTACTTTAAAAAAAAACACATAGAACGAGTTGTGGAACTGTTGTTTTTTTCTTTCTTTCTTTCAGGAAGAGAGAAACCGTTTGTTGGCTGAAATTGAGAACCTTGCTTCTGATGGTCAAGCACAGAAGTTGCAAGATATGCATGCTCAGAATCTTAAAACGCTTGAAGCGCAGATTCAAGACCTTAAGAAAAAGCAAGAGAACCAGGTTCAGCTACTTAAGCAGAAGCAAAAGAGTGATGACGCCGCTAAGAGGTTACAGGATGAAATCCAGTCCATCAAGGCACAAAAGGTATAAATATGATGCGCAGAATACATACTCATGTCACATGTTCTCTTTGAAAAACGCATTTGTTTGATTGTCTGCCTTGGCCTTATAGGTTCAGCTGCAGCACAGAATGAAACAAGAAGCAGAACAGTTTCGGCAGTGGAAAGCCTCCCGGGAGAAGGAACTTTTGCAGGTACCTTTGCCTTACTTAAGTCCTTTGAACATTTCTTCCACAAGAATTGTTCTATAAATGATCTTAGATTCTAACTGTACCTTTCTCTTTATGTTTCACTGGGAAACACAGTTACGGAAAGAAGGGAGAAAGAGCGAGTATGAAAGGCATAAGCTGCAAGCATTAAATCAGCGCCAGAAAATGGTATGCGCAAGATAATTACCTTGAGTTATACTCCATGGTCTCTGAAAGATTTTAGAAAAAAAACTTGTCAGCTGTGAGATTAAGGAAAAAATGCACTCTCAGGTTCTACAGAGGAAGACAGAAGAAGCTGCAATGGCTACCAAGAGGTTAAAAGAGTTGTTGGAAGCTAGGAAATCTTCTCCTCGTGAACACTCAGGTTGACTTATAATTGAACACTTCAAATGATTTTGATAGTTTAATGTTCCGTGATTTGAACAATGGTAAACTACTTGTACACTTTAAATGGAACCACCCCACTGTGTGATTAGCTGGCTGAGATTCTAAGTAAAAAAAAAAGTTGTTTTTGTTTGTGCTTTTGAGAGTCTAAGTAAAACACTAATTATGCAGGTGGTACAAATGGCTTCGGAACAAATGGTCAGGTGCGGATTGACCATAGTCGCTTCTTTCTTTTATCATTGTGATTCTTTAAAAATCTAATTCAGTTTATACTCTTTTAGACCAATGAGAAGTCGTTGCAGCGCTGGTTAGACCATGAGCTGGAAGTCATGGTGAATGTGCATGAAGTACGTCATGAGTACGAGAAACAAAGCCATGTGTATGTCCCCGAATGCATTTGACCTTTGCAATAATTAAGACCGTTGACTTACTGATTATGCATGTGATGATAATACTGATTATGCATGTGATGATAATTTTAGACGAGCTGCTCTAGCGGAAGAGTTGGCTGTGTTAAGACAAGTGGATGAGTTTGCGCTGAAAGGGCTAAGTCCTCCAAGAGGAAAAAATGGCTTTGCTAGGTACTTTTCTTTTCTCACATGAATTTTCATTTGCTTTGGTCTTTATTTACAAGTTTTGTTTTCAGGGCGTCATCATTGTCACCCAATGCAAGGATGGCGAGAATATCTTCACTTGAGAACATGCTAGGGATATCTTCAAACTCTCTAGTAGCAATGGCGTCACAACTCTCTGAGGCAGAAGAACGTGAGCGTGCCTTTACAAGCCGTGGACGTTGGAACCAGCTACGATCAATGGGAGAGGCAAAGAACTTGCTTCAATATATGTTCAACTCTCTTGCGGAAACAAGGTACCTCACACGTTTTACATTGATGAAAATGGATATTAAAGTTAAATGTCCAAATGAAGATTCGTCATGTCTTTTCTCTTCCTTATATCCACCATGCAGGTGTCAATTATGGGAGAAAGATGTAGAAATAAAAGAAATGAAAGATCAGTTCAAAGAGATTGTTGGCCTTCTGAGGCAGAGTGAGCTAAGAAGGAAAGAAGCTGAAAAGGAGCTTAAGTTAAGGGAGCAAGCACATGCAACTTCTTTAGCTTCATCTCCACTTGTAAAACTAAACCACCTTTTCTTATTTTATCTATATTTCAGTTTAGTTTTGCTTAGCGAAGTAACGCATGAAATAACAAAATGTTGGTACAGGGGACCCCACCGAGCTCAGTGAAACAATTAGCTGAAGACATGACCACACCTTCTCCAATGACTGTGCCAGCACAGAAACAGCTCAAATTCACTCCGGGGATTGCTAACGGGAAAGTGAAAGACTCAGCTGCATTTATTAACACAAACAAGAAGGTTTAGTTCATTTTATTCTGCTTCCTTAAGGATTAGGATGGAGCAAAGAGCTGGGAATACAGGCTTCACTATTAGTATCTAATGAGTGTTATGTACTTTTTGTTTGGTGCAGATGGTACCAATGGGACAAGTATCGATGAGGAAACTATCAGCCATAGGACAACAACAAAGTGGGAAACTCTGGAGGTGGAAGAGAAGTCATCACCAGTGGATTGTCCAATTCAAATGGAAATGGCAAAAGCCATGGAGGCTCTCCGAGTGGATCAGGCACAGTGACGATACACTTCTCAAGGCTAAACCTCGACATAAGTCTTTGCCTAAGAAGATCATGTGACCAAGTTACTAGCCATTTTCTGAGAGAAATCTTTTAAAAGTGTTCAACCTTTCTCTCGACCTGTGAGTATGAGACTTCTATGGAAAGGAGCAGAGACTGGACTTGCTGCCGTCTTTCATTTTGGGAGGAAAGCCCTCAACGTTGCGTGATACTGGAAACTATGTTATTGGACGTGTCTACCGTATTAAGGAGAAGCACCAGGACGAGTGGGCAGATACTGCACAACGCTTGCTGTAGGTAACAGATAGCAGACGGCTTTGTAGGAGTCCTGTTGATAGAATTGACATCTTATACATCCACTAAAGGAGCTCATGAAGGAAATAAAACGTCATCTTCAAGTTGCAGATACTATTTGTATGAAGACTTTTACCAGTTTGTTTGTTCCTTGTTTTTGTTGTAAATGATAAAATATACTCCTTCTGTTTCACATTACTTGTGGTTTTAGACTTCTACATACAGTTTGAAAAAACACTTAATTTTGTATATTTCAATATAAAAAATCATTCTATATACATCTAATCATATTTCAACCAATAGAAAAATAAATAAAAAATTAAAAGTAATAAATTTTGCCTAGAAATTCTAAAAATAAGCTATTTTGTTTTGTGACAAAAATTTTTCTCTGCAGCTGCAAATAATTTGAAATGGAGGAAGTATATTTTAGTGTTCGGTTTCATTACAAGTTTTAGCACATCGTATCACAAGATTGAGACGTGAAACGAGAGCAGAAACAAAGACTGATAGAGACATCATTCAGTGTCTTTTCTTCAAGCTTTATTGATAAGCATCAGAAACATTACAAGTCTAGGATGCTAAGGTATCAGACAGATTCTGTAAGTGTTATACATCTCCCATTGCCTTCAAAGATCAACAACAACAACAACAATTAACACCAATATATTACAAGCAAGTAGCAATATACCAGCTGCTTCTCGTGTCACGCCCAACAAAAATAGCATCCGTGTTTCACATATTGCTACACCAGTACGCATAGTGTTCATCTCTCCTATGGGTGCTCACCAGACCACCGCATTGCAGACATATAAAGCTGCTTCCGTCAGCAAAGGCATCGAGCATAATCTGCGACCTCCCGCTTTTTTCCAGAATAGATATGCCGCGAGCATCCGCCGTAACTCTCTCTCTGGTGCCAAATAAGTCTGTTGATGTCGGCTCGTGCCCAAGAGGCTGTGCTTCTGTAATGGCACACTCTGCAAATATAGAAGCCAGCTGATCCACACTAGCTGTTTCTTGGATTCTGCGCTTGTAAAGTTCACGGGTACGGTTGAGTATCTGAAGTACCGCCTCATCTCCTCCTTGGGTTCTCATTGCCATCACTACCTGCTCAGAGCAAGATCGACTGACTCAGGAAAGGGAGCATAAAAATAAAAGGCCAAATGCAGACAATATACATAAAAAGTAAACGCTATTATGTATAACTCTCCTGACTAGAGGAGAAACCGGTGGAATCAGGTCCAGGTTCTACTCACAACCAATCCCAATTCAACAAGGATGACACTTTAACATTCTGAAAGTCTAGAAGAAGATAGAAAAAGAACTGCACAACCATATCTAGCAATGTAATTACTCGACTTACACATGTGTGCTAACTATAGAATGCTTGTCCAAAAACAATGTGTCTACTGTCTAGTCACACAATATTAGTAATAAAGAGGAGATGTTTCTTCTTCTACAATTCAAAAACATGTTAGTATGATAGCCAACGAATGAAGGCGAAGTGATAGGATTCAAACCGGTAAAGCTACTTCTTCAATCACTTCACCATAGAAGAGATGGATGAAGGCTATGCTGCTGTGATCTGTGGGCACTAGGCAAGTATTTTAATCAAAATTAAGAAACACATACGAACTTATTACAATCAATAGTTATAGGCAAGCAGCTAAGAAACTAATATGCCTTTGAGATTCATCAAGAAACGTTCCAATTAACGAAAACCTAATCAAAGTCCAAAGCTTTTAAGTATCGTAACAACTTTCTCTTTAATCTTGTAAAAAGAAACTAAACCAGTCAATACATCCGAAGAAGAAATGGTAAAAATGGAAAAAAGGGAAAAGGGAAGAGGGGAAACGCAGATTTACCGCTTGGAGAGCTTGAGATGGCTGGCCTTGATCGACGAGCCTCCGAGCTGCGGAGAGGAAATCATCCCTGGCGCTGGAGGGCTTGTCGAGAACGAAGGTCTTACCGGAGTCGGTGTCCATCATCTCCGTCTCGGAATCAGCGTTCATGGCGAAATGCATCTGCAAAGAAAACTTGGGGAGAATCGAAGAGAGGAAAAAAAAGAAAGAGAGGAGTGATGATGACGATGAAACGAAACGCCAGAGAATTCTAGGAGGTGTGTGTCTCTGGTTCGGTTTTCCAATTGATTATTTGGTTTGGTATGGACGAATTAGCATAACCGGATTCAATTTTACGGTTTGATTCACAGTGTTGATGGATGATCCCTCTTTAAGCTACTTTCTTCCGAAAGCCTCGTGAGAGAGAGAGGAGACATGGCGGGGTGTGTGAACTATATGTCTCCGCACGTGACTCTGAGCTCGCCACGTGCCTCTCTGTCCCTCTCCTTTTCCGGAGATTCTCTTTTCCGGGAACCAACCAAATTCCTCCGACGATCTCCGCCGATCATCGCCCCCAGGTTTCAGGTAATCGTATGTTTCGAGGAGCTTCAGTTTTGAATGCGAGATGTTAAATTTGGATATCTTCATATTCTTCAGGTCGTGGCGGCTGAAAAAGCGGAGCCGCCGCCTCTGAAAATAATGATATCAGGAGCTCCTGCTTCTGGTAAAGGTACACAATGCCAGCTCATCACTCAGAAAGTAAGCTTCCTTCCTCTTGATCGCTTTCTTAATTCAAATAGGTGAATACAATCTCATTGATTCTAGTTACTTTTGACAACTCTCTTATATGAATTTGTATGTAGTATGGTTGTTCTTGGCTTGTAACATGATGGTAAAGCATTAAGTATTGCATCGGTTATTCGCTTGTTTAGTTTAACTGGAAGCTCTTACTATATGGTTTTGTATAGTGAAAACTGTTAATTTTCTTGTTTAGTTATAGACTTATTGTATATAAACCAATGTATTTTCCTTCATCATTGAAGATAAATAATTTCATCTTATCTTACAATTATAGTTATATAACAAGTTTAGGTTGTTGAATAGGTGATGAAAATCCTTAGGTTCTCTGTAGAGTAATATTCCCTTCTCTGTTTATGTTTTAGCTTCTTTTTTTTCTTTTCTTTGCAGTACGGTTTGGTGCATATCTCTGCTGGAGATTTGCTGAGAGCTGAAATCGTTTCTGGGAGTGAGAATGGGAGACTGGCAAAAGAATATATGGAGAAAGGACAGTTGGTCCCTACTGAAATAGTTGCGATGATGGTCAAAGATCGTTTGTCACAGACGGATTCTGAGCAAAACGGATGGCTTTTAGATGGATACCCTAGGAGCTCGTCGCAGGCTACAGCCCTTAAGGGATTTGGATTCCACCCTGATCTATTCATTCTCCTTGAAGTAGGCACTTTTTCCTTATCTCTCATCTTCTCCAACTTGCTGGATTAGAGTTGTTAGTTCAAAGCAATATAGCTACTGACAATGAACTAAGTCCGTTAGCTATATTTGTTTTGTGAGAATGTTTTTAACTGGATTATATTACATTGCTTTGATTCTTTTATCCAGTGAATGGAGATGGGATCATTTGATTTACGCCTGCTATGCTTGTTGGGACAGGTTCCTGAAGATATCCTGGTTGAAAGAGTTGTTGGGCGGAGATTGGATCCTGTCACGGGAAAGATCTACCACTTGAAGTATTCTCCTCCAGAGACTGAAGAGATCGCTGCTAGACTCACCCAACGTTTTGATGATACCGAAGAGAAGGCAAGTCAATACAGTCTTATATATGTTTCTCGAAAGTTTTCCATTCAATCATTATTTCTCAGATATGGAAACTCACGCTTTGTCCAATTCAGTCTCTGATTTTTTTTTTTCCTTTTGGTGTTAGGTAAAACTGCGGCTGAAGACTCATAACCAAAATGTGAGCGATGTGCTCTCCATGTACGACGATATTACTATAAAGGCATGAGATCTCATTCACACCCTTTTCATTTCGGTTTTTCCTCTCTCTCTATCTCTTCATCAATGAGAGTCTCATGAGGCAAAATGGTGCTTTGTTTATGATTATTATCCAGATAAAAGGAAACCGTCCGAAGGAGGAAGTGTTTTCCCAGATCGATACTGCTCTATCTGAAATGCTTCAACAAAGGAACACAGCTCCAAGTTCACATTTAAGTTGAGTCATCCTTGGTACGGATCTGAGGAAGTGTTTGACCAGATCGATACTGCTCTGTCTAAACAGCTTCAACAGAGGGAACACTGGTCCAAGTTCACGTTTAAGTTGAATCATTCTTGGGAACGGACCTAACAAGCGGTAAATATCCCATATGGTATTTATCACAATCGATTGATGCCACTATCTTAATAAAGAATCTGTTTGTTTCTAGTAAGATGATGTATGTCTGTCTACTCCAGTCCTCAGAAATATGCTATCTTCTGCTTTATACTCTGTAGATTTATTGAATATAACCCCATTGTGTTTCTCTTGTTGCAATCATGAAGAATGACAATTCTTTTTGTACTTAAAATCTTGATGTGGAGGTTGAGTTGGATAAACCCTTCTATCCATGATTAATGTGTAGTTTTATTGGACTCCCTCAAAATGTAATGTGATTGATATGAACATGTTGATGATTTGTCTCAAGCTTTTACCACATTGTCTTACCCCTCCTATATCTGGTAATGTCCTTGCCACTGGCTTTGCCACAGTCACAAATGCAACTACAGCTCGGTTTTATCCCTAAGGAAACCACTTTAACCACACAATACACTGTTGTTGATCTGTTGGCTGATCTTGAAACAACTATTGTTGTTGCTCATTTGGATGTTCCACAAACAACGATCTCTGCTGCTTCAACTATAATAACCCATGTCACAGAGTCTATTTCTATAGCATCTATAACTGCCATTGAAACAATACCAACAACCCCAAATGTTGACAATGTCAAGATTATCTCAAATAAATAACCCAGTCTCCGAAGAGGCTGCAATCGCTATCACCGCTCCCATCAACTCAAGGGACTAACGAGACTGTTCCTGCTATCACTATTACTACAACTGCTTTATGTTGCTCTTCCGGCTACATATTATATTTTTACAGCTCATTTCTCACCACACGCAAGTGAGGATATAGAGGAGAAAGACATGTCAAGCCAACTCAAAAAGGTCGAAGAGCATTTAATACTGTTAGTAGTAGGCGCCGTGGAGTTTAAACTACTTTCTTGAACTCTACTATGCCTATAGAAGCCATACAAAAGAACATGTAATTCAGAAGAAGAGAAAACATAACCAAACTGTACAGTCTGTACTGTACTACTGTATATAGTGTTGATATTAAAATAAAAAATTAGCTCATATATTTGCAATAATCTTTTTGAGCTTCTCATTTCTGCAAATTTAGAATTATAAATATTTACAAAATTTGCCTATGAACTCCTTGTATTTTTTTCTTTAACATTTAGTTTTGGATGATCACACAATATTTGCGTTGGCAGCGAATGAACAAGAGGAGGCTGTTACAGTCATAGAAGTCGGATACGTACACGACTCCGATTTTCAAAAAACCAAATCAAAATCAAACCGACGAACGAACGAACCTCGAATTGCGATTGCAAACTATGGCTACGTGTGGCCTCTGGACGCCGCCGTCTTTCTCTCCCCGCCGGAGACTCTCTAACTTCTCTTCCACTCGCCGGTCTCTACTGACAATGATCAGATTCGAAAAAGAGCGCGTCTCGCGAAGAGTCTTCTGTAGCTACAACCAGGAGAACGATAGGGATCGGCCTCAATCTTCCGGAATCCAAGTCTACGGCGAGATCGAGAGGTAGTAAGCCAACTTCATATTCTTCGTACCAGCTTTTTCAATCATTAATCTCACTGTTCGCCCGAATCAATTCGATCTTCAGGTTGCTAACAGAGACTGTCAAGCAATCTCAAAGTAGCTCCTCTGGATCCGCTGACTGGTCAGAAGTAGAGGTGTGTGTTTATGGCTGTATTGGATGATCGTGTGATTCTAATAAGTTTGATTCACTGAAACTGTGTTGTAGGGAGCTTGGGTGCTCAGACCTAGAAACTCGAATCCAAAGATGGTTGCTCATTTTATTGGAGGGATATTCGTTGGTGCAGCACCTCAGCTTACCTATCGATTGTTTCTTGAGAGATTAGCTGAGAAGTGAGGATACTTTTTATATGATTATTCTTGTGGTGTTGTATTATTTGAGTCATTCATTGATCACTTTTATTAAAAGAAGTATACTATTACTCTGACTCTAAGTTGTTATATGAGTTTATTATGTTCATGTTGTGCCTCTTTTGTACATGGTATCTAACTCGCTCTCGTGTGCAGGGATGTTTTGGTTATTGCCACACCATATGCTAGTGGTTTTGACCACTTCGCTATTGCTGATGAAGTACAATTTAAGTTTGATAGATGCTGCCGATCTCTACATGAATCTGTGAGTGAAACATGTTCTTGATTTGTTCTTTGCTCCAGGAATGAAAGATACATTGGTGTCCTTATATGGCAACATAATTACTTTTCTCTCATCAGGTGCAGGATCTTCCATCTTTTGGGATCGGTCACTCATTGGGATCCCTCATTCACCTTCTCATTGGTAACCATTGTGAATGTATAAAACTGATTCAGCTCATTAGTTTGTTTTCTTTTTATTGAGTTGGTTCACTAGTAATTCAGGATCAAGGTATGCTGTTCAGCGAAATGGGAATGTATTTATGGCATTCAACAACAAGGTAAATATATTTATTTATATTCCAAGAATAGCTTTGCAACTGATGAAGACCTTATGATCTGTAACACATATCACAGACTTAGTCTCAACTAAAGTATTACTTTCTGTAGTGGGAAGATACTGTGAGTCCTGTTATGAAATCACAGAATCTGTAAAGGTGATATCTTTGTGGAACCTCTAATTTTGCAGGAAGCGAGCTTAGCTATTCCTTTGTTCTCCCCAGTTCTAGTCCCGATGGCTCAAAGCCTTGGACCACTGTTATCACAGATAGCAACATCCCCGACAGTCCGCCTTGGGGTGAGGTTCTGCTTCTTTTGCTTCCGGGGATTGTGTTTTGATCTAATCGTTTGCTAACTTAAGAAGTAGTTCCGTCATGATTGCACTAACTCCTTGATGATTTATTTTTCCTTAAGTCGCTCTGCTTTCTACTTTGTCTATCCTCTTTTCATTATTTGTTGATGGTGTTGGCAAATAACTAACAACAAAAGCTTCTTGCAGGCAGAGATGACTCGAAAGCAATTAGAAACTCTCAGCCCTCCCATCATGAAGCAAATTCTACCACTAGTGGAACAGCTCCCTCCCCTATACATGGACTTGGTAAAAGGAAGAGAAGATTTTATTCCAAAGCCAGAAGAAACAAGACGCCTTGTATGTGAAACCTATAATGTTATCTCGTCTTGATAACCATCTTTCACATTACATCATTACTAATCAATTTGCTAAAATATATTCAGATAAGATCCTACTATGGAATCTCAAGGAATCTGTTGGTAAAGTTCGAGGATGATTCAATAGATGAAACACCAATCCTAGCTCAGGTGCTTGGCGTGGAATCGTCCATAAGCTCAAAGCTAGACATGTCTATACGTACACTTCCAGGGGATCACGGTCTTCCTCTGCAACAGGTACTGAGCTTAGTTCTAACACCTTGGAGATTTACTTCGAAAACACGAGCATCAAAAGCTTTTTTGGTTGCTTTCATTGAGGTCGTAATGTTAAAATCGATTTAAATTGCTGTCTGGTCAGGCCCTCCCAGATGTCCCACCAGCAATGGCGGACGCTGTGAACCGAGGAAGTGAGTTTTTGGCGAATATGGCTGTTGGGACACCGTGGGAGTCTATGGCTAAAGAGGTTGGAGGTACGCTCGGAATGGACTCGAAGATTCTTCGTTCATACACGTCCAAAGATCTTGCCCAGCTCGTCGATGCAATCACATCATGGATGGCTTCAAATATGGGTCCAAAACTTCTGAGATCATAATGTTGTTACTCACTCATGTACACAAAATAATCTAATAACACAGGTAAATGTATACATAAATGTTGACGGAATTATCATTTGCTTATATATATTATTATAGCTTTGTTTGTAGACATCATTACATATATTTAGCACTCTAGAACGCATAAGGGTCTCTCAACAAGACGTTCAACCAAAAAAAGGTAAGCACGCTTGGCCTACTCCTCGTGATAGAGATACAAGCCGAGACCGAATCGAGCACAAGCTCTGCAAAATGCTATTTCCTCAGCTGCAGCAACCGGATCCTCGAGCTGATCATCAGTGATCGTTACTGTCCCAGTCGATTCACGGTGTGCCTGCATTACATTAAAACTTCAGCTTTTGAAAAGTGTGACACACAGAGAGAAAGAAAGACAAAACTTGGTCATGTAATCAAGGTTATGTATATAAGTCACAGCACAAGACAAACAAACCAGTTTTTAATGATTTTAACTAATAGGATACCATGAAAGCTACCATTAGGATACATGACCAAGGCAAAACAAACATGGATACATGAGCTCAGGATACCATCAGGGTCTTTCCTGACAATAAGACAGAACAGGAAGCGGAAATGAATGTGGAGGAGCTTCTTACCTCACCATCAGAGCCACGAATGGTAAGACGATAAACAACAGTGACATTACCATTCTCTGAGAAAATGACGTCACGAACCTCCCCACACCAACCTGAAAAACAAAAGAGAATAGATTAGTCTCTGCAGGGAAGAAGTACAAGAGATGCAATGTTCGGTACAAACCAGGTGCGTAGAAGCTGAGCATCCGGTTTGCATGAAACCTACAAACACAAGTCCAAGAGCTCAGATCGAGAAGCAGCAGCAGCAACAACGATTTAAGTTAAGTTAAGGGATCCAAAAACGAGTACCAAGGGATGAAGCCAGAAGAAGCAGCACTGGATCCAGGATCGTGGCTCTTGACGATGTTATCAGGGATCTTCTTGTTGAGATCTCGAAGTATCTCAATCAGAGGACGAGTGATGGAGGAGGAGGACGAGAACTTGTCCAGAGGCACTACGTAGTTGGAGTTAGGAACCGCTTTTTTCTTCCCGGCGTCTCCAACTCCTCCACCGCCGCTGCATCTGACTCCTCGCCACGCCGTTGACATTTCCCGGCGAACCGCGACGGTTCCTTGCTGTGGGAAGAGACTTCCGGTGAGGGCAGGGCTAGATGGCGTGGAGTTTTTGAAGATCGTTGTGGAGGTCTGCATTTGCAAAGCCATATTTTTTCGTTTCTGGTGAAGAGATGAATGGGAGAAAGGAGAGCAAAAATTCTGAGTTGAGGCAGAACAGAAAAAGAGTGAGACGAGATTTGTCTGATACTTGACGTGTTTTGCTTTCTTCTCTCTTGTAGTAGGTGAAGGTGGGATAGGTGGGGAAGTCCAAACCAACCCCCTTTTAACTTTTTTATTAACTATCACGCATTCATTCTTTTTTTTGAAGATTTTGCTCTCGTAAGGAGATATTTGTTAATTATTTGACTTTAGTTTTTGATTAATACAGAGGAGATATTTGTTAATTATATGACTCTAGTTTTTGATTAATACAATAATCATGGTAATGAAACATCTCAGAGCAGTTTGTATATTTGGTGGAGTTACAAGTCTTGTACCAATGGCATGTGTTTGGCTTTAGAGCCTGAAAGAAAACTATTTAAGCATCAATATCAATTTCAGATCTTTCGAAACATATATTAGTCAAGCGCTACACATGGCCTAAACCGAATCCCGGTTTTTCTAATGGAATTCGGTTGCAGCAATAAAACATTCCTGAATACTAAAAGAGCAAAAGACGAAAGCTTGAATCAAAACAAAGGCATAGATAGATTAAGTGCTGGTCGTCCCCAACTTAATTCAGGAAATCCAAAGTCACAAATCATCCAAGTGATCCAACGCAATGCAAGGGAGAAAATATCAAAAACCCAAATCACTAATCGTTTCCTCTCACACAGAGAGTATTATAGCACTGAATAAGAAAAACAACAACCCAAAAGGAAAAAAAAAAACTTCATAGATGTCTCAGACATAAAACATAGAAAGACTTCTTCACTCTCCACCAGTTTCTTCATTCTTCACCTGTTATAATACCCCCATTCTAGACATTAGACCCAAGCATTCTAGAAAAAAAAAACTAGGTTTCAGTGGATATCGTTTTACCTTTCGAAAAAGATGCTTCTTCACTTAATTTCCACTTATCTTCAGCGTGACCTCGATAGCCCGCACAAGCTGGTTCAAGCTTGGTGGTGGACCATCTCCCTGAACCAGCGATGTCGATGATTTGATTGATTGCTATTCAGAATCATCATCACCATAAACATCCAAATCCTCATCAAACGCAGTCATGTCAAGCTGGTAACGAAGTATCCCTCCTATCCCTCCAAACCCTCTGCAAAACTGAGACCCTTCCTGCGACTTGTTGGTCACAAACTCTAGCGCACAGCCAAAACGCTTGTACTCGTTGGCCAGCCACTCCAGCAACGACATCTTATCCTCCACGTCCAAGTCGTTATTGTCCACTTTGAAGTTCTCAGTGTTGGCTTCCTGTTCCTTGTTCAGGTGCTTTATCACAGTTTCACCAGTTGCGCTGTTCTTCAACACATATCTGTTGATGTCGAGGTTCTCCCATACGATTAGCGTCTCAACAGCACCTGAATCCAAAGCGTTCAAAGTGTCCTCCACGCCAAACACATACTTCCCCGTGTCCTGGCTTATCTCCTCAAAGTACTTCCCTATCAACCGCTTCTCTTGGATGAACTTCACGTTCGCAAGGATTTCAGATGAAAGCTCGATGGCCTGGTTGAAACCGTTTTCTCCTCCGTATGACACATCCACCACGTTCAGTATCTTGGCAGCAAGCCGGGGATCAAACATGTCTGACTGGCTCAGTTCAGTCTTGAAATCAGCTGAACCGGCGAGAATCAGACCAGACACATTAGGCTGACTTGTCGCAGGGTTGATGTAGTACTGCGTGGCGAGCTCAGCGGTTTTCCTCACGTAGTTGTGACGCTTCTCCATACGCAGACGTGCAAACCGAAGAGCAGACTGCCCTCCTCTTCCGTGCTTCTTCGGAAGATCAACAGAGAACTTGTGAAGCACCTCACGGGTGTTACCGCTCAGGGTTCCAAAGAGAGTCCCATTCCCGTCCATCACAATGAACCCAAACTTGTCATCAGACTCCAGCAATTCATTCAGAGCTTCGGTGTGAAACTTGTTGTCACAGAGGTAGAGAGTGTTGTTTATGGGCTTGAAAGGCTCAAAGTCAATGGTAACCTTCTTCTCCTTGCCTTCGTCGTTGACAATGGTTCCAGTGTAGAGGACTAGCCCGTTGGGTGGGACCCTGTTGTAAAGTTTCAGCCTTTGTTGTGCAGAAGTGATGGCACCCAAAACAGACTGGCGATTGACTCTGCTCTTGATGTTCGAGGCGGTTCCATACTCATCGCCCAACATCTTTGTGACACGAGAAACCTGATCACGTGGAGGCATGATGAGCGAGATCATGCTAGTTCCATTACCCCTCGCAGCTTCAAGGGACTTGATGAGCTTCTTAATCTTCCATATCTCAATGTTCTTGTCGTCACCATGATTGTCTCCCATTTTAACCTGCAACGACAGCACACAGACCACAGTAAAGAAGCTAGTTAATACCGATAAACATGTTAAATCAAAGGGAAACAGAATACTCAGTCAATCATATCACCAAGCTGTATGAGGATAAAGCTCAAATTTCACCAAGCTCGTAAGACCAAATCAATTCATCCAAATACCAAAAAATAATATACAAATTTGGTTCTAAATGCAGTAACCATAATCATATAAAACATATTAAGCAATTACCAAAATAACCATAAACTTTATATCATGCTTTCACCGTTTATAATCGTAAGAGAAATAGTTTGCATCATGGATTAAATATGATTGTTAAAGACAATACAAAGAGTAAAGAACAAAGCAGTCATGGATCTACCATTAAAGAAAAAGTCTCCAAAACAATCCCTTACACAACAGCTGATCTAATCCACCATCTAACCTAATCATGAGAAAAAGCATAATTGAACCCTAAAATTACGAATCAAGATAATCGAAACAGAAAACATATTTATCATGATATAAATAAAAAAAAGTAGATCCCAGATTATAAATTTGCCACACAAAATCTGATAAATTAATATTCAATTCAATTACAGTTAATAGATCAGAAATTCAAGAAAAAAAAAACAACGATGAAAACATAGAACCAATCAAATCACACGATCTGATAGATCGAGACGACCGATTATCAATCAAACAATTAGCAAACGTAAGAAGAGCCTCAAAAGAAACAAAGATCGGAAATCACCTGAAGAAGCTACGCGAAGGAACACCGAGAGAGATTGTGTATTCCCTTCGAGAGAGCTTTTTTTGCGTGTCTGAAACCAATCAATGTGGCAGAGAATGACTATTTATATATTGTTTATGCTGAGACGTAACCTAGTGTCACCACCACCTTTAACCGACCTTACTGGACTCTCTTAACGGGTCTAAGCCCATTAAGAGAGGTAACCTAGTCTCACCACCTTTAACCGACCTTACTGGACTCTCTTAATGGGCCTAAGCCCAATATCTTTAACATTTTTCATTTTTTCACTTGAACCACACCCCACACAGAGAGTTTCGTCATTTGTACAACTGTAGACGGAGGAGGAAGAAGAGGAGCGATGGCATGGAGAGGAAACCTATCGAAGTCTCTCAAAGAGCTCAGGATTCTCCTCTGTCAATCTTCCCCAGCTAGCGCTTCCACCAGGTTTCCTCCATCTTCATTTTCGTCTTTTGATCAAAACCAAATCTGTGAGATTCAGTAGACGCCATTTTAGGTTTTCAATCTGTGGCTTTTGGTTCGAATCAGGACGTTCGTAGAGAAGAATTACAAAGAATTGAAGTCTCTGAACCCTAAATTCCCTTTCCTGATCCGCGAATGCAGCGGGATCCAGCCTCAGATGTGGGCAAGATATGGTAATAAGCTTTAAAAACACACGTTCAATGTAAATAAATAGTGTTGAGCCTATTGGGAAACGTTTTGGGGCTTGATGACATTAATTTGATCTGTAGGTTCTTTTAAAGATTTGACATGAATAATGTGCTCAAAATCTCTAGTGTGATAAATGTGGCTTCCTCTTTTTGTTTCTGCATTGGCAAAGAGTCTTTTATTAACATCTTCAGTTTAACCATTCCACTTTAGTATGCGTGCTCACACCTAAAATCATTGGCTATCGATGATAATGTATTGTGTGTAACAACGATGCTTGTGCTTTTGAGATCATCTGCATAGTGCCTTGTCGCCTAGATACTTACATGAAGTGATTCTTGTGTGTAACCCCTAGGGCACTGGTCATTCTCATTACTAGCCTAGCCTAGAGAATGCGACTTCTTCTTTTGCTTTTTTTTGTATTTATTGTGTTTGACTTTGATGTGGATGCCAAAATTATAGTTTATTTGTTCCTACTACCGTTGTTGTTCCTTTCTTTTCTTCTGGTTTTGAACTTTACAGCAATCACATATCAGGGCCTTCAGCAGCTAAAAATTATTCAAGCCAGAGAACTTAATCATCTTGAATCTGTCTTTTGTGAAAGTAATAGTTCTGGAAATCATGTCTCTTTTCCTGCATACAAAGAGATTTGTGCTCTCATGCAAATGGGCATGTTTTAGGAAGTTGTTAGCTTTGAGGAGGTCAGAGGATCGGATCATTCAACAATAGTTTTAACAAAAATCTATCGTGGTGACAAAGCGTCTGTTTAAGACTCCGCTTTTCATGACTGTTATAGGGTTAGGTGAAAGTAATGCTTGTGCATAATGGGGTCACCATTTTTGTTTTTGTATTCTACTTTTGCAACTAGTATCATATGTTTGTTGTGTCTCTGTTAACTTGTTCTGGGCTTACTTGTGCAGATATGGGTGTGGAGAGGTGTGTAAACTTGGATGGTATGAACGAGTCACAGATTCTCAAGTCTCTTGAAGACCTTGTGAAAGCCGGAGGAGCTACAAAAGCCTGAAAGGTTGCTTTTTTTTTTTAATCTAGATGATCCCGAATAAGATGACAAACTCGAACACATTCATCTGACTGTTCCTGTGTTATTCTTTTACTTTGCAACTACTTGGTGTCATATCGCCTTTCGTTTTTGTTTGTAATCCTTGAACTTGTTATTAAATGAACCTTCCGTATGATTGTTGGAAAACATATTAGAAAGGAAGGATGAAATAAACATTAATAAGTCTAACTATCTAAGAAGTCATTTAGAGCAGTTATAATTTAATTAGTGTGAGGTTTGTGATATGTTACCGGTATAACACTCATGATTTCTCAATTCTAACCAAAATCTCTATTATTCAGTGATTTTTTTGCTAGTTGAAGTGTCAAATCCTGCGTCATATCAAATATAAAACTGTGAAGTTGCATTACATGTAAATTTTCGTGAGCTTTCCCTTACTTGAAGGCTTTGAGGCCAATAAAAGAGAGAGAGAGAATCAGCATAGTCTCTTTCGAGAGCGAATCAAGTTCGTAACTGACGGCAAAAACTGAAGGTCCAATCCCAAGGGAGAGTGGCACGTGCTAATTCCAATTTTAAAAAAATAAATAAATAAAGTGATTTAAGAACCAAACTGCTCAAGTGGCTATCCTCAAACCGTTGTCGTTAAGATAGAGATTTGGTCGTTGTTTACTCAAATACTAATAAGATAAGATATATATTTATATTCTATCCATAGATGTAGACGCAACAGTTTGATGAAGAAGATAGATTTGGTTCCTCTTTTGATTCGGACGAAACTGGCCATGTACGAACCAATCAAAAGCACCGACGACGGTGACCATCAATGGCGTGAGAAGAAAGACATTGAATCCGCTTCCTCTCTCCAGATATCTTCTTCTCATTACCGTCCTTATTTCCCTCCCGACAAGGAACGATTAGTTTCTCTCGACGTCTTCCGTGGCCTCACCGTCGCCGTTAGTCTATCCATCTCTAACCTTGTTTTCATCGCTTACATTTTCTAGTAATAGCTCCAGTCTCTTACGTATACTTCAGCTTCAGAGAGTTATTGTGTATGTGTTTGAATGGTAATAAACAGTTGATGATACTTGTGGATGATGTTGGAGGGATCTTTCCAGCTATTAACCATTCACCTTGGGATGGTGTAACGCTTGCTGATTTCGTCATGCCTTTTTTTCTTTTCATTGTCGGTGTCTCTCTTGCTTTTGCTTATAAGGTAATATATGATATTGGTACACTCTTTGATCAACTTCTTTTGCACTGGTTCTGATCTTCCTCTGTTTTTTTGGCTTACAGAACTTGTCATGCAAGTATGCTGCAACAAGAAAGGCTTTGCTTCGATCCTTGAAACTCCTCTTACTTGGTCTTTTTCTTCAAGGTTTGGTTTCTGACATTCTATCCTTAGCGCAGTGGAAGTCCCCATTCCCCCCAAGTAGCTTCGCTATATGTCATTGTTTTTTACTTTTTTGCAGGAGGATTCATTCATGGCCTCAACAACTTGACTTATGGAATAGATGTAGAAAAAATTAGATTCATGGGCATATTACAGGTACATATATACAGTTTTTATCATTTCCTTCACCTTCTAAACGTTTAAAACTAGTAGTAGTTTTTTGTTTTGTTTTCAGAGAATAGCGATAGCATACTTAGTTGCTGCACTGTGCGAGATTTGGTTTAAAGGAAACCATAAAGTCACCTCCGAGCTATCTATGATCAAGAAATACAGATTTCACTGGTCAACTTTTTTTACTTTTCATATCACTTAATCTTGCAGTTTTATACATATCATATTATCCTTCTTTTTTTTTTATCTGACAGGGTGATGGCATTTGGTATTACAACAACATATGTGTCCTTGCTATACGGCTTATACGTGCCAGACTGGGAATATCAGATTTCAACACAAGACCAAGGGTCAACAACATTCTTGGTTGGAACATACTTTACCTTAAAAATAATTTGTAGTACCGTTTCTCATATTGATGGTGCTCTTAACTGTTTAAGAATCTGAAGGTGAAATGTGGGGTACGAGGAAACACTGGACCAGGATGTAATGCAGTTGGAATGCTTGACCGTATGTTATTAGGGATACATCATCTGTACAAGAAACCTGTATATGCACGGACCAAGGTTCTTAGACTTGAAACGATGTGTTCTCTTTTTTCTCAGTATCTGTTATGTGTCTATTTTTCATTTTGATCTCTTATATCTTCTTCATCAGCAATGCAGTATATATTCTCCACACAATGGGCCATTACCTCCAGACGCTCCTTCTTGGTGTCAAGCGCCTTTTGATCCCGAAGGTCTTCTCAGGTCTCTTGTTTCTCTATACTCGCAAATAATATGAGTTGATAGCTATACTCATTGCTCACAAAGTAACTTGCAAGTTTATCTTTATTGTAGTTCGTTGATGGCCACCGTTACATGCCTAGTGGGTTTGCATTACGGCCATATTATCATCCATTTTAAGGTAGATATTATAGTTATTGTGATGCTAGTTTCCTCTAGTTTTAGTGAAGTGAAGTAAGGGTATTAGTTTCATTAGCGTTTTTTATCTTATCTTGTCTGAAACTTACCATAAATTGGCTTCTTACAGGACCACAAAAAGCGTCTGAATCAGTGGATTTTACGTTCTTTTTGTCTTCTGATGTTAGGCCTCGCATTTGACCTCTTTGGTATTGTCCTTTGACTCTTCTTTGCAAGATCAAAATACCTTATAAATCACAAGTTTGCTTCGAAATAGCATTAGTACAAACATTTTTCTCATGTTATTTATTTTTCGGTTGCTTGCAGGAATGCATCTAAACAAACCTCTATACACATTAAGTTACGTGTGTGTCACGGCAGGCGCTTCTGGATTTCTGTTCTCCGCTATATACCTGATGGTTTGTTTTGTTTTTTATATTATCTTGAATCTCTTGTTTTATAGAAGCAACACTTTGTAACATTGTAAAATGTAAACCTCTCTCTCACTATCTCAACAGGTTGATGTTTATGGATACAAACGAGCAAGTCTTGTGTTACAGTGGATGGGAATACACGCCTTACCCATCTACGTTCTCATTGCATGCAATATTGTCTTTCTAATCATTCATGGATTCTACTGGAGGAAACCCATTAACAATCTCGTAAGTTTTACTTCTCTCTTTTTTGTCGTGCGTTAATGATTGTTTGAACGCTTTTGTTGGAACTCAGAAGGTTATTGTTTTTCAGCTTCATTTGATCGGAATTGGAAAGTGAAGGAAGAGGATGGAGGTGAAACAAGCGTGTACCATTACCTCTTCATCAACCAAAAACTTAATGTTTCTGTCAGAAAGAGACAATATTCATTAGCCATCTTCTTATTCAACTGTCCTCCCATAATCATTCACCTAGATTCCAGTCTATTCTAGTTTTTTTAATCGAATCTCACCATGTTTTTTTCACATTTTTCTGCCTATATTTTTTGTAGTCTTTTCAACCACAATGTTTCGATTATAATATGATGAAATATTGTTGAAGCAAGTGGAAACGGTAAAGATCAATTGTATCTGGCCCTGTTAAGCCGTCGTAGATGCAACTTACCAATCAAACCTTCTACCTAATACAGTTATACAGATACAGCGTTTGTACAAAAAAGCTACTACAAAAATAAGAATTGTTTTCATTAGTGTATTAGTAATGGAAGATTACCAATTAATGAAAAGTCTTGCGTAAAGGTTTCTAGAAGTTAAAGGCACTAAGAGGAGGGAGGACCAAAGTCGTTAATAACAAATAATATCTAAATCCACTTTGTATTGACCACACCAACCTCTTACACCTCTTTTTCCATCATACAACTTTTATCTTTCCTTTTTTCTAAAATGAAATATTCCCTCGGTTTTCAAACAATTGGATATATAAAATCTGTTAGGAACTGAAACCATGTATAGATGATATGATATATCTTTAAATAAATTCAGTGTAAGTTATCAGGGAACTCTTTGAAATTGTCAACTACTTAGATGTTAACAAAAGCTTCTCAAACATTTGTTTTGTTCCAAAATTTAAACACTCAAAATGTATTTTAAGCACCTGTTTAGATTTTATGTTACTATTTAATTTAATTTAATTTTCTTTAAACAGTAAACAATAAAATTTAAAACCTCAAGTACTGGAACAAAAAGGAAAAGAAAAATCGCAGCCATTGAAAGACTAGATTCTCCTATATGAATTGATTTTACAGAGTCTACAAAACACGGCTAGTTATAATTACGTAAGGCATATGACATTGTCAACGTACAGAAGAACAGTCGACCTTCATGCATGTCTATAAAAGTAAGCCTTGTTGAAAATATATAACCTATCTGCGTGGGGAGAAAACAATATTGCAAGCAAATATTCAATGACACATGTGCAGAAGGTTCACTGATTTAGTGAAAGGTTTGGCTACGTGTGAGTCAGTTAATTAATTTTAGTGGAAGGTTCACATTTATGTTTATAAGATATATAATTAGAGAGTTTGTGTTGATCACTAATGATGAAACAAGTTAGGCTAATTAGGTATAATCTCCAACCCACAGTTTTGATATAAAGAGTATAGCAAAGGAGATAAAGTCCAAGCTTCGTCCACTCATATGCCCACAACGATTTAATATCTTATCGGCCACCTTTCGTTCTCATCGGTCCTATCTAAAATAGGGACAACACAAAATAAAACAAAACCTACCGTTTGAACTATGTGCGCTCAATTATATATTATGGTTTGTCTCCATATCATTTCTACTAAATTGTGCGAGTCTCTTAAAGTGACTTTTCTCCTGGTGGCCTCCAAGGCACCAAGCTACATGGTTCACGAACAAAAATCCTATCTGTTCATGCCGGTTGTCGATAGTCTATTTGCCACTCATTTGCCTCCCAATTATACAGCAACACTCTTAGATTTATCTTTACTCGATAATCTAATTTTTTTTTTGTATATTCACATACAGAGTTCAAGGAACAACATATAAAAACTACTTCGATACTATAGCAAAAAGAAAAAACCTATAGATGACAAAAGCAATTATCAATACCGGATTTAGATATACCAGCGGTATTCCAAGGATAACATGCCACGGCTGTTCGCGTATGTACTATATATGATGTAGCTAGCTTTACTATTACATGTCACTCATGAGGTTAACGCTTTTAGCTAAGTTGACGTAAGTATGTCTTAGGTACTTTATTCTCAGAGATATGCCTGATATGAACTATCATGTGCGATTGTGCGTATGGTTTGTTAGTTTTTTGCCCTTGACAGACTTCAAATTATGCCTGATATACTGATGCGGAGAGGTGTCTTTGCGTAGTTTACGAATACAAAATCCACCTGTTGCACCACGATTGACGATAACTGGATAGATGGAAATTAGTTTTTAACATGTACAGTATATGCTTTTTTTTGAAACACCTATAGTATTTGGCAAGTTGACTCTTTAGTAAAGAAAGAAAAACTATATTTCAAAATAGATACATCTCAAACTGTACACGATATATTTCAAAATAGATACATCTCAAACTGTACACGAATGATTAAGATTAGGGGCTATATTACTAGGTAATGTATGTATTCAAAACAGATTACAGGTCAAATGTTGGAGGCATCATAGCTATTACTTTAATTATTCTCTGTGATTGTCAAACAAATAGGATTATATTTCAAGTTTAGACCAACCTAATTAGTAAATCATCCCTTTCAAAAATCTAGGTCTCTCTTTTCCTCTGTACAAATTCACACGGGGTTGTTATATATAGACGCATTAATGAACGTCAATGGAAAGCCATGAACGACTCGGTGTTGAAATGTATAATTGTGACTCGGTGGAAACAGAAAACAGGGAAGAATAGAAATGTAAACAAATAAAATAAAAAGACAATGAGAAAAAAAGTCAAAATAAATGATCAGTAAAGGGTTTGACCGGACCGGAGCGGTCCATCCATAGTTTCCCACAGCCTTCCTGGATTATGAAATTGCAACTTGCATCATTGCATGTCATCTCTCCCTCTTTTTATTCTATATATATTTTAAGCAAAATTCAATTTCTTCCATAGACCAAAAAAAATCAAACACCTTTTAGAATAAGGAGGTTTTCTTTCTCGACTAATATAGTATAACCCCAACAACTATTGTTATCTTGGTCGAAATCTCTTAGTTTTTTTCTTAGCCAAATCAAGTGATCATAGCGAAATGAGACGAGGGAATTCAGGAACCGACCATGAACTTGGGATTCTACGAGGAGCCCACTCAGACACCAACTCCGACAACGAAAGCATCGCCAGCGACCGGTCCGCCTTCAGTGGTCCGCTTGGCCGTCCCAAACGCACGTCCAAGAAAAACGCAAGATTCGCTGCGGATCTTCCCAAGAGAAGCACCAGCCTCAGCGACGGTGGCGGTGGCCGTGGTGGCGAAGACGATGAGTACGTGGAGATCACGCTAGACATCAGGGACGACTCGGTGGCCGTCCACAGCGTCCAGCAAGCAAGTCCCGGAGGAGGAGCTCACGAGGATCCAGAGCTGACGCTCCTCACGAAGAAGACGCTCGAAAGCAACCTCAACAACTCCGCCTCGCTTTCCTTCTTCCGTAGCACCTCCTCGCGCATCAAGAACGCCTCGCGCGAGCTCCGCCGCGTGTTCTCGAGACGGTCTGCTCCCGCCGCAAGGCGGTTTGACCGCACGAGCTCCGCAGCCGTCCACGCTCTCAAAGGTCTAAAATTCATCGCCACCAAGACCGCCGCGTGGCCAGCCGTCGAGCAACGTTTCGATAAACTCTCTCTTGAATCCAACGGTCTCTTACTCTCTTCCAAGTTTTGGGAATGCTTAGGTAAGGGATTCAATCTAAGCTTAGTTAATCAGTTCTGTTTATTATATACATTTGTTACTATTTTTGTTAATCTTCGTTTTGTGGACTTTCTTTAGGAATGAACAAGGAATCAAAAGACTTTGCGGACCAGCTCTTTAGGGCACTAGCTCGCCGTAATAACATCTCCGGCGATGCAATCACCAAGGAACAGCTCAGACTCTTCTGGGAACAGATCTCAGATGAAAGCTTTGATGCCAAACTCCAAGTCTTCTTTGACATGTAAGCTTTTTTTACCTAACCCATTAATATCTACAGTTAATAGATCATTACAATCGTCATTTAATTATTTGGTATTTTCAAAGGTAAACGGTCATCAGGAGCTATGGACCGATATTATAATTTAATAATTATAATTTTTTTTTGAAGTTTAGTGCAATCGTAACTAAATAAATGATGTCATGATGTGGTCAGGGTGGACAAAGATGAAGATGGACGAGTAACAGAAGAAGAGGTCGCTGAGGTGAACACCACACACCATTCAATCTTTTCTCATATTTTATTTTGTATTATACGTGATATTCTTAGTGGTGACAAATAATAATATACATATTCTTTAGTTGATTATCTTGACAAATTTGTCCACGCGCAAATCCCACTGACTTTATCCGCTGACGTCCACTGTTAACATCACAGGCCTCATTAACTGCATGTGAACACGACATAGATATAGATTAGAGTAGTGTTTATTACTTTTGTTAAGGTTATTAATTGTAAGATACACTTTTTGGTAATTAATTGCAGATTATTAGTCTTAGTGCTTCAGCCAACAAGCTATCGAATATTCAAAAGCAGGCCAAAGAATATGCAGCGCTGATAATGGAAGAGCTGGACCCGGACAATGCTGGTTACATCATGGTACGTATGGTCCACCTTAAGCCACTCAGTCACTAATGGTATATATATCGTAAATTCACCACGTTTAATATTTTACTAGAGACAACCTGAAAAAAACCCCCCAAAGTTATAAAAATCCAAAGTAGTCAATGTTGTTGGCGTCTACGTAATCAGTGGCGTCTATACGTGATATATTTTGCATAAAACACTAGAAATTGGAATACATGTAAAATATAAAATAATAATGGAAGAACAAGTCAGTGCTAGATATTAGGGGGCAACTAAATGTCGGAGTGCTATTTAAAGAGTTATTTTTGGGTTAACCCCCTAGGCTAGGTTCACCAACCAATAGAATTGAGTTATTTCAAATTTGATATTTTTTAAAAAAGGAAACAAAATTTTGTTAAATTATATTATGTTTTTAAAAATAAAAATACAAAATAAATAAATAATAATAATCATTAATAAAACAAAATAATTCTTTTAAAAAAAAATTTTAACACTAAACCTTACACTCTAATTCTAAACCCTAAACCCTTGGATAAATCATAAACACTAAACCTTAAAATCTAATCCTAAACCCTAAACCCTTGGATAATCATAAACACTAAATTTTAACACTAAAATACTAAACCCTAAACTCTAATCCTAAACCCTAAACCCTTGGGTAAATCATAAACAGTAAACCCTAAACTATAAATTCTTGAGTAAACCATAAAATAAAAATACAAAAAAATAAATAAAAATAGTAATATTACAAAAAAAAACAAAAAAAAATCTTAAAAAAAACACTAAACCCTAAACCCTAATCCTAAACCCTAAACTCTTGGTAAACCATAAACCCTTTGGATAAATATTCAATATTAAATCAAAAATTAAATATTAAACAGTAAATCAAAAATATTTTGCAATTATTACTTTATTTATTTATATTTATATTTTTATTTTAAAACAAAATATGATGTTACAATATTTTTTAAAAGATTTTTTCGTTTTTTATAAATATTTTTTTTTGTATTTTTATTTTAAAAACATAATATAACTTAACAAGATTTTGTTTACTTTTTTAAAAGATATCAAATATATCAAATATGAAATAATACTATCCTATTGGTTGGTGAACCTCTAGGTGAACCCTAGGGGGTGAATCCAAGAATATGTCCTATTTAAATATTGGAAAAACCTGTGAAAAATGTTGAAAGGTCGACTGATATTTTTGTAACGTTATGCATTGTAACATTATAGTTAAATGATATGAAATGGAAACTGTAACAGATCGAAAACTTGGAAATGCTGCTGTTACAAGCACCAAACCAGTCTGTAAGGATGGGAGACAGTAGGATACTAAGCCAAATGATAAGCCAGAAGCTGAAACCAGCTAAGGAGACCAACCCTCTGGTGAGATGGTCGGAGAAAATCAAATATTTCGTAGTTGACAACTGGCAGAGACTATGGATCATGATGTTATGGCTTGGCATCTGCTGCGGCCTATTCGCCTACAAGTTCATTCAGTACCGGAACAAAGCGGCCTATGACGTGATGGGTTATTGCGTTTGTGTCGCCAAAGGAGGCGCAGAGACTCTCAAGTTCAACATGGCTCTCATATTGCTGCCTGTTTGTCGCAACACCATCACTTGGCTAAGGAACAAGACTAAGCTAGGTGTTGTCGTACCGTTCGATGATAATCTCAACTTCCATAAGGTTATAGCAAGCGGGATTGTGGTCGGCGGTTTGCTCCATGTAGTTGCGCATTTAGCTTGTGATTTCCCGCGTTTACTTGCCGCGGATGAGGATACCTATGAGCCTATGATTCCTTACTTTGGAGAGCAACCGGAGAGCTATTGGTGGTTCGTGAAGGGAGTGGAAGGTGTGACTGGTGTTATAATGGTTGTGCTAATGGCTATAGCTTTTACACTCGCTACGCCTTGGTTCCGTCGTAACAAGCTTAACTTACCTAACTTCCTCAAGAAGCTAACCGGTTTCAATGCCTTTTGGTACTCTCACCATTTGTTCATCATTGTTTATGCTCTTCTCATTGTCCATGGTATCAAGCTCTACCTCACAAAGATTTGGTATCAGAAAACGGTATGTTACGTTCTTCACACCATGATTCATCTGTTTTTTTTTTTCTATACAGTCATCTTTCTTTTCTGGTTAGTTAATATTTATTGTTTGCGTAATTACTTCAGACATGGATGTATTTGGCTGTACCAATGCTTCTGTATGCGTCGGAGAGGCTGCTCCGTGCTTTAAGATCAAGCATCAAACCGGTTAAAATTCTCAAGGTAAGATATATTCATCAAAAATATCATATTAAAAAACAAATATGTTTTTTTTCTTTAACAAAAAAAACATAAAAATAAATATATTCAACTAATTCTTTGATTTTAAACCATTTCAATTATATTCTAAAAGATTTGTATGTATGTATCAACAGGTGGCTGTTTATCCGGGGAACGTGTTGTCTCTACACGTGACGAAGCCACAAGGATTCAAATACAAAAGTGGACAGTACATGTTCGTGAACTGTAGAGCCGTATCTCCCTTCGAATGGCATCCTTTCTCCATCACATCTGCTCCAGGAGACGACTACCTAAGCGTACACATCCGCACGCTTGGTGACTGGACTCGCAAGCTCAGAACCGTCTTCTCTGAAGTATGCAAACCTCCAACCGCTGGTAAAAGCGGTCTGCTCAGAGCAGAGGGTGGAGACTCCGTTGCGTTCCCAAAAGTTCTCATCGATGGTCCCTATGGTGCTCCCGCACAAGACTACAAGAAGTACGACGTGGTACTCCTAGTAGGTCTTGGCATCGGAGCTACGCCTATGATCAGCATCCTCAAAGACATCATCAACAACATGAAAACTGATGACCGTGACAGCGACATTGAGAACAACAATAATGGGAATAGTAAAGGGTTTAGGACAAGGAAAGCTTATTTCTATTGGGTGACAAGAGAGCAAGGATCGTTCGAGTGGTTTAAGGGGATAATGGACGAGATTTCTGAGCTGGACGAGGAAGGTATCATCGAGCTCCATAATTATTGCACGAGCGTGTACGAGGACGGTGATGCTAGGGTTGCTCTTATCGCCATGCTTCAGTCATTGCAACACGCTAAGAACGGTGTTGATGTTGTGTCCGGGACACGTGTCAAGTCTCATTTCGCTAAACCTAACTGGAGACAAGTCTACAAGAGGATCGCAGTTCAGCATCCCGACAAACGAATCGGTAAGTAACTAATCTTGACCGCTTTTGATTAATCATCTTACTATGTGATTATACTAATTACTAGTGAATTAAAATAACTAAATACTAATTTGGATTTGGTTGCAGGAGTCTTCTATTGTGGGGCACCAGGATTGACAAAGGAGCTAAAAAATCTGGCTTTGGATTTCTCTCGAAAGACAACCACCAAGTTTGACTTCCACAAAGAGAACTTCTAATCTCAATTATATAAGTTGGGGGTCAATTAAGTAGAAAAATAAGACAAGAAACTGCAGATAGATATTAAATTTTAAAATTCTTTTCCTTTTATAAAAACATCTTATGAGCTGTATTCTTTCGTTTCTTTTTTTTGTTTCCTGCTTATTTTTGTTTCTTTTTATGGAACTTAGTTTATTGTCTAATTAAGTATAAGATAAGCATATATAGTTGCAGATTTAGTATTGTAAACATGTAATTATGGAGTTACTTCAACATTATTTTCTACTCATAATCGTATCTTCAACCAGTAAAAGATGGTTTTGATTTTGATTTTGGTTACTCGTTATATAGTCCTCTCGACCCACTTACTGGAAATAACAGCATGACAGTCTGGATTATTTACCCATTTTCCCATGCATTTTACTTTTGGTTTTCTTGTTCATTTTGCTAAACTATACTCCCCCTCTGTGCCATTTTAAGTAAGTTTTAAGGTTTTTCACAAAGATTAAGAAAATACAAAATTTTATGTAATTTATTTTTGTAATATAAAAGCAGCATTAAATAAAAATAGATCAACCAATAAGAAAAAGATGCAGTATTTTGTAATTGATTACAAATTTTAACTGACATTAAATTTTGTCTAGAAGAATGAAAACATCACTTACTTTGAAACAAAATAGAAATCTTTAAAAACCACTTAAAGTGATACGAAGGGAATATGTCATAAACATTATATTAAAAATAGAAAGTTATATTTATGTTTATAAAAAACATAACATACTAGTTAAACTGATAATCTGGCTGTGATAGAAGGCAACGAAAAATTCTCGGACCTAGTAAACACGACTAAAACCTCTGTACAGTTCGAGACAGACTGTTCGGATTTAGTAGAAATGACTACAAATCTGATGGATTGACCAGCATCCTCGACAGAGATTGGGATATTCCCGAGGTTACATGAAGACTTGGAGGATGTGAGGCTGTCTCATATTCCTCGGAATAGAAATGGTCGGGCGAATGACTTAGCAAAAAAAACAAAAAACAAAGACTATATTTTTTTTCATATAGATCAGACCACAGATGGAGGTGCTGTTTGGAGGATCAACTTGTCTGCCACCATTGGAACTAATTTAGATGGGCAGTGAAAAAAAAAAGGCAACGAAAACAAAAGAGTGGTCAGTGGTGGTTGTTACTTGTTCTAGAAGGAGAATGCCATTTGTTTTGTCTATGAGTAGTAGCGTGTCAACGAGCACTA
This sequence comes from Brassica nigra, assembly GCA_016432835.1. Classification (NCBI taxonomy): domain Eukaryota; kingdom Viridiplantae; phylum Streptophyta; class Magnoliopsida; order Brassicales; family Brassicaceae; genus Brassica; species Brassica nigra. Next base: position 9,737,517 of record CM028247.1, on the reverse strand, counting down.
CCCACGCCTCCCCACGGGACTTAGACAATTCTTGTTTCAACGTCGTTTATTGGGGCCACAATACCCACCAAACCCCGCGTTCGATTTCTTGCATGTCGGAATGATACAGGGGAAGATATTGTTCAATAAAAAACTTTTTCTCCGTTTCTGTTTCTTTCTCTGTGTAGTAGGAAGTGTACCTACATTTTCAATTTGTCATATTGATATAGTTTTCCCATCACAATCACTTCATAGTACAACCAACTTCAAACAGTTTTTAACTATATCATCTAAGAATATATTTATCAACAATATCATTTAAGAATACGTATCCTCACGGACCTCTCATGTTAGTTGATAATCTCAAAATGCACCAACTCCAACGTCTTGTGATTCGGCACATATTCTTAAATCCACATTTATGGCTGCAACGTCTTGTGATTACCTATTTTTAGAATGAAATGCTTTAAAAATGATCAATTCCATTATTTTCATTAAAAAAATATATATATCATTTTATTGTGAATGGAATGAATGTTCACTCCATCAATTCAAAAAAAAAAAACATAACTAAAAGCAAACCATTCCATAACAATTTTGTTAAGAAATAAATGGAATTGATCTATTTCATTTTTCTAATGCATTCCAATTATCTTATTTCATTCCTCTCTATTTTATTTATTTCTTTTTTAATTCACCAGTTCCACAACCAAAAAAGTCAGAAGGATTTCCGTTCTTTTTCAGTTACCTTACAAAAACTGTTAGGCCACTATTATAGGAGACTAAAGGGGTTTTTAGTGGGTTTTAAAGGCATGAGCCCCATAAAAGGGATAAGAATCGGTCACATAAATTGTGAAATGAGGATCGATTTTGTCTGGTTTCTTGTACTGTTCGAGGGTCCCATTGACACATGGCGATCCGCGATTGGTTCGCTTTTTTAATTTTTTTTAATCAGACAAAAAAAACAAAAAAAGAGTTTTCTTAGGGTCTGACTGGTGTAAACAGCGGTTGCATGTGCAGTTGCGTGAGTTTGCGGATGCGGGTAGTTGTGGTTTTAAGCGGTTTCTAGAGATTTGTACGACAGGTACAACGGTTAGAAATTGGTGCATTTGTGGGACTTTTATGACTAGTAAACTACCAAATGCAACAGCTGTTAAATAATAAATTAACAATATCTACATTTTATATAATTATAAAAATATTAAAAATCATAATATTATAATAAATATAAAAATTATATTTATAAAATCATAATAATAAATTTTTAAATATTATAGGAAATATTTTTATTTAAAGTTTTATAATATAAATTAAAATATAATATGTATACATATTAAAATTTCTATTATTTCAATTTAAAATTTTTATTGAATATTTTTAGTTTTGTATTTATTTTTTTAAGAAAAAAATTTACCCTTCCGTAACCGCCTGCAACCACAAACGCTAACTGGAACCAGTTTTTGATTTTAAGAGGTTCGGAGCGGTTTGAAGCGATTTGGAGCGTTTTCTATAATTGTTTCAAAACACCAATAACCGCTACGAACCGCAAAAGTTACGCTTTCGGATGGTAGCCGAGAAACCAGTCAAGCGCTAAGAAACTGTGCCACCGATTTCTCCGTTGATGATGCTCTTATACTAAAGAAACTTAATCCAACACTAGGACATATTTTCCACACTTATTTATGTTGGCCCATTAAATTTGTGATTAACCATTCATGAAGGCCACGTCCAAAATCTTAGTCCAAAAACGGATCATTATAAGCACCTCCTAAGCCCAAGGTTCCCTCGTTCCGACATATCGAGAAAAAAATATCAATTAAGATGCATGAGAGATGCTTCATGAATCATTACTTCCTTGGGTTTGGGATTGATATGCTAGGACAAGAAAAGCCGAACAAACAGAGTGGCAGTTTCTAACCAAAGGTGTATCATTTCGGCCCTCCGATTTGAGCTGTAGGGCTTAATTTTGATTTCCGATGCATATTGATGTTGAGACTGAACTGTTCTGTCTTCGAGATGTACAGCTTGGACTTGCTGGACGCTATATATCCGCTACTGTGGTTGACGATATTCATTAAATGAGAGAGATTTCTCCACTTACGTCATATCGTTTAATTTAAATTCTTGAAATAGACTTAAACAGATTACTTGTGTGGGTTGATGCGTAGGCGTAGGGCATTAGTTTTTTTTTTTCCTTCTGTTGGCTACTCAATTCTAGACTGGCTTGTAATTCCTGATTTTTTTAGTTGTTCTTTGATAACTTGAGTTTCTTGACCAAAAAAAAAACCATAAACGTTATGAATATAAACTTGTTCGAAACATAAATCTGAATTCCAAGTGACTTATGCAGACAAAATATTATTGTGTATGATCATAATGTTTAATCTTTGGACATATCCTTCTTTCAACCATAACTTGATAACTGAAAAAACATTAATTGATCATAATATTTGATCCTAGCAAATAAGAGGCAGGAAGGATTTAATTATGATCAAGAACACACAATATGAACGTTAGCAAAGACCGTAATATGAATTTTTCTTCATATCTGTGTGACAACATGCATGTGTATATATAGATATGATTTTTTAAGTGCCTCGGGCTAGCATTTCCTGATACCTCTTGAATGACAAGAGTTTTTGAAGCTTCATCTGCTTATGAAACCTTGAAATGAAGAGATCTGCGACATGGTCAATCTCATCTTCTAGCTTGAAACTCCCTCCTTCTTCTTCCTTCGAGTTCCTCACCATATCTATCACAGAACTTCCTTGACATTCCTCCAACTCCTCAAAATCCTCCTCTCCTTCGAACAACGTGTGCGTCATATCAGGATACTTGTCGTTCCCTTCCTCTTGTACGTCGTAACTCTCATGGTTAGCCCCTGTGGATACCCCATTACTGTAGAGGATTATAGCCTTGCTCTCGTCTTGGTCGTGGTCGTTGTTTTGGTCTTGATCTGCATGACCTAGGAGGTTGTGGATCTTGTTGGAAATTGAACGAAACCCGAGCTTCTTGTCTTTCACGAGGGACAACATGAGGAGTCTTGTTTTGAAGGCACTCGTGATTTGTTTCATCCATGCCTTAACTTTCTTCATTTTTCTCTTTGTAAGAGCTAGAAGCTTTAATTTAGCCCAAAAAAAAAGAGCAATAAGCTTTAAATCAATGATTCTTAATGGTGTTTCTTCTACGGTGAGTAACACAATTTATAAGATGATGTTGCTTACTTAGAATGGAAAGGAACAATGGTGGTGAGAGCCTTGAAGGGTTTATATAGGAGTGCACTCAAAAGGTTACGGGCACACGAGTCATGGCTGTCGTATAGTTTTAATTAACGGCTATATGGTTTACTTAATGGCGGAGCAATCTTCCCACAGTTCGACACGTGGAGACAGACCATTTGATATAGTGGATCATTTGTTTTTTTTTTCTGTGTAGCCTTTATGGCTTTATGTCACGTTCCTTCATCCAATTGCATCGTGCTTACATTTCACGAACGTATGCATTTGAAATGTCTTTTATTTGTTAAAGTATCTCGAGATACTAATTTCATGTTAACTAATGTGAACTAACGGGTTACTTTGGCGATGAATTGGCTACGTTCTTTCTTATAAAGTATCAGACCTACTAGTAAATTTAATGGAATGTAATTGTTTGTCATCTTTCGATTAGAATTCATGTCCTTTACGTCGTAGTACGGTAAAGGTGAGATCTATTGTGCTAATATTTTGATGTGTTAATAAGGTAAATGAACCTTCTAAGAGGTTTATTTGGAAAGAACGTATATAAATATAACATGCCAGTGTTTAAAACCTATTTGCATATTATGTCTTCTTTTCACATCTTATTTATTGATTGATTTTAGTCGTAAACAATATAAACTCAATACATTATTAACAGCGAACAAATACAAATATATATCTACAATTATAAAACCAAACATTCAAAACGATGAATAAGTGAATTTTAAAGATGTTTTGGATATCAAAGCCTTATTCAAAGATTATGATGTTATTCAGAGCTTATACTCCACATGTTTACAGTTTTGTCAACTCACCATACTTGCTAATAAGTGCCAAATTAGGCTATTTAGTACATTTAAATAACATAATTGATATTCGATCAAATCCACAGGAAGTCCAAAACCATTATATCCACTTGTCAATTTAAAGATTTGATCATTGTTCACGACTTTGTTTATTAAATGTGACTAACTTTACTTACGACAGCAACTTGACAACTAAACTAGCAAAAAGTGTCATTTGTTACCCCTCAAAGAAAAGAAGTTTCATCCAATTCGTGAAAAGAAATATCAGAATACGAAAGATGCTTCGTTAAAGTTACAGACCGCTTAAGAGATCCAGCGGTGACGTAAATTCAGTGTACTTCACTACTGCTTCTCTTAAAATCGCTTTTAACAATTACTTTTCTATTTTTTTTTCTTTCTTTTGAAAGATAAATTCTTTATCTCTTTTTTCTACGAAGCTGGAGAAGAAAAACAAAGAAGAGATGTGGAAACTGAATGGCGTGTGATGGTTTCGTATTATTGGAAAAGTGTTTACGCACTTACTTGACTTGTTCTCGCATTTCAAGGCGCCGCGAAATTTCATTTGTTCACGATATTTAAAGCTTTATAAGATTCTCTCAACACTTTATAGCTACACTTTGATCCTTTTGCTCTAGATTTCTAAGATATTTTTAGGCACTATACTTTGTCTTGTCGTTTATCAGACATTAGTTAGTGTGATTCCAAATCCACACCTCACACTCAATAAGATGTTTAGAGGATATTATGTTTACTTTTCTTAGTTATCACTAAGGTATTTGCTTTAGTCACCAGTTTGAATCTGATGTAGTGAAGGTAATATAGTTAACGTGTTCTAGTCTTTCGGATCAAAAGGATCTAAGATCGCTGAATTTGAGTTTCCAATAACAGGCCCATTAGATACGTTACAACAAGGTCCAAATAGGCTCCTGAGAGCATTGATAGAAGGGAGTCCCATGCATCAAACCAGAAAAATATTAATCTGCTTCATTCAAGACTTAAACAGCTTAACTTCTTCAAGACAAGTGTGCAAGTTTCTTCTAGCAATATCACAGTGCTTTTCCACAAGCCATTCAAAAGTGTATATATACAAAGAAATAAACTACTTAACTTTTATCAGTGGCTATTTATTCAATCGCATGACAAAACCAACATGCAATACAATGAACATTAAAGTGAAGCAGCCTGGGATTGATTTAAACTAAAATAAAGCATAGGATTAATAACTCAACTAGTAGTTTCATGTCTTCAAAATCTTTTCATAAGAAACATAAAAAAAAACGTCACAAGACAATAACAACAACTAGTAAAGCAAGAAAACCAAACTGAATATCACAGCAACATTTTGCGAAAAGATGATGATTTCACTTTTTCCTGAAAGAGCAACCCTCAGTGAGCCTGGCTTTACCACCGGTGGGCTGGCACAGAACAGTCTGACAGTTTCCACACACTACAACGGTCTGAGAGTGGCTGAATACAGTTGTTCTGCAGATGAAACACAATGCAATGCGTTACTAAAGCGTAATCTCTTATACATCGCTACTACTTACTACAAAAGTAGGAACAATCTATTGTCACTAAAAACACTCAAACAACATCCAACTCTGTAAATGTTTAATTCAAAACAACTACTTGACAGATTCTTCCTAATATTAAAATACTAATCCACATTCAGCATTCAAGTAATTAATAATCAGATTGTATAGAAAACTCACATGTTGAAGCATCCCTGGCATTTGACGTCCTGCAAACACACACACACAAAAATTCAAACGGAAACTCAGAGTTAACTAAATCGCATTCAGTATTGTCTTACGGGGATTTACGGAGGGGGGAAAACGTACCATGAAGAAAGAGTTAGGAGATTGCACAAGACGCTTGAGCTTGTGCTTTCTCTTCTCCAGCTCAGCTGGAGGGTTGAGGAGATCGATGTCATTTTGCAGAACCTGAGAGAGAGCCACAGATCCAATCAAAACTCAGAACTTCATGAGGAACATAAGAGCAATATAAAAGGAGAAACGAAACTTCACCATGATTTGCTTGCGGAAATGCGACGAAGACGACTTGGTTGAAACCCTAAACGGAGGATGCTGCTTTATGTCACCTACGATGCGGCTGCGCAGGGTAATCTTAAGGACTATATATATGTCTGTGTGTGACAAAACATTGGGCCCAATAGACCGAGCCCATTTATACATTGCGTGGAGCTAAAGTTTTTACAAACTGGGTTTTCTTCCGACTTTTCCTTGGTTTGATTTCGGTTCAATTTTCTAAGTTATGAAGGTTTAATGTCGGATCAAGAAGCTTTGGTATGCAAAACCGACCAAGTGTAGATTAGTCATATGATTATGCTCCATGCTTCTAGTATTAACTCTGCTTCAGTAAGATCTCTACAAAGATTGCAAAACAAAAAACAAGTTTATCTACTTTCCAGTTCCAAAATCCCAAAGTAAGATGATTTTTTCCAACATTCACAACCTAGACTTATCTATTCTGCGGAGTGATAGATGCAAACTTATGAAGACTTTGATGCCGAATTCAGTTGTTCCTTTCATATCAGACTTGCTGTTGATATCTCAGCATTCAACTGTAGATGCATCTCGTGCTTCTCATAGTGATCCATCTCCAAAGACGAAAGGGTATCTCTTGGTGGGCCTTTTAGTTCTCCATCTTCCACCGAGACCAAATTATCATCGCCAAACCCTTCATTGTCTACTTCAACATTCTTAAATCCTTCCGTGGAGAGGGGACACTTGCTGTCTGAGATCTCACCATTTAACTGTAGAAGCATCTCGTTCGTCTCATAGTGATCCATCTCCAAAGACGAAAGGGTATCTGTTGGTGGGCCTTTTAGTTCTCCATCTTCCACTGAGACCAAGTTATCATCACCCAAACCTCCGTTGTTGCAATCTACTGCAACAGTCTTAAATCCTTCCGTGAAGAGGGACTCAAAGAGACACTTGCTGTCTGAGACTTTTCTCTCTGAATTAAACTTCACATCCAGAACATGGGCTAGGAAGTCGACCGATGAGGTTTTAGGTTGAAAGCCAAGAACACTCTTCAAAACATCATTCCTTTCAGGCTCTTCTTCAGATTCTTTAGTAGTTACATTTGAACTCTCGAGCTCGTGATCCAAGGAATCGGGATTCCCGGGCTCATAACTACGGTTCTCCCTCTCTGTGTAATAATCGGCTTTCGTGCTTGATGTCACTGTATCTCCATCTAACCCATGGTCACTGACGCTAAGCACTGTCTCAGCATTGGCGTATACTCCCACAGTATCATCCAGTGTTTCAGGAACTCCATCAATCACCTCCTGAGTACCTTCTTCATTACAAAGAGTAATCCCAGGCTCTTTCCGTGGAGAAGTTGGGCTCTCCGAGACAGAGGATGTGTTTCCCAACACCTCTGCTGCAACTTGGCTTTTGTCTGGAAGGGAACCAGCCAGAGATTTCTCTTCCGTCTCCATGTCATCTTCATCAGAAAATTCAGGGGCTCTTACTATGAGGGCTTGGCTGTATTTTCCGTCCGTGATTGAAGTTGAAGACAATAATCCAGCAAGTGCAGATGCCAAAGCATCATTTATAGACACTGAACGTTTCGGATTCTCTTCAAAAGATCCTTCCCCAGGAGAATGACCAACCTCGTCACAACTGATCTCAGATTCAGCCGGAATCATCTCATTTCCTGAAATTGAGTCATTATCATTCCCCGGTTCTGCGAACTTTTTAAGAACATCATCCAGCCTGTTCTTCGGCTGTACAACAGCATAATCTTCACCATTGTCTATACTAGCGGAGTCAGGGACAACTGTTGTAGCACAAGAGGCCAGCTGTGGATTATCTGTCTTTTGGTTCAATCCGTCCAACTGATCAGTTTCAGGAGTTTTAACGGTATCACTACCCTGAGAACCCGGATTGGGTATTTTTGTTTGAACAAGCAATTCAGATTCAAGTGACTTCTTGCCTAGCTGTTCCAGTTTCTCCTCTACTAGCTGAAGCCTTGCATCAATACTACTGATAGGTTTCAACATCCGATCTTCGAAACTTGTCAAGATAGTTTCTAATCTGATTACCTTGTTAACAAGCTGATGGAGAACAGTCTCCACATTACTGCAAGATACATCACGTTTGATTTCGGCTTCAGGTACTCGTGTTGAATCAGCATGCCTTACAAGAGTATTGGCTAAAACTGGCAAGCTCACTCCTTTCTGATTAGCACTGATGACATCTGTCTCCTGCTGAATTTCATTCACGATCTTATCTGATCCATTCGGATCTCCTAAACTTGCTGGATTTATTCTGTTGAACTTGTCGGAAACTTGTGTATCCTGTTCTTTTCTAACATCTTTTCCTCGGGACATCTGTAAAAGAGCGGGCATAAACATAGCCATAAGCGCACTACTGGATGAGTTTCCTGTTCCACTTGTTTCTTCCTTCTCTGACTCGCTTGGATCAACAGGATCAGCAAATACATAAACTTCATCAACAAGCGCACATGTTTTATCCTGGAGCGAGAGAAGACGGAGAGTAATGGAAACGCAAGGCTCTGCATCATCAATCTCTGCAGTTGCTTCAAAAAGATCCTGAAAACGCATTTCCCCATTAACACCAATTATTACATAAAAGGACACACGACAAGCAGGCTAAGATCTCTCTATAGTACTCCAAAACAAAAATTACTATAGTGATACTAAAGCCAAGTTCCTCAAAAAACCTATTACCTGTTGTCCTAATTGTGGAACTGAAAGCAGATCTTTTTCATTAGATTTCACATCAACCCAGTCATCTTCCCTAGTCTGTCCATTGCCATTTTCTTTAACCTTCTTCTCCATAGAATCACCATCCTTAACCGGCTCCACTCCATTCTCAGAAGCAGGGGACTCATTAAGAGAGATGATCTTAAGAACTTCTTCATCTTCTGTCATTGCAACACCACATCGAACTGTACAGAGGTATTCTCTATCATCTCGCTTCTTTTTGGTGTAATACACTTCGTATACACGTGCAGTACTTCGGATATAGACTTGCCTTAGTTCATATTCTTGCGCAAACGTAACTGCGACCAAAATCACATTTTACCAAACCATCATCGATTATATACACATCCACAAGTAGATAAACTTCTCACTATCTACCTTAAGCTTAGAGATTAGATGTTTATAACCAGATCGGAGTGTTTTCGAGATCGTGGAGGACAACGAATAACAAAAGAATCGGAAGTAAAGTAAAGTAAAGGAGGAAAGATCAGGGACCGTACTGGTGATTTCACAAGGATCGCCGTTAGGAACCGGAGGTAGGAGAAGCAGAGGTGACTTGGCTGCTTGATCGACGGCGGCGGGGATGATTCCGTTTCCGTCGTCGGATTCGTGGTTTGCGGTGGTAGTCGAGAAGGATGACTCAAAGGAGACGGAGTCTGTGAGGGAACCGCATGCGAGAGTCCAGTTCGTAGTGTAATTGATAGCGCCGTCGTGGTTGGTCGCATCCATCACCATTTCTCGCTCTGAAACGGAAAGGTTTTGGGTCGAAGGAAGAAGATTTTGGATCCAAAATTAGATCATCATCACTGTACATACGCCTCGAACATTTGATTATCGGTTCGGTTTTCTTGGTTAAAACCGGTTATTTCGGTTTTCGTCCCCTAGTGGCTTGTAGCTATATGAAAACCGAGTGGAATCGATTCTCGATTATTCAATTCGGTTCGGTATTATATATATATATATATATCTATATTTTTGGTCAAAACAGTTCGGTATTATATTAAAAACCAGAAATGGCCGAAAATTTTATGAGATGATGACAGTGTATAACATTGTATATCAATTGATTCATAAGTTGAAGACATTGGTAGATAGAGCATTTGTAATGGAAGGTATGGCTTATACATCGAGCAGATTTCTCATGATTTAATGATCATATAGAAGGTCCATTTTGAGTACAAATATATCTAACAAAACGATTTGTCATTCCTCATCAAGAATTACGGGTCCTGCCAGCTCTTTGGGTGATTCTCTTTGGTAAGGTGGAGGCAACAAACGCCGTACGTCCGCGAAGAGATCTTCACGCCCAGTCACCTCTTTGACAACAGATGAATCCAGGACAAAGTCTGGTATTGACGGTAACACCTCGTCCAAGAACGATTTCATTGTCTGCAACACAATACAAGAGGTGAGTTAACAGGGGCAAGTTTTTTTTTTTTTTTAAGCAAGAGTAACAGAAAAGAGTGTCAGAGATAATTGACTAACGGTGCAATGCAAGAGGGCAGCATCGGTTCTACGTTTCCACTGGCCGTTTCCAATCTCTGAGTGGAACAAATTGATCAATGGCTGCAAACAGAAGGTTTTGCTTCAGTTATAACGCTTGTGTCATCGGATAGGTAAATAATAACTTGAAAAATAGAGCCTTGGAAACACCATTACCCTCACTATATCACGAAGATTGGGTCCGCGTTTTCCATATTTCCCGAGAACTGACTCCCCATAGACTTGATACTTTTCAAGAACCTAAACATCATTTACAGACAACAAAACACATCACACCTTATAGATCAGATGTCAAACTATTTCAGATAATTAATCTTCCTCAAAACCTGTCGCCTTGTAATCCCACTGCTTGGAGATCCATATATTAAAGTATCGACATGTCCCAAAATGTGCCAGGGACTGTTACATAGCCAAGCATGGAGTTGATAAAATAGTCAAAAGAGATAAAAACAGAAACTAATCCTCATGTGATGTTGAACACAAATGTAACAGATACAGGAAAAGGTTTTCACATACTTGTAGAATGCAGCACGCCCAAGCATAACGCCATGAGCTCCAGACCTTAATGCAGCATCTGCCTACAGGTCAATGGAAGAAGTAAAAATATTTGGCCTTAAGTAGCAACCTTGGTGTCAAAATAGAGATCCGTTTTAGAAACCTCACCTCAACCACAGAGTTTATGCCTCCATTTATTGTGAACTTTAAGTCTGGGAAATCACGCAACAGGGCAAAGAAATACTCGTATCTTCATTTGAGAAGTACAAATGCAGATGAAAAAAATGTGAGATGATCTTTGGAAACAAGCTGTGTTAAAGAAAATATATCTTCCCAAATAGATAACCACAAGGATACATAAGTCAGCACGTACTTTAAGGGAGGAATCCGACGATTATCTGCTGGGCTAAGTCCAGACAATAATGCCTTTCGTGAATGTATGATGAAATGTTTAGTAGGAGATAATGAAGAAACTATATGGATGAAATCACCTGAATACAAATAATGAAATCGAAAAGGTAAAGTAAGTCAATCACATCCATAAGTGAACTCTCCAAGAGTTGTTATATGTCATTGCTTAAAGATAAACACGGGAGCATATAACTTGAAAGATAGGTGTAAGGAAAAACTTACAAAGCTCATCATATGAATCGTGATCATCAACACCTATTCGACATTTAACAGTGACAGATGCATTGGTATTGGCAGCAATGACAGACATGGCCTCACCAACAAACTTTGGGTTAAGCATATGAACAGCACCAAAACATCCTCGTCCACTTACTTTTGGGCTTGGACATCCACAGCTACATAACAAACTAGAATGTCAGTAAACAAAAACACAGTTGGATGGCAATGACACCAGTTCTTATAGAAACAGACACTCATACTTGAAGTTAATTTCATCATAGCCGTACGCATTAGCAAGCTTGGTTGCTTTGGCCAGATTGTCCAAGTTTCTTCCACCAATTTGAAGAACGATGGGATGCTGGTCTGGAGAATATGCCAAAAAGCTGTCCTGAACAGTACAAGAGTAAACACATAAATCAAACCGCGTCATAAACTCAAGATGTAATATAAAAAAGAAACCCTTATCCATTGAGTACCAGATTTTCTTCTTGATAGACAATGGTTTCAGCTGCTAACATTTCCGTGTAGAGCCATGCGTGTTTTGATATAAGACGTGCTAGGGTTCTGTAGTGATTGTCTGTCCATCCCATCATCGGGGCAATACTGAATATGAATAACAGAGAGAGAGAGAGGAAGCTTAAGATCATTCGCTGCAGATGAACATAAATAATCAAAAGGAGAATACACTTAAACCCTCAGGCACGGACCTGAACAGAGGAGGACGGTAAGCATCTGAAACTGTCATGGCTTCGTACCACCTGATAATCAACTATGCAAAGAATGTATATATTAGCTTAAAAGCAAAACAGAATGAGTGTTTTTTGGTACCATAACAGTAAGACACAACATTCTGAAACAACAATTGCCTTGAATCTCTTACTCATATACTGCTTTTTCAACATTTATGAACTTTCAGATAAGGTTCTCTATCGTGGATAGATCAGATCAAAGAGCGTTTTGTATCATTACATTACATAAATCAAGATAACGTTTCAACAGGTTTATCTTTAACTCAAACTAATCGCAAAGCTGAATATCGTCCCTTATACATCCCACTGTTGTAACAAGTAGAAACTAAGCTAAAAAAGCATCAATCTCAGACCTGAAGAAGCCAAATTGTGAATCTAAGTTTTTCTAATGCTTTAAATTACAGCCAATCTCCAAGAGAAAACTAAATCACACAAGTATATAAATAAATACTATAGCAGGAGAGAAACCACAGCTTTTTCACCATGAATTAAGCTCAGATTTTAGCGGTTATTATAATGAAAGGTGATAAGTATCTTAAAAAAGACGAACAGAGAAGAAGAAGAGTAGCTTCTAAAGCCGAGAAAGCAGAGAGAAAAGGGACTCACGGTGGTAGAGACGAAGAATACGGCGAGACGAGTGGAGGAGAATAACACGGACGAAGGGTGAAATCGTCGCAATTGTTCGGGTACGGTTCTTAGGTTTGTTGTTAATTTGTTTATTCAACGCTCGTATAACCAGATCGAAATACGAACCGGGAACTCTTTTTCTGTATCAGTGATCGGTTCGATCCGGTCCGAGTCGGACCGTCCGACTGTGGCATGTGGTGTGATTCGGTGGTATGCTTTGTAATCAAGGTCCAGAATATTTAAGGTCCATTAAAAGATGAGGGCTTTAAAAACACTAAATTAGTAAAATTAAATTTATAATATCTTGGAAACTAATGAAAATATTAATTTTTAAAAATAACATTTGCATTTTAATATACAATATTATGTTTACGAAAATTGATCTAAAAATATTTAGTTACTTACTAATATTATTTTCTATTTCAAATTAAAATAAATCAAAAAATATTTTTATTATGTTTTAAAGATATATTTATAATTTTATTTCTCTAGAATAGTAATAGTGAAAAAGCAAGCCCTTACTGTTTTAACAATCAGAGGTTGTATTCATTTATTTCCTATAAATGGGCTCAAAACTGTGCTTGGTAACCAATGTCATAGTTTTTTTTTACTTTTCTGTTGATAAATTTTGTTTGGTCAAACTAAAATGTTAGTATCTTTGTTGTTGTCGAAACCAATATGATCGATCAAAACTTGTTAGAAAATAATAGTAATTGAATTTCTCTATCTGAGGCAACAATAAAAATCAAACTTGTTGAATGATGAATTGGTACATTTATTTTTCTAAATGGCAGTAGCCATCCCTAAATAACCAAATTTCCGTGATATATAATAAAGTAAAATTTAAAAATAAAGCGAAAAAGGCACAAGTGGGGACCCACTTGGTTGACGTTCCCTCCTCGTTTCTTCCCTCACGTCTACCGATGCTCGAAGCCCCACTTTCTTCTTTATAATCCTTTTTTCCCGGTCGTTCCTTCTCTCTAACGTGCTGACTTAAACCAGATCTCGACTCTCTGTTCATCATCATCGACTCTAAGTTTTTCATTCGGTCGCCTATCCGAGCCAGGACATTAGCTCTCTGCGTTTTTGGTAAGGGAGGATGTCAAATCTCCATACCAATTTCAACCAGAAGATAGATTATGTGTTCAAAGTAGTCTTGATTGGCGACTCTGCCGTTGGCAAATCTCAGCTTCTCGCTAGATTCTCTAGGAACGAGTTCAGCATCGAGTCTAAAGCAACGATCGGTGTCGAGTTTCAGACCAGAACACTTACCATCGATAACAAAACTGTCAAAGCTCAGATATGGGACACTGCTGGTCAAGAACGGTACTTTCACTTTCTTCCTTTTTTTTTGTTACAAAAAAATGATTTTTATCCTTTGATGCGTGTCAAGGGTAAAGAATCTTATGTGCTTGTTACTTGTCAGAGAATCTATAAACACTTGGTTTAACGTTTTAGGTTTTTGTAGAGTTTCTAGGGTTTCTATGAACATTAGTTCTTCCAATTTCTTTTTATTTTAGGTACCGAGCGGTGACGAGTGCATACTACAGAGGTGCAGTTGGTGCAATGCTTGTTTACGACATAACAAAACGACAGTCTTTTGATCATGTCGCGAGGTGGCTAGAAGAACTGAGAGGACACGCAGACAAGAACATTGTGATCATGCTTGTAGGGAACAAGACTGATCTCGGCACACTTCGAGCTGTACCAACCGAAGATGCCAAAGAGTTTGCTCAAAGAGAAAGTCTCTTCTTCATGGAGACATCAGCTCTGGATTCCATCAACGTCGAGCCGTCTTTTCTCACGGTTCTGACTGAGATCTATAGGATAGTGAGCAAAAAGAATCTTGTTGCTAATGAGGAAGGAGAATCTGGAGGTGACTCTTCACTCCTGCAGGGAACTAAGATTGTTGTTCCTGGTGAAGAGACTGAAGGTAAGGGGAAGGGGTGTTGTGGAGCATCATAGAATCATTTTGTGTTCTTCATGATTTCATTACCTCCTCTCTTTTGACTGCGGTAATAATGTGTTTACTTTGTATGTAAGCTGTTGATTATAGTTGAAAGATTATATATACTCATCTGAATACCGTTGATTCAGTTAAACACACAAGTTATTTGATTATGGAAATTGAAGCTACACCTTGTTAGATTAGTATATAGATAGGGGCATGGTTTTAACAAATTGTGTTATCATGTGTTTCATTGGACTTGGAGACTTGGTTTTAACTTATTAACTACAACGCAAATAGATAAAAACATTTGAAATGTTTGGATTAAGCAAATGTAAGTCCCACATTCGACCCAATTATGAACGTTATTAAGATCAGCTGCTTCAACAAAAGCAGAGTTTCAGACCTGACAATGCAAACTGGTTCGTGTCTGAACAGCAAAGTTATGAAGATGCCTTCTTTCCTTTTAGATTGATGACAGAGAGCTCTTGTTCAACGTACTCCCCTGCGGGTATCGCCGGATAGTTACTTGCCAGTGATGATTCCGCAAAATGCCCCAATGGTTTCAGCTCCGCATCTGAGGCGATGTGGGCAAACAACTGCAAGGAATGCAGAAACAAGTCTTCCAGATAAGCCAAAGGGTTGAGTTTTTTTCAGGAAAAGTTATAAGGAAACTGGTCTGAGAATAAGACTTACAGTTGAGGAAACTCTCCATAGGCTTCGGTTTTGTTCTTTTGCTAATTTGATTGCATCCTTAGTCTTGTTCGTGACAACTACTTCGTGCATTCCGGCGATGCATTCTCCAGCAGTCAGCCATTCTATCTGCACACATGAGTTGCCAAAACTTTAGCTGATGAAGCAACACCTCAAAGAAGTAGTTAGCACGGTTTCTCTGATTGCAAATCTCAAGACTCTACATCAATATCAAGTGTTACAACATGAGGTAACATCTCCATTACAACATGAGGTAACATCTCCATACCTGCTTTCCAGTTTGAATCAAGAGGCAGCCTACGGGAACTTTAACCGCAACCTTTTCACCATTCCTTAACCAAATATAAAGACCAGGGAACCTACTTCTTCCATGAATCGTCAGAAAGTTCAGATCATAGTGATATCCTGCAAATATCGTGCCTTCCTCGTTGTAACAGCTAAGATCACTCCCCGTTGGAGCAAGAAGATGAGGACCCTGAGACTCACAAGAAGGATACTCTTCTTGTTAAATAAATCAAAATCCATGCATGACCCTGGTTTCCACTTCTAACCATTCACCAAAAACTTACGATGATCATTAGAAGGGCTTCAGAAACTTACCTGCTTCATGAGTGATGTAAACGCATCCTTGGGCAAACCAAACCCAATTGCTGCCATTTCAGCAACAACCTGAAACAATTTCAATTAAAAAAAAACATCACCTCATGAGTTACAAACCTAAACAAGCATCAGATGAAGGCAGTAGCTAACCTCCACAGCTGAAATCATCTTGTAACCCCATGAGTCCATCACTTCTTTCCACTCTGGAAAACCTTCTGGTATCACAGGCTCAGAGTTGAGCTCCTAAAAACACAGCAACATCTAAAAAAATCAACTACAAATATTATATACAAAACATATAATAGTCTTTTTAACATTACCTTAAAGCGTGTGTTAGAAGGGCGAGGACCAACTCTCCACATGTACCTCCACTTGTGATCTGGTCCCTTGGGAACGTGTGGTTTATACTCTTCAGGCATCGTCTTGAATTTCTCTTGCATCTCTTCATCAACCAAGCTTCTCGGAACCTCAACTCCTTCCGGCGTCACACCAACCTATCCATCCAATCAAAAGGCGTAGACTTTAACCAAGATTGAATCAAATAATGATTTTTTTTTTTAAATTATCTTTCGTTCAGACAAGACATCACAACACGACTGTGGTTTTGTTGTAATAAAAAAAAAATTCGATTAGAGGTGAACCTGGTAGTGGAGATTAGGTCTCTGTTGCAACCGCTTGAACTCATCGGGCTTCGAGAAGTACGTCTCCATCATATCGATGAACCGGTCGTTGTCCTCGGCGCTGCATCTCGGATCTTTGACGAGTAGAGCTCCGGTTTCCTTCAGGATCCGACTCACCTCTCGGCACGAATCGAGGAGATCGGTTCCCAGATGAGAATCCGATTCGCCGTCGGAGGATTGTAGGTAACGAGACAGATCTACGACCGGTAACTCCATCACGACCGTTCCGACAAAAAGCGAGGAAGGATGAAGAAAGAAGTAACCTTTTTTATTTTATTGCTTAGTAATGATATGGCGGGAGATGGTAGTAGTAGATTTGGTGACGCTCCATGTTCATTGTATGATAGTATTCAGAGAATCTTTTTTTTTCACTTTTAAGAATGTGACGAAATCGTTTTATATACTTCTATAAATTAAAATTTACCGTTAATACTTTTATTAAATCAGCTTAATCACTGGTAATCATATAATAACGTTGATAATCCTTCGTAAAAATGTTAATTTTGTTCACGATGTTGCCAATAAGAAAACATTTTTTTTGGTTAGAGGTGATTACGTAGCATACCACATTATAAAATCAATGTCAAAGTTATACGATTCTCTTTCGTCAAGTTAGAGAACACTTAACAAAAGATGTTCACTGCAATATATAATTGAGAAAAACCATGTCCACACGGAAGAACCAAAACATGAAACGTTATCTATAAACCATGAAACTCTGACAAGCAAAAACAGGCAATAACCATACACGTTTCTTCTTCTCTTTATCTTGTAGCATTGTAGAATTAGTTAAAAGGAATACGAAAACAAATACTTTCACTAATCCTAATGCAACTGATATTTCGATTACGAAGAAGATGATGGAAGATTTGATGATACTGCCATTATAAAATTGTTTAAGCTAATAAAGCATTTGTAGTTTTTTTCACTGGGAAGATCCAGAAGCAGTGCGCTTCTCATATTCACCTTGTTCTTCTTTAACGAATTCCTCAAGCAGTTCACGCTGTCTCTGCGTTATATTTCTGCCCAGACAACATATAAACAACAAATAAGAAGATATTTACCTAAACGTTACACAATTTACTTGGGGATTTATGGGGACTTACGCAGGGATGCTGACGTTGAAATGCACATATTGATCCCCAAATCTAGTTGACTTTCTTGCTCTAATACCTGTTCGTAAAAGGATGTGATTTGGTAAGTAAACACACCAGAATACATTCAACACTTGGTTTTATCACTTTGTCCCAACTTCCAAATGAATTTTAGAAACTGTTTTTTTTTCCCCCTGTCTTGCACTCGCTAAATTAGCTCTAGATCATACTCAAAAACTGCTTTTATGTTTTCAGGTATACTATAACTGAACTTATCTACACAAGCCAAAAAAACCTCACCTTTATTCCTTAGCACTACTTTCTGACCAGGTTGGGTTCCAGGACGGACCTGCAATAAAAGAGTTGCCAAGTTAGATTGCTGGAGAAGTTCCAAGACTAGCCCTAAACTACAGTAAGTGGGAAATAGTTAACTAGCAACCAAAAATATGATTCTCTGGCGACATGGCTAATGCGAGAACTTTAGAAGGTAAAAAGTGCAAAAAGTAGTAGAAACCTTCACGACAACATCACCGGTAAGTGTAGGAACTTGAATGGTTCCTCCAAGAATGGCCTGAATAAAAGAATGAAGAATAAACTTGGTTATCAATAACAAAAACAAAAAATCAGTAAAAGAGCTCACAAATCCTGCACTAGAAGTTGGAAACAAATCCTGAAGGCTGAAGCACAAACGAACTTTTAGAGACAGGATCGACAAGAGCATGTCATTTCACCTGAGTAACACTGAGAACCGAATTCACGTGAATATCTGATCCCTCTCTGCGGAACACTGGATCTTCACGAACCTGCAAAGTCATACAGCCGAGATACTGAGAACGCAATCACATTATTAACATGATTTTCCATTAGAAAGTTGACTCTCAGTAAAAGTCACCTTGAAAACAACATAAAGATCTCCAGGTTGGTCACCTTCAGGATCAGCCCCACCCGCCCTTCCCACCTTTATTGTGTCGCTATTGTCAACCCCTGAAAGATTTAAAAAGATTGTGTAAAATAGAAGAAGTCGAAGGGATCCAAACACAGTTTTTTAGTTACCTATAGATATGCAAAAAAAAAGGAACTACTTACCTGGATCAATATTGACTTTCACTGATTTCTGTCCTCGAACCACTCTAGCCCCTCTACATGATTTGCAAATACTCTGGTAATACCCAAACAAACGACATTAGTGAGCAATCCAATCATTATAGAAACCTACTTAAAGACAAAACATTTGTGTATCCTAATATATATAGGCAAACATACACAGATAAACACTATATATGATATAAGAAGTGAAATAATCAAATATGTGACATACTGAGAAGGTTTGACCAGCTCCACCACACTGTTGGCAAGTCCGTTGGATGCTTAATATACCCCTTCTCATAGTTGTCTGAAAAAAACATTACTGTCTCACCTTAAAACCATTAAAAAAATAATCATAATTACAGTGGTCAAACTAGAGTTTTGGAAACATGATACTGACCATCCCAGAGCCATCACAGGCTTTGCATCTTTCACGTTTGGTACCAGGAGGAACACCTTGCCCACCTAAATGTGAGAGGGAGAAAAAACAAGAACACACATTAACTTGGGATTGATACAATACCAACATTTAGAGAGAGCACTTTGATCGTAATAATAATATATACATACCACAAGTATTACAAGCCATGTCGGTTTGAAAAGTCACAGTTTTGGAGCATCCTTGAACAGCTTCCATGAAAGAAAGTTCAAGCAAAACCTTAAAACAATAAAGAAGGAAAAAAATATTACTCGTGGAGCACAAAATTTATCTTAGAGAAAATTAGTAAATCATAATACCTTGACATCTTGACCTCCGAAATCTTGTTTGTTCCTGCTGAAGAGCTGATATTTTATAAAAAAAAAAAAAATGAGGGTGCAAACAATGGATGTTGAATAACTTAACCATTTGCATTCAAAAGGAAGAATATGTTTTTGAATGGAACAGATTAAACGAAAAGTAACCAAGAAAGAAAAGTATTTACATCGAAGATATCAAATGGGTTATCAAACGGGTTAAACCCTTGACCGAAGCCTCCTCCATCATTTGGAAACCCACCGCTAGCATTTTGCTCAAATGCATCATGCCCCACCTGCAGCAGACATTAGAGTAAACTAAGATCACATCTGTGTAATAGGTAAATCGAGGCAGGAGCAATGCAACAACTTTATAGCTTTGCAATAACCAAGGAATAATGTGAGGCCTATGTACCTGGTCATACAGGTCACGCTTCTCCTTATCTTTCAAAATCTGATTTAAGAAACCCACAATTAATCTTCAGTATAAGATAAATAATACATCAAACCAAACAGTTTCGTCTAAGATGTGGAGAAAAGCTCACTTCATACGCTTTTGAGACCTCTTGGAACTTCTTCTCGGCTTCTGGGTCATCTTTATTCATATCAGGATGGAGTTTCTTAGCAAGCTGGAAATAGTTGAAAAAACAATAGCATCAATCAAAGAGGAACCAGCAGGCCTAAACAAACTAAACGACGCAAACACTAAATCATAGTGTCCCTACCGCATAATAAGCCTTCTTGATTTCACCATCTGTGGCATTCTTGTTCACACCAAGAAGTTCATAGTAGTCCTTAGCGGACATAGATGAAGAGCCTGGTTTTCAAAAAATTGTTAAGAGAATTCAATTATAAAACCAATCTACAAACTGTCCAGAACTAATGAAACACCGATGCTACCTGTTCCATGAATAGATCTTGTCGAACCAAAATTAGAATTAAAACCTCCAAAGTTAATCCATTTCCGATCATGCCCTGACATTACAAGAACATATTATGTTAAAATCTATGGCAAATACTCAATTTGGCTCACGAATTACACTTTGGTATTGCAAACTTACCAGATTTAGAAGCGTGATCTCCAAGAACTTTGGCGGGATTGCCAGTACCTGTATTCAATCTCCTATAACTCCCAACAGCTACTCCTCTTAGTTTCTGCAGGTTCCCATAGAACCCAGATTAAAATTGCTGAGAGAGAGGGAGAAAGAACTAATTAGAGAGATAAGAACCAACCTGATTGGCAAAATCTTGTACACGCGTTGAGGAGAGACATCGACGAGCCAACAAGCGAATAACCTTTGCACCATTGGTAGGTAGCATTTTTTTCTCGATAGATGCCTTCTGAGTTCTGTCTGAATTCAGTGGAGATTATCAGACAGAGCCGACAACTTAAAACCTAGGAAAAACCCTGTTTTGTTGTTGTTGATGATGCTTGAGAACTGTGTAGAAGACGCAGTTTCTGTTGGTCGCCACACAATACCGGGTTTGACCGTTTCATTTAACCTGCTCAACCTGACCTGACCTGACCCGACCCGACCCGACCCGCCCAATCACCCTTTAATGGGTCCATAGGCCCATTAAGAAAAAAAGAAAAAAGAAAAACAAATCAGAACTAGTGTTCTGTTTCTTTCTTTCTTCTCCGTCTCTCTGTAATTTGCAATCGGGAAAGTACGACGATTGATGAACTTACACATCAACATATAATTCTTCTCAAATCATCTAATTTCAATCTCGTGGAGCATCAAAACTAGGGTTAATCTCTCCTGACCAATGCGGTGGTTACTGCAGCGAACGGTTAGTTTCTCCACTACATTGTCCAAATTCAGACAAGGGTTTGGTTTTATTCAGACATGTGGTTTAGTCAACGTGAAGCTAAAATGGGTGAAAGACAAGGAACTCGATGCCGTCGTGGCTCGTGAGAAGCATCTCAAAGCAGTTTGCAATCTCGTTTCGGTGATCTCGTCTTCTCACGACACGAAAGCACCGATCTTTCACCTCAACACTCACCGAGGTCAGCTCGGCCTGCCTCAAGAGCTAAAGCTCGCGGCTTTTATAAGGAGATACCCCAACATCTTCGTGGAGCGTTCTTGTCGCGATAGTGCAGGTACTCGTGTTCCTTGTTTCGGTTTAACCCCCGAGGCGATAGATCTTTATAACGAAGAAGCTGACGTTTTGCGTGTGAATGAAGAGGATGTTTTGTCGAGGCTGTGTAAGCTTCTTATGCTTACGCGTGAGAGAACGCTTCCTCTGCATTCCGTTGATCATCTCAGATGGGATTTGGGTTTGCCGTATGATTATAAAGCTTCGTTGGTTCGTAACCACCAGGATTTGTTCTGTTTGGTTGAGTTGTCTAGTGATCTTGTTGGTTTGAAGTTGTTACATTGGGATGAAGGCCTCGCTGTTTCTCATATGCAGCGTAAAGAGGACCTGAGGAGTGATGGTGATCATCATGTGGCTTTCCCGGTTAAGTTCACGAGGGGGTTTGGATTGAAGAGGAAGAGCATGGAGTGGCTCCAAGAATGGCAGAGACTCCCTTACACGTCTCCTTACGTCGACGCGTCTCATTTGGATTCTAGAACTGATCTGTCTGAGAAGAGAAACGTTGGAGTGTTTCACGAGCTTCTCCATCTGACGATTGGGAAAAAGATGGAGAGGAAAAACGTGAGCAATCTCCGTAAACCGTTTGCGCTTCCGCAGAAGTTCACCAAAGTGTTTGAGCGTCATCCGGGTATTTTCTACATCTCTATGAAGTGTGATACGCAGACGGTGATCCTTAGAGAGGCTTATGATAGGAGGCAGCTTCTTGAAAGGCACCCTCTCGTTGATATCAGGGAGAAGTTTGCGAACATGATGAATGAAGGGCGTCTTGATAGAAGTAGAGGGCTGTATCGTAAACCTGTTGAAGCTGGTTTGGTGAAGAAGAGTGGCAAGATTACTTTTCCGGATTGGTCTGAGGAAGAGGAAGAGGAAGAGGAAGAGGAAGAGTCAGAAAATTATGGCGTATCTAGATACGAGTCTGATTGTTCTGCTGTTGAAGATATGGATATGGTCCCGGCAGGTCAGAGACAGAGGTGGCAGTAGTAAGTTGGATTGCTACAGTGAAACCAAACAGGACTTTGCGGAGAGAGTGTGAAAGAAGACCACGTTCTGCATCTGACTTTATCAACCTGAGCTTTATGGGCATCAAATTGGGCTTCC
The DNA here is from genome assembly GCA_016432835.1 of Brassica nigra. Classification (NCBI taxonomy): domain Eukaryota; kingdom Viridiplantae; phylum Streptophyta; class Magnoliopsida; order Brassicales; family Brassicaceae; genus Brassica; species Brassica nigra. The sequence continues at coordinate 9,714,678 of CM028247.1, read as the reverse complement.
ATCTAAATCATTTCAACTGAATCTGGCCGTGCTTTTGTCCTGTTAAATGTCATTAACGTCAACGCAAATCTCATTCGATGGAACGCTACAGACATAGGACAAAGCTGCTTTGACTGTTGCTGGTTCTCTGAAAGCGCAGCGCAATGAGGAAGTAGCATTGCTGAAGGAAGAATGGGAAATTACTTAGGACGTGTTATGTTTGACTGTCTGAAGCGAGCACGCACCTTTAGTCTATTCTGAGTCATGACATTGTGTTTTCCCGAAGACAGGTTATTCGTTTGAACTTTGAAGTATACATTGGATCTTTCATTGTGAGGTTAGTCCATATTATCATTTGTCGTGTCTCACAACATAGAACAAAGTCAAGACTTTGTTATATTACGTTCTTGAATTAGTTTTACCATTCTAGTAATATACATATTTATGAAATTTATGAATTTCAGAAATTATACAGATTTGTTTGCTTTGAGCTTTGCATAGTAACGATCAGCAAACTCGTTTATTATATACTTTTATGAAACCCAATAATGATGTTTCCCTTGAATCACATTTTGCTCTTTGTGGTAAGAAAATTCTAAGTCGGTGTTAAAAACTTAGAAATGAAACAAGTCATGTGCCGATATCTGAGCTTGCACGACTTGTAATCATTTGCAGAGGCCAAAATACTTTACACTTGGAAAAAAAAAAGCTTTATACTTTTCCTCCAAAACTCATCTTCCTAGAGAGAATCATCCAAAAGCTTGTAGCTCAATCACAGACAAAAAAAAAGCAGCTTCTTAATCATCCCATTCTTTACTTGAACACACAAACAAACTTTATTTCTGATAGTTTAATCAGAATACATTCCTTTCTTCCCTTATGAGGTTTCTCTCTATGTGATTCGTTCCCTCTTTAAATCTCCCTTGTCACCCAAGGAACCAAAGAAAACCTTCACCATGAGAAACACCACCAAACTAGTCGTACACGTTGTCGATGCTCAAAACCTTATGCCCAGAGATGGCCAAGGCTCAGCAAGTCCTTTTGTAGAAGTTGATTTCCTTAACCAGTTGAGCAAAACAAGAACCGTACCCAAAAGTCTTAACCCTGTTTGGAACCAGAAACTCTACTTTGATTACGACCACAAAGTAAGAAACGCACATCACAACAGCAACCACCACTTTGAAGTCTCTGTTTACCACGAGAGAAGACCACTTCCCGGTAGAAGTTTCCTCGGTAGAGTCAAGATCTCTTTCTCTAACATTGTTCAGGAAGGCGACCAAGTGTACCAGCGCTTCACGTTGGAGAAGAAATCAGTTCTCGCTTCTGTTAAAGGTGAGATTGGTCTCAAGTTCTATATCTCATCATCTGAACAAGACCAACGCTCTCCTCTTTCCTCTCCTTCTAAACCTTACACCATCCCAACGCAAGCCGTTTCTTCTGGAGTAGAAGAAGATATTACTGATTCTGAAACAGAAGATTCTCGAGAGAGCTTTGCATCAGCAGAGCAAGAAGATCTTGCTGATTCTGCCAGTGAGCGTGTAGAAGAAACTGAACAAGTTCAAGAAGCTGTTCAAACACTACATAGACAAGAAGCCCTTCCTCGTCCTGCACCAATGCATTCCATTCGCCTAAGGTCTCGTGAAAACCCCCAAGAATCCAACACTCCACACTCTCGTGGAGCTAACCAGCCTCACTCTCAGCAGCCTCGTGGAGCTAACCAGCTTCACTCTCAGCAGCCACGTGGAGCTAACCAGCCTCATCCCCCTCACAACGCCAACCACATGCAATCATACGGTGACATTGACCCAGAAGACTTTAAGGTGAAAGACATGAACCTCGAACTTGGAGAGAGATGGCCAAACACAAACGTTGGAGAGAGATTCACAGGCACATACGACCTGGTGGAGCAGATGTTTTATCTCTACGTTCGAGTCGTTAGAGCCAAAGAGCTTCCACCTGGTCTAATCACCGGAGGATGTGATCCTTACGTGGAGGTGAAGCTTGGGAACTACAAGGGAAGAACAAAACACTTTGACAGAAAGACAACCCTACCCGAATGGAACCAAGTCTTCGCGTTCACTAAAGAGCGGATCCACTCATCGGTTCTCGAAGTCTTTGTCAAGGACAAGGAAACGCTAGGCCGAGATGACTTTCTTGGAAAAGTAGTGTTTGATCTCAACGAGATCCCAACAAGGGTTCCACCGAACAGTCCTTTAGCTCCGCAGTGGTACCGTTTAGAGGACTGGAGAGGAGAAGGCAAGATAGTACGAGGAGAGATCATGCTTGCTGTCTGGATGGGAACTCAAGCTGATGAAGCTTTCCCCGAAGCGTGGCATGCTGACTCTGCTTCTGTCCACGGAGAAGGCGTGTTCAACGTTAGATCAAAAGTATACGTCTCTCCTAAGCTCTGGTACTTGAGAGTCAACGTCATCGAAGCTCAAGACATGATCCCAAGCGACAGAAACCGTCTTCCTGACGTTTTTGTCAAGGCCAGCGTTGGAATGCAAACTCTCAAGACCAAGATTTGTCCTGTCAAGACAACGAATCCGCTCTGGAACGAAGATCTTGTCTTTGTGGTTGCTGAACCGTTCGAAGAGCAGCTGGTTATCTCCGTGGAAGACCGCGTCCACACGTCTAAAGATGAAGTGATCGGTAAGATCAGCTTGCCGATGAACGTGTTCGAGAAGCGGTTAGACCACCGTCCTGTTCATTCTCGTTGGTTCAATCTTGATAAGTACGGTGCTGGAGTTCTCGAGGGAGATCCAAGGAGGAAAGAACATAAGTTCTCTAGCCGGATTCACATGAGGATATGTCTTGAAGGAGGCTACCATGTGATGGACGAGTCAACGATGTATATTAGTGACACGAGACCAACGGCTAGACAGCTGTGGAAGCATCCTGTGGGAATGTTGGAGATTGGGATCCTTGGAGCAAACGGGTTGGTTCCAATGAAGTTGAAAGAGGGCAGGGGAAGCACTGACGCGTACTGTGTGGCTAAATATGGGCAAAAATGGGTGAGAACCAGAACCATTCTTGATTCACTGAGTCCAAGATGGAACGAGCAGTACACATGGGAAGTCTATGATCCTTGTACTGTTGTCACTCTTGGTGTTTTCGACAACTGTCATTTGGGTTCAGCTCAGTCCGGTAATGGCGTCTCTAGAGATGCAAGAATAGGAAAGGTGATGATGATCTCTCTTCTCTCTATAAAAGCCTTTTCTCTATGGTTCCATTTTACATTTTGATTCCTTGGTACAGGTTAGAATCAGGCTGTCTACACTAGAAGCTCAGAAGATCTACACACATTCATTTCCACTTGTTGTTCTGCAACCGCACGGTCTCAAGAAAACTGGCGACCTCCAGATATCAGTTCGTTTCACAACTCTTTCTTTGGCCAACATCATCTACAATTACACCCACCCGCTTCTTCCTAAAATGCACTATCTTTTCCCTTTCACGGTTAACCAAGTAGATGGGTTAAGGTACCAAGCGATGAACATCGTTGCAACCCGCCTGGGACGAGCTGAGCCGCCGCTAAGGAAAGAGGTTGTTGAGTACATGTTGGATGTAGACTCTCACCTATGGAGCATGAGAAGAAGCAAAGCCAACTTTTTCCGCATAATGTCGCTTCTCTCTGGTTATTTCTTAGTTGGGAAATGGCTGGAGGACATCTGCAACTGGAGATACCCAGTTACTTCTGTTCTGGTTCATGTCCTGTTCTTGATTTTGGTCATGTACCCTGAACTTATCTTTCCCACAATGTTTCTCTACATGTTCTTCATCGGATTGTGGAACTTCAAGTCAAGGCCGAGACACCCTCCTCACATGGATATGAAGCTCTCTTGGGCCGAGGCTGTTAATCCTGATGAGCTTGATGAAGAGTTTGACACGTTCCCAACGTCTAGGTCACAGGACTTGGTGCGGCTGAGGTATGACCGGCTCAGAAGCGTTGCAGGTAGGATCCAGACTGTGGTTGGAGACATAGCAGCTCAGGGAGAGAGAGTTCAGTCACTTCTGAGCTGGCGAGACCCCAGGGCTACGAGCCTCTTCATTTTGTTCTGCTTGGCTGCATCCGTGGTCCTTTATGCAATGCCGTTCAAAGCAATCACACTGGCTGGTGGGCTATACTATCTAAGACACCCAAAGTTTAGAAGCAAGTTGCCTTCTTTGCCAAGTAACTTCTTCAAGAGATTGCCATCTAGTATAGACAGTCTTCTTTAACCTAAACACTTTCTTAAGCAATATTTACAGTTACAATATGTTTCTTTCAACTTTTTCTTCCAAGTTTCAATAATCATAAAGAATCTTTTTTTTTAAAACAACATTGTCAGTTTTTTTTAATGATGTAACTAATAATAACAAATGATGCATTATAGATGATTTACCAATGCTTTCTCCAAGTAAAGTTTTGCTTATTTAAATATGTAAACAAACCAGGGATTAAAAGAATATGACTACTTCCTTGTCTTAGACAAGTTGTGCATCAATGTAAAATTACACAAAGAAAAACTGGTGAACATTGTTTATTCATAGTTGAACCTTTGAAAAAAGGGCAGAGGCTTCAAACGTCAGAGTGATGTCACTGTAGGGTTGGTCCTGTTTCACATCAATAAGTCCTCTAGACTTTCAGTACCTGGAATATAAAATTCGAGCAGCTAGCTTCCCTGTATTTCCTGCAAAGATCTTGTTAAAACGTAGATCTTCAGGATGATGCCTTGAACTGGAACTATTTGAAGAACGTTGTTTAAGACACTGAGTCACGTCTGTGCAACATGTTCAATGGATTTTACAAGTTATTAAAGAAACAGAAGACTCTTAACGCTACATATGGTATTTGGGATCTTTATACCTTGTTCTCATCCTTGAAATAGCATCAAAAATCTTGACTAGCTGGTGCCACTTCCATCCAGGAAATAAAGTTCTTGTACCAGCAAATGTTTTTTCCTCCTTCTTGGGCCAATTTTTGCTTTTTTCTCCTTTTGGGCCAATTAGGAAGCCCATAATTAATTTTGATGTGATGGGGCTTTTGGTCATTGTCCACTAAAAAACAAAAAAATGTTTCCCCAAAACGGTTTGAAATCGTACGAAAAAAAGCAAATCATCATCTTCGTCTTCTTACTATTAAAAGAAAAAAACACACACCTCGCTTTCTCTCAGTCACGCTTCTTCTTCTCTCTTTTACTTTGTGAACGCTAAAGGATTTAGGGTTTAAGCGGTGAGCAAGCTTCTGTACGGCATCTCCAACCAGGATCGCGGTACCTTCCTTCTCTTTTGACGATTCTCTGCTCTGTATTTGTGTTCTGCTCATTTTTTTTTTTGACAGAATAAGGGGAAATCTGGAAAAATTGCAGATCAGAGCATAAATGTGGAATTAGTATAAGTTTGATGCTCTGCTCTGTATCAATCTCCTTGATTATAATACCATATTTTTGTGCGGCTTTCTTTCTCGGGTGTGGTGGATGGTTTAGTGTTGTGTTATGTGGATTGTTTGCTTAGTGTGATAAGGAGCTAAAAATTGTAAAAATTTGATGTTTTCATCTTCAGCTTTCTAATGGATTCGTCTGACGAAGAGGGACAGATTCTACCTGACTATGTTGATGATTACTGTTTCGTTGATCAAAGCGACACACCTGTCGATTTTTCTCTTCTTCCGGCCAAATGGGACGACGACGACGACGATGAAGAAGAAGATTCCACTGGTAGCTCCATAGGAGGGCCTGTGTATCTGCGTGGCAACACTGATTGTGGAAACGAGTCAGTTTGTAAGCTCGCCAAAGCGTGGAAGTTTGATCTGTCTGATGAACGTCCCAAGATCGAAGTGCTTCTACATGGGATGCGCTGGATAACACTGCAAAAACCAGCAAAGAGTTATGAATCTTTAGTGAGAACGACTCTGGCAATGCTTCAGTGTCTTCACTTTGTTAAAAGGAATCCGGAGGCATCAAGCGACCATGTGTGGAGAAGTTTACACGAAGTGGATGGGTATGCTTAGATGTTCCTTCGGTTTATCTTGATGTGTTTATCATCTTTGAATCAAATCTTGTTGTTTTCTCAGGATCCAACCTTCAGAGCATGACTTATCAGATCATGTTTCTTTGGTGTGTCGAGCTATGAAAATGGATGAGGATTTAACAAAATCAAAGGTCTGTTTCTGTTTTTTTCTTTTTTTCTTATCTTCGTTGGAAGGATTTGATGTTGGGTTGACTTAGTTACTTCCTGGTTACTCATTTTCTTGTGTGCAGTGTTTACGTAGCTTTCTGAAGAAGACTTCACAAACAACACCTGCCGAAGTGGTGAGAGACCTAGTTAGAAGTGGCTTCCTTGTTCTCTGAGTTAGAACATAGAAGTGGCTTATTTGCTCTCTTTCTACTGAGATTAGTTATTGTTTTCTCTTATTAAGGAACTTCCAACGCAACATCAAGAAGATGGTCAGACACCAAAGGAACAGAATTTCCTTGTTGATAATATGTTAGACGAGGAAAACAGCAGCGATGATGGTTTTGAGATGAACTTGCAGTTTGATACAGTCTGCGCTATCTGTGACAATGGTGGTTATATTCTGTGGTATGCCAAGCTTCTTAATTTCCAAAAATTTGATGCTATCTTGCTCCTGATAAGTTGCAATTATTTAATTAATTTCTTCTTTTTTTTTTTTGTTTTAACTCAGTTGTGAAGGAAGCTGCTTGAGAGCTTTCCATCCAACCATAGCTGATGGAGTTGATACATCGTGTGAATCACTAGGGTTCCCATCAGGGACTGAAATTCATGTAGTTTGAATCGCCTTTAGAGTTCCTGTTTAATATGCTATTATGGTTAGACTTCATGTTAACGTTAATTTCCTGGATATGCAGGCACTTAGAGAATATTTCTGTAACAACTGCCTATACAAACAACATCAGTGCTTTGCTTGTGGCCAATTGGGATCATCTGATGAAAATTCCTCTCAAGAGGTATTATATATCATTCTTCATTAGGATGCTAGGCTATTTAGATAACTTAAAATCTTCAATTTGGATTCAACTGTTTACTTCTCTGAAGGTCTTCCCTTGTTCCGCCTCAAATTGCGGTCATTTCTATCATCCAACATGTGTTGCAAAGCTTCTCCACGATGGTGATCAAATCAAAACAGAAGAACTTCAAGCCAAGATTTCTGCTAGAGATCCTTTTTTCTGTCCTCTACACATATGCAAAGTCTGTAAGACAAGTGAAAACAAAAATCTGTATGCGTTGCATTTTTCTGTATGCAGACGCTGTCCAACTGCTTATCATAGAAAATGTTTACCTAGGTAAAAACCATTTTTTCATTTTACCTTATTCCTTAATCTTCTAATGGCCATGTATATCACCTTCATATTTGTGCTTCTTTATTGTACTCAGGCAGATTACTTCTGAACTCAACTGTGACGAGGAAACACCTCAGAGAACCTGGGAAAAACTGCTTCCATACAATCGCATTCTGATATACTGTTTGTAAGTTTTTGAATATTCTGAATGCATTTTAAAGCAGGTTTTTATGTCATGATCTGGCGCAATGTACATAGCTTTTCATATTATTTTGAACAGGAACCATGAGATAGTAGGTAATCTTGCTACTCCAGCTAGAGACCACTTAGTTTTTCCTGATGTATCTGGCCCAAGAAGAACACTAAGTCATGGTCTTGAACCTGTCAAAGAGGATGTTCCGAGTATGGTGACGGGTTCTAAGTATCAGGAAGGTGTTAATAGATCTAGGAAACCAAGGATGAATTTTAGTGTCAATGACTACCTTATTAAACGGAGAGCTGAGAGCGGTGGAAAAAGAGTGTCCAAAGAAGAAGGTTCACCTGACTTTGCCGATCCTAACGATGTAGACGACGAGGATGTGGAATCAAGGTCATGTTCTCTCTTTCCGATCCTAACTGATAGTTTCAACTAATCGTTTTGTTTTTCCGGTTTATGCAGGGTCTTTTCTATAATTGACGAAGTGGAGTCTTCGTTTAGTTTTGATGAGTTTGTTAAGTCTCGTGGTGAATCCCATGTCCAATGCTACAACTCAAGAAATGATATTGGCAAGAATATCACAACAGGATTGGTTGAAACTCATGTCAATGTATGTTTTCCAATTTATAACAGAGGTATGCTATTTAGTTAGTAGTGTCGATCGGCTCCCCTAAATCTCTACGTCCATTTTGCAGGCCGCTCGAGCTGCATTAAAGATGTTTGAAGCAGGGCGCGACAAAGATGCCAGAGCTATATTTGATCCAGATCTCCTAGTCCAGCTCATGAAGCATAAGGTTTTTAACCATCTTTAATTTTCATAATTCTTTTCATCATCTAAGAGTTAAGCTTATTCATGCTTTTGAACTGCAGACAAAGCTTGAAATTTATCTTTCACCTTTTCTCCACGGAATGCGCTACACATCGTTTGGTCGTCACTTCACAAAGCTTGAGAAGCTTGAAAAGGTGAACTGTGTATCTCTCTCTCTTTGTTTTGTTAATTTATGTTTTAGCTTACGCTGTTAAAGTCTTAGCGGTTTAGAGATACTTATTTGAAACTGCTTTACTTGAAATTAATGCAGATAGTAGAGAGGCTCCACCATTACGTGCAAAATGGAGACACAATAGTCGACTTCTGCTGTGGCTCTAACGACTTTAGTTGTTTGATGAAAGAAAAACTGGAGGAAAAAGGGAAGTCTTGCTTCTTCAAGAACTTTGATCTCATTCTACCTAAGGTACAAGACTCGCTCTTTTACTTACTTTTTTTTTGTGTTAGAAGTTGTTTCTGAAAACATGATGTTCAATGGCAGAACACCTTCAACTTTGAGAAGAGAGACTGGTTGAGTGTGAAGAAAGAAGAGTTACCAGACGGCTCTCGACTGGTACAGAAAGCAAACAACAGCCTGAAGTTGAGATGCATTTCTTGAATCCACTCACTAAGATCTTTCTTTCTTTTGATGTTATGGATAAGAACAGATAATGGGATTGAACCCGCCTTTCGGTTTCAAATCAAGTCTTGCTAACACTTTCATCATGAAGGCACTGGAGTTTAAACCCAGGATTCTGATCCTTATCGTACCAAGTGAAACAAAAAGGTAAATAGCAAAAAAAAAGAGTCTCAATAACAAACTTTTCTTAACTCTGGCTTCATCTATTACAAGCAGGGTCGATGCGATAGCTGATTATGATTTGATTTGGGAAGACACGAACCTACTTGCAGGAAAGGTACTACAAATGAGCCCAACTCTCTGTTTACTATACCAATAGCTTTGGATCACACACTGTTTTTTGCTCTGTTTTTTAGTCTTTCTACTTGCCCGGGTCCATAGATGTGAATAACAAAACGATAGAGCAGTGGAACAATATACCACCACCTCTGTACCTTTGGAGCCGAAAGGACTGGACTTGGAGCCACAGGGCTATAGCGCTTCAACAGGGTCACATAAAACACATGTATCACTCAACTTACACAGCAGGCCTCCATCACGCAGAGATTCCTCAAGATGATGCTACGGTACAAGACATGGAGATATCTCCTTTAGATTAACTTATCGGTCTGCAAGAGGGAAACATTACCCCCATATCCAAAGCTTATGAAGTTATTATGAGTACTAAGGAACCTTAAGAGACAACGGTTTGGTTTTAGTATCACTTTTTTCTTGGGAGTCTTGCTTATGATTTTTACTGTCGAAAACTTATGAAACTTAATTTCATAACACAAAGTTTTAGGATTATATCTTCGGTAAATTTAGATTATTACATCGATTACAATGACTTGCATTATACTCAAATTGGTAACAATTGAATTATTAGTAACAAGGCGGCAAGTCAGGCGGTGGAGGCAGCATCTGCTGGTTTAGTCCTCTTCCATTCTTGACAATGAAGACAACATTCATACCCCACGTGAGATGTCTCTCAAAGTGACAATGCATAAACCAAACCCCTACCAAACACATTTGCAAACTCATTAGTGTAACGGTTGATCTAGGTGTATAAGGTTATATGAAATAATGTAAGGTACGTACCAGGATTTTTAGCTATGAATCTGATAGCGATCCAACCGTTTCTTGGCACAGTCGCCGTATTTCTATACGGAGGATCTTTGAGATTATAGTTCGACGACAAATCTTGAGATACGTTAAAGTTACCAAACCCGAAACCAACAATATAAAAGCTAAAACCATGCAAATGCATGGGGTGATCAATTCCACCACCACCTAAACTCGTCCCTTGAATAACCATTTCAACCGCTTCCCCGTACTTAATCAACTTTACTTCCGTAGCAAGTCTCGGTGTCAGCAAAAACAGCGGTTGATCTTCCCCGGTAAAATTGAAAACCACCGGCGGAAACGCCGGAAACCGCGTTCCGTAAACGCCTTTAATGTGAAGGTAATAAGCTTTTAGTATGTCTACGTGACTCGGTGCGACAAATGATATGTTGTTCATACTCGCCGCTAATCTCGACCCGTTTGGACCTTGGCACGAGTTGTTAGGACACGTTAGAAGATTTATTGAAACCGTTGAGATGATTCTACGTGAGATTTTGACGGAAACTTGTCCGGAGTATAAGCTTTTGATGCTGGTAAAGAACCCAAAGGCTGCTGAAGTGTCATTGTAATTAGGAAGGTTCGGGTAAGATGACGTTGTGGCGTTGCTTGAAGAGATGTAACGTAAGATCCCTATAGTGGTGGAGTTGTTGAATCTGATGACAGGGTTGCTGTGGTAAGCTCTGGCAGCCATGTAATAAGTGTGGTTTGGGTTCTGGTCAGCGTGTAATAAGGCGTCTAGCGTTTGGCCTGGAGATATGGTGATGTAAGAAGCGTTTAGAGGTTTGGTGTAGTGGCCATCGGCGGCAACCACGGCGAGGCTGTGTTTCGCGATTGAGAAGAAGAGAATTAAGTTCATTGCGGCGTTTACCATCCGAATGCGATAGGTTTTGCCCTTCTCTACCGTGAGATCGAATGTATCTGCTTAACATATAAGATGTATGTAAGATTACTGAATTTATTTAGTAAGCTTCAAACATACATTCATGCAAATGACTTTTTCATGCAAATGACTTTTTACATTATTTGAATATCAGTTTGATAAAAAAAAAATTTAAAAACAAAAATACTTTTTGGTAATAATTAGTTAAATCTTATATTAAAGGGTTTAAGCTTATTAAAGAGAGAGGCAAAAAAAAACCTGAAATAGAGCAAGGATACAAGAAACCAGGGTGTCCATTGATAGTCAAAGCATCGGACACATTAGGATCACCTCCGGTCCTCGTGAACTGCTCCACTATCTCTCTCACATCCTCCTTCCACCACTCTCCTATCCAGTTTTATAAAATTAATTTTAAAGATAAAATATACGCATACACAAATATACACGTCTAATTAATTTGTTTTTTTGTTCAATATCTTGTTGACTTAAAAAGTTGTAATATGTTTTCTTTTGTACCAAAAACTAAGGGGACTTCGTGGTCTGGCTTTGAGAAAGGGAGGGGTGTCCCGGACCGAGGATATACGAAAATAAGACCGTGTACAGTGGCACGAGTCCAAGAGCTATGCGCATGCCACCAAACAGTCGTGTCTTCGATGGAAAAAATGACTTCATACATAAAATCACTTCCGGGTCGAATCGGGCATTGTGTGATGTATTCAGGTCCATCTGACCACGGGTTTCTCGGCTGCTCTACACCATGCCTGTATGTTTATTCAACCACACCTTAGCTTGCTTGTAATTAGTATAATTTACGTAAGAGTAAAAGGATTTATAGATAATTACCAATGCATTGTGATATTTTCACTAGCTCGGTTACGAACGTTAACGTAAATGGTGTCTCCTTTGTAAACCTTTAAAACTGGTCCAGGAAACTGACCATTAACAGTCAGAATCTTCTTCGTACTACACAATTTGTTATATGGAACTTCCTTAACCTGACATTAATTAAATCTATGAGATTGATTAGTTCTAACTTCCATCAATTTAAAGTTAGCTAGTTTATCACGCCTGACTTGATTGATATAAACTCACCGTGAAAGTGTAGCGATGCGCAATACAATTGGTGTAAAGGAAAAGAGAGATTAAGAGGAAGTGGAAGAAAGAATGTGGCATTTTGAGAGAGCAGTAAATTAGCAGATGGTTAATCAAAGAAGATAGAGGAGTATATGTATATTTAAAGACCCCTCTGGCCTCTAGCTCCCCACGTCTTTCTCAAATTAGAGCATCATTATCCACGGTCTCTTGTTCTGGGTCTCTTATTTTCCCTAAGAGACCCGGAATAAGAGACTGTGGATAATGATGCTCTTAGTTAACTTCGGTTATATACAATATATGTTATATCATTGATGTTCATACACAAATCATATCTTTTATGTTAGCTTTAGAAACAAGACATCTACACCATATGGCTATACACATATATTGTAGTACTCTTGAATACTAAAAGTTTTTTGATTCATATGAGAAAATAAAAATAAATTTATTTAATCATATGAGCATAGAGTTCTCAAATATTTTGTGAATAATCATGTATCATCTCAGGTTTATGGTTAAAATAATTAATTTATCTATCTATCTATATTATTAAAATTCATTTATTTTTTATCAATTATCGTGTGAGTAAATGTAAAACAAGAAAAATAATCATGTGATAATTGTAGAATTTGTAAACAAGTTTTTTGAGTTTTTGATAAATTAACACACCGACTGTTGCATGTTGCATAAATCATGTAGTCGAGTGATTGGGCGTAAATAGAAAGTCTATTAGCTATGGATGGTAGTGGAGCACAAATCATTTTACTATGCATTCAATATGTTTATGGTCGAAAAAAATTAATTGTACCTAGGGGTAGACCCACATGGATAGGAATGGGGTCACTTGACACCACAAAAATATGATAAAATTGTGTTTTGTATAAGAAATTGTTAAAGAATCTGTGGCTGTGAGCATTATTAATGGGATGTTTTCTTAGTTTTTTATTTAGAAGTTAAGAGACGATTTCTTATATTTCGCTAAGAACCTCATTCTAAGAATCCCCGTTGATCATGCTCTGACTTTGTAAAATTCTGTGTTTGACTCCCCCAGAAAACCCATGTTCGACGCCCTTTGTTGACATATTTAACTTTTGACCACAGGCAATTTTTCAACTTAACGAGACGACTATAGTCGTTAAACTAACTTATTGTTTTACATGTTTTTCTTTTTGAAAAAGCTTATTGTTTTACATGTTACATATATAGTAAGAAACATGACATCTTATTTGGTGCGCTGTCCAATATCAGACCTATTTCCATACCGTTGAAACATATTATAATATATGTTAAACGGATAGTTATTTGAAGGGATTTGGATTTGTAACGGAAAATTCAGATGAGTGTGAATTGGAGTAATATCGAGTTGAAAACATGTCCAACAACTCTAAACTTTACATAAACAACATCCGTGATGAGTTTGGTTTGGTGACGCTTTTTCCTCTTCTTTTTTCTAAAGTTCACAACCAAAATACTCCGAAACTCTCTCTGCCTTTTGTATTGATTTAGTTTCTTACGTGCATGCATGGTTTGACGTTACTCTTTAAATTGCATTAGCGTGTACTTAATTAATATTTTGGCATTGTATTCAACAACTAGGATTATTATGCAAGTCGATATCCGTGAGCTACCATTCCACCAAAGCCAAAGAGATGTCTATTTATTGTTAGCACCTTATACCAAAAAATGTTTTTTTAAGTTATCTTCGCGGTGGAACATCGTAGCCTTATAGTTAAAGTTTAAAGATCTTTACACTCAGATCTGGAGGATATCCAATTTCTTGTAGATTATATGCAAAACTCTAAATCAAGTGTAACTCAGAAAATTTCTAAATGCATGGTTAATTTCTTGTTTAAAACTAAAAATACAATTTTCTCTTATGTGCCGACTTGGATGTCCATCGAGGAATATGGTGGATGAGGACTATTTTTCACCTTCCTTACAAGTGGACACAACTTGAGCCATCACATGTAGGGGTGGTCAAAATATCCGTGAAATTTGATTCGATCCATTATTTGTCATGATTCTATCCGAAAAATTCGGATATCTTTAACTTTACAAATCAAAGTAAATACTAAAATTCAATATCTATCAAATAAGGAGCAATCACAAATATTCATTTTTTTAAACGGATATCCGATCTGATCCGTAATATACATATGCATATACATGTACATATAAAATTATAAATTAATCTATATAGAGATTTTTAGTTATTTTATCCACTAAATTAATTATTTGGTCATTACATTTTTAAAAGTATGTAGTTTTAAATAATTTGTAATGAAAATATTATTATTTTATATTAAAATTTTCTTTTCTTTTAATATTTTTTAAGAAATAATTTTTTAATTATTTTTTACCGAATCGACGGATCGAATCGGATATCCGGTAAAATATACTGATTTTTCCGGATATCCGTAACACCGAATATCTGGAAGATTACGGATCGAATTGAATCGGAAATTCGATTATTCGTAAGGAGAGGATCGGATCACGGATATCTTTAAAATTCTGGATATCCGCTCCGTACCCATCCCTAATCACATGAAGTTATCTCCATAGCATTGATACGATAAATGATTTTGCAGAAGTATAAACGTTTGCAAATTAAGTTTGAGATAACTAGGGTGCTACTTCTAACTACAGAAAATAGAATTAAAAAAAACTTTGCAAATTCGTTTTTCCTGCTTTCAAAAAAAGGTTTTAGTTTTTCCTTCAGCTGCTTGTATGTCAATTTGACCATATACTCGTTTGATTAGTGTATTTTTGACGTATAGAAGCAATTATATAATTTTGTAACTCACACTTATACTTAGTTAACAATTATTATATTTTTTTCTCAAGAATGATGCATGTTATACAAGAGAGCTTGCAAAAAGAATAGGTTATTTTACAAACAAATCAAATGAAAGAATATAACATACATTGGGTTGTACATTTTAGATTGCGTATTTGTTATCGCATCGAGATTTCTTACTGCCCTGGTAGCTTAGTCACTGGGCTGGTACAGGCTTTAGGAACCTGAGTTCCCATCAGCTTGGGAGATACGTTGGAGCATTGGAATGTCGCTGGACCGTCGGCTCCGGTATACTTAATGTTAATGTCACCAATCTCCACGTTCTTGCACGGAAATCCCTTGCTGCACAAAAGCTTAACTGCGTCTTTGTTCCCTGATGTTCCTCTGATATGCTTGAAGCTTATGTCCACCAGCTTGATTGTTGATGGTTTCTACAAACAAAAACGTCTTGGATCATCAGCATATCTCATACAAAAATGATGATTACTGGACTATGGTCATTTAGATTTTCTTGAAAATAATATTTTTTGTACGCACGTTCTTGTTGCATCGGTTCCAGGGGCAGTACTCTTGGTCGATGAGGATAGGGTTGGTAACGTTCTTGAGGATAATGTTCTCAAAATGGATACCGGAGGCGGTGGTGGAGCAAGCTGCAGACGGCCATGTCTTGATCCTTACACCATTGTCAGTGTTTAGGAGGGTGCAGTTCGAGACCCTGATGCCAGTGACGTCTTCCTCCTTCCCGTATAATCCAAGGCTTCCAATGCTGATTCCGTGTCCTGGACCGCATGTAACTCTTTCGACAAGAAGGTTTCTCGTCCCGTCTCCAACAGAGACGCAGTCATCTCCCGTTTTGATAGTTGAGTCGATGATCTTGACTCCATCACTCCTTCCCACGTGGATTCCATCGGTGTTGGGACTCTCATCAGGGGCTATGATCGTGACTTCTTCTAGTGTCATGTTCCTTGCCCCGAGCACGTTAATGTGGAAGTTCTTTGCATCTAATGAAGTTATGCCTCTTATCTTAGCGTCAGTCACGTAATCAAAACGTATGCTCTGTCACAACAATAACACAAAACATAAACAAATTAACAAAAGTGTTTGCTATTTAACGGAGTTTTTTTTTTTGATAAAATTTAATCTCATAATAAATAAGAGTAGGTCCTATCGTATAAAATGAAGGAAATGATTTGTGATAGGTATAATAGTTATCTAAGAAAAATCATGAGTTGTTATGTAAAGTAAACACAGATCGAGATAGATAGACACATACGATAGGGAGTTTCTTGCACTGAGTTAATGCCATCTTGTCGCAATTATTAGCCCTCCATGCAGCGTTACCCTCACCGTCAAAGATACCACCTCCGTTCAACTTAAACCCATTAATCCTGCGGAAAGCGATCCAGAAGTCATTCCCGTTAACGTTTCCGTCAGCTTTCACAGTGCCTTGAAGAGTAATTCTTATGGGAGCTTTGCATGGACCCATCATCTCTATTTTACCAAGCTTGTATTCACCTTTAGGGATCAAAACGCTGCTCTTGGTCGGGAACTGGCATGCCTCATTGAATGTTTTCAACAATATCTGCATCGATCTCAAAAAATTTTAACCTTGCTTGGAGAACAAGAAAACTAATGTCAGTCAAAGGATGGTCAGAAACTTACGTTGGTGATATCAGAACCTGGAGGAGCAGTGATTGTGAAATCCTTAGCATTTGCTGATAAACCTAACAAACAAACAACAAAAAATACAGGTACTCCAAAATGTACACCCATTATGAGATTTTTTTTTAAGTTACTAGGGATTACAATTTCTAATTTTTATTTATTGATTTTGTAATCCACTAGTTTTATTGTTACAGTATTTGAGAAAAAGTTATTTTCTTATTGATGATTTGTTCCTTGGTTTGGTTGACGTTATATAGTCACTAGGAGGGGAGAGATTTGAACGTTGGCTTTCTTCTACACCGTTCCTTTTAGCTTTTGTTACCAACTTACCTATATTTTTGGAAATATTTTAGGATGTGTTTGACGTAACCACTTATACTATTGTGTCCCGGAAATAGATAATTCACTTTTAGAAAACAAAGACTTTTTATCTGGCCATGATAAAGTCTACATATCGTTTATGGGATTTGTTCACCTGTGTGTGTATTTTAACATGTGCTTACGTTACGTCAGAATGCAACTAATAAAATAGGTACGTAATTTGCATAACGTCTATTATAGGACCAGATTTCATTACCGTATCAGACAAGTAAAGACCATAAGAACACAGAGGAATAAGAGAGTTGAGTAGGACTCAACATAGGAGAACAATGGTTAAAATCGTTTTTTTTTTTCTAACGGTTTCAAGATTCAAGTGAGCAACTAAATTGCATACAAGTAGAAACACTTTGATTGTGATTACAGTGTAAAATGTATTCAGTGTCATTTCCAGGCACAAGAAGCTACCAAATCTCGTTGCATCCAACCAAGATACAAGGCTCCATCTCTTTCTTCCAACCTATATTTGTCCGAATAGTTCCTGAGTAGACTTTTAATGGTAGAGTTCACAAGGGGACTCAACGGGTAAGAGGTGAAACCCGCCATCTCAAACCGTGACCTCCATTTTCCTAGTAGCTCATGCCGCTCCACCCGATCAGCTCCTTCACATGCGATGACGTTCACTACGTCTCTTGCTAGACAATGCTGCTCCACACTGATCCTTTGTTTGTGATTCCTAGGGAGAGTCACATCGATAGACTCGAAATGGCGTCATAGTAATCCATTGTCTCCTTGAACCTCGGGAAGAAAGCGGCCGTGTTTGTGTTTGATTCTTGCTCCACTAGAGTCACCACTTTTGGAGATAAGCTCTTCACCATTCTTAGTAACCGGTCCCTGTACAAAAATGTATACTCAAGTCAAGAGAAAGTAAACAACACAAGAATCGTCTTATTTCTTTAACAAAGTTGGAAAATATAAACTAGAAAAGACTCTGATCATTGTGTCAGAGGTCTCCAGTTCG
Organism: Brassica nigra; assembly: GCA_016432835.1. Classification (NCBI taxonomy): domain Eukaryota; kingdom Viridiplantae; phylum Streptophyta; class Magnoliopsida; order Brassicales; family Brassicaceae; genus Brassica; species Brassica nigra. The sequence continues at coordinate 9,696,898 of CM028247.1, read as the reverse complement.
AATGACCGTTTGGACCAAACTAATATTACGATGCTATGGTTTCGGGTTTGAGAGGATCATGAGCTTCCTCCCCGAACTGGTATTCATTGAAAAAAAAAAATTGGAAAATATATTGTACCGGTGATTCTCGGTGCTCACGCTCTCATCCGGCATATGATGAAGCACAAAGGCAAAGTTGACGGCTAGAGCTTCCCCTGGTCGGACTCCGAGATCTTTAGGTTTGACCTCAGACGCTGACACTGATACTGAGTTGAACTCAAATGGAACGTTGAACTGCTTAGCAAGCTTAGCAAGTCTGTTTCCGACAATGCTTAACCCACCTCCGCGAGCATACGCTGACGTCGTATCATCAATGCCAGTTATCCGTATCCGAGGAGGCCCACCGGGCCTAGCTGCAAAGGCCTGGATAAGAGTAACCCATTGACTCCCTTGACCTATTTGAAAATCGATAATATGAACTCTGTTTTCCTCCTTCATGGCTTCAGCAATGGCACCATTTGCTGACATGTAACCAAACTTGAAGTAAGGACACACCTCATAGAGGATGTGCATGTAAGAGAGAAGCTCGGTGCTTGCGGGTTCAGGGTACCTGTTAAGTGATTTGTATATGGAACTACCCGAAGAAGCTAACTTAGCCACAAAGCCTTCTAGTAAGTAAGCTCCTAAACGTTGGATAGGCTCACCAGAGACAGATACCATCTGTCTCAGCTTCTCCATCATCGAATGTGCCATCATAAGATCGTTTTCAGACAAAGCTTGTGCACATGAAACAAGATCAGCTCTTAGATCACGTCTAGAGATGGCCTCTAGAGTTGATCTCCAGCTATTGGTCTCCTGACACGAAGTCGAATCAAAGGAGTCGTTGTAATCGAAGGCCAAGTCCAAAGAGTCTGGCCCCATCATCACTGTCTCCAGTTCCTTTATCTTGTCCTTAAAATCGTCCGTTACACAAGAGCCAGACGTGTCCTCATATGCAGAGCTGTTAACGGTAGCGTTTGACAGAACAGCGCAAGCAGGAGAGACAAGTGATGATGATGATGGCTCAAGCACGCAATACCGTTTAAGGGAGTTGTGAACCGATATGTACCTAAGATTCCCAACAGAGTTAGCCTCAAAAGGAGGTAATGAGTGAGACTCAATCTCTTGTCTTGGATGCTTGTACATTTCTTAACACTTATATGATCCAAGCCCTAAAATGATCTGCACAACTACAAGTAGAAGAAAAAAAAAAGATATGACTCATCTGTAACTATCATCCAAGAGAAGCTCTAACCTCATGGTCAAGACTTATATTGCCTAACATATAGTTTTGTAACTCAGTTTCAACAAGATCCCTATATTATATGAAACTAATATCTGATAAACAAACCAATTATAATAATAGCTGCAGCCACTCAACAGAGAGGCAGATATCATACCTTTCTAGTCCCAGTGACTAGGTTAATTGAACAACACACACGTATAGCCGACAGGATGAATAGAGAGGGAGAGAGGATTTAGGACCTGATGTGTTACTGTAAGGGATCATACAAAGTTAGAAAAGTCAAGAAGTTAAAGATCGAACAGAATTATTAGTACCCACCTGACTTTTTCTGAGATGAAAAACCTTAAAATTACGAAATTTTAAGAAAGTACCATGTGAACCAGAGCCAAGATCAAGAAGAGAGAGAAAGAGAGTTGTCGGAGACAAGGCACATGGGACTTGGTCGAATGACTTTATAACAGAAGTAACTCTCTTTACTCTTATAGAATCTCAACCAGGCGTGTTACATATGATTGTACTACTCAAACATGTCTCCACCACCACCACAACATTTTTTATTATTACTAACCCTCGAATTGTCGAAGATACATGTCCCTAGTCCAATATTGGTCTCAATCCGTTTTTCAACTTTCAGTATCTCGAATCATATTATAAGGAAAAAGGTGTGAAAAGATATTTATATTTAGTTTTAATACAGTAATAACATATAGACAAACAAAAACAAAAATGAAGACGAGAATACCTATAGAAAATCAAAGTCAAAGAAAGTTGACCGGGTAGAGAAAGACTACAATGTTGTGATTCCATGCCACACACGACCGTAGAAAACGCAGCTATGTTGATTTTGATCGCTTTCAAGCGTTTATAAGAAGTTTAAAGTGTTCTAATTAGTTTAATTTCTAATATAGGATAACATTTTGATGATTAAACCGAAGCGTTCATCAAAACCGATATACATCCATGGTCGGAAACATGTTCGATCATAAGGAAAGATACAAAAAAATACTGGTGTAAAAGTGGTCAAATATAAACAGCCCTAACTGTATATTGCAATTTATTATCTGAGGGTTTTTATATACTATTACTATATAGTTGACGCTGGAAATAATTATACTATCCGCGGATTTGAAACTCAGTTAATACACAAAATCTATGAAGTTATGTGGTACACTCCAAAAATCTTTGAGGAGCAATTCAATTCATTTAGATGGAGGTTCAATTTTGAAAGCACCAAAAAGTATTGAATTAGAAGATTTTTTCAAGCGCTAAGAGATTTTATAGAAATTTTATAGAATTATCAGCTTTCTTTTAACTTTTTTTTTTTTGCTAAGTGAATGATGTGTCATCGTGACCCCCTTGCTGTTCTTTATTCTTTTCTTCTTTTTCTTTAACAACCAACCCATTATAATATGGAGACACAACGATCACAAAATGTTGAATGAGACGTGTTTGAAGACATGATATCTATTTTTGTCGTTTATAAGCTTTACATGAAGAGAAGAGAGGATCCAAGGACAGTAAATGTGTATGTGCATGGAAAGACAATGCTAACTCTTTCTCATTTTGCTCTTCCTGGTTCAACTAGTTAACTCTACCAGTCCATAACAAAACTATAGTTCTGGTGCTGGGAAAGAAATGCAGTTTATTTTTGGGAACTTACTATTAATAGAAATATAATTCTCAAATTAAGGATGTCGATGGATTTCCGAATAAAAAGTATGAAAAAAATCTACAGTTTCAATTTTTTTTTATCAAAAATTCAGTTTTTTTGCTCTATTCTGTTTGTTGTACTCTTCTCTTTATTTCCCTCTTTGAAATTAATCCATGCCGTTTTTAACAATTTCGATCATTTATATGCCATAAAAGTATAATATTTCATCTACTATATAAAATAAAAAAAGGAACGGATTCAACGAGGCATTCATGTAAGTTAAAATGATAGGTGTTCCCCTAGTTCAAAACCCAAGAGGGAAACATGCAATTTCTTTGTTTCAGTACGAATACGAAATGATGGTTCATGATTGTGAACACGCTCACACAAATGTGAACAAGCACACACATGACACATGTGCATTAAGTTTCAAAGTCAATATAAAAATAAGCATATGTTGCGGACAAAACTCGATTAAACATCAATGTGTAGGGAATGTAGCAATTAAGGACTTCATAAACAACCTTTGCGAGGTGGTTATATAGCACTTACCAACAAGGGCGTGCCTATAGTGTTAGGAAAAAGGCATTAGCCTTAGGCTCCACATAATTTATAAAAGTTAGGGCCCTAAATCTCTAAAAGTATATTTAAAAACAATTAAAAATATTTATGTTTATGTTTTCTACTTGAACTCAAAACCAAACATCAATAGAAAAATAGGGCTTTTTGATCTTTAAAAAAAAAATAATTTCCTATACATTATTTGAGAAGTGATTTTGCCACATATCTTCTCTACAATCATTTTCACAAAATAATATGACATGACTATTAAAATTGATGACATGACTTATAGTTTAATATGACACTAGATTTTGACCCGCTCTTTTAAAGCGCGGAAAACTTTACGATGCATAATTTCATTAATAATAGTGCAAATATTCTGTTAATTTGTAAAAACTTTGTCTATTTAAAATATTTTGTATTTAAATCAGAGTTTTTAAATCTGACCCGGACTCATGATCGACCGGTAAACATGATGACCTGATATGTAATTCGGTTTTGGTTTAAGAAATATCCATCATTTGAAAAACAGTAAAAAACCTACAAAACCCCCTGAGACCCAAAACTATCGGTTAAACTGATAAGTAACTGATATGTAATCCAATTTGATTTAAAATTTTATTTTAAAATTTGTAATTTGAAATTCAGTGTTTGCATTAGTTAATTAAATGATTATTAATTTTAATCTTAATGTATTTTATTATATGTTATAACTCTAACTTGTTATAAAAATGTTTAAATTGTATTTTTACGTGAAATGAAAATAAAGAAAAAAAATTTAAACTTTACTATATTTATTTTTTTCTTGTATTTTTATATGTATATATATGAATATATATTAAAATTAATTAAACTACCGATCCACGATTATCTGCAGTCGACCTAATAACCCAATGTACGAAAAATAATCCGGTTTAATGTCTGGATATGATTTAGTAGGGGTTATTGGTTCTAGTATTTTAATGGATTTACAAATTTTTTTAGATTTAGAAATCTTTGCTAAATCCATGATTTTAAAATCAAACAAAATGGATTTAAGAATAATTTATATGGATTTCAAAATCAAAACAGGTGAATTGTTATAAATCAATCAAATAGATTTATCATTACGTGGGAAAATGCTTGGATCTGGAGAAATTGTTCAGAACAAGTTTTATTTAGTTAGTGTTGGAAGGTGACAAGATGACACTTACGTAGAAGAGATTAAATGCTCAAAACTTTGAAATATAAAGTAAAACAAACAATTCAATCAAAAGTTGTAAAATTATACAAGAAAAATCAATTATCATTACATAATGTCTGATAAGTAAATGCGTAAGTTAATCATACAAAAATGCTAATATGAGAAGAATAATCTAAGCCCTAACAACCAATCAAAAGAGAAGGAAAAGTAATAACATGTCTGGGATTGAAAAAATACTTTTGACCAATTACTAGTGATTTTATGTTTAAACCAAAGAAGGTGAAAATTTATTTGGTACCCAGAAAAAAGGAAAATGATGAACAAGATACAAGATATTAAACAAACATACAAGATATGAAAACTTGTCGAAACGTAAAAAGTAAAGAAACTCAAAAAACAATATTACAAATCCAAGTCAAAATAACAAGGTAGAGCTCAATATTTGCTCCTTTGTATTTTTATACTAAAAACATTTATAAATCCACTCAAATCCAATTTTAAATCAAATCCTTGAAACTATTGAATAACACCTGATTTTAAAATCTATTTTAAAATCAAAGAACCAATAACAGTAGATTTGAATATGGATTTAAAAATCATAGAACCAATAACAGTAGATTTAGTTTGGATTTTCAAATCCACTAAAATACATAAATCAATAACAACCAATAACACCTCCTTAGAAACATTGATTTAAATATATATTTAGATGGTGTATATATATAAGGATTAGAGAATAGGTCTAGAGTGATGGTATTAAAATAAGAAAAGTCATAAAAATATTCTCAGATTTTTGTTTGTTAGTATATAGTATATATTCTTATATACCGAGTTGGTTACAATTTATTTAGATTTATTAACAAACAGAATACTATATATTCTTGTATTTTTATATATTGTTTAATATTTTGGTTATCTTCTGATTCGAGAATTTTTAACAAATTTGTATCTATTTAACTATACCAGTATTTAATATATTTACTGAGATTTATTACTTTCTATTTATATACTGTGGATCTCCATATATTGTTTATTGTGTTACCATGCCATTATAGATTTTTTTAACAAATGTGACTCTGATTAAAATTTGTTATTATTTCCTATATTTACTGAAATTGTTACCATTTAAACTGTATGTGAATATATACAGATCTTGATAAGATACGCAAATTTAGAAATGGGTTAATTAACAATACAGCTGAAATGTATGTCATTAAATTAAAATTCATTGATCATTTTGTTACAATCGATGGTAGATTTCATTGAGTCTTTGTGGACATTTTAAATTGGCCAAGAAACGATTCCAGTGCTGGTATCATTCTAATGACTGAAAGTAGTGTTTTTTTTGTTATAAACTTCATATAATAACGTATATTTATGTCCATAAATCATGAATCCACGAATGTAATACAAAGTAAGTTGCGTATGTTCTTCAGTCCAGTTGTATATACATCCAAATATGACAGATAAGGATGGAATGGAAAAAAGGAATGGAATGAAGAGAAAATGACAATTTGTTCTGCTTTGTTAAGAGAAGGATGTAATTCTTCAAAGAAACATTGTTTCTTTGTATAATAGAAGGTTACTTTGAATTTTGTTTCAAAAAAAAGGAACGTTACTTTAAATTGTATACATGTTATAGTGTTGTTATAATTTAACTCGAAATATATAAAGTTGTAATTGCTTGGTCGACAAAGACATTAATAAGATACTTTTACCATATTGTTAGCTATATTTGAGGCAGAATAGTTTGTTATACTATAGGTTAGGGAAAAATAATTAGAGTATAGTTTTTTAAAATTCTTTCACCTACTAGAACTATGTATAGTCCAAAACTGTGCTTCTGTTTTATCAGTATTGATGGATAATTACATTTAATGTTAATTTATATTTTTCGTAAATTTTTTAAAATATGGTAATAACTCATATATTCCATTTAATGTTAATTTATATTTTTGGAAATGTTTCTACAATACGGTAATAACTCATACATCATTATTAAAATAAATATATTCAAATATGATATTACAAATTTGAAATATCATTTAATTCTATATTTTTAATTTATACAATTTTATTACTAAAATTTTCAAAAATGTATACAATTTTTTTATAAAATTATAAAATTTTAATCGTAAAATCGTTAGTTTCTTATATATCTAAAAATTCATAAATACTATTTAATTTTAATTTTTGGTAATTATGCCATTTTATAAAAATTATTTAATATATTTAATTAAAATAAATAGACAGAAAAATATGTCTAAGATTATAATTTTAAATATATTCATGCATATTCTTAATATAATTTAAAATAAACAAAATGTTATCTTAAATTTTATGCTTAATTAAATCACATTTATATTAAAATATTGATAAGAAAATTAAAATCTATAATATTAATAAAATTTATTTTTAAATATAATTTAATTTATCTGTTTAAAATTAATTTAATTTCAAAAAAATTTAATGCACATGGTGCAGGAAAACACCTAGTAAAGTTTTATTCATACAACTTCTAAAGATTTTAATTATTTTTGTTTCCATAAATATGTTTGTATTCTATTTTAAAATTATTTCTTTGTCATAGTTAGTGGTGTGAATGTTATGGTTAAATAAATTTTATTTTAACATATAGAAATTATGATGCCTTTTTAGTTATCTCTTATATAAATATTAGTTATTTTTATTTTCACATTTTAAAAAAAAATTAAAAATATTTTCAAAATAGATATGAAAATAGTTTATAAAAATGAAAATGAAAATCTTTTTAATACTTATTGCTTTAAATGTTCTAATATTATTTTGCTTTAATATTTTTATTATATAAAATTATATTATAATTACTATAATCATGTTTTAGCCTCAAGTCTCTAAAGGGGTTCGCACGGCACTACCAATAAACAAGTTCTTCTTCTTCAGGTTCTTATCAGAGAATTCTCCAATAAAAAGAACTTAAGACTCTGTTGTTTGCACAATCAACTCTTTTCTGCGTTTTCTCATAAATCAACTAATCAGCCAATGAAGAAACTACATAAAAGAAAAAACAACTTGATATCAACAGTGAGAAGAACACCACAAAAAAAGGAGAAGAACACCACAAATTATGAAATATCAGTTTTTTAAGTTTTTTTTTTTTCAACTTATTCATTACCATTCATCTTCACTTCCCTTCCCAAAAGGGACATTGTTTCGAAAGATACAAAAATGGGAATGATAGAAATAAGGCAACACAGACAAGACAAGAACTTAAACACATATGAAGCAGCCGCTTGATGATGAAAGAAAACCAGGCTCCCTCCCAAAGAGATTTAACGGTGGCTATTGGTCAAAGAAACGGAACCAAGTATGTAAAAAGGTGTCATTTGGAGCTGAAATGGCAGGAACAAAGAAAAAGTAACCAAAAAAAAAAAACACTTATATGGGCCAATGTAGATGTGTGAATGTCAAAATCAAAGGCAGGCTGTTATTTGCTAATGGGCCTTTTGAATATTTTGAAAGCGATTAACAAAGAAAACTGTATGTCTTTGTTTTGTGGTCCATCATCTAGCTTGACCCCCTTCTAACGAATCTATACTACTTCAACAAAAGTACATACAAAGATATCCAAATCTTCCCATGCCTAGCTCATCTTATTTACAACACACTTTTAATTTCTTTTAATATCATACATACTTTTAGTTTTTTCTGTGCGACTAAAAAAACATACTTTTAGTTTGAGATGCTAATTTCTTTGCTTTTGAAATGTCGAGTGTTCGACTATAGTACTATGCGTATCTTCGCATTGAACCAAAAGGTAAAACTAATGAAGTGAGCTTAGATTTTTTTTTTTACGAAAAAATGTAATGCAGAAGAGACAAAACAGCTACACGTTGGCATTTGGCAGTGTCTACAGAGAAAAGAAACCGACTGACAAAAAAGATCCAACGTTTATTGATAATAATCTTGTAATGAAATGATGAAATTTCGTGAACTGTAACAAATGGGAGTAAATAATAAATATGATAAAGAATACAATCTTGGGAACTAATAATTTATTAATGGCCGTTCCGGGACGTATCAGACGACGTTGACGGGTTTCCGAAGGAACATGAGCGAAGAAGGTGGCGCGTCTCCGAGCCACGCGCCGACGTAAAGGCGCTCGTAGGAGTGGACACAGTAAAGGGATAATGAGAGCTGAAGTTGGTCATGGCTCCAAATGATCGTGGGGAGTCGTGCGAGGACCGGACGGATGCAGATGAAGTAGAGACGTCTGTAGCCACCGAGAGCCGACACGATGGAGCGAAGGGAAAGTGAAGGTCGCGGGGACACTTGTCGGAAACAGAGCTCTTCCCATATTGAGTCGTTTCGAGCCACGGCCGACCAAAGGCGGCACACGCAAGCGGCTGAGCAGAGAGAAGGGCCGTCCAGTCGTCGGAGTATTTCTACGAGCACGTCTTGATGGTCGTTGATGGAGAACTCGGGAACAAGTTTCACTCGGCGTCTCTTGTTGTTACTTTTCTCGACCATTCTAATTCGTTTCTCCGACATGATACTAGAAAGAGAGAGACTTGTGTTGTGTTTCAAAGAGAGAAGGTCGATACAGCTGTTGAAATATCACACGGACGCATATAAATATATATGTAAAAATATTGTGCAAGTGAGAAGCAGAGAGGGAGTGATGTTTATATTCAATCTGTAAAATAATACTGATTGAATATAAAATTAATGTTGGTTGGGTGGTTCTTGTTGCTTTTAAAACCCTAGTCTATACCATTACTCTGTCTTTTTGTTTTAAAAGATATTGGTAAAACATATAACTATTTGTTTCTTTGTTTCACTAATCTTGCATATCTTTCTATCCTAGTATGACCAATGGAACTACCTAACACCGATACAAAACTACATTTGTTTATCCAATAATTGATCGAACAGAATAGGATAGTAACCATCTCCAACAATAGATATGGTCTTAAACTTCTAAATCAATTTTTTAATTGAAAATAATCAAATTTAAAATTTTAGAAACTTGTTTAGTTTTAACCTCTCCAATGATAGAACCAATTAAAGGTTCTAAGTTTCAAAAATTTGAAAACTTGTAATAGATTGCCAAAGATATCTCTATAGCATCCTCTAACCTGTAAACCAAGAAACACATTACCAAAGATACAACCTAAAACATAAACATGCTACTTAACTTCCATCAAGAGATAAACACACTGTAAACACACTGTAACAACATACTCTAGTATCTCTTACGCTGCAAGAAACCTCAAAAACATAACCTAAAAACTGAGAAGATGTGCTACTTTACCTGCCAAAGATAAACACACTGTAACTTATCAAGGATTAATCTGATCCAGAAAGCACTCTAAAGCAGATATGTTCACATCCCAAGTAAAAGATACAAGACTTTAACAGGAAAAACTTCACTTTCTGATTCCTTAACGAGAATCAAAACCACTTACTTGGCGTCTTTAACAAATTAAAGACTATGGTTTCCTTTGCTTTACAGATCTGTAGAGACAAAACATCCCCGATCTGAAACCCATTACCCCAGAAAGAGGCAGGACATAGACCCTGCAACAGGTGAGTACAACCTGTCAAAAAAAAGCACAAACTTGAGGAATGCAAAGGAACAAGTTCATAGACAAAACCCTCAATGTAATAATTTCCAAGAAAAGAAAATCAAACTTATGAACTAAACCAAAGCTTCTCATGATGCAGTTTTAAACCTTTAGTAAAACAAGTTCATAGATAGTGAAAATACATCATTCATCCGACTTTTAAAACATAAGACATAATCATAACATAGACAAGCAAACTGACTCAACAAACAACAACAAACTGACCTGAAAAATATAAACAAACTGACTTCATAAACAAATACATAAGAAGAAGCAGACTGACTCTATAGACATTATAGATGCTTATGACAACATATCACTTATTAGTTTGTTCTTCAAAGCCAGTTCAATCTCACTAAGAGGCTCTTTTTTGCAAGGAGAGTCTCCAACATATGTTGCTTATTAAGCTTCTCCTTCATTTCAAAGTCCAGCTTCAATTCATGATCCTGCTTCCTTATCTCAAACATCTCTTGCAACTTCTCCATAGGCTTCTGCCTTCCATCTCTTTGGCACTCCTTTGAGCCTTCACCTTGCCTTTGCTTCACACCTTCAGGACGAGCCTCTTCTTGATCTCCATGACTCGATGACTGGATGAAGCTTGAGAACCATCTTCACCCTTTCTTCTTTTGACTTGCTGTTATCTGTCCCAAAGTTGCCAGCCATTTCTGTTCATTTTGAGCTCCCTCAACAATGCTCAAGTGTGAACTTGGCAACATAATCATGCTGATAGATTTTATGAGCAAGTTTCATTACATCATTGTCATTCTGCCCTTGACTGCTGACTTGTTGCAGACGTAACGAACCAACAAACTTGGAGACTTGGTCACCGATCTTGGACCACCTTTGCTTACAGTTACCAACCTCTCTATCGGCATACCAACAAGATGAGGACTTGCATTGAAGTAAGCTCCAACTCTTTTCAAAAGGTGCCAGCCTTTTGCTCATTTCTATGACTGGATCTTTGCTTGTGTTAAGCCAAGCACTTATGAGCACCACATCTTCCTTCTGTGACCAATTCCTTCGGCCTCTTCTATCTTCAGTTGTCTCTTCACTTGAGTTGGAGCATTAGTCCACTGGGAACTAAAAGAGGAACTTCGAAGATCCAAGAGCTATGCTTTGTGAGATAGGATCACACTGTTGGCTACTTAACAGATCCATAAAACCTGAAGACTGAGTAAATGGATTTGAAGAATCCATTCCTACTTTCTGGTGGAGAAAGGAGAAGGAGAGGGTGAAATAGTTTTTCAGAAAAAAAAAAAGAGAAAAGGAAAAAAACAGAAGAATGGTAAAGGACAGAGCAAAGGATAAAGAAAGAGATAGAAAATGAATGAGTAATGGAGAAACAAAGAGATGAAGAAAGACGAGCTGTGTTTAAGTGTGTTGAAGTGTTTAAAGTCTGAGTGTGTTGCTTTCATTTATAACAAATGTGAGTGTGTTTAAGTGTTTCAAGTGTGTGGTGTTAGCAATAAAGTCTTACCTAATCTAAAAACAACCAAGCATTGATCACATTAAGTTAGTACATCCTATTAGACAACCCTAATTAAAGCTAACTACCAAGATACTAGACTCTACCAAGCATTGATCACTTAAGTAAATGTGATGTCGACTGAACAAGCTAACCATGTTAACATCTACAACCAATTTCAACAGATTATTGGTTGTAATCAGACAAGTAAACCAGCAATCTCAATTTAGCTTCCATAATGGCTTCCTATCAGGGGTTTAAACACGGGCAGAGGTCTGAGACTGTCTGAAACCCAATCATCGTCCAGGCTCAACAGTTACAAGAAAGAGACAAAACCAATCCGTACCTGAGACTCGCCATTGGATAGAGGGACACAAGGAGATGCCTTCCCAATTGCAGCACCTGAGACTCGTCTGGTTAAGAGGAGGAACGTCTGGTTAAGAGGAGGAATCATATCAGTGAAGAGATTGTAACATCGAACGTGTATAATCGCGAGAGAAGGAGCAGCGAGATTGGAATCCGGCGGGATAATCTGTTCCCGGAGAGGGTGAAGCAAGGTGAGAGACCCAGGGAAGTCGCCGGAGAAGCTGTTGTCGTTGAGGTTATCAATTTGGGAACCAAATCGCCAAACGAGAGACGAGACGGAGAGAAATTTGGGAATCAATTTTTTTTTTTAAATACTCAGAAAGTGACACGTAGGTTTAGAGTTGGTTCTAAAAAATTCAATTTTAGAACCATATCTATCTTTATTTCATCTTTTTTATTTAATTTTCAGCTTTTAATTAGATAGAACCATGGTATGTTGCCTTCCTAGATACCACGTTGGAGCTGGTCTTAATACTAGTATATGTATAGTATAACTCACAGTATTGCATTGATGCAAGACTTATTTGTATGTGTGTGTATATATATTATTTTCTTAGTGACTAATGTTTCTAATATATAATTGGTTAACATATTAGTGATCAGTTTCTGTCATTTGAATGTGAACTAGAGGGAGGCCTGAAACTTCAAACCTAACCAAGATGAACTGGTAACTAATCGTGTGGTATACTGTGTAATTTTGAAGTATATTAATATGAATAAGTATCTGATCAAAAAAAAAATTAATTAATATGAATAAGTATTGCCAAACGTGACTATATGGGGAAATAAAACCTACTTGTGATTTAAAAGATACTGGCGGCTAGTGGGTAACGTAAAAGTTAAAGTGCTTAAAATAGATCTTGCGTATGACTCATTTTCTTTCTAAACAGTAATGTTAGTCAAACCTCTCGGCGACTATTTCTAACCAACCAATTATATACTCACAAAAAAAGTTATGAAATATTTTGTACCTGGAGAATTTTTTTTTTTGTAAATGGGAAAAATATTTGTTTTCTTGCATAAGAAAAGAATTACAACAACAAAATCTGTATATATGCATCTACATTGATGAAGAAAAAAATGATAAACCTATCTGCATTTTCAAGTATTTTGGTGTGTTATATGCAAATATATTATATAAGTTTATTATATATAAACATTCCCATGTTATTTTCATTCTGCTTATATCTATTGATAAAAATTGAGCTATTAATTTATTTTTAAAAGGTATACAATACTGAGAATCCATCAAAAATCATCTTAGATTTTTTTTTTCTTTTAAAATTTACATAACAAAAAAACCAGACAAAATGCCATTGAAACTTGTTTTCAAGAGGAAACTAAAATCTTTTTGACAAAAAGAAAAAAGAAACTAAAACCTACAACAACCCCCAAATAATTAAAAACTAAAAACCAAAAACTAAACTCCAAAAACTAATAATTCATGAAAACTATATATTGCCATTCAAGCCAGAGTTTTTTCTTTTGACATTTTCCCAAATTATTTTTCATTTTTTATTTTATTTTCACTTACATAGTTACATGAAAATTGCATTCAACTACGTACGTGATCACCGCTAACTGAATATTCCACCCCTATAACAATAATTCCTACTTTTGAAGTTTCAAAGAAAAAATCAGTAATGCCTACGAACATCTAACCTTGGCGTTAGTCTATTTTAGAGATTACATCTCACTGCAAAGTGTTCACGCGCATTTTTACTAGCTTCTGATTAACACTAGTCTATACTTCTTTTTCTGTGAAACGATATTAATCTATACTTGATATTGACGTTTAATATGAATTAAAGAAATTATCAAAAAATTGTAGAATTCAGAGTGTAATTAACGGATATTTGTAGATATATACCTAATCACTACAAGAAAACATCGTTATTCTGAGGAACATACCGAGGGAAAATGAGTTCCTCGGAATTTTCTGACCAAAAACCGAGGAAATACCGAGGAAACCAAGAAATGTGGTTTCCTCGGAATTTCCTCGGAATTTTCCGAGGAAATTCCGAGGAAGAAACATTTCCTCGGTATATTCCGAGGAAATTCCGAGGAAGGTAGTGGTTTTCAGTATTTCCTCGGAATTCCCTCGGAATATTCTGAGGAAATTCCGAGGAACTAGGGATTTTAAACCGAAAACAACGTTTTGCGGATTGAATAACACGTATATAACCTTCATTAAGTGTCTTAACCAGATTATAAAGTCAAACTTTGGTGTTTTACACGATAACAAACACTTTTACGATTGCATGAACGAAAACCACACATCATAAGAGAAACACTTATACATTTTAATAAACGTTAAAGGGAATACTTACCATTATTTTTGAAATTTTGTTATTTCATGGTTTATGATCATCTATACAAAGAATCCTCAATGGTATGCATTACATTTGTATAATAAATGAAATACGGCAAAAAAATTGATGTTTTGAAACCCCAAACCATAATTCCTCGGAATTTCCTCGGAATATTCTGAGGAAATTCCGAGGAAGGTACTGGTTTTTTGTTTAAAACCCCTGGTTCCTCGGAATTTCCTCAGAATATTCCGAGGAAATTCGAAAGGTAGTGGTTTTCAGTATTTCCGAATTTCCTCGAATATTCCGGAAATTCGAAAACTAGGGATTTTAAACCGAAAACAACGTTTTCGGATTGAATAACACGTATATAACCTTCATTAAGTGTCTTAACCAGATTATCAAGTCAAACTTTGGTATTTTACACGATAACAAACACTTTTACGATTGCATGAACGAAAACCACACATCATAAGAGAAACACTTATACATTTTAATAAACGTTAAAGGAAATACTTACCATTATTTTTGAAATTTTGTTATTTCATGGTTTATGATCATCTATACAAAGAATCTTCAATGGTATGCATTACATTTGCATAATAAATGAAATACGGCAAAAAAATTGATGTTTTGAAACCCCAAACCATAATTCCTCGAATTTCCTCGGAATATTCTGAAATTCGAGGAAGGTACTGGTTTTGTTTAAAACCCTGGTTCCTCGAATTTCCTCAGAAAATTCGAGGAAAAGGAAATAGTTTTCAGTATTTCCTCGAAATTTCCTCGAGAATATTCGAGGAAATTCCAAGGAACTAGATTTTAAACCGAAAACAACGTTTTGGGATTGAATAACACGTATATAACCTTCATTAAGTGTCTTAACCAGATTATAAAGTCAAACTTTGGTGTTTTACGATAACAAACACTTTACGATTGCATGAACGAAAACCACACATCATAAGAGAAACACTTATACATTTTAATAAGCGTTAAAGGGAATACTTACCATTATTTTTGAAATTTTGTTATTTCATGGTTTATGATCATCTATACAAAGAATCCTCAATAGTATGCATTACATTTGTATAATAAATGAAATACGGCAAAAAAATTGATGTTTTGAAACCCCAAACCATAATTCCGAATTCCTCGAATATTCGAGGAAATTCGAGGAAGGTACTGGTTTTGTTTTTAAAACCCTGGTTCCTCGAATTTCCTCAGAAAATTCGAGGAAATCCGAAAAGGTAGTGGTTTTCAGTATTTCCTCAAATTTCCTCAATATTCGAGGAAATTCGAGGAACTAGGGATTTTAAACCAAAACAACGTTTTCGGATTGAATAACACGTATATAACCTTCATTAAGTGTCTTAACCAGATTATAAAGTCAAACTTTGGTGTTTTACACGATAACAAACACTTTTACGATTGCATGAGCGAAAACCACACATCATAAGAGAAACACTTATACATTTTAATAAGCGTTAAAGGGAATACTTACCATTATTTTTGAAATTTTGTTATTTCATGGTTTATGATCATCTATACAAAGAATCCTCAATGGTATGCATTACATTTGTATAATAAATGAAATCTGAAAAAAAATTGATGTTTTGAAACCCCAAACCATAATTCCTCGAATTTCCTCGAAATATTCTGAGGAAATTCGAGGAAGGTACTGGTTTTTGTTTAAAACCCTGGTTCCTCGAATTTCCTCGAAATATTCGAGAAATTCATAATGGTTTTCAGTATTTCCTCGAATTTCCTCAGAATATTCGAGGAAATTCGAGAAGATACTTTCCTCGGAATATTTTCATTTACCGGCAATCCAAACCGTCAAATATTTGCGAAAATTAAATTAATGGTTTCGAGGAAATTCGAGGAACCTATTAAATTATAGAGGAAATTCGACGGACATTCGCCGTCGAATTTTTATTTTATAATTAGGTCGAGCAGACCTTTCTTCCCATTTCTCTCTTCCTCTTCCTCGCGAACTCCGCCTCTCCCTCTCCTCCTTCGACGATTTCCGCGATTCAAGTGGATTTCTCCTCAATTCCACTCCCAAATCATGTAAGGACACTATCCCTCTCTTTTAGATTCGAAAATCGAGTTTGATTATGGTGTTAGGGTGATTTTATAGATTTTGTTAGGTTGAATGGTGTGATTGTGTAGTGATAGTTTGATTATGGTTTTTGTGAGGATTGTGATTATTTGTTGTTACGAGAGTTTGATTATGGTATGGAATTTTTTTAAGTTTTATTAATTTTGTGGTTATAAAATCTAATTGATAATTATGTATATATAATATGAAAACGTTTTTGTATATCAAAACTATTTTTAATTATTAAACTATTTTCTATATATTAAAACTATTTTGTAATTATTAAACTATTTTTATATATTTAAACTATTTTTGTAATTATTAAACTATTTTTACATATTAAAACTATTTTTTAATTATTAAACTATTTTCTATATATTAAAACTATTTTTGTAATTATTAAACTATTTTTATATATTAAAACTATTTTTGTAATTATTAAACTATTTTTACATATTAAAACTATTCTTTTAATTATTAAACTATTTTTCTATATTAAAACTATTTTTATAATTATTAAACTATTTTTATATATTAAAACTATTTTTGCAATTATTAAACTATTTTTATATATTAAAACTATTTTTTGTAATTATTAAACTATTTTTATATATTAAAACTATTTTTGTAATTATTAAATTATTTTTATATATTAAAACTATTTTGTAATTAATTTTTCGGTTATGAAAACGTTTTTGTATATAAAATATATTTTTATATTATAAAATCATTTATATATTTATTAAATATTTTATATTTTCAAATTTAAATTTCGAAAATTTAATTTATTTTTAAAATATTTTTTTGGAAATTCCGAGGAAGATCTCCCTCGGAATTTTCCGAGGGCAGTGTTTCTCGGAATTTTCCGAGGGCATGCTTCCTCGGAATTTTCCGAGGGCAAGCTTCCTCGGAATTTTCCGAGGGCATGCTTCCTCGGAATTTTCCGAGGGCATGCTTCCTCGGAATTTTCCGACGAACCATAGTCCTCACAGTTTCCTCGGAATTATGTTTCCTCGGAATTCCGTCAGAAAATTCCGAGGAAATTCCGAGGAAAAATGAAATTCCGAGGAATTTTTTCCGAGGACATATTTCCTCGGTATGTCGTCGGAATACGGTTATTCCGACGACATACCGACGATTTTGTCCCTCAGTATTAGCCTGTTTTCTTGTAGTGAATGTATGCATGTGAACATCTATATTGAGAAATAAGATTTGTGACTTGTGAATGGGAATCGAGGTGAAGTGAGGAGGGTCCAAGGACAAGAGTCCACGAGTGAGAACTGCAAATCCGATGCTCTTCCAATTTCGTTTTAAAATATACATATTCTCCCATTTATGCATTTTTAAAAATTATGTACATACACCAAGACATACATATACATAACTTGCTCATTTTCCTGCCTTCTGTTTTTTTTTTTAAGTTTACAAATGTACATATACATACCCATATGCGTGTCTTTGTGTATTTATTTGTTACAGTTTATCTTCTCGAGGTAAAAGAGACATTGTTGTTCGTTCTTCTTGTTGTTTTTATACTTGTATTTTTTATTTTTGAGTTCTTCCATATGTCTTCTTCACATTCTATTCAGGACCGTTGTACTATTATCTTACACAGGGTATATCCATGCATGTTACGTATATATAATTAACAATATTTTTATATATTTCATTTTAGAAAATTATTGGATTTGATTGTCACTAAAAGTGATCATTTTCCATTAGTTAAATAGCTAGAAATTGTTGCTTGATGCTTTTTCTTGTTAATGCAAATTAACCCCAAAGAAATTAAAAAAACAAACACGAGTGAGATAAATACTTATTTAAATTATATATTGATTATGTGAATAAATCATTTACAATCAATTAGATATGTATTTATTTTACTTCAGTATTCTATATCCTTAAAAAAAAAACTTTCTTGTTTTACTAATATATTTTTCCTAATTCTAAAAGGTATAGAGTACCACGAGAACTCTGCACTTCTATATGTTGATCTTGAACATGAGTCCATCTTTGTATCTACTGATGCACACAAATTTAAGTCATTTCCATTATGAACATTTCTAATTTGTATTATAAGTTCCCCCATCCCCAATATATTCGTTATGTATTCAAAACCTTAATGTCCTCAAGTTTCTAAAGTTTTTAGTAAAGAATTCTATAAACGCATACTATGTCTATTATTATGTCTATTATTACCATTTAGCAAAAAAGAAAAAAAATGTCTATTATTACCAGCTTCCTTGAGCGGTAGTTTCTTTTGATCTTCTTGGGTTGGGTTGTTCCTGTTTCTTTGTTTCTGTTTCTTTGTAATAAATTGCTTGCAACACTTTTTTTTTGATCGAAAAAAAAAAAAATCTGTAAACGCATACTATGTCTCATCAAAACGAATTATACCCAACTAGTTCTAAAACGCATATCTTTGTATCCTTTTCAACGAAGAATAGCCGTACACTATCATCCAAAGAAAAGACTGCCACCCAAAACAGAAAATAAAAATAGAATGCCATGAAAAACGAAGGAAATATTAAAACGAAAAAAATCAACAAGCATCTATCAAACATAAGCATGTCTTTTTGGCGTTGGAATTTCGCCAAAAATAGCAAATCCAAAATTCGTTTCCAATACTCAGCTGTCCTAGCCATATATGATAGATACCATTACTGTGTGTATATACGTATAATATACCCATAATCAAAATGTATTCTCTGTACAAAATTATGGAAAAATAAAATGAAATGTTGACAAGGTGATGAAGTCAGAGATGGGATTTTGTTTAATTGTCTTGTGGGCATAAGTTACAGCCTGTAGGGGTAACCGTGTAAGTAAGGGGGCTTTGTTTGTTAAGTTCGATCATTTGGTCTGTTGATTATCTGTTATTGATTTTCTTATCACACACTTTTGTTTCCTAATTATGGAAATGTTGAAAGCAGGAAATAACAAGAACTTTTTTTTTGATCCAAGAAATGACAAGAACACAATCATGATATGACAACATATCATATAATCGAGACGTTTGATTCTTTCGTAGTTTTTTTTTCAAATAGTTACTTATACTATTTCGACGACTAGCGTTAGTACTTTGTAAAAAATGTGACATGCGCATCATCTAATTGGTCAACCTTATATATTTATCGCATTGACTCAGATTTATTAATATAAATTCCTGGAAAAAGGATTACACAATCAACACGTTATTAGATAGCTTTATGAAAATAACTGTAACAATCTGCTCCATGGGATCTAGGCTAGTCTTT
Organism: Brassica nigra; assembly: GCA_016432835.1. Taxonomy (NCBI): domain Eukaryota; kingdom Viridiplantae; phylum Streptophyta; class Magnoliopsida; order Brassicales; family Brassicaceae; genus Brassica; species Brassica nigra. The sequence continues at coordinate 9,677,138 of CM028247.1, read as the reverse complement.
CAGAACACCGACTAATTGATTATAATTTATCATGTGAGAAATTGTTAAAAGGATAGGATATTGAATTCAAGGGTTGAGCTTACAAGTGAAGGGTTGGGATTGGTGCCAACCTAGACCTTATGGGACGGATTTTTACAATAACACTAATGTATCTCTCGGTTGCGCTCGTACACTGGCTGATGAAAACTCTCACGTAGCTTTTTGACATGCACGGGGGTGCCGAACTCATGAAAAATCTCAAATCTCTCGATGACTGACCTCATATGCCAGCCTCATCCGAGAACCCCCTCCAATGAATAAGCCGCTAGGACTTTGTCATGGAGATTGAAATACTCAAACAAGATTTTACTTTTCATAAAGATTACTGTATATTTGAAATCCTCAGACAATTTATATAAAATTTACACTTTCACATATATATTATAAACATGTTATAGATATATAAATGGAAACTACGATCTCATACAAACAAATTAACTAGAAAAAAGCAATATTTGACAAAAGAATTTTTTTTTTAAAAGGTAGTAGTTGACAAAATAAAAAGGAGAAATATGGAAATACTGTCAATTTAGGACTGGTATCCAATGTCTAATTAGAGTTCTGAATCAACTAGCTAGGCTTGCTGATATATCTTATTGTAATATAATAAGAAGTTACTGAGATCGAGGGTAAGCGCAGAACACAAGGCAAAGATTAGGTCAACCCTAACGATAAAACAAGTAAAGAAAAAACGCGAAGAAAAGACAGATAAGAGCACCCGCAATGGTGTTCTTGCGGGTGGAATCCTTAGGATTATAAAATCAATTTTTTTTACTTTTAGAATAGTTAAGGACTCATTTTGTTATTTGTATTCAATGGTGTTTTCGTAGTTGGAGTCCTTAACAATAAAAAATAAAATAAAAAGTTCAAATTTATTTTTATTTATTACAAGATGAAATATAAAGATACAATTATTATTAAGCTTGATTACCAAATTTGTTCCAAATATTTTCAATTAAATCCTTCTTCAATCGTTCATGTTTTTGCTCATCGCGAACATCATTCCGGTTTGCAAGCATATTAGCCACATTTTCAGCCCTCTCCGGATCCACCACTACAAGAAAAATGGGTTTTAATAGCAGACCTGGATAGCGTTTTTTACGATTATGCTATGGTTGTTATACACGTACTTTTACGATAGCGTTTGTATATTTGGAAACGCTACGATAGAATAGTATATTTAAAAACGCTATGATAGCATATTTTTAATAGCACATAATTGAAAACGCTATCTTTGGTTTTTTAAGTTTCTAAACCCCAAATAAGCTTTTAAACCCAGAACTCTATATATAAAAACTTTAAACTCTAATTATTTTAACATCAAATCCTAAATTTAACCTAAAATATTAAATATGACTTCAGAAATTATTTCTTATTCAAAATTAATTTTAAATCTCAATACCCTAAACCTTTAATAAACCATATAGTCAAACATTTATCCTAAACTTATAAATTTAACTATAAAATCTTAAACGTAAATAAAACTTTTCAAACTTAAATCTAATTCTCAAGGAAATTCAAACTTATTTTCAATTTGAAATCTTAAACTTAAACTTTAAAACTTATAAATTCAAATCTTATATCATAATAAACCTCAAACCTTCAAACTACAAATTTAGTTATACAACTAAATCATAACCACAAATATAATGTTTTCAAAGTTAAACACAAAACTTTAAGCATATATTTAAATTTTAATATTTTCAAATTTTAAACATCTTAACTAATTTCATTTTACTTCAAACCTTAATCATAGTCCAAACCCTTATATAAAATTAAATCATAACTTATAAAATTATAAAATTTTCAATCTATTTTTAAAAACATTAACCCCAAACTATAATTAAATTTATTATATATAAATGTTTTTAGAAAATATATATAAATATTTGACTTAATTATTATATTAAAGGAAAAACAATTTTAATGAGTTTATTTTAGCCTTTGATGAATTTCAATCCAAAGGCCATAAATTAATGTTATGGTTATCTTTGTCTCTTTCTCATTGGTCAATCTTTTAAGGATAACTATCTTGACCATTGATTATTTTGATCCTACTGCTAGAATCACAGATCACGATCTCACATCTCTATCTCTTCCTTCCTTCCTTCAACGTTTCATATCTATCTTTTCTCTTTTTCAGATCTAAAACTAATCTCTTCTAGTTCTTCTTTAATCCTTTGAATCTCAATCTTTCTCAGTCATCACCACAAACACACGATCTCGCCACAAAGCATCACAACCACCACCACACGGCCTCCTCATATCGTTCGCCGTCCCAACATCACCACCACCACACGTTCGCCGTCCATCACCACCACCATACCTCCATGGTTCGAACTTTATCTCTTTATATCTATGAATCTCCTCTCCTTCTCTCTCTTTTTAACCGGTATGTTTGGTTTAGGGATGGAGGAGGCAAGGCAAGGCAAGGCAGGCATGGCTGAGGAGGAAGATGACGACACAGATTCAAGAGGAGGAAGCTGGACGGCGAAGTTGGTGAGGAGGCAACCAGATTAGGTTTAGATGGATGCGACGACGAGTCATGGAAGAACACAAGGACAAGGTGGTGTGCGGCCGGTGAGAATTCAACGAAGTGGTGGTGGTGCTTGGTTTAGTTTGTAATTAGGTTAGAGCTTGGTTTAGTTATAAATCATTTTAGTTGGTTTAATACTTTTAGTTTGTAAATCATATTATTTTGTAAACTGGTTTAGTTATAAATCATTTTATTTAATAAAAAATAATTATATAAACGAGTTTAAATTTTAATTATGTTTTTAATTTTAAATTTTTAGTTTTTAAAATTTTTATAGTAGAAATAATAACGAAAATTATACGCTATTAAAGAATATTTAATTGCAGATAGAAAAGCGCTATCGTAGCGGAGGAAAAAATAGCAGTGCTAAAAACCGTTATCTAAAGTGTTTGACCTATTATGACGGGCGATGATACAGCGTTTCCAAAACCGCTATCGTATTATTATATAGCGTTTTACGTCCGCTAATAAAACCCATTTTTCTTGTAGTGCACCCATGAACTTCTGGTGATTTCTTCTTCTCCAAATTCATATAAAGGATACCGGGCATATCTGTGTCGTTCATTTTCGACTATCATGTTGTGTAGAATGATGCATGCTCTCATAATCCTCCCTATCTTTGCTTTGTTCATTGTGCGAATCGGGTTTTTCACAATCGCAAATCGAGATTGCAAAACTCCAAAAGCCCGCTCGACATCTTTTCGGGCTGATTCTTGATATTTTGCAAATAACACTGCTTTAGGACTTTGAGGCTGTGAGATAGATTGGATAAATGTTGACCATCTTGGATATATACCGTCTGTGAGGTAGTACGCCAACTTATACTTGTGTCTGTTGACAACATACTCTAATCTTGGAGCTCGACCTTGTAAAATGTCATCAAAAACAGGAGACTTGTCGAGGACATTAATATTGTTTAAGGTACCCGGAGGACCAAAAAAGGCGTGCCATATCCAAAGATCTTGTGAAGCTACAGCCTCTAATACAATTGTTGGTTTTCCTGCTCCACGAGCGTATTGTCCTCTCCAAGCAGTTGGGCAATTCTTCCACTCCCAATGCATACAGTCAATGCTTCCTACCATCCCAGGAAACCCGCGTTTCTCTCCTCCAATATCGAGTAGTCGTTGGAGATCTTCTGATGTTGGTCTTCGTAGATATTCATCTCCAAATAACTGTATTATTCCTGCAGTAAAATTATGTAAACAGGAAAGTACGGTGCTCTCACCAATGCGGAGATATTCATCTACTACGTCAGCCGCATAACCATAAGCAAGCAAACGGATTGCTGCCGTGCATTTTTGTAGTGGAGAAAGACCGAACCGCCCGGTTGCATCTCTTCTGTGTTGAAAGAATGGAAAGTTCTGTGATAGGGCATCGACAATACGAATGAATAACTCCTTATTCATGCGGAAACGGCGTCTGAAAAAAGGTGTTGAGAATGTCGCCTCTTCGCTGAAATAGTCATTCCATAAACGGATGTGTCCTTCTTCATGGTTTCTTTCTATATAAGCACGTTTCCTCTCCTTTTTGGATTGGGCTTCCATAATGTTGTTGTATGTATCTTCGAAGATATCGTCGAAAACCTCGTCCAATCTTTCATCGATTTCATCGGATGAAGAGGATGACATTTTATCTTTCCTTCCTTGATATAAAGATAATAATCAATTTTTATTATCATTTAAAAAAAATAATCTAATGAACCATATAATTAAAAAAAACATATGATATATTTAAATTCATCTAATGAAGCATATGATCTTTTTTAAATTCCACATATATCATATGATAAGAAAGGAGTTTTGATATTTTTAAAAAATCAAATTATATAAAATGTGTATCACATGTATAAAATCTATATAATGTGTATATAAAAAGTGTATCACATAAAATTATATAAAATGTGCATCACATGTCGGACATGTCGGACATTAACTTATAATGTGTATATAAAATCAAATGATATAAAATCTGTAGCATTTGTATCATATGTCGGACATTAACTTAAAACATATAGATCAGCTAAACATCAAAATAACAAGAAGATACATATTTATGAGTTTGAAAATATTACATAATAAGAAGAAGATTAACGTTTACATAGTTATGAGTTGGAAAATATTACATAAGCCCAGTTGTTTACCTAAACGAAGCAACTTGTTGGAGTTGGAAAAGATTACACAAACTTGCCGAGATCACAAAAGATTACAACTTCTCCGATATGGTTCTAGATAGTTAAAAAAAAATAAAGGAACAAGTTCTGATGAAGAGAAAACAAAGCAGAGGAGATAGGTAGTGAAAGTCTTGATGAGAGGGTGGTCTTATAGTGCAGGAACTGAAACAGAAGGCCCCGTGACTGTCCTTGTACTGAACCTGCAACACCAAAACAAACAAATGAGTTTTCTAATCAATCGCAACAGATAAAGGCATCAATTCAGAGTACTCAAACCCGTGACTACTCAAACCCGTGACTACTCAAACCCGTGACTACTCAAACCTAGAACCTAGTACTTGTACTGAACCTACACTAAACGAGTTTAACAGTTGTATCACCTAACGGAAAACTACATTAATACCTAGTTATATCATCTCAGACATCAGCTTCAGTTTAAGAGTTGTTTCCAACTCAGACAGTGTATCTTCCTTGGCAAGTAAACGAGCAAGCAATTTTTGGTTAGAGATTTTCTGTTTAATTTCCAAACAACCCTGCAACTTTGACAACTCGTCCTCTCTACCAGTCTTCTTCTTCTTGCCAGCCGCTTTAGCAGCCTTGACCCCAATAGGTCTTTCCTCTCCTTCTCCATCGACCTCAAACACTTGTTTGCGCTTTTCCCTCGCACTGTCCTTACCAACGAGTGTGGAGCACCATTTCTGGTCATGCCTCAACTCCCTCCAGGCATGTTCCAGTGTGAATTTGATTTTGTGGTCATTAGAGAACATTTCCAGTGCAGCTTTCATCACATCATCATCATTTTGACCACTTCTCTGGTCCCTTTGAGCAGCTTCAAAGCATCCCACGAACTTACAGACTTCTCCGTTAATCCTCGCCCACCTTTGCTTGCACTGTCCAAGCTCCCTAGGTATAGTCCCAACCAGGTGAGGGCTCGCGTTGTAGCATTCTACAATCCTCTGCCAGAAAGCACCTATCTTCAAGCGCTGGCGACGAGGGGTCTTTACTCGTGTTGAGCCACGCACCGATGAGGATTTTCTCTTTCGGAGACCATTTCCTCCTCTCCTTCACACTAGCCACACCCGCCTCATCAGGACTAACGTTACCGAACCAAATAGGTTCGGCTGAATCAAGATCAATTGGTGTTTGACTATTTAGTAAGTTAGTATAACTCGTGTTATTAGCCATGGTAACAGAATGCTGTCGTTCTACTAGCAACACACACCATTAAGTAAGCCATCTATATTTATTTTACAATTAATGGCAATTAAATCTGTGCAGTTAGGAAGGTGGGAAGCGAAGAACTACCATTAATCACCAATCAAATCCGAGTAACTACTACACTAGCACGACTCTTACTCGGCCACTATTAATTAAGTCCTATTGCATTTAAAAACAATCCTATCAGAGCATTTATCATCTCCTAATACGAACTATTCAAACAAAAGAGAGTACGGAGTGGTGTGAAAAATGTTTACCTTATTATTTAAGTGACAGCTGATGTAAGGAGTCGTAACTAGCCTTTGAAGCTATTCCTGAAACCAAATAAAACTTACCTCAATCTATGATACTATTCAATGAAAACTTATTTAGTTTGAGATTAACTTACCACGCATAAAGAATAGCACCAATCCTATTAAAACTAATACACGAGCATTAGCTTTACTCGGTTATCTTCTTTGATAGCTCAGATACCGTCTTACGTACCACCACCAGCTGCTCACTCGATTACATTCATCCTTAACCTGCCTTAGCTGCTTCGATAGTCCTCAACTCCTCCATGACCGCATGATCCCACCATTTCCAAATGTGGCATTCGCCATCATCCACATTGCACGTGTAGTACCTTCGCCAGATCTTTAGCAGTGTATGATGTTGCTACTATAGGCTCACCACCACAGTAGCATATCATCGGGATGCCATCATCTGACTCAGGTTGAGGTATGTACCGAACCGCCTCCGGAATTTTGTAGTTACTCGACCTTCCTCCGCGTACAAATCAGCTTCGCTGAAGCTGTGAGGTTATGTCATACTCTTGATGATGACGAAGGCTGACTATAACTATAGTCTTGTCCCATGTTCGTTAACCTGCAAGAAATAATAAAAATGTAAGCACACTGGTATAAATCCACTAAAAACACATAGACGTTAAACACAGAACGAAGCAAGAACACGATCGAAACCACCTAAACAGAAAACAAGATTAGGAACACCAATACCCTGAATCGATTGTGAACCCAATCCCAAACCTCTAATCGCGATGATAACAAAAATAATGATTAGAAAGAAGAAAAAAGCTAACCCAGAGAAAACCCCTAATTCGATTTTAATTTCCAATCCGATTCGAAACCCTAGATCGATTGTGAATCCAATCCCAAACCTCTAATCGCGATGATAACAAAAAAACGAATAGAAAAGAAGAAAAAAGCTAACCCAGAGAAAACCCCTAAATCGATTTGAATTTTCCAATCCGATTCGAAACCCTAAATCGATTAAAAAACATCTTTCGAACCCTTATACGTGATGAAATCCGAGGCCATCAACACGAGAGAGAATAAAATTTAACAGGAAGCTCCGATTTACCTTCAATAATCACGATCCGAGTCCGCCTCTCTTATCGCCTCTCTTTCGTCTCTGCTTTTTTTTTTTCGAGTTCTCGCGAAAATGATTGTTCTCCCGTGTTTTTTCTCTCACCCGACGAAACCAAACCCTATTCCCGACCAATCCGGTTGCGCCAGCACACTAAGGACTTTGTCCTTTTAATCCTTAGCTAAGGATTAATTCTTCGTTATCTTATGTACTATATTGTTATTATAATCAAAAATCACTAAGGATTTGTGACTAAATCCCCGCATTGCGGGTGGTCTAACACTCCTCCGCAATGTTTCAAAAAAAAAACACTCCTCCGCAAATATTTGATAGGTTACTATACAGCTCATGTACATATTTTAAAACGAATACAAATATCAATTAAAAACAATAATTAAGAGGGATTTGGTAATGATCAAAAGAGTAAAGAAGTTTAAGGATGGTTAAAGAGATAAAAGCTCAAGTACAATGATAAAGAAACCAACGAAGAAAAAGGGTGAACATAAACATCCCAATAAACAAACAAACAAACAATCACTGTCACTGCTATATCCTTCAGCTTTCACCTATACTGTATTACACTGTTACGCACATGTGTATATATATATATGTGTTTTCTGAACCATTCTTGTATTTTTACCATATTCTTTATGTTTCAATATATATTTGTCCCGGCCGGCTAAATTTTATTAGTATGAAAAATTTACATCAGTTGTTAAATTAATGTGACTAAAATCATCTGTAGTTGAAAACCAACAACTCGATACAAAAAGCCCATGAGCCAAATCTGGACACCGTAGTCATCTTTTCCATTCACTCAAGGGCCCGTTTAGTAATGATGAAAAACAGCAACATGAATTTTTAAGTAGTTAAGATATGTTATAAACGAACAATGGGGATAAGCATATAATATTCAGAGACAACAATTCTAAAAGCCTCTCCACAAGATAATGTAGGCCACTGAAAAACTTTGTGGCAATTCGTAAACGAGTCACACGTAATCAAAGTTAGCTAATTCACAATGTGTTTTCAGTAGACATGTATATAGCTATTATCTATTTCAAAGCCATCTGTATAAGGCTAATGGATGCAGGATACGTCTGTGATCGATATTACCAATGTTGAAACCAGTTCTAGACAAGTGTTTCTTTTGTCAGTTCATAGGTGTGAAAATTCGTGTGTAGCATTGCTAATATCACCAAGCCATTTCAGAACAAGATCTTTATTAGAAAACTACCAAAACACCAAATAGGTACCAGATTGTCACTTAATACACACGTCCTTGACCTCAGACACTTTGGCAGCTACATAAACATAACCACATCACTCCTTAAACAACACACACTAAGCAGTTTACATACGACAAAAGCCACAAAGTAAACTCATTAAGATGAGTCTAAGACTTAGAAACCCCAAAACACCATATCATCAAGCCTCTCGTTGGTCGGACTATTCCCACCGTGAACCAGCAAGCCTCTCTCACCATTCATAACCGCAACAGCAAACGCACACCACCCACGTGGGCTCGGGTTCTCGTCTCCATCAGTACCATCCACAACCTTCTCCCACACCAACGTCTCCGTATCAAACTTGTAAACATCCCCAGACAACTTCCCAGCTCCCATATGCATCAGCTCATGCGGCTCCTCCTCTCCACCGTATATCACAATATACTTCCCGTTAGAAACCGCCGGAAACACGCTCCTCGGCGGAGGCACATCCCCGGTAGTCTCCACGGCGGTCCATTTACCCGTAACCAAATCAAAGCAATGAATATCACCCAATTCATTACCGTCGAAACCGAACAAAACCCAAACTTTCCCATCCACAACCACAAGCCCCGGCGCTCCTCTCCCTTTACAAGCCTCCCCAGCCGCCGGATACTCAACCCACTTCCGATCAACCACGTCGTAAGCATGCAGCGTGTTCACACGCCCTTTGGCCGTAACACCACCAAAGACGTAAACTTTCCGATCGTCGCCGGCCATGGAGTGGTAGCTCCGACCGGGAAGCCCTTCATCGGCGGGAGACAGCAGCTCCCACTTGTTGGTCACGGTGTCGTAGGCGTGTAGGCCGTTGTATTTTCTCGAGTCGTCGCGGCCGCCGTAAGCGTAGATGGTGGTGCCGATGGGGACCATGGAGACGCCGAAACAGGGGAAAGGAGCGTCCCCCGTGGCGGGGGCGATGGACCATTCTCGAGTGTCGAGATCGAAAACGTAGAGATCGTTGTCGATGTGGATCGTCGGTTTGAGCTCGCCGCCAAAGCAGTAGACTTTGTTCCCCACGACGGTGATTGCGTGTGAGCTTCTTGGTCCTGGACCAGCTCCTTTCTGACCCACCTGGTTAACATCAATCAAAGATTTAAACTTTATAATCGTGTTTCGAAGAAGCAAATTGATTATTATAAAAAGGTGAAATTTTTACCTTAACCCATTTGTTCTCAGCCGCAGGACTCATTATTCGCAGAGAAAATAACTTTTTTTTTGGTTGAGAAGAGAATTGTTGTGAGTTTTTTGATGATATGGTGCTGCGTGTAGTTTATATAGGCAAACATGGTATCACATCACCACAAGTTAAAAAGTCAAAATGAATTAGGATTTCTTAAGACACGTTCCACAAATGGAGATACGTTACCATCTATAATACTATTTCTTAATTGTGATAACTTCTACAAGCGTTTTTTAAGGACAAGAAAATCTGATTACGCAAGTGCAAATACTGCAATGCACTTTTTATTGGTTAAATACAGCAAATGCCAATGCATGTTGTGACTTATTAGCTAAGAAATTTGAAAATGTAGCAACTTTTTCTATACAGCTTCATAATTGATCATATCATATATTCATAATCATATCATATGTATTCATATTTCTGAACCAAAAAAAAAAGAAAAAAATAATAATAAACATATAGTTGTTAGATTGTTCATGTATAGTCATAGTTCCGGATAAGAACCTACGAAGATATCTACAACAATTTTTTTAGAGAAAAGGCCAAATCATTTTCCAACAATAATAAAGTATATGCCATATTCATGATCTCTAGTTGCTTCTTCACGAACTCTTAACATAGATGCACATTGAGTAATTAGATGGAAAAAAGATATGTATCCAGACGGTAGCTCACATGTCGTACCTATCTTCGTGGCTATCTTCGTGGCTCCACCTCCACTTCGCTCAGGGTCACATGCCACTTCTATGTTTCTGTAAACAAACAAAGAGATCAAAAGCTGAGGGTAAAATTAATTTTTTTTAAAAAAAGAGAAGAAAAAGAAGGGTGAGTCAGGAGATGAACGTGGACGATAATAGCTAGAATCTGGTCAATAATTCAGGCGACATTCGAACCACGTACGTCTTTTTTTCGGTTTCACACTTTTACTTTAGGATCCTTTTACTTACTAGTATCTTCATATATTTTTTTTGAACACTAGTATCTTCATATATATAAGCCATTTTTGTTTGGTATTTCCACGAGCAGCTACCTCTCTTCGCACCTTTTTTCTAGTCTTATTCATTATATCATGTGATAATTATTTCTTTAATACTAACTTTAGAGTGACTTGGGAGGCAACTAGCGGTGTAGATCAAATAGATAGGACCAGTTTTGGGCATAATTGGATGAAACATCCTTCTTGACCCTTAAATTTTTAAAAATATTATATGTAGATTGAATGACTTCTAAATTATATTAAAAAATCATTAATATTAACTTAAAATGTTTGTGATCTTCTAAATTTAAGGTATGACCCCGCAAATAGATCGAACATTATAAACAATGCTTGAGAACAGTGCATAAAGATTAGAGTTATTGTGGAATAAAAGATGCTAGACAATGTTTAAATTGTTGGAAAATCATTATAAACCGACGTCCATGATACTATTTAGGTAGTGTTCTGAGTGTTCTGAGTTTGCCTTTAGTTTGATAGTTGCATCCTTCCATAATCTTTTCATTAGTATACTATATGGTTATATACTGCTTAGTTTGAGCTAGCTTGCCTTTGAGCGTGATTTATTTTAATATAATCTGTAACATACCATACATATTGAAAATGAAAATCTATATGAAAGTCTTGGAGCATAGTTGTCATGAGGCGTTCACCTAGTTCCTTGAGAATATTGCCAAAAAACATGAAACATTTATTAGAATAACAAATCAATTTAAATAAGACAAGTAAAACAGCAATTTAAATAATATATGACAATAACTGGAAGAGAAATTCAATTTTGCAACAGTGTTGTAAACTTGAAGGAAAAAATACTTTGTAGAAGAAAAAGAGAAGGAAGTAATGTATTATCAAGAAGAATGAAATAAATAATAGGAGCCACCAACGAAAAGTAACAAACTGTCAACCTTTATTTGGGGATCATCCCAAGAGTGCCTACGTTAATTCACCAAAGAAACCGTTCACAAAATGCAACGTACTGAAAATTTCACATTTGTAATTCATCCTATATAAATCCAACTACTAACTACTGCCGATTCATATATATCAGATACACAAACTCAATAAGTCATTTCAGTTCTCTTATCAGAATGTGGATCAACAAGTTTTTCTTCCTTCTTCCAGTTGTATGCATGGCCGTGTTCAGTACAGCTCAAACGGTTCCTTCGCAACCTATACCTCCAGAGAAGGCATCGGATTGTTTGTCATCTCTAGAAACTATTCCCGACTGTATCCCAGAGATACTCCGATCAATAATAAATGGAGAAATTGGGAGTATTGGACACTCTTGCTGCGATGCCTTTTTGGGTATCACTACCGAATGTGCCACCCATGTGTTTATCCTCGCTCCCTTCTTCCCTCCGATTCTAAGGGATCATTGTTCCAGACAACACTAGTGCCAAAATCCTTTCGAGTCTTTGTCTGAAGGGGTATATTACTACCATTCTGCATGTTCTAAGGCCATACATAATGTGATAATAACAAACAGTGTTATGTTTCTGCTTAATAAAAAAAAAACAACTCTCCTTGTTAGAGATATATATTAACTTCCATCCGACCATCTTTATCCATATATATATTTCTTGTTAATATAAACATCCGGGATAACTAAATGATAACAAAGATCTTTAGGATAAACCTAAACCTTAACCCTTAAAGTTTTGAAGCCTTTTCTAAAAAAAAAAAACAATTAAAGTGTTGATGGTTTATTGATAGTAGAAGATTTTTTTTTTCAAGCTCAAAGTATACTTGGCATAGAATATTATTCTTTAAATTCGAATTTTTAAAAAGATTATCGCGCATATAAAAAAATTAAAAACATAGGGAAATTAATTAAAAATACATGAGCCCATAAAAAAATGTGTTAATATTTTCTAAACAAAATATCTTTACCAAGTAACAGCTTATTACTTATATTGCCCTCGTTGAGATCATCCGGCGCTGACTCATTTTTAAGTGGGACCCACCTTTTGTCTTTTGCAAAATGATTATCCGCCGCACAAAAGTATCTCCTCCCACATATAACCAAGCATTTTCCGGCTATAGAATCGGAAGAAAGTTCAGAAAAAGATGGAAGGACTTGTTTCCTCTCAGCCCTTCCCCTCCTCCGTCATTCAACGGCGTCTCTCTACAGTTTACCTCCACAGACTCACCAGATCCTCCTCTTGCGCTCCTCTTCGTGCTGCTCAACAGGTTTCATTCTCTTCCAATTTCACATCATCTTCATGATGCAAGCGTTTCGTTGCTCGTTGAACATTGAAGAACCCATGTAATAACGTTGATAAAGTTAGCGGCTTTTTTTTTCATTTGTTTCTCTGATAGTCTGGAATCACGGGAGGTTCCGAAGGTGTTTCTTCCGCATTGGAGGGTAAAGTGAGTGAGCAAGAAGTGGGCATGTACCAGGATGAAGTAGTTGCTAGCCAAGGTATTAGGATAAGGAGAAGACCACTTACTGGACCTCCGTTGCATTACGTTGGACCTTTTGAGTTCCGGTTACAGAACGAGGGCAACACTCCTCGCAACATCTTGGAGGAGATCGTATGGCACAAGGATAAAGAAGTCACTCAGGTAATCTTCTTTTCTTTCCTTCTTTCTTTTTTTCTTTTGAGTTGGGTCTGATTCAAAAAGGTGGTCGTGATATTTACAGATGAAGGAGAAAAGGCCTCTCTATACTCTTAAGAAGGCTCTCGAAAATGTTCCTCCTCCTCGAGACTTCATTGGTGCTCTTAGATCTGCTCATCAGAGAACCGGGCTTCCTGGTTTAATAGCTGAGGTCAAGAAAGCTTCTCCAAGCAGAGGTATCCTGAGAGAGGATTTCGACCCTGTAAGAGTCTGTTCCCTTTTCTTCTCGTCTTGTCACGTGAATAAGTTTTGGGATTGAAAGGATTACTTATAAAGGCCTTGACATCGTAGGTCGCAATCGCACAAGCGTATGAGAAGGGTGGAGCAGCATGTCTTAGTGTTCTGACAGATGAGAAATACTTCAAGGTAATACCGTGAAGAAGATGTTCTTTGAGCATTCCTTCATGTATGTTAGCAGCTTCGCATTCTTGACATGATTCTGTTTCCTCCATATGATATAGGGAAGCTTTGAGAATCTGCAAGCTATAAGAGACGCTGGTGTAGAGGTTCTGGTTTTTTTCTGTACCTGTTGTTCATACAATTGTGACATGCAAAGTTCTGATAGTTTTGTCTTTATAAAATGCAGTGCCCTTTGCTTTGCAAAGAGTTCATCATAGAGGCGTGGCAGATATACTACGGTAGAAGCAAGGGAGCAGACGCAGTTCTCTTGATCGCCTCTGTGTTACCTGACCTTGACATCAAATACATGATCAAGATTTGCAAAATACTTAGAATGGCTACACTTGTGGAGGTTTTGCTCTCCATTCTTATATGCCTCAACTAATGCTTCTGCCTCTTCCTGATCCAGTTGATGTGTCTCTGATTCACTTGCGTCTAGGTTCATGACGAAAGGGAGATGGATCGAGTTCTAGCTATTGAAGGAGTTGAGCTCATTGGCATCAATAACCGTAACCTTGGTAAAATCTTGAACGAGACATCCTTTATAACTAGAGGTACAATCCTTCTTGATGTGTTGTACCACTCTCTTCTTTCAGAAACATTTGAGGTAGATATTGGAATCACAAAGAGGCTCCTGGAAGGAGAGCGTGGTGAATTGATCCGTCAGAAAGACATCCTCGTAAGCAGTATTCACATCCCTCTTGTTTCACTTATGCCTTGCAGTCTTACACGCTTACTCACTCAACTTGTCTTTACATGGTAGGTGGTTGGAGAATCAGGGTTATTCACTCCAGAAGACATTGCATTCGTACAAGAAGCCGGCGTCAAAGCAGTAAGCCTTCACACACTTGATGGTTCAAGATACATTGCTAAAAATGGTTATTGTTCATCTGATCAGCTCCCTTGTGATTTACCTTTTTGCTGTTGTTAGGTTCTAGTGGGCGAATCTCTTGTTAAACAAAGTGATCCGGGGCAGGGTATCAGCGCACTTTTTGGAAGAGATGTCTCAGGATGAGTTTTATGCAGAAACTTTTTGTATAGAGAAAAGCTTCATTTAAGCCCTTCATCTTCTTTCTTTCGATGCCGCTTAAATGTGCAGACAAGACTTTTGCCTTTACAGAATATCCAACTACTTTGCCTTCCATACAATATACATTACAGAAACGTATTGTTCTGACGTTTTGATAATTTATCCAACAGCACATCCTGGACAAAGCCTTAACTACGTAAAGAAAAATGGGTTCATAATTTAATAACTGAGGTCACCAAATACAAAGCAAAAACCGAGTTCATATATAACTTAACAACATCAAAGATCACTCTCCTTTATTGAGAGACCAACCAATAGCAAACTTGAAGTGCAATTACTCTCTTGGACCTTGAAAGAAAGAGATACGTCGTCAAATTCACCAACCTGGAAAAAGTACACAATCATGAATTTTACAGGTTCCTTTTTCCGCATTCTCTGTCTTCCATCGATGAACAATACTCAGAATGTGAGTTACCTGGATTCATAATGCATCAAACAAGTTCAAGAACAAGAGCAGAAGCACCTCCTCCTCCGTTGCACACTCCTCCCACACCGTACTTGCCGTTTCTATTCTTTAGTATCCCAAGCAATGTGATAAGAATACGGGCCCCACTGCAGCCTAGAGGATGTCCTAAAGAGACAGCTCCTCCATTTACATTCACCTTCTCCTGTTCAAGATAAACAGTACCCATATTTATGAAACCACAGTAAGTTGATTGAGAAGATGGTGACCTAAGAGACTCAATGATGTGAAAAAACTGACCGGACTAATCCCAAGTAGCTTTTGATTGGCGAGTGCTACAACCTGCGAAAATCAGCTCAGTCAAAATTAGCCTCTGCAAATAGTCGTCTATTATTTAGGGGAAGAAGACTGATTTTCTTACTGCAAATGCTTCATTGATCTCATAGTAATCAACTTGAGAAGATTCCAAACCAGCATGTGCAATAGCTTTCGGTATTGCAAGAGCAGGAGCAGTAGTGAAAAACTCTGGTTCCTGTAGGGTTTGGGTCTCACTTAGTAGATGGAATAAAACATCTAAGTTGTTGCATTCCAGAAGGGAAGGCAATATTATATAAGTACGATACCTGAGCTGCATCACCGTAACCTTTAACTTTTGCGAGTACATGAAGTCCTAGCTGAAGCGCCTTCTCTCCACTCACTAGGACAAGTGCAGCTGCACCATCACTGTCAACGAGAGACAAAATATACTTTATAAGAAAAGACAAGTTGCAAATCTAACCAAGATCAATGTAAAAGGTTACATGAGTTCTCTAATAAGATGGACTATAAATATGTGGTCATCCAGGGAAAGGACCTTATGCTAGACGCATTTCCAGCTGTAACAGTGCCTCCATTCTCCTTGAAACTTGGTCGGAGTTTCCTCAATTTTGCAGCATCAAACTGAGATATTAAGGCACCATACATGTAGCAAATTTCACTAGTTTAAACATTATTTTTTGAAGTAATCTAACCATCAATTATACTTTCTGACGTGTAATGCCTCATGCATAAAAGATACCAATGATGATCATAGATAAAAAGATGCAACGGGTGAGTAACAAGAAGGGAACACATATCAGGACATTAATGCATAATCTATGTAGCCAAAAGGGAACATAAATCACCTTCCCAAGACCTTCATCCTTGTCAATAATGGTTGATGGCCTACCCCTTCCTCCAGAAACCTCAACCTGTATGACCAATTTCCCATTACTGTATTTACCATGTATATGGCATTAACAAAAGTACAGTTTAAAAATATACTAACCGGGACGATTTCCCATGTGAAGGCGCCAGCTTCCTGGGCAGCAATACCACGTTCAAAACTCTGAACGGCGTAGTCATCCTGAATATTCATCAGTACGACACCAATCAACTAGTTAATGTTCTGAGTTTCCATAAACAATGAAAACTACTAACAATTTCTTATATTACACAGCAACGTTAATAATCAAGAACAAGAGCTAAAGAAAGTGAAATTTTGCAGAGGATTTTTGTAGCATCTACCAATAATAAGTTAACGGGAGACAAATATTGAACAAACATCACGATTGTTAATTTAAGAAAAATGAAAGAAAAAAAAACACACTTGTTGCTCCCTCGTTATATCAAATTTCTCAGCGCATAGTTCTGCACAGCTTCCCATCCCACAGTCGTTGTAGACATCCCATAGTCCATCCTTTAGCATTCCATCTACTAGAGAATCATGACCGAACCGAGATCCTTTCCTGCATCAAAAGTTTAAATAAGAAACTATGAAATGGATATAAGCTTAAGAGTTTAAAGACCAAATCATTATTACCTTGCTTCTGCCAGATATTTTGGTGTATTAGACATGCTTTCCATGCCACCCGCCACGACTACATCATTGATCCCCAACTGGATACTCTGAGCAGCAATCATTACCGCTGAAACCACCCAGACAAACATTGTCTTCCTCATCTTAAGAGATTTAAAATAAAAAATACCAAAAAACAGAGCCCAAAGTCCTCCTCACCTTTCATGCCTGAAGCACAAACCTTGTTAACTGTGGTACAGATAACAGAGTTAGAGATCCCTGCACCTAGAGCAGCCTGACGAGCAGGAGCCTGACCCAAATTGGCACTAAGAACATTGCCAAACACAACTTCTTGGACGAGAGACGGGTCAACATTTGCCCTCTTCAAAGCAGCTGAGAACAGCAAAAAGCAAAATCAAATTCAACAACATAAGCTTACAAAGAGAAATTATCTATCTGTTTTAAAGCAATCAAACCTGCAATAGCTACTGATCCCAGCTTTGTGGCGGGCAAAGACGAAAGAGATCCGAGAAAGCCGCCCATTGGAGTACGTGCAACACCCACGATACAAACATCTGTACCAACAACAATTCGTTCATAAAAAAAAGAAAACATTCTTACACTCACACATCATGATGATGAATCAGGAAGAGAGAGAAGAGTGTGATTGATACCTCTGGGATTGACGGAATCTGCTGTGTGAGCCTCCATCCGAAATCTACAAAACGGCGTCGAAAGATTAAAGCTTTTAATCCGGCAAAGAGTTAACAAGGGACCCATACTCTGAATTCGATAAGATTCACGATAAATTGCAGAGAGATCGATCTAAGGGATCGCTTACTTGATTCTTACAATGTAACTGGAACAGAGAGAGTCCTATAAAAAACAGAGTGTCTTCGTCGGTGGTTCAGCGAGACGACGGTTACTGCGATGAAGAGCAACACGACGATAACTACAATGAAGAGCAACACGATAACTCCGAGGAAGAGCAACACGATAACTATATGTTCTCTACATTAAATTAAACTTTGACCCGGAAAAACTAATTAAACATTGTATTTATTCAATTAAACCCTTTATTTTATAACTAATTACGTAACTAACTCGAAACTTTAGTTATTTACGAAGGTATGATTTTTTAAAAAACTCAATTACTAAAACCCTTTCTCTCCTCCCAAACCCCTGTCTTGTTGAAAAAACTCCGCAGCAACCGCCGTCAAAAAACCAAACCTTTTCGACGAAGAATGTCTACCGGAGAGGAAGCTCAGATAGAGAGAGGCACTAGAAAGAGGAGAGTCGGCGCAAAGAACGGCGGGAAGAAGAATAAAAAGTTCAAGACTTTGCCTCCTTCCTCCAACAGGTTCAAGCCTACAAAGAAGGACCAAAGGCTCTTCCAGAAGAGAAGGCGAGGCTACAACTCCGACGAAGAAGAAGAAGAAGAAGAAGATGAATCCAAGAAGACACCGGAGATAACCATTCGCGAGAAGATATTCACTGATGCCAACATGGGTCCCAACTACGACGAGGTTGAAGAGGAGGAAGACGGCTCGGACAAGGACGAGAATTCCGATGGGGAGGACCACGGGGAGATTCAGTCTGGGATCACCAGGTTTGGTGATGAGGACGGATGCAATGCGTTTAAGATGGCTTTTAAAGCTATCATGAAGAAGACTAAAGGAGAGGATGCTTTGGTGAGCTCTCTCTCACTAAGCCTAGTTTTTTCTTTTTTCAGATAGGGAAAAGTGTAATGAGATAGTGTTGTGGGTTTGTGTGTGACAGGGTCCTGTTTTGTCAGCACATAAGAATCTTATAGCTCAGAAGCTAGCTGATGAGGAAGCTGAGAAGAAGGCCAAGGGTCAGGCTAGAAAGGCGAAACATTTGGTATGAGTTTCGGTTGCATTTATTCTTCATAGTTGTTTTCTTTTTCTGTGTTTGTGTTGAGGTTTTGATAATGAGTCGCTGAAACAATGTATTAAAGGTTGCTGAGAAAGGACATGTTAAGCCTGCAAACCATTTGGAATCCCATGAGAAGATTCTTATAGGTGTTGCCACTAAAGGAGGTATGTGTTTCCTCAATGATGAATAAATAGTTCAGTGAACTCTCTCTCTCTCTTTCATATTGTTTGATACTGACTTAGTTTTTTCTCCCTGAACTCCTGGAATCACAGTGGTGAAGCTTTTTAATGCTGTAAGTTTGTTTCTATTTCTCTTCTCCATTTGTTTAGTCTCTAAGAGAGTGATTCCTCTGATTCAAGACTTTTTTTTCCCTCTCAAACAGGTAAACAAGGCTCAGCATGCTCAGAAGGGATTGAACGCTTCAAGGTCAAAAGACTCTAAAGGTAGAGGCTTTAGATATTGGGAATCTTTTTGTCTCCATCGTGTTATTTTTTGCGCTCTAAGCTTGTTTTTTGTGTTCTGTTGGAACATCTCAGTGTTAAAGAAGAAAAGAAAAGAAGCATTCTTCTCGGAGTTAGGAAAAACGAGAACAGACTCCAAGGTTTGGCAATAGTCTAATAACATTATCTCTTACGCTCTTTTTAAATATTATTTATCTTGACAGTTGTGTCACTTGTGTGTGTAATTAAAACCATCACCTTTAGATGAACTTATAAGCAAGCTAGTGTTCTGTCCTGATCTTGTTTCTAATGAGATATTAAGGGAACGAATCACTTTCATTAGTAAGAGCTATTATTAGCTGCAAGTGTATTCTTGGCAATTTACTGATGAGATTATGTGGGATGGTGCAGGCTCAAAAAGCTTCAAATTCAAATGAAGACGAAGCTCCTGCTTGGGCTCCTCTACGTGATAATTACATGTTAGCAAACCCAAAGCTGAAGGACTGGGACAAAAAACAGGTATCCATAGTTCTGGAACCACCTTGCTTGCATACACTCTTTCCCTGAGACTTGAAATTGCATTGTCTGCAGGAAACAAGCGAGGGAGATGATTTTGCTGCTATGTCAGGAGACGAAAGTTATGAAGACTAAACTACCATTAGTCTGTAGTACGACCAGAGCTTTTTGTTTGATCAGTATGAATGAATTCAGTTGTTTTGATAGTGCAAAAAGAACTTGAAACCAAGATAATGCAATATCAAATATACAAAAAAAAAAAAAGAAAACGCTGTGATTCTTGTATTTGGCTTTGAAAAAAATATACTTATAATATCATTTAACCAATACAGAAGTAAATATAGAACATGGTCTGTAATCATGTATGGCCTCTCTGGTACACTCTAAATCTCGTTCATGGTTGATAAATAGTGCATACAGATTTACATACAAACAATAAGAAATATACATTCATGGTCTTTGCCTTGACTACAATAGAACAAAATTTTAAGGATCCTGCTCCTCCGTCTGTTGAGAAGCCTTCATTGTCTAGTCATATGCTTAAGAAACAATGACAACTTTATGCAGAAAGAGGCAAGACGCATGAGCTTGAGGCACAATCCTGAAACTGCTCTTTAGCTACATCCTTTATCTAATACCTCCACTTTGGGGGTTCTTCATTGTTTTGTGGCTTGTGGCATATCCTCAGTAGCTTCTTGTTGGGCTCAACGGGTCGTAATCATAAGCTTCACCCGACTTGACGAACCGTCCCTTCACACGCCTTCTCACATCAGCTCTTTCTTTTCTAGAGACATACCTCACTCGCTTGTCAAACCTATTTTACACAAAAATATTAGCAAATGATAAACCTTCACTGATGAATAAATGAAATCTCATTTCCAAGTTGGTTTTAAACACTTACTTGCGAGCCTTCTTCTTTTCTTTGTAACGTATAACAGCATTGCTACGTGTTGTTGCACTAATCTCCTGTGCTGTTGGAGGGCACCATGGTTGTGGTGGCTCTATTGAAACCTGCTGCATCGATGACACTCCACAATCTTGAAAATCATTACCTTCTCCCGTGGCACCAGAGAAGGAGATGTTCGAATGAGCCGGCTGTGATGAGAAACAGATTATTGGCTCGGTTCTACAAGTCATGAACGAAGAATCTCCAGATGCAGCATTGCTTTCTGCTGGCTGCTGCATTGCTTTCCCTTGGATTAAGCCCTATATTGAGAAAATTACACAGAGAGGGCTTAAGACTGTTGCTAATACAGAAAAAAAAACATCCTTCACTTTAGTGATACTAATAGAAGAAGAGTTTTGAAAGAACCTCATGTTTCTCGAAAAGACTTTCAAGTCCGCCATGTTCAAAGAGATCTTTTGAAGAGTTGTAAGCAGTACCAAAGAGCTCATCATACTTCTCAAAAGCCAAGTCCATTTCATCCATAATGAGATTGCCACAAAACTCGTCTTCAGCTACTCCAAGACCCTGCATCCAAAAACAAGAACAACATTTAGACACCAGCTGCTTTCAAGAAGCCACCACAATATGATAAAGATCATGTACATTACCTTAGCAGCCAACGTGGCATTTTCCGGAACACTAGAGCGGTCCATACCTTGTGCAACAGAGCTAGTTCCAGGCTGATCTACATTAGCATCTTGTTGTACACCTGATTTGCCCTCATCTATAGTCATCAAACCCATCCCTTGCTCACACGCAGACTGTCCACCTTTAGAGAAATCCAAATCCAAACAGAAAGACCATATGGACGCAAGCTCCTCACTCGAAGGGCAACCAGAATAGCAGTTGATGGTTTGCTTCTTATGATGCGAATTGGCGCCGTTGTTGTGGCCTAACCAGTCACAGTTCTGACAGAGAGAAACCCTCTCGTCGCTACACCGAACAGAGGCCGGCTGCGCATTGCAACGCTCGCATATCAAAGTCCTCGAATGGCGTTTGGATAAAGCGTTAGCGGAGTGAACGTTACGGTCACAGGACAGGCACAGACACGCTGCATCGGAGCGGCAATGCACCATTGATCTTTGTTCACCGCAGAAGTCACACATATAACCCATTTTTCAAAAAGAAAAAAAAAACTGAACCAATCTGATGTTTGGCTCAACTGGAGAAAGCAAGCTCCTTTCACTGACCAATAATTAAACCGTTTCGGTTAGTTACCATAAACAGTATCTAACTAACAACTAACTTGACTTAGATATGAGTAAAGCTTGAAACTTGGTATCAAAAGCAAGTCCAGAAATGGAAGAAAGATCCAAAATTTTTGAATATATCTTTATAAAAGGTTGTAGCTTTTCCATAAACGAACAGAGTAAGCAAAACAATCAAAGAAAGATTAGCTCAAGTTTCAAATTTTACAGATCAACGCCAGTGAACTCCAAGTTAATAGATTTGCTAGGAACAATCAGTTATTCTAATTACAAAAATCATCAATCTTACAACCCATTAAAATAGAAAACAACCATAGATCCACTTGGAGAACATCCGAAAAAGACTGGATAAATCGAAGAACCCACACTCAAAAATAAGAACACGAAAGGGTTTTAAGATAAAAAGTAACTCACGTATGATGGAGACTGTCTTGTATCTTCAGAAGCAGAAACAGTAATGTTTTCAATACGAATAAGCTTGGGAAGAGAAGAGATGAGAAGCGAAGAGATGAGAAGAGAAGACAATGTATGGGCTGTCCTCAAAGGGACATGTAGACATGTGACATGAGATATAACTACAGAAAAAAAATTAGGGGAAAAAGTGTAAAAAGTCTCGTTTTTAGAGGACCCCACAGATATTTTAGGAAGTGTTATCTTACGCGATCGCATGTAAGAAAACACCAGTACTCGCGGTGTAGAGTGTACACGTCAACCTTTTTAGTGCTTTTTCTCTCGATTCTGGATTCTCAAATCGTGCCCCTTTTAGATATACACATAAGTCTTCGCTTTGACCTTACCAAACTAAAATATCTCTTCTGTTCTGTCTTTTTTTTTTCGTTTTTTTTTTTCACACCCACATGAAGAAATATCTTTGGCATAAAAAAGAGGAAGATATTTTAGTTTTCTAGGGGAAAAGAAAGGAAAGGAAACCAATCCAAAATAATATCTGCCAAGTTAGATACGTCTACAGATGTTCTTATTGTAATCTGTAACACTGACACGCAGTCAGTATCTACTTTTTGAAATAATTTGTCTACTCTTTCCCTTTTTACCAATAAATTATTGTGCATGTGTAGGTATTTCCACATTGGTAGAGTGAGCAGTAGTTATAAGATTAATGACGGCTTTTAAATATATTGTAACGATAATGGTATGCTTACAAGACGATATCAGTTTTACATATGAGTTTTTCAAGAAATATGTTTTCTTAAAACCATAAAAACTAACCAACGGGTTAGACTATAGGTACTTGAAGGTAGAATCCAATACGGCAAACTCTCAGTTTGATTTCTGTTAGCCACCGAAGATAAAAAATATCAACATCGTCGGAGTCCATGGAATAATTGGTTGATTTCGGCCGCCGGATACTAGATACTGTGGTTAATTCAAAAAGAAAAACATAAAAACCTAAAAAAGAAAAAAAGAAAAAATGTTAAACAGTGGGGAAAAGATTAATCTCGTTAAGGTAATAGGAAATATTTGTTGCTGCAATGCCATTCCAAGAAAGTCGCTATCTAACTATATATCGCTTGGGCCTTGATAAGCTGTCACATGAAGTTATCCGCCAACAACAATCAGACGATATACCAAATCTTCATCTCTGACATTTTAAAGGAGTTTAATTTGTTTTGACTATAGGCTACATTTTAAGGATTTAAGTTCAACTTACATCTTCAACAAATCAACTTACATAATGTAAATGCAACCACAGATCATTCCAAATCATATGTAGATCTGTATATGGGATTTAAAATCACCAAATGTGCACATAAGCGCATTCTATCCTCTCTAAACCGGAAAAAATAGTTATCTTATAATAGTTTTACCCTCCTTTATA
This sequence comes from Brassica nigra, assembly GCA_016432835.1. Taxonomy (NCBI): domain Eukaryota; kingdom Viridiplantae; phylum Streptophyta; class Magnoliopsida; order Brassicales; family Brassicaceae; genus Brassica; species Brassica nigra. The sequence continues at coordinate 9,653,192 of CM028247.1, read as the reverse complement.
TTTCAACTTAACTAAAAACATATGGTCTTAAAGAAGATTCAGTTTTGTGATTAAGGATCTAGCTTCACCATCTTCATCGCTCAGTTTTTTTATTAAGGATCTAGCTTCACCATCTCCCGCATTCAGTTTTGTGATGAAGGATCTACCTTCACTATCTCCAAAATGGTTAGCTTTTGTAGAAATCTTAAATGACACAAATATCCAATTCTCTGTCTACTAACCATTCAGATAATTAGTCTGGATTTCAACCCTAAAGCTATCCAGGTGATCAAATAAATTATAAAAAATAAAAAATTTAAAGAGTATAAAACACTATAAAGTTTCTATGGGTGTATTAACATTTTTATCACTCAACTTTCCAAGCATAAAGAAACAAACAAAAGTCATGCAATGGTCCATAACCACTAGATGCCGAGTTGTACCGACTCAAAGGACTACTCCCTCCTCCGCTATCTCCTTCCTCCGCATCGCTAAAATACTCCTCCACCATCGTCCCAACCGCCACAGGTTTAAACAAAAACAGCCCTGAGCTCGCCGCGGACTCCGAACTCCCAAACAACCAATCATGCACATCGTAGTACACCATCACCGGAGTTCTGTCCACCAACACCATCACATTCCCCCTAAACTTCCACTGCAGATTCTTCACGTGCACCACCACGATCCCATCCACGCTTATCCACATCTCCGGATCTTTCCCATCGTTCGAGCTCTCCACCACCACTTCATGCTCCTTCCTCTGCTCGTCGAACCTCGCCCTCGTCGAAAACGTTTTCTTCCCGAAAATACTCTCTTTCTTGAAAGATATGAACCCTTCGACCAGCGCGGGTCTCGACTTCGTCCGCTTGTAAGCTTTATGCTTCAAGTCTCCCAGCAACAAGACAACCTCTTCGTCCGAAACGATCGCCACGTAGTACTCCGACACCGGCTCGGGGCTACCGTTTCCAGACAGCTTCGCAGACCTCAGATCCCAGAAGACCTCCACGAAGTTTCCTTCCACGTCGAACGACTTGGACCCTCTTTTGCTCCAGAACTGCCACGGCTTCACGAGATCGATCTTGCAGCAGTAGTTCATGTCGTTGTCTAGGCTCGAGACCATGACGGTGAGGGAATGGTTCATGAGATTCTTGGACCATAGAACGGTGAGGTTTCGGAAGAAGCCCGCAACGTGAGCTTGGTAACCGCACGTGACTGTGCTGTGAGGCGTGGGGGTCGCGGCTGACTTGAGCTGCGCCACGGTCTTTGTGGTGTCTGTTATTTTAGCTGCGAATGCCGCCGGCTGGGTTCCCATTGATGGGATTCGAAAAGAAGATAACATCTCTGTTAGAATCAATCGACACCTAATAATATCCTAAAAAGGAATGTAACAAAGACTTTGCTCAACATGCAGTAGCAGAATTCTTGGGAAATTGCATCAGAGTTTTGGCCAAAAATGGCGATGATTGTTAATGTTTTTTTGTTCTATATGATTTGTTCAGTTGACAAACGAATCAGTTTGTTTGTTTCAGCTGAGAATAGATATTATTTTTTTGAGTTTTGACAAAAGAAACAGCAAAGGAGAGAGGAGGAAAGATTTGAGAGGTTATTTGGTAGATGGAACATGGATGAAGGAGTCTATACTTAGCATGTTAATGTTGGCAAAGTGTAGATAAAAATGGCTTTGTGAGGTTCGAAGAAAACGTGTTTAAGAAGTATACCATATATAGATATGTTTCCAATAAATGAATCCTTTATTTAGCTCATCAAAACCTCCACGGATGGCGATGAGAGATTCACTTATTTTTCTTGTAACAATAGATTCATCATAGATTTGATCTTGAGAAGACGCATTATCACTATGATAAATTAATGAGAATAAAAACACAAAAATGTCTAAAAGGAATAATTAGTAAAATTTTATAAGAAATAGATTACAAAATACATAAACTTATATATATATATATATATATATATATATATATATATGTGTATAATGAATCAAACTATTATAGAGTAGTATACAAGATATAAGAAATAGTACGTGTTCTTTTAAATCTTTTAAAATATTTTTAGTCCTTCACAACTTCTATAACATCTTAATCTCTCAATATGTGCTCATTATGTCGTAACATTACATTATTGTTGAACCATAAAGTTGAACCATAAAGAACAAGTCGCCGCCACAAAATCTGACCATTCTTGAAAGTCGTATTGCCGATCAAAACATATAAATACACTTAAATTACAACCGGTTAGACTCACTTATGGTGTAGTTTGAACTCAACAAACCATCATAATTCCTGATGTGTATAAGAGTAATAGATTGCTAGAAACTTTTCTTCTAGTTTCCAGATGCACCGATCACATGGCGACAATTTAAACTAGGTAACTTGTTATATGGCATGTTCGATATTGTATAATCGAAACTTGGAAAACTATAAAAGTCAGAAAGTTGGTTCTAAAGGTTGAGAGCTTACGCAATGCAAGACAATCATCCAATAATAGCTTACTATAATCAATTTCTGTCGTTTTTCATTTATTTTGTTATTAATATAATGGGAAACGTAGACTTGCAAGTTCTAAGGAACAAAAGCAAAACCCCACAGTTTTGTCTACACTTACTCAAATAGACAATTTATTTCATATAGTTACAGAAGATAATGTTTTCTATCTTTACAGAAGAATTTTTCTTTCTCTGATTTTCTCTTTTTTTTTTTCTTGTGCAACCATTCTTTGATTTTCTCAAATGATACATATTTGTCATGTGTTTTATCAAATTTATAAGCTGTTACAGGTTCAAGAAAAAAAAAAACTAAACTAAATATTCTTCACTAAAGTCATTTTAGAAAACAGTAGATGTGTTGGTAAGAGTTATAAGAACTTTCTAGGGCATTTCTAAAATATTTGTGATTATATAGTATTTTAACAAGAATTCTGAATAAGCTTGGGACGAAACCAACTAGCTGGTTTTAATATACTTTTGTTAACAACGAATTGAAAACGAAATCCTAACTATCGTCAACAACTCATATATCAGAAGAGAATACACCATGTAGACTAGACATTTCTTCAGACTTGTAGTATTTATTCTACAAGAGACCCAGAACTCAAGACTTGTAGTCAAAATCTTCTTGAGAAACAAAGAAGATGAAGGTAAGTATATGTACTCCACAACAAATAATATATGTATGTGTTTATATGGGCTTCTTTGATTTGATGTTATAAGATTATGATTTTCACACGCAGCAAAAGATCCTGTTTAGGGTGACTATGACTGATGACAAGACCCGAGCAAAAGCTATGACTAAAGCAGTACAGTTTAAAGGTAAGAAGACCTTCTCACACAAAAAAAAGAAGTAACCAAACCTATGCTGGATCTAACCTTTTTATGCTATCTGGTTTATAGGCGTGTCAGCCGTGGAGATAAAAGGCGATCACAGGAACCAGATAGAGGTAACTGGTACTGAAGTTGATATGATCGGCCTCACCAAAAGGCTCAGAAAGAAGGTAGCTTTTGCAGAGCTTGTAAGTGTCAGCAAAGTCGAACCTCCAAAGAAACCAGATGAGAAGAAAGATGGGGACAAAAAGGATGATGGAAAAAAAGAGGGTGACAAAAAAGATGGTGATAAAAAAGATGGAGACAAAAAGGATGGGGACAAGAAAGATGGAGACAAGAAGAAGGAAGAGGAGAAGAAGCCCGTGCCCTGTAAACCATGTCCGCCTCCATGTAAACCATGTCCGCCTCCATGTAATCCATGTCCTCCTCCATGTTATCCATCTCCTCAAGGATACGGTGTGCCTTCCTCCTTTCCCTACCCGTGCAACCCCTACAGTTACATAGGGGAACCAGTTTACAATCAGGAACCCGGTTGCACAATCCTGTGAAATGGGTTTTCTAGAGGAAGATTAATGGAGACAGAAGATCACAGCTTGTGACCAAATGTAAAGACTAAAGAGTCGATATGTTTAGTCACATGAATATAAATCAACTTCTGCTACCTCTACATGATACTACTCTTTACACACTGCCTATTAAATATTTGTATGTGCACAAAACAATCTGTTTCCTTCCCTGCATAATCTGGTACATGCTTTATGTTAAATAAAAACGCAATGGTTCTTGTTCTTCTACGAAACTAAGTCACTGACCTTAACTTCTGTCCAAGTGGAGATTGTAGTGGTAGTAGTAGGCAACAAAGGTTATATGCAAAAGAAAGTACCTCTAACAATCTCCTTTTTAACGGAGGTTGACAGCCTTCCCTGGTAAAGACAATAAGGGACAGAAAAACATATCAAGACGAATGAAAGACTGAACAAGAAGATAATAAAAGATGATGAATACAGTTATTACCAGTAAGCAGCATCCTTCTTGGGCCTAAGCTATCGGGAAGAATGTGGAAGAGGGTATTGCTGCCCTGCCTCAAGCTTAGATGATCGAGAAATGGCAGGGTTCTTTCTTCCCCTTGAGAGTCATTTTACAGTCTTTCAGCGTGTATTCATGCTCACATCAACACCTTAAGGCAACATCACATCCTTTTAGTGAATCTCTTAAATTCTCTCTGAAACTTACAGATGACGACTAGACTGTGGATTTGAACTAACTTAGAAGTCTAGCTAAGAACTGAATCAAAAGTGAATCGATTCTCCAGTATCAAGTAATCGATAAGAGAAAGAAGGAGCGTAATCGTACCAGTGATAGAGTGACACACGATAGTACCGTTCTTGAGCTCGATCGATACAGTTTCGTTGTTCAACTTCACCAAGAAACTGATCCGTACAAAACAGATGACGAGATCGTTTCAACAATGGAATGAATTTCATTATAGGAGGATTAAGAAAATTACCTGACGAGCTTCATTTTTTCTCTTTTGGGAAGAAGAAGAAGAAGCAGTCTCGAATTAATTGGCGGGTGGGTTAGGACCCGGCCCAATATCGGCCTAGAAGCTCTCATAAGGCCCGTTATTATTCGCTAACGACGTCGTATCAATATGCTAGTTATTTGATATAAGACGTAAAGGTCACTTCCGTAATTTGAAGTAAAGGAAATTAGCCGAAAAGCTAACGGTTCCCGAGACCCCATCGCAAACGAAAACAGAAATAAATTAATTTTTTTAATTACTTTCCCACAATAACAAGACAAACAGAGAGAGAGAGAGAGTCCCACTCCAATTCAACTATTTAGCCTGTGAATGATCCTGTAGCAAACTCAGATTTGATCGTAAAGCCGAATAATATCTGAGTGAAAGCGAGAGAGAGAGTACAATGGCGTCTATGGCCGCAACTGGAGTTCTTAAGGTGCCACGTTCTGCTTCGAGTTCCCATTCCGGCGGGATAGTCACCACGGAGGCGGTTCCCACGAGAACTCTTTCTTTCTCCTCCTCTGTATCTTCATCCCACGTGAATGTATCTCTCAGATCCACCGTGTCCCGCCGTGTGAGAAACCCGATGATCGTGTCTCCTAAGGCCGTCTCGGATTCTCAAAATTCCCAGACTTGTCTCGATCCTGACGCTAGCAGGGTGAGAGTTTCTTCCTCTTCCCTGATCTGATCGTTTGCTTTTGCTTACTTTAAGTAAATATTGTTGATGGTATATTTAAACCATGGCACAGAGTGTGTTGGGGATCATCTTAGGAGGTGGTGCCGGAACTCGTCTCTACCCACTCACCAAGAAGAGAGCCAAACCTGCTGTTCCTCTCGGCGCTAACTACAGACTCATCGACATCCCCGTCAGCAACTGTCTCAACAGCAACATCAACAAGATCTACGTCCTCACGCAGTTCAATTCCGCCTCTCTAAACCGCCATCTCTCGCGTGCCTACGCGACCAACATGGGAGGTTACAAGAACGAAGGCTTTGTTGAGGTTCTTGCCGCTCAACAGAGTCCTGAAAACCCCAACTGGTTCCAGGTAAATCATGTGCCTTGTGGGAGCTGCTTTTTGTGAATGTGTTTTATGTTAACATGTGTGGGGAGGGTTTGTGTAGGGGACGGCTGATGCGGTGAGGCAATACTTGTGGTTGTTCGAGGAGCACAATGTTCTCGAGTATCTGATTCTTGCTGGGGATCATTTGTACCGAATGGACTACGAGAAGTTCATTCAAGCGCATAGGGAGACTGATGCTGATATCACTGTAGCTGCGTTACCGATGGACGAGGAGCGTGCCACTGCGTTTGGGTTGATGAAGATTGATGAGGAAGGACGGATTGTTGAATTTGCCGAAAAACCAAAAGGGGAGCAACTTAAGGCCATGAAGGTTTATAAGAGAAAACATAAACCTTAATGCTAATCCTCTGTTTGTTTCATCTTGGAACCCATCTTGTAGATTAAACCTTTTGATTTTCATGGCTTTTATTACTAGGTGGATACAACGATTCTAGGTCTTGATGATAAGAGAGCCAAGGAGATGCCTTACATTGCGAGTATGGGTATTTATGTTGTTAGCAAAGATGTAATGCTGGAGCTACTACGGAACAAGTTTCCTGGAGCTAATGACTTTGGAAGCGAAGTCATCCCTGGTGCCACTTCCCTTGGACTGAGGGTAACTGCTTTTTCTACTACTTGTGAGCTTTTGAAGTTCTTGTGTAAAACATGTTTGTTTGCTTTTGGAGTCGACAGCTTCTTGTAGCTGATAGTGCTATGCAGAAGCAAAACATGCTAACTGTGATGATGTTTTTGCAGGTGCAAGCTTACCTTTATGATGGCTACTGGGAAGACATCGGTACCATAGAGGCATTCTACAATGCAAATCTCGGAATCACCAAAAAACCGGTTCCTGACTTTAGGTACATCAACCTTACCAGTTGGAATATTCATATACCTTATTGTATCTGGATGATTGATATCTTCTATGAACTCTTGATGCAGTTTCTATGATCGTTCTGCTCCGATCTACACACAGCCACGTTACCTACCACCGTCTAAGATGCTCGATGCTGATGTCACTGACAGTGTCATTGGAGAGGGCTGCGTTATCAAGGTAAAATCAAAATCGATATGCTTTACAACAACACACCGACTTACAAAACTTTGGATGCAGAACTGCAAAATACATCACTCTGTGGTTGGACTCCGTTCATGCATATCAGAAGGTGCTATCATTGAAGATTCGTTACTAATGGGAGCGGATTATTACGAGGTAATTGCAGCTGCAGCCCCATATGTACTGCAATCTACTTAATAAATTATTGTGATAACATCAGCCTTTTTTGACCATGGTGGCTTTTTTCACTGTTGTATTTTGCCTAGACTGCTTCGGAAAAGAGCCTCCTAACGGCGAAAGGGAGTGTACCCATAGGTATCGGGAAAAACTCGCACATCAAAAGAGCCATCATTGACAAAAACGCACGTATTGGTGACAACGTCAAGGTTAGGTTTTATATTTGGAACACACTTTCCAAGTTCCTATACACATATCTATGTTCATAACTGCCCTGGTCTTAAAAGAAAAGGTTTTGGTCTGAACTTGGTGCACAGATAATAAACAGCGACAATGTGCAAGAGGCAGCCAGAGAGACTGAAGGATATTTCATAAAGAGTGGTATCGTTACCGTTATCAAGGACGCGTTGATCCCAACCGGCACTCTTATCTAAAGACATACACATGCTCCCTTTTTTCATTTCTCTATAAATAGGCAGAGACAGACTTTGCTGATGTAAACGCCTATGTAATAACTTAATTTAAATAAGTTTTCAAAGTTTAACTTTCTTCAAATAAAGGTCGGTCTATCCGAAAAGAGTGGCATTCAAGAACATAGATAAGTCGAAGTCAATACATGTTAATAAGGTACATACAGCTTTCTTCTTCACTAAGCCTGACTTCATCTCCTACATGAGACACTCATAGTTGGGCATTCGTACCAGTGACAGAATTAATGCGTAGTCTAGTTTGTCTTTTTGCCTCTTCCCCCCGTCATGTTTCTCCATTTGTCCTTTAGATCAGCAGGAGTACGTGTTTCATGGAACACCTCCTCTCCCATTTCCAGAACTTTCCTCCATGGCATGTTCTTCCTTGCTTCTGCTGAAAACTTCTTCACTCCCACCTAAGAGAGCCAACACATATCAAACAACAATTCGAGAAAAGGTACTGCTAGTGTTTATTATAATACCCTGAGCATTTCTTCTTCTTCTGGTGTCCAAAATAGCCTCTTTCTCTGATCCCTCTCGAAATACATAGTTTCCCTGCAAAATCCATGAGGGTAACTCATTATATTGAGATGAGATACTCTTCATGTTCACGTTAGATAAAGAAAAAGGAACAACCTCGCTGTCGTTGACTTGACCACTTTAGTGGCTGAGCTATGTTTTATCTGTTGATTCTTCATCGTCCCTGAACGGGAGGTTACATCTTCTCCATTTCGTTCGTTTGTTGATTCATCCGATGAGATTTCACTATCACTCAATATTAACTGCCGTCTTCTTCGTCTTGGTATCTCATTCTGTTGGATATGGTCTTGCTCTTTTCCTGAAACATCTCCCTTTCCCCCTGCACTTGCAGTTTGAACATTTGTTGTTTCTTCATCATCATCCTTGTCTTCCTCATCAGCATCTTGAAACTTTTCTGTATCCTCTTGGGGTTGATAATCTATTTCTTCAGTTAACGGCATGTCCTCTTCTCTTGATCGATCTGAATCTTGCTCCACTTGCAACTGTTCCTTTTCAGATGAAACACAAACACCCTTCTCTCCTCGTAACTCTTGATCCCTCACAACGTCGGTTTTATCCACTGAATGATCTTTGCTTTTCGTCTCTTTACTTAGATACTTGGAGACTTCTTTTTCCGCTCTAACGGCCTTCTCTCTAACTGATTCGTGTCTCGTCGCTAGAAATTTGAACCAGCAATAAGGGCAGTAGGTCTTTGCAAGATCCTCAGTACTACCCAAATCTGGATTCAAACACTCCCCATGAAACCAAAGGATACAGCCAGTCCCAGAACAACGAGATACCCCCTCGTCTGAAATGTCACATACAATACAAGAATCCAAGTTCAATCCTCCTCCTCCTCTAGTGGTCTCACTTGTCCCAAGACAATGACGCTTCTTGCGTGGCACATCACTTTCGTTAAAAGTTTCTGGAACTATCTCAACATCGGCAGCATCACCCTGTGTGGTGCTCACTCCAGAGGCAAATCTTTCATAAGCTTCACCCTGTAAAGAGGAAACAATGCACAATACATCAAATTAACTTCACCATAAAAGATTCTGGATTCAAGCTCTACAACGGCGCGAATACATCAAATCAACAAACAAAGCTAGCAGGAGAGATCATCAACGAGGAAGAGTTACGATTATAACGAAGCTACCAAGCTTTTGGGAGTTAGGGTTTACCGGAGGAGAAGCGGGGGATGGATAGGGATCGAGGGAGTTGCGGCGGGAAGCTCTATGCGGCCTAGACCTAACGGGAAACGACTTGGATCTCATCTTTGATCTTCTTCTTCTTCTTCTTCTGCTTCTACCGTTTTCGCATCAGTCTCGCTTCCACTTCGCCTGAGAACTTTGAGAAATCGTCAAGTGAAGAGAGTGTACTGTACCCTCTTCGATCTCAGTGTAGTGCGTGCGGAAGATGTTTTTCGCTCCGTCCCGAGACTTTGGGTCAAACTATAATTTGGCAAAAATTTAGGGGTTATAACTGCAATTGAACGAAACGTTGGGGGGTAATAACTATAACATTAACTTTTTTCGTACGTTTGTAAAAATGCGATAACAAATAAATGTAAAATTTACTGTGTTGGAACAAGTTTCCATTACCGGTGTCTGTTTCCAGTAAAATTTACTGTGTAGGAACAAGTTTCCATTTAACTACAACGGATTTGATAATCTGCATAACACAATATTGAACTACAAAACAAAAATAGAAAAATGCACATCAAGCGGGATTTTTACATTTAGTAAGCAAAAAATCATGAAAAATGTTTCCATGAACTAACAAAAGAAAAAATAAATTTTATGCGCAGATAAAGACATTACAGGATTCATTGGTGACTCTTCATCTATCCGGGGTGCATGTCTCAACAACCAAGATGGGTTTAGTTACTAATCTACCAACTAACTTGGCCCAGTTGCATTTATCATCATGGCTACACAAAAGCCTTACTGGTTCATGAGATAACTGACGTGATAAAGGAAACTTGTTGAATAGATTTTTTTATAATATATTTAATAACTTTTTGAATAGATTTTTTATGTACGACATATCAAAACAAATGAATTGAAAAAGAATGAGATTCTGTGTACATATATTGGACACTGGACTAGACATAGAAGTAAGAAGAGTGATTTGTCGTGTCTCTAGAGAGAATGGAACGTGCCTCAATCACCGAACGAGGAGCCTCCATATCCTTCTCTTGTAGCGAGTTCCCTTGCAGCCTCTGCATCTCCGATGCGAACGTGTCTTCCACTATCTGCACACATTTTGATCACAACTCAGTCTCAACACCTAAGCGATTTTTCTATTATACAGTGTAGTAGTGCTTAAAGTTTTCGTTTATTACCCCAAGAGCATAGTAAGAGCCTTTGTAGCCTGCTTCATTCTCTTTTCTTCCCTCAAGAAACTTCAACACCACCTGCGCCATTCTATCCCAGAAAAGACGGCATGACGCCACAAATATCTGACTTGTGTAGACATCGTGCATGTTTGAGATCGAGTCTGTAGTTTGTGAGCATAACATCTTCATACGTTCACGGACTTCGACCTCTCTCTCGTTCTCTTTTATCTCCTCTAAGATCTTCTTCAGCCTTGTGCTTTTGTTTGATTGTGTCTGAAATATCCATCCACACACACACACACACACAAAGATTGGTAAAACAAGTATACATTCGAATGAAGGTAGGTCAGGTTAAGCGTTAAACAACTTACGTTATTTACAAGTTTATCAACTGCGGCCTGCATGTAGTTTCTGTATTTTGTCCTGAGCAAGACAGTGATGACATTCATCTGCTCCCCAAAGAGTGACTTCTTATCCTCAACGACAGGAAGACACGAAGCCCATTGTCTCAAAATATCCTCAACTCTCTGATGCAGAACATCAAGAATTCTCTTTATGGTGTTGACAAAAGTTCCTAGCTGCATGCATTCAACGACAGGTAGAGTGGCACAATGATATTCAATACAATTCCTTAGAAAGGTTACAAAACTTATATCAAACATGCTCAATGGGTGGCTCTTACTTGAGTTGGAACAGAGTAGAGAGCTGATGATTGCCTTCTTGTCAGCTTCTGAACATGCATATTTAGCCTCTTTGGAATGCTGTCTTTCAAAGGAGTCAATATATCACTGTATTGTTTCTCAAGAGATTTAACAATGGCTCTCTCCACGATTGAGGCAGTCTAAGAGTACATTAAAAAATGAAGCCAAGTTAGTCTTGGTAACCACTCAGTAAGCTGCAGACTAATAACTTATATATATAACTTTATAACTCACGTTTTCCAAAATCAATGTGTATTGTGGCCATCTACTAATCACCACTTCATACTCCATAAGAGAATCTTTTATTCTCTCATACATGTCCTCAGCAAACGGTGATGTTGAGTGGTTTGTTATTACACCAGACCAGGGAACCTGCCAAAACAAGCCACCATTTCTTAGTACAGTCAAATGATAGGCTTTATTATCTTAAGGAACAACCCAAAGTGATCAGAGATAGTACCTTTTCTGCTTTGCATCGGTCAAGTAGCCTGAGTTCCATATCATGTATCCAAACCATTATGTAGTTATGGAATAATCCCCTGGAGTCTATACCACCCTGTACTGGACTGAGTAAAATAAAATATAAAGTTAGCGAGAATGAATGAGTGTGCCATCATATTTTGATCCCAAGAAGCTAACGTCAAACCTGATGCCCCATGAATCGAGGCTTCTTTCGAAATCGGAAACAGCTATCAGAAGGTCATTGACATGAGGCCGTGGGCAAGACGGTGGTACTGCTGACAGAAATGCTCTGAGCCGGTTACATAGCTGAGTACTGTATACGGCAGCAGCTATGTTTGACAGGTCGATTGAGCTTGAATGATATAACAAAGTATGAGAAAACAAGACCAAATCAATATCAAGATTCGGAGGTAGTCTCAAGATAAAAACAAGATGACATGCTCATTTATTTACCTTGGGAGTACATGCTCATTGGTGATCTTTATATCTGCCTCTATTTCGTTGCTTATGTTTAGACAGAGATTCTTCATTTTATGGTAGGCTGTAGAAATTGTGACCGAATCCAAAAGAAAACCTTCAGAGTTGGAGGAAACATACTCATCGGTCTCAGCCATGTGCTTCCGGCACCTCTTCTTTGCTGCTGTCTGCAGTAGGTTTTTCATTAGACCAAGAAAATCGTGAACATGATAATCTTGATATTTTACAAAATCAGGTCTGTATGAGCTTACCTTAAGGTAATTCTTCAAAATTTCTTGTCCCTCAGGAGTCAATATATCATGAAGGAGGCAAAAAATCTGAACAGCTGGAGCAAGAGCTGTTGAAGCTGACTCTTGTACCGGACCAGATATGTCTGCCAACCCTGAAGGGCAGTTTTCATCTAAGGACTTGTAGTTCTCAAAAACATTTGCCAAGAGTTTTTCTATCTCTATTTCACAATCCATTAAGATACTTTTCTGCAAGAATAGAAAAGTCGTCAATAACTAGTAACCACGAAGATAATTAAACAAGCAGATTCCAAACTAAAATGTGATAACTCGTGATGTTTTCAATTAGCAGCATCAATTTGCAAAATAAAAGGGGAACTACCTCCTGCCTGGTTAAGCTCTTGTCACTTCGAGCGCTTAGGATGGGCACTAGTAACTCATGCACAAGCTGTAAGCAGGTTTTTGTAGGAGTTGCCACATTCATTACATGTGAGAGATATCTGCAATGTTTGGTGAAGTATATTTTGAGTTAGTAGATTTTGAGCTAATAGATACAAGACAGTATAGCCAAATATATTTATGATTACCTCAACTTGGTATATGAATCGGAAACTCCATAGTATTCTGCGAATTCACTCAACAACCATTTCCAAGATCCATTCAGTCTCAGGTTTTGAGCATGAAATCTTTGAGCACGTGTGGCAGCTTCTACTAGCAAATCGTATGCTAGTGTCTCCACAACAGGTGCACTCTGCAACAGAAAAAAATGCAAAACACTAGTGAGGGTATTATCACACAGAATATAGCATAGATAATAAGAGACTTGTTAGAGAAAGAACATACCTTTATGTGACAGTCTTCATCAGATGAGGGTGTGCTACCAATAAAGAGCTGGATCTTGCCTACACAGTCTTGTTCACCATGGTATATTGGCCACCATCTAACGTTTTCATTCTGAAAAATGTAGATTTTCTTCAGTATATCTAAATTTTCGAATACATAATAACATGTTCTCACAAGAATGGAAGATATTTAACACAGGGAGGCCGACACCTAAAGGCATTTACCGGATTGTCAGTTAAGGATGCCATAGGAATCGTTACTTTTCCTTGAGCTGATTTCTTCTTATCTTGGACTTCTATCAGAAGAGCGTCGCCTTCAGGCTCGGGAAAGCTGAAGGAGTGGAGTTGTGAGTAAAACATTCACTCGGAAAACTATGAAACTAAATTCTGTAGCTTTCATTTGTTCAAACAGCTTGCAAAGTTACAAGCGATTTCAAAAGAGAGAAAATGGCTTACAAGACATGGTAACTTCCAGTTCCTGATTGCAAACAAACGGAAGATCCTTGTTCAATTTGATCTCCTTCTGTTGTGCTCTTCATTTGAAGGTAGCAGGAGAATTGTTCTGCAGAAAGAATCACAAGATAGTCATGTCATCATATCAATAGAGTTATTATCCTTCATTTAGTAAACTGTGTCCAATCAGTGAAAAATATGGCCAATATCAGACCCAAATCAATCGGCCGAGACAATTTAAATCAATAACCAAATATCATTCAAATGGCTTAGTAAATGTTTAGATTTTCATGCAACAGAAGTAAACCTTCTGAAACTGCTGAAAGGGTAGCCGTCTTGATAGAACTCATCCCAGTCTTCACAAGTGATGAAACTTGCCGGCAATACTCTGCCCCCATTGGGGTGCTCATTAAACTCCGCAGCGAATCTATGCCTCTAAGTTTGCGTTGTGGTATCAATCGAAGTCTCTTCACTACAAACAAAATTGAAGAGGTATAATCAATATCTGATTCATGTCAGGCATCTACAAACTTATTTTTGTATTCAAGGTTTAGCTCTTCACAAGAAGAAGAACAGTTTTTACCTTCCACCCTTAACTTTCTGACCACGTTCTTAGACTTCAAAGGTGTCTTTTGCTCTACTTTCACCTTTCTGCTTTCTTCAGTTGATCGAACACCCCGAGGTTGCAAGAGAAATTTATGCAACCTATAAACAACACATACAAAATAGTGATTAAACAACACATACAACAAACAAGTCATGCCTTGAAAACCATAAAGAAACACATGTCTTACCCAAATGCACCACGAAGAAGACGACACTCATCACGAAGAAACTCAGGTGCCTCAGAAGAACCCCTTGACCATGCATACAAACATAGTCTTACGCAAGCATCATATGCCAGAAGACTTTGCCAAGCATATTGACCACTGCCGTTGGAAGATTAGAAAATGAAAAACATTTTGTAAGCAACAATTCCTATTTTCAAACCTTTTTCATTCCAAGTTGTGAAGAAAAAAACAAAGTAGTTAACCTGATACTATGGCAATTCAATTCATCAGAGCTGATGTCCTCGATCTGCGCAGCTTCCTCAGTTTGAGTCTCCCTGACACTGCGCCAAACAATGGTTACATTTACTAACACATCAATACTTCTCCGCAGAACAAAAATAGAAAGCTCGATGCATACCTTTCACTATACAATTGAGAAACGGTATCACCAGCTATGCATCCAATGTTTACTTGATGATTACTCTCAACACCTGCTTCTCTGCAAATCTCATCTTCAATCTGCTCAATTTCTTTTTCTAACTCCACGATGTTATCTTCTGGTCCAATATCCATTATAGGTGGTGCGCTTGGGGTTCCTATATCTTCAGTACTGTCCCAATACACCGAACCCTAAGACAACATTTTGCTCTCAAATTTAGCAATATTTCTGTAAAAAATTACTCAATTCAAAACTTCAGCGAAACCAAGTGTATACCTTGGAGCTCAGAGTATGCGGCCTCTCATCACGGAGATAGCTGCCGGGAGTCGAATTCGCCAGGGCGAGTTTCCGGAGTTTTAATTCACCGTCAGTGACTCTTCTATTCGCAAACGGAACTTCGATTCTCAGATTCTTATCAGTCAACACTCCTCTGTTTAATTTCCAGCTGGGCTTTGGCCCAAACACTTCTTCGTCATCGTAATAACGCCTCCCAACCGGAGTCCTTGACTCTTCCTCGTCATCATCGAGATCGTAATCGGAGAATAACTCGTTAACACCTCCTACTACGGCGTCAGAACCCGATGAAATACTCATGTCCTCATCGTCGTCGTCATCATCAGCACGAAGAGAAGTGGGAGTTACGAGCTTAGGTGATGATAACTGTGCGGAGCTCAACTTCAAGGGAGATAAGCTGCGAGGAGAGATGAAGGAGAGAGGAGATCGCGGGAAGGTGGTGGATGGAGAGAGATTCTCGGAGAGTGGAGATCTGGCGCGAGGAGTTCGAAGCTGGGGTTCGGGATTGGGTGATGGTTTTCTGATGCAGGTCGCCATGAGCAGCTCCGAGAGAGAGAGAGATCGGAAATGTTGAGCTGAGTGGAGAGTGAGAAGAAAGAGGAAAGATGAAGAGAGGATTGGGGAAGGGAGCGGCTGTTTCGATTAAAGAAATAATGGTAACGGCTAGTTTTGACCTCTCCTTTTCGTGTAATCGAAGGAGACGAGTGGGGAGCTGGCGCATTAATTTATTTATTTCTTTTCTTCTTGTTTTGTCGTTCACTGTAAATTCAACTCATCCCAGAAAAGGATAGACAGAGACTACTAATTTTGATATTCTTCTACCCAAGCCCATTGGTGTATAACTAATTAAAAAGCCTAATAAAATTTGGGCTTATTAATTAGGCTTTTCGTGCACGATAGTGTATCTCTCTGCTACATCACCGTGCTGTTAGTCTAATATTCACAGAGTATCCTTATCGTAATCAAATCGTGACCGTCTATTTACATCACAGTGATACACTAGGGTTCTATAGTGCTATTTTAAAATCGGTTTCTCTTTTCACATTTTCTTGTCAAGCCTCGTAACGAATTGTTCGGCGGCCACTGATCATCCCAGCCAAGCCATCATGGTGAGTTCTTTTCTTCTCTTTGTTAACCATCCTCTGCTCTCGAGTTTCTCTTGTTCCGTTCTTATTTGTCTCGACGTATACGATGAGTCTCAGCTAGATTGTATATTAAAATGTAGTTTATTTTTTCACATAATGTTGGTTTCGAGCTAGTTCATGGTTTGTTTCTCACATCTAGCTAGTCTGGATTAGTAATTTCGCAGCATTTCAACAGTGCCACATTTGCTTTGAATTGATCCTTATTGTTTGTACACTTAGGTGTTCGTGAAACCCCAGAAGAAGCAGGCTTACTTCAAGAGATACCAAGTCAAGTTCAGGAGAAGGCGTGGTATGTTATCTTAGACTATATACATGTATGTTTCTTCTCTAGTCCTCATATAGAAAAAAGTTGATCTGATTTGTATCTGTTTCTTAGAGGGAAAGACTGATTACCGTGCAAGGATCCGTCTTATCAATCAGGACAAGAATAAGTATAACACTCCCAAGTATCGCTATGTCGTCAGATTTGTAAGTGTTTTTTTTGACTTCTTTGTCCATTTCAGTTCTGTTGTGTCCTAATTTTGGGTTCTTGATGTTTTGCATGTGATAATAGACCAACAAGGACATCACTGCTCAAATAGTGTCTGCCACTATCACCGGTGACATTGTTCTTGCATCTGCCTATGCGCATGAGCTTCCTCGTTACGGCCTTAAAGCTGGTCTTACAAACTATGCTGCTGGTAAAGAAATTATCCCTTTCTAGCTTGCTTCATAATCGTCTCTCATTATTTTTATAAGACGCTGATGAATCTCTTGTTACACTATTTTAGCTTATTGTACTGGTCTCCTATTGGCTCGCCGTGTCCTTCAGATGCTTGAGATGGATGCTGAGTACGAGGGCAACGCTGAGGTACGAGTTAGCTATTGTTTTGTGTCTGCTTTTTCCCTGTTTAAATTAGAGTTAACTGATGCACCGTTTTTTATTCTTGTACAGGCCACTGGAGAAGATTACTCTGTTGAGCCGACTGACACCAGAAGGCCATTCCGTGCTCTTCTCGATGTTGGACTTGTTATGACCACAACCGGAAACCGTGTGTTTGGTGCCCTCAAGGTAGGAAATCTGATATCATTTAGATAAACAAGTGTTTTGTTATATTGGGGGATTTGATTAAATGAGCGTGAGTTTATGCTTTCTTATCTAGGGTGCTTTGGATGGTGGACTTGACATCCCACACAGTGACAAGCGTTTTGCTGGATTCAACAAGGAAGGCAAAAACCTCGATGCTGAAATTCACCGGAAATACATATATGGTGGTCACGTTGCTGATTACATGAAGGTATTTTTGTCTTAAACATAATTCTTGTTTGTGACATGTCCTTATGCATGTAATGTAATTATTATGTGCAGCTGTTGATGGAGGATGAGCCAGAGAAATACCAGAGTCATTTCAGCAACTACTTGAAGAAGGATCTTGCACCCGAAGGCATGGAAGAGATGTACAAGAACGTACACGCAGCTATTAGGGCTGATCCATCTATCAAGAAATCTGACAAAGAGGCTCCTAAGGAGCACAAGAGGTAGAAAAATCATGACAAATGGTTCTAAAAGAATTTCCTCTACGCATTGCTTTATCAGAAAGGCCTGAAAATATGGTTTTTGGATGATAATATAGGTACAACCCGAAGAAACTGACTTATGATGAGAGGAAGGCCAGTCTGATCCAGCGAGTGAAGGCTTTGAACTCTGCCATTGGTGGGGATGATGATGAAGACGACGAGTAAACATGATGGCTTCATCAACAATCTCTTTACCATCATATTCTCTATGGTTTTTTATATTTATGTGTTTTAAACGGAACCAAGTTTTGTCTTTTGGCGGGATTATGTAGTGAGTGGAGGTTTGATGAACACCTCCTTGTTTTCAATCGAATTGGAATAAAATCTAAGCGTTCTTTATAACTATGTCAGTGAGATTGGTATAAAACCTTTCCATGTAAGAGATTTGTTTCTATCATATGAAGAAACACTGTCCTTGGATGACTTGATAGAGAAAATTTATGTGAAAAAGCAAACGACGATGAAGCAAGGAACAAACAGTAGAGTCAAACTTGAATGTCACTGCCGTCGTTTGTCGATGTACCATAAGGTTCACGTTTACCGGTTAACCAATTTTCAGAGCAAACCTGTTTGTTTGTGATTCCTCTTCTCACTATAATAAGCAGCACAATCATCAAGAACAATAGTCAAACAGCTATCTATCAGCATATAAGCTAGCCCGTTAGTTACAAGTTACAACGATCGCAAGTTTTTTTTTTAATAATTAATCTAGGAAAATAAAGCTTTAAAATAATTAAATGGAGCCAGTGGGCTCGTCGAACCGGTCCAACAGAACCGTCTGGTTTGGGGAAAAATAGCGAACCAGAAGCTACTCCGTTGATGTAAAAAAAAATACTTAACTGAATTTTTCTCCTTTCAGTTTTCTCACGGCCACGACGGCGAACTTTAACCGGTACTCTTCTCTCTCCTATCTGAAACCCTATCGTAAAGAGCTTTTCGATGTCAAATCTTCATACCTGAAATTGATTTAGGGTTTTAAAAGCTTCAATTTTGTTTTGATTGGTGTTTCTTCTTCTCTCTGATTCTTCTCAGATCAAGTGAATATCCCACTAGTACCACGATGGTGAACTTGTTCTTATCTAAACCCAAGTGGGATGCTGATCCTCACAACAGCAGCAACACCGATGTGGTTTTGCCTCTGTTAAATAAACTGAGCTCTCACATCCAATCATTGGTGACTCGTGGAGCTCGATCAGAAGCTAAACTTTGGCTTTGCAGCGCCCTCTCAACCCTCTCTATATCCCCTAGAAGACAAGTCAATCTTTTCACGAAGTTGCTTAGATCAAAACCCAGAAAGAAGCAGCTCGTCTCTCAGCTCCTGCAACTCATGTTCGAAAAGAGACCCAAGAAGCTTGGTTCCGTGTTAGCTAAAAGAAGCTATCTACTAGAGAGATTCTTTGAAGGTAAAAGTCTTCTTTAAAGTTTTAATTTTTAATTACATGTTCTTGAGATTTTGCTTCATGTTGTTGTTGCAGGGAACCCGAAGCGTATACTAGAGTGGTTCTCTGAGTTTGCTTTTGACGGTGGCTCTGATCACAAACGAGGCGCAAAAGCCTTGGCGCAGTTTGCATTTGCTAACCGAGATATCTGCTGGGAGGAGCTCGAGTGGCGAGGCAAACACGGGCAGTCTCCTGCTGTTGTTGCTACCAAGCCTCATTACCTTCTTGATCTCGACGTCCAACGAACCGTTGAGAATTTTCTCGACAACGTTCCTGAGTTCTGGTCATCCAACGAGTTCGCTGAGTCGTTGAAAGACGGTCAGATTCTGTTCCTCGACGCCGAGTTCTTTCTAGATCTTTTCATCCGTTTCATGTATGAAGAAGACATGGACGATGTGTGGGATGCTGTGGAGGAGTTTCTGGCAGAGGAGTCTTTCTCTTCCTTGACGCAGCATCTGCTTATCACTCTCGAGGAGCGTGACTTGTGTCGGTTTCTTGAGTTGCTTGGGGACTGTTTCGATCCGAGGATCGAATCCTGGGATGTTGTTGGTGATTCGTCTTCCTGGCTTGGGGTTGTTGTGTCGAGATATGGCGATGGAGAGTCTATTGATGAGCTGCTGCTGCTGAACTCTGTTATCAACCAAGGTCGTCAGCTAGTACGGCTTGTGCGTGATGAGAACGTGGATGATGAAGGGGAGGTGTTGAAAGAAATTATTGCAGATGTATGCAGAGGTTTGGAAAACGGTAGTGGCTTTTCTATGATTGTGAGAGAGCTTTGGAAGATGAAACACACAGAGGTGATCAGAATGCTGGGGATACTTTCTTGGACTGTTCAGTTCAGGTTATCGGAGGAATGTCAGAGTCCAGATTCGTGGGAGTCTCTGTTTAGAGAAAATGGGATTGAGTTCCGCAGGTCAAGTGACCATTCGTTGGTAAGTCATAACGGATTCTCTGAAGAAAGCGAATCTGACTCTGGTGGTAGAAGCCGTGTTTCTAAAAAGAGGCAAAAGAAGGGGAAGAAGAGAAGAACGAAGAAGAAGAAGAGAGCTATTTCTGATGAGGATGAGGATGATGTTCTCATTGATGATGAGGTTTTAGGTCTGAATCAAATAAGTCGGAGTTGGTTGCTATCTACTGATGGGTTTTCTGCAACATGGACCAGTGTGAGTTTCCTGTTCTTGTTTTATTTCCTTATTCTTCTTATAATAGATGTGTTTCTTATTCGATTTATTTTCATGTGAGTTGATTTTTCAGGTGGATTTACCAGAATACATGGCAAGACACTGTTTGTCCAGATGGATGAAGTGGTTTCTAGCTAGACAAGAATGATTCACAACTCAGATGACAAAATGGTAAGGTTACTGCTTACAACCATAACTAGTGCGCTTTACGTGTACACAACAACGAGATTTCAAAGATGTTTTCTTGTATGCAGATCCTACAATAGGTTCCAAAACTGCAAAACTCTATACACATCTATATTATTAAAATAGAAGTACACTTAAGAATTGACCCTTAGTTTTCAATATTATTTACACTACCATGCCACTGAGAATTAAATTAAACTATCTATTTTAATGCTTATATTTTTCTGTTTGAGTTATGTCTTTTCCATAAATAAAATTTGAACTAAACACGTTATTGTTTTCCTAAAATAAAACAAAACTTTTCCTTTATATTCGTACAAACAATTCAATCGTTTACCTCAAAGTACAATCTCCAGTTATACATCTTTCTTTAATAAAACCCATCAAGATATACATGTATAAAAACAAAAAGGTAAACTATACAAGTAACATATAAAGTATATCGACAATTGTATATTAATGTAAACTAATACATTTTTTTTAAACTAATGTAAACTAATACCTTGAAAGTGTGTATATGTATTTCTTTATGTATTATATTAAAACCAATCTATAGAAATCGATTTTAGCTAATCCTTCTAAACAATTCCTTGGTAATTAACTTAGAATCAAAATAAAATGACAATGTTCAATATTAATAATACATTTAAAATATAGAAAGGAAACGTACACAAACAATAAAAATATTATATATTACTAAATCGATTTCTTACGTTTCCAAATAAAAATTTCCTCCTTCAATTCGGGAACTGTTTATAATAAACGAGTGATATTGTAGAATATTTACATTTCAAAGTGTATCCATGATTTTCGCTATCTATTATACAGTATTTAAGAACACAATATAATATATATAGTTTGTTTCCTAATATATTCTTCATCGCTTGATTTGGGGAATACTTAACAGCAAATTAAATATTTTCAGAAAAATTAACAGCCAAGCAACTGCCTATATTGACGCTAACAACAAGATTTTATGGAAACAATTTATATTCTTAGTAATATCATATCTTTACAGTTTCCACGTTTGGTCTAAGCATATTCTCTACATTAGGATTTCTCAATAACATTATATATATTCGACGTTGCAGAAGCTCTTTAAATAAAAATAATAAACATGCAAACTTTATAAAAACTCATGAGATTTTCTTGAACGATTTTTTTTTTAATTTTTTTTTTAAGATTCCTTAAGAAATTAAAAAATCACTTCGCAGATAATGTCTAGGGGATTAGGAGATGCTCTTTTTCGCTTTTCTTTTCATTATCCAACGTTGGCTTCATAATATAAGTCCAATTATATATAAATATTTGATTTGTTTATATAATACACTGTGATATAATAGACGATTAAAATCACAAATTATAATTATTCAAAGTAATAAAACAAAAATTTAATTTTTAAAATGTTATATTAACAATTATATAATACATTTTAATTTAAAATATATATATTATACCATTGGTACAAATAAAAAATTAACGTGAAAGAAAATATTTATACGGTCAATGGTCAAGCTATAGAAATAAACAACAACAACGCAAGATTATTTTTAACAAATTTAATAGATTTTAATAGAAATTATAGTTCCAAATATGTTTATATATTTTATGTAATTATAAATTTAATTTATTTGTTTTTACGAGATGCTAAGATTTTGGAATGGAAAAAAATAATATGATCCACCTTTATATTATTTTAATTAGGAAATTTAAAAATTCATATCAGAATATTTTATTAGAATTTTAATTTTATTACAAATGCAAAGGTTAATTTTCAATCTAAATTTATGTTTAAATATTACAAATACATCATTTAATATAAAAACTAAAAACATAAAATAAATACCCGTCCGGTCGGGCGGGTCAAGGTCTAGTTGTTCATTAAGAAGGTCGTCGTTACTCATTAAGAGCTTTACTGAAGATGGTAAAAATGAGAAGATAGAAAAGAGTGTTAAAGGCATTTGCAAATAACACTAGAAAATGTTGAAGCAAGGAAATATAGCTCAAGAGGCAAGACTATGAAATTACATCATGATCTCTCAGTTAAAGGCTGGTGTAACTTCTGCCACCAATTCTTTTGCGCACATGTTAGTCTCGTGATTTCCTTTAAGGCACGCAGTTCATTTAATTGTAGCTGCTGAATAAGTATAACTCCAATTTTGTTACTAATCATTTGAATAACCTAATAAAGTCAAATCATAATCCGTTGTTGCATTTAACATGGATATCAGGTTTATTGGTAAATGGTAAACCCAAAATCTGAAAAGAAGATAAGAAGAGTGTGTGGGAGAGAGTTTGGCTTTTTGAATAAGTTTAAAATGCCAAGCAAGTACTGTTCAATAGTTTGATGTTTCCCATGAAAAGGAAAGAAAGTGGGTAATAGAGAGAGAGAGTGGTGGGTGTGGTGCAGAAAAAGTCAAGAAGATTCTTTTGAAAGACGGGTTAACACTTCAGAGCCCAAGTAATTATTGCATATCTTATATACAGTCTTTTCCTGGATTCACTAAATCTATAATACATTTGAAATACAACAAATCCAAAACAAAAATGTTATTTTGTTACTTTGGTAAGAAGAAGGTAAGAGTATTAAATTTAACCCATAACGGGGTAAGTAAGACCATGGCTAGTAGGAATAAATAAATAGGCTACTTTGGTTGGTAAAAGTAAAAATGGTGCCAGTGTCTAGTTATTATTACTCTCATATGTCACAGCTCACAAGGACAGAGAGAGAGCCATTATAGAGAGTTTTAACTTCTTTCATGTGAACAGTGACTTTGCAGAAACCCCCAGAAGCAATGCAGACCTTTTGTTGTTTCTCCATCTTCCTCCTCCTGCTATCATGCGCACCTTCCCCTCTATCCTGCGCACCTTCCCCTCTATCCTGCGCCTCCTCCGCCCACAATCTCGGCCGTCGTCACCTCTCCGACGACGCAGGAGCTCTTCTCACTCCCGCTTCACCCATAAGTCCTCCTTTCTTCCCTCTCGAGTCCTCCGCTCCTCCTCCGCCTCCACCGCCCACCTACGCCGCCTTCCCTACTTTTCCCGCCAACATCTCCGCTCTAGTCCTCCCCCGCTCTCCTAAACCGCATTCCACTTCCCCTGCTCTTCTCGTCCCGGCCATCTCCGCCGTCCTCGTCGTCGCCACTGTCATCGGCGCAGCTCTGTTCCTCTACGGCCGGTGGAGAGGGCAGAACCGTCATTTCAAGGACACTAACACTAGTCTCCGTAGTGGTAGTAGTAGCAGTCAACATAGCCATGGGTATGATGAAGAAGAACCGAGACACGTCATCACCAACAACTTCTCTGTTTCCGCTTCTTCTCCAACCTCGGAGATTCTATACCTCGGAGGAGAGGAGGTACCTGACCGTGTTATAACGAGTTTCGTGAAACCTCCTGAGTCGCCGGAGATACGTCCTCTTCCACCGTTGCCGCGTAGCTTCCAACCTAGCTACGAAGCTGATGAGAGAAACAACAACAACGACGAGGAAGAAGAAGACGAAGACGAAGACGAAGAAGAAGAGTTCTTCTCACCTCTCGCTTCTTTATCCGGCTCCGCGAACTCGAGTCCATCTCGCTCCGAGTTCGAGCAAAGCTCCTCCTCCTCCTCGGGCTGGGTTTCTCCGGCGAGGTCATTCTCCATGACTCTGTCTCCAGTTCAACAGCAACGCTCGTTCAGCAGACTCTCAGACGTCTCTTCCGATCGAAACCTTCAGTCTCCGTCGCCGGAGAGACTACGCATGAGAAACAGTAACGGACACGTGTCGTCTTCTCTGAGAATGTTCAGCTTCTTTAACCAGAACCTCAGCTTCCCTCGTATCTCCTCTGCTTCCACCTCGCCGGACAGAGGAGGTTTCGCGAGAACGCCGCTCTCGTCTCTCTACTCGTCCGTTTCGAACTCTCCCGACGGGTTGTTCCGGAAGTTTATCAACAGCTCGCCGCCGATCTGGAACGACTTTAGTCGGAATGTGAAGTCGGTGTTGCTCTCCTCCGAGTCCGTTTCGTCGAGAAGGGATTTTGTTATCAACGTCGGTGACTCTGCTTGTCGGGTTTGGAACCAACAGAGCCAAGCAGCTCCTCCTCCGACGAGACCACCGCCTCTTGTCCCACCTTCTCAGTCTTTTGTGGTTCAGAATGATGTGAAAAAGCCATCCTTTTCGGAGAAACTAGTACAAGGTTCTTGCCAGAACACAGCTTGGGATTGTCTTAAGTCGAGCTCATTCAAGTAAGAGAAAGTGGAAGTTATCTTTCTTTGTTCTTTATATTCGGCCTCTATTGATAAGAGTTTGAGGGAGTTTGTTTTCTGTGTCTGTTTGTGTGGCAGATTGAACAAAGAGATTGTAGAGACTCTGTTCATCTCAAACTCGTCAAGCCCAAACGTAAACCAGAGAGGTCTGACCTATAATCCTCCGACTCAAAACGAAGTTTTATACCAGAACATTGCTTCTCTGCTTCAACTACTTAACTTGACCACAAAGGATGTTTGTAACGCTCTTCTTGAAGGTAAATCACCGGCTAATTGTTTTTAAAGAAAAAAAAAATCTATTGCCATTTTGAAATGTTATTGATTTGTGTTGTTGGTTCAGGCGACTCTAATGTACTTGGAGCTGAACTTCTTGACTGTCTATCGAGATTGGCACCTAGTAAAGAAGAAGAAAGGAAGTTGAGGAGCTGTAGTGATGATTCTGTGTTTATCAAGCTTGGTCCAGCTGAGAGGTTTCTTAAGGAGTTGCTTCATGTGCCGTTCGTGTTCAAACGGGTTGATGCATTGCTCTTTGTAGCTAACTTCAACTCCGAGATTGAATACCTCAGACGATCATTCAGTGTTGTACTGGTAAAAATCTACATATATTCATCTGATCTTGGTAATTTCTGTCTCATAAGGCTATTTTTCTGCAGGCTGCTTGCGAAGAACTAAGGAACAATAAAACGTTCTCGAGGCTTCTTGAAGCTATACTCAAGACAGGAAACAAGATGAGTGTTGGAACAAACTCTCATGCTTTCACATTTGACACTCTCCTCAAGCTCGCTGAGGTCAAGGGACTAGATGGGAGAAGCACCGTCTTGCATTTCGTCGTTCAGGAGATGATAAAATCTGAAGGCTCTGTGAAAGCTTTAGACCTGCTAAGAAACCTGAGCTCGGAGATGGAGACGGTCAAGAAATCAGCTGACATGGAGCACGGTGTTCTAACAAACGGTGTTTTGAAGCTTTGTCAGGGAATCAAGAGCATGAAGGAGCTTCTGATACTGAGCGAAGAGAGTGGATCTTGTGGAGAGCAGTGGCTGAAGTTCGAGGCTAAGATGGCTCGGTTCTTGGAAACTGTTGCAGGGGAGATTCTGAAGATCAAAGAACAGGAGAGCTCAACGCTGTCTGCATTGGAAGAGGTCATAGAGCTATTCCATGGAGGTTCTTTCAAGGAAGAAGGCCACACACTGAGAGTTTTCATGGCTGTGAGATACTTCCTGTCTTCTCTGGACGAAGTATGTAACGAAATGGGAGACAGATTCTCAGCTTAAGATTTTAAAATGTAGTTGTAGTAGTTTATTAGGAAGCCTTCAGTTTTCTGTTATCTCTAGAATGAGATACTTCTAAACTTAAGAGGTCTTGCGGTCTGTAACCTGATGAGCTGTTTAGCTTGAAGTAGCATTAGATGTATGGATTTTAAGACATGTCTTGTAATTCTCTCAACTTGAAACCATTTTCTCCCAAGGCATAAGCCTACATTTGCAGTTTTTTCTCTTCTTCTGGTAACTAACTACCCTGTCTAGTTCAACTTCTAGTCTTCTGCACCAACTATAGAACACACTCATGCAACTGATGCAAAGACATAGGAGAAGAGGGATACTGTATATACTTAGCATAAGTAGAAAGGAAGAGACATTGTTCTTATTGTTAAGGGATCATACTATTAGTTGCAGCATGATTGCTAATACGACCAATCTGTCTAAACAATAAATGTGTGGGATACGAATATAAATCTTTTCAACCATATAGAATAGTGCTGCAAAAATTTTAAAGAACAGCAAAAATGAGTGACAAAAGCAAACCAGTGAAGCTCAGTGTAGTAATAAGAGAGAGTGCATCTAACAATTTCTTATATTACAATCACACACCATCGACGAGGAGAAACCAAACACAGAAAGAAGAAATACAATACTTATACATATATATATATATATCTTGGGACTGCTAGGACTAAAAGATATTCGTTTCAGAAGTCTTACCCTTCTTCCTCTTTGATCAGCGAACTATGAGCTCTTCAATGAAGTCGCCTTCTCCTGATTCAGACGGAACTAAGATATCATCTTCGGTGGTGAAGTTGTAGCTCTCTGCAATTGCCCTCAGAAACTGATACACCTCAAACATGGTAGGCCTCTGCTTTGCTACTTCCGGTAGAACGCAGTTGCATGCTACTTTGAGCACTTTGAAGATCTCATCATTCACACCCTTCCCAAGCAAGGACCTATCAATCGCCTCCTGCAGTTTTGACTCGCTCGATAGCTTTGTAACCCATTCCACCAGGTTACCCTTAAAGCTTTCTTCTTCTTCCTCGGCTTCTTCAGATCCTAGCGTCGTCACACCAGTAGCTTTTTGACCCGTTACAAGCTCTAGAAGCACAACCCCGAAGCTGTACACATCTCCTTTTGGAGTGGCCACCATGGTTCTCGAATACTCTGGAGCAACATAACCAAAATCACCAAACTCCCCATTCACAAACGTGCTTAAATGAGTATCAATGGGGTTCATCAGCCTAGCTAAACCGAAATCCGAGATCTTAGCCTCGAAATCTGCAGCCAACAGTATGCATTTCGAGCTTATGTTGCGATGGATGATCCTCGGGTTGCAGCTGTGGTGAAGCCACGCTAGTCCTTTTGCCGCTCCCAACGCGATTTTCAGCCTCGTAGGCCAGTCCATGGGCTTGAAGGACTCTTCATCTCCGGGATGTAACTGATCATAGAGGTAACCGTTGGGCATGTACTCGTATATCAGAAGCCTCTCCTTCTTGGCAATGCAATAGCCCAAGAGAGGGACCAGGTTTCTGTGTTTTACAGATCCCAACGTCTTCATCTCTGAGTCAAGCTCTTTCTCAGAGTGTTGAGAATCCTGCATCCTCTTTACCATGAGAGGAGTCCCGTCTTCGAGCACTCCTTTGTACATAGTTCCTGTTCTTCCTTTTCCGATGATGTTATCTTTCTTGAACTCCTCCGTTGCCTTCATTAGATCGCTCAACTTCATCTTTGACACTGACTTCTTAAACATGAAAACCTGAAAACACACACACAAACACCGAACATATATCAAAATTCTAGAACATAACATCATACTCCATCTGTTTCATTTTAAGTGTTGTTTTAGATTAATGCAAAATATTAAGAAAATATTTAAAATTTTACTCTATAACTACACTTAAAATGAAACAGAATGATCAATGAGGTTTTTTGTTTTACCTTAACGCCTTTCTGTTCTTTCAAGATCCTAGCCCATCTGTTCTCTTCAGGATCATCCTGCAACTTCTTCCGAACAAGAGCCAATCTACGGAAGTAGAAGAACAAGACAACCCCAACGACTAACGCTGCTGCAACCAGTCCACCAACCGCCGCTATAACAACAACTTTAACACGAGAGCCATTAGCACCCTCACACGGATCCAGAGGCTTACCACACAAACCTTGGTTTCCAGCAAAGTCATTAACTCCAAATTTCACGTTGGTTTCGTTGAAAGTAGGGATAGGACCCGAGAGACGATTGTTAGCCACAGATATCTTAGTAAGCCGTCCGAGTTGCCCCAGCTGAGGAGGGAGAGTCCCAGTGAACTGGTTACCATTAAGCGAAAGGATGTTCAAAAACGTAATGTTTGCGACACTGACAGGGATTTCACCAGAGAAGCTGTTCACGGAAAGGTCGAGAGTTGTAACCGATGGAATCAAGGAGTCGATGTTGGTCGGTAAAGGTCCAGAGAAGTTGTTTCTCGAAAGGTCTAGACCTGTCAGATCAGAGCAATTCTTGATCCCAACGGGAAACACTCCTCTGAGGCCAAAACCGGAAAGCTTAATGCTCAGAACTCTGTTCTCATCATCGTGCCAGCAAGTCACACCAGTGAACTTGCAGATGTAACCTGCAGTCTCGTTGTTGCCGAAGACCCAACTCAATAGATTTTCGTTTGGATCCGTGAGTTGGGATTTTATGCTCCTCAAGCAGTTTACGTTGGCCTCGTTTGCATCGATGGAGCTAGAGAGGAGCAGCAAGCAGAGACCAGTCCCCAGGAAAATTGTGAAAACTAACCTAATCACCATCATACTTCAAATTCGCTAGAAACTACAGAACAAGAATCTAGGGTTCCCTCCGATGCGCATCAAAAGTCCTGCAAGAATATAAGTTATAAATAGCAACAAATCAACTGGAAAATTCCGCCATAGAAGAAGAAGAAAAAAAAAGCGATCTTGAAATGAGTTGACTTAAGAGACCCGATGAGAATTCGCAAATTGGGGAGAAACTTACAAGGGGAAAATTGTCAGGAATACAAAACGGGAGCTTTGGTCTTGGTCGTGATGCTCCTCTTGTTCATGTGTGTTTAGAATGATGAGGAGGAAGAAGAAGAAGAAAGTCGCGCATCTGCGTGTTTGCAAGTGTGTTTATGAAAGGAGAAGGAAAAGCGTGAATGATGAAATGACTCTCTCTCTTTAATAATTTTAAAAAAGATTATAAAAAAAAAAAAGATGGAGTCGTCTGTCTGGTGTGTCGTTGACTCAGACTTTGGATTGTTTTGTGGAAGAATCAAAACATCGTGGAGAATAGGGCAAAACAAAATTCATCAGACTGATGAGAACGCAAACCAAATCGGTCTTTGCGCGTTAAGTATTTTCTTTTTTTTTTTGACTTTTCAACATCATATATTATCTCATCGAATTATCTCGGCTTTTTAATTCGATTATACTTTTTCTAATCTTTTTAAATTCGATTATACAACTCAGGATATTTGTAGGCTTTTAACAATTTTGAAAGTCGGCCCGATACTATTTTAGCCTTAAACCAGAGTTATTCCTTTTGAGCTTTTAACAGTTTTGAAAGTTTGGCCCAACGTCGGCCCAGCGCTATTATAGTAGATGTTTTAAGTTCTTTTGATTGCGAAATAACAGTATAACACATAGAGAGTGGAGATACCAAACCATAGGAAGAGAAAAAGCAAAGGGTAAAGAGTAAATTACAAGCAAGTGAAGTTTCCGGCAGCTTCAGACAAACTCACGTGCCAAACCTATTTAAAAAACTTTAAAGGACACTCCAACTTCTTGACTCGAGCCACTCCGTTCGTCTTGTCAAACCGGATGGTCTAGAATGAGTGAACCACCACACCACTCTCTCACGTGCCTCGACTTGTATTGGTAAAAAAAAAAAGACAGAGACAAGGAAGAAAGCGTCTGTCATAAATCACTTTGCTTTTTGCCTCCCTTCAACTTTATCCTCTTTCCTTCCTAGCAGCCATTAGGTATTTCACTTTCCTCTTTCTCTCTCTCTCTCGCCTACCCGATCGCTCAAAGATGGATCCACCATCTTCCGGTGCTTCCTGAACATTTCCGATCTCTTTCTCACTTCATCTGATTCTCCGGGTATAATTGTTTTCTCTCTCTTTTGGTGTATTGTCTTTGTTTGCTCTTCTCTCGTTTTCTTTTTCTATCCACTGTAGCTAGGGTTTGTTGATTTTGCCAAATAGTAGCTCTTTTCGTCGAAAACTTCCTGCTAAAACTTTGAATTTTGCTCTCGAAAGATCGCTTGTGTGATGAATTGAGTTGAGGAATATATCGGAATCATTCGATCAGCTGGCTTAATCGTTGGACTAGTTGTTGAGAATGAGTTGTCTCTGTGTCTAACACTATGAATATGATTTTTTTTTTCTTGAATCTGTAGAAGTTTATGGGGTTTCTTTTTCTTTTGTCTTTACTCGCTTGCAAGCTTCTTTCTTGTTCACATATATCGTCTACTATGATTTTGTCTTTTCGTCTAACGAGAGAAGATGTCACTGGACTCTGACAGTCTTGACTGATCTTTGTTCCCCTGGTCTTGATGATTTTTTTTTTGTAGTTTTGTTTGTTGTTTGGAATATCTTGGAGCTCTTCTTCGCAGCTTGGAGTTTGGACTTGTTTAAATTTGGTAACCTTTTTGTCTCTGAATCTTTATGATTCCCCCCTTATATAAGTGGATATTTTATTCTTCAATATGGCAAGGTGAATATTTTGTAGTTCTGACATGTATGTTTGTTATCCGGTAATGAGATCCTTTGGCTTCTAGTGTTGGAATCTTAATTTGTTCTTTACTGTGTATTCATGTTTATTATTTTATTTTCATACTGGGTTTTATTTGTTCAATACTTTTTTTTTTAATCTCGTACTTAAATATCCATTTGTTAGCTATGGAGGATACCAGATCAGTTGCTTCGCTCATGGACTCTACGTCATCCAAGATTCAGCAGCTTCAGAAGGCCTTTGCTGAACTCGAAAGCCAGCGCGCCGTGACACTTAATCTGAAGTGGAAGGAACTCGAGGAGCATTTCCATGGGCTTGAGAGGTCCTTGAAGAGACGGTTTCACGAGCTTGAAGATCAGGAAAAAGAGTATGAGACCAAAACAAGGAAAGCTCAAGAGTTGTTGGAAAAAAAGAAGGCAGCTGTTGAGGCCAAGGAAAAGGTGTCGCTAGAAAGGCTTCAGAAGAAGAGAGACGCAGCTGTGTTTGCTATAAACAGTGCTTTGGTTAAGTACAAGGATACTCCTGTCAGTATCACTTCTATTGGTGAGCGTCTAGAGGATTCACCCAATGCCTTTGTTGCTGATGGTGCCGATGAGAATCCAGATGGTACTGTGCAAGATGCAGCGATCTCACCTGTGATTGGAAATTTTGAGGTGAAGGCTTATCCGCAGTTACTGAAACTGTGCGGGGATATGGACTCAACAGGTCTCCATAAGTTTGTATCAGATAACCGCAAGAACCTTGCATCACTAAAGGAGGAGATTCCTGTGGCGTTCAGGTCTGCAGCAAACCCGGCAAGCTTAGTGTTGGACTCTCTGGAAGGCTTTTACCCCATGGAGGCACCGAACGCTGATGGAAAGAAAGACGCTAACCTCTTGGGAATGCGCAGGACCTGTATCATGTTGATGGAGTGCCTTAGCATACTGTTGTCTGGTCTGGACAGCAACTCCCTTGCTGCTGTTCTCTCAGAAAATGTTAAGCAGAGAGCGAAAAGTATTGCAGAAGGATGGAACCCGTTGCTTGAAACTCTTGACATGGATGCTTGCAATGGTAATTCTTTGGAGGCGCATGCGTTCCTGCAACTACTGGCCACTTTTGCTATTGTTTCCGACTTTAAAGAGGATGAACTCTTGAAGCTGATCCCCATGGTTTCACGTCGCCGTCAGGCAGCTGAGCTTTGCCGCTCTCTTGGATTGTCTGAAAAAATGCCTGGTTTGTCCTCTAATTTTAATTACATGGCTTAATTCTCTAACATGTTATATAACATTGGATCTGAAGGTTGATGTTTGGTTTGGTCAAGGATCTATAGATGAGATGGATTTCTAGTTTTACATTTGCAATGCACATCCAAATTATATACCTTCACCATTC
This sequence comes from Brassica nigra, assembly GCA_016432835.1. Lineage (NCBI taxonomy): Eukaryota > Viridiplantae > Streptophyta > Magnoliopsida > Brassicales > Brassicaceae > Brassica > Brassica nigra. The sequence continues at coordinate 9,620,955 of CM028247.1, read as the reverse complement.
CAAATTATCTATACCTTCACCATTGGTCTTAATCTTGATGACCACCATTGCTTATTGATGTAGGTGTGATTGAAGTTCTCCTGAACAGTGGAAAACAGATCGATGCAGTGAACTTGGCATTTGCGTTTGAACTCACAGAACAGTTCCCACCTGTCGAGTTACTCAAGTCTTACTTGACCGAAGCAAAGAGATCTGGCAACGCATCTCCTTCTGTTCAGGCTAGTCTTCCCTTACTTGATAACCTGCATTATACATTGCCTAAAAACGAGTGGTCTGATCTTTTACTGAACTTGATTCGCTACCTTCTCTCGAGCATCTGGCTCTGAGCTTTGTTCAGTTAGCTATTATCTTTTACTTGAGAGTTCTAAACCTTTTGAATCTTGAAACCGATGCATTAGGTCTTAATTACTTTTGGTGTACTAATGCAGGATGAGTTCAATGAGAAGGAGCTTACAGGGCTTAAAGCCGTGGCCAAGTGTGTGGAAGAGCATAGCCTGGAAGAGCAGTACCCAGTTGAGCCACTTCAAAAACGGATTCTCCAGCTGGAGAAGGCCAAAGCAGAGAAAAAAAGAGCAACAGAACCCACAAAGCCTCAGACAAAGCGACCACGTGGTGCTCAACCCCGAGTCACTGACAACCACAACAACAACAATAACAACAAGACAGGATATGGTAGAGTCATCCCTGAGAGGTATCCGCAGTATGTGTATGACAACAGACCTTTCCTTAACGGTCCAATCATGACAGCACAAGCACCTCCTCCTCCTCCTCAGACTTACACTTTCAGTCCAGCTGCTGCTGCTCACGGGAACTTCTACGGGAACTGCTATCAGTACCACCAAGCTCCTCCTCCTCCTTACTTTCACTAATGATGGTGAATGTGACTGTGACTCTCTCTCTCTTCTATGGTGTTAACTTGTGGCAGGCTCTTTAACCCCTCCTTCTCCTACTAGTCCTTTTCCTTTGTTGTTGTACGGATGATTTTAGTATTTTTAAGGATCAACCCTACTCTAAACAAAAACAAAAAAATACTTTCTATTAATTATATTTTCTATGTTGTATTGTTTTCTTTCTTGCTATCCAAAAACAATAACAAAATAATCCGTTAAAGAGGTGGTAATTACAATACTAACCCCGTTATTAGTGTAAATAAAGAAAAGTTTGTGGGGATACTTTTTGAATTTTGAAATTATCTTCAGTCTCTCTCTCTCAGCTATCTCCCGCCGAATAGTAAGAGTCTGAGATGAGAATCGCCGAGATCTCCACGCCGGACTTCCGCCGCGAGATTCACCGTGAAACCGACGAGTCTCACACTCACCATCCTCTCCTCTCCGAGATCGAGCTCCTAATCCAGCAATCCGAATCCATTTCCAAAGATCAGCCGCTACCGCAATCTCTCCCTTCCTCTCTCAGACAATCCCTGACTCGGCTGAGTCAACTCGCTCCTTTTCCCGATAACTCCTTCAAGATCACCATATGGAAGCTCAGCTTCCGCCTCTGGAACGCCTGCGTCGATCTCTCCAACGCCGCCGCGCTCCAATCCTCTCCGTCCTCCGCCGAGAGCGTCGCGAATCTCAGACACGTTGCCGCCGATATGCTGTTTTTGGCCGGAGACGTCACGGGAGTTCCGTCTCCGACGATCAAGTCCTCGCTCATCTACTATCGGACCGGTCTCGTGTGGCACGACCTCAAAAAATTCGATCTCGCCTCCGATTGCTTCGAGCGAGCTACTGAGATCCTCTCGAAGATCGATACCGCGAAAATCACCGATGCGGGAGAGAGGAAACTGTTTCTTGATCTGAACCTAGCGCGATCTCGAACCGCCTGGGAAGTTTCCGATAGGAATCTGGCTGTGACGCTGCTCAATCGAGCGAAGAATATGCTGTTTTGCTCACCGGATCACTACAAGGCCCTCTCGAATCAGTTCCTCGCGTTTGGTAAAAACACCGTGTCTAGAGAGGACGACGATGCCAGTCTAAACGATGCTCTCAGGCTCATGAATGAGTCGCTGGATCTTTGCGAGAAGGGGCTGGGTACTGCGAAAACTCGGGAAGACACCGTGGAGTTCACGAGCATGAGAATCAAGACTCTGCGTTTCATATCCGCAGTCCATTTGCAGAAGGGAGAGTTCGAGAGTGTGATCAAATGCGTGAAAGTTCTCAGGAACGGAGGAAACGGTAGTGATGGAGCAGATCAGCACGCTTCGTTACCTGTGCTGGCTATGAAGGCGTGGTTAGGGCTTGGTAAGCACAGCGAGGCGGAGAAAGAGCTGAGAGGTATGGTGGGGAACAAAGACATTCCAGAGTCAGTGTGGGTATCCGCTGTGGAGGCTTATTTTGAGGTGGTGGGGACTGCTGGAGCAGAAACTGCGAAAGGTGTGTTCTTAGGTCTGCTTGGAAGGTGTCATGTCAGCGCAAATGCGGCGCTTAGAGTGGCCCATCGGGTCCTTGGAGAGAGTAGGGGAGGTGATAGTGGTTCGAGGATTAGAGCGAATGTTGTGGCTCAGCTTGTTTCAGACGAGAGGGTTGTTGCTCTCTTTGCTGGTGAAGCTGTGACTAATGAGAGGAAGGCGATACATTCTGTTCTGTGGAACAGGTATGTTTTCTCCATTAATATAACGTTCATCTCATGTTGGTTACACCTGTGATTGCACTACTGCTTTTCTGTTTGTATGTACTGCATCCTAGTTTACCTTGGCCACAGCAGTTGATAGTTTCCTTTGTTGTTTTTCTGAGTCTATGTCGTGAGGATCTAATTTGGGTATCTCCTGCTTTTTACAGTGCTTCAGCTCATTTCGGTGCTAAAGATTTTGAGACAAGCGCAGAGATGTTTGAGAAATCGATGCTCTATATTCCACATGATATAGAAAACAGAGTTTTCAGGGCAAAAGGCTTCAGGGTTTTGTGTCTTTGCTACCTCGGGCTCTCTCAGCTGGAACGAGCTCATGAGTACATAGAAGAAGCTGAAAAGGTACATTTATAGGAGGAAACTTTTATTTCCTACGGTTCTGGATTTCAACTCCGGATTGCTAACTAGATTACTGTCTATGCAGCTTGAGCCCAATATTCATTGCTCTTTTCTTAAGGTGAATGGTTTTTTCCTCAGTGATTAAAATAATCCCATTTTTATAGTCTACCCTAAGATGTATGGAGTTTATTTGGAAAAAAAAAACTTTCAAGCAACTTCTTTTTCCTTCTGATACCTGCAGTTCAAAATCTACCTACAGAGGAAGGAGCACAGTTGTGCCATCAGTCAGATCGATGCAATGTTGTCCTGCCTTGATTTTTCTCCACATTATCTGTCCCTTGCAGCACATGAAGCTATTTCTTGCCAAGCGCTTTCAGTTGCTGTTGCTTCTCTTTCCAAGTTCCTCAGTTTCTACATCTCAGGGAAGACCATGCCAACCACAGAGGTCGTCGTCTTCCGTACCTTAGTCAGTATACTGACTCGAGACGTTGGCAGCGAAACAGAAGCTCTTAACTTCATGTCGCAAGCTCAGAGCAGGGCATCTAAGCTTGGAACAGAGTGTTTCTTTGGATCAGGAGAAACTGGAAACCGAGAACAGAAGTGGTTTGCCCTGACTTGCTGGAATCTTGGGTCAAAGTGTGGGAATGCAAAGAAGTATGAGCTCTGTGGTGAATTCTATAGGCTGGCATCAGAGTTTTACAGCTATTTGGATACCGGGGAGCCTGGAGAAAACACAGTGATGATTTTAAGGTCCCTAGTATTAGCTGTTACCGCTATCATTGCTTTGGAGAAGCAAAACAAGAGCTCACTGACTGAAACCCAAGTCAAACTCGCTGCAGAACTGCTCGTGAGAGCCGGAAAGGTCTTATCCTCCTCTTTGTCACATGATAGGCACCATCACTTGCTGAGTTTCATCTTTCAGTTCTCTGATGTTTAACTTTTTTTTAAAAATGCAGATTATGTCTTCTTTGCTCTCGGATGGTAAAGACTGTATCATGGAGCCAGAACTCATCTTCATGTACACTATAACTGCCTATGACATACACGGAAGGCTCAACAACTCAACATTCCAGCTACTAGTGGTAAAGACGTTTGCTGGTTCCAAGTCTTGTAACTACAACTATCTTCTCCAACTTGGGATTTTCGCTTCTCAAAGCCCACGGTCCAACCCAGACGTGTCAACCTTTGCTCTTAACGAATGCCTGTCCGCACTGATCGCATCTGCTTCACCAGATTACCCAACCATAGCCCTCATAATCCGGAAGTTGATTTCCCTATCCAGCGTCCACAAAGGCGATACAGAGGAGGAAGCAATTCAAAAGATGTATAAACAAGCATACAGGATCATGGTCGGGTTAAAGGAAGGGGAGTACCCGACTGATGAAGGGAAATGGCTTGCAATAACAGCTTGGAACCGAGCAACTTTGCCAGTGAGGCTAGGACAGCTAGAGACCGCTAAAAAATGGCTGAGTATCGGTTTGGAGATCGCTGAGAAGGTTTCGGGCATGGATACTTACAGGGCTTGTATGGAGGATTTCTTGGCTAGTTTTCAGACAAAAGTTTCTTCTGCAGCAGCTGACAGGATTTAGCTTCACTCGTATTAACGGTCTACATAGTTTTACGGCTACATCACACCTAAACCTTTGGGCTACTATATAGATATGATCTGCACATAAATACTTGGTGTAAAAGGCCCAAACATGACAACAATGATAGTGTGAACACTAAAAAACCACGAAAATATTAATTTGAACTAAATATAATAACCAAGTCTTCAAGACATGTCCACGCCAAATCCACTAGAAAAGCGTGTTCTAATTGCGATTAGCAAGGATCTTAAACATCCTTGTTAGTTTGATACAAGATTGTTTCTCATGCAAGCATAGTCTCTCCACATTGCATACAATTTCATAAGAAAGGTTATGCTATTCATACTAGGAACAAATTGTATTCTCCTCTTAGATCAATTCATTCACTTGTTGTTGGAGTTATGCAACTCTTACTAACGTAATTTTTTTTTTTTGGTGGCAATAGTTAAGCTAAGTAGCCGCCCTTTGTAAGAGAAAGACGAGTGGTGGCTGAAGTTGTAGCCTAACCTTACGGAAAACCAAAAGGATCTTGACCAAGTTTCGTCATAAAAAAAAAAAAAGTTTCGTCATCGTTTACTTCTGAGGTGAGACGACTTAAAACGTATTTCCTCTGACTACTTCTAGATTTTTATATCTTTGACCGTCTTATCTTAATTCCCCATTTAGTCCTTTCTTCAAATAGTAATTTCCGAAAGAAGTTAATAATACAATTTTTAAAAAATCAAGAGTCCAGAAGGTGTTACGTAAGAAGTCAGATTTTTTTTTTTTTTTTGGTAAAATGTTAAGGAAGTCAGATTTAATACGTCAATGCCACATTTGGTTTTTACAACCGTTGACAAATGTCGTATTTTTTTTTTAGCATTTTTGATGTACGTAGATCAGAATCCATACTTCCCTTGAATGATGACTTGCGTGTGACAAAAGAGGAGTCAACGTCGGAAACTCACGCAGAATTTCCATTTGAATTGTAATCCAAATAATACACTCTCTCTCTCATTTCTATGCTGACTGCTTCTTCAAAATCATAAGGTCCAAAGGAAAATCTGCAACTTGGGAATTTTTCGAATATATATTCTATTTATATATTTCTAGTTGAATGATTATACAGAGGAGAAACAAAAACACGGCATGTCGGCATGGGTTGACTTAAAAATTATAACAAAAAGTTCATCATCAAGTAGACGTGTGTGTTTTCCTCCTTTGTAATTGAAAACTTTTTTTTAATGGAGAGATTTGGCATTCAAAACCCATTTCTAGTTTCTTTTCTTCTTGTTCTGCTTCTCTTCATCTCCAACTTTATCGCTTCCAGTCAAAACGACGACGTTAATAAAGACTCCGGGTCTGAATATGACCGGGTTCCGGTTCATGTTCCAGTCGGGTTGGTTTTGGATTTGGGTTCCGTGGAGGGAAAGATAATGAGAAGCTCTGTTTCCATGGCCCTTTCCGATTTTTACACCACCAACAGTGATTACAAAACAAGACTCTCTCTCTCGGTCAGAGACTCTCACGGAGAGCCTCTCCTTGCTCTCGCTTCTGGTGTGGATCTGCTGCAAGCTGTAGGAGTGGAGGCGATCATCAGCGGGAGTTCATTTCTAGAAACGAAGCTTCTTGCGGAGCTTGGGGAGAAAGCTAGGGTTCCTATGATTTCACTGGACTCTCCGATCTCATCGTCATTGAGCAGATACAGTCATTTGATCCAAGCCGCTCATGATTCTTCCTCCGAGGCGAAGGGAATCACAGCTTTCATCCAAGAGTTTGAGTGGGACAGCGTTGCTCTTGTTTACGAGGATGACGATGGTTGGAGAGAGAGTATGCAACTCATGGTGGACCATCTCCATGAGAACGAGGTTCGTATACGGTCCAAGATTGGTTTCACTTCATCTTCAAGTGATGAGTTGATGATGGATGGGTTGAGGAGGAAGCTGAAGGGTTTGGGACCGACTGTGTTTGTGGTGCACTGTTCTGAGCTTGTTGCATCACATCTCTTCTCATGTGCTGAGAAGTTAGGGATGATGGGTGAAGGGTTTGCTTGGATCCTCACTGCCAAAAGCATGAACAGCTTCAATGGCGACGATTTTTCAAGAGAGGTAATGGAAGGTGTGGTTGGTTTCAGGTCTTATATTCCAAAGTCAAAAGAGCTTCAGAACTTCACTTTGAGATGGAGAAAGTCACTAGACAGTGATGATGAAGTTGTTGGGTTGGAGATAACTAGGTTCAGTGTCTCTGGAGTATGGGCTCATGATATCGCTTGGGCTCTGGCGAGAGCAGTGGAAGTTACAAGGATGGTGAATGCATCATCATCAACAACTCTCCTTGAGGCAATCACAGGGAGTATGTTTAAAGGTTTGAGTGGTCACTTCCATGTGAAGGATAACAATTTCTTGTCAGACAAGTTTGAGATTGTGAATTTGATAGGATCAGGTGAGAGAGTGGTAGGGTTCTGGAACTCAAACGGTAGTTTCAGCAACAGAAGACTTTTATCTTCTTCTACTCATAACAAGCTAGAGACCATAATATGGCCTGGTGGGTCTGCTCAAAGTCCTAATAGACGCAACCCAGGAGAAACCAAAAGAAAAAAACTAAGGGTTCTGGTTACATCTAGCAACAGGTTCCCAAGACTGGTGAAGGCAACAACTGATCCAGCAACAAAAATAGTAAGCGCGGAAGGGTTTTGTATAGATGTCTTCAAGGCTTCCATTAACCCTTTCAACTATGATGTGGAGTTCATACTTTGGCGCGGTGGAAGTAACTACGACAAACTTGCACACGCACTTTATAATCAGGTACTAAACATTGGCTCAGTTTTCAGATTATATTTGAATGAGTGGAAACTGATTTCATTTTCATTTTCATTTTTTTTTTTGTGTTGCATCCCACAGAAAGACAAGTATGATGCAGCGGTGGGAGATACTACAATCACTTCCAATAGATTGAAGTATGTTGACTTTACAATGGCATTCACGGAACTGGGTCTTGGCATTGTAGCACCAAAGGAGAGAAGTATGTGGGTGTTCTTCCAACCTCTAACACGAGACCTTTGGGTGACAAGTGCAGCTTTCTTTGTATTGACGGGGATTATAGTTTGGTTGATAGAAAGACCTGAGAACACTGAGTTCCAAGGATCTTTGTCAGAACAGATTGGAGTTATTTTTTGGTTTGGCTTCTCTACCCTTGTGTATGCTCACAGTAAGTACAGCATCATATCCTTATATGTGGCCATAGTCCTGGGTGTTCCGTTTTTGGTTCAGTCCGATTCGGTTTTTTCATTTTACAAATTTTTGATTTTTTTCGATTCTGCAGATATTAGATACGGTTCGGTTATTTACGAAATTTGGTTTGGTTTCAATTTGGTTCATACAGTTTTTGGTTCTGTTCGGGTAAAAACTATAAGAATCGGCTAATTTCCAATAAAATTTTGGTTCCAATTCATTTCTGGTTCGGTTTGGATTTTTCAATAATTCTGGATGATATTGGTAAAAACAGTTTTTCAATTTTTGAATTAAATAATAGGTAATTCGAATAAATTTAAATATTTAAAATAAAAGCTATTAGGTCTACATTAATTTGGTTCTTTCGGATAATTCAATTTTTTAAAAATATTTTGGAAAGGATATATACGGGTATTTCGGTTTTTCATATACTTCGGTTTATAAATAACATTTTAAAAATATCTGGTAAGTTTAAAAACTAATTATCAATAGTTTTAGTCTATAAATTATATTTTAGATATTCAGGTATCCATTTGGTTGGTAATTTTGTCTGGTTCGGTTTCGTTTTTTGTTCCATAAAAATAGGAACCAATAGGTTTTTTGTGAACTTCGTTCGGTTTAATTTAGATTTGTTTTTTCGGTTTGGTTTCGATTCAATTTTCGGCTTGTATGCACATGCCTATGTGGCCATTAGAGATTGAAATTGTGCTTTAAATTAGTTTTTGCTTACTATTGTGGCAGGGGAGAAGCTAAAATACAACTTGTCAAGATTTGTTGTTACAGTTTGGGTGTTTGCCGTGGTCATATTAACTACAAGTTACACCGCAACATTGACATCAATGATGACGGTGCAACAGATACGATTCAACTCCAATAAAGACTTCGTTGGTCACCTTTCAGGCTCAATCATTGCAAATGCTTCCCTCACAGGTCCAAGACTTCGAGCAACGAATACTAAGGGTCTCAACACTTCTGCAGACTATGCTGAAGCGTTGTTGAACAAAACTGTGGCATTTATCGTCGATGAGTTGCCATACCTGAATGTCCTTCTCGCAGAAAAGCCTGCACAGTTTCTCATGGTCAAGCCACAATGTACCACCAATGGTTTCGGCTTTGTATGTATAATCCCTCTTCTTTTTTTTTTTAATCTTACTCTACATCTTCCCTTTTTGCTTGCTGACAAAATATGTTTTTGTTCAGATGTTTCAAAAGGGTCATGAGCTGGTGAAAAATGTGTCCATAGAAATCGCAAAGCTAAGGACAGAAGGGAAGCTAAGTGAGATAGAGAAAGGATGGTTTGAGAACCAACTTCCATACACAACAGATGATACATCAAATCCTATTACTCTCTACAGATTCCGCGGCTTGTTTATGATCACTGGCATCTCTTCAGCTTTTGCTCTTGCAGTACTTGTCATTCTCTGGCTCAGAGATAGATGGAAAGATTTTGTGAACTCGGTCAACGTGTTTATCTCGCGACGACTTGTACATTTCGCAAGAACTATCCATCCATGCCCCCCTGATGACCACATTGGTGAGGACACGGTTCAAATGGCTCAACGTAATAATAGACAATAGGAACTGGTTCTAACTTAGCAAAAAGGTTAATTACCATAGCATTTTTATTTTTAATACAAGTGAAGTGTTACAAAAAAAAAAAAGAAGATAGCATTTTTAATACAAGTGAAGTGGACTCTCCTGAACTTGTGATGTTGTTCAGTCTCTGACTCTTGACCTAGGGCCTCACAAAAAAACCTTGCTTGATTCTTGCTTACGTTAAATGATGTTAGAACAAATATTTGCCTGTATAATTTCACATCTTGTATTGAATAACATCCCCGTTAGACGAATGAATCTGTTGATACTTGATAGTATCTTCCAAGTGGTTTGGTTCTCCTATATGTATTGAAATTGGGCTTTATTCTGGGCTGGGCTGACAAAATAAGTGGGCCAATATATAGAAACAAACCCTAATCTGCACCCCTATAATTTCCAATATAAACTCTCTCTCGTTTCTCTCGTCCAACAACGGCCACTCATCAATCTCCTTCAAACCTTTGCATCATTTTTTCTTTCATGTTCTCTGTTATGCTATTCTAGTACTCTTTATCTTCTTGAATTTTTTGGTTGGAAATTTTTTTTTTTTTTGGTAAGAAAAGCAAGTTCAGCTTCTTTGGTTGGATTGAATACTATCATGATCCAGTCAATTTATTAAAAATTAAACCTTGCGAAATAGAAATCGGCAGTATCACTCGCCTGGATCTGATAAACTTCATGATTATCCAGGCCCTTAATCTACTGCCAAATCTCTTTTTTTTTTCTATTGATTTTCGTATATTGTTGTTTTATGCAAACGCACTCTGTCCCAAGACCTTTAATGTTTTGGTGCAATTTCTTCGTTTGCTAAATTGAGTATCCAAACCATTTCAACTCGTCCTTGTAATGTTTTCATTGATCCCTTCATGGGCACATGGTTGGATTACAATTTCACAACTGTTCCGAATACCAATGTTTTCAGACTAATATTTGATTATAATGCCAGTAACAAATCATCTATTTGATTTGAATTTCTATATAATTATCTCTTCAGAAATAAGAATGAACATACATATATCTCAGGAGAAGAATGAACTAACAATAATTTAATGGATAGATGCAGACAAATTGATGCAAGATTAGTTTTTAACAAACTAGAACTTTTTCAAATTTGAAATAACTCTCATGGATAAGGAAGTTTGACTTCGGCCAGTAACTCTATATTATATAGTTGGATTTTGCTCAGGAAATTATAGAGTGCCATTAGAGATATACGATATGTTAAACTTTGCAGATGACCTCTGTCCTAACTATTTTGGCATTCTTTTCGCATGGACATGGTTACTTCGTACCTATGTTATTAATGGGCCTGGACTTGTTTGACCCACCTCCATTGTAAGGAGTGTCTTGTCACATTAAGATATCTATGAACAATAAACACACAACTTCCCGGTTAACACTTCCTTTGGGAAGTAAACCAACGAAATACAATAATCTTTGTAGATCAACAGATTTTCTTTGGTATAACAGTAGTGCAACAACCTACCATAAAATAATGAGAACTTTTTAAGTATATTTTTCATCGCCGATCCAAGTCAGCTTGGTTTTTGGACCCGTAGGACCTTCTTCACCAAGCATTACATAAGGAACCCTCCTAATAAGATTTCGTAACCTATTCCGAACAAACTCGGGCAAAATCTTAACAAAAGTTTTAATAGGCTTTTCCATCTTGTAACGTGTTCTTGGTCCCCATTTCCTTAAGTAGCTCGTCCAAGGTGGCTCAACCACTCCCCAAGGTCCTCCAATCATCTCGTACCCCTTACCACAGTCCAGCACCTTGTCACTTCTCGCCATGTCGTTTCTTAGACCATTTTTCCCCTTGCCTTGCAACACAAGTCCAGGTTTCGGAAACATTGCGTGACCGTGAAGCGACGAGTATACAACCGGTTTGTTCCTACCTTCAACGTACTCTAGATCACATGCATCCACCAACGTACCTCCATTGTGCTGAGAGAAGTAGACTCGCCATAACTTGCCGTCGAAGTTACTGATACGCAAAGTGACGTGCTCCCAGTCTCCAACGTGTTCGCCTATGTCTCCTAAAGAAAGGCTCTTGATGAACAGAAACTTGAGGTGGGCGTTTCCGTTGAAAGGACAGAATATCCATACGGCGAGGTCGGTGAAGGTCCCCCCGAACATTGGTTTGGTGTGTAGATACACTTTCGTGTTTCTCAAGTCTCCTCTCTTGAGCTTCTCCTTTGCGGTTTTGTCGACCGGGTAGTCTAACCAGAACATGTCATCGTTGGAACCGCCTTGTGGAAGATTTGCACCGTTTGGTTGTATTGGGGTAGGGTTTGATTCGTTTCCTTTCTTGTATAACAAGGCACCGTTGGCGAAGAACCAATCGACCGAAGAAGGAAGGAAAATTTCCTTTGGATGGAAATATATCAAAGGAGAGTACGTTTCAAACAAAGCTCTAGTTTGAGCTTCGCTTGGCATGTTAGACATGTTGAGTTTGGTGTTCTTTAAGCAGAATAAAGAAGGGAGAGGAGATGAGTTCACTTGTTGAAAACTGAATGTACCTGTGTACACACCTGTTGCTTGTGTTCCTCTGTTGACCGGTCTCAGATTAACAACACTGGTTCCTTTAAACCCCCAAACCAATGTATCAGCTTCGCTCTGTTCTGTCAACTCTGACCGAACACAACTTATAGATTCTTGTTTCAGAGGAGGCTTTCGAGAGGAAGTAGTGACAAACACACCAACCGCTTGATACCCTTTGAGACATACCGGCTGCCAAAAATAAGCAAACCCGTCTTGTTTGATATCCAGCGATGCAGTGTTACCAACTTCAATATAGTCCACTGGTGGTCTCAGATTACTTCCAGACACGTCTCTTGCGACAAGGATCCAACCAAAAAGCTTCTGGTTGTTAGGTTGTGCATAGAAGCCAAGCTTGAAGAAGTTAGCAGGGAGATTTATAGGTTTAAAGATGCTGAATCCCATGTTGTCTCGTCCTCCTTCATATGTTCTCCATACTCTCTGTGCTGTTGTGTTGGAGATGGAGACTTGTGTAACCTCAAGACCTCCCAAGTCTATCGTCCCTTTGCCGAAATGTCCCTCACCGGGAAGTATAGTAGGCAGAGGACCAGGAAATGTAAAGATTGTTTCCACAGGTAAACCATTAGTTTGGTTAACAAGCAGATAGAGAAGAAACAAAAGAGGTTTGTAATATGTATCGTTAAACATTTAGGATTATATTCGTGTGTCCATCTTTCATTCTAACCCATATGTAACTTATAGTTTTATGTCATAAAAGGACATATGGACGAATGGGGACCCATTGATGACTACAAATTTATGTTATAGCAGATATACAATGAATACAAAGATATATTTTCTACTAGATACCAAAACTGTTGCATCAATTCTGATATGTATTCGCTAATTTTAGTAAAAATCTAAAAATACCATTGCTGCTATGCGGTATGCAGGGAAGTCAATTTGGTCTTTGGAAGAGATTTAATATGTTTCTTAATTAACATAGATTTTTTTTTTCTAAAATCCTGGTCAGTAATTAATTTCAATCACATAAAGAAAAAGTAACACAAGATATCCATGTAATAATGATTTCAACATTTTCTGTTAACTCTACTACTCTATCCGTTCCAAGTAAAATTTTCGTTTCAAAATTAATATCGTTTTAAAATTTCAATGCAAAATTAATTAAAAATATTCTCTAGTTTATTTTTCTATTGATTAAAATATGGTTATGTGATATTTTTATTTAGAAATATATAAAATTAAATGTTTTCTTAATTTATACGTATAAAACTGAAACGACAAATACGAAACTGAGGGAATATTATTTTTTGAAACATTTAGACCATTCCATTTGGGAATCCAAAACAGAGCAACAACAAAGCTCAAAGGCTCGAGAGGACTATTTCAAAATCCCTTAGTAACTAAAACTGAACTGCTTCTGCTTCCTCAGCAACAACGTGCTTTAACCTGAAACGCTGAAACATCTACCTTCGATGGTTTCCCCAATACAATGTCTGATACCATCTCAGCTGTTCCTAGAGCCTAAAAGATTTCAAGAAACCAAGAATCACCATTTGGTTCTTGAGCCTATAAGTTTAGAAGATTAGTATGAGTATTACTTACCATGGAAAGTCCACCTCCTTCATGCCCAGCTGCCAAGTAAAGATTTTGTAATCCAGGCACAGATCCTATCATTGGCTTCCCATCAGGCACTATGAGATCAGTTAAGAAACAAGTTCAGGTTTTGTGATACATTCCAAACAACGGTTTTGAAGCATTTTATGGAGCAACTAGAAGCTTACTGTAAGGGCGCAACCCAACTCTCACTTTCCTGTTACGGATGAAAGCTTCAATGGAAATGTCACGTAACTTGGGGAAGAACTCTGCTGCACGTTCCCATATGCAGCGGATGATAGTCTCATCAGCTTCAGTGTCAAATCCGACGAACTCACGGCTGCTCCCTGAAGGTTTAAAGATGGCTAAACGAAGAGGACAAGATACATAACTGGTTCAGGGGTTTTCAGAGGTGGATAGAAACGTTACCGAGAACAAGGTTCCCTGTTGTGTCCATTGTGGCTGTCATGGAAATAGACAGCATCCGTTCCTCCACACCCAATCCTGGAGATGAAGCGCTCTGATGATCCGCATAACCAGCCTCCATTATCCCATGATTTAAATGGAACGAGTCAAAATTCTCTACCACAAGCAGATGCCCCTGCAACAAGGAACAAAGTTGGATATTGCAATATTTAAAAATACAGGAAGCATTCCATTTCCAGAGGCTTGACAATGCAGCATCAGAGGAAAGTTAAAAACCTTTCTTGGCTTCACAGGAACGTCCACCGAAACGTTGCAGTCTTTAAGCAGTTCATGCATCAGAGATCCACTCCAGCAACCAGCAGCTACTATAGTAGCCTTCTTACCATACAAGCTGCGTTTCAAAGTCTGAACACCTGCAACCTCCTTGCTACCCCCATCAGACCTGGATACATGATACTATTAACATACTAATAAAAACTTTTAACCTTCTTAGTTAGTGTACAAAGATTAGCAAACCTTATTAGACCTGTAACTGGTTCATGATAGAACTCTGCATATCTTCCTTCTGTTGCAAACTCTCTGTTACCCTGAAAGAGTGACATAAGAGCTAAGAAAGCCGCAAGAAAATATGACATATTCAACTACCCACGAAAACCAAACCAACCAACCTTCTCAATATAAGCAACCGCACGATGAGCCTCCAACTGCGAGTCATCAGGAAGAAACGCAGCACCAGTTTCATCATCCACAAGGAGTGCAGGCTCTTTTAGAAACAAATCCCCGCTAGACAAATACTCAGCTCTCAACCCACCTTCACTTAGCTCATCAACCTTTTGCTTCAGAGCAAAAGATTCCTGAGAAGTCTTCCCAACGAGCAAGCTTCCTGCAGATAACAAGATGAAAATAGCATTGTCAACAAGAACCCAATTGGCTAAACCGAGGAGCCAACTTATTAAAAAAAAACCATAACTCTAAACAGACCAAAGTGAGTGAGTGAGTGAGTGAGTGAGAAAAGACCTGTCTTTTTCCAACCAAGCATCTCTTGAGGATCAAGACCTTGATCGTTTAAGCTATCTGCAAGGTCGTGCCAGAGATGATGGCTCCTCATGGCCAAGTCCCATATATCACTACCTGGCTTCTTGTGTGTCATCCATATGTATCCCTGTCCTGGGCCCCCACCCATAAAGACCACAACTTTCTTGTTAGAAAAAAAGTCAACTCTTTTTTTTTTTACTTCAAAATAAGTAAAAAGGAGTCAAACTTTTTACCGGCACCGGTGGCTCCGGAGCAAGGAACGGCCTTATCGACAACGGCGACGGATAGATCCGACCCGGTGAGGAACTGACGGGCGATGGTCAACCCGATGATCCCACCGCCAACAACGACTACATCGAAGTTGGAGCTGCGAGAAGAAGCAGGGACGCGAAGGGAGTGAGGAGAAGCTCCACGTGGGAGCCTACGGGACGCGGGAGATGAAAACGGGGAGTTTAGAAAGGTTGGTGACTGAACGTAGATGGAAACCATGGTAAGATGTTGTATTGTAATCAACGCCTTGCTCTGCTCGTAATCGTTTATTAAACTTCCAAAGGAGTAAAACGGCGTCGGAGCGGTGGTCAAGTTTTTGTTTATCACTAATCTTGTTAGCTGATATGCAGACAACAGTAAGTATCAAACCTTAGTCAAGCTGCAACTTGAGAATATATTATTTATCAATGCGAGCTTTTACAGCATAACATATGTATTGATGCCTTGATGATGGATGGCTCAGCCTCAGTAATCTCTACATCATAGATAACAAAACAGCATATGTGATATTCAAGCTTTCTACAGCTACTATGCCCAATACTATCAACTTCTGAAAAATGATTAGAGTGGCAGCTTCCTGTAGTCCTGCTGCTTGAAAAGCTCAGAATCCTCATCTCGCCCAAACTACTATAAATATCCAATATTAATACAAGTGTGTTCCATCTTATGAGTTGATCAATAGAATTAACAAAATTAACTGAGGAGATTGATGTGGAATTAGTAATATGATCACTCTACCTTTAATAGTTAATAGGTAGCTAAGGTAGGCAATGAACTTATCTAATAAGAATGATATGACATTTTTACGCAAAGAAAAAAAGAATGCTAAAACACCATTATGTCATTTGGACCCATTCATGCTTCTTCCACATGTTTGCTGATCAGCTCTGAAAGATTTCCATCATTGAAACCTGATTTTGGGTATCAAACATGTGTTTAGCCGTATTTGTTTTAGTGGAAATCACTTATAACAACTGAGCCGTCTTAGCTCAGTGGTAGAGCGCGTGACTTTTAATCCCGTGGCCGTGGGTTCGATCCCCACAGACGGCGTCAAAGACGTCAAAGTTTTCCCAGTACCTTTTTTTTCTTTTATCCTCTTCTAATCTCGTCATGTTCTTCATCATTCTTCCTTTGCTTAAATCCAGAACCTCAAGAATTTTGAATCCCAAACAGGTTGATACAAAGCATGTTACAATCTGTACACCTTCGTTTTCCCTCCTCCCCATTCACCGATGAGACGATAATCTCTGATTCCATCGATTATCTGCTCTTGTCCTGTCTCCTTTTGTTCATTCCTCCCAAGAAATGATAACCCTCGTACGTATTTTCATATTAGCTTTGCTTTTTGTTTTGTTTTCATAAGCTTGGCATTTCGTCGAACAACTTAGCTGCATTAAGGAACCCTTCACAAAATCGTGTATTATGAATAGATTTGTTACTTGCCAAGTTAAATGTGCCCTTTTGCGTAGTTGCAAGATATGAAGATGAATGAAGCATCTGAAGACGTTGCTGTAGAACTGGCTGCGCAAGGAGTTATAGGGAAGAGGGTTGATGAAATGGAGTCAGGGTTCATGATGGCTCTTGATTACATGATTCAACTCGCTGACAAAGACCAAGAAGATAAGGTAAACCCAGGAGTGACCTGAGTTTCTGACTCGGATTGATTTGCAATGGAATGTAGCAATCTCTTACATATGTTCACTGGATTTAAAAGGCTGTTGTTATGTTTTGCTTTGAGCTCAGAGGAAGTCCTTGTTGGAGGTTGTCAAGGAGACTGTCTTATCCCATCTCACTAAAAAATGCCCTCCACATGTGAGTTATATATTCAAAACAGTTTGTTCCTGCTTTCAAGGCTTTCCACTAGCTTCATTCATTTTTTTTAGAATTTAACTTATGTGTTGCTGTTTGTTCAGGTCCAAGTGATTGGTTTACTATGTAGAACCCCCTAGAAAGAAAGTAGACAAGAGCTGCTGCGTAGAGTAGCTGCAGGTGGTGGGGCTTTTGAAAGTAACGACGGTACTAAACTACATTTACCTGGAGCAAATCTGAATGACATAGCTAACCAAGCTGATGACTTGCTAGAGGTATTGTGTTTAGTTTGGTATATATGTTTGCGTGTTGAGATGACATGTGTGTAAAATGTAACGAGTTTGAGGAATTTTTGCAGACTATGGAGACAAGCCCAGGTGGTCCTGATCGAAAACTACTAGCGAGGCTTGTTTTGATCAGAGAGGAAGCACGGAACATGATGGGAGGCGGTATACTTGTGCCCATCACGCCATGTTTATGAACATAATTTCAAACGTTGCAATTGATCTGCTGCAATATAATTAAAACAGGTGAATTTCCTAACCAAATTGGTAGCTCTCAAACCTGGAAAGCTGCAGCAAATGGTCAAGAATGTAATGCAAGGGAAAGATGAGAGTGCTGATGATCTTAGCTATGAAGAGGATTCTTCTAACCAAGGAAGAAGGCAGAGTGGATTAAATGGAAGGGTAAGTATGATCAACCAACACATTTTTGTTAACGAGAAGATTCTCTTAGTAGGCACTGAACCAAGGACGAGTCTTTAATTCTAAGTTGGTCTACTTGATGCGATCCAGGGAACCGTTACCAGTGAGACCGGGAATGTTTCTAGAGACTGTCACGAAGGTATGTATATACATATGATCGATCAGTTTTTGTCCTAAAAGATGATATGAATAGAAGTATTAACTATTGTGAGTGATGTTTTCAAATCAATAATTGGAAGCATATACTCGGGTAATGCATCTGGTATCACAGCACAACATCTAGAATAGGTGAGTGGGCTCCTTAAAAAAACAAATATTTGCATACAGAGTCCATTTTCTCTGCGTTCATTACTTCATTAGAGCTTCTATATTTGTATTTCGCACATGTGGTTAGGTACACGAAAAGACGCTCCAGGTTCTTGAAGATCGCGTATTGATATTATCATTGTTACAAGCAATGAAGGACAAGTAGAGGTTGTATCCTTAGATGTTGTTTCATTATATAATAATAACTGTAATGTAGTCGGTTCATATAACAAATGTTGTGGCCCAAACATTCATTAAACATGCACATCCACTAAACCTCAAAACTTTAGTGTTATTTTATTAACAAAGAATTATTGATAGATAATTAGTTACACAGTTGTTGGGTACAGAAAAGTGGATAACAAATTAACTTTATCGTCGACAAACGAAAAAACGAACTTTATTAAAATAATATTCGAATACTATTAAATAATTTTAATTAAAAAAATTGAAAACGAGGGGAGACACGCGGAGTAGACACGTAGCCGTATAGGCTCGTAGGGTAGTGAAAAGTGGGGTACACGCTTGTAAATAAACGAAAAAGCAAGGGTAGATACCCCGGACGTGAGAGGATTATACACCATTTTAGAATCCTCGTCAGGTAACGAAACGATTCCGCTTCTCCGCTTCCAAGATAAATATCTACCCTCAGCTTCCTCTAGATTGTTCCTTCACACACCACATTTGCATTTATTCTCTCTCTTTCTCTCCAACAAACAAATCTTTCTTTCATCTCTCTCTTTCTCAAACAACGATGGCTCAGGAAGACGTTGCTGCTGCTGCGAACGGTGCCACCACGCTGGTGGAGAAGTCTGTTACCTTCACCTCGTACAAGCCGCAGCTGGTCGTGGAGGCTCAGAAGGTCGGTGAAGCTGTCGCTTTCTACAAGGCTGCGTTCGACGCGACGGAGACTGGACACTCTCTTTACCCTAAGCGCAAGGCTGACCAAGAGCTCCCTCACCTCGTCTCCGCTGAGATCAAGCTCGCTGGTGCTACCATCGTTGTCTCCGACGTCTCTGTTCACTCTGGGGCTAAGTAAGCTCTTTCCTCCTCCTATTCCTTCACTAGATCTTCTTGTTTTAGGGTTTTCACTTGTTTAGGGTTTGGTTTCGTTTCAGATCTGGTTTGAACTTGTGATAGGATGAGTAGATGAGATAGTACATGATAGTGCTAGACTCTAGGGTTTTTTCCGTGGTGGATTTGGCTTGATTTTTATTACGTTGAACAGTGCGAAGACGGGGACGATGTCTGCTCTCCTGGAGACTGATGACGTGGAAGCTGCCGTTACGAAAGCCGTAGCCGCAGGAGCTGTCAAAGTGGAGGAGGTCTCCGAGGGTGAAGCTGACGGTGGAGTGAAGGGAAAGGTGACGGATCCGTTCGGTTTCACCTGGATCTTCGTTTCTCCGGCGGAAAAGAGTGACAAGGAAGAGAACAAAGAGGTCGTCTAACTGTCATCATCAGGATCTGATCTTTCGTTTTATGAACAAAACTTCTATTATCCTATTTCCCTTTTCTTTTATGCTTTTGTAGTATGTCTTTTGTGGTATCTCCGGTATCAGTAAACCGGATCGGTTAGCTAATGACTTTTGTCGAGTTTTAGTTTCACCCTTTTGACTTAAAAACTTGGTGAAATAAATCGAAAATCATCTCGGATATTTAATGCTTTTGTCGATTTATGCATTTAGCTGCTTTACATTATCGTATGTTTCGTGTCTCCGTAGTTTTGTTTTCTCTGTCATTGCTGCTGTTTTCGTATTGGGTTGGAATCGTATATTTCAATGTAGAATGAATCGTTGATTTTTTTTTTGCCGTCTTAAAGATTTATATTAAAGGGTCGAAGCCCATAAAAAAAACAACACAAAAGAAAGCCCAACTACAAACGGACCAGACTGGACAAAGCCCAAACCACAAAGCCGAGCCTCTTCTCTCGCCACGCGTCGCACCAAGCAAAAACAGACGCCCACGTTTGAGACCCACAAAGTACACATGTCATCTTGACACTAATCATGACCCAGCCGGCATGCATCACCGGAGAAAACGAAGACCACCAATGGTTTCGCCAGAGCTCGCCGAATTATGCTGCCGCCGCACCCATCTGTTTCACCAGGGCTCACTTGATCGGAGAGCTTCATCGAGACAATCTCGAGATCTCATCCAAACCACTGGTGTCACCATCGTCATCGCCTGAGCTTTCTTCACCGGAGAGCATCCATCGGAATCCGAGATCTCCTCCGTAAGCAAAGCCTTCACAACCATCACCTTAATCAAACGTAAAAACTGGGGGTCCCAAAACAGAGCCGCCGTCATCACGCATGTTCCGTACGACGCGGAGTCAGAAGCCGACCGTTCGCCTGAGAAGATAAGGCACAACGCCGGAGTCAAGATCGGCCGACCGCCAAGAGGAGAAGCGACGCCGAAAAGAAACAACGACAACAACATAAAAAAACCGGAGAGAAAAGGAGATGAAACCGGACCGACGGTGGTGGCTGTGGGAGCCCACTCCGTCGGCCGGTAACTGAGAATATACAGAGTCTCGCCGGAAGTTGAAGAGAGAAGACAGAGAGCTTTTTTTTTTTTTAAAAGTAAGACTAAAGAATGAATCGTTGATTAGATAAGAACTATTTTTGAGTGTATTAAAAATTAGCTGTTGATAATCAGATGGTGTCAGTAATGTGAAAACTTGTGTCCGGGGTAGGGAAAGCATAAGCATCTGGGACTGCGCTTTTATTTTTTGGGTATCGCCTATTGGCTCTATTTCCGAAAGTGCCATTATGTGGTCCTTGCCAAAAGCACAATTCTTGTATGGGTTTTGAGCTTTGTGAAGTTTTCAAATTTTTATTGAACACCTTGTTGGGTTTTCCCATAAACGACATTGGGCAGAAATATTACGCTGATACCAACACGAAAAAAAATTCATTTATAATTGAGTGTGTTGTTGTGTCAAAGTTAATGTGCATGAGAGGTATATACTAAAGTTTTGTAGAAACATGCGAACCACCCTTATAAATGTGCATGAGAGGTATATACTAAAGTTTCATAACACTCTTATTGCAATTGTTAGTATAGTATCAATTATCCCATACACAATTTCTACCCTAAATTATTTTAGTGCAGATGGAAGAAGAAAAATCCACAGTACTTTTTTACACATTGTACCATTTTAAATAAATACTCTTATAGAAAAGGAACATCAACTTACATAATGGGCCTGTTTGGGCCTTATTATAAGATATGTTTTTTCAGGGGTTTACCTCAAACATTCGTGGCCTTTTTTCTTTTAAGAATTTCATAAAATAATCGGAAGATTACCAATAAACAAGAAAATAAAAAGGCAGAAACATACTTTCTTTGGGCTCTTTTTTTTATTGGAGAAGAAATAAAGATAAAATAAGAGAGATGAGTTAGTTTTGGGTAGTTAGTAAATTTGTGTGTTCTTTTGTTCTAAGACCTAATTTTTATTATTTTTTTTTAGTTCTTTTCGTATCGTCAACAACAACAGTTAGCTACTTTAACCACAAAGCGAATAAGAATATCAGTTAGTATATAATAGGACAAACATATGGGAACGAATAAATAGAATATATAACATGTTAGCTCTCTCATCAGTCTTTTTCTCCATCAACTCTAGACGTTTTAAAGCGTAAAAAGTTTACTGCACACCTCAGAGTTGCTCACAAATGTTAATGTAAACAAAATAAATAAATAACAAGTTTAAAAAGAAGACAAAGATTAAAAGAAAAAATAGCCTTTGACCATTTTTGTTCAGAGGCACGTAGACGCAGCCTTTCCCTTCATTCTCTATATGTTGGAGAGCGTGTTGAGAGACTCCAGATTTCTAGATTCTCAATTTCTTTCTCTACTGAATTCGAAATGTTTTGTTTATTAACTTCAGTTCCTATAGTCATATTCGTCCACCGGTTCAAATGTGGACGGTCCACGCGATTCTTCAACGGTTCCACTGGTTTTAGACTTTTAATATATTGCATATATCGTTAATAGCTTACATGTATCAGTATCACATCATCTCATCTTGCTCTGATTTGATGGGCTGATGGATGTAATTAGCTTGATATATATAGGATTCGTCTGATAGAGTATAAATAGAGTTTAGGCTGCATGGAGAAGCACAACACTAGTGCGTGTTGACCAGAACTGAAACTTGTGAACCATAGACTATAATAGTATCACGACGTAGCATATTGCTTTGCAAAGAATAACACGTCAAATATCTTCTGAATGTTTTTAATGTGTGGCTAGTAGCTCTTGTGCCATGCAAAGAATAACACGTCAAATATCTTGTGTGGCTAGTAGCTCTTGTGCCATTACAATTAGGAACTACAAATAGATTACCTCTGGTGTAAGAACATCAACAAAAAATATTGAAGTAAATTTGTTAATTGCTTCTCAGCCTCTTTAGAGTATATGTATACAAAAATCATTTATAATTACTTATAAGAGTCAAAATCAATTTGAATTGATTTGTACACCAGCTTTTAAGGTTTAACATCCCGTAACCCAAACATTTTTTTTTGTAAAACATAACCCAAACATTTATTACATCAATGGAAAGCCATTTCTTTGATACGGTATATGTTTTAACTGCTTTTCCAAGTTCAAATGCTGCAATGTGCAGTTGAAATTGAATTATGTTGGTCTAGTGTACATCTTCAATTATTTTAACCTAACCCCACATGTCCTTTGTCAAATAAAACTACCGATGAAATATTTTAAAATTAGAGACATATTCATTGTAAAAATGGAATTTTATAAGCAAAAAGGGAGAGAAATTGACAAAAGATAATAAATGGGATTGCTTGGAGTCGTGGCAATGTTGGTTGCACACTGCACATAGCACAAAGTTACATAACAGAGGTAATGTTGCATGTGGCCCCTTCTTCCTAAAGCTCCTTTATTAACTCCTCTGTCTCTAAAATCTTCACTTTTTCTAACAAAATTTCATTTTCAAATAGGATATTCTGATAAAAGATCATCAATGTTATCTGCTCCACTAAGCACTTACATCATAAGAGATAATGTAAATTTGCTTCCAAAATAGCGAATCTCTCTCTAAGTCTTAGCTCTGCCTTCTCTCTAAAAGACACCGCCGGGATTCGTGATCTCCGGCCGACGGGGTGGGCTCCCATAGCCACCGTCGGTCCGGCTCTCCTCTTTTTCTTGTTTCGCTTTGTGCTTCTTTTTTTCTTTTCTTTGCGGTTTGTGTTTTTTTTTTCTTCCGGCATCGCACCTTTTTCCTCGGTGGTTGGCCGGCTTTGACTCCGACGTTGTACCGTCCATATCGAGGTAAACGTTCGGCTTTAGGACGTGTTGTACGGTTTCCGCGTGTGGTGGCGGATATGATTTTGGCGAGTCGGATTGTCCGGCGGGTTACTCAGTGCATGTGACGGCCGTTTCGGATGAGATCCCAATTTGCTTTGACGCTCTCCGTCGAAGGAACCCAAGTGGTGGAAGATGGTGACTTGACTTTGGGTGAGATCTCGGTCATACCGATGATGCTCCCCGTAAAAGCTAGCGGTCCGATGGAGGGGAGTATGCAGTCTCGGTGAGTTTCCTAAACAGTTGTTTGTTTTCGCTGCTCCGTGAGGACTCGAAGATTGGGCCACGGCGAGGTGGTGGATGACGCTATGGCTAAACGGACGCGTGTTTTCCTCTCCGGTGAGGATGTCCACATGTGGTCCCTTTCGCTCAATCCTGGACACGCAATGCGAGTGGTGTCCGTTAGTGTCGGTTTCTGTTGTTGGGTTTTGACCCATTTCCGTTAATTAGTCCTTTATGTGTTTGGGCTTAGTTTGTGTAATATAGGGGTTTGTTCTTCTGGGCTTGGGCCTTTTATAATAAATTCTACTTTAGATGGCAAAAAAAAAAAAAATCTGCTCCACTAAATGTATTTTTAGGAGTATTCTTTTTCCCAGCACAGAATAGCAATATTAGTAAAGAATCGGACGTTTAAAAAAGAGAGTAAAGAATCGATAGAATTAAATGCATAAGTCAGCTTTAGAGGCCATAAAACTTGGTCAATCTAATAACTTTCCTTATAAACAAGTGAAAGTAACGTTAAATCTTTTTTGTTTGTCAACCATGGAAATAAATGTTTTTTTCATTTTCCTTTTAACCCCATGTAAAAACAAAGTCTATACAGCCAACAAAACTTTTTTTTTTCTATAAAGAAGGAGAAAACATTTTAGAAATCAAAAGTAAAGACAGAGTACAGAAAACTGTATAAATGAGATAAAGAAACCAAAAAATACAGTAGAATTTTGTTAAAAAGGTAAAATAGAAGAAGAGTTAGCTGTTGCTCAAAAATAAAAAAGAAGAGGTTAGCTAAAGGCTAAAGCCAACTTTTAAAAAATATATTTTTCACTTACTACTATAATTTTCAAGAGACACACTCTCTCTCTGCTCAGACACAAACAGTGTCTCTACTCTCTCTCACTAACCACCCCTACAAGTAGACTTTAAGACAACTTTGGCTCAGTGTTGAGTAAACCCATCTGGTCCATTTAATAAACAAACCCCAATCTCTCTCTCTTTCACTTACTTTAAAGCAGAGATCTAAAACATCATCAAACTCATTCACAACAACAACAGCCATGGACTACGTAAGCTCCTTTCTCTTTCTCCTTCTTCTTCTTGTTTTCGGTTTACAATGTTTTTAACTTCTTTTTTTTGTTCCTAATCAGGAATACGAAGGAGGAGAGTACTACAGGAGGGGACACGTACCAGCGTTTGGAAGCTGGGACTGGAACGACGCCGTTCCATTCACTCAGTGCTTCGAGACAGCGACCACTCAGCAGCAGCAGCCTTCGTTTCTCCACTACGCTCCTTACACTCAAGATCGTGATCTTTACCTCGCTGGTGGCGATCTTTACGACAACCACCACCTTGTCGCTCCCGCCGTGATCCTCGTCCCTCGACGCCGGGTACTTATATTCTCTTCCCTCCCGTATTTAAACACGCGATCTTAACGCCGTTACTTATACGTTCTTGAGATTCTCAGGCTAAGGTGAGCCAGGAGCCGAAGAGAACCAACTCCAAGGAGCAAGACAAGTTCAAAACGGAGGCGCGTGAGCCTGACGCACCGATAAGCTGTCCAACACCGGTGGTGAAGCGGAGGAAGACGACGCCTAAGCCCGTGGACGAAGACTTGTACAGGATCTCACCTACGCTTCTCTCCGTCAAATCCACAAAGGTACGATGCTTTTTTTTTTTTTGCATTTTAATATTTTATTATTAATCTAATCTTTATTTTTTCAGTTTATAACATTTTAATAATTTAAAGTATTGTCAAAGAAAAGGTTTTAAAAATGTTGATTATTGAAATTGCAGAAGAGAGGAGGTGGGTTTGGGTGCATTTCAAGGTGTTTTTTGCCAACACGGGTGCTTTGAAGCCACAAAGCGTGGTGGATTGAGTCAGACAACACTTTGGTTGTGTCTTAATATTTTATATTTAAAAAAAAAAAGGGAGAAGACCGTATGCTTGTGAAACCATGTATGTATTTTTATGCGTAGGGATGATCAGATGAATTCTAAAAGATAAGCTATTGTAAATTAGCTTTGGGAAGAGCGAGCCATATTGTATTACGTAAACTATTAAACAAAGCTAGACTAGTTTTGCAACTTCTTTATATTTTTCCTAAGTATGTGTAAATGGGTACTGTTTTTTTTGGTAGTGTAGCTGTTGGATTTGGTGAGAGATTTAGGTATGGGAATGGAAGGAGGGTAATGTTGATTGGTATAGCTTAACTTCTTCCTCTACAGAACGTTTGACTTGTGTGGCAGAGGTATCGACCTCTTAACTTTTTCTCA
Organism: Brassica nigra; assembly: GCA_016432835.1. NCBI lineage: Eukaryota > Viridiplantae > Streptophyta > Magnoliopsida > Brassicales > Brassicaceae > Brassica > Brassica nigra. The sequence goes on along the minus strand of CM028247.1, from coordinate 9,595,122 downwards.
ATTTGAAAAGGAATGGACTAATATTAAAGAGCTAACGTACACAAAACAATGGATCTAAATGATTGGGCAGGACAGTAAATTTTATGGAATTTAGCAGGATATTTATTTGTAGATTCTGATGAAATTTAAGATTGGCAGAATAGCTAAAGTATGATTTAATAACTTTCACTAAATTCATTAAATCAAATTTGAGTTACTAAGCTAATTCAATTTTGAAGTGATAATTAAAACGTGTACTGACAAATTAATTAACTCTGCGGGATAGAACAAACAAAAGAAGCAATGGTTATTCACAGTAGAGTTTTCTATCAAAACCATATTATCAAAACCATTAACCATATATATGTGAATGACTTGGATACCAAATTGATCTCTACCCTACTAATATGGTGAATGATGATGATCCCGCTCGCTCTTTTTGTTTTTTTCACTGCTACACTTTTGCAACACATAACAACGTTGTCGAAACCTCCTCCATTTCTTTTTACTTTTCACTGTGGTATACTTACATTATCGAATGGTACATTTTTCGAATTCATGATGCGGATGAATCTTGTAGAAGATATTATGCTAATAACACTAAAGTTTCATTCATTTCCTGGCAGAGAAAAAAAGCCTTTTTCTAGCAAAAATTCCTTCTTTTTATCCTTTTCAATTTCCTCCGAATTTCTCAATAACTTTTATATAGCGTGCCTTTCATAAAAGCAGTCCATATTCTTTGAGTTTAAACAGTTTTCCCGAAAATAATGAGCTTATGTAAGCAAATGTTATTGTTTTGGACAGCATAACCAAATGACTTTACATAACGTTAAACTATTATCACGTTAATGCTGGGCGTGACTCTATGATAATTATGACATGCTCCTGTCTTTTTTAGTTCGGCTACGACTATTAAAATTCAGGTTACAATATAAAGAAAACTATAAATTTCCTTATGGATTTTCATTTTTCATTACAAAAACAAATGAAAATATACGTTTAAATAAAGGGAAAAGTGGGTGTTTAAAAGGAAAAAGAGAGACAAAGTGGTTCAATTATGGCAATCAAATGTTAATAAAGCTTAGAAATAGACCCATGCTTTAAAATCAGGGAAAGAGAGTGCGTTAAAATGTAGCACTCTAAAGTCTAAAGTAAGGTTAAAGACATCATGCCACTAGCTTTGATTAAATTAGCTTATACTTTTCCACTTTGTTGCGCGGATATGTTGTTTTAATCTATTTCACAGAAATTCTAATACAATAGATAATTTTGTAAAAAGTGTAACGCCCCGACCCGCCCACGGCTAATGGGCCACCCACGTCCACTCACTCGGCCCGTGGGCCCCATCCCATCTGACGGTCGGTCGTTAAATTTCCGAAAGGTTTGAAATCATTGTTTACTGACCCTGCAATCACCACCTGACCTTTTCCCGTGCTTTGGCCTCACTCGCACGCTATCGCGAATCACTTCCCGATAGGTCACCCATCCTTCCACTACTCCAGCTCAAGCACGCTTAACTCTGGAGTTCTTTCAGGATGTTCTCCGGAAAAGGTAAGTCAACTTTGGTGACATAGGTAGCCAAATCAATTCTCTTAAGTCTTTCCAAATATCACAACTCGGGATATTACAAAAAGATTCCCCCAAAAAACAATATTGTTTATTATTCAGATTGGTCAAAAAAAAAATTGTCTACAAAGAAACGCAGAAGCAAGACAAACAATTCTGCATGCATCATGTTTAGTATATTCAATAACTCCAGTTTTAATCATAAGCACTTCCAAAAGTGCAAACTAAAGAAGAGAATGAAATCACGGTCTATCTTCGAATATATAAGGACTGAGCAAAGTTATAAATATGTGATTCAGATTAATTTAGATAAGCTATCAAGAGAAGTAAATCGAGCTAAGTTCAAAGCAACAGCACTAAACGATAAAGCAACATAAAAACACAAATTGGATCGAATATTTGATATAGACAAAACGATCATTAACAGTCAAACAATAATACAAACAACTATGCAAAAAGATTAATCAAACGTTATCCTAAAACAAGCCATGGCAACGTGTAGATTATGTACTCCTGTTCCTCGAGGAATGTAGGAGTACCTGAGGCCGGCGTAGGAAGTGTAAAAAAGTCGATCACACATGTGACGATCAATGGTATTCCGAATGGCATGAGGCGAAGATGGTGATTGAGAAAACACATGAGCATTGCATTGCTCTCTTGCTAAATAAAGTAAATGGAAGCTTAAAGCAAGACCTTGACGATGACTGAAACCGAAGGCCGAGACTGTGGAACGTTCAGCCCCCGATTCCTCAACCAGTCACATATCGGAAGCCTAGTTTGAACAGCTAACCAAGTAGAGAAGGCACAGCTTGAAACATTTTCCTCAATCGGTCCCGCTTTGGTTTCAAACCTTTTTGGGGGATTTTTTTTGAGGTGCAAATTGGTTAACTCAGCTCAAACGCCTACAAGATTTATAGACTATAGTTTGATCGTCACAATGTTTCGTTCATAGGTTTTTCAGTTTTGGTTCTATGTTTTTCTGCGTACATGTATGGTTTTTCATCTATGCCCGTTTCTTTACGATGGGGGTTCGTGTAATGTTTTTTTTGTATCTACTGGTGTTCCATTTTTCTTAGCTAAGACCGGTAAAGATTTAATGTACAGTAAAAAAAAAAAGATTTAATTTACAGTTTTCCCGGCCTTAAATTTAAGGGTGGGACGGATCCGGATATCCGGGAAATTTGGGGTATCCGGATCCGGATTCGAATTCGCCGGATCCATAGATTTAGTATCCGGATCCGGGACTTCCAGATATCCGGATTCCGGATATCCGTCTAGTTATCATACTATCCGCGGATATCCAAATCCGAATTCAGATTCGTAAAAATAATCAATAAAATAAAAATAATATTTTTAAAAATATAAAATTCTAAAATAATACATAAATTAAATATTTATACAAGATTTATAAATATAATATGAATATAATAATTAAAAAATTAAAATATAGTATCATAAAACTAATTTTATGAATAAATATTAATATATCAAATATAATTATTAATAAAATTAAAAATTAATATATTTTAAAAGTACGGACCCGGATCCGGATATCCGAACCTAAAAATTAAGATATCCGGATCCGGATACCGAACCTAAAAATTAAGATATCCGGATCCGGATTCGGTTTTGACAGATCTTTAGTTTTACTATCCGGATTCGGATCCAGGCACCCCAAATATTCTATTTTCAGAGCGGATCCGAAGCTGATCTCGGATCGAATCTGGATCCCGGATAATAAGTCTCAAACCTACTTAAATCTGTTAAAGATTGTGTGATGTTTTTTTTGGCTAATCTGAAAAATAAATAAAACATTAGACGAGGGAAAAAAATCGTACTTATAATAAAATTATTTTAAACCAAACACATTTTTTTTCCATTAAACATTCAAAATCGAACCACCGTCTAAAAGAAATGACACAGTGAGTTTCAAATTCAATTTAGAGGCTGCGATCTAACCGGCGGAAGAAGCAAATCGGAGATGAGCGGTGCGAGACTGTGCTCTCTGGTGGCGGAGCTAGGTTACGAAGGCGCCGGAAAGCTAGACCCGGATAGCTTCGAATGGCCGTTCCAGTACGACGATGCACGCCCTATCCTCGACTGGATCTGTTCCTCTCTTCGCCCTTCCAATGTCCTCTCCCTCTCCGAGCTCTCACTGTGCGTTTTCTCTATTCATGCTCTTTCTCGTTCCAGAATTCGAATGTTTCCCTTCTCAATGCTGCTTTTCAATCAGATTCGGTTGAATTTGTGTCAGCTTTTAGTGAATTAGGTATATTAGCTGATGAACCTCGTAGCCTTTAGGTTATACTTGATCAATGATTTTCTGGATTTAATTTCAGCTGCATATCATATTCCAGAAATGCAGTCACATATTAAGGTTTCCAATTGTATAAGCCCTGAAGAGTCCGGTGAATAGAAAGCTGTTTAATCCTAGCTATTCTTTGATAGTGTACTTTGAGAGATATACTGCAATACTTCTTCCTATGTAGTTAGTTCGTGTATCAGTGGCTAATGGATTGTTCTCTTGTTTCTGGATCCAGATATGAGCAGTTTCAAAGAGAAGGGAAACTCTTAGAGGTAACTTCTTGTGCCGTTCTGCCTATGTTTGCTTTTTTGGATTTGAGAGTTCATCAAACCTGTATGTGTGTTCGTCTTGTGATGTAATTTCCTTGTCTTTTGTGGTGCATTTCTTTTTCTTTTTCATGGATTTAGGGGGACGATCTAGACCAGGCCTACGATAGCATATCAGCATTTTCTTCCAGGAGAAATAACCAAGAGGCAGTTTTTGGAGCAGAAGAAAGCATAAAAGAAGTAAGGTTAGACCTTCATATCACACATGCGATTCAATATTTCTGTTTCATGCTTTAAGGGTAGTTTGTACTATTATAATTTTGTTTTCGAGAAAGCTTTGCCACTGGGAATATGTACAACGGTGTCTTAGTGTGTGAGCTCTCCTTAGGTGATCATATCAGGTGTGTACTATGTTTTATTGACATATGATGAGGCATTGTTAAATGTTCTTTGTTCATCACTTCTTTGTGAGAAGTAGCATAATTTTGTTTCAAGTCACTTATCTCCTTATGTTATCACGCGTTTACATGAGTGCTTTAGGTTTCTTTGAGAACTTCCGTGGACTTTGTCATGTCACCTGGTTTTTAAGTATGACTATATTTAGGTTCTTTTTGGTTAAGATCTCCTTATGTCATTGGAGTTGTTATTTTGATTATCCTGTATATTGAATACTACATCAACACCGCTAACAGTTTCTTTCTAATCGACAGAGATGCAACTTTGGCGCATAAGGCTGAAGCCTTGGAGCTGCAGAGGCAGCTAAGGCGGTTACAGACTCAATATGATTTACTCACTGGCCAATCTTCATCTCTGATTCAAGGGAGACGTGCTCGAGTTGCTGCTACTTCTGCTGTCACTGGACAGATAACTGCTACAGAAGACAGTTTATCTGCTAGAAATTTGCAGGTTTGATCACACAATTTTCTGAGGGACTTCCAATTTTCTTGGTCTTTGATGAGTTTGTGATGTCTCCTTTCGGTACTTTCCTGTGATTTAGATGAATGGAGTTCTAGGAAGATTGGCTTCCACTTCTCAAGAGCTGGCGCATTATCATTCCGGCGAAGGTATCCTTCGTATCCTTTCTCTATCTTTTGATTTAACATTTCCATATCTCGTGAGCTACCGGAAATCTGCTTTGGAGCTGAATATTGTTTTTGGCCTGAATTCACTATACTTTTAATTAGCATGCGGAACTGGCTGCATTAGATAGTCGCGTTTAGTTAATTTGAAAGAGTCAGATAAAATGTCTTTGTATTTGTAGCCAGGATTTTAGTCATGGAACTATTCGATTTGTTATTTGTGCTTAGAGTTTCACGGAGGCAGCGAGTTGTTATTTCTGTAGTCATTTCTTCTGCTTGATAGAAAAGGAGTTGGGTTTTGACATCTAAGTTAGTAGAAAAGTTTTGTTACTGATTATTTTCAAGAATATGTACCATGGTTAACTGCCATCAACTCTTTTAGGCAACTTAAGTGACTGTTTCATATGTGCAGAGGATGGAATCTACTTAGCTTACTCCGATTTTCATGCCTACTTGGCTGGAGATTCAGCCTGCACAAAGGAGCTAAACCAGTGGTTTACTAAGCAGCTGGATACAGTAAGTGGATGGCATTAGTAGTGAATACCTTGCTGATGATTTCTGTTTCTCTTCATCATATAGAAAAGCCAAGCTAGTTGAGATGAGATCTTATCCTTTGTACCTAGTGAGAAATGCTATTATTTGAAGAATTCTGAGAATGGAGAAAGTATCAAGTGTTATTCATCTTGCATCTGTTTTGTACTCTGTTTGATGTAATTTATCTACTATTATGTCAGGGGCCATACCGTTTAGTTGCAGAGGAAGGAAAATCTAAATGCTCATGGGTTAGTCTCGATGATACGTCAAACATGTTGCGAGGTAACTTTCCTACATCGTGATCTATGTCTTCATATACTATTGTTTTGCCTGAAATGCTCATATCCTTGTGCAGTTATATAACCTCCCCTCTATGATAAAAGTCATAGGTCTTGTTATGGTGTATAATTTCTGACTTGTTTGAAGCTATTGTGCATCTATAACTTGTCTGTTTACAATGCAGCAGATTTGGAAAAGTCACAACATGAACGTGTATCTGAACTGCAGCGGCTTCGATCCATGTATGTATTACGTGGTACTCCTGCCGCATAATTTTCAGCTTTCACGCCACTCAGGCGAAAGATATACGAAAGACCACTAATCGCACAAATCTTTTTAAAATTTTCACGCATACGACTTTTCTCACTTTCAAAGACATATTCCTGTTATTCACAGCTTCGGAACAAGTGAGAGACAATGGATTGAAGCCCAGGTCGAGAACGCTAAGCAACAAGCTATTCTCTTGACACTAAAATCTCAAGTAACATCAGTTGAAGCTCACATTCATTTTGATCTACATTCTCTAAGGTAGCAAAGCAAGATATTGACAATATCATGGTTTAGTCTTTCACTTGTCATACTGTATTCATGTGATCATGTTCTTATCTTTGCAGGAGAAAACATGCAGATCTAGTCGAAGAAATCTCGACCCTTTATCAGAAAGAAGAAAAACTCTTATCTGAGGTCGGTTCATGTACCCAGTGCTTAATGTTTCAACTTTTGTGTGTTTTAAACTATAATGTGTAGGCACTTATTTTCGTAACTACATATTTACTTAATCTGTCCTTCCTTGTAGACTATTCCTGAACTATGTTGGGAGCTCGCTCAACTCCAGGACACCTATATCTTGCAAGGTACTCAGCATCTACTCTCTGCTCTTTACTTGTCGCTTTTGGATGATTCTGGGATTTCATATGATTTTACTCACCATAACCTTGTAGGTGACTACGATCTAAAGGTCATGCGTCAAGAACTGTATATTAGTAAACAGAAAGTGGTATGTTGGCCTTAGGTTTTCTGTGGCGCCACAAGACTGCGTGGTTTCCATGTCTGATATAAATTCATTCTGTCTTTGATATTCCGAATATTTTGTGGCAGTTCATCAATCACCTGGTTAATCAGCTTGCAAGACACCAGTTCTTAAAATTAGCATGCCAGCTAGAAAAGAAAAACATGCTTGGAGCATTCTCTCTGCTAAAAGTAATTGAATCCGAACTCCAGGGTTACCTCTCCGCCACAAGAAGCCGTGTGGTATGGTCATATCCATAGTTACAGTCATGCTTTCCTGAAATTATGGGAAAATGAAACTAATTTTGTCTCTGCACTATATATATACAGGGACGGTGTTTGTCACTGATCCAAGCTGCATCTGATGTGCAAGAACAGGGAGCAGTGGATGACCGTGACAGCTTTTTACATGGAGTTAGAGATCTATTGAGCATTCACTCAAGTAACCAACACTATCATTTTACAAATTGTTCTCTTTTGTCTGATATTTTCCAGGCTGATGATTTTCGTCTATTCCTGTTATAGATGTCCAATCCGGGTTATCAACTTACGTCTCAGCTCCAGCCATCATTCAGCAGATAGTTTCTCTTCAATCGGATCTATCATCTCTACAGTCTGACCTCGAGAATTCCCTTCCAGATGACAGAAATAGATGCATTAACGAGCTGTGAGTCTAAAATCATCATAACATTCCTCAAAGTTCTTCCATAGAAACAAGTATTTACGATGATCATGTATCACTGGTGCCTCTCTCCGTTTCTCAGGTGTACGCTTATTCAGAATCTACAGCAACTACTCTTTGCATCTTCAACTACGGCGCAGCCCATATTGACACCATGGGTAAAAGAAATCTCAGTTCTCTTTTACAAATTTTAGTCCTTAATCTAAACCAAGACCTGGAGGTTCAGCTCATGTTGTTTCTCCCATGTAATGTAACATTAGCCGCTGATGAAAGAACTTGATGAGATGGGAAAAATCAACTCCAAACTCTCTGCAGCAGTGGAGGAGGTAACGCTAGAGCACCGCGAGAAAAGGGAGGTGAGTCTTGATCTACTCATTTTTGAGTCCTCTATCTCTCACGAACGAAGACATCTGTATCGTATTGAATAAGAATTTGAATAAACTCAGCTCCTTTCATGATAAACTACTTATTGCTGCAGATCGTGAAGCATCACTCCAAGGACGTGGAACTTCAAAGGCGGGTATTCATGGACTTTTTCTGCAACCCAGAGCGATTGAGAAGCCAAGTAAGGGAACTCAATGCACTGGTTCGTGCTCGCCAAGCCTCATCATAGTCCTCACCACAAGTATATATAAGCACAAATGATCTCTTGTTTGCCATTTCACTTGTTTTATGATTGTATACAAAGCGTTTTTACTCCGTTTTTATCTAGTAGTTGATTGCTTCTTCAGGGTGGATTATATTAGCTGCTTGCTTTTCTTTTTTTTTTGAAACACAGCTGCTTGCTTTTCTACTTTTTATTTTCTGAGAGGTCTATTGATTCTTACTATTTACTGCCTGACTTCTATTATTTCTAAGTTTCATGAGCAAACATTTCTACTTGCTTATCTTCTCCTTGGGGTTATTTGAGATTTTACTATACTTTTGAAAAACTGAAAATGAACTACAGAGTCATTCATCAAAACACTCAAAGTGGAAAGGGGGTTACAACTCATGAATGTCTAGTTTAGGAATTACAACAACACCCTGTCGTGCAGTACGGTCTCTCCAAGTGTATTGTAGTTGACGGTCAGATATGCCAAGCCGTGTTGTGCCAAATAACTACTGCGGATATTGTGTAACACACTGAAATAGATAGTGCCAAAGTGATCAAATTCGATCCCGAGTGTATCTCTCAGTATCAAATGGCTCCCTCTGTGCATTCCAATTCGAGTCTCTAGCGTCTGGTGCAGCGTTCATTGGTGCAAAGGCTGAAACATAAGAGAGAGTTTACACTAACACAACTGAGATACACTTAGTTTGCACAAGTTCTGGTACGAAAGAAACATACATATGAGATGTATTCAAAATACTTCTGTCTACAGAATTCAGAGCTTGTATGTACAGCAGAGAGATCAACAACTGAATAACCACGCTATGCAAACTCGAGCACAAACTACCACACCTTCTAGTGCAGCCGGTAAACAACAAAAGATAACCAATCTAATTTCATATTCACCTTCGCCGTAACTGAAGGCTGAAAATACTAAGCAACTTCCCTACTTATGGTATATCCCAGCATCAGACGTATACGCAACAACAAAATGGACAACTACTCACAAGAACTTTGTCACAAATCATACTATATAGATACTGTTTAATGTACAAGTAGAACTCACCTTTTTCTCTCATTCTCCTGTCTCTGTCATACTCAAACTTGTCCCGGATTTGATTGACTTTGTCCCAGTTCCCATCACCCTGTTGTGTTGTTCTATTGTTAAACCCCTGCTCCTGCTGTCATATCAGATTATCAGATGAATACTGTCAAGAGAGTACAAGAAACCAACAAAACAAAATCAAAACGTTTTTACCTTTGTTGGATCATTATATGGACGCCTGTTCCTGCAAGGAGGACCATGGAAACAACATATCCATCAACATACACACCATTAAACTGGCGAATAAGCAAATGGCTAAAAAGAAGAAAACCTGTATGGATTAAAATCTTCATCGTCTTCTTCAGCAGACTCGTAGTTCGCATGATCCCTAGCAATCTTCTTGGAGTATCCTTCATCCCAGTAAAGCCTCTCCCAGTTCTCTCTAAGCTCGTTGTACAGCTCCATGTACTTCTTGCACCACGGCTCATGCTCCTATCGTCACAAATCATCAGAATACTCAAAGACGATTAGGGAATATCGTAAAGAAACCCTAAGGGATCGTTGCAGACTGACCGATTCTTTGAGGACGAGGCGAGTGCGGCGCATGAACTGCTCGCGGAGCTGCTTGCGGCGCCTGTTTGGGATGTTGTCTCTTGGAATGGTGAAACGCTCGCGGAGAGGGACGTGATCGCCGATCTCGTGCATCTCTCCGTCGACGATCCACCACTCCGACTTCTCTTCCTTCTTTTTGAGCGGCTGAGAGTGGGATTTGTTTCGCCGTCTCGGTTGACCTGCCTCCGTTCTGAAGAATTGGAGGAGGGGAGCACCGTCACGGAGCGACGGTGAGACGGATCCGAGACGTTTGGCGACGGAGAGCATAGCTGTATTTTTTTTTTCCGGCAGCTGGGAAAGTGGTTTAAGTGAGAGCCGTCGCTAGTGAAGATAGCTGAGACCGACCTACTTTGGGGGTTTATGATGTACGGCCAGAACCGGTATCGCATATACCCGAACCAATATTTTCGGTTTGGTTTGAAAATACCAAACCGAAATTAGTCTCTCTTTTACTTATTTTTTTTTTATTTTTTTTTTTTTTTGGTCAAACCGAAATTAGTCTCTCTATTAGGTAAAAAAAACAAGGTGAAAATTAAGTGGTGCTTGTTGGTCGATTGAGTTAGACTAGTCCATTAATTTGTTTCATGGATTTATTTACTGTCACCTCCACTGTTAAATTTTCATACTGAAAAATGTCATAAATGAAAAAAAAAAAAAAGAATTCCTGTAGATTTCAAATGTTTACTACATATAGATTTACTATCACCAATTTTTTCAAATGTTTAAATACATCATATTTTGTATTATATATGTGAACAATTTCATATTCTGTAAGATAGGTTACAAAACAACAATTTTATAACTTCGGTATATATATAACTGATTTCATCTATGTTCCATAATCTTCCACCATTGCTATAATTAACGAAAGTTTCAGGATTTTTGTTTATTCTTACAAGTTTTTTTCCTAATATCCAAACTCTAATTTTTGCTCATTGTATATTTCTTCTAGAACACAATATAGATAATTGAGAGAGGCTCATTTTCTGTTCACTGTTATCCTTTTGAGACAATAGGTCATCTACATAATCAAACTTATTTGATAATTAGTCTTGTGTTATAACAGTAATCTAACAATTCTATAGCAGTACTAAAGACAATGTTTTTGGTAGGTGTGATAATCCTTTTTGTTCTTTTGGATAAAGCAAATATATAGGATCCAATGATTGCACGCATGATAGGAATCTAGAACACATTTAGCTTTTCAACTTCATTTGCTTGCATGTTAAAGAAGCAACATAAGGAATTATGGCTTTATTATTTATTGTAATAGGTGTTTGCACACATTGTGTAATCAAACGTACTCTTGTACAAGCCTTATTGCCCTTATCAGAGCCTAACCGAAGAAATAGTACCGACACTAGTGCCGGTTCTAGACGGATCAAGAGGGAAGTAAAACGGATAAAACTCGTACCGGACATAGCAACTACTATACAATACACGACATCCCTTCTTGTTGTGACAAGCCCCCATGAAGCTCTGGACCGCAGTTGCAAAACACTGAGCGCAATCTAATGCGCTCAAGTCCCTAGTACACTGAACCAAACCGTTTAGTGTCACAAAAGGTGTCAGCTTTGTCTTACCTTTACCCAAACCTTGACTCTCACGCAAAACCGCCTCAGACCTAATTTTATCAAAGAGCGTCCCGAGCTCATTATCGAACGTTTTGGGGTCTGTTTCGGTCACGTTAGCGACGTTGTAGTATATGAGACCAGCACTCGTGTCGAGCTTCCCTACGAAATTCTCTTGGCTGTAACGTAAGAAGCAGAAGTCGTACAAGATCCTCGCGTCGGATTGGTTCGGACAGACTTCGCGGATTTTCTTGGCGGCGTCTTGAATGCAGGTGGTGCAATCGGTCTTGCTGATGTCACCTCTGCATTGAGCAAGTCCGTAGACATTGTCTTTCTTGTTATAACTGGAGGAAGTTGTTGTCACGAAGCCTTGTGAAGGAGTCTTTGAGACGAGGGTAGAGAGAATAGAATCGATGTTCTTGGAGATCTGACTGCTGCCTGAGAAGTTTGATTTTTTGTTGCAGAGGTCCCATATTGAATCTGCTGCTCTGCAGCTGCATACAAGGGCCAATAGAAGGAGACATCTGGCAATGAATGTCTTCATTTTTTTTTTGGTTTAATAAACTACTTTGTTTTTTTTTTTTTCTGTAGGTGTATATCTTGAATTGTTCAGTAGGAGGAGAGTCTGGTTTTATAGCGAAAAGAGCTGAAGAAATCAAAACGTTATTCAGTTTCAAAAAAAAAAAAAAAATCAAAACGTTATCTATTCTAGAACGTGATATTTTTAGAAAGTCGGTCAAAACGCACATCAGAAAAGTTGGAAGTTGGAAAATTATTGGTTTATAAAAATAAAATACAAATATCATACACGGACAAGTCTATATAGCAGCCAAATACTTGAGACCAATCAAACTAATGAATTGGTCAATCCCCTCACCAGAGATTGGTACTTTGTTATTTTTCTAAGTGACAAAATAGATCAGAATGTATATAAAATCTGGAAGATTTCTAGATGCACGTGAAAGTCAATATGAATGGAGCAGAAATTGTTGACTGTGTCTGTGGATGAAGTCTTATTGCTTCAACGTCAACGTTAACGCGAAAGTGGAGCAACGTCGAGTCGTCGACCACTTGTCTTTTAAAAAAGTCTCCACGCCTAATAAATAAACATCCCCTACCCATCGAGGGACCATGTCTTTTATAATTAATGGCCATTCTCTAACCTTTTCTAAAGTGATATGAAGTTGAGCTACTGTGTGGACTGAGAACCTGGAAACGTGGATACGTAATCAATCTGAACGAGGAACGATGTTCTTTATATCTACTTAGGTCCAATTTTAACTGTTTGGTTCACGATAACTTATTTTTCATCTTTAGCAAAATATTCAAAATCTTTGTTGGAAGTGGTCTTCGTACATCCTAATTAATGTTTAACCCAATTTGAAAAGAATATTTATTTCGTTACAAAAGCCCGAAATCGCTAGAAGATATATCATGACAGATCGTCTCGGCAGCAAATCTATGCTCACCTGACCATTTACCACGAAGGCACACATGACAAGTTGCAGAGAACAAACGATACAATCTGAAAACATTGAATACCCTCTCGACAAAGCGAAATACATCAGTTACATCGAATATATGACCTGATCAGTGAAACTGGATATATGACCTCAATAATGAAGGATGACAAAATGCATTTTATCGTTTTCAGAGTATTGCCTCGTCTATAAAAAAGGATTTCACTCGACAATACATATCCGGTTTTTATTTCAGAGCTTCTACGTAGAAAAAATTATACTGATAAACACTTGAACTCAATATTATCTTCTTATTTAAACTCTCTTTTTTTTTTGAATAATCCGGTGTATCCTGGCACCCACCAAAATGGGTCCAGACTAGCGGCGAGTGTCCTTTGCAGCCTACATTATCGGCCGAAATACGCCTTGGTCACCGTACGCTGGAGGAACCCAGATGTTAAACTCTTTCAACATTTAACAATCCTAAATTACGTTTAAATAAATAAAATTTTTGACATGCTTTATCTCTAAATAACTCATTAATCACTTGATCAGAAGACTCTACTTTCAACAACCTTCTCATTCTATTGGATTTGTATATGACTAATGTTTTTTTTTTCAATATCTGATTTATTAGTCACTTGAAATTATAGAACTATGATATATTGATATACATATAGTACATTATCATTTTAAGTGTTACAAGGAGTATAATACATAGCAGTAGCCTGCTTTCTTTCCTTCAGGTAGTAGTCCTTTTGTAATATACTACAGCGGAAGGTCGTCAAGAAGTGTGATGAGACCCGAAACTAACTGGAATGTTTGTTTTAATGTTTGCTAATTGCTATATATAGCCTGTATATAGTATAGGTTGGTCATATCGTTTTCTCTATACAACAAGTAGTTCATCATATCTTTCAACCTCCAAAAATGTTTACTTCTTTGGAATTATGTACATGCACTGAAATCTTCAGTCATGTTCCATTCAATCTTGTTTTGTACTATTAATTAACTGTTGTCATTTGATAAAAAAAAAATTCAAGACTAAACAAGTTCGAACCAATTGAACTGTTGTCCATTATGAAAGCCTTGCATGGTGGATTAGGATACTGTCAAGCTAAAATAATACAAAAAAATAGTTCCCTAGACATGATGGATTTTGGGCCCTGAGAGAGAGTTCAGAGGAGTCACTCTGAAGCCCAACGTCATTATGGGTCATATACAACGAAACCCGTTAACAATCTCCTAAATAATATTTTGTAAATATTTATTTTTATTATTGTTCGGGGATAATCAGATTTATTAATGAAATAGTAAAACAGAAGACAGACAGAGAGAGAGGAGTCATCAATCACATGGAAGGTTGTGGATAAAACAAAACAAAACAGCAAACTCCCTCTCCCTCCATACACGACGACCCCCACACCACACACACTCTCAATCTTCATCACTTTACATGGAAGCTAGAAGGCTCTCGATCCTCTGTTCCCATCTAAACCCAGCTGGTCCTTACTCGGCCCGAGACTCGATTCTCAGGGTTTCCGATTGCAGCTCCAAGGTGGAATCATCTAATCTCCAAAACGACTGCGTTTTCTGTAAGATTGTCCGTGGCGAGTCTCCATGTCTCAAGGTCTCTAAACTTTTCTATTCCTGTTTCTTTCTTACAAACTTACACTTAAAAACAAAACAGAACTAATCTCTCTTGTTTTTTTTTTTTTGGGGGGAAAGCAGTTGTACGAGGATGAAACGTGCTTGTGCATTTTGGATACGAGTCCACTTATTCATGGGTATATTCAAAACTCTCATTTTCTCTCCCTTAACTATTGTGATTCTATTTCTATGTAGTAAGACTATGCTTGAAGCCCTTGAATACTCAAGAATCTTTTTGCATTAGTAGGCATTGTATCTGCTTTGGTGTTGTTATTCTTTGAATTCTAAAAGCTATCAATGAAAATTTGTTGTTTTTATCCGTGTGGCATTCTCAGGCACTCTCTTATCATTCCAAAGTTACATTATCCAACTTTAGAGGAAACTCCTCCCTCAGTAAGTTCCCTCTTCCTACCCTTGTTTATGTTTTCCTTTTTAAATTTGTTCTTGTATTTTTGCGTGTATTGAATCTACCAACCCCATAAATTAGAAGAATGTGGAGGAGGTTTGGATGTTTTTTATTTTTATTAAAAAGTGTATGTATAAGATATTGATTAAAGGTCTCCTCCAAGGAGCATGCAGGTAGTTGCTGCCATGTGTTCCAAAGTGCCTCTTATCAGTAACGCCATCGTCAAAGCTACTGACAGTGGTATCTTTCTGTCTAAACATCTGCACTTTTGGTTTAGTCACTTGTTGTTGTCATGTCCCTCATGTCATTCTTATCTTGCCTATTCGTTCTGAAATCTTTGATCGTTTTAAGGTAGATTCGTCAATGAGCCAAGATTCTGATTCTCATTTGGTTACTATTTTTATCAGATTCATTTAACTTGTTGGTTAACAACGGAGCAGCAGCTGGGCAAGTCATATTTCACGTAATCTACATACTAAATTTTCTGTTTCTCTCAATCCCTGAGGAGGGAAGTTTCTGTTGAATGCTTCTCTTTCTATTTTGCAGACACACATTCACATAATCCCACGTAAGGAGCGTGACTGTTTATGGACTTCTGAGGTACAAAACAGGATCAGATCATCGAAACACTAGATTATGAAAGGTTTGTGAAAGTTGTGTGGTGTTTTTTTTTTGATAACAGAGCTTGCATAGACATACACTGAAACTGGACAAGGAAGCATCTCAACTGGCGTCTCGTGTTCGAGAACAATTGTGCAGACTTCCTGAAGAACAATTGGTTCAGCCCTCATAAGTAGGTTTTCAAGATAGACGTTGTTGTGAACTTTACAATTACACTGTGCCAACACAAAAGAGTATATTGTGTATAGTTCATATTCAGCTTCAGCTTCAGCTTCATCTTCATCTTCATTTAATATTATACATTCTTCAGTCTGTTTGGTTTAGTTTATTAGGATTCAAGTATAGGGGTACCTCTTAAGAGGTCTTCAAGACAAAAAAACAATCACGCGATAAAGAGTGTGTACTAAAACCTTATCCAATACAATTTTCAAACAGTAATCAACATGAGTCGTTAGGCAAACATTCCATCATTGTGTTTCCTACATGTTTTTTTTTTTTGAATAACCCTGATCAGCTGGAGTGTTTCCTAGATGTTAACCAATTGCATTCATACATGTACATGCTTTTCTCAATGCCACGATTAGTTTCTTTTAATAAAACATTATTTCAAATTTTTTTAAAATCTTGCTTGTTCTTCTTGTTAACTTATAAGCCTATAAATGTAGCGGCTATCTGTAACCAGCATTGGTCTCTAACAGCACCGGCTGCACTAATGAAGAGCCTACGCGTTGAAAGGGTTGGTGGTTTTACAGCTGGGATAAAGAGACTATTATTAAAGTTAGGTATATTGGGCCTTTAAATGTTCAAAGCCCAAATATAAATAAAACTAGCTGACACGAGATCTATATTTAGAGTTATGAGTCGAACTCACGAGCCATGGAGACAGAGCTCACGTCACGTCATCAATATTTTATCATATAGAGTCCAAGATTTCTACTCAATCTTTTTGTTATTGGTGCAGTAAATAGAGATAATGTTTTATAGTCTTTTTATTTATAAAATAATCTGTAAGCAGTTAAATACTACAAGGTCGGTCTCATTACTTAACCCGACCATATCCGGAGTTAACTGGCAAGGCTGTGGAATTTAATGCAGATTATTGACCAAGCGGCGGCATGAACTCTGCTCGTTCAACTTGATTTTCTTACGTCGCAATATATTTTTTTGTCTCCCCCCTCCCCTCCTCCTCCCACTTGTTGAGTCCAATGATTGTTTGATTGGTATATGTTAAATCACTTGGTTTCTTATAGACAAAGAGAAACTAAACTTACCAAGAAACAACGTATCAGAGCACAGACGAATGATTAGCCATTTCCAGCAAAAAAACAAACAAAAAGAATGAATGAAAGAAAGAAATGTTAGATGAAATTGAAAAGTGAATAAAAATTAAATTGAAATTATAAGTCATTTAAACACACATATTCAAAGATTTATAAAACAATAAGCGAACACTAATACCTTATGAGCTGTAGAAGAGATTCCAGAAGGTCAAAGGGAGCTTGAGAGAAAACAGAAAGAGGTGTGAAAGAACACATCAAGTACTGATATACAACCAAGTCTAACAGAGATTGTTACAAGAGTCTTATATCAATTATATCCAATGAATTAGCCATAGATGGATATTTCTCCCAATATATAAGTTGGGTTCTGAAAATATCTCATCAAGAAGAGATGCTTAAGCAGTATTGTTCCTTCAGAGAAAAAACGAATGAGACCGTCCTTGTGAACAATATAGAAACATGAGAAAAAAAAAATAAAGAGAGAGAGCGCTCCATGATCCATCACAGGCAAATGACAAATCTTAAGGCAAAGAGAGTCTTTACCAGAACCAGAAGAATCAACGAGACGACCCACCTTTGGTCTGAAGGACCGACAGAAGAAAAACGGTGAAGAATACGAAAAAAACTAGTCACCTCTCAAACCCCTTATAGTAGACTTTCTTCAGTTGACATTTTTCAGTAGTTTTTTCTAGACGTTTCATGTACAGGCCTACGTCGATATTGTAAAACAATTACATATTTATTAGCAATATCGCTCAACGTCAAAGGCCCGGCAACAACTCCTAATCTCCGGACGTTACGGTGCAGCACACAAATTGATATTGATTTTACTATTTGTTAAAAAAAAAAATTATATCAATTAAATGATTATATTGATTTAAAACATAATTAATTGTTTAATCTTAGTACTACACAATACAACTATATAAACCCCATTTAGACCACTTGAGCATTTCCTTACCATTTACGCTCTTCTTCTTCTCCGGCACACTCCAAACCTCATCTTGATGTGAACGTCTTGACTATCATTACGTGATTTAGTATCTGTTATTGTTCTCTGCATAACTCAGTACCTTATACTATAATTTAGATCTCTGTTTTTTTAATAAGAAACTGTGAGGATGGACAACGAGCTGTTTATGAACACAGAGCTTCTTCCTCCACCGCCTGAGATGGCCGTGCATTTCGAACAGCCGTCTTCTTCATCTGCGATGCTTAACTGGGCCCTGATGGATCCGAATCTCGCTCGTAATTCGCCGCCGCAGGATTGCTTTATGTGGGAAAAGTCAACGGAACAACAACAACAACAACAGCAACAGAGCATCTTCGACTCTGCTCTGAGCTCACTCGTCTCCTCACCGACGCCGTCGAACTCGAACTTCTCCGGCGGAGGAGGCGCTGACGGCTTCATCATCCGAGAACTCATCGGAAAGCTCGGTAACATCGGGAACAGCTCCGGCGACGTCTACGGAGCTCCGATGAACGGGAACGTCTCTCGCTCCGCCTCGTGCTACGGAACTCCGATGAGCTCTCCGCCGCCGATGATGAACAGAGCGACGCCGTTGACGGAATTCTCGGGTGATCCGGGTTTCGCGGAGAGGGCCGCGAAGTTCTCTTGCTTCGGTAGCCGGAGTTTCAACGGAAGAACTAACTCCGGTCTCCCAGTTAGCAACGGCAAGATCATCAGCTCCGGGAAACTGACACGTGTCTCCAGCACGCCGGCTCTCAAGGCCCTTGCTTCTCCGGAGTTCGCGCCTGCCTCCAGGCCGATGATCCCCGCCGGCGATTCAGCTCCGAAACTTCCCGGAGAATTTACACGGAAGAGAAAATCTGTTTCTAAAGGGAAATCTAAGGAGAACCCTCTCCCCGCCGCTTCACCGTCGCCAAGTTTCTCAAAGGTAATAAATCAATTTTTCCCGGAAAATTTTCCCACGCAAAGTTTCTATTTTTCTTTCAGATTTTCCCGCAAAGTTTTGTACTTTGACGCTTTTTCGAAGAACCCAGTTCTCAAAAAGTCATGTTTTTACATAAAGTAATTAACTTTTTTGAATAATTTTTCAATTTCTCAGACGGCGGAAAGGAAAGATGAAGAAGAAAAGGGAGGGAAAAGGAGAAGAGAGGACGAAGGAGACGAGGAAGAAAGGAACAAAGGTAATGACACAAAAGCAGCAGAGCCTCCTAAAGATTACATCCACGTTCGTGCTCGGCGAGGCCAAGCCACCGATAGTCACAGTCTCGCCGAAAGAGTAATTAAAGCATCTCTCTCTCTCTTTTACTTTTAACATTTGCATGGTTATCTGTCATTATTAAGATTTAAAATTAAGTTATTTATGCTAGTTATGGTTTTGGATGGGATTAGAATTCTATTTGATTAGTTCTTTGATGTTGGTTTAGGTTCGGAGGGAGAAAATTGGTGAGAGGATGAAGCTGCTTCAAGATCTTGTACCTGGCTGCAATAAGGTAAATAAAATTCTGTTTAATTTAGTTTTGGATTTAATTGTTGATTAGCATATTATGGTAATTAATGTATTTTTTTCTTCCTCTTTTGTTTATACGATGAAAGGTTACTGGAAAGGCACTGATGCTGGATGAAATTATAAACTATGTACAATCATTGCAAAGACAAGTTGAGGTATTATTATTTTGGTTTGCTTCATCTAAATCTAATTAATTGTTTCATTAATCACCGAATATTAACTATTTTTGCAATTAATTTCTCTAATATTTCTTGTTTTAATAATTCGCAGTTCTTGTCAATGAAGCTATCATCAGTGAACGACACCAGGCTGGAATTTAACGTGGACGCTCTTGTGTCAAAGGATGCTGTAAGTCACCTTAAACATTAACATCAATTAACAACCATTAATAATGATCATTTGAAAATTGATAGTTATCATTTCTAGTAGTACTTTTTTGTCGTTGTGTTAACAATACCTTTTTCATTCGGCCCATTAGCATTAATCCTAATTACTTTTAGTTAACTTTTTATATTTCTTTTAGAAAGGACCTTTTCTATTTTTTCTATTTAAAATACAATCTCATATTTTTATAAATTTTGAATTTCTTCAGATGATTTCATCAAGCGGCAGCCGGGTGCATGAATCAGGACTCCAATTGGAGTCTTTAAGTCATCATAATTATAATAATAATTCACAGTTACATACCAATGTCTCTTCCAATAACATGATGCTCCATTCTCCTATGAAATCACTAGAACCCTCTGCCTTAGCCAGAGGCTTCACCCACTTACCAACACTTACCCAATTCACTGACTCACTTTCTCAGGTTTTAAAATTTTTCTTTTAACTTTTCTTCCTTTGTTCCATTTTGATATAGTAAGATGGTTCTAACGTATCTTTTGTCTTTTTTTTTTTTTTTTTTTGTCGTGTGTTTGTTTTCAGTACCAAATGTTTAGCGAAGAAGATTTACAAAGCATTGTAGGGATGGGAGTGGCGCATAACCCCAACCATGAATCTCAAAACATGAAAATTGAGCTTTGATCAACAAGTTTTTTTTAAGGTCTCAAGGAAGATAATAAGAAGAAAAAGGATGGATGGGTGTACATAACCATTCCAATCTCTGTGATTTATTCATATACTCATCATCACATCATATATATACACATTTATGAAAGTAACATATTTTTACTTTTATTTTCTTACTTCACCCCTTTTTAATCAAATTATGTAATTTTCTGTTCATCATTAGGGTTCAATTGTATTGCTTATCTTTGGATTTTTTTTTGCTTTTCTGATGTGATATCATTGTAAGTTCACGATCTTCCACTATAATCCAAGATAATTAACCTAAACAAAAAAAAAACATTTTTATATATTTAGAGTAAGTGAACGGCGATACTTACCCTAACTTGGATCCTATGCAAAACTATTCTACATAATTATACTTTTTTGGTAGATTGAAATCAAGTTTACAAGAAATAGTATGTGATTATGTCCAAGTCTAGTTCTTTTACATCATACACTTATACGAAAAAGAACTTTCCGAAAGATATCATGAAGCAAAAAGTAATATTTGCATGATTAATCAAAATCGTAATGATGGACTATAATCTGATAAACTTGATTAAGATGATTATTATCCTATCCTGAAACATACCTTTTATCTCTAAATTGGTCGACATCACTTTCATTCCTAGATTCTTGTTGATTTGATATTTGCTAATGTTAACCAGCTGTGTGCGGTGTTATGTCTTTATCTCTAAAGATAACTGTCTACGAAGTGGAGGATTGATTTGAAAAACAAATTTATAATGGGGTTTAGTTGTTAGTTCTGGAAATTAAATGGACCGATTGTGATTCCTAGGTGTATGTGTATTGAGGAAACGCAGAAGCTTCTGTTCCTCTATTATTTTCTTTCACCGGTGAGGTCGAATAAACAATAAAGAAATCGATCAGCTATATATACTTCTCTAATCAATAATCTTTAATTATTCTAGAACTAGCTCATTATCATTTAGGTTTTTGTTAAAATTCATTATCAGATATATAAACAATATTCCAGAAGGCGTTAGGTACTAATAAGACTAAACATCTAATCTCTATTGATTGATCAACGACGTACATGTTCTATTTTCAGGAAAATGGTGGTTGATAGTTTGAGTATTACGCAATCTTGCCTTGTAAGTTGATGTGATTTCAACCAAACGTAGTTGGTTTATAAGAAAATTAACTCTTTAGTGTATTTTAAATAGCACATAACGAGTAAGTAAAACAATATCTTCACAAGTTTGACGCGTGAAAGCTGTATAGATAAACACATTCATTCAATAACCAACAATTAATCATCTACAATGTACTAAAAAATCATTGATACGTATAATCTTGTCTGGATATACGACGATTAACTGATGAATTCTTAGTGTGAAAGGGAATTAAAAAATCAGCAATCACATGGGTATGTATGGACTCTGATTCGTGGAATTAGCTCAAGGAATAATGATAATGGATTAAACTAATCACCAACTACTTTCATGTTCATAATTGAGAAGTTGTTAATAAAAATCTCTAAAGTAAGTTAATAATCCTTTCTGCTTTTATAAGTCTTCAGTTGCAGCTTTAATTTTACATATTAAAAATTACGGATTGAATTATTGAACATAGGAATAGGTTAGGGTGAATTAATTTGTTTAATTTACTAATGCTTTAATATATTATATTTGAAAGCTAGAAAAAAAAAGAAGAAGAAGATGCTTTGAATGTGGGTGGTCTATATATTCTATAGTATTGGTATTATTGAAGAGTAGTTGCATCTCACTCGGAACTTTAACGACATTAAAAACTTGTTCGGAGTAATGACAATTTTCATGTGACATACACTTTTTTTTATCCCTAAAATGTTGCATAGTGGCAAATCACTTAGTGTTATGTTATGTCGACCAAAGGCCTATTCTTTCTTTGTTTGAACATATCTCAAATGGGCTATATACATTGTAAATGTTAAATCTTGTACCAATTTTTTTTTAACAAAAATTATATAGATAACTAGTAGCGAAAAAAAAACAAAAACTAAAACAACACAAGAATAACGAGAAGAAGAAGCGCAATGAAACACATAAAATACGAGCTAACTAAATAGAGAAGAACTTCACCAAGAGTTAAACATTGCAAATACGTTGTACTCTTTTCTAAAGATCTTGGAAAATAAAACGTAAATAGTTTTGATGGTTGAATTGTACACTAATTTTTATAATCAGTCACCATAAAGCTAGGTCAAACTATACCACACATATATATATATTATTTTTTTAACGCTCACATAAGTATGTTTTAATCACGAAAGATTATAAAAATATCTTAAGAGTTTCATAGTCAAATTGATCGATATCCGATAGTATGTTCCTCTTAAAATGCATTGTGGTGGCCGATATGCAATTTAATAGCTTTTTTTTTTCTAAGGACACATTACTTAGTGGAGCCACAGATTGTGCCTTGGCACATCCGTGATTGCTATCTAGAAATGAATATCAAACCAGTGGACATTTCATTTGCGTACGTATGTTTCTATTTTTAGATTCATGCATCTACAAATACACACGTTGCATGTATACGACGAAATTTATAGTCTAGACAATTTTTTTGATTGATTCAGATGTGGTTGTTACCGACTTAAGTTTGAATTTCATTGCAGATTATTTTTATAAGACTGGTATACTGTACTAAAGAGTTACGTACACAAACATATGTACCTAACTTTTGACAAAGATGCAACAAATGAAACTAGTCGTATAAAATGTAAATGGTCAAGTGAAAAGAAAAAAAAAACTGTGCAAGTTACCTTCGTTCTGGGCTTCTCGTTATAGGTCTACTTAAGCACCAAAATGAATACAAGTTACCTTCTTAACAAACGCACTTAAACATTACCTTCGTTTGCCAGAGATTGATCCAATAAACATAGCCGAATCTAAGTTTTTTAGAGTTTGAGTACTGTCTACATTTACTAAGAACTTTAATGCATTTCCTTCTAAATATTTTATGTCCATATATATGAACTTCAAAACTTTTGTTGGCTAAGGATATTTTTCATTATATGATTTACTAGGTTGTGCCCAAATCTGATACTTTGGCAGCAAACATCCAAAGATCTTCCTCAGGTTCAGGACAAAGTGAGCTTGGCTAGTTAGGAAGAGCGAAGAAAGCAGGCAATAGCAGAAGGAGTCGGCTGTACAGAGCAAAACTGGAAATAGCACCAATACTGTTGACAGCTTTGGCAAGAAGCTTATTGTCAGCTCAAGGGGCTAAACTCTTTGGAAAGCTTGCCACATGATCAAATCACTGCAAGCTTGGCAGTCACTCCGAGAGCTTGCTGGTCTTCCAATTCAGAGAGAACAAGATTACAACTGCAAACAATGTCATTGTCAGAGACGATTTATTTGTAAAAGTTCCCAAAATTCATATCTTAGGTAGCAACAGAAACGGCATTGTTGGCACTTCGCTGAGGCTTTCTGAACAGGAGGAAGTACTATACTGACGCAAAGCCTCAAGTGTAAACAGGGCAGGCCCTGGGCTAAAGCGGATAAAGCCTTTGCTTTAGGCGTCAAAATATGTAATGTATTTTAGGGGTAGAAAATTTGTTAAAATTGATAGTGGTGCAGTGGTTCGAGCCATCCTTCTACATTTTCCTTCTTAACGTAGATAGATTTATAGCTTTTGGGCTTTAGGCGCCAAATAGAAATCCCGAGAGTAAATGAAATCAAGTCAAAGGTTTTATATGGGAAAGATTTGTCTGTTGTAAATATATATGCCAAACTTTGTGGATTGTTTTGAATTCCAAGACGAGGTTGGCTAAGAGCCTATTACAAAATGTGTTTTATTTTAACAACATAATAGTCGCAGACACCAAGATTGTTTACAAACGGATAACAGCAATTAGTAATTCATAGTCTGGCATTGTCTTTTGACTCACGCCTTGGCGTCAATACTCATCGCTTGTGCGTCGTCCTTCCTAGCTTCCTTCTGCACAATATAGCACAAAAAAATCAAAATATAAATTCAACAAAGGTTTTTCTTCTCTTCACCCGTTAACTATTCTCTTAAACCTACTTACATGTGGTTCTAGCATTTTCGCCAGCATGTTGCTGTAGAACTTAGCATCTTTCTTATTGTACTCCTTCACCTTCTCCTTCAGCTTCTTGTATTCTATCTTCACCTCCCTGTAGTAACACGATGTTAGAACTCCTTACAGCCAGGAAAGACAACTGACGTATAAAAAGAACAACGCGATACTCACTTGTTGTCCGGGTCAATTTCAAGGGCTTTCTTGATATCGAGCTCAGCTAGATCAAGATCAGCCGTCTCCATGTACGCATGTGCCCTCCTATACATAGCCTTCACGTTGCTTCCGTCCATCTCCAATACCTGTTCACATCCGTTCATTCAGTACTACGTACTCTTCTTTAAGTGGACAATCCAAAAACTCTGAAACTTGGAATCATTTTTGCTTCACCTTTGTGGACAGTTTTGCAGCCTCTTTGTATTCTTTCAGTTTCAGCTTGCAAGCTGCATTGTTCAGGTTACAAGCAATCTTCAGAACTTTAGCCTTCTTTTTATCCTCTTCATCGAAAGAGGAGTCATACTCTATGTACTTGACACCCTGTCATATAAAACTTGATGCTAAATTCTACAACCCAAACATGATTGTCTTTAAAGCAACATGGCAAGAGTAAAAGGTTTGACTCCTAACCCTTTCGTATCTTTTTGAAGCTCTTGCATATTTTCCAGCCTTGAATAGCGTGTTCCCCTCTTCCTTCTTCTTGCCAGCAGCTTCTATCTTCTCCTGTGTGTTCATGTCCCATGACTCTTTCTCCTGCAGCGTTGTAAACGACGATGATATGTTTTAGCTTTACTAGTAAGTTATATTCATGGAGAAAGAGATAACCCTCAGAAAGTGAACGCTCTCACCTTAGCGAAGGATACCAGCTCGACCTCGTAGCATACTGTCGAGTCTGGCGGTATTACAGCTAGCTCCTGTTTTGATTCAGAGGAACCAAAGGCATGTTCCGGCGAGATGGTGATGAAGGCCACCTCACCCTTCTTCATTCCCATTACAGCTTTCTCAAGCCCTTCAATTACTTGTTCTGCACAACACACCAATGCTTTATCTTTTCTATAATCATCGTGACAATGGTAAACGAGATTTGAGCTACTGTTTTTATACCTTCATCGGTCTTGAACTCGAATAGTTCCTCATCTTCTCCGTGACCTTTGTTCAAGAACACAGTTCCATCTTGAAGCTTACCAATCAACTTCACTGCAATAAGTCAACATGCATTTGGTCGTCAGATCACAGAAAAATTAACTTAGCATTTATAAACTCTTTCATATCAGACCCTTATAAACTTACATTTGACAACCGCTCCTTCATTTGGACGCTCATATCCTTCTCCTTCCTTCAAAATTTTCTTAATGACCTTCTTATCATCAGTTACTTCCACGACAGTCTTCCAAGAAACCAACTCAAGGTCGATCTGAAGATTCGCATTCGGTGGGACCGCAGCTTGAAGACCATCACAAGCTGATCTTCCAGTTTCCCCAAAGCCATCTACATCAGTTGCATACACAAGTCAGACATATCTAAGCTCACTGCATCTCCTCTAACAAAAGGACAAGCACCATCTAAAAAAACAGAACTCACATTGTGGCTTGACGGTTAGGAGCACCTTTTCCCCTCTCTTCATGGTCTTGACAGCTTTAGCAAGCGCAGGACAGAAATGGCCTGTTTCATGAATATGCATTATACTCTTCAGTCCAAATGCGTCACTCCAATAAGCAACAAATAATAAACAGCAAAAGAGAATACAACACTAACCCTCCTTGACAGTGAACTCTGCACCATCGGATCTTCCAACAACAGTGCCATCCTCGAGCCGAGCTTCATACTTGACTGCAACAGTATCAAACCATAGAACCAATGAGATTCAATGTTGATACAATCAAGCTCCATAGCAAAGAAACAAAACCAGAGACCACTCACCGTACACTTCATCACGGTCCTTCGGCTTCTCCCATTTTTCCCCTTCGGCAATAATCTTCTTGAACAAACCACCATCACCACAAATATCCTTAACACTCCTCCATGATAGAAGCTCCACATCAAATTGAAGAGTCGCATTCGGAGGAATGGTGGGCGGTGAACCGGTTTCACCATACGCCAGCTCAGAAGGAATGGTGAAAACGGCATTTTCACCTTTCTTCATCGTCTTGATCCCTATGTCCCATCCTTTGATCACTTGCCCTGACCAAGCCAAACCAGATAAACCTCAAAACTCAGCTCGTTGTTGATTCCGATTACAAGATCTAAATCAGAACAGAGTACCATAAAGCCCTTTGAGCCTCTCAATCTAACAGCAGATTACAAATTACCTTGGCCAAGAGTAAATTTGAAAGGAGTTCCCCTGTCACGGCTTGAATCAAACTTGGTCCCGTCTAACAAAGTTCCGGTATAATGCACTGCAAGAGAAACACCGTGACGGAGCATCAGGATCTGAGTACAAAAACATGAACAGATACCAAAGCAGCAAGGAAAGAAGTGATTAAGAATTACCTTCAACTTCGTCACCGTTCTCAGGAGTGTCCCATTTTTCACCTTCCTTGACGAGCTTCTTCTTCAATCCTGATTTCCCGATCTCCTTCTCCTCGCCGACTTTCAGGGAAGGATCCGATTCGGCATCGTCTTCGAGATCCAGGTCCATCTCCTCTGGCTCGTCTACAGGAAGCTCCATGTCGAAATCGTCTGCCATCTCTGATGAAAGTGAAGAGATATTAAATCACGAGAGAATGTCTATAGAGAGAGTGTAAAAGCTTTTGAGAGATTCTTGACAAGGTGATTTGTTGGCAACATTGCGATGAAATTTATAGTGTGTGAGGTAGAGGTTCTGGAGAATTCTGATTTTTTTTTAATAGTCGAGAGCCGTTGAAACCTCCCGATGTTTCCAGATACCGTTAGTGACTTTTTTTTTCTTTAGTTCCTTTTGAGCGGGTCTTGCTTTTACAGTTGAACACTTTTTTTTTTTACAATCGCTTTTTGTTTGTTTGAAGAAAAATAAAATTAAGATGCACATGAAAAATTTGATTAGTGCCGGATTATTGTTAATAGTTTATCACTGAAACGCAATTTTGTATTGGAGACTTATATGAGACTTATATTTGAAGCATTTCGCCTAGTTTTACTGTTTATTTTCTTTACTACTCCAGAAGCTAAACCAAAATGAAGTTGTTGTTGATAAACTTGGAAGAAAAACTATAAAATCCAAAGATTAAAAGACAAATTCCCATAGACAGTTTATTAGTAGAACTCTGAAGCTAAACGGTTGGAGAATGGATATCCAATCATAGCTCGTCAGCTCCATATGTGTCGTCTACATCTTCTTCTCCCTCGTCTTCTTCTTCTTCTTCTGCACCACCAGCTGGTTTTTCGTTTACCGCAATAAGCTCTGTGTCAAATATCAGCGTTGCCCCACCTGAAAGTTTGCAACATTTTTTTCTTAGTTATAAAGACAGAACCCAAACCAGTGTTCTTCACAACATCTAATACACATTTATGAAGGTTATAGCCTGAAATGTATTTAATACCGGGGATAGTTGGAGGAGAGCCTTGTTCACCATATCCAAGTTTTGCAGGTATCTTTAACTTCCTCTTCTCTCCTACACACGCACCTAGCAATCCTTGATCCCAACCTGCAACAACAATATTACCATCCCAGGTACTGAACTGTTAAGACAATGGATCAAAAGGAGAGATTTCCAAAAGCCAGAAGAAAGTGGATAGAGCCAAGCCACCAACCTTTGATAACCTGACCACTTCCCAACTCAAACTCGAACGGTTCATCCCTTTCAAAGCTCGAATCGAATACTGTTCCATCGGTAAGTTTCCCCTGCCACATAACACTAAATTAAACAACAACAACAACGCCATCCTTCGTGACAGAGCATCCTACGCAAATATTTCTTTAGTCCAATTTGTCCAACGATATGGTGAAGCTTACCCTGTAGTGCACCTTGATCATATCACCTTTGTGAGCCTTCACTTCACACGTTGTTGGCTTAAACTGCAGAATAAAAAACAATTGAAGATGATAAGAATCAAGAATAAAACTCACTTTCATCATCTCTCAAAACATTAAATAAAAAACAATCAATAAGCTATAAGTAGACCATCTACCTAGCAGAACACAACACAATCAAACAGAAGAACCAATGTTGTTTAGATCATCGAGCAGACCCAATAGATAGACTCGATCTACAATGATGGGGTCATCCAACATCACTATTATAGCTAAAACTGTTAGCTACAGATCTACAATGATCCTTCATTTGGGTAATCGGAGAAAATAAGAATAAAATGTACGTACCTTAACCCCGATCTGCAATTCCGACACATCTCCTGTCTTCTTGGCAAAACCTATACACGTAAAACAAATAGATCCAATGCAAATAATAGATTAGATTGACGTAAATTGATACAGAAGAGGATGGGAACATGTAAATGAAAACCTTGGAGTGAAATGAGAGAGAAGAAGATCAAGCAAAGGGAGTAACGGAGACACATCTTGCTCTCGTTTTAGTTTCCTTTTGATTTTCCGTTCACCTTCACAGAGCAGAGGCAATCTTAATGAACCATAGAACGGGCCTGGGCCTATTTTATTTCGTTATATAAGCCCATCTTGTTCGTACCCATGATGAAGGTGAAACGGAAAAATCACAATCAACATCGCTTTTACCAGTCAATCAACTTGCAGAGAGGCCAGCCATAACCACACAAAAGGCAATATCGAAACCAGGATCGAATCAAAAAGTTCTTTATTATTACAAAATAAATAAAGATTTACTTGTATCCCTTTACCTTATCCAATCTCTCTGCTCCTCCCATCCCACTGACTCTTCAATCTCCCTCTGCTTTACCTTCTCCTTGTTAATTTGTTAATGGACACCTCTCTCTCCCACCAGGGATCCCTCCCTTTCCTCCCGTCCCGCCGCGATTCCCCCCGACGAATGAACGGCGGCGTCTGCGCTCTTCTCCCGTGGCGTCGTAAGGTCCGGTACGATTCCATGGTGGTTGCTGCGTCTGCGGGAGCTGGAGCGGGAGCGAGCCTCGACGCGCCTCTCGTACCCCGCTCGGCACAGGGGAAGTTTCTGAGCTGCGTCTTGACGAAAAAGCGGCCGCTTTTTCATTTCGCCGTCGCTGATTTGCTCAAGCAGCTCGCCGAAGACAAGGAAGCAGCTTTATCTCGCATGTTCCTCAGTTCTGGATCCGATGAAGCTTCTCTCCACAGGTTCCTTCTTTTAACCTTCTCACCTTCCCCATGAACAAACTCACATCAATCTGCATAAAGCTTCGGTCTTTTCTATGTTTCAGTTCAGATTACGGCTTAATCTACTTGCTTCTGTCTTTTCTATATTTCAGTTTCGTATTATGGCTAATCTAATTGGACTCTGTTTCTCTTGTTTCCAGAAGGATAGCTCAACTCAAGGAGAGCAATTGCCAGACCGCGATTGAAGACATAATGTACATGTTGATCTTGTACAAATTCTCGGAGATCAGAGTCCCTCTCGTCCCAAAGCTCTCGAGTTGTGTCTACAATGGAAGACTCGAGGTTTGGCCTTCGAAAGACTGGGAGCTCGAATCAATCCACAGCTGCGACGTTCTTGAACTCATCAAAGAACACAGCAACGCGGTCATCAGTTTAAGAGTGGATTCAACTTTAACCGATGATTTGGAGACGACCGAGATCGATAAGCATCATCTCAGTAGAGTGTACACAGCTTCGATCTTGTACGGGTACTTTTTGAAGTCCGCTTCCCTCAGGCACCAGCTCGAATGCTCGCTGTCGGAAGGTATCATCACCAAGCAGCTGAGACATTACATCTCCGGGTTCGATCCCAAGATACTGCAGAGATGCGCGAAGCCGAGGTCACGTGAGGCTAAGAACCTGATAGAGAAGCAGAGCCTAGCTCTTTTCGGTCCGGAGGAGAAGGACGAAGAGAGCATCATCGTGGCATCGTTTTCTAGCTTGAAGAGGCTGCTCCTGGAGGCTGTGGCGTTTGGTACGTTTCTGTGGGACACAGAGGAGTATGTAGACGGCGCGTTTAATCTCAAGGAGAATGAGAATGCAGAAGAGAATAGCAGTGTCTGAAATGAACCCAGTTTGGTATCTTTTTTGTTGGTGCACACTCCATATATATGTAGAGAGAGCGACGAAAGGTTTCTACAGGGCTGTGAAAACTATTGTTTTTTGTCTATAGATTGCGTGATTATATATGTATAGTGTGTTTATATAGAGTGACAGTTTGGTTTCTTTCGTAGCTGTTATATGTCCTATCCATATGCTGGTTATCAGTGAAATACAAAGCCTAACGTTTCGAATGGTAGTAGACTTAGAAATGACCAACACTTGGAGAAAACACATTACTAGTAGAGAAGACAGGAGGTTATCTGCAGAAACCTTTTGTTATTCTTCTCGGTTTTGCTTAAGCTTTGACCTGAGTCACCTGACGATCTAAATGGCATGTTATCTCCTGATACTTGATTGAAATCAGCACCACACACAAAGATAAATCTTAAGCCTCAATATCTCCTAAGTGGAATGTTCCGGTTTAACTTTTGTTGGTATACACGACTCTTTATACTCGATAAAACAATTAATTTTTTTTTGAGATTTATGAATATTATCATGAATCATGTTATTATACCATCATTTGTAAGCTGTAACACTTCCTGCTAAGCTGGTTTTTGTTATTACTAGAACTGTATTGGGTGTGCACAAAAAGAGAAAAAAGGGTAGGGATGGACGTTTGAGTACTCATTCGCGTACGGTTGGGATCTATTCGGGGTTTTGGGTCAGTATTTATTCGGGGTTTGGGGTCAGTATTTATTCGGGTACGGTTGGGGTCTATTCGGGGTTTGGGGTCAAAGATTTCAGTCTCATTCGGGTATTTCTAAATTTCGGTTCAGGTTTGGTTCGAATTTTTGCAGGTTCGGATAACTCATTTAACTTATTTTTTAAATTTAAAATTTTATTATATACTATAAATTTCTCAAAATCTATAAACAAAACAATATTGAACATAGAAATTTGAATAATATATGTTAAAATATATAAACTTAATATATAAGGTTTGGTTTGAATATTTGGATAGATATCAGTAAATATTTTAAGTATTTTGTGTTTTAAGTATACCATTAACTATTTTAAATATTTACTTTTAATTATTTGTGTATATTTTAAGTATTTTGGACAACTTAAAATAACATATATATTTTCAATATACATTAAATTTAAAATAATTAATATATATAGACATATAAATCTATTTCAGATGTATTTAGGTACTTGAAATACTTTGGTTCAGATCATGTTCGATTTTGGTTCTCTAAATACTAAAATTCTGAACTCATTCGAATATTTAATCAGTTTTAGTTTGGGTTTGGTACTATATATTTAGATCCGATTCGATTCGGTTTTTCGGATTCAGACTTTTTTGCCAAACCCAAAAAGAAAGAACCGTATTGGTTGGTATGTTACCGTTCCATCCATGAAAATTTTCAACTTATAATATAGCCAATGAGCCAGGCTAAGCCCAAAAAAGCCTTTTAGTCTAAGCGAATGAACACACTCCACAAGTTCTGTATAAAAAGGACACGTGTCCTTCTTATTTTCTGCCTTTATAAATTCACACCTGACGTACTGTGCCCAAACTTTTCTCATTCCTTGGCTGTCATTTTGAGAGAGAGAGAGAGAAAAAGAAGAGAGAGAGAGAGAGTTTCTTCTTCCCATCTAAAAGCCAACCCATCAAAATTACGCCCGTAGTTTTTAAAATAAAACCCCATTGAGAAGGAGCATTACAGTACATATATATACAGAAAGAGAAGGTATATAGATTAGAAGAGAGAGAGAGATTTTTTTTTGGGGGATTGATTATGAATTTTTCATTAAATAGAAGCTGTAGGGAACTTCTTCTGTTTCTTAAACTGAAATCTTTGATTTTTACATTTGTGCTCTCAATTGATTTTTCAGGTTTTGATTAGATCCGCTTTGGAATCGGATCATATAACCACTTGAAGCTTGAGGATTGATAGCATTCAATCTGAGCTAGAGAAGACCACTGGTTGGGTCCTGCCTGGAAGTTGCTAAATTTGATCAATTAAAGCTAATAATAATAAATAAATAATAACATAAGGTGCTTTTGAGATGCTCATAAGACTCTACTTATCTCTCAAAGCCTTGTTACTTTGAGTTATTGGATGTTTATGAAAGTGTTTCTGATCTCAGTTTCTGGTGGCAGGCAGGCTACTATCAATCTTGAAAAACCAATCTTTGGAGGGGTTATTCAACCCAAGTTGACCCTAGTATCAGGGTTCTGAGGTGTATTAAGGAGGAGTTAAGATTTTGTGGACTTTGAAATTGGTTTCTTGGAGGTGGTCATTGCGGGTTTAGAAAGTGAAATTCCGAGCTGGAATGGTGTACTGGATCATCTATTCTCTGATCTGGTCAAGTGTTGGCGTAAGGAAGCTAAACAGTTGGAGTGTGGTGAAAGTGTTCCACTTTACAGTTCGTAAGGACAAGTGCCATGTCTCGCTGCTTCCCATTTCCTCCACCTGGATATGACAAGAAAATTACAACTCACGAAACTGACCCTCTCATAAAGGTTTCTTTTGTTGATTCTTGGAACTCACTCTACTTTGAATCACGGTCGGTCTGGTGTTTCTTAAACTTAGAAACAAAGTTTTGGAGTAAACTCAAGCATAGCATGATGAGACTGGAGTCTAATGGGTTCATGGAACTCTTTGTATTGTCTGCATTCTTTCCTAGTACATATAGAAGTACTTGGGAAACCCTTTTGAGTAGGGGAGTTGTAGACTGAGAAGAATTAGTCTCTTTTTAAGGTCATTGAAAAAATGAAAAAATAAAAAATAAACTTTGACCAATGCCTATCCAGTTTGTTTACTGTTTCTGCCAGGTAACCTTGTATAAGTTCATATGGATTGTGGTAGTCTCCTATCTACTACAATAGTCCGTCTTGTGTGGAACTTTATGCTGTTATCTCATCAGTTTATATGAGATCTTGTGATCCTCCCTTATATGTATATGTTTTTTTCACCATGGGATTGCAGGAGAATTATAAGGAAAAGAAACACAAGAACGATAAGGACAGAGAAAAGAAAGAGGGTAAAGACAAAAAGAGTAAAGATAGAAGCAAAGACAAACATAAGGAAAGAAAGGAGAAACACAAAGATCGTAAAAACAAGGAGAAGGATAAAGACAAATGCAAACCTTTGGAGGAGCAGAACGCCGAAGTGCTGACAAATACCGTGCAGAATAATAGTAATGGAGGGTCAAAGTATGTACAGGAACTGGCAAGAAGGATCAGATATGACGAAGAAGCGACAGGAAGTCAGAGCGGACAAAAGATTACTAACCAAAAAGGAATAGCAGGAAAAGCATTTCTAAACAGCAGTTTCTGCCCAGTTCAAGAAACAAACGATAAGAGAATCAGTGCTCAGAAGAACTTCGCAGTTGCAAGAAGTTCTGAAAATGCAGTTGCTCGAGAATCATTTGGTGCAGATCAGAAAAGACCTGAGGCTATGGGTAAACCAATGGAGAACAGAGACCAGGGGATGAATGCGGAATCACCTGAAAGACATCACCGCAAGGAAAGTGCGCCCGTGAGTGATAAACCAAGGGATAAAGAAGTGGTAAAGAAACACGAAGCAAAGGATAAAGACAGAGGTAAAGAGAAGAAGACAGTGTCAATAAATAAAACTCATCTGGAGAAACCAAGATTGATAGCAGGGCCCAAACTAAATGAGAGGGAAAAAGACTCTCTGGATATAAGGAATGGAAGACCGCCTGACAACTCCCGGGCGAGTGTCAAGAACCTTATTGCCGAGGGAAGTCTTGGCAAACGGATGGATCTTGACACAAATGGACTCTTGTATGGTGAGTTATATTACCTGATCCAATTCCCTGTCTGGTGACTGAGGAAGGATATATGTGTGTAGTTGCCATATTATAGTTTTAATACAATCGTGGTATGTTTTCTTACCTTCAAAATATTATTTATTTATTTTTTCGTTTTTGAGTAGTGTGGTTGTTATTTGGAGGAAATCATCTTTTATTTGGTATTTTTCTTTAACGTTGACATTTTATTTTCTTCCTGGGATACTCTTCGTTTAACACTAGTCTTTAATTCTTATCCAGAGAATGGAACCAAACCAAACAAGTTGCAGAGGCACTCAGCATCTGTATCACCTGTGGAAAATGGAAGAAAGTTAGGTACACACCGAAGTCCTCCAGTCCCTGCTTCTGAGGGGCAAGGAACGACTTGCAAGCCAGAAGTCAAGGAAGTTAAAATTAACGGCTTTGTTGCCTCTGAAGAAAAAGAAAAGGTCTGTTCACTGAGTCCTTTGGCTGCAGCAATGAAAGCGAAAGTCAAAGAAAATGGTGAAGCATCCCCAAAGCCGCCTCATCCGGACCTAAAGTATCTGGATCAGATACTCAGTGTACCGACAAGAGAGCTGTTTCTGGAGGTTGATAATGACGAAGAATGGCTATATGTTCCGTTGGGTGTCAAGTTAAAAAAGGCAAGAACATATTCTCCTGATTCTGGTGAATCCATGCAGGTCTGGAACCAAGCTTTCAAAATAGAATCTGCCGACATTTTAGCTCTTCCGTATGTTGTTCCGTTTTAGCTGCAACTGTATTTTCTGATGTTCCCACGCCACAACCCATGAGGAGAAGTTTCCTTCACACAACGCCACTTTGCAGCAGTTTCTGCTCTGTTAGCAAGGATCAGTGATGGCTCATAAAGTAGGCCGACACAGCACTCCATGGCTCCCAAAGTATATAAGCAGGGATGAAAGACGTTCCTTACACGGCTATTATACGCACACCCACAAAGCTCTGCCTGAGTGGGAAATGAATAGTTGAGTAGATGCATAGAGAGGTTGAATGTTGTTGACCATTTGTTTAAGATGTTGTGTCATAAGAACAAGAATGTGTGTGGCATCCGCTACTTGCACTGTTCACAGAGCTTCCTTGTGTTTGTTACTGCGGATATGTGAATGCTGTCAAGCTAATGTAAACCCTAGCTTCTTAATAGCTAGCTGCATACCCATAGCCAGTGTGGTGTGCAGACCTCGTTTCTATCTAATTTGTTGGGGAGATAGAAAGTATAAGACCACCACTTCTGCTTCTTATTCACGACATTTGTTTCGTCTTACAAGACACTGGGTGATTTTGCACCCTTTTCTTTTGATCCTAATAGGTTTGATTGAAGCTTGGAGTAAGCCACGAAATCTTGTAGGCCACCCTTGTTCTCACCCACACCACAATTTTAATAACTTTAAGATGGAAACCATGTATCATAATCAGACCTTAGTCAGAACAAAATCAAATGTACAAGTATGCTGAATACACTCTAGGAACACCATATCTAAAGATGTAACTAATCTTGTGAGAGACAACATGCCTCTTCTACTCATGTGTTATGTTTTTAATTTTGTGTGTATGCAATAATGAAGGAAGAACTCTGTTTCTCCTATCCACGTATAAGAATTTCAACTTTTGACCAAAAAACGTGTCAGTAGATGAAGTTATCGCTTTGAGATATATGTTTGGTAGATTCAACAATGTTACATGTCTGCCACAAAACTAACATGGGCAACAATGAAAGTCTAGCTGTAAGATGAGAGCATCAGATAAATAGTGAGATGGAGGCGAATCCCCCAGCTGCTACGGCTTCAAAGTCAGTTTGCTGAACGCAGAACTCACTTTTTCATCCGTGATGGTTCTGTAGTTCTCGTAGAAGTCCAGAATCTCCATGGCAATGTTCTTCACCTGCAACCAATTGCCCCCATGTTTAACATTTATCCAGTAAGGTTTCAATGTCACAGTGACTAACCACACAAAATAATAGCTTTTAGCTAGACATTAATAACTTGAATAAATGAATAAATGCAAAAGTTAGAACATGTTTGTAAGGTCTTTTGGAAGTATGAACTGACCAAGTTCATGTCCTCATGAAGATCTTGAAACCATGCAGTGATATCTTTCTCTTTGTGGACACTTGCTATGTATATGCACGCTAGCGCTATGCGATAGGGCGGGTGTACAAGAATGAGGTCCATCTTATATGTATCGTTGACAATTCCCCTGAAGCACGAAAAAGAAAACCTTTCGGTTAAGATGATACAGGCCAGAGATCTTAGATCGTAGTGTTGTAACTAGGAAATGAATTCTACGCAAAACTTGCAAGACAGGGAGACTTTACCATGTCATCTGGTTCATATTTACATCGTCCAATGCAGCATCTTGCAAAAACCTGAGAAATCAGAAGAATGAGTTCTTGAAATGAAACTAAATGCTGATTTTCTATGTCTATAATGAACAATTCCAGGATATGAATGTATATATCGATTTGGATACCATCACTTGCAATAATCTCTTCTCTGATAGCTACGACAGAAAATAAGAGAAAATATATTCATATTGCATGCTACTGAAAGGCAGTAAAGAGAGGTAAGCACATACTCAGATAAAGAACGGTAAGGGTGAAACACGACCAGATAATAGTTGAGTGCTTCTAAGACCTTCATCTCCATTCCTAATATATCTTTTAGTTCATATTTGTACTCATCCGGATCTGCCATGATATAAGAGGATACGTAAAAAAAAAATGCCATATTGAAGATAATCTTGGTATAGTTTTATAGCACAGTGAAAAGTCAAAACATCAAAACACAGTTAGAAGATATTACACAATCTTTTGATGTAAAAAACAAGATTCCTGGCCTGGACTACGCTCTCTTCGGCTTTAGATGCTAGGTACAAGCATGTAATAGCAACAAGACGGGGTTCAAACTCTACCATGCTCTTCCTGAGACAAGTATAACATCAAGGGAACATATTAGAGGCTAAAACTGAAAACTTTTTGCTGTACATTTGTCTTAACTCATTTCATTCCTCACAAACACAAGATGTACTTTGATAAGCATCATAAAGAAAATACACATAGCATACCTGGTATAAACCCGTCTCATATACGTAATTGCGGTAGCCACAACCCTACACAAGCAGAAAACAAATGCAAGGATAAAGGATTCACATAATATTACAGGCTACATATATAGAGACCGAACAGAGAGTGATGTAAAAAAAGCAACAAAGTCGAATGTCTGAATAGCAAATTAGATCCCAAAAAAATGCAAAAGAACCAACCTTTGCCTCACTTTAATGTGCTGGGCCAATTTCGTTATATCTGAAACAAACAATAAGGAAGAAAACAAAGAAGGCATCAACAACTCAACAGCAAGCAATAACACTTTCTTTGATAGATCACTTTCTTTGATAGATCCTAATCTAAAGTATCAAACTTTAGTATCTGTGGTTAGCTCAGAGCTACGTAACGTACGATTACACATATGGAACTTGATGAGCTTGAAATCCTCAACTGAAATTCCACGTTCTTTGTCGAGAGGGTGAACTACATCCACTTCTTCTGGCTCCAACAGCTGTTTGCTGCTCGTACATACCCCAAACCACCACACAAAAAAAAAATGAAATGAAAGTTGGGTAAAAGTTGAATACGTGAAGAAGTAGTAGTAGTTATCAAGAAAGGTGGGTAAAAATGCAGAAGAATGTTACTATTGAGACGAATCCCAGAAATTGGCAGCCATTATCTCCGATCTCCAGGAAGGGTAAGCAAGCAAGAGAGAAAGCTTTCCTTCAAGCTTTTTCTGTTCTGTCAAATCTTTCCTTCGAGTCTTCATGATCTATCAAAAATCGTTCTTAGGCCCATACTCAGCCCATACAATATGAGATCTAAACCTAGCCCAGGAGCGGCCCAACATGCATATCATTTTCTTTCTAGGAACAGTGTCATTGTGACTTGCTAGTACTTCGACAAATAAGAATGGTTCACCAAATGTTACACATGGTCTGGTACGTATTCGTCAAAGCCTAATAAAACATTTTTATTGATCCTAAATTACAATCTTGGAACCGATTATCTAATTACACGTAGCAAAAACATAATAGTATTAGTTTTTTTTGTTTGACTTTACAATTTGTGACTAAATATAAAAACATATTTCATATACAATATTTAAATAGTGCATTTTTGTATCAACCTAACAATATCCCTACATATAGTATTAGATAAAGATGTAAAAAAAAAAAAATTTGACTGGATAGGAAAATGAAGGATATGTGTATACTCCAAAAGAATGTTAGTTCTTATGAATTTACAATACATGAGTTTTATTATATAAGGGATCCCTTTGTGTAACTGAACCGAATATTTTATATAAATCTCAGAACCGGTCATGTAGTTACACATAGTGAAAGCATACAGTGTTAGTCAGAGAAAAAGTAATATTTTGGCTAGATAAAAAATGACATGTTTTGTTTTGTCATTTGGGTAACTGAACCAAATCTTCTAAAAATCTCAGAATCGGTCATGTCATGTAGTTACATGTAATGAAGGTATATATATCAAAGATTTAAAAACTAGTAAATATTTTAGTTGGATAGAAAAATGAAGGATATGTGTTTATTCCAAGAGAATGTTGGTTTCTTTTGTGCATAATCTGCTTTGTCATTGGTGTAACCGGAAACCAATCAACTACCCAATGCAATTAAATCTTCTTTAATACGTTTTAATGGAGGAGAAAACAAATCTTCTAGAAGAAAACTGGAAGGAAGCGGAACGGACCCTGTTGGCACGTGAGATATGTAGAAGAGAGGATGTAACCAAAAAGCCGTCAACGTAATCCCTCCGTCTATATAAACACACTTAAGCCCACTCTCTCTCCCATTCACCTTTTCGCTTTCAGTACACTTGGCCCCCCTTCTCTCGATCAAACCCTAGATAGGAGGACCCCCACATTTGCTCTCTCAGGAGGAGGCTTGGGGGACCAAATCGGAGCTCCAAACTTCGCTCTCACTCTCTCTAATTTCAGGTTGACTCTTCGTCTTCCCCCCACTCTTTCGCTTTCATTTGTTCACGAGTGACGATTTTGTTTCCGCCAAATGTCATCTACAGTGTCTCTAGAGCGAAATGTGGAGTTGATTTTTGAGTTTCTTAGTTCGTTTGGTGCTAATTGTGTGTTTTTTGAGGTTACATATGCGTGTGTAGTGTAGTTCATGAGTTAGGTCTACAGAGAATGATTGTGATGTTGTAAAATTGTCACCTTTCAAGGATCTTAGGCCTGTTTTTGTTGACTTTTAGAGATTTATCAGAGTTAATTTTACGAATAAAGGCGTTTGCTTTTTTCTCTGAAGGTTATAGCTATACCATGGATCCTGCTGCTGCGCAAGTACCTGCTCCTGTTGTTGACCCACTCCATGTATGTCTCTCATTCATGAGGGTTTCATTCTCCTCTCATAAGTTTTGTTGTGATTTTTTTTGTCTGCGGCGGTTTTGTGTGATTAGACTTGTTCTTTGTTTGTTTGTTTGTTGGTGAATGTAGGTTGGGAGAGCTTTTGTCATGCAGTACTACGAGATTCTGCATAACTTCCCTCAGCATCTGCACCGTTTCTACCATGAGATCAGTAAGGTTGGGCGTGTGGGACAGGGCGGAGTCATGCGTGACTTTCATACCATGGAAGTAAGTCTTGTAAATGGTTTAGCTGGTGTGTGTGGTTGAAAATGAGTCTATTATGTCAGGAATTGGTACCATTTAATTAACGGCATTGAGCAGGAGAGTCAATTGGTCAATTTTATGTTAATTTGCTAAAAGTTGTCTCTTTTATGCCTAATGTTGAGCAGGGTATACGTAAGGAGCTTGACACACTGTCTTATGGAGATTTCGAGTCGGCTAAGATAACCAGTTATCATACCCAAGAGTCTCTCAACGGTGGTTTCATCGTTTTGGTCACTGGCTGGTTCACTCTAAAAGAAGGGCTTAAACGGAAATTCACACAAACCTTTTTTCTTGCTCCCCAAGAAATTGGCTACTTTGTTCTGAATGACATCCTCAGATTTGACGATGAACCAGAGGCCCTTGATGGGGATGACTCCGAAACACCCTGTCCCATTACTGG
Source organism: Brassica nigra (assembly GCA_016432835.1). NCBI lineage: Eukaryota > Viridiplantae > Streptophyta > Magnoliopsida > Brassicales > Brassicaceae > Brassica > Brassica nigra. Next base: position 9,554,630 of record CM028247.1, on the reverse strand, counting down.
TAGGTAAAGCTTGTACTCATTCTCCATCATTTTTTTTAACTTCCTCTAACGCACATTGTATTCCGATCCTTTTTCCAAAAAATTCAGCTCCTCCAGGAGGCATTCAGGGTTCTGAGCAAGCTGCATGTGTCTCGGTGGATTCTGTTTGTAAGGAAGTATCTAACCCCTGGAGTAACGACAATGCTTCAGTTGCTAAGGAGAATATTCTTTTACCTGACTCTGTCAATGAAGAAGTTCCGCGTATTGAGATGACTGCCAAAAATGTTGAAGGTGATCCCATGAAAATTTCTGACTCAGATTATGGACATGGAAATGTTTCCAAGAAATCCTATGCCTCTGTGGTAAGTATAATTCGAGAGGAACAACAACACTCGACCTTATTTCATCTTAATTGTAGTCTTTGATCATATCCCTTCCGGAGTTTTCTGTTGATAGTCAATGGATTTCATAATACTTGAAGGTTGCAAAGGATAAATCTGGAGTTTTAGCTGGCGCTTCACCGTATCCAAAGCTGATACCCAAAGACCAGGAACGTCAAGTGACTTCAGATGTTTCTACAGAGCAGAACCTCAAAGATCAAGGCCTTCAAGTGTCTTCCGATGTTTCTCCAGTGGAAAAATCTGATACAGTTTCTGAGGCGGTTGACGAAACTGAATATGGGCACAGTCAGGGGTTTGAAGGTAGGGGTTGCATCAAAAAGCTGTTTCTCATTTTTTTTTTATAATTAAAATTATGGCATATGGCGGTTCTATTCCTCTTAATTCATTCATGACATGTTATTAACCTTCTTTTTTTTTTATATTTTTATTAGCAGTAGCTGAAGGTACATCTATCTATGTGAGACATCTTCCTGGAAATGCCAACATTGACATGCTTGAAACTGAATTCATGAAATTTGGAGCTATTGGCAATGGTGGGATTCAAGTTATAAGACAAAATGTAAGATTGATCAATAAACTAACAATTCAGCTTCGGAAGTTTGAATCACTGATTTTTCTGTATCCTTTGAAGACTTATAGTTTACTGTATGACTCTGGTAGGGCTTTGGTTATCCTTATGGGTTTGTTGAGTTCAAAGACGCAGATGCCGCCCATAAAGCAATAGAGGTACACAATCTGACAATATAGAGCAATGAAAATCATAACATATAAATCGATATTAAAATCTCCATAATACAGGCTTCACCCCTGATGATCGGTGGACAGAAAGCTTTCGTAGAGGAGAAGCGATCTAGAGCTAGAGGTGAGCTGGTGTTAGTAGGAAAAACTCTGATTAATAACTATGTGAAGAAGAGGAGGATGATTGTTTTGTTTGTTTGCTTGAGTAGCAGGTAACGGGGGAAGAGGATATGGAAATAGAAATGTGGGAGGAAACGGTGGAAATGAATACGAAACAAGAAATGTTGGAGGAAATGGCGGAGACGGATATGGAAATAGGAATGCAGGAGGAAGGGGAGGAGGCGGAGGACGTTATGGACATGGGAACAATTACAATAGGGGAAGAGGAGGAGGAGGAAGGTCTTTCAATCGTAGGGGAGGAGGAGGCTATGAGTACGTTGCCAGCAACAGCTCATACTAAACCGGATTGGGGTTTTGTGGCGGAGGTAACCGGATGATCTAATGATAATTGATTTTTGCAACGGAGACTAGACGTTCTCTCGTCGCCTGATTGTGTCTCTCGGGTATTATAATATTAGGAAGCAAAAGAAAAGAAAAAAAAACATTGATTTGTCAGGAGGGTATTAGTGTAAGAAAAGTTTATAATTCGACCATCTATTGGGGATTATGTGTTCGGTTCTAAATAGTACTAATGAATGAATGAATGTTATATAAGATCTATCTATCCTTCTAATTCTTTCGATTCTGATCGTGAAGTACAAACTATGTTGAAGATAAAACACGAGACACACTTCTCTGTTTGGTCTGACGGCACGTGCTTCACGAGCAATGAGAACGGGAGAAAATACAACTACTATTTCAAGAGACGATAAACACCATCAAAAATCTTGACAGTCTTATTTTCATAAAAGGAGGCAACTTTCTTCAAAACACTCTATCATCCTTCACTAACAAAACATTCTTGGAACGTAGTTTCATTTGATGTTCAGAAAAAGAAATGTGGTTACACTGTGTTTCCATCGACATTGCGAAGAATGATGATGCCTACTAAAGCACAACACAACCTTAAGAAAAGGGAATAACAGGCACAGTCATTAATCATGATCAAAATCCTCGTCTGTTAGCTTCTGTAATCTATGATGGCACTATTTACTCATACTGACCACGTACATAAAGCATTAATCAGTACTGTGAGATGAGAGAACTGGCATACACATAAGATCAGGAAGCAACAATAAAGTTGAGATTCCTTATCAAGTTCTGTTTCTCCCATATATATTTTTCATCTATCAGAGAGTAAGGCATCGTCTGAGCAGTTTGCAGGGACCTAAATTACATAAAACAACAACTAGGAAACAAAATAAATTGATATCCACTAAATGATAGGGCCTTTTAAACAATGAATATTTCTCTTCCAATAAAGTGAAACATTCAAACTAAAATGCCAAATCACTGAAGTCCCTCCAATGTTCCAAAGCCAATTTGAGGTAGAGCTGTTAGACCTGTGACAATAAAACCATTTTCCTGTTAGCTAAATCAAATCTAGCAATTTGTACAACATGAAGAAGGAAAAAAAACTATGATTTGGTAAGCCTTACAAGGTGACTGGTGACTGCTGATGTATCGTTCATCTGGTGGTTGGAAGGAATACTCGAATCAGCTCTTTAACAGTCACCCTTTTCCTACAAGTAGGGCATATGGCTTTGCGAGATATTGCCGTCTTTATACATCCCTTGCAGAAGATGTGGCCGCATTTGGTTGACGTCTCCTCGGTGAACGGGGACAAACAAATCGGACAAGAAAACTTTGGCTCCTCTGGTGGTGGTGGAGGAGGCTTTGGGCTAGACTCTCTCTGCACAAAGAACACAAAAGAGTTGAAAACCTCAGAGTAGATAGCATAATACACAGTTTCCGAAATTCATCAGTGTATCCTACCACATTAACAGGGACATGTTCACAGTCGATGAAAGGTTGATTAGGAGGAATCCTTCTGCGTTTGTTGCTTATGTTGGCAGGCAATCTCGTCAAACCACCTGCACTTACCCCGTCCAAGTAAGAAACAAGCAAAAAGAGTATAAAACTATTTACATATCACAATAGATAAAACTCACCAGACTCTACATCAACCATCAACGGCCTCCGACGTGCACCTGTTGATTTGCTCTTAGCCTGGTATCAAAACAAAAAAAATCAATAAACCTTTACACAAACCACGTTACACAACCTAATCCATCACATCACATCACATCACATCACTGCTAAAAAGAGAGAAACTTTAAGAGATAACAACATACTTCAGCAAAAGCACTTGCGGATGATTCAACAACATCATCTTCAATAGCATCGACATCAATCATGGTAGGGACAGGCTGAGAAGGTACAGACCCACCACTAGGCGGCACCACCGTAGGATCTGCTCTCACAGAAGCGGAGGAGGTCGTCCCTTCGTGATCTCTGGGTACCTGATTCAGATCAATCGCAGCTTTCCTCCGTCGAATTCCTCGGCCTGTTCTCGACTCTTGTGAGCTCATCTCTCAACACCAGAGTGATCAACCTTTGTACCTGCGATTTGATTTACTATTCGGATTGTAATAAAATTGAGAATTTATCATCCGTAATCAACAATTAAAGGATTCGCAGAAAGCTGGGATTGAAAGTAAGGGAAGGACCTCTTCGATCAAGACGATTCGAGGTTTGAGATTCTCACCGTGATTCGAATTTCAATCGGAGATAATCGTCTGGGAGAATTAGGAACCTAATCTCTTTTGTGTATCTAGGGTTTTTGAAAGTTGCACGATCCTTTTTCCAGAGAGAGAGAGAGAGAGACACACGAATGAGGAAGGAGAGAAACGGCAACAGATTAATTTGAGTTCATTAACGCGGTCGTTGCGTCAACTAGGATCGTTACACGTGTCGCAGACGAAGCTGTGGTCTTGTGGCCTTGTGGGTACGAAACGGCAGGTCTTTTTTTTTACTCCGTTTTAAATTGCTTTTTTCACATCCGCACTTCGTGGTGTTTTCATCGTAATTACCATGCTGCTTCCCCGAAAGAGTGAATATGAAATAGCCCATTGGGCTTAGCTTATTATCATTGACTACAAATCTTTTTTAACTTTATTCATTCCATACAAAAATTGCTTTTGGATATGTGATTTTTTCTCCATCCTCTAGGTCCGATTCCGAGTTAGTTTCATTTTCATTACTAAACCAGATTAACATAGATAGATTCCGAGTTAGATGACGAACGAAACGATCAATTATGTTTGTAGTATATTCCCACAACACTTATACATACATACCAAAATAATATTTTGTATTTATAATATTGAATACTCGAGCCAAACCATAAGCAGAAGCAAACAACAAACATGAAAACAAAAGTAACGAAATATCTTCAGTAGCTTCACTTTCGGCCCCATCTAGGAAAGCAACAACCCTACACATCACAATTTACAATGAAATGTCAAGTTATGGATATGATAGCTAAATTTGTGTACGTATGATTATGTGGACTTTTTTTGCTGAAAACGTATATGAATATGTTTTCATATATACTTATATTTAATATGCAATATAAATAAATAAATAAAACAAAAGTATACCTTGGGACTAGAAGGTACCGGTTGATGATGTTGGTCGTCGTTGATGAGTCTAGTCGGGGTACTATGAGCAGATTCATTGTAAGGCCTCACAGTCTCACTTTGTCTCTTGTTTGCCTTCACTTTTTCAAAGATAAGTGTATAACTCTGATCCTCAGAACCCGATCCAGGAAACGGCGGAATAGTTGCGACCTATGAACAATTTTTTTTTTTAAAGAATCATTAACAAATTTTTGTTATAATTAAAAAAAGGTTAAAATGATATCATGTAGGGGGAGAGTGGCTCATTTTTGGTCCAGAGACAGAGTTGTAAGAGTTCGAGAGGAAACATGTTGGATTAATCAGTAAAAGAGTAGTACGTACCCTTTCACTGCCCCGACCTCTAGGATTGCTTATGGGCCTACTTGGTTTCACCGGTGTAGGATCATATGATTGGCGTCTATTTGTTTCCGATGGAATTGTACCTCCGCCACCGTATGATTGATGGTTATATGTTTCTGCTGGAGGAGGAGCTCTGACTCGAATGTTGTTTCTTTCACTGTGTGCAGGAGACGGTCTGAATTCTGTCTCTTCTCTTCTACCGAATCTTTCTTGTCCCGGTCTTGCATTGTGGTTTGGTGGTTGGTCATGTCTCTGATTTCGAGTTTGCGCAGCGGTTGGATTCATTTCTGGATACTCGCTGGCATTAGGATTAGACTTGTTTGTATTTTTCCTCGACGACCTACTGGCTTTATCGAACACTACTGTGAATGGAACATCTTCTGTCCATTCTCCAAATTTGGGCACGCTTTGACGATTCTGTAGCCACGAGGAAAAATAAATGTCTTAGAAGACTAGCTAACTAGCATTTCAATTGCAAGCAAGATACATGACTATTCTTACACGGTTAGAAATCTCGTTTGAGATGAGAACATTATTGTTATATATATGGACTACTCACTAATGCATTTGTTCTTTTAATAGTCAGCTTTGAAATAAATACCATATAAATATAAAGAGTCGGTGCCTAGTTTTAGATCTGAATATTATGTTAATCATAATCCTATTGGACATTAATAACAGAAAAACAAATAAGAACCTTGATGTTCATACAGAAACAAAATCTCATCATAATCAAGCAGAACAGTTTCGTACTCATGCATGTAGATTCTATATAACTTCTTGTAAACATGTGATAGTTTTCAGATTTAGGAAAAAAACTCTATAATATATACACTAGATATGTTGGATAGTTTATTTTTCAAAAGAAAAACATGTTTGATGATATTTAGTATCCATTTACAGAAATTAAAACACAGAAAATAGGACTTACTGCTGCCATGTTCTTGGTTCCTAGAAGCTAGAAATGGAGAAATGCTTCAATGGGTCTGAAACAAAGAGAGATTAGTTTGAGAAATAGAGCTGGTGAGATATATAGTATAGTATAGGAGACGTGTAAACACGAAGGCGTGGACTAGTCTTTCTTGTGATTGCGTACGACGACGACGACTCTTTCTACGCTGACTTATCTTTTTGTATTTTAATGATTGTTGAATATTTTATTTTCAAACATACGACGCGCTTTAATGCGTGTTTTACTTGCATAGTATAAAACTTATGCTGTCAAACAAAACTAACAAAATAAAGTAAGCACCAAACTGGTTTCAGGGTAATTTCTCTCATGTAACAATTGGCGCTTACTTTATTTTGTTAGTTTTGTTTGACAGCATAAGTTTTATACTATGTAAAACACGCATGACAGTGACACACTTAAATTCCAAATTAACACTTCTTTTATTTCTAAACCCAAGTCTTACATAGGTGGTCTTACAGAAACTTAACTCAAATTTAAAAACAAGATTAAAACAAATGACTCAGTGTTAAAACAGTCACATAACACATTATTCTTAGCATTTCGCTACACACGTCTTTATCTCAATCATTCACATCACACAATTCATCATCACAATCATTCATATCACACAACAAGTTTATTCTTTAACAACTTAACATAGTCTAGATAATTTCTATCATCAACACAGATCAACAATTAGATCTAACAGTTAACCATCATAGACTCAACCCAGACAACACTAATATAGGACTATCTTCTTGAAGGATTGCATGACATAAGTGTTAGAAATGTTTTCATTAGGAAGAAAACATTTCTATACCATTATGTGGTCTTTTGGTAAACTTAATTATATTGAGATTGTTAAATTCTAATGATATTTGGTAATAAAGGAGTTAAGTTTCTAATAATGATGATTAACTAATATATAAGTACTTCATTCTAGAAGGTTTTTCATTTGAAGTAAGTACAATGCATCAAAGGAAAACAAGTAAATTGTATGAATGAATGATTCTAGAAGATTAAACACTTGTTATTATTCAACCTTGATGGATGGATGAGATTAAAGAAGAAACTTGCCAATAAAATTATCAAAACTTGGTAAGAAAGCTTTTAGTCTCTCTCTCCACCTATAAATAGTGGTCTTTGAACCATCACAAAGACACATCAAGAAAAATTCTCTACAACACATAAGGAGGTTTTAGGCAAGGAGAGAGAAGGCACAAAGATCTTAAGAGAGAAACTTCAAAGTTCTTGTGAAAATCAAGAACTCATCTTCCATATCAAAACCGTTCAAGAAGATTTCCGCAACAATGAATAAAGGTATTCCGATGACCTTTCTTATAGTTCTATTAAGCGATTAGTTTAATGTTAAAGATCTTAGGGTTCATGTAAAATCATGTTTTACAATAAGAAGAATTCGCAACGGTTCCTCACGTTTATCTTACACAACGATATAAATCCTGATCTAGAAGAAAATGAATACAACCACACAACCACAAATCTGCATTTTCACACTCAATAGAAAATGAAAAATGAGATTATGGTTCATATATGTCACATCCAGTGAAAATCGTTGAGGGTTGAAAGAAGAAGAAGTAGATCAAAAGATTACCCAATAAATCTGAAGAACAATGACGAAATAGGTATGAGATATCGACAGTGATGTGCACGGAGGCTAGTCAGCAGTAGCAGATCGGAGACAACGACGTTGGCAACTGGTGGCAGAGGCGAGCCAGCGGATTGGGTTGTTTGGCAGCTGTTGGATCGGTATCTCTGCAAAGGTTTAATAGGTTTGTTTCTGATGGAGAAAAGTAAGAAAAACTCTAATATATATATATATTATATAAATAAAGAAAATGACTATAAGTTAAACTTTAATGGACTATAGATTTGGTGAATTTTCTCTTTTGAAGTAAAAGGAATTGGATTTATGGGTCTTGGGATGCTACATATATGATAATAATAATAATAATGATTACTATTGAGTTAAAAGAATCTTAAAAATATTAGATTATTTAAATTACTTATAATGAGAATATTGAATAAAAGCTTTAATAATTGAGTCATTACAATGAATATGTTGAAAAATGAAATTTAATGAAGTGGATTAATTTATTTTAAAGAGATTCATGTTGAATAAAAATAAAATGGAGCCCACCAGTGCCACATGTTATTTTCTAGAAATTTTTGACATGTCATATCTCCTACTTATTTAAAACCAATAATTTCGTTATAAATTAAATATTTTGTTTTGTTTCTTATACAAAAATTTATTATTATATTCTTTATAAATAGAAATTAAGTTTATTTAATTTGAATATAGGGAAAATAATTATTAAATAGTAAAATAGGGTGTTGATTTATATAAAATCCCACTCATGTGTATAAAAATTTAATGTATGTTGAATAATGGGTGGAAAAATAAAATATGATGTCCAGTGTTAAAAATGAAAAATGAGAATGTTGAATCTCAAAACTATTATAGATAGTCACAATGAGAATGTAGAATAAAATATTCAACATTCGAATCACTACAATGAATATGTTGAATAATGAAATTTGATGATGTGGATTATTTGGTGTTGAAAAGATTTAATATATTGAAGGCTATCTACAATAGTTTCAAGATCAATACCCTCCATCTCATCTTTTAATATTTCAAACCATCTTCTCTTTCTTACACTTCATTATTCATTACATATTCAACTTTTACACCTTACAATGATTTTGTTAAATAAAAACCAACACTCTACTTTTCCTAATTTATAATTATTTTTTTCTATATCCAAATTAAATAAACCTAGTTTCTATTTATAGAGAATTTAAAATGATAAATTTTTGTATAAGAAATAAAATAGATTATTTATAAAAATAGATTATTTATTTATAATATGATTATCGGGTTTATATAATTAAGAGAATATGAAAATATCAAAAATTCTTAGAAAATAACATGTGTCGTTCGGTGGTCTTATTTTCTATTATTCAACATGTTGAATCTATTCAATACTAATTAATCCACATCATCAAGTTTCATTTTTCAAAACCCACATTGTAGTGATTCAACTGTTGAATCTTTTATTTAATACTTCCATTGTAGATAGTCAAATAAGAAGAAACTGATAACCATAGATGCCACTTCTAAAGATTTTTGTTTTTTTCATATCTTCCAAATAATTTAAAATTAATTATTTTATTATAAAATTAAATAATTTAGTTTATTTTAATATCAAAATTTTTATTTTTATTCTACATAAATAGATATTAAGTTTATTTATTTAAAATATAAAAAGTAATTAGTTAAATATAATGTTAAATTTTATTAAATAAAACTATTGTAATATGTGAAAGTTAAATGTGTATTAGATGGAAAAGGAGAAAATGATGTGAATTGTTAAAAGATGAAAAAGTAAGAGGTTGAATTTTAAAACCATTGATAGTTTCAGAGGAATGTGCACCAAATCCTGAATCACTCTACATGCGATGGGGAACACATCATGGGAACATCCCAAACGGTCGATACTACGTTACTAACCAACTTGGAAGACTTGGGCGCAAATAGGGTTTGATTAAAAATTATGCACAAACAAATGATTTTAATTACGTACAGGCAAAGAGCAATTAGTTTGTTTATCTTAAAATGATTTCAATACAAGTAATGTTTGACTTACAATTTTTCTCTAAAAGTAATATTTCCCTTTGTTACACAAAAAAAATATTTTAGAATTTTAATATAATATATACTTACTTTAAACTTAATATTATTATAAACACACTGATTTTATAAATAATTTTATTTATTTCACATATTATTTATTAAACATGTGTAATTAATAAAATATTAATGCATTTCATTTTTTTGAAAATTTGTGTGCTGTGAATATTGTTAAAGCGACATTTTATTCTCCAAGACAAAAAAGAAAAGAAGATAGATGCAACTTTAGTACTTTACTAAAGACTAATTCGTCATCTATGGTAAAAGTAAAAGCAAGTGAAAAGGCATCGAGTAGTTCAGACATAAGAGTAGAGTTCACTCTTGAATCTCGAGTTTTACATAATTACACCACTAATTATTCACACCAATAGGTCCAATACCATTGTTCTTCTTTCTCTCTCTAGATTACTGAACAACTTTTCAACTTTTTAATGCTTTCTACTGAAGTCCTCTCTCTCAGATCCTTCTTAGCTCTTCAGTGTCTTCTTCACTCCTTCCAAGCCTTCTTCGATTACTTGAATCTTGACTTCATCCTCTCCATTTTTATGATTCACTGGTGGAGGGTTTAGGGTTTACCATCTTTCGTGAATTCTTCTGGTAAAGGAACAAACTTTTTTTTTGTGGGGGAGTGAAATCAATCAGACATGATTCAGCTACTGTTCTTGGTTCTGTTCGTGGAGGGTGCGATTGCGTTCTTACTGCTGATTAAGATTGGCCCATTGAGGGAGCTTGTGATTAAAAGCCTTGACCAGTTGAAGATGGGGAAAGGTCCTGCTACTGTTAAAACCATCGCCGGGACCATGTCTGTTATCCTCTTGTCCAATCTCATGAGTATCGTCAAGATCCAGAACAAAGGTGCAAAGCTAGGGACAATGTCTCCCATGGATCAGGTCCTTTGGAGAACCCACTTGCTTGAAGCTTCTCTAATGGGTCAGTTTTTTCTCTTCTTTCTTGCTTTGCTTTTAGAATGGAATTGTGGTTTAGCTACTTCTCTAAGCAGAACCATAGGGCTTTGTTAGTGTAGAAGTAGAATGAATCATTCTGTTGATTGTTGCCTTGGTTTGTCCGTCACCAGTTGATATTCTTTTAGCTTCTGTATTAGTTAATAGCTACACTCTCTGAAGGCTAGAATTTTCGCTGCTAGTCTAGTTGTTCTTCTTGGTTCATGGTTTTCAAGGCTAATTCAGCTGTTACTGAACTCCTCTAGGCTTTGTTGTAGCTGCTAGACTGATGATCTGAATAACAAAAACTAGTGAAGGCTTAAATTGAGGAAGTGGTGATATAAAATGTTTGGCTTTGTTTGTTGCGTATTCTAAGAAAAGTTGGATGTGATGATCCTAAGAAAGAACCAAAAGTATCCAGGAGTTCTGTTGAATAGATATCCTAACTCTTCCAAAGCCATGAAACTTCCCACAACTTATTGAATTCACAAATCTAGCGCCTATTAATCTATGACTTGCTAATGTGGTAACTGGAGTTGATGCACTCTCTTATCATAACTTATTTTGGTTGTTTGAAATCTTCTTTTTCGGGTTTAAAAGACTTTTGTTCTGAAAAGTGTTAGAGCTTTGCAAAGTGTACATAAATAAAACCTTAAATGATCTTTGCAGGAGTCGTACTTTTTCTCGGTTTCATAATTGACAGGATGCACCACTACCTCAGAAAGCTAATCAACTTAAGAGGCAACGTCGGTTCATCGAAAGAGGAACTTGAACAGATCCAGAAAGAGAGAAGCGAACTGAAGGAGAAAGAGGACAAGGCATCCAAGGAAATCAAGCAGCTGCAAGAAAAACTGTCATCTGTTTCGGAGAGACTTAAGAAAGCAGAGACCGAGTCGAAAGAGAAAGAGAAGAAGCTAGAAACCGCTGAAACACATGTCACAGCTCTCCAGAAACAGTCTGCAGAGCTTCTTTTGGAGTATGATAGATTGCTAGAAGACAACCAAAAGCTACAAAGCCAAATTTTGGGACAAGCCAAGAACTGATGTTAGATTGTTGAGTTTGTCATTTAACAAGTGTTTTTTTTTTAAAAAGAAAAATGTTGTTGACAATGGTGAATTGATGATTGAGAAGAGGGTTTTTCTTAAATGGAGGATTGCAGTTGCAGGAAGTGTTGCATCATTTTTGTTTTTAAGTATAAGAATGTTGGTTGTCTTCTGAAACCTGTACTTGTTATCTCCAATGACTCTTTTGGAATGTGTTGCCGAAAGTCATATCAAATTCGATGTTGTGTAATAAACAAAGAGGCTGCAAAGGCAGATTATGATTAAAACTAAAGGAAATGAAACATGGAACTAAGAGACAATTACTTAATGAAGCTTTCTTAAGATTTAAAAAAAAATAAGATAAACGACCGCCGTCTGTGGGGATCGAACCCACGGCCACGGGATTAAAAGTCACGCGCTCTACCACTGAGCTAAGACGGCTTGGTGTTCTGTTTGGTTCGTAAGTTGCATTATTGGAATTCAAATGGCTAAACTGAAACTTCCTGAAGCCATCAACTCTGTATCCGAAGAGAACAAGAATGTATCTAACCCTTCTTGTGCCCTTTGTTTCTACATGGTTCATCAGGAGAAACAAGATCCAAAGCTCAAAACGTTTTTTTTTCCCTGATTCCAACTTCCTTTTTCAGTCTTTCAATACCTAGTTTTGTCTCTTGAGATACATATGAGAAAGAAAGGAGACAATGAAAAAGAGAAGTACAGGATCATTCTGACAATCATTCCCCTAAGAGCTTGAAGCAAGAAGCAAATCTATCAACGCTTAGATCCCAAAGCAAGAAGTATCTTCTTCCTGGGCCCCTGCAAATGGATGAAAACAGATAACTTTAAATTACACATGATGATGGATGTTGTATGAATTGATTGAACAGGAGATAACGTCTGGTTCTACAGAACTAGAAATGCAAGCTAACATCAAGCATTGTGAAAATAAGTCATGTGGCAGCTTATAAAGGATTTTACCATCGGTATGAGCAGAGCTTTGAGGTCATCATCCGTCATATGCATAAGAGCATCCATATCAACCTGGACAAGACATAAAACAGTAAGAAGAGAACACGCAGGAATCAATCCAACAGTAAATACATTTGTACATACTTCTTCCACTTGAAATGAGGTTGAATATTTCTCGAGACCCAATGATTCCAGGAAGCTATCAACTGATGTACCAGCCTGAACAAAAAAAAAAGATAAACAAAAACTGAGAACGAGTACAGCTAAAACAGCCATTCAGTCATGAGTCCTATACGGCGTAAAACACAGATACGAGAACTATGGTTGGAGAAAATTAGAATCAAATTGCCTGCTGTGGTTTCTTCTTGGTAGCCTTGTTCAAAGCTGCTCTGGTCTCAGACTTGGTTTCACCTGAACCGTTCTTGACGGCTGGTCTAGTAGCTTCCCTTGTAGATTTTTGTAAGTTACTGCTCCTTAGTTGTGCATTCTTTGTCCCAGATAGCTTTTCGCGCAGATCCCGCTCCCCTCCACCTAGTCGACTTTGCAAGCCATGGTGTTTCTTCTGGAGCTTCAAGCGGAGATCTCTAGGGTCAACCTTGCGATCTTGGGTAGTCAAAATAGCACAGAGTCAATAACCAAAAAGAGAGATACATTATAAGTTTAAGCAAGGAAGGAAAATCCACACAGCTAAAAAGAAAAAAAAAAAAAAACTATACTTGAGATTCGAGGCTTGTTGTCATCATCGAAAAGATCATGCTCCCACTTATCATCATCCTGCCTTCCTCTGAAAACATTTTAATTTTAATGCGTTCATCAGAACTTTCCTCCAACCTTATGATACTAAAAAGGTAAAGAACACAATGAATGAATGTGCAGGTATGCGATTTAAAACTACACAAAGAGAGAAAGATATAGCAGTTGTACATCACAAAACATCTCCAATCAAGTGTGAATAGAGAACTAAACATATTCTTCATGAAACTAACAATCCATGTAGAAACTCGAAGATGACTGTTTGAAATTGTAAGGAAGTAGCGAGGCAGCTTAAACTGAACAAATCAGAGAATCAGCTAGTCTTCCTATACGAATCATAGAGTAGATTCAGAGCAAAGATTTGCATAGAGCTACGAGAGAATCAGCTTTTGACTAATTAAGTAAACACCTAAACACACAACCTCCAAGGATCCTTCCTATCCTTGGGGCAAAATTACGATAGAGAGAAACAAAAAAAAAACGCAATATGAAGGCGGGGAAGAGTTGAGAGAGAAAGAGAGAAGAACCTCTTCCTCGTGACTTGTCTCCCGCGAGAAGACAAGTGGCCGGAACCGCCGCCATTGAGACGGCTCTTCGCCGTATTCCTGTTTACAGTCTCAGCCTCCACACGATCAGAATACATCTTCAAATAGGTCAAAACCTAAAAAAAGAAAATCACAGTGAGTAGAGAGATGGAGAAGAACACAACTCCAGGTTTATTAACAGTCTCTCCAAGTTGTTACGTACCTCCCTCCGAGAGTAAACTTCAAACCCTAGTTTATATCCTACCAATAATCACAGACCGCCTCGGAACGAAAACGATATTTCCAATTCCGATTTCGACTCGACTCCACACAGTTAAGCGGCAGCTCCACGATACTATCGTCAGTACTTGATTCGGGTCGGGTCGGCCAGACCGGATAGGTCAATGATGTAATATTTTTATTGGGCCTTGGCCTTTTGTACATTACTTTACTCAGCCCCCTGTAACGGCTGGTTAAGATAACCGAATCAATCGGTATGTAACGAACCGGAAATTTTTTTTTTTGTTGATTGTTTCAACTTGTATTTTTTTGTCACTAAAACTCAAATATTTATAAGATGATTTTTTTTGAAACTGAAACCAAATTATAGTTATAGGAAAAAAGCATTTTTTATCATCTCTTTGTGGCTTAGCTTAATAACAAAAGATCCAAACTAGTTTGTATATGTTAACCAAACGTTTTAGACGCGGGAAGAGATAAAGATGATGATAGTTTTTAGTTGTTAATGTGTTAATATAACATAACATTTCAGGAAGACAACGTTCATTGTTCAGCTGCTTCTCTGGAGAGAAGACCGAAGAAAGGATTGGTCACCGCAGACTGCAACTGAAACGCAGCGTCTCTTAGCCTGCGCGACATGTCTGCGTCGTGTTCCTGCGCCAGAAACAGAAACTCTGATCCTTCCTCTCTCTTGAATCCACAAAGCTCCATGAACTCCATACCTTCTTTGAACCTCCCAACTCTCTCCTGGAACAACCGGTTGGTGACACGGATCCTCTTGTATTTCTCTTCATCTGGATTCTTCCCTGCGTTCCTTACAATCATCAGAAGCGTCTCAAGTGCCCTCTTCATCGTTCTTGGATCTTCTTCCTGTAACACAACAAGATTCGACTTTTCTCTATATGTATCTTGTTTTCAAGTTTATTCTCTCAAAAAAATAAAACGTTATTCTTACTTTGTGGTTTCGTCTTAGTGATCTTAAGCATTCTCTCATCTCCTCTGCTTTCGAAGCTGGGCTTGGAGACAGTATTAACGTCCTCTGTAGTTATTTAAGTGTTGGAGAAAACATTATCACATTCATTCTTTATAGTTTAAAGGAAACAAACAATGGAAGGCGAAACTCTGTACCTTAGTGTCAAGTGGAGTAACTAGAGCCGACGTCGAAGTAGTTGGCAATCCGAGCCTGCTCTTTCTCTCCGCCTAAACACATACATTAAAAATCCATAAACATGCTAATATAGATCATCAGTTTTCAATGTGAATGTAACCAAAAAAAAATGGAAGAAAGAGTCACCTTGTCTGCATTTACTTTCTGCATAACTTTCTCTCTTGCTTTTTTCTCCTCAACTTTCTCAGCTTTCCTCAAAGCTATATTCCTGTTTTTTTTAGTATTAAGACACCGTTTCATTTAATCCAAAGGAAGAGAATGTGAGAAACAAACACACTCTCTCTCTCTCAGTCTCTCGTACCGTTTCCTTTCGTTTTCTTCAGCGATTCTCTTTGTCTCCGTCATCTCTTTCCCAGCACGTATCCTTTCCTGCAAGTAACCTAGAGAGGTAAGTATACTTCATGTTCACTCTATGTACTTCAATCGTTTCCTTTGTACCTTTTCTCTTTCTCTTTCACGTTTAGTTTCTTCTTCTTCTCTTAGCTTACGAGCTCGTTCCCTGAAAAATACATAAACAAGTCATGTTCCCATGTGGAGGATGAAGATTAAGAAAGCATGCATATATATGTTAATATGGGAGATTTAACTAACTTTAATTCATTAGCTCTAGCCTGAGCTGTTTCTGCCGTATGATCATGCGGATTTGGAGACTCAATCTCAATGTTAAACTCCACCTGCAAAAGACTGTTCTCGATCAATGGTTCTATGGAATCATTGAAAAAGAGGATGAAGATGGAGACGTACCACAGGCATTTTGTCAAACTGTGAATCGTTCTCATGGTCTACGATCCAGTTCACAGCTGCTTCAAGGCTAGAGTTGCCTGGACATGAAGATAAGCTAAATATAAGTGATCCATGACAAGAATCTGGGATAAGTTTTGCAGTGGTTTTATAAATACCAGAATGATGCAGAGCCCAGGCTGCTCTGGCCATTGAGAATCCCATATCTTCAAGCTCCTTAAGCAACCCACGGTTAACCTCAAGTACAGCACTTTCTGCTCAACCAAAACACATCAAGAATCACCTTCCATACACGCACATATGAACGAACATCAAAACAAACAGAACTATGATCTTGGTTTGACGTTGACACAGACAAGGTTACCTGTTTCTGCCTGCATATTCTTTGGTTCTCTTCTCTCTGTATTTGGTGATGCAAGAAATGGTACGATGGTGTTTGATATAGAATGTTTGCATTATTGATCATATATAATTAGATTCTTTAATTGTTTTCGTTATACAGAGAAAAAAAAAACATCTTGCTTTTGCTTCTTCCGTTTCCTCAAAGTTTTTTTGATTCGATTACAAATCGTGTTACATAAGCAACCGAACTTATTCCTTTCTTACATGCATAACTATAAAAGCTGTTTTATTCATATGGAAATATATGTACTCATACATTCCCCAACAAAGACAAGACTCAACACTCAAAATGTTATAGAAGATGGACCGTAACCGCCTCCATTTTGACGCAGCATTGCGTCGATTAGATCTCCATCCATGAGCTCCAGCTAACAAACATAAGTGACAACAAAATCATTTTTATGAACGAACCACGTTATTCTATTATAAGAATCTCTCTACACGTACCTCATCTGGTGTCTGAGACTCTCGAATTCTCTTGCCATCCAATAAGAAAGCAAACGTGTTCCACTTCACGCCTCTTTTTTCATTGTACCGTTTCATAATTTTACGCATCTCAACGTTCCTTCTCATCCTAAACACTTTAATTTCCTCCTCGTCCTATATATATATCCACACATATATATATATAGTCATGTTTAAAGACGATGATGTAAAGATTCAGGTACCCAAAACTTACCTGACCCTTGAACCTCAGAGTAACATGAGTGGACGCCGAGGACTCAACTTTAGCCTTTTTCTCTTCCCTCTTCACACTAGTGCTTCCACTTTCCCTCATTGGCTTTGTCGACATTAGACTGATCAGATCACTGAGCTCTCAAGTACTGATTACAGAGATTGGATGCTATGTATATTTATACTGCAAACTAGTGACATGAAGATGAAAAAAACCAGCTTCATATGCATTTAAGTGTACGGGGCTTATCAGTCAAAGAGTTTTGGAGAATTAATGGTATCTTTTATGAATTTTATAACAAACACAAATATACTTTAACCACTAACGAGTACTGCTCCAATGTGAGCCCATGCAAAATGTTTGTATTAAAATTTTGATTATCAATGTATTGTTTTTTGTAATTAACTATTTTCCATAACTTTGACCAAAAAAACTATTTTTCATAATTTACCAATAGAATTTGAATAAATTCAATTATATTTTTTTAAGTTTACAGTTTACCATTTTTAATAAACACAACTATGTTTTTTAAGTTCACTATTAAATAATACACTGAAAATGTAAATATATATTTTTTTGAAATAACTTTTTTTCTAAAACGTGGATTTTCTTTACAGTGAAGGGACTTTAAGATTGGTTCTAATACCCATTTCTAGGAAGAAGTCCCAAATCAGCACCTTAAAAGGCATTGACTGATGACAAAAGAAAAAGCAATTGACTTACTATAACTTGCAAGTCATGAACGGTTCTTTTTATATAAAATTCAATATAATAACTTATATTTTAAATAAAGAATTATGTTAGTAAGTAAGTATATTAGTGTCTTATAAAAGTCCATATACACGCTTTATAAATAATTTATAAATATTTTAAAAACATTTACAAACTTTTTATAAGAGTTTTAAAATTATTTATAAGAGTATATAAATCATTTATAATAGAAAAATAGAAAAGTTGGAGAACAACAAGAAATTTGCAATATAAAAATGTTATGTATTTAGATAAAAAGAATTAAAAGTAATACGCTTATCAAAACTAAGCGAGGACGGCCCAGTGGTCTTGAGGGAGCTTCGGCCCTAATAAAGATCCGGATTCAAATTCCGCTGGCCACCATCAATTAACATGGGGTGAAATCGGCGACCCTCCAGAATGCCTTCTGCGGAGGTGTATTTAGGCGCTAGTCGGGTTCTCTCCGGACTATCCGGATTACCTGGATCATCAAAAAAAATTATATATCAACATAAATGTGTGATTATTGCAATGTACATCAATGAATATATATGTTAATCATTCAATATATACAAGTTTTAAAATTTTACAGCTTTTGAGAATTTTACAGTAACAAAATGTTTTGCATGTAAGTCAAAAGACCATAGTGTATTAGATAAATAATGTGATGATTGAAAAGAAATTCTAAGATAGATTTTGGTTTATTGATTGTATTTTTTTGTTAATAGATAGAGATATTTGGTTAAAATATGTAAAAATATTAAAGATATTTTGTAAAAAAAAGGTAAAAAAGAAAATACTTAACCATCAACGAGTACTGCTCCAATGTGAGCCCATGCTAAATGTATGTTTTAAAATTTTTATTACCAATTCAATATTTTTTAACTAATTGTTCCCTATAACTTTTTAACTAATATAATTTTAATAAACACAATTATGTTTTTTGAAGTTTACAATTTACCATTTTCAATAAATCACTGTTATGTTTTTTTGAAATTTACAGTTTCCCATTAAATAATGCATTGAAAATGTAAAAAATATACTCCCTCCGTTTCATATATTAGTTGTCGTTTTTGGTTTATGCACACAGATTAAGAAAACATTTAATTTTACATTTTTTCAAAATAAAAATCTAATTACCAATAAACCTAACCATATTTCAACTAATAGAAGAATAGAATAGAGAATATTTTCAATAAATTTTGTATTGAAAACTGAAAATGACATTTATTTTTAAACAAAAATTTTACTTTACAACAAGGAGAATTTTTTTTCCAAACAATATTTTTTCTAAAAACGTGGATTCTTTCTTTTCAAAATGGTGGGAGTATAAGATTGGTTCTAATACCCATTGCTAGGAAGAAGTCTCAACTCAACACCTTAAAAGCCATTGACTAACTATAACTTGCAAGTCATGAACAATTAATCCTAGTCTTGCCGGGTTACTGTATCTCTAGTTGATGGCATTCTATGCGACTATTCCAAGTACAAACCTAGTTCTACTAGTCTACGGAAAAAAAAAATGCCAGTCTGCAGCAATTCCTACAACTAATACAATTGGAGAGATAAATATTGAAGACAAGACCAATGAACCAGCTTCTGGTCTCCCTCTGATCTTGGCCGAAATTCTTGATAACAATTAATTAAAGCATCTAATGTAAAACTTCATATTTTCCTCTAAAATAGAGTAATTCCATAATCGAGTTGAATTTGTTCTATCTCTACTCTATTTTGGAGTGAAAATAGTGTAATAAACACAAATGAAAAGATTATTGCATTTGTGGAATAAATCCATATTCATTCTATCATGAAGTAGAAAATAGAATTGTGTTTGATTATTTCTTACTACAAAATTTTATTTTGGAGTAAATTGTAGAATGGAGTTGGAGATGCTTAAAGGGCATTTGCTTTCTTCTTTTCTGTTGAAGAATGATAAAAAACAGAACCAAAAGGTGAACTTATTCGGAGAATTTATCCTCAAAGTTGGACTTGAAAGAACTGGACAAATTACCTTGGCTCTTCAGGAAATTTTCTTCTGCACCCTACACGTCTATATGGAGGAGACAAAGCAATTCTTTAAAATACCGAGAACAAAACAAGGCTTGTGATCAAGATCACGTTGTAAGGCATGCTAGAGTCAGGGGTTGTGAACGGCACGAGCAACACTTCTCTGTACAAACGCACTAACGATTTCCCCTGCAAGAAGAACCAGACAAAAGTGAATTGTTGTATTCGAAATAGGCAAAAACATGAACCCTTTCCCGTATTTCAAATGTCTCTTACCTTGAGTTTTGATAGCAAAGACGAGATGCTGGATTCTTCTAGGAAATTTAATCTTGTATGATTATTTGGAAAGCTGACCAGAGCTGATGGAATGTCAAATCCTTGATTAGCATCCGTAGGATATTCATCTGAGATAACAAAGAAGGTAGGAAGGTAAACATGGAGGCCGAAGAATAAGAGGTCATCACATTGTCAAAGTCTAATGATATTGTGGCAGATTTAAATCCGCATGGTAGTTCCAGCATCATCTCTATCACACCAAGTGATATCTTATCTGTAGATGGGGAGACTTTGATCTTCTTTATGACATGACTTACTGCCTCCTCTTTCTGGGTCCACGAATACTTGAAGTCTTGAAGAGTATGATTATAAAACGCTCGGTAAATAGATGGCCTACGAATCAATGCAGATATCCCATCCTTGTCTCTACACGGAATCAGTTTAAGCCAAGGCGTCAAGGACTCGAGGTTCTCAGTACCAACGGCTTCACGTGGCAGCGAACCATATCTCAGCTTGTTTGAGTTTGAACCAAACCGCCAAGACGGGGAAGCATATAAAGTAGAAGATTCAAGAAAGTTGATAGAAGCACAGAAAGACCTGAAAGTGCATTGGTTTAAGTTCTTCCGACAAGTATCAACCTGAGACAAAGGACCATCAAACTCAGCCCAAAGCTCGACCCCAACAGGTTTTGCATTCATACTTGACAAGGGGTCATATCCGCCCCACTTCTCGTGGTTCCAACGACCCTGATTAAAAGATAGTTCCATCTCTTTGACCCGAAACCTCTGAACCTGTTCCAGAATTCAAGGTAAGAAAAAAAAAAACAAAACTTGTCCACTAAAAACAGGGAACATGTTACTTCCACTAAAAAAATGAAACTTTCTTCCGACAGTCCTACTTTTCAATCTTAGTTAGATTATTATTAGTTATAATGTTTTTTTACCAACTGAGAGATAGCTTTGGGGAAGAGATGGTGATGGTGGCCATAACAGTTTGACAGCAAAGAAGCTCGATTCTCGAAATGGAAGTGAGCTAGCACTTTTCGATCAGGTAAAAGGCTTCAACAACAGTTCCTCGTTGAATTCTTCAACATCTTTCGACTCAACCAAAAAAAGCTTGGAAGAGTAACAAAACCAGCATGGAGATTGGTAGTCTGGCCATAGAAGGACGGATCAACTGGATGATATAATGACTTTAGTACCGATCAATTAACTCCAGCGCAGAATGATCCAGGCCTAAAAGCTGTATGGCAAATAGAAGAAAAGGCTGATGCTTTGTCGACTCCCGATTTCAACCCAGTTCTAGGACCGAACAATGTTTGTGCTGGTTGGTTATTGTGTCGAACAACTTACGTGGGTCTGTAAAAACGAAAACTTTACCATAACTCACATGAGGTGAATCTTCGTTTAAAGGGGAGCGTCAAAACGCGGCGGTTTAATTCCGGCGTCCACCGATTTAAAAACTGTTAAAAAATGACTTGTGAATTTTACCAAAAATTAGTTAAAAATGACTTTTCTTTTCGTTTTTAACGATTTAAAAACTGTTAAAAAATGACTTGTGAATTTTACCAAAAATTAGTTTAAAATGACTTTTCCTTTTTTTTTTTTTGAAAAAACGTTGACTTTTAGTTTTCAGCTTAAACATTATTCTCTCCATTTCTTAAGTATCATTTCAATTTTTACAGAGATTAAGAAAATTACTCGCTCTATTTCAAAATGATCTATATTTTAATAAAAATTGTTTTAAAAAAATTTGTCTTTTGACATTTTAAATGTATCTAATAATGATAAATAGTAAATTTCAAGAAAATTATTTGTGTTTATTGAATTTTGATTGACTATCACTTATGTGAAATAGTTGAACACAAAAGAATAATACATTTATAGTCAAGATTTAAGACGCTTTTATAATATGTGCGGAAATAGTAAAACATGTGTTATCGAAACGAATGGAAGTATATAATAGACTAATATATTCATATTTAATAACACTTTTGAAACAAAATAGATTTAATATAAAAAATTACATTGAAATTATAGAGTAACACTTTTGAAACAAAATAAAATGACACTTAATTATGAAATAGAAAGAATATTTTTCTATCGTTTTTAGATTTTTTAAAGCTAAATTGTTATTTTTATTAAAAATAAGATTTTGTCAACATATTAACCATATACACAAATAAAATTAACTGAAAATTACTGACTATTGAGAATCTTATTAAATAAAAAGTTAGTGTATCCATTAGTAGTAGTATTCATTTTATCACTTCTTTTCTTTTTCTTTTTGTCAACAATTTTATCACTTCTTTTCATGTATAACGATGGACAGTTAAAATTAAAGTTGCAGGTGAGAGAGTTAAAACACCAATAAAGGGAGTAAGAAAGAAGGAATGAAATTAAAAATCTAGGCAGCGAATATTGAAATATCCAAAAAGAATAAAGAAAGAGAAGGAAAGTGATTTATTGTCATAAATAAATGCGAACAATTAAGGAGAAAATCGCGAGAAAAAAGGATGGAAACCAGAGAGCGTGCTTCGCACTGGTCTTCTCTTTTCTCCCTTTTTTTTTTCTACACACACACACCCAAAGAAAAAGACCATCATCTCTCCTCTCTCTCTCTCACTCCTCATATAAATATTGACCAGTGTCCTGCTCTAGAGAGAGAGAGAGAGAGAAAAACTCGCCGCTTTTACTTCTCTTTTTTTTTTGTTGGTTTCTGAAGGTAGCAGTAAGCATTAAGCACATATCTCGAGCGCACAAAGGTCAGTCAAAACTGCCCTTTTCAAGCTATATACGCTCTCCGTCTTCCATACCAGGCGCGTGCATGTTAACAGTGTTGTTGATTTTTCTTACTCTTCTTTCTAGGCAACGGCTAGTTACTCGGTGTGGAAAGAGGAACGAAGATCGATGGATTACGGAGAAGATCGGTAGATTCTCTTTGTTGGATTCATTTCCTCTCTGCTCTTTTGATTTGATTTGGGTTACTGTGTGTGTGTTTGCTTTGTGATGATTGATTTGATTAGTTTCATTTCGCCTTCTTCGATTCTGCGATCTTCGATGAGTGTACATTGGTGTGATTTCGCGTGCTCTCTAGCCTGGGTTTTACTTGAATCGCTTAGATTTAAAGGCTCAATACTTGGTTTGTGTTCGATTCGTTTCTGGGTTTGATGTGAGGATGAAATGTCGGATTTGCTGTAAATGTGATTTAAGATTTTGGTTGGGTTTCTTAATGAGATATGATTGATGGGTCATTTAATGTTTCATCTAATCTTCGTTTTTTACTCATTTTGATTTTGGGGTTTTTAGCTTGTCAATCCTCAAAAAATCTACACCATCTTCACACATTGCTCAGGATCCAGGTTGTGGTGTTGTGGGATATGATGTTTGCAATCTGCTTACTCTATTTGTATAGTATTCGTAGATTTGTTTGATGATTGGGAACTTACAAGATATGCTTAAGGCTCTCTAGTCTTCACGAAGCTTCCAACTAGAGTAGATGGTTAACATGTAAATGTACCATGGGTTTGATCATTGTGATGTCTAATTTTTTTTGCAGTAACGCGTCATGGAATTGGCAGATGCAGAACTATGATCACCACCAGCCACAGTCTAATTTCTGTAAGTTCTTACATCATTTAACTCTCGCAACACTTTGTGACAAGCATCATGACTAAGTCGTTCTTCAACTCCAGCTGATGTAACGATGACGGAAGTTACACTAAACCAAGAAGATCACTCATACATGTTTGATGATCATTCCACCCCAGTGAAGGCGTGTAGCGAGTTGGGTTATCATGTCACAACAGGTTTGTGCTTTTTTATTTTCAAGTTGTCATTTCGGTTCCAGATGTCTATTACGTGATGGTTTTCTAATCTAATGAGTTGTGGGATTCAGATGAAACGACCAAGAAGCTGGAAGTGCAAAGTGAGACTCGCTCTGCAGTAAAGAGGCGTCGGATGTTACACTTCGATGACCAGCCTATGGAAACGTCCCTTTTCAGCAGTGAGAGCTTCTCCTCGATCTTAAAATCAAGCGTGAGTACACACAACCAATATTTAATTGTTAGTACCTACCACGGAAAGTTATGTTATCTAAGCAACATCTGATAGCTTAGGAGGTTGCATTAGATTCTAAATACCATCTTTGATGCTCTGATTGATGTTTCTTCTATGAATGTTCAGGCTAGAGAGGAAACATATGATGAGCTTCTGCCTGAAGGATCTGAGCTTATAGGAGGATTTTCAGGTTGAGCTCTCGTAAATAATAACAACTCAATCTGGCTAATGCGTTTTCCATTCAAAACAAAACAATGTCTCCTTTTTCCAGCGGACGCGTCTGCCTCAAGCTTGGACCTGGAGGGACTTGATCTGTATGCTGAAGAGTGGTACGCTGATTGCTTAAATGATGCTGAGACTCCAATCCTTCCTGATGACTTGTATGTTTCGATCACTCATTTTTTGCATATTTTCGGTTTAGTATCCTACTTGCTTGATTAGCTTATTACTATTGTTGTTTTCTCTCAGAAGCTTTGGTTCCCCTGATGTCCAAGTAGATATTTCAGGTGAGATTTTTTTTTGCTTTGACCCTTTGTTTTGCCTGGTCTAATTCTGGCTTTAATCCCTTTGTATGGCGCAGAGTATCTAAATGTGCCACCAGAACCAGAAGCAAGGGAAGTTAGGCGACCTATGACTCGATCTTCTCCAAATGTTATCTTTAAAGGTAAAAACAAACCGTTGAGTCACAAATGGAGTCTCATTACATACTGATTTAGCAGACAATGAGAAAACAAAAACCATTATAATGTTTAAGTTGTGGGGTAAATAGCAGGTAGGAAATCATTTGCAAGACCGGTTCCAAGGCTACCATCGTCGATCATCTATCCATTTGCATTCATCAAACCATGTGGGGTTCACGGCGACATGACTCTCAAGGACATCAACCAGAAGATCAGAACACCAGCAGCAAAACCAAAGGAAGACAAACTAGAGCCACCAGTGATCCAAACATCAGCATTCTCTGGGAAACCCGTTGTTGGGAAGACTAAAATCCGCACAGAAGGAGGCAAAGGAAGCATCACGATCATGAGGACGAGAGGCTAAGCTATAAGTTAAAAAACTTAAGTAGAAAGAATTTAAGGTTTTTCATTCACTGCTGAAACTCTCTAAAAAAACCTTTTTGCCTTATTCTCAGAGGCCCTTAAATCTTATTTACCGGATATAGTTCCAGTGAAGGGGCTTTAGGTAAGTACAGCGGCTAATACTCTTTATCATGTTCTTGTTTCTTTTTGGTATCTGTGGTAAGAAAGTGAAATCAAGGAGCTGTAAGCCAATGTGTTAGGATATTTTTTTGTTTGTATAAAGTTCTTAATGTCGCTGAAAACTGAAATGCCAAAACTTTTGAGTTTGTCTCTCAAGTATCTATAATAAATCTTGTTTCCTTTTAATTTTTGCGCAATGACACGAATTCTTCTTGTGGTATAGAAGAGTGTTTCAAGAATCTTCTTGGTTATGTCAAAGTCGTTCTTGGTTTTGGATCTTAGATCGAATTCTTCTTTATCCTAAGTCTGGGAGTAACGACACCATATGTCCTTATTAAGCTCGGGCTAAGCCTTAAAAACAAACCTAAAGTTTTTATATATCCCAATAAAATAATAAGATTCTAGTCTTTTACTAATGAAAGTATAATTGTTTTGTAATCTGAGGTTTAATATATGTTTAGTTTTTATTTAAAAAAATCAGAGAAAGGAAACACGTAGTAGTAATCGACCCACTTCGGTCATTTATTCTCTGTCATGTGAGACCCTCTTTTGATACAAGTCACGTGAAAACATATCGATGTTCTGAAATCAATTAAACCATCAATAAATATCCACTCACGTCGTATCTTTTTCAAATACGGATTTGAGTTTTTATCATGTCGATCTCATATAACAACAGGGTAGTTATGAACTTCTGATCCATTCATTTGACTTTCGGTATTGAGATATGAGAATCCTCTTAATCTGTAGGCCCTTATGGTTATTTGGGCCTGGCCCAATAACATTCTGAAAAGCTTTCCATTTTCCTTTTTTGTCAAGTTCGTCAGATCCTTGAAAAAATTCTGGCGATGGTCCAAATGGTTTCGCTCTCCACCTCCACGAGCCACGTTTGTCCACTCTCCCCGGCGTACAACCGCCGTCCGGCGGAGAGGAAAGTTGCAGTGCGATGTGTATTCTTTTCCCCGCGCGAGCCTCCACACACAACTCCTTCTGATAAGAGTAATAGCGACTCCTCCTTGGCGCTTAGAGAGACGAGGCAGAGAAAATGGCTGAAGAGTACCGAGGAGAAGGAGATTCAAGAGGAAATGAACTCCAAAATCGCGTCTAGGAAAGCGATATCGATAATACTCCGAAGAGAAGCCACCAAGGCGATAATCGAGAAGAAGAAAGGAACTACCAACTCCAAGAAGCTGCTTCCAAGGACGGTGCTCGAGGCTCTCCACGAGCGAATCACAGCTCTCCGATGGGAATCTGCTCTTCAGGTCAGGCCCGGCTCATTAATTTATTTGGGCCCGCTTATGTTCTTGTTAAGATTAATGATTAAGTGTGTTGTATCTGTTGTGTAGGTGTTTGAACTACTGCGTGACCAGCTATGGTACAAACCAAACGTTGGCATCTACGTTAAGCTCATCGTCATGCTTGGAAAATGCAAGCAGCCCGAAAAGGCTCATCGGCTCTTTCAAGAAATGATCGGTGAAGGCTGTGTGGTGAATCATGAAGTGTTCACCGCGCTTCTATCTGCTTACAGTAGGAGCGGCCGCTTTGACGATGCGTTTACTCTTCTGGAAGTTATGAAGAGCAGTCATAACTGTCAGCCTGATGTGCATACCTACTCCATCCTCATTAAGTCGTTTCTTCACGTCTTTGCGTTTGATGAGGTTCGGGCTCTGCTTTCTGATATGAGGAGACAGGGTATAAGGCCTAATACAATCACGTATAATACTCTCATCGATGCGTATGGGAAAGCAAAAATGTACTTGGCATCCTTTACTGTCCTTTTGTTCAAAGCATCCATAAACTGACTTACTTTTTGTTTTTTGGAAGGTTTGTGGAGATGGAATCAACACTTATCCAAATGCTTGGAGAGGATGACTGCAAGCCTGATTCTTGGACCATGAACTCAACTCTTAGGGCCTTTGGTGGAAACGGACAGATAGAAATGATGGAGAACTGTTATGAGAAGTTTCAGAGCTCTGGGATCGAACCCAACATCAGAACATTCAATATCCTCCTTGATTCGTATGGGAAAACAGGAAACTACAAGAAGATGAGTGCCGTGATGGAGTTCATGCAGAAGTATCACTACTCATGGACCATAGTCACCTACAATGTGGTCATTGACGCGTTCGGGAGGGCAGGAGACTTGAAACAGATGGAATATTTGTTTAGACTAATGCAATCAGAGAGGATAAAACCAAGCTGTGTTACGTTGTGTTCTCTTGTTCGTGCTTATGGTAGAGCTGGTAAAGCGGATAAAATTGGAGGAGTTTTGCGTTTCATCGAGAATTCAGACATAAGGTTGGACCTTGTGTTCTTTAACTGTCTGGTAGATGCCTACGGGAGGATGGAAAAGTTTGCAGAGATGAAAGGTGTTCTCGAACTTATGGAGAAGAAGGGAGTTAAACCTGATAAGATTACATACAGGACAATGGTTAAGGCTTACAGAATTAGTGGCATGACTAGCCATGTGAAGGAACTTGATGGTGTGGTCGAGTCCGTTGGTGAAGCCCAAGTTGTGCTGAAGAAGCCAGACTTTTAGCCGAGGAATAGAGCTTAATTTTCTGGTATATTTTTAGTATTATCCATCTCCTTGTTTTAATGGAAAATGTAGTTAGTATGAGTGTAAATACATTTCAGTTCGCTTACAAGACTTTGTAACACAAAAAAAACAAAAAGCAAAAAAGTGATCAAAGTATAATTCTTTACTCTTGTTTGTGATATATGTTTTACATGTCTGTATGTCCTGAAGCAGCTAGATATGAGAGTTGAAGGCTGTACGCTTCTTTCAGTTGAGTCAAAACTTGTGCAATAGATGGTCTGCTAGATGCATCTCTCCCCACACATTTTATAGCAACAGAAGCAGCTTTTTTCATGCTCTCTGCATCAAATGTTCCCTTCAAGACATCATCCACAATCTCAAATGCTCCTGCTTGTAAGTTTGGCCTAGCCTGCATATAAGTAGCTATATGACACTGTGTACTTAGATACTAGGAGAGGCAGTCATGTTATTCTTACCCATAAGACTAAGTTAAAAGAATCTGGTGATCCTGAGTGACTTAAGGGTTCTCGTCCACAGATGAGCTCCAACAGAACCACACCAAAGCTATAGACATCACTTTTCTCTGTCAGCTGCAGGGTAGAGTAATATCTGGAATGACAAGTGTGATTAATGATTAGTTGACGAAGCTTTTTATCCGTCACGAATGCTAAGACATGGTTACAGAAGAGTTTACTCAGGGTCAAGGTAGCCTGCTGTGCCTTTAACAACAGTAGTAATATGTGATGCATCTGCTTTTGTAAACTGTTTTGATAGGCCGAAGTCAGAAACTTTTGCGTTCATATCCTTGTCCAGAAGTATGTTACTGCACTTTACATCCCGATGTATAATCCTTGGCTCACTTCCATTGTGCAGGTAGTCCAGTCCTTCATGAACAAGAAGACAATGTTACTATCTGCCAGAATCAAATGTGTGTTTAGTACCAATGACAGATGTTGAAGATGTACCTTTTGCAGCATCAACTGCAACCTTTAGTCTTGAAACCCAGTTCAATGAAAGTCTTTTACGACTTGGACCTGCAGAAGCAAGATAGCACCAAAAGCTATAGCTTTGAGAGGAAATTGGCTTCGAGAAAGGACCATGAGCAATCGCTAGATACTTGGGGATTTTCATACCGTAAAGGTGATCAGCTAATGATCCACCAGGAAGATACTCATAAACCAGTATTTGCCGTTTTGCTTCGTAGCAGAAGCCCTCGAAGGAAACTAGATTTTGGTGGCGTATCTGAGACAAAAGGTGCACCTAGAAGTAGACAGTTCATGGAGACATTAGATCGCAGCACTTGGATCGCTAAAGATGAACTGACTGTGGACTTTGAATGCATGATATTCAAATATAGAGTAAATTTGGGAAAGTTTTGAGGGCTTAACCTCGTTGATGAAAGAATCAGCTCCAAGTTGAGTTTTATCAAATCGAACTTTGACAGCAACTTCTTTTCCAGCTGGTAGTTTTCCATGGTATACAGATCCAAAACTTCCACGGCCAATCACTTCCTTGAAGTTCCTTGTAGCTGTCTTAATCTCTTTGTGAGAAAAGATTCTTGAAGTGTTCCAGTTCTGCATCTTCAGTTGTTCTCCTGATCCAGATTTTGATAACTATAAGAATCATTAAGCCACAAACTATGTGGGAGCAAAAAGAAAGTCATTTGTTCCCCATACTGGTTATATCTCTCTCTTTGTTTCTCTGTCTCCTCGTGCAGATCGACATGAAAACAAAGATTAGGAGAGTGGCAAACAAGGCTCCACCAGAAACTCCTAGCAAGATCGCTATACGGTTTTGCTTCTTGTGTTTCTTATTGATAGGGATAGTGACTTGTGGTGTGTCAATTGTTGAAGACACATTGTTGCACGATGATGAAGTGAACGAAAGGCATGGGTTACCCGTTGTCCTAATAGAAAGCAAATCAGTAACACAAGACTAGAATATTGTAGCAAATGGCTGAAAGACAGAAACTATATACCTTACTTCCAGTCCCGTTCTGTTAAGTGACTGTGGCAAGGGGCCTACTAAGTTATTGTTTTCCAGATTCCTGAGCAGAAGTAATAGAAAGAATGAATCTGGTAAGTACAAGCTACTTCTTTGGTCTAAGTGTTCACTTACAGGAGACGAAGTTTCTTCAGCTTTCCTAGAGTTTCAGGAACTGATCCTTGTAAGCTGTTGTTTTGCAGGTCCCTACAAGGCGTTGGAGACTTACTTTAGAACTTCCGAATAGAGCAAACACAACTCGAGAAAATCTCAGCATAAGATGACTTACAGAACTTCAAGGTTAATCAGATTTTCCAGTTCGGAGCCGAAAGATTTTATGTGATTGAAGCTCAAGTTCCTGGATATACCATCAAAAGATTTTTTTAATACTATAAGAAGCCTAAAACATATATTTCGTCAATGCTATATGGATGAGTATTACAGCTCCTGGAGATGCTGAAGGCTTCCTACATTCTGTATTGCTCCAGTAAGTGATGTATTATGCAAGTCCCTGCAGGAGAACAACTCAGTGATAACACACATGCATACATGAGACGCTAGAAATGTTTGAAGAACTGCCGACTTACAGTGTTTTGAGATCAAACAAGTCCCCAAAAGTTGGACTAATGGACCTCAGGTTGATTTGTGAAAGAAACCTGGACAACCAGAAGAAGAAAAATCTTAGCTGAGTTCACAAATGTGAAAAAAAAACAATGGGCGTAATAAGGATTGTCTTACAATGATGTAACACGGCTTCCTTCACATTCAATGTGGTTCCAAGGAAGAGGAGTGCATGGGTCGTCTTGCCATCCAAGGTCTTGCCCTGTAAACTGCTCTATGACTTTAAGTGCTGAAACTGCAAAGAATACGTCAAGGTTAATTTCTTTTGGCTGTTATATCTAGTAAAAATCAAACAGAGAATACCTGTGGTAGAAGAAGCTTCTGGAGGGATTTGGAGGATTTCATACACCTCAAGAGCGTTCACCTGAGGATTGAACTTGATTTTTTCAAAGGTGATGTTTAGCTTACTGATTCTTTTTTGGTAAAAGTACAAAGTACTGGCTTCTGAACTGGTCACGGTATAATCAGATTGTTTGACTTCGTTATTGATCGTCACACTAAAAGAAGGAGAGAGTGAGAATATCCCAGCAAAGTAGAGGATAATGTAGTAGTCCCCTAGTATATCTAGAGAAAGTGTATATGAAAGCCTGTCTTTTCGAGCAAGAACTCTTGCAGTCTGAAGAACAGAATCTGGCGGACTCTCAGTGATGTTGAAGGAAGACAATCTTGTGAGTCTATTGAAGTTCCAAGAGGTGTGAAAAGGTGTAAAACTTTGGTCTGGATCCCATATTCGATCAAATGGATCTGAAGGGTACCTGTCATTCAACATAGATCACCTAGTAAGCTCCCAAAACACAAGAAAGATCAGATTTAAAGAGCCTGAGATTTCATACCGGATAGTCCCATTTGTGTATCCGCTATTGATTCGGTAACTTCTCCTGAGGATTACATTTGGTGAACCCTCCAGGCTGTTTCTGTAAGCACCTAAAGGAAGTGGCCGTACTTCTAGAGAAGAGATAACCGGAATGCCTCTCCCTTTAACCGCAAGCAAACAGAGAGAAAGAGAATCCTTGTTGTTGACGGGCCAAACCAACTCTTCAATCCAAGGATCATTGATTCTGAGATCAACAGTACTAGTGATACTCCTTCCCAGAGAGACACGAAATGCTGGAGGCTGATTCTGGCTATCATAGTTTCTATAAACGAATGTGGCTCGAATCAGAACCGAGGACAGGTCCAACCTCACAGGTAGCTTATAACACTGGCGAGTTTCAGAGTCCGGGAAGAATCTGATGGGAAGAGTAGAAGTTGAAGTTTCCTCGATGTAAGTAACCGTAGTAGTGTTACCTGTTTCGATATAATCGTTGTCTGAGACCCAGGAGATGTTATAACCAGCGGTGTAACTTGAGCCGCCACAGGATAAGCTCAAGAAACCTGTTCCATTACAAAGATTGTATAAAACAGTTGAAGGCAAAAGAACAGAAGTAATGGTAAGGACTTAATAGACAGGGTCAAGAATGTCCATACCATCTGGATTGGAGAAACCAAACACCCAGAAGCCACTGAGCAAAACCAAATCGATCCAGAAGATCATCTTCGAGTTTTCTGAGTGAAATCTGGTGAACTTATATTAAATTGTTCTATTGTGTTCTTAGGATTATCTTAAGTAACTCATTCTTTATATATATCAATGGATTTGTATGTGTGAAGGTGTTATCAATGATGATGATTCGTAGGTACTTTACTCAGTGGTCATAATGCACTAGTAGTATGTATCAACTTAATAATCTAAATAACAATCTAACTACAGTTAACGATTACTGAGCCTTAAATATGAAAAAAATTAGAACTGAAATAAACAGTGTCAACGGTAATTTTAATTTGGTTGCGAAATTCTTAAGAATGATTATGAGAACGATGCTTGAGATATAAACCATAAAAGCAATGATATAACGTTTTGCTTGGCTTCGACACTAATCCACACAACAATGCATCCTCCTGAAGCTTTCTTTTAAAGGGAAAAACCTTTTTCGACAAATTATTTCCATAGTAAACATCTTCCAAACTTCGAATTTTATTTTAATCAATGACTCAGAAAACATAAAGATCATCTCTAATTGCTTTTTATTGGGCTTTATTGTACTAGTCCTAGTAAACCAGCAAAGATAATGTCGAAAACCCACATGGGACCGAGCAACGGTTCCTAATACCATTCAAAGTACGAAATCATTTTTGTTTTGGTTTATTTACTTCAGTTACGTGATTTTGCCACGTTTGGTAGAAGGATAAAAATAAATCTGACAAAGAAAAAGAGAGTAGAAAGACTTGGGATATAAATAGATTGTAACTCAAGAAAGAAAACATTAGGGCAAAATCCGATACAACACCTAAGTGAAAGTGAAAAAGTATTATAGGTTTGGCACAGAACATGCAAAGACAAACTACTACTGATCATCTCAGTACTTGACTGGTGCAAGAATTTCGAGCTGTGCTCCGAGCTTCTCTTCAGCCACCTTCTCAGCCTTGGCTCTAAGTTTGTTGAGCTGCTTCTTACGCTCGTAAACAACTTGAGATCTCTCCTTCCTCTTCGTCTCCAGCTCCTGTTCATTCGACATTAATATCATCAGACGCCATTAACAACCCACAAAACCTCATAAGCTAAAGATCTTTTTCTTCATGTATTACATCTATGTAAACATAAAAGCAACGGTGCAAAGCAATCTAGAGTAAAAAAAGAGGTTGGAGAAAGAAGGAAATGTATACCTTGATGGTGTCATAGTGGTTCCACCCGACTTCAGAGGAGAGACGTCCCAACAGACAGTATTTGTGACCAGCTTGAAGCCTCAAGACCCTGAAGTAAAAAAAAAAAGGATGATTATTACACAAAAGTAGAAAGATTGTGAAACTAGAAAAAGGAAGAAAAAGAGTGTAAAAGGTACAAACTTGAGAGCATCGGGGATAACCATCCTCTTGACCTTGTCATATGGTGGAGGCACACCTTCAAACACCTTCATGCGTGCAAGTGCAGCAGCTCCACGCTTCGTTTTGTGTGGAATCATACTGCAAATCAGACCACACACAAACTTTTATCTCTCAGCTATAATCATGGATTGAATAAACCATACATAACTCTTAAGAGTGACACCTCAGCATTATTAAACACAAACTAAAAGCACAGACACATAGAGATCTAAATTAGAACACACGAGTGATGAAAACACAAAATAAAAAAGCTACCGTGCTACACAAGCAAGCTAAAAACCGGAACTTTAAGAAACTCAAACGATAAAGGAGAGAACTTTCTTTCTACTAACCCGCGAACAGTACGCCAGAAGATCTTGGAGGGAGCACGGAAGTGGATGGGTCCATGGGAAGGCTTGGTGTTCATACGTTTGCGAAGAAACCTCATGTACTTCATTTTCTGGCGGACGAGTCCACCGGAGAGGCAAATCTCCTCGCATCTAACGATGACAACCTTCTGCCCATTGAGAAGCTCCTTGGCCACGATCGACGCCAGACGACCCAGCATGTGGTGGCGAGCGTCGACGACGACGCGCTTCGAGCATATACCTGATCCTGACACCATTTTTGCTTCACCTTCTGTCTGTGTGTGTTAGCGGCTGAAGACGAGCACCCTCACGAAATTATATTCGAGTAGTCTAGGGTTTAAGGGGCATTTTCGTCTATGTAGTTTAGTAATGGGCTGGGTAATTCATGTGCTAAGGCCCATTGGTGATCGTAAGGGTCCGTAAAGAAACTATATTAATCGAAATTTAATAGACAGTAGGATTTTTTTTTTTTTTTTGTCAACGAGTATGTAGATTTCACAAGTGGATACATGAAAAAGTTTTTTTTTTCTTTTTTATACAAGAAGAAGTTTAAGTACAGGAATGAATCTCAAGCAGAGGCAAGAATGTTTAGGGCAACTTCTTTGAGAGAAGGCATCGTTTCTTGCTGGTGAACACAGATGCAACTGTTTCTTGTTCTCCTCAGGACTTGCCACGGACCTGGATAGCATCTAATATAGATTCACAACACAACAACTGATTCAGCTCTAAAGAACAAGAAACAAGAGTACATCAATTTGTATTTTAATATACAGTGCAGGATTTTACATGTGGATACATTAAGAAGCTCAAGCAGATGCAAAAACTAAAATCATACAATTATGAATGACAATAACTCATATAAAACTTTAATATACAGTGTGAATGGGTACATGAAGTATTAAGTACAAGAAAGAATGTATCTCAAGCAGAGGCAAGAATGTTTAGAGCAACTTCTTTGAGAGAAGGCATGGTTTCTTGCTGGTGAACACATATGCAACTGTTTCTTGTTCTCCTCAAGACTTGCCATGGACCTGGATAGCATCTACATCGGTTCACAACACAACAACTGATTCAGCCAAAGAGTAAGAAACAAGAGGAGGATATTAAATTTGTCTTTCTGTTTTTTTTTTAGCAGAAGTAAACCTGAAAAGGACCCCTCCTTTCTGTCCCTTGAAGTTGTGGATGTAGTAAACTGTCTCCATCTTCGGAAGAAGTGTCTCTGTCAGTGCACCCAGTTTTGGGTAAAAGAACTTTGGATAGTCTTTTTGATATATGTATTAAAGGAAACAAGAAGTCTCTGTCTTGGATTCTACTTAGTTCATTGGATGAGAAGAAGAAAAAGGATACAGCCTGAACGGATGCGGTCAAGTTCTCCATTGAAGATGATTAGTTTTCTGTCAGTGTCCACAACAGCTTCCTTGTACAGCTCTTCCACTACAAGCATCTCTGAGTTGGAAAAAGAGAAACACGTCAAGGTGAATATATTGTTAACAAGATGATGAATGTTTGAGTGTATTATACCGTTGACATTAAAATAAGGGTATGCGACAAGGAACAGTTCGTCTTCAGGCTTCACTCGATCTGCCATCTTTACTCTCTCAAAGAAACCAAAGTCTTCAAAGAGAGAAGGTTTTGTGAGATAGTCCAGCTTAAAGTAAGTTCCTCCAAAGACGGTCTTTTGAGCAAATTTGACTTCGTTTGCCTCCGGGAAGAACTGAAATCATCATGTTTTAAGCAAGCAAACTTGATACATGTTGAATCCTGTTAATGTTTGGATAGTAGAAAGCATACAATTCTTGTGGTTCGAGCCTTTTGAGGAGATATGAGACGGTCACAAAACTCGCGTATCATATTCATACTTTCTGTCATCTCTGTCGCTCCTTCACCATCGCCTATTACAACACAAGTAAAAATGAAACCGAGAAACCTTAGTATCTAATAAGCAAGAGAGAGAGAGAGGTCCTTGACTGCAAGTAATATGAAAGTAATTATTACCTGGAACAGAAGCAAGACCAGATGTTGGAAACTCAATTTCCTGTAAAATAAAAAGGGTTCCCTTGGATCACAGTAATAATAATAAACGAGATCCATTTTGAAACAAGAATTGCAAAAACTCACCATCAACTGTTTCTCGTCCTTCAAAGCCAATTCAACTGCTTGTTTGGCCTGTGTTTTTTTACATGCATCATAACCACTAATGCTTTAGCTTTACAATCTATATATAAACATTAGCTACTTTTGTCTACACTAATATGTCTTCATAAGCGTAGTAACTATACAATTGTCATGACGAGATATAATTGGTGTTAAGAAGAGGAAGGAGAAAAAAAAACTGACTTGGTTAAGGAGCTCAAAGTAATCACGAGGAAAAGGTACATTCTCCACAGGTGTGTTGAACTCTCCAGAAACAGAACAAACTCTGTAATTGAGATTCCTATTCGTCTTGGTAGCATCATTGTTCTTCCAATATATACTACCACCACCAAGAACAGTCTACAATACCAAATTGATACAGTCAACTGAATTTAAAGAAGACAGCGTTCACTGGTTAATAATCAATGGAAGAGAAGATGCAGAAAACTCAAAAGATGAGAAAATGAGGAGGCAGCAACATATCTGTTATTACCTTTGAGTTAGAGACGAGAGTTCCGGCAAGAGAAGCCGGTGAGACGGTGGGTCCGATAGAGAAAGAGGAGGGTGACATATGAACCACAGAAAAAAATGAAAACTGTATCTTATTCTCCTTCCACAATATTTGTGGAGGGAAACTTAAAAGATAAAATATATTAATAATAACTCATTATAAATATTATTGCAATGTTGACTGTATTAGAAAAAGGAATCTTAATTAAAAATCAACCAATAATAATATATTTAATTAATTTAAAAAAAATTATGATTAGCTAATTAATTAGCATTTATGAGCGAGGCGCCAGATCTGTTAAGCCAATTATATTAGCCAATCACTGTGCCTTCGACTTTCCACCAGAAACCCTTTGAATAATTTGGGATCATCATCGGAGATGGGCGGAGACGGCAAAGTGTTCACTTTGGCGGAGGTTTCTCAGCACACTAGCGCAAAGGATTGTTGGATCGTCATCGACGGCAAGGTTCCCTTCTCTTCTCTCTCTCTCTCTCTCTCTCTCTCATTATTTGTTCCGGATTTGCTACGATCTGGATCGCAGTATCAAACTGTAACCGTAGATCTGCCTCTACTTTGCGAGATCTTATGCTCTAAACCACTGATCATTTGGATCCAATCCTACTGATTCTTTATTGAATTTGATTGCTGATGCAGCTTATGATTGTTTGATTGATCTCGTATCTTGAGCTTATGATTGAACTGTTTCTTGTACGTTCGATATGTGAATAGTTGAAAAGATAACTCAAAGGCTTTAAGCTTTTGTTTTTTTTTTTGTTTTGATGGGGGTGTATATATAGGTTTATGATGTGACCAAGTTCCTGGACGACCATCCTGGTGGTGACGAGGTCATCTTGACTTCTACAGGTATACATTGTCTTTCCAACTCTTTGCAGATCGTTCTTGGTTTGTTACTTCATGTTTTGCACATGGCCACAGAGTTTATGCCTAAGACACTTTTAACTTTTCTTCTTCATGTGGTTTAGCAAATTCCTGATACCCAAAAATGTGTTGGTTGGGTTTTCAGGGAAAGACGCGACGGATGATTTTGAGGATGTGGGACATAGCTCCACTGCAAAAGCCATGCTTGATGAGTACTACGTCGGTGATATTGACTCCGCCACCGTCCCAGCCAAAACCGAGTTTGTTCCTCCTCCTACTAACCACACCCAGTCTAACCAGAACAAGAGCTCGGATTTTCTCATTAAGATCCTTCAGTTCCTTGTTCCTCTTCTTATCTTAGGCTTGGCTCTCGGTATCCGCTCTTACACCAAGACTCCTTCCTCTTGAGGACTCGGTCTTGTGTCTTTGAGTGTCTGCCTGCCATCTGTACTACGTGTTTGCCCTTTTATCTCTCTGCCTGTCTTGTAAGACCTCAAATATTTTATATTCTCTTTTGCAATCAACTGGATATGTAAGAGACCTTTGTTTGTCTTTTAATCAATCAAATCCGTTTTACAAGATTGAATCAGAGTAACTGAGACTTATCATTCTTCACTCACAGCCTAGTCTTGGCACTCACTTAACAAGCAGCAGCAACAGGTAAAGAGAATATAAGAAAGAAAATGATAAAAGTAACTTTAAGCTCAGCTAATCCATGCTTGCGCAAGTCCTCTCCATCACCTTTGAATCAGTTCTGAAAGACTGCTTTGATGGAGAGCTTGATCCTCTTGATGAACTCTGATGCCCAAAGAAGCTAAGCTTACCCATCTTCTTCGAGAAACTGCTCATGAATTTGCGGGAATGAGACCTCTGCATATCTCTCTTCATGCAGATATGCTCCTTCTCCAGATCGTTGAGTCTCATCCTCAACCTAGCAAGCTCCAGTTTCAGTTCCCGGTTTTCTCTCCTCAGGGACGCGTAGTTGTCTTTGGGGGACATTGCTGCGCTGAGAGCTCCGCTGTTGATTCTCCATGACTGCTGTTGTTGCTGCTGCTGCTGCTGCTTCGGCTTTGTCTCTTCGTCTGAGTAAGAAGTGCACAAGGAGCTTCTGAGCTTAAGCTGCTCAAAGTAGAGAACCTGAACTATGGATTGCAGAGGAAGCCGCTCGTTTTGCGCAGCGTGTGCTCCTGCCTCTTGTGAGAGTTTCTGGAAGTCGATTAGTTTTGACAGCTTCTTCTTGTCTGAATCCGATAATCCTTGATGTGCCTGAGAGGCCAGAGCATAAAACTTTTAAGTATCAACAAAGACAAGAGAAGCAAAACGGTTAAGTTACCTTAAGATAGAGATCAATGGCACGGTATAAGCCATCATGAAGGGTGCGAGCATGAAGCGGTAAGGCTTCTGCAATGAGCAAGAACTTGGGAAGATCAAGGTTAGCATCAGGAGCAATCTCAGCGAGATAACTGTCTACAAGCTTTGCAACTTTAAACATTGCGCTCTGCGAAGGCGAATGCGGACTGTCGCATTCAAAGACTGACTCTTCATCCTCGCTATCATCTCCTCCTTGCTGCGAGAAGTTCACCAAGATTCTGTGAACCGTGTCAATCTCGAACAGAGTGTCTCCTGCATGACGAAAAGAAGGGATCAAGAGATCATCAAGAGTCGCCATATCAAGCTGAGAACCGATCCTCCTCTCTAGATCAAGCCTGCATGACACCGAAGTGTCAAGCATCACTGCTCTTCTGAGTAACCCGAAGAGAAAACTTATGGGGACAACGAGTTTCTCAACAGGTAGAAGAGCAACGATTGTCTCAACAATGGCTTGTTCGTGTTCATGGTGTCCTGTCTCGGTTCTCTTTGTCAGCTCTCTCTCAGCGTAACTCACCAGAGAAGCTCCTATGCTCTCTGGACGCACCCCACGGCACTTCATAGCATTCATCACTCTCTGGTACAGATCAATCCTAAGAACCGAAAGATCCTCAATCCACCAGTCTCCTCCATCGCTGCTCTTAGCTTGCTTGCTCATGTGAAGCCTCCCTGAGCTGCTATACTCCAAACGCGAGAAGCTCGAAGCGATCTGCTCAGCGCAGGCCTTTGAGGCAATGGCATCGATGCATCTAGTTACGATGTTGAGTTCGTCTGCGAGAGGGAGAAGATTCTCTGACTGTTTCAAGACTTCAACACACATCTCTAGGCTCTTGCAGACAATGCTGTCCAGATACTCCTCTGTTCTCGAAGACAAGTTGTCTTTGGAGTACTCTTCTGTCATCTCGAGGTAATCAGAGACGCAAAGGAGCTGCGCGACGTTTGATGAAGTGATCTCGAAGTTGATCCCGTAGCAGAACTTGGCTGCTAGTTCGAATGTCTCTGATCCTCCTGGGAGATTGAGAAGCTCCACTTTGGAGATGTCTGAGTCTCTGTGTTCTGCAACGATTCTCCTGATTCTTCCACTTCTAGAGACTAAAGGGAACTGAGAAATGGAGAAATCTAACATTGGTTCTGTAACTACGTAGCTTAACAGAGAAAGAACTGTTATGTTTTATAAGTATATGGATATACCTTGTGAAGAGCAAAGTTTCCTCCGTTTACTTCTATGGTTATATCACTTGGAACGTCTCGAAAGATCCTGTCAAGTTGCAGGAAAGAATTGTATATATGCGTGTGCCAGAGAAACTTAAGAGGATGGCAGGGAAAAGAGAACAGAACAATACCATTCACTACAGCTTTGCCTAGAAGATTTAGCAAGAGAGAGCTTCTGGTGATGATGGAGATGTTGATGATGCTGTAGCAGAAGATGCTGGTGATGCTTGTCCATGAAGGATAATTATGTTCAAGAACGAGAGAAAGATGCAGAAGAGACCAATTAAGTGGAGTATAGCTCGGTGATGGTTAAATTTCCAAAACCAGAGAGAAAGAGAGAATGATGGGTAATAGTAGTGTTGAATGAGGCATTAATCATAACACCTGGTCATGTTTTGTTCAAATCCAAAGTTGTTGTCTTTTGTCTTTAGTTGGGTCCCCTTTTCTTGTCCCTCCATAGTTTTTTCACTGCTTTGAAATGTCAAGAACAAATCTTTTTCAAGCAACAATTGTCAAACATGAATTAAGCTCCGTTTTATTAGGGATATCAAAAAGATTCTATGCAAAGTTGGTATAGGAACATATGAGCAAAAAGAAGAAAAACATACTGATAAAGGTAGTGAGAAAAAAAGAGAGAAAAAGTGTCAAAAGGCTTCAATCCAAAGGGAAAATGATTTGCAGAGTGGGAAAAGTTAAAGGGGAAATAAATAAATAAAATTATTACAATCTAAAAATCTCTTTTTGGTTTGCTTTGTCTCTTGTCATCATTTGTCATTATCTTCTTCATTTCTTTCTTCTCTTTAGACTGAGAAATAATATTACAATAGTAGTTTGAAGTTTCTTACATATTTACCAAGAAAGCTAGTCCGATCATTTTAACTTTTACCTCGAAGCATCATCATAAAGTTTGATGTAGCTGATGTATAGACTTGGCAGCGATGATCAGCTTCTAAGTCTTCAGCTCATTCTCAAGAAACCTCATGCATTTTACCCCTGCTATGAGCAAAATACAAACACACCAAGTTGCCTCGCAAGAAAGTAATAAACAAATCTTTTAGACCGTTGCACCAAAAAAGGTTATCGGCTAGTTTTGCTTGTGATCAGCTCATCAAATACAATGTTATAAACTATTTCACACTCTATCTACGTCACCACTACCTCTACCTGATCCTTACATTCGATTCATTTCCAAGACAAAGTGGAACCATTTCTCTATTGGATTAGAAAGTGTAGTTTTCTTTAGAGAAACGAAATTGATTACTTAGCTATTTCCAGTCACACATTTTCTATGTTTATGGACTTTCTGTAAACTGCAGTAAAAGTAACAGATTACCACAGCTCTCAATCTATCATATATTTTTAAACACTCATATGTCTCTTGTTTTCATATAATTTATTCTACCTAGTGTTTTGATATAAGTAAAGATGCTTTCACATATTCATGTGAACAATTGCAGACAAAGACTCATCGTCCCATCCCTTGGAACTAACCTATTCATTATTCGACACAATACTCATGTCAAGTCAACACTGTATGACTCATACATCTCTTCTTAAATATTGAAAATCAATGATTCATAAATTTAATATTTCGAAAAAGACTTGCTATTAAAGTCACACTCTCCCGTCTACAGTTACGAAGTATTATTCTATATCAGACAGACTGATATTCTGTTGGTTGGGCTGTGTTGCGTCTTGCGTGTGATGTCGATTAGTGTTATTGCTTGAATCAAGTAGGGCCCTAATCACGTTCTTCTTTCACATCCACATGCCTTATTAATTTTCTTTGGAAATGCTTAATGCAAATAAATTTTCGCTTAGAATTAACTGTATAAGGATGTGCAAGTTATTCATCAACTTGTAGGGTGAACTCTTCAACCACTTTGCCACCGTGAATTGGTTAATATTCAAAAGCTATAAAGATGCAGAGATGATTGATTATGTTAGAATGATGTTTTCTCCACCTCCATTATTTTTTTTCGGTTTTGATTTGATACTAATAAAAGCATTGTCTTCTTTTTTTTTTAATCTACTACCAAGTCAAAACTTTCTTAAGCCCCACTCGTTTACATACATACATATATATATATATTTTTTTTTTGGGTAACTCAGCACTACCAAATCTAGATCATGTTGTGTTTTGTTTTGGGTGTTGTTTTTTTTTTCTACATAACTGATTATTTAGATATTTGATTAGTTGAATTTTAACATAAAATGGCATTGGCAACTAACTTAACAGGACATAAAATTAAAATGTCATTTAAACCTTTTCATTACCATGTGTCACGCTCACGGCATACTACTCATGCAAACCAAACAAATAGTTATAGCATGGTCCGCGTCTCTCATTTCACTCGAAACTTGTTTGTTTCAAATGCAATATATGGTTTGCATTTATATGAGGAAAGCAAAAGAATTTCTCATTTACCTATTTTAAATTATATGTAAGATACAGACGAAAACACCAAACAATAACCAAAGAGTTTAATTTCGTTTATATATATTAAAAATTAGTGTTCTAAACAATACAGCATATGATATCTACTACGTGTAAATGGCTAAATGCACAGAAACACTCGGTGCCGTGTTCCAAACAATACATCATATGATATCTACTTTGTTATATCAAATGTTAAATTGTATATATAAAAGTTAAGCAGGGGTAACAATCTGTGTTTTTCTTAGTTTGTGAATTCATGTTATTTATTAAATTTGAAAATTAGTGTTATCTAAGTCGGTTTACTATTGTCAAGAACATTGAAAAAAATGTTTTCAACTTTTTGTTCATATAAGTTAAAACATAAACTTTTACCAAAAAGTTAAAACATAAACCTTTCAACCAATTTGAAAAAAAAAAACTGAAATGATGGGAATAACTGTATCCTCCCGGTGATTATGGGAAATTAGAAAGGATACTCAAGAAATCATATAATAAAAGGAAATTGAAATCATATAATTGGAAATTGAAAAAAATAAGGAAGGAAAATAAAATGTAGAGGGTCAACTTGTGAAAGCCAATAAGTAATGGGGTGAAGGATGAAACAAAAAGATACAATAGACATGGAACGAAAGGCGATCCTTTATCAACGCATCATATGTCTCCTTGCACGCGCTTCGTGCATTTAACGCTTTGATTGTCATTATTGCTGTTTGGTCTCCTCTCCTATTTCCTTTTTATATATTTGTGTGGGCTGACCATACAATCAAGGCAAGCATCCTATGCGTTACATCATTTGTTTTTATATTTTAGTAAAAATAGATCGAAGTGATCCTTAGACATCTCATTTGGACTTGGCCTTATTCTTTAAGCTCAAAAGAACCCAACCCAGTAGGAGTTTATATAGCTCGGTGTAGTCCAGTTAGAATTGGCAAGTTTGAGTTACATTCGAGCTATTTTGTAAAACCAACAAAATTGAAAAATGGAAAGTGCTACTTGAACAAATTACATTTGGAAAATAAACTATATATGCAAGCATATCCCATAGACTTGGTTTAAGAAAAAATTAGTAGTAAGGTTGCGGTCTAATTTAATAGCAGAATATTGTCAACAGTAACATATTTTTTTTTTAACGCTGGATAATTATGCTATTACAAATTATGATAAATATTACAGACGATTCTACAGCCGACAATTCTACCTGCCTTATGAGGATTCCCACCTGACTGCATCACCTGAGCCGTCCTATGGATCTTCGCTTGACCGGTACTCCTTGCGCCATGCTGCAAATCTCTTGTAAGCCTTTTCTCCCTTAATTCGCATAATTCCGCTTTTTCTGGGGCTCGAAACCCAGACTTCTTGGTGTAGAAGCATTAATGAACCCTTAGTCAAACCACTGGACCAAGAGGCTTCCACCCAACAGTAACAGATTAATCTCATGAAAATATTCACTTACAAAAATCTTTTTTTTTTGTGGAAACACTACTTCATTAAAATCCGGAAAATGAGTTACAAGGATATATTGGATAAATTATTTAGGATATCGGAAAAGATGATAGTATATTTTTAAAAGGGCCGGTCCCCTTCATGAAACTAAAAGAAACGACGACCATGTTTAATTTATATAATTTTGGCAGTTTAGAAGTTTGAAAATCCATACATATTAATTATTCAAAGTTTGAAAGTTAAGCCAAGAAATGTTTGCTTTCCTCATGGGCGGCCCTCTTAGACGGTCCGTAGGCTCACATTAACATGCCTATGAGCTAAGAGGCCTATGGGGTGATCAGAAGGATGAAGCCACGGAGCAAAGGGGTGTGTGAGAAAAAAAGAAATAACGAAAAGACAAAAGGCTTTCGTAGTGAGTGCTAACATCTTTTTGGCATTTTCTAGCAAATAGTATCAAAAGGTCAAACAAAACATTGAATAAACTGAACACAGATACCCCCAAGTGTGCATTGGTTAAAGATATGACGACCGAAGCGAATCTAAATGTCCCAAAACATGATTCGTATTAGTCAGCGAGCCCGTGATCTATCAACACCCCGTGTGTGTATGTATACATCACCATACGTGTGTCCTGTATCTATGCAGGTATGTACGTACGTAAGTTAACGTTTGGTACGTTCACTTCCATTCACTTAACCTTTTTCACTTCAAGTGATTAAAGAAAACAAAGAACAATGATTGGTTTCGAGATAAGATTTTTACAGTTCCATCACATGGGGTGGCCAATTTCCGAGAGACGATAAAAAAAAAGTTAAAACAGCAGAGATCTTCTCAATGAACACTGTAATATATTTTGTTGTCTCATCTTTTTGTCCCTGTCTGATAAAACTCTGTTGTAATAATTAGGGTGTCTATTTCAAGCATCGGGACAAGTAATATCTCAGATTATTCACACCCATGCACATTACAATTACATTACAAT
This sequence comes from Brassica nigra, assembly GCA_016432835.1. Taxonomy (NCBI): domain Eukaryota; kingdom Viridiplantae; phylum Streptophyta; class Magnoliopsida; order Brassicales; family Brassicaceae; genus Brassica; species Brassica nigra. Next base: position 9,509,756 of record CM028247.1, on the reverse strand, counting down.
TGGAATATTAATAATGCAAATTATCAATGTTATACCTCAAATTATATACAATTTCACGTGCTGTGAATCATGAGAATTATGTCAAGAGAGCAAAGGAGGGACCATTATGTGTGTAGTTGAACCAAGAGTGATTTATTTAAGATTTCAAGAGTAAGGATTCAGCTACCAAGTTCACACGTGAACCCATTTAAAGTCTACAACTAAATCATTTTCTCACTATATGCCAAGCTTCAACATGCTTACACACGTCGACATCAATCATCATCACCATATGCAGATAGCTTTGAATAAACAAACAAACATGACAGAAAAAGACGAGACAGAAACAGAGATGAGAAAACAAATTCACTAAGCATCTAAAATCACCAAAAGAGATTAGTACAAATGGTGTGAGGTTCAAGTCTCTAACCTACTTTCCAACTTGTTCTCTAACCGCATTATTACTTAAGATTACACTCCTTTTTTAAAAGGATTTTGATATTCGGTTAGTCTGTTAAATTCATCACGTTTCTACTTCCACACCACATAACTGGAGCTTGCTTCCTTTGAACTTCATGGGGTGACTTGTACCCACTCGTAGCGTCCAGTGAGGGGCACATCATTCACGATGTCGAAGTTGTACCTGAAATTTTTGAAACAGGTGAGTGTTCATTCATCCTCTCGTAATGCAGCAAAAAAAAAAATCCTTACTTGTCCATGAACAGCCTCTGCTGTTGCTGCTCTGCATAGGCAAAGAACTCCTCCAGTTCACTAGTTGATGGGACTGAGTAATCTCGGTCCTTTAGGCTATCTCTAGTTGCTGTGCGCATCGACTTTGTGCTAGACCCTGGTGTAACAATGATCTCCAGATCCTCAGCAAAGTTACAAGGCGTGCTCTCCCTTGTGCTAAAGAAAAATCAATCAACATTATCACTACAAAGACACTCAACCAAAAACTGAACGAAAACTGAACATTCTGAGAAAAAAAGAAACTTGATTTAAGTAAAAAACAAAAGCTAGACTTTATGAGTTTATGGTCCCATGGGATAAGCTATGCAATAAATAACAAAGAGAAGGAAAATACACATTGTCCTGTAATGAGAGAAGTTGCCCAAAAAACAGAGAATCCTACAAAAGTATTCCCCAAGTTTGCAAAAACCCACTAGGTCCCATGAACATGACGCCACACTACAGTACTTGCACTACACTTATGAAGAAAGTCTCCATTTTTCATATGATCTTACATATTAAAAGCTTCTGACAATCACACAACAACCCCCTTTAAGTAAAAACAAAAAACCATGTGCTGAAAAAAAAAATTTACAGTGAATATAACTTCCAATGTCATTAGCTCATCAAAGGAGAGGAATCAAAACTAATATGAACAAAAAGGGTCATACTTTCACCAACTTAGATATAAATATAATAGCATTGTTACATTGATAACCTCTGCAATGTGGTACACATGAGACAGAACACAATAACTCTGAAATGTCTAATCTAACACCAGAGAGACCAGAGTGAGCAGTAATAACAGTAGCAGTACATGTTAAAATCAAACCAATCAGGTAAACATGAGGAGAAGAAAAAAACATTTACTTCTAGTTGTACTAAAAAGCTACTTTCATCCCAATAATAATAATAAAACATTTTGATTTGATCAAACAATGGAAGTTTCAGAGAAGCCTAACGCTCTTCACGGTTTGGGCAAAATAAGCTAGGGCACAAAACATGATTCGAACACAAGCTAACATTTTTTTAATAAGACCAAACCAAAAAAAACGAAAGTGGGTTTCATCGAATTGGTAAGAAGAAGAAAAAGCTAGGGCACGAAAAGAACGAACCTCTGTCTCGATTCAAAATCAGGGCTGTTCTCTCCACAAAAAGCTTCGGACTTTCCGAAACATTCGTCTCCGTCACAGCTCTGAGCTACACGAACCGAGCCCGAACCGGAGTTAACCCGACCCTTCGAGCCAGACTCTCTAATTCTCTGCGGCTGTTTCGGTTCGGTTAAAGCCGGTGGTTTCTCGAGGCGGCGGCTGCGGAGCTGAAGGTAGCAGGAAGAGTCTCCCGCTAAAGCGGAATCGGAGGCGGAGGAATTGAGCCGCTTCAGAGCTAGGGTTTTAGCGGCTCTGGTGCGAACACCAAGAGAAGTTGGCTCGGTGGGTTCCGTATCGTTGTTGGTAACCTTCGATTTCTTCATGTATTTGCCCATTTTCGGACCTTGATTTTTGGGGGGGGAGAGGAGGAAGCTTAGCTCGAAAGCGGGAAAGAGAGAATGGGAGGGAAAAAGCTTCGAGGAGGGAAGCGAGGCGAGAGAAAAATGGGAAATGCTTTTCGAGTTTTGTGGGGTTAATGTAAAGAAAAATGAGAAAAAAGGTTAAACCTTTTTATTTCGTATAAATTATATTGAGACCCCACAAGTTCATCATTATTATTCTTCCAGACCTGTTTTAATAAATAGCTTCATTTGTATGGGTATCATTGTATCAACATAAATTTTACTAGTTTTCCGCCTGTAAATGTAATTTGCTACATTTTTAAGATTTTTGCTATTGTTGTTCAAAAACATATTTAGTACAAAAAAAAATTATTCTATTATGTTGTATAAATAGCACTAGAATGGCATATGTTTGTTTAGTAAATTTGTTTGTGTTCTCATAGTTTTACATATGTTTTGACATGTACTTATGTATGTTACATCATGTTTTTCATGTTAAAATCATTGAGCATTTTACAAAATTGAAAATCTACAAAAATATTTGGAAACTTTAATACGTTTTCAAAATGGAAAAAATACATCATGGCAAGTAACTAAGCTAAAATAATAGGTTGGGAAAGTTTGAATAACTGTATGAAGACTTTAGCTCTGATTAATCCAAATCTAGTTGGAGTGAGACAGTCGGACACTTTTTACTACACAATGAAGTAAATACCAAGCATTATGAACCTTAGTAGTAAATAGTACAGCATAGGTCACTCACTATATTAGACTAACCCCCTCTCGAGGCATTTAACTTAACACCATAACTACTAAACTTTCATTTATAATCACATGCAATGTCAAACACGAAGTTGTAATGTATTCCCAAAGTTTAGTTTAGGCCTGAGCGTTTTTAACTCAACCCGAAGTATCTACCTAGATCCGAACCGGAAAAATCGAAACCAAATCCGAACTGTTATACAAAAATATCTGAATGGGACTTATGATCTTAGTACTTTGGAGTTTGGTTATAATCCGAACCGAACCGAAATCCGAATTAGGAACCGGAAATATCCGAAATTAGTTAAATATGTTAATATTTCTATATATTTTAAGGTGATTTAGATATTTTAAAGTATTCAAAATATTTTTGTATTTTGTTTTATTAGTTATTTTTAATATTTTTTCGCTAATTTAGATAGTTTAACTAATATTTAACTAGATTTGTAAATAATTTATATATTTTGAAAAGAAAATTTGTCAATTTTTGAGGTTTAAAAATATTTTTTTTTGGACGATTTTAATATTGGTTACATCCGATCCGAACCGAATCTGGAAGGACCCGAACCGAATCCGATCCGATAATTAGTAAAACCCGAATGGTACTTCTGAATATAACACCAAAAATCTGAAAATCCGAATCAACCGGACCGATACCGAACGGGCCACCGAATGCCCAGGCCTAGTTTAGTTGGCTAACTCTAGGTCCTCTAATCTACACGATGCTTTTCCCTTTCTTTCTTTTATAGTATGAGTATGGTATTAGAGAAATAAATCTCCCCAAAATCACATCTAAATTTAGGAGCTATGACATCAAATTTGTAATTAACATTAAGGGATTACTGATGACCATTTAACTTCAAGGGATTACTGATGAGTGATGACAATGGTCAGAGTTTGAGTTTTCATGAACGAATCTAAATTGCAGAAGACATTAAAAATACACTTGCAGAGAAAGAAACACCAAGGACAATGGCAATGTTGTTGAATTAATGGAGTCAATGTCAAAACGGAAGTTAATATTATAAATCACCAGTTTATCATTTACCAAACAAGATTCATCAAAAATGCACCAAAAAATGAGGCCGACAGAACAAAAAAGAATTACAATCCCCAGTAACGAGATTTCACTTCCACCGGAGAGATTGTCTAATACCGGTGAAGATGAGCCCGACTGATCTACCGATCAAGGTGACAAGAAAGAAGGATATGATGCTACTCACTTTATCCAGCAACACACTGATGATTGGCATTCCTATATCTGATAACTGCAGAAACAAACTGAAGTAGTACCTCCTGCACACACATAAAACACTTCCTCATGTAAATCTCTATGTACTTCCAGTCCTGTGATAGAGGTAAAAGAAAGAGAGAGGTTTTACCATCCAGATAGAACCTTAAGCTCCTTTGTTCGTTCTACAGGTAATGAGAAGTCGCTGATTACGGAGGGCTGATGATGAGGCAGCTTTAGCTTTTCCCGGTGTGAGCTTTCTCCACCAACTACCACTTTTTGTATCACCACCACCATCAGGGTTGTCGATAACTTTTTGTATCACCACCAGAATCAGTGTTTTCAACACACAGTTCCCTTTCTAGCTTTGCGGACAATATCAGTAAAACTAACCATCCACTCATCCGAATTGGTTGTGTTAGATATCTTATTTGTCTGCAGAACAAATACAATAGCTGATCACAAGGTAATGGTGAAGCACAGGAAACTAGTGTCTCGGATGAAGGTAAGGGTAGAAAACAACAGATCTTGCTACTAGCGAAGAAGGAAACAAATAAACGAGTCAATAAGTTCTTGCTAAAGGAAGTTTGATTCAAATCTACTCACCTAAAATATTTCTACAGCAGGTTTGTGAGTTTCATCACATTTTGACATGGACATTGGTGCAATTACTTGACTCAAAGTGGACATGCTGCTTTTCTATAATTATGCTATACCCCTGAACTATATAAATCACTGGAACCTCTTTAAAAACAAATACGCTCAAGATGAATAACTAAAGAAAGCAGGTACAAGCTGACCTCTTCTTCAAGTTTCTGAAAACATGACCAGAGCAAGTACAGCTGTGGCCCTTCAGATATCGCATACAAGCTCCGATATACTATATACCAGAGCAAGTACAGCTGTGGATTATCCTTCACCGTGTTCTTTGTGGAAGAGTAACCAGAGTTTTGAAGAGGAATCACTCCAGCAATATACTATGTAAGGAAAATAGTGGCCATAAGGAGAAATTGGTCACCGATAGGGACCCAACCGGAGCCAGCCACAGGCATAAAAACTCTGCCAGAGATGTCAAGCAAATACGCTTACAAGAAGACTCTCAACGAGACAAATAAGCTCCAAGATTCAAGGAAGTAGAAACATAGCGTTTCCGAGCTTCCTCTGATGGTTTACATGTGATGCTCCTGCAACTCCCAATAAGTCTTCCTACAAAAAGACATTTGACTTTTATAGACTTTCACGAGTGGCTTTGTAGTTAGCTAATAGAAAAGAGAATAAAAAAAAATCAAACCTTTGGGAAATCTCTACATGAGGATTCATGGAGATTGAGCTTCTTTTAGTAGAGTGAACCGCAGGCATATGTAGATGATGAATGCATAATGATGGAGACACAGCATGTCCAACCATTGGTAATAAAACTTTCCAACTACACGACTAAAACATGCCTAATCAACGCAAGGAGATCCAAAGCCAAAATCTCTACATCACAACGAGGAGAAAAAAAAAAAAAAAAAAAAGAGAAGGAAATCAAAATTAAAACTCCAGAAACTAAAAATTGCAATAAGGCTTTTTAGCTACGGAGAGAATAAAGTTTTTGTATCAACGACATTCAGTTTCAGGTTTTGAATCCAGTGTGAGATAAAAACTCAAATTAGCTAGAGCGTGAAACTAGCGAACAGACCTGAAACTCGCAGGAACCAAGAGCAGAGGAGAAGGATAGCGCAAGGACAAATTGAGTACCTCAGAAGAGTTTTCGTTTTTTTTGTCCTACTTAAAGAATATTTCTGAGCTAAGCAATCAACAGGGGTGGTGGCGCAGTTGGCTAGCGCGTAGGTCTCATAGCTATCTGAGTAATCCTGAGGTCGAGAGTTCGAGCCTCTCTCACCCCATATCTTTTTCTTCTCAACTGAAACGCTAATAAGCTTATTTATATTTCGTCCCACATCGGTTATTATGTCTTTCTAGTATGAGTATATATCTACCGAGTAAAGGACCATCAGACGTGTTCGTAGAAAGGAGAGATGGTTGGCATCTCCTCTGACAGAGACGGGAATGACCTTCGGGTCCTGAACACATCCGGTTAAGGCCCTCCACCCTCGGGTGGATCTCAACCCAATTTTTTTTGGGACTTTTTTTTCTTCTCTGTATCGGCCATTTCTCTATTTAGGACTTTCTAATTGGACCTCTTCTTTTCTAAGGCCTTGATTGGTAGAGCATTATCATTAGCATTATGCTCTACATTATCCAATCAACATTTGTTAGAAAAGCATTTAAAAGAGCATTTACTAAATGCTAATGCTCTCCAAATGCTCTCTCGCAAATGCTCTCATATGAAGCTTTTGGAAGAGCATTTGCATTTATAATTTATAAATATAAGAATAATATATAATTAGTTCATTTATTTGATTTCTAAAATAAATTTACCATACAAATATTTTTTTAATATTATTTCACATTTATATATAATTTATAAATTAATTTAATTTAATTAAATTATATAATTTGATTAAATAAATTATATAAAATAATTATATAAATTATATTATAAATTAATTATATAAATTAAATTTTAAAATATAATATAATTAAATTAATCACATAAATTATATTATATTTTAAATGCGAAATATTATTTTTAACATAGATATTTTAATTATAAAATTTATTTTTAAAATAACATTTTAGATATAAACATAATTTTGAAATTAGTAAATAAAATAAAATAATTATATATCTTTTATATATTAATATAATATATATTTTAATATATAAAATAATATATATATATATATATATATATATTAGAAATATATTCATTATAAATAAATATATTATATATTATATATTAATTTTAATAATAATTTTAAATAGCATGTCCATACTGCTCTACCAATCAATTTATTAAACAGTTTAGCAAAAGCAAAAGATCGCTTTTATAGATACAGCATTTTCTCATCTGCTTTGCCAATCAGGCCCTAAATCTACTTGACCTCTGTCCTCTCGCTACATGCTTACTGCAAGAGTTTTCTTGTTCAAGTACCTTATGCTCCGATGAGTGTGACATTGACAATGGCTCATCCTCATTCATTCGGTAAACAACACATTAAGAGATTTCGATCATGTAACACTGAACAACGTATATGTATAAAATAAATCTCTGTCATAAGGAAGTAATTCTTGCTTGCATCAAAAATCATACACTCCAGGTTTGTGTTTAACGCGAAGATATAATGGAGACATCAAGAGTGTGTGCGCAAATGTCATTAGTGTATTCAATCTCTCTCTCTCTCTTTCAGAAAAATATTGTAAAGCTAATAATAAACACGTTCATTCTCATCCTTCTTCCCTAATTCCAAAGGCTTCAGATGCATAATTACCAATCAAAGCGCTTAGAAGCTTGTCAAGTTTTTTCTTTGTCTACGAGCCAGAGATGGAAACTTGATACGGAAAGTGAGAACTAGACAGCGACATTGATCTCAATGTTGTCTATGAGCCTAACCTTTCCAAACCAGGCAGCAACACAAATCACTACTCCACTCTTTATCTCTTCTACTCCTTCAAGAGTTTCTTGATCAACAATCTGCACGTTGTACACACACAATGATCATTCCTCACATCATCACTGAATGGTATGTGTAGAGAGTCTTTTTCTATCCACCACATATTGTTCCACTTCCAATAAATTTTGCTGCTTTAGTTAAAAGTATGTTCTTTCATATTACCTAAAGTACATGATATGATGCTTACCTCAACATAATCGATTCTTCCTGCAGCTCCAACAATCTCTGAAATGATCATATCCTTAAGCTTTATACAACTGGTTTGCCCTTGTTCTGCAGAAGCTTTAGCCATGGCCAGTGACCTACTTATAGACAACGCCTGCCATATACATAACAAAAAGCAATGTAATGTAAAGCGTAGTGATGCTTGTTCAAACTGAAAAGAAAACATGGGTCGTTAACTATATACCCTTTGCCTTTCTTCACCTGAGAGATTAACATTCCTAGAACTCATAGCAAGTCCATCCTTTTCTCTAGCTATATCTGATCCTACTATCTCAATCCCAAAATCAAGATCTCTAACCTGTATAAGAAGAGAGACATTCATTCTGAAACTAGTCAAGAAGCACATTCAAATCTCCACAAGTATTCTTTGTAAGATTTCTCACCATTCTCTTGATAAGACGCCATTGCTGATAATCCTTTTTACCAAACATAGCAACGTCAGGCTCAACGATATTGAAAAGCTTAGTAACAATAGTGGCAACACCTCTGAAGAAGACAGGCCTGCTCTTCCCACACAAACCTTTCTCCAACCTCTCAACTCTAACCCACGTCTCGTGTCCTAACCCACCTTCCTCCACGCAACTCACCACCTTCCCTCCACCGTTTGTCTTCTTCCTCCCTCCGTCGTCACCGTCGTAGTCGTAGAGGTTTCTCGGGTTGAACACGACGATTACATCGGAACCGGAGGAGGAAACGGCGGCGAGCTTGGCGAGATCGCCGGAGAAATCAGAAGGGTAGGTAGAGAGGTCCTCGGTGGGAGAGAACTGGCCTGGGTTGACGTAGATTGAGACGACGGTGACGTCGGAGAGGGTGAGGGATTGACGGACGAGGGACAAGTGACCGTCGTGGAGGAAGCCCATTGTGGGGACCAAGCCGATGGTCTTCCCTTGCGATCTCATGCTTCTTGACCATTTTCTCATCGCGTCTTTGTCTCTGATGACCTCTGGTTCCCTGGTTTCCATTGTTTGGAGAGGATCTCGATGGTCTGCTGAAGTGACGGATTTGGGGAGATTCCGACAGAACTCGATGTCTGTTTAAGGTGTTTTGTTGTCGCTGTTCCCGAGCAGATAAAAATGAGTTTTATCTCTCTTTTTTCCGGTATGACTCGTTCGGTTAGACCAAAATACTCCGGTTTGATAGCTTTCAACTTTGAACCGGTTCAATAGAGTTTGAACCAAGCTTGAGTTGACTATAAATTTAAACTAATGAATCTATTGACATGTTTTAAATACCGTCCGGATAGCATTGGCTTTTCTTATTTTGAAAGTTGGATAGCATTAGTTAGCAAATGGATTTCACTCTTACATAAACGGCAATACTCTACTTAATCGTTCTTATTGAATCTAAGTCCACGAATCTGTTAGCTAATACTCCTAATGTATGGTGTTTTTGTAAGAAATTGAAACTGCTTTCAATAATAGCTAACAATAATAAAACTAGAGTATAAATATCTATTTGTTTAAGTGATAAAGTATATTTTAAAATTTACTTATTTAAATAATTATTTAATATAACATTTCTAAACACAATAATTTTATAGTTTATATTGAGTAGTTTTATTTTATCTTGTAAACCATCAATTGTATCATCTATGTTTTTAAAATATAAGTCGTATATACGCACAATTGTGTTTTTATTTTTTTATGGATCAAAATGTATAATAAATTGTTTTATATAATATTTAACATCAACCGTAAAGCAACTAAAAATTCCTCAATGGGACATTATTATTGTTGTATATATACAAAACTTACGCACGAAATCAATACACATATATTTTCTAGACCAATTAAAACTACGGAACAGGAAATATATGATACATTTTACAAACACACAGAAATCAAATCAGCAAACTAGTTGGTCTCTAAAAGAAGAGATCTGCTCGAAGATTGGCAATCTCTTAGATCTAAAACTACTGGTCGTAATCTGTTCAAGCCCAAGAACAAAGTCATCGTCTAAGATATTTCCCAATACATCCTCCATCTCAGCATCTCGACGTCGTGGCAGCGAAGCCTCTAGCTCACTCAGGAGCTCATCAGCTCGTTGCCTTGTTCTAGAATCATCCGCACCCAAAACCCTAGACTCGAGAACATCGTCAAGAACCGATCTTCCTTCCTCAAACCTGCCTTGTTTGATAAGGCACATCGCGAGGTTGCAAGATTTGTTAGCGTCTGGCTCCACCATCGAGGCTTTTCTGTACACCGCTTCTGCCGACAAGTACTTGGCTTGTTGCATATATGCCCACCCCAAGTTCCCCTGTTTACTTATTACAGTTAAAGCGGTCGGTAAAGAAAAAAATAAACATCAATTTGACACAAATTAGGAGCACTAATTACCAGTAATCTTGAGATTTCTTGTTGAACGGTCACTTGAAACTTTTTGCCGTGAGATCGAGCGGTCTTGGTGGGTTTACCGTTGAAAGCCTCTCCCTGATAAATCTGTCTTAGTTTCCTCTTCAACAACTCAACTTGTTCCTCCATTCTCCCACATTTCTATTCATAAGAAATCACACCATGTGAGTGCTATGTTACCATTTTATTATTAATAGTTTAAGACTAATCTCCAAAACCTACAGTTTCTATGTGTATTATGTGTTGGTTAGTGGTCTTAATCCACTTTAGCGAGCACTAGACAATATATATATAATTTCATGTTATGCAAGAGCGCAAGTTTATAATTGCATGATAAATGAAGGGTTAAAGTAAGACCTTGTATAAGTCGATGAGGACATTGTCGAGGGAATCTTGGGAGTTCTTGGAACAACGAGGACGAAAGGATTTGATGGCTTCGATGGCTTCTTCAGAACGGTCAAGTTGTTTCATTACAACGGCCATGTCCTTGAGAGCACTGTCTACTCTGTCTCCTGTGTTGATGGCTTTCCAAAACCACACTATTGCCATCTCCGGGTTCTTCTCTATCAACTGCAAACAAACATATATTATATATACTTGTAACTATTAATAATTGTACTTAATTATTTCATATGAGCAACTGTGAGGCAATGTGCTTATCGGAAGCATGAGAGGATATGCCAATAATATACTCTTTGGGACGTAAAGACCTTTTGCAAATATTCTGATGAAAAGTAAACGCGAATATTAATGCAAGAATCCGCACCGCTTAGTGCAACTAGTGACTCTTATACGAAAACCGCAAGATTTGCTTTCTATGTATACCAAACTAGTGTTTTTTTGTTCAATCGTTCAAATTCAGTTTTAAAAGAAACTCAGTAAATACCAAAACTTCCGGGAGAACTTAAAAAAAAAAACAGATTAATTGTCTAGCTCATATATCAGCTTGTCTACTATAATATTTATTTACTAAGTCACTCACTAATCTGTCAGGTAAAAAATATGCAGCAACATCCAATCCAAATCACACCAGACATTTATATTTCTACCCTTCTATCTTATACCATGAATATTTCCCATTATAAATTAAATCCATAAAACATTAAATGGAACCGACAGAAACTATCATATGAAAGAACGTGTAGTCTTGTAAAATTTGATGCACAAAAAGAAAACTGAAAAACAAAATATAAGACTCAAAGAAGAAGAATATATGTACCTGAGCATGTTTGGCTTTGACATAGGGAGTATCTCCACATGGAACTTTGTGAATCACATGAAACAGTTCATTATCTTTCGCCAGATTGCTCCTTGTTGAGTTAGTATTATTATTCTTCATCTTATTCAAGTTTCTCTCCATCTTTTCCGTTCTCTCTCTCTCTCTCTCTTGATATTTGAAGTATGCAGATGTGTGTTTGTGCAGGCTGGGAGAGACAGCCTCTGGACTAGTAATTATATGCGTACGGTTGCAACTGTAACAAATGAATTCAGACGATATCGCATCTATGTTCATAGAACGTGCCACGTCACTTGAAGACTTCCTACCACGTAGGTGAACGAGCTAAACGTGTCATTTTACCATTGCTATTTTCTCTCTCTACATATATTTTGATACCTTTAATTAATATAGTATGTTATACATGGCCAACAGATTCTATATATTCGGTGCATATATCAATTGTTACGGTGTATCAGGAGCTTTTTGTTCTTATTACCTATCAGTTCTGACTGCCCGGTCAAATATTTTAGCTAAGCTTATCGTTTTACCTTGTGGGACTCTGCCTGTGGACGTTCTTGTCGGCTTCTTCCTCTATACTCGCACTTCATTTCCAATTATAACTTACAAGAGTATTTTTTTTTTGTTCCACAACAAGTACATTTTTTTGTCAACCGTTTGCATCGATACCACTACCTATGCGAAATCAAATGTATTTTGTGACGGTTCTTACTCGTGTCATTTTACAGTTTATTGGATCATTAACGCACGACATGTGTCTAGTTAGTCTAAATATACATATTAATTCATATAGGAATTCTGTTATTTAAACTGACCAATTTCATAAATTATATATACATATATATATTAAAGTTTGCTAATTTTAATTATGTATAATTTACATATAACTATGATTAATGCTAACTCAATTTATATGTAGCTAAAGTGAAAAAAAAAATATTTCAAAAAGTTTATACTATTTTTATTTTCTCCATTATTTCAAGCTAATAATCTATTTTTAATTAACAATCGTTTTGAACAATCAGATAATTCTGTTTCTAGATTTATATATTTTTCAAAAAAATATTTCACTTTTTTTTCCTTTGCGTTCTCGTAGCTTTAATCAATCACAATTCATGTTCCAAACTGGGGGTGGGGGTGGGGGGAGAAGGTTCAGTTCATTCATTCATACGCACTCTTATTTATATTGATCACTTGGTTGAATGAACATTTAATTGACGTCGAAAGGGGTATTGTAAAAGTACATAACAGTCTATGCAGATTCGATAGCAAGTGGTGCAAGGCAATTCAACCTTCATTACATAAGCCTTTTTCAAAACAAAAAAAAATAATACCTTCATTACATAAGATAAAAGTTCCCAAAAAATGAAGTTGTATAATTTCATTGATCCATCGTCATATGAATCACTGAGTCAACTTAAAAGATAAGGGATTAAAATAATTAAGTGGTTTTATCAAATAAAGAAATCAGTGTCACTCTCAGACATTTATGTAACAACCCCAATGAATCTAGACAGCTTGGGGAGCAGTATTCACTAGTTAACAAGCGTTGCCGCTCTCACCAGAGGAATCATCATACTCATGACATGGGACCACAAACAATCAGCCATCACTTTTTTGGATTTTGTAAAACATAATAATAATACTCTCTCCGTTTTTAATTATAAGTAGTTTTACTTAAAAACACGAATATTTAAAAAATTATTATTTTATAAAAAATATCATATAATTAATTAATTCAACCAATCATAGAAAAATCTAACATTATTTCATTGATCGCATAATATCCAATAAATAAAAAGATGCATTGAAATATGTAAACTACTTATATTCTGAAACAAACTATTTTTGATAAAACTACCTACAATTAAAAACAGAGAGAATATTAAAAAGGAAAATGTAACAAAGCAAATCTTTCAAACTACAAGAAACCATCTAACTATAAGTCCCTAGGAGTATATTACCAACCATCAAAAAGTTTCTGGAGTAAGTTCGATAGAGAAAACCAATTTGTGACTGCCATGGAGTTTAACCTTTCATCGACTGTAACACGTATCAATATACAATCTGTTTACTGTAAAGAGTGGTAGTGTACGTAGGTCTTTTAGTGAGCTGAATGATACTTTTGCATGTTCTCTTGAGTGGAATATAAATCTACAAAACATTGACAGTACAAAAAGTTTTTCCTTTTGTTATTTCTTTCCATATTCCTAATAATAATTCAACCGACTTGAGACTAAGCTATTAATCAGTATTGAATATAATACTATATGAATCAGAGAGCAAGGGAGATCACATGAATCTGGACGGTTTCTCAGCAAGATTCTAGATAAACTTGGTTGCTTTAGGACCTTAGGGTTAGGTCTATCAAGTTCTGCATGACTAAGGGGGGAGGTTCTTGGGAGATTAATTTTTGTAGAGTTTGTGAATTCTAAAAATTGATAGATTTTAAAAGTTATGTGGATTATGAAAGGTTATCTATGTTAGACTTGTAAAATTTGATGATAAATTTTTTTAGATTGCTATAGATTTTCATGAAGTTGTATTAACTTTTTCTATCATGTCTTTTGGAAAGTTAATATATGATTTATATTTGTATTTTCTTTCAATATAGCGTATGATTATTTCGTTTTTTCATAAAATGTTTTTTTGTTAAAAATAATAATGATACATATAAATAATATTATTTTGATAATGTGAATATTTATTAACAACTTTAACTATATTATGTTTTAGTAATTTATATGTTGTTTTATATACTTAACTTTAAACATAAATATTATTATTGCATTAAAAAAGTAAGTATATAAAATGTAATGATTATAATTTTGGATATATAATTTGGATTGTAGGTGCAATATATATTTGATAAGAATTATTTTTTTTTTGTTTTCAAGATGTTTTTATCATATGGATTTTGAAAATTTCATAGACACATATGATATTTTAAAAGTTGTGTCTAATGAATAAAAAAGTAGAGAATTTATCTTCCAATAACAAAAGATTTAGTTAGAATAAGAAAATCATTAATAACTAAACTTTTTCAATAACAAAAGATTTGAATGGATTTTGAAAATTTTTAAACCAATAACAATGGATTTTACTAAGACTTTTAAAATCAATGAACTAACAATAACAATGAAATCTCAAATTTTTTAAAGTTAACGAGAATTCACTTACCAATAACCCTCTAATACTATTATATTTGTTAATCGTTGATTCATTTCTATGAGTGTTGTTTTGGATTTTAATATTCGCAACTTGCTCGATTCCTTCAAAGCATTTGTTTAATTAATCACCTTTTGGTTGAATAATCGTCCCGGCTGAGAACCTAGATCTCAACTAATTAACATGAACCCGTCAGCTTTTTTTTTAAAAAAAAAACATGTACTCCAGTACTCGTCCTTCATCTACTTTTTTTTGTTTGCCGACAGTTGTGTTTCATTTACGTTTGGGAGGTTTAATTTTGAAACAATTATACTTATTAATAACACTCTAGTACTCGTCCTCATCCACACACTTTCTCTAACTTTTGTCATCTCCTTTTTATTCTGGATAGGTTTACTAGTTAAAACCAAACCATAGTATATAGTTAAAACCATACCATAGTATACTTACTCTTTAATTTCATGAACATAAAACGTTAAATACGAATCAATGTCATGAGCTCGTCAAAGTGACGTTTACCGAGGCAGTGTCATGTAGCACTAGTGTCATGAGCTCATTGTTGATTTGGCGCACTATAACTTTCTGTCCTGTCTCTCACCCACTGAGTTACGAGCCTTCTAGATGATGCTTCTGTGTATCCACGATTAATTTATTAAAAAATATGTTTGGAACTGAGAGGAAAAGAAGATGAAAGAATTTTAAGTACATTGAGACATAATCAACGTGTAAGAAGGTCCGACTGGGACCAAACTTACAATGACTTAAATTTGTGTTGGGGCCCGTCATCGTGTTTTCAATAATTACTCGGCAGTTATTTTTATTTTACACTAGTGGTATTCCGGCGCTACGCGCCGGGTTCGTATGTTTGATTTTCTAATGAGTTTTAAATTTTTTTTTTTGATCCATTTGATAGTGGTTAGTGACAGTAATACATTACTTTGTTTTAAAGTTGCTTAGGTCAAAGAGGAATAGCATAAATGGTTTCAGTGATCGATTCAATAAAAATAGAATAAATAGTTGATCGTTTCACCAAAGTAAATATAGTTGAACTTAAAACAAAAAGTAAAGTTGATGTTCCAAAAGAAAAACATGTAAATGCATGTGTTACGATATTTTTTCATAGGTTCATTTTTAAATTTACGGGATCTGTTCATCTTTGATCCAAACCAGATTTTTATATGAGTCTTTTGCAATTGGTGTAATTGAAAACCAAGAAAAATAAAAATTAGCTAAAGTTATATTTGTGGAGCATCAAAAGAGAAAATATACACGTCATCTCTAATTAGATTATACAAAATTAGGCAGGAATTACAAAACCATATAATAAGTTGTGCATTCGGATCTATGATCAACAAAGTTGGGAATTTTCTATTAAGATATAGGTATTGTATACATGTAATAAGGAATCACACTAAGATATATGTATTGTCAACTTAAATACATATTTAAAATAGCTTTTCTGCTCGGGAGATTGATCCAAGGTGATGCATAGTCCCTAAAAACAGAACAACAATATCTAATATTGATTAATGAACACATCGCGATAATTTTAACAAAACCTCCAAACATAAAGAATGTGGAACCTTATAAAGTTTAACACATGATACCAATAATCACAGATGATAGCAAACTTACCCAAAAATTAATTACTTCGAACTATCTTTCATTATTATACATGATATTTATTTCATCTTTTATATTTGTATAAAAATCGAATTGTTAACCAAAATAAACCAAATTTACACATGAATTCACTTTTCTAAACGAATCTTTTTCTTACAACACACCAATTGCTTAAGCTCGCTATTACTCATGTTGATCTGACCCTCTTTGTTTTAGTTAATTAAATTGATGGTGTATATGTATATATATTATATTTGATATTTTGTAATATGTACATACACAATAGATATTATATGTATTTTGATTAACTTAAAATTTTTTGAAAGGAATGATTAATACTTAATTATTATATTCATTTCTGAAAAGTGTTATTTATTTAAATGAGTAAGAATAGTGGTTTATAAAAAGGAATGAGTACTAGTTTAATATACTATTTTATAACAACTTTCACTATATCTCATTGGTTCATTGTGTTATATATGTTTTATATTAAAATAGAGATTGTTATTTTCATAAGTAATACGTGGGGTAATTATGTGTTGGTTAGATACTGTGTTTCGTTTGTATTTGAAGTTCTTATTCGCAGTAAATAGTGTCTATTCACTCCTTATGCATGCATTAATTTCTGATTATTTTGTGTTTTAGTATTAAACACCGACCATTATGTCGATTGTTTGACTTCCACCAGCCCATTAGATGTTTCTTAAGAGAACCATATTAAAGACCATTATGTCGTGCTGACTAAACCCATGAATCTGTTCGTATATATACATTATGGTTTGTACTTGGTGGCTGAATACAAAACTGATACTCGTCATGCCCTTTGTGCTATCAAACAATAATAATTAGTTTGAGATATTAGTTTATAACTTTGTAACTTTGCTGTTATATATTTTATAACTTTGCTGTTGTGAGCAAGCACGACCTGATTTTCCAAACAGAAAACAATAACTTAAATAGGAACCGTATCTACAGCAGGGTAATACGACCATTTGTAAGGACATGATTCTTCCTAATAACAGATTCCCTTCGCAACAACAGAACTACTTTCGCTCCCATTTATGAAATATATTTTGACTGCTAAGACGAAAAAACTATGATAAATAAGATATGCATCATAAAGAAGCTGGAATCAGTAACACTGGAGTGAAGAAAGTGTCATTATATATCCTCGGCAGTATCACCATTCACCACTGTCCTTCCCAGCAACCGGAACTCTTCCCACACAATTTTCATCTTTTTTCCACATGTATATCTTCTTATCATCTCCCAACCTTGCTACAACTAAATCTGCATCTCAAAAAAAAAAAACAGAACCTTAAAACATCAACGAAAAAGAAGAAAGAAAACAAATCTTCTAGATACGATCATTTCATTTGAAAAATACTGACCAATCACATTCCCAAATGCAATCCCTAAAGGTGCACACCAGTTTAAACAATGAACTCAATTTCGAACAGCATATCACATAATATCTCCTTATATTCTACAAAATAAAATAAAAAAAGCTCAGTCATTGCATAACCTGAGATCAAAAGTGAAAATATCAGCGTAGCTAGTCCCTAACCAAATTTTATACAAAGTTCATCCCCCTCGAAAGAGCTTCATCCCCTCGCCTTAATGTTTTAGTCCCTAACCACTTTGCTTTCTTTTCCCCAACCAGTTAATATGCTGCCATAAAACAAAAGGTTAGACAAAACTTTTGGGTTAGTTTGTAAGTAAAAAAGAGAAGCTCTTTGTAGCTTGCCTCATGACTTGAGGTATCTCATAACCATCATTGACAACACCATACACCTGATTATTCAACAGCCTGAACTAATCTAGCAGTATTGATCCATCTTCAAATTAGTTCCTCCGATACAAACATGTAAACAAAAAAAAAGAATCCTCACTAAAATATATCTATGATAACAACAACAATTGGGCGTTATCTATCACTCATTAACTTTAAGTCGAGGGTTCAAAAGAGGGACAAACTTTGCTAGGGTTCAGAAAAAGGGAAAGTAACAGTAAATTACCTGAGATAAGAATTGTGTTCTTCAACTCATGGCATTCGTACAATGCATCGCCTCCGATCTAAATCCCAGAAACCCATAAAGCAAAAGGTTTGAAAATGAAGTATCAGCAAACGAACTACGAAAACCAAAAGCAAACAAAAAAAGAAGAAAGTAAAGCAAATACCTTTGATTCGGATCTTGGACTCGAGGAAACTCCTCCAGAAATATCGCAGCGGAGACAAAGTGTCAACGCAAATTTCGGGAACCACATCATCGAAGAACACGTGTGGGGGAGAGACGCCTTTGCTTTCGAATTCTTTGAAGCCATTGTTGGTGAAGGTCTGTCTGCGTTCATAAGAGTAGGGCATCAATAAAAACTATGCAGTCCAAATAATAATGTCTTGACGAATGATAGTAATACATGGAAAATATTAAGTGTACTTAATAGATTGTAAACACACTGGCAATACATTTAGAGCCCAAACCAGGTGTGATCAGCATTAAAATCAACCAGATAATGACAAAATGATAACAAAGAGACGGGGAAAAAGATATATTGATCACACTTACATTGGCTTAGCTTCACTGCACATGTCTATGACCATGATGATAGTCATTTAACTAACTGGCTAAGGAAACTGAGAGATAAGAGCAAATACATCAAGGTGAAACTACCATATACTATGCGTGTTCCATTGGAGTTTAGCAATACACCAAATCCCTGCGCTTGGTAATCCTTAGACATGCACTGGCTTTAATCTCTTGGTCATAAGCTGAAAAGCAGATAGAGATTAAAAAAAAAGAAGAGGATTTACAATCACTAAAATATTATTATTTTCCTATTCTTTCTGCACTATTCTATATTTTACTTGCCCAATCAACCATTTAGAGAAAGATGGTTTCGTCGCCTCATCGGTATGAAAGCATAAACAGAAAGTCCGTAATTTCTAGCAGACGTACCGATCCCAAAGATATCAAAGTCAGATGCGTACGTACGTTTAATAAACATGTCCATAGACATGTAACCACCAATAAACATGTCCGTAATTTCTACATTGACCGAGGGAGGGAAGCACCAATAGCTCCAGCTGTCTGTCTTATTAATCTGCACAACAGAAGTGCAAAGCAAAAACTTTAGGCAACACTCATCTATATTTATAACCCACAACTGATCATGAATTAAAAGAAACAATATAAGCAAGCATCAAGAAACATAGTAGCCTCGTAAGAGCCGAGCTTGAGCTTGCCATGATTTTTTGGCTGTAAAGAAAACATTAGAAATTCATCCAAAACTTTATGCCTAATGAGTGCTAAGAAAAATAGGAAAAACACCAGAACAGAAATTGAGAGACACAAATCAAAGAGTGGATATAACAATGACTTCCTTCCTCTCTGAGAGTACTGAGTGCTCTTTGTCACATCAAATGAACTCAGCTCATAACTACCTCCCTCTCTGAAGAAGCGTTGGAAAGCGTTCATCGCGGTGGAAGCTAATTGATCCCTGGATCATTGTAGACTGCATCCTTTTAAAAAACATTTAAAACACAGTAATCTATTACAATAAGAGAAAGTAACAAAAGATTAAGTGACTTCTGGATCTATAAGAGTAAGAATATGATGTTGGAAGCAAAACTCCAATAATTTTAATTTAAGAAACAAACGTTTCCAAAGAGCCAATTTACCTTCTCATCTGCCAGAAATATATCGATCCCCATAAACTGTCCACCTTTCTTCGCATATTTCTAGCTTCCCAGAAACAGAGGAGAAGGGTGACGTGAGTGTGCTGTTCATTGCTGGAAGATGGTGTAGTCGGTGTGGTTCTAGAGAACTTATGGATGCTAGACTGAGAATACAGAAGGTGAGAAGACGACAAAACCTAATTCGCCTGGGCTTCTAATTTCTGCTTAAAGCCCACACAAAATTGAGAACCAATCGCATCAATATTAAAGACCACCGAACGTAGGGAACCAGAATAATTTCGTGAATTTTCTTTTGCTGCCACGTGTTGAGAAAAGCCCTATGATATGTGCTGATGTGGAGGGCTGTGCTTCTCTCACAAGTCAACTTTATATATTAAAGATAACAAACAAGAATTTGATCAACGTGGGAATTCTTTTAAAATTTACTTCTTTCCATACCATCTTAAGTTCGATACAAAATAGTTCCACTTTATTCATGTAATTTTTAAAATATTTTCTTTCTTTTCCATACTTACCTAATTGTATAAAAATTTTAACTTCCGTTAATTACATAATTATAGATAGCACTTGATTACAAACAATTTAGTTAAGGGAATTAGATAGGATAGCGGGTTAATATAAAAGTTTGTATAGTCAATAGTCAATAGTTAATTTTGAAAATAAAGGATACTTTGAGGGTTTTCTAGTACCTCCTCTGGGCAGTTTCATTGTTGTTGACAAATGTTTCTATTTCTCAAAATGGGGAGCAGAGAATATATAGGAGCAAAGCTAAGCCCAACATATAACGCCTGACCACGGAAATAACATATACAACAATGAATGAAAGCTAAATGGGCCGCGACAGATCCATACACATAATGCCCTACGGTTTACATTTGTTTTTTGTGCCCAATGGTTTACTTTACTACCTTTTTTGTTGTGTGATTGAGAAGTAGCCAACTAGGTGAAGACAAGTTGCAAGGGGAAGTGGGCGGTGCGATCAGTCATTACCCATCATCAGACTCTTTTATGTCTACCCATTCGCTTCTCAGGTTATGGAGCATCCTTCCTTTCTCTTACACCAACTTGGCATCACTTTCCACAAATCCTAGTTCAAGAAATAAGTATCCTTAATGTGTGTGTTTGTTAGTATGTTTCTCAGTTACACCTTTTTAAATGAACTAATCTTATGATCTGTGAAATACCAATGAAGAAGTCTTAAGTTCATTAAAGGCATGGCCAGCATTAACAAAGGGGGAAGTTTATGGTTAGGCCAATAGCAAATATGACTCCATTTAAACAAGAAGCAAAACAAAAACTGCTAATCTCAAGACAGAAGAAAAAAGGAAGTTCCATTTCCCAATTTAAAAGTCTCTTTCTCACCAATCATTCTCCTTCTCATCAACATGCACCACCATTACTCATTCTCTTTATCTCTGTCTCTCTCTTATCTCCTCTGTTCCCAAGCCCATACAGGTAAAAGAACCTGGTCCCAAAGTTGGCTCTGCAACAGAACAGAACATAACACTTGACAGTAACAGCACTAATGAATCCACTCACAGATTCAGATTCTTCACATTTTCCAACTCTCCTCAAACACCATCTTAAACTTGACTTCTTCTCTACTTCACATCTTCTCCATTGCCTTTTTAAACTCATCTTCTCAAGTCCACAACACACACATTCTCTCTCTCTCTCTTAGTCTTCAACTCAAGGTATATAAATAGTCATATTCTTTTCATTTTAATTTCTCGGTTTAGGGTTGGCGCTCCATGTTGTTTTGGCACTCACTTGAAGTTAATCTTATGTTTGTTACATTTTCTTCTGTATAGATAACACCGAATGGAAGATGATCATCACCGAGTAGAAAAAGAAGAGATCAACAAAACTAAAGAAGCCAGCAAGACAGACGAAGACACATCTTCATCAAGAGTATTCTCTTGCCTCTTTTGTTCTAGAAAGTTCCAAAGTTCTCAAGCCCTAGGAGGTCACCAGAACGCCCACAAGAAGGAGCGAACCGCTGCGAGAAGAGCCAAAAGGGCTTACGATTTTGTCAACAACAATGACTTTCTTCACACGTTACCTGTATTCTTATCATCTCCTTCTCCGCACCACTTGACCATCTTAAGCTACCCTTCATCTGCCTCCGTTGGCTGCTTTCCAGCAGCACAACCTGACCATCCAATCTTCAGATCCAACGGTGCTCATGCTGTGTTGGCGACATCCCACCAAGCCAGTGATAGAAGAGGAGGGTATTTTGGTCAACAACGTGTTCAAATTTTGGATCATAATTGTAACGTGGTGACTCGTGAGAATGGTAGAGATCATTGTCTTGATCTTTCCCTCCATCTGTAGGGTTTTATCGTTTGACCAGTGGAAAAAGATCTGAATCCTTTTTTAAGTGATTTGAAGTTATGAATAGTGATTTAGTTTACAATACTTTTAGATTCACCGTGAAATTTTCTTGTCAACAAATTATGTGTAAGAGTCAATGCATTTAAAATATACTAGACTTTGATCCGTGCATCCACGCGGATGTATGTTTTCAAAAATATGTTGCTACTTATTTTTTTAATGCAAAAAATCCAAATCCGAAGAACCGAACCGATCACGATCCGAAAAAATAATACCAAACCCGAGCCAAAATTGATTAAATATCCGAATTATTCAAAATTTTGGTATTTAGAGAACCGAAACCGAATCCAATCCAAACCGAAGTATTTCGGGTACCCGAGTGTATTTGAAATAGATTTATATACTTATATATATATATATATATTAATTAATTGTAGATTTAATATATACTATAAAACATCCAATATATATGATACCGTTTAGTTGGTTTAAATACTTGAAAATATATACAAATAGTCAAAAGTAAATATCTAAAATAGTTAATGTATACTCAAAACATCAAAATACTTAAAATTATTATTGATTTTCTATCCAAATATTTAAATCAAACCAATTTATATGTTAAATTTAGGTATTCTGACATATGTTATTCAAATATATATGTAATATATTATTTTGTTTATAGATTTTGAAAAAATTTAAAGTACATAATGAATTTTTAAAATAATTTAAATGAGTTGTCTGAATCAAACCTGGACCGAAATTTAGAAACATCTGAGTGGGGCTGAAATCTTTAACTCTGGAAACTCGAAACCCAAACAGATCCAAACCGAACCCGAATGGGTACCCGAACGTTCATCCCTAGTCACTATTATATATCATATATGTATCATCATATAATTAATTGTATTTTATACTTACCATCATATAAGTAATCATATAATTAATAGTATTTTATATGTATCATCATATAAATAATCACATATATTATATTAAAACTTAATGTGAAATATAAAAACCATAATTTAAGTTAGTATATGAAATTGGTCTTTGCATTGTATTTTTCTTATATACTGAAAACATTTTTCAATAATGGTTATTGGAAAATATTTTAATAAAAATCAAATTTTGAATATATGTGTATTTTAATCAATTTTTGATATATATCAACTTTCAACTATAATTTTGATTTGAAATATGTATATAAAATTTAAATTTTGTTCTATAATTATTTTAGACAAAAAATATTTTTAGATTCTCTCATTTTCATATATTTTAAAGGTGGCCTAGATAGATAATTTCTTAAAATATAATAAACTTTCAATTTTTTTAATAACATAAGTCCACAACTTCTTTTTTTTCTTCTTTTTCTTAATGTACTACTATTCATATTTCTAAATAACATTATACGCTTTTTATATTGCAATCAATGTTTCCAAACAAACATTTTTAAACTGTTATTCATGTTTTCAAACATACCTATTTTTTTTAATTGCTATTCCTGTTTCCAAACTAATCTAATTTGTACTTCAGTTTTAATAATATAGATGGTATAATATCTTTACTATATGGTATAATATCTTACTTGTATCAATTCATTGGTGGTATAATATCTTACTATATGGTATAATATCTGACTACAAATATTGTGTAAGACTAAAATGTAGTTTATAATAGTATATATATATATGTATATGGGAGATCATTTGGCAAAAAAAAAACAGATATTACATACACCATAAAGAAGGTTATAAATAAATAAAGTCTCACAATGTCCAAGCAATTAGTCTCTTACTGCACGGTTTTGATGGTTCTCTTGTCAGGTAAATCAACTTTGTTTATCTTGTTTCTTTTTCGTATCCACATTCGACGATACATTATGCCAAAATAGAAGCTGACAAATTTCTAAACTATGAACCCTCATTCATACAATTGGCTGCAGTGTTATTGGTCATTCCTAAAACTGAGGCACAGAAGAGATGCAGAAAAGTGATAGCGCCGAATACACAATGTTTGTTGTCAAATTGTAGGGAAGTGTGTTTCAAGACGTTGAAAGGATTCGGAACTTGCATTGAGAACCCACCAGGCTCTCGTAATTATACATGTAACTGTTTCTACGATTGTGGGACATCACCACCAGCAATCGACCATGTAAAATGACGGGTTAAAATTTGAATAATACAGTATACTTATATGGATAATTATATTTATAATTTACAAAAATTATAAAACAGTTTAACGTATCAGAGGTCTAAACGCATCTCAGATCCACGGAAATTTAATTATTACCATTGTTAATAGAGCAAAGAAATAACAGAGCATGTGTATACACTATGAACAAACAATGAAGTACTTTTGTTTACTTTCACCAATAATCCATACATGAGCATGAGCCGTTTTCGAAATGGTGAAAGCGTTTCCGGTCTCTTACCGTTATCTTTCTCTCGTAGACCTTGGAGATGAGTTTGAGAGACGAATGACAATCCTCACAGATACGCAGGTTCTTAACAATGCGTATCGGTTTACCAGCAGTTGTGCTTATTAACCCAAACGCAACAGCGATCTTCTCGCTGTGGTAATGAAGGGCGTTTTCTTTATCCTCTTCCTCCAAGTTCAGCAGAACCTGTGTTGTGATGGGTCTATAGCCAGCCAGTCTCAGTTTCTCTGAGATTTCCACAAGCTTCGAGTTGATATCTTTGGCTCTCGGGTGAGAATCATCTTCCACAAGAAACTCATGAAGCACACCATCAACGTCGATCCAGCTACAACCGGGGTCTTTTCTTATATCCATCTCTTTCATCCTCAGCCTCATCTCCGAAACCTCTGACCAGTTTCCCTGAGAAGCGTACATGTTCGAGAGAGCGACGTAAGCTCCACTGTCCTGAGGAACCATCTCCATCAGAATGTTGGCCACGCGTTTCCCCATCTCCACGTTCCCGTGCATTCTGCAAGCACCCAAAAGAGCTTTCCATACCACGTCATCTGGTTTTACAGGCATGTTGTGTATAAACTGCTCAGCCTCTTCGAGAAGACCAGAACGACCCAACAGATCAACCATACACCCGTAGTGCTCGATCCTAGGCTCTAAACCATCCACATTCACCATCTGACTGAAATACTTTCTCCCTTCTTCTACCAAACCAGCATGGCTACAAGCGGTCAAGAGATTGATGTACGCAACATCACTAGGCTTAACTCCAACCTCCCTCATTCTACGGAAACAGTCAATAGCCTCACCCGACAGGCCGTGTATAGCAAACCCGTTAATCATCGCACTCCAAGTAATCACATTCTTTCTCGGTAATCTCTCAAACACCCCAACAGCTCTCTCAACAACTCCACATTTCGAGTACATATCAATCAAAGCAGAGCCGAGCACGTCATCGATCTCCACTCTGTTACTCTCTGCATACGAATGCAACCATTCTCCCAACTCCAACGACCCTATCCGCGAAACCGCGGGAAGAACACTAACCAAAGTGACATAACTAGGACGCAAATCAACAACTCTCTTCATCTCACAGAAAATCTCCACAGCCTCCTTGAAAAACCCGTTCTTGCAATAACCAGAGATCATCGTGTTCCAAGAAACAACGCTTCTCTGACGCATTTGATCGAACAACGTCCTCGCAGCTTTACAATCACCAAGCCTCATGTAACCGTCGATCATCACATTCCACAAAACAACTTCACCATCTCTCTTTCTACCATCAACCAACACCATATGATCTCTCCTTATAATGTTCTTGTAAAACAACACGCACGCGTCTCTCATCAAACCGCACATCACATACATCCTCACGAGATTGCTCATCACGAACTCGTCGCCGCTAAGCCCTAGCTTCAACGCCAACGCGTGGATCTGCTTACCTTCTTCGATCCTACCGGTTTTCGCGCAGGCCTTGAGGAGAGACGGGAACGTGAACCGGTTCGGTTCGACGGAGTCCTCCTCGCCGCTCATCATCATCATCATCATCTCGCGGAACAGTGCGATCGCGACGATCGCGTTTCGCTCGTCGCTCTCGCTGAAGCCTCGGATGATGGTGTTCCAGGAGAAGGTGTTGCGTCGAGGCATCTGGGTGAAGATCTTGTGCGCGTAATCGAGGTCGCGGTGGAGGAGATCGGAGGTGGTGGCGCAGAAGCGGAGGATCTCTGCGGCGGCGAGAGTGTCTCGCATTTGGCCGGATTTGACGAATGTGGCGTGGATTTGGGAGAGGTCTCGCATGGTTCGGCATCTGTTGATTTGAGGGAAGAGGGAAGACGGGTGCGTTGAGTGAGGTGACGGCGAGTTTCCGCCGGAGGAGTGAAGCGTCTGTGTTGGGTTCATTGGTGGTGACTCGCGAGTTCTTCGTCTAAGGAAGGAAGGAAAGGATCGTGTGGCTTGTAACAAGATAGTGCAACAGTCTTAACTGTACAATTCTGTTATTTATTTATTTTAATTTTTATTTTCTTATAATCCTCAATTTTACAATATTTTCTTTTCATATTAATACTAAGTTTTTAATCTGTTTATAAATAATTAAACTTTGATTATAAATAAAATTTGATTGACAATTTTCAATAACTTTAAATCAGTAGTAATTCAATAAACTGAACTATTTTCCTTCTTTTGATAAAAAAGAACTATTTTCCTTCAAGTTTACATTTGAGAATCCTACAATGTAAATTTCGTTCTAAATATTGAGAGACTAGTTGACAAAGAAAAATATCTAGACTACAATGTAAACTTGGTTCTAAACATCCATAGACACATTGAGCACGACATGATAATAAAGTGTGTCAATTATGAGCATCTTGATCTAGTGGTCAGAGTTTAAAAACTTTTACATCTGATCAGGGCTTGGTTCTTAAAATATGCAGTTTCTTGCGGATCATAAGATGTAAATTTATCGGAAGTCTCAAAGTATTACAGGTAGGATCATTCGTCTTGATCGTATGCTGCGGAAATAGTATGTTAATCGAAGATATCATACATACAGAACAGTCAGTCGATCTGAATATTTTGGAAAGAACTTCGTCGTTTTAATTTTTGCGAAGTTGTTTATCACTATCATATATGTTGCATGTAGTTTATTATCATTTGTAATAGGGATTATATAATAATATACTTAATGTTAAAAAATTACAATTAAACTGAAGAAAAAATCAATAAATAAAATATACAATGAAGTAAAATGTATATCGTGGAAGTCATAAAATAAATAATCTTATTTTTTCTGAAATTAGCAATTTTTGAAAATTTAATTTTGAACCAGTTCCGTGATTTTTTCCATGATTATGTCGTGATTTATATATAAACTAATAATAAATTAGTTACTAGTTGATGGTCCGCACCTTGTACGGACTAATATATACCTAACAATTTTTAATTCTAATGTTTATTTTTATTAAATTTTAAATTATTAAATTAGATATAAATTTTAAATTAATATTATAATTATAAAACTTCATTATTTCATTATGGTAATTAATGTAATAAATTTATTCTTTTGTTTCATAGTTTTATTTATGGATGTAGATATTGGATCAAAATCTTTTTTTATTGTAATAATCAATTAGGAAACTTGGATTTGAAATTAAAACCTTTTATATATATACTTATGGTATTTATGGAGTGGAAATAAATTCAATGGTACTGAAAGGAAAAGATATAAACAGTCACAACCCATAGAACATCAACTAGCAATAGACAATCAACATTATATGTTCTCTATAATTCAGATTTGAAAAACAGTGAGAAAAAAACACAAAATAATGAATTGCAAAATATTATCTCTGTATTCTCTTAGATTATATTTATATTATGTTTATTATTTGTCAAATTTTAATGTTATTTGATGTTTTAATCCTAGTTTTTCATGCTTCTATATATTTTCTAATATTTTAAGTTAATTTAATTTTGTAGTTTATATATATTTACTATTTTGCTTATAATATACTATTTTTATAATAATTTTGATTTTATTGATAAATTCATTATTAGCTCATTTATGATCTTGATGATTGTCATGTATAAATACAAATTAATCTATTTTAGGTGAGGAAAATGATTTTTTAATTTTAAATATATATAATATATTTATCATGAGTATATAATTTATATTTTCCAACATATTTTCAATGATGCTTTACCTATAATTTAACTTTATTGTAATAATTATTTGGATCATATTTTCAATAAAAATAAGAGAAACATGGTATAATATTAGTCATTAAAATTATAAACTAAATATAAGATAAACATAATTATAACATTATCGGTAGATATTGTTAACATAAATTGTTAATATATATTATTAACTAAATTTCATAAAATCATGATAAGTATATAAAATAAAATATATTTTAAGGTAATAGTATATCTATCGGTTGAATAGGTTAATGTTTATTAATTATCTTAAATATCATGATATATATATATATATTAAAATAAAATTTGAATAACAATCTTAATTAAATTAATAATTTATCCTAAAATCATGGAGAAGATATTTATCTTAAATATCATGATATATATATATAAATAAAATTTGAATAATGATTTTAATTAAATTGATGATTTATCTTAAAATCATGGAGAAGATAATTATCTTAAATATCATGATAGATGTATATATATATTATATAAAATTTTAAATAATAATATTAATTAAATTAATGATTCATCATAAAATTATAGAGAAGATGACAAGTAAGCAAATTCACTTCGTAAATAATAGTATAGATTTCATATAAAGGAAATTGATGAAAGATATATCGTTTTGGTAAAAGATGAAAGATATATTGAAATTATAAATTGATGAAAGATATATCATTGTGGTTGGTTCTTGGATGTGGAAAAAGTTGTTGGAGTATAGATCTCTGGCAAAAACTTTCACACGGGTGGAGGTTAGGAGTGGGGCTTCTACATCTTTCTGGTTTGATGAATGGAATCAGTTGGGAAGCCTGATCATGTTGACGGGTCAGAGATGATGCATAGATTTGGGAATTAACATCAACTCGACAGTTGAACTAGTTGTCCAAAGTCACAGATGAAGGCGTCATAGACAAGATATTCTAAATCATAATGATGAGGAAATTTATAAACTGCAACTTAATGGGATTACTCAAGAGGTTGATATCAGACTTTGGAGAGGGAAGGGCGATATTTATCAACCGGTTTTCAGTTCCAAACAAACCTGGCACACAATCAAGCTTCTGTTTACCGAGTATTGTCTCTGAGCTATGAAGATTTGCTGATGCCGTTAAAGCATTGTTTCCTTAGCCTAGCTTATTTCCCTGAAGATTACAAGATACAAGTGAATAAATTGTATTATTTCTCGGCAGCAGAAGGAATAATAACGTCAAGTTGCAATGGACCAACCATTCGAGACAGTGGAGAAGAATACATGGCAGAGTTAATACTGAGAAATATGGTTATTGCTGGCGAAAATATTTTGAATTGGAGATAGGGTTATTGTCAAATGCATGACATGATGAGAGGAGTATGCTTATATGAAACCAAAAAAGAGAACTTTCTTCAAGTCATCAAAGCTCCTACTTCCACTTATACTGTCAATGCTCACACACCTACTAGATCTCACAGACTCGTAGTACGTGGTGGTAATACATTTAATATGCTGGGATGTAAAAACACTAAAATGCTAGATCTGTTTTGGGTTCTGGACTCGACAACAACTTGTGGAAGCAGTCGGCTCAAGGTTTTCGAAATCACTAGTAAAAAAAGTCATATAGCTATGGTTGTTTTTGTAGCATTTTCGTAGCTATATGGAGGTCTTGCTACGAAAAGCCACGTTTTTCGTAGCTATATGGACGTATAGCTACGAAATGTTCGTAGCATTTTCGTTGCTATAGCGGATTTTTTTACTAGTGAATTTACAGTTACTTACGGTGTTAGATCTGATTTCAATCACATATTGGATCTGACTTTAGAGGAAGGAGAATACCTTCCAGCATTGGCAAGCTCATTCATTTGAGATTTTTGAGCTTAAACGTGACTTCGGTATCTCATATACCTTCTTCTCTACGGAATATAAAGCTTCTACTCTATTTGAACTTATTATCCCAGGATAGTGTTCATGTTCCAAATATCTCTAAAGAGATGGTAGAGTTGAGGTACCTGTGGCTACCTTTTTTATGGATGATTAAACAAAGTTGGAATTGGGTAATCTAGTGAACATGGAGTTCTTGGGAGGACGGGGGGTTCCAATCGGAAAACGGTAGCATCACAGACCTCTGCAGCATGAATAGACTCAGGACTCTCGCAGTAACTCTGGAAGGCAGGTATACTTCTGAAATTCTAGAGTCATCTCTACGTGAATTAAGAAACCTGGAGACGCTTACGTTGTTCTCCTTCAACCAATCCGATGGGGCTCATGAAGTAGATTTCATTTGGAATTTCATTCATCTAAGAGATTTAGAGATGATGATGCATATGGTCAAGGCTTCCTGAGCACTCTCGATTCCCTCCCAACCTTGCACGCATATCTATAAGTCAATGCAGCATGGAGGAGGACCCACTACCGATTCTGGAAAAGTTGCTTCATTTACATGTTGAATTATTAGAAAGTGCTTTCGAGGGGAGGAAAATGGTGTGTTTTAAAGGTGGATTTCCTCAATTACGTAAGCTAAATTTAGTGCTTCTAAACGAGTTGGAAGAGTGGGTAATCGAAGAAGGGTCGATGCCATGTCTTCATACTTTTTCTGTTCTGCTTTGTATAAACTTGAAGGAGCTACCGGAAGGGCTGAAGTATATAATCTCTGTAAAGGAACTGGGAATCACACATATGAACAAGGAGTGGAAGACAAAATTAGTACCAGGTGGGGAAAGTTACTACAAAGTCCAACACATTCCTAGTGTTCAATCAAACTATTATGGCAACGAATAAGGAGAATAAAACGTCTCAGGTTATATTTTTGGTATAATGTCCATATTGTTCATTTTGTTGGTTATTTATCTTCCTTGAAGTTTAGTGTGAAAGTCTCAACTATCTAACCTTTTTATTATTCGGTTTTCAGGTGAACCCACTATTGATTGTGTGATAAAATAAAGTTTACATCTTGTCTGCGAGATATTCCGTTTATCTAGTGCATGCTCACTCGTATAATGATAAGTTTGAAATACATTTTGTATGTGGAACCATATTTTCTTCGATGTCTCCTTTGTGAGTGCTTAGTTGGTTTGTATAGTCGGATTTGGAGATAGGACAATGCTTTGATAGTGATCATTGAACATGATTTTATCATTTGGTTTAATGATGGTCAAGAGATTGAGGAGTCAACATCTTTGACACCAAACATCTTAGTCAACCTAAAATATACAATTACCTTGATAGTGTAAAATCCATCAATATTCAGATATTAAGAAGGCTGACAAAAAAAAATCAGATATTAAGAAGTGTTTATCTTTTGGCTAAATTTATGGACATTAGTGTAGAAATTCACGGAGTTTTACTTGAAACGAGGAAGAATCTTAAACGCTCGGCTCACGTCTCGAAAACAAAACCATCTCACAATCCTGACTCTATTGACACAAACTATGCAAAACCACATGCTATTTCTTTTTTCTCCTATATCTTAATCTTGTATTTCAAGTTCCCATTTTTGTTTACTTGTATTCTAAAATAAGCTTTTTCTCATTCAGCAAATCACATGAAGGTACTTGTTATCAAAAACTCTGTAACTTGATTTCGTAAACCTATACATGCATTAAAAACTGACGTCGGTAAGTTTATGTGACTATTGTCATGGACAGTGTCTCAGCAAACAGATTTAGAAGTAAAGTAATTAATTATTCAGCTAAAAGAACAGAACCGAGGTAAAAGAAAAAGACAGAGCACATGCAAGTTCCTTACTTTTATATTATCTTTCTCCTCTCTCTCACTCGCTTATCTCTAAAGTAAACTTCATTGAAACCATACACCAAAAGAGATAACAGAGACACTCAAAGTTGATTCAGAACCGGTAAGTCTGGTTTTGGATTCAAGAGCCAAAGCAAATGCCTGTTCCAAGAAAAGCCTCGACTGTTGTTTCCATTACCTTCTTCTCTCTGTTTTTCATTTCCTCTGCCTCTGCATCCAGCCACGAAGTCGCAGCGTTGATTTCTTGGCTTCACAGCTCCACATCTTCCCCTCCTCCGACGTCGTTTTCCACCTGGAACCCATCTGATTCCGACCCATGTCAATGGCCTTACATCACTTGCTCCTCCTCTTCCGACAAACTCGTTACAGAGATCAATATCGTCTCTGTTCAGCTAGCTTTACCATTCCCTCCTAATATCTCTTCCTTTACTTCGCTTCAGAAGCTCGTTATCTCCAACGCTAACCTCACCGGAACTATATCCTCCTACATCGGAGGCTGCTCTCAGCTCGAAGTTATCGACTTAAGCTCAAACAGTCTCATTGGTGACATACCTTCGTCTCTAGGGAACCTCAATAACCTCCAAGAACTCATATTAAACTCCAATGGCCTTACCGGAAACATCCCTCCGGAGCTCGGCGACTGCGTCTCCCTCAAGAATCTTGAGATCTTCGACAACTACTTATCAGGGAACCTCCCTCCTGAGCTTGGAAAGATCTCGACTCTCGAGAGCATAAGAGCCGGAGGAAACACAGAGCTTTCAGGAAGGATCCCTGAGGAGATAGGAAACTGTGGGAACCTCACGGTTCTAGGGCTCGCCGCCACGAAAATATCCGGTAACTTACCCGTCACGTTAGGTAAACTAACCAAGCTCGAAACTATATCTGTCTATTCAGCAATGCTCTCAGGGGATATCCCTAAAGAGCTTGGAAACTGCTCTAAACTTATCAATCTGTTTCTATACGACAATGACTTGTCTGGCACGCTTCCACGAGAGCTAGGTCAACTTCAAAACCTAGAGAAGATGCTTCTGTGGCAGAATAATCTCCACGGACCTATCCCTGATGAGATCGGATTCATCAAAAGCCTAAACTCCATTGATCTCTCTACGAACTATCTCTCAGGAACCATCCCTGAAACGTTTGGTAACTTGTCGAATCTCCAACAGCTTATGCTTAGCAGCAACAACATCACAGGGTCAATACCTTCTGTTCTAAGCAACTGCACAAGGCTTCTTCAGTTGCAGATAGACGCCAATGAGATTTCAGGTTCGATTCCTCCTGAGATTGGTTTGCTTAAGGAGCTTAACATCTTCTTGGGGTGGCAGAATAAGCTAGAAGGGAACATTCCGACAGAGTTAGCTGGTTGTAAGAATCTTCAAGCTCTTGACTTGTCTCAGAACTTTCTCACCGGAGCTTTACCTGCTGGTTTGTTCCAGCTTCGTAACCTGACTAAGATCTTGCTTATTTCTAATGCCATCTCCGGTGTTATCCCACCGGAGATTGGAAACTGCACTTCTCTTGTCAGATTAAGGCTTGTCAACAACAGGATCACCGGAGAGATTCCTAAAGAAATAGGGTTTCTTCAGAACCTTAGCTTCCTAGATTTGTCCGAGAACAATCTCTCCGGTTCAGTTCCTTGGGAGATAAGCAACTGCAGACAACTCCAAATGCTAAACTTGAGCAACAACACTCTTAGAGGTTATCTTCCTCTCTCTTTATCATCTTTAACAAAGCTTCAGGTTCTTGATGTCTCTTCAAATGCCTTCACTGGCAAGCTTCCTGATGGTCTTGGTCAGCTCGTTTCCCTTAACCGGCTCATTCTTAGGGAAAATTCATTCAATGGAAGGATAACAAAGTCTCTAGGTCAATGCACGAGTCTCCAGCTTCTTGATCTCAGTAGTAATAACATCTCAGGAACTATACCAGAAGAAATCTTTGACATTGAAAATCTAGACATTGCCTTAAACTTGAGCTGGAACTCACTGGATGGCTTTATCCCGGCGAGGATCTCAGCCCTTAACCGATTATCCGTGCTGGATATTTCTCACAATATGCTCTCAGGAGACCTCTTTGCGCTGTCCGGTCTAAAAAACTTGGTTTCTCTGAACATCTCTCACAACAGATTCTCAGGTTGTCTTCCAGACAGTAAAGTGTTCAGACAGATGATACAAGAAGAGATGGAAGGAAATAATGGACTCTGTTCCAAAGGGATCAGATCTTGTTTTGTCAGTAATGATACACGGTTAAACACACAGCCCGGTGAAGATTTTGTGCACTCTCAGGGACTCAAGATAGCCATTGGATTGCTAATTAGTTTGACATTTATTCTAGCGGTATTAGGCGTGTTAGCGGTTTTAAGGGCGAGGCAAATGATTCAGGACGATAATGATTCAGAGAAGGGAGATAATCTATGGACATGGCAATTCACACCTTTTCAGAAACTCAACTTCACGGTCGAACATGTTCTCAAGTGTTTGGTAGAAAGTAATGTTATAGGGAAAGGTTGCTCTGGAGTAGTGTACAGAGCAGAGATGCCTAACCAAGAAGTCATCGCAGTGAAAAAGCTCTGGCCAGTGACACCAACGGTTGCTACTCTAAATGAGAAGAGTAAGACATCAGGAGCTCGAGACTCATTCGCAGCTGAAGTCAAGACACTTGGTTCGATCAGACACAAGAACATTGTCAGGTTCTTGGGATGTTGTTGGAACAAGAACACGAGACTTCTTATGTATGATTATATGTCGAACGGGAGTTTGGGAAGCTTGCTTCACGAGAGGAGTAGTGAATGTAGCTTAGGGTGGGAGGTTAGGTACAGGATTATACTTGGTGCAGCTCAGGGTTTGGCTTACTTGCATCATGATTGTGTTCCTCCCATAGTTCATAGAGACATCAAGGCTAATAATATTCTCATTGGTCCTGATTTTGAGCCTTATATTGGAGATTTTGGTCTTGCTAAGCTTGTAGACGATGGTGACTTTGCTCGTTCTTCCAAAACCATTGCTGGTTCCTATGGTTACATAGCTCCAGGTACTTTCCACACTTCAATGATACATATAAGATTATTACTAGTAGCAGTAGTCAAGTATTGGTAGACGTTCCGGTTAATTATTTGGTTCTGATCAACTGTCCATATAGTTAAACCAAATTTTGATCCGTTGAAAGATTATTCCGAATAACAATTTTATTCGACCATATTTGGTTTATATTCGGTTCATATTCTCATTTCTAGTTACTAGCAACCTATATCAATCAGGCGTATATGACAGTCTTATACTACTTATACTATGCAGAATATGGATATTCATTGAAGATAAGAGAGAAAAGTGACGTGTATAGCTACGGAGTCGTGGTCCTAGAGGTACTAACGGGGAAGCAACCGATCGATCCAACGATACAAGACGGACTACACATAGTAGACTGGGTCAAGAAGATCAGAGATATACAAGTAATCGACCAAGGATTGCTAGCGAGACCAGATTGTGAGGTCCAAGAGATGATGCAGACGCTTGGAGTTGCGCTTCTCTGCGTTAACCCAGTGCCTGAAGACAGGCCGACAATGAGAGATGTGGCTGCAATGCTCAGTGAGATACGTCAAGAAAGAGAGGAGTCTATGAAAGGTGCTGAGAATACTGGTTGCTCCGGAAGTTGTAACAACAATGGAGGAGAACGAAGAGAAGATTCTTCACCGTCCTCTGTTGCGCAGCAAAAAGGTGAGTATTTGAGAAGTAGTAGCACAAGTTTCTCTGCGTCTTCTTTGATGTACTCGTCTTCTACTACTACTTCTAATGCTAGATTAAATCTGAAATAGATGTGTAATTAAATTTCTAAGGGAACAACTTTTCCACTTCTAAAGATTGTGTTTGAAACCAAGAAATATAAACGGAACAATAAACTAGATTTTACTATGTGAAAATGATTTTTATATGAACTTTTTATATCAATTTCATTAAATGCTACTCTTTTCTAACACTACTTCTAATGCTAGACCAAATGTAGATGAGTAATAAAATTTCGAAGGTAACAAGTTTTCTTCTTCTAAAGATTGTGGGTATCTATGTATGTGATGTTGTGATGAATTCTGTTTCAAAATCAATAAACGGAACAAGCTATCAAAAAAAAAAAACTATAATATACTATGTGAAAATGACTCTTTGGTTCAATATGAATTATTTATATATCAGTTTCATTATGTTAATGCAACGAAGAAATACTGAATGGGGAAGGGCAGGATGCAACGATGGAGGACATGGGGGAGAAGGGAAGGCCGCCGGGAGAGCCACCTGATGCTCCAGTATCTTGGGTGAGGAAGGTGGTGGGCTGTAACGTGGGAGGGATGCCAGTTCCGGAGGAAGTAGTGGATGAAGAGTTTGTGGAGTCGAGATTGAGATTGGAATTCCCTAATGGTGAGGATGGAGAACCGGTGATAACGATAGAAGAGGAGGTGTTGACGGCGATGAATAGTCTGTGGAAAAGGTGCATGATCGTTAGGGTTTTGGGGAGAAACGTCCCACTCCCAAGTGTAAGCAGAAGATTAAGGGAGTTATGGAAGCCTAAAGGGGCGATGTTTGTCATGGATCTTCCTAGGCAGTTCTTCATGGTACGGTTTGAGTTGGAAGAGGAGTATATGGCTGCATTATCAGGAAGTCCATGGAGGGCGTTTGGTAGCTACCTTATGGTGCAAGCATGGACCCCAGAGTTTGATCCGTTGAAAGATGAGATAGTCACGACACCAGTGTGGGTCCGATTATCGAATATTCCAGTGAATTTCTATCATAAGACGATCCTTATGGGAATAGCGAAAGGGCTAGGGCGACCGATCAAAGTCGATTTGACGACATTGAATTTTGAGAGAGGGAGATTCGCAAGAGTTTGTGTGGAAGTGAACCTCAATAAACCTTTGAAAGGAACAGTGATGATTAATGGAGAAAGGTATTTTGTTTCGTATGAAGGAATATCTGCAATCTGCTCGTCTTGCGGAATGTACGGACACTTAGTTCATGCATGCCCACGAATCGTTATGGAGCAGACCAGTGCTGTGGCGCCCAATGTAGGGGCGATAAGGAATGAGAATATCGATCCCATGGGAAGGGAAACAGACTTTACCAGAGTGGGAAATGCAAGAAGAAAACCAGAGCAACAAAGACATGTTGAAGGTGAAATGCGAGGCATCAATAGCAAAAGTATAGAGAGCAGTAAGCTGAGAGGAGAGAGGAATGATGACAGGAGAAGAGAAGTGATGGTTTCGAATAGGTTCGGAACTCTAGCAGCAGAGGGGGAGATGGAGGAGCATGAGGAACTGGGTGGAAAAGATGATGCAAACAAGGAGAATGAGAACACGCTTAACATAACTAATGGAGATGCGAGTGGAGGTCGTGAGAAGACTATCACGTTTGGTGCAATGGGAAATCAGGGGAATAAGAAAGGGGGTAGATTGAGCTCTAGAGAGAAGCCAAACACCCAGAGAAGCCCAAGTTTCATAAAGCCTAAAACGAAATTTAGTGGGCCTTCACGTGGACTGATATATGGCCCAATTAGAGGGGACATTGACTTGTCCGTCAGTGGGAAGAGATTGCGAGTGGAGAGAGAGAGCGTTGGCCGACCAGGAGGTGCTTTTGCCGGAGAGGGGGAGGTAGAGGAGAATGAGCAATCCCCAGAGTCCGCTAGTATGGAGAAGAATATGCAGATGGAGCTTTTACCCCTTGATGAGACGGAACCCCGTCTGGATCAAGTGGGAGAGGAGCAGACGAGAGTGGAGGCATAATGGTGTGCCCCGGTGATTCTAGTTCTTGATTATAAATCAATGATGAAGTGCATTCTTTGGAATTGCCGGGGGGCGAATAAACCTCAATTTCGAAGATCAATTCGGTATCTGGTAAAGAAGTTTACTACGGATATTCTTGCTGTGTTTGAAACCCATGCTGGGGGAGCAGCGGCGGGTCGTATTTGCCAGGGTTTGGGGTTCGAGAACTCCTTTAGAGTGGATGCGTGTGGGCAGAGTGGAGGTTTGTGGCTTCTCTGGAGATCGGAGATAGGACAATTGGAGGTGATGAAATCCTCAGATCAGTTTATTCATGCGAGGATAGGAGGGGGGACAGAGGGAATAAACTTAATTGTTGTGTATGCCGCTCCTACACCTAGTCGTCGGAGAGGTTTATGGACAGCGTTGGGGGAGGTACTAAGGAATATTGTTGGTCCAGTCTTTATTGGAGGCGATTTTAATACCATTGTACGAGTAGATGAACGGAGTGGTGGCAATGGTAGATTATCGGAGGATTCACTGTTGTT
The DNA here is from genome assembly GCA_016432835.1 of Brassica nigra. NCBI lineage: Eukaryota > Viridiplantae > Streptophyta > Magnoliopsida > Brassicales > Brassicaceae > Brassica > Brassica nigra. Next base: position 9,471,223 of record CM028247.1, on the reverse strand, counting down.
TGGTGATTGGATAAATGAGGAGTCGCTAATAGATATGGGGTTTAGCGGTAATCAGTTCACATGGAAGAGGGGGAAGACAGAGAGCACGTTCGTGGCAAAGAGACTAGACAGAGTGTTCTGTTGTGCCCATTCCAGACTTAAATGGCAGGAGGCAAGCGTTACTCACCTGCCGTTTCTCGCGTCTGATCATGCTCCATTATACCTACAGCTTACGCCAGGGGTACGAGGAAATGCGTGTAGGCGTCCTTTTCGGTTTGAGGCGGCGTGGCTGCAACACAGTGAGTTCCAAGAGCTGTTAGTGGCTTCTTGGAATCGGGAGATTGATACCCGAGAGGCACTGAAACAGCTGGAAGTGAAACTTAAAAGGTGGAATAAAGAAGTATTCGGGAATGTTCAGAGTAAAAAAGAGAATTTAGTCAAGGAGATTAAAGAAGTTCAGGAGCAGATTGACCTGAATTCTACCGATGAACTGTTGGCTAAGGAGGGGGACTTACTGAAGGAGTTTGAAATAGTCTTAGAGCAAGAAGAATATATTTGGTTCCAGAAATCTCGAGAGAAGTGGGTGGCTCATGGAGATAGAAATACTAAGTTCTTCCACATGTCAACTATTATTCGAAGAAGGCGGAATAGAGTTGAGATGCTGAAGAATAATGAAGAGAGATGGGTATCAGACCCTCAGGAACTTGAAGAGTTAGCTGTGAATTACTTCAAGAAGCTCTACTCCTTAGAAGATGTTGATTTAGCTCCACAAGATCTACCGGCGAGGGGATTTACGAGGCTTACAAGCGAGGACCACATTACCTTGAATAAAGTCTTCTCAGAAGCAGAAGTGGAGAAGGCTATTAGAAATATGGGGAGCTTCAAGGCGCCAGGCCCAGATGGTTTCCAGCCAATCTTCTATCAGAGATGTTGGGAGACTGTAAAGGCATCGGTGGTTAGCTTTGTACTCTCGTTCTTTGAGACTGGAAAGCTACCAGAAGGGACGAATGATGCGCTTGTGGTACTGATACCAAAAGTGATGAAACCGGAAAGTATTACTCAGTTCCGCCCCATTAGCCTATGCAACGTGTTATTTAAAATCATAACAAAAGCAATGGTGGGACGGCTGAAGGAGATGATGAAAAAGATGATTGGCCCTGCTCAATCTAGCTTTATTCCTGGTCGTTTAAGTGCAGACAACATTGTGGTAGTACAGGAGGCTGTGCATTCGATGAAAAGAAAGAAGGGTCGGAAGGGTTGGATGCTACTGAAGCTAGACTTAGAGAAAGCTTATGATCGCGTGCGTTGGGACTTTTTGGAGGATACGCTGAGGACAGCTGGATTGTCAGAAGCTTGGGTGGGAAGGATTATGGAGTGTGTTTCGGGTCCTGCGATGAGCATCTTGTGGAATGGAGAGAAATCAGAAACGTTTAAGCCATCTAGAGGACTTAGACAAGGAGATCCCCTATCTCCATATTTGTTTGTCTTGTGTATGGAGAGGTTATGTCATTTGATTGAGGGCGCGGTGGAGGAGAAAAAATGGAAGCCTATAAAACTGTCGAGTGGTGGACCGGAATTATCACACATCTGTTTCGCTGATGATCTGATTCTATTTGCGGAAGCTTCAGTAGCGCAAGTGCGGGTGATAAGAGGAGTGTTGGAAAAGTTCTGCAGTGCCTCTGGTCAGAAAGTTAGCCTTCCAAAGTCGAAAATATTCTTTTCGAAGAATGTCTCAAGAGGAAGAGGGGAGAGGATAAGCAGAGAAAGTGGTATTGCATCAACAAGGGAGTTAGGAAAATATTTGGGGATGCCGATTTTACAAAAAAGAATAAATAAGGACACTTTTGAGGAGGTTCTGGAGAAGGTTGCATCAAGACTCTCAGGGTGGAAGAAGCAAACGTTAAGCCTGGCAGGAAGAGTTACTCTGACTAAAGCAGTGTTATCTTCAATACCTGTGCATTCGATGAGTACGATTTGTCTGCCTGCTAGCACGCTTGAGAAACTCGATAGCCTCTCAAGAAGTTTTGTTTGGGGAAGTGGACAACATCTAGTATCTTGGGACAGAATCTGTAAGCCTAAAACGGAGGGCGGGCTTGGGATAAGAAAGGCAAGAGATATGAACAAGGCTTTGATAGCTAAAGTCGGGTGGCGTCTGATACTGGAGAAGGATAGATTATGGGCTAAGGTGTTACGAAGCAAGTATTCAGTGAGAGATATTCATGATCGTACGTGGATGGTGGCGGGGACTAATGCGTCGTCTACTTGGAGGAGTATTGTTCTAGGGATCAGGGAGGTGATTCTTGAGGGACATAAGTGGGTTATTGGGAATGGAAGAGAAATAAAGTTTTGGACGGATAAGTGGCTTTCTAACCATGAGATTGCAGCCGATGTCATAGCCAATCTCCCAGACGGTTATGAAGATGTGAAAGTTAGAGAACTATGGTTGGAGGGTGGAGGCTGGGACCTCAACAGAATTGCTCCTTTTGTTACAGAGGAGAAACGACTGGAACTGGCAGCAGTTGTGGTGGATACGGTGACCGGAGTACAAGATCGGCTGGCTTGGGGGGAGAATTCGAATGGGAAGTTTTCAGTAAGCTCTGCCTATGCAATGATAACAAGAGATAACTCCCCAAAACCAAATATGGGGTGCTTCTTTGAAAGTTTATGGCGTGTGGTAGCGCCAGAACGAGTTAGGATGTTTCTCTGGTTGGTGGTAAATCAAGCAATTATGACAAACGCTGAAAGATATCAACGCCATCTGAGTGGCACTGATGTGTGTCAAGTCTGTAGAGGGGGTATTGAAACAATCTTACATGTGCTGAGGGACTGTCCTGCGATGACTGGAGTATGGCTTCGCTTTGTTCCAGCTGCGAAGAGAACGATGTTCTTCTCGAAAACTTTACTTGTATGGCTCTATGAAAATTTGCGTGATAATACAGTGAGAAACGGGGTTCCGTGGTCGACAATGTTTTCCCTGGCTGTTTGGTGGGGATGGAAATGGAGATGTGGGAACGTCTTTGGGGATAATCGGCTGTGGAAGGACAGAGTACAATTTTTAAGAAACTTGGCAAAAGAAGTGATGCTAGTAAGTGAAGCAGAGAAGAGAAACATTGCTAGTGGCACCAGGGTTGAACTAATGATAGGCTGGATACCGCCTAGAGTGGGATGGATGAGGATGAATACAGATGGAGCATCACATGGCAATCCGGGGCCGGCGACTGCAGGGGGAGTATTACGGAACGGTGAAGGTGAATGGTGTGGAGGATTTATTTTGAATATTGGTAGGTGCTCTGCTCCCTTGGCGGAACTTTGGGGAGTTTATTATGGGTTAGTGGTGGCTTGGGAGAAAGGGATACGAAGATTGGAGTTGGAAGTTGATTCCAAAGTGGTGGTGGAATTTCTTACGACAGGGATTGGGGATACCCATCCACTGTCTTTCCTGGTACGGTTGTGCCATGGCTTCTTGGTAAAGGACTGGTTAGTCCGAATTGTTCATGTGTTTAGGGAGGCAAACCGCGTTGCAGATGAGTTGGCCAACCTTGCTTTTTCTTTTCCTTTTGGTTTCCATAGTCTGGACGATGCCCCATTAGAAGTGGCTATGTGTTTGAGCGAGGATGTTGATGGTCTCTCAAGGCCACGACGTACTCGGGTGTAGTTGGAAGTTTGATGTTTAAATAAATATTGGGAGATTTTCTCCCATTTTCCCACCAAAAAAAAAAAATGCAACGAAGAAATAAAATGGTAAGAACATTAGTAATAGTCAAACTTTGAGCTTTATTAGTGTTTATTTCATAATTGAGATTAACAAACAATAAAATTAAGGAGGAGGTATATTTAGGGTTTTAGGGGATTTGGGATTGCAGCAACACGTTAATCCTTTACAGAAGCCTCCAGTAAACCCTAAGCTAATGCAGAGTGTATCGCAGTCTGGTACAATATCGGAATGACATACCCCTGGGCATACATCATTTAACCCTGATCTTGCTTCTGATCCTGTAATTTTTAATTTTTCGTTATGTTCGTAACCCAAAATCCAAGTATACATGCGGTTACTTTAACTGCATTCTTAAAAAACTTACTGAAATCTATTAAAAAAAATTACATGAGCAAGAATGCTTTGAGATTTTCAGAAAATTAAAATAATCTTCATATCCTCATAAATATAAATAAACATGAATATAATTTGGTATTAGTTGACCGACCTATGATGATCAAGAACATTGCTATGACAGAAACTGCTATGAAAGCATATGGAGATCTCCAAACACCCATGTTTTGTTTTCCTCAATAAATTATTTCTATGGTATCTGTAAAATCTTGTGAATGTTTATTTATCTGGATCTTCTGGAGTATTTATAGATATTTGAAGCTCTTTATATCCCACTTGTAAAATTTTAGTCATATTTATTTATTACATGTCAGATTCAATTCTATACATTTTGGTAAATGAATTAGTATACAATTATTTTTTTGGAAAACAAATGAATATACAATAACTTTGACTTTCGTAATATAAATCTTTATATACCTAATATACTAGGAACTTTTAATATTTTAACATATGATCATATCTTTTTTTGACTAATCATTTGATCATATCTTAGACAGATCTTAATTATAAAATACTAGAATATTCATCCAATGACATTTTCACGTTATCGATATATATATATATATATATATATATATATATGTATATATATCAGTGGCGGACGACGTTGAGTTAACGGGTCACGTGCCCCGATTCATTTTGTTTTCCTTAACTAATCTTGTGATAATTATGTCTAACTGACGCAAAGCCTATAATAATGCCCCCAACTAGTTCAAATTATATGTTAGTGCCCCCATCTATAAACTCCCCTAGATTCGCCACTGATATATATCAAAGATAAGGAGAAAAGGAAAATTAGTAACGTTGAAACTATAAGTCCTATCCAATCTATCTATCTATACTATCAAAATAGAAGTCATGACTTCTTTCATATGTGATTTTTTTAGTTGCACCTTTCCTTTAATTTCGATAAATATATTTTTTTCATACTAATAAATAAAATCTGTGTAACTACTTTAATCATGATATCTTTTGATATCTTTTCATTTTAGATACAAGTATATATATTTTAAAAAATTCTAACAAATTTGTTGAAAAAGATTTTAACAAGATCTCAGTGTTTAAATTTGATGTAAAATTTTTCACTAATTTCGTAAATTATAATAAAATATTGTTATACATGAATATATATATATCGTATTTTACTTTATTTTATAATCATAATCTTTCATATTAAAATAATTATTATACTTTACTAAAATATGATAAATCATATTAAATTGATATATTAATAGTTTATTTTCATAAATATAAATATTTATGTTAAAAAAATATAGTAAGTTAGCAAAACAGGTTTCACATAATAAATTATATAATACAAATTAACATATCTTAAACTTGCATATATAACAATATATTATCTAAAATAAATAAACATAAAAATTGCTAAAAGGTAATCTAGACTTTTAAGTGGGGGTAAGAATTTAGCATAAATTAAATACAAATTAATTTTGAAATATGTTGTTCCATGCATATATTTATTCCTTTAATAATCAAATCCAAATTCAAGAAAATAAATATAAAAAAAAACGACATATACATGTGACCATTTGAAACAATTGATTAATTAAGACATGTAAACTATAAAATTATTGTATTTGAAATAGTAATATAAAGATTTAAATATATGATTAACGTTAATATATATCTCTAATGATGTAAAAAAAATAGGGATAATTTGAAAAACACATTAATTGCTATTTTTAATTTGAGAAATACACCTCTTCTTTTTGCTTTAGAAAACTACTCTTTTCCATACGTGATAAGACGTTATTATCTTGATTTTAATTAAATTTACAAATCGTATTAACTGAAACTTTTATACTTTACGTGATTTCCTTGATCAATCTTAAATTTCTCATATGTATTATTTCATGCTTGGCTGGTCGCATATCACACAAACAATCTCCAGGTTAGACCAAGGGAGCTGATCGAGCTTTTGCTCTCTTTGTCCTTCTTCAAGACTCTTTACTCAACACATAACCTCTCCACTATGTAAAAATTGGGATATTTCTCCAGCGAGTTTGATTTGCACGGTATAAAGGACATACCCTAGTTTCCTACTTTACTCATTTGATCTTCCTAAATTGAAGGCACGAAACTCAGAATCAACATCTGCAACGTAACTGAGAAGAAGTATACGTTATATTTCAGATATCTCTTGAAACTAGTATTTGCTTGGTTTCTTTGTTTACATGTTGAAAGAATGGGAGAGAGGTTTCTTTGGTATTTCACGTATCACCTACACAGAGAAAGTATTCTGTATATATATTGTTGGGTGTCATAAGATCCTGTAATTTGTTACTTTGAATGTGGATTATAAATATTAAATGTGGATAGCTTAGACATTTTACCTAGTAGAAAGTGTATATTCAAATAAGTTAAATGAAGGTGTAGTATTCAAAATAAATTCTTCTTTCGAAGTATATTTCCAAATTTTCTCCAAAAAATAAAAAAATATATATATATATATATATATATATATATATATAAAATGAAACATCCACGCGATTCATAGTCTAGCTAATACTTAAAACTCTTTTGTACAGCTGATGCATGTACATGAAGAGGCTTGCAAATACAATGACTATAAGGTGAGGTAATATTTTTTCTTCAATCGGCGCGTAAGTGTTCCCTGTCCCTGTCCAAACCTAGCACTGTAAACATCGAGCGAACGAGCTTGGTTATACGATGCACTTGAAAGAGGTCAACTTTATAATAATTTTTGCAATGTTTTGTTCTTGAAACTTTGATCTTTTCAGTGTTGAAGAATGTAACAAACTAACAAGCTCATATATATATATATATATATTGTTCGACAGAGAATACAAATGTTAATAAAGTGTTGGAATTGCGAAATCCTTTGCCCACCTCTTTATTCTCAGATTAGTACGATATTGTCCACTTTGGACTCAAGAAGCTGGCCCGCATGGATTTACTTTTGGTTTACTTCCCAAAAAGCCTCGTACTATTAGAATTGGACATCTCTTTTTATATTAGACTTTCCTTTGTCTAATATCCAATGTAGGACTTTATTTGATATCTCACATTCTCCCCCTCAAACTAAAGACCACACTCATCTCATCTTGTGTGTTTAACTTGGTTTTTCCCGACCATATTAGTATATTACTGTACAAAAAAGCAGAGGTGGTCCTCAGTTTTACGAGTTCAGAGCTGAAATGTTTTTGCCTCCTTTACATAAATATTTAAATAGCATCTTCACGTACGCATGTCACTGGATCAAATAAATTAGGGTTTTTTCTAACGCAAAATTAGGCTGAACTTTGTGAAAAATAGCTATGCAACAAGGTTTGATCAAAGATCTCATCGAACAAAACCAATCTATCTAACGGCAGCCTAAACAATTTAGCCTCAACAAAATTTATAGAACAAGTGATTACAAGCTTTATGTTTCATACTTGTAACTAGAACCGGCTCTCAAACTTACATTCCATCTGTGATATTTAGAAGGAAAAAAAAAACAAAAAGTTGGATTGTTTCTAACTAGGATGGATATTCGGGTATCCGTATGGATATTGGTTTGGTCCAGGTCTATTCATATTTTGGGTTCTGGAGGCTAAAGATTTAAATCTCACCAAAATATTTATAAAGATTAGTTAGAGTTTGAATTTTTGCGGGTTTATTTCGGATCTTTGCAGGTTCGTTTCAAATTCAGATATTCATTTAAATTATGTAAGTAAATTAAAAATTTCAATGTGCCTTAAATTCCTTAAAATTCAAAAAATAAAAAATAAATACAACATATAAGTTTGAAAAATATATGCCAGATATCTAAAATTAACATGAAAACAGGTTTGATTTACATATTTGGGTAAATAAGCCGTAGGTATTCAAAGTATTTTCAATGTTTTGAATATTTTTTGAATATTTACTCTACCTATTTTTCAAGTGTTCTGAGTATTTCTAATATTTTGAATATTAAATCTAAATATAGTTAATATATAAGAGTATAAATTATGAGTCAGGTATTTTTGGTATCTAAATATCTTGGTTTGTATTGGATTTAGGTTTGGTTCTTCAAATACCAAAAATTTAGATCCGTTTAGATATTCAATTGGTTTCAATTTGGGTCGTACTATTTTACAAATTTTTGGATCGAATTTGGTTCTGTTTTTCAGCTTCAGATATTTTGTTCAACCCTAGTTCCGACTTTCGTGTTATAGCTACATTCATCATATTCATCAGATCCTTAAAACAAACCATTTGCGGTCACCTGTTGGCATTTACGGTTTACCGATCAACCAGTCCCGACTTCTATACCAAATAAAAGTGAAACAATTATATTGAGATAAATAAGTTATTGTCAATTTTATATTTTACTTTTGAAATTCAGATATTTTTTTGGTTTTGATTTGGAATTCAAAATATTTTATGGAATGAGATTTTTTAAAAAGCAATTTACATGTGAAAGAAAATGAAAACAATTTGGAAAAATAACCATAGTCCTGTTTGAGCGAAGCTCTCGATTGAATATTTGGATTGACATAAAGTTTAGAATTTTATAAGAGTTTATTTTATTGAATAAGATATCAATCATGATAGTGGTACAAAAAAATAGCAATCGTGATAAACGAAAACGTACAATTACGAAAGAGGGGGTTTAGAAGATTTTGGTTTACAGCAACACGTTAATCCTTTACAGTAGCTTCCAGGAAACCCTAAGCCAGCGCAGAGTGTTTTGCAGTCTGGTACAGCTACAGGTGAACATACACCCGGACACTTGGGATCATATATCTCTGGTCTTGCTTCTAATCCTATAAATATTAATATAATGTTTATTACCAAAAAAAACAAGATCCAATGTTCATAACTTTAATTGAAAAAATAGTAGTTATCCTGCTAATCATAAGCATTAATCTTATTCTACGTAGTTGACTAACCTGTGATGAATAATATAACAATGATAGAAACCGCAAGCATAACGTATGGAGATCTCCGACTATCCATTCTTTTTTAAATTCTTTCTTTGATGGGTATGATCTCTTGTGAATCGATTTTTATTTGGATGTTTTTTGAAGTAGTTGTAGAGATTTGAACCTCCTAATATAGTTATATTTTCATATATGAGTCGTGATTATCTCCAATAAATGAGTCAAATTTTGTTAAATGAGACAAACTTTGGCAATAAATGATTTCGTATACGGTAACTTTGACTATCTATTACTATATATGGGTAATTATCAAGGAAAGAGTATCAATCACAACTCATTTGATTTACTCAATCACAATAATCACTCCATCATATATTCTCCTTAGTGTTGTATGCATGATCCTCTCATTTAGTATTTGATTCATATAGCTCCACTATACAAAGCTGTGTAACTCCATTATAACAATTTGATTCAGCCCAATGTTTTGATCGAGTATTTGTAGTATATAAAGGCTTTATTAGAGTTTATTTTATTAGATAAGATAACAATCTGAATTAACAAAAAAAACAATTATGGATGAGGCTACTTGAGGGGTTAGAGGATTTTTTTTTTGCAGCAACACGTTAATCCTTTACAGTAGCCTGCATGAAACCCTAAGCCAGTGCACAGTGTTTTGCAGTCTGGTACAATTCCAGGTGAACATACACCCGGACACTTGGGATCATATATCTCTGATCTTTCTTCTGATCCTGTATTATTATATTATGTTTTTTTTTTGTAACTGTGTTATTATATTATGTTTATAACCCCAAAACAAGCACATATATTATAACCATTGTGCTGCTATTAATATAGTTTAATTTTGTACAATAAACTTTGGAATTATATATATTAAAATAATAACATGACAAGAACGGTCTTGTTCTTTTATGTGTGTGTGAGGAGAGAAAGAACATTGGTAATACTTTTCCAAAATTCATAACTTTAGTTGTGAATAATCGTAGATCATATATATCCTGATAATCATAAGCAGTAATCTTATTTTACGTAGTTGACTGACCTGTGGTCAAGAACATGACAATGATAGAAACCACAATGATAGCGTACTGAGATCTCCGAATATCCATTACTTGTGTATTTTTTTAAAAAAATTATTTCCTAGTTATGGTAAGATCCCTTGTGAGTTGTGAATCGATCCTATTTGGATGTTTTTGGAAGTAGTTTTAGAGAATTTGAAGCTCCTAATATACTCAAATTTTGATAACTAAAAGTCGTGTTAATTTACGAGAATCAGATTCACGGTATATTAATTTGCTGAAAACATTAATTAGTATATGATTTTTCCTTATTAGCAATAAATGAAGTAGTATTTTTTTAAAACAAAAGTTTAATTTGCTGAAAACATTAATTAGTATATGATTTTTCCTTTGCTTTTTGTCCGATGCCCGAATTGGTTTAACTAATTTACAGTTTGATTTTATTTAAGGTTAGTTAAATTCAAACAAAAGTTTATTTTTTGAGAAAGGGCTTAAATTAAAAACAAAAGTTAAGTCTGCATCTTCTAGAATATAGCAACCTTATATATATTTACATAGGATCTGGTATCAATTACATAAATTTTTGTTAGTATAAACAAAATACTTTCTTTTTTTTGAACAATAAACAAAATACTTTAAAATCAACCTTTTGACTCATTGTCCAAATAAAACTTTAAAACATGCTTTTATGGAAACATATATTTGTAATTTATTAATAATCACAAATATGATAGATATATTGAATATATATATGCCCAAATAGACACTTTCAGAAAGTATTTGTATATTATAAATTAGAGAAAATATTAGTCAAGTTATATATCTTTTTAATATCTTAAATATGATACAAACTAATTATTGAAAAAGTCAAAAAAAAAAAATCTATCAAACAGAAGAATCGTCCCACAATATTTTTTGCCATAAAAGAAAATTTACAAATAATGACATAACTAGTAATGATACTATATATATTCTAACTTATCATGTTCATATGATATCAGAACTTCTTCTAACATTGTTTTCGGTTTATTGTTCTTTTAGTTTTGTTTCCAGTGAGATTTGTAGTCCGTATATATCAACGACTTGCAGAATCACATATAACTCCAACATATATAATGGCAACCATTAAATTTTCATCTCTTCTATTTTCTTTGTTGCTAGTCACTGTTCTCTTCCTTATGCCAATAATTTCAGGTAAACATTTATTTATTGGCAATTAGATCATTTCAAGCACAGTATGCAACTTGTTCGAAAACGGAAGCTATGATTTTATTACAATGATTAGTTGCGATGACATACATATATTTTATTCTTATATATTATTCTCAGTAATATCATGGTGGAAACTGAAGCAATGGTAATTTATACATAAAAATGAATGTCTATTGGATACATCAAATTCAAATGACACAAAATACTGGTGTAGTTGTATTTGTATTTACATGTTAAATACGAATGTCTATAGGATACATCAAATTCAAATGACACAAAGACTGGTTAATATACGACCATTTTTTTTATTTTGAAATGTTTACTTAGATATTTTTAATGTTTAATTAGAAAAGTTTATAACCAAATAATAAAAAATTGAATCGTAGTCAGAAACAAAGATGTGCACTCGTAACAAAATTGATTATAAATTGTTTAAGATCTTTTTATTGTATTTGGTTATGAACAAAAACAGGACAAATGGTGCCATGTCTACCCGGGGCATGTACAAACTCAGAAACATGCAATTCAGCTTGCAAATCCAAAGGATACAGTGGAGGGGCTTGTGTAAAGATGGGTATTGGGGCAAAGAGCGGTGCTTGTTGCTGCAAACGTAAACTTGAATCTCAAGATTCTTCCATATCTAAAGATGCTAATGTCCTCATTTCTAACTAATTCATTATTTTTATAGATATGTAATTTTTATTATATGAATAAAAACATATATGATTGAATATGGATTCTATATTCCCGTTGAACAAAGGGTCATGTTAGATGACATACACCTACCGGAGATCCACGATACTTGCAGCGCCATTTTAAAAGATCGGTAGATGGGCTTTTCGTACTAAAGGCCCAATAAGAATCTGTCAAAAAGCCCAATAGACCGTTATAAAAAGACGATGAACAACAAGTAAACCAGATTCCAGATCGAAAAGTTAATAAACCTTGGTGAATAGCAACGATCGTTAAATCAAATGGATCCAAAACCGTCGGAGTTTACAGCGGATGATCCGCTTCACATCTTAGGATTCGAATTCGAAGAGCTGTCCGCCACCAGAGTCTCCGGCCGCCTCACCGTAACCGAAAAATGCTGCCAGCCGTTCAAAGTCTTGCATGGCGGCGTGTCCGCTCTGATCGCCGAAGGACTCGCCAGTCTCGGCGCCGGAATCGCCTCTGGTTATAAACGCGTCGCCGGTGTACATCTTTCCATCCACCATATCCGACCTGCTGCCCTCGGCGAATCCGTCTTCGCCGAATCTTTCCCGGTCTCCGTCGGGAAAAATATACAGGTATAGTCTATCTACCTATACGTAAACTTGTTCGCTCGTATATAATTGTTTAATTAGATGTTTTTTTTGGTCAACGACATATAGATATGTTTGTCTGATTTAATAAAAGAAACTTGGTCAAGATTAAACATAAGATAATTTTTTTTTCCGGGTTTTGGTTGGTAAAAAACGTGACGAGTTAGTATTTATCCATCAACTCTATGTTTTTAATCAGTTGATTATTAAAATTTGAAATACGTATTTGATGACACAATGAAATGGTAAGAAAACTCATTATGTTATTTTTTTGTGAGTCATTTCGTGTATATTGTGAGCTTTTTTTTGTCCTAACAGGGTAATTATCATTTTCAAGAAAAAAAAAGGATTAATGTTACAAATAATGATTAACCAAATGACACATGTCAAGAAATAGTGAGCCTTTGAGATATTACTTATCTCAGCTTTAAGAAAATGGTAGGTAGAGGAAGCGTGGGATTGGTAATATTTAGAGTAAAATGGTGAAATATAAAAAGGTGGAAATGAGAGTAAATAAGAAAGTGGGAAAGAGAAGAAAAGTAAAAGAAATAAAGTTACTCTAGCATAACCCATCGTGATATTGGGTGTACATACTCTCTTATGTAAACAGTAAGTAGAGTAAATATAGAAAAATACAATTTTATCTGATTGGCAACAAATCAGCGCAACCTGGAGTAATTAACTTTTTGGTGAAAAAAATTGCGCTATAAGTGCCATTCAATCACAGCCGAAATGAAATGACTAGTAGTGAGTTGTTTGTGGGGCACTTTGTTAACATGCATTTGACTAAACGAACGAAACCCTTTCTATCGAGATATTTTATTCCAAAATTTACCAATGAATGTTAGGTATGGGAGGTTCGGTTATGGAAAACCAGGGAACAGGAGAAGAAGAAAATGATATCAACATCCCGTGTTACTCTCGTAAGTGGTTTACCTGTACCGGACCACGCTAAAGATTCTTTGGACCAGCTGAAGAAGTTTGTATCCAAGTTGTAATTTTCTATTTGTATCTATCTGACTCACGGCCTTGTTTGTTCGGAATAAATAACTGTTTACTAGTTGTCTAGTTGGTGGTTGTATTGTATCATACCGAACGATTACATAAATTTCCCCCAAGTCTTTATTTAATCTTTGGTCTAGTTTGCAGATCATTTCTTTTTTAAAATTATATTAAGAGAATATCTTGTTAGAAGGTCCAAATGGTATTAAATTATGATTACAAAAACAGAAATAACCAGTAATTATGGAATGTGACAGTGACACTACACATACCTTATGTATGAATAGCTCATGGAGTACTGTTACGTTTGGTTACAAATAACGGAAAACGAACTAGACCATGCCATATGTTTTTTTTATAAATGATCATCTTCCAATCCATCTCTATGTGATTAAACATCATGCCATTTTGTAAATCCTAACGCCGATGCTCCATCGTTTTTGTTCCTCACGCAGTAGACCATGCCCATAAGAGTGTAGTGGCATGCTTAACCCCTTTACAGAGTAGTCTAAAAAGCGCCAAAAGTGAAAATGAATCTACTCGCCCATCAGGTGTTCGATACAATGCTTCTCTGTGGAGATATGGCGACGAAGTTGAGATTCGCTTCTTCTTCTTCTTCTTCTTCTTCTTCTCCGGTATTAATGGCGGAGTTACCTGACTTGAGGAAAAGAAACAAGAGGAGACCTTTAAGGATGATCAAATGCAGAGCTGACAGTGGACGCGTGACCGTCGGCGACGACGTGTTTTCCGTTACGACTTCTTCTAAGTACGAAGTGGACTATCTGGGTCAAAGCACCAAAGGAGATTTGAATCTCAAGCTTGACCCTCTCCTCTCATTTGGTATACATCTTCTGACTGCTTAGAGAAATTGAGCTTTGTTTATTGAGATGAATAAGAGCTAAAGTTCGAACCTTTTCATTGTGGGTATCTCGTTGACTTGTCTCGCTGTAGGAGCAATTGCAAAAGTTTAAATTTTTTGTCCTTTTGTTTCTTTAGGTAGTCTTATGTTAAGATGCAGATGTTAACTTTGTATTACCCATGTAGGAAATGGGCAGGCTACGTTGGAGGGTCCAATTGAGGAGGTAGCAAAGACAGAGGCTCAAGCTGCTGAAAATTTGATCAGGGAATTGGGTATCCAGGTTCGTTATTTAATCCTTGTAATTTGTGTCTTACATATTCTCTGCATTTTGAGTTTGACTGTTTGTGGATAGATTTGTATCTGGTTCTTGCGATGACCATTCACTGATCTCACACATTCATGCCTGATATTGCAGGGTCCTTTCTCTGCTCAACATTCTCCTCGCGGTATATTTTGTAGCCGTACACTGAATCTACGGTCTATTAGTGTAATTGGATATGATATGGATTACACATTGATGCACTACAATGTCATGGTGAGTTCTTCTTTTCTCATACTTATATAGGAACGATGCATGCAGAAGATACATCCATAAGTGACTCGACTCTATGGCCTTGTTCAGGCTTGGGAAGGAAGGGCTTATGACTACTGCATGGAAAATCTAAAGAACATGGGTTTCCCTGTTGATGGACTTTCTTTTGATCCGGAACTGGTAATATGGTTATTCTTGTGATGCTTGAAAGGTTCCACCTTGTAGTATCCTCTCTAGGTTTTTAGTGCTAAACCCAAAATATGTCCTCTCTTATTATAGGTTATCAGGGGTCTCATGATCGACAAAGAGAAAGGTAATTTAGTCAAGGCTGATAGATTTGGGTATGTGCAGAGAGCCATGCACGGTACAAACATGTTATCAAATAAAGCTGTCAGGTATGGTAGACTTTTCAACACCACTCAGTTGCATAGTCTTTATTCTTTATGTGAACGATTGGCTTTATGTGGATGACAGTGAGATCTACGGAAGAGAGTTAGTTGATCTTCGGAACCAGAGCCGTTGGGAGTTTCTGAACACATTCTTTTCTGTTTCAGAGGCTGTGGCTTATGCGCAGGTTGGTTTATGTTGGGCACAATTTGCTTTTGTATTTATAATCTATAAGTCTTATATAATGTTCACATTACGTTTCTCAACTATTGCTTTGTCACCCCACACACACACACATTAACTTTCTTACTGAGCAATTATAATTAAAAAACTTTTTCAGATGGTTGATAGATTGGATGATGGAGCTATTTCAGCAGATCTTGGCACTCTTGATTACAAAGGACTGTATAAGGTTATTTGCTTCACAGGACCTAAATTTCATTGAATTGAAAGCTTTGCTTATTATTTATCTGTAATCAATGTTCTCAGGCTGTTGCAAAAGCTCTCTTCAGAGCACATGTTGAAGGACAACTTAAGGTATATAATTTGTCTGCAATAAGTCTCTTAGAAACCGGGTTTCCCAGGTCCCTAATTGCTAATAACTGTTTTGCAGAGTGAGATAATGTCCAAGCCAGAACTATTTGTGGAGCCAGACCCAGAATTACCTTTAGCTCTTTTGGATCAAAAGGAGGTAATGTTACTGTCTTACCAGAAAAAAGTGTCTGATTATGATGGTTTCATTTGTTAATGCCTTACTGTTTGGTCACAGGCTGGTAAAAAGCTCTTGCTTATCACAAACTCAGATTATCACTACACAGACAAAATGATGAAGCATTCATTTAATAAATTTCTTCCCAATGACATGGACTGGCGCGATCTTTTTGACATGGTAAGCAAACGTAAATCTGTTTCTGCATTTTAATTGTAAAGCAGTCATTTTAACAGAGAGTAGTTTGCTTTTAGACTTATGTTTCCTCGTCTGGCCAAGTAAAAATCATGTATCCACATAGGTGATAGTTTCTGCGAGGAAACCAGAGTTCTTCCAGATGTCCCACCCTTTGTACGAGGTTGTGACTGGAGAGGGTTTGATGCGTCCATGCTTTAAGGCTGAAACAGGTGATTTCTCATTGTTTCTACTGAATGTGAGCTAATAATATTATATGTGGAGAACGTTAATATTTTTCCTTTACCTCAATCTTTGTCTCCCACAGGAGGTTTGTACTCAGGAGGAAGTGCTCAGATGGTAGAGAGTTCTCTTAATGTTCATGGAGATGAGATTTTGTATGTTGGCGACCACATCTACACTGATGTCAGCGTCTCCAAAGTCCACCTCAGGTGGCGAACTGCACTGATTTGCCGTGAACTGGAAGAAGAGGTTTGGATTAATTTTGTTCTGAACTATATAATCAATAAATAACAGAAGTTAAAGGGCTTTGAAATAACAGAAAAAAAGCCGGTTTGGTCATGTTTCTCTGCAGTATATGGCTCTTATTTGTAGTCGTGGTCACCGAGAAGAGCTGATAGAGCTTATAAATCAAAAAGAAGTTGTTGGGGATCTCTTTAACCAGCTTCGGCTTGCCCTTCAAAGACGAAGTAAAAGCCGACCTGCTCAGGTTTGTTCGTCTCCTTACAAGATCTAGAGTCCTGTTCTCTCCTTGTGTTGAACACAATGGCTAGTATGATCAGATAATAGAATAAAGATTCGTAATGGAAATTGCTGATAAAGATGTTGCTTTCTCTTTTCCTTCTAGACCCTCGCTGCTACCAACTTGGCTGATCAAGAACTGACGGAGACCATGCAGAAGCTTCTCATTGTAATGCAAAGACTAGATGACAAGATTTGTCTGATGCTCGAATCAGACGGCGAGCTCTTCAACAAAAGGTTTGAAAAAAGTTAAAAAGTCAAAAGCCATTTGATATCTTTAGTTAGATTATTTTGGAATCCCAGAAACGGATGACCCATAGTCCTTGGGTTGTTTACCAGATGGGGCTTCCTTTCGCGTGCGGGTTTGTGGGACAAAAGCCACTTGATGAGACAAATCGAAAAGTATGTGTGCCTCTTCTCTGCATTTCTGAACATCTTGTAGTAAATCTTTTACACACACTTACTTCCCCTCAAAATTGGTTTCAGGTATGCTGATATATACACATCAAGAGTCTCCAACTTCCTCAACTACACACCCTTCATGTATTTCCGCTCACAAGAGCAGGTAAAAGAGCTCAAAACAGATTGTCAGAGTAAAGTACAAATGAAATTTGAGGTCTATGTTAATTAAACTCATCCATGTTATGTCTCTCCTCTGCAGTCACTGGCTCATGATTCTCCCCTTCCTGAAGCAGCTATGGAAAACTAGCAGTTGTTTGTGCCCAAACTTGAGCCAAATGTGTATTGTTGTAATCTTTTTGTAATGAAAAACTGTTGATAGCTGCTTCATAGGCCTTGGTTTGGGTATATAGTGTTTCATAGGTTTTGTGTTTCTGCTGCACTCTCGACATCAGAACCAGTTTGTGCAAAAGATTAAATTATATAAAAGCTTTTGAATTCGTGGTTATTGGTCAAGAAGATGAAAGTTAGAGAAAAAGATACAAACCTATGTGAACTGTTTATATCCACAGCTAAAACACGAACCTATTCAAACACCCAGAACGCAGCGTTTCATCCCTTTCAGTATTTTATTTTATTAGTTAAAACTTTTTTTGCCGTCTCTCGCTCTGTCTTTCCGATTGGCTTGGATTAGTTTCTGGAAGCAAAGACTCCGACTTTCAAACTGTGCGTGGACTCTCTGTCTCTCTCTGCCCTTATCAAAGATACCCTTTTCGATTCTCCATCTCTTACCAAACTCCAACACTTTGGTCTGTTTCAATTTTGTTTTTTTTTTTTTTTTTTTTTAGTTCCCATATCATCTTAATCTGATAGCTGTAATAGCATTTTATCAGACTCCGACTCTTTGGTCTATTTCAAAGTTAGTTTTTTTGTTAACAGATTTGAAGACTTTAGTGATGGCAACGAAGAAAGTGATAGCTATATGTCAGGCAGGTGGACAGTTCGTAACTAACAAAGATGGTTTATTAGTTTACACCGACGGAGATGCTTACGCCATAGACATCGATCAGGACACGTCATTGAGCGACTTCCGGTCCGAATTAGCAGAGAATTTCGGGTTTAGCTGGGAGACTATGACCCTCAAGTACTTCCTCCCTGGAAACAGGAAGACCCTTATCACCATCTCTAAGGATAAGGATTTTAAACGCATGGTCAGCTTCTCCGAAGATGCACCTAATGTTGAAGTCTTTGTCTTACCTGAGGAACCTATAGCGATGATTGTGTCCAGCATGCCAGCTAGCAGGTAATGTGTGTTTCTACTTGAGAATGTGTAAGTTCTTGTTAAACAACATGAATGTTGCTGTGATTGTCCTAGTTTCTGACAACCTAATGGCTGCATCGACAATCAGCGTTCTAAAAATCAGTCTAGGCGGCACTTAGGCGTCTACCTAGTCAGCAAATTGATCATAGAAATGATTTTGATTTTTTTAAAACTGGTTTAACCGGCTGCATAATCAATAATCTCATATAAAACACCTAACTACAGCCTAGCAATTTTGAACATTGTTGAAGATCATAACAAATGATGTGTGAATTTTCTACTTTTCTGTTTGAGACAGGTCAAGTAGGACAACTGCATCTGAAGCAGTAGTACCTGTAGTTTCTGCAGGAGATGTTGGTATGGAAGTTGATGATGATGATGATATAACGACAAATGATTTTCAGATCGATGTGGGAGTAGTAATGCCTGATGTAACCAGCCCTTTACCATGCGATTTCCTTTTAACCGACGAGAAACAACACGTCAAACCCGCACAGCAGTGGAAAAACACCATCACCGGCGTCGATCAACGGTTTAACAGCTTCACAGAGTTCCGAGACGCGTTACACAAGTACTCCATCGCGCACGGGTTCACTTACAAGTACAAGAAAAACGACAGCCACCGCGTCTCGGTCAAATGCAAAGCGCAAGGCTGTCCCTGGCGCATAGCTGCGTCGAGGCTCTCCACCACGCAGCTGATATGCATCAAGAAAATGAACCAGAGGCACACCTGCGAGAGAGCCGTCGTGAAAGCTGGTTACCGTGCGACGAGAGGTTGGGTTGGGAGTATCATCAAGGAGAAGTTGAAAGCGTTTCCTGATTACAAGCCTAAGGATATTGCAGAGGATATAAAAAGAGAGTACGGGATTCAGTTGAATTACTCGCAGGCGTGGAGAGCTAAAGAGATTGCTAGAGAGCAGCTTCAGGGCTCTTATAAAGAGGCTTATACTCAGCTTCCTTTCTTCTGCGAGAAGATCAAGGAGACTAACCCTGGAAGCGTCGCCACTTTCGTGACAAAAGAAGATTCGAGCTTCCATCGCCTTTTCATATCTTTCTACGCTTCCATATGTGGGTTTAGACAAGGCTCTCGCCCTCTCCTTTTCCTTGACAGTATTGTCTTGAACTCCAAGTACCAAGGGGTTATGCTTGTTGCTACAGCTCCCGATGCAGAAGATGGAGTGTTTCCAGTAGCTTTTGCAGTTGTGGATACCGAGACGGAAGAGAACTGGGTTTGGTTCTTGGAGAATCTCAAGTTAGCATTGGCTGATTCACGGAGAGTCACGTTTGTTGCGGATTTTCAAAACGGTCTGAAGAGTGCATTGCCTCTTGTGTTTGGAAACGAACACCACCATCATGCCTATTGCTTGCGCCACCTCGCGGAGAAGCTGAACAAGGACTTGAAGGCTCAGTTTTCTCATGAAGCGAGACGGTTCATGCTCAACGACTTCTATGCTGCTGCTTATGCCACACGACCTGATGGATACTACCGTTCCTTGGAGAGTATAAAAAGCATTTCTCCTGATGCTTACGCTTGGGTTATTGAGAGTGAGCCTCACCGTTGGGCAAATACTTTGTTCGAAGGAGAGAGATATAACCACATGAACTCCACTTTTGGACTAGATTTCTACAGCTGGGTTTCTGAAGCACATGAGTTGCCTATTACCCAAATGATAGACGAACTCAGAGCAAAGCTGATGCAAACGATCTACACGCGTCAGGTGCAATCCAGGGAATGGGTTGGGACAGTGCTAACACCAACTAACGAGGAGAAGCTACAGAAAGAGATAGAACTTGCGAGGTCGCTTCAGGTTTCACGGCCTCACGATAGCTTATTCGAGGTTCATGGTGAATCCATCAATATAGTTGATATCAATCAGTGTGATTGTGACTGTAAGCAATGGAGATTAACTGGTTTACCGTGTAGTCACGCGATTGCAGTGATTGAATGCATAGAGAAAAGCCCTTATGAGTACTGCTCCAGATACTTGACCTCAGAGAGTTATCGGTTGATGTACGCTGAGTCTATTAACCCTGTCCCTAACGGGGGGATGATGATGACAGTGGCGGAGGAACAGCCCATTGAAGGTGTTGTTTCCGTGACGCCTCCGCCCACCAGGACACGAGGGAGACCAAAGAGTAAGCAGGTGGAATCGATAGACATGATCAAGCGTCAGCTTCAGTGTAGCAACTGCAGAGGGTTAGGACACAACAAGAAGACCTGCAAAGCTGGGTCCTAAGGATAGACAGAGAGACAGGGTTAAGGAAAAATTGTAGTTATGATTAGCTGATTTTGCCCAACATTTTGGTTTTTCTTCCGCTAGTTGTTGGTTTTGGGAGTGTGAAGGGTTGTTAGAACAAGCGAACAGAGAACAACCAGCACAGAATCTCTGTTCTTAAATAGCATTAAACTTAAAGATTTTGCAGCAAATGTGTAATGCATTTTATAGTATGTATGTAGTTTGATTTACTTCCCCACCATTTCACATTCATGGAGTTTTGGAATTACAGTCCATAGTATATTTCTTTATATTGAGGACAATAGCTGGAACATGATAAAACTGGACTCAGTTCCCCAGCTTTAAAATCTCACTTCACAGAATCAGCCACACTTGTAAGAAACTTCCAAAATTGCCAACAACACTTGATGTTTTACTTGTATAATTCCCACAGCAATCAAATGATCATATGATATGTGCTTAATACACCCGTGAATAGGGCCAGAAGATAGAGCCTATGATAAATGCTAGCAACAGAAAGATATAAAATGTGAAAAAGAGTAAAATCTCTACCAAGAAATTGATTCCAACCAGTCGGAGGTGAACTCATAGGCCACAAAGGTTACAGCACCAGCAGGAGCAGCTTTCACAGTGGATGGCACAATGCCTTTGTACAGACCTTGCCACCCTTCCGACATCAGTATCTGTTTGAGACCGTCTAACATGTTTCTGTATGCACGTCGCTCCACTCTGGCTCCATATCTAGGATGTCTCTGCAAACCTTCAATCTGCAACAACAAAAACCATGACTTAGATTAACTGAAGTGAAGAAAGATTAAACTGAATATCTTTACAGAGAATCAAATGGGTAAAGATTAACTGACCTGGAAGCGCTTTTTAACCACATCAAGAGGATGGCAGACGAGTTTCGCGCTAGTGCCCGCACCAAGCCCACAAATAAAAAGCTGGAAGCTAGAAAGGTTGGTGTCCACGTTGATCGGGTTTTTGGAAGATAACATGTATCGGTTCCAGTCCTGGTGAATAATCAAACAACCTGATTGCCACTATAAATAAAAAAAAGACAGGTTTCTTAAGAAGACAGAAAATCTATATTCCTATGCGCTTACCATCATCCAACGCTTGAACATATCATACGTGCCAAACTGCAGGCCAGCATAAGGCACGATTTCAACAAGTGTTGGTGTTAATCCATTATACAATCCTCTTATGCCTCGAGATTGGATAATATCGAAAAATGCAGACCTCATTGTTGGATACACCTGTAGACAGTCATCAATCAGTCTTTTATGGTTTCAATGTCACTACATTACAGGCTTCATAAGTCGAGCAACAAACCTTAGGCTCCCCTTGTGAGGCCAGTATTGTCCTAAGAAGATCAAACGGGTACGATCCTAGTGTAGCAGCACATCCTGCTAAAGCTCCACTGACGAAGGATAGATAAGGGCTCAAGTGTATATGATCCTCTGCATTCCGAAAGAGCACAACCAGCTAACGATTAACACAAAACACATTGATCTCCAATACAAAAGCTATTATAAGAAACATTAATTCAAGCAACACAATCTAAGGAATTTTGCCAAAAGTGAATTCTCTTTCACCAATAACAAGACGAGGCACTAACAAACTACAAAGTACCATATCTAGAAAAGAAACAAAGTTACTGTGTAGAGCCATTACCTGTTTTAGTAGAACCAGATGCAAGAGATTTCAACTTATGCAGTACAGTAAACTGAATTGAAGTATATGGCATGACCATAAGCAAAGCTGGCACATTACCACGCCAGAAACCCTGTCAAAACATCAGAACAAAGAACAAGACCTCAGCAAACCTAATGCCACAGACCTTAAAGAAAAAGTTTTAAGAAACGGGAAGTGGGTCAAGAGACAGACCCGAAAACCTTCTTCTCTAAAAATGTCTTTAGTTGCCTGTACCATCCCTGTATACTTCGATGCTCCTGACAAGTTTCCCCTGACCACAGACCATGAACTTGTCGGTTCTAGTTGAACCTGCAATCACACATCAAAGCTTCTTCATCCATCTCCACAGATAAAGCTACTCACTTTCCTAAAGCTACAGAGCAGAAAAAAAGCTAAACTTTATCAATGGCAATGAAAGAAGAGTAACAATACCTGAAATCTAATCTTAATGACATCAAGAGGAGAAGTAACGGTACGGGAAACACCACCGGAGATAGCACCGGCGGAAGCATCAATCAAGGCACGTTTAATCTGGCTGGGATCCTCGACCGCCTCCGTGGAACTCATTTTTTTTTTGTTTTCTAGGGCTTCTTCGTCTCTACAAGCTTAATCAAATTACAAAAACCCTCTCATCAAATATAAAACCTCAGAAAAAAAAAGGAAAGAGAGATCAATTTCACATCTAACATAAGAAAGATATGATCTTTGATTTTTCCGAAAAAATTTACCAGATAACGCGAAGGAGCAGCGACATTTATGACGCTTGATGATCTTGCGGGAGAATGTGAACCTTATAGGGTTTGTTTGCCCCGCGGAATTGGGTGGTGATAGAAAAGGATTTGACTTGACAAAAGGATTAAAAAAGAAAGCTGAGAGCTTTTTCTTCTTCTATCTCCGTCAACGATCGTGTGCTCCTCCGTATCCCCAAATTAAACGCACTTCCCACTTCTTTACAGAAATCAACTTAGCCCCCTCTTTTAATGTTCTGTCGGTTTCAGGAAAATATCAATTTTTAAGCTGATAAAAAAAATATCTTGAAAGGCTTTCCACTTGCAAAGGTTGCTCTTTTTTTTTGACGTGCCTTTACGTCTTCTGAATGGGTGAAGGACTACTAATGTTAGCTTCTCTTTCGACTGATTATGATGAAACACGATGACCATTATTCATACGAGTAGAAAGAATATTTGCTTTTTATTAAACATTGTTTAACGCGTACTTAACCACTTTTTAAACGAATATATGAACAAATCAGAGTTATAGCTATCGTCTAATACATACTATAGTTTCAACATACATGTTACATATTCAAACTCAAATACATCGAACTAGAATATGTTCAGATCCTCAAAGGGCCCCTACTCCCATGATGTGATATTCGCCTTTCTTTCTGAATATTTATGTAATTTCTCTATCTTACAGCTAGAGATTGAAACTGCTAAGCAAACTTTTATAACTTCTTTATAGAATACATTTTTGATGATAAAACTAGAGATGGTCCTAACACTTAACTTGCTCATGGAACTCGTTTATGCTGTGAAACAAGTGATGGCTTTGATATGATTCCTCAACTAAGCGTGGAGCGTGTTATCTTATTTTACACACATGTGAGCTTCTTGTATTGAGCTGTTTCATCTTCAGATGCCTATTGGTGTAGTCTTTCATTTGTACTTCTGTTATCTGCCTCTTCTAAAGTCATCCTATTAATTTGTTTTATATATACAGTAGTATCACCCGTCACTCATTTACAATCCCCCCATATCATTCTGCATATAAACTTCCACCATATATATGGTTATCTAGAGGCTAGAGCACAGATTAAAGATACAAGATGTCACCTTTAGCGTTTTAGCATGAGACCCTGATGTCATCCTCTTTTTTTATTGTGCCACATTATAAAAATATATATATCCCAGACTACACTGATCGAGTGAGATATAAAATACGTGATTTTCTTACCTATATCCATTCTAGACATGTCCTTTTCATGCAATCTTGATAAATTATCTTCTTTGACCAATCAACCCCACACTCGACTTTGTTTTCTAATGATTAGAATATGCATATAGTATAGTTCCTGTTCGGCAGGAAAAAAAGTCGGTTTTCATATACAAATTAGACTACTTATTAACAACATACATTAACATTTCCAGAATAGTACATACAACATCCAACATTCAAATACAAAGTAAGATTCACAAGAATGAAGAAACATAGCACATACCAATCCACACCATATGAGACACACAACCTATCTTGTGGTCAAGAGCCTGAAAACATAGAACAGCCAAAGGCTACATGCCTACATGTCCCTGACTTGGAACATGTTGCGATTCTTGACGACGATGTCGTACATGTGCATCGACTTGAACCTGGAGAAATCAGTAGGGAGTGAGATGAGATGAACGGTGGATGCTTTGTGGAACTGAAGGAGATTAGCATTCTCGTAGTAACGTTCCCAGCCAAGTGCGTAGAGATGTCTCTGGAGATGTGAGTAAGAAGTTATGACCTCGTTGCTTGGAGTGTAAACCAGAACCTTCCGCTTTGCCTTCACAGTGTTCGTCTCATCAGCTCCGGGATTCTCCACTAGCCGAATGACGCCATTCTTGAACATCCACACTCCCGACATCTTCAGGTCTTTATCTTTTGAAGTCGTTCTTGAGGTATCAGGATAGAGGAGACGTGGTTATATATAAAAGCAAGCTCGGTTACTTTTTCTGCCAGTTATTCTATTTTATATATATTCTTGAGAAGTTTGACAGAAATATTGTTACCACAGCGTTTTTTACAAAGTTTTTTAGAAGCAATGTTTATTTTGTTAAGAATGAGATGATGTGCCATTTTAAAATATAATATACGATACATGGACAACTTTGGTAACTTGATTAGAATTTTATTACTCCCCAATTATTTTATATGATTTGGTCATAATATGTATACACAACTTAGTTAATGTAACAATAGTATTAAAATCAAACGTATCTAAAACTAATCTGATTAAATCATACTTCATATATAACTTAACAAATACGTTTGTATCCCATGATTGAAAGATTGAACCGCCTTTGATTGCAGTTGTTTAACCGTTTGTTGATGTTGTACACAACTCAAAATTTTACCATATATATAGTATCTTTAACAGTTGACCCCCAAGCTTGTGAATAATTAATTATGTGAAGCCATTCCTGAATCAGATTATCAGCATGGGCATTCCTTCACTTTCTTGGACTGACAAGTCATTTCGAAGTGCTTGGGGGTATATTGACATATAAAATTGAAGAAGCTGAAATATCAAAAAGAAAGAAATGTGATAATGGGGGAAAAGTATACACAACAAAATTCGAATTCAATATATTTATCTCACATGGATGGGCAAAGGGGATCACACGTCTTCAATTTGGTCCATACATTAGAACATGGGTTGAATCAACCCAACTTCCATATATAATTTAGTTGTAATATAACGAAAAGCTTAATGTTCATGAGTATTATACTAAATGGAGAAGTGTTTGTTCATAATTCATATAGAAAATGAGTATCACTTTTGCTTCTCTTGCTCTTTCCTATCAATTATGACAAAATAGATTCAGTTGTGTTCTCAGACCTCATTGTGGACTCACCGTCATGAGTCATGAGGTAGATAAGATTTCAGTTTTGACGGTTCTAAGAAACGCGTGCATGCTTCACGAGTTAAAGTGGCCCAGGCAAACGTTTTTTGTGCTGGTCTTCTACACTTTTTGAAGACGGCATGGCATGGCCATCCAGTCATCCACACACATCACGTTAAAAATAAATAAATAAATTTCTGAGATTAAAAAGTAGACACAATTTTTCTGCACTCAAATAGTAAGAGAAAACGCTTTTAAAAATCAAATAGGTTCAATGGTACTTACATTTTTATACATTTTATTTTTAAAATAAGACATTTGAGACATAAAATAAGTTGTTTTGGAATCTAGGCTGGGAATGATTACGGTGGACTCTTATAAGCTTGTGGTGATCATTGAGTGAAAACCTCTTGCTTTTTTTATAACGCTGGGTTTGAAATCATCAAAATAAAGGGAGATAACATGAGTTTGGGAGGGACACTCACAGTAACAACGAGGTCCCAGCCTGATAAAAGGAAAAAGAACAGCAAACAAAAAAACCAACTAGTAAAGAGATAGTGTAAGAGGATCAAACTAGTGGACTTGCACAACTCTACATTGTTTGCATGCAATTTGTCATGCACATTTCTGGTTTATAAAAATTTAAATTTAAAAATTATAGAGAAACAGATGGTCTTCTTTAAAATTTAACTTTTTAATTATTTTACATATCAGTTCCCAATCAGTTTTTTGTTTTCTTTTTTGTTTGGTATTCTTGTGAACACAGTATCAGACACTTAAATACTGTATGGGCTAAGACCACTACCACATTAAGGCCCAATAAAAGCCCTCAAGTTTGGCGCCGAATCCCAAGTCGTCTGTTTCTATTTGCCGCTCGATTCAGCTTGGCGGCTTCTGGAACTGAAACTTTTCAGATTGATTTTAGTGTGAGAGAGAGAGAGAGAGAGGAGGTGAAGCGGAACTAATGGCGTCGAATTCGGATATGGGATCGGCTGATTTCGAATCATTGTCATCTACCTCAGACGTGGAGCTATTGAAGAGGGCGTGGCGTAACGAGAAGGCGGCGCCGGAGATTCTTCCGTACGAAGGTGCTCTTGTCGAAAGAGCCAAAGGGCAGATTGAATTAGTGGTAAATTCTCTAAAGCCCTGATCTTTTCTGTTGGGTCGTCCTGAAATCTTAGTTCCCATGTTACTCAGATACTTGTCACTACCAGTTTCTAAGAGTTTGCATCGCCAGCTCTAGTAAAGTTTGAGCCTTTTTGCAATTGTGTAACTACAGGAAGAAAATATTGAAGATTATGTGAAAAATGGCATCGACCCTTTGGTGGTGTCGCTTTATCAGATGGATTTGGACAGAGCCCAGTTTCTACTGAGATCATATCTTAGGGTTAGGCTTCTCAAGGTGTGTTCTTTTGATTGATTTCCTTCTCAGTGTCTACATAAACTTTTGTTGTTATATCTTCTCTAATGGTGAGTGTTGGCTGCAGATAGAGAAGTTTATGTTCCACATCCTGAAGTCAGAAGAAGCTGAAAGCCGCCTTTCTGAGCAAGAGAAAGTGTTTGCTAGAAGGTTTTTTTTTGTTTGTTACATAATTGTCTTATTGTATGTTAACTTGGCTGGTGTCGTGTGAGACATGTATGAATGGGTTGCAGGTGTGCTGAAGATTTAGCAAAGCATTTCGAAGAGAGCGTACTGCTTAAGTTGCCGGAGAACTATCAGTCGGTTCTCAAGCAATCCGTTATAAGCGAAGAGGATGATATGGGTACACCTACCAAAAACCTCATGTTCCATCTCTCAAATTTAGAATCTTAGTTGGTTTAGCTAAGAGTTGCTTGTGTTGGGTGATGACTAAGAGTGTGTCTTGTTTTTCAATTACCAGTGCCGGAGCCGCATTTGGATACCTTTGTTGTTTGTAGAAGCAAGAACTCAATCGTCCTCAATCTATACGAAGAGTGAGAACACTCCTTAACATCATTTTCTCCATACACAAGCTTTCTTGTAGTAACCTAAGTGGGGTTTGTTTGCTCTTGTTTTTGGCAGAGGAGAGAGGCCCGAGATTCTGAGGATGGAGAGTGGCGAGCCCTACTTCATACGTTACAAGGTTGTAAAAGGAGCAATCGAATCTGGGAAGATAGACTTGATCTGAGCTTAAAAGATAGAGAGGTTACAATATGTATTTTTCACTTGAGCATTAGCTGGTGAATTTCTATATTGTTTTTGAGTTTCCTAAATGTAATGGGTAGAAACTTAGCATTACTTGTGGGTTTGTGCAGTTGTCCCTAGTATTAGCTATTCTTTTGCTTAGAATACTTATCATTTTAACGCCGAAAGGTTCAAAAAAAAAATCTTTGTTGGTGTGAACGATCGATATGCATCACATATTCACATCCAATCCGTTTTAAATACTATCTTGGATCCTTAATTGTAATTTGTAAACTTTAGATATTCAAATTTAAAACAATAAAATCTGAAGAAAATAGTTGTAAGATAATATTTAAAACTAAATATGTTATCTTCTAGAGAACAGAATAACCCCAAAATCCACAATTTTCAAAAAAAAAAAAAAAAATCTTTGAGCTATCAATAGCAAAATATCTAAAACGTTACGTGTGCAGAGTGCCGACCAATAAAAGAACAATAATGTTTAGTTGTTAACTGCAGAGAGTCTTGAATAGAGAGCATAGAGAGGTGATATCCAGCAAAGTCTTCGCCTTTCAATCTCTGTGGTGGTGGACTGTGAGTTCTCTCTCGCCTCTTGATCTCTGTGAAGTTAATTCGCATCTTGTGTGTTGTTGCGTTTGTTGAATCTCGCTTAGATGAAGTTTGGGTCTTAGCCTAGGGTCTGTGACATCCATGAGATTTGAGATGAATATCATTCTCTGGTGAACTCATGAGCGTTTAGAAGATTAATGTTTATTGCTTATCTGAGAGTTGCAAAAGTCATTGTCCTTTTGAGTTTGGTGTTTGTCTAGCTTTGAGGTAAACAAAATTGGTGACGATCTCTATTGAGTTAACATGAGTTTGTGTCTTGCTTGAATTACTCTTGTGTTCTTGAAATAACAAAATTGTTTCTTTCTTTTGTTAGGTTGATTTCTTTGTAAGCGTTTGGACAAGAGGGCGCGGTGTGTGTGTTGTGGTGTAGTAGAAATCTGTTTAGAACATTCGGAAGATACTAACAGCAAATGGGTCTCTAGTTCCCTCTTGTTGAAACCCAAAAAAAAAAACTGCTTTTAGGATCTTTTACATTCTGAGAAAAGATGCATCTGTGGCCGTCACTGAAACTTCGAAATTCCTTCAAGAGCACTAGCAAGAAGAGATATCAAAGGACTAACAGCGGGCAAAACAGTCAAAGCAATCAAAAGAAACTCCTAGAATCTGGCTCCGAGATTCCATCTGGTAGCTGGTTTGGTGTTGTCTGCGGAGATCTTGCCATGGTTCTCTCTTGCTGCTTCTGTTGTTTCTGCTGCGGAGGTAAACCTTCTCAAGGCTTCCCCCCACCTTTTAAGCCATTTACTCTTTTGTATACGTATGCGATCTCCGGATGAAACTAGGTTGTGAAACATGATAGTAAACCTTAGTGACTTAGTTTTCTCAGACACAAGTATTGGATGTTGATAAATGCTCACAATTCTAGTTCTTGTATGATCCTTGAGCTTTATCTATACATCAACTAGTGTGTGTATAGATATAACTTATTCCAAGAGGTTTTGGTCACATTAACTTAGGGAAAATGGTATCAGTTTAGAATAGAAGCTCAACTGTGGATTTTCTCTTTCAAGAGGAATGTTTCTTCTTCTTCTTCTTTAATATCACAGACTGTTTCTTTGTTCAAACTTTTTCAGCTTGCATTGGTGAGGAAGAGAATTGATGCTAAGCTCGCATTGGAGGAGCAAGTGAAAAGATAATTATAGCTCTTTTTAAAAGACAGTCTCTCAAAATGTAACATTTCCATTGACTTTCTGAATTCATATCTTTAGCTTTCTACAATCAAACTATTATACTATTAAAGTTGTCTGGTTAGTGGTTCAGGACTTACTTTAGTGAATGCCTTAATTATCTGCCACCGCACACATTTTTAATCAAATCTCAAAGCACATCTGTTGAGATGTTGGTGATTCCTTCCTCCTCCATAGCTTTCCCACTATGATCAACCTTAACATCATGATTCTTCTTTTTCATGATACCACATCATCAATTCATCATTCAAAAGTATGATACATCATTAACTCACTTTATAAATAATTTAAGATATACATCAAATTTCTAATCTCCTAGGATTAAACATGTAAGAAAAGTTTTAAAACTTTAGGCCCAGCAATCAAATGGATCTCATTACACAGACAAAAAGTGACCAATGTACATATGTCTCGTAATAATATCAGAAAAATAAAAGAAAAAAAAGAAAAAGACAATTATTTACGAAAGTAGACTCCAATATCCTACTAAATTACAGAAATACCACTGAGTGGCTCTCGCTCTTCTTGTGTCGGCTCTCGCTCGCTCCTTAACCCTCTCCCTTCTCGTATTCTCCCCCCTCGGAGCTAGTGGAAGCTCCCTTTTTTGTTTAATCTATACATACACGTAGTGTACTTTTACATTCGTTAAGTCTCTCTCAAAATCATGGAGGCTCCTTGTATGAATAAGCTTAAGCAGAAGGAGTTCACTCTAGCTTCCCTCACTGATCTCACCTCCTCCTCCTCATCTCTTTCGTCCTCCCCTGTCGTAGCTACGTTCTCCTGCGTTGACGAAGTCAAGGAGCTTCGGTTTCAGGATTCTGAATCGGCTGATGGTTTCAGCTTTGATCTTAGTTCAGCTCAGGTGACTGTCGATTCGCTTTCCATTATCTTTTTTTTCATCCAAAGTTTTAAACTTTACTATGCGTAGTTAAGTAATGTAGCAAAGGGTCCTATAGTTATGTTTATTATGATGATATGAATCTTTGTTGTGCTGGTTAGTTGCATTGATCGTGTAATCGTATTTGTTGTGTTTTGAATCTTTGTGTATGTTTGTCCAGTTGTTCAAGTTGGGACCGCTTCAGTTCGTCTGTGTATTTGATAGTTCGGATTCCACTAAAGAGGTACGTGGTATCTTTTAATCTTTTTGTTCATTAAGTTTCCCTCTCTTCTGAGTTTTTACGAGATTGGTGTAAGTATAGTAGTTGGTTCTGGGAGATGATTTGTTTCCATTTGGTTGCTAAGTATTAACCGAGTGTGTAACTGATTCAAAAGTATTACCTTGTGTTTGATTTATGTTTTGTCTGATTTTGTAACCAGAATTCATTGTCTCGAGGGGTTATAATAAAGTTTATAGATGACAAGGAAAGCAAGGATTTTTCTGATTCATTCGAAGAATGGACAAAGGATGCTCTTAGAAAAGGTGTCTCTTTGGAATCTTCTGTGTGTTTTCATGTTGTTTCTTTCTGAAAAGAAAGGTTTTAGATGCATTTGATCTTATATAAGTTATATGTATGCGTAGAACTTTTGGTTGCTCTTGTTGTTCCTAATAAATTAGACGCTTCATTAGTGGCCACATTACTTTATGATTCACAGTATATTTTTCACTGTTGGTCGTAATCATTCTTTGACAACTTTTCATTCTTTCGTTTCTAGGATCATGTTTGCCGAACGGAAGTGTTTTAGATAGTAAAAGCAAGTTCGACAATAAGATAGAGTCTGCTTCAGCCAAAATGTATTTCCATTATTATGGACAACTTCTACATCAGCAAAACATGCTTCAGGATTATGTGAGGACAGGTAAGATCTGTTTGGCCTTTGTGCATCGCTTACTTAGATTTGTTTTGAATTTTTTTTGTTGTTTTGTGAGGAACATCCATCAGAGTAGGAATTTCTTAGCTTTCTTCACACAGATATTTGACTATTGCTATCTCTATTTATGTCATATTACTGTCTTCAGGTACTTATCATGCTGCAGTCATGGAGAATCGTTCAGACTTTTGTGGGCGTGTTGTGGTGGATGTGGGTGCTGGAAGTGGCATTTTGTCAATGTTTGCTGCACTGGTATGCAAATACTACCTTATGAACTACTCTGGATCTGCATTTTGCTTCCGTTTTTCTAATAAATTCCTACTGTGCTTCTAATCTAATATAGGCTGGTGCCAAGCACGTGTATGCTGTGGAAGCCTCAGAAATGGCTGATTATTCCCGTAAGCTGATTGCTGGAAACCCATTGCTTGCTGAACGGATCACGGTATGACGTATAGTCCAGTTTTGGCTAGTACATATTTTTCATGTATATCCATTTTTCTGATGTTCTTCAAGTTGGCACAAGTGTAGGTTATCAAGGGAAAAATTGAGGATGTTGAGTTGCCTGAGAAGGCCGATGTTTTGATCTCTGAACCAATGGGTATGTGTTTCAGGGATGGATTATTTTCACATTCTCTTCATGGAAGTTAAAATCTTTCAGAAGACATTACTGTTGAAGTCTTTAGTGATTCGTTTGGCAAATATGTCTTATCATTAAAATATATGTGCATGTAGGCACCTTATTGGTCAATGAGAGGATGTTGGAAACATATGTTATTGCCAGGGACCGTTTCCTGTCTCCAAACGGAAAAATGTTTCCAACGGTCGGAAGGTAAAGATTATTAGTTTTACTTTCTGATTCGTTAAAGTCATTCTTTCTCATGTCACATTCTCATTGCAGGATCCACATGGCACCTTTCGCCGATGAATTCTTGTTTATTGAAATGGCAAATAAGGTACATAACGCACATCTTGCACATAGCATAGCATGTGATATTAGCTTTCAGTAATTATGTTTCCACCTCTATGCAGGCATTGTTTTGGCAGCAACAGAACTATTATGGAGTTGATTTGACACCTCTATATGGATCAGCACACCAGGGATATTTTTCCCAGGTATACTTACAACTAGTGGATCATTGATCAGTTTGTTTTTTTCCTTTTACAATGAGTCCTATCTACTGATTTTGTAGCCTGTGGTTGATGCATTTGATCCAAGATTATTGGTGGCTCCCTCGATGTTTCATATGATAGACTTCACTAAGATGAAGGTATAGCTGCTCTCTACGTAACACTTGGTTCAATGGTGTCTCCTTAACATCGAGAATTTTTTTGGTGATACTATTTTTCACATATATGGAATCTCAACCTGTAGTCTTTTCCCTGTTTGGTGAATGACATGATCCGAACTAATTTACCTGTCAATTTGTTTTCACAGGAAGAACAATTTTACGAGATTGATGTTCCGTTGAAGTTCACAGCGTCTGTGTGTACCAGAGTGCATGGACTTGCGTGCTGGTTCGACGTTCTCTTTGATGGGAGGTATCAAACCATAACAGATTAATATCTTCTGTCTTGCACTTATGGTTATATACCTTTGATGTCATGCAATGCTAACCTGATATGCTCTCTATATCCAACAGCACGGTGCAAAGATGGTTCACGACTGCTCCTGGTGCACCCACAACCCACTGGTACCAAATAAGATGTGTTCTCTCGCAGCCTATTCATGTCATGGCAGGGCAAGAGATCACTGGTAGACTTCATCTGGTTGCCCACAGTGCTCAGAGTTACACTATAAATCTAACTCTCTCAGGTTAATTTTCCTCTCTCTAGCGTCTCTCCTTTTAAATCATATCTTCTTTCTTACTTTGTTTCAAATTAACTTCTTAAATAGCTAAAATGTGGGGCCCCGGTACCAATCAAGGTGGAATCCTCCAAACATCGTCGTGCAAACTCGACTTGAAGGAACCTTATTATAGAATGTCTCAGCCACAGGCATACCCTGTTGCACAAGAACCACCAGCACAACCGCAAGTAAGCGTTTGTTATTGTCTTGATTAGACAATTAGGATATGACCACTGTTGTATGATCAATGGGCGTCTTATCATCTATAATGTGTGAAATACCGTCGGACATAGCTATCCCACCGCATCCGAATCTTGGAATTTCACATCTATACAGAAGTATGTTCAGCATTATTATATGTATTTACATTTTCTCGGTGCAGGACTTACAGATACAGAGTCATGACTTGGAAGAATTAGAGTTACTACAACAGAACGCAAATGCTCAGCTCTAGAATGCAAGATCCTTGCCATAGCTTCCATCCACGCTATGTTTCTGTACTTTGTGTTTGGTTTCCATGCTTTTAGCTCCGACCCTTCACTTTTTAAGACATTGAATCTTACGTATTTATGTCGAGCCCGAGTCCATTTTAACTATGTACCAACATATGGTTTTTGATCCTCTCTTAGGAGTTAGAGACATCAGGTTAATTGAGTTTTGGTGCATAGTATTTTGTAAAATTGAAACTTAACTATCGGATATAACCGGGGCCAATCATGACTCATGTGAAAACTGAAAGTAATGGCAAAAGACCATCAAGAGTATTCCATTTTAGTAACTTATATCATTATCATTGAGTTCACTGAAAGAAAAATGAATTGGAGAATGTACAGAGTGCATTGGGCGAGTAAATTGTAACAGTATAAAGCAAATTTCAAGATCAGTTGATCACGGCTGCAACCACAGGCTCAGGCGGATTAGCAACAATGACATTGAAGCAGCGTCCACAGAGAGTGGGATGTTCAGAAAACGACCCGACCAGGCCTGAGTAGTTCCAGCACCTTTCACACTTGGATCCTTCAGCACGTGACACACCAATCCACACTTTGTTCTCTCCCTCCACATACTCTCCTGTGTGCTGCACACTGCTTACCGTCTCCGTCTCCATTGATGACAATACCTCAACCTGTATACATATCAACAACAGTGTCATGGCTAAATTTCATAGAAATGTACTCACAGGGTCCAAATGTCATCAAAGGGCTACGCTTAATCTATGGTTTTTCTGTTACACCAAATGCAGAAATTCAATTAAAATTCCTCAATATTCACATCCATCTCTTAGGTGTTCAGGACTTTGGACGTTCTCTGGAATATCTTCTCAATCTCATACATCTAATTTTCCACATGATCTCCCTACTGCTAATTTGATCCCAACTGAGCACAAGTTTCCAATTCCCTGTTCGTATGGTGGCGCGATGTTCTCCGTGAATTAGTGCGTACCTGTGATGTTATGAATATGCGTTGCAGCGTGTCAGCTTCATTCTGAGCTTCACACATCTCTAATAATCTCGAAGCCATGCTTGCATCGGCGGTATGCAGATACACCTTTGCTTCTAAACTGGAACCGATTAATTTCTCATTACGTGCAAGCTCCAACACTTTGTTCACCTCGGTCCGCAACTGTCACACAAGCACCATAAGCCTTATTAAGATCATCATTACTTAACTGGAATCAAGAAAATGTTGTCGGGAGGAAGAAGTAAACAAAGATTAAAACTAAAAAGTTATTACAGAAAACTTTTGATAATGCTATATCCTAACTGGGTCGAATATTGTAATATGGTTTAACATTTCATCAACTTCGTATCGACTAAGGAACTCTAATTATTGTGTAGACGGAGGAAATTACTGAGGGTTTCTTCTATGATTTTAGGAGATTTTATTACCTCGAGAAGCCTTTCCCAGAAGACAACATCTTCAGCAGGAAATGAAAGCCATTGTTCGTTCAACAGAGGCCATTTAAGTTCAAAGACAAATTTTGCTGCAGAGCCATCTTCATTTCTGTATTCGAATGGGAGATTTTGCCAGACATCTTCTGCTAGGTGAGGTACTATGGGCGCGATCACTCTCAGTATGGATAAAAGATGTGTTGAAAGAACTGTTTGACAGCTTCTTCTGGTAAAACTCGAGGTTCCCCTGAGATTACGTTGCATAGCACATACGTATGGCAATCAAAGATTGGCAAGAGACACACGTATTGTAGCAAATATCAAACCTAAAGAAGATGAAAAACTTACCCAGTATACAGTCTATCTTTAGCAATATCGAAGTAGAAATTTGACAGATCAACAATTGTGAATCGTTGTATGATCTGAAAAATAAAGAAAGCACACTCAATAACACAGATCCTCCAAAACATGAAATCAGCCTCCCTAGGTGGCGCAAGCATACTAATATGAAACTAAATAGCAACTTCGCGCTCACCTCAATGGATAGAGAGATCCGTTACTCAAATCTGAATTATTGTTTCTTAGATATATTCGAGATCCTAATCAATAAACTAAGTCTCGTACTGGTAATTTATCTATGTTCTCTGTCACAGGCGAGGGAAAACATATGTGAGTGAACTATATCATTTTAATGGGTTTTCCAGTTTTTAGTTGCTCTTAACTATCGGTGATATCACATTTAAACAAGGAAATCGGCCCAGTCATAAAACGTAAAACATTTAAAAAGACTACTACTCTGAGTACACTGGTCAGTTTGACTGTACTAAAATAAGATGGTGAGGTTTAGAACCTGGAATATTTTGAAAAACTGGTAGTTCTCGTAACACTCTTGTATGTTCTTTACAACATTCTCAAGCTGGAAGAGAGCATGCTGATCAATGATGGGTAAATCCTGGTAAGGAACAGCATTGTCAACCTGCAAACAGCCACATGTTATATATTAAAGACTTTCTCCGAGAAAAAATATAAAATAGACGCAACAAATCTATATAAAAAGCGTAGGGTTAGAAACATACTCTCCAATCATGAAGATTGCCCAAGAGATATCTCAATGTCCCTCTCAACTTCCTATATATATCAGACATTTGCCGAAGAATTTGTGGGCCTATCAGCACATCCCCTGTGTAATCTACACTAGAAACCCAGAGACGCATAACATCAGCTCCATAAGCAGGTGCGTCCTGGCATAAGAAGACAAACCTTTGTCACGAACAGATTGAGTGGATTATATAGATGTTTTTTCACAAGAGCATGGTTGTTATTCCATTGATGAACCTTTGAATTCTTCCCTCCTTCAATGACCAAACGTGGGTCAACCACATTACCCAATGACTTGCTCATTTTCATACCCTTCTCATCCAGTACAAAACCATGTGTTATAACGGCAGAATAGGGAGCCTTGCCTATATACAACAATACAAAATGCGAAGAAAAAACATGAAAAATCAACTCACACCAAGAAAGCTAAAATCTGTATAATCATCTCAAATAATATTGGCAGATATCACGGCCTGCATTGATCACCTTTTGTTGCGATGCTTGTTAACAAAGAACTCTGGAACCATCCACGATGCTGATCAGTACCTTCTAGATACACATCTGCAGGCAAAGTAAGACCTTCGCGTTTCCCCAATACACCAGCCCAAGAGGAACCTGACATACAGATGAAAATGAAGTAGTGAAAAATAGTTATTTGGTGCTTTGTACTATTCTATTTTTAATTAACATTTTTTCTTATAGTACCCGAGTCAAACCAGACATCCATTGTATCAGTCCCTTTTTCATAATCAGCTGCTTTATCACGATATTTCTCAGGAAGTAGGTCTTCCACAGACATATACCACCATGCATCACTACCCTTTTGGGAAATTATAGCTGTCCGACAAGGTATACATAGCAATTATATCGAGCATGAATAATAGAAAACATCAAAAAGAAGATCATACTATCTTTTTAGCGCTTACACTTAACATGTTCAACTGTCTCTTCATTCATTAGGGGTTCTTTTGTCTCAACATGATAAAAGACAGGAATAGGGACACCCCACGTCCTTTGTCTCGAGATGCACCAATCAGATCGGCTGGAGGTCATGGCAGATATTCTGTTAACTGCCTGAAGCCGAAAAATATCAGGTACCAAATTAAACTCTAAACAACATAACAAGCAGAACATAGAAAGAATATATAAGGCAGCTAAGTAAGAGGAGGACATGCAGTAGAAACAGTTGAACATGCCCAACAACGAGAAAATACGGCAAGGCGGATCAATTTATGTGGTTAATATGTTGTGAGTCTCCTTCTATAGCTAACATCAATACATGATACTTTCAACCCACACACTCAGGCAAAAGAAATCAACCTATAAACTCAATATGCTGTTAACTAAGTACCTGATGTGGTATCCATTTTACATCGTTGATTGCATCCATAGTGGCCTTGCGAAATCCTTCAACTGATGCAAACCACTGCTCAGTCGCTCTAAAAATCGTTGGTTTCTTAGTTCGCCAATCATATGGGTATTTATGAGCTGCATCCAAAGGAAAAACAAAATCAAAATCATACGACCCTTTAATCTGAGATAGCGTGAATAAAAAATGTTTGCTCAAATGATTGGCCAGAAAGCATCTGCAGCCAACTCACCATAAGATTCTTCCATGACCAGAGACATATTTTCATCCAAGTAACTAACAACGGCACTATTCCCTTCTCCAAGGACAGAGAGCCCTCTAAACTGTCCAGCTTCTTCAGTAAAATTCCCTCCATCATCCACAGGAGAGACAATAGGCAGTCCATACTTCAGACCAGTTGCATAATCCTCCTGACCATGACCAGGGGCAGTGTGGACCAACCCCGTTCCTGATTCCGTGGTTATGTAATCACCCCCTATAACGACTGGACAGTCCCCGTTGTTAATTGGATGTGTGTACCTAGAACCATAAATACACACCATAAACCAAGGGGTTGAATTTATAGCATCACATGCAAAATTGAGGTTCCTTGTTTATTTTTTAATGTAACCTGCAATTTTCAAGATCTGCACCAAGGAACGTTTTTCTTATGATAAGCTTCACACCCCATTTCGCTTCTAAGGCTGGCACAAGGTCAGTCGCTACAATCACGCAAAGCTTTTGTTGATTCTTCAGAACCTTCCCAGGCATTTTCTTTTTCTTCCCTGTCGACGCAGATTCATCGTCTGAGGATGAATGCACTTCAACAACAGAGTACTGAAGCTTTGCATTCACCGCTACAGCTGAAAGTTAGACAAGAAGGTAAGGACGGAGACTACTAAATGATCTTATATGGCATCAAGATACAGAAAACCAGATAAAAAATGAGTATGTATCCTTTCACCTACGTGGAGGAGAGGTTTGAAATAAACCAAGTAAATATGATGTATTTTAGCGGCTGAGAGTAACATATGCTAATATTACACTTACCCGCATTGGCTGGAATAGTCCAAGGTGTGGTTGTCCATACTGCCAAGCATATATTAGGAATAAACTCATCTAAAAGGCCTGTTTTCGCTCCACCAACCAATTTAAATATAGCATAAATGCTTCTTGAAACATGACCCTCCGGATACTACATATAAAGGCAGAGACAGGTAGGATTTAAGATAACCACGGTAACGTGTGGAATCGTCTAAACATTCAATCATGAAAGCGGCATGCATTACGAAGGGGGATATAGATAATATCATTAAATCCGGGTTCATCGAGGATACATAAAGCAGCACTCTGGGGGGTCTAATAGACTACAGATCACATAATGGAAAAATGTAACAGAAGTAATAAAAAAAGACTGGTACAATTAAAACTGACTTTAGTTTTGCCCTGAAATATCCATGGTATGCTTTTTCTCCTTAGACTATTTGAGATGAAAACGGGAATTGTACCTCTAGTTCAGCTTCTGCAAGAGCAGTACGAGATGAAGGGCTCCAGTGTACTGGTTTCCTTCCTCTATAGATGTACCCTTGCAAGGCCATCTGGCCAAATACTTCAATCTACAATATGTGATATCCGATAAATTAATATGTAGACTTTATCAGGCTTTTGAAACTTACAGAATTATTACAAAAATCTTCCTGCATGACTATTGAATCCAGTGTAGAGATATGTATATAGAAGGGTAGATTAGTAAATACTTCTAACCTAGTACCTTATGTAATCTCATTACATAATGTGGGAGGTCACAGGTAAAACCATTACCTGGGCTGCTTCATATTCCGGATCAAGAGTTAGATAAGGATTGTTCCAATCTGCCCATACTCCAAACCGCTGTAAACATCAAGTATTATGTAATATGTGCTAAATGTCAATTCAATGACCAAATCAAGTATCGTTCATAACTTTAAAGTCCAAAGAGATCTAAAGATCATAAGGACTGATGCATTCAAAACAAGAACTCAGGTATCGTAATAAAGCCTGATAGCCACCTTAAATGATTCCATTTGTGTTTTGACTGTTGCTTTCGCAAATTTCGCTGCCTTCGCCCTTAACTTCAGTGGTGTAAGTTCCTTTCTCACTTCCTGATCCAGGGACTGCAGAACTGAAATGTTTGACAGTTGCAGCCAAATTACTCAGACAAGTTACAAACTGGAAATTAACAAAAGCAAAGTTACTTTCGCGTGGTAATGTTCTCAACGGTCCATAACCTATTGTATACTTGCCTTTCAACTCAATTGGAAGGCCATGGCAATCCCACCCAGGAATGTACTGAACTTTATAGTTTTGGAGCAGCTGGATGAAGAAGCAGACAATTTGATAAGTAGAAACTCCTTACTTGATTGTGTTAAAAAAATAAAGAACCCAGATAGAAAGTAAAAGCATCTCCACGTGAGGAAGGCTAAATACCTTATAGCGATTAATGATATCCTTCAGAATCTTGTTAAGGGCATGACCCATATGCAGGTCACCGTTGGCATATGGAGGACCATCATGAAGAATGAAACTCCCCTGAAAATCCAACTAGCTATCTCACACACCAGTTTTCTTGAAGCAAAGTTGATGTTAGAGAATTTTGAGAAACTCACTCCATTGTTATTATCAGAAACTCTCTTGAAGACCTGGTTCTCCTCCCACAACTTCTGGAGTTCAGGTTCCCTCGTCAAAGAATTGGCTCTCATACCAAAACCTGTCATTGGCAAATCAACTGTGTGCTTGTACTTTCCATCTTCTTGCTTTTCCCCTACCCAAACACAATAGCAGGTGAGTGCCACATTGCATAACAGATCAAGAAAGAAGTAAAAAGCAGTTAGATGCAAACCTTCAGATGCTTTCTTTGCTGCCATAACAGGCCCACGAGACCTACGCTTTGATGAATGACCAAACTCGTTGTTGGATTGACTTGAATATCGTGACACGTGTAGGAAAGAAAATGCCTTGCCGGGAGACCTTCTCTTGGCGAGAAAGGAATCCAACGGTGTAGTTCTCCTTAAATTTGAAGAACTTCTACCTAACAATACCTGAACCGGCACAAATTACAATCTCAAATCCTTGCCACGCCAGAAAGATACAAGAATTACTGAAGTATTTTACAAACAAGTTCCTTAGCCAAGACGTTTTACAATAAAAGAAGAGAGCGTGAAAATCGAATCAGTTAACATTTGGTTAACGAGAGCTCCAAGTATTATATGAATGGTTAGAAATTTTGAACTCAAGTGAAATTCTTGCAATTTCTTATAAAAAATCACCCCAGAAGTCTCTGAAATTTTATCGAACAGCTGGTGTGCAATAGTGGAACCTTAAGTATATACCTTACATTCACATAAGTTATAAAACAAAAGTCGAACTAATTAACCAAATCGCACTAATCGAACATACAATTGCATTGATATGATGGACTAATTGAAAGACCAATGTAATTTAGACCATTGAGCTTGGAAAAAAAAAGTCAATCACTTACTCAGTACCCAAAACGAATGCAATAAACGGAGAAGAAGGTTTAATCCTTATAAATTTCACATACTCTGTAAGATGAGGATTGCACCATTGCCATGGCAGCTGCTTCCCTGGGATTTCCCGCAAAAGATTTGAAGAAAGACGACATCTTCTTCACTTCTCTCTCTCTCTCGCTTCGATTGAGTTAGCTCATTTTCATGCCACGCTAATCGGCAAAACAAGGCTGAGAACTGACAAGGAAGGACGCACTCAGAAAGGCCTGTGTGTGTGTGGATAAACCGTTGACGCTAAACCTCAAACCTCAAAACTCGTTTTACTTTCGGCTTTTTATCCCTTGGTCCCTATAATTTCTGTTTTTCCCACAAAATCCCTTTTAAAAATAAATATTATATATGGCCCATTGTAAAATTACGAAAAAAATATCTTAGATGCCGTGACTTCAAATCCTGGTTCGTCATCGTCATCATCTCCGACTTGACTACCTCTCTTCGCGACGGCAAGCAAGCACTGAATTAAACCATCAACCCTCTCTCTCCTCAGTTTCGTCTTCAATCTTCCATGCCAACTCTCATTTTCTGAATCAGGTAACTGTTACTTTCTGTGCCCGACGATATTTGATCCTTGT
This sequence comes from Brassica nigra, assembly GCA_016432835.1. Classification (NCBI taxonomy): domain Eukaryota; kingdom Viridiplantae; phylum Streptophyta; class Magnoliopsida; order Brassicales; family Brassicaceae; genus Brassica; species Brassica nigra. The sequence continues at coordinate 9,428,915 of CM028247.1, read as the reverse complement.
TTCCATCGTGTTCACCGAGAAGTACGAAAAAAAATTCAAATCGAAGCTCTATTCTGGATTTTGATTCGATCCTTGTTTCGTTAGGTTTTGAATTAGGGATTTGAAAAAGTTATGGATGGTAACAAAGACGATGCGGCGAGGTGTGTGAGGATCGCCGAAGACGCCATTGCTTCTGGTGATAAGGAACGTGCATTGAGATTCATCAAGATGGCGAAACGTCTTAATCCAAGCCTCTCCACCGATGAACTCGCCGCTGCTTGTGAGAATCTGGATTCAGTTTCAGAGAATCCGTCTCTTAGTGAAAACCACAAAGCTGTTGATGGTGATAAGCTTGAGCCTAAGACTAACGAGAAGAAGAAGAAGGTATATACTGAGGAGAATGTTGAACTGGTTAGGAATATCAAAAGGAACAACGATTACTATACGATTCTAGGTTTAGAGAAGAGCTGTTCAGTTGAAGAGATCAGAAAAGCTTATAGGAAGCTGTCATTGAAAGTTCACCCTGATAAGAACAAGGCTCCAGGCTCAGAGGAAGCCTTTAAGAAAGTTTCGAAAGCGTTTACGTGTTTGAGTGATGGTAACTCGAGAAGCCAGTATGATCAGGTGGGTTTTGTTGATGAGTTTGATCATATCCAGAGGCAAACTGCTCGTAGGCCGAGAAGAAGGAGGTATACTACTACGCGGAGTGATTTTTTCGAGGATGATTTTGATCCTGACGAGATATTCAGGGCGTTTTTCGGTCAGCAGCGAGAGATGTTTGGTGCTACACGTGCTTACAGAACTAGAACAGCGCGTGCCCAACCACGAGAGGAGGAGATTAATTTTGCTGGACCGACTTGTTTGACGATTGTTCAGATAATACCCTTCTTGCTGCTTTTGTTACTGGCTTATCTGCCCTTTTCTGAGCCTGACTATTCTCTGCACAAGAGCCAGTCCTATCAGGTGCCGAAGACGACAGAGAATATGGAGATTAGCTTTTATGTTCGGTCATCGTCAGCGTTTGATGAGAAGTATCCGCTTGGTAGCTCTGCTCGTGCTAACCTTGACGCCAGCGTGATCAAAGAGTATAGAAGCTTTCTTTTCCAGTCATGTCGCATTGAGCTCCAGAGAAGGCGGTGGAACAAGAAGATGCCAACTCCTCACTGCAATGAACTTCATGATCGTGGATTTGTTGATAGGTAACAGCTTTCATTTTCTCCTCCAGTTCTTTTTATATACAGGGTTTGTATCTATTGATCATGTTTACTAAGCTCTTCCACAATTAGTACATGAATTGTCCAATCTGTACGATCCTCAATGAATGAATCTCTTTGAGTAGTGAAGATCTTAAAGATGGTCATGCAAATAAATGTCCCTCGCCCAAATCTAACCTGAAGAGTCATACCTTTGCTTTAGAATGCTAGTGTTAGTTTTCTTTATGGACACGCAACATATATTGATGCTTATTTTTTGTTTGTTTGACACAAAACAGGCAAATACCGATATGAAATGAGCTCAGACCTATACAAGATTTTGCGAAGACTGCCAGATTTGAAGTTCTTGGAGCTGCACGTGTAAACTTGTAATGTGTCATGTGTGCAGGGAGGATAACCATAATCTCTTTTTTTTGCATATGGATTTGGGTATAATAATTCGTAGGAGAATATTGAGAACAGCAGAGAAGAAAATCCTTACAACAGAGGTACCACTTGCTAATACTATGTTATGGTTCAGAAAGAAAAAAAAAACTGACTCCCTCAGTTCTCTCTAGAATATGCAGCAGATAGTTCTATTAATATCTAATATGATAACAGGGCTTTGATTTGTTTCATTTAGATCAAAGCTCTATTGGTGAGTTTACTCGTAAATTATTTTGGTTTGAGAATCTATAGATTATGCCAACGATTCAAATACTATTGTTGCTGCTACTGCTAGATTATGAAACCTTAGGGATCATGTGAAGAGTAACATAAGAAATTTCAATGACTTAGAGTGAAAATTAGACCAAACAACATTCCAAAACCTTTTAAAAGGAGGAGTTTTCACTGCGTTAGGTAACGCGTCTTCTTACTTGTCTGATTAGTTAGCTTCTAATTATGGTCGTGTGATAAGGGTTTAGGTTCAACCGTTCAATCAGCCATGTTCCATATACACCCAACAATAGGGAAGAGAATAGAGCCAAATGGTTTGTAATTTTCTTACTGTGCTTTACAAAAAAGTTTCATGAAGAGAAATTATTTAAAATCTGACAAGCCGAGGGGTCCGAAATCAGAAAATTATCGTACATTATTATTACTTCTTTGTAGTTTTCTGTTCTTTTTCCGAATCATTACGCTTTAGAACAGTGAAACTATGTGGATAAATTTGAGACACCGATGAGAACTTGACAGATAAACAAACAAAACACACACTGATGAGAAAGAACGACACTGTTTTCAGCAAACTGATACAAACTGCATGCCGTTCTAGTGTACGAACATCATCGTCTTTTCAGTCGTTTGGCCTTCATTAATGACAAGAAGTTGGTTTCGGCGATTACAGACGCTTTAAGATTCTGTTGTTAGCTTTGGCAATAACTATGAAAATGAAAGACCAAACTCACAATGCAACACATGAGCATACGAAGTCATAGAGGTATTAAATGGATGGGGTTTGACCCCATCATGAACAGTATTTATATAGACCCAACATGTTCTTGTCACACAACATGATTGAATCAGATGGGTCGGGAAAACCATTAAATTCTAGGGAGTAGAATCATCAAATCTATGGACTTGAGATACTTTGTTAGTTTAATACAATGAGTTGATTACACTCATCTTCGTAGTATTAATCATTCTAGAGACTGTCGACTAGTGAACAGTGTGTTTCTTTCAGATTACGACTTCTACTGTTTGACTACTTTGTTTTTGCCTTTAAATTTCAGTTCTAATAAATGTTATTGTTTCAAAACAAAACCATTACTGCCTACAAGCAATTCCTATTAGTTTTGTGCATCTAGACCCCTTTTTTTTTTTTTGCGTTCCAGTTTCTGTATAATGATCCTAGTCTAGGTAGTACATTTTCTTGCTAGTGTTGAGTGGTAATTCAAGAACATGCCTAGTAATTTGGTTAGATCTCGATCTCTTGAACGATCCTGCTTAACTGGTCTAATGACACATGATCAGCTTTAAAATACTCTATTATAATTCATAGTTTTGGTCTCTCGAACATGCATAAAAGTCCACATGGAAAAATACAAATAATAAAATTAAAAAGAGTAAATGAGAAGGAGGCCCTTTTTTCCCCTGTCTCTTCTTCGGCTTTGCAGAATCTTCTTCAATATGTAATTTTATCTCATGGACCCCTTAACGTCCTCTTCTACACGTTATATAATAACAAAATCTTCTGTTTTTAATGTCGTTGATCCAGTTAACAAATATCAATGTGAAACCAAGTTTGCACTGTTGAAAAGATTAGGTGATCACTATCAGTGTTGTGTGCACCAGTGATGTGTGTATGTAGCAGTACAACCGTCTGTTAATGCCTTAATTTTGTTGGGTCACAAGATATAAAAGAAACAAAACAAAAATGAAGTTTTTTTTTGGGGACCATGGAATCATATCGCATGTGCAAAGGCATGTGCCTTTTGATTCACTCATTTAACACAAAACTCGCTCACTTAAAAAGCCAGTCAAACCCTTCAAAACCTCATCTTTGACTAGCTTTTCCAGTGAGGTTTCTCTTACTAATTTAATTAGAAACACATCATAATGACAACATAAAGCAAGACAGATGGCTCTTCTAAGTAGAGATTAGAGACACAAAACACGGATTAAAATTATAAAAAATAATCAAGAGGAAAAGACAAATAAACAGAAGAAAGTAGCCTCAAAGTATCCTAAGTTCCACTCTCCTTATTTGACAAAAAGATGATAATTAACATAGAAGAGAGGTAGTGTAACATTACAACAATACTATTAGATCATCAACCAATGTTCAAGAAAACATCTAAAACGATGAAAACATGAGACTAATCTTAACGTAATTTTCTTGTTTAAAGATTGAAACAAACACTTATTGCAACGTGGGATTTGAGTTCTTTAGTTTAGCTTTTAGCTACCAACAATGAAGGAATCGCATCCAAGTTTGGAGCTGTGTTCTTGCTTGTAGAATCAGTAATCGTACGACCTCTCTTCCCAGAAGAAGAACCAAAAGCTCTCATTGGACTAGCAAACGCCCATCCCCAGCTCCTGTTCCTTCCACCATGAGCCATGTTGTTTTGCTGTTGCTGTTGTTGTTCAGCTGATGACGATGATGATACCCACGAGGAAGATGATGAAGAAGAAGAGGATGACGTCATGATCATAAACCCACCAAAGATCCCACCACATCTCACCATCTCCCTCACACCACCACCATTGCTACTACTACTGACTTTGCCTTTGCTGCTACCTTCTCGCTGTGACTCAACCCTTCTCAGAGTACAGTCTCCAAACCCGTTTGTGATCCTCTCGAAGAAGTCTCCGGAGAAGCTCCTGCTTCCGCACCCGACAGATCTGGATCTCGACACTTTCCTCTCGCTCTGTGGAACTGTAACCGCAACGTTGGGGCTTCCATCTTCTTCTACGATCACATCAATGCCGTTTCTGTTACTGCTCCCACCTCCGTTCACTCTCTTTGACATCGAAGAGGAAGAAGATCCGACCACCGTCGTCGTCGTCGTCGTCTCTGTTTTAGACAAAGCATTTTCGGTATGTTTTGTGGGTTGTGGTCTCGAAGAGTCGTGAAAGTTTCCGACTTTCTTGCTGCTGGTATGGTGTTTGTAAGAGTGGAGATGCAAAAAGGACCAGAACCCACTCCGCTTTCTCGGGGTGGAGTCGGATCCTCTGTACGCGGCCGCCGCCGTCGTCGACTGGCTTCTCTTGTAAACGATATTCGTGGAGGAAGTCGAAGGCTTCTTCTTGGCAAGTAAAAACGGAAGCTTGCTGTTGTTGCTGTTGTTGTTAGCTGTGACGTTTCTGGCTCCGGAGAGGGAGAGAGAGGCAGAGAGGTTAGCGGCGGAGACGGTGGTGTTTGTGGTGGTGGTGGAGCCTACAGAGTCAGATCTGAAGGAAGGAGAGGAGGAGGTGGTGGAGGATGAGGAGAGGTGTTTGGGGAGAGGGAAAGAGGAAGTGACGAGCTTTCCGAGCTTTTCTTGGAGACAGAAAGCGCAGATCCCACCTGGGTTCTTCGTGAAGGGATGGTTTACGCATTGCATCCCATCACCCATGTCTTGATCCTTTGCTTCCACCATTGATGACGACGACGACTCTTCTCTTTAGTTCTCTGTTTCTTTGTCTGTGTGTGTGAGATAGAGAGGGAGAGGTTCAGAGCATCTAGAGAAAGAAGGTGAAGTCAGCTTTCAGGTTCATTAGTTTCACTTCTTTTGAGAGAAAGAGAGAGAGAGAAGGGAGAGAGATTGCTTGAGTGAGAATGAAAATGGAGGAAATGCAGGAGTGGGTTTGTGCAGAGAAGAGGGGTCGAGTTCCCAGGTGCACGTGGGTTTCTGACTTCTCTTCTTTCTTTATGTGGCCTCTCTCTCTAGTCTCTATAATCACATTTGGTTTTTGGACTAAAAAGGCTTTCTGGTCCATTATGCAATCAACATCCACGTGGCTTTTTTACTATTTCTATAACCATTACTAAACCAGTCCTTTGTTGCCCTTAAACACCGCTAAGCTTCTAGCTAAAGCTAGCTAGCTATATTACGATGTCTACTTTTAGATTTCTTTTGCATTCATAAGAGAAAAAGTATGGTAAATTGTGTTCCAAAAAAAAGGAGAGAAAAAGTATATTCAAAAAAACAAAAATAAAAAACCCATGAAGCAGCCAGAAATTAATCATAAACTCCATAGAGATACCCATATTAGTGACTGATTACATGTTCATAGCACAATATAGGCTAGTGGTGCCACCTATAAGCTATATATTCAAACTACCAATTGATGTTTTTTTTTTTTGACAAAGAACTACCGAATGATGTTTTAACTAGAGATTGTTGAAGCTGGCTGTGAAAATAACCTTTATAGCGGGGAATCTGATGCTTTTATGCTTTGTATATGTGAGAGCTTAAGAAAGAAGAGGGTGAATGTCTACAGAAATGTTAACTCCCCATATGATGAGTTTTAGAGAAAAGGATCAAGGTGAATTGATCTTGGAGTAAGAATAATGATGAGAGACGGTGTTACAGTGCATGCAGCTTCTTGTTTCATTATTTTCATAGCGTATTATGATAGCTGAGTTATAGATCTTTAAAATCAGTATTTGTAATTTTTAATTTTTGTTTTGTGCGAAAATCAGTATTTGTGATTTTTAATTTTGTTTTGGGTGATTATGATGATTATCTAGATACAATATTTGGAAACCGTGTGTGGGAATAGTTAACTGAAAACGAACCGGAATAGATAACGAACTGAAACAGACATCGTGAATATTTTATCCGACCTTCAATTCTTACACCAGAAGACGACGTTTCTCTTGGATTAGCCGCTGATTTTTATAAAATCTTGGTTGTAGTTTGTAAAAAGGATATATGGAGAAGAAGAAAGAAAGAAAGAAAGAAAGAAAGAGTGGTCCAAAAAACAACATTGAATTTTCATGTCTTTTTGAGCTTATTGCGCCATTGACCAATGTCTCGTCTCTCTCATAGACACGTCTTCTATTTTATTTTTGTCCCCCCATATAATTTTTATGTTAAGTATTTTTTCTTTAACATTAAAACAAAAACCATCACGAAAATTAAAATATTTGACGTAATGAACAAGAATCCAACTTAAATGAATAAGTGAATGCTTTATAGAAATTGGAGCATCCCTATCTTCATTTATTATCATGGGTGAAATGGAAAATCCAATGGTGTCTGTTACGCTTAAGTTTACAATTAGAGCCGTGGGATTAACAAGAAGAGGCTCACATGCATGCACATCGTTTTATCTTTGTTTTGTCTTTATTTAAAAAAAACGTAGAGACACAGAGTAAGAAATGGGAAAGATGTCACTCCCACCTTGGGAGCACACTACCTACAAACTATTATTTCCTAATTATATTTGATTGATCATTGACTGATTATATTACACATAATATGATAAGTATATAGTGTAGGTTGTAAATTAGAAGTGGATTACGTATAATAATAAAAAGAAGAGAAGCTTCACGTAATAGTGTTACTTGATAGAGAGAGATCGAGATGGATTAATATATAGCTGCCTACATTTAAGGCTAGTTTGCATGGAGGACGCAGGCTCGCAAAAGCCTGGCTTTGCTCTACATACAATCACCGCCATTTCATCTGTTTATTCAATGCTCAAGTATCTAATCGTGTAATGACATCAACCAAGAAGTCCGTTAGTAAAGAATCGTAGTGCTTTGCATTAACATTTCTCAGAATAGTCCATTCTGTTAAGGACCAACAATACTGTATGGATTTTTTAGGCCTTAAACCCAGATAAACTAAGGCCCAAATAATTTGTCCGAATCATACATGTTCATAAACCAGTCAACAAGTGCTTCATTAACGTCTTGCAACATTTGCAATCAATAGTTTCAGCAATGGCTGACATGGACAGATACCGGGGGACAAAGAAGCTAAAGAATGTTCATGTGTTCTCTCGCAAGAATCCATCTCAACCATGATGCTGGGAGAACGTTTGAGGAAGTCTTTTATGCCATGGCTGAGTCAACAGTCAGGATAGTCTCGTCCTTTGTTTTAACGAACCTCAAAGGTGCGTTCTTACTTTCTCAAAATCTCGCCTTATTCTCACTGACTCTAAGTGAGCTTGTTATTATTATATATGCTTTCATGATCTGCAGACTCGCAAGCAGCGCAGTTTCTTTAGACTAGCAGAATTAGGTTTTACAAACAATTAGCACAGATTGTGAAACAGAGGATTGCTCCCAAGGGTTGCAACTTACAAGCATACTCTTCCCAGCAGGAAAATTTTTCAAAAACTCGTGGAACTAACTTTTGCAAGAGTCTCACGGTTCCTTTATATCCCTTTTTAGTTAGAATGCAAAATATTAAAGTTGTGCAAGCAGTCGGATGGATTGATGTTTCTTCGTTAATGATGCATGATCCAGTATCATGACATGAGGCCTACCAAATGCAGGAACAACAAGAAACTATAAGTTACATTTCCAAGGTCATGATCAACAAGATCAAACTGGAGAAGAAATGTTTTTCTGATTTGATACTTGAGATAGAAGACTATGAAAGAGAGATACCTTATTCAGCTAAGCAACGTTCCTAAAACTTACATTCTGATAGCAGCAGAAGAAAGAAGTGGCTTGAGTCGTCCTAAAAAGATAGCAAAGAAGAGTTGGATTGTGGAATATTCCGATGAAGACTCTGAAACATTTTACGTTCATGTTTGTAAATAAAATTAGCAAGCTCAGATAAGGAACATAAGGCGTTGCACTTAATAGCTTGCATGTTTCCATGAACAGCAAGTCTTCACGGCAGGTCAGCTCATTATCATCTCTGTACAAAGTGTTGCATTAGGGCTAATGCTTATGGACACATTCTACGTTCAACATTGTCAGTAAACTCTATGAGAAATATAATCAAAAATCGTTTTACTTACACTAGTGATTTGTGGTTCCATTATGAAAATATATTCTACTGTTCTCTAAACTTTTGAGTATTATAATTGGAAAAGGGTGGATTTTGCATTAAGAATGATAGTTTAAAGGAACATGTGGCCTTCTGACCTTCATTATCAAATCCACTTACACTAAAATAACACAGCCTTATCCGTTTAAACATAGTTGGGATTATACTAATAACTAAAGCTCTAAAAGAGAATGGTTATCGAATTTCACAATTTCCTAAGATAGACATTTAAAATTATATAACTGACGTCTCTGAGTATGAGTTTACAGGCTGTATAGTTCAGTTCAATTTTTCCAGTGATTAAGAAAATGTCAGGCATGCAATAAGAGTCATTGTTAATAAACGAGGCAGGTGTTATGGGAAAGGAGAAATCATACTGCATTAATTTAAACTTTAAAGAACATTAAGGTGGTGGTGTGTTCAAGTAAAAGACTTCGAGATTCTCTTCTCTAGCCATATTGCATTAAATTAAAAGCTGATCACAAAACTAATTTAAACCCCACCAATACATTTTTAACCCACTTTGAAAAGTGAGAGAGCGAGACACGTAAGGGACCTCCCTGCTCTTTGCAGTTGGATCCTATGAACATGGAAGAAGTAATCAATACATTTCATCACACAAAGACAAAGTAAAATGTCAAAACTAACTTGGCCCACATTATTCCAAAAACAACTAAGAAAACTGAGAACCATGAAACTTGACCCAGTGATAATACTCTTTTGTTTATTGGATGATAATATTTTTTCCTTTCCTATTCTTAACAAGTGAAACTCACATTATCATGTTTGTGCACTCTGATGACAAATTGTTCTCTGTTTTTTAAAAATGTCGAACTCACTGCACTAAAGCATTTTTTCCATATATGTCATTTGTAAACGGATTTCCTGTATTTGATCATAGGTTTAACATTTTGGATGATTTTTTGTATTTCTCAGGTTTTCTTTTTCTTTAATATCAGTTATCGTTTATTTGAAAAAAATTACATAAACTTTCGACGATAGTAATTTACAAAACGTACGTTCTGACATGAGAATCAAAAATCTATATTCTCGTCGTTATAGAAAATATTTGGTTGACCGAAAGGTAGTCAATATAACATGTTAATCTTGTGTAGTATTCATCTGTACACTATACTTGATGATGCTTTTCCTCTATGAATAAAACAAAGTAACGTTATCTTAGCTCCAAAAAAAAGTAACGTTATCTAAAAAAGTTCCAAATAGTCTTTTTTCCTTCTCATGTGATGCATAGTTTGATTCACAATCAACATAATGAAAAAGCAAAGAAGTAAGCAAATGTTTTCTTTTATATGTAAAAAACTAATATTACAATATAGTTTCGTTGAAAACCCATAAATAAATTCCAATATACGTCTAACTGCGACATACAAAAATATATAGAAACATATGTCGGTCAAAAGCTTAAGATTCTCCCCACACACTGAATCAAATTCGCATGAAACCAAAGAGAATATCTTTATTTGTATTATAATATAAAGATCATATAATTAGTATTTTTCCAATTACGTGTCATTTTTGGTTGTCGCTTTGTTGATTCGATCAACAAGTCTATCACTAACCACCACTACTACACTACAAAATCCCTTTTCTCCTAAAATTTACGAGAAGCTCATCTTCTTTGAAGCTATACTAATCTCTTAAAAATAAAGTTGCATGGTGGAAACAAAACAAATAAAACTCTCTACTCTTAACTTAGTTCCATCGAACATTAACTCTTGAGTTGTGACAATACGTTGATAAATGTAGGCAAAAAGTTAAGCCACACCAGAAAAGAAAAGCAAATAAAAACTAGGGGCTACCATGGATATGCAAAACAAAGAAATACCCAAAACACCCTTCTGCTTTTACATCTCATAAAACAAAACGACAAAAATAAGTCCAAGGGTGGAAAAGTCAAATCACACTTTTCAGTTTGCAAATGCTTTTCTCGAAACCGCCTGCTCAGTTTCTCGGATCACGACGGCGACGGTGATGACCACCGCCTGAAGACGTCGGGGCCGGAGAGTCAGGCTTCTTTGCTTTAACAGCCGTGAACGAACGGTTCTCTCTCCTAAAGCTTTCTTCTTCGTCCATGATCATCTGCTTCGATCTACACTCCACGCTACAGAACGCTCTGTCACCTCTGACAGATTCAAACCAAAACCAAAACCAAAACACATCCAACAAACATTAACACAAGTCGTGTAATAAAAAAACAAGTCAGAGAAAAATGATTTTTTTTACGTTGGTTGGTTCATCGATGACTTACTTGTACATGTAGATATCTTTCGCCGGAAGAAGCTTCCTTCTACAGAGAAAACAATGTTCGAGAAACCCAGAATCCGGATAACGATTTCCACGGTGGAGATCAGAGGAGATGGCGGTGACCATGACGGCGGATTTGTTGACAACTACATGCGGTTTGGGACTAACAAAGCCGCCGCTGAGAGTGTTGTTATCAGAAGACTCCAAAACAATACTTAGTCCCACCATTTTCATCTCACTTTTATCTCATTATCTATTCTTCTTCGTTTTTTTTTTGGATCAAATCTATTCTTCTTCTTTTATGGTTTCGAGATCTTCAGGTGTTAATGGCGAGGATGAAGAAGAAGAAGTTTTGGTAATGGAAATGTTTTAATATAAAAGGTTTTAAAGATGCATAGAGGATAGGTGGGACCTACAAGTGTACTACGTGAGGACGATCGATTTGATTTCTTTTGCTTGATACTCGCCACGTGTTTATCCTCCTCTTCATGACTTGTGTAACTTTTTTTTGCTGTTGATAATTTCTCAAAAGTTATCTAGTTTGATTTTTGTCGTTTTGTGTATTTGAGAGAGTTTGTATTCGTGTTACGTTTCAAAAGGTCTTCCCTTTTGCTTGTTGAATGTCGAAGATAATGGAGACATCAAAATAAGGAGACAAAAGGCTGAATGGCTGATAATATAATATGAAATGGGTCAGAGTTTTTTCAATGGCCGATATAGTTAAAGGCCACAAACACGTTATTTCAATAAAGGCCCAAACCTTAATTTACTTCAAATTACTCCTTTTTCTCACCGGATGGCTGATTTGTATTATTAAACTTTCGGAGCAAAAATTCTAAACAACGAGAAGTAGCAAAACAAATGTAAAGAAAAAATATCAATAAAGATTTAAAGTAAATTAACACACATCTATTTACGTGTAAAAATGACTAAATATTTTCTATATAAAAACTTTTTATTTATTTATGGAATAGTTGAATCTTAAAAAAAATATTCTTCGTATTAATCCAAAAATAACACACTTCATACTAAATTGAGAATAATTGTCCTTTTCTTTTTAATACTCCGGTAGGAGTTAACAAAACAAGACAACTCTTTTTTATATTGATAATAACGGAATCAAAAAATTATCAGTATATAGAATTTTATATTGTTTTTTGAAATGAACATAGTTTACATCAAGAATTCAATCACCATCAAATAAAGAACTATCAACGATTGAAGCTGGTAAAATCTGTGCTACAATCAGAAGTAGATTTGTTAGTTACATTTTCTAAATGGTTCAATTGAACCAGAGTTTTTGTTTTTCCAAATCCATTGAAAAATAGATTGGTAATCAAATAAATCAAATGACTGGAAGCAAAGCAAATAAAAAAACAAAACGAATCAAACAAAGCGATGTCAGAACTACAAAAACCTTTGACCACCGATTTGAACTATAAAAAAAAATCTTCTATTTTTTTTCTCTATTGACGACTAGGATTATTGTCTTGATTGGGACAGGGTTTAGACCAGCTCATTAGAGTTTCTTTTTGTTCATTTTCTTATGAATATTTTGGGTACCGGCTGAACACTAATCACAGTCAATCTCATGTATGAATAGCTTATTTTCACTATTTATTGATTTTAATGCACAAATTCAGCTAATTATGGTCTCTCTTATATTCTGGATATATATTCTAATTTTTCTTTGATGTTTTTTGGTATCAACAAACACTAATGTTTAATTCGAAGGTTATGGTGTAAATAGTATATATAAAATAGAATTAGTGAAATAAAAATGGATGGAACAATATGAACAAAATAAGTAAGAAAATGAAATATACTCATTTCATTCATCTTGTCAAATTTGACAAGAGGAATAATACATTCCTCTTGTCAAATTTGTAGAGGAATATATAAAATGTATCTCTTTGTAGTTTATTTATAATTTTATGAAACTAATGTACAATTTATGGAATGATAATTCTACTTCATTCAATTTAAATGATAAAAATTGTGAAATTAGTGGAATAAGCTATTTCAAATGATTTTATTTCACAAATTTACAATCCAGTTGTAGCTTATATAAGTTATACTGGTTCAAATGTTATGTTGGCTTCCTTTAATTTCTTGAACCATTTTAAAAACTTTACAATTTTTAATCTCTTTATGTAAGTTAACAGATTAACATGATGTTCTGTTTCAAATTATGGCCTCTTCTTATATTATAATTTGTAGTGAGATGTGGGGTTGTTGGTTTAGATACAAGCAAAGGTTAATTGCAAAAAGCACCACCCGTATTATTGATGATTAGACTACTAAACATCATGACTCTAAACAAGCACACATAAACATAATTAAGTTTTCACGTTGATAATCTTGCAAACATGATGCTAGTGAATCTAATCTTTTCACTTGGAATATGAATATCAGTGTGAACTCACGATTTCTTAATCCATTTATATTAGTGAATTATCAACCACACATCATAATCAAACAGGACTTAAATAGAGAAAAAAAATCGGCATTATATTGCATGGTCGTCAATTATGATTTGTCTGTTTTTCAAAAATTGCAGAGTAACTTAGAGTTTACTTATGAGTGAACATGTGTTTAGTTGACAAGATTACATCGTAGACAAGACATAGTAACTAAGAGACATGCATGGTTGCTAATTATGACCGTGTTGCTGTCGTTTACTTTACACAAGATTGCCTTTGCTTTTCTTATTCATTCGCTTATCCTAATTTCCCCCCAATTTATTCCTATATAGTTCTGTATAATATTGTTTTCTCTCGTCTGAAGGGGAAATCTATCAACATTAATGGTGACTGCTGAGGCCAAGTGATACACAAATCCAAAAGATAACTAAATGGAAATTTTGTTCTTTTGGTCAATCTTAATTCATCTCGCCAAAGCCGGGATTATTAATGTTGCTAGTATATGCTTCTATGGAGAAGGGTAAAGCGTTAACTCGAACATGGTTTTCAAATCAGATTATTACACTTATCAAACTCAAAACCAGTATAGTATTATTTTAATATGTTTATCAGCTTATCTGATATTAATTTACGCAAGTTGTATTGAATTTGCTCCTCTCTAGTGTATTCATCTGCCGTTATAAAGTCAATTGGTCAATAATTAAACAACAGCGAATAATTTGGTTGTGACAAATGTCTCAAAGCGGATCTTAACATTTGACTTTTCCTTGCTTTTCAAGATATTCCATTAATTACTGCTTGATTAGTTATGACGAATGGGTTCAGCCCAAAACTGGTCAAATTATATGAACTAGTAAGCCACAATGTGGACAACAACATATAGAATAATATATCTATGTTTCCATTATAGAAATTTGTTCAATGTGGAATCATTACAGCATTATGTTAGAGTCTAAAAGCACATAAGAAATGTTGGAGATGTGAATAACAAAGGAGAAGACTTAAGTGATATATCTAGTAAGAAATGTCAAACTATGCACGGTTCCATTTAAAGGATATTACTATCCATCACAGTTCACCGAATCTGAATCATTTTGGTTTTAGACCAATATTTGTGCTTACTATAGGAGTTTACTATAGCCTGTAGGAGTTTATGAAGTAGACAAAGCAGGTTTCAAAAAAAGGTAGACAAAGCATTTTTTTGGTCAAAGAATTATATCACACAAACAATGTTACACATATAGGTTAGGCATATGTCTATGCGTGTGTTACGTGTGTAGATTGAGAGATATCGAGATCAACGATGGAGATGTTAGTAGGAGGAATAGGCCACGTGTGGGAGAAGCAAATGAATAGAAGAAGTGTATACTAGTGAGGAAAGGATAGATAATATGTTTCCTTTGTTATTTTCACTTGGGTTTCTCCCACGATTTATACAACCTAAAAGATAATTTTAAGGAATGATGTGTAATTATGTATACTGTTTTATTTAATTATTAGCAAAAAAAAATTGTGAAGCAAATATAATTAACTATTTTTTAAAAGCACTAGTAATATGCTAGTCTCACCTAGTACTAATATCATAGCTAACATAAATAATCAAATAATATTTTCAGTATATATTTTTGTGAAAATTATGTCAATAAAAAACTTTTCAAACGGGCTGTATAAATATTTCATTTGTGATGATTATCTTTCCATGTAAGCTAAAGGCAAGATGTAAAATGTCATTTGTTATATACCTTACAGCTTGCAAGGAGTGGAGTGGGAATAAGAAGAAAAAGGTATACATAATTTTCAAGTCGATTCTACGTTGATAATAACAGTGAAAGGGAGACAAGACATTGCACTATACCTAATTCTAACTAGTTTCATTTCTAGCCTGATGGACCAATCATATCATTTTCTACTAATATCTTGAGTTTGAGTTCCATAAATATCTTTATCAACATTTTATTTTAGGAAAAAAAAATCCAAGGAAGTTCGATGCATAATCTTTTTGACCATAAAGACTTAATTTTCAGACTCAGTTTTAGGTCCATCTTAACTTCATATAGTGATTTTTGTAAAAATGCAGACTCGGTTAACAAAATCTAATGATGATAGTTTACTTTCGTCTGTAAGATCTAAACCAAAGAATAGTTTACGTTATTTGGCACATCATTTTCTTGACTACTGCATAATAGTTGTTGGGGGTTCTAAAGATTAGTATAGGCCGCAATATGAATTTATGTAGTAATAAGAAAACTTGACTCCTTAACAACATTTTTTCTAGATGATTTGAAAATTAGATAAAGAGATGATCATATACTGGAACTTTGTACCAAGTTGATAAGCGCATGCTGTGCAGAAAATTTGATTTGAGTTTTTGTTCTTTATTGTTTTTCTGTTGTATTAAATTGCCACATACCTATACTTTCGTTTGTTTATGTGACACTTTATGTACGAAAAAATCTGATTCAGATTTCGTACTTTGTTGTCAAGAAAATCTCTAATTTAATCAAAAATATAGGACAGAGAGTCATCTTTACTAATTAAAAATATGGATTGGTTTTAATTAAATTCGGTTTGCATGTTTTCACTCTAAGAAAAGAATAACAAAATAATCATATAATTTTTTTCGAAATCCCCACCATCACAACCAAACTATGAACCATGCTGCTAAACACAGCTAAAAAAATCTCTATAAAAGGGCATCTTCTCTTCATATTTTAAAACCTCTCATCTCAATCAAAACAAACTCTACCAATGGTGGCAGAAGAAGACTCGAGTCTCATAAATCTCCAACACAAGTATAGCCCGACAATGCCAGAGGTATCTCATTATATCTTAAATATCTATTCTCAGTAATATATCCACTTATATAATTTAAATGGTATTATTCCAATTTATATTTTAAAAAAGGTGGTGGAGGAGATGAAGAAAATATGGGACATAAGTTTCCCGGTGGCCGCCATGAGCCTATTAAACTACCTAAAGAACATGACCTCCGTAGTATGTATGGGCCGACTAGGTAGCCTCGAGCTGGCCGGAGGAGCCTTAGCCGTCGGATTCACCAACATAACCGGTTACTCCGTTCTCTCCGGTTTAGCCACCGGTATGGAACCGCTTTGTGGTCAAGCCATCGGCTCTAAAAACCCTTCACTCGCTTCCTTGACCCTCAAGCGAACCATCTTTCTCCTCCTCTTAGCTTCTCTTCCAATCTCCCTCCTCTGGCTGAGCCTCCAACCGCTAATGCTAATCCTCCGCCAACAGGAAGACATCACACGTGTCGCATCTCTCTATTGCTCCTTCTCTTTGCCTGATCTCCTAGCTAACAGCTTCCTTCATCCTTTACGTATCTACTTACGTTGTAAAGGCACTACGTGGCCTTTGATGTGGTGCACGTTAGTCTCCGTCCTTCTTCACCTCCCCATTACAGCTTTCTTCACGTTTTACATCTCTCTCGGCGTCGCTGGAGTCGCGGTCTCGTCTTTCATCACCAACTTCATCTCCTTGTCGCTTCTTCTTTGCTACATCTACTTTGGAGAAAAGAACAGCGACAAAACCAGTTCTTGTCTTAAAACGCCGTTGCTGCTGTCTAGCTCGAGAGACTCTTGTAATGATGAAATGTGGTCAAAGCTGATCAAGTTCGCGGTTCCAA
The DNA here is from genome assembly GCA_016432835.1 of Brassica nigra. Taxonomy (NCBI): domain Eukaryota; kingdom Viridiplantae; phylum Streptophyta; class Magnoliopsida; order Brassicales; family Brassicaceae; genus Brassica; species Brassica nigra. The sequence continues at coordinate 9,411,976 of CM028247.1, read as the reverse complement.
GCTGTATAGCGGTTTGTTTGGAGTGGTGGTGGTACGAGTTCATGACGGTCCTCGCCGGATATCTCCCGGAGCCAAAGGTGGCGCTAGCGGCGGCCGCCATCGTGATCCAGACGACGTCGTTGATGTATACAATCCCAACGGCGCTCTCCGCCGCGGTTTCCACGAGGGTGAGCAACGAGCTGGGAGCAGGACGGCCGGAGAAGGCGAGGACGGCGGCTGCAGTAGCGGTGGTAGCAGCCGTGGCCGTATCTGTGTTCGGGCTTGTGGGGACCACCGTCGGTAGAAAGGCTTGGGGGAGGGTTTTCACGGCGGATGGAGTTGTACTCGAGCTAACGGCGGCGGTTCTTCCGTTGATCGGGGCTTGTGAGCTTGCCAACTGTCCTCAGACCACAAGCTGTGGGATCCTACGTGGCAGTGCGAGGCCACGTGTTGGAGCCAAGATTAATTTCTACGCCTTTTATGTGGTTGGAGCACCAGTGGCTGTTGTTTTAGCGTTTGTGTGGGGCTTAAACTTCATGGGCCTATGCTATGGCCTACTTGGGGCCCAGATCGTTTGTGCAATCTCTATTTTGACCGTTGTCTATAAGACAGATTGGAACAAAGAGTCCTTAAAGGCTCATGAATTGGTGGGCAAAAACGTCATTTTACCTGATATTGATCAAATTATTGTCAAATATGAAGAAGGCCTACACTAACAGAATGTTCAGTTGTTGTTCATACAATCTCTATTGCTGTTTCATTTATTTCTTTCTGTTTCTAAAATTTTTCCATATATTAAAAACACATAGATGTTACATATATATAAACATGCTTCTTGTAACAGTTCAATGAATAGTAAAAGCGGCCAAAATTTTATTCTTAGCACTCGTTCATTGCTATACTTGACTTGTCTCAAATTAATTAATCCCACCTAACCTAATCATTCTATATACATTTATATAAATGTCTTCATTGGACAAGGAGAGAACGTAAAAACTGTATGGCAGCACAAAAAATCCTGAAGATATTGCATTATTGAAGCGAGTGGATCATGGATTGCGTGATGGCGATTTCGATGGATGCGATTGGCATTGACCATGACGTGAGTATATAAGAGGTGCGTGAGTGTATATAGAGATACCGAACCACATGGAAAACAAGAGCTAATTGGCCGGAACACATGTGCAAGCATGTGGATGTGTACCCATACCAAAATAGGCATCATATAGTGTCCTTGTGGCTTCTCGCTTCTTTTCTTCACCTTAATTATCTTTCACAACAACTACTAAAGCTTTTTTAAGCTCCTACTTTAGAGTTACAGAATCTTAAACGGAAAAATACTATTATCGTTCTTTTTAATCCAAACTAATGTCTTAAATGTTGGTAGAGTAATAACCGGTTAGTACGTACGTTTAGTGCGGTTTAAAAAACACAAATGAGTACTTTTAGAAAGGAATGTTATATATATATATAACAATTGATCGAGCTAGTCACTGACAAAAAAATCATTAATATATCTAGAATGTATAGATTTTTATACAAAATTATTATGTTTTTGGTTAAGATTAAAGAAAATTAGTTGGTGAGGAGGATGCAATAATGGTATGTCTTATTGTATTAGTGAAGAATCTATGTGGGTGTAGTGGAAGAAAACCAGAAGAAGGAGTGGGTAGGGAAGGGATAAAGAGTGAGACACATCATGTGTTTGTTTCCTTGGTTGTTAACAAAATACTTAAAAGACACTTTTGGCTCCCAAGTGCGCATTCGCAAAGCCTTGATATGTTTTATGGCCGCTAGTGTGCAAATGCTGTTTTGATTAAAGAGCGACATAAATAAAAATCGGTTTCCAGAACCAGGAAAATTTAAATTTAATCCTCCACAAAAAAAAATGAAATAATGAAATCGAACGGCTGATATTGTACTGCTGACACGTATTTCAAACTCTCAAAAATCACAGTAGCAGTTGGCGCTTCTCTTCCCAACACAGTTTTTCTCTACCATGACGATCAAGCTCGCTTCAGTGTTGACTCTCTTCTTACTCAACGCAGCCTCAGTCTCCCATTCTACAGGTTCGTGTTCTATGACTATCTTTGTTTCTCTACCATCATGTACTCAAACGAGAAAGATATGCTTAGTGTTTCTTCCTTTCATGTAGATGAACCTGGCCTCCCGACATTTTATTTCAGTTGGTAGGATGATTAAAGCAAGTCTAAGTTTGGTGTGAAACAGCGGTAATCGCGATACAAGTACTGGGAAACTTCGTAACTCAAGGGAACGTTTCATTAGGACAGAGTGCATTTTACCCTACACTTATCCAAGAATGGGAACAGTTCTTACATCTCTGGGGTTTGTCACTATCTTGGTGCAGATATCGCCACTTGGAGATCTCTTTTACTCCCATCATGGTTGGGGTTTTCAAGATCTTTATGGACGATAAAACCTTCAAGGTCCTGGATTCGTCTCTCCATTTTGAAGTAGAACCAAATTCGGTTTCTTGGACGTCACGCGAGCTCTTCTGCTTACATGGTTTAGTTGTTTAGTATCAAACAAAATGACTTTCTCGTTTGTGAAGGGTTAATGTACCCATCTGTGTGTGTTGTTTCATGGATGAGTCTTAACAACGTGTTTGAAGCTGGGCTGAATGCATCGACCTTGATTCTTCCCAAGAATGCATTTGGAAATAACATTTAGATGGAGCTGCAGGGTTTTTCCTTGTCCCTTCTTAATAAGAATGGTTCATTTGCTACCATTCTTAACGCAACACACACCAGATGGACTGAATTTGGCTATGTTTCCATTGAGTTTGTTCATGTAACCGCTGGAAAATTCTTACTAATTGTGGAAAAGGAGAGCCAAATACGCAATGGTGTTCCTCTACCTCTTGAGGTTAATTCAGGTGTGATTAGGTCTTGTTCCATCTAAACCTGATCAATCGTTTGCTGAATGTTTTGTTTTTTTGAGGCAGGGCCTTTAGATGTTTCAAACTGCATGAGCATATGGAAATCAGAGCTAAACACATGGCAGATATGGAGCACAATAAGAGCATTTCTGGTATGCCATATGAGTATACAGTGTATATAGATCAGTGTTTCCATGGTATGATGCTACTTTTTGAATTTTTTTGGTGCATGTTCTATGCAACATTCCTCTCTTTTGTTTTCTTGACAGGTTATTGTGAATGGATCAAGAAGTATAGTAAATGGTTCAGGGATTAATGCTTCTATTGCTGGGATTCTCTTAGCTTCTCTGTTTACTTGAAAGATTCTTATGTTTATCCTTCATTAATCCAAGTGAATAGACTTCAGGTTCTAATCATACAAGAGGCTGATGATTCCTCATATATATTGCCAACTATGCAGAAGGAGAGACCTTCAATGGTACAGCTTATTACTTTGAAAATTCTTTGATGTCTTCACTTGTGGCTTATATTAGCCAAATGATTCAACAGGGACTGGTTCAAGATACCAAACTGCTACACCTTTATACGAGAAACACGACGTAGGAGTAAGAAGTCTATCTGCATATGTGCTTATGCTTACCCTAATATATACACCTGGTGGCCTACAGGGTATCCTTCTTGCAGGCTTCAGGTGGCCTACTGGCTGAGGCGAGTACTTTTGATGTGACTTTATACTCCAAAGAGAATTGGAACTTATAAAATCTATATATCCTCTGGGAACATGATCCTCAATGGAGGCCAACCTTTCATCAAGGAAGTCAATGCAGCTATCTTTAGGCAACTAGATACTTTCAGTTGATGAGAGTTGATGAATCTTAGACATCATGACTACATACAAATCAAGTAAACTCGGGAAGAATCTCATGAAAGGGAAATATAGATGCATAAACAAGAAAGTTATAGGCTCTGTCTTCATGATTGTTAAGGTTATTTTAACATCTCTTTATTTGTAAACAGTTCTCATCACAAAACATTCCTTTGAAACTACAAATGCAAAGCACAACACATAATTCAAATTTCCATCATTCGGAAAACTGATCGAGGTCAAATCGGACCCTTGAGAAGACATCTAGCTAGCAACAATTAGTCAAACTAAGCCCTTCGCAATAATCATATACATAAATCAGAAGGTAGAAATGTTTTTATCTTCTAACTGTAGCAATGGTGGTTTGCTCGTTGAAAGAATCCCTTTATCTTTGTTCTGAAACATCAAAGCTTCGTGTTCTACACCTACATAAAGTTATAGATCGGAGGATTTGGATATGTAGAGACATCACGAGCAGCTTCGATGTTGATCAAAAGACTTCCCTCAGTCTCATCATGAAGCTCTTGAGCACTATCCAAAACACCATAATCGAATGCTGAACTATCATAAGTCGTTTCCAAATCAATCATTCCATCTATATCCATGAGATGATCCATCACTTGATCAGACCTATCCAAACTTCCACTTAAACCGTCTATGTTGTTGTTGTCCTCCTCAGCACAAAAACTATCACAAATAGCCAGGATCTGATCTTGCTCTTCAGTGATGACCTTGTCAAAACCCGCAGGCAAATCATCATCATCATGAGGGATGCAACAAACCGCTTGGAGATTTAGGGTTTCATCCTGGTCTTGATCTCCATGTTGCAAAACGACGTCGCTCTTCTTCTTCATCTCATTGCTCTTCAGGTCTTCATCATGAACGAAAGATTGATAATTATTGACGAAGTCTCCAGAACGCAGCTTATCCAACATCCTCTCCATGGCGTTGATCGCGTCCATCAATTCTTGACGATTCTTTGACTTGGAAAGACTCTCTTTCTCCCACCAACACTCTAACCCTAGCTCCTTGCGAGCCATGCATACACCGATATCCTCTTCCATCGGCTCTTCTTGAACAGGAGCAAGACGCTGTCCCGTGAGGTAAGCATTCACGACGGCATCCACGGAAGAGTGACCGAAGGAGAAGAAAGAGACGTTGGACTGCGTAGAAGGAGGACTTGCCAAGATGGCTATCTGTGCGCCGGAGAGAAGACAGAGCTGCGCGGCTTTGCTGTAAAGTCCGGAACAACGTTTTGTGAAAGCAGTCGCGCGATACTCTCTCTTCGTGATCTTTTCCATCTTGATCTTTCTCTTAGTGCCTCCTCCTCCTCTTTTCACCATTCTTGTGTTTCTTCACGTACGGTGAGAGAGAGAGAGAGAGAGAGAGCAAGTAATATATATCGGAGAGGCTTTTTCCCTTTTTGGGATGAGTAGTTTGTTTTGCGTGTGAAGTGATCTCGATGGCCTCTCCCTCTGTATTATATAAATTATGGAGTAGTGCTTCACAAGAAAAAGGAAATATTTGAAAACCCTGTTTTGACGTTGTAGCCCTGATCAAACCGGTCTCGATTTAGCTTAACCAAAATATTTAACTAGAACACGACTTGGTTTTCCGAGTTATCAAGCATTATGAGGCCGAATTACTTTCTCACCGACAGTATAAACCAGACCAATTGAATTCAACTTTCTTCGGTTTATGTTAAACCATATATAAGTCGATCCAAAACAGATGTTAGACTGTGAGTCGAATTAGTTAGCCGGAATTTAATTTGCGCCAGAACTCCGGTCTGATCAAATTGATAGGAGTTTGAATCCCAAATAATCACACCTAGACAAATCATGTTTTTCTATATGTATATTTTTTATTTTATTTTTAAATCGCACTTGTGATGATTAATGAAATGAGACTGTTTGTACCATACACAAACATCTGGATGGATGTAGTTACTCGATGTTAATAGCTTTTTTTTCTATCAAACTGAATCTAGACTCAAAATTTGGATGCAGAATGAATAAAAATTATGCAAAGTATATCCTTCAACTTTCTGGTACATGTATGTAGGTCTGAATATTCAGCTTTTTAGATCAAGTTAGGCTACGTTTATATCAAGTTTGATTTATCGGGTATTGAAATTTTGGACTCATAGAGTTTTGGTCCGGTCAATTTGGTTTTGGATTGGTTAGTTTCAAATGTTCCACGACGTAGATTGTCAATTGACAGCACTATATTAAATATCAAACTATAAATACGACGTTCTTTTTACCTGCCCCCACGGCCATGGCACACATCCTTTATGTAATGAATTTATCAATCGATAGGGCCAGATGGACCCACAAATGTAAAACCTTTTCTTTTTTTCTTATAATTTAAATAACCCACACATCCCACCCAAATATGTAACTTAAATTTTATTTCATTTTCGTCCATCCCGTCGATAATGTATAAATCACGTGACCAAGTAAAGAGGACCCGACCTAGACGAAGATGTCCTCTGTTGCCGCTCCATGTTAAGCTCCCGTAGACTCATATACGGTATAGCAGCTGGCGTCGTCGTCAGAGAAGAAGGTCTTATCGTTCGGTACGGTGTGCTCGAACCGCTCCAGCTCTCCGTCACGTAAACCGGACCAGATATGGAACCGGGTCCGACAGATGAGGCGCGAAAGTTCCTAGCCCTCGCCATGTGAACGTCGAGTTCCATCTCCACTTCTCCATCGCCGGCGTAATGACTGCCTCCTCGCCTTCGCCATTTCCCCCAGTTGAAGAAGAGCAAAGCGTTTTTCAAGAACCAGCGCTTCTTCTTATTCTTGTGGAGAGCGGTTCGGATCAGGTCGTCCTTGGATATAGGCTTCTGGAGCTTGAACTGATGCGTACTGTCAATGGATGAAGTTTCTTTCTTGTGCTTCCTCGCTTCTTCCAAAACCTTATAACGAATAAAACTTGAAAACAGAGAAACATGGAGGAGGAGGAGGAAGAAGAGAAGAAGAACCTGAAAGTAGTCGATCTGGGGATCGAAGCCATAGTCGCTGAAATGTTGAGAGAGCGGCATGGGAGAAACAGGGGAAGTGTTGTTTGACATCTATTCTTACTTACTTACTACTTGGAGAGGAGCGTGAGTGGGTTTTAATGGGGTTTACTTTAAGAGGCTGGATAGACAAAAGGTGGAGAAAGAGCATGTGTTGGTTTGATTCAATGCTCTTGCAACTGTTTTGTCCCTTTCCACCTTCTTTTTCGGTTACTACATCCCCATATACTTTCCAACTATATATTTTTAGACCTTCGTTGCTTTAACTAAACCGAGTAACTTGTATTCTTTACCTGAACTAGTAACTTGTATTTTGGTAGAAAAATGGTTTATATGCCATGTTTGTAATATTATCAAAGATTAGTTTAAGGCCTAGAGAGAGATTAAAGAAGATTCAAACTCCTGACTTTTTTTTTTAGAAAACTTGTATTCTGTAATGATCACGCTGTGAATGATTTCTTATAATAGGGTCATGATCATTTGAATCTTTCTAAAGTTATACAAATGATTTTTTTTGTTATTATACAATATACAGTACATTTTTTTGTTGGTTTTGACATTTGAGTATCTCAACATGCATTGAACATTTATTAGTACCAAGGAAATCTCATGGGCCCTTCCTAACATTCATTGTTCTCCCTCGCTTACTGGTCACAAACAGCATGTGACTTTTTTCTTATCAAACTTTTACTACACGACGAGTTATTTAATGCCGAGGTTAGAACTCAACCAGACAAGCATACTTGTTATAATTGATATCAAGAAGTACAACCGAAAAAGTCTGAAAACCAAACCAGTCACGGAGACACAAGCCGACAGTAGCTTCTTTATTCAAAGACAACAGAAACAGAAACACAAACACAACAGGGAGTGCAGCAACTAGTAGAATCCAACCATGGCTTGTTCAATGCTCGTCAGTTGCCAGCGGGATTGAATTGGCCTTGCAAACCGAAAAAATGAACATGTAAGTAAACTAGGCGAAGAAATTCAAAAAGAAGAAGAAGAGTGAATTACACTGACCAGATCACGGAACTTGAGAGAGTAAAACATCTCTAGGTAACGTCGTGTTTCTCTTCTTTCGAGCTTAGACACATGCTTCCAGAATGAATAGACTCCAGCCAGAGTTAGCAGCCTCTCTGAGTACTTCTTCCACGTGTACCTATACAATGCATAAACCCCCTTAATGAAGCAGTCATCTTGTTGAAGCCATTAGGTTTCTTTTGTTCAAGCTTGTCAAGGAAAAAAAAGGGTTAACCTTTCATAGATTCGCTTAAGCCCTCCATCAGAGATTTTTTCCCAGTGACTTGGATCAGCGTTGCAGGTCTCAAAGAAGCTGACCAGAGTAGCTGCAACCTGTTCTGGATGATATGGGTCGATGTGGAAGCCAGAAACTCCATTCTCAATGATCTCCGCAGGTCCACCATGACAGGTAGCAAACGTTGGGAGCCCACAAGTCATTGATTCCACAACTGTGAGTCCAAAAGCTTCATAGAAAGCAGGCTGTGGTGTGAAAAAAGAGAGAAAGATGAGTCTGTAAACCTTACAAAGATTCCAAGTGTTGTCAAGGGAAGTTATCTTTCATGTTACCTGAACAAAAACACCTTTAGTGTCTGCGATATAACGGTAAAGCTCACCATTCCTAGCACGGTTCATTTGAGCAGCTATCCACCTGAATTCACCGTGTAAACCATAGTGCTTGATCAGGTTGTGCATCTTTTCTATCTCAGCCATTTCCTCTCTGTCCCTGGACTGATTCACGTCCACGTAGCCACCGACTACAACAAGATTGGCAACCTCTCTCAGCTTGATGTTCTTGGCATAGCATTCAACTAGCCCCGTCAAGTTTTTCACTCTGTCAAGTCTGGCCATGGAGAAGATGATCGGCTTCAACTGGTCGCTCAGAAAACCACTGTATTAACACAAGCAAGCAAATCCAGTTATTATGTGGTTGTCTTAGTTTCTTTGTTTGTTGTAAAATTAAAGACTTACTTACACATGCTCAACATTCTGTTCGCTGCTAAACAGGAGCTCTTCAATCGACTCATGAAGGGCAGTGAGTCTTCTTTCCTTGTCAGAATAAGGAAAGTAAATGGTCATATCAGCTCCTGGAGAGACTATATTAAACTTGGGATCAAAGACATCGATTCCATGAACAACTCTGTAAAGACCAGGGAGAGTGAAAGCTGTGTGGCTCTCGTATTGCCCAACCTTGTTTTTGCTGCGACAAAAAAAGAAGCAAAACAGACATCAAACCACAAACTCTGGGAGACACTGCATGCATTTCTGAATATTACCTTCCGGCGATCTCTTGGTACGTGCTGGTGATGATGAAATCAGCATTATTCATGGCAATTAGATCTGCGGTGAACTGACTTGAAAAATGATACTTATCTTCATGGTTTCTCCAGTAAATGTCAGACTCTGGATACTTGGTTTTCTCTAGAGCATGAGCAATATTGCACTGTATGACGCCTAGCTTACAAGCTAACAAAGACGCCACGAGGTTTCCATCACTGTAGTTGCCAACGATGAGATTTGGCACACCTTGCAACTCCGCAGCAATTTCGTTTGATGCATCCTATAGTCACATATAAGTAAAGTGTGTAAGCTCCATATGTAAAAAAAGATTGCACATGCATGCATAGACAATCTGAATCGAATTGTCCCCTACATCATCATACTAAGTGCTAACCTCAGCGAAAGTCTCAAGGTATGGCCAGACATCAAATCTCGAGATCCACTTGCGAAGAATGCCCTTTTCAGTCCTAAATGGTATGCGTAGGATATGTGCGTGTTCTGTACCACTAACTTTTTCTAACCTCTGGTTGCATGTTGTTCCTTCTGCTTCCGGTATCAACCTTGTTACCTATATTAGCCAGCATGGAAACATAAACGTAAACTGACACTTGAATGCCAATTTTTTTTTTTCAATGGAAAAGAAAACATACAATGAGAATCTTTGGAGTAACATCCAGTCCTTGCTTCTGTATCCTAAGGAGCATCTCACTTTCCAAAGCACGTACTTGATCAAGAATGTAGACAACCTGCAGATCTCAACAGTAGAATATAAGTCGAATCTAAGTTCCTACATATATGGAAGGTTTGGATCAAATCTACCTGTCCACCAGTATCAGGAAGACCCAAGACATTGGCTTGGCCAAAGTAGCCATGCGGAGACAAAATCACGACATTGAACACCATAGGGATCATTCCAAGAAACGTCTCCAAGACAGAAGGATCAGGTGCCTGGAGAATGTCCAGAAGGAGATGCACCATTTCTGAAACCTTCTGTGCCGTGTCACCCCATCCCCTTTCAAATCCCATCCCTTGTAGTCTTCACCAACGTACAACGTCCAAAGAAGTAACATTATTAGTTAGCTCATGAAAATAAAATTGATATGCAGAGAATGGCGAAAGATCTTAACTCAAATTCGAATTCAGAGTATGGTGTAGCCAGAGGAAGTTTAGAGAGGAACTCCTCTGCCCTCGCCAAAGCTTCCTGAAGTGTGCGGATGTTTTGTATTCGATCATTCAGCATCATGGCCTGCATTACACATAGAGAGTACATAGTCAATGTTATATACTACTTATACACTGTTAACGATACAAACTAAGTTGAAATGTAAAGACTAACACGTCCGTCATGTTTGTGAGTGCGGAGAAACTCAAGCAAAGGCTCCAAGCTATCTTTGTTACGGAACATGATTGAAGAGAGGTGACGATTGAGGAACTGAACCCCATTCCCAATGGATGATGACCGAGTTGGGCGAGGAAACGTTGCGTTGAACGGTTCAAAATCAAGCTCAAGAAGATAGTTCCCATTAGCACTGATGAAAAAAGGTTTAGTATTTAAGCATCTAAGCAGAGAAGCATAGACATATACACTCGAAAGAAAAAAAACTTTACACAGAGGATTTTACTTACTGGCCATTAACGAGCTCTTCCTTGAACCGAAGATACTCAGAAACAGTTAAATGATCTACGCTCAGCTCGTAGACATTTACACGGACGTATTCTCTAACACCAGGTCTGGGACGAATCGCCAGCGCAACAAAGGGAGGCAAAACAATGGCTTCCTGAGTGCGAAAATCTTCAGTGATTTAAACATCTAGACATATAATATATAGTCATGATATAATCATATGAAAGTGTTATGTTTCACCTCTGCAGACTGCAGAACTTTCATGAAAGGACGATTCTTGAGATCATCTGTTGTTCCATCCACTTTCACAGTCTTAAGGAACTCGTCAATCAGCTGGTGAGGATGCAATATCCCTTTTCCTTGAGCTACGTATCTAAACATAGCAACCATACCATTACTCATCAGACCAACTATAACACACATGCAAGTAAAACAAACAATCTGGCTCGACTCTTAGATGAATGCATGTACCTAAACTTTATATATGTAATGCAGATTCAGTAAGTGAGAGAGAGAGAGAGAGAGACCTGGAGAAAAGAGAGAGGAGCTCATTGCGTTGAGCAGAGATGGCGTCGTGAACCCATTCACGCATCGTCTCGAACCTACCAGTCGGCATGATTTTCTCTCAGTGGCAAAAAAACACACAATTTTTTTTTTTTGTTGCAATGTAAGACACAGAAAGAGATGTCACTTGTGGAAGAACCCACCACAGGATCATGTGTGTGTATTATACACGGGGATGAAGAAAGGCGCCATTTTTATGGTCCCTGTAACTTGGTGAGAAGTGGCGAACGAGGAAGACACTTGGCGGCAGAGGTAAAGAAAACCGTGGGCGAGGCAGAGCGTAACGCCCGTTGTGGAAGTGGTGGGCCCTACGGTACGTGAAAGCCACGGTCCAACCGGATTTCCATGCTCTGATTTGATTCTACGCTAAACGACGAGGCAGTGGTTTGTTACACATGAAAACCCGCCAAAGGATATGGGGAAAATCCGAAACTTTTTTATTTTCTTTAACGCAGGTTAACTCAATACTCTTTCTTCTTAGCTCATTTTAACACATCTATACTATCTATTATTATAAAAATGGGTTTACTCACTCTAGGGCTCGCCACCTAGGATTACAGGTCAGAAATTCGTGGCTTGACAAGGCGACACGTGTCAAGTGCAGCAAAACTCACCGTATCACTAATCTAAATATTTCCATCTGTTTTGTTTTTTCTGTTTCGTTTGCGATTTAATATGGGCTTTTACATGGCTCTTAACTAAAAATGCAGAATGTAGATATCACAGCCTCATAATAACATACTAAAGTCTTTAGCGCCACCATCATCAAATTGGGTTCCATCATCTTCTCTGATTTGACCTTCTCCCATCTACTGACGATCTTAACCAGCAATGGAGATTTAGCATGTCAAATCGATCGAATCGTCGCTGAAGAGCATCTATGTCATGGTGCGGTTTTCTTCTTGATTCGTAACGCCATCAAGCACGACACCCTCATTCAATGATACATGTCGAGCGGTGTTCTACAATTATAAATAGGTGTAAGACTTCATCCTTCCAACATCGTCCTCACAATTTTGATAATCCTAAAACTTATTTGGTGTTATGGCTAATTCATCTGCTTTTTTCCGTGATTTGAAGGCCGGCCACAGGTCCACCGTTGAAGTGAGGCTGCTGAGATTCTGGGAAGCTAGAGACGTCAAACGCAGTGAGGAGAGTTGATGGGGGTGGCCTTGATATTCATAAATTTGGAACTGCTAAATTTAGATATTCCTTTGAAACACCGATCTTCAATCTCACGCTCATAGTTTTTAAAGTTTTCGGCTTTCACATTCATAAATTTTGAACTCTTCAGATATCAATTTAATCTCTTCACAATGCGATATTTTGATACCCTTTGTTGATGATCTTTCTCTTACACATTTGTTTCAGACCCCTCTTAGCGGATCTCCATATTCAGGCACCATCTCAAGGCTCAAGGCTGGTTTAATGTTCACACTCAGCGGATTTGATGTGGCTTGGTCCAATCAGAACTTCGATGTCGACTGCTCGGGTTCGACTCAACCAATTTGATGTGAACCGAACCGGTTTCTCCAATTCTGGTAGAACGTTTCAGGTTCCGTGATCTCCATTCTATGCTTGGCTTAGCCAACACCAACACACAACTTCCAGGTATATCCTCTTATAATCTTCCTCCCTAACTTTGTTGCCGTCGTAAGTTGCTACATATACTCCCTCCCTTCTGCCTTACTTGGTATGAAAATAATGGTATATGTTTCTGTTGAAGCAGTAGGGTGACGATGATAATGGAGATAACATGCCTGGGACCATCTCAGTCCTTAACTAAGGGTGGCCTTGGTGTTAATGACCGTGAGGAATCATCATCTGCTGGAACAACTGCAAGTGGTCTTGCCACCAACAAGCCTCGGGTATTAGCAGCTGGAAGGTAGCTAAGAAGGCACAAAATGCATAAGTGAGGAGTATGGAATATCTAGAGGCAGTATTTTCTGTTAGGATAATATGCTTAGGCATCAATTTGGTATTTTTATTTTGTTTTGTCGCCTTCTGGAAATTGCTATGTTTTTCTCGACTATCATTGAAATGGTTTTTTTACGTTTTGACAAAATTTACACATCTCATTAAGCAGCGGAAGTTTGGTTTATCTCAGCATGCTCCATTCAAATACCGCATCAATAATGATAAAATTTGACGTTATACATGTATGATGTCTTAACTCTACAGTGAATGTTCTATGTAGTAAAATGTACTTATAATAGATAAGTAGCATTAGCATATTTATCATCCCTGAAACGAAGTGGGTACAAACGTGTACGACTTGAACATGTTAACGAAACCAAAAGGTTAATAATGTCTTTTACGTTATTTTTTTTGGTGCAAGTCTTTTACGTTATTTACGTTGCTCTAGCTGCTTTTGTTATAAAACACTAATGTATTTTATGTTATTTACGTTGCTCTAGCTGCCTTTGTTATAAAACACTAACTACGACATTCCTTACAGGGGTAACACGTAACAAACATATCTACTTTCGAAGAAATGACTCAGTGGTAGCAAGGTTTCGTATTTTATTCAGAAAAATCATTCTCTGTTTACCAATTATTAAGGACACACATACAGTTGGTCTTTTGAGAATTATTGATTGTAATCTTATTTTCAGACATTACGTTTAGTCAAATGAAGATGAAGATACATACACATTAAGCCTATACTCTATAGCTTGCATGAACAACCCACTTCAACAACTAGATAACCAATAACTATCAAATGATTAATACTCTTAACGTATAGTAAATAATAAAACTCGCCAATTCTGCATACGGCTTTAGTCAAAAAAAAAAAAAATCTGCATACAGCTCTAGGTAATCTTATTTTCAGACATTACGTTTAGTCAAATGAAGATGAAGATACATACACATTAAGCCTATACTCTATAGCTTGCGCATGAACAACCCACTTCAACAACTAGATAACCAATAACTATCAAATGATTAATACTCTTAACGATAGTAAATAAATAATAAAACTCGCCAATTCTGCATACGGCTTTAGTCAAAAAAAAAAAATCTGCATACAGCTCTAGGTGATCCAACCAATAAATAAAGGAATGTCTCATGGCAACTATCAAATTCAAAAAGGTACTCTCTACTTCATATTAGTCCATAAACACTTTCATAGTTGATGATTATTTTTTCCTCATACACTCTCTTCATTTCATATTCTGTTTTTCTTTGGAGGCAGTATTTTCTATTTACATAGTGCTTATGCATCAATGAGGTTGTTTTAGTTAAATTACAAACCCTTTTCGAGTTTACATTTTTTTCCTCAGATGATTCTCTCCACATATTTCGCTATTTAGCTTATAGATCATCCAAATATTAAATATATTCCAACCTTAGACATGTACAAAAAAATATATTGAGCATATTGCTATCATCTTACAAAATCTGTTCTCAATAAACTATGTATTTCAGTGTAGAGGACCTCTCAAGAATAAACGTATCTATCATAATGAGGAAAAGTATAGTCGTAATCACAATAGATATTATAATATACGAATGTTGGTTAACCCTCTCTATTCATATGAACCTCATCAAAATAAGTTATCTAAAAATTTAATCTATCAAATTTCAATTGTTGTCATTATGTGTTTCTTTTAGTGTTTCTTTTACACCAAAATAATGAAAAGTTAATAATACAATCTGTACTAATATGAAAATATTTTTCGGACCAATATATTTTTGTTTTAAGATAAAAATAATAATAATTCCACACAATAAAAGAATACATCAACAGAAAAGCATATTCAATAAAAATATACATCGAACTAAACATATCAGCACACCATATTATGGGCCCCATATTATTTAACTACTCTTAAAAGTAAAATTAACAGCATATACTTTTTTATCCACGATAGTGAAAATATCTTAGACAAAAATATGATTCTAAAAATGACTAATAACCTCATTGTAAAGAATATGTTTTTTAATATAATTCAATAGCATAAAAACAATTCTGAAAATAATAATATACTTTACAAAAACAAATATTCCGTGTGAAACAAAAATACGAGAAACGAACAAAATATTATAACAATGGAAGTCACATAATTTTAAAAGATTGTTAAAAATTAACTGAAAATATAATAAAACTAAACTAATAATTAAATATAAAACTAAATGAAATTTTTATTTATATAATGTTTTCTTACTTTGATTAGATTTGCATTACTACCTTCACCACATTCAATATAACATTTTACTTTTAATAAGAAATACAAATTCAAATAATTACCACTTCCACTCAAATAGTACGTTGGAATACTATGATTTCAACATAAAAACTAAATACTCTTATAACATGTAGAAAGATTTATCCACAACCCAATCCGAACCCAGATATTACAAACCACAAATAAGACACCAAATATGAAATTAATTTTTTTGTAAAAGAAAACAACATGAAGACTATTTGAAGCCTTCATATCATATGAATGCCACAACTCTTTAATAAAGAAACAAATATCGCAAACAAGCATATAATCTCTCCTCACTTAAAACTTTCTAAAAGACAAAACTAATTATCATATACGTTTTTTTGTTTATGAAACCAAAAACACAAACCACAAAATCATATAAAAATAATAATCTAGATCACAAGTAAAGTATATCCCGCCCGCAGGGCGGGCCGACCCTAGTCTTTATAAATAAAGTAGACATATCTGCCTTCTCAAGCCTCCACATCAGCAATCACCTAGGGGGTTTTAGGACACGTGGCACTCCTAAACACCAGCTGAATCTGCGTTTTATTGCTTTTGCTCGGACTGAGCTTTTTGTTAGATATTGGATGGGCTTTGAAAACAAAATGGGAAGCCAGTCAAGATCTAGGTTTCCTCTTCGTCTTCTTGCCGACGAAATTTCCAGAGATCACCTTTTACCTCTCTATAACGTCTCAACCTTCCATTACTACTGTGCTTTACTCCGATCTTCTGCTTGATTATCCCACTCCTATAACTGGGAAGCATTCAATCGAACTCTTTGCGTTCCACAGTAACCGGCTGAAGGTTCGAGTATAAATATCCCACCTTTCAACGATGGACACCACAACGGTGATTTCCTATATCACGCTCTCTGATTTGAAGTCTGGTCTTTGCTTTCTGTCGGTGGTGACGGTCTCCTTCGTCTGTGTGAGGCTCAGAACGTGAAGAAAGGAAGGGATTTCATGGAGGTTGACATGCTCCTGCTTGATAAATTAGGTTGTCCTTTTCATATTCCATCGCATATCTCTCTCTATTTGGGTCTGCTGATTCTTATAGACGTAGCCACATTCTTCATGTTTATGCCTCTTAACAGTCAACGCTCCTCCAAAGTTCCATTATGTGCATCAGCTGATCACTTTCAAACATCTGCTCAGGGAGGAAGCTATTTACGAGATTAGTGGGGTTTGTGAGAGTTACTATGTATTTTACGCTTTCTCTTTGTCCTTTTTAGCTACACATTAGAAGAAGGTTTGACAAAGTGACTAAAATACACATATATTGCCGGTGAGCAACGTTGTGATTGGAGTGACAACATATAAAAAGAAAACTTATGAATGAGTAATATGAAAGATCAAATTTATTTTCAATCCTTGCTTCTGGTTTGTGCATATTACATGTTGTGGATAAACACATTTTTTTTGGTTTAAATGTTTGAATATCCTTTACAATGATGATCTACGCAGTAATTTTTGAATCTTAAAAGTAACCCAAGATTGTTTGGTTTGGTGCCTGCCTCTAAAGCCATTGCTTGGTATCCTTGTGTTAACGAGCTTCTTGCTGGTGGTGGTGGGACTCATGATAGATTCATATGTTTTCGAGATACAACTAATACTCATGTAGGTTCCATAGATAGTTACAGTCAAGTAAATTTCTTATTAGTTTTGCCATGATTTCAAATTACATAATGAAATGTCATAACCCTGTTTGTTCTTGCATATGACAGGTATGCAATCTAAGCTTGGTCAAAGAATATAACAAGCTGCTTAGCTCGCACGGATTCTCCCAAAGCCAAATCATAGTATAGAAATACCTAACCTACTCCAAAGTAATAATTCTCTTGACCTTTGTCAACGTATGTGGTTAATTGAACCTGTCTCTTTCTTTGTGGTCGAGAATGCAACTCTGGCAGGTCACACATACCGAGGTCTGTACCTTGCAGTATCACCTAACGGACAAACGATTGAAATATGAGCAGAAGATGAAACCTTAAAGTTCTGGAATGTCTTCCCGTCACTAGAAGCTAAGGTGAAACCCGAAAGCTTATCTGCATTAATGAAATGATAAGTAACTTAATCCTTTCGTCTCTATACGCAGAACACGGCACTGAAATCAGTGATAATGTCAAGGCTGGCTGATTTTTAGATCAAAACAACATGCCCTGTTTCAGTCAACTCGACATAGCTGAGAACAGCAGGCACAGCACCAGTGTTCTCATCAGCTCCGCTTCCACCGTCGATCAGTGAATTAGGGTCCCGTTATGGGTCGGAAGTTTGGGATGATGTGTCTCAGCACGTGAATCAGTTGGAAACTTATATTGAAACTGGTACAGAAACTGGAGCTTCTATTGGGTTATGGCGGGAGACTGAATATAGATCAGAGTTCTTACTAAATATATACAATGATGTTGTATGTAGCAACAGAACTATGGATCAAATATTTAAGTTACAATTTAAGTGATCGTACCCCACCATGTACCATAAGGGGAGCAGATGTTGAAGGCACTGCAACAACAGCAATTGGAAAAGTAGCAGTAGTGGGTGCAGAGCACCATTGTGTGGTGAGCAAGTGTTGTTAATGAACAATGTTTTGATGCTTGGGTAAGGATCATGACTATGAACCATGATCGGGACAGAGGCGGGAACAGCGACTACAATTGTGAGGCAGCTACATAACTTTTTTTTTTTGACACAACAGCTACGTAACTAAGAGCAATATATACTGTTATTCTCACTTTGTAAGTTTAATGAATGGAGAAAGTTATGAATTTTTAGATCTTTGTGCGAAGTGATTTAAAAGTGAAAGTAAAACGTTCTATTTTGTTAACAGCATACTAAAATATATACAGCAATTACATATGTAAGTGTTGTATTATGAAGTCTAAAATTCATAAATTAATAGTATATTGTATCATTGAGGTGTAACTAAAATAATAATTATCAATCAACTAATAAAAACTCAGCTTATATTCTTTAAAAATCACATTATTTTGTTATTAAACAGTTTAAAAAAAAAAGAAAACTAAAACATTCTATATAACAAATAAATTACAATAAAATAACAAAAATATATAAAAATAAAAATTCAACATATGTTTTACTCATTCCATCTTTCAAATATCACATAAGTAACATAATCCATAAATTTGAGTTTGAGATTTTCTCTTAGTGTCTATAAATTATTTTTCAAATTATATAAAAATAGGTTTTGTATCATTTTTTCAATTCTAAAGTAAAATATGCTTTATATATTTTATATCGATTATGCAAATAGTATATTTACAGTTACCTTTTGTAATAGATAAACATAAGGTTGTTTTAAAAGCACAAAATTACTATAAAACTATTTTTCTAAAACTTAAATAGCATTACTTGAAAGGAAATTATTCAAACCTCAAAACAAACAAGAGGTCCACATATTAATCAATCCTAAAAAGTACAACGTTCAACTTATTATGACATTATTACCGGCTTAGAAACAATCCCAAGCAACTATGAAGGCAATTAATCATCCATCAGCAGCGCCAGTTCGTGACCAATATAAGGGCTAACAAACGTCCGTATACTTAAGACTACATAAAGGAAAATAAAGACAAATGTTGTCATTTAGAGAGAATGAGAAAATGGTATCAGTGCTACAACTATTGTTCTTTTCTTTTGATATCATTTCTATTTATACAATTCTCTTCGAACTTTTACACCGCATATCCAACCACACTGTTACAATACTCACATATCCCCCACTTAAAACTCCCATAACCTTTGCCAATCTCAAACTTTTCACGGCTCACAGCTGTAAATGAAAATTAAGGATTAAGTGGTCCAAAATATCAAATGTCAGTTTTTCAAATCTGTACCAAATAACACGGAAGATAGCGTAAAAGTGAAACGAGGACATATCCAAAATACCTCACAAACTTTTACACACGTGCGAAGGAATGCCGAATTACAAGTTCTGCAAATATCAATACAATAAAATACAACTTTTTTGATAAGTTCACCATAAAAAGGGTCAGAAACTGCCGAGAATTTCAAAGCACAAAAAAATCTTCCAATCACCAACGTTTTATAAAGCCATTACAGAATCACAGAAGATGAGCATTTAAATAAATCTCAAATTCCCACAGACAAATATCCTAAATATATACGCATAAACCATTTGGCATTTAACCCACACATGTTAACAATCAACTATCACAAACAGACCAACGTCCATGGAAATACAAATCCTCTAACCCAAAATAAGCCATATATACAATTGCATAACAAAATATTTTACACATAAAAACAACATACACAAACACAACTCGCAAAAGACATTACACATAAAAATTGTAATACACTACAATCGCTAACCACTATATATCAAATGGAACGAAAATATCATTCTCTTTCAAAATATTTTCATCTTCATATTTTTGAACATATTTTCTATACTAAAACCATAAAATAAATTATAAATTCATTTGAGAATAAAACATACAAACCGCCAGAAAATGAACCACTAGTTATTTATAAAGTAATTTGTTTTTTGTGTCAGTTTTTCTATGATTTTAGCTAATTTTGATGGTTTGTCATTATTTATTGTTTATTTGTCATATTTTCCATAATTTTAGCTAATTTGCTTATTTTTATGTTTTTAATAATTTTAATTTTGTTTATTTATCATATTCTCTATAATTTAGGTTATTTATATATTTATCGTAACCTTAATAATTTTAATTGGTAATTTTATTTATTTGACATATTTTAAAATAATTTCAGTTTTGATTAAGTGTCATGTTATCCATGATTTTAGGTTATTTTATTTATTTTCATATACTTTATTATTGTTAAAAGCTTATTTGTTATATTCTATGATTTAGATTGAATCATTATATTTAATAAATAACTTTTTAATTGTTTTTAAACATTTTTAGTGATAACTTAATAAATATTTTCATTATATTGAGAGATAATTATTTATAACGAGCATTATTAAATTTTAACAACAATTTTATATATTTTTTCATCTTATGTTTACTTTAGTAATATTAAATCGTTTAATGTTTTAATTATTATTTATAAAATAAACTTTCTTCTCTTTTATGTTACCAAATCATCTTTCCAATAAATAAAATACGAGCCCAAATGATACAATTTTGCTATTATAATTTAAAAAATCTAGCTTTTTAGATATGTATAATTTATTAATTTTATTTTAGAAAATTTTAAATAAATAGAAATATGTTTTGATTATTATAGATTTTATTAATATGTGTCATTATAAAATCTGATGACTAGGAAAATTCAAATAAAATGCAATTAAAATTTTGATGAAGAAGGTTTAATTTCATAGGTTTTCCTGATAATCGGTAATTATGGTTTAATTGCACATTTATGTTTATGTTATTTAAAAATATTAATACAATTTTATTAGGTTATTACGATGATATTTTTTTACATGTTTAGTTTGATGATAGAATAGATAAATGTTTTGTCAAAAATTATTCATGTTGTCTTATAATAAAGGGTAGATTATATCTTCTAATTCATTAATATTTGAAACTTATTAATAATTTAGATTGAGATTAAAAATTATATTAAAAATTAAATTAGTTGGATATATATTATTCGCAAGTGCGGACCATCATCTAGTTTAACAAATTAAAAGCTATACTAATATACATTTATTTAATTTACAGTTAATTCTTTTATCGTCAAAATTTAATTTTATTAATTAAAAAGAGTTTACATAATCAACAACCATAAATGAGGATACAATCTTTTTTTTTTTTTTTTTTAATTAAAATAAATATTAATCAGCCCAAAAATGGGTATTAAGGTCCGATTACAAACCCAACAAAAATTTCCAAATCAAAACATAAACATGACCAACTTCGCCCACTCACTAAACCCGACACATTCCGTTGGTCCGTTTTAGAATCATTAGAAAATCCAGATGCCGTTCTCAACCTTCAACGATGACCGCGATTAGGTGAGGTTCTCCTCATTGCTTCGGATGCCGGGAATATTCACGTCGTCTCCAGAGTAGCTAGCTCCCGGTGAGTTTCAGACTTGTAATCATCACTTTCAATTAACGTGCAAGCAGAATAGAAGAAGGGATATAGGACACCACCTTTGAAAATCGCCCCATATCCGCATGTGCAATCTTCTACAAAGCCGAAAGCCGCCCGAAGAGAAGAGATCGATGAAGACCCCTCACCAAGGACGGAATGCAAGAAGACGGGAACGGAATGACGGCTGCTACTTGATCCAGCAAACTCTCCAAGACCTGCAAAAAACTATAGCATTGCAACACTACCGAGAGATAAACTCGCGGCACAGGGATATGTCACAACACCGACTGAGCCACCAAGGATAAGGAAATCCTCTGACCACAAGGACCACCCGACTCCTCGCCAGTCGCCCTCCTCGAGAACCGAAGAAAGGTTAAGCCTTTGACGTCAATGAATCGAACCGGTGGCACGGTTCAAGACAAAACACGATCACACTGAGAGCACAATCCAATAGGAGCAGGTCGACAAGACTCCCACAGTTGACTGAATCCAAAAGCCGGGAAGATAACAAATTGATGAGAGAGATGAGACTACACCGCTTCGAAGAAGCCATAGACGACTATCTCCGACACCGCTGTGAAGCCGCAAACAACGAGCCAACACCACGAACTTCGACACACGCCGACAGCAAGGACTAGAGCTCGCCTCTGAGATAACAGGAACCTCCAGAGCTCACACGGAAAGAGAATACAGCGAGCGTTAAACCAAGACGCCAAGGAAGAACGACAGAACCGTTTCAACACTCCTCGCACCCACAACCTAGCCTTAGCCACATGAAGACTGCAACCAGAAAAGAAGGGTGAACAACCTGTTCGCCTCCACGCGCCACCAGACCTACAAGAGGTTTAAGGAACCTCCTGCCAAACCCTAAAAGCCGACTACCCCACCAGAGACTCTCAACTATCACGCGTCCGACACTCCAAACACCTAGCTAAGGCTTGGCCAGATCGGATCTTTCCTGCAGCAAAGGCGACCTTTGAAACCTTCCAGATGCAGAGCACCGAACAAAGCAGAGAAAGTGAGAGAGACCACGGTGTAGCAAAACGAAAAACGAGCAGATGAGAGAGGAGAAGACGCCTCCGGACGTTGAACGCGCTTCCACGCGCCGCCGTTCCGGAGCTGAAGCAGATCTACTTTTTATCGCCTGAAGAGAGAGGGTGTTGGAGGAGAGAGAGAAGAGAGCCTTTCATATTGTGTTTTTTGAGGATACAATCTTGAGGAATGAAAGATTTCATTTCTATCTAAAAACTTAGCCAAACTAGTTGCGGGTTCATTATTAGCTAGTTTTGTATAGTTAAAACTGTTAAATGAACAAACTCTGAATTTCTTGCTCCATTCGAGAATATCACTGACCAAATTTTCAATATACAATTAATTAAATAAAAAATTATTAGTCCTTTAATTGAAAAAGATACGAATTTAGTATTTAAAATAACCTTAAAATAGAATAATATATCTTTAATATATATAGATTTTTATTCTTTTGTGAAACACAAAGGGTTGTATAATTTATCAAGAGCATCACTCACCTTAATTATATGGTAAATATAATTTTAAAAACTATTAATCTCTAGTTTTGTAATAAAATCTTTGGTTTGAACGATTGGTCATACATTCCACTTAAAGTAGATAACATGGGTAATTGAGATTTGTTTCTAGATTTTCTTCTTTAAAAGTCATAGCCCATTGAACAAAGACAAAGCACACAAATCTAAGAAGATTTAATCACAACGATGACTAACTACAGTTTTATCATTGTCGTTAAGCTCTTGGTTATCTTCTTAATCTTTGTTTCACCAAAGGAAATATTAGCTTTTTATGATAGATTCGGTGGTTATGCTGAAGAACCAATTGGTCCATCATCCCCATATGAAGTTTTTGATGTCTCCAAGTTTGGAGGCAGCCCCAATGCCAACTCAGACAACACTCTTGTCAGTTTATTTTTACAAACTCACTTATTCAAATATTGTAACAGTCTATTTAATCTTTCTTTAAGACACATCATATAAATGATTACCTATAAGGTTTTAAATAATTTCCATGATTGTAGGCCTTTGAGAAAACATGGGAGGCAGCTTGCAACCACCAAGGAAAATCAAAATTTTACGTCCCGGGAGGTAAATTTTTAGTGGGTGCGATCCAGTTCAAGGGCCCTTGTCGCACTGAATCAACCATGGAAGTTGAGATTACAGGAGATCTAATTGCTCCAACGAGCATTAAGGCGTTTCCTTCGAATCAGTGGATTAGTTTTAGTAACCTAAACGACATCTTTTTGTACGGAAGTACCAACTTAGAGGGTGGAGGCGAAGTTGAAGCCTGGAAAAGTTGCAAGAAATCCAAATGTGACCTCGTAACGGTTAGTAGATAACTAAATATTTGCACGTTTGAATATAAATATATTCAATAATTCTTTTATATGAATGTGTGTTTGTTTGATGTCAAACCTACAGTCTCTGATATTGGCCAACGTGTCAAATGCAATCATCAAAAACATTTCGTTATCAAATTCGAAAGGGTTTCATTTTAGGTTACAGTCTAGTAGAAACGTTACGGTCTACAATGTTAGTATCAGCTCACCATGGGACAGTCCTAACACCGATGGGATCCACGTTCATAGCTCCTCTTTTATCAACATCACCAACTCAACCATTGGAGTCGGAGACGATTGCGTCTCCATCTCGACTGGGAGTCTAGATGTGCTTGTCTCTGGCACACGTTGTGGTCCAGGCCATGGATTCAGGTATTTAGTAAAGATGATAATACCCTTCTCTTTTTTTTTTTTCCATTTTACAAGGGTGAGCAATCCGGTTCATTATTTAATTTTGGTTCCATTAATTGGTTTGGTGTGCAGTATAGGGAGCTTGGGGAAGGTTAAGAACGAGGAAGAAGTGAGAAGAATTAAGGTTCAAAACTGCACAGTTAACGGAGCTGAAAACGGAGTTCGGATTAAGACATGGCCTTCATCACCGCCGAGCCAAGCTAGTGATATAACGTTCGATGACATTTTAATGATTAATGTCTCTAATCCCATTTTCATTGATCAAGAGTACTGCCCTTCTGGTAGCTGCGACACCACCTCTGTAAGTACATAAAATTGTTTGCTTATAGCTGATTTTTGTGTGTGACAAAAAATATAAAGAAATGAAAACGCATGCAGGCATCGTTGGTGAAACTGAGCAACATAGAGTTCAAGAACATACGAGGGACGTACATAAGTGATTTCGGGGTGAATCTGAGGTGCAGCTCTGTCGCGGCATGTGAGAACATAACGCTTATCGACGTCAATCTCAACGGTTCAAAGACGTTGAAGGAGAAGTTGCAGCAAGAGAAATTTAGTACGACGGGTAGGCTTAATGGCTTAGCGGTTTTTAACTCAACTTTTAACTAGTTAAGCAAAGATCATCTACAAAAATCAAAATACTACAAATTAAAAATATCAATATTGATTGGGATTTGAGGCAACATTTTGTATTCTTCTTTTATAAAAGATAGTAGGAAAATGTTCCAACTGGCTCAATCAGTACACAATAATATTTGAAATTTATTTCAGAATTTTTTTATTCATTTCAGAATTTGCTAGCGAAAAAGTTTTTACGATCCTAATTGTCTTTCAACTCACGAATATACAAGTAATAGGATAATTAAGAGATAAATGTAATGGAACCATTACTACTATCAGCTTCAAAGCCACCGTGCGTTTCATCTCTCAACGTTGTTAACTTGTTATCCTTCCCCCATGGTATTCTCTTTAAACTCGTGATGGAGTTTACTATATATTTTGCCCGTGTTTCCTCAGTTAGCTAGCTGGATTTGTTTAGCATTAGTAAGCTTCTTTTGTTTGCTTAAGTTTACAATTTTAAGTGGAAGTCTTTTAGCCAAATCATTTGATTAATAGTTTTTTTTTGTAACTGCATTTGATTAATAATGATGTTTTTACACCAAATTTCAAATTATACAAAATATGACTATCATCAACTACGTATATTAATAGCGAAATTTTATCAGAAGTCTTCAACATGATTCAAGAGTAACCAGGTTCAATGTGTGGTGCAAATAGAACTGCTATATATACATTTTTTCTTGAATAGATAAAATTATTGGTAACAGAATTTATATAATAATTTTCGTAATTTGTAATCACAATAATAATGTAGTTTTAACAAAATTTTAAAATTCTAGAAAAGAATTCTACCACTCATTTTAGTGAATTATTTAAGTTGTAACACACTAACATTCAATTTAGACATTTTCATAGGAAACAGAAAAATATGTTCCAAAAATAAAAAAGTCAACACGTTCTTTTTGTTTTTCCTCCCAACCCTAAAACACTTTTTATGTCGTATATTTCTGTCTAACGCCGTTTCACCGCCGTTTGGTTATTTTGACCGGAACGCGCTCTCTCTCTCTCTGAGACGGTCGCTAATCTCCGTCTCCTCTCAGGACAGGTAAAGCTTCTTCCTCTCCTATACCAATACTAGTTTCGCATTTCCCCCTTTTGTGTCTTGTCGATAGATCTGAATCTCCTTTTAGATCCTTCTTCAGATTCACCACAATGGCTCTCTGCAATCAACTGATCCGTCTCGTCAAGCAAGGCCCTCTCACCAAACACTCCTTCAGGTCTTTCTCCGCAGAAGCGACTCACCACAGATCCCACCAGGAGACACACAGTTTCCTCGAGCCAGAGAGCTATATAGGAAGCTGGGAGGCTCCGAGAGATCCCAAAGACGCGGAGAGGATGCTTGCGCAGCTTAGGAGAGACTACGCGAAGAAAGTGAGTCTGTACCGTAGAGAGTACGTGCACGAGATCGAGATGCTTAGGGTGGAGAAGCAGCGTAAGGATGAGGCTAGGTTGCTGGCTGAACGTGCTGCTAATGAGGAGAGGCGGCGTTTGAAAGCTGAGGCTGCTAAGGTTAGAGCTGAGGAACGAAAGATTTTCGAGGAAGAGTTCAGGAAAACCTTGGTACGTTCATTCACGCTCTCTCTTCTTGATTCTTCTTACAGACTCTGTGTTGTGGAGATCATAATGGTAGTGTAGTGTGTGAGATGATTCTTGAATAAAATATAGGGGAATGGCTTTGTCTTGGCATGTGAAGACTCAAAGTGTTGTTAGCTTCTTGAAATTGTTATGCTTCAGGGTCTACAATTAGATAAAAAAGGGTATCTTTGCTTTGTTATCGACCAGTTGAAGAGAGATCTTTAAATAAGAGCTGATGAAGTTATAGGGCTGCAGGATTGGATAAGTGTAGCTTAACCTCAAGTGGAGGTTTTGATGAAATCCTGTAACCATAATATTATCTCTGGCTGCATTAGCTGTTGTTCTTGTTCAAGCCTTTGACTTATTACAATGTTAGAGCCTATTACAAGCTTTTGAACATAAGATGGATACCTTATTGTGAAGGCAGTTAGTTAGAGGTTCCATACACACACACTCTTGTCAAAGGAGTATTCGCTGATTCATAAAATTCATCTCATGTAATCGTGGCTGCAAAGTCACTACTCCCAGGTTTTTTATTCTAGTTTGAGTTTCTCTTTCTGCCTCATGGTCTCAGACTCGGATCAGGAATGGTCTAGTGTTTTTTTTAAAAAAAAGTTGTAATCCGATTCAAGAAACGCCTTAGTGAGATAGACTGGTTTCGTGTTTAAAACTTGCAGATGAAAGAAAGAGCTGAAAAGCTGGAGTTCTGGAGAATGACGGGACTTAAAAGGGAAGATAAGAAGAAAGCGAGAAAGAAGCTATTGCATGAGCAAAGTTCATTGTGGATCGAGCCAAAGGAACTGGAGAAGAAGATTACAGAAGCCCTGGTTGATTCCACTACTCTCTAAACCAAAGCCCCATCTCTTCTAAATCCTTGTTTGAGAAAACAATCATCTTAGTGATTAGTTGGAGACTACTCTCTTTTCTTCTTCTTCAAATAGAGAAAGAAAGCCAAGGCTTATTTGGCCTATTTTGCATTAAACACATAATAAGTATTGGTGGATAAGTTTAAAGTTGGTCAATAATAAGAAAACTTTTTTTTTTTCTTTGTTACCACTTAGTACATGCTTCCTTTGTAAACATTGTACCACGTATTTACACACGCTGGGGATTTGTGCTTATCGTTGTTGTTAGTGGTAAGGGGAAGAGAAAGGCTGAAGAGTTTCTTGATCCTTCATTTGAGTCATAAGTGGTATGTTATAAACATCATATGGTTCCAATTACTAAAAGTTTGCCTTGCGCCTTTCTCTTGTGGTTGCTTCGTTGTGTGTTTGTATTTGTTTATGCTATTTGAGCAATAATAGTACTATTTACCATATGCTTTTCATATCAGGATTACTCAAAATGTGATTTATTTTTCAATGCAAGAAAGCATACTCGATGTGTTAATCGACTAGTAATCATTGATACTATATTGCTATGTCAAAAAATCCGTACAAATGTTTATCATGCATGAAAACAATTCAAAATGAACCAAGCCCGGTTATATTCGATTGGCATCTCTGTCCATGTATAGTTCTATTGTTTCAGCAACATTGTGATACAAAAAATGAACTATCTGCGTCGAAAAAGAAGATATAAACAAAACTGAACTATCATATGAATAAATTTTGATGAATGAGTGATAAGAAAAATAAAACATTAGAGGGAAAATAATCATATACATACAATATGTCAAATATGACAGGCTGTCAAATTAGAAGCATGATAGAAGTGGGACCTGTTCAGCATTCAGCCACATGGCTTTGAGTATTCCATTCTTCTCCCAACCACAGTTTCCTTTCTTCTTTATATTCCCTCATCTAGGGGTGAATAGAGATTGAATAGTACTATATTTTTCAATATTTGTGATTTATTACGTACTTCACTTCACGTATGTCTAATTTTCTGATTTGTTTTGTTTTGAAAAGTATAAATAACCGTTTTTCCGAATATCCAAAAAAATTATAGATATTTGCGAATATTGATATTTGCAGATACTTTATCCACTTTATTCAATACAAATAAATCTACAAAACTTTGTTACATAATTGTTTTTTTTTGTTTTTGTTTTAAATACATAATATAAAGATAAACTAATAATTAATGAAATTCTGTGTTTTATGAATTTTTAAAATTAATATTTTTATAAAATAATATTTTTAGAAAAATTGTAGTTTTCTATAAAGATTTTATATTTTCTTAATTTTATATTTTATAAGTAATTTTATAAATAAAATTATTTGTTCAAATAATAATTACATAAGATTATACGTGTAAAACTCTATATTTAGCTATAGATATATATCTATTTGTATATAATTCAGAACAGATAATTTTTTTAGTATTTGTGATTTATTTCGCTTTTAACAGATACTGATTTTCAAATTAGCTTTGCTTCGGAGACTTAGGATATCCTGATTTTTCGGATCGAATCGAAACGAATAACGAATCGAATCAAATTCGACGGATACAATGCTCAGTCCTACCCTCGTTTAGTGCCACTCTCTTTCTATATATTTCAAACTTTGCTAGTTTTATTTCTCTTGTTTTAACCGCACATCCTCTTATTTATTTTTACTTTCTTTTTACAAATTTCGATGCTTTTGGGATTATTTATTCAAATTATACACTTTTTTGTCAATATTAGTTCTTGAACATAAATACATATACAAAGTCTCCCAGGATATATAGTCCTCCAAGCAAGAAATTACATCATATGTTCATCATGACTTTGTTTTAGAACTGAAAACACATATTTGAGCCTGACAAAAGAGTTTGCTGCATGGGTAATAACAGAAGAATAATTCATGAATAAAGTAAAAATTGATAAGAGTAAAAAGTAATTTTGCTATCACTCTAAAAGCATTCTGTCAATCTTTTTGAAATTGAGATACCTAAGGAATACACATCACAGAGATGTATGAATAGTCTGTGACTGTGAAGAAGAAACATGAGTAATAGAAATATGTTGAACAAAACTATCAGGACTGACTCCTCAATGAATACATCTAAACAATAAACAGTATACCACTGACCGCGACTGAACAATGAAAAAGACATAATAAAACCAAAACTCTGGAAAGGTCAAATATTGTTAAAATCATTTATAATATCTAGAAAGGAAAGAATTACAAGAGAAAAGACCAAACACATGCACTTCTCCAAACAAAACACAAAAAGATCAATTTCAGACAGCCATTTTTGTCTCTTCTTCTTTTTTTACCCATGTGAGGTGAGAAGAGAGATGAAAATGTCGCTCTCTCTCTCTGTTGTCTAGAAGATCTGTCGGCGAGAATACGTTACGTTTATTCTTAAAACTGTTTAGTAGCTAAGCATGTATTAATTGCTTATTAATGGATACTAATGATAAAAATTAGCTAAAATCAGTCTTTCTTTCTTTTTTAATTAAATCTATTTCCTCCTGTAGAATATTATTTTTACCACCTGTCATGTTTCTATTCCTCTCCATTTTTTCTCTTTATATGCCCAATAATAATTGAAACAAAAATAAATAAATTATTACATGCAAACTATAAAATTGTTGTATTTGAAAATGTTATAATAAACTATTAATAATATGGTAAATATTAAAATTATAAATATAAACCAAATGGTTACATGTATAAAAATAAGAATAATTACCCGTACGGTTGTACGGATCGAAATCTAGTTAATTGCTTATTAATAGATACTAATGATAAAAATTAGCTAAAATCAGTCTTTCTTTCTTTTTTAATTAAATTTATTTCCTCCTATAGAATACTATTTTTACCACCTGTCATGTTTCTATTCCTCTCCATTTTTTCTCTTCATATGCCCAATAATGTTTATACGCATAAAAAGGCTGTCATTTTGGCGTTAATCTTTTCCTACCTTATTTTGCTTATATATTTTCATGGAATTATATTATACTATAAAAGTATTAATAATTTCTCTTTTTCCATCATCATTTATACTCTTTGCTCAATCAAAAAAATAAAGAAAATTCTCTCGTCTCTGTGGTCATAACTCTTCTTCTTCTTGGCTCTCCTCCTTCTTCTGCTTCCTTCTCACTATCTGGTGATTGCATTTGGCGCGAAAAGTTCCTCGCCTTTTCTGCTTTTCGTTTTCTGACAGCTTTTTGCTATTACAAATAAAGATGCCAGTAAGTTCTTGACTTCTTAAGTCCCTTGTCCTTCTTCCCTGTGACCCTGTTTTGTCTGAGATTAGTTGATCCCGATTGATTTGAAATGTTAAATTTTTAGTCGAAGCTTATAAACTCCAATCAATCAATCTTCTCCACAGTGGTTTCTGAGTCTCCATCAAATTCGATGGATCCGTTGTGAAATTTGGATCGGCGAATTTTGAATAAGGTTGTGATGATTTGATTCTTTTTAGTGTTTTGTCAGGTGGCACTAGTTTTGCTGCTGGCATTGAGCAGTTTGATTCTGAGTCACGGCGCAGGAAACGTATGCGATCTTGGTCTCCGACCGAACTCGAGACCGCACAGTGTCTCGATTCTGGAGTTCGGTGCTGTCGGAGATGGTAAAACGCTGAACACGCTCGCGTTTCAGAACGCTGTCTTCTATCTCAAGTCTTTCGCCGATAAAGGCGGTGCTCAGCTCTATGTCCCCCCCGGACGGTGGCTCACCGGTAGTTTCAATCTCACCAGCCACCTCACTCTCTTCCTCGAGAAAGACGCCGTCATTCTCGCCTCTCAGGTTCGTGTCTGTGTGTGTGATGGTTTGAATTAGAGTCTGTTTTGCTTTGCCTTATACAACACTGTTGTGTAGGATCCATCGCATTGGCAAGTCGTGGATCCGTTACCATCGTATGGACGAGGTATCGATCTACCGGGGAAGAGATACATGAGCTTGATAAACGGATATGAGCTGCGTGATGTAGTTGTCACAGGTTTATACATGATTTTACCCTTTCATTTCATTTTTGTGTTTTCGTTAACTGCTAGATAAAAACTTAAACGTTACGTTTCCATGTGTTCATAGGTGATAACGGTACTATAGATGGCAAAGGCCTGATTTGGTGGGATCGGTTCAATTCTCGTTCTTTAAAGTATAGTCGACCGCACCTCGTCGAGTTTGTCTCTTCAGAAAATGTCATTGTCTCCAATCTTACGTTCTTGAATGCTCCTGCTTATACTATCCATTCGGTTTACTGCAGGTAAAGATTGTGTCTGAAAATCCCCTTCTTCTTCTTATTATTATATTAGAAAATTTTGGTAAAAATGTTGACTCTGGTCAGTGATATTGTGCAGTCATGTATACATTCATAGAGTAACAGCTAATACTTCTCCAGAATCTCCTTATACCATCGGCATTGTCCCTGGTTAGTTGTTATGTTATGACTTGGCTTCACTTGTTTGTTTGCTTTTACAATTGAAACTTTATTATGTTTTTTTTTTCTTCTTTCAAGATTCTTCTGATAATGTGTG
Organism: Brassica nigra; assembly: GCA_016432835.1. Taxonomy (NCBI): domain Eukaryota; kingdom Viridiplantae; phylum Streptophyta; class Magnoliopsida; order Brassicales; family Brassicaceae; genus Brassica; species Brassica nigra. The sequence goes on along the minus strand of CM028247.1, from coordinate 9,380,062 downwards.
CATCCAAGACTCTACCATCAACATGGGGTATGATGCCATCTCACTAAAAAGTGGTTGGGACGAATACGGTATCTCATATGCAAGACCAACAGCAAATGTCCAGATAAGAGATGTTCACCTCCGAGCAGCTTCTGGTTCCTCTATTTCCTTTGGCAGTGAAATGTCTGGCGGGATATCTGATGTCGTGGTTCTCGGTGCTTACATGCACGACTCTTTATCCGGGGTTGCTTTCCGGACAACAAAAGGAAGAGGAGGTTACATTAAAGAGATTGATGTTTCTGACATCCATATGGTCAACGTTCGTACTGCACTTCTAGCCAATGGTAGCTTCGGAACTCACCCTGATACCGGTTTCGATGAAAATGCTTACCCGCTAGTGAGTCACATCAGGTTACATGACATTGTTGGAGAGAACATTAGCGTTGCAGGAGATTTCTTTGGAACCAAAGAGTCTCCTTTTACTTCGGTTGTGCTGTCGAATATCTCTCTCTCGATGACGAACTCAGGTTCTCCTGATGATGATTCTTGGAGATGCTTGTATGTGGAGGGTTCTTCAGAGTCCGTAGTCCCTGAACCCTGTTCTGAGCTGGAGAGTTATGAAAGTTCTTATGGCAGAGCTGAGGCCTTATGAAACCATATTTAATCCGAGGCAAGAAGAAGCTCAGGGCTCCATGATTCATATTTGTTTTGTTAAGTTAGCAAAAAAGGTCATATTCTTTTCTTTATTCCCAAATAAATAGAAAAAACAGTGTGTAGCTTGTGAGATTCATATATCTGTACAGGTTCATTTCTTCATTCATGTGTAACTGAAAACATTTTGTTCAGTGGAGATTTGTTCACAAATTATACTTTTATGGTTAACAAAGAGAGAGAAAACAATTATACTTTCATCAACATCAGCTTTGTTTTGTTTTCTCTCTCTTGAATTCTCTGATAATTAGCTAACTCCTAACAATTAACAAACAAATTATACTTTTATGGTTAACAAAGATTCAGGTTCAACATGAATTCTTTTTTTTTTCTATGCTTTTTGATATAATAAACTTTCCAATATTAGTAGATTTTTTTCAAAACTCTCAACTACAACTTTATCAAGATGGTCCGGTCTTTTCTAGTTCAAAGAAGTTAGATCACATGGAACAATAGTATTGTGGAGCACTAATGGAAAAACTTTACAGTCAATAGACAAAAAGTTAAGTTCTACATGGGAATCACAACATAGGAGGAGAAAATCTCGGTTCCACTCTCTGATCCCATCTCCGCCAAGCCAAAAAGCTCAATTGGGAAGAAGTCCCATATTTATCTTTGTATATATTCTTACTTTCTTTATTCTTCTTTTTAGGATTATTTAATGTTTGAGTAATTCTTTTCATAGTAGAAATTGGTAAAAATCAAACCTTCAGTTATTTAGTGAATATTTTGTTCAGTTGAGATTATTCACATGGCTTAAGCATAAATCTATCATTAAAATCAACTTTGTTGTCTTCTCTTTCTAAAATTCTTTGGTTTTGAGCTCGTAACTATTAGCAAACAATTTGTATTTCATTGTTAATAAAGATTCAGATTCAAATTTTCAAATATCAGTAGGTTTATCCAAAACTCTCAACTACAAGTTTAGTAAAAATCGTTCAACTACTTAGTGAATATTTTTTTCATTGGAGATTATTCACATGCCTTAAGAAAAGATCTTTCATCAACATCTGCATTGTTTTGTTTTATTTCTCTAGAATTCTCTAGGTTTTAGCTATCTAACTACTAATAATTAGCAAACAAAGTATAATTTTATGTTTACTAGAGATTCAGGTTCAACAACAAAAATAATTATTTTCTTCCATGCTTTTGATGTATTTATTCAAAAAATTTAATTACAACTTCAGTGAAAATCAAAATTTTCGGCTAGAGAGTGAACATTATGTTCACTTGAGATTATTTACATGACTTGAGAAAATATTTTTCATCAACATTAGATTTTTTTTGTTTTCTTTCTCTAGAATTCTCTGATTTAGCTTACTAAAAATTTAACAAGAAAAGTAATTTTTAGCTTATGGTTTGATAAAAATTCAAGTTCAACAAGAAAAGTAATTTTTTCTATTTCATGCTTTTGATATAACAAACTTTCAAATATCGGTAGATTTATTCAAATATTAGTAGATTTATTCAAATATCAGTAGAATATTCACATGTCTTAAAAAAAAAATTCATCAACATCAGTTTTGTTTTGTTTTATTTTCTCTCTCAATAATTCTTTGCTTCTTAACTAAATAAATTTTACTTATTCATGTTCAACAGAAAAATAATTATTTTCTTCCATTCTTTCGATATAATAAACTTTCAAATATCAGTAAATTTATTTAAAACTCTTAACTACAATTCTAGTAAAACTCGAAACTGGATTTGAACTCTTATTAAATGGGTGTCAAGAGATGGAATTTTAACATAAATGACAAAGATTTCTTGAGTTCTTACACACAAAACAAAATGAGTTTGTCGTTCCAAACTTCTTTTTCTTTTCAAGACGTTTTTCATTCCCTCAAGAATTGTTTTGTTCGGCCGCCTCTGTTTGTTAGTTTCTTTGAGGATATCTTGGCGAAGACTTGTTTAATCTCATCTTCTATCATGCACAAAAAAATTCAAAATTTATTGAGATGAATTGGAAGTCGTTAACAGCGATGATCTCATATAGGAAACCATGGCGACGAATGATATTTTCCAGATGAACTTCTGAACGTCGGTGTTGACGAGGAAAAAACGCTTTTACCGAGTTGGTGACAAGGGCCTGACAATGTCCATTGTCCACCTTATAAAAGAATGTGTGTTGTGGTCGTTGTGAGAACTCAGTCGGGAGATAGATCATCGGCGAATGACGCAAACATTTGTCGCATTTGGCAATGAATTTTTCGCAATCAGCTACCAGGTCAGCCAAAAGTGTCCAAACTTTCAGCTACTTGGTGAACATATTTAACTATCTCCACCAGCAGTACTATGCGGAAGAGCATATAAATGTATGTATGTCTGTTAAGAAAGCCGGGCCCAATAGTCAAGCCCAACAGTGAAAAAACTGCTTGGTCAACGGACGAAACCATTCGCTACCAAACACATCTCTTGGCTTCCCACCATCTTCCTCTTTTCGCCACATCTGTCTGTAATATTAATTTTTTCAGCTGTTTCAACTATATTTTTATATATATCGAGTCTATGCGCCACGCTATAAAAATTGATAAATAGAGTCCATGATTTTCTTCTTTTGTGATAAATAAATATTAAATCTTCAATTCCCAATCCTTCCATCTTCTTGAATTCCCAATCTCTAAAACCCTAGACTCACTTCCTCAGTTTCCAACTCAAGCAAACAGAACCAAGAAGCTGCTTATTCTCTCTTTTCTTTCTTTTTTTGGTTTGGTTTTGTTCGATTTTGCTTCATCTGGATATATTTTTGGTGAGCGATCGATTTTGAAATCAGCACAAAATGTCGGGTTCTGGAGGAGTTTCGATCGCGCGGTCAGCGATCCGCGGTGATAATCGGTTTTACAATCCGCCTGCGATGCGGAGGATGCAGCAGCAGTTGAGGGAGAAGCAGCAACGAGAAGAAGAAGAAGAAGAAGGGATGTTGGTGGTGGTGGATAAGGAGCTCTCGTCTGCTTCGATGCCGCCGCCGCCGCCTCCTCGTCTGAGGAAAGCTCAGTCCAGGAGCAAGAATCGGGTGGTGGTCTCCGGGTCGGAAGTATCCGTCGGCTCATCTGGATCATCCGGGTCCGGGTCGGGTCGGAGTCGGAGTGATGGGTCAAACTTGGATCGGTTCTTGGAGCACACCACTCCCCTTGTTCATCCCCGGTTACTTCCCATGGTAAAGACAAAGTTCAACTCTTTTTTTTTCTGGTAGAGTTAAGTTAGAAAATGTATTTATTGCTGATTGTAATGTTGATAAGAGTTTTGGTCACACCTGGATTTGAATTGGGGAAGACTTTGGCCTAGTACTCATTGCAAGTTGTGTTTTTTTTTCTGTGTCCTTTGAGCATTGCTTATTGCTGGCAATTCGTTTTCCAGAGGAGCAGGTGTGAATCCGAGTGCCGTACATACTTTGTTTTGGAGGATCTGTGGGAGTCGTTTGCAGAATGGAGTGCGTACGGTGCTGGTGTTCCTCTACATATGCATGGGAGCGACTCCACCGTGCAGTATTATGTGCCTTACTTATCTGGCATTCAGTTGTATGTACTAGACCCATTAAAGAATGCCAGGTTAGTGGTTAGATGTGTTTCAGTTCTTTACGCAAAACTCTTGTGTTTTTTTTTTTTCCATTTCACAGTTTTGATTATTGTCTTCTGATACAGAAATCCAGGTGAAGATACTGAAGTAAGTAGTGAAGGAAGTAGCAGCAATAGCAGGCTTGATAAGTTACCTAACCATGCTAAGACTCTGGAGAATGCGGTGGACTTGAGTGTCAGCGAACTGAATAGAGTTAGTCTGGGAGATCAATCTGTTACCGGTTCGTTGTCAAGTGGAGAGACTGAGATCAGCAACCCTCATGGACGGTTATTGTTTGAGTACTTGGAGTATGAACCTCCCTTTGGCCGTGAACCTCTCGCTAACAAAGTAAACTGTCCTTCCTCCTAAGCAAAGACAAACTATCCTCATTGTTTTATTTTTTCACATTTTAATATAAGTTTTCATAACATTAGGTATCAGATCTCGCTTCAAGGTTTCCTGAGCTAATGACATACCGGAGCTGCGACCTTTCTCCATCAAGTTGGGTCTCTGTGTCATGGTATGTTTACTGTTAACCCTCTCCTGAGTCTTGAGAATGTTATTTTTGGAATATATATGGATGGACCTGAAATGTTGAGCTTGTGTAGGTATCCAATATACAGAATACCAGTTGGTCCAACACTACAAAACCTCGATGCCTGCTTTCTAACTTTCCACTCTCTCTCAACACAATCTCCTCAAAGTAAGTAACCTATGCTTTTGATGTGAACAAGATAGTGTCTAGTTATCCTGATTGTCGAAAACTTGCGGGGATCTCTTACTCAGTATTGTCTATATGCATTGAAGCAGGTTCTATGGGTTGTGGTGATACCAAGCAACCCATGAAGCTACCGTTGCCTACTTTTGGACTGGCATCTTATAAGCTTAAAGTATCCGTGTGGAACCAAAACAGAGCTCAAGAGTCCCAAAAGCTCTCGTCTTTGCAACAAGCTGCAGGCAAATGGCTTAAGCGTCTGCAAGTTGATCATCCGGACTACATGTTCTTCACCTCCAATGGCCACAAATGAGGTGAAAAGCTAAAGATGTTTTCTTGACCATCGACTTGGCTCTGGTCCGATCGACAGACCCATTATCTGCTACTCTACTTCCCATATAGTCCCGCTTACACTGAAGAACCACCAAACACTTGCATGTTTTTCAGGCGATTCAAAAGTCTTCTGTTTCATTTCCAGAAGATGCTTTGTGAATTTGTAGCCTAATCTTCCCAACGTCCTTTACTGAAACTAGTCTTTTGCTTTTCCCTGAATAAGGATTTGAGGAGCCCATATAGTGATTTTGTAATGTTGATAACACTTTGTGATACACTCTGATTACTGAACTGAAACACAGTTTGGCTTATGTATCGATTTTCGACAGGTTTTAGGAAGGAAATGTTTGTATCTTTTATAAATTTCAGAGTCCTGAATAGAGGAAAATGTATTTTCATTTCATGAAAATGCTTTGCTACATACATTAAGAATAGTGTGGTCAGCTGACCCCACCAAATTTACAAAATTGGTTTGTATTTATTCAAATATCTTGAACTGAGTCCACTAAATTTTATTTTCTGACCCCTTTTGTTTTCTATTTAAGTCGCCAACCTTTTCTTTTCTTTTCACCTTCACTTTTCAGTATTCTAACTAAAATATCCTATATCTATAAATGTTATGTTTAAATCCCTTGTAAATTACACTGTGTAATGATTCCTTGATTCACCATGACCAGGTACTTTAGTGAGGGATTATAACTTAGCGTCAAGCATGGTTGACCACATCAAGTCCCGCACAAACTCCCTCTTTTTCTCGCCTTCTCTTAATCTTTCATTCGAAAGTAATAACTTGGCCCCTAAATGAACTGGGCATAGATTATCCCAATTAATATGAATCTCAAAATATAAAAATTACAGAAAAACTATCAATTAATCCTATTTTGAAGTTCTCAAACTAATTTTTAACTTATATATATTATATTATATGTACTAGGAATTTATGTTTTGTCAACAATCTATGAAATTATGTTGCTCAAACAAATCATGAAGGTAAATAAAAAATCTTTATGCGTTATAACTTTTCTTCAAAAACGCATTATAACTTTTCCCTTCAAATTAGCTTTAAACTCAAAATCCCCTACATATTGAAAGAGAAACATTATCATTTAATGTATTCACATTACGTTCACATTATATTTGCTACGTGGCAGTTCCACAGCGATCGAAACCAAATACGTTGACGTGTCATGTGCAGAGAACTTCTCAGCTAAACTCTATATAAATGCGTTCACACTATATACTATTTTGCGTTTTTTCAATATAATACTCACATGCACGGTTCTACGGGTTATACAAAGTTCTACATAGAAAAATAATTAATTTACAAGGCTAATTTTAATTTTATCTTTCAAGTGTTATTTTGTAAAATGTCCTTTAATGTTAATTATGGTATTTTTTATATATTTATCAACCACCTTTATATATTTTTTACATACACATACATGTAAGAGTGTGCACAAATTGGATATCTGAAATTTTGGAGGTATTCGTGATCCAATCTGTTTCTCCAAATAATCAATTATCCTATTCAATTTGTAGCCATCCGGATATACGGTGTCCCGGATATTCGGAAAAATTAGAAATTTTACAGGTTTCGATCCTAAAAATAAATAAATTAATTTAAAATGAAAATCTAAATAATATAAAATAATAAAATTTAATTACAAAAAAACTTATTTAATTTTTGAATACTAATTCCTAATTTCATAAATTTAGTAAATAAAAATATTGTAAAACTTATATAGAATATATTATTTATATCTTATATATATAATTCATTAATTATATGTATATATAAGCATATAACGGATCGAATCAAATATCCGTTTTAAAAAATATTAGTATTTGTGATGTGCTTCATTTTTTTTACGGATATTGCATATTAGTATTTGTTTTTTTCGTAGAGTTACGGGTATCCAGATTTTTTGTTTGAATCGAAAAAGATAACGAATCAAATCAAAATTTATGGATATTGTGTCCAACTCTACATACATGTGCACATTAACGTGAGCACCTATATAACTATATATTCACTACAAGTGAGGATTATAATTCTCTTGGAAGCTGAAATATTCTTTTTTTTAATGTTTCCATTCAACATGACCAATTGTAATGAAATGATTTGTCTTGTTAATTTTCTTTTATTTTTCTTCAATTATTATCTAAATTTGATTTGATTTTACATGCATTTAGAATAATATGAAACCATTGGTTTGACATCAGGACCGTCTAAAATTCATATAACATGTAACCAAACAAATAATAATAGTTTTTGGTTATCATTGAAAAATCTAAAAATCTCAAGCATTTTAACCGAATAAACAGAATATATATTGATTTAGAATGGTTGTTATATTTTAATAGATTAAAAACCAAAAAAAAACTAAATATCTTCTTATCTTAATAAATAATAAAATTAATAATCAAATTTAAAAAAAAAAGTAAGAACGTAAAAGCAAAACAGAATGAAAATCCCTAGAAAAGATAGTATATATATATCGATTATAAAAATATTCAGTTTTATACGGAGTCTCCCTATCAAATATTCTGTTAGTAAAATGTATTTTGGGGTCCACTTGACTTGTTTTTTTAATCAGAAATGTTAAATAATAATTTGAGATAAATATCAGAATTTTGTTGGTTAAAAGGGAGTGAGCATCTTAGGCGAATTTACCGGACTACATCATAAAAACACGCAGCTTTTACCTGCAGCCGTCAATCATCAAAAAATGGTTGGGAAATGGTATCCTGTAACTCATGCCGATGACGAAGGTGGCGGTCCAGATAGGGATTTGCCAAACTCTCCCAATATGTTTTCTGACAACTTTCCCAAGGGTTTGCGGGTTTTATTGTTTGATGAAGATCGACAATATCTCCATATATTGGAGAAACATCTCCAAGAGTTTGACTACGAAGGTAGCTATTTTGATTGACTTTTTTTTGGAGATTTTAGAACTGATCAAGTGGTGATGAAGTTCATATATAATTTCCAATGTGTTTTTGATTAATTTCAGTATTTTTGAAGTTGACCTAATTGTTGTTATAATCATATAAATCGTGTATTTTTTGCAGTGACTACATCCCACGAAGAGGAAAGAGCTATGTATCTACTCTGCAACCATAGGAATTTGTTCGACATTGCTATAATGGAAGCACACAATTTAGACGGGAAAATATTCCATTTAATCTCGGAAATTGGATCTGAAATAGATATTCCAATCATTAGTAAGCATATAATTTTTAAAGTTCGTCTACATTGAATTCTTTGATTAAAAACATACTTTTTGCAGTAACATCCCAAGACGATTCAAGAGAATCTGTGACCAAATGGATGAGGAACGGTGCATGTGACTATCTCATAAAACCGATAAGACCAGAAGATCTACGTTTGATTTTCAAATACTTGGTAAAGAAGATGGAACCAAGGAGTGTCACGGTTGCTGAAGAGGCAGAAGATAAAGCAGCAGCTGAGAAGTCATCCTCTGTGGGAGATTCCACCATACGAAGCCCTAACAGGAGAAAAAGAAACATGTTACAAACCGACGAGGAGGATCGAGATCATAATCGTGATTCCGCCACCAAGAAAAGGCGAGTGGTGTGGGACGATTATCTTAACGGCAAGTTTTTGGAGGCAGTACATTTCCTTGGCAAAAATGGTGAGTCACGTACATTAAGGTTCATAGTTACTAGGGTTTGTCTTTTTTTTCTTGAGCAACTGAAATTTCATTAAAACTTAAAGATATGTTTAGCCCAAAGGCAAGCCCAGTGAGGGTTCAGAAACAATAGTTACTAGGGTTTGTCACTTTAGGTTTATTTTATATATGCATATATATGAACAATGTGAATTCATGCAGATGCTGTTCCCAAGAAAATTTTAGAGAGGATGAATGTTAGTAGCCTCACTCGAGAAAACGTAGCCAGCCATCTCCAGGTATCGTTTCTTCTTCTAATACTTACCACCACGGCGGTGATTAATTAGATTTTCAGAAAGCCAAAACAAAATAAAATAACTTAATGCAATATGTATACAAAAAATTTGCACCTTGGATTTTAAGATATGGATCCAGACATGAAATATAAGATGTCCTAGTGCATGCCCAATTTTAATAATATATGCCTTGCATAAGTTTTCGAGAATCTCACCTACAAACCTTTAACTATAATTAGATTTAAAAAAGTATTGTGAACATAAACTATAAATAGCATCGATATCTTCTGTAAACTCTTACCAATTTATAGCATCATATGTGACCGTGGACTTTAGTGTTCACTAAGAATCTTAAGAATATATTTACATTAAACAACTCAAAACAATTATGTAGAAGACAGAAAAAATTAACTCTAAAGCGAAAGTCGATCAATCCACCAAGGTTATTGGTCATTTCCAGCAAATCATAGTTGTTTGTCTCGAATCGAATTAAGGAGATTTGTTTGTCATGTAGACACGACATTCCTCATATCAAACCTGAGGTGTGATAAGCTTCTGCGGATCCTTGAAGTCCGAAATATTCAATTCCTTTTGATATCCATATGCCTCCAACCTATGCTATTAACCTAGTCATGATCAATCGATTCACCATTCAGAATGACTTGGTGAGAAACCGAGATAACACAACGCATAAGAAAGTCAACTTATCTGCATGCAAAACTCATCTTTATCATCATAGCTCCAATAAAACTTTTTACTCCTATCAGTTCTAGTAGCCATGGACTCAGATCTACATTTGGGATTATTCTTAAGAGCAAATTATTATTATTATTATTATTTTTTTCTTTTGCGGTAGCCAAATATTATTGGTGATCAAGGATCTGACTGGTTCAAACGTAGCGGTTGCGGGTGCGGGAGTTTACGGATTCCGATGGTTGCGGTTTCAAATGTTATTAAGCATTTTGTATGACTGGCCCGACGTTGAAAATTGTTGCGTTTACGGAAAATTTATGACTGGTTGATTATGATATATTGTAGCAGTTTAATAATAAATTGTCAATATTAACATATTATAACATTACAAAAATATCAAAACATACAACTGTGATAAAATATAATAATTATTAATATAATATAGTTAATAATAATATTATGTTTATTTATACTTCTAATTTATAGGAAATTTATAATTTCAATAATATTTGTTTTGAAGATTTATATTAAAACTTTAACAATAATGTTTTGTTTCGTTTATATATGTATATATCCTTCTATATGTATATATATTAACGTTTAAAATTATATTGCATATTTTAGTTTAAAGTTTTATAAAATAAACTATGATACTGTTTGTGAATTTTAAATTAAAAATAAAATGTATATATATTTTATTCATAATATTTTCATTTTAAAATTTTAATTTAAAATTATAAAAATTTTAGAAAATATTTTTTTATTATTTTTTTATCCATTCGCAACCGTCCATACCGCAAACGCTGGCGGGAACAAGCTTTTGATTTTAAAATGTTTGGAATAGTTTGAAGCGATTTACGACATTTTTTGTGATTGTTGCAAAACGCAAACATCCACTACCAATAAAAAAAACTACGTTCTGGTGGCGTGGAAAACTAATCAGCCACTTAATATTTTGCCACAAAACATATTGAATCTCTGAAATCAGGCTCGGGATGGATATCTTTAGTCTTTTACATAACAACTTAGATAAAATCTAGTAAATCACGTTACATGATTAACCTAATAAATCTAATTTGTGTTTAAATTTAGATTATGCAGATATTTGTTTGATTTAGGGTATGACTGGTTTCTCCGCTACCACTCGTGACGCATTTTTGCAATTGGCAGCGGTTGTTGGCGTTTTGCAACAATTACAAAAAGTGCTATAAATCGCTTCAAACCACTCTGAATTTCTACAAATCAAAAACTCGTTTCCGCTAGCGTTGGTGGACGGCGGCTGGATAAATAAATATAAAAATATTTTGAAATTTTAAATTTAATTTTAAAATGGAAATATTATAAAAATAAAATATATTTTATATTTTAATTTAAATTCACAAACAGTATCATAATTTATTTTACAAAACCTTTAAACTAAAAATATTCACTTTAATTTTTATTGATTTCTCGTGAAGTTAATAACTCTATAATAAAATACTAATATTAATGTATACATATACATATATTTTTTTAGAACCCCAATGGTATATACTACCATTGAAAGTTTTCTAATTAGGTTGTGGACCGTCTTTATTATGAAATGGCTTAGCTAAATTTTGTGTTCTTATCCCCTATCCGTATGTGATGCTAAATTGTTATGATATTTTGTTAGAAGAGTTTTCCTCTCAAAATGCTGAAATAAATTATTTCCTTAATTTTTTTAATGTGGTATTTTTATTATCTCGAACCAAATCAATTTGACTTTTCAGTTCTTCAATCAGTTTTGCAGAGCTTGTTGCCTTGGGTTAGTCTTTTTCCAAAAAAAAAAGAAAGAAATTTTCTCACTTAGCTTGGAGGGATAGTAGGTGCAAATCAATGACAAAGTAGCAAAAATTACATTGATAGCTAAACAGCCACGGGATGATCATGAAATGGCCACGCATTGTTTTATTTATTTTAACCCAATTGGTGGCCTCTTTTGTTGAAACTTTCATTTGTCAATTCCATTCAGTTATTGATTTAATTACTTTAGTTAAATAATAAATAGTAGTTTAAATGTAGAAATATTTTTTAGTTCATAACTTCTTTTTGTTTGTGTGTTTTAGATAAACCACTCGATAAAAAACGGTGCATGTTTAATATTGTTGGGATTACATAAAATAAATCATCAAAGATACAAAATTAAATAAAGTTTGGATGTTATTCTACCTTCCCGTAATTAAGCGAGTTTAGTTGAAGCCTTTGCCTAGGAAAATGTAGGGACCTTTAGACCAAGAATCTCCTAACCATTCAAAAAAAAAAAAACTAAGCGAGTTCATCTAGTTGGATAGCTAGATCGGATTAATGGAACTAAACACGTCAAAATAACATAATTAGAGGATACTAATAAAGGAAAATAAGTCGAAAATAATCCTTAGATGAATTGCATTAATATTTCTTTCTTCTGAATTGGGTGTACAGAAATTCCGGATGGGTCAGAAGAAGAAGAAGAATGATCAAAACAAAAGCGACGAGAGAAATCGATCGTTAATAACTCCACAAGAACGAGGAATGTCTGGTGGGGAAAGATCAAACGAGTTCTACAGAGGAATAAATGTCCAGTCTCCATCACATCATGTCAACAACATTCCTCAACAGTCTTGTTTTCAACAGCACAGCACAGACCTTAATCTCATGGCGCAACGCGTCTTACCTCCTGGAGATCATTATGATAGACTCTCTGTGGCGTCTTCCAGTAGAAATCTATCAACGACTCACCAACATCACACTTCTCATCAAATCTCAGAGCTCCCCTTCAATGATCAGAACATAGAAGAAAGATCGGTTTATAACGAGGACGAGGACGACGGATTTAGGAACTTAATCACTAATTGGTTCACGCAAATCCCGGACCAGATAAATCTGTTCCCCTTAGAGGAGTCGGTGATAGCGACTACAATGCGTTTCAACGATATTCAGGAGTTGGCCAATCAACAACAGCCGATGTACCTTCGTGAGCCATCCATGGTGCATATACCCTCGATTCCTTCATCTCTCACACATAATCCCTTTCTTGATCAGGTGACAACGGCTTATTTTTCTTAGAATTCTCATTATTTTCTGATAGATTTTATGCAGATTCATATCTTTGGTGCTCTTTTGTGTGTGTATGTATCGTATACAGAAAGAAAACATACAATTGGTGGATTTACATCGACAACAATTGTTATTCCGTGAACAGCAACAGGCTAATCTAGCAAATGAGAATAGGTTTCCTGAAACTAATCCAGGATCGGGATCTGCAAGAAGGGATAAGATGGGTCAAGATCGGGACCAAGCATGAAACCGACTTACAAATAAGGAGATCATGAAGTCCGACCATATAGTTTACTATTGATATTATATATTACTTCTAGAGTTTAGAGTTTTATATACATTCTGGCTGATGCCTTGTTTTATCTTCTTTTTTTTTTTTTCTATTTGCTTGTGTTTCTTGCCTTTTTCTAGGGTTATACTTTCTAGGGTATAGAGTTTTATATACATTCTCGTTGATTCCTTTTTTTTTTCTAGGGATTGCTTGTGATGCGTGTCAACAACCAGTTTGCTATATTTACATTGAATAATAACTTGAATCTTTTGTCAGTGGTTTCAGTATTTAACTAACATGTGGTCGTTGTAAGCTCATACCTTGTAAATGTACTCACCAAACTCTTCTCTTTTTGACCCATTCCATTCTTTGCATCTGCGCAGATATAACTTAAAGAGAAAACTATATAAGCAAAAGATACACGACCAAAACAAACCAAATAGGCGATTTTTTTGTGTGACACTGATCTTAAAAACACACTCTGGGCGGGATCTTTGCCGTAAAGTGAACAAACAACTCCTAATAAAATTATAAAGGCCTGAGGTGTCTCAAACTTTCTTTTATTTCCTCCGCAATCCAAGAACTAACACATTCAACAAATGACCCTAAAATTCTACTACAAATATAACCAAAACAGAAGAGATATACGTATATATTTTGAAAATACCAAATTACGTACTAACAAAAAAAGGGGGAAAATGGTACCTATGCCACTGTTTGCATGCAAGCAAAGAAAAACAAAAAATAATTAAATTTCCATATTTTCTTTCAGTAAAAACAATCTCAAACGTGATCCAATAAATCGACACAAAGAAGTTTTTTTTTTTTTTTTGAAAAGGGCTCACAAAGAAGTTTTGACATAAACCCTTCATCGATTATATCAAAAATTTCGTGCGCACATATGGTCATATATTGAGTTCCGGCATGTTGCTTTATCGGTGATGAGATTGCCAAAAAATTTATTGAAGAAATGCATGCTCATCTCCACGGTAAATCGGACGCTACAACAAACCTACATACTATAATACTAATTAGACCCATATATTGATATATGGTCTAAGCAAAGTGGAAAACGATTAATAGATATCTCAAATGTCCCTGAATATTTATACATTCGTCCATTTGACCCAAATTTGAAAAGAGAATCAAAGTCTTGGAAAAAGAGTAAGTTGAAGAACGAAAGTGGTTTTCTATATGCAAAAGTAAGGTAACTAATTATCAACCCGTGAGATTTCATCTTAAAAATCTGGTAATTGAGTTTTGGTTGCTGCCTTATCCGTGCTGATTTTCTTTATCGAAATGTGTTCATCTCGATAATCAGACGTACGCTACAACAAACCCAAATGAAATATTAATAAATTAAATGGCTTCTACCCCAACCTAAAATTCCTAAATAACAAATGAAAAATCACAAATGCAGTCACTGAAAATATTCAAATTCGTCAACTTCACACCCAAATTGTAAAGAGAATGTAACAAACCCAAAAAGGCAAAAGAACGCACTTAACATTTTTTACCAAAAAAAAAACATTTCTTACCAAAAAAAGGCAAAAGAACGCTGAAGTGGGATCGAGAAATCTCTTAACCATTTTTAGAAATGGGATAACATTTTTTATACGTTCTTAGCATCAAATACAAAAGCAAGGTAACTTATTGACGATAGTTTAATGATCAGTAACATGTTGATCAAGGTTACCTTACCTATCGATCTAATATTGGACCCGTCCTTTTTCTATCATGCGAATTTACATGAAGACTGGAAATTCCGCAGATTTGTTTCAAATTCGACATGAGACCTTTCGCATACAGAAAAAAAAAATATAAAAGTAAGCTTTACTAGTAGAAAATCGACTCAAACTTAGTGGAAGAAGTGAGAGAGGTTCAAAAGAAAACTGTGTAAAGATTTGAGATGTCATTGAGGATTTATATACAAATCTTCAAAGGAAGGGATAGGGGTTCAGAAGAATCCCTCTAAAGATGCTCAAAGAGTTTGAAATTATTCAAAGATTCTCAAGATTATTCTACAGATATTTTATTTATTTGATGGGATTACCACCAAGAAATCTGGCTGCCAAAACAAGATTGACCAGTAATTACTAATAATGAATGTTAAAGCTGGATTTTCGTACATGAAATCTAATCCACAGCAAGCCCATCAACCACTCCTAAAACTGGATTGAGTCTAGAATGCCCCTTAGAGGTAAGTGTAGTGGTTGAGGTCGGTTGGAGCCAGCCAAATATAGGGTTGTATGCAGTGGTGGAGCCAGCCACATTTTTCATTAGGTTCATTTTAATTCCAACCATATGTTATAAGGGTCACATAGCTTCACTTTTGTAATGTTTCACTAATTTTGTTCTTTAAAATATAAATAAAGTTTGTCTTCATCAGAATTCACAAGGGCCACATGACCCCCTACCGTAATGGTAGCTCCGGTTCATACCATTTAAACACTCTTTGGGACCATAGCATTAAACACTTTTTTATCAAACCTAAACCGAAAAACCTGATCCGAATAGATTTGGATCCGGAAAATCCGATCCAATTAGACTGATTATATACGAATCGATTCATATCCGACCAAAATATGACTATCCAAGACTATGACACTGTGTTATATTTTTATTTTTTATTTATGATTTAGTTGTATTGTCTTTTTGTAATCTTCATTATTATTTTATAACATTTTTAAGTAATTTGAAATTTTAAATATCACATTTAGAGATTGAAAATATTTGATTCAATTATTAACAATATATTTTTGATTATTTTGTAAAATTTTAGAAAAAACGATGGATTTCTGCTAAATTTTGATAGGATTCAGATATTTTGGGTCTTTTCCAAATCCTAAAATATTCGAACCGATCTGATCCGCTTCTTACTAAAAATGACTCATACCTGAAAAAAACTGATCCGAATACGAAAAAAAATTAAGTACTTAATTAGTCCAAATGTTAGGACTGGACAAAACAAGAACCCGAAAGGAACTGGTCCAAACTCAAACCGAATACCTAAATGCCTATACCCAATGTCTATTTAGCTATGATCTAGCAACAAAAAGAAATGGCTAAAATTAAATCGTTACAAATATGGTGTAGCCTGTTTGGCCCACAATAGGGGAAAAGGTTGCCAGACGTGTCGACCAATTATTTCGGAAGGCAACATATTAGCCATATTTCGTTTTTTTAAAATAATATCATTTCATTTCATGCATATTCTTTTTCTCAGAGTACCTTTAGAACAAGGAGAGTAATGAAAATGGTATGACCCGACCGTCCACGGCTAATGGACCACACGCCTGCTCACTCGGCCCGTAAGTCTTGTATCGTCCAATGATCGGTGCGTTAATTTTTCCAAGATTTGAAAGTCTTATTTACTGATCTTATAATCATCACAAGATATTTTCTGTATTTTGACTTTACTTACACAGTATCGTGAATCAATTGCATTGTGATAAATATGATTTTCTCAGAGGTCTTGTTGTTGGTGAGATAACAGAGTGAGAGTTGGCTATGGCCTCCCTTTATAAATATGTTTTTCTCAGAGGTCTTGTTGTTGGTGAGATAACAGATAGTGAGAGTTGGCTATGGCCTCCCTGTCTAAACCCAACAGAATCTGAAGCTGAATCTCCTTGCATTATTAGCCATTACTTCTAGAGTTCTAGTGGATGTATTTGAATATACAGTTATAATAGTTAAAATATTTAAAATAAAATGAAATTATAGTTAGAAAACATTAACGAACCAATGTTTCGAGTCGGATCAGTAAACTTGGTGAGACTGAAGACTTTTTATTTTAGAAAGACATGACAAAAGAGGTAAAATGAGCGTGGTACTAGAAAGGAAAGTAAAAAAATCTACAAAGCTGCATGGACGCAAATTAAAGATTATTAGTTTTCACTTTGGTAGGTTGATTTTGAAGTAGCTATATAGAGAATGGTGTAGTTTTTTTTCTTGTTAACAGAGAATAGTGTAGTCGTGGACGCAAATTAAAGATTATTAGTTTCCCAACATTAGCATAACTTGATCTTTCCAACAATATGCCAACATATCTCCAAGAAAATTCAAATAATATGGTCTATGGGTTGGGGATGTCAATCAGCTAGTTTTAAAATACAATAATAGTCTTAATAGTTTATCTTTTAAAATTTATTTTTAATAGTCTTAGCATACTCTAATATTCCCTCCATTTTTAACATATGATGTTTTAAGATTTTATTAGGTGTTTTCCTGCACCATTTTGCAGTAAAAAATTTTAAATTTAAATTAATTTTTAACAGATAAATTTAAATTATATTTAAAAATAAAATTTTATTAATAATGTATATTTTCTTTTCTTATCAATATTTTAATAAAATTATTTAATTAAACATAAAAATTAAGATAATATTTTTAAAAAAATTATATTTAAGAATATGCATGTATATATTTAAAATTATAATTTTATAATATTTTCTATCTATTTATTTTAATTAAATATATTAAATAAACTTGTATAAAATTGCTTAATTTGTCGATGTATAAGAAATTAATGATTTTACGATTTAAAATTTATAAGTTTTTTAAAAAAAAATTGTATTCATTTTGAAAATTTAGTAATAAAATTGTATAATTTAAAATATAGAATTAAATGATATTTTAAAATTTGTAATGTCATATTTGAATATATTTATTTTAATGATAATATATGTATTATTACTATATTCTAAAAATCGAAAATAGAAATCAATATTAAATGTAATATATTAGTTATTATCATATTTTAAAAAGTTTACCAAAAATATAAAATAACATTAAATATAAATATCCATGTCATATTAAACTATAAGCCATCATCAATGTTAGTAGTTATGTCATATTATTATTATGAAACTGATTGTAGATAGAACATGTGGCAAAATCACTTCTCAAAAAATGTATAGGGGATACATAGATTAAGAAAATATTTTTTTTTTTTTTACATTTTCTAAATAAAAATATTATTAATTATTTACATAGCTACAATTGAACCAAAAATAAAATAAGATGTATAGTTATATTAGTCATATAACATTAATTGTTAATAAATTTTATATAGAAAATTGATAACATCATTTAATTTGGAACAAAAAAAACTTTTAAAACGGCAAATATTAAAAAAAAAAACGAAATGAGTAGTAGTTGTTAATCAATCAAAAACATGCAGTGATAAATTTTTGAACTCTCAGCTTTTGGAAAACAGATGTAATGTTGTGTCCCCCCTTCCCCAATAACTTGAGTATATTTGTGACGTTTCAAACCTGAACTTCTTAAGGGTCCTGCCTCTTTAGGCAAAAACTCCCTCCTACATTACACTTGAACTAAGAAAAAATGCAAGAACAAACGTTCATATATTATCTGAACAAAGAGTATATAAGGTCTAGTTTTGATACTTAGACCAAACTAAACCACCCCACCTAACGGTCTAACATCTACCCTAACCAAACAAAGTTATACCTCAGAATTAGTTTGATCCACTCTAACCGAGTTAGAGTGACTGCAATATTATACCAATGCTCCAACCAAAAGGCCCAAACTCAGGAGTCAGGCCTACATTCAACAATACTTAAATAATGAAACCAATTATTGTAGAGACAAACCATTGATCTTTGTCTCACTGTTTTTTTTGAACAATTGCTTTTTGGTTAATTGCCACTACCTATATTGTATCTCTCTTTATGTTGGGTATTCGTATTTTAATTGTTTCTGTAGATTTTACGGCTTATTTAATAAGTTCATAAATGAAGGTCATATATGTATAAATCTCCCTTCTCATCGAAACAAAGGAGCATATTATGATTTAGAAAACGGATAGATATGTGTTGGAGCAAAGCTGGCCATAATATTTTCATGCATGTGTATTTCTAATTTCCAACGGCGCGATTTCACAATTATTGAAATAATGTATATTCTGGTCTAACGACAATCACATGTGATATATATAAACTAATACAATGATTAAACATATACAAGTGGCCGTGAACTTAGCTGATTAATAGATATCGTTACAGTAATTGTTTGCCTATATATAACTCTATTACTCGTCAAAAACGACAGGATTAGTTAATTAATGAATAATGGGATATAAATTGTATTTTCAGCACAAATAAAGCTCGCTCGACCGACAAAACAGTGGTAAAAAATAGTGCATAGAAAGTAACAATTATTTATGTCTGAATAGCGAGTAATTAAAATGTTAATTAAGAAGAAAAATGTAAATACAAATTGTCGAGAAAAGAAAAAAAAAGGTTTGACAGATCGAAGAAAGTAGAAGATAATCATTTGATCCAACATATGGTTTCCATGATCAATGATATCTAATAAAACCTTCAAAGACTCTTGTAGATCTACCGATCTGACACATTATTCTGATGTTTCTTCGTAATTTTCCGGCGAACTCCGACGATTTTTCCGTCACACTAAACAGAGGAAGACGGCGAAAAGAGTAAACATAATAGAATAAGAACTCATAAACCGATATGAACCGGAACCTGGTGGTGGCGTATGATAGTAAAACGGGAAATAAGGGACGATGGGATTCGGCGGCGGCGGCGTAGGATAGTTTCCTGAATACGGCGGAGGGTAGTAATAGCCTTGACCACCGTCACCGTACGGAGGAGGGTATTTGCCGCCACCGGACTGAGAGGGAGGAGGGTAATAGTAAGAGCTGCCACCACCACCGCCGGAGCTCGGAGGAGAAGGAGGCGGAGGACATGCGGTGGTTGTTGACGGTGACGGTGGTGGACGAGAAGGTGGCGGTGGAGGAGGATATGATTGGACGGGATTACAGGGATTGTCGCAGGAAGAACACATTGTACAAGAAACAACCTCGTCCGATGTCACTGTCGAAGTCACTGACAGTAGCAGAACAACAAGTAGAGACAAACAGTGTAACTGGTTTGCTTCCATTGTCAGAGATTTTGATTCAGAAACTCAGTTTAAAGTGTTGAAATCTTCAAAGGTGAGAAGATGAGAGAGTGAGAAAGAAAGAAAAACATTCATGAAGAGGAGTGTTCTTCTTTTTATCGAGGATTTTTTATATTTTTTTTTTGTTACAGCACAAAAAGGTCTTTTAATAAATAAAGAAATGAATAGTGAATTTGAAAGAAAAATGACACCGGACACGTTAACCTTTTAACTTGAAGGTCTTGTCATAGAGCACCGAAAATACGCGGATGTCGGGCATAAATGCGTCACTGTAATCTTATGGATTATGGAAAGTACGATAGTACCCCGGTCCCGGTTTTACTGTGAGCCTATCTCGTGGCGGCTGCGTCGATGAGCAACGGAGCAAGTAGGTTTGGGAGAAATTAAAAGAGAATCTTCAAACCATAAAAAATAAGGTGGCGGTCATTATAGTGGGGCTTGACTTTTTTGCAAGCTTTCACACGTGGACATGTTTCATTGGGTTTTTTGGTATATGATGTGGCAGCTTTCACAAGGGTAGACGTGAAGATGACGGAAGTCCAGAGTGAGCGTATTTTTTTCTCATTCAACAAATCTTTTGAAATAACATGAGAAAAAAAAATTTGTGTCAGTAACTTCAAATTCAAAAGCGTGTAGAAACTGAAGCCTTTTTTATGTTGTAGAATCTAACCTTCTACAAATATAAAATAAGATTAAAACATGACGCAAGTGTTTTATAGTAGATTATCAGTTTTCTTGTAGGGAAATTGGGTCAGATAATTATAAAAAATTAATTTATTAACCAACTAAAATCACACCCTCTCTCTTCTTTTCTTTTCATATCTCTCTCTGCCCTCCCTCTACAAAACTAATTTCTACTTTTATCTTAGCTATTCCACAAATAAGCCATTTCTTGTATTAGAAGGTTCTACTTCAAAGAAAAGGTCCACTTCAGTTTTCTACGAATAGTGAATAAAATTCACATGAACCCTATAAGGCTATAACCCATGATCGGATAGTACAATGCTGCAGTATATCATTGCAATAGGAACTCATTTTATAAGATTATCATAGTAATTTCACATAATCTTTACTCACATATGCATAATCATTCAATATACATTCAACTTTTATATATTTAAAATAATTTTATTTTAAAAAAATCCAACACTATTCATCTACATATATTCCCCCTTTATTTATATCTACATATATTTTAATTTTGTGATTATATATTTTAGATTCTGTCATAGAAAAAATCTAAAAATATAAGCAAAAGTTATTAGAAAAATAATAAAAACTATAATAATATAATATTTGTTTTCTGTGTCAAATTTAGATGAAACAAATGTATATGTATATAAAAGATAAATTTAAAATAGTTTATTATAACTAATAGGTTTGAAATAATTAGGTTGAATAAAAAATATTAACAATTATAAAAACTAATAAGCTAGTAAAATATTGTTGATATAGGCTACAATTTTAAAGTTTCAACTAATTGAAAAGATTCAAGTAAATAATCCACGTATCACAACTTTTTCAACACTCTTATCAAAATCATAAAACAGTTCTTAAAATTATTCAGTAATCTTACTGTAAATGGTCTTATATGGGGCATCTTGCTTAATTTCTATTAAGATAATAGAAATTGAGTATAGTGTGAACCTCATAATTGTATATAGGTGTTCGACGAATCCGAATTTCAAAACTTTAGTTTTTGTGAACCGATCGAATTCTGATACAGATGTATTGATTTGAAAAGGCATCCATTTGTTTTGCTTATGTTGTGTATAAATGATTTTGATGAGGTAACTATTTTGGGGGATTACCACACATGTACTATTCCAAAAATTATATTTACAACCCCTTGCAATCCAAATCTACAGAAGCTCTTCAAATGTATAATCATATATTTGTTCTTTTAACTAAAATGAGGATTGAATGTATAAACATGAGTGACATTTTTGAAGATTTATATAGTGAATTTTGGTCTCAAAATTCATTGTCATGAATGATTCGAATACGAGACCTCTTTGCAGTCATAAAACATTCGAGAGATGCAAATATAAGCTAGTGGCTCAAGAGTTGAAGTTGAAATGCCATATATATGTCACACATTATCGAACACAAATCTAATAATATCATTAATGTCTAAGAATGTCATCATGATAACATGAGATCCAGATTTCAGTATGACATTAATTAGGTCTCATATTATACAATACCTCAGTGAGCAATATGATTGCATTGTTCATATTAAGGTAAAACATTTAGTGGCATCATGTTACATTACACATTCTGCAAATGATCTATTAACTTGTAAAAACAATTTGTATTACCAAGGAAATATCACGATCAAATCGTAGTAATTTTAAAATAATTAAGAAAAAAACACAAAATGCCAAAAACAAAACAAAAACAAAGAAAAGTGGCATATTCGTGATCTTTTCAACTTTCTATTATCCTGTAAAAAATTTCAAAAAAAAAAAGACTCAACTGATTTTGGATTCTTAAAAATTTAAAATAGTGTTATATGGAAGGGCTAGTGATGATAAGATAATGAATGCAAACTAGATTCACACACACAACAGAAAAAAATTATTTTAACATTTTGAAATGCATATAACAAAGAGAAATTTTAGAAACACTAATAAAGTGGTCTAAATCACGACAGCTATTTTTACTAAAACAAACTATAGACTTCTTAATTCTTATCATGTATAGAAGGAAGGATCACCCATGAATCACATGTGCCCGAAGATCAAATTGCTTAAAACAATCGTGTTGCAACTGTAACTGCCAACTTGCCAAGTGCCAAACTACACTACTAGACGATTTGCAGTAGCAGCTGCCAAAGTCAAGTGTTAAACGTTATCCATACAATCAAATCTTCTAACCTTTTTTTAAAAAAGATTTTTACAGTTAAAAAGGAGTTTTCAATGCGATTTTAGGTAGAGAAGGATGAAATATTAGCTGTATATCACATGTCTGTAATAGTGTGTGATGGGCCCAGCAACTCTAGCCAACTTTCTCCGCACCAACGCAAACACTATTTTGGTATAATTGGGTACACTTGTTCACCGGTCGCTCCATTACAAACCGTTGAAGTTCAAATCGGGTACGGTCGAAGTTATAAGGGTCCTTCTATTGTCTAGTCCTAATTTTGGTGATGGGCCCAAATTACAGAACTGTACCAACAAGGTTCAGTATTATCTAATTAATTCTGTGGTTGAAAGTTACTAAAAAGCAGACAGCTAGCGAAGAGCTTCTGTAGAGTTGAAGTTGGAAATGGGAAGATACCTTGTTCTGGTATGATACATGGTCTAAGTACGGGTGCTTAAAGGATGTGGTAGGAGAGAATGGAACTATTATTGGAGGATATGAATGCATGGGGCAAGTGATGAGAAACCATAGAAGAAGGAGGCATCGGGTGAGGCTGTTTAATGAGACTGAAGAAGAATTTGAGGAAGTAAAAAACAGGAGGTTTACAGATAGAGGTCGCGTGTTATGGAAGCAAAAGGATGGAAAATTCCGTAGTCCAATGCCAATGAAGGAATGGTACAAGGGTATTTGGTTTACTCACTCTACTCCAAAGTACTCTTTCACGACATGGTTGGCCATTCAAAACAGACTTCCTACAGGTGATAGACTAATCCGTTGGAATAGTAACGCTGATGATACTTGTACTCTTTGTAAAGAAGCTCAGGAAAGCCGGAATCATCTATTCTTCTCCTGTTCCTATTCTGCAAAAGTCTGGAAGTATGTAACTGCAGATCTGCTTCAAGATAAATACAAAACTGATTGGGAATCTCTCATCAGTCTCATATAAGGATCTCAATGGCTCGAACTCATATGTTCCTTGCTAGATATGCTTTACAAGCTACGGTATACAGTATATGGAGAGAGAGGAATTCTAGGAGACATGAAGAAGCTCTTAGGGATGAAAAGATATTGGGTAAATACATTGAAAAGATGTGAGGAACAAGCTGAGTGTTCTTAGGGAGATGGGTGTGCAAAATTTAAAGGAAGGGCTTAGCGTGTGGCTCGGGGCAAGGATGCAAGGCTCTTAGGAGCTTTTTCTTGATTCAAAATTATTTTGTTTTAAATTTTAGTCTCAGAAATGTTCAGAGTAGAAGCACATAGATGTAAACATGTTTTTTTTTTGCTTGAATAAATTTTACATTCATTAAAAAAATGTTTTCAAATCATCCTTTTGGGCTAGGCCCTGCATTAGTAAGATAATCGAATGTGTAAAGATATATTTGTTATTTTCTCTCTTCTCGATTATCAGTGTTCATTAGTATATCTTATCTACTATAAACATATGCACTACGCTTGCTTTAAAGAAATAAAATATCCCAAGAAGTCGACTCATCTCTAACCCTAGCTGGACCTTCTCGAGCTATCGTAGCCATCCGATTCGTGCGCGATCTTGGAGGAGATGCATAAGGAACTGATGCCTCGACAATTACTCTGTGTGTATTTTCGAGGTCTTTATAGATTCTATGTGCTTGAGGAGTCATTAATTATAGTCTCGTGGCTAGAAAGACGGTTAGAGTATGATTAATGGAGGAGACCCGTTCTTAGAGCATGATTTGACACTTTTTGGCTAAGAGACATCTCTTATATCTCTTATTTAAGAGATGTTTCTTAGTTTTTCTTAGTTAAAAGCTAAAAGACATATCTTATATTACACTAAAAACCCACCTTAAGAGACCCCATTGATTATGGTCTTAGAAGCGAGAACACTCCCGCGGCTGAGAACTAGCCTTTTCGAATTACTAGACAACTAGGTTTTGGCTTCGACCAGTTCTTTAGATGTCCTGATTCAACACTAAGTCCCATCAGTAGTAGAAACCTCCCCAACACCAAAGCAGAGCCTGTACGTAGAGGAACAAAAAAAATATAGATGATTTAGGAAATATTATTAACTTAGATAAACGTTGACTAGTGCAGAAATCCAAATGACACAAAGGATCAAACTACTTTATTGGATGATAGTTTATAACTATTTATACTATAACATCGTATTTATTTATACTTAATAATTTTATAGCAACTGCATCGTAAGGCATATATATTTCTAATCATCTTAATCATATGAATTTTCCATGATTAATATGGTATTTGTTGTCATCTCCAATAACTAGTAACATTGTGAAATCGCTAAGAAAATACAAAACTGAATAAGCGAGAAAATGTGTCAAATGACTTTAACGGCTTACCAATCAGAGCTTATAGTTTGGAAGTTTGATGTTATTTTTAAAATGCATGACGCAAATTGTTGCGTTAGGCCCGGTCTGGGGCATAGGCAAAGGAACCAACCGCTTAGGGCATCCCGATTTTATATAATAATTTTAGTTGTATGTAAGACACTATAAAAAAAATTATATGAAGAACAAGGGCATAAATTTGTATTTGAGTGTAATGCATTACATGTTCTTTTTAAAAGTTAGACCACGTTAGAATGTTGTTCAAAAAAAAAAAAAGACTACGTTAGAATAAGTCTAATTACCACGTTGAGACGAAGCAGAAGGCTGCTTGGGAAGTGAAGTGAGTATCTTCGCTGGAATAGAGTTAGGATCCCACATAGACATAGCTGCGGCGATGTGGTGACTGCTATAAGTAGGTTCTAGGTACATGTGCAAACCCATACCATCGCCACCGCTATCCCCACGAACGCAATCACACCGCACAACAGCGGCGTTTTACCGCTACCGCTGTACATTCACATGCTGATTGCTGCCTACCCATGTTGCCTACATGAAAATGCGATCACTTAAAACATATTTTGGACCGACCATGAGAAGACTGTAATGGAATTGATATCTGGAAAAGAAACTCAGTTTAGCATCATGCTTCCAAAATGACCACATTATATAACAAATTTCGAAGTAGACAAATATTTCAGTTCATAAGATTTGTATGAGAGTTGTTTTATAGTTGATCGGTCGGACCCCAAACGAAAGAATAAGAAATTTGCATCGCACTTGGATATGACCCATATGGCAAATTAGATAATCTTGAGTCTTGACACATCAACAAAAGAGAAAACATGCTTCTTTAACTTTTCAAGTAATTGTGTAATACATAGAAAACTCTATTTTCTTTTGGTTTGGATCTAAAATATATAAATGCAAAAATTAATAAATTGTCGACGATGTTTTTTTGTTTGAAATTTTGTTAGTGAAGTAAATAAAATATGTATTATCTATTACAATTATATTAACACTATCAAACTGAACTTTTAAAATTTTACACTTTCACCATATGTGACAAAAAGCTCCAAAATATTCATAATTATTTCACAATATTACCAATGGAACATAAAAACAAACAAACTAAACACTATAAACAACAACAAAACAGATAAGTCACGACAAAACAAACTTAATGTGCTTCAATCTGGTCTAAACTAGAGGCTATATAATAAATATATCCTAATTAACTCCCTTACAACACTCCAACAAGCTAATACACAACCTCAAGACCCACTATAACCAAACAAAACACTAGACTTTACAATCAAAAGACCAATGTTTTTTCGGGTTATACACAGTCTCTTGTGCTATCCACTTGCTGTATTTCTCCAAAATCTGAGAGATCCCAGAGATCATCACTTTGACAAGTCAAACCACCTTGAAACTCCCAACCAAGCAACTCATCATCAATCCCAAATCCAACGTCTGAAGAATCACATAGACCAACCCACCAGTCTTTATCCCCATTTTCATTTGAATTCGAACTCAAAATGCTCCCCTCTCTTTCTTTTTCAATATTCATGTCTTGATCAACATGTAGGCTACCAAGCTTTCCCTGTTCTTCCTCAAACAAATCCACACAACAACTACTATTGTCCCCACTCTCGCACACTTTCATCTGATCAGAGTCATCATCATTCAGTCTAATCACAGCCTCTTCACTAGTACATTCCCAGACGAAACTACTCATGAGCCGCTCTATCTCACCATCCAACCACTCATATGCTCCCAAAGACTTTCCTTCGTAATTACCAGTGTTCCCTCCCTCACTGATCTCACTCTCTAGCTCTTTAGGTTGTGGGAGACATTGTGAATCCGTCACCATTTGCTTGTGTTTCTTCATGGATGACCTACTAGTTCTTCCTTTCTTCTTCTTGGTCTTGTTTGTGTTCTTGGCTCCGAAGGAAGAAGGAAATTTATTCAGGACTAAATCATCGACCTTTAAACTGTGCTCATCTCCAGTGACGGCAGTGAAGGCGTAGATTTTGCGGCTCAGATGTGAGTTCCAATAGTTTTTAATTTCGTTGTCTGTTCTTCCTGGTAGATGTGTTGCAATATGCGACCATCTATACAAATCAAGAAGTTCAGCACAAAGAACACATGTGTGTGTGAAACACTATTATTTTAGACAAACCAAACATAATTATTCTCTCGGATTTTCATTAATTCAATACCAATTTTTTTTTCCTAACTTTCAATACCAGGTTTTTCTTCACAACTTATATAGATAATAAATTTTTATTAACTGATAATACCTTGTAGTTAGTTATGTCTGTACATAAATTTTTCTTTTATAAAAGGTTGGACCGTTCTAACAACGACTAACCATTGAGAGTGGTAAGAGAGTCAGTAACAATCGTGGTCGTCACATGAGACAAGATTAACTAGAGCAATCAATTTAGTTAGATCTACAGTAATGCCAAATGCTTCTTAAGACAAAAAGTCAAATTGGTTATGTTTATATATATATATATGAATTAATGTATATCTATATGTTTTTAATGGATGGATTTTCTTAGATTTTTTAATGGATTTAAAAAAGGTTGGACCGCTCCAAGAGCGATTTACCGCTGCATTGTTATGATGGTCACAAGATCAGGACAATACATTTAATCATCTTGAGCCCTCCTTTTTTCTCATTTTTATTTTTGAACAGATGGATCGGAGACTTGTCAGACAATTTCTGTTTGTTTTTAAGTTGAGACAATACATATGCAAATAATTTTACTGTACCGCCCCCGCCTTACAGTCACTATTCAGACAGTGGCAAAATTGTAATACAACACTAAATTCTGAATTACGTATAAATTGTGTAATATGTAAATCTGTGAACGATGTGACGTGCATTAAAATTGGTCTATTACCTGTTGCCTAGAAGGGAATGCAACTTGACGATGGTATCTTCTTCCTCGGCTGTTATATTTCCTCTTTTCAAGTCCCTTCTCAAATAGTTTATCCACCTTAGTCTACAGCTCTTTCCACATCTCAACAGTCCTTCACATTTTGTAATTATAATTAGACCATGTGTGAACTAAAAGTAGTTTGTTATTTCATTTTTATGAACGTACTTCCATTTATAGTATATTTGCCAAGTTATAATGTAAGAAACCAGTCAAACTGAAAAAAAGAAAACGTCATGGTAACTAGCTTGTATACCAATTAGTGTTTTTAGAATTATAACATTTAACGACCGCTTAACTGCGGTATGTATATATGGATCATTTGAAGAAAAAAAAGTGCATATAAGCATACCAGCTTTCTTAGGCAAAGACCGCCAAGAACCTTCACCATTGCTTTGGATATAGTTAGAGAGGATCTCATCTTCCTCGGCAGTCCATCTCCCTCTCTTGAGTCCTATCTTCTCACAACAAGGAGCTCTTCCCATCTCTTCTCTCAGAAAAGAGAAAAGAGAAAGAACAAAAAATAAAACACTTTTTGGACCCTTGAGTGAGAGAAGGTGAGTGAAAAGGAGAAATCATCCAGGTGATTATATAGAGAGTAGACAAAAGGGAAAGAGAGAGTTAAGGTTTGAGAACGACGTAGGATTGGTGAAGGAATGAACCACGTTGCGGTGGAATTAAAAGTTATGTAATGTGTACATCTTCAAAACTATAGCACCACGTACCTCTCCTTCTAACCTTTGGTCCCTCTTTCTAGCTTCGTCCGTGCTTACAAGATATTTACCAAAAAAGAAGATATTTATTACTATGTATACTCTTATACCTACATACGCACTTGCATATACATGTACATGTAATGTAGCTGCGTGAATACACCTACTTGTATATGTGTTTAAAGAATGTCTTGAAGCGCTAACTACAAATCTCTACAAGAGGTCTTACTTCATTTGTTTAAGTTAAACACTGTTCAAGAGTATAATAAATCAGTGTGTACAAATATAAAACCGTTTATGTAGACGGATCCAAATAAGAGATTGGTAGGAGGACAAACAACAATAGTGCAGTACCGTATAAAATTTGAACAAGAGTCAATGGAACGAACACGTCTATGGCTAGTAGAGTCGGGAGAATGGCTATGTTAATATGAAGACGTTTATGTGGAAGATCTTGGACCATATTCATGAGTGGGCAGGTATTGATTTGTGGTAGGCCATAATTGTTTGTTGGTACTGTTGAATAATGGTTACATATGGATCTGTTAATTCATGTACCATTCAGAAAGTAGGTGGATTCCAACGACTTTCTTGAGCTTTTGGTCCATATGTACTGCTTATACTTTTTCTCAGTTTGGTGTTAATCGTACGTGTTCCTATGTTCGGGTGATCTTTGTTTCTTCCATTATTTTTTTCTTTCGCAGCTCAGCTTATATATGTGTTTCCAAAACAAACACAAAAACATACTTTATCTGTTTCTAAAAGCCTTATATTGATGTGCTTTTACACATATTAAGAAAAGATATTAAACTTTGATAATAAATGCATTAGTTTTTAAAGTTTACAATTTATTATTTTAAACTAATAACAATGCATAAAAACATAAGACGTGTAGTTTTTTGAAACAATTTTTAACCTTTATTTTCTGAAACAGAATGAGTATAATTCTTTTGTGACACAGAAAACAAAATAATTGTATTATAATACTTTTTGCTATACTGTAAATACCGCTGAAAATAAAGGTTTGAAGCTGCTGACTACTTTCTTGGGAAAAAATAAAAATAAAAACAAGAGAAGCAGTAAGAGACGAATGTATAAGATTGGGATTATCTAGCCCATAGCATCCCGGGTATTCAAATGGACCGTAAGCATAGATCCATATCCGCGCGGCCATATGTGCAACTAATAATCTCACACTAGAGAGGAATCGATCCCTGACCTGGACCAACAGGGTAACTCCTCTTCAAATGGAAACCACTATACTACCGAAACTTTTCGATTGTTGGCGGGAAGTGATATGATATTGCGGATGTCTCTGTCGATGAGCTTGAAAATGAACGTAGGCGTACAGTGAGGCGTTGCTGTGAAGGATGTTGTTGCGTTGCCTCCGAATGTGGTAAGCTGTAGCCTGTGAAGTGAGCTTTCGTAGAGCGGATGGAGCACCGGGAGTGTTGTGCACATACGCATAGATTAATCGAATAGTTCATTTGAATTGTGCTTTCGGTGTAGTTACAAGTCCCATTTTCATTTTTTTTTTTTGAAAAAATGTCCCATTTTCATTTTTCGTCAATTCGTTATAATTATTTTATAAAATAAACTTAATACATAACTGTTAAATTACTGGGCTCACACGCATCATGAGTAAAAATAAAGTTCTATATAGCCATAATTTATCAAATATAAAAATAAATATTGAAATGTAGAAAGAGTGAAAGGCAAAGGATGACATTATATACGAGCCAGTCACGTAGACATCACGAGTCTCTTTAGTAACAACGAGCAAAAGCTTTGCCATTTAAGGCAGTGCTCTAAATTCTTTTTGTCCTTTGTCTCTCACATTTGTTTCCTTTTTTCTCTCCCTTCTCTCTCTCCTTCACCTATTCATTGTAAGACTCATTAAACAATCCAATCTATTAAATGTTCACCGATTTTCAGTTCATTAGAATATATTTTGTTGATAAAAATATAGATTTACTATTTTACTGGATATATGCATGTGATATACTTTCTTATAAGTTCTACTTACATCTCATCATTTCTTTTGCAGATGAATAGAACAACAATTCTTCTGAATAGTGAATATTATTACATACTTTCATGAGCATAATCCTAGGAAAAAAATCAGACCACTGGGATATCATGGTATAGAGTATGCACAGGTATATTATAATGTATATGCATCTATTGTTTAATATATTTGTTTTAAAGTATATTGATTGGAATTATTGTATATAAATTTAATTTGGGTCCATGTGTAAGGGTCCGTTGGCATAAATAAGATGTGTAAAGAGAGAGGTTACTGTAATAGCCATGCAGGTCCATAAGGATCCTGCGATCCTCTCACCAACTTACATAAATCCGAGCTTTGACATAAATACGCTTTGTCTTGCATATGAGCACTTGAGCAATCAATAACCCTACCTATTTCATTCATCGACATGTCCTGCACGTAACCATATATCATAGACACTTGTACTGCATAGCTCCAGAAAGCAAAATTATTATTTCTTAGAAATAAATTATCTTTTCAACAAAATATATGATTTCTTTCTTGTGTTTTAAAAAACAAAAATAAATTATTATTATTTTGGTAAACACTTAAAAAAAATTCCAATAGTAATAGCAAAGAAGCCAACTAAATGTATTAGTATACTCATCAGAAAAAAACACATGAAAAAAATCATATTATTTAGAGATGTAAAAACATAATTAGAAAGAAATCATATTATTCAATGGCCAAGGCAATCGACTTATTCACCAAAAACATTAGCTGCACTAATTGTAATTTCTTACATTCTGCAATCACCTTTTGATTGCATTAATTGTATATCCGGCGAAACTGGGATTATACGGATTTGAATTAGTTGAGATTTAAGAACACACAAAATTATCAATTTTGGATTCCTTTTGTTTCCATCTCTAAAAAAGACAAATTAGAAGAAGGTAAATAAGCACGCAAAGACTCACAATGATATGACCAAATACAATTATGCGTAATTAAGAAGAGAATGAAAAACATAGTAGGATATTTCCTCACAAAATTGTTACCACAATTAGCTGAAAACAAATTATGTAATGCCTCGATCACTTACGGTTAATGCGCCTCTCGTACCTGTTTACTTGGCCAATGGACCCTATCCCGTATGATAGATGGTACATCAATTTTTTTTTAAGTTTGAAAGTCATGTTTATTGTTTTTTCAATTACCACATGATCTTTTTCCATGTTTGACTTCACTTACACAATATCGCAAATCATTTTCCATAAATTACCCTTATTTTCACTATTACATTTCAAATATGTTTAATTCTCGAATTTTAAATGGATGTATATCTAAAAAGGTAAATATACTTTGATAACAAAAATAACGAAATCAATTTTTTAAGCATTTCCATATACCACACAAACGATATATTACAAATTAGTTACCGTCTACACGATTTACCAAAAAGGAGAAAACGTTGATATAATCGATATTTGTGTGAAGCACATCACGATCATATGAAAATTGAAAGGCGGACACAAGTTGGATCTTTAACCCATTGCCAATCAATTGTACTTTAGATTCAAGTGACTGTAGCTGCTCAAATTTAATACGAGCGAATATGCGTTCGATATTATAATATTGAGAAACGGTATATTCTTTAACACACACACACACAAAACGACGTAGACCTATTTCTTTCACTATTTTGTTAGTAGAATAATTATATTCATACTAATTTGGCTAATTGATTTTATGTAACAATGGATCAGCAACGCTATATGATATTTCTTTTCAAAGTTGAGCACGATTGGAGGGAATGGTAGATCCAACGGTTGGAAATTAGACGACTTTTAAATAATATATACAATTCTTTAATATGTAAATTCTGAAATAATAAAATCACTGTGAACCTACAAAATTAATCACAACGCTAAACTGGCTTTAGTAAAATATTTTTTATACAAACAACACATTTTTTTTAACAAGATAGAAGAAACTATATATTATAAAAAGTACTCCTCGATTAGATAGTCTCTTTCGATACAAAGAGATCATCGATATGTATATATATATTGTAGTTGTCAAATAAGCAACATATAGAAGAGAATAGCTAAGATTAAACATTAAGACAGCTTTTAAAGAAGCAAGGCAATGGTGAACAACATAGTCCCAAGTAACGGTCCAGACCTTGAATTCATTTTCTCACTTCCATTTTCTTCTTCATCTTCGATGTGCTCAAGAACGTTGAAAATGCCTGCATACAAATTTTAACTCAACATAATAACAAGAAACAAAAGAACCAGTCTAGACTTGATCAAGAAACGGTCTCTAGAATTATCAAAACCTCGTTCAGGTCCGTAGCTGCAGCCGGACTTGAGGGTTTCACGGATGTTGTAAACAGTGGCTCTGTTGAAGAATCTGAAGTGGTGAACAATCTCATCAATGCAATTCAAAGCCAAATGTGTTTCAGAGAAGCATGGTCCCTCGCAGAACTCCTCCGTCCTCGCTACCGGAATGTTCAGGTCTCCGTTTAACGTTAGCCTCCATGCATCCTCACATTCTCTGTAGATCTGCATTTCATTCGGGGAGTTTTGAGTGAAAATTTATAACCAATTGAAATATTCAAGGGTGAGATGTAAATATATAACATTAGAGTGGTTAGCTAATTTTTCAGTCAATCAAAAATAAAGGAATTAGAAGTATTCTCAATCCGGTTAAGCCGAACTGATCCGATATAGACCAGCTTGGAATAACTATAGTTAAAAATCGAAATATGCTTTTAATATTTAGGTTTAACGTCGCAGATTCTTGTGTCACAAGCAAACGATATTACGTGTTTCTCATTTAAGCACTCCAAAGCTTTCGCAACTATCTCCGGTGGATCGTTCCCACCTAATCCGCCGCCGCCTAATCCTCCTCCTCCAAAACCTGTCCCTCCACCGCTACTGCCACCCAATCCTCCTCCACCAAAACCCGTCCCTCCGCCACCAAAGCCAGTACCACTACCTCCCACACCTGTGCCACCACCGCCAAATCCTGGCCCTCCACCTCCCACACCTGTGCCACCACCGCCAAATCCTGGCCCTCCACCTCCCACACCTGTGCCACCACCGCCAAATCCTGGCCCGCCACCGCCTATCCCTCCGCCTCCCACACCTGTGCCACCACTGCCAAACCCTGGCCCGCCACCGCCTATCCCTCCGCCTCCCACACCTGAGCCACCACCGCCAAACCCTGTCCCGCCACCTACACCTCCTTCTGAATCGTCTTCGTCACCGTAAGTGATCCCTATAAATTTTAAATAGAGTAAGGAAAGCATACGTTTGGCACAAGGAACATATGTGGGTATGCAAAATGAACTACAAACCTGGAAAGGTAACTAAGAGGAAGAAAAAAACGACATGGGTAACCGACATCCGGAGGTCTATTACGTGTGACAACGCCATTTTTAGAGATCACAAGAATATACTAGTATAAATCATTTTATATAGTTCCATACATCTACTTAGGTGTCTATCGAAAATTTCAAGTCTTGTGGTGCAAGTAAGTAGAGTTTAGTCTATAGTATAGAGAAGGTCAAAAATACAGAGGAGAATATTGTAGCAGTTGAGTACAAGTCACCAACCCCCTCTTTTTGCGTTTTTACTTTGTCTATTTTAAACCATTTATTGACTGACATGAAAATAAACCATACTGGGAAGAAGAAGAAAAATCAAACCTAAAAGTTATCTCAAGACGAGACACGAAATAAGTTGTTTACTATAGCCAAGGAAGGATCTCGAAACCTATTATTCAAACCAAACCTAAAACTCAGATACGAATGAAAATACTTTTTAAAATCCCATCCACCACACCAACAGTTTTTTTTTTTGGTTTAAAAGAAAAGGCATTTGAGAATGCCTCTAATGTTAAATCAAATAATAATTGGAGGAAACAGAGGATGGTGGTGATGACCAATATTCGAACCTAAGGCTTTGTGGTTTCGAACGTCAAGTGACCTACCACAAAGCTATGGTCACACGGTCACTACTACCTCACAGCAACATGATTACATCACGTGACATTAATCTGCAAAGATATTGCTAATTCACGCATACAACACCATAGAGAAAGAGAGAGAGAAGAAAAACGAAGAAATACTGTATATATCGAATTACCATTTTTTTTTAGTTTCAACATTTTACAAGGACCCTATATCTTTCTTATTTTGGGAGCCACAAGTTACACTACAGTATCATTGACAATTGATGACGCAAAAAATAGAAGAAATAAACACACACAAATCCAAGATGCGACCCTTTGGTGCTTCTTTGTGGATTGAACTATTTCTTGAGTAATTCTCAAGCCTATCTCTCTCTATATATAACATATAAATAAGAGGAAACACTCCTCTTCGTTAAAAGAGTTTCCTTATTTGTTGCTTCTTTTTAGTATGCCTCCCTTAAAGCTGCGGTTGGACCAGAATAGTATGTTTAATGTCACCAATATGCAATTTATGTTCACCCATTGGGATTCTCCTCCTTCCGTACTCATCTACTACCCCAAGATGCTTGCAAGCATCAACATCAACTTGAACGGTCCGTTTTGCACCTGCCGAGACATGAATCTTCTCAAACGCTATCAACTGTTTGTTCACACCCAATCCTTTTATCCCGTTTTCTGGCGGCTCGGCAAAGACGAACACCGTGTGGGTTCCGTCAAAGTCACCTGTGTTTGACACTTCAACGTGGAGAGGCATTTTAGGAAGCGTTCCACAGTTGGCATGAGACACTTTGATAGAGTTAGATGAGGAGTTGAAAATGGCAGAATTGAGTTTGTAGGATGAAACTGATAGTTGTGCTAATGGGTTTTGGGCCAAACTATGAGTGAAGGTAGTGTAACTTAAACCGAACCCAAATGGAAACACCACTGGACCTTTGTAGAATCTGTAGGTCCTTCCTGGGTAATTTCCATATGCTCTCATAGCCATTATCGTCATGGGCACTTTTGCCAAGTAATCTTGTGGATACCATGTCATAGGTAGCTTCCCTCCTGTCAAAAGATGCATACATTATTTAATTTTAGCTGATAAATTATGATATTTTACTTGAGATATGTAATTAAACAGAATTTTGCTTTGGGTTATAAGAATATAAATCATAACTGTATGTAACTTGATAAGTACGTACCAGGGTTAACAGCACCGAAGATTATATTGGCGATGGCAGCGCCACCAGCTTGACCCGGATACCCGGCCCAGATGATGGCAGCGACACGTGGATTGTTCTTAGCGAAGGATA
The DNA here is from genome assembly GCA_016432835.1 of Brassica nigra. Lineage (NCBI taxonomy): Eukaryota > Viridiplantae > Streptophyta > Magnoliopsida > Brassicales > Brassicaceae > Brassica > Brassica nigra. The sequence goes on along the minus strand of CM028247.1, from coordinate 9,343,759 downwards.
CATCGATGGGACCACCACTCATAAGGACTAGAATGACTGGACCTTTAGAAGCTTGAGCTACACGTGTAACAAGCTCTTGTTGGTAACCCGGTAACAACAACCCAGTTCGATCTCGTGTCTCTGCCTCTATTGACTGGTCCAATCCCATAACAAGAACCGTCGCATCAGCTTCACGTGCAGCTGCCTCTGCCGCACCAAATCCTTGGTGCCCTCGACAAGCCACGCCTGCACAACCAGCTTGGTGAAGTGTTCTCGCATATCTTGAGATTCCCTGTAACGGTGTCGTATAGGTACAAGCTTTCCCTGTTAAAATAAAAATATACTTAAAATTTTGTTATTGATAAATAATTTGTATGTCGAATTATTTTTTGTTGACTATCTTATCTACCTGCATAGTTTCCAATCATGGTCTCAGTGACGTCGGAGTTGGGTCCAATCACGGCAACAGTGCGGTGACGCCTAGGGGAGAGTGGAAGAGAACGACCAGAGTTTTTGAGAAGCACAATTCCTTGATGAGCCGCTTCAAGCGCTAAATGTCTATGGGCTAGAGTACAAACATCTCTAGGCCCAAGATTAGCATACGGCCCAAGATTACCATCAAACATACCAAGTCTCATCTGGACCGTTATGGTATTAGCAAGTGCTAAATTAACGTCGTACTCCGTCAACAATCCCTTCTTCACAGCTCCTTCCGTGAAGATCGCCAAAAACGGCCCACAGTCCAAATCCAAGCCTGCAAAACGACACGATATTTTTTGTCATCAAAGTGATCAACGAGTTCTTGTGGATTTAAACATCGACGGTGGAAAACAACTCACCAGCTTTAATGGAAGCAGCAGCTGCTTCCTCTGGAGTTGTGGTATAGTGTTGTTGGTTGAAGAAAACATCGACAGAGTCACAATCTGATACGATGTACCTGCATTATTATTGAGTTGATGTATGAGAAGAGGTTTCAAATGAATTTGAACCCTTGATTACGATGACTTTTAATCTTACCCGTTGAGACGCCATTGACCACGAATGGTGTTCTTTAAGAGATTTTCATCAGCACAAGTTGGCTTTCCATTGACTTGGTTGTATGAGCACATAACACTAGCGACCTTTCCCTCGTAAACACAAGATTTGAATGGCACATTGTACGTGTCCTCTAAATCTTGTTTGCTGACCTAAATGAATCAAAAACGTATTAAATAATTAAATTATTGGCTATCTAGATTAGCAAAAGCATGTTATTATGTTCTGAATTATTATTATTATTATTGTGTTAGAGAAACGAATCTTTCCTTCTGTTATGATGTGATTTAATTTAAAGTATATATTTGGAAGAACAAGAAAAAAAGGCAAGGAGGCTGGTCCTAGTTGGTCCACATGACCAATAAGGATAAGATTCTCCACCATTATAAACACAAGACTACGCATATGCCACATCACTCGAAGTCACACTGCCTATTGGCTTAGCTGGTATATATAATGTTAGGCAAGTGCTTCATTTGTGTCCGACTGTGACACGCATGTACATATATACTTGTTTACCCAATTGATGATAAAATTCAATTCATGCGGATGAAAAAGTCTTTTGCAAGATTACGAAGTGACGCATATTCTACGGAACTATAAATAACTAACGACTAACGATTGCAATATATGTGAATATAAGCTATTTTCTGAGGTCTAACGAATCTGATCAGGAAACAAGATAAAAGATGATAAGCCTTGCAAGAAAACGTATCCAGTCACATTCAATCCATTACATGGAGCTATAAGTAACTGAAAGCGATATAAAGCAGCCACTTATTTTTAGAAAGCAAACATTTTTTTTTACTGAAGTAAACTTATGTGTTGCAGCAGAAAATTCAATATATTTTTGCTCTTTCATTATTTCGATTTCATATATATTTTTTAAGAGAAAAATACTGAAGTTTTCGTAAATAACAAACAATTAAATTGTAATAAAAAAAAAAGAGATTCATTAAATGTCTTGTTAAAAAAAATTAAAAATGTAAACTTTACCTTGGCGTTGAAGTGGAAACGGTCGACGCCATTCCAGTTATCAAGATCATAAGCAGTGTAATGTTTGCAACATGCGGCCACTTTGAGCCGGTTACCGGCGCCGTTACCCTGAAGTCCCCTGACGTAGCTGGCTGCGTATTTTCCGGCGACGACAGGATCCTCTCCGGGAGTTTCCTGGCCTCGGCCCCACCGTGGATCCCTCAGTATATTCACATTTGGACTCCAATACGTCAAACCGGCTACGCCTCCATTGTACATAGCTCTTGCCTCATCAGACACCACCTTTTAATTGAATTAAATCATGCCAAGTCTAGTAAATACATTTCTAAACAACACACGTTTGATTTACTGAAAGAAAAATATGTTCTCCGATATATAGACCATATGCTAACAAAAGTATCTTTTTCCTTCGCTGGTTATAGCTAACTTGCCCATAATTATTAAGTATCATCGCAGATAGTTAACATACATACCTTTTTTTTTTAGTTAACGTATATACTACGCAACATTTTTCGTTTAATTAAAGAATACTACGCAACATTTTTCGTTTTGTATTCTAACCTACTTGTCTGACTTATTCGATAAACTCATGTCACAGTCAGATAAAAATAACATGTGAAAGTATAAATTTCAAAGAAATAAACATAAAACATAAAATATAGAGCAATATCCCGCTAATCAAACTCTTGTGTACTGACTGCTATGATGTTGATGTCGTTCTTTAACATAAGGAAATCACAGAATTTAGAATTCCTATTTTCCAAAAAACGTATATTTTTTAATCAGCAAATATTCTTTTCATTATTTTATTTTTTTGTAAGAAAAAAATATTCCTTTATTCTCACCCGTCCGATCTCTTCCCATAGAGACTGGTTGAAAGAAGCTGCTGTGGTGATGACCTGAGGGAAGCTGGTGGCACCAGGGAAAGCACCACCGAACTTAGCTCCAGGGCCGACATCGGAAACGCCATGGAGAGCCTCAGACCACCACTCATAGCCTCCAATACCAAGCCGTGGCACAGCGGCGGCATTGTTGACGAGGAGGCGGATCTTCTCCTGCAACGTGAGACGTCCGATTAAGTCTTGAACCCTCACGTGGATCGGTACATTGACCCGACAGAACCGGAGCGTCCGGGTTAACCCGTTTGCTGGGTTGCATGCAAACAATGGTCGAAGTGATTCTGATGAGTGAACCAAACATAAGAGGAATACAAGTATAACTACGACTTTGTTGCGGAATAATAATGGTTTCTTATTACAAGACATCTTATATATATTTGTGTGTGTGTGTGTTTTTATGTGTTTATATGTATAATATGTGATGTTTGTGTGTTTTTTGTTGACATGGGGAAGAAGTGAATGAGTATATATAGGGAAGTTTTTAGCGAAATTGATGACAAGGGATAGGAGACTCTTGTTATGAATAAATAATAAGATAACGATAAAACAATCAAGTTGAACATGTTACGTATAAGAGATATATATCTCATACTTTTTTGGGTAAAATCATTTACCAATAATAATAATAATTCTTATTATTAGTGTCTTTTTCCTGCTCTATTTCTCTTAATTGTAAGTTTGTTTTTCTTTTCTTCAACACAATTTCTACGTTTTCTCCGTGACCACATACTATAAGTCTGTGACAATACCAATGTGACAATACCAATGTCTGTGACACACTCTGTTATTGTCAGAATCGCACTCCAACTCCTTAGGCTTTATGTTCCTTTCATTGAGGTAAACAACCTCGTGCATATACCTGCTCAAAACACCAACCGAGTAAGACATATCAGGTCGTGTGTGCAGCAAGTAACGAAGACACCCGATGATCCTTCTATACTCTTTCTCATCCACGCTTCTCTCTTCCTCTGCTTTGGACAACTTTAAACCTGCATCCATCGGAATTTGTACTGCGTTGCAGTCTGACATGTTCGTTTCCTCAAGAATTCTTTTAGCATAACCTTCTTGTTTCAATGTGATTCCACCATTAAACTGCACGATCTCGATTCCCAAGTAGTATGTGAGTAATCCAAGATCACTCATGTCAAACTTTGATGACATCCCTGCTTTAAAATCGTTGATCATACCCACATTTGAACCAGTGATGAGTAGATCATCCACATAGACTGCCACAAGTAATAGATCATTGTTCTTTCTTTTCCGGTACAATGAAGGTTCTTTGCTGCACTTTAGAAACTCGAGTTCCTCTAATACCTTGTTCAGCTTTTCATTCCATGCGGCGTGGCTTGTTTCAAGTCAGTATAAGGCTTTCTTTAGCTTATAAACCTTGCTTTCACCGCCTTTGACGATGAATCCTTGGTTGGGATACATATACATCTTCTTTCAGCTCACCGCTTAAAACGCTGTCTTAACATCTAGGGTGAATTTCCCAACCGTTTGATGCAGCCAAGCCGATGATGAACCTTACAGTTGCGATCGGGCGCAAAACCTCCTCATAATCAATTCCATGCCTCGATGTATCCCTTGGCTACAAGCCTTGACTTATGCTTATTAATGCTTCCATCGAGTTTCTTTTCACCTTGAAAACCATTTAAGTCCAATGGCTTTCGCTCCTCGGAAGATCAACCAGCTCCCATGTGTTGTTTTAACTATCGAATCAATCTCAGCAGAGCACGCGTCCTTCCATACTTCATCTTCAATGGCCTCACTGAAACTCCAAGGCTCATCATTAATAAGCAGCAGCAGCTTCTCTCCTTCAACGTCGGCTAGGTACACGTAGTCATCTAAGTAGCCAGGACGTTTAGTAACTCTTGTTGATCTCCTTAACAAACTTTCTACCTGTTCGCACTCGTTTCATTATTATTGCTTTCTTCTTTCTCGGTTCGTATGGAATTTGCTCTGTTGCCTCTTCTTCTTCCTCTTGTATGCCATTGTTGCCGTATGTTCCAAGAGTTATCTTGAACATGCCTGGTTCATCGTGTCCAACCTCTGTCGTGCTTTTCCACTTCCATCCCTTGCTTTCATCGAACACAACGTCTCGGCTCACAGTTACTCTTTGACTCGTTGGATCCAACAGTCTATACGCCTTTGAACCTGGTTCAGTACCCAAGTTTACAAGTACTCTACTTCGATCATCCAACTTCTTTAGATGCTGGCTCTCAGGTTTAGCATATCCAAGACAACCGAAAACCCTTAGATGATCAATGTTAGGCTTCCTTCCCTTGAGAACTTCGTATGGCGTCTGAGATTTCAACGTTCTTGTTGCAACTCGGTTAATCAGATAGTTCGAGTGACGAACTCCTTCTCCCCAAAGATAATTTGGTACGTCCATGTGCTTAAGTAAGCTACGAGTCATCTCCAATAAAGTTCTATTCCGACGTTCCACCACCCCATTCTGTTGAGGGGAGTACGGTGCAGTCAAGTGTCTATTGATTCCTGAGATCTCACAGAAGTTTCTGAACTCGTTTGAGGTGAACTCTCCACCTCTGTCGGTCCTGAGAGTTTTAATCTTCTCCTTTGTTTCTCCTTCTACCATTGCTTTGAACCTTTTAAATTTCTCAAGTGCCTCGCTTTTCTCCTGCAGCAATATCGACCACATATAACGGCTATAATCATCAATCAGTACGAATATATATCGATTTTTTCCTGCTGTTGGCGGTGATATTGGTCCACATAAATCACCGTGGATCAACTCAAGTTTCCTTGTAGCTCGATATGTCGTTGCATTTGGGAAGGAACGCCTTGTTTGTTTTCCCAGTAAACAAGCAGAACACGTCTCATTCTCAATACTCAAGTTCGTATTCCCATGGCCATTTGATCTTTGATCATTGTCTTCATTGTGTTGGCTCCAATGTGACCTAGTCGCGCATGCCACTTGCTGTAATCACTTAGAACTGAAGCTTGTAAGCAGTTTGAAAGAAAGATATCCATAGGCACCTTGTAGAGTCGATTCTGTGATCTTTTTGCCTCGACAATGAGATTTCCTTCTTTGTCATGAAGTGTAAGCAGATCTTCTTTCATCCTTACCTCACAACCAGCTTCTGTAGCCTGTCCAAGGCTAATGATATTACTTTTGAGGTCTGGTATGAAGTAGACGTCTGCAAGCACCTTTTGCTCTCCGTTTTGACTTACGAATAGTATCGACCCTTTTCCTTTTATATCTATTCTTGAGTCGTCACCGAACCTAACCTTGCCTGTAATACTTTCATCCATGGTCTTGAAGTAGTCTCTTATGCCCGTCATATGGTTACTAGCACCATTGTCGAGGTACCACACTCTGTTATTGTCAGAATCGCACTCCAACTCCTTAGGCTTTATGTTCCTTTCATTGAGGTAAACAACCTCGTGCATTAACAGTTTATCAGCTTCTTGTGTCTCTTCATTCCCCGCTTCATATGCTTCTTGTAGTTTCAACAATCTGTCCGGACACGTTGTAGCAAAGTGCCCGGGTTTATCGCACCTGAAGCATATTATTTTCGAAAGATCTATGTCTCCTCTTCCATATCTTCCACGGCCTCGTCCTCTTCCATTGAACCTTCCTCCACGACCTCTGCCTCTGTAGTCTCCATAAGCTTGGTTGTTTTGGGACTCTGAACTTGCATACATCAGTTTGGTTTGATCAACTTGAGCATCTTCTTCTTCTTCATTGATTCTCTCCTCATAAGCTTTCATTCGTCCGATTACATCTTCAAAACTAGTTTTTTTCAGGTCAAGAAGTTGTTCTAAAGATGCTACCATATGTATGAACTTTTTTCTTGGTAAGCTCTTAAGAAACTTCTTTACTAGCTTTTCTTCTTCAATTATTACACCTAACGCAGCTGATCGAGACGATAGTTCAAATATCTTGCCGACGAAGTTATCAACGGAGTCGTCGTCCTTCATCTTCAGACGATCGAACTCTGCATTCAAGGTCTGCAATCTTGCTTCTCTTACTCTGTCTGCTCCTAGATGTCTTGATTTTATAGCATCCCATACTTTTTTTGCAGTATCAAGCTCTCCTACTTGTAGTACAAGGCTCTCAGGGATGGATTGAAATATCAACGCAATTGCTAGATTGTTCTTCTTGCTTTCAGTTGTCTCTGTTTCAGTGAGTTCCCAAACCTCATGAACCTTGAGAAGTATCTTCATTCTAATTGATCACATCGCATAATTTGTAGAAGTTAACATAGGGCAGCTTATTGTAGGTGACGAGGGTTCCTTCGGTTTGTTGACGATGGTTGAAAGATCTCCCATGGTTGACGAATAACCTTAGCTCTGATACCAAATATTGTTGTAATCAATCGATAAGACTCAAAGATTTAAGAAAACTCTTTCTTATTAGCTTAAGAAACTGACTCAAAACTTAAGCTCTCACAATATTAATCTCTAAACCTCTCAAGCTATGCAAACACACTTGCACAACTATATATAGAGATATGATAGACTTAAACACACACGTAGTATATCTTATTTAGATAACTACAAACACAAGTCTATCTCATAACTAAAACAGGATTTAGTTTAGCTTAGGGACCAAGATAACTTCAAGATTATCCTCAACAGGTAGGATTGTTACTCAGCGTCTCATTGTAATCATCGTAGCTTAGAGATATCTCATAAACGTAACGATTTTTAATGGAGTTCAACGAATGTTTAAAATTTTGGTAGTCTGAAGAACATGTCCGATGCAAATCAAAATCCTTGGCTAAAGTTATAGAATGAACTTTTGACCATTTCACATGACGGTTTTTTATTTTATTTTAAGTTTTTTCCTTATCAATTTAATCTTATATAGCAACAAATTAATTATAAATACTTGTTAAAAAGATATAAATACAGTCATGTCCATGCTTGGATCCGTCTGCCACCGCTCTCAACCTATTCGCTACTGCGCAGCCACTACAGTTGCATGATCGTCAACGCAATAGTAATCTCAATTAATACCTTTTCACAATCTTTTGTCAAATTTGCGACATATTGAAATCCTCCAAGTTCTTTACTACTAATATCAAATTTTTATTGTTAGAAGAGAAATAACCAGAGAACTAATTTTCATCGTCTTCCCGCAATTTAAAATATACTATCAAGTATCGATATGGTAAGGGCATTAGTTTGCATATGTTTTTTTTGTTAGTAATATTCCTACTAATCAAAGAAAATTTTCATAGTCATGTCCAGCCTAAACATGTTCACACTGCCATCAAATTTGTTGTGAAATACTTCTGCTTTTCTCTTTTTATTTAACAAAGAATTCTAAGGATAAATATTATACTTTTAAATTATTTTTTGCAATTATAAAACTTACAAACTACAACATTTGAATTACTTGCCATTTTCTATATATAATCGATCTTATTAAAATACAAATTATTAGTTTTTATATAATAAGTACTAATTGTTTAAATTAAAAACCTTATAAATTATTAATAAGTGACAGAAACCATATCACTATTCTAAAGAAAATTCTATTATATATAAAACAATTAATTATAAAATACATATATAAGTCTATATAAAATTTTGGATTCACTATCATCGCTTTTAAAAGAATTAGTTAACTGCGATATATGATAAAATTTGTTAGCGGATGGAATTTCTTAAAAAGGTTTGGTTGCACGTAATAGTATATACATGATTTGCTGCAAGAAAATAATTATACTTTTATTTGGTGAAAAGAATGGTTATATAACTTATATCAGAACAATGTATAAAGGAACGTATCAACATTTAGTTTATGAAGATCCCATCCCTCTCAGTCAAATAAAAAAAAACATTTAGTTATATGCATGAAAATGAAAATTTTAAATTGAAACGTAAGACCTAAAGAAGCCGAGAGACAGAGAGAGAAGATTGTCACGGGACTACGGGAGACTCCACCTAATAATAATCATGCAGCATCTAGTCATGTTTGCCCACACTTCTCTTTCCGGATTGTTATTGATTATTGGTCTATTTACTTTAATTCCCTTGAACATTTTTAGACCATCCGTCAATAACTAAAACATGTCACATCAACTTAAGCAAACGTATTTTTGTTTTCTAGGATTATATAAACATGTGGTCTAATACAGCCAAATATGCAATGCTGTTGTAATGAACACAATATACAAACTATTATATAACTTGTAATTTTTATGATTATTAAAATCTCAATCATTTGATTTTAATTAATTAAGAATTTTTTCGTTAAAATTGGATAGATTACTCAGGACGTAGACAAATTTTGGAATAAGAACCGTAAACGTAATTATTCACTATAGTTTTTTTTTGATGCAAAAAAAAGACTAGTAGTTAGCACTATTAGAGCATCCCCATTAACAAATCCGGGGGTTCGATTCCCCAACATAACTTTCGATTATTTTTTTTATTTTTTCGTTTGGTTTTTAAAAAAAAAAAAGAAAAAAGAATAAAAATAAATCAATCAATCGCGGATCACCACGTGTCAGTGGGACCCGCGAATAATGTTGATACGGGTTCATACCGGCGAACTTTTGTGATACAGATTCATCAGATTAACTTTATTATATTATTTTCTTTTTTAGGGAATTGTGTGAACCCAGCTTACAATCCCCCAATATAGATGCTCTTAGAGATATACATTCTGATATAGTGTTCTATCTACAGGTAGTTTGTGAAAATTCTTTGCCCAAGAAATCTGATCGATTTTGAGCAGCATGCCGTTAAAGTAAACATACAATTCATCCCATAAATAAAACTATATTGTTGTAAAAGGTATTTTAATATTTTCTAGCATATGATATTATGATATTTATGACTTATGCGTACGTACAATTTTATCCAAAAACAAGAAATATGGTTCGAATAATAATTTTCTTCTAATAATAGTTTTGTGTCAATGTGTATAAATATAAGTTGGTTATTGGGTGGTGTGAGGGGCCGTATTTATATAGTTTCTCTATTATTTCTGGATAAAACTGATACTAATAAAATAAAATAAAACTCATATTATTCGATGTGTCTGTTTCGTTAACTTCCCTGTAACTGATGAAGACCTTTATTTTCCACGTCAGCACTTGCAATGCACGTCAGTTCGTGTTAATCCATCCAAACAAATAATTTTGTTTCGGGAAATAGTACTAAAGAGTATTGGTATCTATTTCATCTACATAACTCTGGTGTGACAAATTGGCAACGCAAGGCATCCAAGATAATAATTCTTTCCATTTTCACGACTATGCACCAATGTTTATTTCTCATGAGCTTGCTTCACAATGACTCTGGTGTGATAAGTGTAACTCGTTCGTATTTTTAAGTTTAGAAACAAAGCTTTGCAAATTCATACTATCAAGTCAAAGGTATGTTGAATGGATCTGACCAACCAATAAAATATATGGCCGCATATATATAGAATCATATAATATGTTTGAAGAGAGCATCTAATCTTTCTCGGATCCGAGAATTCCAGCGGTTATTACTTTATTGATTGATGCATGTTAGATGATATGTAAGGATTCGTGGATAATATATACAACTCATCATCTTTATCAATAAACAACAATCGCATTAATGATGAATGGGTAATATCTATAGACAAACTTATACAAGTTGAAAGAAGATAAATATGTATATATATATATATATATATGAAAATCACAAAATAACAGAAAAAAGAAAGAAAAGGGATAGTAATAGGATAAAAAGGTTTGTGGTTTGCTTGGAGGCATTGCCAACTAACAATATCTGTCTCTATGTATATCTCCTATTCATATACTCGTATGCATGCACATGTACATATACATACAAATTCACATATATATTATTAGTTGTTATATACAATTAATGTGTTGATTAAATTGGCAACGTAACGTGACTTTGATGCAAGAATGCGTCTTCTTGTTTCCAACCTTCCAATGATACTAGACAGCTCTATCTCTATCTCAACTACTGATTCCTTTTTCGGTTTGTCTTGCACTCTAACCACACAGCTCAATAACTCATCTCATCTAATCTAATCATATTATATATATCGAAAATTTAGATATATTTCTAATGAATTTTTAGAAAAATTAATCTTTCAAGATTGTAGTTATAGTTTATAAACACGAAAATACTGATCAGTGTTGACTCTAATCTGGAGACGGTAGTATACTTTTCTCACTTTAGTTTCGATATTATTTAGTAAACTGAAAATTATAATTTAATATTCCAGTCATTTCATTTTATTTGTCGTTTAAAGTTTTTCACATATATTAAAATAATAATTAAAGGTTCTATTTTTACCCTTAATTAATAATATTAGTTTGTTTATATTTGATAATTATTGAAGTAAGAGAATAAGGATAAAATTGAGAAATTTGACAAATATATACATTGAAAAATATAAAATGACATTCAAAATGAAACAAAATTTAAAGTATAGAACAATAAGTAATTTGAAACGGAAGAAGTACAATTTGTTAGAAAAAAATATGAGAAACAGAAGAGATAAGGCCAAGGCTGGGCCCAAGACGAGCCTAATTCGATAACAAGTCTAGATTTTGATCTAATCCATAAGACTTCAAAATGTGTTGTCGTATGGGTTTACAGTAGTTGCAGGGTCATGCCATCACAGACACAAATCCAAATTATGTGATGGTTTCGTCTTTCATATGGTTGGTACTTATAAGTTAACAAGAACCGTCCCAAAGCCAACACAGATTAAAAAGAAAAACTAAATCAATTTGATTGAGTTCTTAAAAGAACAACTACATCATTTAGAAGGTTATTCCTCCACCAAAGATTTGATGTCAATTTTTTAAGTTTACATTCTCTATGGTTACTCATACATGAATAGAGATAACTTCTTATAAATTAACAACAGAGAGATGGTTTGGTGATTAATTTTTTGAACCATTTAATAGAAATCTAAATCACGTGTTCAGATTGCATCAAAAGAGACTTTTATTCTTGTAAAATAATAAATTCGAGATGAATGTGCTGTCAAACTCATAATTTCATATTCATTTAAAACATATATAAAACTATAAAAATTATAAATATGAATAAATTTAATAATATACTAATATATACAGTAAGAAGATTATTTGACATAGAAATTAGTTACTAAATGAAAAATAGTTTCTGATTTTGCTTCTCATTTTAATATAAGGGATTTTTTTTCTCTGTCAGAGAATTGACTTCTCTTATACTTAAACAAAGAACACAACTGGGCTTTTTAGGAAATGAATAGAAATGGTTCCTGACTGAGATATTAACATTTGTCGAAAAGTTAGGATTTAGGTTTGTAGCTGTGGACTTGTGATGAAGCTGAGTTAAAACTGATGAGAAATAGATCGGTGAGAAGCAGGGCCGGCTCAACTCTAGTGTGGGCCCCTGGGTAAAAAAAATCTTGAAACCTTATATTACACAAAATAAAAAAATTTAGGCACTATAATTATTAATTTTAATATTTTAAGTATCATTAAAGTTAGTTTTACATAAAATAACTAATATGCTTGTTTTTATATGAGTTTTAACTAATACTTACATTTTTAATACCATATAAATTTAAATTTAGTACAAATATATCAATAAAAATGAAAAAAAATTAACTGGAGTGGGTCCTGGGACGGTTGAAAAATGTTTAACCATGTTAAGCCAGTTCTGGTGAGAAGAGAGGAAGGCAATGTTTTGAAAACCGGACCGAAACTGACTCGGTTTAACTACTGGTTGACTGGTTGGATCGGTTCAACCGGTCGAACCACATTTTTCATTTATGAAAATTATATATATAATTGTATATTTATATTATATGAACTTTATTTCTACATATAATACATTCTCTGTTCCTTTCTATAATTAATTAAATATAAACAATAAACATAAGTCTAACTATATATAGTAAAAAAAACTGAATAGTGAATACTATGTAAATTGAAATTGATAAAATCATATGATTTACAATTAAAATTATCATATTTATTTATTTTTACAACCAACATCTCAAATTTTATGAATATGGTAAAATAAAGATAGTATATGGAAAGTCAAAAATATATTTCACATTTTTTCTTAATAAAATAAAAAATCAATTAAATAGTGATAGTTGAATATTAATTATAAAATACTAAATTTTAGCTAGTAATAATTGAATACACTTAATTATATGTTAATTTTTAAGAACCGGATTTTAAAATTGACTCGGGTCACCGGTTTTACCGGTTTTTAGCCGAGTTTACCATTTTTTTCACAAATCCGGGTTTTAAACAGAACCGGATTCGGTTTCTTCAACGGTCGGACTGGTTGGATCGGCGGGTCTGATCCGGTTTTCAAAACACTGGAGGAAGGTATGAGAGAAGCTCTATAATATTAGCCCACAAGGAGATGTTTTGAAGACAATTACTTCTTATTCCTTTAGAGAATTAATGAGTTACGATCGTTTCCTTTTCTTCTAGATGTGGAAATTTACCATTTACATAGGCCTAAAAGACGACTTAAAAAAGTTAGAGGTTTGTTTTGTAAAGAAGAAGGTCTCACGGGGTTGAGATTAAAAAATAGAGAAGAGGTTAGGAATACTCGTGTTGTGTTTCTTCTTCCTCGCTCTGAGCCGCCTTCCTTCTAACTCTCTTTCTCTCTCTCAAATTCGATCCACTGATTCATCCCAAGCAAGCTGCTTTCTATCTTCCTCTTTCGTGTCCTCGTTTCTAACTGTAAGTTTTCGTTATATTCTCTTCTCCCAAAGGATTTTTGTTTAGATCTTGAAATTGAACAAATAGATCTCGATAAACCTCTTTACTCTCCGTTCTATTCCTAGAATCTCCACCTAAGATTATTTCTCGTGATATAATAGTAAAGTCGTAGCATAAATTCAGGAATCCAAGTTTGATTATCTAAGCTGAACCCAGTTTAGTTTACATCGAGTAGAAAAAAACCCTAATTTTGGAGGCTCCTGCTTAGGGTTTTATTACATGTGTGTCGCGTGATTTGTCTAGAAAGGGGCTCTGATACTGTCTTTTAATTACTTTCTTTTGGAATTAATTGTGTTTCTGTTGAATGCAGAGAAGAAAGAGTCTCTCTGATTAGCTCAAAAGAGACACGACATGTCTGAATCAAAGGATGAGAAAGCACAGGTTGCAGCTGACAGGATCAAAGCTGCAGCACTCACTGCTTCCAAAGGTTTAAGCCGCACCCAAGCCGAGCGAGCTGCCGCTGCCGCTTCCAGAAACGTCAACGCTTACGGTCAGAAGGAAGAAGGTCCGAGCAGATGGCAGGAGAAACGGGAAGCCAAGAGGCAGATGTATCTGATGAGTACCGAGAAAGCCGTCAGGCTCGGGGAGAGGAAGGACAAGTCGGTGTCGGCATCTGTCGTGGGAGGAGGCGGCTTGGCGGCTTCGCAGTGCCAGAAGTGTTTCCAGACAGGGCACTGGACTTACGAGTGCAAGAACGAGAGGGTTTACATCTCTAGGCCTTCGAGAACCCAGCAGCTTAAGAATCCTAAGCTGAGGATGAAGCCTTCTGTTGATGATCTTGGTGATGATGATGATGGTGGTGGTGAGAAGCTAGATGCGGCGAATGGGAAAGATGAAGGTGAGAGGCGGTCGTCTAAGAAGAGCAAGAGGAAGCAGAGGTGCAAGTCTGATTCTGGCAGTGACAGTGAAGCTTCTGTGTTTGAAACAGATAGTAGTGACGGATCTGAATCGTCTGGAGAGAGTGATTCTGAATACAGTTCGTCGTCTGACTCAGAGGAGGAAAGGAGGAGGAGAAGGAATAAGAGGAAGAGCAAGAAGAAGCCAAAGCAGAGGAAGGAAAGGCAAAGGAGAAGAAAATACAGCTCTTCTTCATCTGAGGAGTCATCTGATTCAGAATCAGCTTCTGACTCTGATTCTGATGAAGACAGAAGCAGTAGAAAGAGGAAGAGCAAGAGGCACAGCAGCAACAAGCGTCGTTGAGTTGGTTTAGGAAAATCTGAAAGTGGATGATTTTCTTATATGCCTTTTTAGAGTGTTATCATTTTGAGCTACATGAGAAACTCATTGCTTCCTTTTTGTCAAGTTTCAACTTTTCCCTTTTTCATGTTGTAATACACTGATGGATTTGAGAATCTCCTTTAGTTTTCATAGCTTAATACACCCACAAGAAAAATCTCCACCTTTCAAGATAGTATAGGCTGATGGTAGTGACTTGAAACTTGACTGACTTTTTATATACTTTTTCTGTCAAAAGTTCTGTCCATTTGCGTGTAGTGTCCACGTTAAAATCATACTGAAATTGGGTCGGATCATTCAACGGAAGATGGTTTCTTGTTTTCCAAAGCATCAAATGTTTTTGACCTCTCCAATCTTTTTTTACTTACAATTAAAAAGATTCTTTCCAACTAGCCCTAAACCTAAATTTCCCTAAGTAAAACATAGAAAAAACTCCTAATATTCTCTTCATTCATTAGAACTAGAATTTTTTGAGAAAAAAAAATTGCTGAAACCCAAAATAAAATTTGGGAACATGAGAGAGAAAAAAAGAGATTTTATCTACATAGGGCACTCTACTGCTACGAGGGTAGCGTGCGGTCGAACCATTTAGAGAGATGTGAGATTTTGGCCGCTACGCTTTTATTTCGACCAAAGAAAGTCTCAGCATTGGACAACATAACTGCTACGTCGTGTCTTAACGCTTCCACGCTCCGGTAATAGTTGTTCTCAAGCCTTGATCTGATTACTTCAAGAGACAGAGGAACTGGGAACCTGCACATGAATCCATGTAACGAAACCATGTTAGCTTCATCTCCATCAAGATCCTCTTCTAGTGTTGAAGAAACTTACATGTTGGTGTAGCTGGAGCTTCCCACGGTCTGGTTCAGTTTTTGAAGGCCATAAGAATCCTGAAACAAATTAGTAGAGATTGTTTCATCAGGTGAGGTTAATATCATGAAAATATTAAATTTGATGAGAATCACAAACCTTGGTTCTTTTATTTGAAGTCTCTAACTTTGTTAAGGCCAAGAGAAGACGGTTTCGTTCCTCTTCATCAATGTGAGGCTGCTCCCACTTGGTATCAGCATCAAAAAGCTCCCAGGGACTGTGAAGATGTGTCTCAGTCGGATCACTCTTGTATTTAACTGTGTACCTCTCCCACGGACTATCAGGAAAATCAGGTGATTTGGCTTTCACAGCTAGAATCCGTCCTTCCCACCAACTACCATCTTCTTCGCCTTCGTCTCTCCACCAAACCTTACACTTATCCCTGAAAGTCCAGTTCCTCTGTATTGCTGCTTCATACCGACTTCTTTCAACTAGAAAATCTGGAAAGGTCACCACATCAGGCAGTGTGAGTTTGAAAGTTTTGTTGAACACTTCGGAGTTTGGATCGATGACTTTTAGTATCATTTTGCAGCAGCTATCCCCAGAACCAGCAAGTGTTGCGTATTCAAGACTTTCCACTTTACAAATTTCCACTGCCTTCATATTTCCACCTTTTACTGAAGTCCAAGGAGCCACTTCCCTCAGAGAGCTAAAGTTTAAGTATTCTTGATGCCCCTGAAATTTACGAGTAACAGCCGCATGTTAAAAAGAATGATATCAAACAAACGTTGACTAAGCGAGACAACATATACGATCACTACAAACACTTACCTGTCGTAAATACGCAACTTCATCCCCCTTTTGTGGAATATAACGAGAACCCTCTTCATGTGTCGATAATGTCAACCATGATACCTTTTCTACTGACTGATGAGGCTTCTTTGTTTCAGCAGGTTTACTTTCACTAAAAGGATAAGTAGACCTTCTATTCCTTGTGGATCTCAACCGAAGTGTTGCCCCAGAAGTTGATCTCTCTTCTTCTTGAGAGTTTTGGTTTCCGCGTGAATTACTTAGTTTATCTTGGATGTTTGCCAAACTGCCTTCCAACTTCTCCAATCCATTCGACTCCGTCCCATGGAACCCATTAGGGGCACCTTCAAGGGAATTAGCGCCACTACCCTGATCCTGACTACCAGAACTTATTTCTTGACTAAGAGTAGCTCCCCCGTCTGAGTTATTCTTATGCTTTCGTGACTTCTGTCGTCTATAGACAAAATCAAACATCCGTTTAGGATGTGACACATGAACATCATTAGCAATAGAGACAGGATCACTGGTCGGCGGATTTGATTCGTGCGCACAATCATTTCTCAGAGACAGCTCTGTTCCAACCACACCATCCTTTTGAGATTCCAATGCCAAATCACATCTAGTGTCTGCAGAACCATCATTTAATGCGACAGAGCCATCATTCTCCTCATTTGGTGATGAAGATTTTACTTCTTGCTTCAAAGATGTATCAGGAGCCCTTGAAACCCTCTTGGAGCGTATCCTCAACGTCTTAGAGAGAGGTGGAAGGCTATCTTTCAGATCATGCAGGCGACCGGTTACATCCTCGGAACATTTAGAACCACCGTTATCAGCCATTCGACTTGGCGACCCATCCACTATTAGGCATCGTTCGTCACCATTTGGCAAACCATTAGAAATCGCCAGGTCGGAGTCACCTCCAACGCCATCTGTATCTGTTCTTAATTCCAAACAACTAGGTGCTGTAACACCATTATCAAGGTGATTTGCATCTTCGTTAACATTATCTTCTTTTCCCTCTGGCTCAGAGCCCATAAGTCCATGCGATGACTTTGCTTCACCTCTCATTCGCTTTGGTGTACGAGTCTTAACCATTCCCCATCTGACTTCACTTACATCTAACCCATTAAATTGGTTTGTGTGTTCAAGGTTCTCAGGAACGCTCGAGTCTTCAGCACAGCCATTCCCTAAAGTTGGAGTTGGAACAAGAGAAGATGTTCCAGGTAGGTTCTCCAGCAAGGCAAGCTTATCCGAGTTCTTAACAGGAAACCTAACAACCAATCTCTTCCGTTCAGCAGGATGAGTTTCTCTAGTATCACACTGTTGAGCCCCATCGTCTGAATCACATACGAGAATATTTTTCCCTTTAGATTGCTTGCCATGCCCATTTAACAAAGCTACATCAAGTTCACTATCCCCAGTGCCTGAGTCCTGTGTTGTCGATTCACTTTCTGATGACCCACTCAATTCAGAGATATCCTCCTCCTCTTCTTTTGCATCTTTAGATCTACCAGTAATCTTAGAGAACCAAGAAAGGGCATTTTGAGCAGCTGCTCGCCTAGGTCTGGACGATTTAGATTTTGACGATTTCCTCTTCGATTCTTTACGACCACTCCTAGATTTCCTGGTACGTTTGTTCTTGTTTGTAGAACCTTCAAGCTCATCAGAGTTTTTCTTTTTAACACGCCTACCCGAAGAAGTCATGATCCCAGCCTGGTAAAGAGGTAAAAAGGGATAAGTAGCATATTTAGGCACAAGATCAAGGCAAATATTACAAATTACTCACTCCTGTCTTATGTCTTTTTCTTTTGGATCTTCTAAGGCTATTCTGATGATCACCGTCCTCATCGCTTTCACTAGAACTGGAACCTGACTCACCAGAGGTTGAAGAGTTTAAACATTCTTTCTCTTTTCCAGACGAATATTCTTCTGGCACATTGTATTCGGAGTCATTTTCATCGCTCAAGATATCGACTTCTGGTTCCCACTCCATTACATCTACAAATTCTGGCAACGGTTCGGCTAATAAGTCTAGATCTGCCAGAGGTGGCATTTGGTAATCTTGATCTAAAGTGATATCTGGCCCTACAGCCAGCTTTAAAGCAGATGGTCGCCATTCTTTGCCTAAGGCGCCAAGTCGCCGTTTCTGAAACATGGTCTGATATGGCTCTTCATATGGAATCATCGCTGGAATTCAGAACGACAGAGAATGAATAATATGCCCACCCTGAGTAGAAGGATCCACAGAGCACTTGTAACCATAGTAAAAGATAGTAAAACCTGAATCACAAAGAGGATCCTCCATATTTCGGCGATAAGGTGGAAGCTGAGATTCCTGAATCAAAGTTTCCAGATGCCTATTAGCGATTAAACTATGCCTATAACAAGCAGAATTGCAGAGAGAAAAGAAACTATTTATCCAATTTCATAGGTAAAATCACTAGAAGGGTAAAAAGAATGAGTTTCCAAATGCCTATTAGTGATTAAACTATGCCTATAACTAGCAGAATTGCAGAGATAAAAGAAATTATTTATCCAATTTTATAAGTAGAATCACTAGAAGGGTAAAAAAGATGAGCAATTTACCTGGTCAAGGACATTACCATATAGGTCCTGAATTAATGGTCGATAATCCCCCAAGAAGAACTGCAAGATTCACAGAGAAATCATAAGGAAATTTCATTTTCCCCTATAAGAAAAAGGGAGATTTATGTTCTCTCCGAGTAATAGAACTAAGAGATATATGAATTTCTGTAGGGTATCTATCAGAAATTTAGTAATTAGAAGTACAGTAACGAAGCTTCATCCGCAACTGAAGTTTATACATACCTGATCATATTTAGCGTCCTTTTGAGAATCCCCTTGGCCTGTGCTTAATACGTAGAGTTGGCCCACATCATCTGAAAGTATGATTGACGTTCCATCCCTAGTAATAAACGCACAGATTAGCAATCAGATGTAGTTAGAGCATAACGAGTACAGAACAAAACTATTTGCTTACGGTGAAAACTTCCCATCGACCAACTTGAAGTGTGAAATCTTGTATGTTTCGATGGGTATGCCTTCCCATATCTAGTAAAAGAGAATAGAGGCTTTAGTAAATACGAAAAGAAGTAATTAGACAGCAGGGCAAGTAAAACTTACATCCCACACTATTGTTTGTCCATCATAGCCAGCACTCATAGCTATCCGAGGATTAAAAGGATGGACGTCCATAACATATGTCTACAAACAATAAGTATAACATGTTGATAACGGTAATACAAGGTACTAAGAGGGAATCATACCTGGAAGACTAAAACAGGAACCAAACAATATAACAAGGCATAAATGGCAGTAGGCAGAACTGGGAGTGGTAACGAGAGTGTGAAATAATAATATAGTCTGCTTAGAAGAAGTATGATTTTTGTGTTCATTTTAAAGGAGTGGGAAGCAAAATTCTTACTTTTTCTCTTGTTTTAAAGTACAGAGATCAAAAGATTTAGCAATACTGAAACTGTCTTAAGACAGTCAACCAAATCCATGACAGGAAGAGATATATACAGAAGGGATCAAGCACTCACAGATGCTGTATGGCCAGTTAAAGAATGTACCAAGCTACCATCAGAGGCATTCCACACGCATATCCTACAATCTTTAACATTGAAAGTGATTCAGTTAGCAAGAGTAGAGAGCTACAAGAAATAGGCCTGGATAGACTCTTAGCCATCAAGTGTCAAACAAGTGTTACCCATGATAGCCGCAAGGACAAAACGATTATCCAGACTCCAAGCAATCATGTTAACCCCACGGGGAGTAGGCAGGATCCTTTGACGTGGACCGCCTCTAGGAGGTTGAGGAGGCATGGGCGGAGGTGGAACCTTGAGATGATATGCTCGTGTCCATCGGCAGCTTTTCCCCTGAAAGACGTAAACAAAGATCTGGGTTTCTGCTCCGACAAAAACGTACTGAATTAGGGGAAGTTCGTAATTATCAAAGCGAAAATAAATGTTACATGTGATCTCCGCGATCTTGGGATCCAAATGATTGCACTACCATCACGAGAGCATGTAACTATGTTATCATGACAGAACCTAGAAAATACATTTGTTAATGAATGTCAAACACAAAACATAGATAAAGGTTAATACTAACAGTAACTGCAAGATTATCTACTTGCAACAGATAGCACACACCAGGAATTCTTAAATTTTGGAACACTATCGTCTTTTGAGTAGTCAGTTACGGCAAATTTATATCCTGCAGCACAACCACTGGAAAGCACCACAGAAAATTAGGATAAGACAATGAGGACCTCATAAGAAATATAACTTCAAAAGCGGTTGGCTAACCTGAACTGAACGTAATTAACATCATTCTCATGTCCAGCCAGAACATCCATCTCATGATTTGGCTGATCCGGATCATCATTATTGATCTTGTTAGCACTCCAAATCTGTGACCAAGGAAACACCTTTTGTAATTAAGTGAACCCTATAAAATTTGGTAGAATGTAACTGGGGATTGGCCAGTTAAAATTCAAATCAAGATAAAGTAAGGAAAACATATATCAGTACCGAGTATACTCTAGCAAGAGTGTCAGAGCTGCCAGTGACAAATACAGATCCATTGGCATTGAATGCGCAGCAAAAGATTTGGTGACTCTGCTGAGCATTACTAGAAGAAGGGACATTGTTCTTTCCTGCAATATGTTTCCGTAGTCAGTCCAACAGCTTTCAGTAAACCAAAGCAATAATCAATAAGCGAAGACCGTAGAGCTATCACCATCAGGACTAGGAGGCCTAGGGACATATATCCGTGGCGCAACTTGAGTACCCCGAGCATCCCATATCCTACATGTACCATCATCTGACGATCTGTAGAAATTAAACAAAGGGACAAAGCAGTTTATAAAGATGCCAAATAGAATGAAACACCTTTTCCAGATAAGCAAATAAATCTTAAGACACATTACATAGTAGAGATGCATTTCAAAGCTCAATAATAACATAACATCATATATTCCATCTGAAGGAGAGAACAAACTGGAGTGCACTTAACTTTCCAGCTTTGTGACCAAAAGGTTAATTAATTCAAAATTTCAAAACATTCTACATATGCAATAAACTGAAATCCACAATATGAATAGCATGGTGTCAACCAAATGAAAAAAAAAAACTGACGATGTATAGTGATGCCAAAAAGAACTGGAGAACAATTCTTACGAAAGAAGCTGGTACGGGGATCCAGGTCTGGGACTAAATGCAATAGCAGTAACAGCTCCCGTATGTCCACGAAGTACCGAAACTGGTAAGCCATCTGGCAAACGCCACTAGAAAAAAATCCAGATGGTGAACTCGTCAAGGAGGCTAATGCATGGAAGTCATAGTAGAAACATATACATAGAACGATATAAGAAACTTACAACGCGGATTACACAATCATTTGATGCTGATGCTATGAAAGTGTTGTTTGAACTCACAGCAAGATCAGTTATGTCACCCTTGCATATGCACCAGAAACACAAATTTTAAACACCACCTAAGAATACGGTAACAAGATTATAGTAAGCCCAGAGAGTACTTCGAACTCACTTCATGCCCTCGACAGCTGGTCAGGCAGTATGCAGTCTCCATTGACCATACTTTTACAAGGCGATCATCTGAACCAGTGATTACATACCTTCCTGAGCGGTCAAATATAGCTGCAGCATATTCATATAGGTTCAGGCATCCAGTTCATCCCAATGATTGGTGTATTATTTGACAAAGAAACATAATATTAAGATTCACCACTTAAACAAGTAAATAACTTACCACAGTACACAGCATTTCTGTGTCCACGTATTCTCTTGATGTTCTGCATCTTTTGTACCATTGTAGATGGTTTTGCAATGACATAACATGCTGCACGAATCGATGGGGCTCGATGATGTCTGGCAAAACCACCACCAATTTCTCTCAAACTTAAACCACGCACCTGATCAGCACGCATATGAGGCCAACGCATGCTAATAGGTGGTGGTTTGAGATCACTTCCAACTACGTCCTTGTCATCTGCAAAACAAACGAGGCAGCATTAGCGAACCAAGATTTTGAAACAGAGCTTCGTAAATGCATAACAAGTCCTAAGTAAATTCTAAGAGAAATTGGTTTACTATAGTTTGTGTTTATACATGTATGCTAATATATATATATCTGTGTGTGTGTGTGTGTGTGTGTGTGTGTGTGTGTGTGTGTGTGTGTGTGTGCATGTGAAAAAGTTTGAGTCTCTGTTAAGCACACAAAAAATGACAACACTACACTCGCCAATAAGAAAACAAATTTTAGAAATCACCTACAGCTCAAAAGGGAGAACGAGCCAGATCCTAAAAGAGTTGGGACACCAGCTGCAATCAGTTTGTTTCCATTTCCATCACCGAGACCGCGTGAGGGAGTAGGCCTACTTGAAACAAAGACCAATTGCTTCAGGAGCTCCACCAAGTGATCTTTTTTTACGTGAGAATACCTGAGAGTGCACAGTAAATGTCATGAAACACGTAAGAATCTCTGGTGGAATGAAACCTATACCAGTCATTAATAAATATGAAAACACATATGTAAGAAATGAATGACCAATGATAAACTTCTTCACATACAAATTCATATGATTTTCCATAAGTACTACAGTCAGTGAGTGAAAGAAACTCTACTACTTACCTCTTGACCAACTCAGCATAGTTTAAAGGAAAGGAATCTCCATCATCATTCTCATCCCCACTAGGCAACCCACTCCTCGAGTACCAGGCATGATATCTTCTAGGAAGAAGCTCATGTTCAAGAAGTTCATGTCGCAACAGTGCATAAGTTCTCTGGCATGGCCCAGAGGAAAGTAAGTGGAGCATCAAAAAGTAAACTTCCCGCATGTCCAAGTCGATGTTAGGTACAGCATTTTGAGGAATATCTGGGTCTGCCATCTGCACATTCCCTGGCAATTTTTTAGATAAACTCAAAGGCTTCATCGGGAGAGAGACTGAATCGGCTTTCGGAGTATTTTTCCTGAGAGCCATCAGACCCTGTCAATTTTCCAGGTATTGACGTCAGCTATCAACGCAAAGACAACAGCTACACCCCGAAAAGACAGACACAAATTTCAAAAAGATATAGTATGTTCAACCATTAAGAGGAGTGAAAATAAGATCCTAAGCAATCTTCTGTTAGCTATACTCTAGAGGGAATGCAGGGAACGTCGCAACCAATGCATCTCTACACTTTGAGCATACCAAAAATCCTTAACCAAATAGTTCCTATTTAATTCGTCACAGCAAACTATCTAAACTAAGAGAACAACTTGGCTAAGATATCATCCTTGTACAACTGCTTTACTATGTCTACTCTGTCCTTGTACTAAGGGCTGCTAAACTCGAGTCCATCATTATACTAATGTTTAAAATATAATACTAGTCGATCACAAGGACCATAAAAAGCCCTGGGAACCAAACAAACAACCTTTTTCCCACAACACACATATGAATACATGCCAAAACCTTTTCATGCTAGTGTTTTCATCAAATCAAAATGTAAATGTAAGTTAACTTTCTAATATATATGCCAGCTTAGAGACTGAACCTCCAAGGATCACACACCAAAATAAACAGTCTTCGACAGAGATAACGACCTCTCCAAACCCATAACACATTGTATCTATCTGCAACATCAAAACTCCAAACCCTAAATTCGAAACGCCCCGATCTCTAACAACCAGATAATCCAAACGCAAATCCAATCAAACGTCGCAATACAGAATCCAGATTGGCCACAGCACATGCACAATACCAGCGAATAGTTCCCCAGCTTCAACAAAAAAATCCCTCAAAACAGGAAATAAAAATATTAAAAAAGTTCGTCGAACCTCTTCTATGTGTTGGAGAAAACGGCGGCGGTTTAGTGAGTCCTCGATACGTTCAGGTTCGTTTGGATTCGGCGGAGACGGTACGGATTGAAATCCAGATTCCCGAGCAAAGTCAATTTAGGTTTGGGGGATTGTTAGGAAGAAAGGGAATCAGAATCGAAGGAGCGTATAACTGTCAATCTTGTGAGGGTCTGATAGTAATGGTGTGTTGTTAGTGTTGTTGAGCATCGGGTGTAGAAGGCGAAGGATTTTTTTTTGTTGGGTGGAGAAACGCACTTGGATAGAAAGACAAAAAAGGGAGAAACAGAACAACTAAACGAACTTGGGCCTTTAAACGCTGCGTTTTGCTGTTATTTTAGGACCTAGGGAAGTGTCCTGTCACGTGAGATAGTTTAAGATAAATAAAATTTATTTCGATATTACGTCAACAGTGGCTGTAGTTTAGTGGTGAGAATTCCACGTTGTGGCCGTGGAGACCTGGGCTCGAATCCCAGCAGCCACATCTTTTTTTTTTATTATTGAATTTAATATTATCCTAAAAAGATTTGAGTTTTGGGCTCTAGGCCCATGGGTTTTTGGGATAGTCTACTATAATGCCTTTCCTTTTTTTTTTCTTTTTGATTAATAAATCTCTTTTAAATTTGTATTTACTTTTCTTATCCGTTTTCTCATGTTTGTGGTAATCAGATGATAAATTGATTGACAAAATATTTGATGTATTGTTATCTACAATGAACTTCAGTAACAACACATGACCATATATTACAAATCATGAACACAAAATTAAAGAGACTGATGAAAAGAAAATATTTCAATGGCAGACTTCAAATTCACCAATCTTTTGTTAATCACTCCAAATGCATTGCTAAAGCTACCAAATAAATATGTTTAAAAAACGTCACTGATTTAATTGATTAGTAATCTTATAGTAAAGATAAACAGTATGCCTATAGCATAAAAATAAGTAGAATATCAAACATAACAGCACAACAAAAGAAACAAAGGAGGAAAAAAAGCATAGGCATACATGTTTTAGTAACATCTCTCAGAAGAATGTAAGTGCTAATTTAACTGAAATAATAACAAAAATCGCCTGAGGTGAGTTTACTTGGTGTACAACACATCTTCCCATGGGTGACGATACAGTGGCTGCTTCAACCTCTTCTGATCAAAAGTATTGGTATACCCACAATCTAAAGAGAACGCAACACGCAACTTCAGAGTAGTATCTTGATTTGAAACGCCTTTGATTACACTTAATCCAGTTGTTTGAATAATATGTTGTTTCTTGACAAAAAAAAAAGCAGAAGATGTTGTCTCTAGCATCATTTAGAGTTGCCCAAGAGATGTGCGAGATTGACTATGTGTGTTACAACCATCAACATTTTTGAATGTATGAGGAGAAAACAATTCAATATTAAAAGTTGCAAGCTATATGTAATGGTCCAAAAGTGTTTACGAACTTAAGAAGACATAATGCTCATGTTTTGAAGGACGCAAGTGATTGCAAAGAATGCTGCCATGGTCCACGCCTACAATCTCCAGCCGCTATTTCCGCGTTTACGTTCCCATCATCGCCGCCACTATGCGTCAGCGTTAAGGAAGTCGTGGCGATCGTGTTCTCTAAATCGCTGACGTAGCTCAAAAGCCACGTCTTCTCGGATCTCAAAACAACGTTTTCAGACTCGAGCGTGTCTAGCCTCCGTCTCGCCACTTTGCATCTCTCGCTGTTCTCTTTGATTCGCCTCTCAAGAGCCGAGATCTCGTTGATGGTGTCTTCCATTAACTTCTGTTTCTTCAAACGCGACCTTCTAGCTGATTCGCGGTTAGACAACTTGCGTTTCCTCTTCTTCTCATCGATGTCGGAACCTGAACTTGTCTTCTCGGCGTTTGCCATGTTCTTGTCCTGACACTTTGCTAAAAAAAATGCTCAAGAAAAGACGTAAAACCAATGGAGAATCACAATGGATACAGAATGATAAACAAGGAATCTAGAGAACTGGTTTAGATTTCTCATTTCATAACTCCATCCATTGACATTTATCTTTGGTTAATTAATAAGAACTTGCAGAAGCTATGATCAGACAAAGATATCAATAAGTTAGACAAGAAGATGTAATGATTATCAGAGAGAAATTAGAAGCGAAATAGAACAAGGAAGAAGATAAGGATAAGATCGAATAAGGGAGTGGGAGATGTTATTCGTCTTAGGTTGCCCCCTATTTATAGATTTATATATAACATACATCATATAAATAACAATCTCGACGGTCTTCTTAAGTTCTTATACATTATAGAAGATTATCCGAAAAAAAAGGGAAGATTCATCGAATGACGACATAGAGAAAATTGTATAATGTACAGAAATAAAGTGGGTTTTGGAGATATTTGGTCAATAGCATAATAATATTATTCTTTACTTTTTTTGGACATGACAGCTAAATATGCGTTGGTCTTGTGCCTTATCGGGCAGACCACTTATTACTATTTGTAGCTTTTTCGTTATATCTTTTAGGAGTGACCAGTCGTAGGGTAATTAATTCTAGATATGTATATATCCAAGAAAACTGGATTCTGTGACCTTTCTATGTCCTTGTCCAGATTTAATTTCTCGATTGTTCTCCAAGATAGTCGCTTTCCCGCGGCTCCAGTGAAAATGGAACGCGGTCGACTGATCCCTGGACGCTAATAAAAGGTACGAGACTGGATCAGAACCAGTGCCGTGCGAACAATTTTAGCTGCCATAAGCGAACTAAAATAAAAGGTCTACTCTTGGTTATAAATGTTATTGTAAACGGTTATATAGTAGAAAAAAAATAAAAATCAAACTACGAAGCAAATTAGTTTTTATTTTTCAAAAAAAAAATATTGAATAAACTATTAAATTTAATTTTTATCCAGTTCTATTAAAATAAATAAAACGAGCAGAATATTAATATTTTGTGTGATATAAATTTTATATATAACGATGTTTATTTATTTTATTGTATTTTGATAATTAAAAATGATTATATACTGTTTTGGTTGCTTAAGTATGAAAACCATAAATTTATAATGTCTTCTCTTCTTCTTTATTTTAACTACTAGTGATATTCGCCTGGCGGATTCATATGTTGTATTCTTACTTAAATTTATAATTTATTATATGTTCTTAGTAAAGAAAATATGTTAAATAAAATATGTAAAAATAATATTTTCTGATCTTTTATAGTGGTTTGCGATCGTAGTATATTATTTTGTTTGAAGTTGTTTAATTCAAAGTAGAATAGTATAAGTAGTTGTTACTAATCGATTAATAAAAATAGAATAAAAATCGATAGTCGAGAAAAGTTAATTTAGTTGGAATCTTAAATACTCATGTCATAAACTGAGCTTTCTTTCAAGAAATGTTTGAAGGTGTTAAACCTGAGAAAGTTGATTAACATGTAAAAGCACCACCGAGAAAAGAAATGATGCATAAAAAACTACTACCGTAAAGTAAGCAATCATTAACGTAAACTGAAATAAGAAATCGTGTACCTTCCGTTAATCAACAACATATCAACCCCAATATCTCACCCTTTCTTAATATTTGAGGCTTGCCAAAATTGTTGTAGCCTAGTCTTAATATCTCTACACCGATTTGTCTTCAACTCCGAGCAATGAAACCGAGAATTCGACAATGATTGAATTGGAAAAGTAAAGAGATTATCGTCCAACTCTCACACCGTCCTATACATATACAATGAAACCGAGAAAGCAGGAACTAAAGAAGCATTCAATAAGAGATAGTGGGATGAGTGAGATTTCTGGATTGATTATATGAACAATTACGTCGATGCGTTAAAGAAGAAGAATTGTGGAGGCTATATTCTCCATCGTCAACATCAAATACAAAGAATTCCTATAAACCAGTGTTTTGAAACCTAATCCGACATTGAATCGGATGATTTACGGATCACTGGATCATTGGATCAACCGCGGATGAATCATGGATTAATAAATGAATTAGTTTTATTATATAATAATATATTAATTAGCTATGAAAACAAATATATATATATATAAAACCAAAGTTAAGTATTTTAAGTGTACATACAAAATATTAAGAAATAGTTTAGACTATTTAAAAAATTGTAACATAAGAGTTATGACATCTAAAAAAATCAAGACATAAAATTAAACTTCCAATCCAAAATAAACCAAGATTAAAACATCATTGTAATAAATTATCAATAACAAAATAAACTAACACCAGATCACATCAACTAATTTTGGTTTTCTAAATTTTAAAACTTACCAACAAAATCTTATAAATTTGTCACTTCATCATCTTTGGGCTATTCTTCAGCAAGAGCATTCTCTAATTTATTATAATCAAGCTGGTTTTCTTCTTCAACAATCCAAAACTCTGTTTTGTAATTCACATGATCATATGATTTTATTCTTTTTGATCTGTAAATTAAAAATGTAATGATTTGTTATAAACTAAGTTAAATAAAAAATAATTTATTCACCTTTCTTGCAAACGTAAATTGTAGTGTAGAGGAATAATAAGCCTCATCGTGCTTTAGTCTTTTCTGGACGGCTCAAGCACAATCATGACTCACCTTTCTTGCAAACGTAAATTATAGTGTAGAAGAAGGAAGCGACAATAAAACTGAAAATTTTAAATTTTAATTAGAAATTTAGAATATAAAAAATAATTTTAAAACATAACTTGAACTAAAAATAGTAAAAAAAAATTATCTATTGGTTCAACCAGTGCTGCAACATGTATCGGGTTTTAGTGAGTTTTTGTGTGTTTTATGGGTTTTCACAAAACCCAAATTCGATTTATATTGGGTCACCGGATTTATCGGTTCAACTACTGGATCCGGTCAGATTCAAAACACTCTTATAAACGTTTGGACTTGTATGAAGAAAAATTAAAACCCCAATTTATTTCACAATTAATACCAAAATTCATTAAATTTAAATTGAGAAAATATTTTAATTATTAAAAAGAAAATGCCACATGGCATTTTTTCCCCCAAGGAGATAAAAAAGCCTACTTTATTAGTATAGATAGATACTAAATAACATTTAGATCATTTTATTACTTTCAGACATTTTCACTTATAAGTAAATCTTTTTATTTGGCTTAAATTATTAAGATTATTTATAGATTTATTATGGCATTTTCAATGATTTTCGTTAAATTTATGCTTAAAATGATATAAATTAAAATGAGTTTTTTTATTATGGTTATTCTCATTATTTTTCCTTAAAATAGAATATTTCAAATATATTCTAGTATTAATACTTATTATTATTTTTAATAATGCTATGTATTTTATCGGTTCAACTACGGATCCGAGTCAGATTCAAAACACTCTTATAAACGTTTGGACTTGTATGAAGAAAAAATTAAAACCCCCAATTTATTTCACAATTAATACCAAAATTCAAATATATTCTCGTATTAATACTTATTATTATTTTTAATAATGCTATGTATTTTATCGGTTCAACTACGGATCCGGGTCAGATTCAAAACACTCTTATAAACGTTTGGACTTGTATGAAGAAAAAATTAAAACCCCCAATTTATTTCACAATTAATACCAAAATTCATTAAATTTAAATTGAGAAAATATTTTAATTATTAAAAAGAAAATGCCACATGGCATTTTTTCCCCCAAGGAGATAAAAAAGCCTACTTTATTAGTATAGATAGATTGTAAAACTTTTAACCTTTAGGCATTTATTTTATATTTTTTTGACTGGGCTTAAATAGATGAAACTAGAAAAAATATACCCTTAATTGTTTCTAGAAAATTTGATTCCATAAGCCAATATTTCAAAATCTAACATTGAGGCACGGCTCTGATCAGAACGTGCCAGTGGGCAGTGGATGTTTAGTAAGTAGCAGAGGTTATGTAAAAATATTATGGCAGTACAGCTGATTTTTTTGGTGAAATGTCAAATACAGCAGATATATAAAGGTGTATTTATAAAATCTCTGCTGTGAAATACTATTTTCGTTTAAAATAATGTATGTTTTAGATTTTCACATATATTAATTAAACTTTTAGTATAAAATAGTTACTATTTCTACTGGATTTTGTAACTATTATACTTAAATTGTATTGTTTTAAGACTATATATGAAATCATTGTTGCTAAATAATTGGCCAAGCGACCACAAAAAAAAAGTAATAGTATGAGTTAAAACTTAGAACTATACAGACATCGTTATTCACCAATGCCGACAGACCGTATGAACAGAGTCATCTTGCGACGGAATCCTCTTTAGTTTCTAGTATTTAATTGTATCCTTTAATCCACATTAAGGAACGAACAATTCTTTTTAATTGTTTGATTTTGAACTTTAACCATTTTTAATAGCACAGAAAATAAAACCATAAGTAGGCTGTAACTGGTTGTTTTTTAATGGAACGCACGGGATAGAAGGAATAAAAAAATTTGGAATACAAAATTTGGAATGGTGGACAAAATGGAATAGAAACCGAAACTAGTTGATTCCACTAATTTCATACATTCATGAACATTTATGACAAGGGATAAGAGGAATAGATTTTATAAAGGATTTATTATTTTGTTCCATTCCAAAAATGGAATATGTGGAATTGGTTTAAAGAAGTTTTTATGCTAACTGGTAAATATTTTATGGAATTCAATGGAATGGTTCATTCCAAACAAATTTATCCCACAAATAAGCATTCCAGTTGCATCCGTAAGCTATATCGTTAAATAAACACGAGATTCATTTGGAATTTTAAAGTTTCAAACGTGGAGCAAGGACGGCTATTTTGCTTTGTGGATTTGGAGATTGCGCTTAACATGGTTGACAAATTTGATTAATAAAGAAAATTATCCATCTTAAAAGCATATACTCCCTTTAATTTTTTTCTTTTGTGCGTGTCTTATCCCAAATGATTTTCAAATGGAAAGATTGAAAATATAAAGAGGTCTGTATAGGTAAGCCAGCCCGCTTTCTTCAAATGAAAATACAAAATAAATATACTAATATATAGTTGAAAATGCAGCATCCTTATCTGCTCATCGATTACTTAATATATTAATATTTACCACCAATAAAATAAAATATCCTTAGACGCGAACGTATTATTCTCACAACTAACGGTGAATATGTGCATGCACTTTGGTTAGAACTTTCTAAGTCTATATATATCTATGGTTGGTGTGTCCATCTTCAACTTTGAGTTTTAAACAAAACTAGATTTCGACCCGCGCAACTAGATGTTTGTTTTCATTCATATTCATATAAATTTTTTTGTTTTTACTTCAAAAATGGAATATATTATTATAATCACATATTTTAAAATGTGTAAATCACTTTTTCAAACCCAAGGTTGTTATAGTTTACTTGTTCTTAATCAAATTAATTGTTTCAAATTATCAAATTTATTTTTCATCTTCTTTACGATATTTTGTTTGTTGGTTTGTGTTTAAATGTTTAATTAAAAAACTCAATAAGCTCTTGCAAATTTTAGTAAAATATAAAATTAGTGTTGTGTCTAAAGATACTGTAACATTTTGATCGGTTGAGATTTATCTCCCTTCTTTAGTTTTACTTATTTTTAAATTACTAAACTTTATTAATCATGCTATAAATTTATTTTAAAAAGTTAAAGTCTACGTCAAATTTCTATTGTTTTTTCATAATCATACTTTAGCTTTATTTTTAAAGCTACTTCAAAAAATAAAGCAAACCTTTTTCTAATGTGTTTTAGGCAAAAACCTACATCTTTCTTTTATGTGTTAAAATGAAAAAACTATTTATAACATCAAATAAATTAGATAATCAAAATTAAAAAAACATCGATAAATATTTTAATTTAATTTTGGGTGTTTTTTAAAATTACTGACATAT
This sequence comes from Brassica nigra, assembly GCA_016432835.1. Lineage (NCBI taxonomy): Eukaryota > Viridiplantae > Streptophyta > Magnoliopsida > Brassicales > Brassicaceae > Brassica > Brassica nigra. Next base: position 9,311,520 of record CM028247.1, on the reverse strand, counting down.
TTTAAATAACATAAATATTATTTAAATATCACATTTTAAATAACAGTTAACTTTGATAATTGAGTAATTTTCTCAAATAACAATTTTTAGTTTTTGTCACAGAAAACTCGCAAAGAGGAAAATGACCAAATGTTTCATTAAAGAGGCAAAAGACCACTATACTATACATATATAAATACAAAAAAAAATTGGTTAGTTTCATATTATATGTTTTCAAATTGAACTTTTATAAATTTTTGAAACATTTTTAATTTTTTCAAAATTTTTTTTAAAATTCAAAATACTATTTGAAACTATTTTTAAATTTTAAATTTTTTTTTTTAAATTTATTTTTATTTTAAAAATTTAAACATCAATCTCAGTACCCCCCCATTCCTTAACTTTAAACACGAAGTCTAGATTAGTTAGCCCTAGGGATGTAAGTGTATATACTTTTTAATAAAATATTTTGGTCATTTTAATCCTTGGAAACTATTTTTGTGACAAAAACATTTTTATGACTATCTTAGGGAATTTGTTTTGATAATCTATATAAATATAATATAAATTGTTTTAATTGATAAAAATGATTATTAGTTTTACATATATATCACATATTTCATATATTATTATAAAATATTTACAATCTATAGCTTAATTTTATTCACTGTATAAAATGAACCGGCTGAATAGTCAAGCTATAATGGATTATAAATGATGATCACTTGATGTCCGGTTAAGTCCGATGTATGATATGGTTTATTTAGTGTTAAACTAAATAGGTTGAATAATCAATCTAATCATATATTAGAAATGATGGTCAGAACCAGTTTTTTTTTTTATCAAGATCAGAACGAGTCTAATCCAATGCTTTCTATGTTAATTAAATATATAAAGCAAACCAGTTCTAGAGTGAATCTTATTAAGAACTAGTGATATTCCGGCGCTACGCGCCGGATTCGTATGTTGTATTCTTACTTAAATTTATAATTTATTATATGGTCTTAATAAAGAAAATATGTAAAAAATGATATTTTCTGATCTTTTTGATAGTGGTTTGCGACCATAGTATATTATTTTGTTTGAAGTTGTTTAGTTCAAAGTAGAATAGCATAAGTAGTTGTTACTAATCGATTAATAAAAATAGAATAAAAATCGATAGTCGTAAAAAAGTTAATTTAGTTGGAATCTTAAATACTCATGTCATAGATTGAATTTTCTTTCAAGAAATGTTTGAAGGTGTTAAATCTGAGAAAGTTGATAAACACATGTAAAAGCACCACCTGAGAAAGGAAATGATCCATAAGAAAACTACTACTTTTAAAGTAAGCAATCATTAACTGGTAAACTGAAATAAGAAACTGGTGTACCTTCCCATTAATCAACAACATATCAAGCCCAATATCTCACCCTTTCTTAACATTTCAGGCTTGCCAAAATTGTTGTAGCCTAGTCTGAATATCTCTACACCGATTTGTCTTCAACTCCGAGCAATGAAACTGGAAATTCGACAATGATTGAATTGGGAAAAGTAAAGGGATTATCGTCCGAACTCTCACACCGCTATACATATACAATGAAACTGAGAAGCAGGAACTAAAGAAGCATTCAATAGGAGATAGTGGGATGAGTGGAATTTCGATTGATTATATGAACGATTACGTCGATTAGTTAAAGAAGGAGAATTGTAGAGACTATATTCTCCATCGTCAACATCAAATACAAATAAATCCTATAAACCAGTGTTTTGAAACCCGATCCGACACTGAATCGGATGATTTATGGATCACTGGATCATTGGATCAACCGCGGATGAATCATGGATTAATAAATGAATTAGTTTTATTATATAATAATATATTAGCTTTGAAAAATATATATATATATAAACTAAAGTTTAGTATTGTAAGTGTACATACAAAATATTAAGAAATAGTTTAGATTATTTAAAAATTGTAACATAAGAGTTATGACATCTAAAAAAATCAAGATATAAAATTAAACTTCCAATCCAAAATAAACCAAAATTAAAACATCATTGTAATAAATTGTCAATACACAAATAAACTAACACCAGATCACATCAACTAATTTGGGTTTTCTCTAAATTTTAAAACTTACCAACAAAATTTTCTAAATTTGTCACTTCATCATCTTTGGGATATTCTTCAGCAAGAGCATTCTCTAATTTATTATAATCAAGTTCAGTTTTTTTTTCTTCAACAATCCAAAGCTCTGTTTTGTAATTCACATGATCATATAATTTTATTCTTTTTGATCTGTAAATTAAAAATGTAATGATTTGTTATAAACTAAGTTAAATAAAAATAAAAAATAATTTACTCACCTTTCTTGCAAATGTAAATTGTAGTGTAGAGGAATAATAAGCCTCATCGTCTTTTAGTATGTTTTACGGACGTACGGTTCAAGCACAATCATGACTCACCTTTCTTGCAAATGTAAATGATAGTGTAGAAGAAGAGGAAGACGGCAATAAAATTGAAAATTTTAAATTTTTGATTAGAAATTTAGAATATAAAAATAATTTTAAAACATAACTTGAACTAAAAATAGTAAAAAATAAAATTATCTATTGGTTCAACCAGTGCTGCAATATGTATCGGGTTCTAGTTGAGTTTTGTGTGTGTTTATGGGTTTTTCACAAAACTCAAATCCGATTTATATTGGGTCACCGGATTTATCTGTTCAACTACGGATCCGGGTCAGATTCAAAATACTTTTATAAACGTTTGGACCTCTATGAAGAAAAGTTTAAAACCCCCAATTTATTTCACAATTAATACCAAAATTCATTAATTTTAAATTGAAAAATATTTTAATTATTAAAAGAAAATGCCACATGGCATTTTTTCCCCCAAGGAGATAAAAAAGCCTAATTTATTAGTATAGATATGTTAGGTTCAATATAAATTTGGAAATAAAACATGTCAAGGTCGTGTAGTGATTCATCAATGATGCCAAAATATGTTTGTTAATTGTACCTATATTTTAGGCATAATTAAATAGTTATAGTTGTAACTCAAAATATATTAATTAGAAATAAATGAAATATAGATTTTTAGGAAGGATCTATTTTTTAAAAAATAACACATAAATTGAAGTTGTGACTTCTCTTTTAATATAATAAATATAAAAATAACATTCAAAAATTAGAAATTAAAAACTTATATTATTTGAAATAACAAACATACCACCATTTGGCGGTAAATGAATAGGGTTCCTCTCTTTTGCTAAATCATAAATATCATTAATGAAAATAAAAGTTTGGTTACAAGTTAATTGAAACCACAATCTGCTTAACAGCTGATCTGATCCTAGAGACCGCAAAAAAAAAAAAAAAAAACCCTACGATACACAAGGATTTATTTCAAACTCTTCACAAAAACAAGCTTGAAATCAATAGGCAATAAGAACAAGTAGCACAACAATGTAATCACAAGAATAGGGTTCCTCTTATGTTTTGTAATGCAAGTTTGTTAATTTTGCAACCCTGCATGTTACAACATATATGGAAAACCCATCACGTCAATTTTGTTTTATTTTTGTTAATTGAATTATTGGATTGTGTTGTGTTATCTGTTTGCCAATATTGTATTCTCATCTATCTAAATGATTTTCATTGTTTTCTCTATCAAATCCTTCTAAGAGGATTTCAACATGTGGCATCCCCTCTTCTATATCCCTTGCCAAAACGATAATAGACCGGCTCGTTTGCGTTATTTCTAATTGGCAAGTCTCGTGTTGCAATTGACATACCAAACCTTAAAATTATAAACTTTAGTAAATTAATCAAAACTTGACTTTAAACGTGATGAGAGATCCTAACCCCTCAATATTTGCGTAAGCATATAGATGGATCAAACCAGATGGAATAATTATTTTCTTGTCCTTAATATTTACTAACGGGTCTGCTTCATCATGAAAAAGGCCTTAAGCCCACTTCAAAATCCTCAACGCTACCGTTTGAGTGCTTCTATTCTAATTTCTAACTGAAGACAACGACGTCGTGTCACCGATCCTTGCTCCGTCCCTGCTCTCACTCTCTCCTCTTCTCCGAAGACACTCAGAGTCAAAAAAAAAAACCTAAATCCCCAATCGAGGAACACAGAGATCTCGATTCAGATGTCGTCGTCTTCTCCGAGTGGTAGCGGTGGCGATTTGAGTGAGAGAAGAGGGATTCCTGCCGCTAAATTCATCCAAGACGTCGAGACTTACCTCTCTCAGTCCAGCCTCGATTCTAACTCTGCTCTCGCCTTCCACCAAGAAAGGTTCCTCCTTTTCATCCAACCCTTCTCGTTTTTTACTCTTATAATGCCTTTGCTTCTTCTTAGTTCAGTCCCAGATCCCTTGTACTACGACGACTACTCTATGAGCATACACATTAGCTTGTTTTGGTTTAATTGATTCCTGAGTAGTTACTTCAAGCTCATATATGCTTGAACATTGTACTCTTTAGTGATTTTCTTTTCCCCTGTGGATTCTTCTGTTTAGGCTTCAGCAGTATAAAGTTGTTGAGATGAAGCTTCTTGCCCAGCAGAGGGATCTTCAGGTATACTCTTCTCTCCTCCTCTATGTAGAATGGTACCATTTTGTGATGAGACATCCTTTGTGGTGGGATGTTTTAATTATGTATGATTGTACAAGTTATATTCTTAGCTTGTTTCAGTTTAGATATGTTTAACATTTTGGATAAATGGGGCAGGCTAAAATCCCAGATATTGAGAAGTGCTTAGAGGTTGTTGGCACGTTGGAAGCAAGGAAGGGTACTGGTGAGGTTCGTTGTTAGTTTCTTGTAGCAATCTCTCTACTGCTTATACTTCGATACCATTTCTTCACTGTTTTTTTTTGGACATAAAACGCTCTTCTGTTTCTACGCTTAAATATGATGTTGTGATTAGTCAGTCCCTTGCTGCTATTTTTGAGGTGACTGAATATAAATGTTATTTTGAACTTCTGAATTCAAAGTCCTGACTTTTAACTTCATAAGGTTGAACACTTGAACTTGGTTATGCTTTGATTTCTTATTGATGGTTTGTATTCCAAATTTGGTACCTACGTGAAGATTTTTCTCTTATCTTTGTGCGAGTCAGGCATAGTCTAAAACATTTTCTTAGAACCTCATAAGCATGCTTTAATTTGAAAGTTTGTTTTTGATTAAGGTTGATTGGTTGGAAAGGCAATTGGGCGCTGCCAAATCACCAATCAATAATGGCCTTTTGATTAATGTCCTTAAAGTTTTTTCTTGATTGTGACAGCAGAACATTTTGTTTCGTAGAACATAGTTCTAGCCTTACTGGAAGAATCAATTAACTGACACATAGGTTGTAATATGCACAATCTGTCATCTTTTTAATATGAAAGGTGCTTTGATGTACTGACTTAGTTCTGATTCTTGTGTTCTTTCTTCTTTTTCTACTCACATTGGATTCTTCTTACAATGCAGGCGCTCTTGGCGGATTTTGAAGTGTCTGAAGGAATATATTCACGGGCCTGTATTGAAGACACTGACTCAGTGTGTTTGTGGTTGGGAGCTAATGTCATGCTGGAATATTCCTGTGAAGAGGTCCAATTCGCTGGAAACATATATTCTCTTACATGTTATCAGTTTCTTGCACCAGGGACCCTAGAATAAGTTCTTATAATCTTTGTTGTTACAACAGGCTACAGCCCTTTTGAAAAACAATCTGGAAAATGCTAAAGCCAGCCTGGAGGTTCTTGTAGCTGATTTACAGTTCTTGAGGGATCAAGTCACAGTTACTCAGGTACATAGATACGTATATGTTTTATCTCACTCCACTTGACTCAGCGCATAATTTCTATATCACTGAATTTTCAATCAACCTAAACTTGCAATTTAGGCAATGTAGATACAAATACAGAGATTTGAGTAAAGAGTAGTTTCTCTTTCTTGACTTGGATTTTTGTATGATGAACAGGTGACTATTGCGCGTATCTATAACTATGATGTTCAGCAAAGGAGGGTTAAACAAGTTACCCCTACTGCTATTACTGCTACAGACTCATGAATCACAGGTTCAAATCATAATCGTGTGGGATCATAAGGAGGTAAATGTGATTTCTGCAATACCGTTTGGTTTGTAACTCCCGTTTTTTTTGCTATCTTTGATGAAATTTTGTTTATGAGACAAACATATGGATAGAAACGTTAGCATTGCTATCATCGTTTATTGTCGGAGTTCTGAGACCATCTTGTGTTTTATGCGATTGAAGTACTACTTGTTTAAGGATATGATAAATATATCAAACTATTTGCAGAATCTGATGGTCTTGATCAATGTTCTAACTTCTTTATAAATGAGATATGTTTCTAGAAGTAAATAAATAAATACACTTCGCAGTATTCAAATATTTAGGTACGATTGTTCAGTAACTCTTCAGACAAATGTAGCATCATGTTCTGTAAGATGCTCGTATAATCAAGTTGGCAGTATTTATGAGATTTTCCATCGTTTCCAAATAAAGAATATTGCCTGAAGATAAACAGAAACAAAAAAATACAAAACAAAAGAAAAAGTAATTGGAGGGGAGTTTTCTTTTTGTCGATGGTTAGGGCTTGAGCTGACCTTTACACCACATGGAGCTTTCAATTAATGGTGGTCCATGTTTCATTTATTGACTTTCACTTCTTTTTTAATCTACTGATTTGATTTTGTTGTTTCTGCTGCAAACAAATCTACCTTGAAAAAAACGTACTCTTTGTGCCACTGGTTTCTATATTACAGTGATGTTGGTGCTTGATAATGACATGTAAATGCATTAATAGGTCGCCCACAAAAACACATTTTCTTGGTCTAACAACTTTTAAACACGGCCATAAATTTCAGACCCTCCTTAATTTACAATTAATTGAATTTGTGATTTCTGGTGTTTTTTTCCTATTTTGATTCAACATCGGATACACTAGACTTATTTAGGATTCAAATGGATTTACGTTGACTTCCTTCTAGGCTTTATACGATTCTATTATACATGTTTTTAATCGATATGTAGCTAGGGCCAATGCAGGTTAGTAACTATGGGAACACTTGCCCATAAAGAATAATTATATTTAGAATTTTGTGCTTGAATCCATTGAAACTGGTAGCGAAAATGGTAAAAATAAATTAAAAAATAACACTTATGCACCCTTAATTTCTATTCTCTCATGTGTTTTTCTTATTAATAATGCACCATAAAATGAAGTTTATAGATACGCCTCTAGCTATATACAAAACCGGGACGATAGTGCATGATGTGTTTCCATCGTGATAAGACAACTATAGTATCAATTATTCGCATCACGCTAAGCATTGATATATTATTTTTACAGTGCTCTGCTTAACTATATTAGAAATTCATTTTGTTTGTTTCGGATTATCGCGATGACTTACTTAAAGCAATAGTATATACATCTGATTTTGCAAAACAGAAGTGCGTCTTCAAAAACATCTCATATTGGAAGATGAACAAAAAAGAAAAGAAGAGCGATACATGAGTCCCCTACATGTAACAAAATGAGACGCCCAAATCTAAAGTAAGAAAATTAATGTCCAAACTCGTTTATATTTGATAGTCTTATACGAAGCAAGTCAAACAGCTGTCTGTCCCCTCAGAGTTATTAAAGTGAGTTTGTTTGTTAGTGACAAACAACGCGTTTTAGGGTTTAGCGTTACAATATTCCATGTAAAATCATAACACCACTCCCATCTCTCTTGACTTTGACCTTTTCTCCTTGTCATCTTCTTGGGACATCCCTCTCACAGGTAAACTAATATACTGTTTTATTTTAAATAAGGAAATAAGTTATTTTAAAATCAAAATCACCAGAGCCGCAATCATCGGTTAGATGTTCTCACTCGACATGAGAAAACTCCATTTCTTAAGTCAACACGTTGTTTTCCCTCCTCCTGCATTTCATCCAGAACGAATCTTGACCTTTATTATTCTCCCTCCACGTATTCTTTAATTTACAATGATCGATTACAGATTTACATTTGTAGTTTGTTTATCCTTATAACCAAATCTACACTATTCTATCATTAGTTTGTATGCAAAGATCACGCTTAGATTATTTAATCATAGATTGTATCAGTTTGGGAAAAACAATTTATCTTGGTTTAGGTTGGTATTTAAGTTTCTTCTGATCATAAACAATATTATCTTCCTCACTTCATATTTGTTTTTGTCTCGTTTCATATATATGATATTTGAAATTTGAGTGCCGCCAATCTCTCTCTAACTTAAGTAGGTCAGATCCGATGAGAGTTTCATAATAATCACTGACTTGCGGAAAATACATCGAACTTCAGGGTCAATGAAAAACATTTTTTATGTATATGCACCTTTGTAATGATATGAACGCACACCTGGCTCGTTTAGTTTGGACCGACGATAGCTAACTCTTTTCACCTTTACTATTTTCAATATTGACAAGTGACTTTAAGCAAAAAAAAAAAGCATTGACAAGTGACATAACAATAATATGCTCAAAAGGTTCCAACTTTAGTTCTACAGTATTTGGGGAGGGGTTAGAATTTTGTTATGGTCAAACGATATAATATCAATACTAATATGTCAGCTGGGCACTTAATCAAGTAACCATATATATGTTCACGTCGATAGAGCAAAATATATTAAGATTTGAACCGTAGTCTCCAAATATTTACTAGAATATGAATATACAATTGTATTTTAGCAAAGAGGAAATATACGACTATATATGTTTGAATAGGTTTATCTCCTCGTCAAAATGAGACCAATAATTAGATAAAAACAATAAAAGGAACCTCTGCAAAAGTTAAGCGTACAAGAACCCTAAAATATCAAGGGTCAACACTATGACACACCACCTTTCTCTGAGTTTTCTTAAAATAAGGCTTTAAATTATATAATTTGTAAGAGTTTACGATCTATTAGTCTTTTTTTTTGTCAACTGATCTATTAGTCTACAAATTTACTTTACACAGCGTTAAGTTATACATTTTCAAGATTAAAATGTTAAATGAAACTGATAAAGAAAACAATCAGAGTTGACAAAAAAATTATTCAAGACTAGTTTGTAGAAAAGTACATACGAATAGCTTAGAACAATACACTCTCAATCGAAATATGAGAGTGATCGATCATGAAAATTCAACTTTAATAAGTGTAAGCTGAACAATTGATGGTCAACACCTTTGACTTTTGACCATTTCGTCTCACCCATATGAAATATATATACATTCCTAGATCTGGTCTCGTGAACTTTAGCAGTTAGCTTAGCTATGAACCTTTAGTCAATCATATCAAATTATTTAATATGTTATAAAATCAATAACTTTATCCGCGGCGATATAATAACTCTACAATTCGAACTTAACAAAACCCGATCTCATCCATGTGCACACATGTATAGACATACATGCTACAGATCTAGCACATATATATACACAAAACATACTTCTGAAAGTGAGATTTAAGCTCGTAAAGCACTAAAATAGTACTATGTTTTTTAATATCATACCGATCTAAGTATTAGACCCTTCTAGTCTAACTAATCGCACTACGCTTGCATATATCTGCGTGTGAAAGCTATTATACTATTAGTGAATATACTTCCTTTTTCAATCACTTTAATATACTTCCTACGAGAAAAAAAATCAATACTAGTTCTTTTTTGAACTAAGAACAATCAATAATTTAAATAATAATGTATCTGTATAATATATTAAGAGATTATATACCAGTTGGCTGGAGTCGTTGTGACTCAGTCTCTGTATAGATAGATGCATACAAAGATGTTGATATATGTGTGTATAAAATAGAAAAATAATAAAGAAAGACCGAGTGGTTATTGTGGTAGCTAGCAAGTATTTGTATTCGCGATTTGGCGATTTTGAGATTCTTTTTTAAGTGAACGTAGGAAAAAGAGGATGTGCGGACGTACGTCCTTAGTTTGCGGCTACTTAACGTTTTTACGAGTGAACCATGTCAAACCCAGTTTTTATACTAACTACTGAGATTTGTGTGCATATCATCATATCTCAGAACGGTACATTACATCACACAATATATATTATATCGTACAAGAAAACAGTGCACGCCTATACACGAAAGCCCCGCACGTGCATTACATTTTTGAACTAGATCGATGGTAAGTACGTATCTTTGTATCAGTATTCATCGACGTAGCATTTTTTTTTTTGTTTTGCTTGGGAAGTATTAGCAATTTTAGCATCGTATGATTTGATCACGCGTTTTCCTAATTTTAACCGAGTCTTATCAACTATATAATTAATTAATCATTCATATTGATGTTGGTCCATTATCATTAACCTATGATAAGTAAAAAAAAAACAAAGTACTGAAAAAATGTTGCGAGGAGGAAAACAAAAAGGAGAGTGGCTTGATGCGGAAGCAACCGACATGAGAGTAGGGAAAATAAAACAGCTAATAACGCGTTATAAAAACCACACGTGCCTGCTTTCTATATTTTGGCAGCTCGATAAAACCATTGTCGACATATACAGCTGCCTGATATACGATTTTACAGTGTTACTGCTTTGGGCCACAAGAGACGGGTCGGGTGGGTCCATGACCATGACCCTTCATTCTCCTCATACACAAAAGGTTATGTAACGAGAGAAAAGCGTGTAACCCCCATCTCCCAACAAAAGTTATCTTTCCATTTTACTTTTAAGGAAATCTGAACTTATTTTCTTTGTAACAGGATCTGAACTTGAGATCGAGAAATGAAAAAAAAAAGAAACTGTAACGAAAGAAAGATATTAAAATTCAGATGTGATGATTGGCTAAAAATATACTTTCTCCGTTTCGATTTATTTGTACTCTAGAGCAAAATTTTCGTTTCAAAATAAGTATCGTTTTATGATTTCAAAGTAAAATTTATTGATAATATTCTCTAATATATTTTTATTGGTTGAAATGCGGTCAGGTGTATGAGTAATAATATTTTTATTCTAAAAATATGTAAAATTAAATAATTTTTTAATAAGTGTGAAAAACCTAAAACGATATATAAAATGAATCAGAGGGAATAATATCTATCAATCTTTATCAGGTTGTTTGGTAGTAAAAAACTTCCCACTATGCCCTTTTACAAAAAAAAATTCCCGACTTAAATAAAATTTGTGGAAAATAGTGTATTTGTATATTCAATGACAACGAAAAAAATATAATGGTGAAGAAAATAACACAATACTTTTGTTGTTCAGCTAACAAAAGTGATTTTTTTTTTTTGTAATCTTGACAATGAGTATCTTCTACGTAATATATTATTTTCATACGTGAATATTTATATCAAATGAATTTTATAAAGCTTTGCGTCTATCACCTTAAGTATTTCAGAACATTTTCAGTCTTTTTGAAACATTAGAACATCTTCAGTTTAAGAAAATATTTCAGAGCAAATATTTTTGTATACCACGCTAATTCTATGGAGATGGCTAATTGATCAAATTTATATATCTACATATGAATTTATGTCTAAAGGTTCTCAAAAAAATTATCACGAATAACAATAAAAAGGAAAAATAACAAAATGAAAGAATGGAGGAATCTATTAAATAAGAGACTGAAATATGTGTTTGGGAAACTTCTTTGACGCTACAAATTATACAAATTTATGTTAAGAAACTTAGAGAGAATTTCTCAACCATTGAAGATAGTCTAACATCATTTTAGGACTCTATCATTAACAATAAAAATAAAATATCGAGTTGATTTTCTTATATAAATAGAAATTAACCATTAAAATTATAAATGGCTTAAACTAGAACACTGGTACATTATTTACCAAATTATTATTTTATTTTCAAAAAAAAAAAGGCTTAAGATATTGGGTAGAGGCGTGGAGCAATAAATAGTTAAGAGGATTTGATGACCGATGACTTGTCGGAGAAGAAGCAAACTCAAGGCATCAAGGCTGACGTATGCTCTGTGTCAGCTTATTTTCGAAGCTTCTTTCTTACGCGTTTACTCCATATTTTAAATTACTTTCCTGCTTTTACTGTTTCTCAATTTATTCAATTCACAATTAACTATGAATTAATTACATTAATTTTGTCTCTTTCTGTTGGTTGTATCTCTGCCTCGGAGCATTTTGCTCATCTTTTATTCTTTATCTACGTGAAAGTATGTGCTCACTGCTTACACTGTTTTCAGTTTTATTTTTCTTAGCTTGGTTTTGTTATCATATTTATATTAATTTTGAATAGATAAAATGTACTCACTTTGAAGTTCAAGATCATTGAGTATGGTCTCTTACATTGGTAATTGCACTAAAAGTTACAAACTGGGTGTTTTATTATAATTATGATGGTACTAGTTCTTACTTTAAACATAGTTGTCTCAAAATTAAACTTTGATATTCTACCAATGGTGAACGGAAAATACAAAAACAATATAAATAAACTCATAAACTAATGCAACCTGTGATATGAAAAGAATCGGCTACAAGACGTTCAAGTCAAAATAGAATTAGGCGAAATGTAATTATTTTTTATGTCAGAATCACAGATTTTCTTTTCCCGTAAAAAGCATTTATAATGGAAAAGACGAGTTGCCGTTTAAAAAGTTTAAAATCAAGGAAAGCCGCGAGGAGATTAAAAAAAATATCAAAAGAAATAAATAAATTAGAGCAGTAATCACATGCGGCCGACCCACACATTTTCGTTTTCATACGTCTGCGTGTTTTCTTTCACGCGTCACTCCTCGTAACCCTTGATCTACCATTTTAACCGGGTTTTAGTTGTACAATTACGCGTAAGAACAAGACATTAGTGAATGAGTCTGGCCGGCAAAATATTATGAGTAAGAAATCCCTCAAATGGTAATGGAATACTCACCCGAAATAAAATTTTGCTAGTGTAAAATAAAATTCCAGGAGAAAAAACTGATTTTTAATTTTTAAGCTTACTTTCAATAATATTTTATAATTTAAATGTACTAAAATAGTTTAGAACTGCATATGTTACAATTATATGATTTTTGTTTTTTGTCAATTATAATAAATTGAAATGTGCTGAATGCTATATATATTAAAATTAAATGATGACTCATCCATCTTATGAAATACCAATCATTTGCAAAGATTAATATTTTTTAAGCTTAAAAGTATAAATGAACTGTAAAATTCGAATGAAGTTTGAACAACAAAAGTCAAGTCGTTTTAGTAGATTTAAGCCAAACTGTAACCATGCCGTTAGGAGACACGACATAATGTGGGAATAAAGATGAACAAAACGAAATGAAGGCACAAAATTAAATACCCGGCAGAGGACGGCACCGTCCCGATACCGTTCACAACCGTACGCCTCCCATGACTGGCGTTTACCGGTGACCAATGTTTTTTCTTCTTTTAATTGTTATTTTAATTCCCTTTTTAATATTCTTACCCGCGTAAATGAGAGGACATATTAAATAATAATTAAAAAAAAAAACAAATGGGAAACCTCCTAAATCCAAGCTGTTTTCCAGAAGAACCCAAAACTCCATAAAAGTTGTATTCACACCTCTCTCTCCTCTTCTTATCTCAAATCACATAAACCATTACAAAAAAAAACATATCATCAAATCATCAAGAAAGCTAAAGAAAAGTTCTCCTTTCTCTTCCTCACTAGATCTCAGAAGATGACAATGATGATGATATCTCTATAAAGTATCCTCTCGCAGATTCCATCTTTTTCTATTACATGGAGAAGAAGATAGAACAAGAACAACAACAACAAAAAGAGCAGCTCAACAGTACCAAGAACACAGAGACCAAGATAGATCACCAAGAACAACAAATCTCTCAAGCATCATCTTCAACACCACACATGGCGAATCTAGCTACGTCATCAGATCATCATCTTCATCAGTTGGAGCTAGCTGGGAACAACATCAATCTCTCAAGCATCTTCGATACTCCAATATCTTTACCTTTTCCTTATTCTTATTTCGAAGATCACTCCTCTAGTAATCCCAACTCTTTTCTTGACTTGCTCCGACAAGACCATCATCAGTTTGCTTCCTCCTCTAACTCATCTTCTTTTTCATTCGATGCCTTTCCTCTCCAAAACAACAACGAAACCAATCTCTTTTTTACTGATTTACCCTTGCCTCAACCTGTAACAACAAAGGCTGAGGAGTCATCAGAAGTTGTCAACACAGCACCGACATCTCCAAACTCAACCTCAGTCTCCTCTTCATCCAACGAAGCTGCAAATGATAATACTAATAAGGAGGTTGCAGTTAAAGATCAAGAAGAAGGAGATCAACAAGAGCACAAGGATACTAAGCCACAGTAAGTATAAGTAATTTATTAACTTTCCATTTCATTGACTGATTGATTTATTCTTTGGGTTTGGACTTTATTAAAAAAAAATTATTGTGAATATTTGTTTTGAAGGTTAAAGGTAAAGAAGAAGAACCAAAAGAAGGCAAGAGAGGCTAGGTTTGCGTTTCTGACCAAGAGCGATATTGATAATCTTGACGACGGTTATAGGTGGAGAAAGTACGGCCAGAAAGCTGTCAAAAACAGTCCTTATCCCAGGTAATATATATGACTCTGTATATATGTTGTTATATATACGGATACATATTACAGCCCTAGCTAGCTAGATCCATATAGATCATCGTCACTTTGCATGCATCTTTGTTTACATATACTTATATGCATAAGTAAGTATACTTCACTAGATCCATTTTTTTCCTATTCATAAAGATCTACAACTTCTACATGTTCTTCTTGGGTGTCATAACTTTATGATAGATCTTGTGTTATATATGCTATATATACATGTTCATTCATGTAACAAACCATATATGTATGTTTAAGGGTGTGTGTGTAGAGTAACCCTAGATTGATCATTGTGCTCTATACTTGCCGAGTCTATATGCATATCACATGACTCTAAATTCATATTTTATACACGTATAGTTATATATAAGTTATATATATAGACGACTACATACCTAATACAGTGCGTGTAGGGTCCAAAATGTTTGAATTTTCGTCTCCAAGAATATCTTTTCTTTTGTTCCATTCCATGAGGTTTCTGTGTTCTTTACTTCCCTTGATTTATGTTGCTTGTGTCGGAAGATTTCTATCTCAACTTGTTCCAAACTTCATCTCAGATCTCCAGATTTTCTGTTCCTCGTATCTTCAAAATTCATTGTTTTATAAAATTTTAAAGTATATAATTAATAATATTTTATCCGTGTTTAATTTGTAAATGCACTAATATTTAACAATTTATTTTAATGTGCAGAAGCTATTACCGCTGCACCACAGTGGGTTGCGGAGTGAAGAAGAGAGTGGAGAGATCCTCCGATGATCCTTCCATCGTTATGACAACCTACGAAGGTCAACACTCTCACCCTTTCCCCATGACGCCACGTGGACACATCGGAATGCTCACGTCACCAATCCTTGACCATGGTGCAACCACCGCGTCATCGTCATCATTCTCTATTCCTCAGCCACGCTACTTGCTAACTCAGCATCATCAACCCTACAACAGCATGTACAACACTTCTCTAAGCATGATCAATAGAATCTCCTCCGATGGCCCTTTCATTAATCCAGGGTCATCATCATTTCCTGGATTTGGTTATGATATGCCACAAGCTTCTGCCTCCACTACTTCTGCCATTAGAGACCATGGATTACTTCAAGATATTCTTCCTTCGCAGATCAGAGAGGATACCATTAACACCAATGACGAGGATGAGAAGTGAACAACTTTTTCCCCGGAGCAATTGTCTTTTTTTTTTTGGCCGGAACCGGTTGATAAGTTTACGAGGAGTTTTTGGCCGGTTTAGATATTGCTAGCTTGTTTTCTACTGTTTTTTTCTTCATCAAATCCAGCATCGTTTTTTTTTCGGAATCCCGATTAAACGAATAACCGGTGCTAACTAGGAACAGAGGTTTGTAGCATATGTGATATAGATATAACTTCGTTTTTTTTTTGTTTGTTTTAGTATTAGTAAAATGTATCATTTGCTTCGAGAACAATGGGAAGAGGAGGGTCTAATATATTTATTTTGAATTTTTTTTTTATATCGGGTTCTATCTATGATTATATGTCTAATAGTATGCATGCATATGGAGATTGGTTGAATTAAATATAAGACGTTTTCATACCATTTGATTTGCAATTATGCAACTTGTCTGGCTCTCATTTATTCGAATCTCATATTTTATTTTATTTTATTTCTATCAATCCCAACCAATGGGTATTAGCATATTATATTATTAATGATCACGTATATAGAAAACTATTTCGGGTTTGTTAAAAGATGTAGATCGATCATCGATCTATATGCCCAAAAACAAACCAAATTCATTCATAATCATGCATTCATCATATAGTTAAATGTATTAGAATATATCAATTCGATATTTAACTTCTGTTTAGTTCCATGAAATACAACTAATAAGTGGAGATACAGTTCTTATATGACCTGGTGTCCTTAGCTGGATATCCCTGGTTAGATATAAATCTATACTAATTGAGTGTTCATATGGTCAATTCTCATGTTTCATAACTACTATACAACTATCCTTTCATACTTTATATTCACACACAAACATGGTTTATTCATATCTAATTAGTCACATGGATGTTTTGGTATGCAGATAAATGTAAATTTATATTCATCTTTATACAAAGGTCAGAGAGAGATCTTTTGGCCTTAAACTCAAAAGTCTCTATTTATAGTTTTCTTCGTTGCGACTTTTATGTTAGTTTTCCGTCGCCACAAATAATATTCAAGAAGACTTTTAGGATTAGCGCACCGTTTGTGCGTACATGCGTACTTGACCATTAATTGTAGATCGATATGGCCATATGGACCATAATTTACAATAAACAACATGATTTATTTATTTCTCCTTTTCAGTAACCACACACACACACACACACACACACATATATATATATATATATATATATATATATATATATATATATCAATCGTAAAGTTGTATGCATGGAGACTGGAGCTATATATGCGTGCATATATGCTTTAGGTCTTTTTCAGGAAGCCGATAGCTACGCAAGTGATGTATGGCTGATATTAAATATAAAAGTAAATGCAAAAAGCAAAGAGTTAGTAATGTCCATAATGGACTGTCTTTTAATCACTAAAAAATAGAAACATAAGGAGTTCTAACAGGCTACTCATCAACCCTAATCCATCACCAATTAAGTATAAAAACAAAGCATGCTTTGTATATTATGGAGAGTTAATACTAATTATTGTGTTTCTTCAATCGCACCATTCCTCTACGTAAGGTTGCACACATGTACATGTATACACGTATCTATACATTAGTCTATTTTGTATTGCCGCCGGTATCTTAACTGTTGACAGTTTTAACTTTTAAGCAAAAAAAACTGTTGACAGTAAAACAAACTGGATGAACTTTAGTTGATAATTACATGACTAACGTTGGAACATCTCATCAAGTGATTATATTGTTGCGACTTGAAAAGAAAACAAGTAGACGTATTACCAAACTATCCACATATTATTTTCATTTTTATTTGAAGTTAGGCAAAAAGAGCACAAGACGTGGCAAATGAGTTGTGAAATGTTGACCGCTTGTACATCATGACCTTTTTTTTTTTGCTAAGAAGGACCATTTTAAAAAATACAGCAAATTTAGTGTTCAAGAGATCTCCGGATAAACATATATGTTTTCTAATAAGGAGGTTTCTGAAAATTCTCCCTGGTAACTCATTAAACCAAATCTGACGATGAAAAAGTTAAAATAATATTCTTTGTATATACTGGAAACGTACATGACAACTATGAACACGTATGTATATTGTTTATGCAAATACACCTACGTATTTGTATACAAGAAAACAAAGTGGGTTTTGGCCACAATCACTAAGTTGTCACTTATCACATCATTTAAATTCTAGTTGTTATGATCTACCCATGATTGGTTTAATAACGTTACTCATTGCAAGCAAAATTTGGTTTTCTTATAAACTTTTATCCAAGTCAAGTGAAAGTATAGGTTTTGTTATTCTTATTACAAAATTGAGTACTATTTAATGAGATTAACAAATTGAAATCTGATTACTCGATCTTCTTAGATATGAAATAGAAATGGGTTTAGTGAAAACAATTAGAAGATTAGATTGATCAGCTTAGAGAGATATTGACTGAAGTAACGGAGTACTAGAAATTATAGATAAGATTGTAATATCCATTTCCAAGAATGTCGAATAAAAATGATCGTATCTATGAAAATGTTTCATCATTTCTTTTCACACCAGCCGCAAAGTCATGTTCAATCAATCTTTGATTTGATTCTTCCTTTTTCTGGTCTTTTACCTAATTTGAATTTCACTTTTATTATCGTGGCTATAATTGCGTATGAAAACAATATATCCCTATATCTATATGACTATATGCATTCATGTTGAAGAAGGTTGCGTACCGTAAGAATCTGTAATGTGTTTTATGGTGATTTATGAATGCGCACCAAATTTTAGCAAAAAAAAAAACATAGCATATTGTATAATCAAGCTCGAAATATTTGCAAGGATCTCTTCCAAAACCCAGGTGCGTTGTCCAGTTCTGATATATGAAGTCTGTTGTTATTTCTCGTTAAAATATATTAGTGCATATTATATATAGGTTAAACGATGAGAAATAATGTAGTCATATGTGTCACAATTAATTGACTTAAATGAACTACAGATTAAAATGTTGAAAAATTACTTGAAACTAGTTGATTTACTCGGTGGTATTTGTAAGAGTTACACGTATAACTTTTTTTTTGTTACGAAAGGTTCTTTGCATTTCTTGAACTGGATATAATCTTTCGTAGTCGAAAACCACACATGCTATCGTCTATACCGGCCTGAACTTTGGGAGCCACCAAGCCCCACGATTAGTTTATGCTTTGTAGCAATTATAAAGCGAAAGAAACTGACCGAGACTTGATGTTTGAACCCGACTCATAGAGTTTTTATTCATCAAACTTTTGATCACCTAGTATAGGCTAGCAACTCTTCAAGATGGACTTAAAGCTCATACATACTAGTGTGGGGTGTGGGCTAAGCCCAAACTCAAACTGTCTCCATTTTGAACTCAGGCTGAACAGATCCTCACTAAAATTAATGAATAAATTGACAATTAATGTATAGTGAACAAGCGAAATTTTTGATTTGAGATTATTATTCTTTTGGCCTAATGAGTAGGGGTGGGACGGATCGGGTATCCGGAGAATTTTGAACTATCCGGATCCGGATCTTTATCCGACGGATCTATGATTTTACTATCCTTATCCGGATCCGGGGTTCTCGGATATCCGGGTGTCGGATATCCTTCTAAAAATTGTAATATCCGGCGGATATCCGGATTTGGAATCTTAAAATAAATAAAAAATAATATTAAAATATATAAAATATTAACAATAATTAAAAATAAAAATGTATACAATGTTTTAATTATTTGTATGTATGCTATTACAAATTTTATATAAATTTTATATATACTATTATAAAAATGAAATTATGATAAATAAAATTAGTTTTATATATAGATATTACTATTTTAAAATAATTATTAATAAAAATCACGGATCCGGATATCCGGACTAAAAAATTTAGATATCCGGATCCGGATTCGGTTTTGACGGATCCAACATTTTACTATCCGGATCCGGATTCGGTCTCTCCAGATATCCGAATTTTTGGAGCGGATCCGAATCGGATCTCGGATCGAATCCGGATCTCGGATAATAATTCCAGGCCTACTAATGAGAATATAGCTAAATTTTTTTCAAACTGTGTTGTGTGTTTTTTCAACCTAAGTCTTGTCAAGAAAATCAACTTGGCACTTGTTTGGGTTCCAACAAAGCTGCTCACCACTTTACTTTCAATTTTGATTCTAACCCGTGCAAGATTCGTTTTATAGATGTAATATTTGTTTGTCTACCTCAAATGTAATCTCATAATGGAATTAACAACTATACCTCACTAGAAGTCTAGACAGAGATGGAGACCTTAAAATATAAATTTTCAAAATATGGATGACTAGCAATTTAAAAATGGGATGTTAGTTATATACGTACCATAATAAAATATCTCTGTGACGTCTTTTTAATAAAGAAAGTAGGTAATCTGCGCTTTCTTTTAGAAGCTAACATTAATTGTTATGTAGTTGCAGCAACCATTCAAATCTGTATTTGTTTTTCCCAAAACGCATACATAGTGAATTTAGCACTTGGTTTCTATTACTTTCATTGTATATATAATGTCTCCATATATTGCTAAGTTATTCAAACCAAAGATGAATCAAAACGAAGTTCAAACTTAAATGGTTTGTACCATGACCAATGTGAGATCTGTAGAATACGTGAAACCGAAATAAACCAGACTAAGCCAAAAGGAACTGTCTATCCACTTCCATAGTAAACATCAAATTCTATGGGATGTGGACTGGATAGTACTTAGATCATTAGTTTCAGTACACGAGTAAATAAACATTTCACAAGAAAATTGTACTAAAATAATCTCATAGCAGAACCAAATTGATATTTTGTTAGTTAAAGAAATGTCTTTCATTTTCTTTTGTTCGTCTGATTTTCTTTTCACATTTGAAACGTTGAGAAGTTGTCACGAAATTTATTTATTTTATTTACAGAGATTTCATTTGGTAACTAAATTCGCAACAAAAGTTTTAGAAAATTAAATAATGACAAAAAGGAATAATCAGAGGGTACAACCACAAAACAAGAAGTAGCAACATAGCGTAGCTACAATAGCCATAGATTCCACGACCCAGATCAAACTCCACAACAGATCATCGATGATTGAGAAATTACCCGACAACGACAACAGTCTCATGTTCCAACCGGAGCTCAGGTACGATAGGTTCACCTCCGGCCACCGGAGCACCCACGATGACGACAGGTACGACGGTAGATCCATCAACGTCCATCGGGAAGATGACATCACCAACGTTTCCTGCTCTCTTTTTGGTTTATACAATCTTTCTTCTGGGTTCTAAAAGAGGGGATTTTTCAATTTGTGTCTTTCTTGATGAAGAGAATACAAGAAAGATAATAACTTATTTATTAATATAATGACGTGTGTTACTGTTCTGACAAGTGGTCATGACTTAGAGGTCATTCCTTTGATTTTTTTCTATGTTAAATTTGTATATTAATCGACAAAATATCTTGAGGTTCCGTAGGACCAGATAAAAAGAATCAACGAATCGTTATATATGCTGTGCTATCCACTTTGATACGTTCTGAAAAAAAAATCTGGATACCCGATAATAGTTCGAAAATAACAAATTACCTAGAAGAGGATAGACGTCAAGATTTAAGTTATTTTATAAAATTCAAACATATTTCGTATATATTTTATTTTGTATATCTATCTATCTATACTAATAAAGTAGGCTTTTTTATCTCCTTGGGGAAAAAAATGCATATGGCATTCTTTTAATAATTAAAATATTTTCTCAATTTAAATTTAATGAATTTTGGTATTAATTGTGAAATAAATTGGGGTTTTAATTTTTTTCGTCATACAAGTCCAAACGTTTATAAGAGTGTTTTGAATCTGACCCGGATCCATAGTTGAACCGATAAATCCGGTGACCCAATATAAATCGAATTTGGATTTTGTGAAAATCCATAAAACACACAAAACTCACTAAAACCCGATACATGTTGCAGCTGGTTGAACCAATAGATATTTTTTTTTTACTATTTTAGTTCAAGTTATGTTTTAAAATTATTTTTATATTCTAAATTTCTAATTAAAAATTTAAAATTTTCAGTTTTATTGTCGCTTTCTTTTCTTCTACACTATAATTTACGTTTGCAAGAAAGGTGAGTCATGATTGTGCTTGAGCCACGTCCGTAAAACACTAAAGCACGATGAGGCTTATTATTCCTCTACACTACAATTTACGTTTGCAAGAAAGGTGAATAAATTATTTTTATTTAACTTAGTTTATAACAAATCATTACATTTTTAATTTGAGATCAAAAGAATAAAATCATATGATCATGTGAATTACAAAACGAGTTTTGGATTGTTGAAGAAGAAAAACACGCGAGCTTGATTATAATAAATTAGAGAATGCTCTTGCTGAAGAAAAGCCCAAAGATGATGAAGTGACAAATTTATAAAATTTTGTTGGTAAGTTTTAAAATTTAGAAAACCAAAATTAGTTGATGTGATCCGGTGTTAGTTTATTTTGTTATTGATAATTTATTACAATGATGTTTTAATCTTGGTTTATTTTGGATTGGAAGTTTAATTTTATGTCTTGATTTTTTTAGATGTCATAACTCTTATGTTACAATTTTTTAAATAGTCTAAACTATTTCTTAATATTTTGTATGTACACTTAAAATACTTAACTTTAGTTTTTATATATATATTTGTTTTCATAGCTAATTAATATATTACTATATAATAAAACTAATACATTTATTAATCCATGATTCATCCGGTTGATCCAATGATCCATGATCCGTAAATCATCCGATTCAATGTCCGGATTAGGTTTCAAAACACTGGTTTATAGGAATTCTTTGTATTTGATGTTGACGATGGAGAATATAGCCTCTACAATTCTTCTTCTTTAACGAATCGACGTAATTGTTCATATAATCAATCCAAATCCCACTCATCCCACTATCTCTTATTGAATGCTTCTTTAGTTCTGCTTTCGGTTTCATTGTATATGTATAGGCGGTGTGAGAGTTCGGACGATAATCCCTTTACTTTTCCAATTCAATCATTGTCGAATTCTCGGTTTCATTGCTCGGAGTTGAAGATAAATCAGTGTAGAGATATTAAGACTAGCTACAACAATTTTGGCAAGTCTGAAATATTAAGAAAGGGGTGAGATATTGGGGTTGATATGTTGTTGATTAATGGGAAGGTACACCGATTTCTTATTTCAGTTTACAGTTAATGATTGCTTACTTTTACAGTAGTAGTTTTATGCATCATTTCTTTTCTCGGTGGTGCTTTTACATCGTTAATCAACTTTCTCGGTTTAACACCTTCAAACATTTCTTGAAAGAAAGCTCGGTCATGACATGAGTATTTAAGATTCCAACTAAATTAACTTTTCTACTATCGATTTTTATTCTATTTTTATTAATCGATTAGTAACAACTACTTATACTATTCTACTTTGAACTAAACAACTTCAAACAAAATAATATACTACGATCGCAAAACCACTATAAAAGATCAGAAAATATTATTTTTTACATATTTTATTTAACATATTTTATTTACTAAGAACATATAATAAATTATAAATTTAAGTAAGAATACAACATATGAATCCGGCGCGTAGCGCCGGAATATCACTAGTTTTATATATGGTTGTGGTCATCTGGATATTTTCTTACTTGGGTGGCTCCAACACATTATAACTAGTACATTGCATTAGGCGCATCCAGAGGCGGAGCCAGCGGAAAGGTTCACCATGGGCAATATAATTAAACATAAAATCATGGGGAACATTAGAAGGAATTTTAACACTTATCCACTCACTTTTGTAAATATCAATGAAAATAATTTTTTTTCCAATAATTCATGTGGGGCATCTGCCCCCCTTCCAACCTCTCTACCTCCGCCACTGGGCACATCGGATAATCTGTTGGGTACGATCGTTACGGTGCATTTGAATGCTTTCACCGTTTTCGTATCAAACCGCTCTTTGTGAACCTTTTAACTGTATTTCTTATTGCTTTTATTGCTAAAGAATTGTTACCATTTTGTTTTATGACATTTTGCATTTTCTTCTGTCGCTAATATTTGATCTACTATAATTTTTCTCGTTTCTTTTGCGATGAAGAGAAAGTTAAGAATTTGTTTGATATCTTGGTCCCATATAGCATATATGCACGTGTTTCACGCTTCCATTAGGAGGCTTTTGTGTTTGTCCCACACTCTCACAATTATTGCTTTGGTCATCAATTATAGGAACTAATGATCATTGTCTTTTGTTGATACTACATATTTTTCCAATTCATAGGAAATTTCAGGTATAGCAATATAGCATAGACTATGCTTTTGGATGTTTGTACACTCACTCCTCAAGTTTTAATCTGGATAAGTTTTCTGTTAGGTTAGTTGAGCTTAATTTCCAACAAGTTGAAAGTGGTACTGTTCACTCCAATTCTAACTTGGGATGACAATACACATTATACTCTTTACTTATCACATATTCTTCTTATGATCTCCCAGTATTTGTTTGGTATGATTCCGATTCTATAAATTTTGTTGAACTTGTCTGATTTGTTTTTAGGCCAGAAAACTTTATTAGGGGAACAAACAATTTTTGTAAAAACTGTTTAGTAAAATTTTATGTGAGATTTGGGCTACATATCATATGCAGATGTTCTTTATAAGGTGAAAACGACAGCTCTCTTTCTTTAACTACTTGAGAGTTATGATTCTTAATACTGAGATTGGATATAACAAGGCTTTCAGCCCAACTAACTACCGTACCAATCTAAATAGTAAAGCGTAAAGAGAATCTGATGTGTTTTTTTTTTGGGTATGCAATGCATTTTAGTCTACTGATTCCAAATAAATATCACATCTTCCATACATTTGATTTTGAGGATTGAATATGAACAAGTATCACATTTTTAACTATAGTAGACAAAATGAGATTTCTGCAAGACACAGAAATTACTTTGATATACAATTTTTTTTGTAATTTATTTTAATTGCTAAAATACACTCAATATACAAATGTGATTCCCTTAGAATACGTTTATATATATATATATTTCCGTGAAAACCCTAAATATGTAAGTGGCACAGTTGGATTAATTCGCCACTATCGCTAACCAACAAGTCACCGTTTCGAACCTTGCCGGTCGCTTCTCTTTTTTTTTTTTTTCCTCTTTTCTCCCTGCTCTCTGCAAACCTATAACGCCACCTCTCGCCGATTTCATTTGCTCGGAGGAGCGACAAGACGTCCTCTTTCTCCTTCCTTCCTCTCCTTGTTGATTTCCAGGTTCTTTCTCTCGCTTCTCTAGATTAGTTTCGGTTCAAGATTTATCGATTAGGATTTATGAATACTGGGTTTTGTCAGTGATGTGAAAAAAGTTTCAATCTTTCCCCACACATCGAGCTTGTAATGACGTTTTGAGATTGGTCGGAATCCACAGTTTAATCGAAATCTTTTAACTCTTGACTTTGACAGGGATAGAGAAAAAAAAAAGGAATGGACTTTGATGACGAAGACAAGCCAAAAGAGGTCGCCAAAGCCCGGAGGTTCGCACCCGGCCGCGCCGGGAAGTCCAAACCCAAACCTAAACCCGAACCAACTGCTTCGGAGAAAGCTGAGCCGTCTTCACAAGCTCATAATGCTCCTCCTTCCGAGTCTGTGAGCAAGAGTGAGCACGACGTTGATGCCAAAGCCTCCAAGGTCGAACCTCAGGTGGTCTATAACGGCGCTGCTGTTAAGATGGAGATTGATTCGAAAGTGGACAAGGAGCCGGAGACTACCACGGAGGTTGAGCTGATGGAGGTAGATCATCAGCTTCCACTGCAGCAGGAGGAGGAGGAGGAGGAGAAGGAAGAAGACGTTGTTGTTCGTGAGATTGACGTTTTCTTTAATCCCTCTATTGATGCCAACACTAAGGTTAGTGCTAGAGATTATTACCTTCATATGTTAGATTAGATTATTTGGCTAATCGTTTGGTTTAATGATATGTCAGCTTTATGTTCTACAATATCCTCTAAGACCGTCTTGGCGTGCATACGAAATGGATGAACGGTGTGAAGAAGTGAGTGTTCTCTCATTCTTCTTCTGTTTGCATTACCCTATGTTGTGTTCTAATCTTTTGTTTGTTTTATGTGTCTTTAAGGTTAGAGTGAATCCCTCTACCTCCCAGGTGGAAATTGATTTGTCCATGGATGTTCATTCGAGCAACTACGACCCCGAGTTTGGAAGCAAACTACGTATGACTAAGCAGGTCAGATTCTTAGTTCCAAGGTTAGGATTCAAGTTTTGATCTGTTTTTATGCAACTTCATTTTTGCCTTTTTCTTGTTTTTTGGTAGACATTGACAACGACATGGAAGCAGCCTCCTACGTTGGATTATGCTGTGGGGGTTCTTTCAGGTGATAAGGTATTATTGTCTTTCTCTCTTTTCGAAGCTTGATAACAACATTCTTGTGTGTAGTTTGGATACCTTATTGAATTGGACTTGTTTTGACTTGCAGTTACACTTGAATCCTGTTCACGCTGTTGTTCAGCTCCGACCCTCTATGCAGTATCTTTCTTCCAAAAAGAATCAAGCAGAAGCCACCGAAGAATCTGCCGGAACATCAAAAAGACAGGTACGGATCATGGTCTAACATTGTTCCTGTAGAGTTCAGTGTTCTTCTTTCTTCTTTCTGCTTTGTCAAAGATTGGCCTGAGTAGTTTGGCTACTTATGCCACCGTTTACATGATTCTAATCTTGAGTCTAATTATCTGTGCCAGAACAAGGGAGTGCAGGCTTCGGCGGATCAGAAACCAATTCCTGAAGAAGTATGAGAATTGTTTTTTTTTTGTGATCTTTTCTTTCTCTATGAGTTGTTGTTAGCTACCGTTTGGTAAACTTATGACGCTCTTTCTCTTTCTTCTTTCGAGAGAAGTGGATTTCACTCAAGTATCATGGACTTCAATCCGAATCTTGCTCCAGATATCTCAACGGAATGATGGCTAATGGGAACTCTTCAATAGATTTCAACATGAGCCCGTATGATGTCTTCCTATTCACTCTTCGCTTGATGCAATATGTGTTGTTTTTCCTGCTCACCTTAAACTTTGTCTTTTTAATCCATTAAAGGGATGCTTATATCAACTCACTGTGCCGTGGAGATAGCAGCAGAAACTCTGAGTCGAAAGCTTTATCGAAAAGGTGCAAAGTTCATCATATAATTGATTTCTCTTTTCTTGTTTTACCAAAAATGTCTGGTCTCATGCGTCAACGAGTCAACATTTGCAAGCTCCTTTTACGTGTTCCTTTATAACATAGTCTTCTGCTTTTCAGGTTCTTGGCCTCCCTACCGCTTGAAGAACGTCTGAAAACGTTGCTCTGCCAGGTTGGTGGCTATTGTTGTTTCTCCCTTCTTTTGTGTGTGTGTGTTTCTAGATGAAGTTTAACTAAGCTTGTCCACTCTGAAACAGAAACAGGGACCTCCGTTATTTCGATACAGTGTTCTTAAGCACCACGCCCCAGAGTTATCAGACGAGGATTTCTTAAATGTCCTCCAGCAATACGCCTGCCTAGTTCAAGGTTTATGGACTCCCAAAACTAGGCTACTAAAGCTAGACGGCTCGGAGGGGCATAGAGACTATGTCCTGTCTCTGTTCAGCCAGAGTCCAACCATAAAGTACTCTCAAGTTAAAGCGTCTCGCTCTAACGATAAGATGAAAACTATGCTGAACGTATACGGCAAAGAACGGCCTTTGCTATGTGATTGGAAGTTCAGAGAGCCCGCTGATGTTTCCTTCATTAAATCCCACAAGAAGATTGCAGAGGAGCAAGCACTGTGTTGGAAGGAAGTGGAAGAAAAGATAAAGCCATATATAACACAAGGAGGAGGAAAAGGTAGAGGTGATAGCTCGAGGAATGCTGTAGCAAAAAATCCTTCAGCTACAGCTAAACAAGACGTCCCAAAAACTCTCTTTGAAACAGGGGGAAGTTCGAGGAATGCAATACCTCGTGCCCCTAGACAAAAAATGCCTGATGATATCAAGAGAGCGATACCAAAGGCCTTGAAAAAAGTGTTTCAGACGCAGAAAGTTTGCAGGTGGAGATTATTACAACTCTTGCATTTTTATCTGAACTTTTGAGATGATTTTGATTTCATGTGGTTTCTCCTTGTGTGCAGCTACGAGACCATCTGCCAGAGACTTAGGGATCTTGCAGTTGCCACTTCGAATAATCCAAGAGTTGATTCGGGGATGGCGCAACAAGTGGCGTTAGCTGTGGATTCTTACCCGGAAGAGCTACAAATCGTTATCAGTGAAATGACTGTTGACATTCACGGCTCTTTTGTCTCCAAGTCGTCTCAAGACCATCCAGAATATGATCCACTCAGGTTTTTTTTTTGTTGGTGTTGGAACATAACAGTAACATTGGTTGTGTATCTCTTTCTAGTGAAGCTGTAATGTCTTTGTTTTTACCATCAGGGACGTGGTGATCAATCTTTTGCTCGGGAATCCACCTGGAGCGAAGCTGATGAAAGCTGATGTATTCGCAGCAGGCAGGAGCATACTTGGACGTGAAATCACCAACAACGAATACCAGAAGGTTTCTTTCACTTTCTGCTCTCTTTTCACTTTTTCTGTGTGTTTTGAGCAAAGCTTGGTTACGTTCTGACTCTCTCTCTCTCTTTGGTTTTTGCGCAGGTGATGCACGACCTCTGTGAAACCAACTCTTCAGGGTGGGTTTTACAGAAAGCTCGTTGAGAGAAAAATGTTTAATGATGTCAAAGTTTTGATAGATTAATCCTTTTTACGATTACCTGAGATACTTGAGTGGTCTTGTCTTGCATTGTCCTACTTTTTTACTTGGCTATGGGAAATTAAAATACCTGAACTATTGAATCAAAATGCTTCACAGCTGATGCATCATCTCACGTAAAGTTCGAAACAATAAAAGCAAAAGACAGATTCATAATCTGTTGTTAACAAAAGGGAGACAGAAAAATATTGTCCAATCTATTAAGTTACTTGAAGAGGCTGCAAAAACCAAACTCGCAAGCTAGGTAACTACTTCTTCTCTCTTGTTTCCACCATCGTTTGCAGCTGAAGATGCCTCAGAATATGTGCACCAAGTCATAAGCAAATCTAAGACAATCGTTAGGGAAAACAAAGAGAAAAACAGAGACCAGAGCTGTATTCGAGTGTGCATATATATGTGCACCAAGTCAAAAGTTAACATTACTAATTCCAAAAAGCCATTTGGAAGAAGTGATCATTTTTCACCTACACTACTAATACCAATCAGATGTTCTTTCGTAAAAGGATACGTCCAGAAGAGCACAAAGGACTGTCAACAAGAGAAAACAAAAACCGTGATTAGTTTGAGCTTTTGAAGAGGTTGAAAATGAGATTATAGCATATACCATAAGGCCACCAAGGAAGCCATCAAAGAGGACGCGATTCCATGAATCAAAGTACAAGTCTGCTGAAAAACCTGCCTTGGCCATGAGCCCAAGTGATGTGAACAACATCACCACAAAGTAAAACACAAAACCGGTCAAGCCAGTGAATCCGATTATCCCTGCAAGGACTCCAGCAATAATAGAAAGAAAGGTCTGGCTGCAAACAAAGACACAACATACATGGTCAAAACGAGAAAGAATGATACATCAACAGGATTATGGTATTGAAAGAGACAGAGACCTGTTCTGAATGACTTTGAGATTTTTCTGAAGATTCTCAGCACTGAAGGTTGGTATGTCACTCATGATGACATCCTTTGATCTCTTCTCAGATGAACCCATTTTAAGCTAGCTAGCAATGAACACATAAAAATTTCAGATTACAACAAATGTCTCTGTATTGGATTTTGCACTATCCCTCAGGGAAGTAACTTGCTTGTCCAGAGCTCTTATCGTCTTAAGATTGAAAGTAAAGGTGGGAACTTTATTTAGTTTTTGTTGAAGTTTGTTGTTGCTGTTCTTAAACACATAGAGCAAGAGTTCGATTAGCAACCCTAAAAGTATTGAATTGTGAGCTAGTTTTAAAAGTGAAGAACTCTCCTCAAAAAAAAAATCAGTAATTTCTACTCGATGCAACGGTTCCAATAACCTGGGTTACAGACAATTTTCTATTCATAAAGCTAAAGACTTAACGACCATTTATGGTTCATCGATCTTTTGATAGTATGAGATCTAAACAAACATTGAAGATGGAGTAGCAGAACTTACAATTAGAAACAAGACCAGGAAGATCGAGCAAAGCAGCTTGCTTTCTTGCTGCGAATTTGAGAGAGAGATATGACAAACAGGGAGACGAGCTAAAAAATATCTGGTATCTGGTAAGATCAGAGCCTTTTTAACCAATAAAATATTAAATAATTCATAACTAAATAGTTTTCCTAACAGAATTTGATTTACAGATTGAATTGATTTTTAGTTAATACTGAATTTACCCAATTTTAATAAATGAAATATATGAAATTTCGCAACTTTAATCTTTTGAGTTGTTTATGATTTTGTTTCTTGTTGTTCCAAAGAGAATGCAAAAGTGACTGAAGTCACGTTTGTTTTTTGTATTCATTCATTTGCTACTCCTTGTTAATGACAGAAACAGAGAGCTTAAGAAACAACAACTAGTTTGTTTCAAGACACTGAGTGAAATTAAACCAGATTGATCAAATTTTAACTTATGCAATCTCTTGTTATTAACGAAAATTACAGTTTGGTTAAATTTAAAATGAATGGAGACAAGTTTTTCCAAATTCAAGTTATGTGAGAACTGAATGGAACAGAGATAACAGCTTCATCAATCTCAGTGGATGATGATCATGATAATTGCTACGATGGTGAATCAATCTGTAACAGAGTCAGTACTCAGGCTCGAACTTTGGATTCGAGGATAGAGACATAGCGATCGAGAACAGAGATGACAGCTTCAAACACCTGTTTCTCTATCTCGTCCATCTGTCCCACGAACTCATCCAAGCCCCCACTTTTTGACTTCATCTGCTCTGTATAAACTCTCAGCCCAGCCGCCACGTCACCCAAATCATCGTACTCCGCCGCAACTCTCACGTTCATCTTCTCCAACAGATCCATCTCACTGTTCGTTCCCTATTCCAACGAACCACCAAAAACTCATTTACACATCTCTGGAAAACACACACAAATATATAATCTCCAAAGTTTGAATCTTTTTTAAACCTGGAGCTCGGCTTTCACCATCGATGATACATTCGTGAACAGACTCTGTAGCGATTCAGCTAGATCATGACCGTGAGCATCCGCCATAGATAGATGTTTCTTCTCGAAAAGACAGAGAAAGGCTCTTCCTTTGTCTGACCTATTCAGAGAAATGGCGTGTGACGAAGACCGAAACAGAGGAGCATTCGTTAACTCTCTCCTGAGTTCTCTAAAAGCCCATTAAGAGCATATTCTTTAACAAACCAACAAAAATAACACACTCTATTATTTGCTAGCAGAAACAGAGAACAGAGAACAGAGACGAAACAGAGTACTTAGACAAGAGACAAGAAACAGAGCTGTTATATGGTCTCATGAAGTTGTTCCTTAAACAATAACAATAGCTTTTCATTTGTCACATTAAACAACAAACGCCAGTGGTTCTCTCACCAAGTCATCATTTTGCAGAAAGTGAACACAATGATGATGAATATGGTATATAGTATATAGTTATACATAGACACATTTGATGTTCATCTTTTTTTTTTAATTTAATGCTGGCTCTTGTACAGATCGATGCTCCCTAGTTGTAATCTGGAGGTTGAATCCACGTCTCGTACACACAAAAACCGGAACCTGCAACATACATATTTGATATTTGTGATTACGAAACTCAACTAATCTGTATAGTCTTTTACATTCTTAGTGCCTACCTGAAGAGATTTGCTTGGAATCCTGGTGATGTTATTTTGTAGGATTTGCGTTGGAACCTCTCCTCGAACACCTGACAAGTCTGCTTGTCTAGAACATGCCATGTCGATCCACCGTCGTTACTTCCTTCAAGAACCCTGGGAAATGGTAACGATACTGGTTAGGACTAATAAGCCCAAATGTTAAAGACCTTTTTAAAAGGGGGAAGGAGGAAATAGACATTACCAATCTTTGGGGTCTCTCTCAGGGGCATCATTTGCCGACATGAGCTCGTATGCTATGAGCTCTTGCATCTGGTTGTAGAGTGTTTTGTACATGATCCAACAGCCTATAAGAGGAGAGATAGGCACTTCTCATCATATCAACTAACACAATTCAGAATACTGAATCAGGGTTTCTTTCTTTCATACCTTTTGCACCATTTGGTTCCTCCCATTTAGACTCTTGGATTCCATCAAAAGCTGCGGTTGCCTGAGGCATTAAGGCATATGCTTCTTTAGAAATGACCAAAAATTCAAGTAATAATGGTATGATGAAAGTTCTAGTAGTGTACTACTTACAATGCCAGAAGGAAGCTCCTCACCACTTGCGAGAACCGAACCAGAGCATACCCTGTTCTGTTTCAGAAATGGAAAAGAGAGTAAATCTTTGCTCAAGTTTTGGCATTTTCTGAGGTCAGTGACCAGTTCCCTTAACGCGTCCAATGCAACTGGTAACGCTATAGCCGTTCTCGTGGGGTTACCCACCAAGCTTACTGTGAGAGCTTTACCATCTGTGTCTTTCTCGCTCTTCAAAGAGAGAGCGAGAATCAAACCTTCCACTGCTGGCAGAAACTGCTCCGGGAACGAACTTGAGCTACCTGAATCCAAAGCCAAGCGAGCCTTTCTCGTTTTAAAAGACGCGTTCTTCAGATCCACTAGGACTTGCTTGATCACATTGAGGACCTCAACTGCTCTTGCTACAGGTAAACCGTCCTCAACGAACCGAGTTAGGATAGGCAGAAACGAGTCATAGATGTTGGTCACGTGGCCATCAACGCATGTGCGAACTGGGCAAGAGGAAGAGCTGACAGAGCTGTTTTCGTCTGAACCGAACTCTGATCTCAGAATACGCCATTCCTTGTCACCACTCTGCCTTCCGGGTAAAGAAACCGATGCATCATCCGGGGAATGCAGATTCCTCTCGAGCTCTTCCTGCTCGTTTCTGTCTCGGAGTTCGAGCGCAGATAAAAGCCGGGACGTAGCTCTCCTTTCACGTGTAAGGGTTCCAAGAACAGCTTGTAGAGATGATTCTGTGGTGAGAGTTCGTCTAGACAACACCTAAAAGTGGAAAGCAACAGCAAGACCATGAGTGAGGAAAGGACAAGGAGAAGATAGTTCACTGTTTTCTTGTAGCTTTTACCTCATGCCATTTCTTTGTATATCGCTTAGTGACATCACAAACCCCGTCCTTGGATATTGCGATGACATAATTCAATTTTTTACCCCATCTACAAGGCAAAGATATTGTGAGAATATTGTTCAAAGACAATCATGGAAAGCGAAGGTAACTGGCAAGGAAGAAAACTTTTACCCTTTCTCATAAAGCATGGGTTTGTCATACACTCCTTCGCAAGGGTCAAGATGGATCCATCTGCAGAAAGACAAATCACTCGTTAAAGGAAATCAATAGACGTTTTATTTGGGGTATGAAGTTTACCTTCCCAAGGAGTGAGAGAAGCATTCAGTCCAGACGTGATCAGTTAAGTCCAGAATCTGTAAATGAATAAAAATATTATAGAAACACATTATAAACATAAAAACATTACCATCATTCTGAGGGAAGTACAATACCAAACGAGAATCATAGCCAAAGGTGCGGCAGTATAGGGTAAAGCAGTTGGCCCACTCCCCGCAACGACCTCTCTTTGTTTCGACGAGCTGCATGAACATGGAAGAAACACAATGAAACCAGTAAATGAAGTCATATGTATCTTTTAATGTACAAGCTATATTTTAGTTACCTTTAGTGGATCATTGTACCGAGGGAATCGTGTAATCGTTGGACACGAGGTACAGCTGTATAAGTTAATATAGTGAAACAGCAAAACATTTAGTCACACTCAAGTGTTCGATAGCAGAAAATAACTAAGTACTGTAAGAAGCGAGTTGCAAAGTAAATCATGTACCGGTAAAGTTCAACTCGATTAGCTCCATAAGCAAGCTCAGAGGTGAGTGGGGTTCCCATCCCCTGGCCTATGGTTTTGTTACCGCAATAGTCACAAGAAGGTTCATTTACCCAACTGCATTTACCACACAGGCCAAAAACAGAGATTGTAATCTTTTTTCAGCTCAACGATATGTTGTAATCTTTCAACTTTACAGCTTCTGAGAGAAGGGAGCTTAAGAAAAACCTGAAGGATCTTTTGAACCAGAAAAGCAGCTGAAGCAGGAAAGCATAGTTTCTCTCCTCTTTCGATGGCTCGAAATTCCCCTCCTAATATGTTTGTTACAAACTTGAATCAGTTAAAAAAATCTAGCATAAGCTCTAAAATTTCATCAAGGATTTTTCCGATTATCAGAACTTATAGTTTCTATTAATCAGTGAATATAATCTGAAACCTTGGCTAAAGAAACCAAAGCTTTCTCCTCGAGCTCGTCTTCAGGAACAGTCTTTCGAGCAGCTTCTTGACGGACTGGATCTTCATACTGAAACAATTAAAAAAAAAACATTACAATCATACATCAAACACATAAACAAAAACATTCTTTGATCAAAAAAAAAACATTAAAACTTCTAGTAGAAAAGATTAAAAAAAAAAAAGGAATCAAAGACTAGTCTCTATCACCATGAGGACTTGGCTGACATAAGGTCTTATTCTCCTCTCGAATTCACCGTTATCTTGTTGAGCTACAAACTGCTGAAACATCATCGCCTCTTCTTCCGCCTGTTATCACAAAAACAAATATTACTTAAAACATGATCATCATCAAGAACAAAAACAATCAAAATACAAAACTGAACCAAAACCTGCAACATTCGTGCAAACTCTTCGTCTGACTGCAGCATCTCCGCGTTAGATTGCTCATTCTCACCAGAGATTGCTTCTGACTTCTTCTCCTCCTCAGAGTTTCCTCCAATAGAGAGCAATCGAAGCTTATCGGATATGGAAGCGAGATCAGTCTCATCCGACAATACTCGATCATCATCTTCCGCAACGATCTATCGACCATAATTGACCAAATTTAGATAACAGAAACCAATCAGAGATTCCAATCCTCAGATTAGAAAAAAGAAAAAGTACCTTTTGCTCATCGGGGGGAACAAAAGTGACGGAGAAAATCTGATACTGTAGAACCTGCGAGAGAAACATGACAAAAGCATTTCACTTTATGTCCGAAAATAAACGTAATTGATTCCGACACGAATATGTATTGCAAGACAGACAAGAAAGACAGAGAGAGAGACCTCAAGACCATCTTCTGTATTGTAGTCAATTTCAAAGCTCGAATCATCGTGGAGGATGACAAACTTTCGAGCAACCATTTTCTCAGAAGATGAGTTTAATTTGAGATTCCAAAAAAATGATCACTTTCTTCTTCTTAACAGAGAAGAAAACAGAAAAAGTCTTTCGAATAAAGACGAGGCTTGGTTTTCTCTTAATAAACCATGAACCGGCGGCCGGTTCACTTGTACCATTTGGTTTGTTATGAATGGGAAACTACTACACATACACATCGTTTCTTTTAGGCCTGCGCATTTTACCTAGATCCGAAAATATAGATTCAGTTCGGATTCGGGTCTGGATCTATGCTAAAGTATCTATTGAATCTTTTCTTTTAGATTTCTGGGTTTTGGTTCGGGTCCAAAACCTACCCAAAATCCGATCGGGTACCCGATGTATTCGAAAATTATTGTATATAATTTGGGTGATTACGTATATTTTTGGTAATTTAGATTTTTTTTCAGTTTCGAGTTCGGGTTTTCGGTATAATTTCAGGTTTAGGTAAAATTTTAGAGTTTCAGAAAATATAATTTAGGTATTCAAGTAAAATTCGGGTATCTTTTGGGTTTTTGAGTCTTAGGTAAATTTTCGGATATTTTTACAGTTCTTTGGATATTTTTGGAGTTTTCAGATATTTTTTTGAGTTTTCGGATTCAATTCGGGTATTTCGGATCCTTTTCGGGTCTTAAAATTACATATATTTTATGGGTATTAGAATTATATATTCGAACCGATCCAGACCTGAAAAGACCCGACTCGGAACTGACCCGAAAAATTATAGGTATATGGATCTAAGTTTTCAGAATATGAAAAACCTTGACCCGACCGGATGATCCGGATGCCCATACGTAGTTTCTTTATATGAAGATCTTTTTGGCTAGCTACCAAATTTAATACGTAAGATAAGATCAGCCATAAGTTGATTAAAGATTCATTTCCTTTTTCTCTAAGTAGATTCACATAAACAAAAAGACATGTGATTTTGTATTTTGAAACTGTAAAAACAAAAACATATGAACTGAAATTTTTTCATCATAAGTAATCCAAATGGAAGCTGAACCGGTTTGATTTCAATCAATTTCCACAAATATGAAAACATGATCAAGGTCAAACCGGAACCCTTAACCACATCATTAGGACGTAAGACTTAAGACAGATATCAGAGGGCAAACTCAACCTACTCTTACACACTGGGTGTTAGTACTACATAATAGAAAGTAATAAGAAGTTACTAATTATAAAGCTTGTTATCTTCAGACATCAGCAACATTGGTTAAACTAGTTGAAATAATTGACAACTTGGAGATTATCTTCACCCAAAGCTCTGTTCTGAAACACAGAAGCTTCCTCTTCAACACTTTCAAAATCATAGATAAGATGTGGATTCATCGTGGAGACATGATTAGCAGCTTTGTTCTGAAACACCAAAGCTCCGTCTTCAAATACACCTTCAGACACAGAGATGGGAGGATTTGGATTCGTAGAGACATCATGAGCAGCAGCTTCAAAGTTGATCAAAAGACTTCCCGTAGTCTCATGAAGCTCTCGAGTGCTATCCAAAACACCATAATCGAATGCTGAACTGTCACAAGTCGTCACGGGATCCATCGGTTCATCAATATTCATCTCTTGGTTGTACACATCCAAGCTTCCACTTAAACCGTTTATGTTGTCGTCCTCTTTAGCACAAAAACTACCACAAATAGCCAGGATCTGATCTTGCTCTTCAGTTATCTTCTTGTCAAAACCCTCGGGCAAATCATCATCACCAGGGATATTTAGGGTTTCATCCACGTCTCGAGTCCCATGTTGCGAAACAACGTCGTCGCTCTTCAGGTCTTCATCACTACTACTAACAAACTCTCCAGAACGTAGTTTACTCAACATCCTCTCCATGGCTTTCATAGCGTCCATCAATTCCCTAGGGTCCTTCGATTTAGAAAGACTCTCTTTCTCCCACCAACACTCTAACCCTAGCTCCCTACGAGCCATGCATACGCCAATATCCTCGTCCATCGGCTCTTCCCGAACAGGAGCAAGACGCTGTCCCGTGAGATAAGCATTCACGACGGCATCCACGGAAGAGTGACCGAAGGAGAAGAAAGAGACGTTGGAATGCGTAGAAGGAGGAGTGGCCAGTATAGCTATCTGTGCGTTGGCGAGAAGACAGAGCTGCGCGGCTTTGCTGTGAAGTCCGGAACTGCGTTTGGTGAAAGTAGTCGCGAGATACTCCCTCCTGCTGATCTTTTCCATCTTATCGATCTTTCTCTTAGTGCCTCCTCCTCCGCTTTTCACCATTCTCGTTTTCCTTTACGTACAGTGAGAGAGATAGAGAGATCAAATTAATATATATATAGGAGAGACTTTTCCTTTTTTTTTTTAGGGTGAGTAATTTGTTTTGCGTGTGATGTGATCTTTATGACCTCTCTCCCTCTGTATCTTATATAGATTGTGTGGATTATTGATTTACAGAAAAAGGAAATAGACTCGAAATTCCGGTCAAACCGGTTTCGGTTTAACTTAACCAAATTACGTAACCAGTTTTAACTTTTTAAGTCAAACAACACGACTTGGTTTCCCGAGTTTATTAAACGTTACAGTCTAAACCAGACCAATTGAATTTCATTTTTTCGGTTTACATAACTACTAAACCGATTAAACCATTTATAAGTCGATCGAAAACAGATATTAGACTGGGTCAAATTAATTTAACCGGAATTTAATTGGCGCCAAAACTCCGGCCGACCAAACTAATAGGAGTTTGAGTCCGAAAATAATCACATCTAGACAAATCAGGTTTTTCTATATGTATTAAATTTTTAAAAATCGCAACTAAGAATCTACAAATATATTTTTCCTACGAAACACTAAATTTACAAATAGGTAGAGATTAAGATCAAGGAACCACTAAATTTCATGCAATTAGGCAACAAAAATCCACTGAAAGTGAAGCTTAATGCTTTTATGAAATTTGCTACTCTTAGTAGGAAAAAAAAAGTTCAAGCTTTTGCAATGTATGAATGAAAAGTATCAAACTCAAGTTTAATTTCTTTTACAAAATGGTACAAGCTTTTAATCATGTTGATTTAGTATAAAACATTACGTACTGTGC
Source organism: Brassica nigra (assembly GCA_016432835.1). Classification (NCBI taxonomy): domain Eukaryota; kingdom Viridiplantae; phylum Streptophyta; class Magnoliopsida; order Brassicales; family Brassicaceae; genus Brassica; species Brassica nigra. Next base: position 9,273,320 of record CM028247.1, on the reverse strand, counting down.
TCTGCGTTTTCGCCATTGCTTCTTCCCGTTCTCTTCTTGCTTGCTGATACTACTAGTGCTAGTGCTGCCAATACATTGACAACTTCTGAAAACGGCTCTCAGCAATATTATCAAATATATATATATATATATTATATACCATCTTGTGCCAGGCGTTATGCTATTATCTCAGTCAGAATGTGATTTTGTTTCATATTATGTAATATATTTTTTTGTCAAATATTATGTAAAATATAATTTTGCCACTTTTCAGATCAAAATGTAATATTTTCTTAACCTCAAATTATTAACTCATGTTTTGACGAAAAGTTAATATAGTTTTGATTTGTTGGACTTTAGAGAAGTTTCTTTTTAAAAAAGAAATTTATTTTTCTTTTTGAAAAATAAAAAATGTTGCCGTTGTAGATAAAAAAGGGATTATGAATGTATATATCTCACTGTGAGAAGTCAGAGATTTTTTTCCTTATAATACCCTCCATTTAAGCCAAAATCTTTTTTTATATATATTCTACTTAGTAGTCAAATAAAAATATCAACAAAATCTCAAATTCCATTTCATTCTTTTCATTCTTGTGGTTTTTTAGCCAAAAGCTTTTTATACATATTATAAAAAAAAATCCTTGTGAGCTTTTTATTCAAGATGGATGGAGAATCTTCTAATGGCCCTCTCAGGCTTGGTGGAGTTTCTGAAGTGGCCTCGACATCTGATCAACCTGGTGATGGTGTTGACAAGAACGAAAAATACGCTATACATATACAAGATGAGGAGTATATGATCAAATCTATTCAACGGCCAAGAAGAAAGAGGAGCGCGACTTCTAATCTACTTAACATAAAAGTGGATGAAGATGAGATTGTCGCTGACTATCCTCTCCCATCTTATTACAACTATTCCCAACAAGAAACAGATGAGATTGCACTTTATAATGCTGGCTATCTGGTCCAGCTGCCTCGCAGGATTCTTCACAATTGGACTCTGTACAACTCCGAAACAAGGTTGATATCCCTGGAGCGTCTTCCTATGATGAGGCCTTGCTTTGATACTGATGTAAGTATCTTTGGATCTGGTGTGCTGGCCGAGGATGATGGAAGTAGCTGGATTTGTCTTGATGGTTCTGACATCTCTACGCAGTCACAGGATTGTAAAGGGATACCCATATACCTCACTCAAATAAAGGAATGGCTGATTGAGTATGATTCATCACTGGTATCGATTTCAATACGTACAGATGTGGCCTGGTAAGCTTTCTATTAGATTACTTAGAGCATCTTCATCCCTCATCGTAGAGATGGGGATGCTCTTACATACGCCCAAGTTTTTTTAAGTTGCATGAAAACTATAGAAACGTTATGTATAGGGCTGGGCATAAAATTGTAACCCAAAATCCGAATCAAATCTGAACCAAAAAACCTAATCTGTATCCAGTCCGAAATTTAAAAATATTCAAATGGGTCGGTAGGGTGTTACAGAACAATATATGAATTCAAAATGTTATTAACCGAATCCGAACGGATAACCCAAAATATCCAAAAATCCTCCAAAAAAATATCCGAAGAAACCGATCCAAGTATCCAAATTAATATATAATATAAATATCTGAGATATAAATATGTACTTCAAATATTCATTTTCATATTTATTTCAGTATGATATCTAACAACAAGTATTTAAAATTTAAATAAGTACCTTAAATACTCAATTCTATATAAATAGTATATATTTCTTATGTTTTGTTTTTGATTTTAGATTTTACTTCGAATATTTCTGAACCGATCCATTATAAACTGAATTCGAACGATATATCATATATAGTTACGTTATGAGTTATATGATGTAATACAAAATTGACCCTAAACCAATGTGTTATATCTGATCCCGATCTATACTTACAAATTTACTAGTATGAGACCTCGGATGTTTTACAAAATAGAATCGAAATCTAAAAATACAATCCAAATTCGAATGGATATCCGAACGCCAATATATAGTTAAATATATTATACATGAGAAAGTGTATTATTTATTTAAACCATTAAAAATTCAGGGTTTATTTTGTAGTTTTATATAACAACTTAAAAGTACCTGGGAAACGTAATAAGTACATATCTAAGACAGGCTGATGATTATTTTGTTGTATTAATAATTCATAAATCTAATTAAATCATACTGTGATTATTTTTATTTCGTATTCGATTAACACTCTCGTTATAATCTATAATCTAGAAAAAATAAACAAGTACATGACAAACGTACTAACTAAATATATATAAAAGGTTAGAGATTTATTTTATTATTTTAGTAACTTGGATGTTTACTTAAGTTATTACTTATTACTGTGAGGTTTTTTTTTTCTACTCCAAATTAATACCCACGTTTATACTTTATACTGTAACCTAAAGTTAAAAACTAGAAGTACATGAAAACGCAATAACTAAATATTTAATAAACGTTACAAACATTTTGTTAATTTAGTAACTTAAGAGTTTAATTAAGTGTGTTTTCTTCCTAAGTGATCATTATTGCCTATCCATTTGTGGTTTGGTTTCCATGCAACCTAGCCCCTTTTTCTACTTTTTGTTTTTTCTTTCCAATTGCTGACGTAGCAGGTATATGCATGCAGGTATCGACTTGGGAAACCATCAACGCAATACTCCCCTTGGCATGAACCTATACTGAAAACAGCAAGGGTTGCGACAAGCATTATTTCCTTGCTTGTGAAGCAAGCTAGAATGGCTAGGCTTTCGTTTAGAGATGTCATCAAAAGAGTGTCTGAATACCAGCACGACAATAAAGCTTACATTTCCTCTGATCCCTCAGCTGTGGAGAGATATTTGGTCGTCCATGGGCAAGTTATTTTGCAGATTTTTGCAAAATACCGTAAAGAAGATCTCAAAAAGTGTGCATTTATGACTGATCTTGCAAGTAAAATGCAGGAAAGGCACCACACAAAATGGGCCAGGAAGAAGAGGAAAATATTGCCAAAGAAAGTAAATCTGGAACCAAAGGAAGTTATGGGATATGTGGCATCCAAGAAAAAGAAAATATTGTCAAAGAAACCAAGAAAAGGTATGGGATATGTGGCATGCAAGAGGAATGCTATGCAGGCAACAAAAACTCAACTAATTGATAGAATTTGGGGACAATATTACTCAGAATTTGGGGCCATAGGTGCAGAAAATGTCAAGGAAAGCCAAAATAAAGAAGAAGGTGATGTAGAGGTACCTTCGGTCATGGAAACAAGATGGGAAGGTGAGATTCTAGGAAAAACTTCTGCTGGTGAGCCTCTCTATGGACAAGCCTTAGTTAGAGGAGAGCTAGTAGCTGTAGGTGGTGCTGTCCTCTTGGAAGTTTATAAAACTGCGGTCATATACTTTGTGGAGTACATGTTCGAAAGTTCAGATCACTGCAAAATGCTACATGGAAGACACCTACAAAGAGGATCCGAGACTGTTCTAGGATACGCTGCTAACGAGAGGGAACTGTTCCTGACCAATGCATGCATGACTGTTCAGCTTAAGGACATAAAAGGAACAGTCAGTTTAGAGATTCGATCAAGGCCATGGGGACATCAGTATAGGAAAGAGAACAACGCTGCGGATGAGCTTGACCGAGCAAGAGCAGAAGAGAGAAGAGCACAGCACTTGAAGACAGAATATTTCTGCAAATGCTTGTATTCACCTGTGAGAGGGGGTTTCTTTAGTCTTCAACTCAACGACCTAGGACGTGGTTCAGGATCATGCAGTTCATGTGAGATCAGGGAGGAGGAAAATGAACGGTCAAAACTCGAAGTCAATATATCAAAGAGAGGGTTTGTCTACGATGGGATTGATTACTGCATTGAGGATTATGTATACGTCAAGCCATTATATATGATTGATCCTGAGAAGAACATTGCCTTAGATGCTTTTTGTGTCTGCCAAGTACTTGATATAGTTTTCCCAAAATCATCAAAAGATGCTTTGTTTGAGGTCAAACTGAGAAGGTTCTACAGGCCTGAGGATATATCAACAGAGAAGGCTTATACTTCAAATATTCAAGAGGTAAAAACTATATCTTATATATGTTATTTATGTAGTGATGTTGGTTTGGCTTATAATCTTTTTTTTTAAATTCCTTTTTGGAATTTTCTTTAGCTGTATTACAGTGAGGACATATATTTTCTCCCTCCAGAGGTTCTAGAAGGAAAATGTGAAGTACGGAAGAAACATAATATGCCCTTACGCAATGACTATCTGATATTAGACAATATCTTCTACTGTGAACTTTTCTATGACATTTCTAGAGGCTCTCTCCATCAGGTATACAAATAGTTTGTTAACATTATTGCCTTTATTTAATACAAAGTTGAAATGTTACTATAAACTGTCTTGTAACAGATGCCTGTCCATATCAAACCAAAGTTATCAACCATTAAGGACGACACACTTTTAAGGAAGCTAAAGGGGAAGGGAGTAGAGGGTGAAATTGATTCTGATGAGTTACCTAAGGAGATGCGTCTGGCTACACTTGACATTTTTGCCGGTTGTGGTGGCATGTCTAAGGGACTGGAACAGTCAGGTATATATTATCTATCTCCAGTCAACTCTTTTATGTATTTGAACAAATTTGATTCATTTGTATGGTTTATGCACACAAGGTGTATCTGAAACAAAGTGGGCGATTGAGTATGAAGAGGCAGCAGGACAGGCTTTTAAACAAAACCATCCTGAGTCAACGGTTTTTGTTAACAACTGCAATGTGATTCTTAGGTAAAAATGGTCAACACTTACTCTTCCAGTGAAGGTTATTTCTTGTGTTTGTGATGAGTTCTTTTGAGATTAATTATCTGCAGGGCTATAATGGAGAAATGTGGAGATAAAGATGAGTGTATCTCTACTACAGAGGCAAATGAACTTGCAGCTAAACTTGATGAGGAACAGAAGCGTGCTCTGCCACTGCCTGGTCAAGTTGATTTCATCAACGGAGGACCTCCATGCCAAGTATATATATTTCTCAAACTTTGTGTGAAATCTTTTTTTAAAGAAGTGAAAAGCTTATTAAACTGCTGCAATTTTGGCAGGGATTTTCTGGCATGAACAGGTTCCAGGAAGGCCATTGGAGTCAAGTTCAGCGTGAAATGATACTAGCATTCTTGTCCTTTGCTGATTATTTCCGGCCAAGGTATTTTCTTCTGGAGAACGTGAGGAGGTTCGTGTCATTCAATGGAGGGCAGACGTTTAAACTCACTCTGGCTTCTCTTCTTGAAATGGGATACCAGGTAAAAAAAACTTCCTTAGCCACATGTCTCTCTCTATGTTCCACACTTGATTGCTCTTTAGTAGAAGTTGGCATGGCATTTATATAATGTTGTTTTTCTAGGTGAGGTTTGGAGTGTTGGAGGCAGGTGCATATGGAGTTTCTCAAACTCGCAAAAGAGCTTTTATTTGGGCAGCTGCACCAGGAGAAGTTCTTCCAGAATGGCCTGAGCCTATGCATGTCTTTGGTTCTCCAGAGTTGAAAATAAAACTGTCCAAAAGATCACACTATGCTGCTGTACGTAGTACTCAATATGGTGCACCTTTCCGCTCTATCACTGTGAAAGATACCATTGATGATCTTCCACCTATAGAAAATGGAGAATCCAACACCAACCGAGAGGTATGCATGATAACACTTCATGAAAATTATATGTATGATACGTATATTGAATCATTTTTTATTGGGGTACTGTTGTGTCTTGTAGTATGGAGCTGATCCAGTCTCTTGGTTCCAAAAGAAGATAAGAGGAAACATGTTTGTTCTCACTGATCATATATGTAAAGAGATGGATGAAAAAAACCTCATCCGGTGTAAGAGTATACCAAGGAGTCCAGGTGCTGATTGGCGCGAACTCAAAAACGTAAAGGTCAGTCTTATGCATCATAACTAGCGTAAGGGAAGTAAAAGGAACTCTATTAAAAACTAGAGATAAACTTGAATGTTTTTTGCTTCTAATGTATTACAGATTAAGTTATCAAATGGGAAGATGGTAGATATGATTCCAGCTTGTCTTTCAAACAAAGCTAAGACTCACAACAGGTGGAAAGGACAATATGGGAGATTAGACATGCAAGGAAACTTTCCTACTTCCATCACCGATCCTCGGCCAAATGGTATGGTTGGAATGTGCTTTCATCCTGACCAAGACAGGATTCTTTCTGTCCGTGAATGCGCCCGATCTCAGGTAACAATTAAAAAAAAAAAAAACTCTCCTGAGCATCAGTAAACATTGTGGAGATGGCAAAACCCTTAATTGTTTGTATGGATGGAAAGATGTTTCTTGTTTCAGATGTTATGATGAGTTTTTTGGATATATAGTAACTGATTGGTATATGAACAATTGTGCAGGGGTTTCCGGATAGCTATGAGTTCGCAGGGAGAATAGTAGACAAGCATAGGCAGATTGGGAATGCTGTGCCTCCACCATTGGCTTTTGCTCTAGGTCGTAAGCTCAAAGAAGCCGTACTTCTCAAGAAACCTCTTCAACAGTAACCCTAAAGGGGCCAATTATCTGAGTCATTTGTAATCCTTCTCTTGAAACTCTCTCTTATTGCCTTGATGGTTTATGAGACTTTTCTTTTATATAAATTTGGGGATTGTTGAACTGAATTTTCCGTATAAGACAAAAACCTTGAATCTATTAATCAGCTTCTGTTGAGAGCTTTTTCTCTGTATGAATTAAAAGTTATCACAGTAAAAGTTTAATTCCTTAAAAAGCAAAAGAGGGTGCAAAATTTTCACCATGTTATATAATAATAGTATGAAACAACAAATGCTCTGTTTTTTTTCTCACCATTGCTTCTTTCCCTTTTTCTTCTTCTTGCAGCTACTACTAGTACTACTGGCAGTTGCAGAAGTAGGGCTCTCGGCGGCACTATCAAACATACCGGCTTGTGCCGCGTTCTGCAACCACTCGTAGAACTCTTCCTCTGTCATTGTTTCATCCATGTTTGCATTTGGCATTCTCTGGTTACCTCTTTGCCCTGATGAACCACTTGTTCCTCGTTTTGCACCTGTCACGTTTGTGTTCACATGGAAACTCGGCTTGTGGGTGTTTGCAGGACATCTCATTCCCTTACAACAATTCAAACAAACGCAAAAATTTCAATCCTTCCGAAACAAAACCAAGCGAATCTCTTAGGAAAAGCCAAAGCGATGTTTTTTGGGGGGGGTACCTGACAAATATACCACTCAGAAGCTTCATATACTTTGCTGTCTGCACAAACGTAAGCACGCGGCAGATCAACCTGCGTTACAACAACAAACCTTTAGCATGACTATGAGAAACCATATCAATCTAGTCGTCTTGTGGATCAACCAGCACAGTGTCTACTTCTTTTCTCAAATCTTTTTCAATACAGAGCATTTACCAAAGCTGAAATGAAAACTTTTTTTTGTATAGAAAATACCTTTTGAATCAACCCGAACAAGACGTGATGTGAAGATTGTTCAACCCAACCATCTCCATCTTTTGCTTGATGAAAGTCCTTACAATCCTTGAGATACAAAAGCGGAGCTAGGGTGAATCGGTTAAGTACTAGGATTTACACTTCCGCTCAAGAAGTTAATGTAAATATAAAGCATCTCTAAGATGAAGATGAAGAAAAAAACCTGGCACCATCTTGCTGTAGATTTTGATTTCTTTGTTAGAAACCAGGCATGGAGATTGCCACATTTTTTACACGCTATTTGTCTACACTCTCTTAAAGCTTCCTCTCCTTCACCTTCTGAGCTTCCAAAACCATGTCCCCTAGTGTCCTGGTTCTTAATAAAGAGAGTGAGAGAAAAAATGACACTTTGAGAAACAAAGATGTATTTCAAAAGACGAAATAACAGCCAGACAAACTATAAACATACCCTCTGAGAAGAATTCTGAAACCTTCGAAAGTAGTTGAGTAGTTCTTCTCTCTTTAACTCATCGTCATATGATTTCCGTTTTACAGAATCAAGCAACACCTAAACGCCAGAAAGGGGGAGCTTGATGCACTGATACAAATAGAAATGAGAAATAGAAAAAAGTACCTCATAGGCATTCTGAAGTTTCTTAAAAGCTTCGGCTGCTTTCTCATTCCCCATGTTTTTATCAGGATGCACCAGCATCGCCTATTAAATAATTTACAATGCTTATAAACTCAATCTACATTTTGTTGCCTATTAGTACTCAAGAAAACAACACAGGCAGAGAGAGACATTCACTTTAAAGAGAGAGCTAAACAACGTTACCTTCTTCCTATATTCTCGCTTGATATAAGCCATGTCAACGTTCCCATACCGAGGTACGCCTAAAGCTGAGTAGTGGTCAGCACAGTTCAGTAACCGAGCAACTTCACCTTCAGATGTTAACTCAGAGTCTGTTCCGCTAGTTGACGGGACTCCTGGGCCACGGTCTCCAGGAAAGCCAGGGCCGTTTTCAAAAGAGGAACCATTTAAGGGCTCACTGGATCCATCATCTGTGCTCTGCTGGTTTATTTTGTTCTTAAAGAAATAGATAAGAGCATCGGTTGAGATGAAAGCAAGATTAAAAGCCAAAAGAAGACCTAGCCATCCGACATAACTCCATGCACTATAGACTGAATACACTGTGAGGATAAACAGTGCAATGCGCTCGTGCTTCGTCATGAATGCCAGACCTTTAGATCATTAACCATTGCACAATGTATCAGACAAAATGATTCAAGGGTATAGTTTCCTCCACAAGATTGAGACAGGAAAGAGTTTACCTCCGACGAAGAGGAATAGCAGAGTTGTCCAAAAGCTACCATAGAGCCACAGAAAAACCAAACTAGAAACGGCAAGGGTAATGGACCCAATTACAAATCCGATGAACAAGGACACCAGAACAGTTGCAACCTAAAATCATAACGAATATTAACATGTGCATAAAAAGTAAAAACAATAAGAAATTTATATATGAGATTCTTACCGACATCAGTATAAATTTGGTCATGCCGATCATGGAAAACGCTGAGAAGACACCACACCACATGATTGAGAAAAACGATGCTGTCCCCATCCTGATGAAAGAATCAAAGCCTCGGATTGCACAGTCCAACCAAACCAAAGCTAGAAGAAGAACTATGCTGCCAAAGTGCATAAGCCATCTGAACACAACCGGGCACGCTACCCGGATCTTCTTCGTAACAAGGTCACGGGCTTTATACACTCGTGACTTGACAGAAACCATCAAAGGCCTGTTTCTTTCCATCCACTGATTCACTTCCCTTGATACGGTAGCAGCGGGTACCCTCAGTTTCCTGATCGCTGCATTGTACGCTAGCCCAATATTCTCAGAGGGGCTGTTGGTGCTCAGGATATCCAGCAAGCTCCTCATAAGACCGTTGATGTGTTCACGACCAAACGGAGCATATCTAGTCTCTTGGCTTGTAAAGCCAGGTTCGTTATTATTATCATCTCCAGCTAAATCTGTCTCTGAAGCAACAGGGTGATCTATATCCTCAACTGCAGCCATGTCTATCTCTGAAGTTTCACTACTTCTTGTGCGTTTATCATCATCATGGCGATTCTGTTTCAGGACACTCTCGGCTTCGCTAGCTTTCCCTTGTCCCTTTTTAGACGGAGGCAAAGAATCGGGAGGAGTTTTCTTTCTTTGTTTGGTTTGGTTGTGATCTACTCCGTTCTTCTGATGACTTCCTTTCCGAGCCATTACGAACTCAAATCAGGTGCTTGTAGAGTGAAACCAAATGAGACTTCCTCTAGCATTACCTGCCACAGGGAAAAAGGCAGAGGGAATAATCAAGTCAAGGGACATAGCAATCTTGAAAAAACCAAGTGACGTCTAAGCTAAGATATGAAACTACAGTAGTTAAATCAAACAACTTTCAGCAAGGCTTAAAAAAAAAGTTCAAATCTTTGAATAAAAAGGACGAAACTTTCGTTACGGGAGAGGAATTGAGATCAAACCCATGAAGAAGTTTTCTAATTTCGAGGGAATTTAAGCGAAATTAACCTAGAGAGCAGTGGAAAGAGGCATGAAGAACACGAATTCCAAAAGGCGAAATTGAGGATAAAAACGAGAAAAAAAGGGGAACCTGAAACTCTGATTCCAAAGGAGAGGCGCAGCGAAGGAAGGAGATTCCATGACCATGAGGAAGAAGAAAGTCAATTACGAGGAGGCCCACAAGGAAAAAAAAATAACGAAACAAAGTGTGCCCTAGAGCAGAATCAAATCAATCAATCGATTTTTTACCAGATTGAGATTTATCTTCTGTGAGTGACTGAAAGAAAGAAAGACGGGCACGATTTCAATTCGCAATTGAAGAGGGAGGCGATCACAAAAACGGAGGTATCGGCCGGCGGTGTCACTGTTTTAAGATGAGCTGTAATATTACAAATTATCGCAGATATATTAATTAGGAGTGTATATACACCCATACCGTTCCCGTTTTGGTAAAAAAAAAAAAAGAACTACTCCACGTTAAAGAGGTAAGAAGAGTAAATCATTCTCAATTTATTAAAAGAGAATTTCGGTGTCTTTTTACTGCCGTTTAAACCCAAGTAGTAGTATAAAAAAAACAGTATAGAAACTTTTAAGATTACATTTAAAGATGCTGGAATTATGTTTTCGATATGGTTACAGACTGAGTTATAGAGTTTATGCAATTTAGCTGGTTTTACAATTGCCAAAGAGTAGTTGTTATGCGTAACCGTCCGTTTAGGGCGTAGCTCAAATGGGTTATATAGTTCATTCACCTTTGTTAGCTACTTAAAGCTGTTTGCTTTTCTTATTTAATTTGAAGGCCCGTTTTTTTTTAAAACAAAAAAAAACCTTTGTTAGCTACTTAAAGCTGTTTAACTTGCGCCCAAATGCCGGAGGCATACTATTGGTAAACTCGTTTGTATATATTTTTTTGTGACATGAACATATGTATTTTTATAAATTTAAACATAGTATTTTTACAATATATCTCTGTTTTCTAAAGAGTCTCAAATTATTATTTTCTTATTACACTAAAATGACATTTTAGAATTTCAGTGCTAGTTATATTTAATTTCATCTTAATATCAATTAAAAATGCATCGATTTTATAAATAAAATTATTTATCTTAAATATTATTGGTTAAATAGATATAATTAATGAAAACACTGTAAAAACTAATGAAAACATGTATACATTTCAATCAATTTCTTAATATGTGTAAAAATGTTTAAGTGATATTTTTATGATATTCTTATAATATTTTAGTGCATGGTAATGCATAATAATAAATTATATGACTATTTAAATATTGGTATAAATTGTATAACTAAACTTCTAAATTTTATAAATATACTTTTTATCGTCACTTCGACTCCCCTCCCAAAGAAAAAAAAAACTATTATCACATGCGGACTTCATCCATTATAATATAGAATAGACCTTTACTACATTAATAAGAAACTGGTGAACATTAGTTTAGATCCCGTGTATGGTTAAGAGACAAATTAGTTTTGTGCGTTGGTGAATGTCACCATCTTGTTAGCTATTTAGTATTGTAACTGGCTTACGTGCAATACAAGAGAAACTAGACAACCATAGGCTAACAAGAAAATAAGAGTATTAGAACAAGAAAAGGATATCCTTTGGGTAATATGTATATAAATAAATAAAAAGACAAAACAGGAGTTCCAATTTGTAAGGTAAAAGACACGAGATAGATCCTCTTAGAACGCATATTCCCAAACTTGCACAACATCTCAAAACACAATAAAGGTACCAACGCACAACTTTGAAAACATCATCTCCTAAAATAAAAACATACTTAACTTCTTATCCAATAATCGTCGTTATGGTGGCAGAAGCCATGAGAAACAAGGCAGAGGTGTACCATGGAGACAAGACATGCAGAGAGATATTCGGTTCGCTTTTGTCCGAGATCGGTTTACCAAACCGGCTCTTAAGTAACCAGGAGATAGAAGAATGTGGATATGTGAAGGACACGGGCTTCGTGTGGTTAAAGCACAAGAAGAAGAAGAAGAAAGACGAGAGAAAGAGACATCAAGACTTGTTTAGATTCGATAACGTTGTGGTATGTTTCGAAGATGAAGTCACAGCTTATTTCCAGCCGAACACGATCAAGAAACTCACTGGGGTTAAGGCCAAGGAGTTCGTGGTCTGGATCTCGCTCGGTGAGATTCATGTAAACCGTCCATCTGGTTTGATTACTTTCAAGACACAGGTCGGTTTATTGTCCAAGTCGTTGCCTTTGTCTGTTTTTGAAGACGTTGGTGTTATGGAGAAGCCTAAGCAGGATCAGCAAAAAATCAAGGAAACCAAAATCTATCTGTAGTAAATTTTAAAAAAAAAAAAAACTGAAGAAACAAATTGTATATATGTATATGTTACCTTTAATTTTTATTTCAAACAAAATAAACAAAACAAAAAATGTAGAAAATGCAACATAAACATTTACATATTATGGTGCTGCAAAAGGCGTGAGCTGAGGCTCTAGTACCAAATCCTTTAAACACTATGCTATCAACAACACTACAAGCTTCAGTCTCATAGTCCCTCATCTTCCAGATCTATGGTAACCAGCCATAACCACATAAAACCTCTTCCACGTTACATCACAAGCCAACAAGAGTTAGCCTCACCATCTGGATAAAACCGAGTGACGAGTCTCTCTCTCTCTCTGCTCTAAGGAAATCTCCTAAACTCTCTAGTCGATGGGTTACAGACCATAGTAAAGGCAATTGAACCTGAACAGTGACTTTGAACAGGTAATCCCGCCAGAATCTGGAGGATGATCTCGTCTGGAAAGAGAGAACCTTTCTGGTTACCCATTAGGAGATCAACAAATGACGAAGAGATAAGGAATCAACATTTAAAAAAAAAAAAAAAAAACTGAACTTTCTGGTCTTTCTTACCGCATCATTTAAGCGCTAAGCTCGAAAGCTGATCGTAGAGATTATGTGTTTATATTACCCATCGACGGAATCCGTATATTAGAGAGAATCGGATTCACATCATCTTGGCGAAAAATGGAGAAAGAAGAAATCGAATCGCGCAAGCGTTCCGCGTTGGACAAGTATATGATGGGGGAAGAAGAACAGAGCGCTTTGTCTATTTTAGGCCTAAGGCCCATATCTATACTATCAACAAAGATGAACGTGACGTATTTTTTGTTTTAGGCCCATAAGTGTTATTAGAACTTTTATATACAATGGTTTGTTCCTTAAATTCTTGATCGTTCTTAGTTGTTCAAAAATCAAAAGTTTGTATTAAAAAAGAAAAATAATTTATTGTGTACTTATAAACAAGAACTTTTTAATATACCATTAACAAAAGTTAATTTCAGTTTTAACCACCTTTTTGTGAGGTTTTAGAGGGTTTTCGAAACTAGTCAATAGGTTTTCAATAGTTACTTTGTTTAACTTTTTAATATACCATTAACAAAAGTTAATTTATTGCATGACTTCATATATTTGTAGTTTTTGTAACTACGTTCAAATTCAAATATGACTTATCCTAGCATTAGCAATAGTTCTATAGTTGATTCCAAATTAATAGTGTAGATTTGATAAGAACATGATTAATGGGAGATTCGTAGGGTGGAGTTCTTAGTGGAATATAAGAAATTGTTTCTTTATTTTTAACTAAAAAACTAAAATATAGTGACTTTATAATAGAGCTGGAGTTTTCTCCAATTATACTCTATTTTAGAGTAAAAATAGAGTGATTAACAAACAAAAAACAATTTACTCTATATTTCACTCTATTATAGAGTGAGAAATAGAGTACCATTGAAGTACTTTTACTCTAAATTCTATTTTAGTGTAAAAAATAGAGTGATGATGGAGATACCCTAAAAACCTCATCCTAAGACCATCTCCAATGGTACACAAAAAAATATTCTATAATTCACTCTATAATAGAGTAATTCTATTATAGAGTTGGATTCGCTTCAATGGTTCACTCTATAATAGAGTGAAATATAGAGTAATGTTGTTTTTTTACTCTATATTTGGAGTTAAAAGTAACATTACTCTATATTCCACTCTATTATAGAGTGAACCATTGGAGCAAATTCAACTCTATAATAGAATTGTTCTGTTTTAGAGTAAATTATAGAATAATTTTTTGTGTACCATTGGAGATTCCCTAAGAACCCCCATTAATAATGCTCTAAGAGCACCTTTATTGCAGTTCCCACAAAGGGTTTCTGGATCCAAAATCAATGTAGGGGTCCCACCAATGTGCTCAAACTGATCGTAGAAGGTCTGAGCTGAGGATCGTGCGGCTTGAGTTTTTTACACTGTTCGCAGGCCCCACCTACACGTGGCGACCCGCGATTGGTGCAATTTTAATTAATGAGTTTCAGGGATGACGATGCTGTAAGTAAAATTTTAGTAAGCGAAGAAACTACATGTAGAGATACCGCGCGACTTATAACTTATGACTTAGGATTCTTCCACACATGAAGGATATTTGACGTCTTGCTTCTTCTTGGGCCAACCTTGTGATAACACAATTATATGTACGTAGCCCTTACGTATACTGTATATACAAACAAAATGACTAGTCGTCTACGTATATACACTGTATACATGGTATAAACTCACAATCATGTATACTTGTATAGTATAGATGCATGCATATAAATTATTAAAGGGAGTGGAAAGTGTCGTTGAGGAGAAGGATTTTGTCGTAACTCGGTAACTTTGTCTCAATGATTTGCGTCTTTGGTCACATCAGTTTCCCTATCTTCCTCAGGCAACTGAAGTTGCTTCTTTACTTCTTCAATTTTTTTGTCTCCCTTTTGCCATTTTCCATATGTTTTTTTTTAACTGATTGATCATATTTTCACATGCCTCTATCTTCGCAAGTATATGAAATTTATTTTAATGGACATCTACGACAAAAACATTACGATAATCTTAATTAATCTCTTGGCGCACGCGTGACTTTTCTTTGTCTGCATGAGGGCTCTCTACAAGAAGATTCATGCCAGTGCTTTTGCATAGGTCCAAAATATTTTTAGATCTTGTCCGACATTTTCCGAAGATTACGCTCTCTCATCGATGTTGACCATGTGTCCGACATTTTGATGTTATCAAGTGTTTTATTTGCCATAACCTCTGACTCTTATTAGAACGAGCATACATGATGATTCGTGACAGATTTTTTTTTTGAAATGTACTTCAGATATATTAAGCCATATAATTATAAATGATAAACCTAGTGACCAAATGGGTCAAATGATCTTAAGAAGAGAGGACTACTAAATGAGTGTTAAAACACGACAAATGGTTTAATTGGATATGATTATATGAGTAGGTTTTTCTTATCTAATCTTTTTTGTCAACATACGTGTATAAGTATTCTCAACAGAGATATTTCATGTCAAAAATGTGTGAAAACATACAATAAATAATCTTTTTTTTTTCCTTAAAGACAGACACAAAATTATACACACATATATATATATATATATTTATACATGCATCTCTATATAGCTACGTCCGTGCGTGTATTGACCATATCTCTTTAAAATATGTATAATTCGTGCAAAACACTCTCTATCTTTCTCATTCGAGTTATGGGTGTATTTGAAAGCCATTCACGGATTGAAGAACCATCAAAATGTCATGATCAAGGTATACACACACACGATAGTTAGTTTGTTAGTTATGTCTATCATTGACTTCTGTAATGGCATAATTTTTATAGGACAAAAAGGCTATATCAAGAAGAAGAAGAAGAAGAAGAAGAAGAAGAAGAAGGTGATCGTAACTTGTTCTTCTTCATGATCAAATCAACGACTCTATCTTACCCTGAGCTTCTTCTTCTTTTTTAAAAAATAAAAAATAAAAATTATTATATCTTCTACTATCTTTTCTTGACCTTGTAAGACCTTTTCTCTACACTTTTTTGTCCTCTTACTATTTCCATCTTCTTGGTTTATCAGTTATGTCCAGTTTCTACATTAGTTGATTGTCTCTGCTAAATCGATGAAGATTTTGTAGTAAACTCATAGGGTTCGTATTCTCTCTCCTTTATTTGTCCCTCTTGAGCTTCCTAAACTTCTCCACTAATTTCTTGTACTATGTATTTTTTTTAAATTAAGAGATCAAAGGAGTTGCTTGTAAACACGTTGTAATGTAACATTATAGTTCGATATTAAATTTTGTTATTCCTTTTCATTTTGTTTCACATACGTATTTGAGTTGTTTTGTGGAGTTTTGGGTCCAAATTCAGATAGTGTAATCGCATTGAGAGATGTTAATCTAAATCAATCCACATCGAAAATTTAGATAAATAATGTCTAATATATAATATATAATAATTTATCCAATTTTAATTAATTTGAAAATTTTTGGTAAAGGGCCAAAAGTAAACCCATGGAAGGAGGAGTTGTCTCTTAAATCCAAAATAAATAATACCATACTAATCAGATAATAGAAAATTAGATATGAGATAGAAAAAATTAACAATTGGCATGACAAAAAAAATTAACAAGAATACCAAAATAT
The DNA here is from genome assembly GCA_016432835.1 of Brassica nigra. Classification (NCBI taxonomy): domain Eukaryota; kingdom Viridiplantae; phylum Streptophyta; class Magnoliopsida; order Brassicales; family Brassicaceae; genus Brassica; species Brassica nigra. Next base: position 9,256,827 of record CM028247.1, on the reverse strand, counting down.
CTTCGAATTAGGAATAGTAGATATGTCACATAAATCAAATCAGAAGATCTCGGAAGTTCAATTGTGAGAAAAAACACCTCAAAATAAATTTGCGATTGAGAATACAAGATTGGTACAAAAAAATCCGCTGAAGGAAAAAGCACAACATACAATAGAATTAAACATGGACTCAAGAAAACCCAACAGTAATTACATAAGCGATTAACACTTTTACTGCATATATGGAAACAAGCTGAATTAAATAGCTTGGCTAGCGTGATATATATGAGTTGTGTAGAGATGAGCTAAAAATGTAAAGAAAAAGTGAAAAAAACAGTCTGAGATACTAAAGTGAGGAACGTCTAGCGAAACCATCCGTTGAATAAACACCAACAGAATTGTCAATTGTGCAATCAGGATTGGGTTTTATCTGTTTTTTCTTCTTTTTTTGGGTGTGGGGAGGGGGTATTTTCCATTTCTCGTTATATAACAAGTAAAACACAATAACTGTTATTTTTCCGTATGAATTTTATATTAGTGAAATACCTTAAATTGAAATTTATAATACCTTTCATATCGTGTAAATTTATAATACCTTTTATATGTTTTTTTGGCAGGGGAGGTTTTCCATTTTTTGTTATATAAAATCATTTTCAATGGTGTTTCATCTTAAGGGAAAACATAAAGAAATGAAAGAAAATCTTTTTCAATGGTACATTATTGAAGGAAAAAATGAGTTAATAAAATATTGTTTCTTCTTCATTCAAAATGAATAATTTTTTTTAATTTTAAATTAGTTTTTGAACTTTATGTTATTTTTTTATATATTTAAAAGATTCAATATTTATGTTTTATACTTTAGAGAAATTACTAATACTTAGATAATTTAACTATAAGTTTATATAAATCACTAAATTTTATGTATATAATAAAAACTTAATTCAAATAAAATTTTATTTGGGTAAAATTTGTAAGTTTGATAACATAATGAGAATTTTGAATTAATATTAAATACTAATAATCTAATATACTTGAAATGGTTTTTGAAAGGAAAAATGAAGAAAACTATTGGAGTAAAATATAAATCTATTTTGAATTTACTTCATTTTATAGAAAAAAATAAAGTAAACTATTGGAGATGTCCTAACAAGTAAAACACAAAAACTGTATGTTATTTTACTGTATGAATTTTATATAATTAAGTGAAATACCCAAAATTGAAAATTATAACAATTTTCATATCGTATAAATATATGGTTATATTTTGGATACCTTTAGAACATCTTCAACAGTAGTATTAAGAAGAGTTTTTATCTTAGTTATTACCAGCTTCTAAAAAACTGTCTATATATTTTCCGGATAGATGTCCGTCATTGAAGGAAAATAAATGTTTTATCTAATGTTAAAAAATGAAACACAAATGAATGATTATAATATTAATATTTTTTTTATTTTAGAAATTTTGATGGGCTCTAACTGATGGAGTTGCTCTTATATTTTTCATCCTAAACATCTACAAAATTAGCTATGATTGACTTCGCATTAGCAAAATCAAACTATGGTCTCCTTACTTCTCGACGGGTTATTATATCATTTAGTCAGGAATATCCATATGACTATGCAAACGGCAATGTAATGTTTTATCAACTATTGGTAGCTATATATTAATATATATTTAGATATACTATACAGTCTATATATACTTTATAAAAGAGTTGCAGATAGGAAGACGACATTGTCCGGATGACGTGTTACAGTGTGAGGAAGGTATTTTTCTGGATAATGGTGGGATCGTCCGTACAATAATGGTGTTCAATTAAAATTCAGATTAAAAACGATGAATAACTCGCTTTCACCCATGTACTCAGTCATTAATCGGTTGCACGCGTTAATGGTGGAATTTTCATCACTAACTAAATATTTTATTCACTAACTAAGTTAATACTTATTACATTCTCCCAAGAATAATACCATGATGAAACCTTAAAACTCAGACATCCACCACTAAGACATTGCTACGTGGAGATACGATAATAAAAACAGAAAGCAAAGTTTCGATTGTCTACTTTTGAACCCAAAGCCTTTCACACATCTAGGTCTCCTTTTTCCATATACAGGTCCCATAGACCTCAAGACATGCTTCCTAAAAGCATCCATCATCAATTAGATATTTGGATTATCCATTTTACTCATGTATCATGCCAAAGTCATTATAATACATAATTTTTGTTTGCTTCTGTGACATATACTGAGTTAGTTAAGTTGTATGAAACATGGTGGAACCAATTATGCATGGTTTCTTGGCAAAACAATATAATAAAATGAACTGTGTCATGCTTCCACGAAGGAAATCATCAAATACATTTTAGTTTCGTAAAACCTTTCAAGTAAATGCACAAAAGATAAAAGGAGACTTAGTTAGTACTTTGATTCCGTTTTTTTTTTAAATTATAATGTAGTATCAAAATCCCAAGGAAACACGAACCAATCAAACTTACTCCAAAAATATATAAGAAACCCTCCTTTTTCAAATATAAGTTTTTTTTCTTTTAACACCAATTCCTTCACACACTAGTTAATCCACTTCACTATATTTTTTTTCTTTATAAATAATTATTTTGTCTATTCAGAAGCTTCCATTGTTGAGGAGCTGCTGTTGTTGTTGTTGCTGTAAGAGCCAAAAGTCTTCATCACTTCCAATGTTCCAGAAACTGTCTGAATAAGAAGGTATCATTCCATTAATATTTTCAAACAAGTTTGGATAACTCTGCTCCTCCTGCATCGCCGCTAATCCACCGTTTAGTAATCCACTTTTATCATCCAAATAGTTCTGCGATGGCGACATGATCTGTGGACCCACAAAAATCTGACTAGTCTCAATCTTTCCCACTTCACTACTCATATGATAATCTGTCAATCCCGACCCCGGTGATACTTCCAGGCTAGAAGTTTCCCGTGTGACGATGTTAGTAACGTAACCATTAGGGTTGCTCGTTAAACCCAAATGGTCTATGTTGGTATTGTTGTTGTTGGCTCCGTCGTCGAATGACGTGATCAACTGATCTGTGGTGGTGGTGGTGACGCAAGACTTGGCAGCAGAACCAGTGGTGGATGAAGCGGAGGCGGCTTGGATCCGCTCTACGAGACGAGGCATCCAAAGATACCTCATGGTGTCTTTAAACTGTTGACTGTTCACGTCGCATCTAAGCTGTTTTGCATGTTTTTGCACACGTGTTCTCCAATAGTTTTTGATCTCGTTATCTGTTCTTCCTGGTAAATATTGTGCAATCTTAGACCATCTGAAATTACATGAAAACATATTGTATTGGTGATTAAAGTCTTGTTATTAAAAATAACCAATCTTCCAATTCTTGTAAGCAGAAATAAAAAGAATTGATGACTAAAGCGTGATCTTATTATGTACATGATAATCAATCTCTGTGACCGAATTCTTCTAAGACAATTGATCTAGGACTTGTTTAAAATTAGAAAAGTACCTATTTCCCCAACGGGAGTGAAGTTCTAGAATTAAGAGTTGTTCTTCAAGGGTTATGTTTCCACGGCGGACGTCTGGCCGGAGATAGTTCAACCACCGTAATCTGCAGCTTTTTCCGGTTCTTTTGAGACCTGTTTAAAATCGGAAGATACTATTGTTTAGACATATTCATCATGTATACGTATACTGTATGATGTTTTCATAAGCAAGAAACTCATCATAATGATATGTTTTGTAAAGTTATCGATTTACTCTATAAATTAAATGGACCGTTGCCATGATCGGCAAGTTGTCTTAAAGGGTATTTTTCTCCAGCAAACTTTCTATTCATCGCGTTAGTGCTCTTCCCATGTAGATGTTAATCATTTATTAGCATTAGTTATTTGTTTTTATATATTTACGAATATACTTTACCCAAAACCTAGATTTTGATTTTTTTATTGAATCCATATTGAGATTCGAGAATATTTATAAGTATTATTCCCCATAAGGTACTTTTCATTTTTGCACACAACGCAAACCCCATTTTCTTGAAATTTCAAAACAATTTTTTTTATCAGCACAAAAATGGAGTAGCGAAATTGGTTCGAATAAAAACACACTGACACACACATGGAGATCGAGATATGCATAAGAAAGAAACAAAGGTAACCAATAAATTTAATAAGCTAATGCAACTTGTAATATTTTGGCGTTTTATTTATTAATGAATATATGTTAATCTGAGTGTTTCTACGTGTAATAGTAGATGGTATTGTATCATACCGGCGCAACGAGCTAGAGAGTTCCATCGACCTTCACCAAGAGTAGAAATGTAATTGCTGAGCTTGAAATCTTCCTCAACCGTCCATGGACCCCTCCTTAGGTCCATTTCGTCATCCACGTTGTTCTCGAAGTCCCCCATGTTCTTGCTGATCTCTAAGCTTTTTTTGCCATCCATATTGAAACAGAGAGACCCACAAAGAGAGATTCAGAGATGATCGAGAGTTTGTACCTTTTCTCTGTTTGTCTTAAATCAGAGAGAAACACTTTTTGTTGGAGCTAGTTATGTGTAGAGAGAGAAGGGATGTTGTTTTTATCCACAGGGAAAGATGCAGAAGTTGATGGGTTTTTATAGGTGAATAAAAAATAATAATATCTTTTAAAGAAAAGCTTACTTCTTTTAAACTATTTGGAACATGTGGAAAGAAGGCATAAACGGCCGCAATATAAGAATTTTGTTTCCAATAATATTATTATAAAACAAGAATTTCATAATATGATCCCAATTATTCAAATACACACGTTAATATTATTGTTTTTCAACTTCTATACAAATACATGAGCAAAAGTATTTTCCCGTTTTAGTTGATCAACCTGTGTTTTCAAGAGTGCATTAAACCATACATCCAGAATTTTTCATTTTCTTGAACCACGTTGCTTGGAAGTGTTCACCATCCGGAACTTTTGTAGATTCGAGATCAAATACCATAGGATTATAGTTTGATAGACTTAATTAGCAAGTAATTTATACTTGGAGTTACAAAACTCTTCAACATTAAACTATTATGCCGCTAAATAATTCGTTCCCAAACAGGTTATATTATTCTCCTTGTTTTAGATTTATAAGCTGTGTTTCAAAACAAAAAAAAATTCTCCTTGTTTTAGATTTTATATATGTTTTGTGCTTTTGGTAGCTAATTTTTAGATAGCACATTCATATAGAATACTTTAAAACGCTAATTTCACATGTTATCGTTGTTAGAAACCTAGAATATGCATTGGAAATAAGAAGATACGTAAAAATAATGTAAACGGGACACTGAAATTTTATTTAGTTTATGTTTGTTTTGAGTTGCATCTAACATTAAACTAATTTATAAAAACTGGAAGCTAATAGTCTAATACAAGTATGATATCATATTCCAAGTTGATTCAAGTGGAGAATGTTTTGGATTCCAAAGTAAAATATATCGGAATGAGACAGAAACAAAAATGATTATGAGAAAAGTATTATAATATTGTACGTATCGGAATAAAAATACTCTAAGTACTATATATAAAGATATAAACAATTCTACTACGTATTACCAACAAATGTTGATGTAAATACCCGATGAAATTCAATGTAATTATCGTCTTAGTTAGATAGATAACAGCACTTTAGTTCGTAAGAAGAAAACACTCGAGGAAAAGGAACAATAACATAATAAACCTTAATAATAACAAGTATATTTGTTAAAACTCCAACAAAATTAAATGATGCCAACTCCACCCTGCAGGGAGACTAGAAAAAAATGTAATTTTATGATGATGATCTTTAGATTTCGTTACCAAACTCTCAATCTAGATCATAATCGAAATCAGACAACATTTTTTGAATAATACTATGTAAATAGTTTTGCACACAAAAAAGAAACCAATGTAATAGTAGTAAAATATCTAATTTGACTCGGTCTCTCTTTTTTCAATCACCCAACGCGTTATCCTAATGAACAAATTTAAAGAATGCCGTAAATTGAACATTAGTTAAAGGATCGTGGTATGGATTGATAAATATTCTTCAGAATTAATAGTGTACTTAAACTAGCACTAACTTCGGCACTAGAGCTTTAAAGGTTGACACTTGACTTCCCTGCGTGTACCTCGCCTGTTCATAATTCTTTTTGAAAAAGACTTTTAGGACACAATAACGTTTCAAGTAATATTTTCTGAAGTTAGCCACATTACGAGATATTAAATCATCTTTGCAGTACATCTCTGAGATAGGGGTAAAAAGTTTCACTAACCAACAATAGATTAGGATGACATATTTTGGCTTTTGGGTAGCTGCAAACGGTATTGTCGGAGATAAGAGGTTAATTAATATACGTAACCGCAATTATCACATCAGTAGTGGTTAACAATTTAACAACAATTATAAGTGTTACTTTATAAGATAACCATGAAATATTACCAAAACGAGAAAGACACCATAAGTGACATAAGTAAGAAGATAACTTCACTTAGTGAAAGGTAATTCAAGAAAATGTCTTTCTATCACATTTCATTATTAGATCAATATGTATATATATATACATAAACAAAAATGTACATCGCAACTTTATGCTAATCCGGGCCAAGTCCAACCAAGACATATGGTCTAATAATCAACACGTACACACAACCCAAATATATGGAGTCCTTATTAATCACTTTTATTTAATTGATTGATATTGAGAATTTTCTTCTCGCAGAAGTCTCTAATAATGATTGTTACAAACAACACTAATCTTAAATCTTAATAATCTATTCTAATTTTAAATTGTGAAGGCTAAACGCGTATTCTTTTCCGAAGCTTCCAACCTCTTTATTTATTCTGAAGAATCAATGCATTTGCAAACTATCCTGTTAAAGTATCAATTGCAGGAAAAATTCTCTAAATAATACGTTACTAATATAAGATAAAAGTCACTTTCAGAATTCAGATCCCTTACACAGGACGAACGGCATTATTCGAGCATTCTCCAAACTTGGCACTTGGCAGGAGAATGATTTTATATAAACAGCCACAATTAATGATTAAGAAAGCAGTACATTTTCGTGGCTAAAAGTTAAAGATTATCCGTAAAATTTGAAATAGGGAAAACTCTTCGTATACATCTATTCTATTACAGTAGAAGGCACAACCTCTCTTCATATCTGTGATTTTTTTTAAATAAACTTTCTTTAGGAAATCATATTTCATTTATTTATAATTAACATGTTAGCATTATTAAGATATCACATCTTAAATAATTGACATATATAACAACTTCACCTCAATAACTATTTTTTTTTAATTATAAAAATCTGTTGACAAAAAAATCTAACAAAATCTTATTAAATTTTTAAAATATTTTTATAAAATGATGCATTAATTAATTTTGTAATTAGTAATATACCATTATTATAAATTAATGTTAATTAATATTTTATGATAAAATAAATAAAATTTATATATTATTTTATTAAACTTTCTAATTATAGTCTATCTTTTCTATTAAAATAGAAGTAATTATTTATTTCATGTATGATTTTAAATTTGGACCATCTTATAATTTTTTTATTAAGTGTATTTTATTAAGACTAATAATATATAGAATCTTTGAACTACGTTAATAAAAATATTTTTGATATCTTTTCATTTTAAATATAAATATTTTAAAAATTCTCACAAAATCTGTTTAAAAGATTTTAACAAAATCTTAATTTTCATAAATTATATGTAAATATTTTCACTAATTTTGAAATTAGTCATGAAATATTATTATACATTTATATATTTTATAAAATTAAAAATATAAACTCTATCCTATTTTATCTATTATATAATCATAATTAATCATTTTAAGAGAAAATTATTATATTGAGCTAAATATGATAAAATTATATTAAATTGTTAATTTTATATATTTTATTTTCTTAAGTATCTATGTTCAAAACATAATACATTAACATTAGTAAACTATATAATTCATGTATAAAAATTAACATGTATTTCATTAAAACTAATAATATAAAATCTTTTAATCATGATATCTTTTCATTTTAAATATATATATATATATATATATATATATATATATATAATTTTGACAAATCTGTTGAAAAATATTTTAACAGTTTCTAAATTTTCAAAAGTTTATGTAAATATTTCAATTTTTTTTTAATTATCAATGAACTATTATTATGCTAATATATATTCAGTTATCATTTATAAAATAAAAAATTAAAATTTTATCTTATAAATATAAAATATTTATGCTAAAAATATAATATGATGACATAATGACTTAACATTCGCAAAATATATAATACATGTATAAAAATTGACATATATTAGACTTTTGTATATAAAATAAATATTATCTCAAAATGAATAAACGTAAAAAATAATACTAATAAGAAATTTGGCGGGTCAAAATCGAGCATAAATCTAATATAAAATAGTTTTAAATTTGTTATTTAATGCATATATTAATTTGTTCAATAAATAAATACAAATATAATATGATAAATATATAATAAGAAGCGACAAATACATATGATTGTTTTAAACAATTGATTAATTACAATATGTAAACTATCAAATTATTATATTTGAAATAGTTATATAAACATTTAAATATATGATTAACATTAAAATGTATGATCTAAAATGCATATATATATATAACTGAAAACAAATACCTTCATGGTTACGCGGATCAAGATCTAGTATATGATTAATATCAAATAACGTAAACTCTAGAAATAATATTGATATTTTGACAGATGATTAATCTTGTTAGAAATGAAACCATCTTGGCAAAGTTAATTATACACTTTGTACGGCTAACCTTAACTCTCACTAGATTACAATACTCGTCTTGCTTACCATGTCGAGAACCACATGCATAGCTTAGTTTAGAGCGAAACAAATTCATTTGAATCTAAATATGCATATTGAGCACATGTGAGTCTTCTAGCACGTGGCCATGTATAACTTCGATCATCTTTTTCTTCTTAACTTCAATTCCAGTTGGTGGGTGAACATCATAATCTGATTTATGAAAACTATTTTTTAAATAATATATTATGTGTAGGCGGTTTCATGTAAGTTATGTGATTAGGCCACCTGTTGAAACATTAAACTATGTGCCAAATTATACTTGTGGGCATCATTAGTAGGAACATTTGCAAGGGAACCGTTTAGAACCAAACGCATTAGAATTTAGAAATACATTTGCATTTCATGCTTTAAAAAATTTATGAAATAAATGATGGAAACATGTCTATATGATGAAAAGAGAAGTGAAAATAGAGAAATCTGCAAAAAAAAAAAAAAATTGCTTTCAAAATGTTTAAGCCGCTATTTTTTTTTTAAATAGTAGATTTACAAGATTGAATCAATTTTTTGATTATGTTATTTTTATTACCACTGGGTAAATTATATGGAAAACCATGATCATATATTTGATATGGTCACACATTTTGTAAGGTTAACGATTCATGTATAATTTTATAAAATATCATCTTGTCCACATTGAATTAATATAGCTATGTCTCAATCAAGACTTTCACGTATACATCTATTGAACGACACAGAAATAGAGCATTTCTAACCCATTTCAATATTTATTTCTATATATATTTAAAAATATATAAAACTCTATTAAAAATAAATTTACTTTAATGTATGACTTTATAATAGTAATTTTTAGGAAAAATCTATATAAAATGTTACTTTTATAAATATATATAAACTACTATTTTTATATATATTTTTAAATAAAATAGAGACATACAGTAGAACCTCTATAAATTAATTCTGGATAAATTAATAATCTCTATAAATTAATAAATTTTGCCGGTCCCAACTTGGGCAGATTCAAAATTTGACACAAATCGATAAAATAATAAGATAATAATTCTTTTAGAAAATTTTATGTAAATATATGGTCCCATTAAAATTATAAATTAATAACTTATATGTATACATATTTTATATAAGTAAGAACCTATTATTATATTGTTTGTTTATATTCACAATGGAATTATATTTATATTTTCTTAACACTTAATATACTTTTGATGAGATTTAGTAATATTATATTTAAAACCACATTTAATGAAATATATATTATATATAAAAATTAATATAATAAAATTAGTATAAATTTTAAATTTTAAAAGTAACAATTAATGTCTGTCTATACACTAAAATCAAATATTTTTCTTATTTTAGATTAGAAATATCTTAAAATAAAAAATATAAATAAGGAAACTTTTGTAAATTAATATCTCTATAAATTAATAAAATTATAAAGTCCCAAAATTATTAATTGTGGTATAAGGTTTTATTGTAAATTGAAACAAAGCTGTCTATTACATAGAGTTTTTCTGTTTTAGGAAAAAATATTGAGGTCACACATATTGTTCAAAAAAAAAACAAGAAAGGTCACGCATATTTTTCGTGTCGTGGCCCATGGCATAAACGCACGCCGGCATATTTTTTAAGTGGCCCATGGCATAAACGTCACGCTGTTTAGATTATTAATAAACGGCATGTAGTCTAGATCATCATCATCTTTGAAATCTCCCTTATCGATAAAACGCAGGAAGAACCAACCATAGAAGAAGAAGAAGAACAACAGATAAGAAGAGTGAGTGAGACTCCCTCTTCGAGTGTTAGGCAACAATGGCGTCATTGGCTCAGCAATTCACGGGGTTGAGATGCTCTCCACTCTCTTCCTCCTCCAGGCTATCGAGGAGACCATCCAAGACCTTCCCGCAGAACAAATCCTCCTCCGTTTCTCCGACGACGATCGTGGCGGCGGTAGCGATGTCTAGCGGGCAGACAAGAGAGCGTCTGGAGCTTAAGAAGATGTTCGAGGACGCTTACGAGCGTTGCAGGACCGCTCCCATGGAAGGCGTCGCCTTCACCGTCGACGATTTCGCAGCTGCCATCGAACAGTACGACTTCAATTCCGAAATCGGCACTAGGGTTCGTCTCGCCCTTTGCTTTTCTTCATTAAAGTCTCCAACTTTTGAGCTTTTCTTCATTAAAGTTTCCAACTTTGACCTTTGTTTGTTTGGTTTTAGGTCAAAGGAACGGTGTTCAAGACGGATGCAAACGGTGCGTTAGTTGACATCTCCGCCAAGTCTTCGGCTTACTTGTCGGTTGAACATGCTTGCATTCACAGAATCAAGCATGTGGAAGAAGCTGGCATAGTTCCTGGTATGGTGGAAGAGTTTGTCATCATAGGTGAAAACGAAAGCGATGATAGTTTGCTGTTGAGCTTAAGAACGATCCAGTACGAACTTGCTTGGGAACGGTGTAGGCAGCTTCAGGCTGAGGATGTCGTTGTTAAGGCTAAGGTATGTTTGGGCACTTCGTTGTTACTCTTTTGGTTTAACAGTGTCGTGAATTGGATTTGTATGGTGTAGGTTATTGGTGCTAACAAAGGTGGTTTGGTGGCTCTAGTGGAGGGTCTTCGTGGATTTGTACCATTCTCGCAAATATCATCGGTTAGTAGTAGTTGGCTCAGAGCTTTAAGGTTAGTCAACAAGCAGGATTTTCTGAACGATGTGTGTGTTTTTTTTATTTGTCAGAAAGCAGCAGCTGAAGAGCTTCTTGATAAAGAAATACCTCTAAAGTTTGTGGAGGTTGATGAGGAACAAACAAAGCTTGTCCTCAGCAACCGTAAAGCTGTAGCAGACAGCCAGGCGCAGCTTGGAATTGGATCTGTGGTCCTCGGTGTTGTTCAGAGCTTGAAACCTTATGGGGCCTTCATTGACATTGGTGGAATCAACGGGCTTCTCCATGTCAGTCAGATCAGTCATGACCGTGTCTCAGATATCGCTACTGTTCTTCAGCCCGGTGACACTCTCAAGGTCACACTCTACCACGGATATTGTTAAAAACTTTTTGTTGTTATTAGGATCTTGGAGCCATAATACCTTAACGTATAATGTTTAACAGGTTATGATACTGAGCCACGACCGTGACAGAGGAAGAGTAAGTCTCTCCACCAAGAAGCTGGAGCCAACACCCGGTGATATGATTCGCAACCCAAAACTTGTTTTCGAGAAGGTAAGTAAACACTATTTCCTCCACTGAAACACTCTCTCAATTCCCTCTATGGTCTCTCAATCATGTTTCCTTCTTTTTATATTGTCTCAAAGGCTGAGGAGATGGCTCAGACGTTCAGACAGAGAATCGCACAAGCAGAAGCAATGGCCCGTGCAGATATGCTTCGCTTCCAACCTGAGGTATATGACTATTTACTTGCCTGGCCTCTCGTTTATCCATACTTCTTGGAATGTTCTTTTCAAGAATTATGTTGTTTGGATTTGGCTTGTAGAAGCTTTGTGTGTTTTGATGGAGGATGATAATAAGTTAATGTTGGTGTGTGTATGTTTTGAGCAGAGTGGACTGACGCTGAGTTCTGAAGGGATACTAGGACCACTCGGATCTGACTTGCCAGATGATGGAGTAGATCTCACCGTCGACGACATTCCTCCCGCCGTTGATCTTTAGTTTCAAAAAAGCTTCTTCTTTTTTTGTACGTTTTTTTTAATAGACAACAACACATCCTTGAGCTTAATGTAATATGTAATAACTCCTGTGTGTATTTTTTAAATCTATATTTCGTTTGCAGTGTCCAAAAAGTTCATCAGATCCTGACAAAACTCAAAAGGATGCCCTACCATCATTCAGTGTTTTCACAACACCCTTCCTCATTAAAGACTTCAATGGAAACAAAGTTTACAAGATGGTGATGGAGTACGCTTCTTCTGGTACTGCAACTTCTTTCATGGAACGAAACAAAAACATGTGGGATACAACCATTAAAGACTTCACTCAGTATGATACTACAAGGATTGGTATCGGTTCATGGTCACGTTTATGTCCATTGCGATCTTAAACCAGACAATATACTTCTTTTTCCACCTTGCAATGAAGAAGATATATTTATCTCAAGGTTTCTGATTTTGGAATGTCGACAAAGGCCGGAGAGGTGTCTGAGTATTGGAGAGTTGATTCTTCATTTGCTGGAACACCTGTTTATATGTCTCCGGAGTCAGTTCAAGATGCAACAGGATCAATCAATCAAGCAACCGAAACTCAGTCTATACACTGCGAAGCAATGTTCAAGAAATTGTTAGACTGTGATTCGACATCTTATAGAAGATTATTGTTTAGAAGGACCAGGACCTTTATAAAGATAAACTGATTTTTTAAAAAAATTGTGTAGGATACATTTGATTTGCTGCCACTAGACCAATTTTTAGAACAATGTGACAAAACATCTCTTAGAAACCGCTACAAGGTTTCGTAAAGATGACATTCTCTACATGATACCAGAAAACAACAGGTACAGCAGAAGAAGAACGTTAGACATCATCGTGTCTTCTCTTGGACTGAAGAGCTAGACGAGCGTCTCTCTCTTTCTCAAACTGTCTGTAATCAGCTCTCTCCAAGAAGGAAACTTTGTCGAGATACTGATCCGAGCTCTTCTTGTACTTATCTAGCTCGTCTTCAACACCTTTGTTCTCCTCCTTGTACTCTCCCCAATCTTTCTTCGTCTTGTCCAAAACGCTCAGCTTCTGTTTCTTTTTTATCTGCTCAAGAACCGCATCAACCGCTGATGGAGTCGCCGCAGCAGAGTAAGAGGAAGAGGAAGCTTTGTCTCCCCTCTCTAATGCTTCCTTTGAACCCGCTTCCACTAACCGCTTCACTTCGATTTCTTGACCCGCAAAGTCTTTGACCTCTGTTATCTGCAAAGCACAGTCTTATTAACTTAAAAAGGCAGAGACTTTAAAGCATATATAACCCATCCTCTTACTTCAAAACATCTGAGATTTCTTAACTTAAAGACAGCGACTTTAATCATACACAATCTATCCTCTTAGTTTAAAACAGCTGAGAGAGATGTTAGATTCTAACGTTACAGAGGCAGAGCACAGTCATGTTAACTTAAAAGACAGAGACTTTAATCATACACAATCCATCCTCTTAGTTCAAAACAGCTGAGAGAGATGTTAGTACACCGAGTCAAACACACACTAAAGTAAAGGTTAAGCCTTTTGCTCACCTCAATCTTGCCACGGCTCGACGCAGCAGCAGCGGTTGCAGTTGCGTTTCTGACAGCAGCTAGAGCGGCTGCAGCAATGCTCTTAGCCTCCTCGCTACAGCTACTATCCGAAACGCTATCTTCCTTTTGTACAACTGTGTGCTCATTCTTCTTCTTTGCATCCACACCAAGATAACCTCTCCAGTTCTGCGTTATAGATTACAGCACACACATTCGAAATCCATAACGACTAATGAGCAAAAAAAAAAGAAAAAAAAATCACGTTATTATTAGCTGACTGTTTAGCGGTTGAGCTCTTTGAGTTGAAGTTGACTCGCTTTTTTGGCACTCCCTCGTTCATTCTCTCCCACATCTCCGCGACTTTCTTAGACACACTGCTCGAACCAGGCGAACTTTTTTTCTCTGATTGCTCATTAGACTCCATGTTCGAGTACGATAGGTAGCAGAGATGGAAAGAGTAAAGGGAAGAAGGAGCTTCACACCGATGTAGATGGCGGCGGAAAAGAAACCGGCTCCCTCCCGTGTCTTCTTCTTTTATTTTACCATTGGGCTTTTGGGCCTTTGATAAAAAAAAGCCACAGCTTAAATAACCTTTGGTAAACATTTTTTTTTCTTCATTTTTCTTACCATGTTACATATTTTATATCAAACCCCATATTATATTTTATTCATTGTTTACATTTTATTAGTTTTTTCTCAAGCATATTCTAGATTTTTTTTTTATTTAAAAAAAAATTAACATCGATAATTGTACAAAAAGCAATTTTATTACCTAAAATCAGGATACAATTCCACCTACATCACACCAAAATATGTATCAAAATTCTATTTATACACCACATAAAAATCTACATATATGATATATAAATTAAATCCAAAATGTTAAAACATTAATAAGCTCTTACTTAAACTACCTATCAAAACATTTTCCATAAAATACATTCAGATTTACACAAATAATATTTTCTTATGTCAATCACATAGTCGCTCTGTCTTGTTTAGTTTCCCTCTCCACCACTCTCCATGAGTTTTTCATGCCATTCGCATTACTACTCCTCTCCTCAACAAAACTTTCATTAAAATATCCATAGACAAACACTGTGACATATTTTTGAGAGCACGTACATCTTGATATACTTCATGTAGTAGAGTTCTCAACTGACATAACCATCAAAAAGATGAGAAACTTAGGTACCAAACATTTACGATCTGATTCGTATTTTTGGTCAAGAGAGTAAACAAAAGCTACTCAAGACATTAAACTGCCGAGGAAATTGAGAAACAGGTAAGCATGCATGTTCATCAATCTGCCTTTTTAGGAGGAGAGGCTCTAGACTTGGCGCAGTAGTCGAACAAGCTCCCATCGAAGCATCTCCTAACGGCTTCTTTTGATAAGTAACCATTCTCGTCTTTAGCAAGTATGTACAGTACTCCCCACTCCATTTTACTCGCTGCCCTGTTTCCATTTTCACACACCATTATAAGACATAGAGACAAGAGTGTGTGTGTGTGTGAGAGAGAGAGAGAGAGAGAGGAGTGAGACATACCAACCAAAGAAATCAAATGCATTGCGGTTAGCCTCAGTCATTTGCCACAACTCGTAACGGGTTAGCTTATCAGGCACGGAACGTGCATACTTACTAAACATGTTCTCCAGATTTGCCGGGATGTACCTGAATGTTTCAAAATTCATAATCACAACTCCGACCAAGTATTATATACACAATGGGTTACTTATTGATACACGAACCGTCCTTCTGTGTCGTAAGTAGAAGTGTCGCTTCCATGTTTGGCTCTGTGGATGTTCTTGATGTAGATCGGGAACGTAAAGGAAGGCATCCAAGTCTAGCTCCATAACGAAAATAAAAACATGAAAAGACATGTTAAGGAGATAATAATAAAGATATACCACTGAGATGTCGGTGAGAATTTACTTACAGGCGATGTGGCATAACTCATGGTAAGATGCACGATGAATGTTAGAAAGAAACTAAAGATCACGTTGAAACCAAGTGCTCTAAATCCTGAATCATCAGCAGCGCAAAGCAATGATTGTAATGATGATGATATTCTTTTTAACTAGTGAAATTAACGAGTTTTTTAAAGATACCTTTGAATGTCTCGGATGGGTAGATGATACCATCACCATCCTGATCAAAGAAAGCAACGTGCTGTTGAAGAACAGACATGTCGTTGGGCTTGTGTCCCCTTGTCCCGTTAACGTTTTCCATGTCAGGCGCAACCATGGCTCGTGGCACATCTGTTTTGGATCAACCAAAAAACTATAGTGTTGAGAATCGTACACATGAGCGAAGAACGCAAACGTAAATAAAGAGAATGTATAACGAACATGGTTTGGGGAGACGGTCGTCGAGATCAGTTCGGACCTTCCTCTCGGCGGTTACCGGAGCTTTGGCAGCCACCGTCGCCATCGACTCTGATCCTGCATCTGACGCCATTGTACTTTCTCTTTCTCGTTGTGTATTGTGGTGTAGAGAGGCTTTTTTTTTTTTTTATAAAAAAAAAGAAAGAGATCTGAGAAGAGCGTGCAACTGATTCCAAAGAACTCGCGGGAGAGTTGCTTCGTCTTGAACAACCACCCCTTGTGTTGACACGAGGTCATCTTTCCACGTGTTTCTATGACTAAGCATTTAGCTTCTTTCAAATCAGAAATCAAAAATGATTTATTTTTGTATGGTCTTTTACATTGTCAAAACGTTATTTATTTTGGGCCACACAGAGATGCACTGTGCTGTTTTGTTTTGTTCAGTTTAGGAAGCCTGCAACACTAACTGAAGATCAAGCACTGAAGATGATTGCAGGTGCTTTCGTTTACATAAAAAAATATTGTATTTAAAATATAGCAATATGGGTTAATTAATCTGATGTTTAGCAACCAGTGTGCTTTGAAGGGTGCAACACTAATCTGATTGGATCCGTATGTCATTGTCAGTCTTCCCCAAGAGCTAGTTGTGGGTTTGGTTCAGCCCGGTTTAGCTTATACCCCTATAAAGAGGCGCTGTAGCAAATCATCCATAAATCGCCAGCCAATATATGAAAAAGACACTTTAGGTTTTAACAGTGACGTGAAGAATACATTAACTGAAATGATCATGATGATGTATCATGTTATTGTTGATGATGATGATAATGATAATGATGGATGGATATTGTTAGATCGTTCCTTTGCCCAACTGGGTATGTTTTCTGTTTATAAAAGAGAATGGTATATTATTAGTTCATGAAGCTTCATTTATAAAAGAAACCAAACCAGACACTAATAACGTATTAATAATTGTGTAACAAACGTTCGCATGATTGAATTGTGTATACCAAGAAAAATAAAAACACATATATATCATATACGAATACGATTGTCATTATCATCCCGTGTTTTTATACTAAACTTTTAATTCAAGTCACATCTACTTTTTCAAGCACAGCATAGGAATTAATTGCTTCGCCAAACATCAAAGTATAATAAAACGAAATAAAAGTAATCAAACTTCAAACAGTGTGTGATGATCATATTCATATATATATATATATATATATGTATATATTTCTGATATTATTTTTAAAACACTACCACAAACACAACCTCGCTCACATCAAACTCTCCCTTGTTGTGCACTTTGGGTTAGCCTTTCAATGTGTTATGATTCTCTCTCTGCCCTCATTTTCAGACCAGCTGGTAAAAAGCCATTTTGTTCTTTCTTTCTTTATAAACCAAGTGTCGTTTTTTCATCTTTAGTATCGAAAATTCATGTTTTCATAATCTCCTTTTTAATTATTATAAAGAATCTAGATTTTCTATAGCTTCAAAATTGTTTTAAAAAAAAAATGAATTCAGATACGAGCAACAGTTATGCTCTTCTCTCCTTTAATATCTCCATAATTAGTGCAACGAATCCGTTTCATGAGTTTATACTTTCAAATTTTCTTCATCTTCTCCATTAAATCAATTTTTGTTTGTTCATCTCAGTGTTTAGGTAGAAATAGTGACTGAGAAATTCAGAAACGTTCATCAGATTCTGAAGCTAGTTTTTTTTTTTTTTTTAAGTTGGTTTGATCTGCTTCACTGGAATGCTTTATTTATTTTTTGTTACTATTTATTTTGCAGGAAATTAGAATTAACGGACCACTGGATGAAGAAGGAAACAAGCATAGTTTGATGGAAGTATCTTGATCTATCTTTTTCTCCACAAAATATACAATTATCTTAGAAAAGAAACAAAAAGGTAGAAAAATATCATGTGATTTGTGGTTGATAGTTGGCAAGTGTTGCTATAAAAGAAAGTGATGGTTTCCTGAGAAAACTTATAGGTAAGAACTAAGAAGAAAGTAGGTTTTTCTTGGGAAAAGCTTTTCAGTTACAAAGAGAAGTAAAAGACAAGAGACAGAACAACAAGTGGAGTTTGGTTTGGTTCTTAGTTTGGGAAAAAATCAACGGAAGCAAAAGGTAGTGGTGGTATAAGCATGAAGTCATTAGAGAGAGTGGTCTCAGATAAAGCAATAAAGCTTGGAAACTCATTTCCATGTCAAATCTGTGTTGTTGGGTTTCTCTGTGGAATCTGTCTCACTTCTCTCTTCTTAGCTGCTCTCACTTCCGTTGGCACCTTCGAGCTTGCCGCCTTCTCCTTCTCCTCTCTTTCTCCTCCTTGCAATTCCACTTCTCAAATCATCAGTAAGTTTCAAGAAGCTTTGGTAACCACTTGTGTGTGTGTGTTTCCATGTAATGATATATTGTTGTTATATGCAGACATGGGGGCACACATGGACAGGAAACTGAAATGGAAGAACAAAGCTGAGACAGAAGAAGAAAATGATGATGATCAGGTGAAACTTTTGGTCTCTGCTTGGGACAACTTATTACTGAACAACGGAGACTACTTCAAGAAACTAGGGGTAAGCAAAGACGATGTCCCAAACGCTCCTCATTTGGAGAACTGTGAGGAGAGGACAAGAGTTAGGGAGCGCTTGGATACACGAATATCAAACCAGACATTTCCTTCTTGGGTATGCTTTCATCTTCTTCTTCTTTATCACCATCAAGAAGCTGATGATCACATAAAAACTTGTTTCAGATCAGTGGAGGAGATGAAGATAACTATCCATTAACGAGGAGAGTGCAAAGAGAGATATGGTATCATCAGCACCCTTTGGACTGTGAAGACAAGAGTCTCAAGTTCCTTGTAGCTGATTGGGAAACACTTCCCGGCTTTGGTATCGGAGCTCAGATCGCTGGAATGACTGGTCTTCTCGCAATCGCTTTAAACGAAAACAGAGTTCTTGTTTCAAATTACTATAACAGAGCAGATCATGATGGTTGCAAAGGTATTATATGCTTACGGTTTATACTATAGCAAAGAGCTTTCTGAGAGTCTTCTGTTTGGTTTTACAGGTTCTGCTCGAGGAAGCTGGTCTTGCTACTTCCTACCGGAAACATCCATAGAGTGTAGGAAACGTGCGTTGGAAGTAATGAAGAAGAGAGAAGCGTGGGAGAGTGGAACCGTAACAGGGAAACAAAACTACAGCACCAAGGAGATTTGGTCTGGGCGTATACCAAAGAGATGGGGTAAGCCTTGGAGTTACATGAAGCGAACTACAGAGATCAACGGAACCTTGATCACCAGTCACAGGAAAATGGACAGGAGATGGTGGAGAGCACAGGCGGTTAGATACTTGATGAGATTTCAAACGGAGTACACTTGCGGTTTGATGAACGTAGCTAGACATTCTGCGTTTGGAAAAGAAGCTGCTGAGATTGTTCTCTCTGCAGGAGGTTGGAGAAACAGGAAGAAGGAGATGAGGTCGGAGATGGAGGAAGACGTGTGGTCGAATCACAAGCCATGGATACCGAGGCCAATGCTGAGCGTGCATGTGCGTATGGGAGACAAAGCTTGCGAGATGAGAGTTGCGGCTTTGGAAGAGTACATGCGTTTAGCTGATAGGATCAGAGAAAGGTTCCCGGAGCTCAACAGGATCTGGCTCTCTACGGAAATGAAGGAAGTTGTGGAGAGAAGTAAAGAGTATGGTCAGTGGAGATTCTATTACACGGAAGTGGCGAGACAAGTTGGTAATAACTCGATGGCTGCGTATGAAGCTAGCCTCGGGAGAGAGATGAGCACGAACTATCCTCTTGTTAACTTCTTGATGGCGTCAGAAGCTGACTTCTTCGTCGGAGCTTTGGGCTCCACTTGGTGTTTCCTCATTGATGGTATGAGGAATACCGGTGGTAAAGTCATGTCCGGTTATCTCAGTGTCAATAAAGACCGGTTCTGGTAGCTATGTACAGAACTCTTCCACTTCTTGTTTCTTCAGCTGTTGTTCAAAGTGTTTTTTTTTTCTTTTCCGGTTTGGATTTATAAACAATTCAGAGCAACCATGAACCAACTTAACCGATTAACTGAACAGAGCAAAACGGCTGTTTCTTATATAGCAAAAGTGTGTTCCCTTAAGAATTTCACAAATAAGTTGGCTTACTACAAACAATATAACACACAAGATGGGCTGAAAGCGAAAGGCGAAATAAATTTACCTTGACAGAGAATGTTCCTGTGGGAAGTGTTGTGGTGTGGAGCTCTCTGTGTCTTCTCACGGCTTTGACCTTATTGGCTAATATATCAAGCATATGTTTATATAAACACGTGATTAGATATTATCAAGGAAATTTTATTTTATACACAGGAAATGTATAAACACCTAAAATGTTAAAACTATATATTTTATTAAATTATATAAATTTTTAGTATTGGTTAAATAGTTGGACCAGATGTATTAAAATCCTACAGAATTATATAACTCAACGTCTAAGAAAATTTCGATATATAAAAATATATTGAGTTAAATAGTTTTCTACGTGAAAAAAGAGGAAAATGGTTTTCTTGGATCATGTAATAAAAATGGAATTATAACAAATGAACACATTTGCAAAGTTTTATTGGTGCACTTTTCAAAACAAGGAATCACATGAAACAAATCAAGTCACTATAATAATTACTTCCGGTTACCTCAGTGTCAATGAAGACCGGTTCTGGTAGCTATGTTCCATGTTTCTTTACAAAGTGCGTTCTAGGTTTGGTTTATAAACAATTCAGAGCAAGCACGAACCAACTTAACTGTAACTGAACAGAGCAAAATGGCTGTTTCTTATATCAAACGTGTGTTTCCTTAAGAATTTCACAAATAAGATGGCTTACTACAGACAATAACACAACCAAACCTTTTCTCATCTAAGTGACACCATGTTCTTCACGGTGGCAATTGTTATTCCGGTTCTTGATTGGAACGGGAGCTCGAGGAACCAGGTTTCGAAGCATTCTGTTTCCTGTTCTTCCTGATTCTAGCTTTCTTGGCTTTCATTCTGCGTTTCTTCTCAGCTGAGTCGACCCATTTGTAATCTGACGGAATCAGGAAAGGGTCAACTTCAGTATCCTTGTTGTACCTGTTACTGTCCCCGTCACTTGATTGGCCACCACCACGAGTACCTTTCATCCACGACACCCATGACGCTGAAGACGAACTATCTGATGACTTTGCGTCATGAAAAACAGGGCTAGTAGGAGGCGTTGAGAATTCCTCAGATGGTTGGAGCTCTTCAAATTTAGTAAAAGTGATGAGTACACGGACGGTTGGTATAATGGGGATCGCAATCTGCACCAAATAAGCAGAGACAAGAGTCGATAAGACTGTCGGAAACGGAATCCACAACAGGGCGAGAGAAGATATTTTACCTTGACGGGGAATGTTCCTGTGGGGAGTTTAGTGGTGAGGAGCTCTCTGAGCCTCCTCACGGCTTTGACCTTATTGGCTAATATGTCAAGCAGCGGAAGAAGCTCTTCTGTCTTGAGAGGGAAGTCAGGTGTTAACCACAACACAGGTCTTAACCCTTTCTTGTACTCGCTTTCATTCTTTTTCTTCTTGGCACCGCCTCCGCCTTTGTCCTTTCCTTTCTTGCCATCTCCAGCATCTTCCTTGGAAGTATCAGCTAGCGTTGACGCTGATCTTTGGCTCTTCCCTTTCTCTTTCTCTTTCTCTTTCTCTTCTGGTGCCAACTTGGAGCCTTTCTTAACCTTTGCTGTTGTTTCTTCAGCACCATCATGGCCAGGTTTTGCGCCGCCTTTCTTATTCCATCCAAACCAGCCTTTCTTCTCCTTGAGAGGAGGAGGAGCACCATTAGCTTCAACCTGATGATCGTCAACGTCGTCATTCTCTTCATCTTCAGCAGCATCAGAGTTGCCCATCCGCAGGGCAGAGTCGAGCTGCTTTCTTTCCTCAGAGGTTAACACATCCTCAAACCCATCGTTCTCAGCGCCACCATTCGCCATTTTATCTTCATCAACAGCAAAGAGCTCCTCATCAGTCATCGCGCCAGGAACTCTTCTGGATTTGACGCTCACCATCACATGCATCATGTCATACACTTTAGCCTTCCATCCCCCGACAGTCTCCGTCCTCTCTCCCCGTCTCCAATTCGACTGAGGAACCAAAACAGCCTGCGTGACATCAATGCCAGGCCTGTACATGTTAGTCTGAGACATGTGCGCCACCTCATGAGCAACCTCCGCTTCCGTGGGTTGAGTCCCCGCCCCTTCCAAAGCGTTCGTCACTTCTTTCTCCTTGTGAGAAAGAACAATCAAGGACCCCGGAGGCAACGACGACGAGACTCTCCCGTCTTCTTCTTCACAAGCGTAACCTTCTCCAAGAAAAAGAAACGTCTGATCCGACCGTTGGATCCTGAACCCATCGAAACCAGCAAGAGTCATATCAGCGCGGAGGTTCGAACCGCGCTTCCATATCCTGTAGGTATCCGAGGGAGCGATGCGACCGATAAAAGGAATCACGGAGCTCTCGAAATGAAACGTGATCTCCATGTAGAAGTCACGTATCCGAGACGCGGAAGCGGTTATCCTCGGAAGCCTGCGGCACCACTTAGCCCAAGCGAGAGGCTGGTAGTGCCGCGCGATGATCATGGCGATGGCCTCCTCTCTAGTGCAGACGGCTTCCTGCAACGCGCTCCACCCGTTGTCGTTCTGGAGGCTCCAGTCCGCACCGGCGGACATGAGGATCTCGGCGGAGACGGGGTCTCGCATACGCACGGCGAGATGGAGAGGGGTTTCGCGGTTAGGGACGTCGCGTCGGTCGATGACGGAGGTGACGGCATCGGCGCGTGACTCGGCTTCTAGAGACTCTGTTTCGTTGGTGACCTCGCCGGGTTTGGCTAAGGTGGGGAGGTCCGTGACGATTCGTCTAAGAGCGGCGTGATCGTGAAGGACGACGGCTAGATGGGCGGGACTGTGGGTGTACTTTGAGTAATCCTCCATTGGTTCTGTCTCTTCAAGTGCGTGCTAGTTCCTTTCCATTAGCACTCTCTCCCTCCTTTTCAAGTAAGAGAGGAGATGAATCACACGACAATTCCTTCTACCATAGATTGATTCCTTTATGACCTCTAAACAACAACCTATAGATTACGAAGAAATGAATCCATCAAAATCTAATTGCCAAAAAGAAAAAATAATAGAAAAAGTTTTTCTATATTGTAAATTAATTGATGTCCTCATAAGAAAAGGAAAAGTCACCTGACCTGAGGAGGGAAGGAAGCTCGAAGAAGACGAAACACGGAGGCGCTTTTGATTTTCTTTCCCCACACCGATCCAAAAACACGGGGGGAAGAAGAGAAATGCCAAAGGTTGACAATAATCAACGGTTCGATATAAAGCGGTTAGAAACTTACTTCCATTAATGCCTGCCCCCCTTTTTTCCAAGCTTTTGGCTCAGATCTCTCTCTCTCTCTCTCTCTTTGCAATTTTGCAACATGTTTTGGTTGCTACCATTTGGGTTTTGCTATACGCTTCTCTGGAGGAGAGGACTAGTGATTGCCCTTTGATTTGGTGCTTATTTACGACTTTTGCCATCTGATTTTTCTTCTTCTTATTAAAAAAAAAAATAATAATGTCTCTCAGATGCTTTTTACATTTCCAGGGTGGCTAGTTCAGCTTTCATCTCTTTTAATACCCCAGCCAAGCCCACTCTTTTGTAAATCGGATCGA
This sequence comes from Brassica nigra, assembly GCA_016432835.1. Lineage (NCBI taxonomy): Eukaryota > Viridiplantae > Streptophyta > Magnoliopsida > Brassicales > Brassicaceae > Brassica > Brassica nigra. The sequence goes on along the minus strand of CM028247.1, from coordinate 9,232,720 downwards.
CATCGCAGAGTAGTCCGATCTAAAGATGTGTACGGTTTTGGTTTGGACCCCCAAAACTGCGGTTTTAGGACAAAGATTCTGTGGTGCATTTTGTCTTGTGAATGAAATCATAGTGTTATTGGTGGGGTTTCAACACTCTTCTTATTGGAACCATCTGACTGAATACTAAATTCATTGGATTCCTCTAAGATAACAAGGCCAAATTTTCTATATACAAAATTAAAATCAAAGAAACTATGGCAATGGTTTTCACGATTCTCAACATGTGTAAATGATGAAGTAACTAGACAAAGCCAGAGTGATTGCAAATACGAGCGCCAAGAGCTAGACGATTGTTTTATAAATAGAGTTCTGTATACTTTGGCTAACTATTTGATCATATCTCTCTACCTACAAACCGCCTCAGAGCATGAATATGATTTCAAGTTGAGTATTAATACCCACCAAAACCTCAGATTAAAACACCTGATGATATAACGAAACTATCTACTTTCTAGTATGCATCCACAAAGAAAGAAAAACTTAACACCAACCAATTGATTAAAGTCACATTAACAATTTTTGAAAACAAAAATAGATCCTCCTTAGCTACAAAAGTACAGATATAGAGATGAACACAAGTACAGAAAATACAAAACACAGGATGAACAAGTGCCAATTGTGTAACATGCAAATCAGCAGCATTGCTCGCTGATTATTAAATTAAATTAATGAAACTCGTGCGCATAAACAATAGCTATAAACTGAAATGAAAACAGAAACTTCCCGGTTTCAAACCTGAATTCACAATTTGTAAACCCTGAGGAGGATGATACCTCCCAAACAACGAATGTTGAAGCAGATAGAGGATATACTCCCGTCTTTCTCTTTCGTTACTTCACAATGCTCCCAAGATTTTTCTCAATGATTTTGATATTTCTTCTGTTCAGGTGTCCACTAATACCCTGCATGATTTACCAATATGATGAAGTAAAATAAAAGCAATTCCACAAACCTGGGATTTTGTTTTTAACTTTTAGGTTTTATCCTTTCCCTTTTTTATTAAATCCACGGATATTTAATTTAGGTTGCTTCTATAAGACAATATGATTACTCATTAGATGAACATTGCTCGGATCATCATGAGAGTTTTATAAAGAGAAGAGTGAGTACGGGGGAGGTTACCTAGATGAACTCAGAAAGGAGCCTCCAATGACTCATCCCAAACCTCAGCACTTCCATTCGATGCATCTTCAACATCTTCTTCCATCGAAAGCCTTATGTACTCTCTATGTGCAAAACGGTCCCACTCTGTCAATGTAGGGTTCTCACGCTCCTGTTTCCATTTTGACATTTTTGAAAATGTTATACAAGAGCCCCCGCGTCAATAAGCAGCAACGTTAACATATCAGACAATGGAATACCTGACGAATGAGGAATGGATCCCGTGTCTCAAATGCCATAAATTTATTAAGATTAAAAAGGATGTTGAAGACGTTTCCAGATAGTTTGGAGCCCTTCAGGTCATTCAGGGTTATATAGCTTTCATCCTGCAAAAAAAAAAACAACAAAAATGTAAGGAGTCAGTAAAAGAAGACTAGAAACATCAACTACTTCCTATATATATTCCTCTGATATAAAAGAGCTCAAGCATCTAATATCCAAAAATAACAAGAGAAATATTGTTGAACCTCTGGTCCGATCATATCAATTAGCTGACATAATATATCCTCAAAAAGAACAGCCTCTTGCGCCATACACTCCATTCGATGTAACTGCTCCTCATAAAAGAATTGCATCTCATTTCGTGTAAGTATCCCATTTGCATCCAAGTCAATGCACTTAAACCTAGTCCAATTGATACACTTGCGTCAGATAAAAACACTCAAAATACTATATCTGTCTGCTACCTTTGAAGAGATCACAGCTTACCAATATTCAAGGCTAGGCTCTGACGATTTATCTTCTTCCGCAAGTATGAAATAGACAAAATCCTCATACCCCATTTTCCCTTCAACTTTGCTAGTGAACTTCCTAGCAACCTGAGTAGAAATTGATGCATATTCCATGATGACATTTTATTTTAAGAGAAGTAATAGCTTCACAAGAAGAATCTTGCTAACAGATCAAGATTTTTTGTACCGAAACCTGGGAGAATATTCTGTCGACAATCCGGTAAGTAAGAGCATGGTTGCCATATTTCATGAGGTTTTCTTTGTCAATCAGGAAATCGTGATCTGTATCGAGCTCCCAGAATTTGCAGTATATGACATAGAAATGCTCATATGAGAAGTACCTAGTTTAAAAAGTAAAAAAGAAAAATGTTAATACCGAAAGAAGTGACACGAAACTGTAATTGGCCGATCCACGCAACTGAAAGCTTGAGTCAATATTTACAACAATATAACTTTATCAGTACCGTAATACTTTGTTGATATCTTCTTCTTCATCAGCATGAAGCATAGCATCGATTAAATTTCCACGTTTAAGCTCCCTAAATGTAAGTCGACCATTTCCAGATCTATTTATGTAGTAAAAAATTCTGTATGTAACAGTTTCAGCTGGCCATCAAAATACACGCTGTATCAGAAAGTAGTACTGTTTGATAGTTACAAGAAGATGTCCAACACAACAAAAAAAAATATTAGCTCAGAAAGTTCATATGTAAGCTTGTCAGAGTCCTACACAGTGATGCCACAAAATATTAGGCCTCTAGCAGTGATATAAACAGGAATAATCACTCGCCAGATCTAGACGACATTATACCGCACATAACAGACTCATTCTTCCTAACACAGCAGCTATTAGCTAACAATATACATCCAAGGATTAGATATACTACCAAACTCCAGCTCAACTTCCAGAAATCAAAACACCATAACTCAAAGGAATACCCAAGAGGGAAAAGCCAAGATGAGATGAAATAGGAAACTGATTTAAGATCTAACCATATCTTTCTTGGAATTCAGGTGTGCCTTGCAAAAATTCTAGCCCAGGATGTGTCGCCAAAAGTTCTTTAAGTAGTGGCTTGAAATCATCCTGTCGAGAGCAAAAGACAGCTGAGAACGAAAAATCCAAACAGAAGAGAAAGGAGCTTGGAGAAAGAAACTAATTATCATTACTGAATAAACCAATCAAAAGAAAATTACCTTCACAAGGAAACTCTGATTTTGCTGCTTTAGTATCTTGAATATTTGGGTAGTTTTATCCATTATCAACATGTTTCCGTTTACCCAATAATCAATAAATGCTTCCCTGCACAAACGAAAAACTGTTAAATGGTTTTACAACATTGTCAAGACCATAATCATAACAGAGCGGCTATAAAATGAGAAGCAAGTTTGAAGCACACACTGCAAACTATACGCATATCAGATTCCACAAAATTAAAGTGTATAGAGGCACACCCACACACACACCTGGTAACAAAACCTGTGCTATTGATATCGATCTTCCTGAAAAGTGAGGTGGAGAAGAAAGATGGAAGCTTGCAGATTTCACGGGTGACTAATTTGAATTCTGAGCATTGAAAAGGGGAGTAATGTTAATAAGACATTCCGTATAAGTTTTCACTTCAGATATCAGAAAACTCATGATTCTTTCACCTTGTATTTGCAGTCCATCCGTGTGGCCGTAGAAAAAGTGGTTGACTCTAAACATACATTGCTCTTTTATCTCGCTTGGAGGTGGGCGGCCATTTTGAAAATAAAACTACACCCATTTCAGAAATGACTCCGTTAGAACATAACAAGGGAAGAAAATTAAAATTTTAGCAGTGGCAGATCCAAGACCTGAGGTATGGACTCTTTAACAGGCTCGTTGAGTACTTTAAGAGGAGAGCCTAAATTAGAAGGGGCCCTCTGTTTCATCGCACGAGGTGAACCGCAGCTTCTTGGTGAAAGCGGAGGAGCACTTCCCGCAGGAAACATGGATGGTAAAGAGTTGCTGGTACCAGGACCTGAGCCAGATGCACTCCCAGGAACATTCAAAGGAGCTCCAGCTATTGCATCTTGAAGCAATGATGCAACCTATAAAACAGAGGAGACAAAAAGAGTATAAATTTAGTGAAAACTGTTCATAACGAAAACATTTTAATAGGAGAAGCATAACCCACGAAGAAAACAAAATCAAAACAGTCTCTTTCGTAACAAATCTGATCTACACAGAAGAGAAAAAAATAGTAACTTTAGCAACATAAAATCCCAACAAGCTAAATCATCTTCCTTGTGCTCAGTGGTCACACAAACAACGAAAGATCATAGCTTTGGAGCTGAAAGTCTGGGGAACCAATCCAATAACGAAGCCAAATGAAGTGAAATCCCTAATCGAATCTAACCTGGCGGTGAGCTTCGGGGAGAGAAAGCCACTGATCGAAGAGCTTCTGAGTGAATTCGGGTCTAGATTTCAGGACGAAGGTAGACATCTCCTGAAGCTGCAGCAAATCGGCATCGAGGGAAGCCATGTCTCCTCCGGGAACAACCGCGTCAAGCATAATCAGTGAGAATCTAGAATCAAATCAATCGAATTGGAACAACACCAACGAAGTAGAAAGATAGAAAGAGAGAGAGAGAGGTGGGGAGATCGGAAAGGGGTGAAGAAACCCTAGATCTTAAAGAACGGAGAAAAGAATCTGATTCCAATGAGCTTCCTTCTCTCCGAGACTAAAAAGTGAATGTGTCTCGAGAAAGTGAGGGAAAAAAAAAATTAATGTTTATTATTTTTTTCTCTCTTTTTATGACCTTGTAAAAAAGAGATAAAAATGGCATTGTATTATACGTTGAAAATTTTAAACAGTGTATTGGTCGGTGAAATACAAATTATGTGTGTGATTTTCTCCCTATTTTTATTTTATGTCGTTTATGGTTAATTAAATAAACCAAAATGAGCTGCAAACTGTTCAACCAGAATGAAATACATGATGATTGAACAGTTTGCATTTTATTTTAGTTTAATTAATTAACCACACAAAGGTTTCAGGGGAAAAGAGGTTCAGTCAATTAAAATTAAAAATGTGCTTTTATATTAAGTTTTCTGAGAGATCGATAATTAAAAATGGAAAAGTTGAGTGAAGAAAGTACAGATTTTTACGCAAGAAAAAAAAAGTAAAGATGATATCTATTTTATTGGTAAAATGTCATTAAAGGAACGGTTAGTTTTAAGGGACGATAATAGAGTTGACTGGTTGGTTCTTTCTTTTTCTTCAGTGGACTTTTTTTTTTTTTTGATAAAGGTCTTCAGTGGACTTACTTGTACAATATGGAACGACACATGGTTAATGTTTTTGTAAATTTTTAATTCTTTATAAATATTAGTTTAATTCTTTAAAAGTAAAAACACAAGTTGAGCTTATTATATTTTTAAAACTCAAAAATTTTAACCTAAATTTTCATTAAAATTTTAAAATCAAATAAAATTATAAATTTTAATATTTAAATATTTTGACTACAACTAAACTAAAATTTTGTTTTAAAAATTTGTATAGAATAATTTAATATGTAATAATATAAGCAATAGAAAAATTAGATATTTTGATTATAACCAAACTAAATTTTCCTTTATAAAATCGTATATAAACAAATAAAATTAACCAATGATAATGACGAAAACAAGCATCTTTCACAGAATATACTAATGTTAATCGATTAAATCATTTATGAAAAATGTGAAATATCTTTTTTCTATACGCAAAAAAAAAAAATTATAAATTCACATATTATCAAGTATACAAGGAAACTGAATATTATCAATTTAACCGTAAAAAAAGTTTTGTTTCTTGAGGGTATAATGGTCTTTTAAAGAAGAAAAAAAGCACAAAACTAATAGGAGTTGGAAAAAATAATAAAACGAGCGGTGATGCTGTGTCCAAGCCTCCTCGTCTTCTTGTGAAGCTTGTATATATACAATTGCTCTCCCTCCTCCGCTCAAATCCCTCACCTCTCTCGCTCTGCGTTATCTCTTCACATTCTCTAAGCTCTCTCTCTCAGGTAAAGATCTAATCTTTCCTCAAATCTAGGGTTCTTAAAAACAATTCATGTTCAGATTTGGGATCTCCTAACAGTTATATGTTCTGGGTATGTTAAACTTTGCGTAATTCACCTTGAATCCAATGCACTAATCTGAGATTTGTTGTATCCTTTTGCTTTAAGAGTTTATCAGACTATAAAAATCTGATTTTTATATAATTTATTAGATAAAAATCATATCTTTGCATGAGATCTGACTTGTTCCCAAGTCGATGGATAACAGTGAGATTACAAAGATTTACTCTTTTTTATGTTACTGATTAGATTTATTTATGTGTTTCTAGAATGGCTGCAACTACTACCAATGGAAGCAGTGACTATGGTGCCTACACATACAAGGAGCTCGAAAGAGAGCTCTACTGGCCTTCCGAGAAGCTGAGGATCTCCATCACCGGCGCTGGTGGTTTCATAGCTTCCCACATTGCTCGCCGTTTGAAGCACGAGGGCCACTACGTCATTGCTTCTGACTGGAAGAAGAATGAGCACATGACTGAAGACATGTTCTGCGACGAGTTCCACCTTGTTGACCTCAGGGTCATGGAGAATTGCCTCAAGGTTACGGACGGTGTTGATCACGTCTTTAACTTGGCTGCTGATATGGGTGGCATGGGTTTCATCCAGTCCAACCACTCGGTGATTATGTATAACAACACCATGATTAGCTTCAACATGATTGAGGCTGCTAGGATCAATGGGATCAAGAGGTCAGAATTTTAGCTACTGTTTTTTTTTCTTTTTCTTTATGTAAACAGAGTTTAAAGATTGGAACTTTTTTTTGTTGTGGGTGATTCAGGTTCTTCTATGCTTCAAGTGCATGTATCTATCCGGAGTTCAAGCAGCTGGAAACTACCAATGTGAGTCTCAAGGAGTCAGATGCTTGGCCTGCTGAGGTTTGTGTTACCCTGTTGATGATTGTTTCATTCATATGTTAGTCCTAAAGATCAATGAGTCTTTATTTACGCCATGATATATAATGTTATTATAGCCTCAAGATGCTTATGGCCTGGAGAAGCTTGCAACGGAGGAGCTGTGCAAGCATTACAACAAAGATTTTGGCATTGAGTGCCGCATTGGAAGGTTCCATAACATCTACGGTCCTTTTGGAACATGGAAAGGTAAGTAGCAGACAAAGCATCCAGGATTTGCGCGCTAAGTATTATTTTTTTTTGCCATTGTGTTTAATATTTGCTGTAACTTTGTAGGTGGAAGGGAGAAGGCTCCAGCTGCTTTCTGCAGAAAGGCTCTCACTTCCACAGATAGGTTTGAGATGTGGGGAGACGGGCTTCAAACCCGTTCATTTACCTTCATTGATGAGTGCGTTGAAGGTGTACTCAGGTGAAGGCATTAGCTCCAAATCATAGATGACATGTATTGTTGTTGTTTTTTCTGAAATTGTTTTCCCTTTAGGTTGACAAAATCTGACTTCCGTGAGCCGGTGAACATTGGAAGCGATGAGATGGTGAGCATGAATGAGATGGCGGAGATGGTTCTCAGTTTTGAGGAAAAGAAGCTTCCAATTCACCACATTCCAGGACCTGAAGGTGTGCGTGGCCGTAACTCAGACAACAATCTGATCAAAGAGAAGCTTGGTTGGGCTCCGACAATGAGATTGAAGGTAGCAAAACATTACTATTTTGTAAGATGATAATTTAAACTTCAAGTGAGAGTTTATAATGACTGATTGTGTGTGGTTAAACAGGAGGGGCTTAGAATAACCTACTTCTGGATAAAGGAACAGATTGAGAAAGAGAAGGCTAAAGGCAGTGATGTGACGCTTTACGGGTCATCAAAGGTGGTTGGGACTCAAGCACCGGTTCAGCTTGGCTCACTCCGAGCTGCTGATGGAAAAGAGTAAATGGATGGGTTCGCTACTATCATCAAGCTTGGCCTTATTTAATAATTTAAGGTCAGGAATATTATGTTTAGATATACAGTCTTAGGTAAGCTTTTTCCTACGAAAAAGAAAAAGCCAATAATAAGTGTTTTGGATTTGATTCTCCTCTTCTTCTGCTTCTCATCTCTCTTTCTGTAGTGAACCCCCTCTGATTCTTGTTTTATTATGATTTGTTTGAACAAAGTTCTTATTTTGTTGGGTTTATACTATATATATTATTGTGGTCCTTTCACAACATGTTCACCATCATTGTCAACTTGATGATGCTGTGGTGGTACCAACAAGTCAAGTTGCCAAAGTTTTGTGATGTTATCTGATCTCTTTCACACATCTCTAGGGGTTAGAGATCAGTCACCCATTCTTTCTCTGCCCTCCACATTCCTAGGGCAGAACAATCCTATCTCTCTCTTGGATCTTGTTTAAAATATCCTGACACTGATCACGAAATAAGATTTAACTAAGAAAAGTCACATGATGGTCGAAACTAGCTTTTGTTGTATTCTCTTTCTGGATGGTTTTGTTCGGGTTTGGTTATGACATCACTTCACATATACATCAAAAGTTAACAACACCTTGCTGATTCATTTATCATATTTTTATTCAGCAATAATTTCAAAGCACGTTGTTACTTGTTACTGAATTCTCGGGTATACAATTAGATTATAACTCAAAGAAATAGCCAGCTCTGGATATTGGTAAGCAGAATATAACCACCTGTGTGGATTCGAGCAACTCCTCAAATTTCTTTAGAGCATCCATAAACCCATCTTCTGAGGTTTCTTTCTCTCCGTTACTCAACTGAGAAAATATGGCCTCATAGAGAAGAGCCGCTGATTTGTTCTCCAAAGATATCGCGGAGGCTATCCCAACTCTTTTCCCTTTTTTATTATCAGAGTCTTTAAGCTGCCCGTCCTCGGTTGTCTTTACCGTTTGATTCTTCCAGGACCATCTTCTCTACGAGACACTCGAGTGTCTTCTTATCTGCTAGAACCTGAGAACATATATTGAAAGTTTATGAGTAAAAATGAGAGTGTGGACTATAACCATACGAAGCCTTGATCTAGTGAAAATCTCAACGTTATGGACGACAGTTATGATGATTGAAGGGCAAATGATTTTTTTTTTTTTGTAGAATTGGCTGCAGGAGTTCAGCAAACTGCGCCTGTCCAAGTTCTTCATCACCATCGTGCTTCCTAATGACGTCATCTAAGATGAGAAATTCTCTTCCAAACTAGCATGACTGGTGTTAAGACACCAATGGGAATGAAAAGATTTAAAGGTCAATATAATTGTTGGAGAATTTAATACAAACCCTACCAGAAGGTGAAATACATCATGACATACTATACAAGGTTGACTATAATATCTCTAGCCACACTCAATTTTCACTTCAAAATGGAGTTTGGAATAAGAAATGTTCCAACACTAAATTAGCAAAAACAAATGTGTCAACACTACTCTATTTTCAACATAAATATATTTATTTTTTGTTCATTACTCTATTTTTCATTTCAAAATATAGTATGGTTAGAGCAAAACCCACTCCATATCTTGAGAGAAAAAAAAAACTATATGGAATAAAGAAAAACATGAAAACTAAAATTTATGTAAACTATGTGGTGTCTATAAGACCAAACACAATGGACATTTGCTAAAGCTGATTTCAAAAGGGCTCGCGTAATAAATCCATGAACTTGCACAAGTTACAAATATGCCTAATCCACAAGATTCCACCCACATGATCGTAACTTTATAAGGCAAGCAAAGAGCAAGAAGAAGAAAAAAACAAACCTGGGAGTGGGAGGGACACCCATATCATTATATCAATTATCAACACAACAACCATGACCCATGTGTGAAAGAGCGTTTCTTATCTGGCTTGGGAAGCTTTTCTATGTCTTCTTCATCCAAATCGGTGAAAATACTCTCAGCCAACATTTGCCAAAATCATCATCATCCTCTAAAAAATAGCTTCAGCGTACTCCCATCCAGAATTAATACCACAATTGAAGTATACAAAAATGCATTCAATAACATTTAGTAAAACAAGCTAAAGACCAAGTATCTGCATCAAGCAATCCATAAACAAAGCCGATTCTCTTTCAACGTTAGGCTAAATAAAGTTCATGATCAACATCAACGTTCAAAAATTTTTCTCTCGAGATAGAGATCACCTGTGACGGTGAAAGACAGTTATGAAACTTACCTTAGTCAACATGAGTCTTGGAGAAAACGTTGAACTGCTCTTTCCCTATCATTATCGAGTTAAGCCTACGGTGTTGCCATAACGGGCCTGCTATTGTAGGCTACTGAAGTTCTTTATGAGCCCAAATAACTTATATGTCAAAGCTGGTACCAAAGGGTGTTCAAACAAAAAGATGGTATCAAAGTATATGTTGGGCAATTTTTAGTTTTGCGAGACTGAGGAGATCAACTGTAATCAAATTCAAGGTTCACATTATAGTCGAATTTCAATAATTTTTACAATCCGCAAACGTACACATCTTTGTTCTTTAATTATCTCTAAAAGTTCACTGATTATGTATGAAGAAATTAGTAGGTAACAGTTACACACGTAGCCAGTGCAATAACATAGACACTTTGTTATGATTATGAACTCTTTCTCTCTATAAATCTTTGTATATTACTCATGAATACCTCATGTAACTAACATTCATTAACCTCATAACGGTCAGGTTGATTCGTATCGTCAACAATTATTCGTTACATCAAACACAATAGAAATATAAACACCAGCTCATCTATCATATCTTTTCCCTCCATGTCATTTTCTTTCGTGAATTTCTGAAGTTTAAGAATTGTCTCCGATGAATCAGAGGATGTAGATTCCGTCGAGCATTAGCATGAACGATCAACTATTTAGCAAGGATTGAGGTAGGTAAAATACATGCCTTAACAAACCAATGGGAGAAAGTGACTATAAGATAAACCATAACCACACAAAATATGAATAACAGTACTCGATATAGAACAAACATTGTGGACCAGTAAAAACGTGGAGCAAATAAAATTCAAAATATTATTGCTCGTGGAAAAATATAAACAAAAAATATTTCATGTGGTTCTAAAGGAGTGATGAAAACTGCGGGGTTCGCCTTGTTGCTCCCAAAGATGGACCATCACCTTTCACGTCTGGCCCGCCTGTACAACCCTTCCGCAGCTGAAAGATCGATAAAAGAGTAAAAGCTAAGAATCCTAATACATAGTCTCTTACGTAATCCAAATACTTGAAAATATTAACGAATCCTACTATATAATGGTATTAAAAAAAGAAAAAAAAAGAAACGGTTTTATTACATGTTCTGATGACATTTTACTTTTTCAGCATTTATTTGTTTCTAAGAGAAAGTGTTTGCTCACGTTCTTGAAATATATTGGGTTGTTCAAGAACCAAATATTGAAAGTGTTATTTTCTTTTCTCCCACTATCTATTCACTCTCGACAAGAGGTTTGGTGCAAGTGAACCATATAATATGCAAAAATTAAATGGACCCACGAAAATGCAACTTGAGTTTTTTGATAGATTCTTATCCAACAAACGATAAAGTTTAGTACATTTCTCTAAATCTAACTTCACCTTAAAAAAATCAATATCTCATGTCTCTCTCGGATCTCTCCTTATAGAATGCAATTGGGAATATTAAATGGATCCACGTATTGAAGTATATAAGTTTCAAAATCAAGAACGACGACTTATACTATTTAAAATCTTCTTACTACGTATATTGTCAAAAATACCCTTATAGACACGTCAGTCTGACTTGGATTTGACCCCAAAAGCGTTGGAAAACAATATCAATTCCAATAAGGCAAAAACAATATTATTACGTGTAGGCTTGTGACAGAAACAACAATATTACATCAAAGGCGCTCGTAGTCTTATGTTTTCCTAGATTATATCAATAACTGTTTCTGCGGTAAAACAAAACCACTATGGTCTTTTGTATATAAATAATATTTGTAAATAGAATCGGCCTTAAAGCATTGAAGGAGAAAAATACCTCCAGTACAAATTGTTGGACTAAATAGTTTTTTTTTGAAACACAACACCAAAAACTTCTGATTTATACTATTTTGTCCAACAATTTGTAAAACTATAGAGTAGGTATTTTACTTTATTTTGGACAGAATAGTATGAATCAAAAAGTTTTGGTGTGAAGAAGAATACACAGTTCTTGTCGGGGGCCTTGAGAGGTAAATCAGAAAATTTAATATCTTACATAAAAAAATACTATTAAAATGCAAAGGCTGCCCAATCGGATAAGAAGAAAGTTGTAGGGAGAAGTCGAAGCAAAAGAAAAAAAAAAGTTTTAAAAAACAAAAAAATGGAAAAAGTTTTCTCTGTCGAAGAAATCTCCGGTAATAACCATCTTTGGTCGGAGCCGGCCAAAGAATCTGATGAAACGTCGGGGATGAACCGTAGTGACTCCGAGTGGGCATTCCATCGCTTCATACAAGAATCCTCCGCCGCAGACGACGGAGAAGCCGCGACGACGTATGGCATTTCTGTCTCTGGACCTTCTTCTCCGGTAGATTCTCATGAATACAGAGAGATTCTTAAAAGTAAACTCAATCTAGCTTGTGCTGCTGTCGCCATGAAAAGGGTATAAAAAACCAATCTCTCTCTCTATCTGCTCATGCTTCATTTGATAGACGAAACCGACAATAGTTTTTTTCAATTTTAGCAACAAAACCAAACCTTTTTCTTATGTAAGGTTAATGTTATGTAGTAGCTGAGTCGACCCACATGCTTTGAGTTTAAAGCTTGAAAGTTTTTTTATATAAAAATAAAAACTTTCTTATTCAAGAACTAAGCTGATTGTGAGTATTGGGAATGTATAGATCTCTGTGATATAATATATGATTTGAGCCTATGAACTTTATATGTTCTTTCGAAATTGGTTTTGAGTTGGAAGAAGAAAAGAGCAAGCTTTGTTATAAATTATTGATTATAGTTGTGTTGATATTTGAAAAAAAAAATTGATTAGGGAGCTTTCATCAAACCTCAGGATACCTCTGGTAGATCTGAGAACGGTGGAGCTTATAATACATCCACAGCATCAGACCAAGGCTCCTTAGCTTCTTCCAAAGGTTTTCAGTTTTTTACCTCTATGAATGAGCCCTTTAATATGTTATTGTGTTTTGTTCATGCTGCGTTCGAGGGTTCTCTTGTATATGTTAACCAATCTCAAACCCCGCTCAAGCTAACGGATATCAGTCTGTATGGTTTTTCAATTTGCAGCTACACCAGTGATGAGCAGTACCATAACAAGTGGATCCGAGCTCTCTGGTGATGACGAAGAAGAAGCTGATGGTGAAACTAATATGAATCCTACTAATGTTAAGCGTGTCAAAAGGTAAAAAGATCCTTTCTTGGATTAATAATTTCTATCTCTCACTAAGACAAAATCTTTGCTTGAACATGAACATGAACGTTTTGTTTGTCGTTGTGATTACAGGATGCTCTCTAACAGGGAATCAGCTAGACGATCCAGAAGAAGAAAGCAAGCACACCTTAGTGAGCTCGAGACACAAGTGTGTTTAACCTCCCCCACATTTGTTTCCTTTCTCTTCACCTTTTCTCAGCTCACTTATTAAAGTCTCCATCTCTCTGGTAGGTTTCACAGCTGCGTGTGGAGAATTCAAACCTCATGAAAGGTCTCACTGACGTAACTCAAACATTCAATGACGCATCTGTAGAAAACAGAGTCTTAAAAGCCAATCTAGAGACACTACGTGCTAAAGTAATTAAAAAAAATCCATTTCCCTCTTCTCTCGGATTCAAGAGTAAACAAAGATCCATAATCAAGACTCTGTTGAAACCTTTTTTTCAGGTGAAAATGGCTGAGGAGACAGTGAAGAGAATCACAGGATTCAACCCAATGTTCCACACTATGCCTCGTGTTTCACGCGTCTCTAATCCTTCAGAGACATCAAACTCTCTAGACACAAGCATCCAGGTGACCACACCGGAGACCAGCTCAAGCAACAACAAAAGCAAGGCCTTGATCGGTTGCAAAATGAACAGAACAGAGTCGATGAGGAGAGTTGCGAGTTTGGAGCATCTGCAGAAACGTATTCGCAGCGTTGGGGATAAGTAGCTTTGTGAAGAAGAAGAAGAAGAAGAAGAAACTTGATTTGTTATCACAAATAGAGAGAGAGAGAGAGAGGCAATGAGACAAAGTTATGTGTTGTGTAAAGAAAATTGTCTGACCTAGTTTTATCTCTTAGTGTAAAGAAAATTGTCTGACCGAAAAACCGAACCGGAACCGGAGCAAAATATCCGAAACCGGAACCGGACCGAAATCCTCAAATACCCGAATGGTTCCTATATTTCTATATCCGAAAAACCGGAACCGAACCGGAACCGAACCGAAAACCGAATGGGTATCCGAATATCCGAAAAATAAAGTTTCAACTTTCTAATATAAGGTAAAATGTTATCAAGCACATTCGAATCCGGGTTCGATAGGATCAGTGAGAACATTGTTACCACCATACCACATTATCTTTTACCTACTCTCTTATATTATACATATATATAGTAATTCTCTATTAAATTACAATAAAAACTTATAAAATTAACATCTTAGTGACTCTAATTCTTGTTTAATTGACGAATATGTAAGTGTGTAACCGCTAGGCCACTTGAATTAACATGTTAACTAAAATGTTTTGTATATATATATTCTATTCACATATTAAATGGGTACCCATAACCAAACCGAAATCAAACCGAAACCGAACCGAAACCGAACCGAAATCTCATAAGTACCTATTGGGTATAAGAATGATTTAACCGATATATCCGGAACCGAATGGTTCTTACCCGGAACCGAACCGAATACCCGAATGCCCAGGGCTAATCTACAGTTTGTATTTTGTAACTACTACAGAGTTATCAAACTCAAGCTTCATTAGTAGTGAATAAAGTAACAGAAAAAAAAATAAGGTTCTAGAATCGGGTTTTGGTGGCACGCTTGATGGCTAATTGATCCCTTATAGCTTTCTGTTTTTTTTTTATCTATGCTACTCAAATCAGTTTAAATCGTTTTAAATAAGTTTGTTATCATATGTAAGAAGTTTTAGGTATATATATAATGAGATCCAAAAGAATAGTTAATTAATATCTTAATTTTAGAATATTTTAATAAATTTATTGAGATATTCTACATGAATATGTTTTAAATCCTTCAAGTTTCTTAAGCCATTCAACAAGCTGGGAGCTTCTTGTAAGCAGCCATACATTCTGCTTTCTTAACCCAATTATTGTTTTCTCTCCTTCGACACTTCAAGCACAATACCATCCTACTCTGGGAAAGAAACATCATACAGGCAGCCAGGCAGGCACTCTCTTGCTTTTGCTTCTAGACCGTTTGAGTCTCCCAATATAAGAAAAAAGCAGTTTTAAAGTGAATTAAAAATTTGAATATATTTTATATATGCATCATTTCATTGTACATACACTCATGTAGAGACACATGATAGCACAATATGATGATGACATTATCGTAATACTCTTCTAAAATACAATGTATTTGTTTACTATTTGATGTTAGATTTCCTAGTAACGTATAACAAAGACCATATATATATATAAATAAGTGAGACCAACCTTATTACTCTAGTATCAAAATAGAGTTTTAAATCACGTAGGATTATTGTTTTTATAAAAATTTATTAATTAATTATTATAAATTTTTGATATAGATTAATTATTTTATACATTAACAAATGTTATTAACAGTCTTAAATAATATCTCATAATATCTTAAATAAAATATATATTTTTAATCATTTTCCTCTTATTATTTAGATATTCATTGAATTTTATTGATGAAATTTCTCTTATTAGTTATGCATTCATTATATAGTCTACTTATTTCCGTTTTTTTTCATATTCCTAAGTAATAAGTTAAATAAAAATAATATTTTGATAAAAATATTTATCTTCTTGTAGGAATATTCTAAGGGATTATGTAACTCATGAAGGCAAAGAATGATCAATTTTTATTCTAGTGTCATTTAGATTATGATTTATTTTTTACAGTCAAACCATTAGTTATAGCTCTGGTTTTCTTTAGGTAAGTTTTTTGGGTTAAAATGTTAAGATTTTCGAGCTAATTTTTTGTTGATGTTTTTTTCTGCAAATAATAATATTATTGATTTAAAATCAGTAATTAATAAATAATAAATGCATACTTGCATAAAATATTTTTTTATAAAATTTATTATTTCTATTTAACTTACTAGGATAGATCCTTGAGTGAATGGACTTTACTTCTGATCTAGATTTTTATTTTTTGTATGATTTTGTGGTTTGTGAGTTTTAGGTTTACATTTTCAAGAAATGTGTGTAATAATACTTTTTATATTTTAGAAAATTTTAAGTGATGAGGGACATTATAGTCATTTTACTTAACGTTCGATGTTTATTTATTTTTTTAACTTGTTTTGTTTTTATTTGTTGTCAAATATATTTTTGACATTATACTATTTTAGTTATTATCTTTATTTTGTTATGTTTTTTTTTTTATAATGAGAATACATTTTTGTAGCATCTTGGCATATATCTAACTAAAATTATTATTTATTTTTATTAGTCTTGTTAGAGATTATAAGTTTGAATTAGCATGATATGATTTTCATGATTGAAATGGGATACATTTTCTTAAGTCAACTTTTTATATATAGTAAGTAATTTGAGTTTTTATTGTTGTGGTTAGGTTTAATACTCAAAACATTGATTATGTTATATTTTGTATATATTGAATGTAAATGTATCTTTTATTTCTTTTACATATTATATTTAAATTTAATAATTTAAATAATTGAACGTGAATATATAATTACTATAATAGGAAATAATTTGTTTAAAACACAGAATCAAAACATAATATTAATTATCAAAATTTAAATAAATATATATCATTATAATTGAAGACTAAATAAACAATATTAATCCAATAACTTATTAGGTTTTTTTAAAATAAAATCCACTCGTTAAATTTTAGAATAAGTTTTAATAATGACATTCTTATATATAATTAATTTTTTGTATGTTTAGTGTCGTTAAAATTGGCTGTATTTTGATTTTTTTAATTTAATATTTTTTTTATTTTCATGGCACTCTGATTTAAAGGTTCATAACGTTATTTGTATTAGCTAAGAATTTTATTTTATTTTAATTGGATAAAAGAAAGGGCAAAAAAAAAAACAGAGATAACGTTAGAACCAGAAGAAAAGGATTAGAAGAGCAGTCAGTAATGGCGACATCGGCTGCGACTCTATCTTCTCTGCCACCAGTTTCTCTGCCTCTCTCGTCATCTCGCTCTTCCTTATTCTCCAACTGCTTCACTCTGACCCCCCGACGACCAAAGACCCGTTCTTTGGTGGCGATTCGACCGGAGCAGCAGAGGAGAAAGTCGCTGACCTGTAATGCCCTGTTTGGTCTCGGTGTCCCTGAGCTTGCAGTGATTGCTGGCGTCGCTGCGTTGCTTTTCGGACCTAAGAAGCTTCCTGAGATTGGCAAGAGTATTGGCAAGACCGTCAAGAGCTTTCAACAGGTTTGCTGATTTGATTAATTTGATAACTGATATGACTTTGGAATATTTCAACTACAGCTGCTATAGTTTTGGTCTGTGTCTTGGCTTTAATTAAAGAAGATGATTTCATGTTTGATTGTTGTTGGAATTTGATGTTCAAGTCTGATCATTTTTATGGTTCAAGTGCTTAGTTGTTTTGATTTCTGTCTGGATTTGTTACAAGAACACTCAGAAAGATTTGAAATTGAGAGTATGTATAGACGTTGATGTATAGAATCCAGATCAAGAATATAACTTAACAGCTCACCATGAAACAAATAAGCTCATTGATCACATGGGCTGTGCTAGTAATTCGATAAAATTGGGGTGATGTTAGGTTTGAAGTTTTTAATAAAAAATTAACTGTTAATTGTTATGTTCTGTATTCTCGGATATATAGCTTCTACTTGTATGTTCTGTGTTCCTTTTAGCTCTTGTCTTTAATATTGGTATTGATAAAGGGCTTCTGTGGTGGGTATTGTAATGATGCAGGCTGCAAAAGAGTTTGAGTCTGAGCTTAAGACAGAACCTGAAGATTCTGTTGCTGGCTCGTCGTCTCCAGTAGCTATGAGCAACAAGGAAGAGGATAAAACTGAGATGTCCTCAAGCTCAAAGGACAATGCATGAAGAATGATGTGGCTTTCTTTAAGCTTTGTTTTCTCTGTAGCTAGAACGGTTTGTGAAATGAGTTTAGATCAAATACTCTTTGTTAATGGAAGCAGACTTGTCTTCCTATGAAATATGGTTCCATGGTGTTTGAATCTATACACAGCTATTCTTCTTAAGAATATAGAAAACCTTGCAAAACATTCAGTTTTTAACACCAGATGAACCGAAGAGAGGGGCTGCATAAACAGATTCAAGAAATTGCTCAAATGGTGGACTGAGAGACGAGAACAAAAAACACAATTTCTCATGACACAAGATTCTGTTCTGGATATTACAATCCGAAGCTGCAGCACAAGAGTAATTTGTCTAAATGATTTTAATTACTGAGCTACTTTCTGTCTCTTTATCCTCTCTAACACACCCAGAGTCTTAGCTGCACCCTTCTGACCGCCTTCCTCAGCTTCTCTCTTTCTGACAAGTCCTTCAAACGAAGCAGCAGGGACTTCTTTCTGAGCGATCTCTACTTTGTCTTCACCATCATACTCATCCTCATCATCATCACTCTCTTCTGGAAGCTCAATATCTTCCCCAATCCCCGTCACTGGTTTCCCCTCATTTTCACCTGATTGTGAGATAACTCCTGCGCTCACAAACCCAACTCTTCTTCTTCCACCATCTTTTGATGTAACTGTAATAGTAGACATTGGAGCCATGAGATGCCTCTCCAGAGCTGCCATTTCATTTTCTGGCAAACCCTGCTTTCTTTAGCTCGTCTTTCGCCTCCCCCACATCTACCATCTTGTCCTTTCGCATCATCATGTTCTCCAGGCAGAATGAAATGAGTCTGACAGTAACTTGTGGAAACGCTTCTATATGTGTCTTCATTCCCATGCTGCACCTCAAACTCCATCTCAGCCCTACTCACACCACACGCTGGCAAGATGGTCCACGGTTTTGTAGTTGAGCTGGACTGCCTTGTACACAGTAAGACCAGAAATAACATTCGCATGGTGCACAAGAAGCTCGCACAAACTCCATCTACAGAGACCAACCTCCCCGTGCAGGTTCCGGGTCTCTTAGGTTCGTGTTTCCTCACCCAACTCACCCTTCCTGCGCTTAGTGAACTGCAGAATAAGCTAATAGCAGTGTAGGCGAGTAGTACACTTAGGCTCCTTACTCGAACTCAGTCAAGTATCAAAGCTTGGCCCATAGCTGCTCCCGTAGTTAGACTGTGTCGTCTTGTGAATTTTAGATGCTTCATTGATCGTTTGTACCGACTTTTGTCTAAAGATGTTTTCTTATCATCAAATTACATATTCAACTAAGACTCTGCAAACCATGTAAGTAATTATATGTCTATATAAACGCCGAAAAACAATTATTTCTGCGCACTATTTGGTAGACTGTCTGCCCCTGTATTTCCCATTTGGAAAACATGTATGAATGCTGAGCAGTTGAAAGTTTCCTTCAGTAACTGAATATTCTTCAATAAGTTGTAAAAACATATCATTTTTTTTATTCCAAAACCATTTTCACCAATTGAAAAAAATCCATTGCAAACGTCACAAGAAACTGTCGTAAATTCATCCTACTTTCCATTACCCATATGAGAGCTTCAAATTCAGAATGAAAGGGCAATAGGCTGACTCTCATATTTCTTGCATTCATTAACCCATCAAAACCCTCTAGAGTACTGTATCATCCTTGTCCCGATAACTTATAGTCTTATCCTGAGCTTTCCATGATCAATCCTGAGGTATTGTTGGTGACTCCATATCCCTAGATTGGTTGCCCCTTTGTGCTATTGATATATGCGCCTCAAGCCAAAGTATTGATTCTGTTTCTGTCAGTTTAATAGTATCTCTAGAATCAGTAACGATGTTACTAAAAACCACGTTATTCTAACCTTTCTAAATGTATCATATGATATGATTTATTGATTCTTTGTATGCTCTACGGCATGCACACTGCATGATATATATGATATTATTAAAATCATTTTTAATATTATACTATGTCATTATGATATATATGATATAAAACAATATTTTATTTTGTTCTTGTAGGTGTCGTACAAATAGATTAACTAATTAATTTGTGACTGATTTAAATTCAAAATCATAACATATATTGTCTACAAATGGAAGATCTGTTCAATTTGTAGGAATTGATGTGATCAGACAAATTTAAAGGATGCAAAAATGAAAGAAGAAGAGGAAAGGAAACGACAAAAGGTGCATAAATCTCACTATTTACTAAAGAGGAAGCACATCTCCAACCTTACTTCATTTTTATTTGTAAATTTTATTTTGAAGTAAATTTTTTTTCAATCTTATTTTATATTTAACTTTAAAATGGAATAGTGGTTAGGGTTATTCCATTTACGAAGTAATTTTACACATTATTTTATATTTGGAGTTGAACTTTTTTATTTATGAAATGGTTTTTTAATTTTGAATATTTTTATTTCATATTTAAAATTATATAATAACATGGAAAGAAATATTATATTTTACAAAAGATTATTTAATAATTTTGCTAAGATGCATAAATTAATAAAAATCAAAACTAAACATAAATAATTTAATAATCCAGTAAATTGATTTAGAACTACTAAGATCGGTGAACTATTGTTAAAACGGAACAGATGAGCTTATTTATCTTGTAAATCATCATTTCGATTTGATAACATTTTTACTTGTTGAGATTGATACATGTACAAACCTTTGGATTCTGTACAAACGTCAACTTACAAAACAAAACTTTGTTTTCCTTTTTATTGTATTTTTAATAGTAAATGTTTTTATTTTTATGGAAGTTTTGAAAATATAAAATAGTTGGACAAATTGTTAAAATTTTATTAGTTGAAGATACTACTAATAGTTATTAATTAAATAAAAATGAAATCATTTGAAAATAGTATTTTTGGAATAAAAAATGAAGTAATACATTGGAGTAAAATTCAATTTTATTTTTATAGTTACATTATGTGGAGTAAGAAATGGAGTCATACGTCAGAGATGCTCTAAGAATTATCGTTCTGTTTGTTTATGTGTCACGCGACCTTCTACCTACCATATACTACGAGTTATTGGTTGTTATTCGTTTTACTGTCGTACACTCTGTAACGTGCGACTGGCTCGCATGTTGTTGTTGGTTTTGCTGTCGCATGATTGATCAAGTGGTGGACCGAGAGACGAAAACAAAAACACAATTTCTCATGACACAAGATTCTGTTCTGGATATTACAATTCGAAGCTGCAGCACAAGAGTAATTTGTTTACATGATTTTAATTACTGAGCTAGTTTCTCTCTTTAGTAAATAGTGAGATTTATGCACTATTAGTAGTATCTCTGAAAGAAACAACGATTAAAAATAAAAACTTGTGTGATCGTACGACTAATCGCAGGGCGTACAATACATAAACAAATACAAAATTTGTTATATGTTGCCGGTTATAGACTTATAGTCGTAAGTTGCAGATCGCATGACACGTAAACAATATAATTTTAGTCGCAAGTCACAAATCGCAGATCACGGGACACATAAACGGCCAATTGTCAAGCTAACTACAACAATAAAATCTTGGTAGATTATACAACGTGAAATTCATTTTTTTGTTATCCGGTAAGTGTTGCACAAAAGATAAATGTGTCCGGTAAGTTTAACAATTTTTTTTTTTTTTGAAATAGGGCATAAAGGTGGGTTGTAGACAGCAGAGTTAAAGACTATCTTCTAAGTTTAACAAATTTTGTCCACATAGTCCTTCTTTTTGAATTGATAATTTTTGGCCGTCGTCAGAATTTACGTTATTACATTACAATATTGTCGAAAATGACATTTCATAATTTATAGATTATATATGACTAATCTTGAAATATTAATTTCATACGGATTAAAAGAATAAGACCTAGCTATTTTGAAATTGTTAAACTGTATTGAAAATATTTTATATTTTGTTATGATGGTTTTTAATACTACACTGTCATTAAATTTCTAATATGTAAGCAAAGAAAAAAAAATCTTAATATGTAGTGATAATGTAGGTTTTTATAATATCGTTAATTTTATATTTATTTTCAGTGAGAGAACTGGTGACAAATAGAACACACATGACCAAAAGATCACTTTAGTTTTGTTATGTTTTTTTTGAACCCAGTTTTGTTATGTTTTTTTTTTTGTTTTCTAAATTCTAAAAAGATCACTTTAGTTTTGGCTGTGATAATAATTGTTTTTTAAATTCTAAAATATTTTCAACATCTTTTGTTTTATATAATTCGCAATTATACTTTTACTGTTTTACACTGCCTCTTGGGATCCAGCGGACAAGTTTTTAGACACAAAACACAGATGAGTTTGTTATTTCTTAATTATACTTCGTTTTTTTACTATTTTAAAAGCGCACAAATCCTAATATCTCCCCAACCCCAACCACCAAACTCCCTCAGTCTTTATCATATAAAAACCCTTCTCTCGTGAGACTTGTTATAAAAAACTTAGAAGTTAAAAAGAAAACAAGATAAAAACCAAACACAATAACCAATGGTTGTGCCGATTGAGACGGTGGAGATAACCGATCTCCAGCGACCTTTGGTGGATCCAACGGTCTCGGAGCGAAAACCTCACAAGGATGTTGGACTCGAGAGCGTTTTGACGGAGAGTAGCCTTCCCTATAGAAGGCGCGTGTACCTAGGAGCGTGCATTGAGATGAAACTACTTTTCCGGTTGGCACTCCCGGCGATACTTGTCTATTTAGTTAACAGCGGCATGAGTATCTCCGCTCGTATCTTCGCCGGACATCTTGGCAGTCAGGAACTCGCTGCCGCGTCCCTCGGAAACAGCTGCTTCTTTCTCGTCTATGGGCTCATGGTACGTTTTAACTTTTAACGCTACGTACACGGTGAACGATTTATTTATTTATTTTTTTACTTTTATTTTGTTAAAAGTTATCAATTCACGCTACACTACATATCAATGACCTTTTGGAGAGTTGATGAGAAAGTGTTTAAGAGAGATTATAAAAGCAAACACTCTTTTCTTTTGTAATCCATATTATGTTGATAATTCTTAGTCCAAGTTTACACAATTTAGTTAGCCTAAAAAAAAAAAAAAATTAGTTAGCCTAGTAGTCTGTATGAAGGAATTAATATCATTGTTTTTTCTTCTTCTGCATTTGATATTCAATGTTTACGGTCAACCGCCACCAAGATGATCTGATGAAACTTCAACATTAAAAAATTGCCCTCGTTTGGCGCGTGAACATTAAATTTTACTCATACCGTTTCTTTCGATACCCATCAAATCTAATAAAACTATATATATATATATATATATGTATACCCGAATATGATGAATGTAATTTATTTAAGCGTTATCACCTCTGATTACACCAGAGCTAACTTAACAATTCAATGTTCTCAGGGATCGAATCTTATGTAAGCAGCAACTTCCATAAACATCATTTAAGCAAAAAAAAAAAAAATAACTTCCGTAAACATCATTCTCAAGAAAAAAACTTCCATAAATATACACAGTTCTTTTCAAGTCTGCTTTAGCTTAATAGACTGAGTGACATAAGATCTTCTGTAGCATCTTTATGTTCCAAGTGTTTCTTTTGAAAATTGTCATCAGTATGCTCTCTTTGCATTTTAGTGTCTAAATGAGTTTTTCTTTTTAGAAAATCGTGGGCTCAATCTTCTTTTTCGTGATTAAAACCCATGAAATAAAACAACGAATGATTGATTCGCTCTTCTCGAAAGTATTGGCAGTATATGATAAATTATTGATGCCCGAAGCTGTAACATTTACCAACTTTTACTATGCATTTTGTTTTAGTTGGGCATGGGTAAGTGCAGTGGAGACACTATGTGGACAAGCATATGGGGCCCAACGCTATGACATGCTTGGAATATATCTACAAAGAGCAACAATAGTCCTCGCTTTAGTGGGCTTGCCAATGTCAGTACTATACACCTTCTCATACCCGATTCTACTTCTATTAGGCGAACCTAAAACAGTATCATACAAAGGTTCGTTGTACATCGCCGGACTCATCCCTCAAATCTTTGCCTACGCCGTCAACTTCACGGCCCAGAAGTTCCTCCAAGCCCAAAGTGTGGTGATCCCCAGCGCTTACATCTCAGGCGCCGCCCTTCTCCTCCAGATCTTGCTGACGTGGATCACCGTTAACGTAATGGGGATGGGCCTTATGGGAATCGCTTGCGTTCTTACTATCTCTTGGTGGGTTATGGTTGTGGCTCAAGCTTTGTATATTAAGAATAGTCAAAGGTTTAAACACACGTGGACTGGTCTTAGCTCGAGATCGTTCCGAGGTCTTTGGAGTTTTTTTAAACTCTCTGCTGGTTCCGCTGTTATGATCTGTCTGGAAATGTGGTATTCACAGATTCTGGTTCTTCTCGCTGGTCTGCTTAAAGATCCTGCTCTCTCTCTAGACTCTCTCTCGATTTGGTAGGTCTATTATAAGTCCATTATTTGATTAAATATCTTGTTCTTTTCCAATAACCACTTATCTATCCCCACGATAAAAATAATTGAGGGAGACACGTGATTATGTTTTTTTTTTGTGTAAATTATTGAGGCAGACCTGACCTATCTAATGCTATGACAACTTATAACTTGTGAGATAGTGTATATAATTATATACTAATTAACATTTACTCCTTTTTTTTACAGTATGGCAGTTTCAGCATTATCTTTCATGGTCTCGGTCGGTTTCAATGCGGCTGCAAGGTTAGTATTTATTCCTTCACTAATATTAAATCATTACTTATTAGCCACCATTGTTAAAATTAAATGGACTGACAAATATGTGACAGTATACGAACAAGTAATGAGCTCGGAGCCGGAAATCCGAAATCGGCGTTGTTCTCTACATGGACGGCGACTTCCGTTTCCTTTGTGATCTCCGTCGCGGAGGCAGTCATCCTGATGGCGTCACGTGATTACATTAGCTACATTTTCACGTCGGACGCTGACGTGGCTAAAGCCGTCTCTGACCTCTGCCCTTTTCTCGCCGTCACAGTCATCCTCAACGGAATCCAACCCGTCTTGTCCGGTACTTATATGCATGCAGCATGTGCGGTTAATATTCACTTCAAACTGGGGAAAACCAGTGTATATGGTTACTAAACCGGACCAAATAAATCTCGAATTGGTACGTGTGTGTAGGAGTGGCAGTGGGATGTGGATGGCAGACATTCGTGGCATATGTGAATGTTGGTTGTTACTATGTTGTTGGTATTCCCATTGGTTGTGTTCTTGGGTTTACTTTCAATTTGCAAGCCAAGGTCGTTTTCAATATTTTATGCATAATATATGCTTTTATCTATATAGTAAGATCAACTTTATGTGAATTTTGATGATAGGGAATATGGACCGGGATGATTGGAGGTACCCTCATGCAGACCCTAATTTTACTTTACGTCACGTACCGAACAGATTGGGATAAAGAGGTAAATATTACTTCTTCTTTTCTTTGGTAAAAGAGGTAAATATTACTTGATATGAATTCATATCCTACTGGTTTAAAATCATATTTTATACGTTAGATTTGGTTTTAAGGGTGTCTACATATTATTAAGATTCTTAACATTATACAATAATTTAGGTGGAAAAAGCTAGGAAACGATTGGATATGTGGGACGACAAGAAGAATTCTCTTTAAGATTAGTAATGAATTTAATAAAATAATTAATTATCAAGCATTTAATTTTAAAACATAAAAAACATAATATAATACTAATATATTACAAAAAATGCAGGTTATTAAAAGTCTGACGGAATGAAAGACCAAAAAAAAAAAGAATAACACGTGTGGTCTGTGGAGGTATTTGAAAAGAAGATCTTCTTTTTGAAGCTTTTTTCTTTGTAATAATATGTGTTGGCTGATGTAATGGATGGTTTTCTCAAATCTATTAAAATTTGTTTTTAAATTGATCTATTGTTTATTACTTCTTTTACTAAATCTATTGTATATTACTGAAGACGGTCTTTCAAGTATCCGGGAATACCTAGTGCAATATTAGGAGTGATGCACAGTTTCTTTTTCTTACAAAGTAGGATTAGTTTACTTTGGTTTCAATTCATATTTGGTTCATTTTAATTAATTTTATTAGCAATTACAAAAGGGAAAGACTTGGCGATATTTCGTACTGCTATCAACAGGGGCGAATCCACAATCTTTTGACTGGGTGCACAACTCGTCAATTACTACAATAGATGTAAATTTGCAAGTTACAATATTGTTTATAAAATTTATTAAAAGATTTTTTTTTCTAAAACTACTTTGGGTGCAGATGCACCATTTCTTTTCTTACTAGCTTGGGCACTGTTTATCCATGACATTTTTACTACTTTCAACTACTAATTTTTTTTTTTTTTGCCGATAAAAATAATCGTATCATGTCATCAACTTGTTAGAGCGACCCCAATCGGAATTTCTCAACACGAAGTTCTAAAAAATATATATGTATATATAAATATTAGTGAGAACAGAGAAGAGAGCGAGACTCCATCACATTTTAGTCATATTTTCCACTATAGGAAAATGCATATTGTCACATTTACATTATGAACAACATGGTTTATTCTTGTTCTTATCTACTAACTTATCGCACATTTTCTTTGAAAATGTCATTTTTCAATTAATAATAATGGTTTAAGTTTGAGATTTGAGATAAGAATATTTGAGATTTTTGCATATTAAGTTTAAACTTGTCAGTTTTCTTAGTGTGTGTGTATATATATATATATATATAGTTCCATGCTAGACAATGAATTTAGTTTATTGTACCATGAACAGTAGATAAACTGAAAAAACGATTTAAAAGATTAAATAACTAATTTACCTTGCTACCTTGGTAAGTTGGTATCACCAAAACATTCAGTTGGGATTTAAATGCGCTGCATCAAAATACACAAGTTTCGTTAACGAAATTATGTCAAAGTACAAAATCTTCATCGAAAATTTGATTATTTTGATGGAAAACCTAAAACTAAAAGATAGTAATGTTAAGGAGATTTGAGATGTGCAATGTGCAATGTGTACGCAGAATGTGAATGTTTCACATGCGAAAATAGAAAACCCGAAAACCACCCTCAAAGAACTTTGAGTAGCCTCCATTTTCGTCTTCTTTATTAAGTTTACATTTGTAGCTTATCCAAGCCATCAGCTATCTCTTTTAGTCCTCTCTTAATACATTGTTCTGCAAACGTAAAAAGATCATCATGCCATTAGTTATTGACACAACTTTGTCTTCTTAATAGAAAAAAAAAGTTCTGATTCAAAATTGCTTTTCATTATAGCCACCTTTTGCAACATAGTCTCTGATTAAAACATCACTCGCATTCGCATAACCAAACTTAGCAAGATAGCATAATAGACTGTTGACACATGAAATTATTAAAGTTATTCATAAACGGTACTTCAACCGGTTAACTCAGTAATCAGTCTATATATCGTCGGGTCATGCCAGATCTTGGATTCAAACACTAGCTGCGAGAAAGGGATATTTTCACAGTCCAGGTTGGTTGGTGAATCAAATGATATCAGACTATCTAGCTTGGTTCGGAGATTATTTGTCAGATAAAAGATTGGTTTCCTGTTGTTAAAAGCTGAACTAATGAGAGTACAATGTACACTCTCTGTACTCGTTATGCGTTTGGTGTTTCTGTTTGTCTTCTTCATGCATCTAAGCATCTGTTACCTTTATAAACAAACCTTTCACATATATAGTCTTTCTTTATAATTTATCTGTCGTCATTGTTCATTTCATTTTTGTCGGCAGTGTTCACTTTATTGCATTGTCAATTTGTCATGGATGAGACATCAACCACGTAGTCTTTCTTAATAATTTGATTTTTTTTTTTGTGTTCACCTTATTAAAACATTGCTGAAACTGACATACAGACAGATTTTATATTTTATGTTTTCTCTATGACTATAGCTATTACATATGTAACCGAGATATTAATGGAAAGTTTTTCAAACCAAAACTATTAAAATTTTAAATATAATTTAATTAGGAGTTTTAAAAGCTCTCAAAAGCCACTTGCCCTCAAATAACTATAAGTTTAGAAATAACTCTATTTTCTTTTTTTCAGTGTTAAATATCCATTAAGATACCCAACATAGAGATGTTATAATCGGAAAGTATTATTATTTTAGTAATTAGGAATATGTAATTCACACTGGAAAATATTATTATTTTAGTAATTAGTAATATAGTAATTTGTTATAATCGGAAAATATTATTATTTTAGTAATTTGTAATTCACACTGGAAAGAATAAATATATCATAGATAGGAGAATTGCAAAAACAAAACTTATCTTGTAAAGTCTCCACAAATTTTTGATATAATTCCAAAATAGAGTATTTCATATATCATACTTTAAATACTACTTGTAATTCACACCGGAAAGAATATAAATATATCATAGATATGAGAATTGCAAAAACAAAACTTATCTTGTAAAGTTTCCACAAAATTTTGATATAATTTCAAAATAGATTATTTCATATACCAATTTACCAATGTACATAAAAATAATTAGTTGATAATAAAATAATAAAAACGTATCTTATATTATTCAAGAAATTTTTTTAACACTGGTCAAATTATTGATTACATCATCATATAATATCTAGTCTATTACATATGATGATCAACTAACTCCAGCATATGCGAACATGATGAACAACAATTCTACGATATAGTTCTTCCCATAATATCTGGATCGACGAACAATTCTGCATGTACGACATCTTCGATGGACATGCTCTCTCCGCAATAGACGACTACAACATATGGTTCTGCCTACAGACCGAAAAGCTTACATCCTATAATCTTCAATAAATTGCAGCTTTCTCTGGGAATCGAACCCCAAACCTAGTGTAAAAGTCTTTAAATATTGATCACTAGACCATAGTGCTTCACCTATTCGAGAGGTTATAATCTTAAATTTAATAAACAATTAATTGATATACCGAAAGTGGTTGTTCTGAATAAGTATTTATGTTAGTGATTTTTTTGAAGTAGATCCACTTAACGTGAACTTTAACAAAATTTCTCTAAATATGTGATGATTATAGTTAAAATACTTTTTGACAAACCTTTTGATGAATTAGCATAGTTCAATCTTAAAATTTCTGCTTTCTGTATCCTTTTTAGTATACCGATTCAATTGATCCTATGTTTATTAGTATAAAATTAGTCATGATGCTAAATATATCTTTAAGTGACTGTCTTCAATATCCCTTAGTGGTAAATCCTCAAAACGCCATCACCAGTAGGTTAACAATGAACCACTAGACCAGGATCACAAATATATTAGTAGTTTCCACTTTAGCATTTTATATATATATGCAGTATGTGTGTGTTTCTTGGCTAGTCTTGATGATGTCAATTGAATTTTGCCAAAATTAAAGCATTCATGTGGTTTAAAACCGCCTGAATTTCTTAATCATTGGCATGTTTATTTCTTTTGTTTAACACAAATAATTTTTTGTCGTCATTAATTTAGATCGACAAGTCAGTTTTACAATACAAAAAACATAATTTATAGAAATTTAACTCTGATAGACCATACCGTAAAGGTAGATACTTAACCAATTGACTAAACGCATGCAGACATTTAACCACTTGACAAAAAACATTTTCTATCACCCAAATAGTTTATATGGCAACTAGTATGGTTTTTTTTGGGTCAACATTGCAACTAGTATGGTTAACAATACTTTATTACCTGTTGTAGGAAAAGCGGACCCACTTACAAACTTATGGGTCTGTTGGCCAGTTAAAATATAAAATATTCATAGTTTGCAGATTTTAGGAATATACCCAGTGTTAATTTTCTGTGACACTCATTAATTTCTCATTCTTTCTTTCTCAAACAAAAAAAAAAATCATTCTTCTTTTTATTCTTGAAAAGACATTTAATTTCCGTTTTATCTATAAGGTATCAATCATTAAATCTCTCAATCAATATAGTTTTTCTCACATTAAAATGTCATTGCGAATTTTAGGTAATAATATACCTTTTGTCATTTTCTAAAAAATGTGGGTTATATGTTCTCTTACATCTAATTTTTCATATATATGTTCTTTTAAAAAAGCTTGAGTTCTATTATTTTATGGGTTCTCTTAAATTTATTTTATTTGTTCATTTAAATAATTTTTTTTTAATATCTAAAAAATCTGAAGCAATCATATTTTCGACTATAAACCGGACGAAGCTTAATATATACTATATTTATTTTGACTCCAACAAACTTTATGTCTGTGTCCGCCATTATGTACAAGCATCCCTATTTAAGACCCAAACGGGCTTATAACCTAACCAATCACCTAAATAACTAGACACTAAAACATACAATAAAAACAAAAACGTAAATAATAACCTATGGATATGTCAATTGAGACGGCGGAGAGAACTCTCCGGCAACCGTTGGTTGATCCGACGGAGTCTGAGCGAAAGCCACTGAAGGACGTCAGATCACTCGAGAGCATCATGACGGAGAGCAGCCTTCCGTCACGGAGGCGCTTGTACTTAGGGGCATGTATAGAAATGAAACTTCTCTTCCGGTTGGCACTCCCGGCGATATTTGTCTATTTGCTCAACAGCGGAATGAGTATCTCGACCCGTATCTTTGCAGGACATATCGGCAGTCAAGAACTCGCCGCCGCGTCCATCGGCAACAGCTGCTTTAATCTTGTCTATGGCCTCATGGTACGTTTTAGTCATCGTGCACACCAGCTAGCACTAGCACATATATTTGGAGTCACGTTGATATATATTAGTTATATATGATAGTTTTTTTCTTCTCCAATTTGATATATATATATATATAGTGAGAAATTATATAAAAAAAATATGTATAGAGGCGTTAAATATTCAATTGCATTTTAATTTTTTATTCTTAAATAAATTGTTATTTTGTTCTTTATATCTAGTTATTTATAACATGTCCATAGGTGGTATTCTAATGGTGTTCTCAGTTAGTAAAAAATTAAAATAATTACACAGTACAAATTGAGAAACTATCGATTCTTGAAAAGAATTTTAAGAACCTATTGAAAAACTGTATAGACGAATGTCTGTCTAAAATTGATCAGATTTTATTCAAAATTAATTAAAATTTAAATGAAAAACTAAAATACATCAAAAGTGTTGCTTTTTATTATTAAAATCTTCATTTGAGATACTCCATAGTTGGAGGTGCTCTTAGAGTTAAAAAAACATTTTTATATTTAAAAGAAGAATTAATGAAAAGACATACATTGAAATGAAAAGTCTTCTCTGATTACAGTATAGAGACAAACTTACATTATAATAACTATTTAACTTATCACCGCTCATCACGATAAATTTCTGATACATATTTTCCTTGAAAATTTGTAAATTAGAAGCAGAAAGACAAAGTTTAAACCTTCCACATGTGAGTGTATGGCACGAACCAACTAAGTTACTGAGTTTTTGTTGTAAGTAACTGACAGTAAGCATATATATATATATTATCCAAACCGCAATCATGCGTCTGATATGCTTTCATCCAGGACCGAATCTGCGCAACTACTCCCAAAACATATATTTCCTGGAAATCTATTGTAACCAAATTTCCGAGTACAAAAGAAAATAACCATTCACTTTTTTTTTGAACCATTCATTTTCTTATTAACATGTCTAGTGATTTAGTCAAAAAAAAAAAACATGTATAGTGATTCTTTTCTTTCTTTTTGTTGATTTGAATTTGTAATGATTAGATGATTAGAAAAAAACAAGTGTAATTTGGGTTAGTACTTAGTAAAATCTTTTGATAAAGTTTTCTGTAAAATCATTTATTTTAAATTCCTTTTGTAAGAATTCTTGTATGCTTCGAAACAGAAGTCAAAGAATATTAGTAGATGGATTCTTAACAATTTTTTTTTGATATATGACGTATAACAAAAAAAATATAAGCATAAAATTAAACTATGTTTTGGCTTTTTAATGTTTGTTGTACAGTTAGGTATGGGAAGTGCAGTCGAGACACTATGTGGACAAGCATATGGTGCCCACCGATACGAGATGCTTGGGATCTATCTCCAACGAGCAACGATCGTCCTCGCTCTGGTTGGTTTGCCCATGACAGTACTATACACCTTCTCGTACCCGATTCTAATCCTACTAGGCGAGCCCAAAACAGTCTCGTACATGGCATCTCTATACATTGTCGGACTCATCCCTCAAATTTTTGCTTTCGCCGTCAACTTCACGGCCCAAAAGTTCCTCCAAGCCCAAAGCGTGGTGACCCCCAGCGCGTACATCTCAGGCGCTGCCCTTCTCCTCCAGATTTTGCTGACGTGGACCACCGTTTATGTGATGGACCTAGGTCTTATGGGCATTGCTTATGTTCTTACTATCTCTTGGTGGTTCATAGTTATGTCCCAAACTTTGTATATTATAACGAGTCCAACATTCAGACACACGTGGACTGGTCTTAGTTGGAGATCGTTACATGGTCTTTGGAGCTTTTTTAAACTCTCTGCTGGCTCGGCTGTTATGATCTGTTTGGAAATGTGGTATTCACAGATTCTGGTTCTGCTTGCTGGTTTGCTCAACGATCATGCTCTCTCTCTAGATTCTCTTTCCATCTGGTAAATTCATTAATCATTTATTATCTTGATTATATGTATTTTGAAAAAGATTACAATGTTTTTTACTGTTTTGTTCAACATTTTATCTTTGTTACAGTATGTCAATATCAGGATTATCTTTCATGGTCTCCGTTGGTTTTAATGCGGCTGTAAGGTTAGTATTTCTTCTTAATTATTTTCAAATCATTGATCAACCATTTCTTTAACCAACATTACTGACATAAACCGTACTCCAAGAACAATCAATGTTTTATAAAATCATTTCAAAACATACATTTTTTATACATTTTTATAGGTAATAATATGAAACTTTGGTAAATTTATTATGTTTGTTTAAATTATGAGAAATAGTTACTCACAAAAATATAATTAGAAGAAAAGTTAATATTTTTAATATGTGTAAAAACATATCGAAATAGAACAAATATTGATTATTATTCTAAAATAAATACTATGACAGTGTAAGGACAAGTAATGAGCTTGGAGCAGAACATCCAAAATCGGCGATGTTCTCTTCATGGATGGCGACTTTTGTCTCCTTCGTGATCTCACTTGCGGAGGCGCTCGCCCTGATGGCGTCGCGTGACTACGTCGCCTATATTTTCACTTCGGACACTGAGGTGGCTAAGGCCGTCTCTGAGCTATGTCCTTTTCTGGCTGTTACTATCCTTCTCAACGGAATCCAGCCTGTCTTGTCTGGTATATACATGCAATTCAATTTTAGCTAAATCCTGAGATAACCGGTGCATGAGTTTACCTGACCGGGCCAAATAAATCTCTAATTGATGTGTGTTTGTAGGAGTGGCAGTGGGATGTGGATGGCAGACATTCGTGGCATATGTGAATGTTGGTTGTTACTATGTTGTTGGTATTCCCATTGGTTGTGTTCTCGGGTTTACTTTCAATTTACAAGCCAAGGTTCGTTTCCAATATTTTCTTTATAATATATACATTTTATCTATATAGTAAATTAATTTATGTGAACTTTGGTGATAGGGAATATGGACCGGGATGATTGGAGGTACCCTCATGCAAACCCTCATCTTACTTTACGTTACGTATCGAACAGATTGGGATAAAGAGGTTAGTGTTACGTGATATCAAGTCTCATGAATCATATTGATTTTAAATCATATTTTTAAAAAAAATTGCTTTGGGTGTGTTGAAATTATATTATTAACATATAATATGATGATTTAGGTGAAAAAGGCGAGAAAACGTTTGGATATGTGGGATGACAAGAAGGAGCCACTCCTAAACTAAATTGTAAAAATGTTTGCGCGGTACATGAATCATGAATGATATGGTTCGTTAATTTCAACTAAAATAATGTATGTTTAGCCACATTATGGAATAACTAATGTATGGTGACATGCAGCAACAACTAATGTATGTTATTCATTGTTTCAATTTAAGTTGTTTTATCATAAATTACACATACTAAAATAAACATTGTTTGTGTTTAGCATTTATTTAACTAAAGGTAATCAGCGAATCAGTGATGCAGTAAATCTAAGAAAATGAACAAAATATTTCTGGGCAAATAGTTAAAGCTAGCTATGGGCTGACGATATAGAATAATTTATAAAATAAAGGCCTGAAGCTCATGCTTTCTTGGCTTTGGCCCATGACCGCTTCTGTACTCAGCATTATTTGACGATTTATAGAACTCAAATTTGATTTTCACCGTTGATTAAAGACTAGTAAAAGCTCTAAGCCTCGAACCATCGACAAAATAGTTCGAACCGTTACATTATCGTTTCCGATTTATCTGTTTTTAATATTTCTTTTGTAGAAAAAAGTGTTTTACAAGTTAATAATTAAACGCCAGAAGTATATATATATTTTCTGTCATTAATATAAAGTATCACAAAAAGCTAATCTTAGGTCTTCAACCTTCGGTTTGAAGTCTTCGTAGTTATACAAACCACTATCGTAACTGTGCTCTCAAATCTTTATACAAATTTTGCTGTCTAAAATTTATGTTTGGTGGATTTTAGTCCAGAGCCTTTATTGTTTAATAAATTAAGGCTACTCAAAGGCTTAAACTAAAATGGTCCTTAAGTAATGAGACAACCTGAATTTAAGTGAACATCTAATATTACTAGTTTTTTAA
Organism: Brassica nigra; assembly: GCA_016432835.1. Lineage (NCBI taxonomy): Eukaryota > Viridiplantae > Streptophyta > Magnoliopsida > Brassicales > Brassicaceae > Brassica > Brassica nigra. Next base: position 9,197,837 of record CM028247.1, on the reverse strand, counting down.
TTTAAACAATAAATCTGTGACAATTCCAGAATAAAAAATTAGGTTTATTGGTATAAAAACAATGGTGTTAAGTAAATAATCCTCAGAGTAAACAATAAACTTGTGATATACACAAAATAATAAAAATAATTTTTTTTGGTAAAATGATATAAAAAAGAATCAAAAAATAAAATAATGATTAGTTAATGAACTAAGCTTAATTTATATAAGTACGTTTTAGTCAATATATTCAAGTAAATGATAAACATGTGATATTTTTAAGTTAATGAATAATAAGATTTTTTGGAGTAAAATTATGAAAAGTTACTTGAATCATTATTTCTAGTCGAAATAGGTGTTTGGCATTTCATACACAAGTTATGAATACTGGAACCAAATTGAATTAGAAGGAGATAACTGTTTTGAAAGTATTTAAATAAATATAACAAAAAAAAAATCAGTACGTAAGGAAAAGCCCATTATGTTGCGTAAAAATCGGAAAGAGAAGGTAGGAAACCAAAGACCACGGAAACTGCAAGAGAGCAAAACTTGAGGGAGAAGAGGAAAGAGAAGAAGGAAAGGGAGGAGGTAGCCAAATACACTCAAAGCTTACATTTGTGATTGTATTCTTAGAAAACATTGAATCCTCAAAATTGGTTGAAAGGTAATTAAAAACATTAAACAAAACTTTTTTTTTGAAACTTAACATTCAACAAAACTTTCTGGTCCTTTTTTTTTTGTTTAATCATACAAAGGTTAATTTGATACGTTTTTTCGTTTCTTGGTTTAGACTTTAGAGAATCGAATCTTCATTCCATTTTTTATTGATATCCTGAAATGATAGATCTCTTGATCTTTATGTTTCTTCTGTGTTCTGATTTGGTCTTAAATCAGTTCCACAATTCCGAAGAAAATGTATATAACAATTAGATTGAACAGAGTGAACCCTAGAATGTTCTGTAGCTTTGCTATACAAATAACATACACTTGTCTTTGGCATTAAAACTTTGTATTTGTTTATATAGTTGTTACTTATAGTTTATCTTCTCGTTTCTATACAATCTTCTCTTATGGTGTTAAGTCTAGTGATTATTTGTTGTGTTTAGAATCATGACATACCGATTTGTTACAGAATATTTTGACATGTCTAACAAAAATCACATTCCACTAATATATATATATATTATAGTATGAAAAAAAAAACTTAACAAAATCACGTTTTATTGTTTTTATTATTATCTGTAGAATGAATCCGTTGAATCTAGCTTGCACAAGCTCACCCCATCCTGCTGCTAATGATCTCTTGGCGAAGCGAAAGAGAGGTCGTCCACGGAAAGATGAACAAGAAAATGTTCGTGTGACTCCAAATCTTGACGTTAATCTGGTTGGTAAGACTGTTTCAGGTATGGTCGCAGGATCTTTTGACGCGGGGTACATCCTCAACGTCAAGGTAGATGACAGTGACACTAAACTGAGAGGTGTCGTGTTCGCACGAGGGAAAGTTATGCCGGTGACTCCAGTAAACGACGTGGCTCCTAATGTTAAAATGTTCACAAAAGAAGAAACCAAGAACCAAAGTGATGATCAGTCTCTACCTCCTAATGATCAACCAATAAAAGATGCTGTCAATGACTTGGAGATTTCTGAACCTGCTCGAGCTTTGTCTTTAGTTTCAAAGGATAGCAATGGCGAAGCTGCGACTCGTCTGGTGGATTTTTTTCCAGCTACAGAGCTGAAGAAGACGATGGTGACTGGTCAAGAGAACCTTGTTTTGGCACAGAAAGAGCAACAGAAATCACCTGGTGAGGGTCGTGGGTTTGATCTTATGGCGGTGGAACCGGTTTGTCCAGGAGAGAAAGTGCCGCAGGAGCTTCAGCTAGAGCTCGGGAACAAGAGTATATTGAGTGGAGACAACAACAATAATGGCACCGCGAACTTGTTTGAAGGAGAAGACAAGAAGGTGGACTGTGCCATGGAAGAAGGAGCAACTCCATAGTTAAACCTCTCCAATACATTTATGTTTTCTATTGTTTCAGTTTTTTTTTTTTTTTTCAGTTCTTTGTATAACAGACTTTCAGTGTTTGAAAATATTTCTTCTGCTTATTCAAACTTTTGTCTCTTATAAGTTCCAACGTCACAAACTAGTTAACTCTAACATATTAGGGGCCATATTCTCAGAGTAGATTCTTTGTGAATTAGTGAATTGGATAATTAGGACCTGGAACAATAGATGGAATGAGTATAATGTTAGATATTTACGTAATAAAAATCTTCCAAAATATCAGACTTCAAATTTTGGTTAGCTAAATCGTGTTTTCTTTCAATTTTTTCTCAAAACGTTATAATAATCATCAAAACCTTATTTTTTCTAACTTATCAAACCACAAAATCGCATATAAAAAAAATCTTCATATGCATGAGAGAAGATTGGGCTTAAGAGGCCTTAAAAGTTAAGCCCAAATAAACTGACTGGTTCGAGATTAAAAAAAGAAGAAGCTATTTCTGGAAAGGGAGGAGGAAAGAGATAAAAAGGCGAGAGGATGGCCTCGAACGTGCTACAATCATCTGTGCGTCTATCTTCAGCCACTTCTTTGACCATCAAATCCTTCCTAACACCTTCTCTATCCCTCAGCCCCCTTCGTCTCTCCGCCTCTCCGTCACCGCTCCGTCGAGGTTTCCACGGTGGTCGTATCACAGCAATGGTTTCTTCTGCTCCCGGATCGGTTAACAAACCGGAGGAAGAGTGGCGTGCGATTCTCTCCCCCGAGCAATTCAGGATCCTGAGGCAGAAAGGCACCGAGTAAGCGTTTGTAGAAATAAACTCCGTTTCTAGATTATTAATCATGAGACCCTTTTTTAAAACTTTACAATAAAGTTTTCACCTTTTGTTTCTGTTGTATCTGATCGTCTTAGTAGTTGCTATGAACCGTATTCTTACTACTAGATTAATAATTAGGAGACGATTCATTTACCGAAAGGTTAAAACTTTCAATACAATTTTCTTTCTTTTTATAAAACTCTGTCTCTGTTGTATCTGATCGTCTTAGTTGTTATCTTTTTACATAACAAATAAGTCACATGACAATGCATCTTTACTCATTTGTTATGCCTTAGTTTTTTATTGGTTAGCTTACATTAAAACATCAATAAGCAGAAGAAAACTTATGTAGTAGAATGTTCTCTCTGTGGTTGAAGGAGGATCAGTGAATATCTCTTCCTAGGGAGTGAAGTAGAGTCCCAAGTTCTCTCTAACATCACTGTTTTACTATCTAACACATGTCGATGTAGATATCCAGGGACAGGAGAATACAACAAACTGTTCCAAGACGGGATCTATAGCTGTGCAGGATGTGGAACTCCTCTTTACAAATCCGCCACCAAATTCGACTCTGGCTGTGGCTGGCCTGCTTTCTTTGACGGCATCCCCGGTGCCATTAACCGAACCGTAAGATATCTCAAAATCTAAGACATCATTCATTCATGGTTAACTGACCCGCTTAAAGTAATCTTTTTTTTTTACATGTTTGCCCAGGCTGATCCAGATGGGAGAAGAATAGAGATCACGTGTGCGGCATGCGGAGGACATCTGGGTCATGTTTTCAAAGGAGAAGGTTTCCCTACTCCTACCGATGAGCGACATTGTGTCAACAGTGTCTCTCTCAAGTTCGCACCCGGGAACGCAACCTTGTAATAATTTGGTACTACTTTGTGTGTTTCGTGATGCTTCTGTGGCCCTCTCGCTAGCACGTTCTAACGGGCTAGTAGTTGTAATAAAGGTCGTTGAATCAAGTCTTGAGAGATTCTTTAGCATTGTCATAATCATATGTAAGCTGGTGAATAATGTTGTTAGAAACGACACTGAAGCACACTATTGATCTCTATCAGAAGAAGTCTGGCGTATTTTTGTATAATATCTTATGAGATTTCGTGAAGTCATATCTAACACGAATCACATATACATATATTATATTATTCAAACCTCAGTACATAACAGGATTAAATTAGGTCGATTTGATCGCGTATGAACTCGTTGAGAGGTTTTACCGAGGTTTCGTTTTTTTGGGTGAAAAATATAATAAATTAAAAGTTTTGAGGGCGAAAAGTGAATCAAGTTTTCTTAAAGGATGAAGTTAAAAAAAAAGGAACCTGTCAGACAGCCGTGCGACCACCCTAGCTTAGGTCAAGACCAAGCTAGGTAGCGATCCTCTACAGCACGGAGAGTCCGAGGACGACCGTAGCCGTTAATCACACTCAGATCGCACGGCCATGATTCATCAACCAGGGTTAAGGGCCTGTCTCCTTAGAAATCAAGGAAACAGAGGTACGAGCCTATAGAACAGATCCTGTTCAAGTAAGGTCGTGACCAATGGTGCTTTCTAGACATATATAAAGAAGCTATACGTTTTTTGTCTCTCCGATGTGGGACTTACTTTTAATACCCAACTTACTATTAGCTACTGCCGTGTGACACGTATAGACGTTTATTTAGAATAGTAAATTGAATTAAAATGTTCACAATAAGTCGATTACAACAAAAAGACGCTATAGATTATATTACAAATCTGATTTTTAACATTAGAAGGAATATTACAGTGCATCAACATCATAACTTTTTGCCCAAAGATAATGCAATTACAAAAACAACAGAAGAAGATAACTAGTAAAATGTAAAAGATTTGTTTTATTCAAACCTCATTAGGATGACAGGACAGGATTTTAACACGAAGCTTACACAGATTAATATTGGGTGGAAAACCAAATATAGTGAATTCAAAAGTGATGAAGATGATAACAATAAACCCAATTAAACAGTTTGTTTATTTTCAACCCAACATAATAAATCCCGACCAGATTTTTCAAAGTACTAAAGCTGTAAAATCATTTATGATCTTGCAATCCAAAAACTCAAGCAGATTCCACAACGATTTCTTCTTTAGTCTTTTTTGCCACCAACTGATTCTTTACTCTCTCTTGAAACATCACCAGACTCACCGTGTGATAGGCTTCAGACAAAAGTCTACTGGATCGGATGGTATTGAGCTGATACTCTCTTTGGAGGTAGCTTACGCAGAATGAAGAGGACTAGTGCTGATGGAAGTACTTCAACCACCTGTGTAATTTCGTTTTTTTCTTCTTCCATTAGTGGATGTGTTTAAGAGACACAGAATTAATGAGGTCTAGTTACTAACCATATAGTAGATTAAGTTCAGAACCGGATGATCAAGAACATCCAGCGTTAAATCCCTATCAAAAGCTGATACACCCACCTGAAAGTTTTTGCAAGAAAGAAACATTCAAAAAAACACTCACCAGCATAACTGATTGATAAAAAATTTCACTTTTATAGGTGTTCTATTTCAGAGCTTACCACAATGCATCTTATGAGGAAGCAGGTGAAGCATATGGCTGTCACAGATCCAACCTGAAATGTATACCATTTTTATAACAAAGGCTAATCGAATTTGAAGGAAGAGATATAAGTGTTTAAAGTTGGTGAAACTTAAGACAAAGATGCACAAGCAAAATGACTACCTCATGGAGCTTCTTCCTTCTTCCTTTTGACTCAATAGGGAACCTTCTTAGCATAATAAACAATCTATATAGCATACAAGGGAGCACATGATGAGGAAAGAATACCCAGTAAAGCCATTTAACAACTTTCAGACACTTTTGATTACGAGACAAGCAAAAACACTACCTTCCTCCATACAGCAAGAAGCCTAAAGCAGCGATGAAAGACACAACTAGAAGAACAAAAGCACACACAACAACAAACAAATAAATCAATAAAGAGTTTAGATAAGAGAAATAAAATAGTATCGAAGATTGAGTAGTAACGGGTTTAGCAAACTTGCTTTGACCAGACAAAAAAAAAACCTACCTGACATAAATATCTTTCCAACTAACTCCACAGTGCTGTTATCATTTACCCAGATGCATACCCATATAACAACCTGATACATACATCAATCACATATCAAACTAATGAGACAAGGACGAAGTAAAGAACAAGCACAATCTAAAGTTATTAAACAAGCATCATTGTAAAAGGTGTATGTATGTATATAATACAGAAATGAAAATAAAAAATAGAAAACAATAAGAATCAAAGATGAACCTGAGCCAAATATACAGCAACGTTGACTAAAATATAGGTTATCCGCAGCTTATCCGTTGGTAAGCTTCTTGCCTGCTCATAAGTGTCAACAACATATACACGTTCAGAGTTTGTGCGGTAGATTAAAAAGAGAGTCTACTACACATATCAAAAAAAAAAAAAATCTTTTTTAGATACTTGCCTGGTGATATATCTCTGCCCAGAACAAAACGAGCAGTGTGTATGCCGAGAAAAAGAGGAGCCCCGGAAGATCCAATAATATCCAGCAAAGAGCCTGCAATTACCTCAGCAAAGAACATTAGATAGTTTTGAAAAAATGCAGCACGGTCAATGTCGCCAGAGCCTCACTCTCTCACCTTGGGATGGACGAGAAATACTTGATGGTGAAATCCAAATAGAACAGCGCGAACTGCACACACACACACACATAGAAAAAGTTTGGTTGTCAGAAACCACAACCCAAAGGAGGTGGAAACAAAAACAGAGATGATGATCATCACCTCCATTGACGACGAAGTTCATAAGATGAAAGACCTTCTGAGTGGTCCAGCCATACTCAGGCACTCTCATTTGAATCCTTACCAACTGGACCTGCCAACAACAATCCAAATCACACACACAAAGGTCAACAACTGCAACACATCCAATAAAGTATATAACTTTCCCACTCGCTCAGAATTTTAAGTTCCTTATAAAACGATGACATAACAGGAAACACATGTCAAACACGCAAGGATTTGACCTCGACCCATCAAAAGCTGATTCGAATAAGCTTCATAGAAAGCGAAAAAGGTTTGATTTTTATCGTAAAGACGGAGACTTTGAGAGAAAGAGAGAGAGAGAGAGAGAGGTGAAAGTACAAGAGCGATGGCGGAAACAAGAGCATAAGCTCCACAGAGAGCGAAAAAGATCCCATCTTGCCATTGAGTTGACTCGTTAACCTCCTCCCACCAATTCTTCATCTCCGTCGCCAAGATTTGTGCCATCTCCACCGGCATCACCACGCTCGAATCCGTCATCCTCCTCGTTTATCTGTTATCTTCGTCTCTTGAGATGATGATACGATTTCAATCGAATCTAGAAACCGTAATCAGCTATTTCGAATCCAGAGAGAGAGAGAGGCGAACGATAGAGGTGAGTTGTTTGAATATCTGTAACCCACAGGTCAGATGGCAGAGAGAAAGAGAGAGAGAGAAGGGAAGAAGATAGAAATGAAGATCCAACGGTTGTGAATGATGCGATCTTTTCGATACGGTGTAGGCTGTCTGTAGCTTCTGGCTTCTTCTCTCACACGTCCTTTATGATTTTCATGTCTGAAAAAATAAAAGTAAAAATGAATTTCTTATTTACCCAAACAAAAAAAAAAGACATTTTTATTTCTTACTTACCCAAACAAAAAAAAAATAAAGACATTTTTAGAACCAAGAGAAAGACATTTTCTTACAAAGTAAAAAGGTTATCAAAAACATTATAATATCATCAGAACCAGACAAATCAAGAATTAAATTACACATCAAAAACTTTTGGCCAAAAAAAAAGTTAAAAAGAGGCTAATGAAAGAAAAGATTTGGGGAACAGAGAACTGGTGGATTCATCAAAAGAGGCTAAAATGAAAAAAAAAACATAAAACATGTATGTGTACAGAATAATCAAACAAAAATTCAATGATTTAGATTTTGACGGTCCATGTGGCCTGCGTCATTTCCACCTCGAATATCATCAGAACCAGACAAATCTTTAGCCATTCCATAGACAGCAAAGAGATCATTTTTAGCATCTCGCTGTAGCTGAATCTCTTGATCCATTAAAAACTTTTTTCATTCTCTTCTTGACTTCTGGACGCTCTGCCGTGCACATGAAATGTGTGAAGTTTATCAAGTTCCAACGTTATTTGAAAACTTGTATTTAAACACTTTTTCTCCTTCATAAAACACGCATCTTTTCTGAATATGTTGAAATCATCCAACAGCTGAGTCAAATGGCTTTTAGATCCGGGTCCGACTAGAACCAAAGAAGATCTAAATCGAACTCGGCCCAGAATATAGAAAAGCCGAATAGGACTCACGCCCCTCATCCCAACAAACCAGAATACAAAAACACAAACCCAAAAGGATACCCAGAGTCCATGTTTATTATATAAACAATGAAAATGTCTTCTTTATTAGAACTCGTTTTCACAATCATATTCATGCATCATGAATAATTTTGTTACAAAATATTGAAAATGACTGGTTTATTGGAACTGTTCACAAAACAGCTTTGTTTTACATTATATTTTTTTGCCTTGTTGAAGAATCAAACAAGAAATACAACAATATGGGTCTTCCTTTTTGTTTCATGCATCATCATATTTAGATATTTGGTTTCATGCATCATCTTATTTGTATATTATTTTCATGCATCATCATCTCTTGATTGAGCTACATTCTTGAAAATGAAGTTCTTGTACCAAGAAGCTGATAGTCGCGGGGTTCTCTCTTGTGTATTAAAATCAACGTGGTACATACCGAACCTTATGGTATAACCAGATATCCACTCGAAGTTGTCCAGTAAAGACCAGGCGAAGTATCCTCTTACATCTGCTCCCTTCCTGTTATCACCATCAGCTTTCAGGGTTTTAGAATCAAGATATATGTGAGCTGAAACATTATTACATCATTATTACCTCATTGCTCTTTTGAGTGCATCTAAGTAGTTACTCATAAACTTCACTCTCCGGTGATCGTTTAACAACACTCCTGTATTGTTCTCACCAAAACCTGCAAAAGTGTTCAGATACAAGATTACAAACTTCTTCCAAAACCACACAAACTCAAACATACAGTCTGGGGCAAATGCTTACCGTTTTCTGTAACGTACAATGGAATGTCTCTGTATCTCTCTGTTGCATACATCAACATCTCTTCCATTCCTCGAGGATAAACATTGAACCATTTAACTCCGGTCTGCATCATTACCACACAAAGAAAACCTCAAAAATTGTTTTTGAAAATAGGTTTTATTTTGAGTTGGTTGGTCTACGTACCGGTTCTCCTAAAGGTAAACCGTCTTTAAGAGCATTTGAATAGACAAAACCTTCAGCTCTGGAGCCTCCTTGGCCCGGTTCACATGCGGTATGCAGACAATCTTTAGCGTATCTGCTTGTGTATTGATTAATACCAATGAAGTCTAGTCCATTCTTGGAGCTTTTAAAATCATCCTTTTTGAATTCCGGAAGATTTTCTCCAAGAATATCTCTCATTTCTCTTGGATATCGTCCAAACACAATCGGGTCCAAGAACCTACATTTTCACACTCTTTCGGTTCTAAATTTCCGGTTTTTGGTTTAGGTGGGAATTAGAATCTTTTAAACCGAACCGGCTTACCAAGTCAAGTAGAAAGCTTGAGCTCTCTCAGCAGCTAATCTATCTGCTAAAGAATCAGTAACCGGTTCAAACCATATCGTGTTCATAACAATACCAATCTTTCCTCTTTGTTCTTCCTATATTAACCAAACCAACTCTGAGTTAACAAAACCGTTCTTGAAATTTCCAAAACGGTTATGATCTTGATTCACCTGAAATTTGGTTCGGTATAAATTGACTGCCGCTAGATGTGACCGGATAATGTTGTGAGCAGCGACAAGTGGCTCCATGTTGGAACCGCCACGTGTACAGTTTGCGAAAGTCTTGGAACAACGCGATGGTGGGTAAGTCCCTTTCCGGTAACCCAAAATCACTTGAACGTTTGGTTCGTTGAACGTAGTCCAGAACTTAACTCTGTTCCCAAAGTGTCGGAAGCAAGTCTCTGCGTAATGTTCGAAATCTTCCCTGAAAGAACATTAACTACGTTTTAATGTATCAGTTTACGTATCTACGCTAAGGTGTGACATGCATGTGTATATGCTTAACTAACCGGACTTGGGGGTCAAGCCAACTTTCGTATCTAAGCTCGAGTTCTTGAGGAATGTCATAATGAGTCAAAGTGATAAATGGTTCCATCCCTGTGAATGATTTTTGAGCTAAGTTTGGTGTTTTCTTTGGTCTTCAGACATTTTTCTCAGTTATTACCTTTTTTAAGTATAGCATTGATCATTCTGTTGTAATGATCAATACCTTTCATGTTCACATCTCCAAACCTTCCGTCTGGAAACACAAAAAAGGATTCCGAGTTCGATGAAGATAAAAATAAATCAAGAAAAGAAAAAAAGGAAAAAAAATCTCACTTGGAAGAATCCGAGCCCATGATAAAGAAAATCGATAGCTATTGACTCCAAGGTCTTTCATCAGATCCAAATCTTCCTGTTAAAATAACAAGTCACAGCTTTGTTGTAACAGGATTTACAATCCCGTTCATCATATTTGTCTTGGTTCATCTTATGCCTTAGTTAAGTTATTTTGAGTCTTGGTTTGGTTGGTTTGTCGTTTAATAATGAAACTTTTAGGTAAGGCAGTTTTGCTCTTTACAAAAATTAATCAATAATCACAATATTATCTTCTTCCTTTACTCTCTCTCCCTGTCGTCGTCATCATCATCCACCATCATCAAATCATTGTTCTTAAAGATGATTATTCTTCGTTGGCAATCATCTTCTAGGCTTGATTTACCTTTCTTAGGATTCTCAGTGGTGAATCTCTAGATAAGGATTTTCACTGGTTTTACTGATTCGTTTGTCTTTCGAGACACTTACTTAGAGATTTGTATAATTGTATTAATGTGAAGATTTACAATTATGTTACCGGATAGCGATGGTAATGATCAACAGCTACTTTTCCATGGCTTCCATCTGCGATTTTCCCTATGCAAGTGACATAATAAAGTACATAAACAAGTTAAGATACATAGACAAGTTTCTCCTGGTGACTTGAGCAACAAGAATGGCAGTAAAACCCTAAATTTTTGAAACTTTTTTCCTTTTAAAGCAAAGATCGCTATTCACAAAGGGGTTCCTGCGATGTTACCAGGGATGCTCGTGAAGACGTCCCAATTGCTTAGGGTTTTGCCGTCGGCTAAGTAAGCTCCTTCATACTGAACATACCATAGGAGCACATGTTAAAAGTGAAGATTGTTTTACTGAGATTTGAAGAAAGAGATAGATGATTTAATTACAAACCTGGTAAGCTGAAGAGGCAGTGCCAAAGAGGAACTCTTTTGGGAAACTAAAATTTTCTTGGGCGTTAATCTCTCTCAATGAGATATGATCATCATACCACCATCTTGTTGATGATGATGATGAGACCAAGGTTATGATGATGAAGCAGAGGAACCGCAGTGGGCACAGAGAAATGTACATTGATACTTTGGTCTATTCAGAAACAAATTATATTTTTTGTTTGTTCAAGAGTAAGGATTATATAAAGAGGATATTGATTGCCTTTGTGTACTTTTAGGTCGATATTGATGTTTCGCCAATTCAGCAAACTGTGACGGGTAAAAAGGGGCAATAGTATGCAAGATTTGATGGACCAACCTAATGATTTTTTGTTTCTTGGAAATAATTTATCTATTAAAAGTTTATCCTATGCATGAAAGTGACTCAATTTTATCAAAAAAAAAAAAAATGAAAGCGACTCAAGATATTTTTTTTTTTTTTGAGAAAGGGTTTTACTAAGTGACTCAAGATTTCCAGGACCAAAGCATCTATCTCAAAAATGATTGGTAAGTACATCATTTTAGCCATTGTCGTCTTCAGTAAAAAAAGAACCAAATTGTTTATCTCTTGTGAAAATATTTAAAAACTAAAAACAAATAGACAAAACGAATAAACAAAGTTTCATCGACAATATTATAATATCAACTACAAGGGTGGCTTAATAATAACAAGTAGCAACATAGACTTTGAAAGTAGAGACTACCCAAAACGCTAAGATGTTCACTAGTGAAAGATAAAATAACAGAGAAACACACAAAATCACAAAATGCTGTTCATTTTTTATTTGATGCAGCATTTAGATGTATCATCTAAATATGATATTTTGATGTTACATCCAAACATTATTCATTTTATAGTGTTAGTATTTGAATCTAAATACAACATCTAAATGTTAAGTTGTTGGTTTTATATTTTCTAATATTATTTAAATACTAGTAGTTAAAAAATAATTTGGGTATGCTTTATATCATTATTAATTAATTATAATATTTAAATAAATATATTTAAAATTACACTTGTAAGATTTTTTTGACGAAAAATCTTATTTTGTCATTTTGACGAAAATACAGTGATTTTATCATTTTTGATGAAACCCTTACGATTTTGAAAAAAAAATGATTGTACGATTTTGATAGAAAATGCGATTTTGCGATTTAAATAAAAAATGTGATTTTGCAATTTTGGAAGTAAATCCTAATTCTATATTTTCGATGAAAAACCAGATTTAACCGTTTTGGCGAAAGAATTCGATTTTGCAGTTTTTGTAGAAAATTTTATTTTTCATTTATTATCAATTTTAAATTTTTTAAAAAAATTGAATATGATCCTCAAAATTTCAGGACCGATGGCTAGCAGTCTTTGAAACAAGCACAAGTTGCTTATTTATCGATCCAGATCATTGAAGATACTATGTGAATCTCAGTAACATCGACAAGCATATTGTACGGTGGAGAGAACACGATGAGACCATTCGAAATCCCACAAAAAGGAGTCTGCTTTACCTTCGCAGAGACCCTGACAATATTGAAGTTTGGTGACAGAGCGGACTTAAATCGGTCCAACACTTCGGATCCCGACATTACCGTGCTGGGACCAGCAAGAAGTTAGCGACCTAAGCAACCAATCAACGAATTCAATGAACTTGAGAGAGCGTGAGTCTGTGTTGGGTGAGAGGCGTAGAGCATCATCAGCCGGTATCCAAACGAAACTCGGTCTAAAATTTTAAAAAACCCGCCTCTTATCCAAAAATTTAAATAACTCAAAGCGAATCCAATGAAAATGTCTTTTTTTATTAGAACTTGATCATTTGAAAAAAGAGCTTTATATTAGATTACTTTTCTGCTTTGCTGAAGAATCAAATAGAAAGACAACAATGTCTCTTCCTTTTGTTACATGGATCATCATATTCATGCATCATGAATAGTTATGTTACAACTTATACTCTTATAACTTATAAGCATTGAAAATGCCTTGTTTATTAGAACTGTTTTCACAGCTCTGTTTTACATTATTTCTTTTGTCTTGTTAAATAATCAAAAAAAAAGAAATACAACATGGGTCTTCCTTTTTGTTTCATGCCTCATCATCAGAATCATGATCTTTCCATTGAGCTATGTGCTTGAAAATGAAGTTCTTGTACCAAGAAGCTGATAGTCGCGGGGTTCTCTCTTGTGTATTAAAATCAACGTGGTACATACCGAACCTTATGGTATAACCAGATATCCACTCGAAGTTGTTCAGTAAAGACCAGGCGAAGTATCCTCTTACATCTGCTCCCTTCCTGTTAAAACCATCAGTTTTCAATCTTAGATTCAAGACATATGTGAGCTGAAGAGCATTATTACCTCATCGCTCTTTTGAGTGCATCTAAGTAGTTACTCATAAACTTCACTCTCCGGCAATCGTTCAACAATACTCCTGTATTGTTCTCACCAAGACCTACAAAAAAGTGATGAGATACAATACTACTGACTCAAACATACAGTCAAGGTCGCATGCTTACCGTTTTCTGTTACGTACAATGGAATGTTTCTGTATCTCTCTGTTGCATACATCAATATCTCTTCCATTCCTTGAGGATAAACAGTAAACCAGTTCACTCCGGTCTGCATCATTACCACTAAGAACCTCAAAAACATTTCTGAAAGTAGGTTTTATTTTGAACTGGTTGGTCTTATACATACCGGTTCTCCTAAAGGTAAACCGTCTTTAAGAGCGTTTGAATAGACAAAACCTTCAGCTCTGGAGCCTCCTTGGCCCGGTTCACATGCGGTATGCAGACAATCTTTAGCGTATCTGCTTGTGTATTGATTAATCCCAATGAAGTCTAATCCATTCTTGGAGATTGTAAGATCATCCTTTGTGAATTCCGGAAGATCTTCTCCAAGAATATCTCTCATTTCTCTTGGATATCTTCCCAACACAACCGGGTCCAAGAACCTACATTTTCACACTCTTTCGGTTCTAAAAGTCCGATTTTTGGTTTGGCGTGGGAATTAGAATCTTTAAACCGAACCGGCTTACCAAGTCAAGTAGAAAGCTTGAGCTCTCTCAGCAGCTAATCTATCTGCTAAAGAATCACTAACCGGTTCAAACCATATTGTGTTCATAACAAGACCAATCTTTCCTCTTTGTTCTTCCTATATTAACCAAACCAACTCTGAGTTAACAGAACCGTTCTTGAAATTTCCAAAACGGTTATGATCTTGATTCACCTGAAATTTGGTTCGGTATAAATTGACTGCCGCTAGATGTGACCGGATAATGTTGTGAGCAGCGACAAGTGGCTCCATGTTGGAACCGCCACGTGTACAGTTTGCGAAAGTCTTGGAACAACGTGATGGCGGGTAAGTCCCTTTCCGGTAACCCAAAATCACTTGAACGTTTGGTTCGTTGAACGTAGTCCAGAACTTAACTCTGTTCCCAAAGTGTCGGAAGCAAATCTCTGCATAGTGTTCGAAATCTTCCCTGCAAAATAATTTAGTTGTCCTTAAATAATGTTTCAACTGTATCAGTTTACCGTTTACGTATCTACGCCGCGTATAAATTACTTAGAATGTCCCACATCAGGATTTTTAGAGATTTGTTTGCGAATAATTCTCGAATTTTGAGATACACGTGGGTGTGAAATATGTTCATATGCTATTTATTAGGTTTCAAAGTTTTTTTTATTATAGGCTACTAGACTTTTGAGTTAATTTTGGATGTTAATTAAACTCATTACTAACAATATATTTACCGGATTTGGGGACTGAGCCAACTTTTGTATCTAAGCTCGAGTTCTTGAGGAATGTCATAATGTGTCAAAGTGACAAATGGCTCCATCCCTGTGAATGGTATTGAGCTAAGTTTGGTCTTGAGACATTATCTCGAGAAAATCTATCAGTTATTACCTCTTTTGAGTATAGCATTGATCATTCTGTTGTAATGATCAATACCTTCCATGTTCACATCTCCTAACCTTCCCTCTGAAAACACAAAAAGGATTCTGAAAAAGAAAAGAATTCGAAGAGAGACAGAAATCAAAGAAACACAAGAATCTCACTTGGAAGAATCCGAGCCCATGATAAAGAAAATCGATAGCTATTAACTCCAAGGTCTTGCATTAGATCCAAATCTTCCTGTTGAAATAAGAAAAAGTCACAACTCTGTCTTTCTAGTCACTTGCTTAGAGATTTGTTACCGGATATCGATGGTAATGATCAACAGCGACTTTCCCATGGGTTCCATCTGCGATTTTCCCTATGCAAATGACATATCAAGAAATGAAGACATATTTGTTTCTTCTGGTGACTTGTGCAACAAGGATAACAACAAAACCCTATAAGTTTGATTTTTTTTTTCCTTTTTAAGCTTAGATCATTATTCACAAAGGGTTTCCTAAGATGTTACCAGGGATGCTTGTGAAGACGTCCCAATTGCTTAGGGTTTTGCCGTCGGTTAAGTAAGCTCCTTCATACTGATCATATCATAGGAGCACATGTTAAAAAGTGAAAAATTATTTTACTGAGAATTGAAGAAAAATAAGAAAAAAATATGTAAAAACCTGGTAAGCAGAAGAAGCAGTGCCAAAGAGGAAGTCTTTTGGGAAACTGAAATTATCTTGGGTGTTAATCTCTCTCAGTGAGATATGATCTTCATACCATATTGTTGATGACGACGAGGAGCCCAAGGTTATGATGAAGCAGAGGATCCATAGTGGACACACCAAAATGTACATTGATAATTGTTTTTTTTTTTACATTGACAATTTGGTCTCAATGATTCAGAAACTATAGATATTTTCTTCTTGTTCAAGAGTAAGTGTTATATATAGGGTCGACACGGAGCTGATATCTGGAATTTTAAGTATATATGTGATCTGATTCGTCCCTTACGAATAGTCGAATTTCCGATTCGATTCGACCCCTAATCTTCCGGATATTCGGTGTTAGGATATTCGAAAAAAACAGTATATTTTACCGGATATCCGATTCGATCCGTCGATCCGTAAAAATAATAAAAAACATTTTTCAAAAATAAGAAAAGAAAAGAAATTTTTAATATAAAATTAATAATATTATCATTACAAAATATTTAAAATTACACACTTTTAAAAATTTAATGACCAAATAATTAATTTAGTGGATAAAATAACTAAAAATCTATATAGAAATATAAAATTATATATAATTTTATATATACATGTATATGCATATGTACATTACAGATCGGATCGGATATCCGTTTTTTAAAAAATGAGTATTTATGATTTGCTCCTTATTTGACCAATATTGAACTTTAGTATTTGTTTTAATTCGTAAAGTTACGGTTATTCGAATTTTTAGGATCAAATTGAGACGAATAATGGATCAAATCAAATTTTACGGATATTTTGCCCACCCCTAGCTTATATAGAGATGAAACTGAGTTGCTTTGTCACTCATAAATTGATAATGATGTTTGACCAATTCAGCTACAGCTGATCTGAGATAGAAAAATCCTGACGGATGAAAACTGGCAATAGTATGCAAGATTTGATGGACCAACCAAATGATTTGTTTTATTCATGGGAATGAT
Source organism: Brassica nigra (assembly GCA_016432835.1). Taxonomy (NCBI): domain Eukaryota; kingdom Viridiplantae; phylum Streptophyta; class Magnoliopsida; order Brassicales; family Brassicaceae; genus Brassica; species Brassica nigra. Next base: position 9,181,050 of record CM028247.1, on the reverse strand, counting down.
TAATCTTATTAAATTTCATACTATGCATGGGTGGGTCACTTATAAAGAATTGGACTCAAGACCAGGACCGACAAGGATATTTTTAAAAATTATTAGTGGAACTGTAGCAATTATGTTCGTCAATGAAAGGACACATCAACTTGGTACATCATTGTAGCCATTGTTGTCTTCAATAGAATGAAGAACTGAATTGTTTATACTAGGTGCTTAGCCCCCGCGCAAGCGCAGGGTTATGGACAGAATTTCATCTCAATATTTGCTAGGATTATTATAGTTGTGAGTTTTGCGTTTTCAGTTGATCATTGTTTTTCAAGTTTTCAGAAGATCCATCTTCATATTCGCGACCGCACTTAATAAAGTGAACCCTCTACTTCGAAACTTTGTGGGAAGATATTCGTCGTTAGAAAAGACAACACGTCGTTGCAGATTATTTATTTCAAAACTTTTTGTCACATTTTTTCATGTCATTTTCTTCTAATAATTTTAATTTGTTGGCTACATGTTTTAAATGTGTATATTTCTAAGTTTGAAAATGGGTTTAACATGTACTCTCATTCGTTTTCCTGTATGTGCTAATATATTGTGTATATTTTTAAAGGTGTCAATAATATATGAGTTTTGATTTACGATGTTATATCTATTTACTCATTGAAAAAGAGCTGACTAAATTGTAGATATTTTATTAGATACAATAACTTTACATAAGCAATTTATGTCATTCAATTGTTTTGGAGGCAATTCTAGCAAATTTGTTTGGTTATATTTTGTTATTTATGTTCAAATTTATTTTCTAAAATATTGGTTGGTGAGTCAATATTAATTATTAATTGAGGATTTTCTTGAAGGTTTTATTATTTTTAACTTGAGTTGTGAAAGGAAACAATTAAAGATACATTACACTAAAATAACGATATATATAGGCAAGTAGTATCCAGTATTTTAAAATGCCTAAAGTTTTTGCCAATTCTTTTCAGTAAATGTGATCTTATGAGGATGCATATGTACCATTTTCCATTATTTTGATAAAGTTAAACTCGTTTAACAATATATTAATGGTAAAGTATTTTGTGTTTCTTTCTGAACATGTTCAAATGAAATGAATTAAGAATATGATGAATTGTGTAAATCCGTAAACACTTTGGTTAAATTCAAAAGATAAAGAAAACCTCGTAAGAGATAAATATTTGCAGGAAAAAAACAAAATTTCAAGTGGGTGACAAAGATAATAGCAATTTTAAAAACTACATATTGAAACTACGGTTGACGGGCTGATAGGAATAATAATTTCCTATCACTCACTGTGGTGCTTACGGGTGTTTTCAACGTCCTCAATCTCTGGTGAATTTTTGCGCTACATTCTATTCATACCTTCTTCCCCACATGGTGTTATTGGCTTACTCTTGGTGGCGTCTCATAATCAGAATGATATGTTGGATTAGTTGCAGTGAGTGTGACTGATCATCCACCACAGCTAGATAAATCGTCTAAACCATTTGATAAATCACTGAAAATGCCAGCCCAATCAGTGCATCCAGAAATATTTTTTGGTATCATCAAATAAATAAATTATTTAATTAAAATATATTTAAATAATAATAATTTAAAATTAAAATTTCATTATATATTGATTATATATAATATTAGATTGTCAAATTATTGATTAAAATAAATACAAATCTTCAATTTGGATTGAGAAACAAAAAAACAAAAAAACAATAACTAAATTAAATTGTCTAGCCCAAATATTAATGTGGATCCAAAGAAAAACGTAAAAATATATTGGACTTTTGGTATATAACAAAAAGAGACAAATAAAATTAGGAAAAAAAGGAAAACAGATGCATTAAAGAGTGTTGAACCCGGGTTGAAAATTTTAGGGATGATAGAAAAGAATTTAACCAACTGAGCTAAGATAGATGTTTGTACATGTTTTACAAAGAAACTATTTATTATTTAAAAAGTACCAGTAGGACCTGCAAAATGCTGACGTGTCGCCTCAAGAGGGAGTGAAGTCCCCCATTATATTATAGATTTTGTGAAATTCCATTTATTTTTCTTCATCCCTTATATATTAATTGTGGAGCATTACAACCTTTGAATTTGAATGTAATCACGTGTTATCACCAGAATAATTTTCAGAATCCTTAGAAAAATAGATTGATCCATCTTAGTATATATTATATTTTTTATTAAATTAATTTTGAAATTGATTAGTGATGCATAAAAATATTTAATATTCTTTCCTTAAATAAAACTACGGAATTAACAAATATGATTAACATATATATGATAATTAATGATTTTGAATAATAAAGATTTGATAATAATTTTGCATTCCCAATCCTTTTGTTTTATTTATATTATTAAAATTTTAAACAATCACATTAATCATATAATAAAAAATTAGATTTTTTAGTATATGTTATATTTTTATTTTTAAAACGATTATAAATTACTAAAACTGTTAAAAGTTTAACAATAAAAATTTTGTGAACATTGTTTTACTTTTATTGTTATAAAAAGATATAAATAATCATAAAATCATATGAATATGAAGTATCATTTAATAGATATTCAGATTACATATGTATATATATATATTATTTTAATATCATTAAATTAAAAATATGCCATATAAAATATATAAATACATTAATTTCAAAATTTATATTGAAAATGTATTGAAACCTGAATATTTTAATTTTGAGCATTTTCATATAAGATATTCTAAATATATCATTATACAACAAGGCGATATAATATTTGATTTTTACTGGTGTTAATTATTGCTTTATTATTTCTTGGTAAGGAAGACTTGAAATATGTGCTTAATTTCGATTAATATTATTATATGAAGAATCTATAATTTCTTATATGAAAAATCTGTATTACTTTGGAAAGAAATCGATTAAACTTAATATGACATGAACTTTTTTTATATAACGCTGATTTATTATGATATTACAATTATGATATGAGAAAGATTACATAGACGATTCGACAACCGACAATACTACATGCCTTATAAGATCTACGTCTAACTGCATCACCTGAGACATCCTATAAAGATCCACATCTGACCAGATTAACTTGCACCATATTGTAGATCCCTTGTAAGTTTTTCTTCCGTAATCTGTATAATTGTTTAATAAACCACTCTCTCCGGGACTTGAAACTTGATTTCCTATATTCTGCAAGAAATTGCATAACCTGGAGTTCGAATCCCAGATCTGAGTGTAGAAACCTTTAAACTTTAATCAGTAGACTACGGTATTTCCACAAATACAATATATATATATATATATATATATATATATATATATGTTGATGTATCTATATACACAGATGCTTTCAATTACATCGTATTAATTTTTAACAAGTCAATTATATATCATGCTTTCAATTACATCGTATTAATTTTTAACAAGTCAATTATATATCATGTTTTAATAATTTGTAATTCACTTCCAACAGTAAATACAGTGAACTTGAGAATCACAATTTCAACATCAATGACCTTTTAGGTAACAATCTTATATCCAAAATCCAATACTATATACAAAATGTAATATATAAGACAAATTTTTCAAACAAACATTATTAGAAAATTTAACCTCGCGCTCATTAACTAGTTATACTAATAAACTATAAATAGAATGAATAAACAGAGCTTCATCGACAATACTATGATATAAGTACGACAAGAGTGGCTTAATAATAACAAGGAGTAGCAACATACACTTTGAAAGTAGATGCAATACCCAAAACGCTAAGATGTTCATTAATAACAGAGAAAACGCAAAACGCTAATTAAACCACTTGAAACACAACAACCGATTCTTTTTTTTTTTTTTTGGTTTCCAGCAGAAGTCAATACCCGAACCTCTTTACCCTTTCTTTCTCAAGCCTCTTTTTTGGCCCGCCCGCAATCAAACGCGCAATGAGATTAAACGCAAAAAGGTGCGTTCTTGACTTCCTTTTGGAAAATTTCACAAAGAAACAAAGAAATAAATATTACCAAGAAAAAACTCCTAAAACCTTCCTCCTCTTTCACTTCTACAGAAACATAAACCAAACCATACGTCAATCTCGTTTAATAAATCAATAAGAATTTACTATCTGAATAAACATATAGAGAAAATTGTTTACCTGAAAGAAAACTTCGATCAGGCACCTTCACATGCCAGGGCAGCTTTGATCCGCTCGACCGTGCATTTAATCAGACTGTTGACTGTAGCCACTGAGCCTAGAGAGAGCTTAGCGGTCGGAACAGAGTCAACAAGAATCTGAAACGCTACGGTGAGTAGCGAGCCACAATTACTTGCGGTGGAATTAACCACTTCAAGATTATTTCCATCTCCTCCTCCTGCAGCTCCGGCACTAGCATTCACTCCTCTTGTAGAACCATCAGGCAATATAGCGAACCCGGATGGCAACAAAGCGACATAGTCTGGATCCCCACCGCTCAGGACAACGTTCATAGCCATTATGTCGACCGGTGCGTATATCACATACGATCCTGATGCGTCCGTACAGCTTTCTTGTAAGATCAGCATGTTGCTCTGTCCTGAGTTTGCGCTCTGTTACGAAAACAAGAAGAATGTTCAAAACAAGAAAGCAGGATCAACAAGAACTCGAAGAACATAATCTTACATTAACTCGGAACAATGAGACAGAGTTCCCAGGGTCCCGACCATTAGCGATATGAGCCATTTCTTGAACCAAGCCTCCGTTCGACAGTATATCCCACTGTGAAATCAAGAACCCAAATTCAAGAACGTTCGATCAAGAAAGTTGAAAAAAATAACAGAATTCCGTCCTGGATATAATAAAGTGAAACATTGATTTTTGATTCTTTGACTCCAAACTTTTAAAGTTGATATATATAATAAGCATAGGTCTCAAAAAAAAAAAAAAAATTGTTAAGACTTTTTACTAAATTAGTTATACTTGTCAAAATCTTAGAACCGGCTATGAAAAAGAGTTTACCTCGCTTCTAGAGTTTTCGTCTCTCAGAAAATCAAACACACGTTTAGGTGCCACTGGGATCCAGAACGAAGTGGCGGCGCTCAAGACGATACCCGGAGGCCTTCCTGGATCATCCATGCTCTTCCTGGTCATGACCCGAACGTCGTCGGATCCTGTGGTGGCCAATGTCGTCCATGCGTGTGCATTCGACGCGCCTACTCCGCTACAGAAGCTCATCACCATCCTCTCCGCTAGCTTCAACATGCTCTTTCTTCCCTCAGGACTCGTTATCACTATTCATAAATCATAATCACAACAAAGTTAAAGAATCTATAATTAATATATTTTTCAACTTAATCTCATGGTTTATGAATTTATCAAATAGGCCCTCAAAGTAATAGCGTACCGGAAAGATCAGCCGTTGGAATGTTGCTAGCCATCGAACTGGCGAGCCGCTCGCATTGGCGATCAAGTGTAGCCACCCAACGTTTAGCACCAAATGCTAAACCGGTATTAACCAGCGGTTTATACATGGTGTGAACCGATCTATCATCCACCTCCGTATGCTCTACCCATGTCACCTTCAACAAATGCCAATAAAAAATTAAGTACTCTTATGTTCAAACTCTCTACTCATACTTTAAACCCGTTAGATTATACCTTAGAATAGCCATTCTGCAGTTCTTGAATCAGACAACCAGAGGGTCTTCTCCTGCTTCTAGTGATGGGACTTGGTCTTAGGCTGTCCAAAGAGACATCAACTACCGCCCAAGTGTTGTCACTGTGCTGCTTACAGTACCTTACAAAATAGTTCTCACGTGTGGGGACAAGTGGTGACGGGACTTGGAACTCAGCTGTCATCTACGCATTACAAGAAAATACAACATGGTTCAGAATAATAACTTGTGAAACAAGTAATCAAACTGTTAGGTTTTTTTTAAGACTCTTACCACTTGTAGTGCCCCGTTGTAGTTCCCTGCAACGCCAGTAGAGAGAACTTCTAGCGTCAATGCTCTCGATACGATCCCGCAGAACACACTAGACCATTGATTCTATACATAGAAAGAAGACCATAAATGTACTAAAACTTAAAATGTAGGTTTGACAAAAGAAACAAGGAAGCAGATTGATACCACATCCATTAGAATCTCAACGAGATTGATATGATTCATGATAACGACCGTGGACTCTCTTGAAGCTTCTGATCTCAAACCGATAGGTTTTGGTCCGATTCCCCTAGGGAACGTTCGAAAGTACTCTTCCTCATTGAGAATCTCAACCGTATTATCGCCTGAAACCCACAAGGGATCACCTGTCTGAGCCATTCTCACAAGCTCTTCCATGGCAGCAACTGCTAACTCAACGATCATAGGCTTATCAGCATCATTATGGATCGAGACCGATCTCATAATGTCGCTTGTTCCATACATGTCCCCTAAGAAACCTGTCTGGCTATTATTGGTAGTGTTCCCAAAGTTGCCAACTTCAAGATCAAGGGAACGAGATGGAATGTGGTGTGAAGATGTGAGCTGAGGGAAAGCCGAGGAGGAGTGAGTCAGCAATGGTTTCCCTACGTATTTGGCAGCTATGGCAGAGATTCTATCGATTTCTTCGCGTAGACGCGCGTTTTCAATCCTCAAATGCTGCTCGTCGAACGACATTTCTCCTATGGCAGCAGGACCACCACAGTTTGGGCATGTTGCGTTGTTTAGAGCATCCTTGTACCTATTGTTCTCTACTCTGAGCTTGTCGTTGTCTGACTTCAGAATCGAGTTCTCATGCCTCTCATGTTGTGCCTATAAAGATCGATCACAAGTATATATTCTTTAGGTTTTGAACAAAAAAAAAGAACTCATCAAGAGTATAAAGCACACCAAATGGATAATTTCTTGATGTTGGACCTAAGCTATGCAATTAACTAACTACATGTGTTTTAAAGATGGTTACATATAGTTATTCAAATCGAATCAAATGTGGTAGTAATGATTACCCCATCCCCAACTTCATTTGATTAAATATGAAAAATAAAAAGCATTAATGAAGATTCAAGACCCATTCTATGCATATTAAAGGAATATAATGAGTCACTAATCAAAATTCATAGGCAAATTAAATGAATACAATTGAGTAACAATTAGATCTAGTAAAATACCTTCATTTGGGTGCGCTTGTTTTGGAACCAAAACTTTACTTGAAGAGGTTCTAAATTTAGCTCTCGGCTCAGCTCTTTTCTTTGCTTATCATCAGGATGAGGACACTCCTTAAAGAACCTATATGTCGCAACCAAAAAAATATAAATCCTAAATCCCAAAACATAAAACACAAAAGAAAAATTCAAGTGAGGAGTTTTACTTACGATTCAAGCTCTTGAATTTGGCGTTGCGTGTGACGGTGGTAACGCTTCTTCTTGTTGGGACGCTGATTAGGATCTTGAAGCTCTTCTTCTAAAGGATTCTCCATGGTGACTTCTGCGCCAGACTTAGTCTCGAAATCGTCTTCTCGGCTCCCAGTGAGACCCAAATCGTTATCAGAGTCTTTTGGGGTCATATCGAACATATTATGATGAGTCTCGAACATGTTTGGATGATACATGGTGATGTTGATGAAACCCTATATAGGTTTTTGGTGTTTTTCTTATTGAGCTTTTGAATTGCCTTCAAATCTACAAGATGATAATCCAAATCATTTTCCTTGATTTAAATCGACTTTCTAATCGCAAGTATATCCCACTGTCCAAAACCAAAGGTAAAATGGTGTTTATATATACGAAGATGAAAGTAGAAACGGAAAATGAATCTTGGAATTATGGAAAGTAATCCTCTAGATATATGAAACTATACATACGTTTAATGTATATATTTATAGTCTTTTTCATAATTCAAAACGAAAAGCAAAATATTGGTATTTTGTCCATTTTATGGTTATTAATATGTATACGTTTAGATAAGCTAGCATATGTTTTCATCTTATCAAAAAGGCTATGAATATAAATGCGCCCACTACGTGACATAAGCTCGTTGCATATAAACAAACAATTTGTTGGGAGTTTCAAGTTAAAAATTGGGACACGAAGATTCGGATGAATATTTAAGTAAAATGTAGGATAATATAAGAATATAAAAAAGAACTGAACTGAAACACTATAAGGGCATAATGTTAAGAAGACATAATATGTTCTACGAAAATTCAAGCACATAAACATCCACTAGAATTTGATCAAAAAAATATCCATTAGAATATACATACACATACATAAAGCAGACAATCAATAAATATATAAACAGTAGAATAGAGCTAATCTTGAAAGTCACAAACATCATCGGATCTACAAGTAAAAGTAGAGGTAAACAAAGAAGAAACGAATGGAGAGACCGTAGGAAACCCTAATTTTCAATTAGATCACATAAAGACAAAACTTACATGATTTTACTTACTTTTTAGAGTGATTCAAAATCGATATTGTTTCGTTGAAGCAAAGTTGAATTGTACAGGGCGGGGTTGGGGTAATTGAAACTCTAGAGACAGATCTGTTTTTTTCTTTAAGTGTTGGATCGGATCGATATTAATGATATTTCTCTCTCTCTCTCTTCTCAGTCTGCAATTCTACATAAAAGCTAGCGAGATAGAGAACTTCACAGGGTACCGAAGCCAAGAAAAGAAGTCTTTTTAGTAGAAAAAGTTTTTTTGTCTTCATTGGGTATAATTTAACATTTAAACCAAAAAACAGTTTTTTTCTATGAAAATTCATTTAATTGACCTTCGCTTGCAGTAAAACCTATTTTGAAAAAGGTAAATGAATTGAGAAATTAAAATAAAATTTAACTAATACTGTAATATAACTTTAAATAATGTTGACATAAAGTCAATATGTCCTTTTTTACATCTACTAAGTAAAATTCGTCAAACTCAAACACTTTTTACACCTCCAAGGAGGTTTATGGAATATTTTGTTACGCTTGTCTTTAAAATCGTCACAGAAAAAAAAAACAAGTCACTAGTTTTTTTTAAAACAAGTCACTAGTTTTTATAGATAAAAGAAAATGCAGATCTTAAAGAGACTTCAAATAGAACGGATCCGGTTAGTGTGAACAGACATGCAATATAGATCCCATTCGTCAAACCAAACAATGAAATATGCACATGTGTATATAACTATCGGTTAATATAAAATATATTTATACATAGAGAGACAGAGAGAGAGAGATCTTACCTTTGGACATGCAAAATGAAACCCTAGCTTGAGTACTCTTCTATATTTTTTTAGCTCTCTTTTTGTGGAAAAAAAGAGATGGATGCGGAGATATGCGAAAATCAGAAGGCCACCGGTTTATACCCTAGTCAAGACATAACCGGTGGTTTTTCAGAGGATCTCTTAGAGCGATGGTGAAAAAACAAATGGAGAATTGGCTGAAGGATGAACTAAGGAGAGGAGGAAGAAGAGAAATAGGTGAGGAGAGGATGTGGCAGAAGGAAAAGGAGTTATTGCGAAATGCATAGAGAGGGTGCATCGCATTTATGATTATCGAAAGGTCCATTAATGCTTTTAGTGAGAGAAAATTCATACCACTACTTATAGATATATTTTCTAGATATAGAGTTTCAGTTCATCAGTTTTGAAAATACTTTCTTTTTAAAAAATCACAGTTTCTCTTTGACTTCACGGGTTCTCGTAGGTAAGAAAAACAATAGAAGAATAATTAACGAAAATTTTAAAATGTTTGCCAGTACATGGTTATTAACTTACTATATATATGTTCATGGTTATAGTCAGAGCCGTGCTCACCCTTATAGAAAAGGGGCAACAGCCCCAGACCCCCAACTTTCTCATTTAATTTTAGGGCCCCGTTTATTGTATTGATTTTTTTTCACTAAAATAAATTAATTGATAGAGAAAATGTAAACGAGCTATTTTAAGTTTTTAACTAAAACAGATATCAAATTATATTATTTTCTTTCTTTACGGAATGTTACTAGAAGTATATGTATTCATCTTATGCATATGGTAGATTATCTATATAAATATGTTATTGACCTCTGAAGAAATTATGTTCTTCATTAGCTTCAGTTCCGTTGTCTTCATTTTTATGATGTTTTAATTATTTTCTTAATGTATAACCTATCAAATTACTAATTGTATTTCACAAATTATTTGATGTAATAATCCATATATAACTACCGTAAAATACAAAGTATTGCATATACATATTAAATTTTTCTTTGTAAAACAGAAAATCATTAGTATGAAGTTGTAAAATTTAATCTTGTATAATTTTTTTTTAAATCATAAAGTAAATTTTATTTTATTATAATATACATAATTTTTTACTGTTTATAATTTTATTTTTTCTAGCAATAGATTTTTTTGAAACATTTTTTTTGCCACAGGCCTCAGAAAACCTTCGCACGGCACTGGTTATAGTTTATCATCTAAGTATGCTATATCAGATTAATAAGTATTTGCATGTGTTGTGCATATTGCACATTAATTACATATATGTCCAAGAAATTAAATATATGGACATATAAATGCTTTGTATGGTTTACACTTTACACACCCACTTCGTATAATTTATGTCAGTCAATATTGCATCACGATTCTGATTCCCTGAATAAAATGTAAATACAGTTGTTAGCATGATGTTTGAGCATAATTAAATTTTATTCGGAAACCTGCAGGTATTCATTATTATTAGCTTCTTTGAGGGTTGATTAGCGACGATATTAATTTGTATAGCAAGAACCTTATACGACTACATTCATGGCTCTTGGTTATACTGTCATTACGAAAGTAGTTACTCATTTTATCTGAAAGTAAGATTTTATACAATTCGAATAGTTGGTGCAAGTTTAGGAGAATAATTTAAAGCATCAAAATCCATGACATTGACCTGGATTGTCATAAAAACAACTAATGAATCCACTTTTTTATCTGGATTGTAAATCAACAATTTAACCGTCTAGGCTCTACACCGTTGCATACATCTTAATTCACAAAATTAACCAATTTAAAATCATGTTCAGTCGGTATATAAAGTATTTCATCAACGTCAAAATAAAAGATATTTAGAATCAATGAACACCATATTTTCATTAAATTATTTAATGCACATAAACTGTTTTGATCATGAAATAATATTAACAAATGGAAAACTAAATTAAGTATTTTTTTTGAAAAGCAGAAAATAGTGTAACTTATTCATAAAATAGGCCTAAAAACATATAAACATAATTTATTATGATGTAGAGTAAATATTAAATTCTAAAGACAATTATTTTACAACCATTCCATCCTTCTGGCTGATGTCAAACTGATTGTCTCAGGTTAGCTGATGAATTACTGTAACGAAAAAAAAACACTATATACCAAAATACATGACATATGAGATAACTTTCGCGATTGGACCCACTTTGAAGGAGCAAAAGAAAGGGATGAGATGGAAACTACGTAAGTTCCAAGAGTATCTACAAATGATTTAAAAAGGTCAAAGTTATATTTAATGGTAGTTTGGATTAATTTTTTAATTATATATTGGCCACTCCATTGACTCATGTAGTTGGGGAGCAATATCCTTGTGGACCATTGTCCAAGAAACAGCTCACACATTAAGAATTACATCCCATACATATACGTACATTGAACTAATGTAAACATTCATGCTAATTACATACATATGATGTGTGAAACTAAGTACATGTACGCGTATACAAATTGCTTGGTGTTGTATTATAAAGCTAAGATGACAAAATTCATTTTTAGGAGTGCTCATATACATAAACATATACACATAAGACCGTATTGAAGTATATGGGATCTTTCGTGAATTCAGAAAACGGAACATACTAATTAATGTGAACGACCCAGACTAACATGTAATGCAGAATTATACCGTAATTCACACAAGTATGGTCGAGTGGTAAAACGGACTTGAAAAGATGGTAAATATTCTGAGTCCAAAACTCAGCATTTCAAATATATTTGCTTGTTTGATCAAGAAACATGAATATCTGATTTTCATGGAATTAGTCAGTTGGACTTCGGTCCACTGAACACTACCAGATTATCAAAAAGACAAAAACATACTGAACAAATTTTCTCATAAAATACATGGAAAATTATTACACATATTAAATAATTAGGGGTCATATGTTTCTTTCACGCACGACCTTGCCTACATACATGTATAAATGTTAATATCTACATATATAATGACTATTAAATGTTTGTAGCAACCCAAGGTCTCTTGGTTGGAAGAAGGTTGGTTGACACTTGTCTTATATAGAAAAGGTTGAATTTTTGTTCACAGGTTCGAGATTTGACAGTAACTCATTTGGTGGCAATCATTTTTTTGAAATGGTGGTTTGCGTTCTCCGGTTCGAGTTTTTGACACTTGAAAGTGCCTAATCTATACAGTTCGTGTATGATTTTATGTTCGAGAAGACTATCGATCAAATTCGTATTACTATGTTACTAATAATACCCAAAAACAATGTTGTACGCCATTAATTGTATTTAGCTGTTGACATGAAGGTTATATTGCACCAACTTTTTGATTAGATTGGCCATAAACCGATGTGAAAGTGAGTAGATCATCTTAGAATAAATGGGATCTTAAGAAAATAAAAAAGGGGATGATGATAGTATTATCAATAAAATAAATGAATGATGTGTGGAGTGTGGTCCATTACATGCATACTAATTTACATCCACTTATAATCTGATCTAAATTAATGCACCCATTCATCTAAATCGTGATTAATAATTATGTCAAGAACTGTACAGATCAGCTGTTTTTCTCTTGCATTTGTCGTCTTCCTCGTGAATTTTCAGATATAATTGGCCATCATTCATCATTTTCGGATGACGAAGTATTAAATTATTGCGTTAATTATGTTGATCGTTTAATAGTATTAATTTATTAATTAAATTTATTGTGCACCAGTCCTGTGTAATTCTGCGCTTTACGTATTTAAAGTATTTTAAAATTTTCAGAGCAGTACACTAATACGCTTCTAAGTATTTTTTTAAATACCACATAATATAATTAACTAGTGATATTCCGGCGCTACGCGCCGGGCTCGTATGTTGTATTCTTACATGAATTTATAATTTATTATATGCACTTGGTAAAGAAAATATGTTAAAATATGAAAATGAAAATATGTTAAAAATGATATTTTCGATCTTTTATAGTGGTTAGCGAATCGTAGTGTATTACTTTGTTTGAAGTTGTTTAGTTCAGAGTAGAATAGCATAAGTGGTTGTTATTAATCAATTGAATGAAAGTACAGTAAAAAGCTGATAGTCGTAAATAAGTTAATTTAGTTGAAATTTAAACATAAAACAAAGTTGATGTTTTATTTAGAAAACATACTTACATTATTAATTATTAAAATAATTATGAAGTATCGACTTGTACTGATATATTTAGTTCAAATAATAGAAAGATAAAATAAGTTTCAAATTTTATAAACTTTATAAAAAATAAGGGTGAAGTGTCAATTTTTGGTAAAATAATTGGTGAGTATCTAACATATATGTTCTACACCCAAGGCAGCCATACTTTTCATCAAGGAGTATTATGAGCCCTTCAAATACACTGATTCAAATGCTTAATACCCTGCGATTTAAGACTTCCACTATTATTCATGTCCAAACATTAAGATTACAGTTATATTAAATTGAGAAAGTTCATAAAAGTAAGATATTTGAGATATACCTTTGAATTTTTAAGTTAGCCATATTGGTGAGTGCTTTAGTTCTCTTTGTTGAAAATAGTTTTAATACCCAAAATTTTCTTATGATACCTGCAAACCAAAAGAAGTAAGCGCTATTATGCTGGATTTTGTTAAGTTATTATATTGATTGTAAGACTTTAAAAGAAAAACTAACCTGGCAAATCGTCTTTGTGTATGCTAATGACATGAGGAGGTCATAATTTCGGTACCTAGAACTCTCCATCAAGATCGGGTGTGTCGTCTCTTCTAGGTCAACAAACAGAGTCTGCTCTGTGAATAAGATGGCATTAGGGGCGTCATCATATGTGAAGTTAGGGTTGCTCCTGATTTCATCATAAATACTAAAGTCATAGACTGAGCTTTCTTTCAAGAGATGTTTGAAGGTGTTAAGCATGTGAAAGTTGATTGACGCATGTAGGAACACCACCTGAGAAAGGGGATGACGCGTAAGAAAACTACTACTTTAAAAGCAAACAATCATTAATAGGTAAACTGAAATAAGAAACCGGTGTATCTTCCCATTAATCAACAACATATCAACCCCAACATCTCACCATTTTCTTAACATTTCAAGCTTGCCAAAATTGTTGTAGCCTAGTCTGAACAACATCTCTATACTGGTTTGTCTTCAACTCCGAGCAATGACACTGGGAATTCAACATGATCTGAATTGGGAAAAGTAAAGGGATTCTCGTCCGAGCTCTCACACCGTCTATGCATAGCCGATGAAGCTGAGAAGGCAAGAACTAAAGAAGTTTTCAATAGGAGAGAGTGGGAAGAGTGGAATTTCTGGATTAATTATATGAACGGTTACGTCGATTGTTAAAGAAGGAGAATCGTAGAGACTCTATACTCCATCGTCAACATCAAATACAAAGAAATATTATAAACCAGTGTTTTGAAACCCGACCGAGACTGAACCGAGCGATTCATTGGGTCAACCGGATTAATAAATGAATTAATTTTATTATATAATAATATATTAGCTATGAAAATAAATATATAAAAATAAAGTAAATATTTATAAATGTTTTAAACATAAAATAATAGTTTGGATATGTATCTATTTTATGTTTAAGAACATTTAGAAAATACTTAACTTTAGTTTCTATATTTTTATTTTCATTTGACACAAAATATTAAGAAATAGTTTATACTATTTTCTTAAAAAAAATTGTAACAAAAGAGTTATGACATCTAAAAAAATCAAGACATGAAATTCATAAATATTTATGTCTAATGTGAATAATAAATTTGTAACTCGCTAGGTTCTTCTTCTTCAACAATCCAAAACTCGTTTTGTAATCCACATGATCATATGATATTCTTTTAATTGGAAATCTATAAAACAAATTTAAAACATAACTATTTTTTTGAAGTAAAAGGTAAAACTATCTGTTGGTTCAACCAGTTGTAACTGTATCGGGTTCGGGTTTTATTGAGTTTTGTGGGTTTTGCAGATTTTAAATTTTAGGCCAAACCCGATTATATTGGGTCATCGGATTTACCAGTTCAACCGCAGATCCGGGCAAGGTTCAAAACACTGTTATAAACGTTTGGGCTTGAGGGAAAAATGAAAAATCCAATGTCTTTCACAATTAACATCAAAACCCATTAAATATAGATTGAAAAAAAATAATTATTAAAAAGAGAGTGCCACATGGCATTTTTCCCCCCAAGGAGAAAAAAAACTCTCCTTTATTAGTATAGATACTCCTGTAACATTATCTTTTAAGTCTAAATAAAAACTGGTGTGGGTCTTTGATTTAACTTATATCCAACGTAAACTCATAAACCACTGGTTTTATAACAAAATCTCATGTATATATTTTCATGTTTTGTAATTTACATATAGAATAAAATATATTATTTTATAATATAAATGTTTAATAATAAATTTTATTCGTACATAATATTATATTAAATATTTTGTTAATTTATTTTAAAATGAAACAATATACTAAAAATTTAATTTTTTGCATTAGTTTTCCATGAATTATTACTAGTTTTATGATATTTTATTTTCTTGAAAATTGAACTCTCGAAATTTTTATATTTGATTAAACTAAATAAACGTATACTATATTTAAAAATTGTTTTATATAATATATACTATATATATCAGTCTGTGTTTTTATTTTCACCACAATAAAACAACGACCATAAATTACTACACAAAATTTATTGTAGTTTACTTTGTTTTATATAAAGGATTATTTCTCTTTAATATAAACGATTTAGTTAATATTCGTACAATATTAATAATGATCATATGAATATCTATTTGGTTAGATTAGCTTTGTTTTCTATAAATAAAAAAAGAAATACAAAAATACTTAATTTATTTTAAATTCAATGGCTAAATGTATAAATAAAATGAAGTACCAAAAGAAAATATTTTTTTTAATACTGCTATCCATGTTTTCAACAATTGTCATTTAGAATATTATTCGTGTTTCCAAACAGTACCAAGAGGTATTTCAATTTTAATAGTATAGATTTCTAAAAGCATTTATATTAATAACAAAATCACCTTAAATTCTTGCTTTATTTATGGTAAGAATTTAAATGAGATTATTATTAATAATTTATTTTATAAATTGATATTATTTATAGAAACAAACATTAATGTCTCAATATCTTAATTTATTTAACCAGATTTTTTAAATAGTTTGTTAACATATCTTAATTCCTCTCCCAACAATTTAAATTTATATATTCACAATAGTAATAAATAAATATTTTGAAATATATTTTATACGATCCGACATCTTTAAACTTATTCCTGAAACACTAGAAATAACAAAAACAAACTAATATTGTCATATAAATAATTTTTTCGTTTTCTCTAATATCATTTCTTCATTTTTTTCGAATAGTAAAAAAAAAATCATCAGAGTACAAAAAATTACAAATCTAATAATGTTTTTAATTTTATGTACATTTAAAAGTATATAAAAATTTAATTTTAGAAATATTATCAGTTTTCTCTGGTTTTTAATGGGTCTACCAGTATTATGTCACAAGCTAATGATGATTTTTTAATTTTACCGGACTTTATCAGATTTTTGGTTATCGAAATTATCATTAAATTTTAAACCGGATTATATACAATCACTGAATTTACCGGTTCAACCGCGGATTCGGATAGAATATGAAAACACTGAATATCTATTTTTAATATAGATCAAAATTTTTAAAAAATAATAATACCAACTAACATATTTACCAAAAAATCAAATATGCGCTCTAAAAATCTAGTTATAAATTGTAAATGTATCACAAAAATTTATAGGCTCATCGTTCACACAATCACACACACTTAAGTAAATTTGTCCTAGCAAAGAGAAACGAAGCGGTTTGTTTAAGGGCTTCTTGAATTGCAATCCGAACCGGTAAAACATGTAGCCGATAAAACGACAGGTAGTTGACTTGGTTTCGAATAAACGACAAGGTGTGTAAAAGGTGCATTGAATTGGAGGAGGGTAATTGAGCAAATGAATGGAGCTGAAACGCCTTGGTGTTGTGGGGACGTCATCTTCTAATAATAGCTAGTGGGAAAGAGTGACTTCTGCCTACCAACTAACTCATTTATTGCCTTCAATTTTTTTTTTTCAATGTGTCATTTTAAACGCCAAAATCAAATCCCAAATTCAGAAATTTCCTTTATATTTATTTATTTTCTTTAACTTTAGGTTCTTTCAGTAATTTGGGAAACAAAGTTTCAGACAATGAATCATGTCTTAATTTTTTGAATCTTAGCACATTTTTAAAAGTATGCATCATTTTGTTATAAATATGAGTACACTTCAGAATCAATATAAAAGGATCGAAATATCCAAATAAGAAACTAAACATTGGAATCTTGTTTACTACTTTATTATAACTATAAGTTCAGAAAGCTCAGTAGCTTTTTTGTTTAAAGAAATTTAAGTTTGGTTAGTACTATTAAAGAAGAAACCAATAGTTAAATATTTGGAGATAAACGCTAGCTATAATATTACTTTCAAGAGATTATTGATGGTATGATTAACCTGAATAAGAATGCTTACTTACTTTACAACTAGTTTAATGCAGTCTTTATGTGCCTCTACTCAATAGCACTGAAATAATTCTCTGTTATAGGTTTAAATGTATAATACACTGTATTTTAAAGCCTATTATGTAAAATTTTTGTAAAAAAATAATTAGTACAAAACCTTGAAAATTTACTGAAACTCTAAAGTTACGTTAATTTGAACTGTTTATCATGCACATTTCACAAAAGCAATGAACAGAGTCATTTTCTCCAACGAATCAGGATGAACATTGTCAATTTCCATCATTACAAATTAAACAAATTAAGTATCGGGCTCTAGCCAACCTCAGCCTCATGTTGTTGATGACGTCTTTCGGGCCATTACATATTTGAACTACGCCTCTTTGTCAAATCATGTACTTCTAAGTTCTTACATGACTACGGATTATGTATATCGCCTCTTTCTTCTTATTTTTGGTACTTATCTTTTTTCATACATATTAAAATTTGATTATAAATACATTAATTTTTGTGTTTAATTATTTCCATTATTTTAAATTAATTATATTCGAAAAATACATTTTTCAAACTTACAATACATTATAATTAACTAATAATATAAAATAAAATTATAAAATATATATTTTGAAATACTTAAAAACTTTTATCTTTTAAAACCAGAAAAGATATTTAAATTTTTTCGGTTCGTCACATAGAGCTTCTAAAGGCTAATTATACTTACATATATATATATATATATATATATATCCTTTATTCTAAAACCAAATTAAACTCGAAAAAAAAGATTTTAGACTAGTTTCTTTGAAGGGAAAAAATAAGAGAGAGAGATACATATTAGATTAGTTTTCTGATTTTCTATTAAATTTAGCATAAAATTATTGATTCTCTGTAATAAGAAAAATCCATTTCTCCGACTTCCGAATCCAGATTACAACAGAAAATAGATAATTTTTCTTCTCGCTCAAATTATACATATATTTTTTCTTTTCTTTTAATTCTTTTGACAATGTACATAGAAGTTGTTCAAATCCAAGAACTACAAAATAAAAACTTTGAACAAAAAGAAAATCACCAGATCAACTACCAAAAAAGTTCCTTATGCAAAATGTGTGACTCAAGTTATGATTGTTCTTCTGATTAAAATTACCTTTATGCATTAGAGTTCAACCGAGTTGTCATTGATTTGAACGAATATTTAGATAAACCTGCGGATCTTGAAGATTTTGGAGATGGTAATTTGGATCTTGGTGATGACGAAGATGGTTTCTTTCTCCTATTCTTGCTCTTAGTATGAACCTTGGATAGACCTACTGGAATTGGAGGCACATCCCTTAGCCTATCTGATATAGTTGGTTGGCTTGAGCTCTGATCAAAATCTGCATAAAAGAAATATAATAAATAATTTCACTAATTAAAAATGTAATTAGAATTGTTAATACATTTCATCAATTTAAATGCAACCATAAATTACCAGTGGATGAAAGGGCCAAGAAAGAATTCGAATGTGTTGCATGACTAAAAGATGATGCTCTTGGAGATAAAGGCTCCACTGCTGCTTTAAATTCACTCATCTTCATCCACAGAAACGAGTAAATTTTTAGATAAACATCAGCAGAAATAAAAAAATTACAATTAGGTGTTAGTAGATTTTATGACAAGTAATTCACAGAGTTGATGGCATACTTCTAAAGTGTAGTTTTGGTTTGATAAGTAAAATACAGTAAGAGAAAAATACCCTAACTATTTTTCAGAGACAAAAGTAAAAATACAAACAAATAAAAAACAAACAAAAGAGAGAGAGAGAGAGCTTTACCCATGCAGGAGCACTGCCAGAGGAGCCCTCCCAGCCAACATGAGCCACATGCTTTACTTCGGTTGGGTATCCAATTTCCATATCTATTTCTTTCTCAACTGTTGACGAAATTATTTTTTTATAAATAAATAATTTCATCACTCGGAACATCTCGAAGATAGTTGGATGTTCCCATATGGATGAATAAAATGGATGATTGTGGCTTAAAATGAACCCGAATTTTTGTTTTTGGCGTGTAGGGCGTACTTGTACTTCAGAAATGTAGATGTTCATATCATAAGGTTATTTTTACTTCATGTTCAGAACTCACAGATTCTAATTATAGGGTATAAAGTTGCAAGAGATTTTGATAAACCATATAAACTAGCTTAATAAGTTCAGAAGTAATTGTAAATATGGTAAAAAGTATACCAAATATATGAGAGATCGATTTGAAGCTCTTGTAGATTCCCTTCATCTTCATTGTCATTGTTAATTGTTGATGCAGATGGTCACTAGCAAACTCCAAATGTTTATAAAAGCTTCTTCTATTGTTATAAGCTCAACACAACCACTGTCTCATCTATTACAAAAGTAAGACGAAAAAGAACAAATAAATCTCTTTATAATGAATATAAAGAAAGAGAAGGAAATATATATAGCAGGTAAGCAAGGGAAATATATACGTATACAGGTGATGGTTATCCCATGGAACAAGATCTATAGCACATTTAGTTCATGAACACTCAAAAACTCCAACAATATATGATCCATGTGTGATTAACATTTATAGGAACATTTGTAACCGATGATGCTATTAAAGTTAGGAATACTTAATTTTCACCTAAGAGACAAAATAACTCTTAAAATGACATATTAATCCCACAATTTATATATATGATAAATATTGTGAAGAAACGAAAGAGAGGTTTATTTTTTGTCAAAAGTAAAGAGAGTTTTTATTTATTATGTACCTGGAAATTATAGAGACTCGCGCCTTTTTTTTATGTGAAGGCTATCGTGGAAACAAATCTGAGAGAAGCTCTTCCTTCGATTGATGGAGAAAGCCTCTAAATGGATACACACAAAAACATATGTGTTTCACTAAAGCCCCTATATATTATCCTAAACTTATAACCAATTATTATTCAAAAAGATAGTATCCTAATCCCATATAGAATACACAAGAAAAATATCAAGATATAGCGAAATCGTGATGGTGGAGGATGAATGAGTGAGAAGTATGGCTTGATCGGGCAAGATATAAGAAAGTGGGGAACCATGACACTACTTGTAGTATACTATCATTTATGTTAATAATTTATTTAACAAAAGATTCTTAGTCTATTATTTTAAGAATGTTTCAGAAAAATATATAAACATTGCCTAGTCGTGATACTATAACATATAGAACACGGTAATACGTGGATGGCATTGATTTGATTTTCAATTTTTATCATTCTTATAACTTTTACGGATGATTTATGTTTGAAGATTCCGTCATTCAGCGATCTTATTGATAAAAAGAAAATTAACACTTTCTGCCAGTTATCTTGTTTCATTTATCTTGATTAGGTTGATTTTGAATTTTTGATAATGCGGCTAGAATCATAATTAATATAGGTTTTGTAAATAATACATCATCATTCATTGTGAAAATGATATACTCCCTCTGTCCCACTATAAGTGGATTTTAAGGTTTTTGCACATGAATTAAGAAAGTACACATTTTTATGTAATTCATCTTGGTAACATAAAAATATCATTAAATGAAACTAGTTTAACCAATAAGAAAATGATACAGTATTTTTTAATTGGTCACAAAATTGAAATGATATTAAATTCTATCTAGATTTGTGAGAATATCATTTAAAATGGGACAAAAAATAAACCCTAAAACACCACTTAAAGTGGGACAGAGGGAGTACTTAGTAAACTAATATCTTTTCTAGTTGACAAAAATGTATTGTCCCACTTCTTTCCCAACCAATAGTGCATTATAAAAATCTAATAGCAGCAATTTAGTAATTTTCTAAAAAAAGAGGAAAATATAGGATTTCGAGCAGTAAGATAGTCAATGGTCACAACTGTATAATGCATGCATATTGAGTTAAACTATGCAACTTTCGCAGATCCGTTCAACACACGCTTTGTGTGTTTTACCTTTCTTCGATTCCTCAACAAATGTTTGTTAGCTGTATTGTAATTTATACACATACAATGACCAGTGCAATGTGCAATACAATTTATTTTATAACCATTTTTTCCAAAAAATTTCTAGATTCAAAGACTAATCACCACGAGACCCGCATGATCTATATTTTTTTACCACTTAAGATATTCCGGGTGACCGGACTCGAACTAAGATAACGATACTTACAGCTGTAAATCTTTTACCACTATAGCTGGAGACCCCGGTAGTGCAATACAATTTTAAGTACAATGAAAGGCTGAAGCCTGTAATTTAGGATAATTTCCAAAACTGTAGACGCAATATGTAAAAAATAAAAGATAAAGACAAGTTCAAGAGACTGCTGAAAGAGTTTTCTATGTATTGTAAGGTGAAGTGATGATATGTCCAAAAATAATTATAAAAAGATAGAAAAATTCTAGCGACTGAAAACTATGGTTTATACAAACGGTGAAGGAATATAAACGCTCTATGTGCTTGACTTAGAATATTTAGCTTTTGTTCCAAAATGTGAAATATCAGAAACTTATTAGTATATATTATATGTAACTCGTAAATATAATATTGTGATGGACCAATTTGACCTAGTCCTAATCTGGTCTTGGTTATAGTCCTGTTAGGTACAGCTATGATTTCTCATGGCTACGACTAACAAAAAAGGGAACGATGCTACTCTTGGTTTTATACATATATAAGATTCCAGAGTATAAACTAATTTATTATTGATAAATCGGATTTATGAGTTTTTTTCTTCTCTGCAAAATATCTATATCTTAATAGAAGTATGTTTTTTACTTCTCATGTTTTTACCCATGTGTTTGTGGCATAGTGCTACTATAAAGAGATCAGTTATTTTGTACCTTAGATGACTAGATTCAAACCCACTCATAATAATTAATAAGTGCTAAAAAATTAATAAGTGCTCGTTTTTCTTTTAGTATGTTTTATATTTTAATTACCTAACAAGTCCCATGAAAAATAGGAGGGGTCACAAACTGGATATTCGATATTTCCAGTATATTTGGTACTCACTTGTTTGTACGTATAAAATTTTTTTGAATCTGTATTTGGTTTGCTGAAAATAAATACTTGTAACTTCAGATACTTGCTAAAAATGGTGGACTTGCAAGTCATTTATTTTGTTTCGTTATATGTTACTTCTAAATTACTTGATAATTATTTGTACATTATTTGATAAGTCGTTGAAATTCAAAAATAAATAAATTTATTATTATAAAAATATTTTATATATTTTATGTTTTAATCAGTTTAGGAAACAATATATAAAAAATTCCAATATACTTATATAAATATAACATTTATGATTAATTTACTTATGGAAATTGAAATATAAATAAATTATTTTACTACGAGTTAAAAAATATATAGTTATTCCTTGGTATAACTGAATAGCAAGGCAAACAACGTCAAATAAATATTTTATTTTATTTCAATATTTAATAATTATTTTGTATTTTAAATAATTTATATAAACTATTCGATAAGAGAAATATGCAATATAAACCTATAAGTAAAAAAGCGGTAAACTGCTCCCCGGTGAGGGAATGTTAAATCACTGATGTCCACGTATTAGGGGATATCTGAGTGTAATCGGATTCGAACTCAGCTTGCTAACCTATAAGTAGAATTAAGAATATGTTTTTCTTCCTTTTATATGTTTTGTGTGAATCCAATAAGAGAAATATGCAATATTGACTTATAAGTAGAACTACTGTTTGTTTGTGTGAATACAATAAGAGAATATGCAATGTAACTTATAAGTAGAACTAAGAGCTACCTCTACCTATCGTTTTTTACTATGTTTTAAGTGATTGTTTGATACTCAACATTAAAGTTTTAACTAAAAAACATTAACTAATGAGGAAGTTTTTTTCTTAAAACTAATGAGGAAGTTAGTTAACAAAATTGTTTAATTTGGCGACAACAATTGCTTAACAATAAAAATAGACAATTAAGTAGTACAATAACTTTGCATCAATGACTGCTGCCACGATCCTACCATTTTCACAAGTTATTTAAATGAGCAGACAATAATAGTCCCTTTTCTTCTTTTGTAAATATTTTGGACATCAGAACAATTCGAAGCCTCACAGATCCTCAAGAATAATAATAACCACATAATATTCTAATGTCTGTATTTTTCTACGACAATAACTAGAGAATATATTCTTTTTTTTTAAAAAATGGAGAATATGTGGGTGTGCAATAAAACATAAAAGTCTTCAGAATAAAGCAAGGTGCTCTTTATATATTTATTTTTTTAATAATAAAAATAAAAAATTCATGTAATATAACACACAGTAAAAATCATATATAAAATAGTATAAAAAACGAATTTTCTACTTTTAACCGTTACAGGGTAAGTTCGATGGTTCTTGTATCCGACGATACCGAAAGAAGTAAACCAAAACGAAAACAAGAAGAAGCGCAACACCGGAGACGCCACAGATGATACTCGCCGCAAGAAACACGTGCCTCAGCACGTGATCACGTCTGCTCGCGGCTCCGTCACGCCACCACGAGTCATCGTCGCCGTCTGCCTCCGAAGCTTTTGGGAGGAGCTGAGGAGGAGGAGAATGGGAATCTCCGAAGAAGGACATCATTTTACCGGGAGGCGAGTGAGATTCAGTCGGTGGTGAGCTGAACTGATACTGTAGTCCATGATCGGAAGGTCGTAAGCCTTGGGAGAGTGATTTTCCGGCGAAGATGAAGATGAATGATACAGTGAACGTGAAGAGCGAGGACCATCTGACGCGGTTTAAGGGAAGAGCCATGTGAAGAGAGAGTTTTTTATTTTTGTATTTTCCTCCTCAAATTAACTAGTAAAGTAGGTGATGTTGATGAGCTCTAACGACACCGTTTTCTTATGTGGGTTCATAAATAGTTTGGTGTAACAAAGAAGATACTACCAAGTCACCAACTCTTAATCAACAAGAATAGGTCTTGATGTTCTTTTTGTTTCCTTCATTAACAAGAAATCAAGATTTGTAACCAAAAAAAAAACACTCATCTCGTTTGACTAAATTTACTTCTGGGTTCAAAATTGAGTTCTTTAGATTCTATAAGTACTACATGTTCAAATAACGTTTCTGTATTGTGACTTGTGAGTAAAGGAATTTGTAGACGATGAATTAGATAGCAAAAATCCATGTATCAATATCTAGTCTCATTAATATGCCTTATGGATTAAAAAGGTCACAAGGTCCATCCATGGGACGAGGCCCACTAATATTCTATTCTTAATACTCCCTCATATCAATGTCAGCGTACCAAATGTTTGAAGAGATCTGAGAAGTTAGTTCACAAAGCGTTTGATGTCAAGCAGAACTTGCAGGAACGTCCTCATCAGAAGGAGGCTGCATTGGTGTTTTAGCTCGTGGTGGTGGTTGTGGCTTTGGTGGCGGTGGTGGTGGTCTCTTTGGTTTCACCTTATTTACTTCCTCAGATTCGACTTCAAACTGTATAATGGACACAAACAGTGCGTTTAAGAAGAAGAAATTTCGCAAAACGCATGAAAATGAACGTTGAAACAAGGATGGTAAACCTTGTAACCACAGCCAGCGACACATGCGTGAAAGCATTCCTGAGTTATATAAACAGGGGACATATGTAAAAAAAGTTAGATACAGTACAATTCTTCAGTCTACTCCTCTGTTAGAGAAATTTTTTTTGTTTTAAATACCTCAGAGTAGCTGGCAGCTCCAGGAGAACGATCTATATAAGCACTCCATTGTTGGTCTTTTAGCACAGGGTCTTTGTAGCATATCTCACTGCAATCTGATACACCTATAAAGATCACACTATTACACCAATTCATTAACTTGGAAATTAAAACCTGAAAAAGAGGATATATCTTCATGAGCATATACATAATGTAGGAGAGACGTTGGGTTTTATAATGTTGCATACTGAGAGCAGATGTATCTGCTCCTCAATCCATTAACAGATCCATTATATATTTCAGAGATTAGAAAGAAATGGCTTACAATCTTCCCATGAGTCACTATCGGCATCACATCCCTTTTTGCAGAATACCCTCCCTACAACATGGATTCATGGTAATCATCAGTGCCTAAACTGACGATAAGGCAGGTGTAACAAAAAAAAAAGAGTTTCTAGAATCCTGAAAGAGTGTTATACAGCAACAACAAAAGTGGGTTCAGCTAGCGTTTTGTGATCATGAATAGAGTTGAGAGATATCAAAGAATGTAAAGCTTTCACCAGAAACATCCAAACCAAGCCCTTTTACTAAGTAATACATATATGTGCTATAGTTCACAGAAACAGCATCAATGCAAGAACCATCACTTATCTTTCTCTTCCTCCTATTAACCATCCTCATAAATACATGATAGAAAAGCTCAACGACCTCTGCATATAACCCATCCCTTTACTTATAATCGGTGTCACATTCAACAAGTTACATCAATAAACAAGAAGCCAAGACGGTGGGTCTTTAAGCACTTGCAGCTACCACAATGAGTTGTTTCTGGACCAATCTTTATCTAACCAAAGGGAAGCGATCATTCTCCTCATGTTTCAATAAACTAGTTTGATTTCTAACAACAATTGAGTAATGTTTTGACAAAATAACATTTCCCCAAACAAAAATGTAGACTAATGAACTTCTGAATCATCCGTTATCCAGAAATTAGAAATCTAATCAACCATCAAAACCGATTTCAAAGAATTTTACCAAATTTTAACAAGAATTCTCGAAAGAGCGATTGTAATCATTTCATAGCTAAACCATTCAAACAACATACAGCTGAGTCAGCAGCAATTACGTATCGAGGGAGATACTTACACGGAATCTGCGTCAGAGCTGCATACTTATGCGTGCATTGACTCCCACACGGCGGCGTCCATTGCTGCGGTATCATCTCTCTCTCTCTCTTCCTCAGCCTCCACTCTCCGTCGACCGACAATATCGCCAAAAGCGAAAAAAAAAAACAAAAAAACCTGGGACTTTGTTTATATAGTAAAGGGTATTTTCGTCATTCAAAGTCCAATCGCCCTTATAATCAAACCGTTCGGTTTCTAATTGAATCAGGGTTCCAATTGAATTTTAACCAAAGGTGTAAGGTCTAATTTGCAAATATCAGAAAGAAAAAAAAAACATTAAAACATGTTAGTTCAGTTGTTGGTCAGAATCGAACCTATTACGAACTCAAACCAGAGTCTCCGCCGCATTTATTCACCGGAGAAACCATGAACATACTCCGACGAATCCCGGCGAATTTATTCACAAGCAGATATTACTACACAAACAGAGCAAAAAAGACGACCCTTTACTCCAAAATCAGTCCTTTAGGAAACCCCAAATCAAGCGTCTACCCAGAACTCCAGAACTGGGTTCACTCCGGCAACAAAGTCTCCGTCGCCGAGCTCATCCGCATCGTCCACGATCTCCGCAGACGCAAACGCTTCCTCCACGCCCTCGAGGTTCCCTCTCTCTCCTCCCTCCCTCTCTCTAAAGCAAGTACCTTTCTCTCTAACCTTCTCCGTTTCATCCCCTCCAGGTTTCGAAATGGATGAACGAGACTGGCGTATGCGTCTTCTCCCCGACGGAACACGCCGTCCACCTCGATCTCATAGGCAGAGTCCACGGCTTCGTCTCCGCGGAAGACTACTTCGAGAGCCTCGAGGAACAGCACAAGAACGACAAGACTCACGGAGCGCTGCTCAACTGTTACGTCAGGCAGCAGAACGTCGACAAGTCTCTGTCCCATTTCGAGAAGATGAAGGAGATGGGTTACGCTTCTTCCTCTCTCGCTTACAACAACATCATGTGTCTCTACACCAACATCGGCCAGCACGAGAGAGTTCCCGGTGTGTTGGATGAGATGAAGGAAGCGAATGTTGATCCTGATAACTACAGTTACAGGATCTGTGTGAATGCTTTTGGTGTTATGTCTGATCTCGAGAGGATCGGTGAGATCTTGCGGGATATGGAGACGGTGGATTGGAACACTTACGCTGTTGCTGCGAAGTTCTATATCGATGGTGGTGACCGTGGTAAGGCCATCGAGCTTCTGAGATTGTCTGAGGATAGGTTGGAGGGTAAAGACGGTGAAGGGTATAACCATCTTATAACGCTCTACGCTAGGTTAGGTGACAAGGGAGAGGTGTTGAGGCTGTGGGGTTTGGAGAAAGATGCTTGTAAGAGGCGGATCAATCAGGACTATCTCACCGTGTTGCAGTCGCTTGTGAAGATTGATGCTTTGGAAGAAGCTGAGGAAGTGGTTAAGGAATGGGAATCGTCATCAGGGAACTGTTACGATTTTCGAGTTCCTAGCGTCGTGATTCGTGGTTACGCCGGGAAAGGCATGGAGGAGAGAGCAGAAGCGATGCTTGAAGATCTTGCAAAGATAGGGAAAGGTACTACGCCGGATTCTTGGGGGCTTGTGGCTGCTGTGTATGTCGAAAAAGGTGTTTTGGATAATGCTTACAGGTGTTTGAAGACGGCTTTAGGTGTAGTAGAAGTGGGGAAGAGGAAATGGAGACCTGGGGTGAAGGTGGTGACAAGTGTTTTGAGTTGGCTCGGGGATGAAGGGAGCTTGAGAGAAGTAGAAAGCTTTGTTGCGTCTCTTAGGAGTTGTGTGGGTGTGAACAGAGAGATGTATCATGCTCTTGTTAAGGCTGATATAAGAGAAGGTGGAAGCAACGTTGACACCTTGTTGCAGCGTATGAAAGAGGACAAGATTGAAACCGATGAAGAAACCATGCCTATTCTCAGCACAAGAAGTCACTGCTGAGATTATTTTTTTGTTCTTCTTGCTCTGCGTTTTGTCGTATTCTCAAGAGATGAGTTTTTTTTTGCTTCAACGACCTAATAGTTAGACCACAAGCACCAGAATCTTTTGATGTCAAGAACACTAGTTAGACCAGAATCTTTATGTTTGTCAAGAATCCTCTGTTCTTGTTCAAGTGCCACTTACTCTTTATATTGAACTAACAGAATGGAGAGTTGGAACACTATTTGGATACATTTTTATTGAATTTTATATTCTTTTTTCTTTTTTTTTGGACAATTGAAGTTTATGTTCATTCTGTAACAATTTATGTTCACACAAAAGGAATTGTTATTTACACCCAAAACCGAAAAAGACAAGATTTAATTGTATGTTAACAAAAATATACAGGCTGCTGTAAGCTCTTTTCATTATTTCTAATTAACTTTTTGCAATATTAGTTTAGTTTACTCAACTTCAGATCACATAAAAAAGAGTCGGATCACAATATTGTAAGACTTGACTTCCAAATTAGTATGTACTTTACTTATATGATCAAGATGCTGTTAATCCTGAAATCAAAATTAACTAGAATGATGATATGTTGACAAGTGCAACATTAACGTGAACTTAAGACCAAAAAACATTAACGTGATCCGCAATCTGCTTTTAAGCTTCTTTGTTTCCCTGACTTGTCTAATATTTTTTGCATATTAATTTATTTGTAATAATATTTGAAGTTGACATTTTTGTTAGATCAAAACATTACTTGTGCTTTTTTTTTTGTTAACATTACTTGTGCTTGGATCTTATTTTTCCCAAGTTTGATTAGTTTGAGTTATGCAGTTGCACGGTGTTTATAATATAAAATATTGTGCTTATAATATAAAATATTTCTATATCCAGATCTTGTCGTCTCTCGTCTTAGAATAGTATCCGATATATCTAAGCCATTGTTTCCTCCATATGTAGTCTATTAAATTCATCACCGAACCAAAGTAACATTGAAGTCAGAAATCTGACATCAGACCATTTTCATCACCAATTCTTCTTCTTATCCTTTTAAATTGAAAAATAAAAATAAAAATATGAATAAACAGTTGAACAAGAATACAATTGATACGTGTGTGTTTAAACAATGTGCAAGTGAGATCGTTTTCACTTAGGTTGATCAAGGTGTATGACAGCCAGTATGAGGCGGACAATAAGCTCCCATGTTGATGTTGATAAAAAGATTAGATTCTTAGTTTGAAATCTGTAATACTTGTATAGTTTACAGTGGAATTTGATTTAGAGAGAGAAAAATATAACCATATGATCTGATACACCAACAAATATTCGTCTAATATATCGAATGATGATGGATTTATTATAATATACAGATCACTATTAGATAAGTTCTGCTTGATCCCTATATATTAAATGGCATAAACTCTCGGTTGTTCTTGTATGCTCTAGAGATTGATATGGTTTCGAGTTTCGATGCACGTTTCTTCGCGTTATATATGTGACCTAGTCCATTAACGGATCCACCGAACCTAGACACCAACTAACAAAGTCAAGGTCAGCCAAATTTCATACGTATTGCTTCTTTTACTTATCTATAAAACGTAAAAGAAAAAAAAATAAAAAAAATAAAATATATATATATGACTTCAGAAACTACATGAAAAAAAAAATATATATGTATGTTTAAACATCGAACAAGTGTTTGTTTCTTAATTATGTTGATTAAAATGTACGAAATTGACAACAAGCTCAAATTTTATAGTGTTACTGTAATACAATCTATCTCCAAGTCGCTAGGAGTGAAGACTTTCTTTTCACGTTTTTTTAACACCACTTCCATTAGTACTTATTCGGACTACACTCTGAAGAAGAAATAATCTTACCTCTACAAGCAGTACAATACAACAATACAACATAGATTTTTTCAAAAAACAATACAACATAGATACGAGTAGATAAAGCTCTAGGATAAAACAGCAACAGCGAATTCAGAATAAAACTTGAATGTGCCGAAACAAGATTCACAACAAAACCAAAAAATTGAAACTTAGTTACTTTTTGAATCTTGACGTTAATAGCCAATCCACATCTTAGAAAATCGTTGATACGAAACCTGTTGCATCTTTAGGCCACATATTGACGGCTTCACAAGATAACAAAACAGTTAGTCATACACAAAATCATCAAGTTATGCTACTTGTTTTGAAATGTTAGATGCTCACGCTCCAATTTTTATTTATCTTTTGCTTTTTTTTTTTTGAGCAAATCTATATGACCATTTAGATGGTTTATGCATTTTGTAAGATAATTACGGCATTAAGGGACAATAGATATGGTACCTAGAGGATATTCTAACCATTACTTATCAGCTATGTATCACCTGTAATCGGCGATGTCACTCGAGAGTGGTCTATAAGACTATAACTATAAAATATTCAAACAAAATGTGGAAACATATGTTCTATACTTCTATTATTAAATACGAAAAGTAAATAAAGTAGAAGCAACTTGGTTGGTTATGATAATAAAGTTGATAAGCACTATACAAAGCAGAATAGATAATTGATAGCGCTTATAATATATTGACCAAAAGCACTTCTCATAATCCCGTGGTTTAATAACTAATCACACACTTATTACTTATTTAAAGAGCTGTTAGTGGAAACGCCAAGTTGCAGATGCAATCATAGTTTGAGCTGTGGTATCAAAGTCAAAGATGCCGCTTTGTCTATTGATAAATTTATTCCTATCGTTCTTGCAGTTTCCACGTAGTAACCGATCGCTAATGGCCAAATTGTTTCTAGAAGAAAGTAGATTGATTAAAATCTTAGTTGGTAGTAAATATATGATATGACATCGCCAAATAATTGATACAATATATACATTTGAATGTGGACTAAGTTGTACTAGTGATATAATTTTTCCATGAAAAGTTTTAGTTAGCTGTTTGGAGTCAGATATAAATCCCAAAAAAAAACTTAATTAGATATGTATTTTAACTATCGTGTCATTGGTTTGTGATATTAAATTCTAAAAGTATTTCAGAAGTTAAAACTTAGGCATATTATTACTAACTTATACTTTTTAGCCACAACCATTTAGTCTATTAAAAGTTTTTTAAAAATTTTAGTCTACTAAAGTTCTGATTTCTGAATGTCGTTTTCGTTGGTAGACATGAAGCTTTTTCGGTTGGATGAATTTAGAATATTCAAAGTGAATATGGAGAACAGCTTGCAAACGAAACATCCTTCAAGTTTCCATTTGATTCCTAAAATTGGCTGCTTAATTAGGATGCTTAAAATGTATATTTCAAAGTTAATAAACCTCGCTCGTTAATCTTATAAGAATTAATATATTATATTTTGTCGTTATATATAAGTTGGTGATTAGTTATTGTCCTAATGGTCCTAATTAACCTTTAGCGTATTTCTTTTGAGTTAAAAAAGAAAAAGAAAATTTACCTGCTCAAAAACAGGCGGAAATCGAATCAAATTGTTTTTACGTGTTCCAGTCTCGTGTTATGTTTGTTTAGAAGATTTCGTAGGATCAACATATTCTTGATAACTTGTAGTAATTTGTTTTACTTACTTATATAACCAACAATCATCGCACTAAATCGATGATTCGAAATGATGAAAGATGTTTTACTGTTTTATATGAATTTATAATATAGATTAACTAGAATTATTTTGCGGCATGTGAATTTCAGTGTTGTGGTAATTAAAATAAGGGTATATTACAAGATTGGTTGAAGATTCAGAGAATATGGTCGGATCTGGGCACAGTTGTAAAATATTGGCTTTGATCTTCAAAAAATAGATCTTTAATTAAGAAAAATTCTTTGTATCGTCTTAAAGAAAAGTCTATATCTTCCAAAATCTCAGATCTGACTCTTAGTTCGGAAACACCCATAATTCAGTTTAAACCGCTCATGAATATAAAAAAACAAATATGACTTCCGGTTTCATTTGGTTCATCGAAGAAGCGAGTTCTCGCATTGGTGGAGAGAGTTTTTATTGCTAACCAGTGATCAAAGCAAAGTGTGGGAAACCTTGAAAAAACCAGACTATACGACTCATGTAATGGTTGTTTGCTTCTTGCAACTGATTCGATGTAGCCATTGTTCGAGAAAGCTGGCTTGTCGTCATCATGAACGTGTCACTATTAGTGAATATTCAGACCAGCTACATGAGTGAGAGGAGGGACAGTGAGAATACAGCAGCAACATATACCAAATGACTTGGCCACAACAACGACGAATTAGCCGTTTATCGCCACTAGCAGCTTCAACTAATGTTGTGCGTTGGACCTTTAAACCGTGTTTTCACATCATACGTGAGACAAGAAAGCGAATCATTCCAAACCAATCATCAAAACCATCGTCTAAACTTACACCAAATCTAAGAACTTGCATAATACTAACATCCCAAAATACATCTGCAAAACCCATTCTCAATATATATTTGACGACCAACCGTAGAAAAATAGCAAAATCAAATCCCATTTTGGTCCATCACAATATCTAACCATTTTAATTCTGTAGTTTATATGTATATGTATAAATAAATAAAATTCGTAGTTTATATATATATATATATTATAGATATTATCTTAACAACTAAATATTTGTTTTTGTTGTTGACAACTAAATGTTGCTTTTACGATTTCAACATATCGTATACACATGCACCACGTACTTTGCGTGACGCTTCACAGATATGGTTAGTCTGTTCTAAGCTGAAAATACACGATTGCCCAAATTAAGCTTACATCATTATAAAGAGATATCTAACTTTTATGAAATAACTAATCATGAGATTAGATAGACTTATTCTAGCGAGAAGAGAAGTTCAATCAGACTACAGAAGCTGACATCTAAAAAAACAAATAAGCAAATTAAATAAAATTCTCAAACAGACAAGGAAAAAAAACTCCAAATACTTTTGGAATCAGGAATTTATAGTAACTCTCACTGAGTCCTATTAAACGAAGGTATTGAATTGTGCAACGCATATATAAAAAAAAAAAACTTATTAACTAATCGTTTAGTAAGTTTTTGGGGAAAGTAGTTTTTAATCAACGAATATCGACACTTCAAGGACTGATCCTTGAAACCTAAATTCAAGGTATGTTCTTAACCAAGATATGTGATAGCCTTTTTTCAGTAACTCGTTTAGTAAGACGTATCGTTACGCTGGTTAAGAACAAAATTTGGAACATTAGTAGAACATAGTGTTCTTCTTCCTACGCGCAATTCATGAGAAAACTTCGAAAATATTTCGCATGCAGCATCTATGAATCTAGACGTTAGAATAAGATTTTTTGATGTATTTCACATCTACTTTATATATTAAATATTAACAATCACTTACTTTGTATCAAAGTTTTGATTACCAATACCAAACATGCTGGTATTTATCTATCTAAATATGAAATAAAATATAATTATATATGTTTGAAAGTTAGACAAAAAAAGATCTAACACAACAAGAAGAAAGTACCAAAACGTCTCATAGATTGGACTTAAATTAGGGATTTAAATGACCAATTAAGAAGAGGATTAAAATAAAAGTTTAGGAGTGAGGAAAGTAGCAATCAAAGACAGCTACGCACGAGCGTTGCGTGCTTGAAAGAGACACTACTCCTGTTTTAATGGGGAACACACTTACTATCACTTGTTGCCCACTTGTTTTTCAAATTTCTAAAAACAAATTAGTTAATTTTACATTTTTCATACTTATTTTGTTTCTCACGTTTTTAGTTTTTTTTTTCAGTCTCGTCCAGCAGCCAACCAGGTGTAACTGGCACACATTAAGCTTGGCTTACCTTTAACCAGGTGTTTTTCTTTCTTTCTTATTATATGTTTATTCATATTTTTGGATACATATTTTCGGGGAGTTTTGTTTTCCTAGACCATGACAGTCTAATATTGTTGGTCACACATTAAGCTTGGCTTACCTTTAACCAGGTGTTTTTCTTTCTTTCTTATTATATGTTTATTCATATTTTTGGATACATATATTCGGGGAGTTTTGTTTTCCTAGACCATGACAGTCTAATATTGTTGGTCATACTAGTGGTGTTTATGTTTTAAAGTAAATAAAATAAGTACTTATCAAGTAAAATTCCTAAGTCCTTTTAACTATTTTTGATGCAAAATTAGTTTTACACATGTTAAATAAATATTTTGTTTATATGGCACTGTCATTAGGATTGCCCTCGTATCAACAATCATCTTATCATAGAACTAGCTCAAAAATTAATTAATTAAGTTAATATAAGATTACTATAATTGATTTAAATTCTGTTGAGAAAATCCACCGAACATATATTTTTGGCAGCCCGTTTTAATATTTTTAAAAGAAGAATTATTAAATTGAAAACCAAAGAAAGAAAGAGCCGTCAAAGAATGGATCTCTTCTCACTCAACTTCGTTAGCTCTATAAATAATACATCTCTTCTTCACACTTTTATCGCAACTCAAATCTCAACAAACAAAGTCTATCTTTTTCACTTCCTTTTCTCTTCTTCACTTTCCTTGATTCTTTGTATCTCCTTCGTTTTGTCTCTTCTTTGATACAGAGCTTGCCCTCTATCTCTCTCTGCAAATCAATCTTCAAAGATCAAGATAAGGAATCTTTTTTTGAACATAGATGGATCAGAAAGTAAGACATACTGAAGTTTGCACTCAAGATGGAAGCGTTGATCGTCATGGAAATCCAGCAATCCGATCCAAAACCGGCAAATGGCTCACTGCTATTCTCATTCTCGGTAAATCTATATACACGTAAACACATATCTTCTTGTTGTTGAAGTGATTTAGGTTCTTAATATGTTTCTTGATCGATACAGTGAACCAAGGGCTAGCCACGCTTGCCTTCTTCGGTGTAGGAGTGAACTTGGTCCTGTTTCTTACAAGAGTGATGGGACAGGACAATGCAGAAGCTGCCAATAATGTCAGTAAATGGACCGGAACTGTTTATATCTTCTCTTTGCTTGGTGCTTTCCTCAGTGACTCTTATTGGGGACGCTACAAGACTTGCGCAATCTTTCAAGCAAGTTTCGTTGCAGTAAGTCTCTTTCAACGCTACTCTGCTTTTTACTTTAGGGTTTGTTTCTTGTGCAGTACGTTAACGTTGTTTTATGCGGGTTGTTATAGGGATTGGTGATGTTATCTTTATCTACTGGTGCGTTATTACTCGAACCAAGTGGTTGTGGCGTTGAAGAGTCTCCATGTAAGCCACACTCGACGGTCAAGACGGTTATCTTCTACCTATCGGTGTATCTGATCGCGTTAGGGTATGGTGGTTATCAGCCTAACATAGCTACCTTTGGAGCTGATCAGTTTGATGCAGACGACTCTGTTGAAGGACACTCGAAGATCGCGTTCTTCAGTTACTTCTACTTAGCTCTCAATCTCGGATCGCTCTTTTCGAATACCGTCTTGGGTTACTTTGAGGATCAAGGGGCGTGGCCGCTTGGGTTTTGGGCGTCTGCAGGCTCTGCTTTTGCTGGTTTACTACTTTTCTTGACTGGCACGCCAAAGTA
The DNA here is from genome assembly GCA_016432835.1 of Brassica nigra. NCBI lineage: Eukaryota > Viridiplantae > Streptophyta > Magnoliopsida > Brassicales > Brassicaceae > Brassica > Brassica nigra. The sequence goes on along the minus strand of CM028247.1, from coordinate 9,145,012 downwards.
CCGGCATTTTACACCTAGAGAAAGTCCTTGGTCTAGATTCTGCCAAGTCTTGGTTGCTTCAACAAGAAAAGCCAAGATTGATGTGGACTATGATGATTTGAATCTCTACAATTCAGAGACTCAAAGAACCGGGGACAAGAAGATTCTTCATACCAACGGCTTCAGGTAGATAATTGCTTTTTTAAATCTCTGGAACTATCTTCATGACCAGCTTTTGACTCTATGTTCTTGTCTAATGCAGATTCTTGGATAGAGCTGCAATTGTTACACCTGATGATGAGGCTGAGAAGGTGGAGAGCGGATCAACTTACGATCCATGGAGGCTCTGCTCGGTGACACAAGTTGAAGAAGTGAAGTGTGTGTTAAGACTCTTACCAATCTGGCTCTGCACCATTCTCTACTCAGTGGTGTTCACTCAAATGGCATCACTGTTTGTTGTGCAAGGCGCAGCGATGAAGACAAACATCAAAGACTTCCGGATTCCAGCATCAAGCATGTCTACTTTCGACATTCTCAGCGTTGCCTTCTTCATCTTCGCTTACAGGCGGTTTCTCGACCCCCTCTTTGCAAGACTCAACAAAAGAGAGCCCAACAAAGGTCTCACCGAGCTTCAGAGAATGGGTATAGGTCTAGTGATTGCGATAATGGCGATGATAGCAGCAGGAATCGTGGAGATATACAGACTGAAACACAGGGAATCGGTTTCAAACTCTAGCTCACTGAGCATATTCTGGCAAGTACCTCAGTACGTGATGATAGGTGCATCAGAAGTGTTCATGTACGTTGGCCAGCTTGAGTTCTTCAACAGCCAAGCTCCAACGGGGCTAAAGAGCTTTGCAAGCGCGCTATGTATGGCTTCGATATCGCTTGGGAACTATGTAAGCAGTCTTCTAGTTTCCATCGTCATGAAGATCTCTACAAGAGATGATATGCCTGGTTGGATCCCTGGGAACCTCAATAAAGGACATTTAGACAGATTCTACTTCCTTTTAGCTGGTCTGACCGCAGCTGATTTCGTGGTTTACCTGGTTTGTGCGAAGTGGTACAAGTATATCAAGTCTGAAGCAAGTTTCTCTGAGTCCATTGGTGAAGAGGAAGTCTGAGTTAAGAGCCAAAAAGTTTTGGGTTTTACGCTGTGAAGCATTGGACAGTAACGTCCAAAGCTGAGCTTGTTGTGTCTTATAAACTGGTCTTGTGGGTTTCCTTTTGGGCTACCCTTGTGCAAAGTTTTGTTAAATGTTTCTAAATAAAAAGATAGTTTGATGATTCCACTCAACAGTTACTGTAACATTTTCTCTCATATAAGATCATAATAATGTTTGCAAAGCACAGTTAATAAATAGCAAAGTAAAAATTACATTATAACATCAACATCTTAATTGTCTATGAATGAAAACAGGGAGTGTTGGAGAAACTACAGAAAAAGCTTTGCAGAAACTCTACTAAACTAACTCACTGGATTCTATCAAAGTAACTTACAGTCTGAGAAGAAGCCAAAAGTGCATGCTTGTGTCTTGTCTGCATAGTAGTCGGTGCCCAAGATGTTGCTTCGACTCGTTTGGAGTTTTTGATAGAGATTATACAAAAATCTTGATTTGCCATACATGTTACAAACAAGAGAGACGAGGGAAGAATCTCTCACTCTCTCCGTGTCTGGTTCATCGAACTTGTCAAAGAATTTGTCGTGGTAGCTGGTAGTGACATTCGCAAGAGACGATGTGAACTGGTGCGGAATGTGTTTAGTACTTGACGTGATCTTCGTTAAGAATATCTTCCTGAAGATGGCATCCGTTGAAAGTTTGGCTTTAGACGCTTGTTTGACATCCCACCGAACGATCTAAAACATCAACACGAAAACCGGTTAATATTATAGTGATCATCTATTACGAATCTATTTCGACAATCAAAGATGTAAAAAACAAACCGTGGAGATCCTTGTCGTCTATGCAAAGGAGGCATTGATCTCATACTATACAGTGCTCTCTCAGCAGCCTAAGGGTACAAAAGAACATCAGACAAAGGGAACAACAAGATCAAAATAAACCAGGGGAAAAGGATTCAGTTGATTTACCTGCATTCTAGCTTCGTCCCATGTTGATCCAACTCCTTCCCCTAACACACGCCCATCTATTTCAACCTGAAACACAGTACAATTCAAGAAGGGTCTAAACTTCAGATACCGCAAACCAACTGGAATAAGACTGATGGCCGTGAAGAACATGTCATAATCTTCATGGGTGTGCGAACCTGAGCATGCAGTTCATCTCTGTGGACCATGTCAGATTGAAGTGGACGCTGAGACTGAAAAGACATCTCCCAACCCTCCGATGCACACTGAAATTATGTCAAAGATGAGACAATTTGAGCAAGCAACAGTATCAGGATTTAGGAGGTACGTACCAGTTCCCTGAGGGCAGTAATGGAGCCAGTGGGCCTCATGGAGCCTTCTAATCTTGGATCTGTAGGTCTAGAAGGAACCGGCATCGCTGTTTCATCTCTAGCAAATGGCTGTTTCTCTAGCGCATTTGCATTTCCCATTATCATATTGCCATTAGCGAAGGGGCTAACATCCCTGTGGCTTGATCCTGGGTCGCCATTTGCGCGGGACAAATATACATCTGCAGAACAGATGTAAATAACTCAAAATCTGCATAAAGTCTCACCCTTATAAGCCGAAGGGACCCGCGGCGTTGTAACACATTTAAGTTCTTACACCATCTGTTGATGTGATATCATAAAGTACCGACACGCAACCATCTGTTGTGGCAATTCTCATGCTCATTGATATAAATCTATTCTCATACTAAATGCGAAGGTTTTAAGCAAGGACCCAACAATTAACAATATTTCTGCAGACGAAGTTTAAAACGCGACTAAAAGGATGAGTCATAACGTCTTACCAGCTAAGTTGTGGATAGATTCTTCAGAAGCCTTGCGCAGGGCTTCTCGTCTCGATTTGCCAATCCCTTCTCCAATTTTTTCACCAGAAAACCAAGCCTTCAAAGAAAAAACATAGATTAAACGGACAGTTGACAGAATCAACAAAAGTAACTCATCTAAGGGACGAGAGGATCTTAAAGATGTGGCATACGTTCCACCAATATCTAAGAGTGAAAGCTTGGTAAATGCAAGAAGTTAAGAGGTACAAGTACCTCAACAGAGAACCGCAAATCTGTACTAGCAACCAAACCCGGTTTGTAGTCCACCTACAATGTCATGGAATATATAAAAATCAACTCGCGTATGGAATTAGTGGTAATCAGCTCATCATGATGATGATCACACACCTTAGATCCACATTTAATAGCAATCTGATGTAGAACTTCAGCTGGGTTCTCTGTTGCTGAGACACTTCGTCCAGGTATGAAGTCAAGATCACTGTTTCTAGAAGATTGATTCCAAGATGACTCTTCCCCTAGAGAGTCCATCCCAAGTCAGTAATTTATATTCAGAACCAGATGATACAATTAAAAAAAACATTGATGGCTTACCATAGAAAGGATGAGAGCCTGGTGGATTATTGTTTGACCGTAACTGTTCATCTCTTCGAAGAGGCTGCAAATATATGACAGTGAGCACCAGACAGCGTAATATAGCAGTATAAAGACCAACAAAAGTGACGATTACAACTCATTGGTAAAATAAGATTGTTAATACCTCCTTTGGTAGCCTGCGATTCTCATGAGGCAACCTGTCAGATTGAGTTGAGTTCTCAATCTTAGGAAAAAAGGATTGATGACGTGGCCTGTTCAAGCTTTCAGAATCCAACGGATATTCTTTGGAGACTGTTCGACGAAGTGGAGCTGGGTCCATCTCCTCCTCAACAGGAAACCAACCATTTCTTGGCTGCACATGTGGAGATGGAGCTTGAACTGGAGGTCTCTGAGGAAATGGAGGTTCACTTGGAGCAGCGTCTCTAGTATCTTGTCCATGTTGCAATATGAGGAGCCTCCTCCTAGTATCTGGATCTAACTCTGATTCAGGTACTTCACCTTCCTCTCTAGCAGGAGAACTCTGCAAGCTTGGTTCTGAAGGAACCAAGTGTTTAGCTATTGGTGTCGGTTGCTGAAACTGAATACTTGGAAAAGCCATAGCTGATGGTTGCGGTGCTTGTTGCACGACTGGTACTGGTGCTGGAGCCGAAACAGAAGACGCAGAAGCCATGGGGTATTGCACGGGAGCAGCTATCCTTGGATCTATATTAGTCGCTGGAAGGACAGCTGAAGATCCAGATATTGCCTCCTGCATAAAACGGAAAAATATATTTAACTCTCATCATTGAACAGAAAACATTAAAACCGAACAACTGAGCCTAGAAATGTAATCACCTTCATTCTTCTTTCCACTTCAGCATCAGCCATCCCGTCAAAACCAAGTGGATCTTTGTTCCCATTTAAACCCGATGAATCGTCCTACATTGAAAAGAGAATGAGCTACTGGCAAGCAGTTTAGAGTGTAACTAAGCACAGATATTGTAGCATAAAAAATAGAATGCCTGGACGATAAAATTTTTTTATCTGCTTGCAAGTTGCAACCATTAACAAGAATCACCACTAACCTCTGACACCAAGTAGTGGCTGACATCAGGCGGAGAAGGAATATCCTCAACATCATTCTCATAAGATATTTGAGCAATCCTTTGTAGAAGACTATCATCGAAATCCCTGTTACCAATTTCAAATATCATTTGACCGTCGGAATGTATTAAGGAAGCACCATAGATTTAGTAGAGATGGCAAGGAAACAAACTTCTATTATCAAAAACTACGTCTTACCTGAAAAATCCACCTCTAACACTGCAAGCAATATTTCTGGTAACACACAGTACTGGTGTTGCAGCTGCCTACAGAGAAGGAAATAAGATATACGTAACACCATTCATTTTAAAGATTCAAGTCTATGGCTTCTGATACAAATTGGGTCCAAACCAAGCCTACAAAGACCCTTGAGTGGAGCTCACCACAAGAGCTAGCTCATGGATTATGGTGCGCATAGGTCTTATAAGGCTTTGATTTTGTCTCCTATACGATATGGAATTCTCTAAATACATATATTCTTATCAGATTGTGCAATTTTCAGATTATACTTACTTCGGATTGAGGAGAATAGTAGGGAGCAAATGCAGGGACCACATACACTCTCGGCTGATCCTTCTCATCCCAAACTTTCAGTCGATCATCAATTACCAGAGCCATCTTTGGATGGCAGGTTGCATCGAGAAACACATTGAACAATGATTTTTTAAAACCTGTGGTGGTTAATTACAAGGCTGTAAGAGACGATACCATGATAGATAATCAGCAGGTAAAGTTTAAAAAAAACGCAATGTACCAGCTTTCACACAAACAATGCGACTCCGCAGGTCATTTGCGTTTATCAAATTCCCTTCTGGATCAAGGAGCCTCCACATCTCTAAAGCGTAATCTCTCTCAGCCATTGTGCAAACATATACTTCAAAACGCTTGCGCCCTTTTGCTGTCAAATAGCTACGAAGTTCCTCCCATGAAGGCCTCATCCTCACAAGAACACTTGTATCTCGTACCTGTGTGTAAAGATAGAAACTGAGTCTCAGCCACGAGAGTTGAATTCAAAGTGTACACCAGTCAAGTTTTCAAGACTCGCATACCATTGGATTAATGCGAGTGAGAATAATATTTTTCTCTGGCAGCCTTATCAGGGGACGAACAAGAGGCTGATGGTTGTCAGACAAGGCAGGAACAATCTCAGATTGCACCTTAATCACCTCCCCGTTCTCAATAACCTGGTCACTCTCAACATACTGCTTCAACAGAACTTTGTCGTCTTGGTAACGCTTCATCTCAGCCACCATGACTGCAATGCGCTGCGGGTCCATCTCGTTGTTTATCCTCCGCTGCAAGGCCTCGATCTTATCGTCAAACGTCCGCGTAGTATTCGCCACCACGAGGGTTTCATCAAGATCAAAGACAATACCCAGACATCTAAGATTCAGCATGACAAGACAGGAATCATATATCCCAGAGGCAACGGTAAACGCCCAGAAACAAGGACGGTCATTGTTGATGTTTTCAGAGTACATGGCAACCAAATGGAGCTCTTCATCACCACCCAGTGACATTACTGCCGTCTGCAAAACCAAAAAAAAAAAACCCAAAAAATTACAAATGAGGATAATCTGTACCATATTCAGTCCCGTTCAGCTGGAAACAAGTTAGCTATGTCTAGTGAACATACATAGACATTAAACCACACAAGAAGCAGCAACTCTGGCATCAAAGAAGCTAAATGATGACCCAAAAACCCAATCTATAACTTAAGTTCATAAAAACCTTCAGTCTCTGAGTAAGGGGCAGGTATAGTTATACCTTGTTGTCAGTGAGACAGGACGAGTAAAGGAGACTGAGTGACTCCTGAGCAGGAGAAGAAGCCGAAGCTTCCAACTTGAAACAAAGCCCACAAGATGAAACCGTAGTAAGCACTGAAAGAGGAGGGCATCTCTCGCTGGGTTGAGAGAAACGGCTGATTCTGATTCCCATCTTGATTTCCTCCATCACTCCCCTCTGTTTCTTCTTCCTCTGTACATCATCTGATTCCCTTGGAGGAGGGTACATCTCCATTTCCCCAACTCTCCCATCTTCGTGATACACTTGTACTCTATTACTGTTATACATAACTTCCTTCGTTCTCTTAAAAATACCGTGCCAAAAAGAAATTTTACAGATCAGAGGATGTCTAGGCTCAAAACTCAAATTCGTTCATGAAAGATGTTTACTTTGGTTTCGTTGTCCCTTTGGGCTTGGTCGATTCGATTGGTTTGAGTGACGACAAGTCCAACACTAGTTTCAATTGGATCTGACTTGTTCTTTAGCAGCAAAACAAGAGAGAAAAGGAAACGATTTGATTGATGATGGGTTAGAGAGAAAAAAAGGATGAAACTTTAGTGTTTTTTTCTTTTCTTTAAGAATATTTGTCCCTCAAATGTTTAGATCTGTAAGTGTACCGATGATGAAGAGAAAAAACCCTAATTCTTCGTCTTCTCCGATGAATCTTTTTTTTTTTTGGTTGATTAGGCGAAATTAAGGTATTTTTTTGCGGCTTTTTCAAAGTTCTAATTGTCGAGAGAGGGAGAAACCCTAGATCCAGAGATTGTGATGAGAATACCGCATTGGACCTTTCGTCTTTTTTGAGTTTTTAAAGGGAAACACGAAGGTCCCCTTCTTTTTTCTCCAACCATTTATTTTTAATTTATTACTATTTTTATAATTTTAATAAACAGCCTTAAATAGCTTTCGTGTCAAATTCAAACCCGTCATACCGTAGTTAACCGGAACTGACTTACCAGTTAATCAAATTGTACCAAACCGATCCGTAAAATAATAAAATTTCGTCGATATCGCTCGCTCAGCTTCTCTCCGTCTTCGCCTTGCCGACTGTAACTATTAAATTATTTTCAATATAAGCTTCCTATTAAATTATTTTCAATAGTATCATGATTTGTGATACAAATGTGATGGGTTGTTCTTTTATCATGATCTTAGTATGAGCCTACTGATATAAGAGCAAGCAATGGGGTGATTTGAACTTCGTAAGGAGCAGGGAAAGGAACCCAATAGGGCTCTATATCAAGTAGGAAAGTTTTGATTGATGTCAAGCGATATTTCAATGTTAGATCTTACTGGTTGGTTTTCAATGCTGTTCTTTTTTTTCAATTCTGAAGGTACTTGAAGAAAAGGGAGAGAGTGTTGCTCCTGGAACAGTACTGTTGGTAGCCACACACAGATACGTTATTAAAACTGGTACTCAAGACAAGCCGGGAGCGAAAAGGGTAAACAATCTATGTTTAACTTATCAAAGATTTGCTTACTAGAGGAATTGGTAGACACTTTAAGATGACCACCTACTTATGTCGTTGTCGAATACTTAAATTGATAGTTCATGGTTGGTTGGAAATGAAGATAGAAATTTAGAAGTAATTTGATCTTTTGAGGTTGTTAATTTGGTCAAATAGGTCGTGTTAGTTTTGTATTGTCCAAGTCTTGTGTGTGTGTTTTTGAGAATCACCGGTATTTGGTAAAGACATTCAGTTATGGTATTTTCTTCTGACGCTTGGTATATGCGTTTATTACATCTTCGATTTTTCTGTTTGCTTGATGACAAGCGGCTAACTGTATGCAATTGCGTGAGTATGCATAGAGGGCAAAAGACAGATAGTGTGGATATCAGTTTACAGCCAGAAGGGCTGGATGCCATGGAGAATGTTTTACCGGCCAAGTAAGTTGTAGAACCACTACAACATGGATGTGAATACATAAGATAAAAGCCATTGAAAAAATAGAGTTGTTGTTAACTCTACCTAGCTACATTTTTGATTTTTTGGGAGGTATGAAGGGGCAACAGAAGAGGAGAAACTAAGCAATAAGCCAGAGGACTTCAGTGACATGATGGCGGAGTTAATTAAAGACTTTGGATATATCTGCTATGGATGTGAATGCGGATGAATCGGATGATTAGCTTCCTTTTTTTTTTAACTTGCTTACAGAGTTACAGAACTCGAAGAAAAGGAAGCGTGATAAGGAAGGGAAGAAAAAGAAGGATTTCAAGTTTTGAGGAAAGCTTCTTCCTATTTATCTGTAAATCTAGATTCTGAACATGTCCCGAGACTGTGTTTGGCTTTACTTAACACACTAGAGGGAGATTATGGTAGGAAATCTTGTGTTTAGAAAACCCTAAATGCTATGGATTCTAGACGCTCTTGTGTTACCTCGAAGTAAAAAAAAAAAAAAAAACTTGTTTTGAACAAATACGAAGCCAAAGCCTGACAAAACTTGCCTAACTAAAAATCTCTGAACAAGCAACATCGTTGTTGTTGAGATCGTTGACCATACTTTGTTTTTGATAATATTTATATTCTACAACTTCAATTATAAATTGTGTGCTGCAACACTTTTCTTTGTTTTTTGTACGATTTCAGATTTTCAATGTATAAAAAATGTAATATTTGCGGGTGATAATAGTAAACAGAAATTTGTTTTTCTGTTAAGCTTCCAATAATTTGGCGACACCTCATTCCGGCCGAGAAATGAAACTTCGACACATGGAATGATACGACAGCCACTTAACAGTACTTATTGCCCTACCAGTATGCACGAGCATCATTATGACTTCAGCCATATCCCAACATTTGTTTTCTTTATTCTTCTTCTTAGTTCTCACTGATAAATCATCTTGCAATGGAACAACTCATTTGTACCCGTTCCAGTTCAGAAAGTGGCAAGTAATCTCACCATTTTCATAACATCATCTAAAATCCAACATGTTGTAATTAAGAGTTTAAAGTTGAAATAGGACAGATTTAGCTTTACCACACATCAAACCCTCATTGTGTGTGAAGGCCTTCGAGATTTTACGCTAATTGGGTTTCGCTGTTACAATAATTCATGTCTATCTTTTTCCGAGCTTTTTTCATGTTGAGTTTATTTAAAGATAATGTGGGCAGTAATGTATGTGAAAACTTTATTCGTGTTTTTGGCAAAAAAAAAATTGTATCTAATGAATTTATAAATATATATTATTATTTAATTTAGGTGCTTTAGTTTATGATCCTTTTCAAATCAGATATTTCTTATTTTTGTTACGATATATATATAAAATTTTCATCTAAGAATATAGGGGGATTTTTTCGTCAAGAACCGAAGAAAACTACAGACCAACGTTCTGACTCAAAACAAAACAGGCCAGACCCCTGTTACAAAAACACCAAACACAAATACCAACAACCAACATTGCAAAAATAGAGAAATGTTAAGTTATATAGATTTCCAACCTAAAACCAATTGGTGGTAAGAATAGTAATCCATTTATCTTATATATTATTTAGGATCCCTTCCAACTACCGATGTGGGATATTTTGTGTCTAATACGTCCCCCGAGATAATGGCTCTCTGAGTGTCAATTTCGAAATCTTCGGGCAAGGATCAATGGGCCAATTTTGGGTTGGATCGATAAGGATCGGGTTAGATTGTGTGGATCGAGCTCTGATACCATATTAAACTAGATAGACTTATAACCTAAAACCAATTGATGATAAGAGAAATGATACATCTATCTAATATATTACTTAGAATCTCTTCCAACTATCGATGTGGGATACTTTGTGTCTAATAAAAAACTTCTCAAAACACCTCTACGCTCAGAGTCCCAAATCTCCTAGAGGTGACAGACTTTCATTCACGAAAAAACTCAAACACCCAAGTCGGATGCCCCGTTTGCACCTTCTCTTCACAGAAAGTATGATATAGTTAGTTTTATAGTGTATATTTATAAAGTGACACAAGAATACAATTGTTTTGTCTATGTGTATTGTGTATATGTGTGACGAAATTTAAGGTTTTGTTAAACTCTTCAATGCAAGAAAAGTAGAAAACTATGTGAACAACCATAATTTTCTAACACAAAATGAATTAATGATTATGATTTACGAGTATATATGTGTATATCGATTCATATCTCTTATTACTAGGGTCCGTTCACGAATGGTTGAATCTATTGCGGAGTAGCACTAGGGCTCTATTAATTCACTTCGAAGAATTCTAATTTTAATTACTGACGTCATGATGAAATATCCTACGATGTGTTCTAAGAATAAAAATATATATTTATCTTTTGCAACACGATGAAAAAGGTCACATGTTTCATCGTACATCTTTTGAGAATCCAATTATTTCAAGATATTCAACTATTTGTGGTCACCATTTTATCTATGATGCTTGGAGAACACATTCAACATGTACAGTAAAACTCTATAAATTAATATAATATTTTATTAATTTACAGATTTTTTGTTAAATTTATATTTTGTGTCAGAAAATAATTAAATTTTATGAGATAAAAAGAAAAATTATTTTTATTAGATTACTTGGCGTATGCGACTCACAATTATATAATGCAAAACTACGATTATTTATAGAAATTTGAAAGATATTTTAATAAATTAAACATATAAAAACTGATTAATTAGTTTAGTTTTATACTTATATATATGCTTAACCAATAACATTTCTTATATGACGCATATTCAACTTACAAATCCAAAAACATTATCCTGATTTAGAAGAAAAGGAATATGAGCAGTTGAACGAACAAATTAGTTTAGTCCCTGGCATCATATACACGGATATATTTGTATATCTTCATATAGACATTCAAACTAAAACCAAATCCAAATTGTGTTCAAGTCGTGAAACACGAGTGAAATATTATTCTATATATATCATAACCACAGAGGTTTCTGTTCCACACACACACACACTTCTCACTTAAGAAAATGGAGATCTCTGTACCTAGTTACAAACTTGTGCTTCTATTGCCATTTTCTTTAGTTCTATTTCTTACCACGAAACTGAGTCTTCCTGCATCTGCAAGAGCCCTAGACAACAACAGCAAGGCATGTAACTCAAAATGACCTCTCTATTTTTTTTCCCCAAAACCTCTTAAATACTATCACTAACTGCTAATATTTTCTAGTGTTGTTTTCCACGGATTTAATAGGTTTATATAGTTTATCTTGGCCAAAGAGAACACGATGATCCCGAACGCGTCACAGCTTCTCATCATCAAATGCTTGAATCACTTCTTGAGAGGTACTTACTTTAATCATCTTCAAGAAAAGGCTAAATCACTACAGACTAATACTGATATTACTGAACATGGTTATACTTAATGTACAGTGACTATATTAGGTAAAATAATATTCCGATATTCGTATTTTTCTTGCCCCAAGAAACTCCTTTCTTCATGCTATGTTTCTTCACTAGTCTTACCTTAGGTCCTCCTCTGTCTTTTCTTTTGTCAATCACGGGCTCATGTCTCTCATGTTATATACAGCAAAGAAGACGCACATAACTCAATGATCTACAGCTATCAACATGGATTCTCCGGTTTCGCAGCACTTCTAACATCTTCACAAGCAAAGAAAATCTCAGGTACTCAACAAAACCCACCACACACTACATGTCTAATTAATTTTAGCGTTACACGACTTTTGTTTTTAAACCGGAAACTTTCACAGACCATCGAGAAGTAATCCATGTTATACCAAACCGGATTCTGAAACTGAAAACCACAAGAACTTGGGATCACCTTGGCCTCTCTCCAATTTCAACTTCCTTTTCTTCTTCATCCGTCAAAGGTCTTCTCCATGACACCAACATGGGCAGTGAAGCTATCATCGGCGTCTTGGATACTGGTCTCTTTCTATCTCACTCTCAAACTTCCTCTCCATCTCTCCCTTGTCTCAAATCATGTGTGTATGTATGTATAAAGGAATATGGCCAGAGTCAAAGGTAGTCAGTGACCAAGGCCTTGGACCAATACCTAAGCGCTGGAAAGGAAAATGTGTATCAGGAGAAAAGTTTAACGCCACAACTCATTGCAACAACAAGCTCATAGGAGCTAAGTACTACCTAAAAGGCCTACTGGCCGGGATTGGAGGAGAATTCAACCGAACGATAGTCCACGATTTCCAGTCCAGCAGAGATGCAAACGGTCACGGCACACATACAGCCACAATAGCCGGCGGCTCATTCGTCCCAAATGCAAGCTACTACGGTCTAGCCCAAGGTACTGCTTACTGATAAGCAATGACAGATCTAGAAATTTTTTAATTAGAATCACAACATATAAGTTTAATATTAAAATTACTATATAGATTAATGGGGGCATATAAAATTCTGAACATAGACCAGTGGGCTTACCTGATTTTTACTAAATATTATGTTTAAAATATATTTTTATAAAACAAAATTCACCAAATTTTATAGGGGGGTCATGTGACCCCAGTAGTGCCTTCTTGCCTCTGCCCCTGCTGATAATAGTAGTTGATCTCAAACTAAGCCTACAAAAACATTGTAATGGTATTCACCAGATAACTTAGCTTTAAGTGTGAAAGTTACGGGTTTTATATCTTTGTTCCCTTGTCAGGTACGGTCCGAGGTGGTGCTCCAAAGGCACGAATAGCCTCATACAAGGTGTGTTGGAACATAGCGGGAGACGACGGAGGAGAGAGTACTGGAAGTTGCACAAGTGCTGATATGTGGAAGGCTTTTGATGATGCTATACATGATGGTGTTGATGTTTTGTCTGTTTCTATTGGCGGTAGTATTCCAGAGGATTCCGAGGTTGATAAGCTCGACAATATAGCTGCTTTTCACGCCGTGTCAAAAGGGATTCCGGTTGTTGCTGCGGCAGGTAACGAAGGCCCTGCAGCTCAGACTGTTGACAATGTTGCTCCTTGGTTTTTGACCGTTGCTGCCACTACTCTTGACCGGTCTTTTCCTACCAAGATCACTCTTGGGAATAATCAAACCTTCTTGGTACGTTTTAATACATTTTATTACCAAAAACCTAACAAAAATAGTTTGAAGTTTTGGAGCTATTTTAATTTGTTGTCTTTGATGTTGTTGTCTAACTAGGCTGAATCTCTGTACACTGGACCGGATATTTCAACCGGTTTAGCATTCCTGGACTCGAACAGTGATGATAATGTTGATGTGAAGGGGAAAACAGTTCTTGTTTTCGATAGTACCACTCCAATTACAGGGAAAGGTGTAGCAGGAGTCATCTTAGCCCAAAAGCCTGACGATCTTCTTCAACGGTGCCATTCTTTTGCGTGCATTTTTGCAGATTACGAGCTTGGAACCGACATTTTACAATACATACGTACCACCAGGTCCTCTATCTTACAGCAAATAAACTCTGTTTGTAATGTCACATCTCTTTTTTTTTGTTTTTTTGATCTACAAATATCATTGATCCAAAGTCTAACCACAGATCTCCTACGGTGAGAATAAACTCGGCTACGACATTAACAGGTCTACCTGCAACTACGAAGGTTGCTGCATTCTCATGTAGAGGGCCTAACTCTGTTTCACCAGCCATTCTCAAGGTTACAAATAAAGACATTGTGTCTCTATTCTATGTTTACTTCAAAAACTGAAACTAGATTATTGATCACAATTTACTCTGTAGCCTGATATAGCAGCTCCTGGTGTGAGCATACTCGCGGCATTAAGTCCGTTTGATTCAAAAGAACATGATGGATTTGGACTAGATACAGGGACATCCATGTCGACTCCTGTTGTTTCTGGAATCATAGCTCTCCTTAAGTCTCTACACCCTAACTGGTCTCCTGCTGCAGTTAGATCAGCTTTGGTCACAACAGGTTCTTGCCTCTTCACCTATGTATTCTTCTTTAACTACACAAACAAAACTCACTAACCGGTCTTTCTTTGGAAGCCTGGAGGACAAGTCCATCTGGTGAGCCCATTTTTGCTGAAGGATCAAACAAGAAGCTTGCAGATCCATTTGACTATGGAGGAGGTCTTGTAAACCCTGAAAGAGCTTCAAGACCAGGACTTGTCTACGACATGGGGATTCAAGATTACATCGACTATATGTGTTCTGCTGGTTACAACGATTCCTCAGTTTCTGGAATGGTCGGTAAAAAGACTAGCTGCCAAACCCCTAAGCCATCAATTCTTGATATCAACTTACCTTCAATCACAATTCCAAATCTTGAGAAAGAAGTCACACTCACAAGAAGTGTAACCAATGTTGGACCCATCAAGTCAGTCTACAAAGCTGTGATTGAGTCTCCTCTCGGCATAACTCTCACCGTCCACCCGAACACACTCGTGTTTAGCTCTGCAGCTAAGAGAGTGCTCACTTTCCAGGTGAAGGCTAAAACGAGTCATAAAGTCAACACTGGTTACTTCTTTGGAAGCTTGACATGGACTGATGGTTTTCATGATGTTAAAATCCCTGTCTCTGTTCAGACAAAGATCAAGGCTTAGCAAAGAAACTAAAAAATTATGTGAACAATAAGGGATTTCGATCTATTCAATGTATTACAAACATGCGTATGATGCACATGGTGTTTGTTCTTATGTAGTTTGTTGCAAATTTTAATTCGAAATGTGTCCAAACAGTTATCTTTATTAATTAGAAATATGAAATCACCAAAAATTTAGAATCTCTCATACAACAAACACAGATAAAGAAAAAACCGTGAAGTTTCATAATCTATTCGTTACAACCATGCATATGTTTTTTTTTTTTTCTTAACCATGCATATGTTAGCTATAGCACTAGTGTTACTACTTGTTAACATGGCTTAAAGTTTGACATGAGAACTCCAAGTTCATTTTCCTGCATATTTAGCATATATATTGAATATTTTCGTGTATTTTTGATGAAGGAAATAATAAATTTTACATGTTTTCTTGCTTTTTCTAATTACCCTCCAATAAAAAAAGAAATAATTTGACACTCATTCCTAAGAGCAACCAAAAGACGACACATGGAAGGTTATACTTTACAGCCAACTAATGGTACTCACTGCCCTACGAGGCTACCACTAAAGCTGTAGGCATTTTATTAGTTAAATTTGATTCAATTTGTTAATTGTTTCGATTCGACCCGAAAAATCCGGATATCCGTAAATTTTCGAAGCAAAACAAATATTAAAAATCATTATCCGTTAAAAACGAAGCAAATCACAAATACTAAAAAATTAGAAATGAATATCTGATCCGCTCCGACTTTTATATAAATAGTTATATATCTATAGTTAAATAGAGTTTTAATGTATAATCTTATATAATTTTATTTATAAAATTACTTATAAAATAAATATGAAGAAAAGAATTATAAGATCTTTATAAAAACTATAATTCTTCTTAAACATTTAATTTATAAGAATTTTTAATGAATTTTTACGAATTTATAAATAAACAGTTTCATTAATGGTTTACTTTATCTTTTATAAGAACAAATTTGTACAATATTTTCAGATTTACTTGTATTAAACATAGTGAAAAAGGTATCCGTAAATATTTGTGAATATTCATAAATATCCATAAATTTTCTGGATATCCGTAAAATCGAATATCCGTATTTTTCCGAAGTAAAGCAAATCGGAAAATCAGATATCCGTGAAGTCCGAAGCAAATCACAAATACTGAAAATACGGTAATATTAGATCCGTGTCCACCCCTAGCTACCACCACGCATGCATGAGCAGTTTGTCTTCTCTTTTTTTCAGCAGCTCTCATTTTTTCTTCTCATTGATATATAGTTTATATAAATGGGAGAAACAATATATATATATATATAAGATTTATGAAATATACCCAACCTAGGAAAAACTTATCCTAAATCTAAAATTATTTTAGAGATAGAAATAAAGTTGTGGAAATGTTAAAATTTCAAATAGAATGTTAGAAACACACAGACAAAAACAAACGTCGCTTCACTCTTAGTTTTTTATTTATTTGATGACCGTGGGGAATCCCAGACAGTAAGTCCAGACTAATTTCAACGAGGCTTTCTATTCGGACACGCATGGTTATAGGCGGGAAGGTGGCCAAGACGACTCGAACCTAGGGTGAGCACTCCAGCTGGAGTTCCATTACCACTAGACAAAGAGCTCTTGATTCGTTTCATTCTTAGTTGCACGGATGGATTTTGCTAGTAAAAAAATAGTAATCTGAAACTAAAATAAGTATCAGAAATATTGGTCAAAAAGTATTTCGGGTTGAAAATGAGAGAAACTTTACCTCAAATACAATCTCCACTCGTGTGATTAGTGACGGCCTTCGAAGTTGTATGCTAAGTGGGTTTCGCTGTTATAATGATTAACTAGGGAAAATCCGCGCTACGCGCGGAATATGCTTGCCTTTGCCTTGTTATTTGATTTGCAATTTATATTCTGTGTATATTTTATTCTAGTGTTGCATTTGGAATAGATGAGTATGATAATGTTTCTTTTTTTTTGCTTTTAGGATGTTTTTAGTGAGGATGAATTATGTGTGATTATTTTTGATTTGTTTCCTTATTTGGTTGGTTTTCGTATATTGTATGAATTAGGGGTGTTAAATCCGATAAAATCAAAAGAATTAACAACTCTTTATTTTGCTCTATTAACGAGTCAAAGAGATTACCGTTCCATAGAACTTCATGCTGCCTTCGAGTAACGATAGTTTGCAGCAAGAACTCCATCACCATCGAATGAAGAACCATCAACGATTGAAGCCGGTAAGACCCGTCGCCACCATCCATAGTAGATCTGTCAATTACCTTTTCTAAACAGTTCAACTGAACTGAAAGTTTTGTCTTCCCAAACCAATTGGAAGAAGCATACAAAGAACAATAAAAACTTTGCAGATTCAAAATAATTTGGCAATAGAATAGCGGAAACAAAACAGATCAAAGAAAGAGAAGCAAAGCGAATTAAACAAACCGATGTCGGTGGAGAAGCCTCGATCATTGGCTTGCAACTAAGAAAAATCTCTTTTTTCTCTCTTGATGGCTAGGACTTTTTCTCTCCAATACTTATAAAAATCTTTACACGCATAATGTCGCTATGCAATGTTTCTATGTCTCAAGCCCCGTGTGGCTCATCATCTAGTTTCATATTTGTAGATTAAGTAAACCATATTATCTAAAAGACACATTATAGTAGTGAGGGCCGAAATTTAAGCCCACTCAAATTGGTATTTTTGATTCTCTGGCCGAGTACGGATGATGGCCCGTTATATAAGAAGATACATATACAGATTCGACGAAGCCCAAAAGAATACACCGTAAGTGACGTTTAATTGCATGAGAGAGTTTGCTGATGTGGCGAATTTTCCCTCCTCTGAAAAGTTGATGTGGACGCCTGTCAATGCAGAAAGTTCAACTTTATTAGTTAAGATATTTGTCATACTTTCGTTTTTGTTGACCGAACTTTTCATGCGGAGTTTTTTTTTTTGACTAAGGGTATTCTTTTCATGCGGAGGTTTATACTAACCTTCGAGCCAAATATAATGGTTAACGTAAAAGTAAAGGCACACGCGCATTTCTTTTTTCTCATTGGAAATTGCATCTTGCATATTGACGTTACGATTATCAATCTATTTATATACTCCCTCTTTTTCAAAATAATACATGTTTTGAGATTTTCACATTTTTTAATAAAACATATTAAAATTTAGTTACTAATGCATAGTTTTTTGTTATTTTATATTTTCTATATTTCTAAACCAATAAAATTTCAAGAAATGCAATTAATATTTTTGAGATTCACAATTTTTCATAATTAGTTTACAAAAATTGCATTGAAAATATGAAAAATACATTTTTTAAAAACAAAAAAAATTCTTAGAACATACATCTTTAAACAGAGGGAGTATTATATATTTATTGTAAAACATTCGTAATCTGATAGTCTTTTCTTTAGAACAAATTAGTTATCCTGTCGTTAGTATGATCAATATCATGCATGCGCAATACCCTACAACAATAACACGGTCAAAAAAATCTTCAGGAAGACAAAATAGGTGAAAAGGTGTTCTTCAAAAATTCTTCAACACTCAGGTAAGAACAATACTACAACAACAATATGAAAACACGTAGTAACATGAGCACAGACGTTTATTTGAGGATATATATTATGAAGAGCAGAGACAAGTGGGTGAGGTCAATCGGTGCTTTGTAAGGGATTATCAACGATGCATGCTAGATTGCTAGTATTTAACCATTATCAGTTTATCATGCCTTTCTAAGAAGAAGAAAAACACAATAATCATTTGGCAGAAAAAGAAAGAATAAAACACACAATAATCTATGTTTTTCGCACGTGCATAAAAGCGAGTCAATAAATTCAGTCGTACCACCTTTGAAGATTCCACTATCGAAGAATTATTCAACCATTGGTGGTCACCATTAGGGGTTAGTATTTTATCCGTTAAATTTGATTCGATCCGTTATTCGTTTCGATTCGATCCGAAAAATCCGAATATCCGTAAGTCTTTGAATTAAAGCAAATATTAAAATTCAATATCCGTTAGAAACGAAGCAAATCACAAATACTAAAAATTTTAAAGTCGAATATCCGATCTGCTCTGGTTTTTATACAAATAAATGTATATCTACAATTAAATATGTACAAATTTTTATTTTAACATATATTTGTGTTATTTATAAAAAATAGAAAATGTATTAAATTAAGGAAAGAATATAAAATATTTCTAAAAACTACAAATTTCTAAAATTATGTGTTTTATCAAAAAAATTATTTCATTATAAAAAAAATATGGAACATATAGTTCCATTAATTTTCACTTTTGGTATAGTATTATGTATAAATGTTTTCTAAAAACAAAAAAAAAATACTTTTTTTTAGATTTATTTGTATTAAACATGGTGTATGAGATATCCGTAAATATCCGTATATATTCGCAAATATCTAAAAAAATCTTGAATATCCGAAAAACCGAATATCCGTATTTCTCCGAAGCAAAGCAAATCGGAAAATCAGATATCCGTAAAATTCGAAGCAAATCGCAAATACCAAAAATATGGTACTATCCGATCCGTGTCCACCCCTAGTCACCATTTATCTACCAAGTATGAAAAACACATTCAATTCAAGACTATAATATACACACGTGACTATAAGAAACGTTAACATGCTGTACAAAAAAACTAAAATGAAAAGTATACATCCGAATGTAACACATAAATTTACATACGAATGTAACACATAAATTTATCTGTGTATACTAGTTTAGTCAGGGCCGGTCCTGGACCAAGCCTGTTGAAACATTTTATTTCAAGCCTCCAAAATTTTTGGAAAATTTTACATAGAAATAAATCTCCAAATCTGTGGAAAAAAAAATTTTATCCCCTAAATTTTTGAATCTTTTACTAACTTGTCTACAAACCCTAAGATTTCAGGACCGGCCCTAAATTTAATGTCAATTCTTAGAAATATATATATATATATAAGAATAGATAGATAACTGGGACGAAATTTACAAGAAAAATATATTAGCATAGTTTCATGTTTTTTTTCCATATAATTTCATGTTGTTATACACATTCAATGTTTTTTGTGTATACCCATAAATGCAAAGATTAAAATTGTTTTCTTTTCAATTATTCTATCTTTCAGTTTGGATTTCTCCCAAGATATTAATCATCTCTATACCAAATTCCGTCAGTCATGGTCGTAAACAAACCATGGCTTAACTTACTAATTAGATTAATCAGATATGATTGATATCCTCTTATAGGCCAAACTGATAATATTTAGGTAAACAAATCATATATTTCTGCAAAACAATTTCAAGAAAGGATTAGCCTTTAAGGAAAGCAAAACATTTTGGTGGGGTTTAGTCGCATAAAAAAGATAAAACCGGTTTGACTCGAAATGACCCTACACGGGTTGACTCAATAAACCAATTTTTGATTTATTTATTCTTCTTACATTTCTGGAGTTGGAATCCTATTTCCCCTTCTAATCGTGACTCTTGTGTCGAGTAAGGGTGATCACTAACCGATATTGATTGAAATAAAACGTACCGGAATGAGGTCTGGTTTTAGTTTGGCAAGTATTTTCTTAAACCAACATAAATAATGAATGCAATTATATAAGACTAATTAATGGTACAATCACACCTAAACCAAAACAAAATCTAATCAAAGTGGCCTTGTTTTCGTCCTTTGAGTATGACATTCCTCTTAACCGATATAAACACATATCCAAACCGAAGTCTAACCCAAAACTCCACGTCTAAAAGTGGTGAAGTGGGTCATGAACTGTGAATTGAAAGACGAATGAATCATTTACATATATAATAACCGCATAGGTTTTGTTCCACACACACACACACACACACATTTCTCACTTACGAAAATGGAGAACTCTTTACCAAGTTACAAACTTGTGCTTTTATTGGCATTTCCTTTGGTTCAGTTTTTTAACACGGAGCTGAGTTTTCTTACACCTGCAAGAGCCGTAGACAACAACACCAAGGCATGTAACGCCAAAAAAAAGACCTTTCCGCATTTTCTAAGTATTATTGATTTTTATTTTTTCAATGATTCAATAGGTTTATATAGTTTATCTTGGGAAAGAGAAAATGATGATCCCGAAGTTGTTACAGCCTCTCATCATCAAATGCTTGAATCACTTCTTGATAGGTACTTAATCATCTTCAAAAAGCCAAATCTCTAGTGAGATTTTTTTTGGAATGCATAGTGACTGTGACATCAAAGTTGCTGATGTTTATATTACATTAGTTTCTTGCCACCAAAGAAATCCTCTCGCCTATGTTCTGTTTCTTCACGATACTAAAGCCCTACTCCTTTTTGTAATACTTCTTATGCCTATCATGAGTTCTTCTCTACCTTATATATATCTTCATGTTACATATAGCAAAGAAGACGCACATAAATCGATGATCTACAGCTATCAACATGGATTTTCCGGTTTCGCAGCCCTTCTTACTTCTTCCCAAGCAAACAAAATATCAGGTACCAAACAAAAATCAAAATCAAACTAAAGAAACTTCATATCAAAGATCTTTAGTTTTTTTTTTAACCGGAATCTTACACAGACCATCCTGAAGTAGTCCATGTTATACAAAACCGGATTCTGAAACTGCAAACCACAAGAACTTGGGATCTCCTTGGCCTCTCCCAAATATCAACTCCTTTTTCTTCTTCATCATCATCTGTAAAAGGTCTTCTTCATGACACCAACATGGGCAGTGAAGCTATCATCGGCGTCATAGATACTGGTCTCTCTATACTCTCTTTAGTTAGCTCTCTCTTTCTCTCTATATATATCCTTGTCTCACATCATGTATGTCTATATAAAGGAATATGGCCAGAGTCAAAGGTTTTCGACGATCAAGGACTTGGACCAATACCTAAGCGTTGGAGAGGAAAATGCGAACCAGGAGAACAGTTTAACGCCACAATTCATTGCAACAAAAAGCTGATAGGTGCTAAGTACTACGTAAACGGCCTACTAGCCGAGATGGGAGGAACATTCAAAACAACAACAGTCAGAGAATTCAAATCCAACAGGGATGCACTCGGTCACGGCACGCATACAGCCACAATAGCAGGTGGCTCATTGGTTCCCAACGTGAGCTTCTATGGTCTAGCCCGAGGTACTGATATACTCCCTCTCTCTTCCTTTTATATTGTAAGATGTTTATAGAAGACTGTTCCAAAATATAAGATTTTGATACTTTAAACAATTTTATCATTATTAAAAAATTTTTACCAATAATATTATACTACATTATTTATGATTAGTTAAGTGATCACTTTAGTATATATTACTAATAATATTTTCTTTAAAAAAGGCAAGTTTTTTAATTGTTCTGTTTTTAACCAAAACATTCTATAAAATGAAACTGAGGAACCCTAAATCCTAAATTACTCTTTGAATAGTATTCACCACAAAAGCTAGATTGAGAGTGAAGCTACTGTTTATATAAGACATTAGTCAGTTAGTTAGTTTAGTTCCTAACCGATGTGTCGATTCTTCTAAGGCACGGTCCGAGGTGGTGCTCCTCGGGCACGCATAGCCTCTTACAAGGTGTGTTGGAGCACAATGCAAAAAGACGGAACAGGACCCGATGGAAGCTGCTCAACTGCTGATATGTGGAAGGCTTTTGATGATGCTATACACGATGGGGTTGATGTTTTGTCTGTTTCTATTTCCGGGGATCTTCCAGAGGATACCGAGGTGGATAAGCTAGATTTTGTCGGGGCCTTTCATGCAGTATCTAAAGGGATTCCGGTTGTGGCTGCGGCTAGTAATGAAGGGCCTACCTCTCAGACTGTTGCTAATGCTGCTCCTTGGCTCTTGACCGTCGCTGCAACCACTCTTGACCGGTCTTTTCCTACAAAGATTACACTTGGCAATAAACAAACTCTCTTCGTATGTTATATCTTTTAATGCAAGAAACTAAAATTAATCAAAAGACAGCTCAATGTTGGGCATTTTTTAACGTCTTGATTATTTTTGATGTCTAATTAGGGTGAGTCTCTGTTCACTGGACCGGAGATTTCAACCGGTTTAGCTTACTGGGATTCAGAGAGTGATGATAATGGTGATGTCAAGGGGAAAATAGTTCTTGTTTTCGATACTACCTATCATGTTAGAAAGAAAGGTGTAGCAGGAGTCATATGTGCCCAACATCCCGATGACATTGTTAATCGATGCGATGCATTTCCTTGCATTTACACTGATTACGAGCTTGGAACCGACATTTTGCAATACATACGTACCACCAGGTCCTCTTTTTGAAGCAAATAAACTCTGTTTTTAAAGTTATATATTATTTTTATACATACATCTTTGATCCCCACGTCGAATCATAGATCCCCCACGGTGAGAATCAGCGCGGCTACGACATTAACCGGTTTGCCAGCAACAACAAAGGTTGCTGCATTCTCATCTAGAGGGCCTAACTCGGTATCACCAGCCATTCTCAAGGTTATAAATAAAGCTATTGTGTCTCTCTAATCTATGTTTACTACAAAAGTTACCTTTTTGATAAGATTGTTACTCACGTTTTACTCTGTAGCCTGATATAGCAGCTCCTGGTGTGAGCATTCTGGCGGCATTAAGTCCGCTTAATCCTGATGGACACGATGGATTTGGACTCGATTCAGGGACATCGATGGCGACTCCTGTTGTTTCAGGAATCATAGCTCTCCTGAAGTCTCTACACCCTGATTGGTCTCCTTCCGCATTTAGATCAGCTTTGGTCACAACAGGTTCTTGCTTTCTTCACCTATTTCTTCTTTTATTACACAAATAAAACTGACTAACCGGTCTCTTTTTTGAAGCCTGGAGGACAAGTCTATCTGGAGAACCTATTTTTGCTGAAGGATCAAACAAGAAGCTTGCAGATCCATTTGACTTTGGAGGAGGTCTTGTAAACCCTGAAAGAGCCGCAGACCCTGGACTTGTCTACGATATGGGGATCCAAGATTACATCAACTACATGTGTTCCAAAGGTTACAACGACTCTTCAATATCTCGTGTGCTCGGTAAAAAGACTAACTGCCAAACCCCTAAGCCATCAATTCTTGATATGAACTTGCCTTCAATCACAATACCAAATCTTGACCAAGAAGTCACGCTCACAAGAACAGTGACCAATGTTGGACCCATCAAGTCAGTCTACAAAGCTGTGATTGAGTCTCCTCTCGGTATAACTCTGACCGTCAACCCGACCACACTCGTATTTAGCTCTGAAGATAAGAAGGTGCTCTCTTTCACGGTGAAGGCTAAAACGAGTCATAAAGTCAACACTGGTTACTTCTTTGGAAGCTTGACATGGACCGATGGTGTTCATGATGTTAGGATCCCTGTCTCTGTTCAGACAAGGATCATGATCAAGTCTTAACCAAAAAAATAACTCACAACTACAATAAACGATGTCAGATAAATTCCATGTATTAGAAAAAGCTATATGATGCTCTTGCATCCAATCAAAATCATAATAAAAAAGATCAAGTTACAAAATGAAAAACTCACAGCACATAAACACACAAATTGAGAAAACCGTAAAGTTTCCTCACTTATTCAATCACAAAAGTTCACAACCATATATTATGCATATAAAAACTACTACAATCAAATCAAGACAAAAGGATCGTCATGATCATCAACTACAATAACATAGCAAATATATAACCATTGTAATGACTATATATTATAGAAATGTTATTTTGTATTAGCTTTTTAACAATAAGCGATACACTTCTTCTTACAATCCATGGTGCATCCACCACCTCCGCCTCCACCGCCGTATCCTTTCCCGGAGCGACTAAAAGAACTGAAACACTTGGCAGGACACCTCAGCTTCTTGCCGTTACAAGGTCCTTTCTCTTTGCAAGTCACCGTCGGCCTCACCACACCTCCTTTCCCGTACCCGCCGCTCGGACCACCGTACCCTCCGCCGTATCCACCGCCGACTCCGTTACCCGGAAACCCGTTTCCAAATCCTGGTATCCCGGCATATCCGGATCCGGGTACACCGGCGAATCCTAAGCCATTGTTACCGCTCTTCTGACGAGCTGAGTGAGTTGCAGAGACGAAGATGATGAGGAGAAGGGAAGCTAAAAGGATCGGTTTTGTAAACATTTTTGTTTTGGCTAAGTGGGTTAGTTGAAGAGGGAGATAGATATGATTATAAATAGATATAAGCATTAAATTGAAATACAGTTAAGACACTGATTAGTGGACTTTAGTGTGCGAAGATCACTTTAATGCAAGAGAGACTCTTCTGTCTCTCTCTCTCTCTATCTCTATCACTTACGTAACATGTTGAGAGATTGTACAAATATATACGTCTGTATCACTTGGCTACATTTAATTAAGCATGTGTTATTTAATACTGAGTTTACTCTATTTTTTTCAAAATAGAAAAAATCTGTAATAGAATTGAGATACTCAAATGGTAGACTGATGAACAAAAAAAGCGTATAGAGTAATACTCATTTTTACTTTATTATATAGTAGAAAATAGAGCGAGATTTGAAATATTTTTACTATAAACTTTATTTTATAGTAAAAAATAAAATGGAGCGAAGACTTTTGGACAGATGTTTTCATGATATAAATCTACCAAAAGTTGGGTCAAAACAAAATTCAATTTATGTCTAGTAAAAGTTGTGTGAAATTAAATTTAGGTGGGGTTTTTCTTTTTTTATTGTTTTGCTAATGAGTTTATTTACCAAACATCAACCATTTAGTCAGAAACTGTTTGACCAAAAGAAAACGTGTGATGTCACTCATAATATGAATCTGATCCATAAGGCCCACTCATTAATTCAACACAACCATATAGTATCATTTTAGTCTTGTAATCAAAATTCTGTGCAATGTCAAGTCTGGTTAGTAGCCTAATCTCATTTTGTCTAAGGTTACATTAAATTGGATTTGTTGACAAGTTGGTTCACAATACAGCCTTTGTTGTCTCTCCATACGGTCCTACTAGGCCATTTAAACGACCAAATGATTGACAAATTCGTCCAAGTAGAGACTATTAGTTATATCAATTCAATTCACCTGTGAAAAAGGGAAATTATATATATGAGATGTGTTTTGAATATATCGGTCCAGTATGGAAATCGAATTTTTAATAGAATGCACACATTTAACCACTAATATGCAAAGACAAACCACAATTAGTATAGACATTTGTAATGAAGAGTAATGAGATGTGAACAAGTATCTCTGAAAGAATGGTAATTCAATGATTACTTATAATTTAGACTAGGTAAGACCTGCGCCCTGCGCAGGGTTAAACGGTTCTTAAAAAATTATGTTCTATAAATCCGCACCCTTACAGATTGAGATATTTTGTAAAATATTTGAAATAAAAATATTTTTAGAAATTTTTCTATAATAACAAAAGATATAATAAGATATATTTTAGTGATTTGATCAAATTAAAATTGTAAAACCATTTATTTTTTTAATCAATTTAAATATGTTATATGATTCTAAAATCTTCAAACATATAGTTTAACTTTAACGATATTGAAATAGATTTATTTTTTTATATGAATATATATATCAAATCAAAACTTTCTACTCATATATATTTATGATCATTTTTATTTATGATAAGAACAAAATTAAATTATTGATTACAAAATTTTCAATATGAGATTTTTAGATTTTACAACAGTAATTTATAGTCACTTAAAATATAATATAACATATACAAACTTTTTAAATTTTTTGACATGATTAATGTGACTGTTTAGTTTATTTAATAGCATAAAATTTAACAAAAATAATAAATGGTATACTAATTGTTGTAAAATATATATTATTCAAAATCACTAATTATCATATATTTTTAATCACATTCAGTAATTTTGTAGCATGTAGATACATTTTGTAGATATTTAACTAATATTATGTAGATACATTTTATAAACTTACTATTTTTTGGAACCTCATGCATGTACCATACAAAACATACATGTCCAAAAGAAAAATATTTGAATAAATGTAATTTGCAACGCCAAAACATATATGTAAATTACAGAACCAGATCAAAATATAATAGTCATCAGATTATTAGAAGTCAATTAAGTTTTAAACATCTTTGGACAGAAGTGTAACCGAGTAACATATTAATTGTAAAATCCAAAAACTGTTTGTCTCTACTGCAACACATGGACGGATTGCCCCACTTCATCCTTCTTCATGGTTCCATGAATCTTGTTACCCTATTAAAGATGAACACGAATAGTAAGAAATCTTACATACTATAATACCGAGCATAATTCACACAATGAAGCATCATATATATCATTAAACTTACTCTAGCATCCACAAAGATTATCTCAATAGTCTCACCACTCCCAGCTGAATACTGCTCCACATGGATGGTTTTGATTCTAACCTTCCACATTGATTTGAAAAGGCTCAGGTCTGAGATATGGTCATCGCAGCCATGGTGAATTTCTAAGATTTGGGAAGGATCAATGATTTTGCTCTTGTTTAATGAATGACGAAATGACTCATTTCCCTTCGGTTATATAAGAGGAAAACAGAGAATTATGGAGAATATATTTGTAACTTAAACCAATTAATGGAATAAATTTAGCTTGTCAATAAAAATTAACGCACAATCTCAGTAACATTTGCCATATATAGGTCATTGATTTTATATTCTCAATAAACGTCTTATTAACTTGCGGAATCATTAGAATTTTTAGCATATATAAGGGATACAGTGCATTTTAAATAATTAAATAGTCAAAACTATATATATACTAACCTAAAATAAAAATGGCCATAAAGAACGTATTTAAGGGACGTATAGTTCCAGTAATTAGGCTAGAAACATTCTTATCTTACTTGCATAAACCGGCATATAATAGTTTACCAAATTCATATTGGTTCGTTTAAATTATATCATTGCGATTTCGGTAATAACCTTTATCCCCATATTTAAAATTCGACCAAGCTCATTATATACAGAAAGCTATGCATTCGTTATTATGTAGGTGAACCGTAGCATTGCTATTCTAACGATGAACCGTAAATTATTTAAAACATCATGATGAAGTAAAGTAAAGTAATGTCTTAAGAAACAAAGAACGAACTGTCCGACTTCATCTTTTTTCACGGTCCCATGTATCTTATCACCTAGCAAGTAAGAAACAAATATGTCAAGTAAGGAACAAAGGTATCTTAACCCAAGTAAGAAACAAAGATACAACTGACTCTGGAAAATTTGAAAGTGGACAACCGTTTCGTGAATTAAGTGGAACGTGAGAGAGCTATAGCTTATTGGC
Source organism: Brassica nigra (assembly GCA_016432835.1). Lineage (NCBI taxonomy): Eukaryota > Viridiplantae > Streptophyta > Magnoliopsida > Brassicales > Brassicaceae > Brassica > Brassica nigra. Next base: position 9,116,860 of record CM028247.1, on the reverse strand, counting down.
GACTAAAGTTGTGCTGCATTCTTATAGTGAACGTTGTCTTGAAGGATTTATATATTAGTAACATTTGGCATTAACCTTCGATCGTAATCTTAGGTAATAAATAACAAATCGCTAAATTGTCGATCAATGATTAATACACGGAAAATACTTCCCACGATAACGTTTTAGATATTAGCTAATATGGGATTTTGGTGATAGACTGATTTGTACGAATGATTGCCAAAATAGCAGCTCATCAAAACTTACCAAATATAATATATAATGATTATATCAAATTTAATAATTACACTAATTTACAATCATATTCAAATCATATAATTACAATAATTTAGTCGTCAAATATGATTGATATAAATCTTATGATTACATTAATGTCTTGCATTAATATATACATGATTGACCTGAAAATAGGTAAGTCGAGGATCAAGAGAAAGTGGTTTAACCATATTTTTATTTTCGATCACCACATACAATATGAAATATTTTACGCAACCCTAATTTCACGTCAAAATAATAATAGAAAATAAAATGTCTTAGACTATAATTCCTGAGTTAGAAAAATACATTGAAGTGTATTTTACGCTTAACAGTAATAGCATTGTCAGACTATAAAATGGGTTAGACTATAATCGACACATCACTTGGGAATTTTTATATTGTTATCTAATTAAATTTTTTATATTACTCCCATAATTATATTGATATGGGAGTTAAGTTTTGGTGAAATATCAATCACAATGGATCTATATATGGCAATAATTGACCGGTTTTAAATTCCAAATTCCATAATTTCAACAATGCTATTACGGAATTGTATATGAGAGTATGGTATAAGATGATTATGAATGTGGAACCACAATGGCATTTACATGTAATTTCTCTAGTGAATTAAGGGTGAATCTATATGTGGGCTGAGAGTGAATGTGGTGCTGCCACGTCTGCATGGCACCCATGTAAATAACATACAACTTTAAGGTTATTCTCCCAAATTGCTCTTTGATTAATAAGAAAGGGATTAGTTGACTTTTTTAAAATCACCAATGGCAAATTGTACATTGGTGGTGTTAATGAATGGTTAACGGTTACACATTCAATTATGGATAGTACTATACTCTCACATCTGGTTTTGTGTTCTCTATTGCTCAATACACAATCTATATGATCCATTTCATAAACATTTCGATTCTATTGAATAGAATCCAAGACTTTGTTGTTGACCCAAATAAAAACGAAACCAAGATTTAAAGTGACTTGGAACATTGATGTAGCCTTAACCACTGCTGCTCATGTCTCACTAAGCTGCAGTCATAGTGTGTAAGTGTTCTGTAATGAGAGACATCGAATCTCATGGTGGGCGATGATGAAGTCTGCTCCACTGAGACTTACCTAGTCTGCCATTTCACCCATTTTCTATTCGTTGCTGAAGCAGAGAGTGTTTGAAACATATGTACCAGAGACAAGACTAAGTCTGTTCTAAATCTCTAAAAATCCCAAAACTCCGAGTGAAAGCGGGTACACTGATTACATTTTTTTTCGAGTCCCTGACAAAGCTTTCCCAGATATCCAGAACTGTATTGGCATAGCTACGGGTTTTAAGGAAAATTCCAACAAAGAGAAAAATGGTTGTACTTCTCTGGAACCTGTTTTGTTATCTGTACCAAATGGATACCATTGTGTTGATTTATCTCTCTACAAGGTGAATAGTCATTCTCTTTTGCAGCACTGGTTGTTGTTGTTGTTGTTGTTTTTGTATCTTTTGTTTCCTACTTGTCACCTGGTTGTGTGTTTATCTCTCTCAGAGTTGTCCTGTAACACTGTCTAATTTTGAAACAAGACAAAGAACTGGTCTTATTATTGAAACAAAACAAGTTCAAGTCCCGAAGGGTCAGGAGAAGCCTGCATGATGGTTGTCGAAACTGATGACCTTCCATTCATTTCCATTTCAGGATCCAGTTGTCTAAATCAATGGGAGCTAGAGGATTTGAAGTTGAAGGTAATGCTAATTTTAACCATTCTCGTCAAAGCTAATTGCTCTGGTTATTAATCATCACCATATTATTCTGGGAGCTAGTACATTGATTTCGAAGGTTACATATCTAATCTAGTAACTCCATCCATGGTAGTTCCTGTAAAATAAGTTTAGAAGTAGAGCATATAGATGTAACGCGTTACTGTCGTTTCATTTATTAAAACGCTGTCGTTTCGAGATTATCATCTTCTTTACAGGTTTGAATTTTTAATTTAATATTTGTCGAAAAAAAAAACTCTATCCAAAGAGAAACTGACACGTCATAATCACCCCGAAGATCTACGCCACGTCAACTTACTAACTCGCCATGTTGGGCGCGTGCTCCTTACTTCCCTACCTGATCGGAAACGTCTTATAAGCTCTCTCTCTCTCGCCAACGACGAACCTCTTCTCTTCTCTCTCACTATGGATCTTCTTCAGCCGGAGAACGATCACCTCTCATCTCCGGCGGCGTTAATCTCCGACCGAGTTCTAATAAACGGCGTTATCACGCCGTTGACTCTAACCGCCGACGGAGAGCTACAATGGACGGAATCCGGCCGTAGGAAATCGACAACGGAGAAAGAGATCCTGAGCTTCGTCGTGGAAGGCAACAAGGTTAGAGTGAAGACCTTGGTTGAGAGAAGAGGAGGATCAATCTGCTGCGGAGGAAGTGGTGGGGATTACGCGAGGAAGGATTTCGTGTTCGAGCCTCTCTACGATGAATCTAGAAAGCTATGGTGCGATAAGCTTCGTCAACACCTCCTCTCTCTCGGTTAGTTAGTTAGTTGAATTAATCGAAAAGCTATTGGATATCGTAACGACGTCGTTTTTGGAAGTTGAGTTTAGTGAAGTGCTTTGTGTGTAGGTCGGCCTAAGAGGTTGCTTGTGTTTGTGAACCCTTTCGGGGGGAAGAAGACGGCGAGGAAGATATTTGTGGAGGAAGTGAAGCCATTGTTTGATGATGCTGATGTTCAACTTGAGATTCAAGGTTTACTGATTCTTGTCTGAACTCTTCTTCGGGGAAGTGATAATCTGATTGGTGGTTTTGTTTTTCTAGAAACTAAGTATCAGTTGCATGCAAAGGAGATGGTTAGGTCCATGGATTTGTCAATATACGACGGTATTGTTTGCGTTAGCGGCGACGGTGTTCTTGTTGAGGTAAAGTAGGATATTTTTCTGTTCTGGGAAGTGTTATTTTCACTATCTCCGTTTTGATAAACTTATAATTTTGGAAGTTGTGATGATGCGTGTCTCTTTTGCTATTCTATTCTCACATGATTCGAACTAGAGGAGTTTAAAGAATCCGTGTGTTCAGCGAATTTTTTTTTTATGGGAAAGCGTATTACTTTTGGAAGTGTCTCTTAGAAGAAGCAATCTCTTGTTTTTGATTATGTGCTGATTCCTTACAATTGGTTTCTAATTTAGTAGGTTGTGAATGGACTGCTTGAAAGACCAGACTGGAGAACTGCCTTGAAATTGCCTATTGGAATGGTCCCCGCAGGTTCGTTCTGCTTTTAGATGTGAAGGTTATATCTTCAGTAAGATTGAAACAATTGCTGTTTATGATTCAGAAATTGATGTCTTGTGCGTGAGAATTTTTAGCAAAATGATATACTTTGTGGTTACTTCATATGTGCTATGACCCTTGATGGCAGGAAGTGGTAATGGCATGATAAAATCATTGCTGGACCCGGTTGGGCTGTCTTGTTGTGCAACAAGTGCTACTGTTTCTATTATCCGAGGTCTTTCTCCGTTCCATTCAATTATCCTATCCTAAAAAAAAAAAACGTTTTCTCTCTTTTCGTAATCATCTCAATGTTAAAATATATTTTGTATTGGTAGGTCATAGACGCTCTTTAGATGTGGCAACTATCTCACAAGGGACTACCAAATTCTTCAGCGTCTTGATGCTTGCTTGGGGTACGCACGTGACTACAGAAATGTATTTTCATATGAAACTACTGCCTGAGCTTGGTGAATTATACTTCTGGTTGTATTGAGATAATTTCAATTTTATTTTCAGGATTAGTGGCTGATATAGACATCGAGTCAGAAAAGTTCAGATGGATGGGCAGTGCTCGCTTTGATGTCTATGTATGTTTTGCTGAAACGTTTTGACAATCTTTTGTATTGAAGATTTTAAAGTGTGTGTCTAGTCTGCCCAAATCTATCCATGAAGTTTCTGGTGGACTGCATGATTGTTACTGAAATGTTTCTTCAGCTAATAGGATATCCTGCTGTCTCTTCCACGGCTTGTATATGCAGGGTCTCCAGAGGATAATATGCTTGAGACAGTACAATGGACGAATTCTATTTGTGCCGGCTCCTGGGTTTGAGAGCTATGGAGAACCAGCCAGTTACAAGGTAGACAAGGAGTCATCTGTTAGTGATACGACACAAGGATACCGAGGACCTGATACTAATCTTGAAGATATGGAATGGAGAGAAATCAAAGGCCCATTTGTTTCAGTATGGCTTCATAATGTTCCCTGGGGTGCTGAGAACACTTTGGCTGCTCCCAACGCAAAGGTCAGTTACACATATTCAAAGCAAGAAGCCTTCATAGGGTTGTTTATTGTCAGAACAAAACATGTTAACGCTTCCTCTTACGTATATTGGTAACAGTTTTCTGATGGCTTTCTGGATCTGATTGTGATGAAAGATTGCCCGAAGCTTGCATTGTTATCACTTATGACAAAGTTGAGTGATGGGACACATGTTCAATCACCTTATGAATCGTACCTAAAGGTGTATCATCCGAACCCATGAATCCATTCGTATAGTTGTAATATTTCATTTGATATTTCTTAACTTAAAAATGCTTATGGTGTGATTTAACTGTGGGAAAAAAGGTGAAGGCATTCGTGCTGGAGCCAGGTGCACGGATAGACGAGGCAGACAAGGAAGGAATCATAGATTCAGACGGAGAGGTATTGGCAAGGGGAAGAAAATCATATAAATGTGATGAAAAGGCATTGATGTCTTATGGCAAGCTTCAAATAACAGTTGATCAAGGTTTAGCAACTCTCTTCTCTCCTGAATAGTTTCTGATTGACATCGTGTCTAATTTACATGAGATGAGATGAAGACACATCACGAATGTTATTCCGCTGTGGCGGTAATTTGATTGATGGGGCATGTACAGTATAGTACATCAAGTAAGAAGCAAAGAGATGATGTTTGTGTCAGCTTTGTATCTTTGAGAATGTAAACATTGTGTGTTTTTGTATTTGCATTGTAGAGACAAAATGTTGAAAGTACAAAGACAAGTATCAAGTCATAAGTGATAATAGACCATTTTAACTTATATCAAGTGATAATGTATCCATACGTAAATACAATTCGATGAAACAATACACAACTTCAATCCATATGTCAAAATAATGATCAGAAAGATAGATTTATATTGGGCCAAGTCTATCTAGGCCCATTAACAACATTATTGATATACATATATATACCATGTGCATGTTACGTTATCCTCGTATGTTGTCGAGTACCACAAAAAAACAACCAGGAAACCCTAGAAGAAAAGAGGCAAAAGATCTTCCGCATATATGTCATCCGACAAAGATTCTTCCGACCGTAGCCTACGGTACATGCCCCGTAAGGACACAGAAGTGAAGCTTCCACGTACGACGCGTGTGAAGAACAAGACTCCGGCGTCGGTGCAAATCACGGCGGAGCAGATTCTAAGGGAGGCTCGAGAGAGGCAAGAGGCCGAGATCCTCCCGCCGAACCACAAGATCACCGACGCGAGCGAGCTCTCCGACTACAGGCTCCGAAGCCGGAAGGAGTTCGAGGACAAGATCAGGCGTGCGAGATGGAACGTCCAGGTCTGGGTCAAATACGCGCAGTGGGAAGAGTCTCAGAATGATTACGCGCGCGCTCGGAGCGTGTGGGAACGCGCATTAGAAGGAGACTACAGGAACCACACGGTATGGATCAAGTACGCGGAGTTCGAGATGAAGAACGGGTTCGTCAACGGTGCGAGAAACGTTTGGGACCGTGCCGTGGCGCTTCTCCCTCGCGTGGACCAGCTCTGGTACAAGTACGCTCACATGGAGAAGATGCTCGGGAACGTCGCCGGATCTAGGCATGTATTCGAGCGGTGGATGAACTGGTCACCGGATCAGGAAGGTTGGCTTTGTTACATCGACTTCGAACTCGAGTTTGGTGAGTTCGAACGTGCGAGATCCATCTACGAGAGATTTGTTCTTTGCCACCCGACGGTTTCTGCTTATATTCGGTACGCAACGTTTGAGATGAAGTGTGGTCAGGTTGAGCTTGCTAGGAAGGTTTACGAACGCGCCTCCTCGGAGCTTCATGGAGACGAAGAAGCTGAGACTCTCTATGTGGCGTTTGCTGAATTTGAAGAAGGATGCAAGGAAGTAGAGAGGGCTAGGGGTATCTACGAGTATGCTCTTGCTCATGTCCCTAAGGAAAGGGCTGATGCTTTGTACGAAAAGTTTATTGCCTTTGAGAAACGGTACGGTGGCAAGGAAGGGATTGAGGACGCCCTTGTTGGGAAAAAGAGGTTTCAGTACGAAGATGAAGTGAGGAAGAACCCTTTGAACTACGATTCGTGGTTCGATTACCTTAGGCTAGAAGAAGAAGAGGCTTTTATTGGGAACAAAGATAGGATCAGAGAAATCTATGAGAGGGCCATTGCTAATGTTCCACCTGCCGAGGAGAAACGTTACTGGCAAAGATACATATACCTCTGGTGAGAAAAAGAAAAGATTAATTCTTGCAATATATATATAGCTTTTAACTCTTGTTTTGTCTTTTTTGACACTGACCATTGTTGTTTACATATGTAGGATTAATTATGCACTGTATGAGGAGATTGAAACTAAAGATGTGGAGCGTACACGCGATGTTTACAGGTACTGATTTCTGAAACTTGTCATTTTTTTTTTACACTTAATCTACGTTTTCACTTCAATTTTAGGGATGCATGTAAATATTTTTTGTACCAAACATTACAGAGCATGCCTGAAGCTTATCCCCCACAACAAATTCTCTTTTGCCAAAATATGGTTGCTCGCTGCACAGTTTGAAATCAGACAATTGAATCTCACGGGTGCACGGCAGATCTTAGGAAATGCGATTGGGAAAGCTCCAAAAGACAAGGTAAAATTATATATAAGCCTGAACGAAGTTAGTCTGAAAATGGTTTAACTCATCATGTCTTGTCTTACTTACTGTGGTGATTTGTAAAACATAGATATTCAAGAAATACATTGAGATGGAACTCCAGTTGGCAAACATAGATAGATGTAGGAAGTTATACGAGCGGTACCTTGAGTGGTCTCCTGAGAATTGCTATGCTTGGAGAAGCTATGCTGAGTTTGAGATGTCTCTTTCTGAGAAAGATCGTGCTAGAGCTATTTTTGAACTCGCAATCTCTCAGCCTGCTCTAGACATGCCCGAGCTGTTATGGAAGGTAAGCTTCTTCTTCTACTTTTCCCGAAGATTTCTCGGACTTGTGAATCTATTGGACCGTTAAATTCTCTGTTGTTGTTCTTTTGGCAGACGTACATTGATTTTGAGATATCAGCAAATGAGTTAGAGAGGACACGAGCTTTATATGAGCGACTCTTGGACCGTACAAAGCATTACAAGGTGTGGGTTAGCTTTGCAAAGTTTGAAGCTTCTGCTGCTGAACATAAAGGTGAAAAAGACCAAGAAGAAGTTACTACTGAAATCAAGAAAGACTGCATCAGACGCGCAAGAGGTTTCAAACTACAATGTTATTATTATGAGTTAATTTTGGTGGATTCCTTGTGGCATGTTTTAACTTTTTTTTTTTTTCTTTCTTCTACTTAGCCATCTTCGAGAGAGCCAACGGCTACTACAAAAACTCCGCACACAAAGAAGAGCGTGCTACACTTTTGGAGGATTGGGTTACCATGGAGGCGGGCTTTGGTAGCCTCGGGGATGTTGGTGTCGTTCAGTCGCTTCTTCCAAAGAAGCTCAAGAAAAGAAAACCCATCAGTAGAGACGACGGCTCTACAGAGTATGCATTGCATTCATATTACTGCTCAATTATGATGCTTAGTGTGACAAAAACTCTGTTTGAATCTTTGGCAGGTACCAAGAATACACTGATTATTTGTTCCCAGATGAATCGCAGACGACGGCCAATCTTAAGATTCTTGAAGCTGCTCACAGATGGAAGAAGCAGAAGGCTGGGGAATGCGTCTAACAGTCGTTAACATAATGTTATGTGCTTATGTAATAGCTTAAAAGTAACATAAAAGTACTACTAGATGATGTTTATTGTCTCTTGCTGTGCGTAGACTAAATTAGATACTACAAGAAAATGTATTAGAACTTATGTTTTGTCTATGTGTGTTGATTTGTGATCGAATCTAAAAACGTTTTTTATCATCGTCTCATCATGTTCTTACAATCAGAAGGAGAGCCAATTTTTTGGCTTGGCATGATATTTAGACAACAGAAGAACCCTTTTTCTTTTGGGTCTTGTCTACACAGTATTCATTCCGCGAATGTAGCACATCAAATAGTCTTGAACCAAAACCATTATCCTAAAGCCATCACTATAACTACACAAAGCCAAGTAGTCTAAAACAAAAAAAAAAACTACCGAGCACACATCACATGAGTTAGTTACCTGCACTAGGCAGGGCAGCCGAAGGAGTTGTAGGATGAGTCAAGGTCCAAAGTAGTACTCCCATCTTGGATATATAGCCTCAAAATCCACTCTTTCATCTTCATCTTCGATCTTTCAAATGTCTAATCAACCTGTTGCTACCTGTAATAAGGGTTTTGATGCATAGTAGACATGTCGTACGGCTGGGGACTGACATATACTTGTTATCTTATTAGTAAAAATTAAATTTTATTATTGCTTCTAAACCTAGACACATGGACTTCATTCGTAGATTTGTATTGAACCTGGTTTAATACAAGGCATTGAGATTGGAGACGAATAGAAGAGTTAGTTAGTTTGAACCAAGTCTTTCAACTGATCCACGGATGCATATATTGTTTAGGATGATGTAGACCAAATTAGAATAAGACTTACCAATAACACTTATATACTCACTTTGTGAAGAAGCTAAGAGCATGAGCATTGCTTGTATCTTAAAAAATGTCCTTAGACTAATTTAATCTTATTTTCTACTAAGGACATTGTTAAGGACTTTGTATTAAAACATCAACATTGGTGGGACTTTTAATATGTCCTTAGGTAAAATTTGATTTTTTTTTTTATAATAATTAGTAAAATATATAAGATTTTACCTTATTAAAATGAATAAGAAGAAATAAACACTAAATTATTCATTTAATATAAAATTGCAAACATTTTATAACATTCTATTATAAAAAAAATTCAAATTTAAGAAATTAAAGGAAACACACAATTTATTCATAGAAACTTATAAATTACATATTATTTGGAAGATACCCAAATTTAACCCATATATGTTCAATCAAATCGTTTTTTAATTCTTCATGTTCTTGTCTATTCCGAAGGCTCGCTCGACGCTCCATTGCAGTGCGGATAACCGAAGGCTGGTTGACGGAAAATGTATTCGCAACTTCTATGTCTTGAAACTCATATTTGTTATACCGAGTGAATGTTGACCGTTCATCCTCGACAATCATATTATGGAGTATGATACATGCTCTCATAATATTTCCGATTTTCTCTTTATCCCATAACTTAGACGGATTTTTGACGACGGCAAATCTAGCTTGCAGGACTCCGAAGGCACGCTCAACATCTTTTCGAACTGATTCTTGGGTTTTAGCAAATAATGAATGCTTCTCAGTTTGTGGTAGACGGATAGATTGAATAAAAGTCGCCCATTTAGGATAAATACCGTCTGTGAGATAATATGCCAAATGGTACGGATTGCCATTAACAGAGAAGTTTACTTCTGGCGCGATGCCGTTAATAACGTCATCAAAAACCGGTGATCGATCAAGAATATTAAGATCGTTCATAGTACCTGGAGCTCCAAAAGGCATGCCATATCCAGAGGTCATACGAAGCTACCGCCTCCAAGACAAGTGTCGGTTTTTCAGATCCTCGTGAATACATTCCTTTCCAAGCGGTGGGGCAATTCTTCCATTCCCAATGCATACAGTCGATGCTTCCTATCATCCCCGGAAATCCACGTTCTTCTCCGATATGTAGTAGTCTTTGGAGATCCTCCGTGTGGGGCGTCGTAGGAATTCATCGCCAAAGCAGGTGATTATTCCCTTGGTAAAAGTGTGCAAACATTTTCGTGCTGTTGAATCACCTAGACGGACATATTCGTCTACCGAGTCTGCCGCACAACCGTATGCCAATTGTCGAATTGCTGCAGTACATTTTTGTTGAGGTGTAAGACTTGACCGTCCGATAGCATCGGTAGATAGCTTAAAATACGGAATCTCTGTGGAGAGGCGTTGCACAATAAACAAAGGTTTGTTCATTCGAAACCGTCGGCTGAATATAGCGGAAGAGTAAGTTGAAGCCTCGCTAAAATAATCTTTAGCAAGCAAGGTTTGGCCTTCTTCCCGGTTTCTCTCAATGTAATTACGTTTCTCTCTCTGTTCTGGATCTTCTATGAGAGCAAAATTGTTATAAAAATCTTCATAAGGAGTATCAAGATCGATCTCCTCATCATCTTTATGATAATGATAATGAGACGAAGAAGCCATTTCAAATTATTGAGAAGTGTTTGTGATTGTTTTAGTAGTGAAACTTGAATGAAGAAGTTGTGAATTGTAATTGGAAGATATGTCCTATATTTATAGTTACTTGAAGCAAACACGTTTTTTAAAAAAATACAACTACTTGTTGTTACAACTACTTGTTGTTACAACTACTTGTAGTTACAAGTACTCAATATTGAAACTACTTGTTGTTACAACTACTTGTAGTTACAAGATCAAAATTCTAGTATACACATTGTATAAGGTTAAACTAAATCTTTTCAGTAATGCGAATTTAATCAGTATTTCCTCTTAGAATTTGTGGTGTAGATGTCTCAAATTTTTAAAAAGAAACCACATAGATTACATTCGACTCTTGGACTCTCATTGATTACATTCGGCAGAAACCACATAGATTACATTCGAGTTTGTGTATTACATCATTGGACTCTCATTGGCTATTGCTACTCGAGAGCTATCATATATAATGTTTGTGTATTACATGATCCGTTGCTGCCGTTAGAGCTGCAAATACCGTACATAGATAAAGGTTTTTTCAAGTACACATTACATGCTTCTCCTAATACATAGATAATCCTTGTTCAAGATAAAAAGCAATACATAAACATAGCATCATTCAAGTACAGCTTGGTCCACTAAACCTAATAGCTTGGTCCACTAAACCTAGCGACGAGCAGCTACTTGATGGCTATTATCACAAACACAACAACCAGAACACCTACAACTACTTCAAACCAATTACCAAATCTAGAGTTCTTTCTACCTAAGGCACAAACTATTCTCTCCAACCTTACCAATTTCTGCGCCTGTTCAGATTGAAGTTCCTTTAACTCCCGCAGCTCGGTGTCCTCGTACCCCACGAATGAAAGACAATCCACCTTATCAGTGAGGAGGGTCAGTTGTGTACCTAAGGCTTTGATCTCCTCTGTGGCCGACCGTCCCAGAACTTGTAGATGTGGCATTCTCCGTCGTCTCTGTTGTTACAGGTGTAGAACCTTCTCCCCGGGTCTAACACTGGCTCTCCCCCACAGTAGCACTCCATGGGGAAGCCAAACTCCACTTCAGGCTGCGGAGGGTAGACATAGCTCCGAGCAGCTTCGATCTCAGCTTGGTCCATCGCTATATACATATCTGTAGAGCTGTTTCCACTATCTCCTTGTCCAAACTCCACTTCAGAAGGCTGCGAGTAAGAATAATCACATCCCATGGCCTGAGAATAATTGAAACACAGAACACATTAGATGCAAAATTAAACTTAACTTGCACACATTATATCAAATAAAAGAACACATTAGACGCAAAAAAAAACTTAACACAAATATTATAACAACGAGAACCTGAACCAAACAACATTTCATAATTTAAAAAACAGAAACATAGAACAAGTTTAAAAAAAAGAAACAGAAACAGAAACATAGAACATAGAACATAGAACATAGAACATAGAACTAAAGAACTAGAATAATTCGGCCAACAGCTTGTTCTTCACGGCTTCTTCACTCTCACTTGGCTCCTTCTTAGCAAGGAGAGTGTCTAAGATGGCTAGCTTCGAGAGCCTCTCCTTCTTCGTCAAATCCTCCATCTTGAGCACATGGACGCTCTTAAAGTCCTCAACAGCCATCCCCTTCCTAGAACTCCTACTTGCTTTTGCAGCTTTGACACCTTCAGGACGGGGCTCTTGCTCACCAACGTGACTGCTTGATGCTTGGGAACCAACCTCACCAGTCTTTCTCTTCTCTCCGCCAGACTTGGGAGTGTTCAGGCTCAACCACTTCTGTTCGTGTCTCAGAATACACCACGCATGCTCCATGGTGAACTTGCTGCCATGATCAGCGAAGTAGATGTCATAAGCTTTCTTCACCAAGTCAGTGTCATTCTGTCCGCTTGTTACTTGTCTCTCCGCAGCTGCGTATGCTGCACAATACTTGTTCACATCCCCATTTATTTTGTGCCACCTTTGTTTGCAATGTTCACCATCTCTCTTCTCATGATGAGTTGCTGAGAAGTAGTCTCCTACGCGTTTCCAGAAGTTGCGTGACTTCTGTTCAGTGCCGACAACAGCATCTTTAGATGTGTTTAGCCAGGCACTGATCAGGACCTCATCGTCAACAGGACTCCATTTCTTTCTCGATTGCTTCTCCACGGGTTTGGACACTGGAGGGTTTTCGGTTGGGATGGAGCCTCGATTGTTGTGAACTGAAGGGAGGATTTTCTGAGGCTCCAAGGCTGAGACTGGAAGGAAACTTTCATAAGGAAAGTTTCCCTGAACATTGTTTCCAGAAACGCTTTGAAGGAAATCTACATAACCACAGTACTGGTTATCCGGATTCATGGCAAGAAGGATTGAGAAGAGATTTGCTAATCCGAAAAAATTAAGAAAGATTACTTGTGGAGATACTAAAATATGTCCATATCCTATCGGATTAAATATGATAAACTTACCCGGTAATAACTCCATAACACCTAACTATTATCTACCTCAGTCTAATCGAAACTTATTACAAAAGTACAAGTACATAGGTATTAACTCGTAGAGTTATATGTCACAATCAAGTTTAGTTAACTAAACTACAAGCAGACATGTTATATTTATACAGTTACTTCCTAACTGAACTACAAATTCCATAGCATCGCAATCCATCATCACAACTTATTCCACAACCGTTTTCAAACTAAACAAGAAACATACAAAATAACTTATATTCAAAGATATAAACTATAAATAGATTCTATTTAAAGATTATACAGAAACCTATCAAGTTTACTTCTCTAATGGCACGAAAACAATACCCAATCAAAGAAACAACATACGATCAGTTTCAGAAGAAACTATTCAGGCAAACAAGAAACCCGACGCATCAGAAGAAACCAAAAAAAAAAAAACTAAATCCTCACAAACCTATCAAGTTTACTTCTCTAATGGTACACGAAAACAATACCCAATCATCGAAACAATATACGATCAGGTTCAGAGCAGGAACTAAACGAAATGAGAAGTGATTTAATCTAACATGCAGATTCAATTGTTGGTCTAAACAAAACCCGGATTTCGATTGAGATATAAACTATAAAGGCATTCTATTTAAAGATTATACACAAACACTTCCAAATCTAGATCCTAAAGAAGAAGAAACATACCTTGTTCAATTGAATCTACGGAGAATCCGATGATGTCGAGGCTGGAGAGAGATTCAGGAGATATTATGGAGAGATTCGAAGAGAAAGCGCCGTGATTCGGGAGAGATGAATCGACGAACCCTATCGCCAAAACAATCGCCGTCGAGAGAAGATCGGGAGAGGAAGAGATAGTCGAGACGTGAAGAATGTCGTCTTTGTTTAAACCGCGACACGTGCCCAGTAAGGACGAGCACGAAAAGATCTAAGCTAACATCCGTCCTAACATTTATCGGGCTTTTTGATTTATTTTTCGAGCCCAAAAATGATAAGGACGTGGGCTAAGGACTGCGATGCGCATGGTCTAATATCTTCAATTCGACTCAATATTTTCCAATGGATGATGATCATAGATACTTATTTGTATCTTATAATGTAATGATAAGAAAATATTAAAATGGAAAATCGGGATCATCCCATTGAAGAACGGCAGATTCCATGTTCTGCTCTCTCTTCAGCTTATCTTTTAAGAACCAGTCGCATATTTTTCCAGCATTCAATTCTTCTATTGAACATCCTTCTTGCTCCGATATCATTCTTAGTAAATTCAATGACGATATCTGTATATTTTTAGTTCCAAAATACAACCGAAATTAGTACGGATTTTATATCTCAACAATCAATGTACATGATTCTTTCTTCATTTTCTTACAAAATGAAATTCCAGTTGTTTAATTTATGTATATATACACTAGTGCCATGATACACGGTTATCTATGATGCGCCAGAATGCGGTTCTTGATTATGTATGTGTTAATTTTTTCATAAGGATATAAATCTTAGTTAAATTTTTTAAAAAAACTGAATTATAATTTAATTTATATTTAGCATTGCAAATAATTATACTCGAGAAACGAAAGGGCTATAAACTTATAGTTTAATTTACCGTTAGTCGACAGAGAAACTTCTCGTGTGCACCAAGGCCCGAGATTTCGACCAGACCAGCTTCTGCTAAGCTCAAGAAACTTCTTCTCTCGTGCATGCTTTGATTGTCGGATTCTTCTTCTCCTGCACATGCTCTTACTAAACACAATCCCATCTTTCTTCTTCTTCCTTGTGTTCTTGTCATGAATGTAACATTATTTGAGCTTGCTTGTCCACTCCTCGCTATAGTCTTGTCTATGTGAGGATTTAACATGACATTTGAGTGACGATAATAGGTGGCAATGTTCATTTTCACACCAAAATCTCTTTGCTTTTCCTTCTCAGTGAGTAAGAAATAGAAGATGAAGATGAGGATAACACTTATCCGTTATGTTCGCTGCTTGTGTCCGAATATTAGTGGTAAATAATGATTTGGGCTTTAGGATTTTAGGCCTTTTATTTTGTAAAATGGACGGGTCTCTTCTTTATTTGTAAACACAAGATCAAGCAGTCTTTATACTTGACCACGTAAATTATTATTCAGAGTACGTAACTGGCAGTAGCGGACCCAGGATTTTTTTTACCTGGGTCAATGACATATTAAATGTTAAAAAATAAAAATAAATTGGGAATCTGAACCTGTTACCTCATATTTTAGCTAAATAACAATAAAATGAAAGATTTTATATTTAACCTGGATCAATTGACACATCATTCCCATAGAGTGGGTCTGCCTGCCATGCTCTAATAAGATTCAAAAAAGTTTTTAGAATAACCTTGTTATCTCATTCTTTTCATAGATGCAATGTGTTGTAATGATTAAAATTATGTATAAAAAACTAAACATCAGTACATTACTGTCTTTGTGATGGATATATAAACCTTTGGATCAAAATAGACAAGCGTTGCTGAGTAGTACGATGGATTTTTTTTTTTAACGAGAGTTTTGCTATTAAAATACTAGAAAAGTTGCAAGAGAATGGCTCAGCCATAGAGTTCATGATAAAGAGTAGATCAAAGTACCACATTTGCTTAAAAGCATAACATAAAAGAAGTCATAGGAAGATGAAGAAACTTTTGAATAATAAGTTCTAATGAGATCGACGATCATAAGGAGTAGTACCTCTTCCACGCCTTCCTTTCCCATTGATTGTGCATCATTCCATATCCTTTAGCTTCTGAGATGGTTTTAAGCAACGACCTCCACGAGATCTTTGCGCCATATCAAAACTATCGGAGCTTGTAGCCACAACATTGTCAACAAAAGGGTCTGAAAATGAAGATGGCGATGATTGTGCACAACATTGTAGTACGACGGATTTGGTATTAAGTATTCCGGATTCGAAATTTATTATATTCAGATTTATCCGTTTGTATGGTTATTTTATTTTTATTGAGTAACAGGGTTTTTCTACCCTAAAAGATTAATCGGTTAGACTTTGATCCGTAAGTATTCTCGGGTTATTAAAAGAAAAAATAAGAATATTTTCAATTTTCGAGAGAGTTCTCGAGTGTGTTGGTGTTCTTTCCTCTAAATTTTTTAAGATAACTTTTAATATTGTCAACGTTACCCATCAGCTCTATTATCGATCAAATCCCAAGAAGAGACAAAAAAATTTCAATAATGAACTAGTAATCAAATCAATAGGTAAAATGCAAGTCGCAAGACGTTGTATATAATAAATATAATTTGCATGAAGTCTTACGTAAGTGCCTTAAGTGGCAACATCGTCGACAAAAAAAAAGTGGCACCATCAACTGCACAACTATTAACGATTTCATATCAAATTTTTTATATATGGAAATGGACCTTTTGTTCATTGTCGACTATGCTCCTTTCAACTGTTTAGGGTTCAAAGGCTTTTGTTTATATGAATAAAGAAAACTTTGAATAATGAATAAAATAAATGACTCTATATGAGAACAATATATTCTATTAAGTTATCATATTTCATATTTTATTTAACGAAGTATTCGATAGAATCAAATTCTGTTGTGACCCACATGGGGTTCAACTATTCTCTTATGACCCCATGTCTATTTTATTTTATTTTATTTTATTTTTTATTTAAATTTAAATTAAAAACTAGGTAAAATAACTAAAAATCCTAAAAAAATTAAGATATTTATGTATCAATGCCATTCTTATCCTACCCAGAATCCGACTCATAATCTGACCCATAACCCGACCCAGTTTTCAACCCTATTTATTCTTCTTCCTCCTCTTTCTCCATTGATATTTCTTTGATTTCTTCACTTTAAAATAAAATCAAAAATTTTCTTCAAATATTCATATATTTTCTCTTTCTTATCCCAAATTGATCAACCCATAGTCATATTTAATCAATTATATCTTGTTCAAAATCGAATTTCATCTTTTATGTACGAGTTCATGATAAAGAAGAATTCGGAGTATTACTCGTACAACTAGTACAACTCTAACTAATCCAACTAGTACAACTCTAACTAGTGCAACTTGTACAACTCAAACTAGTACAACTAGTACAACTAAAACTAATATAACTGACACAACTACAACACATATAACTAGTACAACTTTGAAATTAATATGGTGATATTTAGGTTTCTGTTTTTGGCGTATGAATGATGCTATAAATAAAATTATGTAGAACCAATGAGACATGATTGTCAAATCTTTGTCTGCTTGCATGTGACAAAATATATAAATTGTTTTTTCAGTAATATTTGATTTAAATAATAATTTGTTTACTAGTTATACTAGTTGTACCATTTTCCAAAAAAAATCATCTTTATCTTTTTGCTCCCAAACCCGAAGAAAGCAGCTGCGGAGCCGGACAAGTTGCAGTACAAGGACATTTAGAAGAGTATACTGCAAAAATGATGTAAAAATGGAAGAATACACATATTAGTTTGGTAAGGTGATTGTTTTTTTCCATATAGAAAACCAAATAGAATTTTTGAAATTTCTTTAATGAAGAAATTGAACTAGTTGCACAAGTATTACATGCATGTACAAAGTTGTACTCGTAATACCAGTTGTTTATATGTTTATTTACACGTAACTTTACCAATTTTTGAGTATACCATACTAGAAGTAGTTGTATTTGACTGTAAAATTGAAAAACAAATGAACTAGTCGTATTATCTTCTATAACCCATTCCTACTCCAATTTCAAGATTTAACTTATAATAATATCATACTAAACTTTCAAAATGGACTCTTTACACTAACATTAACCTAAACTAATAATTTTTGAAAATTGGATTATCAAACTAAGCGAAATATTGATATTTCATGAATTTCGTATATTTTAACATTTGTTTTTAGTCACTTAAATTATTTAAAGTGCATTTAAATGTTTATATTGTATATGCATATTATATATATATTTGCATACCATATGAGTTAGAGTGCACATTTGAAAGTTTTTAGGATTAATTCAAAATGTTTTAGCTGCACATTTATGAGTTTATGGGTCATATTAAGAACGACCAAAAGTTGAAGGACCAACAAAAAGATAACCTATATGTTTTTGATTTAACTTAAAGGGTTTTATCTGCACATTTAAAATGTGGTAAAAAAATTAAAATGTGATAAATCTATTAACATGTAGTTGTACCAGTATTTTAGTTGTACAATTGTATTCATAGTTGTAACGAGTTTTGGGTTGTACAAGTTTGTACATAGTTGTATTTTGATCTAGAATTTGAAATATTTAGTTGTACCTAATAGTAAATAATAATAGCTTAGTTGTACTACTTGTATGCATTTACATACCTAGAATCACATACTATGGAATCATTAATTTGGTTAAAATATATTTGGTTTATGTTTTTCAAAAATATAGTGAACAAACAAGTAAACAAACCTTTAAAGTATAAGGTAGATAATGGAAATTTATGTGATTGTGTAATAATTGTAGAAAAAATATGGTAACAATTCAAATAATTAGGATGAACCATTCTAAGGACCTTCTAACTTGTCTAGTCTATGATTATTTTCATATGGAAAGCCAAGTGGAGTTTTAGAATTTCTTAATTAAAAAAGTTGTACCAGTTGTACTAGTAATTCCTACCTGGTATATATAAAGTAGTTGTACTAGTTGGACTAGTATTACAATATATACTTATACTAGTTGTACCAGTATTATAACACAAAAACATAACTAGTATATTATATAAACTTCAACCAGTACTGATAGAAACAACACATTACGAATTTTGTTCATTACAAAGTTAAAAAAACACATAAGTAAGTTCTGCAACACATAAACAAATTCCATAACAAATAAGTAAGACTCATTTATCACTTCCCTTGTTTCCACTTCCACTGCGGTTTCTTTCTTCGTTGCTGCTTTCTTCGTAATTGGTTTCTTCGTAGTCATTTTCATGGTTGTCGCTGCCATTTTTGTTGATGTTATGACCAAGCCACTATTTGTTGTATACGCTACTAATAGTTGTACCAGTTTAACTAGTTGTATGTTTCGTATAAGAGAGAGAAAGACAAAGAACATTACCCAAATTTATCCATGGAAGAAGATACACGAGTTGTGGTAGATGGTTATGCTGCTCGTCGTCTAATCTCTGAAAGACAAAGAAAACTGATGAAGGAGAAATTAGTTCGTGAAGAATTGAAAAGAAGAATTGAATGGAGGAAGTTTGGTTGTTACGTTAATTGAAGAAGAAGAGGAAAAGTGGGTCCCAAGCGAGAAAGAGAGAAAAAAAGAAAAGAAAATCTTGTGGCTCTCATTGTTTTGATCTAATGGTGTAGATTAATCATTCATTAATGGCCTTATGGTAATTTACTATCATTTGGGTTATGTAGAATAAACTTGGTTGTAAGAGAATAAGGAGATAGGGTTGTGTGTCATATGGGAATAATGTCCTATTCGATAAACACTGTCTGTGTGGCTCGCTAAACACCACTAAATAAATGTATTGCAAAATGTAAATTATATCGACAACCGAAATAATAAATACTAAACATTTAGTATATGTTTTCAAATAATCAAATCAAATCAAATTGTTAATTGCGATTTTTGTTGCATACAATTTTATGAAACCATATATGATACATGTAACATGTGTATATAAATAATCAGTTAATTAATTTGTGAAAAACGTTAATCAACTAATGAGATTTGGTCAACTATATATACACGTGGGCTTCTTGTTGTGGCAAATGATACATCATGTGTAAGGAAAGCCCTAGCTAGTTTTCGACAGATTATAGCCTAATACAGCATTAACACCTAACCCTATTCTTATTTTTAAATTTAGATTGACTCAATTAATAATCGGTTTAACGGCATAATTTCGCACCTTGTAACAATTTTGTTTGTCGTTGGACCCGATAGATTCTCCAATCTCAAGCACCGAGACATAACCCTAATATTACGGATCGTTGATGTTATTTAAATTAAGCTTCTTTAAATAGTCACTAAAATAGATTAGTAAGACCTCCGGAAGAAATTGTTATGTAACTAACTAACTTTTAGTATGCGTGAAGTTCCTAATAGTTTGGATTGACAAGAATAGGACGATTAAGATATTATTATATGCAGGCCGGCCCTGAGCCATGCGCTATGTGAAACAATTGTAATAGGTTCCTAAAATTTTTTAAAAAACCTATATAGACAAAAGTTTCAAAATAAAATTTTAGGTTTCCAAATTTGTAAAAAAAAAAAGTTTTACATAGACATTACCTCAGGCCCCCAAAATCTAAGGGTCGGCCATGATCGTATGATGCATATATTAGATTAAGTACGCAGTGGAGTCTATATGTAATCAAACAATATTTGATTTGAAAGTGATACGAGTATTTTTTTTTTTTCTGATCCGTTAAAGGTGAGGATCTAAGAGAGCCAAGAATCATAGTGTATATAGTTCGAGCCGAAAAGAGTTGGGTGGTCAAAGTTAAGTGTAATTTTTAGCGTATATATTTGTTATTATACGTTTTTGTTATTGTCGTTTACTTTTAAAACAAAAAGTGGAAAATTGAGTCGAAAGAATTAAAAAAACATGATAGGAGTTGAAAGTTGAAGGGAGAAGCGAACGTGGCGTCTTCATGTTGGCTACAGGTAAGGTGAAAGCTTCTCACAAAGCTTGGAGAGCGACGCCCTTTCCACAATCCTCAACCCTTTGATTGTGTTACTTTAATAATCAGAATTTTTTTAAAAAATTATGGGTAAGATAATCATTATTTATAATTTGTCTACTTGATAGAGACTACAGTAAAACCGAATATTTAAGCGTTAAAAAGCGGTGAATCAACTATATATTTCCTTGTGTTGCACATTAAAGTACAATAGTATTACAATTTTCGTTTTTACAGTAACCAAGTATGCAGTAACATTAACACCAATACTTATGCGTTGCGTTAACTACGAGAACTACATCATGTTAAGTAGTCCCTCTTCAGCAACGAGATTTGAATATTCAAGCGTATTTCTTTCTTTCTTTTTGGTAAAAGAGAAGCGTATTTCTTTTACAAGTGAATTTCTACATGTGGGTATATATGATGTTTACGTCAAACATGGGTACGTCGATTCTCTTATGCTAGAACTAGATAATTTATAAGTTTTCATTACTTCCTTGATGTTGTAACAATTTAAAGATGATCGAAGATGTGACCCGAAAAAGATTATCGACGATTACTGCTGAGAAATTGATGAGAATAAAGGTTACTCTTGTTTTACTTTGGAAAATTATCTTAGGTTGTTTGACTCATATATCATATATGTTTCACGATCATGATGAATAGAACTAACAAAACTGCAATTTTCAACGTTACAGCTACTTTTAAGAGTTATCAAAGTTTCAATAAAACAAGAAAGCTTATTATAAGCTTAATAAGATACTTTTATTAATTTTTAACAAAATGTTGATCACCGCTCCAGCAAATGCATAGTAATTTCAACAGTACTCACGAGGAAACAATGACACAACTTGTTTCAAGAAGAATCTTTCACAATCCTAATTTTTTAGCAAAAAACATGGTCGGTGTTCGTTTGAGTTTATGAATAGTGCTTTTCCGAAAATATAGTGTTTTATTTACAATTTCTTTAAAATATTTAAAAATCATAGATCGTTTGTAATTATGTGTAAAATGAAACACTGTGTTTCATTTATTTTAATTTTGTGTATATATATGCTTTGCATCTTTTAAAGTATGTGGTTTTGCATCTATGCGGTTAGTTATAAACGTCCTGTTCAGTTTTGTAGTTAACATGTAAGCATAAAAACAAACTCAAACTCCAAAAGAAAATCATCGAGCCAATAATAGGCATGGACATAATAAACAGATACAATGGTATAAACACAACATTTATTCGATTTTTTAAAAAAAAGAAAAAACTAAAGGGACACGTATACTACTTGAGAAACCGAGGACGGCACCGAACCATATTGACTTCTCCTCTTCTTCAATGCCTATATATACTTCGTACTTTCCTTTACGTACCAGTACCATACGACCTTTGTTTCTCTCTTTCTCATAATTTCCTTTAAACTCTCAGATTAGCTCATAATTGATAAAAGCAGATTGACCAACTTCTTGTGATTAATCATTAATCATCAAAAACATCAAATGGGACGACCACCTTGTTGCGAGAAGAACGGACTCAAGAAAGGGCCATGGACTTCAGAGGAAGACCAGAAGCTTATTGAGTATATCCAGAAACATGGATATGGTAACTGGAGAACCCTCCCAAAAAATGCTGGTATTTTTCTTAATTTGCGTTTTAAATCATGTTTTTAGTAATAATTGTGTTTCCATTTTTAATAATTTTGTTTCGTCTCTTAATTATCAGGTTTGCAGAGATGTGGAAAGAGTTGCCGATTAAGGTGGACTAACTATCTCCGACCAGATATAAAGCGAGGAAGGTTCTCCTTCGAAGAAGAAGAAACAATTATTAAGCTTCATAGTTTCTTAGGAAACAAGTGAGTTTAATTTTTACTTTTTCTTTATTTTACCGATAAAACTTTGTTTTTGTCCGACAATATTTACTTTTGAACTAGTTTAAGATTCTTATGTCTTTTTTTCTATAGATGGTCTGCAATTGCGGCGCGTTTGCCCGGAAGAACTGATAACGAGATCAAGAACTTTTGGAACACATATATAAGAAAGAAGTTGCTTAGAATGGGGATCGATCCTGTTACGCATAGTCCGCGACTCGATCTCCTCGACATCTCAACTATCTTAGCATCATCTCTATACAATTCCTCTTCACATCATGTGAACATGTCGACACTCATGATGGATGCTCATCGTCAGCAGCAACAATATCCATTGGTTAACCCCGAAATACTAAAGCTTGCTACCTCTCTCGTCTCTCAAAACGATAACCAAAACTACTTGGTGAATCATGACTCGAGCACCCACGAGAACCATACGGTTTATCATCATGACGTTAACCAAACCGGAGTAAATCAATACCAAACCGATCATCAAGAACTCCAGTCTTGTTTGCCGCCATTCCCCAATGAAGCTCAGTTTAATGACATTGACCAACAGTTCAATGGTTTCGGAGAACATACTCTCGTTTCAACCTCGAATACGTCGGTCCAAGATTGCAATATTCCAACGTTTAACGATTATGAAAGCTCTAGTTTTGTACAAGGTACCTCTTATTCAGATCAGAGTTTCAACTTCGCTAATTCGGTCTTGAACACACCATCCTCGAGCCCCACTACGTTAAACTCATGCTCCACACCTTACATCAACATGAGCAGTTGCAGCACTGAGGATGAAATGGAAAGTTATTGCAATAATTAATATCATGAAGTTTGATATCCCCGATTTCTTGGACGTTAATGGTGTTATCATATAAATTCAATAAACAAACTAAATCCATTGCTGGATAGTCTTTATTTTACTTTTTGTAATTTTAAGACTTGTTTTTGTCTATTTGCATTCGTTTACATGTAAAATATCATTTTTTCTTGTTTTTACTTATGTTTTAGAGGTTACTTTACTACTATTTTTAATAATGGAGTTTCCATCATTTATATCCACGTTATATTTAAATATTTATATTTGGCCGGGTTTACTTACATATGTATAGTTTCCTTGTAGTTTCCTCAATGATATGCATAATTGATATGAAATGCTAAGATTTCCTGATATAGACATGAAATACATACTTTAATAATTACATTATTGACTTATGTCATGTTTCCAAAAGGTATATTAATGGGAATGTATGAGCCAAACAAACTTGTAGGTCCAAATGATTCACCATGCAACCTATATATTTTATACGTATTTCATTTTTATGATAACAAGATCAACAACCACATGCATCCCAGCAAAATCTTAAGTAATATTTTTAATCAATTAGTAAGAACACCTCCAAAGAGAGGTTGTTAATGAGTTTCTTATAATTAAAATTAAAGAAAAATATTAAAAAGAGGAAAGAGAATGAACAAAGGTTCTTAATTAATAGATTTGAAGAAACTTATTTGAAACTCATTGTCCAAATGGAGTCCTAACCAAAAAGGTTGCTCTAATTACATAGGTATTTCATTTTATATCATCTCTACAACTGCGAGACTACGAGTAACTGAAAGACGACAAGAGGCATGACAAGCCTGAAAAGACTCTAGAGTGATAGTTACCAGGAATCACAAATAGAACTATAGAAACTTCCATTAACTTCTGCACTTATATGAGCTTCTATAGATTTTAGTTAATGGAGTCATAACCATTGTTTCACGGGATTACAAAGTATTTATGCATTGACGAAACGTGTCGATGAATTGGCATGTAATTAAAGAAAATAGAAAGCCTCCATACTGTGTTAAAAAAAAAAAGCCTCCATATAATTGAAATCACGGCGTAGGTTTTTGTTAGAGCATGTTTATTGGGGGAACCCTTTTAGGGTCTCTTAGTGGTTTTTTTAGTATTAAAGTAGAGTTAAGATACATTGTTAAGAGATTCTTAATTTTAATGGTTTATTGGTAGTATCTTAATTAGGGGTTCTTAAAAAAATTATTAAACATAAATTTTTTTTTAAACAAAGTTAAAATACAAACATAAAAACAAAGATTACTGAAATAAACGATAATAATTTCGAAGAGACATCCAAGTTCAGTTGTTGTCTTGATCACGTCCAAATTTATGCCAAATATGTTCAACCAAATCACCTTTCAGTTGTTGATGCGCTTGTCTATCACGAATTCTTGTTCGAACACCCATCTGATTGGCGATATTTGTAGGTCTATCTGTATAATAGGTGAGATCGACATTTGAACTTCCGCTGCCTTCTCCTTGTTGGAAATCCGAAACATCATATTGAGTGTATTCATCTTGTTCGTCTATGTATTCATCTCGTTCGTCTTCTACTATCATATTATGGAGTATGATACATGCTCTCATAATCTTCCCAATCTTGACTTTATCCCAAGAAAGTGCTGGATTTTTAACAATGGCAAATCGAGCTTGCAAGACTCCGAAAGCACGCTCGACATCCTTTCGGGAAGCTTCTTGACGTTGAGCAAATAAAACTGCTTTCGGCCCTTGTGGAAGTCGAATCGATTGGATAAAAGTTGCCCATTTCGGATAAATACCATCGGTGAGATAGTAAGCCAAATTATAGCCTCTTCCGTTGACCGTGAAATTCACTTGCGGAGCTTGACCATTTATTATGTCATCAAAAACAGGTGAGCGATCAAGAACATTAATATCATTCAAGGTACCTGGAGGTCCAAAAAACGCATGCCATATCCAGAGATCATATGAAGCAACCGCCTCTAAAACGATTGTGGGTTTTCCCGAACCACGAGAATATTGCCCTTTCCAAGCGGTGGGACAATTCTTCCACTCCCAATGCATACAATCGATGCTTCCTATCATCCCGGGAAATCCACGAATCTCTCCAATATGAAGTAGACGTTGAAGATCAGCCGGTGTTGGTCTCCTTAGGTACTCATCGCCAAACAAATTTATTATTGCTTCCACAAAGTTTTCCATACATAATCGAGTAGTGGTTGCACCGAGCCTGAGGTATTCGTCGACCGCATCAAGCGCAGAACCATATGCCAACACACGAATAGCTGCTGTACACTTTTGAAGGGTTGAGAGACCAAGCCTTCCGATACCGTCCTTCTTTTGACGAAAGAATTGAACTTCATTGGAGAGGCGATCAACAATATGCATAAACAATCCCTTGTTCATTCTAAATCGTCGTCTAAATTGATTTTCAGTATATGTTGGGCTGTCACTGAAATAATCATTCCATAACCGGAGATGACCTTCTTCACGATTGCGTTCGATAAAAACTCGTTTTTTTCTTGTCCTCCTTTCATCTTCTTGATCACCTTGAGCGTTGAACATATGCTCAAATGTTTCATCAAACACTTGATCAAAATATTGATCGAAAGTTTCATCAATTGACTCGTCGAAAGTGTTTTGAGAAGAAGATGCCATGAGATAAGAATTTTTATTTGAATGAAAGAAAAGATAACCAAGTTTTTTGAAAAGATAATCAAGAAAGAGAGAATTGTTTTTACCCCAAAGAGATAGAAAATTGTTTGAGAATTCTTGGTTACAAGTGAATTGTTTTTATAAAAAAGAGATAGAAAATTGTTTGAGGATTCTTGGTTACAAGAAGATTTCTTTCTTTTAGAAAATGGAGAGAAGATGCAAAGAGAATGGAGCGAATGGTGAGACAACAAAACCTTGAAACATACCAATTTATAATTGTGAGTGATGCAAAATTCAACAACTATTTTGTGCCAACAAACCCGTGACCACAACAAGACAACATGTTTTACACAATCTCTGACCACAACAAGACAACTCGTGACCACAACAAGACAACAAGACTTCAAGGACAATCTCTGTTTTACAACCCGTGACCTCTGTCTTCTTTGCTCCCAACAAACCCGTGACCTGCAAGATGCTCTCATCGCACATTGAACCTGCAAGATGAAGAAGAACTTTTAATCATAAGAAACAGAGACAACAACAACTTGAACATTTAAACAGAGACAACAAAAACTTGAACATTTAAACCAAGACAATAACAACTTTTAATCATAAACTTGGGTTGAACATTTGAGGATAACAGAAACATTACAAGAAACTAAAACTTAGCACTTAAAACACAACAAGAACCACATAAAACAGAGACAACAGAACATGAAACTAGAACTTAAAAGACAACAGAACATGAAACTTAACTTAAAGGACAACAGAGCATGAAACTAAGACAACAACAACTCATTAATGAGTTTGTTCTTGAGGGCTTCTTCACACTCAGCTAGAGGTTCCTTTTTGGCAAGAAGACTGTCCAATAGTTTCATCTTAGACAACCGTTCTTTGATGGCCAGATCCTGTTGTTTTATAGACCACATAGACTGAAACTTTGACTCATTCTCCTCAACCACTGTCTTCTTACCACCTGCCTTTGAGGCTTTAACACCCTGTGGACGCTTTGTTTCAGATGGTTGAGAGCTTGAAGAATCTCCACCGTCCTCACACTTTCTTTTTTTAGAGTTTCCTTCATTTTTAGCAGACCATTGCTCACACCACTTCTGGTCGTTTCTGAGCTCTTTCCAAGCATGTTCCAAGAGGAATTTTTTCTTATAGTTGGCGAAGAATATTTGATGTGCTTTTTTCAGCACATCATTTTCATTTTCACCGCTGGTTTTCTCCCTGCTTGCAGCTTCGTAGGCTCCAGTGAACTTGCACACAACATCATTGATCTTGTGCCAACGTTGCTTGCAATGAGTAGTCCCTCTCTGTTCGCACCCACCATCTTGACGACTTGCTGCATAGTAAGCAGCTACTCTTGTCCAAAACGTGCCTGATCTTTGCTCATTGCTTCCATAATCAAGTCCATCATTTCTTCTTTCTCTACGGTCAGCAGGATTGTCTCCAACGAAGTTTGAATCTGCTGTACCTTGTGTGGCAAGAAAAGGAACTTGGGTTGAAGATTGCTCGACACTATCTTCATTGGATCCAAAGGCAATATCTTGTTGACTAATTAGTAGATCAACAAGCTTTGGACCCTGCCAATATGGATGGGAATCCATAAGGGAAGATGACAAAGAAGAGAGAAAATAAAAAACAAAGGGGATGAAGTGGGAAGAGATGAACAACTCGTGCGCTTGTTCAAGAAAGAGGAGAAGGACAAAGTTTAATAGAAGGAAGAGAAGCATTGATCACAACCGACTGGACATATATCTATAGCATTCATTCATCACAATTTATTACAACCATATTAACACTAACCACTTAAATCTATTTATTACCAAACCTAACACAATGCTTTTCAAGACAGCAAAGCCAACCACTTAAATCTAGTTATTATCTAACCTAGCACAATGCTTTATCAAGATAGCAAAGACAACCACTTAAATCTAGTTATTAAAATTTACAGAGCAAAGAGATAGCTATTACCTTTATTAACAGAGGAAAGAGATAGCTTCCTTGCTGTGGTCATAGAGCAAAGTCTTCCGGAGTCATGTCGTCTTCAATCTACATTACAGACAATGCTTTATTCAACTGAAGACAGTAAAGAACCATATGGTTTTATCAAACTCAAAAGCCAGAAAGCTTTTACCTTTTATCAAACTCAACAGAGGGAAACCATCACTCTCGACTTTCTTCATTGTCCCTTAACCTTGATCAGAATCATCATCAATCACAGCATAAACGTTAACCACCATCGAATACACACAATGCCTTGTTCAATTGGACAGAGTAAAGATGAAAGTTTTACCCATAATGAACAATTGTAGGCCTTTTGTTCAAACTTCATAAGATCCTGGATCATGACTCTTGATCCATCCATGTACTAACACAAAATAGAAAAAAAAAAAAAATTAGAGTTCTTCAATTTACGGTTCACGCACAAGAAGGGGGACAATGACCGACATGCATACTTGAAAGAATCAAAGACACGCTTTACCTTTTCGATTCCCTTGACAAACAATCGCCGTTCTTCGTCTCACAGAGCAACCACGAGAAAGAGTGAGCCGTTTTCCTTCTACCGAGAGGGAGAGAAATCGCCGTTTCATTCGTCGAGGCTAGCCACCGGTTGAGAGCTCGCCGTTATCCATCGTCGCCGAGAGACACCCCTAGAGACGTCGACGACAACCACCAAGAGTCCAAAAAATCACCATTTTCATCGCCTTCGGAGAGGAACCAAAAAGGGAGAGAAGGAAGAAAGAAACAAAAACGACTACACCGTTTCTTCTACCCATTGCCTTTGTGACACGTTGCACTTAAGAGACGTGCCTTCCAACTCCAAATTAAGAGACGTGCTTTCCTTTTAATTGCTTTTTTCATTTATTTTTTGGGTTAATTACCCTAAGATACGCGATTAAGAGACAGCATTGAACATGCTCTTAATTCGCTTTACACGCGTATGTATCATACACCTTTTAGGACAGAACACGTGGAACTCAATAATAGATATGTAGGTCCCGCTTGTTTATGTGTTGAACGATGCTTTTTGGATGAGCTGTTAATTTTTGACTCGTGGATTGGACGTAAACACTGTGATCAATATTTTTGTCAGCCACTGTGATCGAATAAATACTGTGATTTTGACATGATATATTTTCTTTGTATTGTTTTTCAATGGACCTTTTAAAAGGTCTACATGTCCGATGTCTCTCTGTCAACTATTTATTGCTGTATATTTTTTTTTTTCCGTCTGATAATGTTAATTCGAAGGTGGAATACAAGGTTTGATACATAAGCTGATTCACAGCAACAAGAGTCCATGGACAGGCAACTAGAACCCACGCCGGGGTGGCTTAAAACAAACAAACACAACTCCACAACTAACTTAAGAAAATTCAATGGAACTCACAATGAAACTAGCACACCAAACTTGCAGCAATCCAACAATTCAAGGTGCTTCCGAACGAGAGTTATCGTTGTCGCCCTCGGCCCACCGAACGATAACCTCAACCTCTAACGACACCACACTGAGAGCACTCCTCTCCAAACCAACAAACCCAGACTTTATAACCCGGCAAGATCGAACCATTCTAGGCTCACACGTCTTCCAGATACGGCAGCGACGCACTTCATGCGACCACACTACACCTCGATAAAAGCCTTACACAGAACACTCCATTCTCAAAAGAACTGGAAAAAACGAGGTCAATCCCGACAGGAAAGCGTTCACAACAGCACCATCCGAAAACAATACAAGCTTAGGAACCAAGAGACCATTGAAAGAGCTACAAATTTCCAAAATAGATGAGGACAGAACACCAAGACTAATCCACTACATCACACTCCAAGAAACAAAGGAAAGAATTTAGATAAGAAAAGCTTGAATAGAACCCACAAACCGAAAACGGGATGGATCTAGATCTGGATCGAACATGTGCAGCCAAAACCAGCCACAGCCATCACTGCATATACGACCTTCAGAAACTACTTCAACATACAATGGACCCATGGTAGAAGCGCCAAACCACTCCAAGCCGCAAGCTCTCAAGCTCCTCAATCACTAAATCTTCACCAAACAGAAAACAAAAAGGTACAAAACATAGACGGCGGGAATCAACGACAGATCTGACCGGCGGTGGCGCTAACGGAGCCGCCACGCGCCGGTCACCGGAGCTGCTACTGGTCTTTAAGGTAAAGGAGGCGGAGAGAAACTATCGCAAGGAGAGAGAAAGGTAGATCAAATTAAACGTCCGTCCACCTTCGTATGCAAACATTATTTATTTATTGCTGTATATATAAGATGACTTTTTTTGGCGGTTCCGTTCCTCATTTAGAGATCATAATGATTTTCTGATCACTGACACTTTGTAGTTTTTTCTTGACACTGTAGTTTATAAAAGCAAAGTCTTATGTTTTGTGTGTATGTGTGTAAAATATACATAATTAATCTAAAAGTAAGGGTTAAAGAAATATTTTACCAATATAGCTTCATAATTAATATGATAACCCTAAAGATATACACTAATTTTTTTATTAATTGTCTACGAAATATTTAAAATCCAATATTCCAACAAATAAAACAATATTGTAATTCCTAACCTGATTCTTATGTTCAATGTTAACTCTTCTTTTTTTGTTGCATCGTTTAAGGTTTCACTAAAACAAGGCCGTGGGGTATAAAACGCAAAACATCATTATTAATCTATTGACTTCAAAACAAAGAATCAGATAAAGTCTACCAATAATTGTAAAATAATTTGGGCGGTTGCGTATATGAATTTCAGACATAGCAAAAAGGTAAACCTTGTTTTACATGCTCCCGTTTATTTTCGTGTGTTTGTGTGTTTCTGTGTTCATGGCAAACAACAAAACTTGTTTCTCTCGCATACAATTCGTGTTGTGTAACTTGTGTTTATGTGTACCACTTGATCATAAACATACAGAAGACTGGTCAAATTTGGAAGTTCATAGAGTTAACCTAATTTAACTCTTTCCTTAATTCAATATCTAGTTTTTCTACTAAGTTTTATAGGTAACTATCATATGTCTCATGTCTTATATTATATAAGTCGGATTTGAATTTGTGATGTTATTGTTCGTTTTTGAAGGAGATATATTCCACAGAAGATGAACAAACATCAAGCAAATAGTATCGCCTAATTTAATCGTATCAAGATATGTCAAATTTGACTTTGTGTTGCTGATGTTCGTTTTTGAAAGAGACATATTCCGTAGATGATTAAAAAACTTCAAGAAAATAGTGTCGCCTAATTTAATCGTATCAATATATGTCGGTTTTGACTTTGTGATGTGGTCTTATTTCAAATTTCCCTAAAGCTATTTATGAATTAAGCGCGAACATTTGAAGTATTGTCTTTAAAAAGAACATTTGAAATATTGTCGCCAAAAATGGACTATTGGACTTTGATAGTAAACTTTTGTCGTCTGTACTGCCTCTATAATCACATACTGTAGTTTATAACTTGTCGATGGCCACGTAATCCGTACGTCATTAATAAGTCAGAATGCGTTGTCCACTTTTCCCCACTCTAATTATACAAAGAAAAAGGACACTATAGTAAAAAAAATGAAATAATACAGACAATACTAAAGAATAATTAACGAAATTCAGAAATTATTAGAGCAAAGCTCAGTGGCTTGGACAGGCGTGCTACTGCTAATGTTAGAGCTTCAGTTACTAGCGCAACCACTCTGTCTTCTTCCTACATAGTAACTTGGTCCCAATTTATCCAACCCTGATAATTTCCTTTTGTTTTTGCTTCAAACGAGTTTCATCTCAAATCTAAGGCTTCTATCTTTCTATAATTTTTAACTTTCTCTGTAAGGTCCTCCTGTTAAATGGTATTATAAATGGAAGTTTAAAAAAAAATACTAAAGAATAGAAGGCTAATCAAATAAATTTGGAGGGCCTTATTTATACGATACGAACAATGACATCATACTATTTTAAAGTTAATGATTTAGATAAAAGAATACCTAATTTTAGCCTCTGTCCAAAGTAAACAAAATTAGAATTTAGCATACTTAACTAGTAGTTTGTTAAATAGAAGGATATGTATAAATATATTTGAAAAACCCTGTTAATATGTGTAAAAATGGGAAAATGCTAACACATATACTTTTGTGAACTGGATTTTTAAAGTCAAATAAAAACATTATCCAATCATGGCTGGCCCATATTATTAATAAGTTTTTTCTGAAAATGATTTTCTTCTCGAAAAGCAAAGCAACAAAAGCTCAATTTCAAAACCTTTGTAAAAATATCTGTAAGACCAATTTAGTCACACATGGACAGAAAGTCCAAGCCGTCCACAGGGGAAAAAATGTTCGGATAAAGTCAATTTCAAAAGTTAAGATAAGCACCTCTAAAGTAGAGATGTGTCTTCCGCACGCATAGCGTTATGTTTTTCGTACTTTGTTTAAAGCAATGTGACTTTGAGTTTGTTAAAAGTACATATCGAACTACATTAGCAGCATGATCGAAACTAAGTAATGTGACTTGTGTGCCCTTATTTCATGACTTGTCACTTATTTATAGGTTAATGTTAAAACTCTAGTTTTAAAAGAACTAGAGCAGGTTTAAAAGTGGTCTTTCCTAATTCTATTTCAGTTAGAAGTTTATGCCGGTATTTTTTCATACTCCTTACTAGATTATGAATGCTTGATATTTATATCAAACCATCATCAATGCTAAATCGCCAATAAATATGTCGGTCTCACTCCATAATATAGACTTTGTCAATGCTTATTGATCTCTGTCAATGCCTGTTTTCACTTTCGTCTAGTCTGCTGCAACATAACTGTTAACATGAACTACTCCTATGTTTTTACTTTAACAACTCTAAAACTGCTAAAAGCTTTTCGGATCACGGGGAAATAGAATAACTGTCCGAATATATTTTAACCGGTCTAACCTTTAATTTATAAAATGTGTTTGACAATAGTAGGCCGGTGAATTTATTGTTCTAAAAAAAATATTCTCAACAATGGTTACATAATTTTAAGCAAGAAAAAACAATGGTTATAGAAAGATAACATTATTATACATGTAAGAAAGAATATTCATCCAATCCACAAATATCCATTGTCTACGTTCATCTTGTTGTTTGTGTTTGGAAATGATTGAAACTCACAAAATTGACGTCAATACACGAACAAAAATCCAAGTACAAGAGTAAGACCATCGAATTTTCTTTTCCAATTTTCAGAAAAGTTTCCGATGAAAAGCTGACATGCCAACAAAGTAGGCTGTGCAGAAGAATCTAGCATTATACCAATTTGAAAATGCCAAACAAACTGGCCCAAAAATACCACGACTTATAAAATTGCACTAAAGAGTAAAGGCCCAACAAAAGCCATTACAAACAAAAGTACAAGGCTTGTAAAATTAAATCAAAATTTACTCATTGCTAAACGTACAGTTTCTAAACGAGTCTTAAACTCCTAAGTCCGTTTAGACTTATTAAGCTGTTGAGAATAGATTAGCGTCGTGGAATGACCACCGCAGGACAAGCTGGTTGACAGGGTTAAGGTCGTATGGCGGCTCCGTGCTTCCTTTGTGATTGTATATGAGTAAAAAAAAATGTCAAGTTTAGCTTGGTAAAACAATTTACAACTTTACATAGAAAACATAATAGCACCAAATCGTAGAAAAACAAACAAAAAACTCTAAACTATCTTCTCATCTAAAGAAAAGTTTATTAATATAGTAACAACAGCTACCTATATATATTTATGAGAGTAAATCTTGCAAATCTTTCTAATAATTATGTTACTTCGTAATTTCTTTTGAGAAAAATAAGGATGCCACTTTGGAAAATCTTCCATTGTAAACAGAAACAATCAATCGAAGCCAAAGATTAAGACATATTGTTTAATAGAGCATTCATTATTTTGTTAATGTTTATAGGTAAACCATTTATATTTTTTTCTAATAGTGGTAACTGTAAGATTTTCTAATATGATACTTGAAAGTTTTATTACTAAATATAATGAACAAATGTATTATTAAATAATTATTTTTTAAAAGTAGACTTTCATATTAACAAATGATTTAATAAAAATTTAATAAAGTATCTGGATATCTCCAAACTTTAGCTTTATCATAGAAAATACCTTATTAAAGAGAATTTTGTTTTGATCAAAGTTAATAAATGTTAAGCTCGATCCATTGCGATTCATGATTACTACTGCACTGAAAAAAATCTTTAATATAAAATGAAAATAACTCTTTAATACATTATAAAAGTCACATACGTTACAGAATATTTTAAATTAAATATATATTTTTCGCTTACTAAATATATGTGCAAACAACTGAAAGTTAATGTATGACTAAAAGCTAATCTATTGAAAATATATGCAGCAAAAGATTTTTGATTATTTACTAAACCAAAAGGGTTGCAATTTGCAAAGAAAAAAAAAAGGAAAAAAGACCAGAGGGGGGGGGGAGGAAGGTAACTGAACAACTAAAGGATCCTCTCGATCTTTGCGATCTTATACGTTACCAAAGCAAGACTCTCGTTCTTCACATAATTACAACTCTGCCACTTCTTCTTCTTCTTCTCCATAAAGCCTCTGTCTCTCTCTCTCTCTCTCTCTCTCTCTCTCTCTCTCACTACAAAGCTCGTTCTTCTTCTTCTTCTCTAGTTTCAGATCACTGTCTGAAATTCAGACAATTTTTTTGGTGGGGTTAATTGGGAGAATGTCGGAGAACGAGGTTGTCCCCGACGAGTTTCGTTGCAACAGGTCAGACGGGAAGCAATGGCGGTGCAAGAGACGGGCTTTGGAAGGGAAGAAGATGTGCGAGACTCATACCTCGCAGCTCACTCTGAAGCGGAGCAAGCAGAAGGCTGCCGAGTCGACGAGATCAAGAAAAGGAGACGAAGCGTCAGAGATCGAGCGGAGATCGAAGAAGAAGAGGAAGAGAGCGGTGGTGGGAGAAGCAGAGGCTGTTGATGAAGCTGTGAGGAAGATGAAGTTAAAGAGAGGGGATTTGCAGTTGGATTTGATAAGGATGGCGTTGAAGAGAGAAGCCGAGAAGAAGAAGAAGAAGAAGAGTGTACCAAAGAAGAAGAAGAGGAAGGAGATTAGTGTTAATAAAAGGTTTGGTGATTTCGTTGGGGAGGAGTTAACGAAGGTTCTTCCTTATGGCATTATGGCTATCTCTCCACCTTCTCCGACTACAAGCAATGTGTCATCATCTCCTTCTCCTTGTGATGTTAAAGTTGGTGAAGAGCCGGTTTCTTTGACTAAAAGGAGATTCAGGTCTAAGAATATTGAGCCTTTACCTATTGGGAAGATGCAGGTAATTGCAAAAAAAAAAAAGTTAAAGCTTTACACTTTTGTGTGTAACACATTTAGTTTCTTAGTTTTGCTTTTGTGTGGTTTCTGTAAAGGTGGTTCCTTTAAAGGGAAAATTGGTTAAGGCCAAGAAGAGGTGCCATTGGTGTGGAACCAGAGGATTTGAGGATTTGGTTAGCTGTCTGAGTTGTGAAAGAGAGTTCTTTTGCGTTGACTGTATAGAGAAAAGGTATCTTGAGTTCTTTTGTTTGCTCTCTTACTTATCTTTTATACTGAAAGCTTTGGTCTTTTTCATTGGAGTTTAGAATCATTATCTAGATTAGTAATTGCATCAGAGAATAGTTATAATTAGAAGTAATCCCACTAGATTTAATAAGTTTTGTGGACCTAGGATGTAGAGAGGGTTAATCATTCACCTATGGTAAAATGTTAGGATGCTCTTTCCTGCAATTCTCAGCTTCAGTAATTTCATTTGTGATTGTTTCTGCAACTTCCTTGTTTCTAATTGCTAGAAGCAGTCGTCTTATATAATTGTGGCTTGGAATGAACTAGGAACAAGGGATCAAAAGAAGAAGTTGAGAAAAAGTGCCCTGTATGCTGTGGATCATGTAGATGCAAGGCTTGCTCAGCTTCTATTTCTGGAGTCACTGAATGTAAGGTCTGACTATCTAATAGTTCTTGAGCCTAAAAATTTGACATGTTTTCCTTTTTCTTTGTTTAGATATTTTCTAACACAAAGTTGTTTACTTCTATAATTGTTGCAGGATTCTCGGAATGTAAAGAGTAATATTGACAGGGTTTTGCATCTACATTATGCTGTGTGCATGCTTCTTCCTGTACTAAAAGAAATCAATGCAGAAGACAAAGTGGAAGTCGAAAACAAAGGTGTGTAGATAGTTTGACTGAATCCTTTTCTTTGTCTAGCTTTGTATTTGCTAATATCATTTTTTCTATCTTAAGATAGTTTTCTTGTTTTAAGTATCCATAATTAGACTGTTAAGTTAAACTCACTCATATCTTTTGATTTGCATTTAGCTGAACCGCAAATCCATAGCTCTGACTTAACCTCTGATGATCAACAGCTCTGGTGCTCACTCTTTTCCCTTGTTCTTTTCTACTGTTAACTTTGTCATATTATGTAATGTGCTTTGAGTTTTTCTCCTACAAATTCATTAAATATTTTTCCTAAATGCAGCAGGCGTGACTCTGCCGTTGTGGATTCGCAAAAAATGTGCACCCGGAGCTCCTCTGTTCTCAGGCTGAGTTCTGATAAAGACCGGAGTCAAGGGAGTTTATCTAAAAAGATTGGGTTAGTCAAATGCTCGAATGGTATAGAATCTTGTAAGCCGCCCTTGTCTAATGCCTGCTGCCAATCTCTAAAGAATGGTCTGATAGATTGTAAGCGTGAAGAAGTCAAAGGGTGCAGCAATGACCTTTCTTTGAAAAGTCTGTTCTCTCTGGAGTTTACAAGCAAGTTAGAGATGAGTGCAGAGGAAATAGTCAGTTGCTATGAGTTGCCTGAAACTTTAGACAAATACTTGAGATGTCCGTTTTGTCTTGGAAAGGAAAAGCCATCTACTAGTAATGACATCCGTTTGAAAGAAGCATCCAGGAGAAGAGAAAACTCAACTGATAACTTTTTATACTACCCCACAGTGATGGATTTTCAACAGAACAATCTCGAACACTTTCAGACACACTGGAGCAAAGGGCATCCTGTTATAGTTCGTAGTGTGCTAAAGGGAGGTTCAAACCTCAACTGGGATCCAATAGCTTTGTTTTGTAGCTATCTTAAGAAGAGCAATAGCAAAACCGGTAATGCAGCCGATGGCGTGGATTGGTTTGAGGTTAGTGACTTGTGTTCTCTTTATGTATTTTAATACCCTTTTGGTTTTTAACTGGAATGTTTCTTATTCAATGACAGGTAGACATTGGAGTGAAGCAAGTTTTCTTGGGGTCTTTGAGAGGGAAGGCTGAGACTAATACTTGTCAAGAGAGGCTGAAGCTGGAAGGATGGCTTTCGTCTTCTTTGATTAAAGAAGAGTTCCCAAATCATTATGCCGAAATACTGAGAAGTTTGCCAATTCCTTATTACATGGATCCAAAGCATGGTATACTAAATATAGCTGCCGGCCTACCTGATGTTATCCAAGCTCCCAACCTAGGTACATGCCTTAATATCTCTTACAGGAGTGGTGAAGAATATGCAAAGACTGATTCTGTGAAGAAGTTAGGCTTTGAAACTTGTGACATGGTAAGTAAAACTGTGGTCAGCAACATTTTCTTTGACTTCCTCGTTTTAGTTGTATTTTTCTCAAGCTTTTGATTTGTTCTGCAGGTTGATATCTTGTTTCATGTCACAGAAACAGCAGTGTCAACAAAACAGATTTGCAGAATAAGAAAGCTAATGCAAAATATTGGAAAAGTAGGATCTAAAAACTCAGAAAAGGGGAAGGAGAGCAGGTTTGGTAGGGGAAAGAAACAAGACAGGCTTGACACTTCATATGCTCAGAAGGATTGGTCGGATGATTCCAGTTCTGACTCAGAATCTTCACAACAATATCGTTTAGGCAGTGAGTTTCAGGTAGAGGGAAGCGAAAGTTGCAATGGCTTCTGTGAAGAAGGAAGCCTAAGCAACTCGTGTGGTGCCCACTGGGATGTATTCCAGATACAAGATGTTTCTAAACTTCTTGAGTATATTAAGAACCATTGTCTCGAGCTAGTACCCATGGATTCCACCAAAACACAAGTAAGTTTTCGGTTAATAATTTAAACACACCTGCAAGAGAACAATCATTGTTGTGTACTCATGTTTATTATACTCCGTCGTTGCAGATGAGTCATCCATTATTTGAGCAGAGTTACTATCTTGATGAGTATCACAAAGCAAGGCTTAAGGAGGAGTTTGGTAAGTAACATATCCTCATTTTTTTAATTTTAGCTAACCATTGTCTTATACATAGTTTCATGCCGCTTATTCTGTTTCTTCAGACGTTGAACCATGGAGTTTTGATCAATGTGTTGGGGAAGCAGTCATCGTCCCTGCTGGGTGTCCTTACCAAAATAGAAAGAACAAGGTATCTTTTCTTAGCACTCAACAAGCTCTCACCTTGTTTATAATCACAAAGTTATTACTCTTTTTGACATAACTCTGGCATATTTTTGCTAGTCTTGCGTGAATGCGGTCCTGAATTTTCTTTCACCTGAGCACGTTACTGAATCTATCAAACGAGTGGACGAGCTTAATCAACTTCCTCAGAGCGTCAAAACGAAAGCAAACAAGATTGCGGTAACTTCCCCTTGGTTTCAAAACAAGATTGAATATAGAAAAGGAGCTTTGTTTTATGCATATGTATTGCTTCTTAATACAGGTGAAGAAAATGGCCATCCATAAAGTCAGCGAAGCTATAAAGGAGATCCGAGAGCTCACATCTTCAGATTCAACCGCTGCATCGAGGTTGTAACAAGAACTAGAGGTACCAAATCCTTGATTCTTGGACCATTGAGAACTACGCTATTCTTGGCGGAAAGATTCAAGCTGTTGAGTTATAGTTTTAAGGACTAGCAGAATGTAAAGATATATATTGGAAATAAACAAACAAGAACAAAAGAGAAGCAATTGGGGGTATTGATTTTGTCATTCAGATTGTTGTTAGGTGATGAATAATAAAAGAAGCATTGATATTAAACTCGCAATTTGCGTATGTTACAAAAGTTTTCTCGTTTAGATTCATTTTTTTTTCTAAAAACAACCATACCTTGTGCATCTTCATGCATAATCGGTAGGACTAGGTCTGGGGGCCGAATCTGATGTCCTAACTTAACCAACTTATCAGCGGCTCGATTCCCTTCTCTATAAACATTGCTTGAGTCAACGTTGTAATCAACTCTTTTGTAGTTAAGTAAACACATGTCTTGAGTCAATTTCATAAATTTTGAGAAGATACGTCGCTCAGCGAGTAAGATTCATGATGGTCTACGTACTACTTTGTTTTACTATAAACGTTCACGATTATTTGAATTCCTCGCTGGTTTGAAAAGTATTCGACGTGTCAAATTTTTTCTGAGTTGACATTTGTATTTGAGAGGAAAAGTACAGTGAGCAATAAACACTTCTTGTTAAACGGTTTTCTTTCCACACGGTTGGGCTGAGTCGTTTGATAGATTGCGACTAATCAGCAAGACTTGTGTTCTTTCTACCGTCGGATTCTAAAAGACTGCGGCGATTCAGCTTCATAAATCTTGAGAAGAGAACTCATTCAGCGACCAATTACCGTTGGTTGAAAGTTTAGTTTCCTAGTTGGTTTGAAGACTATTCAATATTTTGGTCTCAAAAATAGATCTTTAGTACTAAAAAAGAGGGATAGAGATGTAAGAAAATAGTTGTAAGTTTGAGAGTTTATTCGTTAAAAAAATAGTTGAAAGTTTTTTTTACCATCGATTATAGTTGGAAAGTTTTATTACTGAAAATAAATAAAACTATTCGAAATTTCATTTTTTTCGAGGTGATATTGGCACGCACATGCCAGGAAAAGAGGAAGCAATAAACACTTCTCATTTAAATAATGTTTTCTTCAACACCGTTGACCAGATTTCGTTGCAGCAAGTCGTTAATTTTTTTTTATTGTATCGTCCCACCATCATGCAGGGACCCCCAATAACCTCACAAATACAGACCACTTGTGTCTGCTACTGAATTTTATCGTTGTTTTTATCAGCAAGTTGTGTTCTTTTTTTGCTGTCTGGTTTTGAAATACGTCAAAGAACTTTATTATACACGTCTTTTAGTTTTCTTTCAAACTACCGATGATAGAAGAAAAAATGCTTTGACCCAAAAAAAAAAGAGAGAAAAGCTTTCAATCTTCCAATGGAACATGTCAGAGTCATCGCCTTCTTTGCTTGTGTCCTAATGTTTGTTCCATTTCACGCATTAGCTCAGGTAGATACCTATAAGTTTGGTCCAAGACGCAGCTGTTCAAACCGAGCCAACTTCACGGCACTTTTGCCGGAAATCTCAACCGCCTTGTCTCCTCTCTCTCCTCGCTAACATCCGAACCTTACGGCTTCTACAACCTCTCCTCCGGAGACTCACCCGGAGAGAGCGCTTATGCCATTGGTCTCTGCAGAAGAGAAGTCAAAAGAGATGCTTGTCTCAGCTGTATTCAGACAGCTGCCACAAATCTCACCGAGCAGTGTCCTCGGTCAAAACAAGCTGTTATTTTCTACACGCACTGTATGTTTCGTTACTCGAACGGAACAATCTACGGAAGAAAAGAGACTAGCCCGACTCTGTCTTTTGTTGCCGGTAACACGATATCAGACAACAGAGATGAGTTTGAGCGTCTGCAGAGAGAACTGTTGGATAGGCTCAAAGGGATGGCGGCGGCTGGTGGGGCGAATAGGAAATATGCTCAAGGGAACGGTACTGCTTCGCCAGGGTACAAGAGATTCTACGGAAGCGCGCAGTGTTCACCGGATTTGTCTGAACAGGACTGCGATGACTGTCTAACTTTCGGGTTTCAGCGTATTCCAGGCTGTTGTGATGCTCAGACTGGGCTTAGATGGTTTTGTCCTAGCTGTAACTTCAGGTTCGAGAAGTCAAGATTCTACGAGCTTGAAATCGACCTTGAGCCTGATCCACCTGCTGTTCAGCCTGCTGCTGATTCACCGACACCAGCTGCAGAAACTGAGAGAACAGGTATGTAGAAATGCTTGGATGTGTCTGTCTTTTGTGTGTTCTGTTCTGCTGCAGATGTTTTTGTTCTCTATGATTAAGACAATGAATGTTTGAGTGCAGGAAAGGGCAAAGGTGGATCTAAGGTCGTTATTGCTGCGATAGTTGTTCCAATAGTTCTTGTTGCTGCATTTGCGGTTTTGCTATGCTTGGTCTTGAAGTGGAAGAAGAACAAGTCTGGAAACAGAGTCATAGGTAACAACACAATGTCAATGATATTTTTTTTTTCTTTCTAAAAGTTTTTGAAAAAAATCCTGTTCTTGAGAACTTCTCTGTCTGAATATTTCAGTTCTTGGGAATTCGCCTTTGTCGGGATCAGTTGCCGAGGATGAGTTCTTGAATACAGATTCTCTGGTAATTGACTTTGAAGATCTAAAGGCCGCAACAAATAACTTTTCTTCTGGAAACGAACTTGGACGTGGTGGGTTTGGTTCAGTTTATAAGGTAAGTTTCTTTGACCAAACTTCTTACTTTGGTTTGCTTATCTGAGAGATTATGTGCATGTCTCAGGGTGTGTCCTCCCATGGGCAAGAAATCGCGGTGAAAAGATTATCAGGCAATTCAGGACAAGGGGACATCGAATTCAAGAACGAAATCTTACTACTAGCAAAGCTTCAGCATAGGAACTTGGTTAGGCTTTTAGGTTTCTGCATACATGGACAAGAAAGACTCCTTGTTTATGAGTTCATCAAGAACGCTAGTCTTGACCATTTCATCTTTGGTAATTTTTCTTGCTCCATATATATGATCCTGCCATAATTTTTTTATGCTCTGTGTTGATCTCTGCGCTCGTTGTAGATCTTGAGAAGCGTCAACTTTTGGATTGGGGAGTGCGATACAAAATGATTAGAGGAGTTGCTAGAGGACTTCTTTATCTTCATGAAGACTCCCGTTTCCGGATCATTCATCGTGATCTTAAAGCTAGCAACATTCTTTTGGACCAAGAACTGACTCCCAAAATCGCGGATTTTGGATTAGCTAAACTCTTTGACACAGGCCAAACCACGACACATCGATTCACAAACAGAATTGCAGGAACTTAGTAAGTAAACTAGTCTTAGAGCACTTCCATTGTTAGCTTTACTAATAAAATTAGTTTAATATAGTTTGGACCACATCCCAAAAGATGTATAGTTTTCGGTTCAGATCGTCCTAAGCATTCGGGAAAAAAAATCATCTTACTAACTTGATTAAATCCACAAGTATAAATGGTTTTCTTTCATTTCATCTTGTAGTGGGTATATGCCTCCGGAATACGCCTTGTATGGACAGTTCTCAGTCAAAACAGACGTTTTCAGCTTCGGTGTACTAGTCATTGAGATCATTACAGGTAAGAGAAGCAACAATGGTGGATCTAGTGATGATGAAGATTCGGAAAATCTTCTTACGTGGGTAAGTATACAAAACCAAAAACCTGTATTACCTAGTTTTCAGTATTATGTTCTTTGAATCTTTTTGATCTTTTTTTTTCCTTCTCAGGTATGGAGAAGTTGGAGAGAAGACACAATACAAAGTGTGATCGATCCGAGTTTAAACAGGGGATCAAGAAACGAGATCTTGAGGTGCATACACATTGGTCTGTTATGTGTTCAAGAGAGTGCAGCGACTAGACCAACAATGGCTTCGGTTGCTCTAATGCTCAACAGCGATTCGTTTACTCTCCCGACACCTACATTGCCTGCGTTTGTATTAGAGAATGTAATAATGCCTGCGAATGTTTCTTCTTCTTCGACCGAAGAGTTACAAATGTCGTCGAATGATGTCACTGTTTCTGTGTTATCTCCTCGTTAGAGAGGTGATGCAATCTGTAAATGTTTTTGATTATTCTCTTTAACCCTTTTTTAATGGAAAAAACAATCTTATTCTTAGGTTTTCATACGTTCTTCATAAATGGTTTAAGAAACCTCAAACGAAGCACATAACATAAGACACATACGACATAATACATGAGAAATTCACACAGGTTTAAAAGTAGTGGGAGAGCTATTGTTTTCTAAAACAAGAAGTAGGAGGAACTGAGAACGGACTTGTGGTCTTTACCCAGATTACGACCGCGGAGGCACTCCAGATCCATTATCTGAGAATGATCCACGTAGAGATTCACCTGAAAAAAAAAATCAAGAAACAAAGAGAAGCGTAAACATATAAACAGAAAGTGAGAAATAATAGAGAGGAAAATGAGTATTGTAATACATTTGGACCGTAACGTTTGATGAACCACTCAGCTAACTTGGCATCAGA
Source organism: Brassica nigra (assembly GCA_016432835.1). Lineage (NCBI taxonomy): Eukaryota > Viridiplantae > Streptophyta > Magnoliopsida > Brassicales > Brassicaceae > Brassica > Brassica nigra. Next base: position 9,073,417 of record CM028247.1, on the reverse strand, counting down.
TGCTTCAAACATAGTCTTCTCTACTCCCAAACGTCCTATGACTTTGGCGATTATGTCTGCTCGGAGAGACTCGGGGTATTTGCATACATCATCTGCATCAATCATAATAGTGTCTGCCCCAGCTTCCAAACACCTCTCAGCCTTTCTTATCATGAGATCAATGTCCTCAACAAACTCTGAAAAACAATATTCACTTAGTAACCATGTAAACTATCAACGAAGAACACCACCGTGTGTGTGTGTGTGTTCTTACCGCTTGATCGAGGCTCCGGGACAACATAGGAACCAAAAGCCCTATTCCTCCCAGGAATATCAGACTTGTTGAACTTCACAGCAAAGATTGGTTTGGCTCTAAGACCACCGTTCTTGATCATACGTACATATCGTAGAAGAGTGTCCTCCGGAACCTCAAGCAAATTTGCATTCAGCTCAATAGTGTCAAACCCCAACTGCTTACACTCCTAAAATAAGAACACAGTTAACTCTCGTCCCAATGATGTCATCATCTATAATAGCTTTACTTACCTCAACATACTCTTTGAAAGCTGAAAGACCACCACTACGAAGAACATGTTCAGCCCAGTCACCAGTACTAACATACACATCGTGATCATGAGCCATTTCAATGGCTTGCTTGATGAATGACTTTGGAATCAAACTGTTGGAGCCTCCCGAGAACTTCAACCCGTCAACAAACTGTCCCATGGATTCAAATATTTCCTAACCACACGATCAACCGTAAGAGCCTGATCGGAAACTGGTGAACAGTTTCTGAGGATAATTTTTTTTTTTTGGTAGAAACGGTACCTGAAGAACGTTCTGGCTGAGAACGGAGTAACGAGGACCTCTCATCTCCGTAACACCGTAACGGCGAGGCTTCTCCGGACGGTCTTCGTTCTCCTCGAAGCTCTTCCATCTGTAGTGACCTGACATCTTCTCTGTTCACCTCGACGCTTCTCCGGGCGATCTTCGTTCGTTCTCGAAAACATTTAAAAGACATTGTCATGCTGTCGAAGAAGAATGGAGCTGCTTCTAGAGAAGTGCCACGTCATCACCGCAAGAACCAGTTACTCTTTTTGTCGTTTGACACGTGGTTGCTTTTGTCTGAAGCCTGTTTAATTGGGCCTTTCAGCCCATCTTAATTAAATTTATTGGGTCGGAAAACGCAAATTTTGGGATAAGTAAGCGTTTCAAACCGCAAAAGTTCTCTTCAAAAAAAAAAGAAAGAAAGAAATTATCTCTGAAAGCAAAAGAAAATTGGTTATTACTTATTTGTAGTAATTTACATACCGGGGATGTGCTAGTTGCTGTATTTTCTAAATGTTATTTTAACTTTAACATAAAATATTTGTGGTTGACTTATGATTTATCTAAGATGTAGGCATACTTGAATACATATGAAATTCATATAAACTCATTAATGATTTGGCAATTTGGCAGAGTCAAATGAAAAAGAAAAGAAAGAGTGCCTTCTGAAGCAAGCGAGCAGAACATAAACAGAGAAGTTAGTTGTTGCCATGATTGTTCATCGCATATTCCTCAAATGATAACAAACCATTTTTTTTATAGGTTGGCAAATAAAACCTTTTATAAAAAAACAATATATATGATGGCATATTATTAAATAACGTCATATGATAACTGGAATTTGCAATAGATAATTCTGAGAGTAATAAACAAAAGAAAGCTCTATCTATACGTAGATAATTTAGTGCACATAATACAGCATCTATAATGGACTTCTGATAATGTAATATTAAAACCTCCCACAAATTGCAAAAACATATTCTTGCATATTTCATCCCGCTGAGATCAACTAAGCTTTGTTTAAAAATTGGAATCATGACTATGAATAAGTAATTACTCATTAGTCTTTTTTTTTTTTTGGCAACAAACATAAGTTTTATAGATCTAAACGTGAGTTCAAGGTACAAGATGTCGGAGAGAGTAGAGAGCGGATTTCACAAGAGAATCCGCCGTACAGTTGTGCTCTCGACCAATAAAGGAAACGAAGAAGAAGTCAAAAGAAAAGGATAAGAACTCGATATCCATGAGAATTCCAAAAAGCTCCACCGGATAGAGTTTCGAGTTTATAGCTCTAGCGAGCTCTTGTGAATCGGTACGAAACCAGACGTTAAGAAGAGAAGTGCGCTGTGCTTCCTGAATCGCCTTCCTCATAGCCAGCACTTCCGCCATGAGGGGAGAAGAGGTGAATCGAAAAGTGCAGGATCCCTCCGATAGTCTCCCGGATATGTTGTCCTCAAAGCACCAACCAGCTCCTGCGCTAAGTGTTGAGGCAGACCAAGCAGCGTCTGAGTTACAGAGGGTGATTCCCGGCCTTACTGATAGTAGAGGCTCGACGTTTGCAGGTGCGCTAATCCGAGGACGGGGAACAATTACTTGTGCTCCACGCCATTCCAGCGCTGAGGATGCCGCCTTACTTGAAACGATCCTTGCTGCCAGAGACCTGTTCTCAAACAGAAGGCAGTTCCGGCTCGTCCAGAGACCCCACAGTATCCATGATGACAAGTTACTAGAGATACATGTAGGTGGGAGGCATACTAGAGATGAGGTGATTGTGAAGGCTTCAAGTAGTGTGGAACAAGAGGAGAAATCCGGGGTGGAGCGTAGGGGTGCCAGGTCCCAGACCTGTCGTGCAAAGGGGCATTTGAAGAATAAGTGCAGGGCTGTTTCAGGTTCGAGGCAGTGTGGACACTCTCCACTCGTTTAGAGACCGCGGTGTTGGAGGTTAGCGCTTAGGGGAAGCGCACCACGCACTAGTTTCCAAAGGAAGAGCCGGAGTTTTTCTGATGTTTCCCCATGCCACACGTGTTTCTGCCAATCAAAGGAGGTAACGTGGGGGGTGAGCTCATGTTGGGTGATCGATTCCCGAAAAGCATAATACCCGGACTTTACACTGTAGACTCCTGTCTTGGTTTTATACCAGCAGTAGGTATCTTCCTGGTTGAAAAGGCTCGGTCGGATAAGATAGATTTGTTGCGCCAGTGCCGGGAAAATTGTCTCTACCAAGGGATGGTTCCAGTCTCCTGTTCCCCTTGCTATCAGGTCAGAGACGTGTAGGTCTTTGCTGATTTCAGTGGCCGGTCCAAAGGGGAGTATGTGGGTCGTCGTTGAGATCCAGGGATCCGACCAGATCTTGGTCGTATTGCCATTGGATAAATCTTTGAAAGAGAGTGGTGGTGGTGATGACTAATCTTTGAAAATAATAAAATAAAATAAATAAAAAGAGAGAGAAAGGCGGCACCAACCCATTTACATAAATAAAAGTAAAAGGCTTCTCCTCTCTTTCAGTTTCGACATTCCCCAGAATCTCTTTCCACTTTCTTTTTGTCTCCAACCAGAAACCTTAACGACCCTTTCTTCACCGTGAAACAGAGCATAGGACAGAGCACAACAGAGACGCTTGACTCTCAGTCTTAATCTCTCTCTAAATCATCTGCTTCAATTCCCAATAAGTAAGTTGACTCCATGTTATATTTCTTCTGTAGTTACGGTTACAATTTCCAGAAACGCAAAGATGATTATTTTTTTGATAATTGACTCTTGTTTCTTACATGAACATGATGATCGTCTCTCATCCTCTATGTTTCTTAGTTGTTTTGTTGGAAGATCGATGGAAACTGGTGTAGCAGTTACGGGTCAAGAACTCGGACCCGGGTTTCAACAACCCGTGAATCCTGATGGCTACGTGACAATCGATGTCGAAAGTTTCTCTCATGTTATCAACAAAGACTTCTCTTCTTCGAGTCCCAGAGTTACAGTAAGCTCTTTCTTCTTACTGTAGTTGGCCTTTTTTTTTAGAAAGGGCCTGGCTATTTTATATTAATTTAGTGAAACTCAATTATTGAGTATTTTATTATGATTAAATCGAATTATTGAATAAAATTGATTTTTTTTTCTCAAGCTGCAGAGAAGTGTTTCCAGGAAAGAGTCTCCAAGAAGCAACAACGAGAGGAAACTCCATTCTAACGCAAATGGTTATGACAAAGAGACCTCATTCCCTCAGTCTCTTAGAGGTAAGAATCTTCGAATTCAATAATTTATGTAATATATATGTAGCATTTTCTTGATAAAGGCACTATACATCACATTCTTGATACATCATTTCCTTTAATACATGTACATCGATTAGTTTTGAAATAAAGTAGGCATTAAACGAACGTTTCATTACACGTATATGGACAAATGCATTTTTCTACAGCTCAATGACATTTTGTTTCTTTCTTGATTCTTTTGTTACCATCTAATAGAAGTATATTCCTTAATATGTATCAAATGGACCTAGCAGATTCTTGTCATATAGTATTATATTTGGAGCTATCTGCGACTATGGGTAATTTTTAAAAGATCTTAAATTTGACAAAAATAATGTGCGGGGTTTTGGGATGGAAACAAATATATATTTGGCCTTTTGGTTATACAATTCGAGTTATATTGTTTTTGTGTGGTTAGATATTTTCCTTGGAAAATGTCAATCTCTGTGAAATACTTTTGGATACTTTTATAAATTTTAATCTAATGCAAAAGGTTCGGTTTGCCTAATCTAACATAAAGTTAAATATTAATCCACTGGCTATTTTCCTCTTTTAAGGTATAACATTACAAAATGTTAGGTGGGCTAACGTGACCAACCCATGCGTTTTCGGCTACAGACCGTAACTAAGTTTTTTCTTTAATTTTTTTTTAACAAAAGTTCACCACTTATCCTTTTTGTTTAAAAACATTTTTGATACATCTTACTAACTTTTTCTGTAACAAAAAGCATAACTAATAAGATCAACTAATAGGAAACACCTTTAGTGTTTTACTTTTATCTCGATTTCTCAATTTGAAAATTTAGAGGCGTTAGCTACATAGCTTTATGCAGACCACAACTCAAGCCGTAGCTTTATTTTTAAAGTTTTTATTCTCCTGCACCGCATGCTCACTCATACTATTATTAAACTCGGCATACAATGAATACGTTATGATTCAGTTTATTTGGTTTGGTCAAATAAAGAAAAAAGAATCATTATTCATTGTTTTTTTTTTGTAATCTATCATTGTTCATTGTTGATTTTTTTTTTTCATTGTTGATTTATTAAAGCTTGTTGTATGGCATTTGATGAGTTGTAGGGTCATGCACGCCGGAAAAGGCGAGCAATGTGGGGCCCAAAGATCATGTAGGCACGGACACAACCGCAGCCACCGTTGTTTCAGCCTCGCCGCTTCATCAGATCACCATTACTACGACTGCAGGCACCACCGGAAATATGATCTCCGAGCAAAACAGAGAAAGAAGATTTGGATTTGCAAGGAAGTCGAGTTTTAAACGTTCTCGCACTTCTTGGATGCTTGATCCGAAGAAAATCCTTATCTTTTTTGCAACTTTGTAAGTAACTTATCACTTCCTTTTTCAATATAATTTATTTATTTTATAAATTCAAAATATATATTAATTTATAGAATACAAAATGTATAACTCAAATTGCATAGTAATTGAGGTTAGGCATTTATTTGAATGTAAACTGGCTGAGATAATTTAATATAAATATATATTTAAAAAAATTATGAGTGGTGTACGGCATGCTACTGAAAATCGAAGTATCTATCACAAATTTATTTTTCTTTATCTATCACAAGTTAATAAGTTGGTTTTTTGATTAATATATGTATATACTATATTGATGGAATGTTCAATCTTTGTGACAGGTCAAGCATGGGATCAATCTTGTTAATCATATTCACTCTCTCGATCAGCAGGTCTAATCCCGGAGATATGCCCTAGACTACTAGTAACAACACGTGAAGAGGATATAGACGGACTTCAATTTGTGGCTATAGAACATGCCAAATTCTCACCGACCTACATCTCAGGAGACGAATCAGAAGAACATTTCAAAACAAATTAAGTAAAAAAACATTAGAAAACAAAGAGCGTAAGGCTGTGATAATAGTTATTTTGTATATTCTTTTTATTAGTAAACATGGAAGAAAAGAAAACAGAAAGAGAGAGAGTCGGAAGTGGGCACGCACGAGATCATATGAAGAGTGGAAAAGAAAGCTTTAAGACAAGAGTTGATGACTGTTGTGACAAAGACAGAGAATCTTCTCTTCTGTTCCCTTTAATTCCTTTTCTATGTGTTTTTTCTTCATATTCACTTGTCTAGTTTGTGTTTTTCATTTTGGTGTACTTATTTTTATGTATATATATATATCAACTTTTTCCATTGGGGTTAAAAAAATTTCTTTCAGTTATTACATTCTGAAAAATAATTCAGACTTTAGGTACCGTATATATGGACCATCTTACCAAATAGAACCTACACAAGCGTGGAGCATCTATAAGTCACCGCATGCTGTTCACCTAAGCTACTATCATCTAGATGTCTTCAAGTATTCGGATCATAAAGTTACATATCCCTTTCATAAACTGCAAGAATACTACACATTTTGAATTGTGTTGATAACAACCAAAGTTGAAACCTGGTTTTTAAGAAGTTTGACGTTGAATGTCGCCAAACAAGTCCAAAACACCTATACAAATTGTGACGTGGATTTTAGAGTATGAAATGGGGGCATATTAATACACTTAAAGCCACTTAGTTAATTAGTTATTCCCTATAACATTTGTTTCTGTTGTTTTAACTGTGATTGTATCATTGGTCCAACCACACCTAAATTTTGTTGACGAACCAGACTGCTCAAACTACATTAGTATAAAAGTATTCATATAACGAAGATGCATATCTAATCATTTACTGTGTCATCATGTTAGATAAGATATATTACATATCACCGAATGTAAGGTAGTGGCTAAAATAAAATATAAGTAATACAAAACTGATATATATATATATATATATATATATATATATATATACTTTAACAAACAAAAGCGCACACCTATATATACATACGTAACATTAAACATGAAATATATAAAAACAAAAAATTCTCACTCAGTTCTCTCCAACTTGGGCTTGCATATGTATACATATATATATATCTTATAGACTTTAGCTTTGGCCCAATAAAATGGTCACTTAAAAAATGTACTACTGGGCCTTACTTTATAAATTACAGTTTCTCTACAATTCGCCCACGTTAATTTAATAGCATATAGAGATGCGAGGCATCGCCGGATCACTGGCCAAGTCGGATTCTCTTAGCAAGCTCAAGCCCTTCTTTAACAGAACTCAACCCATAGTACTCACTCTCAAAACTCGATACAAGACAAAGAATCTTGGCTATAGCCTCCCTTATCCCTTGCAACACGACCGGACTAATCATCGGACCAAAAACCTTTCTTGAATCGATATCGAACAGAGTTTTGGGGGAAGTTCCACTCCGTTCACGATCGGTACGTTAGAAACTTTGTAAACCTTTTAAGATAAGTATGTCGAGAGTGGTGTCTTCCCTGTCCTTGAGACACCTACAAGAACAATGTCTGCCTTTTCAAGATTGTCGGGCAAGGTATCGTCGTCATGTTTGATATTGTGAACTCATTGCTTCGATTCTTTTGAAGTAGTCTCTTGAGAGATGAATATATAACACCACGTGACAGACCGGAAGGATTGGATCCTAAGTGAGAGGAGATTGCGTCTGTCATTGGTCCTAAGATGTCTAGTGAAAGCATACTCCATACTCCATAGCTTGCAAGCTCTCATGGCTGCTTCCACCATTGATGGATCAGTTATAATGTGTACATGTGAATTTTTAAAATTATATATTAGATATATATATATATATATATATATATATATATATATATGTGAGTCTTTAGTGTCGGATTGATGTTTATTACAAATACAATTCAAGTTTGATTTTATTAATTCGTTTTCATTACTTCGATATACAATCAACCGAACGAAGCTTTGGTTTTTTGATTGATCTTTATCCAATTAAGATGACCAGTTTATCTAGAATATGATAATTATTAAGAAAAATGAACGAAATAATTATATAAAAAAAAAATCAAACCCTTAACAGTTACAATAAATCATAAAACATCTAAAAGTAAATTAAAAACTGAGTGTATAAATCAGCAGAGATGATTAATAAACCTAGGGAGGCCAACTTTATAACCAAGCTTTTTAACATCTTCTTGAACTTGTTGTCTGAATTCTCTGAAGCTGAAATTTCTATAAGCAGGACAATCACCTGAACACTCTATAACGGCGTCGTATGATGGACATAGAAAATATGCAGTTGAAAATCTCTCCACTGTTGGATTCGTCATCACACGGTGTTCCACACTTTTGTACACTCCATTGCTCCATGCCTAACAAAAGCACATATAGTAATCAAACGTGATTAAGAACTCTTTGAACCATAACGTAGCCAAACGTGTCTAAGAACTCTTAAACCTTAATTACCTGAAATAAGTCACCAATATTGATAATGAGAGCACAAGGGTTAGGTTTAACAGCGATCCATCGATTGTCTTTGATGAGTTGGAGTCCTCCGACTTGATCTTGATACAAGATTGTGAGGAAATCACTGTCCGTGTGAGGCATTAAACCGTACACCTCTGATGGTTTTGGACAAGGTGGATAACGGTTCATCCTTAGATAACAAGTATTTCTCACACATTTTTCTTTGAAGAAATTTGATTTTCTTCCTGATTTCTCTGCAAGAACCTCTGCCAAAGTATATGCTAGAGCCTCCGATTCCGAAGCAAATTTCTCCATTGTTGAGCTGTGATATAAAAAGAGAACACTATGACATGTTCCATATTATAATAAGGCGAATTATATATATATTAGAGTCATATAAAATCATGTTAATTTTGTGGAATATTTCGAAATGGAAAATCATAAAAGTGAAACATTTGCGAAAACCATGTGTTGTTAATTTATTATACCGCAGAATTGTTAAACGATAAAAAGTCAAATACAGAAAAACTATGAACTGAAGTTATAATATCAAAATATATTTAGATGAATCTATCAGTAAATATTTGTCACTAAATAATTTACATGAGTCTTATATATATTTATCACATAAAAACTGTGAATTCATTTAGTGAAGTAAAACTATCTAAACATCTCAAAGTTTATTTGTACATATATATTTCTCATACAAAATAAAAACAAAATAAGTTAAGAAACAACATCCAGCAATATATTTAAATCTAAATAAATTGTCAACAAACTTTCCTATATATTTACAAAAAAAAAATTAAATTAAATAAATAAACATCAAAAGAATTCCGCTTCTACAAAGACCCAAAATCTAGTTTTCTATCATGAACGAAGTAGATGTGTAATTTCTTTTCTTTTTTCACATAAAATAAAATCAGTTAATGCACAAAAGTAATCCGAGTTGTTGGTGCAGTAAAATAGCAGGCCATTTTTCGAAGTAAGCAATGGTAGCACATTTTACAGAATTTGTAGTTGATGAAATTTCATTCTCGGGCATACAAGTTGGGCTGACCCTGGACCATGCTGAGTAAAATATTTATAATAGATCTCTAAATTTTTTGGAAAAACACACACATATTTATATATATATATATATATATTCCAAAAGAAAATTTTCGACTCCTAATTTATAAAAAAAAAAAACTTTAGTTGAAAAAACTTTCAGATCCCCAATTCTCAAGGTCGGCATTGCATATGATTGCGAAAACAACTTAATACCTAGCTAGGGCTTAATTACTTAACTATGCCAAGATTGCGTCTATATTTTCTTCTATCTTTTAATAGATACTAATATTTATTTATACATTGTATTTCACATGCCAACTTGCTATATAGAAATTAGACATATAAAATAGTACTAAAATGAGAGAACATAGAAACGCATGAGAGATGGAGAATAAATCTTTGACCGAATGCCCAACAACTTTATTTTTGTAGGATTTTCATTTATTAAAGGGTACCCAATAATACTAATTAAATATAAATGACAACACTCTATTATATGCTTCAAAACCGCCAAACACTGAATTAAAAAATTGGGGTTGTCTCCCATTTTTCGAATATTTGACTATTTAATAAGATTTCTCTGGAGATTATGTTACTAATAGTCAAACACTTATATTAATCAAACATTTATCACATCTAGTCATTATCAATCCAAGAAAGACTATAGCTAGTCTTTAGCTGATGTTGTGTAATTAGAAACGACGTGCAAGTGTAATATTATTTCCATCTTGGAATTGAAAAATAATGTCCATATAAATTTCCAGAATAATTTTGACATTGTTCAAAATAAGTAAATTAATTGTCGAAATTTTTATCAGTAAAAATATCTATGTACCTGAGGGTAGTGAAATCCTTCTTGTCGGAAATATCTGTCATGGGAACATGAAATGCTTCCGACCAAGAAAGCTGCCGGATACAAGTAGCTGACGGCGTTCCCCACCGGTAACTCCCAGCGGAGAACCTCTCAGACTTACTTTTCTTGTCAAAGGGTTCCCTAAATACCCTAATTTGCTCTTGTCTCATCTTCTCCAAAACATCCATTGATATTCCATGGTTTATCACTTGGAAAAATCCCCACTCCCTCGAGGCTCTAGCAATCTCTTCCTTACATTTCTCCCTCTCCTTCTCGGCTCCATCGATCAGACGGCTGACGTCAATCACTGGAAGCTCCACCTCTTCGACAACAGCCGTGACAGAGAAGCTAACGGGTATTTGGGGAACATTGTTTTCTGTGTTTGTGGTCTGTTTAACCAAAAGGTTTTTGTATATTTCGTTGAATGGTGGATCCATGAGTATCAAGAGAGATCTATCAAGAAGAATCAAAGTTAGAGAGGATTGTGGGAAGTGAAGGTTATCAAAATATGTGTTGTGATGAGAGACACAATCCTTACATTTATATACACGTCCACCTATATGCATATATTGTATGTATGAGTGCAGTTTGTTCATATTATGATTTTAGTATAATGCCATGTTGATAATAAAAAATGAATTTTTTTAAAAAAATAAATAAATATTGTTTGCCGCCCATTGACCTTAATTACTTAACATGAGTTGTTGTTTGTTAATGACTAGACAAAAAACAATTATATAGTAAGCACATCCTTTTGCAACGTCTACATGAGTACGAGGATTTTGGGTAGCAATTAATTTACATTTGGAATGTTGATACCTATCAAAGTAAAACATTACTTTTGAGATTGAAATGGTTTTGTCAGTATTAGTATGAGATGGATAATTTGATAGCTAATTAGCTATTAAAGGAAAATCTTAGGAAAATATATACGATATAATTTTAATGCCTATAATATAACATACGGTGAACAAGATACGATAATGGAGATCAATAAATCTGATATTTATTAGAATAAATTAAGTTGGGGCTGTCTTGAAGAACATGATGTTGTTTCACATTCAAAGGTTTGAATATTTGATTGTCCGGACACCGTCTTTGGTTTCTCATGTTTTTCACTTCCTTCTATGTTGTACTATTGTTTTTTATTCTTTTTTCTTTTCTTTTCTTTTCTTCTTCGAATCTTTCTTTATTGTTTTAGCATAATCAATTATTAATCAAAAGATTAATCAGTAAGTTTTGCTTCACTGGATAAGACCAACTAATTTAAAACATTATTATGCACTACTTAATATGCATTAATCTAGAATCTGTAGTTTAAAACTCATCAGCCGAAACTTATGGAAGCTAGAGAAGCTTGGGGACCAAGGGAAAAGGGAGGACGACTTTTACTTTGTTTCTTGCTATATGACATTGGTAACGGTTACAAATTTGATTATCTACATTTCCTTTTAACAGATCTAATTAATTATTTAATTGGAATTATTATTTTGTACGTTTGTTTGAAACAACCTCCTGATATGATATCCGGATAATATAAAACTTATATCTATTTTTTTATCCTGGGGTTTGACACGCTTTTAGGAACCAATCTCTTCCCCTCCAAGAAATCAGAGTATCTAAAGTTAGTCAAAAGTTGTAGACAGTTGGTTACTTAGTCAAAATGTATAACTGGGAGAAATATTTGCTGATAATGTTTGATAATGCAACGTGATTTCTACATTATATGTTTAATTTCATAATAATAATAATTTATACAAAATTGTAAAATTAAGATAAATGAGAACTTTGTATTTTTTATAAATAAAGTATGCTATTAATAAAATATAAACTATGTTTAAAATAAATAAAAGAATAATACATTGGAGAACAAAATTCATTTATATTTTATAATTCTTCAACTTTAAAAGAAGAAGTAAGAATACATTAAAGATGATGTCAATGAGAACAGGTCAGCCGCAACACATTTTGAATATATGTTATATATATATATATATTCAATTACGCTTTTATATATGGTAGTTATCATCCAATAAATTTTCCACAGCATTTTCTTTTCTTTTTAGTTTTTTCTATCGTAGTTCTCATAACATTTTCTTATTTTGTAATCTGTGGTTAAGCATGTTAAAGTTAATGCTTTACACAATTGGTTGATTGCATCCATTGAAAGGCAAAAGGAGGCGCGGCTGTGGGATCACCGACGTTTTTTTCCTACTTATGTTTTGGCCGCTTTTATTTATCAACCATTTATATTCACGGGGATGAGTGAAGAAAAATAGCAATTCAAGAAAATGATGATTTAAGTAAAGCCTAGGAAGGCACTTTGCTGATTGGTCCACATATCATTTTCAGCTATAATTGCTTCATGACTTTAGTTTTAGCGGTTTATCCTGATCCTACAATATTTGTTTATTGACCTTATATAATTAATTGATATATATATAGCATGACGTACAGAGTTACGCCACAGACACTATTTGTTACTGGTAAGACTTGAGAGGTCCTAAACGAGTGAGCAAATAATAAAAATAGGATTATTCCCTAATGTCATATTACTACTGATAATCAAGATTTGGACATGTTTTTCATTGGAAAACTCTCTAGATAGCACAAACAAAATCACAAAATATCACACAATGAGAAAAATCTTCAAAACAACATTAATTAAAAAGTTTAATGATTAAATTCCTCCAAACCCTAAACTCACACTCTAATTCCACCGAATGAAATACTAAACCATCCAAAGTAAATCAACATTAATTAAAATGTTTAATGATTACACTATCCAAACCCTAAACCTATACTCTAATCTCCTCTCATAAATACTAAACCATTGAAACTAGATCTAGCTCCGGTTGTTGAAGAAGTAGAACATGGACAAGTACACTATTTTCACAATTGTATTCAAGTGGTTCACTGTGTCTTTGGCCAAAAATATATATCAAAATGCTGATCCCACTTTTTCCCCAATGCGTAGTTTATCTATACAAAGAACGATTCCAATGCCAACCACCGTTAAAGGAGCAACAAAAAGATATAAACAAATAAAGCTAATTAATGTTCAAAGAAAATTTGCAACCTCTCATGAATATAAATTTGATATTTGTGCACTCTTAAAACCTACAAACAGATATAGTCGTGTACGTGTAGTCAACTGAATCAACTGTCTTATCGTTCACATTCGTAAGAGTTCCTAAACAAGCCCATGCAACCAATAATATTAGAAAATGTAGATATTGTAGTCTTGCTTCTCCAAGTCGTTCTTTTCCAACCCTGAAACATGTAAACAAAATATTTTATGAAGACTACTAGGTTTTCATTCTATCAGAGTCTAGAAAACTATATCGTCCAATTAATACTGTCGACCTACACTAGGAGTTAGTCGGTTATAATTGTCTTCTGTCTTGAGAATTGGAGTAATACTGTTGATCTCCAATCAGTTTTGTTTTCACATCTCGCTCATAGATCATTAATAAAGAATTATGAGACGAATCATCTTGACATGATCCAAATGAGTCAATCACAGAACTTCAACATATCAGGTGGCACTGGATAACCCATTATGAAGCATCCATCTCACGGGAAGTTGTTCTACATCGATATATCATTAGTTTGTTTTCACGACGCTGTCAAGAATAGATCATGAGGAGGGTTGACACGATCGGGAACCGTGAAAACATTTTCTTTTATGAAACTGAAATAGTAACATAATTCATCAGTGACACCATGTCGACCATGACTTTGACCGTGCATCAATTTAATTTTGTGGTACAAATGAATGAAAATATTGGAGGTGGTTTCTGGTCCCGGATTGGTCAAACAAACCATAGACAATAAAATTAGAAAATAAAAACAAAGCATGTGATGATTAGAACTAGGTCCAACAGACTAACCGTTACCCTGAACCCTTTGTCGGCTCATACGTGGCGATTACCTTAAGCACATGCATTTATTTCCAAAATAGTTGCACAGAACAATTAGTCAATGACAATTGTTGTTTTGCTGCTAGAAAGAAAAGTCTTCTTGGTACTTGTGCAATAAAATGATCAATCAAATGGTTAGCCTCATGCTTCTGTTGACTTCTAAAATAAGTTCAATGTTCGAGACCACGTGCCAATAGGCAAATTTAACAAAAACTAACAAACTGATGATATTTGAATCATAATGTTACCCTATTCATTAAAATATTATATATTCTTTATGTTTTAAAATGTATATTTATACATTTTATCATCTATAATAAAAATGCATAGAGAATATAAAAAATGTACTTTCTGGAATCTTTTTTTTATATTCTTTCAACAGATAAAGTACTAATTATTGATCTTTCTCTTGAGACTAATGACTCTATTCCACCTGTACTGAATAAAAATAGAATAGAGCATTGTTTTGACATAAGAATCTTGATGTTAAGATCCGGTCTGAAACAATTATTTATGACCATGATTGATTTTTTTTTTCTTTTATGTTTGTTTTTCTCTCCTTGTCGGCTCCATCGATCAGACGGCTGATGTCAATCACCTGAAAATTCACCTCTTCTACAACAGCCGTGACACAGAAGCTAAAGGGTATTTCAATAGGTAACGTTGTTTTCTGTGTTTATGATCTGCATATACAGAAGGGTTGTGTATATTTCATGGAATGGTGGATGAGACCACCCATGAGAATCAACCCAACGAGCTTGATTAAAAGAACACTCTCAAATGTAAAGATCCCGTTAAACACTTTATGAGGGAATTTTGCATCTTGTATATAGTCTACTTTCAAAACAAAACTGCAAATTCAGAGCAGAGAGCTTCTAAAATTTTGTATCAATTCCGAGGTAATGCTTTTGCTATTTCTTGTGGGGCAAGTAAATAAAAGGTGAATGAGTCTGCACGTCGTAAGACTTGAATAAACGTTCGTAGATATGTCATATAGAGACTCAACAGTCTCTGAAACGGTCCTGGAGATCAAATAAAAGATTGACAAGTACCAATTTCCAAAAAAATTGTGTAGCTACACAGTTACGCTACGTTGTGTAGCTACATGTCTGTCGCCGACCAAGCTAAGTGGTCTTATTACACTCCAATAAATACCTCATTTCATTTCAAACCCTAAGAAGCCCTACTCAATAGATGCACAGAATCATTAATGTAGAAACGTGTTTTGATTTGAAATAGACATACATATATCTGAACTGAGATGAGGATCCAACAATGCTCAAGTCTCTGCATTCTCTTCTTTCCTTATAGCTTTCAGTCTTTCTTGAAGTTTCTTGCTTTGTTCGAAATTTACCTTCCGCTTCACAGCTTTCTGCACAAATATGTTAAGATATATATCTAAGAAGTTAATGTAATTACTACAAACCCAACCCCCCAAAGCATTGAAAACGTACTTCCTCTTAGACAATGTAAGTACGTTGGGCTATTAGTAAGTTTACCTCTTGGCGGAAACAACTAAGAAGCTTTACTTTCAGCTCTGTGCAGTCTCCAAAGAATTTTCCAATCGGATGATCTAAATGACACTTCTGGAATTCCTCAATTATCTGGAAAACATGTGACATACACAAGAATTAGTGAGAAGAACATAAGAGATCGTCATCCTTTTGATTAAAAATGACAAACCAAATGCAGTTATGTAGCTTGAATCCAACTGTTATTATAAGTGGCATTGCAAGATTTACAAAAAGCTCATATAATAATACACTGTCACATGATTTGGTACAAAAAAAACTAGGAGCTTATTCTCAAAGAGACAATCACACAGAGGTTACAAAGTATAACGAAGACAGATTCAGATAATACATATAAGCATGAATGAAGTGAGAGAAGAAATGACATAAACTAACCTCCACACACATTGGATGTCTGTGTGGTGTAAGTGGAGGATGCATCTTCTTCTTTTTTTTTTTTTTAAGTTCTGTAAGAACACAAAACTCTGAATCATTTGAAAAGAATGGTAAAATAAAAAAATCAGATCTTTCAATTCTCTGGTAAAAACCCAGAAAGAAAACAAGAGCAGAAACGAAGTTTTGAAGCCAAGATCTGACATTTCTGATTTCAATCAGCGTTATGAGTTAGAAGATCAAGAGTTCAATTACCCCCAGTTTATGACCTAATTGAAGACGAGTAACGAAGAACAAAAGAGTTTAAGTTACCTTGATTTGGTAATCGATGACCTGAGACTTTGTTGATAGAGAGAGGATTTGAGCTATACAAACTCAGAATCGGGGAAATGGCGAAACAGAGAGTCGATGGAGTTACGAAACGAGAACAGAGCCGGGTCAAAGTTTTCAGGTTAATGGGCCGTGCTAACCTTTTTAATCTAATGGGCCTTGTCCATTAGTTCTAAACGCAGCGTTTCGTATGTTTTTTCTGGGATGAGAATCAGACAGTAGAAGGGACTTGGAGAACAGAGAGAGATAAGAAGAAGAATCATCATCTTAGCTTTTTGCCTAAACTGTGAAGAAGCCACATGTAAGCTCTTTGACTCCCTAGAAAACGTCACTAATATCATCTTTTACGACTTTTGATTCACAACATATCTCCTGTGGTTGATTTTCATTTTCTTAAAAGAGTTTTCTGGTACTTTCAATCTGTTATGAATACAGAGTTTATCAACTGTAAGCTGAAAATGATAAAAGCTTTCAACTTTACGTGTTCAGTGAATTGATTCCTCAGGATGATTTGTTTGAGATATTCACTACCTTATCTTCCTCCTCAGACAAAGGAATCAACCAAACTCTTCTCCAAGAGGCCTAACAACGTTGTGGTTCGTACCTTTCTTCTTATGTCTCTGTCAAGAGATATGTTCTTAAGCTTCTGTTTCAAACAATTCAATTATTTCTTCAGGTTTGTGCTGCCAGAGGTCCAAGGCCTCGATACCCTCGAGTATGGAAAACAAGAAAGAGGATCGGAACTATCTCCAAGGCTGCCAAAATGATTGCTTGTGTAATACTCACTTTCACATCTCTCTTCATCATGTGTTTTACTAAGGTGATGATTCTTGTTATCTGCAGATAAAAGAACTGTCAAACGTTAAAGAAGAAGTTTACGGAGCGCTTGATTCCTTCATCGCCTGGGAGTTAGAGTTCCCTCTTGTTATTGTCAAGAAGGCTTTAGCTATTCTTGAAGACGAAAGAGAGTGGAAGAAGATCATTCAGGTACCAGCACTTTTGAGTTGTTAGTTTTTTTTTTTTTTAGTTGTGGAGATTTTTTTTTTTTTTAGTTATGTGGATTGTGTGTTAGGTGACGAAATGGATGCTGAGCAAAGGCCAAGGAAGAACAATGGGAACTTACTTCTCATTACTAAACGCTCTTGCTGAAGATAACCGTCTTGACGAAGCGGAGGAGCTCTGGAACAAACTGTTCATGGAACACTTAGAAGGAACTCCAAGAAAGTTCTTCAACAAAATGATCTCTATTTATTACAAGAGAGACATGCACCACAAGCTCTTCGAGGTAAAATGTAAAAATGCAGAGGGATTCGTTTCAGACGAGTTGATGTCTGAAACTATTATTATTTCTTCAGGTGTTTGCTGACATGGAGGAGCTTGGAGTGAAACCGAACGTTGCGATTGTGCATATGGTTGGGAAAGTGTTTTTGAAACTTGGAATGAAGGATAAGTACGAGAAGCTCGTGAAGAAATATCCTCCACCACAGTGGGAGTTCAGGTACATCAAAGGAAGACGCGTTAAGGTCAAGGCAAAGCAGCTTAATGAGCTAAGCGAAGGTGAAGGAGGCTTCAGCAGCGACGAGGATGATACTGATAATGATATTGAGAGTAAATCTGAAATGTTGTTGTCAGATAAGGAACCAAACAAAGTTGGTGAAGAGGAAGAAGAGCTTTTGGGTAAGAACCAAGGACAAATTGGAACATGAAGAGAACCCTGTCTTGATCATTTGGACTCTTGTTGAGATTTTATCTACCGTTGGATCGTGCAAGGAAAAGAGATGGACAGCCAAAGTTCTTCAGTGAAGCTTTCTTGGACTGTGCTTGGGTTACTAACAAAGAGCTTAGAATTAGTCAAAACAAGACACAATGAAGAGTCAACTAATGTCAAACTAGAAGGTGAAGCCTTTTGAGTGTGTCACTGTGTAAGCTTTTTAGGCAAAAAACTATTGTATCTCTGATCAAACTTAAACTCCTGTTAACTCCTGTTTGTTTTTCAATCTTCATCTGATTCTCACTCTAACCATCTCAACAGCTTCACTAACTGCATTGTTCTTTGCCTCTACGCTTGCACCTAAACTTTCCACGGTCTCACTGACAAAATCGTTTTGGGAATAAGATCAATTCATATCCGTTTCTGTATCGCATTTGATCCTTTTATGTATGTCCAAGACTCCAATGTTTTGGTAAGAAAGATGGCGTTAAAAGTTTTGTCCTTTGTCACTTTTGTCAGCGAATGTTATCTCTTGACAAGACCTTGAGAATGAAACTCTGTTATAAAAGAAACTCAACAGATACGTCTGAAAATTGGTCATTTTAGTGGTGGTATGAAGGTGAGGTTTCACTCTATCTGGCTTAGCTTAGCTATTTGAGTGTTATGCCTCAAAAGGATTCTTCCCAAAACTGCTTGGAAGTGTTTGGTTCGATGAGAAAGATTGAGACTGCCACCTTCACTTGGCGCTTATAACTCTCTTCTTGATTCTCTTGTTAAAGAGAATCAGTTTATAGTGGCTTTGTGTTTGTTCAGTGCTATGGTTCCACATGGGGTTATGTGAGTTATACAAATGTTCTAACCTATAAAAAGAAGCATTACAACAAAACACATTTTCAAGATTGAAGTTTCTAAATTTCTCAAACAAGTACACAATAATAACACCATTTTCTTTTTTCAATATTATATTCAATGAGCATATGATACAGTTTGTTGTATTATTGGTCAAGACTCAAGAGACAGCCACTCCACTTCTAGTTCTAATTCACCAGACTCGACGTTCTGAAGCTTAATCTGAACCTCTTGTTTCACTTTCCCATCTGCTATATTGATAATGCTATCCTCTATAAGAGCATTGTCATGCGATTTCAGCCATTTACCAATCTGCATATCTCCAAACATTTCAGGGTCTCCAAAAGCCATTGCAGATGTAATCAGAGGTTGTATATCAATCTCAGCTTCTCCCATTATGTCATCCGCAGAAAATGTGTCATAATCAAACACTTGCTGCCAAATTTGCCAGCAAATAACCCTTAAGTAAAAAAACTTCTATCAAAGACTCATCCAAAGTATAAGCTGATTTGGATGAAAGGTATTTTACCAACTTCACTGAGCCATAGTCATGAGGGACAGAGAGCATGAGTTCCTCGTTCCAGACCGGGTTTAAGTTGCTCTTCTTTACAGTTGATTGTGCAGTCTGTTAATGAGATGAAAATTATCAGCAATGGAACCTTTTAATAATCCAAAGTAATATTCACTTTAGTTTTTACCTGTTGTCCTAGAGTCAACTTAACATAGGGATCACTTGTCATCATATCTCGGACAGCTAAATTGGTACCCTTCTTGAGAGTAACCTTCAACAGTCCAATAAACTCAACCATGCCTTCAAGTTTCTGTCAGTGTTTTCTAAGTTTTTCAATACCATGAATCAAAAAGACTGAGAGCAATGTCCCAAGTTCAAAAGAGTATACTATACCGGCTGTTGTGATGATGAGTTTTTACGAAAGCTATCCATAAACTTTTTAGATAGGCTTGATGAACGATATGATGATGAACTCTTTGTACTAGGAGGGCCCTTCACAGATGTGATCCTCAAGCTTGGTTTCAGAAACTCTTGGAGCTCATATTTTGACCTGACAGTAAAACAGCAATGATGTTTGGTATAAAAACAACACTGTTTTTTGACAGGGGTTTTAGCAAAACCTACCTGATAAACCTCATGCGTTGGTCATGAGTAGCATCAGGTCCAGGCTTAGAGCAACCATCAGGTATAAATGCCTCGTAGATTGAATTGGCAGAGGCATTGCCTCCAATTTCAATCATAGAATCTACTTCTTCATCTGACCATTCATCTAATGTCACAGATAAGACCTGGAAACACCTCTCAAACTATCAATAAACCTGGAAAATAATCTGTCAAGAAGCAAATATATAATAGAACTAGAGAAAACAAAACAGAACAATAGAAGGAGGAGCAAAGAGTGATCACCTTTGAGATATGAGTGCCGAGGCTTCTGTGGACACCGCAACATTTTAAGCATATGAACACTCCGATATTTGCTGACCTGTTATAAAGTCAGTTACTGATTACACACAAACCAAGATTTCGTATAAGGATGCGGTTACATTGCTAGCTGTTAGAGGGATGACTTACGCCCACTTAGGATCAGGGCCACCACAATCAGCGCAGAATCGGTTATCAGATTGAGTTAAAAGCTCCCTTATTCTCCTTTTACCTGTGAAGCAACGATGAAGACTCATATAAATCTTACACCATAAAACCTTTTTGTGAATGTTCAGCCAGAAGTACAAGCATCATATGAGTATAGGAAGACCCAAAAGTTTATCTTTGTTAGAGAAATGGTTAAGAAAATAATAATACCTGTGCCAGGCTTTCTAAGTCCGGCTGCAGAATAACTCATTGCTCTTCTAAAGAGCTAACACAGAACAAAGACAACAATCACGCACAACTGTGTTAGAAAATACCAAAAAGTTTCATCATTCTTAAAGAGACCATGATCAAACTATGCTTATGTCAAGAACATATTGTATTCAGTACCAGCTAGACAAAGGGATAAACCCAAATGTAAATATAAATCAAAGTGAGAGAGAGAGAGAGAGTAAACAAAAAAAAAATCGAATTTTTCTCGTTGAAATGGCCAAACAAATCCGAAAAGATGGATCTTTATCCCATTCTTGAAACCATTTCAACGAAGAAAACACGACCGACAAGGAAAACAAAAAGCAAAGACTTACAGAGAATGAAACTCAACACAAAACCAATGAAAACTTTTTATGAAAGGAATAAGAACATGTACGGAAATATAGAACGAGGAGATATAGATTGGATTTGAAACTTCTTACCAATGAGAGGAGAGAAAGATGTTCTTACACAAACTTTGTCAGATGAACAAATAATTTATTATTATTATCTACAACATATTGACAACTACGTGCCGCTCTCTTTTACTTTTATTTTTTTCCCCACTTTTATCTTTGAACTGTAAAAGTTTGAAAGCTGTAACGTATGGCCATGTCAAGGGTCAAATACCAGATATTTTTCCTTTTAATTGTCGTTGACGGGTTTAGTGTTTCCTTTTCCATTAAATATCTCTATAAATGTTCTTACACAAACTTGTCAGATACTACATTTTATTTTCATCAAACTTGTGTTTAGTTGGAGTTTGGGTGACTTGTATCTCAAATATGGTTCTCGAAAAGGCAAAGGAAAGCAAACTCTTCTTGTTGATAACTTTAAAGACTAAACTGAGAGTTGGTAAACTCTGAAGATACTTTGGACTTGTCTATCGCCTTAATCTATAAAAAGTAATGCTACAAAACTGCAAATAAAAACTGGTCCATGGAACACACAGAATCCATCATAGTGAATACATTCTTCAAGCAGATTTCAACTTGTTCGATGCTGCTGCGAGGCCAGAGAGTGTTCTGTGTCCGACGAACAGCAGAAACACTCCCAACAAAGATAGTGCCTTTAGCGTCGTGAACAGATCCAACTGCAGGATACAAGGAGATGATCATTAGATTTTTGATGCAATGGTCTTTTTATAATCTTAATACAACAACCGGTTTTGAGAACTTGCCTTCAACCAGAAAAGCACGTAGAGAAGCAGAACAGCTCCAATTCCTCCATGGAAAAGAAAAGCGGATGTTGCAGCTCCAACCGATGATGGGAAGCTCTTTATGTTCACTCCCAACCGCGTAAGCTGAAATAGAAATTAAAAAAAAGTTTGTATGAGAGTTGTGAAACAAATGTAATGATATTTTTTTCGGATTTAAGTTTATGAATCCATTTACAAGCGAAAGAAGACTGACCCCAATCAGGAAGCCGATGAATGGGAGAACTATAAGACCCAAGAACACTAGTGAAAGCTGCTTCGCTGGAAGCTTTTCAGGAACACGGAAGATGTGTGATATCTCAGCCTTTGGCCCATATCTTGAGTAAGGGTCAGTGGGCTGTAGAGGAGGAAGAGGCGCCTTCTCTGGACGTTCTGGGAGGTCTAGTTCGATGTGGCCAAGGTTACTCAATAGAGAGTTCTCCTGGGAAATGAAAGGAAAAATAACATTGTTCAAATTTCCGAAAACGTAGATCAACTGCATTGGACCTAGAAGAACAGTACTTACCATAGAAGTATCTCCAATAGTCAGCTGGATCTCATACTTACCAGAGAGGTAGTAGAGCTTCTCAACCAATCCAAGAAAATCCTGAATGGGGAATTTAACGTTAACCATTAATATTGCATTTAGAACGTCATTTTTTTCACCAAACTTGACAGTAGCAAAGATGAAGACAGGTCGAAGAATATATTTAACAAAAGCCATTCAAGGTGTAGTTTAATGAACTTAACTAGAACTAATTCAGACTTCTTTCCAGAAGTTTTCACGAGAAAGATATGCTCGACCTGTGACTCATGTTTCAGTTTGAGAAATGCCTGCGTGGAAGTAAGCAAGTCAAGAAAGTGAACAGAGCAAAACCATTTATAAAGCAGAATCGGGAATGAACAAACCTGGTGGGGCTTAAACACAAGGCCAAGTGGAGTAGTTAACTGGAATGACAGGCGTAGCTTCTGGAGATGGTTTGCTGATAATGATACTGCTCCATCTTTAGTTAAATCTAGCCTACAATAGTTGCAAAACGGGATCCAAGGAACAAAATGATGATAATCACAACAGGAAAAGCTGCAAAAAAAAACATATTTTGTAAGCAACAAATGGTACAACTACGTACTTTTTCTGAGATTCAACGCTCCCAACGTCACTGTCAAGTACAGCAATTTCTGCGTTCTCAATGCTAATAGCTCCTGTGGCGGCTATATGCACTTTTGTTTGAGCTTCGGTTATGTAAGCTTTTTCATTTGCCGATTCATCTAGCAAAATCTGCAGAAAATGAAGCTTATCATGTTCTTGACATACATTGCGTATGAAGTCTGTGTGTAATATATACTAACAAGAGCAGTACCTCAAATACAAATGTATACTTTCCAACATCAAAGTTCTTAGGAAAGGAGTCCAGGAAGTACGTTGCACTGTCAGCGTCAAACTTAAGCTCCTGTATCGCAAAATTAAATGGAAACATGTAAACCGGTTTAGTGCAGAGAAAAGGGAATACTCACTAATGCGAGCTCAAATAGTCAGAGAAGCTACATTATTTACCTGGTTGTTAATTACTGAAGAACCCTTTGAACTTAGAGCTTCTGCGAGCTTCACACTAAGAGCTGGTGCCTTAGAACCGAGTACAGTGCTAACTTTAACCTAGTTCCAGACAAAGAGAATAAGATATTAAAATAATACCCAACACACTTATGGACCAAGGGTCTCCCCTCCAACATGAGAGAACTCTACATTTAAACTAATGAGACTGAGCACTCGCTACCAATTAAACATCCAATATCCAACAGGTAAAGCCAGAAAAGCTAGACTTAACATTAACCCACAGCTAAAAGTACTACTATTCAACAGGGACACGTAATCAAAGCTATAAAATCGAAAGTTAAGATTTCCTTACTAAAGTACCACACCCAGAACTCTAAGGGAACTGGATAAAACAGAAGATAAAAGAAAATAGCATCTCAAACTATGCCAGTCCCATCTTGGTGAAAGATTTGATGGGATACCTTCAGAGGCTCTTTCTTTGTCAATGAAATGACAGTAGATGGAAGAGACAAAATGAGTGGAACAGAGAACCTGAAATCACAGAAAACAACCGTAGCATATATTATTGCTCCCATAAAATAACAAAGTTAGAGCGAGAGCATGATAAATGAGCATCTGCTTGAAATTTCATACGTCTTCGAGCATTCAAACTACTATTCTTCTCTACAGATATCATTTCTGCCGCAATCATTTTGTTCAAAATTCTAGGATGGAGAACCAAAAGCCCTTCAGAACATTTTATATATGTAAAGAGAAGCAGGTTTCCTCTATCAAAAGCAACTGTTAACACGGGAGAACGGATGTAAGAGTAAGTCCTAGTATCACTCGACTCAATTAAAGGTTACTGAAATCTCGTCTAAGATGTGTACCGAAAAAAAAACAGAGAAATTGCAATAAAGGGGGCATGAAAGTAACTTGCCTGTTATCTTCCAAACAAGCTAGTGCATCTATTTGATTGAAGAAATCTTTGGCATCACCAGGAATTCCAACACCAAGAAAGAACTTGGCCAACCCAACTATCTTATCACCTGGAAGCTGCATGAGAGAATGGGAAATCGAAGGTGAGTTATCAACACATCTGGCAATATACAGGATATAGAGAAATATGGTTACTACATACGTTCAATCCTATGGACTCTGAAGCTGCAAATGACGTGAGCCCTCTAATTACTGATGCAGTTGTTGAGATCGGCCCTTCACTTCCATCGAAGTAAAATGTCCCATCGTCTAATAGGCCAAAAGATTTTTTTTTTTTAAAAAGACAAAATATATGAAGTGACTGAAGAAAATCTCCTATGCATAAAAATAATATAGCGAGCAGCTTACTGCATACCATATTTTTGGATACTGTCAAACAGCTTCAGGATACCCGTCTTCAGTGTCTTGATCTACAAGTTGACAAACAAGAATGATCACATGACCAAGTAATATTTTAACCAGATAAAATGGCAAAAAGGCATAACCAGATTTTAAAAACAGGTACATATATAATCATCAAAGCACAATCGTTTATTTAGTTACTAAGAGATTCCAGAACCAAAAGTAAATCAACACTAAACCAAGATATCGTAGTGATGTCTCACTCTCACCCAAAATATATTCTCAGAAAATCAGTAATCTAGTGCACCAAAGATCTCACTTACTAGTGACTGATCAATCTCTGAAGGTGCTAGTGAAATCACTCCAGCAAGAGTCTGGAAGGCTAAGCCTGAAGGAAAAAAACAGTCTCATGTTTAAAAGAACGTTAAAAAGGGGAAAATAATTTAAAAGGTTACTTGAACTTTAGCATTGTGAAGTATGACGGGTTAATCCAATAAGAAATACTTACCAGCAGCAAAGGTGTTTGATTCCGGATTGTTGGAGCTGTAGCGCCATTTTCCGTCACTCTGGCCGAGAGCCTGAAACAAATTCACTAAATAAGCCAAAACAATAATCGAAAAATAACTTAAGCAGTATGTTATATAAGAACTGAGTATTGGTACTAATATGCCACCGCTATATACACTTCTACAAGACTCTATAGTTGATGCTTGATAGTTCAGGAAATAGTGTACAATGTAACAAATAGGAGGTGAGCTAAACAAGTTCAGACCTTTACGGAACGGAAAATAGCTTCGGCATCTCCGAGAATTACATCAGTTCCAGAAAATTGCTCCTGCATATATGGAAAGGCATGGTCAAATATGAAGCTAACAAAAACGAAAAGTAGAAAAACAAAGCTATGTACTTGAAAACTGAGAAAACTCTCTTAGAATCACTCTATGTAAAAAGGAGAAGTCAATCCCACTCAAGAGATTCACCACAAGTGTAATACCTTAACAAGCACCAAGCCTCTGACAGAATAGTAGAAGTCAAGCAATAACTTGGCATCTTTAGCACCAGCTTGAAGTTTAGAGACAATATCCTTCAAAAGGAGAAATACACGAAGTTACTCTAGCCACTTAAAATGTAAAAGACCCTTGTGGTACAGTACAGGGAGGAGAACCAACTGTTTACCTTAGGAACATCTTCTCCAGATTTGCATTTGAGAATCCCATTAACGCTCAAAGCATAGAACACATCCTTCAGAGCAGAAGAAGGCGACGCTAGAACTTTAACCACGTTGTCACAAGTGGATGAGCTCAGATCAGACTTCTTATCAATTCCAAGAGTCTCCAGCGTCTTCAACGCTTCATACGCCTCCTCCAAGCTGATTATAACAAACCGACAGATTCAAACGAGTCCGTACAAAAAAACCATATACTAACACAATGAGGTAAGAACCAAACCTTTTGTAGGATCCATCGACTGGTACGAAGACATCGAGAGCCGCGGATCGGTGAGAGTCTGAAATCGGGTTAGAAAACGAAGCAGCATTGCAGATTGCTACGGCGAGTAGCGAAACTAGGAACCGTGCTAGACCTCGGGCCATCATTTACTGAATTCAACAGATCAGAATATAAACAACCACGCATCTACGACGACGGGCAGATCGGGAAAAAAAAAGGAAGATAAAAGAAGCATTTTACTACAGATCGGAAATAGATACTTACAGGAAGCGGATCAGAAAGACGGAGAGTGTCAGTAGTCAACGGAGACTGAGGTTTGAGAGAGCGTCCGCGTCCGCGTCGGATCGATCTATATTGGCTTTCAAGGAGAGGAGCAGAGAAGAAGAACCAACCGCAAGGCTTAAAAATGATGAGTGTGGTTCTGATGACATTAGCTGATATGACCGATCTACCCTCGTCTTTCAGCTTAAATTACACTAGGAATGACTATCAAAAAACCTTAAACCCCTTCTCCATTCAACCACCGTTTTTAATCATAAGGAGAGGATCTTAATAAACAACTCCGGAGTAACATGGAATCTATACCAAGATTACACGTATTTAATACATAGAAGAATTATATATTCTGTTAATCAGTAAAACGAGACTTTAACACCCATAAAGCAAGATTTTCAATGAGACATTGTGTAATCACTAATCAGAGCCTTAATACTGTTTCCTTCCGTGTCAAAAAAAAAAAATTATTGACAATTAACAGAAGAAAAAATAAAAAACTGGGTGTTCCTTACATATGTATTCAATATTTTTTAAAAACATGTCATATCACTGTGTTGATGAAAGTGTTTGCTCTGGATCTCTTGTGGTCAAAAATGGCTTTTTTTTCTTGCTAAAATTTGGTTGTGGTCAAAAAATGTTCCAGGACAACGACTGGTCGCATACATATTCACTTAAGTCTTTGCCTCATGAAGCATTCTGCAATTTATTATTAATACCTCCTCTGCAACAAGCTGAAAAGCAGAGGAGGGTATAACGATAAGACAAATGTTGTGTTTGCCAAGTCGTTGCACGGAGAAGCGTAAAAACGAGCCAAGCCAAAAACACTAGGTTCAGACAGATTTTAAAAGCGCAATGCTTGAACTTATAAGAATGTCAAGCCGACAGATTGAAATACACAAAAGCTTTAACCAATTCTTCTTGTTTTTGAAGCAATACTTAACTTTAAAAAACACAGCAGAAGAAACCAACTAGCTAGTAAAATCCAAAGCCTAAGACAAATCTTTTTAGCAACTATTAAAACCAGCTAGCTAGTAATCTTAAGTTGTAGGACCATATTTATCTGCAGCAACACTACCTTCCTCAGCATTCTTCAACGCCGACTTCTCCTTCAGCGTGGCCTTCGCTGTATCGTAAGTTGCGTGCAACCCAAACAAGAAGTAGTAGACAAGAAGAGCACCAGTCCAGATCCCAAACCTGACGAACGACTTTTCATCGATCGAACCAAGAAGAAAGATGTTAATAGCTATCGAAGCAGAAGGCAACCACGGAACCAAAGGAACACCCCATAGCTTCGGAGCCCTAGCTTGCGGCACAAGAAACTTCATCCCAACGGTAGACAAGAACCAAACAGGAACGGTAACGGCATATACTATCCAACCGTCCTTTTCCATAGCCCAATACACAGCAGTCGCGATGGAGGATGCAAGAATCAAACCTAAGAACAGCAAGAACTTGTTCCGGTCACGTGAAGTTGTTTCTCCTGTGACGTAGTATCTCCTGACAAGAAGAGCTACGGCGACGAACATGAAGATGAAAAGTGTGGAAACGGACAAGAGATCGGCTAAGATTCCAAGCTTTGTGAAGAATGCTATGAGAGCTGTCGCGGCAAGCATGACCACTGTCGCGTTAATCGGTGTTCCTGTCTTTGCGTTGACATGAGCTAGCCATGGTGGCATCATGTGTGCACGTGCGATGTGCGTCATGTACCTAGCTTGACCAATGGCTCCAACTAACAAAACGGTTGTCATACCTGCACATTTCAAAGATTTGGAATATATTAGGGATAAACCATATATATGTTATATTATATTAAGTTTTACTACGTAATGTTTTTTCAAAAACCAGACATTTGTTTAATGCTTAAAGAAGTTAAGATTTTGAGGTTCTTTTTTGAAAAAAAAAACTGTAATTATAAGTACAAAGACAAATAAAATAATGGACGTTAAAACCGTTGTTAACTTGTCATACCTTTAAGAGCACCAAACGCAACAATGTACTTAGCCCAATCCCATCCAACCGCCGAGAACGCGACAGAAAACGGCGCGTCAGGATCAATCTGCCCATACGGTTGCATGAGACATAACGTAATCGCCATGAGACAATAACAAATCGTGGTAACAACCATTGAGCCGACAAGACCAATGGGAATATCTCTCCCAGGGTTCTTTGTCTCCTCAGCCATAGTCGAAACCGCATCGAATCCAATATATGCAAAGAAAAGAACCGACGCGGATTTAAACACTCCTCTAGCTCCAAAGGGAGCGAAGTCTGAATAGTTTTTGAGGTCAGCTCTGGTTAATCCAGCGATGATCACGAACGCAATGACGACCATATGGATCATAGAAGCGATGTAGTTGAAGACTGATGAGCCTTTTGTGCCAATAACGGCTAAAACGCAAATGATGGCGCAAACGCCGACAGCGATTGGATCTAAGTGGCTATAGTCTTCGTTGAGACTGTGAGCTATTATGCGGAAGTCATCAGGTTTGTGGTTTAATAGAGTGGCGAAGTAAGAGGTCCATGACCGAGCCACGGCGGCTCCACCGACTACGTACTCGAGGATTATATTTCCGGCAGCGATGAAAGCCATGAAGTCGCCGAGCTCAACTCTCAAGTAGGCAAAAGAACCGCCTACACACATTCGTAAGAGTGTTATGCAAAGTAAACATGAAAGAACTTACATGATATGCCCTTTTCAAAAAATAAATTAAAACATTACATGATCAGGATTCACGAAATAATTGAGGCCAAATAATGAACTAAGAGTTTTTTGGTTGTTTACTGGGGTTGGAGTTTTAATATTTGTTATTTGAACCGTACTTGTAAATATTTAAATTATTTATTTGTTGTTTATTTTGATAGTGTCAAATATTTGATTTTTCAAACCTAGTACATGAAAAATAACAAATATAGGAAGTATCAAGTGTATGTGGTTAGTCCTAATAAAGTATGATGTATGTTGTTATTTAGTCCACATCCTTTAGAATTTTAGGCAAATCTACACGCCATATGGAAATGGATAAAGAACTTTATATTTGCAAAAAAAAAAGTGTTTTTATTCTCTTTCAGAAATCCAAGTTTTTTTGCATTTACACCAAAAAAAAACTTTATATTTGCATTAATTTGTATTTTACAAAAAGTTACACATCCCAATTTTAGTTTGGATTTTTTTTATGTTAACGCCAACATAATTGCAGAAAATATGTTTAAATCAAATGGAATCAAATAACAATTTTCTGATATAAAAGATGTTAAAAATGTAATCTCTAGGACCAAACTATTATCTCTAGCTAGTGGGATTTGTGGACGATTTTTTCAAACTATTATCTATATGCTTGCGTAAGGTAAATTGACAGTACGTTAGAGCATGATTAATCTGGGATTTTTAGGGTGGAATTTTTAGTTTTTTAAGTTAAAAATTAAAAAACAGTTTCTTATATTCCGCTAAGAATTTTATCATGAGAATCCCGGATTAATGGTTTTAGTTGCTTTCCTTTTCGAATGATTTAACCAAAAGAAAACAATCTTTTTGTTGGTCAACCGCCTAACAATCTGTACATCCCAAACAACAAGTAACTATAAAATACTAGAAAATAACAATGTCATTTAATTGTACATGCCAAACAACATGTTGTTCAGACTTCAGACAATTAATTAGCTACCAGTTGTGTGTGAATAGATATTGCGTGAAAGTGTGAACGGCTCACTCTCAGAAGTCAACTAGTTGACCCCGGAGAACCTATCTCGCCGTAACTGAATATACATATATATACCTTTCTTTTTTTTTGAAACTAAAATATATATATATACCTTTCATGCCGTGAATTTAAAGCTTTAAGACTAAACGATTAATAAAAAAAATTACTCGATCTAAGAAAATAAAAGCAATCCCACTAGTTTTTTTCTTTAACGACTGCAATCCCAATAGTTATTCTCTGATTAATTATGACACTTCATATAGAAGATATTTCTTTCCAAGAAACGAGGTTCCGTTAATTTTCAAAAAAAACGAAACGAGGTTCCGTTTCCTGAATAAGACTATGGGTTTTGGTTTAAGATGAAAATCTTACAGTAATAATCTCTCCAAAAAAAAATTCTTAATTAACGTAATTCTCAAAATCACATAAACCTAAAGCTCAAAAGAAAGATATTTCACGTACTTCTCAAAACCATAGATCTTTTACTGCACGAAAGTCACATCAAACCTAGTTTGAGAATAGTATGGTAATTATTTTTCAGTTAAAAACAAGAAGAAAAAAAAAACTTTTTTTACCTGCGACAGGAATCTCGACGGCGAACTCGGTGTAACAAAACACGGAGAGCATGGCGGAGACACCTGAGACGACAAAGGACAACACGACGGCTGGACCGGACTCATTCCTTGCTTCTTGCCCGGTGAGAACGAATATTCCTGACCCGATAACTGCACCGACCCCAAACCACATCAGATCCCACCACGTCAACGTCTTCTTCATCTCGTTACCACTACGTGCCTTCATGTCGTGAATCTCCGCCGAGTCGACAGACCGAGTCATCACACGGTCTATGAACCGACTCGGTGTTTCTTTAAGGGCTTTAAAGTAGTTCCCCATGCTTTTGAACGATTCCTCCGGTAGAAAATCATCTTTCGTGCATGAACAGCCTCGCCGACGTAGCCCGTCGTCACCATGTTCTGATCCCATTTCCTTGTAAAAAAATATTTGATTTAGATTCAGATTCTCATTAAAGATTCAGAGATCAGTTTCATATATAGAGAAGAAGTTTTGGTGTGAATGCAGACAATAAAGTGAGAAAGTACAGAAAGAGAGAGGATGAAACTGAAATGGAAACGGAATCTTGAGGAATCACTGGACCTTAAAGTCTGGCTTACGTATAGCCATTATTATCATTTTGAAAATTCTTCTGTAGTTAGATCTTTGATAATTTTAATTATTTATGTAAAATAGCTGGAAAAAAAACTAAACGAAAATTAAATTTGGAAACCTGAAAATTAATCGACGAGTTTCGTTAGCTGGTCACTTGTTGGTCAGTAGCTGTATTCTTTGACCTTTAAAAACTGAAAACTATTCATTCAAAAAAAAAAAAACTGAAAACTAAACAAACAATAGTGGGGAAAAAAGAACAATATATCAAAGAGTACAAAAAGAAAAGAAATCATGTGTAACAAGTTATCAGCCATAATTAATTTAGTTGTATATTATTGCGTGATGATAGAAGCAATAATAAGAGCTCATCTGTTATACGATATAAATTTTCTTATTTGAGAGTATACATGCATATACGGTGAGGACAAGGAAAAAAAAAAGAAAAGAAAAACAAATACGTGAAAGTATACGTATGCAGACGATAAGATGTGACAATGACCACGACACTTAAGCCATATCAGCTGTAGATACTGGACAGTATTAATCGAGGTCAACTGTAGGGACCAATAGAAATTTGAAGTCAATCCACTTTCCAAGGATCTAGATCTGTCTTGGTCAATAATAATTCATCACTTAGAGCACTAATAATTTTTTCTTTAATATTCCGATTTATAAATAACACACTTGGTCAATACTAAACCCAAACCATTCTCTCAAATCATTTATAAACCAAACCGGGAACGTCTTTCTGATTTCAACAACAAAAAGAGTTGATAGAGGTTTTGCAAAGGAGATCTAGACAGGGTTTTAAAGGTACATAAATCCAGAATTAACAACAGTGAGGGCTTGTCAATGTTAAACACTGAGAAAATACTAATCGCCACTAGCGCATCCTTGACAACCGCAATGGACGCATTCAACCACTTTCTCTTCACGCAAGTGTTTTGGAACACGACACACACATGTTGTTCCATAGTTGTGGTCTCTAGGCTGTATGCATCGCAAGCAGCATAAACGTTCATATCCTGACTGCAATTCACAAAACAGAGTGTTTAGTAACAAACAAATAAACATAAATATACATATATATGACAAAATCAATGTTAACTGAAAGTAAGCAATCAGTAAAATGTAGATAAATAGTCCGGATGATAGAAACCTACAAGGCTACAAACATAAATATACATCTGAACAGAAAGCAATGACTAAGTCAACAATACTTCACATATCTACAATGCAATGGATTATGCCTAGAACTGCTACAAAACCTCCAAGATCGCTTCAGTTTAGCCTCAAACAACTTAGCTACACAGACACAAAGTCAAAACCAAGAAAGAAAATAAAGAAGGCAACCTACCTTTTTCCATTTGGCAATGAGGTTACGATCTGCATAGCCCTGATCCAAGCAAAACTCGTAGAGCTCTTTAGATATCTCCTCCCTGCGGTAATAAAGGTCATAAACATAGCGACTCCTCTGATGAGAGAGTTTGAAGATTGGCCATAAAGCTTCACACTTTCTCTTGCCATCGTGTGTATCCATCTCAGCTGTAAAAAAGATAAATAGTTTTAAGAGCACAATCTAAAGGGTAAAAGAAGCAAACTTTTAGGGCATCTGAAAGAACAAACAAACCTTCTCTCATCTTGGCATCAAGCTCACGAAGAGTAGGCTCGATCAACTCCCAACCCTCTGGGTACTTTACTCGGTTTGTCTTCACCTTTGGCATCTTCTTTTTTTTTTATCCTACAGTTTATGCAAACTCGCAACGTTATAAAAGAGAGGAAACAATTATCCAAAACGAGTCGATCCAGATTAAATTCAGAACAACCAACGTCGAAGAAACGGAAACGACAATGACTACAAAGCGTGCGAAGAAAAGATTAGTATAAGATGGAAATAGAAAAAGCTTTACCTTTGGAGAAACTAACTGACGGAGGAGACGAGGGAGTTTGAGGAGGAGGAGGAGGGAAAGATCGCGACGGAGGAAAGATAAGAACCAACGTCCGTCGTTGAAGCCTCTTTTAGGTTTGGGTTGGGTTTATTAAAGTGTGTTATATCATTTGTTCAAAAAAAAAAAAAAAGTGTGTTATATCATCTGGGCCGGTCTTACTGATTTCTTTTTATATAATTGGTTTTCAAAAAGTTTGACCACGTTTTTTTTTTGAAAGGAAAATTGGCAAACATGAACTTACAAATTTAAGCAAAAAAAAAAAGTTTTAGAATTAAAGTTTTTTTGGTTTAAATTTGTAATTATTTGCCAGTTTTCTATTTTTTAAAAATCAATTAAAAAGGTTTTCGATAAATGCTATGAAAGTTAAAGAAAGTCTAGATGGTTTCATTGGTCTGTATTTGAATCAGATTTTCGAAAAGAGAATTTTCGAGTTATATGACTAGAGCTCAAATACTCTGAAGAGGACAGAGATAAAAGAACGTTTAGCAGAGCGCGGAAGAAAAAATTTCATCTTTGTCATAAGCAAATGAAGAACTTTCCAAACACTGGAAGTTTATACCAATCAAACATCTTTCATCTTTAGACATTGTCTGCAATTATTTGGCAAACTGCAAGAAAATGACCAGTGCTACTTTTAGTCTGGAACCGCATCATGCTAGCCACTGGAATACACATACAAAAAAAACCTCCAAAAGCGTAAAAAAAAGGGAAAAAAAGAAGAATAAGATGATTTGCTTATTCCTTCTTCCCGATTCCATTGGACATGTTGTAGATTCCTGTTCCCTGTTTCCAGCCACCCACAAATCTTTCCATAGTTAGATGATGAACAGATTAAAAATACTCGAAGAAGAATAGATTTGAAGAAAACATAGTAATATGAATAAGCATGAATACATAGTTCTGAAAAAACTAACAACAAAAGAGATGAAACTTACAATCATGTAGAGAGAAGATGCAGCCAAGGCAAGAGGAATGGCAACGGAGGTGACCTTGTCCATGGGTCCTTTGAGGTAAGTGTGCCTCTGGATGCTCTGGAACAACCTCTGCTTCTCAAGAAGCTTCTCTCTTGGCCTAAATGGAGTTTCGGTCAACATGATACTGCAAATCCACAAATTACACAAAAACCCCCTCATTACAACTCAAGGCATCACCAATACAATGAGATAACAACAACGCATTAATAATCCAGAAGAATATTCTGATTAAAACAAGCCATCAGATAAAAAGTAGTTCTCAAAATCATAAACTAAAGTTCTATACTTTTTCATCAAAAGGTTAAGATTCAAGCCTTTCTGAGTAAACCCAGATGAATATAGGTGAAATCTGAGTAATAGAACGGGAACGATTTGAGATCGATAAGATCTTTAGAAAATTATGAAACTTTACGATTAAGGAACGATTCCACCGAGCAGATGCGAAAATCACGACTGATCTAAGAGAACATTCGAAGAAGCTTACCTGAGAGGATTTAATCGACAAGATAAGGGAGTTTGATGGGAGATCCGTGCGCAGATGGAGAATGAAGAAGAAGCGGACAAAATGGCGTTGAATCGTCGTCTTAGGGTTGGGTTTAGCCACTGTTATTATTTGGGCCGGTAATAAATCATAGGCCCAATTTAATCCGATAAATCAATTTTTTACAAACCAAACCGGACCTTTCCCCGGTGTTTAGAGAGTGGATCAGAGAAAGCGATTACACTGCAACTTTTGGGCCATTTTGTTAAAATGAGATGTCTGAGGTAAAGGTGATCTAATCTCTTCCATTCCGTTTGTACTTGTCATGGTGGAATGAGACTCTGAGAAAACATGCTGTTGAGAGATATCAGTCAAAGTTCTATATAGGTAGTTTAGACAAATAATATTTGTTATATAAGTACTGTATAACTCTGATTAATAAAGTACGAGGTCTTGAACTTATATTCAGGCTATTGGGACAATGTACTGGGACTTAAACTTATATGGCTTACATAATGTTCCACGCATGATACTACTATTCAACTCTTACTTACAAGTAGCCAAATGCGAAATACGTGTGATGGAAATCGAATAATTCGACCGAGCTGATTGCAATTACAATATGTATAACGAGTGTATATTTGCATCAGTCTCTATTGTTTCCAACAATAATCAAGAAATTTATATGTGTGTAAACGTATACGAAACAACATCCTTATTATTTTACAAAAAAAAACAACATCCTTATTAAAGCAGGGTTTCGAAAATTACAACATGTAGAACCCTCAATAATCCAACTGATCATCAAGAGATACAATCATACAACAATTAAATATATCGGACCTTTTAGATAATAATAAAAAGGTCCGAATCTTAAGCAAACTACATATAATAACGGGTGCACACAAAAATACGGACCCGATCAATTCAAAATATAAGTTCCTTGCATATAAGCAGATCTTAATTTTCGAAGACAGAAAAAGAGCTTGGAGCCTCAACGAGAAAAACTCTTAGAGGTAGATCCAGAATTAGAAACCGAAGTAGAGGAAGCATGATGATGATGATGAGATGATGTCATCTTATTAGACGACCTCACCATCACCCCACCGTTGAAACAATCTTCTTTATACTCTTCTTCTTTGATCGTGTCTAGCTTCTGCTTCGCTGCTCTATGCCTCCTCATAACCGTCACAAACTGAGGGGGAGCAACCTCCGATACAAACCTTGCTAGACGTGAAGTAGCCATTTCTTTTGGTGATCAAAATAAATAACAAGAACTGTATGTAAGGAAATGTAAGAGATGATTGAGTTTGAGATCTCTTGGTTTAATTATGGAATGCTTGAGATATGAAGCTCATATATATATGTAGATGATTTTGTGTAATTACCCACGTCTAAGGGCACTTGTTTTTGACGTTTTGTACCGTCATTAGCTTTTGTAATTGAATGCATGGACACGTGTATCGTACGTCTTAATTAGTTTTGTTGCCAGCAATCTTTAAAATGTGAAGAGATTTTTAATTAAAACCTCTGGATTTCTCAGTAATCTCTTGTTGAACAATTCGTCTATTAGGATCGTAAACTTAGGCCTAACTGCTCTTGCTCACAAATTACACGCAACAAAATAATAACCAGTGAGAAAATCGAAATTAGGGTGAATTGATGATGAATTGAGAACTTTTGAACACAATATAAGAAAAAACAACAACTGTGGTGAGAAGAAAAAAAAGAGAAAATGATAGATAAAATAAATGAATAAAGAGAAAACGTGCACGTGTCAAATTTACTGTGGAAGACGTCATCTCTATCTCTGTCGGAATCGATAACTGACAGAAGATAGCTTTTCCCCGTCTGAATCTCGTGGTAGTCTGTAACCGGTCGTATCAACGTGTCGACACAAAATCTGGACTTCTTGTTGTCCTTGTTTATAGTGTTAGATTTTTCTTTAATATCATTAGATTTTTTTTTTCATATAAAGTGGCTGTTTGGCTCTAGGAAATCTGAGAGAACAGTTTTTTTTTTTGCTAAAAACAATTTTTTTTCTTGCCAACAATAACAATTTGATACATTTGTTCTATATTTCAAAGTTTCAACCATATATACGCCGGCAAAGACCATAGACTTGTAATTACTTAAAATAAATTAATATATATATATATATATATAATCAAGAACCAATTAAAATGTTAAAATACAGAAATTCATTATTTTGGCACTTAATTTTTAGACACACACCTATAGAAGACTATAAAAGAGGGAAAATGAAGATTAAAATTTCAAGTAATTTGTATGCATTACATCATTATTGATACGTCATCACTTATAAAAAACTACAATTTATTTGGACTAACCTATTGACTTTTGTTGACTTCTTAGATGTACTTTTAAAGTATCTGTTTCGTTTGATATATTAACCATGTCTTGAATAATGATTATCAAGATTATCATATAGAATACTCTATTTGTCAATGACAATAGAAATCCATTCTCAAACAAACTCAACTGAGAAAAAAGAAACTGAAACATTTATGCATCTTGAAATTATATATCTGCTAAACAGTAACAAGGAGCATGCATGAGTTTCACCTATGTTGTATAGAGATTACATGTCGGTTTTTTCACCAAAAGAAGATTACATGTCGGTCTCTATTCTCTACTATAGCGTTACATTCTAAATCTGTATGTTAGCTAAAAAATTCTGAAATATCTGTCCACAAAATATCTCACTAAAATTTGTTGATCATTAAACTTTTATTTAAATTTTGGCGCGTAAAATTGTTTTTTCATGAACTTTAGTTCAGACTTCAGAGTCAACCCTCCTTATACAAGTTACAAGCAGAAAAGATATATTGGCACGAAATAACCAACTGGTCACGACTAAATATCAATTTATATTAATTATTAAGAAAATATCAGACAAACATTCTCTGTCTGGCCCTTTTGATGCAAACTTTCAACACTAAAAGAAACCCAACGAAAACATGAAAGGAAAAAAGGAAGAAAAAATGCATAAAATAAAACTGAAACATTATTAGCTTAAGATAAAGAGACAACGGGTAAAGCGATTCAACGGGTAAACACACACTTGATTCTGATTCCGTTCATGTGATGAGGGCCTAAAGATATCCCCTCCTTCCACTCGTGCTGGCATTATGATTCATGTACATAGTGTTGTTGTAGCTCTCGTTCCAAATGTTTGAATCATCTTCATTTGTGCGGTTTATCAAAGGATTACCAATCAAATCATTGGCTCCAACGTCGTAATAATGATATATCAGAGATATTTAAGGCCTCCATTGGTGGAAAACTTCGAACCGGAGGGGCATTGTTTACCATATCACCATGAATCTCATGCAAACCGAAATGGTTCCCAACAACAACATCAGATGAAGAAGAGGAACCACCAAAAGATCCAACAAACTCGTTAGCTTGTTGACAATGTAAGAAAGGTTGGTGATGATTAACCTGTTGGATCTCAGCAGATGGTTGATCTATCTTTGGACGCTTGGCTTTACGGCCACTTCCACCAATCGGTATGTTCCTCAAAGTCCCACCATGAGTCCAGTATCGACGACAATTCTTGCATGAGTAGCGCGGCTGAGACAAGCTATAGTTGTTGTAGTAACAGAACTTGGTATTGTCAGAGTCACACCGTGGACACACTCGAGCTGGAGGTTTCTCTTCATTCACTTGATTGTCTCCCCTCACAAAAACATTCAAGTTATCCATTTTTGTCAAGATATTTACTGGGATTTGTTATTGTTATTGCTATGATATTTGGTGTTGTGGGGGGGTGTCTACTTATATAGGCTATTAGGGCGTGAAAATTGAAGAAGAGATACATTTGGGGTTTTATAAGAGTGAGATTACGAGAATAACGTGTCAAAAAGTTGTGTATTCATAAAATCTGAAGATCTAGCTACACACCATAAACCATAAGCTAAGTCAAAAGCCTAGGCTCGCGTACTCTAAACTCTTGTCCTATATGATTAATGCATAATCCTGAAAATATGGTTAACTGAGTCAATTGTATTACATTAACAAAATCTGGAGACATTGAGAGTAGTATAATGACAATTTAAGGCAGAGTAAATATATATGATTTATTATTTAACATTTATGCAACTGGTGAGATATTGACAATTTTGCATTTCTCCATGATCTTAGAAAGAAATTAGAGTTTTGAAAGATTAAAGAGAGTCAAACAATTTGACTAGTTTTTTGTAACCACAGTAGTTTTTTTTTAACAACTACTGAGATCTTAACTGAAGATAGAAAAGAAGGCAATCTCTTAGTTTCTCAAGCATTTGAAGCTATTTCAGCTATAGTTGCGATATGGAGCACATCCATTACATGCATAGGTCAAAAGAATGTGCATGTTTTTGTTGACTTTATAAGAAACATTATTTATTTTTAAGAAAAATCCTTACTTCTAATGAAATAAGAAAACCGTGGTGATTATAAAAGGTTTATAACAATTTTCTTTTATCAAACTCCAAAGTAAAAAAAAAAAAAACTCCAAAGTTATGTGCTGGTACCAATGGTGCGTTGGGATAATTGTTTAATGCATGGATTTTCCTGGGGAGAGATGCTTCATGTTATCGGTATTAGCGCTGATTCATCCTGGGTTTAAGGAGAGATTAGAACATTTCCAACCATTAAGTTTCTTATGGTGGGTATTTAGACCATGGTTAATGCAGTTTTTAGAGAGGTGTCTAAGTGTAGTTAATTAGAAAAAAATATACTCCTTCTGTTTCTAAAACATCCATATTTTAGATTTTTCACACTTATTAAGAAAAACATAAAATTTTAGTTATCAATGCATTGTTTTTCTTAATTAACAATTTCTCATAATTTTGAACCAATAAGATTTTAGTAAATACAATTATATTTTTGGAATTGTACAAATTTTCATTAAATAGTGTATTGAAAATGTAAAAAATGTATCTTTTTTAAACAAAATTTTTTCTAAAACATGAATCTTTTAGAAACGGAGGGAGTAGTTTTTAACTAAAAAACGTCTCTTAAATAAGGTACATAAAAAAATGTCTTTTAGTGCTTTACACTATTAACTAATTTTATTAATTAAATATTCATTAAGAACCTAACTAGAGTTTCCCACATTAATCATGTTTTTACATAGATAAATAATATATTTTAATTTTATTTAATTTTCTGTTTTAAATTTTATATACAGAGAAAAAGAAATGGACAAGAAAGTGACACATAGGAGAAGAAATTTCATATCGGTTTCTTAGACCACCCACAATCGGAGTATTGAAACACACTTTCAACAGGTGAGACTCATGCAATGATGATGTTAAAAAATGTGCTTGTCTACGTGATATCAACATGTGTTAGAAAGTTTAACAGCTGAAAAAGAATTTTGTGGCCTGTGCTGCCACGTGTCACTCTATGGTTGGCCAGAACATTTAGACCTCCAAACCACTTCTATTTTCACTATATATTTTCCTCTAAAATAAAAAATCTCTATTATAGAGGTGGATTTGCTTCAATGTATGTCTCTATAGTAGAGTTTCCCTATTAATAGAGGAAAATATAGAGATATACTATTTTCACTTCTAAATAGAGAGGAAAAAAATAACATTCTTCTATATTTTCCCTATAAATAAAATAGAGGAACTCTATTATAGAGTCATACATTAGAGCAATTCCAACTCTACAATAATAGAGATCTCTATTTTAGAGAAAAATATAGAGGCATACATTGGAGATGCTCTTAGAGGGTGTGTACACGGGCGCGGTGTATTACAAATTTTTTTTAAAAAAAAATCTGGATAAGATTAAATGTTGTGTTCTGATTGGCTGTGCAGATTACTTTTGATTTTTATCCTCACCCAATAATTCTAACACAATTTTTATATAATAAAACTATTTTAAAAATTTAAATTATATCAAAATTCTAGATTTTTTTCTCTATAAACGAAGACCACTCTCATCTCATTTGGACACAAAAACGTCATTTTCATTATAATAAACTATTTTAGTGTATTAAACCTTTTTTTTGTTAAATGGATCTCAATAATAATCCTTTTAACACTCAAAACTCTTCTATTTTTCCGTTTAATTTCCTATATCCCAACAAATATTAATTTCAAAACAAACTTCCAACCAACCCCAAATTTTTCCAAATTATGATTTTTCACCAAATTTCCTCATGCCATCATCTGTTCCAAATTATCCTCGAAATTGTGGTTCGATGATGCAATATTTTTTCTCAAAGACCTCCTCTTCTTCTACTCCAACGGGTGATGAAAATGTTCCAAGAACAGCTGAATTTCCCGAATTTTCTACACAAATAGCTCTTGGTGGTATGAGCGGTGTTAGTGAACCTATTCCCGAAGAAAATGCAGATGACTCAGCTCAAGCTCGCTGCAAAAGCCCTAAATGGACCACCGATCAAAATTTGGTGCTATTTAGTGGATGGATTAAATATGGAACATACAGCATTGTTGGCAAGAATCAGAACAGTGAAGCATACTGGAGTAAAATTTCTGAGTATTGTAATGAGCATTGCTCATTTGATCCTCCATGTGATGGAGCTCCATGCAGAAATTATTTCAACTATATGAATAAAAAGTTGTACTAATTAAGTTATATATTTTTATTTTGTGTGCTTTGTATCGTATGTGCTTAAAATTTCTTAATAATGTGTGTTTGTATCGTCTATATTTAAATTTTCTTAATTTTATTTGTTTTAATAATATTAAGTTTTTTATTTTTGAAAATAAAATTAGGTAAATATCTAACTTAAAATGAATATGTTTTTAATTTTAATTTTTTATTAATATTGATTTTGGTATTATTTAAAAAGTAAGCTAAGTATAATTTTATTCAAAATAAATATTACTAAAGTTTATGAAATTTTAGTTTTAAGTTAATTATTAATATGTAATTATTATGTTATAAAAATATGAATTAAAAGTTGTGGGGGGTAAGGTGTTGATTTTTTTTAAACAAACAATTGTAGATGTTTAAAATGAAGTAAGTGTTAGATAAATGAGGTGGAGAGAGAGAAGATGATGTGGAATATTAAAAATAAAAAATGAGGGTGTTGAAAGTAAAGAGGGTGTTGAAACCATTGTACATAGTCTAAGTCCATAGATTAGATACTTTTCTTGTTCTCTTTCCTCTTTTTTTTTATAATTTAATTTCTGACAGAAATTTCTATAAGAACCTGTTGTTGGAGGTATTCTTAGGGTATAGCATATGTCAAGAAACTACAAGAGTTTCTTCCCTACTATAATATTATTATGTTTTATACAGTTTAATTATCTAATTAATTTTTAAATCAAAAACAAAATTGAACAAGTAATAGAGTGACAAGTGTTTAAGTGGTCTCTCATGTATTTTTAATAGTCCCTCGTTGAAGAGACGACCCCTGAACTCTTTCTTCTTTTACTGCTTTCTCTTTCATGTTTTTTGATTAGTTTATACTCCATCCGTTTAAAAAAGATACATATTTTAGACTTTTCATATATATTAAGAAAACACATTAAAATTTGATTATAAATATATTATTTTTAGTGAATAACAATTTTCTATAACTTTTAGCCAATAGAAATCCAATAAACACCATTAACTTTTTTAAAATTTATAGTATTTCATTAAATTATACATTGAAAAGGTAAAAAATGTATCTTTTTAAAACAATATTTTTTTAGAATATGAATTTTTCTGAAACGAGGGAATAATATTTATTGTCTAAGAAACTATCTTAGATAATGCCAGTGCCGGCTTAGGAAGGGGGACAATGGGTGCGGTCTAACCTTATGTCCCCCTATATAATTATAGTTAAATTTTTTATCTTTTGTGCATTTATAGATTTTACACAATTTTCAATTGTATTTAACAAAAAATAGATTGAAAAGGACCCAAAAACAGTTAATTTGTTTTCATCATAAAATTTACAAAATAGTTATTTATAAAGTTTTCTAAATATTTTTTAATTTTGAATAAACATAAACTTTAAAGGTACAAATTTTTTCTTTGTCCCAGGACTCATCAAAATGATGAACCGGCCCTGGATAATGCCCTATTGCTCAGGCAACATTAACGATTAGAACCTCTCCAAGGTCCTACAGCATGTCTTTTAAGATACTCTAAGGATCCACTTTCCTCAAATTTATTGTTTTAAAGCAGATTAATTGTCAGAAACTGGTGGAAGAACTCATCATTGGAAATGGTTTTAGAATCTAAAGTACAAACTCCTCACAGTTTACAAAAAAAAAGAAATTACATGATGGCACTATTATGTTTTCCTCCACGGAGACAAAAAAAACTACAGCAATAAAAAAGTACGGATACCCAGAAGTTTTAAACAATAAATGTAAAACTATATAATTTCTTGTTGTATAAATTAAAACAAAACAAGTCAATTATTTAATTTTGTTTCTTGTATTTTAGTGGTAGATCAAATAGCATTGTAGAACATTTAATATAAACCGAACCGATCCAAAATTATTGGTTTTCAATTCCCTGTTTTAAATTCGATTCCTTTTGAAAAGCTTTTGAAAAAATACTTTGGTTTCTGGTTTAGTGCATTTGAAATTTGGTTGGTTCAGTTTTTAAAAGAACAACTGAACTGTCTTAATATTTAACTGAATTGAATTAACTGAACTAACTGAATATAACCGAAAATAATCAATATTATCTGAATTTATTTAATGAATTTAAACAAAAATCTAACCGGAACCCAAAAATCCGGTTTGATTTGGTAAAATTTTAAAACAGAAATTAACCAAAACCCGAACAGAAAAAATTTGGTACCGAACTGAACTAACCCGACTGAATAAAACAAAAAGAAAACCGAAATTGCAGGGCTGGTCAAAACTCTAAACGGCGAAACAAAATTTGACTGAACCAACCACACACTGCTTAGTTTAACTTTATGACCTTCGAAAAACAAATCCCTCAACTGTCTTCTGTAGAAACCTAGATTGATAGAAGAAATACAAGCTTAATATTTTAGACATAACCATAGAATTACCTTATTTATTTGTACACTAATGCTCTCGTACTCATATTATGCGTAAACAGGGAATAGACTAAAACAGAGCAATACATAAACCACTTGGGAACACGGAGATATCTCTCTTACTCCTCGGTTATGAAAGACACAATGAACTGGTAATGATTAGTTATATATTATTAAAAAAGACCAGACAAGTATCTTATGTCTGAATCTTTACGAAAACAAAGGTGCAAACTTATAAAACTTAGATTTAAGAAAAAAGACTCGACATAGCTTATAAGATGAACAAGAAGACCCTACAGGAAAAACTGAAACATTATAAGCTTAAGAAAGAAAGAAAACGGGTATCACGGCTTTGATTCAAGGACCATGATAGGAGGATCGAAACACACACTTGTTTCAGACGTTGTTGTCATTCTTCTTCTTCTTCTTCTTCTTCTTCTTCTTCTTCTTCTTCTT
Organism: Brassica nigra; assembly: GCA_016432835.1. NCBI lineage: Eukaryota > Viridiplantae > Streptophyta > Magnoliopsida > Brassicales > Brassicaceae > Brassica > Brassica nigra. The sequence continues at coordinate 9,029,050 of CM028247.1, read as the reverse complement.
CTTCTTCTTCTTCTTCTTCTTCTTCTTCTTCTTCTTCTTCTTGACATTCTCTGCTTCCACTAGTGCTGGCATTATGATTCTTGTTCATGGTGTTGTTGAACTTCTGGTTACGCTTGTTTGGATCCTCCTGATTTGCGCCATTGGATCCAACATCCTGATAACCTTGGTAAGATGATCCATCAGAGATCTCCATGCGATCCATTGGTGGAGCACTTCGAGCTGGAAGCGCCAGAACAACAGGCAAAGAACCAAAATGATTCTCTACAGAATTCACTTGAGAAACAGATGGTTGATCTATCCTTGGACGCTTGGTGTTACGGCCTCTCCCACCAATCGGTATGTTCCTTAAAGCCCAACCATGAGTCCAACATCGACGACAATGCTTGCAGGTGTAGCACGGCTGAGACAAGCTGTTGATGTAACATAACTTGGTATTGTGAGAGTGACACCTTGGACACATTCGACGAAGAGGCATCTTTACACTCACCAACTTATCCATTTCTCTCAAGATCTAATTGTTTTTGTTGTTGTTGTGGTGTGGTGGGGTGTCTTCTTATATAGGGTATTGTTATTGAAGGAGAGATACATTTTGCATACGTGTCAAGATTGTGTGTTAATAAAATCTTAAGTATATCTTCAAACAGTAAACCTTAGCTAAGCTTAGTCAATAACCAAGGCTCTCTTACTCTTTAAGTCTTAAGCTTGTCTGTATATGAAAATTATACAAGCAAGTCAATGTTACTGAATGAGTCAAGTCATATAAACAGAAGCAAAATCTAGATATAGTAAGAGTTTAATACCAATTCTAAGCAAAACAACATAAATAGTAGGTGTATATTATGAAAGATAGTATGCTCACGCGTGTATGTTCACGCGCGGTCTCATTGGTTTTTCAAGATTTGTCTGGATAGAAGAAATGTTTTGAAAGTGTTGAATTGACTATCATATACAATACAAAGTAAGAAAGTCATGAAACAGTAGTAGGAAAGATTTTTATATGAAAGATTTTTTTAAAAAAATATACACACAACATAGATACTTAAATCTACAAAGAATGTAATAATGTGCTTTATTAAGCGAGGAAACTTACCTAAGGAATTTTTAGTGGTTTATTGAAAGAGAAAAGACAATCTATGTGAGTATGTGCGTTCACGCTTGTTTTCATTGGTGCATCATATGTTTAGTATATTTTTCGTATTTGGATAAATCTTGTTAGAATAGATAGCAATACCCAATATCAAAAGACAAAAGACTCAACAAAGCAAGATTTTTCGAGATTCAAAATTTTATATATTTCATATTAGTTTTGTTTTGTAAGTTCAATATAAAGATGCAAATGGTTTAAAGAGTGAGATATTAGATTTTAGCCAACTATATCTTGAACCACAAATTAAATTACAATCCTATAAAGAAGATTTAAAATTTTTGTGAATCTTATTGTATGAAAAGGAAGACTCTATTATTTGTTCTTTTGAACTGCTTTGGACATGCTTCAGTATGATCTCTTAGAGAGATAAAGTAAGCTTTTATAGGTTTAGTTCTTGCCATGTTCTTCTTTGCTCTTTTTTTTTTTGTAAAATCGATTGAATGTAATCGGAGGTAACAGATCTTGTGCAGAAATTTTTGGGAGATGTTTTCCAATATTATGACCAAATAAAAAATCAAAGTTTCTTAACCAGGTGTAGAGGCATGTTGATATCGTGAACCGGATGAAAATCTTGTGTTTTGATATAGTTGAAAGTAGAGTCATGCATTAACTCAGATTGTTGAAAATTAATAATTCTACCTCAGCTACCTGATGTGAATCTGGTGAATCCATCTAGACAGAGTGTATAATGGTTACTTTTTAAATCAAAACTAATCAAGATGGCTTGCAAACTAAAGGCTCAAAAGATAATTTAATGGCCAAAAATCTTGTTCGGAAACTTATTAACCCCAATGTGTGTTATCCTCCGGGGCCTAACCAATTAATGGAAAGCGAAAAAGTTGGGAAGTACTTGAGGAGTAATTTTATATATATTATGTATAATACAATAGTTTTATAATTTATACAACATTTATAACATATAATATAATATTTTATATATAAATATAATATTTTTAAGTTCATAATTTCCAAATTATATTATAAAACATAATAATTGTATTTTTAATTGGGTTATTAAAACATAAATACAGTAGAACCTCTATAAATTAATAATGTTGGGACTTTAAAATTTTATTAATTTATAGAGATGTTAATTTATAAAAGTTTCCTTATTTAGATATCTTATTTTAAGATATATATTATAAGATAAGAAAAATATTTGATTTTAGTATGTAGACATTAATTGTTATTTTTTAAAATTTGACATTTATATTAATTTTATTATATTATTTGGTGATACAATATATATTGCATAGAACTTAAATGTGGTTTTAGATATAATATTACTAAATCTCATCAGAAATATATTAAGTTTTTTTAAAAATATAAAGATAATTTCATTGTGTGTATAAAACAAATAAATAATAATGTTTACAAAAAAACATAATAATAAGTTCTTACTTATATAATATACGTATACATATAAATTATTAATTTATAATTTTAATAGGACAATATATTTACATAGAATTTTCTAAAAAATTATTATCTTATTATTTTATCGATTTGTGTCAAATTTTGAACCGACCTAAATAGGGACCGGCAAAATTTATTATTTTATAGAGATTATTAATTTATCGAGTATTAATTTATATAAGTTATATTGTTGTTAATATCCTTTTGAGACAATTTTTTAAAAAATATGGATCATTTTGAAATGGATGGAGTATACTAGTGATTTCTTCCTAACAGACTCTTGGGGATGAGACTGACTCTCAAACACATGGTAATGTATGAGTGAATGATTAAAATCTGCATAATTTTCCGTATTGTATTGTGTATTTTTCATGTTTGACAAGTTTACATTTAAAAAAAAAAAACTCAGCTCCTATAAGACTTTTAAGAATTAAAATAATTCGACCCAATTCATTGTTATCTTTTATTCAGAGTCGAATATTAATCACGAAAGTACAAAATGTTCAGTACAATAATTCAAACATTTGGATCGTAGAACCAGACCGGTCTTCCATTTGTGTCCTGAACCGGTCTTGAATTTGTCTCATATCCCTGTTGAATTATTTGAATGATTAGTAATCGATTATCACTAAATCAATATCAACTAATGAAATCACATTTGCAATTTCGAGTACTTACATCGTCAACGGCATTCCTCAAAGCTGCAATCTGCTCCACTGATATTGTGTTCACCTGCATATACAATTTCCCTTTCTAAACTTACCAAAATTTTCATTTCTAGTAAATAGAAAATCTTATTATATAATAATAAGAAAATATTATACCCTTTTGACGACAGTCCAAATAACACCTTCAGTGCATGGAGGAACAGTGAGAGAGCCAATGTATCTATAGAATTTCTTGGTTTGAAATCTAATGGTTCTTGGATCCACGATCCCTATATCCTTCTCTTCTTTTCCCACTGTTTTTATTCCATCGAGTAGCTACATTTTTTTTTTTTAAAACAACTCTTAGAAAATGTTATAAATACAAACTATTTCATATAAATAAAAACTGATATTATTATACCCTTGTGAGGAATTCATTAGGTTTGCCCAATTTATAAAGAACTCCAATCACTGCGATTCTGCCTCGAGCACTCGTGTGAACCATGTGAAGCTCCAGGTCGTAACTGTAACACATTTACAAAAAAATATAACAATCATACGTTTTAACTTTCTTGAAAAATATGGTGTTGTGAGCTCATTGTGATCAAGAAGACAAGAAAACACGAACCGAGTTCCGTTAACAGTATGCTCTGACGGTGAATGCCAGTGGCATTGCACCAATTTAAACTCCGTTTGACGTATCGTTATTTTCCCAGCATCTCCTTTCCACGATACCTATTATTTATTTTTCATTGTTATTATTAGAATCATATTGCCATGCACGCATATGGTTAGAGGGTAATGAAAATATAGTCAAGCAAAATGATCTTTACCATAACGTCATGTCCTCTGTTCATAATAACAGCCGGGGCTGGTTTGTATTGTCTTCTCCACGCTTCATCATGAATAAGACTGACTCTTGCGTTTGTGAGATCGATCGGAGATTGTAATTTTCCATTGTTACAAACTTTCCAATGAGGATTTATTTTGCTCCATCCATCTGGCCCCTTCTCTTGATTTTGCTCGTACGTAAATGGTGTTTCATCGTCTGTTTCCATGATTAAAATCATATGTATTAAGTTATGATACAAGATTTTTTTTTTTGAAACTGTACGAGAAAAAACTTTATTTCGCAAAAGATAACATACCAGCTTCAGCATCATTAGCGACTGAAATATTGGGGAAAGATAAATAGAGAAGAAACAACGCAAAAATCATAATTGTTTTTGTGTTCGGATCCATTTGTGTTTTTTTTTCTTTTTTTTAAGTGTTCTTTTTTCTTTCTTTTGAGATTTTGCTTTTGCTTTTGCTTACTGCTTATTATGTCTTTGAGTATGTTTTCATGACATTGAAGGCTTTAGAGATGAGCTATTTAAAAGGATACTTTGTGGGATTTGTTTATGTTTTTTTGTTGAAGTTTTTTTTTGTTTGAGAACAGTTTGGTGTAATTTGTTAAAAACAATGTGTAAAAGTTAATAACTTGGTGTAACTTGTTAAAAACAAATATTAAAAAAAAAAACTGAATGCTTCGTGGAAAAGTTTCATTGGATCCAGTTGATTAGAGTTTTCTAATTTCGGTTTCGACAGTAAATCAATGTGTAACAGTTTTTGACAGAAGAAAATTGACATGGATTAATAGAGTTAAGCCTATAAATTTACAGATATATTACTATATTAAGTCGCTGAAACAATAAACATAAATGGCGAGTCCGACAAAATGAAGAAGTTGTGCTGAATGATACAGACTTTGGCAAGTACAAAAGAGCTCCATATATAAACAAAACCTCCCTCCATACCATTTTAATAGATTTTTTCTCATTTGTACACACTTAAAAAACATATTAAATTTGTATTATAATGCATCAGTTTCTATGATTACTAATTTTCAGTAAAGTTAAACTAATAATAATTCAATAAACTCAATTAATTTTTTGTTTAAAACTCAATTAATTTTCTTAAATTTTTTTAAATTTATCATTGTAAAATAATAATAAAATTATCGAAATTACATACAAAAAAATATCTTGTGAAATAAATCTTTTTACTAAAATGTTTATCTTTGTGGATAAAGGTAGGTATATAGCATTTTATCAAGAGCTAATTAAATATGTAGAACAAGTACAAAAGGCCTTGAGGATTTGGGACGTTACTTTTTTTTTTTGTAACTGGATTTGGGACGTTACTTCAAATTTGAGTTTCGAAAGCATTAGCATTTTTCAGATATTTTGAGGTCTCGAGGTATTGGCATTGATGTCACCTTCAAGTTATACGCCATCAGTATATAGAAACGGTGATTATAATCTTCTTTTTGGATAATCTATAGGTCAAGATTTTTGGAATTGTCTAACTTGATGCATAAAGCTGCATCTTAATATATTGCGGAAAACATCCGTATGTCAAAGCCCGAGGGTTCTTTGGAGCATTTATAAAAATCAAAATGATGTCTTGTTGTTTTCATTTTGTTCATAAATAGATCATTTCAAATTAACAGAACTATATATTTAGGCTCTAAGTGTGTACTATGATAACATAGTGAAATGAAAGCCATCACTTTCACAATTTCCATAAATCCCCACAGTTTTCAGTAAAGATAAAAAAGATATATATATATTATGCTCACAATGAAACATCACTTTCACATTACAAGATAAAATTCAACCAAAGGAACAATAATATAGAACGGAAACAAACAAAAAAGAAAGCTGCAAGAAGAGGGAAAAAAGGGTACACATTATTAAAGAGAATATTAGTTGAAATTGTTCACAAGTTTCTTCAGACTCTCAGAAATTCTACTACTAGCTCCATAATCACAATCTTCCACCTATATACGTAAATTATAAAATAAATTAATAAACTAGCAACAAAACAAAACAAAAAAATGGTCGAAGAAATCTATAGATCTAGTAATCAACTAATAAACCAACTTCCAACTAGACGGGAGTTTCTATGCATTTTAAGTGCATCTTTACATCCTGGATATAATAGAAAAATTTAATAGATGATGTAACTACTTATCAACCGGTTTCTAATGATTGAAAATGTAAAAAAAATATGTAATTGGTGCTTACCACTAGTGGGAGCAATGTAGTTTCTTTGCATGTTGAGTGTATCTTTATAGGTAAGCATATAGATATAGTTTGTAACGATATATCGGTTTCTGATGCTTAAAAACGTGTGTTTTCGCTAAGTTGTATGTATTATTCAGTGACCGAACTCTGATCATATTCCCATTGCGCGAATACAGCGTGGATTAGACCTAATTTTAACGTAGTAGTAGTAGTAGCAAATTTTGATTTTTCCTATATCTCCAGATCAAAAACTTAGATATTCTAGAATTTAATTACGATTATACCTTGCAATGAAGAGTGTGGAAGACGGTATCATCACCGGTTGAGGATCCAGCATGAGTGATCTCAGCTCCTGATTCCTCAGTGACAACACGAATGATCTCATGGAACATAAACTTGTGTTCCAAGCTTGTCACAAGAAAGATGTGAAGAATCGGACCGGTTTTTGAATCTCGATTCTCGGCAACCTTCTAGGCATGGGGACGTCGACACTTGACGACATGGATGAAGATCCAGTCACAACAAGTTTCATCTTCCTTTCTCTTTTGCTCCACGTTCACTTGTAGCTTCTTGATGTAGTTTGCAGCTTCATCAAGCTGATCAGGAAGTGTTAAAGGCGCCTAACCAATATAAACAAGAAAGGTTATGTATACATGAACTAATATATTAGACATGAAATCACAGATTATATATGTATATCAACAGAGGATAAAGAAGAAGAGGAAACCCTAGAAGTTTGAGGAAGAAGAGAGTTGAGTTCTGAGTAAAGAGCTTTCATCTGAATCCTTCTATTTTTCTCAATTGTTTTGCGATCTACAGATCTTGATTGACTTGTGTTTGAATGGCTCTGATCCATTTTGTTTTGTTTTTTTTTTGTTCTTTTCTTCTTCTTGAAGTGTTTCACATAAACTATGAAACTCAATATCAACCACACTTATATAAAGAAAAAAGTTAGTTAGCGTAAGTAACATATTGGTTCTCCTAATGATAATTAGTTTGTGCTAATAAACAATTAGTGAAAAGGGTTAATGATAATTAGTTTGTGCTAATAAACCATTAGTGAAAAGGGGTTTGTAAAGGAATGGTACATATACCAAAACGGAAAAAGGTGTATACTGATATATATAACGAAAGCAAGACAAACTAAAAAAAAATAAAGCTCTTTAAATATATAATTCTTCTTGACTTGTTATATTTAAATATGTTATGTATTCATATAGTTGGATGAGCTTACTTTAAATATGATTACTTCTTGACTTGTTATATTAAATATGTTATGTATTCATATAGTTGGATGAGCTTACTTCAAATATAATTTCTTATTGACTTATTATATTAAATATTTTTTTGATATAGTTGGATGTAAGAAGAGACCGACATTTGTTTACAATTAAAAGTATGAGTCAATCTATTCATCGATTATTTGGTTTTGAATTGAATATTCACTAACTCTCAACATGGTATATGTTCTAGTTCTATAATTAATCTGAGTTAATCATACTTACATTTACTTGCTATAATTATTTCCCCGTTTTTGTTGCTGTAACCAACAAGCTGAGAACCTAATCCCATACATAATTGCCTCATGCTATAACTGATTTTCTTCTATCTGAATACCATCATTGATAAAAACACTTGAAATTGTTCTGTATATGTAAAAGAAGAAAGATAAAAGAAAAGGTTTGTGAAATGGGAATTGGTGGGGATAGTATGGTCAACTTTTTCGCTAAGACAATGCGTGGACTTTTTTGAACCACTCGAACATTATCGACATGCTCATAATTGATTTTGTTCCCATCACCAATCTGTAAATGAATCTTTTTCAAGTGTGTTTCTCTTTATTATGTACATACTAGACTGCTATTTCTGTCGGATGGGTTATATTATAATTATGTATTACTATTTTAGAACAAGGACAAAAATAATTAATTGTAGAGCAATTTCATTGATAAACCTATGAAGAATAAAAATATTCAGATGTATGCAATTATAAAATTTATTGAAAACATTGAATAAACAAATAAAAGATCGTTTAACTTTTATTTTTCGTTTCAACATTTCCAGATATGTTTGGTTTCAAGTTTCAACAACAATAAAAAATCCAATTTCTGTCGGATGCTTATATTATAATTGTGTATTACTATTTTAGAATAATAATAACAAGGAAAAAAAGAATTAATCGTAGAGCAATTTCATTGATAAAGCTATGAAAAATAAAAATATTCAGATGTATATAATTATAATTTTTTTTGAAAACATTGAATAATCAAATAAAAGATAGTTTAACTTTTATTTTTCAACATTTCCAGATATGTTGGTTTCAAGTTTCAACAACAATAAAAATCCAATATGCTTAAAAAAGTTTCTTGTCCTCCATTCGTAATTTCCATTAAAAATCCAAAATACTTGTCAAATGTTTTTAGTCCACTATGTAATGCAATCGACATCAACAATCTATTTTTTTACTGTTACTCACACTCTATTGCTATGCATTCTTAAAATCAGCTAATGGTATAGGAGCCAATTGCAAAAAGATCTGATCTTAGGATACCTATTACGTGTATGGTAGGCCATAGAAAGTGGTCGAATCATTTCTTCAGCATGTGAAAAATTTAAAGTTCAAAAAGAAATAAGTGAAAATGTGTTAAAAGTATGAACATACTCGTCTGTTCCTTCAAAGAACAATCCACGTTTCAAGTTTTCACACTCTTATAAAATTAGTTGCAAAACCACCATTATTAACTCACTTTTATCACTTGAGTCAGTAAGGATGAAGTAATAATTTTTTATTTACATACTAATGCAGTTAAAAACAAGTAAAAACATAATGGTTTTCAAAATTTAAAAGTTGAAGGGGGGCACGATCTATTTCCCCCTCGGAACTATTGCATAGCACTGTATCCCCACAAAGTTTGCTTGTCATTCTATATCTCCCCAGATCGAAAGTTCCAGACCTTTTTACACCTGGATACGAAGTTCGAAATCTATAACTCCATACCGTTGAAATTGTTGGTCAGTCTACTCGAACCAATAGCAAACCAAATTTTCTTAAACCAAACCATTTATAAACCTAATAAACGGTTATCTATGACCCGACCGAAAATCCCCTTATGTTTCTTTAAAACTCGAAATAACTGAGGAAGAACCCTAAAAATCGAATTGGGGGAAACACATATCTGGGGAGAATAGGAGAGAAATCGTGACGAAGAACACTAAAGATGAGCAATGTTTCTGGAAATTCGAGTGGATCATCAAGGAGGCGGTCATCAAGAGTTGTTGGTGTGCCAAAAAAATGTTGGTGTGGCTTTGAGATTCTTCCAAAGATGTCGAATTCAGTGAACAATCCGTACCGACGTTACTATCGATGTGGCTATGCTATAGCGAAGAAGGTAATCCAAAACTAAATTCAAAAGAAGAAATTATTTCAATGTTATATGCTGTAAATGTTGTTGATTTGTGACTTTCATTGCTATTAAATTTTCTGTTTATAGCTGGAGAATGATGACCATGCTTTCAAGTGGGTTGATGAAGGGTTATTGGATGAGATAGAGACATTACAGAGAAAATTGGGAAGACTTGAAGAAATGGTCACGGAGATTTTGGAAGAACGTGAACACGACGAGAAGAAGACGTTTGAGAGGTTGGAAATGAAACTAGAGAAAGAGATATTCGAGAGAGTTGAGGCTGCATTGGTGGAAACAAAAGAGAGTGTGAAGAGAATGTGTGTTGTTGTGGTGATTGGATGTGTTATGTTGATTGCTCTCACAAAATTCATAGGTTAATCCATGTTAATGCAATGGTGTTTGTTGTCTTTCATGTCTGAAACTCTTTGTCTTGTGGTTGTCTGTTATCTTTTTATGTTGAACTTGTATGTTTTTTTAGTAATGAAATCGTTTATGGTGTTTCAAAGTCAAAAGAGATCTTAGATATATGTTGTTTATGGTGTTTCAAAGCCAAAAGAGATCTTAGATATATGTTTAAAATAGAGAGCATAATAACATCCTTAATACCCGAAACACATACAAAATGTGACAAAAACAGAAACATAAAACCACTCTTTTCTTATACTACTTGTATCCAACTCCTAGATCTCTTGAGCAGCTGACCCTTTGGAAGCTTCAGTTTGTGATGTTCCATCCTTCTTACCCTGTAACAAGCAGAAAAAAAAGTATCAAAGAATAGCAAATGGATATGATCCATCCTTATGACTCTGTAACAAACACGAAGAATAGCATATATACCTTTTTATGGAACCGGGAGTTGTGGTTGGCCTCACCACAAATTCCGCAATGCATTGTTCGTTTCAGAGTTTTAGGTTTCTTTTTCACTGGCGTCTCATTAACACCTTTCTTCCTCTTCTCCTTCGCATTCTTCTTTTTGCGGCCAGGTTGATCAGGTTCAGGGGCTGGATGAACTGAAGGAGCTGATGAACTTGGCCAGAACCGTGCTCCTCTTATTGGAACTATACCCTCTTCATAAGTTTTTCTCCACGTTGATGTCCGGAACCAATGACAGACAAAGTCTTGAGCTTCTAGTTTCTTGTGAAGTATAACACCATATCCATGCTCACATGGGATTCCTGTGATATCCCATTTCATACAACTACATGATCTCTTCTCTAAGCTAACCCGAAAATAACATCCTTCGAGATTCACTAACCACATATTATTTGTGCTTCTATGAACCACACACTTTGCAGCCTTCTCATGCTCCTCTTGAAGATACTCAATCACATAAGGAGTACATATGTGTTTGTGGCTGGTAGCTGTAACATCTCTAGTAGCTATCCGGACCATCGCCAGCCTCGCAATTGTTTCTAACATTGGAACTAAAGGCTTCTCTCTCGCTTGAACTATAGAGCTGTTGAAAGATTCTGTAGAGTTGTTCTCAACATCCTCGCAGAAATTGCCCATCTTGTAAAACGCTCTTACCCAAGAAGTTGGATTTGTCTTCATAACATCTTTAAATACCTCTGAATCATAGTTGAACACAAGGTCAAGCCTTTCCTTATATTCTGCTTCATTATAGCTCCATGCAAGCCACCAAATTAGTTTCTTCAGCTCAGTCTTCTTCCCATGCTTGGCCTTCACGTTTCCATATATATGTCTGACACACATTCGATGCTCAATCTTTGGTAGCTCTGTTTTTACAGACTTGATCAATCCCTGTAAAAAGACAACCCATTACACTTAATGATAAACACTTACATTTACAAGATAAAGAACTCACCTTTTGATTAAACAAAAAAAAAAAGAACTCACCTTTTGACGATCTGAAATCAATATGAAACCATCACCATCATCTAAAGCCAAGTCTGCCTTGATGTTCTTCACAAACCACAACCAGTTATCAGTGTTCTCGACTTGTACAACACCCCATGCTATAGGATAGATGGCATTGTCAGCATCTCGACCTAAAGCAACCAACAATTGGCCTTTCGTTTTTCCTCTTAAGAAGCAACCATCAACTCCTAGTATTGGCCTACAAGTCGATTTCCATGTTCTCCTCAACACATCTAGACACACATAAAATCGATCAAACACATCTTGGCCTTTGTCATTTTTCACAGTTTCAACCTCCACCGTAGAATTGATGTTTGATTCCATGATCTCAGCCGCGTAGTCACGAAGGCGAGCAAACTGCTGCTCGTATTCTTTGTCAATCCACCTCAATGCCTTGTTTCTAGAAGCTTGACATTGAGGTCGTGAGACACTGATCTTCCATCTTTCTTTAATAATTTCTTCCATCTTCTTAGGCATATAATACTCCGGTTCTTCCCTAATCTTATCCACAAATAATCTGGCTATAACCGGAACTTTAATCATCTCACATTCTCCATTGGGTACACAACTATGCTCGTCCTTGAACACTTTTACCTGCCATCGCTCAGATTCTGCCCTAGTAGAGCAGTAGATACGCCAACCACACCCAGAATCTACATTTCTTCCTGCACAACAATATCCAAGCTTGGTTTTGTCATACCTATATTGCTTCAGATTATAGCCTGTCTTCAATGCGTAGTCGAGAACACCCTCTTTAAATGCCACTCCATTGAAGAACAATTGCCCTTTGAACAGGTTTCCATCACTTCGTCGCAGGCGGTCACGATCCCAGGTTCTTTGTTTCTTCGAAAGTGTCTGTCCCTCTTCCTCCTCAGCATCACTGTCGCTCTCACTCTCTGGAATAATATCGTGACGGATTGGAGCCTCATCAGTGAAACCAGCCACAGCTTCTTCTATTTGAAAGGCGTTTCGCTCCATAGCTTCTTCATCGTCAGATTCGTCAGCAAGAGAAGGCACTTCATGAAACGACACAACAGACATTGATTACGGATGTAATCAACCAAAAACCCTCAAAAATCTCTTCTCAATTTCAAAGATTTCAGTGATTTTTATTTTTAGGGTTCGTTGTTAAGGTTACTTGTTTTTAGGCGATGAAGAAACCCAGAACTTGGGTATTTAGATTTGGGTAATCGGGTTGTAATTGATAGTTTAATGGGTTATTTTGGTTTAGTCAAGTATATAATTGGTTACAGGGTGATCAAGTTTAATTATATACAGCAAACCAACAGTAAGCCGGTTCTGGGTGTAAAAAGATTTCGAACTTTCAAACCAGGTGTAAAGAGATTTCGAACTTCGTATCCAGGTGTAAAAAGATCTGGAACTTTCGATCTGGGGAGATATAGAATGACAAGCAAACTTTGTGGGGATACAGTGCTATGCAATAGTTCCGAGGGGGAAATAGATCGTGCCCCCAAGTTGAAGAACTCAAACACATTCTTACATCAAAACATCAAAGATAGCACTCTAGCAAAACGCTATCACCTAATTGCTTAGGCTGCAAATCTCTCACAGCAACTGATTTTAACCTGTTCATGGACGAGACCTGTCTCCCATCTTTGGCGCATCATTCTGAAACAGTTTCTGCTCAAACCCATCTCTAAGTAGCACTTCCATGTCTTTGATGTCCCCCCTCAAATCCAACAAGACACTACATAGACCACGGCCATAACAGTAATAATCCAAGATGGAATCCAAACTTATATTTTGTAACCACGGTTTCAACCCCGCTATTGCTGCCTTCTGAATCTACAACCAATTCCTTTTTGGTAAACAGTACAACTTTAGGACTTGATTCTTCAACGGTGTTAGAAGAAGCAAGGATATGAGGAGAGTGTTGTGCATTGCTAGTTACCATGATTTGAATAGGTTGGATCAAAACATCAGCTTCTTCTTGTGAGGAAACGCTCGAGAATTGATCAGACAACCATTGACAGATATAGAATACCTGAGGGAGAGAAAAGGCTTTCATGTTAACATTCGAAGGATGAATCCCTCATTCATCTTCTTGCATAACTCTTCTTCAACGCCAGCAGTGACATCGATTCCAGCATTTTTCAACCGGCTGATACCGGAAGAGGAAACGATTGGATTCGGATCAACCATCCCAACTACAACTCTTTTCACCTTAGCCTTGATCAATGCTTCAGTGCACGGCGGTGTTCTCCTGTAGTGGTTACATGGCTCTAAGCTAACATAAGCAGTGGCATTCTCAGCTAACTCTCCAGCATCTTGAAGAGCAAACACCTAACAATGTTGTACAACACAAAATAAAACTCATAACACCTACTCAAAAAACTGTTCTTTGACTGTGCTTATTCAGAAGAGATATGGCTAGAATCAACACAGAAACTTGTTGGTGCAAAAAACTGGACTGAGATACTGATTTTGTTGGTGGACAAAAATCGGGATAGCACAGTCCTATTTCTTATTCGATACATTTTTCAAGTTGTGTTGTATTCGATATGGCGAGAGAGGAATAACAGGAGACACGGAGAAGTTCCACAAGCTGCAACCCGACTTGTTAAGTATATTGATAAGCTTGTTCCAAATGGCATAGACTCTTTAAAAGGGGAGGGCAATGGAAGATATAGCAAAGCTATGGGAAGTGTGGTTTGCTACTAGATGAAAGTTTCTTTCTAGAATAGATTTACAATTTTAATCTTCTCAAACAAAGACACATCGATTGTACAAAAGTATTTTTTGGCTTGAATAAATTTAACATTCATTAAAAAAAAACAATAATGCAATCTACCCAATGCACAAGAAACAATCAAAAGTTTTCTCATTTAAAGAACCCTATCAAGCAAGACTGCATCTTTTGTTGTTTTACCTCAGCATGAAAACAACAATGCAAACTATCAGAAGCACAAGAAAGAAACCATTGAAAGTTTTTTCATTTACAGAAACCGAGCAAGCAAGACTGAATCTTTAGTTGTAAAATCTTTAGTACACTCTATTGCTCTCTGTGCGAGCTCCACACACTTTTTCATATGAAACGCATCATCTTCTTCAACTCCTTCAGTTCCCATGGTGGCCAAAACATGATTTTTGAAACCATTTTGAAATTTATTATTTCGAGCAGTCCTACATTTATTTATTAGCGATAAAAAGTAGAAGGGCCATAAATACAAGAGAATGAGAGATATTGGTCCTACTTCCTACATGGTTGACACTAGTCAGTCAAATGATTTGGGGATAAAAAGCATCATTTTGAAAATTAATGTGATGATTTGTTCATCTATCTATACATAAAAGTAAAACTCAGAGCTTGTTTCAGTTCTTCTGCATTAACCGTAAAAACTAAAAACCCAACCTTTATTATGTTAACCTACTCCCTACAGTCCTACTTGACTGGGTTTAATTACCATTTTGCCCCAGCCTTAAAGTTTGTTTATTTATATACAAGTCCTTGAAGTTTATGATCTTGCGTTTTTTTGCTTTACGTTCTTGATCTTTTACCCGGACGATCTCTGAGGAACACGAGAACTTGACTTCCGGTAAAATCTCTCTTGAGAAGAAATCGAAGTAGTAAACTTTCTCAAATCGACCGAAAAGAATGTGTCCCTTCGAAGATCGTCGTGCTCCACCTGGGGTATACTGGACTCCGCCGCCGGCGAGAAGAACAGATCATGCGGCGGCGATGCCGATGTCGGAGAGGAGAAGACCACCGTCTTCTGAGAAACGTGATCCCTTTCACATCGTTCACAAGGTTCCTTCTGGTGATTCTCCTTACGTCAGAGCCAAACATGCGCAGGTATCGAATTTTTTTACGCGGGAAAATTGATTTTTGCCCCTTTTATCTAGGGTTTCTAATTTTAGTTCCAGTGATCTTGATTCTTGCTAAACACGTCTATGATTGTGTTTCCCTCTAATATACAGTTGGTATCTAAAGATCCGAGCCGAGCTATATCATTGTTCTGGGCTGCCATAAACGCTGGAGATCGTGTTGATAGTGCGTTGAAGGACATGGCTGTTGTTATGAAACAGCTTGACCGGTCTGAGGAAGGCATCGAAGCTATCAAGTCCTTTCGTTATCTCTGTCCTTTCGAGGCTCAAGACTCCATTGATAACTTGCTTCTCGAGCTTTACAAAGTAAAATCAAAGCCTCTATCTTTTTTTTTTCCTTGTGCAAGTGTTTATGGATGTGTTGAAATGGGTTTGCAGAAGTCTGGGAGGATTCGAGAAGAAGCTGAGTTGCTTGAGCACAAGCTGAAAGTACTCGAGCAAGGAATGGGGTTTGGTGGTAGAATCGTGAGAGCAAAGAGAGTTCAAGGAAAACACGTCACCATGACTATCGAGCAAGAGAAAGCAAGGTACCAAAGTCTATTCTCGCAATGTCTCAGTGAGTACTTCCTCTCTTGAGCTGACATCTCCATTCTTGTTTGAACATTTTAGGGTACTAGGAAACTTGGGATGGGTTCATTTACAGCTACATAACTATGGAATTGCAGAGCAGCATTACAGGTTTGGTTCTTGTTACTTAGTGTTTGAGCTTGTGAGTCTTTTCCTTATATGCAATTATCTATCCATGAACAGAAGAGCTTTGTGTTTGGAACCCGACAAAAACAAACAGTGCAACCTGGCCATCTGCTTGATGTGTATGGGTCGAATCCCAGAAGCTAAATCTCTGATAGATGATGTAAGAGTTTCTTCCGCAGAGAGTGAAGCCGGAGATGAACCATTCTCAAAGTCTTATGACAGAGCCGTTGAGATGTTAGCAGAAATGGCCTCGGAAAAACCAGAAGGTGGTCTTTCGGATAAGTTCTACGCGGGATGTTCATTTGCACATGGAACGATGAAGGAAAACAAAGCTCCTAGCAACGCAAACAGAAACTACTCACATGTTTCATCATCTTCTCCAGCGTCTGTTAGACAGAACTCTGCAGGCTTGTTTACACAACCGCGAGGATGCAAATGGGATCAGAGAAATGGGGTGAATGAGGAAGAGACAAGCGGTGCAGCTCGAAAGCTATTGTTTGACAAACGTGTTGGTTCTGAACGTATTCAGATTTTGAAGAGTGGAGAGGGAGAAGAACCCATGACGGGAAAGAAGCTGGACCAGAACATGATTCATGATCTCCATGAATACATCAAAGATACTTCAGACTGTTTGAAGAGCGGATCTAAGAAAAGCTGGGCAGATATGGCCGAAGAGGAAGATGAAGAAATAGTGCAGCCAGAGCTTAAAATCGCATAAACTGTATAGGCTTGACATTGAAATGTTTGCATAGGCATATGGGATTTTACATTCCAGAACAAATCTTGGTTCAATAACAAAACACACAAAGCACATAAAGAGAGAAACTTCAATTTCAAGGAACAAACATAAAAAAAAAAAATGAGTGGCACGACTTACTGCTTGTGTGATAGTAGTACTAATAGTAATCAATCATGTCTTCTTAAGCTTCTTCTTCTTCATCTTCGTCCTCCTCGTACTCTTCTTCACCGACTGTAGCATCCTGATATTGCTGGTACTCTGCAACAAGATCGTTCATATTACTCTCAGCTTCAGTGAACTCCATCTCGTCCATTCCTTCACCTGTGTACCAATGAAGGAAAGCTTTTCTCCTGAACATAGCAGTGAACTGTTCACTCACACGCCTGAACATTTCCTGGATCGAAGTCGAGTTTCCTATGAAAGTCGACGCCATTTTTAAACCCGTGGGAGCTATATCGCAGACGCTTGATTTCACGTTGTTTGGAATCCATTCAACGAAGTAAGACGAGTTCTTGTTCTGAACGTTCATCATCTGTTCATCAACCTCTTTAGTGCTCATCTTCCCACGGAAGAGAGCAGAAGCTGTCAAGTAACGTCCATGGCGAGGATCAGCTGCGCACATCATGTTTTTGGCATCCCACATCTGTTGGGTTAGCTCAGGGACGCTTAAGGCACTGTAATGCTGTGACCCTC
The DNA here is from genome assembly GCA_016432835.1 of Brassica nigra. NCBI lineage: Eukaryota > Viridiplantae > Streptophyta > Magnoliopsida > Brassicales > Brassicaceae > Brassica > Brassica nigra. The sequence continues at coordinate 9,011,519 of CM028247.1, read as the reverse complement.
TTGATGTCAAAGGTGCAAAACCCACCATGAAGAAGTGGAGTCTCGGGAAAGGGATGAGGTTGACAGCGAGCTTTCTAAGGTCAGAGTTTAGTTGACCAGGGAAACGGAGGCAGCATGTGACACCGCTCATGGTAGCTGAGATGAGGTGGTTAAGGTCACCAACTAAGGAAACCACATAGGAAACAAGAACAAACAAAATCAGGGTTTTCAAAGTTCAATCAAACGGGAAACAAGAGGTTTTGTGAACTCACATGTGGGATTAGAGAGCTTCAAGGTGCGGAAACAGATGTCGTAGAGAGCTTCGTTATCCAAAACCATGCATTCGTCAGCATTCTCAACAAGCTGGTGAACAGAGAGTGTAGCATTGTATGGCTCAACCACGGTGTCGGAGACCTTAGGAGAGGGGAAAACAGAGAAGGTCATCATCATACGATCAGGATACTCCTCCCTTATCTTGGAAATAAGAAGAGTTCCCATGCCAGAGCCAGTTCCTCCTCCCAAAGAATGACATACTTGAAAACCTGTTCAAAAAAAAAAATATGCATCAGACTCCGAACTTTACAATCGAAAGAGCCGGTTCCAAATACTTTAACTAAAATCGAACCAGATTTTCTAATAGCTTAACCGTTCCTAATTTTCTATACGGAAAGAACCGAAAAGTAATTATTACTGGAACTAAACCCAAAACCAAATAATTGAACCAGAATTGAACCGAAAACCGAATCCCCCGGCCACAAATCTAAATCAAGAAGGTAATAAACCGAGGCTTCACGCTGAAGAACACAGAGGTCGTCATCTAACAGCAGATCTTAGAAAACGAAACGCGAATATCTCACCTTGAAGACAATCACAGTTCTCAGCTTCCTTCCTCACAACATCAAGCACCGAATCAATCAACTCAGCTCCCTCCGTGTAATGCCCCTTCGCCCAGTTATTCCCAGCACCAGACTGCCCAAACACGAAGTTATCCGGCCGGAAAATCTGACCGAACGGCCCGGATCTGAGGGAGTCCATGGTCCCGGGCTCCAGATCCATGAGGACGGCGCGTGGGACGTACTTTCCGCCGCTGGCTTCGTTGTAGTAGACATTGATCCTCTCGAGCTGTAGATCTGAGTCGCCGCAGTACTGGCCGGTGGGGTCGATGGCGTGCTCGCCGCAGATGACTTCCCAGAACTTAGCACCGATCTGGTTCCCGCATTGGCCTCCTTGGATATGAAGGATCTCTCTCATTTTCCGCAGATTTTTTTTTCTGTCTTCGGGATCGCTTGTCGTTTTCTCGAGAATATTTGGTGACTCCTCTCTGTTCAATTGGTTGAATGATTGAAGGGTATAAAAACAAAAGAACTTTTTGAATGGGTAGTAATCGGCTATATATAGTTTACGTTCTTCTTGTCTCAAAAACTGTGTCGCAGTTTGCAATATGGTCCTTTATTTCTATTGTTCTCTTTATTAACCCCTAATAGTTTCTATCTTTCTCGATTTGGTTTCTTAGTGTGCTATAAAGACCAGAAGATTCGATTTTGCGTCATCAGTGGATTTAACTTTGTTGTTTAGAACTAACTGATCTGTTTACACCGTTTTTAGGCATGTAGTTATTTAGAAATCCACCATGATAATCATGATTAGCTGATAACAGAAATTCGAAATAAATGGCTTACAGGCTAATGCCAAGAGTTGCCAACCTATCAAATTGCTTAATATGGATTTCTCGAGTATATGAATACAATACAACACTCGGTTGAAAATAGACGAGCTAGAATTAGTTGATATATTGCACACGTATTTCAATGGAAAAAAGAAATATATGATCTTGCTTATATTGTCTCTGTTATCAAATTTAATAGCTGTGCGAAATATTATAATTTTTGTCAACAACATAAAAGGTACTCCATAGAACAACTTGGATAATTGCCGTTAAAAATGTTTTTAACATCTAAGTGATCTGTCTAACTATAAATAAAATTTTATCGTTGGTTAGAAATAGTAACTATTAATAAAGTTTATATAGAGTTATAGTTACTAGTTTAAACGATATGATGTTTTTACAAATTATCTTTGGAAAAATAGAAAACAAAAGACTACAAATGATTAACCATGCCAGTGTCCAAATTTCAATACACAATGAATAATATAGTTTTCAGTTTAGTTTTAGTTTGAGGCATTTAATTTGTTGGTTTGACAAAATATAAATGAACAAAAATAAATATATTTCAGAATGGTCTGAAAATTCGTGATGGATTTATCTAAGAAGTCCTAAGCAAAATTGTAAAATGCTCATTTCCATTTCTTTCGTTAATGTAATAAACTTTCAAAAAAATCCTTTAAATTAGCTTTTAAAAACTCTGAGGTCCTAATCAGTAGTTTTACTCGCTTAAGCTCATTAAACTGCTGAAGTGAGTGTTATATACTGTGCGTATAAATATTTCTACATAAGGTGAATTGGATAAATTAGTTTTTGTAAAGTGTAAGGGTCTGACTGGTGTAACCGTAGCGGTTGCAGGAGTTTGCAGATGCGGGTAGTTGCGATTTTAAATGTATTCTAGAGATTTGTACGACTGGTATAACGGTTAAAAATTGGTGCATTTGCGGAACTTTTATGACTGTTAAACTATCAAAAACAAAAGCTGTTAAATAATAAATTAACCATATTTACATTTCATGTAATTATAAAAATATTAAAATCATAATATTATAATAAATATAAAAATATATTTACAAATCCTAATATTAAATTTTTAAAAATTATAGAAAATATTTTTGTTTTAAAGTTTTGTAATATAAATTAAAATATAATATTTATACATTTTACAATTTATATTATTTCAATTTAAAAATTTCATTGAATATTTTTAGTTTTATTTTTTATTTCTTTATTGTTTTAATAAAAAAATTTACCTTCCCGCAACCGCAAACGCTAGCTGGAACCAGTTTTTAATTTTAAGAAGTCTGGAATGGTTTGAAATGATTTGTAGCGTTTTCTGTGATTTTTTCAAAACATCAACAACCGTTATCAACCGCAAAATGCTTTATAGCGGAGAAATCAGTCAAGCACTACATTCCTCGTAAGTTCGATCTAACATATATAAATTCATTAATTATAATTTTAAAGTTTTGGTTATAATTCGTTTCGGTTTCAAAGGTTAAATGTACCCTAGTTATCGATGGGCTATTGATATTATGGTGGGATTTAAAATTTTGGGTTTAATTTGGTTCAGTTCAAAGTGCTATTCACCTACTACTACTGTGTGGTACAGTTGTACATCTATCATATTATGGAAAACAAATAAAAAGAGATAGAAAAATACAAATAAATGGTCAAAGGCACGCGGCGTCGTGTAATGTCTTTATAGCGGTTTCTTCATCGTATAGTTCGCGTTCTGCGCAAAGAAAAGCCTTCTTCTTCTCTTCCTTTTTCTTTCTCCATGTCTTATCAATGCTTTTGATCTTCTCTATCTCTTCCACAGACCATTTTCTCTGGGTTCTTCGAAGACACGTAAAGGTCCTTTAATTCATTTCCATTGTCCTCCTCGCCATGCCTCTGCCTTGGAAGAAATCGAAATCGGGTCGGATCTCGAGATTCGTATCGAACATCCAACAATCTCCGAAACGCGGCGGATCTCTCGTTGTCGAGACTGGATTCCCAACCTCTCTTATCGATCTCTTCGTTAAGAATCGCGATCGTCTCAAGAAATCTTCTTCTAAACGCAAAAACAACAACAACAAAGCTCAGACACAAACCGTTCCGACACGACTCCGTGTTCCGCCTACTCCGCCTCCTCATTCTCTGTCTCCGAAGCTTGATCCAGCGTCGGTTACGGAGGATCTCGCGGCGAGTAAGATCGAGGAAAGTTCCGTCGGAGTGGAGAATAGAGAAGACGGTGACGAAAACGACGGCGGCGGTGATCGGGGCGGAGGAGGATGTTGCGTTTTGATTGTGGTTGTGATTAAGGTTCTCTTGGTGGCTGTGCTCGCATTGAGCACGAAAAAGCTAGCCGTGGGGATCACTCTCTCCGCCTTCTCACTCCTCTTCCTCGAGCTCGCGGTGGCGCGTTTGTTCAGGCTCCTAAATCTCTGCCCCGACGCTCAGGTTCGGCTCCATACGCTGATCGGGAAGCTCATTGGGAGGAAGCGTAAAGAAAAGCTAGAAGAATCATCATCAACACAAGAGAGAGTAAACAAGGTCTCTTTCGACATCATCGAAGAATCGAGAGATTGCATTGAGGAAACGTCGACATTGATGGATAAGGCGAAACCTGTGGCGGAGGAGAGAGAGGTGCAGACGATCAGAGACATGGTGTTCACGAAAGAGAAAAGTAAAAGCGCGAAGCTGAAGTCGAAGATAGTGAAGAGGATTGTGCCGAAGAAGTTGAGGAGTTACAAGAAGAAGAGGAAGATGAAGATCAAAGAGAAAGAACAAGCAGTAGACGTAGTTGAAGAAGAAGAAGAGTCGTTGACTGAAGTTTTCAGTTTGTATTCCGAGGATATAATCGAGAGCAAAGTATCCGAGGGAGATGAGATTGGTTTTCTGGACAGCTGTGAAGAGATCGAAGAAGAAGAAGAACCGAAAGGGGATCTGACGAAAGCGATTGTGCTGATAGTGATTGCTATGGCTGGATTGTTAAGCGGGAAAGTCTTAGCTATTGGTCTGACACTATCTTCGTGTCTGATTTTGAGATTGGTCTGCTGCAAATCTCAAACTAGTCTCTGAACACCGAAAGAGACACAGCCTTTGAGAAATTTTGTTTTGTTCTGTTTCCGTGGCAGTGGTGGGGGCCCTACGGATCAGCGGTGACTGTGTTGACGGGAGTGTTGGGTAGTTGGCAGTTCGAAGCTACAATTGTTTTGCTTATGAAACTGTATACTATAAACAGAGGATATTGTAATTTATATAATGGTCAAAGAGTCAAAAAGCTATTGGTTAATGTGAAGGTAAACAAGTTATTAATTTTTTTTTTGCAAAATTAATTGTTAATACTGAAAGGCACTTCAGGTTAAGCATTAACGTTTGTGTCGGTGAAAGGCACCAAGGGAGAATATTGTTGAATCTGTAGATGGAATTGTATCTGTTGGAAAATATTATAAAATACTCCATACTATATAATATTGTATGAATGAGTTGCACTGATTATTGAAATCTCATCCTAATTCAAAGTACACTATGTATACTACAATTTTTAATTCTTAAATAGTGGAAAGCCTCATTTCTATCTCAATCATGTCTAGCATTAAGATGTGTGATCGTATCTATCAGTTTATGTGTATACATGACTTGCTAGTTGAGTAGTGTTCCCAACAAATGTAAAGGGTCATGTTTATCGGGAACAATTTTGCACATTCAATACTAGGATATTAAAGATACCGATTTCAAATAGTTGGAGAATAAAAATTATATTTTTATTATGAGTTTCTAAATTAAAATATCAATCACTTTTTCAAAATTCTAAGTTAAGAAAATAAATCAAATTGGATGAATGTAGAATTTTAAAATTCCGCAGAAAATTGTCTCAATGTCTTTTTTTTTTTTGAACACCAATTCATTAGATTAAACCAAAGTAGTTAGTTGGGAGCTATGAAAGCACCACCAACCTCTTGTTCTGATACATTCAATGCATCTTTGGCAAGACAATCTGCCATGGAATTCCTCTCACGAGGTATCCAAACAAAAGAGACAAATTCAAAAGCTGAGATAAAGTAGTTAACATCAGCGATAATGCAATAGAGCTCCTTGGAAGGGATTCCAGAGTTGAGAGCTTTCACTAGCTGCGCTGAGTCCAGTTCGAAGGCGGTCCGATTCCATCCCTCTCCTCTGCAATGTTTCACTGCCTCGCGAAGAGCCAACCCCTCTGCTGCGAGTGGGGAAAGCACCGAGCTCGCCGAACACTGGAAGGAGTGCGTCTCTGCTTCATCGAGTATAATCCATCCAAGACCTGCATTCTTCGAAACAGAGGACCAGGCTGCATCAGACCGAACAACAACCGTTCCAGGCGGGGATGGGAGTTGTTGAGGAGGCGATCTAAGAGCATTTGGGCTCTCTTTCTTCACGTCCTGACTCCATTCCCGAGCTAAGGCTATGGCCGACGAGAGAGTGTCCTCAGGAGACGCAGAGTGTCCTTCAAATACAAATTTGTTTCGAGCTTTCCAAATCGACCAGAGGACCCATGGGAAAAGAGACCCCGAAGTGATACCAGCTGGAGGGAGACAGTTAAGTGAACATAAAGTCTCCCAGCTAGCCATCAAATCTATTATTCTGCTCACATCCAATGCAGTAGTGAACGGGACGAGTTTCCATACCCTTTGTGCGTACTGACATTGGAAGAAGAGATGAAGGATAGATTCTGAGCAGCCACACCTTTGCATCGAGGGTCCGCAGGTACGTGTCTCTCCATTAGGCATCCCAACAGGAGAGCTCCTCGAAGTGCTTTCCAAGAGAAAAGCTTTACTTTCGGTGCGCAGGAGATATTCCAGACTCTAGCTTTCCATTTAAATTGCTGATCATCTTGGAGGTTCAGTCTGTCCTCATCGCTTGTAACAGCAGTAAAGTAGCCGGATTTTGTTGAATATTCTCCTGATCTTGTACCCAACCAGATGAGCTTGTCAGGAGCTCCCGTTAGGCTTGGATGAATTGCGAGAATTCTCTCTTCATAATCAGGTATGATACGTCTGATTTTTAGGACATCCCATTCTTTTGTTTCCGGAATGATAAAATCCGACACCTTGAGCTCCAGATGTGCTTCGTTTGGAGGGCCCATAGGAAGTAAGGTATTATGATCTATATTTGGTTCCACCAAATAAGGTATCTAAAAACTACATTTCTTTTCTGGCTTGCCCATAGGCTAGTGATACTTGATGCAGTGCAGTCTGGCTACAGGGTTTCATATTTTGCGTAACTTCATATATTTCTCTCCTTGTATTCCAAATTTTCTGATTTTTTGTTGTTGTTTTGGTCTCTATTCAATAGCCTGATGAAGATAAGAAGGCAGTTTCTTCTACAAATAGCTGTAAATCAGTATCAGAACGCTTGGAACAAGAGGTATGTTAAATCAAGTACTTGTTTTGTGAACATTGAGGGGGTCGGTTTTCTTTTCTACACTATATTTTACGGAATCATTTTCCTGTAAACAGGTTCGAAACACAAAGATCAAATTTCTTGGGAACCTAAAACAAGAAACTGAGGAAGAGCGTTCAGAGTGGAAAAGGTTGGTGCCTGTCTCAAGGTTTGCCAGCTAAATGCTTTTCTGTTTTTCGTATTCACGAATGATTTGAGCCACATAACTTGGGAAGTTTTGAATAAAGTATCCAGATCTGAAATAATTAACTTGCGTATGTGTTCCTTGGCAGTCTGAATACCCGAGCTACACTCCGTTGCTTGCTAAGATCTTGGAAGGTTTGCTATCTCGGTCTGAAGGTGGGGACAAAATCAGCCATCACGAAGAGGTAAAGTTTCAAATGAGTTACTACTCTCTGAATATTGTTGCTCTACTTATACACTCTTCAAATTATAGACGCTCAATAATGTCTTCACAAATTGTGTGAGAAATTACGCTGAAAATCTCCTCTTGTTTTTTTTTTCTTGTAGATGATTGATGCTGCAAACGAAGTAGTACGCAGTGTTGACGTAGACGAGTTAGCAAGATTCTTGCTAAACAAAAGTGAACCAGAAGATGAGGAAGGAGAGGTGTGATATCTTTACTATTGCGTTTTATTAACTAGCTACTTGCTTTTATTTACGACTCCACCTTACTGTGCTATATTGTTGTTCAAATCAAAAGACCCACACATATATATTCGATCTCAGTTATTTCATCTATTAACTGTTGATTAATAGATAGTAACGTGTTAGTTGGTGATTATGTTATGTTTGCAGGGTGAGAAGGAAGCAGAAGTAGGAAGTAGCCAAAAGGATAAGTTCCAAGAGAATTTCAAAGAACTGACAAAATGGGTTGACGTGAAATCATCCAAGTTCGGTACTCTCACTGTTCTAAGAGAGAAACGTCTCTCACGGCTCGGGACCGCACTGAAGGTAAACACATACGTCTATCAAATGTTCAAATGCACCAAGAACTGCAAATGATGATCATGTGAACCCACCTACTCCAAAAACTAATTATGATTTTAAGGTACTTGATGAGTTGATCCAAAACGAGAACAAGAGTGCTAATAGGAAACTGTACGAACTGAAACTGGGTTTACTGGAAGAATTAGGTTGGAGCCATTTGGTTACGTATGAGAAGCAGTGGATGCAAGTTCGTTTCCCTACAAGCTTACCTCTCTTTTAGTTGTTCTTTTGAGGCTTCTAATATACTCCCTCCTTTTCAAATTACTTGTCGTTCTCGAGTAGAATTTTTGTTTCAAAAGAAGTGTCGTTTTCGATTTTCAATATAAAATTTATTGACAATATTCTCTATTCTATTTTTCTATTGGTTGATATATGGTTAGGTGTATTGGTAATAGTGTTTTTATTTTGAAAATATGTAAAATTAAATGTTTTCTTAATCTGTGTGCATAAACCTAGAACGACAGCTAATATGAAACGGAGAAAGTAGTTATTTTCTGTACAATAAAAGAGTTTTTGTTCTCAAACCCAAACTACTTGTTTCATTTTCTCTGTACGTTCCAATATATTTCAGTTGCGAATTGAACAGTTTAGGATTTGTGTCAACTGCCAGCGTTTCAGGTGATGATTGTTTCCTTAATTTTTAGATTTTAGTTTCTAGTTTTTGGATTTTGGTTTTTGGTTTTTAGATTTTGAATTTTAGTTTTTGGTTTTTGATTTTGCAGTAGATTTTAGTTTTTATAAAATCATGAATGGTTGTTTTAGATTTTGGTTTCTAGTTTTTAGGTTTTGATTTTAAAGTTAATAAAATAAAAATATTATTAATAGTAAAATATTTTTCTTCAAAAGTAAAATATATAATACTATTATACAGAAAAATATAAAATTATTTTAAAATAAATACTGCAACTAAAAGTAAAACTATTGTGAATCTCATATTTAAATTTTGGAAATCTATTCTTAATAAAAATTAAAGGAAATATTCCTAATCTTATTTTATACTAATCATATAATATTTTTTTAAACTATCGTTAGTGTCACTAAAAGTAAAAATAAATGAACAATTCATTTTCAAATAAAAATAAAAGTATCATTAATGTAATTGCTGCATTTAAAAGTAATAAATTTTATATTTACAGAAAATACACAATAATATTTTAAAATACACAATACTTTAAAATTATAAAAATATGGTAATATCAATAAGTAGACTTTAAATTTTTAGATAATTAATTATTACATTTTATATAACTAATTTATAAGATATACTCTTTTCATCTCAGATTTCTTCCATATACTTATATAAATAAAATATTATGAAAAAACAATAGTTATATTTTAACACTATATAACTTTACACATAAAATAGTGCACAGTTAATAATTATTTGTTTTGTAAAAACAGGATTGCAAATTATATTTACTAAGAATTGTTAAAACTAAAATGAAAAATGCGACAAAATATATAAAATAAGAAAATATTTCACTAATCTAAATTATTTTGTAGTTTTGGAATTTAAATCTTCAATGATAGACATATTATTTTGTTGACTCTTAGTAATATACAATAGTTACTACATCATCCCTTATCTCTTTTTATTTAATTATCTTATGTTAAGGCATAAATATAGTAATATTAATGTTTCAACAAAAAGAAAAAGAAAATAAATACAGTAGTGTACGTATTATTGTTGAAAAACCAAGAATACATGGTTTTTGGTTTTTGTTAAGAAATTGGTAGTTATTCCAAAATCTGGTTTCCCTAAATTTTAGGAAATCTATTTTCCTAAAATCTTGATTGGCAATAAAGTAGTTTTTACAAAATCCAAAACCAAAAACTAATTTAAAATCTGGAAACAATCATCACCTCAATTCCTATATTATCAGATTTTAATTGTATTCATTAATACTTTTTTGGTTTTTCTATTTTTAAAGTTGAAAAGAAAAAAAAACAGTTGGTTACCAAACATAAGAGTAAGTAGCCTTGAAGATGACTAATGTAAATTCAAGTGTTAAAAAAAAACTAATGTAAATTGAAAAAAAAAATAGATGATGAATCAATTTAGTCACGTGAATCATAAACTGTTTAACAACTCAAAACAAACCTAAACTTCCACAATTTTCGCCATGATTTTCAAAATCAGGTTATCTAATATTCAACAATCAACGGTTTTGAACTTTTGCTTTTGTCATCAATACCAACCCCTTTTAAGTTTTTAACCTTAATGAAAAGAATCTTGTTATAGAGTTCAGTGTATTCTATATTCCAAATCATATATATTAATATATTCTCCTTCACCAAACATTATTGGTTTACTGGTAAAAAACAAACCTTTTCAATTATCATAATAAAAACAAAAGGTAAGTCTTTTTCACTTATGCCTTTCTTGGCAAGGTAGGTATACTCTGTTCATTCCTGAAGAAGTTCCCTGGATCAACCGTGGTTTTAATCTTCACTAGTCGATCAAAGTTCTTTCCAAAATACTTCCTGCCATACACCTCTCCTTCCTTGTAACTATTCACCCCGTGATCATTCACACCGATGTCAACATCTCTGTAGTTCAAGTAAGCATTCCTTGGGTTCTTGCTCACAAACCCGGTCATGAAACTGTAAAGCACCTTAGCCTGGTTCAAGTAGCCCCTCTCTATCTCCGCAGACGACTCTTTCCAGTTCACAGAGTACTGAATCTTGAAAAGCTTCTTCCGGTGCGGGAACGGCGTTGCGTCCTCGGCCACCTCCGCCATTTTCCCACCGTAAGGATTGAAAACAAGCCCTATCTTCCCCAGCTCGATCATCTTCTTGAACAGCGACTCGATCCCGTTTCTAGGAATCTCCGTCGCGACGTAATCAGACTTCCTCTTGCCGAAGCTAGCGGAATCAAGATCCCGATCAAGAAACACTTTGGGATCGGTCTTGGTAGCGTTCTCGTTATTGTCCCACCATAGAGCAGACTGCATCCAAGTCATCTCCTCGCAACTCTCCTTCTTCAGTCCCAGCTCAGGGAACTCCTTAGCAAGAAGCGAAACGACGTCATTCGCTCTACCTAAGAACAGAGCAACCACAGTAGCTCTCACCGTCTTCACCTTCTTCCTCGTCACGGGCTGAATCAGCATCCTCATGAACAGGTTCCTGTCGGTTTTCGGACCAACCGACTGCCACTTATGAACCATGTCCACCGCTCCAGAGTCCATATACTGCTCCACTCTGAACACCGTAACGGTCGACGGCACGGGAACGAGCCTGATCTTGTACCCCAAAACGACGCCGAAGCTCCCTCCTCCTCCGCCGGAGATAGCCCAGAAAAGATCCTCACCCATCCCTCTCCTGTCCAAAACACGACCCTTCACGTCGACGATCTTCGCGTCCTCCACGTAGTCCACCGACAGACCGTACTTCCTCACCATGTTACCATACCCCGCGCCGCTCACATGCCCACCGACACCAACCGTAGGACAAACTCCGGCGGGGAACCCATGGACTTTGCTCTTCTGCCAAATCCCGTAATAAACCTCGCCGAGCGTTGCTCCGGCGGAGATCCACGCCGTCTGATCAGCGAGATTGACGGATACGTTACGGAGGTTCGACATGTCGAGGATGAAAAACGGTTTGTCGGAGATGTACGAGAGACCTTCGTAATCGTGGCCGCCGCTTCGGATTTTAAGGATGAAGTTTAGCGTTTTCGAGCAGATGACGGCGGCGCTGACGTGGCTGTCGGAGCGAGGAGTGACGATGATCGTCGGTTTGGGAGTGGAGGAAGTGTTGAACCTCGCGTTTCGGATGTAAGCTCGGAGGACGGAGGAGTAAGAAGGGTTTGTCTGAGAGAAGACATTTTTGTTGATTTGGGCTTGTGGGGATTTAGTCTTGTCGGAGAAACATTGGACGAAGGATTCGCACACGGAGGCAGAAGACGGAGGTGCAGAGAAAGAGGAGAAAGGGAGAGAAAAGAAGAACAAGACAGAGAGAACAGAGATAAAGGTTTGTGTTTTAATCATTGTTGAAATGATTCGTTTGCTTCTTCTTCTCTGTGTTGTTATGTACTTTTATAACAGCGATACAGAGGATGTCTGTAACTTTTTCAGTTTTTTAGTAATTATTTATTTGGTATAATAATCTGATTTTAGGGGAAGAAAATTTTAAATTCTACTATTATTTATATCATTCTATAATTGTTTTGATCCTGATCCACTGCTGCACATTTTGTCTCTTTATTTTATTTGAGCTATTAGTTTTATACTTTGGTTTAGTCAATTGTCGTCGCATTAGTTGGTGTCCGTGACTCTGTAGCAAAGGTTGGGTTTTATGAACTTCACAGGAAACTGGAGAAAATATTGGTTTAGAGAGAAAATTTTGCATATTTGTATATGTAGTTTTGCGTGAAAAAGAATGAAGATATTTGTTTGATGAATTGTTTCTGGCTCATTATTAATGATTTTTTAAAAATATGTTAAATTTATTAAAATCATATCAAATTTTTCCTGAATTTAGTTAGCTTTGGATTAGACTAAATTATTAGTTATTTATTTGTTTCACTTATTTGGTGAAATCATATCAAATTAGGGTGTAAGTGGTTACAAATAAAAGAAATATCTGAAATGTTAGGAATTACTATGATATTTAATGGAACGGAATCAACGTTTTTAATTTGGAATGATTTTTCAATTTTCTGGAATAACATAGAATGTCATGAATAAAATGGAATATTTTTTCTATTTTTCCCTTGTAACTGAACAATTTTTGGAATGCACAGAAGGTTTATATATTCTGTTCGTGACACGATGGAGGCATTCAAAGTGTTATCTTTTCTATTCCTTGTTGGTTGGTTATTCGAGAGCAAAACCACCGGTTCAACTACCGTGGCTCCTCCGGCTCGTGACAATCGTTTGGCAAATTACGAGACTTCAAGCAAATTGAATATGTGTGGCCTTATGTTTCTGTTACCTGATTTCACTGTTGAGTTATGTCATAATACATTTTTGTTAATTTTTAAAATACATAATACCATTATTTTATGATATATTTAATATTTTAAAAAGAATCAATTTTGCACTTGGTTGGCAATAAATTATGATTTTACAGTTATGTTACGGTTTTGGTAGAAAAACACACTTTACAATTATTGTAGAAAAAGATTTTGCAATTTTAACGAAAATACATAATTTTGCAGTTTTAAGAGGAAAACATGATTTCATGATTTTGTCAGTGTTGGAGAAAAAAATTTACAGAAAAATGATTTTAAGGTTTTAATAAAAATTTGAGGGAATATATAATTTTGTGGTTTAGGAGAAAAACAAGAATTTACGATTTTGCTAGAAACAAAATTTTACAGAAAAAATGATTTTACTATTTTAATAAAAAAGTTAATTTTATGGTTTTGGTGAAAAAACTTAATTTTACAGTTTTGACAAGAAAACCTGATTAGATTTGGTTTATGAAAGCAACCAAATATATTGTTTATATATAAAAAATTAAGTTAGATTTGGTTTATCCGGACGTATATCATAAGACTGTTGTCTTCGTTGTGTGTGTAGTGCGTTTATGTTTCCTTGTTTTGGATAGCTTTTTGTTAATGTCTATTTATTTTATCTTATGACATACCTACTGGTATAGCTTTATGATTTATTTTTTTGTAATACTTTGGAATTTTCTGCTTTGTGGCTCAATAAGAAACACAGCGTTAAAAAAAAAATTGATTAGATATATGAGAAAACTACTATATGAATTTGGTTTGGTAATCTTTTGTTTTTATATTTGTTTTGAGTTTCGGTTAGTTATAAATTTTTATTGGTTTGGTTATGAATAATTCATTGTCCATTTGAATTGAAACCATTTTAATCCAATCGTCTATCTATAAATTCATTTTTTCATTACTTCATTTGTACCTAATTTTTTATCAATTAAAATTCGTGATTTGGATAGATTCATTAACTTCATTCATTTTGACAATCCTAGTAGCCTTACCACTAAATGAACTTTAGATTGAATATGGTGTCTTCGTCGTCCTCAGTTGTTGGCGGAGATGCTGTAGCCGTTACATCGACGTGTTGTTGAAAGTCAAGGAACAAAGAAACGTGTGGATGTGCGATTGCGACCTTGATCCTATAAAACAGGAAATGGTTGAATAGGCTCTTGAACAGGTCTTAATTACTCTTACATCCCCGTGTCCGGCTCAGGCACCACAGTCCATTCGCAAACACTGTCCACAATCACCGTTAACTACTCCAAACCTAACACTAAATATCAACAATCTTCCGGTTTCAGATTTGGTTTCCATCACCAGCAATTTTGACATATTATTTCTCTCTCCATCTAGGCAGATATTTTATTGAAGAGTTTGGTGAAAAGAGAAACCATACAATATACAATAATCCAAAACCAATGCATTATATAATGCTTCGCCGAAACATTAAATTATTAAAGTACAACCAATCTTTATATCAAATGATAAAACATCTCTTATAACTTCCGTGGCAAGGTAGGTATACTCTGTTCATTCCTAAAGAAGTTCCCTGGATCAACTTTGGTTTTAATCTTAACTAATCGATCAAAGTTTTTTCCAAAATACATTCTTCCATAAACCTCTCCTTCCTTGTAACTATTCTTCCCGTGATCATTCACCCCGATGTCGACATCTCGGTAGTTCAAGTAAGCACTTCTAGGGTTCTTGCTCACAAACCTGGTCATGAAACTGTGAAGCTCTTTCGCCTCGTTCAAGTAACCCTTCTCTATCTCCGCTGACGAATCTTTCCAGTTCACAGAGTACTGAATCTTGAAAAGCATATTCCGGTGCGGGAACGGTGTTGCGTCCTCCGCAATCTCCGCCATTCTCCCACCGTATGGATTGAAAACCAATCCGATCTTTCCTAACTCGATCATTTTCTTGAACAGAGACTCAATCCCATTTCTAGGAATCTCGGTCGCAACGTAATCGGACTTCCTCTTCCCGAAGCTAGAGGAGTCAAGATTCCGATCAAGAAACACTTTGGGGTCGGTCTGAGTAGCGTTAACGCGATTGTCCCACCACAAAGCAGACTGAAACCAAGTCATCTCCGTACAGTTCTCCTTCTTTAAAGCCAACTCAGGAAGCTCCTTAGCAAGAAGTGAAACGACGTCGTCTGCTCTGCCTAAGAACAGAGCAACCACCGAAGCTCTCACCGTCTTCACCTTATTCCTCGTCACGGGCTGAATCAGCATCCTCATGAACAGGTTCCTGTCCGTTTTCGGACCAACGTACTGCCACTTGTGAACCATGTCCACCGCTCCGGAGTCCATATACTTCTCCACTCTGAACACCGTCACGACCGGTGGCACGGGAACGAGCCTGATCTTGTACCCCAAAACGACGCCGAAGCTCCCTCCTCCTCCGCCGGAGATCGCCCAGAAAAGATCCTCACCCATCCCTCTCCTGTCCAGAACGCGACCCTTCACGTCGACGATCCTCGCGTCGATCAGGTGATCGACCGATAAACCGAACCTCCTCAACATGTTACCGTACCCGCCGCCGCTCAAGTGACCGCCGACGCCGACCGTCGGACAAACTCCGGCGGGGAAACCATGGACTCTGCTTTTCTCAAAGATACGGTAGTAAACCTCGCCGAGAGTGGCTCCGGCGGAGATCCAAGCAGAGTTCGAGGGTACGTCGACGGAGACGTCGCGGAGGTTCGACATGTCGAGGACGAAAAACGGTTTGTCGGAGACGTAGGAGAGACCGTCGTAGTCGTGCCCCCCGCTTCTGATCTTGAAGACGAAGTTTAAGGGCTTGGAGCAGAGGACGGCGGCGCTGACGTGGCTATAGGAGCGAGGAGTGACGATGATGGTGGGTTTGGGGGTGGTGGAAGTGTTGAACCTGGCGTTTCGGATGTAAGCGCGGAGGATGGTGGAGTAGGAAGGGTTGGTCGGAGAGAAGACGTTCTTGGCGATTTGGGCTCGTGGGGTTTTCGTCTTCTTGGAGAAGCATTTGAGGAATGTGTTGTAGACGGAGTTTGATGGTTGAGAGAGGGAGCAGAGAGGCAGAGAGAGGAAGAGGAGGAAGAAAACGACAGAGACAAAGGTTCGTGGCATTGTGGTAATGAAATGAGATTGAGATTCTTCTTGTGTCTCGTGTTTTGTGTTTGTTCTGTGCGTACTAGTCCGGTTTATTTATAACCGATGAGAGAAGATGTGCTGTGAAGTTTTTGGAAAGTATTTTAATTCGTTTAGAAACAAATTGCAATTATTTAGGATTTGATCAAATACAAATTTGAAATTAGCAAATAAAATAGATTTTTGGAGACTTTTATTCTTTGGTCTAAAACTATGAGTATTCATCACTATTCAAAACTCACCAGTATAGACTGTATAGTCACGACCTCTTGGTTACTATACTATTGTAATCAATAAAGTATTATTCTTGGATTCATGAACCCATTATCGCTGGTTGGTATATACAAATAATTCTATTGTTTATACAAATACTTTTATTTTTTTAGAGAAAGGATAAGAAATGTCGTTTGTATTCTTTTTGAACGTCATTAAACACCAATCAAAATGAAATTAAAAAAATAGACAAAAACATTTAACCAAAATGATGAGATAAGTTACAAATATAGATACAGATAAACTAGAGAGTAATTTTGTAATACAATGATATTAAAGATGTTCGATACAAAAAAATTATACAAAAAAACGTTTAGCCGTTAATTTCGTTTAATTTTCCTTGTTTTATGGGTCAGCATTTAGTTAATTTCCTTTTCGTCGCTGGTTTAAAAGTCTGGTCAACGTCGGTATTGGATTGGAATCCCATCGGGATTGTGGGATTGTGGGACTGTGGACGAGTAAAGGAAAGTTTGAAGAGAAGACTTTACACAACGTGACCATTTTGTAAATGTGATATATGTTTATAATATATAACTAGGTAAGACCTGCGCCCTGCGCAGGGTTAAACAGTTCTTAAAAAAATTATGTTCTATAAATCCGCACCCTTTCAGATTGAGATATTTTGTAAAATATTTGAAATAAAAATATTTTTAGAAATTTTTTTCTATAATAACAAAAGATATAATAAGATATATTTTAGTGATTTGATCAAATTAAAATTGTAAAACCAGTTATTTTTTTAATCAATTTAAATATGTTATATGATTCTAAAATCTTCAAACATATAGTTTAACTTTAACGATATTGAAATAGATTTATTTTTGATATGAATATATATCAAATCAAAACTTTCTACTCATATATATTTATGATAATTTTTATTTATGATAAGAACAAAATTAAATTATTGATTACAAAATTTTCAATATGAGATTTTTAGACTTTACAACAGTAATTTATAGTCACTTAAAATATAATATAACATATACAAACTTTTAAATTTTTGACATGATTAATGTGACTGTTTAGTTTATTTAATAGCATAAAATTTAACAAAATAATAAATGGTATACTAATTGTTGTAAAATATATATTATTCAAAATCACTAATTATCATATATTTTTAATCACATTCAGTAATTTTGTAGCATGTAGATACATTTTGTAGATATTTAACTAATATTATGTTGATACATTTTATAAACTTACTATTTTTTGGAACCTCATGCATGTACCATACAAAACATACATGTCCAAAAGAAAAATATTTGAATAAATGTAATTTGCAACGCCAAAACATATATGTAAATTACGAACCAGATCAAAATATAATAGTCTCAGATTATTAGAAGTCAATTAAGTTTTTAAACATCTTTGGACGAAGTGTAACCAGTAACATATTAATTGTAAAATCCAAAAATTGTTTGTCTCTGCTGCAACACATGGACGGATTGCCCCACTTCATCCTTCTTCATGGTTCCATGAATCTTGTTACCCTATTAAAGATGAACACAGAATAGTAAGAAATCTTACATACTATAATACCGAGCATAATTCACACAATGAAGCATCATATATATCATTAAACTTACTCTAGCATCCACAAAGATTATCTCAATAGTCTCACCACTCCCAGCTGAATACTGCTCCCACAGCTGGATGGTTTTGATTCTAACCTTCCACATTGATTTGAAAAGGCTCAGGTCTGAGATATGGTCATCGCAGCCATGGTGAATTTCTAAGATTTGGGAAGGATCAATGATTTTGCTCTTGTTTAATGAATGACGAAATGACTCATTTCCCCTTCGGTTATATAAGAGGAAAACAGAGAATTATGGAGAATATATTTGTAACTTAAACCAATTAATGGAATAAATTTAGCTTGTCAATAAAATTAACGCACAATCTCAGTAACATTTGCCATATATAGGTCATTGATTTTATATTCTCAATAAACGTCTTATTAACTTGCGGAATCACGTAGAATTTTTAGCATATATAAGGGATACAGTGCATTTTAAATAATTAAATAGTCAAAACTATATATATACTAACCTAAAATAAAAATGGCCATAAAGAACGATTTAAGGGACGATAGTTCCAGTAATTAGGCTAGAAACATTCTTATCTTACTTGCATAAACCGGCATATAATAGTTTACCAAATTCATATTGGTTCGTTTAAATTATATCATTGCGATTTGCGGTAATAACCTTTATCCCCATATTTAAAATTCGACCAAGCTCATTATATACAGAAAGCTATGCATTCCTTATTATGTAGGTGAACCGTAGCATTGCTATTCTAACGATGAACCGTAAATTATTTAAAACATCATGATGAAGTAAAGTAAAGTAATGTCTTAAGAAACAAAGAACGAACTGTCCGACTTCATCTTTTTTCACGGTCCCATGTATCTTATCACCCTAGCAAGTAAGAAACAAATATGTCAAGTAAGGAACAAAGGTATCTTAACCCAAGTAAGAAACAAAGATACAACTGACTCTGGAAAATTTGAAAGTGGACAACCGTTTTGAATTAAGTGGAACTGTGAGAGAGCTATAGCTTATTGACGACTAAAGTTGTGCTGCATTCTTATAGTGAACGTTGTCTTGGGATTTATATATTAGTAACATTTGGCATTAACCTTCGATCGTAATCTTAGGTAATAAATAACAAATCGCTAAATTGTCGATCAATGATTAATACACGGAAAATACTTCCCATTGATAACGTTTTTAGATATTAGCTAATATGGGATTTTGGTGATAGACTGATTTGTACGAATGATTGCCAAAATAGCCGCTCATCAAAACTTACCAAATATAATATATAATGATTATATCAAATTTAATAATTACACTAATTTACAATCATATTCAAATCATATAATTACAATAATTTAGTCACAAATATGATTGATATAAATCTTATGATTACATTAATGTCTTGCATTAATATATACATGATTGACCTGAAAATAGGTAAGTCGAGGATCAAGAGAAAGTGGTTTAACCATATTTTTATTTTCGATCACCACATACAATATGAAATATTTTACGCTTAACCCTAATTTCCGTCAAAATAATAATAGAAAATAAAATGTCTTAGACTATAATTCCTGAGTTAGAAAAATACATTGAAGTGTATTTTACGCTTGATAATAGCATTGTCGACTATAAAATGGGTATTTTTATATTGTTATCTAATTAAATTTTTATATTGTTATCTAATTAAATTTTTATATTGTTATCTAATTAAACTTTTATATTACTCCCATAATTATATTGATATGGGAGTTAAGTTTTGGTGAAATATCAATCACAATAGATCTATATATGGCAATAATTGACCGGTTTTAAATTCCAAATTCCATAATTTCAACAATGCTATTACGGAATTGTATATGAGAGTATGGTATAAGATGATTATGAATGTGGAACCACAATGGCATTTACATGTAATTTCTCTAGTGAATTAAGGGTGAATCTATATGTGGGCTGAGAGTGAATGTGGTGCTGCCACGTCTGCATGGCACCCATGTAAATAACATACAACTTTAAGGTTACTCTCCCAAATTGCTCCTTGATTAATAAGAAAGGGATAACGAAAAGTTTTCATCAACTGAAATCATGATCTTTTCAAAAAAAAAATTATGCTAGTTCGCTTTAGTTCCCACTTTTTGACAATAATATAATTGAAGGCTCTAAAATCATTTTGTATATAATTAGTATTATTGTTATATTTGTCCCGGCCCTATGTATTGTTCTCTCCGTAGTACTAATAAATACCATGAGAATGATACGAGCTATTGAATATGCCATTTTAAATATAGATTGATTAATTTTCATCAACTATCAAAATCAGTAATGAGACGTATTAAGAATTTGCTTGACTATTACTAATATGAATTCCATTACTCTTTTAATTTTCGTCTTTTATGTTTCTGACTTTTAAGTCTTCTCACGTTAAGAAAGAGCCCTCTTCCATTAACAATTTTAAAAGCTCCAGTGGACAGATATATAGTTTTTAGGCACACTATACCAATACCATAACTATTTTGTTTTAAAGGGAACTTTATCTTGTTAAATAAGATTAAAATGCATCCTTTGTTGACGAGTCTATGATTATATTTAGGTCGTACACGATATAATCCCATTGTATTCCGATTTTTAACAAAAAAAACTCGGATATGCAGATCCTATGGGGGCACTGGGGCATGCTCAGGATGAATCACGTCGAAAACCTAATTAACCCTTACGTCCAAAACGCTGAAAAATTAAGAAGTGTCAACAGAAATTAATCCAACAGAAATTAATCCAGAGATTAATCCACAGATATATCATATATTTGAATAACAAGATCCAGTGTGATAATTTATAAATTAACAAAAAATGATTTGTATCTATTGTTACATTATGTTGTTGTTCAAAAGTTGAAAATGATAGTGTTCTTATTTGTGTGGCTTACATTTAAAATACGTTGGTAGTAATGATGTGGTCGTTCACGAATTCATTCCATGATAACTTGTTTTTCTTAGTTTTCCGTTTACTTCTTTTATGCCTAAAAGTCACAATGTAACAATTTTTTTGCAGACCAATGATCTTGAGAGTTATAAAAAATTACTATATATATGTTTTATATTATTTTGTAATAGTATTTTTCCTAAAGAGACCACTTGCTCTCTTCAAAAAATGTTCAGAGAACAACCAGATTTCAAAAATGGACGCCTATTGATTATTTAGAATGATATACATTCACGTTATACGATTTTGACGAAATTTTTCGTTCTCTTCTTTTACAGTCTTTTTTTTCTAAACAAACTACTGAGAGATTATCTTTAAACAAATTAAAAGAAAACCAATTTGCCATACACACAGTAGTGTGAGCCTACGAGGAACGAAGGCCATGCACATCAATTATCACCGTTAAACACCAAAACGAATGATAGGCCCTTACTACTTAGCCGCCTAAATAATAACAAAAATTGTATGCCCACAAACCATTATATAAAAAATTTCTGATTCCTTTAAATTTTTATATAAATTCTTTGAAAAATCTAACACAATTAATAGTCCCACGTTCTTTATGCATCATTGAATAACGCAAATAGAATAAATATGATATGCAAATTACATTAGCTATAATGCATGCTCACATACCTTTATCGTCTTCTTAAAAATGCATGTGGTTAATATTAATGTTACATTGCACTAAGAGGAGGATTGAGGAATACTCTGCTCGTACCTAAAGAAATTCGTAGGATTATACTTAGCTTTAACAACCACCAATCTCTTAAAAAATTTCCCAAGAAATACTTTGATCCATAATCTCAGCTTTTGCCTTTTCCAACACTAGTCTCTCCACTTGGATTGCTTCCAATATCAATATCTACATTATTCCAAAAAACACTTAGACCATCCTTCTCCCGGTTAACTCCATTTGGGGTTCTTCCTCTTTCTTTTTTTTTCCTTTTTTTTTGTTCAAATAACCACCCAAAAACGTTTCTTCGTCAAATAACTTCTTCTTCTTTCTTCTCCTTGGTTCCCACAATTTGTGGTCCCTCCCATTTCAAGAACTCTTCAAGAACCTTGGGATAAGAATAGTCTTATCTCGGGATGCTTGAGATGTACGGCTCCACTAAACTGTAAAGTTCTCTTATCAAACACAGCTTAGCGTCAACCCATGCTGTATGGTCATGAACCTTGAACAAGTTTCCTTTCCATTGAGAAAAACGCTGTGACGGTAGCCGGAATCTCGTCCATCGCTCCGCAGTAAGGGTTCCAATGCATCCACACACGATTGAATTTCAACATTGTTCTCCGAATCTTCTCTCTTCCTTCTTTTGGGATCGGTTTCATGAGGAAAAGCTAGTGTGAATAGTGTAGATGTTCCAAAATCTGAAACACTTGGTGACGACTATTTGTAAGAAAATGGTACGATGAATTCGTTATATTCAAGTTATATCAACTAATTTTAATTTTTAGCTAAATTATTAACACTAGGGCTCCACGGTATTTCCTTTCTCTTTTCAATATATGGAGGAATTTATAAATAAATATTTTCTATCCGTGTTACAAAAAAAAATTCTATCCAATTTTTCTGAGAAACAAATTGACAGAAATTCTAGTTTTCTGTTTATTCAATTTCTCAAACAAAGTTGTGTTTAGTCCTTCATTCCTCACAATTTTCCCCCACAGATATTTGAATAAATCTTTTTTTAATAACAATATTTGAATAAACATTACAGCTTCCAAGCACACGATCACCACTCTGTTTCAAAATAACCGCCAACAACACCTCCTATACCAACACATAAACAACCACTCTTAGCTTCTCTCTCACGTAAACACAAAACTCAGCAATGGCGTCTTCTCTCTTTATCTTCTTCCTCTCACTCTTTCATCCTCTCTCTGTTCTCTCAGCCACAGTACTCGAAGATCTCGCCACCCTCACTCCACCTCCCGACTTCACCACCACCATCACCACAAACTGCCTCCGTAATCCTCTGCTCCGTTACTGCAACAGCACTTCTTCCTCTTCTTCTTCTCCGATGAACATTGCCGAGATCTTCCGCTACACGATCGTCGCAAGCCATCTCTGCAACGAGTCCAAAAACCCCAACTGCGTTGATGACTCCTTCCCCAAGATCAGAATCCACAGCCGTCCTAAAACCGCCGCGCTCTACCTCTCTTTCGACTTCTTCTGGAAGTACTGTCCTCTCACCGTCCTTGAAATCGAGCTCGTGAATAACTCCCTCAAGAGCGAGTTTCCGACAAATGTTCTGTCTTGCGCTCAGGTTCGCACTCTTGACCTGAGTCACAACCAGTTATCAGGTTCTGTTCCGGTTCAGATTCTCTCCGGGTTAACGAACTTGACCCATTTGAATCTCTCTTATAACCGATTCTCGATCTCAGATTCCGAGTTCTTGAAACGGTTTAACGCCTCGAGTTTCTTGCATTCCGGTTTACTTCCAGATGCGAAGCGTCACAAGACGAAAGTCTTGGTCTTGTTGATTGTGTTTTTGATAGTGGTGGTTCTGCTCTGTTGTTGCTTGGGATGGCTATGTCTCAAAAGACCTGATTACTTACCAAGAACGTGCAGGAGGAGAAGCCACAAGTTCACATCCGCGATGCTCGATGCAGCTACCGACGAGTTTTCGGATCAGAGACTCGTGAGCAAGAGGGATGGAGTGGATATCTACAGAGGAACGTTGAGAGACGGGAGAGAGGCAAAGATCGAGGTGTATACAGAGAAGGTTTCGAAGGCGAAAAGGCGCGAGTTCGAGGAGGAATGCGAGGCGGTTTTGAAGCTGAGACATAAGAATTTGGTAAGGGTTTTGGGTTGGTGTAATAGCAGAAACTTGAGAGCTTTGGTTACTGAATGGACTAATGGAGAAAACGTTGAGACTTGGCTAAGTTCTTCATCGGCTTCTTCGTGGAGAAGGAGGTTAAGAGTGGTTATGGGAGTTGTTGAAGGTGTTTCTTATCTATCGGAACAGTGGCCTGAGATTACGTTTGATCTAGACACAAGCAGTGTTTTGTTATCTGGTGATGGTCCAGAACCGTTGATTTCTCAATTCAAGATTGGAGATGGGAACAGCTCATCAACAAGTAACAACTCTTTTCTTTTTTTTTTGGTTTAGAAAAAAAAATCTAAGTGTGTTGTTGTTATATACAGATATATTCACCTTTGGGTTGTTTCTTTTGGAGATGATTACTAGTCTAAAACCTGATGAGGTACAAGAAGATTCTGCAATGAGGTATCTTGAGTATATAAGAGTTCATTGTCCGGGTAATGTAGAAAGAGTGGTTGATGAGAAGATGAAGATTGAAGAGAGGACGTTGGAGAAAGTTAAGGAAGCGATTACACTTGGACTTATGTGTACTGACGGAACACCGTTGAAGCAACCAAGCTTCACGCAGATTTATGACATGGTGGTTTCTTTGTATGAGTCTAGCTCAAGGCATCATTAAGATAGTGTACTTAGGTTAGGGTTATTGAAGAATTTAAGCTTTACTCTTTTGTTTTTGATTTTTAATTGTTTTATGGTTTTGTTAGGATCTAAAGACATATTTGTATGTTCTATTTTCTTTGTGAATTTGAAGTTTTTTTTTTGTCATTTGTTGGATTTTATTCATACTGATAAATATGAAGTTTTACCAGTATTCAAAAAATTATCAGGTGAATTAGACTAGTCTTGGTGATAGCAGCCTATAGAGAAGAACTGGAAGAAAGCGAAAACTAAGACTTAACTAATTGAAGTTTCTATGATTGTCCTACTATATAATTGCTGACAGATTTTGCAAGAACTAGAAGAACTGATATTTGTAAATGGGCTTTGATGAGCTAAAGCTGAACTAGGCTTTATTGTTTTATGGGTTCACTATACCCGGCCTGGCTGATGTAAACGGGTCAAAAGCTAGGTAGGAAGCTTCTGATATCTGAAACCACCCATGAGACTAGTTGGCAAATGTAAACATTTCCAATTAAATCTGATAACTACTACGATGTGACTTGTCTGTTTTTTCCCATTGAAAAAGCCAACGACAGTTACATCATGTACAGACTGTGATTCTGTATTCTCAACTTGAAGCAATTTCCGTTTTATAATAATCTGCAAATTATTTAATTAGACACAAAACCAGTCCATCATGTAAGGCAATTAGTCTCTTAATTAGTGTGAATTAAATGCCTCTTCGATAATGGGTTTTAATGGTCGAGTTCATACATGGTGGGGCAGACAAAGTTAACGCCGGCAAAAACGGACTTCTTCCCTCCCTTATATTTTTTTTTTCCTATAATTAGACTCCAATCACCATTTCAATTCTACAACGAAGAAGAAGAAGAAGAAGATAATGGAGAGCAACGGAGAGAGCAAGAAAGTAGAGAGACAATCATCATCCTTCAGGCTTCGAAGCCCGAGCCTAAACGCTCTTCGCCTCCAACGCATTTTCGACTTATTCGACAAAAACGGCGACGGTTTCATCACCGTCGATGAGCTAAGCCAAGCTCTCTCCCGTCTCGGTCTCGACGCCGATCTCTCCGACGTCAAATCCACCGTCGAGTCCTACATCCAGCCCGGAAACACCGGTCTCAACTTCGACGACTTCTCCTCCCTCCACAAGACCCTCGACGACTCCTTCTTCGGCGGAGCAGGAGGAGAATGCGATGAGTCTTCGCCGGATTCCGCCGCCGCCGCGGAGGAGTCGGATCTCGTGGAGGCGTTCAAGGTCTTCGACGAGAACGGCGACGGGTTTATCTCCGCGAGGGAGTTGCAGGCGGTTCTGAAGAAGCTTGGGTTGCCTGAAGGAGGTGAGATGGAGAGAGTGGAGAAGATGATCGTCTCCGTTGACCAGAACCAAGATGGTCGCGTTGACTTTTTCGAGTTCAAGAACATGATGCGCACCGTCGTCATCCCTTCTTGATTTTCATTAAACAAGTTTATTTTCCGACAAGATTTTTTTTTTTTTTTTCATTTTCTCATTGAATTAATTATCTCATGTAATTTCGAATTTCAAACAGCTTTATCTTAATCTAATGATCGGATTCAAACATATTTTAATCATTGTATTTTAGTTGATATGCATAATATTTTATCTATACACAACAAAACTCTCGTTTGTTAATATTGTGGTGGATACAGCCTGTGTTGTCCAGAGATTTCAAGCCAAACTAATATGAAGAAACGTCATCAGTGAGTAAACGATAAGCTCGAAATGACATGAAACTGAAGAAGTACCTGTTTAGCGAGTAGTTCGCGCTCGACATTTCCGGAAGCGAAGAAAGCAGAATCGGGAGGAAACCTTCGTCGGAGAGGATTCCAGTACGGAAAGCCGAACTCTTCTACCGCCATCTCCGACGAAGCTCAGGTAAATTCAAACTAATTTCGTTTTCGTCTCACTAACATGAAACCGAAAATGTCACAAGTGTCTATTATATGCAGTGCCTTGTGGCAGTTTTGTAATGAGAGCAGTTTTGCGCATCGAAAATTTTGTAGTATTTTTTAAGGTTAAACTTAAATGTCATACATACGACACCGTTTTCCCTAACACGACTGCGTTTTGTGCCTAACTCACTCCGTTTTCAACCCTTGTCAAAATATCCCGATTATCAAAAAAATCAACATAGGGCAGTGGCGCTCACGCTTCTAAATGAGAGTGGGCGAACTTCGAACCTTAACTTGAACCACTTAAATAATTTTTTTTCAAAAAAAAAATATATACGCATGATTATATTACCAAATACTATTAGTTAGAAACACTAATGATCAGTTTTGATCATTTTGAAAATTATAATAATCTTGCTTTAGGAAGATTATTCCTAGCTACCTCAAACGTCTAGTAGTTCTTAAAAAGTTCTTATAAAAAAAAACTGCATGCAGTTTTGGGTAGGAGAAGGAACAAACGAGAGTTCATTGGTTCTCTCGTTTTTTACGGACATTAACTGTAACACCCGATTTTTCATAACCGGTTTGGTTGGTTTTTTTTTAAATTTAATTTTGGATTGAACCAAACCATTTCTCTAATTAAATCATTCCTATTTCTGTTTTTTTTTTGTCAACATTCCTATTTCTAATTTATTATGTACTAGATTATGACCCGCGCGCCCTTACTTCAATTTCTGTAAGCCAAAGATTATTAATTATATTTTTCAAATGAATTTATACGATGTTGGTACTCATTCGAGTTTGGTTCTGATCAATTTGGATTTTGGGTTTTTGAATTTGAAGAATTCACCTCTATTATTAATGTTTGAACCAAACCATTTCTCTAATTAAATCATTCCTATTTCTGTTTTTTTTTTTGTCAACATTCCTATTTCTAATTTATTATGTATGTGTGTGCAAGCATATAATATATTTCTAATTTATCGTGTATGCTGAATATCTGCTGATAGTGAGTAACCTCGTCCCTGTCCCAAACAAGATACATATAAACGATGAATACTAAACTATAAACCAAAAATACAATTTTACATGAGAATCTCACTTAAAAATTGCAATCTAGCAGATAAAAGACATTTTCAGATCAGGACAAAAGTAAGCAGAACACACCTTGACAGTGGCAGTAAGAACATAAGCGAGTCTCGACGTGCATGATCCTATCACTAATCTGTTGTATCCATTCTCAGAGGCAACCTACGGTACCATACAGTAATCTCTTCATCTATTTGAGCTCTTTTAATTTACAAGGAGTGTTGAAGATCAATCTGATTTAAAAGGAAGTATATTTGAAAGGAAAGTAGTAGTGTATTGTAATCTCCTGTATGATGAAACATTAGTACTTATGATCTAGCTTTAATTTGTAGCTTTTACTTTAGTCAATTCTTATTTATACTCTGATAAAATGTGCCAGACTCGTTAATGATTTCGTTTAAGCTAGCATTTTGTAAAATAGACTCCAAGTACATTCAGTTTTGTTTTATAAAAACGGTCAAATGTATGCCAGATAAAACACACGATACATCATCATTATTTTTTGTCAAAGATTACAGCACCATTCTTCGCTTTTAAATAATTTACTAAGACACAATCACTTGATCTTGATCCATGAAGCGTTGACATTCAAAGTTTTGTCTGAAGCAAAATGGCGATTTGGTTTCACAGAGTTTTCCTGCTGCTTCTCGTTTCTAGTTGCGCCTCTTCAGGTACATACATTGGAACCTCAAATGCTCAAGCACTAAGCCTTGTTTAACTTTTTTTCTTGGGCCACTGCTTTCTATTTCTACAGGATATGTTGTAGTATACATACATGTCGTTGATTAATGTCCTTGTATTGGTTAACTAAAAGTTTGTGCATTTTTGATATGCAGATTTTCTTGAAAATCCAGACTTCAAATCTCCACCATTAAACTTATCCTGAGCGCTTGAAATCCCACGTGTGATGTTCTTTCCATTCCCATTACAACTGTGTCTTCTGAGTTATCATTCAGTGTAGGAAGCCCTGTTTTTAGCAAGTATAGGAGCCGTCTTCTTCCGTCGAATGTATAAGTTCTCATTTGTACAAGAAATTGGCTGCGTGGGGTTGAAGTGTCGAGTAAGTGTTCTGATTTTCTACTGATTTTATACTAAAATGTTTGTACATATGTCTCTTTACTTGGCTGCATTGTTGTTTGTTGATATGTCTCTTACCTCTCTTTACTTGACTGTTGTGATTTTTATACATTTTTATACTGACTTGTGTGGATTGACTTGTTCACTTGTCTATGTTTCTGAATATCTCATTTGTTTGTGGTAATTTTGCTTACATGGCTCTCTGTTCATGTTAGGTGATTCTGAAGAAGTAGAAGAAGAAGAAGAAGAAGAAGAAGAAGAAGAAGAAGGTGGAAGAAAGAAGAGAATGGAGCATGAAGTTGATTTTTAATTTAAGTATCTTTTGTAAAATATGAAGTTTAACTCTAACTTAAGTACCCTTTTGTAAAATATAGAGTTTAAATCTAAGTATCTTTTGTTATATATGAAATTTAGAATCTGTACATTTTTAAATTGAAAATTAGACTTCTTACATTAAGTGGACGTCTGGACTCCATGGAGAGTCAATCTGGTCATGGTCCTATTTGGACATGGTCCTATTTGGACACCAAGACCAAAAACGCCAAAAAAGCCTATATGGACACGTCCACTTCCATCCGGACCGCCCAATTGACATCCCTAGATACAGGGCATGGAATAATGCTCAGTTCGATGCAGAGAGAGTCACGGTATTGAAATGGAGCTAGATCATTACATCTGTACAGTTGTTTGTCTTGGAAGAGCTGGTCGGCTTGAAGATGCAGAGACGCTTGCAGAATCCGTGGGGAGAATATACTTAGTTCGTGTAGAGACTAGAGTCCATGGGGATGTGAGCTCGGCTTGAAGAATAGCAGAGAAACTCATAACTTTGGATTCTCCGAACTCAGCAGCTTTTATCTGCTGTTAAGCAACAAAAACGCATTTACCGTCAAATCACAAAAACACATTTTCCCATAAAAAACGCAAAAAATAAATATATCCGTTAAAAACATAAAAATGGGTCAACCCGCAGAAACCAAAAAATGCATTTTCCCGTCAAAATCAGAAAAAATCTCGTTTTCCGCCAAAAAAATGAAAATCTCATTTTTACTGAAAAATCTCGTTTCCGCAAAAACCGAAAATCTTATTTTTTTCCACAAAAACCTGGTAACCTTGTATTTCCGCCAAAACCAGAAAATCTCATTTTCATGCCAAAATCAGAAACCTTGTTTTCCTTCCAAAAACGGAAAATTCATTTTTCTTGCCAAAATTTAAAAATATTGTTTTCTCCTAAAATCGAAAAATTTCATTTTCTGTCAAAACCGAAAAACTACTTTTAGATATATTTTTCTGCTAAAAACAAATTTTTTGATAAACATATACTTAAAAAACTTTAAAGTTTCAAATTAAAAAGTGTATTAATAATAAACTCATTATAATATTCAAATTTTTTGTTTATTGGGAGTTATTATTATACTAAAATTATAATACAAATCTAAATAAAATTTTATAAATTTATATGAAATAATAATTTATTTATGTCAAAATGCTAATTTCAAAATAATTATAGTGTAAGCATATTTTAAACTAAATGATAATAGCTAATATATTTAAAATTAACATCAAACATATAATTAAATCAAAATAAGGGTATATTTATAATTTTTTATTAAACTCATTTGGATAGAAATAGAAATAAAGAAACGAACATAAAATTCATTGAGATGGTTCATCTAGATGACTCATCTAGATAGAAAGACGAACAACCCTTAAAATTTGAATGGATCATTTAGATGGATCATATAGATGGATTAGCTGGATGGAAATGACAAATGGAAAAAAGAACAGCCCCACAATTAGTGGAATAAAGCTGGAGCGCTAGTTCAAGGATTGATGAAAGAACAGAGTGTACAAGGCTCCAAGTCACAAC
This sequence comes from Brassica nigra, assembly GCA_016432835.1. NCBI lineage: Eukaryota > Viridiplantae > Streptophyta > Magnoliopsida > Brassicales > Brassicaceae > Brassica > Brassica nigra. Next base: position 8,981,192 of record CM028247.1, on the reverse strand, counting down.
TTGACCAGGATTTTTATAGCACAGTATTTTTAATGGAATTTATAGTACACTATTCTGGATAGTAGATATAACTCAAATCTTGTCCGAATCGGAATACATATCTCGGAACGCTGAAAAACCTTGGAAATCAAATAGGCTAAATATCTAAAAAAAAAATTAATAGCGAAATAAAATTTATAAACCTTTAAATAGCTCAAATATTAATTTATTTTTAGTATTTGGTCATACATTGTTTAAGTTAAATTAAAAATCTATTAATTTTGTATTTCTTAATATTTTAAGAGATCTCGTGGTACTATATAAAAGATCCCAAACCTAGTGAAATGATACAAAATTTCGAAACTAATACATCTCGTGTGAAGCTAAGTCCAATATATTTAGGCCCATTAAGAACGTAAGCCCATAAGCAAGTTAGTAATGTCTTCCCCAACAAAACCCTAGCGATTTTGGCTCTACGCTCGATCTGTTCGTTTCGAATCCTCCGGCGTACAGCTCAAGCGCATCGCGGTTGTTACACTCGAATCGGCGACAATGTCGATGTCGAAGAGCTCCAAGATGCTCCAGTTCATAAACTACAGGATGCGAGTGACGATCCAAGACGGGAGACAGCTAATCGGAAAGTTCATGGCCTTCGATCGCCACATGAACCTCGTCCTCGGAGACTGCGAGGAGTTCCGTAAGCTTCCACCAGCGAAAGGGAAGAAGATCAACGAAGAGAGGGAAGATCGCCGTACGCTCGGCTTGGTGTTGCTCAGAGGCGAAGAGGTCATCTCCGTGACGGTGGAAGGACCTCCTCCTCCCGAAGAGTCACGTGCCAAGGCTGGCTCGGGAGGTGGTGCCGTTGCTGGTCCTGGGATCGGGCGTGCTGCTGGGCGTGGAGTGCCGACGGGCCCGCTTGTTCAAGCTCAGCCTGGGCTCGCTGGGCCTGTTCGTGGAGTTGGTGGGCCGTCTCCGGGGATGATGCAGCCTCAGATCTCTAGGCCTCCGGTTATGAGGCCTCCTGGGCAGATGCTTCCGCAGCCTCCGGCTTTTGGTGGTCCTCCTCCGATGGGGAGAGGTCCTCCTCCGCCTTACGGTATGAGACCACCGCAGTTTGGTGGACCGCCGCCGCCTCCGTATGGGCAGAGGCCGATGGGTCCTCCTCCGCCTGGTGGGATGATGAGAGGTCCTCCGCCGCCGCCGCCTCATGGGATGCAAGGACCGCCTCAGCCTCACCCTGGAATGCATCCTCCTCCTGGTGGGTTTGCTCCACCGCGTCCTGGCGTTCCACCACCGCCTAACCAGCAGCAGCAGTGATTAGGTTTTAGCCAAGAATGCCTTTTGTTTTGTGAGATTGTGAAGGCAATTATTAAGGTTCAGTCTTTCATAGCTTCAGCCGCAATCTCTGATCTATCCTTATAAAGTTTGTAGATTTGTTGACAAGTGAGAGTGTCTTCGCATTTTATTCTTGTAAGAGAGCTTCCTTTAAACCTTGTTATATCACCATCTTGTTTGCACTCTTTAACATTTCTTTTCAGTCTAAACATCCAACTATAGATCGGTATGCATTGCTAAGTCGAGAGAAACTAATTCTAAAGCTTTAATCGCGCCCTGAATCACTTTTATGATTCGTATTTCTTAAGCTTTTGTCTCCCTAGAGCTTGCGATAAGTTTTTGGTTCGGAGTTGTATGCCTGATACGTAATGAATGTATGATGATGGATACTATTCTAATATTGAGTACTCAAGATCTGGTTGCCTAGTTTGTTGTGTTTCGATTTGGCTAATAAGTCAACAAGACAAGTTGATCTAACAATTCGGGTTGGTTGGTTTGGTCTGCATTTTGATCCGGACAAGTGGTACAATTCGGAGGAACTAACCAAAATTTGTGAGTCCATTGCACTATAGCCACTCCGATTGTACCATTACCATATTTGTGTATTCCTACGCCAGTGCAATCGTCAAGGCAAAGAAGAACAGCTCTACAGCCAGTTTTGGGACAGTGAAGCTGTTTCGACACTATATTCATGTGTTTTGTCATTGTGAATTTTTTTTCCTTAAAAAAACATGAACCAGAGAACCCGGTATTACACACTGCTTGGTAGATAAGATAAACTCACTGTATTCATTTCATTATCCATGCAAAATGTCACATAGCATTTTATAGTACATGGTGCGTTTTTATTTGATACATTTATGTAAAACTAGATGATAACGATCACACATTTGCATTAAACACGATAAGGTTTCAGTAGTAAGTACATACATTTCTTGTATCATTCATCATGCGTTGCCACCATCTCTGTTTCCTTTGCTTGGTGAAGAAGGCACCTTCTCAGATTCCTCTTCCTCAGCTCCAGTAGCCGGTGTTGTAGTAGGAACAGAAGGATTTGCAGGCTTAGCCATTGGGAAAGACCCATACTTGTGGAAAGGCCAGCCTTGGAATGGGAATTTAGACCTGAAAAACCCGGATATCGCAGAGTTTGTTGCAGGTTCATCATCAATCTTGGCCATGGAGGGTGATGAACCAACCTCCGTGGATTCAGGAACAGGAAGTGCAGGAGGATGAACACGTGTTTTCTCGAGCTTCTTCTCTATTGCGGCTGATGCTGCTACCGCCATTTTTGGGCTGCGAGAGCAGAGCACAAGTGGGGAAGTGAGGAAGGTGAGAAAGATCAGGCAGAGAGAGACTCTTGAGATTGACATTGTAGTAGCTGACTTGTTTTGTGTTCTTGGACTTTTTATCAGAGAGAGGGTTGTTTTTGTGTGCAAGTTGCTTGTGATGGTGATTGGAGTATGGTGTAGTTAATTTATAGAGTGGAGATTATAGCTAGGGATGAGTTAGGAGAATAATATGCTGGAGACTTATGTTGGATTTCTACTTCTTACCTAAATCTAAATTTTCAAATTCATGCTCATGCCTATGTCATGAGCTTGGTGCAGATGAACCATATAAGGTGAGACATAAGTTGATTTTGGTCTAAAGTTTATATTTCTCTTGACGAAAGTTGTTATGCTTTTGGTTTATATTTTTCTTGACAAGGTTGTTAATGTATGAGAAGTAGAACCTCACAAAGTAGATACATCTGGATATGATAATCAACATTTAATGTACTAGGTGTGGTTCACATGTGCTCCACTTTTTGTTGGTTTGAATGCAAATATCCTCAACCAAGAGTAGTTTTTAGCTCTTTGTTGTTCCATCAGCAGCTAATAGGATTTTTTTTTCTCCAGCCATTGTTGATGCAGTGAGTTGATGAACAAAAAGAAAGTGATGAATCTGTGTGTCAACAGTGAGAAAGAGTTTATATGAAAAGAGTTCTGCCTTGTTGGGAGGTACTGTCTGATCATCTAGCTCTAATGTTCTCGGAGGGTTCTGATAAGGTTTAGCTTGTTTCAAAAAGATTACTGCAACACAAAAGAAACAGAATTCCAGATTTTAAGACCTGCCTTAAGGGCAGTCTTCTAATCTACCAAAGCTAAGATCAGTTCCTTTGCCATGTTCTAGTTTCATGAAGCAAATCTTATTCACAGAAGAAACAGATTTTAAAGCAATGTTTGATTGGTTTTATCAGATTATATTAGTACATACATTAACAATGCCACAAAGGGCCAATGAAGTTTTACAGAGTCTACGAATAGGAATGGCAGATTGTTGGACCAAAACCTTTGTGTTCATCAACTTTGAAAAAAAGCAAAACCAAACAAGAGATTCTGAGAAGCCTTTTTTCTTGGGTTAAAAAAAAGGAGTCAGGATATAACACGAACAGTCACTGTTCCACGTATGTAATATGCACAAACCAGACGCAGGGATAGACTGAAATCATTTTTTTTCTTGGGTTATTTCTTCTTGTCTGTTGTCACTCCAACGACAACATTGCTCACCTGCAAAAGTTGTGTGTTTAAGTCACTTTATTCAAAAACTTCTTCTAATGTGTAAATAAAAAGAACAAAGCTACATGAGGAGCCTTGAGAACCCAAGAGATAAAATGCCACTCACCAACTTTCCACTTTCATTAACAGACATGGGGTTTTCTACGACGACGGTTTGGGTCTTAGAAGGTGGTGTTGACTGCTGGAAAAAGGTAAAACCAGTGAACAGAGTATCAGTTACTTACGCACACTGATAATTTTTTTTTTTTTAAGTATCAGTTCCTTAAGAATCTACAAAACCATAATAATCTGATAACTCACAGTGGATGTAGAGGGCATTGACCCAGGAGAGGCTGTTCCATTTGGCTGGTTAGTTGGGAAAGGCACCCTTCCATTGCCCATCTGCAGATGGAAACAAATAAAATCAGAATCAAATGCGAATACAAAGGTCTCTTTAATACTTAGCTCAAACCATGAAGAGGTGAGAGGAGTACTCACATTAACGTTAGTAACGAACTGGCAAACAGCGCATCTAACAGATGGTGCACCGTAAGGATACATGAGGGTTGTTCGACAGTTCCCACAGTTGATATGCGCAGGCTGATTGGTGGGTGGGGCTGCTGCCGAAAGCCAATCACAGTTTCAGCAGACGGAACAATGCTGATGAAACAAAAGATGTGTAAAAGACAAGACAGATTCTAGATTGCATAAATACCTGGGACAAGGTTTACAGTCTGACAGCAAGAGCATCTTACGCTGTTTGCCCCACGAGTATACATAAGCATTGTGCGACAACCACCACATACAATGTGAGCCATGTCCATCCCTGCATGAGCTGTGTTCAGAACCCAACCAAGTCATAAAATGCAATTGCAAAGCATAGTGTACTCAAACAAAGTTCTCTAACCTTCCTACTCAATTATAAAAGAAAGAATCAAAGTCTTCTATATAGATACCATGATGAGGAGCAGGAGGAGGAGGAGGATGAAGAGGGACCATGTTGATAGTGTTACATAAAGCACAACGAACGTTGGTAGCTCCTCTAGGATAGAGCAATGTATTTCTACAGCCATGACACACCAGCTGGTCCTGCATCTCTGCTTTTTAATATCAAAGAATCAATCACAATTTGCAACCAAGACGGAACAAAAACGCTAACATGTCTCAATACAAAAGCTAAAGAAAAGAAAAGGGTCACCTGATTTGTCCCGGAGGAACACAAAGGAGCTGGCTTTGGAAACCGAAACCGAAACCTAAAATCCAATTCAAAGCCAAAAGCTTCTGCATCCATTATCATCATATGAATCAGACGAATAGTGTGGAGATTACAAAATTCAATAAAAAGATTGGTTCTTGATCATACCGATTGGAGACGGAAGAGGGATCTCGATTGCAAAACCCGGGAACGCTAGAGCCGATATGTAAAGAGGCCAATCCAAAATTGAGAGATTGATTATAATAGGGGCAATAGATTTCGATTCTTTGCAATTTAACGATTTTGTTTTATATATAAATGATTTTTTTGTTTTTATTTTTTCTACTTGACGCGTTCGGACAAACTAGAGCGGTCTTAAAAACGCGCTTTATATTTTCTTTATACAACATTATTACATTAATCTGCTTGTTCCGAACGGCGGTTCAAACGTTGCGATTGGCTTACGTCAAAGTTTTTGAAGAGTCTAATAGAATACGCTAATACAATCTGGATTGGTCTTCATCGAACCCAAAGGCCAAATCAAAACATGCAAGAATTCTATAAGAAAATATATGACATTTCGATTTTCAACTTCTTATAGAAAACAACACGGAGAGGTAAAAAGGGTTTCGCGAATCAAAGAGGGAAACAAAAAAAGAAAACAAAAGCAAAGTAGACAAGATAAAACTCTAATACTCAAATCATTCGATGATAGACTGAATAACACCAGCACCAACGGTCTTCCCACCTTCTCTAATAGCAAACCTCATCCCTTGCTCACAAGCCACAGGCACAATAAGCTCCACCACAATCTTCACCCTATCACCCGGCATAACCATCTTCGACTCCTCATCTTTATCGTTCATAATCTTGGTCACTTTCCCCGTAACATCCGTCGTCCTCATGTAAAACTGAGGCCTGTACCCAGCAAAGAACGGCGAATGCCTCCCACCTTCTTCCTTCTTCAACACATACACAATCGCCTCAAACTTGGTATGCGGAGTGATACTCCCAGGCTTAGCCAACACCATCCCCCTCTGAATATCAGCCTTCTGAATACCCCTAAGCAACAACCCAACATTGTCCCCAGCCAAAGCCTCGTCGAGAATCTTCTGAAACATCTCGACACCAGTTACAGTATAGTTCCTAGTCTCCCTCAACCCAACTAAATCCACAGTCTCCCCCACCTTCACAGTCCCTCTCTCGACCCTCCCCGTGGCCACAGTCCCACGCCCTGTAATAGAGAACACATCTTCCACAGCTAACAAGAAAGGCAACTCGGTCTGTCTCTGAGGAATCGGAATATAACTATCAACAGCATCCATAAGCTCGTAGATCTTATCCACCCATTTGTTATCCCCACGCTTCACGTTAGGATTCTCCGTAAGCGTCTCCACAGCCAACAACGCGGACCCGGAGATAATGGGAATATCATCACCGTTGAACTCGTAGGAAGACAAAAGCTCACGCACCTCGAGCTCGACGAGCTCGAGCAGCTCCGCGTCGTCGACCTGATCCTCTTTGTTGAGGAACACGACCATGTCGGGGACCCCGACCTGCTTGGCGAGGAGGATGTGCTCCTTGGTCTGAGGCATGGGCCCGTCGGCGCCGGAGACGACGAGGATGGCTCCGTCCATCTGGGCGGCTCCGGTGATCATGTTCTTGACGTAGTCGGCGTGGCCGGGGCAGTCCACGTGGGCGTAGTGGCGGTTCTCGGTCTCGTACTCGACGGTGGCGGTGTTGATGGTGATCCCCCGGGCTCGCTCTTCCGGGGCGGCGTCGATCTCGTCGTACTTTTTGGCGACGCTGTTTCCCATGGAGGCGAGGGCCATGGTGAGGGCGGCGGTCAGGGTGGTCTTGCCGTGGTCCACGTGGCCGATGGTTCCGATGTTGACGTGGGGTTTTTTTCTCTCGAACTTGCCGCGGGCGGCGCGGACGGTGAAGGAGCGGCGGCGGAGGGTGGAGTGAGGGGAGAGTGCGGAGAGGGTGGAGATGGAGTAGGAAGGGAGGAAGGAGGAGGAGGGGAGGTTTAGGGTTTTGAGGTTGGTGGAGGGGGTGGAGATGGCGTGGCGGAGAGAAGGTGGGGAGATGAGTCTGGAGGAGGAGGAGGAGCAGGCGGATGGAGTGGATATCGCCATTGGGAGAGATGGAGGAATTGAGAAAGCTAGGGTTTGGATTTGGATTTGGATTTGGTGGAGAAGACGGAGAAGAAGAAGATTTGGGGATAGAGTGAGTGAGTGAGATTTATCTGATATCTCTTCGCTAGAAAATATATTGAAGGGCTCTTATTTAATCCTATCCGTTGCAACTTCTTTGTCGTCAAGTTTCCGCAGGCACCAATCGTGCCGTTTTTTATAGTCATAAACGGCAAGACGAACTAATGTTAGAGGATTAAACTGCTTGTTGTTTTGTTATTAATCTGTCTAATTTGCAAGAACATTTAAAATGTTAACTCAATTTTTTTTCTTTTAAATTGAGTAATTTCATAATGAAATTGAATTTAATTTAAACTATTTTGTTTATAAAATTAAAAAATGGAATAATAAACAAAAAATTAAAAATTACTCCATTCATAGAATAAATCATTGTTTAAAGATTATAACATAACTTAGTCCAAACTTCATTTTAGAATAAATTGTGGAACGAAATTGGAAATGCTCTTAACTCTCAGCATTTGACAGCAAGTGAAGCTTTTGGCACTAGATGAGCAAGATAACCAAACTCACCAATTCTTACATAAATAAGCAGATTCTGGTATGAAAAAGTCATACAATTTTAAGCTAACAAGCAACACTTGTTAAAAATTTACATAAATAAGCAGATTCTTTGTTCAAGATGTTGCTAGCGAAGCAAAGATCATTTGAAAACTGGAAACAAACAATGATTAATAGTTGAAATAGTTTCAAACATTTCAGCATTTTTTCTTACAAGCCCTTGAAAACATGTCTCTTATGTTCTTTGATCCAGTCTCTACCTTTGCTTGCTTTGTCTGCTTCCCAGGTTTTCCTGTCTTCTTATTTGCTTTCTCCTAATAAACATGGACCAAAAAGACTTTTGCAAGTCAACAAGAAGGAACACAAAAGATATGAAACTTGTCTACATATTTTGCAATGAAGCATACACACACCTGTGATGAATTTGAGTATTCCATCGTATTCTCATTTGCATTCGGAAGATTCTCCATATTGGTTTCTTTCATCGTTGGGTCAACAAACTCGAGTCTGCAAGATATACCAGACATAATGAACACCTTTGCAAGGACTAATCTATGATTCTCTACGGGCTTCAGATTTTTGACAAAAAAGTACCCAAGATGATCATAGAGGAGCTTCAACCAAGGCTCTGTCTTCAGGTACTCACCCACAATTGAAACTGCATCCACCACTGTGCATAGTAAAGGCGATATCAGTGAAGTGCCATATAAAAAAGTCAATTTAAGAAAAGGTCATACGCCAACACTTTACAGAGATGCACCATTTCTGGAATCAAACACACAAGCAAAAAGATTTATGTTCCACAACTTACATGTTTGCTTCTCATCTTGAGCTGCATAGTTCTTGTCCAATTCCGGAAGAGTCTTCTTTAAACAGCGCACCTGCGTTCATTAAAGTGCAGGCACCATAAGTATATGAATAAAACAGATACGACCTAATCTGCATTATTGTATTTCCCTCAAATCCATCCATACAAAGAGACAAGAATTATAGAATGTGAACAAAACAAGTTAGAGTCAGTGCAGCATTGCAAATAAGTTTTTCTACGGCCGCCGCAACTTAAAGAATATTCACCAAGCAGTATCCAAAAAGGCATATAAAGAATTAAACATGCCTCACTCCTGAAGAATATGCGAAACATAGTGATTCAGACACATGTATCGCTCTCAAATGGCAAACCGAACCAAGAATTTTTTTTTTTCAATTGGATGGTAGAAAAGGCTGCAGTAAATCATGTTCTGACAACAAGAGCATACCTTACAAGTTAACCAAGCTAAAACTTTCGAGTTATCAAGCCGATAGAACTTCATAGATCCAACCTCTGCAAGAAGATATGAAACAGAAATAAGGAAAATGAACAGGTAGAGATCACAAAGCAATCCAAGAGTGATGAGAAGCATTTAGATTACAAGCAATCCGAACCCATATAGCAGAAATGTACCTTGAGTTTGACAAACGATCTCCATACTCTTCTCTGCAAGTGACAACAGATGTTGATATTCAGGATATCCTTCCACAAATAAAATCTCATCCAGTTGCCTGAACTTTCCAGCATCTTCACCTTTCTACAGATTCGACAATTCACACTTGTGAGAAACTGAAACCAGACAGGAAATTAACAGTGAACCGAGAAGATCCAGGGAGCATAGAGTGAGTGACCTTCATTCTTGCTTGGTCGAAAATAGGCAACAAGATGAAAACAGGATCAACGGGAGTGGCCATATATAAGCTTCCATCTGTAACAAGAAAAAAGTCCATAAACATTCTTCGGCTTGCATTGCATATTATCATGACTCAAAATTCCTAGGAAGCAAGCATTTACGTACACTTAATAATTAAAGGTCAAGAGTGGAAGTACCTTGAGAAATGTAATCTCCCAGGAACCAAGAACCATATGATTGCTTAAACCACTGAATTTCTTGAAGCACTCCATTACTAAAAAGGTAGCATGTTCCATTTTCTGCCATATAAGTAAAGATATCAAACTACATGATATGTTACTAACTGAAGCTTTGCCCTACAACACTACAACAAGCTTGTCAATAATCTCAGATCCCATTACCTGATTTTGGATGGCGAAGTGTTAATAGTTCTCCGGGTTTGTTTCCGCCACAACTTGAATCTTCACATATGAAACAAAAGACAGTCATGTTATCCAAAGAATCAATCAAGGGCTCAAATGAGAGAGAGAGTAAAGGAGTAAACTTTTTGTATATCCAGCAACATCCTTTTAATTATCATGAACAATAATAAAGTGAATTTTTAGAACAAAACTATTATATTTCAAACCAAACTTTTTCAATCTCATTGATCAACTCTGAACAACATTTTTTTCTTACAGAATGCATAATCTAAAGTCATTGAGGTTAACAGTAGAAGAGAGAACCTGAGGCAATGAGAACCCTTGTCTTCTCAGCTCCTTCCCACCAAACAGTACAACTCATCTTCAAGCTTTAGCAAACTCAAATCCTACAACTCTGAGTCTCTGACACCAACACAATAAGTCACAATCACAAAGTGTGGAATCGCTATATCAAACTCACTGAAGACAATACTCTTCTTCCCTAAAACCCGAGTAAACTCCTTTTCAAACGAGAGCTAGGACGAGGAAAGACTAGAGATTGCGAAAACCCTTAATACCAATTCGAAGACGTACCGTGATGAAGGCTAGCAACTAGCGAGGCGAATGAATCAGGACGAGGTTTCTCTAAGACATATCATCGAACAGTTGGTGTACAAAAAGACGAAACACGGAGCCAGATAGAGAAACGACAAGTCGAGGCCGGATTGGCGCCATGGCAGGAAGTAACGCGCGCATTCAAATATGGGCCTGGGCTATTGACAAGAAAGTTCGGGCCCGTAAACAGATAAAAAGTAAAGTATTTGCAAATAGCCCCCTAACTTCAACAGGTATTAGCCAGATTCGTCACTATATTAGTATTGGCAACAATACAACCCAAGTAATGAAGAAGCTTCAAGGGAGGAGTCTCACACAACTCTCGACTTAGTTACATACTTACATCATTGCAGGCTCTGACAGACAATACATAATCTAGTTGATATCAAACACTGTTTCAAAAGAAGGCATTGTAAATGCAGATGGTTTCAAGTGTCCTATTTAGACACTGCAGCGAGGCTGAAACAATCTCCATACACTTCTCTGCAAATGACAACAAATGTTGATATCCAGTTATTTATCCTTCTACAAATCTAATCTTTTTTTTTGTTACTAGGGATAACATAGAAACTACATCAGCATATGAGGAAGCTTCTTCTATGGAGTGTAACAAAAACTTGAAAATAGCCGGTAAACAAAAAGAAGATAACTAGTTAGATAACATAAAACCATTCAAATAACATAAGAAACTACATTAACATACCAGAGAACTTTGGTACTTCTCTGGAAATGTTTAAACCATTAAGAAAAAAAAGAGAAGCAAACAAACAAGCACAAAAAGCTAATGAGTGATGTACTAACTACTACTACATAAGAATCCAATAAACACAGCAGCAGAGAGAGTCAATCTTCATGACACTCTTAAATAATACCCATTACAAAAGACAAAGGTATAATAATACTTGCTTGTGTTTAATGTTCTTCTTCTTCTTCTTCTTCTTCTTCTTCTTCTTCATAATCTTAAGAAACCTTCATCTCATAAAAAAGCCAATCTTCACACTGTACAACCTTCTCTACCTCCCTCCACAGGTGAAGAAATCCATGTTAAAAATCCGGATAAAACGGCTTTTTTTTTTGGAAGAGAGAAGTCATCCTTGATGCCTCATGAGCATAAGCTGTATACAACACTGACTGGCTTCTTCGCTGCACCTTTCAAGTAAACTCTCTCGAGTTTTCCATTGGACTGAGGACGTGAGACAGCTGTTTCTTGGCAGCTTTGTTGCAGTACGTTGTCTAGCTCTCCACAAGCTGCTCCAATTAGTCCTGCACATTTTGAAAGGTTTGGTGTTTTAAGTATACGGTTACACCTAGAAACAGAGAGCTTATGGAGTTTGTCTTTTTTTGTTTCTTTTCACCTAGAAACAGAGGAGATGGCTTTCCAGGTCTTGATTTGTACTCAGGATGGAACTGAGCTCCAACGTAAAACGGATGGTTTGGCAGCTCAACGATCTCCATTCGCTGACCAGACTCGTCTGTTCCCGGGAATGTGAGTCCAGAGCTCTCTAAACGTGGAACCATTGCTGGATTCACCTGTGAGATACTCATATTTTTAGCTTCAAACTGTCAATGAGATAAGCTTTTACTTGTTTAAATACCTCATATCTGTGTCGGTGTCTTTCATCAACAAAACTTCTGTTCCCATATCTGAAACAACTCCAAAGAACAAGATTAATCAGTTTAACTCTAGGATGCATCAAGTTAAAAAAAAAACTTGTTTTATCTCATGCTCACAGTTTTGCTGATTTGGAGTCCTTAGCTTGGAAGTAAGTTCTTCTTGAGCCTAACCTCATAGTGCCTCCCATATAGGGATGTTAATATGGGCTTTTAGGAAAAGGGTTAGCCCGCCCCGCACTAAAATTTTTAGCCCTAAACCCGCACTTTTCTATCCGGGCCAGAATAGGGCCGCTTATCTTTGATACTTGGGTTTTATTAGGGTTAATTTTTTTTTTTTACAGCAAACAGAGAAGACATCGTTTTCTTCTCATCTTTCTCGTTAAAAAAAAAGTGAAGGCAGAAAGCTTCAACTGGATGCAGTAATCAATACAAATCGAAGGGTTTGAAGCTTCTTGTGGTTTTGTTCTGGAACGAAATCGAAGGTTTGAATCTTCTTCTGGGCTTCCTCTGAAACGCAAAATCGAAGGCGTTGAAGAAGAAGAAGACGTAATCGACAACTTGTTTGTTCTGTGACAATTCGAAGCTCTCTTTCTGGGTTTGTTGAAATCGAAAGCTCTCTCGATCTTCTAGGTATGGTACATTCTCGATCTTCTTCACATCATCGTTCTATGTTCTGGATTTGTGGCCTTGTGGGTTTGTTCTTATTAGCAATGATTCACGCATGTACTTTGGCTTGTGTCCTCTCAGTTTTGTTTTATGGGTTTATGGGTTTATGGGTTTATGGGTTATTAATGATTTGTCTTGCTCCCTTAGAACGTGTATCTTTGTACAGAAATTGAGATTCAGAGTTATGACTTTTGTTTAGAAACGTGTTTGGTTTTAGAGGTAGCTTCCTCTGATGTTGATCACTTATTTTCTATGAAACGTTTTCTTTCTTGGTCTAAGTGTATGTCTTTGGTGTATGCCCACAACACGAGTAACTATATTCAACTTCATGAGAACATTTTATTTTATTGAACTATACAGAAAATTCATGAGAACATTTTATTTTATTGAACTACACAGAAAATACTATTGTTAAGTTTGATAGTGAGTATATTGGTAGGTATCCATTATATATTATTTTAGAACTTAATCTCAGTTGTTGCTCAAAGAAAAAAAGAACTTAATCTCAGTTATGGTTTGTATCAGCTTGCTATGGGAGACACTAACTGGGAGAGAACATCTACTCTTTTACGGAAGACTTAAAAATCTTAAAGGCTCTGAGCTCAACCAAGTATGTTATATCAATATTAATTCCCTTGTATATGAGTAATCCATGGATGGTCCATTTCATGCTTGGTTAACAGGTTGTAGAGGAGTCTCTTAAGAGTGTCAACCTTTTTAATGGAGGAGTTGATCACTATTTTATACTTTGTTCCAGGCTGCAGCATGGACTCACAAACAGTACAAAGAATGGCAGCATTTAGTGTAGGAGGTCGTGTTTTGAACCTTTTTAGAAACCGTCTACTCCCCAAAACTGTTCAAGCATTGATCTGTACCAGAAACTGGCTACGTGGGTTCGCTGAGTTTGAAGGTAAAGAATCAGTTTATAGTTTTGCTTGTTAATTCATTGTTTGAATGACTTCTTTGATTGCTTGATGTAGGAGACATCGAGGAGTACTTTGATTATGATGATGAAGATGCTAGTAAAAAAGCAAGTACCTCAGGAGGAACTGAAGATTCACGCATGTGATTATATGGTAAATACTCGTGAATGATTGTAGCTTGCTGTCTTGTAAATACTCATAGTCTGTATCTTGTTGTCTGAGATTGTTTAGTATTTTGCTGTCTGAGATTGTTTAGCTGTGTTCTTTTTAGCATTGTGAAGCTGTCACATATTTGCTTATTTGATTGCTTGTATGATGCTTGTTTGACTGCTTTACATGACTGCCATCTTTCTTGTTTTTGCAGAGTGGAGAACTAGTGTTGGAGACTTGAAGAGTGGAGCTTGGAGGATACACGATCAAGACATATAAACTTTGGTTTTTCAAATTTCATATTTTGAATTTGAGGACAAAAATGAATAAAAGAGTTGTGTTGTACTTGACACACAACACTTTACTTGGGTTTTTACACTTTATAAAGTTAAGTTAAACTTTGGTTTTTACACTCCATGAATAAAAGCATGTAAACTTTGGTTTTTCTAATTTCATATTTTGAATTTGAAGACAAAAATGAATAAAAGAGATTTTTTCCATTTATATAATCATGTTTTGAAATTTTAAAAACATATAAATTTTGATTAAATATGATATACAAAAATATTTTACTTGCATAAAAATTAAATGGGCTAACCCTAGTACCAGCCCTAACCCTGCAATTAAAAGAGGGTTAAAATAGGGCTGGGTTAAAATAGGGTTGGGTTAATATTACACTAGTGAGGGTTAGGCCCTAACCCATGATTTAACATCCCTACTCCCATATGCGTTTTCGACCCCTGCTTCAGACAAAACATTACATTAAGTAGAGTGAAGTCAACTCTCGAACAGAAAAAGAATGTGGAAAGGGACAAACCTCTGGCATGAAAACAACACAAGGGTTCTTGGTATTGGGATCAAGTTCAGTGCTGTTTGCATCTGGCAAACCAAGTACAGTTCTTGCATACTCTATCACAGCGAGTTGCATACCTAGACAGATACCAAGGTATGGAACTCTGTTCTCTCTGGCGTATTTAGCTGCTAGTATCTTTCCTTGTACACCTCTATTGCCAAAACCTCCAGGCACAAGAATACCATCAGCACCCTGAAGAAAAAATAATACATGGAACCTAATCAACTGAGAAGTTCGTCTTGACACAAAATGGGGAATGAAAAGAATGTTCAGACCTTAAGTAACTTCCAGACAGCCTTATATGCATCTGGATTCTGCAATGAGGTATCATTTTTGCTTTCAGTTTCTTAAGGTTTGATGATTAGAAGTGATCAGTATAAAGTGTAGTAGACATACCTCCTTTTTGGCTCCTTGTTCAAGATCACTAGCTGAGATCCAGTCTATGACTAGCTTCTTGCGCCTAGCCACAGAAGCATGCAAGAGAGCCTGATCATCAACACACAATAGTTATGGTTATGAAAAGAGGCTTAGGTTTGTGGGTATAGATAGTTCTGGAATTGATGTACCTTGTGGATGGAAAGATAGGAATCTAAGAGCTCAGTATACTTCCCAACCACAGCAATTCTGACCTGAAAACACAAGACATAGTGAAGTTAGTCTCTAGCTGAAAACAAGTGAGATAAACTAAGCCTGAAATGTCTTATAGTGGAACCAGGGAACATACTGGAACATGTAACTTGTCGCTCATTTTAGCCATCAAAGACCACTCCTCCAGTGCAGGCTCCTTGGCAACTCTGTTTATATGAATCATCACACAATGATTCCCACAAGAATCAGCATTTGAATGAATGAATGAACCAATCTATACAAAGAATATGAGTAAGTGAGACACACCCTGTAAGGTTCAGGACACGCAAAATCGCCTCGTGTGCCTTTTGTTCCTGCTCAAACAATGACTGATGAGAGCAACCTGCTATAACTGAAACTTTGAAACTGTGGTGGAATGAGAAAGCTGCCCACCTTGAGAAGCAATGGAATGTGCCAAATGTTGGGGCAATCATAGAGAGTGACAACGTTTTCCATCTGCAAATAAATTGATCTTATTCAACATTGTTTTTATGAACAAAGAGAAAGATTAAGTTTGGTTTTACAAATATTACACACCGGAACTTGGCAAAACTGAGAGAGTTTGGCCTTCACGTTATCTTCAAGTGGCTACAAAATCAAGTTCAATATAAAGAACTCAGAGCTAAGATTGAATAACAAGATTAGTTAAAAAGCTACAAGGATGAAACCTTTGTGCTTCTGCAAGCCAAGATGTTAGGGCTCAAACCAAGGCCTCTTAAGTCTCTAACGCTATGCTGCGTTGGTTTGGTCTTCTGGTAAGCAATTAGACATTGTTAGAACAAGCTACTAAGCAATTAGACTTTGTTAGTACAAGCTACCAGATTAAACAAATATTTCAAGACTCAAGAAACTTGCCTGTTCACCAACAACATTCAACACTGGCACAAGACTGACATGGATCAAACAAAAATTCTCAGAGCCTGAAATAAAGGTTTTAAAAAAAAAAGATCACTAAGACTTGACATAATCTTAAGTAAACTTGCACTGTTATACATCAATGAACAACATACAGACAAACCGTTTCTTACCTACACGATAGGAGAACTGTCCAAGAGCATTAATAAAAGGCATGGACTCTATATCTCCTGCAGATTTCAAAGAGTAGCTCCATGTTTTAAAAAAAAAAACTATCTGAAACAAAACCTGAAACAGAGTTAAAAGTCTCAATGATTAGAAGTACCTATGGTTCCTCCAAGTTCTATGACACAAACATCAGCTGGACCTGTCTGTCCATCAACTGGAATCCTAGCCGCACGCTCAATCCATTCTTGAATTGCATCAGTGATATGAGGAACAACCTACAATAAATACCCCATAAAGGACTTTCAAAAATCTTCCACAAACACATGGTCTATGTATATGATATCAGCCTGTTCTTCTACTTACCTGAACAGTTTTCCCAAGATAATCTCCTTTCCTCTCTTTCTCAAGCACATGCTGTTCACAAATGTCAACGTCTAAGTCCAAAAATAAAAATCAAACACTCCAAATTGTTTTTTGCTCATGAACAACACAAACCTTATAAACCTTTCCGGTAGTTATGTTGTTTTCACTGGTCAGCTTAATATCCATAAACCTCTCATAGTTACCAAGATCAAGATCAACCTTTCGTTTTAAAAAACAAAAATTCATTTCTTAGTGGTTGTTGACCAAACTAATTGAATGACACTTTCCTTTAAAAGAAACAGAGCAAATCGGTCATTAAATGTTGCATTACCTCGCCACCATCGTCCAAGACGTAAACTTCACCATGCTCAATAGGTGACATGGTCCCAGCATCTATGTTTAAGTAAGGATCTGTAAATTTCACATAACAAGAAAATAAAATAAATAACTTTCTGACAAAAGTCATGAGGATTTCAAACAGTGAAAGTAGCAAAGATTAAATATTGGAATATTCAAGATTTTTTAAAAAAGTTTATAAACTTTGTCTGCACGCGTGAGAGGTAGAGAAAAATAAACTCCTTTTTCATGTTCGTTGGGGCCAAGAAATCAAATCTTGAAACTTTTTTTTTTCTTTTCTCAGTTTAGTTTGGAGAAAAAAGAAATCATAACCAAAAGCAAAAGTGAAGAAAAGAAAAGAAACGAACTTTGCGTGAGAGAACAAGAAACAAGAAGGTGACATGTTCGTTTTACATGAAAGAATTGTTGTGAAAAGAAAAGAGAGACCAATTTTAATGGCGGTTACTCGGAAGCCACAGTATTTGAGGATGAGTCCGATGCTACTTGCAGTGACTCCTTTTCCTAGTCCACTCACTACTCCACCTGAAACCACCACATACTTCATCTTCTTCTCCTCTGTTTCCTTAACCACTTGGCTCTAAGAAAGAAAGAGTATACCTTCGTAAGTAAGACTAAGGTTAAAAAAAGACTTAGAGACAGAGCTATAAAGATAGCAAAACAGAGCATAGAACAGAGGACAAGCATACAGCGTTGGGGTTGTCCCCATAAATAATGGTCCTAGAACTCAAGAAATTCAAAGTAATTATTATTGGTGTTAAGAGTTCTGACATATTTCATTTCTACATCATGAGTATTTATGCTATATAGAATCTAGAATCTGTCCCAAGTAACCAAGGAAAAACAGGGGAGAGTGTCTGTTTGTATAAGAGAAGCAGGTATTGGTTGTTTATAACAGAGAGGAGCAAGAGAGAAACAGAGTATCTAAAACAAGAATCTGATGAGTTCTTGATTTTTTGTATGTTAGGAGTTGAAGTGTAGTGATATTTAGAAGTGTAAGAGCAAAATTAAGTAGAGAAGATATCCGACGTACCTAATTTATAAAACAAGAACTGAAAATAGAGATTTTTTGTCCAAATGTTGAGTTGAAATGAATGAGAGATAGTGTGAGATTGTGAAGGCCCTTTTATACGCAGGTTTCCGCTTTCAATAGAGGGTGTGTTTCATATTTTAATTAGCAACTTTGTTCTCTCTCTCTCTCTCTCTCTCTCTCTCTCTCTCTCTCTCTCTCTCTCTCTCTCTCTCTCTCTCTCTCTCAAACGAAAAGGTCAAAATATCTTATTAACATGGGAAATTGCACCCTATAACCATAAAAAAAACCCAAACCCACTATCTAACCAAAAACACTCTCTCTCTCCTTATTTATCTTTCTATCTCTCTCTACTCTCTCTCTCAAAATCTAATTTCTTTTTTTTTTGGATTATTCGGCAAATAAGCCCTATTAACATTTGGATTAAATTTATTTTTCCTAGCAAATTGTAAATCAAAACGTTAAAAAGTTAAATCATATATAAATATACTATTTTCTCGTCATTATTATCTCAAAACACACTATCATAAAACTATATAGTTAGTATTAATATTGTATACCCCATATCTTGCAATATCTGATAAAGTTGCATACAAACTTGTAAGTTGTATAAAATTTGAAGAAAATACAATATATTCAAATGACTAAGAACATTTCCAATGTAAAATTATATTTTTTTCTAAAATAAAATAATTTTATAATGGAGTAGGATTTTACTTCTTTCTCATTTTATTTTGGAATGAAAAATGGAATAATGAACAGAAAATAAAAACATTATTGCATTCATATATAAAACAATTAGCAATAAATTATTAAACTATGTTATTTATATATAAAATTATATGTATCTAAGATATTCTAAAAATATAAATATCTTCAAAATGAAAAGTAAAAATAGTTTCTCCATTCAAAAATACAATTACAAAAAACAATATCACAAAATGGGAATAACAGAACAACCGAATTTAATCTCATTTGTGAATGATGCATTTTTAACTGTAAGGCAATGAATACTTCAACTCATATATATCTACTCTATGTAAGTTTGTCGAATTATTTAGAAATACTAAAGTATATTTAAGTGTAAATTTATAATAGTTGAAAGTAAAATAAATCTTCCTTTTTCGTGTCGGATCCTACGGATACGGGACTTTGGGCCCTGTGAACCACCTCAATTCCAGCAACGGTATTACTATTAACTAATGCATGCTCTCGTTCTTTTTAAACATATCATGTAATACTACTCTGTTGACAATCATTGCCTAGTAAGAAATAAAGAGCGATTGCCTTAAATATAAATAGAATTAAAATAACCAGCGGCAGTTATGGTCTTTCAGAGATCTAAAATGTTTTTTAAGGTCCACATGCATCTGATATTGTTGTGATTGCCAAGGAAATTGATCACAGAAGTAAACGCCTAAAAAAATTTATTTATAAATTTATCACTGTCTTTCTAAATGATTAGATCCGAACGTATTTTTTTTACCAATTTGTATATTTTTAAATATAAGATGTCTTAAAAAGTTTATTCATCGAATTTATAGATTTCTTGTTTAATTTTTTCCATAGATTTATCCAAAATGCATTTACCTACAAATAGGTTATTGCCTCATGTTATTATAAAAGGTGAGGGTATGGATTTTTTAGAACATGCCATGCAAATATTTTCCGCAACTAAAAAAAACAAATAACAAAAAATGTAAAAGAGAGAAGAAAGAATGGTTCTTATTTTGAGAATTTTAAGGCTGCTCATGAAAACCTCCAGTACCACATATTTTATATTTAATAGTTTTGCAGATTTTTAAAAATCATATATTTGATTTGTTTGAGATATTATATCGAGGTCAATGCTTTTAGACCACACATTTCATTTCGTATATCAAAACAGTATGTTTTTAAAAAACTCACGTTGGTCACTTGAATTGTGAGAAAATTAGTGTAACGTCCCGACAGTGTCATCTTAAACAATTTAGTAGCCTTAGACGAAATATTGAATATGGACCCTTATATAAATATTTTCTTAATTTTTGTTCGATACATCTAAAAAAAATTGAACTAAAATAATTATTTTGTAAGAAAAATTGAAAAAAATGGTAAAGCGTATAATTTTTGTTGGTTTTGTCTTAATATATGTGAGTTAGTCTTACTAAATTATGAATTATTTATTATCACCAAGAAATTGCGAGCTTTAAAAAAAATTGAAATAGGAGTAGATCTTTACAATGAATTAAATAACATTAAAAATTGAAGTTGAAATGAGTTATTATTTGTTTAGTTTTGTTGTATATGAGTTAGTTTTAATTAATTATGAACTATTTATTATAACACTAAAAATTTTATGGACTTCTAACAAAAAGAAATGGATCTATTATAATCAATCAAATAACACTAAAATAATTTTTGGACTCATGGAGGGCAACCGCTCCTTCCGCCATGTCAAGAGCCGGGACTACGTCCCGATCGTCCATTGTTAATAATTGTTCCACGTACATTCATTTGGCATGTGGGTGTCTTTTTGTATGATGACTGGTCTGTTAATTTTTCAGAGGTTCAAAAGACTTGTTTACAGATTTTACAAGCACTAGATGAAATTTTCCAGTGTCTTGATCCTGCTCACACGGTATCGCGAGTCACGTCTCGATAGATCACATATCTTTCCACTACTCCAACTCAAGCACGCTTAACTGTGGAATTTTAAACGGACTTGTGTCCGAAAAGATAAGTGCAGTCTGATGACATAGGTAGCCAAATCAATTCTATTATGTCTTTCCATGTACCACAAAATTGGATGTTGCAAGTCACATCCTCTTAAAGAATGCAATGTCCTTGTTGCACTCTAGGATCGTTAACCATATTAGTGTGAACCCTCGCTAACTTCACATTCATCTAAGTTAAACTCTGATACCACTTGTAACACTTGAATGCCACGGCTAATGGATTTTCCATGTCCGCTCACTCGATCTGTGGACCCCATCCAATATGATGACCGGTCCGTTATTTTTTCAGAGTTTCGAAAGTTTTTTTTTTGCTGATCTTTCAATCAAACCATGACCTTTCTGATGGTCATAGATCACATATTTTTCTAATACTCCGGTTCAAGCATGCTTAACTCTGGAGTTTTAAACGGATATGTACCTGAAAAGGTAAATTCATTTTGATGACATAAGTAACAAAATCAATTATATTAAGTCTTTCCATATATCACAAATTGGGATATTACAATTAGCGTATCAACATTTGTATTGGTGTATTTGTTTGTGATCTCAACTCTATTTATTATGTTTGCTTTCTACAAATAGTACATGTTCTGTTTTATTTTATTTTATGTATAAAAGCTTTCAATTTTTTTTAAAAAAAGACAAGGTTTAAGATGTCATTTGTTAGATTAGATCATATAGTTTAGAAAAGTTAGATACATAATGCAAAGCAATGAAAGAGCTATACAAACCTAAGTAGGATTTTGTACAATTCTTTAGTTTTGTCCAGCTCATAAAGTCTTTTGTGCGCTTGATTAGAAATTTCTACCCTTTCTACCTCGTTTCCTTTTCAATGAACACAGTGATGTTTAAAGTACATACGTGAAGCGTTTGTTAGAGAGTTTATAGAATTTTCAAATACTATAGTGTAACAGTTATATTAAAAACATCTCTAATTTATCGCTATTTTTCTATCTATATATAGTAGTAGTATTTAAAAGCAATTTCATTCTATCCATTGTTATTTTTTTCTAAAATATAAATTTGTTTATATATTTTAAGAAAAAGTATAACAATTTCTATTTTTATTATAAATTTAAAATAATGCTATTATAAGAGAATATGTTAGAACAAACTACATTTCTATTATAGTAATACTCTCTCTATTCTAGAGGAAAATTAGTTATATATGTCTTGAAGATGACCTAATTACAACCCACGTTATTGAATGAGATTCATCAGACTGGAACAAAAACTCCTTTAATATTTTAATTAAAAAACTTGGACAACAACATGAGATTTTGGCCCCTACAGCGAAATTAATAATACCAAGACCCTACGTCCCTATCAATCGGGGTAAAACACCACTCTTATGATGTTCAAAAAACAGTTTCTCATAGTAGTGATTAGTGAATGATGCTTCGTTTTAATTTGAATTAATTTGATCGGATAATGCACTAATTCGTTTTTGTATAAAAACTTAGGTCCGTCAACTAAGTAATAATTAAATTCTTAACAATAAAAGTAAGTAAACGTTTTTCAAAAAAAAAAAAAAAAAGTAAACGTTGTCTTTCAGGGGTGGTTGATCCAACAGTTATTATTTTATATCTATAGGATATTGAAACTATTTGTTCTAGTTTGTTCAGTTTATTATGTATTTCAGTCAACTTTGGCCAAGGGTTAGTCATATATATGCAAATGTTTTAGGCATATGGTTATTTTATTGATGAAAAGATTAAGAGTTGGAAAACAGACAAATGAATAAAGCTAAGAAAAAGCATTCGGCATAATTTTCCTGAAACCACTTTTAGATTATTTATAGATTACTATAAAACTTTGAATAAGATTTAATGAATATGAACACGAAAACACTTTTTCTTACATGAAGCAAAGAATCATTCCTGAACATTTACAAAAAAAAAAAAGAAAGAATCATTCCTGAAAATTCCAAGCAGAGAAATATAATAAGATAAGGAAAAAAGTTGGATAATGATAATTTAAGAACAACATACCGAAAGTGAGTCAGCGAACGAAAGTAGTAGAAAAAGGAAATATATTCATATAGAAAAGAAAATAGATAATTCTATTCATACAGAAAAAATAGATAATATATAATATATATCAGCAGTCTTCAAGTCTTTCCTAATTAAAGATACGTGAAATAGTATACTTCCTCCGTTCCTAAAAAATGTATATTTTAGGAAATTTTTTTTGTTTCAAAAAATTGTATTTTTCATATTTTAATGCATTTTTTGTCAATTAATTATGAAAAATTGTGAATTTCAAAAATATTAATTGTATTTCTTGAGATTTTATTGGTTTGGAAATATATGGAATATAAAATAACAAAAAAATATGCATTAATAACTAAGTTTTAATATATTTTATTAAAAAGTGTGAAAATCTCAAAACATATATTATTTTGAAACGGAAGGAGTACTATATTGCAGAAAAACTGAATTATTATTATTATTTCTTTAAATCAGGAGTCAAAGATTAAGAAAAAGGAACCTTCGTTATGAATAGAAAGGAAACGTCAACAACGACCAACTAACTTACCTTCCCCAATCTTTATAGTCACTTTGCTGGCCGGTCTCCTTCCATTTATGTCACTCTCTTCTTTATTTATTTTATATCTATTTATTAGCAGGTTATTAACTATGGTAAATCTAAGCAAATATTAAGTGAAATTCTACTAATCAAATGTATCTTAGTTTCGGTATAAAAATGTATACCCTTGTTTTTTTTTGTCAACAACTGTACGTTAAACAAGTTTTTAAAATTTTATTTATAATTTTAAAATAATGTAATAATTTGTATTCTGTAATTCTTTATTATAATTCAAAATTAAATGATTTTAAATGTCAAAAACTATTTTATAATTTTAACTTAGAGTATTACTTAACTGAACAAATGGAATATCTAAAAATTAAACTGGTAAAACATTTGATGCCAGTAAAAAAACAGATGCTCACAAAAGTGCAAAACTCATGCTAATTAACTAAAAATGGAACTAGTAAAAAAATCAAGACGTAGTTGTCAAGTAACGGTTCTCAAGTAGTTATTTTTGTAAGAGAAAATCCAGTTACAATTTATCTACGAATTTGCATAATAGACATGTTAATAGCAAAATTGTCATGTTTTCTTCTTACCTTGAATTAATCTAGATTTCAATTTTCAATATGGTTTCTCCAATTATATAATTTGTTCTGTGTCATATGACTTACATCCACGTGGGCTTTGAGAGCTACACTGCGGGCTAACTGCATACACGTGTAAATGTTGTTGCAAATTGTTGTTTATGACACACTTTATTATTGTTAATCTAGAAATGACTTTATAAATTGTTATAGTACATCATTTTCTTCCATTTTGGAAGTTTGTTCTGTAAATTGTGAGTAGAAATTCCAAAATGAAATGATTTAAAGATATATTCAAACAACTACATACATTGTAATATTGTTAACCTTTAGTTTTGTCACTCTCAACCTCCGTTGTTTTTCATCACTACAAAGCTCAAAACTATTTTATATGACCAATTATCAATACAGTTTTAATATCACTGGTACTTACTAACTAATGAATTTTATACATGTCATCTATTTGAATAGTTAAAGATACTGTTTTTGAAAAGGGATCGCTTCAAAATTGAAAACCTACTATTTATTCCGTATCAATATAAATGATGTTTAACAATTTTTATTTTGTTTCATAAAAGCATTTCCAAGAAAAATTTTATATTTAAGGTTTGCTGAACCTTGTATATGAGATTTGGGAGTGCTCTTCTCCAATAGTAAATCTTAATAAAAGACTTCAAAATCTTTATCTTTTAACATTATAGTCTTTATTTTAGACAATACTAAATAAAAGCATAAAATTTTTATAACAATTAAAATCATACAAAAAAATATTATAAGCAATATGTGCACAAAAAGATTTAAAAATGCTTAATTATTCTTAACTTGTTTGATGTAATATTACCTTGTATAATATTTGTTTAATATTATTAAATATTTTGCTTTGTTTTTTATTTAAACATTTATAGATTTATTTAATTTTATATGTAAAATGAAAATTTATAAAAAATATATATATAATATATAAAAGATATAAAACTGTATGGAATAAAATGATAAACAAGAAAGTTATCAAGACTATTTAGAAGACATATAAATACAAAAACCAAAAATATAAACCTCAAATGTAAGGTTTCATTGTACAAAATCTTATAATTTGAGGTTTTGAGGTTACTTTTAGAGTACATAAAACCTTATATTTGAGGTTTTAAGACTACTCTTGGAGATGCTCTAATAAGTGATGTTTTCAATATTCTAGATAAAATTTAATGTCATTTGAAATTTGTTACTAATAAGAAAAATACTGTATTTTTCTTATTACTTGAACTAGTTTTATTCATTGTTACTTTTGTATAACCAAAATAAATCATATAAAATTTTATATTTTCTTTTAGTTTTATTTAATTTTTGTGCAAAAAAAAAAATAGAAAACAATATAGTATTAAATTCGTACGACCCAAAAATTAATTTCCAGTTAGATTAACAGGCAGAGAGAGGAGAAATAAGTCGATCGAATTAAATGAAACACACTTCCACTACTAATACAACTGGTGATACTAACAAATCATAGTATATAGTTAGTTCCCACCATTAATTACATAAATTGATTAGTTTAGCAAATTAATCATCCACTCCGTAATGAAGAGTGTCAGACTGTTAGTGTATATTATAAATTTTTTTAGTAACATATTTTTTGTGATTTACACTAAATAAAACCAGCTATATATTCTTATAGTCAACAAGGTAATAACTAACTATATCAATGTATACTTCCGATATAAACTAATTTTAATATTTAAATGCGAAGTAAGAAATAAACTAAAATTATTCATTTTGTTTCTCAAAAAGTGTTAATTAGACACTTTTCACAAAAATTAAAAAATGATTAAAATACATTTATATTCTTATTAATTGCATTTATTCAATCAATAGTATTTGAAATAAATAAAATTATTTATAAAATAAATACATTTTAATTAATATTAAATTCAAAATTGCATTGCAATTGACACTCTTTGTGTAATAATAAAAATGTTAAAATGACACTCTTTGAGTGAATACAGTATAAAGTACTATTAACAAAAATGATTCTTGAAAACATGTTATGTTTACATTTTAATGAATTTTAAATAGAAGAAATTATATATTTCATAATAAAAAACTTCACTTAAAATCCTAAAACAATATTTTTGAAAAAAAATAATGTTAAAGAACATTTATTTTGAAAAAGAAATAGTAGTTAGTACGTATTAATATCAAATAACGCATCTTGACCTGTTTACAGAATTTTATAATCCCCATGAAAGCATTACAACGATATTATTTGTGAAATAGATGGAATATCGTTTTCAAACTGAGCTTGCATACAATTTGTATATCCATTTCTTTTATTTTTTGACAAAATTTGTATATCCATTTCTTATACTTGAAGTTTCAGACGAATATTCTGAGTACATGCTGCAATGTATATACAACGACATAAATGATGATTTTGGCTAAATATTTCTCCATGCATAGAAAAGAATAAGTCTAGTTAACATAAAGTAATTATGGGGCGGTTATTGTAATATATACTTCTCAATGTATATACAAGTGATAGTTCCGTAAATAATTGTCTTAGGCAATCTTTTAAAAACAGCGAGCTGGCCCTCAGATGATTTATCCCAAAACTATCATAAAAGACCTACACAGATGGAGAGCACAGAAGCATTTCTATACATTAGTTTGAAGAGGGTTATAGCTCTTTAATTACAATATAGGGTTTTGTTGCAACATCAAAAGTAGCATTCAGAAGAAAGAAAAAACTAATAAGTTATATACAATCACATGTGTTGGGGAAGAAGGTCAATGGTAAATGGCAGATCACATGTGTTCGTTTATTTCAATACACTTCTGTTTGTTGGACCTCTTGCCTTTTCTTGCATTCCCCATTGTCACGGGAAATATATTTTCTGACATTTTCTGACAACAGTTAAACAAAAAATTAAAATATATTACAAATTTCTTTAAATTATTGGTTTATCCATCACATATATAGCCCACATCAAACATTTGAATTCCATAACTCCTTTTATGATATGGGATAGGTACTTCTGTCTGAGTGAAATTTTGGAAAAGCATCATGAAGATGTAGTGGAGAAATACACACATATAGATATAGATTTGAAAAAAAAAAAAATATGTATTAAAGATAACATCTAAATGCAGTTGGTGGTGCAAACGTTATCATCTAGTGGTTAGATTTTTCTTAACAAAGTGTTCGTTTTAGGTCAATTTAGTACGCGGTCTCAGTTCTATAAAAAATGTTGTACAAACATAATATCTCAAAATATGCGTCTTTGTCTAATGGCATATACTCCAATTGAATACTCTTCAAACTTTAGGTTTTAACATTCTATTATGATATAATAGATAAAAATTACTATTTTATAAAAAATGAATAAATCATAAGAGATCACATGGGTGATTTAAAATAGAGAGACCAGTCACCAATCTTGAGACGTGAAAAGGTTAGGTAATGGCAGTTGAGATACCTTTTCGCATGTGCTTTCTCTATCTCTCTTCTCTCGCGATGCTCACATGCAACTCCTAATTTTACGGTGATACATATACAAATCTTGCTCATATTGCATTACTTGACCTATGTTACACATGTAACTAAACACTAGGGCTGGACATTTTATTCGTTAAATTTGATTCGATTCGTTATTCGTTTTGATTCGATCCGAAAAATCCGGATATCCGTGTCTTCGAAGCAAAGAAAATATTAAAAATCACTATCCGTTAAAAGCGAAGCAAATCACAAATACTAAAAAAATTAGAGACGAATATCCGATCCGCTCCGACTTTTATATAAATAGTTATATATCTATAGTTAAATAGAATTTTTAATATATAGTCTTATATAATTTTATTTATATAATTACTTATAAAAATATAATATGAAGAAAATAATTATAAGATCTTTATAAAAAACTACAATTATTCTTAAAACATTTAACTTATATGAATTTTTTATGAATTTTTAAGAATTTATAAATAAACAGTTTCATTAATGTTTTACTTTATCTTTTATAAGAAAAAATGTGTATAATATTTTCAGATTTACTTGTATTAAACATAGTGGAAAAGTTATTCGTAAATATCTGTGAATATTCGCAAATATCCATAAATTTTCCGGATATCCGTAAAACCGAATATCCGTATTTTTCCGAAGCAAAGCAAATCGGAAAATCAGATATCCGTGAAGTCCGAAGAAAATCACAAATACTGAAAAATACGGTAATATTCGATCCGTGTCCACCCCTACTAAACACGGATGTTTCACTGTTAATATGTTAGAATTTTGAATCTCATGTTTGAACAGCCGTTACAAACTTAGCTATTGTACGTTTTACAGTTTGTTATACTGTGTTTACCAACTGACCAACAAAATAACCATTCACTACAACACAAGTCATCAGTCTCGTCAAAACAAACTTGCAGACTTCAATTCCACAACCACCGAATATTATGGTAGAAGTAATAATAGATTTAGAAAAGAATATGTACGCCCAGTAATAATTGTTACCTTGTAATCCTTACTGCATTGGTCGATCTTTACAAGTTAATAATAAGTTATGCAATGATGCAAATATTTATTAGAGTTTTAGATATTGTGGCAATATATATACAGTGAAATCTCTATAAATTAATAATGTTGGGACTACACCAAAACTATAATTTTTTATTAATTTATAGAGATTATTAATTTATCGATATACTAATTGAAGATTATAAAATTATATTATTTTATAGAGAATTTTAGTGTATATTAATTTATAGAGTATTAATATAAAGAGGTTATATTGTATATATAAATTCTATAAATTAATAAACATGATAAATTAATAAATTTGTCCAGTCCTAAGTCAGACCAAAATAATAAGAGATAAATTTTAAAAATGTTTATGTTAATACATGATCCCATAAAATCATAAATTAATAATTTCTATTTATAAATTTTATATAAACATAAACAAAACATTATATTGTTTGTTTTTCTTTTGAAATGAAATTTATCAATGATTTTTCTTTTTACATTTCAATATTTGGTGTTATTCTATTGAATTACATGTAAAGGTATTTATGTTTTAAATTTTTATCAAATAGTGTAATAAAAGAGAAAATTCAAATCCGCAAATTTAACTATTATATAATATCGTGAAATTAAAATTTTTTCTTTTAAGAATTAAAAATATATTTTATAAAGAGAAATTTTTAAAAGAAAATTTTCGTTAAATTAATAATTATACAAGTTAATAAATTATCATAGTTCTAACATCATTATTTTTTAGAGTTTTTACTAAATATATTAAATTGATATCTGGTCTGGCTAATGACAAAAAAAAAACAGCACTGTGATAGATAGGGTTTAGCGATTGAATAAAAAAATATGACGGTGAAATATGTTGATAGAAAACCTGGTGGTTGTTAAAAATTGGTAAATAATAAGAAAGATGAATATTCTAGTGTTTTAAAATTACTCGTTTAAAACATAAATAAAATTTGATATATTTCACAAATGTACACGTATGAACAGTACATAAAACAATAATAAAAAATAATAATACATCAAACTTTCATCTATTGTCCTTTTTTAAGTCAAGAAACTTTATTTTATTGTCTTTTATGTCCCCTATTACTATAGTGTTTGGAGCCAATTTTAAATGGTAATTTATATTCTTATTCAATGTTACAGAGGAGTACTAAATTTTATTTATTATAGACTATTAAATAATATTATCAAATATTGAAAACTAAAGACCAAAGAAACTCATAAGTCTTGGTTAATGTTATGAAGTATTGAAAACTAAATGGTGACATCAACATCGACAGTTTTTTTTTCTTTGCTAATAGCATTGACAGTTAACAGCTTCTAATATATTTCTGAGCTTTTAATCCAAGATTCGTAGCTTCCAGCGCTCTAGGTTTTAGAAGATTTTCGCTATTGATTTTTGTTTTTCTACTGTTTCCACAGTGGTCAGAAAAGATCTTTCGCCGTTGATTGTTAGTAGTTTCAAACTTTCACTTTAATTTAGGATTCCACGAACAAAAAAAGAAAAGTTTTGTGGTAGAAAAATGAAGTCTTCTCAGTGCAATTGTCAAACTTTCAAAACATACCGGGACTCTAAGTTGAAAATGAAAAAAATAAATAATAGAAGTAAAAGTAAAGGTTTTTAAGTATTAATTTTCTGTGAGTCACAAAGAAGTCTTCTCAGTGCAATTGTCAAGAATCGAAATGAGTAATGTAATGTTCCTGAATCTATTGGCTCCTTGTCGCTCAGCTTTAAGCCAATTACATCGACACGGTTGGATATCCTCTGACGTATGTTACGAGGCTTCGTGTGTTTATAAAAATCTTTGATCTTTTACTGATTATTAACAATAACAAATTAATATATTTTGAACTTTGGTGAAACCGTCCAAGATTTGTTTGATCAGTGGCGTTGTATTTATTATTCAAACAAATGAAAGTTACGACCTAATATAGTTACAATATAACCCAAAAAGTTGCAGGAAGTTAATAAAACCGCCGAAAATTCTTTTTTTGTTTTTTTTTTGAAGAACCAAAAACTCAAAAGAAAAAAAAAACATAAGAATAAATAGTGGTCTGGGGAACTAAAGGGAATAATCAATTACACCATTTATAAGGAATTTTGTTGTATGTGATTCTTTATCATTCCTCCAATTTTAATGAACTATAGAAAAAAAATATTCCTTCTCAAAATTGATTTGGAACAAAATTCATTTTCATTTCTTTTATTTTGTTCCTACTTACTTTTATTTTGTTCTTACTCATTATTTTCCTGCATATTCCTATTCCTATTTTAATGTCACCAGCTAGAGAATACGGTTAAAGACATAAGGAAAAAAATGAAAAATCGATAAAATTTTTTAAAAATTATAAAACCTAAAGTTCCAACTCTAAGACGATCAGCAATTTAATGCTGAAAACGGGATAAAAACATAATTACACATTTACACCTTACAAGAAACCACATCCTTATAATCTGTTACAAAAATAGAGGTAGTCTCTAGAAAGTATGAACCCTAGAGAAACAAAAAGCACGAAAAAAACACCACCACGGCCAATCTAAAATACAAATTACAATATGAGAGCAAATGCACAGAGAGAAAAACCTCGATTGTTGACTGGAAAAACGCAAAAATGACTTTTATTTTTTCATGCATGTACATCCATTAAAGCATCTCCAATTTATTGTTATTTTCACTTCTATAATATCATTTAAAAGTGAAACTATTTCAAACCACTTCTATTTCTTTTTGTATAAAAGAAACTACTATTTCTCTATTTATAGAAAAAAAATTATTCTATTATTTACTCTATATTTATAGATTACTATTCTAGAGAAATACATTGGAGCATAACTCAAGTCTATTATAGAATTCTTCTATTTTATAAATAAAAATAGCAAAATACATTAGAGATTTTTTGAACTATCTATTTATTAAAGATCGTATGTCTCTTTACAAGAGAAGAAGTGAGAGAGTAAACAAAAAAATTCTAGAAAAGATAGTTTCTTATATGAAAAAAGAAAATAAAATTATCTCCCAGTTTGTAACATTTTAAAAATTATATTTTGGTATAATATATAGAAACTTTTGAAATATAAATATATTTATTATATAAAAAATTCGCCCAAATTACAGTTCATACTTTCACATACGGTAACGAAACGAAAAAAATAAATTCTTCTTCATTTTAAAACGTTATAAAATACAAAATATTTGTTAAAAAAATAAAAGAAGAGAGACGTGAAAACCTCTCAAGGGTGTAATACATGTCTTGATCATAGGTCGAATCATGGCACGGCATAGAAGCAACCAAGCGACCGAACCACATCCCCACGTCCTCTCAAATCTTTTTTTTTTGCTAAAATGTCCTCTTAAATCTTGTTTATACATTTTGTAAAAGTGCGCTATACAATTCGGAACACCGACGTCAAAAAAATAATAGTGATTGGAACACAATAACGTTGTTTTCCTTTTTTTTTTAAAGAAAGTTAAATTTATTCAAATTAATTTTTTTTTGAACAATTTAAAGGCGAATTGATGAATGACACGATGGGTTTTGAATTCCGTCTTGACTTGGGCTAATAAGCAAGCCCAACGTAATCTGAATAGCCTACCCTCGTTTCCTATTTGGTCCACGTGGGCGCATTTTCATAGTTTTACCATCCCTTTTGGTGTTTATTTTAATATTTTTTCTTGTCAACTAATTTGGTCTAACTAATGCGAAAATTATACACATACAAAACAGGTAAAATATTATTTTGAGAATATTTTAGTTAGTGTTAGTAGGGCTGGAATTATTATCCGAGATCCGGATCCGATCCGAGATCCGATCCGGATCCGCTCCGAAAATAGGATATCCGAGGCGCCCGGATCCGAATCCGGATAGTAAAATGTCGGATCCGCCGAATCCGGATCCGAATCCGGATATCTAGATTTTTAGGTCCGGATATCCGGATCCGGATCCGTTGTTTTAAATATATTATATTTAAAATATTATTAATAATTATAGTACATTTATTAATATTTATACATAAAATTAGTCTTATAATATTATATTTTAATTTTAATAATATTATATGCATAAATATGTTTATAAATTTTGTAAAATATTTAATTTATGTAATATTAATAGGTTTTTTGTATTTTAAAAATATTTTTATTTTTTTTTAATTATTTTGACGGATCCGGATCCGAATCCGGATACCCGCGGATATCATGATATCTAGACGGGTATCCGGTACCCGGATATCCAGAAGACACGGATCCGGATCCGGATCCTAAAATCACGGATCCGACGGATCCGGATCCGGATCCGGGTATCCCGAATATCCCGGATATCCGGATCCGTCCCACCCCTAAGTGTTAGAACATATATTACAATCTCTTCTTTGTCACCAAACCATATACTATATACAATACATGACTTAAAACTAAAAATATATTAACAGAAATTTAAACTCTTGATATTATGTGTTAGATTCATATCTAACTCAACTTTGTTTTCCTTTTTTTACATTTTTTGGTTAAAGTACTAAATCCTTCTTTGACATCTGTAATATTAATTGTTTTTGAGAAAAATAAAAAATACTAGCAATTTTCAAATATTGTATGCAATATCGTATAATCTCTATTTATATTACAACTAACGATAAACTATCTGTAATAATTTTACAGAACATTATTTTTGGAAATCAAACTTCATATATAATGTAATAGTCTTAAACCTTTTGACCATTAGGTCTTGGGGTTTCCACACCCAAGGATTAGTAGGATCCCGAAGAATAATAATGGCAAAGTATACTCTTTCCGTTCCTAAATATAAGATGTTTAGAAGATTTTTTATGTTTCAATATGTAAAATGTTTTCATATTTGTAGGTAACTTTAGTTTTATCAAAAACTGTGTAACCAATTAAATTTAATCGATCTATTTTGTAATTGGTTAAGTAGTTTTTAATTTATAATCTTAATAATACTTTAAATTAAAAACTTAATTTTCTTAAACAACGTGTTTTACCAATAACGTGTTTTACCTAAAATATCTTATATTTAGGAATGGAGGGGATAGACAGTGGAACTGCGAATCTTCTATATTGCTCTTTGGTCCACTTTTAAGGTTGCGGTTGATGTTTGATAAGTTGGAATATTCTAATCTTAGTGATGTTTACAATTAAAACATTG
The DNA here is from genome assembly GCA_016432835.1 of Brassica nigra. Classification (NCBI taxonomy): domain Eukaryota; kingdom Viridiplantae; phylum Streptophyta; class Magnoliopsida; order Brassicales; family Brassicaceae; genus Brassica; species Brassica nigra. The sequence goes on along the minus strand of CM028247.1, from coordinate 8,947,622 downwards.
TTAACAGAAAGATAAAAGTAAAAGGGAAATACAAAGAATCATTATAATATCACCACCCGTGGGTTTTTACCTCAGTGCCTCATCATTAAAACCCTAGTGATCGTTAACATATCAAATCAAAAATCTGCTAAAGAATATTATCTAATGATAATCAAAATCAAACATCAGATAAAACTTTTATCATAAAAGCAGGTCAACATTTAATAAACCAGACAATATTATATCAGAACACTGCATCAAAATATCTTATTTATTTTCTCATTATATGTTCAGATTTGAACCAAAAAAAATGTCTCGTACTTCAAAGTCAAGGACTCAAAGTGTATGTATCCCAAGACCCACTACACCTTATTAAAAGTGAGCGTCCCTTAATATTCGTTCAAGATATAAGTTTGGGCTTTTGAGTTTACGGTTCTGTTTGAGCTTATTATTACTATTAGATCCTAATGGACCTTAAACTCATTGGTCATAAATAAATGTAGAAAGACCAAAGTGAGTTCCATTACAAAAATTGTTGCCATCAAGTAATAAAATAGGAATGTATCTCACTTATTTAGATTATAGACAACACTATGGTGAGATCAAACATAAAACATGATCCAAAGTTTCCAAGATTTGTGTTCTTATGTAACTGGTGAATCTGAGTGTAGTTGCATCAACTCCGTATGTTCACCGCACTGGTGCTATTTTTCGCCTCAAATCAAAGAGCAACAACATGGTCAACGTTTGAGATACTGCTGAGATTCAAGATCGCCGGCATTTACTCTCAACTCAGAGGTCAATCGATGAGGAAGATTCTGAAGAAGGCGAGCAGAGAAAGGAGATTCCATCCAAAAAGGCATGCCTGAAGACCTTTTTTTCTTCTTCCTTGGGCATCAAGTGCGGTTTCACCGTCAAAGCAACACACCTATCGAACTCACTTACTAAGATATATATCAAAAATAGCAAATACTGGATACTTCCACCGAAATCAAATCAAGTGGTTTAACAGCAACTGGGCCGATTAAATATATATTGTCTAAGAAAATTAGCATCTGAAAGCATATTAGTATCTGATTTACCGGTAAGAAATTACTAATCAATAAAACATCCATTATCTATTATCAATACACATACAATTACCTTGATAAATATTTCGTATTTGATATATAAATATATAATCTCTCACATTATTGATAATTGTTTGCATGAATGGATATATTATGTCAGGAAGATATCCTTAACATCTGAAAGCATATTAGTATCTGATTTACCGGTAAGAAATTACTAATCAATAAAACATCCATTATCTATTATCAATACACATACAATTACCTTGATAAATATTTCGTATTTGATATATAAATATATAATCTCTCACATTATTGATAATTGTTTGCATTAAAGGAGGTTGAAAGGCTTTGCTCTGCTTTTCTTTGGTCAGGACCAGATCTTAAAACAACAAAGGCGAAAATTAGTTGGAAGGATATCTGTTATCCAAAGGAAGAGGGAGGATTGGGTCTACGGCCTTTGAAGGAGTTGAATAAGGTTTATGGTTTGAAGTTGATATGGAGGCTAATGGCAGAGAAGTCGCTATGGGTTCGCTGGGTCCAATGCTACTTGATTCGTAAAAGCTCATTCTGGTCGATCAAAGAGAATACCAGTTCAGGCTCATGGGTTTGGAGGAAGTTACTCAAACTTAGGAGTATGGCAAAGTGGTTTGTCAGGAAGGATGTGAGAAATGGAGAATGTACATCTTTTTGGTATGATAGATGGTCCAGATTTGAAGTTTTAAAAGATTTACTCGGAGATAGAGGACCGCTGGAGCTAGGTGTACCTGAATATTACTCGGTTGCTGAGGCAATGAGAAATAGAAGAAGAAGACACCATCGAGTTGAAGTTCTGAATCAAATAGAGGAGGAGATAAGAAGGCTTGATTATACTCCAGAGGAAGATATTGCTTTGTGGAAGCACACGGACAACACATATAGAAACATTTTTTCAACAAGTAAGACATGGGATCAGATTCGGAGCAAGAGGTCTACCTGTACATGGCATAAAGCAGTCTGGTTTTCGAAATCAACACCTAAATATGCTTTCATCATGTGGATAGCTTTGAAGGGAAGATTAAGCACAACAGACAGGTTGCAGAAGTGGAATGGGTCCATTAATACCACTTGCGTTCTATGCAATGATGAGCCGGAGTCATGTGCTCACCTATTTTTTAGATGTCAGTATTCTGAGAAGATTTGGAGGAAGCTGGTGGAGGGATTGATGTGTGCGAGTTATACTGCATCTTGGGATGACCTGATTGCTATGGTCTCAAAGTCATCATGGTTGACACCCATTAAGACTTTCATTCTTCGATATGCTCTGCAGACCGCAATGTACACAGTTTGGTGGGAGAGGAACGCGCGTAGACATGGTGAGAAGCCGAGAGATGAGAACACTTTAATCAAGCTGGTGGACAAGTCTATAAGGCTGAAACTTTTATCACTAAAGGGGAGAAGGGATCACTTTGAGGAAGGTCTTATTACATGGTTTGGTGCACAACCAAACACATGTTAGAGAATAGATAGTTTCTTATGAAGTTTCTTTTGCCTTATAGGAAATCAAGTAGCACTTAAATGATGTAAAGAAGTTTTTTTCTGAATAAAATTTAACATTTATTCAAAAAAAAAGAAAAAAAAATATTATGTCAGGAAGATATCCTTAACATCTGAAAGCATATTAGTATCTGATTTACCGGTAAGAAATTACTAATCAATAAAACATCCATTATCTATTATCAATACACATACAATTACCTTGATAAATATTTCGTATTTGATATATAAATATATAATCTCTCACATTATTGATAATTGTTTGCATGAATGGATATATTATGTCAGGAAGATATCCTTAACACCCCAAGCTTAATACTTAATATAAACTCCTATGACCACCAAACCATCATTACATTTCTAAGAAAACGCTATAGAACCATACAACATAACAAAAAAATATTTAACATATATATAAATTCACTGGATTTAGAAAGTGTTGGGTTGTTTAGATTGAGAAATCATCTGGACGACTTCTCTCATGGTCGGTCTCTCAACACTATGTTCTTGAACACATAGCATAGCCACAAAGAACAGTTCCATGGCTTCTCCTAGTGGCACATTGCTCAATCTTTGGTCAATGATCTTCACCACACCTTGTCTGTTACAATTTGTCTGAATCTTTGACCATTGCACAATGTCTATCCCTTCTTCTCCAAATTTATCTACTGGTTTTCGACCCGTTATTAGCTCCAATAGTACTACTCCAAAGCTGTACACATCGCTCTTCTCATCTATTCTCAATGTATATGCGTATTCTGCATGATAAAAATCAGGTAAAACATGTTTAGATCGACCATACACGAATTTATGTAGGAACGAGTAACTGAACTGAATCGGTTTAACTAAACCAAACTCTGACTAACACTAAAAATTTGATCAAATTTCTCAGCAATAGTTAAGCTTAAGGGACCTAAAAATCGAAAAGAAACTTATTTTAAATTTAAGTTTACACATTTAATTTATAAGACAGTTGTTATTTGGATTTTTACTAGTTAACCATGCCAATCTAAGCTTATTTTGGTTTTTATTTATTCAGAACTAAATAGACCAAAACATCAAACAAACCGAACAGTAACCTAAATGCATGGTCAGCCCTAGTTTCGAACGTTACGTGTAAAGCAAGAAACACAGTTATTGAGAATCCGTCATGTACCTGGAGCGATGTAGCCGTACGAGCCTGCAACCGATGACATACACTCCGAAGCTCCATTATCTTGTAACAGAAACTTAGCCAGCCCAAAATCAGCAACATGAGCTTCAAAATCAGGACCTAACAAGATGTTGTTTGATTTCACATCGCGGTGAATTATAAGCGGCGAGCAATCGTGATGAAGATAACACAATCCTTTAGCCGCTTCCAACGCTATTTGCAACCGCGTTTCCCACTTCAGAAACACTCCAGCTTTCCCATGCAAGACTTCTCCAAGACTACCATTAGGCATGTACTCGTAAACAAGGAGATTCACGTCTTTGTTTGAACAGAAAGCAAGCAACCTCACTATGTTCCTGTGTCTGATTCTACCTAATGTCTGAATCTCTGCGGACAAACCGTTGTCGTGTGATGACGTTTTGCTTATGGATAAGAGCTTCTTGACCGCAACTTCTTCACCATTTGGCATTAAGCCTTTGTAGACGATCCCTGCACCGCCTTTGCCGATCACATTGTTCTCTTTAACGCACTCCACAATGTGCTCGCTTCTGAAACCTAGCTGTTGAAAGCCTATGAGCTTCCATAGATTTGAACTATTCCTTCTCCTTCTCCAATTCTTGACCACAGCTAAAACGATGAATACCAAGAAGAACCCTAGTAGACCTAACCCTAACAACAGCTTGAATTTCGCGGAGATTTCGCCGTGAGAATTTCCATTTTTCTGGTTAAGAAGCTGAGATTGAGACTGGTTTTGAGAACCGGTGCAAGGGTTTGAAGAGTATCCGCAGAGAAAAGCGTTTCCGAGGAATGACGTGTTGTTGAAGTAAAAGAACTGCCCTGAAGTTGGTACTGAACCTGAGAAGTTGTTGTGTGAGAAATCTGCTGATGTTAAGCTCTTCAGGTATCCTAGCTCCGCGGGGATGCTTTGATTTAACGAGTTCCAAGAAACATTCAGATAGTTTAGATTTCGAATCTGTGATATCTGAACCGGAATCTGACCTGAGAGCTTGTTATGACTCAAATCCAAGTAGGTCAATGAGTGACAATCACCAAACTCTGGAGGTAACTTGCCAGAGAAGTTATTTCTGCTCATGTCAATCGTGAGAAGACTCATCAAGCTCCCTATTTCACTTGGAATTTGTCCTGTGAACCGGTTAGAGCCAAGAAGAAGAATCTGAAGGCTTCTGAGGTTCCTAATTGAACTAGGGATCGATCCGGTTAACCGGTTGTTTGACAGATTGATCTGAGTGAGACTTGATAACCCTACACTTCCCGCCTCTTCTTCTGGCATTTCTCCGGTCAAGAAGTTGTTTTGAAGCTCGAGAAGCGATACATTTGGCAGATAGATCAAACCCTTTGGCAGTCTACCTGTCAGAAAATTCTGACCTAGACGGAATCTCCAGAGCGGCTCGCATTGGCCAAGATCTTCAGGGAGAGGACCGAACAAGAAGTTGTTGAAGAGAATGAGAATCTTTAGGTTTCTTCCGAAACAGAGTGATTCAGGGATCAAACCTGTGAGTTTATTAGTAGACAAATCGATCTCTATCAACTTCCCGTTTGTGCCAAGATTTGCAGGAATCTTTCCGGTGAAGTTGTTGTGCCAAAGCTTGAGAACTTCAAGATCAGGAAGCTGAGACACGAACTCAGGGATCTGGCCGTGTAATCTGTTGAAGAAGAGGTTAAACAACTGAAGCTTTTGAAGTCCAGCTAGCTCCAGAGGAATCCCTCCTTCTAGAAAGTTGTTGGAGAGATCTAGAGTCTTGAGGCTTGTCATGTTCCCTAACTCTCTAGGAACAGAACCTGTGAGTGCATTGGTCTGAAGATACAGAATCTCCAAGTTCTTGAGATTCCCCAACTCTCCAGGAATTGATCCTTTCAAGCTGCAGTTAGCTAAATCCAAGTGAACAAGATTGATCAATCTCCCCAAATCCGCTGGTATCCCGCCGTGGAAGTCGTTGTAGTAGCCCAAGTATAGCTTCTGAAGAGTTGTGATGTTCCCTAACTCGCTAGGGATTCTCCCACTTAGGTCATTTCCATATAAAGATAGTAACGTGAGACGCAAGAAACCTCCGTAGCTTCTAGGGATCTCACCGGTCAAGTAGTTTCCTCCGAGGTCTAAGTAGTCGAGTTGAGTGAGTTTGGTTAGAGACAGAGGAAGTGATCCGTTGAGGTTGTTGTCGTAAGCGTCGAGCGTAGTGAGCCGAGTCATTTGACTGAACTCAAGTGGCGCAAGCTCTCCTTCAAAGGCGTTGTTTGAGATGTTCAAGAACTCTAGGCTCGTCAGCTTGGTGATCTCTTTAGGAACCTCGCCGGAGAAACTGTTTGATGCGACGGAGAGATAAACAAGAGACGAGGAAAGACGGGAGATTTGTGGTGAGAGAGTGCCGGAGATGTTGAGGTTAGAGATGTCGAGACGAGTAATGGACTGGTTCAGGTTGTCACAAGAAACGCCAGTCCAAGAACAGAGAGAGTTGAAATTTGGAATGTTCCATAAATCAAGAGAAGAATCATAGGAATCAAAGCTTTGCTTTAGAGAGACAAGGACGTTTGCTTGTCTAATTAGTGAGAGATTAAGAGATGAACTCGAAGAAGAACAGAGGAGAGTAGAGACTGATGACAAGATCAGGAAGAAAGTGAATATCTTGTCTGCCATTGTAATATCAGAAAAAAAAAAAAAAAAAAAAAGGAACTCTCCGACACAAATCTGAAGTTCAGAGAAGAGAAAGAGAAGAAGGGTCTTCGAAGAAGTTGCAAAACCCTAGAAGGAGATCATCATCATTAGACATCATCATGTTTCACTGTTTTTTAAAATGATTTGGGGCTCACGATGTTCTGAAGTTGCTGCTTGGAGTGAGTGGCTTAATAAGTGGAGAGGGTAATCATCATTTCAAGCCATCAGTTTTTTTTTTTTAATATACGAAATTATGTAAAATTATAGTTAAGAAAATCAAAAGAAAAGTGAAAAAAGTTGAAGTACCCAATGCATTCCTCTTCTTTAGGATTTGAGCTTTAGTTTTTTTTTTTACGAGTCTTTAGCTTTTGAAAAAAGCAAAAGCAATATATACTTTCACAAAAGATGAGAACACACATCATCGCTTTTTCTTTATTAGAGAAAATTATAAATATTAAAGATAAGTGCCACTTGCCTTCTTTTTACCTTCTCTTTATCTTCTGATTTGATTTATTTTTAGGATTATTTGAATTAGGTTTCATATGTATAGGTCATAGTCACATAATCTACTAGGTTTAAACATAACAAAAAATGTTTAAGAGCTTAATTGGATGAGACCATGAATTTTGTGTGCTTAAAAGCCAAAAAATAAAGCAAATGTCATCCAACCCTAATCTTACGTTAGTCCAAAATCAAAACCACTATCTACGACAATTTGTTTTTGACATAACTATTTTAGCTTATTGTTTGAAGATCCATATTTTTTTTTGATGATATAACTGAACATAGTTGAATTGTATGTTTAAATTTACATTGTTTACTGCGATTACATAACAGTCCAATTAAAGCGACATTATCATTATATCATATTTATTTTTCAATCTGTCATAAGCAATCGTATCTTATATTATACCCGTTAAGAAAAAAACATTGAAATGGCTTTATAATTTTTTTTGAAAAAATAGTTACATCGAAAAAAAGAAACACTCATACAGTATCATAAAGAGGACACACACTCACATGTTGCTAATATCGAACCATATAATTACTCTATATTATGAAATAAACATCGTACCTTTATGTCATTCTAATGTTTTATGTTCCATTAACTAAAGATCAAAATCTAATCCATCAGATTTAAGAGGCCAAGCATTGTCTTTGTCCAACCACTAAGCTAGTACAAACCAAAGTAACTAGAATCTTTGGTAATTGTGCTGCTCTTTTTGTTTTTTGTTGCTTTAGAAGAAATTAATAACTTCTCTGTCAAGGATTCTGTTTCTGTACCCAATGTTTCAACAGCTTAAGCTCCTCGAAATTTTCACACCACGAACCTGCAAAAAGATAGTTATATGTATGTACATGCAAATCTGCAATTATTATCAAATTATTTCGTAAACTGCCCTTTCCGATTATTTCCCCTTTTATATGATTTTTTTTTTCTTTGAAAAAGACGCATCAGATTTATAAGATAAACTACAGCAGCAACTTGATATGGTATATGATCTAAAGAGAGACTATTTATATGAAAAAAACATAGAGTAACTCAGAGCTAGTTGTACAAATATAACGGCTAATTCATTTTGTGGCTAAAGGGTCATATTCAAATACATTCACTATAGGTTTAGTCATAGTTGACAACAGCAGTTTAATTATAAATAGTAAAAATACCGGTTTCTTTCATACGGTTTATGGATTGGTCTGAGTTTCAATTTAGAACTTTCCAGTTGTTCAATTAAAATAACATCTGAAATGAGTAATACCTATAACGCAATTAAGATAGTGAAACTTATTGGTTGGTTTAACTTTCCTGTAAATATAATTTGGAAGAAATATTAGTTATTCAAGCATATGCATATCTCATCCAACTTTTTTTTTCTGATGACCTATATTGTTTTCTCGACTAAGAGCCAGAAGCGTTTTTTCACTCGAATGAGAGTATTTTAAGTAATACAATTTCAATCTATAAAATAAGTTGAAGGGAATAAAAAATTATATTCATAAGGTAAAATGTTCACGGTGAAACGTTGCAAGAAACAATACAGAAATATGGATTTAAACTTCGAAAATACTTGGCGTGGGAAAATGTGATAAAGAATACTTTATAGTTCACTTGTTTAATAGTGAAAATCTAAACCAAATCTATCCATTTTTATTATTTCATGGGCTCTTTTTAGTTTATTCGATTTTGTTTTAGGATTTAGATTATTGAGATGCCTAAAGTTTGAGAAGAACAAAGAGGAGGCCCTCCCCCATCAACTTTGATGGCCTAAAGTGAAAAGAAAAGCCGAAGACAGCTGATTATTCATTTTGGAGCATGCTACCTTCTTTTTTTTCTAAAATTAACGTCTCAATCTTTTATTTTTAATTGTTGTCAAGCATATGAAAACTTTCAGAATGAAGTTTAAGATAGAAAACACATTAGCATATTTGTTCAACTAAATCTTGAACGTCTCAATCTTTTACTTTTAGTTCTCTTCAAGCATATGAAAACTTTCATAATGAAATTTAGAAAATTTAATTCAACTAACAATTAATAAATATTCATCTGGTTTTGAATATATATGGATTTACAACCCTAAACCCTCGTCTATATTTGGTGATTGCTGAGAAGTGAGAACTACAAATGTTGTCACGGACTGGACTCAACGCTGGCATTATTGGGTTTAGACTAACATTTTTTTTTCGTAGGCCTAGGTCCGGCTTACTCCTTTTGACCATGCAGGTTACTGCACCGCAAAAATCGTCTAACAAATATCGTAATTGTGATGGATTTGACTTGTCCAAACAAGTAGGATTGGTCTATTGGAATACAACTGATTTTATATGAATGAAGACTAACATAAATTCATGGATATTTATTTAAGCATACCATAACATCATTGACGGAAAACGCACGCGACCATCGATAAGGACCCGAATCCATCATTTTCTATTTATATGTTCTCAGGTGGATATGAAATTTGACGTTGGAGGAACCAGTGTTTCGACACAAAAATTAAAGAAGTACATGTACATCTTTCTAGGGACTAGGGTTCCAACTACATTTCTACATGTTCTGTTGCGCATGTAGTTTAGAGAAACGAGAGTTGGTGGCTTCTTCTTTTTATCTTTTCAAATTGCAAACTTTTTTGGTAAGTGACCATTGTTCGACTTTATTTCAATTGCAAAAGTTTCTCAGTAAATGGCTATGGTTTTGAATTGAGACTTTATGGAGTGGCTACTTTTTTCTTCATCGCTAACTTTACTAGTAAATGGCTACGGTTCGACTTTGCCTCTTTTCCTCATGAATTTGTTTCATTTTTTCTCTTTCTGTTTTTTTTTTTTTTAGGTTTTCATTGGCGTGCATTGACGCTTTCTTAGAAGAAACATTTGTACAAGAAAAGACACTACAATTTGCCAAAAATGTAAGAATTTACCAATATTTTTCCTTAAAGTAAAAAAACATCTCAATTAATTTAAAAGATATATATCATATTTATAAAATCATTTTCTTAAATTTAAAAGATTAGCTTCTTGAAGAATTGTTCGTGTGTAAAAGATTCTAAAACAAAGGGAGATTTTCATTTTTAGGTTGGTCCGAATCTCCAAGATTGCTGAATTTACTAACTACTTACTCTTTAGTAAACCGACAAAAGTATCTAAACCGAACCGTTGTAGCCTGGTAGACTCCGTTAAGGTTTCAAATAATTATCATCTAAAGAGTGGGGCGAACGGAAACTTCGGAAAATATCAAAATATTACTACTATTTAATGCCTTAATTTGAAGAACATAGTCATCATATATAATCGCGTGTTATTGCAAGATGATTTCGAGGTTTTCTAGAGAGAAAAATATGAAATTCATGATATAAGTTATTGGTTTGAAAGATTAACTCGCAAGCAGGGTTGGGCTGAGATTTTTGGGAGTTGAAATATTTTTAAAAAAACTTTAATAAAGATTTTTTTCTGTAATTTATAGACCTATGTTTATGAAAAAGCTTTCAAAAAATTTGGGGGCCAAAATCAATGTTGATTCTCTTGTATGAAAACATCAGACTCATGGGTATATATATATATAAATTATCAGTCTGATAGATAGTAATATCTTTAGTTCACACCTCACTATTTGCTCACAACTCTGTTTCAACTCTAAACCTTTTTAAAATTTACTGTTGTGTGTGTTAGTTAATTAGTTCATGATTAGGCTCACAAGTGCTAATCTCAGTTCATTTCAGCTGGGATAAAATAAAGGAATCTCACTGATTCACAGAAAGAATTTTAAATTGTAAAAAAGGTTATGAGATGATCCTGTCAATTCTTCACTTTTTGGTGTAGTCTCGTCTTGTTCTTTCACTTATTGTGTTTCTTTTGTTCTGCGGTGATAATGTGTCTCCACTGTTGTATAAGTCTATGCTATGCTACGGCAGGTCTGTTCTTCTATGACAATGTCCTCAAGGAACTGTCATACACTGTAGACATTTTAAATAATAGACGCAGAAAGGCTTAGTCGGTATTGCGGACTTAAGAAATATATCAAAACACCCTCCCTCAAAGATTTAGCTCAATCAAGGCCTCTAAAAACACTATTCACTAAAAAATGTTAAGGATGCTCTATGTATAACTGGAACTGTATCGAATTAAGAAGACAACCTTTAATTAGTTTGACGTTAGAATAACAAAGACCTGTGCCACACAGAAATGATTGCATATAACATAGTTTGGATCAATACATTGATATTTTCACAAAATGTCTTGCAACACATTGAGAATATACTTGTACTCCACTAAAACAACTTTAAGCTATTTTTATTCTTACAAAAAATAACCTAAAACTTTCGTAGTGTCACCTGCATAACGAAACCCAAGAGATGGACCAAGATCAACCTTTGCTTCTGCTTCAAGGCAGAGATTGACCAAGTACACGACTGTTTCTTATGCTCCTTCAAGATGGATCAAGTGTAGTTGGTCCATATGCAAAAAATGGATGACCAAGATTAACCTCCCTTTTGGAAGTTGCTTAGAGAATGATTAGTTTCTGAATTTATGCTGAAAAAGAATGGCATGTAACGCTCACAACAGTTTTTGTTTGAAAATTAAACAAAAGAAAATGCTTCTCGGCAGGGCCGGCCAAGAGGGTAAACCACCCAAACTGCGGATTAAGACATCCAAATTAATGGGATATATTTTTTAAATTTTTTTTATTAGTATCTATAAACAAATAAATTTTTGTTGGAAAAGTTTAAAGATTGGTTACTTTAACACATTCATGAATCAAACTCTAGTTTTATTTGAATCCAATTTGAACAATTCCAAAAGTATGAAATTTTTTTTGGATTTTTGTTTGATTTACACAGATGCAACTGAAAATACATTAAGGGCATCATTTTTGAATCTGAAACCTTCTTTAGTGAATGGTATGCATTCAGACATAATTGATGATGATTTGTTTATGAAACTAAAGATTCTTCAGGAATCAATACCCAAAAATTTCGAAAGCCTATTGAAGTGTTTGAATTTTTTTAAAAAATGGAGGATTGTTATAAAAAAAAAAAGAAATTGTTTATAGCATATTGTTGACCATTTCGATGTCGATCGCCGTATATGAAAGAATTTTTTTGAAGTTTGAGATGATAAAGAATTATTTGCAGTCTATCATGTCACAAGAAAGATTAAATGAGTTGTCTACATTATTAATTATAACGGCTATTGATGCGCCCTGAATCAGCAGCAGAAACAAATCAAGAAAGTTTGGCTTTTGGACTTGAGTTTTAAACAAGATGGGCTTGACGATTTATGAAAATGTGTTTATGAACATGTTTCAGCCCAAAGAAAGAAGGGCCCAACAAGAAAATATAAGTCATGGTCGAATAATATATCAATCTGACGGCAATGCAGAGACCGTCGACCATGCAAAAAGACACGACCAACAGAAGAGTTTTACGACCACAGTCTTTCAATTTCGGTCAAGTCAAGACATTTATGATTTTTGGTCAATTCATAGTCTTTGGTCAAGTCTTCCTTATTTTTATAAGTTGCTAATTTCTATGTTTGACTAGCCTTTTGTATTCCAATCTTTTGTATGCTTTGCCTATTATATAAAGGCCATTTGATCAATGAAATAAAATAAGTTTTGAGTGATTATTTTTGGAACCTTGAGAGGGAATCTCACTTTTCTTGTTCTTGGTGTGGTTAGCTCCAGTAACTCTCTCTTTCGTTGGACGGTCGTCATATCCGGCAACAGATCGAGACTGCCCTTTTGTTGGACGGTCGCGTCACATCCGGCAACAAATTGGCCGGGAATATCAGCAGCCTTCCGCATCTGCTGTGCGACCCTTCGATCCATCTATATCTCCTTTTTGTTGGACTTGTGCGTCATATCAAGCAGCAATCGGAGTTCGGGAATATCAACAGCCTTCCGCGAACTGTTGTGCGACCCTTCAATCCATCATTTCTCATTCAATCTGTCTGAGATCATATCCCTTATCAGTCGGTCGAGTGATCCTAATTTAGGGTGCATCAAGTGGTATCGAGCCACTCAACCGTACTTGTATTTTCATTTTCTCATCTTTCCATCTTCTTCATCCATCTTCTACCTTTCATCTTCTTTTCTAAAAAAAAAAAAAGAGTTTTACGAAAAGCCAAGAGATCATTCTATCTGAAGCTAAAGAAAGACAGATTTGAGGGCAAATCTTTTAAAGAAGGAGGAATGATGCTACTGAATCAGCAGAAACAAATCAAGAAAGTTTGGCTTTTGGACTTGAGTTTTAAACAAGATGGGCTTGACGATTTATGAAAATGTGTTTATGAACATGTTTCAGCCCAAAGAAAGAAGGGCCCAACAAGAAAATATAAGTCATGGTCGAATAATATATCAATCTGACGGCAATGCAGAGACCGTCGACCATGCAAAAGACACGACCAACCGAAGAGTTTTACGACCACAGTCTTTCAATTTCGGTCAAGTCAAGACATTTATGATTTTGGTCAATTCATAGTCTTTGGTCAAGTCTTCCTTATTTTTATAAGTTGCTAATTTCTATGTTTGACTAGCCTTTTGTATTCCAATCTTTTGTATGCTTTGCCTATTATATAAAGGCCATTTGATCAATGAAATAAAATAAGTTTTGAGTGATTATTTTGGAACCTTGAGAGGGAATCTCACTTTTCTTGTTCTTGGTGTGGTTAGCTCCAGTAACTCTCTCTTTCGTTGGACGGTCGTCATATCCGACAACAGATCGAGACTGCCCTTTTGTTGGACCGGTGCGTCACATCCGGCAACAAATTGGCTTCGGGAATATCAGCAGCCTTCCGCATCTGCTGTGCGACCCTTCGATCCATCTATATCTCCTTTTTGTTGGACTTGTGCGTCATATCAAGCAGCAATCGGAGTTCGGGAATATCAACATTCATTTGTGCGACCCTTCAATCCATCATTTCTCATTCAATCTGTCTGAGATCATATCCCCTTATCAGTCCGGTCGAGTGATCCTAATTTAGGGTGCATCAGCTATGACTGAAAAACTTGACTATATGAATCTAATGGATAATTTTGCATGACATGTGCAATAAGATCTATATTTCAACAATAAGTTTTTTTAATATCACTGTTTTATAATAAACAGACTATAGGTTTTGATTTCTTTTTAATGAAAATTTAAGTTTTTTTTATACTGCTTTGCAATGTTGATAAAATTTGTACAGAGCATAGTATTAAATTTTGATTGGGACAGTATAAAAGATTAGTACGGCACTGCTTCTCGGTATCAAGTAAAGAAACTAGACGACTACTTAATTAATATCCTGTCCAAAAAATTACATAGAGACTGCAAGTTTCAAAACTCTTCGATTGTTAAGAAACTTGTTTTAGGGGGAGAGTTAGATTTACTTGGAGAGTCGACAAGCTAACCGGTTGTTTTGTTTTAGATCGGTTCTGCTTCCGGTTATGTTACAACAAAATGTCTGGATGAGGGCATTCTTTCGACTTAATTATATTGAAGAAAAAAATAAAGAAGGGACCGAATTGGTCAAGTCAAAACCATGAGCATCACTAAATTCTACAATTGAAAGTGATTATATTTCTTATTAGGTCTACAATGGGTATAGTGGAATATCACGCAACTCTTTTAAAGAAAAGACCAAAAAGAAGAAGATAGCGATTAAGATATATAAGTTGCTTACCACTTCATTTGAATTAAGAAAATTAAAACTTGTGCTGCATATTTATGTTTCTTGGTAGGTTCCTTATAACTTGCACGCATCAACTATAAATAAATCCTACGTGCTCTCCTTTTTCTGCTAGACAAATAAAATTTCACGTGCACATAAACTCATCCCACGTAGTTCCATCGATAAATTATTCCATATTTTACTAACAAAACTGTTTAATCAAAAATTTCACGAAAAGGTGTAGTCTTGTAGATTACAAAATCGTATCTAAGAATAAAAAATCAGAAAGTTATACAAATATGTGCGAATCAATGGACTAATTTGATTGAAGGATATATCAGAACTATATGTATTGCATAAAATGCAAAAAAGGAATCGGATATATGAACTAATTGGTTGAGTAATTGAATCGGAAAAAACATTCACAAACATGTTGTATTCACATGAATGTAAATAAAACAACATTAAAGACTTCCCAAGAAAAAACAGAGAGATTTACCCACACAAAGACAAACAAAATAAAATAAAAAGAATGAAAATAAGTTTTTTTTTTAAAATGAGTTTTTTTGTTCCTTTCATTTTTGTTACGTACAGATGTTTTCATACAAGAGAAGCAACCATACCGTCTTGAAACAAATCAAGGCTTTGGTGGCTCAGCCACTGGCGCCGGCGTCGTCGTCTCTGGTGCTTTAGCCGGAGTTTCAACCACCTCCGGAGCCAGAGGTGGTACAGCTTCTTCCTTTTTCACTTCTTTGACATTCGTCTTCTCCTCCTCCTTTACGACCTCCGGTTTCTGCTCCTCAACGACAGTGCTTGTAACGGTCTCTTCTTTCTTCGTCTCTTCAACAATCTCCTCGTCTTTCTCACCACTTGTTTCTTCGGTTTTGGCCGGCTCCTCGGTTTTGGCCGGTTCTTCGGCTTTCACTTCTTCCACCGGTACTTCCCGTGTTTTAACCTCCTCGGGAAGAAACACACATACCTTCTCGAATATGAACGTGACTGGTCCGGAGACATAGCCAGCTCCGAAGCTAGAGGCAACGTCTTTCACAGCCGATGATCCGGGAAATTCTGAATTTACAAATCATAGTTAGACACAAAGATAAGTAAATTCACTATTTCCATATAAATAAAAGCTAGGACGAAGAAAAATGATCAATTAATATATCAAAACACATTTTCTATAAAGATGATGAGGTTTAGCAAGTTTTTCAAATTAGTGAAGTATGACGAAACATTCAATATAAAATAAAAATATTATATAATGGGTTAGTTCAGTTTATTATTAATATACCCAACTAGGAGAAATTGATATCTTTGAATATATGATATAAGAATATGAATTAAGCTCAAGATATGCATCCGTAAAAAAAAATAATAAAAATATATATATATACTGGACGTGATAGGAATCCAAAGTTTCTGCCATCAACTATTTGGCGTAAAATCAATAATTTATATAATCGACAAAACTATTAGGGATATTATATTCCATATCGAGAATTCTAAAAATTATTAACTAATATATAAATGATTAAGACCAATCCACTAATCATCAATTGATTTTAAGTTGGAAGTCCATAATAAACACGTATCTAACATGGTATCAGAGCTCAGATCTTAAAATATCCTAAACCGCTAATTAATATGATCCTTCCAACCAGGTTTATAGGTCGTACTTAACCCTTTTTGACCGGGTATAAATGTCGTAATTAACTCGTTCGACCGAGTATAACTGTCTTAAAGGGTTAAGTCCAATCCAGTTATCACCAATTGATTTTAAGTTGGAAATCTATAATAAATCCGAACCTAACAAAATTAAGTAAAATAGACAAGCAAATATAGTTGTCGAGATATTTATAAACAGGCACATGACAAAGCGTAGCTGAATCATTACCTATAGCGGCAAGCGCCTCGAGATACTTCTGCACGGCTGCTGAGTTTTTCTTCAAACCAGCCTCCTTAGGGTCTCTCACCAATGCCTGTCCATTTTAATTTGAAGTTTGAATTTGAAAACACAAGTAGCTATGGCTCTGAAATTAGATAATTAAAAAGAAAATGAAGATAGGGACTTTGACTTCGGCAGACGTGGCCTCATAGGTTTCCACGACCTTAGGTTGGAGTTCTGTCCTTTTCTCCTCAATTTCCTTGTTGATTGCTTCCTATTATACGTGCCCAATTGATCATCATACGTGCCCATATAGCAAAGTAGCAAACACATAAACCCCAAATATCCTAATAAATAATACCAATAAATATGAGTGGATAATTATTCCAGGACAAAAAGCCTTAAGTGCTAGATTCCAATCGATACGTGCTTACTGTTTTTTATTAATTTTTCTTTTTTCCAGGAATCAAACAAAAGAATTATTAATAACACCTAGTATACAGCAAATTAACTTGTATATGCGTGATAATATATTATATTTTATGATCAAATAATGGTGTCTCATGGAACCTATAGCCTCATAATTAAGAGTTTTACGATTATGTAATAAAATGTACCTTAGACTCATCAAAGGTCTTGCAAGCTTCAGCAGCGGCAGCCTTCTTAACACTACTCTTCTCGAATAGCTTCTTGAACCTTGGAACAACCTTGGAATTCCAATAGCCCATTTTGCTAGTTACTCGAAATACAGTTCTGTCAAAGAAATAGGAAAAGCTGGTATACAGTTATTATTCTGGAGCGAAAAAAATAAATATGAAACTCAAACTTATATATCATACATAATACGCCCACGTTACTTATCTGTCATGTGTCTATAGTACATATCTACTGGTGAATAAATACAAAAGTACATATCTAATGTCCTACAAAACGACACCAAGCAAGAACACCAAAAATAGAATAATATTTTTTCTTGTTTCAACGGTATTTCTTCAATCAAATCTAAACTAATCCAGAAGATGTGCTTATGGTAATTAATATTTAAAAATTGACACATACTGTAAACCTAGAGACTGTAATAGCCTTGTCCACAAGATTCTTATAATTGCTTATCTTAGTTGTAGTTTTTTTTTCAAATCAAAACCTAAACGTATCATGCAACAGTAGAGAGTTTCACAATGAAAGATGGACTCCCATACTTTGACGTAGAACGATTGAGAATACAAACAAGAATTATGTATCATGTCTTTAAAAATTTACTAACTTTGTTTCGCCACGGAATCCGAGGAAGACTTCGAACAAACCCTAGTATTTAAACATAAATCATAAAGATGAATATTTTCACATATCTAAAGGATCTAAGCAGACGCATATATATATATGTACACGTGACACATGTTTGTGTTTCGATTTGTTTATTTCATTTAGATTTGATAAATAGACTTACTTGAGATGATATATCTCTTACTCTTGGGAGATCTTCTTCGTGTCGATCTCTTCTTCTTCTTCTTCTTCTTCTTCTTCTTCTTCTTCTTCTCTGAAAAACACGAAACTGATTAACTGTCACTCTGAATTTAAGAAACCCCTTCACGTCAGATAGACAGGTTTCTCATCTAACAACCCCTTGTTTTCTATCTTAATTACGAGTATTGCCCCACCCTCTGTTCTCGTTTTACCCCTCTTGCCTTATTGGCATCTTAACCGTTTTCTGTTGTTTCTACGCGGTTAATACCATCTCACCAATTAAGCAACATTAAACCGGGATAATACTTTTCAATACATCATCAAACCGTGGACAGTGATTTTAATTCTGATTTCCTTCGATAACCGGAATATGGTCATGTTTCAACAAAAAAAGAAAAGAAAACCGGAGTATGGTCAGAGAACGGTCAAACAGAAGAGAACAAAAGATAGGCAAGGCTAAATATGTAATTTAATACGGAAATTTGCCAGCTGGCGGTCACATCAAACATAGTTGGCAAATATCATTGTAGGTCCCGTACCAATGGGATTGTTAATATTACTATTAGATGGTGATCTGTAGGTGTAACATATACGTCTCTTATCTCATATAGATCCAAAATGTCATATTATAATGTTTGTTCTTCTGTTTAACATATTAAACGTCTATTTATTCAGTTTTATTTCATTTTTACTTTTCTTTTATCATCGTTTTAAAACAGATCCTATGTATCCATATGAACAGCAAATGATATTTGTTTCTTGGCATTTCGCGTAAGATTATTCGCATATGTATTCAGCGTTCAGGATATAGAATGATCACTTAGTAATGAAAATTTCTTTGAATGATCTTGATATCTTCTAAATAATTCGCAAAGACTAGTCATTTCTCTAGTGCAGAAACCATCTTCACCAATTGAACACATTGCAAATGAAACGTAATATAAACGTAAGTTTCTCATATTTTCCATTGCCCATATGAAGACTTCCATCTCCAAGTATAACGACGAAAATTTTGCTCTCGTATTCTTTGCTTCCATCAGTTTCTCAAACCTTATAGCATACTATACCAGCCATGTCCTAAATACCTCTCTTAATCTTTCCATTATCCATCGATAATACACTAGCAACCCAAAATTGAAGGTAAACTAGTCCTTTCTATCTCCTTCGATTAGGTGATTTCATGTGTGACTGAAGCCTGAGCCTCTGTCCAAAGTAAAGATTCAATCTCTATCGATTTTATTTATTTTGATGATGAATGTATGTCATAATTTGAGTTGGATTACAGTTTGGATTTTAATTTGTTTAACTAGATCTTGATCTGCGCAACCACGCGGGTGTTTGTTTTCAATTATATATATATATATATTAGATCATTTGTAGTATACATTTTAAAAGTTAATCATATATTTAAATGTTTATATAACTATTTTAAATACAATAATTTTATAGTTTACATGTTGTAGTTAATCAATTGTTTAAAATATTTATATGTATTTATCGCTTCTTATTAGATATTTATCTTATTTTATTTGCATTTATTAATTGAAAAAATTAATATATGCACTAGACAACATATTAAAAATTATTTTGTATTAACTTTATGCTCAATTCTAACCCGCCGACCTTCAAAGCTGAATTTACTATTAGCAATACTTTTTACGTTTATTTATTTTAGATAATATATTATTATATATCAAAGTCTAAGACATGTCAATTTTATACATGTATTATATAGTTCATGAGTGTTATGTCGTTATGTCATCATATTCTATTTTAGCATAATATTTTATGTTTATGAAATTTTTTTATATATTTATCAATTTTATTTTAACATGAATTATTATTATTATAAATAGATAAAATAAGATAAATTTCTATTTTTTCGTTTTAAAAATGATAACTGAATATATATTAATGTATGATAATAGTTCATTACTAATTACGAAATTAGTTGAAATATTTACATAAATTTTGAAAATTAATATATTGTTAAAATATTTATCAACAGATTTGTCAAAAATTATATATATATATATATATATTTATATTTATATGTTTATATTTATATATTTATATTTAAAATTAAAAATATCATGACTAAAAGATTTTATATTATTAGCTTTAATGAAATACATGTTAATTTTATAATGTATTATATAATTTGCTAATGTTAATCCGTGTTACCTATGTATTATATTTTGAACATAAATACTTAAGAGAATAAAATATATAAATTTAATAATTTAATATAATTTTATCATATTTAGCTCAATATATAATTTTCTTTTAAAATGATTGATTATGATTATATAATAGATAAAATATGATAGAATTTATATTTTAATTTTATAAATATATTAATGTATACTAATATTTTATAACTTTTGAAAATTAAGATCTTGTTAAAATCTTTTAAATATATTTGTTAGAATTTTTAATATATATATATATTTATTTAAATTGAAAAGATATCAAAAGATATTGTGGTTAAAGTAGTTCAAAGATTCTATATAAGATTAGTTTTAATAAAATACATTTAATATTTGTAAAGAATAGTTCAAATAAAAAATCACACATGAAAGAAGTCATGACTTCTATTTTAATAGACTATTTTAATAGACAAGATATTAAATTGGTGAAGCCGTTTGATGTGTAAGACCATGCAAATACAATAATCCAAAACCTCTCTTTCTTATTCGAGTGATATTATGTTTACATCATTTTTGATCTTATTTATCTAATAATTTGACGTTAATTGCCGTTAGTGATACAAGCCCTAAATTCCTCAAATCTCGTCCTTTAGCCCCATAATCCATCCATTAGTTTCCTTCTCTCTATTCTTAGCTTGTCTGCTTTCTCGCTTGGTTAGCCGTAGAAATAGATGTACCCAGTTGCGGAGCCACATAAAGTAAGGGAAGGGTAGTTGCCCCAGATGAAATTTTCAAATTCAGTGTAATTTCTGGTAAAAAATTTAGTTATACCCCTGCTCACATATTATTTTTTGCTAATAGTTTTTATCTGTGCCCCGGATGAAAACGTATTCTAGCTCCACCACTGGATGCACCCATGGTGCTACGTATTCACAAATAACACTCGCCATTGGTTAACACAAGTACACAACCAACAGTTCCTTCACAGCCGGAGGTTTTTTGGAGTAGATGTTGGGGCTTTGAGTTTTGGTGATAAAGGAGCAGTACTGATATAGCTAAGTCAGCTTCAAACTCTCGGCCATCATTTATCGAGCTATTTGGCTATAAATTTCCTTGTCACAAAATTGGAGCACCCTTCCTACCCACATATATAGGGAGATGGGCACAAGAAGGAAAGATCCAGTATGGATCATGTTTGTTCAAGAATGGTGGGCCGGAGAGATCATATATTTGTAACGTTCTTCCCTTTGATTCCATTTCCTTCTTCTTTTTTTTTAAATCATTTTCTGCATATATATGTGACTAACTATTACTCGACTGAGAAATCTAAAGGAATTACTGTTAGATTCAGATTTATTATGAGCTTCTGAAATAAAAGGAATAGCTTTCTTATATGGAGTGGGTTACATGTTACTTTTCATACGAAAATACTAGACATAAAAGTTTCAAAAAAAAAAAAACATACTAGACATAAATACACCTTGTACAATCAAATATTTGTCCATCAACTCATCGTCTAAGATCATTTCTTATCATTGTTAAATTTCGATCCGACCACTATAGTTAAGTTTAGGTTAATTTTAAAAGCTATTTGAAGGAAACATAGTATATCCCAATTTTTTTCTTCGACCTTATATACATTTATTTGAAAAAACCAATATTTTAAAATAGGCTAGACAGACTTTTTTAAAAAATATGGTTCAATACATAAATTTGCTTTATAAAAATAATTACATATTTAAAATATAAATATAATATAAAACACATCTATATTTAAATTTATTTTAAAATAAAATAAATTAATAGATTTAAATACATAAATAATAATATTATTATAAATATAATATATTTATGAATTTTTAATTATAAGATATTTATTAAATATACAATTATATAATATTAAAAATTTAAATATTAATATTTAAAATCCGAGTATCATTATACTGCATACGGTCTACATTAACATCATTAAATTGTTTAAATCTATTTAAATAATGTATAACATAAAATCAGAACGGTTACCAACTGTACGGGGCTTTCACGTACATGACCAGCCCTGGGCTAAATCTCATGCCTTAGGCACCAAACTATGTTATATATTCAAAGAAAATAACTTTACTACTAAATGACTGTGTTATAGCGATTCAAGCTAATAACAATGGTGAAGTGGGGCATGGTTGAAGTAGGTCTGTGTATTTTTACCCTAATCCGAAGTATTTTTCTAAACTCGAATCGAAAAAATCGAAACCGGATCCAAACCGTTATATAAAAGTATCCGAACGGGACTTATAAATTTAATACTTTGGCATTTGGATATAACCAGAACCGAACCGAAATCTGAATTAGGATCCGAAAATATATAGTCAAATATATATATATATTTTTTCACAACAATTAGTCAGATATATTAATGTTTTATAGATGTTAAGGTAACTTAGATATTTTATAGTGTTTTCAAGATTTTCATAATTTGTTGTTATTTTGAATACCTTTTAGTTAATATAGATAGCTTAAATAATTTTTAGTTAGATTTGTGAATAATATATATATATATATTTAAAAAAATTGTCAATTTTTCAGGTTTAAAAATATATTTTGGACGATTTCAGATATTGGTTACAATTCAATCCGAACCGAATTCGATTCGATAATTAGTAAAATTCGAATGGGACTTATGAACATAATACCGAAAATCCAATAATATGAATCACACAGAAGCTGACGGGTTGAAGCTTAATCCTTCCTTTTTATAAGAGAAAATAAAAATTTATAGTTGGGTTTAAAGGGTTTGGGCTTTGGTGCGCACTGACAAAGGGCCGGGTCTGATCATGTATAACACATTATAGAACACTGAAAAATTGATTTTTGTAATGGTATCCACATGTTACTTGCCGTTATGGACAGCCGAAGGACGGGTAATATAGTCGGGGGCCTTGAAAAACATAATTTTAGCCCACAATATCTTATTTGGTATCTTGCGAATGGCACCATTTTATGTTAGGTTAATGTCAAATCTTTGGTGAGTCCCATAACAGTTAGGAATTGTCGGCCATTACTCTTCGGCTCATTGATTATGCATATTTTGTTTATAACCATACAGATTCTAAAAGTTTTCTAAGCCCAAAAATTAATTTTACTAGTTCTTGTATCCGGATAGCATGGATAACTAAATTCCATTTAAATTGCGGCTAAGTGACCAATGCAAATTAAATCCAGGTGGCGGCAATTTTAGCCCAAACCCCTTAAACCAACGTCCTGGTTGATTATGCATAATTTTACAAATAATTGTTCGTTGTGTGAATACATAAGATAAGGTGGTTTAATAAGTAAATTGGACTTCAATACCAGTATGGGAGGAAGAAAAAGAACATTTGATCTCATACATATTAGAACGGGTGACAAAGTTTCTCTTGCGCTATGTGTTTCAAGTCTCAGTGCATACTATTTGGCTCGAGAGAAATGGAAGACGACGGCACCGCGACCTCCCAACATTCTTATCAAGTGCATAGAAAAACAGACAAGGAACCGAATCAGTTCTCTACAAGAACGAGGAGGGAAAAGTCACAAGCAAGTGATGGGGGTTTGGTTTTCATCTAGAGCTTAGATGGGATTAAATCACTGAATTTATTCTAATTATATCATTCTTTAGAGTAAAGATGCATTAGTTTGTATTGATTTGAGTAAATTTAACATTCTTTTTAAAAAAGATTAATTAATGTGAGGAATATATGAAAATGTGTAATATTTTTTTTAACGTTGAATAATTATGCTATTACAACTATGAGAAATATTACAGACGATTCTATAACCGTTATATGGGATCCATCTTTGACGGTATTTCTTGCACTATGCTGCAAATCTCTTATAAGAGAAGATCGCTTAATTCGCATAATTCTACTTTCTCCGGTAATTGAAAATCAGACTTCTTGGTATAGAAGCATTAATGAATCATTGATCAAACCACTGAACCAATGGACTTCCACAATGAATAATGTTTTAATATAACCAATTAATTGGTTTAAAATTATTATAAAAGGTTTATAAATCATAAACAAACTACGTAATCATATTGGGATGTCACTGAAAGAAAAGAAAAAAGGATGATTTTTGTGATGTTTTCGGATGAAGTTAATTAATTGACCGGTTTGTAGATTACGTGTTTTATTTTTTCTGAACACGTAGATTACGTGTTTGTGTTACTTTTTATATTGGGATATCAATGTAAAACCAAGTGTGTAAAAAAAAAAACAAGTGTGTAATCCTTGTTTGTAGAGTAGTAAATTAATTATTTTGCCATAATACATATATGATGATTATATAAAGCAAGTATCTATTATGTAAAATAATAGAACGTAGATGATTATGTAATGTTAAAAGGTATAAATGCCATTAATGCATTTTCTTGGAACAATCTAAAGTGCAATGGCGATTTACGTCAATGCTCAAGATTCGCTAGTAGATAATTAGACATTTTGTAGAAGACTAACGATTAAGTAGATAATTTGGAAGTTAGAATCTAAATGTTAACAACTTATTGATTTATTTTTATATATATATATTTATATTTATATAAGATATTTTATTTTATTTTTAGTTTTAGATTTAAATATGAATTATTTATATGAATTATTAAAATTAGATAAAACAAAATAAATTAAACAAATTTATAGAATTGTATTAACATTATTATCTAATCTAAAAATTAAGATTAATTTAAATCGATTAAAACTGATTTATAATAATTTAAACTGATTTAAGTCATATAAATCAAATTTTAATAATATCGCTTCGGTTAGAATTTAGACGAGAGCTAAGCGTTGATTATTCTGATTTAGAACCATATTTTATGTAATATCCAAATAAAAATTAAATTATTTTTTAATGATTACTTCCATTTTAATAAAGTTGATACGCGTTACACCTTTATTTATTTTTATTTTTTTAAATTGTACAAACCCCTTTAATATTCATTTGTTTTTGTACCGAGGCTTCCATTGCCATCCATCTATAAATATACATTTACGACTTCCTCTCTTCCCACCAATCTTAATTTGTCCCTCTAATATGGAAGATCATGAAAGCGGTCGCAGGTTTAGAATGTTGCAACCCTCTCAATGGGATGATTACTTCCTCTACGCCCCGATCGACGAATTGGTTAGTCTAATTAATTTATTCTACATACATATAAATGCAAATAAATTATCTATTTCAGTCTTGCCTTGTCACTAAATCAGTTCACACCCGGTAAATTGTTTGTTTAACAAAACGTGCTACTGACAGGATTGGTTCTGAATCATGCTAATGCTAAGTGAAACATTTGTTAAGTGACCTATTTTTATAAGTCCCCATAAAACAAAATTTCAAATATTGTATATATATATATATATATATATATATATATAGATAGATATATGTATAAATTTGGTGATTATATAAAGCTTTTGACAAAAAGATGATTATATAAAGTTTACATTAATTTTCGTAATAAGTTTATTTTATTATATTTTTGTGATGTAATATACCAGCCTCCT
Organism: Brassica nigra; assembly: GCA_016432835.1. Lineage (NCBI taxonomy): Eukaryota > Viridiplantae > Streptophyta > Magnoliopsida > Brassicales > Brassicaceae > Brassica > Brassica nigra. Next base: position 8,922,038 of record CM028247.1, on the reverse strand, counting down.
ATTTTCTATTTTGTTTCAAGTCTCCCAACCATTTTAGGGCCAGTCCTGGCTACTGACTTGCGTTAGCTTATTTTAGGAACTAGATGTCCTTGCAAGCGAACTTGAAGCAATCAAGCCCAACGTCAGGGAAATGCTCATGTCGTCTTCCCCTGCAGAATTAGGTCATGACTCTGCGAAGAGGAAGTTACTTTTGATCTATTTGATGACCAGTCTTGGCGTTGCCTATCATTTTGAAAACGAGATCGAAAAGACCTTGGCACACGCCTTTGAAAGGATAGATGATATGATTGCAAATGAGCATGACCTTTACACAATCGCCATCTTCTTTTGGGTTTTCAGAACATATGGCTATAACATGTCGGCTGGTAAGTTGTTTATGCTTTTTTTTTATTTTATTTTATTAATTTGATACACATTAACTAAGGGAAAATCGCATAAAAAACCTTCGAAGTGACACTCACTAGCACTTTAAACCTTGAACTTATTTAACTAGCATATTAAACCTTCTACTTGGATTTTGTATCATAACAAACCTTTAACTTGACTTACTTTTTCATCAAGTAAAAATTGTGACCTGATAACCTGTAATAGTAGGTGACATGTTGGATTTTTTTTTAAATTAATGCAATTAGAAATAAATAATGATAAGAAATATAAATAAAAATTAGAAAATTACAGAGAAAAAAATCTAAAATTGAATTTAATAAAAATGAAAATATTTTTTTAAAACTTTTAAAGTTTTTTTAAATGTAAGTTTTGCAAAAAGTTTTTGTAAAAAAATACATATAAAAGCTATAAAATATTCTCAGAAAAAGTTAACTAATTTTAAACATTATCACCATCAACATGAACACTCTTCATCATTATCATCATTAAGAGTAACATTTTAGTTATATTGATAATGACAATAATGTCAAAAATCATTGTTATCCATATGTCAAAATTATCACCGTTCAAGATATCAAGGTATCAAAACTAAATGATTTAAAACTTACAAAAGTTGTTATTAATGGTGATATGACGAAAAATGTTACTTTTAATGGTGGTATATCCTAACTATTTAATTTTAAAATAAAAGTTTAGAGCTTTATAAATATATATATATATAATTAATAAATAAAAATTCATATTCGCAAATTACATTTTAAATAAAAATAAAAACACTTTTCTGTATTAAAAAAAATCTTTTATTTTGCAAAAATTGCATTTAAAAATTTTCAAAATTTTAAGAAATATTTTTATTTTATTAGATTCAAATTTTGTATATTTCTCTAATTTTCTAACTTATATTTATATTTCTCATATTTATTTATTGTTAGTTGCATTTCTTAATTAAACAAAAATAAAAAATATAAACACAAAACCTACTATTACAGGTTACCAAGTCATAATTTTGACTTGATGAAAAAGTAAGCCAAGTTGAAGGTTTGTTATGATACAAAAACCAAGTCAAATGTTTAATTTGCTAGTTAAATAAGTTCAAGGTTTAAAGTGCTAGTGAGTGCCAACTTGAAGGTTTTTTATGCGATTTTCTCCATTAACTAACGTACGCGTTCATCTATTGTTCGACTGAAAGATAGAACAAGAACTTACAATCTCTGATTTACATAGATGCGTTCAAGAGATTCAAAGGGGATGACGGAATGTTTATGGACTCCTTAGCCAAGGATGCTACGGGCATGTTGAGCTTGTATGAAGCCGCTCATTTGAGGACGACAAGAGATTATATTATGGACGAAGCACTGAGTTTCACAATGGAGCATATGGAGTCGTTGGCAGGACGAGCAAGGCCTCATCTCTCAAGGCTTATACATAATGCTCTTGGTCTTTCTCAACACTGGAATATGGAGATATTAGTTGCTATGGAATATGTCTCATTCTACGAACAAGAAGAAGACCATGACGAGACACTACTCAAGTTTTCCAAGCTCAATTTCAAGTTACTACAGCTTATATACCTTAAAGAGCTCAGAACGGTTACAAAGTATATAATTTCCTCAGTTACTACACTTTTTATATGGTTTAAAGTAGAATCCTTGAAGATTTTAATTTTTCCGTTGTTTTCATCAATCATATGTAAATGTGTGTGTATTTATTTTGATGCAAGATGGTACAAGGAGCTCGACTTTGCATCTACGTTGCCACCATATTTCAGAGATAGAATCGTGGAGTTACAATTTTTTGTGATATCAATGTACTTTGAGCCACAGTTCTCAAATGCGAGGATTATGTTGACTAAGTTCTACACGGTCGAAACCATTACCGACGACACCTTCGATCGATATGCATCTATCTCTGAAGCTGAAAGCCTCGCCAATAGTCTAGAAAGGTACACGCTACATGTCAAAATCTCAAATAATTAAGATTCATCTTGATGATGATACTCATGAGGATAAGAATAATCGTTATGATGGACAAGAGGCCTGTTCGTTTCGTAAACGCAAAGTTTAGCGGCGGCGTCAAACAATTATTACTACGACGGAAACCAAAACAGCAGAATCAGGAGTTGCGGTAGACGCTACTGAATTGCCGGAGACCAAAAAACGAGACGCTTTGTGTCGCATATAATTTCAGCGTCCCTTCTCTTTGGTGTTTGTTTCCGCTGCGTCTCAAAATAGTTCAGCAATATATCAGCGATGGTTTGTTATTGCCGTGATAAAGGTTGAATTTTTGGACGCTGCCGCTAGAAGTGGCGATTACGAAACGAACAGGCCTAAGGTGGGCTCCTGATAAAGACACGGATACACAACCAGATTATTTGAAATTCGTGTTTAAATTTATTCTGGATGTATTCAAAGATTTCGAAATAGAAGTGGGGTCAGAAGGAAGTTTCTTACAGCGTAAAAGGTACAATAGAAGAGGTAACCAAACAAAACTCTTTAGTATATACATTTACATCAAATCATTAAAAGCAACACCATCGCGTAGTATTAAAAATAATTTTTACTAGCTTCTAAAATATTACTATTATTTTATATATTATAAATTTTAATAAAAAGTTCAGCCACTTACATAAAGACAAGTCTTTTGGACGTTCTATTTCAACTTCTTTCTTTTATTATTTTAATAGTTTAACTAAATTTTAATCAACGTTTCACAATGTATGATTGACTTTTAAATTTTTTAAAAATGTTTAATAAAGATTATAATCTTATACATAATTCATCAATTTCTTAATTTATATTTAATATTTAAAATTTATGTAATGATTTGTTTTAATTATTTTTTAAATAGACCAAAATTTTGGATTTTGGTAAATATATTGACCCATACTATGCATTTTTCATTCAAATATTAATTAAAGCTAATGAAAATAATTTATTTTAAATGTCATTTTCCAATTTTAATCCAGATTTTTATTTAAAGTTTCTAATAGAACTTTCAGATTTATTTTGGAATATCAAATATATTCAGTGCATTTGGCCAATACAAATATTTTTTATTAGAATCATGATCATAATTTGTTTTATAACTCATAAGTTTCGATAAATCTCTGATGGAACTAGCCTGGAATGTATCTATATCTAAAATTACCGCTGTTATATTTACAAAGTATAATCATGGATCTTAACTTGTACTTATTACATAAAGAAATGGTTAGTATTTAGGGTATGATTGGTAAAAACAGGATGATTGGGAGTAAACTATAATAGATGAATTGAAAGAAAAAGTTATAAAGTAGCTAAGACTTAAGACAGTAAAAAGAAATAAAAAAAAAGTTGAAATAAGCGCAACTCATTTCCTCTACAAAATCATAAAAACAAAAACAGAAGGGTTTGACGAGAGTGAAATACTAAAGAATAATTTCCACTTTTGTACAATTTGAGCTGAAACGAGCGTAACTAAGTTTTTAGCTGGAAGTTTCTAGCTATATGCCCAGGGCCGTGCCTTCCATAAGGCCTGGTGAAGCAAGAGCTTCAGGCCACAAATGAAAATTAAAACTCTCGAGGTCACATTTTCAAATTATTATTATCATTGAGTGGCTATTAAAAATAGTTTTTGACTTCTTAGTTCAAGGATTATCTTTCATAAATTGTGATTTTTCTTAGAGTTTTGAACGTTTTTTTTTTGTTTTTCATTTTGACACTGTATTTATCTTTTTTTTTTGGACAAATGATTTTGTTTCTATTTTTGTTATTTAATGTTTCAAGTAACTACTAAAATGCGATCTTTTATTTGTTGAAAACACTTAATATTATAGAGAAAGAATCGATTACTTGTCTAATGTTCACCTACAATTTTGATACAGAAGTAGACAAAAATATTAGTATGTATTCTTTAAAAAATATTAGATATAAAATATATGTTGATAAATAACATAGGCCACTATTTATAAATTGGCTTTAGGCCACTAAATATTTCGGGACGGTAATATGCCCACCTAATCACAACTTTAATTTGACCAGTTAAAGGTGGGGATTTTAACACTGGTAGGCACTGACGGCCCTAATTTAGTTATCCTTTACTTATTTTATTTTATTTTCGATTTCGGAAGTGATATAAAACTTATGGCAGTAAAAGATAGAGCTAGGCGAAGTAACTAGCTATGAAATTTAACATATAGGCTGCAACTGGAATGCATATTTTTGGAATAAAAACTGCCTGAACGCTTAATTCATGTGCATTCCAAAAATTGTTCACCAGTCATAAAAACAAAATGGAAAGGTCATTCCAAACATTCCATTCTATTCTAGAGAAAAAAATAAATTTCATTTGAAAAATCATTCCAAATCAAAAACGTTTTGGAACAAATGGAATGATGATTCTATTCCACTAAAATGATTCCTACCATTCCATATATTCCTTTTATTTTCTACCAGTTACACCCATAGGGTGTGAAGGCTGAAAGCAGCCTCTACTGTATGGTATAATTTTTAGAACTGGGAAAACCGCTAAGATAGTTTTTGTAAAGAAACTAAATATCAAAATTTGAAGAGCGTAAAAGATGTAAAAAGTTGTAACTATTTTATTTTTACATAATTAATATACAAACTTTAAAAACATATAATTTCTTCAATTGAGTTTGACTTTTTAGTTGTTTTTTTTGCTTTCTTTGAATTTGATTGGAAAGTTATTCACAACACTTTTATTAAAAAAAGTTATTCACAACACATTTCAATACTGATTTTCTTATATATTTCATCACGATTATATTTTAGGCTACTGACTCCGACTTTGGGCCGAACTCATAAACCATGCATGGATGTTCCTAATATAACGTATTTAAATTTACATATATATTTGATCCCGCAGTTCAAAAGACTCGTGAAATCCAACTTTGACCTTGCCAAATGGGCGCAAATCGCTCACGTGCCTAGCTTTGAGGATTATATGGAGGTCGGTGAGGTTGAGATCACGATGTATGCGACTATGGCAGGCACTTTGATGGGTATGGGACATATTGCTACGAAGGAAACTTATGAGTGGCTCAAATCAAGACCCAAGCTCATCCAATCATTATCTATAAATGGGCGTCTGATGAATGACATGGCCGGTTTCGAGGTAAGAAGAAATGATTCGTTCTGTAAATGTAACTTTGAGGTTAAATGGGTAAATTTCATAAAGTTCGTGTATTGTAAAGGAAATAGAAAATAGCCTGTGTTATTTTCATGCAATTTTCTCTATCTTTTAATAAAAATTTATGTGACTTGATTAGGATGACATGAGTAGAGGATATATGACCACTGCTGTCAACTGTTATATGAAGCAATATGGAGTTACAAAAAGCGAAGCTCTTAAGAAGCTTCATCAAATGCGTGTAGACAACGACAAAATAGTGAACGAAGAGTTGTTGAAGATAAAAGATGTGCCAAAGAGAGTTCTTAAGGAAGCCATCAATTGTGCACGCATGACCCACGTTGCCTACGGTTACGGTGAAGGATTAACACATCCTGAAGGAAAAATTAAGGACTACATTATTTCTCTTTACTAGGGTAAACCCGTCCTACGGGCGGGCGAATAAAGAAATTACAAATATGAATTTATTCAAAATTTTTAATTTAATTTTAACTAAAAGTATCATTAAATTTTGTTTACAACAATTTTTCCTATGTATTTTTAATTTATTTTAAGAATTGTTAACTTGTCTAATAGCATAATTTTTAAAATATAATTACTTAATTCCTCTCAATGTTTATTTTAATTTAACTATACCAATACGACATATATATTTTTAAAATTATAAAACACTATGAAGCATTGGATATTTTCTTAAATTTATGTTTATTATTAAATTTTTTACTATATATATTATTTTCAAATCATAATTTCTTCTATTTTTGTTATTATATTTATCAACTTTTACAGTTAAAACTGTTTTATGTTATGATATTCAACCTTAAATTTGTTGGGAACTAAATTTCACAATGTAATGCTAAAATTTAATTGGCTATTTTATTTTGGCAGTGTGAATATTTTGAAATGTTTATTTTGTTTAGATCATCTAGTAGTTTGATTCCTACTATTATTGTCATTGTCTTTGTTAGGCTATTTTGTATTTTGTTATTTGCTTCCTATGGAAATTCTATTTAGCTGTTGTATATTAATTTAGGGTATATATTACAGAGTAGATAGATTTTTTTTGGTTTAAAGCCAAAGGCAATGAGCATAGACATTTTTTATTTTAAAGTGAAGTCAATGAGCATCCCTTATTATTAAGGGTAGATTATTATCCCAATCACAACACATCAAACAGTTGCAAATTATCTCGCTTCAGGGAAGAAGTCTGAAGTAGATGAAGGGCTATGTGTACTGTGTATAACTCTTGGCTACAACGTTTCTTTTCTACAATGTTGGTGAGCCTCGTCTATATCTCACGACCACCTCCTCCTTCGTATCCATTTGACATCATCCCTTCGTACCACTTTTGATTCAGCAGCTTGGTTCTGGAACGTGACTGCTGCAGTGCTAAGGCCCATCTCAAAGATTTGCTTTTCTTCTCAGCCATTTTTGCTTCAGGAACATCACTATCAAACGCAAACGATTTATGGCTCAAAACATGTCCTAAAGATTAAACACATAAAGCAATTACGACATCAATCCTCTGCGTCCAAGTTCTTCTAAGCTCACAGACTCGACACGACTCACTATTCCACGACCATCAGCTACTGGTCTCGCCCCAATCATCCAAAGATTATACTCTTTGCTCCTTCAGAAAAAAATAAACTCGATCAATGAATCAGATCTTAGAACACACAGCTCAGTTTCTCGTTTCATCTGATAACATAACGTATTTCAAATCCAGTTATATATAATCAGATATCAACAAAGATTCAGATATCTATGATGGAAACTAAAAAATTAAATAGGAAGAGACGCAGGGAAATCTACTAAACTGCAACACAAAGAATACAACACATATCAGCATCAATCGAACGATGAAAAAAATCATACTGAGGATATACACAAAAAGAAAAATCAAAGTACGAAATAGAATCTTAAAACGCAACAAATTTTTATAAACAGCCACAGAAATTGTAAAATAAAATGCAACGGAATCGTGAAATGCCACAAATAACCAAATCAACAAATTTCCAAGAGAGATAGAGAGATCAATCTCGGCATATGTCAGTTACAGAAAATAAAATGACAAATTTAACTTACAGTAGCTTTAGTGGCCTCCAAAGGAAATTAAGCGGTGAAGAAGCAATTCAATTTGGGTATAATATCAGCTCCGCTAAGGTTATGTCTTCGAGAAGGCCGTTGCTAATACTTCTTCCTGAATAAAGAAACTTCACAATTCTAACTAAAGCGTTGATACAAAAAGGACATAAAGAAGACTTAAAAATATGGTTCGTAGATAGTAAAAGAACAACGCTACCTTCAGTGGTTCAGATTCTGAAGCCGTGCCACCGGCAAGAACATCTCTTCGAGATCTCGCACAATCTGTCTTTCAGTTCTTGCGGTACCGACTCTCATCTACGTTGGCTGTGTGAACCTTAAGAAAGCTAAGAAGGATAACCATTAAATCCAAGCTTCAAGTTCGATGCTTTACACAAAAGCAAAAACGTGGTTCCGTATACCTTATGGCTGAGACGTTTCTGCAAGAGTTTCCAAAGAGAGATAGTCTTAGCGCTCCCTGACTGAAAAGGTGTCGGAATGTAGATGGTGACGCCATTGTTGGAGCTGGTAACTAACAAAGTTTGATCTTTCAAATTCTGAAGTGGTAGCTAGCGTTGTTCATCATTGAGAGTATGCACATTAATAGGAGAGCTTTTGTCAGTTTCCTTGGAAGATGATGAGATTGATTAAATGCGAGAGAAACGGAAGAAGTGGGATAGACAACGTAAATGCTTGGATTAAAGAAGCATGTATATGAAAACCGAAGAAATTACATAGATTTGTTCGGAGGTGGAGTCATCTGAGGGCAAAGGACGGCCAGATTCAGAAAAAAAAAGAAAGAAAAGAGGAACCCTGAATTTTGATTTGCCTTTCAGGAAGAGTCTCCGTGTTTCGATTTTGACCAAACGTAAAAAAAAAAAAGAAAGGATGAGCCCAATTAAATGTTTAAGAGAAGAAGCCCACCTAGAAAGTAAGCAAATGAAGTCAAACTTTGTAAAGGAAAGAGATGCTGCATTGAAAGTCATGGGACACGTGGCCTCTCCTGGTGAAACGAATTGATGTGCTGGCATCCCATGTGGAGGGTCCCAGGAGAGAGCAAAGTAAACTTTATATAAATAGATATTGACCTGATTCGTCTGTAAGGACTTTGGTTGGAACCACTGTTAATGAGTGTGACCATTGGTTTGGCATCGCTGCGCAAGCTGTATACTGTCTTAAATATTGTTGCATTTTTCATTTAAGTCTTTGAATCTTCAATATATTAAATCGTTTTCATTAATTATTTTTCTTTATGACATTATTATATGACAAAAAACCTTTGTGAATCATGTGATCCCAATACATTATTACTACTATTAGAGTTTGGATTTTAGACTAAAATCTTTTTCAACTCAACTTTATTTTATAATGGAATAAAATATAGGATTATCCCATACATATAGTATAATAAACTTAATTTCAGTTTTATCTAATTCAAAAAAGAATGAGATTTATTGTAAAATTCTATTCCATTATAAATTACAATATGTTTAATAGAAATAGAATAATACATTGGAAATGTTTTAAATACATAGTGCAGAAGAAGACCATTATTCACACGGACCACCACCGTTCCCAGATCATGAACACAAGCTATTAAAGCATGTGCTTCCATCCCATTTTAAAATATGTAAATTGGCAGTCATATTTAATAAAAATTCCAATTAATGTTTATCTTGTAAAGTCTATAAAGGCTTTTTGCTTCCAGCCAATTCGAGCATGTTAGGCTGGGCCTGACCGTTTGTCTCTCTCTCTCTCTCTCCATCGATGACAGAAATCGAATCACTCTGACTCCATTTTGGGTACTTCAATATCAGTGACATAGAAACTCATGTTTCGCATCACAATGTCTGTGAACGCCTCTCCTCCCATTGTTTCCGTCCTCTCATGTACGCGTATTCAAACCCTAACGGCGAAAAAGCACAACATCGGTGATTCCACATCGACAACACCAGTGACTCACCATACAAAAAAAAACACACCAGACACTCATCTGCTCACCCAATGACAACATGTTTATGAATTTTACACAGTTATAATCGTTAGGACTTTAGGCTTGAGTTTGGGTGGATGGTCGTTGTGGATACGACAAGTATGAATCTCTGTGTGGATGGATATGCTGTGGATGGATGAATGTGAGGCACGTTGCATTGGGTTGTGGTCCTTGTGGATGGGGTGAGTGTGAATGGGTCGACATTGATGTTTGTCGGTTTCTTGATGTGTGAGTGATGAAAAATTAGTCATGGATGCGGGGTAGCTTATGGACTGTTGCTCTTTTTTACAAGTGTGTGTCTGCCAGTCTGCGTGTAAGTATCCACACCCAAAATATGCTTCCATGTAAATCACTCTAGTATTTTGGCCATATGACTTTTGAAATAGTTATTTGCTTTGTATTGTACTAATATGTCATACTATAGTATTTCTTTTGGTTGTTTTGCCTTTTTATATAATTGGGTATCATGACAACGATATTCTGATATTTAAATTGTTCTGGTTTCCTTTTATGGGAGATTAAGTCAAAATATAATTCTGTTACAAAAGATTGTCTACTACACTAAGATAATTTAATAATAGACAATTTTAGAAAAACAAGTCATTTTCCTGTTGCTTTCATCAATTTTCATTTATTTGTTGTTTTTACCTTTTGATTATCCATCAAAATGACCAACGGGAGAAGCCAACTCGTTCCTCCATCCCCCTTTTCTATATTATCTTGTCTTCGTTGGGAATGGACCAATGACTACGATTTTCACACATTTAAACTGATCTAGTTTCCTCTTATGGGAGATGAAGTCAACAATAGTTTTTGTATAAGAGATTACACTTTGATAATGTTAAAAGGCAATTTTGGGGGGGAAAAACTGATTGTGTTGTTGCAATCATCAATTTTTATTTATTTTGATTCCTTTTCCCTTTCTGGTTATCCAACAAATTCCCCATCCTTTTCTATATTATCTTATTTCCATTGGTAATATATAATTGAGTGACAACGCTATTAGGATATTTAACTTGACATGTTTTCCTTTTATGGGAGATGAAGTCAACAATAGGTTTTATACTATAAAAAAAATTAAGCCAATTACACTTTGATAATGTTATAATATGCCACTAGAGCTTGACCCGCACGTTCGTGCGGTTTGTTCCTACACATCAGAACCAAACCCATTCGGGCTTAAAAGAAATCTGACTCTAATTCTACCCGAAAATTTATAATATCCTAGTGAATCCTAATTTCAAAACCCAAAAAAACTCGATATCGGAAAGAACTGATCCATACCTGAATACTCATATCTAATTGATTATGTAAACAAATAAAACGTTTTTCATTCAAACATTTGGAATTATTATGGTTAACACATGTCAAATTATTATGGTAAAGAAAATTAATGTTAAAAATATGAAAAAGAATGTAAAGATATAACAAATAATAAAATAGGTAAGTTCTGTTTGTAATTCTATAATAAATGCTATCAAATTATTTGGAAAACAATAATTAATAAAGTAGTCAAGATGAGTGGAAATAAAAAAAAATTGTAATAAATCTATTGAAAATAAGATTGGATCTATTTGTACTTCAGTTTTAATAGTATAGATACATACAATCGTTGCAAAATAATGTGATGTTTATTAAAAATTATCATTTTATATGTTTCAAGGATCAGTATGAATTTTAAGTCAGTATTTTCGTTGATTATCAGAAAAAGATAGCAAAAGGTTTCATAAATTTTGGCATACATTTCTCTGTTAAAGATAGCAAAAGGTTTCATAAATTTTGGCATACATTTCTCTGTAAACATTTGAGATTCAGCATCGAACACACATTTAAAGTGGTTTTTGATTTTTGATTTTCTAAAAGAATTTTTTTTTTATCAAATCATGATTTTGTCAAAATAGATTTTCTATTTTTTGGAGAAACTAGTTTTTTTCTTTCTTTCTTTTTTCGAAACATTATTAATTTTTAAAAATTCATTTACTATATAAGAGTCACATTCATTCAAATAAAACACTAATAAAATGATAATATTATCTAAAAGAATAATTTGAAATTTTGTTATGTAAGTTAACTATATAATGATTTAATTAATATTTTTATATAATTAATGACATAAAGTTTATGCATTTTAATATTTAGAAGTTATTTTATTACAATATTAAATATATAAACGTATTTATGTTTTAAAATCCAGTAGACTGGAAATAAGTTTAAGTTAAAGTCCAGCTATTGCTATTACCATATCTTAAGAATAAATACATTTCATTTCCTAGTTCTACAATTTTATACCTAAAATCTAAAATCCATGTTCTACTGGTTTTTTTTCAAAAACAAGTTTTTCTTTCTTTCTTTCTTTCTTTTTTCGAAACATTATTAATTTTTAAAAATTCATTTACTATATAAGAGTCACATTCATTCAAATAAAACACTAATAAATGATAATATTATCTAAAAGAATAATTTGAAATTTTGTTATGTAAGTTAATGATTTAATTAATATTTTTATATAATTAATGACATAAAGTTTATGCAGTTATTTTATTACAATATTAAATATATAAACGTATTTATGTTTTAAAATCCAGTAGACTGAAAATAAGTTTAAGTTAAAGTCCAGCTATTGCTATTACCATATCTTAAGAATAAATACATTTCATTTAGTTTGTTTTAAAAGTTTAAATGTTATGCACATTTTCTTGTGAATATAAAACTAAATATATTTTAAACTGTTTTGATGTCAAAAAATTAAAAGGTGAATAGTTTTTATAATATTTTTTTGTTTTTTTGTTTTAAAATAAATTTTAATATTTTTGTATCTTTTAGTGATACTAATGATATTTTTGTTTATATTGTTTTCTGAAGAAGTATTTTATTATTAGAAAAATTGCAGTAGATAACCAAAATCAGCATATTATGAATTGTTTATTTTAGTCTCAAAAAAAAAAATCTAAAATCATTAATGCTAACTGCTAAACATTTCTCTAGGTATGAAAAGAGTGCTTAGAAAATATATGAAAAAACTTTTATTAAGTTTTTTTAAAGAACTTATAAGTTTCTATGAAATTGATTTTATTCCACTCCTTTAACTTTTCTAAATGTTAAAATGCATAGCTGGAAAAACTTTTATAGCCTCCCCAACTTTAAAAATCTTTTTAGGATATCTGAAATTTTTAACTTCGATATCTAGATTTTAGAACACTAAAGAGATAAATTTTCGAGAGTGCTTTTCTAGAACCTATCAAATAAATATGAGGCCTTTTCACCCAACAATAGAAAGTAGAGTATTAGAATAATCAACAACTATTAGCTTTTTTTTTTGTGTGTGTGAAAGATTCTGTGTTAATGTTCTTATTTTTTGGTCTATGATCTAGTTTTATCTTTCACCTTTACAATTTTAAAATATTATACGAAATACAAAATAATAAATTACAAATTAATATATTATGAATTTATATATAAGCATATATTGATATATTACTCCCTCTGTTTCTTAAAGATACATATTCTAGAGAAAAAAAATTGTTTCAAAAAGATTTATTTTTTTTCATTTTCAATGCATATTTTATTATCTAATTGCAAACTTCAAAAAACTTAATTGCACTTATTGAATTTTTATTGGATTAAAATTATGGAAGAAAGATAAACACAAAAAACTATACCATTTTAATGTGTTTTATTAAAATGTGTGAAAAACCTAGAATATGTAACTTAAAAAAACAGAGGGAGTATATAATAATTAAATCAGATTTTATTATTTTGCGTACTATCACGCAATAAATCTTGGGTCATACGTACCAACCTAATTCTCTGTTTTTGTATAGAAACGAACGACATATTGATGTCCTGCTTTGTTCTGTTTAGGTACAAAAAAAGAAAAGTGGTATCCAAAAATTATGTTAACACAACAATATTATACATATGCAAGGTGTATGGGGGACCTCCCTATAAAATAGAGAGTGAGCACGATTAGAAACACAAATCAACATAAAATTCATTAAAAAAACACGATTTCTGATTGAAATCAACTTTTAAAATAAGAATGGAGATGTTCTTAGTTTATCTATGTTTAACCACCTTATTAGCCCATCTCTTCCTAAAACAACTCTTCAAACGAACAACCACCACCAAAATTAACCCACCACCGTCTCCGTGGCGGCTTCCCATCATAGGAAACTTCCACCAGCTCAGTCTCTCTCCTCACCGCTCCTTTCGTTCCCTTAGCCTCCGTTATGGGCCACTCATGCTCCTTCATTTTGGCCGTGTCCCGGTCCTTGTAGTCTCCTCTGCTGAAGTAGCTCATGACATTATGAAAACACACGATCGTTTATTCGCCAACCGCCCAATAACCAAAGCGGTTGATAAAGTTACGAATGGTGGGCGAGATCTCGTGTTTGCCCCCTATGGCGAATACTGGAGGAATATTAAGGTTTTCACTTTTCTTATTCTTTTTTTTTTGTCAAGGTTGAATTTATTTCAACGTTCAAGCTTCAAGGCTTGAAACAGGGTTCAACAGAATACAAACCAAAGGAGCACCAAAACCAACATCAATAGATTCTAAATAAACAAGAACCTTCAGAAGAAGGATACCAAGGGAAATACGGAAAAGAAACTCCAAAGCCTGAACTTGAGATGGTGGAGTTTCATATTGCATCAGGCGACCCGTAAAAATTAATGTCCCAATTATGTCTAGAAACTAATTTTTTTTTTTGTTGGTCAAAGTCTAGAAACTAAATTTATAACCAAAAATAATATCTATAAACTAAAAAGTCAAATTATCTTACTCGTTGAATACATTTTAGTAGGCTGAGCGTTAAAATATCCGTTCAGATTTGATTAGGTATTTTGGATTTTCGAATGGTCATGTTTAAGGGTATAGCATTTGTTCAGGTTTTTATGATCTTTAACGTTTCAACGGTGTTATTTTACCCCCCCAAAAAAAAACGTCTCAATGGTGTTGTATAGAGAATACATAAGAATGGCCTATTAACGATATATCTTAATTTTTCTTTTACTGATTTGGATGCAGAGTTTATGCATAGTGCATCTTCTGACCAACAAAATGGTTCGGTCCTTTCAGAAAGGGAGAGAAGAAGAGATTAATCTTATGATGGAATATGTTGAAAAAGCGAGTTCATCTTCTTCAACAGTAAACCTTAGCCAACTTTTTATTACCCTAACAAGCGATGTAATGAGTAAAGTTGCCTTGGGAAGAAAATATAGCAGTGACCAAGGCACAATCGATATCAAGAGATTAGTGAGGACATTCGCACGGGTCTTAGGCACATTCCCTGTAGCGGATTACATTCCTAGTTTGGCATGGATAGATTGGATCCGCAGATTGGACGGTAAAGTAGAAGAAGTAAGTAAAACGTTCGATGATTTTTTGGAAAAGGTGGTGCAAGAACATGATGTAGATGCAGAAAAAAGAAGATCAGGTTTTGTTGATACGTTGTTATCGATCCAAAGAGAAAAGATGACACCATTCGCTTTTGATAAAAGCGACATAAAGCTCATCATCTTGGTAAGACACATTAAATCTTTTATCATGAAATATTATGAATGAATCATTTAAAACTATTGTGTAAAACAAACTTTTTTTTTCCTTTTTAAGGACATGTTCATAGGGGGAACGGCAACAACTTCGTCACTGCTAGAATGGACGATGACAGAGCTTATGAGACATCCAGAGTGTATGAAGAAACTTCGAGACGATATTTGTTCCGTTTCAACGCATAATTCATATGTAAACGAGGAAGATGTAGAGAAGATGAACTACTTAAATGCTGTAATCAAGGAGACACTTCGTTTACATCCGCCACTTTCAGTACTAATCCCCCGACAAGTAAGCGAAGATATCAAATTAAAAGGATATGACATTGCTGCAGGCACACAGGTAACATCTTTTTTTTTCCTCCTCAATGTAAGTATGTAACATCTTTTTTTGGAGAACATTAAGTAACATCTTTATATGTTACGTGTTTGGTTCTTTGAAAAATCTGCATATACATTACATGCCAAATTATTATGTTTACTTTCGAATAAAAAACAACATATAAATTGTTTTATCAAATATTAACTTTTTACTTATATAACCCTGCCTAAATGTTTTAACAATTAATGTTAAAACAATTACATTTTTGATTCCAATGCAGGTGATAATTAATGCGTGGGCAATCCAACGAGATAATGCGACATGGGGACCAGATGCAGAAGAATTTAAGCCAGAGAGACATTTAAATTCATCTTGGGATTTTCAGGGACAAGATTTTAAATTCCTTCCTTTTGGATCAGGGAGAAGACTATGTCCTGGAATCAGATTGGCATTGGTATTGGTTGAAGTGACACTGGCAAATCTTGTGAAACGGTTTGACTGGAGAGTTCCGGTTGGACCACATGGAATTGATAAGCCTGATCTAGCAGAGGCAGCTGGTATAGAGGCTTGTCGCAAATTCCCTCTTATTGTCTTTCCATCTTCTGTTGTGTTTCCTATTTAAACTTTTTCTGCAATTTCTGTCGTTTTTGTCACCCGTCTCTTGGCTCTATCATAAGAGTGTCTTTGCATTATTCTGTTTTCTTTTGTTATCTATGTTGTATGATTGTATCCCTGTTATCTGTAAAAACAATATAACATTTTACATTGTTTTAGCAAAAAAAAAAACAGTTTACATTGTACAAAAAAATATATTTGCATTGCAACTTCGTAATCTTTGACGGACGAATGATGTTACACTGAAATCTTAAACATAGAGCTTCATTAGTTTTTTATATAAACATTAATAGTGTATTAGCAATTTATTTTTTTAAGAGTACAATTGAACTTTATCAGCATATCTTTTGAACAGTTTTTAAGAGATATTTGTAGAGTTTTGCCTGACAAATTATATACTACAAGAGAACATCACGTTATAGACCACAAATAAGTCGTCTATAATGACAATGTAGCGATATGGCATCTTTTCGGAAATTTTGGACCAAACTATTTCCTCACTATGTAAGTTTGATCGGAAGTTTTTCGGTAAAAGAAAAATTTCGATAAAACATATTTAGTTGGTATCTTCTCAGAAATCTCATCGAAACTTACCGACAGCTGCATCTTCTTGGTGAGTGATCGAAAATCTCGACGGAACTTGGCAAAACAGAGCAAAATTCCATAAATATTGAGAGGTATAACAAAGCAGCTCAAAGATGTATTACTTAACTAATGAAGTGTTTTTGTTGAGTTGTTGTAGTTTGGGACCTTATGGATTCTCTCTTGAAAAACACTCAATGACCTAATATCTTATGATCTTGACTCTTGAGTCTGGAGAAACACTCAAGAAACCAGTTTGGAGTTAATATCCATTGAGTGTTTCTCTAGACTCGTTTCTTGAGTCTTGATCTATCCACGTTGTATAATTCTGTTAATCTTATTTTACTATTCCCTCCCTCCAATAAAATTCTCTAGATCTTTATAAATCCTTTAGTTCACACTCTAATGACCCATCACTTGATGTTTACAGATATTCAGTTTTTACAGAAGCTAAAGCTGAGCTTATCTAGATGGCTTATAGTCTTCACTGATGCAAGTAATTAAACCACCCTCCAAATACTTTGATAACATCATAACTAGGTAGGTAGTTTTTTTTTAGGTAGGTAGTTCATGCATGCAGATCTATCTTTTTGAGCTTGTCGTGATCTTGGTCCTGGTCTCATGTTTGTAGCCAGTGTAATTTTCCATTTTATAGAAGATGAAGTCAACAACACTTGGCTAATATTTAGCCAAAAAAAAAACAACACTTGGCTAATTATATAGTAGATTAGATATTTTCAAGATCGTGTTTCAACCCAAAAAGAAAAAAAATGGAATGGCTAATCCGATAAGAAACGAGATATTTTATTTCTTGAATCATGCCTAAAAGTTGTATTCGATAGTGCCAAAGTTCAGTAGCACTCCTCGATAAAGATTTGATAAACCATGTAGTGAATGATTTGAATTAATGAAAATAGATTTTGAGCATACAAAAACTTTTTAAAAAAAACTAAATTAGTTTCTACACATTTAGCCCTTGGGCCCCCAATCTGAACAAACATTCGGATGAAGCCCATTTGAGTAGTAAATAAATAAGAAATAGAACCAATCAAAATCTTACACGTCATACCAAAATGAATGTGGGCCCAACGTGGTGCAGCTAAGCCCGTCCGAGTAATCGACCAAACAACAAGAGTCTCAGAAGATCGAAAGAAGAAGAAGAAGAAGATCGAAAGGATGCCTCTGAGTGCGACAATGGTGGGAGCTCTGCTGGGACTCGGCACCCAGATGTACTCCAACGCTCTCCGCAAGCTCCCTTACATGCGCCGTAAGTCCACCAAACAACCCTAATTGATCAAATGCGATTCCGGTTTTATGATTCTTGTGGAATTAAATATGGTTAAGATCCGTGGGAGCATGTGGTGGGAATGGGACTCGGTGCTGTGTTCGCGAACCAGCTCGTGAAATGGGATGTGAAGCTCAAGGAAGATCTCGAAGTGATGCTGGATAAGGCTAGAGCTGCCAACGAGCGCCGTTACTTTGGTATGTTTCGAATTAAAGTCTTTTTCTTTGCGGATTTTCTTGTTTGTTTTCTATGTGTTGATTTGTGTTTGTCGATGGATTCGTTTGGTATATAATCACAGTATTGTTAAGCGACACACTTGAGTCTTTGTTTTTATGGTTTGATTGTTCTTTTGATTGTTCTTTGTTTAGCCCAAAGTTGATCGTTTGGAAGGTTAGTTAGTTTAGGCATGCACTGTTGAAAGTTATATAATTTGGGCAACGTTATGTTTTTGTTAAGAGTCTCTCAATAAGAACGATTATTTATTTGGTTCTAGAGTAAGATAGTTGTAACTATTGCATTATCGGATACGGAGAAACTAGATTCTAATTTGAAGGGAGTCATTGTTGGATTGAATAATATACTTACATGTTGACGTTTTACTCATTTTTTGGTTGTAATGCAGATGAAGATCGTGATTAGTTGTTAAGTGATCTTTCTGAAGTCCTCAGAAAAGAAATATCTTCCTCTGAAGTCATCATCTCAAGTGCTTGTTTTCTTTGATCGTTCCTGTAAAAGCTTTTCTTCACTTTATTTTACACTGGAGCACTTTCCATTCGGTGTTTTTGGTACTCACACAATCTGAAACTGTTTGTACCTGGCTAATAATTCCCAGTGGGAAACTTTTCAATGCTTATACTGTTCAAGACTTCATCTTCTCTTGCCCGACTGGAAAATTAAAAAAAAAAGCTCGGCTATAACTTGGCTAAAGTTGCATAGGAAAGCAATATACTTGCTAGCAGCTGTTAGATATATGCAAATGTGCAGGCGAAACAAGCTGATTATTCCTCAACTGATATAGCGCCAGAAAGGTAACGGGTCCCGGTCTGGGAGACAACGCCGTTATCCTTTGTTTCAAGTTTTGATTATTAGACTTTAAAATGTGCAACAGATTTGAGCAAACAAGCTTTCATAGCTCAGTTGGTTAGAGCACCCGTTTAGTAAGCGGGAGGTCTTGAGTTCAACTCTCAATGAAAGCAATTCTACTATCTTTTTCCAAACCATATGTTCCTGAAATCTACAAAGGCAAGCATGGTTCTTTTTGTTATAATATTTATATTACTGTGGAATTATGGTGTCAAGACCTTTACTCGATCTTCATTTTTTTTTTGAAACGCCATTGCATTCCTAACTCAATCTAGTATAATCATTGTGAAACGTTTACCATAATGATTTTAATTAATGATTTTAACAAATACTTTCAACGAATTTTGATTTCTTTAACATAATCATTTTAGTAGGTATTTTTTGCTTTATTCATAAGAAAACGTGAAGAGACCCGAAAAGAGATTTTTACCAAAAAAAAAAAAACGTGAAGAGACCCGAAAAGAAAGATCAAAGCATGCATGTTGATAGGCATCTGAAGTATAGAAATTAAAATCAAATCAGTTTTTTTTTTATATCAGTGATATAATCTAGGATCAATGCTAGCCAAAACTAAACTAAATATCAAAAAATGAAAACGAAATGAACATTACAATGTCTGACACCAGTGGTACACAACGCTTCAACTGAGAAGTTGGATCTTGAATTTCAGTGCCTTCAATTGCATTCAGAGATTTTATGGTATTTTGTAAATGTAAACATTATTTCCAGTTTGTCTTTTTTGTGGGCTTCTCTTTTATATTGTATTTTAAAAAAAAAAGTCTTGCATCTTGTAATTTTTGAAAAATCCTAAAAAAAAATTTAATATGAAAGCATTTAAAAATTTAACTTAAAACATTATTTTCACATTTATTCTTCTTTCTTATTTCCATCACTTTAATCACATTTTTCTTAATTATATCAAACTATGTTGTTGGTTGATAAGTTTCTTCCCCTAAACTAATTTAAACGTTAAAACAATGCAGACCAGAATGTTCATGACATTCTCTTACGAAAATAAGAAAATGTTTGAGATAAAGGCGAGAAGTGAATGAAGAAACAATATGCTTTGCTACGATTGTTTATGTTTTTTTTGACAACATAGTGTTTGCAGTTGTGTTCACCATTCTTGAAAATTATTTTGAAGAATTTGTTAAAAAATGATTCTAGGTTTTCAAACCAGTCAAACAAAGACACACACTCAATCAATATCATATCAAATTAAATGAATGTAAAATAGATTAAGTGGCACTTTTATCTTATATTTTTGAATATAAAAAAACTAAAAATTTTAAATATAGAAAATTTAGAATGTGTGCATATATATGTAAGTTCTTTGTTTGAAGTGAAATTTGTATGTTCTAATACTTTTTACTATTCAGATACATTAGAAATCCTAATTAGAGTATTATACATTTGCAAATGTTAAATGATAGGAAACTCATTTGATCATGCATATGTACTTGATTATAATCTAGAGTTTTAGGTCTTCTAGATTTGATTTTTGAGTTTGTTTTGTGTAAAGCACATGTCTCAAAAAAAAAAAAAGCACATGTCTCTAATCACTTAAATTTTGTGTCAAAATGGTAAAATCTAGAATATCTTCATCATATAATGGAAATAGTTGCATGATAAATTAACGATATAATTACAAAACCAACCAAGACTGAAACACATTCAAATACATTTGATACCAGCTACATAATGTATATATTTCTCATGCTATATAATTCACACTATTATCAACTATTTTAGTAGTGATGATGATGCAACAATTGTACAATTTTTCTTCTTATTGATTAAGCTAGAAAGCTGATAAGAAAATAAAAGTTCAACTTTTCAGTGTCAATAACATCCAACTGTGGTGTTTTTTACAACACTTCTAGGCCTTTCCAGATATACTAATTCTTTAATTAAATTATTATGATATTTCCATGTTGTTAAGTTGAGTATTCAATTTATGTTTTCGTGTGTTTTTGATTTGTTAATAGATGTTTTGTTAATGATATCTCTATTTTGTTTGTTGTTTTTTTCAGGTTTTTTCATTGCTTGACCATGGTATATGATTTCATTTACCTCTAATTGTTGCACCTGCAAATGAGATTGCCTATATTCTTCTATAATTAACTTTTTTTTAATTGCAGTGAGTGAGAAATATTCCCGAAATACTTTTGCATGAAAAATCAGAATTTTGTTGTTGTTAATAAATAGTTACACATTAGCTCATTTTATATGAAAATAAACACAAGTCTGCTATTGAATCACCTATTTACAGTATGCTAACTTGATTCAAGATATTTGTTATGTTCTTCCATAGCTAACAATGTTCATACATTTAAAGTAAATCGGATATAATTCTATACAAATGCATAGTCCCAAACAAAGATAAATCACACAACAGATGACACTGTACATTCAAGAGTCTCTAAGACACAAGACTCCACTTTGTCTCATTTGTTCATTCTTATGAAAAAAGGTTACATTTGAGACTCTAAGAACTCCAAGATGGCCAAACCGGCTGCACCAACATCATCATCCAGGACATGTTCTGCCGGAGAATGACTTATTCCTCCACGACACCGGACGAATAACATCCCAACCTGTCGGGAAAAAAACATATCCCTTAAAACAATTGATAAATCCTATAACATTGTGGATCTCTTTTGAAACCTATGATTGAAATGATCTCGAGAATCTTGAACTCTACTGCAAATGTTGAACTCTACACTGAGGTGTTTTCTGAGTTTCAACTCAGTTACCTTAGTTAAGTAAGACATAGCCATAGCATCATGTCCTGCTCCACTCATTATCACAGGGACCTCGTCTTGTATCTCTCCTGTAATCTTCTTAAGGGCACTCTGAGCTGCTGATTTCAGCTGTAAACTCAAATGAGGGTCTGATATTACTGCATCTGCATCGTGCTGCAATGGTGATCAACCCGGTAACAAATCAGTTGACAGAGAGAAGAAATCAGAGTGTATAACAAATTTGAATACAACACTCATTTACCTTCCGTTCAATGGAGCACAAAAGCGATCTTTTGTCACATATTTGGTACATCCTAGTTGATAAGTCATGGAGAATAGCATTGCGTCCTACATCATCTATCGTACGTAAATCCACAGTGAAAGTTACCTGGATTCATTTCCATGAAACCATTTAGAATTCATTCACAAGAGGAAAAAAAGGCGAAAGAATGAGATCAGTTTCTTTCTCTTGCCTGTCCTGGGATGACATTGCTAGCACTTGGCCAGGTAGAGATTTCTCCAACAGTACAAACAAGTGAATTAGCAAGAGATTCTATCGTCTCCTCGTTGCATTGGCCTTCACAAGTTAAGTACTCTTTCGGGTTTTTGCAAACACTCTCCATTAGTACAATGAGTTCAGCAGCACCAGTCATAGGGTCTTGACGCAGTGACATTGGAACTGTTCCAGCATGTCCTTGAGAGCCTTTTACAGTAACCTGTATAGTTCTGTCCATCTTGGTTAGCCTTCCCAAATACTTTAAAACATGAAGTTTAGTTATGAATAAGTTACCTTGAGTCTTGTCTGTCCTGCAATTCCTTTTACTACTCCTAGAGGATAACCAACATATTCAAGCACAGGCCCTTGCTCAATGTGAACCTGCAGGAGAATAAACCAATCAATAATCAACATACTAGTCTCTATGTTAAGGCTCTATTTAACTGACAATACCTCTACATAGCCCCAAACAGATGCAGGATCATACTTGAGCTGCATAAGATTTTCCTCTTTTATGTCTATGGAGTTCTCTTTTAAAGCATCTTGCACAGTTATACCACTGAGCAAATGGACATGGGAAAAAGTGAGTATTGTATACTCAAGTCTACAGAGAGAGAAGAAGGTAAGGTAATCGAGTAAAACCTTTTATCAGTAACCTCCAAGCGAGAAACTGGCATGATACCCGCAAGAGCAGCACTGCCTAGGAAAGTACATTGAAATCTCACACCTTCCTCATCACTAAACGCAATCACCTGAGACGTTCATTAAGTGAATGTGTAAGTTTCTTGTTTATTCTCTCCATTAGCCACAATGAATATAACTGGACTAACCTCAATAGACCGCTTTAGTTCTCCCAGCTTCCCATTTACTTTGAGAACTTTCAGTGCAGAGATAGCAGAGATTATGCCTAATGAGCCATCATATTTACCAGCATCAATAACAGTGTCCTGTTTGAACAAGCAGGATCAAATTGTTAGCACTATCATCTTACTCAAGATCACAAAACAGGAAAAAGGAAAATGAAGATTGTGAATTTACCATATGGGAGCCAATAAGAAGAGCCGGCGTGCTTCCATTCTTTGGATCCACTCGACCATGTACATTCCCCATGTTATCAACCCATCTGCAAAAATCCATTCTTTTTTTTTTTAATTTGCCAAAGCAAAGTTTTGTAGATAAGGAAGAGAGTTGATTGAAAGCTAACGTTGATAAACCGGCATCTTCCATCCATCCGCGGAGAATTTTTATTGCCCTTATGGATGCTGGACTCATGAAAGTCCTCTCTAAATGAGCAGCTGCATCACTCACCTACACATTAAGAAATTATATCAAGAAAGTACTAATATATGTAACAGTGTGATCTTCAAAGAGATATATTAAATGAACTGAGTATGATCTCCAGAGTTTTAAGCAATCTTCTTAGAAATGTTGACGCCAAAACGATGTTAAACAGAGAAGCATTCACTTTTAAGATAACACTAGCTGGATCCCTCCGTATAAGAAATGTTCCATTAGCCAGATAAAGACTTTTTAAAAAATAACATTTGATTAAAATAAGAGCAACCCTGAGAGACAAAGACTCAATCTAGTTTATCATTCTTGCTGGTCAAACGAGAAGACAAACATTCGAAGACATATGTCATAAACGTTACATTAGAATACAGATTGAACGGTAACAATCATGAAAACATATAATAAGCGAAAGCAAAGCAACAGATTTTTTTTTTTTTTTTACCTGTCCAAGCTCGTGTAACCTTGCCACAGATTCGTCCCTAAGGATCGCCTGATGCAGATCTTGCTTCGTCCCTTCCGTTTCACCGATTCCTTTTCAGACAAGTATTTCAAATAAAATCAGAAAACAGAACACAGGGATGAACAGAGCAGCATCAAACGAAAAGGCCGACAAAAGAGATAGAGATATACCGAGAGAGATTTGAGAAGAAGACGACGACGAGGACGACGCGGAGGTAGAAGACGAGGAGGATGAAGAGGAGACAGCGAGAGGGGATAACAGAGAAATCACGAGGCACCAGAAGATCACAAGCGAAGGGTGATGATGATGGTGATGGTGATGGTTATGATGATGATGGTGATGGAAGCTAGTGTGGTAGGCATTAGAGAGGAAATGATAAGATCTAGAGGAGGAGGAAGAAGAACAAGAATGAGGAACCGCCATGGCTGCCGCTTTGGGAAGAGTTTTAACAAAGCGAAGAAAACAATAAAAACAAAGAAGACAGCCACAGAACGGAACCAGACCACTGGCTCTCAATGCTATCGTCGTTATTATATATGAGGATGGTTTCAATGGTGGGGAGGAGGCGGCTGGTGGGGCCCACAGTCCAACTTGGACGTCGGTCTGGGCCCCATGTTAAGTCATGACGTGGCAATTGTCAGTGGAATCTTGTGGAGAAGGTCACATGTAGTGAAGGAATCGTGTGGATCTTTGTAATGGACAAAACATTATTTGTTTTTGCTTACCATAAAGTTTATTATGTACACTAATCTTGAACAAATCAGTGTCAACAAAGGCGATAGGCACTAAATCGCCCAAAATGATAAGTAAAAACCATGCAGTATTAAACAATTTGTTTCTTAAAAAAATGACACAAATCAAGTGGTAGCGTAAATAAATCAAACTAGATTAAAATCTAGAGTGAAACTGTTAACAATTTTTTTTTATATATAACTGTAACGTTCAGAGAAATATGTGTCAAAAAAGGCTATAAGCATTAAAAGGCCCAAAATTTAAAGTTTAAACCATGCAGTAGTATTTTTTTGTAGAAACTCAATTGTTTTTTTTTCTTAATAACAGGCGACATTATCAGATATTCTGCAGAAGCTAAGTAAGTTCTTTGATTTTGCAATCTATGTATAATGATCCTTTCAAAATGTTGAGTAGCTTTTTTGGTAACATTTGTTGTTTGTAATAATCATCAGGCGACCATTTTGGTGTTGATCTCTGGCATAGAAAAAAAAAAGAGGTGATGGGTGTTATCACGGATGCAATAAGTGAAATGACAGATGTAGAAGACGAAGAAGAAGAATATGAGGCTGGAAGTGACAAGGAGAAGGAAGAAGATGATGAAAAGCTAGAGTATTAAGGTTAGTGATATTCTTCTCTCGAGATTGATCTGATATGAAGAGAATTAAAAATGGTCAAACAATGAGTGGTTAGTTAGAGAGTGTTGATTCAGCGGATGAAATAATGGTTAGTGATTCAGCGCTTGTTAATTAGAGAGCAGTGAAGAAACTCTTATGAATTAATATTCCATAACAACTTAGTAAACACTATAAATTAATAAATTTTTCTGATCCTAAATTAGACGATATGAAATATGACCTAATTTGATAAAATAATAAAATAATAATATTTAAAAATTCCTAGCTAAATATATGATCTCGTTGAAATTATAAATTAATAATTACAATATATATATTTTATATACATAAAATTTTTTTTGTTGTTTTTAAATTTTCAAAATGAATTGTATCTCTAGTTTTTATTTTTCATTTCAATATTTTGATATTATTTTATCGAGTTACATATAAAAGCTCATTTTTATATTTCTATATCCATATGTATTCAACATACATAAAATATATCAACTTATTTCATAAAATAGATGAAATTAAAATCTATAAATTTTAAATTATATATATAATATTATGAAATAAAATATTCTTTCTTTATTTTAAATAAAAATATTTTTAAACATATAAATCTAAAATAGAATTTTTTTTTAAAAAAAATAATAACTCCATAATTAAACAATTTTTAAAAACAAAACGAGAAAATCAAGTGTTTGGGTAAATACTGCTTATTGAGTATCAACCTAAATTAAAATCTACAGTGCAATTATTAATAAATAAAAAAAAATATAACTATGACATTCAGAAATATTTAAAGAATAAAAGAACTATAACGTTTAGTATTTGCCTATATATCCATTTACCAGCAAATCCGTCTAACCTCAACAATTATATTCGACTATTTTGAATTTTACGCCGAGTGCATTAACATTATGATGATATAAACTAAAACAAGTAGTGATATCCAGAAAATCATGATGGTAACGTTAACGTATCAAATCTATTATTTTCGTATTCTACGTCTCTTCCGCTATTGATTTATTTCTTTTTATATACATTTGGAGATTTTATAATATATGTCTTGAAACTAGTAATTTATTTATTGAAATGTTTAGTGATTCGTGAATCGTGATGCATTTTTCCTATTACCCATAGAACAAAAAAATGGGATCCACTCCACCACCACAGGACGAAGATTCTAGCATTCGACCTACTATTTCACGTGACCGACACACGTGACACTCGGTTTATATCGTGTGGACGCTTTCATTAAAAGTTTAATATTAAGCTAGTGTTACTTAGCCTATGTTTCAAAAAAAAAAAAAGTTAGGGTCTGACTGGTAACCATAATAGGAATAGCAGGAATGAACAGGAAAATAATGAGTAGGAATGAAATTTTAGGAATGAAGAGGAATAATGATTCCTTATCAAAATCAATAAGGAATGAATTTGTTCTATAATTCTCTACAACCAAAGGAATGAGGAGGAATGGAGAAAAAAATCTATTCCTCATGAATGGTAAATTTTTTAAGAAATGTTAAGTAATGTAGTATTCCTCTTCATCTCCTTGGTCACCATTCACATTAAGCTAGTGTTACTTATATATATAGCTGTACGTAATCTTTGTCATGGTGGATACAGTAAAGGCAGGGAATTAGGTTGGGCACATGTTATTTTGAGTTTATAACTATTCACTGATTAATATATTATAACAAATTTCATGATTCATGACTCACGAGACATAAATCATACTGTTTGATGCAAAATCATATCTCTATTATTAAAATAGAAGTAAACTTATAAAATACCCCTAAATTTTCCTAATTATTTACAATAGTATACCACTGAAGTAATTAATTAACATACCTTATAGGATTCTCTGTCTTTTCTATTTAATTAATGAATTTCCAAAATCAAATTCTAACTAAAAACTCATGGCAACAATAATTAATAAGCCTATATTTTAATATTCTTTGTTTTTCCTATTTTATTATATATCTGTGTTTGAAAATAATTAATTCAATATATACATTTCGTAATTAAATACATAAATTATACGGTAATTATTTTACTAATTCCATATATACATAATAATTAATTACATATTAATTAACTTACCTTTTAGGATTTTTTCTTAATAATTTTCTACCTACCTTTAAATAGTTAAGGAACAATATTATTTTCAAAGATATATAATTATATTTTTATTATTTATAAGTAATAACTAAAATAAAAGTCACAAAAGAAACATTTATATAATATATAGATTAACAAAATATATTATGTTATGTATGTTTTCATATAAATAATAGTCCAATGTAAATTCAATATAATAAATGTTAAAAGTACAAAATATATAGACCAGATATTTTAAATAGTATATCACGATAATTTAGTTATACATAATCATAAAATTTTGATCCAAAATAATAATAATATATTTGTGCAGATATCTGGTCATATTCTAAAAATAAGGATGATATAATTGATGATTTACAAGATAAAATAAAAATACTCAATATAAACTATAAAATTATTATGTTTACAATTTCTTTTAAAACAATTATTTAATGGTAAAATGTAAGAATATATATTATCACTTATAAAAAATAAAAATAAACATCTACGTGGATGTGTGGATCAAAAAACAAACCCTTCAATCTTCTCCTGTCAAAACTGAACCCATAAGTAATTTGTAATCATTTAAATTTGATTGATACTTACATTTTATTAATATAAAAATTTTAATCCAAATGTTTTATATATTACAAATTTTATAGAATTTGGATACTAATCTTTTTCTTAGAAATGTTATAACTAATTTATCATTTTTTGTATACCATACTAACTCTTACTTCTCAAGATCTGATATATCTTTAATTCAAAAAATTATTTTCAATATATTGTATACATAAATTTCGTTATATATACATGTTGGATTTATTTATATGATACCAAGTATTTGTGATACAATAAATTGTTAACACACACACAAAAAATATTCAATGTAATACGATTAATTTTTACAAAAACATCACTTAACACAAAAAAGATAAAATTAATACCCGTGCGACTGCACGGATTAAGGTAGTTTAAGTTTTATGTCAGAACCACTATAATTTTCTTATACCGTATAACGAATTATACTGACATAATTAGTTTTGTTTATGTATACATTGATATTAGCCTTTAGAAGTGGATTATATCCAATAGGAATAACATCTTCATAGGAATTTACATATATATATATATATATATAAGTTCATCGAGCTCAAAATGTTAGTCCAATCAAAGTAAATTTATGATCTTGAGTTAGTTTTGTTTGTTATATATATATTTTTTTTTTGTAAAAGATTGTTTGTTATATTATTATCAGCTTACGCCAACACATAGCCCATTTTGTTAATTTGAATAATCTGAGCCGATGTGTTTGTAAATTGTCCAACTTCAATTATTGCATATCTAGTCATGCACATTAACATTCGTTAAAGTAATAAACTAAAAGGACATATAATTGTCCAATGTTTGTTGTTGATACGACAAATCCATTTCAGGATACTGGAATTTTGCTTACAACAAATGCAAGTTTAATTAATTTATTATATAAAACTATTTTGAAAATATGTATCATTTAACGGAACCTAGGTTGAGTGTTAGCTTACTCACTAGTCATCACTCATTGAAACGTGTAGGATTTGATCGCGACTAGTATTGCTAACTTTACAATGTGGAAGCCATGGAATTGTACAAAAATAAATGTGACCACGTTCAACTAGAGCCGCTCTGAGTCTTAAGATGCTTATAAAACATGAGAAAATTGTATTTTTGTTATCCCTAATGTAATTTTACTCTCTATCCCTAATGTAATTTTTCAATTTACTCTGAAAGCTAATTATTCTGACTTCAGTGTTTTTTGGGAACAATTCTGACTTCTCAGTTAATAAAACTAATGTGAAGGCAGTCACTCAGCCAACATGTATTTGTTGTTGTATCCAGTTGTCCACTAGTATATGTTTTGAGTGTATATTATACTTCCTAATGTTAAAGAAATCGCTTACCAATAATAAATCACTTATAAAAGACAGATGTTTAGGTACATGATTTAAAGTTTAAACATTAACAAAATATTTGCATTTTTATTATATTATATATTATTATTATTATTATTATTATTATTATTATTATTATTATTATTATTATTATTATTATTATTATTTTAGAAAATCACTTTGGTAAATATAAAACAAATTTGGATGTATAAAATAAAAATCAAATAAAGTTGCGAACTTCTAATAAAAACAAAGTTGAAGAAGAAGGATCACTTTGTTTTTTTTTAAAAAGAAGGATCACTGCTTGATTATATATACATACTAGGGCCAGGCCAGCAAAATGGATTCATTATTTGTCATATTTTTTTTTTAATTTCAAAAATGAAATTATATAATCCATTATTTGTCATATTTTTTTTTTATTTCAAAAATGAAATTATATATTTTTATAGGACATTATTTATGTGAAATCGCTTTATATAGAACTTTAAATTGAATCTCAAAATCGTTGCAGTTAAGTAAACACAATCAAATTGATTTCATCTAAGTAGTAAACACAATCAAAACTCTGAGACAATTTATTAATTTTTAGAAAGGTATGATGAATGTCAATTTATAGAGAAAAACATACTTTATTTATAGTTTTTTTTTTCTCGTCAAAAAAAATTTATAGTTTTTTCTTGTTTTTTGGATTCTATTAATTAATTTAATAAATGTTGTCTTATAAACTTTAAGTATTTTGGAAATGAACAACTATTTTACAGTTTCTCTTTTCCCACCACTGGCAAACTATATTTTTAACTATCTGAAAAACAAAAGATCGAATTATTTTGCAAAAGTTATACTAAGTGCTTATTTTAATTTTTTTAATGAGTAAACAAAACACGTTGACTTAGCATCCACTAACAATATAATATATATTAGGTGGAAATAATATAATATCTAATATTTACGGAAATTTACATAAACCGTACTTGTAATCTATAGTAGTATATATATATGGTATAACTATCATAAGAATAAGAATGACTCATTCTATGAGAATCATGCCAAAAAAAATTGTTTCCATTTAACACAAAAAAAACAATAAAAATATATAAAAATTATAATCATATTCTTTAACATCTATATATATATATATATAATATGCCTTCCCCAAGGAAAACTCAAAGTGTTTAAAGGAAACTTGAAATTTTACTTGGTCTAATGTATTTGAACTTAAATACTCGTTGGTTATTATTTTCCACGCATCATCTCAACAGCTCACTATAATAAGAATCTCATTGTCATAGAATATCAGACGCTACTTTGTATATGAACAACATTTATTATATATATGGTGTGTTTGTATACTTGTATATCGTGTTATTGAATACCATGGTGTGCTTGTTTCTTCAATACACACACTCCTACGAACATGAAAATAAAGAGTGGTGGCTTTGTTCCCGATAAGAATCACTTCCATATCCCATTGTCCATATGCCACAACAGTAAATTGCAGTTTTATTCTAACCTTTGAATACTATAATGGATCCTCCTAATTATATCACTGCTTAAGCTATTTCATGTGAAATCACCATCATGCTGTTGAGGATCCACATTCTTCTGCAAGGTCCAAATCTGAATTAGTTTATATTCATGGATTTCTTGGTTGGCAAGTACAACAACAAATGAAACTGAACGGATAAGCATAAATGAATAAAATAGTCTATGTACCTGCAAGTATGCAATCCGCTACATCTAGCTAGAGTGACACTTGAAGCATATTGTTGTCCGTTCAGTAAGAAGACTTTGTATGCTCAAACTTCCTCCATAGAGTTCACTGATCAAGGCCGATGTAAGGAAAGAAGTCTGATTACTTGGACATTTATATTCACAAATGATTCAATTCATAATATAAAATTTCCAAAGTGGAACTTGAGTTCTTTACCAGTGATTTACAATGTTAGAATGTTAAAAGAAAATTTTGCAGTTGTCTGAACAAAGGGAACAAAATCTCAGAATTAGAGAAAGAGTTGGATCCTTTCTGCTAATTTGAAAGGAAAGTAATCCAGCACCAAAACCCTTGTAAAAGGATGCTGGTAAATATATAGTTTCCTTAATGTGAGGGTAATGCTACATATCTGACAATTAAAACATGCTAAGCCCAATCGGGAGGACGGTGCATCAGATCTCAAAAGGTAACGCTATGAAATTTTCAATTTTAAAAGAGACTTGTTAAGAGCCTAAGAAACTCCTCTATAAATCACATTTGCATTGGTAAGAAAGGAAATTGAGCCATTTACCTTCTTTTGTGGATCTTTTTCAAGGTTTGATTGAAAAAATGGGCATGGGAATGTCGGAAACATGTTCAAAACTAAACCCGAACTCCAGCAGTAAGATTCCTATAACCAAAAAAACATATAGCTTTCCATCAGCGAATGCAAGGATATCTATTTATATAAAATAAAGTTTGTACCTTATTTGTTAAATCCTTTTCCAGCTCTCTTGGTTCAGCAACATGCCATACAGTGAACTCCACAACAACAGAGAGAGCAACTTCATTCGCCACTTGATCAAACACTTCCTTCGTACAACATACATGGCTAAACACTCTATATATAGGCATACGAAAGCTCAGCAAAATAAAATCAGGGATTACATTTGATCAAGAAGCTGCAAAATTAAGTAACTTTTACCAAATGTGGATGTAGAGGGGAACATTAGATGCTCCGACTTGGAAACCTCTTCTGATAAATCTGGGACCTGTTGTCCAAGAAAAAAAACTGGGACCTGTTTCCATGCCTCCAATCATCTGATTCATCACTTCTCTCACAGGTTTCACCTAAACACGTATCAAAAATGAAGCTTGTGATCATGCTTGAGCAAACAAACCTACATTCAGACACAAAAACCAAACCTTGTCGTATTTCTTGCTTTTGAAGATTTTCAAAGAGTTAGCTTCGTGCTATCCAAAATCATTTCTTTCCACCGTAGCTAACCCCTCTAAGGCCTCGGCAGCTGCTTTACTCGCTGCCCAAGAAGCTAACTAAACAATCCACCAAAGCTCCCGTAGCTCCACCAGCCCCAATCACGATTCCGTTCACAACCATTCCCGCCGAATTCGCCTTAAAAGCTTTACACTTCACCAAATTCTCCAGCCTAGGAAGAAGCACCTGTCGTAACCGAACCATTTCCTCCGCAACGTCAGTCGTCGCCACAAGACACAACGCTTCTCTGATCTGCGTATTAACATCCTGCTCTGTCAAAAGCGTGTCCGTCAACGGCTTCATGAATGCAGAAACAAAAGAAGGCTTCGTCGTCCGGTTAAAGATCGTCGACAGCTTCGAATAGAGGTTGGTAGGCGTTGAATCATGGGAAGGATGAAACCTAGAAAGGATGGAAGCTTTTCACGACGAAGGTGAAGGCGTCTTTGGAGCCTTTTTTTTTTGCTGTCGGGCTGGAATTATTTGAGTAAAACATGAAGCCCAGAGAGGAAGCCCGCAAATATGATCAGACTTCTTTAATGAAATGACCCGTTTTGAGTTACAGGACACGTGTCACTCCGAAAATGAGTGAATTTATGACCTGTCTGCTGATGTGGCTTCACCAGGATTGAGAAAACTGATTTTTATATATAAAGATATATATATTAAATTGGTGGGAAGATAAGACCACCATTATCGGCGGTTCTTGGATTCGTTTCTTGTCTTTTTTGGGCCCAAAAAAAATCAGTAATGCCCGAAAATACGAGAAATGTTTGTCCAAGAAGAAGTTTTCGTTGCACTTCTTGGACACACGTGACGGGAGATGAGGCAAAGCGAAGGACTAGACACGAACGAGTTTTGTCTCCGTGTCATTCTCTTCTTCTCCCCCTTTTCTCTTCTCGAAATGGCGATTTGGTCAAAAAGTCCCCCTCATTGAAATCGTTGCCGATATATCGTGAAATCGATCGAGACGGCCGTCGAATCGAATCCACATCAGGTACGTCTTCCTTCTCTTACTTCCCTTGCACGATATTCCGAAATATTAGGGTTTAATTGTCGATATACGACCGTAGGGAATTTAGGGTTTATTTCTGGATCTAACGATCTAAGACCGTAGGGATTTTAGTGTGTAAGACCGTAATTGATTCCCATGTTCTAACTGTCTCTCTCGTCCCTTCTCGCAGGAGAAGAAAGCTTCTAGCTTTTTGTGTTTCGTTGGTGACGCCTATCCACACGAATCCCCACGGAGCTTCAGGTAACGTCACTGACCTTTCTAGTTAGTTCTAAGATACACCCAAAAAGTCCCACCAATATTCACTCTTTTTCACCAAGGTTCTTCATTTTGTTTCTCATCACAAATAATTAATAAAAAAAGGCAAGAACCTTAAAAAATGTCCCACTATTGTGGTTGCTCTAATATAACTAAGTTTCACTTTGTTTTATAAATTATCTACATAATAATATGCAATCCAAATGGGCCAAAAGAACCTGAAGATATTGAGCCCAACCGAAGACCAGCCCATTCGAAACTTCTATTTGGTAATTTTCCTAAACCAGATCACAGAGCTGAACCGAACCGGACTCAGCTAAAAACTGAAAAGTCGGGTTTGGTCCCCAAATACTAGTTTAATTTTGTTCCTGTTAATTCGCTTTTAAGCATTGTTTTGCTTAATCTGAGGTTTTGTTGTGATCATAACATCTAGAATTGAGATTTTTTATTAGAAATATATAGATATCGGGAGTTACGTTGATCAAGGCTAAACTGGAGGTGGAAGCTATTTAATCAGCCGTCCTCTCCGGTTTCCCTCAGCCGGTGCGGCCGGGTAATCATCTCCTAGTAAGTATCTCTTTCGGTCAAACTATATTAAATTTATTAAAGCAAAAAAAAAAAACTATATTAAATTTGTTAAATGCAAGTTTACGAGTAGAGTTGGATTTCTTCCATACGCTTGACTTAATATAACGTCACTTCATTTAAATATATATCTCTACGGGCCCCGTCTATGTGACGTGATTAAAGATGTAAACGTAAACATTTTTTTAGGTATAATGTTAACTTGATTAAAGATGCATGCTCGTAGGTTTGGTACCCAAACGAAAATGAAATAAATGATCATGATTTTTCTTTCATGATTCTTTGCTTTCTATGCATGTGTCTTTCATAATTTCAAACGACCTTTTTATGATATCTCAACAAATAAGTTTTTTTTTTTCTGTTTACAATTGATTCTACGAGACTTACTCCCTTTTACCGTATTCCCTTGTATAAATATATATATAAAGTATTCAAAGTATTCCTTTTACCGTATTCCCTTGGATTATACCGATATCATCGTGGAAGATCCGGTTCAGCTACAGGTTTCTGGAACGTTTTTCTTGGGCGATACGTTTATTCTGTTAAAATCGATAACGAGTGTCGTTCGTGGGTTAATATTGTTGAATTGGATTGGATCAGACGAGTAAGGCGTTTGAGAATGTTGACCAAGTGGTCACTGACCGAAACACTGTGAATGGAAATGGCAATGAAATCGAAGGTAGCCAAAGGGATCAGTAGATGGAAACGATACGTCTTGGGCCGTCGATCTTAACCCGGTTTTGTTGTTTCCGAATCTACTCAACCACGTGCAGTGCACGCTCGTAGCGCGTGAAGGTTGTGGATTTTCTGTTCACGCGGTGAGGAACGTTTGAATGGCGAGTGGTCGTCGGGCGAGCTAACGACTGTTACTGCAAAAGTTTATTATGTAAGAGCATGAGCATTGGTGAAACCCCCTTGGGGTTCACAAGAATTTTTTAATAATTTTAGGTGGGTCCATGAATAGTTATGAACCTGTATTTGTTTTTTTCTGCATTGGTGAACCTGAAAAAAGAGTTCATAAGAATAAAATAATAATATTTAATAATATTATAAAATTTTTGAAAACTTTTATTCAATACATTTAAAAGTAGATTACATAAATTGAGAAATTGAAGAAAAACATACAAAACTTATTCATCTTCATCACCAAACTTTTGCCAAATATTTTCCATTAAATCGCTTTCAAACGAGCATGCTTCTCTTGATCTCGAACTTCTCTGCATGCCTAACATATCACCAGCATGAATACTTTCTCTCCTTGTCACCTTTGAACTTCGACTCTCCGACTCGAACTCGAAGTATTAATTTGAGCCGTGTCGTTCGTTCTCTACTATCATATTGTGCAATATGACACAAGTTTTCATTATCTGTCCTATCTTTTCCTTGTCCCATTGTAGAGCTGGGGTTTTAACAATTGCAAACCTCGCTGCAATACTCCAAAAGCCCGCTCGACATCTTTTCTGGCGGATTCTTGCTTTTCGCAAATTTCTGCTTTAGGACCTTGAGGAAGTGGGATGGATTGGATAAATGTTGACCAGTTTGGATAAATTCCGTCAGTAAGATAGTAGGCCATACGATAAGTGTGGTTGTTGACCTTGAACTTAACTCTAGGTGCTCGACCATGTAAGATGTCATCAAAAACAGGTGATCGATCAAGAACATTGATATCGTTGAGGGTACCTGGTAAGCCGAAAAATGCGTGCCATATCCAAAGATCTTGTGATGCCACGGCTTCTAAGACAATTGTCGGATTTCCTGAACCCCGTGTGAACTGTCCTTTCCAAGCCGTTGGGCAGTTTTTCCACTCCCAATGCATACAGTCGATGCTGCCTATCATTCCCGGAATCCCCCGTACCTCTCCAACATCGAGTAATCGTTGAAGATCCTCAGCTGTAGATCTTCGTAGATACTCATCTCCAAACAATTGTATTACTGCATCAATGAAATTTGCCAAACATAAACGTGTTGTACTGTCACCAAGTCGGAGATATTCGTCATATGTATCTCCCGATTGACCATATGCCAGCATACGTATAGCTGCCGTACACTTTTGAAGTGGAGATAGCCCGTTCCTTCCGCAAGCACTTCGTCTTTGCTGAAAGTAAAGGTGAATCAGTGAGAGAATGTCGTATCTTTTTTGCCGTAATAATGGATTTAATTATTATAAAATATAATTGGTGGTGATTCTGGTAAATTTTTCCTGA
The DNA here is from genome assembly GCA_016432835.1 of Brassica nigra. Classification (NCBI taxonomy): domain Eukaryota; kingdom Viridiplantae; phylum Streptophyta; class Magnoliopsida; order Brassicales; family Brassicaceae; genus Brassica; species Brassica nigra. Next base: position 8,885,605 of record CM028247.1, on the reverse strand, counting down.
TCAGAAGAAAATATGTTTTAGTATCAGTAAATAAAAAACTCCAGATGTGCATATATGTTTTACTATCAGTAAATAAAAAACTCAAAGATTTGTTGTTGCAGCTGAAGAGTTGGTGGCAGGCATTTACTAGTTTCTTTTTCTTTGTCAATACATTTACTAGTTTCTCTGAGCTGAAATTCAATGCAATGACTAATAAATTTACTACTATTATTACTTCTGGAATTATGTTTTTGGCCAACAACTATCTGCTCTATTTTTCTTTACATTACAATCAAATAAAAGCAACCTAGTGTAATTAGTTGTCTATAAAGTCCGCAACAAAAGAAGAAAGATCTATGAAGGAGACTTCAAGGCTCTGCATCTACTTATTTAGGCACACTCCTTAAAGTAAATTAATTTAAATTCCCACCATTAAATCTCCATTTTCATTTTTCAGTAATCATTCTGCAGGCTTTTTTTTTTTTGTAAAAAAGCAGGTTTTTTTTTGCATAAAGAAAGTTAAATACTTTGTTAACAAAGAAAGTCGGTGAAAATAGAAGTCTTATTCTCTTATAATTGATGAAGTCTTTATGACGATTTATAACATGGGTTGTAAAGTCTAATACGAAAGATTTAGATTCTCATAAAATCATTAATGCTTCAGAAATCCATAGAACATGAGATAATCATAATAAAATTGCAGATATCAGAAAAAAGTAATTAATACATTAGTTAAAAACGTCAAATGATATACTTCCTCTGTCCCACTTTAAGTGGTGTTTTAAGTTTTTGCACAAATATTAAGAAAATATAAATTTTTATGTATTAATATTAAATTAAACTAATTCAACCAATAAAAAAAGATGTAGTATTTTGTAGTTGGTCAAAATTTTCAAACAACAATAAATTGTATCTAGGATAAAGAGAACATCATTTAAAATGAAACAAAAGAAAAACACTAAAAACCCACTTAATGTGGGACAAAGTAAATATATGTTTGCAGTATGATAAAACATTGGAGTAATTTGAACAAGAAAAACAGTGTAATAATAAAAAATAAATTAAGAAAGCAAATTATATGATTAAAAAAACACAAATTATTTTGTCATTGGCCAGTCATCGTAGAGTTCTATAACTTTATGAACTTCAGCTTTAATACCAACATGCATGCTTGATCTTTTTCCTAGTCTTTGCATTTTCGTGTGAATAAAGCAAAAATACCTACTAAAATCATTCCGTTAAATAAATCGGAATTCGAGTCGATTCATTGGAATAGCAAAAGCGAACATTTCCAACACAAATAAAATGACCTTTAAACTCTCAACCTGCATCTTCTTTATAAACAACTCCTCATAGTTTATTATCTTTCATTCTCTCTCTCCCCTTCTCTGAAGAAAAGGTTTAAAACAAGAAGAACAAGATGAGACTCTATTGCTTTGTTTGCTTGTTACTGTTTCTCATCACTGTTTCAACTAACTTTGATGAGATATCATCCTTACGAAGAGACATGACAAAGCTTCTTGAAATCCAAGACAAGATTCAAGAAAGACTCGCAACCACTCCCTCTCTCCCACCATTGTCTTCTCCTCCTTCTCCATTTCCCAAAATGGTAAGCATCTCCCACATTTTCAGGATGTAAATTACACACGCACGTATGTATCTTTTGTGAGCGTGTGAGTTTGGTTGGTGCAGGTAGGCAGAGTGATATACCCAATTAGCTACGGAGCTGACCCGACAGGTGGTCAAGATAGTAGTGACGCAATGCTTGAAGCTTTAACCGATGCTTTTCAGTTACAAACTGAGCTTACCATGCTGCCACGTGTTGCTGATCTAGGAGGTGTTGTTATTGATCTCCAAGGTGGCGGTTATAAGATCGGTAAACCTCTCAGATTTCCTTCCTCCGGTGGTGGAAATGTCCTGGTTAGTCTTTGCTTATGAAACTTGCAAATTTGAATATTTACCTCACAATTCAACAAATTGGACTTTTTATTAAAGACACACTAAACAACATTTTGAATATTTTTATAAAAAGTTTGAATATTTACAAACATTTCAACAAATGTGACTTTTGTTAAATAAAGTTGTTAACGGATATTGAATTTTGACTCGTTTTTTTTTTGTGTGATTCAGGTAAAAGGAGGGACTTTCCGGGCATCAGAAGTGTTTCCTGGTGACCGGCATTTGGTCGAACTCGTGACATCAACCTCCGGTAAACCAATGAAAATGTCTCCACAAGATACATTCTCCGACCAGAAAGACCAGAACTCTGGTATCTTATTTGAGGATGTAACCTTCAAAGACGTTCTATTCGACTCAAGCTTCAGAGGCGGGGGTATTTTGGTAATCAACTCAGCTCGTATCCGCATAACAGATTGCTACTTCCTCCATTTCACGACACAAGGGATCAAAGTCCAGGGAGGTCACGAGACATACATTTCAAACACCTTCTTGGGACAGCATTCAACGGTAGGGGGAGACAAACGAGAAAGACAGTTCTCTGGGACAGGGATCGATATCTCGAGTAACGATAACGCCATAACTGATGTCGTGATATTCTCGGCAGGGATCGGTATCTTGTTGAATGGCCAAGCTAATATGGTAACAGGCGTGCATTGCTACAATAAAGCTACATGGTTTGGTGGAATCGGCATTCTAGTGAAATCGCATTTGACGAGGATAGACAACTGTTACCTTGATTACACAGGTATAGTCATCGAAGATCCTGTTCACGTTCATGTCACAAACGCTCTGTTCCTAGGAGATGCGAACATCGTGTTGAGATCAGTGCATGGGAAGATTAACGGTTTGAATATTGTTAACAACATGTTTAGTGGTGATCCTAAACACAACTTCCCGATGGTTAAGTTAGAAGGAGAGTTTCATGAGATTGGTCAAGTTGTGATTGATCAGAACAATGTGGAAGGGATGGTGATGAAATCAACGACAGGGAGGTCTAGAGTTTCTGGTAATGGGACGAGATGGGTCGCTGATTTTTCCTCTGTTTTGTTATTCCCTAACCGGATAGAACATTACCAGCATTCGTTTTTGGCGCAATCTGGACAGATTACTGCGAGTGCTGTGACTAATATTTCAGACAATGTAGTAGTTGTAGAAACTGATAGAGCTGTAACTGGAACTGTGTCAGTGATTGTTTATCAGTAGTAAAACAACATGTGTTCATACTGATCACTGTCATAATGATAATTTAACTCATTATTTTCTAAAACATAAGGGAGTATATGTATAATGTGAGCCGGTCTGACAACTAATACCAGCAATCAGCGACTTCATTATTGGCTGGTTCTTCTGGCACTTGCAGCTTCTGACCATGATTTTGCTCGCGAGAGGGTAATTAGATAGCGAAGCTTGTATCTTCGGAAGTCTACAGTGTTAAAAGCTCTTTTGATTCGCGCTTAAAGCCCATTAAGACCGTAAAGGTAATTATTTGCAATTACAACAAAAAGAGGAGTGTATCTGTAAATAATCAAAACTATAAGGGCTGTAAAGGTAATTACTGTTTCTTAATTTATATTGTAAAACCCACAAAGCCCTCATTACGTCACTCCTCTCCTCTTCTCTTCTAACATTTCTCTCTTCTTCTCCGGCAGCGATGGCTATGATTTCTCATCGTCTCCGGCGAGCGTTAGTCACGGCAACATCATGTCTTAACCGATCAGCAATGTTCTCTCCGTCTTCCAATGCTCCAACAGCCGGCTTCCCTCCCGTGTCGACAGTGGTGCAGAGATCCGTTTTAGGTCGTTTAACGGAAGAGCCTCGAGCTCCGGTGAGGCTGTTTTCGACGAGGCAGTACAAGCTTTACAATGAAATCACTGAAGAAACTCTTCTGTTCGAAGGATGCGATTTCAATCACTGGCTCATCACCATGGACTTCCCAAAGGACAATCCTCTGTCTCCTGAGGAAATGGTCTCTACCTACGAGCAGACTTGCGCATCTGGGCTTGGTATCAGGTTCGTTATTACAAAAGTCTGTATCTTTGAAATTTTTGATGTTTCTTTTATTACACGATCAGTTTCCATTCCTGTGTGCGTTCGTGGTCTCTGTTCCTTTGATCATTTAGGATATGAATTGCGTAATATGGGTTTGTGTCTGATAGGGATGTTTTACTGATGCTTTAGTTCGAAAGGAGGGCAAAAGATCAGCTTGTGTCGACTTTTTTTATTACAGATCAGTTCGTATGTGTGTGCATTTGTGGTCTCTGTTCCTTTGATTATTTAGGATATGAAATGGGTTTGTCTTCTTGTGAGGATGTTTTACTTAGTTAGACACTAATACAAGAGAGATCCATTGATCTGCAGCTTTGTATATCTTATTCAATGGAGTTTCAAAGTCTGGGTCTTCGAAATTTTGTTTTTTTTTTTTTCATTACACATCAATTTGTATGTGTTCGCGTTTGTGGTCTCTGTTCCTTTTTGCTCATTTAGGATATGGAATACATTAGATAGGTTTGTCTCTGCTTTGGATGTTTTACTGATGCTTTTTGTCCAAAACTTAAACAAGACATCAGCTTATGTTGACTTTTTTGTTTTGTCTTTCTTTGGGTGTTTGTGGTTGAGTCAGCTTGGAAGAGGCCAAGAAGAAGATGTATGCCTGTAGCACAACAACTTACCAAGGTTTTCAAGCTGTCATGACTAAACAAGAATCCGAAAAGTTCGAGGGTGCGTAGTTCTTATAGCGTTGTTTTCTTTTCCTTTGAAGAAGCTATTTCACTAGATTTCTCACACTTGTTTTGGCATGTTAACAGATCTACCCGGAGTGGTGTTCGTGTTGCCAGATTCATACATTGATGCTGAGAACAAAGAGTATGGAGGTGAGCATAGGTTTTTGAAGAACCGTCTCATACTGATTCTTGAACCTCTACAGTTTAAAAAAAATATATATATTTTCTTGTTTTTTCAGGAGATAAATATGAGAATGGAGTTATCACACACAGGCCGCCACCTTTCCAGCCAAACCGGAGAACCCGTGAGAGGTTCAATCAGAGATCTGACCGTCAAGGCGGCAGTCCTCAAAACTTCCAAAGAAACAATCAGTATGGTCAGCAACCGCCAATGCAATGTGGTGGAGGGGGCTATGGTGGTCCTCAGCAGAGCAATGGTCCTCCGGGACAAGGAAATCAAGCTCCCCCTCCACCATATCAGGGAGGTTACAACCAAGGATCGCCGCGATCTCCATCACCTCCATATCAGGCAGGTTACAATCAAGGCCAGGGATCTCCGGTGCCTCCATACCAAGGATCACCAGGCGGTTACAGTCAAAGCGGACCTGGGAACTATAGCCAAGGACCACAAGGAGGTTACAACCAAGGAGGGCCTAGGAATGGAAGCTATGGTGCTGCACCGGGAGCTGGAAATCCTAATCTTGGTTATGGTCAGGGATATACTGGTCCTGGACAAGAGCTGAATCAAACAATTCCACCGGCTGGTCTGGAACAACAATGATCCAGCAGGCCAACCGGGATCTGACCAAGTAAGTGCTTGACCGTAAATGAATCTTGCATTCAAGTGCACTCCATTATCCACATATTTGTTACTTATATGATCCCTTTGTTCCACCACAGGGAAGAAGATACTAGACAGAGACATGATGCTTGCTGCGGTGAAATGAGCTCAATAAGGAGAGAATGTCCAGAGCAACACTGACTATTAAGTTTTAGAGTACATAGTTTGTTATTTATCTTTCTACTGTATACCTTTTCTACTATGATGAGCTTGTTGGACGTTGTTTGGCTGCATCAGTTAACTTGAAACACTTTTGAAAATGGATGCAAAACAATTTTGCAAATCATTTTATTTTGCTTGAGATTTTTAACCATATCCATTAAGCTACTTTGTATTAAGCATAGTGACAAAATTCAAAGCAGCTCCGATGAGTAAATTAGAAAGAAATGATTAATTCTATAACACTTGGAGCTCTTTACAAGGCGATAATGTTTCTAAAAAGGCTACGAGACAGTAATTTCTTGTCTCTTCTTGACTGGTGGCAGTTTTGATAACACCCAAGTAGGAGATTCGTTAAGCCAGAGTGCTTCACCTGTCTCTTTGTGCTTGAAATCAGGAGCTTTTGCGTTTCTCTATACACAAACAACAACAACAACGATATTGTGATAAGTAGTCAATATCCAACAGATTGAGAAGGCAAAACTGAGCAAACGATATACTACCTTGTCAATTCTATTGTCCCACCATTTATCAGGATTCTCAACCAATTCTTTCCATGATTCTTCTCCTACACCATTTCAGGCCAAATTTTCGGTTTAGAGAAACATAACACATAAATGCACACATCTTAAACATGGAAAACAATGGGAACGTTACCTTTGAGCTGTTTCACTGCTCTACCTTTAGGGACAAGAACACCAAACTCAAGTCCTTGGAGTTTTGGCAAAACCCAAGCAGGAGCCTTATTGAGCCACAGTGAGAGACTGCTGTCCTTGCTTTTGAAATCAGGATGCCTTGGCTTTACCTGCATGCAGGTAAAACAGACAAGTCAAAAACTAGTACAAAAATTTAAGAAAACACCATACTAAAATAACGGGAATAAGATGTGGATAAGTTGTCAAGCACATGGCCCACTTACCAATCCATTAGCTTTATTTTCGCGGTGATCCCACCATTCTTTAGGATTTTCAATGAGGTGATTCCAGGAATCAGAAGTTTCATCCACAACTATATTCTTCTTACCTCTAGCTACAGGGTCAAAAAAATAAATAAAATCAAACCATTAGCCAGAGAGTTGAAAACAATGGTTACCCAGAGATTACGAGAGATACAAAGATACTAGCATTCTAAGAGGCTTGCTCAGACCTTACACAGGCGCCTTCAAAACAAACAATACAAATCATGGTTTTAAGGAATAAAAAAAGAGCTTTCTACCACGGCACTGAATAAGAGCTGATAGGAAATGTTATATAAGGCATACCAGGGTATTTCTTAATGTCAATTTCTTCCTTTTCCGACGATGACATAACCAGAGGCGATGATGCAGGCTGCTTCTTAATGTAACTTTCTTCCTTTTTAGATGATGATATCACCACAGGCGAAGAAGCAGGCTGCACAAAGCTAAGACTCTGTACCAACACCTGTTGTAAGCAGCAACCCACAATATATTACAAAGATTCAGTGGAACTACAAAATGAATTACGTGAAAGAGTCTTTCTACAAGCTTCACATGACTTTCAAAACAAGAAAGTGTTATAAGGCCTAACCTGGACATTGGATTGAGCATAAGTCATATTGGGAGGAGGGGAGTCAATAAAAAGCTTGCCGGAAACATGAATAAGATCGTCTTTACTTATATATCGATCTGCTGTTTTCGCTAAATCACCTTCGAATATTATCGGAATCCTGTCAACCAACCAAAGCCACAACCTTTACATCATAATCACACCAAGCAATGCGTTTTCTATATCATAATCGGAAGAGGAGGATGTAGTACCAGAAAGCAGAGGTATCTGAAGCAGACCTCTGAGAAATAACAGTGCCTGCCCAGAATTTTCCGTCGGGAGAAGCCTCGAACTGAACAGGTTGATCCACGAACCCAATCAGATTCACCCAATTCGCTGCTTCCTTCTCGTAAGCGATCTCATTCGGCAGACACAATTCCTTCTTCTCCTTCTTCTTCGCCTCCGGAGGTGCCTTGGCTCTTTGTTTCTTTCCGGAGACAGCGGCGGGGTGGAAACGGATTCGGTGAGGGGTGATTCGTTTTCCGGCTGGGAATTCGAAAGCTCTCGAGTGGAAAAACGGAGAGCATTCGATTCTTGTGAGGGAGGATTTGGAAATCAGATTCATCTTTTCATAACAACCGAGAGGAACAATCCCACAACGGAGGAGTTTGACGAAGAGAAACCCTAATTTTGTGTGAAAGTGAAAGGGGTTTAAGGAGAGCAAATTGGGGAAGATGGATGGATGGATAGTGATTACTACTGATTACTGTCGTTTAGTTGCCGCCAATGTGTCTTCCCTCTAATTTATTTAGTTCACCTATTTTTATTTGGGCCTATATTTCTTTAAACTGAGCCCAATATAGGTCCATGTTTTACTTTTCATTTGTTCTTTCTTAGGCCTCGGCAGGAAAACATACAAGTGAGAGACAATGGAGTTTCTTGAGGATAGGGCTGTGCATTTTATCCATTAAATTTGATTCGATTCGTTATTCGATTCGATTCGATCCGAAAATTCCGAATATCCGTAAACTTTCGAAGCAAAGCAAATACTAAAAATCAATATCCGTTAAAATCGAAGCAAATCACAAATATTAAAATTCTGGAAAGCGAATATCCGATCCGATCCGGCAATATATAAATACATGTATATCTTGATTATATTTTAAAGTTTTAAATGTAGTATATAATTATTATTCTAACATATGATTTGACAATTATATTCACATTATTACTTGTATAAAAGTATTGCATAAAGGAAGAGAAAAATTTATGATAATTATAATTTTTTCTTAAGTTTTGTGTTATTATAATTGTTAATTAAGTTTAAATTTTTTTTAAAAAATATGTAGATTCACTACTTCTTTTAATTTTTATTTTCTATATCATGCAACAAAATATTTTATAAAACAAACTTGTATCGAATTTTTAAGATTATTTGTATTAATCAAAACAGATTAGATATCCGTAAGTATTCGTAAATATTCGCAAATATTGATTTATTTTCCGAATATCCGTTTTTCCGAATATTCGTATTTTTCCGAAGCAAAGCAAATCGAAAAATTAGATATCCGTGGCATTCGAAGCAAATCATAAATACCTTCAAAAATCCGGATATCCGATCCGTGCCCAGTCCTACTTGAGGATGTGAGATATGTAAAGAGATTATAGTCCAACCAATCATCGACCAAGTCAACAGATTAGGAATGCATATCATTGTAAATTTTACAGGATTTCCGTTTATAGAAATCACATGTATCTTTCTTTCAAAAATTTTCCATTTATAGAAATCACATGTATCTTTCTTTCAAATTTTTAAAATTTTCAGTTTGTAATCTTGGAGAGACATTACAACAATTTTGCTACCTAAATCTCAAAGTAGGATAAATCTTTGTACTAACAATATGGCCCAATACGCCGTAGAAGAGTTGATTTACGAGTCTCACAAAATTTTAAAAGTGAGCGAGCACAAGTTCGAATTTCAATATTTGGGAGGAGACAAAATATATACTTGCTTTTACCGAAGATGAAAATTAAAACAACAAAGTTACCCCTCAAACTCAATTCAAAGTCTTTCAATTCACAAACACTTCATAGGAACACTCCAAGTCGTATTCTTAACTTGTTCAGATAAAGACAAATACTTTCTCCAGTCATCAAGAACGAGATTCAGGTCATGAAGCTTCTTCTCTAATCCAATACAACAATTAGCATGCATCGTACACACCAAGTTTATGTCTCTGCTCGTCTGACAAAACCCACCAAAGTAAACCGTATCAAAGAATCTCATCTGGAGTCCAATCTCTGAGACTGTAGCCTTATGTTTGATCTTATTGAACACATCTTGGTCATGTAATTTTGGATAATCTAGACGAGATTTGTACCAAAACTTGTAGAACTCGATGCTTCTGTGGTTTGATTTCACGTAAGTGAAGCCTCCGTTTACCCAATTGTTTGAGTCATAAGGATTACCAAAGAATCGATCACACGCCATTTGGAAGTCTCCATCTGGATATAGCCGAGGAAATGGATCTCTAAGCCACATTATATCTGCATCCTAAATACGTATAGGGAAAATTTCAAAAATAACATTGTTTTGTATTAATTTAATTTCTTATATTAAATGTAGCATTTATTTTTACACATATGGTTGTACTTTCTTTTTCTAAAATTCACACACTTGGAGTACCATGCATTAGTTAGGTAGATGTGTTATTAGTGTGATATTTTTTTCTGTAACTGCGTAGGGCCTTTTTCAATGTAATGTATTAAATTCAGACAAGATGTTATGTGTAAATAATTTTCTTAAAACCTTGGAATTTAAAATATAAATAAGTTATGTTAGCTTTTATATGGGTCCTATGCTAATGCAAATGTTCAGCACATCCTGTAAGACAACCGTAAGTAATATACACGTAGATTTTCTTGATCATAGATTGATCAAAAAGATTTATAAAGAACAAAGATTTGACATGGGTGATGAAGATGAGTACCGTGAAGATGAAGTTAAATCCCATTTCAAGCACATGTGTGAGGAGCTCGATTCTCCTCCACATCATTTTGAGGTAATCAGGAGTAGCAAACAGTTTCTCGCCGGAGAAATCAGTTCCTGATGTTTCTAAATAGTAGCAATGCGGGTGAAGTTGTGCGCACCGATCAAATGCCTTGGGATCCAAGCAAACAACAACCACGTGTTGAAGTAGCTTCTGTGTTCCTTTTCCGATACGAAAGCTTTCAAGAAATAAATCGAACAGAGAGTTTGGCTCTGCCCATGCTTGGTTCAACGTAGTTACGATAACTGTTCGATTCTCTGTCGATGCATTCTCCAGAACTTCCCTAAAACTGATTGATTTTGATCTCTGAAAGAAACAAGAAACACGTTTCTGATTAGAAATTCCAAAAAAAAAAAGAGATCAAACCCTTTTCACTTTTCAGACAAAGCGCAAACTGAGACATATGTACGTATGAGTATTAATATCTCACTATCTGTGGAGAAGATGAAGAGGGGTGATGGAGCAAAGGACGAGAAGAGATGAGATTGTTGACGTTGAGCTCTTGACGAAGAGGGTAGACTGTTTTGTAAAGAAGTAGACATGAAGCAGCTAAGCCAAGAAACAAGACCAAGATTTTCTTCACTTCTTTTTTTCCGATTGCAGATCCCAAATCAAGAAACTTTGAAGGGGAACTAGGGGAGGAGGAAGAAGAAGATGGAGAATTCATGTGTTCTCTTGAGAAGGTTTCAAGCGTTTCTCACTTTTCTTCTCTGTTTATTTTGTCGGTTCTTATAAAGGGCGTCGTTTTATTTTATTTTATTACATAATGCATTTATTTATGTCAGGGCCTTTTTATGAATCGTTTATGAATTTTTTAAATTGTGAATTTTTTATTGACCAAAAAAAAATATTGTGACTTTTGCTATTATACTAATCAGATGATGGGACAAAGTGTAGAAACATGAATGGATCCTGAGAGAGGAATGAATGGTGGATGAGAAACGGGCACTGGAATATCTTCATACATTTTACTTTTATAAAAATATATAGTATATATTAATATTATCAAACTTCTTTGTTTGCAACGATATTATCAAACTTGAACAACCTCTGTTTCATCAAGAGAGTCTTTGCTTTTATTCTCTTACTTCAAACCTTGCATTCAATTAGTCCTTCTCTTAATGTTCAAAAAAAAAATAAAAAAATAAAAAAATTAGTCCTTCTCCTTTGTTTGTGTATCTTAAACATTATATGGGAAAATACTACTTTGGTTAAGATATTTAATGCGGGTTTATGAATCAGACAAATACAATAAACAAGCATCAGTTTTTTTTTGTCATCAAATTGGTTTTATTTGATGCCAAAAAAAATTTGTTTTATTTTATTTGTTGAAATTGATGCACATCAATTAGTTGACCGCTTCTTCCATTATGTTCTCGACACGTGGCTTTTGATTGTCTTGGTCACGTTATTTTCACTTAGTCGTGGATGCCGTCATGTATATATTATCCCGTTTATTAATCTCATTAATTACGAGTCAAGTATTTCAAAATACGAACAATGATTTGACCAGGAACTGAAGTTGAGAGCTTTTTTATTTGACATCAACTGAAGTTGATAGCTCACTGGTTAATAATACAAATATTTGGCTTATACCACCAAACTTCTTTTTTTTTTACTAGGATACCACCAAACTAATGATAAACATCTCTTTTGGATTCTAATACTTTTCAAGAATTGTCAATTTAGGATCAATTTTTTTTTTATGCTTAACCAATGGAGAGTGGTAAGAGGACCCCGTGAGTCTATCGTCAGTCTAGCATGGACGTATATGTTGTGCTTTTTCCAAAAGATTCATTACAATCAGGACAAGAAATTTTGTAAGTCGTTCGAATATCGCCATCACGAAATCCCCAAAAAGCAAAAGTATATGTGGAAGAGAAAAACCATATCAGAGCATGATTATCCCTAGAAACCCTTAAGGTTTCTTAAATACACTTTAATGATTATTTAACTTTTAAATTTTAGCTAAGGACTTTAGTTAAGAATCACCTAATTTTTATTGTACATTGGTAGTTTCTTAATTTGAGTTTCTTAAAAAAAAAGAATTAACTTTGTGATTAAAATGCTTGGTGAATAAGAACTTTATTTAGAGAAGAAGTGAAGAAAACTACAAACGAAAACATCTTGCGAATTTTAAAAAATCTTGTGACTTGTATATACACATACGGCTTTGATTCAGAAGGACCAAACAATAACCAAGAAGCCTGACTTCTCTTCTCATGACTTCTCTTCTGACTTGCACACATGGATTAGCTGTGCCCCAAACAATAACCAAGAAGCCTGAGGTATCTGCTTTGATTCGAAGGACCAAGGGCCAGCTTGAATAGATTGACGGCAGTTTCATCCAGACTGGAATTAGATCAAACACAAGCAATAAATCATGCAAAGGAGCTGTCCTATAGTGATCTAGTATAGCTATTTAGAGCTAAAATAAAGAACGCAAACTAGCATTCACCACGTCCTTAAAAGAGAATGTGAAGCAAGGGAGAGATACATACTTTGTCTAGGCTCGAGTTAAGTTCGGTTAGTTTTTTCACAGCTTCATTAGTCCGAGCTTCTGTGGAAGTTTTCTCCTTGTTTTTTTGCTCCAAGAAGTTCCTCAGTACCTCCACCTGAATAGCATTCCAAAAAAAAATCTGACCACCATTTGCATATTCTAGTCCATATAAACAGATTGCTTAAAAGTCTCACCTGCTTCTCTAACTCAACAACTCGTGCTTGAACCTTTCCCAACTGTTTAGCAGAATCCGATGATCCCTATTTTTTGGAAATGAAATGTGTTAAAATTCAAAAACATATACGAGACAAGTTCCAAACAAGAAAATGAAACCAGAAACCATATAAAGATTATGATCATACTTGTAGTGATGAGACTTCCGTCTGCAAGGAAGCAATCTTGTCTTCTTTTCTTTGAGCAGTTTCTCTCTCTACCAACTCGTCTTTTCCCTTAACCTCACGAGCTTTCTCATCGATTTGAGATTCTTCACAACAACAAAATAAAGAATTCATCAAAACTTGGCATCCAACCAATTCAACAAAGCTCCCAGATTTGGATTTTCACTAACTCTATCAGCATAACATTCCAACTCTATCAGAATCCGGTTTTCAAATGTCATATCATACGAACTCAAGTAATCAAAATCAGTTGCAATCATTCTATTGATGGGGAGAATGAAACTCGTTAACTAACCTAGGGTAAGGATCTTGGCGTTAAAACTGGTCCATCTGGATCGTAGATGAGCCGTCGGATCCGGCGGCGTCAATAATCTCTGGCCCGTCCTCGGGGAGAAGACAGTGGTGGTGAAACGAAAGAAGAGTGCTTTTGTTGTTAACGAAGGGGAGCTTGTATCGTCCAGCGAAGAAGCCGAGAGGAGACTGAGACGATGACAGAAGACGAGAACACGAGAGAAAGAGAAGAAAAGAAGGAGAAGAAAGAAAAAATTTTTGAAACTTCAGGGCTTTCTGACACGTGTATTAGAAACCCCATTCTAAATCGGTTCCCAAAATCTCATATTAAGGATCGACTACTCCCATTTTAATTACTTTTGATTTAATTAAATCACTGATTTTCTTAAAAACTCCACTTAAGGACCTGGGATAAAGATGCTCTCACGTCACTTACAAAAGGGGAAAACATCAAAGAAGAAAAAGAGGTCGAGACAAATCAGAGCACCAAGTAATTTACATTTCCATTTTAGTCCGAGGTAAGCACACCCTCACCAATTATAGTGTGAGGAATATAAAAGAGCTCCGACCCTACTTATTTCGTTTTATTAATCTCATTAAGTTAACGAGTCAAGTAATTCATAATACGAACAATGATTTAACCAGGGACTGAAGTAATTGATAGCTTACTGGCTAATAATATAAATATTTCGCTTACACCACAAAACTTCTCTTCTCTAATACTACCAAACTAATTGTAACATCCCGAGTTGTGATATGTGAAAAGGCTTAAGAGAATTGATTTGGTTATCTATGTCACTAAAGTGCACTTACCTTTTCGGGAGCACATCCAGAAAGAACTCCAGAGTTAAGCGTGCTTGAGCTGGAGTAGTGGAATGATGTGTGACCTATCGGGAAGTGATTCGCAATATCGTGTGAGTGAGGCCAAAGAACGGGGAAAGGTCGGGTGGTGATTGCAGGGTCAGTAAACAATGATTTCGAGCCTTTGGAAATTTAACAGACCGACCGCTGGAACGGGATGGGACCCACGGGCCGAGAGAGCGGGCGTGGGTGGCTCATTAGCCGTGGGCGATTCAGGGCGCTACAAGTAGTATCAGAGCTGGTTAGCCATCTCAGTTCTGACCTGAGAGATGTCTTGAGACCTGTCGTGGGGCGCAACGAGGGCGTTGCGTTCTTTGAGAGGGGTGAATTGTAACATCCCCAATTGTGATATATGAAAAGGCTTAAGAGAATTGATTTGGTTACCTATGTCACCAAAGTGCACTTACCTTTTCGGCAGTACATCCAGAAAGAACTCCAGAATTAAGCGTGTTTGAGCTGGAATAGTGGAAGGATGAGTGACCTATCGGGAAGTGATTCGCAATATCGTGTGAGTGAGGCCAAAGCACGGAGAAATGTCGGATGGTGATTGCAGGGTCAGTAAACAATGATTTCGAACCTTCGAAAATTTAACGGATCGACCGCTGAAACGGGATAGAACCCACGGGCCGAGAGAGCGGGCGTGGGTGACCCATTAGCCGTGGGCGATTTAGGGTGTTACACTAATGGTAAACATCTCTTTTGGATTCTAATACTTGTCAAGAATTGTCAATTTGGGATCAATGCTTAATCAATGGAGCGTGTTAAAAGGACGCGAGTCTATCGTCAGTCTAGCATGGACGTATAAGTTGTGATTTTTCCAGAAAAATCCATTACATACAGGACAAGAAATTTTGTAAGTTGTTCGAATATCGCCATCAAGAAA
This sequence comes from Brassica nigra, assembly GCA_016432835.1. NCBI lineage: Eukaryota > Viridiplantae > Streptophyta > Magnoliopsida > Brassicales > Brassicaceae > Brassica > Brassica nigra. Next base: position 8,870,459 of record CM028247.1, on the reverse strand, counting down.
TCCCCAAAAAGCAAAAGTGTATGTGCAGGTTGGATTATTCAGTAAAACAGTAATTACGTGTAAGCTTTGAATGTGGTCAATAATTTGCTACGGCGTCTAATGAAGAAATCCTCGAATTAAATGGCATTTTGTAGTATAGTCGTTTCTATTGTTCCGCTGGTCAAATGTAGTACTTCCAAAATTGTTTTATTGAGTCCCAAGCTTTGGTGGCTAAGGAGAAAAAAAAAACTCAAGAATTAAATCCCAAAATTGGCCAACAAAGAAGATAAAATCAAATCATAGCTTCCTTGAAGGGCTCTTGATTCGACGTGATTGGATCATGATGATATTTGTAAAATATCATGCCAAGTATTAGATTGTCATTGTAAGTCCACAATGCTAATCTAGCCATCTGCTTGGTTCTTGGGATTGCGTCAGGACTTTTGATACACGCAAAAGTTCATCTAGATAAAGAACTTCAACGTGACCAAGGCCATAACAGTTTCTATGGTCTAGTCTTGTGATTGGCCTCTACCCTTTATGATCAGCAGTTGTTTACAAAAAAAAAAAAGAAGAAGCTAAACATAAAAGACTTGTCCAACGTTCAAAAGGGTTTCATGAGGAACATGTAAGATAGCACTATCCTCCCTACACATCTTAGCAAGAAACCGATAAACATAATCAATGGCTATCTTCTTTGGAAGCAATGATCCTTTTCTTGCCTTCACCATGGTATTTCCCATGATATGGACAACCCCTGACTCTTTACAAGTCTTCAAAAACTCCAACTCATCCTCCCCCTCCTCCTCATCGTCCTCCACCATGTAGTTCTGACTGAAACTCGTTGGGCTATGAGGTGAATCAGCTGAAACTATCGTGTCTAGAGTTGATACTGGGTAGTCGAACATCGATGAGAACACAACCATGTTGTTATTGTTGATGCCGTAGTTGTTGTTGTTACAGATCAATTCATCTCTGGACACTTGTGTATGGTTGACGGAAGACGTACTGTTGCTATAGTTTGAATATGACGGCATCGTTGTTTCGGTTTGGATGAAAGAGAAGAGGTTATCGAACAGTTTGTTTTCGAAATTGTCGTCTTTCCTGTGCAAATCTTTGTAACCATACCTATAACAAAGGTATTAGTTATTTCAGCGGTCTTAAAACTCTTTGTCCAAAGAACAGAGAATAATAAAGGACAGTACCTGGCTACGCAGCGGAACATTCGGAATGTCTTTGGTCCGATTCTCTTCACAATAAACCTCTCTTCTTCAGGAACAGTGTAGACCGGGAGGTTCTTGATGCATACAAAGACTACGACAGAGTGAATCGCGGGGAGGTTAGTGATGAAATGAGAGAAGATGTGAGGGACACCACTCGCTAGTTCTGTGTGGACTAACCCGATCCCGGGAACACGTACAAGCCCAAGGCTGGGACCGAGACCGAGGATCCAACTCATGGAAACTTTGCTGTACACTTCAAACTCATATTTTTTGACTGTTGCGTAATGCCAAACAAACATTACCAGAAGAGAGAATGCTGCTATGATAAGCGGAACCCATCCTCCTTCATTGACCTTTAAGAGCACAGCCGAAAAATAAGACAGTTCCACCACGAGTGAGAGAACGGAGAATATAAGGACAAGGATCCAGTGGCACCTCCACACTAGAATCATGGTCAGCACCATCAGTAATGTGGTCACAAGCATCACGATCATAACCGCAGTCCCTAATATTCACCAAGATACCAAAAGAGACACACAAATGCTTAAAATCTAACCAAAATACCTACCTCTACTCATTTACTATTAAGTTATGAACAAATTCCTACCCCGGAAATTCAAAGGGATTTAAGTAACATATAAGAGATACAGACCAATCCATTTTTACTAGTTGGTTTTGGTTGTACACTCATCTAACTCAATATGGTATTAGAGCTTGATTCAAGCAGTCTAATCTAACTATAATTGATCAATGGTTTTAGGTTATAAGCTCATCCAATTTAATATGATTTATACTTTTCAACCTGATCCATAATTCATCATACCCAAAGTTAGTCCATTGATTTTGTGCAGATATTATGAAATTAATGGTCAAAGAGGCATAATATCGAAGTGGCGTAGGAAACAACTCCACATCGGAAGTTGCAAGAAATCTTACGTAATATATGAGAGATATAGAAAAAAAAAAAAAAAATATATATATATATATATATGAGATATGGACTAGTCCACTTACTACTAATTAGTTTTAGTTTATAAATCATCTAACTTAATACTTACCATATGCATTTCCGATATCGATCTGGTTCTTGAAACTAGCGGTGACGGCGATGCAACCAATCATGAGTATCCAGTTAATATCAGGGCAATATATCTGAGAAAGGAACTTCTTAGAAGTGTGAACAATTTTAACTCGAGGGAAACACCCATGAGACACAGCCTGTTTGATTAATGAATAAGTCCCTGATATGGTAGCTTGGCTCCCAACAATTGCAGCTCCAGTCGCGGCTATAAACATTGGCCAATATACACTTTCTGTTGAGTCAAAGCAAAAGAGAGTTTCAGTTTTCTGGAAGAGCACACTATGTCTGACGTGGACTAGTAAAGCTTTTGAAAAAGGTTTAGGACAAACCAGGGATAGATGCATAGAAGGCGTCTTTATAATGTTCCTTGTGGTTCACGAGATACGCAGCTTGACCGCAGTATGCTAGTAGAAGACAAGGGAATACAAAAAGTGTAAAAGCTAGTTGTATCGAATGTAAAGGGAAATAAGAAATGTCTGCGTATAGTGCCTCCGTGCCTACACGTTTTTGAAGAGGAAACATTTTAAAATAGTTTCCAACTTTTGATGTGAGACTTAGTCGGTAACAGAAACATTTTAGAGATAGCTCAAAAAAAAAAAAAGAATTTATTTGAAGCTAAGCTAGTTTTACCTGTTACACTAAGAAGAATGCCACCGAGCGAAATCCAACCATCTTGTCCTCGTCTTCTGAAGTACACATATATATATGTTGGTGAAAACGCTTTTAAAACGCGTGTGTCGTGTTTGCAGATATTGTATATACCAGTGGCTCCAATGAAGAGGAACCAAATAAGGACAATAGGCGCAAAGAGCCATCCAACCTTGTCTGTACCATAGTGTTGCATACTGAACAGTCCAATTAAAATAACGACAGACACAAACACAACGATGTCTGCAAAGCAAAAGGATCATAACAAGTGAGCAAAAGCTAAACCGACTGAAAACTTGAATTTGACATGTTACCGGTGCTCATATTTGGATTGTTGACTTTGATCCCACCAGTAGCTGAAAGAACTGTAAAAATGGTAGGTTTTGTAAGCTGAAAAAGTGTTTTAAAATTGGTTTAGACGTCTACTAGGTGGCAACTCGGTCATGCGAAACGATTTTACAACGATTTTTAAAAACAATTTGTAGTCGGTGCCTAGACATATCCGCCTATGCACTAGTTCCTATAAAACGTTTAATTACGGCCTAGTGATTTCTTGAGCATTGGCTGAAAATTTGAGTAAACATGCCAAATTATAGAAGTAATAAAGGAGGAGAAGCTTAGTTACCAGAGATGGCTGGGGTTAAGATACCATCACCTATCATCATGCACGTCCCTAGAAGAACAATGACCAGAAGGGCTCTCTTCTTTGAATGTCTACTCTCCAACCACTCCTTGGTTTTAGCAGCAAAAGATCCTTCAGCGACTAAAGTTCGACTATAAGTCGTGAGATTCTCATCGCTGCGTTGCTGATTCGGGATGAGATTCACGTTAGCATGTCTACAAAGCAATGAGTATATAGCCAAAGTCCCACCTGCGCACAAACATTCATCAGTATAAACTAAACCGGTTGGTTTGAAAACATCGATCAAGCTTGTTTTTTTTTTGTAGCTTACCTTGACCATTATCATTAGCTTTGCAGACAATGAACACATACTTGATGAGAGGTATAAGCAGAAGAGAGTAAATGATCAAAGAAAGAGCTCCGATCACATCTTCACTATCATTAATCCCATCAGGAAATGTATTGTAGAACACATACAATGGAGAAGTCCCTAGATCGCCGTAAACTATCCCTAGACTTTGGAATGATAGTCTCAGTAACATCCACATTGACAAGCCCTGATGAAAACAAAAATTAAAAACAAAAACTCTCTATATGAAAGTGAAACAAGTAAGTGTCTACCTTTTCTTTGTTCATGTTCTTGAGCATATTAGCCTCTTCATCCATGGGTTGATCGAGTCTCTCCTCAAATTCCCTCATAGCTTCTCTGTCTCTTTTTTCAATCGTGCTTTCTCCTTCTGTAACAGATTCTTCTACCCTTTCCTCCATTTTTGTAGTCCTGATATCAGACCAAAGTTGAAACTTTTCTTTGTTTGGACCTGAGTATAAGAAGAGAGTCGAGTTATAACAGAGCAACTAATATCTGGTCAACTCTGGTTCTGTCATGGAATTGGACGCAGGCTAGTAGGCTACAACTGAAACAAACCTCAAACTTGTAAAGAAAGCGACTCTCCCTTTTTATAGTAATTTTTGTGTGTTTGTTTGTTTCGGTATATACTTTTTTCCTTTTTAAAATATTGGCATATACTTTGATATGTGATTGTGGCATACAATGAAGAGTCTATTGAGTATAAATTAAATTAATTTTTATTGCCGGAAAATCATAACTTATTGACACCGTGTGAAAGTGGTTTGTTTTGCTTTCAGTAACGTGACACACGCCGCACATGATATATTTTTTTTGTCAACTATCTTTAATTATATGAAATGTAAGAATACATGCAAGATACATGGACTAGTAAAACAACAAGCGACATAATTAATATTAATCAAACAGAGTAAATGGATAGAAATAGAATTTACTTGCTACAGAGTTTATGTAGCATTATAAACACCAGTTTCTTTTGTGGGTATAACAATGGTCAACTCCCAAACTAAATCTATAAAGACTTTTATGATTACCATCCAACTTACTGATCCATCCGATATAGAGATCGCTAATTTTCAACAATTGTAATAACGTCATCATACAAGAAAGATAAAATATGACTCTGAATCATTAACTCGTCCATAGTGGTTTCAATAATTTCAATAAAAGTCTAGACTGTGCCATTTTCGATACCAACCAAATGTATGTATCGAATTATGGATGTCTAATTCTTCATTCACCGTTGTGATTGATATTTCTATCTCCGGCTTTTAAGCAATTCTTATCATATTCCAACGGCCAGAAATGAGTGAACACTATAATCTCATTCTATAGTTTTTTGCCGCATTATCGTCAATAATAATAAAACGAATATCCAAAGTTTCTCTCAAAATCCACAGAGAATGGTCTGGCCATCGATCGGGTACAGTGACCACGTTGGAGATAGTGGATGCATATGGATGCAACCAATGTAACATCTCACTCGGTCAATGTTTTTGCGCTTCTGATTTATAATCGGAGAGCTCTAAAATGATCCGTTGACAATAGGACACAAAACATTTTTGGAATCATCACTGGTGCGACAATCAACAAAATCAACTTCTTTTTTTTTTTTGAAAGAATTTTAAATTTTATTCACTTAGAAATTATACAACCTAATGCTTCTTTGCAGTGTTTTTAAACCCGGACCGAACCGGTGGTCGGACCAGGTTGAACCATAAACCGAAAATAATTTGGGTTGGGTTAATGTTAAAACCCAACTAAAATTGAACCAGTTAGAAACCCATATCGAACCGCCAAAAATCCGAAAATCGGTGATTGAACCGGCCAAACCCCGGTTCGTATATAAACCAATTTTTTAATAAAATAATTAATTTTTCTTCTTTTAAACTAAAAATAGGATTGAAACATTTTATTTCATGGTCACTTGTGTTGAAGATTTTAGTAGTGGAAACATTTACGAACAAAACACTTGTTTTATTTCAAAATATAAAATTTTAACTAATGTTTATAAATTTTTTTAAAGGTGATGAAAATTTAGAGTGATAAAGATCTGGTAAATAAAGTTTAAATATGCTTTTCGTATTGATATTATATTTGAATTATTAAATTATTTTATTACTTTTGTTACATTTTAGTTGTTATTTTTTTTAAAAAAATTCTAAACATTATGGCTATTGAAACATTTTATTTGATATGATTTATCTTTGTAAGAATGTGCATATTATTAACAAAATATCATTAATTCAATTTAATCTAATCAAATCCGATTGAACCTGGTTCGAACCCGATCGAACTACAATAACCTATGACCTAAAATATTTACGGTTCGCTAGTCGATCCGGTTTTAAAAATACTGCTTCTTTGGGTAAAGTGGTAAACTTATAGACAAACTGAAGAAGAAAATGAAAAAATCATCTACTCCCAAACCATAACTCCATGGCTTTCTCATATTTACTTCCAGCTTTCTTTCTCAGAGATGAAATCCTATTTCGAATCAATTTATCCAAAAAAATGATCAGGTGAGCAGGAAGCTGGGGTGCTTCACCCATTCGACGAGTATTTCACTCATGCCAGATAGTATAGGCTGTATTCCGGGAAAAATTCCTATGAAAAGATGAATATATGTGTTGATCTCCCATGACTCTCATTTTTCTGTCTTCTTTCACCTTGCTTAATACATTAAGCGTTGACTAACTGACTTCTGTAATAGAAAATCAGTGATGAAAGATTTGATATCAGACAAAATAAGGCTATTGCTTTTCTGAGAGAGAACAAAGCAGTTAGCTTTTTGGGTTTTCTAATGAAATATATTCCCACACACGAATTATATACACGATTATACAATCATACTTCTTAAAGAAAATTTATATATCTATGAATAATATAATTTCGCCTGATAACATATATCATTAATAAAATCCAATTTTTGCTAAACAGTGTACTAGAAGAGATAATTGACGTGATCCAAGTATAAAATCGAACCCACTAAAATCTAACCAATCCAACATTTAAAGATAAATACAGACCACATCCCAATTAGTAAAAGCCTCTTCACCGGCTTGGTCTCTGTCGCTATATTCTTCTAACCTTGGGCTCTTCTTCCTTGTCTCTGTTGGAGAAGAGGCGATTACCTTTTACTCCCTCCGTTCCACAATATAAGATGTTTTGAAGAGAAAGACTCTCTCAACCCCGCATCCCAAGGCGCCGTTCCGATGGATCTCCCCAGCTCCAACTACGCCACTCGTCCTTCCTGTCTCTGAATCAGCTCTGTTCCTCTCCATGGTCATGATGGTTACTACTTCTCCGTCATGTCTCCGGCCCCCTCCAAATCCGCCGCCGCCGTCGTTCCTTTTGCTTGATGTAGCCTTGCTCCTCCTCCTTGAAGATGATGGTGACAGCACTTCCTCCTCCTTCACAGCCCAGGCCTCCTCCAGATCCACCGCTGTACAAGCATTTTTCGGTTGAAACTCTTTCTCCCGTCAAGCCACCAGAACCTCCAGACCCACCAGACGCTTCTGTCAGCTTCGTTCTTCTTCGAATCTTCATTACTTCCTCCAGCTCTTCTCCACAAGTTACTCAAATTCTAGATCTGATGTTTAATCTGTCAAGGGTTTCAGGTAAGCTTAGTGATGGTGGTGCTGCTCTTGTGTTCACTGGTGACATTATCTTTGTCTACCGGCGTTTTTTTCCTGTGATATACAGGTCATATTCAGCATTCTTTTCATGTGATATACATGTCGCATCTTCGTCAACTCGGGAATGGTCTTCTCACAGCTCTTATTCAAGCCTTCCTTTTATCCATCCGCTTATAGATGTTCAAATTCACCTTAGCTCCTTACTCTCTGGTTATCCTTATTCTTTCGAATGTGATGCAATGCTAGATGTGTGGATGATTTTGGCTATATCTTTGTGTCTCTTAGTGGTTTTTATGTTGCGGTGATGCAACTCCTCACTGCAGTATGCAGTCCTATTATTGTATTCAACCTGGTTTGTGGTGCAGCGTCTGTGTATTTCTCTTCTTGGTGGCAGTTGAAAGAGAAAATCATTGTGATTTGTGGCTTTGTGAATATGGTTATGGCGGGTATTGATTGCCCGCTTGGCTCCTGTTTGGAGCAGTCTCTTTTTCCAATGTTTCTTCATGTATGGAGTGGATGGGATAAACATGTGTGGCTGGTATTGCAAGGATTCTCCTCCCGGCTAACGCTCTGCCCTGCCTTTAGTGCAGAGGTTGTGACTTTTAGGGTTACACGAGATGCAATCTTTCAAAAAACTTATGAAACAGTTGTGAAGCGATTTCTAATGTTTACTTGTTGTGATCTGTATTTTCATTCTATCTTATGTTTTATCTATTTCGTATTCTATTTGGCTCTTGTGGCTTTGTTGTACTCTCCTTTCATGAAGCATAAACTCTTTTAAGTTCAATAAAAGTTGGTTTGATAAAAAAAGATGTTTTGGAGAAATTTTGATATTTCAAAATATAAGATGTTTTAATATTTTTAAGGTATTTTAGCTTTATTGAAAGTTGGTTAACCAATGTAGCAGTTTATTACATTATTTATGATTGGTAAATTATTATTTAATTTATATTATTTAATAATATTATTTTCTAAAAAGTGAGTTTCTTAATTCTTGTGCATTTAAGCAAAACATCTTATATATAGAACCGAGGGAGTATGTTTTATCATTCTCCAGAACAGTTCATTTCCGTTTTGTTGGAATTTGATATTCAACCGATTTTCACAGTCCCACTGTCCTAGTATACATTCAGAGATTTAAGATTTCATAAAATTTGGATAATAGGTAGATGCATCATATAGGGTTTCGTGTTTCCGAGCAACTCTTGGTTTTCGGTTTCTTAATTGTTAACTTTGGTTGTTTCTAACAAGCATTTAATTACATTATTAATGTACATAAACCTAAAAAACAACTCCTAACATAAATCATTAAGACACTTGATATACATTTTATATTGAAACACATTTTTAAAGGAAACAAACGGGTCAAAATCTAGTTAATTATTATATTAGAAATACTCATACACTCCTATATTTTTTGAGGAACCTCTTATAAGTTCGTAAGGATATAAAGTGTTCTAAGATCATTTGCAAGAATTCTAGTGGGTGCGCATTCAATTTAGAATCTAAAATCATTTGATTTTTATTAAAATTTTAGATGATTTTTGGTGAACTGTACAATGATTTTAGCTGAATCGGAAATTCATATAAACTATGATATCTTAGATATTTATTTTAGATTTAACTAAGAAACTTCATCCAAATTTCTAAAATGATTAGAAAATTTCTAAAATTCATAACTTAAAATAATTTTAGTAACAGTGGATTGTTAAAAAAAATAAATATCATGTTTGTATAATAGTGATTTTGTCATTTTAATACAAATCAACTTAAATTCTCAATTAAATACACCCTCCCCCTAGTTCATACATATTTTTCTTAAATCTAAGTTTTTTTCCTACATTTTATGTCACTTGCTGTCGTAATAGTTATTGCATCATTTCAGCATATACCTCAAGAAAAGTATTATTCAATCATGTAAGTTTTTGCGTTTGAATATGCTGGAATATTTTGATGGTTAAAAAATACACACTGTCATACTCCTAGGAAATATACAATCATTTACTAACTTTAAATTAGTTAAAATCAGTTCAAAAAACTTTAAATTAGTTGATAAAAAAAATCTAAAAACGTTGTCATTCTGTCCATAATTGTGACAGATTGACGCATATTCCACTTAAGATCCGTTTTTCATATAAGCTACCAAATTATATGACTGAGATAAAAGTCTATACAATCTTTATATATAAAGATGAGTTCTCCTTCCCTCCTATGATGTCCAGCTCAGCTGCCACGTCAACAATTATGACTCATCATATTCGGCGCGTGTTCCCCCTCTGCAACGCAGCGTTTCTTTTGTCCCAACGTTTCTTTTGTTCTTTACCGATCGGGCTTTATTGGACTAACGTCATTTGTGTTTCATTTGGCCCGGTTAACACCTCGACATACTGGTTTTTATGGCCCATTACCCACCTCGACTTCCCGAAACCCTACTGATGCAAGTCGCAGATTGTTTCTCCGATTCGCTTCGGTCAGATCCGAGGTGGCGATGATGTTCTAGATCCGTAACAGAGGCGTTGTGGTTCCTCTACCTTTAATCATGTTGTCTTTAATCTCATTTAATCGGACGCCCACTTCCATCTCTTCGGTTTAGTTGTTCAATCGGCGATCTCACCTATAAATAGGTACGTATATCGCCTTTGCCAGACGCGCTCTCGAAATCTCTCTGCTATCTTCTTCCTCCTGTAATCGTCTCTGCTATATTTCATCTCTCGAAATTTCTTCATGGCTAACTTGAAAGTTTTCTTTTCCGACTTGAAATTCGAGGTGTTCCTCTCTGGTCGAGGCGAGGCTGCTGAGATTCTGGGAGGCTAGGAATTTCAAGCGTGGTGGGAACTTATGGGCTGATCCGCTCATGATCGATCACGTGAGTGATTTTTCCGTTTTTTCCCTTTGTTTTCATAGATCCATTGTTTTGATCTATTTTTTTATTAACGTTAATGTGAATCTAAAATTTTTATTAAGGTTTGTGGACGAATAATAAGAAGAACAATCATTTTTAACCCTATCAAGGACTCAACTTTTCTTTCATTACTTGGTATGTTGACAAAGAGTAACTGTGTTGTGAATCTTTTTTTTTGTTTCTCTTTAATGGTGTATACTTTACTTTGTCTTACTCAAGTCAGTTAGTGTTTTAAGGTTATGCATCTTCTAAACTCTTCATCTTGAGATCTTCCGTGTAAGCTTATTTAGTTCTTTTTCATTTCTATGTTTCCTTTTCTTTTGAATAAGATATGCATTCTATAGCTCAAATGTTTCAGGATTTGATATATATATTTCTTCTTTTCTAATGCAGGAAAATCAAGCTTTCTCTGGAAATGATGCCTTTTTTGCATGGACGTTTGAGAAACGGCACCTACTCTTGGCAAACGCTTCTGTCTTTCTTCTGGCCTGTATTGACTCTTGCAATCTGTTTATTTCCTGTTTACCCACACCGTTGCAAACTCATTGTTCTCTACTCATGTGCTGGCATTCTTTTGATGATTCTCTCCTTGCTTTTCGGTAAGCTCTACATAGATAATCTGTTTTTTTTCTTTTGTGAGAACAGGAAATTAGCACTAAGCAAATCTGTTTTTTTCTTCTTCTTTTGTAAGAGCGGGAAATTACCACTAAGCACTGCTAGGCAATGATACGTAGTTTTAACTTGGCTTATACTGAAACTAGGCTTTCTTGAATGTTGCAGTGAGAGCAGTTGCGTTCGGTGCTATTTGGATTCTTCTTGGAAAGCGTGTGTGTGATTCTTCCCCAACATTCTTGCGGGGGAAGCGACATTGAAGGAACTGTTCCGTTTCTGGCCAAAGATCATAACACTTAATTTATGGTTTGTAATTTGTCTTAGTAGCGGAATCCTAACAATTATACTGTGTGTGTAGTTTCTGAAAGTTTGCCTTTCTATGGTTATCAATATTGACATGTACCGTGCAAATGGCATCGAAACCCTTTTTACACAAATCGAGCGGTATTTGAAACAAGCTGTTGTAGATAAGAACAATGTTGTATCAAGCCACTGGGAAACTTTTTTTTGCATGCTTCTTAGTGGCAAAACCATAATTTTCCTAAGATTACTGGCATGATGGATGCTTAAGTTACTACTCAGGATATGTTGCAGAGAAGAGAAAGAAGAAAATCTTGCAACATTAAGGATACTAAAGGTGGTTAAAAGGATAAGGCACAACAAGAGATGAATAACAAGAGTAGCATTTTAAATTGTTGGGTGCAACGCGTGGATGTTTTTAAACTTCTTGCATGTCTATGTAATTTATTTTTCTATTTACTAATATATTGTTTGCGCATGTTTTTCTTAGCCATTGTATGAGAATGAAGCAGACCGGAGCTAAAGTTCAATACATCAAACATTTTCATGTCTACAAAAAATTACATTTTTATGTAACTACAATTTACTTATCAAGAACATTCCCCAGTCTTTTTCGTTTGAGTTTTTTTCCATTTATAGAGAAAAACAAAAAGTAGATGAATATTATAGAATAGTAATGATTGTAATTAACACTTTGAAATGCTTTGATTTTCTTTTTTGTACAAACAAATGACCACTAATCAGCTAATTAACACTTTGAAATGCGTAATTGGCTCATGTTTAAATGAAAACAAAGCTTGTCCCAGAAAGAGTTAAGGTGTGTACTTTGCATATCAGAATGCATGCAGACTTATCACATGTTAACTCAATTATTTTTTTAAGACTTTTTATTGTTCTCTCGCGTATTAAGAACGGCAACCATGGATGCGTGATCAGCTGCTTCCAGAGCCGGTCCTAAAAATTTAGGGACTCTATACAAATGATGAGATGTATAGAGTTTTAAACATGATATCGGTAAAGACATTTATTGCTTCATGAAAGGAATGTAAACCAGTTTATATGTCTACTAAGGCTGCTCGAAAAGTGTTAAAATTATTTCAAAATTAACAACCCGCCCGTAGGGCGGGCCGGCCCTAGTCAAAAGAAAAACAATGATTCTAACAACTTCATGTCATACTCGAACTATTCTGTAGAAACAAAAGCATTATTAAAAAATAGTATTGATGTTACGTGGTATAGTAAGAATTATCTCATTGAGATTTTGTAATATTTTTAAGATTTCTTTAAATTTATTAACGTTATCAAACTTGATCACAAAAACTAATTTCTTTTTAATAAATATTTCCAAAAATAACTCACTCTAACATATTTCTTTTCATTATAAGATTTATTTTTAATCTTTTAAGTAGTTAAATATTTTTGTGTTATCATTTAAATATTATTATAAATTAAAATTTGCTAAATTTTAGTTTATATTTAAAATTATTTAATATGATATATATAAAGTCCGGAAGTACAATTTAATTACTACACTAGATAATAAATATGAATAAATGATTAAATATATTATTTATTTTATGAATTATAAAATCAAGTTAAACCAGCACACACATAAAATAGCCCAAATTAATGGAATTACAGTTTCCAATTTTTTAAAGCAACAAATTATTAAAATAAATATTTAATGTAATAATAATTAATTAATTAAACTAAAATTTCTTAAAGATGCATAATTAAAATTAGATAAATATGTATTTATTATAAAATAAAGTATTAGAATATATGTATTTATATTACTTGATTACATAGTATATCAGATTATAGTCAATGTTGTTTCTATTGAAGCTTTTGCATTTTATTCCATCAAATATACAAATTAGATATCGAATATGAGATAATCAAATTAGATTTTCTATTATAAAATTATTAAAAGAATTTTTACCAATGTGGAACACAATAAAAATATGAAATACTTCAATTCAGTTCTAAGTCATTAAATCATTAAATATAAAACTAAAACTAATGCGGAGGAATCTAATAACAAGACACAAATTAAATTTGATCTACAAACATATATTTTTATGTATATAAAAATATTTTAAATAAGGGCATTACATATTAAACTTAAAATAATTATTTTCTAAAGAAAAATTTTATAACTTATTTTATAATTATTATCTTGTGTTTTAAATATCGAAAAACTTAACTTTCTATTGCGGTAATAAACCTGGATAATAACATTTTCTGATAACTGTTTTCATATAGTTTGAATATAACACGGTCAAAACTCTTCTTAAAGCTTAAAATTTTAACCTACCTAATAAAAAAATTAGAAAAAATAATGTATAAAAATGTAAACATATGTTATATACATAAATTATATACAACACTTAAAATTATCTCCACGCTTTGAAAAGTGGGTCCATTTCTAGTTTACAGAAGGGTCTCTTACTATTTTCAAAACGGCTATATTTTGATTATTTATTCTTAATTCTTACTTTAAATTATCAATCAATCTTATCATAAAATTTTGGTTCATATTTTTGCTTACGAAACGAATTCAAAGTTAACAAAACAAAAGTAAAACCGACTCCATTAGAGCTAAAGTACCTAACCAAAACCAATTGGCCACTCTACAATAAATTTTTCTTTAATATGGCACAAGCTCTAGTGAAATATGCCATCTTTTGTATCAAATTACTAGTTTCTTTTAGGCATAGGCGTCTGGATATTCATTTCAGTTTGTGTCCATTATTTCGAGTATCGTGTACGGTGTACTTTTCAGGACTTCTAATACACGTTCATCTCGATAAAGAACTTCAACGTAACCTAGGCCATAACAGTTACTATGGTTTAGCCTTGTGATTAGTATCCTTTATTACCCTTTTATCAGCAACTGTTTTACAAAAGTTGAAGAAAAGAGAAGCTAAACATAATAGACTTGTCCAACATTTAAAAGAGCTTCATGGGGAACATGTAAGATAACGCTATTCGCCCTACACATCTTAGCAAGAAACCGATAAACATAATCAATGGCTATCTTCTTTGGAAGCAATGATCCTTTTCTTGCTCTCACCATGGCGTTGCCCATGATATGGACAACCCCTGTCTCTTTACAAATCTTTAGAAACTCCAACTCATCTTCCTCCTCCTCTTCCTCCACCGTGTAGTTCTGACTGAAACTCTTTGCGCTATGCGGTGAATCAGCTGGAACTATCGTGGATTCCGTGTAGTCAACCATCGATGAGAACATAACCATGTTGTTATCGTTGCTACTGTGGTTGTTGTTGTTGTTACGTATCAATTCATCTCTGGACTCTTGTCTATGATTGAAGGAATAAGGGCTATAGTTCGAATCTGATTCCATCAGTGTTTCGGTTTGAATGAACGAGAAAAGGTTATCGAACAGCTTGTTTTCGAAATCATCGTCCTTCCTGTGTAGATCTTTGTAACCATACCTATTAAAATTTGTATTTGAGATTTCAAACTCTTTTTCTAAAGAAAAGAGAAGAAGAAAGGATAGTACCTGGCTACGCAGCGGAACATTCGGAATGTCTTTGGTCCGATTCTCTTGACAAGAAACCTCTCGTCTTCAGGGACGGTGTAGACTGGAAGGTTCTTGACGCAGACAAAGACTACGACAGAGTGAATCGCGGGGAGGTTAGTGATGAAATGAGAGAAGATGTGAGGGACACCACTCGCTAGTTCCGTGTGGACTAACCCGATCCCGGGGACACGTACAAGCCCAAGGCTTGGACCGAGACCGAGTATCCAACTCATGGAAACTCTGCTGTGAACTTCAAACTCATACTTCTTGACTGTTACGTAATTCCAAACAAACATTACCAAAAGACAGATCGCTGCTATGATGAGTGGAACCCATCCTCCTTCGTTGATCTTTAGGAGCACAGCCGAGAAGTACGACAATTCCACCACGAGCGAGAATATGGCAAATATAAGGACAAGGATCCAGTGGCGCCGCCACACGAGAAGCATGGTCAGTACCATCAGTATTGTGGTCACAAGCATCACGACCACAACCGCAGTTCCTAATATTCGCCAAGATACCAAAACAGTTAGATGAATACAAAAATATCTAACCAAAATGCCAACCTCTGGTTCTGTACATCTTACCGTATGCATTTCCGATCTCGGTCTGGTTCTTGAAACTAGCAGTGACGGTGATGCAACCAATCATGAGTATCCAGTTAATATCAGGGCAATAGATCTGACCTAGGAACTTCTTGGAAGTGTGAACAATTTTAACCCGAGGGAAACACCCATGAGACACGGCCTGTTTGATTATCGAATAAGTGCATGAGATGGTAGCTTGGCTCCCAACGATTGCAGCTCCGGTCGCCACTATTAACATTGGCCAATATACACTTTCTGCTAAAAGAAATAAAGTTAGTTAGATGAGCTTTCAACTCAAAAACAGAGGATTATTATTTGAGCATTAATATCCTAATATATGGTAATGATCAACAGGGACCAAACCTTGGTTGGATCGACTATGGATTTGATTGTTCGGGCTATGATATTATATTAAATTAGATGAGTTTCCAAATAAAAAAAAACAAATGACAGTAAGTAAATTGACTCATATCCTTTATAATAATGAAGATCTTTGTCCCTAATAATAGTTTTCAGTGTTCTGGAAGAGTACACTATGTATGACTTCAAGACTAGTAAAGCTTTTGAAAAAGGTTTAGGACAAACCAGGGATAGATGCATAGAAGGCGTCTTTATAATGTTCCTTGTGGGTCACAAGATACGCAGCTTGTCCACAGTATGCTAGTAGAAGACAAGGTAATACAAAAAGTGTAAAAGCTAGCTGTATCGCTAGTAAAGGGAAATAAGAAATGTCCGCGTATAGTGCCTCCGTGCCTACAATTGTTTTAATAAGAAACATTTTATAAATAGTTTCTAACTTGCAATGTGAGACTTTGTAGTTTTGTACCTGATATAAACAATTAAGAGATAACTAAAGAATCTTTTGAAGCTAGTTTTACCTGTTATGCTGAGAAGAATGCCACCGAGCGAAATCCAACCGTCTCGCCCTCGTCTTTTGAAGTACAAGTATACATATGTTGGCGAAAACGCTTTTAAAACACTTGTATCGTGTTTGCAGATGTTGTATATGCCAGTGGCTCCAATGAAGAGGAACCAAATAAGGACGATAGGCGCAAAGAGCCACCCCACCTTGTCTGTACCATAGTGTTGCATACTGAACAGTCCAATTAAAAGGATGACAGACACAAGCACAACGATGTCTGCGAAACAAAAGGATCATAGAAAGTGAGCAAAAACTAAACCGACCGGAAACTTGAAAATATGACATGTTACCGCTGCTCATGTTTGGATTGTTGACTCTGATCCCACCAGTAGCTGAAAGAACTGTAAGAAGGGAAGGTTTTAAAAGCTTGAAAAGTCTGAGTAAACATGTCAAGAAAGAAAGGAGGAGAAGCTTAGTTACCGGAGATGGCTGGGGTTAAGATACCATCACCTATCATCATACACGTCCCTAGTAGAACAATGACAAGAAGGGCTCTCTTCTTTGAATGTCTACTCTCCATCCAATTCTTTGTTTTAGCAGCAAAAGATCCTTCAGCGACTGAAGTTCGACTATAAGTCGTGAGATCCTCATCGCTGCGTTGCTGATTCGGGATGAGATTCACATTAGCATGTCTACAAAGCAAAGAGTATATAGCTAAAGTCCCACCTGCACACAAACATTGAGTATAAACTAAACCGGTTTTGGTTAAAACAACATTGAGTCAAGCTTAGTTTACCTTGACCGTTGTCATTAGCTTTGCAGACAATAAACACATACTTGATGAGAGGTATAAGCAGAAGAGAGTAAATGATCAAAGAAAGAGCTCCAATCACATCTTCACTATCATCAATTCCATCAGGGAATGTATTGTAAAACACATATAACGGAGAAGTCCCTAGATCGCCGTAAACTATCCCTAGACTTTGGAATGATAGTCTCAGTAACATCCACATTGACAAGCCCTGATGAAAAAGAAAAATTTAAAAACCTAAAATTTCTCTATGTCTCAAACTCCTCTCTATATGAAAGTGAAACAGAGCAAGTGGTTACCTTTTCTTTGTTCGTGTTCTTGAGCATATTAGCTTCTTCATCCATGGGTTGATCGAGTCCCTCCTCAAATTCCCTCATAGCTTCTCTGTCTCTTTCTTCAATCGTGCTTTCTCCTTCTGTAACAGATGCTTCTACCCTTTCCGCCATTTTTTGTGATCCTGATATGAAACTCTTTTTTGTTTTGACATGAATATAAGAAGCGACTCGAGTTATTACAGAGCACGTAATGTCTTGTCAACTCTGGTTCTATCATGGAATTGAATAAAGGCTACACCGGAAGAAAAAAATACTCAAAACTTATGAAGAAAGCGACACCCCCTTTTATAAGAATTCTTAAATTAGAAATAAAGAGAATCAGTCAATCAAATGATAGTTTGAAAGACAATGACAAAATTAAAGACGAGTGGTATATACTTTTCTGTTTTTCAAATATTGGCATATACTTCGATTTCTGATTGTAATATTTATTGACAAAGCAATCATAACTTATTGACACCGTATGAAAATGGTTGTGTATTTTCCTTTGATGTTGTTTTCACCAACCTGACAGTCTGACACATGCCGCACAACTTTTATATTCGGGTACCATGAAATCCTTTTTTGGAACACACGTAATGGGTCATGTCTCTATAATATTATTTGAGAAGTCAGTTTCCTAAGTGTCGCACTCACGTTAACTCTTACAGTGGTTGATTACGATGATACATTTAATGAATTAAAATGTTATATTTAAACATTATTAATGATTTTTTATTTAAATTACTTTTAATATTTTCTAAATAACATATATAATAAAATGAAATATTATAAAGTTTATAAAACGAATTTAAAACAAAATATATGTATAAATAAAATGATCTCATTAAAAGGAAAGTCACAAAATAGTAATATTCCATTTTAAAATATTTAAAATAACATAAAATATACTAATATACTTTCTTTATATTTATATTTTCACAGATAATCTTGATATTAGAAAAAAAATATTTATTTTAAAACATAATTTTAAACAGTACAACAATATATATTTTCACAGTAACAGAAATATTTTTAATATATTTATCTATTTTTAGATAATTACATAAAATAATTAAGTAACATAAATTGATATATGTTTTATTGACTGAAATATTTTATAATTAGTATTATTGAAATTTTATTTGTATTTTTATATTTATTTGACCATAATATCTTTCAATTATATCAAAAATATCTATAATTTTTTTACTTATATTATAAGATTTCTCAGATACAATCATAATTTTTACTGCTTATTTTAAAAGATATTAAAAATGAAAAATAAAATTTAACGATAAATATTTTTTGATCAGAGAATAAAATATTTTAAAATCACACTATACACTTTAATGAGGTAGATATATTATATTTTGCATTATTAAAATTATATATTTTCTTCATATTAAATTTGATTTTAAATTTTATGTTTTATGTTTGTGGAACTTAATATAACCATAACCAAAAGCATAAAATATTTTATAATTTATAAAAATATTTTAGATATTGTAAATATTGATATGTGTTCATGGGCTTCCAAAAACGTATCAATTACTTATTATGTAACTTTCTATAGATCATCGTTTTATTTTCTAATTTATTTTTAAAAAAAATCAACATTTAATTTGATATATATATATATATATATTATGAAAATACATGCACATTTAAACGATAAATAAAATTAATTTGACTTGACTTAATTATAATAAAAATAATTATACCTCAGTTTGAATTTGAAAAATATATGTAACTTAAGATACTCACAACATGAGTGACTCGACTAATCCAATTAATATTTAAAATCATATATTTAACTATAATAAGAAATATAATTTTATAATAATAAGAATAATTTATTTTATAAATATAAATTACAAGATGACTCAAAACACCTTAACAAATGAAAATAAAACACTAAGCAACTGTTTTAATTTAGTTCTTTTGTAAAATTTATATATATGCATGAGATTGCAGAATAATATATTTATATTAATTTACGTAATTTGGAACCAAACACTTTAGTTTATTTTTTTTATTTCATTCTAAGCACAATATATCTTAAGTTATAAATAATCTTCCTAAAATATATTTACATATCTAAGAAAAAAATCAACCTAATACAAATAAGAAAATTAATCATAATTTTAATATATTTTGAATAAAAAATTTATAATTGAATTCAGAAAAATATGCAACCTAATATATCCAAATGATAACTAAACCGATTGTAAAACAACAAAACCGACTAGATATATAACATATCTAAAATTATATGTCTAATTAAAGTAATATAAATTATTAATATAAATTATGCATAAAACTATAAACTAATTTAAAATTAAAAGTAAATAGCAATCAATTATTATAATATATATTTATTTTATAAATATTTATACCTGCATGAGCACGGAAAATCACCTAGTACTCACAATAATAAAATACTCTCTCTGTTTTTATATTGATGAAATTTAGATTTTTTCGTACAGATTAAAAAAATAATTCATTAATAAAAACATCATTAACTGTTTAGCCAACTACAATTTCAATCAATGATAAAATAAGACATAAACACAAAACATAAATGGTTATATAATTGAAAATTAAGAATTTTATTTAGTTTGAATAATTATTTATTTAATTTTTAAAAATATTATTTTTTGAATCAAATTAGATGTATAATTAAAAATAAAAAAAATCAGATATCAAGATACCAAATATCCACAATTCTGTAAGACGAATCGAATTAAATTATTGATTATTCGGATGAAACGAATCGGATTACAAATATTTCAAAAACATAGATATTTGATTCATGTTCACCCTTAATGCATATACATCATTATGTGTGAAGCTTGCAAAAAAAAAAAGATTTAAATATCAGTTTTTATATATTATTAATTTTAGAAGCATCAGTCGGAAAGACCCAAGTTAAACAAACAGTCATCTTGATCGGATATGCTAATAATATCTCTCTTATAAAAAAACTGACAATAGAACAATACCTCTATATTCTTCACACGACCCAATTATAATCCAGAAGAGCACGAGTATAACCAACGTCGAGTTGACCTAGTGATAAAGATATTGCGGCTATAACTATCGCCATAATGATTAGGTTCTCGGTAAAGAGGTGAAACCATCTTTTTCTTTACCAAAAAAAAAAAGAGTAAGAGTATACATATATTCCCAGGGTCGGACGCAGGTACATAGTAGGTGTGGCATGTGTCCCATATCCATTTTATTTTTCCTTTGATAATTACTATATGATTTATTTAAAAGCACTTAATCTAATTATTTGTTGTAACAAGTGCCACATACTAAATAACTTCCTAGTTCCCCCCCCGTATATATTCCTATTGTTTATAAATTTAAAGTGTATACTTCTATTGATTGAGCAAGTATATACGATTTGTGATGTACATAATAGATGGCCAAAGATTAGTTACTGTTGGTTGCCGATCGTGATGTTATTAGTACTCATATACTAACAAGAACTATAGCTTTTAATACACCAACAGTAATTTGTAAGCTGTTAGGATATGATAAAACAATATATGAACAATTCCATTTACTATATATAAGTTTATAACCAATCCTGAACCACGCATAATATATAAAAATTGAAATTTATACGGTTTGTGTGCACGCATGTAATAGAGAATATCAATTTATTTCTGTTTTATTATATTATTGATCGAATTGTGGTAATATGAATAATTAATGATATTTGTTGTTTAGAAGATAAAAAATTAAAAGTTTATTAATTTCAATTTTACAAAAGCATGTAATCGAGACTTTTTAAACCTAATTTCGTGTGTTAACATTAAATCATTATTTACGATATATAGACATAGAAATAAAGGTAGACTCTTTCCTCCAATCGATAGTGTTTTTTTCCTGTGTCAAAGTGTTCACGGTATTTCCAAATTCAACTTTGTTTTTATTAGTTTTATTAAATCGAAAATTTAATAATATTTATTGATTTTTTTGCAAATACTATGAAGAATTTGACCCAAAATTAATAAACTTGTTGGTACTTTTATATTGCATTACGTGACGGGAAACAACAATCAGTAATGCGTTATAAATGATTGATTAACTGGAAAACATTAATCTATCACGTCAATTTTGATTTGAATACGTTGAATATTTTGATGGTTGAAAATTATAGTTCACACAATACCCTACTGGAAGGAAATATAAAACGTTTTCCTACTTTTTGTATTCTTTTTCCTTCAATTTGTCAAACAATCTTATCATAAATAATTCGGTTCATATGCTAGCTTGCCAAGCAAAATTAAATTAACATAACCAAACTAAAACCGATTTGGGTAAGTTAAAATACCTAACCAAAACCAATTGGCTACTCCTCTAGTGCTCTACATTTCCCCCCCATAATATGGTACAAGATCCGATGAAATATACCATGTTTTTGTATCAAATTAATAGTTTCATCTGTTTAAAAAGGTTTATGTTATACATGAGCTGCTTCTTGAAAATATTGTAGTAAAACCAGTAAATTACTAGTTGCATATAGAAGCTAGGATGTCAATGCACAAAAGTTGGTAGACTACTTCTCTAGCTTCTGTGACTTTAGACCAAGGCCTAGCGAGGTAATAAAGCATACGGCCATTGATATTGATCGTATTAAATTGTTTTAAAGGACGATGTGGTAGACAACTACTTGGAATATTTCTCCATCGACTTGATACATCTCCTCCTAGTAGCAAGACCCAATGCTCTGACACCCATGTTACTAAGTTCCCAATTCTCTCTCCACGTTTTGAAACTGTGCAAAACACTTTATATTAATCATGAACAGAATCGTGTCCGATACAGTACATGGTCCTCTTAGACTTGTCGTTTTCAGCTAGGATGTTAGATTCTTCTGTGTCGGGTAAGACTTTCAGCTAGGATGTTAGATTCTTCTGTGTCGGGTAAGACAACAAGCTGTCTAGTGGTAGTGTTATATATTTGAGCACTTTGCCCATTGGTAAAGCACATCAAACCGTGAAAAACTTGAGAGACTGAGTAGCCTTCCATCGTTGGGATTTGTCAAATCTTGGTCAACTACTAAGGTTGACATAATACTAACATCCAGGTCAGGAGAAGACGACGATCATAGTAATACATTCTTGTAATGAAACCTTTCGAAAACGGTTGTTAAAATATTTGGAACAAATCAAGGATGACCATAGCTTTGAGACAGATTTGAACCTCATAATTAAAGGATTTAGGAGGGAGTCTCGTGAGAATATAATTCACGAGATCAAAAGGAATCTCTTGCGACGGTTCATGGCTTTTACATATGTCTCTCCTCTCCATTCTTCTCGTCTCCGGTTGTAAGGTGACGGATAGGTCAAAATAAAAAACCATATATTACGTTATTTGAAAAGTAAGTATTCTACGTGTCACCTTCAATTTAATTCTTATAAATATCAATTAAATTTTAGTTTAACTTTGACAAAAATATAATAAACGTAAAATCTTATATCTAGTCGTTACTATTTTTTTCAATTTTGTTTTTCAGAAAAAAAAAATTATCTTAATTTTTTTTATAGAAAACGATTATTCTTAAAGAACGTTTATGAAAATTTTCTTAAATGTCTCTGATATCTTTCTTAATTTGAGTTATACTCATATTTAAGAAAACATTACTGAATAAAGTGTAATGTCTTCATAAATTTATTAAAAATGAGAAGATGACATATCAATATGGATATGAAGATGTCATATTTCATAAATTTACTAAACAATAAGAAAAAAGAGTAATTTTCCAATTTGCAAACATATCAAAATCGAGAATATAATGTGGTCCAAAAGACTAAATTCCCGTTTCCCCAAGAATCTGTGACCAAAATCAGAAAGGTAGCTTCTCATTTCTAGTTGCTGAAAGTCCATTTCAACACTACTCTGTTTTTAGGGTTTGTTTCTTGAACCAAAAGGTATATTTGTTTATAGAGATTGTTGATGCAATCTTTATCTGCTGGTTCGTTTTTTACTCAAATTATGTGGCTGTGGTGTGGAAGAATCAACGTGTAAGCCACACACTCGACTGTCAAGAAGGCTATATGTTTAACCTATTGGTATATCTGAGCGCGATAGGTATAGTGGTTATCAGCCAAACGTGGCTAATTTTGGAGCTTATCAGTTTGATGTAAATGATTCTTCTGTCCAAGGACACTTGAAAATCACGTTATTCAGTTACTTGTACATAGCTCTGTATCTTGGATCACTCTTTCACACCTTTTGTATATTATATTGGGTTAAGTGGCTGGGACACAAACCCATCAATCATGAAATTAACTTTTGGCTCAAGAAAAAAATTCTAAAAAATGAAACAGGGACGGCGAAGAAGAACTTCCAAAGGCTTCAGGTATGATTCATACTAAAGGCCTGAAGAGTCGTTACACTTGGATCTCTATGATTCGAGTCAAGGTTACATATGAAAACCTTTTTAACATGTCTAGCGTTTTTATGAAAAACAGAGAAGACCGACGCTTGCAACATTAAAAACCAAAGTATCATAGAGGTGAGTTTATTCACTGGAGAGGTGAGTTTATTCACTAGAGAGGTGAATGAGTCTAATCATCATCAGACAATTCAGACCCTTCATTTTCAGAAGGCTCATAGTCATCAATGTACCCATGCTCATCAAAGAATTGAAGATAGCTGTTCCACGGTTTGCGTGTGTGTTATCAACATCAGACAGTTGGTAAGGATTTGCTGAAAACGAGAGGGGATGAGTGAGTGAAGAAGAGATCAATGGAAGAAAAAAAAACAGATTTAAAAGATCCAGTTGTTACCATGATAGGGGGTTGGAGGTGCAAGAGAAGAGGTAGGGACGTTGTCCTTGGCATGTTTAGGAGCTGGAGTTGCAACCTTGGCTTTGCCCTTGCCTTTGATGTCAAAGAATAAACATAAGTATCATTTTTCATAATCAATCAATTCAAATAGAGAGAGCGAATAAGAAGTAAATGTGGAAAAAGAACAGATTTAAAGACCCACTTACCATGATATGGAAAAAGAAAGATTCAAATTATCATCAATTTTACCATATTAACTCTAATCTCTCTATCATATTTAATCTTTATTGTCTTCTTAATAGAATATATTTTCTTATATTTGTTTTAAATTTCTGTTGTATTAAGTGTAGGATTTTTTAGTTAATTTTATAGCTTAAATTTATCTTTGTTTTGAGTATATTATAGAAAAAATTGAATCACTTGACTATTTTATCTATTAAAGGATCAGTTATAAAATTTGATTCTGGAAACTTGTACTAATATTGTAAGTCTAAGTGCAAATGTACTAATCTTTATAACTTTAATTGTTAGCTTAGTTATTTAATTTTATTTTATATAACAATGTTGTTTCTTGTTCTAAATATTTTTTAACTAATTTATTTATGCTAACTTAGTTCATTATTTTTTTATATTTTATTCGATTATGACATCTGAAATCGTTGACACGGTTCTGTCTCCAAACTTCATCACAAATCACAATCATAATAAGATCCAAAGCAATAACAACTCATGTTCGATAAGCTAAATATATCATTCGATCTCCATACTACATACATTATAAAATACATCACTAACAAGTGATAATCAAGTATCAGCAAGTTCACAATATATTGATCTCATCAAACTTCACAACCAGCAAGCAGTAATCATGCAGAAGAAAACCTAATATAGTTTGGATATTTTTGGTAATAAGTAGATACTCGTCAGAAATAAAAACGAACACGGAATACGAAGTCAAACCTCCAATATCTGGGAATCAGAAAATCCTTCTGTTTTCTGCTTTCCATTGCTCATGTAGGTGAAGAAATCAACAGGGAGAACGAGCTACACTTTTCAGAGGGTGCAACCCAAGGTTCTACCAACATTGGTGGCATAACTAATTCTTTTTTTTTTCTTTTCCTTTTGAAAAGAAACAAAGTCATTGGATCCAAATTTATTGTTTTCTTTTAAAAACAAAAAAAAACACAAATACTAATTAATTAATAAAACCAAACAAAACAAATTTCTCAAAATCTCCATGAATTCAGATAATCACAACCATATCCACCATGTATTAATAGATGAAAGATACAAACGAATCACAAAATTGAACATACAAACGAATCAAAACTTCTACATTTTTGTTTTTCTTTTCACTTTTGACAAATGAACATACAAACGAATCACAAAATTGCATTACAATGTTTTCCAACAATCATGTGTTTTCATAAAGAACTACTAGTTTCCTAAACTACCAAAATAAGAGAATATTTTCACCAATCACACACTTAATGAGACATTATTATAATCCCGCTCGGGATATTAATTTCACCATCCTTTTTAAGGAAAGTTGTGAATATTTGAAGAATCTTTTCTATAAATATATAAATAATTTAATACTCGTTCGTCAAGACAAATATCTTTTGAATACTATTAAATTAGATCGCTTTTTCTATATCCATGTAGATCAGCATTTACTTTAGATCATATTAAATTATCTTCGTGCCGTGCTCCATGTATTACTACTTACCAATTACCATCCAATGTTTTAAGCATTCAACATTCAGCACTAAACCGGCAAATGTTTACACAATCCGGTCGAGCAACAAAAGAAACCCCAATCTTTCTTCTACCGTACATGTTTTTATTATTGTTTATTTTTACTTGTTGTACTAAATTCAGTACAATTTAAATCTGTAAAGTCTCAAAACGCCTAGTCTTTTCTTTCCTTAATATCTTAACAACCTCTACTCTGCCTTTCTCTACTACTCTTTTTTTCATGTATGACTTCCAAGGTGTCATGTTTTTTTTTTAATATTTTCCAGGGTACGAATATGTTGTACAAGAGCATCATAAATGTACCACCAATGTCTCTGCCAAATGGCCAGTATTTGTCTAAAAAATTACATGTGCATGGTTGTAGTTGCTTGAGCTATATGGTAGATCCTCTAAGACTCTTATCTAACTTCTCTAAGCAAGAACGATAACCAGTACGTAATGTAATGCGGGATATTTACTTACCAGTAGTGCTGCATATACAGTTAAGTACAAAGATGATCAAGTTGTCTGAAATCATAACTTTTATCTTTTAACGGGTCTAAGCATATATATAGACATGGAACAGTAATATTTTTGACAAATTCTGTTACACAGCTTACTTGTCGATACTGAGAATGAAGGTGTCACAGGGGCAATAACGGTGTGATAAGTGCGGTAAATGCATCGACTAAAGATTTGTATTCTGTGAGGTACAAAAGTATCATCCACAATGTTTCTTTTACAAAGTACAACTTCAACCCTGAAGGTAAATTAAAGAAGATGCACTTAGCGTGTGATATTAAAAACACCTGTGGAAAAAAAACCTGTGAAAGTATAAAATATGTAATTTTCATCATATACCGAAAATAATAGACCATAAACTTGATGTGAATATAATGCCGATATCTGTCTATAAATTACGTGTGCATGGCTGTAGTTGCATACTTGCATGAGCTCATATCGCAGATCCTCTCAGACTCTTAGCTATCATTAACTCTGTACTAACGTGTGACCATGATGTGCTTGGACACCAAGGGATAGGATCATCTCCGGGTACAAATTGGTTTTGAACCACAGTATAGACAGACATGGAGAATGGAGGTGGCACATGGGCAATGACGGTGTGAAATGTACGCTAAATGCATCGATTAAAGATTTGTATAGACCCAAGATATTGAAACAAAAATAGAAAAAATGTTTCCAAACAAAAGGACCAAAACGCTCAAGCGTTTAGAGATACATCAAGTTCTCAACATCATCCAATCCTATAACATCCCACTTTGTTGTTACATAACGGGTAGATGATTTTGTGATTTCAACTTTTCTCATATGATTCTTTTGAATATTGTAAAGAAAAACATAGAAATCAGTTGTTTCTTGTGGACCGATGCTAATGTTGCGAGTTCGCTTAGAATACCTTATATTTTGAGGTACAAGGAGAACCTCACCTTCTCTAGTTGTACCTCGTGGCATCAAACTCAAGCTAACGACCACAGGCATGTTGAGTATATTCAACTGAGAAGGAGGCAACACTAATGTCTTACTCGACCACTGATTCTTCTCTGCATCTTCCATAACCCATACCTTCATCACACCTTCGTTTTCAAAACCATCACCTTCGTTTTCAAAATCAGGATAATCTAAAAAAGCTACTCTTCCACCCCATTCTACAATTTCAATCATAATAGGCAGCCGCGGCAGAAAGGCAAGATCCTCAGGTAGTTGGGGTACACTGATTTCTTCAGAAATCATATCGAAACTCACAAGCACACACTTAGACAAATGCGTCCTGGCGAGGTAATAAAGCATACGGCCATTGATATTGATCGTATTAAACTGTGTTAAAGGACGATGTGCTGGACAACTACTTTGAATATTTCTCCATCGACTTGATACATCTCCTAGTAGCAAGACCCAATGCTCTGACACCAATGTTACTAAGTTCCCAACTCTCTCTCCGCGTTTTGAAACTGTGCAAAACACTTTATATTGATTGTGAACAGAGTCGTGTCCGATACAGTACATGGTCCTCTTAGACTTGTCGTTTTCAACTAGGATGTTAGATTCTTCTATGGCGGGTAAGACAACAAGCTGTCTAGTGGCAGTGTTATATATTTGAGCACTTTGCCCATTGGTAAAGCACATCAAACCGTGAAAAATTTGAGAGACGGAGTAGCCTTCCATCGTTGGGATTGTCAAATCTTGGTCAACTACCAAGGATGACATAGTACTAACATCCAAGTCAGGAGAAGAGGACGAAGATAGTAATACATTCTTGTTGTCGATGCCCAACCACATGAATAGACGTGGCCGTGGTGATGAAACTTTTCGAAAACGGTTGGAAAAAAATTTGGAACAAATTAAGGATAACCAGAGCTTTGAGACTGATTTGAACCTCATTAGGGATTTAGGAGGGAGCCTCGTCATAATATCAATCACGACATCAAAAGGAATCTCCTGCAACCGTTCATGGCTACTGCATATGTCCCTCTGTCTTCTTCTTCTTATTACCTTTGATCTTCTCTTCGCTCCGGCTCCACTTCTATCCCGTTGTAAGATGACGGCTAGGTCAAAAGAAAAAGCCATATCTCTATAATACTAGCAAGAGAAGTCAGTTTTCGACTTATAGCTTTCAAATTAATTATTAGGAAGTTTAATTAGAGAGAGATATTTAATAAACAAAAATATTATACCTAGTTTTCATTATTAAATCTTTTTTTTTAATTGTGGAAACACCGTAACCTACTGGTTAAGGTTTAAAGGCTTCTACAACCAGGTCTGGGGTTCGAATCCCAGACTATGCAATTTCTTGCAGATTATAGGAAATCCAGATTTCAAATCCCAGAAAGAACGGTTTATTAAACAATTATGCAGATTACGGAAAAAAGGCTTACAAGAGATGACGGCTCAGGTGATGCAGTTAGGCGTAGATCTCATAAGGCAGGTAGTATTGTCGGTTGTCGAATCGTCTATGTAATCTTTCTTATATCATAATTGTAATATCATAATAAATCAGCGTTATAAAAAAAATATTTTTTATTTTGATTTTATTTTCCTTAATTGTTTCAAAATAGATTTATAATGTTAATTTCATTATTTCTTTATAATTATTTTCCCAAATTACAAATAACAGGAAAGAAAATATCAATAAACTAAAAATGTATAGATTTTATTTAGGGCAATTCTCTCAAATAGTTTTTTTAAAGTTTTTATCACAAAAATAATCCTAAAAAAATAAAATGATCAAAATAGCTCTTTTATATTTTGAAAATTTTTATTTTTATTTTTTAGAATTTGAAACCCTATTCCCAAAACCCAACTCTTAACTCTGAACCCTAAATCTAGATTAGTTAACCCAAGAGATATAAATGCATATTTTTACCCTTTAATAAAACTTCTTTTGGTCATTTTCCTCTTTGAAAACTATTTATATGAAAATAAACTAAAAAGTGATATCCAAGAGAAAATAAACTAAAAAGTGCTATAATTTGTGTGTGTATACACAAAGAAAAGAAAAATTTTATTTTGAAAAATAATTTAGATATTAAAAATATATATAATGTTACTGTTAATTTTTTAATATCTCAAATCACATAATAGAAATAAAAAGGTAAAGAAAAATATATTACCAGTTAGAAAAGGAAAACAAAAAAATATATAAAAAAAATAAATAACAACTTTATCATCTCATATATGATATATGATATATGATATATGATATATGATATATGATATATCTATATAATATGGTAGCGCTGATCGTGTTACCTTAGCTGATTTCACTACGACTTGCCCCTAGTCTGGTAAAACCGTGGAATGTAACCTTTGAGGGAAGGACATGTAATGTTGTATTGTTGTTGTTGCATTCTAAATAGTTCATACTGGTATTTTCACCTGGATTTTCGACTATGATCACCAAGAAATGGGTGTGATGTCTACCTATCTATCAAGATTCTGGACAGTGAAGAACAAAACCTCTCTTCATACCAATGTAAAAGTACAATAGTTTTGACCAGAAAGAGTTGGGATTTCTAAAAGATATCTTTGTACGGATACTTGACATTCTAACACTAATTAATTAGAAAGATGTGAACTTTTTTTTTGTTTTTATCCCTAAGGCAAAGGTGTGTGCTTTTTTGAGTTTTATTGTTCACAGGTGGCTCGTTTCGTGGGCGTGACAAAAGCAGTGACATAAAGCCGTCGCCAATATTGACTCTCTAAACTATTGGATTTATGTATATAAACTGTATTAGCTGAAACATAATATATAGAAGCTTTAGTTGATGTCTTACTTCACGATCCTCGCCCACAACACCTTCCTCTCTCTCGCTACAAAGTTCACTACTCGTGGATCTCGTGTTCAGGTAAACATCATTGCAATCCACTTGAGAGTCTTATAATTTTTCTGGTTTTGTCTTTCGATCAGAGTACTGATTTTGAGACAAAAGATTCCAACTTTTTGATCCCGGTTCATGTCCACACTAAGATGCTCTGTTTTTGTTCATGAACCTCTGTTTCTCATACTATGATGGCATGCTCTGTTTTCGTTCTTCAACCTCTGTTTCTCAAAATTGAAATTTGATCGTTTGCTTTCAATTTTTGGCCATAAGTGTACACTAGCAATGGCTCGATCTGCGGTTGATGAGACATCAGACTCTGGAGCATTTCAAAGAACTGCTTCAACATTCCGTAACTTTGTCTCAAGAGATTCCAACTCTCAGTTTCCAGCTGAACCTGGTAGATACCATCTTTACATATCGTATGCTTGTCCATGGGCTTCTAGATGCCTCTCGTACTTGAAGATCAAAGGACTTGACGATGCTATAAGCTTCTCGGTTCGTAGACTCAAACCCCTTTTAAAACTGCTTATGTTCATGACAATATTGACTGAATAGTTTCCTTGTTTGGTTTCCATCAGTCTGTTAAACCCATTTGGGGAAGAACAAAAGAAAGTGATGAGCATATGGGATGGGTCTTCCCGGATTCAGACACTGAGGTTCAAGGAGCTGAACCTGACCATCTTAATGGTGCTAAGAGTGTAAGAGAACTCTATGAGATTGCTAGCCCAAACTACACCGGGAAGTATACTGTTCCTGTAAGTCTTTTTTTTTTGCTTCTCAATATTTGTTTTTGCAAGTCTTCTTGAGTTGGAACTAGATTATTTTTAATGACAGGTTCTCTGGGATAAAAAGCTGAAGACTGTTGTGAACAATGAGAGCGCAGAGATAATCAGGATGTTCAACACTGAGTTCAATCATATTGCGAGGAACCCTGATCTTGACCTTTACCCTTCTCATCTCCAAGCCAAAATCGATGAAGCTAATGAATGGATTTACAGTGGGGTCAACAACGGTGTGTATAGATGTGGTTTTGCAAAGAAACAAGAACCTTACGAGGAGGTAAGTGCGAGAGACAGTACTGTCTATTCTACATGATCCCATGAGAGTTTAAAAGTTGTTATGGTTCTTGTTTGTAGGCAGTGCAGCAAGTGTATGAAGCACTAGATAGATGCGAGGAGATTCTAGGAAAGCATCGTTACATCTGCGGTAACACTTTGACTGAAACAGATATCAGGTTGTTTGTGACAGTTATAAGATTTGACGAGGTAAGTGAAACCGACAAGAACTAAAGAAACACAATAAGGGAACAAGTTTTTTTATTTTGAAACATTGATGATGCAGGTTTATGCGGTTCATTTCAAGTGCAACAAGAAACTCTTAAGGGAGTATCCGAACCTGTTCAACTACACGAAAGATATTTTTCAAGTCCCTGGTATGAGTAGCACCGTGAACATGAACCACATCAAGCAGCATTACTATGGAAGCCACCCTTCGATTAACCCTTTTGGGATCATCCCCCATGGACCAAACATCGATTACTCTTCGCCACATGATCGACACAGATTCTCCAAATGATAAATAACAAGTCTTTTGGCACTTGAGTTATCTTCAGAAAGTTTCCAAATAAAGTTTGTGTCTTTTAATATTTTAAAGTGATGTTTGAGAAAATAAAAGCTTGATGTTTATCATGTTACAGTTTGTAGTCTCAGTAGTTGAGACAATGTTGGTCTGATCATAAATAAACTTTTCTTCCCACTACAACATTGCATTTTCTGAAATTCAAGGCTTCATGTGAGATTTACAATCTTGCTAGGGACCTCGTTGATAAAAATTCTTGTAACTCAAAATTTTTTTTTTTAGTTTTTCCAATTCTGTAGCTGGTTTGTTTGTCTCCGCAAAATTGAAAGTCCAGAACCCGATTTTCCAGCCCTTAGGTTGGATACTTATTTGATCAAAAACAAAATCAGAAAACTAGCTCATAAACACAGTAATTATTAGTTCAAATTAAAAGCTGTAATATTTGATTTTAGTAAAAAAGAGATATGATTTTTATAGAAAAGTCATGAGCTTTTGCTTTGTTTAAGTTTTCTGAGAAAACGTTTCATGTGAAACAGGTAAAACGATCACTCTCGACCGTAACACAAGTATTGTGGTTCCTCAAGATAGAGCTGGTCTACTTGCAATTGATGTCTTAGACCCTGATCAGGTAAATGTTCATAGTTTCTGCACATTCTGTTCATTGAGCTTTGTTTAGATCGTTGATCAAGTCAAAGACATTGTGTAGATTGTTGGACGAGTGTTCTATTTACATGAGATGATTGTTGAGATGCTTGGTTGGGGATGGCAAAACCCTTTTTGGTTTTGGTTATGATTTCGCCAAAGCAACATGTGAAAACAACATATCTCTTCTGAATTTTTTTTTTATATATAAATTAAGGTTTTGGCGTTAACGTTGATGGTCAGTTTATTAACAGTTCTGGTGTTTGCAATTTTCCGTAGACTTCAGGAAATTAAGGACTTATTTGCTGAGAAGTTGGAATCAGTTTACAAAGCTTCAGGAGAGAAGAATATCAATGTTATCTATGGGAGGACTGTTGGTGAAATGTTTCATGAGTCTGCACAGTGATGTATGTATTTGTAAATCAGTCCTTATGTTATCTTTACATCTCAATCTGATTTTTTTTTTTTTGTGGTGGAAATTCTACTTTTCATTAGATATTCGACAAGTATGTACAGAATTGGATTGCTAGTGCTGCTCCATTTCGAGGTAACTTCACAGACTTTTAGTAGTTATGATTGTACGCGAGACACTTACCAAGACTGATTGGTTATTGATTTCAGGTAGGGATGTTTAAACGGATAAGAAGCCCGCGGGCCTGACGGGTAAATTTTAAACGGGCAGCGCCCGTACCCGTTTAATTCAACATAAAATCATAACTGGTTCACAGAGGGTCGGCCCGTTAAGGGTGTTTCTTATACGGATTTACCCGCAAAATAAAAGGGTGCCCGTTTAATTTTTCTTTTTTATACAAAAAGTATATAAAACGACGTCGTATGATATTAGGTTTTGTTTTGATCTCAAAAATTAAAATCTTCATGCCGTCAAGTTTTTCCTCTGTGTCAATGAAATTGAGAAAGTGAAAAACGTGAATCGAATTTGAGGAACACAATTGTGGGTTTCTTTGTTTTCTTCACTGAGAGAAGGTAAACATCTAATTTCTTCTATACTTTCTCATTTTGTCTTTAGTTTCTTCTGATTTTGATTATGGGTTGCAGGTTACTTTGGTTCCAACTGCCAAGGGAACGTTTTTGCTGTGAGCCTGTGGTCCTGTTTGCTTCCTAAATCCTAATACTTCAAGTGAGTTTCTTTGTTTTGTGTGATCTATTTATGGAGAAGATGGTATTTTATTTCATCTGTATATTGTTGTGATATGCGATCTGTTGATGCCTTTTAGTAAGATTACTACATTCTTCTCAAGTTCTAAGTACCCTACATCTAACTTGTATTCCACAGAAGTGTGGAGGATAGAAAGGTTGTTGAAGAGATTTGCTAGATGTGATGATGCTGGAATAAGAGAAATGGTTCATCGAATGCAAGATAAGTTTGATAAGTACTGGGAGGATTACAATGTGATTTTGGCGATGGGAGCTGTCTTAGATCCGAGAATGAAAATTTAGTTTCTTGAAAAAGCTTATGAATCTTTGGATCCTACTATTTCTGCCTTAAAGATTCAAGCACTTAAGGATAACTTGGAGTTGCTCTACAAAGACTATCAGGCCAGAAAATTGGCAAGCTCCTAAGGTTTCTCAGCTACACAAACTCTATTTGAGATAGTGAATGAATCGCCACTTGAAAAAGATTTTGACAGTGTAAATGTAGTATAAATATATAAAATTTTATAAGCATAGTACTCTTATTGGTAAACTGATATGAATCTTTTTTGTATAGGATATTTTTGAGTTAGAAAGAGGCATAGCAGCTGGTGTGGGCAACTCTAAGACACATTTGGAAATCTATTTGGAGGAGCCAAGAATAGACAGAAGAGTTTTTCCAGACTTGGATGTTTTGGGTTACTGGAAGGATAATCATCATTGACTTAGTGATTTGGCTAACATGGCGCGTGATTTTATCACCATCCTTATTACTACAGTTGCCTCTGAGTCGGTCTTTAGCATTGGAGGTAGAGTTTTGACTCCTTACCGTAACGGGCTGCTTCCAGAAAATGTTCAAGCTTTGCTTTGTGCACGCAATTGGCTTCGAGAATATGCAGAGTTTCAAGGTGATTAAAGAAATTTTGCAAGAACAGTTTATAGCTAAATGATTCTTTGACTGATTTACATTTTAAATTATAGGTACCATTGAAGATACTGATGACACTGGCATTGGAGATGTCGGAAAAACAACAAGTAACTCACGAGCAGAAAGTTCAAGGCCAGGAGAATCAAACATGCAATGAGAATGAGCACGAGCGTCACAGTGAAGAAGTAACCTTGACTGTTAATTGTTCTGTTCTGTTTGTACTAAGAGTTTCGATGATGCCCACTATTTTATTTATTGTAGTATCATATGAGAAGAGTGTTTGTTTTCTGTGGTGTTCTGGTAAGTAGACATCAGATAGTCTTAGGTGTTCTGGTCTAAGTAGACATCAGATCATGCTAAGTGTCTTTATGTGTGTGTAGGAGAGAGACGTAATTACAAGATGTCTTATATAAGGAATAATAAACGCTTTGTAATAAGACTTTCTTGATTCCTTGATGAGTTTGTACTATTTCTTATATTTTGGTTTGAAATATTTTCAGATAACAAGAAGAAGAAGATGGAGAAAGGGAAAGGGGTTGGTTTGAGATAAAGGAGGAGGATGAAGTTGGTTTCTATCTTTTTTTTTTTTAATGGTTTGCAGTTTTTTTA
The DNA here is from genome assembly GCA_016432835.1 of Brassica nigra. Taxonomy (NCBI): domain Eukaryota; kingdom Viridiplantae; phylum Streptophyta; class Magnoliopsida; order Brassicales; family Brassicaceae; genus Brassica; species Brassica nigra. Next base: position 8,835,171 of record CM028247.1, on the reverse strand, counting down.
TGAAGTAAACTTTATGTACTTTCAGATTTTCTATGGTTTGTTGTATTTCACTTTCTAAGTTTAAGATTTTATGTAGTCGCAGATTTTAAATATGTATTAGATATACAAATCAGGTTTATTACATATTAAAATAATTAAAACTGCAATTAGCTAAAAAAGAAATAATAACATTGCATAAAAAAAATTAAAACAAAGACAAGGTCATTACACGAAACAGTTTCTTCGGATTTACATGGAAAAAAACAATAACAAATCTGTATCTAAAGATTAATTAAACTGTACCTGGGAAAAAAAATAAACGGACTCACAGGTCTAAACGGACACCTCTATGTTAAACGGGTTCACAGTTAAACGAGTTGAAACGGGTTTGCTGGTTAAACGGGCATGTGTTCATGGGCTTTAGACGGGCAGGGCTATAAACGGGCAGGGCTTAAATAGGTCCGGGTAGCCCGTTTTAACATCCCTAATTTCAGGTACTCTCTGGATACATTATATCGACTTTACTGAATGGAATGTCATTTGTCACTGGCTGGGAACAGAACTTTTTCGTCTCAAAATGGAGCATGCATCAACTGGTAAACGGATGATCAGTTCACAATAATCTCTTTTGATTATATATATATATATATATATATATATCTTCTGATACAAGTTTTCCCCTTGTTTCTTATGTTGTCTTCAGCTTATTGAGTGTCCATCCATATACGACCTGATGTGTTGCCCTTATTTCAAATGGGAACTCCCTCCCGTTTTAGAGCTGTGGCAAGAGAAAGAGAGCAATGATGGAGTCGGAACTTAATTCTGGTGTAGTTCTTGAGTTTTCACAAAGCTCTTTCTAATAATAAGGCAAGTGGCTAGAGCATTAAAGGACCACTGGTTTAACGTTTTCATAGATAACGAGAAGAGGAAGCAGAGGCATCGAATACATATTCAGCGCGATCGAAAGATAAAAAGTCGCTATAGTGATCTTCTCTGATAGGTACGCAGCGTCAGAGTGGTGTCTGCACGAAGCGGTAAAGATTTGCAATAGTTACGTTTAATTTGTCCTTGCCACCTTATATTATGGACTTACACAAGAAAATCAATTTACTCACGAAGAAAGAATATGAAGCTGTTGAAGGTTTCTGTTCAGCTTTTTCATGATTTTCGAATCCGAGTCGGACCAGTGTAAGAGATCGATCCAAGTAGCAAACAGTCAACCAGAGCCGATTTTAAGGAAACCCTAATAAAACAAATTTTGACCCCAATATTTAGAGAGTTAATATGCATAATTTTTTTTCAAAAAATATACATAAATTTAAGGATTCTTAAATTATAGAGATCTATTTCTATTAAAACCTTAAATGTTTATGGTTTTAATTAAGGATACTGCTGCTAACACTGTTTTCCTTTTGGTGTTTTCGAGTTTTTTTTTTGTTATTTTTTTTAAATCAGATTTTGTTGGAACTATCATTTTCTTTAAAATTAACCATCTAGCTAACGCCTGAATCACATTTTACATCAAACTGAGTAATCTACGGTTCCAAAAATTGAATCGGTCCATTTTCTTTCCATTTCGTCTACACAACTTCTTTAAGCTCCAAGATCCTAATCTTTCGCATTTTCTTCCGAAAATCAAACATGTAATGTAAATAACTTTGGAAGGGCTAAAATATATAGTAAAATCTCCCAATCAAAAACCGAAATAAAGGTTGATAAAAATGCAACAAATCAGATTCCCTACGGCTAACCATCAAGAAATACAATTTGACTTACAAATCATTATAGTTTTTACCAAAAAATAAACAAATCATTATAGTTTTAAACTAGTAGAACCCGGAGAGAAATATCTTACTGTACTGATCATATCTCTATATGCATCATATATGAAATGTTGACAACATGAATGTCTTTTCATGCATAAGTATGTTTACTATAATTAAAAAATGTAAACTAAACATGGCAAAATACACGCATCAATACTATTAAAATTGGATCATGATCAATTGATAGTAGTTTGGTCCAACTATTATTTTCAAACCATATATCCATTGTATAACGTAAATGGTATTAACCATAACTGCTTTTTACTAACAAAATAATGTTGCAACCTCCACTTCTCCATATGTTCCGGGACCATTTTGACTCAAGTCGACAGTTGCAAAAAATAAATATTATTATTTCCTTTTGGTGTATATAACAAATCCTTTTGTTGCAATACATGTCAAGACAACATCTAATGTAAGTTGAGATATTTGTCTATTGTATGGGTTAGAAATTTTTTATAAAACTAAAATTTTATCTTACCTAAATCATGTACACAAGTTTATAGTAAAATTTGTAAGAAATGAAAAAATGAAAAACATAAATTATATAAATGTTTATATTTATAATATTTATTAAATAAAATTATCAACAAAAATAATGTTAAAATAGGATTTAACAGAGTTAAAATGAACTTTTAATATATATGAATATCTATATAAACTCATTTAGTTTAACAGGTTCTAAATAGGTTATTCAATTAAAAATATTTATTAAATTTTGTTTTACTTAAATTTAGTGAAGACCATATTAACCGATTTATATATATATAACAGAATATATTAAATTTATTTTTCAAACATTTTCCAAAATTTTTGTTCGGTTTTCTTGGGTTGGATTTAATTTTTGGTTTTCGGATATAAAACTTTAAGAACGATTCGAATATAAAGGTAAAGTCTAATAGAATATGAGACTTTGATTTTCAGGTAGACTCCAAATCAGATTTTTGGGTAATATTTTAGGTAACTAATAAGAAAATATAATATGTTGTAAACTTTAGGAATAGAACAAATGTATAGTCATGCAACTTGACATATTTAATATAATTACCAAAAATGAAATTAAATTAAACTAATATTAAATATAATATATATGATTACAAAAAACATAAATATAAAATTTAAATTTCCCAAAAAAAATAAAAGAAAATATAAGAATCTAGTTAAGGTTTATAAAAAAACAGTGGTGTCAGTGACAAAAAAGGTGGTATTAGTTAACTTATCAACTTAACCGCCAATTGATAATGCTTGTTTTCTGTCATGATCCATTTGTCTCGTGAATGACCCACATGAACCAACATGGATGATGATACTTTTGTTGTTTATGCGTTTATTAAACTCACATAAGATATACGATAATTTGATAAAAGGAATTATATAATCTTTACTTTGACCGGTAGAAACAGTATCTGCTATAACATTTGGATGATAACTAAATCAAAAGAATATAGATATCGGTTAATCATTCCATAATTTATATAACTATTAGTGGTAATAATAGATTTTGATGAGAAAAAAAAAGTTGGTAATAAGAAAATTTGCTATTTGGTAAAACCATTTCGTTGTATATTAAAACGTGTGTGTGCATGCGTATCGAGGAATCATTTAGTAAAATAGTCTCATCAACAATGCCTTCGGTCAAAAAAAAAGAAAAAAAAAACACAGTCTCAACAACAAATCGGTTTGGATATTTCACACTGATATTGACATTTAACTAAAAATATACAAATCACTTTTTCACTGATAGTTTTTTTCCTATAATAGCCGCCTACTGATTTTGTTTTTGCTATATTAGCCGCCTAAGATTAGAATCTTTGGGCGGGTTAATATATTGACATATTTTTTTCCCTTTTCTGGTATTACTAAAAACTTAACATTCTTTTCAACCCTATGTTGTGGTTGGGAACTGGGATTGATCTATTACTGTGGTGGACACCATGAGTCATGACATTAGCTCAGTTGGGTCGCCTACGGCTACTATATTGTGTTCGTCTCACTAATCTAAATTTGAATTCTTAACTTTTGTATCATGCGAATAAATCTTAAATATTAAATGGATGCAAGCAAAATGTTATAGCATTGTGTGTAACGGTCAATGGTTGAGCAAATAACGCATCAATGTTTTTAGACCGATAAAAAAGTTGTATTGTTAGAGTAAACTAACGGAAAATTTCCAGTTTAATACGAGCAGAATTAGTTGTTTTGATTTACATGTTATTTTTATAATTTTACACCGTACATTTGATGCAAGAAAATATGTTGATTTTGTATTTTTGTGAAATGAATAAAATTCTCTGTTATAAATTAATTTATAATTATTTTCATAATATATTGGAGGAATAATTTGGATATTTCAAAAAAAATTATCTGTTGGTATTTTAAAATTCCTTGTTGGCTAAATAGTTGCTAATGCAAAGAATTTTAATTTCTTTAGACTAACGCAATACACAATAGTTTTCTTATTTTAAAACTTAGCACAATGGCTAGTTTGGTTAGGGCATCTCTAATGACTACCTTTTTTTTAAGAGGATGTAAACTCAAAATGAATTTATATTTTGTTCCAATGGTTTCCCTCATTTTCCCCTCAAGAAGAATAATTTCAAATATATTATGTTATTACTACTTATTATTAATTCTAAAGTAATGGTTATTATTAATAAAACTTACAAATTTTATCCGAATATCATTTTATTTTAATTAATTCTTCATTATATACATAAGTTTAGTTTTTAAAAAGATACAAGAGTTTATATAGACTTATAATTATATTATGAAAGTATTAATAATTTCTTTACAGTATGAAAATATTTTGAGTTTTTAAATGTAAAATATTATATTAAAATTTAAGATCAATTTATAAATAAAATCCTAACACAATTTTTTTTCTCAAATGGTGCACAATTGAAAAAAAAGTTCTCTATTTTTTATATTTTTCCTCAAAATAAAGAACCATTGGAAATGGTCTTACAAGTTACAATGACAATTAATATACAATAGTTTCATCCAGAGTATTTAACTCCGATGGCCACAATAACAACGTACTTTGATTGATTGTATATTTTACATTTATATAGCTTACAAGAAGTTGACAAAAAAAAGTATAGCTTTTACAAGAAAACATGAACTGAAAAAAAAAAAAAAAAAAACATGAACTGAAAAAAAAAAAAAAAAACATGAACTGGTCCACAAAACGCGAAAGCAACAATCGAAGGCCAGAAATAAACAAAATACCATCGTAGAACGTCTAGTCGATTTTGTCCTTATCTCTTTTACATATTCAACTCTTAGTTTATTGGTACACAAGATAAGTAAAGAAAACCCGACTTTTTTGTCACGTCAAACGTACTCAACTTTAGAAAAAACGATATTGAGTATTATTTGGCCCCGCTCCTACGACATTTGTGGTTGAACATAATTACTGTTGTTGACAAATCTCGTGATAGTAATTGCTACATATGGGAAATGTGTATGTCGTATAGTCACACTCACATACATTCATGTATTGTGTATAATTTTAAAATGGTTAGCAATTGTTTTATTTATCTGTAATTATATTAAACTAAAGTTTTTTTTAAAAAAAATTCTGTATTAAACTAAGTAAGTGAAAATAAAAGATCTATACAAAAAGATATAAACTGTAAGCAAACATCAATATGAATGGCCGGTTATTCTTTTATTAACTAATCAAAATCTGAAGTGTCCATCAAATCACAATACTAGTATTGTAATGTAAGCCAAATTATAATGCACCGTTGGTCATAATGTTAAGGCATGTTTAGTTCAAAGATTAGTACGGTAGTCGATGTTTGTCCAAATCATGACATCGTAAATCATATGTTTAGCTCAAATTTTGTTTTTATATGAAAAAATCTAAACTAAACATCTTTGATAGATAGTAAGCTAAGTATGATTAGATCTGATTGATGTCGTCGTCAAAACTTAATAGGCGGGATTGGTGGGGAAAACGAAATCATGGAGTGCATTTAACATTATTATATTTAGATAAATGACGATGATGCTGATGATGAATGATTAATTATGATAATGAGTAATGACTCTGAATCTAACCTAATTCCAGTTACTTTGTATATATTGTTCTTTAATTGTGCAACCATTTTCTTTTATCAGCTTCTTTTACTAAACATTTATTGCATAACAAGTTTTCTCCGTAATCCAACACTTTTCCTTTTCATCACAAATAATTGACAAATTTTTCGTGCTTTAGATAGTGAGATTTTATATGAAAAAGAGAAATTTTCTTTTAAATGTGACATGTCCAGTCATTTAGAACGTAAGAGCTTTAAACATTACATATTGGATATATTTTCTCTTGACATCAGTAGACGTTGAATATCATGTACCTGTACAACTAGATGATTTTCCCGTGCTCATGCACGAGCATAAATATTAACAAAACAAATATATTATTAAAATTAGTTAATATTTATTTTAATTTTAATTATTATGTAAATTTTATGCATGATTATTTATAAATAATAATATATTATTTTAATTAGACATGTGATTTTGGATATATAATATTTAATTAGGTTGATAATTATTTAGGTATATTAGATTGATATAATTTTCAAAATTCAATCATAACCTTTTTTATTTTTAACAGATTAAAATTTTGATTAATTTAATTATTTGCATTTAGTTGATTGTTTTTTTAGATTTCTAAAATATAGTTTAATAATTTTGTGTACATTCATATAAGAAAATAGCTTAATACATAAAGAAACTATATAATATGTCTCATATTTCTGCTTATGTAATAAATTATATTTTCTTGCGTTGTATATAATTCTTTAACTCTATTTATACTTCGATATATCAATAAAACTTTTTTAAACAATACATTTGTATATAAAATTATTTAAGATTATTTTAAAATAAATATATAATTTTAATATTAACATTAGTTTTGGGAACTTTTATTTGAAATTATATTGTGTATAATATATATTTTTGTTTATAAAATTTATCATTGTAATTCAATTAATATTTTATTTTCATCATATATGTTATTTAGAAATAATAAAGAAAGGAAATAAAAATTAAAACAAATAAATTTTTTGATAGTAACAGTTAAATATAATATTTTAATTTATTAAGTTTACCTATGTAATTAACCATCAAAAAATAAAAATGATTGATACACGTGAAAAATAACTTCTCTAATTATATATGAAAATTTTACTTTTACACTTTTTGGTACCACTTTTTGGATACACTTTAAATTGATAAAGAAAATAATTCTAAAAATTAATATATATATATTATTTTATTTAAGATTATATTTTAAAAGTAATAAATTATTTTAATCCAACATTATTTTTTGGGAAATTTCTTTTTATGAATGTATAATATTAATTTTGTTTTTAAATAATAATTGTTTCTTTGATAACTATTTTCTTTTATTATATATGGTATTTGGAAATAAAATGGAAAGGAAAAAATAGAAAAGTTGATAATGGCAATTAGATCTTATAGTTTTTAATTCATTAAGAGTAGCTATGTAATTAATCATCGTGAAAGTTAACGTAAACGCGACACATAGTAAACTGACTTTTCAAATAATATTATAGAGATTAGCTGTATTCTCCCATTATATATTTTATAGTTTATAATGTATATCAAATAGCAAATAGGATTCACCACAAGCATCAAACTGCAAGTTCAACGCAGAAATAGTATATTGCGCTTAATAAGCATCCAATGGTTGCAGATTTTTAATTGAGAAATCAACGTAACTGACAAAATTATTTAATTTAATTTACTTTTAGGAAAAAAAGATTTGATAATAATATTTACCAACTTATATATGCAAACTATCCGTTCAACATGATTTTTAAAATTCGTTTCAAAAATAAAATCAGTATTTTAATAGCATGAAACTCTCTACTAGCAAGTATTCTTTGGAGGAATAACAATATACAGTAAGAAAAGTCGGTATCGTAGTATGTACACAACTACACACAGATAATCGAAAAAAAAAACTATAAGTATCCTTAATCCATCTAGACATACATATTGATCGTACATATGCAAATAAACTCCTTTACAAAAGTAAAGAGAACAAGAATTTGTTCCAAAGTGAAGTGTATCATCTCATGTTTAGGATACTAAAGTAAGGTACGAAGGCGAATACTGGACCAAAAAGTATTCTTTTTAAAAACGTTGTATATTGTTTTGCACCATGTGTCTCGGACTTCCCGAACATTTTGGACGAAAAAAGAAAGATCTTTTTGCCTCATAGTTGATAAGATCAAGCAAAAAGCAAAGAGCTGGACAAACAGGTTTTTATCTTCAGCAGGGAAGATGATCATGGTAAAAAGCGTTCTCTCTCCGATGCCGTCTCACTCAATGACGTGCTTTAAACTCCCGGTCTCCCTATGCAACCAAATACAATCAGCGGTGACCAGATTCTGGTGGGATTCCAACTTGGGTGAAAGGAAGATGGCGTGGGTGTCGTGGGATGAAATGGCACAATCAAAGACCAACGGAGGGCTTAGATTCCGAGATTTCAAATGCTTTAATGATGCTTTCCTTGCAAAGCTAAGCTGGAGATTACTATCAAACCCATCTTGTCTCCTTGCAAGAACCCTGTTCGGAAAATACTGTAATCACGAGGATTTTTCAGAAGTCCAACAGGCTTCAGCGATATCTCATGGATGGAGAGGCGTTTTGATAGGACGGGATCTGCTGATGCGCAATATGGGCTGGGCAGTGGGTGATGGAAAATTGATAAAAGTCTGGCAAGATCCGTGGCTGAGTACATCACAACAAAGACAACCTATGGGACCACCTACTGAAGCTTCTCAAGCAATGGTGGTGGCAGATCTGTTTCACACGAACTCGCAGGAATGGAACCAAGCTACCATCTAGCAACACTTCCCGGCTCTGATGGATACGATCCTAAGCATCAAACCGAGTAATCAAGGGGCCCCGGATAAACGGTTCTGGCTCCACACAAAGGACGGAATCTATACAACAAAGTCTGGTTACGTTGCGGCGGTGGAGATCCGAAACGAAGGAAAGAACAGAGGACGGCATGATCACACGATCAACTGGGACAAAGGAGTGTGGAATCTACAAACTACCCCGAAAGTACAGTTACTGATTTGGAAGGCGCTAAAAGGAGCACTGCCAGTAGAAGAACAAATGCAAGTCAGGCAACTTCGTTTCGACCCGCTCTATAAGCGCTGTGGAAACCTTGAATCTATTAATCACCTCATCTTTCATTGTGATTTTGCTAAGAAAGTGTGGAGTGATGCGCCTTTTGCACATCAAGTTGATTTGAGAGGATCATTAGATTTAAAGAATGATTGGCTGAGTTTATTATCGATTCCTTGTGTGCCTCCTGTGGGCATCACTTCCAGTTCTCTAGCACCGTGGATTGTTTGGGCTTTGTGGACTGCAAGGAATAATTTGATCTTCAATGACAAAGACTACACGACAGACCAGGTCCTAACAAAGGCAATCGTCGCAGCAAAGGAATGGCAAAGTGCTCAGATTAAAGAGGTCTGTATTCCTCAGTCTACGAGACAATCGGAATCTAAACCTGGAGTGGGGGTTGTAGTTCAGATAGATGCTGCTTGGAATGAGAGTACTAAAAGAGCAGGACTAGGATGGGTCGTTAAAAAGACAGAAGGTGACCAAGTTTTCCAAGCCACAAGTCCTTTCGTAAGCACGCCATTGGTGGCTGAAGGGCTTGCTTTGAGAGAAGCTATAAAGAAATGCAAAGAGCTGCGGATCCGGCAATTTCGATGTGAATCGGACTCTTCTCTGTTGATCAAAGCCCTGAATTCAAAATCAAAGCCTCCAGAGCTCTATGGAATCATTGCGGACATCCGCTTAGATTGTATTACTTTTGATTATGTTTCTTTTAGTTGGATTCTCCGAGAAATGAACCTTATTGCTGATCGCTTAGCGAAACAAGCTCTAAACCTTGTAGCAGTTCCTACTGCATGATTTATAAAAGTTGTGTTCCAAAAAAAAAAAATTGTTTTGCACCATATGATCTCATTTTATATTCTTAGGAAAACATTGCTAAAACTAAACAAGTTTGAGAAAATATTAAACTGAAAAAAAAATTTACAAAATAACTAATGGTACACATATATATATATATATATATATTTTTTTTTTGATAGGAATATATATGAACTATATGGCGAATCAACACCCAAGCAATTTGGATTTAAGTCAATTCCTATCATTATAAAGTGGGAAAATCAAAATCCTAATATTAGTGTATGAAATTCAGATTAGATATTCCTACTAGTGTAATACGGTTATGCACTTTTTCATTATAAATTGATTTACTTTTTATCTCATTTTGTTCCGATGACTAAGACTAACGATTTTAACGATTTTGCTGTTGATAAGTAAATTTATCATCTCAACAAAAGATATGAAAGGAATTCAAAAGAAGAAAAAAGATGCTATGATTAAAAAAAATAGATCTATGCGTTTTGCAATGATTATTTAAAGTTTATGCTGTCATTACCTTAATACAGACAAATTAGCCCCAGGTTCTGATCGGTCTTCGCTAATTTTTTAAGATTTGCATGAATTTTTAAAAGTACAAAAATCGTCACCTAATATGCCCTTCCTTCGTCAATCTAGCAAAAGCTAATTTGACATATTTTATACTTGTTGGATCAACCTTTTACTTTGATATTAGATTTAAGTATATCAACAAGTTATAATATAGCTAATGGTCTCTCAACACTCATTTATTTTATTAATGGGTCACACCATTATCTATCTTCGTGTTTTCTTTAGTCTCACGTTGCTTTAGTCCGGTCTTTACGTGCCTCTTCAGAAAACCCAACTTCATTTTATGTCGTATGCCACTAATCATCCAGACTAAATTGACTCTCACCTCAAATTAGACGGGTCAGAGTAAAATTATTTTAAAACAAAAATAATTCGTGAAGTCGTGAAGTTCGAGAACCGAGTTGACCTAATCTGCCATACGTTAAACCCGTGATTCAACCTGTGGATCAATCTGATTGACACCTACTAGTAGTTGGTGCCGATAAGGATGGACCAAATTGATTTTTCTACACTTTATACATGTTTGATTTCTCTTCCACTTTCTCATATTTTCCTTCTCTTTTATAATATGAATGTAAACATAAATGTCACTATCTAATATATGTAACACATATCATATCAAAACAAATATGAAAAGCTCAACTGTTAGTTGAAAAAACTATCCGCGACGTGAAGGATTCTGTTAATAATATGTTTATAAAATCAAATGCAGTTGACAACAATAATCTATTTATAGGATTGAAAATCCATTTCACACTACTTGCATATCTCTATTCTGATTAATTGTAAGTTATATTAATATCATTACTCATCTTGTCACGTTTTCCTCAAAGCATGAATTCAGCCACGCATGTCTCCACCTATCTTGTTCGTTTGTCTAGCTTATGAAATCAATATTTACTATAAACCTATTCTATAGAAGATAAATTAGGAAGGAATATGAATACGTATAATGGGACAAATAAGTCTGTTCTAAAATGATAAAAGGCTCTGAGCAAGTCTTAAGATAGGGATGATGTAGGCGTAGTGTCTGACATTGAAGCAATACGAAGAATTAGACAAACGAATATGTCAATAAGAAATAAAATACAAACCAAGAAGATAAATAAAAGACAACCGAAGATGTCTTTGTCTGCTAGTTTGGTTTATCCCGAAACCTATGCTTTCTAAACATTATTCATAATAACTTTATATATCATATATATATATATAGGTATATATATATTCTTTCGATCTTATAAAAATAAAGAATAAAATATTCAAATATGAGAAAATATCCATGACTACTTTCTTTTGTAAATTCAGATAAAGATAAATTAAAAGTGATATAAAGTTTTATACACTAGATTCGCATAAATATCTTACTATAATAAAAGGAAAATAAGCTTAATAGAGAGAGTGTCCACATCAGACTATAAAATTAGCCAATAGGGAGCTTCTAAATATTCACCTCAGCAATAAGTGGATCCCACTAAAAAAAATATGTAATAACGAAGTTTTGTTTCCATCTAAAGCCAAACGCCTTGATAAAAAAAAAGCCAAACGTCAAAACCCAAGAGTCGGAGACGTCGATTGTGTAACGTAGTCCACCACCATCAAAGCTATTAAAAGCTTCAACTCATCCATACTCTTCATCTCTCCCCCGAATCCAAATCTCCTCTGGTAGCTTCCATGGATGAGAAATAGTCAGATTTCCAGATCCAAAGCTTTGAATAAATCTAGCACCAAAGCTACCAAATATCAACCAGCACATCCATGTCTAAGAATCCAGCAAAATCACCACTAAAGCTCCAACTGAATCAACCACCAGTTCCATGGATAATAAAAAAGAGGTTGCTTGGCTCCATCTACAGCTTTGAATCCTGCAAAAAGAAAGATCCTCATAGAGCTTGATTTGTTATTTATGGCAAAGAGGTATGGCTTGATATTCTAAATCCCTGAATTTCATAACTTTTTTTTTATCATCTAACCTATACTACACCTCAACGTGAATCTCTGGCATAGCGAATCGAAGTGTTTAAAATTTCGGCGTGGATCTCTCTTTAACCTCTTTATCTCAATTTTTTTGACACTTTCAAGGTCTATCCGTTCTTCAAGAACATAGTTTAGCGATTGAGTTCAACTGGTTCGGTTCCATTCATGCAAAGAGTTTGAAGCGATCTCTATGGTAAGGTTTAGGTTTTGTTGTCGAATACATTAAATTATTTAAATTATTTTGCTTTTTGTTGTTGGGTATTTTATTGGGATGATAAAGATCCGAGTTATGGTAACCAAGCTGAGATCAAAGCAAAGGTTGTAAGAGACAAAGAGAGAGGCTTTAAAAGGTTTGTTGTTATCGATTATTTCTGTTTTAGTTTTGTGTTTATGTTAGTTTAAAATGTAGCAATTTTTAGAAACTTACTTCCGATGGGGTGATCTCCTTTTAATTCAACTGAAATCAATGATAGATAAATCAACAATAGAGTTGTTTAAATTTTCTTCGTATGGAAACCATCCGATTCACTCCATACAAGATGATCGCATTTTATGTTGAGACGAGCTTCGGCGATGGTGTGGTATCAGAAACATCGCTTCAGCTCCAGAGGAAGGTAATAATCGTTTTTCCACTGTAGTTATAAAGGTATAGTAATTTTACTTTTTGGTTTTGATTGCCAAATGGTCTTAGTTCTCAACTACCATTTATAATCTTTATCCTCATTTTTCAGCCATATATTACTTAAATTTTTTTTTCTGGTGAGCGGAAATGTCATACAACAATTATCTTGGTGTTGACTCAGCAATCACAGATCGATTCTGAAAACCCGACATGTGCAGTCATGAAGCACACAAATCCTTGTGGTGAGGCCTACCGGCTAGCTGTAATAGCTGATCCAGGAGCACCTTTGGTGGTATTGTAGCCGCCAATGTCAAAGTAGACAAGGTAATTGATTGATGAACATGGATCTACAACGATTTATTCTCTTATTCAGTTCATCTCACTAATAAAACTGAGCACATGCCATTTATTCAGGATTCTTCGCAACAAAAGAAAAGACATCTATTGTGTTACCGATCACAATCTCACCATCTGTTTCACTCGAATATGGTCCTCGAGCTTCAATACAACCCAGTTGTGATCGAGAGAAACATGTTCAGTTCCGCCATTCCAAGAGTTTGAGGGTGATTTGTATGGTAAGTTTGCTTTCTGTGTTAACATGTGTTGTCCGATTGTCTGATTTGTATATTGTCCTGATTTGTATACAACTAAATTCTTAAACATGTGTTGCGATATCATCGGCCCATGAAGGTCATCATTGACAGCTCTCAGCACACCGGTCTTGAATGGAGGCAGACTACCTACAGCAAAACAGTGAGCATATACGACATATACAAGACCAGCCATAACATGCATATGTCATTAATGTCTTACAATTATAATTGGAAATTTCACCTATGATTAACGTCTACCTTTGGGACCAGGCTTCATGAGTCCCACAACAGTTCAATGAAAGTCTCGCCACTCTTTGCTGTATCAAGAATGCCAGTTAACACTAAACGTATTGGAGGTAAGACGTTTCCATGTTTTAGTCAATAACATCTTGATTAATCAATCACGAATCAGATCCAGAACATCTTGATTAATTTGCATTATATTTATCAAAACAGTTGAAATCTTTTAATTGTCCGCTTTGTTCAATTACGTCCAAAGCATAGATAGATAAGATTAACAGGAAGCTCTTAGTTTCGATTCAGTTAGTTTTTAATACTCATGGTAACATGAGGTAGACAATAGCAAGCTACAATGGTCTTCTTGAGATTTAAATCTATGACATTGTTATCGTGTTTTGATTATATCGGAATAGATGGTGAGTTGATTGTTTTTTCTGGAGTTGAAATGTACATTACAAAACCCTCACCTTACACTTTCGCTAGCATGTTGTTCACGCGTGCATGTTGTTCACGTGTGCTTTCTAATGTACCGTATCGAGATATCATGCTCACACATGTCGTTAAGGCAACTTTTGTGCTCCTTGGTAATACTGGTCCTGAGCTAACAGGGAGGCAGGCGTTAGAGCTTATTGACAATTACTTCGAGGTTACTCATACTCATCTTATATTTCACCTCCCAAACAATCTAAACTGACTTAATCATGTTTGATATCAGAGCTAATGGGGACATCGGTGCTAACCATGAGATGCCAATTCCACAATGTCGGTGGAAGCCTCGAGCTCCAACCTTACGCTTAAGAGACGGACCATAATTTTGGCGAAGGTTGTTTGTCTGCAGTTCTGCCACCATTTGTAGCAGAAGCCAACTAGACATTAATCGATGAAGAGCACATGCCCTGGATTAATTCATTTCTGTCATAGGAGTCTAGCATAACTTTATCCAAACTATTTTGAACTCTCTGTTCTTGCATATTTTATAAATAATGAATAATGACTTGTGAAGTTGAGGTACTCTCCTTCCCAAGCATGCATGCGTTGCGTCTTTATAAGTTGGGTTTTAAATTTGAAATACATAAAACTATTTTCTGAACTATACCTTTTTACCATTGAATGATAAAATTAAAGAAATATAACAAAAATAAAATAAAAATTATGCTAATAAAATATAATATTATAATATAATTTTTTTTAGGATTGATCTTTTTAATCTTTTCACCAAAAGAGTTTCCAATGAGTAACACGATTAGAAATCATCCTGTTATCTATTTTATTAAAGAGTAAATAGATATTTATACTGTTAGTGTAACTAATATAAATTTAGAGTCTAGATTTGAGGGGTGAATTTTGGAGGTGAGATTAATTTTTTAAATAAATAAATAAATATTTAGAATTAAAAATCAAAATTTTTAAAAATCATTTCGCCTTTCATAAAGAAAATTTGAAACTTATAAATATTCAAATTAGAAAACATATAATTTAAGAACTATAAAAATATTTTTTAATTTTATTATTTACTTGAATAATTATTTATATTTATATATCTATAGAGCAAGGGAGGGAAAAAGGTAAAACGATCTTTGGCCACCTTAATTAAATCTATTTTGAACATCTCTTCTTCGGAACTCTGTTGGTGAAAAAACTTAAAAAATATTTAAGAGAATTGTGCTTATAATTAATTTTACATTATTTTTTTTTGTTTTACTAAAATCAGTACGGCAAAACCAAACATATTCAAAATGGTTTCAGTCTTAAAAAAAAAATTCAGAGATTAATTTCAAATTGATGACGTGAACTTAGAATGATATTTATAAGTATGTTATTGGAAACGAAATCTTTTATACATATGTTTGTAATAATTTTGATTTTTTATTCAAGCATGTATACAAACAAAATATTTCATCTATCTTAGAGTATCTCCATTACGAATTCTAGACTTAGATTTCCCAAAATACATATATGTGTATAAATATATTAATATATAATTATAGGTTCTTAACTTTACAAAAACGTAACTCAAAATATTTTTTCTGATCATTTGATTTGTATTTTCCGTAAAGTTAATAATTCTACAATTAAATATTAATATAATATATACATATAACATATATGTATTTTGAGAACTCCAAGCTTAGAATCTTCACTAGAGGTGCTTTTATATGCTACCATTATAATTCAAAATGAGTTTTTAAATTGAAAATAGTTCTACAACATCTTATATTCACACAACATATTCAACTGAAATTTTATAGAGTAATTATCCGCGC
Source organism: Brassica nigra (assembly GCA_016432835.1). Lineage (NCBI taxonomy): Eukaryota > Viridiplantae > Streptophyta > Magnoliopsida > Brassicales > Brassicaceae > Brassica > Brassica nigra. The sequence goes on along the minus strand of CM028247.1, from coordinate 8,819,108 downwards.
GTAGCGCGGAAAGACGATCTAGTTTTATTAATTAAAAACAGATAAGCCATGGCATGACTGTAAGAAAATAAAGACTTTTATTTTCTTTGTGGTCGACCTGTCCTACACCGAAAAGTCACCAGAGTTATGACAACACCAACTTTATCCGTACTATTATCGAAAAATTCTGATTTCTCTTTCAAACTTTTTTATTTAATTATATTTATTTATATATTATTAATTCAAAAAATAATCCTAGTAAATTAAAAAGCGATGTGAAACGACAAATGAAGGCGCAAACAATGTACCGAAACATAAATTTATCTAATTCTAATAAAATATGTACTTTCAGTGTAGTTTCACGAAGAAATGAAACAGAAAGGTTCGCGTTCGCTGGGTCCTACTAAGACGTGGCCTCGTTTTTCACATCATGGACCCACACTTTCCGCACGTGCATCTTCACTATGGAGAGCTTGCCGTAAAAAAATTTAGTAAATAAAAATCATGGCTGTTTTTGTAACAATCATACATTTTGTTATTTGATAACTGAATTGACGTACAGGCATCTGTTCGGAAATTAGTGTCTGGCTGACATGACAAATACAATTGTGTTATGCTGAATAAGAGCAACCTTATCGCAGGAGATGGCAAAATGGAGTTATGTCAGACATAAAATTAATAAGTTATTAAAATTTATTGATTTAAATAAATCAAAATGTTTGGGAAAAGTCTAGCTCATTTTTAGATTGATATGTGTACTTAATAATTTTTCCCTTCTCTCCTACCTTTTTCTTATTTTCTTATTTTTTTTTCTTTAATTACAAAGATATTCAATGAGTATCACCACTGAAGGTGTTCTAAGATTCAACTGCATTTGATCATTAGTTCTATAAAGTACATATGATGTCCGACCTGTAGTATTAAAATCGTTAAATTTAAATAAGTAACGAAAATATTTTGGAATACTTCTTCTGTTTAGAATTTTAAAACAAGGATAAGAGAATAAAGAGATGGGAAGAGAGAGAATGATATGGTTAGCTGGTGAAAACAACCAACTATAAAAATAAAATAAAAACCATCACAGAAGAGAAGAAAAAAAAGCAACCGCTATCAGAAAGTTAAAATATATAAAAACTTATAGGTTCACGGGTCTTAGAGATACAAAGATACGATGGTAGAGTTTCGTAACTTCAACTACAAGATGTGAGCTTTTGAGATGGTTTAAATTTTTTTAATCAGTAAAACCGAAAATAGAGAATATGCATATTTAAAATATGCTATTTTAAATAAATGTCATTTTGATATTTTTCACAAAGATTAAGAAAATGAATAAAATGTAATTAAGTTTCTATTAATCATACATATTTGATCAATAGTATTTGAGATAAATAAAATTATTTATAAAATTAATACATTTTACAATTAATTTTAAGATAAAAGTACGTAAAATTTGTATTGAAATTTTAAAGTGGTACTTTTTGTATAACAAAATGTTAGAATGACAGTTAATATAAAACAGAGGAATATCTTATATTGTCTATTAAATATCATTGAATATAAATTTTATTCATCACCAAAAAGGAAAAGAATCCATAAGATATATATTGGTTGACTGAAAAGAGATTAAATTAGATTTAATGTAGACAGAGAGTACAATGAACTAACATGTTTGATTGGAAAACAGTTTTATATAGTACATATGTATTTGATAAAAAACAGTACATATATATATATATATATAGTTTTAAGTTTAGAAGTAACACACAATAAGATACTGCTATTGTAAAGATGCTTTGACTAGTCAAGGTACATTGTTACATACATTTGTTTGCTAAGAAAACATACATGAGTGCATCAAGAACAAAAGGAAATGCTATAAAATATTACGAATCTTTTACCATTTACAGACGAGTATTGCGAATTTCCAGAAACATACACATATATTTTGTCTCTATATATAGACATATATGTAAGTAAATATTCTGTTTAAGCTCACAAATTTTTGTTTCCTGAACTTCTTTTTCACTAAAACTAAATCTAATAATACCTAAAAAGCATACCAAACAAATATGGTAATTCATATAAGGAAGGAGCAAATATGGTAATTCCAACCATAAAAATTGTTTTTCTTTCACAGAATTGAGGATTATTTCTAAAGAAACCAAAATAACTAGTCTTACTGTAAAAAAATAGAAAACAATTATTTATAGAAAATTAAATAATTTGACTTTTTCTCTCACCTTAAATAAAAGCCAACCCCCATAGATTTCTTCACCAGTCGCCACAACTCTCCTTCATCCTCTCTTTATTCATATATATAGTCTCTCGGAGCTTTTTATACAAACGTATAATGGCTGTTGAAGCTCGTCACATGAACATTTTCTCTCCTCAGTTGTTATCAAACAGGTAACAAAACTCAATAAACTGGTTTTTATTTTATTTTCTTGAAAAAAATGTTCTCGTCTTGATTTTCTTCATTTTAAAGCTGTCTCGGGCTTATTCAAATGGGTTTCCCGTAATCATTTTTGTGTGTTTATTTTGCAGAGATTGTGTTATATTCGAACAAGACATGAACCACGGCGGAGTTCCATTTGTAACCGGAGAATTCCTCGCCGTTGATCCTTTAGCTAAAGCTTGCTTCAAAAAAAAATCAGAAAGTGGTCTCACTTACAACTTCAACTCATCCTCTGTTCTTCCTCTCTCCGCAAAACGTCAGAGAGGATCTCAATACCTTGACTCAGACGCTCATTTCGCGTCTCCGGTTAAGCGGAGGTCCGGTGCGTTTGGTTTAACCTCATCGTTGACAAACGCTGAACTCGTGTGTCAGATCCAAAACCAACAACAATTGGAGATTGATCGGTTCGTAGCTCAGCAAACGGAGCAGCTTAGAATAGAGGTTGAAGCTCGTCAGCGAACGCAAACGCGGATGTTAGCGTCTGCGGTTCAAAACGGTATAGTCAAGAAGTTAAAAGAGAAAGACGACGAGATCCTGCGGTTAAGAAACCTAAATTGGGTTTTACAAGAGCGAGTCAAGAGTCTTTACGTTGAAAACCAAATATGGCGCGATATGGCTCAAACCAACGAAGCACACGCTAACAACCTTCGAACAAACCTAGACCAAGTTCTGGCTCAAGTCCAAACGTTACCAACCGCACCAACCGATGTAGAAGACGATGCGGAGTCGAGCTGCGGAAGTTGCGTTGTAGGTGGTGAAGGTGTTACGGGGGTTGGTAGCGGTTGCAAGCGGTGTGGTGAGAGAGAGGCCTGTGTGTTGGTGTTACCTTGTCGTCATTTGTGTCTGTGTTCGGTTTGTGGTTCGGTTTTGTTACAAACTTGTCCGGTTTGCGATTCGGCCATGAACGCTAGTGTACATGTTAACATGTCTTCTTGACTTTTTTTTTTCTTTCTTTTTAGTGCAACTAAATTCATATTTGTTTTTTTTATAAATTAAAGGATTATAATCGAAAATATTATTTTCATTTAGACAATCAATTTGTAAGTACATGTGTTCCTGTTAAGTCCTGAAAATTAGAATTTATTCTTGACTTTCTATCACGATTTGTGAGCGAATCCAGGAATAAAAGTTGCAATATAAGTTGAATAAAACTCACAAAAACGTCCTCTCTCATTATTATAGGAAAAATATCCCCACAAAAATGAATAGAAAGAAAGAAATATGTTTCTTATAATTGGCTGATATAGAAAAGATTCATAATTTTAAAATGTAAAATCCCAAACTTCTTTTCAAGTTGCACTGTAGATTGGCGTACTTTATTCTCAAAGTTAATTACATGAGTTTGAATTACCTAATTTCTTTTTGATAGATTTGCAGAATGCGACGTAAATTGAAAAATAATAAAAATTGTCTATATATATACTATTGCAATTTGGCGGTATCTCTTATCTTTCCAACCCCACGAAACATATACGACAAGAAGAATCATACTTCGCTATCGAAAATAAAATATATCATCGAAAAAGAAAGAGTCTGAATTCGATTGCCTCAACGACATTTTCAGTTCATAGTCATTATAGTTGTCGTGTAATGAATATTTCAAATTCGGATCATATCATGTGCAGTCCATGTCTAGACAATGAAAAAAAACCCCACTAAAAATGGGTTAATATTATATATTTAAGTGTACATATATAAAACCAAATTGCTGACAAAAGAGAAAATATATAGTAGCCAATTTTTTGACCAAAAAATTATAGTAGCCAATTTAGAACGATGAATACGATGTGTGAATTCACGAGTTACGATGATTGCGTCCAAGAAACGTTACCATGTGTTCTATCCAATAATTGTTTAAATTTCCCCCTTCACGTATAAATATAGATAGGAATTAATGGCACGTATATAAATAATGGCAAAAAAATGAAAATGGTACGAGTCTGAGAGGGTTCGTACAGTAACTAATTAAAGAGGGAATTGCAGTAAAAAAGGAATAGCGATCAGAGTTAACTCAATGTTTATAATCTCCATATGTTCGCTCCTTTACTTTGCCCATTCTTATTTTGTTCTCCTTTTTGGACATGCACCTGCGTACTTACCCTCATCCAAGTTTATGTTATACTATTACTCTACCTAACCCTATTTTCGTCTACCTAATTTAATTTAATCGTAATTTTAATTCCAATTTGACCAAGGGAACTCTTTTTACTTTATAAATACTGTAAGAAAAATTGTTATGGATTGTATAAAAAACACAGTTAGTGATAAAGTGGTTTGATCCCTGTCTATCAGTCTACTACAAGTCTACAATGAATTATAGCAGAGGTATATATATATAATTGAATTGTAGCCAACTCTAGATGTTGAGATCATTCTTTTTGAGAAAGGGACTAAAATTATGGTGCGTATTGATTGTATCTAATAAATTAATTAATTGGCTATATATTTAAAATGAAATCCATATATTTTTAAAATGAATCATAATGGTAATATCAAATATCAGAAACCAAAATTCACAATTGGAAAAAGCTATTCTGTAAGAGCCGAATTAAAATTGGGCATGCTCACTATATATGTACACATGTCTTAGTTATTGCCCTGCAGCTTTCAGCTTTGTCAAAAAAAAAACTTAAAAGTTTACATAAAAAATAATTTGTTTTGCAAATCAAGAAAACAATTTCTGATCAACTATTATATTTTATTCAAATTTCTAATCTATAACAAAAATTAAATGAATCTACATAATATGTACATACATATATCAAGTTTTTGTTAACGAATGCATAGCCATCAGTATCACACGACAAGATTACATTGAGAAAAGAAAGGAAAATAAGAATACTATACCTCGTGGGACCAATCCCGTTACAAATCTATCAAAAGACACGTACAATTTAAATATTTAATGTGACAGATCCGCTAACAAGAAAAACAATGACGTCGCCTTCAAAAACACAAAAAAGAGCAAGCACTAAAACCACGCAAGTAGTTTTTTTTTTGTAAAGCAATAGACAAAAAGAATCAGGACTTAAAGTTAAACCTAAAAAGTGTTTAGTTATTGTGTTTACGAAGATCATGAAAATAATTTTCTGTAGCTAGCCATGGAGTCAATCAGTTGATGGCATCGTTTATGTAGCCATGGACTTGCTGTAGCTGCAGTCACAGCTTTGAAATTGTCTTCCCATATTAAGGCCTATTCATATCTTGTATTGTTTGCAATCATTTTTACCCTGCACCATAACAATAAATATGATAAAACACTACTCGCTAATTTTCTTCTAGCCTTCTCAAGCCATATCTACTTTCTATTTCCTCTATGTGATCCGTAGAAATGGCAATTGATTTTTAGTTCAAATTTATAATAGGAACAATATAGTAATAATGAATATTTCAGTTTGGTGTTTCAAAAGAATTTGTTTAGTTTAGATTTAAATGGTACGTTACATTGAAGAGATAGTGGCCAAAATGAAATTACTAGAACTCTGCGAGGACTAGTAAAGAGGACATGCAGTCTCATGTATTGTGAACACATGACATACAACACAATGCACAATGTAGTATGACATTAGCTATGGGACAGTTCTTTAAGAGAGATCCTTGTAATTGTCCACCGATTTGTCACTTTTCGAGTGAGCTCGCATATGAAATCATAGCCACATCTATACACACCTTAATTTAAATTTTGAACAACAAAGAAAATCATAAATCAGTTATCTCTATACAAAGACAAATCCTGAGAAGAAATAATATTTGGGAAAAATGTAAAGTTTGTGAAGAAGCAGTATGCTGCAAAATGTTTTCTTTAAAATGCTTATAGAGTTCAGATGCCAATGAACATACTAAAATTTTCACTATAAGAAAGCATCATGTTTCAACGTTTTTTTAATTCTATGTAATTTGTTGGATTCAAATATTGTGGTTGAATACTAAACCAATCAAAATGATATATAATATTACATATGTTCAATTAGTAGTTTTTAATTATATTAACCTTTTTGATGTATTTCCAAAATAAAATATTTTATGTCAAATAAAATTCATTTATGTTTTAATAAAATAGATAGATACATCTCTAAGTGTTAATTATAAGCCAAATAAATCTTCTTCTATGTTTACTTTGAAAAATATTAAATTAAAATTTAATTGTTGTATTCTTACAATTCAAATATTTATGTGTGAATAATATTAATCATCAAATATTAACAAAAAAAATATTTATCATCAAATTATTTAACACATATTTGTAAAATAACTTTATATGTTTTAATAAAACATTTATAGTTTGTATTTTGTATGTGGAATGAAACGAAATAATAATATACATGAATATATTATATTTAAAGTTTGTATATAACATTTTTAATAAATCTGTTTAATTTTATTATAAAATTGATTAGAGAATATGGTAAATTCAATTAGAAAATATTAATAAGTTTGGTTAGAGAATAATTTAACAAAATAAATTGTTTATAGTTAATTAATTAATATTATTAAGTCAGTGGCACAAATTATAATTATTATGATGAAGGAAGAGTTATTTTTAAAATATATTTCAGTTTTAATTTAAAAAAAATTCAGTATCAATTTCTATTTTAATTGGCATCATACATCAAAAATTGGTACGTGGAGTGGTAACTTAAGGAGTATTCCACTTCATATCATGCTTACTGGTGTACCTTAAGACATTCCTAGGATCTTCCAGATTATATAAAATACCTCCTAGTTTCCAAAGATAAGTCATTGATTTAAATAAAGAAATGTCCGAAATTGGATGGTTTTGGATCACCTTGTTTGCAATCCCTCTGTTCTGGTCAGGCTTGAATTATTCTTGGTAGAGTCTATGTTCAAAGTGGATTTTTGATGGGTTAATAATATATACTAAGTTCTGAAAATAACTCTTCGTATTTCAGAAATATTGGTAAATTCGTTGAATGGCCAATTACAACCTATATCAATATACAATATGTTAGCTGATTTATCTCGTTGGCATGACATGTTTCCTCTTTCAACATTTCAATTTGTGAAGCGATCTGGTAATCAAGCGGTTCATATGCTGGTTCGAAAAGGACCTCGTAATTCTGTTCTTAAAATTGTAAAGTTTTTCCACTATTTTGGTTAACTTCAACCTTGTATTCGGATAATGTGTTATCAGCATAATAAAATCTATTTCAACGAAAAAAACTCTTCGTGGTTATACGTTAATCCTTCAAGAGAGGTCAATATGTTTTTATCGGGCCATTTGTATAATTGCATGATGTTGGGCTCCTCCTACCTTCTGGCTTATATTCCATAATTCTTTTTGGTAAAAAAAAATCTTCCATAATTATTCACTAATATGAGCTCTTAAGCGGGTAAAGACATGCCAAAATTGACTGGAACGTGGACGATTCATCTTAGATTTGACGTGCTCACCATACCGACGTACACTTTAAACTTTGATAGGAACGGATATGGTTGTGGAAATATTAGATATATCCAACGTCTTCTCTTGCATGTAACCTAATAGTTTGGTTATCTAACTACTATTATTTTTTGTAACAAACAGGAGGGTATAGGGTATCTAACTACAAGTTGGAAAAACACAATATCAATGGGGCTGACTTCTTAAATGGGCTGATAATCATGTTCCTGGCCTAACCATTTTTTCTTTTGCCTTATAGCAACAGCTTGGATGATAGAAGAATTCTCTGCCCATTTTTAAATGGCCATTGAAAGTAAACCATAAGCTTTTAAGGATCGATTTGATCTTCATATATACTTCTTCAACAGAAATCTGTCATCTGTTTGTTTGAAGTTGGACTTATCGAAGATTTTCGTTGGTTTGGTTTAATTTGTTGCTTCGACATATGTTATAATGTAACATTAAGAAACTTATAATTACTAAAATGTTTCAAAGTACAATTCAAAATTCAAATCGAGTGGGATGACAACAACTGGTGAGTTAAAACCTAAGAAAATAACTCAGTCCAATCCACTAGCAGCACACAAAGCCAGTGCCGATCCAAAGATTATCAAGGTTCACTCTTAAAACGTTCTTTTTTTTTTGGTTTTGAGACAATTAAAATTTTATTTTTATTTATTACAATTCTGAAATTTTTTCTAAAATACTTTAATGTGGAAATTATTTTTATTAATTTGGTTATCAACGGTCGATAACAAAGAAACCTATCAAAAATTTAGTAGGCTGATCTTGTTTTCTTACTTTTTTTTTGCACTAAAAGTCTATATATTAATAAAGTGCATAAGATCAGATCTATGCAGGGAAATACAGTGGAAGCAGTATGGTATACAAGCACGTAGGGTTGGACAAAATAGCTGAATCCGAAAATTAAATCAAATCCGACCAAGAAAATTAAAACAGAAACTAATAAGATACTGAAATGGATTCAAAATTTTTATGTCTGAAAAACTTAAATCAAAATTTTTAGATACCCAAAAGTACTTGAATCACAATTTTATTATGATGTATATTAATTATTTTTAGATTTGATATTAAAAAATCTAAAATACAAAAATAATTGATATTTTTTTTTTTTAAAGTTATCCAAAATAATGAAAAGTAAATATCTGAAAATACTCAAATCTTATTGGTTCTCTATCAAAATATCCAAAACACACTAATTTCATATTAATTTTAGGTATGTGGCTATATATTATTAAAAGTTTTATGTTTGTATTTCTTTAATTTTGGATTTTATTGAGTTTAAGGTATATTTAGATTTATTTTTTAAATATTATTTAAACGAATGTTCAGACCTGAAACAAATTAAATCTTGAAATATCTGAACCGAGACCGAATCAAATATCTAAATTGTGTTTAAACTCTACGTTTGAAAATTTGAAACCCGAATAAAATCGAACCGAATCCAAATGGGCGGCAGAGTATGTAAGTTGACAATGAGTATATCAATACTATTAAAACAGGTGAACTTTTTATCGACTATGTTTTGGACTATCAAAAAAGTCATAACAGTCCAACTAGAATAATTTCATTAGTTATTATCATATAATGTTTTTCTAATCTAACAAATATCTATTAATATTTCAAGATTTGTAAAATATAATTAATTTAACCTCCTATTTTTTCTCTTACAACTAACTTAATAATATTTTCAAAATAAGATATCTAAAAAGATATTGTCAAGTATCATTTTCTAAGATTTTATTATAAAAATATCTTATAATATCTTTTAATTTAAGATGTAAACATAAATTATTTTTAATATTTATTTTAAATAATAAAATTCGTAATTAATATTAAATAAATTATTAACGAATATTAATTCTTTCATAATAGAATAAGAAATAATATTCCCATAATATTTATATTCATAATTAAATTAATACATCAACTAATAAATATAAAGTAACTTAATTCATTTATTAAATATTTTATAAATCATAAAATTAAAGAATAACATACATTCATGAATTTTACCACATACTTCAACGTATTAAAATAAAATATTAAAGCAATATATATAAAATAATAAATAATTGCATATTTAAATTTGAGTATTAAAAATAATTCGATATAGTATGATACGAGTTGAATGAAGATGTTTTATTTATATAATAATAAAATAAATTTTGACCAATATAAAAATTTAAAATATTTTTTTACTATAATTTACAGTTTTAAATATAAGTAAATAATGACGGATTTTATAAATGAATTATCTTACTTTCAAAAATTATATTTATTAATTTTAATTTAGGTATCTATAAAAACATTTTTAATAAAATACATGTATGAAATTTCTAATTTTCAAGAAATAAATTTTGGAAAAAACTAATCCCATAGATCCGGTCGGTAAACACAAGTATAATTATATTAAGTTATTTCATAAATAATTGAACGGTTTATATATCTCTTGAACCAAAAAAGAAAAAACTATAATCGGTGAAACCAAATCCAAAAGAAAGACAACCTAAAACAAAAATCGAAAACCAAACATTATATTTAAACATATTGGTGAACAAAAAGACGGGTTAATAAATTTGTTGACTAAACTAATTTCAAACATTTAACAAACGAGGAAGATCAATACATAAGATGATGACAAAAATAATTACTTTTCAGGCAGGTCAAACTCTAGTACACTTCTTAATTCTACAACGGTCCCTATACTGGGCCTAATTCTACAGATGGGACCTATATACTGGGCCTAATTCTACAAACGGGACCTATATACTGGGTCTATTATATATATTTATATGCCTGCAGGCTGGAGCTTTTCCGAATCTAGATAATTCGTTAAATTGCCAAACTTGAGAAAGAAACCGAATTTTTCTTAATTAATAATTAGTAAATATCATACAACTTGCAAAAACATTACACAACAAGAGCCAATACAAGAGAATAGAAAGGAACATTAAAAAGACTGGGACCAATCACATTATCACATATCCACCAAAAGACATGTTCTTCCAAATGTGATAGATAGTACCACGCAAGTCCATTGCAAGGAAACAGAAGCGATAGAGGAGACTTAAACCTAAAAACGTTTCATTCAGTTCGATAAGGTATCTGATGGATTAGTTAGGCCCACTTGGCGAGAATCGACATTCCAACGCACCCCAGAAGAGCCGCAGCGAAACATTTGAACTGCATTTTGATGCTGCCTTAAAGCTTTGGCCCCATGAACTCGGCAGCCAGAAGGTCAACGAGCGCCATGTAGATGAGCAATCCGGCCGAGCATGCATTGAGAAGTCCAACTGTTATCAACGCATTGGGACTGTTTTCTCTGTAAACTGTTGATAGAGCGATTCCTAACGCTATTCCAAATGGCGTTGTCACCGCGAAAAAGAACGCCATAACAAACTTTTTCAAGTTCGTATACTCTGCCTGAAAATATATCAAACATTTAAATGTTTCATATATCTATAATTTTAACATTTGAAGGAAAAAAATACAATTTGCTCAAAAGATTAAAAGTTTACTATATAGAGATTTATATACCTGGAGAATGCAACCTCCTAGTCCCATGCCTTCAAACATTTGATGGAAGCAAAGAGCTGCAATGAGTCCTTTGATGGTGCAAGTATCATTAGTTGCTCCTACAGACAGTCCAATCACCACAGAGTGAACTATGATTCCAAGCTCCAAGACCTAAATATCCATTGAAATAGGATTGAATGATAATCAGTAATATGTAATTTAGATCCAAAAAACAAAAACAAAAACGGTAAGATCAATTAATATTCGGTTTCCAATTTTTACATATGTGTGATACTACTAACCATAGCAATGACTCGGTATCGCAAGAGTTGTGCACTGTTGGAATCATCATCTTTTGTTGGTAAGGTAACAGCATTTGCGGGGCCGTGACCATGACAAGGGGGCACCATCCCAACTGCGTTCTTGCTAGTATAGAGGCTCGTAGCCATGGAATCGATGACTAAAGTGATTAGACCGGACAACATAGCGAGAAACCCCGTGAAAGGAAACTTGTGCCACGGGTTCTCTTCAAGACATGGTGATGACAACATGTCGAAAGAATCAGGCAACACGTGCATAAAACCGGTACCGAGAATGATCCCGGAGGCGAAGCACTTCACAACGGTGAAAATGTCTCCGTCGGGTCGGAGGAATGGCACCGAACGGCTAAAGAGAGGAGCTCCAACACCAATCATACTCGCTACTAGGATCGTGACGATTGCTATGATTTTAAGAGGCAAAGCTTTAGCTTTGTCGACGCAAGGGTTCGCCGACTCGGCTGCGCATTCATCCGGTACCGTTGAAGTTGCCGGAGAAATTGTGAAAGAGACAAAGATGAGTACGATGAAGATTGTTTTCATTAGAAGTGTGGAGGTTGAAGCCATTTTTTTTTTCTTTTGGAGTTTTTGTGTTTGGATTGTATAATGTTTATGTGTCTTTGGACATAATGGATGAGCCGGCTTATATAGTAATGTGTACTGGTTGATTTCATGCCATGTTTTGTTGCTAATGAAGAAATTATTGTTTAGTAGTTTGACATAGCCGTACTTATATATATATATTTTTTTTTTGAAAAAACGTACTTATATTCTTTAGGATAAGAATATATTATAGTGTCCATTATATAGGTAAGTGTGAATGTTACAGCTAACTCAATGATTCGTGGAAAATATTAAACTAAAGCTTTTGATTTGATGTGTAGTATATACATATTTGGATTATAGACATGTTACTAGTTGTCATAACTCGTAAGTGCTCTGCTTTATTTTGCAGTGATATTATGATCATTAAAATCAACTGTTGTTACCTTTGAATAAGGAGCTGTTTTTCGATTACGTTTGTTATATGTTATTTTGTAAGTTTCATTTATTTATGTCCATTTTGAAATATAATTGAAATGATTCAAAATATTTTCATATACCATAGTAAATATAAATAATGAGTTATCTCAAGGATATGGGAAAAAAGAGTATGGGGTCGGGTGTTCTGGTCATATGCGTTCTGCTGATTTTAGTAAAAAGTTCCGATATTTTTTTCTTCCAAAATCGCGCCAATAAAACAGAAGTAATTGGTTTGAAGAGTCATATTCACGTTAATAACAAAATGTTGGTAAATATCTCATTCAACCGTTTTTATTTTTTATTTATCTAAAAATTACGTATTACTAAATAATTTATATGATTAGTATACCAGTTGAAAACATATATATATATATATATATATTTATGGGATATTTATAACTAGTTAGTACCAACTAAACAATAAACTGATAATAAATACATTGTATTTTTTTATAAATTATATCATATAAAATTATTAAGTTAATATAATTATTTATGATATAAATACTTATGTTTATATTTTAGCTTATTCAGTTTATATGAAAGATGTTTTCAGTGGAGAATTGTTTTTGGTAGGTTAATGTTAAATTAGAAAATGTTATTTTGTTAGATTTTTATATATTAACAATTAAAAATGTTATATAGAGAATTATTGTTTAAATATTTTTAAAAATTAATTAATACAAACTATTAAATTATATATATATTAACATTTAGATCTGATTTTTATTATCTATATGTAATCATACATAACCGCAATTGTTGGAAAAATAATTTATGATTTTAAATTTTAGATAACAAAAGCAGCTAAAAATGTTTTTGTAATTGGTTTTCTTTTTGTAATCGATTGAAAAAATTCAACCAAGGCTCTGTAAACTAAATTGAAAATTTTATGTTTATGCAAACGATATTGTTTAGTAGGATCTGAACTCCGTGTGCAAGATTATCTGTCCTTGTATTTTAAGTTTGGAGTAAATGTGTAAACTAAACACTAACATTTACTTACCAAAAACAATTAACTGAATAAACTAAATTATAAACTTAAGCATTTTATATTCAAATGTTAGAATGTTTATATTTTAGATTATAAGTAACTGAATAAACAAAAAAAATATAAACATAAGATGTATATTCAAATTAGAATGGTATTTTATAAACCATCATCACCAATGTAGAGCGATCTGTAGCAAATGTTACGTGAACGTGAAATTGTCGAAATGCTAATGAAAGATCCAATCTAATTAAGATGTATAAACAATATGCGACCAGCATTTGCTATTGAATTGTTTCTTTCGGTTAATGCATTCCAACTAACGTCAATTGTCAAAACCTCTTTAAAATTGCCTTATTTTTTTTCCTAGTAACAATTATGCGATCTAGATTATTGACTTATAGCAAAAGAATTTAATTTATAATTTGAAATCATAAAAAATCTAGTCACTTTTTTTTTTGTTGGACTCGTGGGATTTTTGTTCTCTCCCTCACATGGGGTTCGATGTCATTCCCTTTGTGTAGGATGAAATTATTGATTTCAAAGTGGACCTAATAAACAAAAAATACTTATGTTCATATTGTATATACGTCTTAGATTGTTTTTTTTTTTGCAATCATAGAAATTACTCGTCTAATCCTAGGATTTTCTCCTATGTTCATACAGATTCCAAAAAAAAAAAATTGTCACTACAATCATGTAGGATAGCTAAAAATGCTTTAAAATCGCAATGAAAAAAATTTAAACTCTACCAAATAAATTCTTGAACCCATTTAATCATTTGGTTGCTGCTTTTAATTTTTTTTGAAGTATGATTTATTTTAATTCTAAGAAGAAAGCATAGTAATTATCAAAAAAAAATTTGGTATTGGTTCAACCGGTATAAATGCGAATATCCCCAGAGATTCCACTTAGAACACAGAAAAATAAAATTTAGGAATAAAGCAGTATGGTATAATTTTTTTTGGAGCGGGGAGGGGTAAAATGTTTTATATTATACCATTCTTTCGTTTTACAAAAAAAAGAAACATAATAGCCAAAAGATAAAAGATCTTGCAGAGCATCTAACAACAAAAAAGATCTAAACGAAAGAAGAAATCCAAAGAGAAACCACCAAATCTGAAAAGGAGAAAATCCGGGCTGAACTTAACCTCCACCGCAACAGAAAGAGAAGACAACAAAAACGAACAAGAAAAGCAGAGACAAAGACAGAAAAGAGGCTCCGGCGACTTCCTAAGGGACGTGGCGATCGCTGGAAAAACAAGCCCGAGATTTACCTTTTCTAGAGAGAAGAGAAAGAAAAAGTAAAGAGAAGAGAAGAATTATAACCCTAAAATTGTTGTGGTCAACTGTTTATAGTGACTAACTCCACTGCAAAGAGGCTCCATATTCATATAAAACCCCACTTCAGGCACGGACATACATACTAGTATATACTGCCAAGTACCACCGTAGCGAGAGAGGTTCGAACTCGAGATCTCTAACACTCATCTATAAAAAAAAAATACCACTTGTATGCAAGAACTTATATCAGATGCATGTTGTTTACAATGGACCTAGGTACATAATGTACCGGCCTACTTCTATATAGATTAATCTTACAAATGTTTGAATTCTTGGCATTCAGCTTGACGAATTTATATTACGTAACAAATTATTTTCCTTTCTGTTTTCTGCTAATATTAAAAAGCTCTTATTTCTTAATATGAGATGCGAAAACATTATACGCCAGACTTATCAAAAAAAAAAAATTATACGCCAAGAACTATTAACCCGAATAAACAAAAAATAATAATTAAAAGACAATATGACTCGTGGGACCAATCACAATACCCATATATTAACATAATTATTCCAATTCCGCAGTACTATCCTTGGAATTAGTTAAGCCCACTTGGCGATGATCGACATGCCACCACACCCTAGAAGAGCCGCAATGAAACACTTGATCTGCATTGTGACGCTACCTTGAAGCTTTGGTCCCATGAACTCGGCCGCTAGAAGGTCCACAAGCGCCATATAGATGAGCAATCCTGCGGAGCATGCATTGAGCAATCCAACAGTTACCAGTGCACTGGGACTATTGTCTCTGTAGATGGTCGAAAGAGCGATCCCTAGCGCTATTCCAAAAGGCGTTGTCACCGCAAAAAAGAACGCCATAAGAAACTTTTTCAAATTCGTATACTCAGCCTGAAAACATCCCAAACATAAAAGATTATTATTTACAGTGTTATCATCCTGCCAGTAGATAAAATTTCCATAAAATTATAATGTACCTGGAGAATGCAACCACCAAGACCCATGCCTTCGAACATTTGATGGAAGCAAAGTGCTGCGATGAGTCCTTTAATGGTGCAAGTGTCATTTGTTGCTCCTAGCGATAGTCCAATGACTACAGAGTGAACTATGATTCCAAGTTCCAATACCTGCATAATTCATAACAATTAAATTTGGTTATATATTGTTTAAAATGGAAACGACGATTAATATATCAGCTTTTAATATTTTAATATGTGTACTAATTACTAACCATAGCAATGACTCGATATCGCAATAGTTGTGCATTTGCGGAATCACCATCTTTTGTTGGTAAGGTAACATCATTTCCGGGGCCGTGACCATGACCATGTGGTACGATCCCAACTGTGTGCTTGCTAGTATAAATACTCGTAGCCATGGAATCGATGACTAAAGTGATTAGACCGGACAACATAGCGAGAAACCCAGAGAAGGGAAATTTGTGCCACGGGTTCTCTTCAAGGCATTGTGATGATAACATCTCGAAAGAATCAGGCAAAACGTGCATAAAACCGGTTCCGAGGATAATCCCTGAGGCGAAACACTTAACGATAGTGAAAATGTTCCCGTCGGGTTGAAGGAACGGCACGTTCCTGCTAAAGAGAGGAGCTCCAACACCAATCATGCTTGCCACTAGGATTGAGGCTATTGCTATGATTTTGAGTGGCAAAGCTTTAGCCTTGTTGACGCATGGGTTCGCTGACTCGCTTGCGCAGTCTTCTGGCGCCGTTGAAGTTGCCGGAGATATTCTAAAAGAGACAAAGATGAGTATGAGGAAGAATGTTTTCATGAGAAGTGTTGAAGTTGAAGCCATTTTTTTTTCGTTTGGAGTTTTTGTGTTTGGCTTGTTTAATGTTTATGTGTCTTTGGAGTTACTAGTAAAGTTATATAGTAATGTGTCCCTTTCACTAATGACGAAAATTAGCTACTTATGAATACTCCAGAAGCAAATACTTACTAATGAAACTTCTAAAGTAATAGATATTGAGATGTAATACTTTAAAATAATTTTGCGATTATATATAGTATCCATTGAAGTTCACAGCAGTAATTTAAAAGTTCAACATCGAGTACTATTGATAAACTGCGTTTTACTGGTTTCTAAACTTTTTTAAAAAGTTTTATATACAGCCAAATTGTGTTTTTGAGTTATTTAGCCTTTTATTGAATCCTTCCAAATTTTGGGTCGATTTGGAACAAAAAATCAAATTAGATGCAAATGAGCAAATATAGATGAAGAACTGCGTAGTAGTTTAGCAATAGATGGATGCTTTCTCACTGTTGGATTGAGCTTGTTTTTGTCACAAGATAGAAATTAATTTTAGCTTTCCAGTGCAACTAGTTAAGTCCGATTCAACAACTGGGTTAAAAGTTGTGTGTGTGTTTACTGGAGACTTATCTGTCTACCTATGAAGAACATATTTTCAACAACTAGTTAAGAATTGTCAAAGACATGACACTTTTTATTCATAAGTTTATATTATTTTCGCTTCCACATTTTTACATTTTTACAACTGAAACCAACAAAAGCTCATTTTCGTCTTAGTATAACTCTACGCTCAGACTTGTAGTGCAATTCTGGTCTTTGTTGATCTGATCCCTAAATATCATAGTGAGCTTCAAATTAAAAAAAAATTATACTTAACTGTTGTAAACTTGTGGTTTCTAAATAGTGTTTAAACGTGATTACATCAAGTATACCATATTTTCAAGAATTTTATAAATCTCTATATTTATTATTGTTTAAAAGATAATCAGTTTTATAAATAGTAAAACTGTAGATATATATATATATATATATATATATATTCATATCCTGGTGATTGAGCTTTGTACATATATAACATTCTTTTTGATAGATGAATAAATTTTAAATTTCATCAAAAAAGAGACTCAGAGATTTTTAAAGATTTAGTAATGATTTAACTATATATCTAGTGGGTTGATTGACAAGTGTTGTAGGATTTTTCTACAACTCAAATTATTTCTAAAGCATAAATCTTTTTCAATCATTCTTTGTAAAGATTTTTTAAAATTACAGATTTTTCTTTCCTTTTTGTTTATTTTTGGCTGTAGAAAGCAATAACTAAGAGCACTTAATTTTGGTCTTAGAAAATATGTAAGTCATTAATTTTTTTCAAACCTACAACCAAAATCTTAGAGTAAATTATTTATAGCCACATCAAAAAAAAGATCTATATTTTTAATTCTACAACTAAAAATAAAAAGCTACAGCTCCTTCAAATCAACCCCTAGGCCTTAAAATTGCATGCTAACACGCTTCATCCTAACTTATAAAAATAAAATTTTTATAATATATAAATTCGTGAACCAAATTCATGAATTTTTATAAAAAATTTCTTGGCACTGTAATTTTAATTCTTTATCTTGTATTTGTCTATATACATCTGGTTCTTTGTAAACACTTCTATGTAGTTTTTTTTTGGTTAAACAAATCTGTGTAGTTGAGTCTGTTTCTTTTATTGACAAAAAAAATTTGTGTAGTTAATACGATGTCTAAAGATTGTTCTTAAAATAAATTTGTTTTGTTTTTTTTGTGGAACTTTGGTAAGATGTTTTAAAGGGTGGATGTTTTTAGGGATGAGTTAAAGTACATATTACAAGTTTTCACTAGTCTAGTGTGGTAATCAATAATCGTTTTTCTCAAAAAAAAGAGAGAGAGTAAAAGTACATATTTATTCAATTTTATTTATAAAAAAAAAAAAACTTGCGTAATGTACAATAACCAAATGAGCCATTCGCATATGTAGCCTCGGCAGCAGCTTCATCTGATACTTCCGAACCAAAATAAACAATCCAAAAACTTCATATTTTGATAAGTTTAAATGGTTCTTTTCACATATGCAACCCGAAATTCAGGTCTTCAGTCACTAAAAAACACAATTGCCACATGAATCACTACCATTGACCGAAGAGAGGAATCTCAAAACTGCAATATTCGTGCCGTTTGTCGAGCGGTCGAAGTCAACCCCATGCGTCTTTTAGATAGTCCCGTAACTTCCGTTAATCAACTCTCAGAAACGTTTACTTTAATCGTGTGGATTTAAGTATGGTTAAGCAGATAATTGCAAGTCGACTAGGTTTATATAATTATGTATAGTTTATAGAATTGCGACGAGCACACAATCACACGCGACAGCTCGTGTTCAGTGCATGGTTGCAACCCAGTCATCCGTACAGTGTGGACCTACGTGGAGGTCAATATTATAGAATTTTAACATTTTCAGCCTAGTAACAATTGTTGTCACTCGAAGAATTGGTAGTGATTGTCCCCTAAGTGACGTTCAGTGTACCTTTTTAATTGTTATACTTTCTTTTCACTGCACGCATACCAATTTAAATATGCTTCTTTAGTACTCCCTCCGTTTCAAATTAATTATCGTTCTGGAAAAAAATTTTCATTTCAAATAAGTGTCGTTTTAGAATTTCAATGCAAAATTTATTAATAAGATTCTCTAGTCTATTTTTCTATTAGTTGAATTATGGTTAGATGTATAGGTAATTGTATTTTTATCTTGCAAATATATAAAATTATATGTTTTCTTAATATGTATGCATAAGTATAGAACGACAATTAAAATGAAACGGAGTGAGTACACAAAAAAATTACCGTAATTCTTCCTAATTTTTTTTTCTTAGTTTCTTTTTCATGGATCTAAATTTTCGTCTGAAAGCACCATTTTAACTGCCCTATGAAATCCGTTCTAATGGTATGCTAATAATATCTCTTGTAACATTTTTCTTCACAATATATGCATAATTTATTTTTTTCCTGAATTTAAATCCCCAAATTTTTGATGTAGAAGTATTAATGAATTCTTACTCAAACCGATGAATTAAGAAGGTTTCCACGAATTTAGGTTATGTTGCCTAAAAATTTACAACATTCATAAATTTTCTTTTCTTTAATATCATTATTTATCTAACTTACTAAATAGTTTTTCTTTTTATCGATTTGTTATTATTTAGCTGAAACTTTTAAACTTGAATTTTTTTTTGAATTTTTTTACAGAAAATTGTATTTTAAACTGTGACATGCTTTAATAAATTATTTATAAATTATATATTATAATAATATAATTTAAATACTAGGGTATAAATAATTTATAACTAAATGTAATATATTTTATCAACTATGTCTTTATTTTATTGTTTAAAATTAATAATATGATTTACTAAAAATATTATAGTATTTCTATATATTTTTAATGTTTAATTAAATGATCTTATTGTACTTGATACAATTATTTAATATTTTAAATTCGTTATGATATATTCCGGTTAAATTTTTTATAAATCTGCCATTGCATCAATACTGATAGATGTATCACATAATGAAAGTAGATTTCTCTTTCCGCAACTTGCCTTTTCTAAATATCGCTTGCATTGGTTGTTTATTTATCTATTCATAACGTAGCCTGTTTTTTTCAATTTCGAATAGCATATCTTTTTTAACCTTTGAATTATATATCTTCCAGATTACTAGCTAGCCATCAAACAAAACCATAGCTCATTAACTCATCTGGAAATAAATCCAGACCATTGTATCGAAGATCTCAAGTTTAAATAACTGATATGACAAAATTAATATTAGATGCTGTGGTTTTGAACTTAGATGAATTATAGGTTTTCAGCTCTAAATTTCATAGTATTCAAAAACCATCAAACAACTTTAAATATGGAAATACTGTATCTATGTACAATTTTGAAACTTTTGTTTTAGATATATATTTCCTTAACTCGGGTATAAATTTTGTATGTCAATTTGTGTTTTAATCCTAAAACTAGATTTTGATCCGCATTTTTAAAGCGCGGGGTACAAAATTATTTGTCAAATGATTAAGAAATCTTTAATCTATGCATAAACGTGAATGTTTTTCAATTTTACATAAATAAAAATTTGGTCATATAATAGATAATTAAAATATATATTTACAATTTGATGGTATATACTGTCTACTTTTACAATAATGTTGTTTATGTAATTTATTCTTGAAAATTTTATATTCTTATATGTTATATACTTTATCATCAGTTGTTAATGAATATCAATCCATTTTATTATATTTCATATGAAACTATTTAAATTAAAGTAATAAAATAAGTAAATATTAAAATTGAGAATAAAATTCTTCACTATTTTATAGTTTAAATAGAGTAATTTATAATTTCCTTTATTAGTCTATAAACTATACATCATTTTTTGTTTTTCAAAAACAATTATTAGATTTTAAAAATATATTTGCATCAAAATTAGTTAACATATTAAAACTCTAAGGAATATGAACTTATTATATATTAAATAAAAAAATTAGTATTTTAAAAATATTATATATAAAAGCCGAAAACACTATGGATGTATATGATTCTACAAAATTATTTTAAAAGGGCCTACTAATTTAATATAAATTGGGCTGGATTATGTTGAGTTATTTTGATATGTTTAAGAGAATGTGAATATTAGAAGTAAATGTGAAAGGTTTGAATATAGATAGATATTTAAATTTTAAAAACATGTTAGTCAATATAAAACCAAGCATGCAATCCATTTTTTGATTAAAATCTGGTTTGAACATATATATAACTTTATCTTAAAAACGTTAGTTGGTTTTATTCAGTGTTCTAAAATACGGTCTAGGCATTTAGCGGCGCCTAGGCTATATGTAGCCAATCGCATTTCTTTCACGCTATACAGTATTTTATGCGGATTTATATAATTCGGTATAATAGCGTTTAAACGGACATTATGCGGTCTACGACTTAG
Source organism: Brassica nigra (assembly GCA_016432835.1). Taxonomy (NCBI): domain Eukaryota; kingdom Viridiplantae; phylum Streptophyta; class Magnoliopsida; order Brassicales; family Brassicaceae; genus Brassica; species Brassica nigra. The sequence goes on along the minus strand of CM028247.1, from coordinate 8,797,319 downwards.
GCGGATTTTGAACATTAATATTCAAAAAATTATTAATATTATTATTATATTACATTAATGTTATTATTTATATTAAATTTACTTATTTTATGTGTTTATATGATTGTAGATATTAACTTAATTATTGCAAAATCATTTTAAATTTGTCATTTTATATATTTAAAATGATTTTAATTTTATAATTTAAGACTATTTATATATGTCAAACTATATACTTATACAAAAATTATTTTAAATATATTTATAATGTATGTATATTAATTTTATATTTATATTTTGTATAAAATTATATATCCGTATATACCCCGTTTAGGCGTCCGCCTATATGGCTAGGCGCTATACAGTCATCTACAGAAGAAGCCTAGCATTTTAGAACACTGGTTTTATTAAAGAAGTAAAGATAATGTTTTTTTGACGACAATAAAGATAAATTCTAATATTAATAAAAATTGGAAAGTAAAACTAAATAGAACATGCAGAGAATATAGTATATAGGTAGGTATTAATGTCCTCCAATACGATTGGATTGTATTTCTGATCAACATTAATTAATTTTTATATGCTTAAATATAGGAATGGCATTGGCATATAATTATCAAAGCAAATCATGGGTAAAATCCTATTTGAGATTCTGTTTTAATAGTAAAGATGATGTCTACAATTTTTTGGCATAGTCATTGATTAATCTATGAGATCATATTGATCACTGATCTAAGTATATACTCTTTCTGTTTTATGAAGGAATTTATTTTATTTTTATGTTATATTGATTAGACTTGATGTCATGAAAGTATGCAATGGTAAAAGAAAAATACTTCATCCGTTTTTAGTATTTGATGTTTTAGAAATTTTAAAGCAATCTAAATTTTAAATGTAAATTTATTAAAATTTTATGTTATATTACCAATAACATTATAAGTTTATTTTATTGTAGGTCAAATTGTGGTTAAGAGAATAACTAATGACGTTTTTACTAAAATTTAAAAATAAATAAATATTTATTTTATTTTATGTGTTTAATTTTAAAATAGCATTTATTCAAAAATAGAACGTATATCATTATTTAGATTATCCTGCGTAACTAATACTGCTCATGGCAGGTATGCCTCTTACTAGTGTTAGGCATCATTACTCATTATTCATTAATCGCCTTAAACTCGCTATTTGACTCGTATCCGCCTTGAAAATTCTAGTACTCGGTGTTATCAAGGCAAATAACAAATCGACAATTTTTATTACTTACAAGACCAAGTCAAGTATCAAGATAATTATTAATTTTAATACTTGACTCGTTACATGCCCCATTAATTGCTATTCATTATATGATTTATTAAATACTTGTTCATATTTGTCTTTTCTTTTACTTGCATTTATGATTTGACAAAAATATTCATTACTCTTTTTATACTTGTTACTTGTTTCGTATATGTCTTGATTTTTAAATACTCATCGTCTTCTAGTCAAGTATTAAATAGTAACACGTATTAAAAATTTAGCTATATGACTTATTATTACCTATTATTTACTTAGAACATTCTTTTCATCGTGAAAATTATACAATGCTTATATTCATAATATTTATTTGTCTTCTTTATAATACGAATAAATATTTTGTTTAAAATAATTCACATGTTATTTTAAATAAAGAATAAACAAAACAAATTTTCATGTCTATTTCTAATAGAATATTATTTAGTAAGTAGTTCTTAAATACTAAAAAAAACTTGTAAATAGTTCATAAATTCTCGTAAATAGTTCATAAATATTCGTAAATAGCAAGTAATAGAATAGGAAATAGCAAGTAATAGAACAAGACAAAGAACTTGCAAGTAATTCATTTTTGATCAACTATTCGAAATAATAAGTACTCGTTTTATCAAGTCAAGTACAAATCAAAAAATTTCACCCATATAAAATAAATCAGGTAACAAGTAAAAACTCAAAATAGCGAGTAATCGTTTTATGTAGCCCTGGGCATTCGGGTATTCGGTTCGGTTCCGGGTAAGAACCATTCGGTTCCGGATATATCGGTTAAATCATTCTTATACCCAATAGGTACTTATGAGATTTCGGTTCGGTTTCGGTTCGGTTTCGGTTTGATTTCGGTTTGGTTCTGGGTACCCGTTTAATATGTGAATCAAATATATATATACAAAATATTTTAGTTAACATGTTAATTCAAGTGGTCTAGCGGTTACATACTTGCATATTCGTCAATTAAACAAGAATTTGAGTCACTAAGATGTTAATTTTATAAGTTTTCATTGTATTTTAATATAAAATTACTATATATATGTATAATATAAGAGAGTAGGTAAAAGATAATGTGGTATGGTGGTAACAATGTTCTCACTGATCCTATCAAACATGGATTGAATGTGCTTGATAACATTTTACCTTATATTAGAAAGTTGAAACTTTATTTTTCGGATATTCGGATACCCATTCGGTTTTCGGTTCGGTTCCGGTTCGGTTCCAGTTTTTCGGATATAGAAATATAGGAACCATTCGGGTATTTGAGGATTTCGGTCCGTTCGGTTTGGATATTTTGCTTCGTTCGGTTCGGTTTTGGATCCGTTTTTGCCCAGGGCTAGTTTTATGCCCGGCTCTAGCTCTTACAAGTCAACTTTGGTTAGAATTTCTTTGTCCTTTTAATTTTTTATCAATGGATAATAAATAAATTAAGATATAAGAATTGGACGAGCACGACGTAATAGGTTAACTACTTATCACATGTTCCACCGACGTGACAAGATGCCCTATTATATCTCGAGTCGCCTAACTTTATTTTTCTTACTTGCCGGCTTCGGAGGGAGGGAGGGGATGCCACATAGGATTAACTGTAACACATTGTCCAAATACCCACTTCCACTGTATTTTCATTAAAAAAAATAAATATATATATATATATATATATGCATTTTGTATATATAAATAGCCCATACTGATTTAATTATATACACTAACCCTAACTATTCAACCACCCTTGACAAATAGCCAAAACTAAAGGAAATAACAGCCCATCAACTTACAACATAAGACACACAACACAGCCCAAACACTAACCTACCACAACCATTCTCCCTTCATGTAACGACTCATCCCTCTTAAGCTCCATCCCTCTCTCCCTCAATATATAAACCGATCTCCACTTACAAAATCAAACGCCACAAACCATCGACACGAGCACTCACAAGACAACAATTTCTATGTAAAACACAAAAGCCAACCATGCGTCTTCTTTCGTAATATTGTCTCCGCTTTGTGTGAAGCAAAATTGGTCTTCAAACTCATTGAAATTGATTTGACAGTTTATACGGGTCAATCATAGGTGCTTTACAGTCCATGTTTAGCTCAGACTTCACGCGTTATAAACTTTAATATTTCAATTGCAGCCAGTGGTCAGAATTTGCGAATTTAACTTAAGCATAGCTAAAAAAACTTAAGCATAGTTCCGAGGACTAAACGTCATAGTGGACTAAGAGATAAGCAGCTCTGAGTTTTCTTAATGATGGGAATGACATTCATCATATCTTTTATAATCAAGCCTCTGAAACTATCAATTTCTTTTAACGTTTCAAAACTTAAAAGTGGTAAAGTTCTGTGAAGTTCTCAGCTTCTTCCATCGTCTTTAGTGTTCGCTAAGATAGGTTTTGAACTTTTCCTCCACATGGGGTTTGTGAAATATGTTTTAGAAAGTACTGATAGTAGCAAAATGGCTTCATTTAAATGTGCGCATCCTAAGAGGTCCAAACTCTGATTCATGGAACCAAGGCATAATTAGACAGGGTACGAAACAAAGCTTTCAAGGACGCGGCTAAATTTGTTTAAACATAGACATACAAATTGCTTTTTCATGTTTTAACAAAAGATCAGCTACAGTGATTATATTGATTCAATTTAGTGAATTGGACGATGGATATTGTGAATGTTTCAGTTACAAAAAAAAGAGGATATTTGTTGTGGAGGTTTTCTGTTCATCAGTATTTAAATCAGCCTACAAGGGTGTTAAGTAAGATACGAGCTGGATAAGATTGAAGCTGGCAGAAGAGTGTTGAGTCGTCTTCTTCCTTTTTTTTGCTAAATAGAGTCGTCTTCTTTCTTGTCTTGTAACAGAGAGATTGTTTCCATTGTAGTAGATAGAGAAAGCTTGTAACAATACACACAACCATACAGCTGAGAAGAGTTGATTCCATGTGCTGATCCTGAAGAGAGATGTACCTAGTTTGGGGAACTCTATAATGTGTTTGTGTGTTCGTTAAATAGATTGAATTGCATGCACAAAGAAGAAAAATAGAATCCGTGAGAGATAGAGAGTGTGTGAATATTATCTGTCAAGGCGATGCAGGAAACTAGTTACTACCGCACTTGCAAAATGGTCTTCAGGGAACTGGAAATAATATATTAGATTTCTAAACAAAACAAAAACTACTAAATTAGCAGAATCTTCCTGGCGCTTTGTATGTTACAACCATGCTTTGATTGTTTATCAGGATGATGGAAAAGTGGTGTTAACTAAAGAACCTCCCAGTTTGACTTAACAAGCTTCATGCAAACTTAATTTAATTATTTGGCTATGTGATTATCTATATATGTAGGATATAAAAAACGGAAGCCCAAATATTGAAAAAGCCATGTCAATATATACACAACCCTAAAATTACAAACTCCACATTACAAGTAGAACATCTCCACCTCAACTTCAAATCCTCAAATTTTAATATTTTTATCATTCAAATAAAATTTTAAATCTTCAAATTTAGAGGTTTTGAATGAAACCTCAAAACCTCAAAGCTACTTTTTATTTTCTTTTTGGTCCTTATAATTTATTTTTTACAAATACATATAAACAGCTTAATTTAGAATAACTTAAGTACACCAAAATAAAATAAAATATGATAAATATTACATAACATTAAATTAAAGTTGATACAATAGAAAATAAATTAAATAAACTCACAATATAAATATATATTATACAAATGTAACACAAATAAAAGAAAATTACATAACACTTAAATATTACATATGTACCTTTTTTAAATTATATGGTATTTTATATATAAATTTCTAAAATTCGTGTGTAAGTGTGTTGTTTTATTGTAGATGTAATTTATATTGTCTTTTATTATATAATATTGTAATATTGTGTGTTGTATAATATATTAAATGTATGTTTTATATGTATTTTTGAAGTTTTATCATTATTAGTAATTTTTTTTTTTTGAGAAAGAGTCTATCATTATTAGTAACTTTTGTTGATGTCAAAGACTATAATGTAAATAAATAAAATTTAAGGATTTTTTTTAGGATTCATGGTTAGAACAATCAATCTTTAAATTTTCATTTTGAGGTTTTGTTCCTCTTAAAATAAGGTGTTGGGTCGAAGATGCTCCAATTGTGATGAAAAAAAATCACAGAAATATATAACCATGAACATACGTAAACTGAAAATGTATAACCGAACCACTCTGAAACCAACGTTCAAAACTAATATTATGCAATTTTAGAGTACAGTGCACACTATTAGTCTTCTTGTTATATATCGGTTGTTGTCATGACCTACTGTGTAGTTTAATTTAAAGAATGTTACTATTAGTCCGTATAGTTTGATATCCATGCCACTATAGTTTCGTATCTAATTTATCCCTGTTATAACTACCACTCGCAATCAACAAAGCCGGCCCCAATAATTTCCACAAAAATAAATAAATGTCACATTCTTAGAAGTAAATTTACAATGTCATATATATAAACATTCTTTCAAACTCTATAATGCTACATTGCAATGTCAGTAATCGTTACCTTAATATACAAATAAAATGTATGAATCAAATCCAAACATAAACCCTCAAAATATAAAGGTGAATCATTTTTCACCTTAAATATAATGAATCAAATAATTTAATCAATAAGAGTGTTTAAGCCCACTTGGCGACGACAGACATTACGGCGCAACCGAGCAAAGCCGCCGCGAAGCACTTGATCTGAAGTTTGATGCTACCTTGGAGCATTGATCCCATGAACTCGGTAGCTAGAAGGTCGACGAGGGCCATGTAGATGAGCATTCCGGCCGAGCAAGCATTTAACAGCCCAATCGTAATCAACGCCGTTGGACTGTTATCTCTATAGATACTTGACAATGCGATCCCAAGAAAGATACCACTAGGTGTTGTTCCAGTGAAAAAGAATGCCATCAAGAACTTCTTCACATTTTTAAAATCTGCCTGAAAAAAATAATATATATGTTTAATAAACGTTTTCTAGCCCCATAAATCTAAGGGCGGACCATGCATATGAATATACAGCTCTAACTAATAATTTGATATAAGAGACATAAATATGAATGTATGTTTGTACCTGGAGGATGCAGCCACCGAGACCTATGCCTTCGAACAGGTGATGGAAGCAAAGAGCTATTATGAGTCCTTTAATAGTGCATGCATCATTAGTGGCTCCTAGAGATAGTCCAATGACCATGGAATGAAATAAAATCCCAAGCTCCAGAACCTATACATGAAATTCATAAATTGGTTCAAGATATGATTTATTTAATTTAAAATGCTACGTCGCTCAAATTATTTTCATTAACACTAACCACGGCAATGACACGGTACCGTAGAAGTTGTGGATCAGAAGATCCCTCATCTTTAGTTGCTAGCACAACACCATAACCGTGGCTAGTGTGAGTGGCCTTCTCTTGATCAATGCCATACTCGTCAGGCCCTTGCCCTACTGCGTTTTTGACGGTATAAAGGCTGGTGGTAACGGAGTCAATGGCTAGAGTGACTAGACCGGACACCATAGCGACAAATCCCGCAAAAGGAAACTTATGCCACGGATCATCATTTAGACATTTTGATGACAACATCTCGAAAGAGTCAGGCAAGACGTGCATGAAACCAGTTCCTAGGATGATTCCGGAAGAAAAACACTTCAAGATCATGAAACCGTTTCCGTCAGGATGGATAAAAGTAATGTAACGGCTGAAAAGAGGAACCATTACACCTATCAAACTTGTCGTCAGGATAGCTACAATGGCTACGATTTTGAGTGGTAAAGCCTTAGCTTTATTGATGCACGCATTCTCCGACCCGATGTCGCAACCTTCCGGGGCGGTTGAGATCGCCGGAGATACGGCGAATGTGAATAAGATGAAGAGAATGTAGACGAGTTTGGTAGTAGCCATTAGAATATATTATATGATGTTTGATGAAATCAACTGTTTTGTCTTTTGGTTGTTTATATAGGCATATCTGCCGGCCTACTATCGGTGCTGGTATGGAAAGTCAATAGATGAATATTGGGCTAAATCAATTGAAAAAAAAAGATTACACTAGCTAGAGAATCAAATTCCTGATTTTATTGACAGTGTGTGTACATTGTTAGATGCAAAAGGTTTTGAATTGTATTGCATATTATTTTATTCTTGTTTAATCGGGTGGAGGGTCTGGATCATGCCGAAACCATACACGTTTTCTTTTTATCAGCTCCGAAACCATACACGTAATTTAGTACTCCTATAAGGGGAAAATGTCTTGTGTTATATATTATCTCAGTGTCAAAATCAAATAATACTTAAGTTTAGAATGTCGTTAACAAATTATAATATAATAACATTAAATAAAAAAAGGAAAAATCTGATTAGCCCATCTATTAATATTGGGCCATATTGCTTATATGCTTTCTACAGGCCCATATAGTGTGCTTCTTTCAGGGTACAGTACACTCAGAATAATTGCACTTGCCAACATATGTGAATATGGACAAACAAGGCGTCTTCCGATAAGATTAAAAAAAGAGAGGTACTCTAGTTATGTTTTCTAAAATACTAAGCGATCATACCGGTTATTTTGTCAGTGTAGGTTACTACTAACTGAATTCACTAATGCCAATTTGTGATGATATTTGTCAAATAGGGGAATATAACTTTGTTCCTTAGACTGATACATCAAACCGAAAAATATATTGCATCCTGGTAATTAAAATAAATATTCTCTACAAGTTTAGTACATCAATCTACGTTTTTTTTAAGTAACAAGTTTGAAAACATCTGAAAACTCTTTCATAGACTTATCATGCATATTTAATATTATCTATTACACAGTTTTTTTTCAATGTAGTGAAAACAATGTTATATTAGTTTTATCACCATTCAAGGGATGTTATTGTTAAATTTATTTGGTTGTTCTTTTAGCAATCTCATCTGTTTTGTTTATTTCATCTGTTCTGTACTGTTTGTTCCGTTGCCACAGAACTGCTATTAAGTCGATATTCAAATCCCCCTATCCCCTTTAAATTAAGTTAAAATAATTAAGCTAATGATTGATGTCTCCATTTTCAAACTTGTTGCTGCCACAAATGTCCTTGAATGTCTTCTATTGCAGCAATAGTATATTTTTAAATTTAACTTTCTTTTTGTTATCTTTATTTAAAGGGAATAGTGGTGGGAATATAAGCTATTGGACGTTGAAAGTCAGAAAAGAATAAAAAACTATTTTTATGAAGTTACAGCTGCTTTTCTTTATTTCAAGAGGATACAAAAAGTCCATGTGCTTCTTTGGTTTCTTAAGCTATACTTCTTCAGGACTAATCCAATTCGATCTTTACATATTTTAATTATTTGCTAATAAACAATGAAGCCGTGGAAAAAATGTAAAAACTTGCAACCCAGTTCGTGAATGCCAGCCAAGAAATAAATAAAAAATAATTAAAAAATAAAATAGGTCTAGGCATAATATCTGCATCTAAAAAACCTATTCAAAACTGATGTAAATATTAAATTGTTAAACCTAATTAGATCAACTTAAATATTTGAATGAATTATAAATATATGTATAATGAAAAGTAGAGTGATAAACAAAAAATTAATAAATTATTTAATTAATAAAATTTATTTTTAGTAGAAAATAAAATTGGATTGAAGCTCTTTTAGTACTAAACTAGGGTTAGTCTAAGAGCATTTTCAATCACCATTCAAAATTTCTTTTATTTGAAATAAAGTTGATAATCAAAATGATCTAGCATTACTCTATTTTTTTCTTTATCATAAAATAAAAATGAGTTAACCCTTAATTTTATAAATAGATTAACTCATTTGTTTTCTTAAAAAATTAAACAATTGGAGACGGTAAGAGAGAAAAAAAAAACAGAAACACCGATGATTCTTCCTCTTATCTCCACAAATTCCAGTAGAAACATCCAAAACAATGCAAAAACAAAGTAAAACTTCACTTTTTTCCCCCCTCGGAAAAAAAAACAGAGACTTTGAAGATGGCAGCTTAAATTTTTTCTTCTTAGTTTTAGTTTCCAAGTGTAAATCTCCCTCTACTTGATAAGATATTTCTGGGTTTGTGTTCTTCCTTAATGATCTCAACATATCTCTAGTTGTTTTTGCTGATTATTTAATTATTTCCTCTTTAGTTTAATGTAATAATTGAAGGGGTTTGGTTGGTTTCAGTGGGTGAACAAATCGGGCTGTTTCTTTTGTTATTGTCTGAATGATCTATGCTGATCTGTTGGTGTGAGATTAGATGTTCTGCTGATCTGTAACGTAAAGTTCATGTCTTTTTCATTTTCTCTCTCTCTAAGTTTGAGGTTAGATGATGTCTAGAAGGTTTGGTTTTGTCACAGTTCTTATTAGGCTTCCTTGGTTTGTTGCTAAGTAAAGAAACTTTGTACCTTTTTGTAGCCAAACATGGAGAATCAAGAGGTTTCTTGTGATGGTGATGATGAGCTGCCATTGAATCACATAGTAGATGAGGAAGATTTTAGAAGCTGTTGTGGTGATGAACAAGTATGGTTAAAGGAAAGTGATGGCACAGCTAAAGTATCTGAGGAGGAAGAGAAAAGAGATGAACTTGATGATGAGTTCTCTGTTAAGTTGTTCTTTAAAGGAGTTTCAATTACCGAGAGAGGAGATTTAAGTTCTGGTTATTCAGGAATTGGTGTTGTGTTGGAGAGGTCAGGAGATTTTGAGTTGATTCAGGTCCAGAAGAAGCTGGACTTTTATGCTGAAGAGAGTGTAGCTAACTACTTAGCTTTAATCGATGGTCTTACAGTAGCTTTACAGAACAATCTCCGTTCTGTGGTTGCTGTAACAGACTCAGAGTTGCTTTATAATCAGGCAAGTCTCTCTTTCAAATGGGTTTCATATCTCTTTGTAGCTTTGTTGTTTATATGAAATGGCTTTGCAGGTAACTAGTGAGGAGCAGTTTGAGATCCCTATCTTGGTAGCTCTGAGAGAAAGGGTATTGGAGAAAACAAGTAAACTTGATGGGTTTGTTATAAAGCTTGCTCCTTTATGTGATCTTGACCAAGCTTTAAGGCTTGCTCAAGTAGCGGTAGGAATTTGTAGTCTTGATGTTGTGGATAAAATAGCTGAGAACTGCTCCATCTGCTGTGAAGACCGTCTCTCCGAGATGATGCTTACACTGAAATGCACTCACAAGTTCTGCTCTCATTGCATGAAAACATACGTGGAAGGGAAAGTACAGTCTTCAGAAGTTCCCATCAGGTGTCCTCAACTGCAATGCAAGCATTACCTCTCAGCAGAAGAATGCAAACTGTTTCTTCCTGTCTCATCTTTTAGATCATTCGAGGAAGCAAACATGCGTAGTACAAAGAGTGGCAAGATCTACTGCCCGTATTCCAACTGTTCTTTTCTGTTAGACCCGCGTGAATGTCTATCACCAGGAAGGTCAAGTGCAAGCGCAAGCTCAAGCTCGTGTAGTCAGGCTGAGAATAGCTCTTGTGTGAAGTGTCCACTCTGTAAGAGGTTTGTGTGTGTGGACTGTGGTGTCCCTTGGCATGATTCTATGAGCTGTGAAGAGTTTCAGATTCTTCCGGTTGATGAAAGGTATCCAGATGATATCACATTGCATCGTTTGGCTAGGTATAAGAGGTGGAGACGGTGTCAGCAATGCCGTGTAATGATCGAGCTTGCTCAAGGCTGCAACCACATGACTTGCCGGTAAGACATTACATCCATAGAACGTTTCTCATATCAATGTTGAAACCTCTCTTTTGTGTGTTTCTTGTTGCAGGTGTGGGCATGAGTTTTGCTACTGTTGTGGAGCAGAGTACAGAGAAGGGCAACAGAGTTGCACTTGTGCTTTTTGGGATGATGACGAAGAAGATCAAGAAAACACAATCCAAGGACTTGAGAAATGGCCTTGGGACACATTCAACTCAATGCCAAGTGTAATGGACGCTTACTCAGAGCAAGAAAGATCTCAGCTAGCTCTGATCCAACGGTTCTTAGCCGGTGGTGGGTTTAGTCTCAGTGATCATCACACTTTTTATCAGTCGCCGCCGCCGCAGCCTCAATGTAGAGAGTCATCGTATGTTGAAGCTGCTATGAAAGATCTTCACCAGCTTCCTTGGCTGGAGAGGTTTGTGTCGGTTATAAGTGATGATTACTATGAAGAGTATATTAATAGCCAGTGAAAAGTGGGGGTAGATTGATGATAGCTTTGAGAGATCTAAAGTAAGTCTCTCGCTCTCCTAAAAAATGTTTTTGTTTTTTGGAGTTTTAGATTCTTGATGAACTCCAAAAATAAAAATGAATTTGTATGAAACTATTTGCAATTATATAAAGAAGAATTTGATCACTTTCTTTTACAACAAATCTTGCAAGAAAGAATTATGTTCATTATTTATTTACATAATCAGATGTGACTTTATAAAAAGATTTCGAATTGGTGAGTTCTTGAAAGATGAATATTGTAAACGCATTCATCTTTTAAAGAACTCATCAAAGTAGAAAAATCCAAATAAAAATTATAAAATACAGCAACTCCAAATTAAAAATTCAGCAAAATTTATCTTAAACTTTTTGGCCATATCTTCTCTACATTATCAATCTATACCTACTTTTTATTGTGTGTGTATTTTCTCCGAAGCTGGCGTTACTTAAAAAAGACGTCATCGAACCCACCTCACAACAAGTCAAACTCGTCCTCTATTGGCTTACGATATTAAACATCGTCATGACTCATGACAGCTTGGCTTTTGTAACTTTGTTTTCTTCTTTTTAAGTCTTTAAACATAGACGACAGCAGACCAGTCTTTGCTTATTTCCCCACGGTTAGATTTATAGATAACCTCTGAACTTTCTCTTTACTTAGTTCTGAGGTTCATATATCATATGAAAGATTTGTTGCCTCATGGAAATGTGGGTCGTGAGGCGTTCTTGCATTTCTTGAACTATATCAACAATGGGAGGCTTCTGCCTTTTCTTATAGAGGTTTCCACTTGTGTTGATACAGTTTGTGCTCATGATTCTTGTAAACCCGCAATTGATTTTGCTGCTGAGTTAATGTATGCTTCATATGCGTTCCAAATCCCTGAGCTGGTAGCGTCATTTCAGGTCTGAGATGAAAGTTTTGCTACCCTTGATTCGTTTCATTGTGATTTGAGTCAGCTTCTTGAATATCATGAAGATGTCTTTTGGCATGGGTATTATATTAATCTTATAGAATACGCTGGAAAAATGGCTATTTTTAACCATGCTGATCTTGTAAAAGATGGTGTGATGAAACTATGGGTTATGGAAGACGAAGAGAAGAATATATGGTCAAGGAAGAAACTGGTGTTGCATCCTTCTCAAATAAATATGGTCAAAAACAATGCAGACAGTCCCTATTATTTGAAGGTACATGGTACAACTAGAAACGGTGACGTTATCTTGGCACCTCACAATAACATTCGTGGGGTTATCCACGGCCCGCTTCACGTTTTACCTCAAGGTACATCTCTCTTCTACGTTTTACTTTACAATATACAAAAGAATCATTTGGGAAGAGTTGAAATAAGACGGATCAAACATCTTTCTAAACAAAAGATGGGACGTTATTGGATTTGACGACACTGAGAACTTGATATGTATCTCTAATTGCTTTTGTGAGTGTTTTATTTTACTTTTGGAATGTTTCTTTTTTGTTCAACTATAATTTTGTAACGAAATGCAGCACATTTTTGTCTCTTTCATAAAGGCTTATAAATTTGATGCTTCTAAGGCTCTGTCCCTTTTCAAACCTTCCAATCACTTACGAACATTTTTCTTTTGCTTCTTTGCATAGAAACTAGTAATTTTCTGGAATAGATCTTCCTTTAGATCTGAACTAAAGTTTGTTAAAAAAAAAGTAGAAGATCTCAACTAAAGCAGTGTAGACATTATACAAGTTACAAAAGTATGATATAAGCGCTACCATAAGAGAATTGTTTGTATACCTCTGTAACAAACTCTTGACCAGCCATAAGTACTCTCTCCGTCGAGAATATTAGGCACGTCTACCCGTTTAGATGACAACTGTTTGCAGAGACGGTTTAGGGCGAAGATCCCCAACAAACAATATTGAAGATCATATGCACTAATTAAAGAACACTTCTTAGCTCTGAACTAACGTATAATTTGCATTAAAATTTGTCACGGGGTCATTGCAAAGATATTTGCATTGTTAGTGTTGCATCAGCACATACTCACTATCTCAGGTTCTCAGTGTTATACTAAAATCAAGACACAGTGCCAATAATCTCACTTCAGGTAGATGATTGGATTGCACATAAGGTAAGGTATTTAGTCAATGCATTGGAGATATTTTTATGATTATCATCAATGTTGGACAGCAATTACGACATGAACTGCGGCGAGTTCCTGCTATATGCTCTGCATCAGTAAAAGTAAGGCTTCTAGTATTTTGTAGTATACCAGAAATGACTCAAGTTTTATTTATTTACTCTCTCTCGATTATTCTTAAGATAACTACGTCTGAATTATCAGTTCCTGCCCCTCTTGCGAGTCAAGTAATAGGGTAAAATCCCTTACTGACGTGGATGTTTTTCTTGAAGCTTCTAAAGAACGACCCTATTTCTCTCATCGTCTGTGTATAACGTCCTTCTACTCGATCTTCTTGGCGTTTCTTCTGCAGCTTTTTGCAGTTCACATGTTGTTCTTGGTCTATCCTTTTCGTTTAAAAGTTTTAACCTTTCTGGAAAAATTATGATATCTCAGGGTTGTCACTGATAAACAAAACGAAGCAAAAAAAAAAGAAACAGAGTCTTAGAAATTAGAATCATGGACATGAAGTCTTACCAGAATCAGCCAGAGGGTTTTGTTACACTTTATCTATTAGCAGATCCATTTCTTCCTTATACTTCTGTTCTTGCTGGAATCTTTCTCTGCAAGATGGTAATTATGCTTCTGTTCACATGCAACTGCAAACTCTACTTCTTTTCACTCTGTTTTAAATCGGGTGGCTTATGCTAATTTCTATATTAGGCCTATGATCTTACAGAGTCATTCAGCTCAATTCATATCAACTCATACTCAGCTCTCGTTAAAATGAAGAGAATTGAATGGAACAACGGGTAAGTATCCACATATATGCTCCTTGTTTCAGCCTTTTATATGTTGAGCTTCGTCTCATATCACTTATGCATATAATATAACTTTGGCAGGGGGATTTCTACACTACATGCGATCTTCATCTCATTCATGGCACTGTACTTTGTATTCTTCTCTGATTTGTTTTCCGACCAAAGAAAGCTTCAAGGACTTATGGCGTTTCGTAGCTCGCCTCTTTCTAACTTTGTTTTAGGGGTAATTATGTTTTCACCTTATTCATCTCTCATCTTATTCTTCACAAAACCGTCCTGGAGTGATGACCATTGATTCACCTATAAGGTACTTTTTTGCGATGTCTTTGTCACAGGTATCAGTTGCTTACTTTCTTGCTGATCTTGTAAAAGATCATTTGGTTATACCCTTCTTTAGGAGGACCAGAATATGTAAGTAGTAGACACAAGAAAACTTTTGTGGGCTATCCACTGGTTTCATTTACTTCTCCAAAATCTTGATATGGCTGATAATTTCCATTTTTTTTTCTTTATAGATTTTCCATCACTGCTTATCTGGAGCAGGGTAGCTTACTCTCTGTTCTGGAGAGGCTCAGCTTTACACATACATGGTTTTACTCTCTGAAGTGACTACTTCAGAGATCAATCTTAGATGGTACTTTGACACCTCTGGTTTGAAGCAATATAAAGCTTATATTATTAATGGAGTTGCTAGTTTCTTGGCATGGTTGGTGAGCATTTTTATAACCTTTTGTCGTTACCAATCTGTGGTCTTAAAGCTTAACATAGATCATCAACCTGGAGACAGAAAAGAAGATATTTTTCAGACCAATAACCAATAACAAATCAATTGAGGATTAATGTTTAGGACAAGTTTGGAGAATGAAAAGGATAGTAGCTCAAGAGTATTAATTATATAGCGAAACTGATACAATATAAATGAAGGAGCCCATTGCATATTTACCCCAGTCGATTTTAACGTAAATATCTATATATAATATTATCTGAGAACTCAGTTTCTTACGCGTTAACTTTTAAGTTAATTACATAGATACCATTAATGAAACTAAAATATTATTTGTAATTGTCATTATTAAAGTTTATTTTTCTTTTTCAGATAATTTGTGTTTTATATTTTAAAATAATAAATATGATAAAAGGAAATATTTATAAATTTTTAAAAATTATAAAAAGGAAAATATATTTATATATAATATGGTTTCACAAGAAAGAAAGTTAACAAAGGTAATACTGATATGAAGAAAAAATAATATGCCATTTAAAACCTAATACGAACTCTTAAACAACATAAAATATATTCTCAAAATAATAAATCCAGACACCTTTAGTTAACCAAAAATGTATTATAATTAGTATTATTGAGATGTTTTATTCATTATTTCTTAATATTTAATTGAATAAAAATATTATATAATTAAAAGTATCTATAAAAATATTTTACTTATATGAATCTTTATTCTTCTATTACTTTGCTTTTTTCATTTTTTTTATTTTTATATTTGTATGATCCAATAACATAATAAAAGTAGCTAAGAAAATCTGAATTATTATGTTTAAGATGATTTAAAATAATTTAAAGTTTACCTTTTAAAATTAAGGTATAAAATTTATTTATAATTCACAAATATTTATAATTACTTTAAATATTGATATACGTTGATGAGCTTTGAAAACTTTGTCAGTTATTTTTGTTTATGGAACTTCCTATTGATCATTGCTTTATTATTTTATAATATTTTGGAAAATCAACTTATAAATTTTTGTAAAAAATATTACAAAAATATACTTACACATCTAAGATGAAAAAACTGAACTAAGACGACAAATAAAACCAATCTGATTTGGCTTAATAAAAATCAAACATAGCTATACATCAATTTTATGGAGTATATGTAACTTTAATCTATCCACGAAATGAGTAAATAGAATAATCCAATTTATTATATCCAAAATTAAATGCTTAATTAAAATAAAATTATATTATCTTTATAGTAATAGTTCATTTATTTTTTAAAGAATATGCATATATTTGAAAGTATTATGTTTATAATTCATTTATGTAAATTTGAATTGATCGACGCTTTAGTTTATTTTTTCTATTTGATTCTCAAAACAATATATACATATATATATATATATCATGTTATATATAATCTTACTAAAAATATTTACTTATCTAAGAGAACAACCAACTTAAATAAAAATAACAAAACTAATCAAAATTTAAAACTATTTAGAACAAAAATAGTATTATAGTTAAATTAGAAGAAGTGAAGGCAATGTAATATACTCAAATGATAACTAAACCAACTAGATATTATATATTCAAAATCACAGTTCTAATCAAAACAAAATAACATTATTAATATGAATTATAAAACGACTTAAAATTGAAATTAAAATATTAATCAATGATTATAATATATTTATTTTATAAATATTTATACTTGTGAATCAACACAAGGACACTCATCTAGATATATATAGAAAAAAAAGGATTTGGTGAAGGAAACTCTTGACCATGGCTAACACCAAAGTAAAGCAGCCACCACCGCAGAAGAAGAAGAAAAAGGAGAGGAATGCTACTAAAGTCTCCACCATGGCTAGCTTATGTTCAAGATGATTATATCTACTATATGTGTTGTTATCTTAGTTAGGAAATTCATATGATATGCATGAGTTTGGAAGATGATTATATCTAATGTATGTGCAAATCAATTTGAAACTTGAGATAATGGCTCATGTGTTTATTGATGTAGAATTTTATGGTTAGTGTAGCATTGATTCCTATTCTTTATGCATCTTTTTTTTTTGGCATTGGATTTATTTTGATTCAAAATTTTATTGTAAAAGGATTGTGAAAGTGAAATTTACATATACTTATTGTTTCTTGAAGCTCACTCTATCTCTTTGCTTGATGATTGAATGCTTAATTTCAATATTTTCAGGTTTAAGTTGCATGCCACGGGCATAGACCTGACGTTCTGACACTTTCTCTCAAAAGGAAGTGTTTGATCGTCAGTCTTCCAAGTGTCATTAAAAGCAAGACTCGTTTAGCCAATTTTCTCAACAACAGTTATGTCCGCTTCGTCACCACGGGACCGGTGACTGAATCTCTACACATTCACAACTACATCAATGCACTGACATTTGAAGAAGAGGAGCAAAGTTTTACGGACTTTACCACTGTCATACATGTCCAATTTCTTGTTGTGCTTTTGTTGTGCATTCAATTTCTCTGGCTTGCCTCTAATATTATTCTCTTACTTCGTTAACATTTGTCTTTGCATCTTCATCTTAAAGAGTTATAACTTATTATACATAAATGGTAATGCCTTCAAAATGTAAGAAAACTATCAAAATTTACTTTCAAATATTTATGGCCTTTAAATTGTAGGACCGACCTTGTTTTTGATATTCTCTTGCTACACATCCAAATATCTGAAAAACTAATTAATAACTAGACCCCAAAACTCAGTTGTAAGCTGTAAATTTTTCATTAGCCAAAACTTCAGGTTAGTTGAAAATGGAAACCAGGAAGATTGCAAGCAAAAGTCAATTAGACAGTTGAAAAAAAATCCTAAAAGTAATAAAATAAAACTCTTTTGCCAGCCGATACATATGAATTAATCATATAATATTAATATAAGTCCTAGCAAATAATACAGCCATGCCAAACAATAAACTTTTAAACCTTGAATTGACTTGTTTTTTTTTTTTTGAAACACTTGAATTGACTTGTTATTATATGAGAGACTTGACTTCTTCGCATTTTGGAACATAATTTCATAAATTATTCTAGATAGTTGTAAAATCGAGATACTTTTTATATAGCTAACAATGTCAATTTCATACAATAGACGTTAAACCCGAGTTAGATTTTTCACCAGATAACAGCCAACCAAATGAACTAGTGTTAATGCTTTAAAAAAATCCTAAGATTCTAATGAACTCATATATAACAAATGTTAATGATTAAGTCATAACAGTAATAGCGAAATTTCGTAGAACTTAGATCAATCCTTAATTTCATGCCATCATCTGACTTTTGATACACATATTCTATTACTATGGTCTATGTATTATCTTATAAACAAAGAACACTTGCCTATCATTACTAGTTTATGTTTCTGACATTTTCACTTCCAGCATCATAAACATTCCCTTCTATTCCTTTGTTTCTCTATCTCCTCTTCGTTCTCTTTCTCTTTCGCCTCTGCTTGTCTCCATCTTTGTTTAACGAAAAAACAGAGATTTTTAAGCAATGGTCATTGTGTATTTCTCGCTACCAAATGCTTCCAAGTGCCCTTCTCTCTCGTATCTTGAAGTCAATATAGCTTCAGGAAGCATCATTACTTACCACATGGTCTTTCCCCAAGAGTGGTTTGAAATTTTGAAACATACCGGATGCATTTTCCACGTCTTAGAGAACTTCTAGCCATAGCTCCAGTTCTTTCTATCAGTTATTCTTCATCATTGATTTGACCTTTGACCAGATGATCCTTGATGTCTCTGTGCAGGCCAGGCCATCTCTTTTCTTTTTAGCATGGTTTCCAACTTGAAATTGTGGTGTATCCTTCTTCAAACCTCGACAACCTATCCTGCTCAGCAGCACCTCTCTTGAGCCTTCTTCATTTCATTAAGCGACTCCTCTGTTCTACCTTTCTTCTTCTGTTTACAATAGCTTCTCCAAGGCCAATCACCGGAATGCTTGACTCTCTTATAGCCTCGCCAGTCAGCAAACGTCTTCGGATCTGATCTTCTTGGAACGCGGTGATCATCTTGGAACGAATTCTTTTGATCTTGAGCTTGTCGATAAAGTAACTGATGACACTTTTCTCAACATCTTTCTTTTGGAAGCTCAGAAAAACCAACTGTTTTGTGCTAGCGTGCTGCATCATGGGTTTTCTACGAACAATTTCTCTACACAATTTTCGCTGTAAAAGTGGCATCCTTACCTCCCCCTTGGCAGATATATTTATGAGAGACTTACTGGCTAAGACCTGAAGTGTGGACCCCAAGTCAATGCCAGCAAGAAATGGTGCCAGCAGATCAACTTTCTCACCACTGAACAAACATCCTATGTAATGAAACAAAGCTTTTTCTCCGTTTTGTAAACCAGCATAGTTAACTCTCAACCTTACTTTAACTTCATCTTCCGGAAGCCCAAATAGATCCAACGAATGACCAAATGGTCTTAGACTTGAACTGCTAGCTGCATCATTAATCACATAGACTCCACATTTCGTCACCCTGAGACTATCACCTACAGACTTCTCCTCATTGTTGACAGGGAATAAATCAAAGACAACTAGACCAGCCAAGATACCTGAGACATCTCCTTCAAAGATACTTGGATACATTTTGAGATCAAAGAAGACAAACATGTGATCTTTTTTAATCTTAGTAACATCTTCTCCTGGATGCAAACACTGAAACACATTCTCAAGTCTATGACCATGGCCTTTCTTATCATTCCATCTGCAAACACATCTGAAGCCTAAACCGGAAGCACCATGAAAATCCTTTGAGAACGAAACTTCAACTATTATAGCAAATCCCACGAGCATGGTTTTTGAATAGGGGTGGTGTATTCTCATCATAACAGAAGATCCTGGTTGCAAATAGAGTTTAGAATTTCGACTTCTAGGTGAGGGTAGACACAGCCTGACATCCAGAACTTTTTCAAGTTTTTGCTGACGCTGTGCTTCAGTGTGTTCTTCTACAATAGCCTGTGCCCTAGATAAAACGTAGCTGGCCATGTGCGGAGAGAGACCAAAGCAATTACTGAATGTGTAGTAGTACCTAGGACTATCAAAGAAGTCCAAAGGAATTGATGTCAGAGATAAACAGCCATGCGCATTCAAGAGTTGTAGACTTTGGGGAAGCTCTGGGAGTGATCTGAGGTTTTTGCAATGGCATAACCTTAGACTGACTAGTTTAGAAAACTCCTTGATGCTTACTGGAATATTTCTGAAACCGTTCCCACTGAGATCCAATGTCTTTAGCAAAGACATCCAACGTATATCTTCAGGAATATGTTCCAAGCGTGCCTTATGCAGAGACAGAGTGACTATCTGTTCATAGAATCTTGAGACAGAAGATGGCAGCTTTGGTCGAAGTGGCATGAGAGTACTACCTTGACGTAATTCTATGACTTTTGGGAGAGAAGTAGTAACTAACTCAAGGTCTGCGCAGTTCAGTAGATCAAGAACTTTGAGAGGATTCAGGTTCTGCATTTCCACTGGCAAGTGTCGGAGTCTATTGCAGTTCTTCAAATCTAATGTCTCAAGTTCAGCGAGATCACCAATAGAAGATGGCAATACTCTTATGGCAGTGCCACCAAGATATAGCTCCTTTAGATTTTGTGGGAAATCAACTATAGTCTCCAGATGTGAGCAGCCAGACAGCTTGAGCGTGACGAGAGATTTCAACTTACTCATTCCCACTGGCAGATGCCGAAGCTTTTGGCAATCCTCCAGACTTAATATAACAAGCTCAGAGAGATTCTCAAGCAACTGTGATGGGAATGCTTTGACCGCAGTGGCTGCCAGATATAACTCATTGAGGTTTCTTGGCACATCCTGAATGTTTTCAAGATTTGAGCAACCGGATAGTTTTAGCTTGGCAAGAGATTTCATGTCACTTATACCCATTGGCAGGTGCTGAAGCCTTTTGCAATTCTCCATATCTAGTGTTACAAGTTTACACAGAGAAGATGGGATTTCACTTACGGAAGTATTGGCCAGATATAACTCTTTCAGGTTTTGTGGGAACCCCTGAATCCTCTCAAGTTCTGAGCAACCAGAAAGATTGAGAACTTCGAGAGACTCAAAAGTAACCATGTCAGGCAGACTTCTCAAGCTAAAACAGTCTTTCAGCTTCATTAAAACACAATGGCCAAGATCTTGATTAGAAAAGCTATCAAGATTATTTAACTCTCTTATGCCAGTTCCCTGGAGATGCAGTTTCTTGATAGACGGTGGCACCTTTGGAAAACTTTTGATCTCTATGCAGTTTGAGAGATTAACAACTTGGAGATGTTGTGACTGACCCATGTCCGGAAAACTTTCTAACCTTGAACATCCATGGAGATCAATTAGCTCGATGTTTCGAGAATATTGAAGTTCATCAACATTAACTAGTTGCAGGGAATGGCTGAGAGTGATCCTCTTTAACACCTCAAGATTCTGAACAAACAAGCAAAACAAAGCAGAAAATTAAAAAAAAAAAAGGTTTGGTAATAATACGCTAGTATAAGTGAAACCATTTGGGTGTATTAAACTCAGTGTTTGGGGTGATTTGTATAAAAAAAGATAACAAATTTATTGTTATTCAAGCATGAAATTTAAAACTCATCTAAAATCAAATATTATTGAAGTATATTTGACATTTGATAAACTACTCTAAAATAAACGTTACTGAAAATTTTGATTTGTGAGTAATAGAAGTTTTCTAATGATTTTAGAGTAATAAGAATATCGATGTGATTCTGACCTTGGTTCCACCCCAAAGTTTTCGAAGTTTACTGCATGGCATATTGAGTTCCACAAGATACTGACCATCAAAATCTTGTGGAAAAGATTGGAGAGGACAATATGCCCAGTGGAGAAGTCTTAGCTCAGGCGGCATAGACTGAGTGTCCTCGGAAAGACATAATAAGAGGCTCTCTGCAGGATTGGAACTGTGAACCTTCAGAGATCTAAGGTTATACATATCCTGAAACGCAATATGACCTTCAGAGTCTAACTTTGATATTTCCAAGCTAATGCCTTTAATATCTTCAATACACTGAAAGACCAAGAGAAACCAAAAGGTTTTGGTTTACTAATTATCAAAAAAAAAAAAGTGCAACTTCTTTGAAGATTGGTATGAATGTGGCAGACGAATATTACCGGTGTTAGTGCTGCTTCCGGATCTTCGACTTCGTTCTCTTCAACGATAGATTGAATGTTGGAAGCATCCACGAATCTATAACCCATCTCAGTCTCTTCAGTTGGATCCTTGATGATTTGGATACCAAGATCGTATATCAAATTATGCATTTGTACTCTGTTGTCTGAAACAGTCACCAAACTTTTGTCCACAAGAACATCGACTCCAACTCGAGGAAAGTATCCACAACCTTCAAGAAACTGCATCACGTCGTCGATATTCCCTCCCCTAAAGGAAAACACTATTTCCAGAAAGATTTCCTTCTCGGTGTCACCAAGTGCGTCATAGCTGATCTTGAGTGTATTAAAAATCTTGTCGGGAAGACGACGCTTGAGTTTTCGGACAACACACTCCATTTCAGACTGTGTTTTTTCCTTCACTTCTCCACCATAAACGCTGAGAGCTAAAGGGTTTCCGTTAGCATAGTCAACGAGTTTCATAGACATCTCCATGAGTATTTCATCTGGTACATCTTTCCCAAATGCACATCGGGAAAAGAGCTGAAGAGACTCGTGCTTGTTTAAGCCATGAACCTCGTAAATATCGTTGACCTGACACTGTACAAGTGCTTGTTTATCTCGGGAGGTTATGATTACCAAGCTTCCAGGACCAAGCCAGTCAAATTCAGAAAGAAAAGTCGTTGCACCCAGTGGCTTGCGCACATCATCGAGAACAAGAAGAACTCTTTTTTGGCGTAACGTGTCAATAAGGAGACTCAGTCTTGTAACGTGACTGATTAAGCCAAGCTGCTTCCGCAAGTGCTTCTCCAGCAACCCGTAGGCTCCCTTTTCCTGAAAGTCCTTGTCGAAGTCTTCGATGAAACAAGATGCTTCAAAGTCACATGAAAGTTGTTCGAAAGCTGCTTTAGCAAGTGTCGTCTTCCCTATGCCTCCCATACCCCAAATCCCTAAGCTTCGAATGCCCAATGGTTGCTTGTGGAGCAAGTTTTGTATCTTCATTAATCTTGAGTAGACTCCAATTGTACCCTTGAGATCAAGCTTTTGACAGACGTCCGCAACAATCTCCTCCACAAGTTCGGAATCACTGAACAGTAACACAAATATTTTTCTCAAGTCAACATATCAGAAATTTAGTGGGGAGTATACTAATTTTACCACAAATTTGATATAACTTCACGTTCAAAGAATAACAATTTTCAAATTTACTAATTAAACAGTACATCGGTAAAAGTTTTTTTTTCCAATAAACATACATTTTTGGATATATTTTAACTTTCACCAAAATAAGAAATTATTATTTAGGGTTTCTTATTCTTATTATCATGACCATCGTCGTGTTTATCTTCACTAGTCTCCTAAGCCTGAGTGAGGAGGCCATGATGGTCGTTGTCTTCCTTGATAGAATTTTCAGAAAGAGATTGCAGAAGAACCCAAATTGAATGAGAGTTGAGGGAAACTGGAATTCAACTTCCCATAGATAGAAGGATTATCTCTCTAGAACCTTTCTCTAGAAAACATATCTCTAGAACCTCTCTAACTAAACCTCGTTTCCCCTCCGGTGTGCGGTTGCTCTTCCGCCGCCGCCGCCGGTGCTCTTCTTCTCCCTCTCTCGTTTTTCCCCTTTGCCTCTCTCTAGCTCCCTATTTGCTTTTCGTAGATATGCTTTGACCCTGGATTGCTTCATCGAGTTTCTCTCCTCCGACCAAGGAGTGTGCTCTTCCTGGTGTACGAGTGAGACGAGCAAGCAGGGAGTGGAGGAGGTCGGCTTTTAGGGGCGGCTAACTAAGGTTTTCGAGTTTTCCAGATCTACTTTAATTTCCGAATCCCTTGTTAGCTGGATTTGGAGCGCGTTCGTCGGTTTGGTGTTGTGTCATCGGCTGTCTCCCTTTGCCTTGGCGTCTTGGTGGTGGGTAAGCTCTTTTGACACCCGCAAGAAGGACGTGGACGATTTCATCTTCTGGGACATGCGACGTTGTATTTCCACTTCCGCGTGTGTTAAATGGTCTCCCTGGAGGCGCGTGGTGCTTCGTCAGCTTTTGGCGGCGCGTGAGTTGTCTATGCTTGGTGTCCGGCAATCTGACAGCTCCTAGTTTCTTTGACCTCTCTTGGTTTGGTATGAGATGTTGTTTCCCGGATCTTGTTCTGCAGCTTGGTTTTGGGTCTTGGGTAAGTTCTTCGGAGTAGGTTGGTTGGTCTGTCACCTTTACAACCGGTTCTTTGTATCTGGAAGCTTGTTCTAGTTTTTAGAGCAGTACTGTGTGAGCTAAACTTCTCTTATGTTCTTTTTAGTTTGTATTGTCCTCTGTTAACTTGAAAGCTTGTTCGCTACTCTTTCTATTTCAAACTACTTTCTTAAACAATAATGACTAATAAAGTCATATCTGTGTAACATTGTGACGACCTTAAATTTTAGAGTAATTTACACTCTTAACATATTTTGGAAACATGTTCTAATAAAAATAGTATTTTGTGAATCTTCTTCTAACAAAAAGATATTTTGGGCATTATTCAAAAAAATCTAAAAAAAGTTCTATGTAAACAAATAAAGTAGATAAGTTATTGTAGACTGTTGATAAATAAAAATTATATATTTTTCTCTATCGTAGTTTATATTTTTCTGTTGTAAGAAAAATTATATTTTGTATATGGAGATATCTTTTAATTGTATTTTAGATGGTAGGCAAAAACGTAATCAATTAGAAAAACTTATTTGGATGATAAGTTATGTATATAAATGGATGACTTTAAGATAAGTTAATGTATAGACATTCTATGTAAATAATCTGGCCGGTGGTTTTGATGGAACTAATGACAAATAGATGATGAGAAGAAAAAAATGGTCTGTAGAAAAAAAAAGGTTAACATTGTAGAAAGAGTGAGGTGTGAAAAAGTGTTTTTGAATAAACCTCCATTTTTAATTGAAAGCCTTTTATCATTAAAAATAAATAAATAAAATAACAAAGAAAATAGTTTTAAACAGTTACCTTTGCTCAAGAGATGATGCGTGTCCTCGCAAGTCTGCGATTTCCAGCAGAGCGTTACGCCAGTCAGCTACTGGACCGTCAGGATACATCTTTTTCAACTGCAAGCAACGTTTCCTCAATACGGACTTCGTGAGTCCGTACAAAACTGGAACCACGAGCAGGCCGTTGCTACTCCGGCACACCGAAACCTTCACTAACTCGTTCAGGAACCGAAAGTTCGAAACAGATTTCTCAGATAAAATCACCACAGAAACCTTGGCCTTCGCTATAGCTGCATCAGTCTCCTCAGGGTCTTCGCAGGTGGAAAAACAGATGCTTTTGCGGTGAAACTCCGCAGAGAGATGGCTGACAAAGGAGTGCCGTATCGTATCCTCCCATATGTTGAAACGGATGCAAACAGCGTTTCCGTCCACCATTTTCATGAGCTGTTGGCAATGTTTTTTTTGTCACAACGGCAATAGTTTTTTTTTTTTTGCTAATTGTGTCGAGTGTAGGGCATAACATAATTGTACCCCTTTGGAAACAATAAGGTCGCCTTCATTGAAGACTTCTCAAATATTATTTATTTAAAGTCAAATCTCCAAAAAACGCCTACAAAAATACTTTTGATCAAAATAATACACAAATAGGTAAATAATAATTATATCTTTACTATATAAGTATATAAATATTAAATAAATAATAATAAATTATTTTTGAAAAAATTATTTAATATCAATTTTTTTTAAAAAAATTATAATTGAAAATTCTTTTCAAACTTTTTTTTGAAATTTGTTCCCAAATCCAAAATTATTTTATGAAAATAATTTAAAAGTTCTCATTTTCATTCCTTTCCAATAATTCTTTTCAACTTTCAATAACTTTTTTTTTGAAAAAGGTATCATTTAAAAAAGTTTATGAATACCTTACTGAATATGTATAATTATAACAAAAAATATGTTATAGTATTTTTTTTTTTGAATTTAAGTTTAGGAATATTGGAACGTGTATAATATCTTCCTAAATTTGTGGAAAAACAAATTTGAATTCAAAAATGCTTTTATAAATGTGTGAATATACTTCAATGTAACTTGTAAGAAATAAAATTATATGTTAAAATTATATGTTAAAATTATATTTATATAATACATTTATAGTTCTACATTTAATTGTAGTTATAAATCTATGTATATAAAATTCAGAATAGAAAGGATATCTAACTTTAAATTTTTTAGTATTTGTGATCTATTACATTTTTAACGGATATTAATTTTTAATATTTGATATAGTTTCGAAAACTTATAAATATTTAATATTTTGGATAAAATAAAAATAAATAACAAACTGAATTAAAATTAACAAATAAAATCAACCGCCCTTATATCTAGGGGATCCAAACAAAAGAAACAGATCGAAAACAGCTAAGTTTGGTAGAAACTACAAAGTCTCTCATATTATTCCACGATCTTTTCCTGGGCCCTAATCCATATTGCAAGCACGTTTAATAAGTCTCTATTATTGGAGTGTTTTTGTCATTGAAATACTATTTTGAATTATAAATTATGAGAACATTTCAACAGAATATTTAACGCGGCTCATAAGTCTACGATATATAAAATTTATCTGCATTCTGTTCACCTCACAATATTTATGTGTTTTTAATATGCGTTAGATCATGATTCGCGCAACAATGCGAATTTATTTTAAATTGATTAAAAAAATTTATAGATTAATTGAATATTTTTAATTAATTGAATGTTGTTTGATTAAAAAAAATTAGTTGCATAATATTTATTTTATATGATTTTTAAATAAAATTTACTATAATTATTTTGAATAATTTGTCTTGCTAATAATTTTGTTTATATTATAATTAGTTTAAATTTATTGCTTTTAATAGTGGTTAAATTATCAATTACATCTTCATATAATATCAATTCTTTTTTTTTCAACTAAATGCAGCATATGCAAATATGATGAACACCATCACAAACTTCCACGATATAGTTCTTTCCATAACACTTGGATCGATGAACGATTCTGCATATATGACAATTTCGATGAATATAAGCTATCTTGCATCCTACCATCATGAACAGCGATTCTACGAAGTAGCTTTTCCCTTAACACTTGAATCAAAGAACTGTTATGCATGTACGACAACCTTAATGGATATGCTCTATCCGCAGTACATGACCACAACGAACTGCTCTACCTATAACACGTTGGAATCTCCAAAAATCTTGCATCCTATAATCTACAAGAAATTGCACTTTTTCTGGGGAATCTAACTCAAGACCTGATGTAGAAACTTTTAAACATTGACCGCTAAGCCACGTGTTTCCACAAATTTGTTGTTTATAATTATTGTTAAACATTTATTATCAGATAATATATTTTTTTCATAACTGTTTTCGTCATTATATTTATTGTACACTGTAATAATTTTCGATGCATCTTTAGATAAAAATATATGTATAAGATATTATTTAATTTAATTTTTAGTTATTTCAACTTTTTATTATAATTTTTAATAAAATTTATGTAAAATATCTATTAGATGTATTTTGATAAATTTTAATTATAAATTTTATATTTATTGTCAATTTAGTGCTTTTATTTATATACAGTACTTATGACAAAATATTTATATACAGTATTTAATTTAATATGAAATTTTATTTAAATTCAAATAAATGCAGTTTTTATTTATTAAAATAGAAATAAAACAATCCATTAATTTAATTGATTTGATATTGACTGGAATTATTGTGTAGTATCTAAACCTGCAAAAATAAGTCATACTTTTTTTTATTTTTTTCATGAATTATTTGAATGTTTTAGTCAACTATTTGATTTATCAAATAATTTTAAAAACAAAATTGAGAAAATAATAATAAAACTGAGACCAAATGTTTTATATTGTTTGGACACAAGGCCAATTATTGTGTTATTTAGACATATAGATACTAATATAATACTGTTTCTATAATTACTTTATAATAGAGGATGTATTTAATTTAATATATAAAAATTTAGGTCAAATGAAATGTTTTTATTTTAACAAGAAAGTTGGCTATGACCCAGAAATCTAATTAAGTTTTTAATTCAAATATTTTAAACTAGATTAAGGTTATTTATTGGAAATGTCATTCTGTAGTTTAATATATGTGTACAATTTTATACTATCCATCCTAATTTTTCGATGTGAAGCAAAAACCTTAACCTGTAATGTTCAATATATTTATATTTTGATTTATGAAGAGGAATTCTCAGAAAAAAAAAAAGTAATTCTGAGTACAAACGCAAAAACAGTTGTCAAAAAAACCCGCAAAATATGTTTGCAGTTATACTCTTAACTTAACAGCACTATAACATAAGACCATAATTAAAAAAAATTATGATATTAAATTTTTAATAAAGTAATAATATATATGATATTGTTATAGTATTTTAATTTACGAAATAATGTATGTTAAATTTTATTTGTTTTAATAATAATAATAATCAAGTTAAATCTAAATACAACTGTATAACAGTTAAAATAAAATAATATTTTTATTTAATCCATTTTACATTGATTTTATTTTTGTTTTAGTAATTTAAAGTTAAACCAGAATAATACATCTTTTAATATGTCTCTTATGAATCAAATTTTGTTTTTATGCTATCATAACACAAATGAGTTAATATATTTGTTCAAACCATCTCGTATCTATTGAATATTTTACATGACTGATTAAGTAAGACACAAAAGTCTGTAAACGTAAAAAAACAACAATTTTATCATATATTGTATTTTATAATCAAATAATATAAAATTAATCAAATGTAATATTTTATTTATCAAGTAATATATTGATCTAGTTTATATTATATTATTTTATAGAATATATTTAACTATTATTAAATAATATTGACATTTATAAAGTTCTTTAAATTATGAATTTATTTTATTTTATGTGTATAATTAATTTTATTTAATACTATATATTTATAAAATATATGATATATTAAATTATATAACATATATATTATTTTATATCATAACTATTAATGGTTAATTTTTATATAAAATAGTAATATTATCAGTATCTATATATAAGTTAAATTATATTAATATTAATGTAAAATAATTTAACAATGATCATAAATCTATTTTAAAATTTTATTAAGTTTTTATTTATTTAAAATAATTTTAGATTTAATTTGAAATAAGAAAATATTGGACGATTTTGTTTTTTTTTCCAACTCCATTATATATAGAAATATTTTCGTTATTTGTATTTTCACGTGATAAATAGAATATGAATGCTCCCTTAATTAAAGCTCATCCAAATAATTTTACAACCCTGAATTTTAAAACTCATTTAAATACTTCATCGGAATATTGCGTTCGACAAAAGAACAAATATTCATTTTTATTCCATCTTTAGATGGAGAAAAAAACAAACACGACCTAAAATGTATGTCCAGCCAAAGTCAGGTCAACCATTGAAATGTCAACTCTCGTAATAACTTTGCAATTATGCAGGCGGACCCGCTATTCATCAACTTGTCGTTTGTTATTTGTCCTGACGTATTGAAGTTTGGAATGAAAAAAATAGATCAACCGATATGGATAAAATAGACCAAGCAGAGCAAAAATAGATAAAATGAATCTTATATTTAATAATATAAAGATGGATCAAATGGATATAGCAAGCAGAAACATATGCTTTAAAATGAAAATAAATATAAATTAGTCTAAAATACTGTAAAATTTTAAACAGTTTATATAAAATATTACTATTTATTTTCATAACTAAAATTAAGTATGTTATAAAATATACTTTGTTATATCCAAAATAGTATACTAATATAAATAATTATTAACTAACTATATATATATATATTTATTGCATGAGTCTAAATAGTAACAATATATTATTTTATAGCTTTTAGTTTTGGAGGATTTAAATAACTTCCTGATAAAAATTAATTAAATTTTTTTGTATAGGTAATAGTTGTATCAAAAGTAATTTGAAAGATATAAGTAAGTTGAAAGCAACTTTTACAATTTGTATTTTAATTTAGAATTATTTAAATTATTTTGGACACTAGAAACACTCTAATTATCTAGTGAAAGTATTGCTAAAAGTGGTTATTGATTTTTGTTCCTAATTGCTGAACCACTTGTAGTATAAAGTTACACTTTATTTTTGAATTATATAAATCACTTTCAAAATCATTCAAAGCCTGAATGGAGAGAAAAATACTTCAATTTTTTTCCTATAAACATAGTCATCAATTACAAATTTTGCTTTGCTTTTGTTTTTAATGTTTTTCAGACACGAAATAAACTTTGTGAAACTGTATAATTAGTTATAAACCACACGTATCTATTTAAGCGCCAAACAACCAACAGTTTTCAAATCCGGCACCAAATATTAATGTCTTTTATTTTAAATTAATAAAATAGGTTAATAACCTCACTTATTTTAATAAGTAACTCTACACTAATCATTTTAAATTTTAATTTCTAATAATTTCCATCAGTTATCTGATTTTAAACATAGAATAGTTTTAAGAAAATTAACATACTTAATTATTTCACAAAATTTAAAATAATTAGTTAAATTAAAAGTATATTAAGAGAGAATACATAATTTATAATCAAATTTTGCAGAAAAATATAAATGTAAACTAAGTAAATTTTTATTTTCAAAATATTAAATACTAAGTTTTATTATAAATTTTATACACCTAATATATTTTATTTCGATTATAATTTAGGTTTAATTTATAAATTTAATAAGATTATACTTTTGCATTTAAGAAAAGTATAAAAATCTTTAAGTTTTATTTTTCCTATAATATATTTAAATAAAAACATATTTGTCATTTCATTATTTTCGTATTATGACCTGAACTGTATAAATACCCATTTAATTTTTATATTCTCAATATTACTACATAAACCAAATCAAATATTATATCATACCGATTATTCAATGAAAATCATACTTTCATATAACATGTTACCTGCTATTGAATCGTACCAACTTTTTGCTATTTATTTTTATATTACCAAATTTGTTGTCACCGTTCGAAAGTTATTTCCATATAAAATTATGTTCTGCAAGTTATCTTATCTTTATATATAAAATTGAGTTTTCTCACTCCTGAGGCATGCCACCTATGATTCCACGTCATAAAATCGTGCTCCGTGGTGATGACAAGTGTCTCTCTCATAAAATCTTTGTTGTGTTTTCGTTTATATACGAGATGGGGCTTGAAAATATTAGGGGTTTGTCTTAGGTTATTTAAGTTTTAATGTACAAAAGTCCAGCCCGTTTGTGAACTAATCTTCTTCACGCAGCTACCGTTTAGGTTTCACCTCTTCTTCGATATCTGGAAAACTTCAGCAACAATGGTGACTTCCGATGGGGTTTTTTTTGGCGGCAGGTCTTGATGGAAAATCTTTTCATCGAGCTCAGTTCGTTTCATTTCTACTAGGATTCTTCTCTTCTGAACCGTTACGAAATGCATTGAATCATCAACATTAAAGACCATCTTAACTATTCTTCATTCAATGTATCTGCACTCTTTTACAAGAGGTGCATCTCCAACTATAAAAAGGTAAACTTTCATCCCGAAAACATCATCCTCAAAAAATCTCTCTTTGAGTTCTTATCAGGTTTTCAGTCTAAAAAAAGTTTGATTTTTATTGGTTTCTTGCTATTCTCCTTCAGTTAAATTTGTTTGTTTCTAATTTATATTCTTATGCTCTTTGAGTTACTGTTGATTTTTTATAACTCGATCGTTTATGATTTTGCAAGATCTTCCAACTCTTATGCCAAAAGATACAGTTATGGATGTTCTCAAAATCTTAGTTGGTAAGGAATCCATCACCTAACACAGTTTTTTTTTCTTTTATAGTCTCTTCTTATATGCTGTTTCATAAAAGTAAATATTTCCTTTTCGCTGTGATGTAAAAATCCATCCGATTCTCATACATTGCAAAGCAGGAAATGTAATATACAAACATCAAAAGTTCAGAGCTGGGTTTTATTATCGGTGAGTATAACAAGTTGCTTAGCTTCAAGTTCTTTCTTGAAAGCACACTGCTTTGTTCATCATCGTTAAAGCCTATACTAACATTTCAAACTTTCTCTTTAAGGTGAGATTGTTATAGACATGGTTGTTAGAGGTGAAGTAACCACTCTCAAAGGCTTTGAAGAAATCAGCAGCATTATCATCACAGAGATGCTAATCAATGTATAGTAGATTTAATCCATGATAAAGCAAAAAAATTTCTGTTTTCTAATCTCTGTTGACTGGCTTAGAATATGTTTTCATTGTGCAGATTTCTGAGAACTTACAAAAATTTAAATACTCCTAGATCCGAAGAATACCATCAAAATTTGTTTGATGTCTCTTGAGCTTCAAATTATATGTTACCTGATCTTCTCTGTAGAATAAATTGTTTGTGATAAGCTACAGAAGATGTCTCCTTGTCTCTCCGCTGCACTTAGCCATTAAGTTGATCACTACGGTCTACAAGTCTGCTTGTTTTAAATTGGAAATGGAGACAAAGAGAATTAAATTTATATAAAGATTTTGATATCGTGCTCTCATTCCTAATCATCTAAAGCAAATTTAATTAATAAAGAACTTTCTACTTCTCTCACTCAAAACCTTTCTAAACAGCAAAGTGAGGGTTTAAATAATGTACTAACTATTTTTATTCTTTTCACTTCTTATAAAACAAATTCATGAGTTATTTGTCTTTGTTAAACGTATACAAAAATTCTTAATATTAACTTCAAAATATCTTATAGTCTGAAGAATTAATTTTATTGGTTAGATGATAGTGATTCTTTTTGATTTTTCTATTCCACAAAGGTTAAAACAATAATTGTGTAATATTTTTTGTTTATAGTATAAAACAATTATTGTTGCAATAAATATTTTTCAACTTCGTCAAATTCAAGCCAAAGAAAAAATGAATGAATGAAAAAAATCATCTAAAATATTTAAACAATAAAAAATTCAAAAATAACAGATAATATTAATTTTTAAAAAATAATAACTAATTTTACATAAAGCATGGTTTATTTATCATTCAAATACAATAACTTGTACAAAATTTAACTAATACATATATTCTTATATGATAAAAATTTATATTAAACATTTACTCTAATTGTTTAAAATTATTTTTTAATTTTTATCCCGCTCGCAGGGCGGGCTGGCCCTAGTATTTTATATGTTATGACAAAAAAAATTTTTAACTAGGATGGTTGGTTGTTCTATTTTTGTTCATAGACTACCTTTTATTTGAGTGATAGAACATCTTTTCGATGTTTAAAAAAAACAAGATGGCTGATTACTAGTTTTGATTCACAATTTAATTGATATACATTACTTGCTATGATTTGAATATTGTTGTTAACTGATTTTATGTTCTGTGACTAATTCTTTGTAGATCACTAATCCATTGGTTTAAAGTGCTTCCAACATGTTGAAATACGTTCAAGGCACGGTTTCAACATATTTATATATAGGTTTCTAAAAACCCGAACCACATGTCCTTACTATTTGGCTAAGGGCTAATTATAAATTAAGACAGTTTGCGAGTCGTAATCATGAAATGGTTGGAATATGTCAAAAAATATTTTCCTTTTTATTTCAACTTCCACCACTCGACCAAAACCCTAAACCAGTTTTAATCTTCAAATCATTCTCCCATGTCCAGCGTGCCTAAGCACCAAGTGTTCCTTAATTTCCGCGGAAAGGAACTTCGTAATCATTTCATCAGTCATCTAGCTAAGGCCTTGAGAGATAAAAATATCCAGATCTTCATTGATGAGGGTGCGGAGAAAGGCCAACCTCTAAGTAATCTTTTCAAAGAGATCGAAAAGTCGAGAATCGCTCTGGCTGTCTTTTCCAAATTGTACACAGAGTCAAAATGGTGCTTGGACGAGCTAGAAAAAATAAAAGAACGCAGGGAAGAAGGCAAGCTCGTGACCATTCCCATCTTCTACAACGTGGAACCTGAAACCGTTAAGTATCAGGCGGGAGAATTTGGCGATGCCCTCAGGAAAAAAGAAGAGAGAGGAGTTACTGATGACAAGATGAACAAATGGAAAGAGGCTCTGGCGTATGTTAGTAGCCTGATGGGCTTCCACTTCAACGGAAAAAGGTACAAATTGTTTTTATGTTTTGTGTCTAATATTTCCACATCAACTAATCGAGAGAGCAAATGCATATAATTTTTTATTCTTTCCTAGAAATTACATCGTTCATAAGGAAATTTTCGAACAGATGGGAGCTAAGTTAATTTTTATATAGTCCTTTTTCTTTAATTATAGAACAAAAAAATTCATCAAATTTGGAAATAACAATAACAAAAATATAGAGAAACTATAGGTGGGTTTATACACTACACGGAAATAATTTATTAATATTTTAGATTCTTATTTATTTGTATAAAAACTTAAAAATTTAAAATTATAAAACAATATTAATATATTTTAGTTATTTTTTCCTATTTTACTTAACACTGTTTTTATTGCTTTCATTAACTTTTTTTTTTTTAAATGACTTGCATGAAAAAATTATTTCTTACATGTATATTTGAGCAATATATTATTCAAATGTGTATATCTTTTAAGATAGATTTTCTTATGGATTTTGTTTATCGAATTTATTTCGGTTAAAATTTATTAAATCCTCTAAATTTATATTTTATTTATCCAGATGTATCAATCATTAACACATGCAATTTATTATAGCGTTTATATCCAAATAAACTATATAACTTAGAAATTTGATAAAGAAGGGCACTTTTGTCATATTCCCAAACTATTGCAGCAACGAGAGCACGTTCATCAATAAAATCGTCAACGAGGTTTTGCAAGCGCTGAGTAAAATATCGTCGGACGAAAGCACAAGTGGAACCAGGGATCATTCAAGAAACACCAAAGGAGAAGAAGAGAAAGCAAAGACTGATAAGATTTGTGGGCTCGAACAACGCCTAGAGGAGTTGGCAGAAACAGCTGACATTGAGGGTATGGAGGAGACTCGTATTGTCCAAGTTGTTGGGATGCCAGGCATTGGTAAAACCACTCTCTTGAAAGCTTTCTACGACAAGTGGTACAGAAGGTTCCTCAGGCGCGTCTTACTCCAAAATATAAGCGGGATTGTAAAGGAAGTGGGCCTGGAACGCTTGCCCGGGATGCTCCTCAAGGAGTTGCTTGCGGATGAAGACATAGACGATGATGGTACATACGAAGAGTACAAGGAACAACTACGTGAAATGAAAGTGTTCATTGTTCTTGATGGGACAAGTGACGAGAGGCATATGCAAGTTCTTCTTGAGGGTTATCGTGAATGGGTCAAGAAAGGTAGCAAGATTGTGATTGCATCACGCGCAGTGACTCTGACTCGTGATCCTAAGATCCGTCGTCATATTTATTTCGTGCCGCTGTTGAGCTATCGAGATGGGTTAGAACACTTTCGTCGCTATGCATACAACAAACACCACGACGACGACGACGACGACATGGAAGCGTTCATGAAGGTCATGTCCAAAGAGGTTGTGCGTTACGCGAGAGGCCACCCAGAGATTCTCAAGATATTGGGTGAAGAGCTTCGTGGCAAACCCTTGCCTTACTGGAAAGAGAAACTAGATTCACTTCCGCTAAAGCTCAGCCCTAGTATTCGTGACCGTGTCTTGCAAGTAACTTATGATGAACTGAGTCAAGAGCAGAAGGATGCGTTTCTTGACATTGCTTTTTTCAGATCCCATGATTTGGTTTATGTAAAGAGCTTGCTGGACTCATCTGATCCTAAATCAACGACAATAGATGCTCTGAAGGACAAGTTCATGATTTACATCTCTGACAGCCGAGTGGAGATGCATGATCTTTTGTATACGTTTGCCATGGAACTTGGTTCAAAAGCTTATGCGAATGACGGAAGAGGGAGACACCGGATATGGCACCGTCACAACAGAGATAACGGAGACATGCTCAATAAGCTGCGGAAAAGACAAGTGAGTGAGAGACTTACACGTTCCATTCATTCATGAGAGACTTACACGTTCCATTCATTCATTAGTTCAGAGAGATTTCATTTTTCTTCTTCTCTTTTGTGGGTTTTAATACAGGGAGGCGGCGCCAGTGTGAGAAGTTTTTTCCTGGACTTGGATGACATAAAGAAGGATGTGACCTTAGGCACGAATCACCTCAAGAATATGAGACATCTCAGGTATCTCAAGTTCTACAGTTCTCATTGTCCTCAAGAGTGTGAGCCTAAGGAAAACATGCACATCCCTGAGGAACTTGAGCTTCCACTGGAAGAGGTACGATGTTTGCATTGGCTAAATTTCCCAAAAGATGAACTTCCACAAGATTTCAACCCCAAGAATCTCGTAGACCCGAAGCTACCTTACAGCAAGATTAAACAGATTTGGAGAGATGAGAAGGTTTAATTAGTACTCTCTCTGGTCAACTGCTTTCTTGTTTTTTTAATTTGGTTTAATTATTTAGATGGATTATACTAACTTTAAGTGTATGGATATCATCACAGCATGCACCAAAACTAAGGTGGGTCGATCTCAATCACTCAAGGAAGCTGGATAACTTGTCAGGGCTATCACAGGCTCAAAAAATTGAAAGGCTGAACCTTGAAGGCTGCACAGCACTGAAAACGTTGCCTCTGGATATGCAAAACATGGAAAGTCTTGTTTTCCTGAATATGAATGGGTGCACGGCTCTTGAATCCCTTCCTGATGTCGATTTAAAATCTCTCAAGACACTCATCCTTAGCAACTGCTCAAATCTGAAGAACTTTTTGGTGATTTCAAAAACTCTCTACGCTCTATATTTGGATGGCAGTGCAATAAAGAAACTTCCTACAGACATGGTGAAGCTAGAAAGACTCGTTAAATTAAGCATGAAAGACTGCAAGAAGCTGGTAAAGCTTCCCGAAGGGTTTGACAAGCTGAAAGTACTGCAAGAACTAGTATGCTCTGGTTGTTCGAAGCTAAGTAGTCTCCCAGATGAGATGAATAACATGAAATGCTTGCAGATTCTGATGCTTGACGGGACAGCAACAGAGAAGATACCTATGATAACCTCACTTCAGCGTTTGTGCCTAAGCGGAAACGATACAATCATTTACCTTCCGGATAACATCAGTCTGCTATCTCAGTTGAAATGGCTGGATCTAAGGTTCTGTAAGAATCTTGTGTCTATTCCAGAGCTTCCACCAAATCTTGAGTGCTTAGATGCACACGGATGCAAGTCGCTAAGAACAGTTGCAAATCCACTAGCTACTCACACGCCATCGGAGCAGATTCATTCCACATTCATTTTCACCGACTGCAACAAATTGGACCGAACTGCAAAGGAGGGAATCACAACCTACGCTCAACGGAAATGCCAGTTGCTATCAGATGCACTAAAACGCTGCAATGAGGTATCTATCCTCTCATTCATTTCTTGCTATGCAAGTAAACCTTTATTTGACTAAAACTTTTGTTAATATACCCTTGCAGGGTTTTGTTCCAGAGGTTTTGTTCAGCACTTGCTTTCCCTGTTGTGAAGTACCTTCGTGGTTTTGCCATGAATCAGTTGGATCTGAGTTGAATCTCAAACTTTCCCCACACTGGAACGAAAATAGGTTTGTTGGCATGGCTTTATGTGCGGTTCTCTCCTTTCCAAACGGCCAAGAACACATCAACTCTTTTACGGTTACATGCAAGTTTAACCTAGTACGTAAAGATGGGTCAGGGATCTCCTTTGATCGCCTGGTTGGAAGCTGGAAACAAGATAAGATGGCATCAGATCATGTCTTTCTTTGCTACACCAGATGCTCAAATAACATAAAATGCCTCGAGGAGCAATACTCAGGTACATGTACTCCAACTACAGCTTCCCTTCAATTTGGTATCACAGATGAGGAAGCTAAAGTCGAGGTGATCAAGTGCGGCTTGAGCTTGGTGTATGCGTCTGACGAACCCCAGGAGTCAAACTCAGATGTGAGTGCAAATAGTAACAAGAATGATGAAGAAATGGAGCTTCAAGATTTAACTACAATAAGAAATAGCAGTTTCAGCAGTACAGGAAGTGGAAATTTATCTTCCAATGGAGAGGATTCATGTGGGTCAAATGAATCAATCTTACGAAGAATGCCAACTGGGAGATGAGTCACCCAAATGCAATCAATGTGAATTTATCTTCCAATGTTGTGTCCTAAGAAAGAAGTGCATTGCTTTCATTTTTACTTTTACTTTCTGCATTGGTTTCGGATATTTTCTTACTAGGACTATTGGAGCAGTCGTATTAATAGGATCTTTCTTTCTTCCTGTCGTAGGGGTCCTCTGCTTTCCCTGACAAAGTATAGAAAATGATAGATTGGATAAAAGCATGCTTTGTAACACAAGGATTTTATTTCATTTTTTAAATGACTAAAATCAACGTCTTCTGAAACTCGTTGAGAACATCAATATTCAAGCTGAAAACAAGAAATTAAGAAAGCATAGCATAGCTTCTATTTATAAATCAGTGAAAAACATGAATACAACGTAGACCCAAAGAATCTATTTATATGAAAACTAAATAATATTAAAACTATTAAAAAAATTTAAGATAATTCCAACTAATTAAAATAAATACCTAAATAAATAATAAATTAAATAATCAAAATACATCAGCTTTTCATATATATATATATATATATATATATACATTATTATCATGGTCAAAACATTCTCTAAAGCTAAATCGTAACCATCAAGCAAATCATATACTTGACGGTTCCACATACATAAGTTAGAGGATGTGAGCTTCACATTAATCATATTGATGAGATTGAGGAGTTTCAGTGTAGTGGAGATCGCAACTGGCTCGCTGCTAAAGCCGGTGAGTTTGAACTTCCTTATATGATGAATCAGGGAAGAAGAGAAAATTTTGAAAAAGGTTGAAGGCGCCTTAAACTAGGCTTAGTGTGGTTCTGATACCATATAAAATGATTATTTAGTATTACTGGAGAGAAGTATTATACAGAATACAAAGTAGGGTATACAGTATTTATACTAAATACACAATGATCCTTATGGTTTATTTTTATTGCCTTACATATAATAGGTTTCTGAACCGATCTGTTTCTCCTTTCCTTTACATATACATGTTATTTCACTTCAGCAAGAAGTATAATAGATGAGCAACAGAAAGAGCTTGTATTAAGTGCAGAGGAGCTTTTTCTTACTACATTAAACTTTTGATATTAGTGTTGGTCACCGTTTTAAACCTCTTAGCTTTTACAAGCAATTAAGGAATATATGATTAAAGAGGCTAGCTAAAGTTCTCCAGAACAAGGGTTTTTTTTTTTGACATCATACATTCATTGAAAACTCAAACGGGGTTCATACATGCTAGCCGTATTAGCTAGCCATACAGGAGCCCTAACATCAATGGAACAGAAGTTTGTATCACGTGACTGGACCTCCTTAGCAAGAGCATCCGCACGGATGTTGAGAGAATGAGAAACAAAGCTTATAGAGAAGCTATTAAAAGGTGAACGTAGCTCGCCGCCAAAACAAGAGGGTTTAGTTTCAAGATTTTGTGGTAGAGTAAATAGTGACTTAGATCCTTGTTTTCCTACTAGTTTTAGCCTTATAATAACAGTCACCTATACACTGTTCTGTTTTCACAATTACTATGGAACTTAGTAAATATTTTGTTTTTTTAACAACACTAATTATACACCAGTTACTAATTAATAGCAATAGTTTTTTTTTTTAAATCATATCCAAAAGCATGATAAACTCCAAAACAGTAGTTTTAAACTTTAAACAATCACAAACCCAAATGAAGTTTGTTGTACTAGAGGACATGAGCCATCAACTCAACATGACCACCTGAGTGGTTTGCATCTAGAATCCTCAATGTGTTCTACACTCGTGTTGCTATCAGAAAGCTTTGACTTCTCTTCTCCATTGTTAGGTCGTCCTCCTGGTGCAGCTCCACATCTCCTAGTTCTCTTTCAAACAGATCATTTTCATCCATCAAATCCCTTTTCTTTATACTTTTGTAAGATGACTTGTTATCTTTTTCTCCTTTGGCCTTCACCTCCTCTGGATGCAGTTGCTAGCGTTTCAACTATGCTACCTTGAGATGTAAGAAATATGTTTTTTTTTTCTCATAAGCACCAACATTTGGCCACAAAATATCTTAAAATAGAAAAAACGGTGGAATAAAAAAGGAGAAACAAAAGGCCTATGTAGCACCATCAGAAATTCAAAAAAGGATTTGGAAGGAGCATTTAAAGCATACCAAACGTTTGAAGAAAAACTCTATGCAACTGGAGGGAATTGGGCCTTGGCCTTTTCAGTTTTAGGACTGTGATCTTGATGACTTTGACAGACGAGATGATTCAAAATAATTCTTACTTATCGAACATCTATTTCTCTGGACACAACAGAGTGGAAACACGACCAGTTGTGTCCAAAGATACCCAACTACAGATTGATTTGCATTTAGGTGTCATGTCATCTCCCAAGTGGAATTCGTTGTAAGGTTGATTCATTAGATCCACATGAATACTCT
Organism: Brassica nigra; assembly: GCA_016432835.1. Taxonomy (NCBI): domain Eukaryota; kingdom Viridiplantae; phylum Streptophyta; class Magnoliopsida; order Brassicales; family Brassicaceae; genus Brassica; species Brassica nigra. Next base: position 8,756,483 of record CM028247.1, on the reverse strand, counting down.
CGATCAGAAGATGAACTTCCACTTCCTATACTGCTGTAACCGCCATTCCTTAGTGGAGTTGAATTTTGAAACTCAATTTCTTCACAAGTTGTGTAAGACTCTGCATCCTTGTTGTGTCAGTCACATCTGAGTTTGTCTTCTGGGGTTCATCAGATGCATACACCAATCTTAAGCCGCATTTGAGCACCTCGACTCTAGCTTTCTCATCTGTGACACCAAATTCAAGGGAAGTTGTAGTTGGAGTACATGCACCTGAGCACTGCTCTTCAAGACATTTGATGTTATTTGAGCATCTGGTATAGCAAATAAAGACATGATCTGATGACATCTTGTATCGTTTATTGCCATTTGCCATCTTGTCTGACTTCTTGCCATGTCTGTTCCAACTTCCAACCAGGCGATCGAAGGAGATTCGTGACCCATCTTTACTTTTCAGGCTAAATTTGCATGTAACTGAAAAAGAGTTGACTTGTTCTTGGCCGTTTGGAAAGGAGATAACTACACATAAAGCTATGCCGACGAACCTATTTTGATTCCAATGTGGGGAAAGTTCGAGGTTTAACTCAGATCCAACTGCTTCATGGTAAAACCACGAAGGTACTTCGCAACCTGGAAAGCAAGTGCTGAACAAAGCCTCTGGAACAAAACCCTGCAAGGGTATATTAACAAAAGTTTTAGTCAAATAAAGGTTTACTTGCATAGCAAGAAATGAATGAGAGGATAGATACCTCATTGCAGCGTTTTAGTGCATCTGATAGCAACTGGCATTTCCGTTGAGCGTAGGTTGTGATTCCCTCCTTTGCAGTTCGGTCCAATTTGTTGCAGTCGGTGAAAATGAACGTGGAATGAATCTGCTCCGATGGCGTGTGAGTAGCTAGTGGATTTGCAACTGTTCTTAGCGACTTGCATCCGTGTGCATCTAAGCACTCAAGATTTGGTGGAAGCTCTGGAATAGACACAAGATTCTTACAGAACCTTAGATCCAGCCATTTCAACTGAGATAGCAGACTGATGTTATCCGGAAGGTAAATGATTGTATCGTTTCCGCTTAGGCACAAACGCTGAAGTGAGGTTATCATAGGAATCTTCTCTGTTGCTGTCCCATCAAGCATCAGAATCTGCAAGCATTTCATGTTCTTCATCTCATCTGGGAGACTACTTAGCTTCGAACAACCAGAGCATACTAGTTCTTGCAGTACTTTCAGCTTGTCAAACCCTTCGGGAAGCTTTACCAGCTTCTTGCAGTCTTTCATGCTTAATTTAACGAGTCTTTCTAGCTTCACCATGTCTGTAGGAAGTTTCTTTATTGCACTGCCATCCAAATATAGAGCGTAGAGAGTTTTTGAAACCACCACAAACTTCTTCAGACTTGAGCAGTTGCTAAGGATGAGTGTCTTCAGAGATTTCAAATTGATATCGGGAAGGGACTCGAGAGCTGTGCACCCTTTCAAGTTCAGGAAATCAAGACTTTCCATGTTTTGCATATCCAGAGGTAACGTTTTCAGTGCTGTGCAGCCTTCAAGGTTCAGCCTTTCAAGATTGTGAGCCTTTGATAGCCCTGACAAGTTATCCAGCTGACGTGAGTGATTGAGATCGACCCACCTTAGTTTTGGTGCATTCTGTGATGATATCCATACACTTAAAGTTAGTATAATCCATCTAAATAAACCAAATTAAAAAACAAGAAAGCAATTGACCAGAGAGAGAGTGTCACTAATTAAACCTTCTCATCTCTCCAAATCTGTTTAATCTTGCTGTAAGGTAGCTTCAGGTCTACGAGATTCTTGGGGTTGAAATCTTGTGGAAGTTCATCTTTTGGGAAATTTAGCCAATGCAAACATCGTACCTCTTCCAGTGGAAGCTCAAGTTCATCAGGGATGTGTATGTTTTCCTTAGGCTCACACTCCTGAGGACAATGAGAACTGTAGAACTTGAGATACCTGAGATGTCGCATCTTCTTGAGGTGATCCGTGCTCAAGGTGACATGGTTCTTCATGTCATACAAGTCGAGAAAAAAACTTCTGACGCTTGTGCCGCCTCCCTGTAAAACACCACAAAGTCAGCAAATTAAAGAGAACAAGTAATGAAAGCTCTCAACTATGATGAATGTGTAGTCTCACTTGTCTTTTCCGCAGCTTATCGAGAATGTCTCCGTTATTTTTGTTCTGACGGTGCCATATCCGGTGTCTCCCTCTTCCATCCTTAGCATAAGCTTCTGAACCAAGTTCCATGGCAAACGTATACAAAAGATCATGCATCTCCACTCGGCTGTCAGAGATATAAATCATGAACTTGTCCTTGAGAGCATCTATTGTCATCGCCGTCGCCTTGGGATTCTCGGGACCAGAGGAATCCAGCAAGCTCTTTACATAAACCAAATCATGGGATCTGAAAAAAGCAATGTCAAGAAACGCATCCTTCTGCTCTTGACTCAGTTCATCATAAGTTACTTGCAAGACACGGTCACGAATACTAGGGCTGAGCTTTAGCGGAAGTGAATCTAGTTTCTCTTTCCAGTAAGGCAAGAGTCTGCCACGAAGCTCTTCACCCAATATCTTGAGAACTTGTGGGTGGCCTCTCGCGTAACGCACAACCTCTTTGGACACCTTCGTGAAAGCTTCCCTGTCGTGTTTGTTTTGGCGATCAAATGCATAGCGAGTAAAGTGTTCTAACCCATCCCGGTAGCACAAGAGCGGTACAAAATATGTATGACGGATCATGGAATCACCAGGAACCAGATCACGAGACACTGCGCGCGCTGCAATCACAATCTTGCTACCTTTCTTGATCCATTCGCCAAGACCCTCAAGAAGAACTTGTATATGTTTCTCGTCACTTGTCCCATCAAGAACAATGAACAATTTTTCTTTACGTAGTTTTTCCTTGTATTCTTCGTATGTCCCATCATCGTCTGTTTCGTCATTACCAAGCAACTCCCTGAGGAGCATCACGGGCAAGCGTTCCAATCCCCATTGCTTTACAATGCCGCTTATATCTTGGAGTAAGACGCGTCTGAAGAACCTGCTGTACCACTTGTCGTAGAAAGCTTTCAAAAGAGTGGTTTTACCAATGCCTGGCATCCCAACAACTTGGACAATACGAGTCTCCACACCATGAATGTCTACTGTTTCTGCCAGTTCCTCTAGGCGTTGTTTGAGCCCACAAATCTGAGCAGCCTCCTCCTCTTCTTCTTCTTCTTCTTCTTCTTCTTCTTCTTCTCCTCTGGTGTTTTGTGCATGTTCCACGCATGTTCTATTTGTGTTTTCTTCTAACGAAATTTTGCTCAGCGCTTGCAAAACCTCGTTGACGATTTTATTGATGAACGTGTTCTCGTTGCTGCAATAGTTTGAGAATATGACAAATTGACAATAACAATTTCTATTTATTTATAAAAGAGTGCTATTGCAGAGAATTTCGCTCAATCATATGTTGCTAGTGGTTACCCTAGGTGGCTTATTTCCTTTTTTGTTTAAGGAGCCATTGGTCTGTTAGGACTTTTGCTTGGGTATGATTGAGTATAATTCTGTATTGCTGGATGTTCTTGACGGTGGTTTGTTCCACTTATTAATGAAAATATTTTTAGTGTGAAAAAAAAATCTGTAAGAAATATAACTGGGAATAAATACGTGTACCCCATGTGGGGATACTCGCTCGGTTTTGCAAATGCCATGAAAAGTCAACTTTTTTTTTGAAAGACCATGAAAAGTCAACTATACAATTAAATTTAAGTGATTGAATGATCATTGTTATTTTTATTTCTCTTTTGAAAAAAATTGATCATTGTTATTTTTTCTATTTTAAGTTTTTAACTGTTGAAAAATAAAATAAAAAGTTTTTAACTACGCCTTACCTAGAATCCGTTGTAACTTTTTCAGCTTCTCTTTCCCTTCCAAATTATATTATTTACTAGAAGGATATCAATCTCTTATAATTACTAGAAACACTTTTTGTACCAATTTTACTTTTTATATATTGGAAAAGTATTTACGAAAATATTACTACTATATTAAAAAAACTTAAAAATAAATGGAACAACAAATAAGTCTACCATGCTAATTACAGTAGATTCACTGAAGTTTAATAGATGAACAATATATTTAACATTATAGTGATAAAATTTATTTTTATGTGGTAGCTAGAGATATTTAAGTATCGTAGATTTTTTAGTCGACGATAGTACATTTGTTTTAGGTGATAACTGGCAACCTTTACTGGCTTAGGATATATACGTATGGCATACTTATTGTCGATTAATAAATTTATTTGGTGTGCTGATAAATTAATTTAGTCGTGGTATGGTTGTTGACATTAACATATTTATAAAACTATTGGACCATTTCCTTTTTCAAAAAACTATTGGATCATTTCGTATCGTTCTATACTGCCAAAATAAAAAGTTTAGTTTTTTTTTCCTCTTCTAGCGTTTGCGTTTTGGATTGTCGGAATTACATAAAAATACAAAAAAAATATTTTCAATATATATAATAAATTTAAAATGAACATTTTGGTATTACTGTTACTAATATATATATAAGATATCTTATAATCTTATATATAGTTTATATTCCACTAACCATATAGTTTATATTTAAAAATTTAAATAAAATATATTAAAATTCCTTAATCACTTACATATGTATATATTTTAATATAATATTAATTTCTATAAAAAATCATTTCTTATAAACAAAAATATAAATCAGCCATGTTCACATATTGTTTCTGCTTCTGTTTAAGGCTCAGAACATTGTCTAGATCTGAGCATTGTGAGCAAACCGTTAAAATAAACTAAATATTATTATTAATTATACTTTAATTGGTTTATATATTATTCTAATAGTATAAAAATTAAACATCAAAATAACTAATATCAATAATTTAAGATTTTAATATAATAATATGGATTTTATCTATTTATAGTTATAATATGCTAAAAATAAAAATAACTAATATTAATATTTTAAGATTTTAATATAATATTATGGATTTATCTATTTATAGTTATAATATGCTAAATCAACTATTCATTGTATATTCTATAAATACATCATTTTCCAACTGCTACACCAGTTTTATAAATTGTTTAATAACTCTTATTGTTGTCAGAGTTTTCTAATTTCGCTCGTACTACCATGCTTTTCCAACTTAGCTCCATATGTTACAACAATTTACATATGAACGGTGTATTTTCTAGGAAATAATAAAAATTATATGTTTCTCCTCATTTCTTTTTTCTTTTTGGCGATCACCATTCAAAACCTAACTGATCAGAGATTGATTTGTTTGCTGATATTATATTATATTAGATTTTGGTTTTTGTTTTTCTAAATTCTATTTTTTATCCAATCAAGATTTTTGAAAAAATAGATTTCCTCTTTTTTAGGAAAACCATTTCACACATAGAAACCAAAATCCATATTTTAGGGTTTTCTCCTATTGACTATCTTTTTTTATTAACAAGTTAATTATTTATATTTATAAAATCACTTCAACCATTTAACAAAACAAACAAAAACTCACAAAAAGTATTTTTTTTCTACAAATCAAGTTATTGGAATTTTTTATGTAAGTTAATTTTATAATGCTTTAATCAATATTTTCTATCATAAACATTATAGCAAAGTTTATTAAATTTGTTAGTTATAAGTATTATATACTTATTATTACACTGTAATTTAGTTTTTTTATTCTGAAAATCCAGAAATTAAGATTTAGTTTATAATAGTTGAATTAAATAAATTTTATAAAGCTTGCCAAACATATACAAATATATTTAAATTGCATTTAGTATAGTATTTTTATTTTGTATTTTGTATTTTAATTATATTATTTGAATTAAAGAAGTATTTTAAAACATAAACATTATTTTTTTTATTTTTTTATTTTAATTTTAAGTATTAGTCGATGTATTGTCTTTTTAAATTTCGTTGATTATGTATTTACCAAAAAAGGATTATGTATTTTCATATATATATATATATATATATGAATTGTGTTTTATTGAATTATTTTTCTATTAAAGTAAATTTATCAAATAAATAAATGTATTTTTAAGTAATAATGTTTTGTATTATTATTTTTGTCTTCGTGTTAGGTAATATTTTATTAATGATTATTATTTCAATTTGAATCAAAAATAATTAATTAAAAACGAAAAAGTCAATAGTCAAATTTTTGTAAAAAAATAAAAGTACAGAAAAATCAAAAATTTAAAATAAATATTTTACTATTTTAACAAAAATCAAAACTAAAAACTAGATCACCATTCGTGTTTTTCTAAAAAATAAAAATCTAGTGGAAAATCAAAAAATTAAAATTAAAATTTAAAATTCATAAACTAAAAATTTAAACCATAATTTAAAATCTAGAAAACATCCAAACAATCATCACACTTAAAATATTAGACATAAAACATTAAACGATTTGTACCTTGTCAGACTCAATTTAATAAATACTATATACGCCACATTGTTTTACCAGAAAAAAAAAAAAAACAGTTTGTACCTTTTTCCGTCAAATTCGAAGGCGAACAGGTTGCTAACGTACGCCAGAGCGTCTTTCCAATTTTTCATCTTGTCATCAGTAACATCTTTTTTCCTGAGGGCATCGCCAAATTCTCCCGCCTGATGCCTTACGGTTGAAGGGCTAACGTTGTAGAAGATGGGAATGGTCTTGAGCTTCCCGTCTTTCGTGCGTTCTTTTATTCTTTCTAGCTCGTCCAAGCACCAATTTGACTCTGTGTACAATTTGGAAAAGACAGCCAGTGCGATTCTCGAATTTTCGATCTCCTTGAAAAGATTACTTAGATGTTGGCCTTTCTCCGCATCCTCATCAATGAAGATCTGGATATTTTTATCCGTCAAGGCCTTAGCTAGATGGCTGATGAACTGATAACGAAGTTCCTTTCCTCGGAAATTAAGGAACACTTGGTGCTTAGGTACGCTGCTGACAGTGGAGGAGGCAGCCATGTATGAATGATTTGAAGATCAAAATTGGTTTAGGGTTTTGGTCGAGTGATGGGAGTTGAAATAAAAAGGCCTTTCAAAAATATGTTTTGGTCTTTTAAAAAAAAAAAAATGTTTTGACCAATTCCAACCATTTCAACTTTTCAAGACTACGACTACTAAATTGCCTTAATTTATAATTTTATAATTAGTACTAAACCAAATATTAAGGATATGTGGTTCGGGTTGTGGGAAACCTATATATATGTTTAAACCGTGCCTTGAATGTATTTCAACATGTTGGAAATATCTTTAAATCAGTGTTTAGCAAATGGATTAGTGATCTACAAAAAGAATTAGTTACAGAACATTAAATCCCCCAACAACAATAATCAAACCATAGCAAGTAATGTCTAATAAAATAAATTGTTAAATCAAAACTAGTAATGAGCCATTCTAGTTAAAAATATATATTTTTCATAACATATAAAAGATGAGATGATTTGCACAAGATGATTCTTATCAGGAAGTAACTCAGATAAAAAGAGACAGTGCAATACGATGTAACTGCAATTGATGCATTTTGTGAAAATATGGTTTGAAATAATATTTGTTTGGTAAAACATTTTTTGCAGTAGATAATAAATTCTTGGTTTGGTTTTAATATTAAGATTGAGATATATAAATTTAATTTTGTATTTATGCAATTAGGATCATATTTAAGAAAATTATGAAATATAAATATGTTTTGATAGATATATCTCAGGATTTTTTTTTTTCTAAAAATTGTTACATGTATATAGTTTATTAAAATAAAAATAATTATAATAACTCTATCTCACTTACTTAATATTTTGAAATTAGATTTAATTAGTATACATTTATATTTTTCTGTAAAAATTGACTATAATTCATATATTTCTCTAAATCTATTTCTATTTTAACTAATTATTTTAAAATTAGTGAAAATAATTAAATGTGTTACTTAAAAAAGTTATAATTTTGAAATAAAAATTGACGAAAATTACTAAAAGTCAAAAATAAAAATAATAACTTTATTTAGTAAAGGATTATTTATTAAAGTAGATGATGCTATTTACATGTTTTTATTAATTATGAATTAAAAATTAATGTTTGGTGCAGATTTGAAAACTGCTAGGTAATTAGATATACGGTTTATTACTAAGGTTTTTTGGAAAAAATATATTCAAATACGCGTATTTTGTCTCCATTCAATAATAGAAAACAAACGATGAGTATTTTGTCTCCATTCAATAATAGAAAACAAACGATGAGCAGATGAATGGCGTGTCCTCGAAAGTTGCACAATGTCAAATAATAAAGTTGACATTTCCATAGTTGACGTGACTATGCATCTTAGGTCGTGTTTGTTTATTAATAGTTGTTTTTCTTGTCGAAGGTGAATTTTCCAGTGGAGTATTTGAATTAGTTTTTTTTTTTTAATTCAGTTGTGTGAAATATTTGAATGATTTTAAATTAAATTCATTTTGCTAATTATCACGTAAATATACAAATAATGAAAATAATCCTATATACTGGAGGTTTGATGTGATACTGCAATATGTGCTATTTTATGAGTTTAAATTACTTATATTTTTAATAAATTTATTATTTTCGTCCCTCTAAATAGCAGTCTTTAATTAAAACTACAAAAACGGCAAAATAATATTTTATAACATATATCAGAATAACATTTTTGAACAATCACTTTCTAAACTTCTAAAGTGAAACTTATAAAGATTTTAAATATAACTATTTTTCTACTATCACTTTAACTCTCAAACTAATAATTTAATCATATCAAACATTAAATTTAATTTTCCGTTAAAACGGAGTGGAAGTGGAAGTCTGACATCGTGAATAATAATGAAAAGGAATATGATAAGCACATATGATAAAATAAAATTAATTTATAAAAATTAAAATTATTGAAACTTATTTTTTAAAAAAATACGTGTTATAAAATATTAATGATAAAGTTTAAGAGTTACAACTTTTTTAAATTTTTTTTTTTATAAATCTACTATTTTATTATAAAAAAAAGGCAACGGTAGTCATACAAAGTGTAATTCTAAGCATTCATTTCAGAAGTTTTATAAGCTAATATATAACTTTATTTTATCTTATATATTGTATTTCAGTTATAAAATATACCTTTATGTGTGGGCATAAATTAACACAAATTACTATCGTATGCCATTTAATGTTTTCTTTAAATAATCATTTCTTGAAAGAAGTTTATTTTTGTTTTGTAGTTTTATAAACTTAAAAATTTATTAAATAAAGTTCAAAGAATATTTTTAAAATTTTCTTAGAAAAATAAATTCTACGTTCTCAGTGTTTATCTTATCATATTTTGCATCATATTTTTGCATGTCATACTCTTACATCATCAGTTTCTGAGCAAAAATAAATAAATTCAATGTTTAATATGCTAAAGTTATTGATTTGAAATGATAATGAAAAAATTAAAGGTTTAAAATGCGTGTAACTACTATTTTAGAAATTTAAAATATGATTTTCAAATATTTTCTATATACAATGGGAAAATATTTGTTTTCCGTAGTAGAATTGTATTTTCACAGCAAATAGTTTTGGGCAACTTCTACTACTGTGTAGTGGCTGGCCGATGGCTCCTCTCGAGATATTTTAGCAGAGTTTCGTCATAGAAATACTTTTAGTCAGTATACATTACGCGTAGACCTTGGTATTCGAATAAAATATTTAAAATTTTCAGGTATTTTGATATAAAATATAGTCCATTTTAATATTTTGTATAACAAGTCAGGTTTGGATATTTGTATTTTGGATTTGGTTATTTCAAATATATGTTTAGGTATTTTGGATATCGGATATAACCGATTAAGTTTCAATATCTAAACTTACTCAGAATGAAACCAGTTCGAATGTTTTTACATTTCGGTTTGTTTTAAATTCCTATTTTTTGGATTTGGGTTCGGGTATGGGATAAAATGCTCACATCTGTTGCATGTTCCTTTTTCTATAGAGACGGAGAATTTAAGATTATCATTTTGATAGGTTACTTAAAATTTGGTCCCTTATTTATTCAATTTGGGATTTAGGAAAACAAATGCTTTGTATCTTAAAATTTTTTAAAAGCAAACCGTTTATACCAATATCCCATTTATGACTCGGTTTATGGAATTAAACCGGAATATAATTGTCTTGCAAGACCGGTAAACTAGATTAACCAAAAGTTTGTAAAAGAACTAACAAGAAAACATTTGTGTAAATAGATTCTATGCAGATATTAGATGTGTCCCATTTTATTATAATATAGATATAAAAACTGTTAGATAAAATATAAAAAAGAAGTCATTACCTTTAAGTCAATACAAGGTTCAGAAAAAAAAAGTTTCAATACATCAAGTCATTAGACTCACAAGTCCACTTCTCGTTTCCCTTTAAAAGTAGATGATAAGAATTTAAAAGATTTTGCCCAAAGAAAAATTATTATTTTCATTTTAAGCAAATATCAAAATTTTGAAGAAACAATTACGTGAAATGGGGCTATTGGATACCATTTCTTCTCAGTTTTGAATAGACCCTTCAATATATTAGACCCCCCGGGTCTTCACCATGGTCATGCTTGTTAAAATACATTTATCTATCGTGATGTGAACACAATGCAGATAAATTATATATATAGTACTTCAAATGGCCAAAAAATTCCAATAAGAGAGACTTACTAAACTTGCAAAATGGATTAGGCCCTGGAAAAAGTCGTGACGCGTTCCTTTAGAGACATAGCTGTCTGCTACAGGTTTTCTATCTGTTTCTTTTGTTTGGATCCCCTGAATGAGTGATATCAGAGAGAATTGTTAATATTTTGAAGTTTCGTGGAAGTTTCAACAAAGACAATAAAAGAAGGGGAAAATTGACTTTTTAATCCCGAGCTTTCAAAAATAAGCCAAAAAAATCTTCAACTCATAAACACGTCATTTTAACCATCAACTTCTAGTCAAACACGAATAAATCTCATACTTTCGTTGACCAAACCATTTTAGTCTCGTCAAAATTCAACCGTTTAACACCGTTGGAGATATTTAACGGTTGACTTTTAATAAAGTCAAAATGGCTTGGTCAACAAAAATTTGAGATTTTTTTGGTTCTAAATTTAAAAGTTAAAGATTAAAATTACTTACTTAAAACTATTTAATTAAAAATTGTTGTTTTTTTGATGATCCTGGTATCCGGGCGACCCCGTAGGAATTCCGACCAGCGTCCAATGACCGTCCATCGGAACTAGTCGGGGAGCCCGCCGAGGGTCATCCAAAGAGCTGGTGAGCCTCATGTTATAGCACCAGTGACCACGCGCAGTTGGAAGTGTCCGTATTAAATCCAGAGATCTCTCAAGAGCAACATCCGCGAATTTGAGTGACTAACTTAATAAATCATCTTCAAATAAGTTTGGATATAATATTCTAAAACCATAAGTATATTTTTGTTAGAAGTATGATCACATGTACTCAATAGAAGATGTACGAAACAAGTGAAAAAGGAAAAAGCGAATGTGTGAAGGCATCTCCGACTGACTATGGTAACGACTTCTACACATAGGATCTTTGTGAAGGCATCAGCCGCCATAGATTCCTTTCTAAGTATTTGCCTTTGTCCTTAATTAGTTGTAGGGTCTTTAATTCCATACGTAAGTGATTGATCATTAATTAACGTGTGATACATTCAAATAATTAATTAGACATGTAATTCACTCCCGTAATGATTTGAATGTATCACACATTTATCTTCTTCCTTTTTCACTTGTTTCGTACATTTTTTATTGAGTATATGTGATCATTCTTCTAACAAAAATGTGCTTAGGGTTTTAGAATATTATATCCAAGATTATTTGAACATGATTTATTAAGTTAGTCATTCTAATCAATATAACAGTCTATAAATTTGTTGTCAAGAAAAAGAAAAACAACAACTTATAATTAAATATTTTTAAGTAAGTAATTTTAATCCTTAACTTTTAAATTTAGAACAAAAAAATATCATATTTTTGTTGACCAAGCCATTTTGGCTATATTAAAAGTCAGCCGTTAAATATAACTAACGGTGTTAAACGGTTGAATTTTGACGAGATTAAAATGGCTTGGTCAACGAAAGTATGAGATTTATTCATGTTTGACTAGAAGTTGATGGTTAAAATGGCGAGTTTATGAATTGAAGATTTTTTTGGCTTATTTTTGAAAGTTCAGGATTAAAAGAAGGTAGATGATAAGCAAAAAAAGATAATGAAAGAAAGAACAAAATGTTTTCTAGAAGTTTTAAACTAATGCAAAGAAAAAAAATGGGAAAATTGCCAAATATAATCCAAAATTTGATTTTAAACACAAAGGTATACCCCAACTTGAATCAAATGCAAAATTAATCCAAAAATCTAGTGAAATTACAACTAGTCCCTTACGATCAAACAAAAAAACAGAAATCATTTTAGCGAATATAACCCTGTAGAATCTTCTGAGGTTTTGTAAGTCTTCTGAGGTTCGTAAGTCTTTTGGAAGACTTCCAGGAAGTCTTCTCGTATAATAGATCTTAAAAATAATTTATAAATTTTATGAAAAATATTTTACTGAGAGAAAAATTGAAATCATGTAATTATAAACATTTGTAAATGATATAAATTAAGATACAGCAAAACTAAATTGTTTTCAGCATATATAAGTGAATGTAGTGAGTCATAACATTCTTTGGTTTAGGGTTTGGTAACATATATTGTAGTATTATATATTTTCTTAAGGTTAGATTTTGGAAACTTAACATTTTTTTCAAAAATTAAATTTTGATCTATATGTGTTTAGTTCTATGTGTATTAAACACTTTTAAGTTGAATTTAAGTTTAATGAAATGTTTAGTTAGTTAATTAAGTTTATGGTTTATATTTACTATTTAGGGTCTAGATGACTTCTAGGAAGTCTTTAGAATACGGGCTAGACGACTTCCAGAAAGTCTTCAGATGAATAATATTTAGGGTTAGAAGGCTTCCCCGAAAGTCTACTGAATCGAAAATATTTGGTCTAAATTGAAATTTTTGTCTCCATATATAAAGAAATATTTACACATTCTCTCTCTTCCTCTCAAATGGCTGAAAATTAACATGTAATGTTTTTCACTCTAAAACTCTCCAACCTCTTTCTAATCTCTTTGAACTTGAAAACACTAAATTTTATATCAATTTCTCATTTTGTCTTATGTCTTTTTCAAAAATTTATCTTGAGACGACTATCACCGACAGTTAGAAGACTTCCATCGATATATGGGAAGACTTTCAGGGAAATCTTCTGCCGGAAGACTTCCGGGTAAGTCTTCTAGAGAAAGTCAAATTTCTAATACAATCCGGTCAATTTCAAAACTAACATGTTTATCCAGAAGACTTATCCTAGTTTTTTTTGTTAACAAAGAAAATTCGGAAGACTTCCACGGAAGTTATCTAACTAAAAAGCAGAGAAAGTCAATTGCAAAACTAACCTATGCATTGACCAGGAAGTCGAGAAGACTTACACGGAAGTCTTCTGACGAACAGATCTGGAAAAAAATCAGTGTCATACTTTCAACACAGAACTTTACCACAAAACAGACCCACTTGTTAATGACCAAGAATCATGAGCTTCAACCTTACAAAGTTTAGAATCAAAATTTTGGATTTTTGGATGAATATATAGAGAAAGTGAAGTTTGTTGAGCAAAAGAAATGAGATATGAGGTTTCAAATTTTTAGGTGCATTAAGAACTTCAAATTGGTTGTTCATGGTGGTTGGTGTATTGTTGGTAATGGCAATATTGTAAATACTTGAGGAAGATGAGGATAATAAAGTAAAACATTCAATTTAGAAAAGAAAAAAAGAAAAAAAATAATGGCATGTTCGTGATTAATCAGAACTTATGAGATAAATAGGGCAAATGAATTTTTTTTTTAAAAAAAAATCAAAGGTTAGTTTTGACTCATATTTGAAAAAGCCCCCCAAAAATCTCTGCAATCCGTCCTGTTTTTTTTTCTAACTAACATGTCTCTTGCATTATTATCATTTAACCATTATTATTTTTATTATCAAAATACAGATTTAAATAAATTCCTTTTCAAAACGGAGATAACTTGAACTTTTAGGAAATATTGTTTAATATGGTTTTAGAATTAATCTAAATCCAAACACTTATTACTTATCTTGAAAACCCCAAATACTTAAATTTTCAACACAAATACGAATCAGATAGCGGATTAAGTAGAATAATAAATAATGATGTCTAGCCCTAACAAAAATAGGTGATCTTTAGTTAAAATATGTTTTTTTTGTCAACAGTTAAAAGTTAGTTTTAATTTAAAAATTTGTGGATTTCTTGAAATAAAACATAAGAGTATCTTCGATCTCGTTCCATATTTTACTCCAAAATAGAATGATAAATAGAGTAATTAACAAAAAAGTAAGAAAAATATTAAATAAATATAATAAGTTTTTATTTTTTATTGTTTACTTCATTTGTCACGCTTTTTGGAATAAAATATGAAGGAAGATTAGAAATGCCCTGAGACAAACAACATGAGTTTTCACGGTTTAAAGAAGTGAACAAGAGTTTTCTTTGCATTTGGAATACGTCCTCCTTCTCTCTCCTATCTCTATTTTACACATAAATTTTATTGCTGTTTTGTTATAGTTAAAAGGCTTTATAAGAAATTAAAAATACTTCTGAATCATCTCTATGGATGGATGGGTAACTACTCTATCCAAATAAATTAAATAATATGCAAACATGAATACCCACCTCTGGTTTGCCGACGACTTACTAGTTTTCACAGATGGAAAGCTGAGCTCCATAGAAGAGATTCTTAAAGTGTTCACTGAATTCGCTGCTTACTCTGGTTTCCAAATAAGCTTGGAGAAATCGACTTTGTTCATGGCAGGTATTGAAGAGGATGACAAAGTGAATATCTTAGAACACTTTCCCTTTGGCACAGGAACTCTCCCTGTGCGATATCTGGGCCTGCCGTTGCTCTCCAAGAGAATGTCGATTGCAGATTACACTCCATTGCTTGAGAGGATAAGAAAGAGAATTATCAGACGGATCCTCAGTTTCTCGCCTCCAATTGATTGGTTCGGTGATACATAGCATCACTAGTTTCTGGATGTCAGCTTTCATGCTTCCTAAACAGTGCATTGCAGAGATAGATAAGATGTGTTCTTCATTCCTCTGGTCAGGTCCTTCTTTGGACCACAATAAAGCAAAAATTGCCTGGAAAGATGTCTGCAAACCAACGGAAGAAGGCGGATTAGGACTTCGTTCATTGGCAGAAGCAAACTTGGTGAGTTGTTTGAAGATGATATGGAGACTTCTCTCAGAAAACATCTCGGTGGGTTATTGGATACAAATACCTTATTCGTAAATCTTCTTTCTGGAAGGTAGATGAGAAGAGCTCGCTGGGTTCCTGGACTTGGAAAAAATTGCTCAAATATAGACCACGGCAGAGCTAACTAAGGTTGACCTGAAATGAGCTGATACGTCTTTTTGGTTTGATGTGTGGTGCCCACTAGGGAAATTATCTGGTTTGGTTGGTGCGAGCGGCTGCATTAGTCTTGGAGTGCGCCAAGATTCTACATGAAAAGCGGTACAAACTTACATACAGAGAAGGCATAGAACTGAAGTTTTGGTTCAAGTGGAAAGAGAGATTCTAAAGTTACGAGAGAGAGGTCTCTCAAATCACTTGGACTCACGACTCTGGAAAAGTAAAGGTGACACTTACGAAACCAGTTTCAGCACAAAGAACACGTGGAACCTCGCTCGAATGCTTCACCCGATACACGAATGGCACAGGCTTCTTGCTACTCCAAAGTATACATTTATCACCTGGCTGACAGTCCATAATAGGCTCGACCTGGTGATAGGATGATTAAATGGAACCAGTTTAACGCTGCACGTGTGTGATGCGTTGATGGAGTCTAGAAATCATCTCTTTTTTTATTGTGTCTACTCTAAGGAAGTCTGGAAGAGACTTACACTCAATATGTTGGAGACTAGTTACTCCAAATGGACCGGATGCTATTCTATCACGCTGCCGTTGACACGCCAAGAAAAGATTCAATTGTTTCTGCTCCGCTACACTTTCCAGCTAACGGTTTACTCTGTTTGGAGGGAAAGAAATGCTCGGAGGCATGGAGATAAACCCCAAACAGTGGAGAACATGTGCTGCTACATTGATAAGGGAGTTCGTAACAAAATATCCACAATCTCGAAACTTGGAGGCAAAGGTTATGAGGAGGCAATGGTGCGATGGTTTGCTTCTAGATAGGAATCAGTAGCTTTCATTCTTTATCAAAATTCTTTTAGATACAAGATGCATTCTTTGTAAAAAAGTTTTTTTTGGGTTGAATAAATTTAATATTCATTCAAAAAAAAAGAATATTTCAGATTTTCTTTTGAACAATAAGATAGGTTTCTTCCACGGGCGGAGCTAGACATAAATTTTACAAGAATCATTATTCATTTATTATAGCTAAAATATATATGCAAAATTTATAAGGATTGGTTGGCTGAGACATAACGGTTGCGGATGCGGATGTGTTTGCAGATATGGATAGTTGTGATTTGTATGATTGGTACATCATTTAAAAATTGGCAAGTTTGCAGATTGTTTATGATTGGTTATTTATGAGATGATGAATCAACTAATAATAAAATACGAATATTAATGCATTATAAAATATAAAATATATTATTATGATACAAATATAATAATTATTAATATAATATAATTAACAATAAATTACATTTATTTATTTAATTCTAGTTTAGATGAAATTTATAATTTCAAAAGTGTTTTTGAAGATTTATATTAGAACTTTTAAAAGATATATTGTTTCATTTATATATGTATATTATATATATATATATATATATATATATATTAGTGTTTAATATTATAGTGAATATTCTTGGTTTAAAGTTTTATAAAATAAATTAAAGTACTAATTAAAATTAAAATATAAAGAGTATACACATTTTATTTTATAATATTTAAATTTTACATATTTAAGAAAATATTTTTATTTTTATTCATCCACCCATATCTGCAAACTGGAGCGAGAATCAGCTTTGATTTTAAGATGTTTGGAGCCTTTGAAGTGATTTATTGATTTTTTTATGATTGTTACAAAACATCATCAACCACTATCAACTGCAGAAGCTGCGTTTGCAGGTGGTAACAGTGAAACCACTAAAACATTAATGCTAGACATTTATTCATTAAATTTTGATTTGATTCTTCATTCATTTTGATTCAATCCAAAAAAATATATCCGTACGCTTTTGAAGTAAAGTATATAGTAAAAATCAATATGCATTAAAATCGAACCAAGTCATAAATATTGAAATTTTGAAAAGCATATATATGATCCACTCCGACAGACATATAAGTACATGTATATTTTGATTAAATTTAGAGTTTCGATTGTATAAGTTTATATAATTATTCTTACATATGTTTTAATAAATTATATTCACATTATTGCTTATAAAAGTATTAAATAAAAAATGATAACAATTTAAGTCTTGTCTTATTATTATTGTTAACTAAATTTAATTTTTAAAAAACATGTAATTTTACTGCTTCTTTTTTTATTTTATTTTATATATCATGTAAAAGTATATTTAAAAAGCAAATTTGTATCAAATTTTCTAGATTAATTGTAGTAACCAAAACGAATGAAATATCTTAAATGTTTGTAAATATATATTTTTCAGATCTATTTATTTTGGATACTTGGATTTTTTTCGAAACAAAATAAATTGAAAATTAGATATCCTTAACGTACCAAAACAAATTATGAATACTGAAATTCTACTATTTGCTTTATGTCAACCCGTACTCAAGAAATGCGGGTCATTTATGGAAATGTTTTTTTTAAACCACCACAGAAAAAATATATGTTACCAATCCTATAAATTAAATTTAATTGATGACCCCCTCACTTCCAGGTGGCTGCGCACTGGTTTCTTCCCAATTTCACTCTTTCTTAATTTTTTTTAATATTTTTCAAATCTATATATATTAAATAAATAATGTTTGAGAAACCTTCAATGATGGTGACCTTTATCGTTTTCAAAGGGGCGGAGTACAATTATGTGATGCCCCTATAGAAAAAATTACTACCACTAGAGGGTTTTCTCGCCACGTTATTCGCTTAAGTTTTAGTTAATTTTTTAAAATTCCACTTTTCTTTGATATATATATTTTTTATATTACATTTAATTTTAAACTATTTAATTGGTAAAAAAGTTTGGTTTATATTTGTTCATTACATTATGTCTAAAAATTTGAATAATTTAACTCACAATTTGTTGTTTGTTATTACCGGATCATATATAGAATGATAAGTAAGATAAGTAAAACTTAATTAAATACATTTTAGGTTTTGTATAAAACAATTATAAATTTGCAGACGATTTAAACTTTGTTTTAACCTTAGACTTATTGAATTTTAATAACAATTGAATAGTTTCATAATAGAAATTAAATTAAAAAAAAAATATTGATCCAAACTAAAGATAATATTATTCTCCAATCCACTTCATGGAATTACTTTATTAATCAAAACAATAATGCACCAAACCAGCTTTAAAGAATATTTTTTAAACGCACCATCAACTAAACTTTATAAAATCATGTAGACTTGTTGAAGTAAATCGTCTTAACGGAGTTATGACCGCTACTGATTTCACTGCAAAAAGTTTGATTAGTTTTTTAAATATATTGTGTATGGATAAATAATGTAAATATTATTTGTCAAATTGTTTTGGAAACTTTCATTTACTTAAAGTTATTTTTAATAGTTAAATACATATGTGCAATGAATAATTAATTGGAAATTCTAACTTGTAATTTTTTTTGTTCGCAAAATTTTTCTAAATAAACATAATTCGTTGTTTTGTAACACCAATATAAAAGGGTTAAACTAATCTACACCTTCTTTCTTTTTTTTTTTTTTTTTGCAAGAATCCTTTTATTGTTCAAAGTTGACGCTTGTTGTTCAAATAACATAACAACGAAGAGCATAAACAATTTTGGGTTTTCACTTGACTATTTCAGAACTTATTAATAGAGGAATGGATTGCATACTGCAAATGGTTAAACATTTATATTTGTTCTATATTTCATAAGTAATATTATTGATGAACATGTCTCTCGGAACTCATCAAGTTTGTATGAACATGTCTTAAAACATTTAATATTTTGTAGGTGATGTCATGGATTCTTTTACCGGAAGGTAGTGGTAGCGTGCTGATCGTAGGCTGTCCGAGGTTCTTAACAAAGAAGTTGCAGGAAGTTTGGGATTGTGTCTTCTAATTTTGTGACACTTGTTGCATGGTTGATATGAACTAAGTATGGCTCGCTGAGCTTGTATTTGTAGTCGTCTTGGGACGACGATATAATTTGAGAGCTGGTATAGATCCCTATCGATAGAAGTTTAGTGTCCTCAGTTGTTACATTACGTGAGAGCTTCATAGTTTGTCCCGTGAAAAGCAAATAGTTAATTGTTTTGGTGTATATCGCCGATAGGGAAAAATAAAACCTCTAAGTTGAAACATATGAAAGCGGTGCCCTGGTGGTGTTGGTGTGATTTATGATGGGCCAAAGATGGCTTATACAAACTAATATTGGTGTTGTTGGACGATCCACCATTCCGTTCATTAATTTGGACTTCAGTGAAGTTGGCTTGATCTTGGTTCTTCCAACAAGATTATATATATGTGATATATATATGTATTGATGATGTGGAGTGTCTATATGAAAGATTTTATTATCTTCCCATGAACTCCGATCAAGGGCCATGATTGGCTTAATGTTTATTCCACAAGGTCTATGAGATTGTCCAACTCGGGAAGGAAGTTGATGTTGTTGGTGTTTGGAATTTAAAAGATAGTTTTGTGCTAAGTGTAGGGTTTTAACGTATTAATGCAGTTGCCTTTTGTGGTTGTAATAGAATATACGAATTACTGATGGTTTATGATTTTTTTTTATTAAGACCTTTTATTTGATTGAAAGAATCAAGGGACACAATGGTTATTATAGTTTGATTTTATTTAAGAAAATAAACATTGTTTTGGATTGGGTCAGGTTGGATTTAGTAATTGGGCCTGATTATATAATAGAGAACTAAATAAGAGAACTTTACTAACGAAAACAATTGTTACTTTTACTAAGGAAGACCAATCGTAATTTCTAACATATTAAGATGATGCATATATTTCAGATAATCTTAATTCATAATATAAAATAGCATTTAAGATAAACTTAGTCATAATATAAAAGCTGGAAATCATAAAGCAACCTGTTTGCAAATATTAAACCAAAGACTAAAATAAATGAAAAAAAGATACTTGACTCAACTGAAATAGAGAAGTAGACCACTCAAAGATGTATGAAATGAGTGAAATCTACTTGTCATGTTTAGGACGCCTTTGTGTTGCATCCCCCACGTACTTCCATCCCCATCATCAGCTTTGACTCCAGAGCCACCAGCGACAATCGGTAGGCAAAACAACTCCATCTTCCATGATTGTGGGTTCTCTTGAGTTAGCACAGTGACGAACCTCCGTGAGACAATCTTAAGAACTATAGCCTGAATTTTGCCTGAAGTTGAAAGCCGACACTTGACCTCGAACTTATGTGTCTGGCCAATGGTATCGATTAATGCCGGGAGGCATCCGATGGCCAGCACCAAGTTCTTGATTAGCCTAAAACATTGAAGGAGGAATAAAGTGAGTTTAGATGAAGGGAGAGGGTTTGAGTTGATGGCTGTGTACCTCAAAGTAGTTGTCTACTAACTCTGCTGCATGCTTCCTCGTCAACTCACTTCCTGCATCACCAAGTAGACAAAACAGCCTGGTCGCCATCGTAGACGTAAATCTTTTGAGATAACCGCAAATAAAAAGGACATGTGAAATTCTAGGAAGATGAAACATGATGGTGCACAAAAGAAGAAAGAAGAAACATAAAGTGGTGAGATTAAAATGCATACTTCGCTACACCAACCACGTTAGTGTTTCCGCGACTGGCGACATCAACGAAGGACCTCTGGTGGCTTTGTTTGACAATCGCTGCAGGCAATATAGTACCATGAACTGTCACGCATAACATCAGCAATTGTAGCTATTAAAGAAAGAAGCTTCCTCGCAATAGTGTGAAAGCAACTAAATCACATGATATTTTTTTAAAAAACAGAGTTATCTTAAGCTTTTATATTACCTTGGCATTTTTCTGCTTTATGTAAGCAAATATCTGCCCAATCGCCATTGTCTCAGCCATAGTAACCTCATCCGTTAACCCGCTTTATGATCTCAGAGTTCAACTCGAGGAAATTTACAAAACATGAGATTGAAGGCTCACTCAATTGAGTCAACGTAACACTACTTGAATAGACAAACACAACACCGCTCTCTACGTTACTAACCAGCTGAAGTAATCAATCGTGGGTGGATATCTTTGTCTATGAAGACACGAGGAAGCCATCGAACCGAGAGATAAATTACCTATTTTGGTTAACACATTAAAACACACGTTAGTGAATTGTTTCATGAATGGCTTACGAACATGAGAACATTAACCCGGTTATTTCAAGTGAGAGTTGATGTCGAAACAGGTAGCTTAAATAACGGCTTGAAGGAAATTTTAAAATGGATTACAAACGTTGGAAACTTAATAAGTAAACCGATGGCAAACAGCATGACTAAAACATTTAGGAAGTGTTTGTCAAATGCGAAAAAAAATTTGTTAAGTTTTCGTAAGATATTCACAAATATACAGATGTCGGATTGTGGTTACGTAGAGAAACAGATGGTAGATGTAAAAAGGGTTTTTAAATGATTCTAACGCTAAGACCAGATACAAACACATGCATAAAGCTCATATATTTTAAAATAAGTATTAGTAATGATTCTGATGATAAAGAAATAATTGATTACCCGCAAATAATTTTGGGTTGATGGTGCCACCAAAAGGACGGTGGGAGTTACTTCACCTTGGATGTGAACTTCTTGTAAAAGTCCTTTGCTGCCGGTCCCAAAGGTGTAGAGCTTCATAAAGGTCCACGCAAAGTAAATTTAAAACATGATTAGTTTATTAAGCAATCCAAAGGAGTAAGTCAGGCAGTGCATTGGGCATGATCCCAATATATAACCTTCGATTTATCACTTAAACTAAAACAGCTTGGCTGATTTATTTGTAAAACACAACGATGAATATATGTTATTATTGGGATGATTAAGATAATATTGAAATCAATAACAAAGCTATCATATCTACTAATCTAATATAAAATATGAAACAATACTTATGTATTTGGATGACATCGAATTGAAAATCAAACGATCAAACACATACTCTCTCAATTGCAAATGAACCGGAATATGGCTATGCGGCCGATTACTCGGCTTTGTCAAGGACGGGCGGTCAATGAGAGTCTCGACCATTCACCAGCCTCAAGTGGCCAATCCACATCTAAAATAGTGGAGAAGTCTCAATAAGAATCAATACACAAGCTGAAAATTAAAATGGACCGAGTTTAAAATCGAAGATCACCGTAGAGGTCACCCCGAGACCACCGTTAGCTTTGAAATCCTCATATGTGTGGAACCCGAACCCGTCTCGGCTTGAAAAGAGACGGAGGCGGATGTGCCGAGGAAGCGAGGACAGATCCGTCAAAAGAAACCGTTACACTCGACAAGAACGCGATAAATCTCGCTTGACATCGTGAAAATTCGGCGGTGTAAGTTGCTCCCCGCCGATGAGGCGTATGTCGAAGAGAGAAGAGTGAATGAAACTCAGATCTCACCGCAGCAGCTGAATTAAATCAAGTTAATGATGCTGGTTTGGAATACAATGGCCGTGAAGTCGAGAATGTAAATAATAACTGCTCATCAACGAAAGTGAGCTCTATCCCAATAAGTGAGCACAGTTTCGCTTATGTTTTAGCCTCCCAAAGTGGATTACCCGAACCGAGTCGATTCATATGGTCCTGAGATGTCATTGAAATACATAAAGATGGAGCTTTTCCGGTGGTGAACCGGAATCAGGCGCGATTTCATCGCCATGTATTTTTTCGCAGAAGATTTTTGATTTAGATGATTTAGGCTTAGATAGAGCTTTATATACAAAAGTACCAAGGGAAGATGAATCAAAACATTGAAAAATCGCTTTAACAAAGATCATCGATCGAGAAGGTAACTCAAAAAAAAAACAGATCGAGAAGATGAAGTGAAAAGTCAAGAGACGCTGCTTAAACACTGACTCGCTTGCTTTTGGTCCGGCCTACAGATTTTTCATACCACCAATTTTAATAACACGAAGCCCATTCCCACGATTCGTAATAACACTAAAGGTTCATATTAATAACACGACAGCCCACTATTGCTCGACGTAGTGACGTGGAAAATAAGGATCACCGATGGACGATTTTGAAGGACGTGGACACTCTTATAGCCGAAGCTATCCTCCTTTATATATATCGATTACCCGCGACAAGAAGAAAACACGGCCGATCTCGGAAAATGAAATATTCATAAATATTCATAAATATCTTTAACTATATATTTTCAGATATCCGATTCTTTCGATATTTGATTTTCAAACAAAATAAATAAAAAATTAGATATATAAAACATACCAAGCAAATTACTTAATAACAAAATTCTACGATTTGCTATACATCCACCCTTACTCAAGAAATACGTCATTTATGGAAACTTTTACTAAGAAGATTCATTCACTCATATTTACTCCATTTATAGAAGAATGGAGAGAGAATGTAACAAAAAATAAAAATATTATTCCATTTATAAAATAATGCTTTTATTTTTTGTTCATTACTCCATTTTCTCCTCCATTTACTCTATAAATGGAATAAAATATGGAATGGAGATGGAGATAACCTAATACACCGCACCAAAAAATATGTTACCAACTTCGAAGCCTATAAATTAAATTTAATAGATGACCCGCTCACTTCCAGGTGGCTGCGCACTGGTTTCTTCCCAATTTCGCTATCGCGTTCTTCATTTTTATATTTTTCAAATTTATATTAAATAAATAATATTTGAGAAACCTTCCATGAAAATGACCTTATCGTTTTCAAAGGGGCGGCGTACAATTTATGTTATGCCCAAATGAAAAAATTACTACCATTGCCATTGTGACAAGAAGAAGAAAAAACACTGCCAGATCTCGCGAAAATGGTGGACGGAAACGCTGTTTGCATCAGTTTCAACAGATGGGAGGATACGATACGGCACTCCTTTATCAGCCATCTCTCTGCGGAGTTTCACCGCAGAAGCATTTATGTCTCCACCGGCCAAAACTCTGATGCAGCTATAGCGAAGGCTAAGGTTTCTGTTGTTATTTTATCTGAGGAATCTGTCTCGAACTATCGGTTCTTGAAGGAGTTAGTGAAGGTTTCTGCGTGCCGGAGTAGCCACGGCCTGCTGGTGGTTCCAGTTTTCTACGGACTCACGAAGTCCGTATTGAGGAAACGTTGCTTGCAATTGAAAACGATGTATCCTGACGGTCCAGTAGCTGACTGGCGTAACGCTCTGCTGGAAATCGCAGACTTGCGAGGACACGCATCATCTCTTGAGCGAAGGTGATAAACTGTTTAAAACTATTTGTTTTATATTTTATTTATTTAATTATTTTTCGTGACAAAAGAATTTCAATTAAAATGGAAGTTTATTAAAAACACTTTTAACACCTCACACTCTTTCATTTTACACTTTCATTTTAATCAAATTTAGGTGATTAAAATGAAACTATCTTTAATCATTTTTAGGTGATTAAAATGAAACTATTTTCTTTCACACCTCACACTTTTCTTGTTCACCTCACACACTTTCTACAACGTTCTTTTAGTACTAGGAAAGTTCCGGGTTCTATGCTCTTCGTACCAGAGTTGTTCGAACTCAAGACTCAAGAAAACCAACACCCAGGATCTTGACACATTGATATCTTTCTACAGTGTTAACCTTAATCTTTTCTTCTGCAGACCATTTGTTTTTCTTCTCATCATCTTTTAAGTGCATCAAAAGTTCAAAACCACCGGTCAAATCAAATTTATTTACATAGTTTTAATAGTAAGCCTTTTCAAAAAAAAAAAAAAAGAAAAAATTATTTACATCGAATGTGTACTTATCTTAAAGTCATCCATTCATACATAACTTATCATCCAAATAAGTTTTTCTAGTTGATTTTTTTTGCCTAACATCTAACATACAATTAAAACAGATCTCAAGATATAAAAATATAATGTTTCTTACAATATAGGAAACAAATAAAACTCAATAGAGAAAAGTATATATATATATAAACTTTAATTTATTCACGGTCTATAATAATTTATCTACTGTTTATTCCGGTAAAAAAACTTTTATTGATGTCCTCTTTAGTTAGTAAATAAATCTTCTGATATGTTGACTTGAAAAATCTATGTGTTACTTTTCAGCGATTCCGAGCTTGTGGAGGAGATTGTTGCAGACGTGCGTCAAAAGCTTGACCCTAAGGGTACAATTGGAGTCTACTCAAGATTGATGAAGATACAAAACTTGCTCCACAAGCAACCACTAGGCATTCGAAGCTTAGGGATTTGGGGTATGGGAGGCATAGGGAAGACGACTCTTGCTAAAGCAGCTTTCGAACAATTTTCAGGTGACTTTGAAGCATCTTGTTTCATCGAAGACTTCGACAAGGACTTTCAGGAGAAGGGAGTCTATGGGTTATTGGAGAAACACTTGCGGGAGAAGGTTGGGTTAAGCAGTCACGTTACAAGACTGAGTCTCCTTATAGACACGTTACGCCAAAAAAGACTTCTTCTTGTTCTTGATGACGTGCGCAAGCCACTGGGTGCAACGACTTTTCTTTCTGAATTTGACTGGCTTGGTCCTGGAAGCTTGGTAATCATAACCTCCCGAGATAAACAAGCACTTGTACAGTGCCAGGTCAACGATATATATGAGGTTCAGGGCTTGAGCAAGCACGAGTCTGTTCAGCTCTTGTCCCGATGTGCATTTTGGAAAGATGTACCAGATCAAAAACTCGTGGATCTGTCTATGAACCTCGTTGACTATGCTGAAGGAAACCCTCTAGCTCTCAGCATTTATGGTGAAGAACTGAAGGGAAAAACACTGTCTGAAATGGAGAGTGTTGTCCGAAAACTCAACCGTTGTCTTCCCGACAAGATTTTTAATACACTCAAGAGCAGCTATGACTCACTTGGTGACACCGAGAAGGAAATATTTCTGGAAATTGTGTTTTCCTTTAGGGGAGGGAATATCGACGACGTGATGCAGTTTCTTGAAGGTTGTGGATACTTTCCTCGAGTTGGAATCGATGTTCTTGTGAACAAAAGTTTGGTGACTGTTTCAGACAACAGAGTACAAATGCATAATTTGATATACGATCTTGGTGTCCAAATCATCAAGGATCCAACTGAAGAGACTGAGATGGCTTATAGATTCGTGGATGCTTCCAACATTGAATCTCTCCTTGAAGAAAACGAAGTCGGAGATCCTGAAGCAGCACCAACAATGGTAATATTCGTCTGTCACATTCTTATCACTCTTTAAAGAAGTTGCTTTTACCAACGAAGAGTTGACATAGTGGATAAAACTTTTAGATCACATTTCCGGTAATGTTCTCCGTAGTTAAATACTAATATATATATATATATATATACTTTTGACCCAAAAAAAATTGATATAGACATATATGTATTTTGAAAACCCTGAAGCTAGGACCCGCATTGGGAGTGCTATAAGTAACCAAAACCTTTTGGTTTCTCTTGTTCTTTCAGTGTATTGAAGATATTAAAGGCATTAGCTTGGACATGTCTAACTTAGACTTCGAAGATCCTATTGCGTTTAAGGAAATGTATAACCTTAGATCTCTCAAGGTTCACAGTTCCAATGCTGTAGAGAGCTCCTTATTATGTCTTTCCGAGGACCCTCAGTCTATGCCGCCTGAGCTAAGACTTCTCCACTGGGCATATTGTCCTCTCCAATCTTTTCCACAAGATTTTGATGGTCAGTATCTTGTGGAACTCAATATGCCATGCAGTAAACTTCGGAAACTTTGGGGAGGAACCAAGGTTAGAAACACATCAAGACATGGTTTACACCTAGTCTCACTTTCACTGGATTATTACCAAACTTGCTTTTATTCATTTTATTTTTTGTTTTTGGCTTGTTTGTTCAGAATCTTGAGGTGTTAAAGAGGATCAAGCTCAGCCATTCCCTGCAACTAGTTAATGTTGATGAACTTCAATATTCTCGAAACATCGAGCTAATTGATCTCCATGGATGTTCAAGGTTAAAGAGTTTTCCTGACATGGATCAATCACAACATCTCCTAGTTGTTATGATAGAGTCTTGATATACAGAACTCTATGAACTCCTTTTATTGATCACTCCAAACCAGATTACAAGCTAGAACAGAGATTACAAGATGAAATAGAAGATAGCTTTGCAGATTCCGATCACAATCACCTTCTCATGACGAAGATGACTGATCACGACGATCTCATGGCGACCGTGCCGAGACTCATGGCGTCTACGAACAACAACATACAAAGCATGAAGAACAAATGAAGAAGAAGAACTATATTTATATCTAGTCTCTCATCGTGAGTCTTCTCAACTGCAAAGCTACTGAATCGAGTAGAGGCTTTCTTCCTGCTTTTGGTGCCATTCCTCTGCCAGCTCAGCACAGCCCACATCTTGATGTCTATCAATACTTCCCCCTTTGAAAACAAGCTTGCCCACAAGCTTGTGCCAAAGAAACGACTCAACCATTGACCAAGCTGAGCCAATGAATCTCCTTTGTATCACTTTATACTTGAACATCCTTGACTTGTAAATCTTTTCCTGTTGTTGCTTTTGCTGTAACAGACCCATCAGTAGATGTCTCTTGACATGTATCACTAAACTGCTTCTTTCTTTAAGTGATTCATGATTATCCACTTGAATCATCCCATGTCTACTCAGTTCTGTTTCTTCCCGCTGTTTTCCAATCATTTTCTTGAGAACAACAGACTTGCTTGCTATTGCAAGCCACCAAAACAGTGCATCAATTAACCACAAGCCAGCAATTGCTCCCTTGTATACTCCCTCCCTTGAAATCAAGCTTGACCTCAAGCTTGAGCTGAGCATAATCAAGGAATCCCTCTCACGACAAGACCCACTTTGCAGCAACCCCAAACACCACCACTGCCACATAACTTCACTCAATTCAAAAGTAAGTTGAACTGAATGAATAGCCTGCTTCAGCAAGAACATGTCTCTGCGCACTTGCTCGTCCAAGTCTGAAACATCAAAAAAAACTGACGCACAATCCAAAGTCTTGTATCTCCATCGGTGCCATAGAAAAGAGTGGTCTTTCCTCAGGTATCTTCTCAAGCCTTGGTGTAGTCTCCATCTCAACTGATCCTCAAATGATCCCCATGAACCATGATCTGAAGCGTGATGTAACTGCTTAAACCTCCATCTATGCTTTACTTGTAACCTTCCATCACCAACTAGAAAATGTGTCAAAGCTTGTAAAATCTTCCGCATGACTCTTAACCACAGTTTATGCTTCTGCCATATATTCTCTCTCTTCAGCTTTGATTGTTCTAGTATGTGACGTGAGAGACATGACCTATTAACCAGCTCATGAGACATATCTGCAACCTTCTTAAACTGAAGTGGAATCATAGTTTTGCCCACCGTCCTCAACTGTTCAATCCAAACACGCAGACCATGGAGCTGAGTGTGTTGTTCCTTCATTTCTGCTTGTCCAGGTTTGTATTTGAAATGCCACGACTTGTAACACTTCCTCCTTGGTTCCAAAATTTGTTGTTCTGAAGTCAACAAGGTAACATCAGACAATCTCTGCACTTGGACAAGATAAACGTGAGCAACATCTACGTCCCTTAACTCTTTAAAACTTGGGTTCCCTTTCAACTGAACCCAATGTCTCTTAACCATTTTTGATATACTCCTACGTTTGAACTTGAATTTCCAAGTCTTGACACACTTCCACTGTCGAATCTTACTTGGTACTCGTTGAAACTTGTGATCACATAGTCGATGGACACAAGCAACCTTCACATTCTCTGCATTAATAATCACAGTTCCACCCAGAAATTTCACTGAATCACTCTCTTCCAAAACTGGTGATGGTGAATATACCTGTTGCACCAGTTGATGCTCCTGCAATGAATCCATGTTCTGTTCAAGTGGAATCAGTGTATCTTCCTTAACCAATACCCCTGTTTCTTGTTCAGTCTCTGAATGTGAAGCTCGCTGGAACATTATTGCTGGTAACAAGCAATTAGGAACAAGACAATCATTAGACACCAAACAAGTCTCGGGAACAGATTCTTTACTTGAATTCATTCTGTCAGTCAGCTTCTCTACAACCAGAGAAAAAATTGAAACTGTCTCCAGAGATGAATCAGTCTGCTCCACACAAGAATCTGCTGATATCTCACGTTTTTCACCAGCCTGATGTTCCATCTCCTGAAGTGATGCAAGCTTAAGCTCTACTTCTGCCTCTTGAGCAGCCTCTGAACTTGAAACATGCCAATCACTAGAACTCACAGACACACCATCAACAGTCGCTAATGCCATCTTCTTCACCATATCTGGCACATTCAGAGACATCTCTGCAACTAATTTCTCCTCGGATTCTCCCAAAAGTGGTGACTTTGTCACCTGCTCTACTTCTGTCTCATAAACAACATCCCTGTTTGAGACTGTATCCAGAGAACCTAGAGCAGAATGTAACTCAGTCTTCAATTTTTTATCGTTTTCTCTGAGCTTTTTCTGGATCGTTGCAGATTTTTTCTGTGGCTTCCAATTCATAACATTTTCAAGGCATCTATCAGATTCAATTTGCAGCTTAATCTTCTCAGGATCATCATCAGCACCAAACCTCAACAATAATGTTTCCTTCATCTCTTTCCAGTTTCTAATACGCATAATAGAATTGATACTGTTGATGTACCTTTCAGCTTCTCCCCAAATAAATCCATGAGCCATGTGTAACTTCTCAAAATCAGTGAGTCCCTTCCGATCAAAGTAATTCTCCATCCAAGAAATCCATTGCTGCAATTCTACATCAGGAAACAGCGGAACCACCACGATTCCCATGGGAAAACTATGATTCATCGTCACAATACACAATATTAGGTTAGATTGCTTTCGAGTTCCAGATTAAGCTTCGCACAACTCCGCTCGAATCGAAACTCTCGTAACTTGATATCACCACAACGGCTTCGTCTCTCGCGACTCGCTTCGCTCCACCAAATCCGACACTCTACGCCTTCACTTCGATCAACACCGTTGCTTCACCGTCACCTCCCACCGCGTTAGATCCGAACCAGTATCACCGCACCAATGATAGAGTCTTGATATACAGAACTCTATGAACTCCTTTTATTGATCACTCCAAACCAGATTACAAGCTAGAACAGAGATTACAAGATGAAATAGAAGATAGCTTTGCAGATTCCGATCACAATCACCTTCTCATGACGAAGATGACTGATCACGACGATCTCATGGCGACCGTGCCGAGACTCATGGCGTCTACGAACAACAACATACAAAGCATGAAGAACAAATGAAGAAGAAGAACTATATTTATATCTAGTCTCTCATCGTGAGTCTTCTCAACTGCAAAGCTACTGAATCGAGTAGAGGCTTTCTTCCTGCTTTTGGTGCCATTCCTCTGCCAGCTCAGCACAGCCCACATCTTGATGTCTATCATGTTAATCTCTCAAACTGCATAGAGATCAAAAGTTTTCCAAAAGTCTCACCGTCTATCAAGAAACTGCACCTCCAGGGAACTGGCATCAGAGAGTTAGATCATCCTTTTAGCTTCTCTAATCAAGATCTTGGCAAGCTTGTTTTCTTGAAGCTGAGAGACTGTTCTAACTTGAGAATTCTACCTGACATGGTTACTTTTGAGTCTCTCAAAATTCTCGATCTGTATGGTTGCTCAGAACTTGTGAAGATTCAGGGTTTGCCACAAAACCTGAAAGAGTTATATCTGGCCAATACTTCCATAAATGAGATTCCATCTTCTCTGTGTGAACTTGTAACACTAGATATGGAGAATTGCAAAAGGCTTAGACACCTGCCAATGGGTATGTGTAACATGAAATCTCTTGCCAAGCTGAAACTATCTGGCTGCTCAAATCTTGAAAACATTCAGGATTTACCAAGAAGCCTCAAAGAGTTATATCTGGCAGGCACTGCGGTAAAAGCCTTCCCATCACCGGTGCTTGAGAATCTCTCTAAGCTTTTCATATTAAGTCTGGAGGATTGCAAAACGCTTAGCCATCTACCAGTAGGAATGAATAAGTTGAAATCTCTCGTCACGCTCAAACTGTCTGGCTGCTCGGAGCTGAAGACTATAGTTGATTTCCCTCCAAATCTAAAGGAGTTATATCTTGGTGGCACTGCCATAAGAGAGTTGCCATCTTCTATTGGGGATCTCGCTGAACTTGGCACTTTAGATTTGAAGAACTGCAATAGACTCCGACACTTGCCAGTGGAAATGCAGAACCTGAATCCTCTCAAAGTTCTTGATCTACTGAACTGCACAGACCTTGAGGTAGTTTATACAGTCATGACACTTAGATCAAAGCTGCCATCTTCTGTCTCAAGATTCTATGAACAGATAGTCACTTTGTCTCTGCATAAAGCACGCTTGGAACATATTCCTGAAGATATATGTTTGATGTCTTTGCTAAAGAAACTGGATCTTAGTGGCAATTTTTTCAGAAATATTCCAGTAAGGATCAAGGAGTTTTCTAAACTACTCAGTCTAAAGTTATGCCACTGCAAAAACCTCAGAGTACTCCCACAGCTTCCCCAAAGTCTACAACTCTTGAATGCGCATGGTTGTTCATCCCTGATATCAATTCCTTTAGACTTCTTTCAGAACTCTAGGTACTATACATTCAGTAATTGCTTTGGTCTTTCGCCGTACATGGTCAGCTACGTTTTAGCCCAGGCACAGGCTACTATAGAAGAACACATGGGACCACAACGTCAGCAGAAACTCGAAAAAGTTCTGGCTGTCAGGCTGTGTCTACCATCACCTAGAAGTCGAAATTCTATGTATAGACTACATCCCTATCTGCAACCAGGATCTTCTGTAATGATAAGACTACACATCTATTCAAGAAGCATGCTCGTGGGCTTTGCTCTATTCGTTGAAGTTTCTTTCTCAAAGGATTTTCATAATGCTGCTGGTTTAGGCTTCAGGTCTGTTTGCAGATGGAATGATAAGAAAGGCCAAGGTCATCGACTTGAGAATGTTTTTCAGTGTTTGCCTCCAGGAGAAGCTGTTCCTAAGATTACAAAAGATCACATGTTTGTCTTCTTTGACCTCAAAATGCATCCAAGTACGTTTGAAGGAGATGTCACAGGTATCTTGGCTGATCTAGTTGTCTTTGATTTATACCCTGTCGACAATGAGGAGAAGCCTATAGGTGATGGTCTTAAGGTGAAGAAATGTGGAGTCTATATGTTTAATGATGCAGCTGGCAGTTCAAGTCGAAGCAGGAGAAGACCATCTGGTTCTTCTGCGTTGGATCCATTTGGGCTTTCAGAAGATGAAGTTAAAAAAAGGTTGAGAGTTAACTATGATGGCTTACAAAGAGGAGAAAAAGATCTATTTCTGTACATAGGATGTTTGCTCAGTGATGAGAAAGTTGATATGCCATTACAACTTCTTGCTAGCATTGACTTTGGGCCTACGCTAGAGGTGTTAGCCAGTAAGTCTCTCATACATGTATCTTCCAAGGGGGAGGTAAGGATGCCACTTTTGCAAAGAAAATTGTGTAGAGAAATTGTTCGTAGAAAATTCATGCTGCATGCTAGCAAAAAAGAGTTGGTATCTGAATTGTTTGGCAACCGGGAGTACCGTCACTTTCTGAGCTTCAACAAGGAAGATGTTAGGAAAAGTTTCATCAGTTACTTTATCTACAAGCTCAAGATCAAAAGACTTCGTGCACTCCAAGATGATCAGATCCTAAAACGTTTGCTGACTGGCAAGGCTATAAGAGAATCCATCATTCCGGGGACAGGCCTTGGAGAAGCTATTGTAGACAGAAGAAGAAGAAGAAGAAAGGTAGAGCAGAGGACTAGGCTAATGAAGTGAAGAGTGGTGCTGATCTGGATATAGGCTGTTGAGAGTTATGGTGCAAATTCTTCACTTCATACATCTCTGTAAACGTCTCCTTAAAATGGTTTGTGAGCGAGATCCTCCAGGGTTGTTGACCATGTTCAAAGAAAGAGATGCTATATGCACAGAGACACCAAGGATCATCTGGCTAACGCTAAAGCATTAATGGAGAAACATTGCGTTTAGTCCCAAAAATATTAGACCCCAAAATTAGTTTAAAAAAAAGTTTTCACAAAAGTTATGAACAAACCAACCTGGCTTCTTAGCATGTTAGCTGTCAGACTCGGAATCGTTTCCTATCCTAGGGTTTGCAAACGGGTCCAGAATGTCTGCTCTGTAATCAATTCCCGGAAAAAGAGCCCTGTCTATTTCTTTTGGTGTGTTCCTACTCAAGTTGATCGAAGACAGCAATTACTCCACTCTTCAAGTCAATCTTACACATGTATTTTATTGATTCCATGCTTCAGTTCAGGTCCGGTTGTTGCCAAAAGGTTTGAATCAAAAGGGTTGGTTCAATCGGGCGTTTGTAATAACAACGGTGAGTATTTCTAACATCTATTATGGTCATCTAAAACACTACAGAATGAGAGCTTCAGTGGATATCTATTTTTTAACTTATATTTGTGTATCTTACATAAATTAAAAATAATGTGATAAATAAGTGAATTAGAGAACACAGCTAACTGGAAACGTTAAGGTTTGTTAGAAAAAAACGTAATTGTGTTTTCAAGCTTGAAAAAGCAATGAACTTTGGTTTTCGTGGGATACAAGTAAGAATGCCATTTGCTTTTTCAAACTTGCATGAGCGCCTCTTTATATATGCCCTCGTCCCCACCCCCCTAGCCATCCACAAACATTAGTTAATTACCAATACTATGATTTCGTCGTCACTGGAGATTAAAGAGCTTCTATTTTTCAACTGCCAGAAAAATATAAGTTAGTTAACATTTACAAAGATGGAAGTGGACACCACGACAAGCTTACATGAAGTCAATTAGACATAGTTGAAAATAAACTAATCGTAAAAGTAATTACTTAAAACTGTTTTGCCAGCCAAATCATATGAATAAACCATTTAATATAATTCAAAAAATAATACAGCGGTACCAAACTCAATAAACTTGAAAGCTTGACTTGACTTGTTATTATGTGAGACGATTTGACTTCTTCACATTTTGTTTACAGGATTTATTTAAGTCCGGAATTAATTTAAATCAAGATAAATTTTTTTTATATGTATAAGACTCAATAAACTCATTCATAACGTTAAAACACACTCTTAATTTGATCAACCTGTTAATTTTTTTTTTTTCATGTGATCGATCATCTGACTTTTTAATACACAAATTCCCCTTCTCTGTTCTATCTAAGTTAATAAAGAACACTTGCCCAAAAAAAAGAACACTTGCCCATCATTAGTATTTTATGTTTCTTGCATTTCCTTAAAAAATAGTCTAACACCTTGCACTTGCAGCAAACCATCAACAACATTCCCTTATATAAATACATGAAACTCTCTTCATATGCTTCTTCATTCCCTCTTCTGATCTTCATCTATTTCTCTTTTCTCTCAGGTTTAACGAAAAACCAGAGATTTTTAAGCAATGATCATTGTGTATTTCTCGCTACCATTGTTCATATTCATGGTGTTCGTAGCCATCGCTTGTTGTGTAGGATGCTTCTACATGGGTCGACATCAAGGGATAACTAATGTTGGTGGACCAGCAATGCCAACGGCCTACCCGACCGCAGCACAAGCCAATCATGGTTACAATACTGGAGCTCAACCGTACCGTCCGAACAATGCTGTCTAGTCATTAACTGTGTTTCATGTGCGGTTAAAGAATTATCGTAATTATCTTTCTTTCTCATGTCTTTTGGTGTTTCTAATGTTTAATTTACATTGTATACATTCTTCAGTTTGTTGTATCCTTAAAGTATTTCCGAATCATTCTTTTTCCTTTATGAAAGTTTGTACCACACAACCACCTTATCAAAGTATGAATGATGGTGTGAATAATCACTGTTTTATAAGCTGTTTGTTAACGAATGCTATTTGTTTATAATTTTGTATGCTTTCTGTTCATGTGAACAAGCTTAGATAACGAATTCACTACAATCAAAGAGAAACTGTAACATATTCGCAAACGTTTAAATGAAGTGCAATCTTCAGAAATACCACAATTTTGTATAAACATTTAACCATAAGCTTCCTTTGAGAAGAGTCGATGCAATGGGGTATTGTTGTATTACATAATTACAGGAGCAAATCCATTACAGTTACCGTTATCATTTCTTGTTAATCTTAACGGTGACAATATCAGTCTACAAGTAAAAAAAAAAAAGGCCACCGGCAGAGCCAACAAAAATTGGACTGTTGGGATTTTTATTAAGGTTGACATTTTCCGAGTAACGGAGCCTCATGATTCCGCAGTCCAATTTTTGTTGATATTAATATTAAATACCGAGTCTTAAAGTTTGTAACTCATAGATTCGCATAATTAAAAAAGAAACTTTAGTACGAGTCTTTTCTTCGATCGAATTTATCCTAATTTGCTGCATCCAAGATTTCTTAATTACAAGTAGAAGTCTCCAAAATCAACATTTTTAATTACTACATCTTAATTATTAAAGAGTCACCTAAAGCCTTGGTCATGCCTTATATGTCACCTAAACCCATCACATGAGTTGGAAACTGAAACAACAAACAAGGATAGCTTATACAATTCCAAAATATATGAAAACAAAAAGAAGATAGGCTGATTGTTCATAGGGTGAGATGCGATAAGATACCTTGCTAAAAAAAAGCTTTCTCCTTCTCCATCATAGCCATTTTAAAAGCGTTCCTTAACTCCGAGGCAGGTGGTCCGTTCCGTATCGAGTAAAAACACTCACAAGGGGATTTCATCTCTTATTGTACCATTCCTTCTTTCTTCAACCTGTGAATGAGACCGACCTTGCACGGGCACGAAAGCCTTACTCGGTGTATACTCAACAACGTCTGTGACCCGTATTCCCTGAAATCCACGGTCATTCTCATCTGGAGCATATAGCAAACTCATTCCACACCTCATCACCTTGAAGCCTTCTAGTTTCCTTTCAGTTTCATCTGTAAGGTAGAATTCAAACGAGGCACTAGTGGAATGGCATCTATTATTACCTCTTCATTCCGTTTGGATACCGGGACGTTACAGGTGTTATAACTGATAAACACATGGTCAGCTTCAAGTTTGCGTGGCTCGTGGCAAGATGATCCACACGACTCGTTCCATCCCCCAAGACTGAAACTAAAGCTGATAGACTGACCGTTTTGGTTTTTGAAACTGCACTTGCATCTAACAGACAAACGGTTGGCATGTAGATGACCTTCATAATCCTTGAAAGAGACAACGACACACAAGGAAACTCCAATAAATTTACTGTTACGCCAGTGTGGAAGCAGGTCGGTTTCTATCGAAGATCCCATTCTTTGATGGCAGAACCATGATGGTATGTCACTTCCAGGAAAACAAACTGAAACCAGAGAATCAAGAACTAGTCCCTGAAACGGGTGTTACAAAAGAAAACCATGAGCGAGTTATCATTAGAACAACAGGGTAAGATTGAAATGTACCTTATGACTATGCTGAAGAGATGTCCTCGCCAGTAGCTGACTCTTGATTTGGGCCTGAGCTACAATAGCTTCCTGTTCAGCTTGGCTCAGCTTGAAGCAATCCGTGAATATGAAAGTAGTATGCATCCTCTCAGTTACTAGTGGAAGCGTCACTGGTTTTGTAACTTTTTCCAGAGAAACACACCCATGGGCATCTACATACTTCAGATTAGATGGAAGCACCGGGAGAGAATTGAGCCTGCGGCAATGTTTCAAGTCAAGGACCAACAGACAATGAAGTTTCTCAATACTCTCAGGTAGAGTCTCAATGTTGTTTCTGCTTAAGCATAGACACTGCAGTGAGTGTAAAGAGCTAAAGCTGTCCGGCAATTTGTTGATATTGCAGTTCGTGAGATAAAGGTCTGACACACGAGAGCTGCCTGAGAAAGGCAACAAAACCAACCCTGTGGAGTCTTCGATGCTAGATCCACAGAACGAGAACTTCTTGAGGTTACTGAAGAAATTTGTTTCAGGTGTCTGTTTGATGGAAGTTCCATCCATAAGCAAAATCTCTAAGCAATACATCTTCTCTTTGATGGGTGGAAGACTCTCTAGCGCTGAACAGCCAGAGAGAATCAGTTCTTGAAGAGATTTCAGCTTGTACAAATCGTTGGGAAGATACTTCAACCTCTTGCAATTCTTGAGATTTAACAGTATAAGGTTGCCAAGACTTTGGATGTGTTTAACGACTTGTTCAATCGCTGAGCCTTCCAAATAAAGCGATTCGATATTTTCTGATATAATATGAAAATCCTGAAGGTTTGAGCAGCCACTGAGGATCAGAGTCTTCAGAGATTTTAAGTTGATTCCATTTGGGAGACTCTCAAGACTTGTGCACTCTCGGAGGTTTAGGTAAATAAGTTTGTTCATCTGTTTGATTGATGAGCCCACCAACACAGCCAAACTCGTACAGCCTTCGAGATCCAGTCTTTCAAGATTCGTCCCAGACTACCTATGACCATAGACCATTTAAATCTTTTAACAGCGTTTATCTAGCGTCAACAAACACGATATGGAGTTTTTTTTTGCCAAAAGAAAAAAAAAAAAGTGAAAAATAAGAGGACCTGGAGCATACGCCATGGGGAATCGGGCCAGCGGACTGGATCGACGACTTTAACGTAAGAGACAGTGCCCATGAACCAGTTGATTTCAGAAGATTCCCCTCTTTCAAAGGCCATTTTAATCACCTTTGCTGCTCTCACATCAGCCTCTTTCACAAAGAACTCAGGCGTGCTTGCTCTAGGGTAATAAACCACCTCGAATGCTTGTCCGCACGCCCCAGCGCTTCCGCCACTTCTTCCACCCTTACCATCCCGACCTTATTCACTTCGCCGCTGCTACTGTTGCGATTTTGCATCATCAGCTTCCATTTCGTTGTCAAGTGAAAAACTTGCGTGAGGGCCGCCATGTGCTCGGCGGATTCCGACGCAGAGTTGGCCTGATTCGGATCGGAGGAAGATGACTGAGTCCCCGGCGGTGAGTTTCCCTGAAGACGTGTCGGAATGTCCAAGTCTGGCCGTGGATGTCTACGGCGATGATGGTCTGTGAGGGAGGCACCCTCGAATGATCAAGCGGCGGGAAGATGGAATCGGCACACTTACGCAGCACGGAGATTCCGCTGCCTTCTCTGACATCGGACTCGGCCAGCAATTAGGCAAAAGACGTCCCTAGCTTGTTGGCGTAACCGTGACCGTCAACAAGAGGAGTTGGACCCACAATAGTATTGTCTTCCTGATCCTCCAGATCATTTCCCGTCAGTGGCAGAAGCGTAATTTTGGCGTTGACCTGCTCCGTTTCTGCGTCGGCGAGGTACTTCACAGCGACGACCCGGCAGAGGATGACCGGTGGGATGCACGGCGTGTTGAAATTAGGAGGTATGTAGGCGTGGAGTTCGATATGGCCTTGAGCGAAGTAGAAGACCCTTGAATCTACCCAAGGTATTTTAACCAGCGGTCCTGCACAAGCATGCCATAGTTGTTGATCCAAGTTCTTCTCTTGTTCCATCTTAGTTTTTTTTTAAGAAATATGTGAGTAAATTTTATAGGCACTTCTGAAATTTATATTTGATAAAACCCAATTTGCCCCTAATTAAGTAGATTAAATTCGCTTAAAGCACGACTTTTTTTTCCTTCTTACACTTTCAATCTCATGCCCAGTCTGTTTCCTTGTTCAAGTCAATACTATCCAACCTTCGAGGGTGGAGTCTCCTTCTATTTCTTTCGTTCCAAAATACCAGCGGAAACGTCGTTCTGATTTTCATGGGAGTACGTTGAAACGCCACTCTCTCATGGCCGGGCCGGTAGAAATTGGCCCCATTCAATTTTTTTTAACAAACAAATAAATACATTTTTTTAAAAAATTATTATACATATCTTATATAATTTCACATTATATATATATACATCTATAACTCGTTTAATCTTTTTAATTCTCATTTATATATATGTTAAAAATATGTTTTGTTGTGAATTATATCAAAAAACTTATTTATAAAAAAAACATATAATTTTTTAAAAATGGGGTCTCTAAAATGTTGGGATTTATTCAAATGTTTCAAAAGAATGGGTACAAGCCCGGCCCTGCACTCTGTTATGAACATTTTCCCCACCTAATCTCCAGTCATTGCTATATTTTCCAAACTCAATCTACCAAACGCAAAAACTTTCATATTGTGAGCTCGAATGGGTACAAATGTGAGACTAGTTATAGCATGAGCTGAGATTTATACCTCTGTTCAGAGCAAAACTGAAGTATGTTTGAGATGATTTTAATCTCCGCGTCAAAGATTTAATTTTTTAATTTTGGATAATAAAGGTAAGCTTTCAAGAAAGGGAAACATTTATTTCTTCAACTTCTAAATGTTACAGTTCTTATTTCTTCATTTCATAACTTGATTCCACTACTTGCTCTTCTTTGTTCTACTATAAGTCTTTAGTCTAGCCTTACAATAATCTACTGTACAGTGTTCTATTTTTTAGAATTACAATGGAATTTAGTAGATATTTTGTTTTTAACAACAATAATTATAGACTAGTTACTAATAGAATAGATTTTTTAAAAGGTCAAATCCAAAAGTAGTTTTAAACGTAAGACCATCTCAAACCCCATATATGGGACAACAGATAAAAGATTAAACAAGAGAATAAGTTGTGCTTGTATGAAGAAAAGTAACATAGAGATACAAAGGTACGTGAGAAGAAGTTTGTCCTACAAGAGGAACAATCGATTAGCGCATCTCATATAATGACATTTAGTTAATTTTTGTAACAAAAAAAAAGTTAGTATTTATATTATTTTTTGTAAATAAAATTTGTATGTTTATCAGATTATAAAGCCTTTTAACATTCTTTATGAGCTTTCTTGTTAATAAAGATATTGATCAAGTATTATCAAGTATTATTTTTATTAGAAGAATATGTTTTATAAGAGGAATCCAATCTAGTTTCATGTTGTGCTCTTACTGTGCATATGATTTCTCTTGTTTGCCTCTAATATTAGTTTTTCATTTTTATTAAACATTCGTCTTCACATCTTCAATTTACAGAGTTTCATATATAAATGCTATGCCTTCAAACTGTAAGAAAAATATTAACATTTACTTTTAAAAATTTATGGATTTTAAATTTTAAGACCGGCTATATTCCCCAAAACTCGGTAAATTAGTTTGAAAGTGGAAACCATGAAACTTACATGGAGAAGTCAATTATAGTTTAAATAAACTATCCTAAAAGTAATAAATTAAAACTCTTTTGCTAGCCTATACCTATTAATTAGTCATACAAAACAGTTGTAACAATCAATTTCAAAAAAAATCTTAACAAATAATACAACTGTACCAAACTCAAAAATTTAAAGCAATTGACTTGTTATCATATGAGACACTTGACTTCTTCACATTTTGGAATATAGCTTCAGAAATTATTTTAAAATTATTTTCAGAAATTATTCTAAATAAATTTAAAATCAAGATACTTTTTTTATATATCTAAATACATCAATTTCATACAACAGACTTAAACTCCAGTTAGGTTTTTCACTAGATAATAGCCAACCCCCAATGAACAAACGTTAATGCTTAAAAAATCCTGTGTGTCTCATGAACTCAAATATAACAAATGTTAATGATTAAGTCATCATAACAATAAAATGACTTTCATAGAATTTAGATCAATCCTTGATTTCATGTGATCGTCTGACTTTTGATACACATATTATGCCACTCTGTACTATCTTAATAACAAAGAACACTTGCCAGTCATTACTATTTTATGTTTCTTGACATTTTCACTTTGCAACAGCTTCAACAACATTCCCTTATAAATCCATAAACCCACTTCATTTGTTTCTCCTCTTCCTTCTTATCTTTCTCTTTCGACTCCCAGGTGGTCTCCATCCGTTTTACTATAAACCAGAGATTTTTAAGCCATGATCATTGTGTATTTCTCGCTACCATTGTTCATATTCATGGTAGTTCTAGCCATCGCTGGTTGTGTAGGATGCTTCTATATGGGTCGACATCAAGGGATAACTAATGTTGGTGGACCAGCAATGCCAACGGCTTACCCGACCGCACAACAAGCCAACCAAGGTTACAATGCTGGAGCTCAGCCTTACCCTCCAACGTCGTATGCTGTCTAGTCATTGTGTTCCATGCGCTGTTAAAAAGTTACCAAAGACCCAAATTGTTGCCTTTATTTTCTTGTATTTTATTGTGCTTTAACTTACATTTTGATGATAACTTCAGTTTGTATCATTTAAGTATTTACGGCCATTATTTTTTCTTTGTCAACGTTCCAACAACTAGCTTCTGCTTCGAACCCAAAAGTTCCATCCATGTAACATACAAGTGTTTTTTTCTCTTATGCATTTCAAACACACAAAATCGTGGCCCATATATCTCTTCATTAATTATTACCCAAAAAAATTCATCATCTTTATGGAAGTTCCGCGTTGGTGATTTTAGGCCGAATACATTAAGCACGAGATCTTAGACTTTCGTTGTATGAGCAAAAATTCAATGCTACAAGACATGCGATATCGAAACATTCTTGGGGAGAAAGCAGCAACATTGAAACAAAAAGAGTAATCCTTTCAAGTGTTAAAATGCTGTTTAAAGGGAAGATGTGGTCTTGGTCCGAGAAATGGCAGTTTTGGTATAGTCTCTATCCCTCCCTCTGATGATCCACCCTGCAACCTCTAGTTGTTCACTATACTGGGAGCAGGTTGAAAATTTTCAAGTACTATGACAGAACCAACGACCATGGGGTTTTTTGAGAGTAATCGTTGAAGCTGATTAGCTTGGGATTGATTGATTATACAATTAGATAGAGAATAATGATGAGTCTAAACAAACGCTGCTTGATATTAAGACTTCTTTGTTAAAATGAAAGTATTGGATATATAAGCACACGAAAATGATCTCCCACTAAAATATATATGTACGTCTAAAAATCTACTTAACTCTCAAAAACTCTTGTTCAATCACTCGTACCTTTTACAACTGGGGTCAAAAGAGGATAATAAGAAAAGCAACATCGAGAAAAATGAGAAAGCTACAAACCATAGTTTGATATGATTTTCATGAGCCCACAACTGTAGTACCAAACGTTGGTTATTCTTTCTTTTCGGAAACCGAGTGTAAAACGATGAGGTGATCACAG
This sequence comes from Brassica nigra, assembly GCA_016432835.1. Taxonomy (NCBI): domain Eukaryota; kingdom Viridiplantae; phylum Streptophyta; class Magnoliopsida; order Brassicales; family Brassicaceae; genus Brassica; species Brassica nigra. The sequence continues at coordinate 8,713,971 of CM028247.1, read as the reverse complement.
ATCCATAATTTGCATTTGTAAGCACCTTTGGTTGCAGAATGGTTCACTGGTAATGAAGGAAGTGAGAAGAAACAAATCTGCTGTACAATGACACGACTTAATCACTCAGCTTCACCTCCACCTCCTCCTCCTCCTCCTCCTTCTTCTTCTTCTCTAAAGTGTCGTGCAAAGAATTCATCTAGTTGCCCCCAATTTGGGATGCCTGACTGGCTGGTATTGTCGGATGGTAACGATCGGATGCATTTGAGGATAAGCTCAACGTGAAGCTTCAACCTGATTGAAACAAGAATAACGTTCATCACACAGAAACTAAGTTGGTTTATTTGAGAAGAAAAAAAAGATATGGAAGTTACCTTTTCTTTGCCTCTAGAGAGCTTATCTCCAAGTTAGCAAGCGTTTGAGAAGTTTGTGTGTGAATTATCAAAATCACCTGCCTACAAGAATCATGAAGATGAATTAAGGAGCAAGGTAAAAAGAAATGAGTTTAGAACCCGTAAGATTATTTCCTGGCTTTAGCATAAATAAGAAAGAAAATTGTTTTGCGGATGGCTAAATGTATATCCTATGACAGCTGCTCACCTGAAGATAGCTTGAACATCCTCTTCATGCAGTGTCTCGGACAAGACACGATGGAGGTAGCCAACTTCCTGTATAGTTAAATGCAATTAGACAACAAAAAAAAATACTATCATCTTTATACGATTAGTGAATGAGTACCCTCGTGAGTGGCCACGCAAACTCTTTAGTTTGTTTGCTGGTGTCTGGCGGTCTGTTCCAGCCCTCGACAACTTTAGGCAACCCATGAAGATGGGCCAATAGCCTTTCTCTCATTATCTGAACTAGTTTTGTGTATATTTCATCTCGATGAACCCTATAATCCTGCGAATTGGAAAGACGCCAAGGTTAATGGAGACCGCCATTTTAAAAAGTATATCCTAGAAACCTATAGATAACCAACTGGTTTGAACTTTTTTCCAACTACTTCCTAATCAGGTGTGCAGCGACTTCAAAACCTTACATGTAAGCGTAAAGAAACAAAAGGCTGAATGCAAAGAAAGACGCGTACCTGAGCAACTTTATCAATCTCTACTGACAATAGTGGCTTTCTAGTCTCAGGAACTTTTGAAAACAGAATTCTTCTGGATTCTAAGACCACAAAAAAAAAGACTGTTATGCATGGATAACGAACTAGGGATGAATGATTATCACAAGAAAGCTGAAAAATGGAGAGTCTAAGCTGGCATCTTAAACTAGATAATCTCGACATGTAAAAACACCTAACAACCACCATAAAAAAAACCTCATATTTTGGACCAAAAGGAGAACAAAAAAATGCTTGGATAATACCAAGTAAAATATTTTACAGAGGAGAATCAAATGAGAGAATATATCAATCCCACCGAGCACATTATGACCGCAACAGTTAGAGAGTGAAAACAAAAAAGAAGATAAAATATCACATACCAGGAATAATAGTGTAAGTGAAGTCGATTACTTGACTTGCAAGCGCCAAGTGTTTTGCCTTAATGGACTTCAAACCAGATACCTATAGCACATACACAAGGCCCCTCAAAAGGTAAATATTAATGAAGATTACATCTGTCTTGTGTAAATAAAAACCAAAATTCTTTTATGTTAAGAAAGTTCAATTGCAAAAGACAAATTAGTGAGGTGATGATACATCTGATTAAAATATAGATCACAGGTTATTGGTTAGAAGACTCAACAAAGCTAATCAGCAATGAAGATACTATTTTCTCCATTTAAAGCATATTTATTTACCTGCATAGCACCAGCACCCAGAACAAGTTGGCATGTCCTAGTGTTGAAAAATCTCAATACTTCAACAACACGAAGAACAATTTCCGAGGACAAAGCTGGCAAAGACTTGTTCATATCAATGTATTCTGACAACATCTTGAGCAATATTAACCCACTGCAGACATAAAAGAAACTATATCAGCATAACTAACACCAAGCCTGGACAGCATCTAAATATTAAGCAACCTAAACCCGGCAAACGCATATATGACAGCATTAAAATGCTTCGACAAAAAAAACAACATTAAAATGCAGAACAAGAACACTAACCAGTTTACCATGTGGTAACCAACTCCTTGATAGAAAAGGTTAGATTTTCCGTGTGCCTTCTGATTACTTTGATTATTCGTAACGGAAGACACACCAGCCTTGCTTCTCTCAAGAGACTCGGGCGAGACTGTGGATTTCACTTGTGCGTTACTAACTGCAGGACCTTCACAAGATTCAGATTTTTCATTTCGTGATTCAGTATTTTGATCTTCAGTTCCTGAAGTGAGAGACCCATTGAGAGGAAGCGGGTTTCTGTGGTATGTTTTAATGTCAGCATCATCAACTTTCCCAGAAATCAACTCCTGGGATGCAAAAAGAGAACTGATTATGGATTGGAATTCTTCGGGAACATCTATCTCATCCCATGTTTCTTGATCAAGGACAGCTTTCAGTTTTGTCATCTACAGTAAAGCAAAATACAGATTACATCAACGACCAGAACTCTTGATAATGAAAGAAGTTTGATAAAATCTATAAACATATATACAGAGACTAACCCTAGCTTCATGCTGGGAATCTACAAAAGCTTTGGCTTGTGATTGCAGAGTCCCACGGATACTAGATCCCAACCGTCCCCCAATCTGTTAAATTCCAAACAAATGTCACGCAAGAATAACCAATGCAATTTCTTATCTCTTTTATGAGGAGAAGTTTTGAACAAATACCTTCTCCGTAACTGTTATAAATTCCTGGGTGAGATCATAAATGCTCATGAACTCCTGCAATTTCAATTTTGGATGAAGAAGAGCACGGACTCCTAGTAGCTTTGCCCATCTAGCATGAGTAACCTCACAGGCCGCAAAGACAGCTTCTGTGTTTTCTCTCAAGACATCGGCCCTATATGTATTAGAAAAAACCTAAATATTGTTCCAAGCATAACAAAAGCTTGCATTACAGGCAACTGCAACAATTTGGAACACATAAACACAAATGAATATAAAACCTGAAGTTTCTTGACATGTTCATCAAGTTTGTTGCGTCGCTTGATTTTCTCTGCAATGGAGGGGTCATTGAGGTAGTCTTACCCAATGGAGAAGACACTAATTGTCCGCTTTGGAAACCTGATTCCTGGGCTGATTCGGCAGCTACAGCACCAACAGCAATTGCAGCTGCAACGGAATCAGCTGCATAATGTCCATCGATATTGCAGAGGATCCACTCAATTGCTTTTTTCACTTCCGAAGCCCGGACAAGATGTGCCTGCATTCACTAAATGAAATGAAATCATATTACATCTTATGGTAATAGAGAAACAGGACAGGTAAATATAGAAGGTGAACTAATATTATGAAGTATGAACAACGAATCTTCACGACACAGAAATACCAAAGAAAACTCATATGAAGTGAAAGGTCCCAAACCTCAATATGGTAGATGCATCAAAACCATAATAAAACTTCTGCCAATAACTTAAGTGGACAAATATGTCGTATTTCCTATAATGTTTGTTAACGTAATTAAAAGTAATATAACTGATTCATATATTACCTGAACAATCCTAAATATAGCAGTTAAGAGATTAACAAACGCCTCCGATGACAGAGTCCTCAACTTGCTTGCGAGAGATAAGCCACCACCTGTAGTAGCACTAGGAATAAGCATGGATTCTGGAGAAACAAACAACCACTGAAGTAGAATACATTATCATAAGAGAGACAAACAAGTATGTGACTATAAGTATTTCACATTTTTCAAGTGCCAAACTTATGTTCAACTATGATTTCATGCAACAACTAAGTCACATAACTGATCTGACTACATAGCAAAAACAAATATAATTTTACCATCAACATCTACTGATCGCTCCCCATGTGAAAAGTCAGACTCCAGCGATCTTGCAACAAGAATTGGAAGAAGCTCAGCAACGGCGTTCTTGATTGCATTTTTCATTTCAGATGTTAGTGCCTCACGATACATCCTCAAAATTGAGGGGAACTTTGCCTACGGAATGCAGTCCAAAGAAAAAGAAATAAGAAACTGGATTCAGACTAAACACTTAATGAGCACTACAAACCAACAATAATGACCAGAGACAGCTTTAACGAAGAAATTAAAACAGTTGTCAACTTCAATGGTAACATGTGTTGAAAAACAATCAGGACCGGCCACTCACCGTTCTTAGCAATCCAATTACTAGAGGAAGAAGCCGATCACATAAGGTAGACGTATCTTCTTCTTCTAGCTTAACCTGCACAGGTGAAAGATAAGAATCATGCTGGATATTATCCCGTTCTTTTTCTGATTAATCTAAAGCTTCTGACAGGTTAAGATCTTCTACTCAGTTTTTACAACCCACAATTAAGCTCCACATAGTACTAAAAGAAGCGCCAAATTCATTAAAATTACATTTTTATCGAATGGGACTTACTTCATCACCGGTCTCCCCGTTAGATGAAATGGATCCCCGTTTTTTTGCTGAAGATAAAATCAGTACATCTATTTCCCCAGTATTGTATAGTGAGATACGCATAAATTCTGCTGTGAGAATACTACAAAGAAAAAATCAACAATCCATTACACTAGACCAAATAAAAGAGAGTAATAGAAGAAACAGGACTAGTAAACATAGAAGTTGAACTACTAAATCTACACGAAACAGCAATACCAAAGAAACTCCATATGCTAAACATTTAACTGACACAAATTCCTAATTTCCTACAGGTTGTACAAAAATTCCAAGAGGTGCAACAGAAAAACTAAAACATTATCACTAGATCACATTTTCACCTCTTCCCTAAAAAATTGAATTGAGAATTAGGTGGTTGCTATGGCAGGTCACTAGGCACAATTAACAAGAAATCAAAACTAGCTCTCGTCCTGTTCCCATTTCATCCACAAACATAATAACCAATTTAAACAAAAGCTCGAGAGTTGGTTGCTTCTCCTAAAAGAGCATTACAGGCAGACTGAATATATAGGATGTATTAGTCGCTTATCATAACCTGAAAAGAGACGCACCTGTTTATGGAATCTATGGATATAGTAACATGATCACGAAGATGTCGGAAGCAATGTAGACCAGTTAGCTCATCTCCAGCCTAAAAAAAAGACGGAACCACTTTAGCTTATTAAGAAAAAGCACCGTAATCATCTAAAAGCACCCAACAAACATACCAACAAGTTCTGGAGATCGTCAGTTATATCCAAAGCCCCAGCACAATCTGCAGACGCAACAAGCTGGAACAATAAAGAATCAAACTTCCACCCACAAAAAGCATCTAACTCGACACACTACTCTAACCAAAACCAGTCAGGAAAAAAATATACCAATTTGAGTGCAGTGAGAGCTTGGTTAACATACAAAATAACCCTCAATTTACGTTGCAGCTCCAACATATTAACCCTAGTCGAGCTCAGCTCCTGAATCTGCCTCGCCGAATCCACCAGATTCCTATCGAGCAGCCGAATCGTCTCTTTCAACTCACGGATCCTACCACACCCCTCAACAATCTTCACATTCAAATCCTCCAACTGTCCCTGCGCCTCGAAGAACGAATCGGACCTCACCGAGATCTCCTTCACGAGATGCATCTCAACGACATCGAGATACTGCGACAACTTCTCCTGAAGCGCTAGATTCTCGTTCAAGCTCGAGAAGGGGCACGCGGAGCGGAATGTAGCTCCGTCCTCCAACGCGAAATCCTCCTTGAAGTAGAGCGAAGGGACCTCGCGGAGACAGGAGGCTAGACCGGACACGTGGCGCTCCTGATCGAACTCTGAGCTCTCTTCCTCCTTCGCGTGGTTTATGATATCCTCGAATCTGTTGTGAGAGTCGGAGATCGAGGAGACGTAGGTGTGGAAATCGGATCTGGTTAGGTCCGAGCCGGGGAGCTTCGTGGAAGCGACGGGGGCGAACTCGGAGGGGGATACGGAGGTTGAGGATGACCACCAGCCTACCCAGGAGGCGTCGGTGCCGTAGACGCCGGATTTGCCTCCGTGTGGATTGTTGAGGATCGAAGAGAGGCTTTGGCTGCTTGCATCGGAGATCGATTTGGTTAAGGAGGAATGTGGTGGAGAGGAAGAGTGGCCGAGATCTAAGCTGGATCGGGTGCTGTTTCCGATGGACCTTCCGGTTAAGGAAGGGTGCGAATCCATAAGGTCCTCACGAGATCAAAATCATGAAATCAAAACTGAGTTTGAATTTTGGAAGCGGATTAGAGATTTTGGAAGAGAGTGGATCGAATCGAATTTGTTGATCTCTTGTGATTAAAATGGTGAGAGTTCGGATCTGGAGAGAAGCGAGAACGCAAGGGAGAGTTTTGGAGGACTGAGGAAGAAGCCCTCTGACCCGAGACTCGGTGAGATGTTTGAGAGGTGGTGGTGGTCGTTAGCAGCGGTGCGGGGGTTTCACTGCGATGATTCAATGGACGGTCGATTAGGTATCCACGTCATCCGCTTAAAAAGAAATATTTTTAAATCTCGTATTGTGTAATATGATCCGATTATTTGAGTTTTTTTATCTTCATTACAATGAATTAAAGTACTGTGTAGTTAGAATAGTTTGTTAACTGTGTTTCGTGTTGTTAAATCTCAAGTACATAGTTTGTCAAATCGTACAAATGAATGATCTTATAAAACGTGGAAGCTATAGTTTGTCTTCATCACCACCAATCATTCAACATTTTTTACACATCTTGCTATGACAAGAGCTTTACTCTTTTCCCTTGTTATGTATTTTACGGTCTCGTTTCTAGCAGATCATTTATCTCATCATGGTGTCCTTCCACGTCAACCACTGCTATGCTATGCTCAAGCAAATTTACCTCACATTTCTAGCATTTTGGCGGATGTAACCGGTGCAGAACATAAGGTTTCTTTCTTATCCTTCTTTATCTCTTGTCTTTCTTTAGTGCTTTGTACACATTCATTCTCTGGCTTCTTATATAGCCTTCTTCTCCTTGGTCATGCACTTGCAGTAAGCTCTTTTCTCCTTTAGATTCTGCGTAAACCAACGAGATGTCTAAATTGACTAAACTGGAACCAGCCCTCTGATTTTTCAATATGTTCAGTAACTTACCTTATACTGTCTTTCTAAGTCTTTAATGTAATCCGCAGTTAAGTCCAACATATCAGCATAGCTGCTTTGCTGATAAAATATAATAAAACCAAGAGCATAAAAGTTAATTAATGCATGAGGAAACGACTATTTTTCTGATCAATGCCCATTAAAAGAAGTAGCGGGAAACTGTACCTTGTCTATGTTAGGAACAAGCTCTTTTAATTTCAATAAACGCTTGGATATCTCTGTTCTCCTCGTTACCTGACAAATGCCAAAAGTATATGTAAGGAAAGAAGATGTGTGTATAAGCAGAACTACAATCGCTTTGATGGTTACTGCTTTCTTGCCAACATTCAGAATGAATCAAAGCTACATGGATTAGATCATTTGCAGCAGAAACTCCTCCGTAAGTTATTAGATGAAGAGAATCTTGATGTTGGAGCTCCTGAAGGTGCGCACGAAGCCTTGAAGGATCGCCTTCGGAACAAGAAACTGTTTATTGTGCTCGACGATGTGGCTAACGAAAATCAACTAAGACTTCTTATTGGGGGAGCAGGACAAGAGCTGTACCGAGAAGGAACACGGATTGTTATAACAACAAGTAACAAGAAACTGCTAGAGAAGGTTGTGAACGAAACATATGTGGTTCCAAGACTGAGCGGAAGAGAGGGTCTGGAGCTTTTCTGCTTAAGTGCGTTTTCTAGCAATCTCTGCGCCACTCCGGAGCTCATGGATCTATCAAACAAGTTTGTGGATTATTCTAAAGGGCATCCACTAGCTCTGAAGCTGTTAGGTTCTGATCTATGCCAAAGAGATAAGTCTTACTGGAAGTTGAAATGGGAGAGGTTGCAGAGAAGACCAGATGGAAAGATCCATGACGTGCTGAAAGTGAGCTATGAGGAGCTATGCGAGGAAGAACAGAGCATTTTTCTGGATGTTGCTTGCTTCTTTAGATCAGAAAAGTTGGATTTCGTTTCGAGGGTTCTGAGCACTTACCATACTGATGCTTCTATTCTGATAAATGACCTTATTGACAAGTGCTTGATAACAGTCTCGGATAACCGGCTTGAGATGCATGACTTACTGCTTACGATGGGGAGGGAAGTTGGTTATGAATCATCCATCAAAGAAGCAGGTAACCGAGGACGGTTATGGGACCAAGACGACATATGTCGCGTTCTGAAGTACAAAACGGTCAGCCACAATGTTTCATTTGTCTTATGAATGCGATTCTTCTATTAGGCTTTTTATTGACATTTTACTTTTACAGGGCACTGCAGAGATCAGAGGCATCTTCTTAGATATGTCTAATATAGATAGCATGAAGCTAAGCGCTGATATTTTCACGAGGATGTGGAATCTTAAATTCCTCAAGTTCTACAATTCTCATTGTTCCAAGTGGTGTGAGAATGATTGTAGATTACGTTTTCCCAATGGGCTCGATAGTTTTCCAGATGAGCTGGTGTATCTCCACTGGCAAGGGTACCCTCTGGAGTATCTTCCATCGAACTTTAACCCGAAGAAACTCGTTGATCTTAATCTGCGTTATAGCAGCGTTATGCAACTGTGGGAAGATGAGAAGGTACAATTCAGCTCTAAAGTCTCCCATTTACTTATTGAGTCTGTATGTGGTTTTTAATTTATTGATCTACGTTTTGCAGAACACAGGAGAGTTAAGGTGGGTCGATCTCAGTTATTCAAAAGAGTTGTTGAACCTATCTGGCTTGTTGGAAGCTCGTAAACTCGAGAGACTGAATCTTGAATGCTGCACAAGTTTAACCAAGTGTTCAGCGATCCGGCAGATGGACAGTCTCGTTTCACTGAATCTCAGAGATTGCATAAACCTCAAGAGTCTTCCAAAGAGAATCAATTTGAAGTCTCTGAAGTTTGTCATCCTCAGTGGATGTTCAAAACTCAAGAAATTTCCAACAATCTCAGAAAACGTAGAATCTCTTTATTTGGACGGCACAGCGGTTAAAAGAGTTCCTGAATCCATAGAAAGTCTCCGGAAACTTACTGTGTTGAATTTGAAGAAGTGTTCCAGGTTGATGCATCTTCCAACCACTCTGTGCAAGCTGAAATCTCTTAAAAAGCTGATTCTCTCTGGATGTTCAAAGCTAGAGAGTTTTCCTGACATCAACGAAGACATGGGAAGCTTAGAGATTCTGCTAATGGATGATACCGCCATCAAACAAACTCCCATGAAAATGTATATGAGCAATCTCAAGCTGTTCTCATTTGGTGGATCTAAAGTCCATGATCTCACATGTTTAGAACTGCTGCCTTTCTCTGGCTGCTCTCGGTTATCAGACATGTATCTCTTGGATTGTAATCTGTACAAGTTGCCAGACAACTTTAGCTGCTTATCATCGCTGCAGTCTTTATGCTTGAGCAGAAACAATATCAAGAATCTACCTGGAAGCATCAAGAAACTTCATCATCTCAAGTCTCTTTACTTGAAGCGTTGTCAACAGCTCGTTTCTCTTCCAGTGCTTCCATCAAATCTGCAGTATCTGGATGCTCATGGATGTATCTCACTCGAAACAGTAGCAAAACCCATGACGCTTCTTGTGGTAGCTGAAAGGAGCCAGTCTACATTTGTCTTCACTGATTGTTTTAAGCTAAACAGAGATGCACAAGAAAATATTGTGGCTCATACTCAACTCAAGAGTCAAATATTGGGGAATGGATCTCTTCAACGTAATCATAAGGTACGATCACTCTTCCCTCTGTTGTTATTCTAGTAACCTTTTATTCACATCGCATGCTTATGTTTTTTTATCATTTCAGGGACTAGTTTCGGAGCCTTTAGCTAGTGTAAGTTTTCCAGGCAACGACTTGCCATTATGGTTCCGTCATCAGAGGATAGGATCTTCAATGGAAACCCACCTTCCTCCACACTGGTGCGACGATAAGTTCATCGGACTTTCTCTCTGTGTTGTTGTCTCATTCAAGGAGTATGAAGACAAAACCAGCAGATTCTCAGTAATATGCAAGTGCAAGTTCAGAAACGAAGACGGTGATTGCATCAGCTTTACTTGTAATCTCGGAGGATGGAAAGAGCAATGTGGATCATCATCTAGCCGCGAAGAAGAACCAAGAAAACTTAGCTCTGATCACGTCTTCATCAGCTACAACAACTGCTATCATGCCAAGAAAAGCCATGATCTCAACAGATGTTGCAACACCACAGCCTCGTTCAAATTCTTTGTCACTGATGGTGTAGCTAAAAGAAAGCTAGACTGCTGTGAGGTGGTGAAATGTGGGATGAGCTTGTTATATGGACCTGATGAGAATGATTGTAGATTGCAAGGATTGGAAGAGAGTAACATCGAGAAAGCGATATCTGGGAAAGAAACTGAAACCGCTATGGATGAAGCTGTTGTCTCCAAGAGAGGCCGTTTCTGTATACAAGAAGAAGAGCTACTAAACGGGAAAAGAATAAAGGAAGAACTCTCTTTTGCTGAGTACGAGTGTTCTGTAGTTACATAGAGCCAGCAAAGTCTGATTTATGTATCTCATACTATTGTGGTTTTGAAAAGTAGAGAGGATAAACATTAATGCCAACCATTACACATTTTTACTATATGTAGATTATTTTCATTGTCATTGTTAAGTGTTATTGGGGAGATAAAACCTATTATGCATAATGTTTCCTTCGAATACAAATGTCTGATGTTTTCTATTTTCACACATATTAAAACCAATAAGTTAAATATTTTTTGTTTATCACTTTTTGGTTTACCGCGTTTCACTATTCATATTTTTACAGTTTATTTGATGTTTTAATTAAAAAAAAAACAAATGCATTAATGATACGTTAAAAATGAAATTTTAAACATAATAATAAAATTTAAAACATCAATCATTTGTATACGAAATGAGTATATTATATTTGCAAATTTAAAATTCTTGATGATAAATAAGCTCAATCTATAAATAGTATACTTGCTGTCACAATATTTGCATAATCTATTATATTGTGAATTTTAAATTCTTTCTTGGAAAAAAAATCCTGCATGATAAATAAGCTCAATATATAAATAGTAAACTTGCTGTCACAATATTTGCATAATCTTTTTATTGTGAATTTAAAATTCTTGCATGATAAATTAGCTCAGTATATAAATATATGTTGCTTCCGACTTTTCTCATAATTTATTTTCTAGAAACATAAAAAATGGAAACAAATTGATCAAAATAATTAAAAGTCTTTGAAATTTATTCAAATCACGAGTCACATGAAACACGCGTTTTTCGGCATGTGGTACTTATTAAGCAACCGCTGACTAAACCTCACAACTAACTAATAAAAGCAGCCGTCGACTTCTCTTCCACTATAGATCCCATTCTCTCTGCTCTTGAACTTTCACTTCAAGAAGTTTTTGTACCTCTTGTTCTTGAGCTGACGCCAGATTCTCTTCCCTGTTTCTGTTAAGACAGAAGAAGAAGAAGAAAAAAAGTCAAACAATGCCTTCTTCACAAACCAAACACAAGAAACCTAGACTTTGCACTTTCCTCTTCTTCACCGTCCCTTTTACCATCCTAGCTCTCTTCCTCCTCCGCACCTTCTCCTGCTCCTCTTCCATCGCCACATTCTCCTCCTATTACTCGTATAAGCCACCGTGGTCTGGCGACCTCCAAACCGCCCAATTTCCTTGGAACCGCCTTGCTTTCTCCTTAACCAACCCTCCTCCTAAAACTCTAAAACTCGCGGTCTTCTCCAGGAAATGGCCCACCGGACCCAACCCCGGCGGTATGGAGCGCCACGCCTTCACTCTCTACACTGCTTTATCCCGCCGGGGGCACCGCGTCCACGTTTTCACCTCTCCCTTAGACTCTTCCCTTGAAACCGATAAAATCGTAAACCTTAAAATCCATCCCCACGGCGATGCGGATCACGGTAAATGGCTGTACAGAAAAGCCTGGGAGCTTTACCAAGAAGAGAACCAGAAACAACCTTTTGACGTGGTCCACTCCGAAAGCGTAGCCTTACCGTACTGGAAGGCCCGAGAAGTTCCAAACCTAGCGGTAACATGGCACGGCATTGCACTAGAGAGCTTACAATCAAGCATCTACCAAGATCTGATCCGTAAACCAGGAGAACCAAGATTACAAAGCTTCAACGCAAGCTTATACAGTGCCGTGCTTCCCAAGATACTCGACGAAATCAGATTCTTCCACAACTACGCTCATCATATCGCAATCAGCGATAGCTGCGGGGAAATGTTAAGAGACGTTTACCAAATCCCGGTGAAAAGGGTTCACGTGATCCTCAACGGAGTCGACGAAAACAGATTCACATCAGACAATAAGCTACGTTCTCTGTTTAGGTCAAAACTTGGGTTACAAGAAAACTCACCGGCCATTGTTTTAGGAGCTGCCGGGAGATTAGTGAAAGACAAAGGACATCCGTTGCTCTTCGAAGCTTTCGAAAAACTAATCGAAACGCATTCTAATGTTTACCTCGTGGTAGCTGGAACAGGGCCATGGGAGAAACGTTACAAGAAACTTGGCGATAAAGTTACCGTTTTAGGATCCCTGAATCCAAATGAGCTAAAGGGCTTTTACAACGGTATTGATTTATTCGTGAATCCAACGCTTAGGCCACAAGGGCTTGATTTGACGTTGATGGAAGCAATGTTGAGTGGTAAACCGGTGATGGCGTCTAGGTACCCGAGCATAAAGAGGAGTGTTGTGGTGAATAATGAGTTTGGTTTTATGTTTGCGCCTAATGTGGAGGCTTTGACGGCGCTTATGGAGGTTGCGGTGGCGGAAGGAGCGGAGAGGTTGGCTGAGAGAGGGAGTAAGTGTAAAGAGTATGCGGCGGAGATGTTTACAGCGAGTAAGATGGCTTTGGCTTATGAGAGACTGTTTCTTTGTATTAAGGATCAGAGGTTTTGTATATACCCCTAAAGTGGTAACTACTGTAATGGAAAGTGATTCTTTGGTAATATAAAATCTATAACAGTCCATAAATAGCTTAGATCCTACATATAGTGATATACACACAAGCCACTGAGGGATTGACACAAGTTTCTATGAATCAACGTTTGAACTTATCCGAGCTTGTTCAAACCGCTGATAAGCTCTTCTAGTTCTTATAAACAGGACAAGACTCGAACCTAGCCCGAGTACCGACAAGCATCCCCACCACACAAACGTCAAGTAATAGCAACCTCGTCCCATACACACAACAGAGTCGGTCATGGACTTGATCCCTGTCAAACCATGTGAATCATAGACCAGTGCAGCCAAGAATCCGTAGATCAGTGATCCTATTGGTATGTTTGTGATCAAGATATTGTGGTTAACTCCAACACTGTTTGGTCCAAAAAGCTCTGATGTGATGGAAACCGCTGCTGCGAATATGAACCCGGAGCTTAGACCCATCAGAGCAGTTCCTACTTGTAATGCTGACGCGGTTCCTGATGATGCGAGCAAGAAAAGCGCGATTGGTGTTGGTAATAACGCGATTGCTAACCACCCTGTTCTTGCAAAATAAACCTTCCTGCACAACTTAAACCAAATCAAAACCCACAAAACCAAACCATAAACTCTATAAATAAATAGAGTAAATTAATAAATTTCACTATTCCAGAGTTAGGACAGATACTTACCCTCGGATATAGTCTGGTGTTGCAGAAAGCAATCTTCCAAAGAACGAGAAGGAGGAGTAAAGTGTGACAAGAGTTGTGGTGTTTGAGCTTTGTCCTAAAGACTGAGCAATCTGTCCGAGGTTGTTGCTGTATACAAGTCCAATGGTTCCACCGCAGAAGTACGCGATATAGTAGAACCAGAAGTCAGCTCTGCCTAAGAGCTGCCACAAAGAATGTTCAATTCCCAATAGCTCAAGCTGTCCTCTTGTGATAAGGTTCTTGCAACAAGAAGACTCATCGGCATCATCTACCTCCACAGCTATAGTCTTAACCGGGTTTGGCACAACATCATCGCTCAGCAACTGGTAGCTTTCTCTATTGGCTTCATGTGCAAGCATCCCTTTATGCAACTCAAGCTCATCAGGATCAACAAGAATGAAACCTGAACCTTCGAGACGGAAACTGGTGTGGATCGTGCGATGATACCAGCTCCGAGCGATGACTAAACCGGGGATACATAAAGGGAGGATCAAGAGAATGATAGCTCCACCGAAGAGGAGACGAGCAGAGGTTATATCAGAGGAGTTTGACTCAAAGAGGAGAAGGTAAACACCGTTTAAAGCGGCGAGAATGTTGAGCAACAGAAACATGAGAGAGTCACGGCGAACTCCATCCGGTGGAAGAGGCTCGAAAGGCGGTTGGCGAAGAATAGGGATGATGGCAGTGAAAGAGATGACAAGAGGGATAAGAGCGTTTAAGAGAAGGTAGAGCTCTGGAGAGGTTGGATTGATTGCGTTGTAAGCGAGCGTGTATAGAGCAGCGCTTACACCGTTGAAGCTGACAGTGAGGGAAAGAGCAAGTGATCTGTTTGCAGGGAAGTTACTGATGCAGAGGACAAAGCAAACTGTGTTGAACCAGCAGATGCTTAAACCAGCAAGTAAGCAACAGAGGAACACCTGCACCGAAGCTAGCCAAATTTAATTAAAAGTTTCTTTAGAGGAAACAATGCGAACAAAATTGTTTTATTCATATTTTAGATCACAAATAATTGCAGATCTTTGAAGCATCCATCAAACACAAAGCCAAACCGAAAATGCCAAGAAGAAGACTTGTTGGACCAACTAACCTTACGGAAATTACAAAAAAATAAATAAATGCATTTACGAAGAAATAGAAAGGACAAATCGACAAAATAAAAAAAAATGTGAATTGTGAACTGCGACAAAACTATATGGATAAAATATGAATAACACTAAAATATGTACCAATTGAATTAAAAAGTTATTTTATGGTAACAGCAAACTCAATAAACTTTCCAAACAAACAAAAAATAATTTTGATTAGAGAATAGCAGAATACTATGTCTTGTATTTTAGAAATGTATCTTTCGGCAATTTGATAAAATTTTATTATATAATTTCAAAAAAAAAACTAATTATCTTACAAGATAAGTTTCTATACTTGAAGTTTACAAAATTTAAAGTTTGTATTTTATATTAATAACAATTCGACTAAACACACTTGTCTTGTCTTTTTTTGGGTGGGTCAACTAAACACACTTGTCTACTTAACTACAATATTGGTTAGTTACGTATGAACAATAAAAGTTGAGTGAAATACTGATACTTGTTCTTCTATAAATAATTTATATTTCAAGAAAAAGAAAATCACCTTAGATATCATTTCATATGCTTATAACAAACATAAATAAAATTGCATCAAATCCTGTTAAAAATATATGTCATTAACTAAACTAGGTTTGAAGTCTAACACGAAAATATAAAAACTCAAAATTAAAATCTTTTTCATTTTTGAGTAACCAATGAGTTGTTGGATAATATTACAATTCTCAAAAAATGAAGACAATTTGTAGACCATTACATTCTCTGCATTTATGTTTTAACGATTTTTTCATAAACATCCTTGATTAATTAATTAATAACGAACTATGCTCAATCATAAAGTAGTGATTCTCAATAAAAGAGTGATATGATAAAATAATGCTTTTCTCTTAAAATAATATATACTATTATATAAAGTAGTGGTTCTCCATAATGTTTTTTTTTTAAAGAAAGAAGAGGGAAGTTACCATAATATACGGCAAAGAGATGAAGTTAGTTATGACGAGCCACTGGACTCCATAACCGACGAACCCCATAAACGCCGCCGCGAAAAGCACCGTCCAAATCGGAAAATACATCAGCGCAAGCCCCGACGACCACCCGAACACCTTCCCGAGATCGGAAGCCACGGCGAGGTAGTTAAGCTGCACCTGCGAAATCCCCAGAACCGATTTCAGTTCCGAGGAGTAAGCCGAGAAATCGAAGTTGGTCCCGGTGAAAGCCTGAATCCATATCGTCGCCACAAGAATCATCCATTTTCGCGACTGTCCCGCCATAAGATCTCCGCCGGCGTCGGGGGAATGAAGATCGAATCTCTGAGGTTTTGGTTTTTATTTTTTTTTATTTCTTTTGGTTTTTCTTTGTATGGTAGAGAGAACTCGAGGTGGTTGTGTGTGAGTGTGAACTTTTCTCCTTTGGTGTGTGTGTTTATATTACAGATACAACAATTATTTTGCTGACCAAATACTTTAAAACTACATTATATTATAGAATAGCTCTGATGATACGTGTCAAACTTTTATTTCTTTATTTATTTATTTATTTATAAATGTACCCCTGTTTTTGAATTTTTTTTTAAAAAAACGGATGAATTGGATTTATGCTTGATTTTAAAAGTTTTAAAGGCAAAAAGAATTTGACCAAAAAAAAAAGGCAAAAGGTTTGAAAGTGTGTCTTTTGGAGATGACTAGAGTCTAGAGATACCGGTAAGGTATATATAGGATATAATGGACTATGGTATACTAAATATTTTGACAGAAATTTTAGTAATTTAAATTATAATGTGAAAACATAAGGTAAAAAACACCAACCATTTGCTCTCTCTCTCTAGAGAGAGATTTGGGAGCTGTCTCCGGCTCAACATCTCCGACTTAGCAACTTATCAAAAACACAGTAGATGACAGTATTGAGCATTCCTACTTTAGAACAGTTCAGTCAATCCTATTTAGTTGTTCACTTTTTATTGGATATGGAGAACTTGAGAAACGATAGATATGGTCTATCTCAAACTAACATCAGTGAAGCTGGAACTATTTCCTTTTTGATAGATCCAGAAAAGATTACACTCATACTTACCCATTGTAAAATTAGAAACAGAGAAGAAATGGTTCTCAAGGGGAAGCTATGGTCAAAGCAAACAAATCTTATTGTTTTTGTAGACGGATCATCGGTTCCTATCAGCACAAAGTTGAACTGGTGACATCAAACTACTATAGTACACACTAATGATGCTCTGCAAGATGTGAAAGTTGCAGCTTAGTTGGTGATCGCTTCTTTGCGTCTAGCTTACTAAATAAGCTTTTTACTTATCATATATGCAATCGTGAAGAAACATGCTAGTAACATAATCGAATACTAGAAAAAGGTTGAACGATAAATCTTATTAAATTAACAGTACAACGAGTGAATGTTAGTAATGCACCTTCTGAATCATTTTCTTTTCACGTGAATCAAATGCCAAAGGTTTATTCCAGAAGGTGGTGACATTGTTTAATACTTTAATTCACTGTTAGATTAAAGTGACAAAAGTGTGGGTCGTGTCATGTCATGTCACACCTTTAACATTTCTATAGCAAACGAAAACATCTAAAATGGCTTTCCGTAGAACACCTATTATGATTTTTATGTGAGCGAACTGTTGACAAGATTATACTTTATAGCTACGTGACTAAAATGTTCTCTTTTCTAACAATGTTTCCACCGCAATCACGTTAGGGCTGTGAATGAATTTTGTTAAATCCGAATGAACAATGAGGGCATTTTTTAAATCTTAACATTTGTAACTGAAAACTCGAAAAGTCACACATAAACCGGAATATGTATACGAACACCTAGGTAATAGACTAATAGTTGGTGATGGTGGGCCAAGATTTCCCAGGCTTTCAGCCCAATTATTATGTACATCCAAATTCCATGTTATTGCATTACGAATGTCAATCATGGGCTTTATCAATTGTAGGCCCAACTTATGTCGATCCCTTTCGTGTCACCCAAGTCCCAAGTCTGAGCCCTAGGGCTTTGCCCAGTCGCCTTCGCCAGAGTCTCTCTCTCCCATCAACAAGTCTCTCTGTCATGGCGACTCTTCTATATCTCCTCCCAAGTGACTTCCTCACTTTTTCTCTCTCTTTCTCTCTATCACCCTTGGATTTGAGGAAACTCTCAAGCTACGTATTCACCCGCCGCTTGAAATCCATACCAAACGCCCACACAACCCGATACCTGCCAGAGCAGCCTCACCGGCCGGATAATTCGGAAGAATCTTCCTCCGATCAGCACTTACGCGAACGATTATCTACAAAATTCCACTGTTCATGATTTGTTTATATTAGTTACTATTGAAGATACTTTAAACTGAGTTTGATTAGAGGAAATGTTTAAAAAAAAAACGTCAGCATAAAAACAAAAATCTCGTAATGGTTTCATATCAACTTAAGTTTAGATTGATTTTTACATTATACATTTCTAGCGGACTGAATTGGCCGATATTTTCCTTCGAGACAGCCCGATGTTAAATTTGGTTTAGATGGATAATCTATAGGAAAAAAGTTAAGTAGCTACACGAAGTTTCTGGTAATATGGTGGAAACCATCCAATGTATAAAAATGTGTCAATAACTACAAGTTTATAATGCATGCTACATGTCGAAATAAATGATAATATGGGGGCAACATCACAATCGAATTTAATTGATCTTAAGTTAAGTTAATGGGGTTAATCTGTAATTTATGAAACTTAATAAACTTACTTGATTTTATTAATAAACTTAATAATTATTAAACTTAATAAAATTAATAATTTATTAAACTTAATAAACATAATAATTTTAAACTTAATTACTTATTAAACATAATAAACTTATTAAACCTATTAAATTTAATTTATTTTATTAATAACCTTAAGAATTATTAAAAATGACAAAAATTATTTAAACTTTATAAAATTAATAATTTATTAAACTTAATAAAATTAAGTATTAAACTTAATAAATTTATTAGATTATTATGTTTATTAAGTTTATTAAGTTTAGGATTAAGTTTATAAAGTTTAATAAATTATTCATTTTATTAAATTTAATAATTGTTAAGTGTATTAATAAAATTAATTAATTTTAATAATTTTATTAAGTTTAAAAATTATTTTGTTTATTAATTTAAATAAATAATTTTAATATTTTGTTTATTTTGTTTAATAATTTAATTAAGTTTATTAAGTTTAGGATTAAGTTTATAAATTTAAATAAATTATTCACTTTATTAAGTTTATTAATAAAATCAATTAAGTTTATTAAGTTTCATAAATTACAGATTGACCCCATTAACTTAGTTAAGATTAATTAAACCCGATTGTGATGTTACCACCATATTATCATTTACTTCGTACATGTAGCATGTATTAACATAAATTTCGTGTAGTTGTTGACACATTTTCATACATTGGATGGTTTCCACCATATTACCGTAAACTTCGGGTATGTAGAAAACTTTTTTCCTAATCTATACTTAACTACTCATATTCAGTGTAGAAGATGGTGAAAGTTAGGAGTTAGGACTCTTGGATACATAAAGAAAAAATTCAGTACTCACAGTCACATATTGCTTGCCGTTATCCAAGAAATTGTATTATGGAATATTAATATATGTTACTTACTTTCACCTAAGGGCCGAGTATGGATCGAATATTCGGATTCTGCACACTTGCGACGACTGAAAAGTACCTAAGAGTCATTTGCCCTGAACGCTAGGGATCTCTGAAACATACAAAATATGTAAGACCACCGATTTTTTAGTGAAAAGAACAATGTATAACATATACAGCTACCAAACTACTCGCACGTGGTATGGACCATCCTTACTCTTCACATCAGTTCGTATCTAGGTTCTTCTTCCGTTATCTCAAAGAACTTGTGAATGAAATTACTTTACATTCCATTATTCAAATAATTTGTAGTAAACTGTTTGTGAAGGGAAAGACGTAAAGTCACTTGTCAATGGAAAAGTACATTTCATTTTCATCCACCTTTCATGTCCCCTCTTTTTCACCAACTTAGATCCAGCAATATAGACCACATGATCTGCATTCTAAAAACAATATTTTACATATAATATATATATATGTTATTCACTGTATAATATGTAAATTATATATGCATAGTATGTCATATAGAATTATAGAATCATTCATTGTTTCATACATCAAACACATTCCGTACAGTACGGACATGTAAATTGAATATTTAGCCGAAAACATGCTACTTCACTTCTCATTATCTGAGAGCATGAGTTCCTTCATATGATCTGAGCTTGTAGAGAAGACTAATAAGTATTATTATAATTCATAGATATCACGATTAGAAGGATGCCAAAAAAACAAATATCACGATTAGAAGAAAACAATCTATGGAGTTAAGTATTTTTTAAAAAAGTTTTGCCTTTTAATTGTTAGGCAATATACACCGAAAGATTGAGAAAGCTTAAAATTGCCACTTCGTTACAATTTGGACGGTTAAACCAACTAATCACTTTTAAGTTTGCATAAACGTTCCCATCAACAAGTGAAGCTTTTTGGTTTGTTGTTAGATAATCAGAACTTACACTTATACCAAACTTTTAATACATCTACTGTACATACCATACGCATATGTAATATGTATGTGCATATAAATATCTTAAGAAAGGATTGAAGAGCAATTCACAAATTAATCACTTCATACCATATAACAGTCACATTCGATACTCCCGTGGCTAATACATTGATCATCCTCGCTCAAGTCCACCGCCCCATGATCTTAATTTCGACCCGTGGAAAACATGAAAATACTGATTTAGAAGAAGAAAAATTCATAAAAAATCTCAATTTAGACCCGTGGAAAACATGAAATTACGTGAAAAGAACAATGGAAACACACCTCCAGATACCAAACTATTGGCTCGTGGTCGTGGGTAAGAACCATTCGTACTATCTACATCAGTCCGTATCAAGGTTCCATAGATTGTAGGTACTTCTCATTAATTATCTCAAACAACGTGTGAGTGAAACTATTCTAGATTCCATAATTAAATCATTTGTAGTAATGTTTCAAAAAAAAATCATTTGTAGTTAGGGCTGTGCATTTTACCCGATATCTGAATCCGTATCCAAATCCGACCCGAAAAACCTGAACCGAAGTTCGAATCAAAGTAGCAAAATACCCGAATCGGTATTGAATTAGGAGAGATTGGATATCCGAATCCGAACTGGTAATACCCGAACCCGAATGGATATCCGGAAATAACTAAACATATGTATCCTTAACCTTATATTTCTTGTTTTACTTCTCTAATTTTATTCAAAATATTTATATTGTTTTTGCACATGATTCCAAATTAGATAATATACATATAATTACAAGAAAATGAATTTTTATTCACTTAAAATGTTTAAAATGCATGTCAAAATTTTTGTTTCATGCATAAACAAAAGTTACATCTAAAATTTAAAAAACAATAATCAATTAGTGTCTTTTATTTTTAAAATGTTATCTTCAAATCTATTAATCATTCAATCTATTAAAAATTAAAAAAAGATCAGTTAAGTGAAAGTTATATTTTTAAATACAAAAAACTTGGGAAATGAAAAAAATTAATTTTTTTCCAAAATTTAAATATCCGAAAACCCGATCTGAAATAACCGAACTCGAACTAAAAATACCCGAACGCGACTCGAAGTATAGAAATACCCGAACGGATTCTATATTCCTATACCAAAATATCCAAAAATCCGAAATATCCGACCCGAACCCGGGTATCTAAGCACATTCCTTACAAAACGGGGAGTTGCAAATTGAATCCTTAGTCCGAAAACATACGACTTCATTTCTCAGTGGAAAAGGAAGAAACAAAAATCCATTCCCTCGTTTTGCGTAAATTGTTAATTTTTAATACAGTAAACATCAATTTTAAAGCAGAAGATCAACTATAAAAGACTTTAGTCATTGTGTCAAAAATCTCAAGTTTAAGTGATTGATAAAATAAAACTAGTGTTACATATTGTGGTTTCGGATTTGAGGGGATTACGGGATTCAACCGTGAACCTTATTTATGAATTTTATGGATTTTAAGCCATCCCGTTTGGCATAAATACATAAGAGCGTTTAGCAATAGTAGAATCCATATATATGTTTATTAAATATTATAAAAAAAAAAGTTTTAAAGCCATTGAACCATAACAATGTAATAAGTGTGTCTTTGGGTCTCTCACAATTTTTAAAAAGTATTTCAAATGACTGAATGAGAGACTTCTTTTGTCTCTCTTTTTACTTTTCATCATTTTTTCTTTTATTTTTGTTCTTTAAATGATTAAGAAGAAACTTTTTGACGTACTTCCATTACTTTATGGCCTAAACATTTGGATTGTTTCAAAATTATCTATATAATAACAGCATAATTTAACAAAGTAGCAAAAACATATCTCATACTTGTGACTTTGTTCTTTCTGTTTTTTTTTTTATCTTTTATATATTATTTTTAATACCTGGGATACTATTCGAAATCCCCTTGATAATATTTTCTCTAATACCTGAAATTTAACACGATCTATGGAGTTATATATGCCGCATTCGTATAATCTGAGCATATAAAAAGAAGAATAATATGTATTAATATAATTCATAAATATCATGATTAGAAGAAACCGATCTATGGAGTTAAGTGTTCTTTATAAGTTTTTCCTTTTAACTGGTAGGCAATATACAACGAAAGATTGAGAAAGCTTGAAAATGACTCTTTATTAAAATTGGACGGTTAGACCAACTTATCACTTTATAGTTTCCATCCCTGTAAAACGTACCCATCAACAGCTTTATGGTTTAGTTTTAGGTTGATAAACTTACACTTACCAAACCTTAAACACATATACATGCCATACATTTATGTAATGTGTATGTATAGATGTCCGCATATAAATATCCTAAGAAAGGAGTGAATAACAATTCACACAACCAATCACTTCATACTCTTTAGCAATAACACTCAATACTCTCATGGCTACTAAGTTCATCACCCTCGCTCAAGTCCACCGCCCCAAAATCTCAATTTCTACCCGAAAACCTCGTAAATGCAGCCAAAACAAGCCTCAGCCATCCAAATCCATAAGCGAGAACAGGTTCAACAATGTTTTTCATGGCAACACGCTTACGGAAATCTATCATAATGACCTAAACAATTCAGACACTCTTACTAATTCACTACTCTTTATGGAACATCAGCCAGTTCAAGAAGAGGAGTCAACTCAACAAGAACACGGGCAGCTGTCCATATGCGACCACAAAGGCGACGGTAAGTCGATCATCGCAACGAAAGACAGAGATTTGAGACGTGAAGTTGCTCAGTTAAGCTTGTTGTGGTACATGAAATGTTCCATTAGCTTTATATTAAGGAAGGCAAGAGCGTTTTACAATGAGTTTTCTTGTGATACTTCTGCTGGAAGTAGCACTATGGTTGTGGTCGATCCATATTTTTCTGTTCCAGTTTTACCCTACGCTAATTAGTCTAATATCTCCAATACTACGTGATTAGAAGTCGTATTTAGCATTTCGTTGTGTTGTAATGTGATGAAAGTCCACATATATGTAAATTATACG
This sequence comes from Brassica nigra, assembly GCA_016432835.1. NCBI lineage: Eukaryota > Viridiplantae > Streptophyta > Magnoliopsida > Brassicales > Brassicaceae > Brassica > Brassica nigra. The sequence continues at coordinate 8,690,544 of CM028247.1, read as the reverse complement.
TCAACTTATGTAACTAATATTGTTGTATTTAAATTAATTCCGTGTTGTGTTGTGATTCCGACTAACGCACAAGCATTAAAAAAATACACTTATAATATGACAAATGCCGAATAGACTAGAGCTAAATAGTTTCGTATTTATGATCTAGACAATAAAATAAAACTGAATATTTCGGCTCTGTACTCTACTCACTACACAATTTAGTAAATTATGAGCCGAAATTAATGTTTCATGTGACTATATATCCAACACCGCCGGCTACACAATAGAATTAAGTCATTAACTAATTTTGAGTCTAATCTAATTGTGTACTAACTTATGTTGTACGTATGAATAGTAGCACGACTGACCATGCATGAATATTCACATGCATAACATTGTAGTTATATTATAGGACCACAATTACAAATACTTAATGTGGTCCTCTACAAAAGTCATAAATGTTTTTGCACCGCTATATATGGTAACTTATGTTGACTGCTCTGTGTCCCATTCAATAAGAATTACATGTTCTTCTTCGTTACTTCTAGCTAGAACTATATATGAAGTTGTTGGTGATGAAGAAGAACTTATAATGGATAACATAAAAACTGATAATGGTAGCGGCAAATGATCATGTATATAGGTTAGCTAGTAACAAAAAGAAGTAGTTATATTTACGGTGATATAAAATGATGATTGGTCTTGGCTATCATCAATCGCGGATCACTACGATAACATAGCGATTAAAAGTGACGATTAGTCCAAGTCATGTGGTTGTTGATGATGAGGTCTTCGACTATGTTTTGAGAAGTGTAATCAAAGTTTGATTACCGGTTTCTCATTTATGCGCAACAGATATCAATTTGTACATGCTTGTTGTGGGTACAAAAAAAAAAAAAAATCCATTTTGTTAACAACTTGTCTCATCATACAATTATTTTGATCCAGTTTCAGTCCTGTATAAATCTGGAGTTCTTGAAGCCGGAAACACACCAGTCTCTTCTCTCGTTGGATTTTGATATACAGAAGCTTCAAACTTCAAACTTCAAATCAAGAGTCATCAGTGTTGTTCAGGTAATGGGGATTACGTCTCTGACATAGCGGAAACACCCTGCAATTACTATTTCAGAAACGTTTTGTTGCGTGAGAACAGACCATCAAGATTAATAGTTTACCTGCGTGTCTCCTACAATAAGACAAGAGATTGCTGATGTAACGAGATCTCTATCTTCACCATATTGCTGAGATGTTGAAATGAGAAAATCAGAGAATGAATCAGTTTTTTATAACCATATGTTAGAGTATATACAACATATCTAATCATATCTAATCGTATATACTCTAACATCATATACATATACCGCACTACAGTGGATTGTCAAACCTTGCTTCCTCAATTACCAGCACAAGTATATTTATGTGTACATCAAACAGATTAACAATAAAAAAAGCCAAGAGATTTGCATACCAAACCTAACCATTGCCTTTTAAGTAATTAAACCGGTCATCCTGAATCTCATGGTCATCACCTATCAAAGAGTAAAACCAATCGTAAACCATAAAGATTCTCAAAAAAAAAAAAAAAACAGAGCTCTTTATCGTCATCACTCTTCACTACCCTTAGAAATCAAATCATATGAAGTAGGATTGTAAAAAATTGTTCTCCTGCATCTAAACAATTCTTAAGATTGTCCAAACATAGGCAATATCAACTAAAATATTTAAGTCTACAATAAAGATTCAACTTTTAGGGAAACAAAAAAAAAGAAAAGAACCAGAGGGTGAAATTCAGCATCTTGATTTGGGGAAACACAATAGCTTAAAACCATACAAAATTAGACTTCTTTTTTTTTTGGCCAAACAACATGATTTATAAGATTCAAAGAAACACACTTTATAATATAAGTTAGAAATCAAGAAGAAAAAAAAAAACTGAGGAGTAGAGTATGTATAATTTCCAGATCTTATTGGATTCTTCATTTCACCATTGGAGCTCCGATTCAGTTGATGCAAGGCGGGAGCCAATCCCTGCTCACAGACAAATTAAGGAAAAAGCAACTCTGGTTGTGTCAGCCAATCAGTCCCGACCTGCACCAAGCGAATCCGAACCCGACGGTGATTCTATCTCTCTGTAAAAAAAAAAACGAAGACAGACAAACAGAGAAGACGAAGAAGAAGAAGCGAGAGTACAAGTTTTGCGGTTTCAAAAAAAAAAAAGTTTAGAGGTTTGTGGTTTTTTTTTTAGAACCCTCTCAAACAGAGACAACCGTTTAGTCCTTTGTAGTGTTTTTAAGACATGTAACGGCCTATTCTTCTATTGACACGTCTTCTCATCTGTAACTACAATATTGTATTTTTTTAATTACAATATTTTATTACTTTATGAAATTATTAGTTATAGTTTTTTTGTAACAGGTTTTATTAATTTATAGTTAATAAATTTGTTTTTGATAAATTTATTGTAATATATAAATTAATAATAAAATTGAAAACATGATATCAAACTGTTTTTATTTTTATAAACAGTTTTACTTAAATAATAGTTTATTAATTATCAGATCATGATAGAATCATAATATATTTTTATAGAAACAAAATCATCATTTATTATTTATATAATTAAAGTGGTTTAATCTAAATTGTCATTAATTTATTAAATTGTTAAATATTAATTTGTAGAATTTGTAATGTATGAACTGTCGAAGAAACGAAGTAAGTATGAGCTTTTTTACCTAACCGGAGACCTGAATATAAAAAACTAAAATTCGACTCGAACAGTCATAAAAAATATCTGAATAGAATTTAAGAGTTATGTACATTTGGGTTTGGATAAAGTATAAACCGAACTGCAATTAAAAATATCTGAAATTAGTTAAAAATGTTAATTTTCATATGTTAAAGTAATTGAAATATTTTATAGTATTAATTTTTTTGTTGTTTTATTTCTTATTTTGAGTACTTCTAAATAATTTATATATCTTGAATATTTTTTTATATCAACTTTTAAGTTTTTTGAAAAAAAAAATCGGATGATTTCAAACATTAGTTAGAATCCATTCTAACTAAATTCGGAAGAAACTGAACTTAATTCAATCTAAAAGTTAGTAAAACTTGTAAGGGACTTATAATCATATTATCGAAAATCTGAAAAACTAAATCAACCTAGAAATCATGGTTACGAATGTTCTAACCTATATTTGTAAAATATATAAAATTACGGAAAAGCTATCATCACTCGCTCGTACGTGGTTCCACATTAAACCACGTGAGAGCATGTTTATTGGGGATCTCTTAGGTTGGGTCTCTTAACGTAATATAAGATACGGTCTCTTAGTTTTTAATTAAAAAAACTAAGAGACATCTCTTATATATCTTATTTAAGAGACGTCTCTTACCTTTTTTAAGTTAAAAACTAAGAGAACGTATCTTATATTATGCTAAAAGACCCAATCTAAAAAACTCTCAATAAACATGCTCCGAGCGTTCTGTAAACGTCACGTTAACTACTTCTGCGTCTTCCACTTTTGACTTTATGGTGTACATACTACATAGTAGTCCGGTTGATAATAGAAATTATTGTATAAATAAACTTTTAACAAGAGTATTTTTGAAAGAAAACTATAATAATAATATCTTTCGTTAAAGATAACATGCAGAATCGAAACATTTATATTGGATTACTTATCATCTTGAACAGACATATGCTTAACCCTGAGTAATATATAAATCTTAGACCTTACGAAGCTGGATACATGTCATATATTTAGTTGCATTATCTCTACAACTCTAACATCGTAAGGTTCTGAACTTCTGATGACAGAAATAAGAAAAGTTAACCATGAATGGTTTAACGGTTATCAGATTCTGATAGAAAAAAAAGTTATTTGTTTTTTCTCTTTTGTTTGTAGATGCCAGTGCTTGTTGTTTGTCTCTCTGGTGTGGGGTGTTTTCGTTGGCGTTATGAGAAAAAGTGTTTCTATTTCTTTCTATTTTTTTTTTAATAACTATTTTTCATTCCACTCCAGTTGAATTTAGTGCCTTAGTGGATAAATCTAAAATGATGGTGGTGTTGCGGTGGTCAGCTGGTGGTTCTAAGGTGTCTTCTTCACAATACGGGTTCGCTTTATTTTGGTATCATCTGTCTTCACCTCTCTTTCTCTTCAGCCTATTTTTGAGGACAGCGGGTGGAGTTTCAGAGGTGGTGACATGTAGTGGCGGTAGAGGTGAAGGTGGTGGGGTATGGTATTAGTATATCCTCTATCTGATTCTGAACAAGAGTAGTCGTTTCGATCTGTAAGTTTTCCTTTCATGCACTTTCTTCTTCTTATCTTATTTATTGCTTTGGATTGTCTCCCTCTCGTGTTTCGTTTAGGTTATGTTCTTCTCCGGTAAAAGCAGTTCGTGCAATTTGGTTCATGTCTTAACCAAAAACAAATTATGAATGCACTGATTAAAAATATTCAAAAAGAGTTTACGGTTTTACAATATTTTTTAAATAATTGTATGGTTGAATAAGAAGGAATATGATGATTTTGTAAATTATTTGCCAATCAATGCCATATATGTGTAATGACGTTGTAAGAGGGTGGCTAGGCACTTAGCATCGATGAGTGAAACAATGTATTAAAAAAAGATCAAAAGAAAAAAATGGATGTCTATTTTTTTAATGGAATACTTTGAAATAATCAATTCTATCAGTTCTATCAAAAAAATTATTATTTAACATGAATAGAATGGAATGAAATGATCATTCTATTAATTCTAAAAAACTAAACAAAAACAAAAGCAAATCATCCTAAAACAATTTTGTTAAGGAATAAATAGAATATTTCTATTCTATTTTTCTACTGTATTCCAAGTATTTTATTCCATTTTTTTCTATTCCATTTATTTCTTTTTTTTTATTTACCAATTACAGCCTTAGTTAATTATATTCGTAAAATTAGTAACATTTAGTCCTCTTTAAATCAGAATACTCGGAAACATCACAACAGAGGATATCCAGAAGGTTTTATTTATATTCATAAACATTAATGATCGCCGAATTTTAATTTGAAGTTCTTTCTAATTAAAGATTAAATAAAATAAAATCACTTTAAAGGAGAATCTGATTCTATTTCTGTGATAATAGACAAACGTGTACAGTCTATTTCATGGTATAGATTCTTTACCGACGTATGTGAATGTATGTAGTGGTATTTTGCAGTCTTTTACGGCGCCGACAGTTTGTTTTGTTTTCCATGCAATATCAATTAACAAAAATATCTCGAAAGATCTCAGCAAATATCTCTTATATTTAGCATCGAGAACATCAGGAAAACAAGTCCCGTGAATATCGCAAACATTATTTTTGGTATTTTGGTTATGCACAGGTCAAGTTTAGTTCACTGTGGTTAAGCAAAAAAAAAAGTTTAGTTCACTGACCTGTCACTGATTATATTTTCACAGAAGATAAGATTTGAAACAACAATTGATTTAATGGGGCTGTGAAAGAAGACTGAACCAGTTGAGTCTCGAGATGATCCTCAGACAAAAGAGCATAAAGAATAAAAACATCAATGAGAAAAGTTTTGGAGGTGATGGTTGTGCTCCATTGAGATATACTGAAGTCAAGAACATTAGTAGAATTTAAGAGAAGATGGTTGATTCAAATTTGAACCAAAGCACAGAGAACATCATGATTCTTAATTGATGGAAGTTATATATATATCGTATATATAAGACCTAACACTTTGAGTATCTGGAAGCCAGCAAATTTTGTTGAAAAAACTGTGTTGTTTTCTTCTAAATAAATACCTTTTGAGCTCTCTTGGAAATGGTCATAACAACTTCTTAAGATTAAGGTGGTGGTACGGCATATTTGGCTAGGATAGATCAGATAAGCACATGTGGGCAAGAGAATGTAATGCCCCGATCCATCCACGGTTAATGGACTACCCACGCCCGCTCTCTCAGTCTATGGATTTCATCCTATCCGACGGTCGGTCGTTAATTTCCGAAGGTTCGAAATCATTGTTTTCTGACTCTGCAATCACCATCCGACATTTTCCCGTACTTTGGCCTCACTCGTACGCTATCACGAATCACTTTCCGATATGTTATCCATCCTTCCACTACTCCAGCTCAAGCACACTTAACTCTTGAATTCTTTATGGATGTGCACTGGAAAAGGTAAGTCAATTTTGGTGACATATGTAGACAAATCAATTCTCTTAAGCCTTTCCACATATCACAATTCGGGATGTTACAATTCATCCCCTCTCAAAGAACACAACGTCCTCGTTGCACCCCACGACAAGTCTCAAGATGCCTCTCGGGTCATAACCGAGACGGCTAACAAGGCTCTGATTCCATTTGTAACGTCCCGACTCGTCCACGGCTAATGAGCCACCCACGCCCGCTCTGACGGTCCATGGGCCCCATCCCATCCGACGGTCGGTTGTTAATTTTCGAAGGTTCGAAATCATTGTTTACTGATCCTGCAATCACCACCAGACCTTTTCCTTTGCTTTGACCTCACTCCCACGCTATCTCGAATCACTTCCTGATAGGTCACCATCCTTCCACTACTCCAACTCAAGCACGCTTAATTCTGGAGTTCTTTCTGGATGTATTCCGGAAAAGGTAAGTCAACTTTGATGACATATGTAGCCAAATCAATTCTCTTAAACCTTTCCACATATCACAATTCGGGATGTTACAGAGAACTTGTTGAGCCTCGCGCAAATCAAGTTCATGTGGTTGTTATTTGGACCTTGGGAATGTCATTCTTATTGTTCTTTTTTTTCTGAGATGAGAGTGTCATTCTTCCTGTGACATGCTAACATGTATTGTTGGCCTTGTTGGCAGAAGAGTACAATAGGTGAGAAGTACAATATGTCGATTAATTAACCGCTAATAGTGGGCTTAGGATTGGATCGGATAGTGGGCTTAGGATTGGCTCAAAGATCTCTCTTTTTTTCTTTTTTTTAAAAAAAGAACCTCCCTTCTTATATAAAACTTATCCAATGTTTTTTTTTCTCAGAAACGACCTCAATGGTTAGTGAGCTGAAAACAAAGCCGGTGCACGTTATAGGATGTTACATTGCTACTCTTGATTCGGTTGTTCGAAAAAAGCAGAAATTTTGACATAACTTCTGTCATGGATTTGCTATGTATCTCTGTTTCAATATTTCTTTCTTCGCTTGCCACTTCTTACTCTAAGCTCAGTGGTTCACATTGAGTTAATGGTGTTCCCTCACAACAAAAGAAACTTTGTTGTGTAAGTGTATCTCTTCTGTTCATAACCTCACATATACTTTTTCAAAATTAAATAAAAATTTTAATATTTATATAAAATATTGTATTGGTTTGGACAAATATCCGGATCCGTGAACCGTACTATACCAAATGAAAAAACTAAAACTAAATTTGAACTAAATTTCATTAATAATCGAGAACCAAATGGATACCTGAATATTTTAAATACAAATTATATATTCTCAAATATTAATTATATTTAATTTCTAAATAACCTAATATCTTAAAATTAGTTTTTATAAACCGAATTACCCAAATACATTTTTCAAAATATTAAAAATTATCCAAATTATATGATATTTTTATCTGAACAACCCAAATTATCTAATATTTAAACTGGAAATCCCAAAATTATTGAATATATTTATTTATAAATACAAATTAACCGAGGAGAATGTGGGAAAAACGTGTTTTTATAATAAATTATTTTTCTTATAGAGTAACAGTAAAAAGGTCTGTTATGAGTACAATCTATACATTATAAATATATAACGTAAATATTGCATGTAAATATTATTTTAAGCTCATAACGAATATTTACATTTCTAGAATATCATGAGATGAAATAGAAATTACAAAACTCCATAATTTAGATTAGATTTCAGAAATATCATCTATTAAACAACCAATATTTGCATTTACTGGATTAATTACTTTTTGGTTAAATTTAGTTTAATAGCTATGAGAATATTCAAGGATTGTTTATGGTTCATTGTTTAATAGGTAGAGATTGTGTATCATTATTCAAAAGCTAATCTGATATATATGATCATACTAAATTTGTAATAAGTATATATGATGTTTGGTTATCTATGTCTATTGATGTTACAAAGCTGACTAAATTTGTGATGTAAAATATGTGCATTGTAATATGATAAATGATGTTTTATTAACATATGTGAACTGTCATATAATACATTAGATTGAAATGGTTAAATTATATTCTATAAAACGTAAGAAGGACGATAATTTGACATTCTAATATTATATAGTATAAAACACATAAGAAGGCCAATAATTTCATAATTGTATAAAATGTATATTCTAATATTTATAGTATACACACATGATCAACTTTATATATACGAAAAGTGAATAAAATATGACTCAACCGGTCACTAAATTATGTTACATATATAAGGAACATAAATTGAATAATATGCTTTGTCTATTGCATATTTACGTGTTAGTAATGAGATACTTATATTTGACTCACATTTTCTATTCCAAAATACATTTAATAATGTTTAGATAAATAAATAAATGAATGGCAGAAAATGTAATATTGAAAACAAATCAACAACATCCAAAAAATCCCAATCGATTTGTTTATTGGGATAAACCAGCAACATTTTGGTCGTGAGATTAAGATGTTATAGTAGTATAATGTATTTATATGAATTATTATAATGGAGTTATGTATGTATAAAAATTTGGTATATACCAAAAGATATCATATATATATATGTAGATGGTAAAAATAGCAAATGATTCAGAAAAAAAGATGGTAAAAGTTATGTGTCTGTATAGTTAGAAAGTATTAGCTATTGTTAGAAAAATATTAGAAAATATTAAGTAGGATCAAAAAATTAATTGGTTAATGAAAGGGTGCAACAACTTTGCATATGTAGATTTTTTTAGGACTCCTTCTCTTTTAATAGAATAGATTAAAATACATATGTATGTACTTCCTGTCTTCGTTCGTACGTGTACAATCGAGAATTCGAGATACAATAAAATTCTTATAAACTCAGTCAAAATAAATAAATAAAAATAATATAAAACTCCTATAAATAAAATATATTATGATTTGTTAATTTACACAATGTTAACTAATTGATAAGTTAATATTTATCAATTTATATAATATATTTAAAAAAATGAAATAATTTTATAAGATTTTTAAAAATAAAATTATTAAAGCTGATCTACAAAATTAAAAATGATATATATTTTTATTTATCACAATAAAATAAATGATGATACCATATTCGGAAAATGCATGCAGCATATTTACAGATTCAAAATTTATTTTTATAATAACGATATCACTTTTTAGCAAAATAATAATATTAATAATGACATCAGTTGTTAATGTTAGTGACAAAATTGAAAAAAAAATACTATGATACATTCTTAAGAGGTATGCATAAAATAATTATTATGTTTAATTTTCACAAATTTCAAATTTATATCGAAAAACAAAAAATATTAAGAATATTTTAATGAAATATATGTAAAAAATTATAAATGCGTATTAACAAGATTCAAAATAAGTTAATATGATTAATAACAGAATAATAATATATTCTAATTTTAGAGATGCATAAATTTACATAATTGTTGAATTACGGAAATACTGAAACTAAGCATTTACAAATATATAATTTTCTGAAAACATTGCTTTGTAGTTATATTAATTTTACATAAGTTCAGCCTAAAATCAACAGAGTGTGTTGCTTTATAGTGTATTAATTGTTCAAGTGTTAATTTATAATGATTTATTGTACTTATATTTGATTTTGGAAATTATTTTGAACTAATATAATCTAGATGGCTTTGGATATTGACAAAAAAAATCATTAAAGTTTAAACTCTATGATATATATATATATATATATAACATTAAAATCAGGAGGATTTAATGAAAAATTAAAATTCTTGGTATATATTACTGAATTAGAAGAAGATAAAAAAAAACTTAATGATGCATGTCTGATTGAATATAAAATCATAAAATCTGAACTCACAATTTTTGGTAATCATACCCTACTGTGATTGTGGATCTATCTTTCGAACTTCTTAAGTCAAAAAAATTGAAAGTAAATAATTCACTCTCTACGCAATAATTTAACGAAAATAATAATAATAATAATAATAATAATCATAATAATAATAATAATAATAATAATAATAGTAATAATTAATAATAATATTATTAATAGATGAAGAACGAGAAACTACATTTCACATGTAAAGATTCAAAAAAAAAAATCTGAAATCAGAACTTCTATTAAATTCCATCTACCCCAACGTCAACTTGCATTGGACAATCGATGATATCAATGCACCTATAGTTTACATAAAAGAGGGAAAATAAACTCTACATCTGGGAGAAAATCAGAAGCTTAATGAATGATACAATTATGGAGGACAGGTATTGTTAACTGTACTGTCTTCGACATTCAATTCTTTTGTTTATTTCATTGGGTCCAGTTTGATACTCATATAGTCATATTATGCAGTTCTTGGGTCCTTTCATGATTTCTGGACTTATTGATTTTATCATATTTATGAACATTGTCAATTTGTTTTAGCATTATCACACCAAATACTGCCAATCATTCAAAATTATGCTTTACCAGTACTTCTTGTATTGAGCCCCATATCTAGCGGCATTCACATGTATGATTTAGCCTCGAGGGCTTCTTCCAGCGTAATATCAGAAAAATGTAAGACGTTTATTCATCATTACAGTGTAGTAATCAGCTTTTGTCATAAAACGTTGAGGCCCAAAATATTTGTAAAATTATTGATAACTATTCCCTATCCCTTTCATTTGCATCGCAATGCAAACAATGTTTTTTTTTTTTTGAAACTATGTTTTTTAAACCATGAGATGATCACTTCTGATTGCAACACAAATAGTTACGTCGTTGGAACTACATCTACGCGTCGTGAATCATGCAAAACTATTTAGCACGTAACTAGTATAATGGAAACTTAGCTCTGAACAAAATAATAGAATAAAAATATTCATATATCTTTGCTTTTCTGTAGAAAAATATTGCCATCATAAATATATTGGCGAATCATCATCCTCTCGTTTTCATTTATGTGGAGTAGAATGGAAACATTTAAACCATTAATTAATTTAAAAAAATATTCATATACCTATCCTTTTTGTAGAAAAGCATTTCCATCATAAATATATTGGCTAATCCCCGTCCTCTCATTTTCATTTATATGGAGTAGATTATTCGTGTATATATATACCCGGTTTGTATCAAACAAATGTGTTATGAGATCAGTCTCCTTTAAAAGTTTATATTTGCTTTTTCTATGAGCTGACTTTTAATTACTTTCTCATATGAGATGGATGTACCTCATACCCTCATAGTGTATAATTTACAATTCTCTGAGATAATATACCAAGTTGGTCGATAAAAGTACACAACTCGATTCAAAATATCTGATCTAAATGTTAAACTAATAATATGTCATTAGTCAACATAGATTTTCAGAAAGTTTGACTAAGTTCAGTGTCTTCTTAAGTATGTTTTCTATAAAAGTAAATCAAACCCTTTGACAAAAAAAAAAAAGAAAATAAAAAAAAATCACAGAATGCTACTAAATAACTTAATTAATTTTAATAGCTTGGTGAACAGTGTTGGGACCAAATCTGTGTTCTTGCCGGTATCCGAATCTTCCTGCTGGTACCAAACCATTTGATATGGTTCACGCATAACTGACTTGTCCAAATACTACACATTCCATTTGTATATATTTAATTTAATATATATGCATGTATAGTTAGCCATTGTCCCTCTATATAAACACATAAAACACATTCTTTACCAGTCACAATAACAAAAACCATTCTCGAGTTAATGGAATATCAAAACAAAAGCTGCAGCCTTCGTAAAGATTCGATGGAAGCTAAACTCGACGTCGAATTTGGGAGTCTCCGGCAGGAAGATGAAACGAAGACGCTTTATGCGAACTCACTGACGGCGCGTGAGATGGAATCTCTGGTTGCGATCTGTGATACTCTAATACCATCTATCGATGGCTCTAAAGTAGGACACCTGGATGACGGCGTCGCTGGATACTACTCTGCCTCCGCTTCTCACACCGGAACTCCCGACCGCGTAAGTGTATATATATACAAACATGCATTTACATTCCTCTACAGTTATATATGTTATACACATGCATATGATCATGTAATTTTTAAAGACACATCTATCTATATCCTACCTATCCATTTCACTCTGTATATTTATAAATATATGCTCCCTAAACAATATATGTTACATGCATTTGAATAGTTTATAGCTTACCTTTTATTCAAACAAAACAGATCAGAACATAATTTTGTGAAAAGATTTGAAACTATATCATTTGAAACCATTGGTTGCTGGAATTTTTACCAACTGATGACCTTGATTTGCCTTTTGTATCTCTTAAGCTTAGAGTAACAAACAATTAAATTAGTTTTTAAACATACAAACAACAATGATTAATAGACATAAACCATTAAGTTACGGGTTTCGGTTTGTAGTCTTTCTTGGTTTATAATCATTTTAAATTAAAGTTGTAGTACAAAACGTAAAACTTTTCTTTCTCAAAGCTGCTTCACATCTGGTTTCGACAACGTTGATACAACAGTTTTACTGCTTAAACTATCCATGCTTATTTGACCAAAAAAAAAAAAACTATCCATTCTTGAACTAGATGAATTGTCTTAGCAATGAAATATGTATAGTTTAATTTATTTCTTTAATAAAGCATGACATTATTTGTAAAAACATAGATATTGTTGCATGCATGTGAATCAGTCCTTTGATCGCTAAAATAAACGAATCAGTACTTAAGAATAGAACAAAAGTCAGTACTCTCAGTGAAACAGAGAGCCTACATGTTTCGAGTACAACTAAAATCCGTCGTCACGTATGCAAAATATATCTCAAAATACGTTATTTTTCTTTTCGCAACCACTTATTGGTTGCATATAATTATTATTATTATATACTATATGGTATTAATATCACAACGATGGCTGATATAAATGTCTCTTTTTCTTGTCATAACTACAATGGCCAAAAAAGTAAAACGTGGACATAAACCAAAACATTTGGGTCCAATTTCAGACAAATACTAGTTTTATAATAACAATATGAAAACTACTTTAGGTTAAACAGACTTAAATACTTATCTTCGATTTATATCGTCGTCGTTAATTTTATTTGACCGTTAACGTTTTGTTACTTTATATGTTATAAATTCACAATAATAGGTGGCGAGGTTAATGAGTGAGAGACTTCACCACCCAAAGAAGTGGATTTTAAGAGTTGGACTGTGGACACTCTCCACTTGGATTGGAAGTCTCGTCTTGTGTGGTCGGAGAAGTTTCATCGGCCATTTTCCATACTTCCGGAGATTCTGCCGGCTGCCAAAGAAACAAAGAGAAGAGACATTGCTGAATTGGGCTTCAAGCTATTTCTTACTCCTAAGAATGTTCTTTAGGTCCATCAAACTTATCACCGCCCTCGTCTTTTTTACTCAGGTAAAATTTTAAACCCATGCAAATCTTTTTTTTTGACAAAGAAACCCCATGCAAATCTAAATTTCTCATTACAATTTAAATTTCCTATACTTTAATAAATACATACACTCCTATTGTTTCTTTAAGTTTTATCTAATTTGAATTTTAACACCTTTTGAAAGCTAAATGCAATATTTTTTTTGGTAATCATGTCAAATTTAAATGCAATATTCAGTCTAGCCTTACTAAATTTAATCATTCTATTCACAATATTTTGGTACGCTTAAGGCATCCTCTCTAAACTTATATTCGCACTAAATTTTGGGTCTTTTAATTTATATCCTGAAGTTTTGAGTCCAAATGCAAAATATCCTCTTACACCATATTTTATAAAAATAAATATATTGTAAATTTGATATACCAAATTATTACTGCAGAGAATAATTAATTTCAAAGATTTAATAATTTTCAGGTGGATGCAAAAGGAAAGAACTTGGCGTGGAAAGCAATAGGATACAATGGACCCAGTTCAGATCATAGTGATCATGAAGAAGAATTAAATGAGAAGAAGACTAACAAGAAGATGCCTAAGCAGATCTTTGGACCACTTTACAATGGCATCATCGATCTCAAAGATCCTAAAGAAGCCGTGACAAAGAAGTTAACAGGTCATGGGTTCACAGTTTCAACTCAAAAGAGCAGTAAAAATAGATCATCTGTTTCTAACCCAGTGATGAAAATCCGGTGTGACGCCGTGGTGGTTGGGTCTGGATCCGGCGGAGGAGTGGTGGCCGGGCTTTTAGCCAAGGCGGGCTACAAAGTTTTGGTGGTGGAGAAAGGAAACTACTATGCAAGAAGCAATCTCTCTCAACTTGAGGGGCAAGCAATGGATGAGATGTACTTATCCGGTGGGTTACTAGCTACTTCTGATATGAACGTAGTGATCCTCGCCGGGTCCACTGTCGGAGGCGGCTCAACCATTAACTGGTCGGCCTCGATCAAGACACCGGAACATGTGATGAAGGAATGGGCTGAGAAGTCAGAACTCGAGTTGTTTGAAAGCGATTTGTATCGAGAGGCAATGGATGTTGTGTGTGAGAGAATGGGTGTTCAATGCGGATTTGTGGAAGAAGGGTTTAATAATGAGGTCTTGAGGAAAGGTTGTGAAGAATTAGGGCTACAAGTGAAGAATATCCCGAGGAATGCTTCATCTGATCATTACTGTGGGTTTTGTTCCTTGGGATGCAAGAAAGGTCAAAAGCAGGGGACTTCAGAGACTTGGCTTGTAGATTTAGTGGAATCTGGTAATGGTTTGATCCTTTCAGGTTGTAAAGCGATGGAAGTCTTGTACGAGAGTGAAGGCGGGAACAAGAAGAAGACCTCCACTGGAATCGCGTTTGTGTTTGAGGAAGAGATTTATGTGGTGGAATCTAGGGCCACGATAGTGGCTTGCGGTGCGCTTAGGACGCCACATCTTTTGAAACGCAGCGGTTTGAAGAATGGTAACATTGGGAGGAACCTTTGTTTACATCCTGTAGTTATGGCTTGGGGATGGTTCCCTGAGGAGGAGAAATGGCCTGAGAAGAATAAAAAGAGCTACGAGGGAGGGATAATGACCGCAATGTCTAGCGTTGTAAACGCAGAAGCAAAGACTACTTATGGCGAAACGGTGATCCAAACGCCTTCTCTTCATCCAGGGATGTTCTCAGGGGTCATTCCTTGGACATCAAGCAATGATTTCAAAACCCGAATGCTCAAATTCTCAAGAACCGCACACGTTTTCACGCTTTTGAGAGATAAAGGAACTGGAACCATCAACTCGAAGAGTTACATCGACTACAACTTAAACGATGAAGATGAAGAGAGTCTAAAGAAGGGTCTTGAGAGTGTCTTGAATATTTTGATGGCCGCTGGAGCTGAGGAGATCGGGACACATAACTCAGAAGGTAAGAGTTTGAATGTTAGAACAGCGAGTGCGGTAGAGATTGAGAGGTTTGTGAGGGAAGAGAGTTCAAAGAGTTTGAAGCATTTGTCGGGGCAGATATGTTCAGCTCATCAAATGGGAAGTTGTAGGATGGGAATAAGACCAGAAGAATCTGCCGTGAGGCCAACGGGAGAGACTTGGGAGGTTGAAGGCCTATTTGTGGCAGACACAAGTGTTTTTCCAACGGCTTTAGGGGTTAATCCGATGGTCACCTGCAGTCTATTGCTTATTGTATTGGACTTAATGTTGTTGAGGCTCTTAAGAAGAAGAAGTGAGGTCTCGTTTTAACTGGACTTCAGTTTTCCACATTGAAAAAATAATATGCTTTCTTAATAATTTTTTAATAAACTTGTTTAAGAGTTTATTTATTAGAGTACCATTTAATTTCGGAAAATTTTATTGCTAGTAAAGAATAGGGATAATGATTCCATTCATTCTGAATAATTGGGAAAGCTAGATTATTTTTTCAGAAAAGTTGGGTGATGAGAGTAACGATAAATTGATAAAAATAAAATAAAAATAACTTTCTTTATTCAAAAAGGGATACAAAATACAAAATGTTTTATAAGTTTTCAACTTGGGAAAGGCTTGATCTATAGATAGTCGATATCAATAGTTTCCTTTTGTTCTGTTTATAAATGCCAAATAATTTAAACTGTCAAATATGTTTCTTTAAAATATTTTAGAAATATTAACACTTTATATTATTATGTATTCTCCACATTTTCATATATATTATATATTTAGCTTACAAATAAGATTTCTCTGAGAAGTTGCCTCACATAACAAATAAGTTAAGATTTTCCCCATCATCTATTTCCATTAAAATGTGTGTGGAAAACATAACTTTGATATAAATAAGAATATTATCCTTTATGGCTTTTTCGCACTCTTTTAGTTTTTGTTTGTTGAAGATATTCTCTAATTTAGTTGACAGAGAAAGATTAAACCTTTATATGCACGTTCGTCCGATTGATTTTAATCCTCAGTCGTATTCTTTCTTGGTCCCGTTTCTTTCATCACATGTTTTGTAGCCGAGGTCAAGGGAACAAAGGTACGACCTAAACTAACTTCCATTAGAATCCTTTTTTTTGTTTCTTAATCGCGCGAAAAGCTCAGATTGTTGGAAACGTAGTTGTGTTCCGAACCACATGACATGAACCAAAAGAGAATATATATGTTTTGTTTACAAGATTACTAATCTTACTTTACCATTGTTCTTTTGATTATGTCCTGGTAAAAATATTACTCTCTGTCCTTTTTCTAACGTAAATAACTGAATAAATCTGCCATTATTATCCTATTGAATTTTGTAGTGGGTGTTTAAACTATGTGTTGATGTACTGATCTTCGGTTTCGTTTTAACAAGTTGCTGATGTTAGCAGGATATGAATAAGAATTACAAAGAATAAAAAGGGGGAATTGCTGATTTACAAGTATTTAGTTGATGATTAGTGTCTTTGTATTTGGAATGTTGAAAGAACATAACATCCCAGCAACCACTTATATATATCATTATCACTTTGTATCCCCAAAAGAGTCTGTTTGAACTTGTGTATGATAATAATTATACATTAGCCTTTTTTTTCCCATCATAACCTCTGACTAATCTAAGGTAATATAATACTCCATCTGTACCAATATTTATGGTTTTTAAAGTTTTTTCACGTAGATTAAAAAAATACAAATTTTTAAACAATTTATCTTGGTTACATAAAAATATCATTAAATAAAATTTATTCAGTTAATTAGAAAAACATATAGTATTTTATAATTAATTACAAAACTCAATTGATATTAAATTCTATCTAAAATAGTGAGAACATCAATTATTTTGGTACAGAGGGATATATAACAACATGGATAATGAAAAGAAAACTTCACACGTGCGGAATCCACGAACCTGTACTAATATCTAAGTCAACCATAGTTGACATTTTCAGGTTTATGTCAAACAGTCAACGTCCGAAATGGAATAAGAAAACAAAATATGGAAGTAGATAAAACTTCAAAGATTGTTACATATTATTGAAGAGTTTTTTTAGTGTGTTCTTTAAAAAAGAAAAAGATTCTAAAAATCAGAAGTACAAAAGGTAACTTAGAGCAGAATTATCGGGGGATGTAGAAGGGTTTCTCTCCCCGTGGGTCCCACAAAAAGCAGCAAATTCGGTCCCCAAAGGCGTGAAATGAGGATTGCTTGCGATGGATTTTTTACACTGTTCGCGGACCCCACTGGCACATGGCAGCCCGCGATTGGTGCACTTTTAATTTTTTTTTTTTTAATCCGAAAAAGTAAAAAAAAATTAGAAACCCACGAAGGGTTTAGCTATAATCCTGCTCTTACTTAGACAAAAACACACATGAACTTGTCAATGATATGTGCCACTCTCCTTTTTGAAACTTAGATTTTACACAAATCCCAAATCTGCCAGTTCCTGACTAGATGGAAGAAAGCGTCGCTCGATAGGGCTAAAGGTATTACAAGGTCTCCCGATAGGATCAAACGGATTGCGCGAGTTCATGTAAAAAGATCTATGAATATTATAAGCAGTTTCATCTTCTTGATTGTTGTTTCCTTGAGAACAACATGTCTCGTTCTGATAAGATCCATCAACAGTATAAGCAGTTTGATCTTGGTTGTTGTCTCCTTCAGGACCCCATAGCTTGTATGGCTTGAAGTTCTTAGTATTGGCCTCAAAATCAAACCCTCCATTACCCTATAACCAAAACAAAAACAAATAAAGTGACATATGTAATAAAATGCAGATATGTAATAAAGAGAGAATGATAATATATATTACCGGCCGAAGAGAAATTGGAACAGGTGGAAAAGTGGCAAAAACACTTTGAGGAACAATCCATGACGGTACACCGTCGGTAAGATCTTGATAAAGTGCAGCACAAGGCATCGGGTGGTAAACATGGTTCAACAAAGGATCATAGTAATTTGAAACGGGATACTGATGTAAAGCAAGAGGTTTACACGCAATTTGTAATCCATCGTTGACTGGTCCCTCAATTGAGGAAGCATCATAATCATCTACAACAGCTTCCGTTTTGCTGAGCTTTTCATTGGAAATTAACAATGGAACTTTTTGGCGTATCTTAGCACCGTCTTGATTGTATGACGAGTATGCGTATGGGAGTGGTGGTTTTGGAGGACGATAAATCTTACTACTTAGTCCTCTTGCTAAGCTCGCAGGAGAATCAACTACTACATTCTGCAAAAAAATATATATATATATATATTAATGACACAAAAAGAAGGAACGAGTTTAGCCAAGAAAGCATCAAATTAGAATGAATGATAAATTGATTCAAATAAAGTAACACACATACTTGCCTTTATTTGAGTTGTGGTGAAAACAATGTAACTATAAAGTTGATAAGAAGGTGGAATATGAAACCCGATATGGTTCCTGCCCTCCGTGCCGTAACATGTCACTGCACAAACATCAAACAACAACAAAAAAACAATTACTTTATCGAAATATTCACTGTAAACTAAACGAAAACTGTATATCAGGTTATATAAATCTCAAACAGAGGTTTCAGATGGTACCGTTTACAAGACATAGGGTCTTGTCATCGTCATTGAGATTATAGAAAAAGCCTTGGTATCGTAAACCGTATTTAGAGACCAGTGTCATAAAGCTTCCAATGTAATCGACGGGATGTGGATTTTGTGGCTGTGGTTTCCGTAAAGATGATGACAGTGGCGAGATATACTGGGAATTATCAATCGCCATCATTCCGACCGAACTAACGTGAAATTTAAGAAAGAAGAAGACTTTTAGTCTGATTAGGGTTTTTTTTTTTCTCCTCCTGTACCTCGCTTCTTGTTTGCAGTATTGTCAAATTTGAAAAATAAGTTTTTTTTCTTTCTAAACTGATATATATTTATATACATATCAAGTGGACAGATATATAGAAAAGAAGAAATTGGAATATATGGTATATTTCCTTAAAAGATAAACATGATTTGTATTGTTTCTCTATCCGATTGAGATTTAGCATTTTACCAGTGTATAAGTATATTCTATTCATTTGACCAAAAAGAAAAGAATATTCTATTCAAGGGCATCAATTCCATCCTTTTTAAAGGATTGCACCTCCCCAGTTAGTATCGTTGGTTCCTGGCAGCGCCTCGTCAAGCACCGGAATATTTCATTACATCACCGAAATTTAGATGAACTCGGTATGGCGAAATAATCGACGGGACTTGGATTTTATTGGTTTTGATAAAGATGATGACAAGATACAACTCTCTGTCGCCATCATTCCGACTAAATTAAAGTGAAAATTTAAGAGAAAAAAGAAGAGAGACTTTAAGTCTGATTAGGGTTTTTTCTATTCCTCATGCCTTCTTGTTTGCAATATTGTCACTAGTAAATATATTAAGTTTAAACATTCATATGTATACATGGGTTTTGCTAGGTATTGTCGAAGAATTTTACGTGTTTTATACAAAAAGGAAAATAATGAAACAACAATCTGTAGAAAATCAAGTAGCAAAATTAAGTTCATAAGACAAAAACAAACATGAACTTGTCAATGATATGCGCCACAGGCCCAAAGCGATACCCTTTTTACACAAAGCCCAAATCTACTAGTTCATGACTAGAGGGAAGATGTGGAAAGGGTCGCTCGATAGAGGCGAACGGTCAACGGATTGCAAGGTCTACAGTTCTGGATGTTGACATTGTGGAGGAGGCAATGATGATGAACAGTCAAGGGATACTGCAAACTCTCAGTCTCGATTATTCTGATGAAACTCAACGAGAATATTAAGAAAGAACAAAGGGGAACTTGGTCTGACTATTAAGGTTTCTTGCTCTCTCTCGCTAGTTCTCTTGCTTGAATATCTCTATTGTTGTAAGCTTATTGATATTTATAGGAATTAGGAGACAAAACCTTGGTTTAAAAAAAAAAAAGACAACCCGTGTGTTCGTGGCGTTGGCGGTTGCTCTCATGGGCTATAGGTAACGTAATGGGCCTCAATGTCACGACTCGTCCTTCATGTGTAAACAGCCGAGAAGCTAAATTAAACCGGTTTTGCTTGTGTCTCTGGTTAACTGGTTCTAGAGTTCTGTTAGGATGAGTGGTACTTTGGTTTGCTTCAGTTAAAAATACTAATGCAAAAATATTTTCTATTGTTAGAAAATATGTTCATAAGTTGTTACAGAAACAAACATATTGTGACTTTTTTATTCAACCATAAGATTTGTTGAACAATGATCGTCTTGACTTTACACATGTTTTTTGAAAATGATCAAAATTTTCGTAATAAAATAAAATGAAACTGTTGGTGTTCCAGTAGACATTCATAATGGATGACTCGGACTCAAGTCACTCAACAAACAACAACATTGTGATTGTGAACTTTCTACCGACCACCTGATTCCATTACACTTCATATCTAAATTTTTTGTTTTATCTACTCTAAAGTGACTAATGTCAGAAAAATTCATTTTATTTGCAGTGTGTAATTAATCTGGCTTATGACTGATGACTTAAATCCCGTTTTCAATCTAAACGAAATTACTTAAAGAAAATGTAGCAGTTACGGTTTATGTGACTATGTCATTATATGGTTTTCGGTGTATATTGACCAAACAGGATTGTTTTTGGGAAAAAAAATATCAATAACTTGTAAGATTAAATATCAAATGATAAGCTTTACAAGTTTAGGACGAAGCATGATACTATCTTTTTCATCTCCGAATTTGAAGTTTTGTTACAATACTTCTTTACATCATCCCTCGACTTTTTCGGCCATAAGGAGATAGAATAGAAGTTTTACCGCTTGTTATCCTAACACTCTAAGTCTTTAGGCCAATCGAACGGCCACTGAACTAATTAACCTAATTTTTTCTCGTAAATAATTATTTAATATCTTATACTCTATATACTTAATCTAAGATTATGGATTGCAGCCAAAAAGTCAACTAATATACAAACACACTATGCCAGACTGTTTATTCTTCGTGATTAGATAAATGATCACATATATTAATTCTGCAACACTCCACGTAATGAAGTTGATAGATAGTACACGTACTTAACTTGCAAATTTATAACTAATATGTTCACAAGTCAAATAGATATTCTACGTATAAGAGCTATAGTTCTAAGTTATTTATTTATGGTCAAAGCAAAAAGCCTGCTTCTTCATGAAAGTTTTTTTTTTTTGAACTGATTTTTCATATTAAAAGACATAAAAGAAAAGAAAAAGTTACAAGCCTTAAGAGGCCTAAGTTTGTTTATGCCCAGCCCAATTACAGAATCTCATATCAATAATCCTAAATTTAGCCAAGCCCAAATTAGAAACAGAGGATAAGTACAGCTGAATTCGACATACTTTAAAAACTTATTTACAAAGTATGATTACTTATGCCTACATCATTATTTTAATGCAGATATGTTGACAAATCGTCGATTGGCCTGATTTTGTACGGATACGTAAAAATATTCAATCTGGTACGAAATAAATAAATATTAGGACTGTGAAAGGATATGAATCATATGATTACGTAGAAATATCGATATGCAGTATCCTATAAATGTTTTTAAGTTCTTGTATTTTATTTGCGTTTGTATTCTTTATGAAAGTTTTTTTTACTATCTACAAAATAAATTCAAACAGTCAATATTCTTGTTAACATTGGGAAGAGTGGATTTTTGGTTGATAAAATTAGCATTGGGTCAGTATCGGCCAGTTAAGCGAGTCCTTTGAAACGATAAAAATCCTTTTATAAAATTAAAAAAAGTTTTAAAACGATAAAAAGTTTTAAAATGATAAATGTTTGTTTAACAGACATTTTATTTTTGACATTTAAGTCAATAAACAAATTTAGTGTCCGGGTGAGTAAATCAAATACGTGACACCCATGAGAAGATTACGGGTCACAATCCGATCAAGAGTGAATCCATGATGCTACTGCTTGATGAAAAAGTGGAATATGTTGTGAATCGAGAGAGAATAAGGAATTGGTCGTGTATTATTCATAACATAATGTGCCTTTTATATAGGGAATCAGCGGCGGACCCAGCAAAAAATATCTCTGGGGTCAAAGGTGCTTTAGGGGAGAATCGAACCATTGTTTGGAGGTTCAGTGGTAGAGTTTCCTACCAACTTCGCTGTGATGTAGTTATGTTACAGTTTACAAATACTTAATTTTGTTATTTTTTGGGGTGTCAGTTGAACCCACACCTCTGCACGTGGGTCCGCCTCTGTAGGGAATCACAAGATAGATAAACCGTCATAGATAAATGGAAATAGTACAAATCCTAAATCAATAAGGAAAAAGGTAAACCGCCTAAGTGAAAAGAAAATTGTCTCTTTGGTTATTGCATTCACTAATTGGTTCATAACATAATAAAGAGAAGATTTTGTGGAGGTGAAAAAACCTAAACTTTTTTTTATCACATTTTTTTATCACACTGAGGTGAAAAAATCTAAACAAGTGCTCAAAAAGAGAGATGGTCACAATGCTCACAAGAAAGAGATGCGCAAACTTATGTCAAAAAATCTAATCCCCGTGCGATATGACTGGGGTTTTATTAGCTTAAACTCATTTATCGGTATATAGTCGGAGTTGGGTTGAAACGTACCAGCAGCATATACGTGATTCACATATGTGGTGTGTTCACGGTGTATTCGCATATGATCTAGTGCACATGCAGATAAAATGGGCATGTAGTTAAACTATGGACATATAGTTATTTTACCAAATAAAAACTATGGTCTTAAATTTATCATATTAAAAAATCTATCATATTAGATCGTTTGGCCGTAGTTTTTGATTTTGAATTCTTAATGCGAAATGGCTAGAGATGTTTTCTGCTATACCTAGATGTAGATTTTCACTACGGAGTTAGAAACTCATGGGAACCTATACTTTCAGAAATTTATAAATGGTAACATAAAATAATTTGAGATATAAAAAACTAATTAATTTTACATATGAACTTTTTCCCTTGTATATATTTATGAACTTCTTGTAAAAACAAGATAATGCAATATCACTACACGGACCGACATTTTCGGGACCGTTGAGCATGAAATATCTACATATTATTCTAAATGTAGAATATGAACGTGAAAATCATGAAGTATGGTACATTTAAAGGACGAGAATATGACGTAAATAATACAAAGTCCCCAAAACAAGTAAACATTGTTTAAGTCTATAGTGTTTTTTTTAGAAATAATAGACTTGCATTATTTTTCTTTTCAGGAGTAATCAGCGTTTTTATCCTGTAATCTCACACATCATTTGGTTAAAACCAATTTTCCATCTGGTAGTCATGGAACTTTTCAGTGAGAAAGGACGCAGAGGATTTCTGTCTAGATTTTCTATTCGAAGACAATCTTACTTAATTGTTTTTTCTATATCGTACTGTTGGTTCACTTGTCCATTGCTCATTTGCTCATATAGATGGTACTTTTTTGTCAACACTCATAAGATACTATTTAGTACTATCTGCTAGTATAACTTATTTCAGAATAGAAATACAAAAGTGATTGAAATAAAACGATAATAAGACAGATAGTGACTAGAAATATATCGCCCGTTTGATATTTTTGCCCCCGAGGAATCAATTACAGCTGTGCATCAATATCTTCAATCATGATATAAGTATATAATGATTATATACAGCGACGATGACCACATAATTCATAGGTGAATGATGGTCAAAGTCGTCCGTCAATCTAATTAACAAATGTCTATAAACATTGTGGCAATTCTAAGGATTCTACACTCATTCATTGATCTGGTACTTGAGTCTACAAACAAACTATGTTGTGGTGTAAAATTACGTTTGGAACAAAATAATTTATTTAGGTGTCCTCGTTCATTTTTACAGGATATTTGGAACGAAATAACTATCCTCAAAACTTAAATAAAATTACTGAAATAAGATAGTACTAATTATAGTGGGATGGTGCAATGACGATTTAAATTCTTAAATAAACTTACATAATCTCACAAAACATACTGTATACTACAAAGTAACTATCATAGTGCACATAATATATTCATTTCCAAATATATCTACTTATTTTGCCAACCATATTTCTTTTGTTAGGACATTGTAAAATTAATCTTTCAATACAAAAAAAAAAAATCTATGAAAACTATATATTATGTATAGCTTATAGTATTTTTTGGGTTCATAACGACACACATGTTAGATATTTGACTTCTTTGTTAATTTCATCCTATTTTTGCGGTACAAGTTATTTTCTGTCATTTCAAATAAACGATTTTATTGTGTAATAGACGAAACAATCAACAAAGTGTAAATTATTGATTTTGGTTTTTCTCCTGGTAATCGATTCAGTAATTCACTAACACGTACACACACATATACTTATATGTATACTATAAAACGAAATTAAAAACTTGGAAAGTCCCAGTCCAGGACGAATCAGTTAAATATATTCATGATATTTTGTGGGATGAATGAAATACAATTAAGATATTCATATAAATTTTTCCCTGAATTTGAAACCTCAATGACCAACTTTTCCCCATCTTAAACTAAAAATAATAAGAAAATTGCATTTTTTCTTTGTACAATTGGTGCTCTCCTGTTTTTCCATTTTTTGAGATTTTTTAACCTACCAAAATCTTGAATTTTTTCTTTCCATTTCTCCCTATTTTTCTTTAGCAGGAAAAATTAATTGTTGTTTTTCTTCTTTAGTCCCCCTCTAAAAAATGCTAAGGGGCAATCACGTAACTCTCGATATCCGACTTCCGAGCCAGCATAATGGGCAGTCCGTTTTGGGGAAGTGCAAAGGGTCCATACTGAATCCCGTCGCTCGCTCCAACTATTGACCATCTGATATTACAAAAACACCCCTTATCAACATAGAGAAACAAAACAATTTTAAAGTAAATGAGGAGGTAAGAAGTAAATAGTACACACACACCTGTACTTGGTGGTTAGATGATGTATCATGATAGACATCTCAAGCTTGGCTAATTCATTTCCAGGACACGAGTGGGTTCCATTACCAAATGGCATGAAAGTATTGGGTTTTGGAGCCACCTATGTACCAAATAAATAATATCAATACAAGTCAATCCCCAAAACTAAAAAGAGTATTGTTTTAGAAGATTAATACATTACCTCAAATCTTGATGGATCAAACTTCTCGGGATTTGAAAAGATATCAGCACTATGGTGAATGTTTCTGAAAAGCGGCAAAACTTTCCATCCCTTAGGTATCAAATATCCTGTAAAAAGTAAACAATGAAAATAAGTTCAAAGACTATGGTTTGGGATTCATGAAAATGATACGTAAATTTTATGTAATACCTTCATACTCGACGTCTTCTACAGCTTCTCTGAACGTGAAAGATAGGATCGAAGCGACTCTCAATGTTTCTTGAATGACTCTTGAGGTTATTGGCATCTTTTTTGTATCACTCCAAGTTAGAGACTCTCCTTCTCCTTTGTCTTTCCTTATTGCCATCTGCTCTTCCTGTTTAAGTAAAAATAAAACTATCAAGAACAATAACAAATATTACAAAACTACCACTTTTATTACCAGAAACGACAAATACGTGTCAGTATAAAGTACTTACAGTAACGGCTTCTAGAACGTTGGGATTCTCAGCTAAGTACTTGAGGATCCACGTCATCACACTCGCCGTCGTGTCTCTGGCCGCGAAGATCACTCCGATGATGTTATCGGCGATCTGTTCGTCGCTCAGCTCTTCTTTTTCTCCCATGAATGAACCGAGAAGATCGTTGTGCGAGGATCTGTTCTCTCTTCTCTCAGATAAGATCCTAGCGAGGATCTGCGAGAGCTCCTTGCGAGCCTTCATGGCTCTGTGGAAGAGCGTTCCAGGGAGATTTATAGGCATCGAGTTGTAGCCTTTCTCGAGAATGTAGTAGCATCGTTTTAGATCTTCTCTGTATAAAACCTCGTCTTTTCCGAAGATCGAGAGCAACGCAACGTTGAATGTGTACTGATGAGAGAAAACAATAGTTTCAGAAACAGAGGATATATAAAGAAACAGAGATGCTCTGTTTTTAACCTACAAAAAACAGAGATGCTCTGTTTTTAACCTACAAAAAACAGAGATGCTCTGTTTTTTTAACAGGGGAAGTATGTGTCTTACTGTTTTCATTTCTTGATAAGTGTTGATCATTGTTCCGTCCCAGTTTCGGAGGGAGTCCTGAGCGATTGATTCGATGTCGGGAACCATGTCTCTGATTGCTTCAGGCATGAAAGCACGGAGGACAAGCTTCCTGAGTTTAGCGTGGTAATCACCTTGGTGGAAGAAGATGGCTTGTTTACCCAACATCCTCTCTTTACTCGCCGGAAAAGTCGGTTTGAAGAGATGAGACTTGGTCACCAGCACAAACTTGGCAGCTTCGGGACTCGAGATCATCACACATGGACATCCCAATACATGTGTCTTGAACACCGATCCATACCTGTAAAAAAAAAGACCAAACCTTTTTTTCAACACGAGTTCATCAGTTTTTGGCAAATTAGTACATAGCAATTTTTCGAAAGCACCGACCTTTTCTGTTTGGATGCGAAAAAGACATTAGGGTCTTGAGAATAGAGCTGGAAAGTCTCGCCGACGTAAGGCCAGCCCATTGTTCCCGGCGGGAGTGGGAGTTGCGAGGTTCCACGGCGGCGCTTAGAGACTAAACACCGGAGAAAGTAGAGGAAGATAATTCCGGTGAAAAGAGTGAGAAGCAAGGCGGAGAAATCCATTTTTCTTTATAAAGAAAAATAAAAAAAATTAAAGTTTACGTTCTGTGTCCAGCAAAACCCACTTCGTATGATATGATAGTGGGAAGGGGAAACAGCTGAACAACAAAGAACTTGTGACTTCGAGTTATTAAAACAAAACAGAAAAAAAGATATTTTTGTTTTTTGTTTTATTGTGTAATGGGAAGATGTATTGTGATGCAAACCAAGTGGGAGATGTGAAGGGTTTTTATAGGCTCTTCTCATGTGTTAGATGAGAGAGAAAAAGATGAATGAGAATGAGAAGAGAGAGGTTTCTCTATACAGAGACGCACTGATTAACGAGACAGCTCATTTGAGAGAGACGACGATAGCACGTGGCAGAGAGCATGCAAAAAGAGCGTGTGAGATTTTGACCAAACAAACAAACTAAATTAAAGAGAAGCAACTTATTAAAAGAGATGCAGAGCCACTCAGAAGGACTAATTAGTTAGTTTATTAATTATAAAGCCTAATCTATACAAAGAAAAAAAATAGAGCAATTTGGCCCTTAAGTTGAGACAAATGTAAGGTACGGGAAAGGTTTATGTTTTTTTTTTTAGTTATAAGTAACTCTGTGGACCTTTTTCGGTTAAAAGGCTATGCTTTAAAAGCTTATTTGGTTTTAAATGTAAACTCCTGTGCTTAATAATTTAATTTCAAAATTTTTAAGAACTAACCATTGTTCACCGTTAACTATTTCCTTGGACTTTTTAAATCTCAATAAACACATTTTAACACGTTTTGAGTTATTCGAGTTTTTTAGAAACAAGTATTGCTCTGAATTATTTTTTATGTAAATTATTTAATATTTATGCAGTTGCTACAGAAATCGTATATGTTATATATGTATGCAGTACCTTGTTATGCAAACTACTTATACAGAACTAGATAAGCATAAATTTTCCTTTCTATAATAATTTATTGTTATTTTGAAATTTTGTACAAAATAATATATGTATAAATTATAATTTTTTATCCAGAGGTTCTTTTTGTGAATTTGAGTTTCAGTTATAAATTTTATTTATAAATTAAAAGCCAAAAATGAAAAAAATAAATTGTAAATTTTTCATGTAGTGCTACATCCTCATTTTTTTTTGTAATGCATAATATCAATTATTGGGTACCAAATAAAAGAACAAAATCCAATTGCACTGGCTTTAGTGTTGGATGTGGAAGACATGAAACAACATGTTTGATGGAGTAGCTCCTTCAAATAGTTCACACTAGAGCTAGTAGCCGAGCATATCTGCATATGTAAGACCACTTGCAACGGGGGTCCGTGAGGGATTCGAAGCCCGAATCCGTCCCTTTTTTTTAATTAAATAATGGGTTTTGGGCCGATTGAGCGAAGGAGCAGTACGGACAAGTCCGTGAATAAGGGCTTGACGGATCGGGTCCGTGGTGCACGTGGCGGCTTTCTCAAACGAGAATCTATTTTCCTTCGGAGAGGAAAAAAATCATTTGCGATTAAACCCAAAAAAAAACGAGAGCTCGAGACGAAACGCGATTCGTCTCCGTCGTCGATCCTCCTCTTCCGTCCGATTGAGAGGTAAATTCGATTCTTCTCTGGTAGATTTAAGGTTAGGATAGGTTGTTCATCTCGTCTCCCTCTATGATTCGTGATGTAAATCGGCATGCTCGTTTCATTTAGGGTTCGTTTCTGTGAGATTTCAAATCGATAGAGGGGTTTGGATTTAGGGTTCTAAATAGTTGTGTGGTCTTGTGTGGTCCATAGTTGCATGCCATTTTGTTTAATTGGAACTCGATTGTTGCATGTTAATTGCTTTGTAGTTAGTGATTTCCCACAGAGTCGAGTAGGTTTAGTTGCTGCGGTTATTGTAGTTATTGGTGTGGTGTGGTTATTGTTGTTGTTTGCTCGGACACTACTTTTAGTTACAAACTCTTTGCTTGTTTGCAGATGACAACTCCCCAGGAACCTCATTTCTTGAAGCCTCTGCTTCCTGGTTTTCATAGTGGCGTGACAATACCACTTGAATTCTTCTCAAAACACATACAAGGGAGTGAGAAGAATAAACCATGGAAACTAAGATCGGACGCTTCGATCAAGTTTGGGAGGTGATACGAGAAGGCAGGACACTCACCAAAGGTTGGAAAGAGTTTGCCACAGCACATGATCTTCGAATCGGTGACATTGTCATCTTCAAACACGAAGGAGACTTGGTCTTTCATGTCACTCCTTTTGGTCCTAGCAGTTGTGAGATTCAGTATACAAATCCTCACAACGTTAAGGAAGAAGCCGACGCGGATGATGCTCCTTCTTTCTCATTCGACTACTGCTTCTTGGCTGAGGTCACTACTACAAATCAAAAGGAAGATCACCTGGTAAGTAAACTTTTAATAGTTATACACCATATCAGTTATGAATATTTATGTCTCTTTTATTTCTGTGTTTGTAGTTTCTTCCGTGGAAGCTATGCGGTGTACTGCTTTGAACCAACAATGCAAAGAGGTAAAACTTGTCAACAAGGACGGAAAGTCATGGACTGCGAGCTTTGGATTTAGCGAATCAGACGGCGCATATTACATCAGCAGAGGGTGGAGAAAGTTTTGCCGTGATAACAAATGCACCAACGGAGACTTGTTTGTCTTCAACGTGGTTGGAGACGGACGACAACTCCATTACTGTGTGTATGTCCGGAAAGGAAAGAGGGTACTGAACTACTGATCAATCACTTCAGCAGAATCAATGGTGAGTCTTCTCCATTGACTTGTTTGTGTTGCCTATATCTTCAATGTTACTACTTTGCTTCTGCTTTAACTTGTGTTCTCTTCTTCTACAGGTACCATTGTTTCTACCTCACGAAATTAGATGGCTCTTTTGCTGTCTTTCCTCTCTATCATCTTAACTTGTTTCCTTTTGTTTCATTAGCAACTTATCAACTTATGTCTTCGATTTGTAAAACTTGAATGGTTTTCTAAGTTAAGCATTATCGAACTTGATTCCTTTGTTGAATCGTAGACTGATCATGAGGTTGTTTTAAGTTAAGAAACAACATAAAGTTTTAAAACATAGTTTTTCTACATCTGAAAACCCAAACCAAAATATTAAAACATATATCGAAAGCCAAAACTTAAACTCCACCCTTTGAAATCTCTAAAATGGCACTCTTTATCCCTATATGAGAAGCAGAGATAGTGTTTAGGTCAACGATGATATGTTAGCCATGCGCAGAGAAGTTCGAGATTTAGAGAATCATGATCGTTTGAAAGCTGATTTAGTCGAAAATATTTGGCAAAAATTTGGTGATGAATAATGAATAAATAAGCTTTGTATTTTATAAATTTCTAATTTCTGTTATGTACTCTTAATGTATTCAATAAAATGTTTTCATAATTTTAATAATATATTTTAATAATATATTTATGTTTTCTGAATATTTTCAATTTTTATTTTTAAAATTAATATTATTATTTTATTCCTATGAACTCCTTCCTCGGGTTCACTAATGCAGAAAATAACAAATCGGGTTCATAACTGTTCATGGGCCCACAAAAATATTTAAAGTTGGTGAACCCCCTTTGGGGTTCACCATTGCTGATGCTCTAAGTCATAAACGGTTTTTGAGCTATCATTCTCTCTCTCTGTAGATATTCTTGCTCTTCTTTCTTTTTTGTTCATCTTCTTCGTTAGAATCGCTTCTCTCTGACAGCATGACAGCCATTATAGGTTTGGTTTTCTCGTTTTCTATTTGTTTTCGTTTTTCCTCGATCTTTTGGTTAGTTTTTTTGTCTTTCAGTATAATATTTTAGATTTGTATCTACAGATTTTTTGGTGGTTAAGTTTTATCGTTGGCTGTTTAGTTGACGATTTTTTTTTTTAGATTTGTCTCTATTCTAGTATGTTTCTCTTCTTTTTGAATTATAGATGGTTTCTAAAAAATTTCGTTCTGTTTTTGGATTCAGGGATTTAGATCTATCTTTGATCGGCATCTATGTCTCTAGAGAAAAATCTATTTTCCGCTGGCACAGTTCTATGGATTAGTTATAACTTGTTAGATTAGCATCTCAACATCTATTAAATCTGTTTATGATCAATGAATTTTTCAC
Source organism: Brassica nigra (assembly GCA_016432835.1). Lineage (NCBI taxonomy): Eukaryota > Viridiplantae > Streptophyta > Magnoliopsida > Brassicales > Brassicaceae > Brassica > Brassica nigra. The sequence goes on along the minus strand of CM028247.1, from coordinate 8,659,179 downwards.
TGAAAAATGAATAGTTTTTATATTGTATAATAATATTAATAAATTGATTACAACAGTAAATACACTGATATACTACTTCTGCATCATACTATTTTTATAGTATATTGATATTGCTCTGGTATCAACTCTTCTAATCAAGACCTAAACAATTTATAAACTTCTTTGCAAAAGAAAAACAATCTATAAACTGTGGCTAAAACGTTTAACTAGATGGCATTGTAAATCCATGTTAAGATCCACTAATTCGATTTTTCCCTAGCTATATCAGCATGCATTTTGTTTAACTTGTTGACTTAATCTTTTGTTCGTTTTTTTTTTTAATTTCATCTTGTATTTAACTTGTGAACTTGATTGTAATCTATAGAAAATATTTAACATGATTACCAAAAAAAAAAAATCTATAGAAAATACGTACATTGCATACATATGTATATATATGGGTAAATGACTAGCTACAACACTGTCAACAAAAATTAACCCTTGCAATAATTAATTGATACGTATAAAGACGCATATGTATTGTTTTTGTCAAGAATATAAATTTTAGATTTAATCTGGATGATTATACGTAGATTGCAGTAGCAATAATCACCAACCATCTCACACCTGGTCATATTTCTCTTGACCTACTAATGATAAACACTTGCTACATTAGCGTACACACAAACAAATATCAATGATTATTAGTATTATATAGCTAAAAGCATCTTTCTAGAATTAATTAATGAGCCAAATTATGGGATTTAAACCTAGCCTGATTTGATCAAAACAAGAACACATCTGTCGATGATATAATTCATATATAGCTGTAAGTGCTGTGCATGTAAGAATTCATTTGTAGAGTCGTTACCAAACAAAAGGTAACATTTTGTGGAGTCCAAATTTAGTTTTTCCATTCATACTGATTATTTTGTCCCCGCTGCTAATAAATTTAAAGATATATACGTATATATATACTATTTATATATACTAAACAAATGCTGAATTTGGGACCGTCAAAACTTATTTGTCCCGGCATTTAAAAGTTCGGCGACTTACATGTTGTCAAAAGACTTCAGTGACACCTGGCTCGCAGGCCTCTTTTAGTCTCTCAATTATAAAATAGTAAAATATTAAGATCAACTTTTCATATTTGTAAGCACCAATACCACATGATTAATATAAGATAAATGTAAGACAATTAAAAAAGATTTTTAAAAAAAATTTCAACCTGACGACGAATCTACAAAATTTTATAACTTCAAATGAAATGAACCATCAAATGAAGGCGAGATTTCCTTTTTCAAAATAGACTGGATCTGGATTGGACATCACGAACCAATATTTTTCAGGAGTATAACTAGGAAAACTAAATATACAAACAAAACAAATAACAGCTTGCCTCAATTAATTAATAAATTTGTCCCAGTCAAGTTGAATCTGAATATGTAATTTATAAATCACACAGACGAACCCAAAATTAATGTTTTGGCAACATGAAGCACACGCGGTCGGAAATAAATAGATTGCGGGGTGGTTGGTTATTGTACGTACGAATGGTAAGACCTATTCTAATTTTAAACAACATACTATAACTAACATCCTCACTAATCAACTAATCACTATGTGTATGTATCATTTTATTAACTATTTCAAAATTTTACCTAAAAATGAGTAGTCCCAAAAGTAGTCACATACGAATCAATTAGTTAACTTGACATGATTTTTTTTTTTGCTCTAGTTCCTTGTTAGTTTACGTCATTTACTAAATTATTTAGTATCATATAAAACCAAGTGATAAAGTGACCATGATCATCATCAACATGCTATTGTAGTACTGGTGATTGGTTTTTGTTTAAGTTTTCTTATCATTGTAAAATTGACATAGCGACTACATACTTCTAAGCTTAGTTAAAAAATGGAATGTAATCATAGTTTGAAAATCATCTAAGAAACATAATCAAGAATGAAATATGACAATCTACAACGATTAGATTCAATAAATGCACGTGAAACAAATAGTTCTACGTGTGTATGTAATACAAGCAATCCACGTAACTTTTTTTTTTAGCTAAATCAATCCACGTAACTTTATAATACAGAAATATAATTAGGGGGAAAAACTAAGTATCCGAAAGGTTGATCGTTCTTCGACCGACCATATTTTTCATAACATGCAGACCTTTATTTGCGTGCCTGACAGAAGATTACTTTATATAGAGTTACGTTGGCAATTTCCCAATTGGGTACATATCTTTTCTTTTTAAAATTAAATAAACAATTTATATTCGCGGACAAAAAAAAAAACAATTTATATTCTTTTTTGTCGGAAAAATAAATATTTTGCGAAGGAAAGGGGAAGAAGACAAATGGGTTATGGGCACCATTACGAACATTGATTAATACTTCAAAACACTTACCAAAAAAAGGTATATATTTGCCACAACAGATACGAGTTATGTCCCGATAAGGCAAAATATGGAATGTATTTGATTTTGAATAAATAATTAAAATTCCTTTTTAATTAAACTTGTGCATTGATTTCATTGTGACAACACAACTTAAAAGACTTTATTGAGTCAGTTCGCTATATTGTCTACATATGGCCAGTATTGTACATTTATGTACGTACGCGGACACGAAATCACACCTTTTTGATATATTAGTTTATAATTTTTCTGAAAATGTTGTTGGTTTCCGTATCGCTCTATTTATATTTTAGAAAAAGAAAAAGGAGGATAAGTTTTTTTTTTGGTTAAGGAGATAAGTTTTTTTTCCAAAGATGCAGCTCGGTTTCCATCATCGAAAAACAACTGTCACTCGCCTGCATTTTTATTTTTGGTTTTTAACGTACCAATTCGTTTCCGAAGGAAGCTAACATGTTAAAATTTAAAAAAGAAATACATTACCAGGCAGGTCCGGCCCTGATAGGAAGCTTTAGAAACATGAGCTTCCGGTCTTTAATATTATATATAGTTTTTGACCAAATTTTTCAATAAAATTGTCTAGTCTAGTGGTGTCAAACGTATCATATCATCGATAACACCCTGGGTTCAAACCTTGGTAGAACCTCCAGCCTTTTTATTTAAAATAGCTTCCGGTCTTTGATAAGTCAGGAACGGTACTGTTACCAGGTCGAAACAAAAGTCGACATAAAAATAGATGTGAGACTGAAGTTTGGTTGTTCTATGTAGAAGTTAGAAATCAATGATACCTTATCATACATGGAATTAGCAATTTTGCATTAGAGTCGAATCAATTTCTGATTTAAACTAACATAATGACTTGTTATCCAGCAAAAATCACTAGGCCACTGCATATGGTTAACTACTTTCAGTCTTTAAATGGAAAACTTTTCAATTAGGTGAATAACAACGGAAGATCTATTGAAAATGCAAAAAGATGTTAAATCTTGAAAAAATTAATAGTTTAAATATTATATAATTGGATAAGGCTGCCTTGAAAATATTCTTGGCTATATAACTTCTGCATACTTGCTTACAAGTATGCATTTTAAACGCAGTTCATCAGCATTGTATTATTTAAGCACGCATATTAATTGTATCAAACAAAACTATGTATGTACTACATTGTGCATATGTATAAATTAAAGGATAAGCTAAAAAAAAACTTTACAAAATAGAATTGCAATTAAATAAGAATCGAGCCTAACGCCTAAACATGGTAGAAAGAACTTTAAGAATCGCGTAATGATAATTTAGAATATGATTATTGGTAAGTTCTAACATAGTTTCTCACCCTTATATTAATGAAATTAAATGCAAAAAGGAAAAAAAAAGGAATTGGTGTCATACGTCTCTCTGCATAGAAGTTATTTTTGACAATTAAGAAACTCAAATGGAAGGTGTCTTCTTCCTATTGCTTTACTTTTATTTTTAAAATTTTAATTATGGAACTAAATATTATTATTATTATATATATTAGATACTCATTGGAAGAAATCTACCAATAAGAGTACCTCCAATAGAAGTATATCAAGGAGTGCTTCACTTTTAAAATAAAGATACAAACTAAAAAAAATAGAAAAGAGTGTAGTGAAATTCTAAAATTGAAGCTTATAGGAAATTCATTAAAACCTTTAATGCCATGTGTTCACTTATTGTCCATTTATTGATCATTTTAATCTTTTTAGAAAATTAAAGTGAATTATATAGATAAATTGTATTAAGATAGTAATATTAATTTGTTTAGATACTTGTTTCTAGAGTATCTCCAATCTAAAACTCAATTTTTTTCTTTCAAAATAGAATAAGAGAGAAAATAAAGTAAAATTACTCTAACCCAATTTCATATTTCACTCTATAATGGATTAATGTACAAACAAAAAATAGATTACTTTATTTACGGAGTAAACTTTATTATAGAATAAATTATGGAATTGGGTTGGAACATTTCTTACTCCATACTCTATTTCACTCAATTTGGGAATAAAAAATGGAATAAGGTCATAGATACTCTTAGTCACACGTGTTGATAACTCTCTTTTTTTCTTTCTTTTTTCCCCTTTTTTTTGTAAAAGGTGACAATACCTCTCTCTCTACATGACTTCTAGGGTTTCCGTATACTAAACTGATTCATTTATGTATATAGATTCATTTTCGGTTTGAGCAAAAAAGAAGAAGATTCATTTTTGGTTTTTTAATATACATTAGATAAAATGTTCTCTCTTTATATCTTGACGTGTCTGGTACTGTAGAGAAAACGAATTTGCCTATGATTTGTTCTACTCGTCGTTTTTTTTCTTGGATCAAAGTCATCATCGTTTTTATCAACTAAAAAAATCAGTTACAAAAAAAATGTTAAACCAGAGCGGTCAATATAGTACTTTAAATAGTTACTAATCATAAAAGAGGATTCAAAATACTAAGCTCAAATTTTCACTGATTATTTTGCGTATAATTTGTCACAATTTAAAACTATTCCATAATCTCTTACCAATCCCTCTAATCGTTAAAAATCGTGCTGATATATATTTAACTAAGTGGTGCAAAATAATTCATTAAATCCATTACAAATTTATTATCTATTTATCACGTACCAATCCCTCTTATTTTTAATTATTTTATAGCAATTTATTGTTTTAGTTTAAGAACTAGATATAAACACATTAATATTGGTTAGTATGTAGATAAATTTTTCACCAATAAACTCATAACAAATAAGGAAAAGAAAAAATGAAAATAGTTTATTATTTTGAGAGATTCACAATATTTTCTTGAAAAAATCTTTTAACACTTTTTTTTTAAATTCTTTTAACACTTGTCAGTTTTTAAGTGGTTCATATTTTCAAAATATTAAAATATACTCTTAAAGGCTTATATAGTTTTCATCTACTTCTGACTTAAATAATTTTCGCTCATTGAACCATTTTAAATCACAAATGGTCCATCGAAAGCTATTTTCTCCAACTAGATACTTTTAGTAAAAGTATCTAGCGATGACGACATGAATCTATATAAATAAGATATGATCTGATTCGACCACATGTATATTTCGACTGCAGATTCACAGATATATATTAATAATTCTTTTACTGATCTCTTTATAAATAATGGCATTATCATGTAAGCTCATCTTTTGTGGTTACAGCTCAATGGATATTTTCTAAGATAAAAAACAACCATTTAGGAGGACTCGTGTCCGGGTGTAATGTGCAAGCTGCAAAATCGTACCATCTTCTAAAAGCGACAAGCAAAAGTGAGACTGGGTCTATTCACATTGATAGTTACAAGATAATATATTTTTGTATAAGGTTTGCCATTTATTTGCATTAGAAGAAAAACTATTCAAGGTTTGGTGTTTTTCTTAGAGCCAAAATGATCCAGATGAGGTGGCTTATAGTTATAGGAATTAGCAAAATTAAAATGATCATCACTAGAACTATTATTTAAAAAAAACTTTGTAATATATCTCTTCTCTATTTTTATTTTATTTAGAATAATAGTAAGACAAACCATTAGAGATATTTTAATAAGGCTCATTTTCTGCCAACGAATATTTAGCCACTTATGAATACTACATAAGGCACCAACAAGGTTTATTTCTATATATACATAGAAAAATCAATCATAAATTTGTATTTTATCACACAAACAGACTTGGTCTTATATTTATTATACCATTATTTAAGAACTAATTTTGTTGATTTGTCATGGTTTCTATATAATTAGGTTGAATCATTAATTTTATAAACAATTTTTATGATTTAGCTAATGGTTTATCATTTTTCATAATTATTACATGTCACTTAATTATTATAATAACCACTTTTAGTAATATTTACATGTTTGGAAATTCATAATACAACTTTAATTGCTCATCTAGGAAATAATGACACTTAACAAATTCTAGCGATAATATCATAGTTATTTTTTATTTAGTATATATTCATTTGTGAATTGATATTTTCACTCCGATCTTTCACATTAAAAGTTAGAACGATTAGAGACAATGATACTTTTAAAAATTAGGTGTTTTTATTTGATAATTGATTATAAATTTTTATAATAACAAGTTAGTCAAAAATAAAAACATATTTTCAAAATAACAAATAACTCCTTTATATATTGTTGTAATTCAAAAAAATATTTTGAATCATAAAAAAGATTTCCTATTATTTACGATCATCCTGATAACTGATGAGAAAGGGATAAAAAGATTTTCTAATTATCCATAAAATAACTATGCCCCTATGAGTTCAACCAAGAACGAAACATACAAGTTAGTGATATCCAAAATACATCATTTTTGGTATTTAAGTCACATCTATGAGATAATATTTATGCAATTGTGGTGACTATAAAAGTCCATCCAGAAGTAATATATATATATATATATATATATATATATATATATATATATATATATATCTAACTATATCCAATCTCGTTTAATAAAATACTGAACTGGAATGTTTCATGAATAGATTTTATCTACTGAACAAATAAGGATTTGATCAAGATTTTTATTATTGGAAGTACCAAGCTACCATTTGGTTCACATTTTTTTCGAGAGCACAAAACTACCATTTGATCCAGTTAGTGTAATAATTGGATATATCAAATGTACAGTCCCACAGTTATATCTACAGTGGAACTAACAATGATACTGTGATTATCATCTCATACTATTTTTATATCTTTTTTCCTCAAAATTATAGCTTTGTTCGTTATTCTAAGTTCTAACATAGTGTCAGACAAGCACCAAAAACTATTAAAAACACATCAACACATGTCAAATAAGTTATAACAAAATATGTCAAATTAGAAGTTTAAAGAGACTAAAATCCGTCGTAGCAACACGTCAATACAAGTCTAGAAGCCGCTGTAATTTACAGTAATAACTAAAATGGTTACTCTTCTCTATTGTAGCATTAGGGAAACGATCATGTGTATCCATTTGTTTTTAGGGCAACTATAAAGATCTATTATAAAAAGGCAAAAATATTTTTTTTTTTGTAAACTAAAAAGGCAAAAATATGGTATATTACAACTCACCTTTCACTTTTATCCGTGCTTGACTTTATAAAAACGTACTAAATTTTTTTATGAAGCGACCTATAACTAAATATACATTATCTAACCTGACAGTTACATTTAATCCAAATTTTGGGGATGAACTATTATGACATCACCGATATAAGTGATGCCTAATCCATTGTCTTATTGTTTTTTTTTGTCTGCAATCGTTTTTTATATTTTCTCCTTAGTTTTTAAATAATCTCCGTAATTTTTTAATTAAAATATGTCACTCTATTTCTTGTTATTTTGAACTGCCGCCCTCCAAATAATTATACATATATGGTCTTGATTGGTAAAACATTAACATTAGCATTATACTCTACATTATCCAATCAACATTTGTTAGAAAAGCATTTAGAAAAACATTTACTAAATGCTAATGCTCTCTGTCAAATGCTCTCATATGAAGTTTTTGGAAGATCATTTGCATTTATAATTTATAAATTTAAGAATAATATATACTTAGTTCATTTATTTGATTTTTAATAATATCATAAAATTATTTTTATATCCAGAAAATAAAATTTTGATTTCTAAAATAAATTTACCATATAAATATTTTTTAAAATATATTTCACATTTAAAATATAATTTAATTATATTTTAAATTAATTTTATAAATTATATTTTAAATTAATTATATAAATTAAATTATATAAATTTATTAAATAAATTATATACAATAATTATATAAATTAATTATATAAATTAATTATATAAATTATATTTTAAATTAATTATATAAATTAAATTATATTTTAAAATATAATATAATTAAATTAATCACATAAATTATATTATATTTTAAATGCGAAATATTATTTTTAAAATAGATATTTTAATTGTAAAATTTATTTTAAAATAATATTTTCGATATAAACATAATTTTTGAAATTAGTAAATAAAAAAATAATTATATATCTTTTATATATTAATATAATATATATATATATATATATATTAATATTTAAAAATATTTATTAGAAATATATTCATTATAAATAAATATATTATATATTATATACTAATTTTAATAATAATTTTAAATAGCATATCCATATTGCTCTACCAATTAATCTATTAAACAGTTTAGCAAAAGCATACAGCTTCTGCAGTATACTGCTTTTATAGCATACAGCTACTGCTTTCTCATCTGCTTTGCCAATCAGGGCCATAGAGTAATTTTTAAGTTGTCCTTGTTATGATATTGGTGTAAGTAACCAAACTTTAACAAATATAATTGGAGGCTCGAACAAAATTAAAATATGCTTTTTCGTGCGCCTCTTTGGCAATAGTTCTCTGGCTAGGAGGCATTTAGTAATGGCGTTAATCATATAACCAAGGTCCAAGATATTCAACAATCCATGCAATAGTTACATCTACGTTTGTCCATAATGCCAAACTTTGTTGACAAATTAAAGAAAGTAGAGAATTCCTTTTTTCCTTTTCTTTTATGATTAACTAGTATATACTATATACATCATAACAAGAAAAAAGTATCGATATATATATATATATATATATACACGTGCAGAAATTTTTAAAACAGGATCTCTCTAGCGAGTATGAAAATTTCACCACTCGATTTTACTAGTTCGGGGTCATTTCTCTCGTCTTCATGATTCGTAGGATACTGAGCTGATATATGTGTTATATACTTATATCTGAATATACGAGCAAGGGTTGCACCAGGATTTTAGACACATGGTTACTTGATTAAGATTTTTTTTCAGTGGCATATACGAAGTGTCCTTACATCGATCAGTTCTTGATATCGATCAACATGACGAAATTACTCGACTATAACATTTATTCTTAGCAGTTCTTATTATTTATGTTTAATGACTGGTAAATTCCTATCTATAAATTTATTCTACGTACTGTCAAATTTGATATACATTAATACAAATGAAAATTCACATTCTACAAAACATACGTATATGCACATGTCGACAGATGCTTATTGCATCTATCATAGATGTAATTCTTCGAGTTTAAATATGAATGTCGACGAAGAGCATTATGGCTAGAGAGAATTTATTGTCACAAAAAAACAATTTAATGTCACAAACAATAATTGAGATTGATATGTTATATCGACCGCCGTACCAGTATCATAACTGAGAGGACATTATATTCGAGCCTCCCAATTAATTTGGAATTTCACCGTAGAGTTCAATAATTTCAAAATAAAATATTGGTTTTAACGTTATGTGTTGTAATTGTTCTTCTGTACACGAGTTGGCTATGTGCATGGCCTCTTGCTCAAAATATGGGCCCGATAAGTCATATTCATATCATCATACGGATAAAAATTCAATAAATCGTATCTATATATAGAATCGTATCTCTTATTTTGGATATCAAGTAAATATTATCTTTTCGAGACTATAAATAATAAAACTTTTTAATAAATATTGAATGAAATGAAAGAATTTTGTTTTTCGTCTATTGTTTGTTACAAAGAAACGTGGCCGTGGTAAACCGATTAGTCAATGTCAAGTCTTTGGAAAATTCTTCGCTGAAATGTAATCTTTGACCACACTTCACTTTCTTTAATAAAACCCCTAAAGGTAATTAAAACTCTAATTTTGTTTTACGTACAACAAGTAGATAAGAATTAGAGAAACCCTACCAAGTACCAAACTACTGTCGTTCATATAGACATTTATAAGTATTGATTCCTCTAATAAAGACAGTTAGATATACTGTTGTTTTGTATTTGTTTCTTTATATGCCCCCACACGGTATCATGTCTCAGTAATTACAAAAACAAAAAATGGACGTGACAATGATGAGTTAGATTGTCTGAACCAAGCTTGCAACTTGTATTATTATGATATAACATAATAATCTAACTTGTTGACATTCTATAAAGACAATAAAATATAAGCTTTACAACTTTTCATTTTAATTGCATGACACGTTGTAGATGTCTAGATGAGCATTAGAATACTATGTTGTCAAAATGACTTGTTCCAAAAAGAAAAAAAAATGTTGTCAAAATGGCTAAAAACTATTTTTTTTAAAGAACTAAAGAAAATTAGTATTAAAACAGGAAGGCTGTATAGACTATACCAAAAAAAAAATTCCTAATACAGTAAAGTTCGGGAACGAAATCCGTAACTAATTCGAGGCTATATCAAATTAATTTTAGTTGGATCCACAAGAACGCATATGTCGCTGAATAAATATGCTAAATTTAGTTTTCATTGGATGCAACACCCAGGTGTGATAGATGTAACTAAAAAACAAGAAGCAATGTTTATGTTTATCCTAGTAATATCGAATTTCAGGGTCTATATAAAGGGATCTAAGATTTGGTATCAATTATTTACAAATCTAATATCTTTTTATTTTATTTTACAAATCTAATACTTGACAATAAACATATTTGTTTCAGTTTCAATTTCTAAATTCATGTTTCCAATTCAAAATATGATGTTTGTGGCAAAACCTTATGTTAGAAATATTTTGGATTGAAAGTGGATTTGAACTATTTTCTTTTAAATTCATATATTTGATTGTTCTGAAACAAATTAAAATTTAATTACTTTAATATATATGTTGTAAATTATGTAGATATAATATATGCATGTACATATAGTAAGAAGATAAGTTTTTGATTTTAACTGTACAAATATTAGATTACAACCACTTATATATATTTACATATTAATATTTATTCAATAAGAGTTTGATTGAAAAATGTGTAGTTTTAGATTTTTTGCTATAAAATTAAGGCAGTATATTATTTTTTGTAACTGTATTGCAGATATTTTGCTGTAAGATTTTAATTGTATTTTGCATAGAATTTTCAAGCTAGATACAAGTGTTTTTATGTGTTCTGTCTAACTAAAGAGAAGAATTTCTATTTTGTAATATCAGAAAGTATAGAACATGATTGAAAGAAATTAGTGATTTAACAAAAAAAATGTGACCTAAACAAAACATTTAGAATCATTTATAGTTGAAGGCACAATACTAAAAACAAAATTATGAATTGGGAACACTTTTTTTGTTTATTCACTAAATAAAAATAATTAAATTAAATTAACTTAAGTTATTTAAAAAAAGAAGCAGGGGGACGTGTTCCCTAACCGTAAGCCTATGTCCGTCCTATGTCACTGCGAAAAGACTCTAAAATTCTTATTTCATAGAATGACTGTTATATGATTTTTGACCAAAAAAACTATTATATGATTATGTTACATTGGTTGTTCTATTTCGCTCGGATTACATAGACCACCTTAAATTTGAATAATAGAATAACCGTTCGTTTTAAGAAAAAAATGATCTAGTTATGCACACAGAGGAATTACATGTTTCAATCTAGAATAATAGTTTTTTCTTGTATTAAGAAATGTGGAATGGCATATGCGTCGTGTGGAGGCATTCGAGATCTTGATGTATATATCTTTTTTTTTTTGGTGTAATGATGTATATATCTTTATAAATTAAATAACCAAATATTTCACCTAACCATTTTTTTTGTCGACATCACCTAACCATTTAGTATGGTATATGATAATATCTTCCCCTAATCTCCCTTTTCAGCCCAAAACCTAACAAATAAAGCAGATCTCACACTTTGAGGGGGAGGGAATCATTTTGGTTATTTGATTGGATAGACAAATGCAATATTGCTTATAGCTAGTGATCACGTACGTGTATTTAGAGACAACTAGATTATACCAAATTTTGTAAATTAAATCGTAGCTTATATATCTCTTCAGTTCATGAAACAAAGAGTTTATAGAGTATTAGTGTATGGCACCGTATATTTATAGTTAAATTTATTATTTATTTACATTATATACTTTAAAAATTATCAACCAGGATCGGTTTAAATATTCTCAATTAATGTTTTTAAAAATCTAGAAAAGCTAATTTTTATGAACGGAAGGAATATTTTTCTACGAAGATTTATATATAATTTGTTAAAGAAAGAGAACAATGAATAAGATGATGTTTTGTAAACGATCTGGCTAGCTATCTATCTGATCTTACGCAGCTACGGTTATTTCTTGGTTGGTTAAAATTTTGATCTTGATAGGTAAATTTGACTTGCGTGATTCAATGGTAAAGATACGAATGCATATACTCAAGTCAAATATGAAAAATGTTATGAAAGTTACTAATTTGTACCGTAAAACAGAATGATGACGAATAGCATCCACTTTTAAAACCTATATGAATCTTGTTGTTGCCCCAAAAAAATGGTTTAATCGATTGAACATGTTGCATATGTGTGTCTTAAATCTCTGTGCACTTTTTCGGTTTAGAAAAATTTATTTTTTCTAGATAAGTATGAATTTATATAGGAAAAAGAAAATCGGATTTTTGAGGCTGCTATAAATACGGATCTAATGGTTTGTAAGATTATTCATTCGCATAATAATTAAAAAAAATCTAAAACAGATATTTACCTCAATTTGTTTTGCTCTTTTGCTTTCTTCAAATTCATTCGCGTTTGTTCGTAACAAAACACTACCATTCTTGATTTTTTTGGATAGTGAATGTGTTATATTATTTTTTATCTTACATTCTAAGAACCTAACTTTAATCATTTTAGGATAATATGTTAATATATATATATATATACTTGTTTATGTTACAATGATTCTACAAAATTAAAGACTTTCTATACGCCAAAACAAGGGCCTGATCGAACAGTATTATTGGGATTTAAAAGTGATATAGAATCAAAATGGTGTGAATAAATGCCAGCTACTGTATTTTTCCACTTATTAGACCCAAAAATGTCGATTGTGGCTAACGAATATTTACATATCAAGTTCACAAAATTTGACCAATTAGAAAATGCACGTGTCACATTTATATTTAAAATTTGAAAATATTCACATTTTCTATAATGCTCGTGTTTATCCCCTCTTTTGAATTTTGACTACATATATGCTCCAGGAACTACATTTGAAAAAAATATAATTTTCTTACATACGTGCCCGAAATGATTTTCTTTACTTATTAGGTTTATGTACATGGAGGTTTGTGAATGGAGAAGAACGGGTTTGGTTTCTCAACGCTATCGTTTTAATAAACGAATGAAAACAGTCCTATTAAGAAATTATACTTTCCTCGTTTAGACTAAACTTGTTTACAAGATTTTATTTCAAGATTTTAATGAAAATGCGGACAAAATAATTGTCTTCATTCGAATGGATAATGTGGAAACAACATTTCTGTAAAAAACGAAAAGTTGTTCTGAATGTTTATTGATATATATATAGACTATATCCATAAGTTCTTTAATTTGGTGTCCAAAATGATATTTTCCCATCTCTTAAACTTTGAGGAGCCCCACAAACATTTACATAACCGGGCTGAGAAGTCAACTCGAAATTAGTTTTATTGACCATTTATTTTATTTGCCATCCAAAATATGTATATATACGAAATATGTATTCTTTTTTTCTATACATAAACTAATAATAAGGAAGACATAAATAGTTGAGAAAACACAACGAAAACAATACCACGCCCCATAACACACAAAAAGTTGAAGAGTAATTCTGAAAGAAACGTAGGGACGTAAGATATAGAGAGAACAATGGGCTTCACTAAGCGGTATCTATTGAAACTATGGATAGTTTTCTCTTTACTCGTAAGGTGCTAGTTGTCACACCAATATATTTTATATATTTAAATATGCTGGAATATATATAATTTATATAATTTTGCATTTCAATATTCTTATGCTCATATGCTGATCCTTTTTTGTCATTTTATGGTTCTTATTGTCGAGTTTTTTTTTTAAAAAAAATATTTGCATTTGGATGCATACGTATTATATAAGACAAAATGACAGTTTATAATCTATATATGTACATTAATAATGGATATAACTCGTTCGTTTTCCATTAAAAATCATTCATTTCATAACAATTGTTGGTTTTACCAATATACGAAATTACAATGCTATGATAAAGCAATTATAGAAAAAGTCATTACATGTATGAGCAGCTCTCATGTGTATGTTGTTTGGAGTTTAGTCTTCTTACCAAAGTGTATCAGGCATATATAAAGCTATAAGAAAAGTTAAACACTAATTGCCCAATGTAAAGTGACGCAGCAAATCATGTACAAGTTGATATCAGACTTTATTCAATTAGCAAATCTGATTTAAATAACTTTGTGATTATAAGTAGTAAGCCAATATTGATCGACCCACTATCAATAGTTAAATAAATTAAAATGTATGTAACTTGTCAATTGCATCCTGTTTTTGCAATTTGACTGCACTAGCTCCTATAATCTTTTTAAAAAATGTTTATGATCATAGGAACACGTACTTATTTAGAAAGTATAGTCGTTTGTGATGATTGGTTCGACTGTAGCTGTAAAACTTTAGCTATAAAAATTTAGGTGTATGTAGATTGTTTGTAGCTATAAAATCGATACTATAGATTGTTTCGCAGAGACTTTTACTATAGTTAGATTTGTTGTAGTTATAAGTTATAGGTTGTAGATATTTTAAAATAAATATGTAAAATATGTGATGTATATATAAAATAATTATTTTTATCAATTAAAATAATTTATATTAATATTTTTTATAAATTATCAAAGTTTATTGTTACGTAAAATGTGATATGTAAATTATTTATGTTATTTGAAAGATTTCAACAAGTTTAAAACACCCAATTTTTTTTAAAAAATATCTCTAGATGTTTTTATTATGATTATCTAACTTGTTTAATATTATAGATAATTTTTTCATTTACAGATTCTACAACCTTAAAAAAAAAAGATATACTTTTTATTCAAAATACAAAAGAAATTTTTTTTTTTTTTGTGAACTTTAAAAATAAAGTTAAAGCATGATTAGTAAAAACTAATAGTTTTTTGATGTAGGCTTTAACTTTTAAAAATAAAGCTACAACATGATCAGTAAAATTTAGTGATTTGAAAATAAATAGAATAAAAATAGGAAGATAAAACCGAACCAATCACTCCCGTTATATAATTACTCAATATTTTATGTCAACGCATAATCTAATTATTGCACATAGCTTAATCACGTTAATTCTTATTATAATAAGCTGAATGCTAAAACTCAACTATACGTCTATACCTTCATATGTATTATTGCGAAACTCAATACTATAACAACTCGATCGTCATGATTTTATTATACTAATAAACTGTTTTTTTTTTGATAAAACCAAGAAATATATTCTTTTGACTTTGATACAAGCGTAATATTAATGTATTGACCAATAATACTAGTAAATGCAGAAGCCACGTGGTTGGGTTTAGTTCGATGAGCATCAGAGCATGAAAGCAGGTGTACGTCACACGTACATCGACCTCAAAGTCAAATAGAAAGTCAATGTGCATTAACAAACATATGTACGTAGTAGTTTGTTAACGGCAATTAATGCATTTTAACAAGATTTATTAATGTGGGGCAATTAATGCATTTTAACAAGAGTATAAAGAAAAGAGGTAATTGAAGAACCGCTTCCATTGTCCAAATTGAAGAAGTTTATTGATAGAGGAGTGCGCAACAAGTTAAGCTTGACAAGTGGCGGATCTAGAAATTTATTTTAGTGGGGCAATATATATAATATTATATAATATTTAACATTAAAAATAATTATATTTTAAATATTTTTAGTTTATTAAATTTACAAAGGTGTTTTTTTTAAAAAAAAAAATCCTTTTTTTACCAAATATAAGTATAATTTAAACTCTAATTTTATGATGATTCTCAATTTTATTTTATTTTAAATCTTTCCAAAATCCAAAAAAATTTACATCATAAACTCTAGCTTTCTAAAGGTGTAGAAAAAATGATGCATAAGATCTTAACCAGTATTATGGTATTTTTGAATTATTCTCAAAATTGTTATTATTTAAACTTTTAATAGTAGTATCTTAGTGCACTCTTTAATATTTATGCTAGAAATGGAAAAGTTACGACTTAGTTATTATGTATGTAGTACATTTTGTATTTAACAGTATTGTATGTCAAAAGCAATAATAAAGTAAGCAATATTAAAGTCCAAACGTTAAATACGTCATAGAATTATATAAATATGGAAACAAGCGTTGATCATTTGCCATGATAGACAAATAACTTAAATCCTGAAAATAAAAATACACGCACGAGAGAAATAAAAAAAAATCGAATGAGAGCAGAATTTGAAATTAAAATGGGGACATTAATTAGAAACTTAAATAATTAAAGAATAATTTACAAATTTATCTGGGGGAGTTACCCCCTCCTTGATACATAGATCTGCCCATGAAGCTTGATGAAATCAAATGGAGTTAAGAATAGAGAGAAAATTTTACAATATTGGTTTGCAATAAGAATGTAAATAGCTAGAATGGTTGGAGTAGTTGTAAGCTAAGGTAACTTTGTTGTAAAAAGGTTTTCTCAATGAATAAAATTTAACATTCATTAAAAAAAAGTAATTAATATCGACTTACCTACCAAAATTTAGCAAAAATAAAAAAAATCGACTTACCAAAATATGGTCAATATAATAATCAGAAAAAAATACTACAGGCAATGCTTTCGGGGACACAAAACATATAAATATATAATATGCAATGCTTTCGGGTGGGTTAACGAGTACAGTACGGATCTGGAAGACTATTATTAATTAGGTTGATAAACTATTACAGTAGAGTAAACCATTGTAGTTTTGGAGACATTAATTTAATCCCCAAGGATCATACGTTGAAGAACCCATGTTTGATTGTACTTTAAAACAAATTTTCAACTTCTGTCTTTTGCAAACTCATCGCCACAACCAAATGCAATTTATATTAGTTGAAAATTATAGAATATTATAGAAGCTCTTCTATTGCAGTTGTTTTGTTAAGAATTTATTAAATGTTTATATATCAGCATATGTAATATTCTTTTTTTTATCAGCACATGTAATATTCGAATTTCAAACAATGTGATTTTCCATTAATTATGGAACTAAACTGAAAAAACTTATATAAAACTTTTAGCTTAGTGTAAATAAAATCAATAAACGTGATTTTTAGATGGACGTGATTTTTAGATGGCTCAACCTAGGGCTGAAATTATTATCCGAAATCCGGATCCGATCCGAGATCCGGATCCGATCCGAGATCCGATCCGAGATCCGATCCGGATCCACTCCGAAAATAGAATATCCGGGATGCCCGGATCCGGATAGTAAAATGTCGGATCCGTCGAATCCGGATCCGGATATCCGGATCCATTTTTCTTAAATATATATAAATTTAAAATTTTATTAATAATTATAGTTGATTTATTAATATTTATACATAAAATTAGTCTTATAATATTACATTTTAATTTTAATAATATTATATGTATAAATACATTTATAAATTTTGTAAAAATATTTAATTTATGTAATATTTATAGATTTTTGTATTTTAAAAAATATTTTTATTTATTTTAATTATTTTGACGGATCCGGATCCGAATCCGGATACTCGCGGATATCATGATATCTAGAAGGGTATCCGAAACCCGGATATCCGGAAGACACGGATCCGGATCCGGATATTAAAATCACGGATCCGACGGATACGGATCCGGATCCGGGTACCCCGAATATCCCGGATATCCGGATTCGTCCCAGCCCTAGCTCAACCAATGTAATGCGAACACGGTTGATTCAAACATAAAATCTCACAGATAAAATTATTGGTTTGTATGATTGTCTTCTAATATTAACAAAATAATAAATTAGTGTTGAAAAACTATAGAATTCTTGTTTATTTTTATAACCAAACGGGCTGAAAGGAATAATATGGGCATGCATTTCCCAAAGGAATAACTACTAGCCAACCAAAGACAATAGACATGCGTGCATGTACGTTGTAAAAAAACATTTTTAAGTGTCGGGAAAAAACAAGTTAAGAAAAAGTGTCACTATTTGGGTCTTTAATTAAAATACCCAAAATTTTCGGTTTGGGTCTTTAATTAAAATACCCAAAATTTTCGGATCCGGGTCGGATTCGGGTATTTAAGATCTAAAAAGAAAATAAAATACTCAAATTCCATCAAAATTTAGTCCAAATTTGGACCCAATAGATACTTGTAAATTTTCGATTCGGTTTCGGATCGGATATTTTCGATTCGGTTCTGGTTCGGTCGAGTCATTTCACAGAGAAAATGGAAAGGAGAAATAGAGATTCGTAAGATGAAATCATGAAAAGGAGGAGAAATAGAGATTCAACTCGGATCGTGGCACGGAGAAGCAGGGATGATGATTTGGTTGCGACTTGCGAGAGAACAAGCAGAGAAGAAAAGAAACGGCGTGATTTGATTTTTAAGATTTGATTTTTCCCCAAATACTGATTTACTAACCCTAGGTATTTTTAAGATTTGGACGGCCCATGTCCATCTGGTTTTGTCCATTGGGCTTTGGGCGTATTTGGACATTGTTCATTTGGACAAAAATTATTTTGGACGGATTTGGGTGTGTCCATATTAGTCCATATCGATTTGGACATGGGCCGTCCATGGACAGTGTGTCCAGTTGACATCCCTAAGTGTCAGTGACATAGACCCAGTAAAGGCCCAATTAAACATTTAAAAAAAAAAACATTTAAAATGGTTTTGCCGCCGCCTTGAAACCTGACATGACACGGTGTTGGATGATGGTAAGAAAATCCACAATTTCACCGGAAAAGCTGAGACTTTATTGCTCCGATCACATAATCTGCTCTTTCAGGCGCTTATCTACTCGCCGGAACGGTTACTTTTCTTCCCATTTTCACGTCAGCAAAGAAAGACATGAGCGACACTTCACCTCAGCTGTATCGTCTCAAGATAATCTTATTGACCATAAGGTGTTCGAAAAAATGCCTGACAGAGATAATAAGACGATGGAGTCGAGCTCTATGTTCCTTCGAGATTTACTTAGATCCTCCATGATGAGAGGAGAGGCAGAGACTCCGAGGAGTATCCATTGTTTTGCTCTGAAGAGTGGGTTTCTTCAAGACTTGCATGCGTCTTCAAAGCTTCTGACGCTCTACGGTAAAGAAGGGGACTTTGTGTCTTCTTTGGGTCTGTTTAGTGAGCTGAAAGTGAAAGATGTGATTGCTTGGAACAGTGTGATCACTGCTCTGAACCAAAATGGTCGTTCCATGGCAGCTCTTGGAGTTTTCGTTGAGATGATTCAGAAGGGGACTGGGTTTGATTCGACGACGCTGTTACTTGCACTGTCTGCGTCGTCAAGTTTAAACCTTTCGAAAGTGTGTCCACTGGTTCATTGTTTGGCGATAGAGGCTGGTTTGGTATCTGATGCTAACTTATGCAATGCATTGATGAATCTTTATGCACAAGGCGAGGATATGAGCTCTGCGGAGCGTGTGTTCACGCATATGGAACACCGAGATGTTGTTTCTTGGAACACTATCGTGACGAAATGTCTTGCAAATGGCCAATACTGGACATCGTTGGAGTATTTCAAGTCGATGAGTGTTTCAGGACTAGAAGCTGATAGTGTGACTTTTTCAAGTGTTATCTCAGCTTGTGCTTCTCTGGAAGAGCTTTCTTTAGGTGAATCCTTCCACGGGATGGTTATTAGATCAGGTTATGTCCCAGAAGCTCATGTCTCTGTGGCGAACTCGATCATTTCGATGTACTCAAAATGTGGGGACATGGATGCTGCAGTGACCGTGTTCGAAAAATTGTTTTGCAAGGATGTGATTTCTTGGAATGCAATCCTTAACGGTTTTGCTTCAAATGGGATGTTTCAAGAAGCATTTGGTATTTTTGAGGAAATGCAATCGTTGGATAGGATTCAGCCTGATATTGCCACGGTGGTTACAGCAACTTCCATTTGTGGTGATATGCGTCTGTCACGAGAGGGGAGAGCAATTCATGGTTACACTATTCGCAGGGAGATGCATTCCAGAGCATTAGTGGTAGTTAACAGCCTTATTGATATGTACGGTAAGTGTGGCTTAACAAGGCAGGCTGAGTTGTTGTTCAAGACAACAACTGACCGAGACTTGGTTTCGTGGAATTCGATGATATCTGCTTTTGTGCAAAACGGGTTTACTCAAGAAGCTAAGAATCTGTTCAAGGAAGGTGTCAGTGAGTATTCTCGTTCAAAGTTTAGCTTGTCAACCGTCTTGGCAATTCTTCCGTCTTGTTGTTCATCTGATTCACTCATATTTGGTAAATCAGTACATTGTTGGCAGCTAAAGTTAGGATTTGGGAACAATATCCTTTCAGCTAACACAGTTATAAACATGTACATCGGCTGCATGGACCTAACTTTAGCATTTTTGCTGTTGGAGATGATATCCGAAACAAGGGATCTTGCTTCTTGGAACTCTGTTGTTTATGGCTGTGCATCCAATGGTCACCATTCAGAATCACTGAGAGCGTTTCTAGCAATGAGTCATGAAGGGAAAGTTAGCCATGACATGATTACTCTTCTGGGGACTATCTCGGCATGTGGAAACCTCGGACTGATCTCAGAAGGAAGATGTTTTCATGGACTAGCTATAAAGACTCTGAGAGAGTCTGAGACCCAATTGCAGAACACGTTGATCACCATGTATGGTAGATGTAAAGACATCGATAGTGCAGTGAAGGTCTTTGGCTTGATCTCTGACCCTAACTTATGTTCCTGGAACTGTGTGATATCAACTTTGTCTCAGAATAAGGCCGGACCGGAAGCGATTCAGCTATTTAGAAAACTCGATGTAGAGCCGAACGAGATCACATTCGTTGGCCTTCTCTCAGCTTCAACTCAGCTGGGGTCTACAGGCTATGGTATGCAAGCACATTGTTATCTCATCCGCCGTGGATTTCAAGCTAACCCTTTCATTTGTGCCGCGCTTGTGGACATGTACAGCAGCTGCGGGAGGCTTGAAACCGGCATGAAGGTGTTTAGAAACTCAGGGGTGAGATCGATTGCTGCTTGGAACTCACTTATTTCTGCATATGGATTCCATGGAATGGGAGAGAAGGCAATGGAACTTTTCAGTGAAATGAGTATCTCAGGGATGGAACCAAACAAGAGCACTTTCATCAGCCTACTGTCGTCTTGCAGCCACTCAGGGTTTGTAGAAGAAGGTCTAAAATATTACAACCAAATGGAGGATAAATTCGGGGTGAAACCAGTCACTGAGCATCGGGTTTGCGTTGTTGACATGCTTGGCCGGGCAGGGAAGCTGAGAGAAGCTTATGAGTTCATCAAAGGGATCGGAGAGCCACAGAAAGCAGGTGTATGGGGAGCTTTGTTGAGTGCTTGTAACTATCATGGAGACACAAAGCTGGGGAAAGAAGCTGCACAGGTTTTGTTTGAAATGGAACCTGACAATGCATCTTACTATATCTCATTGTCGAATACATACGTTGGATTGGGAGGATGGGAAGAAGCTGTGCGGCTACGGAAGACAGTGGAGGATAAAGCATTAAAGAAGCTTCCTGGTTACAGTAGTATTGACGTTAGTGTAGGATTGTAGTTTCTCGAGATTTTCATATATCAGTGATTAGTTTAGGTTATGTGAGAAGTAGATAAAATAGTAATAGACAGTACATTCTGTGTAAAATCCAAATAATAACATTACAACAGTGAAGAAAGTACAAAAGACAAAAAGAGTTAAAAAAGATTCAGAGAGTTTTATTGCTCAGTTAATAAAAAAACTTGCAAAGTATACAGCAAAATCTTAGCAGCAAAACTGATGAACAAACAATCAAAAGCTTGAGAAGAGAAACATCTCCATAGGACCTCGGGAAAAGATGGTAGCGAGCTCACAGATCATGCCCCTATGTTCTGTGAATCAGTAAAGGACAGAGAGAGAACAAACATTTTAGGTATTGGCTCTACATCAAATGCTGTTGTGATTGATAAAAACAACACTGGGTTTTAGAGGTTCAGAACCTCATGGGTAGTTTGTCTTAATCGTCCAAGTAGTAGTATGAGCCAGCAGATTTTTGCTCCCTGTCTTTAGTCGACTCTAATTTGTTGATTCTTGGTCTGAAATTTGTGGGATCCCGTCTGAAGGTGATGTTCAAATGCTGCGGGGTAACAAATATACACAAATGAATATCATAAGCACCAAATATTAGGTCATGTTTGAGTTTAAGAGACTTACGGATAGGAAGAGATTCATTCCACTGAGTAGTGATTGAGGACAATTTGCAATACAATCAATGGATGGTTGTCCTTCATAGACAATGACTCGGTCTGCTAGATAGGTAGCCATTATAAAGTCATGCTCCACAATAAATGCAGTTTTCTTTGCATGGAGAATGAATCGCTTAATGACTTTAGAAGCCACAATACGTTGCTCTGAATCGAGGTATGCACTTGGCTCATCAATCAGGTATATATCCGCGGGCTGTTCACAAAATTTTATGTACGCATTAGATCACTGAGACAAAGAAAACAATTCTTCTAACACATAATACTCACCTTTCCGAGGCACAGAGCTAATGCAACCCTCTGAAGCTCTCCTCCTGAGAGATTGACAACTTCCTGATCCATCAACTGCTCAATCTGAAGCGGTTTCATCACGTCCGACACAAACTGAGGATGCATGTAAGAATCCCTAATCTTTTGATGTAGCAAGTGCCTAACTGAATTCTGAAACTTCGGGCTGATCTTTTGCGGCTTGTAAGAAACATTGAATTCTGGTATCTCTATGTCTGATTCTTCTGTCTCGTCTGGTTTCAACAAACCCGCCTGCAAAAGTTTACCAGTAATACAAGTTTAGGAATCCAGCACTTGCTGAAACTCTTAACCAAATGAGAGAGGATATAACAGAGGAAGAGAATACCAGCATCCGGATAAAAGTAGTCTTCCCTGTACCATTCTCCCCAAGCATTACAATAATCTGAGAGTCGGTGAATTCACCTTCCGTCACTTTCAACCTGAAGTTTCCTTGAGTTTTGGTCATGGTTGGGTATTTGTACCTAGCGTACGACTGTATTTCTTCAGCACTTTCTTGTGGAGTCTCAGCAACCTTCCAACAAAAGAAGAGCAGTTAAGGACACAATATTGATTACCTTCGTGAAGAGACATTGCCTCTGCACCATCATAAAAAAAAGTTTACCTTGAAGGTCAGTGATTCCTCTCTAAAACGTAAATTTTCTGTGGGGACAAACCCAGCCAAGAAAATGTTGATTCCTTCTCTGACAGAGAAGGGGAGTGTCACGACACCGTAGGCTCCTGGTTTCCCATACAGACAGCAAATGAAATCCGACAAGTAGTCAAGAACACTGAGATCGTGCTCCACCACAATGACATAGCTGGAAGAAAAAGGAAAAACAATGTAAGTAGCTTATTTTTTATATCCAAAATAATCAGAAGATGAAAAAAAAATCAAACCTATTAGGCCTAAGGAGGGACCGGACGACTTGAGCAGCTTTGAGTCTTTGCTTAACGTCAAGGTAACTAGATGGCTCATCAAACATGTATATCTCAGCGTTTTGTATAGCGACAACAGCGATAGCAAACCTCTGCAGCTCACCACCAGATAAATTCTCAACATCACGATCAATGACCTGGTTCAGCTCCAGATCGGCACAGAGCTCCGCTTTCTTATCTCTCTCGTCCTTCTGGTCAAGGACCTCTCCAACGTTGCCTCGAACAGCTTTTGGGATGTGGTCGACATACTGAGGCTTTATAATGGCCTGTCATGGACATGAAACCACAAATTTGTGTCATTAACTGAAATCTAGGCTAAGCACCCTCTGATAGAAAATTTTAAGGTTAATCTAGATTATACCTTCAGATTGTCTTCTAAAATCCGGGTGAAGTAGTTTTGAAGTTCTGACCCACGGAAGTGAGTCAAGATTTCTTGCCAGTCTGGAGGATTCTGCACAAGAAGGAAAAGACTATTATAAATCAACTAGTCCAGAGATTCAATTTTAAGATTCAGAAACTGAAGAGAGACTATTACAGTGAAACGGCCCAAATTTGGTTTGAGCTTCCCCGCCAAAATTTTGAGAGCGGTTGATTTTCCAATACCATTTGTCCCAACCAACCCTAGGACCTGCCCTGGCCTTGGAACTGGGAGCCTGGAAATAAAGAGAGCGTTTACAATGTCTTAAAACTAAAAGAGGAAACAGTTTCATTAAAGGAATAAATAAAAGATAAACAAACCTGTGCAACTTGAAAGTGTTTGCTCCATAACGATGGGTCGTGTCTTTCTCTAAGTCTCTGGGAAGATTGATGATCTGAATAGCTTCAAATGGGCATTTCTGCAATTGTACAGCAACATAATCTATTTAGCTACCCAGCTTTGGCTACATGTAAATATTCGGTAACAGAAATGGTACATGCAGACATACCTTGACACAGATACCGCAACCAATGCACAACTCCTCCGAGATAAAAGCAAGCTTGGAACCAACAGTCACCTCAATACAAAGTTTTCCTAAGATAAACATAAGTGTTGTTGTATAAGCGGCAGTGAAATTTTTATGAGTTATTAAAACAAAATCAAGTCAGTAGTATGAAGTTACAAACTTATGGCTTCAAACGTAGCCTAAAACACTACGCAGTCACTAGGCATATGCAAGGAGTAAACACAACCAATCAATCACAGTCCAGCAAAAAGGAAATCCATAAGAAGTTAATGTTGGAGTAAGAGAAAAAGAACCTGTCTTGACCACAGGACAGCTCTTCTTACACTCTTGGCGACATTTCTTAGGCTTGCAACGGTCTGAACTCACGATAGCAATACGTGTCAACCGATCTGCCATCTCTCAAATATCTAAAAAAAAACAAATAAATCCAATAATTTAACTGCCTGATGAAGATTCAGCATATTTACACACAATCTGACAGCAGAAACAAACTATTCATTTGGAGCTTGGATAAACGCAAATTCAATACTTCGAATAAAACGTGTGAAGCAAGTTTTTCCCCAATAAAGAAATCATCTAAACAGCTACAAAGGTTGACACTTTCCCGAGTGGCGGAAAATATCAAATCTACCTTTTTAACGTAATACAAGTTATTTTGAAGAAAAAAAAAATCGAAGCTTTTTTGATACAATCATAGATATAAAATTTAACAGTGAATCAATCAAGAGCCAAACATCGAACCTCTCCCCCAAAAAAAAAATCTATGTCGATCATCTGAATATGAAATCAATCAGATTCAACGGTGAGAAAGGGACCTGAGATAATTGAGAGATTCAGATTGAGCTTCGAGGGAGATGTAGAAGCGTGTGTCGATTCTTTAAAGGAACCAGCGGAGAGCACACGCACGCACCTGAGAGAGAGTTATGCTTTGTCCAAGTGACAAGAAAAGCTAATGTTAGGGTTTCTCTGGGTTATCTTTTTTCCGACAGGTTTGACCCGATTTTGCTTTTTATTGGGCTTGGGTCGGTCGAATTATGGGCCTAACATTGCAATAATATATTTTTTTTTTTCTCACTTTTGTGTTGTCATTATGAACCTTTGCGAGTGTTGTCATTATGGCAAACTGCTGGATCACAAGACTTTGGAGTTCATAGGACCAAAACTACAAAAGAAAATGCGAGAGTAAAAGGAAGAGCAAGAGACAATATCAGCTTGAACTTGCCTCCGTGCTTGAATTTACCATGACCATATAGACCATTAGAGGCATGACCAGACCAACTTGCCCTGCTTGCTCGTAACGGCTTGTGTGATACACATGGTGAGTTGAGTCATGTGTGACCCATAGGCTGCTGCGGGGCTGCACCAGTGCTCATACCTCCATTTTTTTTCAATCTTCTCTTCTCTGTTTTTATCTTCTGAGCCTGTGGAATATTCATCAGTTTCCTCAACAGTCCGAGACGAATGTTTCTTGTGGCTTTTGTTATTTTCGGACTTCCTTTTCTTATCCGACTGACATACTCAGTAACTTTAATGGGATGCTGCCCTCAAGGAACCATGTAATTCTTTCTACAGCATATACTTATATGATATCATTACTAATTTAACACCAACTCAACTGTCTTATCACTTGTGAGAGAACTCTATTGTCTTTCCGAGTGTCAGTGAAATCCATCACTCGCAAGGGACTTACACCTCTTCACTACGCTTTCTCAAGGTTCTCAATCACACTCTAGTAACTGATTCCATTTAGCTAATCAATCAATCCTCAGATTATAAAGCTGTTCTCTGCATTGCTTTCTTTTGCTGTATAAGATCACATCACACAACTCTCTACGAATCATTACATACACTCAGCAACTCTCTCTCACGGAATGTGTTTCTTTTTTTCTCTAAGCCTTTGGAAAAAGAATTTTCAAGTATTGTGTATCCATCCACCCGAGGATGGAGAAGTAAACAACAACCAAACAAGCACGCTTCACTTGCACCAAGAGGTTCACTTTAGAAAGCTGGCTTCTAACTGAACAACACGCTCGAGGGAACCAAGATTTCGCATGTCTTAATATCCGTACCATGAAGACTGTGATAATGGAAGTTGAGAAGCCAGATACAATGCCAGCGATCACATCATATCTCCAATACTTTCGTCTTCCATTTACACTTGACCACGATTGTAACAATTTAGAGAATCTGGATAAAGAAAACCAAGTGGAAAGATGATCATCTGAGAAACTAATCAGACAAACAACATGTTGATATGATTCCGACAAAACAAACTATTATTCTGTCTTCATGAGTCTCCTACAGTGCGTATGTGCTTAGTGATGATGGAAATGCATAAGATTGAAACTCCCACACTAATGAAAAGAAAGGAATAGGAACTTACAAGACAGCGTACTGTTTAAAAATGTCGGTGAAAGAAGGATCATCTGGTTGGCAACCGAAAAAGCCATCCTGATATAGCTTGATTTTTGGAATCCCTAGTGTGTACCAGCAGTCATAAGTTTCATTCACCTGGAGAAAGAAAACGATTGCATTCCCAAACACAGTGAGATATAGAACAAAGCCAAGAATCTTAATGATTAAAAGAACCTTGCCTTGAAGTTATCTTTTGTAAGCAATGCAGCACCAAAGTTAGGTCTGCACTCAGGAGGAAGGGCTTCATTAGGTGCTTCTGAGAACGCTAGCCTTGTTTGACCCATCAAGTGATCTGTATATTCTACCTGTGGAATGCCAATGATGTTTACTCATAAGTAACCAAAAGATAGACAATGGCTGAAACCTTAAAGACAAAGTAACAGGAGAAAGGAGCCACCTTACCTTGAAGACAGAAGCCCAATAGTAATCGTAGCGACATCTAAATTTATCTCTCTCAAAAGGGTAAAACACATGTTGTGCTTTGATGTTCAAAAGTCCAATCCCGCACACTTTGGAAGACCTAAGATCAACCGCTACATCCAAGTAAACCAACATCAGTTTCACTACCTTACCTTCTCATCCATAAAAGCTTTTTTTCCTTTTCACCAAACTCAAGTTAATAAACTCAATCAATGTGACATATAGTCTTAAACTACTCAACTCAGAGATCAATTAGTACTACAAAACTAAGAAGAACCCATAAAGTAAAAGAAACCTATCACAACCCATTTAGTTATGGAGCTAAAACAAAGGTCAAAGCTTTATTTTACCAAAAAAAAAAGGTCAAAGCTTTTAACTTACAGCTGGAAACAATTTTGCAGCGAGAAGCAAGAGAGGCAGAGGAAGAAGAAGAAGAGGAAGAAACCCACAATTCACCGAGCAGAATCAGTAAGATCCCTAATAGAAACGACAAGAAGAAGAAGCCGATGATCGAGAAAACGATCGCTGTACAGAATCTCAAAGCTAACGAAGAGAAAACCCTCTTCTTCGTCGTCACAGATGCAGCACTCGTCGTCTCTGCGGAATCCATCTTCTTCTCCGGTGAATTTATACACTCAAGAACTAAGAAATCGAAGATCCCATTTCTTTCACGGTGGTCGAAAAATCGACGGTCACCGGAAAATCAAAATCTTACAGATTCAACGATTATCGGTTTAGTTGCTCCCTCCCCCTTTCTTGGACTCTTTGTCGTTGCCACAATTTCAGATATCTGCTGACTCAGCAGTACACTTCGTACATCGTTTTTTTTTTCTTCCATTTGGGCCGAATATAGTAATGGGCCTACAAATATGCTTAACGAAGCTTGCACGGGAATATTGAGAAGAGAGCATATATGGAGAAAATCAAGGCTCGTCTCTCTCTCTCTCTCTCTCTCTCTCTCGAGGAAGGAAAAGTTCGCACCTTTCCACTCTCTAGGGCTTCTATCTTCATCGTTTTTATATACATTCAAAATCCAATCGTCTCCATCCTCAATTTTCGGTTTGATTCATCAAAGTTCACTCCTTTTTCTCGTCTTCCTTGTTTCTGGGTCAAATCGAATTCGACGATGGGGGAGATTCTGACGGCAGGGGCAATCGAGATGATAAGAAACGAAACGGTGAACAGCCATGAAGACATGAAACCCGTTATGCAATTGACTGAGTTGAAGCTGTTCACGGCTCAGCAAGAACCGTCCAAGGAGAGGATTAGGGTCTTGCTGTCAGACGGGACGGCCTTCATTCAGGGGATGCTAGGTATCACTCTCAACCATCTTGTCAAAGACGGGGTTCTTCAAGCCGGTTCGATCCTTCGTCTCGATCATTTCGTCTGTAGCGAGATCCAAAAGAAAAAGTAAAGTCGCTTTCTTTATCGTTTGTCCTGACATATCTCTAGCTTGCATTTGATTGAAACCGTTATGTGTTGTGTGTAAATGAGCTGTGGAACAAAGGTTTTAATTGGGATCTTCTGTCATAAAAAAAAAGATTCTGTTTTTGTTTTGTTTTGTTTGATGGTAGGATTGTTGTTATTGCACAACTGGAAGTGATTGCAACCAAGTCTGATATAATTGGAGATCATGTGCGACCACCACGAAAGGCTGAGCATGGAGGAGACTATGGTAACAAGTCAAATACAAGCAACACCGAGACAGGGACAAGTCATGTTGGTCAACAGAGACAACAGCAAGTGTTTGGTTCTGGTTCTAATTCTAGTTTACCACCTTCCGTTACTAGGTCATATAGCAATCCATCTGCAGGTCTTGTGCGTGACCCTCCTCCAACCACTTATCCTCTCCATCGCCAGCAACCACCACCACCGCCCATGTATCAAAACAGGGGACCAGTGGCGAGGAACGAAGCACCTCCTGTGATCATTCCTATCAACGCTCTTAACCCTTATTCCGGCAGGTGGACCATCAAGGCCAGGGTCACTAGCAAAGGAGATCTCAGGCGTTACAACAACCAGCGTGGGGATGGGAAAGTCTTCAGCTTCGACCTTCTAGACGCTGACGGTGGAGAGATAAGAGTTGCTTGTTTCAACACTGCGGCTGATCAGTTCTTTGACCGAATCGTCGTCGGCAATCTCTATCTTTTTTCGAGGGGGAACTTGCGTCCCGCTCAGAAGAAGTTTAATCATCTCCCTAACGACTACGAAATCACGCTGGATACTGCGTCGACGATACAGCAGTGCTACGAGGAGGACGCTGCCATTCCGCAGAACCTGTACAATTTCCGTTCCATTGGTGATATAGAAAGCATGGAGACTAACAGCATCATCGACGTGATTGGCGTTGTGTCGTCTATCAGTCCTACTGGAACGATAATGAAGAAAACCGGGACTGAGACGCAGAAGAGATCTCTTCAGTTGAAAGATATGTCTGGTCGAAGCGTCGAGGTGACCATGTGGGGTAGCTTCTGCAACGCAGAAGGACAACGACTGCAGAGTCTCTGTGACTCTGGTGGGTTTCCTGTTCTTGCTGTTAAGGCGGGGAGGATCAGTGAGTTTAACGGAAAGGCAGTGAGCACCATTGGATCGAGTCAGCTCTTCGTTGAGCCAGACCTCGTTGAAGCTCGTAAGCTGAAGGAATGGTTTGAGAGAGAAGGGAGGAGCGCCCCTTGTATCTCCATATCGAGAGAGTTCAACGGTAGCGGCAGAGTAGATGTTCGTAAAACGATCTCTCAGATTAAGGATGAGAAACTAGGGACATCGGAGAAACCTGACTGGATCACAGTCAATGCCACTATTATATACATGAAGGTTGATAACTTCTACTACACAGCTTGTCCCATCATGAACGGTGATCGTCCTTGCAATAAAAAGGTTACTGACAACGGAGATGGGACGTGGCGGTGCGAAAAGTGTGATAAATGCGTTGATGAGTGTGACTACAGGTACATACTGCAGCTCCAGTTACAGGACCATACAGGTCTTACCTGGGTCACAGCCTTCCAAGAGGCTGGTGAAGAGATAATGGGAATGTCTGCTAAAGATTTGTATTATGTGAAGCATGAACACAATGATGAGGAGAAGTTTGAAGATATCATCCGTAAGGTTGCTTTTTCCAAATACATCTTCAAGCTGAAGATTAAAGAAGAAACATATGGGGATGAACCGACTGTGAAAGCAACAGTTGTGAAAGTGGACAAGGTAAACTATTCATCGGATACCAGGATGATTCTAGGTGCCATAGACAAACTCAGAACCGAAGGATCCAGCTACGGCGCTGAAGCTGGCAACTCTGGTATTGGGACCTCAGGAACCAGAGATCCCTCGTTTGGTTTACCTGCAAACCAATCAGATCAATATGGGAATCAGTCTAGCAATGGCGGTAGGCCTCATGGTGGTGGTGCTGCTACAAGCTGCGATGTCTGTGGAAACACTGGTCATGTTTCTGCAAACTGTCCAAACACTAGGAGTGAGAACCAAGGTCAGTACATGGGTGGAGGATCTTACAGAGGTTCGGGGAGTTATGGAGGAGGAGTACCAAGGCAACATGCTGGAAGCTACTGAATTTACAATCATCATTTGATAAATGATGCTCTCACTAAGTTGTATGCTTTTGGTATAATGCCAGGCTTTTGAGGAAGCTTTTTGTAGGTTATATATGCATGTCATGTTCTCTTTGTCATTCTGCAAACTTCAAAACTCGTTTTATTCACATTTGGGTTTCTTAGTGAAGGATGGTGTTTTTGGGCCAATATGCGTCTGCCATGAAAACACAAGTCTTGTATGATATCATTCACTTGCAGACATGCTTAAAGAATGTCAAACACGACGAACTTAAAAAGATATTTTGTACACATTTTTCTAATTTTTTTTCTTGTCTGCAATTTTAAGCATCTGGCCCCTTGACTTGTGGTTTATGAGTTGGTTTTGAACTTATATGTACAAGTTAATCAAAGAGGTTTTTGATGGAACTTTTGAAAGTGCTTGGCGAGCTACACTATGTCTCTGAGTGCTACACTATGTCTCTGAGTGCTACACTATACTTCTTCCTGCTTGCAGTTTGATACTTCATGACACTGATTCATTGGCACTGAATCTGCGTATGCCATTCTTATTTGATTAGGAGTGAAACTTTGGCCAGGTTATGAAGGGATTGGCTAAAGCAGTTGGTTGCGTCTATGTCCCACCATCTCTCCGTCCCTAGCCATCTGTTGCAAGAACTCTCTCGCCCTTGACTGATAATCTCAGAAGGGATCCCGTAGCTCACACCAGCTATAGCCATACCAAAGAAGACGACAGAAACAATAAAACGGAACCCATGTCAGCATATAGATTTTCAATCCAACTCTGATTAGTGGAATAATGGTTATATCAAGTGATTTTTGAGACTATATAACGTGCAAGTAAACCAAAAAGAAGTTTCAAGGAAGGAACGAGGTTGCTCAGGCTCTCTTTGTGTCGACAGAAAGAGGAGAAGGAACAAGTTGACTCAGCCTCAATATACTACACAGAGGGACATATTGAGATCAGGAGAGAGGAGCTAACCGCCTTGGACGAAGATATGGTATGAGCAGAGAGCTTGAAGGGACATGGTAGAGAAGCCACTGAAAGAGACAAGACATGAACCAAGAAGCAAAATCCTATTGAGATTTAGATAGGGCGAGAAGCATTAGACTTTTGCGACATCTTCTCTGCTCTCTTTTAGACCTTCAGTAACAAAGTCAAGTTGATTTACCAACATTCACATCATAAACGTTACTGTCTCAAAACTTTACCTGTCCCAAGTGGTTCTTAACATGAGAAGTGCTAATACAAAGAAATTAATCAGCGTTCCAAATCCTTTCAGCGTAAGCAAATCTACATGAAATCGAATTAAAATATCAAAAGAATTAACCGGATACTTAAAAAAAAAATCAGACTAGAGCTAAGATTAACTACACCAAATTAGTCCGGTGGTCAAGACATACAACATGTTCAAAGATACAGAAAACTATCAAATGAAGACATGTTATATTGTTATGCTACTGAAAATGATAGATATCTTCGTGCTGCAGTGCAGACACGCAACACAAAAAAAAAAGGTTAGAATACATTAGATCGCTTGCCATTATGATCGACATCAAACCTCTGCAAAGGTTACGTCTATTCCTATTCTTTAATTTTAAAAATAAGACAAATAATGTGTGTAAAAAGACCTAACCACTGACACATGGGAAGATGATGCACCATTAACTGATTCCACATGGGGAAATAAAGGTCAGCTTTCATGCTTTTTTCTCGAGCTTTAGACTTATTCAACAGTATTGGGTTCGTATGTCACAATTCATTATATAGCCTATAATATGACCCTTGATCATTCGTGTTGGATCCCGCTGATATGACGTTTTGTGATTGCAATTATGTGTAGAACTTATAAGATTAAACAAAATAGTGAAGACTATATATGAATTTATATTAATTCCAAAATTTATAGCTGTCAAAAGAATTTTTTTTAAAAAAAAACATATGGTAAGATACAAGTCAACCGTTGTTTTGTCTTTACTTTGACCATAATTTGTTTTTATCCAGTTTGGGTTAAATATAAGGGTTTCACATACAAAAGAGTAGTTAACCATAGTTCTCGTCGGCAAAAAAAAAAAACCATAGTTCTTACATAGTGATAATGAACATTATGTACCAGACGATGTTAGTTAGATTGACAATATCTACATCTACATATAACCTGTAGAATCTGGAATATTTATATACACACTAGAGTTTTAATTTTTGTTCTTGTTACACTGTAGTCTTGGAGAAGGAGTGTGTGTGTACTTAAACGCGGTTTAGTCAACGCTTAATAATAATACAGTGTTGCCATGGATCTATCTCAAGTGACAAACCCACCGACTAACTCGGCCTGATCCTAACAGCTTCTATTAATTTCGAATATATTAAATGTATTCCACATATAGGTAACAGAGTCGTGATACTTTTCGGAAACAATGTTCTTCTAGTTTTTATCCATAGTATATTGTCTGGTTAATGGTTGTGTAACAAACTTTTAAAAGTGCAAAAGAAAAAAAAAATCATCTCGAATTTCGATTCTCCTGTCTTTACAGTTTATGAATTTAGACTGCAATAATATTTCAAAACATGAAAAGTTTACAACTCTTAATTCATTTGAATCCCCCAAAATATAATAACCAGAAATTTGGTATTTTCGAGAAAAAGAAAAGAAAAGAAGATATTTGGTTATTTCCATTTATGTATCTATTGGGTGAGAAAGTCGTATCGGTGATGCCGACGGTGAATCGTTCTGTCGGTGGTGGGATCCATTTATTTATTTAAATCATCTAAAATTAGAATCCTAAAAGAACGATTGGTGATTTTAGTAAAAGGAAAACAATTAACATACTTTTCAAAAGTAACATAGAATTCCGTGAATGGCGATCTAAAAACAGTCGTTGTGATATTTCCTAGACGAGGAGGATCTATCATTTTATAGAAATTTCGTACTTATTTTGGAATATGTTTTTTACACGTAAGATATTTTATAATTTACATTTTTTTACTAGTGTGTGGACCGTGGTTTTTTTTTTTTGTAATTTAGGCTAGTGTTTGGTAATATTCTCATTAGATATTTAGTTATATCACCGGAAAGTATTTTGGTAGAGAATTCAATCATAAAGGAAAAAAACATGACCATTATTTTGTTCTTTGTTTCATCAACATTCAATAATTAAATAAAAACAAACAGTGAAATTAAGTGGAAAATAATAGTCAGAATTAAACTAACGAAAAAGATAGAAAACGAAAGGAGAGACAGAGAGTGGACGAGGGGAAAAAAAAAAGAAAATAATAATAATTGTGTGTACACCCAAGAAGCTATATATGTTAACGTTGGCTTCTCTGCAATCTTTCATCTCTCTCCCCATAATATTCTTTTTTTCCATTGGATTTTCTTAAAAAATCGAAAAAGAGAGAGAATCAAAGTCTCTCCCGTCGCCGGAAAATCCTCTCCTCAAGAAGTGGAGGAGACCATTCGAATCGTTAATTCGAATCTATTCTAGCTCAAGACAAGGTAAAAATCAGATCTAAAAACTTGTCAATGGTTCTTCCTCTTTCGTGTTCATTTTGATTGCAGAACATTAAGATTTGCTTTCGTGTGTGAGTACTGACCCTTTCATTGTTAATTTTCTTTTGTGTATCGTCTTCGTCTATGGCTTTCTCTGGTTTTATTGTATATGTAAAATACAAAAGATTTAAAGACTTTCCGTGTATGCCAAGTAATGATTATAATTAAATGCTAGTTCTCTTCCCCTGACCACCCTTTGTGCTTTTTAGCTGTCTGCAAGCTTTTATCTCTTGTGCAGATTTTTGTTTTCTGACTTTAATTGAAGAAACAGTTTTAACGTTATCCCTATTATAGAAATCATTCATGTGTCAGTGACAAAAGAAAAAATTATTCATGTGTATGCATTTATTATTTACTATCCACTCCAATTCTTAATTGTCCTCCTTGAGTTTTGATAGAGCATGTTATGGCGGTCGAATCTGGGTCCCAAACACCATGTGATTAACATTAAACCAACACTCTCTATATGTCGGCAACGTTGTTGTTTTGTGCCTTTATTAGATCTCGATTCTCTCTACGTCCTTTTGTTTCCTCATTTGTCAAAGGGGTGTCTGTCCCATCATTTGTTTATTCAAGATTTACTCCAAAAAGTTACCTTTCCTCTTTAGTAAAATCTCTTTTGGTAATGAATGGCAGTGTTTCATGCTGTACTTGTCTTGTCATTTCCTGATCCACAGTCTGTTGTTTGACCTTTTACATCAGTTGTTAATCTGTTTGTTTCTGAGTACTGCTGGTTCTTTGTTTTGCAGGTGTTGTCAAGTTTCTGTTTAAAAAAAAAAAATCTATTTGTATCTTTAATTTAGTCCAAAGACGATGAAGGATAATGATGACAAGTACGAGAAAGCTGAGAGAGGTTCAACAAAGATCTTGCCCAAGACTGTTTTACTGATTCTGCTATGTGGGCTCTCTTTCTATCTTGGTGGACTTTACTGTGGGAAGAACAAACTCCAAATTAATGATGTTGCAAAAGCTGGTTCTTCCTTGGATGTTGGTAACTCTCCTCAAGCCAATGCTGTTTCTTTCCCGGAGTGCAGCAGCGACTACCAAGATTACACTCCCTGCACGGATCCAAGGGTACACTCAATTTTCTTAACTTTTCTTTAGTGCTTGGGTTTAGCTAATGTTTTGTTTTTCAATTTTGGCATGGTGGCAGAAATGGAAGAAGTATGGTACTCACAGGCTTACTTTCATGGAACGACATTGTCCACCTGTGTTTGATAGAAAGCAATGTCTGGTTCCTCCTCCTAATGGGTATAAGTCACCTATAAGATGGCCTAAGAGCAAAAACGAATGTTGGTACAGGTAAAATGTTTTTGCTTCTTCAGACCCAGTTACTCCATCTCTTGTCCTCAGATCTTTGATGTCAGTTGGCAATTTATGTGATTTAATTTTCAGGAACGTGCCATATGATTGGATTAACAAGCAGAAATCTAACCAGCATTGGCTAAAGAAAGAGGGTGACAAGTTCCATTTCCCGGGCGGAGGTACAATGTTTCCTAATGGAGTTAGTGCTTATGTCGATTTGATGCAAGATTTGATCCCTGAGATGAAAGATGGGACCATAAGAACTGCCATTGACACTGGTTGTGGGGTGAGCTTCTTGAATTTTAGACAATATTAGACGGTTCCTTTCTTCAATTTCTAAGATTTTGCTCTGTTCTTTATAGGTTGCAAGCTGGGGAGGAGACCTTTTGGACCGTGGTATCCTCACGGTGTCACTAGCCCCAAGAGACAACCACGAAGCTCAAGTCCAGTTTGCTCTAGAACGTGGAATCCCAGCGATACTCGGCATCATTTCAACTCAACGTCTCCCTTTCCCTTCAAACTCATTCGACATGGCTCATTGCTCAAGATGCCTTATTCCATGGACAGAGTTTGGTAAATAAAGACCTCTCTTGAACCTTCTTGGTTTATCTAATAATGCGATGAAAACTCATGTTAAGTTTCATTCTCAGGTGGAGTCTATCTCCTGGAGGTACACCGTATCCTAAGACCCGGTGGGTTCTGGGTCTTATCCGGTCCACCGGTCAACTACGAGAACCGTTGGAAAGGCTGGGACACGACCGTCGAAGAGCAGAGAACAAACTACGAGAAGCTCCAGGACCTCTTGACCTCGATGTGCTTCAAAATGTACGCCAAGAAAGACGACATCGCGGTGTGGCGTAAATCTCCCGACAACGCGTGCTACAACAAGCTGTCTAACGACCCTGACGCGTACCCGCCGAAATGCGACGACAGCCTCGAGCCGGACTCTGCTTGGTACACTCCCATACGCCCCTGCGTGGTGGTTCCGAGTCCTAATCTTAAGAAGACGGGTCTGGAATCTACACCCAAGTGGCCGCAGAGACTGCACGCGACTCCCGAGAGGATCTCTGACGTTCCTGGAGGAAACGGCGGGTTGTTTAAACGGGATGATAGCAAGTGGAAAACGAGGGCTAAGCATTACAAGAAGCTTTTGCCTGCTGTTGGGTCTGATAAGATAAGGAATGTGATGGATATGAACACTGCTTATGGTGGTTTGGCCGCTGCTCTGGTCGATGATCCTTTGTGGGTGATGAACGTTGTGTCGTCTTACGCTGCGAATACACTTCCCGTTGTGTTTGATCGTGGGTTGATCGGAACATATCACGACTGGTAAAATTATTCAAAAGTCAAAACCTACTTTTCAATCACTTTAAATTCATGTACATAATGTTTTGTGTTGTTACATAGGTGTGAAGCTTTTTCGACGTATCCAAGAACTTACGATCTTCTCCACGTTGATGGTCTGTTTACATCTGAGAACCAAAGGTAATAATCTCAAAAGACTTTGAAACTCATTGATGATGTGATAAGTGCTAAGTAATGGTCCTGGTATAACGCAGGTGTGAGATGAAGTATGTAATGCTGGAAATGGATCGGATCTTGCGTCCTAATGGGTATGCGATTATACGCGAGTCGAGCTATTTCGCTGAGTCTATAGCATCGGTTGCTAAAGGACTGAGATGGAGTTGCCGTAAGGAACAGACAGAGTCTGAGTCAGAGAGTGAGAAGCTCTTGATTTGCCAGAAGAAGCTGTGGTATTCATCTAACGCAACGTCAGAAACAAAATAGTAAAAAAGAGAGTGACAGAATCCAAAGCTTAAGCTTAAAGCGTCCGGAGATTTCTTGAGAACAAAGTCACTACAACAAAAGCATAGGTTATTTGTCTTGCTTCAAAGCCAAGAAAGCTGTTTAAAGCAGCTCCCAATTCTTATTTTATTATCCCAGCATATTTATCAATTTTCGACTTTTTCTTATAGTATATGCTTGGTGAGAAGTATATTAATGAAAAACTGTAATTCATATTTCAAATGGTTTATGGTCGAGATTTCTCCAATGTTAGGTATATTAATTTCGAGATATAGTTGTATTGTTTTACACGTTAATACGTTGGTGGTCCATTAATCCATTACAAATATTCATCTTATTTTCCCTCTTGCATATAGAAAAAAATTGGCGTGTTTGTTACATCTTTCCAACAATTATATACCAAATAAAGAACAAATACCATTAGCGGTAAAGATTTGGTTCATGTTTTTAATATTGTATAGGCTTTGTAGCCAAAATGTAAAAACTGAAAAGTAAAATATGGTCGGCTTGGTTAGGTGGAAGGTTCGTAATTGAATATGACATTAACAATTTTAAAACATATTTTGAACCCAAAGGAAATTATAAAAATCGATAGTAGACAATGAAATCGAAATTAAAAAGACCAAAAGTAAACGATCTCCTTTAGTTTATACATCCAAAATAGTATATTCGGGCATTATGCTAGAAGTTTAAATCTATATTAGAGGGAAACAAACTTTGTTTTTCTAGCCCTTTTGTCAAAAAAAAACTTTGTTTTTCTTCTAGATTTTAACACCCAAACTATTTAAATTAATTTCCCTCCAAATAATATATTACGTCTGCTGTTGTGATCTCCCTTTGTAAACTCTGTTTTTATTCCGTCTTAATATGAAAGCCAGTTAAAAAAAAAAGAAATATATATTACGTAGTATTTTCCAGAGGCAAGTAAGTCCATTGACTATGATAGCCACTTTTTTCTTTCACATCAACCTGATTTTTTTTCATTCATTTTAGAGTATTATAATATCAAGAAACAATTTTCATTGCTTGATTTTTTAGAAAAAGTTATTTGTTCGATGAAATTATTAACAAGCAAAATTTAAGGTAGTCTAGTTTTGTTAATCTCCCCCATATGATTATGGAATCATATTTAATACTATAATCACGAAAGGTCAAAGAAATATAAGTATTTATTAATCAGTTACATCGTGGAAGGCAAGAATTAAGAGAAAAGAGTAAAGAGGCAGGCGGCCACGTAAAGATACCGCGAAAGTCTCCTTAATCGGACGGTTCATATAAGGGAAATGACATCACCACTTGATAATCTGACGGTTATATATAAAAGCACACCGTACGTTCATGTAGTAACGCACAGAGGATTGTAATATTTTTTAAAACGGGACAAGACAACAATATCAAAGCAAAGTAAAAATATTCCCATTTTAAGCTGGGGAATATAAATTGTAGCTTTTTTTTTTGGTCAATCACGAGATAACCAACCGCACACAGAAAGAGAAGAGAGAGAGAGATAATTAGGTAGAGAGAAGAGAGAGAGAGAGGATTGATATTTGTTGCAACGGAATCGAAAAGTCGAAAGAAGCTCTGGATTTCCGTCGGCGGCGACGGTGGTTATGCCTGTTGGCTCTGAGGTAATTTGATTTCAAATCTCCGTCTCGTGATTTGACTCTGGTGTTTTGCTTATTACGAATTTGATTATCAATTTGTTTTGATGTTTTCTTATGTATTTTCGCGTTTCATCAGATTGGATCTGATTTCGGCTTTTTTTCTTTCTTAATTCTATCTGTATGCCTGGAATCGTGCGTTGAGAATATTTTCGAGGCTGATTTGATGTATTGATCGAATTTAAGGGTCTGCGTAGATCGATCTGGGTGGTATTGATAGATATATCTTCGAATTAGAAATTTTGTATGAGCTAAGGAGGTGGAGTTTGTGTTATCACATCTGCATTTTGATTTGTTCCTACTTCCTGCTAGGTGTTTTGGTTACAATGGTAACTTTTACTGATATTGACGAGCTGAGTCCATTGTTAGCCTGCCCTTATGTTGGTTATGATGATTTCTTTTTTATTGGTTTCTTGAACACTTGCCTCGATTTCTGATTGGTTTATATCATTGCGACAGGTTGTATCAGGCTTACTACTAAGTGGATTGTGTGCTTTCTGAGATATGGAGCAAGTTTTCATCTGGCCAAGCTGCTTCCATCATCGGCTTTTCTCTTTCCAAGAAGCGCTCGATTGGCGGTTTCTTGTTCGTTCTGATTTCCTTGTTGCCTCTTTCGTTAACTGCACTTAGTTCTCAAACACTCTCCTATCAACTTTAGGGAGGCAAATTTCTGAGACAGGTTTGTTTGTTTTTTTTTTCAATTGAAGCTGTTGACAGTTTTGTTTTTTGTTCTACACGATGCTTCCCTCATTAGATAACTGCGTTATTGGAACTTTAGTTCCTGCTATGCGTTTAGAACATGTTTAATTCTTTGTAAAATACTGTATTCCAATTGGAGGTTTTAGTTGATTTTATTTAGATATGTTTTACTTTTTTTAACTGGTATAGTATAAGAAATGGTGATAAAACTGCTAAAAATTAGGAAATTTTGTCTCTTTTGCAGGGTTGAAGTCTGAAAATTCGTCCTTCGCATAGTCCAAGAGAGACCTCTTAGTCTGCCCCCAGCCAAATAATGTATCACTTTCGTTTTTAAGTTTACATGATGCTATTTTCTTGAATCTGAACCTCTGAGTGAGTTGTTGTCAGCTTCGGGTCCTTCCTGTTAGCCAACACATTCTTTCTTGTTGGTTCCTTTGTGTCTTTTGAGTTGTCAGTATGTCTTTTCCTCTTCTCTTGCTGTCTTTTATTTCCCTTTATGGTCAACCCATTGGTGCTCAAAGTAAATAACGGTCAGTCTACCCAGCTGGAGAATCATTGATTTTACTGCTTTGGTGTCTAGTCCTTGCTACCAACGACTGGAAGATTAATGCTATATAAATCTTTCCGAAGTCTTTACATACATAAAATAAATAAAGAGGCTACTTTGCTTTACCGGAAACACTATGGACAGGTAGCTCAAAGATTTATCGACTTTCGACTTTTGTATCACCTTAATATTGCCTATAAGTTTGCTTCTCCCTGACATGAATTTATAGGTACAAGTTAATAAAAGAGGTTGGTGATGGAACTTTTGGTACTGTTTGGCGAGCTATCAATAAGCAGACCGGTGAAGTTGTAAGGTTTGTCTGCTGGTTTATTAGTTTGCAACATGAATTTTGTGAATGCATGATATTTATACTTTCCATCCTTAATTCATTTAACTGAATCTGCGCGTGTCATTTTTACTTGATCAGGAGTGCAATCTTTATCAACTTATGAAGGATCGACAAAAGCTTTTTGCAGAAGCTGATATCAGAAACTGGTGCTTTCAAGTCTTCCAAGGCCTTTCTTATATGCATCAGCGTGGTTACTTCCACCGCGACCTTAAACCAGGTACTCGAAAGCCTTAAGGTGTCAATTTATATAAAACTATAAACAGTTTCTGTGAAGATTGACAATTTTGATTTTCTAGCGATCTTGGTTCAATAGTTTGTAAAGAATCTATCTTTATACTATGTTGGTTGTTGCAGAAAATCTACTAGTCTCTAAAGACATCATTAAGATTGCTGATTTTGGTCTGGCAAGGGAGGTTAATTCGAGTCCACCTTTTACCGAGTATGTTTCTACACGCTGGTAAGATTCACTTCTCTTTTTTTTTTTGTGTTGCAAGGAGTCTTTCTTTACTCATAAGTCATATGTCGACTAGATGCTATAAATTGCTGCCTTAATGACCCAAAAGTGTTTGTACTATAGGTATAGGGCACCTGAAGTACTCCTTCAGTCATATGTATACACATCAAAAGTTGGTTAGTATCCAAACTTTTGTAAGAAATAAATATATTTCTCTCTATTGATCTAGTGCTGAACAATGTGCTAATTTTTTCCAGATATGTGGGCGATGGGAGCTATAATGTCTGAGTTGTTGTCTCTTCGTCCTATCTTTCCAGGGGCTAGGTAACTTAGCAGTGATTGATTTGTATTTTGGTGGTTAGAAATGTTGCGGATTTAAAAGCTAATAAACAAGTGAAAATGTTGCCGTATCATTCTTGCAGTGAAGCAGATGAAATCTACAAAATCTGTGATGTCATAGGCAGTCCAACTGAAGAGACCTGGTTAGAGGGACTTAATCTTGCAAACACCATAAACTATCAATTCCCTCAGGTATTATTCGAGCTTGAATGTATATTGAGCCTCCATGGGTTTTTTTTTTTTATCAAGGACTAACTGTTGTCATCTTGCAGCTTTCTGGTGTGCCTCTTTCAAGCTTGATGCCATCTGCTAGTAAAGATGCAGTTAATCTTATTACGGTAATTAACACTTTAAAAAGGAATTGCCCTATAGCTGTGGACATATTTCGTGACA
Organism: Brassica nigra; assembly: GCA_016432835.1. NCBI lineage: Eukaryota > Viridiplantae > Streptophyta > Magnoliopsida > Brassicales > Brassicaceae > Brassica > Brassica nigra. The sequence continues at coordinate 8,616,834 of CM028247.1, read as the reverse complement.
CTAATCTTTACCTTTTTTCATGATCGTTCAGCGGCTTTGCTCCTGGGATCCATGCAACAGACCGACTGCTGCAGAGGCCCTGCAGCACCCGTTCTTTCAGGTACACCGAAGGGTACTTTCTTCTTGTATCTCCACTCTTGATCAGCTGATTTAAACATGTTCTCATGTGGCAGAGTTGCTTTTATGTCCCACCATCTCTGCGACCAAAGCCATCTGTTGCAAGAACTCCGCCTGGTAATTTTCTTAGTTTGTTGGTTGCCAATACCAGGATGTGAATTATTATATCTTTATTGAGAGTGTTACAAAACTAAATTTCATATCGTGATGTTTTCTAGTCGGACCAAGGGGATCATTCGAGCAGCAACCAGTTAAACGGCAACCAGTGTCACTTACCAAAGCTAAGACATTCAACAGCTCTGCTTCTCCAAAGTCGAATGCTGCTTTTGGTAGTGGCGTTCAGAGGAAGCTTGATTTGGCTAAGCAAGATGCTACGAGAAACACTAAACCGGTGAGAATTTCCGTCAAAGACTCCATATACAGACCACCCGGAAGAAAGAGTCCTTGTAAGTAAAACTTCAAAACCACCCATATTTCTCCTTGTAGCACGTACAGTGGTTGTGTTTCTTCAATTGATAAAAGCATATCCATTCAATTGCAGGTAATGCAGCAGGTTCATCAGTGAACAAGAACCGTGTCGCTCGTGGTGTATCTGAAACTGCTGATAAACTCTCGAACCTGAGCATCAGAGGAACCGTGTCTAGAAGACACTCTGTGTCCGTGATGCAGCAACAGCAGCTTAGGCCTCCGCAGATGAAGGCAGGTTGTATAGGAGAAACACGTGACATGTTCCATAGACCAACACAACCCACCACGAATGCCTACTCAAGGAAAGTCGCCGGCTGACCCGAAGCAACCTCTCAACACAAGCCTCTTCTGAGGAAAAATACTTTTACTATAAATATATCAATTATACTCTGGTTTGTCCCTCAGTCGTCAAAAATTACTTTAATGTCTACTTTTACAGTTATACGACGGTCTTGTGTCGTCTACGGTTCTTGTTTCATTTTCTTTTCATACTTTCGGTCGTGTGATGGTTTGTATTATGCGTGACGATTAACTTCATGGTTTGGCAATAAAGTTCGGCTGGGGACTATTTGTATAGTTGTTATTGGTGATTGGCAGAATCGTAGAATGCATAAAGAAATGTATATAATTCTACTGAAGTGTGTTTTTGTACTGGTCTCGAGAAAAGATCGAAGGAGCTGTATTTGATTTGTTCTCTCTCTTATTTGAGGAGTTCCAAAAGGATTGCCAAAAGACAGGCCAGTTCTTCTCAACTCGTTCCAGCGTAACAAGGAACCTTCTCTAAATGGATCCCAACTCGATGACCCGATCCCATATCTCACACCAGCTAAAGCCGTACCAAAGAAGACGATCGGAATAATAAAGGGAATGCTATGAGCCTACCGCACCTCATGAAGTAAACTACAAGTACGATGACCATTTGCTCTCCTCCAACATGTTTAAATATTCTGCCATCGATCCATGTTGGTGTGACATGTGGTCCGGTTCTACATAACGAGTGTGCCCTTGGAAGTTTCAGAGACATGAGACCAGGGTTTAGTTTCATTACGCGTGAAGGACATAAGTACGAGGTGATTATCAATGACAGGACTACGCTACTACGCTGCATATCCAGTGTCCAAATGACTGTCACGAACCATTGCTCTTCTGTACTAATTTCGGTGTGTTTGTTTGTTGTCATTTACTATTTGTAAAGAAAAATGTCTCTTCCGATAAAAATAGAACAATACAGAGGAGACATTTGTAACACAGGTACAAATCAAGAAATGATCCTGTAATATAGGAGGTAAATATGAATCATATATAGGTATTAGGTAGATCCAAATCTATCGTATTAAAATTTATATATCTATCCTAGTACATATATATATCCTTGTGTTGCATGTTTGCTTCACTCTACATATTCAAAACATTGAGGAAAGATGGATATGAAAAAAAAAAAGAAAAAAAAAGGATATGACATGGTTTTCATGTTCTTCCAAGGGACCACGCTAGCAAAGAAGCTTAAGAAGAAGTATATACATATATGTGGGAGGTAGTGAGTAAAGTGTGGGTGGAGATGCTTTTGCTATGCAGCTCAACTCAACTGTAACTCAAAACAACATGCAGCTCAACTCCACACTGGTGGTGAAATGATCAACTTCCTTTGGCTAGTCACTTGCGTAATATGTAATTCTGCATTTTATCAATTGTTTAGATTAGTAAACCGGATTGAATTGTACCGGTCAAGTCTGGCCTGACCGGTTCTGTTTTTTTCTTTTATCCTTCTTTAATCGAATCGCTAAACGACGAGTGGTTGTAGGTGTTCGTCAGAGAAACGAAGAGTGGTTTGAATTTGCGAATCGAATAAAGAAGAAGGGAGCAAAAGATCGAAACGGAAGAGAGAAACTGAAACAGTAATCCAATTAATGGTAAGTCTTAGATGTCTCTGTTTCTTCTTTAGATTTTTCCCAGCTGTTCTGAATCTTTTCATCAATTGTTTGGTTTGCCACGAAGCAAACTGGTTTCTCATATCTCCTGAATCTGTGAGATAAAGAAAGAAGAGAACTTTATTCTTTGCTGGTGATATATTATCATAGTGTTGGTTTAATGTCTCGTGCATTGGATTTTGCGTTGAATATTATTCTTCTAGTGGGTCAAATGGTATCTTCTTACGGTTGGTTGTGTGTTCATACCCTCTTCAGGTGGTGATGATCATCAAGGGTATATTCAGGAGATATGAGAAATGGAATCCTGTTCATCCTACTTATGGAGCCTTTTGGGGTATGGGTATTGGCATTGGATGTGGCGTCGGGTGGGGACCTGGTTTTGGCCCTGAGGTCATTGGCTATGTCGGTGCTGGCTGCGGCGTTGGTTTCAGTGTTGGCATTACACTCGCTGGTCTTGGCATTGGTCTCCCCACAAACCTTCTTCTTGCAGCTCCTTATAACAGTATATACACTCACACTCTCTTTCCCTGAACTTTCTTGATTGCCCTCACTGGTCATTTAGTTTACAAGTAATCTTTCGTCTGCTGAACTTCTTTTTTCATGTTTTTTTTTTTGTTTCATAGCTGTAGAAGCAACCAGAAAGGGTGCTTTTAAGTTTTTTGGTAACAATCTTTCAGTTGATGGTTGGAGCGATGTTGTTATGCCTCAATTTGCTGGGTTGCGGAGACAAGTCGGTGAGATGTGTCCTGGTTTTAGCAAGAAGCCTCCTCGCTTGGATGATGCCGTTGACTTAAAAAGCTTGCCTTTGTTCATTCCACATGATTGTGGAAGATCTGGGAGCCATCTTCTTCATATGCGGCGCAAAGGTAACATATTTCACTCTCTAAATGTTCTTAATGTTTTCAAAAGTTCTTTCTCTATCAATGTTTTTCTTGTCATTGATAAGACACATTGTCTTAAGATTTCTCGTTTTCCTAATACTAGAAAATCTACAAGTCTGCAGTCTCGTGCTGTTGTAAACGATACTCTAGATAGGGAGATGTTACCGTTATTAAGTGGATAGAATCGATCATTTTGTTTGTTAGGACAAAGTGGATAGAGAAAGAAAACAATAAAGATGTATGTACCAAACTTTCTTTTCAGGGTTGGAGGACAAGAACCGTGGAGATTCATCAGCTATGTAATGTGAGGATCTCAAGCATCTGAGACACACATTCCTTACGAGATTTTGATTGAATAGAGTTACTTTCGTTTGGCATGTGTGAGTGACTATGAAATATACTCAGCACAAGTCAGAATCTGTTTCCTGTCTTGGTTGGAGGGTACACACTATGAAACAAAACCTGAAGCATTTGTGTGTGAGTCCATGTTACAGTTGCATGCAGAGGTTTGGGGTGTGGCAGTAGCATTTATAGACGGTTCAGGTTAGGTATAGAGGAACAGAGTGCATAATGAAGTGTAGTTATGTTACACATTAGGCTTATGCTTCAAACACATCATCCTCTTCACTCAGCACATAGCAAGACACAAAGTGACAGGACCATGTAATATCTTTCCAAATTTGTTTCTGGTTATTAAACAACAAAACAAAGACCAATACTTAAGAATCCTGTCACTGCAAAAATTGATCTGTGATTTTTTAAATTTAATTTTGAAATTACTTAAAAAGAGTTTTTGAATTTGATGCAGGAATAATTCGCTGCAAAAAAAGGAAAAAAAAACTTTTTTTTTTGGGATATGGGTGGTTCACACGTCATCTAATTTGGTCATACGACTTCGTTGTCTTATCTGCCTAACGGAATATAAGCTTGCCGTCAGCGACCTTCAATAGTCAGCTAATACATGACGACAAATTGGAAACGTGTGACTACTAGTCATTTTTTTTTAATTTTTTTTTGAAACACGTCTACTAGTCAATTTAATTACCATAGTTAATTATGTTTTGTTTGTTTATCCAACAGACATCTTTGGCATGATTTTAGTTTTTATTTTCCACTAAATCACTTTTTTTTTGTCTCTCTCTTTCTACAGTTTTCCTTGAAGAAGAATTAGAGTTTGTATTTCTGTCAAAGTTGAATTCTTTTCCGGAATTTTGAGTATCTTAAACCTTCACCGGAATCCAACACCAGATTCCGGCGCCGATGAACAACAAGGTCATGTACTAGTTGTATTTGATCATCTCCCGCGGAAATACATATAGTTCAGATTTCGATTTTCCGTGGGGGGAAAGTTGCGACCTTGAGTTGTTCGGACAGGGAGGGAGAATGTCAAAGGTAGTGTACGAAGGGTGGATGGTAAGGTATGGAAGGAGGAAGATCGGACGGTCGTATATTCATATGAGGTATTTCGTTCTGGAGCCTCGTCTTTTGGCCTTTTACAAGAAGAAACCTCAGGACTCTCAGGTCTAAACGCTTCAAAAGTCTTCTACTTTTTTTTTTTTTCTTTTGTTAGCTTGCTTGTTTTGAGTGGGTTTCTGCAAGTTTCAACCTTTCCCCTTTGGGTTTCTTGCTATTTATGGCTTGAAATCAGTATTAATTGTGGGATTCTAAATATGTTTGTGAGATAGTAGAGTGGACTGTAAGTCACTATGCTGTAGGAAAAAAAAAAGTCTCAGACTTTACTGTTTTTTGGTTCTCTTTGTTATGGTGTGTGTGTATCTGCCATATGAAGAGTTTCAGGGTTTTCTTCTTGAACATGGGTGAGTGATGAATGATGCTTTCTACATATGAATATAGGTTCCTATCAAGACTATGTTAATTGATGGCAACTGCAGAGTTGAAGATCGAGGCTTGAAGACACATCATGGACATGTCAGTAGTCTTTAACTTTACCCTTTCTGTTACTACTATGTTGTTACTCCCAAGTGCTTGTAGATGTGTATGTAATGTATTTATCAATGGTCTATGGTTTTGTGAATTGCAGCCACTGGTCTTGACGTGGTGTGTCTAAGCTAGATTTATTATTGAACATATCTCTTTGCCTTTGCTTTTGCAGAAAGTTATTTAGGCCAATATTTGAACTTGATGAGTAGTTCAAGAAGACCATAGGAAGTAGGAGTGGGCTGCTTGGTAGAGAAATATTTTCTTAGATTCTAGGAAAATTTTTCTGAGCTTAGTAACTAAGTACAATACTTGTTTCAACTAAATTTGGTTAGCAAATGTTCTACATGTCTCTTGAGAATTAAAACCAAACATAATATAAACACTAATGTACACATGTTGCTTACAACATTTAGAATCTCTTTCTGCAGGAGAAATACATTTGATTATGTTTGTTGTGAATCAGTTAATGGTTTATCGTGCCAAGTTAAATTCTTATTAGCATTAACCTTGACTGTACTATCACTTATGCCTTTTAAATTTTTCTTTTGTTGTGCCTGTCAACTTTATTCCGCAGATGGTTTACGTGTTGTCTGTCTATAACAAGAAAGAAAAGCACCATAGAATAACGGTATCTTGTCTTTACTTCCAAAAATAGGTAGCACTACCTATACCTTGTTAGTTAATTACGGAGTAGTATGTTCTTGCCAGATGGCAGCGTTCAACATCCAGGAAGCACTAATGTGGAAGGAAAAAATCGAGTCTGTTATAGACCAGGTCTGTCATTTGCCTGCCATCTCCCAGATCACGAAATTGATTTAGTATTTACTGTCTAGACTTGTGGACATAGGTGCTTTATCTGATTTACCTCACTGTGTTGCACTGGTGCAGCATCAAGAGTCTCAAGTTTCAAATGGTCAGCATTATGTTGCATTTGAATATAAGTCTGGAATGGATACTGGAAGGACTGCTTCATCTTCAGATTATGAAAGCCAGTGAGTCCCTTTCTGATATAACTTCTCTTTAGGACCTTTCTGACTTAATCTTAGCTCTCTTTATGGAATAATGCTCTGATACTCTCTTCGCTCATAAACTTGGCTTGATGACACTCCATGTTTTTTTTCTTCCTAATAAGTGGTTTGTGGTGATCGTGATTGTAAAGTAAAACATTAAAACAACAAAATTAGGAAGTCAACTATCATTTACGAAGATGCTAACAAATGTTGAGTGTTGGGAGTGAACAATAATCGTTTCAATGACTATCACTATTTTGTATTTAAACTGTAAAATGCATATAGTTATGCAGTACATATCTTCAATTTTCTTAAGGTTCAGTGCACCAGAGGATGAAGAAGACTCTCGGCGTCGTTTAGTGAGACGGACTACTATTGGAAATGGTTCGTCCTGAATTCATTTATTCCTGAGCTAATCTCGTCAGTGGTAATCCTGGCTGTAATCTAATCACCTCAATCAAATGCGCAGGGCCCCCAGTATCTGTACTTGACTGGACTAAAGAGTTTGATGCAGAGTTGGCGAACCGGAATTCTGATAACCAAGCTTTCTCGAGAAAACACTGGCGTCTACTTCAGTGCCAAAATGGTTAGTGGTGTTGCAGGGTTGCAATGCAACATAGTTTATTATTCTCCCATATTAAATCACAGAAATATATATCTTATGTGGAACTTGTGGAACCCAATGCTCTCCTTAGTTATCTGCTATAGGAACTGGTAAAGGAAAGAGTTAGAATTTGACCTTAATCTTCTTTGTTGTTTTTTCTATACATTTGACAGGTCTTCGGATTTTTGAAGAGCTTCTTGAAGTTGATTACCTTGTATGGAAGTTTTTAATAGCTTGTCATTTTTTTGGCGTGATTGCCCTCTGATTATGTAGAAACTTTATGTAGACAAGAACCCTAATTTACAAGTGATACATGTGCAGCCGAGAAGCTGCAGCAGGGCAATGAAAGCTGTTGGCGTAGTGGAGGCAACATGTGAGGAAGTATTCGAACTTGTGATGAGCATGGATGGCACTCGTTATGAGTAGGTGTTTCTCTGCCTTCTGTTTTTCCACCTAGTTTCCGTTTGTTAGAATAGGCATTATTATATGGAAAATCTCTTAGAAATTTCTTGTATGCATTGCAATGTATTACTAGTGTTGGGTCTATAATCTTCTGTTTCATCCTTTGTAAAATAATGTCTTTGGCCCAAAATTTATGTCTATAGTATGCATCCAGACATGTTGTTCTAGTTGGTCTGTACCTGAAGCTCTTTTTAACCCATTGTGATGCAGGTGGGACTGCAGCTTTCAGTATGGTAGCTTAGTGGAAGAGGTGGATGGTCACACAGCAGTGCTCTATCATAGAATTTTGCTCGACTGGTTTCCAATGTAATGTTGCACCTAAAATATTATGGTCCAGTTACAGTCACATCTTCCGAACATAATCTATTAATGAATAGATAACAAGTGAACTTATATGCTACAACCCTAGCTAGATAGACTCGGTTGTCCTGAAAGATCTAGATTGTATGCAGAATGTCTTTGATTTTTTCCTACCATGATACCATGTTTGAATTGACTGGTTTCAGGGGAAAGAGTTCAGGATTATTATAATTGTTGTCACTTGTGATCTTCCTGCTTCTAGTCAGAATATTACTTTGTGGTTTCCAAAAGCTTTCTTTTGTCCTAATTTTATCAAATTGCTCCAGGGTTGTGTGGCCTCGTGACCTCTGTTACGTCCGCTATTGGCGCCGTAATGATGATGGGAGTTATGGTACCTTTCTTTCCTCTTAACTCATGATATAATTGGGAAGGTTGTTTTACATAGCTTGTTGGTTAATTATTTCGCTCTTCCTGTGAAGTTGTGTTGTTCCGTTCTAGGGAGCATGACAATTGTGGTCCACAACCTGGATGTGTCCGTGCTCATCTTGAGAGTAAGTTTAGGAAACTAAACATTTCTGGGCGCTTAATATAAATGTTTTGATCATTGATGTACTACTATCTAACCTGTGCTACTTTTTGTGTGTCTTAGGTGGAGGATATAATATTGCCCCATTAAAGCCCCGAAATGGGAGGCCTAGAACCAGGCCCGTCTCAAACATAAAATGAACCCTGTGCTACAAAAATTTTGAGATCTATTTCTTTATACAAAATTTTTCTTAAAATAATCAGACCCTAATCTAAGCTTAAAAAAAGTCAAAGCCGGGTCAAATGGACCCTGTGCAAATGCACCTCCAGCACAGGGTCAGAGCCGGGCCTGCCTAGAACACAGGTGCAACATCTAATACAAATTGATCTAAAAGGGTGGGGTGCAGGCTATCTTCCAGCATTTCAACAACATTGTCTTCTTCAAATGCTGAGTAGTGTTGCTGGTAAGTTCTTTCATGCTTCGTTTCCCACTGGTTTCTTCATGTCCTTGCGGGAAAATACTTCCACTGGCTATTTATTACTATTATCATGCGTTGTAATTCATGGTGTCATGCTCACCACAGGTTTGCGGGAATGGTTTTCCCAGACAGATGAGAGAGGTCTTCATACCCGGATCCCTGTTATGGTTAATATGGCATCATCTTCCTTGAGCTTGAGTAAGAGTGGAAGATCTCTGCATCAGTCTGCCTTTTCTGTTGATCAAACAAATTCTGCCAACAGAAACTCTGTGCTCATGGATGAAGACTCGGATGATGATGATGAATTTCAGATCGCTGAATCAGAACAAGAGGTTTGAATATCAAGCATTGTGATTATCTAATACTAAGCAGCTTCTGAAATTCTTCTATACTCTTTCAGCCTGAAACAAGTAAAACAGAGACTGATGTCAGGAAAACAGGTGATGAGCACCCCCTATCATTAACTATAAAAATCCTAGCCTCCCAATAAAGAGAGATTTAATAGTTTTATGTGATTTGAAACTTCAGAAGAAGAACCTGCTCACAAGATTGATCTGTCATGCTTCTCGGGTAACCTAAAGCGCAATGAAAATGAAAATGCCCGTAACTGCTGGAGGACTTCTGACGGGAACAACTTCAAAGTTCGTAGCAAGAATTTCTGTTATGATAAAAGAAAGGTCGGTAAACCTTTTGTCTTAGTTCTTTAGAATGGTTCGGTTCTTGTGTCCGGCTAACTTATGTTCATGTCCATTTGATGCTATACTGAAGATTCCGGCTGGGAAGCATCTTATGGATCTTGTTGCTGTCGACTGGCTCAAAGACAGTAAAAGAATAGATCATGTGGCTAGACGTAAGGGCTGTGCAGCACAAGTAAGATACTCTCCGATTTGACTTTCGTTCGTTAGTGTCATTCATTAGTTATCCATAGAAGAGGTTGTTCCCATGCTTTTGGATTCATCTTAACCGTGTAAAGCTCCACGAGAGATTATTGAGCCTGTTGACAAACATGTTCAGGTTGCTGCAGAGAAAGGTCTATTCTCAATGGTGGTAAATGTTCAAGTAAGTTCTGCCCATAAAACTGTTATTAAGATTCAGAACATAATGTACAAACCAGAAAGTCATATTTATGTACTTTTAAAACCGTTTTTTGGTTTGTGTAGGTTCCAGGGTCAACACACTACAGTATGGTGTTTTATTTCGTGACAAAAGAACTCATTCCTGGGTCCCTGTTGCAACGATTTGTGGATGGTGATGATGAATTCCGGAATAGTCGGCTAAAGCTTATACCTTTAGTTCCCAAGGTATGTTAATCTCTCTTCCTCTTTGTGGTTACCACTGCAAAGTATATTTACATTATTTCTGTATATAACTGAAATTATACAGGGGTCATGGATAGTAAGGCAAAGCGTGGGAAGCACGCCATGCCTCCTAGGGAAAGCAGTGGACTGCAACTACATTCGTGGCCCGACATACTTAGAAGTGAGTAAAGGTGTATAGTGTTGAATTTTGAGACTCTCTGTAACCACTAATAACTCAATGATTCAAATGTGTTCATGTGTGTAGATCGATGTGGATATTGGTTCATCAACGGTTGCAAATGGAGTGTTGGGCCTCGTCATTGGTGTAATCACATCGTTGGTTGTCGAAATGGCTTTCCTTGTACAGGTGACAAACGGACACATGATGTTTATAGGTTTTGCATCTCAAGCAGATATATACAAACAAATCTGGTTGGGTTTTTGGCAGGCAAATACAGCGGACGAATTGCCGGAGAGGCTAATAGGTGCGGTTCGAGTTTCGCATATAGAGCTCTCTTCAGCCATAGTTCCGAATCTGGAGTCGGGTTAATAATAGTGTACGACTCCTTAACAACCCCCTTTAGAAATTACCATCAAACTTCATATATATGTTCTGTCACATTCAAAAAAGTGTTTGGTGGCTCTTTGGAAGTGTTTCACTGCTTCACTTCTTTAGCCTCTTCTTCTTGTCTTTGATTCGCCACATCATGTTTATTTCTGTATCATCAGTTCATAGTTAAAAAAAAATAGTTTGTTATATATATCCTCTTTACAATGCGACAATAGTGTAAATGCACAATATTCTGCTTAGTAACTGATCCCCATTAATTCGACGTATGAATAGTCGAGTTTACAATGGCCTTTGGAGTTACGACAATGATTATGAACTTGAAGGGCCTAGATTCGATTTCTTCAGTGGTATTGGAACTTTAGAAGAAACGAAGCACAAAGATGTATTTTGTGTTCTGATATAAAAAAGAAAAACAGTTGCTTGGCTATTGAGGATGAGACGCCTGATCTTGTTGCAGCTTAAAAACCTTTCTTTCTAGTCTTTCTTTGGAGTGTAGCATTTTCTGGATATTAAATGCAAGTTCTTTCACTCTTTTTTTCTCAGTTCTTGGGGAGTTAAATGTGAAAACTTTGTTTTCAACAAAACACATGAATGTATCATCCTCTCCATGCTTCTTCCGTTGAAATGTATCTTCCGAATTTATTAGCTCGGTTTGGTTATTTCTCTTGGATTGAATTTGTCTATTTGAATTTTGAACAAGCCTTTTAGCCGGTTTGGTTTGGGGAAGTAATCAATCTATCAATTAAAAAAAAAAACATTTGTCATCTCCTTTGTTCATCACCATCTCTGAGTCAGGTATTAGTTATGGATTTACGATTAGTTGACAAAACCTGTCTTACACTTTGAGATATTTGAAACAGACAAGTTAATCTCATCCACAGAGGGCCCAACATCGGTATAGTAGTAGTTGTAGTAAATTAGGTCAAAGTATCTTATCGCTCTGATACCATGTTATAATCGGGTTAATTATGGGCTTCTAACTTAAAACCAATTGACAATTAGTGGATTAGCCCTAACCCTTTATATAGTAGTAGATTAATTCTTATATTACCGATGTGGGATGTTTCTCATCAATAAAACTCAGTTACCATCTGTAAGCTCTCTATTGTTAGTTCTGTGTTGTGTATTGTTCAATTGACATAACCACCGGTTTGGTGATTCCATTTAATCTTTCATTAGCTAGCCTATACCTATATGTTAAATTTCCACGTATTGCTTCAAGTTCGTATCTTGCTCTGTTTTGGTTTATTAGCTTTGAATAGTAAGTATGGCTTCTTGATTTTTGTCAACAGTTTTTTTGAAGGCCCAAAGATGCAGAAACTGGGTGAATTTAAGCTTCCTCAGTTCTTCAATTATCCTCCATACTTCACGTATGTCAATCAACCAATCTCTTCTTCAAGTTTCTATTTTCTCTTCTCCCTCTCTCTATCTCTGTGTCTTGAAATATTATGGATTTTGATCAAAAGTCTGTTTCTTTTTCTTTTTCTTTTTTAAACAGTTTGCAGCCAGTGAGGGACACTCGTGAGAAGCAAATACAGCTCTGGAAAGAGCTTATTTTGGATTACTGCAAATCCCAAAAGGTCTTCTTGATCGGCGTTGAAGAAGACTTCCCTCTCTTCTCTAACTCTGCTATTGATAGTATGTGGCTTCTAAATGTTTCAGTGACTTCCTGGTTATAAATATCTTTAGCTGCTGTTTACTTAGTCGTTAGTCTTGCAGCTCTTTCTATGTTTTCAACATCTTTGAAAGCGTTAGTCTCTCATTTGATCGGTAGGAACTCTAAGCCATGAAGCAAGGGAAACGTTCCTCTCAGCTATTGTTGGAGAAGGTTTACAATCATTTTCCAGGGATGGGATGTTGTGGTTCCTTAAATCTCATGGTTTCAGTTTGATGGTTTACACAATGTATCCATTGACAGGGCGTGCTGAGTGGTTAGACAAAGGGCATAGGAAATGTCTGGTTCTGTGGCACCGGATTCAAGATTGGGCAGACATTATTCTTCAGTTAGTGAGTCACTCATGTTAATTAGTCTATATTGTCCTCTAATCGATATCGATGTCATGCATATTCTATCTTATCAGGTGAGAGAGAATGGATTAGAGGACAGTGTTATGACTGTTGAAGAGATACGTTCAGGGACAGAATCACTTGGAACTGGTAGAAAAAAAAACCTTCAAATTCTGTTTATGATTTTTTTGTTTGTTTTTGCACAATGTGAATGCCAAATGTTCTCTGCTTCAGAAGTTCAAGGGATTGATAGGACGATTCTAATGAGAGCCTTGAAGCTGCTAGAGAACAAGGGCAAGCTTGCATTGTTCAAAGGATCATCAGCAGATGATGAAGGCGTCAAGTTTTCTGTCTAAATGCTACTCTCTGTAAAACGTTTTGAGAGTTTGAAATATCTTGTGAATCAAACGGATAAACAACTTTGCCTAATATAATAGCATTCATTCTCTACTCACACTTTTGAGTTCTGTAGAATGAGAATGATTCTCTTTATATGAAAGAATCACTATCCACAATGTTTGTGGATATTCACCATGGATTTTGCGGTTGATCTTCCAGCTATCACTATCTCTGGTATTAATTCTTTTTAACATATTTCCACGCCACTCTTTCAAAAAGATAATAAATTATTAATCATTTTTACTTCGATCTTTATTATATAAAAAGTCTAATATGAAAGTTTAAGATGAGTTTAGTAGCTATTAACAAAAGTAACATTTACTTATCTATTGTATGGAAAAAAAGAACCAAAAAAAAAGTATATATAGGAGCAAAACTTAGAAAATTCCATGGTCTTCGTTCCCACTTTGACGCATCATAAGAGAAGAAAACCAATAGCAAACAATCTTTAGACCAGACATAGAAAGACAAACACAAACCAGTTTTCTCTTTTTATTTAGAATTTGCAAAGAGAACAAAAAAAAAAGTTATGAGAGATTTAGTATACCTTACATGGAATGATCATCGACTTAAGGTGATGGTGATGATGATGTTGATCGTTTCTTGGAGATGTGTTTTGGGATTAGAGAACATAAACCCGATCTTCTTTGATGAAGGTCTTTCTCATTTATTTGGTGAATCTAATCTCATCCGATCTCCTGATGATCGCAGCGTTCGATTACTCCTCGACAAGTACACCGGTAATTTTCTTGTCTTTTAAGTATTTATTTAGATATTATTAGTACAAAGATTTCTCAAGAAATACAATTCGTTTCACGTTAAGAGACTCGAGTTTTAGGTTTTAAGTGATGCTGATAATCTGTACTTTTAATTTTGTGAGTTGCATGGAGATAATAATGGATAGGAATGGAATGGTAACTCGATGGTGATAACGTACTTATGCGATTAAACCATCTTGTATCATACATTCAGTCAGGTTATAATGGTTTTAGCATGATCAGGCGATTATACCATCTTTTACCAATCATGAACTTTTGCATTCAAAAAAAAAAAAAAATTTGGCAAAATCTTGACGTGACATACGCAATTTATTTATTCCACCGTTTTTCAACTTTCTTAATAAAGTTTCTTGAAAATATGTCACTACTTAAAGTCGTTGGGTTTTTAATTATATAGGATTTAATAAGAAATTATTTTCAAAATGAATTCGATAGGGTCAGGATTCATATCTTCAAGCATGTATCAACATGGATTTTTCAGTTCGTTGATAAAGTTGCCGGGAGCTTACACTGCCGGTCTTGTAGTTGCCTTCTATGTAAGTCATTAATCTTTTTCAATTTCTTCAAAATAGTAAAGTGATTGAATGTGAGTTAACATTCAATCCAGACATCAAACGGCGACGTGTTTGTGAAGAACCACGACGAATTAGACATAGAGTTTTTAGGGAACGTTGAAGGGAAGCCGTGGCGGTTTCAGACGAATATGTATGGAAACGGTAGCACAAGCCGTGGCCGCGAAGAACGTTACCGTCTTTGGTTTGATCCTTCTAAGGAGTTTCACCGCTATAGCATCCTTTGGAACCCTGCCAAAATAATGTTAGTTTCCTCGTTGTCACTTTTTTTTTTCTCAATTTATGATCATTGTTTTAAAAATTGTTAGGTAAATGATCTGGAGAGTAAAATAGTATTGTTTCGAGCTAATTGAAAAAACTCATAGTTAGGTGATCTAGGAAAGGAAATTTTCCAGTCAAGAAAAATATAGTGCATGTGGTGTTGAATAGCTTTGATAGTGTGCATGAAACGTAAGTGGTTGTTGACATGTTAGTGAACGCAATTATGTACACCGTGCTAATGAATTACTTAAGTGCTACATCGATAATTGGAAAATAATTAATTAAAAGATAAAGAGATATGGTCAATCCATTGTACAGTATATGTGATCAAACCTAGTTAGTTAACTTAGTTTGATTAAGATTGAATCGGTTTAGGTCACCAAGATTTGAAAATCACATTGATAAACTTTCCCTAACTAGCCAAGAAAATATGGAATATAGAAATTTGAGTATAGCAATGTTGTTTAATTTATAATTGGCAGATTTTTTTTTTTTTAACACTGAAAACAACTTTGTTATAAAAGGGATCCAGTAGGATCAAGTTTAGGGGGAACCCCTGAGGATACAAAAAAGATACTAAAAGCAGGAAAGGCAAAACAAAAAAAGAAAAGAAAGAAAACATCCCGAGCATGGGAGGAGCAGAGACCGAAGCCAATACCAGTAGGTACTGTGAAAAACATAGGGGATCTTAACCAGGTTATGAAAGGCATGAGCCTGTAACCTTTAAATGAGATGGAGTCAACCAAACCTTGCATCTTCATGGATCATCTGTTGGAGCCAACGGGGACCTCCAGTAGCAACATACGACTGAGTACGAGTATCAGAGATTACACTTCCTGCAATTGCATTGGCAACTCTGTTCTTCTGATCCGAGACATGAGAGATCGTCCATTTGTCAAAGCAATGTAGAAGGTCCAAAATCTTCCGTATCAGGGGAAAGAGATCAGGGAAATTTAGCGGGTTCAGCAGAGATTGACGCACTTCGATCGAGGAGGCCTCAAAAAGGATTTTCGTGTGGTGCAAGTCACCCATTGCTTGAACAGCCCAGAGCAGAGTTTTAAGGTCTGACTCTCTTTTGGAGGGGGAGTTAGCAAGAGCCTGACGACTGTGATGTAGAGGGAGACCTTGACAGTCTCTGACTATCCAGCTTGAACCAGTTAGTGGACCAGCATTCACCCAAGCCATTCCGACGTTGCATTTGACAACATCTGACGGTGGCTTTTCCCAAGTAGTAGTTGCATTCCTTGTCGTGGGTGGGGAGTCCTTATTGTGTAGAAGCTGGTACCAAATGTCCGCTTCCTCTAGAGCCTTAGTAATAGTTGACTGAGGAGTGATACGGCTTTTCTCAAACACAAGTGCGTTTCTTCCTTCCATAAGTTCCAAAGAACCCAAGGGAACGCTTTTATATTGCTATGTCCATTCTGTTTTCTCTTTGATCTTGCTACTAAGAAATGGAGATTAAGGAAGGTTGAGGATTGGGAGAACCCAGCTGGGGGCGGTTCTATTCCTCTAAGCTGCAGCAGCAATAGAGAACTCTGGGTTTTGGCCACATGCCAGGCAGTTTGTATTGTTGCATAACCCTCTGGATTGGAGACGCTCTGCTACCGCCAATGCCCCCGAGAGTGCTCTCCACAAAAAATGGCGAATCTTAGGAGAAGTTTCAAGTTTCCAAATGTTCTTCCACAATTGTTTTTCTACTGGAGGCAGAGGATGATAATCAGTAGCGCTCTTCTCGTGTATAAGAGACAGCATTCGATAAGCGCTCTGTGTGGTATAGCAGCCATCTTTTGTGAATCCCCACATATCAGTGTCTTGGCTGGTAGGAGATGGTTTGATCTGTAGAATCCTGAGAGCATCTTCCTCAGTAAACGTTTCAAAGAGCATCTGCGCATTCCACACTTGAGAGTTGGGGAACCAAAGATCTTTTACTTTCAGTGTAAGATCAACCACACTGTCCTGCTTATACATAGGAGGACGAGCTTCATTATCAAGCAACCAATTGGATGTCCAGACATTGGTTTGTTCTCCATCGCCAACAACTCGAAGTAAGCCTGTTTTCAAAGCTTCTCTTCCATGGAGTATACTCCGCCAAATATAAGAAGGTCGTGAACCCAGACTTGCTTCCAGGAACGAGGAATTTTTAAAATACCGGCTCTTTAAGACCCTCGCCATCAAAGAATTAGGTTGTGAGAGTACACGCCAAGCTTGTTTGCCGAGGAGAGCTTGGTTAAACCGGCCAATATCGTGAAAACCCAGACCCCCATCTTCCTTTCTCTTGCATAGAGTATCCCAAGCCACCCATGGCATTTTTCTCCTAGACCCCCCGTTGCTCCACCAGAAATCCCTCATAGCAGAGGTGAGCTTAGCACAGAGATCCTTTGGGAGTTTATATACAGACATTGCATAGACCGGTAGTGCCAGACCAATGGATTTCAAAAGAATCTCTTTCCCTCCCTGCGAAAGAGTTCTAGCAAACCAACCATGTAGTCTATGTTGGAGCTTCTCACGAATGTAGTTGAGAATAAGTTTTTTGGAACCTTTGAATACTTCAGGAAGACCAAGATAGGTCCCATCACCTCCTTCTTTATCAATTCTGAGGATCTGTTTGATATCAGCTTTCATGCCTTCTTCAACTCTGTCTCCAAAGATTATAGAAGATTTAGCAGGATTGATTTGTTGTCCTGAGGCGTCACCGTACAGCTTCAAGCAACGCAGAATCTCCAGGCTTTCCATCAGGTCCGCTTTACACATCAGGAGGCTGTCATCAGCAAACAATAAGTGGTGGACTGCAGGCCCCTGTCTGTCGAGTTTGATGCCATTTAGCCGTCCCTTTTCCTCTGCTTTATTTAAGACACTAACCAGTGCTTCTGCTGCCATGATAAAGATGAAAGGAGACATAGGGTCTCCCTGTCTTATCCCTCGCTCCGGTCTGAAGAAGCCATGTGTTCTTCCGTTAAGTAGGATTGTATAAGACACAGTAGTTACACATGTCATCACCCAACAAACCCATCTTCGGTCAAAACCCATTTTCTCCATTAGCGTTTCAAGAAAATTCCACTCCACACGGTCGTACGCCTTAGACATGTCCGTTTTCACTGCCATGTATTGCTCACTGTTGGATTTCTTGGTACGCAGGCTATGCACCATTTCGTGCGCTACCACAATGTTATCAGAGATCAGACGTCCTTCCACAAACGCACCTTGTGTATCTGATATAATCTCATCCATGATCGGCTTTAATCTCGAAGAAAGAAGTTTAGAGATGATTTTATACTGGACAGAACAGAGACTTATTGGTCTCATGTCTTTCATGGATTCAGGCTTCAAGATCTTGGGGAGGAGGCATAGTTGTGTGTGATTCCATCCAGCCGGTAGGGTAGCCGTTCGGAAGAAGCTGCGTACTTCTTCCATGATTTTAGGACCAACTATATGCCAATAGTTTCGGTAAAATACTCCAGTGATTCCATCCTCACCCGGAGCACTACTCCCCATAATTGGCAGATTTTGGGTAGACGATGTGCCAATAAGAGAAATCAAAAGAAAAGAAGAAATGAAAGGAGACTACCCACAAAAGCCAATGTCGCTCTACGCAACCATTTGGGACGCCTCAAGCTGGGCTACTTCAGGCGGTAAATTCGGCGTCGACTACACATTTTCACCTTTCGTCTCCGAGTTCAAAGACATTGCTCTCGACGGTTGTAATGTCTCCGAGTCACTGACCACCGTCACCAGGGATAACTACAACAACATCAATTGTTCTGCCTCCGATCAACTTCTCATGACCAGCGATTACTCAACCATTAGTCCTAAGCAAGGAGCTGCAATGCGACGGTTCCGAGAACGTTACATGTATTATTCGTATTGTTATGACACCGTCCGATACGCTGTGCCTCCCCCGGAGTGTGTGATTTTGACAGCTGAGAAGGACCGGTTTAGGGATACAGGACGGTTAAAGTTCGGTGGCAGTCATGCTAAAGTGCGTAGAGCACGGAAAAGACGGAGACCGAACCGGTCCACGCCGGTGGTATCGGCTGAACTATAGCATTAGTTAGTTGAATTGATTCCCGAGTATGTATGTAGAATAGTGTTTTTTGTTATTGATTTCAACATGTTTTCACGTTTACATTTTAAAATATTTCTTATATAGAACCCCCATTTTAAAATTTATAACTATTTAAGTATTTATAATTAATGAAAAAAAAAATCTAAATCAGCCAAAATGTAAGCTTCATTGTTACGTATTGTATACCGTAAAAAATCGTAATCTGCTTTTTTTCTTTTATTATCTTTTTTGTTTAATGGTATTCTACTAAAATGCAAATAATTTTTACATGGATATGACTTCAACGATCATATAGCTTGAGATCGTAGCTTTTGAGAAATAGGTTTCAGCTTATACTAACCTCAGTCTAATAATAGTAAAGTACAATAAAAGCTAAAGATAGGGAAGGAGGTAGTGAATAAACAGGTTGAAGTTAAACATACACTACGAGTATACGAGTGATTAATCGTATTTCCTGACAATTTATATGTTCAGATATATTAGTCATTAGTGACTAGTTGTATACTCGAATGCCTAATTGACTGAACTTTATAAATTGTAAGCAACTACTTTTATTCTTTTTAAAAAACTCGTGTGCTCAATAGATGACGTGTAACATTCCATGAACATAAAAATAACGTCCATGTTGATTAATATATGTGGATCATCTGCATGTACCCAACCAAAAATCATCGGCATGTATTTAATTTTTTTTTGAACACTCGTGTATTTAATTTAACAGTACTTTTGAGATATATCGATCCCTCTGATGAGTTCACAATAGATAAAAAAGCTTTTACGGCTCATGTTAGCAAGCAAATTGCAGAATCCCATGGATGTGGACCAAAAACAAAATTTACAAGCCAAGAAACCAATTACTTCACAAGCAAACCCACATATAACTCAATTTAACATAAGATTTGATTCTTATGGGTTTTCCTCTTCTCAAGAAACAAACAATAAGTTAACATAAATAATATTAAAATTTTGACATCTTATTCTTACCTGATAAAAATATGGGAATATATTATCCCAAGGAAAAGAAAAAAAAATTGTTCATTGGCTCATTTCAAAGCTGTTGTATACAGCCCAAAGGAAGAATTGAGAGAAACGATATGAAACCGAACCAAACTAAAGAAAACTAAACCGGACGAATTCTCAATTAGACTTCCAAAAAACCGGTCATCCTAAGAACGGAGTTACGGTGACGACTCAACTCTCTCCCTTTGAGGGTACAAAAGGAAAACGCCATTTGCGCCTCCATTCTTCGTCTTCCGATGATGATATGCGGTGGAACCATTTTTCCCTCATCCTCTTCTTCCTCCTCCGTACGCCGGAAAATAGTTCTCGACGGAATTCTCACCGGAGATGACTTTTTCTCCGTAGCCGTCATCTTTGTTTTGTTGTTTTCGTCGTTGCCACTCTTGTTGTTGTTGTTCCTAGTATAATATTCATCGGAAAATATAACCTCGGATTCTTGAAGTTCTTCTGACATCGAAACTATCTTTGCCAAAAACGTTTGAGAAATATTAAATATATAGTTTAGTCAAAAAAATTATTAGTTATATAGTATATGTTTTTATTGAAGAGCGTGGTTAGGACAAGAAGACACAACTCAGGGGGAAAATGGAACTTATATAAACGCTAACAGAACCTCATGTTTTACACGTACATATATGTATTAGTGTGTGTATATACGTGCAAGTATTAATATCTTGTGTTGCATCAGATGGCGTCATCGGGAATTTTGTTTGAGTGAAGTCAAGGGATTCGATGTAATAATTAATTAATCATTAAGTATGTGACAAGTATCGTGAATTACACAAGACTTTTTATATACACTTACCCATCAATTTGCCACAAAATAATCGTAATCCGTGTCGGTATGTAATTAGTAACATCATAACTTCATTTGATTCAAAGTTCCTCATTAATGACGTTTAGGGAATTTGAACAATGCCACAATATTAGAAACGGAGCAAAATATCTAATTTTCAATGTTTTCTACTTTTAAAGTTATAACTTAACTATATACCATATTCGCTTCAAAATGATTCATGTTTAAATGTTTTAAAATATATATTTTAATATTTTCACTATGCTTTTCATTGGGTAATAAAGGTAAATTAGAAACTTCAAAAAGTTAATTGTATTTATTAAACTATTATTTAGTAAAATCTGTAAAAACATTTAATAAAAATAGATATATATTTATAATCAAAATTAAATATATTTTATTAAAGTATGAAAGCTCTACAACATGAATTATTTTAAAATAGATGGTGTATTTCATTATTAGTTTCCCAATATACACTATTAAAAAATAATTTCAACTATTTGAAAATATCTAGCATATAAATTATGTGGAGCAAAAGAATAAATTTAAATATAATATTTTAGTGCATTTCGAATTTTGAAGTTCTTAACATTTTCTTCATCTGGCATTGCATCTATCTGTTTTAATTCTTCTGTTTCATAAAAAATGTCACTTAGATACATTTCACGAGGATTAAGAAAGTGATAAATTATATTAATGTACTTTTATTAAATGTGTAATTATTTAAACGAAAAATAGTTAAAATAAATATCTATTGGTTAGTTAAAAAGTAAGAAATTGATTATTTATAGAAAATTGTATTAATATAGAATGACATTGTTTTGAAACAAGAAAATGGTAGAATAACATTTTTGAAGAAACAGAGAGTAATAAATAAATTGTGGATGCATGTATTCTAATTAACTCATCTACTGACGATTATTAAATAGGTTTTTAACTTTTTTTAACATATTCAGGAAGGAAAAAAAATCTTTTACACATAACTACGAAATTTCAATGATTGCGAAGCTGAGTCGGTGTAACGCTACTGAACGCAAGCGCTGCGCGTTTCGTGGCTACGCGGTTACTCGCAAAATGCTGTGTTATTCCCTTCCACTCGTGCGCTAACTTGAACCACACGGTGCCGTGTCCGAATTATCCAGAACTGGGTCATTGGCGATTTCGTGGTGGCGTAAATTAACGGCCAATAATTTGTTGCTTTCGGAGAAGAAAAAGGGGAAAAATCAAAAGTGGCTTAAAAAGTCATCTTCTAAATTGTTAAAAAACTGCATACTGATGTTGATTCTAAAGGAAACAATCTGTGTATGATTATGATTAATGGCGCTATACAAACTAATATGTGAGTACGGAATGAGGTTATAATGAAGTTCATCTTTCAATCATATATAACAAAATAACTCAATAAAATAAAAACAATTAGAAAAGTTATTAAAAGTAAAATATTGAGAAATTTTTTGAAATAGAATAGCACTGTTAATATATTTGATATTTCTCTGGGTTTGGATGAGTGATTCTAAGGAAAATTGAAACTTTGTTAATGCTATATTAGTTATATTTTCTTGACAAAACAAATTTATCCATGAAGTTGTCCAAAAGCAAGTTTTTATTAGTTGAGGCACATGCAATTATTAGTGAGCAAGACATACCTTGAGGAGTACATATGACAGAAAGGGTTGCTGAAAATGATTGATTCCATCAAGCTATCAAAGAATTAGAACCTTCGATGACTGAGGCTAATTTTACATTAGGATTATAACGAAATCCATCGTAATTTTGCAGGCTAAATTTTCTTTTGTGATTTTGATTATAGTTTTTAAATCTTAGAAAACTAAAATTAGAGAATCATAGGTGTGAAAAAAACAAACGAAACAAATGCATTTAGTGACAAAGCGAACAATACAAAACAAATATTGAATGGGAAAATATATTAAAAATTTTAAGTAAACAAAACAAAATGTATATAAGTGGTCCAGAAGTATACAAATTATCACACTTCAGTTAGGTAATAGTTTTGAAATTTCGAATGATTTAAAAGATTTTTCTTTGGTCAGAAAACAATACTTCAAATTAGGATTACACAAGTTATTGTTATATGCTCCTTTTGTATTTTTGTAGTATTGATATTTGTATGACTAGTGGTGTCTTTTACGTTTTTTTACGTGTTCACAACAAAACAAATACGGTACGTAAATGCATCACTGCACACACCATTATTTATTACTCACTCTGTCCCACTTTAAGTGGTGTTTAAGGTTTTTGCACAAATATTAAGAAAATACAAGTTTTTATGCATTAGTATTAAATTCAACTAATTCAACCAATAAAAAAAAGATGTAGTATTTTGTAATTGGTCAAAATTTTTAAATAACAATAAATTCTATCTAGATATGTGAGAACATCACTTAAAATGAGACAAAATAAAAACCCTAAAACACCACTTAAAGTGGGACAGAGGGAGTATATGATTTAATGTTGGAACAATTCGGTGAAATAAAATTTTGTGCTTATCTTACTATACATCTTTAAAGTGAAAAGAGACAATGAAAATGAACAAAAAGGTAGACAGATAGAGTCGAGTGAAATTGACATTGGACGAATTGGGGCATTTGATAGATGCATATAATCTCATAATAAAGACAATGACTTAACAAAACTTAGTATATTTTTGGACAAGTGTGGTTCCTACTCCTAGTGGTCCCTTCGATAATTTCATATGTTGATATTCATAATTTGAAACCATTTCCACATACAACTCATATAATTATTTGCTAGTTTTACGTATCCTGCTTTGTGATCTTAGTTCATACTGCTTTGCTAATATTAAGAAGAAAAAAAACATAAACAACATTCTTACTTTATATTTCGAAAGTGAAGCCATTGTTTTCTTTGGTAAAAAGGTGAAATAATTGTTTAACACTATGTACTTAATGTCATTTTAATTTTACTACTGTTTCATATATATATATATATATATATATATATATATATATGTATTATCATTACACACACTATATATTATTATGCTATCATTTCCATCTATAAATTTTGTTATTTAAAATTGTGCTATTTCTGTTAAGCAAAAAAAAAATTGTGATATTTTTTGGCTAGAATTTTATGGGATTCAGTGCATTAGTGCTAGTATAATATGCATGCAATCCGGTGCATTATATGCATCTTCTCTTTTTTCATATACTAGGTCTCACCTTCTTTGATAGAGATGATCTACATTTTTAATGGTATGATCAACCGCCTAGTTTCAGGTTCACAGTCTTAGACGATAGTCATCATGTACTAAAAAGAAACACCTCAAACCGTCCAAATCAGTGCAGTAAATATCACAGATCACATAATCTTAAAAATGAACTCTAATACGGTCGAACTAAAATTTTGAATGATCAATTCAACTAAAACTAACAGATGATTAAAATATTATTTGTTATGTATCATATGTAAAAAAGAAGTTTAAAGTTATGGTACTTTGACCAAAAAAAAGAAAGAGAAAGAGTGATGCCCAATATTATGTATATGCACTGTCTAATCATTTAATTAATGGGTTAAACCAACTTGCTTTGGGTTACTAAAACAATAGATCGTAGGTCCCTATATAGTCTATACAATCAAGGAAGAGAGATTCAACATTCAAGGGTCTGTTCAAGACTTGTTTGTAAGCCAATTCTTGGTCACTTCCTCATTAACAAGAGGCCTTTTCTGTATGCGAAAAACTCATTTCCTGACCAACATTCAACTCAACTGTGAAATATACTCTTACCGTTTTTGAAATCTACAACTTTACTGATCAACACTAACTGTTCTTTTAAAGTTCAAAAGAAAAAAAAAACACTAACTTTCTTTTTGGCATAATTAATTTTGTCAAGTTTCACACAAGTTTAAACCTGACAGTCTCTGGAGTGACCATGCAACCCAAGAGTGGTTTTATATATACTCAGCAACCCGAGTCAACAAAACCAAAAATCTGACAATGGAGAAGGAAAACCTTAAAGAATTTAAAGCAACAGCAACGCCAAAAAACCGTGTGAATTTCTCAATAAAAATTAAAAATATTTTATTTTAACTACTTTTTAGTTAGTTTAAAAAACCTGATGCATTAAGTAATTGACAAGTGTGGAAAAGTATGATGAGATCTGTTTCTCTTTCAAATGAGGCCCATCTTTAATTTAAAAGCCCAATATATACATTCTAATTTCTAATCACAACGTTGACTTAAAATTTTAACCAAAATTGCTTCGCTTATTGGTCGGTTTGGTAATTAAATAAACCGATTTGCATCGGCTTACACAAAATCGCTTCTTCTCTATGATCATCAATCATCACTTGAATTCGAATCTAATCGATTTGCACCGTTCCATTTTTTTCTTTTAAAGTCTTCAACCAGAACAATAACGGCGTTCTGTAACTTGTATCTGAATCTCCGTGGGATTCCCCGTTCATTGAGTTCCATTGATCTTCTTGAATCAAACACTTCAGATTTTTCTTCTCTTCTTTTAATTGCAGAAATCTCAGAAGCTTATATGCTTTTCATTGCTTGAACTTGCAACCAAGTAGTCTGAAGGCGAATAGGTTTTGGTTTTTGCATCAGGGCAAAGGCAAAAAAAAAGAGGTATTTGTAGTTACTATTGTTCTGTTTTAGTGTCTCTTTGGCTTTACAACTTTGATTCGTTTGTAATGGTGGACATTTTTTTTTCAAGTTCTCAGAGCTTGGGAGGTTGAATTCCCCATTATTGTTGATCCAGCTAAGGCTTTGCAAATATTAAGGGAAGAGCTGCTAGTGGGCACCGTGTGATTCAAGTAAGCAACATGACTTCCAATTGCAAGTGTTGCTATCGATTGTGTCACGTGTTGACTTCCTATGTAAATTTCCAAAAACACGTCTCTTGATTGTAATTTCTAAATTGTGTATTTATCAAGAAGATGCTAGAAAGAATATGCATTAATAAACTTATCCATTTTCTTGATAAAACAAATGAATTGTCAGTGTTAAATGACCACTCATGCTGTGTAGTGTTCATAAATCCTTGCATGTGGTTGGTGTAGATATCATCATTTCTTCTGTTTTGTTCTATTTTGAATGGTTTCTTTATTTTGGTAAAGAATCCAGAGTGGCTGCTTAACTAACTTACCCTGTCACAAAACCCCACTAGATCATGCTTCAAATTTATGAATCACTGACTTCAATACCTCAAAGTCACATTATAAAAACAATTTCATTTATCATTCTTTAAATGCTTTACTCTATCTTCATTACTTACCAAACCTATTCTAATTTCGTCTTTGTTAGTTCTTTTGGTGGCTACTAAGTACAGTAAGGTTGAACCTGTCTGGACAAAGGCTTCACAGTTTGGTCCCAAAGTGAGATTATTTTTACTTTATCACTGAAGAAGAAGAAGCATGAACAAAGACAAAGTCTTAATGAATTTCAACTACCACATTATATAAATCATGATGATCATCGTCAGGACATAGTGTCTCTTCCTCTTCCCATTTAATGTTTCTTCCATCTACCTCCATTAATACATGCATCCATACCTCACCCTCAAACCCAACCATGATGCATTTTAACCGTTAGATAGCCACAATCCCAGGACACAGGATGACAGGACACATGATCAAGATTATGCAAGTGGCCCTCACTAACATCTCATGATTTGATTACAATTTGCATTGTATAGCGAAACAAGCTAAAAAAAATGAGTAACTTAGTCATTGTCACTATCTCAATCTTGGTTTCAAATCTCAACTTCCAAATTATTTAAATAATCCAAATCCAATCATGATTGGAACATATAGTCTCCTTTTAAGATAAAGTTCTTAACCTTTTCTGGTAAACTATAATAACAGAATTATCACATTACATACAAGTTGGCCCTGAGAACTGAAAGAAACAGAGTATTAATAACTCTGCTTCACTCTTTCTGTTTCTAAATCCATGTTT
This sequence comes from Brassica nigra, assembly GCA_016432835.1. Taxonomy (NCBI): domain Eukaryota; kingdom Viridiplantae; phylum Streptophyta; class Magnoliopsida; order Brassicales; family Brassicaceae; genus Brassica; species Brassica nigra. Next base: position 8,590,403 of record CM028247.1, on the reverse strand, counting down.
ATATAGTTACTTTACATATCTACACAAACGTTACCACCGCGTGACATTAAATGCTTACTTCAACCATCAAAAGCTCAAAACTTCTTTTTTTTTTTTTGTTCTTTTGTCATTCCCTCCATATTCTTCTGACCTCTATTATATACACCCATTTACGTTCTTCACGTTCTCAAACCAGTCTCTCTCCTCTTCTTCACGCATTCTCTCTCTTACCGGATAAGGTTTTTCCAGAGAGATGGCTAGAGTTTGTGTAATGATGATGATTATAATGATGGTAGCTATGGTCTTGAACATGGCTATAGGTGAGCCAATAGCGCCATGTTACTTCATATTTGGTGATTCTTTGGTTGACAGTGGAAACAACAATCAGCTTCAGTCCTTGGCAAGAGCCGATTACTTCCCTTACGGCATCGACTTCCAGTTTGGTCCAACCGGCAGGTTCTGTAATGGAAAAACAACCGTCGATGTCATCAGTAATCTTATAACAACACTCTTTGTTTCTGTTCTTTTTTTTTTAACTGTCCAAAAACAAAACAAAACAAGTAACATGTTCTGTTTTCTTTTGGTGTGAAATCTAAAAAAGCTGAGCTTCTTGGTTTCGATGACTACATTACACCATATTCCCAAGCAAGCGGAGAAGACATCCTACGAGGAGTAAACTACGCTTCTGCAGCTGCTGGAGTTCGAGAAGAAACCGGTCGTCAGCTGGTAAGACATTCCTTAAAATTAGGCTTTAAGTTACTTAAGTATGAAACATAAGTCTCTTTCCATTTTTGGTTTCAGGGAGCTAGAATAACGTTTGCAGGGCAAGTAGCTAATCACGTGAACACTGTGTCACAAGTGGTGAACATACTCGGAGACGAGAACGAAGCAGCTAATTACCTAAGTAAATGCATCTACTCTATAGGGTTAGGCAGTAACGACTATCTCAACAACTACTTTATGCCTCTCTATTACTCCACCGGGAACCAGTACTCCCCAGACTCCTTTGCCAACGACCTCATCAACCGTTACACCGAGCAACTCAGGGTTTGTGCATTTACCTGTGCTATATCCTCTGTTTCCATAGACTCTGTTTTTGTGTCTAATGTTTCTACATACTCTGTTTCCTCTGTTTTTTGGCTTGGTTTGGAGTAGATATTGTATAGCAACGGAGCGAGGAAGTTTGCGCTAATTGGTATCGGCGCAATAGGATGTAGTCCAAACGAGCTGGCGCAGAACAGCAGAGACGGGACGACATGTGACGAAAGGATCAACTCAGCAAACAGGATCTTCAACAGCAAGCTGGTGTCTCTGGTCGACCATTTCAACCAAAACACGCCAGACGCTAAGTTCACTTACATCAATGCTTATGGTATCTTCCAAGACATGGTAGCTAATCCTTCTCGCTATGGTAAGATTTCACCTCTTAAACCATAACGCGATCGAGTTGTATTTGCCTGAAGCATTTCGTGATTAGTTACATTAATGGTTTCAGGTTTTAGGGTGACAAACGCGGGATGTTGTGGAGTAGGGAGGAACAATGGGCAGATAACTTGTCTTCCAGGTCAAGCTCCATGTATGAACAGGGACGAGTTTGTGTTCTGGGATGCGTTTCATCCAGGAGAAGCAGCGAATATCGTGATCGGTAGTCGATCTTTTAGGAGAGAGTCTCCATCTGATGCTCACCCTTATGATATCCAGCAGCTTGCTATGCTCTAGTTCATGAAATTTCCTCCACACAGACAGGGAGAAAGAGAGAGATTTACTCTTTTGCTTGTGTTTGATACTTGTTTTTTGTTGTGGAGCTAATGTATCATTGTTCTATATAATGACATGAATTTGCTGTTCTTTTTTTATATATGATTAAAAACGTGGAATATTTTGACAATGTTTGTTAGCTTAGATCTATGAAGAACCAAGAACCAACTAAACTTTTCACTGGATGTTGCGTCAGATGTGTACGTGTTGAAAATGAAAAGATAACTTATTTATGAATATTCTTCTTTTGAAATGCATGAGAGAAAACGGGCCTAACCAAGTAGTTTGATGTTTAAAAGCTAGTATATGGCCCATATATTCAAGTTACACATAAGTTGAAATGGATTTGAACCAGAGTAAAACGGTAACTTGATGATATTTTTGGTTTAATGTTAAGCTTTTACTTCAGTTAAGCTTTAAATTTACAAGATTCAAGTGATAAGGGTATACAAGTTGAATGATAAGATACTAAATGTTTTCAAAAGATTTCTAAGAAACAAGAGAATTAATAGAGAAAAGTTAGAATAGATGGACCATCACTAAGTACTGCTGCTGGTTGAGATTCCTAGCAATGGAGCCAGATGCTGCATTCCCTTCAAATCTAGTAAAGGAAGGCATGGAAAATATGTTTGACAAATAGCACTATTTGCTGGTTCTAAGAGTAGGCATGGAACCATCAAGTAAAACACAAGGGCATGAACTGGTAAGTAAAACATTTGAACTAAAGATACACTTCTACACACTAATGACATGTCTTTAAGATATAATTTCACATCGCCATAATCAATTTAAATAAGTGTAGAAATCATTGACACAACACTCCTGAAATAAATATATACATATTACACCTTTATATATAACATTGCATTAGCTTTATATTGCTTATTCCTTAACCCAATCCCTGGTTCTTATTCACTAGTCCTCGTCCCTTCAGGCTTCACCCAATATTACCTGCAAAACAAAGAAACGAAGTTAATTTTTTATCAAATTAATGCTTAAAGTTTCATAAAATCATCCAACACCAGTATTTGTTTTCTTACACTAACTGAAGAGCGGTTTGGTCTCGGCGACCTGCGGATGAGTAATGGTGATTGTTAGGTTGCAATGCAGCGACTTGGAAATAGTTCCGTGAATCAAACGTTTGAGATTGCGTTTGAGGCGGTTGCATAGTCTGCTCGTATCCTCCTGGCATAAGATTCATACTTGGATTGTTCCTCTCATTTTCAGCTATCTATATATCATAGATATTTGTTTAGTATTTCATATTTTAATAAATTTTTGGTGTTTATTTTTTTGGTAAATTTTTTTTTGGTGTTATATATGTAGAAACAAATATTTAGGAAGTAAAAACAAATCAACACAGTATGAATCTACCTTAGCACGAAGAAGCTGGGTATCACTATGCAAATCAGCCTCCTGCGTAGACTTTTCATTACAAATGAGCCAAATTATCTTATATACAGATAGAACATCTCTAATCTCACTCCATATTTTACTGCAAAATGGAGTGAAAAATAGAATAGTGAACAACTAAAAAAATGATTACTAAATGGAATAATGCTATTATTTTTTGTTCATCACTCCAATTTCCATTTCATTTTCCAGTAAAATATGGAATGAGGTTGGAGATACTCTAACAATCGAAATAATTTTAGTTATAAGATGTGCCTTACTCGCTTCTGCATGTAGTCAATTTCAGCGAATAAGAGTTCATTCTGTAAAAACATTTTATAAAGAAATTTTATAAATTTAGCAAAAAGGAATATATAAATAAATAATTTTGTTGGAAACAACTTGAATTTGGAGAACATTTATACTAAGTACAATTACCTTCTTAGATCGGATTCTATTAATACTTCTGTCTAATCTGCTTTCCAAATTCCTAAGCTCTTTGGGAGACATTGACCCTATTGTCTCACCCATCAATTGCCTAAATAAGTTTTCAAAAGTATAATTATTTCAAATAATTAATAATAAATAATTTAGATAATCAATTTGAAGTCATTTCAGTAAATATTAACCTGTTCGAGTTTTGTATGCTGATAATTTGTTGACGCAATTTGGCCGATTCTTGTTGATAATACTTGAAAAGAAAAAGTAAAAGAATATATTAAAATGTCATATTAATAAGCAATTCTGGAAGAATAAAAAAGTTCAAATGATATGTGTACGTAGTCTTAAGATACCTGTGCGTTAATTTCTGCCACCGTCCCGGTGTTAGTATTATCCGATATTGCCTTCTTATACCTCTCGATTGTCCCTTTTACACTGCAACAGTTTTGTTAAAGGAATTTATAAGTTACTTAAATCAGCATTTTTTTAAAAAAAAAAATGCTGAATAAATAACTGGAAGGGTCAAATCGCCCACTTGCTCAGTTAAGTGATTTTAATACGAAACCTTAAAAGCAAACATAGGTTCTTTAATTTGAGTCAGAACAGATGAAACATATATAACGTGACAAATGATGTGAAGAAGAAAAAAATAGATATAAGAAAATAATTAGACTGTTGATAAAAATATTCCCTAAAGTTGTAACAGATAAAGAATTATTTTTATGTAAAATAATAGGAACCCTTATTCCTCTGAATCCTTAAATTTATCGAGCTAGTGATTTGTTGCAACTGCCATGTTTGGCAAATTAGAGTGACAAGATTGGTCTGAACATTTCTAGGGTTTCAGACATCTGACACGTGTCGAAAACCATTACACATTGGTAAATCCAGTAGACATTTGATAGTTTTTAGTTGTTAACCATCGGATTAGTTTAACTATGATGAATGAAACCAAATGACTTGTCCGAGTAACATCACAACGTTGCATAGTTTCCTTTTATATGGAATGTTATTATATTACTATTATACACAATTTTTCCTTTTTCAATTTTATGTATACAATACCATAGACATACTAAGTACGATGACATATCGTCATAGACTACGTCTGAACCTTCGATGGAGGAATCGCGGCCGTCCATGGAATCACAGAAGGCAAAACAAAGACTCTGAATTTAATTTATTTTCTGAAAAGACTCTCAATAAGTGAACCTGGAACAAAAAAAATCTCACTTTCTTCTCTGCCCATGAAGAGAGAGAGAGAGAGAGAGAGAGAGAGAGAGAGAGAGAGAGAGAGAGAGAGAGAGAGAGAGAGAGAGAGAGAGAGAGAGAGAGAGAAGCCCTAATTTTATCTCTCTAGACAATTTATTTTTAAAAAGAAACAGAAATTGCATAAATTCATCTACACCAAATAGAAATTGCATATTAACAGATTAAGTGATCATTAATCTTTTACTTCTTAGAAATATGAAACAGATTAAGTGTATCCTTATTATTTGTCTCTTTGTGTATTTTCTTTGTGTATACACATAATATGAAGTCAATTTTTATTTCACTTTCATTAGGAGGAAAAATTACATTGGGTATTGTCCAAATGGGAAATCTAATATTAAAGGGTCAAAAGTAGTACTATGAGATTTTTGAATTTATAAGTACTTTCCAAATTAATTCATCATGACATATAACCTTCTTGTCAGAAGTCAAGAACTGAAACTAACAAAACCTTTTACTACTAATAAATGTAAATGATAAATCAAATAAATCACATCCGTGTGATGACGTGATCAAAGATTCTGTAACAAAGACAACAAATCTTACAGAGACCAAACCTAACATTGCGCTCAATACCAACCTCTAAAAAAAAGAACAAATAACTTGAAAGGTAGTAGTAACGAGAAACAAAACTCTGATTATGTTTAGTACCCACTGAATAAAAGATTTTATTAGCTAAATGAAGATTAATTTTTGATTGGTTGATTGGAAGTCTTTGTTAGCTTTCTTTCTTTGGACATGCGCAATATATATTTTAGGACATGAGTTGACAACTGTAAGCGATGAGGAAAAAAAAGAGACTTTTATATATAACGTGGTAAACTGACTGTAAACCATTTAATTTTTGACATGTTTTATGTTTTTTTAAAAAACTATTTTAACGTGTTAAACTCACGTGGATTCTAAAGAAGATGGGGAAATTACGTGTGGAAATAGCTATTACTAGTTTGAGTTTGGAATCTTAAAACTCCAATTGAATTTCTAAATAGTTGAAAAACTTTTTAATTCTTTTGGCTATGACCACTTCCAACTAATTCCAGCTCAGATATTTGAAAAAATTTGATAACTAAACAAATAAAACTTAACATTCACAAAGACAAAAAAAAAAAAACTTATGAACATATTGTCCTGCTTGTATCTCCCATGATTTCTATCACTCAAGATTTAAACATTCGATAATCTATGTTACCATATTTTACACTCACTTGCCTTCACCTGGGGTTGCATCAAATACATGATATGATATTCATGAGAGAGAAAAAGGCAAAGATAAGAAAGGAAAGAAAGAGAGAGGAGAGAAGAGAAAGAGGAACACAGAAATTAACAACTATGGAGGATGGGATGATCACAAAACCAGAACACATGACCTCATAGTCCTTACTCTCCCCATTTGTTTCCCAAAACTTACTTTTATAGTAATAAAAATCAACATTTTACCTATTACAACACCAGATCTAAAAATATATCTAAATCTTGAAGTACTTGTTAGTAGAAAATATAGAAAGTGATCAGAATTTTTTTAAATATAACAGAAATGAGTGAAGAAAGAAACCCCAACAAAGTGAATCTTAGTTCTACAAAACTGAATCTAAACTCCACACTAGAAAATCTGATTGTTTCTTTTTTCATTTACTATCTAACGTAACTCTCACTCAGATCTCCATAACTTTGCAGCATTTTCCTCACTTTATTATTAAAAAAAATCCCGATAATATATATTATAAAAATAAAATGAATTCGAACTAGATCTAGATCATTTCCAAACAAATTAAGATAAACATTTATATGTACCAAAAATGATTCTCACAAATGTTTTATGTGTTCATTTTTGTGTTAACTTCAAGAAAAAAGTAAAATATTATCCCACCCACAAGAGGGTTCCAACCGTATTAGAAGAATTAAATCAAATCTAACATAGAAGATCGAAAACCCTAGTTAAGATTCGATTTTTAACATGACCCTAAATTAATTATTAATCTACTAGTATTAGTTAGAAACTAAGAACAGAGCAGAAGAAGTATAACCTGTTGTTTGAGTATTCATAGAGACGGCCACGACTAGAGAAAACGATGAGTGCGACTTCAGCATCACAAAGAACAGAGAGTTCGTAAGCTTTCTTGAGCAAACCATTTCTGCGTTTGCAGAAAGTAACTTGGCGATTTGTTGTGTTTTCGATCAGTTTGATTTCGATCTTTCCTCTCCCTGCAGATTTCCTCTGTGGAGAGGAATCTCCTCCTAGCTCCATTTGATAGGCCATGTTTGACGTGCTACAAAGCAATGAATATTTAGAGCAAGATTGATCAATCAAAAACAAGAATCCGAGAAAAGTGTCAACAAAAGCTTCTTGAAAAAGGCTCCAGATTTGTCATATTTTCTACTCGTTTGAATTATGGTTGAGATCAAAGTTATATTAGAAAGATTAAATTTAATCTTTTGCCGACACATAACTAAAGAAATGAAGTAATTCATATTCTCCTAACAAGCGTTAACCATGAGATTTTTTTTAAAAAAATTATCTGGTTGTCTAGGAAGAAAGGATTGACAAAAAAAACAAGTAAAAATAAGGACAAATCTTTTGAAACTCAAAGAAACAAAGAAACAATTAAATCCAGACTGTTAAAAGAATATTTTAAGAGCAAAGAAGATCATATATAGGATTCTGAATCTTGTTATACTCTAAAAAAAAAGAAGAATAATCAAATTTAAAAAAAGAAAGAAAAGGAAACTAAAGAAGAACATAGATTTGGTATAAGGACCAAAATAAGTGAAGCAAAATAATATAATGAAGAAGATAATGTTTGGAAGGATTGGAGAACGCCAAAATATTTGACTGACCTGTTAGGGGGTATAGATGAACAAAGAAGAAACTTCTAATTTTCTTGGGAAAATGATTTTCTGGAAAGTATGAGATTTGGATAAGTTTCAGAAAATGGAAGGTAAAGTTGTGCTGGTGAAGAGATAGGCATATACATTTATAAGGGAATGATTTATTTTCTTTTAATATTTCTCTTATTTATCACCATTTTAGTTTCCACTTTTTACATCTATATACTGTAGTGTACTAGTTTATTTATGCTAATTACTTGTTTTTACCCACTAAATCATTGTTTCATAAATCAAATCTAAGAGATAAGTATGTGTTCATCTTAATTAGATGGTGATGTACATGTACTTTCTAATATATATATATATATATATATATATATATCAGAGTATGAAGGTCTACGGTGAAACATCATCATAATTGACTAGAGGTGTGTGCTTGTTTGTTATCTTGTGAGTTTAGTTATTTAAAAATTAAAACAAAAACTAGATATAACATTTTTAAAAAAAATTGACAAATACAAACCTAAAAGTTATCTTCATATAAATCATGAGTTAATGAGTATAGAAGCTTCTGAAAACTCATGAAAAAAAACTAAACTACAAGTAGAGGGTTACTTACCATTAATAACACCCACCATACGTCTAAAGTTTTCATAAATATAATACTTATCAAAGATATCCCAAACTGAGAAACTGTTGAAAAAGATGAAAATGGAATAAGAAAAGAGAGTTTTATTGTTGGTGGATAGTTCTTGTGTGTCCTTTAACAAATGCCTAAATGAAAAAAAAAAGAAGAAAAGAATGTTAAGTTGGGCAATCACTCAGACTCTACTTACCATTACTTGTCTTTCTTTTCATGTGAAACTTTTTGAGGCACTAAAATCTTAATTTGGATAAATAAATCTCAGTGAATATTTTATTTTATTTTTTGCTACAACAGTTTTGATATTCTTCTTTGTTTTTACTAATTTTTGATATTTTCAAAGAGGAAAATTTATCAAATCTATTCCCTTTTATTTTTCGAAATTTTATGTATAAGATCTTATATATTGACATTTTGCAGGAAAATTCGTTCCACTTAACACGGTAAATATATATATATATATATACTGTTATATATATATACTGTTAATGGAACTATGGAAGTCGTGTATATTAATACAAAAAGTTGTACATGTAGATATACATGTATATAATTCTAAGAACAATTGTTTCTTTTTCTAGATTCATACATATTTCTAGGGTGAGGTCCAAATAATTAACTTTCCTTAGGAAATCAGACCTCTCCTAACAAAGCTAGAATATGTGACACTTTAGACTCATATTAGTTGATCCAAGAGTTTTAACCAATAGAAGTTGACTATTGGTTAAAACTCTTGGATCAACTAATATGAGTCTAAATTGTCAACTCTTGGTTGCACAAAAAACACAATAGTCAACTCCTCGTTAGTTCTAAGAATAATTGTTGTACTTTTCATGTAAATATTATTTGTAAGAATAATTTCCTAAGTGTATTTTGAATAGTAACCAAAGGCAATATAACTATTAAGAATTCAATCGCAATGTTGAGGAAAAACTATTTCAACTAAATGTTCTTTTAACATGGTTAACTGAATTGTTAAGTTTATTTTTCATATGTGAACTTGTAACAAATAAGAAATGTTCTGTAGGCACCTATTTGGATAAAGTTAACATTAGTGTGAGTACAAATAAGAAAATTAGTCAGATTGTGAAGAAAATCAACATACTTTTTATGTGTTACTGTGCTTTGGAGTTAATGATGTTTACTTGTTGTGATATACTGATATTGACACATACATATAATTGGTAAATTAATTAGATAAATAAGGTATTGGGGTTTATATATGTAGGGGAAATAGAGAGAAGAATCCGTACTTTTATGGGGCTGGACAAGACGTATTGCTTAATTTGGAAAGTTATTTAAGTGTAATGCCTCGAACTCAACTAGAAGGTAACTAGACTTCTTCTCTCATCTCCAACTACTTTAAATCTCTCTCTCTTCACATTTTCTATACTTTTTTTGCTCCTCAACATACTACAGTGTTAAGTTTCATTTTTCTGTTGATATAACAAATAAACCGCAAATATTGATTTTGTGTATATAGTCAAAGACCCAAACTCTAGAGTTAGAATTTCTAAAATGGGATAGTCTCAAAATAGACTAAATAGTTTCCGTAAATGGTTTAACAATCTTTCTTGATTAATAAAAAGAAATACTGTTAATCCAGTGGTATGAAGGTTTCATCTTTTAAGTGGACCAAAATTTAAGTTCTTCCATCGCAATTTTAACAAAGTCGACCACTGTATATGTTTTGTATGACAAGAATATCAACTTTTTATAGTCAGATCTCCCCTGCATTAGATTTTTTTTTAAAAAAGAAGCGAAATATTGTGTATGTGGAGGAAATGAAACGTGTAGATTTTCTAAGATTTTTCTTTATTGAGTTCAAATAAACATATTGAATTATTGAGGAGCACAATGCGCATGCATAAATGAAGTAAGGTTATGCCAAAGAAGAGGAGCACAATGCATGTGATGTGTAGTCTTTGATCTCCGTCTTTATGAACCCATTTAGGGTAATGTGATAGAGATATAAGAAACCAATAGACAATGCATATTCATATTTATGTGCAAATAGCTATATAATACACCGACTTGCAAGGTACTTCATTTTCTTTTTTACTTTTTAATTTCGTAATTCTAAATATAATTCCAACTTAATAGGATACCTTCTCTAAAGTATTTTATTAGTAAGAGTTACAGTAGCAATGATAAGAAATTACTTAACAAAAAACACTACATTTATATTTCTCTAGCATTTGAAAATAATTGATAAATGTATGAGATAGTAAAAATACAAAAATATTAAAAACTAGATGTCTTTTACATCATATATATATATAGATAAATTTATTAGGTCATCTACTTTAACTAGACTATAAAGAGAGGAATAATCTAAAGAAAAGAGAGAGAGAGAGTAATGATCCCACAAGATGCATACTACTTTTGTTTCCAATTGCAGGTAGTTTTAGCAAAAAAATTTTGTTTCACAATATGAGTAGTTTACATATTTCAATGCATCTTTTTCATTTATTGGATATTGTGAAACCATTGAAATAATGTTAGATTTTTTATAATTGGTTGAATTTATTAATTAAATGATATTTTTTTAAAAATAACAATTTTTTAATATTAGTATTTTTAGGTAAAACTACTTATATAGGAGTAGTATATTTTACTCAGATTATACTACTATATCCAATGGGCTTATATGATGCCCAAACATGACAATCTATTTATTCTTTTTTTTTACCACCAATCTATTGTATTCTTGAGAGAAGTTTTTATAGAATCAGCTTACCAAACAAAAATTCTATATTTTTCTTTTATTGAACAATATATATTAGTAAGATTATTACGACATTATGATATTTTTTTCTATGTAGTTCTAAATTTTTAGATTTAAAGAAAAATGGAGTAAATTTTTAGATTTGAAACGCTTATAATATAACACGTACTATAAGGTTACGAAATACGAACATGTCTCGAACTCATCAAGGAAAAAAGCAAAACCAAAAGAAAGTCACGGGAAGGGAGCTGTTTTCTTCATATCTGTCTCAACGACGTCAAGCGCAACGCCTTTCCTAAATCGAACCCAATAATCAGCAACCAGATTCTTTTTCTCCGGTCCGCAAATCCCTTCTCGTGACGGCTTCAATTCTTCCGTTGAGATCCCATGCTCCTCATCTCTCTTCTTCACCAGCTCCGGTTTGATCCTCCCGAGATTCACGTCTTGTGGTGACACCATTAATGATGGTACACCTAGTGGTAATCTATCCCCTAAAACAAACAAAAAAGCCTAATTGAAAATTTTACTAAAAAGTTTCCTTTATAATTTGGGACCTAAAAACCTATATATATTAATGCATTAAATTTTGGGAGCCAACATGAATGTTACATAAAACTTTGCAAAACTTGCTCAACATGAAAAAATGTTTTTTTTTTACAAATAGTTGCTTACCGCGATCGATCTGCCATGTACACCAAAATTTTCCATACGACTTGGCAAGATTTTTAAGCTCCGGCTTCGCAACGAGCTCTGGGACCCTTGGAGTTACTAGAAGAGCCATTTGGATCTACAAACAACACGTAAAATTTTATCTCTTTGATTCTTTGATAAATAATAAACATTCCGGAAATGTACACAAGAAAATCAAGAACCTCATAATCATGGGAATGCCAAAGCTTTTGTTCCTCCGGTGAGAGGCTTTCGAATAACTTCTCTGACACTATATATTCGATCCCTAGGAATTAAATACAACAACAAACACATCATAAATCATACTTAGACATAATCCAAAACAAAAGCTTCAATTAGTACTCAACGTTACATCCAGGACATTTATACGTATAATCAATGTCTATGTGTACCTATGAGATGAGCCTTAGAGGAACTGGAATCGTAGACGGCACATTGGAGAAAGTCTTGGTTTACACGGTGACCGTAGATATGAACTTCGATCTGACGGCTAGGATCGTGGCTATAGCAAGCAAATGAACACGCATGGAGGCTCATTTGCCTGATCGGTTTCATAGACTGCATCATAGCCGTTCCTTTGTCTAGTATCGCCGTTGTGGTTTTAGTCGGATCTCCCATTGGCCCCTTAACTTCTCCGCTGCTTGCGGGACACGCTACCGGAACCTTATCACTTGACGCCATCGTTCAACGACTAAAAAGCCTTGTTCTGTGTTATGGTGTTATAAGACAGGAGTGGTGTTGCATGAGGAAAATATGACGTCGATGATTTGGATGTAACACGTTATTAGAGAGTTCAGATGTGGCGGATAAGAGCGATGTTAAGTTTGGCCTTTTGCGGACAAAGCTACACTTGGTCGGTTTTTAAGTTCTGGACGAAGTATTGCACATTTGGCAACGTTTGCGACTCCGTAATCTTGGCTTCCTTTTGACGAGTTCTAAATAGTAATTTTCGAAAAATTTACTTATGATTTTTTTTTGTCGCTTCCAAAACTGAATTTCTATCCTTCATAAATACGAAGATGATAGATAGAACCATGCGGTGGTAGGCCAAAGGCACTTGGGGGGAAACCCAAACCCGAGGTTCGAACCCCGTTGGCCACGCGACTATAGGTAATTGCTTTCGACCAATTTGAATAGCCGAAAAAGATCCAATCGTAGGCTGCACTTCTCATCTGGGATTAGATCTGTATATTTAATAGATCCGGTTTAACCTTTTTTTTTAAAAATGATAGATAGAATATTTAGAGAAGATATTGATATAATAAATAACTAGACCTTGACCCGCCCGACCGGGCGGGTATTTATTTTATTTTATATTTTTTTTGGCTTATACCAATGATGCATTTGTAATAGTTAATTTTATTACATTGAGTTTTTTTGCATTTTATTAACAATCAAATGTGTCACGAATATTTAGTATTATATAAAGAATACGGAAAATAAATAAAAGATAGATAATGATACATTATATATGAAATATATTATTCAAATTCGATAATTTCAAATATGTCGAAATGAATAATATGAAATATATTATTCAATTTCAATAATTTCAAATATGTCGAAATAAATAACTATGAGTTAGTAAGATACATGAAATAGATAAATAAAGTATATATTTTGTAACATCAATTCATTTATTCAGATTTTATGGATATATAATATATTAAAATGTTGATTTAAGATTTGTAAAGAATTAATAAAAGTAATTATATAACAAATAGTTATTTTAGGAAATTATTAAATCGTCATATTAATGCTAAAATTATTTTAGGAAATATTAGGAAACTATTTTAATAATAAAGATAAAATTGAAATTGATTTAATTAGAGAAGGGAAGTTAAATTTTATTTTAAGACAACACATCAATGAAACTGAAAAAGACAAGCATTAAAATAGGAAATTTAATTAATAGTCTTAGTGGCATGCCATTGTAAATAAGTTGAAAAACTAAGAGGTATTTTTAAAGTGTACTTCTGAATTAATAAAATAGATACAACCATACGTAAAGCCTAGTCAAAGCTGTTAAAGTTTTAGCATATTTTCCAATAAAACCGTTAATTAGCTTAAATGTACAAAAAGAACCATCATTACAAAATAATGCAAGCAAACCTTTCGTTATAAAGTCACTTCGTAATACTCTCTCAAAGAAAGTTATTTTAACATTTTTTTCTTACACACAGAAATTGTTATTTTAAAATTCTAATGCAACTTTCAACTTCATATTAATTATAAATATATTGATTTTATAAATAATTTTTTTATCTCAAATATTATTACTTTGAATATATATACTCCCTCCGTTTTATTTTAATTGTCGTTCTATGTTTATGCACAAAGATTAATAAAACATATGGTTTTGTATATTTCCAAAATAAAAACACAATTACCTATACACCTAACCATAATTCAATTAATAGAAAAATAAATTGGAGAATCTTTTTCCTCTGCAACGACAATTAAACTGAAACGGAGAGAGTAATTAATAAGAATTTAAATGCATTTCAATTTTTTTTAATCTGTGTGGAAATATTAAAATAACACTTTTTGAGGGAAGTTTTACTACTCCGTATTTAATCGTGTATAGATCTATTATATAATAGTTGAGATGGAAACACACATAAGTTTTGCTCCGTGATGAAATTCTATTTGGCAAGACCATTGACGGAGGAGTAGCGGATACTTAAGGCAGAGAAGGAGAAAGAGCACTTTAAATCCCTGTAAATATTTGCTTCTACTGTTAATAATATTTTTGCTACATATTTTATAAACTTAAGATCCTTCAAATCCATATTCTTAGTTTTGAACATTGTGATTGACTCTCTGCTTTTTATTCTTTGCCTTCTGACATCCTCTTTGTGATTATATATTTTTTGATTAGTTATGAGTATTGTATTCGATAAGTTTGCTTGTGTTCTTCTGGTGACTGGTTAATGATCGATTTGTACAAATATAATGGGATGGTCATGGTTTAGTTTTAAGTAATGCATATTATTTATTAAAAAAAAGTAGTGCATGTTATTTGGTTGAGGAGATTTCATAGAGCGTTAAATTAACCAACACTTTATTGGTTCATTGCTTTGCAGTATTGGTATTTTTATTAGAAATCGAGATATAAGTTTTGTGGCGAAATGTTATAACAATTGATTAAAAGATTCTAAACAATTTCTTTGACTGTAGATTCAGGATTATAATCACTATTAGAGAATCGGGAACCACTATGAAGCAAGTGAGTCCGAGAAGTTAAGAGTTTGGAATGTGATTATGTTTTTACGATTGACAGACATATTACTTTGTCGGGTCAAACAAGTTATTATATTCTGACCCCCAATTCTCCACCTTTACTATCAAGTCATTTAGTTTAGACCGTAGCAATGTTGTTTCCAGAAAATACTACGTACTCTGGTTTATGAAAGAGTTGATGGTTCTCCAAAGTAAACTCATAGCTAATAGTATCTAAATGATTTACTATTAATAGAAGGTGATCACTAAATACAAATTTAGAAGCAAATATAAATAATGATAATACTATATATATATATATAATATATATTTGACTAAAAAATCTTTGAAAGAAAATATACATAAATGATCTGAGAGATACATAAACATTTTTTTCTGGTTAAAAGTATAATATAAGTCAAGATGCGAACACACCAATATACATATAAATAGATATTTGCTATAAAATGCAGTATCAGAACTTATTTTAAGAAGTATTTGCAAAGACATCTATTTGAAAGGTTTAAAAATGAAGTATGTATATTTAGAGTAATTCCAAAAATGATGTACCCAAATCAACATTAAAAAAATAATCTACGAAAATAAAATTTAATATCTTATACAAAAGAACCTTTATAACAAATTAATCATAGATCATATTTTATATAACAAAGAATGACTGGATCTTTTGTATCAAATCTTGTAAATTTATAAGATTAAAGCATGATTTATAGACAAAGTTATATTTAACTTATAACATTTGCATTTAAAAATAAATTTCAAATGTAATTCAAATGTCGAGAAACATAAAACATATAAAGAAAAAATCTTATTAAAACACAAACCCGCGTGTATACGCGGGGCCTCACATAGTATATCAAAGTAACACGATTTTCAACATTTCTAAAAGATCTATAAATGTGAAAAGAAAATTCAAACCTATGAGCTATTAAAAACTTACATAAACACTATATCATTTTCCATACCAGTTTGTAACTAACTACAAAAAAAAGCACTTCGAATCTCCATTTCATATTTTTCTGGGGGTTTTTAAATGTTCAAAACGGTACACGGTTATATGCGGATGCGATACTTTCTTGTTGTTGTAAATTTAAGCATTATAGTGGATTTATATGCAAAAACTCATAATTTTCTAAATTCTTTTTGGTAAATTAATTTTATATATTCGTTACATAGCAAACATGCTTACACTTTTACCGCTAGTCACCCATTTAGAGAAACTCAATACCAAAACACACATTACTTCTAACTGATAATACAAACATAGCCTCCGATGACTAAATTAACGTAGCCAAGTGACTTTTTTTACTTAACGAGAGCTACCATTTCGCGCGGACTTTAAAAACGAGCCGCTTTTGGTTATTTCACGCAACGGTTTATCGGTATATCTAACCGTGTTATAAACCCATGCTCCTGCAACCGCACCAAGAATCGGAGACGCTATGTATATCCAAATTCCTTTGTAGCAATTGTATACCATTGCAGGTCCCAAACTTCTTCCTGGGTTCATCGAAGCTCCAGACACTGGTCTGATAAAAGAACCATATAACAATTTAATGTTTTAGTCAAAAAAAAAAAGATGAAGAAAACATGCAAAACGGTAACATATAAAGATGTTACAAGTAAAAATAATCACCCGGCAATAATCACGTTAAGTAGCACCGTCGACCCTACTGCTAGTCCGGCAAGTTCTCCAATCTGATTTGTCATATGGGTCCAATATTAATCACTTTTTTTTTGTTAACGGGTCCATTATTAATTACTCTATCATAAATATTGCTGAGGTCATCATAACGACATAAATTAATAAATAAACAATAGAGAACTAGGAAAAGACTTTGGTCAAGAAAAATATACAATACTTGAATTCCTATTAGTAGAAATTTAAAATCAAAGAGAAAACTATAAATTAGTGTACGTAGTCATTTTTCATTAAAAACCTTAAGGTCGAATGGAAAAAAATAGTTGCTTATTTTTTTTGCTGAAAAGTAGAATTTATAATTTTAACATAAACTTGATCTTTAAATTAAACTAATAAGCTATAATATTAGGTAAAGTTAAAACGAACATGCTAAAGATAGCAAGAATCCCCAACAAACAGCCATCAAATTTGACTATATAGATTTTTGTTGAAATAAATATAATTTCCATGCAGTGTAAGAAGATTTTAAATACTAACCGCTCTATTGTCGGTTGCAACACCGGAAATGATGAACATTAGGTAGAAAGTGATTATAAACTCGATCACAAACGACTGCAAATCGGATCCCGACGGTAATGTTCCGACGAACACGTCATGTTTCCCACTGCAAACACCCTGATCAAGTCCAAACAGCAGCCGCAAAGTCGCTGCGGCAAGCGTCGATCCGATCACTTGTGATATCACATAAGCCGGAACCTAAAATATCAAAGAATCATATAAATAAACTTCAGTACATGTAGTTTAATGTCGCATTTAAGGTGATTCGGTTTCAAATTATTCCCTTGAGCTGAATATGGAATTTAGTAACTGATTGATTTAATATGGATAATTTCTTTTAGAAAAACCTTATCTGACAAACTATTTTTCAGAAATAAAAATTTGAAAGATACAAAAATAAAACTGTAATGTACAATAAAAACTTTATTGGCTAGGAAAAAAAAAATCTGTATTATTAAAATTAGTTGCGTGCAATACAATCAAGAAGACAGGTAAGCTAGAGTTATCCAAACACAAAACGCCAAGGTTCTAGTTTGTTCATCAAACTCAAAATGATAAATATATATTGTGTGTACGTTTTGACCTGTTTGAGAGGGAAACGGCCGCAAGATGCGAATGCAATCGTGACGGCAGGGTTGAAATGAGCGCCGGAGATGTGACCAAGAGAGTAAACAAGAACCATGACGGTGAGTCCCCAAACGATGGCGATCCCCGGAAGAGTCACGGCTTTGTCGTGTTGGGCGTTTACAGCCACCGATGCACAACCGGCGAATATCAAAAAGTAAGTTCCAAGAATCTCCGCCATCAACTAAAAACAGAGCAATTTTAACAGAATAAAAACACAGTAATTCATTTCTCAGAAGAAATTTTCATCGAAACAGTCTTAACACCAGAGAGATTAATGGTACTTTGTTTTTATCTGAAACTAAAGGGTTGTTGGAGATTGAGAGTTACAGAAGTGAATACCTTTTGTAAGAAAGGGACAGAGAACGAGAGGACAGAGTCTTGTTTCTTCATGGGCTTTGTCGTATGAATAGCTTCTTTTTGTTGTTGTTGATCTTCGACTTCTTGGTTGATGTTCACCATCACTGCTCCTTCTTTGGAGTCACCATGGCCGTTTCCTGAGATCTCCGCCATAACTTATCTTTTCTCTTTCAGGAAACAGAGAAGAAAGGAAAAAAAAAGAAAAGAGCAAATCTTTGAAGGACCGTTACGACTTGTGTGAAAGAGTTTGGTGGCGATTATCTCCAATTTATTGACAAATCGTGAGGGAGAGAGAAAGAGGTTGAACTTTTCACACTTTTATTAAATTAATAAGCGATTAGAAATTGATCTGCACGCCCGTACGGATGTTAATTTTTTTTTTTAATAAATTGATATTTTGTATAGCTATAATATAATTAATTGTATAAGTATTTGAATATTTTTAGGTTCTATACATCAAAACCGAATCCGAATTAAATAGGGTAATGGGGTAATATGATTATTTTTGGTTATTTTTAGGTTAAGTTTAGTTTGAATTCAAAACCGAATTGAATTTGAATCGGTTAATATTGTTACTTTTGGTACAAATATTCGAACCGGCTTCAGATACATTAGTTTTTGGATATTTGTAGGTTTCTATATATCAAACTGAATTATTCTGGATTTGGGAAAACCCAATTCGAAACCCACATGAAAATTTTTGATACTTGAATGAAACCTAGTTTCAAAACTCAGAAGACCTAATACCCAAAAAAAATAACTCATAGCTGAATAGATAACTAAATGTCTATGTCTAATTAGTTATGTAAATAAATAAAAAATAATTTGTTAAGTATTTTGAATTTTTGTTACAAATAGAGTAATTTCATTCAAATATGTCGAATTATTATAGTTAATATGTAAATTAATTCTATCAAAATATCATAGTAAATATAATGAAGTAGTTAAAAAGTGCAAAAATGAATATAAAAGATAATAAAATGATTAGAACTGATTATTTACTAAAAATAATAATAAAATGATTAGAACTGATTTAAATAGAATGTTGTACTACTATCTAAAATAATATTGTCTATTTTCCTATATTTATTCATTGGTTACTCTATACATTCATGAATCTGTCGTTATTTATGTGCATTACGTGAAAGTTTTAATATCTGTAACTATACTTTTACATAATTGTGCTAATGTACTTTCGTAAAGTAATCTTATGAAGATAGTATTCTCTAGATTCTTGGTATACAATTCTGTACTAGCAAAAAAAATGAATATACCTGATCTTATCCGTAAAAGCATATTATTTCCATAAGTTGAAAAAAGAAAATCATTTACTTTTTATTCACATCATGTGGTTAATGTGATCGTCATACCATTGATGTGGCATTTATCCATGTTTCCAAGTGATAAAGTCATGCCAGGTAATCGAGTTTATAATTATTGGATAGGAACTTTCCATAAAATATTTATATCCATTTTTCCTAGTTATTTTTCAAAAACTTACTAGAATTATCGATTTCCTAATTATTCGTTTAGATATTGTTTTGATATGAAATATTTATAATATACATATATATATATTAAATCATATAAATAAATGGAATTTAATGTCTCACATGTTGTAATGTAGATAAGTACATATAAAAATAATTAAATATCTGAATCCAAATTTTGATCTAAATCCATATAAAATTTATGAAATGTCATATAACAGCTTCAGAATAAATTTCTGATACTTACAGAGCTTTCTTTTAACAGACATCGCATTCTTCATTATAGGTATTTTCAAAATATATGACATCTCTTTTGTTATTACATAATCATAAGAAAATATTATACATAGGCTTAAAATTATATATAAAAGTCAAAATGGATCTGAATTATCTAATTTATAAAGAAAAAAAGTTTCCAGTTTGGAATAGCAAAACATTGGATGCTTCATAATTCTAATCGATCTCCGATACTCCGCTCATCTGTCCGAACAGATGTTGTTGGATGTTGAGACACCCTTAGTTGATCATATCATATAGACTTATAAACAAAACATTTAGGCCATACAAACTTTATGATAAAAAAAACATCTATGAGAAATTAAACCAATGTCACTTGATGGAATTGATGAAGGCCTCTTCAAGTCTTCAACTACCAACCGAAAATATGGACGCACCGTTGATATTAAACAAACGGTACCAGAGTTTTTTTTAGAGTAAAACAGTACAAGAGTTATTACAAAAGTTAAAAGTTATTTGAGTCTAGATGCCGGCATAACTATCATTCGGACCATACCATATCGAATTTCACCTCAGAATTCAATTTCTAATTCTGTGTTACGGTCTTATCCATCCTAGTATGTACTAACTCTAACGATGAAATCTGTACTATGCGCCAAAAAGGTTCTTCTATACAGTTCACAATTTTGGATTTTAACTAAAATATCAGAAAGACTTTCATGAATTTGAACCAGACTTGTTGTCTCCCAACCCGTGCTTCAGTGTATTTATATATGTTATGTTCTGGTTTAAATAATCCCATATACATCAATGATTTTTAGTGTTAGTTCCACATTTGCCAAAAAGTTGAAGACGTATGACGATGGTGACAAGAAAATTTATATAAATATATATATATATATATCGATTGAATAAGTGAAAATAAGTGAAATATGTCATTGAATGTGAGTAACATCCAATTTTTTATTTTTTATGGGTCTGTGATTTGTCCCCATTTTAAACACTTCGGACATTATATTTTGTATGGATAAATCATATATGAGATACTTTTGACTTTTCTATCGTGTTCCCATGAAAAGGGAAGGCGACTTAAAACTCCAGAATACAAACTTGTTTTATAATAATGGTCATGAGCCACGGATCACGGGAAATCATTTTTAGTATTATTAGTTCGTTTTAAATTTTAGTCACATGTTTATTAAATAAATCATTCAAGATATGCTAAATCACTTTTCTCTTTTTTATAAACACTATATCGACTGATCCGGTAGATCTCGAAAAAACACAGTTCTACAGAGTGGAGTAGTCCGAAATCTTTTCTTTTTAAAAATGTTATGTTACTACTAAACTATATAATAAAAGAATTGAAACTGCAAAAGGAAGATAATCAATCATAAACAAAGACCCAAGTGTGTTAAAAAAAAAGAGAAAAAAAACAAAGGCCCAAGATTGGAGCCAAAGGTGATAAACTTCAGGACACAATCCATCTACTCTATTAATTTAGGGTCCTGTTTTTATCTACTGTTAGAAGTTGTCATTTAATTTTGGACTCTTTCATAAATATTACTAGAACATATCACGCTGCTTTATAAATTGAACCTACCTACTTAAACTTAACCTACGGTTAATTAAATTTAACCAGTGCAATATTAAAAATATTTTTTGGTTATCCTTTACAAATAAATCAATATCGATGGACATCACTCTTTTAGTAACGTGTCTTCTCTAATAATGTGTCTTCCATGATTTATGAATTTAAATAGTGGCATGAATTCATCATACACGACTCCTTTTATAATGTGTCTTTGATACTCGCGCTATATGTACATCATATTTGTATACAAACCGTGTTGTCTTCTGTTCATATGACTAACTGCACCTGCAACATATCAAAATCAGTTCATATTTTGGCCATATATATTTCAAAACACCGACTGCACCTGTATCTAACTTGAATCATATGAATATTTGATTAGATACATAAATCAACAATTTATATATATATATATATATATATATATATATATATATATATATATATATATATTTACTATCATTTATTCATAATATTCTAACCATGTTAATAATAGATTTGATCAAATCTACGTTACCCTGTATTGCAAACAAACAAAAAAAAACCTCCAAGAACTACCATTTTTTGTTAATTTTAGTATCTTCAAACAAATTTTCTTATATTACGACATCGATGTTTATCACCTTCTCAACTATATTCTGATTTCATATCTATTATTCTAACCATATATACTATATCAAAATAGAATCCTCATTTTATCTACTGTAAAAAAGTAATTAGACCAATTCATTAGAAATTTAATATAAATTACTTAGTATTTAAAGAAAAATGGAAAATATATTATTCTCTTACATCATAGATTTTGTGACTGTGATTTTAACATAGTTTGGTAAATATTATAAATTTAAATAGTAAATGCATTTATTTGAAAAATATATATTTGGTCTATATAATCTTAGGTATATAAATGTATATTTGCATATATACATAAGTTTTCACATCTTAAATATATACATAATATTTTGGGATCCCGTATTTTATTTTGAAAAATAAAATGTTGTTATAAATATATAAGAATAGTAGAATATATGAAATCCATAAAAAATAGACTATGAGAACTATATAGTGATGAAATTTTAAATTGTTATAGCAAAAGTTTAAACTAACTTTTAATAATAAAATCAGTTATATTATTATTAATTTAAATTTAGTTATAAAATGACAACAATATCCACGCATCTGCGCGGATTAAAATCTAGTATTTCCTTATGAGAAGGGGAGAAGCACGAACTCAAGATTGAGGGTCCTTAAGTTACTAGGATATCAACATAACCGGTTTTTACGTACATACAAATGAAAAAGGGCTTATAATCCCCTAAATTTAGGAAATATTTTACAAAATATAGATTTTCGATTCTTTAAAATTGTATTAATTTTTACTAAATTATTTTTAGTCTCTAAAATCTCGATTTTGGCTGATATAGCTGTCATTATCTTCAGCTGAGATGAGTTGGTCAAGCCATCGCGAACAATATAAGATTAGAAACTCTGATCCTTGGTGACGCTTCCTCAAGTAGTTTTAGCCACCCTATTTTCCTGTACCACATACTCCAAACATCAATATCTAAACTCTTGCAACATCTGAAGTATGTATTTGGCTAAACTATGTGTATCGGAATAGTGATTTTGTAACAAACCGTACGAGCTGAGGCCATGGAAGATCTAGAGATGGCGTTGTTAACACGTACTGATTTAAGGCAATCCACCTCCCAAAACATTTCCCATAACCTATTATTAACCTTGCCTCGGTTAAATTTATTTAACATTAACAACCATTTTTCAACAGAAGCTTGTATTCTTTGAGATTTCGTATTCTTTTATCCATTAATTAACCCCAGACATTTATTTTATTTTACTATCTGGTCAAATTATAAGTAAACGTTTCATAACGAAAGCTACGTTCAATTAAGAAAAGAAAAGAAATTTCATAAAGCTGGAGCGAGTAAATATCGTCAGATCAACGGAATAATAAGTGAATCAAGAAATTTGTCAAAAAAAAAAAGGTGAATCAAGAAAGCTAGAAAAAGGAATGAATCTATTGAATGCACAATGTCGTGTTGATTTCATAATAATTATGTCATAGAAATTTCAATAATGATGTTTACTCATATCACGATACAATGTAATTGGTCGAGAAGATAACTGATAATATTGTCATCGACATAATGCACAAGTTTCTTTTAAATCGAGACTTTGACTAAATGCGTCGTCCATCGAGCTTGAAAGTTTCAATTAAATACTAGTATTATAAAAAACTAAACTATAACAAAGAGTAATATAGTTATGAATTTAATGATGAGCCATAACGAAAATGTATACTTTAAAAGTGACTATGGTTATAGTATGTTCCAGTGCGCGTGCAGAATCTCTAACCTCCCACTATTTACATTTACCTTCAACAGAGATCCCATTCCCACATGACTTTACATTTAGGTTCAGAAAAAAAAAATTGGACTATTTTTAAAGGCAGTGTTTCTTTATTTATTGATGTTAAAATCGATTATTTTATTTAGTAAGAACCAATCACATAAATCCTAAGTGTTGTTAACTCAATGACAAAGATATACAAAGTGAAGTTTAGAAATCACCTAGAAGCTGTATGTTCGAACACTGTTTTCTGTTAAACTAGTGATCAACACTTATTAATTTTGGTTTCGAGTTTGAAAAAAATTACGAGTTTTGGTATAAAATTTTTAGTAATTAGTAAAAAAAATACAAAAGGAATTTGAAAACAAGTTCTGCAAAAATACACATGCTATCATCCAAACGACGGCATCATCAGTAAGTTGGTGCCCCTACGTGCTGCCGGTGTTCGTCATTGTCCGTTTGATAACCGGTCCTTGCTTGGGTTTCTTAATTTGTGTGGGAAAGGGTCTAGTTTTCTTCTCGGAAGCTGCAGAAACCGCTGCATCGCAGCATCAAGGTTAAAACTGCTTTTTCTTGGTAGCACTCATCAATCACTATTTCTCATTCCTTTCCGATTCTTTTGGACCAAGCTCGTTTTGCTATCTTTTGTTTTTTTAGTGTGCGGGTTGTTGCCTTCTGCTCCAGTTAACATTGTTGTAATTGTTGCTTCGTTGTTTAGATTATTTTTTGGAATTCTGTTACTAGCTATCTTTATAATTTCTGTAAGACATTTAAATTATTGGTATAAAATCTGAACATTTTACTTTAAAGTTATATTTATATATATTTCAGTTCAAAAAAAAAGTTTATATATATATGAATGTGAAGATTGTATACATTTTTAGCTAAAAATCCAGAACTACCAAGTCTGAAACATAGTTAGATAAGTGATAAGCTCGCAATAAAATAAATATGCATATGTACATTGTCGTTGCCTAGATCATTCTCTTCCTTGAGAGTTAAAAGTATTTATTCATATATGCTATATTTGACTAAAATGCTACGGATATACTAAAAGTTACTAGATGCTTTTAATCTTGTGAAGATCTTAGGCTTTTTGACTCTATATGTAACATCCCGAGTTGTGATATGTGGAAAGGCTTAAGAGAATTGATTTGGCTACCTATGTCATCAAAGTTGACTTACCTTTTCCGGAACACATCCTGAAAGAACTCCAGAGTTAAGCGTGCTTGAGCTGGAGTAGTGGAAGGATGGGTGACCTATCGGGAAGTGATTCGCGATAGCGTGCGAGTGAGGCCAAAACACGGGGAAAGGTCATGTGGTGATTGCAGGGTCAGTAAACAATGATTTCGAGCCTTTCGGAATTATTAACGACCGACCGTCGGACGGGATGGGGCCCACGGGCCGAGAGAACGGGCGTGGGTGGCCCATTAGCCGTGGGCGGGTCGGGGCGTTATACTATATCCATAAACATAAAAGGGGTTAGTTAAGATTTCATGAGTTTTGTGGCAGACAACGACTTATTTAGTAGACATTACTGTTTATGGTTCTCTGTTGAAATTAATTACCTACTGTCGTAGAAGTCGTTTATAACCTAATCACGGTCCCCTAATTTATTCGCGGGGTTCTTCAACTATCAGAGTCAAATCCAAGTGTGCTCTATGGTCTAGAGTTTGGATTTTAGTGTAGCATGACTAGTTTTTCGAAAGTCTCAAAAGAAACGTCATGTATACGTACCTCCACAACAATCTACCCGTCATATGAATTGATCTACTGCTACATGCATGCATAGGTCCTATACTCCTATATCTTTGTTTCATTGTAAGATGTCAAACTGCTTTAAATGTGTTCCACTACCATAAAATATATGGTTATTTTGACTTCAATGTATGAAAAGATCTTTCAATGGGAGAACTTTGAGGTGCATATGAAGTGGAGGACACAATGCTGAGAGATTAAATAGAGAGACTAAAGATGACAAATATGGAAAACCGAGAAGAAAACATGAATGTTTTCCTGGATATCAAAGAACATATGTGCGAGCTTTTGTTAGGTTTGCTAAATTTAGAAACTCTAAAAACAGATACTCAAAATAAACTCCTCGCATTAGAGGTTTAAGAGTTGAGAAAGGGTCAAAACAATTATCTTTAGAACCCAAAAACTGAACGGTCATGGAGAAAACAGAGGAACCTTATCAGTTTTTTAGAACTATAGGCTCATAAATGGGTTATGTACTCCTGTTATCGATATGGTCACATATATAGCTCTCAGCATGCATGAACATATATGTATGAACCTGGAATAAGAATGTGTCAGAGAAAGAATGCAACAGCTTCTCAACCCGAAAGGCTCTTCTTGTTCCAAGAATTGCCCCATAAGCGAGTGAAACAAAAGAAAAAAAAAAGAACGTCTACAAGTCCTCTTCGACTTTTCCGTAAAGTTTCCGGAAGCTTAGTAGAGCAGCTGCTCGCATCCATACAATCACTTAGCTGCAAAATCTCTTAAAGCTCGAAACATTATTTATATTTATGGAAATACAAATGTAGCGGTTAAGAACACATACTGGAATTTACAGATCCAACTTTGCTCCACGAATCAAAGTTCCGTTCTGGAAATTGAAAGGAAACACATTCTTTCCAAACTTGTGCTCATGGTCACTCTTCCACGCAATGTTCGGCTCACCTTCGGCTTCGTACGTTCACGAGCAAATGTAAATGTATTATTGAACATACTCCACGCTATTAACTCACAAGGGACAATGGGGAGACCATTAGATGACTCCTCGGTTCAGAAGCACTTGTGTGACTATACTCCCGTCCATGTAACAGTTGTTGATCACTTCTACTCTTTACATGCCTGAAAATACAATAAATCAGCTTGCAAAATGATGGACCATCTCATCATCAGTTAATTGAGTATCACAAGGGATCTTTTTGTTTACCGCCGATGGTTTTGATAGTAGTTATCATTTATCAAGCTGGCAGTAGATAAAAATGGGAGCTTTCTTATACTTTTGTACCTACAAATTATGCATACACATATACAAACCACACCAATATGTAACAATTCTGTCAATCTATTAGAAATTTTAGGATTGTTAAAACCCACACAAGATTTATCATTTATAAATATTTTAAAATTATTAAAAATTATTTTTTAATCTAGCCTACAAAATCATTTATTAGAGTTTCTAAATAATTTACGAGACTTTTATCAAATATATTTATATAAATCTTGAGCACTTCTTGATTAGATACAAAATGGTAAATGCTTCTAGATCTAATTATAATTGTATAAATGTATATTTATAATGATTTATAAATCATATAGAATTATTTCACACTTATTATCCTATCTAATAAAATAGAAGTAATTTAAGTGACTTTAGGTTATTATGTTTAACAAAATAAATCATTTAAATCATATAAAATTATAACACGCTAATTTTTTATATACTAAAATATAAATTATTTTAAGTGATTTTTTTTGTTGTTACATATGCGTTCATAGGTGAAATCTTACAATTTTAATAGTTGATATTGTGATTTTATTTATTTTTGGCAGTGAAAATAAAATTTTGTTTTACAATCAATTATATGTGAACTTTAGATTTAAATATTATTTAATATCTTATTCATATATAAAAATAAAATCGAGTTTTTAGTCATATCCGAAAATCTTTTTGTCAAATTTTTTGAAAGAAACACATAAAAGCAAATATTTGTTTTTGTTAAATTTAAAATAAATTGTAAACAATCAAACAAATGAAAGAAACATAATAAAACAAATCATGAACGAAGAAGCCAGAGTTATAGAAGCATCTAACTATCTTTTTGGAACTACACAAAAATATATTTTTATGGTAAAATATTTTCGTTTTTCACGTGTTAAAATAAACTAAAATGAAATTTTACAACCAATTACTTGAATTAATTAGCACCAATAGTGTATCCCAAACCTGCAAACATAAACACAAGATAAGTAATTATATTTCTAATAAAGTTTCATTGTGTTAATCTAACTTTACTCACATGTAACTCTCCCTTTGACCCACCAATAGCGAGCAAGAAAGGGTTGTCTACCGAGAAAAAAAATGGAGAATACAGCTCCCAGGTGACAAAATCAGTTTGGTTAAGGAATACATAAGCAAAAACAGCTTTTACGTTTGATTGGTTCTTACAGCTTTTGGTTTGTGTGAAGCAATGCATGAAGGCTCATTGCTCGAAAGGTCCTAAAGTGTTACTGTTTTATCCATCGAACCCGTCCAAAAGCTGTTATTCACAGATCATAAATAGTGAGAACTGATTACAAAAACAAAATATGAAATGCTTCAAGGACAGTAAGAGAGAGATAGATAGAAGTACATTGGGTGCAGAAATGTTGTATGAGATGGAGGAGAATCCTTTGTCTTGGTCATGCGCTTGGATAGTGAGGCTTGGTCTTAAATCAGAATCTGAACCTGACTGTGTGGCGCGTATATCAAAACCTTTCACCGTTCCATCCTCAAGACTACCTAAGAAGAACGGTTCTTTAGAAAATGTTTAAAACACAAAGTAAAATCCGAATGTCAATAATAAGAGCAAAGTAAAATGTAACTCACCACAAAGGAATATTCACTGTGGGGATTCCAGGCTAAGCTTTCAACATCAGACATGACACAGACCATTTGAAACCCGAGTGTGAAGGTTGTCTTCATCTTTATGCAACATGATTACAAACTCATTGTCAGTAAAAAAGAAAAAACTGGAGCATGTGAAATAAATCATGGGAGAAAGCAGTTACCAATACCACAGTCTGATCAAATGACCCACTGAGAAGCACTACAGGAGCATAATGGTTCCAAGCAACTGCCTGAACCTGTGAACCATACAAAACTATAAACCATTAGAATATATATCATAACTAGCACTATGTATGAGTCATGTTCTTACCTCCTTTATGTGATGCTACATTGACTAGTAGCCACATCCCAAACCTTAACCTTTCTGTCGGCACTAGCACTAGCCAATATATTCCTTTCCCCCAAATAAAATTCAATAGAAAATCAGACATGTTTTAGAGAGCAAAACAGAGGAAACTTACAATCTTGTGCACTAGTATATAGCTTAAACACACCCAAATTCTTGTTCCAAGCAAGACCAAGTACTGAAATAGTGTGGCTACCTTCTTTGTATTTCTAAAAAAGGAAAAAGAAAACAGAGACCACAAAATTAAATCAATGGATACAAGACCGAGTTTGATGTGTCACACCTGCTTCTTAATCTTATCTTATTAATTCTTTTTTTTTTCTTACTAACCTTCATCTCCTCTAATCCTCCTAGTTGTAAACAAGCAACACCTCGTCCCTCTAAAAGCATTATAATAACCTTATCAGCACTCTCATGGTTGATCGGAGCAAACATAGATACAAAGACAGATACGTTAACATACTACGTCAAGATCCCATATCTCTATCGTCGGCTTCTCCTTTTGATCCAAATAGCCACAAAGTTCCCTGCCAATACTAAGGCAAACAACAGCGTAAGATTGATAATGAAGAACCCTGCCTCACAACGTGTACACTTAACATTTTTTGCCTCCTTTTAAGGGGACAATCAATCCAAGCAGTACACAATGGACACTATGTGATGATGAACATACATGTTTGGTGAGCTATTCCATGATTCCTCGTACACATAAACCTGGTCACATAGCTTCATATGAGCCCCCAGTATTTGACATTATTTTTGAGCTTACAGAAGTGAGTAGAATTGACCATATACCTCTAGATGGCTGACTTCATCTTCATTCCTAGCGCAGATAATCACTGAATCGGTTGGCTTGAATGTCATATCATCAATATCCTCATCATCATCATCCTAACAAAGTGTCAGAACGTTTATATTCCATACAGAAAGTTTCAACGTAGAAAAAGAAACAGTGAATATAGCTTACAGCAGCATCCTTCAGATAAGGATCCAACTCATTACTTGGATAGTAAAGATCCACAAGCCCAGAGCTGAAGAGTTGAATGTCTTAAGTCCAACACAACAACAACAAGGTAATTATATAATTTCAGAACAAACATCAAAGAGACAAAGGTAAACGTACAATCATCCTCTTCATCATAATTATCCATGTTTTTTTTTTGTAACTTAGTAATAACTATCCATGTTGAGCTCTTTCTATTCCTCCTAAGAACAAAATTGTTACTATTTGACTAGTTAAGGATATGACTTCGCTTCATGCAGTTTATATGATAGTACAGTAACAACGATTTGTAATTTTGTAGTTCAAAGGAATTCCATCTAGTGTTTATAAATTATTAGGCATTAAAAAGGGTTATATCCGTGCCTTGCTAATATAAACCGATGCAATAATTTTATTAGATATTAATGCATCAGTTAGGTGTTCTAAATCTAGTTTTTTGGATGGGTTTGTGATTGTTGTGATTGTTAGGTTGTTTAGCCATGATCATTTAGATCGGTAGAAATTTGCGGTTTTGCCATGTGACTTGCGAGACTTAAGGTTAAAAAACTTTTTAGAGTTAGATAGACCAATCAAGAGAAGTTTGGGATTTTGTTCCTAGTCATGGACCAAACCTATTTCAAAAAGACTATAAGCCATCTCTTCATAACGATCCTTGAGAAACTTGAGGTAGGACAAAAGCAATCGAGTATGATCTGTAAGTTAAAGCTCGGTTTGATGTCATCAAATACAACAAAGTGTTCCTAGATAAGTTTGTGACGCTGCAGTTTATTCTTGGAATATTAGTATTTTCTTGGTTTTAAGAGAAAAGAAAAAGAGTTGATCTTTGGTGCTTTTGATAGGCATAAAAATATTTCAATTTATAAAAAAGAGTTTTGATTACCCTTCAACAGTCAGATACTTATGTATGTGCGTGTGTGTGATAGAGGTGTAGGACGCACATCCATAAAAGATTTCAAAAGACATATATATGATCTTGTGAACTGAATTCAGGAAAAAAAATTTTATATAAACATAAGTTATCATATACAACACCATGTGTTCATAAAAACATGTATATCAGTTATTGGGTATATTTATATATGCGTTAATATTAAAAGAAAAAACAGTATAAAAGAAGGATCAATGAAAAAGATATCCAGTGAGATTTAGTCCCCGCTTCGGCACCGTTTAATTTTAGAGCAACCACGACGGTATTTGTTGATAGGGACAGGTCTACGAGGAATCTGACATCCCGCTGGAAGATTAAAAAGACGGCATGGGTCAATAATTAAATATTTACGGTGTTGTTTAGCATCTGACTGCTCCACAATAACTGCAGCACAAATCACCAATATTAATATTACATATGCCTTCATCTTCTGTTCTTAGAAAAATATGACTGATCCTTCTTATTTTTTTTCTTTTGGTGTGAATAAGGTGAAAAGTGGGTTTATTTATACACATATAATTAGATCGTACACTAATTTTAGCCGATACATGTTTAGAAAATCCACAATCAAAATTAAAGATGCTAAACTTGAAAACCTACAATCTTGAATCCATGGTTGTGTTTGGTTTTGATTCCTTTTCGGTAATATGGTAATATACATCTTTTGTTGAAATATAAAATTTATTAGATAAAAAGAATATTTGCTATATCAAAAACTATAAAAGAAAGAGATTGGTGAAATACAAAACCCTTCTACGTCTCTGAAACTACTCTACAACAAAAATTTAAAGAGGTATTAAAAAATCCATAAATTCAGAGTATGTTATCTTTAGGAAAAACAGAGCAACAATCCTCATGGTTGTTTCCACTAGAAGTAGGCAAAGATAGAATCCTATTTCTTAATTCCTTACGTTTCATGGGGGTAATCTGAGATAGAGAGTGGCGGGTTGCTGATGGCGTTTACCATTGTGTTTCCACCGAACCAAATAGATCACAACTTGGAAACTGAGACGAACAAGAAGGTCAGAAGTAGTATCCTAGCGGTTCTATATATAAACTTGCACATAGCGTTTGACGATATAACATAAATTATAATAGCAATGAGGTGACGATATCAACTAATGATTATAAACATGAAACATGACATAGCAAAGAGTGTAAGCAATTAGGTGGAGAACTTATAAAGGGCAGTCTTGGTCGGTAAAAGGGGTTCGGTCTCGGTCGGAAGAAGGGATGAATGTAGTTGCATCTAAATAACCATTCGCCCATTCATAACCTTCGAGCAGGTCTCTCCTTGTAACACTTCTATCCATGTGTTCATTGTTTTACTGTTATTGTTGGTCATTTTACCGTCTAGTTTACTTCCGGTTATTATCTGCTTAACGTCGAGCTGCGCTCCGGTTGTAGTTCGTTTTTCCCATAGGGCCTTTTACTTTAATATAATCAGTTTGTGACAAAAAAAAATGGTCATGGTTTTGGTCCATTTAGAATAGTTGTGCATCAAACAGGATCCATTAAGCAATTCAGAGAATCATAAAAGTACAACTCCATATAGTCAATATTACAAGGGCATTTACGTTAAAGTCAACACACTTACGGTCCAAAATCATATTATCACGTTAAATAAAAATATCAGACAAATGTGGCCATCACTTTTCGTTGACTTTTCCACTGGGTTACGTTACTTACGTACGACTTCCTGGACATATCTTTGGTCTTTCAACGTAATCTTTTTCTTTCTTTGTTTTTTTTTTTTCTTTCAATGTAATCTAGTTTTCTGTTATCTTTTTAAGTACAAAAATTTCAACGTAACCCGGTTCAAAATGGTTATAAAAGTCCAATTGGCTTAAATATTTTTATGTTACCGTTCATAGCCTTTATATGAATATTCCAGTATAATAATAAGTTAATAACGTTACCAATCTCAAATCAACTTTCACAAATAATTAAAAAAACATGGAGAGATGAAATAAATTTTAACTACGACTTCAGTCAAAAGATCACAAGAAAAAAGAGTTCAAAATCTTTTTCTCTAAAAGAAAAAATAGACAAAAGATGAAAAAGGAAAGTAAGAGATCAATTAATTTGATAAGGAAGTTGATAGATAGCAAACGGCATTGATACTGAAACCATCATCTGGTTCTTGAGTTTCCAAGTGTAAGTTCTAAATCATCTGAAACGCATTCTCCATGTATCCTCTCTCCTTCCCAAGGCTTCACCATTCCAAACGCAAACTCTGCAGCCATTCCATCAGCCACTGGTACATCAGAGTTTTGATCAACACCAGGAGGAATAGCTGGAGAGGAGTTTCCACTTTGTCCACGAGTCCACATTAGTGAACTACAATCTCCCATTTTAAAAGCCTCTTTGTTGAAAAACGGGTTTCTTGAAACCAAGCTAAAAGTAGGAGAAGATGGTCCGCTCTGTGGGGTTTGCATTCCAGAGAGCCAACCAGAGTCAGGGATGGTTACTTGATCATAAGTAGGGCTTCGAGCCAATGGTGGAGTCAAGGGAGCGCTTATAGAGTTTCCATGGAAGAAAGGAAGATTGGAAGGTGAGTTTGAAGAGAGGTTTGTGAGCCAAGGGATAAGTGAGTTAGCATCACCGAATGGGTTTGTAGGACTGGGGAATGACGAAGATGAAGGGCTTGGATTTTATGAGCCACGAGGACTAGGTTGGTAGGATGAGCATGGACTAGCTGAAGTAGAACCATTCATGAGTTCCATTCGATCCAACGGTTTGCATCCCTACAAAAGAGTTTACAAAATGCAAAAGCTGGTTAGAAACGAACAAATATGACATAATGATTGATAAATGAAACTCCATATGTACCAAGAAAAAAAAAGAAAGTAAAGAACAATGATTTTGTTTGGTTGTTTGTTTTGGCATGATCATTTAGATTGGTAGAAATTTTGCGGTTTTGCCATGTGACTTGCGAGACTTGAGGTTAAAAACTTTTTAGAGTTAGATAGACCAATCAAGAGAAGTTTGGGATTTTTTTCCTAGTCATGGACCAAACCTATTTCAAAAAGACTATAAGCCATCTCTTCATAACGATCCTTGAGAAACTTGAGGTAGGACAAAAGCAATCGAGTATGATCTGTAAGTTAAAGCACGGTTTGTTGTCATCAAATACAACAAAGTGTTCCTAGATAAGTTTGTGACGCTGCAGTTTACTCTTGGAATATTAGTATTTTCTTGGTTTTAAGAGAAAAGAAAAAGAGTTGATCTTTGGTGCTTTTGATAGGCATAAAAATATTTCAATTTATAAAAAAGAGTTTTGATTACCCTTCAACAATCAGATACTTATGTATGTGCGTGTGTGTGATAGGGGTTTAGGACGCACATCCATAAATGATTTCAAAAGATATATATATGATCTTGTGAACTGAATTTGGGAAAAATATTTATATATAAACATAAGTTATCATATACAACACCATGTGTTCATAAAAACACGTATATCAGTTATTGGGTATATTTATATATGCGTTAATATTAAAAGAAAAAACAGTATGACGGTCTCATATAAAAGAAGGATCAGTGAAAAAGATATCCTGTGAGATTTAGTCCACGCGTTTGCATCGTGTAATTTTAGAGCAACCACGATGGTATTTGTTGACAGGGACAGGAGGTCCACGAGGAATCTGACATCCTGCTGGAAGATGAAAACGACGGCATGGGTCAATAATTAAATATTTACGGAGTTGTTTAGCATCTGACTGCTCCACAATAACTGCAGCACAAATCACCAACATTAATATTACATATGCCTTCATCTTCTGTTCTTAGAAAAATATGACTGATCCTTCTTATTTTTTCTTTTGGTGTGAATAAGGTGAAAAGTGGGTTTATTTATACACATATAATTAGATCGTACACTAATTTTAGCCAATTCATGTTTAGAAAATCCACAATCTAAATTAAAGATGCTAAACTTGAAAACCTACGATCTTGAATCCATGGTTGTGTTTGGTTTTGATTCCTTTTCGGTAATATGGTAATAAACATCTTTTGTAGAAATATAAAATTTATTAGATAAAAAGAATATTTGCTATATCAAAAACTATAAAAGAATGAGATTGGTGAAATACAAAACCCTTCTACGTCTCAGAAACTACTCTACAACATAAATTCAAAGAAATGTTAAAAAAATCCATAAATTCAGAGTATGTTATCTTTAGGAAAAACAGAGCAACAATTCTTGTGGTTGTTTCCACTAAAAGTAGGCAAAGATAGAATCCTATTTCTTAATTCCTTACGTTTCATGGGGATAATCTGAGATAGAGAGTGGCGAGGTTGCTGATGACATTTACCATTGTGTTTCCACCGAACCAAATAGATAACAACTTGGAAACTGAGACGAACAAGAAGAAGATCAGAAGTAGTATCCTAGTGGTTCTATATATAAACTTGCACATAGCGTTTGACGATATAACATAAATTATAATAGCAATGAGGTGACAATATTAACTAATGATTATAAACATGAAACATGAAGTAGCAAAGAGTAAAAGCAATTAGGTGGAGAATTTATAAAGGGTTCAGTCTTGGTCGGGAAAAGGGGTCCGGTCTCGGTCGGAAGAAGGGATAAATGTAGTTGCATCTAAATAACCATTCATAACCATTCATAACCTTCGAGCAAGTCTCTCCTTGTAATACTTCTATCCCATGTGTTCATTGTTTTACTGTTACTGTTGATCATTTTACCGTCGAGTTTAGTTCCAGTTATTATCTGGTTAATGTCGAGCAGCGTTCCGGTTGTAGTTCGTCTTGCCCATAGGGCCTTTTTAATTTAATATAATCAGTTTGTGACCAAAAAAAAATATGTTCATGTTTTTGATCCATTTAGAGTAGTTGTGCATCAAACAGGATCCATTAGAGCATCTGCATCAGTGAACCCCATGGGGGGTTCACACAGATTTCCAGAAAAAAAAAAATTAAAATAATGAATAGTGTTGAACCCTTTTCTTCCCAAGTTCTTCCCAGTGAATCCCTATCCCACGAGTTCAACACTGTTTCGCGGATCCCACGACACGTGTCGACCTGCGATTGGTCCGATTAATTTTTTTTTTTAAATCAAACAGTAAAAAAATTAATAATAAAAAATTAAAAACATGAACCCCAAGAAGGGTTCACTGGTGCAGATGCTGGTGCAGATGCTCTTAAGCAATTCAGAGAATCATAAAATTTCATCATAAAATTACAACTCCCAATAGTCAACATGGCAAGGGCATTTAGTTAAAGTCAACACACTTACGGTCCAAAATCATATTATCACGTTAAATAAAAATATCAGACACATGTGGTCATCACTTTTCGTTGACTTTTCTACTGGGTTACGTTACTTACGTACGACGTCCTGGACATATCTTTGGTCTTTCAACGTAATCTAGTTTTCTGTTATCTTTTATATGCAAAAGTACAAAGATTTCAACGTAACCCGGTTCAAAATGGTTATAAAAGTCCAATCTGGCTTAAATATTTTTATGTTACCATTCATAACCTTATATGAATATTCCAGTATAATGATAACGTTACCAATCTCAAATCAACTTTCACAAATAATTAAAAAAAAATTAACTACGACTTCAGTCAAAGGATCACAAGAAAAAAGAGTTCAAAATCTTTCTTTTTTTCTCAATCACCTTTATCATCATCACACTGAATTTATAAAAAAAAACAGACAAAAATGAGAAAGGAAAGTTGATAAATAGCAAACGGCATTGATACTTCTCTAAAACCATCATCTGGTTCTTGAGTTTCCAAGTGTAAGTTCTAAATCATCTGAAACGCATTCTCCATGTATCCTCTCTCCTTCCCAAGGCTTCACCATTCCAAACGCAAACTCTGCCGCCATTCCATCAGCCATTGGTACATCAGAGTTTTGATCAACACCAGCATGAATAGCTGGAGAGCAGTTTCCACTTTGTCCAGGAGTCCACATTGGTGAATTACAATCTCCCATTTTAAAAGCCTCTTTGTCGAAAAACGGGTTTCTTGAAACTAAGCTGAAAGTAGGAGAAGACGGTCCGCTCTGAGGGGTTTGCATTCCAGAGAGCCATCCAGAGTCAGGGATGGTTACTACTTGATCATAAGTAGGGCTTCGAGCCAATGGTGGAGTCACGGGAGCGCTTATAGAGTTTCCATGGAAGAAAGGAAGCTTGGAAGGTGAGTTTGAAGAAAGGTTTTTGAGCCAAGGGATAAGTGAGTTAGCATCACCGAATGGGTTTGTAGGACTAGGGAATGTCGAGGATGAAGGGCTTGGATTGTAGGAGCCACGAGGGCTAGGTTGGTAGGATGAGCATGGACTCGCTGAAGTAGAACCATTCATGAGTTCCATTCGATCCATTGGTTTGCATCCCTACAAAAGAGTTTACAAAATGACATAATGATTGATAAATGAAACTCCGTATGTACCAAGAAAAAAAGAAAGTAAAGAACAATGATTTTGTTTGGTTTACAATGGTCAATGAACAATCTTTTTTGCTAGTGCAAAAGCCGGTGAGCACGAACAAGATGACACCATCATTGATAAGTTGAAAATCAAAATGCAACTAAGAAAGAAAAAGAACATTGATTTTCTTTGGCATTTTATAGTCAAACAATGAATAATAGTTCCATTTTATTCGTCCCCCACACAAGCAAAACACAAGCATCATCATTAGGTGTTGGCAAAAGAGAAATCATTTTCGCAGTCTCACCCATTGACTGATTCAACAAGAATTACGACATACTTTTTCATTGATTTTTAAGTATTTAACAAACAACAAAAGAAACACTCGTCTGAGGTCCTTTATTACGTGAAAATGGATAGTTTCTTGGAAGGTTAATTAACTTATTTTTTAATGTCAATGTAACTAACTAAATGTAAGTGTGTTTCGATTAAAAAAAAAAACTAAATGTAAGTGTGAACGTAAGCAGAAAAAGAAAGAAAAACAGAAATTTCAGAGAAAGCGTCGCCAGTCTGAAAAGGGAAAAAAAGTCTTCCTCGATCGTTGCACTAAAGTTTTTAATTAAAGCAAAAGGTGACCAAACAAAAACACAAAATGAAAATTAATTAATAGCTAAAAAAAAAAAAAAGCTACTGCTAGAAAAAAAACGGATTGATGGATTAAAATGACGATAATAACCTAGACAAATTCTAGTCACATTGTAACTAGCCTAGGGTAAATTAGTCATTACATTGTAATATTCTGATCAGGATGTGAACAGTGAGGGTTTAAGTATCAGCGAATCTTAATTCTTACACAACAACATTCATGCTTTTGTTTCAGTTCACCAGAACGGTTTCGATCCGACGTTTGAAATGACGACTAAACCAGTACCGGTCAATATTAATTCACAACAATCCGATTTGTATAATAACTACAAAAAAAATTCTCTACAAAATCGAAAGCTCCAGATCTATTCATAGTTTCATTGAAAGATGAAAGTATAGGATTACCTTCCGGTAAGTGGTTCCATCGTCTTCGACGGTCCAACCAGCTTCATTACATAGAGCTTTAAGAACTTCGTTGTTATCGCAGTGTTTAGGGAGCTTGAAGTTCCCATGTATTCTGAGTCCTGCGAATATCTTCGCCGCAATCGCCCGTCTCCGCCGCTCTCGCCGCTTGTTGTTCTCTCTCTCTTTCCACGTCGGTGTTCTAGTCCCCGAAGTCATCTACCGTTCCTTCTTCTTCTTGTAATTTTTAGCTTATAGAGAGAGAAAAGTCGCCGGAGAAAACTAACTCAACTTTGGCGCTTTTTTTCTTCTTCTTTTTGTTTTGGGTTGTGGTGAGTAATAAATGAACAAGCACTTAACAGGGGTGGAGAAAAGTCGAAAGCACCATACATGTGTATTTTATTTACAAGTATACCCCCTCAGTGTTGGTTTTACACGTGCTCAGGCTGTTTTAATAAAGTAGAAAAAATGGAAATTATGTTTGACCGTAAACGACGCCGGTTTGTGTACAAAGAAATAAAATGGTGAAGAATATAATGTTGCTTTTCTAACATAATGTCTATTTTTGAAACAAATCTAACTGATATATCGTTTAACCTTATTCTTATCCAGTGACATCAATTGTCCAACTATGGCCTATCCATGACTAAAAAAAGAGAGATGGCTAAGAAGGCACTACGAATATGCAACATATTTCAGCTCAACTACTTTGTGAATCCAAGATACGTGGCAGAGATTACGGCATCTTGAGGAATGTGACAGGTTACCTTTCCTTTTGTGAGGACCATAAATAGGTTTTATATCCAATCATGACCGTTCGATCGAGTGGGTCACGTGGTGCTCCCGATCTGCTTCTTATCGACTTGTCATTGCTCATGAGTCATGAGTCGTAACTCGTTTGCTGTTTTTCGGTTAATTATTTTTTTTATGTTAACAGTTTTTTTAAACGTAGAGCAGTTTCAACCTTAAGTTTTTCTGTGTTCAAAAAAAATCTTTTTTACTAATACCAAATACACAGTATAAAACACTCAATTTATCAGATTTTGAACTAGAACACCAATCATACGCTTAACCACTAATCTATTAGGTATGGTAATAAGAACTAAGACATTAGTTATTACAGACCATTAAGTGCAAGCACTCATTGCTTCTCGTTTATGCAACTCATTGTTCAGAAATTATCAAATTCATGCTTAACAGCCTTAACTTTTTCTATAAAATGATGAAAATGATTCCGGGGGAGGATGTAACATTATATTCTGCATGGTGGGCACGGCCACTATTACCCATACTTGCCTTTTCATCTATAAATATGTGTGATATATAATATGCGTGTTACATGTATATTAATTATCAACTATACATACGTAATGTAATATGCAAATATGAAAAAATGAACACATGATAGTTGCATGTTTCATCCTTTTTAGTTAGGTAATTGCTCTTACATTACAATTTACAAGTTGACTACCAATACACAATATATAAATATTGATTGTATAAGTACTAGAGCTTTATCAGTTTGCTGAATGCCTAATTTTTCTTAGTATATCGTTTGTCTTATTGCAAGTTAATATTATGACAGAGATATTTCTGACTGAAACCACGACTTTATTAGATATATGTTTTTGGGATATAGCGAAGACGTCAAGACATACGGGTCAGTGAACTAGGCACGTACGTATGCACGTATATAATAAAAAGCCAGAGAAGAAAGTTTATAATTTGCATAACTAAACTGGGTAACGGTTATCAAGATAGTATGAGTACACTATTATGCACTCAAAGTCTGGTAAATTAATCTAGAAAAGAGTTTTTAGCGACTTGAAGAGCTTCATGCATGCCTTTCACGAGCTTGTTTCAACATGTACATATGAGTTGGAACGCAATACTTAAGCATTGTTACACATTCACAATACAGTTTCCAAT
Organism: Brassica nigra; assembly: GCA_016432835.1. Classification (NCBI taxonomy): domain Eukaryota; kingdom Viridiplantae; phylum Streptophyta; class Magnoliopsida; order Brassicales; family Brassicaceae; genus Brassica; species Brassica nigra. Next base: position 8,550,288 of record CM028247.1, on the reverse strand, counting down.
GCTTACCAGGAGATAAAATAGCCAAACCTTTTGGAGTCTCTAACTCAGCCGATCATCATACGACATTATACAAAGATGCAAATAAGGCAATGGAAGACACAATGGGCTTGACATTTCTGATAAAGAGAGAGATGAACAACCTCGAAGACTCGAATCCAGATCAGGGCTGTTTGTTTTTTCTTTTGATATACCCGCCTATCGGCTGGGTTGATTGGCTTCAGGGTGACCAGCTTGGGGAGAAAGACCCGGTTGCGCTCGGAGGAATACAATTAGTGTTAAAGAGTAGACTGTATATCATACTGCATGACTCGAGTTTGAAATGCTTTTCAACTATTAAAACCCACAATATTAATCATCTGGGCTGAAACTTATATCTAAACTAGCCAGATAATTTAATTTCTATGGAAAATCGAACCCATGACCGCTTTGGTCCATGGGATACACATGGAACCCTAAAAAATTATCACTAGGCTACCATATCAGAACTGTGTAAAAACGTTAAATGGTAGTCTTCGAGATGAACACATAACGTAGCCGTGTAAGTGTAGGTAATAAAATGGAAGAAAAAAAGGAAATTAGCAAGAAATGCCTTGGAAGCTGAATATTCAAACAATGGTTACCAAATGCTATCACATTTGAATATTCAAACAAGACTTTTCGTTTTTGTGCCCTCAAAAAATATCAAAAGACTTTCCAAAGGTATAAAATACCAAAAGATAACAACCAAATTTCCTAAGGTCATAGGTAGGACTGGACATTTTATTCGTTAAATTTGATTCGATTCGTTATTCGTTTCGATTCGATCCGAAAATTCTGAATATCCGTAAGCTTTCGAAGCAAAGCAAATACTAAAACTCAATATCCATTAAAATCGAAACAAATCACAAATACTAAAATTTTGGAAAGCGGATATCCGATCCGGTAATATATAAATATATGTATATCTTGATTATATTTAAAGTTTTAAATGTATAAGATTTTATAATTATTATTCTAACATATGATTTGATAAATTATATTCTCATTATTACTTATATAAAAGTTTTGTATAAAAGGAAGAGAAAAATTTATGACAATTATAATTTTTTTTCTTAAGTTTTGTGTTATTATAGTTGTTAACTAAGTTTAAAAAATTTACAAAATATGTAGATTCGCTACTTCTTTTAATTTTTATCTTTTATATCATGTAAAAATATTTTATAAAACAAATTTGTATCAAATTTTTAAGATTATTTGTATTAATCCAAATAGATGAGATATCCGTAAGTATTCGTAAATATCTGAAAATATCTATTTATTTTCCGGATATCCGTTTTTCCGAATATCCGTAGTTTACCGAAGCAAAGCAAACTGAAAAATTAGATATCCGTGACATACGAAGCAAATTACAAATACCTTTAAAAATTCGGATATCCGATCCGTGCCCTGGCCTAGTCATAAGAGCATGATTACTGGGAAGTTTTTAGAATAGGTTCTTAGCGGAATATAAGAAACTATCTCTTAACTTTTAACTAAGAAAGCTAAGAACCGGTTCTTAAATCTCTTATTTAAGAACCGATTCTTAATTTTTTTAGTTAAAAATTAAGAAATGATTTCTTATATTTCGCTAAGAACTCGACTCTAAGAATCTCCATTAATGATGAAAGCTAAGAACCGGTTCTTAAATCTCTTATTTAAGAACCGATTCTTAATTTTTTTAGTTAAAAATTAAGAAATGATTTCTTATATTTCGCTAAGAACTCGACTCTAAGAATCTCCATTAATGATGTTCTAAATGCCTGTAACACACACAAACAAGATCTGCATGAATTACACATTTCGTTGACTAATTTTAACATTTTTATATAATAATTAAATAAATAGTATATATTCAAAACAGCTCTCACATAGTCTCATGGGGCACTTTCATAAAAAAGATTCATTACTAAAGATAAAATAAAAATCCCACCAAACCCAATCTTTTGCATTGTGGTCCGATTCGTACGCACTTCATCAAACCTTTTTGGAATCATTTCATCTTATCGTTAGTTTTATTCGAGATACTGTTTACGCGTTTCTCGATCAAAAGCTTTGACGATTCTTCCTTCTCTAGGGTTATATCAACCACCGGGTCAATCTACTCGTTTACTTTTCTTCGGTCTTCTCTGCCTCCACTAGTCTAGTCTTCTGATATATCTTTGATATTTCCTCATCAATAATGCCAGAGAGAGAGACAGAGATGCATAACAAGACAACTAACTGCTGTTTCTAAACTCTCTGTCTGATTAAAATACCAACAAGTCCAACAAGGGTTCGCGAAGCAGAGAGGTTTCGAGAAGAATCAAAGTTGTTGTTGTTTTTCCTTCTTCTTTGATCTGATTAGGTGAGATTTAATACCAAAAAGGGATCAATATTCGTTGAATTTTAGAGGGTTTTGAGTTTCTGAGAAGCTTCTGTTCGATTGCAAAACAGAGGGATTACTCTGTTTTTGGAGGGATCACTCTGTTTATAGAGTTGCTATCGAAAGTTCTGATCTCTGATTCCTGAGGCTTATAGTTTTTAGTTCTTCTCTTTGTGTAGTATCCATAGCTACTAGATTTTGAAGTGTTTTTAGAGATGGATGAGAGTAATCATGGAAGTTCATCATCAAGCTCACTCCCACCTTTCCTCGCCAAAACTTACGAGATGGTTGATGATTCCTCATCGGATTCAATTGTCTCGTGGAGTCAGAGCAACAAGAGTTTCATCGTCTGGAATCCTCCAGAGTTTTCTAGAGACCTTCTTCCAAGATTCTTCAAGCACAACAACTTCTCAAGCTTTATCCGACAGCTTAACACATATGTAAGTGTTTAGTTATGCTCTGTTTCTTGATTGATACAGTCATCTTTGTCTGGTTTAGTTTAGTTGAATGTTTTTTTTTTGTTTTTAATAGGGTTTTAGAAAAGCCGATCCTGAGCAATGGGAGTTTGCTAATGATGATTTCGTGAGAGGCCAACCTCATCTTATGAAGAACATTCATAGACGCAAACCTGTTCACAGCCACTCTTTACCGAACCTCCAATCTCAGCAAAACCCGTTGACCGATTCAGAACGGCAGAGAATGAACAATCAGATCGAGAGGCTGACTAAGGAGAAACAAGTGTTGCTCGAAGAGTTACATAAACACGAGGAGGAACGAGAGTTGTTTGAGCAGCAAGTTAAGAAGCTCAAAGATCAGTTACAACACATGGAGAAGCGTCAGAGAACAATGGTTTCGTGTGTCTCTCAGGTACTTGAGAAACCAGAGCTTGCCTTGAATCTATCACCGTGCCTACCCGAAAGAAACGAGAGGAAAAGAAGGTTCCCTAGGGCTGTTGGGTTAGAGACGATGTTGGAAGAGAACCACCAGAAATGTGGTGCTGTGAGAGAGGATGGTTCTACGAGCACTTCTTCACACGATGCAACAACAGAGCGTCAGGTGGAACAGTTGGAGTCATCGATAGCGATTTGGGAGAATCTCGTATCGGATTCTTGTGAGAGTATGGAGGAACAGTCAACACGAAACATGATGACACTTGATGTGGATGAATCATCTACTTGTCCTGAAAGCCCTCCTCTTTCTTGCATTCAGCTAAGTATCGATATTCGCCTTAAGTCTCCTCCTTCTCCAAGGACCATCGACATGAACTCTGAGCCTGATGTTTCGAAAGAACAGAACACTGTTTCATCTCCTCCTCCAGCAGCAGGAGCGAATGATGTATTCTGGCAGCAGCTTTTGACAGAGAACCCTGGCTCGACCGAGCAACGGGAAGTTCAATCAGAGAAAGCTGAAGATCGCAGTGAGAAATGTTGGTGGAACTCTAGGAATCTGAATACAATTACAGAGCAGCTTGGACATCTGACTTCTTGATAGAGAAGTTGATATGTCAAGGGCCTCTACTTTAGATCTGTTTTTTTTTTTTAGTTTCTTGTGCTATAGGTTGGTTTCTTTGTTTTCGGTTATAAGCATTTGGGTCTATCGTTCATCATCACATGTATGTCCTTTGAGGTCATGTCAGGAGACTACACTATAACATTAATCTTGCAGGATTACTATAGAAGTTTAACCTAAAAAAATTGCAGGGGTTGAAACATATTGAAGAAAGAGATGTAAAGCAAAATGTTACAGGGCATGGCATGTGAATTCATTAAAAATAGAATCCGTGGATGCGAAATCATTTATATAATATTTCTATAATAACATAACTAACCAGAGTTGAAAATTAATATATATCCACCTATGTAAAAGAACATTTCGAATAGAGCATTCCTTATTATTCTTTATTTATTTTACTATTTATAAGGAATAATCTTTCATTTTTTTTTTCTATTCCTTTTATTTTAGAGAAATAAAGAATAAATTTATTCTTCTCCATAATTGATAAGGAATAATTTTTCTTTTCATTCTAATAAATTCATTCATCTGCATTTTTTCCCTACTCATTCCTCTTGTTTATATCATGGTCACCAGTTAGACATTTCTGCATTTTTTCCTACTTATTGCTCTTGTTTATATTTAAATATAACAAATTATAACAAACAAAACAATAAACATAAGAACAAAAAACATAAGAACAAAAACTGAAACATTGTTTTCATAATAAAGAAGAGTATAAAGTTAGAGTATCCAGATAACCGTAAAGAAAAATTAGTAAGGTGATGTCATGAATTCCACAAAAATCTTCAAGCATAATACTAACTATAACTTGATCCGCACAATCGCGCGGATGTTTGATTTTTGTTTTATTTTATAAATTTTTTTTTTTTCATTTTAAGTTTTTTTTATATTGGAGATGTGTTTTTTTTGAATTGAATATTGGAGATGTGTTACTATATAATTAATTAGATATATTATATTTACAAAACATATAGTATACTTTAAATGTGTATCATTTAATTTTTTTGTTTCTAATTGGCCTTTGTATCATATATCCTCAAAATAAATATATTATATTGAAATGTATATTATTTAGTAAATAATAATCTGTACTAAATTTAACCATTTGGTATCACAAAATCTATATTAGTAAAGTGAAATTTATTTTTCTACAGAAATTTTGAAAAAATAGTTTTTAAACAATATGTAAATATATATTCTAAAAATCATTATCTTGAGAAACTAATAAAAATCCTGAAAAATTTATGATTTTGGCCATAATAAGATAAATGATTAATAAAGAGCTCATTAGGCTAAAGTTATGACCGTGTGAGTATTATGATTTTGGCTATAATAAAATCAATGAATGTTAGGAACAATGCAAAATAAAGCTTAATTTCAGGTTTGTTCCCTCATCTTCCACTACATTTACCTCCAAACTAATAATTACGCTGATTTTTCTTTTTTTCCTCCCCAGTTTCAGAGACAAAAAGACACATTCTTCTGAAGTGCAGTGAAAGTGAAACCGGAATGTTTGATTGCAAATTGTGCTACTCTGATTATTGCGAAAGCCTCGATGATTTCAAGAAGCATCTCTCAAGTAAAGAACATACTAAGGAAGTACGCGCATCCTCTCCCTCTGCCACCTCTGTATCAATAGATTATCTAACCATTTGAGCAACAACCTGTTTAACTCTTTCTACTCGTTGTCAAACAGGAGCACAGAATGCTTTCGCATAGTACTCATTCTTTCCCTCGTCGGCAAAGGCAATATAGAATATCCAAGTACCATGATAGGGCAAGTTTTTTTTCTTAATGATATAGATTCTCAACAGAAATAATGTAAATGCATGTCCAAATACTAATATGTTTCATTTCATATATACATGTTGTAGGTAGGATATCATCCCAAGACGAAACGTATGAGGAAAGCACCCCGGAAGGGTTTTCTCCCAAGATCATTACGTTTTACTAGACGTTGAATTTGTGTTTACTAAAGTTCTTATCTTCCTTTCTAGTCTTTGTTTCCCTTTGCTTGTTCTCAAGCCAATGCTTGTTTAAATATAAATTTATGTTTAGTAAGATTAAGATTTAATGTGTGGTTTAATCAAATTTTATAATTAATCTTTTACCTTTCGCGATATTACTACAGAAAACATGCACATAACGACAGCTATATTTGTCATTAGCTGGGTATTATGATGAATTAACAACGAGTCGTAATCCATAGTTAATCTTTTGACATTACCGAAGCATCGTCACTTCGTCATACATTTGTAGTTGTAAACATATTCGTCGAAAGAAGACCACGGTTACGAGTTTTTCTTTCGTTGTAAAGTCGTCATAAACAATCGTTGTTAAGTGGTCGTCAAATTTCATAGGTAGGCTGTTGTTAGACAGGTAAAATTAACAACGAATTTACAACACCTTTGGTAGTTATTTGCTGGACTATAGAAGCTTAGCCTAAATATTTTGCAGGGTTTGTTACAACTTACAAATTGCAGAAGGACTGGCTTGTGTTGGGTAATGGCCATGCATATGAGTATAGCATTGGTAGGCCTGAATAATCAAGGAACGAAACCTTGCATGTTTTCTTTATTAAATATACAGACTGAAATTACTATAAAAAAAGAGACATAACTATTTTCATACTGTAATAACATGTAATGCAAAGTGATTGATGGTTGCATGCAGGCTTGCAGCTAACAAATATGCGATTAAAGAAGATACAAGCCTGTACACATGCATTACGGATGCAAATGTAAACTATTAGAGATAAATTTGGATAACAAACCAAAATTGTGAAATCTGTGAAGCACGCAAAAATTATCGAGATAAGTTTGAATACTTTCTAGGTGTTTCACATAAAGGGTTTCGATATATATAAACCCACCTATCTAGCTAGGATCAAGTTTTACAAAGAATTACCTAACACGTGTCGGTTCATGTTGAGATGATGTACTTTACTAGTTAGATTTTCTTCAGTACATAACTATTTTGATTCGATTTAGGTTAAATCTAATTCTTGTTTCGGTTTTTTTTTCTGTTGTTGATCGGTTTGTTTTATCTAGGGTTAAACAAAAGACGTTGTGGTTCAAAAATATCATACTAAAAATCTTTTTCGACATGTGAAGTAAATCCTATATACTTTCCATAAACACCTTATAAAACAAATAAAGGCTGCTCTCACTTATATATATAGAAAACACGCTGATGTCACATCGATTTATGGGGTCTCTTTGTTCTCTCCTCCACTCAGGTCTTCCTTCATCTTTATGGAAGCAACAACTTTCTCTATGATGCTCTTAAGCGCAGGCGCGCTGACAGAACACTTGTTACCCTCAAAGCATGACTTACCTCGTTCGGCTGCTCTACAAAGCTGTGGATCCAAAGGAACTTTCCCTAGAAACGGCACTCCCATTTCCTCACACATTCTCTCTGCACCTCCTCCGCTGCTCTCAAACACTTGGCTCCATGCAAAGACGCCATCAAGAAGCTCTGGTGCATTCTCTCTTATGCAAGAGATCATGTCTTGCGTCACGTCAACGGAGGAGCCGGTCTCTGTCGTCAGCTTCATGAACTTGACATCACTCAACGGTTGAGTTAAACCACTCATGTTCTCTACTACTCCTAGCACATTGACCCCAACTTTCTTGCAAAAGTTCACTCCCTTCCTAACGTCGGCCATGGCCACTTCCTGGGGAGTTGTAACGATGATAGCACCATCGATCCCCGTGTCTTTAAGACAGTTGACGATGGTGATGTGTTCGTCTGAGGTGCCTGGTGGGGTATCAACCACAAGGTAATCAATATGATCTCCCCAGTAGACTTCTTTCAAAAACTGTATGATTTGACCGCTCTTGCGTGGACCTCTCCAGATGGCAGGCTGATCATCAGACTCGGAGTGCGTGAAAGATATGGACACGACACCGAGGTTTTGTTCCACATAAACCGGGATCCATCCGTAGTTGCTATGGTGAAGCCAGTGCCCTTCGAGTCCTAACATTTTGGGCATGCTTGGCCCGCATATATCTAAGTCCATCAGGCCTACTTGATGGTCCGTTCGTGCTAGGGCAAACGAGAGCTGAGTAGAGAATGTGCTCTTACCAACCCCTCCTTTGCAAGAAAGAACCAGTATCTTGTGCTTCACGGTAGCCATTCTTTCAGCTATAGCTACCAAATCTGAACCAAGATATCGCTTAATATCATATTAGAATCAAACAAGTAAGTGTTCTAGTTGTTACAAGGTAGAGTCGAACCTGGATCAGGTCCATTAGAAGCAGTGCCAGTGGCACATGCTTGTTGATTAGGGCAACCTGCGCAAGACTCTGATTTTCCAGCAGTTTCGGCTTGGGGACCTGGGCAATCTATTATCACCATGCAAAACAAAGAACAATAAAGCAATAAGTAGGTTAAAACGTAGAATAAAGAAGCCATAATTAGCTCAAGCAAACAAACAAAAAAAAAACTGAAAGATTGGATTGATATTTGCTTACGCTCGTTGGCGTTGTCTGGAATCTCTCCTTTATCCATGTCGACTTGTGATGTCTGATTGGTTCCTGAAAGTTGTAAAACTCGCGTATAATGGATGACGGCGATCGAAATTCTCTTCTGAAATTTTAAAACCAAAGCTTATTGTATTTATACGGTAATTCAACCAACACGCATATACTCTTTTAAAAGAAATAGTAAATCAATAGATTAAAAAGGAAAAAAGTATTTTTATTTTTATTTGACAATTGACATACATAAAAGGAAATACGAAATAATAATATAAATGTTTCTTTTATTAATGATGAAATTATATCAACTAAAACTTTTTTGGTAGTTTTTATGTTTTTATAAATGCTTATAATATGGTTTTAAATCGTATGAAAATACTCTGATTAGAGAATTTTTTTAAACTAACTTTATATTTATATAAAAAGTTAAGACTAATGTTTATAAAAATTTAATGTTTTTAAATAGTAAAAATAACATATATATGGGTTGTTTGACGAGATGGAGGAACGTAATGAAGAGTCTTGGAACTTTATGAAGTGAAAAGGAGCTGTTTGATTCTATGCCTGTGAAAGATGTTGTTTCTTGGAACTCAATGATGAGTGGTTTAGCAAATGTGGGTTGCTACAGCCAAGTGTCAGAGCCTTAGAGGTTTACAGTGAGATGTTTAATTTTATAGAGAAACCAGATGGTTTTACTTTAGCTAATGTCTTATCTGTGTGTGCTAATCTTGGTTGGAGTCAAGCTGAGTGGATACACGTTTGTATTGACAAACATGAGACTGAGGCTCTTGAAGTGTTTAGAGCTATTGAACAAGATTCCAGAAGGACGCTTCGTTTCTAGTGGAATCTTTTCTTGGTGCTTGTTATAAGGTTTGGTCGAATGGAACAAGCAGAGAGTATTAGCTAATCGGTTACTGGAACTGATATCCAGGGGAGACTTCAGGTTGTGGTCAGATGTCAAACTTGTATGCCTCTAATGGTAGATAGGATGGTATAAAGGAGGTTAGAAGAAAGATAAGAGCAGCAAGAGTATGCAAGAAGCCTGGATGTAGCATGATTGAAGTCGACAGTGTTATCCATGAGTTCTTAGCTGGCTAGTGACTAATACACGAACAAAACTTATAGACTTGCTGATGACAAAAAAAAACTTATAGGCTTGCTATCAGTTTTGGTTATAACCAAGAAGTATGAAATTAGCACATAATAGAAAGTGTAAACCATTAAGAAATCAGAGTAATTAATCAATGCATAGATCTTTATATCACTCTTCTACACAAAAATCAATAAATCATTATGCACCTGCTGAAACACATTGATGATCATATCATGGTATTCATCACTATTAAGTCTTAGATAGCAAACCAGAAGCTCTTTGAGTTCTTCAGGCTGATTGATACCATTCTCCATGATCATCTCAATCATTGAATCTCTAAAGTCTTTCCGAGGATCGCTCGAGCATTTCACTACTGCAAAACTCTCATTCTCCATCCCTCCATCTTCTTCTGTTGCTATCACAAACTCCTGCTCTCTTGCTCTCAGTTTAGCCTTCTTCAAGTCTTCAATAGCTTTAACTCTGCATTTCTCAGATGATCTTGGTGAAAAGACTCTAACCTTGCTGTTTTCTTTTGTTCCTAGTTCCCTTCTTAGGTACATAGATTTCCTCTGTTTGTCAGCCTTCAGCCTCACTTCTCTTAGTTTTGTTTCCTTGAGATGCTGCCACTGGTGAGCCGGTTTTGTTTCCGTACCTGTCCTTATCGCTGGTTTTTTCATCTTGACCTCTGCGTCCTGTTCTGGTCTCTTTGGCTTTTTTTGTTCGAGAAGCTTTTGGTCACGTCTCTCGCATCTCTGCTGCCTATCTCTGTTCACCTGAGTTCTTGGCGTCATGATCACTGTTTCTTTGTATCTGTCCATCGCCTCTACTTCCTGAAAGCTACGCGTCTCTCTTTGGAAATCTCTTACTTTCTTCCTGACACTGTTCATTATCTCTTCAAACTTCTCATTTGACTCCATATTTGCTGATCTTGTTGCAGCCTTCTCCTTTTCTGCTGATAACCTTTTGCGGCTCTCATGAATATCATTTCCACGTTTAGTTGAACTCAAGGAAGATTTTGCAGACATCTTCTGGCTAGCTTCATCATCTTGCTTCTTCTCTTTTGCAGGTTTCAAGTCAGAAGAACCACTCAGCTTTGAAAACCAAGAAACGTGATGAGCACGAGACAACCCTGAAGAAGAAGAAGTAGAAGAAGAAACAGGTGTCTTTCTTCCCCATCTCATCATCCCAAATGATATAAGAATCTGAAAATAATATGATAAGAAAATGTAGGGAATGTATCTAGAGGTTACTGTTGTTAGATGGTTAGGCCTTTGTGTTTAATAGGCAGATGAAAAGATGTTGTCTTAAAGGGTAAATGCGAGTTGCAGTTTGAAAAAAGAGAACCAAACCTGCCTGAAGAATCATGTGACCACTTTTAGCCTAAGTATTGGTTTTGTAATCTCTGGGTATGTTATGGAACTAATACCAAATAAGGGGACCAGTTTTATCAATTGTAAAAAATCAAACTTCATTGATGACAATGACTTATATACTCTATATCTTTTTCTTCGTTCCGAGTAACGTGACAAACCCAAGAACCACAAGAATCATCCTATCTTTTAGTTTGTAGTAGCTGTCTTAACATGGAGCTCTTAGCTCATGGATTCATTTGGCTATACAATTGTTACATTCACATGATTACATCCCTAGTCATTTAGCAAAACCGGTATAGAATCAGCCCGACCAATATAACAATATGATTGGTACTGGTCCTGGTCTCTCCTGGTCCTAGACTGAGAGATATTATAATCATGAAGAAGGTAAAGTTATAAAATTTAGAGTTATCTGGAAGTTAAAGATTTTGTGAAGTTGATGTGTTGTGTGGTCCTGATTTAGAAGAACAGCTAAAATCTCTCCATAAGGATATATCACCTACCTTGAGGTATGGTTTGTGTCATCCACCACCAACTTGTCCATGATTTTAATTTAATTTTGTTGACTTTTATTTTTTGTTTCTTCTATTGTAATATACCCATCAAAATGGGGATATAAAGGTTTTTATTATTGTTTAAATAAGTTTTTTGTTTCTCTTAAATTGTAAAGACTTGGCAATGAAGCATTATCAAATTTACTAATTTAAGGCTCTTCTACTTTCCCATCTGAAAAGTGATATAAGAAAAATTCCCTATTTCTTACATTTTTTTAAAAAAATACCTTTTTTTACTAAATCATGTAGACCTAAAATCATAATATTTAATATTAGTTTTCTTTTAAACATCATTTTGCTTTTGTGATTTAAACTTTGCCTATTGTATTATTCTAGTTAAACTAATAACATTTTTGGCTCGTAAATATTATCCTTCTCACTACAAAATTGTGTATCGGATATGTAACTTTAGTTTCAGATTATCTCATATGTTTTTTGGAGACCAGCCATATTTTTAAAAGGGACAAGACGTTATTCTTTCACGACTATTTCAAACTTGTTGATAGCGATAAGAACCCATTGTTCTTTTATTGATAAAGAAGACTAAATGTTGTAAATTAATTTTACTTTAATTGATATAATTATCAATTAAAACGTAGTTTCCCCAAATTTCTTTGACTGATTTTCTACAAACATTTAAGACTTCAACGACTATACATAAGAGAAGACACTTTTTGACTGTTTTAAGTAGGCTTGATTTTTGTTTACCATGTCTCAAGCCCTATTTAACAGCATCTCCAAAAGACATTCTTTAACTTCAAATATAAAATTTTTTGTTCTCCAAAAAAAAAATTTCAAAACTTCAAATTTGAATTTTTTAGTAGTAAAACGTCAAATATAGAGTGTCACTATTCAAAACTTAAAATTTGAAGTTTCATATTTTTATTTGCATTTAGGTCCTTATATTTATATATTTACATTTTATGATTCTTAAATATTTTGTTGTTTATTATTTTTATCTTTAAAAAATTTATATCTCATGAATATTTCAAATTTGTTTTCATAAATTTAAGTTTTACTCATAAAATTAGATAAAAACTTAAAAATAAGACTTAAAATATTTTAAAACTAGATTCATACAACAATAATATTACAAAAGAAACTTAAAAATGCACTAATTGATCATATATGAGAATAATATATAAATATTTTTACAGAATAATGTGATATTTTACTCATAATTTAGTATTTAGCTATGTATACTATGTAAAATTTTATATTTTTGTGTAACTTTTATTAATTAATATTGATGTAATATTTTTATATATGTGCTAATTATTTATAAAATTTTGTGAATCTAAATTAATTATGATAAATAGAAGGACCCTAATATAAAGTATAAGTATTTTTGAAGTTTAGTTTGAAGTTTTGCTTTTGGAGAAGAATATCTTTAAACTTTAAATATGAAGTTTTGCAAACTTCTAAACAGAGTGTGTTTTTGGAGATGCTATTAAGAAAACACCTTTTGACTGTTTTAAGTAGGCTTGATTTTTGTTTACCATGTCTCAAGCCCTATTTTGCTCAAAAAAAGCCAAAGGTGTTAATAATATCATTCACCAATGCAAATATTCAATGTTTTGTGTGAATAATATATAATTTCCTTATGGATACTAAGATTATATATGTTGAATTTTTACGTCCAATGTACGCTACGATGCTTAAATTTATTATCAATCAAGTGATCATGAAGACCTTATATATATCAAACGTGAGCAATGTACATTTCTCATGTCATAACATTAATACTCAAGTAACTCAACATTTATCCAGAGAGTTACAAAATAAACGATGGATCCCCTATTATATTATCTGAGAATTATTTGAGAAGTGATTTGTCATGTGTCATCACTACTTTGATTTTTTTTTAAAAAAATAATAACAATAACATACTAACAATGATGACATTGCTTGAAGTTAATTGTGATATGAATATTTACATTTAATATTGATTTATATTTTTGATAAATTTTTTAGAATATGATAATAGCTTCGAATGGGTAACGCAGATTAAAAAATACAGATCAAACAGAAATACAGATCAAGCAGAACAAATGTAAATCATGTAGATCAAGCAGAACAAATGCAGATCACGCTGATTTAATAAACTATGATATTAAATAAATGAGGACTTGGGATCACATCCAGGACTGTCTATTCTGCGGGGAGCCGAATGAGTTTAGAAATCATCTTTTCTTTGCGTGCCTTTACACTTTTAGGTTGTAGATTGAGGTGGTTGGAACTTTGTTGGGAAGAGATCCGGACCCGGACTGGGAGAGCACATTTGATCACTTGACACACCACCGTTTGATTTCCTCACTTCCATCCTCGTAAGACTAGTGTTCCAAGTTACTATCTATATGATTTGGAAGGAGCGCAATGACAGGAAGCACTCGAAGAACCTGAGACAGACTGGCCAATTGGCTAGGATCATTGGCAAGATAGTGAGAAACAGGATCATGTCCACAAAATATACTCAGAATCCAAGTTTGAGAGGTCTTCTACAACTTTGGTTTAGAGCACACTTGTAGATCTTTAGTTTTGAGTTTTCTTTTCTTTTCCATTTTTTGTGTACATAAACCTTATATCTTCTGATGATTAATAAATTGGGAAAATTGTTTTTTTGGAACAAAAAAATGGTATCTATGTCTCATTAGGCTAATTTCTATTTTGTACTATTTTTTCCTTTAATACCCTTTCTTTTTTTCTAAAATAAATTAAATAAATAGTTTTACAAACAAAAAAAATTGGAAAAATAATAACTAGTGATGAAATACCTATATCAAGTTAGTGATATTTTTTCCAGTTTTAAAAATGTTTAAATCATAATTTTATTTTCTATTCTAGAAAAAGTAGAATTGACATTCTACAAAGTAGAAAATGAAATCCACTATTTTCATTGAATCTACTATGTTTTGAATATGTGATCTACGTAAATAATAGTACTCTAAAAATATTTAGAATACATGTTCCGCGCCTAACTTACAACTCTAAAATCAGTAGAAATCGAAATCTACACTTTACAAAAGATCTAAAACATGTAGAATTTGAAATCTACACATTACTATAAATCTAAAACTTGTAGAAACGGAGTTTCTACACATTGCTATAAATCTAAAAACATGTAGAAACCGATTTCTACAGATTTACTGAATTCTACGGATAAGAATAATCAGTTATGAAAATATGGAAAAAATATATTTTGAAATATTTTGTTTCCATATAATATTAAAAACGATTTTTAAAAAAAAATATATTTTGTTCACTGAAATTTTTATATATTTTGTTTTGGATAAAACGATTTTACAAATATTCGATATTTATCAATTGTTTTATTAATTATAATTTTGAATTTATAATTAAAATTAAGGGTATTATTGCCATTATAAAAATATTTAGTCTAATGAGACATAAACTATACAAGATTAGCCTAATGAGATATATATACCATTTTTTTGGCCCAAAAAAACAATTTTCCCTAATAAATTTAACATTTTATAAAAAAACATTTAAATTCTTGAAAATATTTTACGTTCTGTTAAAAGTATTGCAAATTTTAGACATAAAATGACCACACGAAAGCCCTATAAAAAAGGTCATAAAATGACCACCAATTTCCAAAATGTACGCGTTAGATTCATTATTCATATGAGCCGCATATGTATTATTATTATTATTATTTTTTATTTTATCACCATATTGTATTATATAAATTATACATGTACGTAATAATACACATAATCGAGCAAGTCTACATATCGTATTTAATATTGGTGGAACCATGGAGGAATTAACCAAGGTCTTTCCTTGGCTCATCTGGTATATATGGAAAGCGCGGAATGAAAAACTTTATAATGGAGCGATCTAGCACCAAGGGACACAACGGAACTAGCAGTACGGGAATGTAATGCTTGGTTTCGGCCAATGAGGAGATCGATCCATGTGTAAGTGTTACTGATCCCATACCGGTGGACCCCCCAGACCTCCCTATCTTTATTTGTCGTGTGGACGGATCATGGAAGAATGATGGTGCAACGAGTGGAGTGGGATGGATTTTACAGCTTCAAGATGGATCAATAGATCTACTCGGCCTACATGGTTGTCATAAGCAAATTTCACCACTACATACGGAACTCAAGAGCTTAATATGGGCTTTGAAATGCTTATCTCGCCACCAGATTCGTGATTATTTTGTTCCGATTCTCAAGAACTAGTCAAAATGATATCTACACGAGGACTGGCCAGCTTTTGCAGTGAACTTAATGAGTTTAAATCCCTATGGGAGTCCTACCAGGATGGTAAAGTGGTTTATCAACCTAGATCCAGTAATGTTCAAGCGGACTTCCGGCAAGACAAGCTCGAACAAGAAATCGTGTTTTCTCATATGTCAACACGGTGCCACCTGGATAGATACTAGCAATTAGTCCCGGTTTGTACTAAGATTATCTTTGTACTCCATATTGTGATAAAAAAAAACCATAGACGACTTGCTCTATTATATACAATACGTTACTATATTAGTTATACTGCATTCTAGAGCCATCATTGTTTTGAGACATTTGACATTTATCCTGATATCCATATCTATCTCTGACGTGTATCTAAAGTAGGTGAAACTCTTAACAATAAAAAAATGAATTTCTTTTTTAGAAATCTCACGTCGGCGGTCGGTCAAAACTCAATAGCGTACGAATCTCTTTTTTTTTTTTTTTTGAAGATTACGAATCTCTCTTTCTCTCTGCAAATATTGTAAAGGATGTGAATAGCCACCACAAAGTTCTCTATAAATAGTCATTTCGTTCTTGTGCACTCTACATAAATCATCATCTCCAAAGAAAGAAAATAAACTAAAAAAAAGAGAAATGTCGGACGTCAAATCCTTTAAAAAAAAAAAAAGAAATGTCGGACGTCTGCCCGGGTATTATTACAGATATATATAAAATTATTATTATTATTATTATATGCACACATCTTCTGTAAAATATATATATAGATATATATATATATATATATATATATCAGCTATACTATAGCCTATAGCCATCTCAAACTATTTGAAATTATATTTGAGACTTATATATAATATTTTTGTTTAAATGAGCTAATACATACATATATATATAATATTGTGTGTGTGTATAAAAAGATTGCGTTTTATGTTTTGTATAGAAGATTGACTTTAGAATTTAATTAGTGCATTTTACTCTAATATTGAAACATAAATTAAAATATTAAAATATAAAAAGTAGATTTTATTAGAAAAATAAAACATTGTGTATTTGATCTTTTTAATATGTGTGAAAAAACTTAAAAATCAATCTTTGGGACTATATATACATATACAAATATAGAGTTCAAATTTATATACAAAATATTAAAATAATAATTGCTTATGCTAAAAGGCCAATATGTATGCAACATGCATTATCATAAGAAATCAGTTAACATATCATAATGTATTTATATACGTGGGCATGTATATATATGTACAGACACCGCAGGTGAAGGGATGAAGAGCTCGTGGCCTGAGTTGGTGGGAAAAAGAGGAGAAGAAGCAAAAGATATAATTGATAGAGAGAATACCAAAGTGAAGGCTAAGATTATATCTGAAGACGCTATTGTTATGCCTGTTGTGGTTTGTGAAAGGGTTTATGTTCGTGTCAATGACTGTGGCATTGTCACACAAACCCCTTTCGTCGGCTAAATCAGTTATTAACACTCTATTTGGGTGAATCAATATGGATCTTATTATGTAAGGTAACAAACGTATGTGTGAAATAAGGTATGGTTTTCGTGAATGTTGTAATAATGATTTTACGCGTATTATATGCCATTTGTATTTTCTTATATATTTTAAACAGATTGTTGCATTTTCTATATAATTGGAATAATAAAATTAATGTATGGTGACTCTAATAGCCTCGCAAATTTGAGTCTATACTATTAAAAGAGAAACATTCCGAAAAAGTCTACCTATATAAGGTTGTTGCACCCTTTCATTTTTAGTCTAATCTATAACATATAACCAAATACTTTATGCGCCATGCGCAGAAATAATAATTTTAAATATTATATTTTTCATTTCAATTTTTTTAATTTATATCTCAACATTATTATTTTATATTTTAACTTCAATAGTTTAAAAAGAATCATAAACATATTTTTGTGATTTTATTTCTTTTGGTTTGGAATAACTATTTCAATTTAATTTTATTTAAATTTTAATAAAGATAAAGTTACATTTTCTAAAATTAGTTTTAATTATATTATATTATATTTAATAATTATTTATTTTAAATATATATATCTTATCATCTAGTTTTGAATATGTACATATATATATATAAATATAAATGCTAATAAATTTGAGATTTTGTTTGTTTTAGTTAAAATACGTTAACTGGAAATCAATTTATTAACTAACATGATAAAGATGAACAGATAAATTTAAATGAATTTTTAAACATTTAACTATCAATTTTTTTGGATTAGTGTTACTTTAGTTTTGTATTTTTGATGCACATTTACAATTATATTTATACAAATATTATATATCAATTGATGTAAAAATTTATATTTGTAATCTTATCTAGCTTACTTTTATTAATGTGAGATATATATAATTTTAAATGTGATATATGAATTATTAATATATTTTAATAGTTTTACGAAAATAAATATTTATATGAAAATTGAGATGATATATGAATTATCAGTCATTACCATATTTAAAATCTCTGCAAAAATAAATTTTTATTAAAAATTTATATATTATAATTATTATGATGTCATGTCACTTTTTTTCTAAAGTCATGTCATTTTTTTTAGTGTCATGTCATCTTTCTTTAGAAAGAACGATTGTAGCAACGATACATGTACAAATCACATGGCAAATAGTTAAATATGAGATTTTTCAATCCAATAGCACTTCCTAAAGTAAATTTTTTTTTTCTATAGAAAATTTACTTTTCAAACAAATTCTTTTTTACTTAATGAAAAACGTTCATTTATTTATTTGTTAAATAATAATTATTATATTTTTTCATTGTTTATTAAGACTTGCACATGTCTCTTCAGTTATGATCCAAGTTTTGTTCACATCCTCGAGAAAAAGAAAATAGAAGAAAGCGGGATTGTTGAGACTTGTTTCTATCTAGTTGTGAATAAAATATTTTTACATTTTTATTAGATCATCATTATTCTGACAATTCACATATATAGTTACATTCTTTTGGCAATGGCTTTTATTTTTTCGTATGTGACTAAATTATGATCGCCGTTTACCAATAATGTAAACATGGCCACCACCTCTTTGAGATTCTTTTTCAGAAAATGAAAAACATTAAACAGTAAATGTCGGATATACCCCTCTATAGAGGGTAAAAACGCCAGAGATCAGACGAAACATCAGGGATTTGTTGGTCTTTTCCCTCAACATTTTTTTCACCCATACCGTATCAGTTTATTTGTGTGTAGAAAGACACAAGTCTTTAACCCTAGTTTATCAACAGTCTCTGTCTTTCTGCGTAAATCTAAGAAGAAAATAAACAAAAGTCAAAGCGAAGCTTTGCGTTTTCTTCTCGCGAGCAGTGTTAATGGCGGGTTACAAAGCGGATGACGATTACGATTACCTTTTCAAGGTGGTTCTGATCGGTGATTCCGGTGTTGGAAAGTCCAATCTGCTCTCTCGTTTCACCAGGAACGAGTTTAGCCTCGAGTCAAAGTCCACGATCGGCGTCGAGTTCGCCACTCGTAGCTTGAATGTTAAGGACAAAATCATCAAAGCCCAGATTTGGGACACTGCTGGTCAAGAAAGGTTTGTTTGTGTTTCTTCTCAATCTTGAATCTTTAGCTCTTGGCCTTTAGATGCTGGTTCTTTCATTGTATAGATTATAAGACCAGCTTATCTTGAAATGCAGCAGATATAAACGTATCATTTTTGTATGAAATTTTAGCTGTTTTGTTGATTACTTTGACCAATAAGAGCTTTTATATTATTATGGTCATTTTTGTAGGTACCGTGCGATCACTAGTGCATACTACCGAGGAGCTGTCGGGGCGCTTCTTGTCTACGACGTTACACGACACTCCACGTTCGAAAACGTTGAGAGGTGGCTTAGGGAACTCCGTGACCATACCGACCCAAACATAGTCGTGATGCTTTTGGGAAACAAATCCGATCTTCGTCATCTTATAGCGGTTCAAACCGAGGATGCCAAGTCTTTTGCTGAGAATGAATCGCTCTACTTCATGGAGACTTCAGCGCTTGAATCTACTAACGTTGAGAACGCCTTCTCTGAAGTACTCACTCAGATTCACCAAGTTGTGAGCAAGAAAGCAATGGAGGCTGGTGATGATTCGAACTCGGGTAATGTTTTTAAAGGTGAGAAGATTGATCTTGATGTCTCTGCTGTGAAGAAAACCGGTTGCTGCTCGAACTAAAGACTCGTTAGTCTCTTTGCTTATTTGAGGGGTATGGTCTGTGCCCTCAAGCTAAGATCGGTTTTTTCTTACATTCACTTTTTTTTGAAAGGTGTTTACTTTTCTTTAGTAAACAATCTATGTTATGCTTTTGATGTGCTTTGCTTGAAAATTGCTTGGCTTTGGTCTGATTCTGTACCGTTCGAGGGATTTAGTAATTTAACCGGTTGTGGTATGATTATTTTAATATTTTTATTATAAATTAACAGAATTAAACATTAATTAACCTATAACCAATAACTCTACTTATTTTATTTTGCGAAAATTAATGTTTGATGGTTCTATTTGCAACACATTGATATGCTATGTCTAATCATTCTATTTGCACTTTGCTATAGATGTTATGCAAGCATGTCTACATAAGTCAGTATAATTGATAATCTATCGAATTTACTTGGACTTGAACCGCATACCTTTTATTGTAAAGCATTATCGAATTCTTAATCAATGGATTAATAAGGCTTAGCATCCATCTGTGTTTATGCTTCAGATTTGTTTTGCTTGAAAATTGGTTAACTTTGGTCTGATTCTGTACCGGTTGATGGATTTTGTAATCTAACCGGTTCCCGTCTATGGTTTGTGACTTTTGTTCAGCTTGTTTTCTTTAACAATCCGTAAAAATCTCTAAACCAATAATTTATTCTGCTAATTTTCTTGAAGAAACAACTAATAATAGAAATTACTGACAACATTTATAATTCATTTTTAGAAAATTGATTTTGAACTTTTTTTGTCATTTGACTTTTCTTGACTCTAACTCGTAAAACCACATCGTCAGTAACGCCAAAAAGAATATTCCGTTACTAAAACATGACGGATCCAACCGTTTCCCGCCAAGTCAACAGCCCTCTGAAACGTAACGAGAGTAACGGCGAATTCAAACGTCTCCTACTCCCAGAAACCTCTCAACAAGACTCCGACGATCCCACGGAATCGCCGGCGGATCTACCGGAGAATCAGGTACTGAACATAGAAGAAGACGGAGACAGAACCTTAGACTCTGTTCCTCCCTTCTCGTGGGCGAAGCTATGGAAATTCACGGGACCTGGGTTTCTCATGAGCATCGCGTTTCTAGACCCTGGAAACATCGAAGGCGATCTGCAAGCCGGAGCCGTGGCTGGGTACTCGCTTCTCTGGCTTCTTCTGTGGGCCACGCTAATGGGCCTTCTGATTCAGCTTCTCTCGGCTCGGATTGGTGTCGCCACGGGCCGGCATCTGGCGGAGATATGTCGGAGTGAGTACCCGTCGTGGGCGAGAATACTGCTTTGGTTCATGGCGGAGGTTGCTTTGATCGGAGCTGATATTCAGGAAGTCATTGGAAGCGCGATCGCTCTTCAGATATTGACACGTGGGTTTTTGCCTATTTGGGCCGGTGTTATCATTACATCGTTTGATTGGTAAGCAAGTTAGGTCAAAATTCTTGATTCTCTCTACCTTTTGATGCGTGTTCTTGTATCACGCCGTTTGATTGGTACCCAAGTTAGGTCAAAGCTGGTGATTCTCTTTATATTCCTATGGGTGTTCTTTTTGTTTTTTTGCTAACTTCTATGGGTGTTCTTGTATTTGTTTGATTAGTAAGGTCAAAATTGGTGATTCTATTTCTTTTATGTGTTCTTGTATCTCGTTGTTTGATTGGCAAGCAAGTTAGGTCAAAACTGGTGATTTTTCGATGTGTTCTTGTATCAAGTCGTTTGATTGGTAAGCAAGTAACGTCAAAATTGATGACTGTGACCTTTTGTATCACATCGTTTGATTGGTAAGCAAGTTAGGTCAAAATTGATGGTTTGCTCTATTTTTTGTGTGTTCTTGGTAAATAGCTATTTCATTTCGTTCATCTCTGGAGAAACTGAAGAGAATCAAATGCTTATATATGCTTAGACTTGTGATATAACAGCTTCTTGATTTCGTATTTGGAGAAGTGTGGAATGAGGAAACTAGAAGGTCTTTTCGCGGTTTTGATCGCCACAATGGCTCTTTCGTTTGCTTGGATGTTCAATGAAACTAAGCCTAGCGGAGAAGAATTAATCATAGGTACTTAAAGAATGAATATTCCATTGTCTTTTTTTACCGATACCAGTTCTTGAATTTTCTTTTTGTCTGATGACTTGAAAGGCATTCTTGTTCCAAAGCTTGGATCAAAGACAATCAGACAAGCTGTTGGAGTCGTGGGATGCGTAATAACGCCTCACAATGTGTTCTTGCATTCCGCTTTAGTGCAGTCCAGAAAGACAAACCCAAAGGACATACACAGAGTCCAAGAAGCTCTCAACTACTACAACATCGAATCAACCGCCGCGCTTTTCGTCTCTTTCATGATCAATCTCTTTGTAACCGCCGTTTTCGCTAAAGGGTTTTATGGAACCAAACAGGCTGATAGTATAGGACTGGTTAACGCGGGACATTATTTACAGGAGAAATATGGCGGCGGGGTGTTCCCGATACTTTACATATGGGGCATCGGTCTGTTAGCTGCTGGACAGAGCAGTACCATTACAGGGACTTACGCTGGACAGTTTATAATGGAAGGGTTCTTAGATCTCCAGATGGAGCAATGGCTATCAGCTTTTATAACAAGAAGCTTTGCGATCGTGCCAACTATGGTAGTA
Source organism: Brassica nigra (assembly GCA_016432835.1). Taxonomy (NCBI): domain Eukaryota; kingdom Viridiplantae; phylum Streptophyta; class Magnoliopsida; order Brassicales; family Brassicaceae; genus Brassica; species Brassica nigra. The sequence continues at coordinate 8,527,808 of CM028247.1, read as the reverse complement.
GCTCTTATGTTTAACACATCAGAGGGGTCGCTTGATGTTTTAAACGAATGGCTTAACATTCTTCAGTCAATGCAGATTCCTTTCGCTGTTATTCCTCTTTTGACTATGGTTTCTAATGAACATATCATGGGTGTCTTCAAAATCGGACCTTCGCTCGAGGTAACCGTTTTTTCTTTTTCATCTTTCTTTGTTGTTGTAATGTGGATTGTAACGAGTCAGTTTTTGGATCTTTGCAGAAGCTAGCGTGGATTGTGGCGGTGTTTGTGATGATGATAAATGGGTATCTTCTTCTTGATTTCTTCATGGCTGCAGCGAGTGGTTTTTTTGTTGGGTTACTGGTTTTTGCTGGAGTGATTGCGTACATCAGTTTTATCATTTATCTTGTTTCCTATAGAAGCTCACAATCTTCTTCTTGGTCGAGCATAGAAATGTCTCAGAGAGTTGTTTCAACAGAGACGTAGTAGAAAACCAAAAGTGACTCAAGAACTTTTAGCCCTTAACACACATCTTATCAAAGACAGAAGCGGTTGGGTCAGTTTTGAGTTGATGGTTCTGCTGCATTTGTGCTCGATGGCTGGATTTCGGACAGTAGACCAGAGGCAACTGAGTTGTGAGATTAGGGAAAGATCGAATTTGGATAATTTTGTAAATTGATGTATTGGATTTGTATTGTAACGTTGCAAATATAGAGTAAAATTATGACGTTGAACATTAATAAACAAAGAAGCGGTTAACCAGAAGAAGAAGAAAAGAAAAACAGAGAAGTGTGTAGTAAGGTTAGAAACATCAAACATGTTACCTTATTGATCTTCTTATATTATCGATTGCAGCAGATTCAGTGATTCATCGATTCAGTCCATTGTGTGAGTATGTGTGCCGCTGCTTTCTATGTTTATTTGAATGTTTGACTGGTCATTGTTTATTTTGCCATTATTATCAACAATTTGATAAATTGCTCATTTACATTACTATAAAAACATTCCGGGGCCGTTTCCAGAAAGTACCCAACCAAAATTATATATACACTTAAAAATGCTAATTAATTATTTTTAGATTATATAATATATTTTAAAATGTTGACGTGATGGAGAAAAGTATGGTGACGCTTAGGAGGCAAGCAATTATCTGCCGATGGTTAGAGACAAAAACATAATTGTGTCACATCAGACACACTAACTTAACTGAAACTTTCCTTCACTTTCCCGCAAAATCTTCTTCCTTGCCAACTAAACAATGTCTGTTTTAGCTAGCCGTCAGCTTTCTCAGAAAAACTGGTGAACGATAGAAACTTCTCAACTTCCGATTTTTTTTCACCAATCCACCAAACATTTTTTAAACAAAAAAAAAAAATTTCAATTACAAAACACCTTCATGGCATCTCAATCTCTCACCCAACCAAAATCTCAGTCCCTAACTAGGGTTCTTTTCTTATCTCTCTCTCTCACGGGAAAACGAAGATGATGGAGTCAAAGTCTCCAGTCTGCAACACTTGCGGGGAGGAGATTGGGGTGAAAGCAAACGGAGAGTTCTTTGTTGCTTGCCATGAGTGCAGTTTCCCGATCTGCAAAGCTTGCCTTGAGTATGAATTCAAAGAAGGTCGAAGAATCTGCTTGCGTTGCGGCAATCCTTACGATGGTATTACCACATTTCTTCAAATGTTTTTCCATAAATTTTGCATTTTTTTTTGTTGAACGTTGTTTCACAGTTTGTGATCTTTACTTTGTTTCCTTCTCAGAGAATGTGCTTGATGATGTTGAGACAAAGACATCTAAACACCAATCCACTAGTGCAACACACATCAGTAACACTCCTCAGGTGTGTACTATTGTTTTTTTTAATGTCTTTATAAGATTTTCAAAACGAATTTGATTATAATTTTCTTGATTTTTGTAGGATTCTGGAATTCATGCTAGACACGTAAGTACAGTCTCCACAATTGACAGTGGTAAGAACCAAGAAAAATATCCTTAAGTTTGAACCTTTAATGTGTTTAAAGACTAACCAATGGGATTGTGATTTGTTGTTGAAGAACTTAACGATGAATACGGAAACCCAATATGGAAGAACAGAGTTGATAGCTGGAAAGACAAGAAGAGCAAGAAAAATAAGAAGAAACATGCAAAGGCAACAAAAGCTGAAGACCCTGATGCTCAGGTTCCTCCCCAACAGCACATGGAAGATATATCACTGTAAGCACATTCTCACTCATGGAACAACATTGTCTTTTGTACATCCACCAGAAAGTTTGAGACACTGACTGCTCTGTGCCATTTCTCAGGAACGGAGAGGCTGCTTCAGCTACAGATGTGCTTTCTGTCGTGATTCCTATCCCAAGGACAAAGATAACTTCATACAGAATCGTTATCATCATGCGGTTGACCATCTTGGCTCTGTTTTTCCACTACCGTATCACACATCCTGTGGACAGTGCTTACGGTCTATGGCTAACCTCTGTGATATGTGAGATCTGGTTTGCTTTTTCATGGGTGTTGGATCAGTTTCCTAAATGGTCTCCTATCAACAGAGAAACTTACATCGACCGATTATCCGCAAGGTAACAAATCTTTCACAATTACGTAGCCTACACGGTAGGTCAAAATATGTTCAAATCTTGTAATCAAAAACATTGCAGATTCGAAAGAGAAGGCGAGACATCACAGCTTGCAGCTGTGGATTTCTTTGTCAGTACAGTAGATCCGTTGAAGGAGCCTCCTCTGATCACTGCAAACACTGTTCTTTCCATCTTAGCCCTTGATTATCCGGTGGATAAGGTCTCTTGCTATGTATCTGATGATGGTGCTGCCATGCTTTCGTTTGAGTCTTTGGTTGAGACAGCAGATTTTGCTAGGAAATGGGTACCTTTCTGCAAGAAGTACTCGATCGAGCCACGAGCTCCGGAGTTTTACTTCTCCCTTAAAATCGATTACTTGAGGGACAAGGTTCAGCCTTCTTTTGTCAAAGAACGTAGAGCCATGAAAGTAAGTAAAACAAAGGCTCCTTTAAGATCCATAACATAATCAAAAAATTAACTCTTGGTTTCTTTGTAGAGAGATTATGAAGAGTTCAAGATCAGAATGAATGCTTTAGTTGCAAAGGCTCAGAAGACACCAGAAGAAGGATGGACAATGCAAGATGGAACCTCTTGGCCTGGAAACAATACCCGTGACCATCCTGGAATGATTCAGGTTTTATATCTCAAACATTTGACCTAAAAGACTCTTAACACTATACTTGTATATTCTTCTTCTGAATCATTGATCTTCTTTTGTAGGTTTTTCTTGGATATAGCGGTGCGCGTGACGTTGAAGGAAACGAACTTCCAAGATTAGTATACGTCTCTAGAGAGAAGAGGCCTGGATATCAGCATCACAAGAAGGCTGGAGCAGAGAACGCTCTGGTAGAAACTTCAACTTATTGACACCATCCAAGAAAACTTGTGACACAATCCTAATGAGTTTGTTTCCTTTGTAGGTGAGGGTTTCTGCGGTTCTAACGAATGCTCCATTCATTCTCAATCTTGATTGTGATCACTACGTCAACAACAGCAAAGCCGTCCGTGAAGCAATGTGCTTCTTAATGGATCCAATTGTTGGTCAAGACGTTTGCTATGTTCAGTTCCCACAGAGGTTTGATGGAATCGACAAGAGTGATCGATACGCTAACCGAAACATAGTTTTCTTCGATGTAAAGTTACCTAAATTTTTTCCATAAATTCAAGAAAATCTTGAGCTTTCCTCTGACCTCTTGTGACTTTTATTTCAGGTTAATATGAGAGGGCTTGATGGGATCCAAGGACCGGTCTATGTCGGAACCGGTTGTGTCTTTAGAAGACAAGCGCTTTATGGTTATAGCCCACCTTCTAAACCAAAGATGTTACCGCAATCTTCTTCCTCGTCTTGTTGCTGCTGTCCAAGCAAGAAAAAACAAACACAAGATCCTTCAGAGATTTACAAAGACGCAAAGCGACAAGAACTTGACGCTGCCATCTTTAACCTAGGAGACCTAGACAACTACGATGAGTACGAGAGATCCATGCTCATTTCACAGACAAGCTTTGAGAAAACGTTTGGTCTCTCTGCGGTTTTCATCGAGTCTACACTTATGGAGAATGGTGGCGTTCCTGACTCTGTGAACCCTTCAACGCTCATCAAAGAAGCTATTCATGTCATTAGTTGCGGATATGAAGAGAAAAGTGAATGGGGAAAAGAAGTAACTCTTCTTAGCTTCACTATACTATATATGGTAATATATTGTAATAATCTTTATCTCTGTTTTTGTAGATCGGATGGATTTATGGATCAATCACGGAAGACATTTTGACGGGTTTCAAGATGCATTGCCGTGGATGGAGGTCAATATACTGTATGCCATTAAGACCGGCTTTTAAAGGGTCTGCTCCTATCAATCTATCAGATAGGCTTCACCAGGTTCTGCGTTGGGCTCTTGGCTCTGTGGAGATCTTCCTTAGCAGGCATTGTCCTCTCTGGTATGGTTGCAGTGGAGGCCGCCTCAAGTGGCTTCAGAGAATGGCTTATATAAACACCATCGTTTATCCCTTCACGTCCTTGCCCCTTGTTGCTTACTGTACTCTTCCCGCCATCTGTCTTCTCACCGGAAAATTCATCATCCCAACGGTAACTTGTCAGACAAGTAACATTTAGGGCATGTGTATCTAGTGTGTTCTACTGATCTTGTTGATGTTCTTTATTGCAGCTTTCGAACCTAGCAAGCATGCTGTTTCTAGGTCTTTTCATATCAATCATCTTAACAAGCGTCCTTGAGCTTAGATGGAGTGGAGTGAGCATTGAAGACTTATGGAGAAACGAGCAGTTTTGGGTCATTGGAGGTGTTTCAGCTCATCTGTTCGCTGTTTTCCAAGGCTTCCTCAAAATGCTTGCTGGTCTCGACACAAACTTCACAGTCACATCGAAAACCGCAGACGATTTGGAGTTCGGTGAGCTGTACATAGTCAAATGGACAACTCTCTTGATCCCTCCAACATCACTTCTCATAATCAACTTGGTTGGAGTCGTTGCTGGGTTCTCTGATGCTTTAAACAAAGGTTATGAAGCTTGGGGACCTTTGTTTGGGAAGATTTTCTTCGCCTTTTGGGTCGTTCTTCATCTTTATCCTTTCCTTAAAGGTCTTATGGGAAGACAGAACAGGACACCCACCATTGTTATTCTCTGGTCTATCTTGCTTGCTTCTGTGTTTTCTCTTGTTTGGGTTCGTATCAATCCTTTTGTCTCTAAGACTGATACGACCTCCCCTTCGCAGAACTGCCTTTTGATTGATTGCTAAGAGATGATGTTATATGTTCCGTTCCTTTGAAGGATTGATGATCTGTTTTTTTTTTTGTTGTTTTGTAAAACTTTCCTTTCTTGTGACAGAAGTTTTCTCATATTGTTTTGACTATATTTTTATGTTACTTCAAGTCTTCAACATGTTAAACTTATCTTCACCTTCTTCTTTTTTGGTCACAAATATTCACCTTCTTAAATATCTAAGATAATATAGTTTTTGACTATATTTTTATAATTTTCATCAAAAAAATGCAAACATCACAAACATTAACTTACAATCAAGACACCGGTATAATGATATTTTGTTGTTTAATTCAGTTATAAAATATGTTTTATTCAGTTATAAAATATTTTTGCTCAATAGTTTGGTGGAATATATTCCATACAAACAAAACTGAAATAAAAAGAAAAAACAATACAAATCAGAATCCATGAGCAAAAGTATCATTGTCAGGCTGAGGAAGGTCATAAAGTAATGAGTCAATGCTACATCCTTCCTCAAGCAGGTTCTCATTGAATCCAAAGTCAACACCAGTAAACACACATTCAGGCACAATCCTATCTTGTCCATAAAACTCATCTTCATTCTTCTTATTCTTCTCCTCCACCACCACAACATCCTTCTTCTTGTTACTCTCTCTTCGTCTACCTCTTGCAGGAACAGATGAAGAAGACAAAGCTCCCAAACCCAAGCTCTTTATGTAATCCTGCAATAGAGAAGGTTTTGGATACTTAGATCTACACTTTCTCTTAGAGAATTGCCTTCGTTTTGTCGCGTTCCAGTGGTTCTTGATCGAGTTCTCTGTTCTTCCAGGGAGTCTTTTCGCAATCTCTGCCCATTTGTTCCCAATCTCTTTATGAAATTCTATTAATACTCGGTCTTCTTCTTCACTCCATGTTTCTTTCTACAACAAATATAATCATAATCTCTCAACACTATTTAATCTTTAGTTTCCTTAACCATCACTACATGAATGTTAGATTACTAATTCATACCTTAATGTCAGGTCTCAAATGGTTATGCCATCTCTCTCTACATTGCTTCCCTATCCGTCCCGGTAACACTTGGGCGATATGCGACCATTTCCGCAATCCATATTTCTCCACAAGTTGAATCAATATCCTATTATCCAAAAACAATTACTCTTTAACTAATAACCCTCAAGATGGAACAATTATCTAATTTTTAATGACTACGTAATTTAGTAGTCTTTCTCCCATTCTAATGAGATACTATAATATATGCAATATTGATCTTAAGCTTTATTATGTTAATAACGAACCTGTCTTCTTCAGAAGTCCATTGTCCTTTGGCTAATGTTGTTTTCTTTCCTTTCCAAGATGATGACGACGAGGATGAAGACAACTTTCTTGTCAGAATTGGTTTGGTCTTATTGAAACTCATCGCTTTATAACAATCATTATCTGCAGAAACACATGAAACTTCATCTGGCAACACGAAGTTCATAGGCTTGGTGATCCCTCTAGGAGGGTAATCAAAAGGGATCATCCTCATCATCATGTTGTTTTGTTCGATGTCCATAGGACCATGTTCATCTACCATGTTTTCTTGGTAAGAGCAATGCTCGAAAGAACTATTGACACAAGAGGGCCTAGTTTGGATACCAAGCAAAGGATTTGAAGATGTAGACCCATGATGATGATGATGATCAAAGTGATGATCATGATCAAGATGGTGAAAATCTTGAAGAAAGCTTGTGGGCTTTGATTGGTCAACGACTTGGAATGGAAAATTATCTTCTTTCATTTGTTCTTGATCACGTAAGAAGATGGTTTGGTTTACAGGAGCAAATCCACTCTCGCCGACGTAATTCTCCATATTTTTTGAAAGAAGAGAAAAAAACTAAGTAATTAGTAAAAAAAAAGTGAAGTGTTTTTGTGTGTTGCTTTGTTCTTTCTTGTATTTGTATGGTAGAAGAAGCAAGAAAGAAAGACATTTATTGTGTGTTTTTACTATACCCATTAATTTGTTAGTAAAAATGTAACGTTTGGAGTTTGTTGGTAGTATTAATGTTATTTAATTTAATTAATTAATTCTTGAATATTTAACTTTTTGGTTTTTGTTAAATCATGTCTTAACATGAATGTAAGGGAAAAAAGTAAATTATTTCAAAGCTTAGACTTAGTTCTAGTTTAATTTGTAGAGATACTACTAAATTTCATTCAAGTTTAATTTCCCTTATTTAAGTTTAAGCTGTATAATCTTAAAGTAAATTTAAATATATTGGAAATTAAATAAAGAAAATGTGAGATTAAAAAAAAAAAAGTTTTCTGTTGCGTTACATATTGGGTGTTGTTAAATTTGGGGTAAACATAGTTGAATGTTAGTCAAAACGCTAGTAGGAATTTAATCTACCTTTTAATGTGTTAACAATTCATCTATTGTAAATATATTGTAGTTGAATTAGTTATTTTCTCACATAATGTAGTCAACAAGAAATGTAATTAACCATTTGATGCTAAGGAGTGTTTTGACCATTTGGCTATAAGGTCTATAGTCTAATTAATGGATTCAAGAAAATAAATATCTTCGTTTAATGTTATGAAGGTCTATATCTTTCTGACATAAGAAATTGTACTGATCATTTATAGTTTCATTTTTTTTTCTTTGAAACACAATCATTTATAGTTTCATACAACTGAATTGATGGGATTAAACTTAAAACATGAGTCTCATGGGCTCAGAAACCCAGACCACGTGGTTGCGTCGAGCGCAAGTTATGCATGTGTATCTTCTGTGTGCACCAAAAGGGAAAACAAATGCCTGAACCGGCCGTATGTGGATGTAATCACGTAAACACCATATTATAATTTGTTCATCAAAAGCATAGCTTTATATCAAAGCTTTATTTGTCCGGGTCCGGGTCTGATTCATATTTCTCGGAGTAGGAATGGTTGCGCGGATGCTTTGGCAAAGGAAGCTAGATTCTGAGACTATATCTTTTTCCATATAGATCAGATCCGGACAGGCGGAGATGTTCCCCGGAGAATCAACTCGTCTGGACACCACTTGATCTAGTTCATTGGGTAGACGACAAAAAAAAAAAAAAAGCTTTATGGGCAACAAGATTTTGCCAAGAAGATCAAAGGCTCTAATATCTCTACGTTAGATCTCAACGTCTTGATTTAAAATGTTTCAGTTGAAGTCAGTCCCGTGCTTAAGTTGAAGTCAGTCCCGTGCTTACTATCTTTGCAACCCCAGATTGAAACTATGAAACTTACAGTCAACATTCAGGCATGCGAAACAGAGATCGTCCTGATTGTAAACCTTCAGTCAGCATTCTCAGGCATGCGAAACAGAGATATGCGAAACAGAGATAAGAGATATTGCTTGGAGTAATTTAAAGCAGAGAGATTGTTTAAAATTGATAACGATAACCTCCAAAAAATTGTTCATGTCGGGTACGTAGGACTGAAGTAAGAAAAAAAAAACAGATACAAAACAAGAGATCTTAACGCGATGTTCTGAGACGAGCTAACAGCACCACAAAAAAAAAACAAAATAGAAACAAAACGCTTCAACCAGTGATGTTCTGAGACTTGTTGAGGATAACACCTTCGTACTTAACTTGGAACCACTTCATGGCATCATCCTTTGTAACTCTATGTTGAATCCCAACGCGAGTCTTGCACCTACGGCGACGGGCCACACGGTATCCAGGACGTTCAAGAACAACATAGAAGTCCATTCCATAGATACCAGTGGAAGGATCGTACCTAAGAAGGAAAAGCAGAATCATGAGAACACTCCTCTGTTTAAACAAAGAGTGTTATAGCAAATCAGCCAAGCACTTACTTGATTCCAAGATCAATGTGCTCCTGGATACCGAACCCAAAGCAGCCAGTGTCACTGAAGTTCCTCCTCAACAGCTCGTACTCCTTCACTTTCAAGCCGCTCTCAAGAAGCTGCATAGCCTTGTCTCCTCTCACGGTGACATAGCAAGCAATCTTCTCGTTACGCCTGATTCCGAAAGACCTCACAGTGTATCTAGCTGTTCAAATTCAACACCACACACTAAAACTAAACTCCACGTTCTCAAAACTACAGACACAACATACAATGAAAATGCTCAGACATACCCTTGGAGAAGACAGGGGTTTGACCACTGAGCTGTTCCAACACCTACCCAATTTACCAAAAACACTCGTTCAGACAACAAAGTCCAATGCTTTAACAGCCCATTTCAATACAAAGTTCAAAGGTTTATATCAGTTGCAATGACTTTAGCAACCCATTTTCAGTAATGCTAAACCGTAAAGTGTTGATTTTTTAGCACTCTACGAAACAAAGAAGGAACCTTGGAGGCACGAGTGAGACGATCACCACTCTCACCAACAGAGATGTTAAGAACGAGCTTCTGAACCTTGATGTCCCTCATAGGGTTCGAGAGTTTCTTCTCCGACGCCTGCATCACAGTGGAAGTAAGTTAAAATCCTAAAAATGAAATCTTTTCTAATGGAACATGAGCAAGAAGTTGAACAGATACGAAAGTTTGAGAAAAATACCATTCTTTACGATTAAGGGATTCAAGATTGAGGGAGATGAGCAAAGAAGAGTGGCAGCGACCGCTGTGAAGTCTGATGCTTATATGAGAGACGCTTTAGGGTTTGTTCTATATGGAAAATGACGACAGTACCCTGGTCTTTAGGTCAACCTATTACTAATTAAAAAAAAAAAAGAAACTCCGTTGCCGGTACTCGAACCCGGGTCTCTCGGGTGAGAGACGAGTATCCTGACCAGCTAGACTACAACGGAATGTTGTTTAGATGAAAAATCGTACTTACTTATTCGCGTGTTTGTTATGGCTAGTTTTTATTTGGAGATCTTGCTACAGAAGAACCATAACTGAAGAGTGAAACCTCTTTTAATGCAGAAAGAGAAGAAAAACAAAGTCTTGAGATTTGCCTTTGGTAAGTCATACATACACCATTTCATAAATCAGTATAACTGAATAGTACACTACATACAAATAGAACTTAATCACAGATCAGTGTTTCAAAAACAAATAGAACTTAATGCAAAAAGAGAAAAAGTATTGAGATTAGCCTTTGTAAGAAAGAGAGTTATGAGCAAAACCATTTTATTAAATTTGTTAAAAGCAACAAAACAGAAGAAGTCAAACATTCAAGAGGAGGAAGAAACAAAACAAAAAACAGAGAAAGCCTTCCTCTTCTGTTAAGACTTTTGATCTCTTTCACTAAGATTCTTTCACCTTCTGCTAAAACTTTACTATATAACAAAACTCTGTCTACACTCATTTACAGATGCAGAAAGAACGAAGCAAAAAATACAACTGAATTGGTTTGGGGAAGTCAGGTTCTAGAAGCTTTCTTTCACCATCAACTTACAATTGTGTCCTCCCCATTGCCTTCATCTACCTTCTGGCTCAGAGTAATGATACATTAATATATAAAAAGTTCTTGTCCTTTATTTCTTTAAGTTCCAGACTGATTCAAGAAACTTAGACCCAATTGTCTCTTGATATGGTCTGGAATCAACTTGTTGACCAGCTCTGGTGATGCTCCAGCTACCTCTTGTTTGAAGTTGAAGAGTGGTGGGAAAGGCCGTCCATTCGTAAACGCGCATTTGGTTCTCTCAGTTCATCAAAGAAAGGATGTGCACAAGCTTCTAACTGAAATAGACATATTATTAACATTCCATTGGATTCTTAAGAGATGGAAGAAATTTTAAGAGAACAATGCTCACCGCTGTGCATCTAAGACTTGGAGAGTACTGAAGCAGCCTTGATGCAAAATCAATCGCCTCCGGAGGCATCCGCTTATGGAAAATCTACATGAAAAATGAAACCAAAGATGGAGTAAATATGTAACCAAGTAGGAAACTGAAACAAGAATGGATGTAAAGAGCACAAACCTTGTGCCATGGATGTGCTTTTATCTGTGGAAACCTAAAGTCTGTGTAATGTGGATTCATACAACGGATCTCTTCTCGAGTTGGTGTACCAAGAACCTGTTCCCAAGCAGCCATATATGCAATGAGGATTTGTAGTTTAGCAAAAAATATAATTTGTTAGAGATTCTTACTTTGATGATTTCAACGAGCTGATCAACAGCATTCTCACCAGGGAATAATGGCTGCATGCAAAAATGTAGAATGAGTCATAAGGCGGATACACAGGAAAGTGATGAATGAGATTAGTGAAAATTATGGTTATTACCTGACCAAGAAGAAGCTCAGCAAGGACACAATCAGCAGACCAGATATCGATGGAAGTTGTGTACTCGGTGGCACCAAATATGAGTTCGGGTGAACGGTAAAATCTTGAACATATGTAAGAAATGTTGGCTTCACCTTTAACCTGATGCCAAAATTAAAGTAAAGGATAAGATCACACAAAACAACAATAACGCAACAAGTTAAAACCCATTTAAGTCGCAAAACCCATTATTCAAAAAAACACGTGTTAATAAACTCGTGCTACTTGACACTTGTCTCGGTGGGTTCATATTCTATTTAAGCAATTCTTCTTTCATTATTGGCTAATCCAGATTTTGATCCTCGCGAGTTTTCATGGTAACTTTGTTTGGTTCAATTTAAGAAAGGAGAAAACAGGACAAGATTCCACACAGATCCGTAAGAACCTGGGTAAACCAATGTTTTAAGAATGAGTGAGATTGGACAAGGCAGAGGTGTCCAAAGCTTTGAACTCCTCCACTGCATTAGCAACCCACAAGGCCTAACTTCACAGCATCATCCTCTCACTCTGCGCGTACACGTTCCAAAAAATGTTTATCGTGATAGAACTCCTTCACTGCATTACAAACCAAGGTCTTCTACGAATGTGTGTTTACCTCGATGTTAAGGGGAAGAACAGAGGGTCGTGGAGAGAAAGTCTGAGAAGAAACCATCCACCAAAACCCGAGACACGGATCTATAAGAGGATAATGTTTATTATTATAAGAGAGAGAGAGAGAACGAGTGAGAGACGACACCGTTTTCCCTTCTCACACCTTATACGATGCCGTTTTGTTATAACGCGCTACTTTTTCTTAAAGTTTTGAAAAATAACTCAAAATCAAATGAAATCCAAAGAGTAGTATTCATGGAAAGAAGTCAAGTGGAGTTCACTCTCTCAAATTGAGAGTGGGTAAACTTTTTTTTTGGTCAAACTACGATTGCATTGCAAAATAAGAGGTTTAGCCTCCTCGAGAGGAGGTTGATGTTACAGAGGCGAGAACTGATTTTGCCACTAAATCAGCCTCTACATTACATAAACGAGGAATGTAAAGAAACGAGCAAGTCCTTAGACGACTGCTAAAATACCAAATATCCGAGAGAATGTTGTTCAAACCCTTCCTCGAGCACCTAGTTTGAATGATCTTAACCAAAACTTGAGAATCAGAAAGCACCACCAGAGACGCGGCATTAGAAGAATAGGCGTCCATCACTGCCTTCCTAACCGCTAGGGCCTCGGCCGTAAGAGCCGAGTCGATATGTCTTCTTGTTTCCTTGAAGTCAGGGAGCTTCTCTTGTGTCTGTCCCTTGAAAACTCCAGCAATTCCACACCACCCAGTAGCAGCGTCCCAAGCTGCATCAACAAAACAAGCCAGACTCTCATTTTCAAAAGACGGTAAGACATGGAGCCCATCGTTCATCTTGCTCGCTTTTGCCCCGCTATTCCCTTGAGCCTCTTGCCATTCTTTCGCATCCCTAATCACCATAGATAAAATCTCCTGAGCCGTAGTGGTTCTGTTTTCGAAAACTAGCCAGTTCCTAGCCTTCCAAAGTCTCCAGAGGATCCAAGGCCAGAGGGGAGATGTAATTCCAGTAGGAGGTAATGGAACAAACTGAGATCCCGCCTTGAAGATATGATAAATGGAAGGTATTAACACCTGAGGTTGCGGTGTGAGAGGAGCCAACGTCCACACCTCCTGAGCCAGAGGGCATAGGAGGAAGGTGTGGAGGTCGTCTTCTATGCCACCACAAAGTTTACATGGGAACGTTGGTAGTCCCCGAGTAGCCAGATTCGCACTAACTGGAATGGCTTTCCTTGCCACTCGCCAGAGAAAGTCCTTTATTTTGGGAGAAGTCTTGATCGACCAAATGCATTTCTGCCAATCCAATGGGTGATCCCGTCGCTCCGCCTTAGCCGTAACAGCTAGATTATATCCCGATTTAGTAGTATACTCGCCCGTCTTATCAAAGAGCCAACTCCTCCGGTCTTGGTGTGAGGTCGCACTGGTTACAATACCATGGATACTGGCCTCATACTGAGGGAGGTGGCGTTGAATCATGTCGTCACGCCAGGAGTTAGTAAGGGGGCAAAGGAGGTCGCTAACCATTAAGTTCACAGAAGTCTCTGTTGGGGGGCCAATTTGAGCCGTGGGGAAGGTAAGTGAGAGCCACGGTTCTCCCCACACGTGAATGGACTCCCCATTGCCAACTTCCCATCCAACACCTTGTTTCAGGATCTCCCGTCCCGCTAAAACACTCCGCCATCCGTGGGAGGCGTCCGAGGCTGCCGAGCAGTCCATAAAGGAGGATGTCTTACAATATTTCCCAAGTAAAACCCGTGCCACAAGAGAGGTGGGATGGCGTAACAGCCTCCAACCAATGCGGGCGAGGAGGGCATCGTTAAAGGTTTCCAAGTCACGGAAACCAGGTCCGCCTTCACTCTTGGGGAGGGTAAGAGTTGACCACGCCACCCAGCACATCTTTCTCTTGTCCGGAGAAGCATCCCACCAGAACCGGGTCAACAACGATTGTATTTGTTTGCAGAGGGACGAAGACAATTTAAAGCAGGACATGGCATAACACGGCAATGCAGAAAGAACCGCCTTTAGAAGGACCTGTTTTCCGGCACCCGAGAGGAATTTCGTAGACCAGTGCCTTATCCGCTGTCTTATCCTGTCCAAGATAGCTGCAAAAATATCTCGTTTCTTTCGCCCAAACAACTCCGGCAGTCCTAGGTATTTACCTATCCCTCCTTCTGCTAAGATACCCATCTCCCGTTTGACTCTGTCTTTAACCTCCGTCGGGGTTTTTGCTGAAAATGTCACCGCGGACTTAGCATAATTGATTTGTTGGCCAGAAACGCTTTCATACGTCAGGATAATATCTTGTAAGGCAGCGACACAGTCCGGGCTCGATTTGCAGAAGAACATCGTGTCGTCCGCGAACAACAGGTGGGTTATTAGCGGACATCCACGAGCTACCCGGATACCACGAAGCTTCCCCCGTTCCTGTGCTTTTGCACAGAGTCCTGCAAGCAACTCAGTGCATAAGATGAAAAGGTAGGGCGACAAGGGGTCTCCTTGGCGAAGCCCTCGCGACGGTGAAACACGTTCATGCGGTGATCCATTAATGAGGAAGGAATAGGATACAGTTTCCACACAAGTCATGACCCAAGAAATCCACGTACTAGCAAAGCCGAACTTGGCGAGAACCGCCCTGAGAAAGCCCCACTCAATCCTGTCATAAGCTTTACTCATGTCCGTCTTGATAGCCATGGAGCAATATTTCTTCGCTTTGGAAGTACGTAGGAAGTGTAAGGTTTCATGGGTGATGAGCACGTTGTCCGTGATCGCTCTACCAGCCACAAAGGCCGATTGAGTTGGGGAGATCAGGCTAGGCAGCAACGGCTTCAGTCTCCTAGTGAGAATCTTGGCTATGATCTTGTAGTGGGAGTTACAAAGTGCTATGGGCCTATAATCCGCCACCTTGCGAGGAGCTGTTACCTTCGGAATCATCCTAATGTGGGTCTCGTTCTGTCGTGGGTGAAGAATGCCTGTCTCAAAGAAAGACCGAATATCTCGGGAAACATCCTCTCCAATGATGTGCCAATAAGCTTGGTAGAATTTTGCTGAGAATCCATCCGGTCCTGGTGCTTTGCCTCCGTTAATCGAGAAAGCCGCGTCTCGTATCTCCGCAGGAGTCGGTATAGTGGTGAGGGATCTGTTCATATCCGGGGATATCTTCTGCTCTATCACCGTTTCCACAATGGAGAAGTCTTGGTTGCCATTGGTTTTGAACAGATCCGAGTAGTACCGCGCCACCACACCTGCGATCATTTCCTCCTCATACACTGCTACTCCATCGTCATCCTCCAATACCGAAAGGGAGTTTTGCATCCTCCGCTGCCTCGTCGCTGCATGGAAGAACCCGGTATTTCTGTCCCCGTTCTTTAGCCATTGAATGCGGCTCCTTTGTCTCCAAAAGGCTTCTTCCTCCTTGTACGCTTCACTGAGGATTTTGTTTACCGCCTCAATACGAGGTAAGTCTGGTAAGGCCGCTGATAACAAGCAGTCCAGGTCTTTTTGCGCTTCAGCTATCCTCTGGTTACTCTTGCTGTTCCTTTCCTTAGTCCAAGCAATAATACTTTTTCGACAAGCGTTGAGTTTCGCGATCACGGTCCCTAGCGGGTTATGGTTCCAGGCTGAGTCCACTATCGATGTCACCTCCTCATTTTCCGTAAGTGTTCTGTTGAATCTGAACAGCCCTTGACCCTTAGATCGCTTGTTGTTAAAGTAAGTAAGCAATGGTCTGTGATCACTGCCCTCAAAGCGGAGGTACTTGCTACATCCCAGCGGAAAAGCCTCCGCCCATCCACAGTTTGACATAGATCTGTCTAATCGGGACCTGATGAAGTGGGTATGTCTTGTACCTCTCCATGACAGGTGGTTGCCTGAATGCTTAAGGTCTCAAAGACCATTCTCCGAGACAAAGCTTCTAAAGGCAGTGAACGAGCCTTCCCATCGCTCTGGTCCTCCCACTTTCTCTTCATTGTTGAGGATTTCATTGAAATCCCCCGTCAGCAGCCACGGGACATCTTCACCTCGGCCAAGCTGGGAGACGCCAGTCCAAAACTCCGATCTATTGCCTGCTACAGGGGCACCATAGATAAAAGAAACAAAAGAAGAGGTGCCTTTGAAAGTAATCTCCGCATCAATTATATTAGGAGAGTCCTTTAGTACAACCAGCGAGACAGAATCTCTCCAAAATAAAGAAAGGCCACCACTTGAACCCACAGGTGGGACTGAGAAATAACCAGAAAAGTTTAAAGAGTGGAGCTTCTCCTTAATGAAGGTGTCTTGCTGCTTCGTCTCCATGAGGAACAGGATATCCGGCTTAAAAGATTTGTTGATATCCTTCAACCGTCGAATTGTCGAGGGGTTCCCCAGCCCTTGACAATTCCAGCTACAAAGTACTAAGGAAGCGGAGGCAGAGGGGGCCGAAAATCCCCTCCCCCTTGTCTCCCATTAGGCGGTATAGACACCGTATTAGAACTCCTAGTACGCGCAGCAACATTACTCGGACCTCCCTGGTCTTTATCCAAGCATAGCTTCTTGCGTGGTGGGTTCAGAGATTTTGCCGCGTTCACCTTCCTTAAACTGACCCCCAGCGGGCTATGTGGGACTCGTCTAACAGGCTTGGTATTCTTCGGTTTACCAGTAGCTTTGGTGCCTTTCTTTACAGCACTCTTAGACGCACCCTTGGAGGCACTCTTGGAAGCATTCATGGAGGTATTAGCTGTTGATGGAGCTTTCCTCTTCTCACTTGCCGGAGGATTAACCCGAGCTTCAATCCTTAGAGAGGGGTGGATTCTTCTCGGTGCCAGATCTTCCGAGAGTTCATCCTCCTCCGCAACAGCGACATGAGCGTTCAGTTGAGTATCTGGAATCACCGGAGAGGTATGCGAGAGGCGACGCGTAAGAAGCTCTTGATCCTCATCGCCTAAGAATTGGATCTCAACCTCTTGTAACCTCGTCGACTCTAAGCTCGACGTCCCACCTAGACGAGCTTGCACTGGTACACGGGGTTCCGAGATGCGATCTAAAGCTGATCTTCTCTCCTTCGAGTTCCCGCTAGGGATAGAATGTTGTTGTTGATCCGGCTGACGAGGCGGAGGGGTGTGAGAAGCTTGGGACCAGTTTTCTCCAGCTTGTTGATCTATCGTTCCTAGTCTCGCATTCAAATTCCTACCTAATTCTCTGGATGTCCCAGTAATAGTGCGCTTCGAAGCAGTCACCTTTCTAGGTCGGTGAGTATGTTCTGAAAAACTCCTGGAAAGCTCAGGGTATCGCTGAGTACTCCTCCCGTAGTGATGACTTCGCAATGTATCTGAGCGGTAAGAGCTGCGGTGATCGGAACGAGGCTGATCCGATCGTCTCCTCCCGTTGAGATCAGAGTCACGTCTGGTATAATCACCATCAGTATATCTTCGTGTTTCCTGGTGTCTCGAGTATCCTCTGCGCTCATCATGACGTCTTTTATCGGCTTCTATGCGCATGAGAGCATTACGTTGATTAATCCCTAGCTTTGTAGGTCTGTCGCCTCTTATCACAGATGGACAATCATCTTTTTCATGAAGAAGAGAGTGGCATTGGAAGCAGTGCTTCTCGAGTTTGATGTACTCGAATTCGACCTCAGTGACTTCACCAGTGGGCAATAAGATATCCCTAGTCATCTCTAGAGGTTGTAGTCCATTGGCATCTATCCGTAACCGAGCTCCATCAAAGTCACGTTCGGGACAGTTACCCAGAGCATCGCCAATGCTATCAATAGTCTTCTCATTCCAAAAATGAAGTGGAATTCCATGGATGTTGATTCAAAAACTAATAGTAGAAGGGAAATGGGCAGAGACGATAGGTTCCCACTTCTGAATTAAAAGCATAGAGTGGGTAAACTTAAAACCTTAATTTGTACAACTAAATTTATTTTTTTTCAAAAAACAAATTTTATACACATAATTATATCATCAATTACTAACACTTAAAAACACTACCTCTTGTTTGAAGTTGAAGAGTGGTGGGAAAGGCCGTCCATTTGGTAAACGCGCATTTGGTTCTCTCAGTTCATCAAAGAAAGGATGTGCACAAGCTTCTAACTGAAATAGACATATTATTAACATTCCATTGGATTCTTAAGAGATGGAAGAAATTTTAAGAGAACAATGCTCACCGCTGTGCATCTAAGACTTGGAGAGTACTGAAGCAGCCTTGATGCAAAATCAATCGCCTCCGGAGGCATCCGCTTATGGAAAATCTACATGAAAAATGAAACCAAAGATGGAGTAAATATGTAACCAAGTAGGAAACTGAAACAAGAATGGATGTAAAGAGCACAAACCTTGTGCCATGGATGTGCTTTTATCTGTGGAAACCTAAAGTCTGTGTAATGTGGATTCATACAACGGATCTCTTCTCGAGTTGGTGTACCAAGAACCTGTTCTCAAGCAGCCATATATACAATGAGGATTTGTAGTTTAGCAAAAAATATGATTTGTTAGAGATTCTTACTTTGATGATTTCAACGTGCTGATCAACAGCATTCTCACCAGGGAATAATGGCTGCATGCAAAAATGTAGAATGAGTCATAAGGCGGATACACAGGAAAGTGATGAATGAGATTAGTGAAAATTATGGTTATTACCTGCCCAAGAAGAAGCTCAGCAAGGACACAACCAGCAGACCAGATATCGATGGAAGTTGTGTACTCGGTGGCACCAAATATGAGTTCGGGTGAACGGTAAAATCTTGAACATATGTAAGAAATGTTGGCTTCACCTTTAACCTGATGCCAAAATTAAAGTAAAGGATAAGATCACACAAAACAACAATAACGCAACAAGTTAAAACCCATTTAAGTCGCAAAACCCATTATTCAAAAAAACACGTGTTAATAAACTCGTGCTACTTGACACTTGTCTCGGTGGGTTCATATTCTATTTAAGCAATTCTTCTTTCATTATTGGCTAATCCAGATTTTGATCCTCGCGAGTTTTCATGGTAACTTTGTTTGGTTCAATTTAAGAAAGGAGAAAACAGGACAAGATTCCACAGCATCCGTAAGAACCCAGGTAAACCAATGTTTTAAGAATGAGTGAGATTGGACAAGGCAGAGGTGTCCAAAGCTTTGAACTCCTCCACTGCATTAGCAACCCACAAGGCCTAACTTCACAGCATCATCCTCTCACTCTGCGCGTACACGTTCCAAAAAATGTTTATACGTATAGAACTCCTTCACTGCATTACAAACCAAGGTCTTCTACGAATGTGTGTTTACCTCGATGTTAAGGGGAAGAACAGAGGGTCGTGGAGAGAAAGTCTGAGAAGAAACCATCCACCAAAACCCGAGACACGGATCTATAAGAGGATAATGTTTATTATTATAAGAGAGAGAGAGAGAACGAGTGAGAGACGACACCGTTTTCCCTTCTCACACCTTATACGATGCCGTTTTGTTATAACGCGCTACTTTTTCTTAAAGTTTTGAAAAATAACTCAAAATCAAATGAAATCCAAAGAGTAGTATTCATGGAAAGAAGTCAAGTGGAGTTCACTCTCTCAAATTGAGAGTGGGTAAACTTAAAACCTTAATTTGTACAACTAAATTTATTTTTTTTCAAAAACAAATTTTATACACATAATTATATCATCAATTACTAACACTTAAAAACACTACTTATCAGTTTTGGTGATTTTGAATTTTTTTATTTTCTTGCTCTAGGACCAACCTTCCTAGCTACAACAAACTCCAAACAGTTTCTTTTTAAGTTCTCTATAGAAAAAAAACAGCACACAGTTTAGATCCCTGCTGATGCCATCTTTGGGCAGTATAAATCGAGTTCTGGAGACAAAACGAACGCAATCTTGAACAGTGTACATATTGTGCTGCAGCCATGTATATTGATAATGCTCGTTGAGATGGTGTACCATTCCTAGTATTTGGTAATAGCAACCAACAAAACAGAAGGAGACAAACATTCAACAGGAAGAAACAAAACAAAAAACAGAGAAAGCCTTCCTCTTCTGGTAAGACTTTGGATCTCTTTCACCTTCTGCTAAAACTTTTCTATATAACAAAACTCTGTCTACACTCATTTACAGATGCAGAAAGAATGAAGCAAAATAGGAGACTTTGTTTTAACCAAAAAGGGAGAAAGAAGAAGATACAACTGAATAGCTTTTCCTGCAGATTTGGGGAAGTCAGGTTGTAGAAGCTTTCTTTCACCATCAAACTTACAATTGTGTCCTCCACTCCACTTTGCCTTCATCTACCTTCTGGCTCTGAGTAATGATACATTTAAGATATATAAATGTTCTTGTCTATTGTTCCTTTTAAGTTCCAGACTGATTCAAGAAACTTAGTCCGAACTGTCTCTTGATATGGTCTGGAATCAACTTGTTGACCAGCTCTGGTGATGCTCCAGCTACCTCTTGTTTGAAGTTGAAGAGTGGTGGGAAAGGCCGTCCATTCGGTAAACGCGCATTTGGTTCTCTAAGTTCATCAAAGAATGGATGTGCACAAGCTTCCAGCTGATATAAACATATTATTAACATTCCATTGGATTCTTAAGAGATGGAAGAAACTTTAAGTGAGCAATGCTCACCGCTGTGCATCTAAGACTTGGAGAGTACTGAAGCAGCCTTGATGCAAAATCAATAGCCTCCGGCGGCATCCGTTTGTGGAAAATCTAAATGAAAAAATGAAACCAAATATTGAGTGATGTTTCAAGTAGGAAACTGAAACAAGAATGGATGTACAAAGCACAAACCTTGTGCCAGGGATGTGCTTTTATCTGTGGAAACCTAAAGTCTGTGTAATGTGGATTCATACAACGGATCTCTTCTCGAGTTGGTGTACCGAGAACCTGTTTCCAAGCAGCCATATACAATGAGGATTTGTAGTTTTGCAAAAATATAATTTGTTAGAGATTCTTACTTTGATGATTTCAACGAGCTGATCAACAGCATTCTCTCCAGGGAATAATGGCTGCATGCAAAATGTACAATGACTCATAAGGGGGATACAATGGAAACTAAAAGAAGTTGTTTAGTGAAAATTTTGGTTATTACCTGACCAAGAAGAAGCTCAGCAAGGACACAACCAGCAGACCAGATATCAATGGAAGTTGTGTACTCCGTGGCACCAAATATGAGTTCAGGTGCACGGTAAAATCTTGAACATATGTAAGAAATGTTGGCTTCACCTTTAACCTGATGCAGAAGTAAATGATAAGATCACACACAAAACAATAACGCCACAAGTTAAAGGAGTTTATATAAATCCTGAAGTCTTACGAGCTGTTTCGCACTGCCAAAGTCACAGATCTTGACTTGATGAGTAAGAGGATCAACCTGTAGAAAGAAACAGATTAGCAAAGAGAAAGAAGCACACAAGAGTTGAATCTTGAATGTGTTAACGCATACCAGAAGATTCTGAGGCTTTAGATCTCTATGGCAAACTCCAGCAACATTGTGAATGTAAGCAAGTCCCCTGAAGATCTGAAACAACAACCAAAAGGTATTATCAGAGTAAGAACATACCTCCTATGTTGTAAACAGAAGATGTGAATTATTGTTTACCTGGTACATGTAGAGTTTAACGTAGACAAGAGGCATTCTTTGGTTTGCGGTGCTGTAATGTTTCAGAACACGGTACAAGCTCTCAGGGACGTACTCCATGACCAGATTAAGGAAAAGCTCGTCTTTACTCGTGGTCGAAAAGAAGCAATGCTTCAAACGAACCACATTAGGATGGTCCATCACACGCATCAGCTGAAGCTCTCGGTTCTTGTATCTCCTGTCTTGCAAAACCTTCTTTATCGCCACGGTTTCTCCTGTCTCCAAACACTTTGCCTGGAAAACTATCCCGAAGGAGCCTGTACCCACAACTCGCTCTGCCATGTAACTAATTGTCTAGCAAAAGAACAAAGGAAACACTCTTTTTTTTAGAATCAAAATCTGGCATATACAGTGAGAGAGAAACAAGTGTCTAACTTGGTTAGGCCATTTTACCTGTTTTGGTTCTCCGTTTTTTCCTCCGATTGTGGTGGAGATTATGTGACCAGTGACTTGATCATGTCCATCAACTACAGCAGCCGGCATCTCCTGTAAGAAAGAAGCTTGTAAAGGTCATGCAAGTAACCATTGATTCCACTTAAGAATCCAACAGCTAAGAATTAAAAGCAGAATGCTTGTCTGAGAATCAAAAGTCTAAAGAGGAAAGTTTTATTAGTCAAAAAGATTAGCTAAGAAATAGCCGTTACGCAAAAAAGTATAGTATATACCAGTGTTCTAAAATACGGTCTAGGCGTCCACCTAAGCGTCTAGGCTTATCTGATAGCCGACCGACGTTTTCACGCTTATACGATATTTTATCATTTATATAATTGGCATAATAGTATTTAGGCGGACATTATGCGGTCTACGAGAGCGGATTTTGAACAATAATACTCAAAAAAAATTAATAATATTATTATTATATTACATTAATGTTATTATTTATATTAAATTTACTTATTTTATGTGTTTATATGATTGTAGATATTTAATTATTGCAAAATCATTTTAAATTTGTCATCTTTATATATTTAAAATGATTTTATTTTTATAATTTAAGACTATTTATATATGTTAAACTATATACTTATACAAAATTGTATTTTAAATCTATTTATGTTCATTTTTTAAAACTAATGTATGTATATTAATTTTATATTTATATTTTGTATAAAATTATATATCCAGATATAACGTTTAAGTCGCCTATATGATTAGACGCTATACAGTCATCTCCCGCGTAATGAGCGCCTGGCCCATTTTAGAACAGTGGTATATACTTTTGGTCACGAGAGAAGAAAGGTACACAAGACAGAAACGCATATAACAAAACAAAACAAGAGTGAATCTATGTTCATTTATGGATCTAGTAACTGTGAATTTAAATTACGGATCGAGATCTATAAGGACTCCGATCTATAACCATGGTTCATCTAAACAGAGCTAAATTCACAAAACCCTAAGACCAAAAAAAGGCTTAATTTACACATCTCAGAAGATTACAAATCAGTTTCTTTTTCCTCTTCAAGTAAAAGCTAAACTGCTAAAGAATAGTCAGGTAGGTAGTCCAATTCATAACTCAAAACCCCTTGAGCAACCATTTCTAGAGCTCAGAGATCTTAAGGTAACTAAAAAAAATAAAAGAACAAAACTTTTGACAAACCCACAAACTTTAAACTTCAAGAAAACTAACTAGAGATTTGTTATCCAATTCTTAAAAAAAAAAATCTTTGTAGGAACAAGATTCTCCGACCAAAGCTGTTTACGCAAAGACAAGACAAGACAACTAACTGAAGGGTAAAATGTGGAAAACAACAAAAACAGGATCTTGCCTGAACGACAATAGAAAAGGAAACGAAGTAGCTTTACCTTATCGTCAGCCATGGCGTTAGAGGCAGAGAAGAGAAGAGTGAGAGAGAGAGAACAGATGGGTTTCAATCAGTTTTGTTGGTAATGATCATGGTGGAGAGAGAGAAAGAACAAAGGCCATGTGAATCCAGCTCTCTTTTTAATTTCTCTCTCTAATTTCCGTTTTCTTCGCCATTTTCTTTCGTGTTTTTTATTTTAATTAACTAATTTTCGCTTATTAATCGGAAGTTACATAAACACCCTCAAGTTTACGTAGGCAATGACTTCTTCTCTATGGATATTTCGTGATCAAATGGCATATTACATAAACGTTGTCGTCGGCCAGATTTGAATCGGTTGGTCAAGGTCTATATTGGTATATCAGGTGCCTAAACCAATAGAAAAATATTAGATGCTAGAATTGTCATTTTTCTTGATTTAATAGTGTGGAATGTAAGAATAATACTCACTATTTGTTGGTAAAATTATCCGAGGTAAACCAACCAATACAAAATAAAATTCAACCCAAAAAGTAATCACAATAATCATGCATTTTATAGTTACATTTTCACATCATTTTCTATATCTTTTGTCAATCGCAACTTTAGTATATATATTCCACATTTGCGGTCTAAAACATCCATAGGGATATAACTAAATGTTGATCAAAAAAAAAAGGGATATAACTAAACAAATTGGAAGTAAACAAAACATGTCGGGTAATAAACAAAATTTTAGAGCAGGATGAACTGGAACAAAATTGTCAAAGATCCGAGTTTGACCACGTGGTCCGAAAACTTCTTTTTGACATTGATGAAAGAAAAAAGAAGCATTTATGTTTCTTTGGTCTTAAGCTTTTTAATCTTTACATAAATTTTTAAAATTGCAACGGCTTTAGTTATTACATAATTGCTAATAATGTAACTTTACTTAAAGTGCTAGTTTTTTTTCTATCCTTATAATTCTTTTTGGAAACATCCATCTAACAACCAATGATAAAACATTTCAAATGGGATTCTCTCTTCTTTCTAAAGAGAAAGTCATCGTTTTGTTTGATCGCTGGTTTGCTTACAGCGTTTTGTCTCATGAAGCTTGGGAATCTGTTGCAACAGTAGCAGTCGATGGTTTCTTCAACATCGATTAGCCACTTCTGACAGGGGTCTTTTCTGTCTGGTGACACTGTTAGTTTTTAGTTATGCTAACACTACGATTAATATAGGTTTCTTAAAAACGTCTCTTAGATTTTAACTAAAAAAAGCTAAGAAACGTCTCATAAATAAGAAATATAAGTAACGTTTCTTATATCTTTTTAAGAGATATTTTCTAAGAGATCTGCATTAATCATGTTCTAATTCGTTTTTTTCTGGTAATGTTAGTTGTTACTAGTTTCTGGCTCCGACAACCCTCCTTCATCTCTATAAGTATCGGTTAACTTTCTTTCGAGATTTCCTAGATTATGTTTGATTTTCATTTTCTTGGTTTTTTTTAATTAATTCTCGATTTTGTTTTTCAAGTATTTTCCCTTTTCATCGGTTAGAGTCACTTTATCTTCAAGCTTCTTCTTGCATGAAAATTGTTTGTTATTAGATTGATTGAAGACAACTGAAGCTATCAAATCCAAAGAGAAATTGTCTAGCCTTAGTCGTTGGCGTTTTCAATTATGCATGAGACATACGTACTTTTGGCTGTAGGATTTACATTACATATTATTGTGAAATTTTTAAGGGATAATAATTCATATGTTAATATACTACTATTATCCAGCCGCAGCAACCAGTTTGAATGCTCATATGCTGTAGATTTCATAATAATATTAGCTGTAGATTTATTTAACTATAAAAAATTGTTAAGATTTATATAGGTTACAATTGAACGTGAATGAAACTTGCAAAACCAGTTTAATAATAGTATGAAATGGTGAAGATAGAAAGATTGACTGGTGGGTAGGGCTGAGCATTAATTTTATCCGTTAAATTTGATTTGATTCGTTATTTGTTTCGATTCGATCCAAAAAATTTCGGATATCCGTAAACTTTTGAAGCAAAGCAAATACTAATAATCAATATCCGTTAAAATCGAAGTAAATCACAAATATTTAAATTTACGGAAGCTAATATCCGATCCGATCCGGCAATATATAAATACATGTATATCTTATTTAAAGTTTTAAATGTGTAAAATTATATAATTATTATTCTAACTTATGATTTGAAAAATTCTATTTATATTATTACTTATATGAAATTATTATAAAAGGTAAAGAAACATTTATGACAATTATAATTTTTTAAGTTTTGTGTTATTATAATTGTTAAGTAAGTTTAAAAAATTTACAAAATATGTAGATTCACTATTTCTTTTAATTTTTATCTTATATATCATGCAAAAAATAGTTTACAAAACAAATTTGTATCGAAATTTTAAGATTATTAGTATTAATTAAGATATTTGAGATATCCGTAGGTATTTGTAAATATCCGCAAATATCTATCTATTTTCCGGATATCCGTTTTTCTGAATATCCGTGACATACGAAGTAAATCACAAATACCTTCAAAAATCCGGATATTCGATCCGTGTCAAGAACTACCGGTGGGTAAGGTTGGCGTGGCAGTTGGTGGCATGAAGATGGGCTGATAAAAAACTCTTACAGTGGACTCGTCTTCGATGCTGACAATTGTTTGTGTGAAACAAGTTGGTTTCGAGTTGAAAGCAATTTGTCTAGGCTTGTCTTCTAAGGAAATTGTTATATTTTTATGATTTGATTTGACAATCACATACAAAAAAAAAAGTGTTTTGATTGATGTCGCTAAGCTTGTTCGATTCTGCATGCGAGTGTGGGAAAGCAAATATATTTGTGAAGTTGATTTGAATGATGATGCATTGATGATGTACTAACTGGAAAGTTCTTTTGGAGCTTTTGTCTAAATGTGGTCAATGATAATCACTCTGATCTGTTTGTCTTTTATTTCAATTGTTTGAGAAAAAAAATTGAGATAAGGCGATGCTATCGACCTGCTTTGTTCCCCACCCCCAAAAAAAAGCTTTTGTCCGAATGTGCTTAACGATAATCACTGATCTGTTTGTCTTTTATTTCAATTGTCTGAGAAAAAAATTGAGATGAGCCGATATTATCGACCTGGTTTGTCCGCCCCCCAAAAAAAAAAATTAAAAAGAGTAAATGACTTGTTACTTGTTGGGAAATAAGAAGCAAATTATCATCTATTTATAGCCATAAATTCAAATCTTCCTTGTCTTTTCTTCACGGAACACTGGCTGCTATAAGTGAGCAGGGCCGGTCCTGAGAATTCGGGGATAAGAGACGGTTTAAGAAGAATTTTATAAATTTGGGGACTGAAATTTTTTTTGTATAAATTAGGGGATTTATTTATATATAAATTTTAAAAAAAAATTTGGAGACTTGAAACGAATGTTTCATCCGGCATGGCTCAGGCCAGTACTGCAAGTGGGGACCCAATTTACCAGAACAAACCACATGTCCCCATTGACAACGTGACAAGAAATGTAGTCTATGATATGTCATATAAAAATCAAACCGAGTTAGTCCTTTTGCACTATCGATCTTGCTGACGGGCTGAGAACAAGTAACAAGTTGATGTAGTTTTTTTTTTTTTGCCGGAAACAAGTAACAAGTTGGTGTAGCTGGCACGTTATCACTTTACATCACTCCATGAAATGTACATATGTCATCTTTGAAACCTTCGAGTCTTTGGTTTGTTTGATTCATAAATATCTCCATCTTTTTACCCATTTTGTAAGTGACCAGTGAGACGATATACCTGTTTTCTTCTTTGGACACGGAATTATAAAAAGAAATATTGGAATGTTATATTCACAAGAGCCAGTCACCTAATTTTCATAAATACCAATTCCCGGTTTACAACTATTGCAATATTACTTTAATTTACGGCTTTTATGCATTTAATGAAATGCTTCAAAAATTATTAAAGTTGGCCATTGTTTTAACTTCGCCATTTTACAGTACAATGCTATTGACATCTAAAAATGTCACAGATTTAAATTAAATAATTTAATAAGAAGGCAAAAGATTAACGTTTGCAAAGAAAAAATAAAAAACGACGTTTGTATTCACAACTTATTCGTGTATTCATAACTAAGAGAGTCCGCTCTTGACGTTTACAGCTTCTGTTATTCCTTATATAAGACAAAAGCAAACGCTTATGCGTCTCGCAAACACGTCTCTCTCCCACACACACATAAAGACACTTAACATGATCTCGTGTCTACTTAGACCAAAATATTACAGAAGATCACATGTAAAGACGCTTAGCATGATCTCATGTCTACTTAGACCAAATATTACACAAGAAGACCAAAATATTAAACGATTTATATATTAAACCTTACAAGACTCGCACTCATACATTAACAAGTGGCTGATCTCTTTGACTTCCCACCTCCACTAGCGGCGGCTGCATCAACAAGTGCACACCCGATACGACGCTCTTCTCTAACTCTTCCCCACTCATGCAACGAGACGTTTAATCTTTTCCCGGAGAGCAAAAACTCCGCCGCTTGAACCGGCGTCAAAACCTCCACGATCTTTTTAAGTGTCCCTAGCCTCAGCTTATCAGCCTCCGCTATTAAAACCGCCATGCTCTCTTCATGCTTATCTAAAGCATCTTCAACAGCCACGTCAGTTTCAACACAATCCCTCGTGAAAGCCGTCATGGCTATTGGCATATCCGCAACATCCTCTTGCAAATTCGCAGACTTCTTAGATAACTTGTCTTCTTTATCTATCACCTCCACATGCAAGTCATTGATTTTCGCAAGCTGCGTGGCGGTAAGATCGCTCAGGGAACTATCACCGTCATGCCCATCTACGACTTCTCCATCCATCTTGAGGAGATACTCAGAAAGCTGAGTTTCTGCATGGGAACCACATAGAGCGTATATGATTCTCATGAACGATGAAGGACGACATCCTCCCATCCATAGAAGACCATTCTCTAGAGAAGAGTTCCACGACGGTGCAAAGTAGCTAGAGCAGCAGCTTCGGTCGGCCAGCTCCAACCGTCTGTCGGCGTATTTCTGGAAGTCGCTGACGATTCTACCAACGAGTTCTTCAAGTTTGTGATGATCGTAGGCGTTGGATCGTTGACTCATGAGCACTTCTTTGAGATCAACTATGTGTTTGGATTGTATACTCATCCACTCATTGTAACATTCTTTCTGAAGGTGCCCAATCCCACAAATCGAAGAACTACCACTCGACATCTCTCTTCGTTGGTTAGTTCGTGAAGTTTATTAAACGTTACTCGATGGTCTTAAATACATTGGATTGGTGCATGTATGTATACTGTTTGATTATATTTATATTATATATGTGGGTTAAGTTAAAAACTGTAATTATAACAACATGCAGATACGGTGGGTACGTGGAATCAAGATACGATAGTCTTTTCGCGAAAGCGTAATTAACCTTTATTAAAACGGATGTTTTCTCTCTTGGTTTGTGGATCTTTGATTTTTATAGACGGAAACGGACAAAAGGGCACGGAGGAATGAACTAGCACTTGCTTGACAAAGTAATTTTGGACGTATTCGCATTGAAAATAAAGATTTTTCAAAAGAAAATAAACTTGAGATACAAAAAATCTTCTTAATATCTTCTCGTTGTGTCCGTTGGATATTATTATGTTTAATCTAACGGTGTCTAACGATTTTTAATTCGTTCTGTAAAAGGGGAGCATGCACTAGATGCATCTCGTAACTTCTTATCTTTTTTCAGTGTATAATAGATAATTTTTCTGTGCTATAAATATTTATAGGATAATCAAATACAAATAATTATTTTTATATTTATTGATAATTTAATTTTTTTGAAATTTATAAGTTTAAAATAAATATATTATGGTTTTCAATTATATTATTTTATTACCTTAACTAAATATATGATTTTGAGTATAATAATTTGGATTGGTTATTTTTGGATATAGTGAACTGTATCTATTTTCAGTTTCATTTTAAATAGATCAAATCAGATTATTTTTAATTTCATATAGTCAGTTTATCCCTTTTGTTTCTAAAAATGTATTTAGAAGTTATGTATAATCTGATATATATTGTTTTAGGCTAACGCTGATCGAAAGTTGTATAAGTGATAGTTTCAAAAAAAAAAAGTTGTATAAGTGAATCAAACTTGAATCTTTTAAAAACACATTGATCATTAGAATTTTAGAAAAATAATAATAATTAAAATACAATGTTTTTATTTCAAAAGTTTGACAATATATAATTCGTATACTTTAAATTATTTATCAGATATTAAATTAGTCTTAGTATAAATTTTAGAAAATATGATATCAGATAATTGTGTACATTATTAAAAACATATAGAGTGAAAACAAAATTCTCAATGGAATCTACATCAGATTTGGATTTGAGATAATTACTTGTTTATTATTGAGACATCCAATAGTATTAAGTTTGAGAATTTGCAATTAGGAAAAATAAAATCACATCAAAAAATTGTCTAAATTAGAAAATTGAATAGTTATTCAAAATTAAATTTAAATATTATTTTAGAAAATTCTTAAAGAAAATTCAAACAAGGCAATATTTATGGTAAATCACATGTTTTAAATATAAGTAATCGCTATATGTTTTTATTTTTAAGATATTGTATTTTCTTACTAAATTATTTTATGATATTGATATAATTTTATAAATTTATTAATAAAACTGAAATAAGTATTATTAGTAATAAAAATTAGTAAAACAGTTTATTCATTAGGCTAAATTTTATGAAATTGTAATTTAAATAAAATATTTTTTGTTGCTGTTAGATCACATGTTTTAAATATAATAAACCACTATATAATTTATTTTAAGATACTGTATTTTTGAAGTGTTAAAAAATATTGTCTTTTTGATATTAAATTCTATGATATTGATATGAGTTTATACAGAAAATATGAAGAAAAAAAATAAAATAGATAATATTAGTAATGGAAATTAGTAAAATAGTTTATTCAGTAAGGAAATTTTATGAAATTGAATTTTATATATAATAAAATTCCATATTGTTAAATTACATGTTTTAAATCCAACAAATTTCTGTACATTTTTATTTTAAGATATTTCCTTTTTATGCTAGTTTTATGATATTGACATAATTAAAATATATGTATTTACAAACAAAAAAATAAAAAATATAAAATATAAGTAAAAGCTAATTAGTAAATAGTTTATATTAAAGATATAATGGTAATTAACAGTTTTAAAAATTAACTTAAGAGCGACAAAAAAATGGTTTCTCAAATAATATTATAGAGATTTTTTAGTCAATTGTGTTAGCAAAAAAAAGTCAAATTCAACACATATGATATTACATTAATTGAACTCTGAATTCGATTAAAATCGTGATTCTTTTTTGTTATCTTAAAACAATTGAAAAAAAAATCAAAGACTAAGCAAATTTTTTTTTTTGATAAAACCGGTTAAGTTGGTTATAAACCGAAAATGTTCTTGTAGATGCAATATACTTCAATATACCAGTCTGGTTATGTTGTGTAACTTTCCCGGCCTAGCCATATTTTTTTTTTTTGACTGAACCGGCCTAGTCGTATTAAAAGCATCTCCAAAAGTACTCTTTATTTTGAAGTTTCTCAAACTCTATATTTGAAGTTTTAAAGTGTTCTTCTCCAAAAATAAAACTTCAAAACTAACTTCAAGATTATTTGTATTTTACATATAGTCTTTATATTTATCACAACTAATATAAATTCATAAAAAATGTATAAATAACTAACACATATATAAAAATATTACAGAAATATTAATTAATAAAAGCTTACATTAAAATATATATATATAAATAGAAATACATAATTAATTATTAAACTACAAGAAAAATACCAGATTATTAGTGTTGTTTTAATATTTAAATTTCTATAATAATTATGTCTTCATGTACCTTTTTAAAAAGTTTTTATTAAGTTTGTTTTGTAATATTGTTGTTGTCTAATTTTACTTTTAAAATAATAAAAGATTTTTTAATTTTTTATTAATTTTATGTGTAAAACTTAAATTTATAGAAATTAATCTGAGATTTATGAGATTTTAAAAATTTTAAAAATTAAAATGAGAAATGAGAAAATATTTAAGAATTATAAATAGAATGTATAATTTTAAAGACCAAAATGCAAATAAAAAGATGAAATTTCAAATTTGAAGTTTTTTCAAAACTTCAAATTTGAAGTTTTGAAGTTTCTTTTTGGAGAACAAAAAGACTATATATTTGAAGTTATAGAAAGTCTTCTAGAGATGCTCTAATAACATGTTTATCTATGTTTTATCAAACCTCGATAACATATAGGGCTTCAAAACATGTGGTCAGATGAACAAAGCTCACAATGATAACACACACAAAAAGTATAAAACGAAAAAAAATCAACCCAAGGTAAATTCGTGTTGCCTGCATGCCAATTTGGTTTTTTTCTCTGAAGCTTATTGATTTAACTGTAAAGTAAAACAACTAAGTGAATTCTCTATTTCTATGTATTTTGCTGGCGAGAGAGATGAACAATCAGCTCCTGCATTGAATTTCACAAAATAAAATACACATCTTTATATAAATTTTATTTTTGCATGGAAAATGTTCAAATAGTTTTTTTTTTTTGTTCTAATAGTATTTAATACCTGTGAATAACGAACGTGATCGTTGTGCGCATAAGATGATTTGACCATCGTTTCCCATTTTGTAGATTCAAGAATTTCTTGATTCAGTTTCTTAGCAGCAGCTTGACCTAACACGGCACCGTAAGGTCTAGGGCTCACCGGCGGGAGTAGTGTTTGTCGGAGCCATGGCCGAGACGGAGTTTCAGGTAAGGGTGGCGTAGAAATCGCCGGTGTACATTCCGGCGACGTTTTCAAAAGATTCCCCGACTTTTTGCTGATTCTTCTTCTAATTACTTCCTCCGCAAGAAATCTCGTGTCGTGAATGGTCGTCCCTTGGATCCTCGACGGAGTTGAGATGGAGTTTCTAAACATTTTGATTTCTCCAGAATGTGAATGAATCTCTCTTCTTGTTCTTGGTGGATACAGTTCTTGCGACTTGCTTATTCCTCTGTTTAGCGGCCTTTTGAAGCTCTCTGGTTTCTCCGGAGCAGAACAAGAGGTTCGGTACGGAGATATAAAACCGGAAAGACGCCTAGTTGACCAATTTGGTAAACCGGTTTGTTCACA
Source organism: Brassica nigra (assembly GCA_016432835.1). Taxonomy (NCBI): domain Eukaryota; kingdom Viridiplantae; phylum Streptophyta; class Magnoliopsida; order Brassicales; family Brassicaceae; genus Brassica; species Brassica nigra. The sequence goes on along the minus strand of CM028247.1, from coordinate 8,495,096 downwards.
AGAATGAGTCAAACCCCGGTTTGGTCCTGAAACCAAAGGAACCGGGTTTGAAAACTTGAATGAGTTCTTGGCACAAAGCCTCGGCAAGAATCCACAAGCTTTCTTGATAGTAACTTCTGGGTAGATTCGGAGATCAACATCATCCTCATCATCATCATCGTCGTCATCATCATCATTATCATCAATGTTTAAATCATCATATAGACTCTGAACAATAGCGAAATGCTCATGTTCTGCGGCTACTTGACTTCGTTGGCGAATTACAAGAGCTTCTTTGTTTTGTAAGCTTTGCTTCTGCTCTGAAGAGCGTTTTTGATGTGTGAAAGCCATTGCTTTAGCAGCTGGTAAGAATCTTGACATCATTAGATCGAGACTTTCTCTAGACGACGCATCGTCAGCTTTCTCAACGTTCTTTTCGATCTCACTCACTCCACTTGTGCTGCAGTTAACAGAGAAGCTTGCATTAGAAGAAACCGTATCCAAATCTTCCTCTTCGTCGGTTTCTAGTAAACCTGATTCTTGAATCAATATAGCCATGTCATCTTTTGGTTTCCCAGGGATTTGTTCCCACATAAAAGGAACTGAAGCTGGTTCCGAGAGATGATCGAAACTCTGGTCTGGTAACACAAAAACCGGCGTTTCTTGTTCTTTGTTCGGACAAGAACGAAGCTCTGGTCTGGTCATAACCGTCTTCTTGTTATTTGATTCGCTTGAATGATTTGTTTTACTAGAAATTCGCCTTATTGATGGTAACGGAGAATACAAATTCAGTTTCCTCCCCTCCATTCTTGATAGAGAAAAAAAAATTAAAGAATCAAAGTTATCAGAAAAGATTAAAGAGACAGAGTCTCTCTTTTGTCTGAGATCAAATAAATAAAAAGAGATGATCAAGGAGCAGAAAATAGGAAAGAGATCAGTCTATGTGTTTGAGACTGTGGTTGTTCTTATTAAAGTAGTAGATTAATAAGGAAAATAAATAGAGTTTATTGTATATAGGGTCGCCGAATGTTTGGGGCGCCGAGATTGAAGGCTTGAGTTTAGGGAAATAGGAGATGAATGTAGATAATTAATTGTCAATAAAGAGACTTTTCTCTTTTATTTTTTCTTTTCTATAATCAATTTCTCAATATTTGTAGCAAAGGGAATTTAATGTAAGATCTTTAATGTTTTCATTTCATCTAGTTGAGGTTGATAACAAATCCCATCACACGCAAGATTTGATTGAAAACTAATGATGAGATTAACAACTAACTACTTTTGTTTTACTGCTGGACTTAACCTGCTATGCATAGAAAATGACGTCGTTAGACATTAGAATACAAGAAGATCAGAGACAAGCAAATTGGCAGTAGTGTAAATGATTCTTCAGGCAAAACGTGAGGAGTGGTTGTGTTTCTAAGTTTCAGCTATTCTTCCAAAAGCAATAAAACAAATGAAATAAAGTAGAAAACGAGAAAACTAGTTTTACGCGAGTCAAATAAACACTAAGTGAAGTGGACAGACTTTATTGGTAATGTAATGCATGTTCTTCTGTCCTTTTCCGAGCCACGCAAGTACGCACCCTTTGATCATGGTGCACTAATCTTCTTTCTTTTTCTCCGAATACACTAATTGAGACGACCATTTGTTCAAAGTCTTTCGAAGAAAAGTCTCGACATTGCCTCGATGTATCATTAGAGTAATTAACATTTTATTATTATTATAGATAACAAAAAATAAGATTGACTTATTATTAGTGGTTAACGGGTTTAAGGGGTGAACACTCTTCAAAGTTCAAATGTCTAATTATTTGTTAATGTTTCCCTGGAGATAAGCATCAAAAAATAAACATTTGATTTTTAGGTTCTAAATGGTAATAGTGGATTAAACGGTGCGGGACAAGCGGATTGAATATTGCAGCACAGTTTAACTGCGGTTTTTACATACTGCGGAACAACTGCGGTTTGTCTAAAATTAACGGTTCAAAACAAAATATGAATGGTAACTACGGGGATATATATAATATATTTATATGTTACAAATTAATAAATCAGTGATACTAATTTAATTTAATATATATATACTTTAAAAATATTATATATATATATATGAAAGATAAAATTTAATATGCTATTATTGAGATTTTATAGTCAATATCTTGTTGACAAAAAGTCAATATCTTATTTTATTTTAAAATTATAATTGTGTTAGTTGTCATTTAAACAAAATTAAATAAAGTAAATATTTATTATAATTAAAAAATGAATTTTAAGCTTATTTCATAAATGGAAATATTTTTAACATAACTTATTTTATTACTTACGTAATATAAATTTGTTGTTAAAACAAAACTAAATAATTCATAATATTTATTATAATTCCAAAATAAAATTTATAATTTATTTGATGAATAACAGTATTTTTAGCAAAATTAATTTATCACCAAACAATACACATTTAAAGATTAGTTTTGTATATTATATAAATACTATATTAATGAATGTATTTGTGTCTTTTAATTGATTAATTAAATTTATATATTTTACAATTTATAAAAAAATTGGCAAAAGAAAATTGTAAATTTTCCATATACAATAATTTATATTGATTTAAAATAATTTATTATTAAAATCTTCAATTCTATCATTAAATTGTGTATTTTTAAAATAGTATTGATGAAATTGAATGAATATAGATATAATTGTATAGATAGTTTAAAATTGAGTAGTATAGATATATAATACAAATATCTAGTAAATAAATGTATACAAAACTGTTTACTAATAATTAAAAGCTAATTGAATATACATATATTGTAAATATGATATGAAACTCAGAGTGCTCTTATTAATGTGTATAAAATTTTGTTTAAAAATTGACCAAAAGAAAAAAGAAACACATTTTAAAAGAAAATTTTCTTTGAATAGTAAAAGCAAAACACACCATATTTGCTTCTTCATCTTTTAGGTGCGTCTAATGTACTAATATATACCGCACTTACTATTCTGTTTTTATTTTATTTTCTTTTAAATTAAAATTACATACAAAAAATTGAAGTGAATGGTAACTGCGGTCCAATTCCGCCTAGTGGAACACGTATTCCGCCTTAAACATTCAGTACCTTTAGATTACATTGTTTGCTGCAGCGTTGTTCTGAGAGCCAACTATAGATCTCACTAAAAGCCATAAGCATGCTATTGTAGTTTAGCGATACCATTTCCCTCACCCTATTTCTCTGACTCTCTAGATTATTGTTTGGGTTGTCCGTTGATTTCTCGTAACCTAGAGCCGACGTCTCTCCTGTACACCGGACTTGAGTTGTGTACTGTTTCAAATCTGTTTTATTTGGCAATTAACGAATTTTTATTTTTATTTTTCTTAACATTTCTTTATTCACTAAATTTTTCTTTCACAGAATCGATGTTTGTTCGCCGACGAGAATAAAAAAAGAGAGCCCAAGCTATTTCTGCCTTCACAAAATCCTACCGTGGGTTTACTTATTGCCTACTAAAACAAAGGCCCAGTGAGGCGCATCTAAGATCAATTAAATAATACTCCATCTGTCCCATTTTAAGTGAATTTTAAGCTTTTTTCACAAAGATTAAGAAAGTACAAAATTCTATATAATTTATCTTGATTGTATAAAAATGACATTAACTATAAATGTTCAACCAATTAAATAAAGATACACTATTTTGTAATTGGTCACAAATTTCAATAACATTAAATTTTATCTAGATTAGTGAGAACATCACTTATTTTGGTACAAAATAAAAATTCTTAAAAATCACATAAAGTGGGACTGAGGGAATAATATTTTCCAATAAGTATATATATGCTCAGCCCACAAGCACGTTTTACTGATCAAATTTTATATACTCCACTAGTCCACTCCATATGTTTTCATTGTAACGTACTCATGAAATCTATTGTAGTTTTATTTCAATTCATTAGGCATTTTGAGTGTGGTGTAGGACAGTACCCCACAACTGAATCACCTTTACCCCCACCAAGAAGCTCGGTCTAGAAACTTTCGCTAGCTCATCGTCTTTAAAGCAAGCTGCAGAGAGAGAGAAACTCCATCGATAGTTATCTAAAGGAACAAACCTTACTTCCACGTCCTTACATCCTCACTAGAAATTCACCATGTGCCGCACCGCTTGGAACAAAAGACCCCACCGCCGTAGATCAGGAACAGGAACCGAAACAAAGCAAGAGGACACGAGTCTAGATCCGGTCCATGAAATCAAGACAACCAAAACTTCGTACAACCGCCACTACACTACCAACACCAAAAACACCAAAAAGCCGAAAACGATACCATACAAAACGAGACTCAAACTGACAGCGAGACTCACATTGATAAAAAAAGAAGATGAATCCTCTTTCGGCAAAACATCAACGCTGGAGAGACAGCAGAAAACTGCTGGCTATGTTTTCAAGAAAAGAAAGAGTCTCAAGAGAGAGAGGACTGGTACCGTTTTTATATTTTACCGGAAGCTTCATACATAACTTTTTTTTTTGTAGAAAAGCTTCATACATAACTTAGAATAAACAATCAAAATAAGTAAATTACATTTGAATTTATACTGGAATAAAATATATCTGTATAAGCTTCTTTCTTTTCCTCTTAGAAGTTAATTTTTGTTGACAAAGTCTTAGAAGTTAGAAGTAAGAACCCTAATTTTCATGATCCGAGAAAACCAAAATATGGGCGTAAGTAACTAAAGTCGACTTGATAGCTAATCGATACTCGTTTGGAACTAATCAAAACATAAAAGCCAGTAACAAATATGTAAAGACAAAAGCCATTAAGAAACAGGGCAATTTGGAATTATACTAAAAAACAAGCGTATCCTAATAAGTTACCATCCTAGCTAGTATTCCTAGCAGACTCCAAGCCAAAACTATCAAATTATATGGTCTAGACTATGGCTAATATATAGCTACAATTACTTACACATACATTTTAATCTAGCCTAGGTAGCTAGGGTATATATAACTAAACTTCGTATATTGTGACAACAAGTACTTGTTTGAAAATTCATCTTGATGCATGCAACGTACAAAAATGTGATGCCACTAATATATACATTCACAACTGGGACACACTCTAATAGCTCATACAACAAACAAACATAAAACTACATTTTATGATACTTTCTCCATTCACTGAATCATTTAATTTTGAATAGCAGATTAGTGTAAGTATATATAGTGGGTTTTCCAATAGCTCATGATTAGTTGATGGCAATAGAAACGATCAGACAGTTTTGATTAAATCATTCACTATTATTCATCTGATATTTTGAGTTTTGTGGTCTAAGTTATTCAGAGACAATAATTCCAATTAAAACAGATCATACGAATCTAAAAAAAAATTCAAAAAGAAAGAGAGCTCAAATTAAGTTTACCTATAAATTATCAAGTGGACAATTAATTTTGAGTCGACGAAGAGTTTGCAGCATCCTTCTTAACAACAACACGTGCGTCGTTTTTGATCTTCCTCCTCTTCTTCTTCCGGTACGGAATCCCGCGGGCCTTGGCTTGAGATTCTCTCACTTCCCTCAAGTGAACCCGGATCGACCCGTTTGCAAACGGGTTAGTATCCGGCGACCCGCCACCGTGTTCCTCGTAAGCAGCTCTCAACCGTCCGATCAAAGCATCTAAGCTTCCCCAAGCTTGTTTGAGAGGACACGTGCACCCTCCTGGTGGATCGGGCTGTCCGAAGAAGACACAAGCTTGTTGATGTACTTTGGTTTTACCAAACTGATCTAAGTACCTGAGGAAGCTTAGCACGTGCGTGTAATCGAACTGGGACATCATCAACGGTGGATTCTGCGATTTTAGGTATTGTATGAACGTGTTCCAGTCTCGGCGTTTCTGCGACTCGTAGCGGCTGAGCGGTTGCTGCGGTTGCGGTTGAGTAGGAAGCGGTTGCTTCTGATGGTTGGAGGAAGAAGATGGATGTTCCGGTGGATCTTTCGTCGATATGCGATGATCCGACGACATTATTATTAGGGGTTTTTTCTTGTTGTTGTTTTGGTATTATCTATTTGGTTTATGGGCAAATTGAAGGCTTAAAAGCGACAATAAAGTAAAGGCAAGAAAGAGAGATGCTTACTGAGAAATAATGGAACAATGAGAGAAAAATATTGAAGTAATAATCAGGAAAATTACCAAGTGACTATAATTTTTATTCATTTCATGCGAATACGCAAACCCTTATCTTATTTAATTTGAATACCATGCATGATATCACTAACTTATTTAATCAGAATATCAATATTTTTTGAGTAATAATGAAATATAACTTTTTTTTTAAGAAACTAATGTTTTGTTTCACATAAGCGCTACAGGTCTTTACCGGAACTGAAAATATCAAATATACCACATTATTCATTTTCTTCTGAATGCACTATTGCAGCTAAGTAATGATAACTGTATAGACATAATATAAATTTATAGAAATTAATAAGTATATATCAATCTATCTAATCCAAAAAAATAATTTTGAAAGAATTGTAAAGCAGACAGTTGTAATCGAGATTTACATCTTAATTACTAATTCTAATTTCAATGCGAACTAAAGCTTTATTGTTTCTAGAAACACCATATATTTATTTACCTTTATGAAATCTGTCTAGTTTGAAAATCCAAGAAGATCTATTTAACGAGATAGTATCCTCTCTCTTTTTTTTTGAAACTTATGATATTATCCTTTTTTCATATACTACTTTATAGAGGATTTATTCTGTTGTGGTTATGTTCACACGTTACTTTTTTTGTCATCATCCTAGAAAATAGTAATGTAACACAAAACAATTCAGATATCGTCTGTAATAATATATACACAAATTTTAGTACGCATTATTATTATATTAAGAAAACCTAGATCTCGACCTGCACAATCGTGCGGTGAATATTTTCATTTTTATACATGTAACTATTTGGTTTACATTAGTGATTTATAATTTTAGTATTTACCAAATTATTAATAGTTTTGTAGAATTTTCAAATACAACAATTTTATAGCTTGCATGCTGTAATTTATTTGTTTTTGTTTCAAATTATTAGTGATATCTCTCTTATTAAAACATGAACAATAATTAAAATCTTACATTCTTTGATATTTACGACAAAATCCATTCAGCTTAATATTAATTTAGATATTAATTTCCTTAAGAGTATACTTGTATGGTTTTGATATACATATATGTTAATAGAATTATTTGTATGATTTAAATATTAGACTGAATAACCTACATTAAATGTAATTTATGCTAATGAAAAAAATTGGTATAATATCTATTGCATTTTCAAAAATGCACAAGATAAAAGATACAAAATAATCACATTAATGAATAGTATATGGATATGGTTTATATAAAAATAAACTTGATTATATTTTTGTAAACGAAGCAGTCATATACTTCTATTATCGAAATATAAAATAAACCATCTATTATATTTAATAACAAAAACTGAATGCACTTTTAAAATAGCATTTGTAGACCTATTGTTCATATTGATGACATATTTTTCAATCATGTGGTACAAATCTTAATTGTTAGAGATCAAAGATTTAATTGAAAAATATTATATTAAATTTATATCACAAATATTAACAAATCTTAAAAGGTTTATTTTAATAAAAATAAAATATACATTTATTCTATTATTAATTACGAAATTAATTAAATATTTAATAGATCTGTAAAGTGGAAAAAATATAACATTAATATTTTAAATAAATACGAATATATATTTATATAGTAAATAAAAGATTTGAAAAGATTTTATTCGGATGTAATTAAGAGAAAATCTATAAATATCTATTTATAATTTATAAAGGAAGCAAATATGTCTATGTATATCATTAATGAAAGAATGAGTTGTGATTTCTAGTAAGGGTCCATTTTTTTAAATATCACACATTGATAAGAAGTAATGACTTCTTTTTTAATATAATAGATAAGAATGGATTCGACTGGTAATGGCGGTAGCTTTAAAAATTTTTTTGTAGAAAAAAATCTGTAAACTTTTTGCTGTTAGATTTTATTGCTGTAGATTTTTTGGAAAACTCTAAAAAATTGCTTTGAATATTTGGCTCCGCAGAACACTTGTATATTTGTAGATTATTTTAAGAACTTTGATTTTTAAAAAATTATTAAAACTTGATTGCTATGAATTTAGTACTTACAGCAAGTACCAATCACTTATATTTCAATGGATGACCCGTGAGAAGGTGCTCTCGCCCTTTTATTTATAACAAAATTTTGTTAATTATCTTTTTGGTCACTGATGTGACTATTACGCACTGTTATGATATACTCTTCTTTTAAAATTCCTTAAGAATTATTTGTTTAAGCTATCCATTGTACGACTTATCAACCCAAATCAATCATTATTGGTTTTAATAATGAATTCTTAATTAATTTCTCCAACTTGCTTAGTTTAGTGGCTATTGTTGAATGATATGCCTATTATAACTTTAAGCATAAGATATAGATATCGAAACAATAATATTAGTTACAGTAATAATGTTGATGGACACCATCCTACTCGTAGCAATAAGCAATAACAACATATTAGTGTATACTAAACATATTAGTTAACTTTTATTATAAAATTTCGAAGATATTGCATATTTTGATAAGCATAAAGGTACGGTTCATATACATATAACTGTACGTTATCATACAAATACGAAGTAGATAGTGAGTCCATATTCATATATACATTGGCAACACATGTTTTACGGTGCACTGGGTGATTAATAAACAGAAGTATTTAAAATCTGATGTAAAATTGGACAAAAAAACTCTGGTGTTCATCTTGGTATACTTTATTATTGTTAAGGTAGAAATCAGGGTAACTATTACATGTATATGCATGCTCATGAATTGAAAATTTCAAAATAAATAATCAAATAAAAATAGTTAACACGTATTTTTTATGACTCAAGGTAAGTTTAGATTTGTAAAAAAGTACAAACTATGAAACTAATCTATGAAAGATATGCATGCAGTCAAAAGATAAAGTACTGTTTCTCCGAATATGTAAATGAGCTGAAACAAGGTTCATATCCGTGGGATTGTTCAAAAAAGGTGTTGTGAAATAGGTAGATCGAACTTAAAACATGTTAAAGGTGGAAGTCTATTTTTATCCATTCGACTACAAGGTTGTGGACAAGCTAATACATGTTTTTCTTTTTTGGTAAAAATATAAAGATATTATTACCAGTTTCGTTTTTGACATAGATACAGAAGAAAATACGAAGTAGAAAACAGAAAAAAAAACTAAACACAGACTCAATCTAATTACTAAGGTAAGATAGACACGACAAATCACAACCGCAGTCTCGAGGCTCAACTAATTCACACCAACAGCTTGCCCAAAAAGATGAACCAAGTTCAACCGAGAGTCGGAATTCGGTAATTTTTGGCCTCCCTAATAAATCCACTCTTAAAGATAATGGTCCATCTGAGAACAGCTTGCCGAGAGCATCAAAACACCTGCCTACACGAACAAACAGCAACAGCAGTGAGCTAGCACACCTTTGATAACCCAACCGAGCATTTATTAGGCCCGGAATGGCCTGTACAAGATGCTGAACCAAGCAAAACGGGCCACAACCTCCATACTCCAAAGCTGAATCCATCCTGCACACAATTGACTCGTAGACCACCACAAAAAGCTCAAGAAAACCCTTGTAGTGCTGGGATGTGAACGAAGGCCGAACGTTAGATAAGGCGGTCAAAGACACGAAAACCACCACACATGTGTAGTCGCCGAGAACCGACAAACTGAAATTGGTGCTGCTAGAGCCGTCACTTGCCTCAACAAGGACGGAATGAAGAACAAAGGCACAAACCCAAAACGTAACCCCAGAATTCGACAAAACCATGAAAATAAACGAGTACTAAAAATCTACTGACAACCAAAAAACTCTATTAGTGTGCTAGCATAAAACCTATGGCTTGGTCACGGACAAGGAGTAAAATTTACATCGAATAATTTCGAAGACATAAACACCTAAAAAGCATGAAAATAATGAAATAAAAGAGAAGACATAATAATTAAAGACAAGTATATTATTTGATACACACATTTAATTAGTACACTTTGTCGGGAATAAATCCTGGCAGCCGGTGAAATATCAGATTCCGGTGACCGGAGAAAGGGAACCCGACGGAGAAACCCTAAAAAGCATTCTTAGACAAGATATTGTCAGTGAAGATCTTGGGTGGGGCAATACATCTTTCGATGATACTTTTGTATGCAACATCAACAGAAATCCACTCGATACAAAAAGACAACAAAAAAAAAAGTTCACGTGGGACTTGGTCCATATGTTTTTCACCTGGGATCATATTTATGATATTATTTGGCAACTGTAAATTTTGTGTTTCTTGTTTTGTTATGCTAAAAGCGTGAAAACAATTGAAGACCGTTTGTGTTAGTATAGTGTGGCATATATGCCTCCCTTATGTTAACAAAACAAAAAAGAAAAGAAAACAACTGATCGAGAAGCCCAAGTTAAACTTAATGTTTTAAATCCATACACATATACAGAACAAGATCAACCAGGCTAGTATTCTTGTTACAAGGAAGTAGGAATCACCGAGTAAATCAGTTAAAGAAACTGCGAATTAGAGCTCACTTCCATTAGTTGTTTCAACTCCCACGTCTTAACAACTAAGCAGCAGGCTGAGTCATTCTAATGGATCTCTCTCTCTCTCTCTCTCACCTGCAGAGCACTGCAACATCATTCAAAAGTCATGCTAACTACTGGCTATGGTACCCGTCCGTGATTAGCCACTTAATTAACCAAAAAGTAGCCCGAGTAACAAAGAAACGCAAACGTTTTGCTGAATAAAACGCAAAATGAACCCGTCGGGTACTTAGTTATAGCAAAATATTATCGTTTGAATTATAGTCGCAGATTATGAGCCTCATGAGACTAACTAACACAATTTATTATGATGATAGTTAAATTTGATCGTTGAAAAAAATATAATAAATATTTTTAGTTACCGCATTTTTGTATTTTTTTACCAAATTACATTTTTTTGTATACAAGAAAACAAAAAAATAGATGACAGTTAAGTGACGATCATATTTAGAAAGTGACGTCAGGGACGATTCCGAGCTCCTTAAAAGCGGCGGGACAATCAGCTAATGGGGTCTTAACCATGAAACCGAGAGGGTTAACAATACGTGTCTCGTGAGAGACGATACCGTCGTTCGCCGTCAGGCTAACCTTAGCGGCGTTACGTAGGTAAGCTTCTTTACTGACGTCACTGCAACTAGTGTCTGGTGATTGGAGGAGAACGAGCTCGCAGACTTCCTCCTCGTGGTCACCGGTGACTTCCATTCTGTAGCTTCCTGTTTTGTCCGTCACGGCTTCTTTAGTCAACGTTACAGTTCCGTTTGTTCTACTCCTGCACTCTAGCTTCACTTTGGCACCTTCACCCACCAAAACAAAAACGAAATAATTTAGTCAAAAACAAAAACAAAAACGAAATAATCCAGTTAAGAAAGAAGAAAGAGAAATAATTTCCCGTTTACGATATTTAATATTTTTAAAAAGATATATAATATTTTAAAAAATAAAATTTATTATGTTTTCTATGCATTTTATGAGTAAATTAAAATTTTCAAAAATTAATTATATTTAAATTTTCATGCTTTTCTTTAAATGTAAACACACACAAAACATTTATTTTAGGAGTATTTAATAAGAAACATAAAATTAAACAATAAATAACTAATTTTATTTTTTAGGAAAAATATTAACTATTTATTTGAACATATTTCAACAAAGAACAGAAATAATTTATAAAAATACAGATAATGATAAACATAAAATTTAATAAATTTTACACTACATAAAATATCAATTAGTATAATTTAAAATAAAAGATTTTCTTAAATACCAAATACTAAAAAAATGAAAAAAAAAGAAATGTTTATTTGGGTTTTCAACTAATAATATACCTTCAAGGAATTGGCTGAGGCGGGTAAGGAATTGGACACGGCAAGTGTCACAGTAAACCGATCCCTGGATTTGGAAACTGTCAAAGTCATCGGCGTCAGCGTTGACAATGCCGGCAAGAGAGGACAGGCACACGGCTGAGACAAAGAAGAAGAAGATGGCTTTGGGCGCCATTTGTTTTGAAAATGTTTTAGAGAAGAGGACAACTAATTTACAAGAGCCACAAAGTTTTGTTTTATACAACATAAACCATTTGTTATTTTTAGATAATTAAAATCGTTTATTTGTTAAATTAACTAATTTGTTTCTGACGACAAAAAAGAAACTAATTTGTTTCTTGAGAAAAGGGTTTGGTAAATTCTTCTAATAAGAGCCTGTAGTTTCCAAATGTGTCATTCCTTTGACTCTCTCTTTGGTTCTTCCCCTAAAATTAGAAAGATACATAAAGTACTGAAATGTTTGAATTTAGTATAACTTTAACCATTGAGTTAATGAACTTTGTTGGATATATAACACTCAAAAACACATTAGATGTCATGTTCAATGCAATAAGGCTCACTATTGATCTTTATTATAACCATTAGTTATCCAAGAATTTCCTAAAGAATCTAACGTATGTACCATTTTGAATCAAGGTAGCTTGATTCCTGGTCAGGACATGTCAAAATTCAAACCACTTTATGCAGCTTCATTTGACTCCATGGAATGTCAGGAAGAGGAAAATCAATAGTCAGGACATGCCTTTTTCTTTTCTCCTTTGGTTTCTTCCTGTTTCATGTTCCGAGTTTCTGATCCGGAAACATCTGTGCATCTTGATTAGATATTTGCAGGAACTACGCAGTCTATAACGATTTTCATTGGATATTCATCTCTCAATGGTACGTACTACTACTACTAACTCACTCTTATGATTATAGGCTTATAGCCTTAAAACATGTTCACAAGCTCAACTTTCTTATAGATGGAGTAGATTCTGAGAGTCATGACGATGACTCATTATTAAAGGCTGTTGGAACCTCCTCTTTGGAGAAAGGCAATGAGACCAATGCAAGTTTATCTGAAACGGATGGTAACTAGTTTGTTCTTTATATGTAGTTCTTCTTTATCGATTCAGTTCATGTAAGAGTAGTGTGTTTGATGATTTTGGCAGGTGTATCAATGCTGAGTGATGAGGAGAGGAATAAGTAACGTGGTTGTGGACAAATCTGCCCAAGAGGGTAGGAACAATTCATATGGTCTGTATCTATCTATGTTTCTCATGACTTTCCACATGTATTTGATTATAAACATTTTCTTCTTACGATGATGTCTTTGTTTTTCTGAGATGACTCTCAAAACAGATGAGTCTGAATCCGAGGATGCAGGATCTGACAGTGATGCTTGTGTGGTCGTGTAACTAGAAGGGTGCAATCCAGACTTGCAAGTTTATGTTTGAGGAGATTTAAGTACAAATGAAATTAGTTTTTTTTTTCTCTCTGTCTAATGCTTTCTGGACCTTTGATTTTTTTGTGAAGCTTTCTTTTATCATCAGTACATAAAGATAAGTTGGTTTTCAGCAAGATGAGTTTCATATATTCACATGATTTTATCTGTCTTTAAAGAGAACAAAAAAAAACAAATTTAATAGAGAAAATGACGAAAAATACCAATGATGTGAATATATATATATATTAGAAGCTAAGATTGCTTCAACATGAGCTTATGTTGATGTGTTTGGCTTTGACATTGAATATGACAAGATCTCGCTTTATCTCTTAACTCTTGAAATGCCCTCATTGTCTCTGCATCAAATCCTCCTGCGAACTGAACACCGAAAGGACAAAAAGAAAGAGGATAGATTTGTAAGAGACTGGACAAAACAAAATGTTGCAAGTTTGTAACATTAACAGAAGATGATCAAATGTCTTTTGCTTCACCTGGTGAACACGGAATGCAAATTTGACGCCTTGAACTATAAGCTCGTCCTCTTCAGGACCACCACCTCCAACGGCTTCCAGCTCTGCAGATACTCTCTTCATATACTTCATCGCTAGTTTCACAGACGCCAATTTAATCTGAAATTCACATATATAAACGCTACACACTTAATACAAACTTCCACTATCTTATTCCAAAGTCCTTATTTGGCATAGCTATTTAAAGTTACAGCATATATAGTTTGAACACACTACACGCAACATTAAGACTTTAAAGAGTAGTCATGTGAGAATCTGATTCCATTCTCTATTGCTTTGTTTATCTATTTTTTATCAAGATATAATAAAGTTATAAAACTCATGAACATCCCAAGGCCAAACAAAAACAAAAGGAAGCAAACAAGAAGATACAATCTTGAAATTCACAGGCGTGCACATAGGGAAACCCCAGACACATTAAAGTAACACACTCCATAGAAGTTAGATTTGTTCCACATTTATATATTTGTCATGTAGTGCAATAATAGTTATTACCATGTAAACAAGCAAAACACGCAATAATAGAGTGAAGACAGTAACCAAACCAATCTCCTGTCAGTGCCAAGCAACAATTGACTTTTATCAGAAAATGGGGACCATGTAGAATTGTTGTTTCTATCTAGTATTGTCTTCTTCATTCATCACTACTTCAATCAATTGTATAATAAATTAGCCAAGTAATGACTACAAGTAAACAAGATTAATCAGACAATTAAGCTACACTAAAATTTAATGTTGCTGACCTGACTAGTAATGCCGGTTTCGAGCATCCAATCAACCGGAATCATGAAAGTCTTGAACTTTGTCGCCGATGATTCCTTCATCCTCGACAGACTATAAACACCATGCTCTAACCTTCAAAACCCACAAAGGAGATTTGATTACTTCTCTTCAATTTAAACACAAATTGAAAAAAAAAGATTGGATTTTTATTTATACTTTTCGAACAGAGCTTGCATTTTCTTGAGAGCAGAGCAAGAAGGCTGACGAGGGTCTTCCCTGAAACGAGAAGCTTCCGACATGAGTTTCTTCAGATCGAAGTAACAAAACGCTGCTTCACGTAAAGCGTCGGCCTTTTGCTCCGGCCATTCGAAGTGTTTCAGCACTGCTCTCTCATCAACCAGGTAAGAGAGTTCGTCGTCGAGCCATTTGACGAAAGGCACCACGTCTTCGATGTCCGAAAACGCTGCGTTTCCGACTTCCTTGATCAAGAACTTTATGAAGTCTCCTTGGGTTTCCACGTCGGTTTTTATCTGCAATGTTCGGTTCAATGTTAAAAACAAACCGGTTAATTCTCACTGACGGAAGACAGAAAGAGAAGCTAAACCGTAATTTATTGAGTTAACCGGGTAAAGAGGATTTTACCGCGAGAAGATAAACCGATCGGTTTTCGATTTCTCCGATCATGTCTCTGGCGTTGGAGCTAGCAAGTACTGCCTCTGCGGCGGCGTTGCCTCCTCCGCCGGTGGAATCTCTCCTCGAGTTTGTTGAGTCTCTCCGCATCAACGAGTGGTAAAACTCGACAACTTCCGGTACTCTTCTCACTTTCGCCGACGCTATGTTTAAACTCTTCGGCGGCGGCGGTGGTGGAGGCGGAGGTGGGGCTTTGGAAAAGGACGGAGGATTTGGCCGTGGAGGCGGTGGTGGAGGAGGAGGTGGATTCGTTCTCCGCGGTGGAGGATCAGCTCTGTTCTCCGTTGCATCGCCGGATGAAAATGACCGTTGAGGCGGTGGTTTAGGGACTCTGGGAATCCTAGATCTGACGGTTGAGAGCGATGACACGTGGAGCTCCTCGATCTCTTCTTTCCGGTAATTGTCACAGGACGTAACGATCTTGGTGTCCTCTTGGTTCGGAACCGGGTCGGGTATGTTCCTCATCGACCCGACCCGTTTCAAGCTCCCGATCAGACTCGACTTCGCCGACACGTCCATTAAACCCTGAAACCTCTGAGAGACCGAGAGCGCGTGGTCGTCACTCTCCCTCAGCGACGAGACGAGTTTCCGAAGCTCCGCTGTCTCCGCCTCCATCTCCTTCTCTCTCCTCTCGCTCTCTCTCCTCAGCTCCTCGCTCCTCTCGATTTCTCGCCGTAACCTCTCGTTCTCCTCCGTTAATCTCGCCGTCTCTTTCCTCGACTCCTCGATCTCGCCGTTCTTCTCCGCGATCTGGGCCTCGAGCAGCGGGATGACGGAAACGGACTCCTTGAGTAGCTTGAGCTCGAGAACCTCTGTCTTCAGCCGAGCTTCTCTCTCGCGAAGCTCCTCCACTTGGCGACGAAGGTCCGAGACGACGCTGGTTTGGTCGGAACGAGAAGATGCATTGTGTACTTGAGCTGAAGCGCGTGGGAAGTAAACGCCGAAGGAGCGAGCGAAACCGGGTTTCTGATTAGAAGGGGGATTCGACGGTTTACCAGCAGAACCGGAAGTCGGTTTAAGTTGTGGAGGAGGCTGAGGGGGGAGAGGAAGGGGAGGAGGAGAGGTCATGTCTTTTGGTTTGCTTGAAGGAGATTTATGAAAGCCCATGGTTACACGGACCTTACCAGCCACCATTGATGTTGAGAAAGAAAGCTTCAAAATCCTAGAGAGAGAGGGAGTGATAGTGATGAGTGATGACTGATGATTCAGAGTTTGGGCCTTTGGATCAAGAAGAAGAAGCGATGAGAGAATAAAATATAGTTATTTTCTTGGTTTTGTAATGCTTTTTTTTCTTTAAATAAATAAATTGGTCAAAATGCTTTACCTTTTTCGACCGTTGGAAGAATAATGTATCTTTAGCATATGAAATAGAAACTATGCTTTTGAAGTAGTGTTACACTTGCACGTTTAACGAGGAACGTTCTTCTGTTCATCTTAGATTCAAAATTTAAAATAGAAGTGGTGCCTCGGTTCTTTTCTTTATTTGCCTTTGTCTTATGACAACTTTAATTTTCATTGGCAATAATACTGAGATTGGTAGCATCATCTTGGCAATGTGTATATGCATGTGTGCACTTGGAGAGTTGGAGGTAGAACAATGTGAGAACAGAGCTGTGTTTGATGCTGACTTCTACTAGCATTGCT
Source organism: Brassica nigra (assembly GCA_016432835.1). NCBI lineage: Eukaryota > Viridiplantae > Streptophyta > Magnoliopsida > Brassicales > Brassicaceae > Brassica > Brassica nigra. The sequence continues at coordinate 8,478,104 of CM028247.1, read as the reverse complement.
TTATCAGCAAAGATCTTATTGCTTTTTCCCTTTTTGTATTTTAACCAAACACATGCATACATCTACATCATCGTCTCAGGCATAATCGATTAACAATTTCGTCATTATGTGGACTTTTTTTCTTTGGGAATGCAACTTACATGATGTATTTTTTAATATTTCTTGTATGAGTTATAGTCTTTTTCCCAAATTTGACATGGATAGAATATTTTACACAAACAGAAATTGACCCGAGCAGTTATATAAATGTATCTCCAAATGTAGATAGACCAAAACGAACGCGTAAACCTGTATATTCTTAGTTTTTTTTTAGACTGGTCACAATATTGGTTTTACTGAGAGAAGATTAGCTAACTATGAAAGGGAAAGGGGTAATAAATGTGAGCAGCGGCGAAGAAAGGGAAAGAACAGAGAATTGAAAAGAATGTCACATAACTTGTGGGGAATGACATATCTATAGATTTCCATGTGTATATGCTTAATAAACCCCATAAACAACCATATTTTTGAAGGTGGTCCTTGTAAAAAAATCAATATCTTGTCTTTTCTACATTGCCGTCACATACAAAATATACACCGATTTGCACACATTCATTCATGTGTACAGATACCCAACTATATTTTATGCAAAGTTTAAATTTCTGAATATGATTGATCGCTTCTGCCATGTTTTCGTGTTTAAACTTTATCATTCTATCGTAATAGGGGTTCGGGTAGATTAGAAAAAGAAACAGTAATCAACAATGAGTTGGTTAGTCTCAGTATGTAAAAACTCTTGTACTATCTAATAAAAGACAAAAAAAAAATGTAATTTAAAATACAGTTATCTTTTAAAATACGATTGTATGAAAAAAAACGATTGTATGTTCGCCTTAAAGACAATTAATTTGTGTTGAAATGCTGCATTGACTACTCACAAAAATGTGATAAGACATATTAAAAGATTGCATCTCTCTATTGAAGAATTGGTATGTGTGAATTTATGAATAAGATTTGTGTTGGCGACACTTAGCCATATTTGAGGTGTTAAAGGGAGCTCTCCCTTTTCGCATGCTTTTGCTTATAAGCAAAAAAAAAATAGAATAGAATAGTATCCATATCTATCTCTTCTTCACCAATCGTTAATGTACCAACCTATTTAATTAATATCCAATCTCTTAACCTTTTGAAAATAGCCTTCGATGTGAAATCTATATTCATCGTATGATTCGTAGTGTAGTGAAATATTTTTGAAGTGAGTAGTTATTCTACAACAACAATAATTTGTTTAAATCTTCTTCACCAATGATAGAATTAAGAATGACGATGTCAACTATGATCCATTTAGCCGTTGTTGGTTAGATCTACTTCACCAAATTTAAGAATGATGATGTCAACTATGATCCATTTAGCCGTATGAATCTGTGAATAAATTGTTATGACAAAAGTAAGTAAAAGAACAATGATCCCAATGGTCATGCTATTTTGTTTGTTTAACACAGAAAAACATGTTGGGCAGCTAGCACTTTCAGGGTAATCGATTCTTCTATATGTGTCAGTTAGATTTTGTGGAGTCAATAATGAAATGGACCTTCGCGAAGCCATGTATTCTACTTAGGACCATTTTCACCAAAATGTTCAATACTTTCACATTTTACTGCAAGTCTGCAATTATTACGTCGTGTACACTTGGCTTTTGTGCATCTGTAAAATCATATAGTTATATCATATACAATGCAGTATAGTATATATACCATGTCATGGATTCATCAATTTTTCACCGTATATTGTGACGGTCAAAATCACATGTAAAAATCAAATTATCTTCGCGTGGGACACAAAAACATATAGAGGTGCATAGTTGGGCCTAGGGTTGAAAGTTGAACGTTTCAAAGCCCATAAAGGCTTATTTTCAACGTAATATTATTATATCCCATAGGCCTGGACATTTTAACCTGGATCCGAAAACCCGAACCGGAACCAATCCGAAAATACCCGACCCGAAACTGAACTGAAAATTTACAAATATCTATTGGGTCCAAAATTCTTCTACCCGAATGGACCTGGACCCGAAAAGAACCGACCCGAATAGACCCGGACCCGAAAAGAACCCGACCCGATAAGAACCGATTCAAACCCGACTTAAAAACTTCAAAATATCTTTTTATTAACAATCTTTGTCATTATTTTGTAACATTTTTAAGTAACATGAAGTTTGAAATGTAAAATATAGAATTAAAATGTTCTATTTTAACTATTAATAGTTTATTTTAAGTTATTTTGTAAAATTTTAGATATATATGATAAATTTTGACTAAATTCGATGGAATTTGAATATTTCATTTCTTTTTTCTATCCTAGATACCCGAACCCAACCCGGACCTGACACGAATCCGAAAAATATGGGTATTTTAATTATAGATCCGAACCGACCCGGACCCGACAAGACCCGATCCGGAACCGACCCGAAAAATTATGGGTACCTAAATGGATCTAAATTTTCAGGACCCGAAAGACCCGGACCCGACAAGACCCGACCCGAACCCGACCCGAAGACCCGGATGCTCAGGCCTACCATAATAATTAATTTGAGGAGTCACTTTAGAAGTGATTTTTGTTTATGTGTTGATCATTGGTGAACTCTTAAAACATTGTTATAATTTGACTGATCGATGATTTCAAATTTTTATTTATTTTAATTAGATCTAAAAAATAAAAGTTACGTCTATAACCAATTAATATCATTTGCCAAATAATCTATACAATATTACTAACTAGATATGAGTCCGTGCGTTGCAAAGGGTTATGTTTGATGTTTTAACAAAGAATATAAAATGATAAATCATTTTATTATAGTTTTATGATTATTTTTGTATATACTGTGTAAGATTTATTTAATAATTAAAACTTGTTTTCACACATAAGTTCAAGTTAATATTTGTATTTTATAATTATGGTGCATAGATGGATTGTTATCAACTTTATACTTAGGGTTAGAGAAAACACTATACCTAAAAGTTTATATTGAATCCAACCTGAAATAAGAATTAGAATGAAATAAAAAGTCGAGTCAGTGACAACATTATACACTTTCTTATTTACTAAGTTAATATTTTATTAAATAAGTTTTAAAATTTTTCTTTTTGCAAGGATTTTTAAAAAAGGAAAATATTATATTTTATAAATTTCCTTTTTATTTACAATTAAAAAATACTATTAAATGCTCTTTTACATTTTTGTTTAGTATTTTAGAAAAAGAAAATTACTGTCATATAATATTTTTGATTTAATTTTCTTAGTAGCATTACCTACAACAACATAGCCGATTTTCTTAGTAGTATGGAGAAATCTATTTTTCCACATAACTTTTGGTTTGGATTTTTGCATCAATAATTAATAACCTTATTCCATTGCAAAATCTATTTTTATTTAAATTCCTTAGTAGCATGACCTACAATAGCATAACCAATTTTATATGTTGGATAAGAACAAACTCGTTTGGTTTAAATTTTCTTAAAAACTACAACTTATGTCATAAATTGTAGTAAGGATAATTAAAAAGTTGAGTTGTATCAAATAATTAGAAAGGGAAATTTAGGCTAATAACCAAAAAAAAACTTCATTTCACTAACTAACAATTTCCCTTCCCCTCTCTCCTCCTTTTCCTTCCTATCTCTCTCTATCCTCTTACTACAAAATTAATATTTCTCCCCATTATAGTTATTGAGCAAATTAACCCTTAAAATCACTTAGGTAATATATTTTTGTAGATACTATTGTGTTCTTTGAAAGTGTTATTAGGAAGTTTAAACCTAAATATAAATGTGAAGTATTTGTAACTGGTTTTGGTTTATAGTTTTTCCTAACATACAATTATCTACTAAAAAGTAAAGTTAGTTATTCGTAAGAATATAATAGGAGTACTTTTACAACTTTCTTTTGTTGAGGATTTTTTTCTTAAAAAAATGTTGCTTATATTTATAATTAGTTTTCTTTATGATTTTTATTAAATAACTTATCCTACTTGTAGGATTTTATTTTGGGCAAAGTACATGTAAAAAATTTTATAATTTATTTTGTTTAAAATAGTATTTTAAAGTTACAATTTCTTTTATAATTATCTTTAAAAAACGAAAATTATTACTTTTTAGAAAAAGGAAAATTATTTTCAAATAGTTTTTACAATTTCTTTTTGCTTAAGATTTTTTTTAATGAAAATTACTATCAAATATTTTTGAATAATAATTATGTATCTATGATTAAAAATTGAAACACATGTCACAATCTTAAATTATATATTGTTATGTCTCACGATCATGTTAATTAGAAAACTTAAAGTTATGCGATAATAATTTTCTTTTTCTAAAATCCTAATAAAAGATTTGTGAAATAATTTTTATTTTTAAATACTAACCTAAATATAATTTGTTTCATTTTTCTTTTAAATTCTGATCAATGAGAATTTTAAAAGTTTATTAAATAATATTTTTAAATAATTTGATGATAAATATGATACTAAAACTTATTTATTAACAAATACAATTTATAAAATATTAGTGATATTAAAACCAAATTGTGAAAATAATTTTTTTTAAAAAAATTATGTAATATTACTTAAAATAGTTATCTGATAGTAATTTGTTTTCTAAAGTTCTAAACAAAATATAACTGTATAATATTATGTAATAGTAATTTTTATTTTCTAAAATCCTGAAAAGAAACATTAAAAGAATACTAATAGTAATTTTCCTTTTCTAAAATCCTAAAAAAAAACAGTAAACCAATAATTTTTCTAATGATAATTTTCTTTTTCTAAAACATTTTTAAATCTTAAACAAAAACAGTTTTTTTTAATATTTTTGGCACATGTTGCAATCTTAAATTTTCGATTGACACATGTCGCGATCATGTTAATTAGTAACTTTGAAGAACCAAAAGAAAGAGACGATTAGGTTTTTGATTTGGTTTTGAAATATTGATTTTTATTTCTAGGGTTTGTAATTGCTCTCTCTTGAATCAGAGCTTAGAGATGTTGTTAGGTTGTTGGATTCTTTCAGAAACAATGATATATGGTGTGCGAAAGGAGCTGCAACTGATTCCGGTGAATTAAGGGCTTATACTCGTGACTTGGAAAAAGAGATTAAAAGGGTCATGTGAGTAGTAATTTAGTTAAATGTGTTGTTTTCTATAAATGTAAGGTGTACATATGGATAGTTCTTTACAGTGTACATATGGATAATATTTGTACATGTAGTTTCATCACAATGATGTACATGAAAAAGTGTACACATGAACACTATATCGTTTAAGTGTTCTCTTATTTTGGTTTCTACTTCTTTATATCGTTTTATCTTTTGTAAGTTGTATCTCAAACCGAAGAAGATGAATATGTGTAAAAGGTGTACACATGGATAACGGCGTGGAGGTGTACACATGGATACTATTTTAGTGTTCATTTCATTTGCTGTTATGTGGTGTACATGTGGATATCATGTACATTCCAATAACGAGTATGTGTCCATGAAGGCAATGGAGACCTGGGGTTAAGCAATGTTGGAAGCTGTGGCAGTACTATGTTAATTTGCGGGTATAAATAATTTTAAAATTATTATTAATTTGCGTGTACAATGGAGACTTGGGGTTAAAATTATTTTACTTTGCTGGGGTTAATAAATATATAAACAGTGAATCAACTATTTTAAGTTTACAGAAAAATCTAAAATATAAAAATCTAAAAGAAAACTCTGTATAAATTAATAGTTCTATAAATTAATAAAACATTACTCTCAATATTATTATTTAAAACGGTATATTAATAACAACATGATGTAACAAGTGAGCGGAATTATTTGTAGACCTCCATAACAAGCAAGAATAAGATAAAGAAAATAAAATATATATAGCAATCCATAATTCTGATCTCAAATCATAATTTATATGTGCATATCAGTTTTGAAGATTTTCTACTATATTAAACAAATATATGATCTTATTCAAATGAAGGTAATAGACTAATAGTTAATCGATCAACCTATTCAAAGCATATATATGTTAAGTTAGTTTGATCCACGTTTATAAGCAATATTGACAATTAGTGATACGGATGCACACACTAATGCTTTCACTTAATATGATTCAAATTCATTATTGAAATAGATATACATTTTTGTTTTTCTATAGACTATTTTAAGTAGATATATATATATATATATATATATTCAGTTTTCACGGTTTAGCAAATCTAGGAGTTTAGTTCGGTACAATTTCAGTTTTAGTTTAGTTCATCATAAAGCATTTTCTTCAATTCAAGTAATTTTGACACGAAAACAAACCAATCGTTTTTTGTTCAAAAAAAAAAAAAAACAAACCAATCGTTTTTTTGGTCTGGTTAAACCTAGTCAAATAGGAATCAATATTCCTCTCTTGTTTGGTCACCATTCTTGTTTTTTTTTTTTGAATAAATGTTAAATTAATTCGAAAAAAAAAAATTGTACAATAACTGCAACTTTAGCCGAAGTGTATGCTAAAGAAATCTAGAAAAAAAAATAAGAAACTCAGAGATCATCTAACAGAAAACCATGTTTCCATTGCTTTTTGTGTTTTTGATCCCCCATGGTTCTCAAACTTGAAAGACGGTTTCTGACTATTTTGTCAATGCATCGAATCAAAGCAGCAGGACTATTTGGTTGTTCACCATGTCTTCTTCCATTTCTCTCTTTCCAAATGGTAGATAGTGTCGCTTGGAACACATATCTGAGAAGAAAGAGCCGAGTCTTGTTCCTGGTGTGCTTAGTGAGAAGCCCAATGATCTCTTCCCATTCTGTAGTGTATTCTCGAGATAGAAGCTTATGAGTAAGACTCTTCCAAATTTCCTCCGAGAACTTGTAGTTGAAAAACAGATGGTTTCGGGTTTCAAAGGGATCAGGGCAGAGACTGCATACTGATGTGACGCCATTTTGCCATAGGGAGATTCTATCTCCCGTTGGTAATCTGTTCAATATCGCAACCCAAACAGTGAAAGAATATCGAGGAGTATTGTAGGGGAACCATATCCCTAGACACCAATCAACCGTTGTGCAAACTGGCCGATTTAGCTTCCATGTATCCTTGGAGCTAAAAACTGTTGTATATGTTTCATCCCCTATTTTTCAGAGCCTCACATCCTCATTCTGAGTTAAACCTCTTGCGCGAATCGACTGAATCTCTTCTTCCATAATGTTAAATACGTTTTCCCTATTATGCCTCCTTCGACGGTGAGACATCACTACCTTCTCCACTGTATCATTCAGTCTGATCCCCATATCAATCATACCACGACCATTGGTATTGTCTATTAGTCTGCCATGAGAAGACCAATTATCAAACCAGAAGTAAGTAGAGCGGCCATTGTTAACTTCCATTCTTGTAAGTGTAGCTGCCATTGATCGTACATTGTATGGACATGTGTTATGTCAGCTATTGCTTTCCTTAAACGTTAGAAGAATTTCTTTTAGATAAATTAAGAAACTGAAACTTTCTGTCTATCAAAGAAAATGTATTATATTTGAAGTCTCGACAATGATTGCAACGCGCCTCGATTACGCGAACGAATATTTATATCCACCAAAACCATATTGTATCTCCAACGTTTCCAACATAATTTATCTTCTTCGATCCAGAGAGCTCCTCTCAGCCTAAAGTAGAGAGGAAGCATTAAACATCTGAATACTATGGACGAAGAAGACAAGAAAGTGACGAAGTGTTTCAGCTTCAAGAGAACAAAGAAGAAGAAGAAAGAAGAGGAGAAATTGATAGTATCTACTGATATCGCAAAGAGATGGAGAGATCTGAGCGGTCAAAACCATTGGAAAGGGATGCTACAGCCGTTGGATCAAGATCTCCGGCAGTATATCATACATTACGGAGAGATGGCCCAGGCTGGTTATGATACTTTCAACATAAACACCGAATCTAAATTCGCCGGCGCTAGCATTTACTCCAGAACAGATTTCTTTGCCAAGGTAACACTGGAAAAGATTTTCTTCTTTTTTTAAAAAAAATAATTTTTTGGTAACTTCTGCAACAATTACATAAAATTAAATTCCAATACGTTGTAATTGGTAAGCGTTGTCCAAAAAAGGTTCTAGTAAGCTTTATGACCATGGAACTTGACGTTACTATTTCGTTGTTCTTTCAGTTCTCCACATTCGGTATGGTCTTTAACGCTCTATCATATATCTTTGTTGAATATATGCAGAAAAAATATCTTTGTAGAATCATGATTTATGTATGGTAAAAAGATAATCATGTTTGTCTATTATGTCAAATCTTGAAATGAATAAAAAATATATGAGGAGTAGAATAAACAAATCATTAATTTATATAGTTTGATTGAATTATTTTGAAAAGATCTGATTGGTTAATGTTCTTTTTTTCAACGATTGGCTAATGTTCTAGTGTGTCCGCTTTTGTAGAATTTAGGCTTAGGTTTTAATGTTACAGGGTTTTCATTGTAGGTTTGAAAATAAAAAAATACCTCATCAATATTCTAATAACAAAATATTAATATTTTAAGTATTTTATTTTATACAGCTAAAAAGAAGAAGACAAATCTGTAACATCTGTGTAGAACATGGTTCGAAGAAATTTAATGGTTTAATAAAACTCTAGTTCACTTAGTAATCAAGTCTAAAATGACTTTTAATCATGACTTTTAACTAATAAAATATTTGCTATGTCTCACTGCCAGAGGATATTCCCTAACTATTAACTAAGTAAAATCATCCACAACCATGTGTCTCTCACATGTGTTTTTATTTATAAAATAAATAAGAAATTAGAAAAGAGAGTATAAAAATATCTCATGTGGGAGACTATAAAAAGTTGAAAGATCCATAATACACTTGTCATTTTATACATGATTTAATGACTTAATTTTTTAAAAATAATTAAATAGTTGAAACATTAATATTTTAATATTTTTGAGAGACTCATATTTATTCTATCACTAGGAACAGTTTTATCAAGAGGACGAGGAAGAGGTTCTAGATAGTATTATATTATTAAAAAGATAAAATAAGTGAGAGATAGAAATCAGAGTATGTTAAAACAGAACTTTTCAGAACTGCTTTTAAACTTAAATTACGTATCTGTAATTTTTTCATTGATTTATTTTCTGATTCTAATTAAATTATAATTATCTAATAAATTTTTAATAAAATATCAAGACTTTATAGTTCAGATATCCAGATCAGAACCGATGGCCATGTTATAATGATGCTATGAGTGGAAGTCAAATAAAGCATTGGCGGGAGAGAGGCCTGTATAAAATGATTAATTTAAGGGCCGAAGTGCTCAAAAAGGTTATTGTTGTTTGCTACTAAACGCTTATTTTCAGTACTAGGACATCGTGTTCGAACATCCATCTTGGGATTTTTGCTTCTTCTTTTTTTTTTTATAATTATAAGGGTAAAAAAAAATTTTGCCTTGGATCAATCAAATTCTTAGTTCCGGCTCTGCTTGTGCTTGGTGGTCCCTCGTGTAATTAAACCATATTTTGTCCCAAAAACGAAGCCTTATTTGTTGCGATGTACTGTACATACCGCACATAACTTTTTTCTTGCTTTCCGTATATTTTCTCGATTCTACTATTCTGCAATATCACTAGTAGAGTCGAGAAAACATTTATGTTGCCCTACAAATAAATGGAGAAGGTGTATTCTTGTCACGCAAGCAATAAAAAATCAAACCTTTGATATGCTTCTTAACAGGAGGTTTATTTGATTCGCAAAACACTACAGGTTGGTTTAGAGAAAGCGCATCCGTATACAAAGTACAAAGTGACCAAGTTTTTATACGCCACATCACAGATCCACGTGCCTGAGTCATTCCTATTGTTCCCGTTGTCACGTGAGGGATGGACAAAGGAATCGAACTGGATGGGTTACGTAGCGGTGACAGACGACCAAGGCACGGCGGTTCTTGGCCGAAGAGATATAGTCGTCGCTTGGAGAGGTTCAGTGCAACCACTGGAATGGGTCAATGACTTCGAATTCGGTTTAGTGAACGCCAAAAACATCTTCGGTGAGAAAAATGATCAAGTACAAATCCATCAAGGTTGGTACTCAATCTACATGTCTGAGGACGAACGATCACCTTTTAGTAAGGCCAATGCGCGTGACCAGGTTTGTCTATATGTTACTTATTAAATGACAATGTACCATTTTTGATATTATATTTTGAGAAATATCTTAGTGAAAATTCACTTAGCAAAAAAAAAAAACATGTTAGTGAAAATTTTGAAAAAGGTATTGCGAGAGATTGGGAGATTGTTGGAGAAGTATAAGGACGAAGAGGTTAGTATAAGTATATGCGGACATAGTCTTGGAGCTGCACTCGCCACGCTTAATGCTACGGATATAGTGGCTAATGGTTATAACCGACCAAAGAGCCGTCCTGACAAATCTTGTCCCGTTACGGCCTTTGTCTTTGCTAGTCCTCGTGTTGGAGATTCTGATTATAAGAAACTCTTCACCGGGTACGTCCGTCCGACCTATACATATTTACAAGTTACAACAGTATAGTCATCTAATATCCAAATATGACCGTGGTTGACCAACTTTTAAAAAAATTTATCCTTTTTATTTTTGATTAGTTGCTATTCAGGTTAATTAAACATCCTGACAGATGAATTAATAATATATTTCAAAATGATCAATGAAAGAATATATGAATTCAAAATCACTTGGTTAAGAAAAGCTACGTAAGCATAGTTAATAAGATAACTTGTACGTGTATAATATCTACTAAAGTTCAGGATAGTAACATTCGAATGCACAGGAATCATCCATACACGTTAGTATTTTTTTTTAAAAAAACGAAAACATGAATACACAAAAACATGAAACCGATGTATTACGATACCTATCATGAAACGATAAATTTCATTAATAATACCTGGGAGTAGATATAAAAATCTGACGATATACATCATTATAACGAATCAACTTCAAAATTATAGTGTATCCACATGTCTTCTTGTTCTTACATGCTCATACATTTTGTTTAAATGCAATCAAAAACAGATTGGAAGATCTCCGAGTATTTCGGGTAAAGAATCTACCGGACCTAGTTCCGATCTATCCACCATTAGGCTACGCCGAAGTCGGAGAAGAGCTTTCAATAGACACAAGAAAGTCACAATACATGAAATCTCCAGGAAACTTCACGACGTTTCACTGCCTAGAATCTTACTTGCATGGCGTTGCGGGGACTCAAGGAACGAGCAAAAGTGACATATTCAGACTTGACGTGAAAAGAGACATTGGACTGGTCAACAAATCAGTCGACGGACTAACAGACGAATGTATGGTCCCGGGAAATTGGAGGGTTCTTAAAAACAAAGGTATGGTCCAACAAGACGATGGCTCTTGGGTTTTATTGGACCATGAGGTCGATGATAATGAAGATTTTGATTTATGATTGTATTAATTTGTTTTTTTGTTCTTTTTGAATGTTGTTGTTTGGGAAAACACTATATATGTATTTCATCTATTTAACGTTGTATTTTTGCTTTTTCTTTTTATTTAAGGACTTTGTATGCATCACTCGATGATCAAATCGCGTGATATAATCAAACCATCTACGACTAAAGCGATAATCAACATGTTGGCTAGCATTGTCAATGTCAGACTTAATTATATATATTTTGCAACGGTCCATTAATTATATATAAGAAGTATAGTTTGAAAAGTTCTCCGTCAACTTGAACACCATGACACCATGTGTAGTCGAGAGAGAGAAGGAAAGATGTCAGAGACCAAAATAGTTTGACAAGATTTAGGATAACTGTTTATTTATTACTAGGTCGTTATTGATTGAAATAGTCAGTAGTATCATACATATCAATCTTTTATAGTCCACATTGTATATCTTTGGATATACTTTTTCTTCAGGAAATAGAAGTTCTAAATACTTGCTTGGAAATAGAAGTTCTAACCGGTTCTCCCTTATTTTCTTGTACTTATTTGGGATTCTTCGTAAATTAGGTATCTTCATATTTTTATTTCTATTTTCCTAAAATTTGGTGCAATATATTAAAAAGGTGGCAAGAGTTTTCTTACAAAGACTCTAGTGCAAACACGTTCCCAATTATGACAAGGTAACTATCTTCATATGTTACGACATAAATTTTTATTTTTTTATATCAAAGGTAAAAGCAATCGATCAATATGACCAAGTTTCTAAGAATTAATCGATTTCCATTAATCGCAATAACAAAGGTTAGATTTAAGATTCATAAAATCTCTTCTTTTTTCTTTTCTCTAAAAAAAACTAGTTTCTTTATCCTAAGTGTGTTATTTGACATTTTCAGACTTTCCAAGTCAGAGTCAAACGAAGACGAATAATGTACAACTCTCATATGGTATTGTCTTCAAAGAGAGAGAGAAAATGACGTGAAAACGAAGGATTTGTTCTAGTCAATGATGAAAATTTGAATAAGGGTAATACCAAACTATTATATAAAGAGGCAACTCTTCATGAAGCCAGAACAAGCCCTCACACAAGATAAGTAGAGCTTACTTTACTAGCCTTGCATCTCAAGTCATCTTTTTAAAAGCTCCTAAAACCAACAAAAGAGAGAAAAAAAAATGGAAAACGCTTCAACAGTGAGATTCTCTAGCTGTCGAGGAGTTGCGTTTGAGATAAAACCTCATGCAAACCCTTTCGCTATCGATCCAAATGAGCAAAACCCCAACGCAAACGCTATACCCGAAAGTAGAAGGTTTCGACTTCCATGGGATTTCATGAGAAACGCCTCAAAAGTCTTCCCTTCATCGATGCAACGCTCTATGAGCCGAACCAGCAGCCATTTCTGCGATTTGGACTCCGACAACGAGGAAGAAGAAGAAGAAGAAAAAGACAGTCTCTACTACTTAGAAGAAGGTGGGATCAAGGAAGGAGACGAACAACACAGTGAAACAGAAGAGAAGGCAATCCTTGCTTCTTCCGCAAGCAAACACAGTGAGAAACCGCAGCAAACGCCTATTCCAAAGAAACGCGCTTCCAGACTATCTATCATACTTCTTGATCAAGGACTCTTCACCGTCTACAAGCGTCTCTTCGTCGTTTCATTGTTCCTAAACATCCTAGCTCTCGTTCTCGCAGCAACGGGACACTTCACATACGCTAGAAACAGAGCATCTCTGTTTTCAATCGCAAACATTCTCGCCCTAACTCTCTGCAGAAGCGAAGCCTTCTTGAGACTCGTCTTCTACCTAACCGTGAACATCCTCGGACACTCCTTCGTCCCTGTCCGCATCAAACTCGCGGTCACATCTCTCCTGCAAAGCCTCGGGGGTATCCACAGCGGCTGCGGCGTTTCCTCGATCGCTTGGCTCGTTTACGCTTTGGTTCTCACTCTCAAAGACAGAGACAACACTTCAACAGCGATCATCGCGGTTGCGTCCGCGATTCTCTCTCTCCTCTGCCTCACTTCCTTAGCCGCGTTTCCACTTGTTCGTCACCTCCACCACAACGTCTTCGAACGCGTCCACAGGTTCGCTGGCTGGTCCGCTCTAGGTCTTGTCTGGGCGTTTATAGTTCTGACGATATCCTACGATCCAGTATCGAGATCATACACCGATGATCTCGGCTCGAAGCTGATCAGAACGCAGGAGTTTTGGTTCACGCTAGCGATCACAGTCGCGATCCTGCTCCCTTGGCTTAGTGTGAGACGCGTTCCGGTTGATGTATCGTCTCTCTCGGGCCACGCGTCGCTGATCAAGTTTAGAGGAGGTGTGAAGTCAGGGATCTTGGGTCGGATCAGTCCATCGCCGTTGTCGGAATGGCACGCTTTTGGGATCATCTCTGATGGGAAGACATCGCACATGATGTTAGCTGGTGCTGTCGGTGACTTTACAAAGTCTTTAGTCTCAAAACCTCCGAGTCACTTATGGGTCCGTACGGTTCACTTTGCTGGGTTACCCTATCTGGTTAACTTGTATGACAAGGTAAATTAATTTTCTCTTAAACATATAGTTTAACTGGTTACAAACTTCAACAGGTTATTTGTTGGTTATTTGACAATTTTAAATAGATTTTTAACTGTGTTTCAAAAAAAAGAAAAGATTTTTCATTAATGTACAAAAGCAAAATAAATCCGCCGACATACCAGTTGAGCATTAATAGCTCTGGATATATTTTTGTAGGATTTTTATTTTGCATTTATATTTGTAGAAACTAGACTAGGCAAAATATGGTGAAAAACGTTGATGATCAACAAAATTATAAGTTTAATAAAGCTGTTATTATTAAGTTAATTCTTTCAACTGAAATGCCATAAAAAATTTAACGCATCATACATATTTTTCACAGGTATTACTTGTGGCGACCGGTTCCGGGATTTGTGTATTTTTATCGTTTCTCATGCAGCAGAGCAAGGCCGAGGTATACTTGATATGGGTGGCTAAAGGATTAGATGATAATTTCGGGACAGAGATTGTGAATAGGATTAGAGATTATCCACATCAAGACAGGATCATAGTTCACGATACTGCGATTCTAGGGCGACCTAACGTGTCTGAAATGACCGTGAAAGCTTCCAAGAAGTTTGGAGCTCAAGTTGTGATTGTTACGAGCAATCCTGAAGGAAGTCGTGACGTTGTTAATGCTTGTAAGGCTTCTGGTGTTCCTGCTTTTGGTCCCATTTGGGATTCTTAGCTTAGTATTGCATTTTATCTTTTCTTTATCTTTTCCTTTTCTTTTCTGATTATTTATTCTTTGTCTGGCATGAATAAACTGATGTAAGAAAATCTGTGTTTCTTATAAATGAATCCTATTACGAGTTGTTGATAAGATAAGACTAATTTTTGCCCTTTTGCGAAATAAAAAAGATCATAAGACTGATTCATGTGCATGTAAAAGGTCAATATGAGTTGGCTTTAGCTTACTTCTGAGTCAAGTAGTTGTTACGCATACAAAGAGTTTGACAGGATAGTTTTACTATGTAATTATATACTGTATATGAGTAAAACTTCTAATCAAACAGTGATACCGATGCCAAAAAATAAATAAATTAGACAGTGATACTTTGACTTAGTTCTGATGCATACAATATTTGACCAATTCCATACTCTGACGTTTAGTCTCTCATCCGGATAAAGATGGAAGCGTCTCACCCTTTCTTTTAATACGGGAGAAAACAAACTAAAAACATATTGTTTTCTATCATAATAACATGTAGTTTGCCACACCAAATAACGCACGAGCTTAGTTTATATTAGGGGTGGACATTTTATCCGTTAAATTTGATTCGATTCGTTATTCGGTTCGATTCGATCCAAAAATTCCGAATATCCGTAAACTTTCGAAGCAAAGCAAATACTAAAAATCAATATCCGTTAAAATCGAAGCAAATCACAAATATTAAAATTTTGGAAAGCGAATATCCGATCCGATCCGGTAATATATAAATTCATGTATATCTTGATTATATTTTAAAGTTTTAAATGTATAAAAATATATAATTATTATTCTAACATGTGATTTGACAAATTATATTCACATTATTACTTATATAAAAATATTACATGAAAGAAAGAGAAAAAATTTATGATAATTATAATTTTTTCTTAAGTTTTGTGTTATTATAAGTTAAGTTTAATTTTTTTAAAAAATATGTAGATTCACTACTTCTTTTAATTTTTATTTCATATATCATGCAAAAAAATATTTTATAAAACAAATTTGTATCGAATTTTTAAGATTATTTGTATTAATCAAAACAAATTAGATATCCGTAAGTATTCGTAAATATTTGTAAATATTTATTTATTTTCCGAATATCCATTTTTCCGAATATCCGTAATTTTCCGAAGCAAAGCAAATCGAAAAATTAGATATAAGTGGCATTCGAATCAAATCAAAAATACCTTCAAAATCCCGGATATCTGATCTGTGCCCAGGCCTAGTTTATATACATAGAAATACACAAGCAGAAATTCCAAAAGAACCCTCCACCGGTTTTTAGAAGTTAATGAGATACATCATACAAACTGAGATAAGAGGTCAAGAGTTAAAACTTAAGATTCCTGAAGCCACAAAGTTTTTACAACCACCAATCAACAGGATCAATAGGTGGATTGCCTTCAGGTTCGTTTGCGTTTAAGATTGTTGATCTGATGCTTCATGTGAGCAATAATCCCTTCCTTGAGTGTTTCCCTCCTCCCATGTTCAAAATTCCACAGTATAGGAACTACAAAACGACCACTTGCGTTAAACTCGTTCATTTCCTCGAGCGCTGTCTTAACTGCGTTCTTGGCGTCTTCTCCCCACTCTTCGCTCAGGTTCTTAAGTTTCTCCATCTTCCTCATCCACAACCTCCTACAACATCAACATAACAAAGAGCTAGTCACGATTCCGCAAAAAACAAGACTGAGAAAGATATCGAATTAGACACCTTAATTTTAACTCCCACATGTCTGAATTTTAAATGGTTGCCATTGTGAATCCATGACGCGTTCCTGCCATTTCGAGCAAAGCCTGGCGCTTTCCAGCGCAACGTCTCGGCCACTGAGTCTCTGCTCGCATGCTTTGAGGAATGGTTTTTCATCAACTTGTCCCATCGTCTTTACTTGGATCGTGGAACTTTCACCCGAACAGCCCCTCAATCCCTGCCAGTGATACATAACTTATAATATCATCATCAACGGCAAAGTATATAGTATTTTACAGTAATCAATTCGTGGTGTGCTTCTTGGATCTCATCATTGGTTTGGCGTAATTTGATGCAGAGTGCCAAGTTTATATACTCTAAAATCTTCAAACTCACTACGCTCTTTCTCGATTGCTTCTTTGAGCTCTTCGTTCGTATCCTTGAACATTTTCTCGAGCTCTTCATCCTTGTCCTTGAGTAGCTTCTTGTACCTTCGGTAAATGTTTTCATCAGCTGCTCTCTCTCTTCCTTGAATCGATTCAGCACATCGTTCATCTTGTTTTGCTTCCACGGTGGGTCACTGGTCAAACATTTGACTATAAGTTCGTTAGCTAAAGATTTTCGAATACGTTATTAAAGATGCAAATAGGCTCCTTCGTTCTCTCCTTTGGAGCCAAACCTCTCTTGCAACCTCAGAAGAAGAAAGAAAAAAGAGTGTCAGAATCAGGAGTTTACCTTTATAATATTTTAAGACATTTCTCATTTTCTTTTATGGTTGTGGTTTAAAAGAAAAAATTGTTAAATCTTATATTTCAGCTTTTTTAAAAATATGACATGAAGAATGTGAAATTAGACTTTAAGTGATTTTAAAAGATTTGAAAAAAAAAATTAGGAAAGCAAAAGTATAATTGATAAAAAAAAATACTGGGCTTTAGAGATTTTAGTTCTTTTTAAAGTCTTCACAATCCAATCCATAATCGCAACCTACAAATATTTAGATAAATTGTTTATTGACCAGAATATTTATTTTATTAAAATAGAAACATTGTTTAAAAATAATATTACATTTTATGTGTTTTGAGAGAAATATCATTATTATTTCAATTATTTCTAAGATTTTATTAAAATTCATTTGATCATTACTTATACATTAAACCTATACATAAGATAATTTTATTATTTAGATAAATTTTGAAATTTTAAATTTTAATTTAGTATAACAGTCTTTTAAAAAAGTTTAATTTTATTTTAGTTTGAAAAATAAAAAATATTTTTTAATAATATTCCATATGAAATTGCTAAACTCATCTGCATTTATGTGGTCCAACACCAAACACATAAGTACATAAACTGATTTTTTCCAATCTATGTACCAAAACAATGGTATAAACTAGACCACAAAATAACAAGAACAATCTCAAAAGTCAAAAGTCTAATTTTTGAAGGTAATCCGGTCTGGTTCGGTTTACTTTACACCGCTTGGGTTTTCAATACGGATCGACCCAACATCTATCATCCTCCACAGCTTTTTTCCAACGTTCCTTGAATCTCTTCATCTCCACATATGACTTCATCCTAACTTCTGGTCTATTATCCACTTCACGAGACTCTGATGATTCCTGTGAAACCTTCTCAAGCAAAAAAAAAAACACAGATTATTAAAACATATATTCTACTTCGAATTCAACAAACATATACAGACACTTGAAGAAAGCTCATTGTACCCGTGACTTCGGGTTTGTCTCATTCCCTGACGAGCTTGAAGCGGTTGAAACCACACCGAGTGTGGGAAGACCGTAATGAACTATGTACTCAGCATCAACAACACCTACATTTTTCTTCCGATCACCCTATCCACGACCAAGAATGTGTTTAAACAAGAATCGAGTAAGTAAAGGGTTTACTAAAACCAGTTAAAAAGGTTAGAAAAATAAACTAACTTGAGCACAATAACCAAGCTGTTTATCCAAGCCCCAAGCATGGATCAAATCGTTCTGCATCCAAAACGAAAGCATTAAAACTCTGTTGCCACACTAGGGTTAGGCATCTGGAACCAAACTGGACCACAATTAATGTTACCTGAATCATATACCACGAACATCTCCATGCTGATCTAGAGAAGACAGGTGCCATCATTTCTACCCATCTAACAGATCGACGTTACATGTTATAAGCGGAAATGAGAGAGAAAGATTCACCAAACATTGATATAAAACTTTTACCCTATGCAGGGAGGATCGGTGCTATGGTCATCGCAACGCCCACTGCCTGTGTTTTTATACATCCGCCTATGAAATTTTAACTCTTTGCGACGAGCGGTGATAAGATGATGCACCTTTGTTTTTGTAGTGTCGAGAGCGGGTTGCGATATCTCAAGACCTTCTTCTTTGACAATAGATAGGTATCTGATAATAAAATGATTTTATCATGCAAATGAAAAAATAAGAAATTGTTATAAAATAACTTATAATTTTATAGTATCGAGAAATTTAAATATGAGCGAAATTTTATACCCGCAAAAGGGAGATAATACTGATATATGAATAATATATGAGAAAGAGTTTCTTATAAAAGGAAGAAGAGAGGTGTGTTTACAATTGAACGAATTCGTTTATTTATATAGAAAGTAAAAAGATAAAATTACTGTGTGTATAGTGACGGTAGACTCCACATAATTTACATTCACATAAGTTTTGTCAAGTTCGGTGCATAATATTTGACGTACGTTTTCTTCGCATTTATAACATAAATAAAGCCTAGATAATAAGGTGGAGTTACCGTTGAGGATTAAAATGAGCTACACCAAGATCTTCATCCCAAAGAAATATATACTCATACTCTACAACTATATCAGGGTGCAAGAACCGCTTGGCGAACCACCTATGATATTAAGATCATTCAATTATTATTAGATAATATATATGTGAAATATATAAAAACAAGAATTGCAAGAAAGGGACCATTTCGTTTGATTCATCACGGAAACATGAATTGCATGCTCATTCCATGGATACTGCTTCCATTCTTCCACAACGCCATCGTAATGAAAAAGCATGACCACAAAATCTCGAGGAGGAAACTGAAAAATTCACACCAATTAGTATAATTTCATTTACATTAAAAGGCAAAAAATCTTACAGAAACATAACCACAAAGAAAAGAAAAAAGACAAAACCTTTTGGATAACTTCATTGACTAGCTCCTTCTGCTTGATTCCAACTGCCATGGCTAACAAACTCATTGCACGGTTTGGATTCCCCTGAAAACAAACCGAGAAAGGAGAACATATAACAAACGGTTTAGCAACAAAAACAAAATTAACAAAATGGTGAAAATTTAACAAATTTTTGAGGACTAAATGTCTAGTTTAACAACCTTTTTAATGTGACGGTAGTTCCACAGATGTTGCGTTTCTAAGTTTGATGTTTTGACGATAATTCCTTGCGGTAATGCTTCGCTACCCAATGGCTTATTGAGATTCTAGTGAAAGAATATTAATCGTAAGCTTTTAATAGATAATAATCTCTCAAAAGAAACTCAAACAAAACAAAACTTATTCATTCTTCAAAAACTAACCTCGCATGTACGGGATGTTGCGTTCTGCATCTCATTAGTGACGTTATGCATCTTATCAGTGGTGTTCTGCATCTTACCAGTGGTGTTTTGCATCTTATCAGTGACGTTAAGCATCTTATCAGTGATTTCCCATCTCAGCAATTTCTGTAAAATCAAAAAAATCATATTATACCAAAATCAGAACAATCTATCAAGTATTGACTATAAAACTAGAATTCTTCAATAATTTAATGTTATTCTCATGTCATGGACAAATAGTCAATACTGATCACAACCGAGAAAAGGGAAGCGTTATAGAACATAGAATATAGCTTACATGATGTCAAATACAAAAAAAAAAAAAAAGAAGATAATTTACCTCTTTAAATTCTTCATCAATATAAGCATTTCCAATGAAGTAAGCACCACAAATCAGAGCAGTGGTGATCAAGATACTACAGAGACATGATCTATTCACTGAATCCTGCAAATTCACAGACCTCTTCAGATAAGAAAACCAAGAACAGAGCATAGAGACAGAGTCCGGCATTACATTACATATCGGAACACTTAGATCAGGTTTTTATTAAACTATTGAAAAACGTGTCGACTAATAAGAAAAATAAAACTAATTTGCTGAGGTTATATGGACAGCACACGATATATGAACATGACAAGAAGATATAGCTAATGATTCCGTTAATCACCTAATCTAAATTTTTCATCGTCAATACGATTAAACAACCATAAACACACACAAAAATGTATATATGAAGTGAAAGGAAACGAAAGAAAGGAGAGAAGCTTTGGTCACCTGTTTCATCGAAGCTTTTGGATAAGGAAGAGGAAGAGACACCAGGAACGTCGAAGAAGAAGAAACGAATATCCCGAACTTGGGCCCTTTAAACTTTCTTCTCGTCTATAAAAGCTTATAAAGACTAATCAAACTCTGACTCTGACTTTTTACTCCCAAGTTTTGACCCCAAAAAAAGAAAAAAAAAAGTCTCGGAGAAGCTTTACAAAATCAGAAAAAAAAAACTTTGCAAAATCATTTTCACTTTGCTTCAAAAAATCATAAATAAAAGCTGAACAAACATTAAACACTGTGGAAGAAGTAGAATCTGAAAACTGATGATAATTGTAGTTAGAGAGACACGTTTTGTGGGATCGTGGAGCATCTCAAGGGTTTTCAGGAGAGAGTGAGGGCGCTTGAGAGTTTGAAAGGGGTAAGTTGCGAGACACGTGTTTTATTATCATTGGTTATATAATCATTTATTTATTTATATTTATTTATTTTTTCAGGCATGTCTGTATAGACCGGAGATATTATTTGTTGTTGTCGTCATAATTACAAGTTCCAGATTAATTAAGAAAAAAAGGAGAGAACTTTATCTGATTCTTCTCCGATTCCGATGTTCTCGTTAACGTTGATTCAACCAAATCTCCGGATTCCAGAGATTCCGGCGACGCCAACCCTAAAGTCGTCGACTTTATCTCCCATTACAGATTCCAGACCGAAGCGAGATGAACAGAGGAACAGAAGATTATCTGGGTTTCGTCTCTTTTCCAAAAAGAGACCAACTTTCGATGTGGGTTTCAGCGATAACTTCGGTTCAGAGCTTCCCCGAGAGAATGTGAATTACGACTCCTCCCGAGTGGATTACGCTCTGCTCGCGGAGTGGCTACAGTCTTCAAACGGGATGCGGCTAATCAAAAGGATTCACGCGATGGCCTTGAAGTGTTTCGACGACCAAGTCATCTACTTCGGTAACAATTTGATCAGTGCCTGCGTGAGGCTCGGTGATTTGGTTTATGCACGTAAAGTGTTCGACAGTATGCCTGAGAGAAACACGGTTACTTGGACTGCGATGATTGATGGGTACTTGAAGTACGGTCTCGAAGACGAGGCTTTCTCGCTGTTTGAGGATTACGTGAAGCATGGGATTCGTTACACGAACGGGAGGATGTTTGTGTGTTTGTTGAATCTCTGTAGTAGGAGACCAGAGTTTGAGCTAGGGAGGCAGGTTCATGGTAGTATGGTGAAAGTTCGAGTGGAGAATCTCATTGTAGAGAGTTCTCTTGTTTACTTTTACGCCCAGTGCGGTGAGCTGACGAGTGCGTTAAGAGCTTTTGATATGATGGAGGAGAAGGATGTGATATCTTGGACGGCTGTTATATCTGCTTGTTCGAGAAAAGGGCATGGGAAGAAAGCCATTGTTATGTTTATCGGAATGTTGGATCATGGGTTTTTGCCTAACGAGTTCACGGTGTGTAGTATCTTGAAGGCTTGTAGTGAAGAGAAAGCGTTGAGATTTGGGAGGCAAGTGCACAGCTTGGTGGTTAAGAAGATGATTAAGAAAGATGTTTTCGTAGGAACTTCGCTTATGGACATGTATGCTAAGTGCGGGGAGATTTCAGATTGCAGGAAAGTGTTTGATGGGATGAGCAATAGAAACACCGTCACGTGGACTTCGATAATCGCTGCGCATGCTCGGGAAGGTTTTGGTGAGGACGCTATCAGCCTCTTTAGGGTGATGAAGAGAAGACATTTGATAGCTAACAATCTGACAGTAGTAAGCATCCTTAGAGCGTGTGGATCTGTTGGAGCTTTACTGTTGGGGAAGGAGCTTCATGCTCAGATCATCAAGAACTCGATCGAAAAGAATGTCTACATAGGGAGTACTTTGGTATGGCTGTACTGTAAATGCGGAGAGTCTCGTGACGCTTTCAATGTTCTTCAGCAGTTGCCGTCTAGAGACGTGGTTTCATGGACCGCTATGATCTCTGGATGTTCGAGCTTGGGACACGAAGCAGAAGCGCTGGACTTCTTGAAAGAGATGATTCAAGATGGTGTGGAGCCAAACCCGTTTACGTACTCCTCAGCATTGAAAGCTTGTGCTAACTCGGAAGCTCTTCTTATCGGCAGATCAATCCATTCCATTGCGGAGAAGAATCATGCTCTGTCAAATGTCTTTGTGGGAAGTGCTTTGATTCATATGTATGCAAAATGTGGGTTTGTCTCGGAAGCTTTTAGGGTATTCGACAGTATGCCTGAGAAGAACTTGGTTTCATGGAAGGCGATGATAATGGGTTACGCGAGAAATGGGTTTTGCAGGGAAGCGTTGAAGCTAATGTATAGAATGGAGGCAGAGGGGTTTGAGGTCGATGATTATATATTTGCAACTATTCTCTCTACTTGTGGGGATATTGAGCTAGATGAAGCTGAAACTTCTGCAACTTGTTACTTGGAGACCTCTTGATGTATCTTCTGTAGAAGCACCTATGCAAATTTTTATATGACAGTTCTTTGAAGATCAGTTCCACAATAGCATCAAATGTACAAATTTTCATATCTGAAAGATAAAGTTTAGCTACCAAGTCTTGTGATCTGGTTCAAGTAATTTACACATCTTGTTTAACATTCTAAATTTCTCATAAGTCATAACAAATTCTCTTTCAATGATTTTTAGAACATAGACTTAATGGGCTTTTTCTAATTATATATGGGTCTTACCGTCTCAGCTCGATTAATCACTCCTTTCTGTTTTTTGAATAAAGAAATAAATCTTTTTTTACCCAAAAAGAAACAAATCGGTTCTATTTGACTACTAAAATAAGAGATTCAGTTGAGGTGCCAATAGAGTAGAAATGAAAAAAATATTATAAAGTAGGATCTTGTCTGCAATTTGAATCCACTATGTATTAAGTAATCAGTCGTCTAAACTGAATCAACAATTTCTTATGATATTATAGTCGATGATCTATATTATTAAGTTAAAGGAAGTTCCTTCAATTTTTCTTAATAAATTATCTAACTATTCAATTTAGTTAATCAATCTCCTCTTTTGATTTAAAATGCACACTAAACGGTCCCCAGTTTAGCACAATGAACCGATTTGCTGCCTCTAGTTCCTTTTGATGTATATACTTTTCCACATTGGTTAATGCTTAAACAATCCTAAGTGCGAATAGGAGCCTTTCAATTTGTGTTGATTATTGAGTATTCTGATTCGTATCTATTCTGCTTAACAGACCAAAACTGTGTATATGTATTATGTACCTGCCTCTTTCATAGTATTGCTACCTTTTCTTGTTGACAACATGTATTATACCGAATTTGTATATGGATTGACACAATGACACGACACTAACATAAACTATTAAACCATCTTTTTGGTTTATATTGTGAATATCTCTTCTTCTTTTTAAGTTTCCACAACGACATAAAATTTCATATGTTTTGCCTTTTAATATAGAAAATTTAAAATATTATATGCCCTATAAAGCATGTACTCTAAGTGCCTACTAATATGTGTGGTTAGTAATATATTTGAGGTTTATTTAAAAACTAAAGCTATATACCAACTGATGTCAACACTATCATATTATATACTTTATATGATATTAACAATAAAGTTTTCTTGAGATTTACATAAAATCCAAATCGTGCGTATGTTTATAAAATGATAAGAAAGCCACGATGCTTTAATTTATTTTGGGTGATGTTAATCTATATTAACAGAAACAGTATACACTATATAGGGTCCATTTGGGTCGTGTAATAAGTCATTAGTTTTTGGCTTTATTCGTATAAAATACGATTTGCTTTGAACAGAAAAGAATGCTTCACGTTCGCCGTCTTTTGTTCGTTGATAAGGACTTTATTATATGATGCCATTTACAGCCGATAATCCCTCCAATTCGGTCTTCACGTTCGTTAACTTTAGGTTGAATGCTTTTTCTTAAATTTGTTTTAAAATGATTTACAAGATAGTGATTTATCTCTTTATACGTGTGTATCGTTAGGCTAATCTTTATAAATGTTCTTTGATACGCCTATGATTTCATCGGAAGAATCTGTCTTTTTCACTCATGACTACCTATATATATCATCCATGGGCTGATCTTAGTATTATGTGTTTGGTTTATAATAAAGCAATGGTAACCAAACTTTCGATAAAAGATTAATATTTTGTTCACTGATTCATTTAAATTATGGACCGACGCCTTAACTTAATTAACCAAATATAAATCATTAATATATACTAGATTTTGATCCGCATTTTGTATTTTTTTCTCTGTTTTTTTCTGTAAATATGTGTCTTTCTTATATTTCAAACAAATTTAATTTATATGTTTGTGATTATATTTATTCAAATTGTTATTTAGAGCTTTTTATGATTAAAATTGACCTTGTGCTGTTGGATAATTATACATTTATGCCATAAACATTTCATACATTGTTCTTTTTATTTTATTCATAAACAATGATACATTTTTTAAAAAAATTATCAAAATATAGTTACAATTTTGTTTGATAATCAATACTATTAATCTTCTCTTATTATTAAAATTTTAAATTTTTATACATTATTATCTTACAAGATCGTATTATATCGATAGATAAAAAGAAATGTTTTATTTTTAAAACGTATAATTTATCAGTTAGTTTTTGACATTTTATATGTACATTTTTATGTTATAACGTCAAAATTATTTATTTTAAAATAAAGTTAGATACAATTGTCAATTTAGTGATGCAAATTATTGACTTGGCATTTTTTAAATACAAATTTTAAATGATTGAGTTTTTTCTTAAAATACTCTAAATTGCCTACTAATTTTCAAAAATATAATTAATCCAAAAGAATATAACATTTAAATTAAGGTTTAGCCATTATTGTTTAAGGTTTAGTATTTAGAAGGTGTGGTTGAGTTTATAAACTTATATAAATATTTTTAAAATTATTTTAAAACATTTAAAATGATTAAGTAGAGTTAATTCTTTTTTTTTGTCACAAATTTAAGGTATAGATAAAAATGGTTTAAGGATAAGTTGAAAAGTGGTATCAAATTAGTGGTAAAATTAAAAAAAAATGATTTGTTTTGAAATTTGTATTCTTAAAGTGTTTATATGTAACTATATAAAAATAGTTATTGCTATATTTTGAAAAAATTATATTCCAGTTTGTGTTTTTTACTCAAAACATTGTAAATAAAATGCTATACCTTATAGTATTTTAACGCAAGTGAGTTTATTTTATATAAAACGTTATATGATTGGACACAGCCTATTTACTAACTAACTATCGGTGACCCATAAACAAATAAAATCTGACCCAAAGTTAAAACTGTAAGCAAAACCCATTTGATAAACTGCTTAGCTTCGATAATAGATCGTGATTTCTTTTTAAATAGGTTAGATAAAGTTATAATAAAATTGTTTTATTTTAAATATGGGTCCAGTGGCACAAATGTAATATTTCAGAGTATAGCAGAGGCAAAAGATATCAATGATCCTATTTTAATAAAATAGATATTTTGACTCGAAATACGTTTTAGCAAATAAATACACATTGATTTTAACTTCTTTTTTTTTGAGTTTAGACTTGAATAAAATAAAAGAAACTGTAAACCACATCATATCACACACACAAACATATATATATATCCCTTTTTAGTGGTATTTAGAATACGAAAGAAATATCTCTCTGTAATAACAGCAAATTAGACGATAAATGGTTTTGATAGTTTTGTATGTTTTGCTCAAAGTAATATTCAGTCAAATTTTAGCAAAGAAGTTTTATTAGAGTAAGCAGATGAATCTCTCAAGTGTCAACGCTTATATATATATAACGAAATATTTGTCTATTTTAATTAGTTCATTCGGGTTTTAACTTTTAAGACATGCAAAATGATTTTACAGAGTATTTATTTCACGGCTAACAAAAAAACAAAAATATATTTGCCTTAATCATTTTATTTTTTGTTAAATGTTTTAAGAATTTATCGTTGTTTACCCGTAAATTCATAGCAATATGGTATGCTCTCTAATTTTATATCTTTTTATTTTTATAATGTGATTATACTTTTTTTTTTTTGAAATTTATATAATGTGATTATACTCCATGCATATAATTCAAGATGTTTTGGTCAAAGACCATTCCCGATTCATAAACCATTTTCACCGAGTTAGAAATTTGTCGCAAATGTCACGTTTACTTATCATAAATTTTATATATAACCCAAATAAGAATTTTACATTCAGAGTGAAATGGTGTAAGACTTGATCTTGTGTCATCTATCCCCGTCAAAACCTATTATATCACTTTTATCCCAAAAACTATGTCGATCCGTAAAACAACTTCTTCCTATTCTTAAAATCTATCATATGTCTTATATTGCTTTTATCAAATATTTTTCTAAATCAATTAACTCTATTGTAGATTTTAAATCATATATCTTTTTTGACAAAGAACTTAAATTATATAGCAAAATCAGCTTCTAGTGTTATACTCTATAGATTTTCCTTTACTGAACTAATACACAATTAAATTCTGAGAAGAAAAAGATACATTTTTACTTTTTCTATTAATCCGAGAATATTCAAATTTATGGAATAGTCCAGACTAATTCCTAAAATAAAGTGCAGTCGACGAATAGATCATTTTTCGAATATGTAAATGAATTTAAAATAATAGTTTATATCTGTGTGGATGCTTAGAAATAATATAATTTAGTTTTGCATTTCAGATAGATCATACCTAAAATTTTGTTAGCATACCAAAACATTTTTCCTTACCACTCGATCCACAAGGTTTGGGAGAATAAAAACATCTTAATATATTGCTTCCGATAGTGTAGTTTTTTTGTCAAAGGCTTTTACTACTAGATGAATGTCAGAAGCTCTGTTAATCAAAAAAGGTTATTTTTAGTTCAGAATCCAGAGGTAAATATAAGCTATGTAACTTTAATTTGTGAATCCGTTCTTCGAATAAGGTAGTTTAAAACACCACTTAATGATGGTACAAAATTTACTATGCACGGATAACCTAAATAGACCACATGCCAAGTGTACTTTCCTTCTATTATACTGTTTGTCGGTTAAAGCAAAGATAGAATGCGTATTTGTTTGATTTTTTTTAATGAAGTTAAAACGTAAAAGTTCATTTTACTTTTATTTTTCAACATACTAGTCACGATCGGCATATAATCATAAGGTAGACTCCGCATATGTATTACAACCTCATATATATTGCAGGACCATTTAAATATGCAGGACCATTCAAATCAACCTCCCTTGCATTGCTATACATATTGTAAAGGCACAAAGTAAAATAACCAAAAAAGGTAAAGGAAAATAATGATGCGGTCCTTGTTTCAGTCAAAGCATAACAAAATATAGAATATCTAA
The DNA here is from genome assembly GCA_016432835.1 of Brassica nigra. Taxonomy (NCBI): domain Eukaryota; kingdom Viridiplantae; phylum Streptophyta; class Magnoliopsida; order Brassicales; family Brassicaceae; genus Brassica; species Brassica nigra. Next base: position 8,449,962 of record CM028247.1, on the reverse strand, counting down.
CGTACGATAAGGAAACTTGGAATGATGTATCAAAAAAACTGTTATACCTTTGTCATGATCTTACAAACGCGTATTCATAATCTTATCACAAAAGAAAAGAACAGTTCACTGCACCCAATTTATTCATAATAAGAAATTCATATGTTGAAGAAATTGAGAGCAACTCTCAATTATAAAGGTAACCCTAATGATGCTGCGGGTCGGATCCTCCTGGGCTTAACCTCTCCGGAGATTTTTTCTGGCTGCCACTGCCTGTAGCTTGACCATCTGCTACAGTTGGGTTTGTCGCCTCATTAGATGTGCGTAACTCTCTTACCTTCACTCCGACGGGAGTCTTCTCAAGAGGGCGGCTTCCGGTGACAACTGAGGCTAGCAGAAGAAACATCAAGAAGCAAAACGAGAAGCTTAACTTAGCCATTATAACTACAAAATATTGCACCTAGTTTCTATATATAGAAAGGCAATAGAAAGGGAGAGAGATTGCAATTGTGAAGTAGTTAACGTGGTGTGTATGAGTGTATATGAGGAAAGAAGAGATCTCAGGAGGGTTTCTACTTATAGAGATTTATTCGAAGGCTTTCTAGTATTGGTAGTGGGGATAGGTTGAACTAGCTTAGGGCTTGAGTGCTTATGGGAAGTGCAAGCATGCGTTGTCACCGACGAATTAACCTTTTTTCTTTTTACATGGAGAATATGCAAAACCAAACCATACCAAACCGAAATTGAAAATATGGTCTGATTATGATACTACCGAACAGGATTTTAGTTTTAGAAATTTTAGTAGACGTGTATGGTTTGGTTATACAGTGATTAAACAAAATAAACTGAAAATTTGAAAACTCGATTAATTATATTAAAATGTTATATAATGACAGAGATATATATAAACTATATAATATAAGTATTAGTCTATAAATGTAAGTGATACAAAATGTATTTTGACATTCAAATTTTTCATTCTATTAAATTATTATGTTATTTAGAATTAAGAGTTATTTTTAATTACGTTGATATGATATTTCATAAATTTTATCTATTTAGTAATTTTACAAATATAATAGGTTTGTTCTTCTTTGCTATTTTAGAAAAATATTCACAACTATTTTAATCGTTTTTGTTTTCACTATTTATTACTATTTTCATCTGAATAGTTAAATAAAAACCTTCAATTTAAAATTTGAGCATTGATATTAGGTCTTTATGTTTTAAAAGAATCTGATTATTAGCCATATAATTCGAAATTCACAGATTTGTATATTAAATTAAATATAATTATGCGAAAAGCCAACTAAACCAAACTAAATTAAAGTATTCATTTTTCTCGTGTCCTTCGTTTTCAGTTCTTGATTACCAAAAACATCTACAAAATCATATTTCACCTGTTACCAGCTTAGTAAGTGACTCTTGCGACTAGAAATTTCAAATTGGTGCTTTGAATAGTATAGAAAATCGATAAAGGTCGCTGCATTACGGTATAGTACACATTTATTACGATCAGGATCGTAATAAATTACTTATTGTGGCCAAGCCCTTTATAGACTCATGTGCGATCCATTTTAGGTGGCCCTTTCTCAAAGGATGAATTTTGTACTAATACCAAAACAACTATGTGAATGTAATCGTATATAGCGATTAAAATGCAAGAATCGATTCCTTCAATTAATCGAGTCGAAACCAATGTTCAAAGATCGTTAGGCGATAAGTAGACATTTTATATGATATTAGTGTTTAGTCGGGCGTAGAGTCTCCACTCAAAAAATCTTTTAAAAAATCTTTTTTTTACAGAAATCTTTTTACTTAAGACTGCCACCTCGCCTTATTTTCATAATACTGGTCTAAACTAATGGCAAACCAACCTGTAATGTACTTATAATCAATCTAAATCGATCTTAGTTAGCTATAAGCATTTGAGAGTTCTAAATTTAATATCTTTTTGTCACCGCGGCGTGACAATATTTGTCTTTCTTTTTTTTGCTAAACGTGATAATATTTGTCAAACCCTTATTGAGTTAGATATCAGGCATGCATGCGATGATCGTTTAAAATACTTGCTGATTTTGTTAGGTCACCTCGACTGGCATGTGTTTACATGATCAAAAGTAGATGACTAAACCCTAAATCAGTGAAATGAGAAATATTCAAATAAGAAGTTTGATCATAAAGTATTATCCATTTACGCGACTATTTTCGGTAATTATATCATCAAGTAACAAAGACATGAAAAAGAATAAAGATCTGAATCTTAAGAATCTTATATAGTTACACTGATCTATCAAAAAGCGCGATAAGAGACGGCTTGGAATGCTAGTTATAATAAAGCATTTAATCATTTGTGTATGTCCACAAAGCACAAATCCTTAACGCTAAAAAAGTTACACTATGTCTAACTAGACCGTCCCTAGCCAGTGAAGTATATATAATAATACAAGCATGCACACAAAAAAATTATATATATATATGAGAGAGAGAGAGTTTAAAATACGAGTTAATGGTAATAGACGAAGAGAATGATTCAGGAAATTCCAATAAGATAGAGAAGGAAAATTACTCAAAAAGATAGAAAAGGAAAGGAGTAGAAAATATGAAAACTAAATCTAGTCAAAGACTCAAAGGCCAAGAGCACTTACGTATTTGTGGTTTTAGATTGGTGTGAATCAGAGATTTATAACTTACGCATATTCACACATCTGATTCATCAGAAGATTTCATTACAAGAAGAATATTCACACAAAATAAAAAATTAAATGAGAAGAAGTATTATAATCTTTATTACTTTTGTAGGTAGTGTAGTTTAAGATTCCACTAAGGTGAGGTCAAAATTTATTTTAGTTAAAAGGATAAGTTTCCAATTAACCGCAGGTTCTTTATACTGTAACGTACGTTTTTTATTGAAGCACTTCTTATCCAAATCCAGATAACATCGCATAGAGGGTCTCACTGTTAGCAACTTTTTGTTTAAGCCAAAATATTAGACAGCGCATCGATTGGTCATTTACTACAGCATTTTATTGGCACAAGATCAAATTTTCGTTAATCAATACTTGAATAAAAGATCTTTGACTTCAATAGAAGTTTAACCAATGAAGAACGAGATGTAGTATCGCCCATAAACATTTGAAGGTTACTTACCCTATTTAATCAGCCATCAATTTACTCTTAGTTATAGAACTTATATTTTATATATCAAATATTTGTTAAATCAGCTATCTCTATTTTCATATAACTTAATTATATATCAAATCAACGTTTAGTGTTATATTTGTAGATTTCTAGTCTATACTGAACTAATACACGATTTAACTATGAGAAGAAATCAAAAACCAATTTAATATATTGCTTCCAGTAGTGTTTATTTTTTAATATGTTAATGTAAGAAGCTCCTTTAATCAGAAAAGGCTCCTGTCAGTTAAGAATCCATAGGTGAATGTAAGATATGTAACTTGAATTTGTTTTTCTTTTATCAGTGTCTTTAACTTTTTAATACTTTCTTTGATAAGCTAATCACCATCAATTTAAAACGCGACTTAATGATCTACTATGCCCGGACCATCTAAATCGACCACATGTAAATTTTAAATTCAAACCATTCTACTGTTTCGACGGTTAAAAACAAAGAAAGAATATGTATTTTGCTTGATTTTTATTTTTTGCTAGAAGTTAAAACGTACTTGTTCTTTTTACTTTTGCTTTTCAATATACTAGTTACAATCGGCACAAAACACGATATAATCATATGGCAGGCTCGCACCTTGCTGTATATATTGTAAAGGCACAAAGTAATATCGTGTTTTATGCAGGACCATCTAAATCAACCTCCCTTGCATTGCTATATATATTGTAAAGACAGAGCTAAAAGAAAAACGTGTTCCAAAAGGTAAAGGATACTTATGATACGGCCGTCTCAGTCAAAGTAAAACAAAATATAAAATATGGAACGTCAAATAGCGAAATTCAAATATCTAACGTACGATAAGGAAAAAAAAAAAAAAAAAAAGAAAAGGAAACTTCGAATAATGTATGATGTATCAACAATACAACTATTATACCTTTGTAATGATCGTACAAACGCGTATTCATAATCTTATCACAAAAGAAAAAACCAGAATCATTGCAACCATATTATTAATAATAAGAAATACACATCTGGAAGAAACTGAGAACAACTCTCAATTTTAAAGGAAACCCTAATGATGTTCCGGGTCGGATCCTCCTGGACTTAAACGCCCCGGAGATTTTACCTGACTGCCACTGCCCCCTGAAGCTTGACCATCTGCTACAGTTGGGCTCGTAGCCTCAGTAGAAGTGCTTAACTCTCTCACCTTCACCCCGGCGGGAGTCCGTTCAAGAGGGCGGCTTCCGGTGGCAACTGAGACTAGCAGTAGAAACAACAAGAAGCATAAGGAGAAGCTTAACTTGGCCATTAAAATTACAAGATATTGCACTTAGTTTCTATATATAGAAAGACAATAGAAAGGGAGAGAGCGATAGATTGCAGAAGCAGTTAATGTGGTGTGTGTATGAATGTATATGAGGAAAGAAGAGATCTCAGAGGGTTTCTACTTATAGAGATTTCCAGTAGTGTCAGTGGGGATAGGTTAAGCTAGCTTAGGGCTTGAGTGCTTATGGCAAAGTGCAAACGTGAGTTGTCACCGATGACGGTTTTTTCACATAGAGAATATATAAAACCCAACAAAAAGAAAAACAAAATAGTTTGATTTTGATAATACGGTTTAAATAGTACGGATATTAGGTTTTAGAAACTACAATATATGTATATGGTTTGGTTAAAAACAATCAAACCGAAAATTGAAGAAATACCAACTAAATTAAAATAAAACATATAATATATAGTCTTATATTTATATGTAAAATCTATAACATAAATATTAATATATAAATATAAATGATTTTATTGATATATTTTTGACATTTAAAATTTGAAAAAATTATTTGAGTTTTAAAAAAAATTGGTTGACTGTATCATTTGCTATATGCTATTTGTTCAGTAACATTAAAAATGCAAATAGTTTTGTTCTAATTATTTACTATTTTAGAAAATGATTATAACTTTTTATTTTTTGATTATAGTTATTTTTTTCTCAATCGTTAAATAATAAAAAAAATATATTTTAAAACATTAGAGCATTGGTATTGATGTTTTATATTTCAAATAATTTGATTTCAAATATAAATTTAAATACACAAATTTATAATAAGTAAAATAGTGTTATGATTTTTTGTTAGAAACTAAATAAATCTGAAATCAATAATATATAGATTATACCAAACAGTTTTTTTTTTAATTTTCATATCTTATAAATTAAAAGAAAAATGTATAATACTCATATGTAATCTGTTACCAACTTACCAGCTTAGGAAGTGTCTTGCGACTTTCAAAATAAATTGGTGCTTTGAATAGTATAAAAATTGATAAAGATCGCCGCATTACGGTTTAGTACACATATTTAATTCGATCGACATCGTAATATATATGCTTATTGTCTTAGGGCCAAGCCCTTTATACACTCATGTGCGATCCATTTTTTAAACTTTTGTTGATTTGTTAGGTGGCCTTGTCTCAAAGGATGGATTTTATACGAATACCAAAACAACTATGTGAGTATACCGTAGTGGTTAACATGCATTCAGTGGTAATCGATTCCCTCAATTAATCTAGTCCAAATTTATGTAATAATAATTAATTTGATCATAATAAGCTATAAAGCTCTATTTATCTGAACCATTTACGAGTATATGTCAAACATTGAATCATATATTGGGCATGCATGAGATCATCCCTTTTAAATACTTGCTGATTTGTTAGGTCACTGCAACTGACATGCATTTACTTTTTTTTTTTTTTTCGAACTGCCATTTCTTATTAGATACCCTTTCAAAACAGTCTTGCAACACAAAGATACATGGTAGAGAGAAAAAGAAACTGAAACTCAATCACAGCAGGAGCAAAAATTGTAAAGGTGTTCCAACTGACATGCATTTACATGATCAAAAGCAAATAAGAATAAACCTTTAATCAATGAAATGAGAACTATTTTAAGAAAAAAATCTGAACATAAATTTATCCATTTATAAGACCACTTTTGGTAATTAAAAAGAAGATATGAATCTTCGAAAAAAGAAAGAAAGATATGAATCTTCAGAATCTTATATAGTTACATTGGTCTATCAAAAAGAGGGATAAGAGACGGCATGGAGTGCTAAATATACTAAATATTATGTATGTCTATAAAGCACAAATCTTTCATACAAAAAGAATTGTGTGTGCTTTTTCAAAAAAAAAAAAGAATTGTGTGTGTGTGTGTCTGAGTGAGAGAGAGAAAGAGTTAACAAATACGAGGTAACTAGGTTAAGATCCGCGTCTTGCGCGGAATAAACAATATATATATATAAATTATTTTTGTATTATATATTTTTACATATTATGAAATAATAAGTATATATTGATAATTAAAAGTTAGTTACTATTACATATAATTAAATTGATGCGAACATATAAATAAATTTTATTAATCCAAAAATATTTTTTCTATTTGATATGGTATATAATAAAATTTAAATGAAATTAACATATATAGTATATTTTTAATATTAATGTCAATTAAAATGATGCTTTATACTCATACGGTTTTTTGATCATTTTATCTTTTATAGCAAAAGCTTTAAGTTGTTGATAACAAAATTTTCATTATAGGATTAATAGCATTAGTAATTTATAATTTTTTAAAAATTAAGTTGTCAATGTTTGTTCAAAGCTTTTATCAAAAAAAAACTGTTCAAGTAAATTTCAAAACTAAAATATTTATGTACTTTATATGGTATATATTTTAATCTAATATATATATATATATATATATTAATCTTAATAATTATTAAATGAGATTTTTATTTATATGATTTTGTAATCATTTGTAGCTTGTCATAACAAAAATTTTAAACCATGGATCACAGAATTTAAATGTGAGACGTTTTAAAAAATTTAAAATATAACATATACAAAATAATCTAAATTTTTATTATATGATTAATTTGGTTGTTTACTTTATTTTAATAGTTTAAAATTAAATAAATATGATAGAAGATACACTAATTTTATCAAATATTTATTATTCAGAATCATTAGTTGTCATATATATTTTAGTCACATTTGAACCGTAATTTTTGTTTAAGGAAATAATAAAACATTAATAATAAATTTATTATTAGTTTAATAAAAATTTATTATATATTTAGATGAACCAATCTATTTCTCTAAAGATTCTAAGAATTATTCTAGTGATGAAATGTGGCTAAAAAAATGTTGTAATACTTTTAGATTAATATATAAGGGATGGTAATGGGGGAGGATAGTGATTCATGAAATTCCAATAAGATAGCTAAGGAAATAAGTAAAAATATGAACATTAAATGAAGTCAAAGGCTAAGAGCACTTGCGGGTTTGTGTTGGTTTTGGATTGGTGAATCAGAGATATATATTACACATTTGAGTCATCAGGAGATTTCATTACGAGAAGAATATTCAAAGTTTTTTTAAGACGAGAAGTATTATAATCCTGATTACTTTTGTAGGTGGTAGACTGGTAGTGTAGTTTAAGATTCCACTAATTAACGTGAGGTCAAAAGTGATTTTATATAAAAGGATAAGTTTCCAACTAATCTCAGCTTCTTTATACTGTAATCAACGTTTTAACTGAGGCATTTCTTATCCAGATCCAGATAACTTCGTCTATAAAGCGTGTCATATCGGTAGATCACTACAGCATTTTAGTGACAGATGAAAGAGACTTACTGTCTGACAAAAAAAGTCAGAAGTTTACTTTATTTAAAAAGCAATAAGTTGACAATAAAATTTAAAATGATAAACTTTGACAAATAAATTGTTTTTCTAATTAGGCTTATGTGCAACGTCGGCAAATCACTAATCGTTTTTTTTCTATCGACTGATTAGGTGAGTGCGAGTGCACAAGCATGGATTGTTTTGTATATATATTTCTTTTTTTTTTTTGACTAAAACAAAATCTTCTCTTCGGATGAACCTTGTATACATATTTCTTAAATGTTTTTTTTTTTGAGAAAATATATTTCTTTAATGTTTTGAGCGATATACATCATATATAATTTGATAGTTCTATGCTTTATGGCATTTGCTAAGCATTCTTTCACTTTGGAAGAAAATATTACAAAGCATGATATACAAACAACACAAAACTAAAATGGTTTCCTCTGATATTAAATGGTCTATTTTGGTGGTTTTGTTACTCAAACTTCTTAACAAATATTCTTGTTTTTATCAGTCTATATTTTCATTATGTTTTGATTAGTGTTTTACAATTCAATTATCCAGAATTAAAAATTATAAACATCATTGCAAAGTATAATTAAAATCTTTATTTTAGTTTCACTGAATATAAAATATATAATGCTGGATTAGATTGAAAAAAGCGAGATACTGCAAAATCAGTGATCATTCTATAAATGTTTCACTTTTGTTATGAACAATATTTTCCTAACGATTCTGACATAGAGAGAGCACTATTATTGAGTGTATCTAAAAGTTTTCTTATGTGTTTGTTTATATTATATATGTGCATATAATTGCGGAATTCTAAGCTTTACGAGAAATATAACCAAAAGTAACTGGTCTGATATAGAGAGAGCACCTCTATTTAGAATATCTATCCGAGATATTTTGGATTACGTTTTCTCTATAACTTAAAACCCTGTAATTACATACACATATATAATATATATACACATAAATGTACTTTTAGATACCTCGAGATAATATTCTCGGTAGAGGTGTTCTATGAGCAACAACAGCAGATCAGTTCTTAAAATGAGTCTGTAGCTTTTATTATATTAATATTTTTATTTTATTTAATTTTGTATTTATTTTTAATGTGGTGTACCAGATAAAAAGAGACACATAACATATTAGTCTCTCAAGAATTATTGAACGTTTTTCTTCCATGAGTGACGTCTCTCTTTTTTTTTTTTTGATCAACCGTCTCTCTTCTTTTCTATCCTCTCTCTTCTTCTGCATTATTTAATTAACTTTTTACTGAAAAATTATGGAAGAAACTTCCACTGCCTACAAGTGAATTGAAAATAATAATAATATTATTTTGTAGTATAAAAGTAAGCACTGACAAATAAATGTTAAAATAAGTAAACAACTTTAATAAAGAAACTATTGAGAATAGTATTTTATAAGTTCAAAACTATTATCTATATAAATAAAAAAAATTTACACTTTTTAGAGTCTGGAAAATCATCTATAATTTTTAGTTCGTATTACAGAGATTATGAATGCTTAAGTTGTGATTGTAAATGTAATTTACAGATGTTAAGGGTAAATCAAATAATTATAATATTTTTTTTTACAAAAATCCAATAACTTTATTGAGAGTTTGGAAGACCATATATAATCTTTAGACCGTATTACAGAGGTTATAATGTTTAATATGAGTTTGTAAATATATCTTCTGTCTTCTAGTTAAGAACATTTCTAAAAGATATCTTTTTTTTTTTTGAAGTTTTATTCATTTCAAAAGCAACTTTAAGTTTGAAAAAAACTCATACAACATAAAGTAACATACAGAAAGAAAATTGCATGAACGTATAAAACTGTGTTACAATCAATATCACTTGTAATTATTTAGTGTATGTCTTTAAGTTGTTTATAACGAAAAATTATGATCCAACTTAACTTAATGAATATGGACATCAATACAAAATACAAAGAATTTAAAACTGCAATCGAGGTTGTTTTTCAAACTTCAAATTCTGAAGTTTGGTGAATCTCAAAATAAGGTGGGGATGCTCTAAAAACAAGTTCACGACACAGTTATCATCTATCAGTGTACACACAATCTACAATCCAACTCCATGACACAGGGTTTTTTCCTAAACCCCAGGACATAGTATCAGTTATCATTTAACAGAAAGACAACTTCGATTCACATCTCAGATGGGTTAAAATTGCAATAGCTACTATCTCAAAATATTACTGGCTAGTGCATTGTAAAACCATGAGCTAGTCAAAAAATCACAATTCGAATGTACACAGTTACATATGTTGAAGTTAGGAGCATAATTATACTGACGCAGGACAGAAATTCCACAAAGAATCGTAATAATTGGGAAACCAGTATACTCATGGAAACGTATCTTGTCTGTTGAGTACATGAATGAATGCTAATGACAGGGTATTGATAGATACCCTTAGCTAAAAACTGATACATAATTCCAAAATCTAGAAAAGGACCCAATATTTAGATGATATATTAAACCGATTCCAAAAAACTTCATCTGAAATTTCTACAAGAGAAGGTAGAAGAAGCCTTGAGAGCAACAACAGATCTTCTCTTCATGCATTTGGGATCAACTGATAGAGTCGGAGAAGAGGGGAAGTGACGAATCAGAAACGAAGAGGACAATGATGATGATGATGATGAGACAAAGAGATTGGTGATGTCTTTAAGAGGCTGTCTTCTAGATCTTTTTCTCCTGATTCTGTTTTGGGTTTTGCCTTTTTCAACGGAAGAAGAAGAATCCAGAGGCTTGAGAGAAGTAGCGGTCATCTCCGAGGGTGAAACATTCTCTTTGTTGTCGTTTTGAGCTTTTAGATCGAGAGCCGCCATTAATGTACAACTACAGAGATAGAGAGAGAAGGAGAGAATAGAGAGAGAGAGAGATGGACTTGAGGATAGAAGGAGGAAGTGACGAACTGTATATGAAGTGTGTGAATAGGAGGGACTTTGAAGCAGATTTGGAAGTTCATAGATCTGAGATTTGTTTTTGGTTTTTTCGTTTTATTTCTGGAGGGAATTTTTTGGTTTTGAGGATGGTTCTAAAATTTTCTGAAGCTTGAAAAAGGGCTGTGTTTATGGAGGGAACTCGTGTTGGAAAGAAAAAAAGTTCTCCGTTTCTATTTTGGTTTGAAGAGATCAAATCGTTTCATTGTACCAGACAATTAGCATAGTTTTACGCGCCATTTGGTTTTGGGATGTGCGCCAAGAAGAGGAGGGAACCACCGTAGTTTGTTTTTTTTTTCTAAATAGAAAACCAATTGATCAAAACTGGGCCTAAAACGACTACATCATTTTTGAGCCCATATGGTTTATCTGCTTGTTATGCACGCATTGCACTATATTTGGTGGGTCCCTAGATATATCAACAGTGTGTATGTTAGCATGGATGTGTATATTTGTGAGTGTGTTGTATTCAATTGAAATGAAATTAACCAAACATTCAATTTATCAATCATCTAAACTCGTATATAATGATTGATAGTTCCTTTCACGTCTTCTGAATCAAGACACTTATTTAACTCGTTTCTGATTCATCAGGATAATAATTTCTTCAATTATAGTGTTTTTCAAAAAAAGATCTATTCTGTACATATTTGTTTTTGAGTACTGTATATCGGTTATTTCCAGATCATAGCTGGAGTCATCCGACACAACTAAACATGATGTTCCAAATTATAAACGTGACGTTTTTTCCTTTATTAACTAGCAGATGAGAAAGATCATCGAATACCTTGGACTAATGTGACGTCAACACTTATGCACTGTTGATGATTGTTGGTGTAAGTCCATCGAAACCTGTTAGCAATAGGATGATGCCACTAGATCAAGAAATGAATAATCCGAGTAGTTTAAGAGCCTTCAGATAAAATCCTTCTTGAGATAGTTTCTGAGAGAAGAAAAAGGTCAAGATTCTTTACCTCTTAAACAACAGTGGTGGTTTGAGTGTCCCTTAAACTCAACTTGGCTGCGAACTTCTGGATCATACGAATGTTTCTGATCATTAAGGGAAACCAAAACACACAAGAGTCCATATGTATACAGCTATAGATAAGACAAAATCTAACAATGACACTGAAATTAAAAGGATATCTTTTCTTCATGTAAAGGATGGTTGAGCATCAGGAGCTTATTGTTGTTTACTACAGCACGGACAAGTAACTCTTTTGCTTCCTCATGCTTCTTCTTCAGAGTGTTGCATATCTGCTTAAAGGAACAAAGGCAATGATTAAACAGTTCAGAAATGTTTGTACTATGATCGTGAAGAAGAAACTTACACTCTCGAGTTCTTTTGTATATGCTTCAGCTTTCTCTATGTTATCAGAATTCTCCGTGACTGGGATTTCCAGATTTGCCATGTTTGTTATTTGGTGATAAGATGTACTCTGTGGACTTTCTTTGACGAGCTCCTTGGTTGTATTATTATTATTATTTATTCTACTCTCTTGGCTTGAGAACTGAAAAATCAATTGTGTGACAAGTGTTAACGTAAATTAAACACAGAGAGGTTGTCTGGATAATAATAATAATCAAAGGTATTTTGATAAATCTAACCTTCCCTTGCGCAACTTTATGTATGAAATCCTCAGCGTTCCTGTGCATTCTCAGTCATCATATATCAAGAAGTAAGAAACTAAAGACGCAAATTTATAAATATGGTTTTGAAAACCAAAAGTAGAAACCTGTTTTCTCTTGGAGACATGGAAAAGCGTTTAAGTTGTGGCTTCAGTGATCTATCTGCATCCTGTGGTAAAAACCAAGACTTTTGATTCAGTCTCCAGATATATTAATGTAGAGAAAACATCGAAAAAGTGAGTTCAAGTATAAACCTCATCAAGAGCTTTCCGCTTTAAAGTAGATGGGTAGTCTAGGAGTTGAGTTTTGTCTCTAGGAGCCAAACGGGGAGTCTCAGAGCCTTTCTTAACTGTTGCTTCGGTGTTTCTCTCCTTGCTTATTGTAGAGTTCACTAGTGGTTGCACCAATGAACTAGATTGGTCTTTAGTTACTCCAATGGTCCTATAGTTGAAGAAATTAGGGAATCTGAATTTGATATACTATCGTGAGATTCTATACAACAAACTGTTGTGTGTTCTTTTTGTACCTTTGAGTTCTCGCAGAACGCAGATCAGACACCATATTTCCAAGTTTAGGCCTTTCAAGAGATACCAACTTGGACTTCTGCAAAGATTCTGCTCCAGAACTCAGATTTTTACTTAGCTTCTGAGTCAAGCTAGAAGCATTGAGTTTTGAGCTGTGACAAAATCCATAAAAAAGGAAGCTTAATGCATATCATTATAATTAAACTTCCTAGAGATAAAAGTTTAGCAGCTAGTAGTAACTTACTTTGGCAATCCCGAGCATGGCAACAGATAGGAAAGAAGTAACTTAAAACGAGTAAACCTCACCTTATATTGATCTGCAAGATGGACTTCTCTCTGGTTGTATTTTTAGCTTGCAGCTTTAAAGGACCCAACTGTCCATCCACATTTTCTGCAGTCTTGACATTTGAATGGTCCTTATGGATTATCTTTTCATGAGAACTGCTGCTAAAAACAATTGCATCTGTTACCTAGCTTATATATATATCATCTTGAAAGGAAGAGAGAAGATAATTTTTATGTTTTAGCATATAATCCCAGAGCATTACCTGATAGAATTGACATTTGCTATTTCAGAATCCGTTTTCACAAGCTCAACTGGACATGCTCTAGTTTTGGATCCAGGCAACGCATCTTTGATCTCATCTCTGCATTTTGGAGAGGAAAGTAATAGTGTGAAGATAGTTAGACAGACAATGATGAAAATAATTATTACCTTCTTTCATTTGTAAGGTTCATATTAACCGCAATCTTTTCTCGGGTCACTGGCCGACTCTCTGTTTGAGTTAGAGAGGACTCCAGCACATGGGATTGTGGTCTTTCTGTCTTCTTAAACAATTTGGATCTGATAAGTCCTGCGTCTTTGTTTTGCGTGATCTTTAAATCACTGAGCCCTGGCACGCTGTACTCAGTTTACAGAATAAAGCAGTTAATCATTTATTCCAGTTTCTAAGTTTACTTGAAGAATGTCAAAGCAGAAAGTGGTTTCGGATTTAAACCTGTGGGATGGATCCAGTGGTAGTTTTCCACTCGAAACTTGTACTTGGGCAGCTTGGCTTAGACGAGAGCCTGGGGATGTTTTTCCTGAGAGAGTTGGTTGAAGATGTCCATGATCTGGATCAGATGATGCTCTTCTAGTGTGATCCTGCTTTTCTGCCTCATTGCCTGTACCCATTTCTTCCAGTTGATGATCCACCTTGTCCAAACATAACTGAGATGAGATGCTTGGTTTGGTCTGTTCAGCCTTTTCATAGCCTGAGTCCATGATGGAAACCTTTTCATTGTTCGCAATCTGTTCTGTATCTCTAGGACAGTCTTCGTTTGAGCTAGACCTGTAGATTTCATGGATATCTGGACTGGTTTCTCTGTTTGCGGCAGTAGGAGTATTCTCAGAAGCATGTAAAGGCGAGGGTGCTGCGGTCTCGTTTAGATGACATGGATCATCTGTATCTTCAACCATTGCACATGATGTCTTCAATGGTGAAGCGTCTACAGATTGAGGTTGCAGACACATTGTAGGAGTAGGAGAGGCTTTTATCCTTATACCTTGAGGTGATTCCACAGCCTCAGAATTCTCCACGCTCTCTTCTGTAGCTTGCTTCGAGTGTGCGCTACTATCCACAACCATAGTATCTGTAGTCTTGGAATTTAGGTTCTCTTTTTCAGCAGAAACTTTTTCCTTAACATCGGTGTTTGACACGGAGGCAGCTTTTCTAGTTATCGGCAAGTCTTGACCAAAGTCCAAAGAGTCAGACTTATCAATTTTACTTACAGCAGAAATTTCTTCGAAATCCATGACCTTAGTCGTTGTCTTGGTTGCCTTCTTCGGTGGGCTTGAATCAAGATTAAAGTCGTCTAACCTGCTTGCAGAAAAGAATAGTGCTAAGTAAATTTAGATTGACATAGGATTCTTAGAAGGATATTGTTTTAATAGATTCATACATATCAAAGTCATAAGAGAAGTCAAATAGATTCTTTTTCTGCTTTAAATCTCCACTGGATTTATCACCAAGGCTTTCTTTCGGTTTTGTGGTTTTCTTGGCTGGGCTGGAGAAATCGAAGTCTGGCATATCCACTTTGAACGATGATACATTTCCAAAATCTCCATCAAGATCGAAACCCATATCCCTGAAAAGGACACATAGATACAGAACTTATATGAGAGCCTAGACATTGTTGTCAAGCAAAAGCATCTTAAAGAAGCAATCCATCACAAAGGAGAAAAATATTCCATGATTAAACAACATTAGAAGCACATAATATAGGTTACACTCACATCTTGAAGGCATTCTTCTTCTTATTAGCTGGCGACTCAAAGGCAAAATCCATCGGATCATCTGCAAAGTTCCATGTATCTTTTTCCATGTCGTTGTCTGCAGGTAACCCATGGAAATTTAAAGACTACAGACAAATCAACCATCTTAACGATGGAACAACATCTTAAACTACCAATCTATGTCAAGAAAAACCAAAGTTGACCTATAATTGGGAATAGAACAATGAGGAAAAAAAAACACTGAAAGATAGCATGCATGATGTTTCTGATGTAAAGCTCATAACATCAAGTTATCAAGAAAGTCTACTTCATAACTTTTGCTGCAGGCGGCTTGTAGGCATTCCATACTAGTAAAGAAAAGTTGGATTGGATAATGTTCAGATTACTGAAACCAAAACACTTAAACCTTACCGAGGTTAAGATCTTTCTCCTTAGCTTCAGTAGAACTTTTTTTAGCAGGTGCAGACATGGCAGAATCTGTTCAGTATTACTTTTGACAATTTACTGCAAAGAGAAGAGAAAAAAAGCTACCATCATAACCTTTTTAGCAGGTGAAAACATGGCAAAATCACATTGTTTGATCTTATGCTCTAATGAACAGAGTAAAGAAGAACGTTAGTAGACAAATCATAAGTTCCATTAATATTCTTCCAAAATAGGTAAAAGGATTCGCTACTAAGATAGAACTACCGTAGGTCTAACTAACAGCGAGACTGAGGAAACATAACAGATCAAACAATGTGATTACACGAGAAGCAATGTAAAGAAGGAAGAAATGTAGCTGGAGAAATCAACACCAAATTCGCAGAAACTCAGGCGATTCGTAGGTTTTAGGCAAGGGAAACGCCACTCGGAAACTATTTACACGAAGGATCGAGCATCCTAACTCAAATCTACGCATAATCGCTACATCCAACGGATCAATGTTCACCTACGAGCATCAGTCATCGAACCGGAGCTAGAACGACGCATGAGAGTAAGATTCTACACGAGCGACGAGCAAGAAACGCAAATCCTTACCGATTGAATTGATTTACTGTTGATTCCGTGGTTGTAGCTAATGGGGAACGTTCAACGGGAAGAAGACGACGCACCGAGAGAAAGTTCGCCGACGGAGCTCAGGGGGAAAGATTTTGAAATTGCTGGTATTCGAATGATTTTGTTTTGGTTAATGGGCCGTAATGTGGGCCTTTTAAAAATAAAATTAAAAGAAACATTTAAAAAGGAGGAAGATAGAGAAGGAAATCTATCTCTCCTTATCCTGACCACAAGAACCAAACAAAACTTCAGAAGAATTCTTAAAGCCAATCAGAAGCTAGTGAAGCAGCAAAAAGCTCACAGACAAAAAAAAATGGCGTCTCTTCTGGGAACTTCGTCTTCCACAATCTGTGCGTCTCCTTCTCTCTCGTCTTCTTCCTCCACAACACCTTCGATCTCTCCCATTTGCTTCAGGCCAGGTAACCCAACAATCTCTCCAATCCCTGCTCTTTTCTCACTTCGAACTTTTTGAAAAGCCAACTCTTGTTTACAGGGAGAATCTGTGGGAGAACGTTAAATTCAGGAATCCAAATAAGGCCAAAGAAGAAGAACAGGTCTCGTCACCATGTCTCTGTTATGAATGTTGCCACAGAAATCAACTCCACTGAACAACAAGTACGAGTTCTAACTATTTGATGTTCACATAAATTTTCAGACTTTACTTGTTTTTACAAAGAGTTATGAACATATATGATGTTCGCATAAAGTTTCAGACTTTACTTGTTTTTACAAAGAGTTGAATACGCATATGATTGTTTTTATGTAATGGTGGTTTTGGGTTCTAGGTAGGGAAGTTCGAAAAGAAGAGTGCGAGGCCGGTTTATCCATTTGCAGCTATCGTAGGCCAAGATGAGATGAAGCTATGTCTCTTGCTGAACGTCATTGATCCCAAGATCGGTGGTGTGATGATAATGGGAGACAGAGGAACCGGGAAGTCCACCACCGTCAGGTCCTTAGTTGATCTCTTACCCGAGATTGAGGTTGTTGCAGGTGACCCTTACAACTCTGACCCGTTAGACCCTGAGTTCATGGGCGTTGAGGTAAGAGAGAGAGTCGAAAGAGGAGAGCAGGTTCCTGTCGTTGCGACTAAGATCAACATGGTTGATCTTCCACTGGGTGCAACTGAAGATAGAGTTTGCGGAACCATCGATATCGAGAAGGCGTTAACAGAAGGTGTCAAAGCCTTTGAGCCTGGTCTGTTGGCTAAAGCCAACAGAGGGATACTCTACGTTGATGAAGTGAATCTCTTGGATGATCATTTGGTTGATGTGCTTCTTGATTCTGCTGCTTCCGGTTGGAATACTGTTGAGAGAGAAGGGATCTCGATCTCTCACCCGGCGAGGTTTATCTTGATTGGCTCTGGAAATCCTGAAGAAGGGGAGCTTAGGCCACAGCTTCTTGATCGGTTTGGTATGCACGCGCAAGTGGGGACGGTTAGAGATGCTGATTTGAGAGTCAAGATTGTGGAAGAGAGAGCTCGGTTTGATAGTGACCCGAAGGAGTTTCGTGATACTTACAAAACCGAGCAGGAGAAGCTTCAAGACCAGATTTCAGCTGCTAGGAGCAGTCTTTCATCTGTTCAGATTGATAGGGAACTGAAGGTGAAGATCTCTAAGGTGTGTTCTGAGCTTAATGTTGATGGGTTGAGAGGAGACATTGTGACTAACAGAGCGGCGAAAGCACTTGCGGCTCTGAAAGGGAAAGATCGAGTAACTGCAGATGATGTTGCAACTGTTATTCCTAACTGCTTAAGGCACCGTCTCAGGAAAGATCCGTTGGAGTCTATCGATTCAGGAGTTCTTGTTTCTGAGAAGTTCGCTGAGGTTTTCAGTTGAATAGGAGGAGATCAGCTTCTGTTATCATTTTCTTAAAATTTTTTGTAAACTGTGAGAAGAACCAGAAACAAAAAAAAACAGGCAAATCTCTGATTTCTCGATTAAGCTGATGGAACTCTGTTTCGTTGTATTTCCAAAACATCTTGCATTGATAGTCTAAGAAACTATCATGAGATTACAAAATAAGAAAAGTTTAGAAAAAGAACTCCGTTGCCGGGACTCGAACCCGGGTCTCTCGGGTGAGAGCCGAGTATCCTGACCAGCTAGACTACAACGGATTTGATGTTTGCTTAGTGTTCGTTATTTATCTTTGGATAATTCAAAAATGATCTCTGACAACGCAGCCTCCCACGGTCCCACCGTTAAACCAATCCACTAAAACCCTAAAGCGCCAAGCTTTCACCCCTTCCCTTCCTCGTGCAGTGCTCCTGAGCGTGAGATTCTGGAATCTCTCTATAATCACAAATGGAACTCACTATCTCTTCCAAGGCTTTAACCAACAGCAAGCTCCCTTGTTTCAGCCCCATACCTTTCACCAGAACACTCTTAAACTCATCAAAATCGCTGTGCTTAGCTTCTCACCATCCGCTTCCCAGAGTTTCATTCTCTCTCTCGTCTACTGATTCTCACAAGCTAATGACTTCAAGAAAGGTAAGCTCTTTTCCTCTCCCTGATTCTAATTTTAAAGGAATTTCTTTTTTTCTTTCTGTGGGGGGGGTTTATGTCGAAATGGATACCACAGGTGGTAGCAATGGCCACGGGAAGTTCAAGAGACTTGGAGATGTCTAACTTAACGGCGTTATCCCCTTTGGATGGACGTTACTGGGGTAAAGTTAAGGACTTGGCTTCTTCTTTGAGCGAGTTTGGTTTGATCTACTTCCGAGTACTCGTCGAGGTAGTTTGCTTCTGTGACTTCACGTTTGATTGAGAATGAGAATGTTGTTGTTGTGTTTCTGGTGGAAGAATCATGTTCGAGTTAACTAGTAGTTCTGTCCTAATGCACCCCATGTTCTTGTTTTGGCTAGATCAAATGGCTTCTTAAGCTTTCAAAAGTACCTGAAATCACCGAAGTTCCAAGCTTTAGCAAAGAAGCTGAGGCTTACTTGCAAGGGATAATCGATGGGTTTAGCATTGATGACGCATTGGAAGTTAAGAAGATCGAGAAAGTCACCAATCACGATGTCAAGGCTGTGGAATATTTCTTGAAACAAAAGTGTGAATCTCATCCAGAGATTGCCAAGGTTTTGCTTCACTACGGTTTGGATTTTAGTACTCAATCTTCCATGCCCTGTAACTAAAGTTTCTCTCTCTCTTTTAATCGGTTCAGGTTCTTGAGTTTTTCCATTTTGCTTGCACCTCTGAGGACATTAACAATCTCTCCCATGGGTTGATGCTTCAAGAAGCACTTAGTTCGGTTATACTTCCATCCATGGATGAGCTGATCAAGTCAATCTCCCTCATGGCCAAGGAATTTGCATATGTCCCCATGCTTTCACGAACTCATGGCCAGGTAAACCTCCAAAGAAAAAGACTTGTTCAAGTACTACTGGTCATGATTTTTGATTCTGACAGTTCATTTGGTTCTCTGTAAATCACAATGTAGCCAGCTTCACCTACAACACTAGGGAAAGAAATGGCGATTTTCGCTGTGAGGTTAAGCGAAGAAAGGAGATACCTTTCAGAAACTAAGATCAAGGGGAAGTTTGCAGGTGCTGTTGGGAACTACAACGCTCATATCTCCGCTTATCCTAATATCGACTGGCCTCATGTTGCAGAGGAGCTTGTTACTTCTCTCGGTTTAACCTTTAACCCATACGTTACTCAGGTATATAGTTTTATCTTCATTAACTTTTCCTTGTGGAATAGTTTTGCTTGCATATACCACTGAGTGATTGTTCTCATTGTTTTTGCAGATTGAGCCTCATGACTACATGGCTAGACTTTTCAACACAATCAGCCAGTTCAACAACATTTTGATTGATTTCGACAGAGATATATGGAGCTACATATCTCTAGGTTACTTTAAGCAGATAACTAAAGCTGGAGAGATCGGATCATCCACAATGCCACACAAAGTGAATCCTATTGACTTTGAGAACAGTGAAGGGAATCTAGGTAAAGCAAACGCAGAGCTTACTTTTCTCAGCATGAAGCTTCCCATTTCACGAATGCAGGTCTGCGCATTTTCTCTATATACTCTGTATCACTTTTGCTAGACCAATGGGAATAAGCTAAGCTTGAAAAAATGTGCCATTTGCAGCGTGACTTAACTGATTCAACTGTCTTGAGAAACATGGGTGGAGCTTTAGGACATTCGCTTCTTGCTTACAAGAGCGCCATACAGGGAATCAGGAAGCTTCAGGTATTATTATTACCATATCCGCAAGGAAAGGTTTTGACTTTGCATAGACTAAAGGATGTTTGTTAATATAGGTTAACGAAGCTCGGTTAAAAGAAGATTTGGATCAAACTTGGGAAGTCCTCGCTGAACCCATACAAACTGTAAGTATCTCTCTGGCTTTTCTATAATGATCTAGCTACTACATGTAACGCTAATTCACGGAGTTGTAATGGTATTACTATAAAAGGTGATGAGGAGATATGGTGTTCCAGAGCCGTATGAGAAGCTGAAGGAGCTAACAAGAGGAAGATCTGTGAATGAAGAAAGCATACAAGAGTTTATCAAAGGCTTGGATTTGCCTGAAGAAGCGAAATCTCAGCTTTTGAATCTAACTCCACACACATACGTTGGTGCTGCTGCTGCTTTGGCTTTGGCCGTCGACGAAGCTCTGCACTTGTGACATTGATGATGGTCAAAACAGCGATAAGATTGTGCCGTTGTATTAATTATTTTCCAAATGAAATGAGAGGAAGGAAAAAAAGATTAGAACTTATGTAGATCGATGCCTTATACGTCGTCGTTTTGAGTGCTGAGAATAATATTGTACTGTTGTGTTATGTTTCCTCTTTCAGATTTTGACATCAACAAATGTCAAATGATCTTGAATTATCAGTCGTGGCGGCCTTGTATTTTTATTTATTTGTTTCTAAACAATATTGATTCTGAAACCAATTAAAATTTTGGTAATTAGACAGGTCATATATAACGAAAAAAATACATTACATTGGAGTGAAATGATAAAAAGTTCACAAGTTGAATTCTTTTCTTTTGATTTGAGTGATTTATGTTTTTATATATAATAAAGTGCGTTTTTTTTGAAACAATATAATCAAGTGCGTATGGATCAATTTGTAGACAAATATTAATGAAAAGATCAATCAAATGAATTATCCCATAAAAATTTGATAAATAACGTTATGAGCTTTTGTCATATTTAGAGAATTTGCTATGCAATTTTATTGATTGTTACCATTTACATGAATACAAATCTAACCTCACATAAACACTACAAAATCAATTTTCTCAAAAAAAAACATTACAAAATCATTTTCACTGAGAAGAAACTCATTACTTTTCCTTTAGAGTTGGTAAGATCTATCATCTATCTCAATTCTCAAGTCATTCAACTAAAGCATGTGACTTTCAGTAATTTCACCTCTACTTCATGTTTTAATCGTCTTTTACAACAATATCTTAAAACATAAACTTTTAAAATGTCATTTTTAACCAAAAATATAATTAAAAATGTGATAAGTTAAAGCAGCAATTAGTTAATACCATATATAACAACTCCCAAATATCTTCTCACACATTGCTATCGTTTTATTTATGGAAAACTTTCCTAGTGATCAAATTTGATTTTGAGCAAAGCTATCAATTAAATTGAATGAAATATTCCTTGCAAATGTATATCTTCTGCGTTTACCAGTTCATGGCGGCCACAAACCTCGAGAATTCGTCAAAACATGTTTGTTCTCTAATCTTTCCAACGACTTTCAAAACATATATGCTAGCTAAGTCATCCATTTAATAATAACAAATCATTGATCTTAAACCAATAAGGTTTTCGTCGTTACCCACTCCCCTTCTTTATTTCATTACAATACACAACAACACATTAATCATACCATACGATCATTGCACCATCTCTCTAAGATTTCAATTTTCTTCTTATTTTCATTTTGGTGTGTTCATAAAAAAAAAATCAACAATGGGAGCGTACAAATCCGACGACGACTACGATTATCTCTTTAAACTAGTCTTGATCGGAGATTCCGGAGTCGGAAAATCCAACCTTTTGTCTCGATTCACCAGAAATGAATTCAGTATCGAGTCAAAGTCTACCATTGGTGTCGAATTCGCCACAAGAAGTGTTCATGTCGACGAGAAAACCATCAAAGCTCAGCTTTGGGACACCGCCGGTCAAGAAAGGTATACAAATCCTCGTTCCCTCTTTTAAACATAATTTTATTACATATTGAAACCAATTAGTTTGGTTACTCATATAACGATTTTGATTTATTAAAGTTTTTTTGTTTCTTTTCATTTAACTTTAAAAGTATTATTAAAGATTTTTAAATCTTTTTGTTGTTCAAAATGACATCTTATCTTAATACGAAAATATGAAAAAAAATTATCTAGTTACATAAATATAATACCTAAAACTATATCAATATTGAAATATTTTTGCAACAAAAACCAAAACAGGTTACAGTATCATGAATATAATATGGTAGATTGGTTTGGTTTCTCTTTATCTATCAATTTGTTTTGTTGTTACACAGATACAGAGCAATCACGAGTGCATACTACAGAGGAGCAGTAGGTGCTCTTCTAGTGTACGACATAACTCGACACGTAACGTTCGAGAACGTTGAAAGATGGCTCAAGGAGCTTCGTGACCATACCGATGCCAGCGTCGTGATCATGCTTGTTGGAAACAAAGCTGATCTTCGTCACCTTCGTGCTGTTCCCACGGAGGAAGCTAGATCTTTCTCTGAAAGAGAGAATATGTTCTTTATGGAAACTTCTGCTCTTGATGCTACAAATGTTGAGCAAGCTTTCACTCATGTCTTGACTCAGATCTATCGTGTTATGAGCCGTAAAGCTCTTGATGGCACTGGAGATCCAACGTCTTTGCCTAAAGGGCAGACCATTGATATTGGAAACAAGGATGATGTTACTGCTGTTAAGTCCTCTGGTTGTTGCTCAGGTTGAGATCATTGTTTTTTGTTTTTGTAAACTTCTTTTGGAGGGAGGTTTTGGTTCCTGGATTGGTTGTATCTGAATTTTATTTTTTGGAGGGGATATGGTTTAAGGTTGGTTCTACAATACAAACCGAATTTGTATCGAATTGAACAAGAGATGGTTTTGACGAAAAAAAAAAAGAAGGTGGTCCGGTTAAAAATGGTGTTTTAATCGTGAAATTAAACTAAATCGAACCAAAAATATATCGATTAGACGTCAGTCTGTGTTTAAGCTCTGTTTATTGAGTCGTTCTGTGTTACTAAACTGCTATGACTAATATTTTTTCCATCTTTATGAGCTTTTGTACTAAAAAACAACATATTCAATCAATACCACATACAAACTGGAAGTACAATGATTTGCCAAACCCAAAAAAAGAGAAAGAAAAGTTACCTTGTTCCACACGCAGCCAGGTTAGGTACACCGTCCAAACTATGACAACATCTTTCCTTCGAACTCTCATCAATAACATGCGGATGTTTATTGTTTCGTACACTTGACAATCATCATCATATTAATCTTCAAAATGCATGCGGACATTATTTCTTAGAAACAAGCTATGATAGTTGTTATTACGCACTGAAGAGTTGAGAACAATAACAAGAACCACCAAGCAAAGGCAAATAATATGAATATCAAACAATATGGAAGTTGAAAGTAAATGTGGCAGAAATAATCACTTCCCCACGAGTAAATATTCTGAAAAGAGCAAGTAGGTTGATTCACACTTCTCGTGTTGGGCTGGGCTTCTGCAGGTATTTTCCCGATTTTTGTCCATTACAATATCTCATCAGTTCTTAGATTTTTTTTTGGAATTTTATAGTAACAAAATATGTAATGTGCAGGTCTCAATGCGTGTGTCTTATATGACTTCCGTAATCTGAAGTTAGTTAAAAACTATGCAACTGAAATCTAAATAATTTTTTCTTTCCGAACGGAAGAGAATGAACCGCGTATATAGAAGGTAAAGGAAACGAAATTCGTGGTTGACTAAACACTTTACGTTATATAAAATTAATTACTTATCTATTTCGTTAGCTACTAGACCTTACTTGACCTCCACGATGGATCAGTCAATTAAAAGAAAATTTCGAGATGATCCAAAGATTCTCAACATAAGCAATTATGATCATGATAGAAGTTGTTATTTTAAACGGTCGATTGTATAATTCTTATACGACACCCGTCTCATTGACATTTGACACAGTACAAATAAGGATCCCACTATGATAACAAATCACTTAATCTAAACGTCAAAAGATAATAAAAAATAACAAAAATTAAAAGATTTAATTATCAACGACATGGAGAATTGTTCATGCGAAAGTATTCCTCACACATGTCAGTAAACTATATGGAAGCTTTAAAAGTCTATTAAATAATAATCTCTTAATTAAAAAGGTTGTGGCAGAAGAACATCCCTTCACTCAAACAAATAAGGAAAAAAAACTTAAAGTAGCTTTTCTCTCACGTCTCTTATATATCCTCTACGTACTTGATTCATCAATTACACCAAAACCTGAGTAAACCATAGAAAATGAGGCAAGGAAAAAGCTTCGAAGATATGGAGATCAAAGTTGTTGAAGATCATCAAGAAAGTACTAAAGAAGAGATCGAAAACCCACTTCTAGAAGAAGTCGACAAAGACTTTCCCGATGTAGAAAGAACAATATGGATAGAAAAGGCAATAAGTCAAATGTTTCAAAACACAGCTCATTTAGCTAATCTGCGTTTCAGCTCTTATCGCCAATTTTCTCAAACGGTGGTCAATGCGATTTAGCTAGCAAGATCATGAAATTGATTCTAGTGGCCATATGTGGGTTCTCTTGTTTCATACTTAGCTTCACAGATTCTACAGGGACAAAAACGGTACATATTACTACGGATTACCAACATTCCATGGGTTTTGGATCATTGATGGATCCGCAAAGCTTCCTCAAGAGTTATCTAGAAAAAATATAAACCAAGGTTTATAGATTTTGCTCATGATTGTCATTACTGGTGTTTGGTGAGGTCGCTGTATTTGATAGAATTGGCCTGAATCGTTTGTTTCCGCCTTGGAGGTTCTCACGGCGTTGCCGGTAGGGGTTTTTTGTAGTATGTTGTTTGCAACATTTCCTACAACTAATAGGTAGATTACATATAAAAATAATCTTTTTTTATTTTTATTTTTGTAGTTCTGTGGGAACAATTCACACTCTGGATGATAGGGCAAATTGAGTTGTTCTTTAATGAAGCATGTAGATGAAAGCTGGGATTACAATCTATAAGTTGCAGAGAAGTGTAGGTATAGCTTGCAAAACCATATTTGATCTTAAACACGTTAAAACGTTCCTTTCTCCTCTTCTGATCATTTTTTTGTCAAAAAAAAGGAAAAGAAAGGTAATTAAGATTACCTCAAATCGCCATCAGATAGCATGCTTATCTGAATGGACCCCGATGAGAGCGTCGGATCTTTGATCCGGCTTCAGATCTTTTCGATTCAAGATCTGGCACATTGGAGTTCTTGTCCCCTTGTGCTTGCGTTATAGACGGGCGTTCCCCCACGAGTCGTCTCGTGAGTGGCGGACACGAGTTATCTCGCGCCGGAGAGGATTTTCAATCCCCTCTTTGAAATCGGGTACCAATTTGTTGCTCGAACCCTGGTGCGACTCACTTTGCATGCTGAGTCACAACCACTTCGCCCTGGTTCGAATTGGTGTCCGTACTTCCATTTATTTAATACTTAAAATAAACCTCTGAAATCACAAAATTTAACCCCCGGTTTGTTACGGTTCGGTAAGGATTCACAGAAAGAACCTTCCTCTCATCAACCACCGTTTTCGTTCTCGATTCGAACAGATTCAAAGATATTTTGTTCTTCTCGGAAATGCACAGCTGGCGAATGAAATTGAATCCAAAGCCGGTTTATCAAGTATTAAAATCGGTTGCTAATTTGCAATCCTCACTGAATAGATAGAGATAGAATCAAGTCTCATGTCGGATAATTGCAGTTTCGAACAGCTTCAAGTTCATGGGCCTCAGTCATCTATTCTCTGGCCCACACCTAAAATCAGAAAGCTTGAAACTGGAACAATTGTTAAAGCCCAACCTAATAGAGTTTAGAAGAAGGAAGAACAAGAGGACCAAGTTAAACATAGCGACAAGAGACGAGAAAATTAGAAGTGGTTAGGGATAGAAGCTGGGAGAGATGAATCAAAGTACAAATATTGTCATTTTTAAAACATGTAACAATTAGAGAAACCGTAGATAGGAGTCATACGTTAGCTTTCTATTAGAAGTTTGGAGAAAGATCCCACTATTTAAGTGGGAATTCGGTGAAAATAGTCTTGTGTCTGTAAGCTTCTTTTATATCTCAAGATTCCAAGTTAAAAGCTTTTAAGCGTTATCTCTATAACAGCCATTTCTGTTCTTCAATTTGTCCCAGATTGTTTTTATTTGAGCTCATTGAAAGTGGGTTTTCTACTTTCTAGGATGGGGCTTGAGAAAATGTGAAGGGAGTTTCATGGCCGCTTTATGATTATGAATGCGGTGGGATATGGTTCGTTTAGGATGTTTGAAAGGCTTTTCAAAAGTTTTTTTAATCGATGCTAGAGAAAGAAATGGTTGCTATGAGTGCTATGATTTGTTTAAAATTAAAGAGAGATTTTTTTTGTCAACAAAGAGTTACATTTGTTTATGTAGAAATAAAATGAAAAGAAAATACTTCTAGAGGTTGTAGATTTGTGTCAAAAGAAAAAAGAAAACACTTCTAGAAGTTGTAAAAGATAATTGAATGTACCCAAATTTTATTGAAAATCTGTGTCTCTTGTCCACGTAGAGGTCACGGCTAAAATCAAAACAAGACTTGTTAAAGCCAAATACATGGGACCGAAACTTTTGACTACTTCCACTGTCATGGTTGTCCATCGACGAAAACTAAAATTAAGTTTTTATATAATAATTCGGGTAAAATCTTTGTATCAAACATTATACATGCATACTTACAGTTTTAAGCTATGTTAGACTGGGCAGGATCTTATTAAGATTACATTTCACAATAATCTGAATAAATATTTTGATCAGAAAAGCATATTTGAGAAACTTTTATTCTTTCCCTTTGTTTTTAGTCTGTGTTTGCTTTTATGAATCACCATTCACCAAACAATACATAAAATTGTACTCAAAATTAAATGAAAAATTAAAAAAAAAATTTGTCGTCAAGTTTACAGTTTCTATTTTTGTCAATATCGAAAGGCGCACGTACGTGTGTATACAGACCACTTGCTCAATTTGACCAGAGACAACCGTTGATCCATATGTTTTTTTTTTCTTGAATACTTTCTCCAAACAAACCGAAACCGTGTTTTATATATCTTTGTCGCCGTGAATTAGACTCTATATATTCTTTCCTACAAATGTAAATTTCATTTGACTATATATACATCCAGAATTCACCATTTTAGATTAATTAGAAGCCAAATACTTTCATAAACATTTTCAAGAATAAGAAGAAAAACTTGAAAAGATCGAGCTATCATGGTCAGATCAGAACTAGGAGGAAGGAGATTTTTATCTCGAGCTGAAATGGCGCCGGCGTCAATGATTTCTCGCCGGAGCTGTTTAATGTCTCCGACACTAGAGACCATATTTGAAGAAAGGTCCGATGATTTTAACCATCAAAATTATTATTCAAAAGTCGTTGTGGGACAACGACACCGTCTCTTCCTTATCGTTCCGGCGATTATATCGGCCGTGTCTTGTGTTTTGTTGTATAGACATGATCGTGTTGTTCGATTTCCTTGAACATGTTACATAAATACATACATATGCACAAGTAATTCAATGTAATCTATGTATAAGCACAAGAGTTTATTATATAAAATCATATTGTGTCTCTGTTTCAGTTCAGTCCATTCTTTTTTTTGTAACATAGTTCATTCCATTACATTCTCAAATTGAATTAATAACATGTTCTTTGCTCACAAGTTCTGAATTTTATTATGAAAACACATCGCCTTAATCCATCAAAGCTAGATATTGTTGAAATTTGCAAACAAATTATGCCGATATAATTATCAAATATGTTTAAATAGTTTTTGACCTACGCAAACACACATTTTCTAGTAAACAGAACCAGCTCTTCCAAGTCTCTTTAATTCTTTATTTAACCTAAAACCATGGACAGAGTTTGTTATTAACAACATATACAAACTGAAGATTTAAGAAGTAATCAGTAGTCTTTGATAGTCTTGCACAACACAAAGTACAAAATCATTGAGATGAGAAGGGGAAGAAAGATCACAATCCCTTTTGGCGTTTGAACTGCAAAATTACAACATCCTTCTTCAAATATCGTTTCCAACTTAGGCTGGGAGATGCTCCTCGATAAGCGTCTCTGTTGAATCCGATGAGATAGTGAAGGTGTTACCTCTCGCAATGTTTGAATAAAGCTCATTTCATTCGCCATTAGTTATGCAGTTTTAAGAGTCTTTTTGTCTTGAAAATGGGCAGAGAAAAGAGAAGATTAAGGTGTTGTATGAGTTGAAGGATTTGATTGTTTTACTCCTGGATTGGAACAAAAGATAGGTTATTTATATAAATAAGATCAGAAGACTTTTTACGGTTTAGTAATATAAATATGAGAAAATGCTAATATCCAAAAATATCAAAGATAATGACGTGCAAAATTCAGAAGAGGTTCTAGAAAGTAAAATGCAGTTAATGTAATACCCCCGAATAATATCACTTTTACTATTTATACGTTTTATTGTCACACTTTACGTTTTTTCTTCTTAAGATCACACAAGTTTGATATTTTTTATTCTATTGTATAACTCATAATATTTAAAAATTACATAAAAGTTTAGGGAATTAGATAATTCTTCTCTCTTTGCTATGTAGCTCACTGGACATTTCTATATTTTTATATGCTATGATGGATGAATGAAAAAGGATGTTATTTTTTTTTTTCAAATTAAATACGTTTATATGTATATTTGAAAGTAATTGAATCATTAACAATTTAACATACTAATCGTGGACACAGCAAAATGAGATATTTGTCTAGCTTAGCGCCTTCAAAAACTTAATGCGTAATATATAAAATCATTCGATTTTCAAATTGGTTTTTAAAATATACTATTAATAATTTAGTAATAGTTTTAAAATTCCATGAATTTATAGATCAGCCATGCATATAAATAAAAATAAAGAAATAAACAACAGAAAGAACTGAAAAAAAATAGTGAAGCCATCCTTTATTTCAACAGAAAAAAAAAGAAACGGAAATAAATAATTAAATAACAAGAATAATAGAAATTAAAGGTTTCCTTTAAATACTAGGAACAGTTAAAAAAGAATTATTGTGGGGGAAAAGAAACAAACCTGGAACTCTCTTCAATGGCGGAAGAAGGGAAGCCAAATACTACACCTGAACCTGCTCTTCCTTCTCCGCCGGAATCTCCATCAAAACCCGAGGATCCGCCTTCGGAAACGCCTACTCCTCCGGCTAAATTCGATCCTAGTCGAAGTAATTCTCCAATTTCCCTCTCCCTTCTGCAACAATCAAATTGATTCCTAGGGCTAGCTTAGCTTATACCCTTCAATTAGACTGATGTAATATCCCAAAGCTCGTCTCTTTCCCACAAAAACCAATTGGGTCTTTTGACCAAATGTAGAGAAAGAGCTCAACTTTGCTTTGATAATGAGACATTAGAGCTGAATCTGATTGATGTGAACGCTTACTCTGTTTCTTAGTTTCAGATTCATGAATATACGTGTGGTGTAATAGATGTGTATAACAAGTTGAATCACTAAATGCTTCTGAAAGATCCATGCGTCGTTCACCATTTTTGCTCTGTTTTGATTCTTTCAACATCTTCATCAGGTTTGTTAGCTATTCTATGTATCTAACCCAAATGGTTCTTTTGACTCCAAAGTGATTGGGATCATCAGGAGGAAGGCTTTGATTAAGGATTTAGCTGCAGCTTACCACACCGAGTGTCTTTCTTATTGCCGAGAGCTTCTTGAGCTCCAAAAGAGAAAGGGCGAGGTTAGCAAATTCCATCTCTTATCTATTTCATTGCAAAGCACGTTTGTTTCTTCATACGTTCCTATTGTTTGTTTATATGAACTTGTTAGCATTTGGTAGATACATGTTAAGTTGTGCAATGGACCCTATTGTTAATCCTAAACGATGTTGACTCTAAAAATCTAAAACGAGTCAAGCATGAAACTAGTGTGTTGTTCTTCCAAGTAGAGATTGAAGCTGTTAAACTTGGATACCAAGTAGGGATTGAAGCTGTTAAACTTGGACAAATCGGTGAAACTCAATTGCAAAACTTAAGTTCAAGATTCACGTGTTGTAACATGTTTGATTTTGCTCTTTCTGTGCAGCCGTTTCTATACACGAAAGCTCCAGAAGATCTGAGAAAAGAGACGTTGAGGTCTTCTTCCAAACGAGCTAAGAAAAAACGTTGAAAAAAAAGAGAACGTTTAATTGAATCGGTGGTTATATTTTAGATGAAGTGTGTGAAATGATTGAAACTTCATTTGATTATTTAAGTTATATACAGTAGTTACACTTGAACCCATTCAGACATCTCCTAACTAAGAATTTTAGGAAAGGCCCCTAAATTTTTTGGACTTTTCACTTTAGATAGCCCACACTATAGATACTTGTCCAAATAAGTAGACTGGAAAGTTTAATTAATTTTCTTTGGAGTTTTTTTTTTTGAACAAACCTTTCTTTTGGAGTTAACTTTTTAATTTTTTATCTATAAATGTATCAAACATTTTGTATTTCGTCTCGTTTAAATTAATTTTTATTTTTTGCGTCATTTCGTTGCTTTACTCGTAGTTTAAACCCTTGATGGAAATATGACTTTGAACTCACTATAAGTCTATAACCATGTATAAATTATATAGAAATTGCAACAATATGTATCATAGGTGTATGTTGTGGTCCTTCCATGATTATCTAAAAGATAATTAACCAATAAAAATCAAATTCAGTACATAAGCTAGTTTGAACTAATTTACATGTAATGGGTAGTCATAAATTAATTAGAGTGAATCTAATAATAGAAAGGTATATACCTCAGGGTGGACCTATCTTTCAAATCGTAATTAGGGTTTATTCCATATATAGAGCATGTACAAGCTTAATGGACAAAAGTAATCATGAGTCATGACCCACTAGATTCATTAATGGTCCATTTTAAAAGTGCATCAACTTCGCTTATATTTTAATGTACACTCTTGCTTAATACACTTGATCCAATTGGTCATGTAAAATCCCATATTATAACCTCATGTAGATGTGTTCAAAAAAAAAAAGAAAAAAAACCTCATGTAGTTTTGCTGTCTCTTAGTAATTTGTTACAATAAACAAAATAAATAAATTAAATTGATGAAAACATAAATCAAGTTGGTACTGTTTTGTTGGACTTGCAAAAATAATTTTTTATTTGCTTCAGTCACGGCTATATGAAATCTTATCTAAATGAATGAACTACACATACAACAAACCAATTAATCAGTCAATGGATTATGCTCATCGATATAGATATATCATGACTAAGAAGTTCTTTTGTCAAACATATGAAGTCTTTATCGTTGAACTTATTTTGTTAAAAAAAAGAGACTAAAGTGAAATAGAATTAAATAGTTAGATCTTTTATTTGTGTGCAAGGCAGTACGTAACGCACATAGTGGCAATGACCAGAAAATAGTACATGTGCACTATAAAAGGCTGTTTATAAAATCATAACATCACATCACTAACTGTGGTCAAAACAGTACCACTACACTACGAATCTAGTAAAGATTCAGATCCATGCATTATTTTTCATTTCCTAATTATTTATAATAGTTTAGTTCTATAGATATTTACAATATCAATACTCTAAAGTTTAAATTCTTGAAAAAAATACAATGTAACACATAAAATGCATAATACTTTATTCAACAAGCTATATGTTAAAAAAAAAAAACAGGCTATATGTTTTATTTTTCTTTTCCACCTTTTACTACACTAGGGTATGTTTTGCTATTATTATTATTTCGTCTTAAACCAAAACAATATGTATCATTTTAACAATTATAGTTTGAGAAAATTTATAATACACCATTATGTATCTGGTATTCTGCAAAATAACTCTAGGATTCTGTATGCACACGTACTCACGTCTATATACATGCATAGACAGGCGTATGTACATGCTAACCTAAAAAGCAATATATAACTTTTTGTATATTAGACCAAAAAAAAAACTTTTTGTATAACTAAACGATGTTTTCAGTTTTCACAATATTCTTTTCTCGTTTATTTTGTTCAGAGGTCAGGCGGTAAAATGTAAAATAAAATAAACGCATATAAAAGATAGAGGATTGGTGAATTACCAAAGTTGCTATGGACAACAATAGCAGAGAAGAAACCAGATTAGAAGTTATAGAATTTTCTTGTATATACCTTTTTGGCATTTTTGCTGTGTATATTCTGATTGGAATTCTTTTTAAATGAATTGGAAAAGCAGAAACCTAAAATTTTATACACAATAATATAAAAACACAATTGTTTGTTTTCTTTCACAATGTTTTGAGACAACTAATATTTAAAATATGAGAAAAAGAAGAATAAACACATTCATTTTATTTGATTTTTTTTTGAGAAACCATCTATCTATGTATCATATATCTAAGGGTATAATTTCAAATATTAAATATTAAAATTATATTGAAATATCAATATATATTACAGTTTAAAAACTGTGTTCGAGTTTGAGAGCGATAAATAGAGAGTAAGAAGAAATTTGGATGACCAAGAAGCAGACACGTGCAGTGGTCTGGTAAAGGCAACAGTGATCGAGAAGTCAGCAAGTGTCCGTTAAGACAGCGACACGTGCTCTCGAGCCCGTCGTGAACCACTTGCTCCTCTTTATGCTTCTCGTTTATTCTTCTTAATCACTACTGTTATTGAATTCCACAAATCACATTAACTATCCTCTCCTTATTAAAGTTAATTCAAATTGCGCGAATGCAAACACATGTTTAGCCCTTAAATTAATCTTAGGTGTTTATTCTAGTATGAGTTTAAGCGGTGTGACATAAGATGTGACATAAGATATGACATAATATATATTATAAAAATATGGGTCTGCACTCTGCATTCTTGATAAATATGATTAGTAGGTGGGAAAGAAATTTATAAAGCTATCTAAAGTAAAAAGTTAGTTACATAGAGTATATATGTTTGTTCCATACATTAGTGTATATATATATATATGTTTTTTGTCAACATATATATATATGTTTGTTTGCAAAAATATGTGTAATTTTGGATTAAACATCATCGCTAAAGCTTAGACAACTCAGTTAAAATTATGTGGAATTTAGTTAAAACAAGTTTTACAGTGTCACGTGTACTTATTATAGCTAATTTTGAGCTTATTTCTTAATTTGCTAGACCAATTCTAGGGTGTTAAGCCTATTTCTACAAAGAATCAAACAATTTGCAATTTGATGGATGATACTATAATGTATTTTGGATCCTTGAAATTACGTAATGTTGCCAAGCTTTCTATAAGGAACCTTGCCGATCAATGGTTAAAGAGATAAAAAAAATGCTATTAGATTCGGGTTTATATACGATTTCCAATTTAAAGCGATTGGTAATAAATGGATTGTTCGAATTCTTACTCAGTCCACCGAGTTTTTATACAATAGTTATATATCCAGTCGACAGAATCAAATATTAATTAAAAATTTACAATTTTTAGGATCTTGATTCTAATATCATATCAAATTCAGATTTATCATAAATTTCCAACTTAGAATTTCCCAAAATTAACTACTCAGTCTCTGATACGGATCACTTGAAGCGTTGGAGAGATCAAAACATGATAAGATTCTCGCTAGCCCTGGGCATTCGGGTATTCGGTTCGGTTCCGGGTAAGAACCATTCGGTTCCGGATATATCGGTTAAATCATTCTTATACCCAATAGGTACTTATGAGATTTCGGTTCGGTTTCGGTTCGGTTTCGGTTTGATTTCGGTTTGGTTATGGGTACCCATTTAATATGTGAATAGAATATATATATACAAAACATTTTAGTTAACATGTTAATTCAAGTGGCCTAGCGGTTACACACTTACATATTCGTCAATTAAACAAGAATTAGAGTCACTAAGATGTTAATTTTATAAGTTTTATTGTAATTTAATAGAGAATTACTATATATATGTATAATATAAGAGAGTAGGTAAAAGATAATGTGGTATGGTGGTAACAATGTTCTCACTGATCCTATCGAACCCGGATTCGAATGTGCTTGATAACATTTTACCTTATATTAGAAAGTTGAAACTTTATTTTTCGGATATTCGGATACCCATTCGGTTTTCGGTTCGGTTCCGGTTCGGTTCCGGTTTTTCGGATATAGAAATATAGGAACCATTCGGGTATTTGAGGATTTCGGTCCGGTTCCGGTTTCGGATATTTTGCTCCGGTTCCGGTTCGGTTTTTCGGATCCGGTTTTTTTGCCCAGGGCTAATTCTCGCGTATAAACCCTTCACATTTTGATCTTTTTTTAATCTTATTTGTTTGACATGTTTTTTAAAAAGAACAAGATAAAACTATTTAACTCATAGTAGCTACAAAATGCTTAAAGGCTTAAAGCTGATATTTACATATATACTGTGCAAGTAACTGTCTCCATCCCAACACGTACATTTAATTTATTTGTATAAACCATCGAGCACAAGCTACACAGAAAGTAGGTAATGCTATTCAAGTTCTGTAGGCACATCCGACCTGACCTAGTTGAAAAAGATCCGACTTAATTTTTCTCGTCTTTCTTCTGATGACATCTCTATTTGCTTTTAAAAAAATTTATCATCAGAATATAACCACAAAATTACCGAGTACAACATTTCTAGTCAGTCACCAAAATCTTGAAGGCGGTTAGCTTAAATAATTTTTGAAAAAACATATCTACAAGCTTCTACATGTATTCCTTTTTATTTGCAAAAACATACAGTCTATAGCTAACCAGCCCACATCAATGGTTTATTTAGCTATTTCTATTAATTTTCAAGAATTGATTTAGTTTTGTATCACACTTAATAATAGTATATGTTTCTAATTTTATTTTAAAGTTGGTAAACACAACCTGTTGTGTGCGTCTTTTTTTGGGTGTAATGTGCGTCTTTTATTAATGCCAAAATCAGACAAAATTTGTCCGCTTTGAAAAAATTAACCATTTTACATTAAATAGAGGAATATGGCAATTCAAATATTTAAACCATTTTACATTCAATAAAATTAAACCATTTTACATTCAATAAAATTAATCCATTTTACATTCAATAAATATTATTTCCAAGATAAATGATGATAATTTAATTCAGATATTTTATAGAGGAACATGGCAATTCAGGGAAAAAGTCATGTAATAAGGGGTAGAACTGGAACTAAACAGAGAAGACTGGTTTGTGTCCAATTTCTCTCTCTCTCTGATCATCACTCCTTTAAATCACCATCAAAGAAATTCCAATTTTCTCGGATTTTCTTTGTAATCTTTATTCTTACAATCCCTAAAACCCTAGTAGCCCTCTTTCACGCAACTCAGCTCAAAGCTCAACCTCCTCTGTTCCTTGTAAGTCTCAGATTATCTTATAAAGTTTTGAACTTTTCCCGGAAAAAAAATAAACCAATCAGATAAAGAATCGGAATTTTGAGTTTTTTTTTTTTACAATTATGATTCGAAAACCCCAAATTTTCAGATCGAGGATTCATATTTCTTGATGAGAATTTCTAAACTAGGAAAGCCAAATTCAATTTAGAAAGAAGCCTATTTGTTTAAACACTTTGTTTCAGACAAATCGAGCAAGAGAGCTTGTCTTGACACCTGTTTCATCTAGAGTCCAGCGATCTGCATAGAATCCAGAACACTATAGCAATAAAATTTAATTTAATTTATCTCCTTGTTGGTAACTATGAAACAACAACTCAATTTATTACTATTTCTTTACATAATTAGAGAAACACACCAAAATCTTTATATAGAGATTGAACTCGATTTCTGCATTTTTTGTCTTGTTATCTTTAAAGCCTCCATTGATACTTGCTTCAGCCGAAAGTTGCTGTGTTCATATCAATTAAACTAGCTTAATTATTTTTATCATAGCTTCTGATTCTCCTTGTAGCTGTTCTTCGATTTCTCACTTTAATCATCCCTTTTTATCATCATCAGCAGTGTTATTAAGATGATCATCTTTAAACCCATTTGCTCAAAATCATCTTTTTTCAATCTGTCAGATCTAAAAAGAGTAGATCATCAAATTCCAAATCAGAATAACTGATATTTAAATATGTTCATAAATGAAAGTCCATCTCTTAGAAAAGTATGTAGATAAGGATATGACATAGGCATATATGTATATATATATGTGTATATCTAGAGATTTGTTCTTCTGATGAGATTGTTTCTTTGGTTTTATTTCATCTTCTTATCTGCAGGCCTGAGATTGTTTCAGACAGTGCTTTTGATGACTCTGCAACAGTACAGCTGCTGCAGACAAGCTTAAACGAAGCTGTATCTACTGACTTTGATGGTGAAATATCAAAAACCCTAATTTTAATTTTAATTTTATTTCTTTTTTCCTCTGAGTGTTTTTCATCATCAATGCTTGCACAGTACAGTGGGTAAGCAATAGAAAGTTCAAAGTCCCAAACTTTATTACTCCTTTAAATCCCAAGAAAACCCACCAAATAAAAAAAAACCTTTAGATTTTTAATTTTTGGGGGAAACCAGAAAAAATGCCCTAAATGGTTATAGAGAAGCTTAGGAATGAGATTGTTGGTGATGATGAAATGATTGGAGATCTGATGAAGAACAACAATGGCGACGTCGTGGATACCAACACCAGCAACACCCGGTTAAGCCGGTGGCATCACAACTCTTCGAGGATCATTAGGGTTTCGAGAGCTTCCGGTGGCAAAGATCGACACAGCAAAGTCTGGACTTCCAAAGGCCCACGTGACCGGCGTGTCCGGTTATCAGTCTCCACCGCTCTTCAGTTCTACGATCTTCAAGACCGGTTAGGCTACGATCAGCCCAGCAAAGCCGTCGAATGGCTAATCAAAGCTGCGGAGGATTCCATCTCCGAGCTCCCTTCGCTCAACAACACAAATTTTCCGATGAACGATGACGAGATTCAGACACAAACCGGTGTTTCTGCTGCTGCGGGTAACTCGTTGTCTAAATCGGCTTGTAGTAGCAATTCGGACACGAGCAAGAACTCTTCCGGTTTGTCTCTCTCGAGATCGGAGCTAAGAGATAAAGCTAGAGAACGAGCTAGAGAGAGAACAGCTAAAGAGACCAAGGAGAGAGACGGTAATAACAACAACCACCACACTACTACTTCGTTTACCGATCTGTTAAATTCCGGTTCAGATCCGGTTAACACTAACCGGCAGTGGATGCCTCCTTCTTCGTCTCCTGCTCAAATGGAGTATTTCAGCTCGGGTTTGATTCTCGGGTCGGGTCAAACCCATTTCCCGATCCAAACAAATTCTCACCCTTTCTTAGCAATCTCCGATCAACATCATCATCATCATCCTCATCAAGAGTTTTCCTTCGTTCCCGACCATCTGATAACTCCGGCAGGAGCAAACGGCGGTGGAGCTTTCAATCTCGACTTCAACATGTCGACAACCTCCGTGGCGTCCACCGGGTTCAGTGGTTTCAACAGGGGGACCCTTCAGTCCAATTCAACAAATCATCATCATCAGTCTTTTCTCGCTAATCTACAGAGGTTTCCATCATCAGAAGGTGGTGGAGGTCCACAGTTCTTGTTCGGTACGGGTGCACTGCCTGCAGAGAATCACCACCCGCACCACAACAACAACAATCACCAGTTTCAGCTTTACTATGAAAACGGATGCAGGAACTCAGACCAAAAGGGCAAAGGCAAGAACTGATGATAACTGTATTACCATTTGCTTCTTTTGTTTTATGTTTCTTTATTTATTTTTGCTTCATTCATCACCCAAATGTTAAATCTTCTTCTTGGTTTATCTTCTGATTATCATCCTTAATATGTGTTAAATCTGTCTAGGGGTTTTCCCTTTTTGTTTAATGGTCCAGTTTGGAAATCTTTTTGAATTGGGTTTGTAATGTTGTATTTGTGATAATATCATTTGGTTTGTGGTTTATTATTTTGGTATGAAAATTTAATCTCTTTGTGTTACAAAAAGAAAAAAAAGAAATTTAATCTCTTTAGTTAATTGTTATAGTACTTTTTTTTTTGTGCAACAATTGTTATAGTACTAAGATACTGTTTCTTGGTATTCATGAACAAGTATAGGCCAAGGTAATAGGGCGAGCCTTTTAAGAATACTAGATTGAATCAAATCAAATATCAGAATAAGAAAAATACGGAAATTAAATGAAGAAACTTAAAATGTAAGATGAAAATATAAAAATTTCACATTGATAAGAAGAAAAAATAACTATGATGGATGATAACTGAAACTGAAAATTTAGGGCAATGCCCATTATGTATTGAAGAGAGTGAAAATTAAAATGATATGTCTCCTGTTGTGATCTCTGTTTGGTTCCCTTCTTCCTTAGCATCTCTCTCATGTCTTTCTTTCTGTCTCTCTCTATATGTATTGTTTCATATCTATCTATATAGGAGTATAATATATGGTATATCTTCCACATCTGACAGCTGTTGCCTTCAACAATGGCTATTCCCAAATTTTCATAATTTTTGTTATGATCTGTTTTTATTATTTTAACTGTTTTAACTTTTTGTTTCATGGGCTACTTGATCTTCTTCTGCACCCACATGGCTAACCCATCTTTTAGGGTACTAGACAAAGTATTATTAAATTCATTCTTTTAGTTGTTTATTTATTTTAGGAAAGCTTTCAACTTTCGTGTGGTTTTGGGATTTAAAGTAAAGTTGGTGTACTTGTGTTTCATGTGTTCTAAGGGCTTTTTCATGTTTAAAGAAAATAAAAAGGATTCGTTGAAGTCATCTTTACTATCTTTTTTTTTTTATTTAAAAAAACATATATGCAAACTGGCATTTGAAATGTTGCTGATAAATGGCAAAATCCTATCGTTTTTGAATTCATAAATAATATTATAGATTTTTATCAAGACTTGTTTACTGTAAGATTTTGTGTGTATCCAATTTTGCTTCTTTCGTCAGTATTAAGGTATTTTTCTTGGTGTTCCGAGTTCCAATGTTTGATATCGTCTCTGTTCATCATCTTTAGCGCACACTTTTCGAATTAATTACTCTTCTATCTGCAGCTTCTGAATGAAGAGAGTCAAATGGTCCATGTTATTTTTTATGATAAGTTTTTGTCATATTTATAATGATTAAAAGATTGAGACAAAAATATCGTTTTAAAGTCAATGGTCCATAGTTACAAATGCAAAATGATAGAAAGAAGACAACAAAATGAAAGAAACATAAATGATCCTTTTGAGAGTTACATCGAACGTTTTTTTTTACGAATGGATCACAAACCAGTTCCAAACCGAAAGAAAACTAGACACAGTAGTTCTAGAAACTGGTAGTATGTAATTTAATCTCTTGTGTTGAAACTGTTTCCTTTAACGTGAAATTGATGTTTAGACTGCAAAAAGTAGAACTTAGCCCAATTAAGCTCCCTTACGTCTTTGAAAAGAATTGTGTAGCCATCTTTTTATCGTGACTGTATGAAATTGATGTAGCATTTTTTGTGTGGTATTTTCTTTACTATTTATATCGCGATTTGTCACAGAAAAATCATAACTAAAGTAGCCACGTTATGTCGCTAAATATCTGTAGCCAGTCTAGCCAGGACGAATACACGGCTGTTTCAAAAAGTATAAAAAACAGTTGGGCCTTTAATAAGGATTAATGTGTTAAAATGATAAATGGACTTAAGGCCCACGTCCCTCTCGCCTGCCCCTACAGATGAGACGTGACATTAATCTATTTCGTCTTCTCAGACAATCGTCTCAGCTGCGAACCGACGCCGTAGACTAATCCTAGTATCTGAAGACTACGACTACGTACATCATCTTCTCTCGCTCTGCTATATCCTTCCTTTTTCAATTTGGTTTTATTTATATGGTTCTCGGTATATGAAGCTCAGATATTACTTTTTATTCATGTTTGTTGATGGATCCTGGTAGTGATCGTGAACTGGTTCCTTGTTGATGATTGATTAGTGTTGAAATTAGAACTAGTGTTGCTCGAATTTGTAATTGTCTTGTGAGTTGTGATGATTACGTCTTCTATAAGATTCATAGTTCAAAACTTTAATTGTTCTTTGTTGTGTGTTCTTGATGTTATAAGTATATATATACAAGAAACAAGAACCTGTCGTGGGAATGGAACAAGAAGAAGCAGAGAGAAGCACCAACGTTGTTGCATCAACCTCTGAAGGGTCGGATTTAGATGCGATAGCTCGAGTGAGGAAGCTCTTGTTTCGCCAGATGCTGGTTGGAATCAAAGACGGGAGATTCTTCCTTGGCAAATTCCACTGCATTGACAAACAAGGAAACATACTTCTCCAAGACACAGTGGAGTATCGCAGCATAAGAAGATCGTCTCCTTCGCCTACCGAACAGCGTTGTCTTGGTATGATCCTTATCCCTTCCTCTTGCAGGACGTCTTGCCATGTCGACTGCTCTATCGAGGAACAGCTTTCATTGATCCAGCTTAAAGAGTAGAGCCTGTTTTAAAGACTTGATTAGTAAAATTTATTTAGATTGCATCAACGTGTAACAAAATACTAGTATATATTATGGATTTGGTATCTTCCATGTCCTTGTATGTTTCCCATACATGCATTCGAAACCCTTTTGGAAATGTTTTTGTATTTACATTTAGAAGACAAAAGTCTTAAACTTTTCAAATTGTATTATCAACAACAATAGGAAAAAAAAAAGAAGATTCAAAGTATGTTTTCTTCAGAATCCGTCTCTGTAAGCTGTTCCATACACAATGGGGGTAGGGTACTGTTCGAATAACGTTGTTAATGGCAATGGGCAAAGCTATCACCTGAAGACATACCGGTCCCTGCGACACAAAACAGTTTCTTACTCGAAGTTAGACAAACAGAGGATCGAAGAACAGAGTTTATCTCTATGTTCATGTATTGGTAAAAAAAGATCACATAATTCAGGGTGAAGGTATCTATCTCGCTGCCCAACCCACCTAATGGGTTGATGTCAGCATCAGTGTCTAACTCTTGTCTAAAGTGTTTTTTATATCCATACTGTGATTTTTAAATCTTAATTTTATCAGTTGTCCTAGACCGTGAACCTGGGTTAATCTTGAGGTGGTTCTGTGGGCTGAGATCATGACCCCATATGAGACCTTTGTCGTTGACTGTAGGAAGTAGGAACATTTGCGTTCATGCATATGCACTGACACTGTACAGAGTAGTATAATCTAATAGGATTGCAGAAACTTTGGCTGCATACACTGAAAAAGATGACTATTAAATAGAAACTTAGCTGTCTTACTTTGTAATATAGTACAAATAATAACAGAGACGTACCTAATTTTGTGACTAACGAGATCTCTATCAGGAGAATATTCAATCCAATTTGTTTTATTTTTCTAATATTCTTCTTATAGTTTTCTTCGCCACCTTCCTTCTCAAGAACACCAAGCCGCCCCTCTCTCTTTCTCTCTCGGTGAGCTCTCAGTAAACTTATCTTGTTTATGATTTGTTTGTGAAAGATCTTCTGATTTTAGAATCTGTGTCAGATTTTTTTTGGGTATGATTATGTGATCGCTTACTGTACTGTTATAGTTGACTCAGCCCTCGTTCTTGTTTATGATTCTTGAAAATAATTTTTGATTATGAAAACATGAAAGATATGTTTAATTCAACGCAGAAATTTATTAAAAAAAAATGGAGATAACGAACGTGATGGAATACGAGAAGATCGCAAAGGAGAAACTACCAAAGATGGTTTATGATTATTATGCATCTGGTGCGGAGGATCAGTGGACTCTTCAGGAGAATCGTAACGCCTTCTCCAGGATTCTGTAAGGAGTCTTTATTTTTTTTATTTTTATGTTCCTTTTAACTGTTTCAAAGTATATTAATTGGTTTTGGTCGTGTGTTGATTAAAAAAATAAAACAGATTTAGGCCTCGGATTCTGATCGATGTAAGCAAGATTGATGTGAGCACGACTGTTTTAGGGTTTAACATATCCATGCCGATCATGGTTGCTCCTACTGCTATGCAGAAAATGGCTCACCCTGATGGTATATGTCCTTTTTTATTAGAGTTATATGTCTTGTCAAGAAAGAGACGTAGGTTTTGTCTTAAGAGTAACTTTATGTGATGCAGTCTCATTAGTTCACTATATGAATGAAATGGCTTTATTGTTGTCGCAGGCGAGCTTGCAACCGCTAGAGCTACTGCAGATGCAGGAACTATCATGGTTTTGATTCTATCTCTTCCTCTCTCTCACACCTTATTGGATATTCATTTTTTGTGTCCTTTGATATTTTCTTGAAAGGCTCTCTCGTTTTGTTTTTAACTGTGGAAAGTATTGTTTGATATTTTTCAGACTTTATCATCATGGGCTACTTGTAGTGTTGAGGAAGTTGCTTCCACAGGACCTGGGATTCGCTTTTTCCAACTCTATGTAAGCATTCACATGACCTTTCATGTATTTATTTTTTCTATATGTTCTGGCTTGAGCTTGGCTATTGATTCAGGTCTATAAGGATAGAAACGTGGTAAGGCAGCTTGTGAAACGAGCTGAAGAAGCTGGTTTCAAAGCGATTGCTCTTACCGTTGATACTCCTAGGCTCGGGCGCAGAGAATCCGACATCAAAAACAGGTGATGAAACAAAAAGATATATAAACCAATTTGTGAGAGAGATTTTGCTTGTCTTGATGGATATTATCTTTGCAGATTCGCGCTTCCTAGAGGTCTGACGTTGAAGAACTTCGAAGGGTTGGATCTTGGGAAAATAGACAAGGTCAGTGGCTACAAATGATGAAATACATTTGGGATCCAAAAGCTTAATGCTTATATATCTTTTTGTTTCTGTTGATAATTGTAGACCAATGACTCAGGGCTAGCTTCATATGTTGCGGGTCAAGTTGATCAGTCACTTAGCTGGAAGGTTGGAAATATGTAAATAAGTTTTGTTCAGTTAACAACTATTTTTGTATATCCATAAACGTAATAGTTTTCTTGCTTTCTTGTTTTCTTCTTCTAATAGGATATAAAGTGGCTACAATCTATCACAAGTTTGCCAATTCTTGTCAAGGGTGTTATTACAGCTGAGGATGGTAACACTCAGCATCAACCTTTTTTACTTTTAAAAGTTCTCATAAAGTTAAGAACATTCCTTCAATCATTTGATATTTTTGGCAGCAAGAATCGCGGTTGAGTATGGAGCTGCAGGGATTATAGTTTCTAACCATGGAGCTCGTCAGCTTGATTATGTCCCTGCAACTATAATGGCTCTTGAAGAGGTTAACCACTCAACAGTTTTAACTAAAGCCTTCATCTTCTTCTTTTTTTTCATTCTTGTGTTATGGAAATTTGAACATGATTCGACCGGTTAATTTTCAAATATCACAGGTGGTTAAAGCGGTGGAGGGTCGGTTACCGGTGTTTCTTGACGGTGGAGTTCGCCGTGGAACTGATGTCTTTAAAGCATTGGCTCTTGGCGCTTCAGGTGTCTTTGTAAGTTCATCCATATCACACACTTTTAGCTCTTGTAGTTTATTCCTCTGTTTTATCCTTTTTACTACTTCTTCACATCCCATTGATCTAAGCATGTGCCTACTTTTTGAAATAATAATTACTTGTTTGGTTAGGTTGGGAGGCCTAGCTTGTTCTCTCTTGCAGCGGATGGAGAGGCGGGAGTGAGGAAGATGCTGCAAATGCTAAGAGACGAGTTCGAGCTGACAATGGCACT
The DNA here is from genome assembly GCA_016432835.1 of Brassica nigra. Taxonomy (NCBI): domain Eukaryota; kingdom Viridiplantae; phylum Streptophyta; class Magnoliopsida; order Brassicales; family Brassicaceae; genus Brassica; species Brassica nigra. The sequence goes on along the minus strand of CM028247.1, from coordinate 8,405,783 downwards.
AAGTGGCTGCCGTTCCCTGAGAGAGATCAGTCGGAACCACATCAAGACCGATTGGGACATTCCTCATTGCCTCCCGGCCAAGCTGTAAGGGGAAATCTTATTCACTTCTTTTTATAGTCATCAAAGATAATGAAAAGAGAGATGGTTGTTTTGAATTTATGAACCAATAATGTCTTTTGCAGTAGAAAATTTCCATTTGAATAAACAAAAGTTGCATATGAGAATTCAGTGATAGTATTTAAATGTTAAGATCAAAATATGTATTTCCTTTTTACCGATTTAAATTAATATTGCATGACAACCTCTTCGCTATTCCTAATCTTATCTTTAATTTCCCGATCGAATTTATTGTGTGGCATAGCACAGCAAGAGGGCCGTGTGTCAAAAGCAAGAGTGTCAGATACTTTCTTCCTCTGTAATTTATAGCAAGAAACGTTTTTAGTGGGTCTTCTGACTCGAAGGGTTTTGTAAGGAAGACTCAAAACGACGTGAATTTATGGTTTCCAAATTTCCACGAAAGTGACAAATAATAAAATCAAAATAAGCATATACTAGCATTTTAGACAAACACATACACACCAATATTAATTAGAATACAAACATTCGTATTCTTACAGGTTTTGATTTTATGTAGGTAGAAGTTTCTTAATATATTTTCAGTTTAAGATCAAATACCATCTAAGAACATCATCACCGGTAGAATTTCACCATATTTATTTATTCCTATTAAAAAAATAAAAATTGAAAAATATAGGAGAAAGAGGAGAATACAACTATAGTCTCTTATAATTCAAACATTCGAACTGTCACATATTGTGATTTATGTAAGAAGAAGTTTCAAAAGGCATGATCAAATTAAGATACAAAAGACGTTTATTACATAATCATAACTTAGTAAATGACAGTTGGAGAACACACATACATACATATGCTTCACAAAACACTTAAAAAAAGAGAAATGGTGCTCATCATGCGAACTATTTTTGGTTTGTTTCGACATAGAGTTTACTTGACCCACTTGTGTATGAAAGGAGAGAAGATATGTCCAATCACTAATCCGCAGAACACACCAGGTACATAGGCAATAACCGCTGCTTTCAAACTAATCACTTGTTCTTTTGGCTCCGAAAAATCCTCAGAGTCTTGTGGTGTAAAACTCGGGACATGATGATCAGTTTTTCCACATATATCTTCGAGACCGAAGAGTTTGGGATTGTCCATGAATGCAGAACAATTTTGTCTTTGAAACTGTGTACCTCGGGGTATTGGACCTTGGAGATTGTTGTGGGAGAAATTTACGACCGACAAAAAAGAGAGGCTGCCAAAGTTTCCAGGAATCTGACCTGACAGCTGATTCCGGGATAGATCTAGCGCTTCAAGGTTAGTCAGATTTGTCAGTGATTGAGGTATACTGCTAGTGAATGCGTTACCTGACAAGTTGAGAAGAATCAATCCTTTCAACAATCCAATGGATTTGGGGATCTTACCGCAAAACTTGTTTCCTGAAAAGTCGATAGCTCTGAAGTCTGTCGGGATCAGCTCAAATAACATATCGACTCCTTTGTTCACCATTTCCATCGAAATACGGTAGAGATAACCAAATTCCATGTAATCTAATCGATCTTCTTTTAACGTGGTCATTTCACTCCAGTTGGCAAAGTAGAAAGGCGGCAAAGTTCCGTTGAAGTGGTTATGTGATATATCGATGATTTTTAGACTTTGAAACCCAATGGACATGTGAGGATGGTGATACAACGGCCCGTAAAAATCGTTTGATCCTAAGATCAGTACATTTAACGACGGCAGAGAGCCCATCCGAGATGGAAACTTGTCCTTGATTTTGTTGTTTTCCACATTCAAAAGTAGCAAAGAAATGCAGTTGATCAACGATTCGGGAAGCTTTCCCTCTAACCGGTTGTTGCTGACGTCGACCGACACTAACTCCGTAGCATTGACAAATACATCCGGAAGAATACCGGTGAGATTGTTGTTTTAGAGATTCAACCCTCTCAAAACAGTAATGGTATTCCTCAAACATCGAGGGATGGAGCCACTGAAGTTATTGTTGGACAAATCCAGATTTAAGGGGGTTAACGGATTAAGCTTGCAGAGACAATGAGGCAATGGTCCTTGGAAAGAATTTGAACTAAAATCCATCGTTTGTATATCACCATCCAAATAGCCATAGTCTAATTTTCTAAAACTGCTGAAAGAGTTGTGAGAAAGCAACAGCGTCAACACGCCCCCAAACCAACTTGGTATTTCACCTTCCAAATTATTGTTGGAAAGACAAAGAGTCTCCGGAGTCATATAGTCAAAATCTGATGATTTGGGAAATGGGCCACTTAAGTTGTTGTGGCTTAGATCTAGCTCAACGAGGTTCTCAAATTTTTATAAGGATTTTGGGATAGGGCCATCGAATTTGTTTTGATCAAGCGTTAGAACCCAAAGCTTAGGGGATGAAGATACATTCTTAAATACTATGGGTCCCTTAAACTGGTTTCTCCCTAAATCAACCCTTCCTAACAAAGAAATCATGAAGAGGGATGTAGGAAAAGGCCCAAAAAATGAGTTTCCACCGATATGAAAAAACTCCAAGTTGTGGAACCCACTCATGTCAGATGGAAACGTGGATTTAAATAGATTATCGCCCATATCTAAGCCAGTCAAACTGGAGGTTAAGTTTAGTAGTGAAAGAGGGAATTCACCAGTGAATTGATTGTATGAGATATCAAAAGTGGACAGCTTAATCAAGTTGGCAAATGAAATTGGTATATTTCCACGGAACTTATTATTGTTAAGGAGTAGGTGTTCTAGTTAGGTTAGGTTACTGATTGAAGCCATAACTTCACCTACTAGATCATTTTCAGAAAGGTCGAGCTTTTTGAGATGAGAGAAATTTCCTAGTGAAGAAGGAATCTTTCCATAGAGATCACAATCTTTAAGAGTTAGGCTACGAAGATGTTCGAGTTTGAAAAGACTACTATTGTTTTTTCAGAGAGTTACTAAGACGGGTGTAGCTAAGGTCAAGCGAAATCACCTTGCCAGATTTTGCATAGCACGTGACACCCTCCCAAGAACAGCAATCACTACTCTTGTTCCATGAACTTAAAAGTGGACTTGAGATGGATCTATTTACCGGAAACTCGTGTTTGAACTCCAGAAGAGCATCCCTCTGATCATGACCGCAAGGAGAAGCAAAAGCGTGTAGAACAAGGAAAACCAAGAAGAAGAAATACAAGGTAACAATGCCAGAAAAGCAATAAGATTGATTTGAAATCGTCATTACCCCCTTCTTTTTCTTCTTCTTTATTTTGTGTGTTGTGTGGAAAGTGATAATTTTTTTTTTTAAATGCGTATGGCTTATGCAGCTCTTCTTAAAAAGAAAAGAAAAACTCCGTTTGGCTTGACTTTAGCAACTCTTGCGTCAAGTCGTCGGATAAGCTTTGATTTTGCCAAGTCTTCCAATCCTCTCTTCATCAGTGACATGTGTCTCACACTTTTTCCACATAAACCGAGTCTTACGACAAAGACTACAAGATCTCCACATAATAGGTCGTAGAAGATTTGTTCAGTTGATCATTTATTTTTGTTCCGTTCCGTCTGCTGATATTCAGAAACAACTTAATAATGTCGCTTCTTTGCATCGTTTGTTTTCTTCTTTCATGATATATAAAGTTGCTCCAATCTATCACAAGCTTGTCAATTCTTGTCATAGTGTTGTTACAGCTGAGGATGGTAATAATCTGCATCAACCCTTCTTCTTTAAAATCTCAGAAAAGTTATAGAATATTCCTTCGAAATTTCTTGCAAGAGTCTCCAAATGCTAAGTTCCAACTGACAATCACTAAGTGGCTGCCATTCATTGAGAGATATCAGTCGAAGACGACTGCGACATTCCCCATACTAATTAAAACGTACGTAGGAAGTTTCAGCTAAACCTTTGCACAAGAAGAGAAGAAAGTAACCTTTCTAGATGATGCTAAGCAGCACAGAACAAGCATAAAGAAAATACCATTGACTTCTAAGACAAGCATAAAAGATCATACACTGAAACAAACACTAAAACGATACAAAAGACGTGTGAACGAACATTATGCTGCAAATTGATAAGCTTGACCAGCTGTATTTCTATAAGTAGATAATGGACGTGAAGGCATAAGAATAAATATGGATAGAGGAGTTGACTGAGAAGTCAACAAACAAAGACTCTTTCTCATATGCAGTCTGTTCTGTTGAGATGAAGATTAGATATAAATACAGAATCATTAATGAAGAAGTTTCAGTCGTTTGGACTGAGTTGATAAGAGACTGAGAGAAGAATATGTAGCTCAAACTCTGTCACAAACTCCCACAGCCAATATGCAAATAACAATTAGCCATGAATATTTAACATAATTTCATAATAATTAATAAAGAAAAGTTTAACGACTAATTACTGGAGATGGTTACCAGGTGAGTCTCCCATTGGTCGGTCAAGAGTAAGTCGATGCTTTCGTTAGTAACTTAATAAGACTTGGGCTTGCTTACACATAAAGGTTTTTAAGCCCATTGTATGGAAGAGCTAACTCGAACAATCTGTGCGTCGAGATTCTCGTCTTATCTTGGAGTCACTGATTGCTCCATTGTAGGTCCACGCTTATATCTTTACATACTGCCCCAAATTTTGATAATCCAACTTCTTTAGATTATTTAGCGGCTGAGAACTACAGACCGGGAACTTATAAAAAATTGATGACAATGATAAAAACAAGATGCTTCCTTCAACCCCCGGCCTCCAATGTAGTTACTTCATCAGGTTTGATGATTTTCACTACTATAGTATCCTATATCAATTCAATTTTCTTCTCCCGAATAAAACTTTGAATATCTGCTATACAATCAGAATTGATTTTATTATTTTTCTTTCAATAACAGTTTCGAGACTTTTCTGATCTGTAACTATATATGAAACGGAACAGAATTGATGAACTTAATATATGGTTGACCTTCATGACTATTTGTTTTGGATGACGACCATCGAAGAGATAAACAACAATTTAATTTGGTCCAAATAATTTGGATGAAAACGAAAAATGTTACAACGTGGTTGCATTAACCATGCAACGTTTGTAAACAACATGAGGTCCATGACATCACCATCATACATTCATTTGACAATCCCACCGTTTGCATCCGTATATATAGCGAGTTACACTTGCACGCTTTTACAATATACTAGTGACTGTATAATACTATCTATCTATACATGATTCATAGGTGGCTTCACTTAATACCACGAATTTCTTGCCCATCATATATAATGTTCAAAATCTATGGATTATTTCAACAGTTCTTTGCTGGTTTCGGGTGTTTAATGTATATATATACGTACGAGAAATACATTTGATTTTTAAGATCGTCATTTCTACTGTTTCGTCATTGCGCTAGTCATCTTTTATAGTGATACAGCTAAGTTTTTATATTCATCTCACTGTAAGAGTCAACGCATGCATGAACGCAAATGATCCTAGTCAGACTCATGAACCATATAAATATTTGGAGTTTATATAACATAATATAAGATAAAATAAATTCTATGTAGATGGATTAAACTTATATCATCAAACACGCGCGAACATTTCATTATCTAGCAACTTAACACTGCTATTTTGTTATATCATTTTTAATGATAACTCTAAAACTGGGTTTGGTTCTTATAGTTACTTTGTATAGTTAACTATGACATGTATATATCATAAATTGCGGAATTTGTGACATTTCCGTCATTTAAAAGAACATATTAGTCACTTATATGTTGCATGACAACGTTAAGTTTTAAAAGCCACCGAATCGCATATTCGCAGAGTAATTTTCGTATCGCATATTAGCATCAATCACATCACATGCAACAAATGTTTGTATGATGAAAATGCAGCTGTTTTTTCTTTCTTTCTTGTTTCGTAACATTTGCAGTTTTTTCTTTAATTTCATATGTTTCTTTTGAATATCACGTCCAGACAAAAGGCAATATACAATCTAACCATTCGTTATAAAACTGGTACAAATTGTTAGAATTTTTACCTATATCTCACTTTTCAAATCATTGAAACAGTACAATAATTATTTATGATTGATCCACGAGTTCACTTGAATCCACAAATGTACCATGAAACCCGTACGGTACTCTAGACGGTAGTTTAATCGTAGCTTCAAGCGTTAAATTAACGGCGTTAATAATCTGAAGTTCGGACGTCTCTTTCTCTTCGTCGTGAACGTGAGAGAAAATGTAGCCGTCATCTTCATTTTCTCCTCCCTTACCGTCGTCGTCGACGGAGCCACTGGGCAAGAAAAACGGTTCTCCTCCGTACTTCTCGCCGCCGTAAATGTACTTTTCGATTTCACCGGTGAAAAGATCAACCTTCGCGAAGCCGGAAACTTTTGGCCAAGGCTCAGCGATAGCCAGAAACACGAACCGGGTTTTTCTACCTAACCGGTTCCGGTTAACCATACCGATCTCTAAATTAACCTCGTCATCCAGCAACGCGCGTCGCGTGGCTTCACGCGTCCTGAGGTTTATCCTGATCTCTGTCAAGACGCTTCTCAAGCTCTCGTCTCTCTCGTTGAATATTGAATCCGCCGGAGACATACACGACCCGATCACCACCACTTCCTCCGTCTCCGGCGATTCCCACGCGTTCCAGAGATGGAAACAGAACGTCTCCGGCGAGTTCACCCAGATCACCTCGGAAGCCTCCGCCGCGTCTTTCGGCATTATCCCCAGTCGCGAAACCTTTTCGCCGTCGAAAACCACCGGAGAGTTTCCGGCGATCATCTCCCCTAGCTTAAACACGACTTGTTGATCCGGAATCACCACGAAATTCTCCGTTATAGCGAAATCGTGAATCATCGTCGGAGTCTCGAGCGGGATCTCAAGTTCCGGTGATTTGACGCCGTCCGGCGAGAATCTGAAATACTTCAGGTAAGGCTTTTTAACGACGTCGTAGCTAAGCGCGTGGAGCTCCTTTGAAACCGGGTCGAGTTTCGGGTGGGCGATCATCGAGGATTTTAACTGACCGTCGAAGTCGTACCTCCCAACGGTTTGGAGATCGCCGGTTTGAGTTAATTTTAATTGGTACGGTAAATCGTCTTCTGACATCGCCAAAAGCCGGTTATTGAAGTAAACCAAACCGGCGTTCGCTACCCCGACGCCGTTTTGGTTGTTGACGAGACCGCAGAGCCCACGTGCGTAGAAAAGCATCAGACGGGCGATTCCCGAGTGGCCGTGAAGCTCGCCTATTGCTTTTGGGAAAACCGGTCGACCCAATCGTTTTTCTTGAATCAATCTCTCGGTTTCAGTAAACCGGCACGCATAGCTTGCTGAACCGTTGGATATTTTAACGGCGTGAACCATTCCGTCTCCGTCGAATAAATGATGCCCAGCGATTGGCTCAAACATCGGATTTGCGCCGTTACGAACATAAACTCCGTCAATGCAGTCGGGGATTGTTCCTTCAACGTCGAGACACTCCCGGACGGGGAATTCCGGCACCGGAAAATAATTTCCGGCGATTTGAATACGTGGATCAGCGGTTTTGGGAAGAGGAGTATCTTGCTCACGTGAAATCAACGCGCGCTCAGCCGCATCGATGGCAATCGCCGCCGCTTTTTGGAAGATGTTTAGCCGGAGAGGATTATGCTGCGGTTGCGTCGCGGCGGTTCTGGGTGTAAATGAAGGCCGTTTTAAGGGTAATTCCGCTACGTCGATATGCACCGTGCATTTAATCTTCGGCTGTCTTTTGATGGGCCTAAAGCCTAAATCAATATGGGCCCGAGACCATGTTTGAGCACCACTCATCGACATTGTAAGCAGAGAAACCATGGGGTATTTTGAGACACTGACTGTGTCTTCTTTCTGGTCTGAAGACTGAGAGCGAGAGGTAGAGAGAATAGAGAGAGAGGAGATGTAAAGAAAGTTCGATGATAAGAAAAACGAAGAAAGAGAAACTTTATATAGACATGGGTAAGAAAGAGAGAGACAGAGTAACCTCTATATTAGTTTATAAGTACATTTAGAAAATGATATAAACCAGCCTTGTATTACATGAAAACCCATAGAAAACAAATTAATTAATAATTTTGATGCATTATGGTTAAAACTTAAAAGTGGGAAGTCATTAAGACAAATTTTCTTATCAGGATACAAATCTTTTTGATATCATATAAAGAAAATAATATTTTTCTTCAAAAATTCATTGCGTTGTGCCAGATTTCTTTATATATTAAATAACATCAAAATAAAATTAAACCATTTGAAATTTTTATAAACTTTTTTTTTTGTCATCAATTTTTATAAACAGTAACGTACATATTGAATATCAAATTGTGCTAGTGAAATAAGGTATTGTTGTCCAAAAGAAATCAAGTAAGGTATTAAGAGATTTTTCTATAATTTTTTGAAGATTACTAAACATATTGCATATCTCTTCAAAAATTATTTTGTCTTCTATATTTAATAATACTAAACCATTAGATTGATTTTAAACAAAAAAAATTAAATACTATTAAATACTATTAGTTTTCCAGATATCCTTCACATATGCCAATAAATAGGTTAAATCAACTTGTCGGTGCGGTAAAAATATGTGTTATATTAGAAAAATTATAACTAAATATTTCAGCCTCTATAAATAGAACCAAAAAATCATTAAGGCATTTTTAACATTAATTTTGTTATACAGTAGTAGTTATGGAAAATAAAATTTGTTCTCAACCAATTTTGGCGTCATTCAAAAACTTTAGTATATTGATAAAATTTATTAAGCTTTGTACAATAAAAATTTAATGAGTTTTTTGCACAATAAAATTTAATATTTTTTTGTCAAATTGATAATTTATGGATCAATCATGGTACAATCAGCGGATTATAATGAACACACAAGAATTAAATGATAGTAAAACACTGAAATCCAAATATATCGAAAAAGTCTCTCAAGTTACTATGATGCGATGGAAAAACTATAATGGGCAATGTTATGCTTACGAGAACTGCATGTTACTACGATATATATATATATATATATATATATATATGCAGAGAGAGAGATTACTCAAATTTGGTAGACTTGATTGTTAACCCAATTAACTGGATGGCTTTTGCTACCGAGCTAATTTTATTTTGCATTCTATGAGACAGTTTTTAAGGTTTCAGTATTTTTTACATCCACGTATCCAAAAATTTGCGTGCAATTTCTTATAAAGAAGGTGAGAAACAATGGTTTTGTCTTTTTCCATTTTTTTAACGCTGATTTATTATGATATTACAATTATGATATGAGAAAGATTAAATAGACGATTCGACAACCGACAATATTACCTGCTTTATGAGATCTACGCCTAACTCCATCACTTGAGTCGTCCTACGAAGATCTACAGCTGACCAGATTAATTTGCACCATGTTGTAGATCTCTTGTAAGCTTTTCTTCTATAATCTACATAATTATTTAATAAACCGCTCTTTCCGGGACTTGAAACCTGAATTTCCTATATCATCTGCAAGAAATTGCATAGCCTGGGTTCGAATCCCAAACTTGGGTGTAGAAGCCTTTAAACCTTAACCAGTAGGCTACGGTGCTTCCACTGTCTTTTTCCATCTAGATTAGATTAAGCCGAAGCAAATGTTTTTTTCAGAACGTTTTACCTTCGACTAACAGTTGATCTCAAAAATTGGACACCAATAAAAATATATAGTTTATTTCTCTTGTGATTAACATGTTCATAAGACCACTGGAAAAGCTTATTAGCTCTACATTATGCCCTTCTTACAAAGCATATAAGGTGTATTCAGTCTGAAATTTGAATTAATTTGAACTTTAAATTCAACGATTTTAGGTGAAATTAAGAATTTGGTGCGATTTTCTATTAAATCATTCTAGAATTTTATCTAAAAAACATGAGGTTTTGATGTTATTTTTATAAATAAGAAAATTTTCTCAAATATTACACAGACTTAAAGCACTCTAAAACTTAGTTTAAATTTTATTCAGTAATAAACTGAATTTTATAGTATTTTATGAAATGATAAATTAAATAACACTATTTTTTTCTTTTTTTTAAAAAAAACACGTTTGAATAATAATAAATTTATCATCTTAACACAAATTATATCAAATTTCTAAATGGATATATTCTCTTAATGTCAGCAATAGAAATCTTTACAAGAGCTATAAGATTTCTCAAGGAATGGGAATATGCGCAACCAATCAAACCGGCCCCAGCCCCTAAGAGTTTACCTTGCTCTACATCCTCCAGGATCCCATCGGGGATTATCTGCATATACGGATGCTTCATGGAAGGGAGTGGCTCAATCGGCGGGCTTGGCCTGGATCTTCACCGATCCCACATCGAAGGAGCTTCATGAAGGATCATGCGCCCAAAACTTTGTCTCCTCCCCTTGCATGGCCGAAGCTCTAGCCATCCGAGAAGCCCTACTGCAAGCAGCATCTCTCCACTTCCGTCATATCTATGTTAAAACAGACTCTCAAGTACTCGTTCATATAATATCTTCTCGCCGGCGTTCGACAGAGTTTTTTGGGGTTTTTACCGATATCGTCGATCCATCCTTCTCCTCCTCTTCTCCATTTCTGTTTTGTCGTTTCGGTTACATTTCTTGCTTCCTTAATGGATCTGCTGATGGACTTGCGAAGGATTGTCTTGCGATCTATTTAGCCAGAAATCCAATTGATGTTTCCTAAACTTTTGATCAAAAAAAAGTGTCATTCCCATATAACATATGTAACCAAATAATTTACAAAACATCGGAGGAATTTAGTTGTTTCTGCTTGTATTGCCGTTTAAACAAGTTTCATTTTTTCACAATCCAGCCAACATCCAATGAATCCCTTTTTAACAAACCTATAATAATACTCACCCCTCTGGAAGAGGTTCCCATTCTATTTTCATCATTCTTTTGAACTTTTTCATTCATGTAGATCAATTTTCTCACTAAGAAGAATGGGATTTATATTAGGAAAATACATTTTCATTAATTCAATTTTATGCTAAATAACATTAATAGTAATTTTTTTAAAAAAAATATTAATTAAATTAAGAGACACATTGTGATAGTAATAATCAACTACAATACAGATAAACTTGTTACAAAGTTTGAAATTGTTAAACAGATTACACTTTTTTAATAACTGTGGAATCACAAAAGTTTTCTAACCCCAAAGACTAATCCAAAGATTACAGTTTTTTTCTATAATTTTCTTTTTAATAAGAAAATTAACATTTCAATAGTTAATAATTGTAAAAGCACTAAAATATATAACCACGAAATTAGTGTTTTATAATATGTACCTTATTTACGTAAAAGTTTTTACATTAAAACTAATGATTGTGAATGAAGAAACACTGTCCTATTTATAGTCGAACACGACGTGATGTTGCTTTGCCATTTGGAAATCTGTAAACGTTTCAAGTATAAAGTATTAACTAGCAAATTAGAGGGGGAATATGAAGATAGAGTTTCAACAAACATTTCCAAGAATACGAAAAATTTGTTATTAATAAATTGACTTGTTTTTTTAGTGAAAATACAAATTAAATCTTTCGAAGAGTGAAGCAGAAGAAAGTTCAGTTACGGGAGTGATTGGTAGAAGCTGTTGCTTTTTATTTTTTGCTCTAAGATTTAGCTTTAGATTTTTGGCTATGGTTTTAACTTATTTTGCTGTAGAAAATTGTCAGAACACTGAATAAAAACTCTAGAAAAAATGCTTTCTAAAGCCAATATATTTTCTTTTATAATGTTTTGGTTTTAGATTCAGTTTTGACAATAAAAGCATGATTGTTTTTAAAAAGGACTGTAGAAATTAAAATGGTTGTCTACAGCTTCTACAGTCTCTACCAATCACCCCCTATGATATATGGAAGAAAATACCACATGAAAATTACAAAAAAAAAACCACTTGGTTTATCAGTAAAATCACGTGGTTTATCAGTAAAATCACGTGGTTTATCAGTAAAACCACACGTGTTGTCATCAAGATAATTAAAACAAGTATATAAATAATTGATTTGGTTACATGATAATAAACATAATTAACAGCTTTTTTGACAAACATAATTAACAGTTTTGCATCAGAATGTAGATGTTCATGTGTTTGTTTATCATTAGTTGGTTTTCAGTTAGAATTACGAGAACATCTACATTAATGTAATTATTATTTTATTTTTCAGCAACTTAAACCGATTCATATAGATTCTGTAAATTTAATTATTATTTATTTAGATATTTAATATTATCTGTATTTATTGTGTAAAATAGCTTATTTAAAAGGTTATCTATTTTATACAAAATAAAAAATTTCTATCATCCCATCCAAACCAGCAAAATATGTTATAAAACAGAACAGGTTTGATGTTTGGCACATTGATCTACCAAAATTCTGGAAAAATATATCCCGCAGATTATAAAACGGCTTACCCTGTTCTTTTGTTCTCTAGATAAATCTTCTAAATTTTCTAGAAATTAGGTATTTATTAATAATGTCATCTGATTACAGTCTTTGAAGCGCATCTGGAAAAAGAGGTCAAGATTTGATGTATAGTGTGTTCACATTGTATGCACATGAAGATGCTGAGACTTTCAGACTAAATGTAGGTGTACCATCAAACCAGACCAAATAAACAAGATTTTTTTACTCTCTAGAACACATTATGTCTTATGTTTTATTCATTAAGTCACTTCCTGCTTGCCACACACAATATTGCTGGCGAAAGTCTTTCATGCCCCCATTTCTGACCAGATCATAAATAGTCTAACCTGAGACAAGTAACCATAGTTACATTAGTTTATTAATTTTCTATTTCTCATGGACAAAACAAAAGACTGATATTTTCAAAAGATAGATCTACTTTTACTTTCCTAATTTCAAAACCCTTATTTTCGAAACATAGATCCAATTCTTCTTATCTCTACGGCCATGGACAAGGATTTTCTAAAACCCAGAAATTTGAAGTCGTAGTTAGTGAAGAACAATGGCAAAGAAGAAATCAAAGGCATCTCTCACAAAAGCGAAAAAAACTCCGGTGCTTCTGAGGAACAAGACCCACTGCAGACGGCGACTCGGTCGAAGGCGAAGAAGAAATCCCATGAGTCTCACGAACCAGTATTCCCGCAAAACGCATCAGGTCTTTTTTTTCTGTGTTCATCGTTGTTAATCTTTTCTAAAAATCATACAAATCCTTAAAAAATTGGTCTTTCCATTTTTCATGACACATGCAACCGGATCTCCGTCTCCCACAGAGAAACTGGATCTAGTGGCTTATATGAAATGTACTATTTTTTAGAAAGGAGATTTGAATTTGTTTTTTTTTCTAACAATTTATTCTCTATTTTTTCTATTCTCCAAAGAACTAGAAGTCTTCTTTAGAATTTTTTTGTTCCCAACAGATTTTATTTTTTATTATCTTATATTATAATATATAAACATTGATATATAATACATGATAAACTTTAAACTTTTTCTTCTATGATTTGAGATCCATATGTATATATTTATTTTCATATTTTTTTTTTATAAAATTTCAGATTAAGTGAACAAAATTTCATGGAAACATGTTTTGGACAATGCTACTTGAACTAATGAGTTGTGTACAGAAGCTTTGTGGATGAACAAAATTTTGTGGACAATATATTATGGATGGTGCTATTTGACTGAATGAGTTGAGTACACATCATGGTGGATGAATTAATTATGATGGGAATAATATGGACAAGAAATGCATGGAAGGGAGGGAGAGCCTGTACATATATGTTACAAGGAAACTATATACCAAAAGAGGCTTAGAAAAGATGAAAATATATGTATATGGATATAGAAAAAAGTTTTGTAGACGATAGAGTTGTGGACACATATATTTCAATATATAGACAAAAGTGTTGTGGACAACAGAGTTGTGGACACATATTTCACATAAGAGTTGTGGACAAAAGATGTGTCTCCAAGACTAAAGTAGCTCAATTCTGTGATTATTTTGCAAATATTGTGTATAGGGAACAATGACAAAGTTCTATTACTTCTAATCGTGAATCTAGCCTCAAGCTTATGTTGATTATCTAATCTCTTATGCATCAGTTGACTTTCCATGACCATGCAAACTCGGCGAGTCTTATCTGCCACTGTATTTTACCCTGTCAGAAACTCATGTGTGTACACAGAAAGTGAATCTCTACTACAACTATTGGACTCGGTTCTTGTGTCCACTACTCACCTTGCTCCTCCTCCTCCAAGCTGCAGCTCCTCCGTCTGTCAAGACAAAACCGGGACGAAGCATTTAATTACAAAACCTACTTCTTTCAAACTCATCAATCCCTCATCCTTAGATCGATATTCATCCAACGGTTGATATGTGTCCTTCTATCCTATACACCTACCTTAATAACTCATCTAAAGAAACATGTTTGGTCCCCACAAAATAGATATAATTTGAAAATATAAAAATCAAACCACACTCTTCCTTTTCTTAACCAGATGTTAGGGGTACTTGGGTAAAAACATGTGGAGGAGGAAGAGAAGAAGTGTGTCTCCAGCGTGAAGTGTCTGAAAATGTCAAAAAAAAGAATAAAGTGTCCCAAAAGGTAACGCACTCAATAAACAACCCGATTCAGTAATTGAATATTAATAGTATATGTGAAACCTAGGACCAAAACTTAGCATTTAATATATTCACTCGACGCTGATTTATACTGTATGTAGTAGTATTGACACATCTATACACATATTGCTTGAATTTATTTCAATTAATGTCACCTTTTTATTATGCGGTTAAATGTTTCAAAATTTAGGACTATAACTAGTTCTTTATTTATTTTGAAGTTCATATCATAGTATTTGGTTTTCTATTAAAATTATTTATATGCTTTCAGATATTGGTTTATTTTATTAGCTATTTATTTTTATACATTTATTTAGGTAGGTGGCTATATTAGCTTATTAGAGATGCTAATCTGCAAAAGTTTGTCAAAACATGCATTGCAGCAAAAATATAAATAAATCTATTTTTCTTGCACGTACTTAATATATATAGTGTGATATCATCTAAAAAAATATGTTTCATCAAATAAAATAACATGCTATTTAAACGAAAAAACACATAACAGTTAATGGTCAAACTTATTTACGAATATTGTTTTGCAAATGACTAGCCAACATATATATATAGGACTTTCTAGCATATCATTATCATCAAACCAATAATATTATAAAAATATCGGTTTTCAAAAACATTTCACGATTTGGAAAAATATGGAAGCTCATCGTCGTTGTTATTATTAATCAAACTTGATCACTTTTATAGGTCAAAACTGATAAATCTGTATGTATAACTGTAATTTTCTTGACCTAAAAATTAAGTGATAGTAATTCGAAAAATATGCCTACGTCGGTGATATTCTTGCAAGTTCTCATTTTATGGTAATTTTAATATTTATTTTTCTTACGTTTACTCTGATATTTTTCATCTGATGAGACGATCATGCACTCAAATGTGCTAAAATATAATGTTCCTTTTCTTAAATTAATAATTGAAAATATAGAACTAATCTACATTCATGAATGTCATTTTTTGTTAAGTCTTAGTGAAAACCTTCCGTTATGCCATAAAACACTAAACCATCATCAGATTTTGACTAGGAAAATGCAACGAAAGTGAGTCAAAGTAGGCAGAAACAAGATAATTGCTAGCTAGTCGTACAAAGTTTATGAATGCTGCTAGCTAGATCCAATATTGTTAATACGTGTCCTGAATCTTAAATAAACAAGTATTTTAAAAACGTTGAGGTGGTAAGTTATATGAATTAAATAATAAATTTCGTTAGGCCAAGAGAACATAAGGTTATTTTAACCTGTCAATTTTTAGACTTTATTATCTACCTATTGAGATAAAGATGAGTAGAAAGCATTTGGATTGGTAAGATCAAAAACAAATTCGAGAGTGGTTAATAATAGTATTAAGGCAGGTAAGATTAGGTATAAGCAAATCCCATAATAAATATGTGCTCGTTATGGTTTGACTATCCTAGCCATTATCAACCATTGATCATGACCATTCTTTTACATCACTGGCAAACTCGTTCACACTGGCACAAATTCAAATATATACCATTGCCCTAGAAAGTAAGTCCTTTTGATTGCTAATTATTAGGTATGGCCACGGATCGAATATCCGGATTTTTAAAGGTATTTGTATTTTGCTGTATGTTACGGATATCTAATTTTTTTATTTGCTTTGCTTAGGTAAAATATAGATATTCGAAAAATAAATAGATATTTGCGAATATTTACGAATATTTACGAATACTTACGGATATCTCATCTGTTTGGATTAATACAAATAATCTTAAAACTTTGATACAAATTTGTTTTGTAAAATATTTTTTTGCATGATATAAAAGATAAAAATTAAAAAAATAGTGAATCTACATATTTTGTAAATTTTTAAAACTTAGTTAACAATTATAATAACACAAAACTTAAGACAAAAATTATAATTGTCATAAATGTTTTCTCTTCCTTTTATGTAATACTTTTATATAAATAATAATGCAAATAAAATTTGTCAAATCATATGTTAGAATAATAATTATAAAATTTTATACATTTAAAACTTTAAATATAATCAAGATATACATGTATTTATATATTGCCGGATCGGATCGGATATTCGCTTCCCAAAATTTTAGTATTTGTGATTTTTTCGATTTTAACGGATATTGAGTTTTAGTATTTGCTTTGGTTCAAAAGTTTACGGATATTCGGAATTTTCGAATCAAGTTTAACGAATAAAATGTGCAGCCCTAATAATTATAAGGTTTTGATACAGAAGATCAATTCACTGAAATATGTAAGTTCAATGTTGATTAACTCTCGGTCAAAAAAATGTTGATTAACAAGAGACAACCATTGAAATAATTAAACAATTTTCGAAAACATAATTTGCGATTATCTTTCCAACCTTTGAACCAGAGACTTTTTGGTCACAGAAGAAAATATATTTGTGAGCCTACTTATTTTTTGAAAAATTAGTTTTAGTATTTTCTGAACCATAGACTTTTTAATCACAGAAGATAATAAATTTGTTAGCCAACATATTTTTTTGAAAATTGAGTTTTAGTATTTTCTTAAGAAAATAACACTGCATCATTTCATTTTGCTTCTAAAATAGGATTTTTTTTTTTTAAAAAAAATCACCTTAAGGGCCATTGATTTTTTCTATCCAAAGATAATATTGTCTACCATTTCAAATTCTACGAGTGAAATACACTGTTTAAACCATTAACAGTATAATATATTTGTACAAAAACAAAACAAAACATCACGTATATATTCAACAAAGACGAAAGATACTTGAGAATTGATGGCTTGAAAAATCCACCGACCTCGTCAAAAAAAAAACTTTTCCATACTTGTAGGGGCCCTGAAAAATATAGTATAACTAAATGATGAGAATTGGGGATCCATATTCTTGATTTAGTTAGGTTATGTTAGAATAATGCATTTTGTCATTAGTCATTCGTCATATTAAATTCATTACTCTTGTCTTTTGAAATATACGCAGAGTTATCCCTACTCAAAATGACAATGTGAATTCCATTATTAAATTTAAGATGCTATAGTTCTTACACCATATAAATGATTCAATTCTATATTTCTATGGGTACACGTACATGTCAGGGTCTTATATATAAGTGATTGATCCAATCAATCAGGATATGGTTCTATGACGGACAATTCATTTTCGAACACATTTGCAAATGAAGATCTTACAAAACATCTGCAAAATATCACATGCTTTTTGAGCAGATTGTTATTTGCATTTTTTAATTTTGAACATTGCCTTTCGAATAATCAAAGTTTCAAAAAAAAAAAAAACATTGCCTTTTGAATAGTGGAGATCTTGTTGACTAAAGAACCGACTTGTGTGGTTGAAACAATACAAAGAAAATAATATGTTCAAATCTCTAATAAAGTTTTAGGGAGAAAAGTTATTATTACAATTCCATGACAAAATGTCGTCTGGTTGTAATAAGATAGTAAGACACATTATACACGCATGCACGCATATATCTACACATTGGTAGGTATATCTGCACACACACACACATATTTATATGTATATATGCGCACATATATAAGATAATAATTAACGAATTCCATGATAAGACTGTCAAAACTAAGAACATCATTAGTGATGTTTGTAGCTCTTACGAAATTTTCACGAATTTAATACTATATTTTTTTATTAATTAAAGTAAAATAGATAAAAGAAATTAGGAAAATGGACCATAATGAAGAGGTTTTTGTCCCTTTATACTTTTGTATTAATTTGTCAGTTTTAGACATAATTACCCTTATAATAATGAAAATAATTATTTAAAGTTTTATAGAGCTCAGAAAAATATGAAAAAATCAATAAAATCATGAGAATATTTTAAGGTTTTTGATATAAAAAACTGAAATGCAAACAAAATTTGATGTGTTATTCTACATTTGTTAGAATATATATTATAACCCTTTTTACAAGGATAGAATAGATGTTCTAACTTATCTTCAATATTTTATCAAAGTTAGTATTCGTATTCCAACATCTTCTCTGTGATCTATAAAAATATAGAATACGTTTGATTCAATTCTAACCAAAATACTTTGTTATTTTTAAGATACAATACATATTGTAAATTCTTAACTTCATTGTAAAAAAATATAGAAAACGTTTGCCTCTATTCTATCCGTTACTCTATCTTATATCACAGATAAAATTATATATTTTTACCTTTATACAATGTTCTAAATAGATTAGAATTTATATTGTAACCTTATTTCTGTGTTCTATCTTTTCTAGAATATGTATTCTATATTTACGGTTTTCTGATTTTAGATCTGAGAAAATCTAGGAAGCAATCTTAACTGATTTTATTCAAATTTATCCTTTGTTCAGAATGTAAATTACACTTAACCGGAGAGCGACAGCGATGTAGAAGCGAGGAGCGACAACCGGAGAGCGGGCGACAGCGGCGAGAGCGGAGCGACAGCGACGGAGAGCGAGGCGACAGCGGCAGAAAACCGAGAGCGACATCGACGGAGAGAGCCGGAAAACAACAACGACGGAGAGGGCTGACAGCGGCGGAGAGCGGAGAACAACGAAGAGAGACAGAATGGCGAAAGGAAGGGGCCGAGAATCCACCGAGAGAATCACCTCATCATTATTCAGGTTCCTCTATATCTCGTGATAACAGTGACGGAGAAAACAATGAATGAAGCACTTTAGTTATTAAGGGATTTAATGAAATTAAACATAAATTTTATTTTAATTTTTCTTTTCAGAAATATAGTTATTTATTAGATTAAAGTTAACAAAACTTAATTATTTATCCTTTTTATTTAGTTAGAAGGTTAATTTTGTAATTATAAAATCAAAGGTATATTGAGACAAAAACAATATAGTGAAAGGTATAGGTAGACAAACTCTTCTTGGATATGTCTCTATTAGCCAATTTTCCCTAAAAGTAAATTAACCAAACATTGACATATGTTGCTTTGGTCTCTCCAAATATGATTTTGTTTTCCAGATCCTTTTTAATTTTATTTTTTTTTGAGAACGGGATACTCTTTTTTTTTTGTCAAGAGAACGGGATACTAAATCTGTTTCTTAACTTCTCTCTTCTTTTTCCATTTTATCTTTTTTGTTCTTTTACAATTTTTAATGTTTGCACTGCAGATGCGCTAGTTGCCTATATACGGGGAGAAAGTGTTCGTGTGTTTCTAAATGAAAAAAATATGGTACTTGAATAGTTCAAACAACTTTAATTTAGACTATCACAATGAAATTAAGTTACATTTTAGAATAGAGTATCTGCCTTAATTAAGAATATATATAAATATATATATATATATATATATAGCAAAAGTTTGTGTAAACAAATGTGATAAAACGAATTAAAGCTCAAATGAGACAACCAATTTTGTTAAAAATTCAACGAAAAAGTCAAAGAAATCGGGTCTTTGGATTAATGTAAGATTTTTATTGGGTTTTTAGATAAAAAAATCGGGGGCTTCTGATAATTTTAATTCTTTTAGCTAAAAAGTATTTTATTAATTTAATGTTTTGGATATTTTGACTTATAATAGTATTTTTAAAATTATTTAATTATTTTAAAACTAAATATAGTTAATATTTATAAATATATAAACTATACTATAGATATTTGGGTATTCATTTTGTTTTCGGTTCAGTTCTGGTTCAGTTTCAATTTTTCGGCTGTAGATTTTATGATCCACTAGTATAATTGATAGAATTCAAACCTAAATCCGATCTTGTTTTTCGGTCTGGTTCGGTTCGATTTTTAGGCTTCAAATAAATCTACCTAGGCCTATGCATACATATGAACTTTAATTATACCTTAAACTCAATGGATCGCAAATCCAAGTTCAAATGAAGACTTGAAAATGCTGTTTATGTAGGAATCCGACCTCTACGCTACTGCACAAGTGTGATTAGTCAAGATATATCAACAAAAAAAGATATATCAACATATATAATTCATAATGAAGATTTCTAAAGTTTGATGCACCACTTCAATTCCAGACTATTCCAAACTTCATTCGTAAACAAATAAATCCGAAATAATTTTAGTATCTATTGGAAATCTCCTCTCCTATAACTATGAATCGCATAATATCGATAGATAAAATATAGGCTCTTATTATTTGGTATTTATGAAAAATGGATTAGCTAGACTTTTTTTTCTTCTTGTAGCGGAGGATGAGCTAGAGTTTGTCGGGATGAAAGTCAAATGCTTCTTGAAAATAATATTGCACATTTGCACATACTCCTTTAATAAAACTATATAGACCTATACTCAGTCAAACACTAGTCAGAATGGAAGGGGATGCTTCAATCTTTGTAATTTTCTACACCATATAATTTGAAATATATAAATTGTGTCCATGCATGTATATATTATATATTTTCCAATTTCTTTCTCTCTCTCTCTCTATATATATATATACACACATATATATATGTGATATCTAAATATTTAATAACTTTTACGTCAAATATATTCGATATATAATTTAAATAATATATACATCTAATCTAACAAATGAAAGTATACTAACTAATATTTTAAACGCACGTTGTAATTCTACGGTGTATAACTCGTCATATCGTTCTCATATTCTTTATTTTCTGATTTCAGTGAAAGCAAGGAAAGCCTATTTATGAAAATAACAGGTACAATGAATTTGATAGGTTTTTGTTGTACATCTATAGAGTTTGAATATCTAAGTCGTGTTTCTTTCGTATCAACTAAGTGCTTACTGAAAGAAGTTTCGCCAGTGAACGAAAAATAATTATCGCTATATTAAGTATGAAAATAAAAGTATGATCGTCTTATAAGTGAACTATGACAATAAACATTCTAGCTTACAACACAAAAGTTTGGCTAAAAACCAACATCATTGACTTATAAACTAAAGTTCCAAATCGAGTATCATATCATGGGATTTTGTATGTGCCTTCACGCAAATAAATTAAGCTTTGTGGTTGAGAGGTCATCTACATTTTAAACTTTATGTTATTAGATATACTTTTCTATAAATGACTTGTTTAGTTTTTTTTTTTAAATGTAAAATTATTTTTATTACAAGAGTTACAAAAATGAAACACTAGCGATTTCTTAGTTATAATTTCGCCAAAATGTTGTATTTTCATAGTTTTTATAATTGATAGAAAACTATATAAAATATTTCTATTAATTACCATTCCTGTGCACTATATTATATATTATTATCTTTTTGTTTTATATATCGTACTCATCAGAAATTGAAATTTGTTTTCGTTGAAAATTTAGACTACACAATTAACTCTTCTGGAGTAGTGTTACTTTTTACCCCCTAGAAGATATATATTAATACATACAAACATTTTAGTTCAAAAAAAAACATATATATATACACGTAAATTATGACACGATACCAAAACTAGCATAGACCACTATAACACAAATTTCGGTTTTGTGAAGTTTTTTTTATAAAAGTTGTGAATTTTTTACTTATCAAAGAAAAAACTAGGAATTGAATAGGCCCATACTAGACCCTTTACAGTGCTATGTTCATTTATTTTCGGCTGTTCGTGAATTTCATCAGTGAGGCCTCTTTATATGGGCAAATAACTAAACTAACCCAAAACCGAAATCTAAACCGAATATTCTTCAGCCAATCTAATCAAGAACAATAAAATGAAAAAAATAAAATGGCGGGAGAACAGAAGATCGGACTCTCAAAAGAAAAGTCTTATCTTCTTCTTTTTTGAAGATTTTGGAAGAAAATTTTCCCAATTGTGTAATTCGTTTAAAATAGACAGTGAGGAAATGTTAGGAAAAAGGGTGGAAAATGCTACAAAAACAGGTACAGAAATTCTATAATCTTACATATAAGCAAGATAATAGTATTATATATCTCAGTATTACTCCTGTCTCTCTCCAGGTAATCTCCATCGATCAAACTTTCTATTTTCTTCTTCAAATCAGCCCGTCTAATTAGGAATTTCATCTGCAAGTAGGGACGGACGCACGTACAAAATAGATGTAGCACTAGCACAACCGCACAAGCCTCACTTAATTTGATTTTTGTTTTCTATAAATATAAAATTTATGTAATTGTCCCTAAACTAAGTATTTGCTTAATATTTGTCTCGTACAAAATATATTTCTACATCCACCCCTGGCTGCGAGATTCATAAAACAAAACCAAGATCATGCAAACGATTATGAAGTGAGAGTATGGTGGATATATAAAGTGAGCATAAAAAGAAGCTACCTGTTGGAAGAGCTCAGTGATTAAGCGCGTATGGATTAAAACCTGAGCTCTGATTATGGTCTATACTGATTTTGTCAAAAAAAAGCGAAATTACAATACCATGTGTATGTGATTCATAAAAGCCCAATAAATATGCACGGTTCAGTCCAAAAATGATAAACCCAATACCTTTTTGGTACCGGAGATGTTAGATTTGTCTGTGGTACTTTTGCCTACTTTTAAATTTGCATCTTGCTGTGTCATGGATTAGAATCTCAATCTATTGATGTGTATGCTAAGTTGTAATTGTAGGCTATAGAAAACAACTAGACTATTATTAACTAATATATAGTACGTAGCATTTCAAACTAATAGTTAATAAGCAGATTGACACATATTCTTTTAGATTTTGGTATTTTTTATGTTGGATTATTAACATATTTTATCCAAATAACTCTTTATTTCTTTTCATGTCGAACTATCCACCTTAAGATTGACAATAATCGAAATAATTATTTTTTTATAACAGTAGTGTGATCCCAAATGTTTTCTAGATCCAAAGACTAATCATCACGAAGCATTGTATCTGGGTACGCGTGAAACGATTAATTCTATTTAAAACACGGCTAGATGGTTGGTGCAAGTCGGAACCCAAATGATGGGTTCCAGCCCAGACCCGTTTACCAATTGGACCAACGCGTCCTGGTTGAAATCATATTATTAACCGGAACTAACTAAGTGAACTATAATAACATTAAATTTTATAGATTTTTACTTAAGATCAACTGCTAAGTAACAGATTAACTAAGTTTTCTACTTTTAAGTCCAATAACATTTATGAAATCTCAAATACAAACTAAAATATAATTAGAAAATATAAATAGCAAAGTTCTATAACATTAGAACTTTGGAACAGTTGCAGTGGTGCAAAAAATCTGAATCTCTTGACTAAAATAATATTAAAAGAAAAGAAAAGATAATAGATAACATAAAGAATATAATCGTCTCTTCTTCTTTAGAAAAAAAAAGAGAAGTTGTTTTTTTTTTATCATCTGAACTTTTGCATTATGACCATGGAGGAACACACATTGAAATATTTATAACCATGGAAGAATAAACTTTGGAATACAGAACCGGCAGATAAGGATACATTTCTGGAATCAAAGCTGGCGAGAAATTCTTCTTCAATTTTGATGAGACAAAATATTACATGTTTTGTTAATTTAAAAGAAAGCCTTATTAATTATTAATAAGCTCAAACAGCATGACACAGAAGTGCTGCTGTTAATTTTCGGTAATTGTTTGACTCCATATGGCTCCATGCGAGAACTATATTTTCGGTTCTATGATTCGTTTGTGTCCCCCGTAACTAGGTTTTAAGTGAATCTTTTTCTCTACATACCTTCTAAAAACTTATTTTTCTCTACGTATACATCAATACTTGCTTGTGTTCTCACTGAGTCGGCAGAAAAATTGTCTTCCTTTTAAGTTTTTGGCGGAAAGAAAAATATTTCCTTTTTAATGGATCTCTTTTTGTGATTCTTGATACGAATCGTAACATATATTATATGCTTTATAAAAAACCTATATTAAAAAACGTGAATCCACACACGTACAATTCCCTTTTTACATGTCAAGCCATTTGCCAAAAAGCGACTGATATGTTTTCTTTTAAAGAAATACTAAAGTATCCCTTGGATGACAGTAAAGAGAAAGATGATTCTAAGAAGTGACCAAGGGAACATAGACACAAATCAAAACCCTACATATACGAAGGCCAACCACGTATATAGCTTATGAAATTACAATCATAACGGAGATCAGTCTCGAATCTCGTACGGTAGTCGGTACTCTATTTTGGTAATCCTCATCGAATTCTCACCAAAGGGTCGAACGACCAACTTCTGTAGAAATATATATATATATTTTGCAACACCTTGACTATAAACAAACAAACAAACAAACAAACAATACGTATTATAAATTAGAGCGGTCATATGGTTTGCAAACTTGTCTAATAAGAAAATGTACTATGCATGACAATTGACGAGAGAAGACTACATACTGCATTTATCGTTTTAGAATGTTTTTTAGTACCGTTTCCATTTTTCCTCGTTATGATAACAAACGTGTAATATGTCATGACGTACGACAAGACAGCTACATTTGAACTTCAATATAAATTTCCACTGTCTGACGTGTCTTATCCATTAATCTCGCACCCAAGTTACATACCTTTTTATAAATGTTTAGAAATTCTCATTTTCTTTTCGTTTATACCAGAAAGGTAGCGGAAAAAGGAGAAACATACACATAGATTAAGGCCCTTTTTACGTATGCGCGTCATAAGTGAAGAAACACTTTGAATAGTATAGTAAAAAGAAAAAAAAAGCACACGTAAAAGCTTTCCATGCATGCACGAACTATTATCTAAAAGCAGTAGGTCTGGACATTTTATCTGATACCTGAACTCGTATCCGAATCCAGCTTGAATAACTCGAACCGAAATCTGAATCAAAGTAGTAAAATACCCCGAACGGATAATGAATTAAGAGAGATTGGATATCCGAATCCGAACGGGTAATATCCAAATCCGAATGGATATCTGAAACTAACCGAACATATGTATACTTAACCTTATATTTCTAGTTTACTTTTCCCATTTTATTTAGAATATTTATTTTAATACTAAACATACTTTAAGAACATGTAATATACATATAATTACCGACAAAATGATCTGCTACTCAATTAAAATGCATGTTAAGCTTTTTTTCTTTATGCATTAACAAAAGTTACATCCAAATTTTAAAAACATTAACCATATTAGTGTCTTTTTAATTTTAAAATGTTATCTCAAAATCTATTAATCATTCAATCTATTAAAAAATAAAAAATCAGTTAGGTGAAAATTATATATTTTAAATACAAGAATCTTAAGAAATGAAGAATTAAATATTTTTTTCATAATCTAAATATCCGAATCCGCCCTAAAATAACCGAACCCAAACTAAAAATACCCAAATCCGACCCAAAATACTAAAATATTCGAGCGGGTTCTGTATACCTATACCAAAATACTCAAAAATCTAAAATACCCGACCTGAATTCGAACGGGTATCCAAATGTCAACCCCTAGAAAACAGTATATCGTCGAAGGATAAAACCTTTACTTTCTCTCTTCGGTCTCTTGCATTATAATTTTTTTTTTTTGAAAAAGGGCTTGCGCAATATAAAGTTTTGTTTTTGCATTACAAAGTTTTCTTTTCTTGCATAAATCTTGGCTGCTAATCCTTATCCATTATCCACAAAAAAAAAAATCAATTATTTAGGCAACTTTAAAGAAAAGGAAATTTCGTAATGCCGACACCATTTTGACTCGATTTTATGTATTTGTTTTACAGATAAATGGCCCACAATATCAATGGCCCCCAATATTAGTTTTATAACGATCTGATTTTGTCTAATGTGAAAAGCCACTGTACTAAATGTAAATATTTTGGTATGTTATAGACTATATAAATATAGTTCAATATATATAAAAATACTTGAGATATATATGACGTCAAAAAAGTGCAGGGACAGGTTTCAAGCTTTTCACTTCTACTGCTTACTATCCGAAAGAATTCTATAGGTAAATGTATTTGAACATTAGTAGTAAAAATATGGGTGATTTATGAAAAGTTATTCACAATATCGTATGAATGAGATTAAAGCACAAAGAAAAAACATGTAGTGATTGCAAGATTAGTAAACAATACTTTTGAATCTCTAAAAAATTAACGTACTATCTATTGTACAGAATGTAGTCTATAAACCGAATAAGTGGGCATGGAAGACCTACTAACCATAAACAGTCAGAACATTATAAATTCACTATCCCTTTCCCTTCCCCTTCCCCCTCTCCCTCCCACTCTTTAGACAGTCACATGTATTTTATTTTATGACTGGACATCTAAATGTGTACGAAAAGATATCACATAGGTGCTTTAGGCGTTCTTGACTTTTTAAACTAACTTGGGAATATTTCAAATTTATGGAAGAGTTTAAGTTAATCCCAAGAGGAAGTGCAACCAAAAATAGATCTTTTTAGTATATTCAAGTGAGTCGTAAGGAAAAAGTTTATATCTACGTAGTTATATGACAAAGTGTAATAGAATACTTTTCTAACCTAAGTTGCTTAACAATCTAGAACTCGTTTGCCATTAAACCACCATCACATGATTTTGATTAGTTGTTACTTAGAAATATATATAGTCGTCTGCTCTTCAAATGTTGATTCACAGAAAACAGAAAGTATATGAACATGATGATAACGATTTGAAATTTCATAAAAAAAAAAACTTCATCAGTTGGTAAAACCAAAATAACTAACATTTAACAGTATAGTTAGAGAAACTTGTTCAGTTGTTCTTATATATATATAACTTAACACAATATGTACTGTATGGAATTGTTACATCATTCAATCTATGGAATTGCCATAAGTCGACGCGTAATCCATCTTCAACCGCAAAACTTAACTTTTTAACGCCAGACAAAAAGTTTTAGCCATCTATAAACAGGCCAATAAAGACAGTTGACTGATTCGACTCATATTTACATTTTTAATTCCAACATCGAACGAGAAGGTTGAGAAATATTATTTTTACAAAGAATATGGCTGGATATAGGGCTGAAACTTATTGTCCAGAATCTAAATTCGATTTGAGATTCGTTTTGAATCCATTCCGAAAATTAAATACAGAATACTTTATAGTAAAATTTTGGATCCGTCAAAACTAGATTCGGATAACTTAGTTTTTAGATCAGATCCGGATCCGTATTTTTAAAAATATATGAAATTTTTAATTTTATTATATTTATATTTTGTATATTTTATTTATACATAAATTACTCTTATAATGTTACATATATATTTTAATTTTAAAATATTATATACTTATATATATTTATTTATAAATCTTGTATAAATATTTAATTTATGTGTTATTTAAGAATTTTAGTATTTAAAATATATATATATATATATATATATAATTATTTTAGGGATATGAATCGGATCTGAATACCCACATATATTATAATATTTAGACGGATATCCGAAATGCAGATATTTAGAAACTACAAATCCGAATCCAGATACTAAATCAACGAATCCAACGGATCTGGATCCGGATACCCAAACAAACATAAAATAAACTCAAAAATAAATAAAATAATTAATGTTTTTCAAAATCTATATTATTATTTGAGAAGTGATTTTCCTTATTTTTGATTTGATCATATATTTATTATAATTTTTTGTAAAATTATTGAACCCAGTAAGTGCGAGTAAAACATATAGTAAAAACATAAAACTAAATTTTAAACAAGAAACGGGGAGGCTTCTTGTATATTGTTGAATCGTTTGACACATCTAGTCACATCGGATCTCCATTTAACTTTTGCCTAGAGATATTTAGGGGAGGTTAATGGGATAAAAATTTATATAGAGTTGGTTGATTCAAAAAATCAATAGAAAAATCAATAGATTTGTTAAATTTCTAAAGACTTGTAAAAGGTTTTTTATATTTAAAAAGTTTACCAAAATATGCTAGTATAATGATTTTAAGAAATTAGAAGTTACAGTAAAACTTCTATAAATTAATAATGTTGGGACTTTAAATTTTTATTAATTTGTAGAGACATTAATTTACAAAAGTTTCCTTTTTAGATTTTTTTTCTATTTTTGAATATTTTATTTATAAAATAAGAAAATATTTGATTTTACCGTAGATATATTTTAAAATTTTAGACATTTGACTTTCATATTGTTTTATTATCTTATTTGGTGTATATTTTTATGCTTCATAGAATTGTTATGTGGTTTTCGATATAATTTTACTAAATATTATCAAAATATATTAAAATGTTAAGAAAAACAGATGTATTTTCATTGTAAATATAAAACCAACAATATAATGTTTAGTTTGTCCTTATATAAAAATATATAGACAAATTATTAATTTATGATTTTAATGGGACTTATATTTACATGGAAGTTTTAAAAATATTATTATCTTATTATTTTATCGATTTGTGTCACATTTTACACCGGCCTAAGTTGGGACCATCTAAATTTACTAATTTATAGAGATTATTAAGTTACCGAATATTAATTTATAGATGTTATACTGTATATATCAAGATTTTTTGCAGTTTTGTTTTATGTGTGAAATTATTTAGAATTCAAATCTCAGTAATATTAAATTTGAAAAGATTTTGAATAATAAGAGATTTGGTAAGTCAATAGACGATCACAAAATCAATCACTAGATTTTTATAAAAACGTTAAAATTCATTAACCAATAACACTAAAATCTAAGAATCTTAGCAATCAAAGAAATTCGCATCCCACTAACCCCTTAGTTCATGATGTATATGGTTTTGTAATTATAAGTTGATTTACTGGCGTCTGGCGGTCAAGATTCATGCGAAAATGCAATTATTATTCTTCTAATCGTTTGAAATTAGCTTCAAACTATTCGATGTGAAGTTAGCATTAAACTATTCGACATGAGCATTTTCTTGGAAATCTCAGGATTCTGTTTTGACGCAAAATTATATACTCTCTCTGTTTATAATGTAATACTCCCTCCGTTTCTAAAAAATTTATGTTTTAGATTTTTCACGTTTATTAAGAAAAACATAAAAATTTGTTACCAATATATTGTTTTTCTTAATTAACAATTCCCCATAATTTTGAACCAATAAGATTTTAGTAAATACAATTATATTTTTGGAAATGTACAATTTTTCATTAATTAATGTATTGAAAATGTAAAAAATGTATCTTTTTGAAACGAAATTTTTTCTAAAACATAGATCTTTTAGAAACGGAGGGAGTATGTTTTAATTGAATGCACAAGAATAAAAAAATTTACTTTTAAGAAAACAATAATATTAAAATAATATAGAATAAATATAAATTAACCAATCACAAATAATGTAGTGAACTGCTATTGGTTAACCAATTTTCAATAAATTTAAAATACTTTAAAAACATCAAAATATCTTATATTTTAAAACATCAAAACTTCTCTAAAACATATTATATTATGGAGCGGAGGAGTAATAATAATAATAATAATAATAATAATAATAATAATAATAATAATAATAATAATAATAATAATAATAATAATAATAATAATAATAATAACAGTTGAAAATTGTAAGAAAATAACACTCTTTGTGACTAATAATCTGTTTCAGTTATTAATTCATCTCCTTGAAGAAATATACCTGTCTAGAAAAAATATATATGTAGACGTGTATATGCGACGATTTTACGAGACACATATGATTGGTTAAATTTTATAGAGTTTACTTTAGTGGGCGTTGTAAGACTAAAAACATTTGTAATAACAATAGGTATAAAGTTAGTATTTACTTTTTTAAAGGTAGCATGTTTAGATCAGTTTTGCTTATGTTTGGTGATATACTTAATCTATAGCCTTTTCTCCCGGATTATCGTGGGATATACTTTTAGTATATAAATAGAGAGAGCAAACGTTTGTTTTATTTCAGAATTCAGACTAACCATCTTAATTGAAACAAATTTTAAAGTATTTTCAGTACTTTATCTTTACCATTTTCTATTACGTCCACTTACGTGTATCCCATTCTTATTCTCCTTTTTTTCTTGTTAATTTAATAACACTGCTCACTTTTTAAACCAAAGCTGCAATCGGTCGCACAACTTGTAGAATACATGTAAACAAAATACACAAAATGTGTATCCACTATCCATACATGTGCATGCAAATTTTATCGTCATAACCTCTAAAACAACATATATTACATATATAACATAAATATTTTGAAACCTATTATATAATTTTTTTAATACGAAATCCCTCATTCTAGTTTGGTTTGAAGAAGGCCCCCAATGGAGGCATAAATGAGAATAGGGAAGGCAAAGCTAAACGGCTACAAAAGAAAAACATAAACTTCAAAACTAAACAATTTCATTTTACGAAAATAAAAACGTGGAAAATAAACAAACAAGCAAAGAAAAGTATTCTTCAACTTGGTTGGCTTCATGTGTAGTATATATATATTCCGTTAAACTCTTTCTTAAAATCCAAAAGCTTCACAATCTCTCTTTCTTCTCTCCTCTCTCTCTCTTCCTGAACATGATATCAAGAACATTCACAAGACTTCCTAATATCATTAATGTTTTTCTCATGCTTTCTCTCGTTTTCTCAGGTGATTTGATTTTTTTTATCAATCATTAGTTTGCCATATGTAGTCTCGTACGTTATTATAAAGAGTTCTGCATGGCTATATATTCTAAAATTTCCGATTCTTTGATTGGAAATAAATGCAGGGAATCTACTACAAAGAGCTACGTCTCTTGGCATCAATTACGGACAAGTTGGGAACAATTTGCCTTCACCGGACAAAGTTATTAACCTTTTGAGATCTCTAAGGATCACCAAGACAAGAATCTACGACACTAATCCTCAAATTCTTACTTCCTTCGCAAATTCAAACATTGAGATCATCGTCACCATCGAAAATCAAGTTTTAACGTTGTTACAAGATCCTCAACAAGCTCTCCAATGGGTGGATTCTCACATCCCTATATTCCGGCGACAAGGATCACCGGAATTATGGTCGGAAATGAGCTTTTCACCGACGAAGACTCTAGTTTAATCGGGTAACTAATCTCGACTCAAATATAATAAAGTTTGGTCAATTATAACAAATCATTCGATAAAAATGTTTATCAAAACTCCACTGCGATTTTAAAAAGTGTTATCCACTAGAAACGTATTAAAAGGTAAAACTATACGAATTTCAGCCGCATCCCATATATAAAAAGCTAATTATCAAAAATAACTTATCTTCACACTGTTTAACAAAAAACTTAGATTCACAACTTGAGTTTATATAATACAACTGAAGTTACTTGTATAAGTTCTTAGAGAAGCAACAACATTATATAATTACAAAACATATATATTCTTCTATATAAGTAGGTGAAATAGTTTCTGTCCAATAATGCTAACTTTGCTCTTTTTTTTTTTTCCTTTTGGTAATAGGTACATGATGCCGGCGATGATCAACATCCACAAAGCCTTAGTCCAACTAGGTTTAGATAGATACATTGAAGTCTCATCTCCTAGCTCTCTCGCCGTCCTAGCCGAATCTTACCCTCCATCAGCCGGAAGTTTCAAGCCAGAGGTCTCCTCCGTGATGCAACAACTTCTACAATTCTTGGAAGCCACGAGATCTCCTTTTTGGATAAATGCTTACCCTTACTTTGCCTACAAAGACAACCCAAACAAAATCCCCATCGACTACGTCCTGTTCAACCGAAACATCGGTATGACCGATCCCAACACAAGACTACATTACGACAACATGATGTATGCTCAAGTCGATGCGGTTGCTTATGCTGCTGCGAAACTAGGGTACCGTAACTTAGAAGTTAGGGTTGCGGAAACAGGATGGCCTTCAAAAGGAGATGCAGGAGAGGTTGGAGCGTCTCCTACGAATGCTGCCATTTATAACAGGAATCTTATGATGAGACAATTCGCCGGAGAAGGTACTCCGGCGAGACGGAATTCAAGGCTAGATGTTTATATATTCGCCTTGTTCAATGAGGATATGAAACCGGGTCCTACTTCAGAGAAAAATTATGGAATATTTAGACCCGATGGATCATTGGCTTACAATTTGGGATTCACTACGATGTCAACTACGACTGCAAATTCAGAATCTGTCACATATTCATCTTATGCCACTAAGGTACCATCACTATTCTATGGTTTTAAGGGCATTAAAAGTGTAATAATAATAAAATGAGTTCTATGTTTTGTTATTCTACAGGCAAAGACGACCATGGAGTATTGGGCAATTTTGATGTTGGCGATGATTCAAGTTGTAATGTCGAGACTATTTTAGACGGAAAGTTATCGAGAATATATAATAACGTGATTGGTTAGGATATTTTTCTAAACAATTTAATTATTTAAGTTCGATAAATACGAATTTCATATTCAATTCGAAATTTCAATCAACTGGTGGATAATTAAATTATATGTTTATCATTGTCCTTATCATGTACATTGGACTTATGGATATCTCATATTGATAACTTAATATGTGAATAAACAAAAGCAGTTTATTGTTCAAGAAAAACTTATATTGGGGGCTTGTCGCACATGGAAAGCTTTGTGTAACTTTGACCCTTAGCCATAGAATAGACAAACACTAGCGGTTTAGAATCAACCATAAATTGTTCTCTAGTTCAAGATATATGACATAGCTAGTTAATTCATTTATATATAACACATTCACAATTAAAAAGAAAAACAAAAATAGAAGAAAATGAGAATTTATTCAAAAAAGAAGAAAATGAGAAAACTATAGTTTCTTAGGCGGTCTACGGACTAATGAAGTATTTGTGAACAAAATAAATGGGCCATAGAGTAACCCATAACAAATCCAACAGCTGAGTTCCTACTTTCTTTTCCAATCCGATGAAGTGAAGAGGGCGACGCAAGTTGAATAAATGCATTTTCAGAAAACAATCTTAAAACTTTATATTTTGCTCTGGAGTCTAAACTAAGGATCCGACCCGCAACGAGTCCGACCAACCTCAAAACTGAAAGTTGCTTATTCAAGCTATTGTGCTCTTAGTAATAAAATTAACTAGCTTAGCTTGGGTCAGGTCGGTAAGAGTACCACCAAATGCCAGATTTTGGAAGAGATCAATCGTATGGTTAAAACGACATGGTTCTTTATATATATGCATGCGAATTAACCAGATTTCTCGTTGACCCAGGTAGAAAATATCTGTTTCATAGAAAATGGTGACGTGAAGAAGAGAAACGGTAGATTCTATGCCTTTTGCATATTCGCATATGATCATCTTGTAAGTATTAAATCAAATATTAACACACTACTTTTTGTATAGAAAACAAAAGATACATCAGGTTTAGCTATTATACGTAGTACAGAGGAAACGCCCAACTATTTAATTATTCGTTGGATCCTTATTTATGCATCAAGCTTGTAGTATTCATACAATACAATAATAATACTTTAGTTTTCTTTTCCAGTCTTACGTATAGATGTGTTAAAGAGGTAACACGAAATGCTTATAGTTTTTAGCGGTGTTGGCTTCTTTCTCTACGACCTGGAGAAGCTCCACCATTTCCACCCCCTGAGCCACCGCCTGTGGCTCCTCCTCCTCCCGAGACAAACCCAGCCCCAGTTCCCGAACCAGAACCAAACCCAAATCCGGACCCTTTTCCTCCATCTGGTGTTGAGCCTGAACCAGAACCATAGCCATAACCACCTTCTGGTGTTGATCCCCATCCCCAATCATATTCCCAATTAGGTCCATGAGCCGAACCACTTGCACCGCTGGACCCTCCGGTCAGACTATTCGGGCTGACCGCAGAATGAGCAAGGGTTCCAGACTCTCCTCCTCCATAAACAAACGAGATAGTCAATAGTAAAGATATAAGAGCCAATGTGAGAAAATCACCTTTCATTTTCCTCGAGAAATATTTGTTTTAACTCTTTATCTATTTTCTCACTCAGTTTAAGACTTTATATAAGCACCCACTCACATAACACACTCACACGACACACGCATTAGACACGTATGACTATTACTACGTGATGTAAATCTAAAAAAAAATGAGGTAAAATTATATGTCCGTGATAAGAGTCTCTCTAATTTTGGACACGAGAGAATCCAATTCTAGGGTGAGAATTAAGATGTCGGTAACTCGTGATATTTTTTTCTAAGGCTTCTACAGTAATGAGTCACACACTCACACTACTCCCACTAACATGTTGGACATCGCTTTCTTTCGTTACTTGTTTGGGTCAAAACAATCGTTTTCGCATAATCCAAAAAATGGAACAAATTTCTATAACATTTAGCTTGTGTTATGTAGTGTAAATGGTTCCATGAGCTATGAATTGTACACGAAATATTCTACTTTTTTTATATTGCGTCTAATAATATATGAAGTAATTTAACTCGGAACTGAGTTCCTCCATAGTATTAGGGATTAGATTTATAGCAAGCAAACTCTATCAGTATATGTCTGTTGCTCTTACAAACGTATTTTTTGAAGTGTTTTCTTAAATCAGAACGTATTTATTTTGGTAACCATACACTTTTTTTGAGAGTGGTTTACTATTTGGTAACTATACATTTCTTAAAAAAAAAAAACACTTCCCGTAAGTTGTTGAAATGGTAGCTCACATTCTAAAATATCTTTTGCTCTCTCTAGACTCCAGAGCTTTCAAACACTCACCGTAACAGAACCATATAAAACTCAATAATGTTTGTTGGCAGTTGATATAATTCCTACCTCCCAAGACTTTTTCATGTATATCTTTGGAGTTTGTAGTGATATCAATCTTTATAGAGGAATACGAGGGCAACTAGTCAGTCATTTTCTACAAATTCTTTCTCCCAAAATATAATTTTTCAAAAGGACCTAGAGAACTAGAAGGCATGCATTATCAGATTAAAATTAGGGCAGGCAGTCACATATAACCAAACCTTTTTATTACCTTGTCTCAAATTTCGTTTTTTCTTCTTCCTATAAATGTATGTTAACAAGTAGTATTACTAGTTTCAATAGTGTTTTATTTCTGTGTGTGTGTTTACGAGTCATTTGTGAGTTTTAATTGATCAAAATTTTACATATAATTTAAAATTTGCTATTTTTAATAATTTTAAAATACAATACATATGTTTTATTTGTAAACATTGATGGCTTTAAATTCGGTATGATTTTAGATTAGAAATCCTCCATTAGGATTATATTTGACATGGGCTTTTGGAGTGGGTTTTATCAGTGGACAGTGGCCACAGTGTATAACTATGTCTTGAAAGAAACCTCTGTTCATTTATTTTCTCTTGGGATTTCATTTTCACAGAAAATTTGTTTGCAACAGAAATAAAAAAAAAAACTCGGGAGATTCGTTGGAGCACACGCAATCACTGGACCACACCTTCACCCAATCGTACTCTTCCTTACTTCTTCTTCTTCTTCTTCTTCCATTTCAATCTTTTTCTGCAAGAGATGCGATGAGATCTATACCGTTGAGCCGGAGCTCATACCGATTCCAACATCCGAAACCGTTTCGATCTCTAGAATCGCTTCCTCTCCTTTCCGTCACTCGTCTTCGCGTCGTCCAATCTGGATCTCCCTCTTCTTCTTCTTTCAAGGTACCATATACATTCCCGCGGAATCTGATTTTGGAGTGATGATGATGATGATGATTCATTTCATTTGGTTGTAAGAAAAGATATGTTGTAAGGTTACTATACGATTTCCATAGAAGTTGTAGTTTGTTGGCATTATATTGATTCGGTAAGATCTGTGGGACTAATAGTTTAATATATGCAGTTCAATGTAGCAAGACATGGATGCAGCAGCAGCATGATGGGACATAGCTCTGTGTTAGTCAAGGCCTTTGATGACGTAAATCTCCTCAAAATGATTAGCATTCTACCATGTCTGGATAATCAAAATTTCTGATTTTCATGTTCTGATTTTTTCGTCAGGATTCGTTTGATTATGATTCCGGCGACATATTTGCTGCGGCTTATTCCATTTCTTCTAGTGAAGGCGAGGAGAGCGATGGGGAGTACGGTCTCAATGTGGTTACTGAAACAACTGCACAAAGGCTCGGAAAGTTTCCAAAAGGCCGCAAAAAGCACAGGCACGTTTTGCTTCTTCTACCTTCAGATATTAACCATCACAGATATGCCTGTTTTCATGTTTTCCATTAATACACTTGGAGTTAGTAGATATTATCTTACTAGAATGTGTGTGGGTGAAGTGTTAGGATAAAGTGTTATCTTACTAGAGATAGAGACTCTTTCTAATCTACCATAGCTAGTTGTTCTCTTGTGAAAATTTCATTTCATCTCTTTTGACTTTGATTTCTTTATAATTTGCAGGATCAGATACGGGATCAACTTGGGACTTCTTGCCTTTTTAACACTGCTGCTTCTGTTTATGGACTCCTTTGCTTGGAAGATTGTTAGGCTGCCTCTCCCTCCATATTTCTTAAGCCTTCCCTTCTTCACATCCGCGATTTTAGTCACCTTAGCAGGTTATGTTTTTGTTCCCCTGCTCGACAGACTGAAAGTGCATGAGCCAATCAGGAGACTAGGGTTTGTTACACATAGCCGCAGACAAACAATCCCGACAATGGGTGGTTTGTTCTTTGTTCCAGTCGGTGTTGTTGTTGCAATAGCCATGACTAAATTTTCTTCCATCGAAGTCGCTGGAGCAGCAGCTGTAACTCTTGTGTTTGCAGCGATTGGTCTAGTTGATGACTCTTTAAGCCTCTGCAGTGATAATAACAACGGTTTATCTGCAAAGATACAACTCCTTTTGGAGGTACTTTAACTGATTCCTATCTTTCTTTTTTTTCTTTGCTTATTGTCATCCTCTTGACATGATCCATCAATCGCATTTATTCACAGGGAGCGTTCGGGACATTCTTTGCGTTTTGGTTGGAGAGGGCAAGCATATCATCTCCTTATGGCATGTATAGCATCTTATAACTAATCTGATCAACGCATATATGAGGGTAACTCGCGTATCCACTTTCATATGAACCTACAATGAGAATAAATAATCCATATGATTATATTTGGATTATACCACAATTAGCATTTTATAGCTCTCAAAGACCAATAGATTGTGTGTTTTCAGATGTTTATATAACCATCTTCTTGATTTGTTGATAATTTTTCCAGGAAAATGTTGGTTCCTTTGCCTTCACCATTAGGTCTCATTTGCTTGGGAAAACTGTACCTATTGTTGACATCGCTCTACTTCGTTTCCATGGGGAACTTAGTCAAAGCAACCGATGGTCTCGATGGATTGGCTGGAGGTATTGCTGCCTTGGCTTTCGTTGCAATGGCAATAGTGGTTCTTCCTATTTGCTCTGGTTTGTCCCTAATGATCATTTACTTTCATAAATCTTTAATGATTTTCATTTCGTGTGTTTTACTACTTTTAATCATTTGCGACCAGATCTTTCTATATTTGGAGCTTCGATGGCTGGAGCTTGCTTTGGTTTCCTACTTCACAATCGGTACAGAGCATCTGTGTCTATGGGAGGTACAGGATCATTGGCTATTGGTGGAGCTTTGGCTGCAATGGCTGCTTGCTCTGGAATGTTTTTGCCATTGTTCATATCCTCTGGTGTTTCTATCGTGGAAGCTGCTTCTGTCATTATTCAGGTAAATAGTAGAATAGACCCATATTATTAACGGCTGATGATGTAAATATATGTGTGTGTGGTTTGGCACGCAGGTAGCGTTTTACTCGGCAACTAAGCGTTTAAAGGGAAAAGGGCGTCGAGTTTTCAAAACAGTGCCGTTTCATCATCACCTAAGGCTAAGTGGCTTGAAGGAGCCAATGATAGTTACAATGGCATATGTTATATCGTCTTTGCTCTCTCTTTCAGCAGCATACGTAGGTCTTATCTCTGCATAACTTTCTTTTTCTTTTTGCCCTTCGGATCTCTACACAGTTTTTGTTTTCTAACATTCTTTTAAGAGAGAAAGGTGAAACGAAAAAAGTTGATATAAAATGGACTGCCTACCAAAAAGTTTATTAGGTGCAAAATTATATAGTTTGGTTAGTGTTTTAGTCGATGGAAGCAGAGACTTTTTTCACTCATGCATATGCAATCATTTCGAAGAACGTGAAGTCACCGCGAGACACGAAAGATAATGTGAACTAACCAAAAGTAGGTTTGCATTTTGTTATCTTCACAATTCTCGAGATTTGACAGAGATTACCACTTAAAACCTTAATCTGCCAAAATTCTAAAACTTGTAACTTTTGGAACAGTCAACAGACGGAAACACGAAAATGAAACGAAAAATAAATCCCATTCATATGTTTATGTTTATATATAATCTCTTCAATTAAAAATGGAATTATAATGTTCTTAGAAAAATAATATTCTCTCTGTTTCTAATTTTAGATAGTTTTAGCAAAAAACTTTTGTTTCACAATATAAATAGTACATATTTCAGTGCACTTTTTTATTTATTGAATATTGTGTGATCATTGAAATAATATTATGTTTTTGTATAATTGGTTGAATTAATTGATTAAATGATATTTTTTTAAAAAGTAACAAATTTTAAAATATTTATCTTTTAAGCAAAACTACTTACAATTGAAAACGGAGTGAATAGTAAAGATGTATGACAAATCTCAGTCTAAAGTGTTAATTTATTTCTTTCCTGAAAAAACCATATAAGAAAATGTCCTTTTTTATAAATGTGTGGATCTCAAAAACTTTTTAAGCATGTTCAAAAATAAACTACGAAACTTTGCATCAAGATACGCATGGACGATTAAATCCATTTAAAACACAATTAGATGACCAATGCTATTTTTTAAAGCAAAGAAAAGAAGAAAAGGAAAGAAAATGTCCTTTTTCATGCAAATTTATTCTCTTTCATTTATTTCATGCAAGCTTATCTATATATTGTAACTAAAACTACAACATGGAAAATGTAGCGACCTAACTAATTAACGATGTTGCTACACTTTTTTGAAAGCTTATTGTGAAAAAAGGAAATTAACTCAGTAATGTGAACATTACATAGATAGATTAGATTAATGAACACTCATATCATACATAAATATATTAGTGAACTTTTTGACCAGAAAAAAGAAACTCTTATTCTAATGTAATTTGTTATAACTGATATACAAAGAAAATTTGCAAAAAACTTACAAATCTATGAGCAGAAAATTTGCAAAAAGCTTACAAATCTATGAGCATAATTTACATCATTGGAGCCAAGAATAAGTGGATTATTTGGTTGCTTATGGGACCAATTTGAAAAGCTAAAACTATTATTTATTCTCTTTGGTAACACATAAAGTCCAAAATCTCAATGTGAGTGACTGAGTGGTGTGCGCGAGTCTGTATTGTGTGTGTGTGAGTGTGTGTACGCTATTAGGGATATTATATCCCACATCGGAAATTCTAAGGGACATTAACTAATATATAAAGGGTTATGGCCAATCTACTAATTACCAATTGGTTTTAAGTTGGAAATCCATAATTAACCCGAATCTAACATGGTATCAGAGCCAAGATAAACCTGTGGATCAAAGTTTATTTTTTTCTTATTTCAAAAAAAAAAAAAGTTCGACGTCGAAGTGGTTTACATGGATCGTTGGTCACGGACCATGTTGCATGCTCTTTGGCTAGTGTATTGCTAGTTTTCTTGGAGCGCAAGAATGAAGGAACTACATGATTGTGTGTGGTTTTCTTTTAGTGAACGTGAATTGATTTCACTGTTTTTTTTTTTAATATGTAACCGTGAGTTTGATCATGATGGTCGGCTCACACGGTCTCCAATGACGAAGAGGGTTATATGATTCTTTAAACATGAATCTATTGATTGATTCGTTCAGTTTGATGTTCTTTTTCGCCCTCGCGAATAACATCTTTATTTGTCTTACTTCTTACTTTCGTTTTTGACTTCGCAATCGCGAATTATTCATTGACCTCGCAATCGCGAGTTTTGTCCCCTTTTATTTGAAGAACCCTACGATCGGGTATAAACGTCGATGACTTGACGGTTGGGTATTGCAGCCGATTTGACTCTACGATCGGGTATAAACGTCGATTTCATTACCTCACAGTAGGGTATATTGCTGATATTTTGAAGATTTTGTCCAATCTCTAAATGCCGAGATCCTAAATACCTTAAACCTCTAATTAATATGACCCTTCCGACCGGATTTATAGATCGTAATTAACCCTTCCCGACCGAGTATAAAGGTCGTAATTAACTCGCTCGACCGAGTATAACTGTCTTAAAAAGTTCAGAGATTTCAGGCCGATAAGAGCCATCATCTCGAGAAGGGGTATTAGGGATATTATATCCCACATCGGGAATTCTAAGGGACATTAACTAATATATAAAAGGTTAAGGCCAGCCCACTAATTACCAATTGATTTTAAGTTGGAAGCCCATAATTAATCCGAATCTAACACGCGCATATACAAAGTTTTCAAGAAGAAAAGGGGATGTGATCATAATTCAATTACATGAAGATATGCAACATGAAACCACCAAGAAAATATTACTTTCTTACTTCTTTTTATTTTCTCTTTTTGACTTGTTAT
Organism: Brassica nigra; assembly: GCA_016432835.1. Taxonomy (NCBI): domain Eukaryota; kingdom Viridiplantae; phylum Streptophyta; class Magnoliopsida; order Brassicales; family Brassicaceae; genus Brassica; species Brassica nigra. The sequence continues at coordinate 8,364,725 of CM028247.1, read as the reverse complement.
ATAATGACAATGATCATGTTGGATGGTATCTTGGATTTGGTGACTGAATTTATGACATCAAAGAAAATTAATAGTATGATAATCATATGAATTTGGCCCATCCCTCCATTAACAAATTGAATATCATTTCTACAACTAGCTAAGCCTTCAAATCATTCCATTAAAGCCTCTTTTGCACCAGCAATCACATGCATATTATTCTTTATTTGTCTCTCTCCCTCATCATACACCGTTTTCCTCAGTAATACGCATTTGTATATATATATCACGGGTCTTCTTAAATTCTCAGAGTAAAGAGAGTGGATTTTGTTTTCTTGGTGTGGTGAGCTAGTAGTATAATTAAGATCAGAATGAAAATCTCCACATCTCTAGGGACTGCTTTGGTTTCTGTTATCTTCTATCTATCCTCTGCTTCACCATTTGTCATCTGTTCATCTATTGACGTCACCCTTGATAATCATTCACCAAGCAATCTCAAGAACAAAGGATCCCTGGTACAAGAGTCTTTTTAAATATAATCTAATTGGTTCTTGTTTCCTCATTTATAAAAGCTTATATATTATATGATTCTCAGTACATTTGGATATATATATTTTTAGCTAATAATATTTTTGAATGTATTTACTACTAGTATTAAGTATTAACCATTAATTGATCTATTATCTTAATTTTGAATAACAGTTGAGCAATCAAATGATAACCAGCATAAAGCTTCATGGCATTCTCTTATGGGCTTCAATGGGATTTCTTATGCCAATGGGGATTCTCTTCATTAGAATGGCCAACAAAGCAAATGAGAATGGAAGAAATGTTAAAGTGTTCTTCTACCTTCATGTCATTGTCCAGGTAATTTAATTAGTATCCATCACCCCATAAATATTTCTAATGATGGAAAATGTATATTATTGTTAAGAGATTGTATCATTCTCCAATTTAAGATATGTAAAAATATTTCAAATCTTTAGTTTGAACTCATGATGACATCTCACTTTAATCATTTTCTCCACTATAAATATTATATTACATATGTTATTTAAGGGATAAAACTTTTAAATAAGGGAAACACTATTTTTAAGTTGAAGATCAAGAAGCACTCATATTATAGTCTTACATTTACTCAATTTCAACAGCTAGATATATATGCACTGAAATTAATTTCAAATAGATAGCTTAAGAAGGAAATGCTTCTTGAAATTTCTATAGTCGATCATGATTTCTTGAATATTAAGGGAAATGAGCTAAGGACACATTATGATTACACTCTTTGTTTCTTACGCACATACTCGAATCCATCATCAATATATATACATATATATATACACATAAAATACAAGGATTTTACTTATATGAGATTGCATGATTCTTTTTCTAAATTATATATGAGCAGATACTAGCAGTGGTTTTGGCAACAATAGGAGCTATAATGTCCTTAAGAACATTGGAGAACTCCTTTAACAACAACCATCAAAGACTTGGCCTGGCTCTTTATGTTGCCATGTGGCTCCAATTCTTGACCGGTATCTTCAGGCCCTCTAGGTACACATACGTACCAAAAATATACACTATTTATATCTATCTATCTATATATCCATTCCTCAGTTCTCCTTCTCGCGAATTTATCGGCTGCATTGTAGAGGGAGCAAAAGGAGGTTGAAATGGTTTTTATTGCATTGGATTCTTGGAACAATAGTGTCAATAGTTGGCATAATAAACGTCTACACAGGCATAAGAGCTTACCATAAGAAGACATCATCAAGTAGAGACTCAAGTATTTGGACAATCTTGTTCACAGCTCAACTCTCTTGTCTTGTCGTCTTCTATCTAATTCAAGACAAATGGGAACATTTTCAAAAGCAAAGAGTGGTTATTAATGAATTGGATCATCATCAAAATACTAACACGAATGGAAGAAGTAATGACCAAACCATTCAAGTGGTAACAAGAAACGATCAAGAACAAAAGGTCATGGTTCCTCAGCCTTGTCGCAAGAGTAATGCACTTGTGAATCTGTTCAAACTGATTTGATTGGTGAAGATCATTTATATAAGAATTTGATATTGTTTTTTTGGATGTGATACTCAGTATCATATTTTATTTTTAATATGATACATACTATTGGATTTGGTTCCGTTTGTTTTTGTTTTGTGAATTTTGTAAGTATAGTCTTTGTTTTCTTTTCTTCTTAAGTATATACTTTTATTTGAATCATTGTATCTGTTTAATATGAGAAAAAGTCGTTTAAAGTGAAAAATGAAAATATGGGATATATATAAATAAAAAAAAAAAAAAAAATATATATATATATATATATATATATATATATATATATATATATATATATATATTCTTTCTTTATAGAGGTGTTAGGATTTAAATTATCTCTACAAGAGGGGTCCAGATTTGGTGAATTGCTGAAGATTTACTGATTTAACACTAAGTTAATCAACTTGATAAAATAAAGAGAAAAAAAAGTTTTATACACCTTTATCTTGGGAGGTGACGTCAACATGCTCCCCTTGCGAGTGGACATGACGCTGGATTCAAGTTTAGGCCTAAACTAACGAAAATAGGCCCAATAATAAGCAAAAAGGCCCAACGTCATTAATTAATATGATTATAATTAGTTACCGTCAAGCTCTGTATTGCATAGATTCATAGAGCGAAGAAGAAGAAGAAGATGGGAGGCGAAGAGGAAACGAAGAAGAGAGTGGTAGTCGAATCGCTGGGATGGATAACGGAATCGTCCATCATGCCGAAGAAGCATCGCGCCATCGAAGGCGTGGGTCCTTCCTCAATCATGGAGCTCAAGGCACAGCTCTACAAGTCTCAGGAAGAAGCCAAGCAAACGAAGGACTTCACGGGCTCCGATGCCCAGTACCACCGCGCCAAGGAAAGGATCGCCGCTAAAGATTCTTTCGCCGCGAAGAACTCCGGCGTCGAGGGTCGAGCTCTCAAGTAAGTCTGAATCTTCCTTTTTTGAAATTGCTATCAGTTCGGTGAAACGAGATGGTTTGTGAATTAGGGTTTATTGATTTGAGATTAGAGTTTGTTAATCGATTGAGATTGGAAGTAGATTAAGAAAAAATGTATGAAACTTGGGCAGGTTGGAGAAGAATCTCAAGTTAGATGAAATTGGGAATTAGGGTTTTTGATGCAAATTGAATGAGATTGGACGATAATCGAGCTTCCAAGCCTAATTAGATTGATTTATATGAAATTGAACGTAGATTAAGCAGAAAAGTATGAAACTTGGGCATGTTGTAGAAGGATCTCAAGTTAGATGACTTGGCTCTGGAGTCAATAATTTGCTTTTGAATGTGGGAAGTGCAGGGACAAGCTGGAGCTTAAAGCGGTTAAAGACGGAGCAGTTAGCTACGCTGCGTTGGAGAAGAAGGCTCAGTTATATGAGAAGCTTGCAAGGGGGGAGCTTTCAGATGAAGAAGCCGAGGAGAAGTACTGTGTGGATTTCTTCAGGAAAGGAATAGAACATGGAGATGATTTACCGCCACCAAGGACTAGTAACATTTCCGTTTCGGCACCACCTGAAGATTTTAAAGCAGATGGTGAGGATGATGGTTCGCTGTTGTTTAGCACCAAGTTTGCTGGACTCGGACGTGCGGTTGAGACAGCTGATATAAGTCAACACGTGCGTATGGTCAGGTAAATTCCATTCTTGTCTCTCCATTTAGTTATGTCTGAGAAGTAGTACAAAGAGAGAGAAGGAAGTGATAAGTCCTCTGCTTTTATGAAGTGAATCGACATATATCTCTCTGATTAAGTAATGCAAAATTTGTTTGTGCAGAGAGGTTCATCAAGAAGTGAATCAAGCGAGAGAAAAGGCAACAGAGTTGAAGCAAAGGAGACAAGAGCAGGCAACAAATCGTCGGGAGAAACTCAAACAAGCTTATCTTCGGAAGCAGCTCGCGAAACTTAAAGCTCAACAGCAACAACAACAACCGCAGCAACATGATGAGGGAAAAACGTGATTCTTTCGACGTGTTTTTTTTACTTCGTTAAGCCTTTCATGACTTGGGAGAACATAAATCCCAGAAAAAGGTAATTAAGCCGATCAAAGAAACAATCAGGCTTATATGAATGACATCAGTTTTAAGTTTGATTGGATGTGTAGCTTTTATATTGTATTTGTACTATTATGTTATTTTGTAAAGAGTAAGTAAAATTTTTGTTTCCCTATCTTTGTTATAGAAGAATATGCTGATAAACATATGATAAAACCATTATCTACAACATCCCTCTCAAAAAATTCCAAAATGATTGATGCTTTCTAATATGTACTATAGGTTGTTTACTTGTAATTGGGGAGGCGACTAGGGTTGTTTAGTTGATAATTTTACTCGAAATGGTGATTTAATAGCTCTATAAAATTTAATCACATTAAGAAACCAAATGACAGTTTGGCCGAGTGGTCTAAGGCGCCAGATTTAGGCTCTGGTCCGAAAGGGCGTGGGTTCAAATCCCACAGCTGTCAAAATTTTTATCTTTCATTTTTTTTGTTTGTTTTTAAGGATATTTTCAGTTATTTGATTACCCAGTTTCGGAATCTACATGGCGACTATCACAAATTACTAATAGCTATGTTACACTCTCTAACTGTCTTGAAGAAAATTTAAGGCAACTTTTAAATTTGGCAGAAGATTGATGGTCTAACGAAACAACAACAGTTCTGTTGCTTGCTATTGTGGAAAATATGGCAGTCAAACAACAAGTTGATCTTTCAACATAAACGGCTGAATCCTCGTCGGGACGTAGACAGTGATTATGCACGTGTGTGGATGGTTGAAAGTTCATCAATTCTACTATACGGTAGGAAATGTCACTCGGCGGCCACGGAGTTATATGTCCTAGAAGCGACCCCCATTAGGAATGGTCAAACGTAACTATGTGCAACCTATAAACTCATATTGGCATCGCATTAGGTGGTTGGGTAATACGAGATCGTAATCATTCAGGTGGCACATCTCAATGGAGAGCAACTAGACTTAGGTTGATGGATTCGGCTTTGGAGGCAGAAGCAAAGACATTTTTAATGATCATCCAGAATCTTCCCTTCCAAGGATACACAGATTGTTTTTGAATGAGATTACAAAGTATTCATTGATCATCTTCACCAATTAAAGTTTGCATTAGAGATTTTGTCAATATCTGCAAAAAAAAATTAATCAAATGGTGGGCCTTGAAGTTCACAAACTGCTCTTTCAAGCATCTATTATTATACGGTAGCCAAGAAAAGCCTTGACAAGTCCTAGTTTTTTAATTCAAAACTGGCGGTATCCAACAAGATGGTCAAATACCTTGTTACCTAAAGACTTAAAAGACTTTGTACTTTCATCCTAACAATAATACATCTTTGCCGGAAAAAAACAAAAAAAAAAACGAGTGGCTGAGTTAATTGTTCAGATGATATACATACACAGGCTCGTATAGACTTCGTCCTTTTTATAGTTACCAACCAAAAGGACGAAGCAAAAAATAACATAACAAAAAGAACAGAGTTTATTGTTAGTAAATTTAAACTTTATGGCAAAGAAGTTGCTACTAATTGTCCTCCTTGCTTCACACTTGTTCATGTCCGGTACGTTTTGTTCATCGATTGACGATTATCATTTTTCTAATTCTTTTTTTTTTATATATTTAACTTTTTTTTTTCTTCCCTAGTCATAACTCTTAACTATGTTCGCAGGAGTGTTGTCGGGGAGTATCCTTACCATAGAGAACAAATGTAATCAGACAGTTTGGCCAGTTATCTACTCATATGAATCAAACCAGCTCTCCCCCACTGGTTTCGTTCTCAGAAGCGGCGAGGAGCGTATCCTACAGGCGCCGTCTCCATGGTTTGGTCTTATCTCGGCTAGGACTCTCTGCTCAACCAACTCGTCTGGTTACTTCTCCTGCGTCACCGGAGACTGCGAATCCGGCATTATAGAGTGTCCCGGAACATATAAATGGTCTGTCGTGACGTATGTCTACGTTAGAATTGATTACGGCGGAGTTAACAGCTACACCATCAGTCTCGAGCGCGGTTACAACCTTCCCTTAGTGGTGGTCCCGTCACAGCCTAGCCACACATGTATCAGCGCCGGTTGTTTGGTTGACTTGAACAAGACTTGTCCAGAGGATCTTGGTTTATTCACCGGTGGGAAACAAATCGGCTGCATTAGCGCGTGCAGAAAGTACGACACCAAAGAAATTTGCTGCACTCATGACTTCAGGTCAAAGCAAAGATGCGAGAAGACGATGTACTCGCAGAACTTCGAGCAAGCTTGCCCACACGCCTATACCTATGCCTTCGAAGATAATAATAGCACTGTGACATGCCCTAAGTCAACCGACTTTAATGTCACGTTTTGTCCCTCGTCCATTCCCGATAACACCAGGTCAGACTCTCTTTCATTTGCTGGGAATTGATTAAATAGGGGAAAGTTTTTTTTTTTTGGCTACATTGTAGGCGAGGCCTATATATAGGCACATATACATTAGTTTCATGATCTTCTTCCTCTCGTAGTCTCAATAGTATAACAGCTTGCGTGAGTCTCCCCGCCACCGATGAAGAACAGATATGAACATATATTAGTTCACTCAAGAATTAAACTGAATATTTAAGATAACTTTCCTCTTAAGTCTTAACCCTACTCTCTTTTGGAAATTAAGGCTAATTCTTGGAAAAAACTATTATAATTCATAAGAAATTCTTCAATAAATATACAATTTAATGATAAAAGGAAAAACGCTTAAACATATTAATAAAATAAAAAAACATCAAAACCATATGTTAAAGGGATAATATCTCCAGAACTCTTATTGTAAAATATCATAATCAACCATAAACATTTCTAACCATAGTCATGTGTCTTTATATCTTTCTTCGACTCAGTGCTTGTCCTCGAGCTCCACCTAATGATATGCTTGTGACAACTTCTATATATCTTCCTGCATGTTCAGTTCTATTAGTCGCCCTCTTGTTGTATAATTTTAGCAAGTCATGCATAGGGATGTCGAATGGGGTATGATGACCATGGGTTAGCCAATCCGAATTAAAATGGTCTTGAGGTGGTCATCCCCAAAATTGAAATAGTCCAAATGAGCAGAATCCAGTTTAATCCGAAAATACATTGGCCCAAAACCCATTGGATATGGAGTCCAATAAACCCACAAATTTAGAGTTTTCTAATTTGGAGGAAGAACAGAAAATTAGAAACATTTTTTTATCAAAGTTCAAAATCATGTTAGAACGGTAAAAGTTTTTTTGTCAAAACCGCAAAATCACAAAATCATGTCTTTTTTTCCAAAATTATAAAATCACATTTTTCGTCAAAATCACATTTTCCGCTAAAATCAAAAAATTATGTTTTCCACCAAAACCGCAAAAATCACGTTTTTCACTAAAACCGTAAAATCACGTTTCCGCCAAAAGCGTAAGATTATGTTTTTTTCCGTTAAAACTTAAAAATTGCATTTTAACAAAACAGTAAGTTCACATTTTCCGCCAAAACCATAAAATCATGTTTTCCGCCAAAACCATAAAATCATGTTTTCCGCCAAAACCATAAAATCACGTTTATCGCCAAAATTGAAAAATCATGTTTTCCTGCCAAAATTGTAAAAAAAAAAGTTCACCAAAACTATAAAATCACATTTTCTGTTAAAACATAAAATTATGTTTTCTCAATAAAACCGTAAAATTATATTTTCTGGAAAAATCGTAAAATTATATTTTTCCAGCAAAACCGCGAATCACAATAGAATTACTTCACTTCGCTATAAGGCCGACCACAAGTTTGAAGGCTTGATGCATCGTTGGTTTGAAGTTACAGCTTAGCATATAGAAGTCCGATCATTCTTTTAGCATTGTATATTCTCTTCTTCAGCTTCTCTAGACTTTTGTAAAGCTTTATTTTTTCCACATTGATCAATAAATTTCACATTTCATTAAAAAAAGATTGTTTAATCGAACAAGCCCATTTGGACACAGAGAACCCAATTGACATCCCCATTCGTGCATTTGTCCAAGACGATTTCTAGGTACTGAAAGAAACTGCACTTCATCACCACAAAAGTCAATTCCCTTGTTGAGATATAACCTATTTGAATCGAAACCTTAAGAAACCTTTTAGGGTTGGATTGATTTCTCTATGTCACTCTATCTTCCTGCAATGCTAAATTCTCCTCACAAAGATTTTCTAGCATGGGGAGAGACATCAAACTTCAGAAACACTTGTGAAATTTATTAAAAAGGGCGTAAGGAATCGCATCTCTTCGCTGCGAGTGGTGGGAGTCGAAGATTTGAAGCAATGATGATAGCATGAGTAACTTCTCGAGGATAGACATGTTTATGTTTTTCAGTTTTAGGCTAAAGTAAACTCAAAAACAGAGGCACACTAGTTGTAGAAAAAGTTTTTTTTTTTTTAATTTGAATAATTTAACATTCTTTCAAAAAAAAAAAGATTTTCTAGCACCACCTCGGTCTGCTCACGAACTTCCTTGCACTCAGCATCAAAAAGTGCTGGAGAAAAGTTGTCATCTCCAACACTGCATGTTGTTTGGTGTTGGATCTTGGACTCCTAGAATCAATGTAAACTTATCATCCATAGTCTGAATAATCTTTTGGTTCATCGCCTCCATCATCATCTCGTCTAGTTTCTATAGAAACACTGTCATGGAATCACTGTCGCCCATAGAATCTTTAGACGTTGTTACCAAGTTGATATAAACCTTACTTCGCACAAGAACCGAGCTAACGGTTTAAGCTAACTTTTCTCTTTAAACTTTGTCTCTCTTGCAGATTAAGGTTAATTCTTATAATTTGTCGACTATTATTAATCATATCCAGCTTAGTGACAAAAGGAAAACGATTAAAACATAATATAACAAGAAAAACATCAAAACCAATGATAAAAGAAAAAGTCTCCAAGAACCTTAATTTGAATACTATAATCGACTCTAAACATTTGTAACCATAGTCATGTATCATGATATTTATAGATATTCCCATAGAAGAGAACTAGCTCTTCATTCATGCATATACATACGTTATATTGGTTCGACTACTTTTTTTGAAACTCTAATTAATGGGTTTTTACTTTGATAAACTAATATATGTATTTATGCTATTGATCGGGAAAAAACAACAGAAGCTCCATGTCTCCATTTGCAGGCCCCAAAAGTAAATTTTCTTTTCCTTATTCTATAAAATGTATATATATATGCAATGCTCTTTTGGTTTTATTAATCACAATTTTCATTTGGTAAATTTGCAGATAATTCTCAAGGGAAGTTAAAACCCATACTCGGTACCACCTTCATTGCAACCACAACTCTGTTGCTCAGTCATGTACATTACATAGCACCTAAGTTTTGCTTATTTTTCTTGTAGGAGGCTTATCAGCCTTAGCCGCGTTGATCATCGTTGTTGCGGTTGTCGTAATGGTTAGAGCAAAAAATGCGAGAAGAAAGCGTGATTCAAATTACGAGAATATCGAAGCGGTTGTAAAGTTGAAACGATATAGTTATGCAGACGTCAAGAAGATGACAAACTCATTCGCTCATGTTCTTGGAAAAGGAGGATATGGAACTGTCTATAAAGGAAAACTACCCGATTCCAGCGGACAAGATATTGCACTTAAGATCTTAAAAGACCCAAAAGAGAATGGAGAAGATTTCATCAATGAACTAGCTAGTATGAGCATAGCATCTCATGTTAACATCGTCTCTCTCTTTGGATTCTGTTATGAAGGGAGCAAGAGAGCTATCATCTACGAGTTCATGCCTAATGGATCCCTTGACAAGTTTATTTCCGAAGATGTGTCAACGAAGATGGACTGCAAAGCGTTATACAACATTGCTGTAGGTGTTGCTCGTTGGTTGGATTACTTGCACAATAGTTGTGTATCAAAGATTGTGCATTTCGATATAAAGCCACAGAATATACTCGTAGATGAAGACTTGTGCCCCAAGATTTCGGATTTTGGTCTTGCTAAGCTCTGCAAGAAGAACGATAGCATTATATCAATGTTGGACGCGAGAGGGACCGTTGGTTACATTGCTCCTGAAATGTTTTCCAAGAGCTATGGAGCAGTTTCGCACAAGTCTGATGTGTATAGTTATGGGATGGTGGTGCTTGAGCTCATTGGGGTGACCAGCAGAGAGAGAGCTGAAACTTCTAGGTCCAATATGAGTTCAATGTACTTTCCGGATTGGATCTATAAGGATCTGGAGAAGAATGAAAATATGAGAGTATTTGGAGATCATGTTATCGAAGGGGAAGAGGAGGTAGTGAAGAAAATGACGTTAGTGGGTTTGTGGTGTATTCAGACCAATCCATGTGATCGTCCACCGATGAAAAAGGTCGTTGAAATGTTAGAGGGAAGTGTAGAAGCTCTAGTGGTTCCACCTAAGCCTCTCTTGACTCCAGCAATAATGGCTTGGGAAACCCTTGAAGAGAGTGAAGAGACTACTAGTCTATTGACAGTAAGCCGGTTATAAAGATTTTGACACTAAACTCACTAAGGTTCGATATGTTTATTAATGGGTAAAAATCTGTAGAAAATCAATATTCATGAAACCTAGGGAGCATAAATCTTGTGAACGTGATTGTAACTTCCTAGTGTTTTTAAGAAATTTTTTATGAACGTGATTGGATATCTTGACTAAACCGGACAAATTGCTCTTAAACTCGGTTTACATTTTTTAAAAAATGTCAGTAAATACAAAAAGTACAAGATAAGTCACGTGCTATTGTGCAACGCCACGTGTATTATAAGCAGTAAATACACGGCGGCGACCATTGAAAAATCATCAACCCCTATCCTTCTCGATTCCGCCACCGCCACCGCCACCGCCACCGCCACCGCCACCGCCACCGCCGGTGAGCTTTCTTTTCTTTTGTTCCTCATTCCTTATAATCGTCGTCGTAGATCATTTTGCTATTATATCCTCTCCTATAGATTCAGATTTGAAAATCATGTTCGCTTTTGAAAGTTTTATTACTGAAAAATTAGATTATTTTATCCTCAATTTTGAACTTTGTGCAGTCTTTTTTTTTTATTTGATGTGATTTAAAGCTTAAACATAGATCTCATGTTCGAATTTCATTTCTCATCTAACATGTAATTTTGTTCAAGTTGTGGTTTGGAAGGAGAAGAGAGCTAACCACACGATCATGGAGGAACACCATTGCTGCTTTTACTCCAAGATGATCTCCAAATGCACCTTCGCTTCACTCCTAATCATCTCCTCAATCTTTCTAATGGTTCGCGTGCTATATGTTTTGTATCGGTGTGGCAAACCTTTTCCCAAAGGAGCTTCACCGTCTTTCAGTACACTTATTGTTCTTGGTTCTGGTAAGAAGAGTTTTTTATACTATTCAATACAATGGGAATGTGCATATTATTTGATTAGATGTTATGTTGTTTAAGGGGGACACACGGCAGAGATGTTGAGTCTTCTCTCTGTTTTGCGGATGGATAGATATACACCCAGGTTCTACATCGCTGCTGCTACGGATAACATGAGTCTCCATAAAGCTCGTTCCTTTGAAGATTCTCTACCTGACAAGGTACATATTAGTTAAATGCTTATTTTTTTGTCCTGCAATCGATTGATTAGTTATGTTTTCTATGGATGTGATATAGCCTGCTGTTAAGGAAGCAGCCTCCTTACAGTATACACAAATTTACCGGAGTAGAGAAGTTGGTCAGTCCTATGTGACTTCTGTTTGGACTACTATTGTTGCTATTGTCCACGCTCTGTGGTTAATGATCCGGATCAGACCCCAAGTGGTATCATCTTTATCTGAGTGCTTTCAGATTTTTATCTCAAAGGCTTCTTCATAAAAAAAAAAAATTGAAACAGGTTATTTGGTTCATGTTTTTCAGATTCTTTGCAATGGTCCTGGGACCTGTATTCCTCTCTGTGTGATCGCTTTCTTGTTCAAGGTATACACACTTCAGAATTGTTGTATTAGTCCGTGACTGACTTGCTTTAGCTTTCTCGTATTTTGGATGTGATTCTTCTTAGTCACCCATCCATTATATGTAGCATTTCATCAAGGTGCTTATTTCATCTTTGTTTACAGGTGCTGGGAATTAGATGGTCATCGATCTTTTATGTTGAGAGTGTAGCAAGAGTTAAGAAGCTCTCATTAAGTGGATTGCTTCTGTATAAGTTAAGGATGGCTGATCAGTTCTTTGTTCAATGGCCACAGCTGCAAAAGAAGTACCCTCGGGCTCACTATGTTGGTTGCCTGATGTAAGCTGATTTTGGGAACCATCCTCGCACATAGATTTTACTACAATAACTTTACAAAGCCCACACTCTCTCTTTATATACAGGACTGAATCACATTTGGTAATACTACTCGTCTTTGGTTTCTATTAACTCTTTTTTTTTTTCTTTCTGAAGTTAGTAATACCATTCCACTGAGCTTACAGTGTGATACTGATAATCTTCTTCAAAACTAAACCAAAGTCGTGCACTATTTAAATGAACTCAAACTGTACATAGAGACATGTATCCCACTCGCATGGACCATTACAAAATCACACAAAAAGAGCTTTATATAGGATTATATGCATGAATGTGCGCACAACTATGTTTGTTTGTGTAACCCATTCATACAGCAACATTTCACCAATTTGGTGTACCATCATCCTCGACAGGGTCTGTGTTACAAGTCTTCAACTTCTTTTCATCAAGATAGTGCTGATAGACAAACGAGAGGAAGCCCCATATAGCTAAAACGATGGAGAAGATCTTCGATGCTTCCATCTTATCATGGAAAACTATCACAGCTATGACCGGTACTATAGGCAACCCCACAGCGGTTATAGAATTGGAGAACACAGAAGATGACTCAAAGATCAAACCCACAAGACCAACAGTGTATACTTGCCAAGAGATAGCTGCAGAGGCCAAAGTCACAACATACGACACTTGCCCAAGTTTGTAGTTTCTCATCTCACTAGGCAAAGTTTTCCACTCTCCACTCGCAAAAAGACCAATGAGAACAACACAGCTTGCAACTAGAGACTGGTAGATGGTCAAGTCCATGACTACTGAAGATGTATGCTCCTTGAAAACCTTCCTGAAGAGGAGTTGTATCAAAGATAGCAGCAGTCCTATCCCAGCGGAAGCGCCGATGGTGCATATGAACCCTATCACATACTGTACTCTTGAGACATTTGTTGTGTCTTGTGACTCGGTGTCAACCACGAGGAGAGCAGAGGAGACAGTAAGGAGAAACAAAGAGTTGAATATGAAGGGAGTGAACTTCTGTGAGTTAAGGAAGTACGAGAAGAAGGCAGTGAAGGCTAGCTGTGAGGCTAAGATGAGGGAGAAGGTGGAAACAGGTAAGTAGAGTAAACCAATTGCATACAAATAAGCGTAAGCAGATAATAGAAGTCCAGTGCACATGTATACTGATACAAGGGTGATGAAAGGAGGCTGGCTAAAATCTGTATCTGCTGATTTTGGTTGTCTGAGTTGTGAAAAGAAGTTGAAGAGAATCAAAACAGGGAAGCCAATGAGTGGGAGAAGTGTTACCACGTATGTGCTCTCTCCACCATTTTCGTAGTACAGTCTACCAAGAATTGTAGCAAGTGGTTGGCAGAAGAGGACGAAGAACACATAGATGGAGAGACGGATCCACCTTTTATAGTTCTTGGTTTGAGGTACTGATGATGATGATGATTCCGTTGCCTCTATCAGGTTTGCTTCTAAGTTCTGGTCACCTGAGAAATTAACACTCATGATTATCTGATTTCATGAAAAAGAGTCAAACGATCTACACTACTATCAGTTGCATCTTCCTTACCATTGGCATAGAGTTCTTGAGATCTGTCCATGAGAAATGAAAAGGTGAGAAGAAAAATTGTCTTTATTGATTGTTTTCTGTTTGAGACCTCTCTTTATACACAACTTGATAGATAAATACCCCCACACACGTTGAATTATCAAACATGACAGTCGTTTGGTATTTTATTAAACAGATGATGGAGGCGACAGGCGACAGACGACAGCTGCACAGATGATCATAAACTAGTATGCTCTTGTTGACTTTTGACTTTTCAATTTTCTGCCTCCACTTGACTTGGAAACTTTATGGCGGCTATAAGAATACTTTTTTTTTCTCAGTATCTGTTGATAAATTTGACTTTAGAAGTCACCAACAATACAAGAAGAATTTTTTTTTTTTAATCAGATGAATTCATTAGGTTGCAGTGTGATGATTAAAGAAAAAAAAAACATGAAAAAGAGATCTTTTATTCTAGGAGCTTAGGTCTTTCAGATGAATTCATTAGGTTGCAGTGTGATGATTAAAGCCTGAATGTTGTTACTGTTATCTTCTTGTGTTTCTTTTTCTTCTTCACGTTGAAGAATCTCTTGCTCTTCTTCTGGTATTGGATCATCAACATAATGTTGGATGAAAAGGAGTCTAGAAGATATGCTCAAAAGAACAATTCAATTGAGTTTACATGGTGTGAACTTTTGTGTGTAAGAGAAAGACGGGCATTAAAAGCCAACTGCGACGCAGAGATCAAAGAGAAAGTAGAGACATGAAGATAGAGTAAATCCAAAGGAATACAGAAACACTGTGACCAGCAGCAAGCCTAGTCCAACATAAACTAAAAGAAGTATCAAGAAGGAAGTAGTTCTCTTGGTTTTAGTCTTGCAAGGTTCCAGGCTTTATGTAATAGTAGTAAAGTCGACCTAAGAGAGTGCTACTGTCTCTCCAGATAAGCGGAGAATGACGTAGAGAGACACTCTTAACCTCCATGAGTAGTTGTGACTTCTCTGTTCTGTTTCCTTGCAGATTCTTACAACAACAAGGACATCAGTAACATAATAACACAAATTAACTCTTACCATGTATAAAGGTTAAACTACAAACCTCCATTGACGTTAATATAATGAAAAAAACGTGTCCCAAGAGGCCAAACAAAAGCATAAAAGTAATTAAACTACCAACAAAAGTTTCATGACATGATGAAAATTAGTGACATGGAGGTGGGCTTTGAGTCCCAATGTATCTAGCTCTAACGTATCTACAAGAAGAAGAGACAGCTTCACTTCCTCCGTTGCTGCTCTGTTGTTTCCCACTTCCCCCACCAGAAAAAGCTAGATAAAGATGAACATTCTCTAAGTACACTTTCTTACATGGCATTCCTTCGCTACAATGCAGCTGGACCGCAACCCTTGACGATGATGTTCCTCTTATGTTCTTGAAGTATATCTCACTCAGCTTCACCTTTGACGGTACCTACAACAAGAAAATGAATCAGAATAGCTTCACCTTTTAATAATTGTAAACTAGAGAAAGTAGCTAGAGACTTGTGTGTCAAGTTATACCCACATTCGAAGTGCAAGAAGAGAAAGGACAATAAGACTGATCAATGATGATTGGATTAGTCACATTGTTCATAATAATGTTCTGGAAAGTCATGTTAGTAGCTGCACTTAGACCAGGAGAGTCAGCCCAAGTTTTGATTCTTATCCCATTCGTTGTACCACTCATCTTGCAATCCCTCACCACTAGTCCCTTCACGTCTTTCTCATTTGGATATCTCCCTAAACTCCCAACGCTTTAAACTCAACAAAAAAAAAAACCATTTCAGCAACAGCAATTAACAAAAATGAAGTTATTTTTACATCTATGATTTACCTGATACCATGTCCTGGTCCACATTTTATACTTGTGATTGTTATCTGAGAGTTTCCCTGTCCTATAGACACACAATCATCTCCAGTTGCTATATGCGAACGCGAGAAATATACATTTGAGCTGCGTTCTATGTGGATTCCATCAGTGTTAGGACTATCAGAAGGAGCAGTAATGCTGAGTCTTGTCCCTTTGAAGTCTCTGCATTGTACTAATGCTATGTGAAAGAACTTGCTGTTCACTGAGCTTATCCTTCTTACTACTGTTCTGTTCATTCCCACAAACTTCAAGCTCTGAAAATAAACAGCGAGAATAATCAGTTATCTTCTCTAAGTAAAGACAACGTTACAATCTCAAACGGTTCTTTTGAATGTTCTCACTGTTGGGAGGAGCTTGCAGTGTGAATCAGTAGTACAGTTATTAAACGGCCAAGCTACGGCGCCTTGACCGTCAAATGTTCCTCCTCCGGTAAGAGTTAAACCGTTGATCCATCGAAACTCAATCCAACCACCACCTGATCTGTACTTTGACAGATCAGTTGATGCCTTGAGATGACCCTAGTTTAGTTAACGTGGACAGCAAGAAAACATTAACAACAAAAGAGAGATTCAGAGAGATTGAGTGGGAGAGAGAGAGAGATGAGATCACCTTTACTCGGACGGTGAGATTTGTTACGTTAGTGCAAGGACCAGAGAATCTGAGAGGACCAACATAAAACTCTCCTCGTGGAATGATAAGATCTACAGAGCTTGAAGATGATTTGCACGCCATGTCCCATGCTGCTAAAAAGGCCTTCAAAACATCTTAACTAGATAAGCTGAGTTATATTAATATAAAAATGATGAATATATCAAAAAAATAACCTTCGTATGATCTATGTGGTCATTAGCTCGAGCACCAAAGCTACGGACATCAACAATAAGGACAGAGCTTTTGTCTCCACGAACAACAAAACTGTAAGAAGATAATGCGATGAAGAAGAAGAGAACTCTGAGGTAATGGAAAATTGTAAACTCCATCTCTCCACTATGCTCGTGAAGGTGAAGAAACTGCTTTTGCAGCTGTAGTTAAAAAACGAGATGTAAATAAGTGAAAGAAACCGCTGTGAACTCCTTTCCCACTACTGAGAATTTACCGCGTGTGACCAGGAGAAGATAAATGGGCTTCATCTGGGGTTTTATACCTTAGGCCCATTGATAAGCTATTTTGCTGATAGGACTATCGGCCGATCTTCGAAATCAAAACAATGGATAATATATGATTTTCACACTCAAAATTTTCAAAGTTTGGCAGCTTTTAAAGTTAACGAGATGTATATCCTCGCATACAAATAGATTTGTTGTGTATATATGTT
This sequence comes from Brassica nigra, assembly GCA_016432835.1. NCBI lineage: Eukaryota > Viridiplantae > Streptophyta > Magnoliopsida > Brassicales > Brassicaceae > Brassica > Brassica nigra. The sequence continues at coordinate 8,347,698 of CM028247.1, read as the reverse complement.
GATTATATTAAATTTGATCTGTAAAAGTGATTAGAGGGAATATAAAATATTGGATTTTCGTATGTATTTGCAAACCATAATATATCAAAATCCCTCTCTGGTAAAATCACATACTATAAATAAATAGTAATGTTTCACGACATCTGTGGCTGCGCCATATTACGGTAACTGGTAAGTCCTTTCCATGATAAATCTTGTGCATCGTCGTATCAATCACGTTAGGTTGGTTCCTTTTTTATACATATGATACGAAATTTAAAACATGATGTGCCTAAAAATTGGATTCTATCTATCATTTCACTAAGAAGAAACGTATCAAAGATGACTAAGAAGGATAATATATATGTACATTTACTAGAAAACCCCAATTATTGGTTAAGAAGAGAGGTAATCTGATACATATTATATACTTTTTCTACACTATTTTTAATACGTTAGTGAAAAGGAGGTGGTATCGAGTGGCAAGGAAGGTTTGGAAATATGCTAAGGACCCCCAATTTACTATCTCAAATTATCTGTTTGTATGGTCAGACGATATGAAATATCTAATTTTTATTAGGACCAATTTGTTTGGTGTTAGTGAATAGACTTCTAAAAAAATTATCGGTTTGGTCTCGATCCTTCGGATACTCCAATTGTAAAGACGAAGTGAGATCTCAACCTCATGAACAGTTTAAGCTAAGCAAGCAAAAAGAGGTACGGAATAACTCGACTAAAAAGAAAAATAATCAACAGGCGAAACAAGCAAATCCTGCTTGAACGGTTCTATCTTGTTAGTTTTCTGATCTCTTGGAAAACTAGAAAACAACCAATATTGTCAAGGTCTTCTGTCAAGGCCGAGTATAGATCTATAGCATTTGTTTTTATTATTAGATTCTGGTTAGCCATGTTTGAATTTGAATTTAGTGGTGAATATAAGCGGTTTACTTATGTTTTCACGTGGTATCATTTCATGGTTGGGTTCATTAAAATTTCGTTTTAGTTTCAGTCGGAGCTTTCTACATATGTATGCATATAGTTTTTATCTATATATGTTTCTATTAGTAATGAACCTAACTCACACCCAAAAATTAGTTCAAGAGTGGAGGATTGTTCATACACTTATATATTGCCCAAAGACATTAGTTTTACCCGATGTGGGACACTAATATCCCCTCTCAAAATATGGATGGGAAACGGTCCAAACCAACATCTCGAAAATACCACAGCAAGATGAACTATTTTTACAGACTACATAAATAGACAACTGTTTATATAGAAAATCATCTGCTGGACTTAACCTAGTTTTCATACCATATTAGTGATTGACCTAACTCACACCCAAAAGCTAATTTAAGAGTGGAAGATTACTCATACACTTATATATTGTCCAAGACATTAGTTTTACCCAATGTGGAACACCAATAGTTTCATGTCACTATAATTGTCTAGGGACTAGGGTGTTTGGCAATTACGTGATTCTCCCGGAAGATCTTTTGTATAGCTTTGCTTCTCTTTCTCATACTAATGCTTCTTTTTGTTTTTGTTAGGTATATTTGACGATGACCCCCGAAACGAATAAAGTAATCATTATCACGAGATTTGTTTGTATAAGAAATCAATATATATATAAAATATAACAAATATACTAAATAAATAAATGTTCCAGCTAATGTAGATATGTGTCAAATGGTATTTTCATATGATTCGATATATGATAAGACTTGATATCATCATTTTTAATGTCGTAGGCCAACTCATTCTCAGTCAAAACCTCTACAAAATTGGTCAAAATGTAGAACATATTAATGGTCTATTTTTATGTTTGTTTATGTTAAAATCGTAAGCATTTTTGGGGACATACTTAATGTTTGTAAGAACAATATATTTTTATGTATCTGTTGATAGAATCTCCAACCAAATTTAACAAGTGGTGTAACTCTTTTAAAAAAAAAATCAACTCAATTGGTGTATCTCAAATTTAGAAAAGTCTTCCAAAAGACTACTGTATTTGAGTTGATTTGAATAATTGATCATTAAAAACATACTTGGGACTGGACATATCAGTTGAATTTCAAAATCGAAATAAATTTCCAAATAGGAAATGAAGTTACATCAGAGGGCGCAAGTTAGAATTCAGAAGGCACATGATATGATGCTCTCCTGAATCTTATAATTGAAATGCATTTTTCATGCATTCAGTGACCTTGATATGACATAAATGCGCTCGAAATAGTTTAACCAAATATATACGGCTGATCCGGTGATTGGATTTACAGAAAAAGAAAAAAAGATGAATTTCAGAATATTGGAAAATACATTTTTTTGAGAGTTTGGTGCACAAAAAAAGAGGAAAATACATTTTTTGCATGTAGAATCCATTAGAGCATTTTAGAATCTCCTCTCTCGATTTCTGTTATAAACTCTACTCTGTATTTTCCATATTAGGAATATGCTACCATTTGATGAAAAGTTGGATTACAAAAATAATATTATTACATTAACAATCAAATAAGATCGTGATTAATAAGTTTGTTCACCATCACTGACTAGTAGTCTAATACACTGTCGTGTTAGTTACTTGTTAGTTTAAAATTCTCTAGCTTTCTTATAATCTTTTGGCGATAATATTTATATGTACAACACACATTTAAAAGTTAATGAAGAATCTCATTCTTAAAGGTTCGGCCTTTCTCGACTTCTTCATCTTCCTTCGCATATTTTCTTACGAGATTTTTTTTGTTTTTTTTTTCAAAAACAATTTTACTATCCAATCATCATTTTCTTTAAAATGATTCATATAAGTTAGGGAAAGTGGTTAGAATACTAGATATGCAAAAGTAAAACAAACAACAATAAATCGATGCCGAGAAAAAAAATTCAAAATAAACACCAAGAAATTCAAAATTTTAAAGACAATGAAGAAAAAAGCATATAATTTTCAAGTGAATACGCTATCTTGATCAGCATACTGTATATAAATGGCAAATTTGAATGTATCCCATGTTTCAAAACAAGTCTCTAGCTTTAAATTACGCGCACTCACTAAAGACTCAACCGAAGCACATCGAATTTCCATGATCTATATGTTCACGTTGCAGTCTGTCTTATGCCGATCGTAGAAAGAGGGCCCTCCGTCCGTCGAGCGGACATACATTATCATTTATCACCGACATATGAATTTTCTCCCAAGCTAATATGGTATAAAAAGAGGACAGTTAACTAAATAAATCCTGAAATAACTTTTCATTTCACGCTTACAAACAATAAAATTCATGAATAGAATCATTTACTTTCGAAGTAGAATGATAGAATATCTGATGGCCCAGTACTCTCAACAATTCTTTATTTGAGATTTGATATATCTCCGATATACTTTGTTTTTTCTTATTAGTTTTTTTCTTATTATTTACTTTTTCGGTAATAATTATTGCTTTTTTCAGTTTTACATGGTAGGGGCAATACTACTGGTCCACAGTCTATGTTTCCATGTGTGTGGAGAAGATAGAAAGGAGAAGCAGTCAAATCTTTCTTTGGGTCCATTCTCTCTTAACACAAGGAAGAACTCAACTTGTTTTTGTTTTTTTTATTCATTTGTTCACATCCAAAGAAATTCGTCGTCCACAACTCGACAATTATATATCTAAAGCCCTTAATTATTATTTTTTAATGATTTTCGATTGTAAACTATTCTTCTCTTATGAGTTGTGAGCTTCGTAATATCTAAATTATGTTACCCAAAAAGGATTTGAATATAACCTATATATGGGAGATCTATCCTCGCTAGAATTATATCTTTTCCGTCTCTACATATGATAGTACACATTACATAACACAATAACATCATGTCATAAAATCACCCAAACACAGGAACTACAGTTTTACAACCGAAAACAATAATAATAATAATAATAAAGAGAAATCTATATCTAATGTTAACCCATTAAACATCATCACCTATATTACAAAGCCCAATTTATGTCTCATTCTCTCATGAAAATTATGTACATGCACACAAGAGAACAAAATAAATCTTAAGTTGCATATATATTGGAATTTCTCTCGTTCAATATATATATATATATATATATATATATATATATATAAGTAATATATAAGTATATATATATATGTAGTTTAATTAGAGCTATGATCGATCAATGCTCTTGCTTGAAGAAAATGGAAGGAAGTATTTCCTTCAAAAGCTCATATTCACCTCCTTGGTGATAGTCTTGATGAGAAGAATTAGGGTATGCATTCACAGTACCATAACCACTCTGTCCGTTCCCATAATCCCAAGCCCCCGCCGTAGAACCGCCGCTAGTATAAGCAGCCGTCCTAAACATATCATGTGTAAAGCTTCCCGGAGTCATGAAGTCAGAGTACATAGCAGCCGCGGCGGAACTTCCCCGGAGGTTAGTCGGAATCGGATGGTTATGTTGACCCTCGTACGTTGTAATAACAACTGTAGGATCTTGGAACGATCTCTCCACTCGTTTCTTCACGTTACACCTTTGCGTCGTGCATCTATAGTAACTCCTGTTCGTTTACATTTGCAATTACACTGTTAGTTTCTAAAATAATTTTTTATATCTAAAAGTATAAAATGCAAATGCATAAAATTAAAATTAAATTACCTTGGGTAAGGGCTGTTTTTGACGGCCTTTTGGCCGTATTTTCTCCATCTATAACCATCTTCAAGATGATCAACTTCGCTTTTAGTCATAAACGAGACTCGTGGCTCTCTTTGTTTCTTCTCTTCGTTCTTTTTCGTTTTCCCTCTGAAATCATACATTATAAAATTACTATCCAATATACTAGACTATACTGCTAATGAGGGGATCATTTGATATTTCATATTATTATTTCATAATATAAATTACTTAACACTTTTTTGGAATTTTGATTTTCTTCTCCTCCGTCTTCAGCTAACTCTCTTTTTCTCTGGCTCTTACCGGAATATTCTCCAGGATGATCAGCCTCGCTAGAGGAAGAAGATGCAGAAACCCTAGTTGGAGTCTCACCTGTAACGTCATTAGTTACATCTCGTTTTGATTCTTGGTCGATCGAAGAGTTGAAAACCTCTGAAGAAGTGGGAGAAAGACCAAAAGTTTTCTGAAGTAGAGAGTCGTACGCTCCTGGAGAGCTTTGGAGGCAATCAGTGAAGTAGGAAGATGGATCGAAACCGTTGTTTCCATAAGAAGACGGAGTTGAAGTAGGGAGATTCATCATCTCGTACAAAGAGAAGGATGAAGGGTATTGGTAGCTGTAGACATCTTTGGTTTCATTAGACATAGTGAAGAACAATGAAGAGAGAAAACCAAAAACAAAAGTTAAAAGAAGATAAAGAAGACGAGAGAAGAAAAGATTTTTAGGTTTGGGGATTGGATATTTTTTTTATGGGGTTGAGATTGGTGTTGGAACTTTAATTGGGTCTTCCTCTCTCTTTCTCGTATTTATGCATTTTGAAACTCAAAAAGGGATGAGAGAGAAAGAGAGTGACGAATAATAACGTTTTAGCTTAATTTGATTTAAGAGTTAATTGAGAAAAGCTTTAGTGAGATATAATTCAATGGTACGTGTGTGAATCCATAGTCGTGTTAATACTTTTATCTTTCTCTGTTAACTCAGTATTTAACTTTTCTCAAAAATAAATTGTACTCGTATTTCTTATTTCATGCAAACTTCTTTTTTTAGTTAATAAAGATAAATTACTCAAAAGTTAAAAGATTCATATACCCAAACCGATGATACATGACACATTTCTCTTATCGGTATAAATTTGACGATAAATTAGATACAAACAAACATGCACTTGACAGTGTTTTAAAATAAATCTTGCCAAAGTAAATTTAATAATATATATATATACATATAAATACACATTCAGCAAGTAAGATATAGTAAAGGGCCGGCCCTGAAAATTCATGGCTAGAAGCGGTTCAAGAAAGATTTTATAAATTTGGGGCTGAAAATTTTTTTGTATAAATTTGGAGGTTTATTTATATATAAATTTTTAAAATTTTGGAGGCTTGAGGCAAATATTTCATCCGGCTTGCCTCAGGGCCGGCCCTGATAGTAAATGTGAATATAAAGTAAATTGTGATATCGTTTTGAGCATTGTGAATGAGTTATTAGTTTTTGGCAATAACCACTTTATGTAATATAAAGCCAAGTTGACAAAAAAGGAGCTGCAAAAATGGCTTCTAGCGAGGATACATACTTAGCCTACGGAGTTTTTAAATTAGTTACCTCCCCTAAATTTTCCCAAAAACTTATTTTATTGCTTTTGCCACATTCGATAAACATATAAAACATATAGCATAAATTATGGGTTCTTTTGGTGTGCTGCCTTTTTAATGGGGCTACAAAGTAAGATATGAAAAGTTCACACCTCCAATTTTATCCCGACTGTACATGTGGACCAGTGGACGGACGTGGGAACACCGGCTAGGACCAAACGCGTGGAGGAAGGCGACGTAATTGAAGGAGTCCTAGTCAGCGGAGAAAATGGCTTACCGGAAACCGGAAACAGTCAGTCACGGTTCGCTTGGTGTGTGAAGAACCAAAAACAAGAGGCAGTAGTCAAAGATCAGAATTAAAGGTTAAAAGATTTTTTTTAAAGAATATTTGGGAGTATCAGGCAGCCACGTGTAAATACACGCACCGGCATTTGACCGTCGCCGACACATGACTGGGCACGTGATAGACTGTCCTCTCTTCTTCTTCCCTTACTGCTTCACGAACCTTAATAATTGTTCATAGCCGTGAATTTAAAACTCCTTCCTAGTCAAGGGGCAATAATATACAGACCCTACATATATTGGTTATAATAATCTCATGATACTACAACTTTTCTGACAGAAATACATTATAATGTAATAATTTGACCGCCATATATACTGCAAACTCGTGACATATTTCAAGCCAAATTGGTCTAATACGGTGCACTTTTGAGTGGAGTGAGGTGGATCGTTAATTCGTTATGCTGACTGATAAATGAGGTCATCATTACGTTACCGCAATTTCTTTTCACATTAGAACTTTCTTTTTGCCTCTTGGCAAGTAAAGGAGCATTGAAATGTACAAACTAAAGTATATTAAGGAAAAGATGGTCAAACCAATATTATTGTAAGCTAACATGCATTATGTGATAACGCTTTTTATACAGTTAGAAAATTCTTCTATAAATAAATAGTAGTATTGTTTTATTTGCGTTGATCGTGGGGAAGTTGTTATGAACCTTTTGCTATAATATTTCTAGTAATCGTTTTCATCAGAAAATTGATAGAAACATGATGAGGCAAGAAAAGAGACATATAATGCCTAACCGACATGACAAATGAGAAGGAGACATACATCAACTTTAGTGTGGTCAAAGTAAAATGCTAGTATTTATTGCGATTCATAAAAATGAAAATATAATATTTATAGAAAAGCTTATTAATTTTTTCTACTTTTATTTTATTACTTGACAATACTAAATTGGAGTAGTTTTTAAAAACCGAGTTTACTAAGTTACTAAATCATTAATTAGTCAAAAGGTAATGTATTAACAATTAAATTTTGATTAATTTTTAATATTTGTGAAATACTGAGAATATCCACTAATTTGAAATAAATGGAATATTAACTAAAATTAACTTAAAATATGACAAGATAAATAACAATTTTTTGTTTACAACAAATTTGATTTTTGATGGTCTAGTGGTTTAGCTCAGGATCCGTTCACTTGGTATGTGAAGGTTCCAACTCATTCTCTTCACTTTCCTACACAAATCTTTCTTTTTCTTGTGTGTCACACCTAAGTTTTTGGATTATGAATTATAAAAGGGAACCACAATACTATGCTTAGCCTTAATTAGGTGTATTTCGATATTTTATCATTGTGAAAACCCATAACGTAACTCCTGCCATGTTTCTCCTTTTGGTCAAAACGAAGAATGATGAAAAACGTTTTCGAGAGAAGCAATAATTACCAATCTAGTAATCTTTTGTCGAAATTAAAAAAGAGTGAATAACTTCTAAACGAACCATGGGGGACATTAAATATTTTTATTTGCTAAATTACAGCTTTAGGTTCAGGCGTGCTTGTACCTCATTACCATTTCTTTTTGAAATGAATTCAAATTTTTACATAAAACATCAAATCGAATTCTTCTTTAACAAGGAAAAGAAACTTCGAATATTATCGGATTACACAGCTAACGTAATGAGTAGTATCTAACATATATAATTTTGATATTTTATTGCATATAATAGTAGTAGCTCGTATCTGCTTCTCGTGCCTATCCACAATGCATATATAGTCTAGATAACATAACAGTTTCATTGGATTTGCATTTGCCCTATATGTACACATTTACAGCTTAGTTAAGGCACAAATTAAACGCCGTAACTGGTGCCTAAATGTTTGCGCTGTCATATCCATAAAAGCTTCATTTGAAGGCAGCCCTGCATTTCACTAAAGTTATATGTTAATTAATGTGAGTTTATTATTTACTATTTGCTAATTACCCTAGGTGAGACCGTGGACATCTGTATTTATAACTTCTAAGAGCAAAAAAAAAAATATTAGCTATATATACACATATACACACATATATAACTGTATTTGTTAGCAGTTGAAATGTCTGACCTACTTTGGGATATGTGCCTAACTTACAATGATATAATAAAAATAATGTAGTCAAAATACATAATTAACTTGTACGTTTAAAAATACTAGGAAAAAAAAAGAAAAGAGATTGAAATTTGACCCAAAAAAAGGAGAGTGAAAATGTTGACTTTTAACCTTTAGAAGGAATAATTGGGGCAGGTTTGTTGTTAGGTTTATGGCAATATTATTATCATTTTGCTAGTATTTATGAATAAAAAGGAATCTCTTGTATTTTCTGTTCTTTCACACACATCCTCTTTTCGAAATGTTGAGTTGTTAGAGCTGATAAATTTAATTTTATAAGGTGTTTGTTGTAAGTGGCTCGTTGGTATCTGATCATGCGTCATCGGCCAGCGATCGAGTACACACATCCCCTAATGAAAAGAAGACAAAAGAAACAAAAATAATAAGAATAATCAAATGTTTGAATGGAATATAATTATCAAGAATAGGGAAAATATTTTTCATTAATTTATATAACGAGTCTACATGATTAACCACATTTTTATGGCTAACATACTGTCCATATGAATAACCTTTTTTTATACTAATAATTTGAGAATAAAACTTAAAAACTGTCGTAGAAGAAAAATCATTTGAATTTCAAGAATTTTTTCTTCCGGAAAAGAGTTTTAAGTGATGTAATTTATTCTATACCGTACCAAGAAAGTCCGATCAGACCATTAAGCATCCAAATCTTTATACAGTGCATTGATCCATATACTGTAACTCTTGATTCTATGTTTCTAGCTAGGCCGAGTGTTTTTACACCAGATCAAAATCTTATCTTAACTCAAACCAAAACAAACCAAATTAGATCCAAACCTTTTCTAGGAAAATCTTCAACTGAAATTTAAGAGTTAGGTAACTTCGATTAGGGTATAATCCAAATCAAACCTATCTAAAATTAGTTAAATATGTAAATTTTATATATATTAAGTAATTTAAATATTTAGAGTATTTTAAAGATTCTTTATTCTGTTTAATTTGTTATTTTGATATTTCAGTTAGTTTAGGTAATTTAACTAGTTATAGACTTTTGTATAATTTTATATTTTAAATAGTTTTCGTCATTTTGTGAGTTTCTTTAAAAAAAATGGAAAATCTTCAACTGAAATTTAAGAGTTAGATACTTTTGGTTAGGGTATAATCCAAATCAAACGTATCTAAAATTAGTTAAATATGTAAAATTTTTATATATAATTAAGTAATTTAGATATTTAGAGTATTTTAAAGATTCTTTATTCTGTTTTATTTGTTATTTTGATATTTTAGTTAGTTTAGGTAATTTCACTTGTTATAGACTTTTGTATAATTTTATATTTTAAATAGTTTTGGTCATTTTATAAGTTTCTTAAGAAAATGTTTGGGTGATTTCATTCAATCCGATCCGAATTAAATTAAAACCAGAATGAATTAAATCGAATTCGAAATAAATTGAACTGAACCCGATCCACAAGTAGTAAAATCCAAATAAGACTTGTGAATATAATATCAAAATTCAAAAACCCAAATCAACGATCGAGTTCTGACACCAAACAGGCAGGCCTATTCCTAACAGGGGTCATTAACATCTCTGAACCCCTGACTTAGACGGGAAACATATCTGACATTTCCTACCAAAATAAACCGATGACATAACCATTTGGCACAACATCAAACCGGTAAGGGACCCCACATAATTCCTTCTCATCAACTTGGTGGGTGAAATAGAGATGGTCTATTAGGGATGTGATTCAGTGAATCCTGCTTATCCACATTATGCAAGACAAGATCAAAGACTTGACGACTCTGGATCATTACAGCATGGTTGATCCGTTTGTAAATCACATGCTCTGCTGTACTACAAACACACACAAAAGAAATCGCTAATAAGCCAAAAGATTTTTTTTTTTTTTTTGGCAACCCCAAAAGATATCATATTCGGTTTATAAAACATAATCTAGGTCAAAATAGAAAATCGTTTTTAACTTATAAATATGGGTTTGATTTGTAATTTACTATTCATATTATAATAGAAAAACCTTAATATACATGTGTTAACCTCAATCAAATTTTCCCTCTAGTTTCTTGCTTTCTTTAAGCCTAAATTATTGGTTACTCACAACATATTCCTATCACGAGAACTCAAGAAGAAACTAGCAAATTTGTTGTCATGTCAGCAGGACATCTTTTGAGTTCCGGATGTTGTCATGTTTTCATGTCTTTTTACATTTTTTGGTCAAAAGAACGTTTATCTTGTCTTTTGACTATAGTTCTCGTTGACACTGCAATAACATATGACAAAATTGCAGTAGTATACTATTAATATCAATGAAACACGTAGAATAGAGTTACAATATCACTACTAGTTAATAATCCAAAACAAAAACATACTTGGAAGTGGTAACATGATAATAGTTACGCATTAGAATCAAAACCGGGACAAAATTTGAACATGTTTACATGTATGGTGTTTTATATATATGGTTTGTCTTCGGTTTTGCCTTTTCCCCATCAGATCAGACGGTGACGAGTTGGTAGTCTCTCTTTGAATAGCTAACAGAGGGTGAAAGAGAAGGGTGGAAGTGTTATGTGCACCGAACCAAGACCATTAAGCACTCAAAGTTATATACATTGGATGAGTGATTCCTGGCTCGCAAGGCAAGACCAACGACATAATTAAGATTGGCCCAAGGCCTGTTTAAGTAAGCTAGAGACCGGACTACTCATCAATTATCATTAATCATTAACATAATCAGCATCTTTGATCAGGTTTGTAATTTACAACTACTAAGCTAAAAAAAAAGAAGTTGCAAGAAGTTCAATCGCCATTGCTACTATCCAAGAGATCTCCAAGAGTAATTTTTCCATTGCTGCATCGGTCGAGTTTGTCAAACTGTTTTGAGATTGGTGTTATGTCTTTATCCGTTATTTTCTCCATCTCCTTCAGTTTGTAAATCACATACTCTGCTTTACTGCAACACACACACCAAAAAAAACAAGAATATAAGTATCACACTAGAGCTACCAAACAAAGCATATTTACATGTATTGTATCCATAACATACAATTAAAACCAACAAAACTGATTAAAGATTCGTTTAAAACCTAACAGAGTGTATCAAACCATATAAAATTGATAGTATCAAATACCTCACACAGCCATTGTTATCGATATCTGCAGCAAAGAACTGCGACACAGACATTGCCTCACGCAGCACTTTCTTAGCCCGTTCCCTATTCCTCTTATCCACTCTCGCCTCAGCCAAATACAGAAAAGCCCGAGCCACGGCTAACGTAGACACAAGCAGCCACACCGCGGCGAAAAGCCTACCGGGCAACGTCTTAAACGCCCTGTCTCCATACCCAACGGTAGTAACCGACATAACCGAGAGATAAAACGAATCCAACCAATCAATTCCTTCGATAAAATGCATGATCCCAACACCAAGGGCAATGCATAACACCACAACACCTAAGGCCAACGCAACTTTCAACCTAATCCTCATCCTCCCTTTCTTCACATCGATTATATACGACCTCCCTCTATGATCCGGCTCGTCTCTCCGCTTAGCAGAGTCTAACATATAGCTCTCTTGAAGGTCAAGAACGTAAGAAACCATCCCGCTAAGTAAAATATCGATGAAACCGAAACCAACTAGGACGAACATGATCGAGAACAGCTTCGTGACGACGCTGTTGGGTGTGATGTCACCGTAACCGATGGTGCACATCGTGACGATACAGAAGTATAACCCATCGACGACGGGATGGGTCTGGTTCACCACGTAGTGATCGCGGTTCAGCCAGTAGATGAGCACGCCTAGGGAGAGGTACACGACGAGGAGAGCAAAGGCTTGTCTCACGACGGAGCGCGATGACTCGAGATCCTTCTGCTGACTCATCGGGTGGTGACGGTCGTTGATCACGGCCATTGCTGGAGCTGTTTTGGAGCGGTGGAGCGGGTGGCCGTGAGACGGTGGCTGCGGTTTTTTTGGCGGGAGGAGAGGGTCTTGGGATGAGGTGGTGTCGGAGAATGTTTCTGCGGCGGTGATGGTGGCGGTGGAAGAAGACGGGGAGTGTTTCTGAGAGAGGGAATCCAAGTACTGAGAGGAGGAGTCTCGAGGGGAGCGCGAGAAGGGTCCGAAGATTAAACGGTCTTTGAACTCCTTTGGTGTCATCGGCATGGGAATAGCGACTTCGCCTTCTTCGGGAACGGGGAAGAGAATCGGAGGAGGTTCTCTCATTCTAGGGATGGTCATGTATTGGAGTAGTGGGTCTACGTTGTTGTTTCTGTCTTCTGCCATTTTTTTTGGTCGGAAAAAGGTGAAACCGGTGGTGGTTTTGAGCTAACGAGTTGGTCGGAAAATGAGTTCTTGTTTAGGTGTTATACTCGGTGATTCGATGGGTTGAGAGTAAGGAATGGGTTAGTGGTGGGACGAAAAGAGTGGAGAAACCGAGAGAAGAGGAGGAGAGACTTTTTCAGGAACGAAGAAGAAGAAAGAAGCAGATATGGCGCTTTCTTAGTTTTTTTTTTGGCTATTACATTTTCATATAGAGATATCAAATGTTTATTTTTCATATGGATAACTGCCTAAAAAATCATGATCTCTAAACAAATGATAAAAACTTAAATTACTTAATAAACGTAATAAATTCTCTGTTTATTTTAAGTTACTCTGTTTTCTTTTTTTTGAACACCCATTTTAATTTTGTTTGAAAATCCCTAAAATTTATATTTGTCAAAATCTACTTTAAAACCTAAACCAAATTAATATTTCCTAACTCGGATACTCCAGTTCTCTCTTTCTCTTTTGTTTTGTCAAATACATTTTACCTTTTTTTTTGTCAACACATTTTACCTTAAATTGATTTCTCCTTTAAAATTCTATATATCATGGAAAGATAGGAATGACTTTTTTAAAAACAGCTGTGTTGATAGGGAAGTCAGCTTCAGTTAACTTTAAAATCGGTTGAATTGAATTGGTCTATCTATGTAGCGACAAAACTAATTAGACTCCGTTAATCAAGTCAAATATAAGTAGGTAATTGGTTCTACTATATAACTAGTTTACAACTCTAATTCTTATCTATAGTCTTTTTTTTTTGAATATATGTTAAATTTATTCAAAAAAAAAAACCTGCTTTGTTTACAACAAGTGTAACTGATTTTAAAACTAGAGCTTAGTTACAGACCAATTCAGCTATCTTGTGGCAAGCCACAATGTTAATGCTCCCGTATACTTCAAGTCTCCTATTTATCGCAATGAGAGACATCTGTTTTTAATTTGTCTATCAATGAGCTTCACCAAAGAGCCTGCCAATATGGGTGTACTTCCATGTCTTCTCTCATTTCTCTCCCGCCAAAAGAAAGAGACAGCAACTTGCAATGTGTAGCGAACAAGGAACCTTTCCAGCAAACCTCCATTAGTGTCCATAATCAATATCATAAGCTCCGACCACAGAGTTGAGAACGAGTTTGGCAACAAACCTCGCACCAGTTTCGACCAGACTTCTGCTGAGTAACTACATTCAAAAAAGAGATGGTCTCTTGACTCCATCACATTCTGACAGAGAATACAAGACGGGTTGGCTCCTACATTCCATGCCAACATGCGATCTCCCGTCGATAATCTATTCTGAATCGCTAACCAATGTAGGAAAGCATATTTCGGAATGTGATGTCTATACCAGATGCTCTTCCACCATTGAACGGGAGGGTCTTCTTTACGAATAAGTTCCCATGTTTGTTTTGTCTTGAAAACTGCTTGATACTTTTCTTCACTCTGTTTCCAAAGTGCTATGTCAGGTTCTCCAGTAAGCTTCAATCTCTGATCCTCACAGATTTTTTCAACTTCATTGAGAACATCAGCCCTATGCCTCCTTCTCCTCCGATTACTCAAAGCCTCAGCAACAGTTGCAGTCCTTGAAACTCCCATATCAATGCTACCGTGCGCACCAAACAAGTCGTACAACCTTCCCATACTCGACCAACAGTCAAACCAAAATGATGTACTGTTCCCATCCCCTACATTCATCTTGTGAAAGTCTTTAGCCTTGTCTCGGAGCTTTACCAGCTTGCGCCACATCCAGGAACCTTTTGTGGTAGTTTCTTTGATCAACCAGAAAGAATCATTCTTGAACAGATTCTCCTTAGTCCACTGAGCCCAAAGGGATGCTTGAGAAGATACTGTCCTCCAGATGAGTTTTAAACAACTGACTAAGTTAGCTTCTTTCAGTGGCCAAAGACCTAATCCCCCATCACACTTCCTCCGGCAAACTATTTCCCAAGATACCTTGGCTTTCCTCGGGTTCAGAGCAGGCCCCGACCAAAGAAAAGCTGCACATATACTATTTATCTCCTTAATACAAGCTCCAGGCAATACAAAACCAGCCATCCAGAAGTTCACAATGCTCAGAAGAACAGAGCGTATCAGCTGTAATCTACCAGCCAGCGATAAGAACCGATTCGTCCAGTGAGTAATACGATTTCTTATCTTATCAATAAGAATATCGTAGTCATCCTTCCCCATCTTTTTTGTTAGCAACGGTAACCCCAAGTAACGGACTGGCAATTTCTCCGACGCAAATTCAAACCTCTGCTCCAGTAATCCTGTTTCCGCTTCAGACAACCCCGCGTAGTAGATAGCAGTTTTCTCCATGCTGATCTTAAGGCCCGAGATCTTTCCAAAATATGTAAACACGTCCACAATGCTTTCTATGGATCTGACTCTACCATCCGTGAAAACCATTATATCATCAGCAAAACTCAGATGAGTTAGCCCCAGATTCTTGCATTTGGGATGATACCCCATGTTACTATCCTTAGCCGATTTGTCTAGTAGCTTCGAAAGGACATTCATGCATATTACAAAGAGGTAGGGTGATAGGGCACATCCTTGCCGCAGGCCTCTTGTACTACGGAAGTAACCC
The DNA here is from genome assembly GCA_016432835.1 of Brassica nigra. Classification (NCBI taxonomy): domain Eukaryota; kingdom Viridiplantae; phylum Streptophyta; class Magnoliopsida; order Brassicales; family Brassicaceae; genus Brassica; species Brassica nigra. Next base: position 8,332,145 of record CM028247.1, on the reverse strand, counting down.
GCAAGCTCACCATTAACTTGGACAGAAAACGATGCCGTTGATATACAGAGAGAGATCCAATGAATAAACATTGGAGGAAAGTCCATAGCTTCCAATGTTTTGAAGAGAAAACTCCACTGAACCGAGTCGAATGCTTTAGAGATATCAATCTTTAAAGCACATCTAGAGGAGACCGTGTCTTTATGGTAGTCTTTCACCAGCTCTGTGGCAAGCAAGAGATTCTCAATAAGAAGTCGGCCTTTTACGAATGCTGTCTGATTCAGAGCAATAAAGTCCGGCAGCGTGATCTTTAGCCTGTTAGCTAAAATCTTTGAGATGACTTTATATATAACATTGCATAGTGATATCGGTCGATAGTCCTTCATCTCAAGAGCCACAGTTTTCTTCGGTATCAAGGCCAGAATTGTTGTATTCACTCCTTTCGGCAAGAAACCTGTCGCAAAAAATGACTGCACTGAAATGATGAATTCTTATCTATAGTCGTTGGCATCTTCACTCACGTTTTATTGTTTTTCAAAACTACTTCCAAAACAAAAATTAGGTGCATGAAATTATTTAGTAGAGTTTTATTTTTAGGTTGTATTATTATATTTATAATTACAGCCCATTTATAAGTAGTTTTCCCATTTATATAATGATCATACCTATTATACATGATATGACATGTTAGCAAAAAAAAACAGAAAATAAATGATGCTCTATTAGGCCTAGTTATTGCAAAACAATGAGGAATCTTCCTCAGTAATAAATCAATAAAATTAAGACAGTCTTATTTATTTTAGATGAAGTACAAATTAATATTCTTTTAGCTATCTGGAAAACAGCCTTTTACCAAATCTCAGTGAGTTTGACTCCCTGTATTGTTGTAAAGGTTAATTTGCGAACTAGCTATATATCGCATGTAAATTAGGTAACTAGCATTGATTTTGATATAATGTAGTATCAGATATTTAACATACAATTCATCCGGTTCTATCTCTTCCTTTAACAGGTTACCAGTTACAAGTGATATAATACGTGACATCGTTGGTTTTGCAGCATTACGAGAATCATATGTTACAAAGTGAATGGTGTATACTTACTATTCTATATACCCAAAATAATATAGAATACACAAAGGGAAATAGAAAACATAAAATAGGATGGAGGAGATTGTTCAAATTTTGTAATGTTTATATGCTGACATTGAATTATCTACTGCTTTGTCAGAATGAACCTAAAACATCTATACTAAACCCAAAACCACAGATCACTAAACCCAAGACAGAAATATAAACCTTAATCCAAATAACAAAACATGGAAATAGTATAATATTATGTTCTATTTTACATGGTTCACATAGAATAGACAAACTGTTGAAATAGGTGAAAGTATGTGACGGAGGACGATGTCACCAGGTGTGAGAAAGTACGACTTAATCGATGAAATACATGGCCAAGACTTGCTAACAGATTTAGCATATGAAAGAATCCCAAGAAGCCATGTAATAAGGTGTAATTATTAAAGATAGTTTTATTCTGTTAAAGGAAACGAGTGGTGTCAAAGTAAAATCAGTAGTAGTTCATGTTCCATGCTATATGGAGCACGTAGAATAGAAATCTGGAAAAGTAGCTACCAGTGTGCACGAATTAATGAGAGATGACGTTACCTGATGGAAGACTAGATTATGTGGCCGATGGAATAAATGGCCAAGAGTGTTTCACGCGTAACTTGCCAGTAAATAATTAAAAAAATTTATTTTTTTCCAGCAGGTTACACTGGTTAACTTCAAAGGCATAAATGCATTATTATGCTAGGGCATTTGGTTATGTACCTAATTATGTTTTTTTTTCTTGGTCATACGGCCAATTTCCCTTGTGTAACTACTAAGGTAATGTAACATATGTGTCTCTTTTTTTTGTGATTGTATAGCCTTCAAACTGGGTGAGGAAGTTTAAATTTTAAAATGGAGGGGTCAAATTGTAAATTTTAAAATTTATTAAACGCTCCTCGACAAAATGGCAAGGATTATTAGGTGATGTCTTTATCGTAGCTTAACTTATTTTCATTCGGTCGAGGAGCTAAGAAACGTTGAAATGGCAATATGTTTCGCCTAATAAAAAATCTCACATGACGTGGTTTCCCGGATTAGATAAGTACAACTGTATATGTTAGGCTATTAGCTATCCAATTAAACATAGGTAGATTAGTGCCAAACAGAAACAACACACATGAGACTGATTGGTAAGGACTGTAGCTTTATGTTTTTTGCTGTAATATTTAATCTGTAGATTTATTTGTTGTAGCTTTGGATGCTGTAGCTTTGTAAAACACTTATTTTTTGCTCTAGAAATAAAGCTTTCTACAGTCATATTTCAATTTTGCAGAGATTATTTAGGAAAGGAAAGCTTGATTGGTTGACATATATGTCTCTCAACCAGATTTTGGCTTTCTAGAGCATCTAAAGCCACAACCAATCATCCCCATGGTTAGCTGATGTCTTTATCGCTAACTAAACGACATGTTATTAAGACATAACCTATCTAATGATAAAGCTAGCTAGTGCATCATCATTTAGTTAATTTGATATATTTAGTTTTTATGTTAGTAATATTTTTAATATATATTTCTACGCTATTAAACTATGACTTCTATGTTTAAATTCAGTCTCAGTTAACCCGCAATTAACAAGGAGAGCCAAGATTTAGGTGACAAAAATATTTAGAATGTGACCAGTCTTGACAATACTATCCTTAAACCAGTGCCAACTTTCAAATTTTGGGAATTATAGATGATTATTAATGATTTCAGTAAAATTATTTATGTACACATTTAAGAGTTTACATCTATGTAGTTTCCTTCAAAAAATTTGGAGATCAAAAGCAGATATTATATTTGGTTTTGTCCATGACCGGTCCTCCTGCCTTAAAGTGAAGTTTGGTCTAATAATGTGAAGGCTGGGAAGTTAGAAAAGTAAAGTGGTTAGAGAAAACAGATTGTTAATATTACAAAAAGTTGGTTATAAGCATCTCTAGCGTTTTGTTGTTGGTGGTGATGATGTTCTATTGACATTGCAGCTTGTGAATGGTAAGAACTGGCATAGCCAAGTCCTCCAAAATGATGTTATTGTTGTTCTTGCTGCTGCTTTGGTAAGGTTTGATGGGAGGCAGCAGCCTCTCATTTCCCAGGTCATCAGAGTCAGCAGCCTCTAGCGTTTATGACCTGGGAAATGAGAGGCTGCTGCCTCCCATCAAACCCTACCAAAGCGACAGCAACAACAACAAAAACAACATTTTGGAGGACTTGGCTATGCCAGTTCCTACCACTCACAAGCTGCAATGTCACTAGACCATCTCCATCATCAACAATAACAAAACGTTAAATATGCTTCTGAACAGTCCCAACAATAATTATTGGCTAACAACAACTAATTAAAGGAAAATACAACAATAGTTTTTTTTTTGTTTTCTGACTCTGAATTGTTTGTATAACTAATGTGAAATATATGGAGACTATTTATAATTGTAAGAAAGTAATTTGTTCTCCTTACTATGAGGAAATGTAGTCTGCAGATTATTTTACTATAGATTTTTATTAGTCAACGTTTTACTAGTCAATGTTTTACCAGTCAACATTTACATTAGTCTTAACTCTTAAGTATACTTTCGTAGTTATCCTCAGAACTCAAAATAGTCATACTTTCTCTAAGTGAGATGATTTTATACCAAAATGTGTATATACTTAAAAGTGTAGATATTATACCTAGTTTGAAATTGTAAAGTTATAGAATAAAAATATTATCGAGTTGTATTATTATGTAGTATCTTAATAAATTATATGATATATCATATATATATATACACACAAGATTTAAATTTATTTCAAATCTAAATGGAAATTGCCTAATCTTATGATATATTCAAATCATCTAATCCTTATCACAATATGGTTTATATAATATTTTTCAATTTGGATTTCACATATTTCACTAACTTATTTAAAAACAGTCTTACTAGTTATGATTTCTTTCCTTCTTTATAACCATGTTTGCATTAACTTTTTATGGATCACTATTTGACCCTAAAGATTTTGAGGATTCATGGTGTGTCAGGCACCAACATAATTCGTAGTGATGGATAGAAGAACACAGTCATAGACTATATGGGAATGTGTTAAATGGATATACAATCCTGAGATTTCAGAATCTGATACAAACAGAACAGAAATGTAACATAAGATGTATTATGTTTGTTTCATTTGACGTTCCATTTACATTATGTAAAGCGATATATTCTTTTATTACTATCATATTCAATTATGTCTGTTGAGTACTAAATAGTTGCTATTTTGTTTGAAAGTATATTTTGTAATTTTATTATGTTCTAACCATCATTTCATGTTTGTGAACATTGGTAATTTTTGATAAATAAAGATGAATGTTTCAGTGTTACAAAAAAAGATGAATGTTTCTACTATTAACTATTAGTTGTATTTTTTATGTAATTTTAGCACCAAAACTTTTTTTCTTCTCCAACCATAACACCAAAGTTTACACCAAAACTGTACTTTTTATATATTATTAAATTAAAATGATAATTATTAATATATATATATATAATAAATAAAACTTGTTGTGTAATTATACTGAATAAAATATATAACACATAATTATTTTTTTAAAAATAAATATTTACAATTTTAACATATAAAATATTAAAATAGTAAATTAAGATAAAATATTTCAGTATATATATAATATACTGATTTTATATACTTATTTTACTATTTTATATGTATTTATTTTGTCACTAATAATTATTAAACTAATATTTTACTAATAAAAATTAGTGAATGATGTTTAATGTAGTGAATATTATTGTATGAATAGTGTTTGGCGTTGTGAACAGTAATGCACTAAATTTGGTGCGGTACTGTAGCTCTACACTAAAATGGTGTAATTTTTGCAGTTAGTTTGGAAAAGTTTTGGTGTAAAAAATATACTAAAATTGTGTTTTACAGTTGAGTTGGAAATGACCTAACATAGTATTCGTAAAGCATTTACAGTATGTTCATTGTTTTTCTGAAGCCACATGTGGTATATCTTTGAATGTATTATATTGAGGTTATGCAAAAATCTATCTTATTTAAGGCATCTCCAATCACACTCTATTTTTTATTTTAAAATGGAGTGAAATAGAGTATGAAGTAAGAAATGCTCCAACATAATTCCATATCTCATTTTATAATGGAGTTTACGTTATAAATAAAGTAATTTATTTTTTGTTTGTTTATTATTCCAAACTGGAGTGAGGTATGAAGTTGAGTTGTAACAATTTTACTCTATTTTTTTTTATTCAATTTTAAAGGAAAAATGAAGTCATTGGAGATGCTCTTATAAATACAGTCTAGTAAGTGTCAAATAATTGTAATGGGTTTTACTAATACGATAAAGAAACCACTTAAAAGGGCAAAAAGTCATATTATAATAAGATAGCAGAAAACTTGCCGACAAAAACAAATTTGTAACTCGACGAGTTAGTCACTCTTCTCCGGATCATATCATAAATTATATCTAATACATTTTAATATATGATGTAGTAGTTTTGTGTGATATATGATTTAGAGATTGTATTTTAATATAATTTAACAAAATTTTAGTTAAGAAAAAAACAAAAAAGTTGCCCAAAAAAGCAAAAAAAAAAAGTCAGTAAAAATATAACATGATAGAATTTTTGAATATTTTATAACTTTTTCATAATTGTTGTTATTATTACATAAGAGGTTTGCGACAATAACATTTGTTATTGTCTGGAGTCCAAAGAGAAGCTACTTCTCCTATTGACTTGCAATGGTCAATGCAAGCTTGTTGGCTGGTAAGGGGTTCATTGGTAATGCATACACACCTCACATTGTATACACAGACTGACGTATCCCTTCCACATATCTTCTTACAATCAGAGTCATTCTTGCACAACTCCTTCTGTGCCAAGATCTGAGCATCTGTGAGAATTAATATGTTACTAATCATGATAGTAGTATATAAGACTGAGGATAAATATGATAGTGATGAATGTAACAAAACATGATATTTAATTTGCTTACATGTTGAGAATAGTAGAAGACCGATGAACACCAAAGTTGCTTTCTCCATTTTTTGAATGTGCTTGTATTGTTTATTTTATGATTTTGAATCGTTTGGGTGACTAAAGTGGAGAATTTGGAAGATATTTATACTGATAATGATAATTTGTTTTTCTTACGAGTTAGATATTTTTCTTTTCAGTATTTTACCATTGCATGTCTGCATTAGTTTTCAGTGATATTATACCTCTTGTGTCTTTCTCCCAAAACTACAATTTGTTTAGTATGTATACAATATAGAACCATATCCAAAAAATCTCATATTATCTTTATGATTTTATACCTAAATCTTTGTATTTTGAAAAGTATAAAATTATACCTAATTTTAAATATCTAGTTAGGTCCGAAATAATTTTATTTTTTAAGAAAATATTTTTAAAGAAAATTTAGAAGAGTTTTAACCTTGAACCCTAATCAATTTTTTTTGACGCTAATCAAATTCTAGGATCATAACTAGTATGTATTAATACCTATTACACGGCATAAATTATTCTTCCCACTAAATTTGAAAATAAGAGCACAATAACACCAATACATATGCTTTTAATTTTAGCCAACCACTTCCAAAATATAATTAAGTATAATGATGATGACCGTTTTCGTCTTTAATTAGTTGTTAAATCCAATTTACGATTAACTAACAATGAATAGATTTTCGTCGTTAACCATTGTTATTGAATTTTTGTCATTAATTCAACGTTAATTTGCGAGCTCCAATTTCTTTGTTAGTAAATTCGACATAAATTTTATGAAGAATCTTCCATTATAAATTTGTCAAACAAACTTTGATTTGTAACCGTGAAAATTTCATTGTTTGTTGTCGATGTTATTTTGTTGTTAAATTAAAAACGAACTACCAACGGTAACCGAAGTTAATCTTATATATTTAAAGGGAAGTCACAACCTTGATTCATGTGTGATATTTTTAAAAATGGAATTTCCCTAGAGAATCTTATTTCAATTATTTATAACTAAAATTTTGGTATTCACATCTTAAATAATTGACATATATAACAACTTCACCTATAATTTTTTTTTATTTTTCTTTAATTATATAAATCTGTTGACAAAAAATCTAAAAAATCTTATTTAATTTTTAAAATATTTTTTTTAAAATGATGCATTAATTAATTTCGTAATTAGAAATATAATATTATTATAAATTAATGTTAATTAAGATCTTAATACAAAATAAAAATAAAATTTGTATATTATTTTCTTAAACTTTCTAATTATAGTCTATATTTTGAAAATTCTAACAAATCTATTTAAATATTTTAATAAGATCTTAATTTTCAAAATTATATTTAAACATTTTCACTAATTTCGAAATTAGTTATGAAATATTATTATATATTTATATATTTATATAATTAAAAATATAAACTTCATCCTATTTTATCTATTATATAATCATAATCAATCATTTTAAGAGAAAATATTATATTGAACTAAATATAATTAAACTATATTAAATTGTTAAATTTATATATTTTATTTTCTTAAGTATTTATGTTCAAAATATAATACGTAGGTAACACGTTTAGTAAACTATATAATACATGTAAAGTAATTAACATGTATTTCATTAAAGATAATAATATAAATTTTTTTAATCATGATATCTATTCATTTTAAATATATATATATATATATATATAATTTTTAACAAATCTGTTGAAAATATTTTAACAATTTATTAATTTTCAAAAATTTTATGTTAGTATTTCAACTTAATTAGCAATGAAATATTATTATGCATTAATATATATTCAGTTATCATTTATAAAATAAAATTTTTTTATCTTATTCTATATATATTATAATAATAATAATTCATATTAAATGAAATTATTATATTGAACTAAATATGATAACATTACATTAAATTTATAAATTTATAAAAATTAAAATATAAAATATTTATGCTAAAAATATAATACGATGATATGACGACTTAACATTCACAAACTATATAATATAAAAATTATCATATCTTAGAATTTTGTATATAAAAGAATATATTATCTGAAATGAAAAACGTAAAAAATGTTGCTAATAAGAAATTCGGTTTTAAAGATTGGGGGGTTAAAATTGAGCATACATTTAATACAAAATAATTTTAATATGTTTTAATGCATATATTAATTTGTTCAATAAAGAAACACAAATACAATATGATAAATATTTAATAAGAAGCGACAAATATATATGACAGTTTTAAACAATTGATTAATTACAACATGTAAACTATAAAATTATTATATTTGAAATAGTTATATAAATATTTAAAATTATGATTAACATTAAAATGTATGTTCTAAAATAAATATATATATATATATATATATATATATATATATATATATATATATATATATATATATATATATATATATATATATATATATATATATATATATATATAATTGAAAACAAACACCATATGGATCAATATCTAGTTTGTTGTTAAATTAACAATGACAAAACAATTAGTCACTAACTTGTTGTTAATTTGATAACGTTTTAATTTCTAAATGTTTAAATCTATTAAATAAAAATATTTAAATTAATAATTTTTAAATAAGAAATAAATAAAATGTATTTTATAAAATGAAAAACTAAAAATATTCTTGTCGAACCGCTTTGTTTGTTATTCGTTCAAGGTCAGCTTGCTCCTCTGGGATAGGTTGGGTGTTGATACCCAGAGTCTGATGCCTTATCTCTAAAGCCCGAGCAGCAACCAGGTCTCCCGCCACAAGTACGTCAAAAACCTTTTTTGGTCTGCAACCGTTGGTGCATCGCCTGATGCTCCATTTTCATCCATACAATATTGTTATATAGCTGTCACTCCGTTCGGAACTGAATCATATCCTCACCTCTACGGGCATAGGAACAGATGACCCTGGGAACCTCGTTGGTTGTCCCAATTTTTATATGTCCCTTTTTGGAAATGACATACAAAAAGTAAAGAAAATATTAGTAATAATATTAAATAAATCAAAGTAGAAATTTAAGTGAATATGTATTTCTTGGAAAATGTTGCCTAAATTCAGTGTGGACAACGAGATGGAAGTACCATCTTCAGACTGATGAGAAAGCTGAGTCTAACATTCTTGGATTCGGGTCATGATGTTGTTGCGGATCCTTTCGTCTAGCTTCAACGATGAACGAAAGCTCCACTCCGGTTATTGTGAGTTGCTTCAAATAAACTGGAAAAAGAATGAAGTTCTCCTTCCTTCTCGTCATGTTAGCTAAATTAACAAAAATTATGGGAAAATAGTAAATATAAATATGTAAATATAAATATGTAAATATTAATCTTAGATATTTTGGAAACAAAATAACATAGAATAATTTGGAAGCATAGGCTATTTTGTTATTTAATATTTTTCATACACAAAAAGAATATGTGGATCATTTTTGGTTAAAATTTCAAATTTATTTATCTACAAAAGCTCATTTACAATAGTATTTTTGTAATATATATATATATATAGCCAAAATAATATAATAGACTAATCTTAAGTGATTCCTTGTTGTTTATTAACGAAATGTGTTTCAGTGTTAAAAAGATACTTAAGTTATACCAAGTCTAAAGTTTCACGACTATTGAACTTTTTCAAATGAGTCAACTAAATAGGATTATTTTACTGTATCTAGACTAATGCCAATACTAACCATTTCATGAATAAAAATATAACCAGTTAACCAAACAACAAAACTATTTGTTACAGATAATATTTATTATTGCATCAAATCATATAAATATCGACTAATTTGACTAACATTGAATTTGGTATGCGTTGTGGGAGACTTGTACGGTACAAGTTGTACCTCAAAAGATAGTCCAGTTACTAGTTACTGTTAACAGTTTTTTCCAATCTTCATAGTAAGTTGCTGATATGTGAGCCATACTCACTGATGTCAATAAGCATTATGCTTCCTACAAATGAGATAGATAGAAAGTTTGGAACAACATCTTGCTGGCCCTACTTGCATAAGATTACTCAAAAGTATAATATCAATCTGGTGTTGTCTAAGCGCATAGAGTAACCCACTTCTTATGCTTGTCCATATGGTGTATGTGTAGAGGTAGGCCCATAGGATTTAAGCTTTTAAATATTTTCTAAAAGGCCGAGAAGTTTTATACTGGGCCACTAATAAAGCCCATTTAACAGAAACCCTAGTAAACACTTTAAAAGGCGTTCTAGGTTTCAGCTGTTGCTTACGGAGTCGTCACGTTGAGATCGATCTTAGGAAGCAGCAAAAATGGCCGTCCCTTTGCTCACGAAGAAGGTGGTGAAGAAGAGGTCCGCAAGGTTCATCAGACCTCAGAGCGACCGCAGAATCACCGTAAAGGTAACCACTTTTAGATGTTTTCGAAGATCAATCTCTAGGTTGCTTGTAGCCGAGTCTTAAAAGTTTGCATCTTTAGCTGAGTCTTAAAAGTATACGATAGCAAGATTGTAGCTTGAGTCTTAAAGTTTGAATCTTTAGGATGCAGTATGGTTGATTCACTCAAGTATAACAGAACCGTTTGAGCTTGACACTGTTTCTTGATATGTGTTGTCTTGATTCGTTGCTGTTTCTCAGGAAAGCTGGAGGAGGCCAAAGGGTATTGACTCCAGGGTCCGAAGGAAGTTCAAGGGTGTCACTTTGATGCCCAATGTTGGTTACGGATCTGACAAGAAGACCCGCCACTACCTCCCAAATGGATTCAAGAAGTTCGTTGTTCACAACACGAGTGACCTGGAGTTGTTGATGATGCACAACAGGACTTACTGCGCAGAGATTGCACACAACGTCTCCACCAAGAAGAGGAAGGCTATCGTCGAGAGAGCTTCTCAGCTGGATATTGTTGTTACCAACAGGCTTGCTAGGCTCCGTAGCCAAGAGGACGAGTGAAGATAACAACAGCAAGCTACTTGAGATATCTAGTTGTTTCTGGGTTTGTTGCATTTCCCTTTTGTTATAAGACGATTTTTGTTTACCTTTGTGTTTGCTGTCAAACAAACAAGAGTTTTGGTTTAAGACAGACTATGTTAAGATCGTTCGTAAACTATTTCAGATTCAGTGTTTCTCAAATATTGACCCTTTCTTTCTTTTTCCGTTATAGTGTTAGGTGAATTTGTTATAGAGGACGTACTTGAGCAATGAATACTGGTACATGACTCAATTTGATGACAAAACATACAAAAGCTTCCACCTTTGAGCCGTTGCACACCATGTGTTTTTCACGTTGGGACTTGAGAATGGGGTTCAAAGGATGGTTAGTTGTGTCATAATCGATGATTCATGTTCCTTAGGTGCCAAGTTTTGACATTTAATCAGGTGGAAAGTGAAGTACTAGATGAGGCTGGAACATGATCTCGGAGTCCACTAGGAAGAACAGTGTGGTGGAAGCACTCAATTTGATCAACTACATCTCAGTATTTCTCTTGAAAAAGAATACTCAGCTAGTGTGTGGAGAATGTAGCTATATGGCTACTAGCATTGATCTGATTTTAAGAACTTTCCTCAAAAATATTTTTGCTTGTTTTGATCTTTTTTTTTTTAGGCAACGCTTGTTTTGATCTTGATTTGAATGCTCTAGTGATTGATCAACAAAAAAAAAATGCTTTAGTGAACTAGTTCATCAAAACTTGTGGTTATGAGAATGTTATCCCCTCAGTTTTAAATTAGATGTGTTTAAGATTATTGCACACAATTTTCTTTTAAGAAGTTAAATGTTTAATTTTATATTTATTTGACTATATTAAAATATATAACATTTACTGTTGTTATTACTTTAAATAAGGATAAAATGGTATTGCTATTAATTTAATTAAAGATAAAATAGTAAATCAATAGAAAAAACTGCATTATTTAACATTATTTATTTTTGAAACAAAAATATTAGTCTACAACAAATAATTTGAAATGGAGAGAGTATTTCATTATATAAAATATGTTTTAATACTATTTTCATCTAGTAATTTTTGCAATATTTAGTTGATAATAAATTGTTTTGAACAACTATCCTATAAAAGGGAGAGTGGGTAGAGACACTTGGGGTGTAAACTGCAAAGATGAGTGGCATCCACGTGATCATCTCAAAAGGGATCCATCCATACCTCACACGCATGCTAATCAGAAAGACAACGTTCTATACACAATAAGACCAATTCCAAAGTGATTGTTGTAAATCACTTAACTTTAACCTTTTTTTTGTATAATGGTCACTAAAGATGGCAGCTTTATGTCACACTTGTTTTACATAGAAAAGATATTAAAAGCAAAACGTTTTCTACGAATATATAAAAGAGAGAAAAAGGGAGTTTGGTGGATTCAGGAAGGCTTCGTGACCTAGAGAATCAATGAGTATTACTCTCACTACTTCATCTGTAAGTATTAGTTTTTTTGTTTGCTACTAAGTTTGTCTCTGTGGGGTTTCTGTTGTTGATGATGGTGAAATATTTGTCTTGGTCTCAGCTGCTCTATATGGACGCAAACCTGGAACGTTTAGGCGACTTATATCCTTCTCTAAGCTTGTTTGGTTTATAGGGGATATGTCTCATTACTAGTGAGTATTGGTTCCTTAATTAGAATGTTTACAGTGTTAGGGTTGGGAGCAAATGTAGTTACTCTTCTTCTGATCTTAATACTCACTGTAACGAGGAGGAGTGATACATGTAACAGAAGGGTAAGTAACCAAAGCCTAATGTTGTGGTAGTTTTTGAAAATGATCCATTCTACTCTTCTCATCTTCTTATTTTAGAAAAGCTACATTGAGAAGAGTGTGTTGTATGTAATACCTGCACTTGGAGCATGTTTGTCTTGCGTTGACCTTGTGGTTCTTGTAAGGACAAAGCCTAGGAGAGATTTCATTCTTTGCTTTGTTCCTCTGTCTCGATTCACAATGTGGGTAAGGCTCTTATCAAACAAGCATCCACCCTTTTCTTTGTCTTCCTCTTTACTCTTATCAGTTTCTACTCTGCAGATTGCAGTGATGCTCTCATCGAAGTTGTCATGTGCCTGCTGCGTTTTCAGTAGCCGGATCCTATGTTTCTGGTGGATCTTTAGATTCCTAATGGAAACCTTTCATCTCAGTGTGGTCTTCACTTTACAGGTACCATTTGAGTCACAGTTTCCATATAAGTAGTTGGTGGGAATAGAAGTTCACAGGCGCTTGTTGATGAACAGACGTTGGAGATTTGCATGATCATGTTGGACATTGCTTTTGGTATCTCTATCAACGTCCTTAGGATAAAGCAGACACCTCCCAAGAACAGGTATGTATGCTTTCTATATCACTATCTTCCTCAGTTTCTTTCTCCAGTTTTATTAATCTCCTTGTAGCTCTTTGGAAGACCCACTCATCGAGGAAAGTGATGATCTAAGAGACATTGTAAGTGACTTCCTGTAGTGTTTTCATTCTTACTAACTTGTACTTGTGTACAGAGTAGCTAAACCAAAAGTTTTACTCAATGTTTTGAAGGAGAAAGCTAGCAGCTGTTGGAATCTATTCACTTTTGGATACATCAATTTAGTAATGAAACATGGCTCCATGAAACAGCTCGAATTCGAAGATCTACTTCCACTTCCACCTGATGTGGATCCTTCTACATGTTGTGACAATTTACTGAGAAGCTGGCAGCTTCAAGAGTCCAACAATAGCTCAGATGCATCACTATTCTGGTCAATCTCTGGTGTTTATGGATGGCCATACTTTCGTCTTGGACTCTTGAAGGTACACATTTGCTTCATTTGACTTTTTGGTTATCTTTGTTAACATTGCTACTGGTAAACATAATTTTTGCAGGTGTTCAATGATTGCATCGGCTTTGCAGGCCCCTTATTACTAAACAAACTTATCAAATATCTTGAAAAAGGTCTAGATTCTTCATAACGATTTGGTATATATAGATATAGTATGATCACTGATGAAATGTTTGACACTCAGGTTCAGGAAGTTCAGTTGGATATACCCTGGCTATCTCCTTAGGCCTCACATCTATCTTTAAGTAAATAAGATGCTGATTGTGTTTGAAAGTGTGACAAATGATCAATAGGAACTTCTGATTTATGCTTCATGTTTTGTAGGTCTTTTCTTGATACACAATACACATTCCGTCTTTCAAAGCTCAAACTGAAGCTCCGGTCTAGTATAATGAGTGTCATCTACAGGAAGGTAATACATGTGAAAAGTGAACTAGTTATGTATATAATATGGTTCTTAAGTGTATCATACATGTTGGTTCTCTGGCATGTAGTGTTTGTGGGTGAACACAGCGAGCCGGTCAGGATTTTCTGAGGGAGAGATTCAAACATTTATGTCTGTAGATGCTGACCGCATTGTCAATTTGTGTAATAGTTTGCATGATATGTGGAGGTAACAAACATCTTCTTGTTAACAATGAATGTGTTATTGAGTACAAGTATAATGCTCACTCTTTCAATGTCTCAGCCTGCCTTTGCAAATTGGGATAGCTTTGTATCTTTTGTATACTCAAGTAAAGTTTGCTTTTCTGTCTGGACTTGCAATCACCATCTTATTGATACCAGGTACTATCTTACATTACAGTTTCTAATTCTGGAGCGTACTCTTTTCTCATATACTCTTTTATTCAGTGAATAAATGGATATCTGTGTTGATTGCGTCTGCAACTGAGAAAATGATGAAGCTAAAAGATGAGAGGTAATGATGTCTTAATGTTTTAGTTTGTTACAGGGTAGGTTCTTAAGTGTAATCAGTCCTGTGAGGCTGTGATGGTTTTGATATGTATCAGGATTAGAAAGACAGGAGAGCTTCTAACAAACATCAGGACACTGAAAATGTATGGATGGGATAACTGGTTTGCTGATTGGTTGAAGGAGACAAGAGCCACCGAAGTGACTCACTTGGCGGTTTGGTTTTTCAATTCAACAGAAGTTTTCTCTGTCTCCAAGTTTGTTTTGTATTAGTAGTTAAGTCTGTGTTTGGTTTGACAGACGAGGAAGTATTTGGATGCTTGGTGTGTTTTTTTTTGGGCAACGACACCAACTCTGTTTTCCCTTTGCACGTTTGGTCTCTTTGCACTGATGGGTCATCAACTTGATGCAGCAACGGTATTTTTTGAATATATATCAGTAGATAGACTTGACATGGTAATCTGATACTTGAAATTGCTTTTTGTCAGGTTTTTACATGTCTTGCTCTGTTTAATAGCTTAATATCTCCATTAAACTCGTTTCCATGGGTCATCAATGGCCTGATTGATGTAAGCTCATCATTCAACCTTGTTGGATCCTGATAGTTGCATTTTCATCTATCATTATATTTAATGGTTTTTTTTGTTACATTGTCACAAGGCCTTTATATCAACCAGGCGTGTGGGCAAGTTTCTGCGTTGTTTGGAGCATAATAAAGATTCATCTACAGATTCTGGTTTGATCTCTGAAGACTTAGCTGTGTTTGTGGAAGATGCATCTTGTATTTGGTCAAGTAACGTTGAAGAGGAACATATCTTGACAATAAAACATGTAAACCTAAGAGTGCCAAGGGGATCATTTGTTGCAGTTATCGGTGAGGTACAGAACTCGTCCCCACCTTTGTTGTATCATTCATCGATGATTAGGTGTCTCTTATGTGTGCTTTCTTTCATTTTCAGGTTGGGTCAGGTAAAACGTCATTGTTGAATTCACTATTAGGAGAAATGCAGTGTGTTCATGGATCAATACAACTAAATGGGTCTGTTGCATACGTTCCACAGGTTTGTAAACCGATCAAACACTTTGTATGATTCTTTTTATTTTTTTGGTTTCAATTTTGAGAAGTCTTTACGTTAAATCTCACTCAACTGCTAGGTCCCATGGATATTATCTGGAACTATAAGAGAAAACATTTTATTTGGGAAGCCTTTTGACTCCAAAAGGTTAAGTAATTAGCTTCGTCAATACATTTATGCTCTTCTACTCTTAGATTTGGACACACTGAGTTTTAACCTTCTTGTAACTTGGTTAAACTAGGTATCTGGACACACTGAGTGCTTGCGCACTAGATGTGGATATTTCACTTATGGTTGGAGGTGACATGGCATTTATAGGAGATAAAGGAGTAAACTTATCTGGAGGACAAAGAGCTCGGCTTGCTTTGTCCAGGTTTTGCTTTCTCTCATTTCCTCTTTCACCATCTACGGATTAAGTGGTGTGTTTCTGATGACTTTTTGGATAATAAACAGGGCTGTTTATCATGGTTCAGACATGTATCTGCTTGATGATGTACTAAGTGCAGTGGATTCACAAGTAGGCTGTTGTATATTGCAAAGAGCTCTTTTGGGTCCTCTGTTGAATAAAAAGACTCGCATTATGTGCACCCACAGCGTTCAGGTACACTTTCAACTCTCTTTCAGTGAACATCTATCAAGATTCCATGTATGCTGTTGTGTTATAATGTCTTCTTATACCATTGAGCTCTTTCTATTACAACAGGCGATATCTTGTGCAGATATGGTTGTTGTGATGGACAAAGGGGAAGTGAAATGGTTTGGAACTGTTACCGACATGCCTAAATCCATCTTTCCATCATTGTCTTCATCCAATGAGTTTGATATGTCATCCTCAAAGCACTTGACCAACAAAAGAAAAGAATCTCTTTCTATCAAGAAAGATGATGTAGATGAAGTTAGTAGTGAAGCTGCAGATATTGTCAAAGTGGAAGAGAGAAAAGAGGGCCGAGTTGAAGTATCAGTTTATAGGTAAACACTTTCTCTTAAACCATTTCCATTTTTATTGCTTTTATATCAAGTAAGTAAAACTGTTATCTGTTCATGCAGGAACTATGCTGTGTTCTGTGGTTGGTTCATTACGATTGTGATATTGGTTTCAGCGGTACTGATGCAAGCTTCCCGTAATGGGAATGATTTATGGTTATCATATTGGGTTGATAAGACTGGAAGAGGAGCCACACAACACTCAACCTCGTTTTATCTGGTACTGACAACAACAAAAAGACATGAGATTAACAACTCTGTTTCTCTGCGTTTATTTAGTTTAAAGTTACTATTAATCTTGCAGATGGTTCTGTGTATCTTTTGCATCATTAACTCAACACTAACCTTGGTGAGAGCATTCTCGTTTGCATATGGAGGACTAAAAGCAGCAGTACGTGTTCACAGTGCATTAATCTGTAAGCTTATAAATGCACCTATACAGTTCTTTGATCAGACACCAAGTGGAAGGATACTCAACAGGTTAGACACAAAGAAAAAAACTCTTTGGATTGTGTTTAAATAGTGTTCTTCGTCTTAACCTCGTTTTTTTCTTGGTTCATGTCTTCAGATTCTCCTCTGATCTATATACAATCGATGACTCTCTCCCGTTCATCCTCAACATTCTTTTAGCAAATTTTGTTGGCTTGTTAGGGATTGTTCTAGTATTGTCTTATGTTCAGGTTTCTTCACCAACTCAAAGTGATATATTCTTTTGTTTTTGTTGGAAAGATGTTATTAACATTATGTATACAGATTCTGTTCCTGCTTCTGCTTCTGCCGTTTTGGTATATATACAGCAAGCTTCAGGTACTTTTGTTCCATATTTGGTTAGAAAAAAAAGAAGAGGAGAGTTGATAGTTTTTACTAAAATGTAAACTTGTTTCAGTTCTTCTACAGGTCAACATCAAGGGAACTAAGAAGGTTGGACAGTGTTTCAAGATCCCCAATCTATGCATCTTTCACTGAGACACTTGATGGATCATCAACTATACGGGCTTTTAACTCAGAGGTAGCTTTTGTTTCTGCTTCCAGAGGAGTTATTGTTCTTATGATTGAGTCATTTCCAAATGGTTTTGATTATGCGTGACAGGAGCATTTCGTAGCTAGATTTATTGAGCACCTGACATTATACCAGCGGACTTCTTACTCAGAGATCATTGCAAGCTTATGGCTCTCCTTGCGTCTTCAGGTACACTAAGACATCTCTTTGTTGTCTAGCTTTCTTTTTTGGAGTTTAAGATCATTGTATTCATGTTAAGTTTCTAAAATGGTGCAGCTCTTAGGAGCAATGATTGTTTTATTTGTTGCTGTAATGGCTGTTATCGGCTCCCGGGGAAGCTTTCCAATCAGTTTTGGCACACCTGGACTGGTGAGGAACTTCAGTTTACATAAATTTTATGGAAAAGTGAATGCATATGATAATATAAATTGGAATCACAGGTGGGATTGGCACTCTCGTATGCAGCTCCACTTGTTTCTCTGTTAGGAAGTTTCTTAACAAGTTTTACTGAAACAGAGAAAGAAATGGTTTCTGTTGAAAGGGTTCTCCAGGTAATGATTCTGGTTTCTTGTCAATATGTTAGTGTTACCAATACATGAAACATTCTCTCTTGTCTATGAATAGTACATGGATGTGCCTCAAGAAGAAGTCTCTGGTAGCCAATCTCTCAGCGGTAAGTGGCCAGTTCAAGGATTGGTTGAGTTTCATAATGTGACAATGAGGTACATCTCAACTCTGCCTCCTGCACTCAACCACATTTCTTTTACAATCCAAGGAGGCATGCAGGTACGTACATGTCTATTGTGCAGACAGACTTGAGTTTTGTTGTGTAATGTAAAAACATTATGTTATCAGGTGGGAGTAATCGGAAGAACTGGTGCTGGAAAATCATCCATCTTGAATGCACTTCTCCGGCTTAACCCTGTTTGTAGTGGGGAGATAATGGTTGATGGAGTTAACATAAACCATCTGCCAGTAAGAGAGCTTCGTAGTCGCCTCGCTGTTGTTCCTCAGAGCCCTTTTCTGTTTCAAGGATCATTGAGGTGAAGGGCTATGCACATATTCCATTCAACAATCAAGTTCTTGGTTGAAGTTTACTAACAGATGTTGCTGTTTCTTGTAGGGAGAACCTTGATCCTCTTGGGATGAGTGAGGACTGGAGAATCTGGGAGGTTTTAGAGAAGTGTAAAGTTAAGGCAGAGGTGGAGAGTGTAGGAGGGTTAGATTCCAATGTAAAGGATTCTTTCTCTGTTGGGCAGAGACAGCTTCTTTGCCTTGCACGTGCTCTGCTCAAGTCATCTACGATCCTATGTCTTGATGAATGCACTGCAAACATCGATGTTCACACAGCTTCCCTACTGCACAACGCGATCTCCAGTGAGTGCAAAGGTGTAACTGTCATTACCATTGCTCACCGCATCTCAACGGTTCTTGATCTGGACAGTATCCTAGTTCTTGATCGTGGAATCCTTGTTGAACAAGGAAACCCACAACTTCTCCTGCAAGATGACTCCTCAACTTTCTCGAGCTTTGTTAGAGCTTCAAAGTGAACTTGATTGTTAGTTAGAATCAGATTAGTTGTAACTCCTCATTTTGGCTATAAAAGACAATGATTCAGATCTTTGTTTCAACTATTGATTATGCTAGACTTGTTTGTGTAGCTAGACTCAATGGTTCTTTGAGTAGACTCTTCATAGACTTGTCCAACCCAAAAGATGACGCAAGATTTCTAACACAAAATCATATTTAGAATTCAACTTTTCACTTTATTATTTATCTTCCAAGAAGTAAGTTCAGAAGGTAATAGTTCTTCATTGCAACATAAAACAGCTTTAGCAATAAGTTTCCCAAGCCAACCATGATAGAGCAGTCCTCTTGATCCGAGCCCTCCAAACAACCAGAATTTGCAAGCTCCACCTTCAGCCGCACCTATGAGCTGGTCCACACATCCCAAGAGCGGCAGTGACCCATGGCTTGTAACAGGTGGCATTGCTCTCAAACCCGCCCTTGCTCCTGCAAACTCCCACTTGTCTATGTCTGGATAAACTGCACTCGCCTTTGGAAGAAGCTCGGCGAGAGCTCTTGAAGCTTCCTCAGCTGAGACATCAGGTGAATAGTTTCTTGACTGCCATTCCCATGTGGACCCCATGTGTATGTCACGAGGTCCCTGAACCGCGAGCCACGCATCTGACAAGATCGAAGGTCCACCTTCAGGGTAACTTCCCCTGACACTCTCGTGTAACTGCAGATGAGTAATCACACCACGGCATGTCCTCAAAGGGAGCTTTCCAGTAAGCCCAGGAAGAAAGTTTACCTTGGATCCAACACATATTACAACAGCATCATATTCTCCTACAGATACAACTTATGGCTAAAGATATAAGAATCTTGTTTCAAATAGTAAGAGAGAACCTAAGAAAAAATCATTCACCTTCAAGTTCAAGCACATCATCTATAGATTTCTTCACTAAAGTTATGTTTGTCCTTCCAAGTGATTCTCTTGCTGAGTTTTGGCATGCTTGAAAGAGTGCCTACAAAACGGAGAAAAAAAAACTCAGTAAAGATAAAACAGATAAACTCAAGAAGTGTATTTGTTATGTCTCTCGAAACCTGGAGATAGCGCTGCGGATTTACATTCATAGCTCCTGGGAGATAGAAGGCGCAGTTCAAAGGCAAGCCTAGATTCGGGACAAGGTTGTGGGCAACATCCTTGTCAATAGTCTCTACTACACAACCGGCAAGGCAGTTTCGAGCATTCTAATAGCATAAGTAAGAAAAAATAGTAAAACAAATGTGTTAAGTTAGAATATCAATGGGTTTATCTGAGTCAAAGAGAGCTTACATCAGTCATTAAACTCAAAGTCTTGGCATTTGTTGCTGGTCTCAAGATTCCCCTGGAGCAAGATGAAGTTGGTCAATCTAAAGAGTTAAAGAGACAGAAAGTTAATCTATTGAGAGTGTACCTTCTTCGAACCATAAAATTTCCAAAACTCTGGTTACAGTCTCGCTTCTCCACAGCAGAAGAAGAAGAAGAAGCTGCTGCTGTCTCGGCAACATTTAAGAGCTCTAAACATTCTCTCCAACACTCAGCACCATGCCAAAGAAGCTTGCCTAAAGTATAAAAGAGTCTATGAAACTAAACTTTTAATAAAAGTACAATCTACTCTTTGCTGCTGAATCAGAGTAGACTGTCAATGAATACTAAAGGGGAAAACTTTAAATAACCTTTAGGAGAATAAGGGTGGAGGAGCCCTCCAGAAACTCCAGAAGCACCACCTCCTATGCCAACTTCATCATATACATCAACACTTAAACTCAGCTCCTTTGGACAGTCCTGCAAAAACAAAAAACCAAAAACATTTTCTTCTTAGTTTTTCGCCACAAAAAATGTTAAACTTTGGATCAAGACTAAACAGATAAGTACCTTGAGAAGGTGCCAGGCAACAGAGATTCCAGCAAAACCAGCACCAAGCACGGCATACCTTCGTTAGGTAATCAAGAAACCTTTGAAAAATTTCAATCTTTCGAACTAAATAAGAGCAGACGGAACTAACCTGAGCGGAGGACGGTTGGGAAGAGTGATAGACGCCGAAGAAGGACGGGGAGACACAGAGGTCATGTCTCTACCAAAATGTCTTTTAGGATTCGGTCAGCGCAAAGTATTTAGTTTCATTATTTTATCTTAACCGGTCAACGAACCAATCCAATTGAAACGGTCTAAGAACCAATTATATCGAACCGGTTGTTGTTTTCTGGTTCTTTGTAGTAGTAGCTCATGCCCAATAAGGGACATCAGCACATCATCACTTCTTGGATGGAGGCAAAAACAAAGGCTTGTTTCTGAAACCAGAAGATGGAAGCAAGAACAGCTGGTAAAGAAGCAGAAGAAAGTGGAGATCAGAATTCAGAGTTGAAGAAGAAAAGAAGGAAGAGAAAAGAGATACTAAGAAGAATTGTTGGAGAATGTGAAATTTGTGAGGTTCTTGTCGAAATGTTATCAAGTGTTAGTGTGCAAAATTGAAAAACATTTGATGCAAGTTTAGAAAAAGGTGAAATTTCCGAGGGTCTTTGATGAAATGTTATCAAGTGTTGATGAAGGTAGTGCTGAGGCTAGCAGAGATGAATCAACGGTTTCCAGATCGGTCTCTGCGGATTATGAGCCTATTCAGTTTGCACATAAGAAGAATGTGACTATGTAAGTCTCTGTCCTAGGTAGGAGCAGAAATAAGAAGATTCGATCATTCTGAACTTTTATGGAACCAGAGGTTTTATTTTTCCTAGAGTCTTGTATTGCTTTACAGAAATCAAAGCAATGTAGCTTCTTACACACTTCTTATGAAACACTAATGTTAGATAAGTATATTATTAGCTCATGTCTAGAGAAATAATCATACGTAAATTGGCCAACAACAGTCTCAAAACCTGAGAGAACAAAAACAACAACAGACAAGGAATCGTTCAGAGCGGAAGGGAACACAACTTTTAAGGACTTCTATAAAGAGCAGAAACTGCAGACATGCCTGCTTTGAAGACTACTAGAAGCTAAGTACTCTTGCATATGAGACAACGGGTGTTTTGTGAATTTTCACAGGCAACCTGATATAGAAAACCGAGAATCCTTAGCTATTGATGTATATAGAGCTACAAAGAGATGTTTTCATAAGATGCACAATTGTTTGGTGTGCACATTTTTGCATATCCATTAACTAAGAATCATATGTAGACTGATGAAATTCGTTTATAACAGAGAGACTATGCATCAAAAAGGAAGGAGTAAGGCAGATAAAGTAAAAGAAAATTTAGGGAGTTACCTGAGTTTATCTACTGGATCCTGTGACCACATCAAACAAGCCACAACAACTTAACCATGAGGTTCTTTGCGCAACTCCATGTGTTGGTCGCACAGGAGCCTGAGAGAGTATTGAATATAGTCTTATTTTCTATGGTAACATAAGCAACACAATAAATGTGAACCAAATTAAATAGATTAACAACGAGGTTCACCTCTTCTTCACGAGAACTGCTAGGTTCAGACTCCTTGCTGCCTTCAGGAACAAGAGTCGAAGTTTTCGCTTCAATTTCTTTTTTAATAGTGCTGGTTGCACTTGAAGACGCCTGCTTAACCTCATCAGATGCAACAGAAACTTGAGCAGTGATCTCGTTTGGTTTAGGCAAAGAGCTCTCGACAGGCTCATTTGAGATCATTGTATCAACAGGCGCGATCTCAATCATTTTCTCAGTGTTTGGATCACTAGGAGCAGCTGAATCCATCAAACCGATGCTCTCTACAATCACATTAGCAGTAGACCCCATGAAAGGAGCATCTCCAGCTATTGGAATAGGTTGGTTTGGCACAGAACTCACAGTAACAACTTCAGAAACAGATTCACCACTCTCCTTGTCATCATCTTTCTTCTTAACTTCACTGGATTCATCATCCGAGCTGCTGCTGCTGCTGCTAGTGCTACTGCTAGAGTTCTTGTCATGGTCACGGCTTGAATCAGTGATCTCTATGCGCTCATCAGTATCCAATCTCTGTTCGTTTTCGATTCTAACAGCATCTTCTTCCCTCGATTCTAAAACACCGATTTAACAAATCAAATCAGTTTCAAAAACAGAAGAACAGTAACAATATTACACAACAAAGAATGACTTGGTGACTGTTCCAAGTCAAATCTACAACCTTAAAAGACCAAACTGGAACAGCTATTAATCAAATAAAAAATCATCAGAGTTCCACATAAATGAGCAAAAGATATAAACTTTCAATCATAATCATGAATCTAACAAACAGAACCATATATTTACAGGTTAGTATCATTAAACTGTGAGCCTAAAACCCTAATTAAAACACAGTGGGTGATAAAAAGGATACCCATTTGTTTGGATCAGTGAGCAACAACAATAAAAATCCAAACTTTGAAGGATCTATATATATAGAGAAAAGACTCATCTTCAACAAACAAGAAAGGTGGCCTAAACGTGTGTGAGATTGAATAATTGAGATACAGAGAGACAAACAGATAGACAACTAGAAAAAAGAAAAAGAAAAGCAAAAGACAAGGTAGGTAGGTAGTGGGATAAGTAAGCTCACCATGGTTGGTGGTGGGTAGGAGATTGGTTTGAGTAGAAGATGCTTGTTGTTGTTGTTGCTGCTGCTTTTTCTTTGCAGCTTTCCTTTTCTTAGCACCAGGAGGCATGATTAGGGTTTCTTTTGGATGGTGTGGGGGATCTGTACAGCTATGGCGGATCCTGGCCTTGTCTCTTCCCTTTTTCTCTCTCGGTAAATTTACAAGTTTGGGAGCCGTAAAGTTTCGAAACTCAAAATGGTAGAAGTGGGAAACTTCTGTGTGATTTTTATTTATATTCACATTTACTGCCAAATCACACTCATTAATACTTTCTTGTATTTGTTTCCGCGTTTGTTTCATTTGTTACCCGTGTTTTGTTCCGTTTTATTTATTCAGGTTTTAAGTCATTTCAATCGATGTAACCAAAGAATCAAAATGGGTAGAGAAATTTTGGTAGACGCTTTTTTTGTTTGAAAACATCTGTTTTAGATAGTCCGATCTCTCTGTTTCATTTTAGTTGTCATTCGAGGTTTATACACACAGATAATTTTGTATATTTTCAAAATAAAATATAATTACCTATACACCTAACCATATTTCAACCAATAGAAAAATAAACTTGAAAATCTTGTCAATAAATTCTCCACTGAAATTTGAAAACGATACTTATTTTGAAACGAAAATTTTATTCTACAATGACAACTAAATTGAAACGGAGGGAGTATCAAAATTTATACAACTATATAAAGACAGGACTTACAGAAATTGAGGCGATTGCATTAGTGAAGGTTGTGATAACATTAGCTCTGTTGCATGAATTTTTTTTTTAAAGGAGACAACAATAACAGCAATTTGGTGGAGCCAAAAAAAAATTATTTCTAGAACATGATTTCACTGAAGTTGCAGTTGATAATGTCGGTACCTATTTACAGAAAAAAAAAAGCCAATGCTAATTAGAAAATAAAGAAACATAGGTTGTCTTTTCAGATTATTAGTACTATATGTTATGTCATAAATGATTTAGGGGGTGTGGGGACAATAGACAAGTGGTTGTGAGTTGGCCATGTCAGATATTTCGTTAACACCTACTACTATAAAAATTAAATCACTTATGCGAACGGGTTTAGATAATTAATTAATGATAACGCCTAATCGTGACTCGTGAACAATCATTTTAACCGGACTTAACCAGCCTCTTCGGTTCAATTTCAGATATTAAATCCAAGGTAACCATTCTCGCGGACCTTTTATCCGACCCGACACGACCGGACCGGGCTCTGTGGATTTCTCCGTGGATTAGAGAGATCAGTGACGACGAAGAACATACATTTCTACCATCTCTGAATCAGATCTGATCTGTTTTGTCAGTTTCTAAACTGGTCCGATCGAACTGAGACTTCCTACTCTCAAAACCCCACTCTTTTGTATATTCTCAGGAGAAGTGACGACAATGGATGCGTTTAGAAGACAAGCGAGTAAGCTCAGGGACCAAGTCGCGAAGCAGCAACTGGTAATAACATCTACTGATTTGCCGAATCTCGAGTTTAATGATGTTTGGAATCTCTTAATTTGGAGAAAAATCTGCTTAGGTGTTTGATCTTGCAAGCTGTATACCAATTTCGTTTCAAGCAATTTGATTTGTGTATTAGTATTATAGAAAGTTGTTTTGCATACACAACATTAGTGAAGATTTTGTGTTGTGTGTGACGTAGGCTGTGATCAAGCAGTTCAGTGGGACTGGCTATGAAAGCTCAGATGTAATGGTGATTGATGAGCTCGAAATGCAAAGGCATCATCAGCTCGAGAAGCTTTACCGCTCTACTCGTTCCGCTAAGGTCAATTTGACTTCTTGTTCTTGCTTTGTATATGAGTCGTTGATTGTTGATCTTCAAGTATATTGTCCCTTGCTTACAGGAGTTCCAGAGAGAGCTTATTAAAGCAGCTGAGACATTTACTTCCATCGGGCTCAGACACATTGAAGCAGGTACTTTTGGAGTGTTCGTTGTTGGCCTTAGCTTTGATTGTGACTACATTTTTGGGGTGTTTTTTTTTAATGTAATCTGTAACATGTCAGGAACCAAGTTGGCTGAAGACTGCTGTAAATATGGAACCGAAAACAGTCAGAACATCGATGAGAATATTCTAGCCAAGGCTGCAGCTATATATGGTGATGCTCGGAAACATGTTGAGAAAGAACAAGAAGACTTTAACAAGCTTTTGTCTTCTCAGGTTTGGCTTCAAATTTATCTGTTTTTATCTAAAAATTTACATTAGAACTAAAAACCTTTTCTGTGTTAAGGTTTTGGATCCTCTTAGAGCTATGGTTGCCGGTTCTCCTCTTGAAGATGCTCGTCATTTAGCTCAACGTTACAGCCGCATGAGACAAGAAGCAGAGACGCATGTAATCTTCTTAAAAATCTCAGTTCTATGATTGTGCTTGGCTATACTGTATTGTGAGTATATAATTCAAAAAAAAAACAAAACAGGCAGCGGAAGTATCTAGAAAGCAAGTGCGTGTAAGAGAAGCTCCCATTCCAGAAAACGTGGCAAAGCTTCAACTAGCGGAAGCCAAGATGCAAGAGCTTAAAGCTAACATGGCGGTCTTAGGTAAAGAAGCCACTGCTGCATTGGCTGCTGTTGAATCACAGCAACATAGACTTACTTTCCAGAGGCTTGTGGCTATGGTATGTTTTTACACACATACACTTCGGCTTTCGTGTTCTAGCTGTTACTGTTTTTAACCATGTGGCACTTGTTCTGCTTAAGGTCGAAGGCGAAAAGAACTATCATCTAAGAATAGCAGCCGTCCTCAGTGACATTGAAGCAGAGGTTAGTCATGGATGAATCTTTTCGTATCTTAATCTCGTAAAAAAAAACTCACATTGTTTGTGTTTTTTAGATGGTGACCGAGAAACAACACAAAGAATCTGCTCCTCCTGCAATTCCAACAGAGAACGGCTCAGAGAAAACATCATACTTCCTAGCTGAAGTAAGTTTTGTTTTTGCAAAATATGGAAAAAAAAAACATCATCGCATGTGTGAGAGAAACAACATATCTGTTTTCTTGTCAGGTGGTTCATCCGTTTTCCGCTGCTTCAGAGAAAGAACTAGACTTGTACAAAGGAGACTACGTCGTTGTCAGAAAGGTTCATATGATTACTTTTAAGATCAAGGAACTATACTCTCTCTGGTAATTAGAGCATGAAACTCAAGTCTTTGTGTTGGTTTTTAATCATTCTCAGGTGAGCGAAAGTGGTTGGGCAGAAGGAGAATGCAAAGGCAAAGCTGGTTGGTTCCCTATGGCTTACATTGAAAAGCGACAGAGACTTCCCACTAGCAACTTTGCTGCTGAAGTTTACTGAAGCTTCTTTCATTTGTCTCAAAATACTGTTTTCTGTTCATTTTCCGCAAGAAGTTACTACTCTCTGATCAAACAGAACGTTTACCTCTATGTGGTGCTTATTGAAGATTGTTCTTATTGCAGTTTAGCCCGTAAAGTGTCATATATCTCCATATTTTACCCAATTTCTAAATTTCTACATTGGTGCCCATTGTTAAAATTCCAACCCAAATAATTAAGGTCATCTTACAATTAGTAAGTCGCAGAAAAAAATCAATCGTTAAACTTTTCATTGTAGTAATTAGTGGATCAGATTAATTACAGGGACCAGTCGTGTAACATAGAAACAAACTACAACTTGAAATTACAGGTGCATGTCACCGTGGCATAACAGAAATGTGGAACGAGGCTGAAGCTCGAAGTATATATCTGCTTATCTCAAACTTATGAGTTATTAAACAGAAGGAAAAATAACGAATAATATCCAAAAATTATCTTCTCAAGTTTCAAAAAAAAAAAGAAGCTTTTAATGTGAAGTCATGTGCAGAGTAACAAGAGAAGCATAAGCACCACCTGAAATCTTCATCAGCGTCTCATGCCTTCCCTTCTCCGCAATAACACCATTCTTCACAACCGCGATCACGTCCGCGTTCTTAATCGTCGTCAGCCTATGAGCCACAACCACAGTCGTTCTGTTCACCATAACACGATCAAGCGCATCTTGAACCACTCGCTCAGACTCCGCGTCCAACGCGCTCGTCGCTTCGTCGAGCAACAGAATCTTGGGATCTTTCAAGATCGCACGCGCGATCGCTATCCTCTGCTTCTGACCACCAGACAGCTGAACGCCGCGTTCTCCAACCGACGTTTCGTAGCCTTGAGGCAACGAGCTGATGAAGTTATGCGCGTTTGCGGCTTGTGCGGCTGAGATGATCTCCTCCTCTGTGGCTCCACCGGTTTTACCGTATGCTATGTTTGATCTGATCGTCTCGTTGAACAGAACCGGTTCTTGACTAACCAAACCCATCTGTTGTCTTAACCAACTCAGTTTGAATGTCTGAATCTCCACCTGATCGATCAAAATCATGCCTGAATCCGGATTGTAAAACCTCTCGATCATGCTTATTACCGTTGATTTCCCGCTTCCGCTCTCTCCAACAAGCGCAACGGTCTGAAAATAACAAACAAAAACCAATATTAAACCGGTGAACAAGAGTAAACCGGTTAAGACAAAAAGAAGACTCTGTTTTGTCTTACCTTGCCGGAAGGTATATTCAAACACAAGTCACGGAAAATCTGAACGTCCGGTCGCATCGGGTACCGGAAACTAACATGTCGGAATTCAATATCACCATTAACGTTTTGTAACGTGGTACCTTCATCAGAGCTGGAATCGATCTTCGGTTTACTATCAAGAATGTCGAAAATGGACGCTGCAGAGTCCTTGGCTTTGTTTGAATCAGGTGCCAAAGCACTCGTTTGAGAAACTCCAATGGCTGTGATCGTCAATGCAAAGAAAACCTGTGCAGATTACAAACTTAAGATCACTAAACCAAACCGGAGATCAGTTAAACCGGGGAAAACAATTTGGTCTTCTTCTTGAATAAATACCTTGAAGACTTGACCGAATGTGGCTCTACCTTGTTGAACCAACAATGCACCGATGACGAAACATAAAGCATTGGTGCAATAGAGAACAAAGAACGAGGAACCGAAACCAGCACCACTGATGAGACCTAACCGGACACCTTGCTTCTTTGGTCCGTCACATTTCTGTTGGTATAAATCCATCACCTTGTCCTCTGCGCAGAAAGATGCAATCGTTCTTATGCTGCTCACTGCATCATTCGCCACTTGACTCGCTTCTTCATACATCATCTAAACCGGGATAAACCAGATCAATTAAACCAAAATTAAACTGACTAAACCGGAATAAAAGCAAAAAAAAATGTGACCACTACCTTAGCGTCCGCGCTAAAACCGGTCAGGAACTTGGTTTGAACATATCCTTGCATAACTATAAACGGTGAGACCGCGAGAACTACAAGAGCTAGCATCCAGTTCGCAGTAAACGCTATTATCAAACCGGCGGTTACAGTCGCTATGTTTTGCACAATCAACGCCAACGCATCTCCGACCAAACTCCTAACTGTCGTAGCATCCGTCGACAATCTCGCTCCAATCGCACCGCTGAAAAAAATGCAACCAAACGTTACAACAAAACAATGCAAATACAAGTTTAGCGGTTGGACTCAAGAGAGGTTATATTACCTGGAGTTTGCAGTGTCATCGAACCAACTGATTTCTTGATGAACCACTTTATCAAACGACATGGATCTAATGCGTTTAATCAGCTTCCCTCCAGCAATACCAAACAAGTAGTTTTGAACCGGGATCACGACGAAGTTGGCTAAACCGAGAGCGACGTAGATCAACGCCCAGAAACGTGAATCTTTCTTTAGTTTCTCTGGTGGGTAGTAGAACATGTTGATCGAGCTCGAAAGCAGCAAACCGAAGATTGGAAACAACGTTCCGTGAACCATTGCAGCCAACGAACCAAGAACTAGAACCGGCAGCTCCGGTTTGTTGAGGTGAGCTAGACGTTTCAGCGA
Source organism: Brassica nigra (assembly GCA_016432835.1). Classification (NCBI taxonomy): domain Eukaryota; kingdom Viridiplantae; phylum Streptophyta; class Magnoliopsida; order Brassicales; family Brassicaceae; genus Brassica; species Brassica nigra. Next base: position 8,302,268 of record CM028247.1, on the reverse strand, counting down.
CACTTTCTTGTGCCTCACGGTTTGTGACTCGTGCTGGTTTTCGTCGGTCTCGTTAACGTTAACCGCTCCTGGTATAAAGAAGTTTGTCGTTAGAGAGAAAGAGTGGCGACTGCTCGATGAGTCTCGGCTAACCGATCTTCTCATGGCTGATGATAGCCTGTGGCTTCCTGATCTCTCAAGGCTCGTTTCAGGCATCTCTGACTCGATAGCTTTGTCTTTTGACCCTTCTTGAAGACGAACAAGCTGTGAGTAAGCTCCTTCTGGATCTTGTATCATCTCATCGTGAGTCCCTACAGAACATGAACAAACGGTTACTTAGAGAGCACGTCACTGTTTGAAAATAAGTTAGGTTTAGCGACGGTTACCTTTTTCGACGATTTTCCCATGGTGAACAACTGCGATTGAGTCAGCGGTTTTGATTGTTGTCAAACGGTGAGCCACCACGACGGTAGTCCGATTCGACATAAGGTTCACGAGCGCGTCTTGGACAATGCGTTCGGATTCAGCGTCTAATGCACTTGTTGCTTCGTCTAGAAGCAAGATCTTAGGGTTTTTCAAAATGGCTCTCGCGATTGCTAGCCTCTGTTTCTGTCCCCCAGACATCTGCGTCCCGTGCTCTCCCACCATCGTGTCCAATCCCTAAAGACAATGGCTACTTCATTAACAAAACCAAACCCACACAGACCACTTCAAGATTAGTTAAGTGTATTAATCTTCCAAGGCACCTGTGGGAGCTTGTCAATGAATTTGGCAGCGTTGGCAAGCTCGATCGCGGTTCGAATCTCCTCAGGAGTAGCGTCTTCTTTCCCGTAAGCAATGTTCTCCTTAATGGTGGTCGCAAACAGAACAGGCTCCTGGCTAACCAGACCTATTTTGCTTCTAATCCATTTGAGCTGAAGGTTCTTCAAGTTAACATTGTCTATCAACACTTCTCCTGATTCTGGATCATAGAACCTCTCGATGAGACTGATCACAGTCGACTTCCCGCTTCCGCTCTGTCCCACAAGAGCCATGGTCGTGCCATTCGGTACAAAGAGCGAGAATCCAGCGAAGATCTGAACGTCAGGCCTAGCCGGATACCTAAAGTACACATCTTTCAGCTCAATGTCTCCTTTAATATCCTCGAGAACAGAACCGCTCATGTCGTAAGCATCGATCTTGGGGCTTCTCTCTATCGTTTCAAACATTTTGTAAGCAGCAGCTCGTCCTGCAGCGAAAGCATTCACACTAGGAGATGTTTGCCCTAACGACCTGACAACAAACGAGATAGCGTAAGGAACAAGTAAGACCGTATGCGATGAGTGAAAGCAAGGGTTTGGTGTTTAGAACTCACATTCCTCCGGTAAGGACCGCGAAGATGACGTTGATGACTTGTCCACCGTTGTAACCTTTCCCTATGATTAGCTTTGCCCCATACCAAACTGCTAAACTGTAGCTAAAGAAGATCACGGCTAGCATTGTACCGAGGCCTAGACCAGAGATCAAACCTTGTGTAACCATTGTCTTGTAAGCGATCTCGAGCTTGCTTTCGTATTTTTCTGTTGCTTGTTTCTCTCCCGTAAACGCTACTACCTGATAAACAAAAAAAAGGTTTAAATACGTGCAATGCAAGTTTTAGTTTTAGAAAGTTGGAAAATAACAGAGAGAAGACTCACTGTTCTAATGGCTCCAACGGTTTGTTCAACTACGTTTCCAGCATCTGCATAAGCCACTTGACCACGACCAGCCATTTTAGACATGATGAGAGACATTGCACCACCAGCAATCACAATCAGAGGTATGCAACCAAGAAGAACAGCCGCTAGTATCGGTCCTTTTATAAATGCAATCGCGAATCCTCCCAAGAACGTTGCTGCTAGTTGTAGAAACTTTCCAACCTAATCATCAATTTTGTCAGTATCTTGCTCGCAAGAAATCATTGTTTGTGTAGTAATAATAGTCACCTTCTCGCCCATTGCGTCTTGAATCAGAATTGTGTCTCCAGACATTCTTCCGATGACTTCTCCGGTGGTTGTTTCCGTATCAAAGAAGCCAATGTCTTGTCTTAATATCGTTTTCAGGTATAGACCACGAATCGTAGCGGATTGACGTTCTCCAGTTACCATCCAGCATGACACCTCTGTTGAAGAATTAGGTAAGAAACTGTTAGCTTGGAATACAAGTTAGGGGAAGAGAAACAGAGAGTAGCATGCTTACGGAGGAAGGCCACGACGCAAGAGTATACAGCAAGGTATATAAACTGTACAGCAACCTGTAAAAGTCATAAGAACAGTGGAAGTTTAATGAATTAATTACTAATCAATCGATTATTTGCCACGCCAAACATTTTTGCAAAAAGAAAAGTTGCTTTTAATTAAATCTTTAACTTTAAAGTAAAGGCTAAATAAACAGAGTATCTTTGTCTATATCTTCAAAACAAAGAAAATAGTAAACTCCATTAATTTATTAATTATCATATAAATTACATGTGACATATAAAGAAATAAAGCGTATAATTAGATCAATCAATGTGTTGTAAAGCCGAAATGAAAGGTGTATACTATATAAGTTACATCATAATCTTGTCTTGTCAAAACTAAAGAATATATCTAAATAAAGTCAAATAAGTAATGACAAAAAAACAATCGCTAATTATTATGGAACACTGGATAATCACTGAAAGCAAGAATATTATTTATCAGATTGCCACATTGAAATCAAGACGTAATCTACGAGATTTGCTAACAGACCCGACCCGATCTAATCAACCCTAATAAACGATATAGATGAAGAAAGATTTAGGAACCCTAACCTTCCACACTTCTTTAACCATGTGATCTGGATCGGTGGTGCCAAAGGCGTTGATGAGCTGGCCAAAGATTAGAGTCATGAGCGGCTGAGTAACGCCATTAGCCACGGCGGAGATAGTCCCGATGGCCATCAAAGCGACGTCGGTTTTGTCAGCGAACGAAAAGAGTTTGAAAAACGAAACTTTCTGATTCTCCCCACCATTCTTCTTCATTGTTTCGTCTCTCTCCTCTTCTTTCTTCATAGTTTCCTAAGCAAAAAAAAGAGGTCGAGACTTTATAGGAAAAAGTAGAAACTTTCACAGGATCTACAAGGAGAGAGCGAGAGAACAGAACCAAGAAAAAGAAAAGAAGAGAAGCCCTTTATATAAGGTCTTTATTGCATATAGGAAGAGAAATCAAAATTTGATGCGTGTTGTCGAAGATAAAGAAACTGAAAAGTAAAAAAAAAAAAATCCAGACTGTAAAAAATAGGGTGAGAATCTTGTGGAGCTTCTAGAGGGAGAGACTTGAACAGAAGTGAAACAACGAAGAGAGAGGAGAAAAAAGCTCTTAATATAGAGTTTGATTTATAAATAAATTAATATTATGTTTGTAACGGTATTCATGAAAATTAAACGATTTTCTTACAAATAGTGTTTAAATTATATATAGAGTTTAAACTACACGAATATGCACAGAATGTAACAATAATGTAAAATAATCACTAATTCAGTTTGTGAGACTCTATTTTTAGTTAATTCAGACCCGAGTTGTTATTCTCTTTGGCGTTTTATTTGTATAATAGTAATTGTTAGGGCTGTAAGAAATTACTCACTTAATTATAATCTTGACTAGCATGGCATATGCTTTAGCAAAGTAGTTTAATAATTTATTAGCTAAAGTGTTCATTTGAATACATTAGTGACATTTTTTAAACGTGAAAACGGATATACCATTAATTAATCACCTATATAGATTGGACTTTATATTATCGTCTTTTGTAAAGGATAAATTTCTGCTTTATAGTATTTGTACACTGTAATCTTTTTCTTCACATCGGTTTATAAATTTTGTTTTTGATAAATAACCTTGAAAATAAGGAGTTTCAAAAAAAAAAAAACCTTGAAAATAAGGTATTAGAGCAATAATATGATAACATGTGATGAATATCAATAAATGAAGATGTGTTCCCTTGGAATATATTTTTTCTACATCTGGAAAATAGTGTTTCGAGATTAAGGGGGTGTTTTCAATCTAATATTTGAGGTGATTTGATTTTTAATGGAGTTTTAGATGATTTAAATAAGTTACAGAGATATAGGTGATTTTTGTTAAAGCACTCTCGAATATCACCTAAAATCATGAGATTTAAATTTAAATTTTTTTTAATTAAGAAATTCCACTTAAACACTCTAAAATCACCTGAAAACTTTAAAACTCCATAACTTAAATTATGTTCAATAACAGTGGATTTCAGAGTACTTTACGAAATGTCAAGTTCAATAACAGTGGATTTTAAATGAGCTTTTAAAATTCATATTTGAATAACAGTGGTTTGTCATTTTAATACAAATCACCTTAAACTCTCAGTTGAATACATCTTCCTTAAGAATATGGGGTTCACTCGGAAATTAAATCGTAGTTTCATTAAATTATTATATAGTCGATGTAATATGTTTTTCCATTTGGATTTAATTTAAATAGGTAGATAAAGCTGCAGATAGATTTAAGAAGTTTATTTTGAGTTTTAGTTTAGAGATTAGCTAGTCAGAGATTAACAAAACATTGCCGTCAAAAAAAGGTAAAAAACATTATATTCAATTTAATAGAAGACTAATATAGTCATTATTCGTTAATATGTAATTATTCCCTTTGGCTCCACCAAAATGTGGGGATAACTAAAATTTTTGTTTATATAAAAGAAAGCAAAAATTATTATTGCTATTCTCTTTTTCTTATTCACTTATTATATTCACAAGCTCACATTCAATTATTATGTTATTAAGATTGAATGATACTACACATACCTATATAATATATTGTTTGGTTTACAATTAACGAGAATCTTATCAAACATAGTTTGGTTATAAGGGGAATCCATAGTGGAGAATCAAACATCTTTATATCCGTAAATTAGTGTGAAAGCATACTTTTGGAAAATATGGTCTTATGTTTGCAAGTCATTTAATAACTAATTAGAGTTTATTTTTTCAATAGAGAAACTAATTAGAGTTTGTCCGCATGCACAGGCGTTTTTCTTTTTTTCTTTTTATTTGTAAATCAAATTTAAGACTGATCAAAAATTTTAAAACTATTTTTACATAACGTTGAATGTTTATATTGCTTAAATTGCTTTTAGATATTCAAGTAAGAAAAGTTATATGTTATATATAAATCATTTGTTTTCTGATAAATTTAATAAAATAATTTTCTAGTATACTTGTGTACACGAACACATATATTTTCAAAGTATACATGTTTCATATCAAAATAATATGATATATTTCCTTTTTAAATAAATCATAATATTTTTATACGTCAAATAATGTTAATTCAAAGTTTATAAGATAGTTTAATAATATATAGCATGAGTGGCTAACAATTTTTCCTAACTTAGATTTTTGAGAAGAATTAGTATGATCTAAATATTATATTTTTAGCAATCATTAATATAAGATACTACGAGATTCAGAAAATATATAGTTTTGAAATATTTGGATATTTAATGATCAAAATTGGAAATGAATTAATTCAAAAGAATTTTAAAAATCAGTATATGAATGATATAGTCTTGTTTTGAACAATATTATACATTTATCAATACATGTATGTTAACAATATAAATACTTAATACATCTATAAAGTATAAAATAATTAATAGTAATAACATAACTCTATAATTTATTTGTACACAGGATTGGAGAATATAACTTGAGGTTTATTATTACATGCTTATCTATATAATTTATTTGTAGATGCTTATCTAATAATATCTAAATAATAAATGATTTTAAATAAAAATATCACATGAAAAATACTCTTTATCTTATTTATTAAAGAAAAAGTCATGATATATTTCATGTGTGATTTTTATTTAAATAATTTATTATTGAGATATTATTAGGTAAGCATAAAAATATATTTAGTTATAATAAACTTTCTAAGAGATGATTTAAATAAAAATTACACATGAAAAATATCATGACTTTTGTTTTAATAAATAAGATAAAGAGTATTACTCAATTCCTTTTTCATAACAAATGTCCTTTATGATTTAATAATTGTATTTGACAAAAAAATGTCCCTTCATGATAAGCGTTTTCATACACATGAATATTACCTTTCACATCTTTGTAATGCGCACATTAATGGACACGTTCATGAACTCAGCTCCGTCATTTCGATTGACAGATCCCAAGCGATCTAGCTTTTGCAGCAATTATGATCACTAGTAGTCCCTACACGAAGCAGGACTAGCCAGTAAAAGAGATGAGTTTCTGTTTGCTTCCGCTATTTTTGATTTTTATCACAACCGCTCATGTTCTTTTTGCTAACTTTATAAAGTGTGTGCCATTATAAAAAGATTATATGTATATGTTCTACCATATATCTATAAAAACATGTTTGTATAAAAAATGGGACCATAAACCACGAATACTCCATGTGTGGAAGAAGATAGAATTTAATTAGGCAAGACGACATCAACTAAGTTAGTTCTCAACCTCTTGCATATTATTGAGAATTCTAGTCGGAGTTATCAAAGCTCACACAAGCTAGAATGGTTTGCAACACGACCACCATAAACGTCATCTCACGTCTCAATCCTATTTTTTCTTAGTCCAGCTGTGCTATCTTTTAAGTTTTGCATATTCTTTCACAAAAAAATATACATCAATAATGGTGTCCAAAATTTTTATCTGTTCTTTGAACATGCTTTGGGAATTTGCTTTTTGTAATTAGAATTAATATTGATTTTGTAAAGTATAATGAATTTAAAAGAGTGATTTGACTCCTAATCTTTACAGCATAACGGAAGAAAACCATGACGCATTAGGCATTATCTCGTAAGTCAGACTCAAAACTCATTGTTTATCAGTTATCACTTATGTAGTAAAAAGTAAACACTAGTCACTTCTGGACGTTATAAAGGAAATAAACTAAGTTACTTCTTTCAATAATTTCGATCTATGCTGATTAGTGTGTTTCTGGCAATGTTTATGGAAGATTAATGCCTATTATATAACTTAGTGAAGATAAAATATTTTGGAGAACGATATAATATTCCATATGCAGCGAGAAGTTATGAGGTTATACCGTTATACTCTTTTAAGTGGTTGACAATTAAAACAAATTAAATTCATTCCTCCCAGACTACAGAATATATCAGATATATATATTCTTGAATAACACATTATCAAATACATATTTATATAAACTATTGAAAAGATATGTATAGCATTCGAGATTCTCTGTTTAACGGCATAAAACAAGCCATGCATTTATATATTTTGCTGTGAATCAAATCATCTAATTATTTTCTTACAAAATCATGAAGAATAACGTATAAATTTAAGCAAAATCAAAAGTGTATATAATCTATCGAACTGCTCTGAAGAATAACTTTATGACATATCCTTATAATATCAATGATATATTCTATAGTACTTCTTCTATCAAGAATTATATTCTATTCAAGTTAGTTATCTATTTATTATACTTACTACTTGTGAGTAGTGATACTACACAATTAAAAAAAAACTGACAGTTATATATATGGAACAGAATCAGATTCAGTCAGTTATACGTCACCGTCAACTAGGAAGTCAGAGAATTCATTCGACTGCAAACATTATGAAATCTATCTTTTTTTCCTTTTTTATTTTCTTTTCGTTTAACCGAGAAACACAATCTCAATTAATTAAGAAGTTTTTCATTTGTATTGAGCAAAGAATGTTGACTAAACAAGGTTTTTAAAAAAAAATTTCTCTATGTACATATGCATTCAAACACAGTAGTTTGATTTAGAATCCGGTTGGTTTATAATGATTTAACCGAAAATCGGTACATAAATATATTTTACAGCGTGGATTAAAATCTACAAAAAGGTAAGGCAAACACCCTCGGGCTCGGTCACACTTACCGTTGGAAGTCTTTGATAATTATGATGAAGCAAATAAACTTTAGAGTTTAATTGTTTATATTTTCTTCATTGGAAACGAAATATTGTCATCAAATTCATAAAGAATGAAAAAGCGATATAATTAACCTATAATTACTTTATATAAAAGTATTGTACTAGATAATCGATATCGAATGGACAATTAGTTGATATTTTCTTTTGTGAAAGAAAAGAAGGTGTAGATAGTTTTCTCAACTATTTTGATTCTTTGGGTACAAAAGTCATGTATATTATTTACTCGTACAAGACATTCTAATCTAATAAACCAGGTCCGTAGGTTTAAGATCACAAAAATATAGATATGAAACATTACTTGTACGTACGTATTTCCTAAAATTGGAGTCTGCAACGCATTCATGTTTTGAAACTCTTTGAACTCTCATTTGTCTTTGCAAATATCTCTGCAAGTTTCGCGCCAATGGAAACATGATCATTGACATGACCGTACCAATCTTGTCACTAGCACCACCACCAAAAAGAAAGTTATTGGCATTTGAGCCTCTCAACAAGAGAAAGCCCAAATAAGAGTATACCGTCGGCCCAAGGACTACTACTAAAACCATAAACAATGACTTACGCGGGAACGATATCGTATCTTAACTAACTTACAAGTGCAAGAAGAAGAAGAAGAGATAGCTTCTTGAATGTTTCTCATTCAAAAGTATACATTTTTCATTGTTCGCTGTTTGTTTGTTTGTTTGTTTGTTTGTTTATTCTTCTATTGGTTTGGTTTTTTTCTTCAGGAGGATGCGAAGAAGCTGGACAGAAACGCCAAGAGCACGTACACCGCTTGAAACCCAACCTCTCTACCTTCACAACGTTTCAGTTACGGTTTTGCAGTGAGAGATCTCTCTATATATATCATCAAATCATGACTTGAGTCTTTTGTTCTTGAGGGTTCACTGTTCACAAGACCAGAGTTTCATTTACTAATAATATATTTAGTTATGGTCTTCCTGATTCTGATGGTGTCCTTGTATATAGCCAGACTTGTCTACTTTAATTTTCATTTCAAGTTGACATAACAACTGAAGCCTTATTGACAGAAACATCTCAAGACTTATTGGGCCTTAAAACATCCATTAACTTTTCATAGCATTAGCCATTAGCTGCTCTAATTGTAAAGGCTCATTTACATTGTTTTCTTGAGGTTTTAAGGGTTCTCTCAAGACTTTCCACTAAATATGGTTAACGTAGAACCGATTTAACTCGATTTTTACGGTGAACGGTTAAGTAACCGATTAGATTTGAGGGTCGGTACCGTAACGTGATGGATATGAATGCAGGCAGGTCGAATCTCCTAAATCTCCATTACCAGGAATGTCAAATGGGCTGTCCATTTCCAATGGACATGTCCAAGTGGACAAAGCAGTTTATTGGACTTTATATTTTTTTAAATCATAATAATCCAGGTCCAAATCATCCAAACCAAATTTGTCCATTCCAAATGGGCATTCCACGGAAGCCCAGATACAAAATCAGTGTTAATATCCAAAAATTTATTTTTAACATATCTTCATTATATTTTGTGAAATCTCGATTTACGATTTTGGCGGGAAATCTCGATTTTACGGTTTTGGTGGGAAATCTCGATTTTACGGTTTTGGTGGGAAATCTCGATTTTACGGTTTTGGTGGAAAATCTCGATTTTACGGTTTTTGCGGGAAATCTCGATTTTACGGTTTTGGCGGGAAATCTTGATTTTACGGTTTTGGCGGGAAATCTCGATTTTACGGTTTTGACTGAAAAACTCGATTTTACGGTTTTGGCGGGAAAACTTGAAAATCTCAATTTTAGGTTTTGGCGGGAGAACTAAATTTTGGTGGAAAAACTCGATTTTACGGTTTTGACGGGAATCTCAATTTTATGGTTTTAGCGGAAAACGTGATTTTAAGGCATGAAAACGTGATTTTACGGTTTTGGCAGAAAAAACGTGATTTCACGATTTTGGCGGAAAAACGTGATTTTACGGTTTTGACGGGAAAACATGATTTTCTCCCAAATACATTAACCCTAGATATTTTTAGTATTTGGGCTGCCCATGTCCATCTGGTTTTGCCCATTTGGTCATGGGTGTATTTAGGCATCACCCATTTGGACAAACTTTTTTTCGGTCAAATATGGACGTATCCATATTGATTTGGATATTTCGGTCAAATATGGGCGTATCCATATTGATTTGGATATGGACTGCCCATGGGCATCCCGCCCATTTGACATCCCTATCCATTACAAACACTGTCTATGAGAGAGGTCTCATTGGTATCTACCATGAGTCATGGTCCATGACTAGTATGAATTCTCTACACCATTAGTGGCAATCTCTAGAGACCATCAACCATCAACAAACAATCTCTAATATCTTTCCTTTTAAAATCTTTCAGGTGTGAAGGGTATACAAACTTATCGAAGAACATATGATTTCATTCACGCTAGTGAGTGGGGTCTTCAGCTTGTATCAGCACATGTAAAGATTAAAAACCCTAACGTAACTCTCACTCTTCACAGCTTGCTGGTGTGAAGGGTTTTTTACAAGTTTTTACGTACGAGATTTAACCATGAAGTTTTGTTATGTTCAATTAAACCCCACAATGCGTAATGTAAACTTTCGGTTACGACTCTTGTAAAAGTCAACATTTTGAACCATTTGTTTGAGATTAAAAATTTCTTGTTGGTGTTTTATCAGGTGAAGATTTAAGCTTAAAATTCGTATCAACTGAATGAATCGAAGAAAGAGGTCAAAATTAAAATACAATATTAATGTTTGAAGGAAAAAATATTTCCATGTGTTTTGCAAGATAGTTGAAGCCTGGTTTGAAATTTGTTAGAGCATGTTTATTGGGGGGTTTCTTAGGTTGGGTCTCTTAACGTAATATAAGATACAAGCTCTTAGCTTTTAATTAAAAAAGATAAGAAACGTCTCTTAAATAAGAGATACAAGAGACGTCTCTTAAATAAGAGATACAAGAGACGTCTCTTAGTTTTTTTAGTTAAAAGCTAAGAGACCGTATCTTATATTACGCTAAGAGACCCAACCTAAAAAACCTTATATAAATATGCTCTTACAATGTGATATTGACATTTTTTTGTCGACTACTGACATTTATTTCTCAATAAATAAAAGATAATTTATTAATGGGAACATCTAGATGATTTTAAAAAGAATTAAAAGCATTATTCGTAGGGAAAAAATATCCGTAATAGTTCAGTGACATAATTGTAGGGAAAAAGGGTTCATATGTCAGTCGTTGATGAACCTAAATGGATATTACTGTTTTTGCACATATCTATAGTTGTCATGGGTCACATTTTGTCTCATGACTCCCCATAATAGAAAAATGTATGCATCACGCACCGATAAAACATATATATTTATATTTTTATTACGGTATCATATCAATTTAAAAATGTTTACCCCAAAAAACATTAAAAATGAGAACATTTTACAAACTTTTGAGATATATATTAATATACATATCGTAGATGTTTATGTGAATCGTATCGCGTTGTATCTCTAACTACACAATCAAACAACAAATGAGATTTAAGCAAAGCGATTCAGTCCGTTCCGACCTTCAAAATACTATGGATTGTGAAATCGGAAGCTCCTTGACGACAAACAAATAGAGAGAAATTATTATGGTGAATAACTATTGAAGAGTTAGAAGAAGAAAAAATTAGGTAAATAGCTATGGATGGAATAAAAGACCAATATAAAGTAAAAACCAAAATAGCCTGCAGCTTCGACAATCACTTTCGTGATTTCGTCTACGTGATGAGTCGATAGAAAAAGATCCATTTAAGTTTCAAAAAGAAAAAGATCCATTCAGTTATAACTAGTTCAATAGTCTCCCGTTTTAAAATACATGTTTCTTGAATTATAGCCTTTTCATATAAAAAGTATGTGTATATAGTTTGATAGGTGCAACAATAAAAAACTTCAAATGTTAAGCAAAAAAAAAAAAAAACTTGATAGTTCACACACATTTTAGTTGGCTTTTCCTTCATATGCTAAGAAAGTTTTTGGCTTAGCATTTTAAACCTAACTCATCCAACTAATGTATGGAATGTGCCGAGCTTTACACATTTTATGTTTCCAAGATGAATCTTTCAACCACTATATCTGGCGTCAAATAGTTTTTTTTTTTGTAACCGTGTGTAAATAATTTAGAATAGTTGGATATTCAAATAGGAAATACTGAATCTAAAAAAAGATATTGAATCTAAATCATTATGCTGAACCATCTTTTCCTAGAGTTCCATTTTTTATGATTCATCTACAACACCAAGCGTACTCGTCTTATATTTTAGATACTTATAGATCAACCACACGGATATAATCACATGGTGCGACGGTTTTGGAAGGTGTTAAGTGTTCCGAATTCAGAACATATATCCATTTGCTTGGTCAAACAGTGTGGGTAACTGCACTATAACTTATTTTAACTATATGTAAAAATAAATTATAAATCGAGAATTATATACCTAATTCACTTTGGTCAGAAAAAAAAAAAATCAACTCTAGCAAAGAAGAAAAAAAAATCAATATGGTAGAACGATTAATTTTTTTTTTTTTTTGCTAAACACGATTAATAATTTTATCGGCCAAAGCACTAACATATAATAATATAAAAGCACGTAAATGATCTAAAAGAACGCTTTTAATTTACAAGACACGTGAAATAGAAAAGCTTTTTTACGATCTTAAGTTTATCTTGTGTCGGACTAATATGATTGTATGATTCAACACGTACTACTACTACCTACTTTTAAAACTTTAATCATAGTAAACGAAGAAATTAGGAGCAATCATTTCAGTCTCTTTCTTTTTAATCAAATCAAGTTAGTTTCTTCCTCATTGAGATATAAGTATATAACCTATTTTCTTCACGTAAAAATAAAAAGACGAGTAACAAATGTGTGGCGAAAACTAAAAGAGAAGACTATGGACTCAACAAGAGCATCGGGACACCTAAGAAGTCAGAAACTTCATTTAATTACATATATATACAAACATAACATTTGACAAATGTTAGATGTCTATTTCATGTTCCATATGAAACATAAAGTAAAGAGTACATAAATATTTAAGCATCAGTCTTTGTTTCTCAAATTTCAAAATGATCACGTCTTCTAAATAACTTTTTATAGTAGGTGTGTTCAATACGTATAAACCAACCAAATTGAATTAACTTATGATCCCAACTAAATCTAACTTTTTTAAAATGTCTATCCTAGAAACCTACAAATAGTGAACAAAATGGCTTACTAGATTTGTGGGTTAAGCTTTTTCTTTCAATTTGTAGGAGATTGTGATCTAAGCTACAAAAACCAGTTTTACCTGATGTTTTTAAAACCGGACCAGAATCTGAGCCGGATATTTATTTAGGTCGTGGTTCAATATGATTCGACCGGATCAAACCTGGTTCAATATGGTTCGACCGGATCAAACATGGTTCAATAATTTGGTTCAATATTTTTTAGATATAGAAATTTAAAAGTAAAGTTAGTAAATATGATACATAATTAAAATATAAATATATATCAAATATAAAACATTATAATAGAAATATTTTTTTGTTTACACGGTTGATTTATAGATTTATAGATTTCTTTTCTAATTTTAAGTGTTTATTAAATTTAATAACTTTAACATCTTATCCAACTATTTAATCGGTTCATGGTCGAACCAACTATTAGATTTAATTCAACTATACGACCGGTTCATGGTTAAACCTGATCCAACTACCGGAGCTGTCCAGTTTTTATGAACACTGGTTTTCCAGAACAACCAAAAAGTTTTACCAGACAAACAAAAAGTTACAAAACCCCACCTTTTTCAAAATCAGGCTAAACTGTGGGCTCTGGACAATAACTGTGTGCTATTAAGTATTTCTCACCTTTGTTTTAAAACTCAGAGGCTTATCATATTAATTGTTTTTGTTTCCTTTCTATTTTTGTCTCAGTTAAAGCATCTGTTACAACTTACCTCGATTGGTCCTTTATGTACAAGCTCGTTCAATACAAGGTCGACCAGTTTTTTTTTTTTTTTGTAGTTTTCCTTTTTGTCGATGATCGGTTAGTCATGTATCTTATATTAATTTCCTTACCAGCCAAACTTGAATAGTTACTTGCGTATGGAGTATCAGTGACTTGAACGTTAGCATATTTCTTTTTTCACTAATCATCTAACCTTTTATGTTTTCATGTGAGATCTTTTCTCTAAGAAAGATTATTCAGTGTACACTGTGTACTCCAGCCCATGAGTGAAGATATAGACCAAACTACAAGAACAAAGAAACCAAAAACCCCATCGTGGCCGACATTAGCTGCCGAACCGGAAAGCAAACAGATAAATTTGAAATTGCAGCAGTTCGGATGAACTCCTTAATTTAAAAGGGAAAAAGTCACAGTTGGACTTTTCAATCATGTTGAACTTTAGATGGTATAATCTAGTACTTATCGTATGTAAATATACATAAATCTTAAAAATACGACGGAGCTCGAATAATTAACAAATTATGTTCAATAAGAAAAGACAAGTATGGTGATGGCGGAACAAACTAGCAAAAGCAATTATCATTCAAATGAGTGAAAAAGAAAATTAAGGACCATCTAGTAATGAAAGTTCTTTATAAAACTATGGTTATTTCCCAAAAATGTTCTCTATAAAAGTTCTCTATAAAATTGTGTAAACGTAGTTGTTGTATATTCATAAACTCGAATACAAATCCGTGTAATGATAAAACAGTTCAAAATTTGTATAAAGACAAAGAAATCGCATTTTGACAATGAACTCTACTCTCCCTTTTCAATATGGTCAAACTAAGGTTTTTCGATTGCCGTTACAGGAAAAAAATTTACGATTGATTGGTTGTTGTATATGCCTAGTTACAACAATAAATGTTATTTGTTTTATTTGAAACAATATTTTTGGACATAATAAACACGAACCAGCCTTCGCGAGTTCGCGTAATCTGAATTTTAAGGTCGAAATGTACTTTGTTTTGTATTCGCGTAATCTGAAATGTATAAACAAACAATAAATACGTTTGTGCTTAGTTTTACGAAGTGGAAAGGCTTTTTTTTTGTAACACTCAGGTAGCAAGGCTTTGAAATAGTTTCGTACTAGGCTATTTAGCCGACTTCGGAGAATGCATTTAGTAGAGTAAGCAAGCGTTAGGAAGTTCTGTTTGTTGAGGTTTGTATTATTTTAAGACTGGATTTTGGTTTTATGTGAGAACTGATACATCCTGTGCAAAATTACTCATTGCTTTTATATTTGTTACTCATCTCTCACCCGTTTTAATTTTTAAAATGCTCATTGTTACCAAATCAAGTATTATGTAGTAGTATATACTTTTTTGTGCACAAAGTAGTAGTATATACTTACAAATAGAATAGAAGTAATAAATATGAAAAATAATTAACTACTCGGTTTGATACTATCCATTACTTGTCCGGAGAGGATATTTTTGTTACTGTGAAAAATAAACAATACTCTCATATTGAAATTTCATATTTTTGTTATTTTTATAATATACATAAATATTTTGTTTTGAATAATTTACGTCTTTGTAAATAGAGTAAACAAAACAAATTCTAATGTCTCTTTATGATACAGTATTTTTAGTAATTAATTTTTAAATACTCCAAAATATTTGCAACTAATTTATAGGTATCACAAGTAGCAAACAAGGAAATGGAATAAGTAACTTGCAAATAATTTACTTAAAAAAAGTATTTGAAATAATCTATATTTTTTTTTAACAAATCAAGTACAATTCTAAAATTTTATTACTCGTACAAAACATATCAAATGTCAAGTTATTTAAAATAGTAAGTATCCGACTTATACTCATTCTTAATTTAAGCTTAAAGAAGGAGTATTTTGAGTAACCCAATGAAACTATTTTATTTGATTTTGCTTTGTCTTCATTTTTTTCATTTTATTTTTAGATTTCTTATTTTATATTTGTATCGGACTGATTTTTTTTTGGAGGATTTCAGATTTTGTCGGTATTTCTAAAACTGAATACTGTCAAATTGAAGATGGTAAGCATCAATCGCTTTTATTTTCATGTTTCTATCTAATTTTTTTATAATTTTAGTAACATATTATAATATTTTAATTTTCATTTATTGAAATGATTTTTCTGCAGGTTGAAAAATAAAACTTAGACTCCAAATGTTTTGAATATAGTAACAAAAATATCTACATATACCTATATATCATACGTTTTTTTTAGTATTACGATTGCACTACAGTTATCTCGCATGTTGCCAATTCGAAGCTTTAAATGTATAAAGCTGTTACATCTACTTTTTATTTTTAGTTAATAATTTAATAAATTATTTACACCATGAATAATAATTTGAAAAGTTGTAGACATAAATTAAAGCTAGATATCAATACTATTAAAACAGAAGCAATTTTTATCTACTTACAAATAATCTAGATTAGACTGTTACAATTAACTAGCTTTTCCATTATTTCTATTATATAACTTAATTATTTTTAATTATATACCTTAGCCTAAATTAAGGAACTAAATAATTAATCTATTATCTCTTAAAATGATGGATTAAATTTATATTAACACTAAATTTAAGTAAAGAATTAAATTATATATTAATAAAAATTATATATACCTACTTATTCGTATATATATATACAACTGTACTTTAGTTCAAATGCAAAAAAAATTCTTCAAAACACTTACCAAATACATAACAATATAACTCTTATAGATAGAGTATGAAAAATAGATATATATATATATATATATATATATTTATATATATTTAATAAAATACTTATTAATAGGTACCTACTTTAATATTTAATGATATGATGGAACATGTTATTATTGATATTTTTATGAGTATAATTTTATGAGTTATTCCAACAAACATGTAAAATTAATAAAACATAAAACATACTTTAAGTTTGGTTTGGGCATTCACGTACCCGTTGGGATATGGGTTGGATATTTTGAATTTCGGTTCTAATTATATCAAATCCTAGGTTTCATTCTGGTAAATTTGTAAGTAGGGATCTAGATCAGATATAACACATCGATTTTATTTCTAATTTGTATCACATCTTAAAACCCATAAAGTAATAATATATCGTTCGGATTTGGGTTATATTGGTCCGGTTCGGATATATCCAAAATTAAATCCAAAACTTAAAACTAAAACATAGGAAATAAATACTTATTTATACAGAATTGGATATTTAAAGTACTTATTTTAAATATCATTTCAAAATAAATATAGAATTGAATATTTGAAATACATCTTTATATTTCAAATGTTTATATTTGTGATTAATTTGGACATTTAGATCTGGTTTCTGGAATTTGTTTTTTGGGTTTTTTGAGTTTTTGAAATTACCCGTTCGAATTCGGCTAATAATATTTCGAGTTCAGATATGTTTTGTACCACCATATGATATTCATTATGGTACTTCGTACATTTCGGACTGGGTACGAATCACGTTTTTTGTTCGGGTTTGGTTCGGACTTCGGATTATGAATTTTATGCTGATACCTACTTTAAATAAAAAGAAAATGCAATTATATAAAATTTTCACCGAAAAATTATCCTATCTTTTGAAATCGCATATCAAAATCTAGTAATTTTCAAAGCTCGGTCAATCACTCTCATGGAGTCATATTATTGTTTTGTTGGTCAAAGAGTCATATCAATTTTTGGTAAAATATCTAGCAAATGCCTATTTTGTAATTAAAATTGTGCTAATTTGGAATATACTGATATTCTTAGGAGACTTTCAATTTTTCTCTTTGTTAGAGGAAATTAGACTTATATAAATATATTAAAAAGGTAAGATCAGTTTACCTTTATCCCTTTCTTCTAAATTCAATGAATTAAACTTTATCTTAGTAAGGCTTTTGATTCCATATATCTTTGTGTATAACCCAGTGACAGTAACAACACTAGTCACCAACTTATTATAACTCTTCATCTATTCTCTCTCTCTAGAAGTCACCATGTCCACCCATAGGATTTGACTTTGAATGTGACTAAAGAACAGAGAGAGTTGTGTTTCAAAAAAAAAAAACAGAGAGAGTTAAAGAGAGCTTGAGGAAGGGGTTAAGCAGATCTGCAGAAACACTCAGGTATGAGAAGACCTTAAACATATGAGATATCTCTTAGTCTACCTCTGTTCACTGGACTTCTTGATTGTGAAAGTCTACTTTGTTTTACAGTAACAAGCTTTGTTTTTTTTTTTCATTTGATAAAATATATGTTCATTGCATGATACAAGCATCTCTTTTCTGGATTTGGGATATTCTTCTTCTGCAAACCGGGTGAAATATATATATATATATATATATATATATATCTGCAAGTTTGTTCTAAAGTGCAACTTTTAATTAGATCACAATTCTTCCTCTCTGGGTATTCCCCTCAGTTCCCCCAAATTTCAATAAATATACATACTGCATGCACGAGTTAACCACACCTTATAATTAACCATTAAAATATTCACTCTCAAATGATTCAACGCTTTGTTAGATTTCATGGCATGGTGGTCCACTCCTTAAATAAGAAAATCAAGTTCCTCATGAATTATTCTTCTTATCTCATCAATAATACACACCTTTTTGTATAGTTACTTTTCTATGTTTTATTCTTAAAAAACTTATTCCATTTTTTTAATTAATTAAAATCTAGATATTTAGTGATCTAGTTCCCGTTGATTCTACCGGCAACGACTGTGACGGCGGCGAGAAGCAGCGGTGTTGGCCGCGAAAACAATGCAAAACCAGCTATGGTCTGTACCGCTAACGATTTATCAAAATGGGAAAATTTTCCAAAGGGACTTAGAGTTCTTCTACTCGACGGTGGAGGCGGCGTATCCGCCGCCGAGACCCGATCAAAGCTCGAGTTCATGGACTATATTGGTGAGCAAACTACTCTTCCTCAGTTTCTCAAATCTTTTTCTGCTTTTGTTTTATTAGAAAAAGTATATTAAGGCTTTATAAAAAAATATTTAATTATTTAATGGCTCTGTATAAATAAATAATAAACAAATAAATCATATCTGTCATCTACTTGAGTGAGACCTTACGGTGTATAGTTAACAACTTTAATTTTAGAGTTACTTTAGCTCTTACATGTCCCGTGACCGATTCCCTTTTTTATTCATTGTTTATCAATTTATATATAAAACTGTTACGAAATGAATGTATAATGGATTATAGTAAAGAAAAGCAACGTTTTAGTTGGTTGAAAGTGGAAAACAGAAGTAGTAAAGGTTGTGCAGTTATGTTTTGGAGTTTTGTTAGTTTTCATAAGTACATTTATGGAATCTTGAAAGAGCTATTACTGCATCTGAAAAACTCATCAACGTTACCCTTACACTGAGAATGTGGTTTTTTTTCGGGTTTATTGAACTGGAGTCAAAACTATCCCAAAGCTCTTGTTTGTGCAATTATTTCAGTTCTTGATTTTTTTGGAACTATCTTGCAGTCACTACATTCTCTGATGAATCTGACGCACTCTCCGCGATTTTCAAAAGCCCGGAGAGCTTCCACATTGCAATCGTCGAGGTGAATGCGAGTGCCGGGGATGAGAGTTTCAAGTTTCTTGAAGCTGCCAAAGGCCTTCTTCCTACTATAAGTTTGTGAACCCGTTACCTTTGAAGTTTCTATGAATTTTTACAATATGAATTTGTTTTTAAAAATGTTGGGTTTTTCTTTGTTTTTACAGTGATTTCGGACGACCATTGCATCACAACTACAATGAAATGCATAGCGGTAAGTGACCGTGACTTGCATTTTGCGTAGATGTATAAAAAATGTTGGTTATGTGATGAAGTGTTTTCCAGGCTGGTGCAGTTGAGTTCCTTCAAAAACCGCTCTCACCGGAGAAACTAAAGAATATTTGGCAGCATGTCGTTCATAAGGTTCGGTTAGTTTATATCTTTAATACATGCTACATGAAATAGTATAACCATCTAAGAAAATGTACATTTTTGTTGTTGTTGTTGTTATATTAGGCGTTTAACAATGGAGGAGCTAGTGCTTCGGAATCACTTAAGCCCGTTAAAGATTCTTTTGTCTCGAGGCTTCATCTTGATACTGATATGACAATCGATGAGAACGATCCAGCACCATCAACCCCTCAGTTAAAGCAAGTTTCACGGTTACTAGACCAAGAGAACATAAATTGCTCGGTGGAAAATGTAAATTCCCCAACCGAGAAAGAGAACACGGAGGATTCTGACATAGGTGAATCCAAATCAGTCGACACTACAAATAATGACGACAATTTGATTGTCAAAGAAGGGAAAGGAGATGGTGAAAAGGAACAGGAAGAAGGCCAAACCGGAGATTCAATTAATTTTCATAAGAAAGAAGATAAGACTAATAAACCTATTAATAAATCATCCGGGACCAAGAACTTGTCTGCTAACAAAGCTATTCGAAAGAAGGTAGTGTCAGGTCTCTCTTTATGCCTCTAGTTTCTAAACGATTTAGCCTTGTTATTGAGATCTTTTTTCCTTCAGGTGGATTGGACACAAGAGCTGCACAAGAAGTTTGTACAAGCGGTAGAGCAACTTGGAGTCGATCAAGCGATACCTTCAAGGATTCTTGAACTAATGAAAGTAGATGGCTTAACTCGACATAATGTAGCTAGTCACCTTCAGGTAATTCACTCCAAAGTGTTAACTATTTTGTAGAGATTTTTTTTTTTGGAAATGGTTACGGAATTTTTTAAGTTTTTTGAGCAGAAATTTCGGATGCATAGGAGAAATATTCTTCCAAAGGAGGATCATAACCGTAGATGGATACAACCTAGAGAGAACCATAGGCAAATACAACGCCAATATAACGGTTTCCAGCAACACCACCGTCCCGTAATGGCTTACCCCGTTTGGGGTCTTCCCGGAGTTCATCCACCTGGAGCCGTTCCGCCTTTGTGGCCGCCGGCATTGCCGTCTGCCGGTCAACTACCTCCATGGCATTGTAAACCACCTTATCCAACGGTAACACTTTAAGTTCTCTTTATATAAAGTCAAAAGATTAAAGTAACAAGGAACTAAATAAGTTTTATTACAGCAAGAAACGTCATTAGCTACGATAAAATTGTCATTGTTTAATAAGTAAAATTGTATAAGTAAAACTTAGTTATTTAGATAAGATAGTTTGACAAATAAATGAGTTAGATAAGGTTTAGTGATGTAATGTTAAAAATTGATAGCTATTGATTGATAATTATATATTATCGTGTTTCAGTTGAACGGTAATACATGGGGTTATCCGGTTGGACCGCCTGTAACCGGGACATTCATTTCTCCTCCGATAACCGGAACATTCAGTACTCCTCCTGTGAATCAGCTGGTAAATTGTCATAAATCTCTATTTTGCGTTGGAAATAAATAACTAATAAACTATATTAGAGTATTAATTTCCGGGTCGGTTTTGCGTTGAATTTGGGTCGGGTCAGGACGAAGAAATGATCGATCAAGTAGTTAAAGAAACGATTAGCAAACCGTGGATGCCGCTACCGCTGGGACTAAAGCCGCCATCGGCAGAGAGCGTTTGGACTGAGCTTTCGCGTCAAGGTATCTCGGCCGTCCCTTCTTCCTCTCCCTCTTGTCCAATCAACGGCTCTCGTCGTCACTGCTGACGTGTCTACATAGCGGGACCCATGAAAACCAGGTGTGATGATGTCATGTGTGGCGTCCTTCTCCGTATCTGACGGTCCGAAGCGGGAACCGATGATTTTGGATATAGAGAGTTGAACTGTGTTTTATTTTGTCATCAAATATTTGGCTTTATTATAATAATAATTATCAAGAAGAATCGGACTGTAGAATGTGGGCCACGACGATGTTCGAGGACCACAAAACGAAATCTGCGGCTGTAAATAGTCACGAGATTTTGAGAAGTTGGAATCTGACATGTGTAATCTTTTTTGTGGCTTGTCGAAGCGGGTCCCATTTGTGAGTTTAATACAGTAGTTGAAACTTTTTAGGTGATGCGATAAGTACAACTCAAGTATTCCGTGTGACAATTTTGTTTATTTTTCTACAAATTCCAAAGAAAATAGTAAAATACAAACGAACAAATATAAAAAAAAAAAGAGAGGAGAATTATTAACATTTGTTTATTGTAACGGGATTCAGTTAAGTATGTCCCTTTTAAAAATGTTTCCAACTCTTTTGTGGGATTTGCAAAGGAAATTTTTTAAAAAATCAGTGGGAGTAGAAATATATGGACATAACAAAAGTTGCTTTACGATATCAGTTTTAAATATTGTAAGCAGTAAAAATACACAAGATTTGGAGTCTTTTTAGTCTAAAAAATATCTCAAAAACAGATTCTAATTTCAAAATAATAATAATAATTTAATTATGTGTAATTTTGTAATTAAAATTTATTTATTCTTAGAAAAATACTAACCAGAAATTGACAAATAATCCCTCTGTTTCTAAAAGATACATGTTTTAGAAAAAAATTTTGTTTCAAAAAGATACATATAACAACTTAAGATCAGAAGCTGTTCTTGGAAGTCTCTCTTCAAGAACCAAATGTAATCTTTTCTACTCTTTTTTATTATTTTAATATTTTTTGCTTTAAGAATCCAAGTGAAAAAACCCTGGTTGAACCTTTTCTTAGACATACTCTGCTAATATTTCAGTGGTCTTTCAATTGCATTTGTTTTACAATAAGTGAGTTGGAAAAAAAATTCAAAGAACTTAGCTAAATTTTGTTTTTGGTCTGGTGACATATCAGTCACTAATCACTCTGTTGCTCATCAGGATTTTCAGCTTTTATGATACCTAACAACAATGCGAATACGATTAACATATTTGACTATTTGTTTTCGTTATATAAACTAGGGTTGTGCACTCATGTCTTTTTCAAGTATTTTGGTACTATAAACAGATCCAGTTTATTTTTTATTCGTGTAAAGTTGGTTCGGTTCGACCTAAATTCCGGTTGACTTATGTAATTTGAGATAACGTCCTTGTCGAATATTTGTCAGATCCGGTCTACATTAATTAATAAATTATATCTGAATGTGATTGATTCAGTATACTTAATCTAAATTTATTTTTAAAAATACTCGAATGATCTCAGTACATTTAGTTTAAATTTCTAATATATATTTGGATATTTGTTTTTTTTTTAACAACTGCAATTTAATTAAACTTAGGTGATACAGGGTCTAGGCTCAAGATTCCTTTGCTAAATAGTCAGCAGGCCTGTTAAAAACACGGGAAACAAAGGAAATTTGATCAAAAACGAAAGCGGTCGAAGATAGAACGGATATTTGGGTAATTACAAGTACTACGTATTCCCGCAAGTGGGTCATTGACTTTGTTTTCGCTTTATATTAATATGATTAAGTGATGGCATGCTTTTGTTTGGTCTCTGATTCCCTAGGTTTTGAGTATTGTAATGTATTTAAGGTTGTTTTTCAATTGTGTTTTGTTGTTGTGATTCATTTTTGTTGTCGTAGCAGAGCACCATATTTGGTGGTGTTTATTTGATCTTTGTTTGTTTTGAAATAATTGTCGTTTTTTTCAAATTGTATAGGTATTATATTTGGTTAAATTTCTGTTTGGTGTTTATAAATAGTCGAAATAATTTGTTTTAAAAATAACTGTTGAAATTTGCAAATCTACATATGTTTTGGTCCTGTAAAATAAACAGATATTGTAGTATACAAATTCTAATATTGTAGGCCAGTAAATGTTGAACCTCTTAGTCAATGCATAAGAAAACGATACCGATCAAGAGTCTTTATGTAGCTCAATAGTCTCAGATTTTTTGCTCGCATGTGTTTGTTTCTTCCTTTAGTTGGTGTAATATATCATTAAGTTTTGCTCTAGGTGTTTTCGTGGGAGTTGGTTAGCTTTTCGGTTTACAATGAAGTCACGGTATTGATAATATATAACAATTTTTCACAATTTTAGTGCTAGTAAGAAGAATAAAATTTAATTATTTCAGAACTCAAACGACTCTACATTCCTCAAAATAATTGACCGGAGGATCTGTTTTTGGTAAATGTTTATATATTTCATGTGTGTTAACAGTTGTTTTGAATTTGGTCTTCTATTTCTCCAATTCTATTAGTCTTGAGACATAAATTTCAAAGTAATAATATATATTATGGAATGTGTGTGAACCAGACATCATAGTGATTAAACTGGAAAGAGTAGTGTATTTGGTTTCAAATAGATGTGAGTGTTTTCATTTTGGTAGTTATAAAATCATTAGGTCCCGTATGATTTCAGCAATTTAAATAATGGAAGAGGGTCTCAAAGTAGTTTCCAAGTGTGAAACCTCGAATGTTCAATACGGATATGATTATGAGCTTTCATGTATTTATGCATGAACTCAACGAACTTGGTTTACTTTTTCACGCTGCAAATAGACGTTCCTTAACATTAACACTTAGTAAGAGGAAGCTTTTGAGTAAATGGAAGCTTAGCCAGAGTTTTGTCTAGTAAGAAAGTAAAACTAAATGGACTAACAGATTGTTGGACTTGCGAAGATCACTCACAAGGGTTTGTGGCACTTCTCTTGTCAAGAAAGTTTGGAGTGTTGCTAGATCCACTTCCATCAAATTTGCGCTTATCACCGGTTGCTCTCATAAGGTGGTAATTTCCAGATTGATGTTCCAACTGTGGAGAGTCGTAGCTGCTTTGCGTGAAACAAAAGTTGATATATTGTTCTTTTTTTCTCACAATGTATTTTACTCGATTGAGTTTCAAAATAAGAAACCTGTTTAGGTCCCGCTTTTATACACTTCTGTTTAGACTCTCTAACTTTAATCCCATTTATTTACATACCTTTTATACCCGCCTAGCTTTAAGTTTTTATTTTTTTGGTATGGTCCATTTAGACACGTTTATGGCTTTATTCTATTTTTTTCTTTTCTTGGTGTAACGCTTTTACCTTCTAAATGCAGTTTTTAATATAAAAAAAATATCGTGTTTTCCAAATACAGTTTTAATTATTTCACCTGTATCTACACATTTGAAATCCAAATTAAATAAAATCTGAAACTTGAAATACAACAAACCATAGAAAGAGTATATTTATGTCCATATAATCTTTTAAGCATCAAAAGCTTATTTTGTCTCGAGACTACTTATACATAAAAATGTTAAGATAAGATATATGCTTTATCCAAAATCGGTCATGAAATATGATGATATTCAAAGAAGTCGACTCGAATCGCCATCATTGTTTTGGTACGAATCACTAAAGAATTATTTTTCTTCGTCTTCTTACTAAACAATCACTACAAACAGATTCCGTTACTTCAAAATCCTATTAATGCTCATCGAAAGAATCTTAATCCACATAAAACCAAAGAGACTCCATTACTAATGATGAGTAAGCAAAGCTCGTAAATACAAAAGCAAAGAAATAGACAATCCCATTATTAAGATCTGAAACTATTATTTTGCAAATCCAAAATGAGTGGTCTTATAAGCTTACCTGAAAGTGATGACCGAATCAGTAAAGATAATGGCTTGCCAGCAAGATCATCACCAAGACAACTTAGCTATTTGTACCATTCACCGCCATTATCTACAATATGACAAGTTGACGATTTTTGGAGATCCTCAAATATGACCCTCAAAACATTATCATCACCCAAGACCTTGTGCAAGTGTGTTTCAATGGTTCAAGAAGAGGTCCCTCCAAACAGTGTCTGAATCAAGGACTCTATTGTCCCCACCAAAATACTACGTAATAGACATAAGATAGAAACTTGTAAAAGAATTGCTTCAACACAAAAGTACACATGCAGCATGGGAATATTTGCAAACACAAAAAATAAGAGTTGAAGAGTAGTGAAATGAACCTTGAACGTGTAACTTCGTGCTGAAACTACATGACACCGATAGTAAATGATGAGTCTTGCCTGTACCAATCGAAAGCAACCGCAGAAACGAAAGAAGCATGTAAGACTCCAACATGAAAAATATGCCGTAGTAGACTTTTGCTGTCAATCCACCAAATAGAACTCATAATCAGGCAGCCATACCAATCTACGGTCATTTTGGGATCAATAATCCTTTCCCAAGCGTTCTCAAACCGCAGCTTCAAATGCAACCATAGACATATCCTTCCATCCTCGGATCTCTTCAGCAGCTTATTTTAACGACCCGATCTTTCATGTTTAACATCAAAAGGTAACTCTTACTACAACTAATCACTTAAAATAGATTAAACTGATGAAAAGAAAAGTAGAAAACTTCGGCACAAACATATACCCGGCATGTAGCTAAGCAACAGAAATGCCTTGTTAAACTCAAGTTCACTCAAAGCTAAGAGTCGAGGAGTAATGTGGCTTATCTTTAAAATCAGTAGTTGCTCATAAAATTCTCATAAACAAAACCAAAGAAAACAGGAAGAGACGCTTCATATATGAACAAAGAATAAGCAAAGCAGTTAAAGGCTAAGTAAATAATGGAAAAAGTTAAAACAATCATCACCAGTTCATCGAGGAGGAAATGGTGATGCCCATAAACCGGATCTTCTGCGATGAGTTAAGGTGAGTAGGGACGGCGGCGGCAGCGGCGGCGAGCAACGGTGGCGCAGCGGCAGAAAAGCATTTGGCAAGAGAATTAAAGATTAGAACGATCGCGAAATCAAGAGAAAAGGTTGAGAACTCACCGAGAACTCTATATATATGAGGCTTCTGAGCGTAAGAATCGTTCGCCGACAAGAAGTCGTGTCGATGTAATATCACCATAACAGAGGAAGTAGAGGATCGCCGTAAGAACGATCTACACAAAAAAGAGAAAACCCTAATATGTTTGGCGTCGAGAAGAAGAGATCTGCTCGGGCGACATAGTACATGGGTGTAAGCAGAGAACTCATCAATAAAACACAACTTCTCCTAAGCCCAAACAAACAGATAGCCCATTAACCAAAATTGGACACGTGGCACCTAAACAGGGTGATACTCGCCATTATATTATAGATTACTGGATATATATATATATATATATATATATATATATATATTTATACTTATATTTTATGTAGTTTTAGTAACCGTTATGCTCTCAGTTTAGATCGGATTCTATATTGATTCTTCACATATAGCAGTGAAAACTCATTTGAATATTTATGTCGATCGAGTTTGTATAATATTTTCCATTTCAAATGTGTTACAATTCCATTCTTTGGATCTTGATATTTTGTCCAAGTCAAATATATACAACATATCGCATTATGTTGATGGTAGTAACAACGAAACAAATAAGAATATTGAACTATCATCTCTAATCTTTTTTTTTTTTGAAGTGTTGGCATAATAGGCTAGGGCATAATATAGCCAAAATCACACATAATACACTGTATAAGGACTAGTTGTCTCACATGGGCCTGATAAACTATTTTAAATGATTACAATATTTCCAGGAATTTATGTTGGGCCCAAAGGAGAAACGTTCACAATTGGACTTAAGCTCGATAATTAACACTTAATAATGATGATAAAAGGATATCAATTGGGAAAATTGTCATTTAAATCACGAACTTTCAAATTTGGTTAAAAAAAAGCATGAACTTTCTCTTGGGCCATTTAAAGCACCAACTTAGTTTGACTAACCATTTTAAACATCAATTTAGTTTGACTAAACCAAATTAAACATGGCGTTAACTCGGGTAACGGATTCATTAAACGGAGTTAATCGTCATCTCTAATTTCCGTTAAGTTCAAAACGACGTCGTTTAAAAATCTTTTAAGAAACCGCATCCAGAAGGATCGAACCCATGACCATAGACACAATTGAGGAGGGCCCAAACCACTAGACCACTTACACTTTTTCTAACTTTATTGACTATTAATAGTTATTATTATGAAACCTCCAAATCATTTTCTTCCCCTCTAAGTCCCTAAATGATTTTATAAATATTAAAACTTGTAAATAGTTTATTAATTATTCGAAATTTTGTGAGTATAAATAACTAAATGATTTTAATTATAATTTTAACTAATAATAATACAAAATGATTTTTAATTATGATTTTATAAAAATATTTTAGTATTATTAAAATTATAATTAAAATTATTATAGTTAATAATAACTTGTCCTATTTATAATAATAATTAATTATAATTTTAATTACTAGTAATACTAAATGATTGTTAATTATAATTTTAATTACTAGTAATACTAAATGATTTCTAATTATAATTTTAATTACTAATAATACAAAATGATTTTAATTAATTATTTTAGTACTATTAAAATTATAATTAAAAATCATAATTCAAAATCATTTAGTATTGCTAGTAATTGAAAATTATAATTAAAAATCATTTAGTATCATATAGTTATTTATAAGTAATATTTTTAATAATACTTGTAAATAAAACTTAATATTATAATTAAGTTAATAATTATTATAAGTTTTAATATTTTTAATAATTTTCACAAAATTTTGAATAGTTAATAATTTATTTACAAGTTTTAATATTTATAAAATTATTTAGGGATTTAGGGTGGAAGAAGATGATTTGGTTTCACAATAATAACTATTACTCAATCATGTTAAGAAAAATTCATGTGGTCTAGTGGTTTGAGCCTTACACTAGTGTGTCATAGTCACGGTTCGATTCCACCCAGATGCTATTTTTAAAAGAGTTTATAACGACGTCGTTTTGGACTTAACGGAGATTAGAGACGGCATTTAACTCCGTTTAATCATTCCGTTACCCGAGTTAACGTCGTGTTTAATTTGGTTTAGTCAAACTAAATTGATGTTTAAAATGGCTAGTCAAACTAAGTTGGTGTTTTAAATGGTCCAAGGGAAAGTTCATGCTTTTTTCCGACCAAATTTGAAAGTTCGTGATTTAAATGACAATTTTCCCGATATCAATTGGTAAAATCTTGATAAAATTCGGGAAGATGATGACAAAAGAAAATTCAGAAGATCCTTAGAGCTAGAAAACAAACAAATATAACGAAAATAATATCTAAGCCCAAGTAGATGTATAGTTCTAAATTCGCTTATCGCTATATTTATTTAAGAGAGAAAGTCAACTATCGAAAGTGCTCAATCCAAAAAGGTGTGCATACAATTATTTCTTGTAAATATAATGGGAAAATGACTTAAATAGCACAAAAATATATTATAGCAAGACTAGCATCAAAGTAATACATAAAAAAATTAGCACTAACTAAAAGACAAATTGATTAAATTATTGTAAACCTTAAATTTTTATCGTAACTTCATCTCCTAAATAGTAAACTCTAAATTCTGATTACTAAATCCAAATTCAAATGATGCAAAAAACCCAAACTCAAATATAAAATAGAATGTATTTTTAAAATTTATATTGATGTTATTTTAGTCATTTTTTGTGCTATTTTAAATAACAAGGTATTTTAATACTCCTTCTGTTTTAGAAAGATGCATGTTCAAGGATTTTCATACTTATTAATAAAACATAATAAAACTTGGTTATTAATGCATATTTTTTTGTAATTTTATATTTTCTATATTTTTAATCCACTAATATTTCTAGAAATGTAATTAATCTTTTTGAAACACGCAATTTTCATTATTAATTGACAAAAATTGGATTGAAAATATAAAAAATATATCTTTTTGAAACAAATTTTTTTCCTAGAATATGCATCTTTCTGAAACGGAGGGAATATTATTTAAGGTATTTCTTAAAATTATTGATTGTGCATAACTAACTACTTAATTGGAAACGTTATTTTTTAGGCGGATGGCAACTAGAAAGCAACTATTTTTTTTTCCTGGAGTGCACGAATGTTCATAAATTATAGCATATTTATTTATAATGAAGCTTAATTTAATCAAATGTACTGTTTTTATTCTACCCAAATTGTTACACATTTTTCCCTTCTAATTCACGAGATAAATAAACCACTACCATCGGATAACATTGACAGATCAAAGCTAAAACAATCTAGGTGAAAATTCAAGTTCTTATTTATTTTAATATAGAATAATTTCATATATATGATATCTTACTCACACGTCCAGTCCTATATATACACACCTAAAATGATTATAGAAGAAAGCTTTTTATGGCTCTTGAGTAAAAACTTATGAGCAAATAGTACTTTCTTGAAACTTTAATACTGAAATTAGGTTTTGTGCCTAAGTAGATCTCATGAACGATGAATTGTGTACGAGATTAGTTAATATGGCCAATCAAGCAGATATAAAAAATTGTCGAGGGGTGTACGGGAAGGATATCCTCCATGTGATTCTATCTTTTGTACGGAGGTATTGGTCTCCCATATTTGTGAGGCGGAACATAGACGACGTGTGACAAAATATTTATGGATGTTCGTATATCTAATTGGGTTGGATTCAAGTTCAATCGGGTTTTGCTTTTTTTTTTCAGAGAATAAAATTTGACTCAATTCGGATATTACTAAAATTTGGTTTGGGTCTAGTTCGGGGATTTTTGTGTGACCAGTTCGGATATAATAACACATTGTCCATCTAGCTGAATCTGTTTTAACTTCAGGTTCTGTTTATATCGGGTTTCAATTACGCAAATTTGGTTTGTGATTTAAAAATATGTATTTTAGTTTAAAACTTGAAAAAATGAAATATTTTTCACTAACAAAAATTTGATAAGTAATCGTTAAAAAAAATATAAAATAGGTTAAATCTACCAACTAAAGACTAACACCTCTGTAAAGGTAGGAAACACTATTTAAATTTGAAAATAAAACAACATTGATTAACTTTGGGAAGTAAATCTATTGAAAACTGAACTTCTATAATACAATTGTCAAAAACATATATTTTTTAATTTTTGACCAAATACCAAAATGTATATTAAATTAAATATTTATGTGAATTATTCATGTAATAAATATCTACTTTAGATACTTAATAGTATTTTAAAGTATTTAAAATATTTATTCAGAATGAATTTGGATTTGGTATGAATTTTTTTTGGATTTTGAATTTTTAGATATCAATTCAGGTAAAATTCATAATCCTAAATACTATAGAATAAATCTTGTTTAATATTTATATCAAATTTTATTTGAATTATTTATATCAAATCGAATTTGATATAAGTTTTTGGATTTGGTTTATTTACCCACTCAAATATAGACATGATAGCCTGCTTTTACATGAAGCATCACCAAATCATGTGCTTCATATACACAACCGACTATATATTTATTGTAATAAGGCTCTCTAGACATAATCAGTTTTGTTCATTCTTCGTTACCGAAGAAGTGCCCAACATTTAAAACAGAACCCGATGAAATTTTCAGAGGCTCGTGTTTTTTTTTTCTGGAGTTTGAACTATTATCTAGGACTATGTAAAAAGCATGAACACGTAATCAAAGTTTTCCTTTTTATATATATTTATGTATCTGTTTAGTTGCTATTATTCGATCGCTGAAATTGCTCTAAGGACATTTGATAAACAGATTATACTACAAGACGACAGCTCAAAACGCAACACTAGAAGCACTTACATTCTTTTAAAACAATTTTTTACTATTAAACAGCTGAAAAAGGCAATACTAGAAACACTTGTCTCCAATTAATAAGAACTAGCTTCTGGTCCATCCAACGTACACGATTCACATATTGAAGACATTGTTTGTATTGTATATATATGTGATGATAATGGTGGGATCTCCAATTTTCTCAAACCCGTGTGGCTCTAAAACCCAAAGTGTGGAACAAAAGATAGTGATTTCTGATGTAGAGAGATCTAATATTCCACTTCCAAATTGTAATTTTGCATACAAACAACACGCATCATCTTCATTTTATTCCTTTTTTAATATAGGTTTACCTTTTCTTCTTGTAATTTATAACGAATATTCGATTTTATTAATTTTATTTTGGGATTATCACATTGTTTGCATTGTTGTCTAGACAAGGACAAGTGACTTTCATATACAAACTAACTGGTATAGTGTTGTTTTTCTATATTTTTAAGAGAGAGTTGTTTCAGGAAATGTCTAGGAAGTAAAGGTTAATAATATGATGAGGGACAAAAATGTCGCTGTATGTTACTGCAGTGGATCACAGCTGTGTAGTCGATGTACCGTAACGGTACTTAATAACCGACAAGCCGATATCTACCAGTTTTTGTTTTTCTCGATTTTCACCTCTTTTTGAATCAGTTACAACTTACAAGTTACAACTGATACCCAAAATAATATTTTCTATTATCACTGAATAAGTCGTTTTGAATCACAACTTTTTTCTTCTTTTGTTGGACGGCATTTTACAATTCAACTTAATAAAAAATACTAGACATATTTTTGGTTTCTTTTTGGGCTGATAACCCTTTTTAATCTATGAGACTGAAAATATAGTGTTTGTGTAGTTTAGTTTGATAAATATCTGTAATTCATGATTTTGGTTAGCTTTAAATTTATAAGTTGACATAAAATCTTATGGTTTGCTTTTATTTTCAGCTTTTAAAAGTATTTTATTTCCTTATCTATATGTCATCGTTGTTGTTCATTTTTATCGTAAAATTAATCCGAATATTCTAAACCTATTTGGCTATGTTAAATTGCAAAGAAACTCTCTTGTCAGAAACAATGTTTTAAGTTTTCTGTTTTTCCAAATTAAAACTAATTTATGATATTTAGATTATCCCAAGTTCCTATTTAATTTTTAGAGATTAAATATCATAACCCATTAATTGGTATATAATATCAGTACCCTCCTTCGCAATTAAGAATGTC
Source organism: Brassica nigra (assembly GCA_016432835.1). Classification (NCBI taxonomy): domain Eukaryota; kingdom Viridiplantae; phylum Streptophyta; class Magnoliopsida; order Brassicales; family Brassicaceae; genus Brassica; species Brassica nigra. The sequence continues at coordinate 8,269,582 of CM028247.1, read as the reverse complement.
CTTCTAGCTATTAAATCTCACATGCCATTATTATCGGTTCAAAAGCAAATGCCAAATCCGACCACCGGGAAATTTACGTGCGGCAACTCCAGCACCTAAGACCGAAGACCGTTCACGGTGACCCATATGGTGACCAGCGTATGACGGTGACCCATATGGTGACCAGCATATGCTAGGTCATTGATCGTTTTGGTCTAGCACGGGACATTTCGGTGGGACCAGGACACTCGGTTATTAAAAAGAAAAAAAAAGGCAAATGCCACTTATGGACCAAATTATAAGAGTGTGTGAGTCGGTTTTAAATCTTTTCAGTAATCTATACTTTTAAAACGGAAGTAACTTTTGATATTGTTTGGAAATATGAATAACAAGATAAATGAGGATTGTTTGGAAATATGGATAACATATTAAATACATTTTTTATTTACACATTTAGCCTTTGGATTTACAATAAATTAAGTATTTTTTGTATTTCTTTTTATTTACAGATTCCACGACTGATTTAATATTAATTTAAACTAATTAATTACAATGGTTGTTTTTTCTTTGTGGTGAAATTAAAAACACAAACTGAAATATAAATGGTATATATATAAAAAAAAATTTAAATACAGTATTGCCTTATTTAGTTTAATCAAATATAATAATTTTGAGAGTTCAATCTTCATAGAAACAAAATATCATAAAATTAATAATAATTCATAGATAACTAAATGCAAAAGGTTAAAGTTTTTAGTATGTTGTTTCATTTTAAAATAAATTAACAAAAAAACAACATGTTAATATATGAATAATATAATTACATCAAAATGCATCAAGTTATAAATTTTTAATATAATATTAAATACAAATAAAAATTATTATCAAACATCTATATTATAAAATAATATATATTCTACTCTAAATGTAAATTACAAAACATAAAAATATACATGATATTTTTAATAAAATCAGTGATTTATGAATTTATGTTGAACATAAGTTAAATCAAACATCTGGGACGCAGGTCGAGTTCTAGTTAGTTTTAAAGGTTTTGATATCATGTTAAATTTTCTGAATATATAACTTAAAATTAAATAGCGGTAAATATATTATCTCAAGTTTTCTTATCTTTTTTTTTTGAAAAGAAAGTTTTCTTATCTTACCCGTGTCATATCAAAATTTTCGATGTGCAAGGAAGCAAGCTTATATTTTCACACTCAATTTTAAAGATTAAGGCTCATATTCATCTTCAAATAAAAGAAGCGAAAGTATAATTGTAAACATGTAAGACGGACGTAGGGTCGGGTAACCACTTCATAAGGATATTTCTTTATTTTTTTTCTTATGTTTCTTAGCTTTTTCGGTTAAAATCTAAAAGATCGTATCTTATATTACGATAAGAGACTCAACCTAAGAGACCACCAATGAACATGCTCTTTGATCGTAATATTTTCTGAAAGAATTAAAAATTTCATTAATTTTATTCCCAAAGGGCTTCTGAACAGAGCAAATCCGGTTAACCGAATAAATAGTAAACCTAAGCTATAGTGATTTGGCTACAGCTACCACCATGCAGATCTGAATTATCTGTAACATTACACATACATATAACAGTAAACCTAGTAGGTCGTAATTAATTCGCATACCTTATCAATTTTAGTGATTAGGAAATATCTGTAACATGAAATGAAAGTTTAGGTATATAGGTTGATCAATTTCGTTAAACTTATGGGGTCACCTTGAAGGTTTAACTCAAAATATATATATCCATCATCGTTAAGTGTTCTCCTTTTGGGTTCACGAGGGGCCAAATAATTCTCACCACCTCCGTACACACGCTTCTTTATATATCATACATATACAAGTATATTATGTATCTTGTAAGCATGTACGGTGTACATACACAGAACATAATATGTATGTATAATGTAATATTTGGGTGGTTTATGGATTTAAGTCCATATTATTTCTCTCTAGACCTAAGAACCGCAACTACTTGCACAGTTATACTAAACTAAAGTTTAAATTAAGACAGACTACAACCAGGAAATTAGTCCAAAAAAAAAAAGAGAAAAAACTACAACCAGGATAAGTATCGTATGCTTTTATATCTACGGTGATCAATTGCTATATGGAAAACAATGTTGATGGTGTTAGTCGAAGTGTGTACGTTAGTGCTATGAGAGAGAAAAAACTGATGAGTTACTGTTACGTAATCCCAAATGAAAATTTAAACTAAACGTGAATATCCGACATTCCGACTACAGATGAATGAGTCAAGAAATTCATCATTTCAAAGAAAGAATGCGTAATGGAAATCCTATATTAATATTAAAGACCTAATGAATGAAATATTTGTAGATGATGAATCACCGTATTTCATAAATGGTGGTGCATCTTAGATTTTATAATTAATGATCAAACTACTTACCATCGATTCTTGTTAATCTTATATTTTTTTAATTTCTATTTTGTATACACTATAATATTTTTAGCGTCTAGATGTGTTACATTGATATAAGCCATGTATTTGATTAATAGAAAATCACAAGTATATGTGTGAAGACAAACGGGGTTGTCATTGTCTATATCATTGTATGTCACTAGATTTGGTTCACCCCACTATAAATTATTATTATAAATTATTATTATTTTACTATTTCAAGAAATTATAGTTAATTCCAATTGGAACTACATTAGTATTAGATGTCAATTTTGCCACATAAAATTACGCATCGTGAAAGTTTCATACTGGTGTATGGTCGTGATGATGTGCCATTGTGCGTGCTTATCTCGTGATACCGATAGTGAATTTTGCATACGACTCTACTCGCTTTTTGGTGGACAAAATTTCGGTTTTGTAATTAAGAACTAATATAATCATTGTAAAAAGCAAATCAGAGATATCATTAAGAATCACGTAATATTAGATTACTTCTAATCAAGAAAAGAGGACAAACTTTTTAGATCGTGTAGGAGCTTTATTTTGTGGCACTAACGATTTTTCCTTCCTATTTTGTTTTGTCATTTCCCTCTCGATTCGACACGATCATTAATTTAAATATTAATGCAAAAGAATTTGGATTAAAAAATCTGAATTTCTAAACATACCCAATGAAAATAGTTTTAAGTTTAGTTAAGTAGAACGTCTTTTATATACTATTTTAAACTAATAATCATGGGGAATTTTTATAAACAAATAATTAGCAGAAGCTTCAATAGTTACATATCATCCTATATATAAAAAAGTTTTGAAATTAGGTTTTAGAATATAAATATTGTCTGCACATATAATCAAAATCTTGTCATAACGTTACACATTTTGAATATTTTATTTCTAATGTTTCAAAGATTTTTATCATTGATTTAATTCAGTTAAATGAATTATAAACAAGAATCAATATATTTTTCAATTTTAGTAGCATTTCTAATGATTATCCTCAATTTTTCTTTCAAAATAAGGTAAAATCGAAATAAATTTGTGTTCTACTCCAATTATTAATTTATTTTTTTTTTTTGTAAAAATAATTCTAAATATATTTTATTGTTATACTTACTATTGATTCTAGTATTGATATTTGTCTTAAAAACTTACAATTATCCAAATATAATTTTATGTTACCTAAATATTTATTTTATACATAAATTTAGTTTCTAGTAGTCTAGACATGATTTATATGAATTTAAAGTTGTATTAATGAAAGTATAAATAATTTTGAGAGAGTATAAATATAAATATTTAGTTTTAGATAAAAATTTAAAGATCAATTTATAAATAAAAAAATAATAGTGAAAATGAATTTATGAATAGTATTTTTTCAAATTCATTCTTTGTTTTTTTTTTCAAAATGATGCACCAATGGATATAATTTTATTTCGTATTTTTTATATTTTTCTTCAAAATGAAAGACAATTAGATATGGTCTAATAAGCATCCAACCAGAATCTAAACAATCCACTAGCGTTTGGACTGTCCTTAGATGGGTAGATATATTCTATCTCAGTAGGAGAGTTTCTCTCCATACGAATTAATCGTTGAAAATCATATGCAGAGAAATTAACTTTAATTTTGATATTTCTTTTTGACAGCATTTAATTTTGATATATGTGAAGCATATGAAGACAAGAATTTTAAGTGCAATTTTGTCTTCGGAGGGGACCAAAATTACAACCCCATTCCTTGTATGGATTCATTGTTTTCCTTTCCAAAAGTGTTTGACGGCTTCCATAATAATTTCGTTTCTATCTATCAGTTTTAGCAAACCGTTTCTGTCTATCAGTTCTGGCGAACCTATATATCAACGTGTACATCATCAATGTTTTCCTTTACATTTTGACTACAACATGATTCATACAAATATATAGTGTAATCAGATTTTGTTTTCGAATGAGACACAATTTTGCTGTGTTCCAATTCTATTCAGAAATATAGAATAGAAAAGTAATAAATAATATCATTTATATCTATTTCTCTTTCTCTCTCTCCTTCCCTTCTATATGCAAGACAACATTTTTTTTTCATCATTTACTTCTTTTTTTCTAGCATTGGTTCTTCTTTCTCCTTTTTTTTTCTTGTGATTTGTTATTGTTGTGACTTCATTGTTTCGTATTATCTATTTACAAAATATAGTATAGCATAGTATCACATAATATATTTACAAATAGTCATACATAGAGAAGAGATTGGTCCATTTTCATGTCAAATTATCACATTTATCAATGCATGTCTATATTCATAGTTTTTCTTCCACTGTGATTATCCTACAAATTCACCCTACTTTTAAAACTCCATTTTAGAACTGTATAAAATAAAATACAAGTGAATTATTCGTATAATTCGCGTGTTGATGTCCTATTAGCTCGTTGAGAAAAGCAAATGGCATTGACATCGTTCTAAAACATTTTTACCTTTTTTTCCACACGTTACTCAAAAGACTTTATGCGGCATAATTTAATTTCAATCTTTTTAGTGACGATACTAAATTAATTTCAAGTTAGTCATAATACAAATTAGGGCAAGTGTTTCCTTATATATAGGTCTGTTTACAGGTATGTGGTCCAAATGTACCTTTAGACCGGCCTACTAATTGTATCTAATTTTTGTGTTGGGTTCGGTAAATTAAAATATATTAATTGCTTCAAATATATTATCATGTTAGAATTCTCACATTTTGAATAATCTTAACGACTTGTTCAGCTTTAAATAAATAAATAAATTATACTTATAAATTTGTTTGTTTGTGTTAAAGGTTAGCTTTTTATAATCCCACTATTTCTATAAACGTTCTTTGACAGCAGTTACATTAAGAATTAATCTATCCAAATATGTATTAGTTATCCCGTCGCTCTCGTTGGTGATTAAGTAAAACATTTTTATTTCCCACTGAACTTATTGTAATAAAATATCCTGTTACCTATTTGATGGTCAACCATCGTCTTCCGGTTTTTGTTTTAAGGTCCATTGATCAATTACTTAAATAAAGCCAACTTGATTAATTAAAACTAATTTAATTGAGTGACGCTAGTTTAGTGATTAATTGGATTAATTAGTTCAGCCAAAACTTCAAATGACTCGTTACGTCCGCTATCCAATTAATTAGATTAATTGGAGTCAATTTGTTTCATATAAACTTTATCTAATTATTTATATATAGTGTGCTCATTTGTAGGATCAAAATGAACTAAAATCTGCTGTCATAGATTAACATTTCAGTATTTTTTTGGACTATATATCTGCATTTTAGACTTGGATATTTCCCTTTTGCTAATTGAAAGAATGGTTTGTTTAGGATACTGTCTGCAAGAGTCGATATTCATCAAATTCTCGGAAATTGAAAACACTATTCAAATATCTGAAACGGAAACATAAGGTAACATTAAAAAGATATAGAAAATAATGTTTATAAAAGCGTGAATAATGCACCTGTTCTTGTTTTCGTTGTTTTTATGGTTCCAGTTCATTGTCAACTGTCATTTATATAATATTGTTTGATCAAACACTACTCAGATAATAATCAATCTCTTGGCCGACTGTATGGCTGAAAATCTTAGCTGGAGCTAGACTCGTATTGAAAAACTATTCGATGCCCCTAAGAAATTGACATTTTGTCTTTTTAAATCACTAAAATAACGTTTATAAAAATATTATCCTAATATTATTGCTGACTCGGATTTGGGTTGGTTTTTGGTTTGTAGTTTTGTAGTTTTTTTTTTTGCTTGAGAAAACAGTGACTAAAGTGAAAATGATTCGGGAAATGATTCCATTTGCAAAATTTTAGTATTGCTTCCGTCTAAGTTGTAAGACAAACATATTTTTAATTTGCAAAAAGAAATAGAGTTAACTAGCCCAAAAAAAACAAGAAAAAGAATCTAGCCGGTTTCTTTCAATCCTTCTTGTTTAGCAAACGGTTCTTTATTATATGCTGATGTTGGTTTATATGATATAAGCTATAAATGATATTGGTTCAATTTACTCCAATAAACCAATCATTATATATCCAAAAATATCATAGAAATCAAAAAATTGTTTCCCAAAATGAAGAAAAAGATAATGGAAGATTAGGTTGTCTAAGCTTAAGAGAAGTATCCCGTACACTAACTATAGTAAACCTAATCGTTTAGCAAAAAAAAAAAAACTATAGTAAACCTAATCGAAACAATCGATTTGGTTCAAATACATCCAAAACCGGAAGAAACACGTGAGAGAGCATTAAAAAAAAAAACAGAGAAATAAATCAGATACTCTTTATACTTTCTTAGAACATGTCTTCCCCAAATTAATCTAAAAACCATATTATTAAAAAAAGTGACTTGCAAGTTGGAGTTTGGTTCGTGAAGGCTGTTAAATAACAGCCATAGCTTTATAGCTTTTTCTTCGAACGAACCAAAACATAATATCAGAGAATTCTCATCATTACACCTTTTTAATTTTAATTTTCTTATAATTTCCTCCACACGTCTTCTTGTCCGACTGCCACTTTTTATTTTGTGTCTTTCTTCTTTGTTCTTGTTCGTGTGTAGTCTTCTTGAAGCTCTCCCTGTCTGTCGCTGTTATAAATATCATAACTCCGACATCTCTTCTGTTCATATTCTCCTCGAAACTCCCCCAAAGAGAAAATATTATATCAAACCTTTGTCTCATCGGAGAAGATGAAAACAAGACGCGGGAAACGCCCTGAAGTACGATGTCTTGCTTGCTTTCTCTTCTCTGTTTTCATTTCTTTATTTTTTTATTTTTGTTACTTGTAAAGATTCTGAATTTTTTCTTTTGTTATTTGCTTGACGTAAGCAGAGGTTTTGGCCTTCGATTGTTATGAATAAATGGTTGAACATAAAGCCGAAAGTCTACGACTTTAGCGAAGACGAAGTAGATACAGAGAATGAGAGCGAAGATGACGGTAAGTATTACTCCTATTATTCTCAAGAATCGTCTCTTTTTTAAGTTTGGTCAAACTTTATCTATGTTTTTTTATCATAGATAAAACTTTGTATATAGTTTTAAAGAATTATCTTTACTAATATAATTTTATGGGTCTCTTTTACAGTATGTTCGTTCAAAAACGTATCTAATGCCGGCTGCTTAGCAGATGAAGATAGCCATGGCGGCCGCCGAGGAAGGGAAGCTGATCACGGCAACAAAATTTCTGGTAAAGTTTGATTTTCTATTAAAATAAATTATTTTTTATTTATTCGGGAACATTTGATAAAATTGAAACGATACAGAAGATTAGCATAACCTTCAAAGATGACATGCACAGATTAAAATATGTTTTCGAAGTAATTGAATACGAAATTCAGATAAAAATGCAGAGGAGTTAAAAGAACTATCTCATTTTAATATTTTTCAGACGCTTGTGTGAGGGGTTACCAGAGAAAACACCGGCGAGGCAAATCGGAGACTTTGAGAGTCCAATACATAAACACAAAGGACATCAAGTAAGGGAATTTCCTATTTTTTCCCTGGTGAAAAAATCTCCTCTTCTTTAACGTTTTTGTATTCGTTGAAAATGACTTGTAGAGTGACGGTGGCTACATGGAACGTCGCCGGAAAACGTCCCTCCGATGATCTTGATATTGATGATTGGCTTTCTACTGATAACCCTTCAGATATATACATCATTGGGTAAGTAAAAAAAACACTAAAAACTTTATACTTATCAAGGTTATTTATAATATTGTATTAATCTATAGAGTTTAATATTTAATTTATTTTATTATTTTATTATTTAAAATGTTTATTTATTTTAGAATCATATATATTCACTTAAAGTTAATAAACTTGACCGTTAATTAAACAAAATAAATGTACAAAATAATATTAAAATATTTTTAAAATATATAGAGACATATTTTATTTTGAAGAAAAACGAATTTATTTATTTCTATATCATTTGTATATACAAATAGTTAGTAATTTATGATATAGTACTACGTTCCTCTGTTTTGATGAATCTATATTTCACGGTGTTGATGTCAAATCTTGTTACAGGTTTCAAGAAGTGGTTCCCTTGAACGCTGGAAACGTCTTCGGAGCAGAAGACCGAGGTCCGATTCCGAGATGGGAGTCGATAATCCGTAGAACACTGAACAAACCCCAAAAAGAATCAGTCTATAATCAATCACCAAACAACAACAACGCTCTTCATAGATCTCACAGCGCACCTTCGTCTCCCGTCTTAGCGCAACAAGCAAACTCCATTATCGCTGATGTCATGGTCGAGAATCTTGCTGCTGACCACTCTTTAGACCTAGCTACAGATGAGTTCATCGATGCTGCAACTGCTTTGCCGAGTCTTGAACCAGTAGGGAATCCGGACATGGACTGGCCTGAACGAGCTTTAGACGAGAATCCTCAGATTGTTGGATCAGAGGGGAAGCTAAGGAGAGTGTTGAGCAGCAATGCTATGCTAGGGTTTAAGCTACCGGAGAATCCAACGGGAGTGAGTAGGTTTGCTTCTGACGCAAGGAACTTAAAACGCTCACGGAGCTTTGAGACACTGAACCTGAGTTGGAATGATATCAAAGAAGAGAATGATTATACTTCCTCCTCCTCCTTGTCTGAAGCCGAAGAAGCTGCGAAAGTTATGTCTGATGATTCACTGGACGGTGAATCATCTTCCGATGATGGTAAAGAAGAAGGAGGCAAGATCGGAAACACTTATGGATTGCCGGAAGATTTGGTGGAAGAATGTCGGAAAGTGAAAGATTCTCAACAGTATGTGAGGATAGTGAGTAAGCAAATGGTTGGGATCTATGTATCGGTTTGGATCCGGCGGCGGTTAAGAAGACACGTCAACAATCTGAAAGTTTCTCCGGTTGGAGTTGGCTTGATGGGATACATGGGAAACAAGGTAATTAAAAAAATCCCTAACCTAGCTTCTTTCCCAAGTAATATCAATAAAAGTGAAAAATCCTTAACCCTAGCTTCTTTCCCGAGCAGGGATCAGTATCGATTAGCATGACGTTGTATCAATCAAGAATGTGTTTCGTGTGCTCGCACTTAACTTCCGGTCAAAAAGAAGGTGCTGAGCAGCGCCGGAATGCTGACGTGTATGAAATCATACGTCGCACTCGTTTCTCATCGGTTCTTGATTCCGATCAACCGAGAACCATTCCATGTCACGAGTAAGCAATCAATCAAATATATTTTAAAAAAACAACGCAAGAAATTTTTAAATCTTTTTACTAAATGTTTTTCTTTTCCTTCAACAACAGTCAGGTATTCTGGTTTGGTGATCTGAACTACAGACTTAACATGTCAGACAGTGAAGTAAGAAAGCTTGTCGCACAGAAACGATGGGATGAGCTCAGGAACAGTGATCAGGTTTGGTTTTGAATTGTTACCCATATATATGTATACTAATTACTTTGTTCATATATATTAAAACAAGTATCAATTTTAATTTAACAGTTGATTAGAGAATTACGAAGAGGACATGTCTTTGATGGATGGAGAGAAGGGCCGATCAAATTCCCTCCTACATATAAATACGAATTTGATTCCGATCGTTACGCCGGAGAAAACTTGAAAGAAGGAGAGAAGAAGAGAGCTCCTGCATGGTACGTGACTAAAAAATTGTACGTTATGGAAATTTAGAAACTTGTGTGATTATTGTTGTCTGTGTTAACAGGTGTGATAGAATATTATGGTTGGGAAAAGGAATAAGACAAGAGTGTTATAAGAGATCGGAGATAAGGATGTCCGATCATCGGCCAGTGACTTCCATATTCAACGTTGGAGTTGAAGTTTTCGATCAACGGAAACTTCAGAGAGCTCTTCACGTTAATAACGCAGCTGCTTCTGCTGTTCATCCTGAACCTTCTTTCTTAGCCTAAGTGTTTCGCAAACATGTTAATATTTTTTTATAGCATGGAGGATTTGTATTGGGTTTTGATTTTTTTTGTTCACTATATATAAAGATAACATTCATCTGTTTAATTGTTTTCATCCTCTTTGATTTCCGTAGGATGATCTACTATTTCTATTTTTCTAATAAATTTGTATGAAAATGCTTAAATTGATAGTCACGGTTATATCAAAAATTTAGTTACGGTTGTGTGTAGTACTATTGTACTAACATCGAAGAAACAACAGTTGCAAAATCTTTAAGAACATGAAAGTCTTATTTTTTTCTGAAAGATTATATCAGAACCGGAATGTTAGCTGTACATATCCATAGGTAAATAACCAAAATGCCTCAGGATAGAGGAGACACTACTTCCAACTTCTAGCATGCAAGAGAAGGAATTAACTAGAGAACCAAACTAGCTCTCTGATTAGACAAAAAGACTTTAAAAAAAAAAAACAAAAAAGACTTATGTTAAGTACATGCAAATTAAAGTTATTTTTTTTCGCTTGAAATGTAACGTTTTTACTTTGACACTCTGCAGCTTTTGATTGGCGTTTAGACTTTCCTGTAAGGCGTTTCAGTAAGGAGTATGGCTTAGCGGCAAGCGCTGTTGGTTGGTAAAATATATTTAAAACAGTCATCTTAAGGTAAAAAATCTTTTGATTGGATATATACGATGACAGAAACTCAAAAAGCTAATTTCATTCTCCATTGTTATCCAAAAATATATTCTTACTCTTTCTGTGGTGATTTCAGTTTTTAATCTTCTTTTGCCTCTTCTCCTTATACATAGCACAATGCCAAACATAATATATAATCCGAACTCACTCAAAGGGAGAGACGCAATATTCTCTCGGCATAATCATTTTTGATTATCAACTAACTCTTTCACATTTCCCATTGCTTAGAAGAATCTCATTTCTTTTGATGGGTTGTTGTCAGTCCAAAAATGCTAATGTGATCACTTCTCCTGATCATCCATCAGTTCAATACAAACCAGAATCAGGTTTGACTCTAGTTTGCTTCTTGGTGGAAGTGTAGATTAGTTTGTCTTTTTCCTTCTGTCTTAACTCATGTGTGCGTGTGTTTTAATGATTGTGGGTGTTGGTGTAAGGCAAGAATGAGATGGAAAGTGTATACCTTTCTGAACTACACTCCAATAACTCCCTTAAGCCTTTTTTTTGATGATGAAACTGTTTGTGTGTAGCAGTCACTGAGGACCAAGTGGATCATGAGGACCAAGTGGAACAGGAGAATGATGTTCCATGTTTCAAACGCTTTGCATTACGTGAACTGTACGATGCAACAAATGGGTTTAGTAACAAATGCATTGTCCCTGGAGGTGGGATGAAAGCTCTCAATTTGGTTTACGGAGGAATGCTCGAAGGCAGTGTTCTCGTCGCCATCAAGCGACTCTCTAAACTGACTTGGCCTGATGCTCAGCAGTTTGTGGTAAGAATCTTACAAGGGCTAATTCAGAACTTGAGCTTTTTATATTATGTTTCATTGATCATTAATGACTAGTCGAAGATTAAAACGGTTTATATAGTTATAGAAGGGGAAAGTAATACATTAGCTAACGTATTCTGAAACTTTAGGTTGCAAAGGCTACTTTTTTTTTTTTTTTGAAACACAACTTGTATTAAATTATCAAACCGAAGTAGATGCAGTCATTAATGCCAGTTCAACAGACAAGATATGCTTTGCTAGCTTATCAGCCTCAGCATTTCTCACACGAGAGATCCAATGAAAGGAAATACAATCAAAAGAAGAAGCTAAAGAGAGGATATCAGCCAAGATCTCATAGAAACCAGCCAACGAAGAATCCGTTTTAAGAGCTTTGATCAGAACGGCCGAGTCTGATTCACACCTAATTCTTGAGAGTCCTAGGTCCCTGCATTTTTTCAGAGCTTCGGCTGTCAACGGTGATCTCACATGGTAAGCGGGAGCAGAGTAAGTGGAGTCTCTGTTTTGTGATTCCACAGTCCAACCCAGTCCTGCGATTTTCTGAGCTTCATTCCAAGCTGCATCAGTTTTAATGAGGTAAACGCTCTGTGATGTTGCAACTGGGTGATGTAGAGTGGAGGGTGACGGCGTTGGAGTTGCTTGACAAGAGCCCCACTCACGAGCCATTGCAATGGCCTTGGAGAACGTCTCATCTGCTGGTTGAGGTTTCCCATTGCAAACTAAATTGTTTCTTGCAGTCCAGATATTCCATAAGATCCAAGGAGCCAGGTGACCATCCGTAGGTGGAAGATTTTTCCTCATCGTCAACTCAAGCCACAAACTTCTCAAAGCTATAGATTCATTGTACTCAATACTTGGGAAAACAGGGGCAGATAACCAAACCTGTTTCGCAAAAGTACAGTGAAAGAACAAGTGATCTATAGTTTCCGGTAAGTTGCAGCGCTTGCATTTTCCATCTACGCCGTGTTCTCAGCACCTCTCCCGCGGGTATTGTTCCATGTAGGACTTTCCAAGCAAACAGTTTTGTTTTTGGCGATGTTTTCAACTTCCAAACCGCTTTCTTCCACTCGAAGGTCAGATCTTCTTGTGCTATATTGATGTAGCGTACATCATACGGCTATGGGCTTTCGTATTTTCCTTTTTCTAAGATAGTTAAGTTTCCTTTTTATTCTTAAGATTAAGTTTCCTTTATTCTTTTGGTTTAAGACTTTTTAATAGCTATATAAGGTGATCTCTTAGGTTTGTGAGAGACACAACTTTGATTATTTGATTAATATAAACTTAGAGCTTTGGTTTTAAAACCTTGATCTCTTAAATCCTTAAATCTGGGTATTCTTTAAGAATTCAACAGATCTTAAGAAGGCTAAGTCAACGGGCATTCTCAGAATTCAACGTTTTCTTCGCATTATCGGTTACTACGGTTACTTCCGCTCCGTCAATTGGTATCAGAGCCCTAGAACTTCGATTCTTATCGTTGTTTTGATCCGGTGATGGCACCTCGTCCAGGCAAAGAACCAGCTAATGACTGGCTTCAGATGCAGCAGTTCCTGGAAGATTTTCAGGAAAATTTTCAAGATGGCATACGACGAACAATGGCTGATGCAATCCAATCAGGAGTTCAGGCCGGAGTTCAAGCAGCGTTCGCCGCCCACGCCGCAAACGCACCCCAACATCGCGCAGCACCACCACTTCAACAACACCGCAACAACAACCCTATCTTCGATGATCACGACGAAGAAGTCGACGGTGAGAACCCATTCGGCAACAACAATCGACATCACCCTCAACATCATGATCGACACAATCAGGATTCGCGATGGACGTCGGGTATTAAAATTGATATTCCCGAGTACCATGGAGGATCAAAGCCGGAAGAGTTACTTGACTGGATTGTAACCGTCGATGAATTCATTGAATTCAAAGAAGTTCCAGAACAGAAGAAAGTACCTCTCATTACGACTCGTTTTCGTGGACACGCGGCATCATGGTGGAGTCAACTTAAACTTTCCCGAACTCGGCGAGGCAAAGAAAAGATTACGTCATGGGACAAGCTCAAGAAACATATGAGGAAAACTTTCATCCCATACAATTATGAGCGCCTATTGTTTCAGAAATTTCACAATATCCGCCAAGGATCACGCTCCGTCGAGGATTATGCTAACGAATTCTATCAGATGCTCACTCGAATAGATATTCAAGATTCAGAAGATCAGATAGTGGCTCGATTTATTGCAGGGTTACGACCACAACTTCAGAGTATGCTTCATCAGTTCGATCCATGTTCTGTTTCGGAGGCTCGACAACGGGCGTTACTCGTCGAACAGCAGACGCGTGTAACTACTAATCAGTGGACGGGGAACTCTCGACCACGCTCCACAACGATCACTGACGACACAAAATCATCTACAACTCGCGACTCAACAACAACAACAACCGGACAACGCACCACTAATCAATCCGACGAACCTGCAGCGACAGCAGTGAATACGCGTCCATCGCGCCCGAACGCTCTCCGTTGTTACACCTGTGGCGAGCGGGGACACTTACAAACAGCTTGCCCGAATAATGGACGACGAGGACTACTCGCAAGTGATAAGGATCTGACCGGAGATCCTATTTATGATGATTACGACGAAGGCGACGAAGTAGAAGAAGAACAAGTCACCGGCGATACGGGAACTTTTCTGATGCTACGCCGTAATTGTTTAGCTCCTAAAGCAAGTGAAGAATGGCAGAGAACAGCACTTTTTAACTCCACATGCACGGTTAAAGGGAAAATTTGCAAGTTCGTGGTAGATTCTGGCTGCTCCGCCAATGTAGTTTCCGAGGAAGCAGTGCGCAAACTTGCTCTAGTCGCCGAAACCCACCCTCATCCTTATCGGCTACTCTGGATGCAGACAGGTGCAGAAGTCCATGTTTCCCAACGTACACTATTGTCACTTTCAATCGGGTCTTTTTATAAAGACACGTTTTATTGTGATATAGCTCCAATGGATGTGTCTCATATCATATTAGGCCGCCCTTGGCAATATGATAGGGAAGTGATTCACAACGGCAAACTCAATACACATTCATTCATGTTTCAAGGACGAAAGATCACTTTACTTCCATCTCCGGACACCGATCACAGCATCCCTAAGCAGCAAAACGCAACACAGCAGAGTCTCTTGATCATCTCCAAATCGCAGCTTGAGGAAGAATTACGTGAGTCTTGTCCCCTTTTTGCCTTGGTAACGATGGATGCAACACCAGCACAGGGTCTAGCCATTCCGCCCGAGTTCTCATCACTCATCGATGAGTTTCTTGATCTGTTTCCGGACGATCTTCCGGCAGGTCTTCCTCCTCTCCGTGATATACAGCATCAAATCGACCTAGTGCCCAACGCGGCCTTACCAAACCGTGCTCATTATCGTATGAGTCCCGAAGAACATGAAGAATTGAGGCGTCAGGTTGAAGAGCTGTTGCTCAAGGGTTATGTCCGGGAAAGTCTCAGTCCCTGCGCTGTACCGGCCCTCCTGATTCCAAAGAAAGACAAAACATGGCGTATGTGTGTTGATAGCCGTGCGATAAACAAGATCACGACGCGTTACCGATTTCCAATACCCCGCCTTGACGACCTTTTGGATCAAATCGGCAAGGCTATTATCTTCTCAAAACTCGACCTTAAAAGTGGGTATCACCAGATTCGGATTCGTCCTGGGGATGAATGGAAGACAGCTTTCAAGACGAGGGAAGGATTATTTGAATGGCTCGTCATGCCATTTGGTTTATCTAACGCTCCTAGCACGTTTATGCGTGTTATGAATCAAGCACTCCGCCCGTTCATAGGAAAATTCGTCGTAGTCTATTTCGACGACATTCTCATCTTTAGCACGTCTTTACAAGACCATCTTCTCCACCTTCGAGACGTCTTGCTTGCTCTACGGCGCGAAAAACTTTTTGTGGCCAGGCAGAAGTGCGAATTTGGCGTGTCAGAGGTCTTGTTCTTGGGATATGTCGTCTCAGCTAGTGGCCTTCGGGTGGATCCCCAGAAAGTGGCCGCAATTGCTTCTTGGCCTACGCCAACAACGGTTTCCGAGGTTCGAAGTTTCCATGGTCTGGCGTCCTTCTATCGGCGTTTTGTGCATAATTTTAGCACAGTAGTAGCTCCTATTACCGATTGCATGAAGAACACATCTTTCGTATGGACACCAGAAGCTTCACAGGCTTTTGCTCTAATTAAAACGAAGCTCACAACAGCCCCTGTTTTGGTACTTCCCGATTTTGATCAGCCTTTTGAGCTACATTGTGACGCAAGCAAGTTAGGTATTGGTGCGGTCTTAAGTCAGCAAGGTCGCCCTGTTGCCTATTATAGCGAAAAGATGGCTGGTGCTCGTGCTCGTTATAGTACTTATGACATCGAGTTTTATGCCATTGTTCAGGCAATTAAACATTGGAGACACTATCTTGCTCATAAGGAATTCATCCTCTTTACTGATCACGTGGCATTGAAGTATTTAAGCACTCAAGATAAAATCTCTTCTCGTCATGCCTCGTGGATAGCTTATCTCCAGCAGTTCACGTTTGTGATCAAGCATCAGTCAGGAAAGCTGAACAAAGTGGCCGACGCGTTAAGCCGTCATTATGCTTTAGTCTCGACATTACGGGTCAGTGTCACTGGATTTGAGTGCTTTGCCGACTTATACCCTACTGATCCTTTCTTTGCTTCGGTTTGGTTGGATCTCATACACGGGGTACGGTCTGATTATTCCTTAGTTGATGGCTTTCTGTTTCGCGATAACCGGTTGTGCGTCCCCGAGTGTAGCCTACGTTTGCAGATTATTTTGGAATTGCACCAGGAGGGACATATTGGCCGAGACCGAACGCTCAAGCTGGTCGCAGACTCGTATTTTTGGCCAACCTTGAGGCGTGATATTGAGCGGTTCGTCGCGAGGTGTACTACTTGTCAGCAGAGTAAGGGTCATGCATCAAATGCTGGTCTTTACCTTCCTTTGCCTATTCCAACTCAGCCCTGGAGTGACATTAGTATGGATTTCGTCTTGGGTCTTCCGCGAACTCAACGTGGCCATGACTCCATCTTCGTTGTCGTTGATCGATTTTCCAAGATGGTTCATTTTATTCCTTGTAAGAAGACTACAGATGCAGTGCAAGTGGCGTCCTTGTTCTTTCGTGAAATCTATCGGTTACATGGTTTACCAACGTCAATTGTGTCTGACCGTGATTCTCGCTTCATTGGCCACTTTTGGCGTTCCCTTTGGAAACTACTTCGAACTACATTGAGTATGAGTTCTGCATATCATCCTCAGACGGATGGCCAGACCGAAGTAGTTAATCGCAGCTTAGGTAACATGTTGAGATGCTTGGTGGGTGATAACTTGCGGTCATGGGATTCTGTTTTGTGTCAAGCAGAATTTGCTCATAACCATGCACATAATAGAAGCCTCGGGTTTAGTCCATTTAAAGTAGTCTATGGTGTGCTTCCTCGTGGTCCGTTAGCATTGGCTACTCCGCCACAGCCTGACGAGTTTCATGGGAGAGCGTTAGAGCTTGTTGACGAGTTAACTGATGTTCATGCCCGTGCTCAGGACAACTTAGCAGGAACAGCAATCAAGTACAAGCGAGCCGTTGATAAACGGCGTCGAGAGGTGCATTTTCAAGTTGGAGATTACGTTTGGGCTGTGTTGATTAAAGAAAGGTTCCCCACGGGTCAATACAACAAACTTAAGCCACGCAAAATTGGACCAGTTCAGATAGTCGAGAAGATAAACGCAAATGCCTACCGACTCCTTCTTCCGTCACATATCCATACAGCTGACGTTTTCAATGTAAAGCATCTCTTCAAGTATGAGCCAGATGATGACATTCTTTCTGGATTCGTGGACGAATCTCTCGTACGGGAGGAGACCTGATGTAGCGTACATCATACGGCTATGGGCTTTCGTATTTTCCTTTTTCTAAGATAGTTAAGTTTCCTTTTTATTCTTAAGATTAAGTTTCCTTTATTCTTTTGGTTTAAGACTTTTTAATAGCTATATAAGGTGATCTCTTAGGTTTGTGAGAGACACAACTTTGATTATTTGATTAATATAAACTTAGAGCTTTGGTTTTAAAACCTTGATCTCTTAAATCCTTAAATCTGGGTATTCTTTAAGAATTCAACAGATCTTAAGAAGGCTAAGTCAACGGGCATTCTCAGAATTCAACGTTTTCTTCGCATTATCGGTTACTACGGTTACTTCCGCTCCGTCATATATCCATGTGATTTGTTCGGTTGGATAGTGCGGAAGCATATCCTATCTTGGTAGTGTAGGTTCCTGATTTTGATCCCATCCACGAGAGCTTATCCAGAGCACCCGTTCTGCTAAGGCTTGATCGCCAGGATCTTAGATTCCTCAAAAGGAAGTACCAGTTGTATCATGTCTGTGTTCCAGAGCATATATAGTTTTATTAGATTATCTTTTATTTAAAAGACAAAGATGCTTTTGAGCTTTCTTCTGTCTGTTTACCTTGTCTGAATTGGAATAGTTGATCTTGCGTTGACTAATGTTTTAACCTGTGGAATCAGGATCAGGCGACTGCTGTTGGAAAACTTAGGTCCAAGAGGTTGGTCAATCTGCTTGGATATTGCGTTGAAGGAGGCGAGAGATTGTTGGTGGCTGAGTATATGCCCTATAGTACTCTCTCAAAGCATCTTTTTCACTGTAAGATGTTCCTCTAATCTTTTCATGACTACTTCCCTTTTGATCTTCCCTTAGAGAATTGATTCTCTCTTTTGTTGTGTAGGGAACAGACAGGAAATTCCTTGGGAAATGCGTGTTCGAGTTGCATATTACATCGCTCAAGCACTTGATTACTGCAACGTCCAAAACCAAAAGATCTATCATGATTTAAGTGCATCCAGAATCCTCTTTGATGAGGACGGTGATCCTCGTTTATCAACTTTTGGTCTCATCAAGAACAGCACAGACGGAACAAGCTATAGCGCTAACTTGACTTACGCTCCACCAGATTTTGAGTTTTCAGAGACAGGTAAAGATATAACAAGTCTACTTCAAGAACATTAAAAAAAAAAAACTTTCATGATTTAGATGGAGCTAGCTGATCTTTTCCATTTTTCAGGTTCAATCATTCCTGAAAGTGTGATTTACCATTATGGAAATGTTCTTATAGAACTTGTGAGCGGCAAACACATTCCACCGAAACATGTAACGTCCCTGAAAATTTTCTTGTTTCATTTCACTAATTTGTCATCTTAATATGAACTAGTGATGAGTGTTTCTATATCTCAGGCTATCGATATCATAATGGAGAAAAATCCGATGCTACTCATGGATTCATCACTTGAAGGGAGCTTTGAGAATGAAGACGCGACTAAACTTTTTAATCTTGCTTCAAAATGTCTTCAAAGCAACCCGGAAGATCGACCTGATACTAAATATCTTGTATCTGCAGCAGCACCACTACAAAAGATCGAAGAGGTTAAAGAATCATATAAGGAATACTCTATATTTTCTTTTACCAAATATTTAATTTTTGTGTATATGTTTAGATTTCATCTCATTACTTGATGGGTCTGCCTAAGAATCCTTTGTTACTACCATCCATGCGTTCTCCTCTCAGAAAGGCTTGTTTTCGGATGGACCACGCTTAACTGGTTCAAACAAAGAATTTGGGACACAGTTTAGAGACAAGGAGTACTTCATCAACATATCTTGATTAAATCTTATTCAAAAGCACTCTATCCGTTTCATATATGGTCGTTCTGCACTTTAAAATTTGGTCTATTTTTCTTTATAATTTCAAAACATATCTTTATCAAATTTTCCAGTTTTGTCCATATTGTTTTATTTTCATAATTATCAAATTCCAACAAATTAATACATCAATCAGAAAAACAGAACATTTAGTTGTAACCAGGTGCGCATGCGAAATAATGTGTTTAAAAAAACTAATTTTATTTAAAAAATAAAATTATGTTTTGCCTGTTTTAAAGTTATGGTATGAAGTCAAATTTCTTTTATTAACTTATTTTAAAAATATTTATAAAATCAAACTCTTTGTCATTAAAATTTTAAATGTCATACTAAGATAGAAGGCATGTCACATTTCTTACTAAGTCAAGTAATTATTTTTATTTCAAAATTAATGTGATGATGACATATAAAAAATTATTTCACAAATCAAGTTTAAAAGATTTTAATATGTGTGAAAAAATTTAAAACGATGTATAATATGCAACGGAAGTAACAAATAAAAAACAAAATAAACAGACAGAAAAGTCTAATCATTAGATTAGTGTATTATATCTAAAACTCCTTGTAAACCTGTTTTTTTTTGTTACCAGTTGGTGAGGATGATGACCGTTCCATATGCGCAAGAAGGTCTTTCTCCTCCTACGGGAATGTTAAGTTTACATATCCATAGGTAAATAACCAAAATGCCTCAGCATAGAGGAGACACTACTTCCAACTTATAGCATGCAATAAAAGGAATTAATTAGATAATCAAACTAGCTCTATGACTAAAGAGGCTTATGTTAAATGCAAGTTAAGGTCTTTTGTTTCGCATGAAATGTATTGTTTTTTTTTATTTGACACTACGGATTCGTTTGTTGTATTCTTAATTAAATTTATAATTTATTATATGATCTTAGTAAAGAAAATATGTTAAAAATATGTAAAATGAAAATATGTAAAAAATGATATTTTCTGATCTTTTTTATAGTGGTTTGCAGCTGTAGTATATTATTTTGTTTGAAGTTGTTTAGTTCAAAGTAGAATAGCATAAGTAGTTGTTACTAATCGATTAATAAAAATAGAATAAAAATCGATAGTCGTAAGAAAGTTAATTTAGTTGGAATCTTAAATACTCATGTCATAGACTGAGCTTTCTTTCAAGAAATATTTGAAGGTGTTAAACTTGATACATAAGAAAACTACTACTTTAAAAGTAAGCAATCATTAACTTGTAAACTGAAATAAGAAACCGGTGTACCTTCACATTAATCAACAACATATCAACCCCAATATCTCACTCCTTTCTTAACATTTCAGGCTTGCCAAAATTGTTGTAGTCTAGTCTGAATATTTCTACACCGATTTGTCTTCAACTCCGAGTAATGAAACTGGGAATTCGACAATGATTGAATTGAGAAAAGTAAAGGGATTATCGTCCGAACTCTCACACCGTCTATACATATACAATGAAACTGAGTAAGCAGGAACTAAAGAAGCATTCAATAGGAGATAGTGGGATGAGTGAGATTTTTGGATTGATTATATGAACGATTACATCGATTGCGTTAAAGAAGGAGAATTGTAGAGGCTATATTCTCCATCGTCAACATCAAACACAAAGAAATCCTATAAACCAGTGTTTTGAAACCCGGACACTGAATCGGATGATTTACCGGATCACAGGATCATTGGATCAACCACGGATGAATCGCGGATTAATAAATGAATTAGTTTTATTATATAGTAATATATTAGCTATGAAAACAAATATATATAAAAACTAAAGTTAAGTATTTTAAGTGTACATACAAAATATTAAGAAATAGTTTAGATTATTTAAAAAATTGTAACATAAGAGTTATGACATCTAAAAAATCAAGACATAAAATTAAACTTCCAATCTAAAATAAACCAAAATTAAAACATCATTGTAATAAATTGTCAATAACAAAAATAAACTAACACCAGATCACATCAACTAATTTTGGTTTTCTAAATTTTAAAACTTACCAACAAAATTTTCTAAATTTGCCACTTCATCATCTTTGGGATATTCTTCAGAAAAGCATTCTCTAATTTATTCTAATCAAGCTCGCCGGTTTTTCTTCTTCAACAATCTAAAACTCTGTTTTGTAATTCACATGATCATATGGTTTTATTCTTTTTGATTTGTAAATTAAAAATATAATGATTTGTTATAAACTAAGTTAAATAAAATATAAAAAAATAATTTACTCACCTTTCTTGCAAACGTAAATTATAGTG
Organism: Brassica nigra; assembly: GCA_016432835.1. NCBI lineage: Eukaryota > Viridiplantae > Streptophyta > Magnoliopsida > Brassicales > Brassicaceae > Brassica > Brassica nigra. The sequence goes on along the minus strand of CM028247.1, from coordinate 8,247,783 downwards.
TAGAGGAATAATAAGCCTCATCGTGCTTTAGTTTGTTTTACTGGATGTGCTCAAGCACAATCATGATTCACCTTTCTTGCAAACGTAAATTATAGTGTAGAAGAAGAGGAAGACGGCAATAAACTGAAATTTTTAATTTTTAATTAGAAATTTAAAATATAAAAATAATTTTAAAACATAACTTGTACTAAAAATAGTAAAAAATAAAAATTATCTATTGCTTCTACCAGCGTGCAACATGTATCGGGTTTTAGTGAGTTTTTGTGTGTTTTATGGGTTTTTCACAAAACCCAAATCCGATTTATATTGGGTCACCGGATTTATCGGTTCAACTACTGGTCCGGGTCAAATTCAAAACACTCTTATAAACGTTTGGACCTGTATGAAGGAATGTTTAAAACCTCCAATTTATTTCACAATTAATACCAAAATTCATTAAATTTAAAATTGAGAAAATATTTTAATTATTAAAAAGAAAATATCACATGACATTTTTCCCCCTAAGAAGATAAAAAAAACTACTTTATTAGTATAGATTTTGCACCTTTTGATTGGCCTTTAGACTTTCCTGTAAGGATTTTATGTAAGTGTGTGTGTCTTAGCTGTTGGTTGGTCATATGTATAATCATTTTATGGTAATAATCTTTTTGATTGGAAATATTATATATACATATATGTTAAAAAAGAAAGTCAAAAGTCTACTTCTTTTTCAATTGTTTTCCAAATATATACATATTTCTATTTAAAAAAATTCAGTTTTTATTATTCTTTTGCCTCTTCCCCTTATACATAGCACAATGCCAAACATAAATTTTTTTTGATTATCAACTTATTCTTTCCCATTTCCCATTGCTTGGAAGAGTCTCATTTCTTTTGATGGGTTGTTTCCAGTCTAAAACTGCTAATGTCATCACTTCTCCTGATCATCCACCAGTTCAGCACATACCAGGATCAGGTCTGACTCTAGTTTCTGTCTTTTTTTTTTAGAAAAAAAAACATTATTTATGGTGTGTTTGCTTCTTAGTGGATGTGTAGATTAGTTTGTCTTTTGCTACTTCTGTCTTAACTCCTGTGTGCGTGTGTTTTAATGATTGTGGGTATTGGTGTAAAGTAGAAAAGAGATGGAAAGTGTACCTTTCTGAACTACACTCCAATAACTCCCCTAAGCCTTTTTTTTTTATGATGAAACTGTTTATGTGTTGCAGTAACTGAGGCCCAAGTGGATCATGATGACCAAGTGGATCATGACGACCAAGTGGATCATGAGGACCAAGTGGATCATGAGGACCAGGTGGAGCAGGAGAATCATGTTCCATGTTTCAAACGCTTTAGATTACGTGAACTGTACGATGCAACAAATGGGTTTAGTGGCAATTGCATTGTCCCTGAAGGTGAGATGAACACTCTCAATGTGGTTTACAGAGGAAAACTCGAAGGCAATGGTCTCGTCGCTGTCAAGCGATTATCTAGACTGACTTGGCCTGATGCTCAGCACTTTGTGGTAAGAATCTTAAAAAGGGTCGGTTCAAAATTTCAGTTTTTATATTATGTTTCATTGATCATCAGTGTCTAGTTGGAGACTGAAACGGTTTATATAGTTGTAGAAGGGGAAAATAATAGATTAGTAAGTGTCTATATTGACCAGCGAATATGATAATGTATATCTGAAACTTTAATTTGCAAAGAAAAGATGCCTTGGAACTTTTTTCTGTCTGAACTGTTATAGTTGATCTTGCGTTGACTAATGTTTTGACCTGTGGAATCAGGATCAGGCGACTGCTGTGGGAAAGCTTAGGTCGAAGAGATTGGTCAATCTGCTTGGATATTGCGTTGAAGGAGGCGAGAGATTGTTGGTGGCTGAGTATATGCCCTATGGTACTCTCTCAGAGCATCTTTTTCACTGTAAGATGTTCCTCCAATCTACTTCCCTTTTGATCTTCTCTGGCTAGAGACTTGATGCTCTCTTTTGTTGTGTAGGGAACCAAGAGACATTTCCTTGGGAAATGCGTGTCCGAGTTGCGTATTATATCGCACAAGCACTTGATTACTGCAACGTCGAAAACCAAAAGATCTATCATGATTTAAGTGCATCCAGAATCCTCTTTGATGAGGAAGGTGATCCTCGTCTATCAACTTTTGGTCTCATCAAGAACAGCAGAGACGGAATAAGCTATAGCACTGACTTATCTTACACTCCACCAGAGTTTTCAGAAACAGGTGAACTTTCTTTCTTATAGTACTTTCATGATTTAGATGAATTTAACGGTTATCTTTTCCATTTTTCAGGTACAATCATTCCTGAAAGTGTGATTTACAGTTATGGAAATGTTCTTATAGAACTTGTGAGCGGCAAACACATTCCACCGAACCTTGTAATGTCCCTGAAAGTTATCTTGTTTCATTTTACTCGTCTGTCATCTTAATATGAGACTAGTGATGAATGTTTCTATATCTCAGGCTGTCGATATCATAATGGAGAAAAATGCGATGCTACTCATGGATTCATCACTTGAAGGGAGCTTTGAGAATGAAGACGCGACTAAACTTGTTAATCTTGCTTCAAAATGTCTTCAAAAAAACCCGGACGTTCGACCTGATACTAAATATCTTGTCTCTGCAGCAGCACCACTACAAAAGATGGAAGAGGTTAAAGAATCATATAAGGAATACTCTATATTTTCTTTTGCCAAATAATAATTGATTTTTGTGTTTAGGTTTCATCTCATTTCTTGATGCGTCTGCCTACGAGTACAGTAATACAACCAAACATGCTTTCTCCTCTCAGAGAGGCTTGTTCTCGGATGGACCACGCGGCTGTATACGAGATTTTGCTTAAAACTGGTTACAGCGACGAAAGACCAGAGAGTGATGTACTTAGAGACAAATCATTAACCTAGCTAGTTCTTCCATTTGTTTTTTCACGTTCTAATATTGTCTCACTTTGCCCTCCACAGTTTCATCTACTGACACAACGAGTGCAGGAACTGGTTCAAACAAAGAACTTGGGAGACAATGCTTTCAGAGACCAGGACTTCATTAACGCGATTAAATCTTATTCAGAGGTACTCTATCCGTTTCATTTATCGTCGTCATTATGCACTTTAAAATTTGTTTTATTTTAAATTTTTCAGTTTTATCCATATTCTTTTATTTTCATAATTCTAAAATTACAACAAAGTAATACATTTATTAGAAACAAAACAGAGCATTTAGTTGTAACTAGTTGGTTTCCAACGCATGCGCAAAACATTTCCTTTTAAAATAATTTTATTTATTAAATTAAAATTATTTTACCGTTTTAAAATATATTTATTTCATTAAATTTAGTTATAATTAAGTTAAAATGAAAAATGGATTTTTATTTTAAATATATATATAACACTGTAATTTAGCGTAGATTTTGTTTTATATATTTGTTGGTTAAAATATATTGATTAATTAAACTTGTTATTATATTTATCTTAATTAATCATTAAATATTTAGATTATTGAATATCCGTAAATTTTGAATTTTAATCAAGTTTTGTTGTGAATTTGTTAAGATATATTTATAATTAGTTTGACAGGATACATGATACTATCAATCATAGTGTTATATTAATTATGTATACGATTTATAGTTACGGTATGTAGCCAAATTTTGTCATTATCCTATTTTAAGAATTTAATTTTATGGTGTGTAGGCAAACGAATTTATCAACTTATTTTAAGAATATTTTTAAAATTAAACTGTTTATAATTTTATAATAAATAGGATATATCACAGTTCTTACATTTTTCTTTCAAAATCAATGTGGTAATGAGACATAAATAAAATTTTAAAATCACTTCACAAATCAAATTTAAAAGACAAACAGCAAAGTCCAATCATTAGATTAGTGTTTTATATTTAAAACTCCTTGTAAACCTGTTTTTTTTTTTGTTACCAGTTGGTGAGGATGATGACCGTTCCATATGCGACTGTTTATGCGAGAAGGTCTTTCTCCTACTTAGTGACGGGTGAACATAATCCTGCGTTGAGAGACGCAATGCTGGCTCAAATTTGCATACCGGAGTGGCCTATTGCGTTTTACTTGCAGGCTTTAGCACTTTGGGAGCTTGGTATGGAGAGTGATGCTAGGGATATGATTGATAAAGGTGCTGAACTTGAAGCTATGCGACTACAGAGAGATCAGAGAGTCCGTAACCTTCTTTAATAATTTATTTTATGCAGCCGCTTCTGCTGTTCATCCTAAACCTTCTTTCCTTGTCTAGGCAAAAATATTAATGATTTATCAGCGAATTTCTATTATTAATTATTTTTATGAGCGGATGATTTGTTTTGAGTTTTGATTTTTTTTTTTTGTTTGCTATCTAAAAGCTGATTTTGATTGTTTTCATTTTCAGTGATGATACATGGGAGAAACAAGCAACTGATTTTTTTTTTCAATTTATGGAATGTTATAAAAACCTACTTCTTTGGAAAACTTTAACTTTACAGAAGATACAAAAGAATCGAATATGTTACCAGACATAATTTTTAAAGTTTTCATGTAATTATGTTATCGACCATGGTTTCAGATAATTTATAAATGTCTTACTTGTCGTAATAAGTTATATTTAATTTAGTAAATGGTTATATTTAAATGTGTTTTCTTATTTTATTTGAATATACTAAGTTGTAAATTTCAGAATAAATTTTCTAAAATTATAATAAGAGATATGTCTTAAATGATATTGACATATTTGAATTTTAATTATATTGTAACACTAGCAAAAAAATGCACATCTCAAGTGTTATTAGCTTTTTTATAAATATATAAACTTTTTTATAAAAATATAAAGTTGCATATTATTTTTAAATGGAATTATGACACATAAAATTCCTTGAAAACAAATGTAGTTAGATTTTTATAAATATATAAAGTTTTATATATTAATTTTGTAAAATAATTTTCTAAGTGATATTGCATGGATTTGATATTTAGGAAATATAATGATAAAAATGAAAAAATAAATAAGATACCTTTAAAAGTAAAGGTGAACTGTTTATTCTCTTAAAGAATAAAGATTTGTTGGAATGCAACAAATTTTTATTGCATTTGTCGTTCACATGGATACAGAATTACCAATTTAATTTGTAGAGTCTATATGAGTCTTCCATGAGTCTATATGTATCTTCCATGAGTCTGTTTCTGTTGATGACGACAAAAAAAAAATTGTTGGAGTGCAAAACTTTAGAAATGAGAGAATTAAGGATGGTTGGAGACGCTTTAACCTATAACTTTTTTAACACTGGGGATGATTGTTTAAATTTTGATCCAAATGGGGGATTTGAGAGTTTACCTACTTTGAATTTGGGCCACGCAAGTTTTTTTCAACTTGCTATGCTAAAGCAAAGATTGACATTAAACAAATGATTTCTAGTTCTTTTGTTTAATGATATAAAAATAGTTATATAAATGCAAATCATATCCATTCCTGGAAAAACAAATATGTCACATCCAAATATGACAATGTGTTGGTTGATTAACCCATATCTATCAACACATATGAACTCGCGCAGACTCGCACCTAGGCTACATGTACACATGCGTTTATCATAAATTTAACTGATTTTTTTTAGTCAAAAAATTTAACTGATTTATGCATGCATCTGTCATATATGGTACATTATTTTTTACATTCTTATTTTATTTTTATTTTGAAAAAGGCCGACATTCTTATTTTCCTGATTTATTATCTGAAGAACTAGCATTGATGCAACCTCAATTCGTCAAAATGAATGACAAAAAATATCTGGAACAAATTAAGCTCAATCAAAAAATATATGGAAGCAAAGCTTATAAAAGCCTTTAAATGAGGTTCACTACAAACCCTTTTTGACAGTTTAATTCACCACCAACAAAGTTCGAATCAATTTCAAAGCCTAATGTATTCTAATCAAAAGATAAATGATTTGATGCATTTATATTTCATAAAAATATTTAATGGTATATAATTGTATATTTATTTATTTTAAACTACTGTATTTGGAACTATAATAAAACTCAGTTCCGTGGCCGCACATTTTTTGTAGAAGGTTGAAGTTTGCAGCCTAAATCTATATAGATATATTAGGTTTTGATCAATTCTTAGCATTGATCTTATTAGTAGTTGTGAATAGACCAAAAGCGAGCGTATCAGACGGTCAATAAAAAGAGAAGGAGCCTAAGGGATGATTATAAAATTAGGGGACAAAGTGTCGTTAAGTGTAAGTGATAAGTTTTGGTCTGTGGCATCTTCTCATTTTCCGATTCATCTGATTCTGTTTGTTTTCTCCTTTCGAACTAATCTAATTTACAATAACATATTTTTTAGAAAAGGCTTATGTGTACAATTATGTTTTTCTTCTTCTTTTTAGATAATATGGTGTACATGTGCGTGTTTGTTAAAGTACCGAAACAGAGAAAGGAATACTAGCTTCGAGAATCTTATGTGTATTTCGTTGATTGGGAGTACATAATTATATTACAGTTGTAAGATCTAGTTGCCTAGGTTTTGATTGGTAAAAGTCAGAGAAAAATGGAGTAAATAAATAAGTGGAAATGAACTAAAAATAAAACATGTGATAAAAGTAGAGAGAACAAAAAAGTCAGAGTTATTATTTTGTAAATCTTAGGCTTTGATTTAATGGTATGTTTTAGTGCAACTTTTATTAATGAAAATTTTATTACTCTGAATTATACTATGAAATAGCCAATCAAGTAAGCTTGTATAGTTGTATTTTTCTACATTTTTTCCAATTACTATTCAAACAAAAGAAATCTTACTCACATTGTTGCACTAGATTTTATTGAGTGTAACTATTTTCTCTATTTTTCCTTATTTTTCACTTTTTTTTTCTTTCATTTTCACCTTATTTCTTTCTTTCATTTATTCTAAAAGTTGCCAGTCACACTTTTAGAATAAAAATTAGAGTGTGTTTTTCTCTCTCTGTATAGTAAATGCCTAAAATTGTGATAATCTCTTTTTACCTGATTGATAAATGTGTAGCACTGTAGCTGAAACTATAGTAAATTAATTCCATAGTAAATATTTATTGTATTAATACAGTCAAAACCTTAAAGTGTTACATGAACTATCCTGATAGTTCGACCAAAAAAATACTATCCTAATAGTCAATAAGTTGCTTCGGTGGAAAAGTAAAACAAAAGTCAGATCATAGTTACAGTAGCACTATTTCAGATTTGACTGCGATCTTTGGTTGCCAAACTGTCGGGGTTTTACCTTTATTGTTTTTTTTTCTTCTTAAAAAGTCACCTAATTGTCCTTCTTGTTAAGATTAGGGCTGGACATTTTATCCGTTAAATTTGATTCGATTCGTTATTCGTTTCAATTCGATCCGAAAATTCCGAATATCCGTAAACTTTCGAAGCAAAGCAAATACTAAAACTCAATATCCGTTAAAATCGAAGCAGATCACAAATACTAAAATTTTGGGAAACGGATATCCGATCCAATCCGGCAATATATAAATATATATATCTTGATTATATTTACAGTTTTAAATGTATAAAATTTTATAATTATTATTCTTACATATAATTTGACAAATTATATTCACAATATTACTTATATAAAACTATTACATAAAAGGAAGAGAAAAATTTTATGACAATTATAATTTTTTTCTTAAGTGTTGTATTATTATAATTGTTAACTAAGTTTAAAAATTTACAAAATATGTAGATTCCTATTTCTTTTAATTTTTATCTTTTATATCATGCAAAAAAATATTTTACAAAACAAATTTGTATCAAATTTTTAAGATTATTTGTATTAATCTAAACAGATGAGATATCCGTAAGTATTCGTAAATATCCGCAAATATCTATTTATTTCCGGATATCCGGTTTTTCGAATATCCGTATTTTACCGAAGCAAAACAAATCGAAAAATTAGATATCTGTGACATACGAAGCAAATCACAAATACCTTCGGAAACCCGGATATCCGATCTGCGCCCAGCCCTAGTACTTAAGATAACTAAATTGACTGCGATCGACAAAGTAACCTAATATTTTTGGAATGTTAAAAAATACACTAGTTAGCAAAAATAAGAAACGCAATGGAGGATCATTAGGTTTTTTGGGTAAAATGAGGATCATTAGTGTATTTGATCTTTGATATTTTTTTTCCTGGTAAAGAAACAACTAAAAATACATATTAAACTAAATGAATTTTAATTTAAAATCAATTGATAGTAAATAAGACCTATATCAGATATATATATTAATTAAAATCCCTTTCAATTTTCGATGTGAAATATTGTTTCTAATACTTATTTTTGAGATAATGATTTTTTGGCCATAAATCTTAGAATATTTAGATAATGGTCAATTAGCCAATCTGGGATTTGATCAGTTGTAGATCAGAATGGATAATATAGATCAAATTATGATACTATATTAAGTTAAATGGTTTCTAACCTAAAATTAAATGATGATAAGTATATTGACTCATATCTCCTATATAATAGTTAAGAATACAAATGTCATATATTAATTGAAACAAATAATATAAGATAAGTTTTGTTTTATTTTTTTTGGGTAAAAGAGATGATTATTAGTTTTGTTGGTCGATTGTACCAGTTGAGTCTATTAGATATCGTTCTTGCTCTTTAGCGGGCTGGATTAGTCAGTTTGGTGAGTAACACACTGCATCACAATCATGAGTTGCTTTTGTTGAAAACATTGCTCTTTGATGTGTCGGTTTCCTCTACAATTCATTTATGTTAGACGTGTATATACAAGTAACAAAAAAAAGACGTGTATATACAAATGTAAATCCAAAACATGCAATATCCAAAACGATTTTAATCATACATCTTGTTTTCCGTCAATAGTTAACCTTTTAATATATTTAGTTAGATTTAAACATGTGTATAAATGTAAGACATTAAGGTGTGACTGGTTTCCCGTTACCATCCGCAAATACAACTTTTGCGGTTCGTAGCGGTTGTTGGCGTTTTGCAACAATCAAACAAAACGCTTCAAATCACCTTAGATCGCTCTAAACTTCTTAAAATCAAAAGCTGGTTCCTACTAGTGTCTGCAATTGCGGACGGTTGCGGGTGAATAAATAAATATATAAAATTATTTTTAAAAATATTTTAATTTAAATTTTAAAATCAAAATATTATAAATAATATATATCTTATATTTTAATTTAAATTCACTAACAGTATAATTTTTATTTTATAAAAAATTAAACCAAAACTATTCAATATATTTTTAAACATTAATATATATACACATATATAAATATACATATATAAATAAAATAAATATTCTTTTAAAAATTGAATATAAATCTTCAAAATAAATTTTATTGAAACTATAACTTTCATTTGAACTAAAAAATGCAATAGTATTATTTATTATATGATATTAATATTAATTATATTTTATCATTGTAATACATTTTAATATTATAAAATTAAAATATATTAATATTGATAATTTATTATTGAACTGTTTCAATATCTATAATCAATCAGTCACAAATATTTCGCAAATACAACAATTTTTAATCATTATACAAATTATACGAATCAGTTAATAACGTTAGAAATCGCAGTTACCCACATCAATAAGCTCCCGCAACTGTAACCGTAATCGCTTCTTTTTAACCACTGAAACCGCTTTTGATATCACTATAGACAAATATTCGATGATGAAAACAATGTCGTCGGATTCGATTAGTTGGTCGGCTGTATTGGTTATTTTCAAAAAAAAAAAAAACTTGAACACCGGCAATGTTCGAATTCTAAAATAGTTTCTCAGTCACTAAAATATAAAAAATAATGAAATTAAAAATGAGAAAGAAAAGGTAGGAAATAAGTAGAAAAACAGCTCTTTAAGAATAGATTATAAAAATTTCAAGAGAGATTTATTTATTATTGGTTTGATTCACTTTTTATTTTAGAATTAATTAGATAATTAGATTGTATAAAGAATATTAGTATTATATTTGATGAAAGCCTTGTAATTGTAGTCTCTTAACCGGGGAGGATGCTAGATACATATATTCAAAAATATTAAATATGATGCGAATTTCTTATTTATAAAGGAAAATCTTAGTAACCACATATATGCAAAATATTAAACATGAGGCAAATGTCTTATTTTTAATGGAAATGTTAGTAACCAAATATAACTATCAAATATGATGCAAATGTGTTATTTTTAAAGGAATATCTTAGTAACCACATATATACATATTCAAAACTATCTGATTAGACCCTAGTGCAGTCAACACAACAGGTCCGTTATTCGTATTTCGCAGGCTTACTTCTTTCTTTACCTACCATATGACGTAGTTATCTATGCTTTTATATATCTTTTCTCCATTTTGTTGCCTTTTTCTCTTTCATTTTTTTTTTTGCCTAGTGTTCTCTTCAAAAGTGTAAACACCATTAGGGGTCAAGGATTCAAGGTGACCGTTCCTAAAGTATCGGGGAATATTCTAACCACATCATTGTTACAAGGCCCGCCTTTATTTTTAGAACCATACCTGACATTTCCATCTTGTGAAGTCATTCGTTTTTTTGTATGTTTCTTTGATCGGGTCTTACAAATGGGAACTAAACTTTAAACTACAACTTTACATCTTAAACAATAACACTACATTTTGACAGAAAGCCATATAACTAAATATATTTCGTCAAAGTTTCGTTATCTCTCATCTTAGATGTTTAAAGGGAATTTTGTCTTACTCATGCTGACGTGTAAGAACGGTGTTAAATCCTATTACGGACTTTAATAAACTAGGTGCTTAGACCCCGCGCAAGCGCGGAGTTATGGACATAATTTCATCTCAATATTTGCTAGGATTATTGTAATAGTGAGTTTTGCATTTTCGGTTGATCATTGTTTTTCAAGTTTTCAGAAGATCTATCTTCATATTCGCGACCACACTTGTTAAAGTGAACCCTCTACTTCGAAACTTTGTGGGAAGATGTTCGTCGTTAGAAAAGACAACACGTCATTGCAGATTATTTATTTCAAAACTTTTTGTCATATTTTTTCATGTCATTTCCTTCTAATAATTTTAATTTGTTGGCTGCATGTTTTAAATGTGTATATTTCTAAGTTTGAAAATGAGTTTAACATGTACTCTCACTCGTTTTCCTGTATGTGCTAATATATTGTGTATATTTTTAAAGGTGTCAATAATATATGAGTTTTGATTTACGATGTTATATCTATTTACTCATTGAAAAAGAGCTGACTAAATTGTAGATATTTTATTAGATACAATAACTTTACATATGCAATTTATGTCATTCAATTGTTTTGGAGGCAATTCTAGAAAATTTATTTGGTTATATTTTGTTATTTGTGTTCAAATTTATTTTCTAAAATATTGGTTGGTGAGTCAATATTAGTTATTAATTGAGGATTTTCTTGAAGGTTTTTATTATTTTTAACTTAAATTGTGAAAGGAAACAATTAAAGATACATTACACTAAAATAACGATATATATATAGGCAAGTAGTATCCAGTATTTTAAAATACCTAAAGTTTTTGCCAATTCTTTTCAGTAAATGTGATCTTATGAGGATGTATATGTACCATTTTCCATTATTTTGATAAAGTTAAACTCGTTTAACAATATATTAATGGTAAAGTATTTTGTGTTTCTTTCTGAACATTTTCAAATGAAATGAATTAAAAATATGATGAATTGTGTAAACCCGTAAACACTTTGGTTAAATTCAAAAGATAAAGAAAACCTCGTAAGAGATAAATATTTGCAGGAAAAAAACAAAATTTTAAGTGGGTGACAAAGATAATAGCTATTTTAAAACTACACATTGAAACTACGGTTGTGGGCTGATAGGAATAATAATTTCCTATCACTCACGTGGTGCTTACATTTTTTTCAACGTCCTCAATCTCGGTGAATTTGTTGCGCTACATTCTATTCATACCTTCTTCCCCACATGGTGTTATTGGCTTGCTCTTGGTGGCGTCTCATAATCGGAATGATCTGTTGGCTTAGTTGCAGCGGTGTGACTCATCATCCACCACAGCTAGATAAATCGTGCGAAACCATTTGATAAATCACTGAAAATGCCATCAATCGGTGGTGTACCGAAATATTTTTTTCGGTGTCATCAAATAAATAAATTATTTAATTAAAATATATTTAAATAATAATAATTTAAAATTAAAATTTTATTATATATTGATTATATATAATATTAGATTGTCAAATTATTGATTAAAATAAATATAAATCTTCAATTTAGAGAAACAAAAAACAAAAAAAACAATAACTAAATTAAATTGTGTAGCCCAAATATTAATGTGGATCCAAATAAAAGCGAAAAAATATATTGGACTTTTGGTATATAACAAAAAGAAATAAATAAAAATTAGGAAAAAAAAGAAATAAAAGAAAAGGAAAACAGATGCACTAAAGAGTGTTGAACCCGGGTTGGGAATTTTAAGGGTGATAGAAGAGAATTTAACCAACTGAGCTAAGATAGATGTTTGTATATGTTTTAAAGAAACTATTTATTATTTAAGAACAGTGGGACCTACAAAATCTTGATGTGTTCAAGAGGAGTGAAGTCTCCCATTATATTATAGATTTCATTTAATAGTAATTTTTTTTTGGGTACGATATAAAACGCCAAAAAGCATCAGAGCCGTTTTTTACGACCGAAAAGTTAAGTTATATTGGATTCAGACTAAAATTCTATTCTAAATGCATGTTGTGTTAAACCAGGTCGAAAACTCGAACATTCATAAATGTATAGAAACACGGGTTTCATATTAACTATTTGAAGGAACACAAAAATAATAATGGTGATGACTAATATAAATCTGAAATCAATAGTGGAATTAGGTCTGGGCGTTCGGTGGACCATTCGGTATCGGTCCTGATGATTCGGATTTTCGGATCTTCGGTGTTATACTCAGAAGGACCATTCGGGTTTTACTAATTATCGGATCGGGTTCGGTTGGTTCATTCTGGATTCAGTTCGGATCGGATGTAACCAATGTTTAAAATCGTCCAAAAAAATATTTTTTAAACCTCAAAAATCTACAAAATTTCTTTTCAAAATATATAAATTATTTACAAATCTAGTTAAATATTAGTTAAACTATCTAAATTAACTAAACAGTATTCAAAATAACAAATAAAACAAACTACAAAAATATTTTGAATACTCTAAAATATCTAAATCACCTTAATATATAGAAATATTAACATATTTAACTAGTTTCGGATATTTTCGGATTCTAGTTCGGATTTCGGTTCGGTTCGGTTCGGATTATAACCAAACTCCAAAGTACCAAGTTCATAAGTCCCGTTCGGATATTTTTGTATAACAGTTTGGATTCGGTTTCGGTTTTTCCGGTTCGGGTTTAGGTAGGTACTTCGGGTTGAGTTAAAAACGTCCAGGCCTAAGCGGAATAATATAACGTATAATATAGTGAAAAGCTGAAATATTTGGAATGAGAAAAATATATGTTAAACAACAATCAAAAAGTGATAGAATATTTTGTGTAGGTTAATAAAATATTTTAATTAGTTTTTAACTCACATGTCATATACTAGTATATAGCAAACTTTACGGTAAACAACAATCATAAAGTGATAGATAACATTTGTGTAGATTAATAGCATGTTACTACTTCGATATATAGAATTGACATAAAAACAAATTTATTGTTTAATAAATTGAAACCATGTAGTATTATTTAGTCGAAAACTGAATCGATCACCTCTGATTAATGATATTAATATATTATGGGATGGTTTCTATCTCGAAGCGTGTGTGTGAACAGCTGAACACGTCTAATAGCTTTTGACAGCAGGTAGGTCCAAGTTCTTTTGGAATTTTGGGAACTCTTGAGACAAGCAATGCCTTTATGTGCTTTCGGTGTGTCTTGTTATTTTTCTTCTGGATTTTAAAATGGCACTATAAAATAATACATATACAATTAATTATTCAATCCACATATATTAATTAATTATTAGTATGCCCCCGTAGTTCAAGACATTGTGCTATATATATCAAACGCTTCACAGCCATTCAACACTCTACCACCTTTGTCTTCTCTTAATCATTCTCCTGGTTTAATTACTCACTAATCACTTTTGATTTCTTATATAGCTATTCTCTGATTTAAAGTCAGAGCACCTTTTTCTCCAGCCAGTGTCTTTGACCCGTCGCAGTTACCTTCCCCTCAAATTCAAATTTCAGTCTATTACTCTTTGTTATTTCCAAAATTTTCCTTAATTTTGTGTCTATTGTTTTTCTCAATATTAAAAAGAGGAACCTTGTGTCATTGAGCTGATTTTCTTAATTGTAATCATACGATTTCTTTCGGACAATGATCTTGTCACAAAAAGAATGCAATCAACGTGAGTTGCAAGCTTTTCTTAAGAACAAGTCAAGTGTCGAGAAAAGTTTCTATTTCTGGATTTTCAAAATACTGAGTAGATTTGATCGCTAGATCTCTCGTATCACAAACAACAAGTGTGAATCATGCAAATGGGAAGTTCATGTTTACCTCCTGGATTTAGATTTCATCCAACTGATGAAGAGCTCATAGGCTATTACTTGAGTAGAAAAGTCGAAGGTCTCGAGATTGAACTTGAAGTCATTCCTGTTATCGATTTATACAAATTCGATCCTTGGGAGTTACCAGGTAATTTATAAAAAAAAATGTCTGAATAAATATCATCTATCAATTTATATCTAACTGTTATATCTTCTTTAATTGTTATCTTTGTTGTTTTAGATAAATCGTTCCTACCCAATAGAGATATGGAATGGTTCTTTTTCTGTCCAAGGGACAAAAAATATCCAAACGGTTCTCGAACCAATAGGGCTACAAAAGCCGGTTATTGGAAAGCAACCGGTAAAGATCGGAAAATCACTTGTAAATCATCTGGTGCTATAACCGGATACCGGAAGACACTAGTTTTCTATGAAGGTCGTGCCCCATTGGGTGATAGAACTAGCTGGTTTATGCATGAATATCGCCTTTGCGGTGACGATCTTTCTCAAAAATCACCAAATTTGAAGGTTAGAGATTTATCATATGTTTTAATATCTTCATCCCTTTAATAAATGGAAAGAAACCTAAGAACCATATATACATGTTGGAATTTCAGGGAGCTTTTGTGTTATGTCGTGTAGTCAAGAAGAACGGACTTAAGACCAAAACTTTGAAAACTAAAAACGAACAAGCTATTGGTTCAGGTTGCTCTAGCCTTGCGACCTCTCCATGTCGAGATGAAACAGCGCAGTTTCAACCTTTCAAGCCTTCTTTAGCTACAAACGAATCTTCAAGCATTTGGATTTCTCCTGATTTCATCCTTGATTCCTCCAAGGTACGTACTAATATCTAACCCAAAACATTTTTGTATATATACACAAACACTGGTCTGATTTGGTCTTGTAATATTTAAATATAGGATTATCCTCAAATTCAGGAGGCGAGTGCTTCAGAGTACTTTCCCAACTATAATTTTCCAGTCAATGAGGCGAGCTACCAGGTGGGATTTCCGGAGAGTTCTTATTTAAACATTGATCAGGAAAACTATGAATACAACCAAACCGGTCACTGGCCAAATTATGAATACGACCAAACCGGTTCATTCGGTTGCTCAAACCTTTTCTAGGTAGAAGGAAATGTGTGGGTCTTCAGGACAAAAACGCCTTTTAACGTTCGAGTCCTTGAAGAAGATAAAGTTGGTTTCTCATAAATATAGTATAGAGTCACTTACATTTTATTGTTGAGAATATAGTTCTATATATATTGGTTTTTGGTTTTTCTTTTGATTTTACTAATTAATATATTGTATGCTATGGAGTGGCTATTTTAAATTCCTAAATTGTTATATAATAGTCTTTATTTTACATTCCAACATATATGTAAAGAGAATGCCGCATCTCCCAATCATTAACTGGACCAAACTTACAACCTTTAAACCAACTTTGGAAGTGATCATAGCAAACACTTGCATAAGAAAAAATAATGAATTCGTGACCATTTCATATCTTAAAAGTTATGTTGATACATCGTTTTTGAAATCAATAAAGGGGATCTGGAAAAAAAATGGAAAAATATACTGTACGACGATCAGAACTACATACAAGGGGCAAATGTGACGCAGCAAATTGTTCAAAGATGTTTAATAGCTTAAAAGTTTGCAATTTTTCACTTGTTGGAGAGATTTATCATTATTTCTTTAAAATGTACAAGAATATTAGTTTACACTTTTTGTTATTCTGATTGAACGACTCGATCACTTTTAGAGATTATTATACTTTTACTTCACATCAAATTTCCCTATTATGATTAGTGACTCCATAATTTTGAAGGATTTATTGCTTTTTAACACTTCACAACAAGAATATTAGTTTACACTTTTTGTTATTCTGATTGAACGACTCGATCACTTTTAGAGATTATTATACTTTTACTTCACAATTCACATCAAATTTCCCTATTATGATTAGTGACTCCATAGTTTTGAAGGATTTATTGCTTTTTAACACCTCACAACAAGTAGCAGGAAAACGAAAATGAAAAATGTTAGACATAATATTAAAAAGTATTTTTGATCTTATGAATATGAAGTGCTGTGTTTATAATATAATGTGAGTACTAGAAAAGAAAATCACATGTTCTAGTGTCTCCATCCTTCCTCTTTTTTTCTTTGAACAACGTGTCTCCATCCTTCCTATTTACGGACTTTACATGTCTAGAAATACCCACCTGTGGACGGACAAATCATAAATCAAGTTTTCTCACAGGTTTTCATCTATCATCCAAATTCCAAATATTTTTAGAGAGAATGACAATCTAATAACTAATATTATTTTGTTGTGAGATACTGAGATGGAGCCAAAAAATGAAAACCACGTGGTGTTTTGTACTCAGAAACTACTCATCTTTTCTTTTTTTTCGACGATCCATCAGTTTTCAGGACCGGCTCAACATGGGGGAACAGACTATGAGCCTCCAAGTGTAGGAGGTTCATTATTAGATATCATCAAGTACAAATACTTTTTTTTCAAGTACAAATACCTTTTTATGAATAATATTTATGATTTGTGACTTTACTTTTAAGATTTAGGATTATTTTGGGTTTTGCAAGTGTAATTGTTGTCATCTTTAGAATGTTTTTTCTTTGATTTCTGAGAGTTTAGGGATATTTTCTTTTTTTTATTGTTAGAGAACTTTTTACATTTCATTTTAGAAAACTTACACGAGTATTTGCGTCCCTTGCAATTCTTTGATATTTTTACATACTGAACAAATTGGGTCCATAGCTCAGTGGTAGAGCAATTGACTGCAGATCAATAGGTCACCGGTTGGGCCCTTTCTTTTTTGAAGTTTGTTTCCTTTTTTTTTGGCTATTCCTTTTTTTTTCTTCTCAAGTGTTAATATTATAAATGAATACGGTTGCATTTCAAGATTAATGTGCGGGTCTTAGACATTGATTCTCCACCACTACTACTAAACGATCAACTAATTCAGAAGAGGAAAAACGAAAGTTTGAGACACAAGAGAAGAACTTTTTGTATCTCCAGAAAAACTTATATGTTCTCGCCAGTTGCCATAAGATGTTTGTCTCGATAAGATTACGGTTTATTTGGAATCTAATGTCAAGACTTAAGTTGGATGATATAAAATCATCCTAATGAAAACGAAGACACTAAAAGGTATGATTCCTATTTACCATCATCGAGGGTGGACAAACCGAATCATACCGAACCAAATCGAACCGCATAATCGATTCTTTATACCGACCGGATAAATAATTCCCCCGTCTTTTCAAATATACACACCAAGTAAAATAAAATAAATTATTCCGCGGCGCCGACACTGATCACAACATTCGCCGGTTTTTCGCACCGGACATCGTCAGCCGTCGGATCACGCGCATTATCATACTCCTTAAAACACGCGATCCTTCCCAACTCCTCCACTTCCTCGATTACATTATCAAGCCTCGCCACCATCTCCACCAGCAACGACGCAAACGCCGCGAACGGCAAAGCCTCCGAGAACTCAAGGCTCGTCATCACCGCTATTTTGCTAAGCTGCGGCCGTAACATCCTCCTCTCTCCCGCCGCCGCCGACGTCGTCTCGGACCTGTTATTGTTCTTGAACGATCTCCTGTACTCCATCAAAGCTGACGTGTCCGTCCTGAAGCTAGACAGCGAAACGGCGCCGCTTTGGCCTTGACGTGAGCCCTGTTCGGTGGGTTTACTCGAAACGTCGTTTGCACGGTTGCGTTGTGAAACTGCGTTTTGGTGTTTATTGTTCTGGCGATGGAGATTGGACCCGAGGAAGAGTTTAGGCTGAGACTTGATAGCCGAGTTGAGGTCTTGGAGTGCCACGTGGAGATGATCGGAGAGAATCTCAGGCGAACAGTGACGGTGGTTTGAGATGCTATCGGCGAGTTCCGACAAAGCTTTGCATACTTCTCCGGCTAATCTTACACAAGGATCCTTGAAAAGAGCGCGAACAGATCTTGGAGTCTTGAAAGAAAATTAACAAATAAAGAATCAATTAATTTAATTCAGTGTGACTTTAACAAATGCATTTTATTAATTTGTAATTGCACTTACTTGAATCTCAGTTTGTAAACAACCGTGAAGAGCAACAACAGTGTAACCAAACTGACGAAGAACAGCTCCAACTTTAACATATTGTTGACATGGGAATCTATGACATCGTCTCGTGTGTCTTGGCTCCCAGTTTGCATATAGTGCCTTTAATTTCATAAAATCATATTATTTTGTGGGTTTTATTTTACTTATACTCAATTAAAGAACTATAAAAAGACTTACGAGTGTTTCATCAATGGATTTAGAATCCAAAACAGCTTGATACCCTTCATAGATTTTGTCTTTTGAATCTGATGATGTTTCTTTCTCTTTCTCCTCAAAGTACTCACTCACACATGCTACAAAATAAAACATATATTAAAAATGGACATGAATTATGTTATTTCTAAGATGTTTAAATATTATCAATTCGTTATGTACCTTCTATAGAGCGACAGAGGCCTTGGAGTTTACCAACGGTGGTCTTGTGTAGATCTTCACCGGACCAGATAGGAAAAACAAGAAGGCTCATGAAAAGACATATTCCGCAACCGATAGCTATAGTGTACAATCTATCGTGTGCTATGTTTATCACACTGTCTACTCTATAGCTCGAAACCGTTATGAGATTGAACGTCAGGAGAAATATCACAACACCATAATCGTAGTTCTTCTTTATATACGGTATAAATCTTATATATGTTGCAGCCGCTCCTGTAATAATTTAGAAAGAGGCACACAAGTTTTAGTAGTTTTATAACAAAATCACATTTCATGCTTTTCATCACAGAAGATATATATCATGCATGTTTAAAGAACGGAAACTCAACTAATATATTCTTGAAATTTGTACAAAATAATCAGACGTATACACCTAAAGTTGTTATACAATAAAAGGGTAAATATATAGAATAATACATACCAATGATAAAAACAGAAGTGCCAATGAAGATAGCTCGAAGAACTTTTCCGGAATCATTTGCAACAAACTCAATGAAAAATGCCAAAGATCCCGCGATTAGTGTTCCTAGTCCTCTATTAAGCCCTTTGCACAACGTTGCACCTAAAGAATCAAGAAATCCATCACATGTTATATATATGACACTAATTAAATTACTATATTATGTATGTACTATAAAAGGATCATTGGCACTTGGGTACACTTACCGGCAGAGAATTCGAGAACGACGACGACGGTCATGACAGCCCAAATCGCATTGCTCCCAATGTCTTTGAAGAGAGGCTCCATGAGATATAACAAAGAGACAAGTGTCAAGGAAATACCTACTTTAAGGGCATGTATTACCCTTCTCGGATCTTCTTTTCCGACATCCCAAAGCCTTTTCGGAATCTTCTTGATTTTCTCGGAAGGTTCTAACACTTTCCACTTCTTATTTCTCAAAGCTTCCTCCATCTCAGTGCTTCCTACGTGAACCTTGTTGGACATTTTAGTGGGAGAGAAAATATGGTTCTATATTTCTCTCTCTTTCTTTTTGTAATAGAATGTGTTGTTATTGTGCTACTCTCTATATATAGCTCTTTGTGTGTTGTGTGTGTATATGTGTATATAAAGAGTGATGGGGATCTATGGTTTGCGTACACAGTTGTTAATACGTGTGATTGTGTTGGTTGAACTACGAAATTTCATTTATTTGGTTTCGATTCGTAAATTTTTTACTTGACTCATGATTTTACAAAATCACGATTAGATGGTTTAAATGTATTTTGATGTTTATACATTCTGATGAGAAAATAAAATATCATTTTGCAATTTCGCTTAATGGTCATTTTATTCTATTTATCGCGTATTTTTTTTTTTACTTTTAACGATTATTGTTTGTAGAAAATACAAAAAAAACTATTCAACGCTCCCAGTAAATATAAAACCCTCCTGATGTTACTTTTTACCTCTATATGTGTATAGTATACTTTTACATAGTTGCATTTAATAGGTACATAAATAATATTCTCTTGTGGCAAGTGATGAAAGATGAGATTGCTGGGTTTCACATGACTTGTAAATATTGATGTTGATATTAATTGAAGTTCCTTTTTCTATTTTATTCACAAGATCGAAAATGAGAAGTCAAAAGTTACGTTGTCAAAAAAAAAAGAAGTCAAAAGTTACTGAAAAGGATACTAAACTAACATACGTTACATAATAGTACTAAATTACTAACTATAAAATATGAGATCCAGTTATTATTATTAGACATTAACATTTGCACTGTATAATAATATGAATGTGTTATCCAATGAAAACTAATTTGTTAAAAAGATAGTTCGAAAAACTAAATCCTTATAGCATCACTAATGGAGGTTTCTCAACAATCTCTTACATATATAAGTAATTAGAAAAGAGGAGATAGACGGATAAATCTTAAGAAACAATTTCTTGTAGAGATTTTCAGCAATTTGTAAAGTATTTTCTTGCTATGTTTTTTGTTGGCTAAACTTTTTTGTGTTAAGAACTTAATAACGAAAAAAAGTTATTAATACTATATTAACAAAAGACGTCTCTTACATGATGCTGATGCTCTTAGTTAATTTAACGTTGTTATCTTAGACTAAATACAAAAGTAGGACATACACATTTTAGTTACATTAACTAGTCGAACATAATTAAAACAAACTACCAGTTGTTTTCTTATTACATTAATTATGTATGCGAGGAATGAAAATTAGTTATCACTTAATTTGTATTAGGTCAAAAAGGGATTAAATATGTTGAGTCCTTACATGAACTTCTATTTTACAACACAATAAATTATTGATCATCTGACCAATATAACAAATGTAACAATCTACACGAACACAAACTCAAATTGTATCATGATAAATCATTAACGATACAACGTTTTATTAGGAAACATACTGGTGATAAAATATAATACAGTCTAAAAGCATATGACTTTTACTTATAAAAAAGAAGTCTTTAACAAGTTATCAATATCTCAACTAAAGTTGACATTTTGGATCTTTGAAAGCCGTACCAACGTTGACACATAACACATGTATACCTTCTTTTTATTGCACGGGGACAACCAATTTTACAAATTGCGTTTTAAATCACATTACGCAAACTAAATGCCACGTTAATGAGTAAATACGAAACCGCCATGTAAAATTCATAATATCTAAGCTATTCATATCTAACCAAAATTAACTTCTGACTTCGAACAAGAAGGAAATAAATACCACATGAGACGATTATAGTTAACAAATTAATGGACTACACAATTTGATATTTCATTTTCTTTTTTAACTGGAAGGTATTTCGCTGTATTGCAACGTCTATTTGGCAAGATTGATTTAAATATATATATTTTTGGAACAAAATTTAAATTTATATAAAATAATTAAGTCCGAAATAAACTGAAAAAAAAACATGAAGCAATAATAATATTCTTACTGCTTCGGCTTGGAGAAATATTGTATAAAAATCGTATGTCTCTTACCGTATTCTTCCACCAAAAAGGGAAAAACGAACGTGAACAGTATTAATGATCACACGGGTTGCGACTTTTGAGTTGATACACACAACTCATTAAAATGGATTTGTTGGAAATACAGTTATGAATTCACCGTCCAAAGAAAATTGTATTTTTTCTTCTATGTGGCTGATTAGTTAACCTGATTAGAATATGTTTTAATTTGCGTAAATAAAACAAGGTTTCTGATGATCCCAACTCCGATCAGCGCCGTATAGTCGATCAACCAACTCCATTGATTATATTATTTTTAAAAACCACGTTCATTGTTGCAAAATGCAAGAAAATCAAGATGGGTGATGGGTTGTTTACATGTTTACAAAAGGTTGATTTACAAATGGACATCTTTTATTTTCTTGATCAACTTGATTTTGTTACTGCAGATATTTTTGTTCTACGTTGAGTATGCAGTCACATATTATTCAAAATGCAAGATATGTAATAGAATATTTTTGTTACAAAAAAAAAGTTATAGAATTTTTTTATGATACTTTGGTCTTTATAAATTAACTTTATTTTTATCGAAAATTATGACTAATTGTATATTACTGATTTTCTGATAACTGGTTGGTTTATTTTTTTAATTTTTATGATAATTTTTTAAAATGTGGTTTATTTCTTTTGTTTTTAGCCAAAACATCAAAAATCGTATTGGTTAAGTTATCAAAATGACCAATAAAGATTTAAATATACGATTCTTTTTGTAGTGTTGTCTGTCAAGGTGAGATCTTTGTATGCAAACTTGACAGTTGTTTCTTTACTTTAGGGTGTTGTGTTGTTGAGCTTATGAGATTTCAGATTTCTCGTGTGTTGTCCACGTCGCTCATGTGGGCTCTCTCCTCGTGTCAGAAGAAAAGATAGTTGAAGAAAATGAAATACCAACAAAAAGAAACTTTGGTTCATGTTTAGTAAGCCAAAAGAGATTGATTATATCATGTGTATAAGCACAAAGAAGTAGTAATACATATTACAAAGTCCAATAGATGCAAAATTAAGTGTAAACACAAACCCCAAAATCAGTTGTGTCTTTCTAATTATAAAACTAGTCTTGTTTTGCTCAAGATTCAGAAACAAAATTTCATCTCAGAATCTAATTAATACTCTATCATTTGCTGGTTTTATTTCACATTTTCGAGTCTTGGCATAGTCTTATCAAAGTTAGTATCATCTTTCACGTTTGTGAGTTTGTCTCCCTCTTCCAAAAACTCATCCGCGAATCTCCATCTTAATCAACTCTTAGCCGTTTTGTATACCACCTTAGTCCCTGATTCAAAAGATAGAAAACCATAACATAGTGTAGGAATAAAAACAAATATACAAGAGGAAGATAATGCAATCTCTTTACTAAGTAAACTCCACTACTAATCCAGTGACCTAAACGGATTCACAACGGAAATCAAGAATTCAGGTTGCTGGAGGGATCACAACAAAACCTAGATTGGGTTGAAAATGTTAAACACCTTCTGTGAGGACTAGAGAAGAAAAGCCACAGAAAAGACTGTTGGACCCAAAATCAACCACAAATAGAATGGACCAAAGGTCCAAACTTAATAATGAATCGACCTTAGTCAAAGGAGGTCGTCGACCCAGTTCACAACGATCCGAAATTAATTTAGAATAGAAATCAAGCCGGTTAAAACCAGTAAGGAGATGATTTTCTAAATACAACAGGATGAGCCCGATTACGAATGAGAAGACTCCACAGATCGAGAGGGAAGGTGAAGAGATCACGGAATCAAACCACTATAAAAAAAGAGATCAAGTCAGGAAGAAAAGACACGTGAAAAAACCCTAGAGAAAGAACAGACTATACTTCGACTTCTTCGAGTTCGCTTTAGATCCATTCTTTGTTCAATCTCATTTGTAGCTCTCGATCTCATTTATTTATTATATTCAACCTTCATAGATCAATAAAAGTTCATTTTCATCAACCGAAATCTGATTAAATCGTTGTGTTCTAAGGATATTGTTGTCTATATCATTTTTTTCTCTAGTTTAACATCTCAAACACTACCAAATATTTAGTGTAGATTTTTGGATCAACAAAGACTATGTGATTGTGAACCAGTAAAATTATGGAAAAGTAAATGATAAAGTGAGTTTGAGAAACTGCCGTTGTAAAATGTCGTTCATCTTATTCCACTACCAAATACAGAACTCATCTTATATAGGACATCTACTAACTATGCAATCTTCCAAAAGTTTCAGCTGAGAAAGTGTGCTGACTTTTCCAATTTCTCAGGTATCGTATAACAGAAGGAGTGAATCTTCCACTACAAGAAAACACGGCATATTCCGACGAACATTCCGACGGATGGAGGGTCGTCGGAATTTGTTGACGACATACCGACGACATACCGACGAAATTTAAAAAAACGAAGTCGTCGGAATGTCGTCGGAAAATTTTGACGACTTTCGGAGAAATATGTGTCCGTCGGAATATAGTGACGGAATTCCGACGACATACTGATCATATATATAACCGTTGAGGTCGTCGGAATTTCGTCACTATATACTGACAAAATTCCGACGACTTTCCGATAATATAAATAACCGTTGAGGTCGTCGGAATTTCGTCACTATATACTGATGAAATTCCGACGACTTCCCGATCATATATATAACCGTTGTGTTCGTCGGAATTTCGTCACTATATACTGACGAAATTCTGACGAACTTTATGACAATTAGATATGACTGTTTTATAGCCGTTTGAGATTGGAAAACACCGACGGAATTCCGACGAATATGACCGTTGGTCGTCGGAATTCCGTCAGAATGTCGTCGGATTGCCTGAACCATTTTCCTATAAATGCAACCTCTCCTCATTCAACTCATTCACTCCTCATTCACTCTTCACTCTCTCTAATCACAATAATTCGAGAAAATCATGTCTTCGGAGTTTATTATCGTTCGTGGATGGATAAACCTCATATGGATCCCAACACCAATTTGCTTACAGATGAATACGGTCAAGGGATTGGAGAATTCATGAGGCTTGTTCAACAGCAACGAATCAAAACCGTATGTTAAGATGTCCCTGCTCTACTTGCAATAATAATAGAGTTATAAAAGAATTTGATGTTTGGTCTCATTTGTATATGAGAGGGTTTTCACGTAATTATAAAGTTTGGTATCTTCATGGAGAAACTGGTTATGAATATGGTAGTACTTAGCGAACCTCAGTCTGTTAGCGAACCTCAGCCTGATATTAGGTTAGAAGAACCTAGAACGGATATAGATTATGGTGTAGGTACTGGCGGATGGTACATGATCATTATCGAGGGAAGAACCAAACCCGAATCTAGGAGATTTTTGACATGTTGGATGCAGGAAAACAGCCTTTATATAAAGGTTGTAGAGATGGTCATTCACCCTTATCATCTGCAACTAGATTGATGGGTATTAAGACAGACTATAATTTGGCTGAAGAATGTGTGGACGCGATTACTGATTTTGTCAAAGGTATTCTACCTGAGGATAATCTTGCACCGGGTTCATACTACGAGGTTCAGAAACTTGTTGCGGGTCTTCAACTACCGTACGAAGTGATAGATGTATGTATTGACAACTGCATGATCTACTGGGGAGCTGATAAGGAACGGGTTAAATGCAAATTTTGTAGGAAACCTCGTTATCAGGAGACGAGGGGAAGAGTTCGGTCCCGTTCAAAAGGATGTGGTATTTGCCTTTGACGGAAAGATTGAAGAGGTTGTATCAGTGTGAACGCACAGCAAAAGCAATGAGATGGCATGCAGAGCATTCCACAAATGGTGAGATTAGACATCCTTCAGATGCGAAGGCTTGGAAACATTTCCAGTCAACATATCCGAATTTGCGGAAGAGAAAAATGTTTATCTTGGATTATGTACTGATGGTTTCAGCCCATTTGGAAAGCATGGAAGACAGTATTCTCTATGGCCGTTATTGTGACACCGCATTTACCGCCGAGCTTGTGCATGCGACGAGTTTTGTTCCTCTCAATTCGTCCACGGGCAGAGCATCCTAAGAGATCACTAGATGTGTTTCTTCAACCACTGATATATGAGTTGCAACAACTATGGGCATGGTTTTGAGACATCGATGTTTCGTGCAAAGAAAATTTTCATATCGGGCAGTACTTATGTAGACAATAAGTGACTTTCCAGCATATGGTATGTTATCCGGATGGACAACACATGGGAGGCTATCATGTCCATATTGTCAAGATGACACATATGCTTTCCAACTAAAGCACGGAAGGAAAACGTGTTGGTTTGACTGTCACGAAGATTTCTACCACCTGATCATCCATACCGAAGGAGTAAGACTTTGTTTACGAAGAACAAGCAGATGTTTGATGGTCCACCGAGGAAGTTAGTGGGGAAGATTTGTGGAAACAGTTGAGGGATTTTGGTGCAGATAGAGCGTCGACGTAGGTGGACATGAAAACATTCGAGTCGATGCGGTTGGAGAGCTACATAACGGCACAAAAAGTATTTTCTGGGATCTGCCATATTGGAAGGATCATCTTTGCGGCATAATTTAGATGTCATGCATATCGAGAAGAACTTTTGACAATCTGATGAACACAATCCTTAACATCCAAGGTAAAACGAAGGATAATTTGAAGTCAAGGTTGGATTTAGTCGATATATGTGATCGAACTTCACGTTGATGAGAACGGTATGGCCCTTTTCCCATTTATCGGCTGGATGGTGCTGCAAAGAAGAGTTCTTTGATTGGATTACAGATAGAGTGCAATTTCAGACGGTTATGCATCAAATTTGCGGAACTGCGTTGATAGAAGCGAAGGAAAGTTTACTGCTTAAAGAGTCATGATTGTCATGTAATTATGCAGCGCCTCCTTCCGTTTGCTTTTCCACTATTGCCACGTAATGTTCATGAAGCAATTGCAGGTATCTTTTATCTTTATATTTTAAATGATTTTTATATTTTATGCTTATATAAACCTAATACTTATGAAAATTTTGTCTTTTATCTATGTAGGGATAAGTGTTTTCTTCCGCGATTTATGCACCGGCGGTGACTCCAGAGGGTATTAGTAATCTGAAGGCAAACATACCAGTCAGCATGTGCAACCTCGAGAAGATATTTCCTCCATCATTCTTTGATGTAATGGAGCATCTTGCTATTCATCTCGCAAGAGAATTGGAACTTGGTGGTCCTGTGCAGTACCGATGGATGTATCTTTTTGAGCGTTATATGCATCATCTGAAGAAGAAGGTGGGAAATTCAAGCAAGGTGGAAGGATCTATAGTCATACGGTGATCAATGAAGAAACTGCAATCTTTGCTGAAAACTATTTTCCATCGAAGTGCATACAAAAAACCGAAGACCTGCTCGGCATGATGACAGAGGGGAGAGAGCAACATATCATGTTACTGTCCCAAGCATGTTCAGGGAAATAGGACGACTTAGTGGAAAACCCACGGGAGACTTACGAGACTGAGCTCATTTGCAAACATATTTGCTAACCAACTGTGAAGAACTTCAACAATATGAGAGGTAAAAATATTCATTTAAATAGTTAGATTAATATATATTCAATAAGTTTGATTCATATTGACAATATCTTTTATATAGTGTTTATATGGCGAGTTGCATATGACTCACGGGCATCGCACGAAGATGAGCTTCAACAACTCGGACATAACGGATTTGCTACATGGTTTCTTAGTTATGTGAGTCATATATCATATTACCCTATGCAAATGATATATTAGTTTATATTAAATATAAAGTAATTAACTTTCCACTAATATATGTCTTTAATTTATAGGTGGATGATGGTTTGGCTAGAGGTTTTGTGTTCGATGATTGGATCGAAATTGTGGGGACCAAACTTTGTGGTCAGATCATATCCAAAATATTGTGCGAGGATATGCATTCACAAGAAAAGGTCATTCGAGATCAACATATGATGCTGGTGTTTCGTCTTCTTCGGTGATGATGTCTACTACGGCAACATAGAAGAAATATTGGAAATCCAGTTTCCTGGTATGGTTGGATTGCGGTGTGTAGTATTCTATTGTGATTGGTATGACACCACCCCAGATAGAGGAGTGAAGACAGATCGTTTGGTGTTACATCAGTTCATTCGTGGAAACTTCAATATTATGATCCTTTCATTCTAGCTTCAAGCTGATCAGGTATATCAATTTATTCATAATTTTTAATAACATAATTAATGGTTTATATTTTACTAATATTTGTATAATTGATAGGTGTGTTACATCAGTTACCCTCGGGTGACGTCTGAGACGATCCATGGATCACGTAACACAAATCAACCCAAGAGGACGAGTGGATGGAACTTCGATAATGAGCCATTACAACCAGACTCTACCAGCAACGTGAGTGCAGTTGAAGATTTGGGAGATGTTGGACTCGTTGAGAATTTTTCGAGTTTGGACTTGATGCTATTGTACATTCGAGTCGGTGAGGTTGGGGAGTTTGATGAAGATTCTGAAGATTCTGAAGATTCTGATTAGGAATTCTTAATTATAACATCTTAGTTAAGTTGTAATTTTTTTTTTTTTTTTTAAGATTCCATTTATGTGGAAACTACATACCGACGAATGTGGTTTATTCATGATTTACAATAGTTCAAATTCCTCGAAAATTCTGAAATTCAGAACCTCTCAGGTTGTTGAATGTCGTCAGAATTTTCCGAGGAATTTCGACGACTATTGTAAATAACATTTTCTACATCAAAAAATACTTATATTCGGACACAAAACTTTGAAAATAACACATATTAAGTGTTTAGTATAATATTAGATCACAACCGTTCCAATATAACAACTCATTAAAATATTTATATATGTATAAATATATTTTCTTAACATCTTATCTTCACACACATATACTTATACAATCATATTCATCTAATCTTATACTACAAATTTTTTTGTGTGAAATTTTGTTATGAAAACATTTTCATAGTTAAATCTTTATGCAAATACTATAAATATTATCAAAGATTTGGATTTTGCATTTACAAACTTGTTTTAAAGACCTAAACACAATGTCGTCGAAATCCGTCGAATATACCGGAAATTCTGAACCTCGAGTTCAAATTCGTCAAATTCCAAATTACCCGGAAATTAAACCGTGAAAATTTTCGTGAACCGTAATTGGTTTAAGTTTAATGATTCCGACGGAATACCGACGAACACGTCCGTCCGGAATCATTAAACTTAAAACCCTAGCTTTCTTCTTCCTTCTCATTTCGCCGCATCTCTTTCTTCTTCCTCTCCGCGATTCGAGGCTCCTCCTTCTCCGGCGACTCCGGCGACTCGGCGACGTCCCTCCTCCTCTCTCGGACGTCTGTTCTCCCTCTCCGACATCTCCCTCCCACACACCATAAACATGTAATTTTCTTAACTTTTTCAATTTTAAGATTTAGAAAGTTAGATCTTGGGATTATAGGTTGTTTGATTGAAAACTTTAGGATTGAATGGATAATTAGGATCTATTAGTTAGGGATTGTTGTTTACAAACTTGTTTTAATTTTTTTTTTGGGGTTTAATAATTTCTGTTTGTTGAAATTCAATAATTTTGTGTTTTTAAATGTATTTCTGATTTTTAAAAACGTTTTGGGGTTTCAGTAATATATTATATATAATAAAACGTTTTAAATTTTTTATAATTTTAAAACATATTTTATAATTATAAACATTTTAAACATTTTAAATATTTATAAACATTTTTCTATATTTATAAACGTTTTAAAACATTTTTATAATTATAAAAATTTTAAATATTTATAAACATTTTCTATATTTATAAACGTTTTAAAACATTTTTATAATTATAAACATTTTAAAGCATTTTATAATTATAAATATATTAAAACTTGTAATATTAATTTTAATATATTTTAAATATTTTAAACTTTTACTAATATTTATAAACATTTATAAATATTTATAAACATTTATAAACATTTATAAATATTTATAAACATTTTACAAATATTTATAATCTTTTATATATATATATATATATATATATATATAAATCTTTGAAAAGGTTTCTGATTTATTAATTTTAAAAATTTTAGGTCCGACGAGGCACGCCGTTCCACCGTCGTTCAGCACCCGTGGCGGAGAGTTGTTCGGTGAGTACTTCCGTGCATCGGGATCGTCTCAGAACAAAACTTCGGTTCCGCTTATGTTCCCGCTTATGTTCCGCTCCTGTCGATCCCGCTCATGCTCAGCGAGGCAGGGGTCATGTCATTGAACTATTGGTTCAACAACCAGGTCGAGCATCTCCGGTTCTCCATCCCAACCCCGGGATATACAACTTGGTTAGTATTTTACTTTATTCAAGCATTATGTTTTTCCTTAATTAACTTTCTAACATGAAATTTTTTAAAGGTTCCAAAAGTCCAGCAATGGCATTAGCGGAGCATCAACCGATGATGTATTCCATGCTCCGTCGGATATCCGTGGAGTGTGATCCCTTCCGAGGAGCGGGAGTTGTGGTTTCGTCAATTTGCGGTAACTTTTAGTTTTTAATGTATTTTAATATTTTAATGTATGTTTGCATTACTAATTAAATCTATGTGTGTTTTGTAGCAAGAATTCACTTGAGTCCGGTCCGACGAAACAGATCCGTCGAGAAATTCAACGAAGGCCATGGACTCTTATCTGAAGCGATCAACTCGTGGAAGACAGTATGGCTGAAAACAAGAAGCCACGGTTCATTAATGGGACGGTGTGGGAGCAGTTGATAGTCCATTGGGAGAAGGGCGACATCAGCGGCGTCTCGTAAGAACTCGAAGAATCGGAAGAGCGTCGTGGCGGAAAGGAATGTATGTGCACAACCTCGGCTTGCTCTATGTCCTCTAAGGAGGATCAACTTGTAAGTGATTCTTTTTTATATCTATTTATCTTTACATTTATTTAAATTATTTTTTTAGATATTCTTTAACTAATGTTTTTTTAGATTGAAGCAAGCGGCGGTAATCCGTAGATCGCCTCGAGCTTATTAAAGAGGCTCACACTAATAAGAAGACCGGACAAGTTCAGGATCCCCTAATCGAGAGAGGTCGTTGAGTTGGTGGAATCTCAGAAAAAAGCTTATCAAGCTTCTCAGCCTCTCTCGATGACGGCAATTCGGGTGCTTCACCACCATGTCCCGCAAATCAACGAGATGGTCGAAAAGGTAAATTTTAAAATAAATATATATTTCTTTATAATACTGTTTACTAACTTTAAATATTCTTGTAGGCGGTTCCTAAAAGGAAAGGAGGCTATTTAGTTGGGTTGGCCGCCGTGCTTCTTCAGATCCGACTTCTTCTTCAAGCTCCATATGCCGATCCCATGATTACGAGCAACTACAGCGAGATGAACGGATTGTGGCATTGGAGGAGCAGAATGCCACAATTCTTGTTGAGTTAGCGGATTCAAGGAGGGCCAGCGGAGATATTGGAAGCTTGATCGTTTATTTCCTTCCGGTCCCTAGTTTTTTTTTAATTTTAAAACTTCCTGAATGTTTTTTTCTATTTCAGTTTGTATGAAATTTTAAATTCTATAATATTATTAAATTTTAATTTCGGATTTTATTTATTTATTAATTTTTAATATTAAAAATAAATAAAAATAAATTTTAATATTTTTAAAAATGATGAATTCCGACGACTCGGTTCGTCGGAATATTCCGACGAACCAAAGTCGTCGGAATATTCCGACGAACCAAAGTCGTCAGAAATTCCGACGAACCTAAGTCGTCATAAATTTCCGACGAACCAAAGTCGTCGGAATATTCCGACGAACCTTAG
The DNA here is from genome assembly GCA_016432835.1 of Brassica nigra. Classification (NCBI taxonomy): domain Eukaryota; kingdom Viridiplantae; phylum Streptophyta; class Magnoliopsida; order Brassicales; family Brassicaceae; genus Brassica; species Brassica nigra. The sequence continues at coordinate 8,215,888 of CM028247.1, read as the reverse complement.
TTCGTCGGAATATTCTGACGACTTTGGTTCGTCGGAATATTCTGACGACTTTGGTTCGTCGGAAATTTATGACGACTTAGGTTCGTCGGAATTTTCTGACGACTTTGGTTCGTCGGTATCTTCTGTTTCCGATGAACTCTGGTCTCGGAAAATGTTGTCGGACTTTCGTCGGAAGTTCGTCAAAATGTGGTTTCTCGGTATTCGTCAGAATGTCGTCGGAGACTCTGACGAAATTCCGACGAATATTTAAATTCCGACGAAATGATACCGACGACCGTTTTCGTCAGAATTTCGTCAAAATATGCTTATTCCGACGACATTCTGACGAATTCGTCCGTCGGTATCGCCCTGTTTTCTTGTAGTGTTCCTTTCCGTGTGTATAGCCGACAATCAAGGAACTTGGACGTGCAGGCATGGAAGTAAATGTCAAGGTTCGTAGCTAGTAGATGAATACCAAAGTTAGTGTCTTGATCTTTTCCCTCTTTGTAGTTGTTTTTTTGTTTTGTGTTTGGTTTTCTGGTCAAAAGTGTCTTTGTAGCTAAAATGTTTGCGCACGGAGTTGTAATCAAAACTCTAGTAAAAATTCATCTATCGACCGACTTGGTTTGTAAGTGAGTTTTCACAATGTTTCATACCCTTTACCTCTGTTGATTAGCATTCACCAAATTAACCATTTTCTTGGTTTCGAATTGATCTCAACAATGGGAGAGAAGAAATCTTGGACAAGACCGTCTATCAAAATGGAAATTTCAGGTTACTTGGAATAATCATACGATAACACACTAAAGTTTACTTTAATACCATTTGTTAGCTGTCTCAACATCTTTTCTATTTTCAGGTACATATATGTTCACAGCTTCTGGTTTAACGTGTCCGGTTGTTCAAGGTACGCGAATGGCTTAACCTTTTAACAACTGCTTTTGCTGTTTGTTGGTCTACCTACCATAGTCTAATAGTCGATCGATTACTTATAGTTAATAGTCGCTAGCCTAGACAAAAAGTTTTGTGCTTTCTCATGTCGTTGACTATCCAAGAGCTTAAGCGGGTGAACTGGAATAATCTCGTGACAGGTATAGGAGAAGAAGAGTAGATGGATATAACACGGTCGAGTGGGTTCGTAATATAACCGGAGCTAGTACATTTGAAATCAGATGCGTTCTTGTGTTCTCGGCTGAAAATATATATTGGGTGTTAACATCAGTTTGAGGAATGGGTCTATCTCTTTTTTTATATGGCATAGAATAAAATTTTGATAAATGTTTTTGTTATTTTCTTCTGACTCATCACTTGGGGGTACGGTTTTGAGTGTACTCTATTAAATTAACAAACTAAATAAAACGCTTCTAACATTTAACTTCAATTTTCATTCCGTTTGAGGTTTCTCCTTCAAATACCAACATCACTGTTTCATTCAATGCAAAATTGCAAATTATGCGAAAAAATAAAATAAAAAAGAAGGCACCAAATCCAAAGAGCACATTGAAAAACAGACTCTTATTTTCCTCCTTAAGTCTTATCCTGCACATTCACAAACTATATCATAACAACTAAAGCATATCTTTATATTTATTTCATTAAATATCAAAAACCATAAAAATAAATCCCTGAGAAGTAAAAACCCTTTAAATTATTTATTTCTAAGTAAAATAAACAAAATTAGATACAAATCGCCTCTCTCTCTCGGTCTCTATATATATGAACTCGTGTTAACTTGGCTTACACGCTTTCGCTTAAAACTCATAAAAACCTTCACTTTCTCCCGCGTCTCTATATTCTCGAAAGAAAAACAGAGTCTTTCCAAGAACGTTTCTTCCTTTTCTTTCACTAATCTTCCAATGGATGATTCTAAAGAAACCAACGAGCAGCAGCAGCTACAACCACCGCACGGGACGCTAACGGGCTCCTACAACCGCAACGCCGCCGCGTTGATGGGCCCCACCTCCACTTCCCAAGCCATGCCCCACCGTTCGTCTGCCGGGGCTCTTTCGCTGCGTCATCCTCAACAACCACTCGGGCTCGACGGATCGCCTTCCTCCGTTGCGACGCAACAACCGTCGATGCAATTCGGGAACGAGCAACGAGGACGCGCACGAGCAAGAGGAAGAGTCAGAGGACGACCGAGGAAGTATGCTGATGCCATTGATCCTTCTATGGGTCCTCCTACTCTTTCTTCAGCTACTGATGATGCAATTGCTGCTAACTCATCAGACCCACCTGCTAAACGGAGCAGAGGCAGAGGTCGTCTTCCTGGCTCCCTTAATCAGAAGCTTAAGTATTTAGGTACAGTCAAAAAGACTCCCATCTTTCTTTCTTTTCTTGATACTCTTTTAGTTTGATCACTGCTTACGGTTAATGTGTGTGAGAAGGAGGAGCAGAAACATCGTTGACGCCTCATATCATTAACATCAAAGCTGGAGAGGTAATGAATGCAGCATGCAAATCTTTAATCTTGAATTTTAGTTAAACTTATGATCTTCCACTAATACTCAGGACATAACTGCGAAGATAGTGGCCTTTACGCATCAAGGACCACTCGAGTTTAGTATTCTCTCAGCTTCAGGTGCTGTTTCTAGTGCGGTGCTTCTTCACTCTAAGAATCCTAAAAATCCTACTGGAGTTGTTACGTATGAGGTATAGTATTCTCATGTCCTTGTGTGCGATACTTTTTTGCTGGAATGTTTATCTGATTAGGCTCTTATGATTAATGTATTTGCAGGGACTATATGATATCTTTGCTATGTCAGGTTCTTTCTTGAATACTGAGAGTAATGGTACTGTGACCAGAACTAGTGACATGAACGTGCATCTTGCTGGTCCTGATGGTCGGATCGTGGCGGGTTTTGTTGCTGGAATGCTAGTTGCTAGGTCACAAGTCCAGGTTATACTCCATTTCTCTAACCCTTTATAGTTGAGTTGATTCACGGAATCTTCAAGATACTGACTTTTGGTTCGAGTGGTTTTTATATAGGTCATTGTTGGAAGCTATGTATCAGAGAAATCGAAACCAAGCGCAAGGCGTGTTGAGAATAACCCCGACCCCGAGCCAGCTTCAGCATCGGCCTGTGGTGGTGGACCAGGAAGCCCTCAGTCTCAGGGACCGCAATATTCAAGCGAGTCATCAGAGGAAAATGATAGTATCAACAATGACGACGACAAGAATCATCAAGTTGGAAACTCTACGCCCCGACTACTTCACCTCTTGCCTGGCAACAGGTAATAACAATTTCATGTGTGGTTTATAGATTTCTCAAGTACCTGAGAGACACATGAAAGCATTGTTTTCTGACGCTTCTCCATGTGAAGTAACTGATCTTTGAGTTTCTTAACTTGCTGCTCAAACACCAAAATCTGATTTACAACGACCAATGTACGATGATTCTTCTGTAATGTCAAAAGATCAACTATTACGATTCATTGATAATTTATCGGCAAATTCGTAATACCAAGCTAATGACAGAACGTAGCTGTCGTTATGTGCATGTTTGTTGTAGTGATATCACGAAAAGTAGAATATTAATTCTAAAATATATTGATTAAATTACACAATAAGTCATAATCGTACTAAACAGAGATATTCAAGAAATAGAAGAAAAACGCACCATTCAGTTTAATTTAAATTTATACTTGAGAGGGAAACAAAGACTAGAAAGGAAGATATCATCAATGTCTAGTAAAACGTAATGGTCTTGGGACAAAACCCTTCCGGGGTGCTTTCCTCGTACGTTTCGTCTTGGGAGGATGTCCTACCTGCAACATGTGTAAACATATGAGTATTTACATTTTCCTCTGTTGAGAATCATTATTAAGAAGAAAAACTCTTGCCTCATCATGGTAGTTGGATATTTTGTATTCCCTTCGTCGGCGAGGGAAAGATTGAGAATGCGAAGTCATTCTTTTCTCCTGTTTGATAAAACAGTAGAAAGAAAAAGTTAAACAGGTAGCAACAATCTATTTATTGATACAGAGGATGCCAAGGGGAAGAGAATGCTTACCTCCTTTGTATGTTGTGTACTTAAGAGATGCTTATTGAAATCATCGAGGCTTTCGCAATAATCACAGTCGCACAATTTGCAATGAAACATACCGGTAGATGCAACAACCCTTTCACTTTCACTTTCACTGCACTTCTGAAGAGTGTGTCTTCTTGTCTCCGAAACTGGGGGAGGAAAAAAACAAGCTCCGCGTAAGTATTAGTTTTGGTGGTGTGTAATGGTAGTGGAAGATGAGAGAACAAACCTGCGAGTAAGCTTTCCCAGAGCCACTCAGCAGAAGTGAGCAGGACTGACATTTCAAAAGGCCTAACTGAATAAGCCAAAAAACAGTTGTAGTTATTCTCTTGTAGTTTCCGGCAAATAAGTGTTGAACGGGACTTGCTGGAAGCCACTTCATCCGATATGATCATAACCGAAGCAGGAGCAGGATTATCACTTGTCCATTCCTCAAACTCTGAAATCATGCGACTGTAATGGACCCCTGATAGAAATAATAATTTCAGTTAGAAAATTAATTAATTAAATAACAGAGGGAAATGGGGACTAACTAACAGAGAAGGCTATGGGCAAAATCGACTCCAGAGGAAGAGAGCGCAAGAAGGTGGTGAACAGGGGTTTGTTTATGGTCGGCAAAGGCAGTGATGGAGACAGGACCAGAGTAGCCTATTTCCTTGAACGCTCTTTCTAAACTTGGACGGACCCGGCGAGCATCATACCCCTCAGGAATAGGGCAGTCAGTCATGTCCCACAACACATGTATTTTAGCTGTGGCGTGTTCAGGTGTGGCCGGGTAGTTCTTTGCCCACGTCTTCGTTACACACGAGAATCGAGTGTCCGGAGGGTTTATAGCATCCTGCTTGACAAAGAGTTGTTGCTGCTCAGATAATGAAACAAAAAGTATTTTATTCAGGCTTTGGCAATCGAAATTGCACGTTTTGCAATAAAACATGGCAGCAGATGATAATCCATCATCATCCAAAAGTGGTGCGCCTCCTCCTTCTTCTTCTTCTAGTAATTGTTCCCAGCGCCAATTTCCATAACGTACCAGGATTAAATCATTGCAAGGCTTACTTGAATAGGCCATAAAGAGGTCGTATCTAGTGCGCTGTTGTAGACGGGCCAGATCCCAGGAAAAGTCACCTTCCACCTGATCGGATATGATCATGATTGTAGCCGGAGGTGGATTTTGACCTCGCCATTCCACCATATCCCGATACATGACTGAACGCGTGCTATCTGTGAATTGGATGAATAATATCAAATCTCTAGTCTAGTCTAGGGGGAGGGGTTTTTGTTTATAATAAAAAATATTACCACCAGAGAAAGACTAACCAACCTGATCTGGTATGTGCAACAGCGACTCCAGTGGAAGAGAGCCCTCGCAGGACGTGGCAAGGGGTTTGTTTTTGGTCGCCATAGGCAGTGATGGAGACAGGACCTGTGTAGCCTAGCTCCTTGAACGCCCTTTCTATACTTGGACGGACCCGACGAGCATTATACCCCTCCGGTATCGGACAGTCCTTCATGTCCCACCACACCTCTATTTTACCTGTCTCGTTCCCCGACGACATCCTCTCTAACCCAAAATCTCAGACACCTCCATCGGTTGTTGTACAAGGTTTTGTTTTATATACACCATACCAACCAATGGGCCTAAACAAAACCTTTCGTGTGGGCTTTCCCTACCTAAATCATATATTTACATTTATCTCATTAATATAAGAAAACGAAAATAAAAACAAAAATTCCATGAAAAGTGAAAACCCCTTAATGAATGATATATTTATTTGTAAGTAAATCAGAAAAAAAAATTACAAATCGTCTCTCTCTTTGTTTCACTATACATATACATCTGAAGATCTCATATTAGCTTGGCTCACACGCTTTCACTTAAAACTAATAATTTAAAACTTCACTTTCTCCCGCGTATCTACATTCTCAAAAACAGAGTCTTTCTTTCCAAGAAAGTTTCTTCCTTTTTCTTTCTCTAAATTTCCAATTTTCCATGGATGATTCTAAAGAAACCAACGAACAGCAGCAGCAGTTACAACCACCGCATGGGACGCCAACGGGCTCCTACAATCGCAACGCCGCCGCGTTAACGGGTCCCACCTCTACTTCTCAGGCCATGCCCCACTGGTTATCTGTCGCGGCTCTCTCGCTGCGCCAGCCGCAACAACAGTCGATGCGATTCGGGAACGAGAAACGAGGACGAGGACGACCGAGGAAGTATGCTCCTGATGGCATTGATCTTTCTCTGCGTCTTTCTCTTCCTTCAGCTTCTGATGGTGGTGGAGGTGCAAGTGCTGCTAAATCATCAGACCCATCTGTTAAACGGAGCAAAGGTCGTCCTCCTGGACCCGTCAAGACGCAGCTCAACGCTTTAGGTACTGTCTCGGAAAAAAAAAACTCCATCGATCTTTCTTGAAGCCCTTTTTTGAATCAAATCAAGATCACTTGCTTACAGGAGGAGCAGGAACACCGTTTATACCTGATATCATTGAGGTCGAAGCTGGAGAGGTATAATGTTGTTCAAATCTTTAATCTTTAACTTTTCTAGATTTTTAGTTGATTATCTTCCATTAATTAATACTCAGGACGTAGCTACAGAGATAGTGGCGTATACGCAACAAGGACCAGGCGAGGTCGTTATTCTCTCAGCTTCAGGTGCTATATCTAGTGTGCTGCTTCGTCAATCTAACAGCCCTAGTGGAGTTGTTAAGTATGAGGTATACCATTTCATGTCCTTGTGTAGTACTTGCAGGAATATTTATCTGATTAAGGTCTTGTGATTTGTATTTGCAGGGACAATATGAGATCGTTGCTATGTCAGGCTCTTTTGTGAATACTAATGGTACTGTGACCATAACTGGTGACTTGAACGTGTCTCTGGCTAACCACAATGGCAATATTGTTGGGGGTTTTGTTGCTGGAATGCTAGTAGCTGGGTCACAAGTCCAGGTTACTACTCTATTTCTCTAACCCTTTAGAGTTGTGTTGATTCACGGAATCTTCAAGACACTGACGTTGGTTGAGGTTGTTTTTATACAGATCGTTGTTGGACTCTTTGTACCAGAGAGAGTGAATTTGAGCGCAGGGCGTGTTGAGAATAACCCCGAGCCAGCTTCACCTTCAGCATCGGCCAGTGGTGGTGGACCATGTAGCCCTGACCAGATGTACCCTCTTCGCCTCTGGCCTGGCAGCAACCCTCAGTAAGCAAATGGTTCGTGGGTCGACCTCACTGGATTTTTTTCTCTGTTCGTTTTACACATCTATCCATAAGTAGATTGAGCTTTCTTACTCTCTTGTCTTCCTCTTCCTAACATTTCTTCAGTAAAAGATTTAGAGATGTTAAGTAGGTTTGAGTTCCATCTTTGTTAAGTTTGTTTCTTAGTTTCTTTTGATTGTGATGATCCTATAATCAACGAATGATCCGGTTTATAGTTACAAAGTAGATCTTCGTTCATTTTTATAATATTTTTTCATATTGTACATTTTCTCTTGTTTCCGATTAAAGTTTTGGTCAAATACAAAACAAACAAAAAAGTTTCAATTTTCATCATCTGATCTGACTTTTACTTATTAAAGAAAAATTATCTTAATTTGTTTGGCTTAATAATAGTTTTTTGGTTCTCATAACCAATACACATGCACACACATTCAACATTCACACGGATCGGTTCAAAACCAAAATGCCAAACGTGTATGCTAAGTGATTAGAAATTATGATATTTATTGTTACATGTGTGAGCTAAAATTTGAATGATAGAATGTTATGTATATATAAATTGGGGGAAGTTTACTTGTAATTGATGTTCCTGTTTACTAAGGTAGAAGTGGCTTAATTTCAAGCAAATGTCACAAAAGACTCGTTCAATGCATGGTATTAATTAAGCAAACAAAACAAATACTCAAAACACACTTTCTATTTTTACTAACCACAACTTCCACACTCTCTCATGCCATGCACAAATTTTCCGCAATTCAAAAATAACTTTTCAACTAAGAAACAATTAAACAAATAAATCTCCATGTATTAGCTCTATTGTTTTCTCTCGTGTATGAAAAATCTCACGGCGGAGATAATCAATCTCCGGCCGCAATAATGCCGACAATTCCTTCACCTTTACCGCCACAAGAACATTACGTGACGCCACCTCTCACGGTGCTCTTCACCGTACTCTTTCTAATATTCATCTTTGTCGGTTTCTTCACTCTCTATTTCGTCAAGTGTTTTCTCGACACCATAATGCAAGCCTGGCGTATCCATCACCACAATGGAGAAACGGAAGCAGCCGACAATCCCCTACAGCCACATGACGAAGCTCCTCCTCCGGTCAATCCTGGCCTAGACCTTAGAATCATAAACTCGTTTCCTACTTTTCCTTATTTCTCCGTTAAAGATCTCCGCGAAGAGAAATACGGCCTCGAATGTGCCATTTGTCTACTTGAATTTGACGGAGATCACGTGCTACGTCTCTTGACAACTTGCTACCACGTGTTTCACCAAGAATGCATTGATCTTTGGTTCGAATCTCACAAAACTTGTCCTGTTTGTCGCCACGATCTTGATCCTCCTCCTCCTCCCCCGGAAAACACCAATAACGTCGATGAGATGATCATCGACGTAATTCAAGAAACCAACTACGACAATGACGATCAACATCATCATCATCATACAAGAAAAGAACAGACAATGCCGGAGAAATTCTCGAGATCGCATTCTACGGGACATTCAATAGTGCGAAACAAACCAGAGGAAGAAGATAAGTATACATTAAGATTACCAGAGCATGTCAAGATTAAGGTTACAAGAGGACATAGCCAAACAGAGAGTTGTGTGACTTTTGCAGAACTTGTTAGAAACAGAAGATATGATCATCGCCGGTTTGGTGAAGTCTCCAATCAAAGGGCTGCTACACACTCAGGAAATTAAAAGAACTTAAGAAATTATCAAAACCTTTTTTTCCCTTCTTGACAAAATAGTTCTTTTATTTTCTTGTTGTTGTATTGATTATATACTTCTTTTAGGTAGAATATATAACTTGAGATGGTTTAGTGTTGTTAGTGATTTTATAAATTTCTAACTATATATGAAAATAGTAAAATTCATGATATAACCTATTTTGCCAAAAAAAAAAAATATTGGCATGTACATTAGAAATCCAAAAATATTAGTTATAATGTACATGCAGATTTTTTTTTCTGGCAAAATAGGCTATAGCACAAATTTTACTATTTTCATATATATAAAATTCTATAGGTCAATAATATAAAGACTATGATAAATACTCCCTCCGTTCGGGAATAGTTGACGTTCTAGTGATTCTTTTTTGTGCCAATATACTTGACGTTTACGGAGTCCAATGCAAATAATGACAGAAGATGATTTTTCTACCCCTATAATATTAACGTGACATTTAACATCTTTTAGACAAAATAACTAATCTAAAGCAATTGAAAAGGTTAAATTAGAGATTGCACCTGCTTTCTTAATTTTCGTGCAGAGCTGGAAAACGTCAAATAAAAAAAATACGGAGGGAGTATCTTTTTCAATTTTTAAGAAAGAAAATTTTGTTTCACGATATTACATATTAATTAAATTTTACATATTTGGATTTCCTCTTTTTTTTATTTGGTTATATGATATATTTTAAGTATTCAAATGCATTTTGGTTGTATTTAATAAAATAAGAAAAATTGAAATGAAAAAAAATATAGATGAATTTCATTTTAAGAGAAAAACAAATAATACATTGTTTTGGTTATGTTTAGATAAACTTGATTCTAGTTTTATATATTAAATTATTAATTTATGATTCTAGAATCATGTATATATGTATTAATTTGTAAAAATTTATTATTGTATTATTTTATTTAATTATGTTTTGTTTTTACTGATCCAAGTTGAAACAAGAGATAAATTTTAATTTATTATATCTAATAATTTATTAAGTATTAATTTATAGAAATCATATTAGATATAAATTTTTCTGAATAATTTCTCAGTTTTCCAAAAAATTGACTTAAAATTATAACGTGTAGTTGGAAGAAAACAAATCAAGGGAGTTATCTGACAATTAAATCATTTACGGGGTTTATCTCAATAAAACTTAAACGTTAAAGACTGTTCCTGTAAAATCTATCTCAGATGCTGCGAAGGTGGTTTTTGTTTTGAAATTTCACATTTTTTCTTCTCTTCCGATATCATCTTCTTCGCCGAGATCCACATCTCAAAATTTCCAAACTTTCTCCATCCGCGAGCTACATTCCTAAAACCCTTTACTCTCCAACCTTCAAATGTCACGAACCCATCTCCAAATTTCCCTTCTTCCACCATTCTTCTATGTTTAATCCGAGTAGAGAATGGTCCTCGGGCTGGTCAAATTCACGGGACTATCAACAAGGCTACTCAACATATGCGTCGACTCCCTCTGCAAATTCCCAAAAATCGATAAAGCCGAGACCTTAATCACAGACGGAATCAGATTAGGCGTCTCTCCCGATGTCGTCACTTACAACACACTGATCACCGGGTACTGTCGTTTCGTCGGAATCGAGGAAGCTTACGCCGTCACTCGCCGCATGAGAGACGCCGGGATAAGACCCGACGTCGCCACGTACAACTCCTTGATCGCCGGAGCGGCGAGACGGCTGATGCTGGATCGTGTCCTCTACCTGTTCGACGAAATGCTCGAGTGGGGTTTGTACCCTGATCTGTGGAGTTACAACACTCTGATGTGTTGTTACTTCAAGATGGGGAAACAAGAAGAAGCCTTTCGTGTTCTTTACAAGGATCTTCGCTTAGCTGGGCTGAGTCCTGGTCCTGATACGTATAATGTTCTGCTCGATGCGCTTTGCAAGTGTGGTTATGTAGATGAGGCTCTTGAGATGTTTAGAGAGATGCAGAGTAAGTTTAAACCAGGGTTGATGACTTACAACATTCTTATCAACGGGCTTTGTAGAGCCAGGAGGGTCGGTACTGCGAAATGGATGTTAACTGAGCTTAAGAAGTCCGGTTACACTCCGAATGCAGTTACGTACACGACGATACTAAAGCTGTATTTCAAGACTAGGAGGATTAGGAGAGGGCTTCAGTTGTTTCTAGAGATGAAAAGAGAAGGGTATACTTATGATGGTTACGCGTATTTCGCGGTCGTTAGTGCTTTGGTTAAGACAGGGAGAACGAAAGAGGCGTATGAGTATATGGAAGAGCTGGTTAGGAACGGTAGGAGACATGACATTGTTTCGTATAATACGTTGTTGAATCTTTATTTTAGAGACGGGGATTTGGATGCTGTGGATGATCTGTTGGGAGAGATTGAGCGGAGAGGAATGAAAGCTGATGAGTATACGCATACGATCATAGTCAACGGTTTGTTGAGGACGGGACAGACGAGAAGAGCAGAGAAGCATTTTGTAAGTATGGGAGAGATGGGGATTGGGTTGAATCTCGTGACGTGTAACTGTTTGGTCGATGGGTTGTGTAAAGCGGGTCATGTGGACCGTGCGTTGAGATTGTTTGAGTCGATGGAAGTGAAAGATGAGTATACGTATACTTGTGTTGTGCATAATCTCTGTAAAGAAACGAGGTTTGTTTGTGCTTCGAAGCTGCTTTTGTCGTGTTACAATAAAGGAATCAAGATTCCGTCGTCTGCGAGACGAGCGGTTTTGTCGGGTTTGCGGATGTCGGGGTGTTATGGTGAAGCGAGAATGGCTAAAGCCAAAATGAAACTGACTCAGGTTGGGAATTCCTGACGATCTTTACACATAGTGACACAAGTTTTGAAGTGAAAATGCAGTGTACTTGTTATGTATCAGTGAATGATATGAAACATAGTCTGATTCTTTTACATAAAGTCAGATTCTTAGCACATGGAAGAGTAAAATCTTGGCTGTTATGTGAAGTAAAAGGGTCTGTCTGCAGTGGGGTTGTGAGCTCCAGGAAGAAGTCTTTTTGCATGTATCTGTTACCAGAAAGCTAAGGTAATGATCAAGGAGACGGTGATGAAGTTACTAACTCAAGAGTGGAACTAAGTCTGAGAGACCAAGAACAACAGTTGGAGTGGAAAAAAACTAGGGTTAAGGCAAGGTAGATTGATGAGAGGTTCACACAAAGGTGAAGCTACTTGGAAAGATAAGTGGCGGGTCTTGTGAGTTGAGTAATGTTTGTTGAGGTGGGAGCACTAAGGACAGGAAAAGAGAATACTCAAATAAATTAATGGAAACTGATTTGTATTGGAAGATTCTTGCAACGGAAGCCAATTACATTCCACCCCTGATGCTACTTGTCACAGATTTACTTGCGGATCAAAACAAACGCTACACTCGAGAACTTTTAAGTAGCATTCCACACAAGTTCAAAGAAGAAACGTTCTCATGTACTTTATGCCTTGTTTTGACTTGTGAGATTGTTATTATTGTACCTCTTTATTGGATAAAAGAAACAAGATACACATCGTTTGGTAAAGGCCAACATGTGTAAAAAAAATATATCCTCAATTGCTTCTGTGTCCCTTATCATCCCCTATTACAAAGACACGCGTGAGACGTTGCTGCTTCTATGGGTTTATTGAGCTTTTGAGTTTTGAGCAGCCCTTATCAACTGTTCTCTGATAAACATAGCTTTGGTTGTTTGTTTAACAGCTCTCAGAAGCAAAAGACAACATTCATTGTTCTCCCAAATATCGAACAATACTAGAGAGTGTGGAACGGGATGCAATTGGCCTTACTGCGGGAATCACATAGGCTAGAAACATACTATTAAACTGATATTAGGGCTGGACATAGGTGGATCCGAAGAACAGAACCAAAACTGATCCAAAAAATTGAACCAAACACGAATCGGAATTGGTATTTGAAGAACCAAATCTGAATCCAATTCGAACCAAAATAATTTATAAAAGATATACAAGAATAGACTTATATAGAGTTGAATTTGACTCGAATGGCTATCCGAATACCAATCTCTAATATTTATTTATTTAAATAAATAACTCTCTTTTATTGATATTTACCAAATTTACCAAAATTTACAGTATTACTAGATGATTTGCTTTTCGTTATGTGCTATTTACAGTATTTATTTTTAATATGTATTCTTTTGTCACGGGTTTAACAATGTTTGTGTACACCAATAAACGTTAGATTTGATCAATTTGTCCATTTCTTACAGGTGAAGGTTTTAGTTAGGTTCTCTCCTTTTAGAGAAGTGACATATATTCTTGTCCACTTTCTCTTACACTTATTCCAATTTCTAAATGGTTCCATTTCTCCGAAGAAAAAATAGATAAAAGAGAAAGCGAACTACACCTTCCCACCAAATGCTTTCCAACACAATGCCCCATGAGTATTAATAGTTTAATACACCATATGCCGTATAACGAATAGACTTCAATTATTTTTTTAGAATTGTATTTATTATATTTTGAGTGGCATATAACAACAAAAATAGTGGCTCCATTAATTTAGATAAGGACCATACGTAACAATAATCTATCTTTCTAATTAAGTTCAAACTCTTGCGTGAATCGTTCAACCCATTAATTTCATACATTAGATAGAATAGGCGTCTGTTTCAGTATAGTATTTTGACACAAGGTAGATAAAAAAACAAATGATTCTTGTAATTAACAGAAAAATACTTTTAGAAGTATAGAAACGGAAGAATATAAATGTGATAAGTCTCATCATTGTTTACTTGTTATTCATTCCAGATCCATATATGCACCTAAGCAAACCAATATACACCATGTGTATAAATGAGAACCAAAGCTAATTTTGTTTTATTCCCACTTTTACCCCCTTATAAGCCCTATATTTCCCTTTCTACCCCTTTTTGCATCACATAAATATACAAAGCATATTACATATTCACAGACTTACCATTAGTAGGACAAAACCCATCTAAAGGCCTTTGTTTTTTGCTAAAACAAGCAAATAAGAGACCAAAGCTTATGTATTAGCTATACATTTCTGTGTAGTAATCTTTACAGATCAAGAAGCTGGCAAATGGCAAAAGCTTCTGTATTGGCTTTAACTCTTTTTTGCTTCTTTTCTTTTTTTATCCCATGGGAGATCGGTGAGGGATTCCCTTTCTTCGCTTGGCGATCCTGCAACTACTAGATGCAGTAAGTGGAGGTGTTGATGGGCTGAAACTCCCTGAATCCTCTGTCTCCATCAAAAGGTTCTTCCTCCCCTTTTCAAAGCCTCTAGATGATCCAGCAATCTTCATTTCAAAAACGTATAAAATAAGAGTTATTAGAGAAGAATTATTGAGAAAGAGCTAGAATGCGCAAGAAAAAGACGACCCTTAAGACAAGTTTTGATCTTTTCCTCGACAAGACAAAAGGACATGCTTGGAAAAGTTAGGTGAATCGGTAAATAATAAACCAAGATTTAAAGATGACCCATTTCAAAAAGTTTTCATCTTTTTCCTTGGGCGGTTAAAAGGAAGTTGAATTTACCCAAAAATGTTAGGTGAAACTGTAAGAAATCCATTAAATGTGAGGATTTTACTCGTTGATCTGTTGTTTTAAAACGTGTAAAGAGGGAAAACAAGTGTAGACCCAATACCAAAGTTTCTTCCTTTTGACTTGGTACAAAATGAAAAGTTGAAAAAAATGGTACCTTGCAGCCAAGAGAGCAGAAGCGGAAGCTATCATCGACAAGGGTACGATAGCAAACCTTGCAGGTATTGGTCACACCTTTCCCTGGCCTAGGCTGAGGCCTCTCGTTCAAGAAGACGACTTTAGCACTATTGATCACATACGTCTGGATCCCTGATATATCAAGATACTTTTGTATCTCATTCACCCTTATAACATCATGATATGAAGATCTCCTTATCTGCCCAAAACCAATCAAAGACAGATTCAAAAACCAAAACATATCGAAATCTTTAGAGATGAATCTACTTTGAGTTATAGCAAGAACGCACCTGAATGGTGCGATGATCCTTGTGATGGGCAAGACAAAGAGAGCAAAGCGGGCCGTTGGTGCAGTCTAGGCAATACATATTGCATTCACTCTTGTGAGAGTCTACATGAAACTTGCAGTGAACAAAGAAATGCTCTTTAAGCAGAGGTTTCAGCCATGGTGGCCACCTGTTATCTTCCTCCTCAGGTCCACCAGCTCCCTACACCAAAAAAAAAACAAATATTTCAATTTTTATGATTTATCTAATAATTAATCACAGCAATTTGGTATATGATAAAACCTCAAGAGAACATTTCAACATAGCTCTGAAACCACCATTGAACTTCATAAAATCCTCATTTCAAATTATTTGATATTAGTCTTGTGTGATAAGTTTATAATCTGATTCTCTTCTTTAAAAAAAGGAATCATAATAAACCCAGGAATGTTCTAGATTCGTGCTCACTAGTGCACTGGATTCTTTAAGATAAAAGCAAACCCCTTTGTTAGGTACAAGAAACAGAGCATGAAACAGAGCACTTGAATAAAGGTGAATACTTTTCGCCATGTTCAATTTTGAATTTTCCGAATTCAAAATGACAAACCCAAAAAACACAAACCATTGCACATTTGGGGAACACATAGAAAGCAAAACGAAAATCCAGAAACAGAGTATTGTTTTTGAAGTACCATGATTCTTCTGTTCTTAGGCTTGATTTCGCGGATTGTGTTCTCTTGATCCTCTATTGCCATTGTCGTGAGAAACCCAATTGCAGGAAGAGAAGAGAAAAGGAGCGTCTTTTTCGAGTAAAGCTTGGAACTTTTTCGAGAGAGAGAGAGAAATGGGTTCTAGAGAGAAGTTTTCTTGCAGAGAAGGTTTAGAGAGAAAGAGAGACAGTCTCTCTCTCTTATCTTAGCAAAGTCGACCAACCGAACCTCCTTCCCCTTCCCTTCTTCTTTTCAATTATATTCAAAAAAAATATTATTCTATAGTTACTTTATATTATTCCACTAAAATTTATTTTTCTCTATTTTTTTGTGATATTCTCTTAAACATATCTTCAAAACAATTAGATCAAACATCCATTATATACTAATTGAAAAGTATTGCTTAAATGGGAAAACTATTTATTACGGTGATGTGTCATCACCATAATCCATCTCACATAAAACGTAAATGTACTAGTTTACAAACAAAATTAGTTGAACCGTTTACAATAATATGTTCTTGCCATTTTTATTACGTTTTCAATAAAAGTCACTTATATTTCTACCTAAAAGTCAAAATCGATTTAATTTCTTACAGAAAAACCGTTTACAATTATTTGTATTTCGGTTTTTACTATATGCAGACAAAATCGAGTTGACTACAAAATTGCATATGTATATAATATAAATTGAATATGAATTTATTATTTATATAAATATTATCAAAAATATGTATGACAGATTTCTCTAATTATTCACATGTTTAATTTTGTTAAATGAAATTTATTTTGTACTGGTGCATGATATTATCTAGTAGCTTACTATATTTTTACCTCTTTTGTTTAATATAAATATAAAAATAGAGATTTCCGAAAAAATATAAAAATAGAGATATATTAATTTTATATGATATTTTAATTTTTTATATTATGTTATTTGAATTTTCTAACTTTGGCTCATATAGTAACTGTATTTTGATATATTTTTCTTATTTTTATGTATTCTTGTTTTTTTTTGAAATATATTTCTTTAAACACTCAGCATCCATTGTTTTTGATCAACCATTGTTTTAGTAAGTACTAGTTATTTTATTTTTTACGCTACACAGCTTTTACAGCACGACATTATTGTTGGGATATACACTAAGAAATATTTTGTATTTAGGAAAAGTTAGTGTTTTCGTGTTAGATATTATATTAGACTTGACAAACAGATATTATATTAGACAAGTGGAGAAAACTATTGCTCCATTATTGTAGCTTGACATCTCATCTCTATCCTTCTTTACAATCCCATTATATGTTCTTTTATTTCTTCTATCAGGTGGTCTCTCTAGTTGTCCCTCTTTTCTTATTAATCTTTTCTGAACAGGTTAAATACTAATCACTAAACCTTCAATCCAAATATAAAATTTATTTTCTTATTAATTTTCTTTCTAGGAATCCTAGAGTTAGCTATCTATATCTATATTATTAAATTAGCAATATACATATTTTGTTGTGTCATCTTATCTTTTTGTTGAAATGGTGTAACCCATCTCAATACATAACCAACAACAATTTTTTCTCCAGAATTTATTTTTATATCACTGATGACATATATTAAGTTACTACATACGCAACGTTGTCAAACATGAGAGTAAATACTGTAAAATCCTCTAAAACCACAGTATTTCCGAGAATATGTAAGTTTTCACTTAGAGCTATGATGGAAATGTATGTATGTATGTGCACTCGCGTATAGTTCGAATATATGTCATATGTGCATAGCATAAGAATGAGTTGGAACAAGTGTGAACTGCAGCACTTTACTTTGTTCTTATAATTGGTGTATATGTGTATACAATATTTATTTAAGTAAATAGATGATATCAATAATTAGATTCCATTGTTATAGCTTTTAAAGCGAGCAATAAGCGGAGACAAGCTTATGAATTGAACAATAATAACCTAATCCATCTGTACTTGTTTGTAAGTTTATTAATATAATAATTAATAAAGTGGAAATTAATGCAGAAATTTAGGTCGGGTGATTATATCATAACACACCCTTTTGTTTTGTATTAGTGCCTGAGTTTGGTTGTCGTTCCAATTTAATTAGGTAATTAAGCATAGCAAAGTCAGTATTAACTGGTCCAATATGCATCACTTGAAAAGGAAATTCCATTTTAAACACATGCCCTTTGGTTATAAATAATCATAAGTATGCTGTACACATAACTAAATTTGTTTTATATAACCAAAACTTTATTGAATTGCTGTCATGTCTAATCTGATAGGAAAAGACAACTAGTTTTGATAAACCAATATGTTGCCTAAGCGTTTTACCAAAAAAATATATGTCGCCTAAGCGTAAATATCATATTTGAATTCAAAATTCGATGATATTTTTTATTTTCTTCTTTTGCATAATGAATTAAAAACATATTTTTGTCTAATATTTGGTATGTTTTTATAAGATTAATTCGCTGCGTTATTAGTTAGACCTCCATGTTTCATGCGGATATACAATTTGTTGGCCCGATGAAAAAACATCAAGTCTTATAGTGTGTCTCTAATTTATGTCTATGATGTGTAAATATGATAAACTAAAAGGATGACGACAAGGAAATAAATGAAAGGAAACATATTATATGAATTGTATAAACGTCATATGATAACAACAACTTTTTATTCATTAGTCATGCCTGATGGTAGGCATGGAAGAAAATGCCAAATTGTATTTCTCAATAGAAAAGTGGGGAGAATATTTGAATAGTATGGGTCAATATTTGTAATAAATTTTGAAAAATGTGTGCAGTCATTTAAATAGGAACGCACAAGTCTTATTTACGTTTTATTGTCCATTGACTTTGAAAAAAGACGCCACTTGACTTCTAGATTTTGAAAGGCCCAATCCACACTATGATCTTTCTTACTTTTCATAGATACCTAGTGTTTAATTAAAATACTAATTGTTTCCGCTGATCACATTTTTATTTCTGTTTCTCTCGCGTTTTTCATTATATTTCTATATTCCATTATAATTCCCTATAATGCGCATAACTACAACCATATGGTAATGGGAACTATGGGATAAATTATAATACATCAGTTTGGAACATATAATTTAAAACTTAAAACAGGAGATAATCAGCAGGAAAACGATTTAAACTTAAAACACGAGATAATATTTCAATTTTGCATTATTTGAAGTATTTTCCTTGACGTTTAGAACTAAATTACTACGAATGATGAGAAAAGGGAAAAAATGGAAGGTTTAGTCAAAACTGAAGCACTTGGACACGGCACGCCATATCTGACCTTTGATGGGCCTGCTGATTATCCCCCACTCCCTTTTCTTTATTAAATTTCTACAAATTTACATTTCTTGTTATTTTTAACAAAAATATAAACCAAGTAGACTCCGACGACGACTAGTATTTTAATCTGATCATCTCTCCAAGGACATTCGACAAGGGACATGTTAAAAAAAAATCATTTCTATAATCATATATAGTCCAATAAGCTTCAGGTTTTTACTAACACTGTATTTAGTTTGGTTAGTCATTTCAATTTTTTTGTCGGTTATGCTGCAGATCAAAGTGACCGGAACCAAACTGGTCGGCTTTCATTTTACGAACCAGTTGCTATTTTCTTTTTCAATAACTAAAATATTTTATTTCTCCTTTATAGAGTGTAAAAACTCGACCAATTATCTGGTCTAGTGATCTTTTTGTCAGCCATTTGGTGCTTGACTTGACTTTGGTTTATTGGTTAAAAAAAAGCTTTAGATTCACTCCGTCAATGGTCTTTGTTTTCTTCCGACATTATACCAAAACTAGCTAACTGTACACAAAACCAAGACAGTTAAAACCTGATTTAGTCTTATCAAAGTCATTAACGATCAAGAAAGTCCTCAAGATACTCTTTGTGTCCCAGATGCTAGACTTTTTCATGCTTTTTTTAGTTTTTTGGGTGGAGAACCAGTTGTAGATATGCCACAGTCCAACACTCTTTCACGAGGGGAAGGTTTCTTCATGAGGCCTCTTCTAAGAACAATTTCGTTTTCCTTAGACTCTGCAACGTGGCCTTTTAGTAATGGCTGCTTGCATGGCTCTTCTTCTTCTCGATTTTTTGTGGCTTCCAATTTCTCGAGTTGAAATTGGGAAATTCCCTCTGCAAGTACACACACACACACACAAACACTGATCAAGTAAAGTACTTCAACTCCATAAGCTTTACATGTTGATACGAAGAAAAACATAAAACTCAGTTAGCGAAGGGTACCCTGTTGTTTCTGAGACGAGTCTTGATCTTGAGCCATGAGATAAGGAACAGAGTCATCACCAGTGGTAGCTCTTTCAATGTCTAAACGAGAATCTACTTCTTTCTCAGTGCATGAAACGTTAGAATTATCATCACCAGGGTCATGAAGGTCCAAAGGCTCTGCCATGGGAGAACCGCCACTGGACTCTGCTGATTGAAACAACACATCTTCCTCAAACTTGTTGGAGAGGGAAACACATTTTTCTTCTGGCTTGAGATGTAGTAGGTCAGCTGCTCCCGATGAGTCTTCACAGAGTTTGTTGGATTTATATGCATTCTCATAACTGATTTCAGATGAACACTCGCCGCTGGTAGGATCAAGGACAGAGTTTGGCGAAGGATTTTGCAAGCTAGCTTCGACCAATGGATGCACCTCTTCAAGGGTGCTAGAAAACAATGGAATCCCTTCTCTTGCATAGAAAAGAATATATGCATCTTCTGATAACACTCTATCTTCATCGATTCTAGTGACCTGCCGAGTTTTGTCAAACACATAACAAGGCGAATGGTTGATTTATCAAAATCACCTATTTAACCATTTTGGAAGCAACCAAAGTGATTAGAAATAGCACCTGCTTGTCATCAAATTGATGCCATATTTTTGGGGCTGACCTCACATAGGAAGAGTAATGACCGTAAGCTAATGACCCGAAATGCTCCACAAGAGCATAAAGACGATATTTTGTATAAACCTGAAGAAAGAAACAAATAAAATGTGCGATCTTAGAAAAATACAAAACTTTGAGAACTTGATAAGAGAGAGAGAGAGAGTTGGAACATACTTCGTTGTTCTGGCTTCTGATCATATATGGCAGCAAGTCTATCTCCAATGGAAACGCGACATGATTGAAGATCTTCTCCATAAAAAACCCATTATTCTTGAACCTCTTCAGATGAAACGTAACAACCTGTGGCAGCTTATAGAGCAAGAGTTGTTTCTCCTTTGAAACTTTTTCCTTACAGTCATCACAAGTCATTGGCTCGTCAAGTTTCTCCACACGGGTAAACGAATCGAGCGCACTCTGAAGGTTATCCACATCTTCAATTTCCAAACTCAACCCGAGTGAGTTTTCAAATGTCTCAGAAACAGAGTTGCAGTTGCAGCAACGAAGCTGAAAGAAGAAACGACGCAAAAGGTTTCCCGGAATAAATATCTTGAAACCCATTACCGAAAGCTGCTTGACAAAGATGTGTACCTCACTGACGAGACGACCACCAAAGATACGCTGAACCAAGTTATCATCTTGAGAAGAGACAGAGTCAGGGTCAATACTTGGGTCCAAACAACATCTCTCCAACTTATCCAAAAAAGCTTGTAGAAACTCATGAGCGTCTTCTTGCTGGTAACGCCTGAAGTCAGCCGAAAAATCTGTAGCAGCTTAAGGATAAATTAAAATACCCAAATTACTCAGCCAAAGCAATATAAAAAGAGAATAAGGTAGTGAGTGTGAAGGATACAGTTAAGATTGTTAAGGAAGTAATAGGGAGCTATTGAACATGTGGAAGAAGTGGTAAGTGCAGCCTCCATGTGACCTCTCAGAGCACTTATCACACAAAACCACTCATTGCCACCTTCAAAGATCGTTACAAAGTAACATAAGACAAAAGTTTTCAAAACGAAATTAAAAAAAGAAGCGACGTTTGTGAAGAGTCTTACAGTTACAAGGATCAGGAGATTTGTAAGCACAGAGGCTGTTGATAAGAGGGACAGTGTGAGTCAAACATTGCAACACCGAGTTAACGAAACAACTGTTGCCTAGATTCCAAAGCCCAACACCCTATAGAAATCATCCATGTCACATCGTATTAAAAGAGACCATATTTATATACAACATATAAAAAGGTAACAATTTCAAGAAACATACAACAGAAGAGGGCTCGTCGATCATCTTGGGAGGTTCCTGAATCAAACTACCCCAAGGTTGGTTGTAATTCAACCAGTAACTCGTAGACTCGTCATCACTACCATACCCAGGTGACACATTAGGAGTCCATCGCTTGTAGTTATCTGACAAACAGATGTCAGAGAACGGTTCGTCGAACTCGTCCGCAGCTCGCGGAACGTCGTCACCGCACTCGACATGATCAAGACTTACTAGAGAAGGCACGGTTAGGGTTTCGTCAAGGGAAGGCCCAGCTGAGACCTCCTCCTCCTCCTCCTCCGCCTGATCACCGTCGAGAACTCGAAAAGGCGACGAAATGGCGAGTGATTGAACTGCATGGACTCCAATCGACGACTCGTCTAGGGTTTCGATCGGGTTGGGTTTAGGTGAAATCGATGGGGGTAAGTCGGAATCGGCGATCAGCATCGTGTGTTTTAGGTGAAAACCCCCCAAGTTTTGATTCGAAATTAGGGTTTCGCTCGTTGGTGAACGCGAAACAATGGGGGAGGCGAAAGGTCGTTAAAGAAAATGGGTTTCGGGAGAAAGATCGTTAGTGAATTTTGGAAGGAGTCTACGGGAAGATTTGAATTGGGAGGGAAAATTGAGAAGCCATTGTTGTTGTTGTTGTTTAGGGTTTTGAATCAAACGATTGTTTGATTGATCTGTGATACAGATGCTTCTTATTTACGGTTTGTTTCTTTGTTTGTTTTAAGGTCGGTGGTCAACATTGGATTTTTTTTTATCTCTTTTATAGTCAAGCTTTATATAATAACATAAATCAATTGTAATTATTAATTTATGTAAGTAAATAAATATTTATTTATTTATTTTTTGTCAACAATAGTTATTAATTTTTAACATTGTAAAATTACACACTCAAAAGGATAAAGTAATTAAAGAGTAGCTCAAAAAACAATGGTGAGATATGATTTGAACAAAAAATGGTAAGATATGCAAGTATTCTTGATTTGATTATCTGTATTTTGCTACGTCAAATTGCAAAATAATATAAGGCGAAACAAATTTGATGGACATATGTGCACTACTAATACAAATCTTCCAGAACCATATCAGGATTTAACAATCAAAAATAGATTGTATCTTAACAATTAAAATTGATTTTTGTCCACTTTTTTTTTTTATCTGCAAACAAAACAGAGATCCAATAATATCCATATAGTTTGATTGATATAACAACAAAAGCCACGTCTCAGTTCCAAAAAAAGCTCTCTAAAAACATAGAAAGGAAACGAGTATACTTCATTTGAAATTTCCCCACACTTCTTTCTTCTTCTTCTCTGTAAATTGAAAAAACATCTTCTTACAGCATTCGGTCCTGGAGATCACTGAAGATACCAGAGGCCAAAGTTCCCAGCTTCTTCTTCGTTTCCCCTGCTATGTTCAGTATCGACGATATATCTTGTTGTGCCTGATTCAAACAATCATCAGTAAGGTTAACATCTAAAGAAGAAGAAGCAGAGATGTTGAAATATAAATCTTTACCTGGAAAGAAAGTCGGTTAATGAGATCACTAGCAGTTATATCGTCATTCATATCATCTTGGCCATGACCGAAAAAATCAGCGCTTGAGATAGATGCTGAGCCCTGTAACATCCCCCACAATGAACATTAGATTCCAACGAATGAGAACGTTTCTTCTTTTGAAGTAATGTTACTTACTGAAAACTTCTGGAGAGTAGCTTTAGATTCAAGATCAGCATTCTTGTTCTGATCACCAACGTACTGAGCAGAAGAAATTGACTTTGCATTTGTGAACTTCTTTCTTGCTTCATCTGATTCTTCAACCTAAGTAAGAACACAAAACAAAGAGGGGTCAGAAAACTGATTCACAATAGTTCTTTCTGAGAGATGAATGAATTTACCTGAGCTTTTGAGGAGTTGGACCTCTTGGGGACGTCCATTCCAAAATCCGAAAAGAAGCTCGACGACTTTGGTGGGGCAACATGGTTAAGCACTTGCGTACCACCAATGCTTTTTCCTCCGGCTTGAAAGTCGTCATTGTACTCAAACCGAGAGGCATATGATGATGAGCCACCTGATGATTTGGTTCCACCGTTATTGGTTGAAGCTGCAGCAGGAATCACCGGTGCAACTTCTTCTGGTTTCTGCTCATAGAGATTCCCCGTAGGCTGGCATTTCACCGAAACGATCAAAAAAAATCAGAACAAGAGAACATAAACGTTAATTGATCCAAGAAACAAGCTGAGGAGTTACCTTAGTAGTAAGCTTCCGTGCACCAAGACCACCAGTTTTGCCCGTCCTTTTAGCACCAATAGGTTTCTTAAACGTACTAGGCACGACTGTATTAGAAGCTTTGGGCGAAGATGTAGCTTCATTCTTCACGGAAAAACTCTCTTTAGGAGGTAACTCTTCCTTGACAGAAAAGGAAGAAACCCCGTTAGATCCTTCGGCAGCAAGGGGAGATGAAGGTAGAGCAAAAGCAGTATCCTCAGCAATGGCTTTAGCAACTTCTTTAGCAAGAATCTGGCGATACAAATCAGCAGCTCTTGAAGTGTACTTAGCCTCGATTTTGCCACCATCAGTCCATCCATGCTGCTTGAAGAACACATGAGCCCGGTTGTTACCACCAAACATCATTGTCCTGAGCTGCTCAGGGCTCCACGAGTCCAAATTCGTAGATCTACAAAAAAAAAACGAAAAATGTATCATCTTGAGATGTAATGTAACGTTATTCAATCCAATAAGACAACAGAACTTATAACAAAATCAACAGAGCGATAATGTGGATCATTCTCATTACAATAAACTGGTGAAATGATGCTGATCTTGTAATGGTTTAACCTAATGATACATTTTCAGAGTTAGACATGCAAAATGTGACGTTGTTCAATCCAATAAGACATACAAAAAAACGAAAAAAATGTATCAACTTGAGATGTAATGTAACGTTATTCAATCCAATAAGACAAAATAATTTATATAATAGTCAATAGATCGATCATTTGGATCATTCTCATTACAACAAACAATGCTGATCTTGTAAATGTTCAATCCTAATGCTACAATTTTCAGAACTAAACCATCAAAAGCTACGAATGTGACTGTGACGTTATTTGTATAAATGGTCAATGGATCGATCATTTTGGATCATTCTCATTACAATAAGCAATGCTGATCTTGTAAATGTTCAGACCAATGTTACAATTTTCAGAACTAAACCTATCAGATGCAATGAAAAGCTCAACAAATCTGACCTGACGAAGCTGATATGAACACCGAGACTACGATGAGTAGCTGAACAATCAATGCAGAGGAAGATCCCGTATGTAACCGATGCCCATGTCGGATTCTTCGCGCTGCAATCGAAGCATACCTACACAGAAATCAAAGATCCAGTCAAACAAGTCCCAGATCTACACATTACAAGATCAATCCGACGATTCTCAAAAACCCGAACCTTGTTGTCGGATTTTGATTTGAGTTTCCTGAAAACAGCTGTTTTGTCGGTGAGATTGTCGGAAGCCATTGTTGGTGGTTCGGAATCTGAAGAGGTGAAGATGGATCACCTCCTCTCGATAGAAAACCTTAAAAGAGAATTTTTTTGAAATCAGGGGACAGCTTTTTTTCTCTCTTCTTCTGGAGATTTTATTCCTCTTTCTTCTTCTTTTTTTTTGTAATAAATGTGATGATGGAAACATCTTAATCTGGCTAGATTGACGATAATACCCTCGCTAAACTCTGGAAATTACGTAAAGGATGGTGGGAAGGTAGAGTTGTTTGTTGTTAGAGTATAGAAACGACAAGCAGTGCGTTGTTCCGTTTCCGAAGCAACGTGGATGGTAACCGACGAACCAACGCCGTTAAATCATTTTTTTTCTTCCTTTTCTTCAACATCAATACAGAAAGATTACTTCCTCCTAAAACAAAATACAAACTTTTTCTTTATTCATCTCAAATAAAGATTATCAAGATCTATATCTTGATGAGGATGAGATGGAGAGTAAAGACACTGCCGAAAGTAAAAATTAAAGCTAGTGATCTTGAACTTCCCCATCTTATCAAGATCACTTTCAAGAGTGTATCTTCATCACTCTCGCTATAACCATATGCAATATCATCTTCATGGTCACTATCGATGACATATCTCAAGTAACTCCAAAGCAAGATAGAATCCCAAAATGGCACTTGGAGACCCCAAATATCGAGTTAACTACTTTTGAGACCAACATATTGCGAAAGCTTTGTGTGACTAGAGGCCATTCTCCCCCAAAAAAGATTCTTGATGAAATCTATTTTCGGAAGATAACAAAAAACAATGGCGGCCCAAATTTATAGATGAACCAAAATGTATAAGCCCAATATAGTTAAGCCCATTTTAATTTGTTTTATCTGCTTTAATGCGATTTCAAAAATGTCTCTTGCAGTCACATTCGTCAGGGGTTTATATATACACAGAGAGACCAACATTTTAGGCATCTGCTGACAGCCTAACACAACAAATAAATAAATAAATAAATAAATAAAAAATCAAAGCATAATTTCATTTGG
Organism: Brassica nigra; assembly: GCA_016432835.1. Lineage (NCBI taxonomy): Eukaryota > Viridiplantae > Streptophyta > Magnoliopsida > Brassicales > Brassicaceae > Brassica > Brassica nigra. Next base: position 8,189,551 of record CM028247.1, on the reverse strand, counting down.
CCAAAAAGAACAAGAGACCCAAACTATATAAAACACCATGTTATAATTTTATAAGGTCATATATATAACAATTAAATTAAAAAATCTAATTAATCCACCAAGTAATAATCGCCATTTTGCTCTCAAGTCTCTTTCACCTTTTTGATATCGAAATTGTCCATGTCTTTTATATTTTTTGTTTATCATGCAAAAAGACATGTCGGATAAAGACGTCAAAAATATGTATCCACAATATTATATTTAAACCGCAGTGATTGCTTTATCGATCAAAGTTTGTATTCTATCATTTCTGTTGCATCAATCTTCATTTTATTCATCTTTTTTTTTTAAATTTATTTATCAACCCGAAAAACGGGAATTCATAGTGTCGGTTACAAACGTGATTTGAACAAAATAATCGAAATCTAACTTAACGTCCTTAGCTTCGCTCAACCACCCCTTACACCGGCGCGTTCCGCTAAGTAGCTCCGTTATCCTAAAATTTTCAATCCCCGTTCTCAACCATCGATGGTAATCACTTGAGGGTGGCGTTCACCTCGGTTCATCTCGTTTCCTCGGTTGCCGGTACATCTCATACCATCTCCGAGTAGCTGGTTCTTGACGATCGCCTCACGCCTATAATCTTCACCGTTGGTTTAGCGCAGTTGGAAAAGCAGAGACCAAGAGCAACATACCTGAAAGCAATCGGCCAGCACCAAGGCTTCTTCCAACAACGAACAAAGACCGGTTGAGCTGAGGCCGCTATGTAAGGTGGTTGGGGTACCGCAAAAAAGAAAGGATCTTCCTATCGAAGCTCGAAGCAAACAAACCCCGACATCGATGGAAGATACGCGTCGCCGCCACGGTATGAGAAAACTCCGACTCACGCGCTTCAACCGACCACACACTCCTCCTCTTAGAACAAAAGAAGGTTCTTCAATAGCAAACCGTAACCAATCGACGAAGGCTACAACACACATTTAACAAAACCCCACCACTCCCACCAAGATGTGCACGTCTTGTGAGGGAACCACAAAACAGAGCCGTTGACCTAAGGACGAAGACCAGAGGAAGAACAAGCCGACGATGCCAAAGCTTAGACTACTCCACGCCTTCTAGCGGGTCCTCTACACGCCGGAGGCTTCTAAAGACACCGCCAACGAAGCCGGACCGTCGACGCCGGATATACACCGTCAAGTCCAGATCGAAAGAGGAAGAAGGCACTTCCTACACCGAGACACCAAGGAGATAGAACAAAGCCGACTCCTTTGCCCCACCACGACACGACCTGAGCCAGGAGAGCCCTACGAACATCAACGCCAACACAGCTCCGAAAGACTAAGATCGAAACAAAACTTGAAAATCATCGATCCGTCTCCACCACCGAAAAACCGACCGCTTCCCCACTGCCTTAACTCGTCGCCTCTCCGGTGAAACCAACAACCAAGCGAAAACATCACCGGCCCCGATCCGAGATCTGCAATCGGACGGCCTCCTAGAGACTTGACATATCGGAGAAGAAGAGAAAGGGAAACGGAAGAGGCAAGGGAAAATAGAGATGAAGGAGAGAAAGGAGGGCTCCGACGAGAGAACGCCAGAGGGACGCCGCCAACGTAGAGCCCGATCTCAGATTTACTTGTTTTTAGGCGAGAGAGAAAAGTTTTACTTTTTTTTTTTATTCATTTTATTCATCTTTATTCCACTAGTTTCTCTTATGCTTACTACTTAAATGCTAAGAGTAACTTTTATGGTTGATTGTTTTGTTACCAAAACATGTTTCAAATTCAATTGCAACATAAAGTCCACATAAATATCAAAAGGTATGATGCTCCTCGTTAATCAAGTCTCCAGTGCTGACAAAAAAAAAAGACAAACCAAACTTCCGAATAACTTTGTGGTATAAATTATTATGCAAATTTTGCAACGGCCAAACTAGATTTCTTTGAACTCAACCGATAAAGTGAAGCCACGAGAATGGAACAACTTGTTAATAAAATAAAATAAAATCCATAATTGTTATGAATCAAAGGGACGAATCTTGATCTCCGAACAACCTAACTTCGTCTTTCACTCTCTTATCAATCGATCTCTCAGCTCACTCAATCACTCGTGTGTTTAGATCTAGAAAAAAAAAAAGAAAGCATAACAAAAGATGCACAAGGTTTTTAACCCAATTCGGATTTGATGTGAATCCGTATATCTGGGACTTGACGGTACAAGCAACTGTTCACTAGAATCAGAACGTGTTTGTACAAAGATCCTCACAAAAACAATTAATCAAGATACAATCCAAATTCTCGATGATCTTCTTCTTCTCTTCTCTCTGATTCTCTTTGAGCTAGTCTGTTTCTCGGGGATAATGAATTTCTTCTTTCTCAGTCACCTAAATAGCTGAGACCGGTACACTCCGAACCAAGTGAATCAATAACACGCTCCGGTTATCTCCAATTGATCTGCATACCCACTTGAACTAAACCAGACTCTGTTAACCTCCAATATAGCATTGTTGAATGTCACACTTCATAACAATAATAACAGGTTTAGGAATGGGGATTAACGAAGAAAAGGTTCAATTATACAAAAAAAAAAAAATGGAAACATGGGTGGTGATCGATTATAGATTGTTGTTGCTTTTTATCAACAATAATCCTCGACAAAGTGTGTGGGAATGAGTGAAGCAGATAGAGAGAACGTGCAACGGAGATGAAAGCATGCGTAACAAAAAGCATCTGGTCTTTTCTGGACATACCATAGTCACTCCAAATATAAATAAATTCAAAATGTATAAGGTTATAGTTATAGATGGTATATTAGTTTGTGTAAAACATCTGATGATCTCCATTACACCTATGTGAAGTCTACAGCATGATTTGAAGGTTTATAGAGCTTTTGTAGATGATTTATGAGGTTGTGTGGAACAAGATTGCTTGTTCCTGGGCTTTCTTGATTCGGACTAAATTAATACACCTTTGTATGGCAGTTACTATAAATACCAATTCATTAATTATTTGTAGTACCAGTAGTAGCTTGCTATATAGCACGAGACGATCGAATATGCTTTGGTTTACAACTTTTCCACCGAATTGGAAAAAAAATATTGTTGTTTTCTGATATTTTTGCATGGTTGTCTGTGAACATTTTTCTTTCGTTTTCAATTAGATGCCCAGAGCACGAAACTGTGTGCGGATTTGGCTCTTTTGCGTTCAGGCTTCACATCCATTAATCTCATTTTGCATTTATTTCATGATGAAATTTTTTGCTTAGTTTTTACCAAAAAAAAATTGCTTAGTTTTGAATAAATAAAAAATTATCATATCTTCCTCCAAAGTTTCTAGAATTCTAGCATTTGTCTTTCGTCGCATATTTAATATTCTAGTAAATTATTAGAACTACGTAATTTGATTTTTACAATACAAAACACTAGTTTGGTTAAATACAGACGGTACACATTGACAACACACTAGCATCTAGCACAAACCGGAGTGATACTTTTTAATCTCAGTTACCCTTGAAATCTGGTGGTTGAGAAAATGATTAGTCATGATTTTTGTTTAATTCTATCCGAGAGCGAGGATTTAAACTTACACATAACACCAGTTTGGTTTTTCATTTTCCTTGTGTTCATCAACTTCAGTGATCTTTTCTAGAGACAACCTAGAGGTCCATAATTAAGTATATATGTTTTGACATAGATTCTATGATTTACTTAGAAAGCTAAACTTGTTTATTTTTTTTTTCCAATTCATCATTCAAGAACTCCCAAACAAAGTTAGCTAATTCTCAGTCTGAAATGTAAACAATGGAGGAAATTTGTTCTCAACCGGGTAAAGCTCTTCTCTTCCCCCGAAGCTGCAAAAGCCTAACATACCCCAACGGTTCAAGACAGCAAGTATATTCAGAAGCATAGGTTGTAAAAGTAAAATCTCAAGTGGAAATTTTGTGATTGCAGAGTCAAAGAAGAAGTTTAGTAGAACTCTTTATTTAGAGTTTGAGGGGCTAGTTTATATTGCATCACCCCGTGGTCCCGTTCTCTGTTTTTCTCAGGTAAGTATTTAAACTGATTTTCGGGTTGTATTTTTTTCGTTTTTAGCTCCCATTCATTTTTCGTGTTTTTAAAGGTTCTACCGGTTGTTTAACTAATGGTACTACAGCTAATAGACTAATTATTTGCTTTATTGTAGGACCATCTCTTCCAGGTTGGCTTTGACCTTTTGGAACACTCAAAAAACAATGTTACAAAAAAAAAATTAGTATAGGCCACCTATTACGTGAGTAATCGATCCTCTAGGTGTTGACAAAAGAAAACAGGCATGTACATAACATACGGTGTAAACCACATCAAAATTACGGTTTAAAAATTCTACTTAGAGAAAAAACATTTGATTTAAAATTCTTGTTTTTTTTGCTTAAAACTATAAAAAAATCTTTAAAAATTCTTGTTACCATCCAAAAATTGGTTCAGATTTTGCTAATCACAAGCTCTAACGAGGGTTCCTGTGACAGTATAATGTACTAGAACGGCATGGTTATGTGTTTAAACACCATGAATGTACAAAATTTTTGGAGTTTCTGCAAATTAACTCACAACATAGTCGTTTGTTGTTCTTGTAGATGGGCTCTTGGCTCCCTTTTTCACCTCGTAGAATTAAGTAGGATTATATATTTTTTCTAGGTTAAATTAAACATATTTTGAATTCATATAGGTTTAATTAAAAATTTATAAAATAAGATAAAATTAAATTAAATCTATTTTGCTATAGATTTATCACTCCTTATTTATCTATCTACAATATTATTTATGAGATGATTTTGTTTATGTGTCAGCTTATCCTTGATTTTAAGTATTTTGCTTATTTTTCAATATCTCAATAATTTTAATTAGTAGTTTTACTTATTTATTATATTTTAGTTGTTTTGTTTTAGCTGCTGATTTTACTTATTTGTTATATTTTAAACTTATATGTTATACTGTTTCTCATAATTGTAGGTTTAGTTAGCTGATAAATAATTAGAAAAATCTAATATTATATTTACTTTAGTAATATTTAAATATTATATATATTTATATTATATTTGGTTTATTAATATTAAACCGATTCTATTTTAATATATATCATATAGTATATTACCCATAATTTAAAACGAATTTCATTAATTTTTAATCATTATTATCTAAAAGATTCTATATTATGTTTTCCAAAAATATTTTACGTCATAATATAATCTATGTATATAGTTTTATGTATATATGAATCATTTCAAACTTATTTTATGTAATAAAGATATTTTATTAAAATAAAATGTATATAAAATGATATTTATTAAGTTATTAAATATTTCAAAACATGAATATAATTTATTATAATGGGTTTTGAATTTGTAATATATTTATTTATAAAATTATTAAACCAAGTCGGACAAAACACCTAGTATATCCTTTATATTATCAACTATTACGGCTTCCCTAAAATGATACTCTCGATTCCTTTTATATTATTAAGACTTTTTACATATATTAAAAAAATAATTAGAATTTTACTATATTTATTTTATTTAATTGCTTAAATGCAGAGATAAAAATATAAAAATCTAAAACATACTCGTTGAAAATATAAAAAAATTTAAAATCTACAACAACACTTAAAATAATAAAAATAGAGAGAGTATATATATTTTATTTATTGACAAAATAAAATTCTCTATTCTACTTAATACTAATAATTAATTACGGATTTAGATCTCTTTCATAACTAAAAGTGAAACAGAAAGATTTGACGTTAACAATCTTAATCATTAAAGTAGCTGAGTGCGTGCTAAAACATATCGATCTTCCCATTGGCTCAACATCATCAACTTCAAGATCAAGTACATGTAAAAAATGTCATCCTTTGCTTTTTTTGCGAACTAATTAAATTTCTTGCCTCCATTTTTACTTTGAGTGAAATACATTAAATTTTGATTTCCTTATGTCGTGTCGTTTAGTAACCAAGTTGGCTACTTGCGAAAATTTATCAAGTTGGCAACTTGCACCAGCATCACCTTTGCCTTAATTAGAAGATATCGATTTTCAAAGTATGCAAAATAGAAAGAAAACAAAAGTGGTTTCTCAGTTTCTCACTCTGTCTCGATCGAACCAAATTTTATGATATGCCTGTGTAAAAATATTATTAAGAATATTCTTATTGATGATATCAATAAGAAAAACAGAAGAGAAAGTTTTTTTACGAGAAATTTCTTAAAATTTGTAAAAATATACTTAAAACTACGTATCATGTATAAGTAATTCAATTTTCGTTTTAGAAATAAATTTGTACTATTTTGTATTAATATTATGTGCTTACAAGATTCATAAAGATAAATGATTTAATCATTTAATATAATAAAAGTTGTAATCGCCGTCTCATAATGGATCGGCCACAACAAATTTTATAACCAAAAAAAAAAAGGAAAAAGACAAAGGATGGGATATATTCAAGTGGGGACACAGGCTGACACTGATATAAAATTGGTGGAGAGGTGGGCCGAATACGGAATAATTACTACGCTGTAAACGGCACGCCCTTTTAATCCTCTACTAAAAGTTGTATGAGAGATAGAGAGTCCATCATCGTAAATACACTTCCGATATAGGTTTCTCGTGTTTCATATCTCCCTCTTCTAGGTTCGGTTCCTAAATTGCTACACAATCGTTTTACAACTCTCATTTATATGGTCAGTCAGCCATAATGTGTTTCACCCAGTGGCAGAGGCAGAAATTTATTTGATAGGGGTCAATTTGATACAAATGTATTTTGTATGGGTCAATAAGCTTCATCAGATATTTTTTTGGAAATACAAGTTAATTTTTTTTTTGCAAAAATTGACATGGGTCAACTGACCCCTGATTGCACACCAGCTCCGCCACTGGTGTCACCAGATAACATAAACTAAGTCATGACTACGCTGTATCTTACTTGTTGACAATGTTACATGAATGAACTGTATCATTTAGTCTGTTGTGCCAAAACTCATATTTAAAAGTGAACAAAAACTCTATTACGACACTGGAAAAACATAGTTAATTTTGATATTTTGTTCTATTTTCTATTATTTGTTAATATTCATACAACATTCAAAACAAGAAAATTGAAAAGCAAAATGACATTTAATCTATAACACGGATAAAGTATAGAATACAACAAAATTAACGTGAATATCAATCTTTTACCCAAACAAAGAAAATACACGTGAAAAGTCCTATTACGATAACCTTTAATAAACTTTTAACAAACCAAAAATACATACACATAAAATCACAAGAATCCTAATTTGATATTAAACAGTTACCTTTCTAGTTTGAGTTTTTTTTTTTTAAAAAACAGTTACCTTTCTAGTATGTTTTTTTTATGAGAGTTTTGTTGCGTGGACGAAAATTTTGACTGACTAACAAAGAATATACCTACCATAAAAGGAAAGATTCCTACTTATCCACAATGTTAGACGTCCAAACTAACCTTCAGATATTAAGGTCAAAAGGTAAACTATAAGGTTAAAACAGACCAAAGAGCAGAATCTTATATGAAGCATCGTAAATAAACATTTCCCGAAAAGGTAATTTAGAAAAGAAAAAAAAAAAACAAATTCATTTTTCCATCTTCTTTCCATATATATTTATAATTTATTTTTGTTTTCTTTTCTCAGGTCACCTGAGCACCGCTTCCTTCGCCGGCGTTCCGAGCCATAGCCTCAGTGACAGTCGCCAGCTTCTGCAGATTCAGCTTAACCACCGTATCCGCGAACATACGCGTGTCGTCCTCCGTGTTCCCTTCCGGCATATCCACGACGTACGACTCGAGCACCACCGTCCAGATCCGCCTCTCCTTCTCGAACCTGTGCACCGTCGTCACCGACTTGTAGTTCGTCAGCCTGTGCTCTCCCCCGATGATGCTGAACCCCGTCACCCTCCTCTCCTCGTCCAGCACGTCCAGCCTCTCCGTCGACGTGTTCGCCGGCAGACCGCTGATCACGTTCACGGCGCGCGTGCATCCGACGCGCATCTCGAACCCCTCCTCGACGGAGCAGGACTTGATGAAGTGCTTGTAGGTCTGCGGCTTGTCGAACCGGCGGACGACGGACCAGACGATCTCCGGAGGCGCGTGGATTCGCTGCGCGTGGAGGGAGGAGCAGCTTCCCGGGCCGAGGCGGTATGTGTGGAACTCGGCGATGGCTTGCGCGAGCTCGGATCGTTCTTCCGGAGTTAGCTGGGAAGGCATGGTGGTGGAGACTTTTTTGGAGTTTTGGGGAGGTTTTTGTGTTTGTTTTATTTATCCAATAGGGTCTTGATTCACCATTGACGACGACGATCTCAAGCTCTCTCTCTATATATATATTTATTGTTGGAGGAAGACGATAGATTCTAAACATGATAGACACTAAGGCCCATTAATTTGCGAATGCATCCGCACTAAGGCCCATTATCTACGGCCCATTTTAGTTGATGCACACAGAGCTTATGGTAACGTGTAGACATGTCAAAGCTAGTCAAGTCCAAGTGGAACTTTGAAAATTTAAGTGGTCTCTATTAAACACTTCCTATTAGCCGTTGGATTAACTCTGTTGTCTATTATCCGACGGTCAACACTTTTACTTTCTATTTATTAGATAAAATTAGGAAAATGAATATTGAGGAAAACGCGCGGACACCGTCTCTCTCTCTCTCTCTCAGTAAATGAAGAACAGAGTCTCTCCGGCGAGATCACCGGCGTATTCCGATAACTTCGCCTGAGAAATGGGTCTTCCTTTGTTGACATGCAGTACGACAAGAGTTGCTTTATCTTCTTCTTCTTCATCATCATCTTCGTCTTGGTGTAGTGGAAATGGTGGATTTAGAAGTAGTTCTAGGCTTTTCGATTCTCCGGCGAGCTCGAGATCCGAGTTGCAAGGGAAGAGAAACTCGCGGTTAAATGGTCTTTCTTTGGAGAAATCGAGGTCTATCAAAGCGTCGTCGTCACAAAGCAGCGGCGAAGTGATCGACGACGGAGATGCGCGCAGTTTAGCTGTGCCGTCAGTGGGAGGTTTCATCAGCGGCGAGTTAGCTGGACCTTCGGGAGAGGTAACGTCGGTCGGCGAGTTTGTCGGTGGAAGCGGCGGAGATTTCAGTGCTTGGGATAAGGTGGGTGCTGTTGTTAGGCTGAGTTACGGAATCGGTGAGTCAACTCGATGATCAAAGCAAACCTTTTTAAAAAAAATTAGAAGTTTGAAACTTTATGGATTTTTGATTAAGGTTTTTGGGATGAGTAGGAATATACTGTGGGATGGCTGTGGCGGGAAGGTTTATATGTGAAGTAGCAGGGATCGATTACACAGGAGGTTTCAATGCTTCTTTAGATGCTATCATTGCTGGTCTTGGTTATGCTTCTCCACCGATCATGGCTCTTCTCTTCATTCTTGATGTAAGTTAGAGTTAGGAGGATCTCTCTCTTTTAATTGTAATGCAAGGTTTTGTGTTGATTGAGATTGTTTCTTGTTTTAGGATGAAGTTGTGAAGGTGTCGCCGCATGCTCGTGCCATTAGAGATGTTGAAGATGAGGAGCTTCGTGGCTTCTTCCATGGAATGTCAGCTTGGCAGGTTAAATAACTCTCTTTATACAATCTTGTGAAACTTTAAAGAATATTGAACCCTTTTGTCTTTTTCTTTAGTTTATCTTAGTAGTTACAGCAAGTTCAATTGGAGAGGAGCTCTTCTACCGTGCTGCGTTTCAGGGCGCATTAGCTAATATATTCTTAAGAGGCACAGATCTCATCTCAGATTCTCGAGGAATGGTCGCTTTGGTATATGCTCTCTCCCTTCTTTCTCAACTTCTACACGTTCCTTTATGACTTGATACTATTGAAACTTTCAGACTGGAATCTTGCCTCCGTTGGTACCGTTTGCTCAAGCATTTGCAGCCACTATCACTGCTGCTCTCACCGGTTCTCTCTATTACATGGCTGCTTCCCCTAAAGGTTTCTCATTACTCTTAAAACACCCTATCTATGTTTCAATACCTCTTTAACTAATTGTGTTCCGTTATTTTTCTTAGATCCGACTTATATAATGGCACCTGTCTTGAAAACTCGCTCTGCACGTGATGAGCTGAAGAAGCTGTTTGCAGGTTCCTAAAACTCACCAAAGGAAGACAATGTTTTACAATCAAATACTTGTATTGAGACTCTGTGTTACTTCCTGCAGCGTGGTACGAGCGAAGACAGATGAAGAAAATCTACTCTCCTCTTCTCGAAGGCCTTTTGGGTCTATACCTCGGCTTTGAATGGATTCAGGTACTATTACTACTTACTATTAAACGCTTCTCTTGTACTTGTTGAAGTAATAAATCATTGAAAACAAACTCAAAAACATTTGCAGACAAACAATCTTCTTGCTCCTATCATCACACATGGCATATACTCAGCTGTTGTTTTGGGAAATGGTCTATGGAAGCTTCACCATCATCAGCAACGACTGCGCCTAAGGGTAAAGAAGCTTGAAACTGAAGGTGAAAACAGCAACTCAAGATAGATAAAATAAATATTACCCTTTTGTTTTTAAATTTTGTGAATTGTCTTTTTAATGTATTGAGCAACCATTGACATTATTGTACAAATAGATAGAAAGCAAAGTGTATATAACCATTAGCTAATAAGAGAGAAGCTTTTTTATTGCATTCATCTTCTTTAGTCTTGTTCAAGCTGAGAAATGATCCTAACGAAGACATCAAAGCCTTGGCACATATCTGTAAGAAGACAGTACTCATTCTCTGCATGGTATGTAGCCATGAGACCTGCAGAGTTAAAAACAGATTTAATTAAAACGTAATCCCAAAAAAGGAGAGAGAATCTGAGGAGGGTGCTGTATATACATACCGTATCCTGAAGTTTGCACATCGAAACCTTCATCCTATAAACCCAAGACCAAAAGATTCATCAAGTTAGAAAGAGCAAGTTACAGAGAACATTAAAAGATCAAGTAGTAGCATTGGCTTACCTTGAGGTCTCGAATTAGAGGCAAAGTACCGGTGATTGAGTAAGGCTTCACGTGCCCGACAACTTCTTCAGTTGCTTTGCATAGAACGTGAAAGCCGCGGGAATCAAGGTTACATGCAACCCCAGCTGATGCTTCATCAAAGCTTAACGTGAGCCTGCAGGAGACAACAATTGAGTCTTTTCAAAGATCTTGGGAGGAGGAATGAAATCAGGTGAGGAGGAAAAAACAAACCTTCCACGTAAATTCTCTTCAGGCAAGACGTATTTTGAAACAGGACCACGGGTCGCGAGTTTCTCAATGTTAGTGTTTATGTCGTCAACATACTCTTGCAGCTTCTTCATCACTTCCTTCACGCTGAGGAAACAAGGATATATTCATTTTTAGAAGTGTATCTAAATGCATTGAAGAAACGACTACGGAGGAAGTGTGAAGAGACTTACTCATAGAAAGGAGTCAACCTGAAACCAAAGAATACAAAAAGAAGTAAAAAAAAAAAACCATGACACATCTTGGTTTTACGGTATTCACAATTTAGAAACATAACCTGACATCACCGGATACGGTACAGTCTCCAGGGATTTGGTTGATTCCGCCTCCTGGATCTGCAAAATATCCAGAAAAATCTTTTTCAGAGTGAAGTAGACAACATTTTGGAGTCACTACTCATACAAAGATTATTCTTACAACTCCATTGAGTTGGCTTCATGGTGGAAGGCGTCGCAAAACCATAAACTTTCTCTTGCTCGTGTGGCGGAAAGTCTCTGTAGAACCGAGATTGGATCTCCTTAAGCCCTTCCATCCCTAACTCCATCGCGTTAATAGCCTGCACATAGTCAGAAGAAACAGATTAATGCCGAGCTCGCAGCTTCATTAATCAGAGCAAATCATCCATATTCAATACCTTGTGAGCTAAACCGCTGTGGAAAAGCTTTCCAGTAACATGAAGCTTCCACGGAATCATACCGCCGGTTCCAATACACGGCTGCTTATCCGCCGTATCAATCCAAAACCTTCAAAAGATTACACACATCAAAAACAGCTTCCAATGTTTTGTCTGAAAGATTTTTACAAAAGAACAGAAACTAACAAAGGTCCGGATTTGAGCTTGTCAAGAAGTTTATCTTTAACGAGCATGTCCACACCAACACCTGGAATGGAAGAGTTCTCTTCACTAGCGATGAACACCGCCACCACCGATGATTTCAAAGCCGGTTTAGTCTCCCCAAGCCTCTTCATGAGCTCAGTCACAAGAGCAACGTGACCAAGACAATCCGTAGTCCCACGACCACGAAGCTTATCACCATCTATGCTTAACGAGAAAGGATCAAACTCCTATAAACACAAACACGAAAAGAATCAAATTTTCGACTCAATCAACCCCTAAAGTTTTGAACTCTGGCACGATTCTTAACAGTTTCTCGGAAAATAACCACAACCCAGTATCAAGCTTTGTCCTAATTCAAATGGGTACCGATCAAAAAAACGGAATCGATAGAGATTACCCATTCATCTGGATTCGCGGTGACGACGTCCATATGCATACCGACGAAAGACACGATCTTTCCGGGGACAGATCCTGGGTACTCCACGATGAGGTTACCTCTTCCTGAGTGATACGCCACGTGATTGATGAGGAGAGGACCACCGCCAGATTCGGTGCTGTAAGGACGGAGAGAGTCGAGGACGTGGTTCACGATCCGATCCTCTTGCGGGATGAGCTCCGGCGGATTGTTCTGGACGAACTTCGATTCGCCGATCAGTTTCGATAGGAGTGAGACGAAGGAGTCTTTGTTGAGAGAGCCTAGTGATTCGATCATCGACGACGACGCCATTGTTTGCACAGCAGAGATGTTTTTTTCGTTTGTTTGTTCGAGAAAGCGGCGAAGTCGTGTGGCGTTGTCGTAGGTTTTTGTTTAGGCTTTTGGGTGGAGTGTTACGTTTTGTAATGATATGGGTGGAGTGTTACGTTTTGTAATGATGTGTGCGTAAGTGGTTAACTAATAATTGATACGGAAGTGAATAAATTAATTAGCATATGTATAGTTAGCGAAGGCGTCAAAGTTACTTCGGTCCATCCGTTTACAAAGCATAAAGATGCTTTACCGTCGATTCACATTAAATGTCGTTCAATGAGCATTTTGCGTGGTAACGCCTATCTTGTTCATAAGTACTAATTTGCCAACCAGAACTGGTTTAGGAAGAAAGCTGAAGGTTCACCCTTGTAATTACAAAACATAAAATGGTCGTTGTTGCAAAGGTGTGCGCTTTCAAGAGGTCATTTTTACAAGGGATAGCTCGGTGAATATGACATACGATTCACCAAAATTTAGCTGTGTTCAAAGACGATATGTTCTAGTGTTTCACCAATCGAGGAGATATAAAGAAGACAACATGTTGTAGTAGTGATTCCTCACGAGGCTAGACGATCACAAGTAGAATTCCGATTAGGCGTAAACATCCAAGTGACAAAAATATGTTTTGTAACAGTTACACATGGTTATTTACGTCAAAAAAAAAAAAGACAAAACCATCAATTATATCCAAGTCGGTAGATCTTCTCTGCCACAAAACTGAAATTAGAGGAACAAGGGAGTCTAACCTGGAGCTCAGACCTTGCATAGGGACATTCACCAATTGTCATCATTCCAATCGAATTCAATTGTTGTATGAGTTGCAGCCCTAGTTGAGTTGGTATGTTGATGACAAAGAGATTCAAAAGTTTTTGTTGAGAAAGCCAATCATCTTGTCACAGATGTAATAGTAAATAAGTATTCTCAATTTTAATAATCTTTTGAAGTTCTGAAGACAGGGGATGGGAAGGATTAATTCATTTCTTGACTTGGCTTACAAACATAGTCTTAAGCCAGAAGTGCACCATTGATAACTGGTAGGATATAATACCATTACATAAGAAGGTCAAAGTTTAGCTATCAATAATTTCGAAAGATATCTTTGATTCGAATGATGAAACTCAAGCTATGGAAGTTAATAAACCCAGTAATTACATATTTAATGAGGTGAACTTGACGCGCGCACACACACACAAACAAATACTGCTTGACTTGGTTCAAAAGAAGATGAGACCAAGATAGCTAATAGGAAGTTTTAAGACCAATGACCTTGTCAGTCTGAATTAATTCGATTTGGAGATTCCCAAGTGAATGAGTTATGGTTTTTGCAACACCTCTTTCCAGTGTTGATGAGTGCAATTATCCCATTGTGAAGATAAGCAAATAGTCTACAAAACAAAAATGAATAAATTTGGACTATTGTCTGCATTTCACATGATAGAGAAACTTCCCTGCAGCCATCTTAATTAGGCCTTTGATAACTGTAAATCATTTTCAGTTTTTGCCAAAAACTGCAAACTAAAGTTTTGCTATTTATGAAAACAAAGGTGAAAAAGACAATGGATGGTTGATATGTGGATACAAAAGTGTACTGAACATAAGAAAACATTGTAATGAAAGAATCCTATTCAATGGACTGCTCCTCATTTCTTCTCTCACATCACTAATCCTTCTTTAATTGTATTTGGTCTTAGCATCAAACATTTAAAATTTCTTTGCATACCAACAAATTCATTTTCTACACGAATCTTGGTCGGTATATTTTCTCTTTCAAGCAACAAGTAAGATTTACATTTGCTTTCTTTTGAACCTTAATAACCGCTTATAGATGAATGCATGTTATAACCTAATAATCAGATTTAAAATGGGCACTAGATCTCTAATACCATCTCCAATGTATTTTGCTATATAGAAAAACTCTATAATAAAGGTGAAATATACTTAAATATATTTTTCTAAAATAACAATCTCGATGTATAGAGTAAAAGTAAAGTAATGTTAAAAAAGAAAAATTCTATTATAGAAGAAGAAATAGAGATGAGATGGAGTAATTTTACTTTTAAGGCCATCAGCAATAGTAAGAAATTTACTTAAGTCTCTTAAGTTATATCTTAACATTAAAATAGTGATATCCATTATAAAGATGACTTAGAAATAAAGAGACGATAGTCTCTTCGGGGGAGAGTTGTTATTTCCTTTAAATTTCTTTGTTTCTTTAATTTGTACTTTTATTCATTAGTTTAATTGCAGAAATCAGCTCAGATACTAAACGCTGCGGATGCCCTAAATACTATTATAAAAGTGAAATTAGCAATGGTTTGGAAGTGCTCTAAGTGAAATTAATATAACCGGTTAACACGCAAATAAAAGGTTATTAGATCAGTCTTTGAATATAATCGTTACAGAATATTTTATCTGTATTGCGTAATATTGTCAATAATTGGTGTAAATCTGTAAAAGTTATATATCAGAAACCCACATGTAGAATATATTAATAAAATAAATATTATGTATGGTGTGGAAGCGGGGACCAAAACTAGAGACAACATAGTTTGAAATGTTTTTGAATTTCACATGTGGGTTTCAAGACAAGATAATGTCAAATATATATACACAATTTATAGGATTCATAATTCTAATTTGAAATAGAAAATGTTTAGAAAAAAGAAGAATAACTAAACAATGATGTATGTGGAGACAGACATAGATCTGAATAAGAAGAAACATGCAACGAATTAAAAAGAACTCACATGCCTTCTCTATCTCTTCTACCATTTATAAGTGGTCCTTAAATCTTCGTCCATTTTCCGATAACTATTGCTTTACCCTAATTTGGATATTCATCTACATGTCTATTACCTTTTTATATACTGTATGTCTATTACTTTGTTCTACGTATCTTTTTATTAGTTCGAACTGAAAGTATTTCGAGAAATATATACACACACATGGTAGAATCAACATAGGAAACAAAAATTTCAGTAGAAGTAACATCACCAAAACAATTTATCTCTCGCTCTCTCTTTCTCTCTTTCTCTTTTTCTCTCTTTCAGTGCCTGGCTCCAGACAAGTCACGCGTTACACTTACAGTGCCATCGCAGACCAGAGACACTACAAGATCGAAAGCAGGTAACATCACAGCTTATTTATGGAAAATATGATTAAAAGATACAAAAACTTATTCAATCAAATTTTCTGAATCGATTTCTACTTATTGTTTAGCTTCGTTGTTATTCAACTCAGCATCTATAATGGTAATACGTCATAAATATATGTATGTGTGTATTGTATACTTGTCCTACTTATAAGTTACATACTCACATCTGTAAAACTTATCAAAATTTATCACTATTCTATTCATTCTCTAAATTACCTCAAAGTTTTGAGTTTTGGATCCGTAATCTTTCGCACAGAAGATAAGAAGATATTTATACCTAATACCTAATATTTAGTACCCAAAATTGAATTTGCGTTTATAAAATATATTGTATTATTTATATATATCAGTGAATTTTATTTAGGAAATGGAAAATCAAATTATGTGTAAGAAATGATTGTCTCTAACCATTTGAAAAAAAAATCATTATGATAAATAGTTAAAGTACATAATAAAAAGGTATAGATCAATAAACTGCATGTACAGACAAGTTAACGTGCCATGGAGCATATATGACATTCCACTGATGAAGAAGTTAGCAAGATTCGTTTTAACGTACACATGTCTCTCCATTATTCCAATAATCCAAAACCCTAAAGCATATGGAAATGGTGAGAACAAATTTTCTTCTTCGGTTTGTGGCAATAAATTACTGGCGATTTTACATGTATTTATATTGTAGAACGTTTTTATAAAGTTTGAAGATACGTTTAATGGTTTGAAAGTTTTGAGCACTCATATCATTTTTAATATCTGAATTAAAATTCTAAAGTCTGTAAAATGTATGTTAACTGTCTCCATCAAATGGAAATTTGAATTAAAAACATAAAAATAGTCTTGATACTTTTCAAGAAAATCTAAACCAAAATAATGATCAACCCAAAAAATGATCAAGACAGTCACACAGATATATAAACCAGCAACACATACACATATATATTCTTAAGGATTTCTGTGATGATAATTAATGGTAGAGTATATAAGTCTTATAATTCAGGGTTTATAGTGAGTAACCAACTAACCACAGTACTAACTAATCTGTAGGTAAACTTAGGCGCATGTAGAGTGAAAGCAAGAAAGTAAGGATGAAACAGAATGAATTTAATTGTGATACACATATATTGAATTCAGAATTTAACAACAAATTTAAATTAAGATGTAAAGAGCCTCGGCGTAATGGATATGAATGTGAAAAACCTCAATTGGGTCACGAAAGTGAAATGTCACGGTGGTTTGTGCCCTAGTCGAAGTTCAAGATCAGGCTCATCCACTGATGTTCTTTTAGTCTCTTTCATCGAGCCAATGCTCTCATCATCTCCTGTTGAATATACTATAAGCCGAGGAGAAACCTCTACCGGCGAATTCAATACCGAAGAGTCAAGGTTGCTCGAAGGAAACGAAGTCGAACCATAAAAATTAACCGTATCACTGGAATGACCAAACATGTTACTAGGGTTTTGCAATTGGTAGAAGTGGGACAAACCTTCAATATTACTCGCTGTGGATTGGATTATAAGCGTCGCCGTCGGCAGAACACAAGAATTGAGAAACGCTTTCTTACCGCCTCTGCTGCGGCCACCGCTTCTAGCAGCAACTGCAGCTGCAGGACCTTGATGAGCCTTACAGGCACGGTCACGGCGGTGGACATTCATGTGACCGCCTAAGGCTTGAGCCGAACGGAACTCACGGCGGCAGAAATTGCAAGTGTAAGATCTTGGAGGCCAAGTGGTACCAGAGATGTTCCCTTTAGTGTCCTGCTCGAAGGCTTTGACTTCCCAAGATTCATCATCATCCTCCAATCTTTCAATTTTACTAGGGTTCCACATCCATGCACCTCCGTACATTCAAGGATGAGTTTTCTAAGATAAATCTTAGTATAGAGAAGTTGGAGAATAAGAAGAAGAAGAAGATGGGGTCGATAAATAATGATGTAAAAGATGGACCCGAAATATATGTCATTTATCTTTATCCTTTTTCAGTAAATGAAAAAAAAAGTATTTGGAACCTTTCAAATTTTTCTGATGAGATACACAATTAATCACCACATTTAAATTTACAAATTGCAGCCTACAAAAAACACTAAATTTCAAAAGTTGCAACATAATATATATTACATTCATTGCGAATATTTTTCCCAACTACATATGTTAGGAATTATAAAAAGTTATGATTTTCTATTAACTTATATATATTATATATAGCTACTTTGCAAACTTACATTTACGACTTTAGGTCTTACGCATATAATATTACTCTTTCAGCTGTACTCATCTCATATACCTGCACTCGTGGTTTGTAATTAATTTTTAACGTTAGGTCCTAGATTGCTATGCATTTAACATAGGACATCAGTTACAAAAAAAAGGTAAATTATAAATAAGTGAAGATTTAAAGATAAAAAGTTCGTTGTGACTTTGATGTCTTAAGTAAGGTTCAGACAAAGTTTGTTTGCTTTAAGTGGTGAGGCAAAGATCTTAGCTTTGCGTGTGATCACTACTAAGATTCTCTTGTTACAATCTGACAAATGACTTGTGTAGCTTTACACGGTCACATTATCACCATCTCTTATAGATAACTATCCTACAAATGGTGACCTACAAGGCTACAAAATACATTACAAAATGTACATTTTACACATGAATGGTGTATAGTATTTTAATAAATATTTTTCATTATTTTTTATTTAGAAAATAAAATAAATCTTTACTTTCTTATGCCAATGGGAAAGTATGTTCAATTTAAAATCTCTGAATACTATAAACAAATTTTTACAAAAAGAATACTATAAACAATTAAATCTTGGAGAAAAAGTAGAAAGGAAAAAAAAAAACAGAAGAGCTGAAATTGATGGGTCTTGATGTCCGAAAGATATATGCCATATAAAGTTAAGAGGTACCATCGTTGGGAATTTAGTTAGATCTCAACTACATCACACTGAAAAACGCAACTTAGTTCTCGTTAGAGAAAAAGACGTACGCAATCAATGAGACAATGTTAGCCCAAATAAAGACCACAGTGGATCCTTGCGTTTGCTTTAGATGGGCCATTATACAAGTAGTTTAGGCCTTCTAACTATACTTTCCATTCATCGGCCTTCTAACTATATAGAAGAACCATTTTGTTGAAGTAAATCCTTAAGAAAATTTATTTTCTAAATTCGATGCCATAGGGGGTAGTTTATAATATGCCTTTGCCATTTCCAAGAGGCAAAGATAAGGATTCTAAGGCTAATAACTTAAGAACCTGTTCCCACATAGAACAAACCTTGTTCCGATGAGAAAGCCAGACAGGACCAAGAAGAGCGCTTACCGCGCTTAACTTTATATGTTCGAATTTTCAAAAAAAAATATCATCATGTAACTATAAGTGGATATGGATATATATGTATATATATGATATATTTTGGACTACGTCCACCAAAATTATACGAACGGTCTACAAGTTCGTACGTACATATATGCTTGTATACTAGAGTATATATGTTTTAAAAAATTTTTTGGAATCTATACTAATAAAATAGGCTTTTTTATCTCCTTGGGGGAAAAAATGCCATGTGGCATTTTATTTTTAATAATTAAAATATTTTCTCAATTTAAATTTAATGAATTTTGGTATTAATTGTGAAATAAATTGGGGGTTTAAATTTTTCTTCATACAGGTCCAAACATTTATAAGAATATTTTGAATCGACCGGATCCGTAGTTGAACCGATAAATCCAGGTGACCCAATATAAATCGGATTTGGTTTTGTGAAAACCCAAAACACACAAAAACTCACTAAAACCAGATACATGTTGCAGCACTGGTTGAACCAATAGATAATTTTTATTTTTTACTATTTTTAGTTCAAGTTATGTTTTAAAATTATTTTTTATATTCTAAATTTCTAATTAAAATTTTAAATTTTCAGTTTTATTGCCGTCTTCTTCTTCTTCTACACTATAATTTACGTTTGCAAGAAAGGTGAGTCATGCTTGTGCTTGAGCCGCACGTCCGTAAAAGCACTAAAACACGATGAGGCTTCTTATTCCTCTACACTACAATTTACGTTTGCAAGAAAGGTGAGTAAATTATTTTTTATTTTTATTTAACTTAGTTTATAACAAATCATTACATTTTTAATTTACATATCAAAAGAATAAAATCATATGATCATGTGAATTACAAAACAGAGTTTTGGATTGTTGAAGAATAAAAACCTGGCGAGCTTGATTATAATAAATTAGAGAATGCTCTTGCTGAAGATTATTCCAAAGATGATGAAGTGACAAATTTAGAAAATTTTGTTGGTAAGTTTTAAAATTTAGAAAACCAAAATTAGTTGATGTGATCTGGTGTTATTTTATTTTTGTTATTGATAATTTATTACAATGATGTTTTAATTTTAGTTTATTTTGGATTGGAAGTTTAATTTTAAGTCTTGATTTTTTAGATGTCATAACTCTTATGTTACAATTTTTTTAAATAGTCTAAACTATTTCTTAATATTTTGTATGTACACTTAAAATACTTAACTTTAGTTTATATCTAAATTTCTAATTAAAAATTTAAATTTTCAGTTTTATTGCCGTCTTCTTCTTCTTCTACACTATAATTTACATTTGCAAGAAAAGTGAATCATGATTGTGCTTGAGCCACGTCCGTAAAACAGACTAAAACACGATGAGGCTTCTTATTCCTCTACACTACAATTTACGTTTGCAAGAAAGGTGAGTAAATTATTTTTTTATTTTTTATTTAACTTAGTTTATAACAAATCATTACATTTTTAATTTACATATCAAAAAGAATAAAATCATATGATCATGTGAATTACAAAACAGAGTTTTGAATTGTTGAAGAATAAAACCGAGCTTGATTATAATAAATTAGAGAATGCTCTTGCTGAAGATTATCCCAAAGATGATGAAGTGACAAATTTAGAAAATTTTGTTGGTAAGTTTTAAAATTTAGAGAAACCAAAATTAGTTGATGTGATCTGGTGTTATTTTATTTTGTTATTGATAATTTATTACAATGATGTTTTAATTTTAGTTTATTTTGGATTGGAAGTTTAATTTTATGTCTTGATTTTTTTAGATGTCATAACTCTTATGTTATAATTTTTAAATAGTCTAAATTATTTCTTAATATTTTGTATGTACACTTAAAATACTTAACTTTAGTTTATATATATATATTTGTTTTCATAGCTAATATATTATTATATAATAAAACTAATTCATTTATTAATCCGCGATTCATTCGCGGTTGATCCAATGATCCAGTGATCCGTAAATCATCCGATTCAGTGTCCGAGTCGGTTTCAAAACACTGGTTTATAGGATTTCTTTGTATTTGATGTTGACGATGGAGAATATAGCCTCTACAATTCTCCTTCTTTAACAATCGACGTAACGTTCATATAATCAATCCAGAAATTCCACACATCCCACTATCTCCTATTGAATGATTCTTTAGTTCCTGCTTTCTCAATTTCATTGTATATGTATAGACGGTGTGAGAGTTCAGACGATAATCCCTTTACTTTTCCCAATTCAATCATTGTCGAATTTCCAGTTTCATTGCTCGGAGTTGAAGACAAATCGGTGTAGATATTCAGACTAGGCTACAACAATTTTGGCAAGCCTGAAATGTTTAGAAAGGGTGAGATATTGGGGTTGATATGTTGTTGATTAATGGGAAGGTACACCGGTTTCTTATTTCAGTTTACCAGTTAATGATTGCTTACTTTTAAAGTAGTTGTTTTCTTATACATCATTTCCTTTTCGTGGTGCTTTTACATGCGTTAACTAACTTTCTCGGGTTTAATACCTTCAAACATTTCTTGAAAGAAAGCTCACTATGACATGAGTATTTAAGATTCCAACTAAATTAACTTTTTTACGACTATCGATTTTTATTGTATTTTTATTAATCGATTAGTAACAACTACTTATGCTATTCTACTTTGAACTAAACAACTTCAAACAAAATAATATATTACGGTCGCTAACCACTATCAAAAAGATCAGAAAATATCATTTTTTTACATATTTTCATTTTATATATTTTAACATATTTTCTTTACTAAGACCATATAATAAATTATAAATTTAAGTAAGAATCAAGATACTGAATCGCAGAGAATATCACTAGTTGAGAATAAAGGAAAGATAGATTAAGGGAGAAGCAAAGGATGACGTTTTGCCAGCGAAGCTTTTGGGAGCAAAGAGAATCCTTTTGCAGCTATCAAACGACCGCTTCTCCCGGACGACGACCTTCCTTTGGCCGCCCATCACATCTCACATTATTTTTATTTTTTGTACTTATATGAAATATATGCGATGGAAAAAGAAAAATATGATGTAATGTAAAATAATATTCTTCGACATATTATTTAAGAATTTAGTAAAACAGTAAAACTAATATGACGAATTTATATTTGAGAATAATGACTAATTAGTTTATCCTCTAAATTTGATTTCTACTAAAAACACTTTCGTTTTTACTATTTATTAGTCAGAATGTTAAAAATTTATTACAAAGCATTAGGTAAGTGGACAACTCAACGACTACGATTAGTCGGATCTAAAATTTCATGAGAAATACGTACGTATACCTCACAAACGGATAAAGCCACAACTCCCTTTTACTATCCATTGACAGAACCGTGCCTTATCTCTTGGCAAGACAACCCGAACCTTGCTAGTTTTCTTCTAATCTAAGCCTGGATTCTCATCAGACCATTCCCAACCTTATCGGCACCAGTACAACCTTCGTTAAGCTCAAACTACTTCGTGCACTTCATAATTTTATATAATGGTTCCCAAACTGTTTACGAACCCCATTGTAACAAATTATGCTGTCACTTTTTTGTTTAATTTAGTTTAAATATTACGCAATGCCCGTTATATTAAAAGAAACATCGTCTTGTGATATTCCGTTAATCATTGTTTACAATTTCGCCAAGCCATTTGACATTGTTAATTCACTAACTAATACGTGGTTTATCATTTCGCTTTTTTGTCAACCAAAATACTGGTTGACCAAGACCAATCGGTCCATTAATGTATCTATCATAAACAATGACTTGGTGGGTGTCAATGACATCCTTTACAATCAATTAGTATCAAATTTATACTAAGTTGAGTAGCTGATATTCAGCTTAATTAAATCTTAAAACTCTTTGAAGTTTTTTTAAACACATATATAACAAACATTATTTTAGATTAGCTCAAATGATCACATGGAGTCATGGGGGCATCCATAAATGTTCGAGCTGCGGGAATCGCACGTGCCCACATGGCAGAGTTCTGACTCTAATTGGCTAGATTTGCACAGATGGCAATGCCGGAGTGATCAACGCGTTTGAAAGCACGTGATGCGTGTTCGGATTGCCTATCTATCCAATCCATTGCCTTTGTGTCCGTACTTCCAGGTAAAATAAGCACACGGACTCCCCACAGGGACATGCTCTTATCTTTATTTCGTTCGTTAAGTTTATACTTTAAACAAGTTGTTCAAAACTCTAAGAGATAGACAAGAACGTAAAACAGATACGACTGGGGATATATTTGTATTGGCTGATGATATAAAATATAAAACATTAGTATAAGCTGTACCATAACATGTCTCCCAAAGTTTGCCTACTTTTTTACTCACTTTTTTACTCTAGTAGTTTATGATCATTTCATTTGAAAAATGAAATATTGTCTATGGTTGTTACCGCATATTTAAGTTTCATGCTCTCAGTTCTTTTTTTTTTCTTTTAGCCAACTCTCAGTTCTGTCTCACAGTCAAATATCTGGTTTAGATGTAACTATCATAAATGAATCATACGAATATAAAAATATATCTGTGCAAATTGAAGTATTTTCTGAAAATAAATCATTCTTCTTATTTAACACAAGGGTTCTATTATTATTAACTCAAACCCGAGTTCACAAGATAGAAACATAGCCTGAAAAATTACAAAAAACAAAGTCTGCGAAGAACAATATCTTCCCAAAAACATAGCCTATACTTGGAAGATAAAGAACTTTATCAAATTAGGAAAGAACTAAATAACCAAAAAACAAGGGAATTAAAAAAATACTTAGAGATATTTAAGATCTAAATATGAGCCATAGGCCAATTCACACACTTACCAGTAACCTGAAGAAATAATTTGGTGCCAGAAACGGGATATGAAGGATATACGAGCTGCAAGAAGAGAATAAAGCATTCATATAACAAGTTATTCTGAAATGCGTACCAGTTATATTTTTTAAAAATAGAAGGGCTTTCAAATCAGTTATATTTTTGCGTAAGAAAAAGATAAATGATGACATTTCAATATATATAGTATAGAGCAGGGGAAGAGATAATTATATTTTTACGAATATTCATACAACATAAACTCTCATTGACAAATGTAAATTTATGCTATACGAAATAAAATCAAATAGTGACTAATGGGCGATCTCCATAATTTAAAGGAAAAGGTGTAATATATTATATGTAGATATATGTCTTTCACTGGTGGGATTTGATATTACATGCCATCTCACACTAATTTTTTGTTGGATTTTGTATGATCATTTAGTAATGTAAGATGAAAACATATGTGCCCAAGGTTGTTATCTATGTCAAGTTTTCTTTTATTTCTATTTAAAAAAAAAATTAAACTAACCTTTTCTAATATCTTTAATATTTGTAGTGCTATCCACTGTAACAATTTGAATTCTTTTATGTTTATTTACCTAATATTAGTTTAAATATAACTTATATAATTTTATGCAAATTAACTATTGAAGCATTTAATTAAGCAAATTTGCGTGTACTTTATTTTGATTCTGTAAATAGATTTCTTCCTTTTAACTCTTCTCCAAATTTGATGAAAAAACTTTTATTCTGTAATAACTTTTGATAAAACAATGTTTTAAGAACATAGATTTTTTTTTGAAATGATTAGAGTATTAATTAATGTATAATATTGTATAAAAATTAAAGAATGCCCTCTTCTTTTGCTGGTCACCATTTAAGACAGAAGTGTTCTATATATTGTCTCTCTATTTTTTAACAATAACTAAACTATATAAAAAGGGGTTATCTTATTAACTTAACTAATAGTAAAGTATTTATGTACTGTATAGAAAGCCTTTCCAAGCATGTGAATATTGGACCATTAGGAGTTACTTTAAAATAAGATTACTTCGCACAAATGGTAATATTTGTCAACTAATAAGATATGAAATCTTTCTTTATTGATAGATCATTCATTATATATTTCTAGTACAAAAACACACGTTTTTCTTAAATAAATAATGGGATTGATATTTTATGAAATCTGCTACCATTAATTTGTGGTGTGGGGGAGGAGTGTGTATAAGAAGCCGTATAAATTTATGTATATCTCCGACAAAAATAAATAAAATTTATGTATATATCTAAAACTATATGGAACGTGTTGACTGCATAATGATTGCATAGTAAATTACATTATCAAAGTCATAGTCTCGTGGAAAAAATTATTGCAGCAAGTACCAACCTATCTCAATTAAAAATGGTAAACAGTTATTCTTTTTTTTTTGAGAAAGGGCTTTGGTAAAAAGTTATTACTAACGAGATTTAACACTATTAACACTGGTATGTTATTTTACTACTTATGCAGTATTTAAATGAATATAGAAATTGAGAAATCACTATCTTGTCTACCGGACATTATATATTTCAATAATTTCATGCTCTTCAATGTATTAATTAGCTATTTAATTTGTTTTGGTATGCTGTATAATAAATTGAAACATTTGACAAAAATAATTATTATTATCTTTGACTTAACTATCTCTCATGTATACTCAATTCGATCAAATAATTCACTACCTAATAACTTTACAGTTGACAATTTTATAATAATGGTTTTACTGGTTTATATTCATAACCAAAATGATAACATACTATATATATATATATGTACATATATGTGTGTGTGTGTTTGTGTGTAAGTACATGTAAGATTATAATGCGACACCCATTATCTTTGGACTAAATGTATAATAGAAACATAAATAAATAAATAAGATAGATTAATAAAAAAATTAGCTTTTGAATTACACCGTTTCAAAATACAACACAGATCAACAAATAATAAAATAATCTATTTTAAAAAATTACTATGTAAATATATGGTTCCACTAAAATCATAAATTTATAATTTATATATTTAAGGTTTATACAAGTACAAATAAAACACTGTATTATTATTTTTATATTTATAATAAATTTATCTATATTTTATAACACTTTAACATATTTTGATAATATTTAACAAACTTATATCTAAAACTGCATTTAAATTCTAAGAAACATGTTTCGTATACACCAAATAATAACAAAACAATATAAAAATCAAATTTCTAAAATTTAATTAATATATATGAATTTTTTTTCTTATTTTATAAAAAAATATATTTTTAAAATAGAGAAATCTATGAATTTTTTTTGTAAATTAATAACTCCATAAACTAATAAAATTTCATAGTCCCAATATTATTTGTTTATGGAATTTTTACTGCATATTGAAAATCAGGTCTAAATATTTTTATACCAGGAACATATTATGAATGTAATCAGATAAAATCATTACAAAAAATTTGCATCGCTAATTCATCAAAGGGACAAAGAATCTTGCTTCTCTTAGAATTTTGAAATATCAAAATAGTTTTATAGATCATCAAAGGGCTAAAAAAAGTTTAAAGAAGCATTCATATTTTTGTCGTCTAGCATTCAAAGCTCCGTATTAGAGGCCGACAATTTTAGATTTGCGTATTTAAACCAAAATTGATAAATTAATCTAAAGTGAAGGTTTGGTCCTCAATGCCAAAAGTTATAATTGTGGGGTCTTCGGACTTTAACACGCATTAAGGCAAGCTAATCACCGATTTCGCGTCCGAAAGTCATATCTAATTGGTCTTGGTCCAATTAACTAAAGCATAAATTTATATATTTCGCTAATTAGGTGTATGGTGGGAAATGGACAAATTAGCTCATGCATTAAGACTCCATTAGAGATTAATCACTTGAAAGAATCACAAAAGGTCTTGGTGGCCTAAATTATTCAAGTTGGTCAGTTGTAACCAAAATTAGTGCTTAGCTAGCTCTTCTTATTTTAATACAACAATAAAACCTACACACACACACATATGTATATAGATTATTTGCTCCCTCAAAATTTGATACATCTGCATGATAAATCGATCAAACAAATTATGTATGACATAAAAAGTAAGATCTATTTGGTGGTTTTGTCAAAATTCATGTACTATATACACTAATAATTTTATAGTACTGTTTTGACTCTAAAATGTTGATTATTAGTATACTGCTACATAACAAAAAAAATTTTTATTACACTATACGTTTTTGAAAGAAAATATTGTTTGGAAAAAAAAATCAATTTTACCACAAATTTAAAAATACTATTTAAATTTGTATCTTAGAGAATAATCATTTTCATAAATACCTTAAATTTGAGATAGAAAGATTAAATTAACTCTTTAAACTATTTATAAATGTTTAAGAATAATTTATAAAACATTTAAAGAAGCTTATAAACCCAATCTACCCCTTAAATACTAAACTTTATACAATAATCACAAAACATTAAATCTAAATATTAGGATATTTTGATTGAATGTATTTGTAAGTAGTAATAGATAATTTAAGGTATTTTAAGCAATTTTCATATTGTTTTTTATGTAGTAGAAAAGTAACTATATTAATAAATAAAATAGAGCCACAGGTATTTGGGAAGTACACCTAAAATCTGTGGATGCTTTTTAGGGAAGCACGAAGAGCTTAACAAATTATTTAAAATGATATATCCGACTTCAAGAAAACCCCATACCTCTGAATCCTTTACCTGCTCTTCCTTATCTCCACACCACATTCACACACAGATAGAGGTACATGTATATATTTGAATAATTTTGTCAACATATAGACGTGATAACCAATTTTGTCCTTTTCTATGAACCCAATAGATTAATAGGACCAGCTTCGTTGAATTTTATTATCTAGTTTATTAGGACAAACTTCTCGGATCGGGGATGTCACTAGTGATAATTTGTATATATCAAAAATTTTGTTGTGTGAACTAATGAAATACCTTAGATAATATACAAGATGAAAAAAGAAAAAAAATATATATATACACGATGAAATGAGCAAAAAGCACTAAATATTACGTGAATCTAAGTATATAAAAAACTATAAACACTCGTCTCTCTCTCTCTTTTCTTTATCTATACACTATCTCGTGACTTCTCTTTTGGTAAAATAATACTGTAATCACGTAGAGTATACATATAGGCATTTGATTTTTATCATAAAATCGAAGGGAACTGAAAAAGTGGTGAATTCGGGCAGGTGAAAATGCAGAAGCCTAGTAGATATAGATGTTTTTTCATAACTCCCCCGAGATTTAAGGTCTTTCGAGAGAGAAGCAAAGAGCAATTCCAAATGTTTTCATGAGAGAGAAGTGACAGCCTGCTTCGTGGCCGACAGCCATACGTTCATCTCTCTCTTTTCTACAAATACATGCAAGCAAGGACCCGTTTGTTCAGAAACGAAATAATGATTTTATTTGAAATAATATTACTACTTCCTTTGTTTATTTACCAAGTGGTCTGCACGCATTTTATTGTTTTTGGAAATAAAACCAGTTTCTGCTTACGCGCAGTAGTTTTCAACCTCGTACCAACACTGTTCAATGTCTGTGTTTGCGTAAACAAATTAGGTATTTCAATATTCATCATGTACTTTTGTAGAAATCTACGCACATATATATAATGATAGATTTTAGATTTAGCTTATAAGTTTGTTTTCCCATTGATTAGAAACCCTAGAGGTTACGTGCTTTGATCCAAGAAATTGGATTTGACATTTCTGATTCGTGTTTTCATTAAAATAACCAACAAAAGTAATTAAACGAGAAAGTTCGCACCTTCGGCGCGTTTACTCAACGCCAATCTTTAGCTACGAAATTACGTTTTAGCCCTGTAATTAAAAAGTTTGGTCCTCTGTATAGCAATTACGGAATGTTAACTTTTTTTTTTCCTTCAAGGGTATCCCATTCCCATTACGTTTAGCTTTTACATTTTAAAACTGAAAACGAGTTTCAATCAAGTAAATTTGTAACACTTCTGTAATCGGCCTAACTACAACTCTGTCAATAATATATTTATAACTTGTAAGTATATTTTACAAATGTTAAATTAGTAATATTTATAAAATGGACTGATGGTAGACTTGCAACTTAGTTTTCCACATATATATAAAAAAAAAACACATTAGCTTGCTACCACCTGGAAAACTTGCAACTTAGTTTTCCACATATATATAAAAAAAAAAAACACATTAGCTTGCTACCACCTGAAAAAGTCATAAGGAATAACGATTTTTCGAATTCCACATCAAATTCTTAATCTCTTAAATATAATACTTTTATTAGAGTATAAATTCCGGACGAATTTTGGTTCTCGTTGAGGACCCCTTGAGTTTTTATGAAACTATAGGAAAACTATCTTTGTATTGTATTATATTAACTTCTTCAAAATATAAAATTTAATCGATCTCTGTTGATTCAGTTAGTATTTAGCAACCTCGATATTACATGGTCAATAAATAATATATAAATTACGTAGGAAGCTATCTACCGACTAAAAATGTATTATTTTCATATATTAGACGTGTGTAAAATATGGATACCTACCTTGTTAATTAAACATATTTTAAGGACGGCATTGGCCAATTTAAAATTAATAACTTAGAGACCCACTTACTTCAATAATCTTTTAAAAAGATATATGTGCCTTCACAAATGCTATTGGATATCAGTTAACAAAAAATGCTATTAGATAAGGAACCATAAGCCACATACAACCTTAAAATATTATATATAAAAAAGGAAAAAGAAAAAACACAAAATAAATGTATGAACAATGTTTATATGGCTTGTCAGATACCACTACGTTCGTTACAAAAGTCCCGATTACCAATGGATTTTGATTACAATACTATTCGTAAAACTAAATGGACAATTTTCACAGTAAAGCAAGCCCTTTTGATTGTATATTATTGTAGAAGTCTTAGGGAAGAATTATATATATCCTAAAAGGTAAAAAGATCTACAAACTTTTGCACGTGGAACGTGTAATTAACCGTAAAATTTTGAAGCCAACTAAACAAATTATAAAGACACATGATTTGATGGTATCATTTTCTTATAGAAACTGTTCCACAAAATGCATCATATGCATATATAAATCAGATTGTTTAGAGTGAAAATATTTTTCAAAATTAATCAAATCGGACTGTTGTATGCTACTCAACCAGCTAAGATTCGTTGTTTCAATTCGATCTGACGGTTTTGAACACGGTAAGATTATGTCCAACAAAATTGGCCCTGGTCTTGAAAAACAGTAATTACAGTAAGAAACAAAAGTTCAAGTTAACTGCTTATATTCGTTGGAAACCCTCGAGATCGTATCGGCAACAATGATTGTAGATGTTTTCAGAAAATACTACAATTTTAACACTTGAAACCCCCATAATTATGAAATTTCTTGTTATTAAATTAAAGTTGGTTTCAATTATATTTTAAAGTTGATTTCAATTATATTTTAGTCAACGTACATAAAGTTCGGTCATTTAGACTTTTTTATGCTAAAAACGAAAGGGATTTCTGATGTAATTATGTAAACAACTTCACTAAATTGTGCGTATCATATTTTTCTTTCTTCTGATACAGCACAATTTATAGACTTCATCCGTTATCTTTTGTGTCGTTTTGACACATTTTATGCAAAGTACGTTATTGTGTACTCTTTACGTTTCTTAAAAATTGTCAATTTAATATTTTATACAGATTAAAAATGATTAAAATGTATTTATATTTTTATTAATTACATCCATTTGATCAATAATATTTGAGGCAAATAAAATTATTTATAAAAGATCAATGTAATTTATAAGCTGATAGTAAGTATAATTTGTGTTAAAATTTTAAAATGATACTTTTTATATAAAAAGAAAAATATAAAAATAATATTTTTTAGAAAACATTAGGAGTATTTGTTCAAAACAGTATTTGATTAGATGATAATGTCAATTCAATTGTCTACTAAATTTGAGTGAAAGTTAAACTAAGTAGTTGTAGTTTAGTGATATTTTTTTGGGATTTTGTGTATATCTATACTAGTTTTGGATTCGATTCTTTCTGGAAACTAAATTACTATTGAGTTTTAGTCCAAATGGTTAACATGGTGGGATGTAACAGATGATCAGTCCACTATTTGATATTAGTGATAATGCATTCCAAACTTGGATCAGATAGTGTGATAATCTGTTCATTCTTTAGCACCAAGTGCGTTTTTTTCCGTTCGGATCAAACGATATGGTATATAAAAATGAGTGAAGAGTAATTAAGAATTTGGTATGAAAGACATATAGCGAAATGTAAACTAAATTTTGTAAACTAAATCAATTACTTTAAAGACGATACCGTTTGTGAAATTGAGAAAGTACAATCCAAAAGAAAAGAAGCAAATTTAAACAATAAATTGAATGTAACAACATTAATAAAGGCGCAAAATTATTGGTTTGAAATGATTAGATCCAACTAATCTCCAACCAAAGACGGTCAAAGCCAAATAAAACCTCCAGCTCTCCACGAGACCGAAGAGAAACGCATACAAATGGTTCAGAGAATCGTGGACGCCACGCGCCGCTTCTTATCTCCCCCACTTGATATTCTCTTTCCTTTCTCTCTCTAATTAAATTTAACTTCGATTAATATTGGTCAACTTTTTAGTTAACCATGGTTAACTAACAATAATTCGATTTTCAGAGTTTTATTTATGTACAGCTGATTACATCTGTGTTGGCACAAGTCTGGGTCCTTCTAAGAGCATCATCAACAATAGATGTTTATTTTAGGGTGTTTAATTTTTTTTTTCTGACTAAAAAAAAAGACCAATCGCGGACTGCCACGTATCAGTGGGATCCGCGAAAAAAGTAAACACCGACGCTTAAACAAGCACCAAAAACACAACAGCTTCCTTTTTCTCTGGGACCCACTCATTTGTTTAACATTTTTTAAGCATTTTCCCCTAAGCTCTTTGCGTTGAGAATGCTCTAAATTGCTTATACATCTTAACTTTTATATTTTTACTTGTATAACACATCTTAAAATAGTTAACTAACGTTCTTGCAATACCGATGAGGTATATACACAGTGTTTTTGAATTTCAAATATATTATCAATAACAGATTCAAGGCAATAATGGTGGGGAATGTTTTGAAGGACAGAAAAGACGAAGCATCTTAATGAAACCCACAAGATAACCCCAACCACATATTATCATGATGGCTTTATTCATCTTAATTAAACTTTTATTTTCTCCAAATATTTTAACTTTATAATTAGATCACACCCACTCACAATTAGGGGTGGGCACAAGGCAATTACTTGCCAATTCTCGGTTACTTGTTACTTGACTTGATTTGTCCGAGTAATTTTTTTTTTGACTTGATACTTAACTTGCTTCAAACAAGTACTTGCTTCAAACAAGTACTTGCTTGATTGCTTGATCAAGTACTTGGAAAAAAAAAAAGTAATTTGCCTTGCCTTGTTACTTGATGAACTAAGTAATTGGCACTTGATTACATACAAAAAACACATATTCTAAATTTTTAACATCCAATAGTCATATGAATTTAGAAAGAAGTAGAGACAAAAATAAAAATAAGCATTCAAAATATTGAAAAACCATATGAAACTCATTGTTCTTCCATTTTATTTCGGTGTTCTGCAAAAGATTTTTGTCTACTTCTTGATCATGTTTTGTTCCAGCAATATCAAAAAACATTTTGTTCCCGCAAAAGAAAGTACTTAAATGCAAACCAAACGTATATGATAATACAAGACAATATAAGATGACAAGATATATTCTAACCTTTTATTCTTCATCCATAGTTAAGCAACTCCTTGAACCAAATTTTCATAAGCATCTGAGGTTAAGTTAACGAGTATTTTATAGAACGAATAACAAATAACAAGTAACGAGGCAAGTACCAAAATATGAAGCGGTACTTGATATTTGACTTATCCTTACGAGTAGTGAAATTTTTTGACTTGTTACTTGCCTTGCTAATGGCGAGTATTCGATTTTTCAAAGACGAATACGGGTCAAGTCACGAGTATAAAGTGAGTATTGAGTAATGATGCCTAGCCCTACTCACAATACATCTCCTTCCGAACGTCTAATACGCCTAATATGCGCGTGGAGACTACTTCCATCGATCAAATGGTGAAGCTTTGTATTGATGTACTCACACCAATATCTATACCAAATTTAGGTTGTTTAGTATCGCTATTATGTGACAAATTGATATTCTGATCTGTAAAGATAATATTTCAAGTTTCTCACAAATATCTGTATGAATCAAATAACAAAGCACAAATATGCTTTAAAAAAACAGTTTCGCATAGTCATAATTTGTAAAGAAAATTTGTGATTTAATCTTTTTACAAAAAGCCTTTATGAATCGTAAACAGATACATAAAACACAAAACAGATACATAAAACACAAAGCAAGTTCTTAATAAAGTAATTTCCGACTACATTACTAACCTGTTTATAGTTTT
This sequence comes from Brassica nigra, assembly GCA_016432835.1. Taxonomy (NCBI): domain Eukaryota; kingdom Viridiplantae; phylum Streptophyta; class Magnoliopsida; order Brassicales; family Brassicaceae; genus Brassica; species Brassica nigra. The sequence goes on along the minus strand of CM028247.1, from coordinate 8,155,892 downwards.
ATTTTAATACAAAGCATGTATAATATATAAACTAGTTAATATAACGAAAACATTAATGCAAACAGAAACACTTAATATATTTTTGCTTATGCCATGGTACTCGCGTATAGTTCACGCCCTTGGAGAAGAAGAGTGGAGTTTCTTGTCGAGTCCAAAACACACAAAACGACATAAAATTCTCAAAGAGATGAAATTTTGAATGGAGGTCGATACCGAGACGAACTATATATTAATAACTATTTGTAAGAGTTTAGGTTAGACAAGTGACTACATTTACATACATTATATCATATATCTATATATACACGAACATATTTTTCTTCTTCTTTAATGCTTTATTTTAGTCTCACCTTCTCCTTCTACTTTTAATCATTTCTCTTTCTCCTCCCATTTTCGTCTTCCTAAACTTCTTCTCAATCCTCTCTCACTATTTTCTAGTTTATATTTTTGTGTGTTTAAAAGAAAAGAAAATATTAAAAATCTACATAGAAGAGAAGCTTTATTTTAATCTTGTTTGTGTGTGTGTGCGTGGTTTTTATATAATTTTTTTTTTACAAATTAAAATCTCTCCTTTGCTTTTGATGTGAGCATGGCTGGTCTTGATCTAGGCACATCTTTTCGTTACGTTAATCACCAACTCCATCGTCCCGATCTCCACCTTCACCACAACTCCTCTTCCGGTGACGTCACTCCTGGCGCCGGCATAGGTCATTTCACCGCCGACGACGAAGACAACAACCATCAAGGTCTTGACTTAGCCTCGGGTGGAGGATCAGGAAGCTCCGGAGGAGGAGGAGGTCATGGCGGAGGAGGAGGAGGAGACGTTGTTGGTCGTCGTCCACGTGGCAGACCACCGGGATCCAAAAACAAACCGAAACCTCCGGTGATAATCACGCGCGAGAGCGCAAACACTCTCAGAGCTCACATTCTCGAAGTAACAAACGGCTGCGACGTCTTCGACTGCGTTGCGACCTACGCTCGTCGAAGGCAGCGTGGGATCTGCGTTCTGAGCGGTAGCGGAACGGTGACGAACGTCAGCATACGTCAGCCATCCGCGGCTGGAGCGGTTGTGACGCTGCAAGGAACGTTCGAGATTCTTTCTCTCTCCGGATCGTTTCTTCCTCCTCCGGCTCCTCCAGGAGCAACGAGTCTGACTATATTCGTGGCCGGGGGACAAGGACAGGTCATTGGAGGAAGTGTCGTTGGTGAGCTTACGGCGGCTGGACCGGTGATTGTAATCGCTGCTTCGTTTACTAACGTTGCTTATGAGAGACTTCCTTTGGAAGAAGATGAGCAGCAACATCTCGGAGGAGGAGGAGGATCTAACGGCGGAGGTAATTTGTTTCCGGAGGTTGCTGGCGGAGGAGGAGGAGGTGGAGGACTTCCGTTCTTTAATTTACCGATGAATATGCAACCAAATGTGCAGCTTCCGGTGGACGGTTGGCCGGGGAATTCAGGTGGAAGAGGTCCTTTCTGATGAGTATATATTATATATACCGGCGGAGGAAGCTTTTCCGGCCAAGAATTTGCGAGAGTGAAGAAAGGTTAGAGAAGTTTCTTATGGACTAATGAATTTCAATTTATCATCGTGATTGTGGACATTATCTTGTTCATTATGTTAAGCTTAGGGTTTTTTTTTTTCTGTTCTTTTTACGTTTGGTAGAATTTAATGTTTCAACCCTTTTCGATCCTTCTATGAAACTCTATATATTTGTGTTCGTCAGCGATGAAATATCCTCCATCTTTCTTCATATTAATCACTTACCACAAATTTATATTGACCAGTCTTTTAGACTTTGATTAAAGGTTATATCGGTTATGAATTAAATTTCTACAATTGTTGCATTAAATAGGATTGTTGGTGTGTAGTTAAGTCCAGGTGCTCTTGTGTTTTGGTCAGTGCGATGATCACAACCAAAACATATTTTTAGGGGCGAGGCTTTGGTGATCAAAATTTATCACTTTTTTTTTGGCATCATCAAATTTATCACTTAAATATTGTTTTCTAATATCTTTCTCAAATAGAAACAATGTGACATAACTAAAAGTCTAAAAAAATGCTTATATGGATCTTCCTAATTGCTGTTATATTGGACTTCTAGCTATATACATATTGACATAGATATGGGTATACATGTGATATTGTATATATGTTATATGTTTAGCTTAGGTGTCAATTCATCATTGCTTTCCAATTTCTCGAAGCCCTAGCTATCATATCAATTAAAAATGATAACATTATGTTCTGGTTTTATCTTAAGAACTCAACAATGAAACCTATCTGTTTGTTAATTTTTTGACATTTCTCCAATTTTACTGGAATCATGTTATGTTTTAGGTTTTACTGTGCTTATAGCCACTCTCTCCCTCTCTCTCTCTCTCTCTCTATATATATATATATATATATATCTGGATGTAGATATTTGGAGAAAGCACACTTTAATTAGTGAAAAATAAATATTTTACTTCTTGGATCAGTATGAAAATTACTATTATTATATGATCTTTTTGGGTCATTATATATTTTATAGTCTCTTTATATATTAACGCCTGTTCCCATAAGTGTGGATGAAATTAAGTTTGATTTTGTAGGGAAGATGATTGTTCTTTCTTCTCGTTTCGTTAAACTCATTATATTAGATCCATATGCTTATAATAATTCCAACTAAAATTGTTAATGATTTTATGGGAATCTCGTATTGGAAAGCAGACTTATTAAGTTATGAAACCGATGTGCTGTGGTGCTTATCTGTAAGGGAATTTTCTTTTGATTAATCAATTGAGCTTTTTTTGAATGATATTCTCTGATAAAGCACCCTAATTGAGCTATCTTCATATATTAATATTTATGTGTTTAGATTTATGAGCAATATTATACTAAACGTAAAATGTAATGCATGAAAGTATATGTACTTATTTTATCTTCGACCCCACTTTTAATTTTCTTTCTCTTGTAACATATATTTGATCGATACATATACATCCCAGCCGTAGAGTGTAGATTCTGTTTTTAAAATTTAACATTAATTAATTTTCCTTTTTATTACAGTTTATATAACTCTACAAACGTTTAGTTACAAAAGCAACTTGGATCATATTTATAACATATATTCACACTAGAGCGAGCATGTAATATATAGAAGCAAAACATTCTTTCAAACAGTTGTTTTAGCTATATTTTGAAATTATTTTATGATGAACTTTTGAACTGGCATAATCAATATAATGAAAACATGGTTGCTTTAAATTCAACACGAGTGTGTTATAGTATATCTTTTAACTAGGTGTCTCATCCGCGCATGCGACATAACCATTTTATAACTACTTATTAATACATGAATTACTAATTAAAATATTATAATGAAAAATTATTATTTATGTTCTTTTGAAAGTTCTTACGTATTATAAAATTTTTGAAAGTTTCTTTCTATACTATATTTATTATTAATAAATAAATCTTAGAAATAATTCAATATTCTCTTTTCAATTATATATTAAGAATTTTACTTGATTAATTAATATTTAGTTATGTGTTGTCTTTAAAAAAATATTCAAAATTTTCTTAAAATATTTTTTGGATAACAATACAATTTATATAGGAATTATCTTTTGTTTTGAAATATATTTTTTAAATTTTGGATAGTTCTTAATATTATTAATTCTAATCGCTTATCTAATAAAAAAATTATTTTTATTTTTGGCTAATATATATAGTTTATTTATTAATGGTATAAGCGATATTAAACTCTCTAACTTTTAACATGAGATCTCCAACGAGAAAAATCATTTCGTAAATAATAGTATAGATATGTAGATAAATTATTTTTTTGGTAATAATAATAATAATAAAGTGTTGTGTCTAATAATAATGTTAGTAAACTGGAAACATAATTTAAAGAAAATAAAAAATTTAAACGCCGTAAGTTTTCCAAAGCTACTCAATGATAACCACAATTGGAAAAATAGTCTGATTCAAAGTTAGCGTTGTAATATATTAATGTCCTTTGTAGATCCTCTCAGGTTCACGCTTTCCATCTTCTATTAATCAGTCTTCAGCTTAATCTTTTAGACCTTGTTTTTTATACTTCTCTTGGATTAAAGTTCTGCAGACGTATCGAACGTTTATCCATGTTGGCGTGTCTTTCTTCGGTGCTGGAAAATACGGCTTCAGTCACTTGACTATAAAACAAGTCCCTTTTCCTCTGCCCATTATATTTTGATGTGAAACCATGAGGCATAAATGTCTAGTACTAGCAATGAATGTAAAAAAGTTTGGTTGGTTTATGCCTTAGGCAGCCTTTCCATGTTGGGCTAGATGATGTTTTTGTTCGCTGGGCTTATTAACACATATTATAAAATCATGTTTGTGAATCTACCTTAGAACTAGACCTTGGAAGTCCGAAGCTGGCAAGAGGTCCAAGAACTTCTCGTTATGATATTTGTTTGATTTGTGAGCTTCTATGTTCAAGTGAAGGCGAGGAGAGTTTTTGCCTTGGCATCCTCAAAACTTGGTCGTTAGAATACGTTTGAACCCCACGTGAAGAAATTTCAGGTTCAGGCCATTTCCATGGATTTTTTTTTTTTTTTTAATACAGGCCACTTTCATGGATAATTTTGATTTTATAAACCTAAGCCTATAAACATTTTGTCGAAAGGCCCATGAAACCTATTTGAGATATATTTTCTAGTACATTTTTGAGTTAAAAACCATTTAGAGAACATGTGGGTTTGAAATTGGTCCTAACATTCTAAATATATACACAAAGAGTCATCATTGTATGCAGGTGATAGTTTTGTCTTCTGTTTCCATTGATCTTCTTCTTCTAAGTCTTCTTCTTACCAATTAGGGTTGGAGTCACAGAGAGCAGACCGATGAGAAATAGAGTCACCATCGAGCTGAAATCATACAGATCTCCCAATGACTGTAGCTCTCCAAGAGCTATCCCAGCCTGTGCCACAAAGCCAAACACATTATAATTGGAGAACATTCGTATACTCATTGAAACCATAAGATCAGAAGATGCCAGAAATGAACATACCCGGACAGTGACAAATGCAGCAGGAATCAGACCGATGAATGTATCGAGGAAGAAGATATGGTAAGGAACATCAACAGTTGGAGAAGCAACATTGATGAAAGTGTTGGGCAATGTTGGTGTTAGTCTCAAGAACAGCATATAGTTCAGCAGCCCGTCTTTCCTTCTCGCAACCTAAAAAACCAAAACACTCTTTGAGTATTATTCATAGGCCTGCTGAAATTAACCGAACTTACCGAACCAAACTAAACCAAAATTTTTGGTTTCTGGTTCAACTTAGGTTAATAGTTCGGTTCAGTTCAGCAGATTTATAGAAATAAATTGGTTATCAGATCGATAATCAGTTAGTTGTTTTTACATATTTTCTATAAAAAGTTTCTAACCAATTTATATTGATTAATAACAAAACAAACCCAAATCATATCCAAATTTCAAACTGAAGTAGTTAAACTAACCAAATTGAACCAAAATTATCCAATTTTAACCAAATTAAACTAGAATCTCATTAAAAATCTGATTGAATTGATATAATTTATAAAAACGAACTAACCTAGTTTATTTTGGTTCAGTTAGATAAAATTTTGTGACTAAACCATATAAACCAAACCCGTAGGACTAAATTTAGAAATAATTTATTCACATCGAAAATAAGGACAAAAACGAATTTGTCTTTTCTTGTTTTATTTTTTCCTTTTTCCAAACCTGATCTTGGAAGAAAACGAGCTTGTCAGGCCAAAGCGAGAAGATCAAAGGTCTACCAATGAGCTTAGAGAGGAACAAGCAAGAGGAAGCACCAGCTGTTGCAGTGGAGATAACAAGAGCCATTCCTTTGAAAACTCCAAAGAGAGCACCAGCAAGCAAAGACATGAACACAGTTCCACGAATCATGAATGTCTGCATAAAAACATACAGCAGAGAATATCGACAAGAACTTGAACTGTGTAGTCACTTGTGTAAATCTCCAGATTATCTCTACAACAACACACAAAATATCAAGATGTCAAAAAAAAAAAAATTATGCCCGACCGTCTACGGCTAATAGACCGTCCACATCCGTGTTTTCAGTCCTTGGGCCCTATCCCGTCTGACGAAGAGTGCGTTAATTTTTCTAAAGGTTCGAAATCATTGTTTACTGACCCTGCAATCACCGCATGACCTTTCTCCGTGTTTTGACCTCACTCACACGGTATTGCGAACACTTCTCGATAGGTCACTCATTCTTAGATTCCTCCAGCTCAAGCAAGCTTAACTTTGGAGTTCTAAACGGATGTGCTCTCGAAAAGGTAAGTGCACTTTGGTGATATAGATAACCAAATCAATTCTCTTAAGCCTTTCCATATACCCCAAACCGAGATGTTACAATGCACCCTCTCTCAAAGAACGCAACACCTTCGTAGCTCCCCACGACATATCTCAAGACGCTTCTCGGGTCATAACCAAGACGGATAACTAGCTCTAATATCACTTGTAACGCCTCGACCGTCCACGGCTAATGGGTCACCCAGGCCCGCTCTCTCAGCCCGTGGATTCCATCCCATCCGACGGTTGATGCCTTAAGTTGATTCACGACAAAAGTAAATTACATTGAATATAAGAAGAGAATTCTCTATTTTCTTCAGTCAAAAAAAGAAGAATTCTCTACTTAATTAAGAAAAATCATTTCATTATATTCATTTCTGCCCATTTTTTCCCTATCAATCCGGTCAGTCCAGTTACCCCTAATCACTAACTCACAGCCGTAAATCTGTCAAAGTTAATCCATTACCAAACTAAAACTGTCGTTACTATTTAGATCATACACAGTATACATAAGACAGTAATCCTTATATATACAACAAACCTAGATTTTTGCCTCCGAAACATCGTCTATTAGTGTCGATGATTTTGAATAACGAAACATTAAAAAAAATTGGGAGGGACAAATGCACGACAAGGTGAGACAATTGTTGCCAAAACGTATCGCATGCATTGTGCTGACCGCGAGAAAGGCTTTCACTTTGTTAAAAATCTCTGACTCAGGCTAAAGCTTATAGACCCTCTGGAGGAGTTGGCAGGTCACTATGTATATATCCACCTGCTAAAGATTTTACAAACTGAAAAGAAAGAATGAACAGTTAGAGAGAAAGCATTATTTGGTCATCTAGATATTTATTCTCCTTTTTTTTTTCTAAATATTTATTCATATAGAACTTGTGGAATAACCATACAACCCTAAGTCAAATAGTAATGGTAATTAAATACTAAAACAGAAACAAACATAAACAACTTAAATTCGGTAGACGGACATTAATCTAAACCTGCAAGCAGGGCCGTGCCTGCCCGTGAAAAAAACGACAAGAGCCTTAAGCCCCCTATTTTTAAGTCAAAATTTAAGACCCCACTTATATAGACGAGACATTAGTTCACAAGTGTTATCCAATATCCATGCTTGCATTCATATTTATATATATGGAACTTGTTTATTCAATATATACTCTTCTCTACATTTTAGTTTAGACTCTCTTTTTGAAAATTTTAATTATAAACATATTCACTAAATCTACCATTTTAGTTGTTTGTAAACACATAAAAACCTCATGAGAAACCATTAAAAATCTGCCTTAGGTTTTAAAGCGTTCGCACGACATTGCCTGCAAGACTTCATAATTTTGGTAAATGTTACGAATGAGATTGTTGATGATGTCTATCCAAAATAACGTCTTCTTCTTAATACGATCAGAGACTATCTCTCAATTCAATGAAACCAAAACTTCATTAATCACTGAAAACAATTTTTATTATATTATGATTTGTTGGGATTGTGAAATCCCGTGTCCAACTCTTTATTATTCCATTAGTATGATATTGTCCACTTTGGGCCTTAGAGACTGGCCCGCATGGATTTACTTTTGGTTTCCTTCCCAAAAGGCCTCATACTATTAGAGTTGGACATCTCTTTATATATTAGACTCTCCTTTGTCTAATATCCAATGTGGGACTTTGTTTGATATCTCACATGATTGAGATGCGTAGCTTAATATATTAGAAGATCTGAAACGATTGATATTGGTAACATAAACATAAATGGGTTTTTTTTAATATAAAAATGGAGAAGTAAGCATGTATGCTTTATGCATAACAAAAAAGAGTGGTGACCACTAATTCTTTCATGTGCTAACAATATTTTATTTATCTACTTATTGCCGACAATCTTAACTATCTTGTTCAACGTACATTACTGCCAAAGATAATTTCAAAAATATGAATATAATTGTTTAATTACAAACTCATTACATTTTAGCAATCTAGTAATTGCTACGCATCTCAATCATAATAGAATGCACGTTACTCGTATTCAGGATGTTAATAAAATAATGAAGATGGGTATAATAAAACATAATCCATGCGTATAATAAAATGCATATAGAACACCATACATGCTATATGCCGTTATAAAGATAAAATACTACTTATATACCAAGAAAAGCTTTGGTCATGCTTGACTACTCTGTACGCCACTAGCCATAGATTTCGTAACGAGATCGGTATTTACTTGTGGCATACAGGGAGCCAGGCACGACTACAAGAGCACACACACATATATACTGTGTAGAAGATTTGTATAATATGAATGTTGGATGGTATACGTCGGTAAAGAATAAAGATGTGTGCGCAGTTTCATTTGGGATTAGGAGAGAAATTAAATCAGAGAAAAATGGCGATTATTCTTTGTTGGGGATTTTTGCAGATAGGTGTAAGAGGAGTGGCGGTACAAATATATAGAGGTGAAAAAATTAAACAAAACTTTGCTATTACTTAAAAGAATTTGAAAGAGGGAACAAGAGTTTTCTCAAAAAAGAAAAGAGGGAACAAGAGTTGGATTGTGTAAGGCAAATATAAATAATTTTATAACTGAAAAGTATACTTTATCTTAACAAAAAATCATATTTTTGAATTGGACTTCCCGCAAAGAAAAATATACCTTATCTTAACAAAATAATCATATTGTTGGGTTGAGCTTTTTTATTTACACGATTATTATATATAGAGACTGTGTAAGAGGGAAATCAATATGGATTCTCTTTTGTTAAAGGTATTAAAAAGACAGAGAGCGTGCAACACTTTGGGTTACTTTTATCTAATTTTATCGTTTTCAAGTGGTTCTGATACTTTTTTCGATATATAAGTTGTTTAAGAATTGTTTTTTTTTTTTTGAAATTTTCACACTATTATTAAAGATAAAAAGGATATATATTATTTCTCCTCCTTTTCATGATTTCATCTTACGAATCTCTATTTCTCCTTTCCATTTTCTCTATGAAATGACTCGATCCGAACCGGAACCGAATCGAAAATATCCGATCCGAAACCGAATCGAAAATATCCGATCCGAAACCGAATCGAAAATTTACAAGTACCTATTGGGTCCAAATTTTGACTAAATTTTGATGGAATTTGAGTATTTTATTTTCTTTTAGATCCTAAATACCCGAGTCCGACCGGATCCGAAAATTTTGGATATTTTAATTATAGACCCAAACCGACCGGACCCGACAAGACCCAACCCGAACCGACCCAAAAATTATAGATACCTATATGGGTCTAAATTTTCAGGACTGAAAGACCGAATCCGATAAGATCGAATCCGATAAGACCGACCGAGGATCCGGATGTCCAGCCTAAACTTAAATACCTTTTCTAAAACATGGAGTTTAAATCTAAGTATCTTTTTGTTATATATGAAATTTAGAATCTATATATTTTTTAAATTGAAAAATAGACTTTTTACATTAAATGGATGTCTGGACTCCATGGACAGTCCAATTGGTCATGGTCCTATTTGGACATGGACTATTTGGACATGGTGCTATTTGGACACCAAGACCAAAAACGCCCAGAAAAAAAAAGTCCATCTGGACACGCCCAATTCCATCCGGACAGCCCAATTGACATCCCTAGATATATATAGTATTATACAAACGAGTACATCAGTCTTCTCATATTATATGGGCCACGAATCATATCATCATCACATGTGCCTACATTTACACTTCAGTCGAGACTATTGGCTCTAGCATGCACGATATTATTCATTAGTTGGATCCCATCTGGATCATTCAAAATTAACAACAAATATTAGAAAGTATGAATAACATCCGATATTGAATTAAGTCCTCATGTATTTGTTTTGACCCGCAGGTTTGAATCGTCTTTTAATGAAATAGACAAATAGAACTCACATATTACATAAAGTTAGATGTCATGTTTCTTGGGCACTAGTTTAATGTTTGATGTTTGTGAAGGATCATCAAAAATGTTCATGTTTGTTTTATGTTCGATTTGAGTTTATTATGAGATTTCAATCTAAAACTAGTTGACAATGAGTTTATTGGTCCAAATCATAATATAGTAGTGTTGATTTTTTTTAAAAAACTTTCAACATAAAATTTAACACGTTTTTCAAAATAATAAATTTTTAACAATATATTTCAAACCAAATCCTTTTCAAAACTGGTAATCAATTTCTTCTTGACATTTTACTAGAGCCAACAATTGGAAATTTAATGGCATGCTAAATTCGAGTTCATTATAAACATGTTATTCAGACTCTATTGACATGAGTAGATTAACCGAAACCTCTTATAATATTATTGTTTGTCACGTTCACGCGCAATTAGAATCTCAACACTTAACGGCTTATGTTAGGCTTCACATTTATAAATTTATTTTACTGTGAAAAGGTTTTCAATAATGCATGTATCACAGCTTTATTTTCCTTGGTTCGTGGGCTCTTTCGACTTTCCCTTTAGCTTTCTATAATTAAAGAGACTTTTCTCTGACCAAAAAAGTTGTTCAATTTGCTACAAAACGAGCATGTCTTGTTTCCAAAGAGACAGTTGAACCCGAATCAAAACCAGCACCTGCAAGTTGCAACCCAATTACAATTGTCTGAGACTGAACAAACTAATTTTAATCGGATCAAATTTTTACGAAATACTTTTTTTTTTCCAACAAGCAAATAGTAATATCATTTTTTTTAAAATGGGTTTAAATTTATTTTTGAAAAATTGTAGGAGGATTATTGGTGGCAGTGAACTCAAACTTTGTGTCAACAAGCATGAGACACGATTTAATATTTCATGCCGACACAATACAAGATGTCTGCGGAACAAATTGTGGTTGACTTGAAAATGGGACTTGAAGGTTTCACCACTGTCAACACCAAATTGTTATGATTCTTCATTAGCGACAAAGCGTGTTTTATAGCAAAATAGCTTTCTATTTGCATCAATGTCAACACCAAGTGGTTGTGATTTTCCATTAGCAAATTAGCATCCCATATTCCCATTAGCATCCCTAAAAGCCACAAAATTCAAACAATATTAACAGTAACGGCCGTGGTACGAGAGACTACATTCCGGTTTTCATAAGTGCAACATATTCCATATAAAGTGGGATTCATTACAAGTAACATGTTGAGAAAGAATAACCTGACAAGCGGAGATGTCTAGTATCAATTAATATCCAAGATGATCATTTATATATCCGATGAATATACAAGAATGTGATCTTAGTGTGAGTGTGTGACTTCGTGAGCCTCAATAGTGAAGAGATTGGGAGAACATAGACATTGAATTGTGCAGGTTGTATATATCGAGCCCGCAATCCTAACAGTTTTTGTGAATGAAATTTGATTTGCGATTACACATGACGAAAGAATATCGAAGAGATAAAAGGCGGTGAAGAGAGAGAGAGAGAGAGCTTCGTCCCCGAAACTGTGCAGAATATGGACTTGTATGAGTCTTGTATAAGGGCAAGAGAAACGAAGTATGGAAATTATCAGTTATTTTATTAACCATTGTTATGAGATTGACGAGATTTCATTTGGCAATGGAATTGTTGCACATACTGAAAAATGAATGTTCTTTTTTTTTGAAAAAGGGCTTTTAAATGAATGTATTTCCATATATATCATTTGATATAAGAGATGACGAAATAAAATGAATAAAATGATAAAAGTAGACAAAAGATAATATTTAAAATCATTAATACTTACAATAGGAGATGCCCATAGATAGAAAAAAATATCCAAAAGATGAAAAAATGAAAGGAAATAATATGATTATGTTTCTTCATTTGGTATGTTTATCAAGTCAGTCTTATTACATCAAAAGAGAATTAAAAGACGAAATATCTGCAGATAAAGAATACTATATTTTGATATTGTTATTAATATTTTAAAGTTTTATATTATTATTTTTCTTCTTTTAGGCCAGTAAACATATACGACTAGGTTTAACCGTTTAAGTATCCAAGCATTTATAATATAGTAAACTTGCAAGTGTGTATATATACATTTACCAAACTCTCATCACCAAATCAATAAAAGTAGAAATTTAAAGTTAAAACCAGTGTTCTAAAATGCTTAGGTTCTGTAGATGATAGATAAGCCTAGCCATATAGGGCCTAAACGGGTATATCTGGATATATAATTTTATACAAAATATAAATATAAAATTAATATACATACATTATAAATATATTTAAAATAATTTTTTTGTATAAGTATATAGTTTGACATATATAAATAGTCTTAAATTATAAAATTAAAATCATTTTAAATATATAAAATGACAAATTTAAAATGATTTTGCAATAATTAAGCTAATATCTACAATCATATAAACACATAAAATAAGTAAATTTAATATAAATAATAACATTAATGTAATATAATAATAATATAATAATTTTTTGAATATTAATGTTCAAAATCCGCCTAGGCGTCCGCGTAGACCGCATAATGTCCGTTTAAACGCTATTATACGCCCGAATTATATAAATCCGCATAAAATACTGTATAACGTGAAAACGGTACGGTCGGCTACCGTATAGCGCCTAGATGCCGCCTAGGCGGGCGCCTAGACCGTATTTTAGAACACTGGTTAAAACACTTAATTAATAGTATTGGTGATGTTCATTTGACAGTCTACAACAATAATAGTATTTTTTGAGAACTAACAATAGTAATATTGTTCGTTTGTATGTATAGATAAAACGCATTCACATTTGCAAGTCTTTTAAAATTGTGTAAAAAAGTTCGTTAAAATTATTTAACTACTTATTGGACGAAAATAACTTTAGTGTGGTCAAATTAAGATATGGGTTCGTTATGTAACGATGACTTATAATATGACAATTAACGTTTGTTTTGCTGGATATAACCAAGCATATACACGGATGTTTCGCTTGAATATATGGCAGTTCTTCAATTTTTTGCAAATGGGTATTTTTTATTCAATTGCTTAAACTATTTTTCTAGTTTTGTTAGTACTATATTTCTTACGTATAGATCAACAATTGGTAATCTTTTTTTTTCAGTAGTTCAATAAAATAAAAGATTAACAATTGGTCATTCAGATTATTTTAACAAGTTAACTGACTTTTCCAAGATTTCCCCATTTACAGTAATATTACACATGGATTTTTTAGCCTTGGATTATCTATACTCGTTGTAAATGTTTTGATAATGTCACGTAAACAAGTTAACTTGTCGGGAAACTTAGTTTATACGACTGTATATATAGTTAAAGAGAAACAAAAGTTTGTAAACGTTCGGTTGATTTCAGTTTGACAATGTGAATCAGGCCTGAACATTGACCCTTTAATCCGTGAAGTTATTATCGGTCAACATATACAATCAAGATTTTCTGTGAGAGCGAAACCTCATTTATATACTAAAAGTTACGATACAATTTTCTCCAACCGAAGGAAACTTCGTTTTATGTTTCTTCTAATTTGTCGTGATCCATCTCATTCCCTGGAAGACAACAAATATTCTATTATATGTAAGATTTTCTCAAATGTCCGTCCAATAGTAGTTATATTACAGCGCAATATATAATACCAACTTTATTGTTACACTTTCTAGTTTGCGTTCCTTACGCTATCGAATAGTGTGGAAATTAACCTCGAGAGAAGATCTTTAACAAAAGTAAATTAATCAAATAAATCTATGAGCTATACAATTTTCTTGTAATGTAACTTATTTTGCAATCAAATAATCATCCAAATATATATAAATATAATGTAAATTAATTTGCAAATCTCTACCTTTGTTCTCCCATTTTCTCATCTGCATAAAATTTTGAAGTTCTTTTTTATTTTTCACACTATTTCTAATTAAACTGAAAGATTAAACACTCTTCTGTAATGACTTTAGTTGTTTAGCAATACGAATTAACTCTAACAAAAAATGTACAAATAATTTTATTTTTTTGTATAACCGTATACATATCTAAAAAGCAGAAACGGAGGCAATTTATATTCTTCAAGACAGTCCATGTGTTGACATTATTACGTAACAAAAAAACACAAAAATAGAAATGACGATACTCCATTAAACATCTTGATTGAAGTCAAAAAAATCAATCTTGCGAGAATGTCCTTTTGGAGTTTTGAATTTACATAAATGATCAGAGAAATCAGTTTAAATTTCAGTCAACAATAGTTCTCAAATCATGCTTAGAAATCCGGGATAGTTCGGTTAGGTGAATTAAGAAGAGTCATCTTCGTTTGAATTTAAATGGAGGCTTTGATCAACCATGAGACATTGAAGCAGGTAGAGGCGTCTTTGAATGCGGTGGAAGCAATCAGTGCAAAATGGTAACTACAAGATTCCAAATTTGATGAAGATTGCAATGAGAGCATTATCTAGCATAATTCAATTAAATATTACTTACATATACTTTAGAAGAAAAGTGGTTAACTTTTTAATTTACTATCTTGTGCTTGAGCAAACTTTTGCACTATAGGTTTTAATCTTTATAGCAGAACATACAAATGCGAATATTCAAAATAATCACATGTTTAGTTTGGAAATATGGGTTTGAACCTAATTTCTGTAAGATTAGTTGGGTTTTACATTAGAATATTATATTATACTTCGTACTGAATCTACAGTAAAATGTACGTAACAAATCCAGCTAGAGTTTTTATAAGGAAACATCTGCATTTCCTTTTCTAGCATCGCTAGGGCAAACATTTTATGCCTCTAACACACAATAACGAAATCTATTAATATACTCCCTCCGTTTCGATTTAATTGTCGTTGTAGAGAAAATTTTTCGTTTCAAAATAAATGTCGTTTTAGAGTTTCAATGCAAAATTTATTAATAAGATTTTCCATTTTATTTTTCTATTGGTTGAAATGTGGTTAGGTGTATAGGTAATTATATTTTTATTTTGGAAATATATAAAATCATATGTTTTATTAATCTGTGTGCATAAACCTAGAACGACAATTAAAATGAAACGGAGGGAGTATGTTTTTATTCTTTTATAGAAACATTCTTTGATAAGAAAATTGTTACAAAAAATGCGAATTAACCTTGAAGAAATCAAAAATGTATTGAGCCAAATATCTGTTTAGAATTTCTTATTAGTATGTGAATTGAATAATCTTACATTCCTTAGACCCGAATTAATAACAGTTTTAAATCCTGATTTTCTATTTCCTATAGGAACACATATTTATCTAGAAAAAAAAATTCTAAATAGAAAAGGTATACCATATTGGGACCATTAGATGTCAAGTTTGATAGCGAATTTATCTTTCTTAAACCCAACAAATACTACATTTTTACTGGTGCATATATATCTAAGACACTACCATATACAACAAAAAATAATTCTTTCTTTGAACATTATTCCCCACGAATTACTCTGCGAACGCCATGACGCATCATATTATCATTACCTAATCTTGATTGGGTTATAACTATTTTATCGTATGACTCATATATTGCAGACTTGTCAAAGACTATTAAATAATACTTACATAAATTTCTGATGAATGCATATAACTTTTAGTTATGTGATGGCTCATCTGCACACATGTATATATATATCTGCACACACATACTAGAACGTATAGAGCTACGAAAGAAAGAATATCAGATTTCATTAATCTTCAAGACAATAAAGCTCGTAATCAGAAGATATATATAAACAAAATGGGAAGATCACCGTGTTGCGATCAAGACAAAGGCGTAAAGAAAGGACCGTGGATGCCCGAAGAAGATGACAAGCTCATGGCTTATATAGATCAAAACGGTTATGGGAAGTGGCGGTCACTTCCTAACCTCGCTGGACTTAACCGCTGCGGAAAGAGCTGCCGGCTCCGGTGGATGAATTATCTCCGGCCTGATATCCGGCGAGGCGAGTTCACCGACAAAGAAGAGAGTACTATCGTTAAACTCCATGCCCTTCTTGGCAACAAGTAAGATTTTGTTTTATTAGTTAGAAATTTCATGTAACTATTTAACAAACGAATTTTGTTTAAAGTGCTAAAAGTTGTGGTTCTTGTGGGTTTTTTTCTTTTCTTTTGAAACACTTTTTTTTTGAAACACGTCCTTGTGGGTTTATTTACATTATCTATGACATATTAAACACAAACAAAAACGTATACTAAAAAAAAAAAAACTTAAACTAAAAAATGTTAATCTTTGAATACTGTTATTGTAACGCTTGTATTGAATTTTCTTTTATAGGTGGTCTAAGATTGCGAGTCATCTTCCAGGAAGAACTGATAACGAAATCAAAAACTATTGGAACACTCATATGAGGAAAAAAATGTTGCAAATGGGGATTAATCCAATCACCCACGAGCCAAGAACCAACGATCTTAGCCCTATACTCGACGTTTCTCAAATGCTTGCGGCGGCTATTGGCAACGGCCAGTTTGGTAATAATACTCTCTTCAACAACAACATTGCTGTGGAAGATCTTTTCAAACTCCAGTTGATCCATAAAATGCTTCAAATCATAACCCCCAAAGCCATACCAAACATCAATAGCTTCAATACCAACTCACTGAATACTAAACCGGAGCCGGTAGTCAATAACATCAAAACCAATATTCCAGTGGATCCTAAACCAAAGATGGCGGCGGCTGGACAACTGAATGCTATTGAACCACATGTTTTCACAAACCAAATTGAGAATGAAGATTTCATGCCATCTTTTGAGGATGCTTGGGATTGTTTTGAAGATAACCAGCTTCCTGGTTTGGTTACGGTTTCTCAGGAGAATCGGAATTATCTAACCGGAGCCCGTATGATGCCAGATTATTATGGTGATCAATTACGTGAAGTCCCATCTACTGGTTCGATATCGGTTACTCCTGAGACATCCGGGTTGAATTATCCCGGTACGACTCAACACTCATTCGGTTCAGATGTCCCAGAGGACTGGGAGAAGTTTCTTGATGATGAAACAAGTGACTCTTGCTGGAAAAGTTTTTTAGAGTAAGTTTTTTTCTTCATTTTTATTTTTAATTATACTATTTAGTATATATATATGGTAACATACAATATACTTTCTTAAGTTAAAATATCTGTTAACAGAGTATTGCTATTTGAATATGCAGTTTAACGTCGCCCACGTCGTCACCTGGCCCGTGGTAGAACTGGATTTTGTTCAAGTCGTATACTCAAAAATATTTTTTTTAAATATTCATACACAAAAACGTTCGAAAATATTCTTGAATTCTTTTTGTAACAAAATTATTGATTTATATGCTTGTATTCATTTTTTTTTGTAAAGGATTATTTGAATTGTATTTCTTCTATTTGTTTGTTTTTTGTGTAAAGAAATACATTGTAATCACATTTCGGAGTAATATTTTTTTAATAAAATATACGATTATTCTATTATACAATCAAAGAAAAATAAATTCTTCTATATACTGATTGAGGAACATTGTAAAACAAACAAAACTTTAAAGCATGATTAATAGAAAGTTCTTAGATTGGAGTTCTTAGCGTAATATAAAAAACCATTTTTAAAAGTTAAAAGTTAAGAGATGGTTTCTTATATTCTCATAAGAATCTCTATTAATCATACTCTTAGAGCATGTTTAGTGGAGGTTCTTAGGTTGGAATTCTTATCGGAATATAAGAAACCGTCTCTTAACTTTTAACTAAAAAAATTAAGAGCCGGTTCTTAAAGCTCTTATTTAAAAACCGGCTCTTAAAACTCTTATTTAAAAATCGGCTCTTAGTTTTTTTCGTTAAAAGTTAAGAGACAATTTCTTATATTCCGCTAAGAACCCCATCCTAAAAATCCTCCATTAAACATGCTCTTAGTAACTTGTATTTGATCACATGATATACCATTAAAACGAAAACGATGATAACTTGTTACAAGTTATCTACAAATGTTTTTTTGGTCAACATATCTACAAATGTTATAATACAAAATCCCAATATAATATACACAAATAGTAACTTTCCTAGTTAAAATAGTAAAATATGTTACGACAGTCTCCCAAGTCCCAACATCTCATAACAAAAGGTCTCTAAATTTTCCATTTATTTGATTATAAAGACTACATAGAGACACATTTAACATTTTAGACCAAGAATGATAAACCCTAGTTCGATCTACATAGTTGACGATCTACTAGAAGAAATATTCCTCCGACTACCTTTGAAACCCATCCTCAAATCCAAAACTGTCTCGAGACGATGGAGATCAATTCTTGAATCAAAGAACTTCGTAATTAGACGTGTGAGTCTTCAAAAGAGCCGTAAGATCCTAGCTGCTTACAACTGCGACTGCGCCAGCAAGCCATGGCTCCTCCCAGAGTCTCGGTTCAAAGGGGACGAAGAGATCGTCTATCTTCACTGCGACACCACGCGACCCTCGATGACTTGCGCCGGTTTGGTCTGCATCCCGGAACAAGACTGGATCAACGTTTTGAACCCTTGGACAAGGCAACTCAGGCGGTTCTGTTTCGGAGCATGGTGGCCCGGTTACTCTCGCGTGATGGGGTTCGGTTGTGAAAAAGTTACGGGGAGCTATAAAGTAGTGAAGATGGAAACATGGAGTTACAGTGATCATCATCATGTAGTGGAGTGTAGTGTTCTTGACGTTGAGACTGGTCAATGGTGGATGATGACTCCACCTTCTTACAACATGTTGTGTCCACTTTCTCACAAGCTCTCAAGAAAATCAGTGTGTGTGAATGGATCCATCTACTGGCTACACCACGTCGGGAGTGGTTACAAAATACTAGCACTGGATCTTCACGAAGAAAAGTTCCATCACGTATCGGTTCCGTTAACGCGTGTAACGCAAGAAACACAGATAGCGAGCCTAGAAAACCGTTTAACCCTAGCCGTTACCTATACTAACCCTGAATGGAAACTAGATATCTGGAGGAAAGATACTAGATGGAACAAGACTTACTCCATTAGTTTAGCCGGAAAAGGTGTTCCCCGGGAGATTAGGAGAAAGGGGTTCACACCGGTGTCGGTTTCTAAGCAAGGGAACCTTGTTTTTACTGACGATCACAAGAGGCTTTTCAAATACTATCCAAGAACAGATGAGATTCGTTGCCTCTCCTTAGACACTTGTGTTATATCTCCTTTCACGGAAACTCTGGCTCCACTTCCTTTAAAATCATCAACCCTTCCGTTTCCTCATCCGCGCAGGACATACAAATGCCGCTTGCGTTCAAAACAGGACGAGCTTGGGATAGTAGAGCTTCTCATAACCACTCTAGTAGCTCTTGGTATTACTTGGTTCTCTCTCTAGGAGTGTCTACTAATAATACATGTGTTTTGCCATTAAATAAGAGTTGCTTACCTTAAATCTTATCACGTGTTTACGTTAAATCCAACACAGAAACGAAAAAGACATTTCCTAAACTTGAAAACCATACACACAAGTCATAACAAACAAACTCACGTTTCACAAATCCTTAGAAGATATCTTTTGTTGGAAAATCCGAGGTTGAAGCGGTTTGATGATCAGGTGCGGTGGTGGAGGTGGCTAGACCTTCAAGCATTCTGATGATCTCTGCGGTGTCGTCTAAGTAGTATTTAGCTTTGCTTGGCTTTTGTCCAACGGTGCAAGCGAATATCTCAGCCACTGGAGATAAAGCTGGTCCATCTTTTGCACCCATTATCACCTCAAACATATCCTCATCAGACCGATCATCTCCCACGCATAGAATGAAGTCCAACAGCTTCCCTTGCTCTTGCATCGCCGTTACAAGCCTCTCTGCCACAAGACCTTTGTTCACGCCCTGTTTTTTGAAAACAGTGAGAGACTGAGATTTTGAAGATACATAAAACAGACAGTAAAGCTAAAACTCTTTTTTATCTGACCTGTGGTTTAACTTCAACGAGTTGTTGTCCGGTTTTGACAGAGACTGGATCATTCGTGAGCACACTTTCTAAGTGTTCCATAAGCTCTTTGGCTTGACAAGATCCAAAATCAGGATCAGCAAACTGGTAATTCCAAACGAGAGCAGTCTCTTTAGTCTCTATTGTTGATCCATCTGTAGTCTCAGTGTAGAGTCTCATCACTGGCTCTGCTATTTGTTTCCACTCAAAAGCTGACACTACACTCGATGTTTCCCACTCTGTTCCATCATTTGGCCTGTCCCCCATTATCCACACAAAAAACAAAAAAAAACAAAATTTACTTTGTATTCAAGAAAAAGAAGACATGAAATCAAAGTGTTACCTTATAAAGTATCCATGCTCTGCGGCCAAACCAAGATCATCACATGAAGAAAACCATTCGGTTAGCGTCTTTCTGTCTTTCCCGCTGATGAGATAGACGATATTCTTGGGGTCACTAGACAACTTGTTCAAGGTATCAATCGTTGTGACGCTAGGCGTTGTCCTAATGGACCCTGGCTGCACCATCGTGCCATCATAATCCACAAGAATGGCTCTGTTCTTGGTCCTCTTATAAGCCGAGACAATGTGCTCAATAGAAAGCTTTTTGAAACTCGGATCAAGCGCCACAACACGGAAGCCTAACCCGAAACCTATCCCCCAACACCTCTTCCTCACATGGTCCGCGCAAGCCCTTTCAAGATCCTGTATAAAGCTGCGGGACCAATAGGCAACGTCATGCGTGCTGACATACTTGTGATGCTTCTCGTGACGCATCTGCTTCTCTGCTTCTGAAACTATCAATGCATAGTCCATTGCTTCAGTCACTGCGTCTATGTTCCATGGATTCACTCTAATGGCGCCGCTTAGAGAAGGAGAACAACCGATGAACTCAGAGACAACGAGCATGCTCTTCTTTGCAGCAGAAGGGTTAAGGCCTAGAGTCTCGTTGAGTCTCGGGTTAGCTTGTCTGCAGATGATGTACTCGTAAGGTATAAGATTCATACCATCTCTCACCGCTGTTACAAGACAACACTCTGCAATCACATAGTAAGCAATCCTCTCATAGAACTGAAGCGGTTTATCGATAAGAACCACAGGTTGGTAACCTGGCCTTCCAAACATCTCGTTGATCCTCTTAACCGTGGCTTGAGTTTCAGACTGAACCTCTTGAACGCCTTTCCCACGTCCTCTTGCAGGGTTAGCTATCTGAACAAGCACAACTCGTCCTCTCTTCTCCGGATGCTGTTGGAGAAGCTGCTCCATCGCCAGGAGTTTGAGGCTGATTCCTTTGAAGATGTCCATGTCATCCACACCAAGAAGAACCCTTTGATCCAAGAACTGATCTCTCAGCTCAGCAACTTTGGTCTGAGTCTCAGGGAGGTTTAAAATGGACTGAAGCTGGCTGGTATGGATCCCAACAGGGAGAATCTTGATACTAACGGTTCTGCCATAATACTCAAGCCCTATGGTTCCTCTTTTGGACTGATAGGATAAGCCAAGCATCCTGCTGCAGCAAGAGAGGAAGTGCCTTGCATAGTCAAAGGTATGAAACCCAATCAGATCAGCGTTGAGGAGTGCACGCAAGAGCTCGTTTCTCACCGGAAGAGTACGGTAAATCTCCGAAGAAGGGAAAGGGCTGTGAAGGAAGAACCCTAGCTTCACTCTGTTAAACCTCTTCCTCAAGAAAGTAGGCAGAACCATCAAGTGATAGTCATGAACCCAAACGAAGTCATCATCAGGGCTAATCACTTCCATGACTTTGTCAGCAAAGATCTTGTTAACAGAGAGGTACGCTTGCCACAAGGAACGGTCAAATCTACCTCCAAGATCAGGGTTCAGAGGAAGCATGTAGTGAAACAGAGGCCACAGATGCTGCTTACAGAAGCCATGGTAGTACTTGGTGAATATCTCAGGTGGGATATAAGCAGGAACGCATTTGAAATTCTCAAGGAGTCTCTGAGCAACGTCGTCTTGCTCGGCTGCATCCACTTGTTCTTTAAGGCAGCCGATGTAGACAACTTCCATGTCTTCACGCATGCCGTCTTTAAGCTGTAAGAGAAGGGAGTCATTGTCCCAGCTAAAAGTCAGTTTACCAGCAGGGTTTCGATGGGATTTGATAGGGAGTTGGTTTCCAACGATGATGATTCGGTCTTGAGCGACGGAAGAAGGAGCATCGGAGCAGACACTGTTGCTGTTGGCATCATCATCAAGCTCAGATAAGACGCCTGTGACGGTTGCTACTCTTGGGAACCTCTTCTTTTCCCGGGAGAAGGAATGGAAGTTGCCTGAAGCAAGATCCAAGAGGTTGGAATAAGATCTTGATACCATATCTCTTGTCTGTGCTTATATATATACTCTCTACAGCAAGTGAATGAAAGGTTCAGTGTCTGCAACAGAAACAACACATCACTGGATCAAATATCTGATCATTAACTCAATCTTACTAGCACAAGAACACATCAAAAGATCAAATCTTTGATCTTTAATTCATCTTAAGAACACAAAAACACATTAAAAATCAAATCTTTGATCATTAATTAACCTTACTAACACAAGAACAGATTAAAAATCAAACCTTTGATTACTAAATCATCTGATTAACACAAGAACACATGAAAGACCATTAATATCAAACACTGAGAGAAACCAAATCTGAGGAACAGAGCATTCAGATCAAAGGTTTTATTTTTAGCCTTAAAAAAGGAGCAGGAACGCAAGAAGATGGAACTGAAACTCTAGACGATCTTAGTTTTCTTTATCAAAAAAAAAAAAAAACTCTAAACGAACAGCATCAACAGATCTCAGACTTAAAACTCCAGTTTTTCAAAAGATGATCTGACATAGAAGATGCAGAATGAGCAGAAAGAGGCAGCAGTGAGGTTAAATCTGAGCAAAAAAAAAACTCATATGCACAAAACCCCATACACTCACTGATTCTTACAGAATCAAAATGCAACATAAGTATGATTTCAAAGTTGTCAGAATCATGAACTGTAATCAGAAAAAAAAAAAACAAAGCTAAGCTAGAGCAGCTTACACTGCTGACACAAACAAGATCAGAACACAAAGCTCGCGTGTTGAAAGAAAAAGAAAAGCTTTGGTTAGTGAAAGTTCATCAGATTCTTCAAATGAAAAGAACCATCAGATGCAAAGAAGATGGTCAGAAGAGAAAGCAGAAAGAAAAGCTCACCTTTTTGGAGTGATGGTAGTGAGTGTGAGTGCAGGTCTGCGAGAAAGAGAGAGCCTAAAAGATTCTTTTCTCCATTTCTCTTTGCTCCGCTACTTCTTCCCTGTTTTTACTAATAAAGTCTGTATTTTTCTTTATTATAAAAACACTTTTATTTCTTTTTGCATTTTTGCTTTATGTGCTTAATTTAATTCTCTATAATTGTTGGGCGTAGATTTTAATGTTTTTGGAAGATTCTCCTCTGCTTTCTCTCTATAATAGTCCTCTAAGATTTGTGACCAATCAAAGTAGTGGAAGTAATTAAGTTGTCCAAATAATTATGAGTTTTACACAATATTTTTTTTTGGTAAATTTTTTACACAATATAAGTAAAAAAAACGCATACTCGTGCATTTTAAAAAGAACTGGTAGAAAACAAAAATATAATTAAATACTTGACCATTTGTCGAGTAACTTGAGCTTGCTATTAGCAAACATGATTTTATCGATTTATAATTTTTAAAATATTTCTCATTTAGTATTTTAAGATGAACATACCAATATTTAACCTGTTAAATAAATGTAGATCACAGTTATAGTGATAAAAATATCATTTAGTGTCCACCTCAAAAGAAATATGCTATATAAAAAAAATAATGTGTTCCATAATGTTTAGAACAAATGAGTAAAAGCAATCAAATCGTATATCAGTCCATTTTGCTTAATTATATAATATATATTTTTCTGAACTATAATATTTTTTTATTGATATCTATAGAAATTCCTTCTTCTTTTTAACTTCCTATTCTGCTTTGTTAAGAAAATAAAATAATATGATTATTTTTCTGTTATGGTATGTGGCTGAATGTCTTAGTAAGATATTAACAAATAATCATATAGGGGACAGAGGTGTATAATTTATAATTTTTTTGTCACCTCCTTTTGTTTTCTTCTTGCACCCATAAATTAAGGTTGGCGGATATATAGGAAAAAATGGTAGATTTTTTGTTGTGTGTGTATACTATAGTAAGCTTTTTTTTTTTAAACTACAGTGTGTATAGTAAGCTAGGCATCAGAATAATGCAAAAAGAGTTGGTACTAATGTTGATTAGGGGTTGTTTTCTATAAATAATAATGTTGATGTTTCAGATTTAATAATTTCTGAATAAAAAGACAACAAATCTCTTGATTTCTTTGTAGATTGGGAACACAGGTCATGTCTCCTTTAGTTTGCCTTTCTCTCCTATTATAATGGTGATTTCTTATAACATTTTGATTGAAAGTATCTTACAACGATATATTGTAATTAAATTAATATGAAATAATAGAGAAAGATAAGAGAAAGTGAAAAGGTTCTCAAATAATATTTTTGAGATATACATAAAATTTTATGAGCCCTTTGTCTCACAAAGAGAAGTTCCAGTCTTAAAACAAAAGATTAATTCTTATCATATAGCTAGATTATATTAAAATATTAATCTTTTATGTTGTTGTAGAAACTCTTCTAAATATTGAGATGATTGTATCGAAGTTGTCTAATTCAATCCCTGTAAATATTATTACTGAATAAGTGTTTTTACTGGACAAATGAGAGTCCAAATTAACTAGCCACCAGAAATGCTATTAGGGAATTTAAATGATAGAGTTAGAAGTAGCTTCGATCGCTACATTTAGACTGTAATCATGATCGCAACTCTTGATTCAAACCTTGAGAATGTGATTTGATAAAATAAAGTAATTGGGAATAACTAAAAATCGAGGTAATGAAAAAAAAAATAAGACTGAAAAATAAATGTAGACGCAAACTTTTAACCTATAAAAAGAGGAGTGTTTTATTTTACAAATTTGCAAAAATATAAAGATACTTAATCTTCATCAAGTTAAACGTTTTTTTATTTTACAAATTTGAAAAAATATCAAAATACTTACTCTTCATCAAATTGCAAGTTTTATCTTGATTGGTTTTATAAGAGTGTAACTCGGCTAAAAATATTGTAATATGATTATCAAGTCAAAGCTTAAGTTTTATGTGAAAAGGCTCGTAAGTCGTGATTACTAAGTATTTAAAAGTGTCATAGTATTATATATCAATTAACTCAACTTCATTGACTATGGTTAAATCTTAACCAAACCACTGCAGTGACTTCATTCATCTTATAGTCTACTTCAAATACTCAGATATACACTTTTGGTTTGTAAGCAATTAGTAAATTTGCATACTGTTTGTCATTTTTGGACAGCATTAGAAAGTGATGATCGTCATTTAAAACTAATTTAAATGACAATAAAAATTAGATTACAGTATATATCTTTAAAAAGATTCCATATGTATGAAAGAATTTCCATATGTATGAAAAATTTAAACACCTGACATTAAAACAAAGAGAGCATAATATAATTCTATTGGAATATATATTTTTTTTCTTTTACACTTTGCAACTAACACACAATTTCAGATCACAAGTATTAATTTATTATAACAAATGTTAAAATATACAATTTTTTGTGTAAATTACACAAATGTTTCAACTTTTAAATCAATAAACTTCATATTTCATATAAATTATACTAAGATTACCATATAGTATCATGTAGGAGGATAACAAGGACGATAAGAACTAAAAAGTGTCTATCAAAATAAGAACTAAAAAGTATGTATCGAAATAAAATCTAACAGTGAAATTATTTTGATTTTAGTTTAGTTTAAAATTCGAACTAAAATGAAAATAAAATATATTTCACTAAGATACTGTAGAAATATAAATTTATGAAACCAAGAACACTTCATAAAGACAAACAAACAATTTGATAAACAATTTTAAAAACTTCAAAAAGTGATTAAAATCATTTCAAAATAAACCTGTCACTAAATGCTTTAGAAAACTTAGCAGAAAATTTTGATCAAGCAGAAAAAAAAAGAAACCTTTGCAGAAAACAACCCCTACGCCACGCGCTCAGTCACCTGGCGGACAGAACTTTGGACGGCGTAGGATCATGAATAAATATTGGAGTTTAATGCAGGCGCGTAGGATTTACTTACCTGAGCTTAATATTCGTAAGAATACAATACATTTTATTGGCTAATTAATCTTTTAGTTGGTTGTCAAGATTCTAAAGGAATGATTTGTTTCATACAGTTTTTCATGAAGAATAATATTTTTATCTTTAAAATGTCCTTTCATATCATCAACCCAACAAAGAATATATGGTTAGATTATCAAACTGGGGCAACTAACCATTATTTTATAAAACTTTTTTTCTAGATAAATAAAAGTTTGTTTTTGCAGTTTAATATTATGTTTCGCGTATCCTGTATACAATTAATCAAAGAGGAGAGGCCCCTTTCAAGTCTCAATAATTTAATCCGCTATATATTCATTAGAAATAGCTAGTAAGTGATATGTACTGTCCCAAAAAAAAGCTAGTAAGTGATATATTACATGCATATTAATAGGGATTTTGTCAATACATGTATATTAGGTATTTAGGTTTATGTAAAGAAACCCTTTCTAAGAAGGATTTATGTAAAGATACATAAAATTAAAATCATATACACAGTGGCGGAACCATCTTAGAGTCAAGGGGATCATCTGACCCATATCAAATCTATAAAATCTTAGCTATAGGCTTATTAACATACCATTTGTTGGGGTTTATTGGTAAAAATCTGCCTCTATGACCCACATGCTTCGAGTTCAATTCTTCCATATATCATTTTAGGTATATATTAAATGAATATTGACCCATGTAATAATACATGTATATTAGCTATTTAGGTTATGTAAAGAAACGCTTTCTAAAATGGATTTATATATTAGATACATAAAATGAAAATAATATGCATATGATAGTAATACTCGCACAAATGATGAGCATATTGTTCGATTATTTCCTACCGTCTATATGTGTGGGTGAGCGTGTGCGACATAGAAATATCTTATCTTTTTTTCAGTTTCATATTAAATGTCATTCTAGCTTATAAATTTTTTTCTATTATACATATCATTTTATATTTCAATACAAATATTAAATAAATTTTCCAATTTTTTTTATTTTGAATTCATTAATTTATAAAATCAAATAGAATTATATTAAATAGGAGTAAAACAGAAAACTTAACTATTTTTTAATCTATGTGAAAAAAACTTAAACGATATTTATCATGAAACGGAGGAAATACTATATACATATATAAGCAGCATTAATGTCTGTTTGTATCATGATTTGGTCCATCCAAGAGTCAACACCATCATTAAATGTCAATATAATTGGTGGTAACACATCTCCACTATAGAACACCTATATTAGGCGCACAATGCACATACATGACATATGCGTATATGTATGTGAGTTTGTCGATACATTGATCATTGTTTTACAATAATGCATTCGATATAGTATTCCCAATAATGGTGGTGATATATGAAATCATGTCACCATTATTGTTAATTTTCTTTACAAGGTATGATAAAAGAAAACACACAAGCTAGCTTTACTATGAAATCATTTACCAAACACTTCTTTATCAAATGTAATTATGTTCTCAGGAAAAAACACTAATCATATGGTTTACTAAATATGTATTGGAGGACTTCTTTGAGTTTGCCTTGAATACTTTATTTTCTATTTGAGTGTGATAGAGTAATCATGAGAATAAAGTCCAACCACCTTTGAAATAATGAGAAAGCTACTTGGACGTCTATATTAGTACCACGTGTCAAGCTTAGAATATTTTGAATTTTTGCTTACAAATTTGATCCAACCAACAGGTCCAATACCAACTCATCTCAGAGAGGCTTACAAACCATAATCAGAGATTAATTTACAGTGGAGCACCTTATTAGATTTCAGTTTAATCTCAAATTATCTACAAATTTAAACGATAGTTTATATTCATCCAATATGAGAATATGTCATCCGGATCCGTGGCGCAATGGTAGCGCGTCTGACTCCAGATCAGAAGGTTGCGTGTTCGATTCACGTCGGGTTCAAAACCCCGAAATTAAACCGGATATTTTTTTTCCTTAATCACGATTTCACGGCACGGCATGCTTCCCCGTTCAGAGCTTAAAAACATTAAACCGGCGTGTCTGAGCTAATCGATCAAAAACAACACGTAGTCTCCAATACACTTTTTTATTCTTTCTTTGCAACCCTTCTGCCAAACTGTTGGACTAAGAAAACAATCAGAGCATTGCAAACAGAAAAGTTCAATAGAAGAAGATTATAAACTAAGCAGTTTCTTCAGGCTTGACAAAGAACTCTATATAAGCAATCCGACTCGGCGGCTGATAACCTGCAGATTCCACTTGTGGAGCTAACGCTTTAGCAACCGAAACCAAGTGCTGAACTTTCAACATCCCTCCTCTCCCTATTGTCAGCTTGCTTCCCCTGTTTTCCCTCGCGACGTTTCCCGGAATATTTGCTGTTGTCGCCTTCAAGAACTTGTATTTGTACCTAAGAAACAAATAAGATCGTTAGCAAACGTAACTAGTGAGTCTTCTTGATTACTGTCACTCCTATAAGTTGTAAAATTCAAACAGCTAACGCTAGAGAAGGGACTAGTTCAACTGTTACCCGTAAGAGACTTCAGTATCACAATGAAAGGCAAGGAGAAGATCTGTGTTGGCATAATACATGAAGTCTATCTGCAAAAGAGGAGTACATGGAATGTTACTCTTCCATAGGAAAACTATACGTCACCAAGAAACTAACAAGTGAGAAACAAAACCAGACCTGTAAGTCTCCATGTCCTTCTCCTCTAAAGGTAACACAAGGAGGAGACTTTTGAAGGCTAATCTGCACGCTTGATCCAGGCCACTCAAGATCATCTATAGCTTCTTTCAATGCCGCTGACTAATACATTTCATCAAACCAATCATTAGAGAAAGCTCTGACTAGCAATGATACAATAAACTTCACTATAGAGTATATTACCTTTACAGTAAAAGTAAGCGGCGCGGTTCCTGCCTGCTCAAAGTTATAGTCCCATTCACTAGTCTCTGGGATTCTCGTTCTTATCTCAGAGTAGATGCATGAGTTTAGAGTATCCACAGACCTAATAAACCACAGACATCATCAGCTAAAACTACACGAACTAAGCGGAAGAATGATTGTTACATATCATACTTGAGAAGAAGCTCCATGTCAGGGCCTGGATACTTGATCTCTATAGTATTCGAATGTCCAGGTGATGAGAATGTGTTCAAGCAATCAACAAGAAGCCCTAAGCTGATTCCAAATCTCGGTCTCCCTTCAGCTCCGTACTCGTACTTGGTGAATAGCTTCGCACAATCACACAACATTAAGGATTCAACACTATGGTGGAATCGAATCTGAAGGAGTGTTTTGGGGAAGAATCGATACCTCGCGCTGAAGATAGACCTTGGCTTGAAGACAGCCTGATTCCTCCACGATCAAGACGATTCCGTGTTCGGATAACTCCACCAAAGCATCCTGTAAGCATCCAAGTGAATCGGTGAAGAAGATCGATGACGTAAAAACCCTAGATTGGGGTTTTTTGAGGAGATGGAGATGAGACCTGGTGGCGCTTCCATCGGACGCAGGTGAGGGCATCGACCATGCCTTGGACGTTGTCGAGCTGGCAAACGAGGTCCGGCGCGTCTGGTTCAATCGCCGGCGACGAGTTCATTTCTCTCGCTCTCTACTCGCTTCTCCTTCTTCCGCTTTCCCGCCAAAGAGTTATTAGTCTAATGGGCTTACTGGGTTTCGCTTTCCCCTGAAAGGCCTCTTAAGCGGTTATGAATGGAACTTTTATTTGTTTACGGTAGAAAGTGACAATTATATATATTGAACATTTTTTTCAGATAAGGAGGAAAACAGAGTTGGCATTTGCAGGGGAAGCTCTAATCAATGGAGGTCCTTGCGAGCTCTTCATTATCCCCAATTTTCACTAAGCCCAATACTATAAACCCTAATTTCTCAATCCAGGTAAATTTTTTCTTAGTCTTCTACAGTTCCTCTCCTGAAATTCAATTCACATGGAAGTTGTGTCTGTTTAGCTGCAAGCCTGTAACAGAGAGTTTCAAGCTTTGCAGGTGAAATTGTTTGTATCTCAACCTCCAAAAATACCGAAAGGTATCAACTTTAGATACGCTCGAAATCCAAGGAGGAGTAATGCAAACCCACGACTCGTGTTCGTCTGCAACAGATGTTTGTGTCTTCTCGAAAGAAATGATCATAGGAAGTTTTCCGGCAAGATCATGATGAAATCATCAGTCAACTTCAGAAAGCACCTCTCGGTGGCATTGGTTCGGCTAGTTTCTGTTCTGCTTGTCTCCTCCATCTCTGTTGTTACCACTGATTCACCCTCATGTAAGTTTTTTATTTTAACAACCATCTTAAATTTGGGATTCCAAGTTGATGTCTTTCTATCTCTGTAGGGGGTCTTAGTGAGGAGAATCTTCTCTTCTTAGAAGCTTGGAGGACAATTGATCGGGCATATATCGATAAAACCTTCAATGGACAAAGCTGGTTTCGTTACAGAGAGTCTGCTTTACGCAATGAGCCCATGAACAATAGAGAAGAGACTTGTATGGCTTTTGAATTTGGAACAAAAAAGCTCTAACCTTTTATAAACTTGGTTCTGATTTTTGGTGTGTGTTTAGACATGGCTATCAAGAAAATGATTGCAACACTGGATGATCCTTTTACTCGGTTCCTGGAGCCTGGAAAGTTTCAGAGTTTGCGGGTATGAGTTCCTGACAACCATTGTTCTAAATAAAGCTACTAGATTGTGTTGTAAGATGTAGTGAATGCTTTGGTTGAAGGTAGTCTGGAACTCAAGGTGCGGTTACGGGTGTTGGGTTGTCTATAGGTTACCCGGCTGCATCAGATGGATCACCAGCTGGGCTTGTTGTTATATCAGCTGCTCCAGGCGGTCCTGCAAATAGAGCTGGAGTTTCACCTGGCGATTTTATCTTAGGAATTGATAATACAACCACAGAGACTCTGACCATATATGATGCTGCACAGATGTTGCAGTAAGCCACGTTTCCACTTTCATCCTTCATTTAGCTTTGAGAAATGGGTTGTGATGAGTTATTGATTCTAAGAAATGAGGAAGCTTATTCACATTGGGATAATGGTATGGTTAAAATGCAGGGGACCTGAAGGAAGCACAGTTGAGCTAGCGATTCGCAGTGGACCTGAAACGAGACTCTTATCTTTGACGTACTGTTTCCCAACTTTGCTTAGATCTTTCTTCGTTAATCATGTTCAACTCCTATTGTTGTTTATCTCAGGAGAGAGCGAGTTTCTGTGAATCCGGTGAAGTCAAGGTTATGTGAACTTCCTAGCTCTGGGAGTAACTCCCCAAAGATTGGGTATATCAAACTAACAACATTCAATCAAAATGCTTCTGGTAGTGCATTCTTTTGACGTTATATAATTCCTTCTTACAAATTTGTCTACTTGCTCTCAAAGTCTTAACACACTTATGTTTGTAGGTGCGGTCAAAGAAGCAATTGAGACCTTGAGAGGCAACAATGTGAATGCATTCGTCTTGGATCTTCGAGACAACAGGTGATATGATTATATATATAACCAAAACAAGTGCTTTACTTTCTGTTTCTGCAACAGCCTTTTCTTGAACACTTGATATTTTCTTTTGCTGCAGTGGCGGTTCTTTCCCAGAAGGCATTGAGATTGCTAAGTTTTGGTAAAATCTCATATATCATCAATATATATCCAATGGGCCATAAATTTTCAAGCTCTCATAGTAGAAACTTCAACTTTTGCTATCCACAGGTTAGATAAAGGAGTGATTGTGTATATTTGCGACAGCCGAGGTGTTAGAGATATATATGATACTGATGGAAGCAATGCTATAGCAACCTCTGAACCTCTTGCCGTCCTGGTATAAGCTTTCTTCCAATCACTATCCATCTCCTTGATGTAAAATGCCATGGAATATTTAGCACTCACACACTCTTCTTCCCCTTTTGCAGGTTAACAAAGGCACTGCAAGTGCCAGTGAGATATTGGCAGGCGCCTTGAAAGATAACAAACGTGCTCTGGTTTATGGAGAACCCACTTACGGAAAAGGGTAAAAAAAGCGCGATCTTGATTCATATTCTTCTTCTTCTCCTCAAGAACTGAGCCTTTTGTAATATTCTTGAGACTCCTTTTCACACATTTTGCAGTAAGATACAGTCAGTGTTTCAGCTATCTGATGGTTCGGGCTTGGCGGTAACAGTTGCTCGTTACGAAACACCAGCTCACACGGATATAGACAAGGTCTGAAACTACTTTCTTGCACATATTTTGATGTTCTACAATGACACCCTAGGTCTGTGTCTACCACATACACGTTCTTACATTCTGTTATATTCTACTCTGTTGCTGGCGTTGGAATAGGTCGGTGTAACTCCTGATCATCCGTTGCCAAAGTCATTTCCAAAAGACGAAGAGGCTTTCTGTGGATGCCTTAAGGATCCTACAGCTGCTTGTTATCTAAATCAAGGCCTGCTTTTCTCTAGATGATATTTGATTTGTCCATACTTTGTTCTGAGAGCATATGAGTGAAATTCATTGACTCAAACCTCTGATTACTCTTGAAGATTTACTTAGCATCATTGTCAGCTACTTGAAACCAGGGATTTCACTTTAAAGAACACAGATAAAGGATTTTCAACAGATATATTACCAGAGTCAAAGCAATAACACACTCTGACACCCTCAAACCAAACCAAACAGAACTACTCCATATACTCCAAAACAAGAGACCAAAGACCAGTAGTCTCACAGACTAAATGATAGCAACACAGATGTTTGTGAAGTGACTGTGAAAGCACTTCTCCATGGTTTAGTGAGTTCTTGAAAATCAAACCGCCAGCACTATGATGACAATCAGGAGTACGATACCAAAAATCACCATGAGCAAACACATCTGCAAGATATAGAAAAGAAAAACAACAGCAAGAATCATTTTATAGCTTGCTCTGATCATCATCCTAAATCTCAGAAACAAATTCACGGTATGATCAAAAGGCTGAATATCGTTTTTACCAGAGTTGAACTCGATCTTTGTGTCTTTGAAGCTTTCGCGAGATGAGATCTTCCTTGTGCTGTTGCAGCGTGGGAGTTATCGATGTGAGTACCAATATCATCTGCGTAGAAAAAAAATCATGTGTTTGATTGAGGTTATGAAAACACAAGTGGAGTTTTATTATAACTTAGAATCAGTTTTACCGATCATGGCGCCTTGATCATGTACTAGCACAGCCAAGTCTTTGAAGATCTCGTGCACCTCGCCAATTTGCTGCTGGATTTCTTGTATCCCTTGCTCTCTTTCCTCGATTATAGCCTCATTGAATACAATCTCATTGTCCAGCAGTACAAGTTCTTGTCTGCAACAAACCAATTAAAACATAAGTCATCTAGAAAAAGGAATCCACTTTTGTCTGTATAAACTTACCTTTTTGATTCCACAAGTGCACGCTGCTCTGCATGTTTATCTCCACTCACATCAATCTCACTGGATGTAAAACTATATTTACCAAAGCCAAGAACTCAATACACGAAACAAAGTATAAGCCATTTTCAATTATGCGCATTTACCTAGATGGAGGGGATGGACTGGTGAAAAGAGGAGCATAGACAGTTTCTCTTTCAGCAGCGAGACGCTGAGCCTTTTGAAACTCTTTCAATACAGATTGAAAGTCCTTTGCAAGCTTAGCATCCACAATCTTCTTCCTTTGCTAATAACACACACGATATAAACACAAACCAATCAAATTCAGACACCAACCGAATTAGAACAAGAATCATACAAAGACACTCACATCTACACCTCTTTGATGATCAGTTTCACTAGCTTCTTTGAGTCTAACTGATGTGTCTTTCACTAGCTGTCCGATATGTAGCCTTGTCTTGTGCCTAAAGCAGCAATTGAATTATTAGAAACAGTTTCAATTCATAAAAGGAGATAACTTTTCGAGGAACTTACAGCTTATCTCGGAGCTCCGGCGTGTCTTTAGGAGTACCGAGAGTGTTGACGAGGCGGTGGAAGCTAGAGACGGCTGTGTTGATCTGGAATACACCGGAAGCTACGGCTTGCGTCGTGTCTCGTCGACCACCTCCACCGTTGATGTTGCTCGAAGAAGCTAACGGTCTTCCTCCTCTTCCCGCCTCTAAATCCTGAAAACTCATTTTCCCCTTTTTCACTTACCTTGAAAAACCCACCACGAAAGATTCGATTTTGACGGTCACGGAGATCGAGGGAGGAGCGAACGTGATGGCGATTTCGATTCGGCGGCGGAGTTTTCTCTCTCTCTCTCTCCGACAGTATCAGATCGGGAAAAACGTGTATCGCGGGGAGAGAGAGATGAGCAACGTGAAGTGTCACACATTACCTGTATGAATGAAAAAGTTTAGTTTTCTCTCGTTTTACCCTCGCTTTTTCATGATATTCTAAAAAGTGACTCGATAGTTTAGAATCTTACAGGTATATCCATCCTCCTCGGACATAAAAAATGTTATTAAGAATCTAATCATAAGATCTCCAATAATTTATTTAGCTACTCAAATACAAGAGATTCTTCTCTAGCGATGTGAACGCATCTCCGAGCTCAAGACACGTGGACGATTGGTATTTGTGGGATAAAGTAAAATTTTGGAACAATTTGAACAGATTTAAGGGGATAATGATAAAAATATAGGGTGAACATTAGATTAACTAGATAATATAGCCCTTTACGTGCATAAAAAGGGTCAAAACTGGAAGAATTTTAAAAAACAAAGATAAACGTACTATACAGTTGATTTTATTTTTATTTTACGCAGATTAGGGAGACGCTTATACCCCTGGCACGTGAGAAACTGAATCACGACCAAAGCACGTGAGACCTCACGTCGTCCGTTTTCCGAGGGTGTGTTAAAACGGGGTGTCTCTCCTCACAGCAAATCCGCGTCCCATAGATTTTTCCATCTTTTGATTTTTTTTTTTTTTTGCGTTTCGTTTCTTCGTCAGGTGAAAACAAAGAGAAAAAAAGAACTTGAACATTTCGATCCGCGTCAAGCGATTTTTCGCCATGTCGGTAAGTTCTTCTAATCGTTCCTCCGAAAACGAACTAGTTTCGTTTTTTTTTTTTTAGATTTTTGATTTGTCCCGACAAGATCCATGTTGTCGTTTTTTTGTTTTCTGTTGAGTTGATGATGATTGGGAAGATGTATACAGATCTGTTTGAATAGGGGTTGCTCTGCCGTAAGATTTGTGCGAAAATGGGTGTTAGATTCTGGTTGCAAGTTTTGATTTTGTAATCTGTAATATGCGATTCATTACCGAAAAGATCAGTTTTGAGAAAAAAAAACAGATTAGCTTTCCTTTAAGATTCTGAAATGATGATGATATAATGCCATTGTGATTCTCATCTTTGTATCAGTAATCATAGTTTAGGCCATAAGGAACCAAAAGAGACCATAATATTAAGTCTGGTGACATTCTTGCTTGCAGATGATGACAACTGTCAAAGTGAGCAATGTTTCTCTAGGAGCAACCGATCGTGACCTCAAGGAGTTCTTTTCCTTCTCTGGCGATATTCTCTACCTTGAGACCCTGAGGTGGTCTGCTTTCCTCGAAAGTTTAGATTTTTTTTTTTTTAACTTTTTTGTTCTTCAGCTTCTTTACTTTTTCTACCACGTTTGTACAGCGAGACAGAACGGTCCAAACTGGCTTATGTCACTTTCAAGGATCTACAAGGAGCTGAAACTGCTGTTCTTCTCTCGGTATGTTCAGTACCTCTCACCCTCCCTCTTATGTTTTCAAGCGACTGAGTGTTTATTTTCTTCAGGGAGCAACGATTGTTGATTCTTCAGTCATTGTCACCATGGCTCCTGATTACCAACTATCTCCAGAGGCTTTAGCTTCCTTGGTAATAACCTCACTTTTCTCTTCACATCTTCACTAGCAAATCTCTTAACCATTTCATCTCTCTCTCTCTCTCTCTCTCCCTAGGATCCCAAGGAAAGCAGCAAATCTCCCCGTGCAGGTGACTCCGTGTTGAGAAAAGCAGAAGATGTTGTCAGCAGCATGCTCGCAAAGGGCTTCATCCTTGGAAAAGACGCGATCGCCAAAGCCAAGAGCGTTGATGAGAAACACCAGCTTACATCCACTGCATCAGCCAAAGTCGCATCTCTCGACAAGAAACTCGGTTTCACCGACAAGATCAACACCGGAACAGTGGTGGTGGGTGATAAAGTCAGGGAAGTTGATCACAAGTACCAAGTCTCGGAGAAGACCAAATCAGCGATCGCTGCAGCTGAGCAGACAGTGAGCAATGCTGGTTCGGCTATTATGAAGAACCGGTATGTTCTCACCGGTGCCACGTGGGTCACCGGGGCTTTCAACAAAGTGGCTAAAGCTGCTGAAGACGTTGGACAAAAGGCCAAAGAGAAAGTTGGTATGGCTGAGGAAGAAGACAAGAGGAAAGTGGTTGATGAGTTTGCTAGAGTTCACTTGTCTGAATCACCAAAGGCGCCA
Organism: Brassica nigra; assembly: GCA_016432835.1. NCBI lineage: Eukaryota > Viridiplantae > Streptophyta > Magnoliopsida > Brassicales > Brassicaceae > Brassica > Brassica nigra. The sequence continues at coordinate 8,119,013 of CM028247.1, read as the reverse complement.
GCATCTAAAGAAGAAGACGTACATGAACCAAAACGCTCTGAATCTCCTGAATCAAAAGAATCTGAACATCACGAGCCCCAGCAGCAACAACAATCTTCTCCACCTGTGGCTCCGGCTCAACCTTGAGATATGCAGTTAATTAAAGACTAAAGACTTTTTCTGATTCTTGTTGTAAACGGTAATACTTTGAACTAATCTCTCCTGGATTTGTTGAAAAATGAATGTCGAACTTCTTATTTAGTACCAAGACTTGTGTTCTTGTATCATTGGATTCATTGGTCGGTTTGGTACTTATGACTGGAAAAGAAAAATCAATTTTATCGTCTCTGCATTTGTAACAAACCGATACCCAAACTGAACCTAAAAATGCTAATTTGATCTCAACCATTTTGAGAAGAAAAATACCTATATAATAGCATAAAATAACTTTTGTGAGAAAAATAAACTCCAAAGAAAAAAAAGACCAAAATAAACGTTTAGTTTGATAAAAATAAAATACGAATAGTGCAAAATTATGTTATTTTATTGTATGGTTGTTAGTTTACTATTGACGGTCTTATGTTTGTGAATATAGTTTTATGTGTATATTAATGTTTTCAAGTTTATTTTACGTAATAAGTTATATTTATACAAAAATAAAATTTGTTGTATATAAAATTTTAATATTTAATTAATTAATAAATATTTAAAAACATACAATAATTTATTCTAATGATTTTGAATTGCTAATATATCTATTTACAATTTTGTTTGTAAAATTGTTAAGCCCGCAAGTACAGGCAAAACACCTAGTTATATAGGTATATATTTAAATTTAAAAGGTATTAAAATTATATTTTTAGATCTGAAAATCTATTAAATGAGATTTTTTACTCATATGATTTTATGATCATTTGTATCTTGTTATAATAATTAAATTTAAACCACAGAAAAAAAAATTTCAATGTAAAAGTTTTAGCAGTTTTAGTAATTTATAATCGTTTTAAAAAATCAAAATATAACATACACAAAAATCTAAATTTTTATTATATGATTGTGATTGATTATTTTATTATAATAATAAAACATTAAGCATAAATAATATATGATACAAAAATTATTATCAAATATTTATTACTCAAAGTCATTAATATTCATATATATATTTGGATCATATTATATAATTCTGTAGTTTGTTTTTAAGGAAAGAATGAAAAATATATTTTTTTACATTAATAATAAATTTTATGGTTAGTTTAATGAAAATTATAATATATGTTTAGATGTACCAAACTTAAGAATTATTCTAGTGATGACACATGTCATATCTCGAATGTTACAATCGTTCTCAGATAATATATAAGAGATTTAAATCAATGTAATACAGATTAAAATTATAACACATAACATTTACAACTTTATTCTTTTAAAAGTAAATTATCGAAATAAGCACAATAAATTTTTGTACCAAATGTTAGAGGAATAGCTTGAAATTATTTAATTACTAACTAGAAAATAAATTAATATAAACTATAAATTTTTGAACCAAATGTCAAACAAGTAACTAAACAATAGTGTTTTAATGTTTCATGATATGAAATATCAAATTATAAATAACATATTTAATAATTTGCATATTAATTAATTATACATAATTATAAAAAATACAAGCATGGATGTGGGCCCGAAACTCTATTATCTTACTATACTAAAAGGAAAATATGGTGAATGGAGAAGGTGTCCACATAGACAAATAAAATCTGCCAATCAAAAGATCTCAACTACCATGTCAGCTTAGCATTGAGTTATTTTAATTCTACTAATTATTTTGTGTTAGATTAGGCCACAAATAAACTTTATCTTTATTGCCCATTTAAAAAACAATTAAAAATAACTCTGTTTGAAATCTGATTTTCAGAGCACTATGTCATCTGCAATTCAACTACTTCATTTTCATCTTTCCAAATTCCTCCAATTCTGTCCGTTTCTCATTAGTAATCACAACCTACTCTTAATTATTCATTTATGTTTTTCATTAGCGATGGAATCCTTTCACTTCCCACTCTTGCTCCTCCTATTTAAACCCATCGTCAAGGTTTTCATGGAATCATATTCTACAACCTCTATTCAACATGTTCAATCGATGGCCATGAAATCAGTTCAATCCTCCGGCAAGTCTCCTCTTGCATTGTATTTCAACAATCTCCCACCATGGAGGCCGAACGACACTTCCGTTTGACATTTTTTGGGCTGCGAAATAGAGTTCCTGTTAGAGTTTTTATTCTTTACCGAAGCTTGAAAGATAACTCCCCAGCAATGGCGAATACATAAGTTCAGAGGATTATGAACAGCCAATCGTCTCTTTCCTTGTATTTTTTCTGTTTCATCTATTTGTTGTTTCAACTACTTTCTCTCTATTTCCTGACAAATTCAATTTATTTTCCGGTGGTTTCCAAGCAGCTCCAGAACTTGATTTTAGGTTTCTTCAGAGTGTAAGCTCCAAAACCATGAATTTCCATTTTAGGTTATTGTTGAGTCTTTTCATTCATCTTTTTCTCTGTACTTGTGATACAAAAAGCTCGATCAAGATTTGTCTGTTTCAGCATAGAGATATCTGATGATTGAAGGAATAGTTAACATAAGTGATCATATATAATATGTGACCATCTCTCTAATTCAGTCTCTAGAAAATAATAGGTCAGTTAATTACTTTGTCGTATCGTGCCATATCAGTAAAAAAAATTTAAGCACCGATTGTTTTGTTTTTGGTATTCTTTATAGTTTCTGTGGATGTTTGAATCAAGAGAATCTAAATCTTTCAGATCACTATGATTCCTTGCTTTGGTAAGTCTATTCTGGCTCCATTTGTGTTTGTTTATAATAATTTAGCCGTTTCCATAATATTTGAAGGTAATTTTGATGTAATTTGATGCACCAATTTATAAGAATTCTTTCTAAGATATACTTGAAGACAGATGGATGTTTATGTTTGTTGGTTAGATGAGCGGCTATGACGCCGTACGCGTGGAGTTATGGTGATTCTAATTCCTGTTCATGTGAAATTAGCGGAGGAGAGAGCTTGGGAGAAGCTGATGCTCCAACGGTGATACATTGCAGGAGAAGCTGAGGAGGGTTTGTTCAACTCGCTCCTCCGAGTTGTCTCGAGTCAGTCGCCCAAGAGACATTTGGGGCTATGTCGGTCATCCACATTCTTTTCACAACTCATATATTCGTCGCTGATTGCACAAACCCATAACCTCTCTTTGAGAGGGAAAACTACGCTCCTTTGTTCACTGGCCATAAAGTAAGCATATACACTCATACGTAAAGGTGTTATCTATAGTTTTTATATGTGAACTATTTGATGAAAAGCATTTTTTCTTGCAGGCCAAAGCCCTGGCAAGTGGAACAAACATCATTACAAACAAAGGTCAATGTATTTTCTTTCTTTTTTTTCCCGGCAAAAAATAATTATTCATGTTCAAACTTCTCTATATGCATTAAGTTTTATGTCTAGATGTATAAGAATCTAAGAGAACAAAGGAATATGGTATCTGAGGGGTTAGAAGTTGCACCTATGCCAGCAATGAGTACAAAGCTACAAGCTAGGGCATCTGCATTTTATTATAAGAAATAGAGAGAGACGGATGAAGGTAAAAGTGGACAGCAGAAGTGGCAATGTTTTATTTTACACCAATGATCTCATTATCTTTCTTCTTCTTTTCTCCTAACTCTATGGGTTTTGGCAATTCTTGTGAATAGGGTTTTGGATCTACTTAGGACATCTCTACACGTGACACTATTTTAGTGTCAAAATCATATTATCTTAGTGTGATTTTAGCACTAAATGTTTTTGGATCTCCAACTACAACACCAAATATTACATTAAAAGGAATATTTTTATTATTATATTTATAAACAAGATTCTCTTAGTTCTTAATTGTTCAGTAAAAAATTTTATTACGTTATGACTAAAAGATATTAACCAATATTAATTTAAATAATATTCTAATTCACTTTTAAAAAAAAAAATCTAATTCAAATATAAGTATATTATATGACAAAAACTTATATTAAAATATTATTGTAAAACAAACTCTTACATTAAGCAATTGAAAACATATAACAAACGCTAGATTGCATATAAATTAATATTTTATGTTAAATAAACTTAACACCTAACAAAACAAATATGATATATTTACTTTTATTGAAATATCAGATCCAGTTATAAAAAATAATAAGATACATTAAATATAGGTAGATAATATTTAAATAAACAGTTAAAAAGAGGTTTGCCATTGCTACCGTGCAACATCAAATATAGTATAACACTATAACAAGTAGGGGAATCACACTAAAATGCAGTTTTTTTTTTATTACCGTGTGAATGGAAAGAGAAAACTGCAAAAATTGTACTATTTTAAAATTAAAGCGTTCGAATGGACTTGACCTTAGAGTATCTCCAACCATGACACCAAATTTGGTGTTTTGGTGTCAAACTTTTTTTGGTCATCTCCAACCATAATAATAAATATTACACCAAAAGTGATATTATATTTTGATGTTTTCAATTTCAGTAATTTTTATACTTTGTTATTTGATATATATAAATAATTGTTTTATTACACTTAAATATTATGTTTGTTAAATTTTTGTAATTATATGTTTATAAAATTTATTTACATTTATATTTCGGCTTAACAATATTATATCTTTTATTTATTCTATATAAAATATTATATTAACATTACAAACTTTTAATTATGAAAAGCTCATAACAACATAATATATGTATTTTAATAAAATTTGCATTAATTTTTTTTGGTGTTCCATTAGAGATGGAATTACACCATATTTAGTGTTTTGGTGTCTCACATGAGTTGATCTACGACATTCTACCACTTCAGATATTTATTTACCTCTCAATGTGCTTTTGCTTCCTCCTCCCGTCTGTAAACCATTTAATCTATATGTAAAAGTTAAAATGTAACAATAATCTATTAATAATAGTAAATCGATATGCATAAAAAGAAATACGAGTTGAACAAAAAGGCAATACATATTTATAAAAATAATTAAGATAATTTTAAAATTAATGTTGTTAATTTTGTAGACAAATAAACCGCGCGTAGCGCGGTAAAATTTCTAGTATATTTAAATGTAATTACACAATACTCCCTCTGTTTCAGAAAGATGTATGTTCTAGGAAAAAAAATTTGTTTCAAAAGGATATATTTTTCATGTTTTCAAAGCATATTTTGTTAACTAATAATGAAAAATTGTGTGTTTCAAAAACATTAATTGCATTTCTAAAGTTCTATTGGTTTAAAATTATAGAAAATATAAAGTTTCAAAAAACTATGCATTGATAACTAAGTTTTAATATGATTTCTTAATAAGTGTGAAAATCTTAGAATATGCATCTTTAAAAAACAGAGGGAGTAGTATATTGGACACTGATACTCTTTCTTAAGTACATGATCTAATATTAAAAACGGTTGATGTAGTATTAATTAAGATATTAACTGATAATAAATGAGAATATTGACATTTGACCAAAAAAAATGAGAATATTGTCCTTTCACAAAAGAAAAGAAAGAAATTATTAAGCAATGAAATACATTTATAAAACGTATTTTTTTTAAAGGGAAAGAAATAACATATTATTCATGGTTAGAAAACCGTTATTTTCTTACAGTTATAAATAGTCTCCGTAAGCACATCCTTTAGTCATTCAAAAAGAAAAAAAGACTATCTACCACAATACAAATGGAGAAAACAGTTTTAGTATTCATTGGTATTCTACTTTTTTCAACATGTGAGTTTAAATCAAATCGTACTTTTCTATTGTAATTAATTATTCTTCTACCTCATCAGCATGATACATTATTATATATAAACTTCCATCGTCAATATACATGATTTCGTACAGGTCCACTGATTCTGGCAAGAACTTGTGAGAATAACTCTGATTGTGCTTCACTGTTATGTCCATCAATACTAGGACACCCCATTTGTGTGAACGGTGTTTGTGAATGCCCTCCTCACAAGTATATGGCATTACCTGATGATACCAATTGTGGTGTGGCTGCTTGCTCTGACTATTGTAAGGCTAAAGGAGAAGTAGCTTATGCTTGTATTTATAATCATTGTTACTGTCGCAAACCTCCTATGTAGATTTTAAAAAGAATTTATATTATACTAATAAAAATATAGAAGATTTCTATATTAAATTCTATTATAATAAATTAATGTTCATGCAAAATTTTAAGTTTAAAACGAAATAGAATTAGGTTGACAAAAAACGAAATAGAATTACCACTAAATCAAAATTATTTTCTAACATGAATAAAAACAAAACATATTTATTTATACAAATATAACTATAGTTAAGTTAATATTAAAATTAATTTAGGTTTTTATTAACATTTTTATCGAATAAATCTTGATTCTACATCAATTCAACAAGATGAATATAGAAGATTTTTCATTTTTAAATTTAGACATAAACACTTATTCTATGATTTAAAAATATGAATTACTCAGATTCAAAAAGTGACATATGTCACATAATTGTTCATCTTTGGAACATATTAGTTTTCTCAATCACCAAAGGCGCCATCATCAAAGGATGAAGACGTAAATGAACCAAAACGCTCTATACCTCCTGAACCAAAAGAATCTGAACATCACGAGCCCCAGCAGCAACAACAATCTTCTCCTGTGGCTCCGGCTCAACCTTTTAGATATGCAGTTAATTAAAGACTTAAGACTTTTTCTGATTCTTGTTGTAAATGGTAATACTTTGACCTAATCTCTCCTAGATTTGTTTTGTTGAAAAATGAATATCGAACTTCTTATTTAGTACCAAGACTTGTGTTCTTGTATCATTGAATTCATTGGTCGGTTTGGTACTTATGACTGGAAAAGAAAAATCAATTTTATCGTCTCTGCATTGGTAACTAACCGATATACCCAAACTGAACCAAAAAATGCTAATTTGATCTCAACCATTTCGAGAAGAAAATACCTATATAATATTATATAATTCTGTAGTTTGCTTTTAAAGAAAGAATGAAAAATATTTTTGTACATTAATAATAAATTTTATGGTTAGTTTAATGAAAATTATAATATATGTTTAGATGTACCAAACTATTTTTCTTAATAACTTAAGAGTTATTCTAGTGATGACACATATCATATCTCGAATGTTACAATCGTTCTCAGATAATATATAAGAGATTTAAATCAGTGTAATACAAATTAAAATTATAACACATAACATTTACAACTTTATTCTTTTAAAAGTAAATTAGCGAAATAAGCACAATAAATTTTTGTACCAAATGTTAGAGGAATAGCTTGAAATTAATTAATTAGTAACTTGAAAATAAATTAATATAAACTATAAATTTTTGAACCAAATGTCAAACAAGTCACTAAACAATAGTGTTTTAATGTTTCATGATAAGAAATATCAAACCTACCATGTCAGCTTAGCATTGAGTTATTTTAATTCTACTAATTATTTTGTGTTAGATTAGGCCACAAATAAACTTTATCTTTATTGCCCATTTAAAAAACAATTAAAAATAACTCTGTTTGAAATCTGATTTACAGAGCACTATGTCATCTGCAATTCTACTACTTCATCCTCATCTTTCCAAATTCCTCCAATTCTGTCCGTTTCTCATTAGTAATCACAACCTACTCTTAATTATTCATTTATGTTTTTCATTAGAGATGGAATCCTTTCACTTCCCTCTCTTGCTCCTCATATTTAAACCCATCGTCAAGGTTTTCATGGAATCATATTCTACAACCTCTATTCAACATGTTCAATCGATGGCCATGAAATCAGTTCAATCCTCCGGCAAGTCTCCTCTTGCATTGTATTTCAACAATCTCCCACCATGGAGGCCGAACGACACTTCCGTTTGACCATTTTTCGGGCTGCAAAATAGAGTTCCTGTTAGAGTTTTTATTCTTTACCGAAGCTTGAAAGATAACTCCCCAGCCATGGCGAATACATAAGTTCAGAGGATTATGAACAGCCAATCGTCTGTTTCCTTGAATTTTTATGTTTCATCTATTTGTTGTTTCAACTACTTTCTCTCTATTTCCTGACAAATTCAATTCGTTTTCCGGTGGTTTCCAAGCAGCTCAAGAACTTGATTTTAGATTTCTTCAGAGTGTAAGCTCCAAAACCATGAATTTCCATTTTAGGTTATTGTTGAGTCTTTTCATTCATCTTTTTCTCTGTACTTGTGATACATAAAGCTCGATCCAGATTTGCCTGTTTCAGCGTAGAGATATCTGATGATTGAAGGAATAGTTAACATAAGTGATCATATATAATCTGTGACCATCTCTCTAATTCAGTCTCTAGAAAATAATAGGTCAGTTAATTACTTTGTCATATCGTGCCATATCAGTAAAAAAGAATTAAGCACCGATTGTTTTGTTTTTGGTATTCTTTATAGTTTCTGTGGACGTTTGAATCAAGAGAATCTAAATCTTTCAGATCACTATGATTCCTTGCTTTGGTAAGTCTATTCTGGCTCCATTTGTGTTTGTTTATAATAATTTAGTCGTTTCCATAATATTTGAAGATAATTTTGATGTAATTTTATGCACCAATTTATAAGAATCCCTTCTAAGATATACTTGAAGACAGATGGATGTTTATGTTTGTTGGTTAGATGAGCGGCTATGACGCCGTACCCGTGGAGTTATGGTGATTCTAATTCCTGTTCATGTGAAATTAGCGGAGGAGAGAGCTTGGGAGAAGCTGATGCTCCAACGGTGATACATTGCAGGAGAAGCTGAGGAGGGTTTGTTCAACTCGCTCCTCCGAGTTGTCTCGAGTCAGTCGCACAATAGACATTTGGGGCTATGTCGGTCATCCACATTCTCTTCACAACTCATATATTCATCGCTGATTGCACAAACCCATAACCTCTCTTTGAGAGGGAAAACTACGCTCCTTTGTTCACTGGCCATAAAGTAAGCATATACACTCATACGTAAAGGTGTTATCTATAGTTTTTATATGTGAACTATTTGATGAAAAGCATTTTTTCTTGCAGGCCAAAGCCCTGGCAAGTGGAACAAACATCATTACAAACAAAGGTCAATGTATTTTCTTTTTTTTTTCCTGGCAAAAACAATTATTCATGTTCAAACTTCTCTATATGCATTTAAGTTTTATGTCTAGATGTATAAGAATCTAAGAGAGCAAAGGAATATGGTATCTGAGGGGTTAGGAGTTGCACCTATGCCAGCAATGAGTACAAAGCTACAAGCTAGGGCATCTGCATTTTATTATAAGAAATAGAGAGAGACGGATGAAGGTAAAAGTGGACAGCAGAAGTGGCAATGTTTTATTTTACTCCAAGGATCTCATTATCTTTCTTATTCTTTTCTCCCAACTCTATGGGTTTTCGCAATTCTTGTGATTAGGGTTTTGGATCTACTGTATTGATGGTGTGATGGAATCTTTCAATAAATAATACAACTATAAGATAGTAACAGCAGTTCATCTCTATGTCTGATAGTTAGATTGACTTAACATTCAAAGATCTTCTAAACTCTTTTAGCAAACTTCTTGTGTTTTCTTTCCTGATTTAGATTTGTTGCATAGGTGCTTTGTGGTAGAAATTGCAATTCCTCACTTTCCACGTCCGGAGATCGATATTCGGTATGTATCACTTTGGGCAAGTGGAAGCTGTTCACGAAAGGATTTTTGAATTTCTGAACCAGATTATTTACCTTAAAATTAAACTGGCAAAGGTGTCAGCTCTATCCAATATCACATTTGTTCGTGTTTCGAATTTAAGAATGCTTTTTATTTATGCAGTTGACCAAGGCTAAGGGAATAAAACAATACACCCCGTAAAAAATGTTTTATGAATAAGGCATTACTTAGGACATCTCTACACGTGACACTATTTTAGTGTCAAAATTATATTATCTTAGTGTGATTTTAGCACTAAATGTTTTTGGATCTCCAACCACAACACCAAATATTACATTAAAAGGAATGTTTTTATTATTATATTTATCAACAAGATTCTCTTAGTTTTTAATTGTTCAGTAAAATATTTATTATGTTGTGACTAAAAGATATTAACCTGTAAGAAGCTTGACAGAGTGATGCTTAATGAAGAAGGCCTGCTCAGATTTAGTAATGCTTACACGGTATTCGAGTCTGGTGGGTGCTCAGATCATATGAGAAGTAAGGTTCAGCTATTTCCTCCTAGTGAGAAAATCAGAAGACCTTTCAAATATGTAAACGCTATGGGAAGTTTGCCAGCTTTTCTGCCTTTGGTAAAAGAGTATTGGGATGCAACAGAGAGTCTGTTTCAATCTACCTCTGCCATGTTTAGATTCTCAAAAAAATTGAAGGGTTTGAAGCCGTTGTTGAGGGATTTGGGCAAAGATAAGTTGGGAAACCTGTCTAAAAAAGCGAAAGAAGCGTTTGATATTCTCTGTGATAAGCAAAAGTCTACTCTGCTAAATCCTAATGAAGGTGCTATACAGGAAGAAGCAGAAGCTTATGGTAGATGGCTTCATATAGCTAGTTTGGAGGAGGTATTTTTAAAACAAAGAGCCAAACTTCATTGGTTAGACATTGGAGATCAAAACAACAAGACATATCATAGAGCTATCAAATCTAGGCAAGCTCAGAATATGATCAGAGAAATCAGATGTGTGAATGGACTTGTGGTGAACACTCACTCGGAGATAAAGGAGGAGGCAGAGAGTTTTTTCTCTGAATTTCTCAACCGCACTCCTGCAAATTTCCAGGAAATTGAAGAGGAAGAGCTGCAGAAACTGCTTGATTTTAGATGTGCTGAAGAAGACTGTCGGATGTTAGAAAAAGAAGTCTCAGAAGAGGAAATCCGTAAAGTTCTGTTCGCCATGCCTAACAACAAATCCCCGGGGCCTGACGGGTATCCAGCAGAGTTCTTCAAGACTACATGGTCTGTGTTGGCTAAAGACTTCACCATTGCAGTGCAGTCAGTTTTTAAGTTTGGCTTTCTTCCTAAGGGGGTTAATTCTACAATACTGGCATTGATCCCAAAGAAGTTGGATTCACTGGAAATGAAAGACTATAGGCCAATCGCGTGTTGTAATGTGCTTTACAAAGTTGTCTCTAAAATTGTGGCAAACAGATTAAAGCAACTACTTCCTCGGATTATTACAGAGAGCCAATCAGCGTTTGTCAAAGGTCGGTTGCTTATGGAGAACGTCTTGTTAGCTTCTGAACTTGTCAAAGATTACCACAAGGACACTGTCTCATCAAGGTGCGTAATGAAAATAGACATATCTAAAGCTTTTGATTCGGTGCAATGGACGTTTGTGTTGAAGTGTTTAAGCGCTCTGGGGTTTCCAAAATCCTTTATCCATTGGATTGAACTTTGCATTACGAGCCCTTCGTTTTCGGTTCAAGTCAATGGTGATCTTGCGGGTTATTTCCAGAGTTCGAGAGGGCTTAGACAGGGATGTTCACTTTCGCCGTATCTATTTGTTTTATGCATGGATGTCTTATCAAGGAAAATAGATAGTGCGGTGGCTGAAGGGAAATTCAAGTTTCATCCGGGATGCCAAAAGCTAATGATTACACATTTGTGCTTTGCTGATGATCTAATGGTGTTTGTGGAAGGATCTAAGCAGTCAGTACAAGGAGTTCTCTCAATATTTGATGAGTTTGAGAAGTGGTCTGGATTGAGTATCAGTGTAGAGAAGTCTACAATATACATGGCAGGAATTCCAATTGCAGAGAAGAGGAGTATCTTGGAAAACTTTAAGTTTGCAGTGGGAGAGCTCCCTGTTAGATACTTGGGGCTTCCTCTAATGACACAAGTAATGAAGAAGCAGGATTATGCTCCTCTGATAGAGAAGCTCAGAAGTAATATAAGCTCCTGGACGTGCAGGTTTTTATCTTATGCTGGAAGACTTCAGCTAATAAGCTCTGTTCTTACTAGCATAGTGAATTTTTGGGCTTCAGTGTTTCGACTTCCCTGCAGTTGCATCAAAGAGATCGAACAGATATGTTCTGCTTTCTTATGGACAGGACCTTCTTTGAAATCTTCAAATGCTAAGGTGGCGTGGAGAGACATTTGTTGTCCGAAAAATGAAGGCGGTCTAGGGATTAGAAACTTGAGAGAAGTTAACAGAGTTTATGGGGTTAAGCTGATTTGGAGAATGCTAGTAGGAGAGTCTCTATGGTGCAAGTGGATTCGAGTTAATTTACTTAAAGGGAGAAGCTTCTGGGATGTTAATGTGTATATGCAGAGTGGCTCTTGGATGTGGCATAAGATGTTGAAGCTGAGGAATATAGCTAAATCTTTCTATAAGATTGAAGTGGGAAATGGGAGCTGTACATCGTTCTGGTTTGACAATTGGTCAGTGAAAGGAGTACTGTCTGATTTACTGGGAGCAAGAGGAGTCATAGATATGGGAGTGGGTAAGAACGCCACAGTGGAGGAGGTGTTATTAAGCGGTCGTAGGAGAAGGAAACATCGGTTGGAAGTTCTGAATGATATTGAAGAGGAATTAAATAATATCAAGATCAAGCTGCCACAAGGGGAAAAAGATATAAAACTTTGGAAAAGGGATTCGGGGTATAAGAAGGACTTCTCTACTATGGAAACATGGAATATGCTGAGAGATAAACATTCTCCTTGTAGTTGGTCTGCTGGCATTTGGTTCTCGCAAGCCACTCCTAAATACGCTTTTATGACATGGTTATCAGTTCGAGATAGAATGTCAACTATGGATAGAGTAGTGAAATGGAGTCGGGGGAGTGATGACAAATGTGTCTTCTGCAAATCAGAAACTGAATCGAGAAATCACATGTTCTTTACTTGTGATCTGTCTGCTAAAGTCTGGGAATTCATTGCTAAAGGGATATTGGGGCAATCCTTTACTACTGATTGGTCGAGTTAATTCTCATTATATCGATAAAAGCGGGAAAGAAGAATCTATTTTGTATCGATATGCATTCCAAGTTGTTTTATATGCATTATGGAGGGAGAGGAATAAGTTGAAACATGGTGAGAAGATGCTGCCTGTAGAAGTACTTAAAAGGGAGATTGAGAAAGGAATTCGAAACAGAATCAGTTTGGTGCGAAAGAAGGGAATGAAAGGCATGGAGGGGTTGATGCAATATTGGTTTACAACTAGAATGTAAATAGGTTCTGTAATTCTTAGAGAAGGAGAGTACAAAGGTTAATTGCAAAAAACAATATGCACTAGTTGTAATAAGGCTTTTTTTTGAATCAATTTAACATTCATTCAAAAAAAAAAAAAAAAAAAGATATTAACCAATATTAATTTAAATAATATTCTAATTCACTTTTTTAAAAAAATTCTAATTCAAATATAAGTATATTATATGACAAAAACTTATATTAAAATATTATTGTAAAACACTCTTACATTAAGCAATTGAAAACATATAACAAACGCTAGATTGCATATAAATTAATATTTTATGTTAAATAAACTTAACACCTAACAAAACAAATATGATATATTTACTTTTATTGAAATATCAGATCCAGTTATAAAAAATAATAAGATACATTAAATATAGGTAGATAATATTTAAATAAACAGTTAAAAAGAGGTTTGCCATTGCTATCGTGCAACATCAAATATAGTATAACACTATAGCAAGTAGGAGAATCACACTAAAATGCAGTTCTTTTTATTACCGTGTGAATGGAAAGAGAAAACTGCAAAAATTGTACTATTTTAAAATTAAAGCGTTCGAATGGACTTGACCTTAGAGTATCTCCAACCATGACACCAAATTTGGTGTTTTGGTGTCAAAATTTTTTTGGTCATCTCCAACCATAATAATAAATATTACACCAAAAGTGATATTATATTTTGATGTTTTCAATTTCAGTAATTTTTATACTTTTGTTATTTGATATATATAAATAATTGTTTTATTACACTTAAATATTATGTTTGTTAAATTTTTGTAATTATATGTTTATAAAATTTATTTACATTTATATTTCGGCTTAACAATATTATATCTTTTATTTATTCTATATAAAATATTATATTAACATTACAAACTTTTAATTATGAAAAGCTCATAACAACATAATATATGTATTTTAATAAAATTTGCATTAATTTTTGGTGTTCCATTAGAGATGGAATCACACCATATTTAGTGTTTTGGTGTCTCACAGGAGTTGATCTACGACATTCTACCACTTCAGATATTTATTTACCTCTCAATGTGCTTTTGCTTCCTCCTCCGTCTGAAACCATTTAATCTATATGTAAAAGTTAAAATGTAACAATAATCTATTAATAATAGTAAATCGATATGCATAAAAGAAATATGATTTGAACAAAAGGAAATACATATTTATAAAAATAATCAAGATAATTTTAAAATTAATGTTGTTAATTTTGTAGACAAATAAACCATGTGGAAGTTAAATCTCTAGTATATTTAAATGTAATTACACAATACTCTCGGTTTGAAGATGTATGTTCTAGGAAAAAAATTTGTTTCAAAGGATGTATTTTTCATGTTTTCAAAACATATTTTGTCAATTAATAATGAAAAATTATGTGTTTCAAAAACATTAATTGCATTTCTAAAGTTCTATTGGTTTAAAAATATAGGAAATATAAAATTTCAAAAAACTATGCATTAAATAACTAAGTTTTAATATGATTTCTTAATAAGTGTGAAAATCTTAGAATATGCATCTTTAAAAAACAGAGGGAGTAGTATATTGGACACTGATACTCTTTCTTAAGTACATGATCTAATATTAAAAACGGTTGATGTAGTATTAATTAAGATATTAACTGATAATAAATGAGAATATTGACATTTGACCAAAAATGAGAATATTGTCCTTTCACAAAAGAAAAGAAAGAAATTATTAAGCAATGAAATACATTTATAAAACATATTTTTTTTTAAAGGGAAAGAAATAACATATTATTCAAGGTTAGAAAACCGTTATTTTCTTACAGTTATAAATAGTCTCCGTAAGCACATCCTTTAGTCATTCAAAAAGAAAAAAAGACTATCTACCACAAAACAAATGGAGAAAACAGTTTTAGTATTAATTGGTATTCTACTTTTTTCAACATGTGAGTTTAAATCAAATCGTACTTTTCTATTGTAATTAATTATTCTTCTACCTCATCAGCATGATACATTATTATATATAAACTTTCATCGTCAATATACATGATTTCGTACAGGTCCACTGATTCTGGCAAGAACTTGTGAGAATAACTCTGATTGTGCTTCACTGTTATGTCCATCAATACTAGGACACCCCATTTGTGTGAACGGTGTTTGTGAATGCCCTTCTCACAAGTATATGGCATTACCTGATGATACCAATTGTGGTGTGGCTGCTTGCTCTGACTATTGTAAGGCTAAAGGAGAAGTAGCTTATGCTTGTATTTATAATCATTGTTACTGTCGCAAACCTCCTATGTAGATTTTAAAAAAGAATTTATATTATACTAATAAAAATATAGAAGACTTCTATATTAAATTCTATTGTAATAAATTAATGTTCATGCAAAATTTTAAGTTTAAAACGAAATAGAATTAGGTTAACAAAAAAAGCAAAATAGAATTACCACTAAATCAAAATTATTTTCTAACATGAATAAAAACAAAACATATTTATTTATACATATATAACTATAGTTAAGTTAATATTAAAATTAATTTAGGTTTTTATTAACATTTTGATCGAATAAATCTTGATTCTACATCTATTCAAGAAGATGAATATAGAAGAGTTTTCATTTTTAAATTTAGACATAAACACTTATTCTATGATTTAAAAATATGAATTACTCAGATTCAAAAAGTGACATATGTCACATAAT
The DNA here is from genome assembly GCA_016432835.1 of Brassica nigra. Taxonomy (NCBI): domain Eukaryota; kingdom Viridiplantae; phylum Streptophyta; class Magnoliopsida; order Brassicales; family Brassicaceae; genus Brassica; species Brassica nigra. The sequence continues at coordinate 8,103,125 of CM028247.1, read as the reverse complement.
TGTTCATCTTCGCAACATATTAGTTTTCTCAATCACCAAAGGCGCCATCATCAAAGGATGAAGACGTACATGAACCAAAACGCTCTATACCTCCTGAACCAAAAGAATCTGAGCATCACGAGCCCCAGCAGCAACAACAATCTTCTCCTGTGGCTCCGGCTCAACCTTGAGATATGCAGTTAATTAAAGACTTAAGACTTTTTCTGATTCTTGTTGTAAATGGTAATACTTTGACCTAATATCTCCTAGATTTGTTTTGTTGAAAAATGAATATCGAACTTCTTATTTAGTACCAAGACTTGTGTTCTTGTATCATTGGATTCATTGGTGGGTTTGGTACTTATGATTGGAAAAGAAAAATCAATTTTATCGTCTCTGCATTGGTAACTAACCGATATACCCAAACTGAACCAAAAAATGCTAATTTGATCTCAACCATTTCGAGAAGAAAATACCTATATAGTAGCATAAAATAACTTTTGTGAGAAATATAAACTCCAAAGAAAAAAACGACCAAAATATACGTTTAGTTTAATAAAAATAAAATACGAATAGTACAAAATTATGTTATTCTATTGTATGGTTGTTAGTTTACTACTGATTGTCTTATGTCTATGAAGTCGTCCACGATTTTATCCGAGATTCTGGTCAAACCTTGTAAATCTCGGACGACTTCCGTATAAGTTATCTGCCAGACGACTTATGTGTAAGTCGTCTGTAAGTCGTCTGTCAGACGACTTCCGTGTAAGTCGTCTGTCAGACGACTTTCGTGTAAGTCGTCTAATATTAATTAAATATTTAAGTTTTATTTTTTCATTGTTAAACTAACCTGAGACGACTTACATGGAAGTCATATGGTTATAATAAAATATTGATATTTCAATTTTCTATTGGACGACTTATTTGTAAGTTGTCCAGAAAAAATCAAATTTCTGACACAATTCGGTCAAACGCAAAACTAACCTGTTTATCCTAGACGACTTACATGGAAGTCATCTCAGGTTCTCTCGAGATTTGTTTTTAACAAACAAAAGCGGACGATTTCCATATAAGTCGTCTCAGAAAACACATTGAAAAGTCAAGTGCAAAAATAACTTAAGCATTGACCAGAAGACTTCCATGTAAGTAGTCCAAAAGACCTCTGTGGATGTCGTTTGCGTCAATGTTTAATGAACTTTCATTTTTCTCTAAATTTTTTAAACATTTTTTTGTTAATTCAATGTATATTAGTCAATCTGTTGAATAAAATTCATAACTTAATTGGTGATAATTTTGAGGTTACCAACATTCATGTTTATTAAAGTTTCTAGCTAATGAGAGAAGACTTCATAAGAAGTCGTCTAGAAGACTTTCCGAGAAGTATTCTACGTTAATTATTGTAAAACTTGTATTTTCAAGAGTGATAAGTATCAAGATATTTTTTTGTTAACTTTCAAAAATGTTAAGAAACTTCAGGAATATCAAGGTTTGTGGTTTAGTATCTTTTATGTTAGTTTTTTAATTTGTGTAAAGTTTGATCTTTTGTGAATTTGACTAAGTCTTTTTGATTAGGTAGAGTGGTAAAAATGTTTCTTGGTATGAGTATATATTCTTGATGTGTTGTATATACATCCCACATACCAAGTTTTAATGATCAGCTCAATAAAATACCTTATGCTCATGTACAATGATTTATAACATTTGATTTCACTTCATATAATATCTTTTCAAATCAACAAAAGAATTCACAACTAAAAGAGTACACATACAAATCAAAAAACAGACCATAAACAAAACTATTATAGATCATTCATCCACAAAGGCAAGTTTGGACTCTACTTGACATGGGAGAAGACTCTGCCAGAAAACTTCCAGAAGACTTCCAGGAAGTCGTCTAGTGCATTAAATGTTAGAAGTCTTCTAAGTCTGTCTCAGAGCTGAAAAACCTGCATATCCAAAAATATTCAAATGATTTCAAAATATAGAAAAAATAAGGTAAGAGCTTAAAACAACCAATAGAGTTTTCAAAATGTAATAGCTCTAAGCAACAAGAGATTACCAACTAAAAAAATATGATTTAGAGATCAACTTTCAAAGGAGTAGGAGTTGAGAACCATGTAATAAAAAACCTACAAAACTAGATGAATTAGTTAGAATGACATGAGACAAAAAAATGATAAATTGATATAAAGTTTGGTGTTTTCAAAAAAAATGATGATTTGTTAAAATGATAAATTGATATAAAGTTTGGTGTTTTCAAAAAAATGATGATTTGTCAAAAAATGATAATCAGACACAGAAACTTATAAAAACACTCAGATTTGTAATTACAGAGGAGACATGAGAGAAGACTCCGCCAGAAATCTTCCAGAAGACTTCCTATAAGTCTTCTAGTGCATTAAATGTCAAAAGACTTCTGGGAGGTCTTTCAGAAGACTTAAGAGGGAAGTCTTCCAGAAGACTTACAGGGAAGTCTTCCAAGTCCGTTTCAGATCTGAAAACCTGCATATCCAAAAGCATTAAAATGGATTCAAAACATAGAAAAACTTCAAAAATAAGGTAAAATCTTAAAACAACCAAAAGAGTTTTCAAAAGGTAAGAACTCTAAGCAACAAGAGGTTAATCTATATTATTAAAACTCAAGTACAAAATTGGAGTGTTTGGAAACATGAATTGCAGTTTAAAAAGAAGGTTTGTCTGGAAACATGGATAACAATATTAAATGAGAATTGTTTGGAAACATGGATAGCAGTATATTTATTTTCTTTTATTTACATATTTAGTCATTGCATTTATAATAAATTAGGTATTTCCTTTTTGTAATTCTTTTTATTTACAGATTCTACCACTACATTTTTAAAATCAATTTAAATTAATTAATTACAATTCTAAAATTATCTAAGCAAATTGATATTCATATATTGATCATTATTAATCTTGTAAAATTATTACTAAATAAAAAATTTTCTACTTCACTTAATTTAGCAAAACACATAAAAATATTTTTTTATTTGTTTCCGGAATCAGTTAGGCATAGACATTCGGGTACCCATTTAGGTACAAGTCGTTTCTTTTGGGTATAGATTTTTTGGGTTTTGAAATTTCTTTTTAGGTACTTCCTTTTTGTGTTTCTTTTTATTTACAGATTCTACCATTGCATTTAAAATTAATTTAAATTAATTAATTACAATTCCAAAACTTATCTAAACAAATCGATATTCATATATTGATCATTATTAATATTTTACAAATATTACTGAATAAAATTTTCTATTTCACTTAATTTAGCCAAACACATAAAAATATTTTTTTTATTTGTTTACGAAATCCGTTAGGCATAGACATTTGGGTATCCATTTTGGTACTGGTCATTTTTCGGGTATAGGTTTTTTTGGATTTTGAAATTAGGCCATGTTTGGATATAAATTTATGTGTGAGTTTCAAGTTGGATCCCCTAAGTCTGTATGAATTTTTTATGATGTATAGGAAACTAAAAATATTCAAATAACGAATGTATTTGAAAATGAATCGGATATTTGAACCAAAATTATGGCTGCACATAACAAAAAATCAATATAAAAGTACTGTACATTTGGATTCAAAATTATTTCTTTTAACAACAAACTACACAAATATGTTGATTTGTATAAAAATTTAAATTAAAATGTAAATATTTAATTAATATAGAAATATGTCACATTGTTTAAACAAAATATCAATATAAATTATTGTACATTTGCGTTCTAAAATCATTTATTTTAACAACAAGCCAAATAAATATGTTGATTGGAGAGAATAAAACAAAACCAGAAAAACACATAGTCTACCAGAGAGACTCTATGTGTCGAATTTATTATAAAGAAAATTTTACTAAGATAAATACATTCAATAATTACAAACAAATAATATATTTCATAAAAGTGAAAAATAATACCCGCCCTTTCAAGGGCGGGTCAAAATCTAGTACTCCCTCTGTTTCTAAATGTAAGTAGTTCTAGCAAAAAGAATTTGTTTCACAATATAAGTAGTTTACATATTTCAATGTACCTTTTTCATTTATTGGATATTGTATGACCAATGAAATAATGTTAGGTTTTTTATCATTGGTTGAATTAACTTTTTAAATGATATATTTTTAAAAATAACAATTTTCTAAATATTTGTGCTTTCAAGCAAAACTACTTACAATTAGAAACGGAGGGAGTATAATTTATAAATCTACCTTTAAAGGAATGGATGGTGAGAACTATATAATGAAAAATCTGCAAAAAAAAAATAAATTAGTATGAAGACATGAAATAACAATAAATTAATATAAAGTTTGGTGTTTTCAGGTTGAAAGAGATTAGAGAGAGGTTGGAGAGTTTTAGAATGGGGAGCATTACATTTTTGTTGCGGCCATTTGAGAGGAAGAGAGATAATGTGTAATATAGTTGAGACAAAAATTTCAATAAGGTTAAATATTTTTGATTCAGAAGACTTTCAAGTAAGTCTTCTAGATGACTTATTTGAAAGTCTTCTAGAAATTAGCGGGAAACTAAAGTATTTATAGTAGGATACTAAAATATTTTTAGCGGGAGTTAGAAGACTTTCAGAGAAGTCTTCTAACTGATAATACTAATCGTCAGACAACTTACAAGTCAGACGACTTACCTGTAAGTCGTCTAGATCCTAAAATAACCCCTAAACTAAATTAACTAACTAAACACTTCATAAAATCAAATTAAACTTAAAAATGTTTAATATACACAGAAATAAACACATATAGGTAAAATTTAATTTTTCAAAAAAAAACATTTCAGCTTTCCAAAATCTAATCCTAAGATTACATACAATATTACAACATATGTTTGTCAAACCATAAACCAAAGAATATCATGATTCACTACTTTCACTCATCTATATTGAAAACAATTCAATTTTATTATATCTTAATTTATATCACTTAAAACTATTTATAATTACATTATTTTAATTTTTCACTTATCAAAATATTTTTACAAAATTTATAAATTATTTTAAAATAAACTAACCCAGACGACTTCCCTGTACGGCGTCTAGAAGACTTACATTATCTCAGAAGACTCAGAAGACTTACTGGGATTATATTCGTAAAAGCTAGTTCTGGTTTTTTGTTTGGTCCAAGGAACTGGCTGTAATTTCACAAGGCTTTTAGGTTAATTTTGCATTTGATTCAAGTTTGAGTATATTTTTGCAATCAAAATCAAGTCTTGAGTCATATTTGGTAAAAACTCCAATATCTTATGCTTGTCTTTTGAATCAATACTACTGTCGCAAACCTCCCATGTAGATTTTACAAAGAATTTCCAGTCTATATATAAAAATCAAAGACATGGTTAGAGGTGAGCCCGATCTATAAAAGATATGTACGACTTTTTTAGCCATTTGTGAGCTATTTTACAGTGAAAAGAAAAATATCGTGGAGATTTCTCGTAAAAATAAGAGAAGATAATTTTCTACATAAACAAGAACGAAATTTTTATCATTTTTTGGTAAATAATAAGAGACACCTATTGTTGAGAACCTAAATCCATAAAGTAGCGAAATCCTGTTGGATTTTTAAGCTGATACCGCTGGAATCAGATATTATTCCATGTAAATCCTTTTTAACCGCCGGCATAAGACCTAATTGACATTGCATAAACAAATTGATCTGAATTATATTGTTTGGTTTATGCTGGAGGTTTCTGTCATGCTACTCATTTTCTTAAAGATATTATTACTGTGAATAATTTTTCGTTAACATGCTCTCCATTTTTTAAGTTATATGGTGAAATAAGTCAAGAACTTGAAATTTTATTTTCTTCCGTAAAGTATTAACTAATACAATTTAAATAACAGACATTAATTAAAAATTTAGGAGACAAACATATAAATTACACTCTGGAAATTGTTACGTTAACTTACTACGTACTTATTTTACAAAAAAAAAAAAACTTACTACGCACTTACAAAAAAATGCATTATAAACAAAAGCCAAACTCACTTTACTTGTCGGCTGACGTTAATTATACCTTAAGTTTGTTAAAGTGATCACATTTGCGTCTCACTTCTCCATCTTTGTCGCCTTTAACGCCGACCATGCCTAGTTTTTCCATGGCACGAGCAAAATCCTCGAAGAAAGCCGTCTGGTTATCCGCATATAAATCCACAAACGGTCTTGTGCCATTGTCTTTGAACAAGGCGTGGTCGGAAGCTAGCAGTCCAAGCCCTCTTTTCAAGTTCTTGAAGTACATATTATCAAATTTTCCTGGCGTCATCGGGTCGAGAAACGCCGCCATCGACTTATTTACCGTGTAATGCTTGCATAGATCTTTAAGACGGTCTGCGTATCGCGAATCGAGCTCTGGATCAGCTCGTGGTCCGAATAACCGGTTGCTGAATTCTATGCAGTGAGCAAATCCAACAGTGTGCCCGCCGCTAAGTGCAACCATTTCCTTTAGAGTAAAACCATTCTTTTTGAATATCGACATCATGTCGTGGACCGTGTGATTTGCCGTTGGTATGTTTCCTCGAACTTTATGGGCTTTCGACTCAAACCCATCTTTACGACCCAATTTGACTTCGTAGAAAGGTCCACCAATAATTGTGATTAGGTCACGCGTGGACTGAGCCAGGATGTCTGCGCATGACACCACACCAGGACAAGACAATTCAAGAGCGGTCTTGATGCGCGTCACGATGTCAAACGCATCTCCTGGAAGCGACTCGTTGAGCTCATCGTCACGTTCAGCTTGATTGAAAGAATTTGTAGCGACTAGAACAGACGCGTCGCATCCTTCTAAGAAGCAATCGTGAAAAAAGACACGGAGCGTTCCAGCAGCTGTCGTTGGCTGTTGGGCTTGCTTTGTTGTAACTGTTTCACGAACGATTTTACTGAAATCGGGACATGTTTTTTGGTAATAGTCTTTCGTTAAACTTGTTGCTGGTGCCGATAATATGGAGGGGACAAAGGCTATGACGAGGAAGAAAACGTTAAGAAACGATGATGTCACCATTGCGACTTTCATGAGACGTATATCGATTTACGGTAATCGATTTACGGTTATAGTGCTCTCGTAAAATATGGAGATTGGAATTTAAATTAAGAGATGTCTACGAGGTATAACCTCTCTATTTGATTGTTGTCGAGGAAAAATAGAACCATGCACGTACGTGTGGTTGGAGTTAGCATTTTTCTCTTATTCTTCCTATATCTGTAACTTCTCTATATATAGTATATTGTAACTATAAAGGTTGTTAAAATCATTAGTTAATATGGTCCGGCTTCTACGTACGTTGGCTAAACACATACATGAATGGTAAATCGGGAAGAGAATTCAAGTATGCTTGTTTGAAGTTGTCATCGCCAATCCCTTTAAGAACATAAGTGTCAATGTTAGTAGGAAATATTTGGATGCGTAAAAACCTTGAGGCTAGCTATATGTTTCCGGTTTCGGTTGTGCATATCAATCAATCATAGGCTCGCTCGTTGGAGTTTAATTAGGAGGAATATGTTGATTATATATTTATATGCATGCTTTATTGTATAATATAGTTTTAAATGACTTCTCCATTGGCTAATTTCGCCGTTGATGAGATTTCTTGTAACTCTTTTTCACAATTTATATCTCTAAAAACAAGATATTCCATGTGATTAAACAGTCTTTATACTTGAACTTGAAGTTAGAAAAATCATGTTATTACATGGTGTTTTAGTTTAGTATTAATAACTGGGTATCAAGACTATAAACTTATATTAGTATTTTCTGTCAAACATCTATATACGTTTATGATTATTATTTCCCCTCAAACCATTTTTATTTTTAATGCATTTTCGTGATTAGATGTGTAAAAGTGAATTAACAAGTAAAGCCATGTGTTTTTCTGAAATGAATAACAAAAAAGTACCTGGGAAAAGTTTACCAATGGATTATGGTATCAAAAGGAAAAATATAGTAGAATTACATAAATTCAGGTACAATTAATTTATCAACCTACTCCTAGGCTTCTAACTGAGAAACAGATTGATATATTTAGATTTTATGACCATTCATCTAAGTAGTCGAATACTTTTTGAACCAAATAGCATAGCCACATTATCAAATATAGTCATATTATAGCATCCGATACACTAGTAGGCCAAATAATAAAAATTAAGCTAACACAAGATGCTAAATGACTCGCCTAATATAAAGTACATGCTTCACTGAATAATTCACATGAACTAAATTACATGTACAGATGTGCTGCTATGTGATTAGCCAAACAGTTATCATATGAGTTCGAGCATGTTTAATGTGAGGTTCTTAGGGTGGGGTTCTTAGCGGAATATAAGAAATCTTCTCTTAATTTTTAACTAAAAAAACTAAGAATCAGCTCTTAAATATCTAGTTTTTTTAGTTAAAAATTAAGAGACAGTTTTTTATATTCCGCTAAGAACCCCACCATAAGAATCTCCCATTAAACATGCTCTTACATATTTTTATCCCTACATAGTATTTGTAACACCATCAAAACTATTTCATATCATTTACAAATATCCAATGATACATTCGGTGAGCTGCCTTTTCAATTTTAGTTAACGTACTAACAAACATTATGGAACGAAAAGAGGACATGGCTTAAAATATTTTTGTTGACTAACTTTCTTATTTATAATGATGAAATTTAAAGTTAATCACGGGTTTTCCGTAATTAAATCACTTTTTAGACATTATTCACATACTGTATGAAAAACTGGGACGATGATGATAACAACAATGACGAAGAGTTGGACAATGAGGGATCAGCAATTGATTACTGCGTCTCTGTTCAGTAACATGGCCCATGAGGCAAATGACTCAATTAAGCACAAGCTTTTCGGCAAGAAGAAGAAAAAAAAAACAACTTACAACAACTAATAAAATGAAACAAATACTACAGATTTGAATTTTGTGGTGTATTACTAATTTACTATTCATGTTTTCCGAAAAAATGGAATGGTTGTTGAGAGATAATAAGCTAGATATACAAGTGAAATTATATGTTTTTTTTTGTTGTTATATAATGTTTCTCTTGATTTGAAAGGGAATAAAACTATTCAAAGACAAATATTGACCTGTGACCAACAAAATCATGTAATGCTATGCCATCCCTCATATCAATCTGTTGCTTACCTTGCCACCACATTTCTACATTTAATATGATCTTGGTGCACAAAAAAGTGATCTTGTTGACATTTATTATTATATAAATCTCATCATTTTCTCTGACCAACATTTGTTAGGAAATTAAATAGCCAATTTGTTTGTTGTTATACCAGTTTTGGTTAACGTGTTATTGTGTACATATCCCTCCTAACATTTGATAATCTTACTTTTACTTTTACTTTTTATATACAGTTCTTATTTGCCCGAATGAATATGCCATAAGTTGTTAATGATGCCTACATACCACCTAACTATACGTATTTATATTCATCGTTTTGAATAAGACTTATACAGCATAATATGAAACTCCAAAGCGTGGAGCGTCTATTATTAATGAGGAAACGTGAAGTGGGCAGAGGGATAATGTAATTTGAATTCCTTATTTGAGGAATAATGACGTCCAATTTTTATGCATGTAGCCGTTCTACATTTTGTTTTGACTAAACCGTTCTACATTTCTGCATCTTTTAAGTGACTCTTACCTTCTTTTTTTGAATATCAAAAAAGGGGAAAATAATTTTTTTTTATTAACATGGAAATTTCGGAACTTAAGCTCATAATCTTCTATACGTCCGAAATCAGATTTTAGAAATTCTGATTTAAAGGAAAACCCTTCATATTAAGGAATTCGGAGCACAAGTAAACCAACCTCCTTGCACTACCACAATGTGGTAAATTGACATTGTTGGGTGGAACTCCTAGATACTATAAGATATTACGAAGCATGCAAAACTTTCATAGCTATGTGTTAAGAGGATAATAAGTTAACTAATGTTTATTAAAAGAAAGTTTGTTCTGTCTTCAATCACCATTACTCGATTTTGGTTGGTGTGGACTCCTCCTCTAAAGGGAAAACAACCAAGAGTGTTCTGTCTCCACTACTATATGGCTAGCTACTTACACAATAAAGAATGTAACGATAGTAAATGTTTAACTGGTGCCCAAAGTTTTAATTAATTTTTGGAACTTGTTAGGACTAACTATAGGAAAAATAACGACCTACATACCTCATGTTAAGACAAATCCATACCTTGTGTTTCTTTAGCTAAACTCGTCAACTATAGTTATCTTAGCTGTATTGTTAGGTTTCTCTTTTCTTTTGTTGATACAGTAAAAAAACCAAACACTAGTATTAGATACTTCTCTTCAGTCTTCCCTCATAGATAAGTCTTTTCTGTAATGTTCTTGGTCGATAAATGCTTTTACTGTATTTAATTGTTCTTTTAGATGATATATTTTAGTACTATATATTTTAGGTAAATGCTTTTACTGTATTTAATTCTTCTTTTAGATGAAGTGATTTTGTTTATGTAATAAAAATATACAGTTTTTTGTTAGCGAATTTTTAAAAACAATATCACCTCTATTTAACAAAGAGTGTCATTTTACTATATTTCTTCTTCTTACAAAAAAATATCATTTTGGAATTTTAATACAATTTTACTTTAAATTTAATATTACTTAAAAATATATACTGATCTTATAAATAATTTTATTTATCTCAAATATAACTAAGTAAATATGTGTAATTAATAGAAACATAAATATATTTTTGTCATTTTTAATTTATGTGAAAATTGTCAAAATAATGCTCTTTGTGAAACGGATAGAGTATTTGTTAACAAACTTTAAAAACGTCTCGATTTAATATACTCCTTAAAAAAAATTATAAAGAGTAATAATAGCTTAAAAGAGCTATGATACATCTTGGATGCAAAGGCCATGCATGTGAAGTTAAACCAGTGGTCTATGTGTGTATATACATCTTGGATAAAACACCATGCATGTGATCAAATATATATATTATCAAGGAATATCATATTAATTTGAGGAATTTTTTTTTGAGGAATTTTGTTTTTTGATTTCGTGAATTTCAACAAAATTTACAAGAAAGTGTAATGAAGATACAATAATGAAGTATATAAAAACAAAAGAAATAAGATTAATTTATGGGTCAGAAAAGCATTGCATCGCATATCCTACAGTATTTTTATACGTTAAAATAAACATTATACGAAAATGTCTGTGATTTTGCGAAAATGTTTTCTATTTATAAATGACAATTTTCGATAAAATCAATCAGAACAAACATCTTTTGAATATTTACTAATTTGTGGGGGGAGAAAACAAGTATCAAAACTTTAAGAAATGTATAGATGAAGATTCAAACAAAAGTTGGGGGTAACATTAATGAGAATCATGCATACAATGTGGACAGCCTTAAAAGTCCCACAAGTCTGTCTGTACCCTTTCGTCCCTTCCCCTCTAAAACCTCATCTTCCCCCATTTATTTCTCCCATTCTTTCTCCTTTTTTGAATACTTAATTAATTAATCCTCTCCTTAATTAACTCTTAAAATCCCCGAGCATATCTATATTGTCATCACCATCATCATCATTCATTTTCAACACACGCATGCCCCGCCCTTATTATCTGATAGTGAATGCATAGATTTCTTTAACTCTATAAAATTTCTTTGATAATCAATGGCAGTTCAGACTCACCATCCTTCAAGATTCCTCTTCGTCAACAAGTAAAATATTCATCTAATTAATATTAATATGCAATGTTTTAATTGTATGCATGTTTTGTGTATGTGATTGTTTAGATTTCTTATAGAGAAAAAATTATTGAACAGTAACAGACAAGAAGATAAAGATTGCTCGTTTCAGCTTCAGGACACTCCTTTCACTTTCATCAAAGCTGGTCTGTTTCTGTTCCCATATCGGTTTCTTTCTTCTTCTACGGTGCAATTAATCGTTCTTGAAAAAAAACAGGGGTAGTTGATTCAAGAAAGCGATCAAGCGCAGTTCCGTCCGTTGCTGCTCAGATGAACCCTCCACCGCCTAAACCGCCCCAAGTTATCGATATGAGCGACTTGTTGCAGAGTCATAACCGGAAAACGCTTAACGTGGTTTCCACTGGTCTTCGTTTATCTCATGAGCAGTCACAGAATCAAGAACAGCTGCTTTCGTCTTCTTCTATGCTTCCCGGAGACCTCGCCGGAGGATCAAAACGCCAACGAGATGAACTTGACAGGTTCATTCAAATGCAGGTGTTACTTTTATCTAAACTCGATCCAAACTGTGGTTTTGTTTTTTTTTGTCTGTGTTAGATTTTTATATTATTCGTAGGGTGAGGAGCTTAGGCGTAAGTTAGCGTCGAGCGGAGAAAGTCGTTACGTAGAGCTACTATACGCCGCGGAGGAGTTGGCGGGACGGAGGATGAGAGAAAAAGAAGCAGAGCTAGAGAAAGCCACGCGCCGTCACGCCGAACTAGAGGCGCTTGCAGCTCAGCTCACCGAAGAGGCGCGAACGTGGCAGTTAAGAGCTGCGACGCGGGAAGCCGAGGTTTCTTCGTTACAGGCTCATATCCAAAACGTCATAGCGAGCCAAGCTACGGCGGAGAAACAGAGCACGATCGGCGGCGAGACGGAGGACGCCGAATCGGTCTTCGTGGATCCGGAGCGGATCGAACTGATCGGACCTTGTTGTAGTATCTGCCGGCGGAACTCGGCGACGGTGTTGGCGTTTCCGTGTCGACATTTGGTTCTCTGTAAAGGATGCGACGGCGGCGGCGCTGTGCGTGTCTGCCCGATTTGTCTCGCCGTTAAGGATTCCGGTGTTGAAGTTCTGTTTTCATAATTACGATTTGTTATTTATCGGCCCGTTTAGGCCCATCTTACCGAAGGAACAAAGGATACAGCCGTACAAAAAGAACAGTCTTATCTAAACGGACGAAAAATGTGCGTATGAGATTCGAAAATTTAATCTAGTTGATGTACATAAGATATAGCCATCGTATTTCACTTTGTTTATTATGGAAATTCTTTGCTTTTATATTATTTGCAGTATATTAGAATAAATCGTTTTCATTTGAATTTATATATTGTAGAAAATCTAATATATATTTTGATGAAACTAATATATATATATATATATATATATTTTAGAAAATCTAATGTTTTGGGACTTGAAGATGTACGCATAATTTTTTCTTACTCGTATAGGTCAAATTGTGAGCATACGTTACTATAATCACTCTCATGAGTATTTGACTATTTGTAAAAACAAAAACAAAAACAAAACTGAGAACCACATATTTATTTGATTTATGAATGAAACTTTATAGGAAGGCGAAATAAAAACTAGGGATCAGACTCATCCATGCTAAGTTTTTTTTTTTTGTAAATGATCCATCGTTAAGTACGTTACACTTGTTTATTTGTGTTTGCTTGTGTGTTATGTATTTTTGAGTGTCACGTAAACTTCTTTGAAATTAAAGGGGTAAACTATCCTTGTGATTTCAATCAACAGACTTGTCATTCCACGTGAAAATAATGCGATCCAACTATTCATGTGACTCCTTTGTCCCTCAATGAACTATATGATGCAGCATTTGGATCCATGTGCTTAATTATTCATCTACTTTTGTTTTGTACATATATATATATATATAAGCTCAATTTTATGAACACTTTCACTTTGATCCGTAGAGATAACGCATATTTTATCAGTCATATCATTATTTACTTATTAAGCTATGTCATGATTCCTATATCAAATTGAGAAAGTCCAGTCTTCAGTTCAGAGTAGGTATATGATGCATCTGAAAAATCACGTCTCACTATCAACGAAAACGTTTACATTGTTCAAACATACGAAAGGCGGATTGTGAATAGTAAAAGTATTTATACAAGATTAACATGACTCTTGTACAATGGTGATATGCACTAATAAGAAATACAATAGTCCATATTTATAAAAATAAAAATTAAATTTTGGTCACTAAGCTAACATGATCATTTGACCGGTACACACTATGTAGGATACATAATGTAAGGTAAGAATGTGAGTTAATATGGTATACGTATGATCTTGCAAATCATTTTTTGTGTAACAAAGTTGACATACACAAGTACATCGGCGCAAAATGAATAGTAGAATACTACAAAATGGCTAACCTAACTAGGATCAGATTTCATAGAATTGATAATTTGCCGTAAGTATTCAAGCCCAAACTCAAGCCCAAACTGAAGTATTTATACTGTAGTGTATGTGTAGAGTAGAGCTTAAGGTGCTGCATGCGCGTCATTCATGTCGACAAAAAGTAGATCATCAATTAATATAAGCTAATTTATAAGAACATGATTCATAAACGACAATATAAATATCTTAGGCTGCTCTTCTGGCTCCTACTGATACATAATTAATAGTGGTACTTAAACAATTAAGTGGCTCCTACTGATACATAATTAATAGTGGTACTTAAACAATTAAGTGGCTCCTACTGATACATGATTCATAAATGAATTGATTATTATATTGTAGAATCCACTAATTATATATATATATACTTTTGGTTAATCCCACACCTAACATCAGTTTCTACAATATAATAATCAATTCATTTATTCTAGGAAATTAAGTGGGAGAGAATCTAATACGATAGCCAATGTGTTTCGACATAGGAGACAGATTGTTGTCTCGTGGCAATTTCCAGATCTCTTATTGTAAACAATGAACTTAATGATCCGAGAACTCCATCACGCTTCTAGAGCAAGCGTGTCTTTGGATTATTTAATTAATTAGTGTATATTGATTAATTTGCTAAGTATATGGACTAGTATCTTACTTTTGTTTATATCAATAATTACTCATTAGTGGCCTAGTGCGCCAGAAATGTTGTTCCCTTTCTGAACTCATCCCATGTGACAGACTCGACGATTAATACTTTAAAGATATGACTACAACCTATCCTATGGATACATGTGAATATACTTGATTGGAGTTGTGATAATATATCGTCTTTTTCCTTCCTAAAAATATCAAATATTGCGCATCGAATTAAGACCCAATCAGGATGATACAATATTAACTACCCAGACTAACCGAACGTATCATTTGATTAGAAGCTTGCTCTCAATAAGAAGTGGTATTAACTATATTGTCTATATATGATGTTGTAACTCATTTGGATGGCCTATATTAAGGTTTGAGAATCTGTATGGTATCATAATTGATCATTACTTTTTCTCATTATAGATATTACTCCGCCATAAGCATATAATTAGTAAATATATAACCTATATATTCGTTATGTTACGTTCTTATGTGAAACTACTATGTCAGTATGTTACTAGCTCGTGACTTGATCTTATTGTTGATAAGACTTTGTTCATTAAGTATTTTTCAATCAAAGCCGATATTATTGGATAGGGATGTGCACGGATCTAATATTAGCATATTTTCAGTATTTGTGATTTGCTTCGTATTTTACCAATATCTAATTTTCCGATTTGCTTTGTTTCAGAAAAATACAGATATTCGGTTTTTCGGATATTAGAAGATTTATGGATATTTACAAATATTCATGGATATTTACCGATATCTTATCCACTTTGTTTAATACAAGTAAATATATAAAATATTATACAAATTTGTTTTAAAAATATTTTTACATAATATAAAAATAAATTAAAAATTAATGAAATTATTTATTTTATAAATTTTAAAATTAATGACATTTTCTTAGAAAACAAATGTTTTTAGAAAAATGTAGTTTTATAAAAATTATATTCTATTCTTAATATAATATTTTATAAGTAGTTTTATAAATAAAATTATAAGTTAGAATAATAATTATATAAGATTATACATTTAAAACTCTATTTATTTATTTTTTTTGAAACACTATTTAACTATATATATACATTTATATGTATAAAAGCTGGAACAGATTGAATATCCGTCTTTAACTTTTTAATATTTATGATTTGTTTTTGTTTTAAAAGGATATTAATTGTTATTATGTATTTTGCTTAGAAGGTCAGCGAATATCTAAATTTTTGGACAGAATCAATATGAATAACAATCGGATCAAATTTAATGAACAAAATGCCAGCACTATTATTGGATGGCACCGCCGGCTTGTTCACATTCCACAAGACTAGATGGTTAACAAGAAATAAAGAAAATGGAGTAAAACTAGGGGGAGACTTGACTGAGCAGATTCGATAAAATGGGCCCCATGAGAATCAATTTTGAATCGGACGATTGCGAGACAATGTTGTTACCGATACACAAATGTGAATTAGACAGTGGTAGATTGACCTGGTTCTGTAAGTCAAGCACTGCTCTCTTTAGAGGCGTACGTGTCGCGATATGCCAAGTATTGGGAAACACGTGTGTCTACTGTTATCTCGAGAAGAATAAATACGCATCTATTAAAATTAAATCAAGTAAATTTATCCCAGCAATCCCAGCAAAATCGTGATTTATATTTTTTGAAACTAAACTCTAATATTCTTTGTGTGCGAAAGCTATACAGAAAAAGAAATTTTTTCTTTGTGATAATAAATATCTGTTAAATCTATGTACTTGCTAATCAACTTTAGCATCAATAATTCGAAACCCACAGGAAAACCCTCAAACAAGGCTTTGCCATTGAAAAGCAAAACCGGAATTTGGTAAAACCACCTACGAATTGTTTAGTTTGGAACTTTGAATACATAAGGAATGAATTAGTCATTAGTAATATTTTATTGTTTATATATGTTTATTTTCCAATACTTTAGCCGTTCAACTACTACAATATTTTATTCTACTATATAAATCAATCAAATGAATACTATAATATGTCGATAATATATTGGATTTGTAAATGTTATATGAACGTTTAGTAATCTCATTAATCACCATTGATAATCTTGTGCAGACTGATTATTTTTCTGTTCATGTTGAAAAGATAATATGAGTATATATCGTGTGCAGAATACTGACGATTAATTGTACACATAGGTGTTTCATAAATCAAGTAAATACGAAACCAAACAACGGTCCAATGGAGGCGATGGCAGGGCAGTAAATAAGTAGCCTAAGAAAAGTCTATTGGGACCCCCATCCTGTGTGCGAGGAATGATGGGCCCACAGTATTTATGCAATTGAAAATAATGACATAATTTCCTTTTAAAATGTTACGGAAAATACAAGAGAAAGGGAATCAATTATTTAAAATAGAAATGAGTGACGTGATTCTATTAGACATCATTTGGTAGATGTTTATTATAAATGAAAATATCTTACAAGAAAAAAGAATATTCAGCACTAGAATTGTTCGTGGACGCGTACCGCACAAGTAATATATTTTGCAGGTGCTTTATTAATCACATATAGCGTAGGAAATTAATTGTTGACAAAAAAAAAGCGTAGGAAATTAATTTATTAATGCCAGCGATATACTTCTTTTTGAACTGGCTTAGTGCCAACGATTATAAATTTTTTTAGAACTTTATAATTAAATTTTAAAGTGAAAATTATAAATCAGTATAAGAAAAAGACTTGTAAGGGTTTTAGCAAAAAAAAAAAAAAAGACTTGTAAGGGACATGTGGGGTATAATAACTTCGCGAACTTCCGAGCCTTGCGCAAGTGTACGACGTTAACATGTTTGAATAATTGCTTACACGCTTACTTTGGCGCGTGATTCATACTTCAAGAAGGATCCTTTATTAGTTATTGTTTCCAAGGAAGTCCAACAACATAATGTAATTTTCATATTGTTTGATTTCAAACCAAACAAATAATAGCTTCACATAAGTCACATATAATCGTTGAGTGCGGTGCGGTATCGTGACAAAGCTTTTCCCAAAGTTTTCTCAATACGTCACTCATCACGGGAACAAAAAAAACTAGTACTATAAAAAGAGAGAAAATGACATCGTATTAGTTCTACTAATAATTAATGTGTCGTTGCAATAAAGAGAATACATAAGTGGTGAGGTTTATATACGTAACGCACAAACGCGCGTGTTCCCACGATCCAATGACTTTCTTAACGTCTAAGTGCGAGGATGGTGGACCCATGTTTCATGGAACCGTTTCGAAGATTTCTTTTCAGGTTTTTAACTACAGCATTGTCCTACACATTTAGCTTTAATAACGATGTTGCCACCAAGTTTTATGAAATCCAACTGCGTTTTCGTAATAGCATATAGTTTAGTTGTGATATTATTAAGTTATTAACACTAGGTTTAGTAACACAGACAACAGAAACCAGTATTTGTAGTGTATCCATTTTTTCCATTAAACTTCTGGTTAAGATCGTTAATAATTGTTGCGTATAGTCTGGAGTAAAGAAAACTGATATGGTGAATGGTCAATGATGAAGTAATTGCTATTTTTAACCCTAGAAAAACATTGATGACTTGTTTTAAAAGTGTGAAAACTAAGGTCTCGATAGTTTTCTAACATAGTTTTGTAAATGTTTTATCAATAAAAACTGAATGCTTTACAAAAAAAATGAATGCCTAAAAATGTATAATATATTCAGAATGTGTATAAATATTAGTTTGTATTATACTCAGTAGTTTCATAAACTTATTCAATCACGCAAATAAATTAATCCCACAAACTTTCAATCCATAATTTTCTTATGTATTGAATTTACATTTTGTCATTTAACCTCTATTTTTCTTTCGATTCATAAGAAAAAAGGCTACAAACTGAGGAAACAAACAATAATTACGTGAGTGCCTCAATTATTCCTCATAATGGTTAGGTAGTTCGAATTATTAAAAAACACAATAAAGTAATAAAGAAAGAAAGAAAGAGAGAGAAAAATGAAAAAAAAGAGCGGTATTGCAAAACAAATAAAAAAGAAGCCAATAGATTCTCTCTCTCTTCTTTTCACTTTTGTTTCCTCAAAGCTTTGCTGCTTTTCCTAACCTTTTCTCTCTCTAAACCAGAAATAAACCTGCCCTTCTATTCCTATAAAACTTTAGTCCATCTTCCTCTCAAATCTCCTACACACCAAACCTCTCCAATCTCTCTCTCCCTCTCTTCTCATATCTCAAATAACAAGAAAAAAAAAAAGATAAACAGGAAAATGGAGGTCTCCACGAGGAAGCCTTACTTCATAGAAGAAGAAGACGATGGATTGGTTTCTCTAGCAGAGATGGAAGCTGGAGTTTCTTCTCCTTCTTCTTGTTACAGAAAAATGAACCAGTACCATCCTCAGAGTCATTATTATAATTACCATCAGTACTCTGTTTCATCACCCACATCTGTTGTTGTCTCTGGAAAATACCATGAATTCAGATTCGACAATAGCTGTTTCGGACAACAATCATCAGTTCCTCATTTCTTGGACTCTTGTTTCCTCTGTAACAAGCGTCTTGGTCATAACAAAGACATCTTCATGTACAGGTTACACATCTTTCTTTCTCTTTGATCTTAATTTTTTAATTTTTATATAAGATTACGTTAGTTTAGGTGTTTGATCTTTTAGTCAGCAATAGAAGAAACCCTAATTCTGATATTTAATGTTTTGATTTTTGTCGGAATAACAGAGGAGACACACCGTTCTGTAGCGAGGAGTGTAGAGAAGAACAGATAAAGAGAGACGAGTCAAAAGAGAAGAAAAAGAATCTGTCTTCATCTGTGAAAGCTATGAGAAGAAATGAAAAGAGAAGCTCTTCTTCTTCTCCAACTAGATCTCGTGGCTATGCTTTCAACACTGGAACCGTTGCTGCTGCGTAGTTTCAATATCTCTTTTAGTTAATATTCCATGGCAAAACAAAAGCCAAGAGAATCCATTCAAGCCAGTTGCTGTAAAAGTTGGTTAATGGTTTGAATTTTCAAAACTCCTTTTCAAGGGTTTGTCCTTTTTCGTTACTATTAGACTTTATTTTACATTTTGAACAAAAAAAAAAGACTTTATTTTACATAAAGAAAAAAATCATGCAATTTTGGGAGTACAAGAAAACTGTGGCCAAACGTTTGCCTATGTGAATTTGGTACATCTTTTTTTTTTTAATATGTGAAGAAAACAAAAATATATGTAATGTGGACATCATCATCAGCCTGGCTGTTCTTTTATTTTTAAATGATGGGATTGTAATGAAATAGTACAATCAATATATATATATGTGTGTGTGATAATAACTTATATATTGTTTTTTTTTGTTATTAAATTGACATGTGATACAGTTATTGATTCGAAATAAAATTTGATGTAGTGGAATCAACTCTGATTTGGAGTAGGTTTGATGTCAAGACTCGAAAGAATAATATAATGATGCATTATTAGACAATTTGTTTCTGCCCATGTTCTGTGTCTCTGTGAGATCATTTGTGCAATACAATTTTGTTTTTCATTTTATTGAAAATGAAGTACAATTAGTTAAAATAAACCAGTTGTACAATTTCTTTTTCAGAAAGAAAGATTTAAGGTAGTTTCAAAAAAAGAAAGATTTAAGGTTAGTTAATAAACTTTTCATCTCTCTGCCTTACACAGTCACAAACGTAGCTCTTCTATTAACCACAAGTTCTTATTCACAATCATCTGTAGTATTCTCTTCTTGCAGTCTTAAAATGTATTATGTCATCTCACATCAGATCACAATCACATTCACATGATGTTGGTTATTCAGATGTGAAGGGTTGTGTTGTATCACGGGTCAAGTTACTTGGAACACCTCACATTCTAGATGTGAAGGAAAAGCAGCTGCTGATTTGGGTTAATGGCCTTATTACATTACTACTTGGGGCTTTTCTCACACTTTATATTAGTGCGCACATTAACAAATATCATCTTGTTATAAAAATTAAGGCAGAGAAAACATAATTATTGTCCACTATTCTCTACTAGGCTCTCTTAAGTTTTTTTTTGAGCACAGAACTTCACATATTTCTGGAATTTGAATCCTAGATAATTTTCCTAAGACTTTAAACGACAAATGTCATGTTGGGTCTCTCTTTATCGTTTTTCTTCAGACAATGATCAGCCAATTTAGCAACTCTCCTGACCACAGCAACCTGGATATTTGCTATTAACAGGATATAGTTTGACCCATTCTAAAGCTTTTGCTATTAACAGGATATAGTTTGACCCATTCTACAAGAATCTTTTCAGACAAAGGTTTCATTCGCTCTATTGGACGACCAATGATGATCTTATACAGAACAACTCCAAAGCTATAGACATCGCTATGTGTCATGGCCGGTTTCTGGAGCTGCATATAGTCTTTTGTTCCGACTCCCTCTTTGGATAACCATGAAAAATGATAAAGTTGTTACTTGTGGAAGAGGCAATTAATTTAATCAATAATATATCAAGTTTGTAAACGAGATATGAGAAATGTTACTGCAGTTGTAACGTGAGTTTTGTCTCCTTCAGGACCCTCTCTAGCGAGACCAAGAGTCCGATAATTTCGGATTAAAATCAATGGTCCATAAGCACGTTTGATGATTTGAAGTCTCTGTATATTATGATTCGTCTCGATTGCCTAATTTCGCAATTAAGAAGTCTCTGTATAAGCCAATCCTTGAGCTGCACCGAGCATGATCTCAATTATCAAGTCTTCTTTTCCCAAGGCAACGTAGCGGGGGTACTTGGAGTGAAGAGATGATCCTCTAAGATGAGATTAGACATGAACTCGAAAAAACCAAAAGCCTCTCTGTGTCCTCTGAGCAAATATCCTATAAGAGCTTCACACACTACGTTTGGGTGATTCACTACGCACAATAACTGAACCCCTGCTAGCCATTGCTGGCTTGTAACCCTTTCATTACAATCAAATGATCAATAATATTCGAAGATGCATGAACCCTTAGAGCTCGAACCTTTCAACAATTTGATCGCAAAAGCCATAACTGACGTTGTATATACCTGTTGACTTTGTTAATTGAGTTTCTTGACGGCCACGGTAGTAAGTGGAGAATGAGACTCTCCTTCGGTGGAAGTGTCATACTACCAAAACCACCGCCTCCGATCTTAAGCTTTCTGTCAAATCCGCACGTGGTGTCGCTGAGTTCCTTATACTAGAACACCCTCAGATTTTGGTTTTGTTCTCTCTCTCTCTCTCTGTATAAAGCTCTGATACTTGTTGGAGATGACAGAGATCTTGGTTTTCGGGACTTAGGTTTCTTCGACTTGACCATGACGGACGATCCCGGAGCGACTTATAGGGTTCCTGACTGCGTTTCTACGGGAAATGAAAACTCTCCATCCAGACATGAACCGTGGCATTATTACAACAAAGCCCAAGAGCTCCAAAACAAACGGATAAAATTGTGCCGGAGATTCTAAGGAACCAATGGGGGTGACGAAAGGCCAAAACTTTGATAGGAAACGAACTCGATTGGATGCTGAGCAAGGAAGAAAACAATCCAAGACCCTCCAATTCTCCATTCACCAAGCAAGAGACAGGGAAAGAAAAGAGACAGAATTAGAGCTCGCAGGAACACACTTACCTATACTTACCTATTCAAACATGAAAGCTTTCTTGTTCACAGCTCCATCATAAAGGCCTCAACGTGGCCCGTAGATTATTTTGGCCCAAAGGGCTTTTGGGAAACAAGTGTTGGTCGAATGGAACTGAGAACAAGAGACCACCACACACAAAATATGAATGCCTCACGAAAATCCGACTTTTATAGGTTTTGATACAAAGCAAAAAGCCAAAAACTGAATGGAAACTGAGGTAAAAAGCAAAGAGAAGGAAAAAAAAAATGTAATGTATTACAATTGTAATGTGGGATTTTACTTGCAGCTAATGTAGTCGTCTAAACCTCTAGTAAGGGACACACAAAATCAGTAACAGAGACAAACTAGTTCCAGCTTCCTGATACAAATATGCCTTTTTTGTTGTTTGTTTACACAAGTCTCTCCTGCTTTCTCAAAACGATTGATTCCCTCGTACCTGGTCCTTCTTTCCTTCACGGCTTGTGTAACTTAAACCCAAACACTCTTGGCACATAGCTTTGCGATG
Source organism: Brassica nigra (assembly GCA_016432835.1). Lineage (NCBI taxonomy): Eukaryota > Viridiplantae > Streptophyta > Magnoliopsida > Brassicales > Brassicaceae > Brassica > Brassica nigra. Next base: position 8,080,186 of record CM028247.1, on the reverse strand, counting down.
CCTTTTGCGGTTTCAGATGTCCGTACGTCATCAGAAACAGATGTGGAAACGTTGTCCCAAAGTATGCTCCATCTATGTCTGTTTATTTTTCATTATTGTTAAAGAAAAACACACATACACACAAGATTGCAGCAATAACACAGTAGTTAAAATGAATATATCTAATAAGAATCAAAGCAATACCAAACTAGACTCTTTATAAAGCATGCATACGTATGTATAACTAATAAGTTGACGAGCGAGCAAAGTAAAAAAAGGATACTTCCTTGGTATTTTGACCGTGGGTAATAGACGTCTTCACATTTGGGGCAATATATCTTTACTGTGCTTGCTCTAGGGATATCAGATTGCCCAACCGGTAAACAAGGCTGCCCACAACAATACACTCTTGGGCATCTTCCAAAATCATAGTTTTTGTATTTATCCAACTGTAAAAAATCATCCATAAGGACACACCAAAACTTAGTGTCATGTTAGGATTGTTTGAGCTAAAAAAAAAAAACGTTTCTTTACCATAGAAGCCAAGCCTTTGCTGGTCAAAATGTAACGAGCATGAATCATTCCATAAAGCATCTCTGCAGCTGACTCAATCAATTCATTCTGTTCCTCTGTAAACATCTCACCTGTTACCCCCCGTCAAATCCAAATCAAACATTGAAAACAAACACATAATAAATCAATCATTCATGTGTAAGAAAGACTTACCATGAGAGGAGTCAACATCGAGAATCAAATCAAGGGCATAGTCGTAGTAAGGAACTTGATGGCTGAGACCACACAAGTTAAAGTCATCCTGGATGTAATCATCATCAACCTCGCAGAAGAACTCGTTCCCACGGAGGTTGCAGAACCAAGATATCCACGACGTGTCCTCCCCCTCAGAACCACTCACCTCTGATTCCTCGCTGTCTGTCTCTGATATATCCACAGCTAAAAACAACATTTCATCAAACACCACTCTTATATAACCTTTTTTAAACAAAAACAAAGACCTGCTCTAGGAATCATGAACAACAAAAGTTGGCGTTTAAGATGTTTCAAAGAATCCCAAATTGAGAGCAAACCCTAGGTACGGACTCGAATCGAATCCGATGATAGATGCAAAAATTGAACGAATCTCACCGTCGGAGATGGTAGTCTTGGAGAGAGACCCAGAACGTGAATCTCTGCTGTTCTGGTCATGCAGCTGCTTCCCTATCATAACGGAGTTCGATGCAGCCTTGCCCTTTCCATTGACGGGCTGAGACATCGAATGCGAGGCTCGATTATCGCGAACCTCGTTTACAATACGTTTCCGATCGACGACCTCCGACTTCGATCCAACCGTTCCCCTCTCCCTATACATGATCTTAATCTCTCCCAAATTCAAAAAAAAAAAAATAACTTCCGAGATCCACGCCGGTGAATCCAAAAATAAACGAAAGGAGGCGTAGGAGGAGAGGGATAGAGCTTCAAGATCTCTAGGGTTTCCAAACGGAGCTTCTCGCCTCGCGTATATCTATCTATCTGACAACTAGTCTCGTGGTGGAACATACACAGATAATAATAAGAGAATAAAAGAAAGAGACAAGGGTAAAACGGGAAAGGAATAAATATAATTAATTAATTAGGTTCTCCAGTAGAGAACACGCGACGCTCACGTGATACGACTATAAGGCTTGAACCGACTTAAACCGGCCCGGCCCAAGTTAGACTCATTGCTCGTTAAACCAAGTATAAAATCTTCAAGTGCATTTTTCATTGCTTGGATTGGTTACATGTAAGTTACAATAGAAATCCAAAATAAAAAGCTGTATTTTAAAAGAGAATTTTAATTTTGATCTCTAAGTACTAAACTTCCATTAAAGAATCACAGAGAGAGTTTACTGAGGTGGGGGTGGTGATGAAGGATGTTGAAGAAGGTGAACATGATTGGTGATGGCGTCAGGACAAGACTGAGCTTGAAGAAGCTCTAGCCTCATGAAAGGATGCACGAACTGAAGTGTGTAATCTTCGTCTGCAAATAACACACATAAAATAATTGGTCTTCTATCACTTCTATATGCAGTAGAGAGGCGCAAATAAAAGAATATCGGAGGAGCTTACTCTCTTTAACAGTGCCGTATAGCCAGCAAAGAACCTCATCAGCAAATGCTAAGCACACTCCTCCCTAGTTTCCCCCAAAAAAACTCAATTGTATTTAGATTTAAATTCTAGAGGGTTTAATTTAACTATGAATATAATGAGAGAGTTCAGTGATATAATACTGACCTGCCAATAGTTTTTCAGTCTGGCTCTGTGTGCGATATCTTTTGTTCTCAGTCTCTCTGTGCGTACTAGTCTCCCTCCATCATCTCTACAGCAAGTTAAAAAGAAAAAAGGGAAAATGAAAATGTTTACTTTGATTGCTTTGCTTGAATCTCAAAAAGGAAAAAACTTATATAAGTTATCAGTAAAATCGTCTGACGGATTTTACCTATATCCAACGACAATGTATGGCACTCCTGCTACAAATGATTGTATCTGCAGCAATACACCAGTTATCTCATTGTTACTTCTAATAATCCACAAGAAAGGAGAAATGTGCGATTCGTGAGACACCATACTTAGTACCTACCCAGAATTTAAGCAGTTTCTCTCTCTCATATCTCTCTACGGTACGATCATCCAACTACAGAGAGTAAACAGTAAGAAAGTTACAGGCAATGAAAAAGAAGCTGAAATAACAAATGAGCATGAAGAGGCATACCTCGCGAGTAGTTTTCAACTCTATATAAATCCTCCTTCCTTCATCAGTTTCATCGCAGCAATCCATTTCAGCACCCATCAGAACACGGTGAGCTCCGAGTTTAGTCTTGACAACAGAAACGAATTCAACATTTGCATCCACGTGGTGTATTTCATCCCCATATGCTCTTCCTGGATCTTCCGTTGCAAGGCTTTCGAAACAATAACCCCAGTAACATCTGTGATTGCAAAATATAGATAGCATCGGTTACATTAGAGTAGCCAAAAATGCAGTGTTATACACTCTTCTTCTGCCCTAATATTCTGAAACACTTCTTACTATTAAACCGTGTCTCCTACAACAAAGATTACCTGCGGCGGTCTAAGTCACTCTGTTGCCTTTCAGGAAGTTTATGCACATCCAGATATATGGTTCCATTCCTCTTATGCACACCCATTTCCCATGGCTCATGCCGATTGTAAGCAGCACCCATTATCTGAGAGAAAGATAAAACAAAGCAAAGCCGGTGACTTATCAGACAGAACTATGCATTCTCATTTCTTGATCAGTACAGTAAATACCAAAGAACAAAGCAAGATAAATGTTGAGGATATTATTTACCTTGTTCAGATTATTGCGGAATGTCTGTCCAAAAAGAAGCACAAAAAGAAAACCTTGAGAAAATCTCTTCAAGGTAATGAAATTGACAGTTAAATGGACTGATACACACAAGCACTTCATACCACAAAATGAATATTCTCCAAGGAAATGTTTTTTGCTCTAATGCTGCCAAGAAGGTCACCGAAGCCCTCAGAGCCCAGATCTACCTCAAAAGAGAAGAGAATCAGCTTAATACCTCAAACTTCGATATCTTGCACAGGATCTAATAGTTCCCACAAAATATACTGTACCACAAAATAGTAACACTAAACCATTACCTATTTTCTCAATAAAAGTATCATAACCTTGATTTAAATCCGCTCCAATGTCTTCAGAAACATGACGCTTGAAAAGCCTCTGGAAAACAAGAACAGAGTGGACACAAATAAGCTGCAGATGACTTACATATTTAAATATATACACACATCAACTAAATAGTTAGATGGAACAACAATTCAAAAAAGCTCTCACCAATCCTCGCTCATCAAAGAATACTTCTCCACCTTCTACACGACTGTAGCTAGTAAGCTCACATGGCTGTCAATATCAAACATAACCAAACGTGTTACCATATCGATAGATATAGCAAAAGTGACTCTGCCTTTAGTAAAATCTAAAACAATGCTACCTCCTGAAAGACGGTAGATTTCCTAGACAAAGTTTCTTTGCTTTTGGAAAGTTTAAGCTCGGAAACAAAACGCTCATCACGCTGATAACTCTGGTATCTGCCACCACGTCCTCCAGGGTAAGGCCCGGGACGAGGAAGAAGCCCAGGTCCCCCTCTCCCATTAGACCAACGCCCACGTCCCATCCCTACTCTCCCACCATGGTGGTTCTCATTGCTCCATCCCGCAGGCAAAACTGTCATATTTACACAGATAATAGTTGCTCCCATGCTCTATCAAAGACAAGAGTATGAATCTCAAACAAGAATAGAACTTGCCAGGGATAGAGTAAGTGCTTAAAGCAGGTGTCTTAGTGAACTCTTCATTATCAGACCCAAAAAGATCCGTCTCCTCTTCTTCTTCTTCTTCGTGGTAAGCGTAAGCTCCACTTTCTCCATTATCGTTGTTTCCCCTATAGCTATCCACTCCATCATCTCCATGCCCCTCTCTCCCGCCGCTGCTTCCGCTACCGCTCGAACTGCTAGACTCCGCGCCACCGCCATCTCCACCTCCGCCTTTAGAGGAAGACGCCCCGGAAGACGAAGCTGAACCAGACGAGGAGGAGGAGGAAGAACCGGAAGAGGAGGATTTCGAGCGTGAAGATCGAGAGTCGTTGTCGGAATCTTCTCCGAACAAATCATCCATCGGGTTTTTCATCGGCGGTAGGCGTTAGGGTTTCTCTCTATTGGCTCCTTCCCGTTGCAGAGCTTCCGATCGGAAATCGAGAATTACAAGTACGACACAGCCGAGTTAATTCACGAGTTAACTCGGTTTTGCTGAGGTTTGGGCTTTAAATGTAAATGTGGAAACGAATCAGGTCCATTTAGCTTCTTTTTTTTTTAAACAAAGGCGAAAGTAACTTCACTGAAATTACCCTATAACCCCCTCTATTTCAGATAATATTCTCTACTCACCTTCAACTTTGGGTTAGCTTCAGAAGTATTTTCTATGTAATCCAAATTTACACCGTCCACATTTTTCCTTTGTTGCCAATTTATACGAAATTGGAAATTTACATGAAAGGAACAGATATAAAGCTTTTTATAATTCCACATTTCAGACACATTACTGAATTCAATGTTTAATAATCACATTATACCAACAAGTTTCCTGAAGGCCTTTACATGCTCAAGCCTCTGTGCTTGAGCCTCTGTTACAGCATCAGCTGCTTTCAAGTTTCTGTATAGATTCTTATGAAGCCTAAGATACTCACTCTTATACATAGCTAGATCATTATACATACCCTTCTCCTTCATGCAACTTATAACCTCCATTACTCTCTCGAAATACCCACCTCTGAGGAAGTTCACCACAAGCTTCTCTAACAGATCTTGTGTCACCTCCAAGTTTCTGCTCGCCATGTTCCTTTTGATATCTCCCCACGTGACTGTGATCTCCCGGTACATGCCAAGAGACGAGTACATGTCGATCAGGATCCAAAAGCTTTGGAGAGTTGGTGGGATTTTCATCTTCTGGATTTTACGGTAGGTTATAACTGCATCTCCTTGCATCTTAGCTTTGCAGAAGTAGTAGAGAGACGAGTTTAGCTCGTAGAGCATACTTGGAACTTTCATTTGTTCGCCTGCGTTGATCTCCTCAACCAATAGTGCCCTGAGCTCTTTGTTTTCGCAATCTTTCTCTACCGTTTCTGGTAAAACAGTAATCTCATCTGAAGGATCTGTAATTAGACCGGCTTTCGTCATTTGTCTCAGAAGAACCTCGGCATTTCTCACCATCTTGCTCTTGTAATAACCCGACAAGACTTTTCTATATGTAACCAAGTCCATGGGATTGCCAGCGGAATCCATGTCGTCGAGAATATCATGAGCAGCTTCTAACCAACCAATATCAACACAAGCATCAACGACATCAGCGCATAGCTTGTATCCACCCACCGAGAACAGAATTTTTGACAGCTCAGGGAGGTTACCACGTCTCTTGTACCCATATACCAACTTAGCAAGAGCCCTGTTCGTGATACCAAGCTTGGAATCTGCATAACTTACAAAGCTCGCTTCACCATCCACCCCGAGAGATGAATCTTTCTGCAAAAGCTTAGGTAAAATCTGAATCTTCAAACCGGATTTGATATGGTGAGAACCAACAGACAAAACCAGAGGCTTTTCAAGATTCTGAAATGAAGACAGATCCTTACTCTTGCATATATCTAAGACAAGCCGACCCGCGGAACCAACATCATCGAACTTGAACTCCAGGCTTAACAAATTATCATACAAACGACGATAGTGACAAAGAAGCTGACTCGGCACGTGACCGATACACTCCTTGAGCTTCTTCAACTCATCTCTCATGCCATTCATTTCATAAACGCAAGACATGATCACAATCGAACACGCATCCGCAACGACATCGACTTTCGCCATCAGCTCGATAAGTTCTTGGCCTTTGAGAGAGAAACCAAATCTCACACAAGAACCCAGCACAAGATTAAACAAAACTGTATCAGGCTTCATGACATTACTGTTCCTTCTCGACACATTAAGTTCCAGAAACCGATGACAAACCTGAACTAAATAATTCGAAGCTAAGCAAGTCCCGACCTCTGTTTTCACCATATGCATCACCACAAGCCTCAACACATCAGACGCTAAGACAAATCCCTTCTCCAGCATTGCGCGAAGTATGTTACAAGCAGATTCGGACATCTGAGCTCTCGCTAGAGACAGCGACAACTTAGTTAGAGCATCGTTATTTAGCAAACCTGAGTTCTGCTTCAAAGCTAAACGAGTCAGATCATCAGCCTTGCAAAGCCAAGCGGAATCAGAGGAGTAAGACAAGACGGTGACGAACCTGTTCATGATGGCACTATCGGGAAACCCATAGAGACGTTTGTAATCTTTGAACACGTCCCAGGCGTCATCTACACGGTGATCCTTGAGAGATGTTTCGAGTTTCTTTTTGAGTATCGCTTGAGAAGAAGCTTCCCAGCTTAGTCTAGTAGGTTGAACACTAGTGGTGCAGAACAGGGCTGGTTTCGAAGATGTGCTAACTATGCGACTGAGATTGATTCGACGCAGCGATTCAAGAACTAAGTTCCGTTTCATAAGCATCAGTATTGATTTCTGAATCTAGAATTTAGCAAATGAAAGCACACGAGGGATGTGAAGAACCCTAAATTGGTCGGAACTCGGAGTCGAGAGAGAAGACGAGAGTGGCAAGACCGTAAATTTCCTTGGTCCGGTCCAAGACATTTGTAACTTTTTGTTTTTACGGCAAAAGGGCTCAATAAAATCTTACTTTACAGTTTTAGCAGTATAAGATTCAATTTGCGTAATCAGACCCACAATTATATAACATAACAAATATTTTTATTTTTCTATTATTTTTATTATATATATATATTAATAAAACCCAATGGGCAATCAATGTTGGAATACAAGCTTAACTCTTCAATATTTTTTCTTTTGTATGCATAAAATCTTTAATCTTTACAAATGTATTGCTTTGTGCTTATGTACAAACTTACAAACGTTTCCTATGTATATATGACGTAGAGGTTTGGTGATTTATGCTCTATTTAAGCTAAAAACCAAGGATTTCAAAAATGTTCTGAGAAGAAAATAGGAACCCAGAATATGAAAATACTTTCTTTTTTTTTTTGGACAAACAATTTTAAAGAAAAAAATGGGATCTACTGTGTTTGCAAACAGTTGCGGACTACACGGATCAACTCAGAACTTGGTCTTGTTCTTTCTTGTGCGTCCAACTTCTGTAAAACGGTTTTGTGTCTTCAAGTGGCAATCTCATCCACCTCCGAGTTAAATACAAAGCTTGGAAACGTTGTCGTTATATCCCTGCGTAGATTTATGCATAGGTTAACAAAACTTATCTGCCATTTCATTTCTCATCTTTTCAAGAATACTACTTTAGTTCTGGATCCGATGAAAGCCACTTTGTAAAGTACCTGAGATATGGGAGTGTCATGATCTTAAGTAGTGATGGGTTCTTGTTCACGAAATCGCTCCACTCTAGTTTATCAATCTTTCCATCCTGATTCACGTCTGCATCTTCAAATGTCTGTTCATTAATGAAAACGAAATTTAAAACTTGAGCTCAAATTATAATTCTAGAAAGAGAAAAAGACTTTATATTCCAACAGACCATAACAAACCTTATCTAGTATTATCTCTATGGTTTCATCAGCCAATTTCATTTCAGATTCACACAGAAGGGCGATCAACATTTGCTTCACCTGCAATATATATCACACATTAATGATTTTTCCTGCAAAAATATTAAGGGATGCATAATCAAAAACATTGTTCCAACTTGGCAAATATCTTTCATTATCAGTATTCATAGCCTTGAAAGTTCTATAAACCCCAAAACAACAAGAGGGCTCTGGATCACTATAGTAACTATGTTTCAAGTTTGGATATTGGTTAATATTAACACGTTGAAACAGAGGTAGGATTACATGTACTTGTTTGATTATTGATGTACTTGAGAAACACTCGCAAATGCAAAAAGAGTACAGAATGCATATTGTTACCTCTTGTCGTTCAATGAAACCCGTACAGTCCATGTCGTAAAGCCTAAACGTAACTGAGGAACAAAACGTAGGCCATAATCAATAAAACTCTTCACACAAAGGCTGCCGAAAGAAATAGACATGAATGAACTCTCTTTTATGTCCACTCACAGTCGATTTTATCTTCTAGAGAAGCATTAGGGTGGAAAACATTGAGTGATCTGACAAAGTCTCCAAAATCAATTACTCCTTTTCGTTTAACATCAAACATATCAAATATCTGCAAGGGAGAGTGATTGTTTAGTTTACTGGACATTATATCATTCACAAGAGTTCTTGGTTCAGATCACTTTTCAATAATAAGGAACTTAGATTATACCCTGTTAGCAAATATATTCTCCCTCTTCCGGTTCTTGAACAAGGCAAGTTGAAACTCTTCCTGCACACACGTGAATGAAGTATTATAAAACACACAAAGATAAAGAAAGTGGGGGCCATGAAAGCCTCTCATAATTCAAAACAAAAAGCAATCAATATAATAAGGAAATTCAAGTCAAACATGAAGGGCTAGGATACATTGAATTAGTGGTGCAATATGAAACAGACAGATAGTAGCATGGAGGAATCATTATTGTTGCTCTAATAAATTTGGTGAAAGTCAACCAAGTGGAGAACTACTACTATAGATGAATAGAGTAAAGAGGAAAAAGAGTACTACAGTGGGGTCATGAAAAGATCAAAATGGGGTCAGAGAAACATTAACTTTATCAAAAAGATCTTTATGTAGGTACCTTGTTTATCAAACCATCATCAACAACGGAACTGCTTATGCTCTTGAACAGCTCAAACAAAGCTTCAACCTCACTCACACTAACTGGAAAAGAGAAAAAACAAGCCATACTGCAAGTTCAAACAAAAAGTCCCAGGAACCAAACAAAAAAAAAATGATTAATCCACTTTGCAAATTTTTTTTTACATGTTGACATAAAGCAGGGAGTCAGAAACTATTCTTGATGACTCTTGCATAAAAATATACTAAACTGAAAGCGGTAGTGAACATGAATAAAGATTAGGTGATGGTACTGGTAACAACTAAGGAACATATCTTAAACTGGATACAAGATTCTGAACAAAGGACCCTTGAAAACCGATTATTCAAACTAGACCAATGAGCAGAAAGATGGACAAGATAATAATCTTAGCTGATGAATCCTGGTATCAAGAAACAAAATGGACATGCAAAAGGAATGATATGTAGAGAGGAGCAAGAAGTAACATACAAGCAGTCTCGGAGGCAAGCTTGACAGGGTCTTCGTGTCCACGGAATTCTCTTGCTACCTTTGAGTGGAAGCAGCCCATTTACAGATGCCAACAGACAGATTCTGAGGATGCTAAAGCTTTGATTGCTACTGCACATAAACACAAACATCTTTTTTTTAGAATCTTCACATATTCTAGAGAAACAGAACATGACCGTTTGAATTAAAACACAGAACAAAGACCATTTTGTACAATCAGACCATCAATGTAATGTATAAATCAACAATGAACGATGATTGTCTAGAGTCTCGACAGCTTCGTCAAAATTTCGGAACGAAAAGTTGTTGGAATCGAAAAAGAGATTCAAACGTATTACCAGGAAACACGATTCGAAAGCAGAAAGTTAGAGAATCAAAGAAGGTAATGTAGGCACGTCGAGAATTCAACAGCAAATCACGAAAACAATCTTAAAAGCGAAAACACTCACCACCACACCACCTAGGAAAACGGCTCGCCGGAGAGATCCAGAGAGAGAGAGAGAAACAGCAAAATAAAGAGAAGAGAGAGGCAGATGATCTGTGTAGGGATTGGTGAAGGCTTGATTGCAAAGATGAATGATCTGACGGTTGAAATCAATTTACTACAGAAGAAGCTGTGGGCTTTTTTGTTTGTTTTGTTTGGTGAAAGGAAGAATTGAGAATCTAGCAGCGGGCGGCTTGGTTTATATTATAACATGGGTCTCGGCACGTGTGAAGGTCACAAGCGCGTGCGAGACGAGTCAGTTTTGGAAGTTAATAGATCTCTCTCTATTATTTCAGTTACCCACACCTAATTTGATTTCTGTTACTTTTCCTTCTGTCTTTTTTTCTTTCTTTAATTACGTAAGCATATACGATGATTATGTTCTGGAAATAAATGTTGTTAGTACAATGAAAAAAAATATTTGTGGTTGTATAAAAAATCCAGAAAAAAAAAGACATCTATATTATTAAAATAGAAGTACACTTAGAAATTAACCTTTAGTTTTCCAACTTATTTACACTACCTTGCCACTGACAATTAATGAATCTATTTTTTAGTTTCCTTTGTCTTTTACAGATTAATAAATGCATGTCTTAAAGATCTATTTTAAACTAACAAAAATAAAAATCGTTAGAATATTAAATATTTATATATACGAGTTACCTTAAATAAATATAGTTATAAGAAAAGGTAGATTCTTAGTGAACATGAATCATATATTTTCTGCACTTTTCTACACATGTCTAAAATATTGAACATGAATTATATCATATTGTGTGATTATTTTCATATGTCAGTAATTTCAAATTTCACAATTTTATTATAATGATAAAGTAATATATTTGGATAAACCTAAATATACTAATAATTATAGACAAATATCTCATATTTCTCAATCAATATCTAAAAAAAAAGATATTTTCAAATTCAATGCCAAATTTTGACTACAATTTTAAAATATTATTTCCAAAGACATCCTCCTACATTTATGGCATTTGAATTTTATATTGTATTCCGTATAATTTTAAAATGGATGCATTTGTATAAGGGAGTTATTTATTTTTGAATTCGACTGGATTTATTTCTTTGTTTTTTTCGCTTGAAAATATTATTGATTATCAATAGCAATAAAATTATTAACTATCCAATAAATAACATTACATGAACATATTTGTCTATTCGCCTACACGATTTTAAAACACTAAAATAAATTTAACACATCTTACTCTTATTATTTTTCTTTCCATAAATGTTTACATGAATCGTAGTTTAATGTTTTCATTAATATTTAATATTCTTTAGTTATCTGATAGATTTTTTTATAGTTGATATTTTATGTTATAGTTTTAACGGGATAATTTTATCAAACACGTAAATCTATATTATTAAAATAGAAGTACACTTAGAAATTAACCTTTAGTTTTCCAACTTATTTACACTACCTTGCCACTGACAATTAATGAATCTATTTTTAGTTTCCTTTGTCTTTTACAGATTAATAAATGCATGTCTTAAAGATCTATTTTAAACTAAAAAAATAAAAATCGTTAGAATATTAAATATTTATATATACGAGTTACCTTAAATAAATATAGTTATAAGAAAAGGTAGATTCTTAGTGAACATGAATCATATATTTTCTGCACTTTTCTACACATGTCTAAAATATTGAACATGAATTATATCATATTGTGTGATTATTTTTCATATGTCAGTAATTTCAAATTTCACAATTTTATTATAATGATAAAGTAATATATTTGGATAAACCTAAATATACTAATAATTATAGACAAATATCTCATATTTCTCAATCAATATCTAAAAAAAAAGATATTTTCAAATTCAATGCCAAATTTTGACTACAATTTTAAAATATTATTTCCAAAGACATCCTCCTACATTTATGGCATTTGAATTTTATATTATATTCCTTATAATTTTAAAATGGATGCATTTGTATAAGGGAGTTATTTATTTTTGAATTCGACTGCATTTATTTCTTTGTTTTTTTCCGCTTGAAAATATTATTGATTATCAATAGCAATAAAATTATTAACTATCCAATAAATAACATTACATGAACATATTTGTCTATTCGCACTACACGATTTTAAAACACTAAAATAAATTTAACACATCTTACTCTTATTATTTTTCTTTCCATAAATGTTTACATGAATCGTAGTTTAATGTTTTTCATTAATATTTAATATTCTTTAGTTATCTGATAGATTTTTTTATAGTTGATATTTTATGTTATAGTTTTAACGGGATAATTTTATCAAACACGTAAAATGTTAATAATTTTTATAGAGTTTACCGAGTTAACCGGTGTCGATGTTTTTTGGGTTTTTATAGATTTTATCATGTTTTTGAATTTTTTTGTTAAATCCTAACCGGATTACTTACGGATCACCGGATTTACTAGCCATGGTTTTGGGTCGAGAACTAAAACTGCCACTAAATTTATTATTTTCATCTATTAAACTAAGTTGACATTGTTTCATCTATTCCCTCCATAGTTAATGAATAACTAAAAAGGAAATTTAATACCCGTGCGGTCGCACGGGTCAAGGTCTAGTTCATTGTTGTTGGGCAAGAAATTCAAATGTTAGATTTTATCAAATATCTATGTCCAAAAAAGAAAAACCCTATATCCTTCACATCCGGAAAATTCAAAGATGCGTCGATTTAAATAATCAAAAAGTCTAAATGGTACATCAGGAGGAATATTCTGAATATACCAATTACCAAACTCTGTAGTACTAATATTTTAAGATATTTATACTTGTTCCCGTAAATAGTTCGACGACTTCTATATTTTCCAAAAAAAAAAAACGAATAAGATAGGGAGAATTTTAAGAATGGAAATAAATGTCGAAACCGACAATTCTAAATTCAGGAAACATCATCTTTTGTAGTTCAAAAAAAAAAGGAAACATCAGCTTTTCTTCAACCGATCGTAATGGAATGTGCCTGTTTCTTGAGACGTGAATGTTGGTGGTCAACTAACTTCTTTATTTCTGCGTATACTTTTCCTTTTCTTATCCTCTCTTTTTTTTTCTCTCTTTTTGCTTTCCATTTTTTCTTTTCCATATGTTATTGTTTTGTGTTTAAGAACAAATCAACATTAAACTCGTTCAAATATTTCACTTGATGGAATATCATATCGTTTTCTAAAGAAAACAAAAGAAAAAAAAAGTTTTGAACCTAACACAAACAATAAATTCTGGCTCCAAATTATATTTTTTGCATATTTATTAAAGGCTTTTTTGATAAAAACCGATATTGCTTATATTTTCTTTTGAAGATATCAAAATTAAAATTCTGTTTGACGTTTCAACACAAACCATATAAAACACATCAATAGTAATCCACCACGTTCCTAACAGGCTCTAACTGTAATGATCTGTTATAACATAGTTAGCATATGTTTTTTTTTTTAAAAAATTAGTTAGCATATGTTGATTAACTAAAAAAAGTCAAGTCAGTAAAATATTTCGAATGTTTATAAAGCATCATTTTATGATGATTTAAATAAAAGTCGTAGACCAGTCGGTGTGAAATCGTTACGTCAGTCTGCAACGTGGCAGACAAAGTTTGACATGTTTAGGACCTTAACCACGACCTGACCACGTGATTATCGCCCAAAACAAAAATACAATATCGTGTATATATATAGTAATTTGTTTGATAATGGTTAATTAATACCTTTGATTGAACCCTGTTTTCCCAATGGTCTACAGACTTGGCTATCATGTGATCAATTTATAGTTTTATTATTCTGTATATTAAAGAAACTCAGATTTATAATTCGAACATAAATTCACGTCATATACGCCTGGTTGCATTTTAAGAATTGTTTAGGAAGTATATTAGTTCCCAAAGCTGGCTTTACATGGATTAGTATATTGATGTTTTCAATTATACATAAAGTATGTCTTTCAATTATATGTAGATGATTATACCAAAAAATCAAAGAATAAATCATCAGAAATTAATCAGCTAGAAGACTATAGTTGAACCAAAAAGAAAATTACGCAAAACTGTTTTAATTTTAGTAAATTATGCAAAGCTGAAATGGATACGTAATTGTATGTTTTAATTTTCAAAAGTAATTAGAAAAATAATACTTAAATAACAAAAGGATTAGTCTTCTAATTCGGCCAATTATTTTAATTTTAGTATAGTACTCACAAAATCCAATAAATTACTTTAATGGTTAGCTTGAATTGACTCTTTGGCATGGTCTCCGGACGTGTCGGAAACGCGTCGGTAAAAGGTTACACTTTTTATTTGAATTGTTTTACAAGACTAGCTAGTTTGTGTGGCGGCATGGATAGATCGTCATGGAAGAAAACGGTAAGACTCTTACCGAACTCGTCAACGGTAAAAGACCAAACCACAGGGCTGGAGTTTCACTATTCTCCACAGGGGACAAAACCACAAGTTGCCGATCGTTTTACAAAAGTTATCAAATCGATTTTATTTATAGTATGAAAGATCAGTGTTTTATTATTTATAGCTCTTGGGGAAAAATGCTATGATTATGAGTTCTTCTCAAGTCTTAAATTTTTTTTGATAAAAAAAAAAGTAACACACCAAACTAGGGATGGGCGCAAGGCGAGTACTTGCATTTTTACGTATACTTGATACTTGCCTTACCTTGAACGAGTAATGAATTTTTCGACTTGTACTTGTCTTGTCGGAAACGAGTACTTGTTATTTCGAATACTTGTCCAAAAATATGTTACTTGCAAGTTATTTGTCTTGCCTTGTTTGATTTCTTAATATTTACAAATACTTATGAATTATTTGGATATATTTCTAAAAGAATTACTTGATAGATAATATTCTATCAGAAAAAGATGAAATTTCGTTTTGTTTATCGACTTGATAAAAACACGAGAGTTATTTCAAATAAAATATTTGCACCTAATATAAAAAAAGAAAAAGGAATAGAATCCATATATATTTCGACATGAAATTTTACTTCTTACAACATAGAAATATCAGCTTAGAATTTTGGTTTTTATGGTTTAGTTATCATTTTTTCTGTCGTAAAATGAGTAACGAATAATATCAAGGCGAGTCGTTAACTTATCTGTGATACTTGTTATTTGCCTTGTACTTGCAAGTAACAAAACTCAACGACTTGATACTTACCTTGACAACGACGAGTACTTGAAAAAACGAGGCAAGTACGGGTCAAGTAACGGGTATAAGGCAAGTAACGAGTATTCGTGCCCAGCCCTACACCAAACCATAACTTGTGTTGATTTTTTTTTTTTTTTTGGGTAAATGATTAAGGGATCCCAATGATCAATAGCATTGCTAAAGAATTAACAATGTTTTATCATTTATGTATACAAGCGACGCCAGTAGCTTTACGAACATTCTTTTCCTTTGTTTTCCTCCATTTGAGTTTTTAGATAGACACTTGGTACAAGTGACAAACCATTTATTTTCCTTGAAAATTGTCGATAATCAGAAAATAAGGATCCATTACACAGTTTCCAGCTCAAACAGCTAACAGTCTTGTTGAGTAAAAAAGAAAAAGCTAACTGTCCTGTTATACTAATAGAAAAAAATGACCTTACAAGAGTTCTTTTTTTTCTCTCTCTGTTCTGCAGAGCCTGGCTGGCGAGGAATGGGTTCCCATCTTGGGACTGGAACTAACAGCTAAAAGTCTTTTACTGGACTAGTATAAGTTCATGAGTCATGAGCCAAGTAAGAGCAAAAGTTTTTTTTTTCTCACTTTCCCCATGGAGCTAAATGGATCTTGTTGGTCAGTTTTCTCAACTTGTTGTAAGATTTTGGTGCTGAGAAGCGAAAAGGAAGGCATACATGTGGATATATAAACCATATACTAAGAAGACACCTTAAACTCTCTTCATGTTAAAAAGTCTTATCTCTCTGTGACTAATTATAGCATCATATAACAAAAAAAAAGAAAAAGGAAGAGTCTCTGTTTTCGCTTTTCACTTCTTTGAACCCAATGATGATGATGAGTCTTCATCACTATCTTTCCAAGCTGCTTGCCATTGTTTATCATATAAGGTGGTCTCATCAAACAACTTCTTCAACTTATCCGCATCCTCATTCTTGCGGACGAAGAGAACTCCAGCCACAGCCACGAACAAGAGTGATTTACAGAAAAAATTCCCCATTTCATCAACAAGTCCTACTCCAGTAAGACTATCAACAAAGTAAGCCATGAAGAACCCTATCATCGCCGCACGGCCTACAACACAGTTTAAACATCTTAGTTATAGCTATGTATGTTTAATCTTTTAGAGATTTGAGACAGAGGAACCAAAACCGTTAAGGAGCTCAGCTTCGGGTAAGTGGTATCTCTTCATCCAAGCCCACCATGGGATTATCGATGTATCGAAGACCACAGGTTCGTCGTTACTCGTTGTCTCTGGATTCTCTTCGAGCCATTTTCTCCTCTTGGCCTCTTTACAAAACAGAAGTTAAAAAAAACAGTTACATAAACTCAAGTGATGGAACAAAACTAAGTTCGAGGTTCTAACCAGAGACGATGACGTCATCCCAGTCTGTTTTCCCATCTTTCTCGACCTGTTTCAGATCCCATGTTCCATTAACCCATCTCGCATCCTGGAATTTTATAAGCGTCTCCGTCGTCTTCATCTCTTCACCTTCCGGCCGCGGAGACTTCTTCTTTCTTGACAGCTGGTGTTGATGTAGGAGGTTCTTTAACGTCCAGGGAGGCGGTGGTAAGAGAGGTTATCCCAGTGTCGATCAGATGAGTTAGCTCGAGTGACGGAGAGGAGAGAGAAGCGGTTCGTGGAGAGGAGAGGGAATGAGTTCTTTGGGATGAAGATTGGCGGGGAGAACAATAACGCCATTGTTAATGGTTTCTTAGCTCAAGCTCACTCAACAAGTGGTTCTAAATAAGCCATTGGGAGAGACGTGCTCTTGTAGGAGAGGTAACATGTATGTTGTTTCTTTCTCTGAAATAGAAACTACGTAACATTTTTGCATTTCACACCGTTCGAAAAGAACAAAAAAGGAAACTGATAGTGATAGTTATTCATGGGCGCATATTAATACCACGTGGACAAAAGTCGAAAGTAATCATCTAGAAGTATTATTGTCGAACTATTCTCACTAGCCGTATAAACATGAGAGCATTTTGAAATAATGGTTTGTTGTGAAACATAATCAAGAAGAAGAAGAAGTAATGCAAGAAGCCTTTTCTTCAAACTCTTCTCTGTGAATTATCTAGGACTGTGCAGTAAGAGGGTACATTCTTCGTAACATCTTAACATGTTAACATGTCTATTTAGATGTTACATTGTCTTCTTTTTTCACTTTCTTTCTCCCATCTTCTACAGGCTTCAGAAGACGTGAACACGCATTTCATCTGTTCAGCTTGTGCAGATGGTAACATATTCTCACATTAACAAAAATAGGAATACCATCAAACTCACTTCCAAATTGACACTAAACTATATTGCAGGTGAGAAGAAATAGGAATACTGAAATCATCAAATTCACTTCCAAATTGACACTAAACTATATTGCAGGTAAGTTTTATGAACTTGATGAAGGAAAGAACTACCAATTTCACTCTATAATTTCAAATAATTGGAATTTTTTGTTCTCCAAAAAAGGATTTTTTTGAAGTTTCATATTTTTTTTACATTTTGGTCCTTACAATTACATACTAAATTTATGATTCTTAAATATTTTGTCGTTTTATCTTTTTAATCCTTAAAATTTTTATCACATAAATATTCCATATTTGCTTTTATAAATTTAAGTTTTATCTTTTTAATCCTTAGAAAACAACAATATTACAAAAAAAATTTAACAAATGCACTAATTGATCATATATGGAAGTATTAGGAAAATAGTTTTATAGAATTATGTTGTATTTTACTTGTAATTTAATACTTAATTATCTATTCTACGTAAAATATTATATTTTAGTGTAACATTTTATTAATTAATATTGATATAATATCTTAATATATGTGCTATTTATTTATAAAGTTTTATGAATTTAAATTAATTATGATAAATGTAAAGACCATAATATAAAATATAAATACTTTTGAAATTAAATTTGAAGTTTTGCTTTTGGAGAAGACTATCTTTAAATTTCAAATATGAAGTCTTGCAAATTTCAAAGTATAATATTTTTGGAGATGCTCAAAGATGAGATGATACTCTAATATCATGTAAACCACCCCAAATGCAGAAAATGGAGTACTGTATTTAGATTGTTGAGATTTAATGCATGAATACACCTAGAGTAGTCCAGGTACATGCTTCCTTTACCCCAAAAAAATCTATATCTAATGTCAAACAAAACATGGATACAAATAGTTGTGCGTAGTTAACTATGACTCCAATTGCCGAAGACAGAAAGATATCTGTCACATTTTTTTTATAATGGAGATAATAAAATAAATAACAAAACATGATGAATATATATACAATTCCAATGGGTTACCTGGACAAATCATTGATTCATTAGATAGAATTAGGATAGTATAAGATAATACGAAGTTGTGTTCCACCTCTTTATAAAACCAAAATCGAGATTCGAATCATTATGACCAGTTCCAAAGGGAATAAAACAAGAAGACGACCTAATAAGCCCTAAAAGGTCATTATGTCATTCATTATCAAACAAGGACCAGGTCCTAAAATGTCATTATGTCATTCATTATCAGACAAGAACCAGGTCTACATTCGCCAACCGGAAGCTCGACTAATCCTGCTTTACTCTTTCAGAAGAATGTGCATGCCATGACTTGCCATGCTTTTAAAAAAAAATAGAAAGGAACAAATCTTACAATAAACAGGAAGATTAGGCTCAGCTCCTAGTGTTCCCATGAATATATCAGAACACTTGTGAGAACGCACAATCAATGTATAACTTAAAGGTAGGAGAAAAAAAACTCACATGGGAAACACGATTTCAAAACCCGAGGAAGAAGAAGGTGAGAGAGCTCAATCATCGCCATGGTTACACTCTTTACTCCAAAAAGGAGGGAAGAGGCAGATAAACAAGCCTTTATCTACTCTGCTTCGAATTCGGCACGTGTAGTCTAATCACACATGCGAATTGTTTAATGTGCCTTTGATAATTTCTTTTGGGGCTTTTGTATTATATCAAATAATTATCATAATGTAAAATATTACCAACCAAGGGGCTGCTATTAGGGGTGGGTACGGATCGGATAGTACTATATTTTTTGGTATTTGTGATTTGTTTCGTATCTTATGAATATCTGATTTTTCGATTTGCTTTGCTTCGGAGAAATACAGATATTCGGTTTTCCAGATATTCGGAACTTTTTTAAATATTTGCGAATATTTACGGATATTTACGGATATGTCATACACCATGATTTATACACGTAAATCTAACAAAATTATACATGTTTTGTTTTTTTAATATTCTTACATAATATTAAACCAAAATTGAAAATTAGTGGAATTATATGTTCCACACTTTTTTATAATAAAATAATCTTTTTTGATAAAACACATATATAATTTTAGAAAATTGTAGTTTTTAGAAAGATTTTATATTATTTCCTTAATTTAATACATTGTATATTTTTATAAATAACACAAATATATGTTAAAGTAAAATTTATACATATTTAATTGTAGATATTCATTTATTTGTATAAAACCGAGCGGATCGGATATTCGCTTTAAAATTTTAGTATTTGTGATTTGCTTCGTTTTTAACGGATATTAAATTTTAATATTTGCTTTGCTTCGAAGACTTATGGATATTCAGATTTTTCGGATTGAATCGAAACAAATAACGAATCGAATCAAATTTAACGGATAAAATGACCACCCCTAGCTGCTATGTACTATTATTCTATTAATTGACCCCAAACTAATAATGATGGTTAAACTAACCTAAAATGTTGGCCCACAAAATAGACGACGTGTCACGCGCCGTCGCTTCATACAAACCAAAAAAACCGAAGTGGTCAACGTGTTCTGCCTTTTGGCTCTTCCGTAATGTAGAGGACACGTGTCACATCTTCACATCTCTCTCCCCCCTCTCCCGCCAACCTCTCTCTCCCCTCTAATCATCATCTCTCAGTCCAATTAAAATTCGTGATTCTAATTTCTCAAACACACAAACATGGATTTGGTGGGTATTTGATTCTGATCCCTAAAGTTTGATTTTTTCACGATTATTGGGAGAGAGTTCTTTAAGAGATGGCTATGGGTTCAAAGAGGAAGACACCACCCGGGATTCTGCTTCTGAGGAGAATCAGAGGAAGAAACTGGAGCCCAAAGACATTTCGCTACGTGATTCTACTGATCACTTTCATCGCGTACGCTTGCTACCACGCTTCTCGAAAACCCAGCAGCATAGTCAAAAGCGTTTTGCACCCAGAGTCGAACACTAAGCCACCACCACAAGTTCATCATATCAACGAGCGTCCTTGGCCTCTGGGAAACGTGTTCGTCAAGGAAGAAGCGGATGCGAATCGTGAAGATGAATCTAAAGGATGGGAACCGTTTAACGGAAAAGGTGGTACGTCGAGGTTAGGAGAGATCGATGTGGCGTTCCTCGCTTGTTACTCGTTGGGAATGTACGTCGCTGGACATTTGGGCGATACTTTGGATCTGAGGTTGTTTCTGACTTGGGGGATGATCGGGAGTGGGTTCTTTGTTGGGCTGTTTGGGCTGGGCTTTTTCTGGAACGTGCATGCGTTTTGGTTCTTTCTGGTGATGCAGATGGCGGCTGGGTTGTTTCAAGCGACGGGTTGGCCGTCTGTCGTGGCTGTTGTCGGGAACTGGTTCGGGAAGAGGAAGAGAGGGCTTATTATGGGGATTTGGAACGCTCATACTTCTGTTGGGAACATTTGTGGTTCCTTGATAGCTGCTGGTGTTCTTCAGTATGGTTGGGGATGGTCTTTTATAGCTCCTGGTTTCGTCATGTCTTTAGGAGGAGTTCTTGTTTACTTTTTCTTGGCTGCTTATCCTGAGGATGTTGGGTTTCCGGGTATCAATTCTAATTCCGGTAAGTTCATTAAGAGAAACAGAGACATCGAAGAAGAAGAAGAGGAGGAAAGTGTAGAAGCAGATGTTGAATGGGAAAGTGAGGGTTCAGGGTCAGGTTTTAGGTATGAGAATAAAAGAAGTGTTGGCCTTTTGCAAGCTTGTATGATTCCTGGTGTTATACCATTTGCGTTGTGTCTCTTCTTCTCGAAACTCGTGGCTTACACGTTTTTATACTGGTTACCTTTTTATCTCAGCCAAACGAGTAAGTTTTGATAGTCAGATCAGAGAGTTTATTGTTTGAGATAATGTTCTTACATGTTTTTTTATTTATTTATTTGCAGCTATTGGTGGAGAGTATATGTCTGTGAAAACAGCAGGAAACCTCTCCACGCTATTTGATGTTGGAGGCATTGTAGGTGGAATTCTTGCCGGCTATATCTCGGATAAATTCAAAGCCAGAGCTACGACCGCGGCAACGTTCATGTACGCCGCGATTCCAGCGATGCTCGTGTACCATTCCTATGGAGGTGTCTCTCAGACAGTCAACATCCTCCTCATGATGGTTGCTGGTCTGTTTGTGAATGGACCTTATGCGCTCATCACAACCGCGGTCTCTGCGGATCTCGGAACGCACAAGTCTCTACGAGGGGATTCAAGGGCGCTTGCGACTGTAACCGCCATTATTGATGGGACTGGATCTGCTGGTGCGGCTTTGGGTCCTCTTCTGACAGGGTTTCTTTCGACTTTGGGCTGGGAAGCTGTGTTCTATATGTTGGTCGTTGGGGCTCTTTGTGCTGGATTGCTTTTGACCCGTCTGGTTATTGCTGAAATTAAAGAGAAACTTGGATATGTTGATGAAGGTAACATAAGTGATAACCAAATCTTTGTTTAGCTAATCGAAGTGAATTTGCAGAAACGTTTATCTGACTTTATCTTCGGTTTTGCAGTTTCTGTGTCTGAACCACTCTTAAATGACATAAGATGATGAAAAAGAGAGTAGCTGGTGAGCCTGTGTGATCAGAAGCCATTGTTGCAGTTTTGTTCTGTTATGTAATAAGGGTATGCAACAAGTACGTTGTATTCTGTGTTTTGTCTGATGTGATATTCTTTTGTCTAATAACAAATGAAGGCATTGGTTTCCAGCTTTTTTTTTCTCTCTTTTTTCTACCGACACTCGGAAGCATTTTTTTGCATGGTGTTTGGTACTTGTAAGAGGAAACTGATTTGAGTTTTTTGGGTGAAACTTTGAGATCTTCTATGATAATCTTTTGAAGCATTTCGTTCTGTCAAACATCATGAGACAAAAGGAAGTTCAGCAACAGTGTTTTGAGATCAAAGCAGAGATGGAGAATCATTATGTGACCGAATTGGTGCTTCAGCAGTGGTGTCCTGTTTTTTTCAAAATTAGATTGTCGAGAATAATGTTGATCAAATTATATCAATAGAGGAACTACTGGTATTGTCAGATACTTTTGTGTCCACATGTGCCTTGTGACCTTGCAGAGATATGCATAGTCTTCTATCTCGGTTAAGCTTAATGTAGTTTCTCTCCTTCTTCCAAGTTTTGTCATCAAACTGGATGCAGCTACCATGAAAGATTGATTCTTCTTGTTTCATGTGATCATGTAATGAACAAACAGATTATCAAGGACACTTGTTGAAAGATTGGAGCTTACCATAATAGAAGCTTGAAGTTTGTGTCTGGCACTTGGTTTCACTGCATGCGATGCATGTCAATGATGGATAAAAATTACGGCCACATATAGATAGCACATGAATCAATAGACTTTGTTTATTCCGACCTAGTTGAAAGACATGCGATGCATGTCAAAAATTCTTTTTTTTTTTAAGAAAATACTTTTTTTTTTTCAGTTCGAACCTTTTCTATTTTTAGGAAATATTTTCTTTAAAATATTTTTTTTTCGAAATTTAATTTCGAAATCTGATTTTTTTAAAAAACAAAAATACTCTGTTATTTTTAAGGTTAATTAATTTATCCTTAGGTTTTAGATTTGAAAGGTGGTGTTTGAAGAGTGGAATTTATCATTTAAGAAAATAATAATTTAAAATAGTTTTAAAAAAGAATTTTTAGATTTTAAAATAAAATTTCAAAAAAATATTTTCAAAAATTTGGAAAAAGTTTCAAAATCTTTTCTTCGATTCAAAACTTTTTACGAAAATAAAACATTTATTTATTTATATTTATATATTTATAGAGTAAAATTTTATTTATATTTATAGATTTATAGAGTAAAATTATAAA
Source organism: Brassica nigra (assembly GCA_016432835.1). Taxonomy (NCBI): domain Eukaryota; kingdom Viridiplantae; phylum Streptophyta; class Magnoliopsida; order Brassicales; family Brassicaceae; genus Brassica; species Brassica nigra. Next base: position 8,056,595 of record CM028247.1, on the reverse strand, counting down.
GATTTTATTTTTTAATGAAATTTTTTGGTCATTTTATTTTATCTGTTTTTGGTTAAAAAATTACTTTAATTTTTTTTGGAAATTTACCCAACTAGTAATATAATTAAATATATACATTAACTTATACATCATATTTTGTATAATTATATATACATATATATATTTGATCCATTTAAGTATGACTTAATAGATATAAAAAATATTAATCAAATCAAATATTTGTTGAGTTGTGTAAAGAAATGACTAACAAAATTTTTAAATTATTAAGTTTATCTGTATTTAACCACGATGAAATATTTTAGTTGAATAACATATAATCGTTCCATTAGGTTAATTAAAAATTATTTTTATGAGCTAACTTATAATTTAAATATAATATAATATGAATAAAATTGTTATTTTTAAACTTTTTTTATTAAAATTTAAATAAAATTAAATTAAAGTAGGTAAACCAAAATAATAAAAAAACAGTATTAGAGATGATTATATTTCTAGTTTTATTTGAAACAGGCAAAGTTAAAATTAAAATAATAAAATATCAAAACATAAATTAAACTTTTAAAAATGATTTAAAAAATTTATCACGTAAAAAATATTCTGGTTGTTTTCGACCGTGAAGTAAAAAAAAAAAGAAGAAAAATACTTTCTCTTCATTCTGGGTTGGCGAAGACACGTCAGCAATTCAAGAAAAAGACGTATTTAAGCACGTCGTCGACACATAGCCATCGTTTACGTTTCTCAATCGCTCTTTTTTCACCGACGAAAGATCGGCGGAATCTCCTCTTTTGTTGTTACCGGCAGCTCGATCCCATGAATCCTGAATAGTAAGAACGTTCCTCATCATATCTTTCAGATCGATTGTAGCGTCTTTGAATTATATGCTTCTATTTGGATCATCATGTAATGATAATCTTACCAATTTTGGCTTTGTTATTATTCTGTCTGATCGTATTTTGTTTTGTTAGATCTATGAAATTTGGTTGAGATCTGTTGTTTCTTCTCTTGAATTCTCAGATGATTTTCGATTAAATAAAATAAATAGTTGTTGGATTTTGGAGAACTATCGAATTGATTCTCTGTTTTGACATGTGTGTTTCATTTGCAGTGACTATCTGTTCAAGCTGTTGCTCATTGGTGATTCTGGTGTTGGCAAATCATGCTTGCTTCTAAGGTTTGCTGTAAGTTCTCTCTTTCTCTATTCTCAGTGCTGTTGTTGCTCACTTGAAGTGGTGTCTCAATTTTTTTTTTTGTTTTCGTCTTGTGCAGGATGATTCCTACCTGGATAGCTACATCAGCACCATTGGTGTTGACTTCGTAAGCCTCTTCTTTCCACTTATCAAATTAGTTATTGGTAAAATCATTACAAGTTGTAATCATTACAAATCGTTACAGAAAATCCGCACTGTCGAGCAAGATGGAAAGACCATCAAACTCCAGATTGTAAGTTGTCCTGAGTGAGTCAGATTTATATAATCACTATGCTCACTCTGTTTAGTATTATTATCACCAATTATGCAGTGGGACACCGCAGGTCAAGAGCGTTTCAGAACGATCACCAGCAGTTACTACAGAGGAGCTCATGGAATCATTGTATTTATGCTCATTGTCACATTAACATTTCTAACTCCATCTTATCTGACATCCATCAATGATACTCTGAACCCTCTTTTCATTATTGTCAGGTGACTTATGATGTAACAGACCAAGAAAGCTTCAACAATGTCAAGCAATGGCTAAACGAAATCGATCGCTACGCCAGTGAGAATGTGAACAAGCTACTGGTTGGAAACAAAAACGATCTCACTTCACAGAAAGTTGTATCCACTGAAACTGCCAAGGTAAAAATATGCTTCAGAAGTTCGTCACAGTTAAAGGTCTTTTTGGCATTCTTGTCTTGATGATTTACTGTAATGTTTGTTCTGCCAACACAGGCTTTTGCGGATGAACTTGGGATCCCATTCTTGGAGACAAGTGCCAAGAATGCTACCAATGTCGAAGAAGCTTTCATGGCCATGACTGCTGCAATCAAGACAAGGTAATTCATTAATAACCATCGACTGAGCTTACTGAGCTCTTTGACCCAAAAAAAAAGGACCATCAACGCTCATAGATTTGGTTAGAGTAGAGTAAGTCCGGGTTTTTTTTTCTTTGCTTGCAGAATGGCGAGCCAACCTTCAGGAGGATCCAAGCCGGCAACCGTCCAGATCCGAGGACAACCTGTAAACCAGCAATCAGGCTGCTGCTCTTCTTAATCCTCTTTTGGAAACACTTAACATATACATATTATTGTCTCATCCGTTTGAATCTAAGACATCTGAACATCGTTGCTCTTCTTGATCTTATGTGTTTTTGTTTTTCAGTCACTATGTCCAAAAGCTTCTAAATTCTTTGTAATGTACTTGGAACGTAATAAACTGAGGTTTTTTTTTTTTACAGAAAAAGTCTCAGTTAAGTTTACAGCTAAAACATTAATATTAAAAACGTTGGTCGAAGAATGGATCTTTTTCTGCCTCATTTTAACTTAATATTAAAAACTCCCAAAATTGGGTTCGTAGAACAAAACGAGGGTGTAACAATGACAACCGAATCAGAAGAACAAAATCCAAAACCAGGTGAGAGAGATTACATAAACAAAAACAGTCGAGACCAGAGGCTAAAGGACCAGACAGAAGAGCCTTACTTTCCCAAAGTAGGGAACTGTGCAGCGTCTTCAATTTTTGGTGCAGGAGCGACCGTTTTTGGTGCAGCAGTCCTCTGGTTTTCTCCTCCATCGGGTCCCCTTGGTCCACGACCTCGACCTCTTCCGTCAGCTCCTTCTCTTGGTCCACGACCTCCACGTCCTTCCCTTCCACCACGGTATCCACCTCTGTACCTCTCTCCATTCGCAGGTTTCAGAAACTCATTTATGCTCAACGACTACAAAAATCAGATAAACATACAATTGAAGCATAAGATAGATTTTGAAACAAAAAAATGCTTAATCCTTGGGAGTAAACAAGCGAACCTTCTTGGTCTTCTCCTCTTTCTCAACTGGGCGCTTGTCCTTCTCTGTTCCCTGATAACCACACCATTGAAAGGTTCAATAAGCGCACTCTTATTATAATACAAGATTAATGAAACACTAACTCACCAGTTTGATGAAGACCTCATCGTTGTTGCTCTTTTTGTTTGAGAGCTGTTGCATGGTCTCAAACGCTTTTGTGTCAACCTTCCTCTCCTCAATCTTGGTTGCCTGCAGAGCTTTCCTCTTCTCCTCCAAAACCTTCTCATACTCTTCCAGAGTCATCTCCTACAAAAACAGCAAATCACCATTAGATAACACTTCACATGATGAGAAAAGAAATGAGCTCAAAAGATGATTTATGTACCTTGTCCTCGGGCTCTTTCTCTGCTTTCTCTTCAACAGGTGTCTCTTTGTTTGCTTCACCTTCACTACCTTCCTTCTCAAAAGCCAAACTCTTCTCCACCACTGCTGCGGATTCTTCAGTTACTCTGGTGATTGCAACAATAAGAGTTTATTTTCAAGACACCCAATCAAAACATCTAAACCGATTTTAAAAACTTACGGAGGAATTTCATCCTCAGTGGTTCCCCAGTTACCACGGCCAGCTCCATCACGCTTAAACCCATTTCTACTCCACAACAAGTCAACAATCACAAAACAAATTACTACAAGAGTATCAATATTTAAGAAGCTTGCTTTGCTTTGCTTACCCGTGACCTGTTCCACTCTGGCGGTCAAAGTTCCTACGTGGGCGTTCAAAGTCACCCGACTCTCCACTGTTGAAGCCTCCACGGCGACCACCACGACCACGGTATCCACCCACGGACCCACCACGTCTCGCTCCATCTCCTTCTTCTGAGCGTCTGTAGCCTCCTCCAACATATCCGTTTTCATTAGCAGGACCATCATTGTTCCTGGGCTCCCTGTTGAATCCACCACTCCTACCACGTACTCCACCACCGCGAGTTCCTCCAGGTCCGTTCTTGCCCTCCCTCACTAATCAAATTTTTTTAAAAAAACGTAACATCTTATCAAATAAAACTATATATACCTAAAAATTAAAGTGTAATCATATCAATAAATATAATAAATAAACTAATTTATATCCCGAACCTATAACTAACGACCAAACAAAGTCAAGCTCAACTAAACAAGAAGATCCTGATGTCTTCAAGACAAGACTTCACAAGTTTGACTTTATAAACTCTATCAAAGACTAAGCAGCACCAACATAATAAACTAGAATCAAAACTTGAGAAACAGATCAAAGAGAGAGCCTCTCACCAGCTTGAGAAGGAGGAAGCGGCTTAGTCGGCAGCTTACCAGGCTGAACCGGAGCAGGTTTCTCAACCTTCAATGGCTTCGCCGCCACGAGCTTGTGGAGATCCTCTGTGTCATCGTCCAAGAGATCGAAAGGGTTCACGGTCGCCATGAATGAATCACAAACTAGTCCCGAGATTATTTCTTTTTTTTGCGGAATTGGTTTTTTTCCTTTTTTGAGGATGAAGAAACCCTTACTGATTATACGTATTCATGAAGAAAGAATAAAAAAAATCAGAATCGAAGATATGATTCGGACAGCGTTGTTTCGACGCCCAACAAAGTGTGCGAGTGAGTGAGAGAGAGAGAGAGAGAAGAAGAAGAAGCAGCTGCGATAAGAGTAGCAAAACCCTAGCCTGTGATACTTTCCTTAAGTACCTCATCTTCAAAAACTCCGTAATATTATCCTCTGCGCCGGCCTCTACCGTAAGCGAAATCCACGCCGTTCATCTATGTAAGATTAAAATTTTAATCACCATACGGTCTTATTGGGCCGGGCCAGTTAATAGACCGAGATTATACCAACATATGGTTGAATCATTTATCTGCTGTTGCCACGTCTACTGTAAACAAAGTCAGCACCTTTTATTCTCCGTACGATGAATCGGTGGACGTCATTGATTTAGTAGAATTTTTATAGTCAACAAACAGCTTAATTGGGCCAGGCCCGTTAACAGCACCGCTTAGAGAATGAGCTTTCCTTCACGGATCTTCTTCCTTCAGCGATTCCTTTCTTCATAGATTTGATTTCTTCTACAAACAGCGATCGAAAGAGAGACGATCCTTAAGATGGCGACCGTAGACGAGAGTTCATCAGCTAAGAGATGGCTTCCACTCGAAGCTAACCCAGAGGTTATGAATCAGGTATTGTCACTCCTTCCCCGTTTCACAATGTATCCGTTCTCCGATCATCGGAAAGTGAACGTTTCTAAAACTGGGAAGATTCCAGGTCAATTTAGTGATTTCTATCTTCGTATATTGTTGTGTGGTGCAGTTTCTGTGGGGGCTTGGTCTTGCCCCAGGTGAAGCGGAGTGTAATGATGTGTTTGGCTTAGATGACGAACTGCTTGAGATGGTTCCAAAGCCTGTTCTTGCTGTTCTCTTCCTCTACCCCATCACCAAAAAGGTAACTATCAATTGAAACTCATCTCTGAATATGTCTGCCTTGTATTATTGGTTAAAGAGCCCATGTTTTTGGTGTATAGAGTGAAGAAGAGAGAATCGAGCAAGACAAGGAAATCAAGGAGAAGGTGAGTTTCTGATCAACCAAATCTGCCTTGCAATTTATAAATTTGTACCCTTTGTTTCTGTAGTAACGTACTAGTTTCATTCTGGTTCGGTTGTGGATGATAGTTGCATAGTGATCAAGTTTACTTCATGAAACAAACTGTTGGTAATGCTTGTGGAACAATTGGTCTTCTTCATGCTATTGGCAACATTACCTCTGAAATCAAGCTCTGTAAGTTGTTGACATCTATCTATGTGCTTCTCCTTAAGATCAAAGAATATAGAATCCTTGACGATTATCATTTATAACTTTCTTGTTGCTGTTTTTCAGCTGAGGGATCGTTCTTGGATAAGTTCTTCAAAACCACTGCCAATATGACTCCTATGGAGGTTTCTCTATCTTATCTTCTTACTGTAGATTCGATATTTTCTTACTAAAAATCTAACCGTTTTTGTTTCCTTCATGGTTAGCGTGGAAGGTTTCTTGAGAACGACAGTCAAATAGAAGATGCTCATTCTGCAGCTGTTACAGCCGGTGAAACACCGGTAAACTCATACCTCCTATTATTGCTCATGTGTTAGAATATGGAAATATGTTTATTTAGATGTTCCATTGTTTTATTAATTAAAAAATATTACCCATCTTCAGGCTTCAGACGATGTGAACACGCATTTCATCTGTTTAGCTTGTGTAAATGGTAACAAACTCTCACATAAAATAGCAATGCTAAATCATCAGACTCACTTCCAAAATGGCACTAAATTATATATTACAGGTGAGCTCTATGAACTTGATGGAAGAAAAGCGGGACCAATCTCACATGGTACTTCCTCTCCAGCTACCCTGTTGAAGGTACTATAATTATAAACCCTTTCAGTCTTTTTCCAATACATGGAGAGATTCTTTGAAGATGCAATGTTTTGTGTTTATGAAAATGTAACAATTCTTGCGTATATGTTATGATGTGTATCTTTGGGTGGTGTTAAATCTACAGGATGCAACGAAAGTGATAAAGAAGATTATTGAGAAGAATCCGGACACGCTTAACTTCAATGTGATAGCCATCTCTAAAAGTTCCTGATGAGGATGTTCTTAATAAGCGAAGCTCATTAGTCTTGTTTCTGAGTTTATGACTTCATGATCCACGCAGATTTTATATCTAGGTGGATTTTGTTTTACTGCTTTCTGGATCTCCTTTTCTTGTTTCTAAAATTCTTTAAAGTTTATGATCTCACGGTTTTTAAGAGAATGCATTTCTAACTTAGTGACACTTATAAAGCGAAACAAAAGAACCATTTTTTATCCAATCAAGTTTAGAAAAAAACAGATCTTTAATACATGTGTTGGAGTTGGGTTTTTGAACAGTTAATTTAAAGGTATCCGAAAACTCAGCTCGCCAAAGAACAAAGTAAAATGGGAAAGCGACATGATGAACCTGCGTCCATGCTCAAAACTGATGTATTAACTAGTTAAAGATACAGATGATGCATGCATTCAAAGCTTTGGGACGAATCAACTTAAACCCGCATCCTATGGAATATGCGACCTCACCTAGTAAAAGATGACCGATTTATCTTTTGTCTTATTTAGTTTATCCTTCAGCTATAAAAGAATAATTTCCAAAGTAAAGTTACAAAAAAAAAACATGAGTTTCAAAAGTAAGGAAGACTTTTCTTAAAAGTTTTAGAAAGAAAATATAAAAGGATAATTTAGAGACACTCATCTTATTTGTATAACGAGCTCAATTCAAAAATCGAACTCGTTTTGTAATTGTTTTGAACTCACAGGCTATACAACCTAGGAAGGTCATACACAGGCCAAACCATACTTTTGCCATTTTCATACATCTATATATATAACATAAACACACAAAATTAATCTTCGTTACACTTTGATTTTTTATCAACTCGCTAGCGAATTTTCTAACAGGAACTAATAATGTATCAAATATGAGCATAAGTTGTATATAAATACAAAAAAATCTGAAAACTTGGGAGATGTATCACATTATTTTATTTTATTCTGGTAAAATGCATCACATTATTTTTGAAATGGAAGAAGCAAAATGTAATATGAAAAATATTCTGAAACTGAGAAAAAAATAGAAGTGATAAAGAAATCAAAGTAAATATATATTTATTATGTTATTGGAGTATGTATTAGCTATATAAAGATAATAAATCGAATTAAAAATTTCACTTGATGGCAAAAAAAAATAAAAAAATATTCACTTTACACTTCTTAATTGGGGAATCAATTCTGGGTTTTCTCGTCTACTTGTTAAATAAATTTTATACAGAGAAAATAAAAAAAGCGAAAAAGGAAATCGTGAGAAACAAAAAAAAAAGTAACAGTTTCTATTTTGTCGATCAAAAGTAATCGTTCTCTCAAAATCCCTTCTTCGGAATCATCAAAAGAGTCACACACCGTAAGCTCTCCCTTTTATCTTCCTCGTCTATGAATGTTAAAGAGGAAACGAAGCCTCTATTCCGATCTTATTCGTGCGTTTCCCGATTTGCAATTCGAGCGATATGCGTTAAGATTCTGCGCCTTCGATTCGTTTCTTGTTAGGTTTAGGTTCATACTTGCGGCTTGAATCAAATCCTTGGATCTGTTTTTGATTCAATTCCAAATGGTTTTCATCGAAACATTCGATTATTGTTTCTTGTTTGTTGCAGAGGTTTAGGAAGGAAAGGGATGATGATTCGATCGTGAACCTTTGAATTGAAGATTCTGCAGGTTTAGTTTTGTGTTAAAAAAAAATGTGGAGCTCAAGTGAGGAGAAGGTGGCCGGTCTAACACCGGTTTACCTCAATGTCTATGATCTCACCCCTGTCAACGATTACCTCTATTGGTTTGGGATCGGCATTTTCCACTCTGGAATTGAGGGTAATGTTTATTTATTTCCTCTTGCTTGACTGACTGTTCATTGCGCTGAAAGTTTCTCAACTTCATTGTGTAGCTCATGGTATGGAATATTGCTATGGAGCTCACGAGTATTCATCGAGTGGGGTCTATGAGGTAGAGCCTAAGAACTGTCCTGGGTTCATCTTTAGACGCTCCGTTCTGCTGGGAACCACAACCATGTCCCCTTCTGATTTCCGCTCTTACATGGAGAAGCTTTCGTCAAAGTATCACGGTGACACTTACCATTTGATCGCCAAGAACTGTAACCATTTCACCGAAGAGGTTTGCTTGCAGCTCACGGGTAAGCCTATTCCTGGATGGATCAATCGCCTCGCCCGACTAGGTAAAAAAAAAAAGATTCAAACCTCTCCGTTTGTTGCTGTGATTAGCTCAGTTCAATCGAACGAATCTGTGTCTTGTGTTGAGTTTCAGGTTCGTTCTGTAATTGTCTTTTACCGGAAAGCATTCAGCTCACAGCTGTTAGTGCTCCTTCTGAACGCCTTGACTTCTCTGGTAAGCTCCTCCTAATTTAAGAGAGAGTTTTTTTGATGGTACTCTTTTTGTGATTAAAGCAAATCTTCAATGGCTTCCAATTGTAGATGCTGATGAATCAAACTCAGAGGCATCTTCTGTGTCAGATGATGATGATGATGATGAAGAAGGATCAGAGAAGCATCTCATAAACGTAGCAGACAGAGAGGTTGTGTATCTACAAAACAAACCAGTGCGACTTACCAGAGATACTTCTTCCTGAAGCAAATCATCTGAACTTGCAGAGTGTTTGTCAAACAATATATAGCCATGGAAGCCCAAAGGGGTTAAAGTGATATTCGTCTCCTTATAGCTGCGCTTGTTCTACCGGGGAAAAAATTCAGTTTAGTATTCTTCTCATTCTAGAAATGTAAAAAACATATTCCAGATTTTATAAAAATCAAGCCACCCTTTTGCAGTAAAAAGTCTGGAAGATGTCTCCACTTCTTTCATATATTGCTTACTTTTAACATAAAATTATTGTATGTTTTTTTCTTATTATTGATCGTTTAGATCAATAGAGAAAAAAACAAACCGATATCAAAACTAGAAAAATATTAAAAATATCGAAAGAAAAATAAATATTTATATTTATATAATTACTATGCCAGGTGAAGGAATGATATAAAGACAAACATTGCCAAGTTAATGAATGAAAAACTTAAAAAACATATGGATGTAATAAAATCTACTAATGTTATTAAACGGAAGTAGTCTTCCTCATTTAATTTTGAGTCTAAATAGGGTAGAAAAAGCTAACAACCCTTTTTGACTAGCAATCTCATATATATTCACAAGCAATCTCATATATGATAAGAGAGAGAGGGAGCAATCTCAGCAAATAATGGCCAGCATTCTCCGGCGACATGTTCTCCTTTTAACGGTGGCCGCCGTGTTATTCTCAACCGTTCCGGATTCAGGCTCTATTCCATTTATATTGTTCCACGGTAATTAATTTCATCTTCAATATATTTTATGCTTTTCCTTTTCCGATTGACTATAAATGGAAGATAAATGAATTAACTACTAATTAATAGGGGGAAAAAACAGGAATTGGAGATAAATGCTCTGGTGGAGTTAGTAACTTCACGCAACTCCTAAGCAACCTTTCAGGCTCTCCCGGCTCTTGCTTGTAAGTTGTGTCATCAACCTTTAACAAACACTTAACTTCTCTTTGACTCATCTTAAGGGTGTCTTTAATTTTATTTGCAGAGAAATAGGAAACGGAGAAACAGACTCATGGTTCTGTAACATCCCGAGTTGTGATATGTGGAAAGGCTTAAGAGAATTGATTTGGCTACCTATGTCACCAAAGTTGACTTACCTTTTCCGGAGCACATCCTGAAAGAACTCCAGAGTTAAGCGTGCTTGAGCTGGAGTACTGGAAGGAGAGTTAAGCGTGCTTGAGCTGGAGTAGTGGAAGGATGGGTGACCTATCGGGAAGTGATTCGCGATAGCGTGCGAGTGAGGCCAAAGCACGGGAAAAGGTCGGGTGGTGATTGAAGGGTCAGTAAACGATGATTTCGAGCCTTTGGAATTTAACGACCGACCGTCGGATGGGATGGGGCCCACGGGCCGAGAGAGCGGGCGTGGATGGCCCATTAGCCGTGGGCGGTCGGGGCGTTACAGGTTCATGTCACTAACGCACCAAGCGAGTTTAGCGTGTGAGAAAGTGAAGGTGATGGAAGGACTGAGCCAAGGTTACAACATTGTTGCACAGTCTCAAGGAAACTTAGTAGCTAGAGGTCTAATCCAGTTCTGCGACGATGCTCCTCCTGTCATCAACTACGTTTCCTTAGGAGGACCTCATGCCGGCATTGCCGCAATCCCTAAGTGTTCTGTATAGACTTAAATTTTACTAATTCTCTTGATCACTATAATTAACTGCAATGGTACTAATCATGTGTGTGCTTGTTGTGGATGAAGTCTGGTCCATTCTGCGCTATAGCAGAAGCTTTGATGAAGTTAGAGATCTACAACGACTTCGTTCAAGTATATAACAAAACTCTATTTATATCTCTTTGTTCAAGATCAATTTCCTTTAATCATGATTTGAATTTAGTTAGTCACTATGCAGGATCATATTGCTCCTAGTGGTTAATGTCAAGATCCCTGGTGTAAGTTATTTACTTAAAACCAAATTAATTAGTTCTAAATCGATTCCGGTTACCAAACACATTGGCTTTGGTTTTCCCTAGGAAATGACAAAGTATATAGAACACTCCAAGTATCTACCAAAGCTGAACAATGAGAGACCTGACCTAAGAAACTCCACATTTAAAGACCGTTTCATGAGCTTACATAACTTGGTTCTTGTCATGGTACTTTGCTGTCTCCTTTCCCTTTCTTTAATCAAAAAACATGTTTTATAAGCTCATTGAGTCTTAATCCTTGAAAACAGTTCCAGAACGACACAACACTGATCCCTAAAGAAACTTCTTGGTTTGGATATTATACAGATGATGGCTTCGATTCTCTTTTGTCTACTCAACAGGTGAATCTCTCAGTCTCTCTCTTTCCTTTCTTTGTTGAAGATTTGTTCGCTAAAAACTATAAATGTGTTCTTCTTCAGACAAAACTATACATAGAAGACTGGATAGGTCTGAAAGCATTGGATGACGTAGGAAAAGTGAAGTTTGTGAGTGTCTCAGGGGACCACCTTATGATATCGTATAAGGACGTTGTGAAATGCGTTGTGCCTTACTTGATGCACACAAGTTTGTAAATTCTTTAACATGCGAGTCTCTCTCAAAGTCTCAATGTCATTTTATAAGAAAAAATATTTGATCCCAAATCCAAATATATTTGATAATCTCTTAAAACTATGGGTAAAAATCTTGTGTTAAATTTGATATTTAACAAATTACATGTTTAAAATGATTTGACTGTTTGGTGTTATTCAGATAGAGGTTCTGAAAGTAATTAGATGTTAGTCAATACAGATATAATTTCAAAATCTTTCAATATGGGAAAAGGATTTTAATAAATACTTATATTATAGGTAACAAAATCTAAATTATAAGATTGTGAAATGAAGTTTTTCAAGTATTACTATTTTCTTTGAATAACAGCAAATTAAGATCTTTTGTTAAGTAAACGTAATGAAGGTAGAGTCATGATTTTGTCAGCATGGTAGTTAGTGTGACTAATAAGGGCTAATGAAAAAAAACAAACTCCCCTACTTTTTCCAATTATGTTTGTCATCAAGAAGACAAGAACATCTAATTTAATCAGATTTAATTAATTTAAAGGCTTCTAAGTACACATATAGTGGGAGTCAATAATCTAAAAAAGTAAAAGGTACATCACATCAAAAGTTGACCCATAAAACCGAAATAAAGTTAAGACCTAGGATGCATCACATCAAAAGTTGACCCATGTGCCATTTGGAACCACGGGCTCAAAGACACAGACCGTTGGTTGTGGTTGGATGGTCCTGCCACACGTTCGCATGATGGACACATGTGAAGCGTAGTCGGTGGAGTACTCATATGACCATACAACCTCGGTGAAAGCTTTAGTGCCCTCAACTCCGCGGCTTCTCTCTCGAGCCGTCGATTATCTTCAGTCAGTTTCTCTACGCATCTCTTCAAATACTCGCAGTCTACTTCGGTCTGCTTCAGCTTGGTCCTATTAGCCACACAAAAAAAAAATTTGGTTAGCATTGTAAATAAACATTTTCTCTAAAGAGGTAAAATAATCAATTAATGTCCTAAAATGAGTTATATGAGTCTCACCTTGCTCTTCTGTTTTGGAACCACACTTCCACTTGTCTTGCGGTTAAGCCTAACTTCTTAGCCAAAGACAGCTTCTGTTTCTGTAGATTTACCATAAAGCTCATGTTAGATCATATATTTACAAGAATACCCTCTCTCTAATATGATGATGAATAGTGACTTACGGGGTTGAGAGTATTGTGCTCCTTGAAAGTGTCTTCCAGAACAGAAGATTGATCTTTGGAAAGCCTAAGCTTCTTCCGACAAGCCTCTCCACCGTATTCTTCTTCTTCGTCGGAGGTTCCACGTGAGGAAGACCGATCCAAAGTGATGTCGAGGTCATCTCCAGCACCACCTGATGTTCCTTCTCTCTCGCTCCTCTTCTTGCCGCTGATCACGGTGCTAGAGATCGTGCTGTTTGGAGAAGAAACTCCCGTCTCCTCCTCCAAATCAACGGTAGACGGCAAGCTGTTCACGTCTATTTTCCCAAGGAACTGTTGGTTTTGATGATCTGCAAAAATGCAAATGGGTTATTTCGAGATCTATTTGTTTCATGAAGAAAAGATCAAGACCTTGTTGAAGAAGTGTACCTGAGGAGGAAACAAAGGTTTGGTTCCATGGAAAGATCCGGAGATTGGATATGGGTGAAGAAGTGGGGTTGAGATCCAGCTTGAGAGGATGGTGAGTTTGTGCAAACCCCAAGCTCAAACTTAAACTCAAATCCTCTTTTCCCATCATCATGATAAATGTATTCTAGGCCTTGAATATTACTTTAACCCAAGAACTTTCAAAATGTATGGTTTTGTGATATGAGAATATAAAACGCTTCGGTTTTTATGAGTAGAGATGACAATAGAAACTTTGAGTTGTCCTAAAAAGCTCTAATGTTGGTTGTGGAGGAAGTGTAAAGAGGACAACATTAACCTTCTAGGGTTCTTATGGAGATAGAGAGATGCGAAAATGGGATTAAAAGAGATGATTAATATAGGAGTTGAATGAAATGAGAGCTTGTCATGTTGGCAAATTGATATATTAATCGATATAATGACCTTTTGAAACCTCTATTAATTATTATCACCAACTGTTGCCTCATTGTCGTTCACTTTTTCTTTGTCTTTTTCCTTCTTTTACTATTATTATGCGTACATCATATAGGTCCTCTCTTTCCATAAACTAAAATTTTCTGTACATGTATGGAATCCAAAGTACTTTAATTTCAAAATTATAATTTACACTCGCATCATCAATATCTTCTTGTAAACTCCTGCGCAAAAACAAAAAGAAAATTTTATTTTTAACGTGTGAAAAAAATATGGTATTTCTATAGAAGAAAAGAAACTCTGATTAGTCAAAGATCACGCACGGGTGAGAGACCAAATATGAAAATAGTTGGCAGTAATTTGTTGATTAAATAATGAAATTATGGAATACATCAATTGGTAGGTACAAAAACACAATCCACATGAATCTGAGCTCCTTCAAAGTTGTGGGCCAATCAACTGCTGTGATCCAATCATATCCATGTGGGACGTGGGATCTATCACTATTCACTACAATAACACCATATTCATGGATACAACTTATTGACTGTTTCTCTATATGTTCATCTCAAGATTTTAGTGCATCATTAACGGTAAGGGGATCTTAGGGTGTTTTTTTATTTTTTGTTTTTATTTTTTTGCCTGATTTTAAAAAAAAAATTAAAAACAAACTAATCGCGGACCGCCACGTATCAGTGGAGCCCGCGAACAGTACAAGAGCCAACCGAAAATGCCTCTTGCAGAAGAGATGGAAGGGATGAGTTTTTAAAAAATAATGGAACCTATGAATATTTTATAAATTTTTTTTAAAAAAAAAACAGCTCTAAGAGCTTGGGTTAAAGATGCTCTTATATACTTTCAGTATCCATTAGCTTATAGAACGTGATGGTAAAAAACTAAATAAAAAAAATTAGTTAAACTATAAAAACCATCACAATTTTTTTTGGTGCATAATCTCTGACAAGACGGGATTATGTTAAAAGAATGTAAAATATGTTTCTTCACTATTGAAAGATGATTTATTATTACGCGAGTTTCCACAAAAGAATGATTTAGTAGAGTTTTATTTAAAAGAGAACTGATGAAATAATCAAAAAAAAATTAAAATTAGGAAATTAACTATGAATTAGAGAGATATCGGAAGAAAAAGGAAGAGAGAGAAGGAGAAGGATGGTTAATTTTAGAGTGTAATTGTATGTCACAAATAGAATAAAACTAATAGAATAAAACATTTTTACTCTCGTTTACTCTACTTTTCTACTAATCAGATGAAAATGTGAAAAGACAGTTACTCCATTTTATTCTAATTTATTTTTGTCTTATATGATTTTAGAGTAAAACTTTTATTTTCTCGGAGGTAAATTCAGAGTAAAAAAATAAGGCAAAACATTTACTCTAATTTTTAAAATTCTTTCTCTCTCTTTTACTCTATAATATTTTCACCTGATTACTCTGAGTTGTTACCAATCACACTTTTAGTTATTTTTTTTTTGTGGTTATAGGATCAAATTTCTCTTTATTTAAAAGGGGTTTGTTAGAGTTGTATTAATTTAATAAAATAAAATTTGAGAACTCTACAGTTTTGGGCTCGAGAGGGTAACATGGGCAGGTAGGTCCCCTCACGTGACTATAAGGGACCCGAAAACACTCGACCCGGCCGTGCGTTTTCTTTTGTTTCCTCACACGCCGACAGCTTATCATTTGTATCGACGCGCCTTTTAATCATTTTCGCTCCTTTGTAATCATTATACGCAAAATTTGCAAAGAAAATGTTTTTTTAAACAACTAGAATATCAAGTCAATACATTTTTTCTGAATGTTTTTTTTTTTAACTTCTGAATGTTAAAACGCAGTCTCAATCAATACGTATAAACAAAGATTCACGATTAAAAACTTCGATAATACAATTTGTTATTTTCTGATGATGTAATCATTTGAGGCGTTTATATATGTTTTGCTTTTTGGGTATGACTAATAACGTTCAATGCTGTTAAATCATGTTTGATGCGCAGCTTGATAACATACTAATTGGCTGTGGACTAACGTCACCATCATTAGGGAACTTTAAATGTCTGGACCTAGCTTTTCTTTGTTCCCTATTATGTTTTCGAATACTATATAGTCTCTCGAACATGTATTAATTCGATTGCTTCAAATCTATTATACTTGAAAAATACTTAGTGGCATCGAAATAACGAGCAAGAAAGAGGCCTAGCAGTTAAAAGAAGATAATTCCAGTTTGACGTTTCACATAGCTGCTTTTATCAATTAGTGATATTCGATCGATATATATATATTAGATTATTTTAACATACTGTATAAAAATTCTGTGAATATTACTTTTATACCTGCATGATTATTGAGATTCTAGTATCAATTAATTCTATCAATAATGGTTTTGGGATCTATGTTTTCTGAAAAAAATATATATATATATATACACACTAGTAAATATGAAAAATCTTCAAGGAATGCTCGTAGTTAAAAATTAGAAAGGACCAAGTTGGCTCGTGCGATATATCCTCCCATGTGGAACAGACGTGGCGCACACATTCCTAAGCTAACTACACAACCCATTACAGCGAAGCACACGTGTGCTCTTGTCCACCCACACGTGCATTCATGGTCAAATATTCCTATGCAGCTATGCTCTTCTTGGTTGTCCCCAGTCAGTGGTCAAATAAGATTTTCTTAATTAGTAGTCTCAAATGGAAAGATTTTATTGATTTGTTTTTTTTTAACAAGGGAAGATTTTATGTATAACTTTTAAAAGAGAAGGTTTATTCATTCTTACAAATGAGAGGAATATATTCATAACTCTAAGTGAGAAGACTTCTCTTGGTGCTGAGTAGAAAGATGCACAACATCAGTAGCCATTAGAGGAAGGATTAGGAAGGATATAAAATATAAATGATCAATTAATTCTTCATGGTCTGCGGATGGATGAGATTAGTGTGGAGTATATATAAGATGCATGTTCGACTTCTTATCCAAATATAACTGAAATAATTAATCTTATATATCATTACATAAATAAATTTAAACTTTAAAGGTGGTAATAGCTTAATAATTTGTTCTTAATCTTAACACTATAACATACATAGTAGGAGTATAAACGTCATCCTCTAATGCTAGATGACTATGTTGCTTTCCAAAGCTGGATCCATGCGGTTTATACAAACCTTTATTCGTGTATTTTTACTTTACGTTAGTTTAAGACAAGATCTTAAGCGTAATTTGTACGAAGACTTAGTACAACGCACACACGTCTGACTATATTAGAGTATCCTATATGAATGTTTTATTACAGTATAATTAAATTTTCATTTACTTTACATTAATCAAATGATTTTGCACACTTAATTTAACCTATTAACCTTCCAAACTTTGAACATTGGCTAAAGCCACAAAGTTGAATATATTTGAAAATTGTTCTCCAGAAACATATAGAGTACTACTATTTCCTACTCGTATGTATTTTATTCTTATGCTTATACAATTTTAATGGGTGAGCTGTTGCTCATGTGATTGATTCATCGGTTAACCAAAAATCATTTGGAATATCTTCGGTCTATAATGCGAGACACGTGCCATGTTTGATATCTACATTGTACATACGATTTGTTTTAGGTGTGTGTTGATATATGTTTTGAACCTATTCTAGCTCTAACAACTATATAAAATTCTCTTATAATAAATCTATCATTTTGTGTGAATATTAGCCAATTTGATAAATCACTTTGAATCTTTATGTCATTTATTTATCGTGTTTAATAATATGTTTCCGCATTGTTCTTCTCAGATCTTGTATAACAGTGTCTGTGATGTAATCATTAAAGAGTTGCTCTCAAGTGAATCGGTTTTTCGGAAACAAGAGGAGCCCACTTCGAACATTACACTTCATTTTCTTATTAGTCGTCCAGAACTACATGTGAGAGCGATTAAGTTCTGATTTGGAACTGAATATTTAATTTCCTTAAAGAAACGATCAAAATATCATAATAAAACCGACAAAATGAGTATTTGGCATCGCTATAGAAAAACGTACAAACGGTGCGAGTCAAATGATTATGGACTATAATCATTAAGCGATGAAACACAAAAACGCATAAAAGTTAACCTATGATATGTCCTGAACCTCCTATATAATTGTTTCCATTATTGTAGTAATAAATTAATAATGACGAGTTCATAATTAATGGACAGCCTTCTCCAAACTAAGCATGCTCATGCAGATAAACGAATATTTACACAAAAATCACAGTGTCATAAAAGCAAATAAATGATCATCAATTATCATAGTTTATCTTAGATATACTGGATTTGAAATCCTGAGAGGAGAGCCCATTGAGGATACAATGAGAGGAGAGCCCATTGAGGATACAATGAGAGGAGAGCCCATTGAGGATACAATGAGAGGAGAGCCCATTGAGCTTCTTGCGGATATAGATATATCACCTTAGGACCTTAGGCTTAAGAATTAAGATGCCACTTGTTTTGTCACATGAATATGAACGATCAACATATTTCTTTGGGTGAGGCAGTGGCAGACTTGAACGAAATTTATTCTCAGAATAGTTTAGAATTTATGGAGTATAAAACTATACGGATGGTAATCTGTATATAGTAACTCTTTCCCAAATGCATATACTAAGTGTTTAGCTTAGGTATCATGGATCATGATGTGAGACTCCAATCCCGACAGAGATTAATGACATTGTAATAAATCGGGAAGTTGTAATCAAATTTTTTGCTAATGCAGCCACTGCTGAACAACTCGATCCCGTCATCGATTTGATCGATACCTGCTCATTGACTGCCAAAGTTATTGGCAATCCTTGGACCTTGGTGTATGATAAAATGGATTATGAGGACAGTAAATCGCAGATCATTGAAGAGCCAGGGGGCATAAGGTCAGTGTGTAGTTAATATCTTTCTCATGGGGACAAGCACAACAACTAATCTACATGCTAGACTTAAGAAAGGCCCGCCATCATCTTTGTAAAATAAATTCGGTTCAATACAATAAACTTCTCGGATCTTATCTTTGTTTCCTTCGTGCAATGACTTCCCATTTTTCTCCTTCACTTGAGACTTCCCTGTATCTCTTCTCAGTCTCAGTTACCCTTGTGGCCAATTTCTTCAACTCACAGCAGAACTCTGAGACATGGTCTACTAAACCTCTCCCAGAGAGAAAAAAAAGATCTCTAGCTGATAGTGTGCTTTTTAGGGTAGGCTGATCATCGCTCTAGATGTAAAAATTGAAGTGGTCAACGTCTCACATTTGTGACACTTTCACCTTTTCGATGTAATATGAATTTATGCGGGACTACCATAATTTTTCAAGCATTAAACTGTAGATTTTGCTGCTTTCTCTAAGAGACCTTATGAGTCTCAGTTTATATGGTTTGACAAAACTTTTCTTAACCTGATATATGGTTGTTTTGCTTTGGCAAGTTAAAAGGAAAAGAACACAAAGAAATAAAATTTACTCCACCATGAGATTTATTGATTTAATTTAACTACACAAAGCATCACACTAACCGATTTTTTCATTATGGATAACTCAAAATCGAACCACCCTCTCTCTTTGTAAAATAGTTTATGAACTTACCCCATATATTTACTTATAAAACTTTGTTTCTACTAAGTTTGAAATGAGACAAGACCATGCCTCTTGAGATATATTTCGTCTTCCTATCTTTTACTGTTGTGTGTTCTGGATTCTAGACCATGTCACCAAGCATACCTATCTACCCTGCAACAAACCAGAAACAAGTTCCCAACTACTTATTCCCATTGCTCATAAAAAAAAAAGCAATAGATAACATTTAAGGCATGAAAATGATAAAGCTTCAATAAGGGAGATGGCTTCACCTTTTGTCGACGTGTTTATGGGGCCGATCATCTCTGCAAATGAAATACAACAGCTGTTAATTTCTTGTCATTGATTGAATATTACAACACAATGCAACTACTTCATACAGTCTTACGGATCAATGTAGTTTAAAGGCCAGGTTGATCACAACAAGCCTAAACGTACCTTAGCCGGAGAAGTAGAAACTCTGAAGCAATCAGCATTCATCCCCACGAGACACAACCCAGGGAAGATAACCTACACTCGCAGAGTTCAACGATGAGACGATGCTAAAGAGGTTAAAAAATCTGCTTGAGTGAGGCAATTCGTCGAACACTTTGTGACTTACATCGAGATGCTTCTGCAAGTTCTTTGCCCTCTTTCTCGGTCGACGAGACGGCCTGTTCCCGCTCATGCTGAACACGTCTTCCTCGATCTCGTCTCTAGAAAGAGCCACCCAGAGCCTGTGATTCTCGCTCTTCGCCTCCACGCCGCCGCCGCCGCCAAGCCCGGGAGACTCCGCCGGGATCCCTCTCTGCCTGTTCGATTTCGCCTCCACCGCCGCGACCGGGGGTTTCTGATTCTTCGCCTCCGAAGCTCCTCCTCCGCCGCAGACCTCCGCGGTGACCACGCCGTTTCCCTTCTTCGAACCGCCGCCGCAGGCCTTCCTCGGCCGGAGATTCCACGTCCTCTTCTCGTCCTCCTCATCCTCCGCCGACACCGGAGCTTCCTCTTTTGGCGGCGGATTCTCATCGGATTTCACCTTCTTTTGGTGATCGTGGTCGGAAGACGGAGCGAGAGAGTAGAAGGAGAGACGCGGCTGACGAGACGATCGTGACGCTACGGTTCGGTTGGAAACAGGCGGCGGCGGCGTCTCCTCCGATTTGGGGTCGACGTCAGTGACGGCAGAGACTTGAGGTCCAAGCGTGAGGGAAGAAGAGAAGCCGTGGCGAGACTTCATATTCGCCGGCGAAGCAGACATTGGGGACGAGATTTATAAAACGAAAAAGCTATACTCGTGGGATGCTTGGTAGAGAAGAGAGATCAAAAACCCTAAGAAGAGAGCAGAGAGAGAGAGAGAGAGGGCGATCTAGAAAGGACGAAGGAGATTTACGGAGAGGAGGAGGGGAGGGGAAGGGGGGTGCATGCGTTTGTTTCTAATTTTGTTTTTATTATATTTTTTCCTTGATTCTTCTTCCTCCTTTCTTACAAGTCTTTCCTTCTTTTCTCCATTTTATTTCTTTCCTATTGGACCTTTCTTTATTATATTTAATTTAACAATAATAAAATTATATGTAAGGTTTTATAGTAAGATTCAGGGAAATAATCCTTTTCATTGAAACTAATGTAATAATACACAGACAAAAGGATCAAATTATTAGTAATGACATGAAATTGGGTTACAAGATTTTAATGATATTACTTCTATAGGAGTTTTAAACTAGTATAATCTAGATCTGCTGTTAGCATGCTATAAATTATAAACACATTACTTAGTTATGAGAATCTTCTAAGAGATTTTTTGTTTGTCACACGAGATTATTGGCTAATAAATGGACCAAAGAATTAATGGCGTTACTTAAATGGATATTTCTATTTTGTGTCATGAAATGGCAACATTCTTTACGGTTTAGGCTGCAGAAGCTCTGGGGCCATCTAATATTGTAGGCCGATTATGAGTTCTTTGTAACTTTTGAAACATTATGCCAGGCCGATAAATCGATGGGCTTCTCTTTCTCATATACATATGAAAAGCCTTTTCTTTTACTAAGTCATAGGTCTCAGTCTACTCTACACAACAAAATTAGGGCATCCCTAAGTTTTTTTTTTTTTGGTTCTTGGTTCTCAAGGAATAAGTTAATACTAAACTACCCTTACCCTTTAAAGACCGAGTGTCATAGGCCCAATAACGTAAACCAACCTGTGGGCACGGTTTGTTGAAAACTTAAAAGTTCGAAATACGGTGAGAAGGAAGCCACGTTAACAGCTGAGATTTTATCGTGGGGATCCCATCAGATCCGATGAAAGTCATATGGTATATTCTATTTGCCTTTCTAATTTCGTCCTACTCGTGACCGCGTGGCCGAGATAAGTGGGTCCTACTTATCTTAATCCAATCACTCATCGTGAATCATGATAGGACATAGAAATAAATAAATACAGTATGTTGTAAACCTCTTTGGAAAGGCTTTTATACACTTTTGTTTTTAACACTTAAATTTCATTAAAATATCAGAAAATGATCACAAGGATCGATTACAATCATGGCGATACGAAATTCACAAGGATTAACTAAACAAATGGCTAAGTCAAGAAGGATAATCCACTGCAATGTATGAATGATATCGAATAAATTAAAAATTTGGAAAGGCTTTTATACACTATATATAGAAAAAATTAAAAATTTGACCTTAACAGAGAAAGAGTAATTCAATTATTTACATCTCCAAATATTTTTAGCTTCAAATTTTGTTGTTTCGAATATTCCAACTGGAAATATTCCTAGCTTCGAATATAAACTTTTTTAAAAAATATATATACATGCAAGTTGTTAAAGGCTTTAAAAAGTTATGACACATATGTTAATTATAATATTGACCGTTTTAGACTTCAGAACAATTTTTCACATGATATTGAAAATAAAAAGTTTAAAGCAATACAACTTTTATATCAACAATTATGCATTCTGAAAATATGAATTAATTGGTTTCACAATAATAAACTACCCCAAAGTATAAAGTTACTTTTTACCAAAAAAAAAGTATACAGTTACATGTTTTGGTCTTTAGTCAAATATTAGCAATAAATTTATGAGCATACATGCAAAGATTTGTTGAGAAAAATGGAATATATCAAAAAATAGTCTTCAAGTTAATAGTAATTCATTTTCAAAAGGTTTCGAAAATAAATAATAAAGAGTAGTATATTTTAGTCAAAAAATAATAATAAAGATTATTGCTTTGACTAGAACACAAGGAAATGAAAAAGAAAAAAAAAAACAACATGCGACACAGCAGATAACTTGTGTAATAAACCCGACCAGAAAAACCCCCTTTATAACCATCGCCTCTCTCTCTCTCTCATTTCCCCTTAATCAGATTCTGTGCTTGAGAGATTTATCTTTGTTGGATTAAGCTTGAAGATTAAAGAAGCTTAAGGAGTAAGCTAAGAGACCTAATCCTACCGAGATATGGAGATAGAGACATAATGAGTTAGGAGTTATCTAGAGTTATGTTTATCTACTAGGATTAGGACTTATAAACTCTATATAAGAAGATATCAAGATGTGATATAACAATATAGAGTTTGAGTTTATAAGAGCTTGAGTTTTGAGAGAGTTTCTCAAGTTATTAATAAGAAGAGCATATTCGTGTTTTTTTGATCTTTGAATACTAGATTTGGTATCAGAGCTTCAACAGAGAGAGACGAGATTTCCATTGTTCTTCGTGAAATATAAGAATCATGGGAGATCTTCAAATCGTGACAACGACTGGAACCGGAGAAAGAGAGACAAAGTCGATCAAGTGTCCTATGCTCACCTCGAGCAATTACACCGTATGGTCGATAAGGATGAAGATCATACTTAAAATTCATGAAGTCTGGGAAATCGTTGAGACAGCAGGGGATAACACCAAAAAGAATGATATGGCGATAGGACTGCTGTTCCAAGGAATTCCTGAGACACTTATCTTGACAGTTGGGAAGTTAAACACAGCCAAGGAGATCTGGGACGCCATTAAGACTCGATACGTTGGAGCAGAGAGAGTTAGGGATGCAAGACTGCAGACGTTAATGGCCGAGTTTGACAGATTAAAGATGAAGGAGACAGATAAGATTGATGATTTTGTTGGAAAACTGTATGAGATTTCTTCAAAAACAGCCGACCTAGGAGAAGAAATCGAAGAACCAAAGCTGGTTAAGAAATTTTTGAAGTGTCTTCCAAGGAAGTACATTCAGATGGTGGCTTCGATTGAACAGATGCTGGATTTAAATAAAACAAGCTTCGAGGAGATAGTAGGAAGATTGAAAGCCTATGAGGAGCGTATTGCAGAGGATGATGAAACACAAGAGGAACAGAGCAAGTTAATGTATTTAAACTCCGAGTCTCAGTCCAATCGAGATTACTATGATCGATCTAGAGGGAACCGAGGACGAGGAGGTCGGTATTTTGGAAGAGGAAGAGGTCGGGGACGTTGGAATGATACAAGAGATGCATCCAAGATCATGTGTTTCCGTTGTGACAAGTTAGGTCATTACGCATCCTCCTGTCCGGACCGTCTACTTAAGCTGCAGGAAACACAAGAAAGTGAAGTTGATGATACGCAAGGTGCAGATGAATTGATGATGCACGAAGTTGTGTACTTAAACGAAGAAAAGGTTGTACCAAGCAAATATAGAGAAAACGCAGCAGAAGGGAATATGTGGTATCTTGACAACGGAGCTAGTAATCACATGACGGGTGATAGACGTTACTTCTCGAAGCTCAATGAAACAATCACTGGAAAAGTGAAATTCGGAGATGACTCTCGCATAGATATCAAGGGGAAAGGAGCTATTGAGTTTGTGGATGGAAACGGAGAGCTAAGAACAATGTGTGACGTATACTATATACCAGACCTGAGAAGCAACATAATTAGCTTGGGCCAAGCAACTGAAGCTGGCTGTGACATAAGACTGAAAGGGGAAAATTTGACCATGCATGATCGAGAGGGAAAGCTACTCGTCCAAGCTTCAAGATCTAGGAACAGATTATACAAAGTACACATGGGGATAAAGGATCACGAAATGCTCTCAACCGCTAACTGAGTCAAGCAGGTGGCATACGAGATTGGGACACGTCAATCACGAAACAATACGATCAATGATACAAAAGGAGTTAGTCACAGGAGTTCCACAATTAAGCTTCGAGAAAAAGATATGTGGTTCATGCCTACTCGGAAAACAAACACGGAAGGTATTCCCTCAAGCTTCTTCATACCGAGCAAGCAAGATATTAGAGCTGATTCATGGAGATCTTTGTGGACCCATAACACCAACCACTCTAGCCGGTAACAGATATATTTTGGTTCTCATCGATGATCACTCGAGATATATGTGGACAATCCTATTAAAGGAGAAAGGTGAGGCATTGGAGAGATTCAAGAAGTTCGTTACAACCATAGAACAGGAAACAAAAGAGAAGATACGAACATTCAGAACGGACAGAGGTGGAGAATTTGTATCACAGGAGTTCAACGTTTTTTGTGAGTTCAGTGGAATCAAGAGACATCTTACAGCTCCCTATACTCCACAGCAAAACGGGGTAGTTGAGAGACGGAACCGAACACTTATGGAGATGACGAGAAGCATGTTGAAGCATATGCAAATACCAAACTGGCTGTGGGGAGAAGCAACTCGCCACTCAACTTACCTCTTGAATCGTATTGCAACCAGAGCGGTTAAAGACAGAACACCGTATGAAGTTTATCGGAGTAAGAAGCCGAACCTCGGTCACCTGCGAGTCTTCGGATGCATATGCTATGCAAAGACAGTCAAGCCACACCTAAAGAAGCTAGAAGACAGGTCATCAATGCTAGTTCACCTTGGAACAGAGCCCGGATCTAAGGCCTATCGATTATATGAACCAAGCACTCGAGAAAATAAGAGTGAGTAGGGATGTTGTCTTCGATGAAACAAAGGGTGGAATTGAGTCAGCAAAGCTCACAACACGAAAGGTCCGGAACTTCGTTATTGATCTCGAGAGCATTCGAAACCGTGGCATCGAAGCTGAAACAGAGCAACAAGCCAATGATACACTGGCGAAGCGCTATACGAGAATGACGGTGACGAAGAAGAAGTTAGTGATGGTGAAGAAGAAGAAGCTAGCGAATTAGAACATACAGTTCGAAGATCAGAGACAAGTTACGCCAAAATATCTAGATGACTATGTACTCTTAACAGAGGAAAAGGAGAGTATGTACTCATGTGTCTTGACGATGAACCAAGAAACTTTGCTGAAGCTAAGGAATCAAGAGAATGGACTCTAGCATGTGAAGATGAGATGTTATCGATAGAAAGGAATGGGACATGGACGCCGTCGAACTTCCTCCGAGCGAAGCGTCGGTTTAAAATGGGTTTTAAGCTTAAACGTAACTCGACGGGAGTATCAGTAAATATAAGGCTCGCTTGGTCGCAAAGGGATACGTGCCGAAGTACGGTGTAGACTTTGAGGAGGTCTTTGCGCCTGTAGCTCGAATCGAGACAATCCGCCTACTCATTAACCTTGCAGCTGCTAATGGATGGGAGATACACCATCTAGATGTCAAAACAGCGTTTCTACATGGTGATTTGAAGGAGGTTGTATACGTTTCACAACCAGAAGGGTTCGAAGTCGAAGGCTCGTCACATAAGGTGTACAAGCTTAACAAAGCTTTGTATGGCTTAAGGCAAGCTCCTAGAGCATGGAATGACAAACTAAACTCTATACTTAAAGAGTTACAGTTCAAGAAATGCTCGAAAGAACCCTCTGTTTATCGAAGAAAGATAGGAGAAGATCTTGTGTTGGTCGCCGTTTACGTCGACGATTTGTTCATCACAGGGACAAAAGTGGATAGTATCTGCGAGTTCAAGAAAGAAATGTCAACAAGATTCGAGATGAGCGACTTGGGAAAATTAACTTACTACCTTGGGATTGAAGTAAATCAACATAGGGATGGAATCACGTTAAGTCAGAGTGGTTATGCAAAGAAGATACTTGAAGAAGCCGGCATGAAGAACTGCAACGCAACACAGACACCCATGGAATCTGGTCTTAAGCTCTCTAAAGCTGAGAAAGAGAGGTCCATCGATGCAACAGCATATAGAAGAAACGTGGGATGTCTTCGCTACTTGCTCCACACTCGACCTGATCTATCCTATGCTGTTGGTGTGCTGAGTCGCTACATGAAGGATCCAAAAGAATCTCACGGGGTAGCAATGAAGCAGTGTTTGAGATATCTTCAAGGCACCACAACATATGGGCTATCTTTTGAGCGTGTGACATCGAGAACGAAGCAGCTTATTGGTTATAGTGACTCGAGCCACAATGTGGATCCAGACGATGGGAGGAGCACAACTGGTCATGTGTTCTACTTAGGAGAGAGTCCGATCACATGGTGTTCGTCTAAACAAGAAACGGTTGCCTTAAGCTCATGTGAAGCAGAGTTCATGGCAGGTACAGAGACAAGACAGGCGATATGGCTTCAAGATTTACTCGGGGAAATTCATGGTTCATTGGCGGAGAAGGTTACAGTACGGATAGACAACCGTTCAGCTATAGCACTCACAAAAAATCCGGTTTTCCATGGACGAAGTAAACATATCCATACCGATATCATTTTATCCGGAGTGCGTTGAAGATGGTAAAATCGAAGTTGAGCACATTTCCTGATAAACAAAAGCGGATATACTCACAAAGCCACTTGGAAGAATCAAGTTCAAGATAATGAGAGATCTTATTGAGTACAGGATTTGTCAAAATTAGATTTCAAGCTTAAGGGGGAGATTGTTGGATTAAGCTTGAAGATTAAAGAAGCTTAAGGAGTAAGCTAAGAGACCTAATCCTACCGAGATATGGAGATAGAGACATAATGAGTTAGGAGTTATCTAGAGTTATGTTTATCTACTAGGATTAGGACTTATAAACTCTATATAAGAAGATATCAAGATGTGATATAACAATATAGAGTTTGAGTTTATAAGAGCTTGAGTTTTGAGAGAGTTTCTCGAGTTATTAATAAGAAGAGCATATTCGTGTTTTTTTGATCTTTGAATACTAGAATCTTCGATCTGATCGACGGCGGCGGAGGATCCGAAACCTATTAGGATATGACTCGCCGTTGTTCTCACTGCAACCAAAACGGACACAACTCGCGAACATGTCCGAATCGTGGTGTTAAGCTCTTCGGTGTTCGTCTCACAGAGGGCTCGATCCGGAAAAGTGCCAGTATGGGTAATCTCAGCCACCACTCCTCGGGGTCAGGATTGAGTGGACTCGGGTCGAACAATCCGGGCTCTCCCGGTGATGGCCCTGACCACGACGGTTACGCCTCCGAGGATTTTGTTCCCGGCTCCTCCTCCTCTAGCCGCGAGAGGAAGAAAGGTAACGCGTTTTCCAACTTTATGGGACTTTATAGAATCATCTGAACTTGATGATTGTGGTGGATTGCTGTTTTAGGGAATCCATGGACGGAAGAGGAGCATAGGATGTTCTTGATTGGTCTACAGAAGCTCGGGAAAGGTGATTGGAGAGGTATCTCTAGGAACTATGTGAAGACGAGGACACCTACTCAAGTTGCTAGTCACGCTCAGAAGTATTTTATCAGACAGTCTAATGTCTCTCGCCGCAAGAGACGTTCTAGTCTCTTTGATATCGTTCCTGATGAGGTCAGTTTCTACATTGATCTACTTGATGCTTTAACTTGTTCAAAGCGGGTCTCTTTTCATGTTACAGATAATGGATTCTCAAGAACTGCAAGCTGAGGACATTCCGATGCAGGGGACTGACTCTGTTCCGGGACCATTGATCCCGGAGACGGAAGAGTGTGAGTCCATGAAATCAACCAACTCTAGTGTTGACGAGCCGCCAACTATGACGGCTTCTGCTTCTTTTGTACCTGAAGAGACCATCCAAACGCAGCTACAACCACCTCCTGGTTCATTCCCTGTGCTATATCCAGCTTACTTCTCACCATTCTACTCATTCCCCTTCCCGGTTTGGCCTGCTGCGTATGTTACCGAGCCGGCAAAGGAAGAGAGTCACGAGATTCTCAGGCCAACAGCTGTGCACTCAAAAGCCGCCCCGATTAACGTTGATCAACTTCTTGGTATGTCTAAGCTCAGCCTCAAGGAGTCTAGCAAAAACGGTGTGTCAGAACAGTCTCTTTCACTGAAACTCGTTGGAGGTTCGTCTTCAAGGCAATCTGCCTTTCATCCAAATCCAGCTAGTGGTGGTGGACCGGACATGAACACCGTGATTCATGCTCTCTAAAGATGTACCTGATGCGATGATTGTCTCTCAGATTTGTAGCCGTAGCCAAGTGACAGACATGACTAGACAACAACAACAACAGTTGTGGCTGGGCTCTCAGAATTAGTTCTTGGTTATATTATACAATTGTTTTAGTTAGGTTTGTTTGAATTGCTTAGTTCAGCTTTGTTTGTTAGGGTGGAAAAGAAAGAAAGATAAATGTTACTGGCCTTTGCCTTTGTTTTGGTTTAAGCATAACCGTTAATTTCGTTCAAAGATGTATTAAAAAGGTTATCATTCTTAGGATTTATTACAATAAGTTTCTTATGAAGATATCTTCTTTCCGTCATCCTGCTGGTTTTTATTTCAGTTGATCGTTCATAATCACAAATGCACATAGTGTTGGTTGGGAACTTGGAGAGACAGAGTCTCCCATGTATCGACGTATGCATTTTGTTCAGTTTCGAAGAACCAAACTGATAAATTAGACCGGAACTTACCAATATCCGAACAATTCCTGTTTTTTTTTAATACCTAAAATACAATTTATATACTTTAAATATTATATATGTACTTTTTAAAGGTGACTAACAAATTAAATTATTCAAAATCGAATTATTCAAATGATATACATTAATCTGAATTATCCAGTATTTTAACTTAACAACCTTACTTATTTGGTATTCTGTACGAACAATCCGAATTGTCTGGTATTTTTTGAATCGTTCAAATTATCCTAAAAAGTTAAACTAAACCGAAATCAAATAAAACATGAACTTGATCCAAAATTTTTAAAATATTAAATCAGTTTCCAATATTTATATCAGAATCTAAAGAACCGAAGCAAACTGAGTCAAAACCGAAGCAAATTTTATAAATATTCGAATGATTTACATAAATATAAAGAATCGAAAATGAAATAATCGAACCAAAACGAAAACCAAATGATCACGTCTACCCATGCCAGTGTCCTATTATGTGGGATAAGATACTAAGAAGAAAAAGTGGGAAACCGTTATGGCCTTGCCAAAAAGCTTCTTCTGTAATGGGCCTACGATGTGTAGTGAAAGCTCAATAAAAAGCTAATGGGCCTTACTAAAGGTTAGGGAAACCCTAGCTTAGCTCCACATGGAATCATCATCTATATAAAAGCAGAAACCTAGCTGAAACCAAGTGACTGCGACGCCGGAGATCAGCGATGGGTACGTCTTTCTCTTTGTTATGTTCACTGGATTTTGATGAAGATGTATGTGTTTGTATGAGAAGTGAGCTAAGAAGATAGAAATGTGGGTTTTTCTTTATTGCAGGGGCGTACAAGTATGTGTCTGAGCTATGGAGGAAGAAACAATCCGATGTGATGAGGTTTGTCCAGAGGGTGAGGTGCTGGGAGTATCGCCAGCAGCCTTCCATTGTCCGTCTCGTCAGGCCTACTCGTCCCGACAAAGCCCGTCGTCTCGGTTACAAGGCCAAGCAGGTGATTTTTCTTCTTCTTGTCGTGTAGCCCCTTTTACCAAGTTATAAACTTGTCACTAGTTTTAGTTAAATCTCGCCTGAAGCTGGTAAAGCGGTATCTTGAGTGTTGGCATTCTCCTTTTTTAAGTAGTATGTCTTCGTTAAAATGATAGAATACTTCCTGAGACCAGCTAAATCGATTCAATCTTATACCAAACAGATCTCTATCTATTTTGGACTCTGTTCTTGTCAAAGATTGATATATTTTTTGTAACCCACGAATCAAGTTGTAAAATTTTTAGTAGTGTTAGCTTAGTTGGTAATTAGCTGGTCAAGCGGTGTCTTGACGCGTAGGCATTCTCCTTTTTTAAAGTAGATTGGTCTGCGTTAACATGATAGAGTACTTCCTGAGACCAGCGAAATCAATTCAATCTTCTGACCGAACAACTCTTTATCTACTGTGGACTCTGTTCTTGTCTTAAGTTTGATACATTTTTTTTAATTAAGTCATGGACCCAAGTTTTTATTTTGTTTTGTGTTAGTCATTCAATGAAATTGTGTTTGACCAATTATTTTGGTTCTTTGTGATCAGGGGTTTGTTGTCTACCGTGTTCGTGTGAGGCGTGGAGGTCGCAAGAGGCCAGTTCCCAAGGGTATTGTTTATGGTAAACCCACTAACCAGGGAGTGACGCAGCTCAAATTCCAGCGCAGTAAGAGATCTGTTGCTGAGGAACGTGCTGGTCGTAAACTTGGTGGCCTCAGGGTCGTTAACTCCTACTGGCTCAATGAGGTCTGCACCCCCAAACCCTCCATATATATAGCTCATACTGTAACTTGTTTCATTCGCCTTGCTGATGTGATGATTGAGTCCAATTATTAATGGTGGTTTTGTCTCTGATTTTTACTTAGGACTCTACGTACAAGTATTACGAGATTATACTTGTGGACCCTGCACACAATGCCGTCAGGAACGATCCAAGGATCAACTGGATCTGCAACCCAGTGCACAAGCACAGAGAACTCAGAGGGCTCACCTCAGAGGGAAAGAAGAATCGTGGTCTTCGTGGAAAGGGTCACAACAACCACAAGAACAGACCTTCTCGCAGGGCTACCTGGAAGAAGAACAACTCCCTTTCTCTCCGTCGTTACCGTTGATCAGCTTTTACGTTTTGTTTTTTTATGCTCGAATGGTATATCTTCTGTGTGGATTTGTGTGTCAGAATTCTAGAATTTCATTTGGATGGAAGAATATTTTACATTCAAGAGTTTTTTTTCTTTCAAGTTTTGGATATTAAAACTTTGAAACCTTTGAACGTTAAGATTCTGAAGCACATTAATCTGGTTTGTCTTTCCTATAGACAATAAATCTCTGATTGAACATGAATCTATCTTCTCAGAAAGCGAAAGACCACGGTATATTAAATATTTGTCGGACACCATTTTGACACCTTTTGGTATTGCAAGTACATGATTAATGGTCTCTGAACCCTATTTTGACACCTTTGTTTGTCTCCTTAACCTCAAGCGTAACACTTTTGTAGGTTTGCATCTTGCAATCATTCTGATTCTTCCTTCCATCTTGGCCTATTGTTTTCACAGATTGTAGCTTATTAGTCTCATCTTGTTTTCATCCTTATGGTTGAAGATGATAATCAACAAATTGGTGTATGCATCTACAATTATGACAGGAAAAGGTGCTAATTATTACAATTAATGTGTTAATGACAAAAACATATATACATATAACGATAATAAGATTCAGTCTTGGCTTATCTTACAACAAAGAGATCAAGTCTTGCATAACAAACATATGAGAGCAACAATACCGCATTTACAAGATTCCTGCTATATCACAAGTCACAAGACCTCGTCCATGGATACATAGCGGCGCTCCTGAATGGAGAGCTGTGCAGCAACTCCCATGGCAACAGCCATCAATCCGTCTTCCAAATCAACAGCTGCTCGTCCTTCACCTCTGATTGCCGACAAAAATATGAGGTGTTCCAAGTAACTTGACCCATGGTGCAACCCTTCATATCTGAATAACCAAACATCAATCATATGAATGTGATGTAAAGACCATGAGAAGAGAATATGACAGATGAATAGAGCTTTACTTTATTCTTCCATCCTCAGCTTTTATCGTCTGAACGTGTTCTCTTCCTCCTACACGACTCCCAAATCTAACTATACCCTCTGGAACAAGTGCCTCCCCCTACAACATGGTTGCCAAGTAAGTTAGATATATTGACCCTCCTCAAGAGTCATGGATCATATTTCAAAAAAGGACTTTTACCTTTCCAATGTCACCAGTAACAGAGATTTCTTGCTCGTTTTTGCTTCCTTCAGCAAACATGCAGAGATCAAGCATCCCTCGACATCCATTGTCAAATTCAATGATAACATATGCGTTATCAATTATATCAGGCACCTATGTTGTCAAAGAGAAACATATATAATATGAAACTCGCAATTGGTAATAATGACTCGAGATTAAAAAAAAGTACCTTCCCATCATAAACTTCATCCTTGTGGTTTACATCCATGCCACCAGAAGCCATCACACAAACAGGATTCGCAGCAGCAAAGAGCCTCATCAGATCAAAGAAATGGCAGCATTTCTCCACTAAAGTCCCTCCAGTGTTCACATTGAATCTATTCCAGTTGTTCACCTAGTTGAATACGAAAGCAAATCATTATAACTCGGATGCGAAAACACTATCCAATAAGCTTTTACCTTAACCAAGAAAGGGAACCTATGTTCACGGATAGCTACCATCTTGACGTCACCAAACTCTCCGCTTTTCACTTTCTCTATAAGCTTAGCTACAGGTGGCATGTATCTGTACTCCAACCCAACTTGCACCACCATATCTGACCTTCTCTTCGCAGCCTCCAGAACCTCTTTGCAATCTGCAATATTGGTGCATAACGGCTTCTCGACGAGGACGTGATGAGGTTTCGGGTAAGCGATGATGTCCATGAGAATCCGGTGGTGAGTCATGTTCGGCGAAGAGACGACGATCACGTCGCACGTCTCGCTCTCGAGCAGCTCTTCGTGTCCTGAGAAGACCTTGAGATCCCAATTGAAGGATCGAGCGAGTTCGACGGCGAGGAGCTGTGAGGGAGGGTGGGGATCGGCGATGGATACGACGGCGAGGTTTTGGTGGCGGAGATGGTGGAGGTTGATGAGATGTTCTCTTCCCATCATGCCGATCCCTACGATTCCGTACTTGGTTATCGCTGAGTTCGCCATTACTGAGCTTCCTAGCTTTCTCTCTCCTCACACACTCTCTCTCATTCTCTTCAGATCTTTTGGATAATTTATAAATGGTCCTTTAAATCTTATCAGTTTCACGAATTTTGGATTATTTATGAAATCTATCTTTCCGCCACTGCTTTTTGGATAATTTATAAAATGGTCCTTAAAATATTCGTAATTACATAAAGAGTCCCTAGATTTACCAATGGTTCCTACCAGTACCACAAAATGTGATCATTGTGAAGAACCCTTTACGCTTTCTCCAAAAGTCTTCTGAGGTTACAAAGACTGAAGATTGTACATTTGCCAGTTTTTTTCTTTTTGCAAATACATTACAACCGCAAAAAATGTGGACATACATTATATGTATATATACAGGATCCTGCATCACGTTTTAGTAGTGAGACTCAGAGATCCCAGCGAGCACTTGGCAGCCTCGAAGCAGTTTACTTGTCGTAGAAGAGACTGTACCCCATCAACCCATCTCTGCTTCTGAATCTTGTTCTTGCACTTGAACTCCAAAAGCCCTTGTCCCGTTTTCAGACCAAAGTAAACTTCTTCTGAGTTGTTTTCCCTCTCTTTCCTGTATGGCCAAGCTGATTTCTCATCGCAGACTCCATAGACAACGCCTTTAAAAAAAAAGGAACAGCAAGTTCAGAATGTCTGTCTGTCTTTCAGGTAAGTTATCTAAGATAAAAGATTATGAAAATGCTTACATTTGATCTTCTTGGAGAATGCTCCTCCAACATGTTTGCTTTTGAGTTTGATCATTACCTGAAAAAAATCGTAAGTAGCATTATAAGCATTACATCATAAGTGTAGTCAGCAGATATATGTTGTGGCTTTAGGATGCTAATCAAATCTGCTGTACCTGAGACTTCTTGTTGATATAGACGCAGACACGCTTGGTTCGTAGCACTCCTGAAAGTTAAAAGCACAGTAAAACAAAGAGGTCTTAGCTCAGTGAACTCTTCAACTGATCAGAGTCTGACTAATAGAAGATACTTACCATGTCGTGAGCATTGCATCAGTTCGCCTTCTAATGGAAGATTTGGTTCTTCCAATCTAAACTGAATATTTGCAGGCCAATGAGAGTCAGAGAAGCTTCTCTCGAAAGGTGCAATAGATGCGTTTTTCCTTGCTTCCTTTGGCTGTCTCGCCTTCAGAGCCGCTTCTCCTCTCAAAGCTAAGTTACCATTTAATAAAAAACCTGATCCAAGTAAGAACCAACGAAGCCAAAGGATTGTGAAACTAGTTTCAAACAAGACCTCTACCTGTTGCAGCAGCGGCTGTAAGAGTCATGAGATCACCAGGGCTGTGGATATCTACAGATGACCTAACCGTGGAAGCAACACGTGCACGGCCAGCACCGGCTCGCTCAGCCATCTCTACGCAATGTGAGGCCAGGAGTTCTGTGGCAGAGGCCAAAGCCAGAGCCATATTGGAACTTGAGCCTTTGCTGTTGCTTGCAGATGTCACAGAGGCTAAACCAGCAGCCAGAGCGGCTATAGAGACTGCGGAATGCACGTGTGCGTTCTCAACGCGCACCTTGTCTTTCTTCTTGAGATAATGAATGGTGTTGCTGCTGCTGCTGCTGCTATGTTCCTTGTGGTGGTGAAACCATTTTGACAATGTCCCTCCCTTGCGTGTTCCATACGAGTTCATGATTTTCCCTGCCTGGAATCAAAAGCCCCATGATGAAAAATGGGTTTTGATCTGAATTGAGGAAAGGGATAAGAAAAGTGACGTACCACGAGTGGATCTGCAGCAGCAGCATCAGGAAACAGGACAAGGGGAGTGTTTTGAGAAACACAGAACTGTTGTTGTTCTTGTTGTTGTCTATGTTTGAGTGCAAGTGCTTTGGCTATTTCAGAAGTAGAGAGACTCCATGATCTGGACAGAAACTCCATTGGCTCCTTTGGTGTCTGAGGCTGAGGAATTGATGAGAACAGCTCTTCAGCTCTGAGAACTCTACCTTCCTCCATGTTCTCTGATCCAAACAAGGAAGAAGATGTATCTTTCCAATCTGAATAAAACCCACCACTTTCCATTTTCTTTTTTTTATTCCTATGTAAATAATGAATCTTGAAATACAAGATGAAGCTTTCTTGAATTTGAAAAGCTGAAAAAGAAAAAAGAATTTGAAAAGCTGACGTGGGATGACAAGAGGGAATTTAATTTCCTGGTGGAGTAAGAGTTATGTTTCTGATCAAAATCATGTGACCAAAACAGAGAGAACCCAGCATTTAAGTTTCAGAAATAAAACTTGAAAATGAACTGTAAAACCTTTAATGAAAATAATTAAAAGGAATATAACTTTTTTGGAGATGAAAAGGATGATGTTGACTCAGATGGAAGAGAAGAGGAAGAGCATAACACAATAAGAGAATCTTTTTTTTTTTCTTTGTTTTTATGAGATAGAATAATTCAAACCACAAGTTTTCAAAAGTACGTGCGGACTAACAAGTGAGAGATAGATTTGCATTAAGATTCTTGGGAGATTTAAGAACTCGTCTCCATGTTCTTACATATATATGGTGTTGATAAAGAGAGAGAGATGATGTTGTTATGGGCTAAGGAACAATGTCCTTGGATTCAGGTAATATCTTAATGAAGTAGGACGGTTTGTGAAACCAGAAAGTAGCGACAAATGCATTGGTCTGAGAGCATTTTTGTCGTTTGACGAGCGGACGGCTCTCACACGATTCATTCCGACCAGCTCCTTCAAATAATACGTAAAAGAGACCACTTCTGTTTTTCTATTTGTGTACTCTAGCATTGTTTGAGTGGTTTCACGGATTAACAATCATTATTAACGTGTGTTGTCTATCTAGCATTACTATTTTATTTATCACTTAAGTCAAACGGTTGAGTCATCGAAGCATTTAAACAAAGTATTCCCAAACAAACAAAACCAATTTTTATAGTTGAGTCATTTTTTAGAATGGGCCTCATACAGGGCTTTTATTTATAGGCCTGATATATAGGAAAGATTTCCCCTTCTAGAAAATAGAAATTTATAGTTGAGTCGTGCAGTAATGTGATCGGCTACTTGATTTGCTTGATGAGAGTGAGATAGAGGAGTTACATCGAGCTCCTCTTGGAAAGTTGTGTTAGCCTCTAATAGGCCTATAGCCTGAAGTTCTTTCTAACTAATTCTTTTCCAAGAGGCAAGGTTTCCACCCTTCTTCTTCTATTAGCCTATACAGCTTGAAGTTCTTCATTTGTGGATTTTTTTTTTTCAAAAAAATAAGGTGATAACATAACTTACTTAAAAGATGTTGGTTATGCTTCAGGAGAATATAGGACAAGTAGAAATTTTTAAGATGGATACAACAAAAGAAATTGAGTAAAGTGGAATAGAAGAAAAAGAAGTTGAGAGTAAAGAGAATGATATTCAGATAAATAACATGGAGCCTTTGATGTATGCTCTGGCCTGTCGTTGAGTAAGGGCTCTGGTAGATGAAGCATTAGAGAGTCAGAGTGATGCAGATGCAAATGTTGTGTATGTTTTTGTGCAAGTAAAAGATGAAGCTGGAAACAAATAATAAATTGCTGGATTAAGCATTGCCATAATAATTTGAACGAATGTGTAAGTTTTTTTTTGTCTAAAATAATCTGAACCTAAACTGAATTTTAACCTTTGAACAAAAAAAAAAAAACTGAATTTTAACCCAGTCAGCTGGTTTGAGCCTAGTACATATAAAGGCCTAAGCCATTTTAATAGTCCAATTGATGATCCAAAACTGTTTAACCAGTTTAATCCAAACATTCATTTGCTTCACACAGAAAAAGCCACTAAAAATACTTATCCTTTAAAATAATTTTTTTTTTTTGTTAAAATCCTTTCAAATACTTTCCATCTCATATTAGCCAATCATCTTTCCACTAACCTACCAGTTTTGTCAACCGAAACCTTTTTTTTTTACCGCCAATGAATTTAATCGTACGTTTAAAAAGTTGAAAAAACTGTCGTGTGGTTTATTGAATTCAATATCAGCCGCAGGATTCAGGGAACACAACACGTGTCGCACGGATTTTGCCACATCAGAATCATTTATTTTTCTTTCCCAAATGTATTTTATTTTGGACTTTACTTAAACCAAAACTCATTTACATTTGCCGAGAAAAAACGAATAATTTTTATCGCTCCTTTCTCTCCCAAATCTGCTTCACTCTCCAAACCTCGTTTCTTCGCCGGAACCCTAGGTCGACTCCATCAGTCTAAATTCTCCGGTGAGTTTAACCTCTTTACCACCGTTTCAATTTTTGTTTTCGTGGATCACCAAGTTAGGGCTTGGTGACGAAACGATTTCGATTGGGTGTGAGAGGGACGCGTTTGATGTTTGTTTTGGTAGAGCAGTAGATGAACGTGCGATTAGGGAACAGCTGAATGGAGGGAGGTATCGTCTCCATACTCTCTTGTCTCGGTACTTGTCGTTTCCTACTGTTTTGAAATCACTCCCGACTCGAAATCATTTTCATCTCTTTATGGTTTTATTTTTGATTTTCAGGAAGAACCCCATGGATTATGATGACAATGACTTTCACAACCAGAATCTCAATCTAGCTGGTGAAGCTAACAGTAAATTTCCTCAGCCTTATTCTCTTCCGAAGTTTGATTTTGACGACTCGCATCTGAGGTTTGACACTTCAGTTGAGACCGAGGCTTTTCTTGGTATCGAGAGTAACCAAGATAGTAACTGGATTGAGGATTTCTCCCGTGGAAGTAGCGGTTTGGTGTTTAGCTCAGTTGCGACTGCGTCTTGTGCCATTTCGAGGCATACTAATGTTTGGTCCGAGGCTACTTCGTCGGAATCTGTTGAAATGCTTTTGAATTCGGTTGGGCAGGACGAAGTCGCTGTAAGAGAAAATACTGTCAAGAAATCTGAGATTTCGGTTGAACCAGGTTGCACAATGGGACAATTGGAGGAGACTGGTCAGACAAACCGTGAGGATAAAGAGGGAACATCAAACGTACAAGTACAGCACAGCCCGTCTGTGGATGATTCTCCAGGAGAAATAAAGAGAGATTCTGGAGAGGACCAGGTCCTGGGGAAAAATGACTCACCATCTGTTGCGGAAGAGTCATCCAAGGAGGAAAAGAATGCAATCCCGGCTTCAAATACCTCGAATATAGAGGATGTGGATACTATTGGTCCTGATAAGGCAGAAACTGAGGCGACTGATAGTCTTCTTGATCATATTGTTGCTAAAGAGTCAGCCATGGAGGAAGAGAATGTAGAGGATCTTGGTACTGCTTGTCATGATATGACAGGAACTGAGACGACTGATAGTCTTCTGGACCAAACTGTTGCGAAAGAGTCAGCCATGGAGGAAACGTATGCTGTTTCGGCTTCCAATATCGCAACTGTAGAGGATGAGAACACTGCTGGTCATGATATGTTAGGAACTGAAACGACCGATAGTCTTCTCGACCAAACCGTTGCGGAAGAGTCAGCTATGGAGGAAAAGAATACCGTTTTGAATTCAAATAACGCGACTGTAGAAGATAAGGATACTGCTGGTCGTGATAACCTAGGAACTGAGACGACTGATAGTCTTCTTGACCAGACTGTTGCGGAAGAGTTATCTGTGGATGAAAAGAATGCGGATTTAGCTTCAGTGACCGCGAACGTAGAGAATGTGAATTCTGTTGATCATGATAAGGTAGGAATGGAGGCGACTGATAGTGTTCTTGACCAAACCGTTGCAGAAGACGCATCTATGGAGGAAAAGATTCCCGTTTTAGCTTCAGATACCACAAATGAGGCTGAGACTTCTGCTGGTCATGATAAGATAGAAACTGAGACGACTGATAGTCTTATTGACCAAACTGTTGGAGAAGAGTCATCTATGGAGGAAAATAATGCCGTTTCGGCTTCAAATACCGCGACTGTAGAGGCTGTGGATCCTGCTAGTCATGAAATGATCGGAAACGAGACGGCTGATAGTCTTATTGACCAAACAGTAGACGAAACTAAGACAGAATCAAGGATGGAAATTGATTGTAGCGTTGGAACTGTACAGACTGGTAGTGGTGACTTGAATAATCAGACGACTTTGCTTCCAGAGACGTCCAGTGAAGAAAATGTTATCAGTGGCCACACTTCAAAAGCTGATTGGAAGGAGATGGAGCTATCTGATGTCACAGTACTAGAAAGAGGGGACACAGCTCTTTCTGATCATGAGGTGGGTGTACTATGCGTTTCAGGGACCCAATGCCAAGATGTCCTTGTCAGCAGTGCTCATACTACTGCAAGTGAACGTGAGTCTACTATACAGACTGAGACACATACACAAATACTTCGAGTTGAGACTTCAGAAAGTAAACATGTTTCACAAATGGATTCAATAGTTAAATCCACGCAAGGTGATATGGCTAAGATGGGTGACAATAATGAAGGTATTGCTGTCATGACTAATCTCAAGCAAAGCATGGAATTGGCTGAAACCGTTGTGTCTGAGTTTGTTGAATATGCTTCAAGAGACTCTGCGTCGAAGCTGGTGGAGTCAAAATCTCAGTCTGACACCATTCCAACAGACAAGTCAGGTAATCATATTGTCTAATCCTTTTGATACTATACTCTACTTCCATACTAAGTTTATTTTTATTTTGCGTTCTCGTTCTCAGTACCCTTGGTTCTGCAGTTTTTCTTTTTACCTTTTGGGATTATCATACTGCCGCGTTATGCAAACGATATATCATGATTACTTGTTTATAACCATCCCCTACTTTTTTTTTTGCTTAACAACCATCCCCTACTTTTTTTTTGCTTAACAACCATCCCCTACTTGTGTATGCGTATACATTTTTATTTCTCAGGGACTACGATTGGCGGTGAAGAATGTGAAGCATCTATAAGCCAAGATGAAGTACCTGTCAGCCTCACATCTTCAATAGATTTTCATACGGTGAATATATCCTCTGATGCTAATGAGAAAGTCAGTTTCTCTGAAACCGAAAAGGTTTCATCTGGCGAACCTGAAAATAGTCAAACCGTTCCACCTATAGATGTAAGTAGTTCAGGGAGTCATCTGGATCAACAAGCTAGGAAGCATACTGAAGATACTCAGCAAAGTACACAAGTTGTCAAAGTATGTACTGCCTCTGAAGGGTCGAAGGATGCAACAGATGCTGATGCCGCTGGACAAGTTTTGCTGCAGCAGTCTGAAGAAACAATTTTAGAAGAAATTCTAGTGACAGAAGTTGTTAATGTTCCTGGTAATGTTTTTTCTATTGTGGGCCATAGTATTTTTCACGTGCTTGTTTCTTTCTTTATTATTTCCATAAAGACCTCACCGGATTTGTTTACCTTTTGATGGTTTGATATATGTTGTAGTAGTTTTTTTTAAAAATTCTTTTGCTTCTCCCTCAGAGACTCAGTCAATTCTGGACAATAGTGGCATGAGTGAAAAGCCTGAAACTAGCTCTTTGGCTAATCTTGGGAGTGAAGCTGGGGAAGATGGCCGGGTCAAGGCTGCTGCACCTGGTGGTATTAAGCCAGCTGGGACTCCTGTTTCACGCCCCACAGGTGAGTCTATATGATCTTCGCACCAGCAAGAAACTTCTCTCTTTTGCAGTTTCTTCTGTTTTCTTAAGAATGGTATAAGATACAAATTAGGTGTATGAATACTGTTAGTTTCCACTATTGAATCAATAATCTGTGTAATATTGTAAGTGCAAATTATATGTTAAAAAATGTAGTTACTGGAAATTTCTGACTAAGTCTTACAGGTCTTGATCTTGGGACTACCAATGCTTTTCTTTTTCTGCATTCATCAATTAACTTTATGTACTCAATGGAAACATGTAACTGCCCTTGTGGATATTGCAGGTGATGCAATCGAAATAGGAGATTCCTGTGCTTCTACAAGTTCTGAGCCTTTTGTCAAGTCCCATGTGACTCCAGTTATAAATGCTTCTACCAATTTAGGGAATCCTGCTATTTCTTTCCCAGCTGTCAAGACGTCCGAACTTCAACTTGATAAGACAAAGATAAACAATGTCAAAAAGTCAGAGGATCAGAATGTTTCGAGTTCTATGTCTGCAGAATCTCCGGTCTTGAACAGAAATGAGACCTTAAGCAGTGGGTTGAACTTGTCTTCCGGTCCAAGGAAAGCAGGGGAGATTTCCAAAGTTGTTAACTTTTCACAAGCGACCCTTGTTTCCCCGGTACCTACGGTTGACATCTTAATATATTTTCATCAGTATTCAAAGTGAATGCTGTGGCATTAGTTTTGTTATTGTCCTTACGTAGCATGTGTTTTGTTTATCCAGGTTGTGGTGGGATCTCCGTCATCACCTAGCTTAGAGAAAACAGCTGCTAAGTCGTCCAGAACAAAATCTGAGCGTAAACCCAGGCGAACACCTAAATCTGCAGGAAAAGAGACATCTAGAAAAGGAAATAGTGTAAAGGGGGCTACACCTTTTAACTATTTACAAACTGGAGTCAAAACAAATGCTGTTAATCAAAGTTCTGCTTCTTCTATCCAGATCACACAGTCTACTGAGAAGCAGCAAAGTCTGCAGACCCCTGCTCTTAACTCGTTTTGGACCACTGTTTCAGCACCCACCGCTAGTCTTCCGGATCTGAACTCTTCTGCTCTCGCAAGCATTTTGCGTCGACCTTTCACAGACTTGCAACAAGTGCAATTACGTGCACAGATTTTTGTTCATGGGGCTCTGATGTAAGTTCTTTGTTATAGTTTACATGCTCTTAAGTCTTGTTGAGTAAGTGGACTCAAGAGCGACTCATTTGACGTTCTCGCACATCTTACGGTCTTACAAAAGCTTGGTTGTTATTATATTTTTTTTGCTGTTACAGGCAAGGAATAGCACCCGATGAAGCTTATATGATATCTGCATTTGGCGGTCCAGGTAGATTGTTATTCATTAACCTATTGCATTATCCATGTTTAAGAAAATTTATGCTCATTACACACTTCTCTAGATGGTGGGAAAGGCAGTTGGGAGAAAGCTTGGCGTTCGTGTGCTTTAAGGGCTCAGAAAATGCATATTTCTACTCCTGAAACGCCATTGCAATCACGACAAGGTTTCTAGTTTGATTTATTTTTGCATTTCAAGATATAAGGGACTGCTTTAGATTTTATTTCGCAGCTCTGCGACTGTTTGCATCCTAGCTAAATAGCTAAAACTGCCTTTCCAGGGAAGACAGAGACCTTGTCTGTGGATCACACCAGTAGCAAAGAGAGTTCAGTGATAAAACCCATAATTCCACTTTCATCGCCTTTATGGAATTTGTCAACTCCCCTTGATACGTTACAATCAAATAGCATTCAGAGAGGTTCAACTGCTGGTCACCAACCACTGCTTTCTTCATCGCATGCTCACCAAAATCCATCACTGACGAATATTGTTGGGCAAAATACCCCTTGGATGTCGCCTCTCCCTTACCGCAACCCTTGGCTTGCTTCTCCGCAAACCAGTGGATTGGGTGGTGGTTCTCGTTTTCCCGTTTTCCCGATCCCCGAATCTGCAAAATTGACTCCCACAAAAGAATCACCTTTGCCTTACTCTGGTGGTAAGCATGTTCCGAGTGGAACTTCTAGGTCTAGCAATGTTTTCAAAGGGACAACCATACCTGACCCAGCCAGTACCGTTGTGGCACCTGCTCAACCTTCCACTGGGACGAAAACAAGGAAACGGAAGAAGATGCCAGTCTCTGTGGAGTCTGGTCCAAGCATTCTGAATTCGCTAAATCAGACAGAATTAGTTACCTCACCTCATGTTTCTATGTCGACATCTGTACCTGCTACAGCTGATCCGGGCAGTCTAGCTTCTAACGCAGGCACACTGCCTAATGTTGCTTCCATCACTGCAGTCCCTATGAACCCGGCATCTACGTTCCCCG
The DNA here is from genome assembly GCA_016432835.1 of Brassica nigra. Lineage (NCBI taxonomy): Eukaryota > Viridiplantae > Streptophyta > Magnoliopsida > Brassicales > Brassicaceae > Brassica > Brassica nigra. Next base: position 8,013,417 of record CM028247.1, on the reverse strand, counting down.
CGAAGAAAATAAAATCATCTTTGCCATCCCCAATTTTTGGTGGTAATCTTGTACCTGAAGTTAAGCAGAGATCTGTGTTATCGGTAGATACCGTTGATAAACTTAACGAGGCAAAAATGCATGCAGAGGATGCTTCTGCTCTTGCTACTGCAGCTGTTACTCACAGTGAATACGTATGGAAGCAGATAGACCAACAAAGGCATGCTGGCCTCCAGCCAGAAACTCAAGAGAGATTAGCTTTAGCTGCTGTTGCAATAGCTGCTGCTGCTGCAGTGGCAAAGGCTGCAGCTGCTGCTGCCAATGTAGCAGCTAATGCTGCATTGCAGGTGAAATTAATGGCTGAAGAAGCATCCCTTCCCAGTGTTTCGTATCAGGGTAATGGACTCCCTAGATCAAAAGATGTTATAACTCAAGGCCAGGGTACCCCTGCTTCTATCTTGAAAGGTGAAGGTGCAGTGGTGAGCTCCAATTTGGTTCTTAGTGCTGCGAGAGAGGCAGCTAAGAAAAGGATTGAAGCTGCCACAGCGGCCACCAAACGGGCTGAAAATATGGATTCCATTGTAAAAGCAGCAGAACTGGCATCAGAGGCGGTTTCACAAGCTGGAATACTGGTTTCAATGGGCCATCCTCCGTCACTTGATACGCTGGTGGAGGCGGGTCCAAGTAATTACTGGAGGGAGGCTCAAGAATCTGTAGAAGCGCAGCCCCGTAAAGTAGGTGTGTTAGAAAAAGAAACTATGGCTACAAGTGATGGAGATTTTGCTAGTCCCAGAACTGTGCCGACTGAGTTAGATGGCTGTGTGAGAACGGCAGATGGTCTATCCGGTCTAGTTTCTGCTACTGGAAGGAAAACGAAGGGACAAACGAGCCATAGTGGTGCAGAATTGGCTAAAAACAGTGATGTTGTTCTCGAGCCACAAGTTGGGTCAGAATTTGACACTCAGATTGAAAGGGAACAGATTATGAAAACAACAAACGATGATGGTATCAAGGAAGGTTCTCTTGTAGAGGTTTGTGCTATGTTTGCATATATACATTGTATATTTAATGGCTCGTGATTGCTTGGTGATCCTGTTGTAACGAAGATAAATTTCTCTATGTAGGTTTTCAAGGAAGGACCTGAATTAAAAACTGCATGGTACTCTGCCAATGTATTGAGCTTAGAGGATGGGAAAGCTTACGTGCTGTTCAATGATCTTTCTGTAGAACAAGGTTTGCTTATATACCTCACCTTTTTTTTATGTTGTCCTTGAAGGGATCGGTATTTGGTAGTTCGTCAGAGATCCATTTGTTTGTTCTTTCTCATCAACAAATCTTTTACTTTACAAATTGCTTCAAGTATATGATAAATATGTAACCTTATGTAATTACCTATATTATATGCATGTGCAGTTACATAACTGATTACTGACACCTCTATGAAGAGGCTCCGCTGCTTTATTAGTTGATCCGTTCATTTTTTCTTCTATCAGGAACAGACAAGCTGAAGGAGTGGATAGCCCTCAAAGCTGAGGGTGACGAGGCGCCGAAAATAAGAACTGCTCGTTCTGTTACTGCCATGCCATATGAAGGAACTAGGAAGAGACGTAGAGCTGCCATTGGGGATCCTGTTTGGAAAATTGGGGATAGGGTAGACTCGTGGGTGCATGACAGGTAATCATCCTCTTTACTAGGTGTTTTAATGTGATCCCCCAAGACACAAACTCTGTTAATCATTTCAATTTTCCGTCCGTTTGTTTTGTTCTCCTTCAGTTGGTTGGAGGGTGTTATCACGGAGAAGAACAAAAACGATGATAATACAGTGACTGTGCATTTTCCTGGTGCGTAACGTGGAATTGTCTAATGAAGATACCTCATTTTCATGCTCTTAACTGCTTGTCTGCACCACCGTGCTCAAATCTTTTTTCTTTTTAATTATTTTTTTTTTTGACAGCACAAGGAGACACTTTGACGATCAAAGCTTGGAATCTTCGTCCTTCTCTTGTGTGGAAAGATGGAAGGTGGATTGAATGTTCTACTTCAGGAGATAACAACACCTCTTCACATGAGGTATGCTTACTTTTTGTGGAGCTAGACTTATTTGGATGCATTAGTCTATTTTACAAGACAAAAATTTGAATTGCAGGGTGATACTCCAAAGGAGAAGCGTCCTAGATTAGGAGCTCCTGCTCTTGTTTCTGAAGTAGGAGACACGAAAATGAAAACTGTTGATGATGCGGATACAACAAAACCGCCTCAGACTGGTGTTCTTGACCTCGGTGTTTCAGAGAATACATTTAACATCGGAACGAGCACAAGAGAGGAGAACAAACCCGGTCCACTCCGAATGAAGAGAACCGGCTTGCAAACGCAGGGAGCAAAGGTGATATATGGTATCCCTAAACCTGGAAAGAAAAGGAAGTTCATGGACGTAAGCAAACACTATGTTTCAGAGGCGAGCACTAAAACTCGGGAACGGAAGGAACCAACCAAGCCTTTGAAATCGATTGTGCCCCAAAATCCTGGACCAGGAAGCTGGAGAATGCCTTCTAAAACTGTTTCCCGAGAGAAACAGACAACGATACCAAAGCCCAGGACTTTCAGACCCGCGCCCAAGGCCAAAGAGAAACCGGGTGCTGCAGCTAGGATAATTCCCCGGAAGGAGTCGCGTAGTACAACAGCCTCAAATATGGAAGCTGATGCAGTTGATCAGAGTGGAGAGAACAAGGGCCTTGTAGGGGAAGAGCAATCATTTTCCCAAGGCCAAGATACTTCCTCCTTGGGCACTAATAATAAAGGGAAAATGGCTCCAACTGCAGGGAGGCTAGCCATGATTGAAGAGGATAAGGCGATGGCTGATAGTTCTTCAAAAGCATCAGATGGAATGGAGCCACGTCGATCTGTTCGCAGGATCCAGCCAACTTCCAGAGTAAGTATATATGGATGATTACATTAATTTGTATGTGGAAACTGTGTGATTTACTTTGAAGTTTGTGTGTGTGTTGCTCTTCAGCTACTTGAAGGTCTGCAAACATCGATGATGACTTCGAAGATTCCTTCGATGTCACACAGCAAAAGTCACCAAAGCAAAAAGTGACTGTAGAGGTGATCTTATAGAGAGTGTGGAACAGTGTGAAATAAATTGGGAGGCAACCATATTGAGCTAAGACTGTTTGACTTTGTTTGGCAGGCAAGTAGGTGGTGGAAAGGAGCAGAAGATAAGTGCACATAAAAGCCAAGAAAGAGGCAGTCTCGGCTGCCGTTAGGTTGTTTTAAATTAAATTTTATGATCGGACCAAAACTCTTGTTGGTTGAGGGGAGAGATGATATGTTGTTGTAGGTGTGCTTTTGATTTTTATTTAGTCAGATCTTCTCTCTCTCTCTCACTCGTGTTCTGTCTCAGAGAGCGAGAAGAAGAAAATGTTTATTCTGTGATATTTGTTTTAGGAAACCAAAACTTCTATTGCAGTTATCAGCTTCCCTTACTCCCTTTCCTCAGTATACAAATGAGCACTTGAAGGTAAACACATGAAGCAGAGTCTGATAGCTGTGAGTGAAGCATTTTGTATGTGTTTGAACATGGCTTTATGAACCTTCTGGGTTGAGATTAGTTCAGTTGATTAAGTGGAACGTAGAGTACTCTCCGAGTTTTTGAGTGATGGATGTTCTGACTGTTTCCAATCGGTCAAATAAACGGAATTAGCCAAAAATCAGGAAGTCTCTGGATAACTGGAAGTGGCGTTGATTCGAATAAACTTGCAGTTAAGCACATGATTCACATCTCAATATAAAAAGGGTCAAAGTAGGCTTTAAAAGTATAGAAATACAAAACGTTTATAATATGAAACCAATTGTCTTTTTAAGCTTTGGTCGATTGTGACAAATAACTACTGGCACATGAGAGTACATGAAGTTGGTCAAACTGAAAAGGAAAAAAAAATGGAGGGTAAGGGATGTTGTAAAAGAATGATAATGAGAAATGAATGAATCAGAAGTCAGCAGACCACCCATGTGAGCGCGGGAAAGGGATAACGTCTCTGATATTATCAATTCCAGTCTCTGATAACATCATTCATTACCAACTTATATAACAAGGTTTGTTTTGGAATGATCTTGATCTTACCCTGAGGCACGAGCATATCCATAGCTGCCACTGTCTTCCAATCATCATTCTCACGCATATAAAACGCTTTTATCTCCTTCGGATAGTCTCTTGTTATCACAGGTCGACCCCCAAATGACTCTTGTACCTTTCATGCTCGCTCTGCAAATCCAATCCCCACTTCACCTGCCCAAAATGCAAATCTAGCACCCCCATGTCAAAAGGAAAAGGAAACGCATGGTTTTCTATCAACAGGAAAAATCATTTTAATGAACTGCCCACTAAAAATGAACGACATTGTATTTCTTCTCTTCCAACATAATTCCAAAAGGAGAAAGTAAAAAGCCTTTACCGGGAGATTCATACCCATCTGCCTCCGGATTCATCACACATTGGCAAGAACCATCAAATTCTCTCTCTATAAAATGTGACACTACTCTGAGATCGGACCCAACCCATGATGCTGATGCTCTGTCCGACACGACTCAGCCCTTCTTCTGCTCCTCCTTTCACTTCAGCTATCCTCCTCAATTCTCCGCCTTTACTCCCGAAGAATCGATTCCCACACTTGTTCTTCACCTTCTTTCCTTCGCCGGATCCATGAGCTTCAGTAAACAGCGGAGCAGAAGCATCTCTGGCGAGCAATGGCCGGAAAACTTTCTAAAAGCGGGGGAACTCGGCGGCGTAGAGGGCGGAAGAGAGAATTAAGAAGGAAGGTTAGAAATGGGGAAAAAGGATGAGAAGCGGAGAGTAGAGAATAGAGTGAGACGGAGAGACGTCGCCGGCAGAAACGCCGCCGCCATTACACTCTCTGTTATTTTGTAATTGAACTTCAAAACATTTTTTTCTTGTTCTTCTTCTTATCATCATTATATTATTGGGCCATGATATTACACATTTAAGCCCAGTTTGGTTAGAAGCCCTGTACTGGCAGCAAACTTTGCAACGAATCAGCCTTACACCTTTTGAAGATAGTCAAGAAACATTGGAACAGAGGAGACTCTGTTCAAAGAGGTGTGGAGAGGATGTTTTTGCAACACGGCACGAGTGGTGGGAAATGAAATAACAACTGTATAGTTTATCTTATTAAAATTAAATAATGAAACAACAAGGGTCAAGATGGCCGAGTTGGTCTAAGGCGCCCGCTTCAGGTGCGGGTCCGAAAGGGCGTGGGTTCAAATCCCACTCTTGACAATATGTCTTTTTTTTTCTATTTCTTTTTGCTATTTATTCCAATCATGTTAATGTCTGAAATTGATGACCGTAACACTACTGAAATGATATTTAATCTAAACATTATCAAACCGATTTAGTAGTAAATTGTAAATTTCAGTAGTTAATCACTGAATGGTACCACTATTTAATATGTTTTATTAATATATGTGAAATTCTATAACTTACATCATATTGAAACAGAGAGTACTAGGTAACAACAATCTTTGATGCACAAATAATGTATTTCAAAGATTAAACAGAAGGCATGAGCTTCTGTGTACATGTGAGTGCTCAAGCAAAGATCTCACGGCTTAAGACTTACGATCTCTCTCACCACCTGAGCTTTATCTGCTTCGAAGCTCTCGTCCTCTGCCAAAAAACAAACATGAAATATAAAACATTAGAAGTTTTTTGGCAGTGAGAATCAGGTCCATTCTCTAGTGATACAACAGTCTCATCACACAAGTCTCATACCTTTGTCTGGTTTGATATCAGCCAACAATCTTAGAAGCTTGTTTTTGTTTGCCACCAGAATGTTGATGATGTCTGAAGGCTTTCTTTGGTTAGCTACAAACAGCTGTACAAACATAACAATGTCAATGAACTTGGATTTGCCCCTTCAAGTCTTTTTATTTTCAAAACTCAACTACAAAAACACTCAATATCAAACTGCTAAAGCTGTCTGCCTGATTATGTTTCACTGGCTAAAACTACTGCACGTCTACAGGGTACAAAAAAGATACCTTGAAAACATGGAAAGCATCTATCTGAATAGTCTTGCTTGATTCCTGCAAGTGAGTTATCATCCAGAAGCTCAAGTAAGTCTCAATACTAAATCAGTTTGGCAGAGCCAAAAATCGAAGATAAAATAGTTAAGGAAATCAGAGTAAAGCATCATACTCTGAGAAGATTCATGAGAATTCTTAAGTTATCCATTGAGCTAACATATTTCGTCATGACAACAGAGTTTGAACGATCCAGTAATATATCGCCCAATAACTGTAAGAAGTTAACACATAATAATCAATCAGAATGATCTGTCACTGCTATCATTTTCGTGATTACACATTTGTGATAATGATATCAAATCACAACTCCTGTTATGTTACTCTACCTTAATAGCTTGCCGTCTGGTTATATAATTACTTGATCCAAGAAGCTTTGAATTGAAGTCTGCAAAAAACTGTAAACCAAAATAGATGAGAATTCCGTTGCTTTGTAGCAAAACATTATGATTTGGTACCCTGTAAGAGAACTCACCCAGTCTTCGTTCTTAGTGAGGAACTCAGCAACTGTAGACTTGTGCCTTGTCAGAAGTTCCTGCAAGAAAACAACTCACAGAAACTAAAGTTACCATGGCGTACTTTACAGAAAAAAATCTAAAATCATGATTGTAGGGGAAAATCTCCAAAAATGTTACAGTGTAGTACAAGAACCTTGAAAGTGGCAGCAGCATCAGCGGCAATGTCGAAATTGGGAAGCTGTATGTAGTAAAAGAACTTCTTCACGTGCTGTGAGTCCAAAACATATCTGAACCCAAGAAAGAGAAGAAACGGTTTACATTATAACATGCTCCACAAAAACACCACTAGTAAAACTGTTTATACTATACTGAAAAATTCAACATACTGTCAATGTGTAGAAAATATAAAAAAGTGGCTCACTTTGCAACAATCTGATGGCGGATGCACTCTCTAAACATAGTACCATAGTGTAACGCCATGTCTGTGTTTTCAAAGCTGAGTGAAAGCATATAAATCACATATGAATGACAAAAACAAAACCTCAAGATCAAGATCTTAAAAAGATATAGACTTTCTAGCTCGGAGTCCATTACTGATGGATTCAATCTCTTAAAGCACTCACCCGTCCACAAGAAAATCCATAAGATCAATGTTGGATTCGAGATAATCAGAGGCAATAAGGCGTGAATTGACTTGTTGCCTCTGAAGATTAGCAACGACTTGTGTAGCATCTTTCCTTGCCTTGTAACAACAACAATAAAAAAAAAAGACTTGATCTCAAATGTCTCTCTCTTTTTTGGGATTTCAATCATGAGAGATGAGATGTGTTTACCTCCAAGTTCAAATATTGAAGTGAAGTGATCAAGCGGCGAAGAGTATCACCCTTAAAGAACTCTTGAGTCAGCTGGGCACAAGCTTCAGCAACAGGCTCAGCGTCGCTGTTTCCGTAGAGAATTAACTTCAACTCTCGCAAGTTCTTGCTTAGTTCCGACAGCTGCAAGCAAAATTGGGTTGTCAGAAACCAAACCAAACAAGGGTTTGCTTGGTCAGGATTGGAAGAAAAAATTGGGAAAGGAAGGACCTTTTCCTGGCGTTTGGACTCGCGAAGGTCAGGGATGGAGACGGATCGATCGGCGTAGAAGAGGAGATCGCGAGTCTGACGAACGATGTCAGGAGGAGTCCGCGGCTTCGATTTGAAAAGACCTTTCATCTCTTTCGATCCCCAATCGCAGTTGTATTATAATTCTCCTAGAAAGGTTAGGACTAATGAATGATTAATGAAGCTCCTCTCGAATTCGAATTGACTAGGGCATCATCATGCTATTGCTACTCTGCTTCTCTTGGCCTTCTCCATTTAAGCACCAGAGATCCCCTTTGCTTCTTTTTGATTCTGTGCTCATGGCATTATTCATAGTGGTGTACCCACCCACACAAAACTAGAAAGTACCAATTATTTTACTCCTGAAAACCCAACAAAATCAGAACGAATTTTATATTTTAATTTTCTTTTAGTTGTTTGTACCTTCTGAATTTTAAAAACCCAAATACTCCTTGATTCTTGTTTCGGAAAAAAAATATTTTCAATGAATTTTTTTAGGTATTAGTGGTAAAATTGTAAATTACAAAAAATAATTATGTTTATTATTGATTACAAATTGTGAAAATAGTTAATCATAAAAATACATTTATAATCATAATTTAATACATATTATTTATGTATGTGGAAATTTAAAAAACATGTATTATTTTGAAATAAAGGAATATCATTTTTACTAGACCTAAATATTTAGATTTTCAGATCATTTTTAGGTTCAGTTTTTCAAATAAATGAATTTATATTTAAATAGGTATTTATAGTATTTTGATTTAGCTCCCATTGATTTTAATCTATCAGTTCGATCCAAATGTTTGATACTTGAAAACCAAAAATTCTTTCAATAGTATACAGTTCAAGTTTTTTTTTAATCTAAATCTCAAATATTTATCTCAAATGAATTTATATTTAAATAGGTATTAACTTAAATTAAATCATATCAAACCCCTGATATAGTCTAATGATCAAAAGTTCAAAATTCTATACTATATCAGGGGTTTGACTCCAAAAAAAGAATTACAATATCTTATATATTATATGATGTAAAATTTATCAATAATTATAAAATATTACCAATAAAACTGTTCGTAAAAAGACTACTCACTAAAAATACTATACATGTAGAATCGTTCTTCGATCAGAATGTCGAAACTTCATTGTAGAATTTTTGTCAATGAAGTTATTTTTCATATCACATATGTTATATGTGGTTTCACATATGTTATACGTGGTTTGATCATGGTCTCGAATCTAACAGAAAGTGAAATTATATGATTTGACAAGTGTAAGAGAAAAGTAAATCATAAATAAAATTTTAGAGACAAAAAAAACAATTGAAATCATAGTTTTGGATCAGTTTATTGGGGAATTTTTTGGATACGAGTAAAATGTATGCGGTTAATTTTTCACATTTGCTTGTACTAGCTGCATAACGCAATCACTCAACGCTCGATAGGTGAGACAGCAATGTGTGGAAGTCATAGCTGCAACTGGTTATTCTTAATAGGAATGCTATGAATAAAAGGAATGAATATTTGTGGAATAAGAAAAAATGGAATGATGAATAAAATGTAATGAAACTGAAATTAATAATGGAATAGTTGATTCCATTCATTCCATCTTTCACGGAGGTTTATATTATAGAACAAAAGGAATGGATTTTATAAAGGATTTTTGTTTTTGATTCATTCCAAAAATGGGATATGTGGAATTGTTTTGAAAAAGTATTCATTGTGACTGGTAAATATTTTTTGGAATTTCATGGAATGATGTATTCCAAACAAATCTATTCCACAAAATAACATTCCAGTTGCACCCTATGAATATAAATAATACGCAAAAACCATTGCCCTATGAATATCTTCTATCCTCGCATCATTCTTCTGTTTATTTTTATTTTTTTTTTGTGTGAAAAATCTAAAGAATTCACAACACTGGATTCTTCATGAACAAGCATTTATATAAGATACAGTGATAGAGATCAAGATCCACACTAACGCCCATGGGAAGATTGATTATGATAATCCATAACCAAACAAAAAAGTTTTTAAAAAACTGAAGCAAATAGAAGAGAGATAAAGTTCAAAGTCCTAACTGGCTCTGCATCTCCAATATAGTCTTTGCCGATTTCTGCAGCTTCTCGGACTCTTCATCAGTCATATGCACATTAGTCACAGCCACCACACCGTTACGTCCAAGCAGAGCCGGGAGACTGAGGAAGACATCACCACCCTCAACACCATAGAAGCCACGAGCAAGAACCGTGACCGGGTGGATCTTACGCTGGTCACGGAGGATGGTGTAGGCCAGGTTGGCAACAGAGTAGCCAATGGCCCAAGACGTGTAACCCTTGAGCCCAATGACTTCATAGGCACTTCCGACGACAGTCTGGTGAATGTCCTCAAGGGTCTGTTTCTCGTAAGCGATCTGTTGCTTCTCCAGGAAGCTTAAGACAGGGATGCCTCCCACGCTTATGCTCGACCACAATGCCACCGAGCTGTCTCCATGCTCTCCCACGATGAATGCCTACAGACAACAACATCGATTGTCTCAACAACACACCAGTATCATCGGATCTATTACAAAACCCAAACTTTGGTCGGAAACTGACCTGTACATCCTGAGCATTAACGTCGAGATGATCTGCGATCAAGAACCTAAACCGAGAGGAATCAAGATTAGTACCCGATCCAAGAACCCGGTTCACCGGAAAACCAGAGAGTTTCCAAGCGACGTAAGTCAAAACATCCACAGGATTAGAGACAATAATCAAGATCGCATCGGGAGACGACTTAGCGAGCGGAGGGATGATGTGTCGGAAGAGAGCGACGTTCCTCTGGAGGAGATTGAGCCTAGACTCTCCCGGATTCTGCCTAGCCCCGGCGGTGACGATGCAGAGATCGGATCCGGCGGTGACGGCGTAGTCAACGGAAGCGGTGATTCTGGTGCGGGGGAGGAAAGCGGCGGCGTGCTGGAGATCGAGCATCTCGCCTCGGAGCTTGTCGGGCTTGGCGTCGACGAGGGCGATCTCGTCGGCGATGTCTTGAGTGAGGATGGTCTGAGCGATGGCCATGCCGACGTTTCCGACTCCGATGACGGAGACCTTTGTGCAGCGGTTGGAAGGGATGGGAGGGTCGGAGTTGAGGATCGGTTTGAAAAAGGTGTTGGTTAGATCCAGACCACCCGGGCCTAACGATGAACCGGATCCGTTGTTCGGCATTTCGAAACAGTTGCAGCGGTTTGATTGGTTTTGTTTCTTTGTTTGGATTCTTTGGTGTGACCGTGTGGAGTGAGAAGTGTCTACTTATAGAGGGAGGATGAAGAATAATATCTCAGACCGCCTCTTGTGTCTGTCCACTTTACATGTGATGTTTGTCTCCCTTTATTTCCAGAATTAAAATAAAATGGCATATTCTTAGAGAAATAGTACATTTTGGTCGGAAACAGGAAAGCAAGCCCACTGTTTGAGTCTTTGGTTTTTACCAAACTTCTCTCGAAATGGTTTCGCAGTTTCATATAGACACGTGGATTCTGTTAATTTGGTTTAATCAGATTATTAGTTCATTCCATTTTCGGTTAGTTCAGAAATTGAAAAGCTGCCAAATCAACTCAAACAAATTACGGTTTGGTTTTAACAAATACGATTTTCAAATTCTAACTTAACCAAAATTTTAGTTGCTTAAAAAAATTATTAAAAGTCCGGTTAATTGGGGTAGTGGCAGAACCCTACCAAGGAAACCATATAATATAAAATCAAAAGCGGCTTTTGTTGACGTGCATTAGTATAAGAGACTTGCTATTGCAAATATATCCAGAAGATTTAGTAAAAAAAATAAAATATATATATATATATATATATCCAGAAGAATTATACAAGTTTTGGGATGCCAAAAAGAAACAAAAAGTAATAATAATACAAGCTTTGGAAGAGTCGTTATTACTTGCCAAGAAAGAAAAGTTGATAGCATGACTTATGCATCAAACCGCCAAGGAAAGCATATTATTGCTTTCATTATCATATGTACAAAAAGGTAACTCAGCACTTTTTTAGACTTTGACATGGAAGCCTTACTCAAGGTTGAGAATGAGGTCACGAGTAGTACACTGAGAGGAAGGACGAGTCAAAGAGATGCATCTATTGGTCCTATAAAACTCTCTCCACTCATCAATCTTTGCCACTTTGTGATGAGACAGAGCAGGCATGCATCTCCTGTCCACAATCTCAAGGATCTTCTCTGTTCTCCCTAGATGCATTGCAGCTTCTCTCACCGACGCTTCCCTCACTTCCACCGCCGTCACCAAACACTTCATCCCTATCACCTGTGCCGCGTTGCAAAAGCATCCTGCTACTATGTCTGATACCATTCTCTCCACATCTTTCAACAGAGCCTCCTCTGTTCCAATGTCTAGACACTCGTACCTGTTCAAAAGGGTTTGGCTGATTCGGTACATGGAGTTAGCTGCCAGAGTCTTGATGGGCCAATGTGAAGGCTTATGCTTCATGCAAAATATCAGATTCTTCTGCCAAGAATCTGTAAACTCTTTCTTCGCTATTTCCACTAGCTCTTTAAGAACTTGTGTTGTTGTTTTCTGTTGCTTGGATAGTTTAAGAAGATCCACGTTGAGCCACTTATGGTAGAGATCACCACCTAACCAAACCACTTCTGCAGCTTTCCTGCTGTTAGCTAACTCCCCTTCAGTGTCCAACACGTCTTCAAACTTCTTGACATAGACCAATGCCTCGTTTACAGCCTTCACTAACTTCTTCAAAGAGCAAGGCTCTATATTAGGAAGAACAACAGCTATACTCGTCAGCGTTACTAACGGAAGCGCCCAGCAGTTAGGTGGCTCTCCAGAGGCTAGTGAAGCGACCTCGTCGTTGTCAAAATCCCAAATCCCTTCAAACCCTTGTGAGACTGAAGTTGTTGCCTCTAAGAGCTCTATCAAGTTTACAGGTTGCTGTTTCCGACCCTTTTGTATCAAGTGCTCTGTCGCCTCGCGGTTGCTCCGTACCATGTAGTCCACCAGCTCCTCCTCTCCTTCAAGATGCAGGACAAATAGTCTCGTCGACGGAGAGGACGAAGAAGACTCAGCGTTTGAGACAGTACTCTCACATTTGAAGGTGAATATTAAACAACATAGCAAGATTCTACTCACAAAGTAAACAGTGATGAAACGGAGAAACTTGCTAGCCAAGACTAACCCATGTTGGGTTGCGATGCAGACATCAAGCATCCATCTGTTTACGTCGTGTGCAAGCTTCCTGCTGCGGCGGCCATTGAGCATCCAAAGGTTCAAGGGACGTTCTTTCTTCTCGGAGAGACAATCATACCAATAACTCTCTACTCTCAGCTCATCTCTCAAACCTTTCTTTGCTCCTCTTGATGGACACCTCAAGCTCACAGCACTAAACCACCTGCTCGCTGGAGCAACGGTTCCTATGGCTATCGCAGCTCCCTGAGAGATTATAACAAGAGTGGTTGACCATTTGTAATCAGACTCTCCGTTACAGAACCCAAGTGACCGTGGCTGTAGAAAGTACGACCTAACCATGGCTTCAGCTAAAGTGACTGCACTCAAGAAACAGAGGAAACCAGAGGTGGTGCAAGTGACGGAGCGAGCCATCACGAACTGAGGGCTAGAAGTATGAGCCATCATCCAGAACTTCATCAGATCTTCTCTAAGCTTAGGAACTCCTCTTCTTCTCTCAGCGTAAGAAGGACACTGCTTCAAAGCAAACTCGTACTTCTTCTTATACTTGAGCTCCAAGTAACGCTTGGTGGAGGGAATGGTGATGGCAGAGAAGCTCAAGATCATAAACATGAGAAACATTAGAACGATGACGAGAGCGTGCTCTTGAGTGAAAACGTAGATGGCGCCTGTCCCCAACTGGATACAGATGTTGACAACGTCGGTGACGACAAGAATCCCAAGAGCCACGAGGTTCATGAGGAGGTCTTGAGTGACCATGAACCCCAGAGAAGGCATGGAGTTAGCCATCACGACGCAGAAGAAGACGCTGCTGCTGAGCTTGGCGAGCTGGTCTTGGCGACTAGGCATGGGAGTGTTGAGATCCAAAGAGAGTTTGACGCAGACGGAGATGAAAGTGAGAGTGGTGGCGTTGAGGGAGAAGAACTTGCAAGGGAACCAGTATTTACGGTGGCGGATGCCGTGGAGAAGATCGGCGAACATGGAAACTCCACAGATGAGAGAAGCAGTAGCTACGTAGATGCCTATGGAGGGCAACGGTTTGCTGAACTCTGCATCGGTTAGATTTCCGTGGGAGTCGCACCCCATCACTAGATCTCTGTCTCTCTCTTACTCTCTCGAGTCTTCTTGTTTCTGTGTGTTGTTGATATTGATAAAAGATTGTGAATGAATCGTCAAAGAGTATTTAGTATTCTGTCCATTCAAAAAAGTTTATTTGACTTGTCTGAAGTAAGACTTGTTCAGAGACAGGGACCCGACTGTTTGGTTGCATTCAGACACTAACACACGGCTCTAATCTACATAGGGCCTTCTCTGGGCTTTTTAAGTGTAAGAGAGAGAGAGAGAGATCCAGAAATAATTAGAAGATTAGAGAAAGTTTTGGTGGATTTGAAAACAAGAAAGAGAGTGATAGGTTTTGACAAGACTCAGAGAAAATACTCTTGTAAAATTTTTAAAGTAATTTTAATAAAGCAAAAAAGTGTTTGTTCATTTTCATTGTCGCTTAATTTTTTTCTATACTACAATATGTCAATATTGTGTTTCATGTTGCACTTACAAACAGTTATTTTAGTTATTGCCTTTAAATCAAGTTTTGCTCGGTAAATAAGTGTTTACAGGTAGTCATTTTTACCGACCATGTAACTTAGATGAAAAAATAAAGTGTCACATAACATTTTTTGCAAGGATATCAGCATATACATATAGCACACAAAGAATACGAAATACGACTTTGTATCACAAACTTTATATAAGTCAACTAGTTATATATATACAAACCAAATTTCCTGTTGCTTGTGGGGGTGTGGGTGCTACTAATGAAATATAACCAAAGCATTAACTAGATTATTGTTCTATAGTCTTATGTAATAACCGGTTTGAGTCAACTGCGACTGAACCAGAAGGTTGTGAAGTAAAAAAAAAATATTAAGACAAAATCTACAGGTCAGATTGGGTTCTGTTCTGTTCTGTCTGATAAGCCTTAAAAAGAGTTCACCAACCCACAAAACTAAAGGTTGAACAAAGTACAGGTCACCGCCTCCATTTTTGTTATTTTACTTTTATAAGGCTCAAGCTGCTTTTAATTCTAGATATAACAAATGTACATATTATTCTTGCTAAGTGTAGTTTGTCTAATCCTCTTATCATTGTTTCATCCAATAAGTTAATAACTAAACCATAAGACTTGGAAGCAAAGAAGGGAAGAGATATGAAACTCCTTTTTTAATTCAAACAGAGATATTGAGTGACTTCCACTAATGCAAAGAAACCTTGGTTTGTGCAATATTTTGCGGTTAAGCTATTAATTGCTGAGGCAACACCTTTTCACCCTTTTGCTTTCCTTCTTCCAAGTTTCAACCCATCTCGTTCTTTCTAGCAATCAAACTACAAAACTCACTTGGGTAATATATAATTTTCATTCAAAATAATCATAATTTGTATCTGTTGTTACCTACATTCACAACCTTATCAAACTAATAAAGACAAAAGGATACAAGAGAATATGATTTTCAATTTACTGAAGAAAAGAAACGGAAAGAAAGAAAGGGTTTTCACCAAACGATATAATTCAATCATTTTAATTATCTTTATCCGTATGATTAGTGTCTTTATATCTGTCATATGCTGCCTCTCCTTCCAACTCCTTTTGGATTATTCTCTGCTTCTCTAGCTTTACACATTTATTTCTATTTATAAATTTCCATTTGAGGTAGAACCATATCATTTGTCCAAAAAAAAGGGCAGAACCATATCTCTTTTTTAAAAAAATTTATTTTATTTTGTTTTCACACCATGTCCTTTGGATAAAATAAAAATCTCTTAGTTAACGTTTGGAACATGAAAAATATGCGCTAGCCGGTAACTTTGATGATGGACAAAATCTAAAGGACAGTAACTAATAACCTTTCATTTACCTGACCATGTAAATCATAGTGAAAAAATCTGTGTAACTGAGAGAGAGGGAGAGAGTCAAATAAAAGTAAACTTGAAAGCATTTTAGAATTGAAAATTAATGAAACAAAATGGGCAGTGAAAGAGAGAGATAAGTAGAGGGAAGGGTTGGTTAATGTCAATGGCTTAAAACAGAGACGGTTGCTTGAGAATGGGGAAAAGAAACTAAGTTTAACTCTCTCTCCTTAAACGTCAATTCCTTTAAGTAATGGTCTCTCTCTCTAAAAAAGCTTGTGTGTATATATATTAAACTTCTCTGTATCATTCTTTAAACTGCTTAGACCAAAACTCATATCTGTACTGCAAACAAACAAGGAAGAGCCTTTGAAAGTAACAATGACCGCAGGAGAAAACCCTTTTGCATCAAACACCTCTTCTCTGCAAAGCCAGCTTAAAGGTTCTTCTTTTCTTCTCTATGGTTTTTATTCATCAAATCCTTCTGAGTACTTGCTTAATGTTTGAGGGATGTGCTGTTTTCTTTTCATTTCTCTTTACAGAAAAGGACAAAGAGCTTTTGGCTGCTAAAACTGAAATTGAGGCTTTGAGAACAAATGAAGAGCTTAAGAACAGAGCATTTGAGGAGGTATGTTAGCATAAAACATGATCATTCCCATTTGTATGATCATCATCTATGTTCATGATGATCCTTCAAAAGCTTTAAATAGCTGTTCTACTCTGTTTTACCTACAAGCTTACTTGATCAGTGTTATGTTTTTCATATTCAAATAACTTCTTGGTTGTGTTTCAGCTTCGAGAAAACGTGATGAAGTTGGAGGAGAGACTTAGAGCCTCTAAGAATCTTGTTGAACAAAAGGTCCGTTTTTGTGATGGAACTCAAGTCAAAAACATTTAGAAATGGATTCAGAAAGAATAGAAAAACTAAGTTAAGATTGTGTCATGGAAGAGCAGGAGGTGGAGATGAAGAAGCTAGAAGAAGAGAAGGAAGATGCATTGGCTGCACAGGACGCTGCAGAAGAAGCACTGAGGAGGGTTTACACTCACCAACAGGAAGATGATGATTCTTTACCCCTCGAATCAGTTATTGCTCCTCTTGAAGCTCAGATCAAGTTTCAAAAGCATCAGGTCTTGATTTCAAACTTGTTACCATCTCTCTTCTTGTGTGTTACAAGCATCATGTCTTGACTATGTAGCTTTCTTGTGAGTTTTACAGATCTCTGCGCTTCAAGAAGACAAGAAAGCGTTGGAACGGCTGACAAAATCAAAAGAATCAGCGCTTCTTGAAGCAGAGAGAATCTTGAAAAGTGCCCTTGAACGTGCTTTGATTGTTGAGGAGGTTCAGAACCACAACTTTGAACTTCGAAGACAGATTGAGATCTGCCAGGTAACCCTCTTATTGAGTATTTAGAGAAGTATATAAACCTGTGGCTATAAAAGCAAGAAAACATGCAGGAAGAGTACAAGTTTCTTGAGAAAATCAACCGCCAGAAAGTGTTGGAGATTGAGAAGCTATCCCAAACCATTGGAGAGTTGGAGGAAGCAATCTTGGCAGGAGGAACAGCTGCAAATGCAGTTAGAGACTATCGCCGCCAAATCTCTCAGCTCAATGCAAGTGTCCTGTTAAGTTCTTGTAGTTAAATTCTCAGATTTGTTTTCAAGAAACTCACAAAATTGTTTTGGACATCAATAGGAAGAGAAAAGAACCTTGGAGAGAGAGCTGGCCAGAGTCAAAGTGTCAGCAAGTAGAGTGGCTCTTGCCGTTGCTAACGAGTGGAAAGATGAGAATGATAGAGTAATGCCAGTAAAGCAATGGCTTGAAGAGAGAAGGGTTCTCCATGTAACTACTCTTCACTTACACAACCAAATAGTACACATTGACTGGTTGATGTGTGAAAACTGAATATTTTCTTTGTGCAAATTTTGTGTATGTGTGTAGGGAGAAATGCACAAACTCAAAGATAAGCTAGTTGTTTCAGAGAGAACAGCTAAGGCTGAATCACAGCTAAAGGTGGATGGTTATATTATTAATCTTGTGTTGCAAGAAAGTTTAGTTTCTAATGCCTATAAGTAATTTATACAGGAGAGATTGAAGCTGAGGCTGAAAACAATAGAAGATGGCTTGAAGGGTCCAAACACGTTCTCTATCTCTCCATCAACTACAAAGACTGAAAAATCTGGCAAGATTTTAGGATTCTTGACGAGTGGTGGTGGAGGATCAAAGAAAAGGTCTACTTCTCAGCCACGAGGCTCAGTTACAGGAAGAATCCATGCTATAAATCAGCCGATCAACAGAGCTGCAGAGACTGATGGAAAAGAGAACTCAAAGATTTCAGCAAACGGATTATTTGATCAGGATGCTAAGGAAGAAGATATGGTTTCAGGGTTTTTGTATGACAGGCTTCAGAAAGAAGTCATTGCTCTAAGGAAGGTCTGTGAGAGTAAAGAGGGTACTATAGATGCCAAAAATGAAGAAATCAAGGTGAACTACATCTTTTCCTAGTTGTTTCATCTCTTTGATTATATAGCAAGTTAACATGCTCTCTGGACTCAGATGTTGTTGAAGAAAGTGGATGCTCTAACGAAAGCCATTGAAGTGGAGACAAAGAAGGCAAAGAGGGAAGCTGCGGCCAGAGAGAAGGAAAACGCATTGGCCTTGTTGAATGAAGAGTCGAAACAATGTAGAAAAGCAAACTTACCTAGAAGGTTTGGTCATCATTTCATTTATTTTTTTTGGTCTCTATCTTTAGAGAAACATAAAAAGTCAAACGTCAGGATAAAAGTCAATATTTATATGTCTACTATGCTTGTGTTGTGCAGCCGTGTACACAATTCACGTTGAAGATCCTGTCAAGTAGACGAAGAAGAAGCTTGGGAATGAAAGTGTTTATTTAGGTGTACATAAGGAGTGTTTGGTGGGTTATAAGAACGTGGAAGTAAAGCTTTAGTTAAAGAAGAAACGTGTGTGTGTGTTATATTGTTTGGATTGTAAGCCATGTTCTTAGATGTTGAAACAAGACTTTTAAGACTTAAATGAGTGATTAGCAATTACCATGATAACCTAAAAGTGAAGCAGAGTCTTCTCAACACAGAAAAAAAACGGGGGAACACAAGCTGTTCTCTATAGTAGCAAAAAGATCTGAGCATGAAAAGCAAAATACTAAATGCATCTATCATTTTTATTACAGCAAGTAAGAAGAGACATTATATACAAAGACTGTTTCTCTTTCTCTCAAGAAGTGAGAAGGAACCATATAGAAGGAACAAAAACTGAAAGGCATGTCTATTTACTTGGTACTCAGTGTAAGGTGATGTTTCCTGCTGTGTAGAAGCGCAAGCCGTTGGAGGAAGAAACTAGTTTGATACCTCTGTGAATCTTTTGAGAGCATCGGTACGGTTTAGGAACAGAGAGGGGTTTGATGGAACAAGCTTTGTCTAGGTCAGGAATTGCATGTAGGTGAGAAGGAAGATCAATGGTGAATTGCCCAAACTCATTTGTGACAGCCTTGATCACTTCGGATCTCCTCCTATGTCCAGTATGGCACATGATGCCAACGGTAGCACCTGCATGACGACGATTATGTGTTAAAGAAGTTCCAATAAGGGACATGAACTTATGTACTCAATATTAATAATTTTCAGTACGTACCAGAAATAGGGTCGGAGGAAGGAGAGAGAAGAGAAGCGGTGAGGATGACGGAGGAGAGTTTGAGTTCGCCGTAGCCAGCTATCTCCACCAACTCCTTTCTGGTCCATCTCATTCTGTCACCAACTGCTTCCCCCAAAGCCACCATGAAGACCAAAGTCAAGGCACGGAACAAGAACCTCATCTCCATTATTCTGATTCAATAATTATGTAAACAACTCTACCAATTGGCTATGAAATGGAACAAGCAAGCGTCTGTATATATATATACAATGGCTGATGGGTTTGGTTGTATAAGATTTAAAGGATAGGATGGCTTTCATATGTCTTTTTCTTATAAATAAAATAAAAGGCAAAAAGCCTCTTCCTTCATTTGACTTTTATATTCTTTGGTCAATTTGCCTGTCTCCTTATTAATATGATTTTGTTTCTGCACCATAATAATAAATAATGATATATCTCTTTATTAATACACACGCCAATTCCAAGCAATTGCTTGTTTACCTAATAATTGTTTCTTCCTTTTTTTCAATTAATTCATAAATTGATAATTGTTTTATATCTTCTTTTACTTAATTAATTAATTGATATTTGATTTGATTTTATAATCAGTTAATAAATCGATAATTGTTTCTTCTTCTTCTTCTTCATTTTAAAATAAGAAATTGATAATTGTTTCTTCATCTCTTTAAAATCAATGAATAAATTTGATGTGTGTTTGGTCAAACATTAGCCCTGTATACGACGCCGTTTCTCCTTTTGAAATGTCTTTGTATCTTTCCTAATATTATTGTTTCAAATTCTAACCTAAATTTGGAGGGATGGATCAGAATTCACAAATATTCAAGCCTGCCCCAACTGTTTTTCTTTTCTTGCAGACATTTGTAGCTTTTGAACAAAACATATTATTATATCATTTCTTTTTCTCCTTTTTGGGATGTTTTTTTTTTGGTGTGAGTTGGTTATCAAATGAAAAATACCAATCTCTCTAGAAAGTTTGCTCTGCCTTCTCACTAAAAAACAACCGCCGGGATTAGTGTTTTTCCGGCCGGTGGAGTGGGCTTTCACAGCCATCGCCGGTCCGGCTTTTTTGCTTTCTTTGTTTTTTCTGTTTTTCTTCTTTTAGATTAGAACTTTTGGATCGGGAAGAAAAGGTTTTCTTTGCCGGTTAATAAGCGTTCCGACTCCGGGAGGCGGAGACTCCTCTAGCTCCGTTCGCGGCCGACTCGGGGTGGAGGCTCTCAAAGCTCTGCGTTGGCTTTATACCTTCGAGAGATTGGCCTTTGATCCGATTTGAATCGAAGGGGGTGACTGGGTTTGCTCGTCTTCTGTGTTTTGGTTTTGGTCCGATTGGATGAGATCTCGGTTGTCGATGAAGCTCTCCAATGGTGGTGTTAAGGTGATGAAGACGGAGCGGTGGTTTGGGATTGATGAAGATACGGATGAGATCTCGGCGTGTTCCGATGACGCTCTCCGTGGAAAGATCCTCCGGCAAGGGAGGTATGAGATGCAGTGATAGGCTCCGATGAGACGCCGTTTCAGCTTCCGGCGCAGGACAGGGAGCGGTGGAAGTGAAAGGTTGGATGACGCGTGTTACTTTCTTTGTCAAAAGGTTAACACGTGTTATTTTCGTTTACAAAACTTGACCCGTGTTTCTCGGGTAGTATGTGGTGGGTTTGTAATGGACTTCAAATCCGGGTTTTCGTTTGGGCCTTAGGGGCCAGTTTGTAAGATCTGGGCTTCGACCCATAATAAAAGTACTTTAGATGGCAAAAAAAAAAAATCAAATGAAAAATACCAAAAGTTTTATCTGAATGATGTGTCTATGGTATATCAAGATTATATATATAATCTTAAAACTCAGAAAGAAGATGTAATCTAATTTTAAGTTTAGTTGCAGTTGCAGCATTATAACTCGAGACAAGTTCAACAAATTTTTATATTACAAGAAAATCCAAATCAGTTTAACATTTTAACTAAAACAAGATTATATAGAATCCAGAAAGAATATAGTCTTCAAAACAAAATGTGGACATCAAAACACTTGTTAGTAAAAAATTGTCCACCTAAGCAAGGGGTTTAGTTGACCCACATACAAACCATTTCTGTTGAACGTCTTCCTTGGCATCTGCGGAGGTACCAGTGGGGGAATTACGATCATTTTGGACAAAACGGCAAAAGCTTTTATCTAATTTATACTTTCGCCACCAAATAAATTAGTTTTTTACAAGTAAGCTCCGAAGTTTAGATATTTAATAATACAGCCCTACTTTAGTTGTGTGGGTTTAATTGATAAACTTTTAAACCGTCCACTGTCGGATCCGAAAGAGTCTCTCGAGTTACCGTAGATCATGGCCTCGTCGTCTTCTTCTTCGTCTCCGACGGAAGAAGAGCTGACACTAATAGTGAAGTGAAGTGGGAAGGAGTACACGCTCCGAATCTGCGCCGACGACTCCGTTGCTGAGTTGAAGCGTCGCATCTGTTTCCTCACCAGCGTCTTTGCCCAAGCGCCAGAAGCTTCTTTATCCCAAAGTCGGAAACAGGCTCTCCGATGACTCGCTGTTGCTCTCTCAGATCCCACTCAAGCCCTCTCTCAAGATGACAATGATCGGGTACGGACCCTTCTCTCTCTAATGCCTTTTCTTAAGAACCCCTAATTGTGTATCTTTGGAGAAACTAAATGCATTGAAAGTTTTGGTTTTTTTTTTCAGTACTACGGAAGATGATATAATACTAATAGTAGATCAAGTAACATCTCGGGACATTGTTGATGACTTTGAGCTTGGTAAGGACGAAGTGGTTGATGTTAAAGACAAGGAGCTTAATAAGCAGAAGCTGAGGAGACGAATTGATCAGTACAAGGTCTGTTCTTTGTCTTGATATTAGCTATATTTCTAGTGTCATTGAAACAAACCCGTGTCTGATTAGTACAAGATGATGAGATCTATGTCTCTTTCACTTTTGGAGTTTGGTAGATATGTTCAAATCTTTAGGTGTGTGTTGTCTGAATAACGAATGATGCTTGAAATTTGAAAACGGTTTAGTGATTTAAGCTTTTCTTTTCGTTCTTGTGTGATTTGCAGATTAAACTTGTTAATCCATGCATTCTAGATATTGACTACACTTTGTTTTATCACCGTTCCACAGCCGAGAACCCTCTACAGCTTATGCGTCCTTGTAAGTAGTGTTTGATTGATGGGGTTTACACAGCAGTATATCCGCTGACGACTGTACGGATTATCTAAATTGCAGATCTTCATGAGTTTCTTACTGCTGCATATGCAGAATATGATGTCATAATATGGTCTGCTACAAGGTGATTCTTCTAAAATGATCTATCACTTTTATCTTTCATCTTCTTTCAGTATTTGAGTACCCGTTTTGGTTTCTGTAGCATGAAATGGGTTGAGTTAAAGATGGGAGAGCTTGGTGTGCTGAACAATCCGAACTACAACATCACAGCCCTCCTCCACCATCTAGCCATGATCACAGTTCAGTCAGACACTCGCGGGATCTTTGATTGCAAGCCACTAGGCTTAGTTTGGGCACTATTGCCTGAGGTATGAATGACCCCATTACAAGTCCATTTTATTTATATCCATGTTAAGAAAATGATTTTCTTTCTATTTTAAGAGTACATGCTACATACTTTAAGGTTTTCTTATTTTAGGATTCAAAGATTTGATGTCTAAAAATAGAATGATGGATAAAGGAAAAGGAGAAGAAAGGCCATAGAGGGACAAAAAGACATAAGCGTAAAACATGGCGACCCTTTGGTTCATTGTTTGGAAGAAGAAACATCCTGAGGATCAACATCAAACTCTCTCTTTCTGCTTCATTAGGTAAAAACAAAGACAAAACACTTTGTGTTTTGGGAGAGGGTCGATGGCGAAGATGAGAGCTGATGCTCCGGTGATGCCTCAGGAGACTCTTCCTCGGAGCAGTGAGGTGGGAGAGATTGACACACGTGCTCCCTTCCAATCCGTTAGAGACGCCGTTAGTTTATTCCGTCAAGTTAGCTTCTCAAAGCAGCAGCAACAACAGCGTCTCTCTTCCTCCACCTCATCCTCTCAGGTACCATATCATTCGCTCTTCTCTGTCTCCTAGTTCTCTCATTTTCATTGTGCATTGTTCTGAAAAAGCGTTTGTTTCTTTCTTTCTTTAAGGATGCACCGGAGGTGTCGGAAAAGGAGACGCAGCTTCTGTTAGCAGAACAAGAAATGGAAAGAGTCCAGTTATGTCTTGATACCTCTGTCAAAGCCAAAGCAAGAGCTCTCTCTGATCTCGACTCTGCTCAGCGAAAGGCCTCTGATTTGAGGGCTAAACTAGAAGCCACCAAACAATCCAGAAAATCTGCAATCCTGACGAAACACACCATGACACAACGGTTAGAGAAACTACACTACGAAAACCAAGAAACAGAGAGCGTAAGAGAGGATTACATCTTAGCCATTGCAGAGCTGTTCATGGCGAAGCGGGAGCTAAAGGAAATAAAACAAGAATTCAGCATTTCCGTGGAAGAAAGGTTAGCTGAGCTTCAAAAATCAGAGGAAGCAGAATGTTCATCAGTGGTTAACTCCCAAAAGATTAAAGACATGTCAGAGGAGATAGCCGAGATGCGTGACACTGTTCTGAGGTTGAACTCCGATGCTGAGAAGAAAAAGGAGGAGGAAGAGAAGATAAACGAGGCGAGAATGGATGCGAGGGAAACTTACGCCGCAAGGAAGCGAGAAGCTGAGCAGAGGCTGGAGGATCTGAGGCGAGATTGTGATCCTGAGCTGAGGAAAGATATAGATGAGCTAGCAGAGATATCTGCCGGGAACGAGCGCTTACAGGAAGAGATTAAACTTGCTCGCGAGCTCCAAGAGGCCAAGAGCGAGATGCAAGAGATATGTGATGAAGAGAGATCATACAAAAGCTTGGTGGGATCACTGACGGTGGAGTTGGACGGAGTGCAGAGAGAGAACAGAGACCTGAAGGAAAATGAAAAGGAGAGACAAGAAGTTGAGGAAGGAGAATGGGTTGAAGCGAGCCGTAAGGTCGAAGAAATCATGCGTGAAGCAGAGGAAACAAGACAAGAAGCGGAAGAGATGAGGATGCACGTTGATGAACTCAGGAGAGAAGCAGCCGCCACGCATATGGCGATGGGTGATGCAGTGAAACAGCTGGAGATAGTTGGAAAAGCTGTGAAGAAAGCGAAAACCGCGGAGAGGAGAGCAGTGGAAGACATGAGAGTACTAACTGATGAGAAGGAGAGTTTGACGCATGATGAGCCTGATAAGAAGATTAGGATATCGTTGAAAGAGTACGAGGAATTGAGAGGGAGGCACGAAGAGTCGGAGAGAATGGTGCAGTACAAAGCGAAAATGGTTGCTGCGCAGCTGGAAGAGATCAATGCGAGCAGAGTAGAAGGGGAGAGAATGTTGGAGGAGAAGTTGAAAGAGATGGAAGAGGTAAATGATGCGATTGATGCTGCGTTGCGAAATGCGGAGATCGCTGAGGAAGCACACTGCATCGTTGATGCTGAACTTAGAAAGTGGAAACCACAAGAATTGTAGTAGACAATGATGATGATATTGATGGTTTAGGTGATTAGGATACTTACTAGAATGTCCATACCAATATACAAATACATATGTTACTTAATAAATTGATAATCTATTGAGATTTGTTGTTAAGTGCATTAATATTTGGAACAAAGACTTGAAACAGAGATTTTCAAGGGTATCTCTCTTTTATTCATGTTTGGATGTGAGATTGAACATAATACTAAGCAAATGCATAACATGATACAAAGGTAGTTTCTCAATTATTTGTTTTTTTTTTAGCAATTGATAACTTTTTCATAGGATGGGTATCTGGATTGTTTTGCTCAAAGCTGATTTATTATATATTTGCTGTTTATCTGATGGGAGCATGCGCTATATAATGTACATAGAAGATCTCAAATGCTCCTGGTTGGTAGTTAAGGCATTGGAACGATCAAGTGAGGAACAAACTAGTATTTTCAAAAAAAAAAGAAAAAAAAAAACTATACGTGAGATGAGTATGAGCATCAGTATTTTTTTTTCACAAGGGCACAAGGATCAGTTTCTGCACAGGACTTGTATCCTGTTTTGAAACAGGAACAACTAGTTTACCGTACTGAATAAATTTACTATTGTCTGTAGAGAACTAAGGTGAGAAAGCTCTCTAATGGACGGTTCGGTTTTCTAATTTGGTACGGTTCGGTTTCCTTAGTTTTGAAAAAAGGACAACAGAATTATGAGTGATTTTAGGACAGTCGGAGATCCTCCTCGTGCGTTTCTGCACTTTGTTGATAATATTCCTTTTTTTTGCATTTTAAAAAAAAAAAAATCTCTATCAAAAGGACATAAAGAAAGTTGGATTAGTAATTCTCTCTGGAAGTCGAGAGTTGCGGATCTGTGTGGGGGAAGATAATAATACGTCCTCTGGCTTGGCTTGAGGGGAATGTCTCCCTCAGAGAGACCCACCGCTCACCGAGAAGATGTGCCAGACGAGATATTAACGGAGATTCTAGCGAGGTTGCCCTTGAGAAGCATCTCGAGATTCAAAACGGTGTGCAGGAGATGGAAATCGGCAGTGGAATCTGTGTATTTCCGGGGTCTCTTTGTGTCTGTGCACCAAAATTCCTCTTGCGGTTGGTCACTAGTGTGCCAAGGAAGAGAACTCTTCAACTTCCATGGATGCGAGACATGGGGTCTTCCAAAGAAGTCTATAGCTTGTTATTTGGAGGAGATGATGGCCGACGACGGAGGAGTTGATTTATACCTTGGTGCATTTTCTTTCAGTGGATTGGTGTTGGTGAAAGGAGCTAACGATGGTACCTATGTGGGTAATCCAGTGTTACGAGAGTGGGTGGTAATCCCTCCACTCCCGTATCGATATCCATGTATTCCCTTTGGTCTGGTGACCCCCCACGGACGACAAAGACGGCGTTGTTCTGGGATTCAAAGTGGTTTACTTGGCTGCAGTGGGACCCTGGAGAGACAAATCCTCCACTTTTGTGATGATGATGATCTATGTCGGTCTATTCTTCTCCCCAATCATAATCCCGGGGACCTCAAAGGAGCCTTGACTGCATCCTGCGGTACTGTTATGTATATCAAAACATCATCGTCACTGGGAGACGACAATCTTCTCAAGGTTTGGAGGTTGAACAATGATGATGATGATTCCTGGCAACTTTTGTGGGATATTCGCCTCCAGTTTTTTCATGATATCAGATTTTATGTACCCATTTCAATGCATCCGTATGATCCCAATCTCGTCTATTTATGGAGTCAGAAGAACCGTTTTTTGGTTTCATGCAACTTGAAGACACAAAACTACAGAAACCTCAGAGACGATACAAATCATCAAGGTTTTTACCTGAACCAGTCTCTTTGCGAGGAATATATGCGTGGTTCCAACAGGTCAGTTCTGAATGATGACCTTCCGCGCAACTTACTTCAATTAGTGCTCCCAAGGTGGATGGATTCGATGCCTGTTCCTCCCCAACTTGAGATGATGGATACAACATCACTGCTTGCTTACATTGCTTCGTTGCCGAAACGCAAATAAGGGAAGGGGGTTTTGTTTGTTTTACATCTTCTTGCTCACGCCTTGTAGTCTAGCCGTTTCCTAATGAGATAGTATTAAGGGAATGGACTGACTGGACGCAGAAAGCCATTTCATGCCTGCAAAGTCGATTCCCTTTAATTTTTCAGATGGAGAAACACTCAAGATGTGGGTAGAGTTATTAACTCTGTGTTGAACACATAATGTTCTCATATACCTCCATATCGATTTAGTGAAACAATTATCAAGTGTACAGCAGCTTTAGCAGCTAGGAAGAAACAACATAATCAAAATTCACATAAAAAAAATAATTGAGCTTAAAAAGAAATTTCATGATGCTGTCCTTGACTTTATTTCTTACTATAGGAAACAAACCCACACGGGCAATTTAAGTCTTTACTGAAAACTAAATTATTTAATATTCATCAAATGTATATATTCGGTGTCATCGATGGTCACGGGGTGTTCGGTACTCAATGATCGAGTTTCGTTAAGGAGGGGGTTGTGGAGATGATGTCTGAAGACCCTACTCTGCTTCAAGATCCGGAGAGCAGAGGATTACGAAGTTGCACGAGAGCGAAATCGATGATTTAATGAGTGGTACTACTACTATTACAGTTCAAGAGTTATGCTAATGTAGGGGTGATTCAAGAGTTATGCTCGCAGTTAAATACAGGAACAGAGTTCAAGCAGAGGATTTGTCTTATGCTCAAACTCCTTTTAGAGAAGATGACTGCCAGAGGGTGAAAGCTTGTGGAGCTAGAGTGTTGAGTGTTGATCAAGATGAAGGGTTGAAAGATTCGAATATACAAACATGGGCTGATGAAGAAAGCGAAGGACCTGAAGTGTCGATGGTTCCTCCTTGGCCGAATCTTTTGTTTTTGTTGTTGCAAGTGATGGGATCTTCGAGTTTCTTCCAGGCCAAGCTGTTGTTGATATGGTAATATAAGACTAAAGACACAACTCTTTTGAAGATCTCTTATCTATAGAATGGGATTGAGAAATGTGTTGTGTGTGTGTTAGCAGGTGGGGAGATGCGCTGATTTGAGAGATGGATGTGCAGCAGTTGCAGCGGGATCATACAAACTGTGGTTGGAGCATGAGAATAGGACTGATGATATCACAATTATCATTAAACAGATCAAAAACCAGTCTAATGAATGATGATGATGATGATCATGATGGCATGAGACAATATTTGCCTCCTTTGTTTGTTTGTTGTATACTCTCTTACTATGTAACATATTCATCATTGATCTTGAATGGCAAATATTGAATCAGTAAAAGTAATGCTCTTTCTTTTTATATCTAGTTACTGAGAGACAGACACAGCAGGAGCTGAAATTTCCCCTTAATGGATTTGCCAATTACACACTGATCTTGAATGGCCAATTACAAAACAGGAACATGTCAGGTGGTAAATGTAGTGAATGCTGCAGATGAATAATAGAAAGTAGCAGAATTAGAAAAACTCACCGGTCACAAGAAGCAAACCAAAGGGAAGTTGCTACAAAAAGACAACTCTCTTGCCCTTGAACCAACATGCAAGAATGATCAGCACTATCCTAATTCCTAGGGTGATGCTGGAACAAGCCTAACCAGACAATAAAAACTAATTCGACTGCACAGTATATATATTCTATAGACATCTGATTGTCTTGCCATCGACATGGAACAAACCTAATTTGACAAAACTAGATTCACACAAAAGTATAAGCAATCCAGACAGTTTTTTCAACAGAAGTTATGAACATGTAAGAAATAGAAGACATGTTAAATCCAAGTAATTTGAACCAAGTGAATGATTGAGTTGTTCTGTATCGTGGATCCTACATAGACTAATCAAAGCAATGAATGGGCCAGAGGACATGTAAGCGAAAATATGCTTTCCAAAGGGACAATAATAAATCTAACTGCAGAGAAATAGCAATA
Organism: Brassica nigra; assembly: GCA_016432835.1. Classification (NCBI taxonomy): domain Eukaryota; kingdom Viridiplantae; phylum Streptophyta; class Magnoliopsida; order Brassicales; family Brassicaceae; genus Brassica; species Brassica nigra. The sequence continues at coordinate 7,984,510 of CM028247.1, read as the reverse complement.
CCTTAATCGAGTCTGCAATCATCAGAAAAGGAGAAAGGGCGAAAGGAAACATAAACTGCAGCCGACAAATACACTAACGGATTTAGATGTGGAGGAAACAGAGAGAGAGATAAAAACCAAAAGAAAAAATCAAAGAAAACTTGAAATAAGTCTGCAAACCATACAATCTCTTCAATATAAACTTCTGAACAGTTACAACACTTTAAGGAAATATGAAGACGGTTCCATTGAAAAGCTGAGGGTGAAAAGATACAAAGGGAAGATCATTTGTTCAGGGGACGCCTTTGAGGAGGTATGATGAAGACTTCGATGAATCTAGGGCGTCATACTTTTGTTCCTATAAAAAAATGATAACGTCATCGGTTAGATAAGAAAGGGTTTGCTAATAGATATAGATTCAATGGAATGAGTACAACTGTATACCTAAATCAAACCAAAACCCACGTAGTTAGTGGTGATGTAGATAAAATCTGCTTCCATATCTTCAATTCTGCTGTACTCTCTAATTTGCAGCTCAGAACTGCAGGTCTGAGACTTCGGGAGAGTATCACCAATGCCGAACTGTCTTGTTATTGTAAGTCTTTCTGGAAGTTCCGCAAAGCCTCCCACAGGTAGGTACATCCTTGCAGTCCAGAAGTAAAGAAGATGGTGCCGCCTCTCTTCATCCATGCCATCGACCAACTAAAAGAGGAAATCCATTCATATAGACAAACACCATTGTGAAAACAAGGTTTTAAAACCCAAGAGATTATTAAATCCAAGAACAGTTACCTTCCAGAACCATTCAATGACGTTATCTGTTTCTTCAAAGTTCTCGTAGTCAGTGTGTAATTTCCAGTCTTCTATGGAGATTGTGTCATGTGCTTCACCACGTAGCAGACCATCGATGTCTTTAAGCTCCATAGTGTTAAAGAACATTTTGTGATCCACAGACAGCATCTTTTCAAATCCTACCGCAAACTGCCTCACTTGTTCTTCCACAAGTTTGACGAACAGGTGCTCTGTCCTCAGTTTTACGTACAACTCTCTGTCCTTGAAGGTAACATCAGTATCTTCACCATTTTCACATAAAGGAATCTCGACCATCTTTCCCTTTTCCTCCTCAATCTCCACTGAAAAAGTTAACTTCAAAGCATCGAAATCCTCTTCAGTCATCTCTAATATTCTGCTGCAGCTTTGGTGCTCTATCTCATCAGTGAGTCTGACTTCTTCCAAATGCACCGACTTTCCAGCTAGATTGAGGAAAAAGATAGGGTCTAAGAGGATACCAACTTGCACACCATGTTTTATGGCCAACGCTATGATGAGACCAGCAACCTTAAACTTCTTCAGGTGATCTTCATCAACATAGGATGCTGGGTTTGGTCTGTATCTTCTGCAGTCGTCAGGAGATACAGTGAACAGCTTTCTCTCAGGGTCAAAAATCTCTTTGGAGATCACGAAGAGCCATTCCAAGAGTACTCCATCACCAAAAGCTTCTTCTCTCTTGAAACGTACCGAGATGTCACCGTGAATAGCTGTTGCATCCGCAATCTGAGAAATTGACTGGTCCAATAACTCTGACCTGTCAATATGGATGTCAAGCGTTTCTTCTTCCTTCGTTTCCACAAACATCAGTTTTCCAAAATGATGACGGATCTGGAAGTTCCTACAGTCGCTCAGCTTCAATACCCAATCTTGATCCCCTACTCGTGAAAAAAGGGTGACAAGAGAGTAGAGTGCAGCTTTCCTAGACTTCATCATGTCTTCAACCTGTTCCATCACACCTTTCTCTGATTCAGATAGCGCAACTAGTGTCTTCAGAACTCTTAGATATGTAGTCCAAGTCTTGGGACAGTATGAGATAAACTCAGGAGTCTCTTCTTGCGAGATTGAGCCTATGATGTCCAAGCTCGTCTTCATAGTACACAGTAAGGACGTGACGCCATCCTCTCTGTAGAGGAACCCATCTTCCTCTTTCTCTTCTTCAGAGATTGTAGACATCAATGCATCTATACAACAAAAGAAAAAAATAGCCAAGTGAGAATGACGTTACTAGTAAGGAGTAACGCTGGAAACCAAATATAAGACCCAAGCAAAAAAACTGAGAATCATCAGAATCAAGCTTTGCAAAAGAGCGATAAGAGAACTTACCTAGAGGAGCAGAACCCTTGAAAGAACTCTCCATCTGCAAATTTCAAGCAAACGGATGATTCTGAAATCGTCGCAAGTCTTCTTGCTTTTTTTTGTTAGTTTTCTTGCTTCACAAACCTCTAAGCAATGGAAGGGAAGATTCTGGAATCGTCGGAAGGCTTGCGAGGTGTGTCTTTTCTTTTCTTGAAATAAAAACGTAACGCAGTGCGGTTATGATACATGGAAACGCTACACAGTTTTTTTTTTATTGAGCGACAATGCACGCATTGCTGGATAGGACACGTCACTGAAAGGATAAAACGAAACCATCCAAAAGTGTTGACTCTTTGCAACAACAACAACAAGGATAAAACGAAGATTGAGAAAAGTTTCTGAGTTTCTTCGATCACTTAGTCACTCAATATTTATTGAAATTGAGGATCTATGGAGTTGGGTGAAATCGAAGACAGTGGGCCATGGAAGTTTCAGAAAGAGCCAAGTGAAGGCGGAGATGTTTGGTCAATTGACTAGTGGGCTCGAGGCTGCTTGGACGACACTCAAAGGAGAAGGTTCGACCTTTTCTGTTTCGATGTAGTTTTTTTTTTTTTGTCAATGAGTCTCTTGTACATGTCAAAGCTATTAGCTTTATGTAGTAGTCTTGGCTCCGACACAGAAAGCGGAAACTTAAAATCTTGATGAAGGAGTGAGAAGAGTAGTGAAGCTAAGCAGTTCGTTCATAAATGTTAAGAGAAAGACTGTTAAAGTATGAAGTGAACAACATCACATTACTAAACTAGTTACGTTTTATTTAAACTTGCAGAGGTCTTGACAAAGGAGAATATTGCTGAGGGATATTAGAAGAGCTCTCCTTGAAGCAGATGTGAGTGGTGCTTGTTCTGTTTATCGTTGTAGAAAAGGCGGTGGTGTGAAAAGTAATTTTTAGTCGCTTGGCGGTTTTTGTTAACATGGTGAGCCTTCCAGTTGCTAGAAGGTTTGTTCATTCGTTTAGTGACCAAGCCGTGGGAATGGGTGTCAATAGAGGAGTCAAACCAGACCAGCAGTTGGTCAAGGTAAATACTAGCAATTAACCAAGCTTGTTTGGGATCTATGATCATTTGACTTCTTTGGGTGGAGAAGTATCTGAGCTACAGTTTTCTAAGTCAGGTACTACTGTAATATTGTTGGCTGGACTCCAAGGAGTCGGAAAGACAACTCTTTTGTGCTAAACTCGCTTGTTACTTAAAAAAGCAGGTAGTCATTTTTAAATTTACAGTGGAGTTTTTGATGGGATTGTTCTTTGTCAAATTACACTTTTATCATAAATGATATTTGTGTACAGGGAAAATCTTGCATGCTTATTGCTGGAGATGTGTACCGACCTGCTGCAATCGATCAACTTTGTCATTTTAGGTGAACAGGTAATGTATTTTGGACTCTTAGAACCCGCTTCAGAGAAGCTGTGTATGAACATGTACATGATATTCAATTCCGTAAACAAAAAAATTTCTGATGTTCTCTTTGTGTCAGGTTAGTGTACCGGTTTATACTGCAGGGACTGAAGTAAAACCTGCAGCTATAGCTAAGGAAGGCCTAAAAGAGGCTAAAAAGAATAATGTGGATGTAGTTATTATGGATACTGCAGGGAGGAGGCTTCAGGTAATCTTTCGTCTTTGTGGAGTTATCTCTATCACAATACTTTAGTCATGATTTGGCCTTCTTTGTGACAGATAGATAAATGGATGATGAACGAATTAAAAGACGTGAAGAAAGTCCTGAATCCCACAGAAGTGTTGCTAGTTGTTGATGCCATGACTGGACAAGAAGCTGCAGGTACTCTCTGTTTTGATATTCTATAATCATGGAAGCAATGATCGAAGCCATGACAAAACAATGTCTTATTCTCGTTTGGTTGCGTTGGGCAGAGGAAAGGGAGAAGCCAGAGTTACTAGCGGAATCTCTAGAGAGAAGAAAAAGAGTTGCTAAAGATTCAGGAAAGACAGAAACAGGTAACTAACTCTCTCAGTCAACTCGTGTCAGATCTCAGACAAGAAAAAAGATTCAATATTGTTTATTGTTGTTGTTCAGGTGAGCCAACTTGTGGCACAAATATTCTTGAGGATGAAGAACTTGATGAGCCTCACAGCTCGTACAATTTACCTACAATTTTCTGATTTAGCTGTTTGAACTGCAAACTGTGCAAAATGTAGTATATTGTTAACGTTTAACCGACGCATTCCAGACACGTCATGTGAAAGAGTCAAATCGACGCCAGCCATTAAAGTAACTAGGTTAATTCCTTCGCTGCGCCTTGGGTTACATTTTACTAAAACTAGGAAAAAGAACCCAAATTTTTCAAAGGTTTCAACTTTTGTATATATTTTTAAATTTTTTCATTTTTTTTTCATATTTTATTCATTAAGGAGACTGCTTTGCTGTCTTCTCTTGAAACGAAAACGTCAGGAAGTGCGGTTAAGATACGTGGAAACGCTAGAAAGTTTTGTAATGAGCGACAATACAGGTTGATGCATCGCTGGATTTGCTGGGGAAATCAACCGTCTCCGTCTTTATAGAAACAAAATAGATTCTCTTCTCTTCTTCTCTCTGTCTTTCTTTCATCATCATCGGCGGGATCAGGGGATCTCGATTTCAATGTCTTACGCTTATCTCTTCAAGTACATCATCATCGGCGATACTGGTAACTCCTCTCTTTTCAGGAATCGAGATGAACAAACCATTCATTGATCGATGTTGATTGGTGTATTTGATTTCTGATAAATTCAGGAGTAGGGAAATCATGCCTTCTGCTACAGTTCACCGATAAGAGGTTTCAACCGGTGCATGATCTCACCATTGGTGTTGAATTTGGGGCTAGGATGATCACCATCGACAACAAGCCCCTCAAACTCCAGATCTGGGATACGGTCTCTCTTTTTTTTTTTTTTGAATTTTGTTTAAGCTCAATCTTGAAACTCTCGTATGATCCTTGCCTCTCTTGACTCTTTTTTTTTTTTGCTCTGTGGCAGGCTGGTCAAGAATCTTTTAGGTCTATTACAAGGTCTTACTATAGAGGTGCGGCTGGTGCATTGCTTGTCTATGATATCACAAGGTGAAACCACTAGCTAGAGTTTCCTTCGTGTAGTAGGAGTAGTAGCAGTAACTAGACACTCACAGTATATTGTTGTTATTCGTTTGTAGGAGGGAGACGTTTAACCATCTAGCTAGCTGGCTAGAGGATGCGAGGCAGCATGCAAACGCTAATATGACGATAATGCTCATTGGGAATAAGTGTGATCTTGCCCACAGGAGGGCAGTCACCACGGAGGAAGGAGAGCAGTTTGCAAAGGAGCACGGTCTTATATTCATGGAAGCCTCTGCCAAGACTGCTCAGAATGTCGAAGAGGTAATTAGTAACCCTCCCTTTGCAATTCCACTGTGATTGTTTAGGCTTTAAACGTAGATTTCTAAAGAGTTTTGTAACGAATCGTGTTCCCTGTATTTCTTACACGAGAAGGATCAAGTCGGTTACAAATATAACATAGAAAGCATAACTAGTGTGTCCCATTCCAAAAAGTCTCCCTACTTGTTTTGTTCTACTCTTTACACACCAGTAGGGATGCTAGATTATGGCATGAGTTTATGATGTGTGGTGCATTTTTTCTTTTTTGAAATTTTGGCTAGGCGTTCATAAAGACAGCGGCAACAATATACAAAAAGATTGAAGATGGTGTGTTTGATGTGTCAAATGAGTCGTATGGAATAAAAGTTGGATATGGAGGAATCCCGGGGCCATCAGGTGGGAGAGACGGATCCACATCCCAAGCAGGAGGTTGCTGCGGCTAAAAAGATGGGAAGGGTGTTTATATCATATTAAGCAAAAATCTTCTCCTGTTTAAATTATATAGTTGTAAATCGTTTGGTTTTCCATTTGGTGACTTGTGTTGTGGTGGATTCCGGAACAGATTATTCATTTATCTATAAGATGTGTTTTGCATATCTAAGGATAGTATGAATGTAGTCCATTCGCATATACAGTAGTAAATATGTGATGGAGATATTGCAGTTAGTTCACAGAGAAAATGGTAATCGGCTGCATGTGTGGTTCCATTTGCCAAGTCGAAGGCGAAAGTGTACATGACAAGGTGCATAGAAGATATGCAACAGTGGTCAAGCACGTATCTTCTTCAGTGCGTCTTAGTGAAGAGCATCTGCCTCAGCTTTCCCTGTTAGAGCTTGTAAATGAACAGCCATGCTCAAACAGATCAATCCGCTTCCTCTGCCAAATAACAGTCACTGTGACCAAGGCTCCTATAGGCTAACACTTGAGGGACTCAGATTAAAAGGAGCTCCTAATTCACCATTTCTTATGGGTTTTTAACATGCTCTAGTTCCATCCATGTTTACAGGGTCATCCATGTTGTGATCATTATCTTCTATAAGTACAATATTCTGTTTCTTTACGAATGATTATCATAAGGAATAATCCAAGCAACGTAAATGAAATCATGTGCATGGCTTCTGAAAGGAGCTCACCCGTTGGCTTTGTGGTTAAACCAAGCAGTTAGGTTCTTGTGATTTCCCCACGCTAACTGTAATGGAGGCTAGTTTATAATTGATCTTGTGAAAGAACACAACAAGTACTCAAACCGTCATATACATTGATCAGCTACGTCTTAAGTGACCAGAGCATAATTCCTAAGCAATATCCTTCCTTATGTTCTATACTATCTAAGTGCATACAGCAACATATAAGACTTGATATTTGGATTGCTTGACCATTGGAGTGCACATTATATTACACGCTTCATTGAAAGTTGGAGAGAACAACAAGTGGAATGTGGAGAGTTGATTGACCTTTAATAAAGCTGATGAATCTATAGTCAACACAACTACTAGTACAACTTTTAACTGTGACCGACACTAGTTCAAGAAGTAATCTGGTAACTGCACCCATAGATCGTCCCCAAAGTTCGATACGGGACAACTGCTTGCTGTTTCTCAGGTAAGATTACCACAGTCTTGGGATCATCTTTCCATCTTAAGTTTTTTACTAATTTGCAAAAGATGTAATTTTTTGGCAACATTTATATCATTACAATTGAGTATTTAGCTAAGAGCTTTTCTGTTAAAACTTAAAAGCTTGAATCGATGATTTTTTTTTTTTTTTTGTAAACTGGAAGAACTCTACTGACCGAGTCATTGGCTCATTGCCTCATTAGTGAATATAACTAACAAACAAAAGAAGAGAGAATAGAACTCACCGTCGTGTGGTTTCTCTACACAATTTTGTAAATTATACTAATATTATAAGAATGTGTATTATTGGTTGCTACCACTTTGATTGTTGATAAAGTTTTCACTTTTCAAGCCTTGCGTTGTGGCGGGAACGTGCAACGCATATTATGAATATTATACTCTATAATATGTATATTACACGACGCACATACGTTAGCGCGTTAATACCACCGCTCAGATTCTCCCTAACTCTTATGAATATGAATACGCGTTGGCGCACAATTATAGGACGACTCTACCATGATGAGTCATCTCTCTTCAACTACGATACTCTCAAGTAAGATAAGATTTAATCATTAGCCATGATCGTTTACTTTATTTTATGTTTCTACGATTTTCGATTTACTAATCAAACTATCTGTCGGCATAAGCGAGCGAGCGAGCGAGCGTTACGGACACTGGTGGTTGTATATAATAAAGTCGTGAAAATAAATATGAATCGGTGTCACGCGCTTTCTCCAGCACGTACACGTAAACTTCCCACTCTCCCAATACTATTGGAGAAATAATGAAGAGGCGCGCGTGGTGAAAATACAAAAGGAAGTAAATCAGACAAGTATCAAATCTGGATCACAAAACACAGCTCATTGAGACAAAAGGTCTCTTTCGGCTTCCTTCTTGTTCTGAGACATTTTTTGAGAGCAGTAGAAACGATATGGAAGGATTGATCAAAGGTTTGGCCGATGTTGCTTTCGGAGGAGACGAACGTCGCGGCGGAGATGATGATAGGGACGAGAGACCTAGATCCACTTGGGCTAATGTCTGTCCTATACCATACATGCTCTGCTATATATATTATTATTATTATTATTATTGACTTGCGTTTCTGATGATCTGGATCTGGAAATGATCGCAGGTGGTTTCTGGTGAGGACGATGATCAGAACCGCGCGGGAGGATCGGTGCCATCGCCGCATGATCGACGCCAAAATCCAGAGGTAATGAATCAAAATAATTCACAGATAGTTTTGGGGTTTAAGCTTCTCACTAGTACTGTTATTGAACCGGGACTCAATATGAATTCAGGAATCTTTTTGTATGTAATGAGTTTGAATAGAGTTGGCTGAGACACACGCACGATTATTATGTTCTCCTTTGCATTACTTTACTGTTACTTAGATAATATGTTGAAGCTAGCTCTCATCTATGTCGTTTTTTTCGTTTCTCCTCGCCACGCGTAGGAGAATCAATGGGAGAAGAAAGGAGAAAGGATGTCCACAAGACATTCACATAAGGTTTGGGATCAAACTCATTTGAATTTTTTTGTCAATGATGTAACTATTTTCTAGATAGATATATAATCTTGTGAATGATATATAGTACACTCAGAAATTTCATTCTCTAACTTTCACAAGAGAAACAAGGTTTTGATTACCTGCAAAACAAGTCTTTATTTATCGACATTTTGATGTTCCCCCACGCAGGAAGAGAATGAGTATGCTGCTCAAGTAACCGAGCAACAAGACTCCTCGGTGAGATTTGACTTCATTTACTTAAACCTAAAAAGAAAAATGTAACCTGATGCTAATCTTACTTTAGTAGTGCTATAGGCTGAGGCTCTAATGTTGGCATTTGATTATATGTTCAGGAGAACCAGAATGAAGACAACGACGGTTGGGAAACCGTGGGAAAAAAGAAACCTGCAAGACAATCTCATAAGGTTCGAGATCAAGCCCTGAGACTTACTCTTTGACCCATCCTTTCACTGATTTGTCATCTCTGCCTCTCCAGGTCAAGAAGGAGCAATGGCAAGGCTACAAATGCCCAGCGAGTGAACAACACTACTCAGACGACGTTGAAACACACGGAGACCTAGAGCCCTCACAGCTAGAGCTCTCAGGTCTCTCAGAAGCTTGCAACAAACTCTGGGAGCTCGACTCAAACCGCCTCGTTCCTGGAAACGATTACCAGATCGACTGCGGAGATGGGAAAAGAGTCCACGAGAGATCAGACATGGCTGAAGGGTTACTCTTCTCTTGGGTGAGCGACGAGGTCTTCAGAAAACCGACTTTCGCTAGGTTCTGCTCGTTGCTCGACAACTACAACCCGCACGAAGGTTACAAAGAAGTCGTCACCGAAGAAGAGAAGCAAGAGCAGGCGGCTTTCATCGAAGAGATCAGCAGAACCGCTGTTATCAAGTACCTTCACAAGTACCTTGTCCTCAAGGACGTTGCTCCTGGAAGCTACCAGGAGTTCAAGAGAATGCTGACAAGTCTCTGGTTCGATCTCTATGGACGTGGAGGTACATCTGGCTCCTCTTCTGCCTTTGAGCATGTCTTTGTAGGTGAGATCAAACAATGTGGTGGGGAACAAGTCTCTGGTTTCCATAACTGGCTTCAGTTCTACCTAGAGGAAGCCAAAGGATCAGTAGATTACCAAGGCTATATATTCCCCCGACGTCGTGGTGAAATTGTAAGTATTATATCTGTCCTTCAATATAGACACTTGGAAATATGAATTGAGATATAACACTTGTGATTCTGTTGCAGCCTGATTCAGAGACTCAGCTGCTAACGATCCAGTTCGAGTGGAACGGTGTTTTAAAATCAGTGTCAAGTACTCTAGTTGGAGTAAGTCCAGAGTTCGAGTTGGCTCTCTACACAATGTGTTTCTTCATGGGAAGGGAAGACAACCACATTCAGTTGGGTCCATACAGTGTCAATGTCAAGTGTTACCGACTTGGCAACAACAACCGTATTGGCTCAGCTTTCCCCATTGCAGAATCTTGATAACCTCTCTCTGAGTCAAAAAAAAAAAAACCTTACGAAATATCTATGCATTGAGCAGTACTCTATTGAATTATTATTGTTGTTGTCAGAGATCTTTCTGTCTTCATGTAGACTTAGAAATATCTTGCTGATATTTCTTTGGATATTTATGTGAAACTATGTTTTGTACTTTTCTGAAAATGATTCAACATAAGAGGAGTTGGGAGAGAAAATATCTTGTAAAAAACAAACTCGTTAACTTTATGTATCTATTACATTTCACAAAGAAGAAAAATATCTTAGCGACAATGACAAACTATAAAGTACTGTTAAAGGTTCTGACTTATTTAGTTTCACAAATTCAACTTAAGCCAAGACGATGGTGAATACTCTTTAACCATTTGAGCTAACCACAAAACAACATCACAATATCAGTCTGTTTCACAACTGATGCCAAGACAGAGAAGCCTAGCCAGATCAGATGTCGGCCAAATTAATAAGATGACGCAGTAAAGACTAGAGATGGAAGTCAGAAACTGCTGTATGTATAGTAAACAAAACTTAAAGAGGAAGAAAATAAGTGGGAAAGTAGGTTACGTGGGAAGAAGATATCAACTCATTACTCACTAGTCACTACATTAACTTTGGATTTTTGCTGATGCGTGTGTGAACTGGTGGTCCATACACGCTTTGTACTTTTTCCACCAACGGTCAATAATAAAGCTCAAACCCTTCCATGGACGACATGAAAAATATCAAAGAGAAAAAGGTTTGTTTATTTCCCACAAAAGAAAAATCTCCGAAAATGACAATGAGATTCTTCCCTCCAAATCAAACAGTATTACTCGTCACAAATCACAATCATGATTTTCATACAATGGATACTTTAAGTTTTGAGACAAAGAGTCACAACAAAGCGGTTTGCCTATTTCAATTTCCTAGACCATAGAAAATGGCACAACATGCATGTACCATTGTTAACCAAACAAAACCGGAAACCGAGCATACACATATTTACTTACCAAGAGACTACTACTATATATGGTCTTCGAATTATTAACATAAGGAATCATGGGGAAGTTACACCTTAGCATTTTAGAAAACAAATTTGCTTCTAACTGCAAGATTATCAATGAGCGTCCCTGTTTTGAGTCAATCTCCAATGTAGTCTCCGCCTTACTACACACTCCATGGACCTTGTGAATAAAAAGCACAAGCCAAAGAAGAAAGGATGCCACCAAAGTGATAAGGATCAGTTTCGACCATTCAAAAAACTAATGGTGGGAATTAGAAACGAGAGAAGCAACTTGTCCTCAGAAGAGGAAATAGCCAAAAGTGCAATCCACGTCATCTGAATACAGACCAAACTTTCACTGTCAGTGAGTCAGAGAGAAAAAGAAAGAGAGAAAGATTCCCAAATAAAAATATTTGTAGTCGGTATGGACTCTTACAAGTCATTTATAACAGAGCACTTGAAGCTCACATGGCTTATAAAGATCAAAGGCACAAGTATTACATACATGTGTAAAATTGCATTAACTCAACAAGGGCATATTACACCAAAGTCATGTTGTTTTGGTATATAACAATATATTGGCTATGATAAGAAATATCAATGAACATATTAGATTCTGTTACAAAAGTTTATGGGGTCAATGAACTGGTGCTTAGTTGGAAAATACAAATCTTACAGGCAGGAAAGTCCAAGAAGAAGAAAAAGCAGAGTTAACAGCTACCACAAGATAGTTCATATAATGAAATAAATTTTTTCGATTATCTTCTTTTCATAACCAAAATCAAGAGACCATAAAAATTTTAAGCCACACGAACCATGTGTTTCAAAGCTAAGGCTGAGTAGACAAAAATTATCAGCTTATTTATATTAAAAAAGAAAAAGCAAGATTATAATTGTAAGGACTCTCTGTTAAGTAAAAACTGCAGGAGTGAGGAAAGGAATAATTTACCAACAACAACAAAAAAAAAAATTACCTACACCTGAATACACAGAAGAAATGGAAAAGTTACACTAAATGAAGATATCTGTGTTTGTAATTACACTTTTTCACTTTGATTGGTGCATGAACCATGTGAAAAAGAAACAGAATTAAGCAACCTTTATGATATTTTCTCTCCACTTTTACCATATTCTGTCCGTAAATCACAGCCAATCAGTTTTCTTTATAAATGCAAACACACAAACATATCTTCTCTCAAACACACAAACATATCTTCTCTCAAACACCAACATTTCTATTCTCTCTCCTCACTTTCTATCAAAGAGAGAGTAAGAAAACTATGGAACTAACACTGAATTCCTCGAGTTCTCTAATCAAACGTAAAGATGCCAAAAGCTCAAGAAACCAAGAAAGTTCCTCAAACATGTCCTTTGCCAAGACAAAGCCACCAACTTATCAGTTCCAAGCAAAGAGCTCTGTCAAGGAAATGAAGTTCACTCATGAGAAGACCTACAAGCCAGAAAGTGAAACCACTGAGAGGTGGGAGAAGCTCCACGTTCTCTCATACCCACACCCCAAGAGCGACTCCAGCGTACCGGTTTTCGTCATGTTGCCACTGGACACGGTAACAATGTCAGGGCATTTGAACAAACCAAGAGCCATGAACGCTAGTTTGATGGCTCTAAAAGGAGCAGGCGTGGAAGGTGTAATGGTTGATGCTTGGTGGGGACTGGTTGAGAAAGATGGACCTATGAAGTATAACTGGGAAGGCTATGCTGAGCTTATACAGATGGTTCAAAAGCACGGTCTCAAACTCCAGGTTGTTATGTCTTTCCATCAATGCGGAGGAAACGTTGGAGACTCTTGCAGGTAATGAAACCAAACTATAGTTTTTACCTGTTGAATAAGAAGATCTCTCTCTCTCTCTCTCAATGCTAGCTTAGCTAATGGTTTTCCCTTTAAAATCTAGTATTCCTTTGCCTCCATGGGTGCTTGAAGAGATCAGCAAGAACCCTGATCTTGTCTACACAGACAAATCTGGGAGAAGGAACCCTGAGTACATCTCCTTGGGATGTGATTCTGTTCCCGTCCTAAGAGGAAGAACACCTATCCAGGTCTATTCAGATTTCATGAGGAGCTTCCGTGAACGATTCGATAATTACATAGGAGGAGTTATTGCGGTAAGCAGACTCTTTTAAGAAATACACCATATGAGAGACATGAGCTGATACAGTGTCCTAATAAAACTGTATCATGTATTGTAGGAAATTCAAGTGGGAATGGGACCTTGTGGAGAACTGAGATACCCATCATACCCTGAGAGCAATGGGACATGGAAGTTCCCAGGAATTGGAGAGTTCCAGTGCTATGACAAGGTAACCTAAGAAAACATTAGTCAGGAGCTAGTGTATAGCTATGCTTACTTGTATACTCCAGACACTTATATATATACCTCTTGGTTTGCAGTATATGAAATCCTCGCTTCAAGCGTATGCTGAATCAGTAGGGAAAACGAACTGGGGAACAAGTGGACCTCATGACGCCGGAGAGTACAAGAACCTCCCAGAAGACACTGAGTTTTTCAGGAGAGACGGAACATGGAACAGCGAGTATGGAAAGTTCTTCATGGAATGGTACTCAGGGAAGCTACTAGATCACGGAGACAAGCTCCTGTCTTCAGCGAAAGCAATTTTCCAAGGCTCCGGAGCTAAGCTATCAGGAAAAGTAGCAGGAATCCACTGGCACTACAACACCAGGTCACACGCCGCTGAGCTAACCGCCGGTTACTACAACACAAGAAACCACGACGGGTATCTACCCATAGCCAAGATGTTCAACAAACACGGCGTCGTGCTGAACTTCACCTGCATGGAGATGAAAGACGGCGAACAGCCCGAGCACGCAAACTGCTCTCCTGAAGGTCTGGTGAAGCAAGTGCAGAACGCGACGAGGCAGGCTGGAACCGAGCTAGCTGGAGAGAACGCGCTGGAGAGATACGACTCGAGCGCGTTCGGGCAAGTGGTTGCGACGAACAGGTCGGATTCTGGGAACGGGTTGACCGCGTTCACGTACCTGAGGATGAACAAGAGGCTGTTCGAGGGTCAGAACTGGCAGCAGCTGGTGGAGTTTGTGAAGAACATGAAGGAAGGTGGTCATGGGAGGAGACTCTCTGAAGAAGACACAACAGGGAGTGACCTTTATGTTGGTGGGTTTGTGGGAAGCAAGATCGCTAAGACGGTTGAGGAAGCTGCTCTAGTGTAAATTTCCAACTCCACATAGGGTACATATAGTGTGGTATATAATAATAAACAATAGAGATGACAGAGAGAACAAACCAGAGTTATTAGTGTTAAAAGCTTTAGAATGTTTGCACGATTCTGGATCGATGATGTACACTTATATGATTGTGTATGTATGCTATGTAACTTTTCATCTTCAAAGTCTCATCTCAAATAATATGCATTTTTTTTCTCTTACAATCTTATCCAAATCCTCAATCAATATGCATTTCTTTTGTAGACAAGATGAATACTTTGATAACACATAGTTTATACAATAACTGCTCAGAACAGAGTGAAAGAAACTATCATCAACATTCTGGAAAACGTAAAGGAACAATCGAAATCAAAACTAAGAGATTCTTTCTTCGAATCAAAGCGTCTGGGGAATTGGAGTAGTTAACTCACGAATCGGGAGGAGAAGGAGAATCGGAACCTCCGCGACGGAGTTCTTCGATCAAGCCGCCGAGCTCTTTTCTCGCGGATTCTCTACCGAACATGAATCCATACCTATAGGGGGAGCGGAAACATACAGTATGAATCTAAATAGACGAAATGGAAAGAGGAGATCTAGAGATGAATGCAGTTACTCACCAGCAAGAGACGGCGGAGAATACGCCGGAGATTGCCACCGTTTGGATCAGCGAGAAGGATTTCTGCATCTTTTCTGTTAGTTTTGGGTATTTTCCGGTCGCTGCGGTTTAACTGCGGGAGAGTCTAATGGGCCTGGGCCAATATTTAGAGTACGGGCCTCTTTTAACTTGTTAATGTAGTAGGCTGCAATGGAAGGCAGAGATGCAGAAGTTTTTTTTTTTCTATAAAGGGGTTTTTTGAATTAGTAATTGGTCCACACAAAAGATTACAGAAATAAAGATAAATTAGAATGGATTAAATTTAGCTTAATCTACTGAAGCTTCTAAGAACACAGAAGAAATGAGATGAGAAAAGAGCGAAAAGATATCAGCCATGAAAGTGAGATCCATGACCACTACAGCCACCTCGACCCCGCTTCTTTGACCAATCTGAATCACACATTTTTTGAGAAAGTTTCAAAGGCCTACCACCGCAGATGCATGAGTTTGCTGAAAATTTAATGATGCAAATGCCTGCACTGCAGGGGCGGATGCAGTAATAGACGTACGGGGTCACATGCCCCGTCTCATTCTTCATTTTTTTTAAACAATTAAGGTTAATCAAGTGACAGCACTCCCATCTAATTATAAAATATAGTGAAAAGTGTTATGTTCTCCTGATTAAACACAGTTCTAGATCCGCCCTTGCTGCCACGTAAAAAGAAATATTGATTTTTCTTTCTTAGGTCTGATTGATTGATTTTGTGTATGAATGGTTATGGCAGCATTGATAGTAGGTTCAAAAGACTTAGAGCATGATTAACCAAAGAAACCCTTATGGGTTTCTTAGTGATTATTTAAGTAATTAAAAATAGTTAAGAAATTTAGTTAGGAAACCCATAGACTTTGTATTCCAATGCTAGTTTCTTAATTAAGGGTTCTTAAAAAAAATAAACATCGTTTTATAAAAATAAAATTTATTTATAAATAAAACATATTAAAAGATAACATTTTGAAAATTAATCTAAAAAAACATAAAAACAAAGATTAGTAAAAGAAACTGGAAAAATGAAACATAGACACTCATTTTTAACATGCCACACTAATTAGCCAACATTTCTGTAATTAACTTCTTCTTTAGAGCTTCTTCTTCAGATAGTGGCTCTGGTTTTGCAATGAGTCTGTCAAGCAGACCCATGTTCGACAGTCTTTCTTTCACTGCCAAGTCTTTCTCCTTATAGACCACATGCACTGAAACTCAGAGAGAGCCTTGCCATCCACTATAGTTCTCTTACCAGATGCTCCTTTTGCTGCCTTCACACCAGGAGGACGTTGGGTTGGTTGATCACCTAGATTGGTAGTTGCTTGAGAGCTTGCTGATTATCCACCATCCTCACACCTTCTCTTCTTAGTGCTTCCATCAATCTTTGTAGTAGCTTTTTCACACTATTTCTGGTCATTGCAAAGCCTCCTCCCAAGCATGTTGAAGGGTGAATCTCTTCTTATGATTGTTGTAGAAGATTTCGTGTGCCACTTTAACAACATCATTCTCATTCTGACCACTAGTTTTCTGTCTTGTGGCAGCCTCATTGGATCCTTAAAACTTGCAAACAAGATCGTTAAGGTTCTGCCACCTTTGCTTACACTGAATTGCCTCTCGCTTTTCACCGCTTTCAGCCTTTGGACTAGCTGCAAAGTAAGCTGCAATTCGTTTCCAGAATGCAGTTGCTTTTTTTCCATCGCCTACAACTAGATCCTTGCTGGTGTTTAACCATGAGCTAATGAGCACTACATCATCAGTGGGAGTCCATTTTTTTCTATCTCTGTGCTTTATAGGTGTGTCTTCACCGAAACTTGAAGTTTCAGTACATTGAGTACTAAACACAGGGAGTTGTAATGATCCGAGCTCCCCACCATGTGAAAAACTCTCATAACAAGAGGGTCCAGGAAGGACACTACCTTGTTGGCTTGTAAGAAGATCAACAAAATTGGAAGTCTGGCTATATGGATTCGTAGAATCCATATTCAAAAGTTTCAAATAAAAGAGACAGAAGAAAAACTTTGTTACAAGACGAATACAAAGAGAAGAAGGATCCTTTGGAGAAGATGAAAAGAATGAGGTGAGCGAAGTAGGTTTAATAGAGGAGAAGACATTCATCACACGCTTATAGATGAGTTTAATAGATGAGTTGACATGAATCTAACATATTTATTACCTACCACACAGTCCTAATGTAGCACTTAAACAAGCATTCATCACACGTGTATTCACTAACTATAACCTAACTCTAACAAGCATTTATTAACCACCTCTATCAATTAATATCCAGACAAAAGAAAAAGCAAGACTTGAAAGCAATAAAGAAAAAAGCAAGACTTGAAGAAGAGTAAATTTTTGTAAACTTACCTCACCGACAGTATCAAGTAGTGGTTGCTTGTCGAAGAAGAGTAAAGTATTAGCCTCTGCCACAGCACCCTCAACCACGAATACAAGACCTGCAAAAGAATCAAGACATTAAAAAGAATTTATTAACAGAATGTACAAGGTTATGTTAAAGAGAGAGATCTTATAAGTGACAAAATCAGCTAGATAAAACGTTTGAGCTATGTATTGTTCAATATCTGCCAACTGAGTCACATGAAACGTTTGAGCTATGTCTTGAAAAAAACACAAAGCCGATGATGCTAGACACTAACAGGGAGACACAAAAGCTAAAAAGCCTTAAAATGTGAAAGAAGAGTTACTTGTTGTTCAACATTGATGACCCAATGATATACTTGCTTCAACAACACTTCTTGCATCCGTTTCTTCCTTAAAGCCAACAAAGCCCACTCCTTTCGATGTTCCTGGATTTACTCTTTGCTGCTTGCTTCTCAGCTTCAACTACTTTCTCAAGCTAATTTACAAAAGTTAGGAAGATGGGTTAGAATGGAATAAGCGAAGAACTCAAAAAGCTTGAGCCTTTTTTGTCATCAATAGTAAATAACAATCAAAACCATATATAACAACTAAGGCATATCCAATCGAATAAAAAAAACTACAAATGGTTGAACCTATATGATCACAGTTTATATAGAAAGGAGATAAGATTGGATCGAATCGATAACCTGCTGCTGGTATTGGCCGAGCTAGTGCTTGTTGGACTTCAACCTTCTTACACGAATGTTCCAAGTATCGGCCCTGTCTCAGATCTTCATCCAAGGGAAACCAATTGAACAAACAATAAGTTCGTTTGAACCTTGTAGGTGCGAAGGAGAGAACGAAAAGCCATTGTCGTCCGGCAGAGAACACAAGAGGAGACGGAGAAGACGAGGCACGAAAGAGAAGACGAGAGAAAAGAAAACAAATGCCTCATTATTTAGTTTGCTGACACGTAGATTTAAAATCCCCTTAGTAATCGGTCATAGAAATCCTATATTAAAGATCGATAACAGCAATTTTCTTTAGTTTTGATTTAATTAAATACTTCATTAATTTAATAACCCTCTTAAGAAATCTGGATAATCATGCTCTAAGCCACTTAATTTTGACATGATATATGTTTTTCAACTATTTTAACGTGGTAATTACGTGTGGAAATAGCTATTACTAGTTTGAGTTTGGAATCTTGAAACTTCAATTGAATTTCAAAATAGTTGAAAATTTTTTTAATTGTTTTGGCTATGACCACTTCTAACTAATCCCAGCTCGGATATTTGAAAATTTTCGATCACTAAACAAATAAAAAGGAGCATTCATAAACACAAAAAAAAAAATTTATGAATACATTGTCCTGCTTGTATTTCCCATGATTTCTATCACTCAAAGATTTAAACATTCAAAAAATCTATTTTACACTCGCTTGCCTTCACCTAATTTGGTTGCATCAATATGATACATATCTATTTTAATAGTATATCACTGATGAATATGGTAAAAAGATCTAACATTTTCAGAAGAAAACATTCCTATTGGTGATATGCGGACATTTAGAAAACATACATTGTTTTATTATCCAAATAAAATTTGTTGTGGAACTGAGTTTCCATTCACAATATAAGAGGAATTGCGTAAATGATTCAGGAAATGTTTGAATTTTAATCTTAAAAAAAAGAAAAGAAAAAGAAACAGTCTAGTTTTCCGAAACATACCACCTCTGATGAGATTAAAGTAATCCGAATCGATCCGGTCGTAGTGTTATAAAAGAAAGGAAACCTTTCCTTAGAAGCCAAACTCGTCACTTTTCCGCTAGCTGCTCTACAGATAAGGTAAATCAAGGGTTTGAGGTTAAGTCCACCCGGTAGAGATGGTTTCGAGTTCGATCAGTCGAGATTTTATGGTTTCGACGTTGACTCCGATGTTGATTATCAATGGCCGTGTGTTCACAAGCAGGAGACTAAATATGCTCAGTATCTTCTTGGTAAAGTCTTCAAGTTTCTAGCTGTTGATCCATCGATTGAGATCACAGAATATTATATAGATATCTTGGCAAGAAATGAGCAATATTTGTACAAACCCAGCCAAGAGATTGTCGTGAGGATCCTTGCTGTTATAAAATGCACCCAACACCTGCTATCTTCGCTAACGAGGTTTTGCTCTATGTTGAATCACAAGGAGTTGTTTTCAACATT
The DNA here is from genome assembly GCA_016432835.1 of Brassica nigra. Taxonomy (NCBI): domain Eukaryota; kingdom Viridiplantae; phylum Streptophyta; class Magnoliopsida; order Brassicales; family Brassicaceae; genus Brassica; species Brassica nigra. The sequence continues at coordinate 7,964,982 of CM028247.1, read as the reverse complement.
AATTGACATATCAGCCTATATGCACCTTACCGAAGATGGTGTTACCTTGAATGCCAGGGCAACGATTTAAAGGCAAAGGAAGAAAGGATGTTCAGCCGTGGAGAGGACAAAGTGACATGCATTGAAAACTTTTTATGTTTTTGTGAACAAAATTGTTTGATTTTGTTGTTTTTCCTTTTTGTTTGACTGTGGACGAGTGTTCTTGTGTTTTTTTTTTAAGTATTCATAATAAAGAGGTCGTGTCTTGTATTTGCTTCATTTTTTGATGTGGGATGCTAATATAGACTCAACCTAACATGATTAACCCTAATCCTATGTCAAAAATTTTAACCCTGACATTTGAGACCAGGCTAAAATGAGACTAAACATAATTACTCTATGAATTTATAGGGTTAAGTTTTTAGCCCATTAATTTTGCTATATACCATTTTATACAATATTAAATATATACTAAAATTTAAATTTTGTTTGATTATGAAAAATTGAGTTTTTCCATTAAAACTTCATAATCAATTTTTTCACGTCAAAATAACAAAATTTAGTTTCTCTAGCAAAACCGCAAAACGAATTATCCAGCAAAATTCAGTTTTTCACAAAACCGCAAAATCAAGTTTTCTTAGCAAAATGAAAAATTGAATTTTCCTGCCCAACCCACGAAATAGAGTTTTCCAGCCAAAATCAAAATGAGTTTCCCCGCTAAAATCAAAAATCAAATTTTCCGCCAAAACCGCAAGATTGAGTTTTGCAGTCAAAAACACAAAATTGAGTTTTTTCGTCAAAGTTGTGAAATTGTGTTCTTCCGCCAAAACTAGAAAATCAAGTTTTTCTGCCAGTCCGACAAAACTGCAATATCAAATTTTCTCGCTAAAACCGTAAAATCGAGTTTTCCCGCCAAAAGGAATTTTTTGACAAAAACAAATTTTGCCACTAAAAACCACGAAATTATGTTTTCTGTCAAAACCATAAAATTTTGTTTTCTGTCAAAATTGAATTTTTTTTTTACCAAAATTGTAAAATTGTGTTTTTGCCAAAAACCCAAAAATCTTGTTTTCTGCAGACTCACAAAATCTTGTTTTCGCCATGTGACACTGTTAGACCTGGCAACTCCTTCCGATTGAACAGGTTTAGCAAGCCTCCCGACTGAACCGGTTTGAGTTTTCAGGGGTTTTCGTAATCCTAGTATAAAAAAGTGCTAATCAATTAATGTTTGGCGTGTGAAAAAATAGGTTAATTACGCTCGTTTAGCTGTGAGGAAGAGGATCAACCCCGAAAAGGCCTTCTTTACCTGCAATGCAATTATCGGCGCCATGTTCGCTGCTGGTCGGTCCGGCAAGGCCTTTGATCTGTTCGATTTCTTTTTCATCCAGTCCAAGATGAAGCCTGTCATCGCTGCCTGCAATCTCATCATCAAATCCCACTGCGAGAAAGGCCGCCTTGATGACGCTCTGGGACTCTACAACCACCTCTTGGGCCACCCTTCTTTCCCGAACCACAATACATGTATTTGACCTCTGGACCAAAGCCCTGGTCGATGCCGGAATGATGGACCAGGCTCTGGAACTTTTGCTGAGAGGAAGGGCTGAGTTATTCAATTTCCAACAGCCAGGCATGTACGTGAATCTCATTCGTGGCTTCTTGCAGCAAGGGAATCTCGACATGGCGTATCAGCTCCGGGACGACTTCAAGACGTGTTCCATACGCAACAGAATCACAATACTGAACTCAGTATTCCTAGAGAAGGCCATGGAGCTGTACATGACCTCTTTAATCAAACGACGGCTTCACAGCAAACGGACATGTGGTACATCCTTATTTGAAAGTGTTGCTCAAGTACGGCAAGAAACCCCAAGCCTGGGCATTATTCGAATATATGCTTGACAATTTCGACGAATGGGTTAGGCACCCAGACTCTTCATATGATGCTGGACGAGTGTATAAAGGAGGGGCGGTTTAGCGATGCAGTCAACATCCTGGCCAAGTCCCAAGGCAATGTCAGAATACCTGCATGTGGGAGCTTACAGGAACCTTATTACAAACTTGTGTCAGAATGGGAGGTTGTCCGAGGTTGAGAGTGTGTTTGATGAATGGTTGAAACAAGAAGGTACGAGACCAGATGATGCAACTTACACATCACTGATTCATGCATATGTTAAGGCTGAAAGAGTTGACGATGCCATTGAAACGGTAAACAAGTTGATGGCTGCTAAACTCCGCAAGGTTACTAACATGATTCTCTAATTACTTTCTTTTGCTTTTATATTGATTCTTTATCGGTTTCATTAATTTATGTAGTTGAAACTTTGATCAGTTTGTGGAAAAATATAATATAAGTTTGTGGAAAATAAAATAAAATAAATCCTTATTATATTATGCATTCCAGATAATTATATATTTCAGGTGGGAGGAGGTCAAATGAAGCTTATGTTCAGAAAGAAATTAACATACAAAATCATAATGAAGAAGTTAAAAGTTTTGTTTTCCTCATTTGTAACCAAAATAAATAAGTAACGAAAGAGGAATGTTTATGGAAAGATCTTAAATCATTTGAATTGTTTCGTAAATCCACATAAATTTCGTGTCAAATATATCGATATTCTTAACTCAAGACACGGAAAAAAAAACTAATAATCTAAATATACACATTTAAGGAATTGCCATTTGAACATTGTCCAACGTTTCCGGTTGCACCCTCGTGCTAGTCAGATAATTTTCAACAACCTCTACTCTACCCATCTCTTCCGCCTCATAAGTCCTATGAACGCCATACAACACATAGAACATCGTTACAAGGCACGTCCAAATCGCAAACCTCTGAAACGACACAGTCTTCAGTGTTGTCGTTAGAAAAACGTTAAGGAACACTGAAGCTGCCGCTGGCCACGGCATGAACGGCACTGACCATTTGGAGGGACAGGACGGTGTCAGAAGATTCTTATTAGTCGTAGACGAGATCGACCACGTGTGGTATTGGAAAAACGCAGTGACTGCTATTGTGAGCGCCATAAACAGCGTCAGGCCCCACCACGGTTTGTTTAGTTTCCACCAGAGGGAGAACGCTAGCGAGAAAGAAGACAGGAGGGCAAGGAACGAGAGTGTGTGAAAGGGTGCGTTTAGGCCTGTTAAGGTGTATTTGCGATAGAGAAGGGCGTTTGCGACTAGGTAGAAAACACAGAGCGTTCCGAGTGAAATCAGCTCCATCACTATTTCTAGATCGGTGAATAACGCAATTGTAGCTGTGCATATGCCTGAAATCACACACGCATTATCAAAACCATACTGTTAAATGGAATATTAAGATTTTTATAGTTAATTACATTTGTTATAAATTTTCACAATGTTACGATAAATATACTAATTTTTACTATAGAAGATATATACTTGTTTAATTTATAAGAATACTTATTTCTGAGGTTAAGGAATTGGTTAAAATGATATTACCGAGAAAGAGAGTAGCGTTCAAGGGAGTTCCTGTAGAAGGATGAACCTTGGCGAGCCATGAAGGGACCAGTCTGGCTCTTCCGATCACACAAAGGTATCTCGCTTGTCCTAACATCGCTACCAAAAGCGATGCCACAATCCCTAGACTGGCACCTGCACCAACCACGTTCCCTGCCCAACCCCACCCGATCCTCCGATAAGCAACCGCGTACGAAGCACTCTTTGATATCTACAACATTATTTTTTCATGTTAAAGGATTAGTTAACACTTGTTTTTCATGATAACCGATATATCAAAGACAAACGATTTTTTTTTTCTTTTTCAAGAGTCACTGGGTTACTGGAGTAATGTTTAATTTGTACCAAATGTTGTTAATAAAGAAAAATAATTAAAAATTAAAGTTTAGTTACATATTTTTAAGTCTAAGTAAGCAAAATTAAATTCGAAGTTGATGCCTTTTTTTTAAGTCGATGCCTTTGGTCAATGATGCTTTTTCAATATTCCTTTAGAAAGTAAAATTATATTTAACATAATATATATATTCATCAAACGAGTGATACAGGCCAACAAATTTTCCTACGTATCAAAGATTCAAAATATTTAAGCAAAAAAAAAGATTCAAAATATGGCTGAAAGAAATTATCTGTCGCCAAAACTAACTTAATTAGCTAAAACGCGGATATATATATATTTGATGGCCGTTCCAAAAAATATATATATATATATATATTTGATGGACGTGCAAAAAAAAAAAAGATGGACCTACTTGCATGCTATCACATTCAGAAATGGATGAAAAGCTATTAGCTAAGAAAATTCTTCATAAAATAACTTTCGACATTATACCTCATTGTACGGAACCATGACGCAGAGTACGAGAGACATGAGGCAATAGAGGACGGAGACGACAGAGACGGAGCCGACGATTCCGACGGGGAGACTGAAGGAAGGGTTTTGGATCTCTTCTGCAAGAGTGGAAACGGTGTCGTACCCGATGTAGCTGAAGTACACGACGGCAGCTCCGTTAACCACTCCGCGAGCACCGTATGGAGTAAGGCCTCGAGGCTCCACCAGCGCCTTGACTCCGTCACCGTGACAGAATCCGGCGATTATTACAAACCCGAAGAATATTACGTGGAACACCGTCATCACTAGGTTCAGCATGGAGCTTTCCTTCGTGCTAAGATAATTTTAGAAAGAAAAAAAACAATCAATTTGTGTTATTTAGTTATATTATATATAATATGTATATGTATCATAAAAAACAAGATTATCAAAGATTGATATGGTATTAAATCCACCTAATTGGTAGAAATTTAATTAATATCTCAGTAGTTAAAAAATACGACAGAATATAGTAATGATTTTCCAAATCAGATATTTTGAAATACTGGTTAGAATTCTGATGACATATGTTTATTTCTAAATGATTCAAATTTTCTTTAAATATTCAAATTAAATGAAGTAATTTAATAGTATTAAAATATTGAAATTATTTAGTTTAGAAAAAAAAACTGAAAGAATCAGATTGGCTTAAAACACCAATATATATATTGAGAATACATGTTTTTGATGCTTACAAAAAAATATTAAAATAGCCTATTTTCCATCTCCGAAATTAATTTCTAGTTGAAACTAGTTATTAAATAATATTACGTTCAATCTATCTTAACACTATATTGTTGGTCAAAGAGATGAGTCTCCGATTGCGGGAACTGCTGAATTATTTAACAACTATTTTAAAATATTTAATGAAAACTTACGTGGATGATTTATTACTTTTACTTGGTTAAAATAGTACCTATGACTTCTACAAAAAAAAATATATATATATATAGTACCTATGACAAAGGCAAAGAGTGAGGAGAAGAACAAGTACGACCGCAGGAAAATCAAGTTCATTGTAACCTTTCGCGAGACCAATTACTTTAACTCTCCAAGCGTTTGGATCAGAAACGCCAATCGCAGTACACATATACTCCGTAAAGCTTCTAGCAACCGCCGCGTTTGACAAAACGTACTCCAATAGTATGTTGACTCCTCCAAAATACCCGATGAACTCACCTGGCCCAAGTGTTTATAGATATATTTATTAAAGTTCTTAGGCTATCCAGCTAGGAGTCTCTCAAAAAAGTTTCTGTTGAGGATAAATACATCCGTGTTAGAAATCTCTCAAAGAAAATTTCTCACCGAAAATTATAATATATTAAATTATTAATTTTCAAAGGTTAAAAATCCCATTATTTTAAAACTTTTACATAAAAACGTTTTTGTTAAAATATTATTATTCTGACAAAGATATCCACTCTTTTTGCATTTTGAGAGAGAAACTATTATATTAAATATTAACAAAAAGACCCGTAAATCTTTGATAAAAAAAAGAGCCATAAAAAAAAGTTTTTTTTTTTTGCTTCAGCTTTAATAAAAAAAAGTTAAAGGAAAAGTTAACTCTTGAAGGGTCAGTACTTTTATTCTGACAAAGATAGAATATGATGATGAACAGAAAAGAATCTCGTATCCATGTACCATGCATGTTCTCTAGATCTCTCTGACTGCGACAGCTGATAACTACGAGTATTATTTACGTGTCATTTTCTCTTCATAAAAATATTTTTTTTTTTTTTTTTGCAAATGTTAAGATTTATACCATTTTCTGAGTTTACATTATTGTGGAGCCACTTATTATTACAGAAAGTAAAACTACTCAAGGAGGATAAGAAGACAAAATCGAAAAAAGAAGCAAGAAGAGTCCTCACCGGCGGAATTGACAAGAGCGATCTCTCAATGAACGATCAACTCCGTGACCGCAGCTTGAAGATGATATTTGCACGAAGATGCGGCTGTTTCTCTCACGCCAAATGTTGTAGATAATCACCGCAGAAGAGTTTTAAGATGTTCGCACCCTCGATAGACACAAACCGATGCTCCGAGGGAGAGCGGCGATGAGAAGAGTCCGTGTCGGGGGAGCATCCAGCCAAGAAACGAGCCCAAACAGATTTAGAGAACTCACAGTGAAGAAAAGATGCTCATGAGTCTCCGCCGAAGGGCATAGAGCACATGAAGAAGGTACATTCATTCCCCAAGACAATAGTCTATCTCGAGTAAGCAGCCTTGCCGAGATAACCAAGTAACAAAGGTACATCTAGGTATTTCCTCCTTGAACCGGATAAGTTTTGACCAAGGGACAGTTGGAGAGACTTGCGAATGAAGTTCCGTTGCTTTGGACGAGAATTTAGGCAAATATGAACAGGGACCATTCCTCCACAGAATCGGTCACTTCCACGTAGATCGAAGGGACCTCCATTGTAGAGAGAACCACCGGCGTTTCGCCTCGTCGGACCGGTAGCGTCAATAATTATTCCGAATCTGCAAACTGTAGAGTCTAAAGGCACTGCAACTCCCTTGGACCCCTGCGTCCAAACATGTTGACTAGAGGCCCTAAATCCGTCCACCAATCATGCCAAAAACTCACAGTTTTCCCATCTCCAATATTACATCTCATCAAGTCGAGGCAAGTGTCTAACCAAGCATCCGCTTAATAGGGAGTACTGCTGGAAACCGACGCGTCCGTGAGGCCAACAAACACATTACTTTTCAGCCACGCCACCCAGATTGATCCTGACTCAGAGAAGAAACTCCATACTCTTTTAAGCTCAAAAACTGCCTGAAATTCCTCCAATTTTCTAATACCAAGCCCTCCTTCTTGCTTTGGCTTACAAATGTTCTCCCAACTCACTCTAGCACCAGAAGTAAGTGTTGTTCTTCCATAAAAGATGCACACATCGAATCCACCTTGTTATAGAATCTTTTGGAAGAGAAAACACGAGCTCCGAAGTTGACCATGCCATAAATTACGATGCTACAAGCATAATCTTTCCGCAAAAGACAAGCTCTTAACCGTCCACGAGTTGAGCTTAGTTGATACTCGCTCAGAATGGTTGCAGCGAAGAAAGCTGATTTTCTTCGGTTGAGTGGCAAACCAAGATAGCTGTTGGGAATGTCCCCACTTTAAACCCTGAGATGTCACTTATAACTTCTGCCTCAATATCCAAATACCCTCCAAAAAAAATTTCAGATTTTGCAGCATTCATATCAAGTCCAGACCACTCCTTGAAGCCCGCCATCACAGCCTTAACACCGAGATCGAGTGTCTAGACCCATCGAAAACACCGTAAGGTCATCCGCAAACAAGAGATGAGTGATTCTAGGTGTGAAGCACAATGGATGGAGCCGTATGTGCCCCAAGTCAACAGCCTTCTCCAACAACTTAGATAACACTTCCATGACCATTATAAAGAGATAAGGCGAAATTGCATCACCTTGCCTCAGACCTTTCTTACCAGGGAAGAACCCACCACTCACCATTCAACGCGAATGGAAAATCTAGGGAAGTAATACATTCACTTATCCAAGTCACGAAGATAGGAGGAAAATTCTGTGCCTGTAGAATCTTGATAACAAAGTCCCAGCATACAGTATCGAAGGCCTTCCGGATATCTATTTTCAACATACTGCTGCGATCACAACCTGGAGTCTCATACTTTCTGATTAGTTCGGTCGCAAGTAAGACATTCTCACCCAGACTACGGCCTTTAAGGAAGGCTGATTGACATCGGCTGATAGATGATTGGAGGATAGGCTTCAACCGTTAGCAATAATCTTAGTTATCACCTTATAGATGATATTGCAAACTGATGGGCCGTAATCAGTCAACTTACACGGCAGCCGAATGAGCGCAATGGCAGTTGTGTTCAGGTCTCTTAGGAGACGACCATTCCGAAAGAACTCTGCTATGGCAGAAATCACATCACCACCCACAATATCCCAAGAAGCCCGAAGGAACTCGACCGTGTAACCATCTGGTCCCGGGCTTTTGTTAAGAGGCATAGAGAAGAGGGTTCCTTTGATCTCAGCTTCTAGAACATCCCTTTTCAGGTAAGCATGCTGTAAGTCCGAACATCTGAAAGTGAGAAGGTCCCTCAGGGAGTCGACACTAACCGGGGAAGATTGCATGTCTGTGTGGCCCAAGATTTTCTGAAAATAAGTTGAGGAATGCGACATGATATCCTCGATACCTCCCAGGAACTGGCCCTCTTCATCAATTAAGTAGTGGATATGGTTCCTGGCATTCCTCTGAGCTACAGTTTTATGGTAGAAATCTGTGTTTCTATCTCCGACGTCTGCCCATCTCACACGAGACCTTTGCCTAAAGAACTTATGTTCGGCATTTTGAAGCATGTTAAGCTTAGCTCGTTCCCGATGCTCTTCACTTGCCGTGTTAGCATCAGGTTGCGTGAGCAGGGTGCACTGCAACCTTTCGACAATCACTGCCTGTTGCTTTACTCTTCCAGTGATCCCACTGAAGTGTGTCTTGTTCAGATTCCTCAGAACTGGCTTAAGCAATTTCAAACGGCGCACCAACTGAAACTGGTTTGTTCCAACAGCAACTGCTCCTGCCCACGCCTAAACAGCATTATTGTAGTCGGGTGATCAGTGACATGATGGTAGAACCTGAAAGGCTTCGCCTCTTCCTCCTAAGCGATGGGACCTTGAAGACACACGGTGCATGGTCAGATTGGTCCGGCTGCAAGAAGTCTGCATAAGAGTCCTGGTAGGATGAAGCCCAATGTTGGTTGATAAGGGCATGGTCTATCCTTTTAGAGATAGGATCCGCTGAATTGTTATTCCACCAAGTGAATGGAACTCCTTTGGATTGCGCTTCAAACAACTCTGCTTCCTGCAACATCCGATTCACATCATCAATCCCTGAGGTGTCAACAACCACCCGAGGAAAACCTGAGTGATGGCTGGTTCTGATAATCTGGTTGAAATCACCCACAACCGACCAAGGATTACCGCTAACCGAGTAGAAATCTGGATATCAATAATCTCATCCCACACCGAGCCGTCTACCGTATTAAAAGCATAGACAAAAGTAACTGTAAGATGCACCTTCTCCGCCATAATATAAAATCCGCATGTGACAGCTTGAGCCGAAACTCTGTATACAAAAACTGAGACGGAAGGGTCCCATACTACTATTATCCGTCCTGCCTCATGGTGATTATAGTTGCCAAAAAACCTCCAACCAGCAGGGATTGCATTCAAGAGTCTATTTACATTATTTTCTTGAATATGAGTCTCGAGGAAAGCTCCGAAAAGCGGTCTCTGAATATTAATCCAGTCTCTGACCATATTGTGGCGTCTGTCACTGTTCAGTCCTCTCACATTCCACACAAAAAACATCGACATAATTAACTAATGAGACTTTGTGACCTTGCGGCCACACCTCCTGCGTTGAACCAGGAAAAAGGGATCTTCTGCGCCAGCAGAATCAGACGAATCAGCCGTGCCATGAGCCATAGTCAACTCGGAAGGAGTATAAGCAGACTTCCTATCGGTCACAGCACCCGTAGCACCTGCACTAGCTTCGGTAGCAGGGGAGCCACTTGCACTTGCTTTAACAATCTGTATGGTCTCACTTACAGCCTTAGATAGAGGATGAAATGGCGCTTCACCAGATGAGACTACAGCCATTAGCGTACCATCGAGCGCCGCTGGACTCCCGGGAATTTCACCTTCCTCCAATCGTATTTGTGCTGCTGACCCATTACTAGCCTCCTTAGCATTCACATAATTTACCTCATTACTCGAGAGGGAAGCAGGAGTAACAAGTTTCTGACGTCCCGGCCTTGACTTCTGTCTTAACTTGGGGCCCTTCCCTGCAGGACTGATAGACCGCCTTCTCTCCCTAGAGTGTCCCAGGAAACGCCCACTTACTTTGGAGGTGACCGTATTTACCGCAAGAGTCACACTTCAATGGCAACCACGGATAAGATACTGAAATCTCAACTTCCTCCCATTGGAGAACCCGAGATGATGTTAGTCGGTAGCTTCTTAAGTCAACCGACAACTTCAACCTGAAAATTTTCCTTCCGCCAGGCCAGTGCAAGGATACCGGCTTTCCTACTGCGGTGGCCAGTCTGCTTAAGCTTTGTTTGTTGAATAACAAATATGGGACACCCGGCTCGACCGGCACAACCGCGATTGTCGAGGCGCCTCCTCGAGTAAACTCAGCGACCACGGAGCTACAAACATCGGGTAACCAGCGATATTCCAACACGTTCTCCCAAGAAGCACCTCCCTCGTTTTGCCGCTTGTAACTTTCAGAATGTATTCGCTTGCCCCACATTGTGTACAAATATTCTCGACCGCTTAGCCCATATAGCATTGACCACTCCAATGATACGACCCATCGAAGGGCAATCACCATGAAACCTCGCATAGATGAAGTCACGAAACTCTTCCTTAGCTGCTTCGATGTTATCATCCGGGATGAGAACAAACGGGGCACCCGAGACATGCTCAGACGGCGTGCCTAACTCTTCTAGAGTAGCAGAGTCTTTAATAAGACTAGCATAGCTCTTCACTCCAGCCGCATCATTCAAACGCCCTTCTTGACGTGGTGAACTTGCATCTAGGTTGATTACAGGAGCAATTCCCGTAGATTCCTCCTCACCGAGCGTGGGAGTAGAGGTGTAAAAAATAGGTTGGGAAAACAAACAAAAAAAACTCAACAAATGATGCAAATTTAAAAATAAACGATCAAGATTTCATAAAAATTACCCTATAACTACTTCATAGAAAAAGAAAAATCTTAGCTGCTTGAAAGTTGAACCAAAATACAGTAACTTAATATACAAATCATGTTTCTAGCTTTTTTTGTTTACAACGCCTTAGTCGTAATTTTTTTTTTATTAGAACCAAACATCAAAAAAAAAGAGAAAGAAACAAGCAAATATTTATGGAAATATGTATGTGTACCGAAAGTGACTCGGAGATAACTGAAAGCTCCACCGGCGACAGGGACGTTAACTGAGAACTCGGTGTAGCAGAGTGAGGACAAAAGTGCCGAGAAACCAGCGATCATGTAGGAAATGAATACTGCCGGGCCAGAGATGTCACGTGCGACGGGTCCGGTGGTCACGAAGACACCGACTCCGAGCATTCCGCCGACGCCGAGAGAGACGAGGTCGAACCACTGGAGCTTGCGCTTCATGTCGGCGCCTGAACGGAGTCGGACTTGGTTGACCTCTTGGTCGGGAGTCCACGTGGCGAGCATCCTGGACTTGAGCCTGTGTGGTGTTTGTGAGAGGCTGTGAAAGTACTTTGACATGCTCTGTTCTTTGCTAGCTCTATCGTTCATATGATCGTAGAAAAGTAAGGTCATTTGTTTAGCTTGACGACCGGGTATATTTCCTATATATAATAGAACATACAAGGAAGATTAGTATGGATTTTGATTTAAATCTTCTTATTATATAACTTCTTTCATGTCCTAGTCCATTACTTTGTAAGATATTGTAGTTATTATTAGCATTATACATATGATCGGTATTTCCCTTTAGCTTATACATTATTTTAATTGCCTTTTTTTGAAGAAATATTTTGATTGGCCTTTTCTAATGAATTTTCACGGACTAGAACATCGAGTTTCATCAACGTCTTGTATTTAAATGTGCTAGGAACAAAATAATCCTCTTTTCATTCCTAATAAAAACGTTAGTAAAGATCACTAGATGAGTGTTTGTGTTTCTTCATGCATAATTTTTATAGCATTTTCGGTTTACCCCCTGTGAATGACTATATGAGTTTAAATAAATGAAATAAATAATTAAATATAAAATAAAGTATATAAGGTGTTGTAATTTTTAAATTATGGCAATTTAAAATAAAACTATAAAAAGATGATAAATAGGCACGTTTATAGGACGACATCACTGTTCGTGATCATTGGGATTTGGAGAAATCTAAGTGGGTGTACCGCCGACCTTTTGCAAGCTTTATTGATAAAGTACTTGTATGTTCTTTTTCACTAGTTACAGTGAAGCTACCGTCCTACGATCCTACCCCTTTCTCTAAAGTTCTAAACCACTGGTCCAACAACACGTCAACACATCATATACACTAACCTTTTTACCCTATTTGTTAAACCACCAAGCACATGCATCTGCAGCCTTTCGTAGTTCGAATGACCAAATCATCGCATTATGAATTTATCATGATGATGAATGTACTTGAGGAAAATCTTTGTCTTACTCCATTTCTGATCTTTACGAAGCATCTAGTTATAAATAACAACCAAGCACGGATACTATTTTACTGTTTTTTCTATATAAAAATTAATAATTCTTCGTTTTAATTATATAAACTGTGACATGATCAAATTTCAATTATGTGAGTTTGTTATAATATGTATAGTATGACGAAATTTACAATGTCTCACACAACCGTTTTATGTTTCTAAATAAGTTAAACAATGGTTGTACCTGAAATTCGTACTTGCGCAATCATTTATATTTAACAATTATAAATTCCATAAAATATTTCTAAACATATAAAATGGCTCAATAATTTTTTTGATTAAATCGTGAAATCATTTAGTTACAAAATTTCAATCTCTAATATTACTTTTAAAAATCATTGCAGACTTTAATTTATTGTTACTATAAAAAATGTTTATGCGCTATGAAATGAATTATATAAAAACATAACTCATTTAATCAGTTAACAGATTTGGGCCATAGTCCATTTAAATGTATTATATGTCCAAAAAAACCGAAAGACAATAATGCCATTAATGAAATTTTTTAGTTAGTCATATCATTAAGGACATTTTTGAAATTTTTTAACATTTTCATTAAGGGTATAATATAGTAATGATCCTCTTTTAATGGTATTGATAATCCCAACTTAAATATTTGTTTGAACGCATCGTTGAACTTGATTCTGTATATATCCAGTATGCATTCAGTGAAGCCCAAAAATACATGAAACTTTAAGAATTTATATAAGACATAATATTCAAAAATATGTATAGAATTCAATCATATTTCAGCTAATAGAGTCAGTTCTCTAGCAAAAAGATATTCTGTTTTAATTGGATTATCTATTTATCTTCATGGCCATTTCTGGCCATTAATTATGATGCCTGCTGTTTATTCTACTATCCATACATCACCTGCATGGTTAAATCATGTTGTGAATGTGCTATACCAGATTTTGAATGTGCAAATATTTTCCTCTACTTACAAAAGCAACCATATATATGCCTTAATAGATAGTGATTATCGTTTGAGTAACGTTGTTAAAAAGTATTAAGAAGAAAAATAAGAATACTGCTAAAAAGAATTTTGTTAAAAAGGATATTGCTTCTATTTTTTTAAGAAAAAAGAATATTGCTAACGGCCCTACATTCCTATGTAAATTAATTAAGTTGAAATTTAGTGGATCGCCCGTTAATGATCAACCCATTGCGGTTATTGGAATAAAAAGAGCTCTATCCCACTGGCTAATATACTAATGCAACATTGGTATACAGTACTTCAGACTAGTCCCTTATTCTTGCATACGACCATTTCTTCTCTACTATCTAAAATTCTCCTAAATGATCTGCTACATGTTCTTTATTTGCCTTCATTTGATTATTCTTCTTAGCTATAGTTTGTCCTTGTGCTTTCTCATTTTAATTTTAGTATTTTGGGATATAAATTTTCATACCGGTTGGGAAAGTGAGTGTGTCTCTTATCTTATACAAATCACTAAGTGTATCGTGTCGTTTAGCTTATACGAAAAATTAACTGTAGTATCATATCAAGTGTCGTATTTGTTTACCTCCGCATTCATTTGCAACGGAAGCAGGGGTATGGTATGGCTAGGTATTTTTTTTTAAATAAAGATCAATAAGATGATCTTATCACGAAGATAATTTTTCATCATAGATCCTTGTTGGCCTTTAAAGAAGTTTACATATAGCAGTCAGTCGACGAGCATACATCCAGATCTTGACAGTACGTGTGCGTATCTAATGCAGCAACCAATATTATCACGGAGAAGAACTAGCTACTTAGGAACATTTGTGCAATACGTTAAATTATGCCTATTTTATTCGCCTAAACTATTTAACGAACTACGATTTTGAAGATGGACACGCATCAGTAATGATCCGGTTTACATTTTCCATAACTGTAAACAATACTTCTGGTTCTCTGACAATCCAACCAATCTTTACAATCTTTATAGATGAATCGTTACAATGAATGGTATATATATATTGATGGCTCTGATTTTGAAATGGAGACTATATTTGATTATTAGAGCGGTTCATGAGCATATTTCACAAAACTGTATATTAGTAAACAAATTAGAGCAAGAGAAAGTGAAATTCTTGTTATGCATTTCTGTTTGTGGAGGACATAACAATTGCTATATATTATTTATTATTAATTCCCAGTGGAATATATTTAATCTATGTCAGGCACCGGAATTTGAAGAACATTTAACAACATGTGTACTATATCAAAATTTATGCATACTTTAAAAATTTATTCTTCCAATTCAAAGGCGATAAAAAAATATGTGCATATATATATATATATACAGAATTTAATATAGATAAATATGTTGTGTAATGTAAAGTATGTAATAGAGTGGGCCACGGCCATGTCTCTGTGGAGCATATAAATGCATATTGTGGTTTATGAAGTGAATGAAGGTCAAGTCTCCGTTTAGCCTAATTAAATGGGTCATACCACCTGGAAATATTCTTATTAGTCTTAATTATATACGAAAAAGCTATGTTAACACACCTGGAGATGTTCTTGAATATATTCTTAAGATTAAAAGTGTCATGTCATCGACGTGTAAAGTATCTCTGCTTGTATATATATCTTAAGGAACAAAATGACGTTATTTGACTTGGTGCATATGAAATCACCAAGTGACCGAAAAGGTCCAAAACTGTATAAATATTATTTTGTATCGGAAAGAATAGTGGCACATTATATGTATTATGGTGAGCATATATTTGGTATAGCAAAGTATTTCTTTTCGCAATGTATACTCTGCACGATGCAGATTCAGACTAGTAGTGACTAGTGAGATCTTTATGCCCGTCTCCATACAAATATTTAATACACATGGAACTGGAAATTATATACTAAATTATGATTTTTAGAAAGAAAAAAAAAATTATCAAAATATTATGTTAAAAATAAATTTTGGTTATTGAGTAATAATTTTAATATAATAATACATTAATATCAGAAATGACTACTTGATCTTGATTTCAGTACATGTATTCGTATAATCACACTCTATATATTGTATCCTTAAGCTTTTGGTACTCTAGAATTCAAAACGGATCGAAGCCGGATATATTCTGTATAACTCATAAAATATGTAATCTGTTTCATAAACTAATAACTATGATGAGTGATTTGACATTTGTACATGAAAGTGGCACCACAAAGCTAAAGCGCTTCATCAAACGTTTTCATCCACTCCTCCGTTATCATGGTCCTAAGATTGCCTAATATTTGCCACTCACTCAAAATAAACATTGTATTGATATTCCGGTCTATGAACCGAAAGTATTTCATTCATCTATTATTTTAAATATCGTGATTGGTATTTCCAGAAAACTGTTCCGATCTGTAAGTTTATAGAACTGCTTGATTATATTCATTCACATACACGAGTATTTATACAACTTCCTAGACCGACTTGGTGAGGATAAACTTCTCAAACTAAATACATATTTATCTTTAAGAAATCGCATCCTTATCTTTAATAGCATCACTATCTCCTCCAATACGATCCAATTACACGAATTTTTAAAACGTGATATTCTTAAGTGGCATATGAATAAATAATATATCAGCCATTAAAAACACTGTATTGATGTTCTGCAACTACATATACTCATATACCTACCATATATATAAAGTAGAAGAGTTAGAGTCTCTTCATATAATGACACTTCTTTTATTCTTATCTTTAAATTGTGACATATCATCAATATATTTTATTAAATTTTAGTTTTTTTTCATTTGATTAATTATGTTGTATGTTATCTATATTTCAATTCTCATAATCTATAACATCTGCAAATTTTATACTTCTTTTTTGAAAAGGACAAATACTATACTTTTTATAACACTACAACACGAGGGTCGTGAGCCAGTTCACGAACGATGGATGTTATAAGGAGCAGACCGTTTGGAGACGTTCTGCATCCACTACTCGAAGACAAGGAGCGACAGCGGTTTTGTGTGGGGGTTGATAAGAGTAATAATTTCAACTTTTTGTATACATAAAGACACCATTTGCTGGTGAAATCATCAATATAACTTCATCATTACCCTAGTAATCGTAATAATGGTGAAATCCATTTCAAGGTTCTAGCCTTCTAGGTTACAACTGCAGCAAATGATTAATTAGGTTGAAAGATTGTATCTCGAATAAAGAAATATCCTATCTCCTGACTCCTATATATGATCGACACGACTTTTTGGGTATTCATATGTAACTTTTTGTATCTTGAAAATCAAATAAATTACGATACATGGATCATGATCCATATGTTTCATAGAATCATATACATTCCAAGATACCAACTGCTAAGATAGAATCGTAGTGACTAATGTATTTGATTGTATGAACATTAGACTGTAAAATTCAACTTAAAAAAAAAAACTTTAGACTGTAAAATTCAACTTTCGGCCTCAACAAATATGTATGACCACTGAAATTTTTTACATTTTATAATTAAGATATCAAAAGTTATGATAGTTTTATTATTATTATTATTATTGTTATTATTATTATTATTATTATTATTATTATTATTATTATTATTATTATTATTATTATTATTATTATTATTATTATTATTATTATTATTTACAATTCTTCTTAGGTTTCATTAATAACATGACATGTTTTATAATGTATATATAATTATTCAACGAAGTGAAGTTACATTAAGAATTTTACAAATTTCTAAAAGAAACTTGTTTATCTCTTGATTGTTATCGTGGGTTGTGGTGACTTTCATATAATCATATGTTCTTTTTTTTGTGCAATCATGACTTTTATTAAGCTTAACTGATGTTTACAAGCAGAGGGTTCACTGCCTGAAGTTCTTAAAAACTTTCAAATGTCCTTTAAGAAGTTCTTTTTAATTTACAGGTTTTAGACAATATTAACGGACAATGTATATCATTTACCGGTTTCCTAATTTGGATTAGCGTTTGATTATTCTTAATGATGAAAATCTGGTGGAAGCTCCAAACCCGAACAATACAATTGATTTATATACTTAATAATAAAATATGATTGATTTTTCTATTTGTCTTATTGGAACCTTAGCAAAGTGTTGTAACTTCATAGATTTTAGTTAATAGTGATTTGTATTATGATATTCTAATTGATTTATGGCTTTTGAACCCTTTTACATGTTTTTATCAACAACATGCGTTATACGAGTCTGAATTTGGATTTTAAGAACAATACTACTATACT
This sequence comes from Brassica nigra, assembly GCA_016432835.1. Taxonomy (NCBI): domain Eukaryota; kingdom Viridiplantae; phylum Streptophyta; class Magnoliopsida; order Brassicales; family Brassicaceae; genus Brassica; species Brassica nigra. The sequence goes on along the minus strand of CM028247.1, from coordinate 7,947,179 downwards.
GGGCCCTAAACTACAAGACGACAAGTTTTTGTTCACGGTCTTCAAGTTTTTGTTTTGTTTGATTTTTTATTTTTTTTGCTCCATTTACAGTGTTAATAATCAACCTGGTAATTAATTCATTACAAGTTCGTACTAAATGTTTGTTTTTCTTAGAAATTTCCTCTTTTTGGGTAATCGTATTTGAAAAATAAATTCCCACCAAACCAAGTTCGGTTGCAAGAAAAAAAAAAAGAGAATAAAAAATCTCATCTTGCTTAAAGCACAAATCAAATACCAAATATTTAAAAACAACTTAGGAAAAGTGAAATAAAAAATAAGACCCAACAAAATTTTAAACAGATATTTATATCTTTGATTGTATATCAGACAATTAGACCTTTAATCTTTTTGCACATAAAACAAAATAATTTTGTTGAACATGGTAAGTTTAAAGTAATCATCGAACTTAAATTAAACCAAGGTGGTCTGCCATACATGAAAAGGCATCCATGATTTTAACCATATAATCATTTGAAAGTTCTCTTCTAAGGCAGTTTTGAATAAATTAACCAGAATTTGCAACCGATAAGTTTGGTGTTTTACTAATCCTTTTAACATAGACATACATGTAGTTTTTTTTTTTTTTGAACTTTTAGACATACATGTAGTTTTGGTCATTGTTTTAAAAAACTGGTTGGATGGCACCTAAACGTCTTTTAGATGGAAAACTGAAAATAATCAGAACAGTTTACCTAAAACCAATTCAAAATAATTTAAACCGGTTTCAAATTCTTTTAAATTGGTTCAAATAAAACTAAATCGGTATAAAATTAGTTCAAATAAAACTAAATCGGTATAAAATTAGTTAAATAAAGTAACATAATAATTTCAAATGAATTATGAGTTTCTTTGATTATATGTTTACGTCGTCCAATTTATTTATAAATTCTTTTTTTTTTCTTTCAAATTTTGTTCTTAATATAAATTCACGAATTTATCTGATTTCTTTTAGCAAATGAATAAATAATTTGATAACGCATACATCCAGAACTCTGAATATTTCGTCTAGGCACTTACGGTCTAGTGTTTCAAAAAAAAAAGCACTTACGTTCTACAAATTAAGTGTCTTAACTAAAGTTTAGCAATTTCTTAAACATTTGTTTTGTATATACGTATATTATTATTTTGGAAGAAAGGAGACACTGAATGTATTAATTATAAACATCACGTACGAGCCACCCATTTATTTTTTCTCTCTTGGAAATCACTTAAATTAGTTGATGAATGGGACCAAAATAATAATACGGATCAAATAAAAGAACCCAATTGCAGAGAATTTAATTTTCAAAGATACATAACACTAGTAGTTGAAAAAATCTTGTTTTAAAAAAAAAACTGTTGTATCATTGTCTACTATATAATGATGGTTTTATTAAAGATTGTATACATATACGCATTCACAGAACATTGATGTTAATTAATTGCATAAGTGGGAACCAATGACTTATGTGTGTCGAGACTACTAACTATAGCTTTAGAGAAAGTAATTAGAAAAAGTGTGTGAGTGAGAGATAAGGAGAGGAAGAGCTTAATTAGGACGAGCAAAGACAAGTGGAGTTAATTCCAATATTCCAGTTTGGGAGAAGGGATTGTGCAGTGATGTCATTGTAAGTCGTCGTCGGCAAGAAGTCGTTAGCGGCTGACGTCTCCCCGCTGGTGGAGGTGGCGGCTGTTTTATTGGTGGACCACGTTTTAAATTCTCCATCCAGATTATATCAATTGATGTTATCAAGAAAGATTTTATTGATAGTCAAATGAAGAATCAAGGAAAGATATAATCTCAAGTTTGACTTGTTCATTTCGGATGTATAAGGACATTTCCATCATCACTCCATATTTTATTCCATTTATAGAGTAATGCTTTTATTTTTTGTTCATTATTCCATTTTCACTTCATTTACTCTATAAATGGAGTAAAATATGGAGTGGGGATGGAGATGCTCTAATAGCTTAATAACATGTAGGAGTATTTAGAATATCAAAGTATTATTGGAAATGTACTCTAAAAATGGTAGGAAGAGAATAAAATACATGTTATTAAGGATATTTACAGTCACTACAAATGATTAATGTTGGTTTCCCCTTAGAATATTTTAGATATTTGCGTATAAATCTGGAACTTTTAAGAAAATTTTGTAGATAATTTTAAATAATTTATGAGTTTATAACTTTGAATAAAAGAAATTAAAAAAGAACTTCGAATACGGAAAAGGTTGAAGATTGTCGGTGATCTCTTTCGGATGGTGAGCAATACTAGTCAGTGGAAGCTTTGAGCAAGGACCATCCGCGCAAAATACTAAATAGAATCCAAGGCGAACCAAGGGGAAAAGAGACACAATCTTTTGATAGAAACTGAAGAATTTATTTAAGATTGATTCATAAATAACACAGTGAGAGAGCTAAGAGCCTCTCGAGACTCTGCTAGTGAGCTAGACTAACGTTCTAAAATGCCAAACAAAGAAACAAATGACACAACTTACATGAAAAATGTAGCCAATTGGAAATTGGTGGCCTTTTGGGCCAAAACTGGAAGGTGGTTTTATAGCTTTAGAGTTTAGACATCTCGAGATCTTGGTAATAAAGCCATTGCTGGCCTGCCTTCTGTAAGCTTACTTGAATTGAGCGACCAATGAATATGATCGTTTGTGTAATAATGAGCCATAATGCATCTGAATAAGAATGGTTTTCGGCTTGATCTTTGTAATCTTTGGGCTGGGAATGAATAGTTTTAGGGCCCTAAGAGTCTCTGGTTGATCATATGCCTCTCCTGGTTTAGGTTATGCATGTCAAAGAAAACAACATAAATAGAAACAATGGCGAAAGCAGTAGAGGCAACTGACATTTTCAAATTCGTTTTCTTCATACAAAACAAAAGCAGCTGATGCTTGGAATAATACCCATGAGGCTTTTATGACTGAAAGCTAAAGAAAAAGATTATGGCTTCTAGTGCAAACGAACTCTTCTTAATACTTCACAACAAGTCATTTGAATCTTTCATTACAACGGATTCCGATTCACATCTTTGTACAACAAATACCGAGACCTAGTCTTTCCAAGGGCAGCATACCTAAAAAAAACAAACAACTAGCTAAGAGTGTGTGGTCCAATGATCTTTCAGGTTATCAAGACATGGTTGCAAGAGAATTTGGTTCTTGCAAAGGTTTGAAACAGAGTAGAAATTCAAATCATGGGAAGTCGCTTACCACTGAGGAACAAAAGGAGCCATCCATATGACATCACCAGCCTGAACTGGATACCTATTTACAGAGAAGATCACATGAATGTTATAAACACTTATTATATATCATATAACTGTAGATGTAGTTGCAGTTTCATTTTGATAAAAATGCCACGAATCACATTACACGACCACGGAAAAAGAAAAAATCTAAATCCTTGGTTGTTCATTTGTGTATGTGTTTAGTAATCTACTTATATATCATACATTTGTGATTTATTACTACAGTGGTGCATACCAGTTATCACCCAAGCGATATATGCCTTGCCCCTCCAGAAGCAACAAACCATGTTGGTTATAGTGAACTTCCTGTTAACATTGCAAAATCATTTGAGAAGAATGAATCTAAACGGAATAAGAACAGTTGGAAAGAAGGTAAATTACGAGCAGCTGGTGGTAATCAAGATCCCTATAGTATTGAATCTAAACAATTATGTACCTTAACATTGAGAAACTCTCCAGGCTGAAAATCCATAATCTGAATATGACAGAAAACAACAGTAATTAAACTTAAGAGGTGTCAAGAAGCGATGCTCATACGAAGTGCTTACATGGATGTTGAAGTCATAAGCAAGGGAGACCGGAAGAAGTTTCCGGAGCTCAAAAACCTGTACCGATGACAAAATGGGTTTTCAGAGATGACCAATTTAGAATCAACAAATTGAACAATGTTGTGAATTGAAAGATTTTAGATGCATTATGAGAAAAGTGGAGAAGTTTTGCACACTTACCTCACCGGGAGTCTCAAGTAGTGGTTGCTTGTCTGTGGATCCAACAATGAGCTCTGTTGTGTGACTCCCTAGATGTTCATACCTAGAGTTGTAGCAGTACCAGAGGAGTTTTTAAGTTATAATCCGTAGAGAGATCTGAAAATTTCTTGTTAAATCAAGGGGAAGGAGAAGGAACCTCCGCTCAAAAACAACAAGTGTTGCAGACTCGGCACAGTCTAAGGAATGATGAAAGTTTGGAGGTAGGTATGCATATGAATCAACCTACAGGAAAAAAAATGGATTATCAGCAGAAAATGAATCAACTAATGGATATATCTCGCAACCAATTCCCCATTAAAGTTGGGTACAAACAATGTTATCAGAAGAATACTTGGGTAAATTGTTCTTCATAGAAACCATACCGTCAATTTTGTTGAAGAACTGGATGTGTTAGTCAGTGTCACAGCACCCTCAACCACGAATACGAGACTTTGAAGAAGATTCAAGACATTGAAAGGAATTGATAAGCGGAATGTAGATGATAAGTACAAGTTTACGTTAAAGAAAGAGAGAGCTCATATAAGTAACATTACCGCTCTATGTCTTTTGGAGGTAAACCTGAACTTGACATTTCTGCAAGATACAGTAAACTCAGCTAGACGATCACACAATTCTATAAGGAGATCATATAACGCCGCAAAATTTCTAAAACCTTCAATCACAGAATGTTATAATAACAATGAGATTGGTCAAGTAGCTCACTCATGTACACAAAAGCTAGTTCATAGACAGTTATATCATCCAAGTGAAGAATATAGAAAAGGATAATCTCAAGATCTTGATGTTCATAACTTGTGAGTTGCGAGAAGATATTGATAACAGACCTTTCATTTTCGCAAAGTACATGACAAAATGGGAACCCATTGCAGGTGTGATCAAATACGCCCCTAATGTGTTTGTCCTGTCAGTTTAAGCAACAAGTAAGCTCAATAGTAGTTGTGTAGCTATCAAAAATAAAGAAAAGAGATGTACCAGTCAGGCAAAGGGCTGTAAACATGACTTTCCGGTGTTATTAACGCATGATCTCGTTTGTATACACTTCTTGTATAACCCGGCAAGTCTACAAAATCAGAAACTTTCTGCTTAAAATACTTTACCAAGGTCCAAGTGCATAATGCTCAACACCTAATTAAACTAATCTAAACATACAAAAGGACAACTTTTAAGGAAGAGACGAATCTGTATCCAAAGAACTGAACTATAAGCTTCCATAGCTTACTATGTCAAGCACATAACTGATCAAAAGCTAAGAGCTTTTTTGCACTAATCCAAGTAAACTCGACCAGGAACAGAAAAATCGAACTTAACCAATAAAAGTATCAAACTTTCAGTGACACGAAGCTAGAAAGTGAGGATCACTTTAAAGAAAACATTTGAACCTTGGAGGTGAGAAGGAGAGAGTGTTGGATTCGTGACTTTCCAGTAAATGGGTTTCGTCTTCTCATCTGATTGAATGATCGAAGGCGCTGAACAAAACCCATCATCGCTTTTCGAAGCTTTAGCAAAAACACCTTCGCGAAGGTAATGATAACAAATGAGAACCTTGTCAGTTATGAACAAAAACTTGTGAAGAATCTAAAAAGATTGGTACTTACTGATGGTGATGAAGAAGAAGAAGGAGATTAGGTGAAGTGAACGCATTTTCGCTGAGGATTAGTGGAATGATTCAGGTTTCAGTGCTTCACTCATTTGGTTTGTTTATAGAACTCACAACATTCAGAATACGACAGAAAGATTCTCTCTGTGGTGGATAGTTTCTGTTTGCGAGTGTCTCTCGTAAATGGTTGGTTCCTTTTTAAGAAAAAAGATTAAAAAATTTCCAGGACTCGGTTTAGCTAATTATCAGGTTTATTTCGGTTTTCTTTGGTTTTTACCGGTATAATTTCTCGTTTTTCTCCCGGTCCAGATAGAAATTGAAACAATTGGGCCTATTTTAAATTTGTGTAGCCCATTAGTACTGCTCTGTGACCCAATTTGTTACAGATCGTTCGTTATCGTTTCGGTGTCTCGGCGACTCTCTCTTTCTCTCTGCAACAAAGGGAAAAAAATAATGGAGGTTGCAGCAGCAGCGACTGCGACGAGCTTCACAACGCTCCGTGCTCGTACGTCAGCGATAATCCCGTCTTCGACACGTAACCTTCGATCTACGGTGAGATGTTCGCCGTCTTCTCCTCTCAGAGCTTCTCTCTCGAATGGCTTACTCTCCCCGTATACCGGAGGAAGCATCTCTAGCGACTTCTGCGGCGCCAAGCTTCGTTCCGAATCGCTTAATCCGTTAAATCTGCTCAATTCTAAGCCTAAGCGCGGAGTTGTCACTATGGTACTTGAACGTTTACATTTCACATCGTTACTTGATTAACAAAGCTCCATACTGTTAGGAATCGAGGTTTGCGTGGCTCTAGCCGAGATTTTTTGGTAGTGAATATCCATTGATTGTATACTAGATTAGAGTGAGTAGACATAGGCTACTACTAGCTGACAACGTTCAGGGATTTCAGTTGTTTGATTGATCCGAGATGCTACATGTTTAGATAGAGATTTCGAGTATGATTCTTGAACCGTGCACGATTAGTAGCATTTATGTGCTATGCGATTGTCATATGAGAAGGAAGTTGAGAATGTGGCAGAGGTTTCACTTAATTTTGTATATGCCACCGCTTGCATATGCATCAATTGGTTTGATATTTTGGCAAAATTGTTTGTTATGATTATGAATTCTCAGTCTGGCATAGTGAATTTAGAGGCTGATCAATTGTGTGTGTGACATATTGTGTTTTGACTTACCTATGTCAGTTGGACTTTGATTGCAATATTTGTTGATATATTTCACATTTGGTGAGCCATTTTTGTTCTCATGGTTTTTTCTAAGTGTGCTTTCTTTCATCAACAGGTTATACCTTTTTCAAAAGGGAGTGCACATGAACAACCTCCTCCTGATTTGGCATCATATTTGTTCAAAAACCGGATTGTGTACTTGGGAATGTCTCTTGTACCTTCAGTCACTGAGTTGATACTTGCGGAGTTTCTTTACCTGCAGTATGAAGACGAGGAAAAGCCTATTTACCTCTACATAAACTCCACAGGGACGACCAAGGTAGGCTTCCTTTAGAAAGTCTGCCTTCTTTGAGAACGCATACTGAATAATGACCTTAAAATTGTGGTTTTTCTTTTCTCAAACGGATGATTTAAAGGTCTAAAAATCATTACGTAATCTTCATAATGTTTTACGAGAATTCAATTTTCTTACATTTCAGAATGGTGAGAAGTTGGGCTATGATACCGAGGCTTTCGCAATTTATGATGTCATGGGGTTAGTATTCTTTATCCATCTTCTTTATTTACTTCATCCTCGCATCTCTTTCTTAACAAGAATCTATGACTGAACTCTAATCCTGGAACTGCTTTCCCTAGTTTTCTATACGGCAACTGAAGAAGATTTTCACATTAAGCTTTTCTTGACTTGTTATTTTTGGTAGACTGAACATATATCCATGATTCCATGCAAGAATCAACTCTTATGTCATTTTTTTTTACTTCAGGTATGTCAAACCACCGATCTTTACTCTTTGCGTTGGGAACGCTTGGGGCGAAGCTGCTTTGCTTCTTACTGCCGGTGCCAAAGGAAACCGTTCTGCATTACCTTCATCAACTATAATGATAAAACAGGTTCTTCCTGATCTTTATTTTAGATTTTAAAAGTGGCGTCTGTTTCCTCCTAATTGGAAGAAAGTTAGGCTATATGATTCTTAGTTTTTGTGCATACGTCTGTTACTCATCCTTATATTTTTCTTTTATTTGATAACTTTGTAGCCCATTGCTCGATTTCAAGGCCAAGCAACCGATGTTGAAATCGCAAGGAAAGAAATCAATCACATAAAGACAGAAATGGTGAGAAGATCAACTTTATATCGTTAAACTTCAATTGCGAACCCTTGTGATATACTTAGAATTCGTAGTTTAATATACAAGAGTATTCAGTTGTGTGCCTGATATGTTTAACATGCGGACTATAACTATGTGCTTACCGGCATCTTAATATGCATTAGTTTTCCATCAATAGTATGTACTTGCTATCAATTTTGAAATCACGTGCGCATTCTCTTTCCGTAATATTCACTCTTACCTTCAAAATTATCTGATAACATTACACGTGCGGCTCTGTTCTGTGTAATGTCAAACTCAAGGTCAAGCTGTATTCAAAGCATATTGGTAAATCCCCGGAGCAGATTGAAGCGGACATGAAACGCCCAAAATATTTTAGTCCCAGTGAGGCTGTTGAATACGGGATCATTGATAAGGTACGATCAATGACAAATGAATGATTTTGTTTTCTATCAACATAGACTGGCGATCTTCTGCAGAGTTGAATTATTCTCTTCCTGTAATCTGTTCGCAGGTTGTTTACAACGAAAGAAGCGGCCAGGACAGAGGAGTTGTGTCCGACCTTAAAAAGGCACAACTCATCTAAATGTCAGACTTGTCTTCCAAAATCCCCCAGGATTAACAGGTAATGCCGAAACTTGATCGCTTTCGTTTTGCGTATTGATGATAATCATCATGAAAGTGCCTGCTGGACATTAATATCTTTTTATTACACAAATCATAAAATAACAGTTGTGCAAACACTTTCGTTCTGTCAATTTTGGACCAATAATACCAGAGTTAGTAGCGTTTACTAATAAAAGAGAAACACCTGTAAAAGCTCAAACACTTTTTACACCCCACAAATGGTTCACGATAAGTACTTTACCATTCAAGCAATAGCCTTGTAGAAACCTAACGAATACACGGGGACATATAGTTTGTAATGTAGGTGCTTATAGTGGCCTCCCTCTAGTTTTATAGTTCTGCATCCCCTTTAGTTGCAATAGTTACATCCCATCTTACTCCTCTGTTGCTCTGTTAGGACCATGTTGTTCTAGTGATATCATTTTCATTGTCCATTATAACAAACTTCACTATAGAAGGTGGACACATGGCCCCAAGGATTGTGCTCCTTAAGACACTAGAACTCAAATCATTGGCTGTCATAAAGTTTTTTTAATAATCTAAAACCACTGTGCTTTCTTTAATGATTTGCATATTAACACCTAGCCTTGATTGGTCCCGGGTGACGAAAAGCAATGTTATTCTGCTTGTAAATCTGTTGGCGTGACTTTTTACGACATTGTCATTTTGATTCTATTGGCTTATCCTTTATCAAAGCTTACATTATTGTGACATTATCATTTTGCTGTGATTTATAGGTTGTTGGTTTGAGCGAAGATCAAATGGTAATCGTTGAACCGTTGATCGGTACAGACCGAGTTAAAGTCTTGAAATATGTGAAAATTGTTACTAGTTATGCTGAATTTGTAGGGTTATTCAAACATAGACAACCCTATTATATGTAGGCTTGTGAATGCCTAGAAACAGAACTGGTGTAATTTTCAATATGTTTTAAAGCTTTTTAAATGAAACAACTTCGTCTGCTCACTCGCGTAATGCATATTTTCATTAGTATGTTCGAGTTTTACCATTTGTTGAATTGGATGGAGAGATTATTGAGTGATGACATAACAGTTAAACTCACCAACCCCATTATGTGTAAATCCTTTTGCCCTATGAAAAGCCTACACTTGTCACAAACACACAATGGTTTTTTCTTTAATTATTGGACTTGACATGTAAACTGTTCTAGTGACGTCATCAGCTCCTTGCTTGCTTGCGAATCCTGATTCTAGTGGCGTAAGAATTCACCACACGAAGTTATTGATTTGCAGCTTAGTATGAACATATTATTACGCTGTTAACCATGATTGACTGGAAGATGTTTTCAATCCTGGAAAATCTTCCTAAACCTGTAAGTCCATTAACATGAGACGGTCATTGACCCAGAAAAACATAATTGGCGTCATTAGACTAATAACCAAGAAACTAACCTAGACATGAAATACCTATTATCTCAAAAAAAAAAAAACTATTGTGCTCTGTGTAGCACGGGGACGTCTGTTTAGGTGCCGTAGAAACATTTTAGGGACCGGTACTTCACGAGGACATCACTGCTACGGCTTGGGGACGGTTAGAGAATTTAGTTGTTGAATAAGACTAATTGTGTTTTAACTGTCACGGTAATGTTGCGTGATTGGAGTAAAATAACACTTATAGCAGGAGCCGAAGGAACAAGCTTTGGCTTGAAAGCCTCGTGCCCATTAACGCCTTGCTGCCCTCTCTCTCCTTAGGAATAGACTAAAGCTTCTTTCCTATATCTTTTTGGGCGGAAGCTCTGCCCTGATTAAATATCACTCCAAAAGGCTACAAAGAGAATATTTCTAGGAAGGTAGAGGACTAGAAATATCAATTAAGTGGATTACAACCAAACCAACAACAAAAAGGTTTAATATGAAGTATTTTTATATCAAGACTTATAGCATCCTTTTTGCCTCTCTCTCTTCTCCTACTCTTATTTACATTATAATAACGATCTTTTTCAAATAAAAATCAAGGCTGCCACCCAATGTGTTATCCTATTGACATCTCACATCACTAAATTATTATATACACAATTAAGAGAAAGTGCAACATTACGTGGTGTGTTCATCTTAATTTGAACATTAAAGATATTTCATGAAATATCTTGTTCAATGTTTGAATTGGATCACGTAAATGATTTTATAAATTATCTTATATTTCTATGTAATGGTAGGTTAACAAAAAAGTTTGTGTTTTTAGAGGAGGGGGTTCAGCGTTCAAAGTATTGATCAAACTCAAATATCCTCCTTTCTTCAAACTTAAATATCCTTCAAATGTTAATTATGTTTACTTGATCCAAATTCGAATAACATGCAATATAAACATTTTAGCAATAATTATCAAAATCCATTTATGTTTATCAGCTGAAAAAACAATAGTAATCCAATACATATACTAATACTAAATACCTAGTAGTGAAAGAAAACCAATGAAACCTTTGTGATTCCAAAAAGCAGCACGCTCATCATATTCTATAGAATTAATTCTTTCATTCATTGCACCAAACAACTAATCAAAAATCAATCTATTAAGGATAAGGTGTAATGAACTTTCATTTTGCAGGCACAACTTGCTAGACCCAAAAGTTATATACCCCACCATTGTATTGCACAACGTATTTTGGATATTTACTCACTCGCTCAATTTTTCTTCTTCTTATGATTAAATTATATAAACATAATTTTCTACACTGATTTTCAAATGTAGAATATGGTATACACACGGTATTTAGTTATCTACAATGGTTTAACGCGAGAATGCATCAACCAAATAATAGTAGCATAGGTGTTATAATCCTATTGGTCGAGGCCATGGATAATTTTTCCACATATGCATCTCTTTTTCTCTTACCACTGCAAAAACAATTTCAAAGTCCATTGTCTTTGAATGTAAGTTTGTGAATGCCGCCACAAAAACATATGCGAAAACGTGTTTAGGCAAGCACATAATTACTAGAGTCGTGGCTTGTGTCCATGGAGTCATCACCATATCTGCATTGAGCGACAAATATCTTTGATGAGATCAACATGACCATAAGTGAAACGAGGGTGAAGATGTCAAGACAGTGTAATTTCTATCAATAATGAGATAATTTGTTTTTTTAAAATAAATTAATATAGCTTACTTTTCTAATTTTCTTGTTTAGTAATCATGAGATCAGAAAATTGTATAATTAATATATGTAACTTAACTTTTCAGTATATGTATCTTTACTCCTTTTCACCGCAAGACGTATAGGATAGGCAAATTTCTCAAAAGTGAACTGTGATTTCGATATGTGAATCCCCAATTATAAGAAAATAAAGATAATGACATTGAAACTATGTTCAGTTCACGACCAACCTCTTACCTCCCCATCCTCTTACTTGGGTAGTGCAATTACGCGTTCTAGCTAAAATATAAATTTGAGATAGCTTTTTGCCAAGTGGAAGAAAAAATAGTAACACTGCTCGATCAAATGCTTATAATATTATAATAAGCACTCTACCTTCAACTATAAATACCATATTAGACTTCTCCCCTACCATCACCTATCTTTTGTAACACTAATCTATCTCCCCAAACCACTTTTTAAATAGTCTTGCAATAGTTACCTATAACAATATGAAGAAGTCTCATGTTTTGCTTCTTCTGCTTGTTCAAGTCATTGTCCTTTTGCCTCTCCTTTGTTTATCTGATGGATTAGTTAGCTCTAGAGCTACTTACTATGGCAGCCCTGATTGCAAAGGAAATCCTCGTACGTATTTGAATAATTTTTCTTATATATATTAGAGTATATTAATTATTTTAGAAAAGCTACATTATAAGGAACAACTCAATAGTCGATATCACTATCAAGCTTAACTAATTATTATTTGTATGTAACATCTACGTCTAAGTTTACCCGAATTCTTAAATATATGTATATATGAAAATGATTCCATTAAGTTAAGTCTATGCGTCTTTGATTCGATTATTACACTATGTTTAGTATTTAGACTTTTAACAATAATCCGTTGTTAAAAAAAAAAAGAGAAATATTTATTGATGAGAATATGGATAATTACTGATTGTTCAGGAGGAGCATGTGGGTATGGAGAATTTGGAAGAGATATCAATGGTGGTGAAGTGAGTGGTGTATCATCTCGACTATGGAGAAATGGAGCTGGTTGTGGTGCTTGTTACCAGGTTTTTATATATTATCTAATCTAATCTTTCATCATTAACAGTATGCTATATACTATGTCGTTAGACTATCATTACTAAACTAATATCATTAACTATTAATTATTAAAAAGGTGAGATGCAAAATACCTCCACACTGCAATGAGGAAGGAGTATACGTAGTGGCTACAGACTCTGGAGAAGGAGATGGTACGGATTTCATATTTAGCCCTAAGGCCTACGGACGTATGGCGCGACCCGGCACAGAGTTTCAGCTCTACTCTTTTGGTGTGGTCGACGTTGAGTACCAGAGGGTCCCTTGCCGGTACGGAGGGTACAACCTGGTGTATAAGATCCATGAGAAAAGCTATAATCCTCATTATCTTGCCGTCCTTATCTTGTACGTTGGTGGTGTCAACGACATCCTCGCCGTTGAAGTCTGGCAGGTAAATTGATCACTTTTAAAAAACATAATATATAGTTTTTAAGGTTGTTTAGCTCTAGTTTCAACACTTTTTTAAAACTTTATCACAATGTATACTGTGACATGACCAGTCCTGAAATTTTGAAGACCAAAAACAATTTAGTAAAAACTTTAATATAATTAAAAAAAATAATTAAGGTGTGTATCTATTTATATTAACTAAAAATTTTAAGAGTCCAAAACCAATGTTTCAATCTGACTTTGTATTAACATTATATTTCTCAGAAGTATAGTTGTAGGCAAAAGGGTTTTGATGTTTTGTGAGTAAATTTGAACATGACTATGATTCAGGAGGATTGCAAAGAGTGGAAACGCATGAGAAGAGTGTTTGGAGCGGTTCATGATTATCAGAATCCACCAAGAGGCACTCTCTCTTTGAGGTTTTTAGTGTATGGAAGCGCCGGTCTCAACTGGGTCGAATCGCAGAACGCTCTTCCCGCGGACTGGACCGCCGGAGCCACCTACAGCTCCAACATTCTACTTACTTGATTTCCTTTAATTTTTCTTCTCTTTATCGATAGTGTGTTTATATAAATACATATGGTTTTCTCTATGTAATGGCTATATACATATTTAAATAATGCTCTCAAGGATAATCATTGTAGGTTTATATAACTATGTATTATGTCTAGTCAAGAAGCTTGTAATGATTTGTAAGGTTTAAGTTGGTGGAAATCAAATAATGATAATCTTAATTAAAAGGTTTGTATGCTCTTTTTATCATCATCAATGATTATATGCCGGCCTGCTAAACTGCTTCTAAGCCGGCCTGCTAAACTGCTTCTATTTTTCTGTTGTTCCTACAGTCGACCGTGAACTCCGGCGCCGGTCACCCGTCTCTAGCTTGGCAGGCTTTTGCGGATCTTAGCCCAATCTTTGTTTCAAAAGTAGCCGTTTCTTGGGCCTTTGAATAATTCTTATTGTTTCTAGGTGCAATGGAGATTTATTGCCAAGTTCTTTAATCTCTTTGACCAAAAAAAAAATCTTTAATCTAACCAATACTCCTACAACTTTATAAAAGGAGTTTTTGACACTTTTCTTATTATATAAATAATTTAATTTAAAATTTCAATGTAACTTATCTTAAATTAATATTAATTGCAAAATACTTTGATCTGATATATAATTTTTTCTATTTTAAATATTATTGTCTGAATAGATGTAATAATGAGAATATAAAAATGAAAAATTTGCATAAAAATGTTAAATGACAATTTTTGTGAAACATGTAAAATACTTTTTATTCAAATATTTTGAGCATCAGCATTAGAAGTCTCTCAATAATTAAAAGAAACAAAAATAACAGAATTAGTATATGTATCTTTTATGTATCAGTCATTAGTATATATATGTTCCATAGATCTGGGTAACAACACAACGAAGTATGATTTGGACCATACTGAATTCTAGCTTCTGCAGATCATGTGCCTTCTTATAGTAATATGTCTGAAAATTTTGCTAAATTAGGGCTTCAGTTTCACTTAGCTTGTGATTTGATCTGTTTTGGCTTCCGGGTGATAATGTGTACTTAGGATATGATCAGAGGCATGGAGAGTTCATTGATTCAGAAGCAATCTATAAAAACTTCATTCTTCGTTTTAGCTGCAAATTTTCAATCTTTCTTCATTCTTCTTCTTTAATTAGATCTCGTTTTAAGGAATCCACCAGCTTAAGATTTGATGTTGATGAACATTAATAGGTCATCGCAGCTAAGAGTCCAAGTGTTCGTCTTTGAAAAGCTCTTTACAGAAATTACTCTAGGTAAATGATATTCAAGCTATGAAAAAAGCTTATGTTTCTAAGTTAGACAGATCATCACTGTGAATTGTGTTTACACAATTACACTATTCTACATGCTTTGGTTATTAGTTATTACAGTGTCCCGCAGATCACGTGTTTCAAGGTTGGCTGGGAGATTCTCATCAGTTCCTCAGAAGGCTAACCCAAAGAAGTAAAAGAAAATTTCCACAACGAAAATATCTTATAAATACATAATTTAATGACTAATATACGTTAAAACATAAAGAAATCGAATAGTTTTTTTGTCTTCTTCTTCTTCTCTTATGAAGAAATTCCAGCAGCTCTTCTATGTTATAACCCAAAAGCACTAATCACCGTTAAACAAGATTCTATCATGTTAAGTAATGTTTGCCTCATTGTCATTACGTGTAAGATTTGTCAGTGAATGTTGAAATGGTTCAAACAATCCTTTTGCAAAAAATTGAATAATTAACATGCCTATATAACATTTAAACTGTGGTATGATTATTGTTATTTACCAACCTATTCCGGTATGATTTCTATTTTATTAACCAAGACATTGGAAAAATGGTAGGGGTAATTGAAAAAGACAGTCATGTGAACGTCTCTTTCTTTTTAGCTGTCCTCTTGGGTCCGGCTTATCCCTCTATTCCCTACCATTATATTCGCTTCCCATTTTCATATTCTTCCATTCTCAAATTCAACATATATAGCATTTAAAAAGTCATTTTTTTCTTAAAAATCAGATTATACTTATATATTCTTCTATACAATAAATGAATAAATGAAATCTATTATAATAAATAATTAATCTATAGAAAATTCCACGACCTCTTGTTCTTTATAGATATGCGATGCTTACCAATGACATACAGCTTGCAATTTTAGCCTTTTCCTTGGTTCGTAACTATTATTTCTAGAAAGGAAAAATAATATTTTTATTAACATTTTTCAGTAACATTTCTTTGCTATGATTGTTTAGGACTTCGACTGCCATAGCTTTTAAACTAATGACTTTATAAAAATTATGGATCGAAAAATAATGGTTTATGGCAATTTGGATAGAGAATATGAGTTTACATCACATACACCAACTAGAGTCAACGATAGATTGATAAAGCAAACAAATGTTTGAATCGTACATATCAAACACAAACTCAAATATGATAAAACGATGAAAATTATGGCTCGAAAAATAATGAAAGTAAATTACACGAAAACGATGGGGACCAGTTCGATAATAATCTCAGACGATGAGCAAATGGGCTGCAACAAGGAAAGAAAGTGCTACAACGTCGATTCTTACATTGAAAGCTCCGGAATCCGGCGAGGCCATAGCCGGTGGCATGGGTCCCGGTCCTGGAGAAGGAGAAGATTCCATTGCTGGCATCGGTGGCGATGCCATATCGGGGACTGATGCTGGGCTAGGGCCTGGGCTCATAGGAGTAGTTGGTGGGCTCATTGGGCTTGAAGATGGAGTCATTGGCATCATAGGTGGTGTAGCCATGGACATTGGTGGTGGAGCCATGGGCATAGGTGGTGGAGTCATAGGCATAGGTGGTGGTGCCATAGGCATAGGTGGTGGAGTCATCATAGGTGGTGGCGCCATAGGCATAGGTGGTGGAGTCATCATAGGCATAGGTGGTGGAGTCATCATTGGCATTGGAGAGCCGCCGCTAGGCATTGGTGGCATGGACATTGATCCAGAAGGAGCCATCATGGGAGATTGAGCTAAAGAGAAGGGAACTAAAACCATAGACAATGTGAGCAAAAGGAGGGCTTGTGAAGAAGCCATCATGGGAGATTGAGCTAAAGAGAAAAGGGTTGTGTGTTGAATATCGGTTTATGTAAAGTGATATATAGAGAGAGACAGATGTGAGAATTGTCAAAGAGTGAGCGAGAAAAGTAAAGGTCCTTTGTGCTGTTGGGGGGTATATATTAGAGATTATTTGTTTTTAAACTTTGGACCGTTGGATAGATTGTGTGACACGTACCAGTCGATGGATATCATATCCAGGATATGTATGAGATGCTGATTTATTTTCCTCCACATATATGAAAAAATAAAAAAGAAAATTCCAAAGTGAAATCTCTTTGTAGGTACAGATAGAATAATCAATAGACATGAAAATTGGGTTTTCTAATGATTTATAATATCTTTCTTTTTGTTCTCTGTATAAATTATCTCATTTATAGTGGAACCATTAATCCGATTCACGGGTTGGTTTTAAGGGACCGTCAACATTATTAGAGCGGGCATTAATGATGATTGTTAGACATTTATATGCTAGACCGGTGTTTGTGTTATTTTTTTCTGCAAGACTTTTATAACCAAGTCAATATATATCCTATAATATATCATCAGAATAAAACAATATAATAGAAAAAGATGCAGAGACGATAATACTACATTACAAAAGAAAAAGAAAAAAACAAAGAGGGACCATTTGTGGTGTATTGGGTCTGACAGCCTAATAGTCTCTACTGCCAGTATTATGTCCGCACCTACGGTTCCATTGTCTCTCACCAGTACTCTTTGGCCCTCGTTCACTATTTATCTATCTTTCTACATTATGGTGTTATACCATCATCACAAGACGCAGATAAAAGGAGGGACCAGTGCGAGACAACATTCGACTCGGTCTTCAAAACTTGATCTTTAACTGTTTTAAGTCCAATAAATCTCAGACTTGGTATTGGGCACATGTTACCATTAATGCACTAATTTCAAATTTATATAAAACGATTTTACTTCAAACCCACAAGGAACTTGTACATGACTAGTGAACTGCAACCGTTAGGAAACTTTGATCAAAATGTATTCTCTTAAATTCACTCGTCCAGAAAATAAGGTGAGATAAGAAGGGCAGAACAACACTTGAATTGACTGAATGTCTCTCTCTCTCTCTGAACACAAATAATGGCGCCTATAAAAACATAGTTGTATGGGCTCACTTGTTAATGGGCCTGCTATGGCATGAGGCCGTAATCCACCTGACAAAAATATGCGCGGGAACATTTTTGTACAGAACACTCAAAAACAAACGTCACACGTACCGCACGAGACATCATCTCTCCCCCCGTTCTCCATTTCCCCCAAATCTCAAATTCTCTCAACCCCGAAGCCTTCTCTCTCACAGATTCACAGCATTTGACAATGTCCGAAGACTCGGAACCGAGTCAACTCGGCGGAGGAGAACTAATAGCTCTTGGACTCACCGAGTTAGACGGCGACAATAATCTCTATCATCGGCAAGCCTCGGAGTTATGCCGTCACGTACTTCATCTTGGGTGTGCCGGGAAATGATCTGGTTGATAAGATTACGCGTTTTACCGATTCGATATCTCCAAAGTTATAAGCATTAGAGGTAAGTTTCATTATAGTCATTATCTAGTGATTCTCGTCTCGGCTTTGGGTTAACTTTGAGAATTAACACTCAGATAATGAGGTACAAGAGGAGCTACAGCTCTTGCCATTGCCAAAAAGAAGCCGAAACGATGAAGGCTTTGTAAGTTATCTCTTGGTTAGAAAGGGAGTTCTCACTGTGCAATTTAGTTTCAGAAAGTGGGGGTTGATTCGTTGTGTGATTGATTGTTTTTGTTCTATCTCCCAGTGTGCAGTCTGATCCCGCTGCCTCTTTGATGGCATCAGAAAACGAGTTAAGATCAGTGTACTATTGTGGAGGATACTGAAGATAAGCTTGCCCTGAGTTGTAACCCATTAAAGCAAGAGGAACACGCTGTAGCAAATCTTCACCACTCCTGTCAAATAGCTGCCGTTGAAGCCTTCCGCTACAACAGCTGATCGAAAGAGATTTTTGGCACAGAAAACTCAGGATCAGTGCAAATCCTTTGGAAACAGCATAGCAAATTGATGCACCCTCTTTCCCTAAGGTACTTATCTTATCACCCTTCTATATACTCTTATATCCATCAATTGCTGCATTTGTGTGGCATACGATGGCTATACACATGCTCTGGTCACAAGCCTAGGGAAATTTGTCGTCTAGAGGAAGAGAAGTTTGATATGTTCTATTCTTATTTATCGCCTGCATATTTTGTGTTCTTTCTCTGCAACTGCACTCTCGAAACATGGTATTTCTTAAAATATAGATAGTTGATGACTACACTATAAAATATTAATATGTTTTTGTATGGGTGATAATGGTTGGTGGAAAGTGGAAACATCCTGGACACTAAGTCTTCTCTTAAATCTTCTTTAAATCACTTTTGCGAAATTTCCCACTTTCTCTTTGCATCTCTATATTACTGATTTACCTCAAATGTTCAGAGTGTGATGTCCCATAAGTGTTTGAATTTTGGTATCTTTTCTCTATGGCTTCTTCTTCTTCTTCTTGTAGCTGGAGATACGATGTATTCCCGAGTTTCAGCGGTGAAGATGTCCGCAAATCATTCCTCAGCCATCTTCTCAAGGAACTCCACCGCAAATCAATCAACACGTTCATAGATCATGGCATCGAGAGAAGCCGCCCAATCGGCCCTGAGCTTTTGTTGGCTATTAGAGAATCGAGGATCTCAATCGTCGTCTTCTCTAAGAATTATGCTTCTTCGAGCTGGTGCTTGAATGAGTTGGTGGAGATCTACAGGTCCTTTAAGGAGTTGAATCAAATGGTGATTCCGGTTTTCTACGGCGTTGATCCTTCTCATGTTAGAAAACAGACTGGAGAGTTCGGTGAGGCCTTTATGATTACCTGCAAGGGCAAAACGGATGATGAGAAACAATGGTGGATCCAAGCTCTAGCAGAGGTCGCAAACATGGCTGGGGAGGATTCTCGGAACTGGTATGCTTGTTTATTTCTAGATTCAATTTTGTTTAACTATTAGCGTTTCGTTTCTTAGACTCTGATTGTGGAGTGTTCCTTGTTGATATTAGGAGTGATGAATCAAACATGATTGAAACAATCGCCAACGATGTTTCCAATAAGCTTCTTATCACACCATCCAATGATTTTGGTGATTTCGTTGGTATTGAAGCTCATTTAGAAGCAATGAATTCAGTGTTGTGCTTGGAATCAGAGGATGTGAGAATGGTAGGGATTGTGGGGCCTTCAGGGATTGGTAAGAGTACCATAGCAAGAGCTCTTTTCAGCCAGCTCTCTAGCCAATTCCATTATAAAGCTTTCGTGTCTTATAAGAGAACCATCCAAGACGACTATGGCATGAAGTTGCGTTGGGAAGAACAGTTTCTGTCAGAAATCCTATGTCAAAAGGAGGTAAAGCTTTTCCATTTAGGTGCGGTGGAACAAAGGCTAAAACACAAGAAAGTTCTTATCCTTCTTGACGATGTAGATGATGTAGAGCTTTTAAAGACCTTAGTGGGACAAACTGGATGGTTTGGGTACGGTAGCAGAGTTGTTGTGATAACTAAAGATAAACAACTTCTCAGGTCTCATAAGATTGACCTTGTTTATGAGGTTGATTTCCCATCTGAAAATCTGGCTCTACAGATGTTTTGTCGATGTAGTTTTGGGCAAAATTCTCCACCTGATGGTTTCATGAAGCTAGCTGGTGAAGTTGCAAACCTTGCCGGAAATCTACCTTTAGGTCTCAACGTCTTGGGTTCTTCTTTAAGAGGAAAGGGTAAGGAGGAGTGGATGGAGTTGTTGCCTAGGTTACGAGATGGCCTCGATGGGAAAATTGGGAAAACGTTAAGAGTCAGCTACGATGAGCTAGAGTGCAAAGATCAAGAAGTTTTCCTTTACATCGCATGTTTACTCAATGGTCAGAAGATCGATTATATCAAGAACTTGCTCGGAGATAGTGTTGGCACGGGGCTCAGAATTCTAGCTGATAAGTCCCTTATACGTATAACACAATCACGAAGAACGGTAAACATGCACAGCTTGCTTCAAAAGTTGGGTAAAGAAATTGTTCGTGCAGAGTCCATTTACAATCCTGGAAAACGGCGGTTCTTGGTGGATACTAAGGATATATGTGAAGTACTTACTGAAAATCTCGTAAGTATGCATTTCATCTTAAAGTCTATTATCTGATAGATTGTTCGGATTATTAGAAGACTTATTTTCTTTTCAGGGAACTGAGAATGTGCTAGGAATGTATTTCAACACATCAGAGCTCGAGGAGGCGGTGTTTGTAAATGAAGAATCGTTCAAAGGAATGCGTAATCTCACATTTCTAAAAGTTTACAAGGAGTGGTCACGGGAGGATGGTGAAGGCAGATTGTGTTTACCTCGGGGCTACATTTATTTGCCCCGTAAACTCAGATTGCTATATTGGGATGAGTATCCGTTAACGTTTATACATTTCAACTTTAGGGCAGAAATTTTGGTTAAACTCACAATGGAGAATAGTAAGCTTGAGAAGCTGTGGGAAGGAGTCCAGGTACTAGTTTATGTTTTATCTCTTATAATGTCGATGAAGCATAAAGTTCAAAGAGTTGTATATGATTTATATATAAGTTTTAATTTGAATATATGTGCTATCTTTTCGCTATTCTTGTTGCAGCCACTTCGAAGTCTCAAGAAGATAAGATTGGATGGATCCACAAAGTTGAAAGAAATTCCTGATCTGTCAAATGCCATAAATCTTGAAAAATTGAATCTCTGGGGATGCACATCTTTGGTGACACTTCCTTCCTCCATTCGGAATCTAAATAAACTAAGAAAGGTATCGATGGAGGGATGTACAATGATTGAGGCTCTTCCTACTGATATCAACTTGGGATGCCTTGATTACCTCAATCTAGGTAGATGCTCAAGGTTGAGATGTTTTCCTCGAATTTCGAGGAACATTTCAGGGCTCATTTTAGATGGAACAGCAATAGATGACAAAGATTCTTCCTTCCTTGAGAATATCTATGGGCTTACTAAGCTCGACTGGAATGGCTGCCCAATGAGATGTATGCCTTCGAATTTCTGCTCAGAGAGTCTCGTTTATCTCACAATGAGAGGTAGTAAGCTTGAGAAGTTATGGGACGGAGTACAGGTAATGTTCTCATAAACTTCACTGTTAATGTTTTTAAACTGTGCCTAAGTGACCTTCTTCGTCTTGATGATCTGGGTTATGGTTAGCTCATTTTGACTTTTCTAGCTATAGCTTAAAACTGAAATAATCATGAATGCATGCATACAATTTTGAAACTAATGTAAAGATGATTCAACTAGCGTAATTTGACAAAGGAAAACAAGTTAAGATTAGGAAACTAAAACTGTAGCTTATGTGTGAGGATAAATAACGAGAATGTGACACCTAAGATGCAGGTTATTGTCCAATAATAGTTTAGGGATCAAAAATGACTTCACACCCTTAGATCTCAGACAATGACAATATATTACAGGTTTATTATTTATATGTCGGGGACGTTTATGTCCATCCTTTGCATGAGTGCTGATGTTCTCAATGCAAAAAAAACTCCTTATTTGAGTATAGTTTATTTTTCTTCACCTTTTAAAATCAATTGATGCATGGTTGATGGTTCTTTGTAATTTTTTTTGTTTCAGTCACTTGGAAATCTGGTAAGGCTGGATCTGTCAGGATGTGAAAACCTGAATTTTTTTCCAGATCTTTCAGAGGCCACTACTCTTGATCATTTGGAACTTTACGATTGCAAAAGTTTAGTGGTACTTCCTTCTTCAATTCGGAATCTCAATAAACTTACGCGGTTGGAAATGCAAGGATGCACAAAGCTAAAAGCTCTTCCAACTGACGTCAACTTGGAATCTTTAAATTACCTCGATCTCATAGGATGCTCAAATTTTAAAAGTTTCCCTCGGATTTCAAGGAACGTATCAGAGCTCTATCTTAACGGAACTGCGATAGAAGAAGACAAAGATTGTTTCTTTATTGGGAATATTCGTGGGCTCACCGAACTCGTTTGGAGTGATTGCTCGATGAAATATTTACCTTCTAGCTTCTGCGCAGAATCTCTCGTTAAATTCTCTGTGCCAGGTAGCAAGCTTGAGAAGCTTTGGGAAGGAATCCAGGTAACGTCCTCAAATTTATTTATGATGTTCTAGAATATTTTTATGACCTTGATATATGATCTGCTGGGCCTGCAAACTTGGTTTGAGTGTATTTGTCATAAAGCCTTCAAAGTAAACCTCCTGCTCAAATTGGTATTTGAGATCTAGTAATGTGAATTCTTTTGGTATATTCACAGAGAATTGATAATAAACTAAATTTAATAGCCGATGCAAATGCAGCAGTTTCACATGAATGATCAGTCTCTATCAACACCTAAGCTGATTAGTGGATAACAACTATATGTACTTTTTCTTATCTGTTTCAGTCTCTTGGAAGTCTGAGGACGATGAATTTGTCTGGTTGTGAAAGCCTAAAAGAAATTCCAGATCTTTCAACGGCCACCAATCTCGAGCATTTGGATCTCACCGATTGCAAAAGTTTGGTGATGCTTCCGTCTTCAATTCGGAATCTCAAGAAACTGGTGGATTTGAAGATGGAAGGATGCACAGGGCTCGAAGTTCTTCCAGATGATGTTAACTTGGTATCTCTTAAACGGTACTTCAGTCTCAGTGGATGCTCACGGTTGAGAAGTTTTCCTCAGATTTCAACGAGTATTGTATATCTCCATCTAGATTACACTGCAATTGAAGAAGTTCCTTCTTGGATTGAGAATATATCTGGCCTCAGTAGACTAACAATGAGAGGTTGCAAGAAGTTGAAGAAAGTCGCGTCAAACAGTTTTAAATTGAAACGTCTTCTGGATATAGACTTTTCAGATTGTGAAGGAGTCAGAACTTTCACTGATGATGGAAGTGTGGTGACAAGCAACAATGAAGGCCACCAACCAGTGACTGAGGAGGCTACCTTTCATCTTGGACACTCAACAGTAAGTGCGAAGAATCGTGCATCTATCCAGAGTGTATCTCAGTCGTTTTTCAATCCAATGAGTTCCCTGAAATTCCAAAATTGCTTCAATCTGGACCAAGATGCACGAAAACTCATCCTACAGTCAGGTTTCAAGTATGCAGTCTTACCAGGTAGGGAAGTTCATCCGTATTTCAGACATCAAGCTTGCGGAACTTCGCTTACAATACCTTTACATGAGAGCTCTCTTTCTCTACAAGTGTTGCAAGTCAAGGCTTGCATCTTGCTTGAACCTCCAACTGACTACCCTAGGAATCGCTATGCATGCATTGGGGTGTGGTGGTACTTTAGAGGCGAAATAAAGATCCATAATGTTTGCATTGACGTTGACTCGTGTAACGTGGCTCATCTAGTTGTGTTCCTCTTCGAGTTATGTCTTCCAAAAGAAGTCAATTGTCATCCATCTGAACTGGACTACAACGACATGGTATTCGATTTTGTGTCTAAGTCACAGCATATGATAAAAGGATGCGGAGTACGGCTCATAAATGTATCTCCATCTAAGGATGGTAGTTGCACAAGCTCGGAAACTCGGTACAAACGACAGTGTGGAGAAAGTGACATGGAGAATGGGAGAAGCAAGAAGCGATTGCGGGTAGAAATTTGCCCCTACTCTTTAACTTATTTCTTTTCTAGGAGAATAGACCATAGAAATTGAAAAGATACTTTGATATTTTTTTTATGCAGATGGCATTAACATCGGAAAAACCTTCCAAGTTACTACGTGGCACAGACACACTCTTATGCGATATTCACAAATCCGAATTTGGAGCTTATTAGAGTAATGGTTTACCTTTGGTTCAATGTATAGTTGGTTAGCTCATTCCAGTTAACTCAAGTCTATATAAAGACTTGTGCACTGTAACTGAACGTTAAGCTGAATAACAGAATCATTTCATCAATGTAACAAACTTTCATCGTCTCTCTTACTCAGCTAACAGAGCTTTCCTTAAGGCAGGGTGATCCCGCTGTCGCTTCCATACACCATCATAAAATGAGTTCAGATTAGTGTACTTGTGGAGGACACTGAAGACAAGCTTGCCTTGAGTTGTTGAAACCCATTAAAGCAAGCGTATTACATTGCAGACATTTTCAGCAGCCTGTAAGAGAGTTGTCGTTCATGCCACTAATTATGGTACAGAAAACTCAGATTCTGTGCAAATCCTTGGGAAAGAGCAAAGCTACGTAGAAGTTTAACTGCGTCCGACCTAAACATCAGAAGGTAGATATGTCTCTTTCATCTAGAGTGATGCCCGTTCATTTCCCATTTTTTCCTGAGAATACGTTTGCACAGCCTTTTAGCTTAGTGCCCAATATTCATATTTGTGGTTTAGGATCAGTCAAAATAGAACACACTTCCAGATTTTGATTCTTACACTATTAGTACGAAGGCTCAGGTAATTATTTCATGATTGTGTTATCAATAGTCTTCATTCTGTTGAAAGTTGAAACTACTTAGTTGAATATATGGTGAAATCAAACTGTATGTGGGTATGGGATTGTTTAATAGGCAAAGAAGAAAGCTGATGGACAGAGTTTGCCATTAAATGTACGGGAACAAAATGATGTATTTCTAGTTTTTGTCAATGGAGAACATTGTTTTTGGTTTAAAAACTTGTCCATATCCTGGTGCTCAGAAACACTATGTTAATAATGAAATCAGAATGCTGGAGCGTTTCTGCTAAGTAACTATGAATGATCTGTTAATGAACCTCGGACACTTTTGACCTAACTTATGGGGGAAAACTTTATCATAGAGTATGAAAAGGCTGTCTCAAGAAGGGATATTACGAATACATTATCCTTGAGCACCTTGAAGATGACAAGCCTGATTTTTTGAAAGATAAATAGACGTGTACGGCTACTGCATGTATAAAGCTTTGTCAAGTCTTCATAGCAAGACCTCTCTTCAGTCAACTCTCTAGCCAATTCCACTATCGGGCTTTCAGGGATTGGTAAGACTACCATAGCAAGAGCTCTCTTCAGTCAACTCTCTAGCCAATTCCACTATCGGGCTTTCTTAGCTTATACGAGAACCATCCAAGATGACTATGGCATGAAGTTGTGTTGGGAAGAACGGTTTCTCTCAGAAATTCTATGTCAAAAGGAATTAAAGATATCCTATTTAGGTGTGGTGAAGCAAAGGTTAAAACTCAAGAAAGTTCTTATTTTTCTTGACGATGTTGATGATGTAGAGCTACTCAAGACATTGGTAGGACGAACTAAATGGTTTGGATCAGGGAGCAGGATTATTGTCATCTCTCGGCAACTTCTCAAGGCTCATGAGATTGACCTTATTTATAAGGTGAAGTTCCCATCTGAAGATGTTGCTCTCAAGATGTTATGTCGATCTGCTTTTGGGCAAAACTCTCCACCTAATGGTTTCATGGAACTCGCAATTGAAGTTGCAAAGCTTGCCGGTAATCTTCCTTTGGGTCTCACTGTCTTGGGTTCGTTTTTAAGAGGAAGGGGCAAAGATGAGTGGATGAAGATGATGCCTAGGCTTCGAAATTATTTGGACGGGAAAGTTGAGAAAACATTAAGAGTCAGCTACGATAGTCGATAGGTTAGATGGCAAAGACCAAGAGTTATTTCTCTTCATTGCATTTGCACGTTTATTTAATGGTGTGCAAGTCAGTTACATCAAAGACTTGCTCGGAGATAGTGTTATCACTGGGCTTAAAACGTTGGCTGATAAGTCCCTCATACGTATAACGTCGGATGAAACTATAGAGATGCATAACTTGCTACATAAGTTGGCTAGAGAAATTTTCCGTGCAGCGTCCATAAACAATCCTGGAAAACGCCGGTTTCTGGTGGATGTTGAGGACATTCGCGATGTATTTACCGATAAAACCGTGAGTTTTTTCTTCTCTCATCTTGGATAACTTTATAGAATAAAGTGTTACAATTGTTAAGATAATAGTTTTCTTGGGATATTATTTTCAGGGAACGGAAACTGTTCTAGGAATATATTTCAACGCATTACAACTCGAGGAACCATTTTCAATGGATGAAAAATCGTTGTGCAATCTCCAGTTTCTCATAGTTATAGACTACTTGGTTACTGGGTTCCACAGGAAAGATTGCATATACCTCAAGGCCTCTTTTATTTACCCCGTAAACTCAGATTGCTTAGGTGGGATGCTTATCCATCCAAGTGCTTGCCTTCTAATTTTAAGGCAGAGTATCTTGTTGAACTCAGAATGAAGAATAGTTCGCTTGAGAAGCTGTGGGAAGGAACTTTGGTACTTCTTTAAAAAAAAAATATTTTCTAAGTTAAAAGTGTATTGAATATCTGTTTAACATGTTTTTGAACGTATGTGTGGAACTCATTCCTGTTTGTTGTACTTTTCAGCCACTTGGAAGACTCAAGAAGTTGATAATGAGTTGGTCCACGTATTTGAAAGAACTTCCGGATCTCTCTAATGCCAAAAACCTCGAGGAAATATATCTTGATAGATGCACATCTTTGGTGACATTTACTTCCTCGATTCAGAATCTTCATAAACTGAGGGAGTTAGATTTAGAAGGTTGCACAGAGCTAGAAAGTTTTCCAACTCTTATCAACTTGAAGTCTCTCGAGTACCTCAATCTCAGAGAATGCTTCCGGTTGAGAAATTTCCCTCAGATATATATGCATGGTTTTCGCCTCGAAGTAGAAGGTTGTTTCTGGAACAATAATCTATGTGGACTCGATCATCTTGGCTGCATTATGAGATGTATTCCTTGTAAATTTCGCCCAGAACATCTCATTGGTCTCACAGTGAAAAGCAACATGCTTGAGAAGCTATGGGAAGGCGTCCAGGTACGTTGTTAATGTTATAGCTTGTGCTTATTGGTTTGCATCCCAAGGTAGTTATAAAATTGTCAAACCCCATAGGACTTCGTATGAACTTTATTAACTCTCACTCCTTTTTCTTTCAGTTACACCCATGCATGGCACCCGACAGCAATGCATTTGGTGTGATCTAGTGTGTTTTTTCCTGTTTCAGTGTCTTGGAAGTCTCAAAATGATGGATGTGTCAAGCTGTGAAAACCTTACAGAAATTCCAGATCTTTCAATGGCCCCCAATCTCATGTATTTGAGACTCAACAATTGCAAAAGTTTGGTAACTGTTCCTTCTACAATTGGGAATCTCTATAAACTGGTAGAGTTGGAAATGGAAGAATGCACAATGTTGGAGGTTCTTCCAACTGATGTCAACTTGCCATCTCTCGAAACCCTCCATCTCAGTGGATGCTCAAGGTTGAGAAGTTTTCCTCAGATTTCAAGGAGTATGGCAAGTCTCTATCTAAATGAGACCGCCATTGAAGAAGTTCCCTGCTGCATAGAGAATTTCTGGAGGCTCTCTGAACTATCGATGTGTGGTTGCAAGAGGCTGAAAAATATCTCTCCAAACATTTTCAGATTGAGAAGTCTCAAGCTAGTAGACTTTTCAGATTGTGGAGAAATCGTCACGGCAATGAGGAATGCCAGCATCCTGGCAACAATGTCAGTAGAGGATCACTTTTCTCAAATACCATTATTTGAAAACACTGAAGAGCGTTACAAAGATGGCGCGGATATAGACTGGGCCGGTGTTTCAAGAAACTCCGAATATTTAAAGTTCAATAATTGCTTTAAACTAGATAGAGATGCGCGGGAACTCATCATACGATCATACATGAAGCCTACGGTCTTACCAGGTGGAGAAGTACCTACATATTTCACGCATCGAGCTTCTGGAAATTCTCTAACTGTTACTTTACCTCAGAGCTCTCTTTATCAAGACTTCTTGGGATTTAAGGCTTGCATCGCTGTTGAACCTCCAAACAAAGCCGAAACTCCTTATCTGCAAATGGGGTTGCGCTGGTACTTTAGAGGCAGAAGCAGTGAGTATCATTGTATGGTTGACGCACGCTCATTTGAGATGGATGAGGATCATTTGCTTATGTTCCACTTTTGTTTCCCTCTAGAAGAAGTCGATCATACTTCATATGAACTAGACTATATCCATGTGGAGTTTGAATATTGCTATCACAATGGTGCTTGTTCTTACACATACGGGCTTGACAGCCATACGCAATCTTGTCTCTTGTCGCTTAAGATGATAAAAGGGTGTGGTTTACGGCTCTTGAATCTCTCCGGATCTCCATATGATGCTGCTAGAATCCCTGAAACAGAGTACGGCCAGCAGTCTGCAGAAAGTGACAGAGAGAGCGGAATAAGCAATAAGGGAATTCGGGT
Organism: Brassica nigra; assembly: GCA_016432835.1. Classification (NCBI taxonomy): domain Eukaryota; kingdom Viridiplantae; phylum Streptophyta; class Magnoliopsida; order Brassicales; family Brassicaceae; genus Brassica; species Brassica nigra. The sequence goes on along the minus strand of CM028247.1, from coordinate 7,918,134 downwards.
AACTTTTGATTATTTTTCAGGATAACGGGAAAATAGACCATTTGAATTGAATAGATACTTTGATTTTATTATGCAGATGAGGGTAAGAACATCTGAAGAACCTTCCAACTTACTATGTGCAAAAACAGTAGCGAACACAAGATTGATGACTCCAAATTTGGAGCTTTCCTTAGGGCAGGGTGAAACTTCCACCCAGATGTCATTGAGAAGTATGATACCATCGTCCTCAGATTCTTCGAGCAGCTTTCATGGAGATGGAGCATTGTTGCGTCTTTCCCTTTCTCCTTCAGAACCATGTCTCAGGGGAGAAACTTTGTATTTCGATCCCATGATAACAGAACAATAAGACACAGATACACCCTTTGTGGATCAGTCTTCTTCTCCAAAGCTTATCAAATTTTTAAGGTAAGTGAACCATCTTACAACTCTGTTTTGTTCTATTTTGGTTCAACTTGGGTTCTACTATCACGGTAGTCATAGTGTCAAGCTGATTTTATAGTTTTATCACACAAGGCATTTTCCCCTGCAGGTGATGGAGGAGTTTTCGAGAACCAAAACCTTACTACTTCGCCTGAGAAGGTTTATAGTATCTTCTTCTGCAGAAGGTAGAAGGCAGAACTACTCTGTTTCAAAGACGTAATGTAATGTATCTTTAAATTCAGGAGTTAACAACAAAAAGTGTTGAAATACTTTTAAAAAGCAAGACCTCTTCATCAGTAACATCTGGATCACTGAGAACCTTAAATGAGGTAACGCAATGTGGGTGTGTATCCCAAGAGAGCTGATGGAAACATGGGAATTGGTGAGTAGAGGAAGAGCAGACCATAGATAACAATGGAAGTTGTTGTTACTCTGCGTCCACGAGGAGTTCACTGAAGCAAAAGATGACTTCAGAGATGGGTTTAGGCCCTGGTGGTGTGAGAAGGAAGTCGATGTTATAACAGTTATGGAGGCGTTACAAGAGAGGATGAAGGATGAAACGAAATATCGAGATTTGAAGTGTAAGAGAGAGACAACATCTTCTCTAGACTCTTCCCAGATCTGTTTAGCTTCAAACCGTGTGTGCACAACGTTGGCCAGGGCTTCTAGGCGAAAGAGATGGCTTTTAAGGCGAAGGGAGAGGGTAAGAAGAGATGCAAGGACGAGGGAGGGATGGCTATGAAGGCGACGGACGATTAGGGATGTCAATTGGACACACTGTCCATGGTCGGTCCATGTCCAAATCGATATGGACTAATATGGTCATATGCCCAAATCGACCTGAAATATTTTATGTCCCAATGGACTATGCCCAGATACGCCCAGAGTCCAATGGACAAATCCAAATGGACATGAGCTGTCCAAATCTTGAAAATATCTTAGTATTTGGGGAAAAAAATTTGAAATCAGTTTCACTTTCTCCGTCTCTCGACTCTCTCTCTTGCGATTCGTGAGTCGCCTCTCTGCCTTGTCTCTCCATCTCTCGAGCCGTGTCTCTCCATCTCGATTCTCCTCTCTCTGCTTGGACTCTCCTTCTCTCACTCTGTCTTGTCTTCGCTTCGGGTCTATTCTCACTAACTCTTTGATTGCTTTTAGGTTGATGGGTTTGCGATTCATGTCACTCACTCTCTCGTTTAGCTTAGGATTCTGAGTAAGATGTGTTTGTTTCTGAAGTGAACCATGAAGGAATCAAGGAGTGCTGTGGTGATCCTGATAGACGCACCAGGTCGCTTTACTTCAATCATGGTTCGGGAAGGCGCATAGTGCCGGTCCTGACATGGCAATGACCACAAGCAATTTTTCAAAAACTTCGCCTATTCTATAAACCTGTAACTAAAGTAACATTAATATACCAATGATTTGTTCTTAAAAAAGGCTGATTTTTTCAAGTTTTTTGAATGGGCTGGAAGCTGGTGCTTGGTATGCTTCCTGTCAGGGCCGCTACTGCTGGCGCATAGGGATCTGTTTAAGCTTCAAATTGAGTGGATACTATGCTTCTAGAGAATATCTTGTACGAGGCCTGTGAAAAAGAATGAAAGCATATAACTTTTAGCAACTTAGATAATCCATACAAAAGTAGGAAACATGTTTATGAGGGAATTAACAGTTTTCTCAGGTGTCATGTAAAAGAATTGACACTTTTAGCGGATATTACAAAACAGAAATATCAGACGGTTTGGTTCAGACAATAGATAACATGAGAAAGGTCTTCTCTGTCTGAGAGACATGTTTCGTAGATAAGAAGACAACGATTAAAAAGATCTAGTGGTAGACAAAAAAAAAAAAGAGTGTATTGCTTTATTACACCAAAATTATTATACAACTAGCAATCAAGTGAAGCCATGTATTGAACATTAATAAAGTATAAATATGATTGAGATGTTCATGGTAGAGTATCTACTATTAAAAATGCTTTAGATTTTTTTAAAAAATTACCATTTATTAAAACAAACAACAAAGTCTCCATTACACAACTTTATCATCGGCACATAGTACCACAATTGCGATAGATATCATAACAAATAAATAAAACACGGAGGTTTTTCACCAACCAAATAATAAAATAAATATCATAAGAATAAAACAATGATTTGAAAGTCTTAAGAAAAAATCAGAGCTCATGACGACGACGGACTTGGCAAAACATCTCCGTAATCACGAACAGAACTACGGCTGAGTCTCAAAGACTTTCCCGTATACAAAACCTTGACGTTGGACCGTTGCTCATCCAACAGCTTCCTTAAACTCCGTTTCGCGTTTGTCCGAAACGGACAGTTCGAAGCTAGAAACCCATCGACTAAGTGCAAGTACGCCTCCAGGTCGTGACAGCACGCCACGTCAGCGTTAGGTTTCAAGTACGGAGACATCTTCATGTCCACGCGCAGCTCAGCTCCCACGTGCGAGTAAGCCCATGGATTGTTCCTCTCCACCATCTCCATTATACCCCCGTTATTACGATTCTGCCCCTGCTTGCTCTTATCGTTATCGGCGAATATTCCGGGAACTTTCGTCACCACGTCCTGGCTGTTCACGACGCGGAGGACTTTCACCCCCTTCGAATCCAGCCGATCAGCGAACTCCCTGTTTCCGACGCGAGGTCCGCCGAAGGAAAACACCGAAACCGGAGGCGCGTGCGGAACACGCTCCGCGATATCGTCGGCGGCTAGGAGAGCGATGGCGGCGCCGAGGCTGTGACCGGTGACGCTTATGCTCAGCTCCTCTCCTGCGTACAGGTCGACGAGTCTGCTGATCTCTGCGACCAAAGAGTCGGCGAGGCTAGGCGCGTGTTGGCTACCCGTTGTGTAGAGGCTGTTGAATCCGCACTCCACCTTGGGCCGGGTCGGGTCGAACGGATCGGGTTTGGGCTCGGGCATCGAGACGAGATTCGGCCTGAAATTCTCTGACCACTCGAGCAACGTGGCGGTTCCGCGGAGCGCGATGACGATCTCCCTCCTCCCCATCCGTCGGATCTCCCTCGGATCATCGCAGACCGCCACGTACCCAACCCAGCTCGTCTGCTTGGTCATCCACCTCAGATCATGTGCCACGTCATCAATCCACTTAGGCAAACGAACGGATGACGTGGCGTAAAGACTCTTCGTCATTTTGTAAGACCCATCGGGTAACGCCACGTCTCTCGGCGAACCTTCCGGGTCCGAGTGAAACGCGTGATAACTCGCCTGCACAAACTCTCCGTAACGGACAAGCTCTCGTCGGAGATTCTCGTCGAGAGGATCCAGCAACCCGGCCCAGTTGTTCGACCCGTGTAGCTCCCGCCATTTAGACCCGAGTTTATTCTTCGGCGAACGCTCTTCTGATGATTTCGAGAGAAGCCTTTGAAGCCGCTTCAGATTCTTAGGGGACATTTCGTCGACGGCGGCTTTCATCTGAGGCCAGAGTCTCGCCAAGTTCAAACCTCCGAGTAACGTCGTCGTCTTGTCTTGACGAGAAGATACCTTGACGTCGAAGTTATCTGTAGAGGTTGACGAGGTCTTGAGAACATTTTCAAGGTTTCTCAGATGTTCTCGGTTTTTTTTCGTTGCCGGGAACACGGAAAGTGGCTTCGTTGGGATGAAGGTCGAGGTTTGAGTACTGCAAGTGAAATGTCTACGTTTTGCGTGGAATAAGTCGGTGTGAGGCGTAAGTGTCTGCATGAACGAACGATGAAAGAGAGACAGAAAGAGCTCAAGTTTTTATGAGACACGAGCAGATGTGCTAAAGAAAGAATGTTCGGGTATTTATATGAACAAGTTGATGTTGGCTGTGACGTAATTTGGATTGTTATTAGTCTTGGATTTTGAATGTTATTACCATTTCGACCCTTCGCTTTGTTTGACTTGACTTTGTTTGTATGTGATTTGTTATCCTCCTTTCTGTTTTAAGGAATATTGAAATTCTTAGGAAGGTATTGGCTGCCATTTTCTAGGATATTTTGGACCGTTTCCATTATTAGTCTTCACAAGTTCCGTGTGTTTTTTCAAGACTAGTCTTGGTGTTTTTCTTTGCCCATTCAAATGAAATGATACACAAAATTATAAACTACAAATTATAACTTACGCACTGCATTTACTATTGTAATCTTAACAACAACAAAAATACAATTACCGTATGAATATTACATTGGTTACTTAGTAAATGCATTAGTTTGTAACATAATGTGACCGGAACTAAAAAACAAGTACTAAACAGGAAATATTTTAAGAAAACGTACATTAGTTTTTTTTTTGGTCAAACTTTTTTTCCAGTAAAGAAAACGTACATTAGTTTGAACTTAAAAGTTGAAGATAAAAGAACAAAACAAAAGCGACAGTACAAATTATTCAGAACTAATTTTTTGTGTGGATACTGCTGTTTTTTGCCGTTTCGATGGACGATTCTAACTTTTTTTTTGTTTGTTAAAAGGACGATTCTATCATAAAAAGCAGTATAGACTTGAATTAGGTAAAGTAGATCAGTTTTGGTCTATTATGCCGTCTTCCTATATTCTAGGATGGCTGGAATGTGTCCTATAAAGGGTACAATCAATTCGCATGGCACAAAAAAAAGAAGTGAACGGTCTGTTTGTTATAAGAGATAAAAAGTTTACCATGAAAAAACATAAATTAAAAAATTGATGTGTGCTTAAAAGTTTACGCAGTATATTATGATCATTGTTTTGTTTTTAGTTAGTTTAGTAGTATTTTGCTCAAAAGAAAAGTTAGTTTAGTAGTACTCAGAGGCGGATCTAGAAAAGTTTTTAATTGGGAGCACCATATCAAAAACAACATAAAAACTTTTTTTGATGGAGGCATTTTTTTACATTTTTCTTCACTTACTAATGATATCTCATAAATTTAACTTAGATTACTAAAGAAAAAATAAAAATCAGTAGGGGGCACGTGATCCCGTACCACCCTGTTTGCATCCGCCCCTGGTAGTACTGGATATCCGGATTACGTTGTAATGTCCGACGATCATGAACATGAGCACATTCCTTTGGTAAAATTAGTTTCCGTATGTACAAAAAAAATGTTCTTGACAAATAATGTGGGTTTAAGAGAGATGGAAAAAAATAAATTCATATAATTTGGTCTATATAACATTTTTATAAGTTAGAACTAACGACTAACGGTTCATTTTATTAAATTTTGAAATTTAAACCAAACAATGAAAACCCCGCGTAGGATATAAAGTAGTATAATCTTTGACAAACTAAGGGATTATCTTTCGATTGTGTCGTATAGTTGGTCAACTGATTGAATTTATAATTTACCTTTTGTACCACCGCTTGTCGTTACGTACGTACGAACTCTAGTTGTGTTTATAATAACCGAGAAAACAAACATTTAGGTGTGAAAGTGACAAAGTCAATGCAGTACGGTAGACAACCTTGGTCAATCGTGGTTAATTTCAAGGTTATTGCATTTCAAAAAACTTTGTAAATTATATTTTACGGGAATTAACAACGTCGTTCTGTTCAATTAAAAAAAAAACAACAACGTAGTTCTGTTTGGTGACCGGATTAAAAAAAGAAAAAATTGGAAAATAAAGACACTTTTTTCATAGATTTGTCACAATAGGATTTATTTTAGATTTTTAAGGTAAGTAAGATTTTTCTTTTTTTTAATACCATAATGCCCTTATATTTTAATGCCCTTATATTTACATAATCCCATTAATATTCTAATTTCCTTAAGTATATTTGTTAATTTGAAAAAAATATTAAAAATAAGGCAATAATTAAAAGGAAAGAGAGAGTCGACGGGTAATAACCCTCGTGTTATTTCTCCTCCTCTTCTCCGCCGAGCCTTCGACCTAGTTCTCCTTTAATGGCGATTTAAGGTCAGAACTCACCATCACTCTTTTGTTCACCGTAGAGTCTTGAGTTCTCATCGATAATCTCATTATCGACTTCTTTTCTTTGTTATAGGCACAGCTCGAAGAATTGGAGATTTCGTCTTACTCTACGCCGTCGGACGCTCTTATTCCTCTTCTACCATCAATTTCGTCAACATCTCACGTTTCTAAACACTAGGTTTGCGATTACTCTATTTGATTCTCTCAATCCTAAATTTCTTAACCAAACTCATCACTTAGAACTCGATTTGTCTTTTTTCTTAATCTAAAATTAGTTGAGTCGGTTGATTTGTCTTCTTATACATTAGGAACTTCATGCATGTAAATGTTTGTTTGTTTTTGATTTCAATTTTAAGAGCTTCGATTTTGGTCTTTGTCTTGTGTAATACATAGGTATCTTACAAAGAGCTTCGTTTTCGTTGTTGTCCGATTCGAAGGTTTGGTTTATTTTTGAATCTTAGATTAATGTGTGAGATTGTTTGTCTAATACATAGGTATCAAAATTGAGGAGTAAATTTAAAACTTGATGAATTGTGCAACCTACATTGTTTGTCTAATAGATAGGTTTGGTTTATTGTTTGTCTAATACATAGGTTTGGGTTGTTTGTGCTCTGATTATAAACTTATTTTCTGACATTTTAGGTATGTCTGAGGAGCTACCAAAGCGGCTGTTCAAGCCGGGTGAAGAGACCCAAGTTGGTCAGATCAATAACAACTGCAAGCTGGTGCGGTATTTGAAAAGATTGAAGGAGTGGATGCCAAAGGAGTTGGACACTGAAGCAAGATCCTGTTTTGCTCAGATTTTCAAGCTGTTCGACAATGGTTTGGGATTCTCGGCGAGAGTGATACACGGCTTGTGTAGGAGCTGCTCACTTACACCAGTACCAGTATCAGAGAACGTGACACACAAGGTTGTAGAGGAACCCTTCTTTGCGTAGCCCACAAAGTTACATACTTGTCGATCATTGCTGATACTAATGGGAGGATTTCCTCTTTGATTCACCATATCATAACTGAACTCCACATTAACCAAATTAGGTCGACCCCATAATCTTCACACACCATGATCTTGAGTTCCTCCAATGAAGTAGTAGTTTCTATTGTAACCATTCGACCACGCCTTTGTTTGTCTGCCAAGAAATTCCACTCGTCACTGAAACTTGACATCCATACACCAGATTTAACATAGATTAGAACCATCTTCTGTTGGTTGATAGAAGATTGTTTGTCGATGAACAAAAGAGAGGAACAAGGAAGAGGGAGAGAGATCGTGTGAAGATGGAGAAAATCGTGGGGGGAAATATACTTAGAGATATTTAGGATAGATTTAGGATAGATTTAGGAAACATATCACACGAAATTTGGAAGTTTCCATATTTACTTTATTTGGCTAGAATATACATCATACGTAAGGCACAAACATGTAGAGAGAGTGGAAACTACATTCGCCAAGAGCTATTATTTAGTAAAAGGCGAATAAGGTATGACGTAAAAAGAAAAGGTATTTCATTGACTGTTGGGTAAAACTTGTAAAAATGCCTCAGGTAAACTCGTGATATATAGCTAGAATAATGCGAGACAAAATCTAGCTAAGGTAAATTGCTGAAGAAAGAGCAGTATATATTTTCTACCAAGGGTAAACCTATGTGTAATACTTTGTATTCGATTTGTACAGTACGTAGAAGGCTAGAATAAATATTCTATCTTAGGTTTGACATTAAATAAAACATAGTTCCATAATTTTTTTTAAAAAAATTTAAACATAGAAGTAGATATACTTTGGTTTATAATGACTTATATATTTTTTAATATTTTTTTACCTTAGTTTACTATTTTTTCCACAACACAAGGGCAAAACTTGTCCAAAATGAACAAAAGTATCAAAAGTCTTATTTTGACAAACAAACAAAAAACATGTCTTGTTTTTCCAATTCTCCCTTAAAAAAATTCATATTTTTGTTTCTAAAATAATACATTGTCAACATAGAGTTTCCATCTTCCATATAATTTGTTTTTAAGTTCTAACTGTGTAAAGACTTTTCAATCCGAAAAAACACTATAAAAACAATAAATTGGAAGACCACATGATCGACGTACCAGACTAATTAAACTTAACATTATATTGCAGACGTATTACGCATAGAAGTGACATCTCTATGGTCCAAACTGATCAACTTTTCAACATACAAGAACTTCCAACGTCATAGATTTACGATTTATCTAGTTTTCAAAAAAAAAAAGATTTGCGATTTACAGTACTTTTTTGAGAAAAGGGTTCGATTTACAGTCGAAGCCAGTCTTACGGGAATCCCACAGCTCAAATCATTTTGAAAACAAACTTCTGAGATACCCAAATTGTCAAGGCAAGCCATGGCCCAAAACCAGAGCAATTTGCTTCCAAAGTCGCAAGGAAAAAGAAGATTTTGCTCCAGATCATTTGACGTCTCCTTTGTCATCTCGGAGGCACTAATAATGTATTTAGGTTTATTGGACAGAGGTAGTCTTCATCTTGATGGTTGGGTCATCACCCACATGACATACCTACTTCTCTGTTTCTTGATGTACACATAAAGTCCATTTCTTGTTGAGATAACGGCCAATTCCTACTTCAACACAGTTCCGCGGTCCCGATCAATACATATACTGGTCACATGTGCTAAAACATACATCAACTCAAAAATTATTCGAATTTCATACATCAACTAATAAAAATTGGTTTTTACATACATTGACCAACGTTGACCCGAAATCCGTGATTTAGCCGTTAATTAATGGTGACGTAGCATTGACGTGTCGTATAAATCACTTAAAATATTTGTTTATACAAAACGACGCCGTTTCATTAAATATTTAAAAAAAACTTTTAAAAAAAAAGATGAGCTTGGATAGGGTTGAACCGTGGTGGGAAGGGTGAGGGTAAGACTTGAGTGATTCGAGAAGCCACTGAGCTATGAGATACTGTCGTCATAGGTTCCACTATAAAATTATATTTCATATAGTATTCATACGTTCTTCACTGTCTTGTCACTTACATTTAATGTTATGATACAATATTAGCCTATAATAAATAGATCCGGCCACATTAAATTTTTTATAAAAATGTGAAAAATCCTAAAAAATACTAATAATAAACATAAAAAGGAAGATTTGTATTAAAATAGATTAAATAAATTTATTTCATTCATTTTTCATCACAATTGTAGTGGAATATTTTTTTAACATTTTGAATAAAATGGAATTATTTACTTTGAGTAAAATGGACAATAAAACAAATATTTTCTTAAAAAAAATATTCGACCACAATTTTGATGAAAATGAATGAAAAGAATTTATTTAATTTGTTTTAATACATACCTTTATTTTATTATTAATATTTTTTAGGATTTTTCACATTTTTATAAAAAATTTGAAAAACATATGAACATTATATGAAATATAGTTTTATAGTGGAACTTATAATGAGAATATCTCATAGCTCGATTTCGGATTCAGTCAAGTCTTACCCTCGCCCTTCCCACCACGGTTCAACTCCCCTCAGGTTCATATTTTCTTAAAAAGTTTTTTTTTAATATTTTATGAAACGACGTCGTTTTGTATAAAAAATATTTTAAATTGATTTATACGACACGTCAATACCACGTCACCATTAATTAACGGCTAAATCACGGATTTCGGATCAACGTTAGTCAATGTATGTAAAAACCGATTTTTATTAGTTGATGTATGAAATTCAAATAATTTTTGAGTTGATGTATGTTTTAGCACATGTGACCGGTATATGTATTGATCGGGACCGCGAAGCTGTGTTGAAGTAGGAATTGGCCGTTTTCCCATTTCTTGTTTGTATCTTGATAATATGTAGTGTTGGCCTAAGTGGTTGGATAAAGTGGCCCATTAATTAATCCATCCTTCATATTCAATAAGGCCTAAAAGTTCAGCCCATACCCATGTCAAGAACAATAAGTGGTATAAGTATGAGCGTATGATCATATGTTTTTCTCTGGGATCAATAACCATATGGTAAATATCCTCTTCAGTTGTAAGTTGTAACATGGAAACCAGTAGATTTGAGGCCAAGCTATACAGTCGATTTAAAATAATTATCAAATATGACAAAACATATATTTGCTGAAAAACTATGAGAATTAACATAAATCACTATGCAAACGTACTTCTTTGTTTGCACTAGATACTCTTTAGCTTGAAACTAATTCTTTCAAGGAAAAAAACAACATAAAAGTTGTCGATGTTCATATTGCAGCAATAGAAGAAAAACTAGAAGTAATATAGATATTGTTAACTGGCTGTAAATATTTGTTGTTTATTGTTAGCATAAACAAACAGGCTTAAGGGAGAAAATATTAATCTGTATTTTTTTCTAAAAATAATACATACATGTAAACAACAACTACACGCATCTGGTCCCTGTGAAACTGAGTAACCGCTCTTTGGTTGCAAAAATTAAAGACTAGGACCGAGGACGAAGAGCATCAAACTTAAAGCCATGAGAAACCCTCGTCGCAGGAGCCCACGCATTGACCGGCAACGACCTGTGGTTCTGTGCTGACATGGCAACATGAGATGGTGGTGGTGGTGGGACAGACACGTGTTCACATGAAGGGCACATGGTCAGTGTGGTGGGTGGGTTCATGTGCATGTAGAACTGAGGAGAGAGCTTAAGCGACCTTAACTCCGTTACTTCTTTCTGTAACCGTCGGTTCTCTTCCGTTAGATTCTCGCAGCATCGGCGTAAGAACTCGCAGTCAACCTCCGTCTGCTTCAGCTTTGTCCTATTCAAAGTACAAAAATACCCTTATAAGTACACCACATAAACCAGGGGTAAATCGGGAAAGTAAGAGAGATCTCTCTTTTTATTTACCTTGCTCGTCTGTTCTGAAACCAAACTTCCACTTGTCTTGTTCTTAGCCCTAATTGCTTAGCCAGAGCATGCTTCTGCTTCGGATTGAGAGTACAGTGATTCTTGAAGGTCTCTTCAAGAAGAGCAGATTGATCTTTGGAGAGTCTAAGCTTCTTCCTAGAGTTATCACCGTCTTCATCGTCACTGACTCCTCTCGAGCCTTGTGGATCTGTATCTTCTTCTCTCTCGCTCCTTTTTCCGGTGGAGCTTGAGACTGTGCTGTTAGGGGAAGATACTCCGGCGTCTTCTTCGCCGTATTCCGCCGTCGACGGTGGTATGTTCACGTCGATTCCACCGATGAATGTTCTTGTCTCTACAGGACTTGAATCCGATAATGGAACTGCATGCGTAAGATGGAAAGAATATAAATGTGATTGTTTTTCTGGGGGAGATGTAAACAGGAAAACGTAGGAAGCTATGAGGTACCTGAAGAATTAAAACTCTCGTTCAGGGAGGATCTTTGGAACAATCCAAAAGAAGAAGAAGAGGGAGCAACAGAAACAGAGGAGCTGGGTTTGAAACCCAAGCTTAAGCTCAGACCCAGATCATATTTCTCTAACATCATCTTCGTTTGTCCTGATAAATTTTCTCAGGGGGAAAAAATTTGCTGAAGACTTTTCTTGGTCTCTGTTTTGCACTAAAGTTCTATGATTTTGTGTTGAGAGAGGGAGAGAGAGAGAGATAATGATGAATGAGAAACAAAGAGGAAGAATGGTTAATATAGAGAGGTATAGAGAAAATGATGTTATTTAAAAAAAAATGATGTTATCTTTATGAATTTTCTTTTTCCAATCATGGGTGTGTGACTAGGTGTGGGAAGACAATTATTATGTCAAATAATTATTTAACTTTAAATTCATGAGTAATTTTATAATCACAAACTCTGCTTCTTGTCCCCCTCTTGTAACTCTACCAAATGATCAAATCTAAGAAATATGATAAACTATAGTCGCAATTTAAATAAATATGTCAATATTAGTGTAGCAAATAGTATTTTCAGTCAAAGATATCAAACAATCACTAATAATAGAGTAATAGTTCATACTTCATTTCATAGGATACTCATGACTTTAGAATGTACACCCCTTCCTCTTAATTAATATATAAACAAATATACAAATAGGACGATAACAAAAAATGTCAAAATCTATTAGAAATGTATATATATGTATATATATATGTTATCTACATTTCTAATTTTAAATCCTTGTTCTTTTTTTTTTTAATTCAACTAAATGTTCTCATTTTAAATAGATTGTTAAGTCGTCATGGGATTTGAACTAGTCAAAAATAATGAGTAATGTAAAGTCTCTTTGAAAAGTAATTGAACCATTTCGATTTTCTAGAAACTATGCAATCGTTGTAATAGAATGAAATAACCTTGTAGATTACCATGTACACAATAACATTAGTCAAACTTCAATAAAATTCTAGGTATTTATTAAATGTTTGACACTATTTGACTTTATTTTATAGGACTTAAATAGATTACTAAGTCGTCATAAGATTTGAACCAGCCAAAATTATTGGAGTAATGCGAAGTCTATTTGGAAAGTAACTGAACATTTTAGTTTTTCCACAAACTATGCAAAATTGCAAATATCGTTGTAATAGAATGAAATAACCTTGTAGATTACCAATTTACCATGTACACAACAGCAATAGTCAAATTTCAACAATATTCTAGGTATTTATTAGAGTTTTTGCCACGATTTGACTTTATTATTATTATTTTTTTTGTTTTGAAACACACGATTTGACTTTATTTTATTATACTGGGATTTTACAAGTTAAATGATAACGCTCTTGTCGGAAAGGAGTCACGCTTGTTGCACACTTTTAATTTTTAAACCTTTTACCTTTTCACTTTATTAGGAGTATTTTGTTTATAATTTTCTACCACCTACTTTTAAGCATCACTTATGAAATTAACTATTGAAAGCCAAATAAAACGGTTGAGTTTTTTTTTTATAAATAAAACGGTTGAGTTAAATTCAAACTTCTTAATGATACTTTTTCAAACTTCTTTCGGATTTCTAAAGCACGTCGACTGCGTGAATTTTACCTTTGTCGTTGAAATAAATAATGCTGCAACTTATTAATAATATTAATGATGTTGGCGACGACGATGATGATTGCCATAAATGTTTTCTGTGGTATTACTACCGTACAATGGTTTGATTAAAATTCTACTGTAATTTTAATATTATTTTTGGATTTTGAATCCCAAAGATATGATTTATCATCAATTATATGTTTATAAAAGTTATGTAAAATATTTATCATGATACAAATAAAACAATTATGCATGAGACTTTGAAAAACAATTCAGTGTGATACAAGTAAAACAGTCAAACATAAATTTATATGTTTTAATATCATTATATAATAATTTTCATAATTTATAATATAATAATAAATCTTCTTAAAAATGCAAAACACTAAAATAAGTCAGTATTATCTGGTGGAAATTTTTCATACTCCTTAAGTCGTATGAAAAGTAATGTTTTCTTCAAAGGCATAACATATTTTACTATTTTCAAATTAAATGTCTTTAAAAGTTGTAAAAAATATTAGTATTTTTCCGTTACAAATTATCTGTCAGTTTTATATTTTTCATACAAATTTAAAATGATTAAATATTCAGTTTTGCTCTTGTTTAACAATTAAATTATTTTGAATTTTGTTTGTTTTTCTTAATTTGTGCAAAGATGAAAGAGATAAATTAATAAAACTGAACTAAAACCATAGTATAACATTTATTTTGTAGTGAAATATCATTGTACATCATGGTTAAGGGGTTGTAATGGGGTAATGAATCCTGTAAATCATTTTAAAATGAACTTGATATTTGTGAGATCACGCTAGTATTTAAGACCATATTGGCACATTTAGATAATGTTCTCATTATAACTTTCTGCAGGAACCTAGAAAAAATTAAGAAGTATTACGGCCACCGCCAGAGAGAGAAAGTCAAGAGAGAAGAATAGATCTGGTTGGGTCTGGTGTACGGTCAGTACGTGAGCGACCGTGCCGTCACCGGAACCCTCCTTATCCCATCAGTTAGCTAGTTCTTTACTTCTTCTTTTTCGATTCCACTCCCCTGCCGTCTTGTCTGAGCTCTAGTTCGGCTTCCTTCTTCGATTTCGTCTGTAGCTCGCTGAGATGATCAATGTCAACGGTGGCTTTGCTAAATCTGGAGTCAAGGCGCGGTAGTGTGAGGGTTTTCGATTGGTGAAGTCGGCTTGTCAAGTTTCCAGAGAAGTTCGATTTGCGCTCCTTAGGGTTCTCTTTCTCTTGCTGCCCAGTTTTGTTTCAGGGACGATGATGCGTCTTTCCGGTCTGTTATAGCGGAAGGTTGGCTATGTGGCCTTGGAAACGCAGGGAGTGATAGAGAACAGTCCTGAGGCATTCTTGTTGGGTCTTGGTGTTTGGCTTCTTGGGTTTGATTACAGAAACGGTGTAAGAAGTGGTGTGCTACTGGTGTGTTTTGTGTGCCGTTGGTGAGGTGGTGTGGGGAAAGCAGAACAGGTCTAACACATTTGAGAAAATTCAGGTTCTTGTCGCCGCTATCTCTGTGTTTTAAATTTTTTCTCCTGACCTTTGAATAATTATCTCTTCCCGAGTGTCTTGTGCCTCTCTTGTCCTCGATGGCTTCGTTTAGTGGAAGAATTATAAAGAGGGTGGAGCTGTTAGGTTCTCCGATGAAGGCTCAGTTGAGAAGGGAGTTTAATCTCAAGGCGTTTGTTTGCTTCTTGGTGGGTGTATGGTGTTAGGCTCTCTAGTTTGAGTTCTGGTTTGGTACCGTAAACTGAAGGTTCAGGTAATCGTAGTCTTATGTTGTTGTGAAAGCCTTTGCATCGCTGTTTCTCTCTTGTGCAGTTCGCGGAAAGACGTCCGACTCATCAGAGCTCAGAAGTCTTATCTCTAGTCTCATTCTCAAGGTTTGTTTTCGAGGCTGGATACAAGAATGAAGACTAATCTAGTGTTCGTAATCGGTTTTGTATGTCACCCGTTTGTTTTGGGTTTGTGCTTCCCTTGCTATGGAATTTAGGTTCCCTTCCTATGAAATTTAGTTGCTGAGGATATCTACTTCTTCCTTCAATTCTACTGTTGTTTTATTTTAATAAAATCCAATTTGACGGAAAAAAAGATAATGTTCTCATTAAGGTTGACTGTTAACTGCAAATACTTTAAGGATAGTAATTCAGCATTGGCAGTGATGGTCCCAGTGACATGCTAAAAGTTGAAGAAATGACATAAAACGGAAACAAATAGACGGTCACTGTTAAAATTTGAAAACTAATCCTTCAAGGATCATATGGCTGAGAAACGTTCAACGGTAGGTTCCACTTAATCGAGCTATATGCTTTGACAACCATCATACTATATTAATTGGATCAATATGATTGGAACCAGTCACACAAACTTTTCATCGACCTGATCTTTCATAATCAAGGTGGATTTAATTTATAGTCGTTTCTCAAATACAAAAAAAACTTCTATAGTTCTGTTTTATTTTGATTAAATTTACAAATATTTTCACTAAAGAATTTTTTTTCTTATGTGAGAAATTTGTAATTTGCATGTCATTATAGCACAAAGATAATAATTCTTTATCAGATTTATTTTTAGGGATAGACACAAGTCAGATACTTGCCATTTTGATATATTTGTTATTTGGTTTTGTTTGTTCGAGTAATGAAAATCTGGACTTGTATTTAGTTTATTAAAAACAAATATTTCTAATTATAAATGTTTGGTAAAAGTTTGATGTAATTACAAATTATTTTCCTTAGTTTTTGTTTTTTTGTTACTTGTGAATTACTTGTAAATCATTTGATAATTATTTATATATTTAACTACGTAAATTTTGTGAAAAAATTGAGACAAGTTTAGTTAGTTAGAATTTCAAACTAAACAATTTTTATTCTACAAAGGAATTTTTTTACTTTTCATATGTTAAGTTGATATAAAATAACATTAAGAGGGAATGATAAGTTTTTTATCCATATCTAGTATATAAAGAAAACTAAATGTTTTTTATCTTTTTAAAAATAGAAGGAGTATAGCTTTTATCAAATTGTGGCTGGATTTTTATTTAATTGCCATTCACCATCTATATTTGGAAAAGTGTGTTTCATCACCTTTGAAGATAAAAACTAGTGAACTGCTATTACTTCAAATCTGTAAAAATGAATTTTACCATAAACTGCGAAAATACTCTACCAGTTTTTTGTTTTCTCGTTGTCTAGTAAATATAAAATAATAATGTTATAAAAATAAAGCTATACAAACATTTTAACAACTCATTCATTATATTTTAGCAAAAAACTAATTAATTATATGCAAAAAATGAAGAAATAAAATATCAAGTAGTAGTAGTATATTCCTGGGCTCTGATTCTCTGAAGGTGGGAAAAGAAAAGGAAGGGAAGACAAATGAAAAATAAATTCACGTGGACCCAATATGATAGTATGAGCCAGTGAGAGGCCTCGAAACACGTGACTCCACACACGCTTGTGTCTAATTGTCGTATCATACGACGACAGAGGAAGTCATGACAATCATACGATTCTTCCCTAAAATCCGCAAAGTTCATGACCAAATCGATCACGAACCTTTTTCTCACCTCCTATCTCGTGTTTGCCCATTTCTATAATACTATAATAGTATTGGCTACTGAATAGATCATGGCCTCTTTTAATGATAGAGTTCGATTCTACACTGTTGCACGTACACTTTCGGCTTGATTGGTACCATTTTCTGATTTACATCATCACAACATGCCATGTGACTCCAAGTACGAGTATGAGATGTCGGCTATGTTGATAGGTAGAAAGGCTTGGATTCCTAGGGCGAACTTTCGTGATTGTTTATAGGGGTGGGCAAAATATCCGTAAAATTTGATTCGATCCGTTATTCGTTTCGATTCGATCCGAAAAATCTGAATATTCGTAACTTTACAAATCGAAGCAAATACTAAAATTTAATATCCTTCAAATAAGAAGCAAATCACAAATACTCACTTTTTAGAAAACGGACATCCGATCCGTAATGTACATATACATATACATATATATATATAATTATATATAATTTTATATCTCTATATATATTTTTAGTTATTTTATCCACTAAATTAATAATTTGGTCATTAAATTTTTTAAAATATGTAGTTTTAAATCATTTTTTGAAAAATATTTTTTTATTATTTTTTATCGGATCGACGGATCAGATCGGATATCCGGTAAAATATACTGATTTTTCCGGATATCCGTAGCACCGAATATCCAAAAGGTCACGGATCGAATTGAAAAATCGAATATTCGTACGGAACGAATTGGATCACGGATATTCTTAAAATTCTAGATATCCGCTCCATGCTCTCCCCTAATTGCTTATGCATAATCTTTTTTTTTTTAATGAAAAACTTCGCAAGTTAAGATTGGAACCCGAACCCAGGTCCCTTCACCCCTAAACATCTTTCATCTACCAACCGAGCCAGCTTCATTTACTGTTTATGCATAATCATCTCCACGATTTTATCTCTTGGTCTTTTTGTCTCGATAGTGTCTCGACAGTATATACAAATTACGTTATTACCTCTAACAGTCCTTGGTTTGGTCCTATAGTCCCGATCGTATATAAAATTATGTTATTACCGCTAAGAGTAGGTGGCGTGATATTGCCTGCCAGTATTACACTGTACTTATTAGTTCCATTATTGTATTCATTTTGACCAATCTTTTTGTCGGTCGTTATATCCTGAGTGTTTTTATTGGAAACGTGAGACTACATCACTATATTAATGAAAAATGTCAGTATCTTAATGTACACATAGCTTCGCCCCAGAGTGTTCCACAAAGGGTGCATGATAAGCATGTGAAGTTCACGTGAAGCTGACCCTACTCTGGCACCAGTAAGGCTGCGTCCGAATAAAAGAAGGTGTAACTGACCGTTTTGTCCTTCAGCGTAGTTTCCCACAATTATTTTGTGGGGCCCTACTTATTCTTTCGTCTGATTTGACTCGGTTCTGTTTTTTTTTCACTTCTCTTTCTCTCTAATGACTCCCCTCCCAGTTATCTGAGCTCCATAATTAAATGACGACGACAATGGAAAAGAAAGTAACAAATGCAAAAAAAAATATCTGTCGACTCATTTTGCCTTCTACGAAATATAGCTGTCGCTATATATATATATATATAGCTTATGATATTTGGTTGATTACAAGTTAACTGATTTCATGCTGGTTATTAAAAAAATTAATACTCCTTCTGTTTCATAATATTACATATTCTAGAGAAAAATTTTGTTTCAAAAAAAAATATTTTTTTGCATTTTGCAATGCATATTTTATTAACTAATTACAAATTTCAAAAAAATTAATTGTCCTTATTAGATTTTTATTGACTTAAAATTATACAAAAAAATAATCACAAAAATCGATGCAAATTTAATGTGTTTTATTAAAACATGTGAAAAATCTAAAATATGTAACATTTAAAAACAAAGGGAGTAATCCTTTACCATTTTTGCTTCCTAACGACTATGGTTAAACGTGGTAGAGTGGTAGTTAATTACGAACTTACAAAGACATCAACATGTCATTACTAGATGCGAATAAATGTCACCCTTTTGTGTGTCGATTTAATTAGAGATCTCATATGATGAAACCACGACTTGCGCAGGAAAATAGATATCTAGAATAGTTATTTATTTAGTGAAAATTATGTTACACATAACTTTCAAATTTACCTCACATAAAACAAGTTTATAATTCTTTTGGACCAATAAAATATTCATGTTTTAAGCTAAATTGTGTAAGTTTAGTATTTTACGATAAAAGTTTTTCTTTTTAACAAAAAGACATGTTATAATTTCCATTAAAAATGAAATGTCGGTTAAACGAAAATTAAATTTATACTTAATATAGCTCGGTCGCAAATATATATTGGATTAATGAAGAGTTTATCTTTTTGATTCCTAATTAATGACGATAGTTTTGTTTTAAAAATATAGCAACACATCAATATAAATATACTTTTCTGTAAGATTTTCGAATAAGGTTAGGTATTCAAGATGGGTAGTACTTCTTCTACTATTATTTGTTATTATTATTTAGTTAAGAACATATACATCGTTCCTCTCTAAACCTCGGTTGTATAAAAAAATTAAAAAAATTAGTGGACTCCACGGAATTGATAAGAAACGTGACTTGTGTATGCAAAATAAGGACATGCTAAGTTAGATCTTAAGTGATAAACCATGACGGTACGACACCATTAAAAAGACATGCTACGTTAAATCTTATGCACAAGAGAGGAAAAGGAACATTAATGTGAAAAAGACAGGAAGGTGGTTCGAGCATCACCAGCTTCACGTGGAAGGGACGTGGAGCTCGAAGTTTCACACTCGATTCAGAATCATAAGACAGCGAAGCACACGTGAGTCCTCCTTGTTTTGCCCCCATAACGCTTCAGCGATCTTCAACTGCCAAAAAATCTCCCCAAAATTCAGTGACCTTCCCATATGGCACTGAATGATTTTAAAAGATAAAACAAAATCATCCCAGATTTTTAAGACATGTGGACACACATTGTACGATGTCAACGGTGCACAAAAGTATTTCTATAAGAAATGTTCAACTTGATGTTATAATAGCAAGCACTAAGCAAAACCATATAGCAGGACTCAGATTAGCTAATCCATGATAATTAGACAAAATAACAAACAAACAATAATTTTATACTATAATATGACAATGTTTTTCAATTTCACTATCTTATTATACTGTTATGTATTAGTTGGTGGATATATATTCTGATATTTTATGAAATGTAAATTTGTATAGTTTCTATTTTGAAAGAAAAACAAAGGGTTAAAACAATGACCAAAATAATGTTTGGGAATAATGAATATCTATCCACTCATTAAAGTGTACATCATTTATAAGTTGTTACACGAAATTTCTTATTATTTCTTTAACTTAAAAAATTATAGAACATAATATTCTTTAGCAATTGGAAATGAAAAATAAATAAGAAATATTATTTTCTCCTAATTTGTTCTTATTCATTTTCTTATTTGTTCCGTTCCAATCTATTATTTTTAATGATCATCAGTTACAAGCCAGAGATTATATGTTCACTTTATAGGTTGTCCATCGTCCAAGATATTAAAGAATAGTATGTGGTCACTGATAACTAATACTGTAGTCACAGCCGTCCTATGAAGTTGGAGAAATCGCCGTCGTTCATTTAATGACAGAATCCCTCCACATACAGCTATGTGCATTTCAAAAAATATAAGGATAATCAAAGGTTTAACTAATAACCATCACAAAAATACTAGAAACGAATAAAATAAATAAATAAACAGGGATAAAATTTTAAGAACAATAAAAATAATTATTCCTTATCAAATTTAGTGAAAAACAAATTTATTCTATATTTTCTATAATAAAAAATATAAATGAATAAAAAGAAAAAACAATTCTTTCTTAGGAATATTAAATAATGTATTATTTCTTTTCATTCTTTGTTCATCATTCATAGTCAAAGTGTGGTTTAGAAATGAGTTCGGTTCGGTTTGGAAAATGATCTCACGTGCCTTTGCTATCTGACCGGTTGAAATGGTCCATACGGTTAACCGTTAAATAAAAACACAATAATAATTTATTTGATTATATAATATTCAATAAATACAAAAGTTGAATTGAAATATTTTTCTAATAATAATATTATTTAATAAAATCTTTGAAAAGGGGCATCGATGGTTACAACCCCGACCAACGCCGGAGGAGTCAGAGAAACAATGAAAACCTATAATGTTAAAAATCTTAAAGGGGCTTTGGTGGTTACAACACCAACTAACACCGGACAAACAGTGGCTAACGTTGATATCAAATGTTAAATTACTAATATTTTGAAACA
Organism: Brassica nigra; assembly: GCA_016432835.1. Classification (NCBI taxonomy): domain Eukaryota; kingdom Viridiplantae; phylum Streptophyta; class Magnoliopsida; order Brassicales; family Brassicaceae; genus Brassica; species Brassica nigra. The sequence continues at coordinate 7,896,966 of CM028247.1, read as the reverse complement.
ATTTTTTAAAAAAATATTTATATTATGAGATTGAAGGAATATACACGTAATATTAGATATTGGTCTTATTCTATGTGCAATCAAGAGAAACATATTTAATATATATTATCTTCTGAAACTCTGAAAGTAATGTGTCCATAGCATTTTTAGCTTATTTTTGTTGATAAATTATTCTTATCTTCTTTCATCCATGATATACTCAGCCAATAGTAAATTTAATTAGTATAAATCCTGGAAAATATCACGATTGTATTTTTCTATGGTTCAGAAAATTTTGATGTAAGGAAACAATTTCATCATTAAGTTCTTAAAAAAAATTTCGGTAGAATTCGTAAACAAGAAAACCTTAACTAAAGTTACAATTTCTATGAATACTTTTTATTAGTAAACTGATTTTGACAAAATAGTTGAACCTTAATAAAATTTGATGAAGAGATTAAACGTCTAGTTATACATAGCCGGCTTTAAAAATGTTAAGGTTAACAACTTTTCAAAAAAAAGGGGCAGAATTACTAGTGACCTTTTTTTTTGAAAGATTTTCAATGTCGAAATATCAAGGGCTAGAAATATCTATTAAAAAAAAAAGTAAAGACGCAAGCCTAATATACCTCATTTGGGTTTAGGACAGGCCCTCATGATGTAGAGTTGGTGACGGTTAATAAGAAAAAGAGAAAATGTGTGTTGGGCAATGCCTTCTTATGCTGCCTGAAATCATCAGAACTATGTGGTCATTAGAAGTAAATTCCTCATTAATTAAGGAATCACTGTCCAAATGTCTTTTTATTTTCTAAACATTGTTTGATTTCAAATCATATGTACTATGTATTTATGTCCAATCCATTAAACCATATTTATCTATCAATGAACAAAAGCCAGTTAGATGATATCGATCAAATTTACAGACAGAAATAAGGTTGTCACCCATAGTCATTATGCCTCTATTTTTTTTGACTCAACTACAACTTTCCTTATCCAAAATGCCATTACGAATAACTGGTTTTAAATTACAAAAAATTTAACCTCACTAAGATTTAGATCACACATACAACACCGAAATTTAGTAGCATACTACATAATCTAAAACGACGTTGTATTTTTCGCCACGTGAGACGAGTTCACCCACAACTCGAGATAAACCATGTCTCTTAGACCACTAAATTCTACCACTAAAAATCAAATTACAAAACTATTCCTTAATCTCTGAGATATCATCATTGAGAAGATCTTATAGGACCGGGGCTGTTGGTACCGAAAGCTTGGAGTTCAGTGTGTGACCAACCGGCTCAACACCAAGATGGCGCATTCTTTCAACTGGAATTCTCGAGAGACGAGGAACTAAAGTTTTGAAACCTTGTCGGGGATGTGAGGAACATTACCACAGGCATACTGAGCAGCCTGACATCTAGAGCAGTCACACATCCACCTAAAAAATGGTTTGAGAGATCGGCACCACCCACAATCCAGCACATGCAACAGAAGAAGAATCCATTTACCAAGTCTAACAATCCAGTGATACTGCGAATGATTAGCTCCAAAACGTGTCTGCCACCAAGACGCTCTTTCAATGACCAAGCAAGGAAAGCTTACAATCTTGTTTCTGAGAACCAGAGTACATCTTCTGAAAGGGACCTTCTCGGCGGTGACGAAGCTTCACTTGTCCAAATGAAGCGTGTTCCTTCCTTCTTTAGACGGGGCCATAGACAACCCTACCCGACTGGAGAAAGTTCAGCGGCACACGAATCATGAGACTAACACACACATCAGTCATACAAGTCTCCTTTCATGTTGTCAAAGGCGAGCCCTCGACCTACATTTGATGGGTGAAAGGCGTACGAACCCCTAAATACTGAGTTGCTCCACCACCTCCACACGCGCCTCTCCCCTTTCGAATCTGAGTCTCAAGCCGTCACACCAACCAGCTACCAGATATGTGGGAGAGAAGACAAAACAGGTAGCCACGCGCCTCCTTCTCTGCAGTGAGATCCGACGACCACCAGGAAAAAGAACATCGAACCTCAGCCGCATGAACCCTAAAAGCCGACCCATCCTGGACCTTCCTCTTCACACAGCTCGTTTGTGCTCTAAAGATCTATCTTCATCCACCAACTTTGTCTTCGTCATGGTCGGATCTGAGAAAGGGACTTCCATCTTGCTCTAGAGACGCGATGCATATCGCAGACTCGCAAAGAAGGCAAAAGGAAAACAAAGAGAGGAAAAAAGGAAACCTCTGCGTCGGGAGAAGACAGCCGCCACGCGCTAGAATTTTGTGCTTCTTTTAAGAGTTTTGTCGCTTCTAGGAGTCGTGTATTTTGTTTGGTATTTAAAGGAATGATATCTAAAATGTCATTATGCCTCTGTTAGAGTACTATGTGCATGCAGTAAACATTTTATTCAAAATCAAACGAGTCGGTAATAGTTAGCTTTTTCTGGATTTGTATCATTTAATAAAAGCCAATTTGTTAACTTTACAATTTCCTTCGTTAGTGTACTAGCGTTGAGTTTTTTTTTCTGGTTACTAACATGACAGATACATGTAGATAGAACTTCCCCGAAATTACCCTAAATGAAGTCGACGAAACGCTCGGTACAGAATTAGTACACGACACAAGTTGAAACGGCCTGATCAAGTAACAGAATCTACGTAAGCTGAGTTTCATCAATTTCTTTTTTTCAAACCTTTAAACAAGTTCATGTTCAAGATATTAAACGCAACGTGTTAAAACTTGAAACCTTAAATATTATGAGATGAGCCTCATACTAAATGGGCTGTTAAATTTCGATAAGCCCATTATGGCCTATTTCTGAATTCGCAGATATTTTATTTCTCATTCTATTATTTTGCACCGTTTCAGCTGAGCTGATGTGTCAGTTAATCAGTCAGAGGCGGACCTACATAGGAAGAAGGGGGTGCAATTGACACAGGTTAAATATAAAAGTTAGGTTTGTAAGCCAGTTATTGTAATTGTTTTTAGCTCGGGAACTACCGCATGCACTCATAGCCGGCGAATAACAGAGAGAGAGGTGAAGTAAGAACCCGGCGAATCAACTGTGAGGTGGTGATTTTATCCGGCGAAGAAATATCAACGACCGGGAGTACAAGTGACGTCTCCATTTCGTAATCTCTTATCGTTTCGACTGATACGGTGCAAAAAATAATAATAGAATGCTCTATCTTATATGACAATCACGTCGTCACTGTGTGACTGGCTATGAGTGCATGCGGTAGTTTGAACTCGGGAACTACCGCATGCACTCAAACTACCGCATGCACTCATAGCCAGTCACACAGTGACGACGTGATTGTCATATAAGATAGAGCATTCTATTATTATTTTTTGCACCGTATCAGTCGAAACGATAAGAGATTACGAAATGGAGACGTCACTTGTACTCCCGGTCGTTGATATTTCTTCGCCGGATAAAATCACCACCTCACAGTTGATTCGCCGGGTTCTTACTTCACCTCTCTCTCTGTTATTTGTTTACAATAGTAGAAACTGTGCTACTTCTTATCAGTAGTAGTAGTGTAGTACGTTATGGTGATGATAGGACTAGCACCTATAGCATCAATTGAAGAAATCTTGGTTAAATCTTTTTGTTTAATCGCTCTACGTGGTGCGTTATACGAAAATGAGATCATGTCTCTATACTAATAAACTGTTTGATGTTATTGTCTGTGGTTACATAAGGCATGTGTGGAACATGGATTCTTCTATGTTAAAAATCATGGCATCCCGGAAGAATTGATTGAAGGGGTTTTCAGGGAGAGCAAAAGATTCTTCAACCTCCCACTAGAGGATAAGATGGTTTCACTACACCGTGATTTTCTCGGTTATACTCCACTGTATGCTGAGAAACTCGACACGTCTTTAACCACCATAGGTTCTGCTCATGTTTTAACATTTTGGTTATTCTTGGGTTCACCCCCTAGGGTGAACCTCTAAGTTCACCGACCAATAGAATTATGTTATTTCAAATTTGATATTTTTTAAAAAAAGAAACAAAATCTTGTTAAATTATATTATGTTTTAAAAATAAAAATACAAATAAATAAATAATAATAATCATTAATAAAAACGAAAATAATTCTTTTAAAAAAAATATATTAACACTAAACCGTAAACTCTAATTCTAAACCCTAAACCCTTGGGTAAATCATAAACACTAAACCTTAAAATCTAATCCTAAACCCTAAACCCTTGGATAATCATAAACACTAATTTTTTAACACTAAAACACTAAACCCTAAACTCTAATCCTAAACCCTAAACCCTTGGGTAAATCATAAACAGTAAACTCTAAACTCTAATCCTAAACCCTAAACCCTTGGGTAAACCCTAAAATAAAAATACAAAAATAAATAAAAAATAGTAATATTTACAAAAAAACAAAAAAAAAATCTTAAAAAAACACTAAACCCTAAACCCTAATCCTAAACCCTAAACCCTTGGGTAAACCATAAACCCTTTGGATAAATATTAAACATTAAATCAAAATTAAATATTAAATATTAAATCAAAATATTTTGCAATTATTACTTTATTTATTTATATTTATCTTTTATTTTAAAACATAATATAATGTTACAATGTTTTTTTTAAAAGATTTTTTCGTTTTTATAAATATTATTATTTTTTTCTGTATTTTTATTTTAAAAACATAATATAACTTAACAAAATTTTGTTTTCCTTTTTAAAAGATATCAAATATAAATAACATCATCCTATTGGTTGGTGAACCTCTAGGTTCACCCTAGGGGGTGAATCCAAGAATAAGTCTTTGGATATGGCTTTTTTAGTTTAGCAGATTTGTAGGATTTGAAACAATTTGTATATATATTGTTAGTTAGTTTTGGGACCAAATTAATTAACCACTAAAATTTAAAGGATCCATTAACCACTAAAACTTAAACTTTAAGGATTTTAGGCGTCTTTCAACCCATGACCGCGGCCGGTTCTGTTTCTAAGGTCATAATCTAAAACTCTTATCTTTCTTTGTTAGGTGATTCCAAGGAAAGCTTTTTTCTTGGCTCTTCAGAAGGCGTTCGCGCTCAAAGTCACCCAAATCAATGGCCTTCTGAAAGTACTTTCTTGCTACCTGTTCCGTTTATCATCGGTTCTAATCCAAATATTTTTGTCTAATTACCTCTCTCGCTGGTTATGTGTATTGTGAAAGATCTCTTGCCATCATGGAGGCAAACCATGGAATATTACTACAAGAATGTCCTGTAAGCACACACCTGCTCTTTTGTCCTTCCATATATCAAAAGTTAGTTAGATTTGGACCTAGATGGTAAGGCTAAAATATAGTCTACTGTCAGCCACTTAGATCGCTGGTTTTCGTGTATCTTGCTTCGCTGCTTTAAGGTCCGTGGGTAAAAAGTTGCTCGGCTTGATTGCCTTGGCATTGGATTTAGATGAGGACTTCTTCCATCAAATTGGAGCCTTGAATGATCCTGCGGCAGTTCTTCGCCTCATCCGCTATCCAGGTATGTCTATACATCAAATTCTAATGAACTTTGTTAAGACAGAGATCTTTTTTTTTTTAAGACATAGATCTTAACATAGCAGAGGCACATTTATCCAAACATAATGTAATCAGTGGAAACTTGAGACGTATTCCAGGTGTTGGAGTCGGGTTTTGATCTCTTCTCGTCTAATGATAATAGGTGAAGTGACTTCATCGGATGTAGAAACATATGGTGCCTCAGCTCACTCGGATTATGGAACGATCACCCTTCTTCTGACTGATGAAGTTCCAGGACTTCAGGTCTCTTGACTTTTGTCATGCTATTTCACCTAGTAACATTACGTTCTTACACTGTCTGTGAACTCTTAGGTTTGTAGAGACAAATCAAAACAACCACACATTTGGGAAGATGTCCCTAGACTCAAAGGGTAAGTCTAGATTTTAGCTAACTTGATTTTGGAGGTCTGTTGATTAGAAACAATTGTTGAAATTCTGGGACTTTTGTTAACCCTAGGGCGTTTATCGTCAACATTGGTGATTTGATGGAGAGATGGACCAATGGATTGTTCCGGTAAACTTCAACCAGTTCTTTTTTTATTAGTATGGAAAGTGAGTTTGGTTTCTGGGTTTTGTCTGAATCGAAACACGTTGTGTATTCTCGTTATGGGAGTTCAGGTCTACGTTGCACAGAGTGATGCCGGTGGGAAAAGAGCGTTACTCGGTAACTTCTTTTTTCTTTTTAATTTTCATGCAAATGAAAACAATTACTTTAAGGAGAAGTTTTTGTTGGCAGGTGGCGTTCTTCTTAGATCCCAATCCAGATTGTAATGTAGAATGCTTGAAGACTTGTTGCAGCGAAACTTCTCCTGCAAGGTATTTGAGAAAACTTTTTACTGAATCTGTCCAATTATTTTTAAAAAAATTGGGTCGTTCAGGTTAAAAGAAAAGTTTTGAGTCATTAGTCATATAACACTTTATTGTCTCTATGGTGCAGATTCCCGCCTATACTCGCCGGCGACTATATTAAGGAGCGTTTCAGGATAACCTACGCCACTTAGTCCTAGTGTCTTTTATATGTGTGTTTAGCAAAAAATACAATACTTCCTCTGTTTCAAGTTATAAGTAGTTTTAGATAAAAGCACTAATATTAAGAAATCCATTATTTTTTAAAAAGTATCAATTAATATATGAATTTAACCAATTATAAAAAATCTAACATATTTTTATTGATTGAACAATATACAATAAATATAAAAGATACATTAAAATGTTAAAACTATTTATATTTTGAAACAATTTTTTTTTGCTAAAACTACTTACAATATGAAACGGAAGAAGTATGTTTAAAAAAAACTAAGTAGTATCACCACAAATAATGTGATCAGCCGATATTTATATATATATATATAATCGAATTATATCACATTATTTTTTATTTGAGTTCGGAAAATCTTCCGACTACTATCAACGAGTAACTAAATTGTCTGTCACTAAATTACTATATAGATTGCACGGATCAAAATTTAAATAGACTGACCAGGTAGCAGCAAGTTGTTTCTTAACAGAAATTAAATTCAAAATAGACAAGTTTACACCTGCCCAAAGTTAGCCTTACCAATAATCTACACTACCACTATTTGGTTAAATACACAAACTTGTATTATACATATACGATCATTTATGAATAGTCTGTTTCTAGTAGCAAGCTAGGCAATAATAAATGGCAGAGAATACCTTGTCCAAAGCAGCTAATCGACACCTTTCTTGCTTTAAACATATTTGGTCCCTAGTTTTGGTGGCTGAGAAAATTTCCCCTTTATATATTAAAAATCTTTTGGATCCGACCTAAATAATTAAATACTTCATATTGTTTGAAAATATGGACCATCAAACTTTCGTTATGATAATTGCAACGACCAATAAAATTGGAAGTCCGCTATGTGACTAGTACAGCAATTTAGGTAACTTAACTTGCATTCAGAATATGTAAAGTTTTCAGGATTGTTTCCTTCAAAAAATATTTTCAGGATTGTGCTTTGGTTTCAATTAGCATCATTTCCCCACATAAACCTTCAGACCTTCTTTTTTTTTGGTAGAAATAAACCTTCAGACCTTTATATTTAATAAGCATTTAATAGCCGAATTTGGCAGGTGAATAAATATCTGCAAAATAACGTTAGGGTTGTCTATAACTTGTAAGTTGTAATCCTCTTTATCAAACCATACTGTTGTATTAATTTTTTTTTAAATGGCATTCATCTTTCATTTTCTAATGGTCAGTAGTTAAAGTGTTTAGATTAGGACATCTGAATTAAATTTACTGTTATATTTTCATCATCATACGAATTAAATTTACTCTGTTATATAAAATAAAACTTTCTACACATATATATATATTAGATGAAAAATGTATTTTTACCTCTTTACCGGAAACTTTTCCCGAGTAGCAGAAGGTTACTAGCAGTTCCTTTACCACGGGACCAACTCCATATTGGTTATATATACTCCTTCTGTTTTTCAAGATAAGTAGTTTTAGTTAAAAGTATCAATATTAATAAATTTTTGAATCTTTAAAAAGTAATATTTAATGTACAAATTTGACCAACCATAAAAAAACATGGATTATTTTATTGGTTACACAATATTCAATAAATATAAAAGGTACATTGAGATGTGAAAACAACTTATATTTTGTAACAAATTTTTTTCCCTAAAACTACTTGCATTTTAAAACAGAGGAAGTATATTTTTATATATAAGAACATACAATTAATGGGTTATATATTTACACAACTGTATTAATTAGGTATGTATTTATTGTCTATGTATGGGATAAACGGTTTAGAATGTTTCAAAATAAATTGTACATTTCGCTAATTTTGTTTGTATGTAATTTCAATACGATCGATTTCATCGATTTCGCATTAATGTATTTTCAGATTAGTATTAGATATCCAATCTTAGATGTTTTTCTAAGTCGAAAGACTAATGCCGAAGATGAGCAACCTCTTGGCTGTAGAATTGTAATTTTAGTGTTACCTTTTATTTCGTTGTATAAAGCGTCAAATGACCCCACGATCAAACTAATACGTAACTTGCTCCCTCTAAATTGTAAAGTATACATTTTCCGATCGAAGTCTTAAAAAGGTATACATTTTCGACATCATGCTTTTGTACATGTATATAACGTGTATATATGTCGTCGTTTTACGTACGTGCATCGTCCGCAGCAATCTTCTACACAATTTCTTTCTTTCTTTTTGTTAAAATCTTGTACACAATTTCTTGACTAAAAATGCCTCATAAATTAAATTAAAAATATACAATTATTTTGACAAGTGTCCAAGTGCAAAATATAATTTGTAGACTGTTTATAGACTTTAAGCAAGCGTCTAAAACTGACCGTTGTTAAAGACTATTGTCCCATTTATGGTTATATAAAGTTATCGTGCTGTCAAAAAATATTAAATGGTTGAAAAAAATTGATTTCAAAACACCTTGTGCTGATCTGATCCCAAATCTTCTTTGTGGAAAGGAATCTTAACAAAGATCTTCGCCACGTTTTAGTAAAAAAAAAAGGATCTTCGTCACGTCCCAGACTCTCCACAGCATATCATCGGGGCCAGTTGAGGCCAATGGCAGGAGGGTTGATCTGATTCATGCGCAACATTTCTTGTACGTGCAGTCTTTAACATCGTAATTGAATACCTTTTGACTTTAATACCTTGCAATTTTACCCATTTCCAACACTTTCGTTCCTCAGTTTTCCGTAAGATCAGTTAACATATCTACAACCATCTACCAAACCAAAAAACGTTGAATGCCAACCTCGTACTTCCGTTCTTATTAAAAAAAATCAAAAAGAGATCTTAATTAGTTTTGTTTTGGTCAATGAGATTTTAATCAGTTTAAAGAACCTTTCACGTCTTTTTTTTTTCTTTGACATTATAGAAATTTTTTAATTATGGTCGTACGAGTGCGACTTGCGAACAATCGCTCGCAAGTCGTAAATTGCATGATTGTTGTTTATTTTTCTGTTATGAGATTGACCACATGATCAGATCGCATGTCGTAAGTTATTGTTCGTTTTAGTCTCGCGCGACCAGTCGCTGAAAAAATTAACAATTAATTTTTTTTTTTTGGCAAATTACAGTCTAGGTCGCCGTGGCATACAACGACTATGGTCTATGTTGAGTAGTTATGGACTTTTTGTTATGGTCTTTCATTTTTTTTTTTGATAACCGTGGAAATCTCAAAAGCTTTCTAGGCCCAAAGACTAATCCTACGAGGCCCATAGAAATCCGGGTTTTCTTGCCACTTAAGGCATTTATGGGTGGCCAATGCTACTCAAACACCAGGGCGGAAACTCCAGCTGGAGCAACTTTACCACTAGACCAAGGCGACTTGGTTAAATCATTTCTTACATATTCTTTTTCATGTAATATTATTTTGTATTATAAAGAGTATATACTACCAATTATATGTCCCCCCACATTAAGTGAAAACACTTGAAATATATAATAGCCTGTGGTGTATATATATACTATTTATTTGTTCTATATTAACTAATAAGTGATGGATCAGTCAAAAATATATATTTATTTTAAGTAATGTTTTATATTTTACTGAATTAGTTTTAAAATAAAATATTGTAATTAGTTTGTAACATCTATTATTATTATTATTAATTTTCATAAAGTGCTAAATTAATTAATATATTGTGAAATTTATGAACTAGATTTATAGATTTTTAATGAATGTTAAATTTACTAGGTGTTTTCCTGCACCAGTGAGAAAAATTTAAATTTAAATTATATTTAAAATAATTTTTTAATATTTTAGATTTTATTTATACCAATATTTTAGTATAAATATTAATTTATTTAAACATAAAATGATGATAAAATGAATAATCTGATTTATTTAAAATTATATTTTAGGTAGATTTTCATTTATTTTTGGTTAAGATATATCAAATTAACTTTTATAAATTAATAAAATAATTTTTATACTTATCAAAATAAAACTAAACATAATTTATAAATTTGGTAGATATCAAAAGAAAAAATTGATAATCTGATTAAAATTTATAATTTTATAAAAGATTGTATTAAATTTGGAAAATACTGTTTAGTAATAAAATTGTATGATTATAAAATATATTTTTCAAAATTTTTAAAATATTTATATTTATATTATTGTATTATTTAATGACATATTTGAATATATTTGTTCTAATTATGATTTATGAGTTATTACCATATTCTAAAAAGTTTACCAAAAATATAAATCTATATTAAATGTAATTGCCATGTCATAATTATCATAAACCATGTTATCAATTTTAGCATGTTATATCATTTTTTTTTTAGTGAAAGTGATTGTAGAGATGACATGTTAAAACCACTTCTCAACTAATAGTCCAGGGGATTCAAAATTTTTTTGTACAATGTCTATAACCTTATAAAAAATGTTGCGTAAAAAAGTTTAAAAGTAAAACATCACAGATGTCATCTAGTCGAAAGCCATGTTTCCATGACTATTGTAAACTGGCGGACCCCCATGAAACGCAAGCTTGAGATGTGGTTCTTGACCAGCTTATCAACGAATTTGATCAGAGTTATTGGATTGTTTTGGCTCTCTAATACCTTCTCTCATTCTTCTCTTTCCATATAGTAGATAATGTCATTTGAAACACATACCAGAATCAGAAATAACTGGATCTTATTTCTTATCTAGTCTGTTAGAAGCCAAGTGATATCTTCCCACTCATTAGTGTTATGCAAAGACGATAACTTCAGTATGAGGTTTTTCCATATTTTTCGGAGTATTTGCATTTGAAGAAAAGATGGTTCCGGGTTTCAATGTGAGATTTTATCTCATGTGGGGAGTTTGTTCTGAATAGCGAATTAGCGATCCATGTCGTAAAAGAGTATTGAAGAGTATTGTACGAGAACCAAATCCCTTGAAACCAGTCAATCTTGGTGTGCTCTGGCCGAGTTAGCTACCATACCCCCTTGGAGCTAAACTCTGTTTTGTATATGTTATCCCCTGTTTTCAAAAGTCTGACATCCATTCTCTGTTCCAGACCTCTTGTACACAAATTACTATCTCCTCTTTGATGATATTAAAAAAATCTCCTCTATGCCTTCTCCTACTGTAAGAGTTCACTACCTTCTCGCTGTGCCATTAATTATGATACCCATATCATTCATCTCTCGACCATTTGTTTTGTTAATTAATCTACCATGAGGAGACCAAATATCAAACCAGAACGATGTCAAGGAGCCACTGTTGACGTCCACCTTCATAAATTAAACTGCCATAGCTCTATATTTTAAGAGTTTCTTCCACATCCAAGACCAAGCGAGTTACCTTCCTTAACTGATCAGAACGAGTTCTTACGAATCAAATATCGGTTAATCCATCTTACCTACAACGATGAAGTAGATGAGAAAATTCTTCAAACTAACTTTAAACATGAGACATCATTTGCTTCCTTGATCGATCGCAAACCCAAACTTCCCTCATCTTTGGGTTTACAACAATCTTTCCAAGAGAATACTGCACACAAGCTGTCGATTTACTGTATACATCTTTTTGGCAGTCTGAAAACTGAGATCCAGAAGTTGGGAAGGCTATGAATCACTAAACTTATCAGCTGTAGTCTCCGACAAAAGAGAGAAACCGTGTTGTCCATGAGCTTATTCGTGATTGAACCTTTTCTATTAGTGTAAGTCAAGAGAAATACATTTTAAATTTTTTCAATCCAGACAATGTGTTTACTCGGGAAGTTGAGAGCCGTTAGAGAGACAAAAGGAAAGACCATTTTATACTGTCAAAAAAATTCGATATGTTAATCTTAATGGTAAACCTTGCTGAGACCAAACTTTTATGGTAGCTTTTGACTAATTCATATGCTAATAGAGTATTTTTCATCAATAATCGATCCTTTACAAAAGTAGTTTGGTTGACTAAAATACATTTTGGAAGAATTAGTTTCGATGTATTAGTTGAAATTTTCGAAATTATTTATAAATAACATTGTCGCAAGATATAGGACGAAAATCTTTCATGGCTTTGGAATTCTCTTTCTTAAGAATCAGGTCCAGATTTATAGATATATTCACTGTTATTAATGTTGCATTTGTCAAAATCCGAGGGAAAAACGTGCGACATCTTTGAAGGCAGACATGAGTCACGGTCGGGAAAACGAAAATATAACAAGTTCGGGAGTAAAACAAAAGGTGGAAATTAGTATAAATTTTGAAAACATTTATAAAAATTCATAAGGGCCTACAAGGCTACAACGTCAAGTTACACTTACATTTAATTTTTTCCTAATATTTATTGTACGTGTGAAAAACTGAAACTGTGTCCCTGCCATGAAAAATAACAGATACAGGGGTTATATCCACATGTTGATAATCGTGACTTTGAAATAGATTTTTTAAGAACTTCAAAAAGAAAAATTCTTAGAAACTTTAATGAGAGATGGCTAACGCATATGTCATGATATTAAAACTATATTTTGTAGAACTGTCTAACATATGTCTCATACATTTCCTAAAATACAAATCAGAAACATTTTTTTTTTGAAACAAAAATTTATGCATCCTAAAAGAACTCCATGTGTTTTCATTTAATAACCAACTAGTAGTAATATATTTTTGGTGTAAAACTAGTAGTAGTATAAAAGTATATCTTCTTACATACAGTATTAATTTACGTCTCAGTTATTGTGGACGTAAGCTTCTTAACATCTATATTCATAAACTAATGTATGTTTTAAACTAATTTGATTAATTTTGTAGACTGTCTCAAAAAACACTATTTAATAAAAAAAATTTCAAGTTCGATCAGAATAATGTAATTTAAATTTACCCGACATAGTTCAGGTACGTATATTTTATTTGGAGAACTAATTAGACTATTTTGGAGTCAAACAAACAAGTGTGCAATTCAAGTTTAAATAGTGAATATTATATTATAAATACATAAAACAAAGTAATCTAATTGCAAGAAGAAACAAAAAGAAAAAGAAAAAAAGTATCTTAATGCAGTCAAAGTCTTTTTTTAGCTTTAGTTACTGAATTTATAAATAAAAATAAATAAATAAATAAACATACTCGCAAGAATAATTGCTTTCGTATTTGGATGTATATATTATAAGAAGAGCAAGCCAGTCTCTCCTCACAACTATTTCTACTCTCTCACACCCCTAAATACAATACAAAACTTCTTTATAATCATCCGACCAAAACTTCTCTCTCTCGTATTACACTTTCATTCCTTTCGATGCAAGACTCTTCTATTCCCCGGCCGGAACGTAATCTCCGGTCACCGGCGCCGGAGAAAACCTTAAGCAGTTCAAAAACTAAAGATGACCAAAAGGGTGTCTCTAAGCATCCAAATTTTCGTGGGGTCAGAATGAGACAATGGGGAAAATGGGTATCTGAAATCAGAGAGCCAAGAAAGAAATCAAGAATCTGGCTCGGCACTTTCTCCACCCCTGAGATGGCGGCGCGTGCACACGACGTGGCTGCTTTAGCCATCAAAGGAGGCTCTGCTCACCTCAATTTCCCGGAGCTCGCTTGCCATTTGCCGAGACCTGCAAGCGCCGATCCGAAAGACATTCAAGCCGCTGCCACAGCAGCCGCCGTTGAATGGAAAGCACCGGAATCTCCGTCAAGCACGGCGACGTCATCTTCAGTCGCGGACGACGCTTTCTCCAACCTCCCTGATCTTTTGCTGGGCGTGAATGATCACAAAGTTGAAGGATTCTGGGACTCGTTCCCGTACGAAGAACCTTTCTTCATGGAAAATTATTAGGACGGCAAAGTCCGGCCGGCGAATGATTTTTCCGGTAGTGATGGGACATGGTGTCGTTGTGTCTTTATGGGGACTTTTTTTTGTTTTTTTTCTTATACGTGGGAGTAAGTTTCCAGATGTGCAGTTCAAAAAAAAAAAAAAGTTTCCAGATGTGTTACGTGTAGGTAAAGGTACCACTTTAATGTTTTTTTATAGAAAAACGAACGTACGTGATTAACAAAGGGTTTTGTTTATTGCGTTGTTGTTTTCCAAACCCTTGAATATTTGGGTGGGTTAATTTTTTGGGCATCATTTGGGTGGATTTTTTTATGTAAAGAACTTCGCTACAAATATCTCTTATACAAATAAATAAATGGTAAATTCGTAGTTAAAAGAAACTGATTTTTCTTTGCGGTTAACCATAATGTTCTTTTTGTATTCACATAACCATGTTATTTTATTAATATTGTGCTACGACAAAGAAATATTTTTACATCCTATAGTTTTTACCCATGTAATTTTGAAAATTTACATCGATTAAGAAATGTTTTCTCTAATTCTGCTTATAATAGGTAAGTTACCCATGTTTTCTCTGACTCTTCGTGACTTTAAAAAGTTGACAAAAGACTTTAAAATGGCAATTTGATATAAAGGTTAGCATAATTATTGACATTGTATTAGTTATTCGTTGTGTTCTCAATCTTTAAATCATGTTCTCTAACTTCAACTGTAATACAAATACCAATATCTGCAGGTTAAAACTTACAGTGGGCATTAGATTTTGTGTCTTACTCTATATGACTATCACTTCTGTTGTTGAGACATGTATAAAGAAAGTAGCTGATATAAAATACTCGAAATATACCAAGCGTTTTTGGGTCAATAATGATTTGTTAGCTCCTTTAAGAATGATAAGTTCGAAAATATGAGTTAGACTTTGTTTGGAAAATATTTAATCCCGGTGAAATATGAAATTTAAAAGGGAATACTCAAAAAAATATAATTTTCATATTTGAATGTTAGACGCATCAAAAGAATATCTAAAACTTTGAATATCCAAAATTTAACGAGCTGTTGCTCAAAAAAAAAAAAAAAATTAACGAGCTATGGTATACACAATCTTGTATATATATGAGCCCATATATATAGTAGATATTAAATATCTAAAAAAGTTAAACCCAACACTATCCACCCCTTAGTGCATGCCCATAAACATAAAGCTAGGCCGCATGTTACATATCGAAAAGCATATATTTTACCATAGATTAAATTTGTATATACAATTGAGAAATATAGCAGTCATGACCAGATGACCAGTGTAGGTAGGATACGAAGAGAAAAAATGGTAAATTAGTACAAGAGATAAACTTTATGGTCTTTTCGGTCCTTTTCCATCTCCACTTTGATTTTCTCCTTTTTCGTATAATCTTATTGGCCTGTACAAAGTGGAAAATTAAAGGACCCATTGCCCCATTTATTAATTAAATGTGTGTGTATTTAGGGGGTGTATTCAATCTAATATTTGAGTTGATTTGATTTTTAATGAGGTTTTAGATGATTTTAATAAGTTGCAGAGATTCAGGTGATTTTTGGCAAACCACTCTATAATACCACCCTAAACCATGAGATTTGAGTTTTACTTTTTTTAACTAAGAAACTCAATTCAAACACCCTAAAATCACCTGAAAACTTTAAAACTCCACAACTTAAAATATTTTCAATAACAGTGGATTTCAGAGTACTTTACAGAATGTCAAATTCAATAACAGTAGATTTTAAATGAATTTTTAAAATTTATGTTTGAATAATAGTGAATTTGTCATTTTAATACAAATCACCTAAAATTCTCGGTTGAATACACCTCCCCATTAATGTACTTTTAGCTAATTCTGATTTTTATCAGCACGTTCATATTGTATCGAATTTTTCCTAATCAATGTCTCAAACTATTTTACCAAATAAAATAGACATAGATATATGTTATATATAACATAACTGTTCAAATTATTGAACCAATTATGAAACATATGAAACATTTAGATGTTTACTTAATGTGTTAGATAAGTTAGATAAATATGCATGCATAATATTTTCGTTAGCTTTTACCAGAAAAAAAAATTATTCGGTAGCTAAGTTTGCTTCTTTTTTTTTTGCTTGCTAAAGAAACATACTGAGTGTTGACATAAGGAACGTATAGTGTAGCAGATGTATTTTTTGTTCTTGGTAACATATTGAGTAAGAGACTGAATGATGCCAATCTTTAATTTTACTGGAATAATTACAAAAGTACTAAAAGAAAGTTTCAAATGCGGATATAGTAATGAAATAGTGGAAATGTTTTCGTTTGAAACTTTGTTTACGCATTTGGACATGTCAATAAATTTTCCAAACTATCACTGTTCTCGTAATATACAAAAGCATAAAAGGTGAGCTGGCTTTTCTCGTATCCTCTTTGTCCTTTTCTAATAATTTTGCGACACATACATTACTTTTAAATTCTCAAACACACGTATTTTTTATTTTTTTGAAAAGGGCAAACACGCGTATCTACTCTTAATGTTTTTTTATCCGCTGCCTTGGACTAAAAACATTCTATTGTTGATTAGGAGATTTTGATTTATTAGATTCATACTTAGGACGATTAGATTATAATTTTTAACTTTTATATAAAAAAATTATTTATATATAATATTAGGTAATAAAAAGTTTTAACTAATAACCTTTTGTATTCGTGATGAAAAGATTATTTTATATTGAAAGATTATAAATTAATTACATTTACGATCCACCAAAGTAAAGAACAAGTATCTCCTGGCGATAAAAAGATGAAGCACTTATAATGTAGTGAAATACTTATTGGGAAATACTAAGAAAAAATATTTCAAGATCAACTACGCGTTAGTAGTTGGGTGGTACATGGCATTCCGCAATGACCCTAAGAATCGGATTCAAATCAGTTATTCTCAGATTATCCTAGTGTATGGCCAGCAATATTTTGAAAACCGAACCGGATACCGATTCGGTTTAGCTACTGGTTGGATCGTGGTTGGACTGTGGTTAGACCGGTTCAACCGGTCGAACCGGATTTTCTATTTATGAAAATTATATATATATATATATATATATAATTGTATATTTATATTACATGAACTTTACTTCTACATATAATACATTTTCTATTCTTTTCTATAATTAACTAAATATAAACAATAAACATAAATCTAACTATATATATAGTAAAAAAATGAATAGTGAATACTATATAAACTGAAATTGATAAAATCATATGATTTACAATTTAGATTATCATATTTCTTTATTTTTACAACTAACATTTCAAATTTTATGAATATGGTAAAATAAAGATAGTATATGAAAGTCAAAATATATTTTTCACATTGTTTCTTAATAAAAATAAAAAATCAATTAAATAGTGATAGTTGAACACTAATTATAAAATAATAAATTTTAGCTAGTAATTATAAAATATTAAATTTTAGCTAGTAATTATAAAATATAAAATTTTAGCTAGTAATAATTGAAAACACTTAATTATATGTTAATTTAAAAGAACCGGATTTTAAAATTGATCTGGATCACCGGTTTTACCGATTTTCAACCGGTTTTACCGATTTTCAACCGGTTTTACCGGTTTTTCACAAATCCGGATTTTAAACCGAATCGGACTCGACTTCTTCAGCGAATCACGGTCGGACCGGTTCGACCGGCCGGTCAGATCCAGTTTTCAAAACACTGATAGCCAGACAACATAGATATCTAATTCTCCTCACGAGTAACTAGGTTTAACTGGTGCTGGTGGTCAAACCTCCAGAAACTAATCGATTAGATCACGATCCGTCGAATATCCCGAATCAGAAAAAAAAAGATGATATAATATTTTTTGCTTTCTAAAACTGAAAATTAAATACAACAAACCTAATAAACTTAAAAGGTGTTAGAATCTAAAATTGACTCCACTTTAAATCTTTAATATGCGAATTTATATAGTATAACCAAGTTTAAAATCCATAATGTGTTGTTTTTATTTGTTAGCAACTTAGCATGATCCGCAAATCCACAAGTATAAATAATATTTTTAATAAGTTGAAAAATTTAGATCCATATAAATTGTTGTGGGTTTTAAGACTTTAAGTTATTAGTTGAACAGAAACTAGATACTTTCAGCATTAAATTCATAATAAATGTTTTTTTTTGTAAATTACTTAAGAAATTCAAACATTTCATTCAAATCAAATAATATATGACGCATTGAGTCGCAAGTTCAAACACGCCTATGAATGATATTGTGGGTTTTGTACGGACGTTAGGTGTATATCCTGGTGTGAATTTAGCAGCAAATGTCAGAAACATCATTCTTCTAAAATAAATTTAATAAATAGTACTTTCACATAATAAATTTAGTAGAAATATCGTGAAACGATTTTTATAAATATCCCGTATATGTGGGATGGTGTGAATTGAACCACGTGTTCCATTTAGTTCAATTACGGGTGTCATGTCAATAACGATTTTCATTTTTTTGTTCGGTTTTTCAAATTTGTTTATGCAAATTGATTTG
This sequence comes from Brassica nigra, assembly GCA_016432835.1. Classification (NCBI taxonomy): domain Eukaryota; kingdom Viridiplantae; phylum Streptophyta; class Magnoliopsida; order Brassicales; family Brassicaceae; genus Brassica; species Brassica nigra. The sequence goes on along the minus strand of CM028247.1, from coordinate 7,878,107 downwards.
ATTATACCTAATTGTCAATAATAATTCGTTGCGTCTAGAAATTAATACATGTTCATGTCGGCTATGGTTTGTTTTTTGTTGGACCTAAGCGCCTGGCTAGGTACAAATAAAAATGTAATTATTTGCTTTTTACACAAGTTACTTTGTTGTTAATAGTTGATGTTCATAAATAATTTTTCTTAGCAAACTCCTATTTTTTTTTGATCAAAAGTAAACTCCTAATTATTTTCATCTTTTATAAGCATATTCCGATGTCGTTGTTTCGTTATGTGTAAACAAAGAACCACGTAGTAGTACAATGCTTATAAGCCAATTCGCTCCACCCATATTATCTTAGCTCAAACATTTGTGGGCAATCCAGTTCACACATATGTAAACAGTCAGTTATATATGATATTGTTGAACAAAAGAATGATTTAATCTTATTACTAATATAACTGAAACATGATTAGTGATCTTGACAGTGATGTTGAAGACTAGATAGAGATTGAACGAATCCTAGGCCTTTAGGTTGGACCACACTTTCTCTCCTCTTTATTCTTTGTATATTTTTTCTTCTCCGCATGTTTTTACTGATTACTACTATTATTTTGTATAACTGCAGTCTATGCACCAAATCCTAATTAATCAGAAAATAGTCATCTTGTGACATAATGATTAGGCTAATTATCCAAGTATAATGGACAAGTGTAGTCTTACAGGGATCTCTTCCTGTCTTCATATGCAGTTGATTTAGAGACACTATGGTAAACGTAAACTATTATTTTCAAAAAGTTAACCTAGTCAATAATTTCGAGATTAGCTAGTGTATTCCTCAATGTTATTGTACAATCTTAAATCATAACCATCTATACGAATAAATTATTTTGTTTGTTTTTCCTATACATAACTAGTGCATCAAGGAAATATCATATTTCGATGATAATAATAACTAGGAGTCTAAAACTGATATCTTTTTTGTCATCTATTAGATTTTATTCAAATTGATCGAAACATACATCAAGCCGGCAAAGTTCTAACACCTTTCAAATTGATCGAAAATCTTCCACAGGAGTAACTATCTGAATGGTTCAAATGTTTTTTTTCCTTTTTTCAACCTACAAGATGCATTTTTATAATTACGCTAACAAAATCATTTGTTTATGCTAATGTTTCGGGTGAGTATATTTTTCAATTGTCGTAATGTGATTCTATATTTCTATTTAGTTTAAAAAGCGGCCGTTAAGATGTCGACAATCAAGTTATTTGAATTCTGGAAGTAGATGAAAATTGATGAGATATTGACAATCTAGAGATATTTAAATTCTGAAAATATAGATAAAATTGATGAGTATTATTTAATATTTATACTTGACTCCTAGTTCGTAAGCATATGCCTTTCCATGTTTTAAGCCTTGAGAGTCTTTCCATGTTTTAAGTCTCTGAACATTTTGGTAAATGGTGGTAGTACAATGAGAAAATTTAATGGATCTTTTAATTACTGTCGGAATAATATTGTAAGCAGAATTGTTTAATGACCAAAATTTAAGAACGAGTAGTTTAATTTTCTTAAATATAAGTATGTGTTTAGTTATAACATTCATATTTGTCCAATCGTTGTGTAGACTGCCGAAACGTGTGTTATTACATTTTTTATTTGAAAATACCGTGTGTTATTAATTTCTTAACTACTTTTAAACTTGTTGAAACATTCATCATTAATGCCAAGTAATCAATTTAAATTGACTTGGAGGAGCATTATTTATAAATTACAATCGCCATGTCCTTTATGATTGATATAAAACATAGTACTTCCTCTGTTTTACAAAGTTACATATTTAAAAAAAAATATTTCAAAAAGATACATATTTTGTATTTTTAATGCATATTTTATCAAATTTTGATGATTAATTGCAAATTTCAAAAAACTTAATTACACTTATTGGATTCTTATTGGCTTAAAATTATGGAAAAAAGATCAGCACAAAAAATTATGTATTTATTATATTTTTTATTAATATATGTGAAAAGTTTAGAATATGTATTTTTGTGAAACAGATGGAGTATAAGATATTGCTTGTATTATTTAAATTAAGATACATGACATGTTAAATTTATAGAATAATTCTCGTGTGCTAGGTTTTTTTTGTTTGTTTGTTCTACAACATCGATTAACATATAGTATTGTTTCTAAATTATCATATTCATGGCTATATAGAATATAGTATTACGTTGACAGTGTTCATCGTATAGAATAATAGATAGTTGTAAATTGGGGTTTTGAGTTTCATTAAAACTTAACTGAATCATTACTGTGTTTAGTTTACTCATAATCGCTTTAAATAATCTAATGGTTTTATAGGTTTTGCTGATTACTTTTTCCATTTCCTTGGAATATATGTTGATTGTTGATTTTTCAAATTTTATGACGGGTAAATATTTCCACTAATATTGAATTTATCTGATTATTTGTATATATTTCAGTAGTGCTTTTAACATTGGATCAATTGTTTTAGTTAAATATTAACTAATAATTTTTAATGTAAAAAGCATTATAATAATTTATAACCTATATGTTTTATTAAATTTTGGTCTTTTAACCAAAGCAGTTTATATAGAAGACAAGGAATATTTTGGACTTTGAAATTTAGTCTAATATTCCGACCATTACAAAAATGAATTACCAAACTACTACCAGAATCACTAGAGAAAATCTTCGATTTTACTGGTTATAAATTTTAGTCTATTAAAAAGGTGAAAATAATATGTCCAGGAATTTTAATTGCGTGAATAATTTTTAAGTATAGAAAGTTTTATTATATTCAACTTTTTATCTGATATTCATTCAAATTGCGTACTGAATAATCTAAATCTAAAAGTTGTCGCTGTTAAATTTATCATCCGAAGCAGAGTTGTGTCTGAGTAGAAGTTTTTTTTTTTGGTGTAAATGTTAAAAGTGTCTGAGTAGAAGTTCATGAAACATGTACTTTATGACCGGTTAAATTAACTATTTAAAAGGTTAAAATGACAAAACGTTTTACATAGTTTTACTGGTTATTGCCATAGTAGCTTCATATGACGCGGATTCGAAACGGCAGGGAGATGATTTTAATATTATTTTTAATAGGTCAATTTTTTTTTGTGCCAAAATATATCAGACTAGACCCTAATCCCAAGGTAAGATTTATTGTGTATGTGTTTGTATATGGTTGGTACGATTGAATGATTGTATCTATACTATTTACATTTTTTAATAAAGGCGGGTAGGAAAAGTTGTGGTTCATACACTTACCAGAATCCTATTGGGGAAACAGAAATTTCACGTTTGAGCGAGTCCATGTTCGATTGCACACTTTTACCTTGATCAGGGTCTTCGCCGTAATTTTTTTATCAGTCTTCCTCATAATTTAATACACAAATACATTCATTATGACTATCATTGTGTATTATATATTTTACAAATACATACATCAATGACCATCATTATATACTCACTCCGTTCGCCAAAGTTAGATTTTTTAGAGTTTTCGCGGTTATTAAAAAAACAATAAATATTAACAGTTTAATTTATTTTTTATTTTTATTCCACTTTCCAATAACTATCTACCAATGAAATTTAATCAATTCAAATATTTATAATTAATGTTTCTCAAAATTATACAAAAGTACCTTTAAAATATAGAAAATCTATCTTTATAGAATAAGAAATAAATCCAAAAAATCTTACTTTCGGAGGGAGTATCATTTGTAAGGTCTCCCCAACAACCCCATTTTTACTTTTTTTTCTAAAAAAAATTTACTTTTAAAATATATGGAATCTAACTGGATAATAAATAATTAGAGTAACAAATAATAGAGTAAAAATGTTTACTCCAAATTTAGTTCGTATCAAGTTCTAGCCTTTTTTCAAAAAAAAAAAAAGAAGCTTAAATAGAGCCAATCAGGATGAAAGAAGGAAACAAATATTTTCTCTAGTTTGCGCTGGGAAATAGATTTTTTCTTTTGTCTTTTATATTTTCTTCCTTTTTTTGTTATTCTAAAGTTGTGATTGGTTCACAAGACTAACTGAAAGTAAATTAAGTAGAGGAAATGGGAGTAAATCAAGTGAAGCAACTAAGAGGAAAAAAATTGTTTAAGCCATCGTAACTTGTTTTCTCTTCCAACACTTTGAGAGAATAAAGTGATTGATTTATCTTAAGTCAAATAGTAAAAAGATGAAAATAAATAGAGGTGTTTTCACTTAAGTGGCAAACTTTATGCTAAATTGAGAGTGAATTTTTATATTGCCAAATGTTTTGCGCTACTGATACTATTCAGTCATAGCCTAAAAATAACAGAGAGTAAATCAGAGTAACACTATAAACAATTATTTTTCCTCTTTATTTATTTCATTTTTACTCCAAGTTACTCCAATTATATTACCAGTCATACCCATGATGTTCAGAATTCTAAAAAAAAATTGAAAGTATCTCAAACCTATAAAATGATCCAGATTATTTTTTTTTTTAAAAAAATTCACGTATCACCAAATAATTCTATTATAGAATTATTTTCTAAAATTTTAATTTTAAAAGATATGATGCTTCAATTTTTTTTAAAAAAAATTTTAATTTGAAAGTATCTCAGACCTATGAAACGATCCATAGTAATTTTCAAAAGAAAATGTAGCACATAAATGGATTTTTTCCAAATAGTCAGATGAAACCTAAAATATATAGTTACAAAGTAAAATATAATAGAATGCTTTCGAACCTGAATTGAAAAGGCAAACCCACATGTAAGATAGGGGGTTAGCTGGCCCCAATTAAATTTGTTAATCCAAATTAGTAAACTGTATTTACTAAAGTTTCGTAGCATATATGGTGTATATATCCTCCTCTGTTGAACTATAACTTTTTCAATTCCGCTACGTGACCCCTTTGCCTTTTATTCTACTTCTCTTTTGCAACTATTTTCTTTTTGTATGTTTCATGTTTTTTATAAGTGCTATCTTTTAATATTCATAATTTAATATTTTCTCCATTTCATTTTAATTATCATTTTTGGTTTATACACACAGATTAAGAAAACATTTAATTTTGTATATTTCCAAAAATAAAACATCATTATCTATAAACCTAACCATATTTCAACCGATAGAAAAGTAAGATAGAGCAGATTTTAATAAATTTTGCATTGAAATTTTAAAACGACAGTTATTTTTGAAACGAAATTTTTACTATACAACGACAATTAACCTGAAACGAAAGGAGTATAGTTTTCGTAGTTTTGAAATTCTTCCCTTTTTGGTTTCTTCACCGAAATTCAAGAATATTTATTTTCTTATTCTTGTTATTTAGTTTCTTTCTTCCTAAAAATAATATTTATTTCCCTTGTTTTATTTATCTCTTCACCTAAATGTAAAGAATATTTATTTATTTGTTATGACCACTGATTTTAGATTTCTTCTCTTTTGATACAGAATTTTATACAGTATCAACTAATTTGTATTTTAGTTATGCTAGACATTATTTTGTTTTATTGAGTATAGTATTATTTAAGAATTTAAAATATATTAAAACTTATTTGTAGTAATATTATGTTTTTTTAAATCTTTAAATATTATTTAAAATCTTTATTTTGTTTATAAGATATTATGTTTTTCTTCTATTTCTTATACCTTTCTCTATTTTAAATAGGATCTCTTATACATTGAAAAAGCGTTATAAGAATTATATATTTACTTAGAGATTATGTTCCTAAATAAAACATTAAAACTAGTTTCTATACATTACATCTTTATCTTCAAACAATCAGATATAAATTCAATATTCAGAACTTCCGAAAAATAAATTATTACATAAGAAAATATACGTCATTTATTAAAAATATACATTAAAAATGAGTTTGACGATGCTTTCCGAAGAGAAGCCTTACTCGCTAACGACACATTTATTCGGTTATTTCCTTTCCATGTATTTGACAATCAGATATATTTAGGAAATTATTAGATAAATGAAACTTGTTTATTTGTGTAAATAATATGGCACAATGTTAACACTAAACAATATAGTTTATACCCAAATATAAAACCCATATAAAATATCTAATAATGCAAATTTGAGTTTTGTATTTGATTGGATCGATACAGCTTTTTAAATTTTCTATAAAACTCTGCATTTTTTTTTTAATTATTTTTGAGCAAGTGCTCTTGTTTGTTTCTTCAAAACTTCTTCCACCATCAGTTCTGCTAACAGAGTATATTCTCTACTTATGGCAGGTGGTTATCTGGGCCATCTATTAAGCCCATTAATATTCAATATCGGCCTTAAGAGACGATACTTGAATTTATGCAAATCTTTTCTTTATGTACATACATAATTAAGGACGATGTCAGGAATCAGGAGCATGATCAGAAGAGGTTTGGTTCTGATTGAGAAGGTTGAACCAAATGGAGTGAAGTATCATATGAAACACATCGTACCTTCTAGGTTTAGTGCTCCACAAGAAATGTCTCTGAACCATCTTCACGTTCATCTGCATCTTCAGATATCTCCTCATCGGGATCTCCAATATTATCTCCTTAAGCCGTGGAATCTCCTTCTCCGGCACAACCACCGAGAACGCAGACCAATCAAGCAACTCGCTGAACGGCAAAACGAAGTTATCAGCGATGATTACAGGTACACACTCGTAGTATATAGCCTCAACGATACGTGGACTGTTCACTTCGTAACCCATTGGACACAGACAGTATTTGCTTGACTTCATGTGTTGCACGTAAGTCATTTTACGAGCTACATTGTGTGGAAGCGGACCGTAGATTTTCATGTCTTCGTCTTTGTTTCTCCAGTGTTTTAGAAGCTGTGGACGGACACGACCGTGGAGTTTTCCGGCGAAGAAGGCGAGGATCGGACGCTGGGAAACTCTGTTTCCATTTCCTATGTTACGGAGTGGCTTCCCGGCGTTTCTTATGGAAGTTTCCGGTAGAGAAACGTCTTTTCCGGGGACGAAGATTCCGTCTGATAAATCTGCGTTGCATAGAGCTTTGATGGCGTTTCGTCTTAGCTCTGGGTGCTCGTTCACTGTGTAAGGACCCTACACAACTATCATTATGTAAGAAAGATAAAATAACATTTTCAAGAAGATCTGAAGGTCGCGTAGGCTCACTATAATTTACCAGAAAAAAAGAAAAGAAAACATTTCCCATACCCAATCATGGCAAGCGACGAGGAAATGATCTGATCCGCGAGTGCGGTTCCAGAAGGGGTACTTGAAGGAGAGCATGTTGACATAGTCTCTTAGAAAGATCGATAAAGGTTTGATGTTATGTGATCCGGGGACAAAGATAGCATTCTGAAGCTGTTTCACACTGTATGGCATGTAGAACAAGTGAGCCTTTTCAGGGTTCTTTGTGACAAACTGTGTGTTTGACTCCATTAGCTTCATGAACCAACCTTCTGAAGCGTATATACCGTTCAAATGCGGTTGGTGGAATATCGGTTTCTCTCCATCGGGATATATGTATACCTTTAGTATTAGTTCCATAAGCTCATAACTCCTATAAGAGAATGGTGAAAACATGTTTTTGTGTTAGACTTTGGTTTTTAAAAGTACTCGGGTCCTTTAGAAACGGTACCTTTTGAAAACAGAGAGGTTGCGAAACACCGGAGCAAACAGTTCCGTGTCATTGACGACTTCAGGGGCTTGCTGAATCTCTAGTTTTGCAAAAGCTAAAGCTTCCTTTGGTGACAAGGAAAGAGCACGTTTCTGCTTAATTCCAGTGGAAGTGACTTGAGATGAGGAAAAATTAAATTAAAACCTCTAATGATTATGATATATCACTTAATAACCTCTGAGGAAGAAAGAACATGTCGCGGTAATGGTGGAGGATCAGGGAGCATAAGTTCGTCTTTTGTCTTCTTCCTTTTCTTCCTTTTTCGCCTTTTCCTCTGAAGATCGATTTTGGTTTCTTGTTCCACAAGTTTTCCTCTACTGAGCCCATCAGAAGAATTCAATTCTATTACAGGAGTTGTTGTAAGAGCATGAAATCTTTCAACCTTTGCTTCACTAACAATTTGGATATTCAAATGAAGAGAACCGTTCAAGTAAATAGGCAAAGAAGAAGAAGAAGAAGAAGAAGAAGAAGAAGAAGAAGACTCGGTTTCTTCTTCGTCGGTGAAGATCAAAAACGTGGGTGTGTGAAGTAAAACAAGAATGGTGGTCATTATAGAACCAAGAAGAAACGCGTTTCTCCATCTGATCCTTTGCTTCCTTAAACCCTTAATTAATCCCTTCATCGAAACCTCTTTAAACATCCTCAAAGGGCTCTTCATCTTCACCATCTACAACACTCCTTATATATGTCCCGTCAAGTTCCTTATAAACCCTAAATTCATTTTAGATTCCAGTAACTTCAAGAACAAGCAAAAACATAAAAACCCAATTCCGGAGATGTAAAGAGAATTAGAATGTGTGTGTGTGTGTAAGAGAGTAAATTATCGAACGTGGTACCTTGATCTTTATGGATCTCGATCTGGATATTGGAGTGGATCGGAGATGTTTCTCGATCCAGAGGGAGAGAAAACGCGAGATGATAACGGTAATGTTTATGTATATATTATCTTCCGTGTTAATAGCTTCATTACCTATAATTAGCTTTTAATTATTTCTAATTTTAGAAGTAATCGAAATCGAATCAAAGCATGTTTAATACTTTCAACTTTCAACTTTCGTGTGCATTACGCCAGTCTAACAACCTCTATTATCTTTTTTTTTTCTCTAGTTATCCATCATTTTTTGTGTGTCGGTATTTAAGAACATGTCGTCAATCGTCGCAGGCTTTAACGCACGTATCGGTATCACCATCTTTCACTTGCACGCAATTTTCTAAGTCGATTTGTTGTATAGTACATGGTCTCTTTCATTTTAGTATTGATCTGGTCGAGAGATATGAAGATTCCTATAGTGAAATAAGACTATAAATGTCTTCATCATTCAAACTATTTCCAACATTTCCGTCCAAAAGATCTACAATATTGGTTTTATAAAATACACCAGTACTAAAATCGATCTATTCTAATTATTATTTTTTGTTCAAGTCCAAAACTAGAGTATATAGTCAAAATTGGAAATCGAACTTTATATTTGTTTTTTTCGAACTTTATATTTGTTTATTTTCTAAACTCTGAACTATAAAGTTTATGTTTTTAAGTGTTCTTTCAAAAAAAAGTTTATGTTTTGAAGTTTTGATATTTGAACTAAATTTTTGTTTTCCGTTCGGATGATGAGTTTATGTTTTGAAGTTCAAACGTAGAGTTAATGTTCTAAGATCAGACCGATATATATATTTTTTTTTTTTGAACGAAGATCAGACCGATATATATGTTGTTCGTTTTCAACCTTAATTAATTATACTAATAATAAGATTGAAATTAACCTTGAAATTTATACAACTCTTAACTAATAAGATTGAATTTTAAATCAAGCTGTTATAACTCTTTATCATTAACTAGGTTTGAAAATAAGACTTTTGACTATGAGATTATTATTTTAAATTTAAGTAAATTGTTTAGCTGTTTAGAAATCTCTTATGTAACGAACAATATTTTAATTTAAATATAAAATCGGCGTAGCTGTTCGAGTATGACAAGAAAAATGTATCAAAACAATTGTCCTCCATATGCGCATGTACTTTCTTTTTGGTAAAATGCGCATGTACTTAATACTTAAGACACATGCATACAACAATTTTGTAGACGCAAAAATGATTTGGAAGTACATTGTTGGGTGTAAGTTAACAGTAAACTTTTCGTATAATCTTATTTTGGACAGTTTCTCATCTTCCACATATATTTTAGATCCAAAGAAACCGGTTGAAATCTGGATACATGTTTGATTGGCAGTCCTTTATAGCCAGTACATTGTATGAATATTTCTGCGAGACCGTGTTTTGCGATATATGCCCACGGGAAGTCCACTCAAACATAACCCATTCAGAGACGCATGCTTGAAGTGCAGCACCGCATTTAGTTACGTATAAGCACTCAAAAAAATAAAAGGATGCAAACACTAGACTATCAAGTTTTTCACGTTTCATAGTTATTCAAAGAAATTGTAAAATGGGATGAAAACGAGAAACTTTAGACCAAACTAAATTGAAGCGAATGTCTTTGGTCTTTCATTTCTCTTGTGTAAATGATTTTTTCTATGACTTGATTTATGCTGACTCCTAATCGTTTTAGCTGATCTGAATATGCTGGCACGTTATATTCTATAACTAATTAGCTGATACCAATAAAATACATTTAAACACATACTTTTTAAAACATTAAAACACAGAAGTTTCTCTTACCAAATTGAGTTTATACACGATTTGAGGAGATAAACTAGGTTTCTCTTACCAATAAATACATGTTGAAACATTGATCAGTTTCTCTTACCAACAAACTCATATTGAAAGTAGTATTACAAACCCAGTTTAAAACATTTCCAATGCCTGTCAACTCGTACAAATTGATTTTTTCCTGAGGATATATAATGCGGAAAATACCCAAAAAAGATATCCTAAAACGGAATGGGATTGAATAGTACGGAGTGGATATGATCAACGGTCTTCGCTTTTTCGGGACAGCCGTGGCCATCACCGTGCTGGTATATACATTGTACCACGCGATTAAGATTTGCTGCAGCTGCCACGAAATCAGGCGGAAGAGCAGAAGTGTGTGCCTTGTTGAAACCGGAGTTTATGTCGTCCCACGAGTCGCTGATTATAATTTGAATCTGTTCACGTGCCTCTTCCTCACTGGTTCTTGTATCGTACATGTAACATTGGACTGACTTTGGTGAATCTCCTCTTGCCATCTCTTGCTGTAAATTTACTTTCGTCTTTAATGCAATGATGTATTGATAAATCATTTCAGAACTTATTGTGAATCCTATTTTTTTTACATTTTTGAGTAAAAAAAAGTGTTACAAAACAAATTAAAGCCTGTTGAAAAAGTGTTACAAAACTTAAGCAAATCAATGTCATCAGCTGTGAAGCTAAAGATTTTGTTCTTCCACGGTTTTAAATTATTAGAAGTCTTGTCTTTGGTGTCATTTTAAATGATTAAAAACAGTGGATGTTTTAGGAGATCATATCAAATTAATTGATGATAGACGCTATAAAGTTGTTTTTCAATGAGGAAAATAAACGATTCATGAGGGTCGATATGCGACTAACTAAGTCTTGGATCCTCTAACGTTTTTAGGTCTAGAAGAATAGATAGGTGTTACAAATTATAATCAATGAGATGTACCAAAAATTATGAGAAACTTATAAACTACTAATGTATACCGTTGAGGTGGCGAGGTCATTAGCGAGACGGAGTATGGTGGCAGAGCTCCGGACGACAGAGTGGTGGTTTTTGGAAACATCGGTTAGAGTTTGGTGGGTACCATGGTCGGAGAGGACGGAGAAAAGGTGGAGCAATATCGTTGGGACAGAACTTGAGATCAAACTATTTTGCATATATTCTTCAAAACTCGGTTTGTGTCCGGTCTTGTACCACTTCGCTTCGATTAGGAACGTTTTAAATAAATCCGTCCACTAGGAATATAGAAAGCAAAATAAATAAAAAATCTGCATAACATCATGTTTTAATTAATGATTTATAAACGAAATTTATAGAAAACTTACAACTTGTTTGAGGTAAGGAATGACGTTAAGTCCTTTGTCTCTGAGAACATCGTAACCCATTTGGTTGATCTCATTGTATAGAAAAAGAAAGCACATTTTCATGTATTCGGGAAGTGTTTCGACATAGTTCACATCCCATCTGACAGAAAGAAGCAAATAATTAAATGGACTATAATTGATATGTCATGGTTTAAAATATTCAAAGAAGTAACAAATTATATGGATTAAATATACTTTATTTTTATAATTTTCCTGAATAAAAAAAAATTCTTGAATAATAGCTTATGGTCATGCTATTATCATCCAATGCACTTACTTTTCGACTACATCTGTAAAGTTCTCGAGCTCCTCTAATGTACCATATATATCGTAGATGTCATCCATGGTCGTAATTAACATGAATATTTTGGTGAGTATCTTGCGATAGTATGAATCCTCTGGCTCGTAAAATATTCCAGTGCTCCAAAAATAACTCTCTGTGATTCGGTCTCTGACGAAATCAAGTTGTTTCATAAGCCCTGTGCTGTTCCACCAGCTACATTAAAGTTGTGACAAGAAGCTGATTAATTAACTAAATTGTATACAGTATATATTTCATTTTGAGAGATATAAACATTTATTTAGAATTATGTGATAAATTACCTTGACATTAGTTTAAGCTCTTCTTGATGATTAGCTTGTACCATGTTGAAATCAAGTTCTGCAAACCCTAGCAAAAGAGGGTCCGTGTCATGCCTTCTGCCGTACACATCTATGTACCATCTTGCTTCTAATCTCTTCATGCTCCAATGGTACGGTTTTTCTAGTGCTCGTTTCACCATCTCTAATGTATAAGCTTCATCATCATTTCCGCAAATAGTTTTGCTATTTTCTGCGACAAACTCGCATAATCGCTCAGATGCATAGGTTCTAGCCTCCTTGAGTTTAAACTCCGAATGCATTGAAAAATAAGAAGCTTCATATAGAGAAAGTAAACCCTTTATATTTTTGCGTAAATTTTTACTGAATACTCCGGTCTCACTTTTGAAAACGTCGAAATCATCTGCAAAATAAAACAGGAATACTCATTATTTTCGGATATAAATCTGAAATACTCAACCCTTTTAAGTACCCTTTTAACTACCGTGGTATATTGAAACGCTACTTGATTTGTCACATAACTGTTTTAGAAGTTATTAAATTATCTTGAGGTAATTATGTAATAACCTTGCGACACATCAAAACCATGTTGCCTTAGAAGAAAAAATTCAAGAGCTGTCGCATGAAGATCTTTTGATTCCCTCTCATTTTCGTGGCGATTGCCATGAATGTTTTTCAAAATATTGTGGATTTCGTGTTTATAATGATAGGAGATTCCGAGTCTCTGCAAAGTATCGATCCTTTCTAGCTGCTCAATCGAACCTTGAGTCTCAATTAGTGTCATCCTCACTTCTTCCTTCAACAATTTAGCTTTCTCCACTGCTTCAACTTCTTTCTATATATTGAGCGGATATAATCGATGTTAGGATCTTAACTTTGAAATAAACTAGATCTACAATAATACATATGACATAAACCAACCTGTTAGTTACTAAGAGACTGAATGGAACATCCTCACTTTAATATGTACGTACCGCATATATATTCTCTACCGAGAGGAGATATTCATGACCCCATAGAGACGGACGATAGTTGGCGGAGCGGCGGCTGGTAACAGCCTGAGCCGAGGTTGCTTTGGAGACGGCCTTGCAAGGAAAGCGCTGCCTGTTTTGATGACGAGCATTGCAAATTAAAATTGAACTAATGGAAATATGGTGAGTAGACATTGAAAAATGATTAAATTTGTCAAAGAGCTTAAGGTAAAACGATCTAGTTAGCTTTTTCTTCTTCTTTATGTTACGCATTACACTTGATGTACATTTATAGGCGGGGGAAGCCGAGAAAATGGTGTACTACTAAATCAACAAACTGCTATTAAATCTAGGTAATGAACCTTTTGATATCGCACATGAACTCATTTTACAAAAAAATACCACTTTATAACATTGTATTTTATATAAAGTTGTTTATCCTTACGTAGGAAGTTTATGTGTCACACTAATGTAGCTATTTTCTATTATGTCCTTGATATCGTATTATTAATGATTTGTTAATCTTCAGTATAAATATAGCTATTTTCTAACAATCTTATTACGAATGTACTAACTAGTTAAATAATTTACGACATTAGTTATTAAAAATACATCAATTGCTATTTGTCAAATGGTAACAAAATTGAAAAGAATAAATCATATGGACGAATTTAGTCTTTATTAAAGGAAACAATGTCAAAAAAAATTTCTCCAAGACATTTTTGTTAAAAATTTTTAAAAGATTTATCTCCCCACGTTTAGCTTCTTCAAAACTTTATATTGCAGGTTAATTAGTTTACACAATGAAATAACTTTAAAAAATGAAGTATATAAACAATGGTCATAGCTCAGAGCATCACAACACCGAGTTTTGAAATTATATTGACCACTATAATTATAACTAAAGAAATTTCAGATTAAATCGACCAAACATCGTGATTACAGCCAGAAAAGAAATTAAATATAGACATTAGTACATACATAAGTGCAACCGATTATGACACAGAACTAAATTGTGTTGTTTTCATTTGATTCTCCAAGTAAACTTGTGGTGCTAAAAAAAAAAAAAAAAAAAAACTTGTGGTGCTGGTAGTGGTAGTTGTCATTTGTTTAGCGTGTATGTTAGCGAGCTGAAAAGTGGGTCAAACCAAACCCATTTGTTACGCCAACCAGCTGGTTAAGTGATTTTCTTGATTCAAAAATTTAATTTGCATAATCCGCAAAAAATATATTTTTTTTCCTGCATTTGTTTGGTTAGAATTAGCATTAATTTTAGGATCCACGGATATTATTAATTATATAAAATAAAAATTAATTATATATTAATTTAAAAATAATATAAATGATACATTTATAAAAATTAAAATAAAATTATATATATTTTACAAAAATATATTATTTTGAAAAAAAAAAATTGAGATGGCGGAAATATTGACCGACTCCATATATTCGGTTAAAATAAACTCAATTTATATTCGCATTCACAACTTAAATTTTTCAAATTGATTGATCCGTATCCAGTAGCGGATTAAATGAGCGAGATCCACATGTTTTGATTAAAATTTCGAGCCCTAATGCTATGCAAGGAGATTATTCAATCATGAAACTAACATGGATATATATATAATGAATATCTTTTATAAATTAATAAAAGAAACTAAAACATTTCTGATAAAAAGTTAAAAATTACCAAGTTATTCTTCCGAAAGTCTTATAAGATAACAAAATAAATATGTTATTTATTTCCTGTACTTTTACAAACTATGATCTTATCGATGAAACTTAAGAATACACTTTTTAGTGACGAATCTGAACTGTATCCTATTCCTTACAGTAATCAAAACACTTGAAGGGGGAGGGGTATGTTCAATCTAACATCTAAGGTGATTTTATTTTTAACGAGGCTTTAGATGATTTCAATAAGTTGCAGAGATTTAGGTGATTTTTGTTAAAACACTCTAGAATATCACCAAAAACCATGAGATTTGGATTTTATTTTATTTTTAACTAAGAAATTGCAACCAAACACCCTAAAATCACCTGAAAACTTTAAGGGAGGGAGTTGTATTCAACTGAGAGTTTTAGTTGATTTGTATTAAAATGACAAATCCATTGTTATTCAAACATAAATTTTAAAAACTCATTTAAAATCTATTGTTATTGAATTTTACATTTTGTAAAGTACTTTGAAATCCATTGTTATTGAAAATATTTTAAATTGTGGAGTTTTAAATTTTTCAAGTGATTTTAGGATGTTTGGGTAGAGTTTCTTAGTTAAAAAAATTTAAACCCAAATCTCATGGTTTTAGGTGATATTCTAGACAGATTTAACAAAAATTACCTGAATCTCTTCAACTTATTCAAATCATCTAAAATTCCAATAAAAATCAAATCAACTCAAATGTTAAATTGAATACACCCCCTACAACTCCATAATTTAAATTATGTTCAAGAACAATGAATTTTAGAATATTTTACGAAATGTCAAGTTCAATAACAGTAGATTTTAAATGAAATTTTAAAATTCATTTTTGAATAACAGTAGATTTGTCATTTTAATACAAATCAAGATGGTTCTATTACTGGACCATATGTATCATGTTGAAAGATGCATCTAATAATCGAGAGAGCGCATAAAATAATGTTAAAATCTTGGTGATAACTTGAAGCCCATTATAAATGGGTAATGGGCTTTCATATATTTAATTATGTGCCCAAATTTTATTTTTTTTGGTGCTCCCTGGATTTAAAACCCTAGTTCCTTACTTTAAATCAGTGACACACAATACATTTCGCCGGTGCTTTGCGGCTCTTCGAAAATGGGTAAATCGTCCTTCTCATCCTTCGTCTAGATCCGTGCTCGTCGTTTCTTTTTCAGAATCTCTTTTGCTGTTGAAATGATGATATCTGTTCCATGGATCTATTGTTTGTTTCGAACACTTGGTAGCTTAATGATTTCGATGGTGAAACTGTAGGTGCGTACAAGTATGTGTCTGAGCTATGGAGGAAGAAGCAGTCGGATGTCATGAGGTTTGTGCAGAGGGTGAGGTGCTGGGAGTACAGACAGCAGCCTTCCATTGTCCGTCTCGTCAGGCCTACTCGTCCCGACAAAGCCCGTCGTCTCGGTTACAAGGCCAAGCAGGTGATTTTTGTTGTGTCCTAATAATCACTCGTGTTTTGGATCTTTGTTTTGCTGTCTGAAAAATGTAGCTCTTGTTCTGACTGGTACATAAAAAAACCGTTCTTCTTGATTTAGACTGGAAACTCAATTTTCCTTATCTGGTTTTGGGGTGTTGATCTGTGTTAGGGATTTGTGGTGTACCGTGTCCGAGTGAGACGTGGTGGACGCAAGAGGCCAGTGCCAAAGGGTATTGTCTATGGTAAACCCACAAACCAGGGAGTTACTCAACTCAAGTTCCAGAGGAGCAAGCGTTCTGTCGCTGAGGAGCGTGCTGGAAGGAAACTGGGTGGCTTAAGAGTCGTCAACTCCTACTGGCTCAACGAGGTATTTACTACTTCTATCTCACTCTCTTCCATGAGTTTGCGATTCTTGCTATAGATGCTAACATAATCAAGTCTTTGAATTAGGATTCGACGTACAAGTACTACGAGATCATCTTGGTTGACCCGGCACACAACGCTGTGCGTAATGACCCGAGGATCAACTGGATCTGCAACCCGGTTCACAAGCACCGTGAGCTCAGGGGACTTACATCGGAGGGAAAGAAGAACAGAGGACTGCGCGGAAAGGGTCACAACAACCACAAGAACCGCCCGTCTCGCAGAGCTACATGGAAGAAGAACAACTCTCTCTCCCTTCGTCGTTACCGTTAATTGCTTTCTTTCTGCTATCATCGTCATCTTGTCGTTTATCTCTCTCGCATGTTTGACTTTGTGTTTTTTGCCGATTTTGGAGACTATGCAATTGCGTTCGAATTATGGTACTATCAAGCAAACATTTTATAATTTGATTCTTTATTCCTTGAAATAACACTCGAAATGTTCCTTCATATTCAACCCAATTACTAAACTAAATATTTAGTCACCCATTTGAACAGAGATGAACGTGAGGGTTATAGAATATTAGGCATTGCATCACTCTCTCTAACGGCAACCAAAGCATTGATATTGTTTATGGATGACAGTGACCAACGGCAAGACCAACAGTTAATGCATTTTCAGTTGATACCGTTCTCAAAACACAAGTTTGTATGTTATCTGTTTCAACATGGGATCCACTGTGGTTCTTGTTTTCCAAGCACCAACCGCAAATTCACCTGATGGTTCAAGCAATTTCTCAGATCACAGATTCAGAAGGAGAGAGAGAGCACTTGAACAAAGCATTGGGAAGGTGGGCGAGGGATGAGTAACATGGCATTATGCACTAAAAACATGCCCCTCTGTTGGTTTCATTTACCACAAAGAAACATAAAACCAAAAAAAGATACAGTGAACAAAACTCAATCTTATATATTCTTTCAATCGAAGAGAAAAGGTTGTGTTGCACAATAGACCTTAAATACCCTAACCAAGAGTCAAATAAAGAAGACTAACGCATTTCATGATTCTTACAAAACAAGAATCCCCAATAGTTTTACAAGCGTCCATACCACTCAATATGTCGTCATCATCATCATTGTCAATCCAGTTGAATTCAACCGCAGTCTCTAGCTTTCTAAATCAAAACCTTGTTCCTGAAAAGTATCATCAGATTATTATTAGTACCAATCGTTGAGGATGGATGATAAACTCCAGAGTTTTACTTGACTAGATATAGCCTAAACAAGCTTTTAAACGAAGAGGAGAAACTATAATTATTTTGATCATCTATCAACCATGGATTCCCCTCCCCACCTGAACTCAACCCAAACACTGAAATTTTCAGTCTCTACAAAGCACTGAAATGGCTAACATTTTCACAAAAAAGCCACGAGCATATCAGTTACATGATTACATCTCTTCGATCAAAGGCACTGTACTAATTCATTTCAATAAACTTAGCTTATAATAAACCCCCACAAGAAGCAACACAATACAACTGATTTTCCAGTTTCAGATCTTAACTATTTCTAAGCAACACAATACAAATAAAGCTGTGAGCGTGTTTTAGCAGATCAGAAGAGAGTGAAGGGAAAAAGCAGACCTACGTCTGTTTAGAGTAGGAAGACGAGGAAGGGACACGCTTGTTGCGGAACATCATGTAACCAACTGGTAATACGACGCCTATCATCATCACCGCCGATCCGATCAAGTAACGTAACAGACTCGGAGGCTCCACTTCTATCACCTCCCTAAACTGCGAGGAAGATAAGTCGGGATCAGCTAAAAGGAAAGCGGGATTTATATATCTGAGATCTAGAATTAAACATTAAACGAGGAAATTTTTTTACAGGCATTATAACGTCGGAGAAGAGGATTTCGCCTTTCGCCGGAGACGAACCAAACTTGGTAGTAGAAGAAAAGAGATCTCTCGACTTCTCTCTCCGGTCGGTCAGGTGAATCTCTTCCTTTTTCCCTTCCTCCCACTCAAGGCCCTGCGCATTTGTAAATTGCCCAAATTAAACCGAACTAAACCGTAAAGTTACCGGATTCGAATTATAATATTCTATTTGGAGCAATTATAAAAATATATATGAACCGATCCTGATATTTCTGAATCCCATCCTAACTTAAATAAATGTCCAAAAACAAAAAAATGTCGAAAGCACAAATTCAAATATCTAGATTAAAATCAGAAATGAGCTTTAAAACAAATAAATACATCTTATATATTAAACTACTTATTTATTTTGATCTAGTTGTATAAATACATAAAATTTAAAGTATTGAATTTAAAATATCTTCAAATCACAGATTAATAAAATCTATTCAATCAAAAAATAAATAAATAAAGGAATTTAGCTCGAACATATAACTAACTATAATGGGTCTTTACTTTACAGGCCCAACTTATCTTTACGATGAGCGTGATAATTCTGGATTCCATCGTCTTGTTTTATAAGGAACCAGATTCTGGAATTTGTGACACATATAAGTCCTCTGGAGCAGAGACATGACACGGTTACACTAACTTTTTGTTCTACGTGTGGTATGAGTTGTTTCCATATCTCTTCCATATTCAATAGTTTCTTTTGGCTTCTCTTTGGAGTGCTCACAATAGACTATAGATTAAAGAGACTTTTCTGACCCAGAAAGTACTAAGATTTAATTTGGTCCCACGCGTCCGAGAAACAGGTTGAGGGTTGTAACCGTCATTTGTATTATGTGGACCAAACCTTATTCATTTTTGTGCTAAAGTCCAGTGGACTTATACTTAACTTGAAACGTATACAGATTAGAGAGAGCGAGAGAAGATTCCGATGGGAGGAGACGGTGGTGGTGATGCGCCAATAATTCACTTTGTGTTTGTTCATGGAGCTTGCCACGGTGGTTGGTGTTGGTATAAACTCATCACTCCTCTCGTCGCTGCCGGATTCAAAGCAACATCCGTCGACCTCACCGGCGCTGGCATCAACCTCACGGACTCGAACACCGTCTTTGACTTCGACCACTATAACCAACCTCTCTTCTCTCTATTGTCTGAAATCCCTCCTCACCACAAGATCATACTCGTGGGACATAGCATCGGAGGAGGGACCGTCACCGAAGCTCTGTGCAAGTTCACTGACAAAATCTCCATGGTCATTTACATCGCGGCTGAAATGGTTCAACCTGGATCTACCTCTCCTAATAATTCAAACGTCAGTGACTCTTTTCTTGATATTCTCAATAAGTCCTTAATACCATATTAACATGTGTATCTTGCATATTCTTCTTTATTTCCAAGTTGCAGGGACATCTCCAATCTCATTCTATTTTTCAATCTAAAATAGAGTTTAGACTAAAAGTGCTCCAATTGTACTCTATTTTCCACTCTATAATAGAGTGAAAAATATGTTTATTCTAAATATATAGTTTTCCACTCTATAATAGAGTGAAAATAGGTTTATTCCAAATATATAGTAAGTTGTTTTTTGTTTGTTCATTATTCTATTTTTTACTCTAAAATAGAGTATCATTGAAGCAAACTCCAACTATGTTATAGAATCACTTTATTTTAGAGTAAAAAAATAGAACAAACTATTGGAGATTGTCTAATACAACATCTCTTGTGTTCTAGCAGTTTCCTAGCGGCCACATATATATTACAAATAATTCTGCAATAACATTGTACTATTACACAAACTTTTTTTATGTACAACAATCCTTTTGTTAGCACTTGTTATGATCAAAAGTAATACATTTAAAGACATTTGCACTAAATTCATGTGAATATGTTAAAGATGACTGTGGGAGAAGAAGACATATGGGAGTTCACATACGGAGAAGGCGCTGATAAGCCACCCACTAGCATATTCATGAAGGAAGAGTTTAGACGCCATTATTACTATAGCCAAAGCCCTCTTGAGGTTACTCTCTTAATTACTACTTCACAATTCATGTTTCTTTGTTATATACTGCGGTGATCAAATAAATATATATATGGTCGTTGTTGCCTTGTTGGTTAGGATGTAACTTTGGCATCTAAGCTGCTACGCCCTGCTCCAGTAAGGGCTTTGAATGGTATTGATAAGCTGCCTCCAAACCCTGAAGCCGATAAAGTTCCTCGAGTATACATCAAGACTGCTAAAGATAACCTATTTCATCCTATGTACCAAGACCGTTTGGTGGAGAAGTGGCCACCTTCTCAGTTGTATATCTTGGAGGACAGTGACCATTCTGCTTTCTTTTCTGTCCCTACAATCTTATTTGCTTATCTCCTCCGTGCTGTATCTTTTCTTCAAATATGACTTAAGGCTTTGTTTGAACATGTCTCATCCTCCGCACACTATTAATAATCCTATTATAATATTCTTCATTATATCCAAAAAAAAGTATAAATGTTTTACAACTGACTGAAATTTGTAAATGTGCTTAAAACAAATATACCATTGGCTTTTAATGATCATAATCCAACACTAGTATCGTTAAACAATACATGACTTATGTAATATTGCTAATGTTTGTAATTTCAATAGAAGTGTTGACAACCTCAACAGCAGTTACTTGCTGGAGAAGATTCCGGATGCTATCCACCCATGTGTGCTTATCAGCCTTGCTCTTGCACTTGAAATTCGTTTGACCTTTCCCTGTACTTATTCCAAAATAGAGCTCTACTTCTGCGTTTTCTGTTTCTTTCAGGCCCGAGACTGTCTCCCATACATCATTCACAATACCTGCAGTGATTTTTACCATTGAATTATTTAGACAACGTCCCAAATTTTTTACATGGCCATTGAGAGAAGGAAGAGTAAAACTACCTTTGCTTTTCATGGAGAAGGCTCCTCCAACGTGTTTGCTTTTGATTTCTACTACCACCTGCAAAGAAAGAGGAATGTCAACTACAGAATTTGATAATCATATAACTTCTATTTTTAAACCTGAGATTTCGTGTTGATGTACACTTTCATATGCTTCCACCGCAGAACTCCTGTAAAGATCCACGAGTCAGTCAATCTCATGGTTAAGTTGTTTTCATACAAAAGAAGAGTCCATTACCATTTCGTGTGCACTGCATTAGCTCTCCATTACAGTCCAAATCTGATTCTTCAACTTCCTGCACAGATGTCTGTTCGTCGGTGGTTGAAGAAGAATCCAGCTCAGAAGAGCAATCATGAGTACCTCCAGGTAAAGATCTTTCGCAAGGGCTTATAGCTGCACCGTTCTTAGCTTCTTTTGGTAGTCTTTCCCTTAGAGCTGCTTCCCCTCTCAAAGCTACATTCACCCCCACCAACAACAATAATGCGAGAAAAACATTTTCAAATTTAAATTTCAAAAAAAAAAAATTCAGATTTTAGTTTCAAAAAAAAAAAAAAACATTTCAGATTACTTTTTAACATTTTCAGATATTACAAACCATTTTTACGAGAAAGATCAAAAGATTCGAACTCTGCTCAACAATGTACCTGTTGCTGCTGCAGCCGTTAGAGTCAGCAAATCGCCAGGTCCACGAACATCGACGGCGGATCGGACAGCGGACACGATGCGGTCGTTACCGGCGCCGGAGAGCTCCGCTAGTTCGACGCAGTGAGAAGCTAAGAGCTCCGATGCCGAGGCTAGTGCTGAGCTCATCTTCGATCCCGTGAAGGCGTCTTGGTTGCCCGAAGCCGTCACGGCGGCGATGGCCGTGGCTAATGACGCGATGGAGACGGCGGTGTGGATGTGCGCGTTCTCAACGCGTGATTTATCTCTCTTTCTTGCGCCGGAGTTCCTTCCGCCGGCGAATTCTCGGTGGTGGAACCATTTCCCGATCGCTCCCTTTCTCCGCGCGTGAAGCACACTAGCTGGCTTTTTCGTCTGTCGAAGTGACACAGTTTAAATCTCGTGGGCTTTGAACGGATTAGGAACTTATATAATGTTGGGCTTAATAATGTATTTTGGCCCAAACGTAAAACACATAACAGATACGACTTTTTAACCAAGCTAGTTAAATTCTTTTTTTTTTAAATACCAGCTAGTGCCAAAGTACATAATCCTCCAGACCCGAATCCAGGGTTTGTAATACTATTAGTTTTGTTTGATCAATCACTCAAACTGAGGACCTCTAACATAATAGCCAATATTTTTTCCAGTTGAGTTAATGACATCTGATTAAAATTTTTATATGAGATTACTCATTAGATGGATGTTTGATCGATTTTGTAAACACCTAAATCGATTTTTTTGAAAAAAAAATCATTTTGTTTGTCTAATTTGCCGACTGAACGGATATCTAGGTGGTGCTTATATCAATTTTTTAAAAAATTCTGATTTTTACCTAAACAGTCCCACAGAAGAGATGATATTGAAACAATTTCACATTAAAAAAAAAAAGAGGAAGTATATTCATAGATATTGGAAAATAGTAACTCACCATTCGAATCGGGTTTTTAAGTTTAATATTTAAACTCCATTTGAATTTTATATGCGTTAAGCCAGATTTGCTAATAGTATATACTTTCGATTCGAATATTTTTATTATTATGCTTAAAATTCATTTTTAATTAAAATTTGTTTTAAATCTGAAATCATTTAAGGTTCCAATAATCGCCTGGGGTTCTAGTATTTTTAGAGTGATACTAAAATAAAATGAAACCGAGTTTTATAATATATATTTAGATTTCAAATACTTACTAATTTGGATCATCATATCAGGTTTTTCTAAAAGCTTTTTTAGTTTTTTTTCTTTTGAATAACTGTTCAAGTTCCTTGGATTCAGAACATATTTGATATCCAAAATACCGTTACATGTAAGATATGTTCTTATATTTTGACAACCAAAATCGGATATAAATAGGGATAGAAATGCTCCATATTTTGAATAATGTTTACATTTTTCTAATATTCTACTCAATGTTCTTAAAACTGGTATAGGTAACACCTAGGCGTTCACATAGTCGACAAATTGAATCTAAACGAAAGATTTTTCCAAAACGATCTTTCCAAAACGAAATTTAAAGTTGATCTAAACGTTCAAAAATCATTTTAAATGTCCAAATAAACAGTAATTTTCTATAATGCGCCAATTGTTACCTAGTAATTTTTTGAACATTGATTCTACTTGTTACATTACAAATATAGTATAGTATTATGATATTTTATAAATATAAATTAATTTCTTTATGGATCATAACCAAGTAGAATATTAGAGAAAGAGACGGCTTACGAGTAGCGGCGGTGGTGGTGGTGCCGGAGCTGACGAAGTGACGCCTGCCAACTGATACAGTTTAGGGCTTTTATTGAGCTGTTTATTAGATTTCTGAGAGGATAAAGCTAAAGACATCTCGGACATAGAAAGGCTCCATGATCTGCATAGAAACTCCATCGGCTCTCTAGGAGTTTTAGGTTGAGTAGGGAACGGAGGATACGTCGCTGGGGTCGACGAACACTCCGACGTCTCATTTTCTAGCGCCGACGACAAAGTCAAGCTCTCGTTATCGTCTTCTTTCTCGATTTCTACTTCTTCTGGTACTTCTTGTAGCTCATATGGAAACAAGTTTAACGTGTGGCCTTGATCCATTTGGCTCACCAGATCTTTGTTTTGTGAAGATATTCAATCACTTGGCTCACACTGTGTAGTCTTTTGTTTTTATGTTTGTGTGTATGTGATGATAATATCTTGTATATATTATCATATGCACACACTGACACACACCATGGTTGATGTATATATAGAGATGGCTACAGTTATGAGTCAAAAGAGAGCAGCTCTGACAAGGCAAGTTTTAATGCAAGGGTTGGATCTCGTGCTTCTATTGTTTTGATAGTCTTTATTCTTTTTTTTTAAACAATATATATATATTCTGTCGAAATGGAGATTTGGGAAAAAATCGTACTAGTTTTAATGAAATTTCTACATATTTAATAAAATATTTAATTGACTAGTTTGTTTAATAACGTTCAGTTATAGAATTCAAGTTTGGTTTGGATCCGCTAATTGGCTTCAACCATTACTGAAATATAATTGGAAATGTTGGAACTTTGATCTCTCAGTTTGCTATAGTGTGAACTTTCTTCTATGTTAGTTAAGAATTGTTTTTTCTTCTGAAATTAGCTTATTTTCTATGATGCTCCTTTTCATAAGTTGATTTTCCATATGTAGACTACATGTGCAGAAATCTTTGCTTGTCAAAAACGTGGACTACATGTGCAGAAATCTTTGTTTGTCAAAAACGTGGAGTTACTTGTGTGTCAAATTATTTTTAATTAATTATCAAGGTGATTTCAGGTTATATTGAAGTTTAATACTAAAATATAAAATATAATTCATAAAATTTACCTTTTATAAAGATACTAAATACGGATTGTAGCAACTGATATGGATATATATGATAAACAATGATTTATCGTTTGTTAAATATCACACCGATATATATGGCTTGCACATGGATGATATTGTAATTTATGTAGAAAAGGTTGAGATATCAAATATAGACAATAGTGTAGTTGAAGCAGCTTATTTAGGATAATCAAACACCAAATTCTCAAACTTAGATCAATTTTGAGTTGAAATCAACATTTGATAGTTTGTCAGTATCAGTTCGTACGTACCTCACTCATCATCTTCAATTGTAGCTAGGTTTTTTAGCATATCTACTTTTTTTTACTTAAACTAACAGGACAATATCTAAAGAATTTTCTGTACGTACCATTTTTTCGTTTTTTTACGTACGTACCAATTTTCATAGTGGTCAGAATTTGTTTTCCTCTTTTTGTTAAACGGCATTTTGTTGGCTTATGCTCGATTCTTTGTAATTTTGATGTTGAAAATATATGTTTTTAAAGTTATATTACGAATGATCAATATATTCGCCATAGTACTAACTTCACGAGCTGTGAAATGAGACTACTACAATCAATGGGTGCTTATCGGTTTTCTCGTATGTTACGTACCATTATTTGTATTGTGGTCATGCTCTTTTGTGTGTTAATACTTTGATAGTTGTATTTTGGGTCAATTCTGAACCAAAGTTATTTTGGCAGTAGTTTTATCATCTCCTATAGTTTTTTCAATCTTTACTTTGTCCAATTCCAAACGAGATAAGTCTCTGTCGCTTTAGGATTGGTATATAACCTGCAAATTTTTTTAAAATTTAGTGAAAGCTAACCAGACTTCAATAATGCAATGAGATGGTGTTGTCTGGTCCCATCATATAGATAGTTTTTCTTGTCTTAGTAAACTGAATTAAAAACAATAATACTGATAGTATAGTCATGCAGCTAAAGTGTGATTAATTAACTTTGCAACTATATTTTTTTCTACAATATTAACCTTACTAATATAGTTCGTATCAAGCATGAAAAATAAATGTTTCATACTAAAGCTTGAGATACCTACTGCTTGAATCAAAACTACGTATAAACATGAATTCCCAATGTTTTGGCAAATATCTACTAAACTCAAAGAACTAATTTCATATCACCAAAATTTTTGGAAGGATTTGAAAAATTATTAGTAAACGATGAAACGCACACGTTAATGGAGTTAGCTTTTGTAAGGTGCTTGATGGAAAGTAATTGTACGAAAGAGAAAAAGAAGAAGTACAAAACGGTGGAGAAGATCAAAATCTTGCATGAGGTGGGAGTTAATTGTCTTGTTTGGTGCAAAGTCATCTTCACTTTCACATTATGGCGGTCCATTAATATAAACAAAACCTTATTGAATAAAAACTTGCAAGTCCCACCACATTTACATACCAAATTATAATTACAAATTACAATTTCTCTATTATTTTTAGGATTATAATACGACTGATTTTGCAATTGACCAAGCTTTAACAAGTTTATTTTTTTCATAAGTTTCTGTTTGTGTTTGCATTCTTAGTTTATTTTAAAGTTATTTAAAAATTCCGATTATTTACAAGGATTAGTTGAGTCATTGCGACTGCACTAAACTAGAAATGTTTACTTTAAGTTTTTGTGTTAATTTGTTCCTGGTTGTTGAAATTTCTAAAATGTAACTGGATGTAGTTAATGCAGACTGGCTATAGTACACTATATGTTTCTATTTATTAAAAAAAAATGTTTCTATTTATTTACTTTTCCCCTAAAATTCAGATACATTTTGAACCAGTTTGTTTATAAGAAAAATTGTGATTTAGTTTAATATTGATTCTAAAGGATATATAAAAATAAAACGTTTGACCCTAATTTTTGTTTTCCAAAATGTATTTAATTTGTTTGGTTAAATGGAGATGAAATAATTGGGTGTACGTGAGCTGTAGTCGCTGTAGTGTCAACTGTACCACACAGCTCGAAACGACATCCTCCACCTGATTTCAATGTGTTCATTATGGTATGTGTCTGTTCTTTCTTCTATTCTATCTCTCACGCGTTTTAAATCATTAACTTCACACACCACCGATTCTTTAATTCTCTATTGTTTGTATCTAATATTTCTCCAACTAATTTTTCTTTTGTTTTGTCTCTACAATATAAAATCTAGAATAATATAATCATAGTTGCATTATTGCCTAAGCTGCTACTTCTTTATGGACTGGCATGTACTATCAATTTAGAAAGCTGAAAGTGAAAACCATACCCGACGTTGACGAGAAAGACGAAAGAGATATGAAGAAGCCGTGGAGATTATTGTCGGTTGCACGCGCATTGAACACGAGGAAATATGATTGGTTTAGTCGGAATGAAACTGTTCTTAGTTCTTACCTTTATGGATGAAGTCATTTGCTTACGCGACTTTTTGATGTAAAGAAAGTAATGTGGATGGCAATAACTGTATAAATAATTTTTTTCACTGTATATATAATTAAGGAGGCTACAGTTCACATATCATTATCGGAACAAATTCCAAGAAATAGAACGATGGCACATATAATGACGAATAGTACATTGGATATGTTCGCGAATTTGGGCTATCAAGAAACTTGTTCCGACTCAATAAGGCCCCATTGACATTATTACCACATCACTCTTCGTTACCTGGTCCGTATTAATTTTGATTCTTAAGAGCTCGATCCTTTGCTTGCTGGAGGAGCATGCATCATGCATGTTCTGTAACTGTTACGTCATCCATTTATCTTAAAGAAGATCACTACATTGATTATTTTTCTACTACCCTTAGACGAGATTCTGATAAACTACTGCCAGGATATCTAGCAGCCAACGCCTTAAGGATCAAATATCAATGTTACCCCATTCAAGTATCAAACCCATTTTTGGAAAAAACAGCTAATGTAGAAAGCCATAGTAGTAGGTAAAGTTGCTATCTTCTTTGTGAATACAAAGTTTCCACTAATATTAGAGTTTCAATTGAAAGAAGAGAAAAGAGACCAAAACTTGATATGATGAAAAGAAGTTGAGAAAGGAATCAAATCCTTTTGCTCAACTCAGTTCAGCTTGGCTTTTACTAACCAACCCTCCTATTTGACACTTGAACACACACAAAAGCTAAAGCTCAATGAAAAACTCTATTATTATGTATGCAACGTTAATCAAAGCTCGTCGTGGCCTTCTTCTTCTTTGGCAGCTTCAGATTCAGAAGAACTGGTGGAGTCTTCTGAGCCTTTTGATTTATCCTCCTCCGTTGCGTTCTCTTTCTTGGTTGCTTTCTCTATCTTTGGCTTTGGCTTTGGAATCCTATTCACCTTCGTCACCTATACATATTTTTATTTTAACCCCCAAATTAATGAAAATTCCTTTTTGTGACTTTAATTATTTATCAAACTCGTTTCGTGTACCTTGTCTTGCAGAGTAAATACTTTGGCGTACACTTCATCGGACGTGAACACTGGCTTGCTCCACAGAGCAGTCCTGTGACATTAGTTTTGTTATGTTAACTCTCTCGCTCTCTAATTTTAAAGACGTTAAAAGGAAAGTAAACGAAGCAAAGGCTCACTTTTTCTGCTCAGCTTCATTCTTCTCCAACCAGCTTTTTACTTTCTCTGCTTCCTTTGAGACCTGAATCAGAATAAACGCAATTTTAGCAGAAGCTCGCCAAGAATTGTTACAGAGGCTGTGTGTTTTCACTTAGATGAGCAAAACAACCTCGTTGATTTTTTCTTTTGGAAGCCAAGTTTTGTTAGTCTCCCACTCTTTTATGATCTGTAAACGTGGTTGAAACTCAACTGTCTTAGCTTTTTCTATCATGAGAAAACTGCAAAAGTCATGTAATGTCAGTCACAGCGTACCTCCTTCACTTCGGTAAGGTATTTTTGAGCGTATTCAACTGCTACGGGTCGTGCTGTAAGCTCATCCGATCTGTACAGATATATATATATAGCAAATATTTTATAAGAAATACTTTTTTCTTTTGCAAGCAAGCTCTGTTCAATCAATATTATGAGCAGAGAACAAACCGCAAAGATATGGGACTGCCAATAGCTTTTAGTGAGTCAAGCCGCTCCTGAAACTCTGTGGCATTAGCATCCTCACCGTCCATGTAAAGCCAATCTTGCACCTGAAGCACACCAGACACCCACACAGTGTCAAACCCTTACACTCATCACTGGAACCCAATGGAAAGGTTCAAAATAAAAATTATACTTGCCTCATCAAGCTTCTCAATAAACGCCTTGCGCTCTTCCTGGGTGGAAATCTTTTCAAATTCAGGTGTTTCTAGCTGTTCATTGACCAAAAACAAAACCAATGCATTGAGTTTGAGAAGAATGCCAGCTTAAGACATATAGTATAGAGAGAACAATGAAGTAACGGAGATAGTGATCTATATAAAGCCACACACACCTTCTCTTTGGTAGCATATATATAAGATTCAAGGTTGTTCTTTAACTCGGCCGTTCTTCTTCTTTCCCTATCCTTCTTGTCCAAGGCTTCTAATTTTGTCTTAGCTTCAGTAAGAGCTTCTTTCGTAAAAGGTGCTCCAGGTCCAACAGTTTTCTCAACTACCTACAAGTCATATAATTCGAAAATAACTGGTTAGTGGTGATGATACTAATCAAGAAAATTTTGGAAACAGTAAAGCCAGAATACACACCTTCAGAGGAATCCTAAATGTCCGCTTTTTCAGTTTTTTTTCTGTCCCCAGGTCTACCACAGCTGGTTCTTCAGCAGTGCTGTTTCCAGCATCAGCTTGTAGCTCCTCTTTATTTTCTTGTGAATTCTCGTCAGAGGCAGCTCCGGTAGAGGCATTGCCTGTTGTTGAGGTTGTGTTATTCTCGATAGTCACGTTCTTCTTAGGAACCTCTACCCATTCTGTGATTTCAAGGACAGCGTCTCCCCGATCTAGACTGAGAATCCCACTTCTACTTAGAGAGAAATGCAGATTTGCCTTGATAGGTGCTGATAGATTCCGGGAAGAATATCTGTCAAGATCAAAAAGTTCTATTTATTAGAAAACCTCTGTTCTCTATAAACGGAAAGCAGCCATAAAAATGCAAACGGTAAGCTCTTACTTCTCAGTTGCATCCGTCAAACCAGAAACAGAATACTGTGCAAACACAGGGGAGGTTATTCCTGGGGGTAGGATATCCTCGGACTCATAAGCAAGTGACACGTCAAAATCTTTGTCAAGGACAAATGTTCTGAACATCTGTGAAAGTATCAGGTACATAGAGTTACTACAAGACAGACTACACACTACTAAGCTTCAAAAGGTTGTGAATGCAATGATGTACCTTGCTGGGTAGCTTTTTCATCCGTGGTACGAGTTGTTGCTTTGTGCTCTCATCTTTCTTCACATCAGGGCCTTCCAACTCAACTAGAAATCCATAGGGGGAACCATCAACAATACCTAGCCTACGTTTCAATTTGATTCCATCGCTCAAGTTAGCAGCATGTAGTGCTGAGCCGAGGACAATAGCCTCATCAGCATCCAGATGTTTGTCTAAATCTTGCTTCCCAATAAATTCCTGGATCGTGCTCTGTAATTATAAAAAGGGGAGAAAAATCAGATCAAAAGCGAACAATCCAATACTTTGGATGTAGAAGTCGAATTGATTAGCTTCAAGATCATGAATATTTACCTGTAGTTTAGGGACTCTAGTAGCTCCTCCTATTAGCTCTACTGCATATATATCATCCATCTTCAAACCTGAATGCTTGAGCACGTCTTTTAAAGGTGTAAGAGATCTTTCCCAAAGATCTTTACAGAGTTCCTCAAACTTCTCACGGGAAATTGTGCTCCTGAAAGAAAACGTTAAGTTAGAATTCCACGCGAATCATAAGGTTCGGCCTGGCAAGATACCGAAACATTGTTAGACTTTAGTTATACCTGAAGTCACGATCATCATGGAGAGATTCAACAGATATTGGAGCCCCAGTGTTTGCACTCAAAATTTCTTTTGTACGTTTGACTTGTTTCTTTAATTTAGCCATTGCTTTAGGGAACTTCCTCACATCAACTCCATTACCGAGCTGCTTGTTAAACTCATCTGCAAAGTACTCTACCAAGCGAATCTCCATACTCTGTCCTCCAAGTCCCGAGTCCCATCTTACATCCTTGACCTACATTCACATAAATAGACAGAATGAAAGAACTAACATGAGTAGGCGGAGCTTATGTCACACATGATCCCAAAAAAAAAAACTGAAGAAACCACAAAATTTAATAATCTAAATGTATATTAATAGCATAATTTACCTGAAATTGGTTGACAGAAACAGTCTTGCCAAACTCCTTCTCATTGTAAGCAGAGTAATAGACAAGCGTTGCATAAGTACTACTCGAACCCATGTCATAAAATATAACATGTCTCGACCCATTAGAGAAATCCTTATCAATCCCATACTGCAAAGCTGCACCAGAATGCTCATGAACCAAGGAGAGGACATTAACCCCAGCCAACTGAGAAGCCTGGATCAAACCCCGTCTCTCCGCCTGCCCGAAGTAAGGTGGAACCGAAACAACCATATCCTTCACCGGGATCTTCGCATGGAACTCAGCCAGGTCAGACCCATAACCCAAGATCATAGCCAACAACTCCTCCACCGAGTAAACCGTCGTCCCATCATCAATCTTAACACCAACCGCACCTCTAGAATCTTCAACGATATCAAACGGCAAGTACACAGAGTCAATGAAATCCTTGACATGCTTAAAAGGCTTCCCAACCATGTCCCTAATCTGTGAATAAACTTTATTAGGGTAACGAGCAGTGATTCCTGCAGCTTCCTCGCCTAGTAACCTGTCACCGGAGTGGAAGGCCACTAAACTTGGGGACTTCCTCTTGGACATCTCGTTAATGGCTACAGAGATTGGGCTCTGTCCTCTTTTGATGTTAACTACGGCGACTTTCACCCATTCTGAACCTAGATCTACGCTTGCAACAGCTGATTCCGATGGAAGAGGCAGTAAAGAGAGCAATGACAAGAACAACACTAACACGGTACACATCTTCTTCCTCATTTTCCTATCGTTAACTAAAACACCGAGATTAGAACCGCACTTCCTCTGCAGGAAATTAAAAAACGAGTCAAGAACCCTAGAAACAGAATGATTCGATCTCGACTTCAAATCGATCACGACCGATCAGATACACAATTAATCAGCTCTAGGAGAGGTTAAGGACTACAAACACAGAGTAAAACTAATGAAATCTAAGACGAAATCTTAAGATTAAGCAATGTTCTCAGGAAACAAACAGGAACAATCGAATGCACGAAGAAAATAGCAATCGGGGCATGTAAGTTGAACCTAAGATAGTTTGTGAGATCATTTGTGATTTGAGAGTGGGAAGCGAAGCTACATACCAGTTTCCGAGCTCCGATCGCATTCTCCGGAGGAAATCGATTTGCAGATTCAGAGGATCTCTCGAGAAAACTAAAGTGAACAAACGGAGACGAGAGTGTGTGTATATATTAACGGAGAAGAGAGTTATCAAAGGTGCTTATAAAAATAAAATGCTGAGGTGGAACTGTGTTTAAGAGATGCCACCAATGGTAGTTTTCCACGTGTGAAATGTGACACGTGCTGAGATGTGAGACGCTTAGTGTGTTGGTGATTACGCTTTGTTGTAGAGTGGTAGGCCTAGAAGTTTGGAGTGTTCTTTGGTTAAAACCAGGTGTAAAACCTCTGACATAATAAGAGGGTTTACCCCAAACGCTGGGCCGTATTAGTTTTGACGTGTTCTGACGTTGGATTGGGAACATAGAGTCATACACACATTTGAACGTAGATCATCATTCCAATAATTTCCCATAAAAATTGGGTAATCTTGAGAGTGGAGCCATAACAAAACAATCAAACATGAATTGATATAAACCCAGATATTCTGTTTTCTTTGATTTAAAAATGAAGTACAAACAAAAAAATTTACAAGGCAAAAAAACTAGATTTGAGGTAATAATATAAGACAAATACAAGACGAGATAGTTTAGGTGGTGTTTCAAAACCAGAAGGAAAACAAACAGAGAGGTGGCTGTTATGTATGCCTACTCGATAGAAGTATCTATAAACACTTGAACCAACAAGTAGCTAGCTACATGGGAAGCTCCTATCCCTCTCTCTCCTCTACATGTGTTGATTGCTCAATCTCCTTACAACAGCTGAAACAACATTGCCACTTTTCTTATCAGATAATGTAGATTTTTGGTACGTTATTATTCTCCTTCAAAGTTTTTATTCTTAACCTACCTGGAAAAATCCACCGACCTTTGCACTGATGATGCAGCAGAACCGGTTTGACTATTCTGGGAAAACCTCGTCCCGCTCACTGTCTGCTGAAGACAAATGACCATGACCATGTCCAGGTCTGGTGTTGTTGTGTACCTCTTCCGGTATATCTTCTTCCTCGTCATCCTTTGATGTTTTGTCGTAAGAAAAAGGTCTCTGACAAATGCAAGATTGCGGGTACTCGTGGAAGTCACCGCGTCCTGGTCTGAACTCATCAGGATCACCCATGAATCCTCGCTGACAAGATTTCACTTTCTTGGCGAAAGTGTGCCACTCCATCTTCTCTCGGTCCATGAACAAAGCACTAAGCTTCTTCGCATTAGGCCTTATGGTCCTCTTATGCCCCATGTACCTCCTGTAATCACATACTCAGAAAGTGAGATCATTCTCATGTCTGATAAGTCTAATGGTAACAAGCAGAGAGGCTTTGTTTACCTTCGGCCTGCAAGAATCTTGGCCATGTTTCCATTATTGTTAGTGATAAAGACGTCACTTTCGTCGCTGACTATGTAGTCAATAGCAGCAAGGCGTGAAGAGAAGGGAAGCAAAGGCTTGAGCTCATCATTAGCAAGCATTTCCTTAGTGTAAAAGTTTGGAAACAACTCTCTGAGTGGTCTCAGTGTCTTTTCGCCACCATATATCTCTCCAGACGCAACGTAGATGTATGTGTTATTAGCAAAACCAAGAGCGCGCAGCATTAAGCCCACTTCATGAGGTGTAAGAGGGCATTTCCCACGCTTTCTTTCCTCCAGAGGGTCCAGATCCTGCAGTGGTTGCCCAGTGAGACATTGCAACTCCAAACTACTTAAACAGAATAAAAAAGGATCACTCACCGGCAAAGTGTCCCATCGTTTTCTTATTTCTGCCAGCTCAGCTCGCTCTTTTCCACCACCGCCAAAGTCACAACCAGAAAAGGCTAGCATGTCTGGTTCAAACCTGCAATTTAAGTATGTGTGGTTATGTACTTAGCATGAAGATGCAGACGCCATGCTTATATTACATGAAGTGAAAGGCTGTTAAAGAAGAGATCAGAGAAACAAGACTGTTTGTTAAATGGGCGAACCTCAAGTGGACAGCTATAAAACGTTTGGCCATCTTTCTCATCCTCTTGACCACTTTCATTCCAACTGATTGTATGCGCTTTGTGAATCTTAAAGCATTATAGTTGACCCTGCAGCGCAACTTTTGCATGTCTTCGTCCAGATCATTTGCTAGTCTGTAGTCAAACTTCGTCAATTGCAAAACCTGCAAGATTTAAAGGACCATGAACATGCTCCTACCATAATAGTAATACATATTGTTCTATTAAATGAATAAACACACAATTTGATTCTTAGGTGAGGCGGAGTCTTACATGTCTCCTGGAGAGAATTGGCAACACTTGGTCGAGATAATACTCGGGAGTAGACTTTCGAGGGACACGCATGGTATAAGGAGGTTTCTCCATGGACCGCATGACTCTGTCAGGAACTCTCTTTACTATAGTCACATCTTTTGTGAGGGTAGAGATGAACCAGTTAACGTCAAAAATGTCATTGAAGTC
The DNA here is from genome assembly GCA_016432835.1 of Brassica nigra. NCBI lineage: Eukaryota > Viridiplantae > Streptophyta > Magnoliopsida > Brassicales > Brassicaceae > Brassica > Brassica nigra. The sequence continues at coordinate 7,843,173 of CM028247.1, read as the reverse complement.
ACTACACAGAAAACAAAAAAAAACAAATTCAGAATGATTCATTCACATAAGAAACTGATAAGGACAACATGTTCATTTTGGCAAAACTTGCTAAAAGAGTTACCTGTCATCTTTCCAATAAGAATGGTGATCCAACTCAGGTACAACTAAAGTAGCATTAAGAATCCGTGCAACAACTACTGCATCTGTTATCTGCTCATAAAGACAACATATAAGGCGAAAAAAGCAGGTCTCAGTGAGCAATATAACTATACTTGAGACATAATATCACTTACTCCTGTTCTTTGCTGGTTCAGACCTCCACTAGCCGCAATAAGCAAATACCCATTAGACGATTGCCCCTGGACAGCAGCTGCATATGCCCAAAACAAGATTGTGAGAGGAAAAATTTAAAGCCTAATGTACTTGTACATCAACAGATCCCCCATATTAGTATTGCCAGGAAGCAAATTGAGATTTTAAAGAAACTACAAAAAAGGTAGAGCCAAATTTGCTACCAGATCAATAAAGTCACAGACTTTCCTTACTAGAATCCAAGATCAACTAGGAAAGAACTAAAGTTTTTCACTTTTCTGACACTTACGTGGGAAGTTCCGTCCCCGTTCACTGCATCCATAGAAGAACTTGGAATACTTTGACTTCCATACATCAATTGGTTCCCTACGGCTCATATCCTGAGAAAATATCCAAATTTCAAGAACTCAGTTAGAACAAAACCGAAGACTAGATCAAGTAAAGCTGAAGCTGCAATTCAGAAAAAGGTACCAGTAGGCTCCGTTTGCTTAGTTGCTGAGAATACCACTCGAGGTGAGAGACAACATGACCGGTGAAGAGTGAGATGACACCTAAGGTGAAAAGCATGAACCCACAGACCCATGTCCACATCATCGTTCTCTTGGGCTGACCCGAGAAAGATCTCCACCTCCATAATAACCCGCTCTTGTTTCCACCACCGTTGAGCTGAGGAGGCGAGTTCGTCTTCAGCAGCCTCACGCTCCAGCCCCACACCTCAGCTACCAATTTCATCACTACGGAAATGCCATCTCCCCCACGAAGACTCGGGGGGAACCCACCGGAATCTGATACAAACCGGAAATTAGAAGAAGGTTCTTGATCCGGAGGTTAAAACAGATCGGAGGATTAGGGTTTTGAGAAAAGTATATGTAAAGGATCTCTCTCTAGTCTCTATACTATAAAGTTTAGATTTTTCGAAATGGTTAAGACAAAACGGAGAAGAGACAGTATAAGCGTCCGCCTTTTTGTTCTGTTTTTTTTTTTATTTGTGCTAATTATTCACCTGAATTAATTAACGAGAACCGAATAAAATCAACCCGGAATTAATTTCAACCATTAAATATTAAACCAGTTTCTACGTCACTTAGCACCGAGTAAGGGCCCGACTGGTTCAAACGCTGTTGATTGCGGTGAGGAGTTTACTGACGCGGTTGGTTTCGCGTTATGTTGCGTTTTGTATGACGTAACGCTTGAAAATTGTTGCGTTTGTGGGATGTTTATGACTGGTTGATTATGAGATATTATAGCGGTTTAATAATAAATTACCAATATAAACATATTATAATATTATAAAAATAGAAAAACTTACTTTTGTGATAAAATATAATAATTATTAATATAATATGATTAATAATAATATTATGTTTATTTATTTAATTTTAAATAGTTGAAAATTATAATTTTAAAATATATTTTGAAGATTTAAATTAAAACTTTTAAAGAATATTTTCTTTCGTTTTATATATGTTTATATCTTTATAAATGTATATATATATTAAGTTTCAAAAAATTCTAATCATGAATAGATAGTTTAAAGTTTTTATAAAACAAATTATGACATTGTTTGTGAATTTAAATTAATATATAAACTGTGTATATATTTTTATTTATAATATTTCCATTTTTGATTTTTAATTTTAATTTTAAAATATTTAGAAAAATAATTCTATATTTTGTATCCAACCAAATCACCAGAATCAGAAACGCTAATTGGAACCAGCTTTTGATTTTAAGAGGTTGAGCGGTTTCGATTTGTAGGGTCAGATGATTGTTTTGAACGCTATCAATCACAAAACCAAAATTGGTGGTAGGAAACCAGTCAAACCCTAAGACTTGCTTTTAAAGGCTTGTGGGGTTTCTTTTAGTGAACTAGCTCATTTTAGAAAAAAAAATTAGGTTATCCTATAGAAAAATTAACTAATACTTTCTCTGTCTCTAAAATACAAATGTCTGAAAAATATTTATAAATTAATAATTAATAGTTATAAATTATAAATTCAATTTAATTTTATTTAAAATTGTAGGAAATAACTAATTACAAATATTTATTAAATTAATTAAAATTATCTATAGAAAATACTACTATTTCTATTTTTCAAAAATAAAATTTCTAAATTTATTACTTTACTCCACAGAGATATAAAAGATATTTTAATATTAATTAAGAATACTTAAATTGATCAGATAGCAATGATTACTATTACAACTATATAGTAAAATAAATGATAAATTTAATTATAAATATTTTATATTTTAATATGAGAACATTTTAGAAATTTTATCTTTCAGGAACAGAAAAAGAATATAGTAGTTCTTTCGTTTATGAAAATGTTATTTAACACTTCTCACAAATTAAAACTATTTTTATCTTTAATAATTAGATTTGTTTAACTAACAGTTTTGACTAATAATAGTTTTTAGATAAATAAATGTGTAAAAATATTTTGTAATTAATATTGAAGTTAAAATATGTATAAATCATATTAAATTTATGATGTGATATGTTTTTTTTTTGTAAACTATGATGTGATATGTTTTATATAACAAAAAGTGTTTAAATGACACTGTCAATGATATAAATGGAATAGTAATTTAAATTACGTAGAGAAATTTTAGTATTCCCTTCGTTTTTAATATAAGTCGTTTTAGAGGATATTATTTGTTCCAATTTATATGACGTTTTCGGTTTTCCATTTAAAATTTATTAATAGTTAATGTAGTATAATCAATTATGATATATCTTATATTTTTTCATTAGTTGATTTGTGGTTAGGTAAAAAATTAATAATGTTTTTGTTTAGAAAATATAAGAAATTAATGTTTTTTTAATCAATGTGCATAGTTCTAAAACGACATATATTAAGAAACGAGGGAGTAACAATTTGCTTCATTCATATCTTTTTGAAAACAGAAACTAATCGACGGAAGAAAACATATCTGTTATATGAGAATCAGTTATCAAATTTAAAGGTAGTTGTGATGGGTGATGTGATACAGTATTAACACACGTGTCCGTCGCAAAACGACCTGCAAGTTATGATCACACGATAACCAAATCGAAATTACTCCTACACCTAACTGAACTGGTTTATACGGCTTTTGCCATAACAAGCTAGTTTTGTTTAGTTGGATGATTGGACCACAGGCTTCCTCATTTGTAGGTTAATTAATTTGGTCACGTTATGTAGTTCAATCACGTTATGTAGAATCGATGCCTTTAGATTGATTTTGACCTAAGCGTTACGAACAACAAGTGAAGCTGATCATATTATCAGAGATTTTAAAATTTGTAACGATGATCTCTTTGTGACATCAGTTTTGATTTCACGTGATCATTCTGATTGATTGGAATCATCGTGACAATCTTGTTTGATTTTGGTTTACTGTATGATTGAGTAATGAGTTTGCTTGTTCTTTGTTCAGTACAACACTTAGCGATGAAGCCAGGAAAATCAGCTTTGAATCCCCACGCAGGAGCTTACGTACCACTCTCGAAAGAAGAGGGTGGTTCTGCAAAGCCCGCTGCTGCTGACACACTACACGTGCAGTACCAACCCTGTGGAGCATATGGTTATGATGGAGTCCAAGGAATGGGAAGTTTTTCCAGGTTCTCAAATGCACACGCCAAAGACAACATCATCTTCTCACAATCAGCAGATGAGGGAAGAGAAATTTGATTTGTTGCACGAGTCTATCATGGATACTTACTTGGCCAACTATGGTGATTTGGATACAACCATCGACATGAATCAGCTGCTCGAGGTAAATTCATTCAATCACTTGATCAGGAATATGTGTGTGTTTGAATTCTGGGTGGAAACATGCTCTAACATAACATCATCCGTGCAATAGCTTTGTTAACAAGTTTAACATATTAATTCTAATCCTAATATTATTACATGCCTCCAATTCTAAACTTCCAACACAAATTTAAACTCGAAAATCTTTCTTATTCATAAAAATTATATTTTTTCTTTGTAGAAAAGCAACTCATATAGTATTCATTAGAGCAATTCATCCTTTTTTGGATACATACAAAACATTATTTACATATTCACATTATATAATTAGTGTTAATCACTTTAATTAAGCATGTGTTTCCTTTTCTTTTTTTACATATCTTACTATGTTAGGTCAGATTAATGTTATATTATTGAGATTAATGGTACTCACCTTATAATGTTAGGTCCAGGTGTGTTTGTAGTATTTGATTTGTTCAAAGTTTTATATGTTTTTAAAATACAGTGGTATGCATCTTTTTTTTTGTCAACAGTGGTATGCATCTACTATGCATGCAGTAACGTGAGCTTTTTTTTTTTTTTTTAATTAACAGATAGACGGTGGAAAAAGGAGGTTGGGGCCGACAAAAAATAAATTAATATTTAGGTTGGGGGTGGGGAAGGTTCGCACAATTAGGTTATCCGAAGATCGAGAGAGAGATGGAGGTGGAGACGATAACGGCGTCGAAGGATTTGTGTTTGTACAATACGATGACGAATCAGAAGGAAACCTTAAAGCCAATCAATCCAGGGAAGATCGGAATGTATGTCTGCGGAGTCACACTTGGCAGTTACGATTCCGTCAACCTCGACGCTGCTCGAACATTCGTTGCTTTTGACGTCCTTTACAGGTGTGGTCTCTCTTCTATTTCCCTCTCCACACCACACCAATGTTGTTAACTTTGAGTGATTCTGTTAAACATATATGCATGCATGAATTATGCAGATACTTAAGGTACTTGGGTTACCAAGTTAATTATGTGCGGAGTCTTGGAGACCTTGATAACATGGTATGTATGTTCCCAGTGATATCTCTTTTTTTTTTCTCTCTGCTCCAAAGTAAAAAAAAAAAAAAGTCTCTCTGAATATTATTACTGCAGCTATTCTTTAAAGCTAAGGTCTATGGGGCGAACCCAGTAGACTACAGCAGTCGCCTCCACAAGCAGTATCTTGTAGATATGAATGCTCTTCAGTGCCTCCTTCCCACCCACGAACCTCGTGTCAGTGACCATGTGGAGCACATCATCAATATGATTATAAAGGTCATTGAAAAAGGTTATGGGTATCAAGTGGGTGGTGATGTTTTCTTCTCGGTCCATAAGTCACCAAACTATGGTCAACTACTTTCTAGTCAATCACTAGCTGGTAATCGAGTCAGTGAGGGTGTTGCGCTTCTTGATCTAAAAAAGCGCAATCCTGCTGACTTTGCACTGTGGAAGGTATGACCAGTTTTTTATTTTTTTCTTTCTTTTAAGTCAGTAAAATTTGTTCTTTATTATTTATTTATTATTATGCTGTGAAGGCTGCAAAACCTGGTGAAGAACCAAGCTGGGAGAGCCCTTGGGGACTAGGAAGACCAGGACCGCACGTAGAGTGCAGAGCAATGAGCACCCTTTACCTCCCTCCGAGATTTGACATTCACGGTGGTACTGCAAATCTGAAATTCCCGCACCATGAAAATGTGATTGCCCAGACTTGTGCCACTTGTGAAGAAGATAGTAGTGGCGCGAATTTCTGGTTGCACAGTGAGCACGTCATCAACAACAACGACCCGAAGTTGCTAAGACATTGTCGATATTTTACAATTAGAGAAGTAAGTTTTTCTTTTTATCTTGGTTCACATAAATAAATTTAGTCTCTGTTGTGCATTTGTGGGGCTAATATGCAGAATTGTGTAGATTATGGTCATGTATCACCCACTGGCTGTGAGACATTTCTTGATGAGTGTGCACTACCGCACTTCCCTGACCTATACCATGTACGAGGTAGAGGTTTCGTCAGACTCTTTATATAATGTATATCAGGTACAACAGTGCTTTCCCAACTTTGAATTAATTGGTTTGCCAATGTTTATTTATTTATTTTCATCTCTTCATCCTCTTTTTTTTTTTTTATATAGACATTACAAGATCTTGTTGAAGCTCTGGCTCCATATCAAGAAGCATTAAAAGAAAAGAATAGAAAGTATAAGCAGACTTCAGAAGCTCAAGACGCTATTAAGATATTGTGGAGGGATTTTGAAGAGAAGATGTCAGACGACCTGAACTCACCTCCCATACTCAGAGGCGCGTTCCCAAGAACGATGAAACTCATCAAGGTTTTAATCACCAAACTCAAGAAAAAGAAGAGGATGTCGCTGGTTGTGTCACTGGTGGAGCTCGAGAAAGCAGCGAGGGGAATCCTCGATGTGCTTGGTCTGCTCACGAGTCTGAGCTACCAAGAGCTTTTGAAAGAGATGAAACAAAAGGCATTAGCAAGAGCAAAATTAGGGGAAGAAGAAGTATTACAGTTGATTGAAGAAAGGAAAACGAGACGGTTCCTGCGAGACTTTGTGAAAAGCGACAAGATTAGAGCTTGGTTGAAAAGCAGAGGAATCTCCCTCATGGATATTCCTGGAGGAAAAGACACTCTGTGGAGGCCCTCCTTCCTTTTCAGCCCTCAGCCTAAACCTGGAAAACACACTCTGTGGAGGCCCATGCCCCATTGCAGCTCTAAGCCTTAACCTGGCGAGTCAAAGGCCTTGATCATTTTAAACTTATGCTTCTTCTGCAGCGTTATGAACTCTTTTTATGTGTCTACTCCTTTTTTTTTTTTAATTTATGTTTTGTTGTTGTCCAATGGAAGACATATTGATGACTTAGGGCCTTATGTCTAAACGAATGCTGTTTTTATGCCTTTATTGGAATTCATATTTTCTCAGTCGCCCCCTGCCATCGTTGTCTTCATTTTATGCCAATAATCACACAGATTGTGTTAAGTTCCAGTAGGGTGTGAACATACAAATTCGTGCTACCGTCACACATTGTGCTAAGTAAGTTCCAATAGGAGTGAACGGCATATTGTATTTATGCACCCTTGTTTATCACATAGTACCTGTCATCTACTGTTACGACATACTACATTCATTAACATTATTATATGCTTTTCAGGCTGGTTCTTGTAATTGCAGAATCTGCTGATAGCTTTCTGATTCACATCAAAAGAAGCATAAACCTGGAGGCTGTTCAAACCATATGTGCCATGCTACTTGAAGTTCCAAACATGACATCGAACTCACATGATGCCACACGCACAGCGCCTGCTCGAGATCAGTGAGAGGCAAAAGCGTTCATTGCACTCATGTTACAAGTTGTTGAACTCCACTATTCTTTACAGGGCGATGCTTCTTCACCATTCTCGTTCAGAAAGTGTTTTCCTTATTCAGGTTGGCAAATTCTTATACTCTCTGGCATAATCACTATCACCTCAGAGAAAGCCATTCTCGACCACAAGAATTTCTGGGCAGCGTTTCCTCTCCATTTCGGCATCGGTTTCCTTTGCTTTTGTCTCTCAGCCATTGTGATGCAAAGTCCTCTCTCTTATGACAGTCACAAATTCCATTTGAAAGCAAAATATGCTATCAATATATAACATACTAACTGAAATCCTGTGGTGTTTTAACTGGTAGATACCGGCGTGAGAGAATGTTCATCAATAGAATCATACGTTTCAAGCAGGAATCATGACGATTGACATCAACTAAGAATACACTCGTTATTGGGTTAGCCATACACTTCACATGTTTCTAGCGATTCACATGGTCATCAAATGATACAAGTCTTGGATAAGAATCTACAACGCACTAGAACGCCCTTGTTGACGATCCTTTACTCCGACAGCATCTAGGGTTCCTCGAACAATGTGATATCTCACACCGGGTAAATCCTGAATAAGGTCGAAAATGTATAATGAAAACGTTCACTACGATAGGAATCAGGACTGATCTACAGAAAATGATATAAAACTGAAGATATAAACGATAAATGTTGTTTTTTTTTTGTTGTTTCAACCTCCCTATCTTGTTTAGGAGGAGAGATTATGTGTTTTGTTGGTGGTCTCATCCCACACGTAACCCCTTACTGATCCCTATGGGTTTCTCCTGCAAAGGAACTTTCCTTATAACCAGGAATCTGACATAGTAAACCTTAAAGGGTCTTATTTTTATGCTTGGATAATAGATAACAACAAAAAAAGAAAGAAAGATCCGATAAGTTTTGAAATTGAAATCTACCAAATTCTGGGATTTTTTTTTTTACATCTCTAATTCTGGTCAACAAACTCATTAGACCTCAGCTATACTCCAACGAGGACATTCACATCATCTATGTCACTCATAGCTTAATCAGCCCAATTTATTCACAAAAATCAATCTATTAATTGCAAATGTGGTTTTATTGCCGATTAATACTCTGTGTAGACATATAATTTGAAATGTATATTTTTGGGATGTTCTCCTTGAACCAACATCAACAGTATGAAAAACTCTTATTAATTAACGCCTACCACAGTCTTTCTATATACATATTTTTGAAAATTTACCCAACATAGCATAAGAATTATATTCTAAATGTAGCTCCTCAGTTTTCTTCATCCAATTATCGAGAAGTTTCAAAGATGATATATTCGATGCATTTATATAAGTGTTCTTATTTTTTGAATGTTCAGATTAAAATAGTGTTACGAGTTACTAGAGATGTGAGAAGATAACTCGGAAACAAATTATAGACAAAAAAAAGTAAACGATGACTTGGATTTAATGTGGTTTACTAAATTTCTTATGACTAACAGAAAAATAAAGATTTTATTAATTGGAGACTGAAAATATATACTTTTTGATTATATCATATGAAGGTTAAAGGAAAATGAGATATAAACAAGAAATTCAAGATATCTATCGCTAATGGACTCATGAGTCTAAACTAAAATAAGAATGACGAAACTAAAAACCGCAACCCTTTTCGAAGAACTTTAGAGCATATTTATTCCAGGTTCTTGGTGGGTTCTTGGTGGGGAAGGGGGCCACAAATTGGTGGGGAAGGGGGCCACAAATTGTGGAAACCAAGGAGAAGCCGAAGAAAAAAGTCACCAGAGGAAGAAATGATTTGGTTGGGGTTTTTGAGTTTTCCTGACAACGACCTTGTTTTTTTTTTTTTAAATCGGACAAAAGAAAAATAAAAATAAAAAATAAATTTTTTTTTTTTGAAAAACCTCAAAATGAAGAGCTTGCGAGGAACATGCTCTTATACCTTTGAGATTCCAAGTTAACTACTTATAATGAACCATACCGAATTCAATGCAAATTAACACGTAGAACTATGCCTTTTGGAACATACAATTTTAAACAGACAATTTAGAGAAATAAGAAGAATAAGCTTAGACTTAGTAGGGAGTTATCTAAATCTCTTCAAAAGAAGATATATAAATCTCGCCGGATAAGAGTCTATCAAGATTCAAGAATGATAGTCAAAAGGCTGAGTCTAAAGTTAATATGGTTGTCATAAATAAAAGCATGCATGACCATCTAAAGTTAATCTGTGGCAGGATATAATTGGGTTATTAGTTGTTCTTTTAGGACAAGGATCTTCACATAGTATTCCTAAACCGGACATGATTCAGTTGACCCAACCGAAGCAACTTCCAAGTCATAGTCCAACTTCTAGATTCCTTTTGGGTTTAAAGGTAATCCTCACGTCACTTATATGACTATTTCCCCCTTTTCTATCCCTCTTTCACTTGTCTTCTCGATCGATCCTACCTCCAAGGAACTTATTTACATCTAACCTTTTTTTTTTTGACAAAAGACATTCTAAAAATCTTCAAATCTTAACTTTCAGAATCTTTGAATCTTTCCCCCCACAATCTTCGTGCGTTTTTGGCTATGACTCAGAATTTAATCCATAGAAACAGAGCTCTCTGTTTTGTCTTAATCATCTACGTTCTCTTATTCTGTTTCCCCCGCCGGCTTTTCGCAAGAAACCTACCGGAGGAATATACAACTAGGAACATAACTGAAACAATCGAAGTCAGCAACGCCACGCGGCATGATTTCTCACGTCTTGTAGACGTCCAAGTAGGCAGCCACGTCAGCGGGGTATCCGAGCTCAAAAGATACCTCCACCGTTTCGGTTACGTCAAAGACGATGGCTCTAAGAACTTCTCCGACGTGTTCGACGGCCGTCTCGAATCAGCGATCTCCCTGTACCAACAGAATCTCGGTTTACCGATAACCGGGAGACTCGACACGAGCACCGTCGCCCTCATGTCGTCACCGCGATGTGGCGTTAGCGACACGCACATGATCAACAACGGCATGCACGTAACGGCGCGTTTTACGTACTTCGGCGGTAAGCCTAAGTGGAACCGCGACTCGCTAACCTACGCCTTCTCGGAAACGCACAGACTCGATTACCTGACATCCGACGACGTCAAAATGGTTTTCCGACGAGCGTTCGGCCGGTGGGCGAGCGTGATTCCGGTGAGTTTCAAGGAGGTTGACGATTACAAGACGGCGAATCTAAAGATCGCGTTTTTCGCCGGCGATCACGGCGACGGGCACCCGTTTGACGGGGTCCTCGGGACTTTAGCACACGCCTTTGCGCCGAAGAACGGACGGGTCCACCTCGACGCGGCGGAGACGTGGGTCGTCAACGGTGACTTCGGATCAACGGTCGCGGTTGACTTGGAGTCCGTGGCGACTCACGAGATTGGTCACTTGCTGGGGTTAGGACATAGCTCGCACGAGTCTGCGGTTATGTATCCGACTCTCCCACCAAGGACCAAGAAGGTTGACCTTACGGTTGATGACGTGGCGGGTGTACTCAGGCTATATGGCGCGAATCCAAAATTACGGTTGGATTCACTGACGCAGCTGAAAGATTCTCTTGCAAACGGCGGCGTATCGGAGAGATTCTTGTCGGGGAATGTTACTGGTTATGCTCTGCTGGTTGTTTTGATTCTGTTCGTATAGGTTTGTAGGATAAATAAACAGTGAGGGAAGTGACTTTTGATTATTTTCCATTGCCATATTATGGTGGCTTTCCTAATGGATTATTATTCTTTGATTTATTAAATACTCTGAGTTTTATGTACTTCATTATCGCATAAATTGAAAGATGGAGATGTTACGGTCCACTTCTAATTACACTGCTTCATAGGTGAAGATTGATCAATGATCATGTCTTTATATATTTTTTTGTTCCAAGTAATTAAATATTTATTTTCAAACATCGTTGAATGTTGAGTTGAAATATACATCTATATTTTTTCAAAAAATATACATTTATATTTATGGAAAGAAAAAGAAATATATGATCAAGAAAATATTCTTATAGAATCAAAAATAAATATTGACCTTATCGAACCATTAATTAAAAAAAAAACTAAAATCTAAACCAATGAAGTTAAATTGGTAAACTTAACGAAATTGAGGAGTTTAGTCGAACGAAACGTGACATGGAGTATTTGAATTGCTAGAGAGTAGTGAAAACTCTTTACGTATGCATAAAGTCCTTGAGAACCATTCTTTCGTCTTATCCGCGCGCGTGTATAAGCTCCGAAGAGATTAATGCCCATTTCAAACCGCTTGCGTTTGTTAAGATGTAAGACGCCAGTTTCCTATTTTCAGGTGTCTCTTCGTATCCTTTCCACTCGAACGTCTCGAGATGGGGTAGTGAACATTCTGGCATGTCTACTTTTGTGTCGCAAAGAAGCATATTTGGCAGAGTCGGGTGATCCTGAGACCATAATGTAAAAAATCCAATTTGGTATATAGTTACGTTTAATTAAAATCGTGATCCGGATGAACCGTGATTAATATTTTTTACTTACATGATGGTAGAGCTTGAGAGTTTGTAGCTTAGGGGAAGCTTCTATGATCCTCCACTTGAGATAAATCGGCCAATCTCGACAACATGTCCAAAAACTTAGATGATGAAGCTGGTTAAAGATCTCAGTTGGTTTGTGCGGAACCTGTACCGATTTGTCCTTTTGGTTCGAAATTAATTAATATATATATATTTAGAAAAACTTTATATATATATATATATATATGATATTTCCATTACAAATGTTGGATAAAAATGACAAAAATATGTAAGTATTATCGTGGTACCTGTTCTTGAGGAGCAACCAAGCATCAAGAGAGATGTTTAACAGATGTGAGAGATCCCGGAAGGTCCAGCAGATCGGTTTGTATTAAGAGATTAATATCAGCTGTTACAATGTGAGGCATCTTTTGAATGTTGCACAGTTTCATCGCACACGCTTCGATCTTCAAGTGCTTCAAAGACGGAGTACTCAAGCAAATACATTGGGTTAGTGAACACATAATGGATAAGCTTTGTAAGAAGGCGCCTCCACTGTAAAAGTTTGTCAAGCATCATGGTCATCTATTAGCAAATCTTCAAGGACAGGGCATTTGGATAAAAGTCCTGAAAAGGATTCATTATCATTGCCTTTGTATCGCACAGATACAAGATGCAGAGTTTTGAGCGCCTTAAAGGAGTCTGGAACTAAAGTGACATTGAGGACAACATAAGAGAGATGCATGACCACTAGTGTTTCACACGTTCTTCTTGGTAAGCTCAAACGCGATAAAAACCCATAAACCACATTTAGCTCATGCAGATTGCGATTAGATGCAATCTCAAGGCACGATACAATATCTGTGTCAGAATAAGTTCTTCCAAGACTCAGGTGCAAACTTTCAAGAACTGGAGCCTTGTGTAGTAAAAGAGATTTGTTAACAAAGTGGGAAAAGCTTTCGTATGCTTCGGTATGGAAAATGCCACAACCGTACTCAAGATTTGGCAGAAGCATCCAAAGAGAACGCCAACGTTTGGACAAAACACTTGTGATCCGGACTTCGGGTGTCGGAAGATATGACAGTATCTTCAAGAGCAAATCCGGACTTCGGCTAACTCTGTCCATCATCCAACAAAACTCTAAAACCTGATCACCTGAGAAAAGTTACCAAAGTTAAGATGAGGATGGTTTACGAAGATAGGGACATGTGTGTCCAATTGATTAACTAGTTAATATCTTCTGAGAAACCCTAGTATGAGCACAACTTCTCCCTTTCAAGAAATATGATATTTTTCAAATTATTTACTTACATGGTATAATAATATATCTGCCAGTTTGTTTTTTTCTATAGTAATTATCTCTTTACTGTTTATATATAAATAAACATGAATTTTGGAAAAGGATTAGTCTTAGTTGTTCACAACTAATTCCTTGATAACCGGCGTATGTGCTTCGGAGAATTAACTATTTTATCTCGTAGTAGCTAAATTTTATAAATACAAACTAGATTTTGACCCGCGCTTCAAAAACGCGGGTTTTGTTTGGCTGTAAAATTTTTTGATATGAATTAATATTATGTGATTTTGGTATAATATTATGTTTTAAAGTTGTATTATATCGAATAAAGGAATTTTCAAATAAATAATATAATTTATGAATTAGTTTATTTGAATTTTTGTATATAAATTATTATGTAACTCACTATATATAACTCACTCTTAGACATAAGCATTTTATCCAGATCTAAAAAAAATGAACCGAAACCAACACGAAAATGCAGGTTCATGTCTCGGATTGAGAAAACTATATATTGGGTTTTGTTTTTGGACCTGCAGGGCTCTATTCGAGGCAGGGTACCAAAAGTATCTCAAATGTTTTGTATATACTATCTATATTTGGATATTTCTGATATGTTTTCAGTATTATAAAAAATTAAAAATTTGAGATTCAAATTTTTGGTTATAGTTTGGGGTTTCAGTGAATTTTTAAAATTATATTTCGGGTGTTTGAATAAAACTTTTGATATTTTTGGTTTCTCGTGTAAAATTTTGGACTTTGGATATTTGACTATTTTTAGGTATTTGTTTGAATTTTTGCGTTTTGGTTTTTCAGGTTTTTGGATATTTTGGGTCTCTTCTGGTCCTAAATATCCATCCAAAATATCCGAACCGGCGCGGATCCATTATGTATCAAAATTACAATTATTTTAAAGGTACTTGAATTATGGATTTGAATCGACCAGGATCCAAAAAAACAACTCAAACCTAATATAAAGCTATATTATTGCATAACAACCATAATATTAAGTGATAAAATATTTTAGAAATAAATGTATCACATGAAATAAGGTGTAGTAACAGAATTTATTAAAAATAATAATAAATAGTTATACGTAAATCCAACAACCTTTTTACAGTTGATTTTTAGATAATTTTCTTTTAATAATATAGATAAAGTTAAATAAACTATTTGATTTGTGATTCATTAATTTTTAATAAAACTTTTACTATATCATTAAAGAAATTGTAGAAAATGGTGATTTTGAAAACTAAAATATATTGTTATAATTCAAATTACTTTATTTTATAAGTGTTAATGTATTTTAAATTTATCTGTTTTCTTTTATTTTAGATTCAAAGTTAATTTTATAATAATTAATTAATTAATTTTAAGCAAAGTCCTAGTTTGGTATAAAATTAGTTAAATAATTTTAAGAAGAAGCTATGATGTTCATTGGTTAAATTTTTAATTTTGAGATTTGAAGGCTATGTTTTAGGTTGTTTGATTAATGATTTGCTGTTTTTGACAATGTAAAAAGAAGAAGGAAAACCAGAAATTATAGACCTTGGATGGGAATAGAAGTCATTGTTATGGTATATAGAAATGATATTTATTTGATGTGTAATACTATTAAATGTATATGAATCGGTAATTGTTTGATGTGTTATGAATTATTATACTATTAAATGTATATGAATCTCATAGGAACATAAGTGATTGCTACGGTCACTGACATATTTAAAAAATATATTTATTTAATGTGTTGTATTTTTAAATCTATATGAATCGCCAAATAGGTAACAACATTAATACAACCATACAGTTAGAGATAATTAGGGAAATATTAGGTAGAACCAAAAAAATAGTTAGCTAATAAAAGGGTCCAACAACCTTTTTAGGTAGATTTTTTAAAACTCCTTCTCTTTAAATAGTATAGATATTACTATTCATTATGCATATTTTTTTTCTACGGATTTGGTGATTTTGATAGAAGTTAGTAGGCATAGCCTCCTGTTTAATTATTTACGAAATTCAATTTTGAAAGGGTTATTGGTTCGGTTCGGATAATAGTGTTTAGAATCAAGAAATATCTGATTAAATTTTGGGTTTAATTCGATTCTGATTTTGATATTTGGATAATTTCGGATAATTCATGTAAAAACAGATTTTTTAAAAAAGTAATGTTAGTTAACTCAGATAAATTTAAATATTTCATATAAAAATATTTAAGTAATTTAGTTTTTTTCTGGTAATTTAGATAATTTTAAATACTTTTGATACAAAATATTTGGAGGATTCATTTTTTGGGATAGTTAAATTCATAAATAATAATTATAATTTTAAAACTAAACTAATATTTATACAAATTATATTTGAGATATCCGAATATCCATTCAATTTTGGTTTAAATCTGATTCGGTTTCAATTTTTTATTCGAGAAATGAGAAAACCGTTCAATTTTTTGTAAAATTTGGTTTGATTTTTGAATTCAGTTTTCGGTTCTAGATTCATATGCCTAGATTTATGAATTATAAGTTATACAGTAGTTCATCCGTTTTAGAAAGATCTATATTCTAGAAAAAAATATTGTTTCAAAAAAAAAATATTTATCTTTTCAATGTACTCTCTCTATTTCAATATAAGTGCGTTTTAAAGTTTTTGCACATAGATTAAGAAAATACACATTTTTATGCAATTTATCTTGGTAACATTAAAATATCATTAAATAAAACTAATTTTAACCAATAAAAAAAATGTACAACATTTTGTAATTGGTCATAAAATTTAAATGATATTAAATTCTACCTAGATTAATGAGAACATCAACTATTTTGGAACAAAAAAAAATTCTTTAAACACCACTTAAAATGGTACGGAGGGAGTATTATTTAATGAAAAAATATAAATTTCAAAAATGTTAATGGTTTTTATTGGATTTCTATTGGTTAAAAGTTATGGAAAATTGTTATTCACAAAAAATAATGTATTTTCAGTCAAATTTTAATGTGTTTTCTTAATATATGTGAAAAATCTAGAATATGTATCTTTTTGAAATGAATGGAGTATTAGAGACAATTGAGTTAATCATTTATTTTTTATTAAATATATATTTAGAAAACATAAATTATTTTTGTGAAATACAACCCAAAACTTTATTCTATAATTTAAATAGTAAGCTTTGGAATTTTCACGGTAATTATAATTCTATTCCTAATAGTAATTATTTTCTTTGTTGAAAATCAATATAAAAAAAATATTTCAAATTTTTTTTAATTAATTAATTAATAATGGTAAATTCAGAAAACGTAAAGGTTAAATTTATTGAACTGAAATTTGTTTAGGAAACTATAATGTAAAAGTTAATCATAAAATATTATATTTATTATAATCTTTTTTTACTAAGTGACACAAAATTTAAAATTTAAAACAGAAAATATATATGCTGATAAAGTAGAAATTTAGTTTAAGTTTTTTTCTTTTAAAAAGTTATCGCATTTGATTCTGGTGAGAGAAAAAGAGGCGGGAGGACAAAAGACAGACGGTGACGCGCTTCACAAGTCTTTGGAAAAGGAAGTGATGTAGGAGCCCACATAATGTGACGTGTAGGCCTTCTAATTTTCCGCTTTTCTCTCTTATTTTTCTTTTACGCTTCATCACCAAGTGGTTTTGTACATTTTCATTTACAAATATTTAGTAGGCAAATCATTCTTTTACTATATAACCAATTCGTTATAGACATAGTTAACGTATGTTACTGGATCATGTAATTTGTTTCGTAGGAAATAGCATTTTTCTCGTTACAGACTTGGCTTTTTCGTGTGTATTATGTCAAAGCAAAACAAGAAAAATAGCTATATGCATTTACACAGTATTTTGGCCACAGCTTTTCCGAAAAATTAACTTCTGATCATATGAGATGAATTTAAATGACATATAATTTTTTTTTAAAACAAAAAGGTCATATAAACTCACCAGAATATGAATATTTCTAAACAGATTAACTAAGAGCATTTTCATTCCCATTCTATATTTTATTCTATTTATAGAGTAAATGAAATGGAAAATGGAGTAGTGAACAAAAAACAAAAGCATTATTATATTTATAAAGTAATGTTTTTATTTTTTTGTTCATTATTCTATTTTCCACTCTATTTACAGTACTCCATTTACATTATAAATGAAGTAAAATAAAGAGTGGACTTCGAATGTTTTATTTCACATATCAGCCAAAAATATGCAACCCATTACACCAAAATTTGAGGACTCTTGTAGGGTTGAAACTCAGTAGTCTTTGAATTAATAAAAAAAATGCAGTTCCCTAGATTGCTATAGTGGCGAGACCGTCCCATAAAACCAATGCAATGAATGTACAGATGTCTTCAAAAGGAAAGAAGTGAGGATATAGCGAAAGATTCAACTTCAAGCAGACGCATTACCAGAAAATAAAGATATCAGAAAGAAAGCGTTTGTTTAATAAATTAATTTAGTTAACAACGAAAAAAAAACACAAAAGAGTTAAAGTGTCTCTCTGCTTTTTTCGTTTCTCCACACAAAAGTTGAAACCTCGTGTTCCTCCACCGCCAAATCTCTGATTAAGCTGTTATCTTTCTTTTTATTTTCTCAATATTTTCCTTGTGTTTTCGTAGTGACTGGTGAGAAATGATGAAGAGAGGAACGCTAGAAGAAGTTGGAATCATCGGAGGATTGGTCTTAGCTCAGGTGATCTACGCGGGAAACTCGGTGTTACTGAGTCAGTTGTTGTCTCTTGGAGTCGACCCGCTTCTTATCGTTATCTTCTGCACCTTGGCATCGTTTGTTCTCATCAGTCCTCTTGCTTTTCTCCTTGAAAGGTAGCTTTGTTTTAAACCATAACTCATTGTTTCAACTACTTCTTTCTATTCTTTTTATTTTTTTAATGGTTTTATGTTTTTTGGTGGTGGGTATTTGCAGGAAACTGTGGCCCAGAAGTCTAAGTTTCAAGTTAAAGACAAAACTTGTTTACGTTTCTGTTGTCGGGTATAGTACTTTTGATTTCTGCATGCTTTTAATTACTAGATGCTTACTTTCTTAGTTATGATAATAAACAAGTGGTTAATTAACCAAGAGGGATTATGTGTTTGAAACAGAGTGTCTCTGTTCCAGTGGTTATTCTTAGAAGGAATGAAACACACCTCTGCATCAATGGCTACAGCCATGCCTAATCTCGCTCCTGCTTTCATTTTCGTCATTGCTTGGGCTGCTGGGTAAAATCATTTGTTTTTTTGTTTGTTTGTTAAGTATATAAAGATTAGAGCTCTAATTAATGGGTTTTAAATATTTGACATTTGTTAAGGATGGAGAAAGTGAAGCTAAGTTGTATGTACAGTAGAGTTAAGATGGGAGGCACGGTGTTGTGCGTGATGGGTGCTTTCATAATGAGCTTAATGCACAGTACTACAGCCACAACGAGCTCGGTCAAGGCTTTGCCTATTGTCCCTGACGATGCCGTTTTGGACAAGGAGAAGATTTTAGGTTGCATCTGTCTCCTCCTTTCCATCTTCTGCTTGTCGTCTAGCATAGTCCTACAGGTTTCACCTCATGTCTCTTCTTAGCACAGGAGCAATTATATATCATTCACAAGTCAATGCTAATCCAGGTTTTAACTTTTCTTGTGATCGTCCTGATTAGGCATCCATACTAGTCGAGTTTCCAGCGATATCAATGTTTTCAATTGTTACTTTGATCGGTGGGATCTCCACGATAGCTTTGCAGTATGTTCTTAAGGGGAGTATGGAAATGGGAAGTGCATCAGTAATCGGTCTTGGCCACCTTGTGGTATTTGCAGTGCTGGTATATATTCCCCAAGAATCATATTAATTAAATGTGTGCAATATTTGAATGTGTTGAAACAATATTATAAGAATTTGTCTGTAGGGAGGGTTGGTGAGTGGAGGAGGTATATGTTTTAATGCATGGGTGATTAAGAGGAAAGGACCAGTGGTTGTGTCTCTCTTTAGCCCAATTGCTACAGTTGTATGTGTTCTTGTCTCTGCATTCTCCATGAAAGAGAGTTTCAACCTCGGAAGGTATTTTTTAGCAAATTTTCTTCCTTTTCAAAGTATGATATTTTGGAAAAATATTTTGAACAACTTCCAAAGTCATTTATCTTTTTTTTTCTTGCGTTTGTGTGATGTGAAATTAGCTTTGCGGGGATGGGGTTGATGTTCGGAGGACTCTACTTCGTTCTGTGGGCTAAGGGGAAAGAAGATTGTGGAGAAGGTCATGAAGAAAAAGAAGATGAAGAAGAAGAAAGTGTGCTTAGAACAGAGTTTGATCTTGAGAAGCCTCTCTTGCGTTAAAGTCTTGTTTTCTGTATGCTCATGTTAATTTAGTGTAGTTTTAAAGAAGTATATGTGTGTGTGAAACCAACATAGTTTTTTTTTTTTTTGAAAAAGGGCATGAAACCAACATAGTTAGACCAAAAAAAGATCCCATACAGGTTTTAAGATTTCCTATGGAATGTATCTGGCACTTGACAATCTCCTTCATATAGAAACATATGGTTAAAGCTCTTATGCAGATTAGGGAGCCTAATAGACGTTCTAGAGGTACTTTAGCAAATCTTTTCCACCTATAATGGATTTTGTAGCTCGGTGTGCTCGGTTGCTTCTGCGTTAGGGAACGCACTTTATGGACACTAGTAAACGAGAGCATTGTCATGAAAGAACTCTGCTTGGATAATTATAAGAGAATGCTTTTATGATTTATATAAGGAATGACGATTCTTTAGGTTTAGAAAGCCATCAGTTTGGATAGTTGTTTTGCATAACTTTTTCTTTAGATTTAAACTTTATTATAACATACTAGTTTTTATTGAATAAATAAAATGTTTGATTATATTATTAAAAGGTTGAAATGAAATTTCTATAAAAGTGAGACATTATTAAAAGGGAATTTATATACGGTGTTAACATTTTTCTTGGATCATGCTGTACTGTTTAGAGAAAAAGTGATGGGGTTTGTTGTTCCTGTCGGTTCCCTTAATTTGGATGAGAATAATTAATTTTTATTAAACACAGATTTCTTTTTGTGTCAGACGAGTTGTATAGATAGAGTGAAAATTCAAAATTAAGATCGAAGCAAAGCTAAGTACTTCCCACTATGGATTCCAATTGTAAGCCTCTTCTTTACTCAACTTTTTATTATAGTTACAACAACTCAAATTCAAATATTTGCCTTTTCTATTCTTGGTAATGTGATATTTATATATTCTTTGATCAGCTTTTTGTTAAAACCATGATTACCATGCGTATATTAAAAGTTTTATGCTGGCTTGCCTACTGTGTATATGTAGTGTATGACTACAAAATCAGTTTTTAAATACATGATCTTGTTTATTACTTTTCAATAGCCATATTTACAAGTTAAAGAAAGAGAGCCATATTTACTATTCTGTTCATACCCAAATGCTTTGTATGAAATATAACGCGAACTGTGACTATAGTCGATAATCCTTAGAACGGTCCAACTATATCATCAAACCGTTGGTGTTTTTTTTTTGCTAAATGGTAATAAATTTGATAATGTCATAGTCCTTATCATGAACCATTCCTTAAAAAAGTGGAAGATTATAAAGAGTTTATTTACAATATGACTATGTCAACTTTGTTGAAAGTGCAGTCATAACAAAAATCCTATCCCGGTTAGAGAATTCAAAATATTTTGGCACTAATCACACTTGAATCCTCACAAAGTTGTTTTTTTCTTCATTTGAAATCAGAGCAATGAGTATAATCCTCTCTGTTGGAAACAAAAGCATGACAGCTAGGAGTTCTCGAATCTCAAATCCAATTGGAATTGGATGCAAACATGACATGGTATTAAAAAAGTAACATGTCAATAAACTTATGAAAACATATATTTCTCTAAATGAAAACACATATATTAACGGATTCAGAAAAAAATTTCGAATAGGTTTCAGATTTCATTTTCTATAGTACAAAATCAATTTGAACATATATTTCTAGAGCATCTCCATCCCCACTCCATATTTTACTCCATTTATAGAGTAAATGGAGTGGAAAATGGAGTAGTGAACAAAAAATAAAAGCATTACTCCATTTATAGAGTAATGTTTGTTTTTTTTGTTCATTATTCCATTTTACACTCCTTTTACTCTATAAATAGAATAAAATATGGAGTGGGGATGGAGATGTACTAGGTGAAAGTTTTCTACATATTAATTTTCCTTTAGAAAATGAACAACAAAACCCAAAAGGTTATATACATATACGGGAATGTAGTGGTTAAAGACGCCTACATTTGAAGGGCCTCCCACGGTTCAAAGCCTAGATCCATAACAAGGGACTGAAAAGAAAATAAGGAAAATCAAATTTGTTTACAGTTTTATACTTCAAGAAGCAAAGAATCTCAAGAAACCGAATAATATTTAATGACATTGGACGTCGCTAACAAGAAACATAAGGTGGAATGGCTCAACAGACGTGGACCTTTCGAATCATCATTAGTGTCGACCATCGTATGTTAGATGGTACCAATCTATTTACAATTATATACATGTGATGATTATTAGATCGTTTCGTTTGAATTATTCTAACTATATATTAAAACTCAATATTCATTACTATAAAGCTATTTAGATGTTTAAAACCTTCAGAAATGACATTTCAGCATTTAAAACCTCAACGCCCAATTAAATCAAAAACTAATACAACCGTTTATATCATTTCAACCTCGACGCTTCAACCGATTCTGCCATTACAAATCCTTCAACTAACCCAACCAACATAACTCACATACTTTTGTTTAAGTTTATATTTTTTTAATCTCTACTCTTTTTACTTTTGCAAATCCTTCATTAAGCTTCTAATCTCATCTACGCACTGGAGAAGTGTCTAGTCAATAAAAGGCAAAGCAACAACTTTCTTTTTGTGCTTTGTTGTCTCCTTTCTTCTATCTTTTAAACAATTTTACATTCTTTAATAAACAAATAATCATTTTTAGTTGTTTTTGTAAGAATATGTAGAATTTTTCTCTGATTAATTCGAGATTCTACAATACTCGGTGGTTATCGTTGTCAGTCGAATTAAAAATAGTATAGTTTTTCTCTTAAATGTTATGCTAAAACTAACTAAAAAGAGTTATCTTTACTTATCATTAGTAATAGTTTTTATCGTATGGACCAAAAAGTCATAATTGTTAGTTTTGGGGGTTTGTGAAAAAAGATAGGAATGCTTGTTACCTACTCTTATTAACTTCCCTGTCTCTGTCTCTCTCTCTATCTCTCTCTTCTCTACATCAGTCTCTTTAAGCAAACTGGGACACAGAAACTTAAAAGTCTTCTTAAGCTTCTCGTTTCTTTGTTTGCTGCACAAATGCAAGCTTTGTTCCAAAAGTTTCTGTAATGGCAGAGCACTCGGTGGTCACATGAAATCCCACTTGGTCTCATCATCACATATTAAGAATACAAAAAACAGAGAGAAAATACTTTTGTTCTTGTTATTTCGGATACCCCTCAAGAGGATTACAGAGCATATTTATACAAAGAACATCGTTATCAATACCGACATACCGTATGGTCCGCTTCTAGTTGAATGGCGCCGGTTATACGTGTAAAGGAGTCTCACTGATTCCCTTTGCGCGACTTGTACAGCGATCCATTTTGAACGTTAGAGAGTGCGACAAAACCGAGGGAGAGTAGATGTAATGGGCTTGACATCTTTGTCACCGTGGGCTTCATCTGGCCGACGGTATAAGCCGAGCCCACTCATTGTGACGTTGCTTTTACCCTCTCAAACTTGAGGCGGTGGACAACCAACTCCAAGTTTGCTTCGCAGAGCTTGGAACGACTTGAGGGGAGCGACTTGGTGAAGATATCGCGATTTGTTGAGCTGCGAGATATGACGAGTCTCAATGTATCCGAAGAACTCTTTCTCGATATAATGCCACCGTCTCAAAGTGTTTTGAGCGGGCATGGAAGGCTGGATTTGTAGTGAGATGAACCGCAGACAAGTTATCACGCAGAGTATACCGGGCCCTCCCGAGATGTGAAGATCACGAAGAATGAAGCAATCCGTGAGCTCACTGTTTCAGCTAAAGCTCAGTACTCACCTCGTGGAAGACCTAGAGATCGGGTTGTCGCTTTGCACTCCGAGACAAGGTTATGACCAAGATATGTGCACAGCACCGATGTGGACCTCCTTGATCCCGACATCCGCCCAATCAAGCCGAGAAAGCTAAAACCGCGAGACTACTGTTTTTCTTCAGATGCAAGCCAAGTGTTGAGGTTCCTCGCAAGTACCGTAAGATTCTCTTTAGGAGACGTAAGTCGACCGAGTTGAGTTGCATTCTCGACACAAAATTCACAACAAACTGAATATCCGGACGAGTTAATGTCAGATATTGCAGCTTTCCGGCTAAACTCCTGAAATAGCTAGGTTCTGGAAATAACTCAGATTGTTTTGCAGACGTTGGGAACAGTTGCAGAGGCAGAGGTGTGGGCATTGGATTACAGGTCTCCATGCCTGCAAGCTCTAAGATGTCCTCTGTATATTTTCGTTGACATAGGAACATCCCTTCAGAGGTAGTGTCAACTTGAATCCCCAAGAAGTAATGCAAACTCCCAAGATCTTTCATTGAAAATTGCGTACTCAGGGCATCTATGAGTTCCCGAAATAGCGCCGGATCACTTCCTGTCAGCACAATATCGTCAACGTACAGAAGCAGAACCATTGTGTTTCCATTGTGATAGTAAGTAAACAAAGAAGGATCTGCTTTGCTGCAAGCAAAACCATATTCCAGCAGAAAGGAGCTAAACTTGTCAAACCAAGCTCGTGGTGCTTGTTTGAGCCCATAGATAGCTTTGTTTAACTTGCAAACATACTCAGGGTGTTCTTTGCTTACAAAACCGGGTGGCTGCGTCATGTAGATGTCTTCAGTTAAATCTCCATGCAAGAAGGCTGCTTTGACATCTAATTGAGTGACTGACCATTCTTTTGCAACAGCAACCCCAAGAACGATCCTTATAGTTGAAGTTCTCACTACTGGACTAAAAGTTTCAAGATAATCCACTCCTTCTTCTTGATTGTTTCCTTTTACCACCAGTCTCGCTTTACATTTGTCTTCAGTACCATCAGCATTGAGTTTGTGACGATACACCCATCCACTGCCTAAAACACGCATAGTTGGATCATGAGGAACCAGATGAAATGTATGATTTGCATGCTGCGTGTCCATCTCTTCAATCATAGCATTGTTCCAGCGCGGATCTTTTAGCGCAGCAGTAACCGTACGAGGAACAGCTGTTGAAAGCCGATCAGTAAGCAACACATATCTTGGATTAGGCTTAGAAATGCCTGCTTTTGATCGTGTCGCCATAGGGTGAATGTTCACTGGTTCTGGAGCATGAGTTACTGCTGGGTCTTGAGCAGGAGATGCTACTTCTTGAATATCATTGTGTCCGTGCTCATTGTCTTGAGGTTCTGCAAAGGGAGAGTGTGGTATTTGATCAACAACTTCCGGCATTTGGTTTCGTGGAGGAACAGGAAGATTGACAGGTTGATAAGGTTTTTGCTGAGAAGAAGCAGCTGTCATCGTTGCGTATTGCCAGGCTCGAAGTAGAGCAGTAGGATACTGAGGAATCAAATGTTTGAACGCCTTAGTGAAAGGATATAGATGTTCATCAAATATCACATTTCTACTGATGTAGACTCTTCCTGTAGGTGGATAGAGACACCTGTAGCCTTTGTATGCAGCATTATAACCTAAGAACACACATTGAAGAGATCTTGGTTCAAACTTATGTGCAGCATAAGGACGAAGACACGGGTAGCAAGCACTTCCAAACACGCGAAGATGGCTGTAGTCAGGCTTCTTGTTGTGCAGAACTTCAAACGGGGTTAGGGATTGAAGTGTTGTGGAGGGCAAGAGATTGATAACATGATTGGCTGTAAAGAAAGCCTCAACCCAATACTTCAGTGGGACTTGACTCTGAAACATCATGGATAGACTCAGCTCTGTTAGGTGCCGATGCTTTCGTTCTGCTACCCCATTTTGAGCAGGCGTGTGAGGACACGACATTTGATGTTTTATACCAGACCTTTGAAGATGAATCCGAAACTTGGTGCTCACAAACTCACCGCCTCCATCACTTTGAAAAACTTTTATCTTTCTGCTAAACTGATTTTCCACAAGTCTTTGAAACAGCAGAAATATTTCATAGAAGTCAGATTTCAATTTGAGAGGATACAGCCAACTGAATCTTGAAAAATCATCAATAAACACCACATAGTATCTGAAACCTTGTACAGACTCAATAGGAGAAGCCCCCCAAAGATCACAGTGTATCTTGGCCAGTGGTTCTACAGTAAAAGACTCTGAAACTGAGAAAGGAAGACTAAGACTCTTGCTCATTTGACACGGCTCACACACGAGCTTATTTGAGCTTTTATTCAGCGAAATCGAAAAACTATTCTGCAGTTGTTGAAGAACCATAGGATTAGCATGACCCAACCGATGATGCCACACCAACTCATCAGCCGCTTGTTGTCTGGTGGAGTAAAACGCTTTGAAATCCTGATTCTCCAACACATAAAGACCCTCACGCCTTGGTCCCTTTGTCAGCACCTTCATTGTTTTGAGATCCAGAATGTAGACCTTTTGTGCATCAAAGAACACACCACAAGGATAATCCTCACATAGCTTAGAAACAGATAATAATGGCTTCTTTATGGAGGGACAAACCAAAATATCATTAAGGGGAATACTACCTGTGCTGACAGAGAGATTTGTGGAACCAACGTGAGTAATAGGTAGATAGTTACCATCTGCAACCATGATGGACTCAAGACCGTGGTAAGGAACGGACTGCTGAAGGTTTGCTTTGTTGGAGGTGATGTGACTTGAAGCACCTGAGTCTGGATACCACTCGTTTCCACCAACATCAGCCGTCTGCAACGCAGCCAGGGCTTGAGGGACATCAGGGCTTTGATAGTTGTTATCAAAACGATTCCAGCATTTTAAAGCTGTGTGACCCACTCGTCCGCAGATTTGACATGTGGGACGAGAATTGTTGCCACCAGAGCTCGTTGTTTGCTGATGAAAGCCACGTCCACGGGAGGAGTAACCCCCACGTCCTCTGTTCGATCCACCACGATTATAATAAGACCCTCTTCCACGGTTATTGTACTGAGCTGCTTGAAAAGCTTGTTGAGGACTCGCTGGGACAGTTTGAAAGGCTATATTCTGAGCCACCGTAGACGCATCATAGGCTTGAAGACGAGCATCGAAGCCTTGTATTTCATACACAACATCAGTGAAAGACGGTGTTGGAATTCGCGACATCGAGCTCTGTATAACCGTGGAGATAGGATCATATTCACGTCCAAGACCATTCAAAAAACCACAAATTTTCATGGACTCATCAATAGGTTTGCCAATCGAGCTGAGCTGGTCACAGATAGATGAGTACTCACTAGCATAAACAGAGAAGGTTTTACCCTGTTTTGCTAGAAGTTGGAGCTTTCGCTTGAGCTCAAACTCTCTTCCTATAGAACTCCGGTTGTATTTGTTAGCGAGAGACAGCCACACCTCGTGAGACGTGTTTAGAGCACATACACCTCCAAGAGCTTCTTCAGACAACGTACCAAAAATCCATGACTTCACCAACTGGTCCGTACAGAACCATTCTTCATGCGCCGGATTTGGAACCATTTGAACAGCCTCACCATTTCTTCGCTCAACGGTTAGGGCAGGGGCTTGATATCTTCCATTTATGAAACCGAGAAGCTTTTGACTGCACAGGAGAGACTCCACCTGAGTTTTCCACAAGAGATAGTTGGAATCATTAAGCTTCAAGGTCACCGAACTTGCAACATGGACTTTGGAAGGAAACGGATAAGTTGCTGGAAACTCAGCCATAATAACACCTGTTAAGGTTTTATGGCTCTGATACCATATTAAGAATACAAAAAACAGAGAGAAAATACTTTTGTTCTTGTTATTTCGGATACCCCTTGAAGAGGATTACAGAGCATATTTATACAGCAACATCGTTACACAATACCGACACGACAGCTGTCTGGTCTTGCCCTAGGTTGAATGGCGTCAAAACGGTTATACAGCTGTAAAGGAGTCTCACGCCTTGATTCCCTTTGCAGTACTTGTACAGCGCATCCATTTTGAACGTTAGAGAGTGCAGACAAAACCGAGGGAGACAGAACAGATGTAATGGGCTTGATTACATCTTTGTCACTCGTGGGCTTCATCTTGCTGACGGTATAAGCTGAGCCCACTCCAGCTGTGACGTTGCTTTTATCACACACGCCCACCCGGAAGAAGCTCGGTGACTCGGTTTATTCCTCTTCGTCTTCCTCAGACGGTAAAACTCTGGTCTACGGGTTGCGAGAGAACCCGAGGAAGAGCTGCCGGGTCTTTAATCCGGATCCTGAGTCTTCCACCGTTTACAACAGCGAGACCGAGACCGAACCTGAGTCAGTGGACCCGGTTCGGAAACGGGGCAGAGCAGAGGTTTCGAAGAAGAAGAAGAAGACAGAGAAGAAGACAAAGAGTAAGAAGAGAGTGTTTGAGAACTCGTCTGAGTCTGTAAAGAAGCAGAAGAGGAGTAAAAGTAACTCGCCAGAGCCGGCGAGCTCTGTCTCCTACGGTTCGCCGGAACAGGATTTAGCCATGTGGTTGATGATGCTCTCGAGAGATTCAAGGGAGGTTGTTAAGCTGAAGAAACCCATTATCGCAGCAGTGGAAGAGATGAAGCCGGAAAAGAGACATGTCCCGGAGCTCCGCCGCTGTATGATAGATCTGAATCTTCCTCCGCCGCAAGAAAGCGATGTTGTCTCGGCCATATGAAAACAGCTGAGGCTTGCAGAGATGATCAAAACTAAAGCATCTTGTTGATTTGGCTTTTCTTCAAGATCGTTATTCTTTAAAACTAGGAAACCATTTACTTTGGTTTTGGAATCTAATGGTCTTTATCAGAGCAATGTACTTTTGATGTAAGACAGACTCACAGAAGCAAACCCAAGAAACAAGCTATGTTTCTAGATTTCTTATTCAGTTCTTAGGGTAATGGTGGATTATATAATATATGGTTGGATCTATGTTACATTGATTTGATACTTGGATTTCTTGAGATGATTCTTTTGCATGATATTTGAATCTTAGATCTTTGGACTTTATTTAACGTGTTTTAAAGAAACTATTTAATTCAAACTGCATATTTTTTATGACACAAGTGTGATGCTAGGCTGCTAGCCTTAATAATACTGTAAACTTTATTCTTTGTCACGTATAGTATCATCTCTTTGTTGGAACATCTAGTACAGTGCGGTAGATACTCAAAACACCAAAAATATCAATCAGATCATAGACATTCAAATATCTCGATAAGTGGGATATCTAAACCCGAAAAACACTGAGATATTTTACACGAAATTCAGTGAATTGTTATTTCATCTATGAATCAGATATAATACTCCCTCTGTTTCTAAAAGATCTATATTCTAGAGAAAAATTTTGTTTCTAAAAGATCTATTTTTTGCATTTTCAATGCATGTTTTATTAAATAATTACAAATTTCAAAAAACTTAATTGCACTTATTGGATTTTTATTGGTTTAAAATTGTGGGAAAAAGATAATAACAAAAAACTATGCAAATTTAATGTGTTTTCTTAATATATGTGAAAATCTTAGAATATGGATCTTTTAGAAACAGAGGGAGTATAGTTTACATTCACCTTTTACAAAATTTCTAACAGCAATAATGTAGTTTACTTATTCTGTTTGGTTCTTTATTTGCTAATTTATTTGTGGTCATGTGATTTAGTATGTGTAGCCAGCTGCATCTGTAACTCTCTGTAGTGTTTTATACCCACCAATACAGACATATTCAAAACCATTTATGTTCTTGTTTTCTTGACAAAAGAAAAAGCGCAACACCTTTTTTTATGGGCGTCATTTAGTAACTTCCTTATTTTACAGAAATATCCATGATCCATCTTTAAAAATCACGTTTTTGCATGTTTACCCTTACCTGACTTTCAGAGTTAAATAAACATTTATCCTCTGACGGATCCACACCGTAATAAAGATGAAGGGTTTTATGAGTATTTAAGTTTAACTTGAGTGTAATTTTAAAAGAGAAAAATAAGAGGAAAAGAGAATTCATAATGCTTGTCTGAACAAAACCGTGAGATTAAGGGTATTTTGGTCAATTACGTTTCATTGGTCTTATTCTTATCAGAGCATGTGGTGTATACCCTTTTGCCCTTTATGCTGTGGGCCCAATGGATCATCGATCATACAAAATATGAACCCGACTTCCGTGTTACTTTATTTTCCATTTTCATTTTAGAGCTACTAAATTAACCAAAAGTATCATGTTCACATAAAAAGATTTTGGGAAAAAAAGATATTCAGAATCATAAATATTTACAAATGTTTTGAAAAATATCATATATAACATATTAGAGCCCCACTAGATGTGCGTACATCTGCAGAAGATGAATGCATTCGCTGCAAAACGAAACCGTGTCTGGCGAATCTGGACAACTCAATGGGCTTTTATGAGTCTCGCTTGAAAATCCTAGTCATTCTTTAAGGCCCCTAGGTTAACTTAAATCTGGCCATTATGATGTATGTGCTCATGAGTAACACAAGTCATAACAACCATTACCAGTATACAGTCTTCCAATATCAGTGTATTTAACTGTAAGAAAATCAATAGCCTTTTGATTTCAAAGAAAAAAACTTTAAGAAAATCAAAATCATTTATATTTGGTAGCAAATCAATATTTATCACTTTTTTCAAAAATATAAGAGGTAATTAACTGAAAGAAAATCGAAATTTACTATTTAATTCAATAGAACAAAATTGTTTTCCTTTGTTCATTTTCAGAGATAGATTGTGTACTAGTAATGGTTGTTATGACTTGTGAGCAGCACATACATCATAATGGGTTATCACAAAATTTGCATCTTTAGCTTCTTTGTTCATTGTGCAAAAAAACATTTGAACAGTAACTGAAAGTTTAGTGGGTAATAGCTGAGTTACTATATGGACTTTCAAATAAAGGATAACACATTAATACTGAGAAAAACTACCTAGTGATGAATTTTTTTTTCCAACAGAACGATGCATAGTATACATTCATACAAAACATCTTATTCGTTTTTACACTAAACAATGAATGATGCACGGACACAAATCATGTGGTGATTAAACAATGGGGAAAGTTCTTAGGTTCCGATGTAGCCAAAACCAGAGACGAAAAAGGCAGTGGCCTGAAGGAAAAGATAGAAATGTAACCATGTATGGCCATTGATCACACCATATAATGCACATCCTAGTATGTATATGCCCACCATCACTTCCTTTGAATTCACTCTGCAACAAAAGAACACAGACCACGTTATTGTTAATATATAGAACGTATTATGTATTCGTTGAAAACGCCACTTGACGGGAAAAATCTACGTCTACAGATCTATAAGTGTACAAAGAAATGTTCCCAAAGAAGCGAGCCTAAGATCACGAGACTGAGTCTCAATGTTCTCCAAAATATCATGCCAAAAACATGCAACTTTCAATAACAAAAATGTAAGTTTTTATTTTGTTTTTCCTCACCTTTCATAATAAGATTTTTTTTGGACGACCTTAGATAGTAACTTATTCTTCAAAGCATCTCCTAATTTCTCAGTCACAACCCATTCGTTCACTCGTCCTCCTTCAAGTAGGCCAATCCAAGTTCCTTTGGTTCGATGCATAGCCATTACATTCTCGAACAAGATCCAAATTAGCACGAGGTAGAAGGATCTAGTTGACAAAAGGTATACATGCATTAAGTTGAAGTCAGAAGAAAGATTACTCTTGATGAGTGATTATAAACTTAAGGCTAGGTACCTTGGAGTTGCCATGGTGTGGAAGATGGAGATCATAGAGGGGACGTAGATGGTAGACCAAAGCGGAATGTGAATTTCAGGGAAGAAGACACTTGTTGGTACAATTATACAGTAGAAGAAGAAAGTCAAGAAGTGTACTGCCACTTTCCTTACGAAGAAAAAACTGTAGATCACATAGAACTTCTTCCATATTGATACTCTCTGTGCTCCAAAACAAACATTTGTTTTCAGTTAGTTTTTGATCATGTTCCACAGGGCAAATAAGAGTGCTCACAAAACAAACTAGTTAAACTAAACAAAGATAATGAAAAGCTTTAGATGTTTTTAGAAAATGAAAAAGGAACTCAAAAATAAGTTCTATAAATAAAAATGGTACTTCAGATTTCATTATATTTTATAAAAAAATGTCGGAAAACCAAAAAAATCAGAGTGATAAGAAACGAAAATCTAAGTTTGGTTCGAAAAAACCGTAGTTAATCAATTAAGACAACGAGAGCTTAATCAATCAAGCACCGAAACGTGTTTGGTCCCAATAGTCAGACAAGTCACCCTGCTTATCACTATCGGGGTTCTGTTCAAACTAGAGACGGAATAATCCTGGACCAATCAGTCACTGAAAAGTGGGGATCAAATGAAGCA
Source organism: Brassica nigra (assembly GCA_016432835.1). Lineage (NCBI taxonomy): Eukaryota > Viridiplantae > Streptophyta > Magnoliopsida > Brassicales > Brassicaceae > Brassica > Brassica nigra. The sequence continues at coordinate 7,811,424 of CM028247.1, read as the reverse complement.
TAGTGACAAAAAAGACCTTGTTGTAAATGATCTCCATCGTCATTTTTCTGAATAGATTCGCCGGACCACAGGACCACCTATGTTGTTGGAATCTGTAGGCCTTGAATTTGCTTGGAAGCTCGTTCCTCACCTGCATACCACCCCAAAACTACCATTTATTGGGTGTGATGTAGGATTTTTTTTTTTTTGCAAATCATGTATAAAGGCTAAAACATAATAGGGGAAAATAGCTAAATTTTGGGTTCAATTGCAAGGAATTTGGAAATTTTGTGGGTGCAAGTGCCACCTTCTAGAGTCAAGTAGATCCGCCACTGATATAATTCTTATCATTTTCATATTCTGTAACAATTTTTTTTTTGTAATTATAACTTTTTTAATATATAAAACGTGTTTACTGGACCGATAGATGTGATGGTTAATTTATATATTGTCGTTACTAGGCAATAACTCGATTTTTTAACAAAAATGTGTTACCGTGAGGTCGTTGAGGTAGACAAATTTCCAGCCATGAAGGCCAACGCGAACAGCCAAGTCCATGTCCTCTACAGTTGTCCTTGATTTCCATCCTCCCGCTGCGTCCATTGCCGATATTCTCCACACACCCGCGGTTCCTGTAATTATATATTATCCCTTATGCGATTACATATTTAGATTCCCTTTTTGATTTATATATGTTATGCTCTTTCCCATGAGAGGGTAATCCTTTTTGTTTTCATACTATGTGAAGGCTGTTGACATTCAACTTATATATGTAACGAATTGATAACTAACGAACCCTTGTATTTGACTGAATGTTATCAAATATTTTTCATAAATCAATTTAATTATAATTATCAAAAAAATCAATTAATTATATTGTTTTGAATATGCTTGGAGGTTAAATTGTACCATTGAAACCGAAGAAAGCATGTCTAGTAAACCCTGATTCTTGTTCCACCTTGAAATGGTAGTTGAGGGACATCTCTTGCATCCTCGTCATTAAGCATTTGTTCGCGTTCACTGCAAGAAAATCGCCATCCAGTATCATTAAATAGCGAAAATTCAATGGATAATTCTAATAATGCAAACATTTAAGCATACCAAATATCCATCGGGCTTGAACGAGAGCAACATCAGGGTTGTGGACGAGAAACGGGATGGTGCGGGCGAGGTAATCAGGCTCGGGTTGGAAATCAGCGTCGAAGACGGCCACAAACTCACATTGCTTGACGTAGTTATGCGTAAGAGCTTCTTTCATAGCTCCAGCTTTGTAGCCATTCCTGTTATCTCTTCTTTCACACCTTATGTTTATGCCTTGGCTTTGCCATTTTGCAATTTCTATGTCCACACCTTCCTGCAATTCCTCTTTCACATATATCATAAATACTATACAATGTATGCATTACAATATGTAAATTGTAACGTATACACTAATATGGATATACCGAAAATTTGTAGCATATCTTTCTTTTCTGAGTTAACAAAATTTAAATTATAGGAAAAGGATAAAGATGTTTGTTGATTTAACAGTTTTCATTTCGAAAACTAATTGATAATGTGTGAAATCACATATATCTCATATTGTATACTAGTATATCAAGAAAATATTTTAGAATTCTTAAATAATTGTTTTTAATATAAGATGAAAGATAAAAAAAAACATAATTTTGCTCATAAATTGCGAGGAATTGAATTGTCAAAGAGGTTTTAGCGGCTTACTAATTAATATAAATGTCGGAAAAACTTTTCAGTATTATTTTAACTAAGTAAAGTATTATCATATTGAATATACATTAATCATTTATGTCTATACTTTAGATATTTATAAATAGTTTAATATGTTAATGGAATCTCGAAAAAAATTATACTCTGAATCTTTGTTTACCAACTTATATACTAAGGACAACTTCTATTACTAAAATACTATATTTAGTATTGGATATTTTCCAATGGAACAACAAATACGACACTAAAGTATTTGTTTTACTCTATTATGAATGGTGTTAGTGTGTCACACTAAATACTGTGCCATTATTAATAACACTAAGATTATATTATTATAATATTCAATTAATAATATAATATAATTAAATTTATTAGTAATGAAATTTTATAAATAAAATAAACATGAATTTGTAGATTTATTATTATAATAAAGTATTTTGTATAGTTAATCGATTGTAATTTTATATTTAAGCTAAACTAGTTTTGAAAATAAGTAATATATAATTAAGTGTTGTGGCTAAAAATAAAACAATAAAATAAAATATTAAATATTAATTCAATATTATATTTAGTATTTTGGTTGGAATTATCCTGAACAGCCAGTTGTCAGAACAGTGTAGAATCTTATATATATATATATATTCTAACAAGCTACTTACCCTTACGACCGGATCCGTGGAATCATCTACAACTTGAATTACTAGACGGCTCGATGGCCATAATAAACTGCAGACTGCCGCTATAGATATTTGAAAGACCTACAAGTATATATTAAAATAGGGTATGTTATATATTTAGTAGAGAAGGTTAAACAGGTATATCTATATACCTCTTTTTCATTGTACATTGGTATTTGGACAAGAACCATTGGGTAGTTTTCGGATCCAGCCTCGACATCTTCTTGCATGGCCTCCCATTTGTACAGTTTCTCTGGTTTACGTCTTAATAACTTGCCGAAGAGTATCACAATGTTCATGTAAAAACTCTCGAAGAACACAATGATGGATAAAACCAAACACATAATCACCAAACCCTTGAAAATGGGAAGAAGCACAATACTTCTCGTTTTTCTCCACAAATATTGGATTTGCTTCCATTGAGATTCTGTAGCATTGTTATCTGCTTCAAGCCTCTCGTGGGAAGATGCTGCATCTTCAAGGCTCCATCCATTAAACTAATTCATACAAAGAAAATAACGATTAATTAGTTTATCATCAACTAATAAAGAACATATATGTATATAAATAATGAGAGAGATATATAATTACTAGAATCAAGAGGAGGCTAAGAGTGGAGTCGTATAGGAAGAGGAAGGGCTTCAGAAATAGAGACATTGTTGCTCTAAAAGCTGAAGCTCGAGAGAGTAGAAGTGATAGCTTAATTTTCTTTCTTTAGTGTCCCTTTTATTGACATTCTTTTAATATTTTTTACGGTGATGCCTTATCACTTTTTTTACTGATACTGCTTCCTTTCTCCAATCTTTAATATACACTGTTATGATCTCCAAAATATTATTTTCTTTCATATCCCAATTTCTGTGGAGGGGGACGTTAACGTTATCGCAGCATCGCTAAGCTGGTAACCACAGAGGGGAACACAACAAAAAATATCATCACATCTCATTGGTTTAGAAACTCCCACATGATTCATTCATTCTTTACATTTTGATATTATATTATTGATGTTGTCCAAAAAAAAGATATTATTATTGATGGTTAGTTGAAGTTTGTACATTAGTGGCGTAGCACGTTTTTTTGCACCACGTTTTCATTAACAAATAAAACTGTTATAAAATAATTAGATTCTTACTGCATCTCCTATTACTGCAGCCACAGCTTCTATATCTAGCTTCACAACTCCTACACGTCAATCATGTGGTGTAACACGGATGATAGGATTGTTTCAAACAACTCATTTGGTGTATTACAAAATGAGAATGTGTCTGGTCGTGGGCATTTTGATTTGTCAGGTTATGAGATTATTAATGTTCTGATACAAAGGGAGAGAGAGGTCTCGTGGGGGAAGAACATTCAAACCATCCCAAAAGATGCAAGATATGCATTCGGCTCTCATGTAGGTGGTCGTCGTAGCCGTGGTTGAGGTGGCCGTGCTGAACGTGGTCATCCTAGCTAGTATTTCCTTATGGAACCATTATATATATCTCCCACTTTCTACTTCTTTAGTTTATTTCTATGGTGGCAGGCTGGCAGCTTATAAGTGTTTCTTCTGTTTATCTTTAAATTTACTTTCTCAAACTATATGACCCACAAAGTCATATCCTTGTAGTTTTATTTTGCATTTTAATTGAAAGCCCTTTTTCAAAAAAGATAATAATAATTAGATTCTTACGTGAATTTAAGAAAAATATAATAGATTATGATATGTGCGTATAACTATGTTTAAAACCTAAAGAATGATACTGGATGTGATTAGTCTGATGACAATTGTACCGTATACTTATCTTGTAATCAGTGTTCTAAAATGCGCTAGACGCTCGTTCTGTGATGATGATATTTAGCCAGATAAAGGACGCCTAAACGGGGTATATACGGATATATAATTTTATACAAATATATAAATATAAAATTAATATACATACATTATAAATATATTTAAAATAATTTTTTTGTATAAGTATATAGTTTGACATATATAAATAGTCTTAAATTATAAAATTAAAATCATTTTAAATATATAAAATGACAAATTTAAAATGATTTTGCAATAATTAAACTAATATCTACAATCATATAAACACATAAAATAAGTAAATTTAATATAAATAATAACATTAATGTAATATAATAATAATATTAATAATTTTTTGAATATTAATGTTCAAAATCCGCTAAGTCGTGACCGCATAATGTCCGTTTAAACGCTATTATACGCCCGAATTATATAAATCCGCATAAAATACTGTATAACGTGAAAACGGTACGGTCGGCTACCGTATAGCGCCTAGACGCCGCTGGCTAGCTGACCGTATTTTAGAACACTGCTTGTAATCTTGTACTGTATACTATAAACCAGATTCAAATTATTTTGGTTGAGATTATTTACATTTGGGGAAATTGTGTTGACATTCTTCACTTTTGGCTTGACCTCTCCAATCTTCTCTACGGCCAGCCTCTCCTCACTCTGTTTCACTCTCTGTTTTTCTTCTTCTTGTTCACTCACTCACTTTCTGTTTTTGCACTGTGTATCATCACCACACAAGCACACACACACTCTCTCTCTCACGTTTGTCTTTGTTCTTGTTCTTGTAGAGAGAGAAGAGAGTTTATCTTTGTATGTCTACATGGTTACTTTTCTCCAACTATTAGAACTGGATATTTTTTCTTACAACAACACAATACATGCTTATAGTATTTTTACTCTAACTACTACACATATGCTTACTTGCATCTCTAGACTCAACAACTCCCACTTGCACCTTACTTCTAGACAATGTGGCTTACAAGCAAACTTGCTTATACCACTAACACTCCTAACAACTATTACCAACTCTTAACCACTCCAACTTAACTTAGTTAGCTTACCAACTAACTAGTTACTTTTATTCTTCTTGTTATTGTGTAACTTCTTGTTACACAACCCAACTTACTTTTCATGTTGTCCACGTTGGTCTTCTTCTTGTTCCTGCGTTTCTTGCACGCCAAGCTTTCTTCTCATTCCTCTTCCTTGGCTGGTAAGCTATCTTTTGCTTCCACTTCTACATTCTTCTTCTATGTGACTCTTTGGTCACTTCTTTATTCTTCTTTTCTTGTGTGGCAAGCTTCCTTGCTTCTACTTCTTCTTCTCTCTTGATTTCACCTTCTCTCTGTGTGTTTAATCAAAGTTTTCAAATCCAACAAATGGTATGAGAACGAAGAACAATTATTCATTTCTCCTTAATTCGTCGTTTTACTTTTTGATTTGAAAGAATTTTTCTGCGCGGAATCTTCCTACTCTTGTGTTTAAGCAGCATATTTCTCTGTGTCACTCTCCGATATGCGATTTACAGTAATGACGAAAGAAATGAGTTGATTAGTGAAAGTTAATACATAGAAACAACTATAATTATATAGATGGATTCATTCTAGTATACATGACTATTGAGTGTTTGTTGAGCTAATTTAATTTTCTAACGCTCAACTCTTAATCTCTCATCCCAAATCGGTTAAAAAAACACGTAGTTTCCTCGTCAAGTAATTATCATGTTCAGTCAAGATCAATGTTTTTAAACTTGACCGGGCACTAAACTGGATGATTTTCCGGATCACTGGGTCATTGGGTGAACCGAAGATTAATAAACTAATTTTATAATATAGTAATATATTAGCTATGAAAATAAATATATAGAAATTAAAGTTAAGTATTTTCTAATATTTCTATAAAACATAAAATAATAATTTGGATATGTATATATTTGATATATAAAAACATTTAACTTTAGTTTCTATATTTTATTTTTATTTGACCTACTGAATATCAAAAATAGTTTTGATTATTTAAAAAATGTAACAAGTTATGATTTATGACATCTAACAAAAATATCAAGACTTAAAAATTCATATGTCTAATGTAAATAATAAAATTAAACTTCAAATCCAAAATATACCAAAAGTAAAACATTATTAATAAATTGTCGATAATAAAACTGAAAAACCTAATTTCTTAATTAAAAATTATATAAAATAGAATTTTAAAACATAATTAAAAACTAAAAAAAAAAAGTTATCTTTGGTTCAACTAGTAACTGGATTCCAGGTTTTAGTAGTTTTTAACGGGTTTTATTGGGTATTTAAATTTTGGTTTTTTTTAAAATCCGAACCGGATTTATCTTGGATCACCGGGTTTACCGTTAGTTACCATTCTCTGGGCTATTGCTGGTCTCCTTCACGCTGTATGTTCTTCTTCTCCTCTTTGATGGCTAATTGAAGAGTTCTCTTACATTTTTTAATTTTCTAAGGATGAGAAGGTCGTCGCCTTTCAAGACATCAAGCCCGCCTGTCAGAGGTTTTTCTTGCTCTCTCGTTTTACTTTGTATAATTTCATTAGATTCCCTTAGAGAAAGAAGAAAAATCGAAACTTGAATGGTCTTGGCACAAACATTGATCTTACATCCTCTGATGTAGGCACTACCTGATCATTTCCTCATCTTGTTTTCTTTATGTATAAAAGGATTGTTCGTTTTATGAGGCAGTAACTCACATGCTAAGTGTTGGAAAAGAACTGCTGTAGAATGATGCACCTCAAACCTTACATATGTGACGCTTCTTCTTGGTTACAAACACTAAAATGAAATCAGTTATGAATTCTTTTCCTTGTGGTAGCATTAACCTCATCTGTACTTCCTCGCAGATTTGGTTTCCACCAGCCACCTTTTACCAGTGTTGATCATCTCCATCTCCATTGTACTTCGAAATATCCTCTCTTACTTTCCCTAAACTGCAAATAAGTTTTCTTTTTCCTATATTTTTGTAATGAAAATGTGATATCATTTACAGATGGAAAGCTATCAAGTACAAGTCTTTGGGACCTTTTGGTGGTTTTATTGAAGCAGAGACACTGCTGGCCAAGATAAGGCCTCTTCCTTCAAGACACTGAACCTGACTCACCTAACTTCATTTCATAGTGCTTCTCTTAGCTAAGATTGTGCTTTCTCTCTATGTAGTATTTTCTGTTCTTTTGCTGGAAAATCTGTTGTGGAATGCCAAAGTATTATTGTGGATTTTATATACTAAGTTGCAGTTCTGACTTTCCTGGAATTCTTAAATGGGTTTGTCCTCTGTCCTTGTATGTTTTTGTAGTGCCGTTTGAACATAGTTTCAAGAGATCGTGCTGTTATTATTTTATAAAGTAGAGAACTTTTATAATCAAAATATCAATATCTTTTGATTGGTGAGTTCCCCTTCTTCTCTGATTGGTAAATGGTAATAACAACTCTTAGGTCTTTTCAGAGAGTTATTATTTACCATGTTTCGTTGTTTTGCTACTACCATTTGTGTCACCTTATGGTACTTGTCTAAGTAATTTCTTGGAACATGTTCGCTGATTAACCACATGAAATGTATACAACTTATGTAAATAAGTAGTAATCTCATGTATAAACTAGCTTTTAAAATGATTTCATCTCTAGGCTTATAACTTTCATTTTACGTCTTTGTTTATTTACTTTAAATAAAATATGTAACGATGCATTCGTAAGTATTAAAGTTCACCAAACCTTTAAAATAGGGTTGCTCTGTAAGACCAACTTTATTTCTGTCCCAATAAAAACAGGCTTGTCCAGTCTACGGAAATTTGAAACATATTCGTATATAGCGTATGGCGCGCGATAGACAAAATGATTATGGCTACAGTTAAAATGGTTCACAAATAGTGTTTTATGCGATCAACAACCAGTTTCTAAGGAATGATACAATAAATTTGTTAACTATATATATGATTAATTTTTAAAAGGCTACATAGTTTTTTTTTGAGAAGGTAAACAATAAACAACTCACCAACAAATATAATTTCACATTCTTTCCATTTTTACATTTGTTGAACAATACAATATATTATTCTATAAACACTTGTGGATAAATGACGAAATGGCTTTTGAATTGTGATTATTTGTGAAACACCCTTTGAAAAACACAGTCTACTATTTTCATACTAATTGTGATTTAATCACCAGACACCGCATGTAGGATTTTCACCATTAAATGATTTGAGTCTCCAATTCTATACTTATCTGATGATGATGACCGATGATGTGCCTATTCAAGTTGTAACAAATATAGTTTTATGTGAATTAATTAAACGAAGAAAAAACTAAGAAAATTGTTTCACAAATAACAGGAGGACGCGTGTCTCTTAGCTACTGTATTTTTGTCGTTTTCCACTGACAAAATCTTCGCTCTTGAGGTTGCCTTCCTCCCCATAAAGATCCCCAGAGAGTAAAGTCGTAAAAGCTAAAAACTCAGAGAGAGAAAGAGAGAAAGAGAAGAAGCCCTAATTAGTATCTTACTGCTCACAAACTCCCTCTGCTGAATCATGGCCGCCGTCCCTCTACCTCCCCTCCCTCAGTCTCCCGGTAAAGTCCGAAACCAAGCTCAAAAAATCACATTAAGTTTCTCCTTTACACTCATCACAATGTTTACTGTTGGTTTTGTTGTTGAGCAGAAGGGTTTTCAAACCCGTTTCTGTTGAACGGCCCAAAAGGGTTTGCTGAGTTCACTCCGCTTCCTGAGAACGATGGCACTTTCGTGAGGCTCGACCTTCCAGACGTCCCAGAAGAGTGCGTGAGGGTCTGCATTAGCGGGTCGAAGAAAGCCGTGATCGTCTACGGAGAAGCACCCAAGGTCCACGCACACGACTCCTCTTCCCGTAAATACCTCACCATCATCGAAACCGTCTGCACTTGCTGTGACTTCTCCAGCTTCACCTACCAAATGTCCGACGGCGTTCTCAGACTTCTCGTCTCCAAGACTAGCAACGATCCTTCCTCCTGCATCCGTATCATCACTCTACCCTTTCTATTTTATTATTCGGTTATTTTTAATAATATTAAATTTTCTGATTGTATTTGTCGTTTATTAATTACAGCGGTTCTTGCTTTCTGTTACGGGGAAGGTATTATTATTACGTAGACTAGATGATCATTGCTTCTCTATAACTCTTTTGAAAATGTGTTTAATTACTCTTCTCTCTTTATCTGATCTCGTAGGTCTCTCTGGCGATAACACTGATGACCATGGTATTCACATCATTAATTGTGTTAATAAATTAAATTAAATGAAATAATTAATTTGTTGTTATGATTTGTGGATCAGGCAAGGTGTATGAGTCGAAGCAGCTCGAAAACGGCAGTCTGTACGTGCGTTTAGACATGCCTGGCGTTTCCAAAGACAACTTTGCTGTCACTGTCGCTAACGGGATAGTGAAGGTGACTGGTCAAGCTCCTTCCGTTAGCCACGACTCTGCTGGTCGGTTCTACTCTGGTGACGTGGCTATGCTCTCCGCTCCTGTCAACATTCCTAGCCGTCGGATCAAAACCATCGCCAAGAACGGTGTGATTCGCCTCCTCATCCCTCCCCTTTGATTTCATGATATTTTCTAGACCTATTTGTTGGGATAAAGCGCTTTGATGTTTTTAATTTCGACTACTTTTGGATATGTTGCAAAAAAAGAAGATATTACTTTATTTTGTGTAACATCCTACCCTTATATTTGCATGAGTCTCTGTAGCTAAGTAGATTAGTTATCATTTAAATGCGCGACTCTTTGAGTGATTATCTGCATCATCAAACCATCTCTTCTTTGTCAGCCTTGCGATTTAGCCACCGCCTGCACGATTTCACAGCATTCAGTTATTTTTCAGCTACCAAATATGTTGTCTAACAAGTTATTATCCCCCACAGTTCTAACTTAAATGCTACCATCATATGAAAGTACAGCAATGCCTCTTTATAGTTCAAAATAAAGGGAGTTTTCGTGGTTATGATCTTGCGAAACAAATTATATTATTTATATCCCGCTAAACCTAATATATTCATGCAATATAAAAAATTAAACCGATTTATTTTCTTCGAAGCCAGTAAGTTATTTTAATCCGATCCCGATTATTGAATTTTTGTTGTATGTACAATACTTTGATATCAAACAACTACCTCATATAGTCATATTTATGCATTAGTAATTATTTGACACCACTGAAATTGTTACATTAAATACATGGGGTAAATGAAAGTTATCTAAAAAAAAGTAAAGTGGGCTTAGACCAAATTACTTATAATTTAGGTACAGATGCTAAACATCTGGTGGAAGGGAGTATATATTTATATTATGTCCAAACGCTTTTAAGAACAATATGAATATACTTATAAAACAAATACATACAATGTATTTATATGTCTGCCTGAAAGCGCATGCATTTACGAGGTCTACAATAGAGCTGAAAACTAGTCGACAAAATAAAGCTGAAACCTTGCTAATTTTAGCCAAAGACCAACTTTGTAACCTGTCTGAATAAAAACTCTGACCTTTCACCAGTGTACGATCTGTTGAATTTTTTTAAAATTATACGTATATGTATATTACTAGCTTTCTGCAGGTAATTAAACAAAAAAAATTCTCATTGAAACTGTCGACCAATGCAAAAAGGATACGTGTCACATCGGGGATTGTTTGTCGGTTTTACCTGACAACCTCCATACCTCTCTCTTTCGTTCAAAGGTTCCCTCTGGTAAAATCTCACAACAATCTTCAACCATAAAGAGAAAGAGTGAGAGAAATCTCAAAAAAAAAAAAAAACACTAAAACCCTAAAGCCTCCGCATAGTCATGCCGGTCATGAACATCGTTCCCGTCCCTCAATCTCACGGTAATGATTTATTCATCATTTCTTCAAATATTTAATGTCGATTGATATATCATATAATATATAATCTTTTTTGTGTGGGGCAGATGGATTTTACGCAACGAATAATCCGTATCAGGTGAACGGACCAAAAGGGTTTACGGAGTTCAAGCTCATGGAAGAGAACGAGGATCTGTACGCGAGGCTTGATTTCCCTGGCGTCACCAGAGAAAGTGTGAGAATCCTTGTGGAGCCACTGAAGAAGGCTGTTTTTGTGTTCGGGGACGCACCGAAGGAGTTCAGACACGATTCTTCTCACCGCAAATACGGAACCGCCACGGGACTTATCTGCGATTGTTGTGAGATCAGTAACATTCAGTGTTATGTTGGAGATGGTGTCGTCAGGCTCGTTCTCTCCAAGAAGAAGATCGATCCTCATGTCCCTTCCTCCTGCTCTTGTAAACTAATTAATTTCTCGAATTAATGCAATAAAAAAGAAAATAGTTCTTTTTATATTTTTTTTATTTATGGAAAATTGATATTTGACATTTTGTCTCTCTCAGTTGGAGGTGCCACAATGCCTAATGTTCCTTTCCTTGGTAATGTCTCTTCGTGTTTACTCTTTAATCAACAGATGATTTATTTTTCTTGCTTTCATTTACCTGTTTTGAATGTTAATTTTTTTTTTGTTCTTTTGTCAGCTCACATAATTCATGGGTATAACCCAGAAGGTATTGGATTTTTTTAAAGTATTTTTCTTTTACGCATATTTGCATATCATATAGTATATATCTGACATTATTCATGGGATGTGTGTTGATTCTATTGTTGCAGTCGCAGGTGGCCATCCTCTTGGTATGTTTATACATACTAAAGTTTGACCGACTCTTTCACATATTCTTTCCTTATGACTTGTATTTTTTAAAAATATATTTTTATTCTTTAATTTGGCAGCTCATCTTCGTGGACATAACCCAGAAGGTATTTATTTGATTTGATTATTAATTAAGCGATAATTAGATAACTTCACGAAACCCTCAGGCGCTAATTAACTAACTTCAGTAATATGAATTGTTATATCGCAGGTCGCTTTGGCACTGACCCTCTTGGTATGTATGTACTTAATTAAATAATGGCTCCATTGTGACACAACTTACAGTTTATAAATTGAGGTCTCTATAGTATTAGGCGTATATATATTTCACATTATTCATGCATGTTCTTCTCGTATGTTGCATGTATATCAATTATACTACTGGACGTAAGCATATAATATTGATCGATGTTACATTATGTTATGTGATTATTGTTCTGGACAGATCCAGCGTTTACGGGTCCGGTCACACTACCACACCCTTCAGTGTTGGAGGGATCCACAAGTGCGTACGAATCCAAGCATCTCCCAAACGGCGGTCTCTTCCTACGTATCGACATGCCCGGCGTCCCCAGTGATCGTTTCACGGCGATGGTGGAAAGTGACGGTAGCATCAGTGTCACCGGACAAGCTCCTCCAGCTTTGCATGACTCGAGTGGGCGTGAGTACAGAGGCAAGGTCGCCATCGTTCCTCTAGGCTATAATAACAGTCGTATCAAAGTAATCGCTAAACATGGTGTCATCCGCCTTATTATCCCTCCTTTCTAATTTTATCCCCATCTTTAATTCATCCTTATATATGATCGATGGACCTAATCATGTTTTAAGCAATGGACTATCATTCTTCATGTTTTTGGTTTTTGAATATTTCAAGAACAATATTGATATATTAACCTATAAGATCGATGTTCAATCAAATTAACATGTATGTCTATCATGTTTCTATCTTTTTTTTTTTGTAACACATCATGTTTCTATCCATGACACGTATTTAGGTGAATAACCAAAAGATACACATGATTCGTAGACTCGTACATAAACTTCATCATCAATCATCATACACTCTTCTTCTACTTAATAACAATTACAAAAATAAAGAAAAAATGTTTCACAAATGGGAAGCCGACGCGTGTTTAATTCTGATGCATTACGAAGTCGCAAATGGAAAGAAGACACGTGCCCCCTATTGCTTTGTCGTTTTTCTGTTGACAGCTCAGTGCCTTGTCGTTGTTCACCTTCCTCTGAACATAAAGGTCGAAAAATACAGCTGAGAGAGAAACCCTAAAGAACAGTTGCCTTAGCTAGAAATCTGAAACCTCACAGAAAACTTCTCTCTCGTCGTTGAATAATGGTGGTCCCTCTCACCGTTGCTCCTCCATCTAGCGGTAAAGATCTTCTCAACCATCCTCAAATCTCATTCACATTTTCACTACTTTCACTATACCTTTTTTTCTCAGATTTTTTTTTTGTTCTTTGTGTTTATGTCTGTTTTGTGTGTGGAGCAGATGGGTTTTACGCGACTAACAACCCGTTTCTGGTAAGTGGGCCAAAAGGGTTCACAGAGTTCAAGATGCTTGAGAACGAGGACATGTTCATTCGGATTGACTTCCCCGGCGTTCCACAAGACCGCATAAAGGTTAGGATTGACCCGACCAAAAAAGCTGTGTCTATCACCGCCGACGCACCAAAAGAGCACAAACATGACTCGTCTCCTCGGAACTACGGCTCCGCTACAGGTCTCGTCTGCAAATGCTGCGAGATCTCCGGCTTGGTCTCACACATGTCGGACGGTGTTCTCAGGCTTCACCTCTCCAAGACCCGCGCCTCATCACAAAACCCTTCATGCATCTGTATGTTTCTTTCAAACTAATCCTTTTTTTTTTGGTTATTTAAATCTACATATTATAAAAATCTATGTACTGATAAAAATTTCAATTTAATTTCTATAGCGTTTCTTGGTGGCTCAGAGCGAGAAGGTAATTTTCACCAACTTTTCCTTAGTTATCTTTGATTTATTTTTTTATACGATTAATTATCTGATATATTTGTTATTTAAATTGATTATCTTGATTTTTTTTTCTACAAGTCTTTTTCTCAGAAACTTTTGAATATATTCTTATATATTTCCTTAAAATAATTTTTTTTCTTTGTCTTTTTATGGTCAAAGATCGCTGTAGCACGGGTCCTCACAAGTTTCCTCACGGCACGGATCCAAATGGTATTTACATATGTTCTCTTTCTGCAAGCTTATGTTATTTTATCCAAATTACTAACATTTATTATTATGAGAGAGACATAAGTAAACCGAATGTGTAGTATAATGAGTTTGGTTTTGGAAGCGCAGACCCGGCGTTAACCGGTCCGTTACTGGAGCCACACCCATGCGTGAACATAGGCTCGGATATGGCTTATGAATGGAAGATACTCCCAAACGGCGGTCTATACGTGCGTGTAGACATGCCGGGTGTTCCCAAAGACAAGTTTACCGTCTCCGTCGTGAATGGGAGAGTGATGGTCACTGGTGATGCTCCTGCCGTCAGCCTTGACTCCGGTGGCCGCTTCTACTCCGGTGAGGTGGCTATGCTCGAAAGCAATGTTAGCATTCCTGGCCGTAAGATCAAGACCATTGCCAAGAACGGTGTGATCCGTTTCATCATCCCTCCCATCTGATTTCAATGGTGAAACCATGCATGCTTCTGATTCGTAGTTTAGTCTTGTGGACTTCTTCTTTGAAGGTTATGTCGTTATTTTGAGGGAACTTTATGTTATGTTTTCATCAACTCTGGATATGTTCTCCTTGGCTAAAGACATACAAACTTACCTTATCTATGTTTTGAAAACTTTTAGTCTGACAGATTTATAATCTCTTAAAATTAATTAACCATATGGCTGCAACGTTCGATCTGCATCACAAATGTACGTTCTTTAATTAATATTGGTAACTACAGGAACATCGTAGCATTTAAATTCAAACAACAAATTATAAGCTTTTCAAATTGATTCATGAGAGTTTTACAGCAATGAAGTTTCAAATGCATCTATATTGGGTTGTTATGTGATAAAAAAATCCCATATATCATCCTACTTTCTCGACAATCATCTTACCGTTGCCTTAGCAACCTGGACTTTTTGTCGGAAGCAATCCCCATACGATTCTTTCTCTAATTGAAATTCAATCTGTTTTACATAATGTGTACTGATCTTGTTTTTATGTTACACAATTTTATTGTAGCTAGTATAAAAGTTATATTATCCAAAGTTTAAAAGTGATAAAACTAGAATATTAATAAAACTGAGACTTCAACGCTAATTTCTCCGTTTTACCTGTTTACTATGTTTATTGATCTAGAGCCTCGTTGTACACGCTCCATTACAGCTAGTAGCTAGTAGGGTTTGGATGTAAACATCATGAACTCCATTGGACATGCAGCACATGCTCTAAGGTTATCCTAACTGTGTTGATGTTCCGTTGAGACAAACATTGGACCTGTTTGACACTGACCATGTGAGATATAATACTCAGTGTTTTGAAAACCGGACCGGACCGGCTGACCGTGACTCGCTGAAGAAGCTGGTTCCGGTTCAGTTTAAAACCCGGATTTGAGAAAAACCGGTTAGGATAACCCGGTAAAACCGGTGACCCGGGTCAACTTTAAAACCCGGTTCTAAAAGATTAACATATAAATAATGTTTTTTCAATTGCTTTTAAAATTTAATATTTCATAACTAATGTTTAATTATCATTATTTAAAATATTTTTTATTTTATTCATTTTTCTTAAGAAAAAATATGAAAAAACTCTTTTTGGGTCTCATAACTATTCTGATTTTTCCATATTTATAAAGATTGAGGTTTTACTTTTAAAAATAAATAAATATGGTAACTTTTAATTGTAAATCATTTAATTTTATCAATTTCAATTTACATAGTATTCACTTGTTCACTTTATATATAGCTAGATTTATGTTTACTGTTTATTTTTCATTTAATAAAAAATAATAGAGAAACATGTTATATGTAGAAGTAATTTTAGATCCATATGGTGTAAATATATGATTATTTACATTTAATTTTAAAGAAAATATAAAACCCGGTTCGACCGGTTGAACCGGTTCAACCAGTTAATCAGTAGCTGCACCGAGTCAGTATCCGGTCCGGTTTTCAAAACATTGATAATAGTCAATCAAAGTGTATGTGAAAACTCCATCAAATTTATGTATGAAATGTAAGATGATACTCAAAGCAAAGTTTGTGAGAAAACTTTTATCATTTTTACATAATATATAAAAAAAGATGTCTGTCATGAAAACATCTTTTGATTTGATTTTTTTGGCTCCAGAATTTATGTATAATACTTTTTTGATCACTATACCTACCTAGTAGCGAGCTTGAACAACATACCTAGTGATGTATAATAATTTGTTTGAACGGATTATAGAGTTATAAACTCAGAAGATAAACTATATTTATTAAACTAGTGATATTTGTATTCATCAATCTGGGACGTGCTACACAAGTAATCGTTTATTTCCATATAAAACCAAATCGATTAACTTGCAAAACCAAAGACAGCGATACAATAGCCTAGTGCTCATCTGGACCTCTCAATCTGGGTCCAAGTAAATTTGACTTTTGTCACTTCAGAACAAAAGGCTGACTTTTGACGCTAGGCCAAATTAAGGACCACTGCCATTACCGTTAAGTTTGACGATTTGAAGATATAAAAATTCAGACAGAAACTTCGAGTTCTGTTTAATTAGTAAGAACTAAGAACTGACAAGACGCGTAAGCACTAAAACAAAAGATATTTCGCCATAATCATCAGGAGATAAAAAACTACGTGAATGTAATGAACGTTTGATTGTATAGTTTGAGTGATTAACATGTGCTATGTGTATGCAAGTGGGTTCGTTATTCACGTCTTCATCTGCGGATATGCTAGGTCATAGACTCATAACAGGACTTCAATAAGAGCCTACACATCTTCATGATTATCTGAAAGGAAACTAATACTGTATGAACAGAGACGTTCGATTTTTTGTCCTTCGTTTAGCGACCGTATATCAGTCTGAAGAATTTAACATTTAGAAACTCTCACAGAAACTTCCATTGTTTTTTAAATAGTGAATACAGACAGATGCTTAATCACTAAGACAATATCTTGTAAGAAAGATGAATCAGAGGAGTTCCTTACTAATCCTCTGTTTTGTTCTCATTGTTGCATCAGTTTCATCCTCTCATCCTCTCTTCTCTTCCTTCCAATGCCGCGGCTCAAGATGGCTTCTACAGCGGTTCCATTGGACAAGAACCTAGTCGAGTCTACGCGGCAGGGATGTGCATCCCTGGAGCAGAAGCAAATGATTGTTCCGCTTGTATAAAAGGTGCATCTGACTGGTTGATACAAGATTGTACCAACCAGACAGACGCGTATTACTGGGCACTTGATCCAACTCTTTGCCTTGTCCGTTACTCCAACAATTCTTTTTCAGGATCCGCAGGTTATTGGGAGATTGTACCTCAGTATTTGGTCATGAACACTGCATATATCAACCCAAATGTAACGGAGTTCAAGAAGATATGGGAAGCATTAATCCATAGTGTCATTGCTGCAGCTTCCGCGACAAGGAACAAACCATCATCTAGTAGTAACCATTACAAAGCTGCTGTTGCAGCCTTGACACCTTTCCAGAATATATACGCACTGATGCAATGCACGCCAGATGTTTCTTCTGGTGATTGTGATAATTGTTTAAGACAAAGCGTTATTGACTACCAGTCATGTTGCGGGGAGAAGACAGGAGGCTATGTTATGCGGCCAATCTGCTTTTTCCGGTGGCAGTTGTTTACATTCTCTAAGGCTTTTGGTAACATCACACTGGCTCCTCCTTCCCCTCCTCCTGTGCTGAAGCGTCAACCATCTTCTGCTGGCGACCGGGCCAAAAAGACAGACACTGGTAAGTCCTTGCAAAGTTACATCCACAAGAACCTGTCCAAAGATTCAAAGTTTATATGGTTATTATGTTGTATTTCTACAGGCAGCGGAAATATCTCAATGAGAACTATTGTAGCAATAGTTGTTGCTTTTATTGTAGTTGTCTTCATCATCATTATCATCGTTGTTCTTTCTCGCCGGTTTGCTAGAAGGGGAAAATCAGACCAACATGTTGAGTTTAGTCAAAGTGAGTGTTGTTCTTTTGTTTTTGTCTGACCTCTTAGCTTTTAGCACATATATATATAGTCCATGTAACTTATCAAGACCCTTTATTACAACTGTAGCTGGTGTCACAACTGTACGTTCCCTACAATTCGATTTCAAAACGATTGAAGTCGCAACAAATAATTTTTCACTTTTTCAAAAAAAAAAAACAAATAATTTTTCTGAGCGCAATAAAATTGGCCGAGGTGGATTTGGAGTTGTTTTTAAGGTATCTTTCTTTAACTATTTGGTGATTATCTTGAAAACTCTTGTATTTACACAAATCAAAGTAATCTATAAACTCTTGTATTTACATAGTCAAAGTAATCTGATCATATTTTCTCATTGATGTTACTTGTAGGGTACATTAATGCCTGGTGGAAAAGAAGTTGCAGTAAAAAGGTTGTCACGAACATCTGAACAAGGTGAGACTTCTCGGTTTTTGTTATCGCAAAACTTCGGCATGGAAATCTTGTTAGACTTCTCGGTTTTTCTGTCAAAGGAGAAGAAAGAGTACTCGTATACGAGTTTGTGCCCAACAAAAGTCTAGACTGTTACCTCTCTGGTAAGAAACAAATGATGAAACTGTGTTAATCTATCTCATATTCTAATGGGTCCATATGAGATGTGCAGACCCAATAAAGCAAGCTCAGTAAAGCTGGACAAAACGGTTCAACATAATCAAGGGAATCGCTAGAGGGATACTATATCTTCATCAAGATTCAAGGCCCAAAATCATACATCGTGACCTCAAAGCAGATAACATACTCTTGGAAGCTGATATGAACCCGAAGATTTCTGACTTTGGGACGGCAAGGATCTTTGGTATGGACCAAACTAGTTCTATCACGAAAAGGGTAGTTGGAACTGAGTAAGATACGCTTATTAGCCTTTATGACTTTATGAACTGGTTCTTTTATGAACATCACCGATATCTATACAATTAATATTGCAGAGGTTACATGCCACCAGAGTATATGTGCGAAGGGCTATTCTCAATGAAAACGGATGTGTATAGCTTCGGGGTCTTAGTTCTTGAGAATATATGCGGAAAGAAGAATAGGAACTTCTGCTCCCCGGGTCCAAATTTGGTCACATACGTGAGTACCTAAACTGAACATTTATATTAGCGAAAACGTGCATGTAACTATAAGCTATTCAATTGATGATTAAATTATTTTACAGGCTTGGAGTTTGTGGAGAGAGGAGACACCATTAGAACTCGTGGATCAAACCATTTTACATAATTTTCCAGCAGAGGAAGTGACAAGATGCATCCACATTGCACTGCTATGTGTTCAACACGAACCAACAGATTGTCCCGATGTGTCGTCAATCATGTCGATGCTCACTAGCACCACCATCATTTCGCATGTTCCTCAACCACCTGGATCGTTGGATTCTTCATACTAGCTAGATGCCCCCATGCAATCTACGATCATGAGGTCCAACTCTCGAACTATCAATTATGGAACTTGATCCTCGTTCCCTTGAGAGACATTGGAACTGTTTTTACCTTAAACCATGTTTCAGGTATTTTAGTTATTCAAAAGTTATGTACGTGTGAATTGTTGACTTATCACAGTTACGTACACTATTTTATTTGTCAAGTACATTTCTATCATTTGTAATTTCTACATTCTAATTTCAGCTTTTTGTTATAAATTCCGCCGATCTTTTCTCCTTTTCACTTAAATGGAAGGAAATGATGTTATAATTCATGGTTATGAAATCATATGCATGAAACTAGTCTTGGACATTCAGTTCTCTGTTCGTTTCTTGAGGGCAAGTAACTCTTTGAGCGGAAGCAAATAATAAAAGATTCCACCAATAAACTCACTACACATCCTTTCCACTTTTCTATCTGTTGAAAGTTGAAACATCTCTCTATACATGGTCAGATGACAAAAAGAGGCTTACATAATGTGAACTGTCTTCGAATCTTCTGCAACATGTCTTCTTTCCATTTTCTTTGTCATCCTCGTGATTTAATCACCGCCTGCATGCATTTCAAACACTAATTTATTTCCTAGCATTCCCTTTTGTACTCTTCTTCATGATGTTGACTATTAAGTTTGGTAAAAGACGTGGTTCTGTTTTTAAATTATCAATGGGGGAAGTATTGAAGACAAGGTGTTGGAAACAGCAGCTTCTGTACAGACTTAAAGAAACAAGCACGAGAAAAACTAGCGCTATGACACGGCCCTAGCGAATTTAGGACAAGACAATAGACTGTCATGTCTACAAAACGCATTCTTTACTATCTACCATGAATCTATCAGCATAGATGGAGTAAAATTCAATTGCCAGGTTCCATGATCGTGTACTATTAATACTTTTAGAGCAGGAAGCAAATGAAGGTTTCCTTTCCATTTTTCTTTCTGTTATAAACATCTATTCACCCATTACACAAATAGGTAGATGACAATGGAGAATGGACTTAACATGTAAGTTTTCTATCATCATATCCTTTGTCATCTATGTAATTCAGTCCCCGCCTACACACAGTCTAACTATTCTTCTGATGAATATAAGTTTGCTAGGTCTGTTCCAGTTGGAACCAATGGGACTATCAGCTACCCAAAACAGTTCTCCAACCCAATTTTGACACAGGTACATGCTACACACATAGTTCCAACTTCGAGTCTAAATGCTACAATAAAACTAACACAACCATGCTTCTCTAAACTTCAAAATATGCTCGAGTCTAGCAACTGGTAAATTATTACCACACTCCAAATTATCTACCATGACTCTATCAACACAAATGAAGTACAAGTATTAAGTTTGGATACTAATTTGATCATCAAGTGTGAATTAATATATAAGTAAAAGGGCGACACTTGGGAACAAAAAAAAAGGGAAGAAGCTTTCTCACCTACGTGAAAAGCCACCGCTTCTCTGGCTCTGTTTCATGAAAAGGGCTCTCTCTCTTTCCTTCTCAACCCTCTCCCTCTTCAACCGCTCTTCCCTCAGCTCCTTCAAGCTCTTCTTCACACTCTTCGCCTTGGCCTCCTCCTCTCCTCTACATCCACCAGCACCCTCCTCGCGGCGAACACTATCTTCATACTTGCGTTTGTTCTCAACGTACCAAGGAAGCTTCACTCCTTTACCAGCAACACCATACCCCAACCTATACTTCTCCTCATCCGGATCCCCTGCCCTCGCTGCAGCATCTTTCGCGGAGGCTCTTGCAGTCGCAGCCGCTTCTTTCCTCATCTTCTTCCTTCTGTGATCTTCCTCCTCCTCCCCAGCCTTATCATCCTTCTTCGGCAACTCGATCGGATCGAAGATCTTAATCCCTTCGAAGAGATTGATGTGGCCTGTCTTAGGCTCCTCCGGTTCAACAATCTTCTTCACAGCGGAAACAGCCGTCGTGGAAGTAGTAGAAGCAGGAGCAGAAGGAGCAGCATCTTTACCCTTATCTGCCTCGGGAGAAGGTCGTTTGAGAGGAGCTAAGCCGCGGACGTTGCGGAGGACCTCGAGACGAGACTGGGCGTCTCGTTTCCTGGCTTCCTCGCGCTGGATCTGCTCTTCCTTGGCGGCGGCTTCCTCGTCTTTGCGGACTTTCTCTCTGTTGTCGAAGTTGTAGACGTTCCACCGCTTCTGCGGAAGGATGTTCAAACCGCCGTGTCCTCCCATCGCTAATCAACTGCAAAATCAATAATTGCCAAAATTGGTAAACCCTAGGAGAAACAAGAGATACGATCTCGTAAACTAAATTAGAGTTTCTGTTCAATGAATCAAGAGATGGATGAAACCTTCAAAGCGAATTAAGAATCGAATCAATAAGGAAAATTCGACTACCAGAATATCAACGCCGTCGAACTTGATCGGAAGCAAAGTGACGATGACGTTCGCGAGATATTGGTTTTTTTTTGGAATAAGTAGAGTTTTATATTATTTTTTTACATTAAGGCCCATTGGGCCAGACATTGTATTTTGACAATTGTCTAACCCAATAGAGCTCCGCATGTGGGGCAGGTTGTCCCTCGTAAGCTTTTGCCTATTTGATAGCACTTGTTAACACATGTAAACCTCAATGATTCTCATGTCAGAGCACACAGTCACAGTGGCCCAAGAATGTAAAAAGATTTGACATTAAGCTGCCACAACTACACCCACTTTCACGGAGAGGCGATCCATGTATGGTTCAGAAGATCCATATATAAATTAGACTGTAGACAGCTCACTATATGAAAATTTTTTTGGACATGTATTATTTATATGTGCAGAGAATAGATCTCTTTTTTCGGACCAACAGTTGTCTTCATAGTCCCAAGTAGCCATGTCAAAGCTCCGGAGCTGGCAAGACACGTTGATCAAACGAACTTAAACGGACCTTCAATACACCAAATATTTATTTGTAAGGCCTATTAAAAGCAACACGGTCAATTAAATTCCATTAGTTACCCTTCAGTACTCTTCATCACCTGCAGATGTTAGGGGGTAATTATGTCATATCAAGCAGAAACGTGATCCCGTCATATGCGGTGCTTCTTCTTTATCTTTTTTTTCTTAAGCAATATTAAGGTGCACAGCTTCCTCGTACACCGTCAGCAATATGGACGGTTTTGATTTATTTTCAAGTATTAACTAATAATACGTACCGTCAGATTCTCTTCGATTTTCTAGAAGCAAAATGCCACGTCAGCTGAGGAGTTTGGACGTTATCATGCTCCTCTGTATGCAATTCCTGGCCTTATCACCAAACATTCATAATTTTTTGGAGGTTGTTTTGTTTTTATTATAAGCGTTTGAAACAGAGAAGTGTTTGATCGCAGAAAAGCTTCGTCAACAACAGGTTCGATCATGGATTTTTTAATCCCTTTTTTTTTGTCTTATTGCGATCTGGGACTTGTTTTAGATAACTTAAGGCTGTGTTTGTATGTTGATCACTCGATCTAAGTTCGAAGACTGTGTAGCGTTAAGGACATATCTCTGAGACTTTTGTTTATCTTTAGACTTGATTATTAGATTTTGAGTGGAGAATTTGTTTTTGATGGTGGCGTACGTAACTGGTTTCTTATGTATATGTAGACGTGGAAGTAATGGCAAAAAGCACGTTCAAGGAAGAGCATGACCTAGGTTTGGATCCTACCTTCCTTCCTGTTTAATGTTTGATTCTCGCTTTTGATCTAATGGTCATGTTTTCTTTATTTTTGAACTTTCAGAGAAGAGAAGTGCAGAGGCTGCTCGGATCAGAGAGAAATATTCAGATAGGATTCCGGTAAGATCTCTCTGTGTTTTTCTTTATTACATACATATATCCAAAGTCTTCTATGTTTGGACCAATCCTTTGATTCTTATTAACTGGTACTTAGTGACACTTACGACTTACTGAGTTGATTTGCACAATTCATGCATATAGTTCAGTGCTTCATGATTCATATGTTTAAAAGTGACACTTGACTTGAGTGATGATTGTTACACATTTTGTATATGTGTGGGGATCCAGGTGATTGTTGAGAAGGCTGAGAAGAGTGATATTCCAACCATCGACAAGAAAAAGTATGCATTGTCTATTAATATCCATTTGACCTGACTTGTGATTGACAGCTAAGCTTCCCCCCCCCCTGTATTTTCAAAATTTGCAGATACCTAGTCCCGGCTGATTTGACAGTGGGGCAATTCGTGTATGTCATTCGCAAAAGAATCAAACTCAGTTCAGAAAAGGCCATCTTTATATTTGTCGACAATGTCCTTCCTCCAACAGGTAAAAAAAAAACAGATACGCCTTCCTTCATTTAAAAAAAATAAAATAACACATTTGGAGTTTTAAACTGGTTTATCTTGATAACTTTTTGCAGGTGCTCTTATGTCTGCTGTGTATGAAGAGAAAAAGGATGATGATGGGTTCCTCTATGTCACTTACAGCGGAGAAAACACATTTGGATTTGAATCATCATAGATCTCTTAGCTCGATATTTCATCTTTATCCTTATTTGATTATCTAAGCAAAAACAGCCGATGTACTTCTCTAAGAACTGTGTTTGGGCGTTAATGTGTACAGAAAACATAAAATAAATGTATATAATATGGCTCTCTCGTATTCCCTTTTTCTTCCATATGATCTGAAAACCTACTTTCTGTGTACCATCACCACAAACTTGATTGTGTTTTTTTGATGTCTTTCCCTCTATAAGCCGACATCACATGATGCCGTGAGGGCACATGGTAGTTACAAACGCAAAAAGGCCTATAAGCTCAACTAAATAGAACAGTAGCACCAGGAACTTAGCCACGTGATAAACACGGTCGGTGCCGGTTGAGGACGGCCGATGATGTTAAGAAAGAGTCCCCACATTGTCGTTGGCGGTCGGACCATGCTGTGTTGTTCTAGTTATTACACTTTCAAATATTTGATTTTGTTTCTTTGTTTAAATTTTATCAAAAGTTTTAGCTAAGATATATTATTTAGTTATGAATCTATGATCCTCAAAGATTCTCATTTAAGGTACCCAACCGGTCACGTGGAACATGAGAGACGCGGTGTTAGTTACTTTGACCATTGGAGTGTGGAAAGTTACTTTGACCATTGGAGTTCCTCCACCAAGTAGTTATTTTGATCATCATGTGAGAAAGTCTGCAAAAGATTCATACCTAATAGAGTGGTTAATCCCAAAGACATCACTAGTAACTAGTAAGGCTTTGTTAAGTGAATAAACGTGGATGTTAACGTTGTATGTCTAATAATGTCCTGATAAAGAGATGATTATTATTAGCCTCAATATGAATAGGTAAAGTATTCCAAGAGATGATGATGTTTGGGACGAAACTAGTACTCCAAACAAAACTAGCACTGCATGCTGTCAAATAGAGGAAATATGGATTTGGGTCCAGAATTTCCTACTAATAACAATTAAAAAGATGATTCTACTACTAATAATAAAAAGATGGTTGATGAAATAAATGTGTTACTGTTATATGCTCTGCATATCTGAGTTAATTTCCCTTGAAATTGTAATAGTTGGATACAATAAGATGGATTACAAGGGGAAGAATAAGCTTTGGGAGACGAAAGAAGGAAAAACAGGAAACTGACCCCACGAAGACCCTCAAGTAGACAAAAGGTTTGGCCGATCAAGACACCCACTATGCATACGAAATACGATAGATACTTGTATATAAATGTAGAAATAAATGTGAATATATTTTCAAAAATGGACAAGAGAGGAACAAGAGCATGTTATGATAATGAAGGACCTCCCCACCTGCATTCAATGTTTGTCTTACTCTCTTTACTCTCTTTTTTTTTTGTCACTCACTCTCTTTACTCTCTTATTTATCTTTCTAATTCTGCCTACAAATACTCCTTCCCTATTCTCTTTTCTTTTACACTCACATTTCAAACTAAAATTCTTCCTGCTCTCATCTCTCTTTATTAGAGAACATAAATATAAGTATTTGAAGAAGAAAAAAAAGAGAGGTCATGTCTTGCTCTGTGAGGAGTAGACTCGCAATGGCGTTATGTATCATTATTTTGCTTTTGTCATCCGATGTTGGATATGCCAGTGCTCGTCGGCTAGGGCTTCACAAGCATCACCACAAGGTTGCTTCTCTCGTACATGGTGGAGGAAAGAGGAGGGTGCTTGGTGGAATCGAGACAGGGGAAGTAGTGGTCATGGATTATCCTCAGCCTCATCGTAAGCCTCCCATCCACAACGAGAAGGCTTAACTACCCGATCCATACCTCTTATCTATATCATGCTGTTATATTCATATATATATGCATTCACCATGTTGCTGGTTGTAATGACTCTTGTCTTATATATAATAATATATACGTGACGAACTTTTCTTTTTTTTTGTGTGTTTAAAGACCAACTTTTCTTTTCTTTTATTTGAATATATGTTAAATTTACCTGACCAACTTTTCTGTTCTCGATTCATCCTTAGAACAAACAAGCTGCACTCTTTTTCTTCTAATTACAACGTTACATATGGAGCACTTAAGAGCTCTTCACCACAACTTTAGCTTCAAGTAGCGTAAGTAGTAAGTAAATGATCAGAGCCGGTGAGAGATAAAACATTCATATATGGTCCATAAAATATTGGTTAATATGTGTAATTCATTTGGCCTCTAAACTGATTAAAAATATACGTACTTTTTTTTTGAACGGCAAAAATATACGTACTTAATAGTTGTTTCAAAGCATATAAATTCCAGGGCCAACAGACAGCATCATTGCAATGTTTGAGAGGTTCACACCCTCATTGCAGCTCAAATCTTAAAGCTAGACATAGCACTTCATCAAGTTACAATGGTAAACGCTTTAATTAACAAATGACGAGAATAATATTAAACTCCAAATATGAAGCATTATTTTACATTCTCCAATAAACGATCTTCAAACTCTGTGAATACTTCCATATAACAATTCACTCTGCCCAAAAAGAAGTGGAATCCATGATTTTATTATGAGAAAAAGCAACAAAGCTGATTACCCAAAAGGGAAACCCCATTAATACTGAGTGAGGTCTAAAGATGATTTTGAAAGAATGATGTGTCACAGTAGGACAAATAGTGTGGTTGTCTGAAGTGGGCCACTTCCACATAAGGGAAACGAAGATAACATGATCAATACATCAATGCAGTAGGGTACGGACGTAAGATTATTTATACACATTCAAAAAGATTAACACCATTTAAATCTCTCTGCCTGATGCCCATTACCAACTCTGGTATTGGTAGTTTAAAGAAGGTATCAATTATCAAACTGTGAAAAAGGAGGTTCTAATTTTCACTATTAACGCGAAAGTACTAAAGACAATGAGGCATGTACTCACAAGAAATGCTCAACTAACTTTGGGTCCGTATCAAATGCAAACAGTGTTAAAATGTACTTAAACTCCGTTACAGACTTAGAGAAGCAAGCAAGACAATAAATACTGGTTGTGTAACCCATTGGGCATTGTAGCCTTCCCGGCCTCTGTGACAATTAGGACAGGCAATAGACTGCAATGTCTTGGAAACGCTTGGCACGCACATGTATGTGAATGAGAAAACTCTCTGTAACTATCTATGACTACAAAAGACACCACAAAACTGTTTGTCTAATAGAAGAGAACACAAGTGGGTAGGGGTTAGCCTCATGATACGCCCATGTCTTACCCATGTCTAATATGTAATTAATGGCGTGTACAGACTGTTATACCAGCAGTGAGAAAGCACAAGAAATGATCACCATAATATGACGAATAATTACAGGGTGCACATAGCGTCTCTTCGGAACGACTCAGATTCGACCACCATTTGATCTAAAAAGATGGGAGCCAACAAAAAAAAAGTACAGGGTGCAGAAAAGTTGGTCAGCTTCAAACAGATATTTAATTCTGTCACGGAAATAACGGTTTGAAAACAAAATTACCGGTATGCTTGTCTTCATAGTTCATGCGGTCATACCTATACATGTTATAGCATTGTGCTCAACCCGAGTCAGTTTAACTGACGTCTCCTCAGGAGCAAGTCTCACTATACAAAGATTAGAGAAACTCGAGATACTCTACTTTGGTCTAAAGACTCTCACAATACTTCACTCTCCCAATAAACCATCTTCTTGCACTCCTGAGAATCAAGGCCGGTCTTTAGTATAGTGAAACGAAATATTAATTTAAGGCCCCCAAATTTAAGTGATTGATATGTATAGATTTTGAGCTCCCTAAGCTGATTAACAAAAATTTGTAAAATCATATTACTCAAATTCTTGTTTTCAGCCTCACGAATCTCAGCGCGATCCTCTTTACATTCACTTCAAAATTTACATCAGTACTGTAAAAACAGAAGTATATATAAAATTGGACCCAATTTGATTTTAGGTGATTTTTTTTTTTAACTATACCTTATAATTAATATAACTACAACATTATTTTAAGTCTAAGATAATAGTATAACAATAAATTTCGGGTGAACTTATTTATGGTAAGATATTATATCTAGTAAATATTAATGACTGATTTTATAAGGTAACAATTTTTATGGTAAGACTTTAAAATATCTTAATTTGATACCAAATATATTTATATATCTAAACATTAATACAATTTTCTATGTTATTTTATAAATTTCATATTGGTCAATTAAAGTGTTTTTAAATCGTTGTACATAACATAATATTTTCTATCAAGGGTTGAAAAACATTACTGATTAATATAAATTTAAAATAATTTATTCACCAATTTGAAATATGTTAAAAGATGAACTATTTTATTTCATATTTACATCTTTTAATAATAAACTATTTATTTTAATTTTCATATAAATAAAATTATTAATATATGTTTTTAACTATAAAATATGAAATATTATAAATTTTAACATAGTATATTATATGATTTTTCTTTTAAATAAATTGGTAAAATAATGATCTCGTGTTACAATAAGGATTATAACCTAATATAATGATAAATTTATTTTTTTTATATATAGCGGGTCAAAATTTTCTAATTTTTTTAAAAAATTATTTAAAACTTATAAAATATAACACGTACAAAAATTTAAATATAAATTACATATTTTTAAATTCGGCATTTAATAAATCTTAACTACTTTGTTACCAACTCATGTATTTAAATAATTGTTTGAAAAAGTAATAAACAAATATTTGTGAATATTCTTTATATCCTATAATATTCTGTTACTTTAGATCTAACACTCAATCAATATATAATATTGGAAACCTCTTTCATTATTTAAAACTTAGATATGGATTCTGTAACTAGAATTTCTAAACCAATCAACGTAAAACATGAAATCAAAAGGTTGAAAAATAACACGTGTTTTGAAATCATAGTTTAAAATAATAAAATTTAAGATCAAAGAATAGAATTCAAAATCTAGTTAATTTATTTAGCAAAAAAAACTTACATGAATTTTAAGCACCAATCAAATTGTAAGTCTCAATCTGAGTCAAACAAACAAGCATACTCCAATTCAGAAGTCTCAACTGTCGAAGAACTAAGATATATATCTATATATATATATATATAAAGTAACGTTTTCTCTCTTGTGAGATTGTCATCTCATCAAATAGCGCAAGAAGAGAGTGGTATGTGGCATAATTTAAATTGGGTCTAAAAATTTAGTTAGACTTATGTGTTTATTTTACAGTTGGGCTAGCAAAACTATATCAAACATAAGCTCAAAAAGAACTATCCAAGTCATCATCTTCTTCTTCTTGCGATAAGCTCTATCTTCATCTTACTTAGCACTATGTTTCAAACTTGGCATTGTTTTCAATTTTGGTATGATTATCATTGCTTTGATGCCTGAAAACTAAGAAGCAGCCAGCCCCTTCTCGAACTCTAATCTCGCCTAAAAAAATATGGATTTTGTATCAAACCATGATTAAACTAACACATCCACCTTCCGAAATTGATCCACCATCGTAGATCACATACAATTGCAAAGGAATTGATCTTTTATTTAAGAAAAGATACATATCTATTATTGAAAAAAAAAAGAATATTTAACTTTATCTTCCTCTCTCTATAAATTATAAGAACACAGAAGACACAAAAATGTGTTTTTATTTTTGGATAAGGAGATTAAATGGAATGCTGAACTTTTGTTTAATCGAAAGACGAAAGTTTTTTTAATAGATGGATGAAGACTAAGAGATATTGACTTTCGATATTCGATATAGTAAAAGAGATTCATATTTATTATTAGCTACTGGAGTAGGGTGTTAAATATTTTTATCATAGATTTGAAAGCCCAGTCTTGTATTGGGTCCAAGATACACTATTGTTTTTCATAAATACTATGTATTTAGCATGTTATGAAACATACAATTTTTAAATAAACAGATCGCATTATAAGAATCACATCAAACCTTCACTGATGATGAGAAAGTGGTATTTAAGTATGTATCTTAAAAGATTATAAATCCAACAATAACTTAAGGTTATTTAGTTGATAGTTTTAAATATGTCAAAACTAAATGCTGTTAGATTTTATATTTAAAATTTATGCATCATAAATTTTTGAAATCTGATGATATTAAATAAAGATTCTAAACATTTTTCTAAAATCTAGTATTATTCAAAACTACATATGTTTTTAAAAATTATATGTGAAGCCATCTAAAATAAAGTCTGAAAATTATATATGAAGCCATCTAAAATAAAGTCTGAAACTTTTTTATGAATATGTTACACAAAACAAAATACGAAGTATACTGTATAGATTTTAGAGAAAAAATATCAAAAGTTTAGTCTTGTAAACTACAGAATCTATAGAAATTTAAAATCAATACATTAATAAAACCCTTAAATCTTGCTGAAAACCAACATCTTTTAAAAAAAATTTAGCAACAAAAAAAAAATCTACACAATTTGCTATGAATTGTATCAGATATTATTACAAAATGTTAAAGTATTTCGACATAATGATTAAAAACGCTTGTGGAAACTGGACAAGTAAAATAAAATATAGTTATGGTAAATATGTTATAGGGTGATATAGTTGCCAACTTTTAATTGTATTATATTTCATCTGTTTCGGTTTAACTATCGTTGTAGAACAAAATTTTTCGTTTCAAAATAAGTGTCGTTTTATGATTTTAATGCAAAATTTATGAACAAGATTCTCCAACTTATTTTCTAATTGGTTTAAATATGGTTAGCTATATAGGAATAAATGATATTTTTATTTTGAAAATATACAAAATTAATTATTTTATTAATGTGTGCATAAAGCTAAAACAACAATTACCGTGAGACAGAGAGAATATTTTTTTTATAATATGTGATACTATTCATAGCAAATTGCGTAGATTTTTTTTTTGTGTTGCTAAAAATTTTTTAAAGAATTTTTTTTTTCAGTAAGATTTAAGGGGTGTTATTAAATTATTGATTTTAAATTTCTATAGATTCTGTAATTTACAAGACTGAAATTTTGATATTTTTTTCTAAAATCTATACTGTATACTTCGTATTTTTTTTTGTATAACAAATTCATAAAAAAAGTTTCAGGCTTTATTTTAGATGGCTTCATATATATTTTCAGACTTTATTTTAGATGGCTTCACATATAATATTTTTTTAAAATATGTAGTTTCGAGTAATACTAGATTTTAGAAAAAGATTTAAAATCTTTATTTAATATCATCAGATTTCAAAAAAAATTATGATGCATGAATTATAAATACTCCCTCCGTTTTCTTTTATAAGTTGTTTTAGAGGAAATTTTTTGTTCCAAATTATATGACGTTTTCGGTTTTTTATGTAAAATTTATTAACAGTTAATGTTGTATAACCAATGATAATATGTGTTCTATTTTTCATTGGTTGATTTGTAGTTAGGTAAATAATTAATGATGTTTTTGTTTAGAAAATATAAGAAATTTATGTAAATGAAGGGAGTATAAAATCTAACAACATTTAATTTTGACATATCTAATAACTATTGATATTGACTATTGACTATTGACTATTGACTATCGACTACAGTTTCATAAAAAAAAACTATTGACTATAAAAAACTGTAAAATGGACGAAACTCAGTGCTCGGTCCCTCGAAGGTTCAAGAACAAATAAAAAAATGATAAAGTATTTTATCTGTCTCTCTCTTATCCTCCTCCCTCTCGTCTTTAACGTGGAAGGACATAAAATTGAGCCTAGTCCCTGGAAGCCGATCAGGAATGTACAACTTGGCTACTACGTAGAGATCGGAAGGTATGCGATTGAAGAGCATAACACGCACACGAAGGATATTCTGACGTTCGTGAAAAACGTCCGGGGAAAAGAGCAATACGACAATGGCCTAAGGTACGCTCTGATAATCGCAACGAGTAACGACGGTGTAGCACAGAACTATGAGGCTGTCGTGTTTGAAAAGCATGTTAATCAAGACAGGGTCCTTGAGTCTTTCATGGAGATATAGATCTAATTTTGTTTTTTTTTTTTATGTAAAAATTGATCTCGTTAAATTATTATACAGACTATCAGAAGTATGTTTCTTTGAGAGTCAATAAGAGATCTGTTACTTGGACTTTTGACTCGACCGACGAGGTTATGATGCCTTTCCATGCATGCAGACGTAGATATATTTATCAAACTTATTACTTTATTAATATGAAAATTACTGAATAATGTACATCCAAATGTTGGTTTAAATATTTAGTTGAAATAAACCATCAGCACTTGTTTGTATGCCACATGCTGAAGATTGATCTTTGGTAGACCATGATCTCTTCTTTATCTGTTGCAAACTCCACCTGAACGGCTAAACTTTTCGGAAGTTTGTCTAGACTCGGTCATCAGCAAAAGGTGGGATATCTTGTTTATGGAGGTACATGTGAATAATGTTACGATAAATGAAAATTAAAAATTAGAGTTCAAATGGGTAAAAGCACCTCTAATGGTGGAGATATCCATATTAAGTTTTGGTGATAAAAATATTAATATTTTGATAAGGATTTAGCTTTTATTTAATATTTGTATATTGTACAAAAGGATGTTAAATTAACAAATGACATATGTAATTAAAGTTCCTAAAGGATTTCTTTAAAGTTGTTATGTAGGAAACTTTTCTGACATTTTTTTTTGTTTTTTGATTTTTTGTTTTTAATTGGTTAGAAACTCATCAGCAATTCAGCGTTGGAATTGGCCTAAGTTCGACATGGATGGATATATAATGTTTATACTATATATTTTCAAGTTTAATGCTCCTTCGTTGGATGTATTGAGTAATATTAAAATCATCTCAAACACCATATTACAATGGGAGACCAATGAAAGAGCAAATCAATTGATAATACAAAATATTGGATAAATCAAGTAGATCGAGAGAAGCTTTAATGATTTGTGGTTGATCACCGGTGCACTTAACCTTCCAAAAAATAATATATTGTCATACAATACAATGACACAAGCGGAAGCCATCAATTAGTTATAAATGCACAAACATACTACAATCTTGTTCACGTTCTAAGATGCGTAATTTATGCTACCTCATTCATAGAAACAAATAGATATGATGATCGTAGATGTGAGACGTGTTAGTAGTCAATGTCCATTTACAAATTTGCTCTTGTTTGGAAGCCCATTTGAGCAATATAGCACAATTGCATAGACTTTCGATTGAATGAGCTAACTAGCCTTCTTTCCCCACTTTTTTTTGTTAGCTTTCTTTTCCCTCTATATGATGTGATCTTTAGTTTTCGCAAACAAATGTACATTCTGAAGCTGTCTAGTTTTTTTTTTAAGCTGTCTAGTTTTATAGCGAACTAATAGATAAAATATGAAGAAAACTTTTTCGTGTTTCTAGGCAAATCTAAATCTAATTTTTAATAGTTTAGCTTTTAATTATGAAAAATAACCAAAACACTGCATTAATTATTATTTGTTGAAAACTTAAAATGTTGTATTTATCGACAATTTTTATTTGTGCAGATAAAAATGAGTTACACATGTAAAGTTTACTTTGTTCTTTTCTAAAGAAGAGTGCTTTATTTGGAATAAATCGACGGAGTTTACTTTAAGTAAAAGGACGATGATATATGTAAATGGAATAGTTGATTGCCCACTTCATTACTACAATATTTAATTCGTATACACTTTAGTTGGTCAATGTCCCATTAGGGCTTCTTTAATAATTTGACAGATACACTTTAGTTTATTATTTTATTTTCATTATATCCGGCTTATGTGTTATGTGTCCACATGTGCAAACTTTAACTTCAACCACAGAGTAAAGCTAAGAAGTAAAAATGATAATGTCTTGAAATGGAACACACTTGTATAAATAATCATTCATATTCCTTAATCCTTACATTATATTTAGCTGTCAGAATGAAGACACGCATGTAGTTTTAGATCAAACTTTCTAATCATTTACTATGCATTCAAAAATGAGACCGGATCCACCTTTATTTCTTTGGCGGCATGGCATGTTTACTCTTTTTATTCGTCATTACTGATTTGGTGGTGACGATGACTTTTGCACCATATTAGTTGGATTAACGTTGAATTTTGATATCCATTATTGGGATTGGTAATCTGAATATTTACTCTAGGGAAGAGAATGAATAAGAAGGTATTATGTTAAAAAAAAAAAAATCAGAATAATTTCGCGAAACGAGTCATAAATAATGATATGAAAAATCTAATGGTCAGAAAACATAATATACACGTGGGAATAACAAGAACAAAAAGTTGAGCCAGTATGAAAAGCATGATGTCATATGAATGTACTTTTTCAACACCAAATGTACTCCCATCCTTTCTAATAGCTCGAGATGTCCTTTATAATTCTTCTTGATCACCATTACGTTTACTTCTCCATACTTTTTTTTTTTCATACTTAAACGCTTAATACATTAAGACCATCCGCACCGCAATGGAACTCTTTTTTTTGTAACTGCGCAATGGAAAATATTTCATAGACACTCTCTCATAAATAAAGATATAAAAATATAAAAGTAAAAGAAAAGGTGAGAAATTGTTTTTCAACTGAAAAGTCCATTCACAATGTTGACATACTCAACTACTGATTATAACTGATAGCTCAACTTCTTAGAAATAAATACAACTAGATGATTTTTCCATGCTCATGCACGAATATAAATATTTATAAGTAAACATATATTATAATAATTGATTGCTATTTACTTTTAATTTTAAATTAATTTATAGTTTTATGCATAATTTATATTAATAATTTATATTACTTTAATTAGACATATAATTTTAGATATGTTATATCTAGTCGGTTTTGTTATTTTTACAATCAGTTTAGTTATCATTTGGATATATTAGGTTGCATCTATTTCTCTGAATTCAATTATAAAATATTTTATTCAAAATATATTAAAATTTTGATTAATTTTCTTACATTAGGTTGGTTTTTGTCTTAGATATGTAAATATATTTTAGGAAGATTATTTATAACTTAAGATATATTGTGCTTAGAATGAAATAAAAAATAAATTAAAGTGTTTGATTCCAAATTACGTAAATTAATATAACGATAATATTCTGGAATCTCATGCATATATAAATTTTACAAAAGAACTAAATTAAAATAGTTGCTTAATATTTTATTTTTATTTGTTAAGGTGTTTTGAGTCATCTTATAATTTATATTTATAAAATAAATTATTATTATTATAAAATTATATTTTCTTACCATGGTTAAATCTATGATTTTAGATATAAATTGAATTAGTCGAGTCACTCATGTTGTGAGTATCTTAAGTTACATATGAGGTATAATTATTTTTATTATAATTAAGTCAAGTCAAATTAATTTTATTTATCGTTTAAATGTGCATGTATTTTCATAATATATATATATATCAAATTAAATGTTGATTTAAAAAAATAGAAAATAAAACGATGATCTATAGAAAGTTACATAATAAGTAATTGATACGTTTTTGGAACCTCATGAACACATATCAATATTTACAATAACTAAAATATTTTTATAAATTATAAGGGGGTATATTCAACTGAGAGTCTTAAGTTATTTGTATTAAAATGACAAATCTACTGTTATTCAAATATGAATTTTAAAAACTCATTTAAAATCCAGTGTTATTGAACTTGACATTTCATAAATTACTCTGAAATCCACTTTTATTGAACTTATTTTAAGTTGTGGAGTTTTAAAGTTTTAAGGTGATTTTAAGGTGTTTGGGTGGAGTTTCTTAGTTAAAAAAAAAGTATAACTCAAATCTCATGATTTTAGGTGATATTCTAAAGTGGTTTAACAAAAATCACATAAATCTCTGTAATTTATTGAAATCATCTAAGGGGGGTGTATTCAATTAAGTATTTGAGGTGATTTGTCTTAAAATTACAAATCCACTGTTATTCAAACGTGGATTTTAAAAATCACTTTAAAATCCGGTGTTATTGAACTTGTCATTTCATAAAACACTCTAAAATCCACTGTTATTGAACAAAATTTAAGTTGAAGATTTCAGAGTGCTTTAGATGTTTTTAGAGTGTTTTAGAAAAGTTTCTTAGTTATAAAAATAAAAATCCAAATTCCATAGTTTTAGATGAGATTCTAGAGTTATTTAACAAAAATCACACCAAATCTCAAATTCTCCTACAATCATCTAAAAACTCACTAAAAATCAAATCACTTCAAATTTCAGATTCAATACACCCTCCTAAAACCCCATTAAAAATCAAATCACCTCAAATGCTAGATGAATACACCTCCCTAAATGATTTTATGCCTTTTGGTTATGGGTATATTAAGTTCCACACACATAAAAATATAAAATTTAAAAACAAATTTAATATTAAGAAAATATATAATTTTTATGATACAGAATATAATATATCTACCTCATTAAAGTGTATAGTGTGATTTTAAAATATTTTGTTATTTGATCAAAAGATGTTTATTTTTCGTTTTTAATATCTTTTAAAAATAAGCAGTAAAAAATTGTGATTGTATTTGAGACTTACGGTTACAAACTTTCTACATGATTGTTCAACCATGGTGCTTCAGTGATTTTTCGGTGATGGTTTAGAGATTAATAATTTGATATCTCGCTAGTAAAAGGGTGGGACAGATTCAAATATTTCGGACTTCAATAAAGAAAGTATTCTGTTGTTTGTCAACTTCAACAATTTACTTAAAGCAATAGTAATATAGTATTCTATCACGTTATATGGATTTATATAATGTATTTTTTCAATAAATTAAAATGACATATACGCGTAGACAAACAATTATGTACACCCAACTTGGCAGAAAATGACATTTCTTGATGGAACCATTCATAAGTTTTAAAAAATTATGTTGCTAAAACGACAAAACGGTATGTTTAGATTTTAACTAATCAACAACTGTTAATATTATAATTTTAAGATTATGTAGTATTTATACAATATTGGTATTTGCCTATTTTGGTCGACGTAATGAGGTACCTACTATTATGATTTTAAGATTATGTCTCTCTACGGCTGTCTAAACGATGGTTTAAGTGGGGACAAACACAATCTTTACAACTACAGTTGTTTAATTACATTGTTAATTAGTTCAGATTCTAGTCGGGGTGTTGAACAACTCATTATGTTCTATAATCAAACATCACGTTGCTTATAAAATGATCACAATAAGATTCTTTGCCTCCAAAGCAATTCAGAGTAGTTTGATAAAAACATTAAAACTGGGAATCTCTAACCTTTGAGAGACAAAACTATATAATATGATATAGATATAATATGTTTTTAATTGTTGATACGTCGCTTGGCGACTGATTATGCATCTTTATTTAATTGTACGTGCACTTGCTTGTTCTTGACTATTGAAACATATATTAGTGATTGCATGAAGCTGATGTCTTACTCATTTGATCTATCAAAATATGAACGAAACTAGGTTAAGAAAAACAAAAGTCATTTTTCAAACATACATCACATACAAGTAGGAGTCTTGATTTCACAGAAAAATTGTAGCAATTTTAGTTTTATCAATTTAAAAGCAATGCTCAGTTCTCTACAACCGTGGTGGTGCCATTGCACCATAAAAAAATATGAAATATTTTTACCTTTTTAATGATTTTTTATATTTAACATCTAACTACTCATGAGTTAATTATAATATTTAGCGATAGGAAAGCCTTTTATATAAAAAAAAATATTTAGCGATAGGATCATATAGACTAAAAACTGTACTATAAACTTTATTGATAGAAAAATAAATTCGAATGAAATAAAAATAGATTCTTAACTGAAGTAAAAGTAATTTTAAAACATTAAAACAAAAGTAATGAGTATAAAGAAAATTTATGGGTTATAGTTTAGGCTTTTGATCATAGAATATGTAAAACAATTATAAATATATTCTAAAGCTTGAAATACATTAATCTATTTCTATCTGAACCGCCTAAAATCAACTAATTCATTAAATCTAAGTGATATTATTTTAGAAATTAAATTTAATAAAACACTCCTGTAAAGCATACTGAATATGCTCATTATTTAGGATTAGTACTTCTTCCAAAAAAATTTGACGTTTCAAAAAATGTAAAGTATTTTCAAAATTTTAGATATTAACTATATTAAAAATTGTGTAACTATTTATATGTATAGTGCATTTAAAACTGGTTAAACTGTTTTCAATTTAAAATTTTATAATATTTGAGGTACGTACAAATTAATATATGTAGATAAAAATAATTTGTAATATTTATGTTTTACTTAAAACATCATATCTTAGAATAGAGTGAGTATTAGCTAAAAATATAGCTTGCCGAATTAGCCAAATAATATTCAAACGATAGGTTATCTTATATCAGAACAAATTTTACAGTGTAACATCATGTATTAGGTTCATAATTAACAGAAGACCGATCTGATCATTGTAGAAATCAAATCTATATATCAAACTATAAACAAATTTCATTTTATAAAACATTCAGCCAACCAAAACATATTACTCAAACATCAAACATCTCTATATACCAAATCATAAACAAATTCCAATTTATAACCTTTTACTCAGCAAAAAATAAAAAATAAAAATTATCTCCGAAATCACATTTACGTATCAAACCATAAACAAATTTCATCTCTAAACCCTTGACCCTGCAAAAAAAAAACTCATTCATCAACAAAAAAAATCACAGTACTAAAAGTCGAAATTGCATATATATATATATATATATATACACACATTTTTTAAAGCAATAGAAACTATAAAAAAAAAAAATTGGTGTTTTTGGGGAGCCTAGTCTATGACGATGTGGTCGAAATCTTTACAAAACTGAAAAAGTTACATATATATTTTTCCTACAAATGATCGAGCTGATAAATCAATCAGTGATCTTAATCATGCAATCTATTGGTCTCTTATTTTACGAGGACGGTACTTAAACGGATGATCGATTATCCCATGCTTTCTTGTTTATTATGCTGTAACGCCAGATAGATTTTTTTTTTTTTTGAAGTAATTCAGACATTTACAGATCTAATTGTTGGAAAAGGAAGTTGATATTTTCATGTGATTTGTGTAAAAATTTTGAGAAAGATTGCCTCGTGGAAAAAAATCCTTTAGATGTTAAGAAAACTCAACGTGGTTGACAAAAAAAACTCAATGTATCTATGTCCGTTTACATGGACACGTGTGGACAAGCTGTGCACGTGCCGCCAGATGTTTATTCAAAGCTTTATGAGCCGTTGGATATATGATCTAACGGTCTACAACATCTCTTCCTCAGCCATTCATAACTCAACCCCATCAGGATCGCATCCAAAATTACCAAAAAAACACGACTGGCCCCGCATATCTTGTGGTGTCGACTCCTCTGTTTGCAGGGTATTAATGTACTTTCACACGGACCCCTTGGTTCACCTAAAAGTCACAGCCACATCACTCACATGGCTGGTGAGACAGACATGCAGCGAATATGATAATCCTTCTGAATCGTCGATTTAAAACAGATCCAACTCTAGATCTCTCCACGTGTCGCCTTCAGTGATAAAACTCGTCACAGTCCCGTGACTCCAGAGTCACCCAGATACTAAACAGCTAAAAAGCCTTCTCATCGTCTTCCTCAAGCCTCCTCTTCTATAATCTCACCATGAAAGCTCCGAGAAACTGAAAAAACAAAACCCGTCAGCACAGAATGGTTTCCGTTGAGGAATCCTTATCCCACTCGAACTCAACCCGCTTCCCGTTAACAACGGACTTCTACGGCTCACATTCCCCGTGGACGGCGAGGATACACAGTCAATCTGGCCGGTCGATGAGAACGGTTAGATCTAACGTCTACCAAAGCGGAGACCAGTCCTGCTCATTCGTCGGCGACGAGTACCTTTCCGATTCCGTCGTCGACATGAGGCTCGGCGAGCTTGCTTTGAAGAGCAGCATCTCCTCCCATTCAAAAGCTTCCTCGGTGATAGACGAAGTCTTTCTAGACATCTCTCAGGCGTTCAGTGATTTCTCCGCGTGTAGCAGCGATATCTCCGGGGAGCTTCATCGCCTCGCTTGCTTGCCGTCGCCGGATGTTAACGAGAACGTGAGAGTGCAGGATCCAGAGCCGTGTGTAGGGTTTCTGGATCGGGAGAACTTCTCCACGGAGATCATCGAGTGTATTTCGCCGGAAGATCTGCAGCCGACGGTGAAACTCTGTGTCGACGGACTTCGCTCGGCTTCAATTGCGATAAAACGATCTGCCGCGGCGAAGCTAAGGTTACTGGCGAAGAATCGGGCGGATAATCGGGTCTTGATCGGGGAGTCTGGAGCTATTCAAGCTTTGATTCCTCTTCTTCTTTGTAACGATCCCTGGACGCAGGAGCATGCCGTCACAGCTCTGTTGAATCTCTCTCTTCACGATCAGAACAAAGCTGTGATTGTTGCGGGAGGAGCTATTAAATCTCTAGTGTGGGTGCTTAAGACGGGGACGGAGACTTCCAAGCAGAACGCAGCATGCGCGTTGCTCAGCCTTGCGCTTGTTGAGGAGAACAAGAACTCGATTGGAGCGTGCGGAGCCATTCCGCCGCTTGTCTCTCTTCTGCTCAACGGATCTTGCAGGGGGAAGAAGGACGCGCTCACGACGCTTTACAAGCTCTGCACGCTTCGGCAGAACAAGGAGAGAGCGGTTGTTGCTGGAGCGGTGAAGCCGTTGGTGGACCTTGTGGCGGAGGAAGGGACTGGAATGGCGGAGAAGGCGATGGTGGTTCTGTGTAGCTTGGCGGGGATTGAGGAAGGTAAAGAGGCTATTGTTGAGGAAGGTGGGATTGTGGCGCTTGTGGAGGCTATTGAGGATGGATCGGTGAAAGGGAAAGAGTTTGCGGTGTTGACGCTGTTGCAGCTTTGCGGTGATAGTGTTAGGAACCGTGGGATGCTTGTGAGGGAAGGTGCGATTCCTCCGCTTGTGGGTCTCTCTCAGAGTGGCAGCGTCAGCGTTAGAACTAAACGCAAGGTAAGAACTTGCCTATCAGGGTTATGTTAGTCTAAATGTGATTTGTAGTAGGTTGCATGCAAAGCTTGAACTTGATGAATGGTCATTGTTTTTTGTTCTGCAGGCAGAAAGACTTCTGGCTTATCTTAGGGAGCCAAGGAAGGAGGGAAGTTCATCAAGCCCTTGAAATGCATTTGCATTGTTCATTTGAATGCAACCATGTAGACAGACCGTTTCCATCAGTCTAGTATGTATATACTTGAGTGTATGTTTTGTATAGCGTCTTTGTGTAGAGTGTGAAAGGAGATCAAATAGTCCCAAAAAATGTGACTGAGTTTGATCTTTCTTGTATTGATGATGTTAAGCTAGTGTTTAAGGGTTTAAGGGGATTCTTTCTTGTATTGATGATGTTAAGCTAGTTTTTAAGGGTTTAAGGGGAGTGCTACTTGGATTACAAGTCTAGCACTCGAAGTGTGAGGGGTGGAATATGCTGATTTTTAAGGCAAATAGCTTGTAGCGTCGGCAAATGCTTGTTCAGGAGCAAAGCAATTTTAATCCGTATTTCTTGGTCAGTGATTGTTTGGATATCTCTGTGTGTTTGTGGAACGGTGTATGAGGGAGTCGGTGGATCTGGTAAACAATTTGTGTATCAGCTTATCTGGCACCGTTTATAATGTCATGTCCTACAATAGTAATGGTTAACGTTGAAACAGTAGTTTCTGCCACCACATAAACAATGATACTTTTATTGTTACCTTTGATGCTTTAGGTGCACAAGCTTATCTGTTTTATTTATAGAAGTATGCTTTTGCAAACCTTTTTGGTAAATGACGCTACTTGAGGTCAAATTACAGAGAATTTTGTATTAAATCAAGTATTCTTTTGATGTTTTAAAGAGTTCTTCTTGATACAGTGTACTCATTCCGACTTATTCAAAAGAAATTGGAATTGGTCGTACTAATATAAGAAAAGAAAGAAATTGAAACTTCATCTTAAGCCGTATCAACACCTTTGGCCTTGTTCCTCCGCCGCAGGAGACTAGGCTTGTAGCCAGCCTCAAGCAACTTTTCAACCTCCTCAAACTGAAGTCCTTTGGTCTCAGGCACAAGCAGCCAAATGAAAAAGAGTCCGACCGCGGAGAAGCCAGCAAAGAGAAGAAAAGTCCCAGAGGAGCCCAGAGCATGTGTAAGCGAGAGAAAGCTCTCACTCACAATCAGATTAGAGACCCAGTTCGACACTGCGGCTATTCCTCCTCCAATACCTCTATACCTAAGCGGATAGATCTCAGAGTTGACAATCCATGGGACAGTGCCCATACCTGGTGCGTACACAACAATGTAGAGCCCTAAAAACACTATCGCCAAGAATCCAAACTTGCTCGGACACCCATCTTTGAAGTACGTTCTTCCCTTTGAGTGACACGACGCCTTCATGTCGTCTGATAACACCACGCATGCTCCTGGTGCATACGGCTGTACTCCGCTGGCGCAGAACCCACATTCGGATCTAAGACACTTCATGCAGTTCCACCCCGAGGGAGGAGCGTTTGGGGTTGCGAGCGGAGCAAACGCTGGACAAGTAGCGTTCGGAGAAAAAGTGGTCGACTCCAATGCATCGATCTTGGGGGCGTGAATAGCCGCTTGCGAGAACACTGTGGCTAAGATGATAAGACACGATATGATCCCAAACATAGAGATGATCATCAGCTTCCTTCTACCGTACCGATCCACAAACATCATGCTCACAATCGAACCAATCGCGTTAAGACCAGAAGTTATAAGAGACAGAGCCATGGCTGTACTGTTGGAAGCATAACCAGCGAACTGCACAATGGAGGGACTGTAATACATCACCGTGTTGATCCCCACAAACTGCTGCGCCACCTGGACGGTAATACCCGCAGCAAGTCCACGTCGGACAACAGGGTTCCCAAAGGCTCCTTTGATTTTGGCGCCAAAACTATCTCCGATGATGGCCTCGTCAGCCTTCTCCGCCTCCACAGACTCTTTCAACGCCTCCATCTCCGCCTCCACCTCCTCCGCCGGGTATATCCTCTCGAGAATCGCTCTCGACTCCGCAACCCTGTCTTTTCTGTAAAGCCACCGTGGAGACTCCGGTAAAGACAGCATCAACACAAACTGAACTATCGCCGGAACTCCCGCAACTCCCAACATCCACCTCCATGTTCCCGGAGTCTGTTAAAAATATAAACTTTAAATCAAAACAGAAGCTCTTACACTCAAAGTTTGAAGCTTTACTGTTTACTTACATGGACAAAGGCGAGATTAATGAGGTAAGAGAAGAACTGTCCTCCGGTGATGAGAAGACCGTTGGTGCTAACAAGCGCTCCTCTGATTCTCGCCGGAGAAGCTTCCGATATGTAAAGCGGCGACGTCATCGACGCCATGCCGACGCCGAACCCGACGAAGATTCTCCCGACGATGATAACCCACGGAGCCGGAGCAAACGCCATGACGATGGCTCCGATCAGGAAAAGCACGTCGGCGATCAGAATCGACATCCTCCTGCCGAACCTATCGTTGATCCAGCCTCCGACGGCTGCTCCGACGATGGCTCCGGCCACCGCCATGCTGACGATCGTCGACTGAAGCCATGTTTTCTTTTCGACCTCGTCGAAATCCTCTTTGATGAAGAGAAGAGCGCCGGAGATGACGCCGGTGTCGTAGCCGAAGAGGAGACCACCGATGCCGGCGGAGAGAGCGAGACGCATGATGTAAGGGGTCTTCCATGTCGTCCTCCAACACTCCGTGAACTCTGTTTTGTCTGCTTTGGCTATTCCTCCTTCCACCATCTTTAAACTCTCTGTGTTTTATCTC
The DNA here is from genome assembly GCA_016432835.1 of Brassica nigra. Classification (NCBI taxonomy): domain Eukaryota; kingdom Viridiplantae; phylum Streptophyta; class Magnoliopsida; order Brassicales; family Brassicaceae; genus Brassica; species Brassica nigra. Next base: position 7,767,609 of record CM028247.1, on the reverse strand, counting down.
AGTGTAATGAAAAAAAAAAGAGATTCTCTCACACTCGATGCCTGCGAACAAAACTGGAAATGTTAAATAATGATACAGAGATTTAGACGAATAATCGAATCTTGAATTTTCCATACAATTAAAGCTTTTGAGATTTTTTATTTCCTTTCGCATTCAAACACGTTATAATCGCCAAGCGAAAATCATCATCTGAAAGTTTGAAACAAATTTGTTGAGTCTCACCGGAGAGTTAATTGTTCACATAAAAGAATAATGTTACGGTGTTGACTGTTGACTGAGATTAGAGGATGTATGATAGAAGATGATGAGATGAATTGGATAAGTTAAGTGGGACCCACAAACACTAATCCCTTTTTGACTATGTATCTCGTGTAATAAATGTTGGGACAGTTAGGTCCGAATTTCCCGAGATTCTTGACAAAAATGAGAAAAGGTAATCTTAAAAACGTTGATTATCGTTACATTTTTTTGGAAATGTTGATATTTTGTTGACCCTGCTAGAAAGTTATCAACACAATTTATTTTTGCAGTGGATTGATTGTTGGATCACATTGTTTCTTTATCTGTTTCTAGAGATTAGCACAAGATATTTTTCAAAATAAACTTATCAGTTAGTTACTTATGGTGCAAATCCAAATGAGCTGAAATTAAATAAATTGTTTTTTTTTTGAAAGAATGTTTAATTAATTCAAACTTACATCAGCCCGATGATTTACAAGCAACGGAAATTTACCTGGTCAATATAACAGTGAATCTTCAAAAACTCGGTTGTTTTTTTTACTACAAAAAAGTGCCGAAAGATGATTAGTGTTTAAACTCCGAAAGGTGATTGGTGTTCAAATAAAATAATCAATGTTCAAGTCTTGATGTATTTATAAAGAAATAAGGTTGAAAATGCTAAATTTAGAAATGAGAAAAGACAGTTTAATGGTAAAACAAGTGGTCTAATATCCACTAAACAAGGATTAACTACACATGTGGAATAAGAACAATTCACTGGAAAATGGTCATGTTTAGTGGTTGTCTTTTCTTCTCAATTCCCATTGGTTAAGTTAACTTTTTCTCCTCAAGCTGTCTACTGTTAGTTAGGAACTGTAATAGTTTGACCTGCCTATTATTGGCATATGACCAACACGTCAATTCTCAAAAATTCAAGTTTCAAAGAGAAAAAAAACGAATGTCTTCGCACGGGGAGCAAATCAATGGGACATCGTTCATATCGAATTTCAGTAACATGTTTACCTTCACTATTACAATAAAACACGTTCATCATCTTCGTAACAAACATTATACTAACCTTCACTATTCATATATTTTATACTGTTTGTTTCGAACTCACAGAACAATACTTTAGTTCCAAAGTGCAGTATAAGACAACTATCACTTATCATTAAAGGTGGTAAGCCAAAAAAATATATATAATGTCAAGAGTGGGATTTGAACCCACGCCCTTTCGGACCCGCACCTGAAGCGGGCGCCTTAGACCAACTCGGCCATCTTGACTTCTGCTATCATCTATCACAGATACTTATTTATTGTGCAAATAGAACTTAGAACATAATGGGAAAGTGACTCACGTTGCTCTGTTCCGACAAGGTAGGAAATGAAGTAGTGATCTAATTATTTGCATTAAGAAAATAGTCAAACAGAAGACCATCTATCTTAAACAAGAAGGGGTTTATATGTAATATGATATATAAAGAGCTGTGTTAAGTATAACATTAGAGTCAACAGTTCCCTTGTGGATATAATGATACGTACTTCAAATGCAGCAATGCCTCTGATAAGCACAGAGAGTTTTGATTAGTTTCCCATAAGAAACGTGGTTACGTCAACCTCAATGATGTCTGGATATGGTAGACCAAATTCTGCTTGGTTTTTTGTTGGTTCTAAATGCAGATAGCCATAGAAGTTTAGCTGACAAATTAAGGTCGAAAGCATTTTGTTTCTATGAAGAGAGATTACGTGACTTGAATATGAGGGACAACACCATGCATCCTCCTCAAAGGTTAGGAGGAGGGGATGGAGAATGCAGGAGTTAAAAAGATCCTGGGCATAAGCCAGATGGAATTACAAGGTGATAGTTCATGATGAATAATACGTCTTAAACTCTCGGGAACATAATACAAGAAGGTCCAAGAGATGACTAGGGATGTTGACTTCCAAATGACTTATCATCTGTTTACCTGTTTGATAGATTGGTTTTGTCATCTTTTTGTCATTCTTTGTGATCTAAACAATTTGCAGTTAGCAGCAGTCTGTCTACATAGAATCCTGAGACGATGGAGAAATTAAAGTGCTAGAGTCACAGAAGTTAGTTTGGATGGATAAGAAACTTATTGGTTATAGTTTTTGGGTTTAGCTGAAGAATTTGAATTTGATTTTTGAATATTTCCACCAGAGAACCGTTATAGCTCCATATAATAAAATATTAAAATCTAATGGGCAGATTCAAAAGCTAAACTATTTGTAACACCAAATCAAGTGTTGCATTGAACAAATTGATTCATCATCAAATATAAATATGAGGGGAATAAGGAGATGACTCAGTGATGGCTAGTGATAATTAGGTTCGATTCTGCCAGCAAGTTACTTCAGCTGAACTCAGAAGAGGGAGCTTTATATCCTCATCGTCATCTCCAAACCCCTAGTCACTAAAATCAAAACAATTTCAAAATCAAATAATTTTTGAATAGATGTGAAAACTAGTGATTGGTAAAACAAAAAAAAAAAGAAACACAAATTGAAAACGAATCAAACAAAAAGAGAAGGCTCAGATCAGCGGGATTATCGACACAGAAACGAATCTCCAATTTAATTTTTTTTTAAAAAGGAAGAAACGCCTAATTCCGGTCTGTTGAGCTTGAATATTTCCGAGTCATCACTGCCTTCTTCTCAAGCAAAAATTTGTTTCATAAGTCTAGAAAACACAAGTCAATACTGCATAGTTCTGGAACAACGCCACTCCGTAAGGCAATGGAATATGAGACCCTTAATTAAATACGAGTGTGCTTCCGACGGAGAAACCTCTGGCTCCTTCTACGTCTTCCGCTGCCGTTTTTTTTTTCTTAATTTGAATTTCTCTGTGACGTTTGCTTTTAGGGCTATGCAACCACCATGATTGCCCCTTCTCAAAGTAACCATCACTTATATCAGTGGAAACGAATTGGGACAGAAGAAAACACTTAAGCCTTAGTAATGTGACTGGAAGAAACCTAAACAAGAGGCAAAATCGATATTTAGAGGAAACTGATTGGGGACATAATAAGATAACAGTTAGAAGAAGTTGATGCAAAATTTGTAATCTGCGCGACTGTATTTATAGGAATGGCGGCGGAAGCCCTAAATTTGTTATTTAGACAGATAATTCGAATATACATACCCCTGGACTCAACCTAGCCCAAAACGTGTAATGGGGCCCATTCAAAATGCAGCCAATAAATGGGAAAAAATTTCACAACGTCCATTACGAGGTTCACTAACTTGGACGAGGTTCACTAACTTGGCACTAAAGTTCTTAGATATGAATATCTGCAATGTAACACTCTATTTTTTCTTTAAAATGGATAAAAATGATTATGAAGTAAAAATATTCAAACCCTACTCCATTATACTCTATTTCTTACTCCATAATAGAGTAATGAACAAATAAAAAATAGATTACTCCATTTATGGAGTAAATTTCATTATGTAGTGGAAAATGGAATAGGGTTGGAGCATTCTTTACTCCATAATCACTTTTAATCTATTTTGGAGGAAGAAATTGAGTGGGGTTGGAGATCCCCTTCAAGATAACAATACCCACCACACTCATTTGCTTATTCACTAGACAATTCTAGTTTGTTATTAAAGTTTCTTATGTTTTATTGATCATGGTTATAGGTACTTATACAAAGAAAACAATTGTTAATATGGAAAACCAAAAGGTAAAGATAACTCGGAAAATGATAAAGCTTATCAAAAAACTAGTATCCGAGAGATTCGAAAATTCATATAGTTCTCTAATAGAGTGCTAAATATTAACAGTGAAGAAAGGTCCATACCTTTTACGAAGTTTCTCAAAGTTGATTGTGTTGGATAGATCATTGGTTCATGCATAAAAACAAATGACTGCGCATATGTGGGGACATGGAAACTTTTCAATGATAGTCAATTGATATACATTAGAAACTTTATAAACTAATATTCAATAAATTTGATACAATAATAAAATAATATTTTTTGATTTTTTATAAATATAGTTTCAATATAAACCTAAATTAATAATTAATATATATAAAGTTTATAGAATTATAAGCATATATTGTATATTTGTTTTTTATTCATAGTAACATCTATCTTTAATTTTATAAAATCTTCGAAATATTTTGATGTTATTTGTCATTTTACGCTTGCAAATGCATCCATGTTTTCAGTACATTTTTTCTATACACCAAACAATTAAATAAAATAACTTAAAATTTTGAGCTGTTCAAAAAAAAAGAGAACAACTTAAAAATTATAACTAGAATTTTAGTTAATATATACTGTAAAATCAAATATTCTTTTTATTTTTACATAGAACATAATTTAAAATCTATAATCTAAATCTTTAAATTAATAACTCTATAAATTATTAAAATATTTAATACTTTTCTATAAAACAACATAGGTTGGTCGACATATCGTCATCTCTTATGAGAGTCGCAAAGTTTGAAGCTTTCAATTAAAAGATCAAATTTGGGTTCACCTGTAAGACAGAAAGAGCAGCTGGATAAGACATGTCGAGCACAAGACCTTATTCTATGATGTTGGGGGAATGTAAGGATCATGTTTAAGGAAAACATATCCGGGTACGTTAAAAAGGGTTTTGAACAAGAAGGGCTTTATATTACGATATGAGACACCACAGAGTAGTTCCGGATCAGTGTATATACCGTTGTTTCAGTGTTTAGAGCGTGTTCTGCGTTAGCGTCGCTGGATACTGAGTGCAAGTTGAACTCAAGACGTCCTGCTTACTAATGGTTAGGACGAGGATGGAGAATGCAGAAGTTATAGCTCAGTCGGAAACAAACAACCAAAGCTTTTAGCAAAAAAAACAAAAAAAACCAGAGTTTGATCATGTTTGTTTAACATATAAACAGGCATGTTTGTTTAACATATAACCAGAAATATTTTGGAGGAAGATTCAGAAGCTAAACTATTGTAATATTTGGATTAGACTAATTAATTATTTCAAAATGGAGACCATAATTTCTTTTTTAAAAACTATGAGTTGCTTTCATTGAGAGTTGAACTCAAGACCTCCCGCTTACTAAACGGGTGCTCTAACCAACTGAGCTATGAAAGCTACATGTTCGCTTGTTTTAAATTAAAATTAGTAAACGTTATTTGAATCTTTGGTGGCCGTGATGTTAATTAAGAACATGACTTGGTGTAACAACTCATGTAAGTCATGTTTGTTGAAACCTGTTTATGTTTACTAAAACTAAAATATGGGAAAGGTAATGTATTAAAAGTTGTGTGTACCAAATCTGTTTTCATCAATTATCCTATTAAAACTTTTACTTTCACATATGCACTTCGTTCCCTTGTTTCATTTCAATATATAACTGTTAGTTTTATAATTGTCAGTCCTATCCATTTATTATGATCTGTTCTAAACAAATCTAAGTCAGAAATTGAACATTCATGTATATTAACTTTTCTATGATGATCGATCTTGTTCATCTCTAATTAAGCCTGAGACATACATTGATGTATATCAAGGAGACAAGGATTAAATAAAAGCATACCTATTTGTCTGTGAACAAACAATATCTATCTATTATTCGAAGCCTTGGAGAAGAAAAGTTGCTGTTATGGAAGACATATGCTTAACCATCGGAATCATTTGATGATGTATCTCTCAAAATTGAAGACTTACATATCATTCACAGGTTTCTACTGCCAATGAATTTTTTTTGGTCGAGTCCTTTGTGGTACTTGTTTTGTTGCAAAATTCAACACTGAAATAAGCTTTGAAAATGCGTTAACAATCAAAAATGATGTAGGTTGGATAGGAAACGGCTACGACAAAAGAATCAAGATTTTGTATAGAATGTAGTGTATTCCAACTTGTATCGTAAAACAAAATTGGTGAGCTTCAAAGATAGGTCTCCAAGAAGATAAATGTGTTCACTTTTACAAACACGCTAAACATATATGATATGAGGCCCGCGTTCAAGTTTGTGAACTCTACTGAAGCTGGAGTCCTGCTGACACAAAGAAGAAGACAAGCAGCTTGTAAATTATATGAATCAAGATTTGTGGAAAGAGCTACATGATACATGAGAGTACAAAAGGTGATGATGACTGAATGTGTTAAATCATCATTCAATCAACCTTTTTATAATATAACTTGCAAGTTAAATAACAAACCTTGTATTGGTGAATGTTGTGACAACAACCCCTCCTGCTGGCCCTTTGATCTCACCAGTCGTTTCACTCGACTCAGACGTAGTCCACTTGACATTGCACCTGTTCATTTCACCAATCACACACATCAAATCAATTTCCTCTCTAAGAATATGTATGTATATGTGAGTTAGCTATAGCTTTAATTACGTCGTGTCATTGCGTTTGTTGCTCCACTGTTACTGCTGCTTGCCTCTGCACCACTAGTACTCCACTTTCTCAGTGTCCTCGCCAAATGTTTCACACGGCTAAGTCGTATCGTCCCCACCAGTTTACCCAACTCCTCCATTGGTATTCCCACACCTACAACACACACATACATATCACAAACACTTTCACAACTTATATAAATCTATTAGTTGGATATAGGTTTTGTGAGAGCCTCACTCTGATCAGAATCAACCAAAGGGACAGTACTGCTGTCTCCGGACTGAGGAGGTGAGATCACTCCAGCTAACTGGCTCCCTTCTCCGGTGATTCCTTGGATCTGAGAGCCGATGCGGCTGACCTCAGCTCTCTGCCTACGTAGTTGATAGTTCTTGCGGCGGCGAGCTAGATGCCTTTCCCTCTCATCTTGGCTCATAGACTGTCTTCTCTCTCTGTCTCTAAGACGCCGCCTTTCCATCTCCTTCTCCTTCCTGCTTTTCCTCGATTCATCTCTCTCTTCCTCCATTCTATATATATATCACTCGCACCTGCTACTCACACCAATACAACGAACGAGATCGTGATCAAGAAAAAGAATCCGCATTACATTTGCATGTGAAACCCTAGGGTAAAGACTACTTGACAAACACGTTACGTAACAGACGAAGACGTGATTTCGCGAAATCAAGAAACGATTCTTAAGACTATCAGAAAGAACATGTAAAGAAAGCATACGACGACGCAGGCACTCTCGCAAAGCCGTGACGAGTGTGGATCAGAACTATACAGAGGGTCACTGATTCCAACATTGACAAAAGGAAAACGAAAACGAAAACGATGGGTTCTAGAACTGACCTGAACATACGACGGCGATCAAGGGAATGAGAGAGGAGGATTCGACGAACGTTTCTCCCCTACGAAATACTTTGCTTTAATTCGATTTTAACTTTGTTATTAATCAACCGCTGCTATATCATACAACTTTGATTTATATGACCTTCCATATCACTATCTTATTTGCTTTTATACCCCTATACCTGCATTCCATTTTAATTACTTGTTTGTTCATTTTTTTCTACTTTTTACAATGAAGCGGGTTTTCTTCTCTTAACTTAGTAACTAGAGTTTGATCCGCGCTTTCAAAGCGCGGAATATGTTTTTTTTGTTATACTGTTATGTAATGTCTTATATGTTTGTTTAATGTCCGAGATTAGTTTCAATCTTAAAAGTTTGTATTTTGATGATTATAATTGTGACATTAGATATTTATAAGTTCATTGTTCACCTCCATATGTTTTTTGTTATGTGGTATTAATGTTTTAAAGCCAGATTATGATACGCGATTTATATTTATTCATTTGATCGTTAATATTTAAAATTGAGAGTTTAAATAAAACAATGAATATTGCTAAAAGTAAAATTGTTGTATGTTTTGTATGATTTAATATTGCTAAAAATTAAATTAAACTAATGTCGATGTGTTATATCCGAACCCGATCCATACTTACAAATTTATCATAATAGGACCTAGTAGGTGATTTAAATTAGAACCAAAATTCAAAATACCCAACCCGTATTCCAACAGTGCGTGAATGGTCAAACATAAATTAAAGTGTATTTTATGTTTTCTCCAATTAGTTTTATATTTGAAAAATATTTTACCTATTTATTGGAGTAACCCATAAAACTATACACATAAAAATATCAATAAAAACATAATAACATGTTCCATCATATCATTAAATATTAATAGTAACTAACTATTAATATTTATTTTATCAAATATATATATATATATTTATTTAATTTTAATAGTATATATATAAGAATTACACTATTATGTATTTCATGCGTTTGTACTAAAGTACAGTTGTATATTTATGAATTAGTGCGTATATAATTTTTTATCTCTAAATAAAAGATAATAGATTGTTTACTTCAATTTAGTGAGTTTATAAATTTTATTCATTATTTTTAAAAATAATATATTAGTTATTTCGTTCCTTAATTTTAGGCTAGAGTATATATTTAATAATAATTAAGTGAAGTATAAGTAGATAAATGTATTAAGTTACTTTATATTTATTAACTGCTATAGTAATTTAATTATGAATATAAAATATGTATATATAATTATTATGGAGATATTATTTCTTATTCTATAAATAAAAATAAATTAATATTCTTTATTATTATTATAGCTGATATTAGTTACAAATTTTACTATTAAAAGTAAATATTAAAACAGATGTATATTTAAGTTTTAAATAAAAGATATTAAAATATATTATTAAAATGCAATCTTAAAAGATACTTGAGAATATCTTTTTGGATATCTTGTTTTGAAATATTAAAATAATAGGTTAGATATGAAATATATTTAATTATAACTAAGTATGAGAAATGATAGGAAGTTAAATAAATGTTATGGTCCAACATAGACTATTTGTAAGTAGATAAAAAGTTCTTCTGTTTTAATAGTATTGATAAGAAAGGGATTTTACTTTTATTGTAAAAAAGAAATATATTTGTGCTTTATGCATATCTTAAAGATGAACAATACAATATTTCGCTTTTTTGTAAGTAAATTAAAGTCAAATGTGTTAATAATGTAGCTACCAATAGTTCAAATAGTACAACCGAACTCATATTCAAGAGAAGAGGTAGTGGGGATTCGATTCCCAAGGAAATAGTGACCGCATTATTCTCCGTAATAAGGTCAACAGGGACTATAATACACCCACGAAATGAATCATAAATTCGTCAAACCTCGAAAACTTATCCGCACTATAACCAATTAACTAAACTCTAGTGAAGAGCAATATGAAAAGATAAGATAGTCAGGTCTTATATTGAGTTATATTTAGACTTTTCTGAGTTTAACAATCGGATTTGAATTTCACTTATTTTTTATTTAGAAAATGACTTCTAAATATTTTAATTTTAATTAGTTGATTTCATATATACATTTACTATTGGACATATTGTATATGTCATAGGCTTAATGATCATCATCTTTTCATTTAACAAACTTGATAATGTAGTACCACCAGTTAAGAATGTACTTTCATTTCACCATAAAGGTATTGCATGCACACCGCAAAACCCGCATTGAAACCCAAAACCATAAACATCCAGAATAGTTTAACAGTTGAGCAAATAGCACATGATGTTTCAGAGAAATAGATGATAGTCACTAGTCTATTTGTTGAGTAGAAAGATGAATAAAAGGGACATCGATGATAGTCACTAGTCACAGTCATGTCAATAAAGAAGAATCCAAACACTACAAGATGGATAGAAGAACTGAGAGCAAAAAGAGGGTTTTATTTATCCATAGAAAGCTCTCGGACACATTTTACTCGTTAATGCATCCTATGCAGAAACTGCACAACAACTAACCAAAGTCAAACAAACCATAGGGGAAGAAGCTCCCACATCCCAATCGCCTGAAGGACTCTTCTTATACTCCAAACGCAATACCAATCCTAATAGAGGTAACTATCTCCATCACAAACAAACAACTAACTACCCCCAATACAGCTTAAGACTCGCAAGTGAATTATCACCTTAATATCAAACAGAGATGCCGAAAGCTAGCTTTCTATGCAAAGCTAGATAGATAGGAGCAATCTGTCTGAGAGACTCAAGTGAAGCTTCTATCCTAGTTCATCAGTCCCTCCCTCTGCAAACCAATACTTACACAAACTACGCTAAAACAAGATCCTACAAGATAGTGTAGTTGCAGCAGTAAAGAATCCTCAATTGCAACATCACAATCACAGAACCGTTCATACATTCGCGAGAAAGCTCAGTTTTCATTATTAACCGTAAGTCATCATAACAGACAAACAGAGGCAAACGTATCCTCTAAAAACAGCAAAAATATCATAGAAAATCGATCCAATTACAGGAAAAAGATAGTTTTTTTTTAAAATCAAAGGATGAAGACAACAGACCACGGAAGACCCTCTAGAAAGATTCAATTGAATGAACCACCACGCCTCTGCTTCTGGTGACTAGCGACCTCACTTTCGTTAGGGAAAAAGCCCATGAGTCGGCCCGCGGAGTTCTGGTAAGCGTACATGAAACCACCCATGAGTCCGATCAATCCTCCCGTCACCATCGACGGTCCTTTGATCCCCGGCTTGATCCCTGACACATCGTCAAATCCAAATCACCGATCAGGACGCACTCCAACAGATTGATTAACCATGAAAATGCAAAATTTTTAAGAGAGATAGAGAGAGAGAGAGAGGCGGACCAGATAGGTAGCCGACGGTGACGGAAACGCCAGTGATGGTGGAGAAACGGAGGTAATCGAGGACGCTGAAGTTTCCGACGACTTTTGTGAATGGAGGGTTCCGATCGACGACGGGGTATTGGGGCTTCTCCAAGGCAGTGATGTCAGTGTTCATCTTCGATCGATCTTCGAATCTCCGCTACTCTCTCTACTGGTGAGAATCTATCTTCTTCTTCTTCTTCTGCTTCTCTCTCTCTCTTAGGTTATTTCAATTGGGGCAACAGAAGCAGGGGAGACTCTGTTTCGTTTAGAAGCTCTCTCAGACTTTTATCTCACTAGGAACACAGACTCAGAAACTTCTTTGTTGGGCTCGACGGATCCGAATAGGCCCATATAAGGATGGAACCTTTACTAAACCTCACTCACTAATTAGATTCTCTTATGCAAGTTAAGCTCTAAACCGTGCCTAAACTCGAGATCAAACGAGTCTCAGTTAGGCCTTTGGCTTGTTAATATTGGACCCAGAGCCGGCCCTGGGCAATGCCTCACGAAACATTTGCAACAGACCCCCGAAATTTTTGAAAAAACTACATAGACATGAGCCCCCAAAAAATATTTTAAGCCTCCAGACCGACAATCAAATTTTTTTACATAAAACATTGTTACAGTCCCCCTAAATCTCAGGACCGGCTCTGATTTGGACCAAACTATACCAGTTTACACATTTGTTATAACTTATAACACCTAATTTTAAATTGTTTGAACCATGATTTTCAAGTATTAAGATCCCATAAACCAAATTTAGCTGTGCGATTTATAATCAACTAATAAATATTGATGGATTATGTTTGAATATATTTTATTCAAATCTAGCTATGATTGAATGGAACTTTAGTTTCTAGCTGTCTCTCATAAATATTACTGACAAATAAAAGAGTTAAAAGAGTACTGCCTCAAATACATGCAAATAAGTTTGATTGCGATTGACAGGTTTTTTTGTCATGACTTGTATGAGAATTTCTAGTTTTTAAGAAAAAAAATATCAAAATAAAATTTCTTGAAATTATAAACAGGGTTTGAACAAGTGCAAGTGAAGATCTAAATCGAATTTCAAGTACATGTATGCTTCTTTACGGTGTCCTTTTTGGCGGAAGTTCAGTTATAACTTAAAAGAATACTTAAGTAGAAGTATGCGAAACATTTACAGTGATACGAAAAAGTAGATTAACTTGAGAAATGGTAACGATCCCAAAACAAGAATCAATAACTCAATGATTACGTAGATCATTAAGTAGCATCGGAATATAAAATATAGCTTCGAAATGATTATTTACTATAGATGTGATCGCATTTGAACAGTACATATATATCATTACCGGGGATACGTATATTCTTAGTTATAAGTAGATCACTAATTAATAACTCAGTGAGTACGTAGATCGTTAATTTTTTTTTTTGTGTTGTCAATGATCGTTAATTATCATCGTACGTAACATTTTAAAATATACCTTCGAAATTATTATACTATATATGATTGCAGTTGAACCATACATACCATTACCACCTACAAGACTCCTTAAAAGAGCATACCGACCAAAAATAAAAGGTTATACATACATATTTATAAATTAAGACATATGAGTTCAGAGACGCAGAGACGTGTCAACGTCGTCGTATCGATCAATCCCAACCACCTTCGTGTCTTCTTTATTTGGCCAGTGATGACAAAAGCTAGGCTTTTCAATGAGATCAGAGTTGGAGTGAGGGCATAAGGAGAGGGAGAGGAGCTTCTGCGACGAGGTTGTTTGAGAGTTTAGAGGTAGAAACTGGAAGAAACCAAAACTCGGGGGTTCGCTGTAATATTGTAAGATGTTGGTGTCTTGGTGGTTAGGTTTAGGGTTTAGGAGCTCTCTCTCCGCTCTTAACTCTCGCGCTCTCTGAAGTTGTCTGAATCTTTCTTGAAGCAAGGCGATAGAAGACTGGATTACTATTTGTTCATTTCGGTCTCTTGCCATTGAACTCATGACGTACAAAGTATAATAACAATGGTAATGATATGAGTCGTGGAGAGTGTGTTGCTATAGGGTTTGGGGCCATGTTACGTGCGTTGTGTCTGTTTATATAGGGAGGAAAAAGGTAGATATTTATTAGTATTTTTTAATCTGCATGAGGATATAATAAATAAATAAAAATAATTTAGAGTTGATGAGTAGATCGATGAAATTCCGAAAGGAAGAGAATCATGAGTAAAGTTGGAAGAGAACAAGAGGAAGAAGGCAAAAGGGACAATCTAAGGATTGTAAAAAGAGAATGTGTTATGTGTGAGTGGAGACTTGCATATTTGAATTTCTTTTTAAAAGCAGCAAAAGTTGGCCAAAATAGAAGATGGCTGGGAGGAAAATGACGAGAAGAATGTTTGAAGGGAAGCACATGGATTGATTTGTTTGGATGATTATTGGGTTATTATAAACCTCTTTTTATTATGCGTCCCACTTAGCTCCTTCTAAGGGCTCTTTTTCTAAAGGAAACTTGATTATATTCCCACGAATCAGTACTTGTCTTTTTAATGTTTGATTTGAATCTTGATTACATACATAATCGTCTTGTTATTGCTTGAACTGAATATCGTATCAAGAGTAACCTTGCTTATGTAATGCAATGAGAATGCATAATCATTAATAATACAGACTAGTTCAAAAAGCTTATATTCAAGAAAACTCAAATGAGATTTTACTATTAATTGGAAGAAAAGCGAATAAGAAAAGGGAGTGACAAAAAGGGTTTAGGAGAGATTTTGGTGGCTTGGGAGATGGTGTAATGGAGCCACTTCTTTGTCTCCACATCAAATCTTCTCGGTGGAATTTAAAGTTATATCAGTGGCATACAATTTTAAATGGAACACACTTTAAAGAAGAGTGTCAAAAGTTGTTAATGGTTTCTATAAATTAGTTAACCCACTTTTATGTTTTAACTTCTTATGATTTGGCAATTAGGAAAAAGTATATAAAATGTTTGCCTATATATATTGAAATTAAAGACAAAAGGTTCAAGAGTAGGGAATAAGATCACCCACAATAAAAGGAGTATTTCAAAAGGTTTATATCCAATATAAAAAAATGGAAAAGAAAGAAACAGAGTATAGAAATGTTAAAAGAGTCTTCTTTCAAATGAGATACTCAATTTTTTTTTAAGAGACCCATCTACACATGTCATAATATAACTGATTTAGCTAGAATTCCTTTTTTTGTATGATTGAATTTTAATAAAATAATGAAAGTATATCACTGTTGAAAATGCTTTAATGATATCAGCATATGATAGGATGTATTTTAATTGATTAAAAATTGTGAATAAGAGCACTCGTTTTTACGCAAAAGACATTCTCTCTCGATCTTCTCGTTTTATCTCTCGATCGAAATGCTATCAATAAGCTCCCTTCCCATGATGAAAAAAAATATCCATGCATGTACATTACTATAGTTTTTCATGTAACAAAGGAAAACGTAAATGTATGGAGCGGTAGCAAACTTATACAGTATCCACCACTTTATATTGTTGTATATGTATAGAGCCGTGGCGAACATTTGGCTAATTATACTAACAGTTTCCAACAAAAGAAGCGAGACAGTATAGCTAGAGGATGGAGCGGGGGTTGAAAAGAAAGACGTAGACATGGGGATGTACGTAAAGTCTGAAAGCGCACATCAAAAGTGGTCGGAGCAAATGTTTTTTGTCACGAAGTAATTGGAATGTAATGGCATGCATACACCAAAGCTGAAGATGCTACGACGTTTAGGATTTGGATTTACATTGTTCCTGCTTCGATATCTGCGAACTCAACGATAATGCTCTGATGTGATGATAAACCCAATTAGATAGATGGTTAAGATAACTATAATTAATTAAGTAGGATCGGATGAGACAAAACACAAAATGTGTAGATTAGTTGAGAGACATTAGAGACAACGCGTGCCTACTTCTTCTACTCCCATTACAACCACTCCCACGTAAAAATAAATATGTTACAATTAAATTTTAGCATATTTTTACTCTCCATGTTGTACTTTTAGCTCTCATTTTACCCTTAGACGACATTCTAACTTTGGATACCACCCTTTCTTTTCTTGTCCTTACGATCAAGAAAACATTTTTTGCTACTTAAATTATTTATCTCATATCAACATTTCAATTCATTACTTGGACCGTTCCTCGGGAATAATAGCATGACTATTATATAACCCCATCATATGGATGGACAAGTACATGTAAAGTATCATAATTAACACAATTTGTTTTGACGAGGTTAAGTAATCAATGCGTGTACTTGGACAAAACATATACTAGCAATTATTAATGCAAATGTACAACAAAATCCAGCTTAATTGAAGGTTTTATCGAGAGATATATACGCCTACATTTCAGATTCAAGTATTAAAAAGCTTGGATCTTAGTAAGAAAACAATATCAAGTTAACCAAGCTGGATTGATCTAGAGGTATTTGAAGGAGAAAAACTCAATACGGTATCCACAGTTCGATTACGTTTGGCTACTGGGAATTTACATTGTCAGCACGGCGGAGTCACACAGATTAATCGACCCCACAGTGCCGGTCCAACATTTTCAATTTTTTCTTAATGCCCTAAGTTCACTTAAAACTTTAAGTCTTTGTTATTTATATATAAAAAAATTTATGCCTTATATACAATATAAATTTTCGCTTAAAAATATGACGTCCTAAGCGGTCGCTTACCTAGCTTATGTTCCGGACCGGCCCTGCCCCACTAAGTGGAGTCCAGAAACTGTAGTTAATAAAAAGAAAAACTATATCAAGCTTTTTAATATCTCGTCCTCGCAATTCCGTCTTTGATATATATGAACACAACCAAAGATTCAAACTGTTTCACCACATGGACTCGTGCTCCTCGTGTAGTAAATTTGCACTCGCCTAAAAGACTCGTCAATTCATGTTGAAACAACTCTTGTCGCAGTTTTCATGTTAACATTAATATCTTTATGTTACACCGGATTAGCTGCCTCAACTAGAAAAGACCCAAGACACTTGTGTCAAAAGTCCTCAGTTCGAGTATGTTTAGCAACATGGAGAGAGGATTAAGCAACCGGCCTTGTTTCCGGTCATAAGAGAATTAGTTTGGCCATAATGCTAGTTGCCAGAGGAAAGGTTGCTTAAAAAATTAATTAAATAATCGGTGGGTCCTATAGTGGGATCCACAAATTTTAAACAACCGTCTCTTCTTTGCTTGTTTAAGCAACGTTGTTTGGCTTTTTCCGCAGGCTCCACTGACACGTGGTGATCCGCGATTGTTTTTTTAAAAATTTTTTTTTTTTGGTCTGGAATAAAAAAAAAAATTAAGCAACCGTAAAGGGTTGCTCCCAATGCACATGCTCTAAAATCCGGATCACCTTCTAGTTTACAAAAAAAAAAAACAAATTCATGTCTCCCTTTTTACAAGCTAATTCTATTGAGAATTATCTTCCTAAATCACTTTGAGAGGTGCATATAACCTTCTTAGATTTAATGAAAATCAATCTAGACACAACACGTTATGTTCAAATAGGTAATGAGTATATATTCCAGCGGCCTATGAAACAAAAGATTGGTTTTAATAAAATGGGCCGATTATCTCCTCATCATCTTAAACTAGCAGTCCAATGAAAAGCCTGTGAAGATTAAGAAGGTTAACTCTAAAGTTTTTACACTTTAAGGGATTAAAGTTTGTTTATGTAAACGAAAAGAGCAATTATACTTTCTTATTTTTAAATCCAAAACCATCATACTCTTTTCAGTTGCAGACGTAACCCATTGTCAGCTCCTCCGCTTGAAGGCTTACGACGGAGACTGTAAGTTCCGATTTTGTCATCTACCCTCGAAATATCTTCTTTCCTCTTCGTGCAATCTATATACGGATCGAATTAGGGTTCCCTATTAAGTTTCTCTTAGCTGATTGATCTATTTGCCATCGGAATCAGTAATCAATGGAAGGAGAGAATCTGATAGAAGCTCGTGGCTTTTTGGCCGCTCCTGTGACATTCTTAGTCGTGGTGGTGTTCCAGTTGCTATCAAAGCGGCTCGACCAATTGAAGCAGAAAGGGTCGAATAATAAAACCAAGGAAACAGAGCTGCGTACCGAAATTAAGCAGCTTTTGAGAGAGGCCACTGCATTGTCTCAGTAAGCCACATCTTTTTATCAGACGCTCTGTGGTTGTGTGTTTGTGTTTGTGTTGATGATTAAGAGATTGATTCACTCGCGCAGGCCAGCCACATTTGCGCAAGCGGCTAAACTTAGGAGGACAGCAGCTACTAAAGAGAAGGAACTTGCACTATGTGAGTATGCTTTCAGAATAGTATTAGCTCTATGGTGATCTTAAGGTTTTGATAGTATAATGCAATAGGGTTGTTAGATTTAGAAATGGTGTATAGGTTTTGATATACATACCACAGCATTGCAATCTTTTTGGTCTTGTATAGGTGTTTTTGTATCTGTTAATGGTCTATGTGAAATTCAGATGTGGAGCAGCATAACAAAGAAATAAATCTGTCATACGATCTGTATGGAAACATTCTGGTTGCTTCAAAGGTAATCTTCTAAGTTGTGTTTTTGAATCTTTTTTTTTTCTTTCCTTTCCTTATGTGAGATGTTGCTAAGACATTGTCTCTAGGTTGTGGTATACCTAATCTTGGTATTTTGGTTCTGGAGGACTCCAATTGCGATGATTGCTAAGCAACTTGTTCAACCCTTTGGTGAGTTTGTTTGATTTGCCGGTTTGGTAAAACATATATAGGTTTCAAAAACTGAATGTGGTGTCTTTCTCAGGGAGCTTGTTATCTTGGGGAACAGGAGGTCACTTGACAGGCCATGTGATGGTAGGTTCCTTCTTCTCTTGCTTCTCAGTTTATTGCTTTGGGATGTTGTTGTGAGAATGGGATTGTTGGTTGGTTGTGTGAAAATGCAGGTTGGGATCATACCGTGGCTGATACTCTCAACCAGAGTGAGCAAATATGTATGCAAGTTCGTGGAGTTCTAAATCACATTCCTCGAGAAAGTGAAAAAATTAATGTTTTCTTCAGTTTTAAAGTTGTAGCCTTTTAGGAGACACTTGTGCCATAATTGTTTTTTTCCTCATCTAACTTAAGCATTTTGTACATTATATGGATCCTATCTCCGGTTTATGCTGGATTTTTACCAATAACAATGGCATTGAAGCATATTGAAGGACCAAATATGGGTTTGGTTTAAGAGAGCTAATTGGTAGATGTGAAGTGTAATAAATAAGAATGAGAAGAAAAGAAGATACAATGGTCTTCATTTAATAGTAGTAGTGTTTGTGTAGTACAGTATGTGTGTGTGGCCATCCAAAGCCCCATCTTCGAAGTTAACCTTCTCTACTTTTTTTTTCCACTTTCCTAGACCATTAAAAGACAGACATGGAGAGTACTATCATAATCCTTTGATTAAAAGATCCTAAACTTCATTGTGATATTTCACTTTCGTATTAAATGCATCTTTAAATACGCTTACAAGAGATTTTCTACCACTTGGCAGCTCCTGGGACTATGTTTCTGTGTCCTCCTAATTAATGTAATGATCAAAAAGGGTTCAGACAATAACTAAACTATTGGCATAACACAATCTTAATTTAGATGTCAAGTTTGAAAGGTCTTTTCTTATAAGTGAGACACTGAGCAACTCTATTTGAAGACTGTTCAAACCCAACTAGTCTTTTTATTCCTCTCGTGTCTCTACGGATACTGTCCTGTCCAAAGTTTATATTTTTAAGGGTACAAATGAGTTATTTGGGGGTTGGAAGCAGTCCAGGAAACGTAGCCGTCTTCCACGGAGGCAAGATGAGGCTGATTGATAGGAGACTGAAGCTAACGGAGCTGCTCTTAAGATGCTCCGCTGCTGCTCTCGCTCTACTCGCGCTTATTCTGATAGTTACAGACACTCAGGTCAAGCAAATCTTCACAATTGAGAAGAGGGCCAAGTACACCGACATGAAGTCACTTGTGTTAGCTCATCAAGACCCCCACCCTTTTTCCATTTTAGCAACAAAACACCATTTTCGCTTTGTAAAGTTTGAAACTTTTTTTTTGTTTCTTCTTGTTTGATGCAGGTTCTTGGTGGTGGCCAATGGGATAGCAGCGGCTTATTCTGTGTTGCAGTCAGTTCGTTGCGTGGTGGGTTCGGTGAAAGGAAGCGTTTTGCTCAACAAGCCCCTTGCTTGGGCCATTTTCTTAGGCGATCAGGTGAGTTCTTGTGTGTTCTTTCTCTATACATCTTGTTGTTACCAAAAGTAGCTGTGAAAGTTTGTGGGTTTGGCTTTGTCGTTTTTGATCTCTCTCTCTCTCATGGTCGGCTTGGGACCAGATTAGAGAAAAGTAGGGTTTGCTATGTTGAAAAGTCTTACAAGCATTTAATGGGTTTGGTTGGGTATCAGATAGGGTGTACTTTTATGTAGAGAATGTTGCTTGTTTGTTGAATCTAGGAGACAGAGGTGTAAACTTTGCAGTGTAATGGGTGTTAATAATGAGCAGGCGATGGCTTACATGAGTGTGGCAGCTATAGCAGCATCAACGGAGTCTGGTTTGATTGGAATAAGAGGTGAGGAAGAGCTGCAGTGGATGAAGGTGTGCAATCTGTTTGGAAAGTTCTGCAACCGAGCGGCTGGAGGAACCGCAAGCGCCTTGCTTGCCTCTGTTGCTTTGGTTTTCGTCTCCTGCATCTCTGCTTTTAGTCTCTTCCGGTTGTACGGTGCCACCCAAAGACAGCCAAACCTTACTGTGAAGAAGTGAAAAGGTGGTCTTTGTGTTTAGTAGTGTTGAAATGTTAAGAAACCAAAAAGAAAGTGAAAGTGCAGGTCTTTTGTTTTTGCTTTCGTATATCATCTTCTTCTTATTCCTCCTCCTTGTGTTTAAACTGATGATGTTCTCTATGACATATTAATATATGCAAAACTGGACCTAGTTACAATCTCAATCCCCTCTCCTTGCTCAGTCTATTATATGTAAAAGAAAAATCTCAACATGATATAGAAGTAACAAATTACACACTCCTCCTAAGCCAGAGTTTGTTTTGGTTGGATAGTAATAGTACATTGATACAACCCCAATAACAGCACTATTACACTTTTACATATCAATGACACTACTGTGAGAGAGAGGCAAGAAGCTTGTCCTTCAACTGCTCAGCGGTGCAGCCACCCTGAGGCCGGATAGTGAACGTATGAACCACACCCTCCTCCGTTACAGCCACGTTCGTATCATGAGGCATAACTTCATTCTCCTTAAACATCTGTATCGCCTTGGAAACCGGATGCGTCTCCAACGGACAGCTCACCCTCACCACCGCGTCATCGTGCCTCTGCTGATAATCAACATCCGCCGGAGTGATCTGATTACTCTCCCTCCTCTTCATCACCTGCTTCTCCGTCTCGTAAACCCGTATCTTCTTCTGCATATCCGTGATGTACGTGATCGCGTCCGCGAGGAGCGAAGCCTTATCCATCTTGGAGATGTTAGGCACCACGGCACGCAACGCGTAGAACCTCTGGTTCAGCTTCTCCCTCCTCTGCCTCTCAGCTTCCACGTGGTTCAAGGCCTCTTCTCTCCCATTCGCCGGCTTCCTTCCTCTCTTCCTCGGCTTCTGCTCGTCGGTCAGATACAGCGCAGCCTCGTCTTTCCCTCCCTCGTAACCGTACACTTGATGATTCGAACCTCCGACCTCGTAGGCGTCCAGGGAGAAACCAGAGTCATCCTCCATCTTGGGGGAGAAGTTAATACTCATGGACCGCGGTTTCGACCCGCCGAGACTCAGCTGTCTACCAAAGATCTTGGGAGCTTCTTTATTAGCCTGAACGAAGTCAGATCCACCAAACACTGACTTCACCATCTCAATCACACTCTTATCTTCCGGAATCAGTTTCAACGAACCGAGCTCAACAACTCCACAGTTCACAGGCACAGACAAAACAGTCTTGAAACCAGCAGATCTAGCTAAGAAAGACCTAACCCTGTAATAACTCAAACAGCTAGGCAGATCCGCAGCCCATAACGGCTTCCCAGAGACATAAGTTCCAGCAGGACCGTACTTGGTCGAATCACACCTAAAGTAAAAGTACAAAGAGGACAAATAAAACATGTCGAGATCAGTAAGACCCCCTGACTTCACCAGACGCTGATCTTCGTCTGAACCGATAAAGGACAAGTGAAGCTTCCGAAGCACACGCCTCTTGGTCTCGTCGTCTTCTTCCGTGTTTCCTTTCTGAGCACGGTAATGTCCGTCTCCCCAGATCAACACGCAACCGTCGGAGCTGTTCACGTTGGAAGCTAGCCAGAAGACGGCGTAGTCCCAGTCCGAGCCTTCGACGACGTGACGCAGGCCTTGCTGGAGATTGGGATCGGTCGGAGGAGGGACGAGCTTGGAGAGGGAAGTGTTGGAAGAAGAGGCGGATGAGATGAAGAAGTCGCAGGCTTCGGTGCCTATGGTGGATTCCACCATCGCTCGATCTTCTTGATTCTCCCAGAACTTTTGAACGCCCATTGATTCTCCTACAACGGAAATGGATGATTAGGTTTAGGGATTAGAGTATGTAGATGGAAGAAGGAGAATCACGTGTTTCTTGTTGGGGGCACCGATATTAGGGTTTGATGATGGACGTAGTAAGAAGGGCAAAGGGGTTTTAAAGTTTGTCTTTAATTTCTTTTCGGAGGAGAAAGTATTGACCAAAGAGAGGACAGAGCCTGAGGTTTGATTTTACTTTCAGATCTGTAGTGACGAAGAAAGAAAGGAGAAGAAACGAGGAAGATGAGAGACAATGGGGTTGAAATTGAATCGTGTTAGAGTTGAAAATAAAAAACATTTCCCTTTGTAACTGCAAACGTTATTTACCCTTTTTAACTAACCTGCCCCTAGTTTACATGTGCGGTTTTGTCTAATCGAAGCATAATAGGCTGCTGGTTCGGGTAGTTCGGTTTATATGGTTAGAGTTATTTGATTTTTTGGTTACCACAAATATGATTGATCTAAACCGATAATTTTTTTTTTTAATTCGGTTGGGTTAATGAAAATTCTTCCACAATTACCCAAAGTTTTCAGTTTTGGATTTGATTTTTGATTTTAAATTTGTTTTATTTATATTCAGTTTCTTTTGTTAATTTTTTCTTTTAGTAAATTTATTTATTTATTTGTTAAAAATTGGATTAGTTTATTTAGTTTGATTCAGAATTTCACTTAGAATTGCTATAGTTTGATTTTAAAAATTAATATTTATAAAATATAGAAAATCCAACGAACTGAATGCCGAACTGAACTGAGAAGCAAACTTAGGAAAAACAAATTCAACTGAATCAAACTAAATTTATATCCATAATTTAACCGAAAACTGGAAATATAGCACTCGGAAGCGATTACATTTTTGAGGCATTTGGATGCAAACCGTTTTTTAATGGTGTGGTGTTAATTGAACAAATATGAAATACGTAACGACATGACCATGGCATGTAATGTAGGCATTTTGTATTGTCGTGGTTTCACATATTTTGTTGAATTCAATTCACTCAAAACTCGAGACTTCATTCATGTACATCAGTTCATACCAATTATATGCATTCACACTTTTGACGGGAGATGTTGATTTGGATTTGCTATCTTGGGTCTTGGCTTAGTAGTATGGTCTCATTGCATGGATAATAATGTGAATGCAGCACATGTGCTATTAGAAAGAAAGTCGATTGTAAACACTTCATGTGAATCCCAAAAAACATCTCCAATGTATTATTTTTGTAAAGAGTTAAAGTAAGTTCGTAATTGAGTTAAACTAGAGGTTTTCATCTGTGTTCTTGAAATAAACAATTTGTTTTTTTTGAAAAATTAAAATAGTTAATTAAGATGATGATTTATCATATTTTGATTAGTCTTGACTTTTATATAGTAATATCTAGTTAATTTTAATGACTTTTCCCTTTGTTAGTTTACATTATTGGATATAATTTTTTATTTATTTTGAAATAAATAGTTTTAATGTATTACACAAGAATTTCGATAAGTAGTTTTCATCTGTAATTTTTAAATAAACAATTTATTCCTGGAAATATTGACATTTTAAATAATTAATTAACCCAATGATTTGTCATATCTTGATTAGTTGTTTAAAATTCTATATGAATATTCTCAATAACTTATAGCCTCAATTTTTATATAGTAATATTAAGTTAATTTTAATGATTTATTCTTTTATTAGTTTTTTGTTGAAATATTAAATTTATTTATCAACAAAAGAAAAATATGTTTACAGTACTAAAACTTTGGTAAGATCACAAAACTTGTTGGATAGAACTTAGGAAAAAGGAATTTTCGCTGGAAACGAGCTTAGCCGTTTCTCTCTAGCCATCTAATCATCATGTTGCTGTAGAGGATCAGGTTCCTTACATGTAAAGATGTCACCCTGTTACGAACAAGCTTATCCACTGTTCGTATGAGTTCTGAAACCGTACAATAGGTGTTTTATGCTTCCTATTATTTCGTTCACACTAAACACCATGGATCACAGTCTGGAATGTCAACCGAAGGAGGCACAGGTCAGTAACAGTACGCCAAGGAGAGAGGAGTGTTGTCACTGTGAAGCTCCAGTCAGGTGTTGGACGCGGCAGTGTTGATATTCTATAAAGATTTAATTAAGATTAAGATTTTTCATATTTTAACTGGTGTTTTTAAATAGGTAAACATTCTCAATAATACAGAAATTTTGTTTTTAAAATCCAATATTTTAAAGTTTAGGTAATCTTTATTTTCTTTGTAATTCTTGTATTCCTTACAATTTCTTTTAAAAAAATATTTGATTTTATTTTAGTTTTAAAGATTTATTATAAATACATATTAATATATTTCTTTCTAATTATTTTCATATTCGTTAGTTTAATTTATTTGATACTGATTTTTAGATTTTTGAAATAATTTTCCTTTTTTGGAAATATAGAAAGAAATTTAGATAATATTTGTTATATTTTATTTTAATTTTTTTAATTTTTATTTTTTAATTTAACTTATGTAGATATTTTCAATGGATTATAATCTTAAATTTTATATACTAATATCAAGTTATTTTTTAATGATTTTTTCCCTTTGCTAGTTTATATAATTTGATATAGATTTTAATTTATTTGAAAGAATTATTTTTTATTTGGAGATTTTTATATTCTATCAATATTACATTAAGATGCTGACTGACATATTTTATTAGTGTTCTAAATTTTATCTGAACATTCTAAATAATATATAACTTTAATTTTTAAAATCTTATGTGTTTTAAACTTAAATAATCTTATTTTTTGAAATTCTTGTATTCCTTAGAAAATATTTTAAAATTTATTGTCAGCTGATTTTATTATATTTTCTCAATATTGAGTATATTTTAAGTTCATTTTTTCAGTTTTTTTAAATCTTTTTAAAATAAAAATTAATATGATGATTTGTCCATTGGTAATTTTTAATTTCTATGTGGATATTCTGGATCACTTGCATGTTTGTAAGAACAAACATTTAATACTCACATAACATTTTTAACTGTTGGCACTTGGCAACATTTAACCATTTGTTTTTAGTCTTGATGATAAAACAAGTTAAGTGGACAGAAACACGTACCATAGATAACCTTGGTTTATATATACCCAAGTCCAAAAGAAAAACACAAATTCACAAGAAAAAAAACTCTTGAAGAGATTAAGAGATGCAAATGATGATGATGATGATATTTCTTTTACTGTCACTAATTTGTGTTACCATTCTCTTCTTAAAAAAACAGTCAGCAGGGAAGAAAAGCAGTACACCAAGCTCACCACCGACATTTCCTATAATCGGGAACCTTCATCAACTCGGCCGCTACCCTCACCGATCACTATGCTCTCTGAGCCATCGTTATGGTCCTCTCATGCTCCTTCACTTTGGCCGTGTCCCTGTTCTTGTAGTCTCTTCAGCGGACGCGGCTCAAGATGTTTTGAAGACGCACGACCGCGTGTTTGCGAGCCGTCCACGATCGAAAATCTTCCGAAAGCTGCACTACGACGGGCGTGATGTAGGGTTAGCTCCTTATGGAGAGTATTGGAGACAAATGAAGAGTGTGTGTGTCCTTCATCTCCTAAGCAACAAAATGGTACGGTCGTTTCGAGACGTACGAAAAGAAGAGATCAGAATAGTGATGGCAAAGATAAGAAAATCAACTTCTTTGCGGATTAATCTAACCAAGCTATTGTCGAGTTTAACTAACGATGTTATATGTAGAGTTGCTTTTGGAAAGAAATACGGTGGTGACACGGATTTTATGGAGTTAATAGAGAGGTTCGAGAAGTTGTTGGGCTCATTTAGTATCGGGACTTATGTACCATGGCTTGCATGGATTGATTGGATCAGCGGTTTAGATGCTGAAGTAGAAAAGACGAGAAATGATTTTGATGAATTCTTAGAGAGAGTTGTGCAGGATCATGTAGATGGCCACGGAGATAAGAATGACTTCGTCCATGTATTGCTAACAATTCAGAGAGAGAAGAGCATCGGGTTTGAAATCGACCCAATAAGCATAAAGGCTATTATCATGGTAATAAAATCGAAAATTCAGATTCAATGAAGTTTTAGTACATAACCTTATTCATATATATTTCTTGTTTTGTTTTTTTGTTTTCACTTTTCAGAATATTTTTGTGGGTGGTACGGACACATCTTTTACAGTTATGGAATGGGCAATGACAGAGCTTTTACGTCACCCAGAGTGTCTGAACGTACTTCAAGAAGAAGTCCGTGGGATTTGTAAGGGCAAATCGAATGTATCAGAAGAAGAAATTCAAGATATGAAATACTTAAAAGCTGTGATCAAAGAGACAATGAGGCTACATCCTCCACTTCCATTGTTGGTTCCTCATGAATCGACACATGATGTCCGATTAAGAGGTTACTATATACCAACCGGTACACAGGTTATGATCAATGTTTGGGCCATTGGGAGAGAGGCTGCAACGTGGGGACCAGACGCAGAGTTGTTTAGACCAGAGAGGCATTTAGATTCGTCTGTTGATTTCCGGGGTCAGAATTTTCATTTGATTCCGTTTGGTGCAGGAAGAAGAATTTGCCCAGCGATATCGTTCGCTGTGGTGCTGATTGAGTTGGTTTTAGCTAACTTAGTGCATCAATTTGATTGGAGATCTACAGATGATCAAACTGATGTTCCTGAAGCAATTGGCATTGGGACTCGCCGCATGTTCCCTCTTTATGCCATTGCGTCTTCTACTACTTAACTTGGGGCGTTACTTTTATGTGAGGGATTACCTTTTTCTACGCCAGAATATCTGGTTTTATTTGTTTTTTTTTTCTTTCTAAAGTTGTCATTTATTGTCATGTGATTTTGTTTTCTCTATGAAATTCAAAAGAACTCATGTGTTTTATATCGGTGATCATGCTTCAGAATGAAAATAAGAATCTTTGTTTCTCAAAAGTACAGAAAATGATCCTGAAAGAACATACGTTTTTTTGGTGTATTGAGAACCGGTCTTTAAACTACGTGGGGATAAAAGAAAAAAAAATGAACATTTTTTTTGGTAAAATAATGAACATTTAAATTAATAAACGAGAAACATGAACTGAAGAGGGATCCATCGAACACTCACCTCCACACAAAAGTTTTAGAGTTCATAAAAGAATCATGTGTACCTTGTTTCAAAGAGAAACTGAAGACTTGAAAATGACGTGGGTTTAAAGAAAAGGGGAAAAAGAAACATGAGCTTGGAGTTCAAAAATGTGTCACGTGTGCCTTGTTTCAAAAAGAAACACCGAAGACTTGAAAATGACGCATGTTTATAGTACAAGATGGTGACAGAAAATTCATGCGCGCCTAGAACTGCATGGTGGATAGAAACAGGTGGATCTGGCATCATCCCCCCAGACTAAAGTGCCTTAAAACGTGATTGTGTGTACCAGTGTAAGCTCGAATCTTAGCTTGAACACAACACAACTTTATATAAAAAATAACTCTTTTTATTATGTTTAGAAAATAGCTCAAAACTAAATATTCCAATCTCTTGTTATCAATGTCATAGCTCCGACATCAATATATATAAGCAATAGATAACTCCTATTTCATATTTCCTATAGTAATTAGATAATTCTTAATATTATGGAAATGTTAATATGTCTATTTCTCAAACCGACTTGTTCAATGTTAGATTCCAAGCTATATGAAATTTATTCAACATTCACCCCCTTAAACTTCAAGTTAGCTTTAGAGAGATTTTGAACTCCGATCAAGCTTCTCATCATCACGAACTTGATTCTTGCTAGGACCTTCGATAGTATGTTCGCACATTGATCTTCACCAACAACTAATTTTGCTTTGAATTTCTTGATTGTGTCATCATGTTCTCAACCCTCTCTTATATAATAGATTGACATGAAGGAAATGGAAAGGTTTAGGTTTAATATGAATAACAGTCATTGACTAATTAAAAGATGAGTTGAACGATAGGGGAGGTTGAGCGATGGGAGGAGAATCACTAGCTTTGTGAAAAATGAAGATGGTGAGATGAACTCTGGAAGGAGGATAACAATGAAACCCTAATAGCTGAAAACGCAGAGTTTTACTCATTTATGGAACCAAACGTGGAGAACCAAATGAGACCAAACTCCTAACTATTAGAGCAAACGAAAATGAAGACAAACATAAAATCCACAATCGTTAAAAAAGTTGAAGTGAATACATTTAGAAGAGAGAAAATAGCATTATATATTTTAAAATAAAAATTATATACCGTACAAAAATTAAATTAATTACACCACTTTTGAAATAATCCCCTTTTTATTTTATTTATGAGGTGTAAAAATAAAATACGATTAGAGACAGATTTTTGTTAAGAATAAAATAGAAGTTAGTTGTATTGTTAAAGTCAATTGCTCACTTTAGAAAAACATACTAATATGCATATTAAATAAACAAGTTTTTATTTTAAGTAATTTTAGTTAATAAAAATTGTATAATAAACTAAAATTATTGAAACTAATTAATTATAAAAATAAATAATGCATTTGTAGACAAATTTAATATAATTTGTAATATAAGTTTAAGATGAGCGTAGTAAATACTGTTTTAGAAAATAGAAACACCCGTTTTGTCGTCGACTTCCCTAAATTAAAATTTCGGAGGTCAGAAAGAAAGTTGTAACAGAAGAACTCAGTCCACCGTCCGTCGTTATTGATCACAGATCAAACTTTCCACCGAGTTTTGCTGAATCGCCGATTACATCTTTCTTCTACGGTAACCCCTCTAAGTACACCCTCCTTCGACCTCGGGTTCCTGCTTTGGGGGGGCATCAAATGGGTCGCTCTCGTGGTAACTTCCACAATTTCGAAGACCCTTCCCAGAGGTATATCCTTTCCCGATTTCGGTTTTCTTAGTATTGTGGAAATTCAAAATTCATCGAATTTTACAATCTTCTTTGAATCTGCGTTGTGATTCTCCCAGCTGTGAGTGACAATGCGCATCGCTTCAAATTTTGTAGCTCTTTAGAAACGTTAAGAGTAGCTATAATGCTCTCCCCCTATCTTGACTTCATGTGTGTTGCAGAACGAGGAAAAGGAAAAATGCAGCTAATGTTGATAACTTTGAGTCTTCTTCATCTATCGGTAAAACTAAACACTACTCTCATCAAGCTTTGCCCTTTTCTGTAAAGATTCTTCCTTTTTACTCAAAAAACATTTGTTTTCTTGTGGAGAGTCCAGTTCAAGGTACGGAGGGAGGAGGGAAGTACAACTGCGATTACTGTCAGAAGGACATTACTGGCAAGATCAGGATGAAATGTGCTGTCTGTCCCGATTTCGATCTCTGTGTTGAATGTATGTCTGTTGGTGCTGAGATCACTCCTCACAGATGTGATCACGCTTACCGTGTTATGGTTAGTTTTCATTTGCTTTTTTTTTTTGCAAAGAGTCTGATTCACAAAGAAAGAAAGGGTCTGAGTTTTCTGTAATGGTTTCATCAAAATAATAGACTTTGTTTTGTTTTGTAAGGAAAATCTAACTTTCCCGCTTATTTGTCCGGACTGGAGTGCGGATGATGAAATGCTTCTCCTTGAGGTAGCTACTACTACTCCCTTACTGATATAAGGCCTATGCCTTTTTCAGGAAACTGTAGTTTCTTTGTATCTTTAATTCAGGGACTTGAGATTTATGGGATGGGAAACTGGGCAGAGGTGGCGGAGCATGTGGGTTCAAAGAGTAAACAACAGTGTCTCGACCACTACAGAAACATTTACTTGAACTCCCCGTTCTTCCCACTTCCAGTAATCCCTATATCCATCCATCTGATAAACATATATCCGCCAAACTAGTGCTAGCCTTTTTGTTGAGTTGTTAATCGCTGGTTTTATCTCCCAGGATATGTCACATGTAGCAGGGAAGAGCAAAAAAGAACTTCAAGCCATGTCAAAAGAACCTGTACAAGATAAGAAAGGTCTGCACTACTTTGCTTGATGGTATGCTATCTTTGTTCTGAAATTAATGTGGTGGCTTCTCCTTTGACAGCAGAGCCGAAGATGAAAGAAGATTACCCGTTTTCTCCTCCTAAAGTCAAGTATGTGTCTCCTTCTTCACAGATTCTGTACAGTGTTACCCTACATTGTTTTCCTCATTTCTTATCCAAATCTCTTGCAGAGTTGAATTTGAACAAAAAGGTGAGTCCTTTTGCTTGGTGTGCACACCTATCTGGTTCAAAAATAAGTTGTGTTATTTTTGCTCTAGCTGACACCAGTGGTTATTTTTGAATCACCATCTCAAAAATGGTTACGTCTTGTAACTAAGAAGCAAATTTGATCCACCATATTTCAACAATCCAACAAAAAAAAAGGCTCAATATTGGTCATTGTGTCTATTCTCCCCTTTTCTATGTTTTGATGTGCTTTGTGGTCAGAGTTTCATACAGACAGGAGCTTTGGAGGAAAGAAGCCTGTTACCCCGGGAAACAACTCTTTGGTTGAATTGAGTAGTTACAACCACAAAAGAGAGGAGTTCGATCCTGAATATGACAATGATGCTGAGCAGCTCTTGGCTGAGATGGAGTTCAAACAGAATGATACTCCTGATGAGAAAAAGCTGAAGCTGCGTGTTTTGCGTATCTTTTCGAAAAGGTACAAAGTTTTAAGATTGCGCAAGGAGAAGAATTTTTTTGCCTTCCTTGTTAATGCATGTGAGTCTGATATACGCAGGCTTGATGAAAGGAAACGTAGAAAGGAGTTCATACTAGAAAGAAATTTGTTGTACCCAAATCCCTTTGAGAAGGACCTGACTCAGGAGGAGAAAGTGCAGTGTCGGCGTTTAGACGTTTTCATGCGTTTTCATTCAAAAGAAGAGCACGACGAGCTACTCCGTAGTGTTGTGAGCGAGTATCGCATGGTGAAACGGCTCAAAGATCTCAGGGTAAGGACAATTGCTACTCTCTCAAACTGTGCGTTTGGTTGCTTAGATGTGACTCATTGTCTTGGATGGTCGGAGCAGGAAGCTCAAATGGCAGGGTGTCGTTCGGCTGCTGAAGCAGAGAGGTATCTGGGGAGGAAGAGGAAGCGAGAGAGCGAAGAAGGGATGAACAGAGGGAAAGAGAGCAGTCAATTGGCAGGGGAAATGGGATCTCGTCCTCTTGTGCAAGCATCTTCAAGCTATGTGAATGACTTGGACTTGATTGGGTTCACAGAGTCGCAACTTCTGTCTGAATCCGTGAGAGTCTAGTTACCTTGGAATGAGTTTCTTTTTGTTTGTTGTAAGCTGTAACTGAAAGAAGAGAGTTGTTTGTTTGTTTTTTGCAGGAGAAGCGTCTTTGCAGCGAGGCCAAGTTGGTTCCACCGGTTTATCTGCAGATGCAACAAGTGATGTCACTTGAGATATTCAAAGGAAATCTTACAAAGAAGTCAGATGCATATAGCCTGTTCGAGATTGATCCGATTAAAGTAGACAGAGTTTATGATATGCTTGTGAAGAAGGGTATTGCTCAGCTTTAAGGCTTTGTGTTGTATCTATCATGTATGTAAGTGTGAGCTCTAATGAGTTATTTACACACACCTTAACCTTGTGTAATATGTAGTTTATAATAATAAAAAAGGATTCACTTATCCGCAGAGATAAGGTGCAGGAGAGCCACACAATCTAAATGCAAATCTTTAACTATATAAGATAGAATCAAACTACTCCAAGGAAGAAGTGAGATGATGATTATGATGATGTCTCTCCCCAAAATGAAAATATCTTCTCTGCAATCTCACTTCTACTTGAGCAGTAGCAGATTACTAGCAGCAGCTAAGGTGTCTCCCAGCTCAAGCATAAGTATCAGAACATCATGCCTTGTTCAGTGCGAAGCAGCCAGAAGAAGATTAACGGTGAAAAGTAGCAGAACCAAGCTTGCAAAGACACAACCTTTAGGTCTGGAGAAGAAGCAATTGAGACAAGCTCTGGTGACTGGCGTCTCGGTAGGGCTGATGATGGCTTTGGTGATGGGAATGGATGCAGAAAAGGCGATGGCTTTGGGACCAGAAGGTCCTCTGATGGAAGAGTTTTGGGACAACGTGAGAAGGTACGGTCTTTACGCTCTCACCGTCAGCACAGGAGCTCTCTCCGCCGTGTTTGAGCCCATCTTCGAACTCCTCAAGAACCCAATCTCCGCCGTTCTCATTGTGATCATCTTAGGTGGAAGCTTCTACATCGTCTCGCAAGTTGTCTCGGCCATGGTTGGTGTCAACGAGTTCGCTTATGATTACGGATACTAGCTTTCATTAAAATACTCTGTTTCTACATGTTATGGTTATCGATACTCTGTTTTATCTATTTGATTTTGTTAAACAACCAATCGACGAGGTAGATACATTTTATTTGACATAAAGGAACCAACTTTGTACATTGTTATGAGATGGGTACAAATCTATTAATTGTGCTAGTGAAAATCTTCAGGCCGTCCGGCGACGTAATCCATGATTCCCTTGCCGGTAGCTTCATCTGAGAGTTGTTGAAAGCCGCCGGAGGTGATTGCCATGGCTAAGAAGGCGGCAGTTGACGCAAACAGAGGCCAGAAGTAAGCTACTATGTCGAGGATTCTTGGCGCTGCGTACACGAGGGACGACACGACCACGGTCACGATGATTGCGACCATGACATGGAATTTGTATTCCATTAGTCTTGCTTGAATCTCCATTCTTGTTGATCCAGAGAGAGAGAGAGAGAGAGGAGAGAGGTTGAAGCTCAGAACTCTGATGAATGCAGTTTGTGAGGAAAGGAGATTGAGATGGTTTTAACTTCAGCTTTGTTGATCAACGCAAGTTCCTTTTCTTTATCAATTTGCTGTGTGCTTGGTGAAGATTCCCCTTAGTTTAACCCATTAGTTTAACCGACGATTCATAACTACTCTACCTACAATGACATGAAGACCCCTGCAGTTTAGAGAATGTGAAGGGGCATAATCGTCATTT
Source organism: Brassica nigra (assembly GCA_016432835.1). NCBI lineage: Eukaryota > Viridiplantae > Streptophyta > Magnoliopsida > Brassicales > Brassicaceae > Brassica > Brassica nigra. The sequence continues at coordinate 7,735,285 of CM028247.1, read as the reverse complement.
TAGGAATGATGGATGGAGATGCCTTTGTCCTGAGGAATGGGTCGTCTCTTTTCTTCATCTTGATTACCAAAACAAAGACTTTGTTTTAAAGGTAAGAGAATGATGAAGAGAATAGGGATGGAATCGCTTTGCAAAGTTTCTTCCTTTTCATCATATCCAATGGAAAGGCATCAACTTTGTCATTACCACACAAGTGATTGATTAAATATTTAAAAAATTCAAATTAACAGGTTACCAAAAACAAAACCCAATTAAAGGAACTTTAAGTTGAACACTTTACATAGATCTTTTCTTCGGAACACAAGATTTACAAAGGCCAATCCAACTACCAGATTGAGTTGTTATCAAAACTCTTTCCCTTTTGCTACTCAGCTGCAATCCACAGCGAGATTCAAAGTTGTACAGCAAAATTACTATGAAACCACATCATTAGTTATCTAACTCTACTATTGTCTGCAAAGATGGCTTCCATTTCCGCTTGCAGATACCATAAGTCTCTGGGAGACTAGAGGAAACGCCTTCTGCACTCTTCAGTAGTAGCAGCTCGAGCTGCTTTCTCGTCAGAATGATCTTTATGCGCCGCCTTGTCCCTCGAGGTGGATTCTTGGCCTTCTCTGCCGCTGCCTCATCTAACGAGACATCTCTAACTTTCTTTCCATGCTTACAGCGCAATGTGTGAATGCCCATATTGTGTAGTGATGTGGTTTGTGATGATGCCTTAGACCCCTACAGTTTTATATTTAACACTTGGATCAACGTGCGGACAATCATATGCCCACTAACACTTTTCTTTAGTACGGTCATCTAGTGTAAAAGTATTTGAAAAACATATCTTGCTTCACATGAAACAATGTCAAACTGGGTTCTAATTAATATTACTTGTAAAATGAAACATAAATCAATAGAGCATGCTTTCTAGGTGGCAAAGTCAATTTGCCACCCCCTTATCATTAAAGTCAATAGGAGGATAATGAGGAAAAAACAATGAAGTAGACCTTCTAATCTCTCTGTTTTCAAATGTGGTAAAGAAATCTAAATAGTGAATAAAGCTCAAATCCAGATAGACATATCAAAGCTACATATACCTCCCACTGCAAGGAGAGCCACCTCAGCCTCTGGAGACCTTCCCACTGCAAGAGTACACAGTGATTAGCGAAGAGAAGGTCCAGCAGTCAGGATCACAAAGTCCCACAACTCTCCATATCTTGCAAAATCTTAAAGCCTCGTCCACATTATCCGATATCAGCACACAGGGACAAGAGACTATTGTAAAGAACCACAATTAAATGTGTACAGAAACCAAGAAACATACCTAAAGAAAAGAAACATTAATTGGGGGCTTGATCAGGTTAAAGAGAAGTCTCTACATTATGAAAAATTATGATAAAAATTCTATTAAAAATTTGCGAGTTTTGAAGATAAGAGATCATAACAAGCATGATAAACAATATGGACCAATAAATCAATGATGATAAAAAAACACAGACCACCATATATATAAAATAAGTAAAAGAAGTTAACTTCCCATAACAAGAAAATCCACATCATCCAGTTTCTAACCAAATTTCTGAGCATATTTGAATGTTTAGCATGAATCATCAAAACTTTACACACTAGTGTTATGAGAACTAGTAGCTTCGTAAAAATAAGGTATCTAAGAAAATGAAACAGTTTTCTTATAATGTTTACAGTTACAGCTTTTAAAATACAACGATCCTTCCTTCCTTATTCGTTCTCCTATGACAACATTACACTTAAACATCTCTCTATATTCTTTTCATTATTTGTATTAGAAAAAGAAAGATTTGAAGAAAAATATATTAAGGATACAAAGAGAGTGAATAAGGGAATGAGTTCACATGATGGAGCAGCTTTGTGGGTTCTCTTCGCTGAAGTAATCGCATCTATTGAGGTTGCATTGTCGGTAACTAGGTGGTGGTCCTCCTCCCCAGCTGTCATACACAGGTCGGCCATATGTCTCGTACGGTTGAGGCGGCGGCGGCATTCCGTATCCACTGAACGCTGGCCCACCTCCAAAACCGTCATAGTATGGCCCATAACACATAGCTGCAACTGGTTGCCCATGTGACATCATCGGCATCGCTTGTGGTGGCGGTCCAGGCTGCTTTTGGGCTGGAGCAGGTGCCTGAGCTGGTGCTGGTGCTGGTGCTGGTGCTGGTGCTTGTTTGGGCGCTGCCGCGGATTTGTCGGATTCTTTGGGCTTCTCTGCTTGCTTAGGCTTCTCAGCTTCCTTGGGTTTTTCAGGCTCTTTGGGCTTTTCAGCTTGCTTAGGCTTCTCGGCCTCTTTAGGCTTCTCGGGTGCTTTGGGAGCATCTTTGGGCTTTTGTGGAGGAGGCTGAGCTTGTGGCTGAGGCGGCTTGGGTGGCTGGACGATCTCGATGGTCTTGATAGAGCCGCCACCTTTAGAACAGAGTTTGTCCATGATCTTCTCAGGGCTGCAGCAGACCACCTTGATGATGACTATGTTGGACTTCTCATCGAACAGTTGGTCTCTGATTTCTCTTGTTCAAAACCACACAAATCATCATCCACTCAGTCCATTTCCTCAACCAATCACTCAAACAAATAATAATCCACAAGAATCTTTTTTTTAAAAAAAAGACAGAAAGAACTCACGAGGGAATTTGCAAAGAACTTTCTTGACCTTCTTGTAACACTTGTCACACTCAAGATCCACCTTCAACTTCATCATAGTTACCTGTTATTTGGTCACTAAAATTTTCAGGTTCTGCCTTATTACCGGTAAAAGTCGAAACAACACACTTTTGATTAGACGTTTCTAAACATCTAATTAGTGAAGACAGAACTGATTCGTTCTCTGACACAAAGAAAGAAAGAAAGAGAGATTCTCTTATCACTTCCACGAGTTTTACCTTTTTAAAAATGGTTTGATCGCATTATTTTAGTCCATACAAAACCAACACTTCTCAAATACAAAAAAAAAAAACCACAGGAATATATTAAAAAACAAGAAACTAGCAGAAAAGGAAAGAATCAAAAGCTCCACAGGATAGTTAATTCTAAAGACCCACCCACATATATAAAACCACAACTTTGTATACTGAACGTAAAACAAAACAAGAAAGAGAAGAGAAGAGAAGAAAACAACCTTCTCCTTGCCCTTCTCGGCCATGGCTTGGAACGGAGAGCTGAGATCTTAGATCTGACGGTGGCTTAGAGTCTACTTCAAGAGAGAGAGAGATGGGTGGTGGTAAGTGTAGCGTTTTATATAACACAGACTCAAACCGTGTTCAGCTAATGGCAGCACGACACGCGTATGATTTTATCGAAAACTCTGTCAGTCTCTTTTTGCTGTCTGTATTATTTTCTTGGTTTTGTTTTTATAAAGAAAAAAAATGGTGAAGGTACAATAATGCATCACTGAAGAAAAACCCTTTTCACATCACTAACTTTCATAGTTGCCATTAATTGACCTGACCGATCTTTCATTCTTGTTTTCTTTTTAGTTTTATTAGATTAATTAACATGAAAAGTTTAAATAAACTATTAAAATCACCAGTCGGCGGCTATTTAAATGTTAGATTGGAATTCTTAAATTAAGATACCTGAACAATTTTTATAATATTTACGTGTTTTTAAGAATCTTATTAAGAATCTTGTCAGCTATTTCATTTGAAAAATCTCTCTTATTAAAGTAGAAGTACCTTTTAGATTTGTTTGGAAACATGAATAGCAGTAAAAAGAATATAATATTGTTTGGAAACATGAATAGCAGTAAAAAAAAGGAATATAATGTTGTTTGGAAACATGAATAACAGTAAAAAATAATGGGCTTATATTTAAGAAAAATTGAAATTTCATTATATGAGAGACTATATATCTCGGTCAGGTTTAAAATATATGAAAATGATCCAATCTAATTACCTAAAAACATGTTTTATCTAAAATAATCATAAAACAAAATTTAAATTTTATATACATATTTCAAATTAAAATATTAATTTAAAATTGATTTATATCAAAAAAATCGATCGAAAATATACATATATTAAAAATTGATTTTTACTAAAATATTTTCCAATAACCATTATTAAAATGTTTTAAATATATATAGAAAAATGCAATTCAAAACCCAATTTCAAACACAAACTTAAATTATGGTTTTATATTTCACATTAAGTTTTTAAAATATAATATATATATGATTATTTATATGATGGTACATATAAAATACTATTAGTTATATGATTACTTATATGATAGTACGTATAAAATACGATTAATTATATGATGACACATATATGATATATAATAGCGACATGAAAAATAAATAGCAACATATATTTCAAAAATAATAATATGTGTATTCTTATATTATATTTATAAGAAACACAAATAACATTTAATACAAAATAATAAATAACACTATCTTACAACCAATGTTTACAAAAATTTAGAATATATATAAAACAGATTATAAAACATAATTAAAAACTAAATAATAAAGTTATATATTGTTTCAACCAGTGGTTCAATTGGTATCGGGTTCCGGATTTTAGTGGTGTTTTCCGGGTTTTATTAGGTTTTTAAATTTTGGATTTTTTACAAAATCCAAATCAAATTTATCTTGAGTTACCAGGTTTACCGGTTCAGCCGCGGATCCGACTCGGGTTTCAAAACATTGCTTACAACAAATAAATATTTGTTTAAAAGAGAAAGTAAACATCCGTGCAAGGGCACGGGTCAAAATCTAGTTATTGGATTAAAAACAACCCATTTTTATTACCTGTATTCCTATTATATCTTTGCTATGTCGGTGTTCTCATTCTGCCTTCAATGAAACTTTGTTTCTCCTTCTTTCTCTTATTTTTGTTTTGTATATAGTATTTGTTTTGATAAAAATTGTAGAGAATCTCTGAAACGATCTTTTGGTAAAAAAATCTCTGTAAATGTTACTCCAGCTCTGTTACTCTAAGTATCTAACCACTCCCACTTCTAGCTTATAGTATATCACTAGGAAACAAACAGAACAATGATCATCATCGATTCATCATCATACCTAAGAAGAAAATAGAAAGAAAGACAACAACAAAAACAAGGAGCTGGAAGATTCGTCACATGCGGATTTAGTTAGTAACCAACAAATGTGACTTTTGTTTTTGTTGTTTCAAAAGCTAAACTGAAAAAGACACTTACGAATTATGATAAATATTATATCGATGGAGGAAGCAGATGGCAAATATTAAAAGGAGAACCTCTTATTTGACTCTTCATCTTCATATCTCTATAACTCAATGGGCCGTTTCACGTTCTTTTGCACACAGTTTATCTTTTTATTAGGAGCTCATCTTATATTTAAGTTTATCCAATATTGTTATGAGCATCATTCAAAAAAAAATATTGTTATGAGCAAATGGTCGGGTATGTTCATTAGTCGGCATTGTTTCATGAAGACAATAAGCTTTTTAACACTCTGATCTTTTTATTCATTTTTAATTCCATAAGTGCACATACACAGTACACACCTAGGACTGGACATTTTATTCGTTAAATTCAATTCGGTTCGTTATTTGTTTCGATTCGATCCGAAAAATCTGAATATCCGTAAATCTTCGAAGCAAAGCAAATATTAAAAATCACTATCCGTTAAAAACGAAGCAAATCACAAATACTAAAAAAATTAGAGACGAATATCCGATCCGCTCCGACTTTTATATAAATAGTTATATATCTATAGTTAAATAGAGTTTTTAATGTATAATCTTATATAATTTTATTTATAAAATTACTTATAAAAATGTAATATGAAGAAAAGAATTATAAGATCTTTATAAAAAAACTACAATTCTTCTTAAAACATTTAATTTATAAGAATTTTCTATGAATTTTTTAAAAATTTATAAATAATCAGTTTCATTAATGTTTTAATTTATCTTTTATAAGAACAAATTTGTATAATATTTTCGGATTTACTTGTATTAGACATAGTGGAAAAGGTATCCGTAAATATCCGTGAATATTCGCAAATATCCATAAATTTTCTGGATATCCGTAAAATCGAATATCCGTATTTTTCCGAAGCAAAACAAATCGTAAAATCAAATATCCGTAAAGTCCGAAGCAAATCATAAATACTAAAAAATACAGTAATATTCGATCCGTGTCCACCCCTACAAACGTACGTACTTGCTTTTTATGTAACAATCATGTTAAGGTTTATGAGCTTTCATGTTCCCTATAATATTACATCATCAGATATTTGATAAATTCGTGTGAAGCTAAGATGTCTCTCTTGAATGATGATGTTTTCGTTCTTTAATCTAAAACGAAGCTCACGTTAAGATTAACAACAATACGTGCTTTCATACTATGTAAGAAAAACTGGTGAAAATATATCTTACGCTATATACATGCTCATGTACTCGCAGCATCAATATGTGCTTAGTATGTAAGAAAAAACTGGTACATGTGCTACGTCATAATTTATAAAAATGTCTAGAAAACTTAATTATACCTTACGAGGCGATTATTAAAAGGAAATAGAAAAGAAGATATATCAAAACATTTGAATATCTTACCGCATCGTATTGGTAACAGTATGTGGGTCCGAATGGTAACATTCAGGATAACTTCGGAACAACTATATAGATTTTTGTTATTATTAACGATGGTGTGGTATGGTCAGTCACCATTAGGAGCCATTATATCATTGAAACGTCAAAATAATTAAGACTAATAAAGGTCAGTTTATATGATAATCATCTCAGATGTGACGTGTTTTGACTTTTAAATAAGTAGAAAGCTAATTCAGTGATTGAGTTCACATGCATGGTGTAGATAGAAGAGTATAAAGGATAATTGTTAAGGGTTTTAAAGCCTACGGGCCTTCTCTATGTACAGCGTGTGACCCTATCTAATAATCTACTTATCAAACGGGCTCAATATGGTCGATTCCTTTCTCTGCAGGTTTAACAATTCGGTGAACGACCCCTCATTTATTTTTATATCTTTTTTGTTTTCTTTTTTCCACAAAGACATCATTTTGGTCTTCACCAACGAGCTGGAAGCTGTATAGTATAAGATTGAAGATTTAAGTTTAGAGATTGATGAGTATTCATGTTTAGGAACATTTTGATATAAAGACCATGTTTATCGGAAACTGCAGTATCCGTGTGTTTCAAGGTTGGTTGAGGACGCCTTTCTCTCCGGTAGCTCGTGGTGATTGCTTGCTCTGTTCATGCCTCTTTTTCTCTGGTCCTTCACTGGTCCGATGAAGTCAAGGCATGATTTCGCACATCTTCTTCTTCAGTTTAGTTATTTCATTGCTGAGGTCTGTCTGTTGTCTGTGTTAGATTATTTTTTGCTTAATCTGCTACTTGGTTATATGTTTTTCTGTCAAAAACGAAAACCCTTGGTATAATAAAGTTTAACATTTTACCAGAGTAAAAATAAAACCATGTTTATCAAGGGCACATGTAGGGTAATGCATGTTCATTGCTGGCATGAAAAATGAGAGAACAGTTTCTAACAATTGAGTTGTGGTCCTCTAGGTACCAAAGTGGCTATGCTATTGTTAGTCATGATGCGCCTCACGAAGTCACGATAGGTCTCTTAACTTTGAAATTTGTACAACTATTATGTACTCTCTGCAGTGACTGCATTCATGGGGGTGCTCTTGTTCTTCGCCCACTTGCTTCCTGACCCCACGGGTCCTGGTAGCAGAGCCAAAGGCTGTCCCGTTTTCTAAACTCACGAACTCTTATTAGACTCAAACATATAGACATGTTTTCCTCTTTTCTATTGTTGTTCTTTCTATCCAGCCTTTTCTACTGGCTGTACAGAATGCAATGAACTCTGCTTATTAGATTTGAAATTTGAGATAATGAAGCTACCAATATGAGAAGGGATGTCATCTTTTGTTTTTTCACCCGTTATATCTGTGGTCTGCAGATGCTTTGTTAAACAAGTTGCAGAGAAAGCATATAATAATCATCTGTCACAGTCACACATGACTTTGCTAAAACTTGAAAGCCAAACAATAATATAAGACTTGCAGCAGGTGTGACAACAACTCTTGTGAAAACTTGAAAAGCCACAAACCAAAACCAAAAAAAAAAAAGAGAGAGATTTGTCGGCCTTACAATAATAACTTTGCTAGCGATTACTAGATAAGAGCATGATTTGCATCATCTCTGCAGGGACTTGTAGAGCACCACTGTTACATACTTTGCTAGAAACCGGTTAGTGGAACCAAGGGCAACCACGGAAGGACCGCTCTTCCCCTTCTGCATGTAGAGATGATTGAGAACGACATGCTGAGGTCTCGGCAGGGGAGACGGTACGTCAGGGTTGGCTGGAGGCAGGTTCAGCAGAGTCATCTGCAAGTGGGGTGGAACCAGAGGCGGTTCTTTGGAGTAATCCTCAGCTCCAAGAAGCAAGCTGCTGTAACTAGCCTCTGGAGATTGCGGAGGCTCGAACCCGGATATGCTCTGAATGTCTTCAGGAACATAGTCCTGCATATCATACACACCAAACCAGAGTATCTCTGTCTGTTTTCAGACATAAATCGAAAAGGAACTAAATCAAGAAAGGAGAGGTGTTTACCTGGAGGTCCAAAAGGTTGAAAGTGTTGCCAGCATCATCACGAGCTAAAGGGAGCTCAGGGGCATGCATCCACTGTCCATCGACGATGAACCTGTACTCATAGACACCTGAAGGCAGCACCTTCATGATGGTGAAGTCTTTACCAGATCTCTGCAGCCGGCTTCTGATCCCCCAAAACAAGAACAAGAATGAGAGACTTGAAATGAATCCAAAATTAAATTTAAAAAAAAAAGCTAAAGAAAAGACCTTGACTTCCAATTATCCCATGATCCTTCAACAGAGATCTCTTTTCCGCCGTGGCACCATGTGATCATAGTGGGGATGCCTTGCTCGGTGGAAGCCTCTTCGTGAGGTGATTGCATCATCCAGGAAGGGTTCGGGATGTGGATTTCGTCTGGTCTTTGAAGAGGAATCACCGGAACCTAACAAAGACACAAACTTTTTTTTTCAGATCCCTTTTAATTCACAAAGTTTTGAATCTGAGAGGGGGAGAGAAGAGAACCTGAGGAGCGAACATGAGAGGAGATTGAGTGGCACGAGGGGTGTGAGGAGGAGATTGACCCATGAGGAGCTGCTGCTGCTCAGAGGGTGCAGCAAAGTCGGAAGCTTGTTGATGAGGAGCAGAAGAGCAAATCTCAGGGTGGTGGTGGTGGTTACTATTGCCTTCTTCTTCTCTCGCGTTCACGTTACCCATATCCCACACAACCTACTCTAATCTAACCTCTCTCTCTCTCTCTGACCTTTTTATTATAAAAAAGTTTTAAACCAGATGGCGCAATCAATCTTATAAACCGGATCTCATCAGAGTTTTACGGACACACTTTGATTATTACAAAGACAGGACCCCCCCTCCCTCCCTCCCTCCCTCCCTGGTTTTAAAGATTCGTGCTTTTCGTACAAAACTTGATCGAAACTTAGTAGGGACGGAGAATTTGATGATAGGGGGGTGGGAAACACAGTAAAAAGTGTTCCTGAAAGGCTGAGATCACAAGATATTTATATTATTTTTTTTTTAAGAAAAAAAAGGACCAATCTTTGATTCAACTCAATACTCAAACCGGACAACCTTTTCGCTTTTTTCATTCACCCCGATTCTTGATTTGTTTTCTCTATTGGTTTTGTACTTTTTGTTTATTGCATTTACAACCCTGTAACTTTAATTCGGTTACTATCTACCCCCACTTCCCACGTTTGGTCTTAATCAAATAAACAGATCGTTGTACCTTACAGGTGGGTTTTGGAGGATGGGTATATGATATTGGACCATATCATTTGGTAAACGTCTCACCGATTTCACAAACAAACGCTGCTTTTTTTGTGGACAAAGTTTTTCTTCTTTTGCACCTTCTTTTGTCAAGGAGAGATTCATTTACACATAGACGGTACTATTTTTAATAAACTACTGGCTGTACTATTCATTTAGTACTCAGATGATTGAAAACCGAAATAATAATTAAAAGCATAGCCTTGGGAGTTGGGAGCAGCACTTGTCCCAACTAACCAACACCTCTACTTACAACATAAAGCTGAAATGTGGGCTATTTGCTGATTAAGAAGACGGTTCATTTGGGCCATCCATAGATTGATCTGTTGCATCTTTCATGAGTTTTTTTGCTTGCTTGAGAAAGGGCCTCCGCTTCTATTACCTGGACACGATGGCTTAAGAAGAGAGAGAGAGAGTAACATCTAATATAATAAAGTTGGCTTTTTTATCTCCATAGGGGGAAAAAATGCCACCTGTCCTTCCTAAAATTTATTGCATTTTTGACCCAAAATTTTTATTGCATTTTGATATTAAGCCAAATCATTTAAACCATTATGACAAACCCACATAATATTAGACTTTCTTTTCCTCTTCATGCTTGCGACCTTCCTAGACTACCACACGAAATTTACAGAACCTAAAACCCGTTCCTCTACAGAATTACAAATTAATGGCTCCAATTAACCTTTACAACTTCCTTACTTTATAGCAACAGTTTCCGTTTAGTGCTTCTATTATAACAATTCTAATTTTCAAACCTTTAATCATCCTTTCAATCTGGTTCACCTCGAAATCTTGGAAAACCCATCACCTCGATCATCAACGGAAGATTTTTAGAGAATCAAAGACATCTTTAGCATTTCGTATTGCTAGCAACGAGGAGAATGGTGAGTACTTTCTTCAACTGAAATTAGGTAAGATTTCGTGCATAATTATATTTAAATGAATCTATGTATATGGATCAAGATCCCGCAGATAGAGTCTTGATGCAATCGAATGATGGGTCTCTGGTATTCATAACTACGAGGATAAACTCTCCAAAGTAGTTAAGCTGTTAGGGATGGTTTCAAGGATTCAACACCAGAGTAGTTATAGAGACTGCAATGCTCAACGAGAAAGGTATTAAGGGACCATTATATATTTTTACTGATTTTTTCTCTGTGTTAATAGCTTCACTATTGGTGTATATTCACAGCTGGATTAACATAGCATATTAAGTTTGACCTTGCCTCAAACTAAAATTGTGTAATTAAGGTGAGGACAAAAGATCTTCAATACAAAATGTTTGTTCTTTTGTGAATACACGAAATAACTTTCATATATTTCTTTTAAGTTAGATTTTCTAACTGTGGTTTGGGTTAATGCTAACTAAGCTGTAATATTCTGCAAATAAAAAAGAGACCTCAAAACTGGGGAAAGCCGGAAAGAGGTGGATCTTGCTCAATTCCTGCTTGAAGGTATCATGAGAGGTCAAAGGTATTTCTGGCTCCTCCTATAATATCACTTTATGAAAACAAATAGTTCACTTTTTCATAAAGCTTTCCCAACTATCATGGTTCTACTTTAGACTTCTATGACATCTCTTAAATGAGTTCTTTTGTTTTACTTTATTGAAGCCTCAAACTCGTATTTAGGCAAACATAGAGGCAAATGGGATGATCATTCAATATCAAAGACATCAGTCCTGGTAATTTAGACAAAAGAAGTTTCATATCTGATAGAATGTCCACACCGATGTTAATAGCAGAGCTTTTGTTTGGTCTCACTCTGACAAGGATGATCTTGTCAAAGAGCTGCCTAGGCGCTCAACTCAGAAGATCCACCAAAAGAATATTGCAGATAGATTCAATGAATCGATGTTAAGGAGTCAGCTATAATATGTAATAACAACCATCCCGGCGAGATAGCAGAACATGAGGATGGCAATGTTGAAACAGTATCGGCCAAACCGTTAGGTTGAGAAGTTGTAACCACATAGTGACTGTGCCAGGCATGAGCACTCCACCAGAAGACCTAGGGGCGGAATTCCTCATAATGCCAAAGAGTCACAAGATTGTGTTTCCTGGTTTGGAGTTCGGTTCTAGAGTGTCGAGAAATGATTATGTGCCTTCTTACGGAAGCCTTATACTTGGGTTCATAGCATCATAAGTCAGAACCCATTGGAACTAAGTTAATGGACTGAATAAAGTTATGGGTGGAAGCTTGCGCACATGCTGTTCAAAACGAAGTTACCAATGTGAGTGGTGGATAAGTGATCTGCTTCGAATGTGTAAGAACTAACAACTATGGTTCATCATCAAGCGGGAAAAAATATGTCAGAGATCACCCCAACTTCAAGATCATCAAACACCAAAGACGACATAGGTGTGGTGATCCATATGATACAAGAGCACTGAGAGGCAAATTAGAGAATCGATGACTCACAAAGAATCAACCATAAAAGAGAAATAAAGAAAACTGATGAAAGGAGGATGTTGGGTGTTTCTAGAGTGTTCTTGAAGATTTGGTCTGTAAAGAGAGAAGTGGAGAGATGATAAGTAGTTCAGGGGCTTTGAAACATGGTTCTGTTAATGGTGAATCTAAGTTTCCATCCACAAAAAAAAAACATTAGAAAAGGCAACACCAAGAAGGAAAAAATATGTTTCATCTTTATTTATATTATTATCATTTTTTGAGGGTTAACATAACTACTTCTTTCCACGATTTTAAGCATCTGAAATAGTAATGTTTCGTCTTTCCTTAGATCTTTAATTTTCTTATGTAACTTTGTACTTAATATACTATGATTAGATCAATCTTCTTGTCAAATATACAAGCATGCAACAATCATTTTCATGATAATTTTGTTTAATTTTAAATATCGCATTACACTTAATATAGTAGTAACATGCATAAAGTCTGATTCTGCATCCGATTGGGTATTTGAATCTTACGGATTCGCTTTCTATCTGATCTCGATCATAATATAAATTATTGCATTTTCAATAAATTTTAATTTTATAATTTTATGTTCTATAACAAAGTAAAAGTGGTATTTTCAACTCAAATCAACAAAATTTAATAAAATTTACAATATAATTTTAGAATAAAACATATTACATTTATTATTTCCAATACAAAATAAAATTTCAAATATTTTACAAAATTAAAATATATTTTGATATAAAACAATTTTAATGTAAATTCACTAGGTGGGAAACCCTAGTATTCTATAAATCCCGTTCAAGAAAATTGCTATAGGTGTAATCTAGGCCAAGAGCTAAAACAACGATTTCTTAGAACATGATTAACTCTGGTCTCTTATTTTGGATTCTTAACTTATGATTTGACATCTTTTAAAAAAAAAAAAAAAAATTTAGGCTAATAGATGATTCTTATATTTCTTATTTAATAAACGGTTTTTAACTTTTCTTAATTAAACTAAGAAATGTATCTTAGCCAAAGTTAATAACCCTAATTAAGAGAACGGGGTTAATCATGGTTTTATGCTTCTCTAATTAAGACTCATTAAACATATTTTTTTTTTAACACTGAATAATTTTATTTCAAATAGTTGTTACACAATACCTTTACAATGAAGGTATTGATGAATACAAAAGATCAGAAACTAAACAGTTCCACGCACACTAATAGGGGCTATGGTAATTGAAAAAGTTCTAAATAGAGATAAGCACACCAATGAATCTTAATTGAAACATAAAAGTGTGTTATGACGTGAAACATGATAAACAGACATCACCGTACGTAGTTCATCATCTTCACCGCTTGAATAACAGTTCGAGGTTGCAGAGCATATCTTTAAACAACCAACACTGAACATAGAGAGGCGTTGTTGTGTCCCTAATGAGAAGAACACACCGTCGATTTTCCGCTCTGGCATAAGATCAATCATGCATCTGACCATTGAACTTCCAATCCGGAACAAAGCCAGATCTTGTTGTAGAACAAAAATACCGAAAAGAATCATTGAGGAGGTTGAGTCACACAAGCCACAACTGATACTCCTACCCTCCATACCACTAACACCACCAAGTCTTCTCTATGTGAAGCACAACTCCAATACAAAAACATGAACCAGAAAAGTAAAGATAAACCATAACTTCCAAGCGACTGCTTCATAAACTCATCATAAAACAACGATAAGATCCCAAAAAACAGAAAAACAATGAAGAAAGAGCAAACATATGAAAAAGCTGAAAGAGAAAGAAGAAGAAAAGAGGTCTCCCCGGCATAGGCGACAAGAACTAACCACCGGGGGAAGACGCAAAGATCTTTGGTTTGGGTGTGACGGCTAGAGAGAATTAGGGTTTTTCTAGGGGAAAGATGACTCATTAAACATATTTAGAGTCGACTACAATGCAGAACCAACAACCCTAAGATCATAGTTAACCGGTCATTCAAACTCCAAACACGTGGGTTCAGAGTATTAATACACAGATTTTGTGTGACTCCTGAAAACACGTAAAGGAGAATGACCAGCCTCTGCACCATTTTTATGGGAGCCAAGGCCAGGCACACCCAAACACGATCACTTTCCCGATTTCTTTTTTCCTCCGCCGCTCATGTGACCTCCTTCGTATCACTCCTCTGAGATTTTGTCAACGCCGAAGAGACAGAAGCAAAGTGAGAACAAAGCTAACTAGAATCCTGTCGATGTATCTGTTCCATGATCTAAGGAAGAGCAGTAACAGTAGCAAAGAGTCGATCAACCATCATGTATCTGACTCGGGACTATCTTTTTCTTGGTCGTTTAGGATAACTATCATGCATGAAAATGGAATCTCGTCCAACCTTTTTGTCTGGTTAATCAAGCGTAAATAAATAAATAAAATGTACAAAATGTTGATAAAATCGGTGTAGATTATGGATGAGAATCCCAATAAGCTAGTGTATATGCTTTTTTTATAAAAAAAAATCAGCCCTTGTTCCCAATTATTTTATTATCTTATTAAAGACGAGTCTTGCATATAAACTCAATGGAAAGAAACAGAGAGCAAACACATTAGAAGTGAATCTCTCAGGAACACCACATCATTGTTATAATTGTATATGATCAATGGTTAAATCCAAGAGCTTTCAGTCTCAGTCTTCTTCTATACATTCGTTGTCGTCTCATTCTTATCTTCTTGTTCTTCTCCTGCTCGCACATTCCAAGTAAACCTTCTGCAGAGTCCTGCAAATTAAGAAAAATGAAAAAAAATTAACCACATGTAATCCTTTTTTTTTCCTCTCTAACGCTCTCTTTGAAACAGAAACAAAAGCTAAGGAAATGTTCCAATGTTGGGAGTAAAAGTAAACTGAAACAAACAGACCTGCTGCACGGTACCAGGAGCGTCTCCTACTTCCAAATCAGCATCTTCTTCATCATCATCCGATATAAAAACCTCGTCTTGTGCTCTCCTTTGCGGCGGCCGCATATTAGTCATCTTCGATCTCCTTTGCTCTCCTTCTCTACGTATAAGGTCTTCTTTTTCTTTTTCTTCCTCAACCTAACCAACCCATCATGTAAATGTAAGAGTTATCAAACCAATCAAAGAGGAAAAATTAAGGATCGTTTTCTAATAACATTTTGAATGATGATAACGTACCTTCTTCATATGGGCTTCAATCTGGGCTTCAATGGCTTCAAGCCTTCTGGCTCTTTGACAAGATTCAACGGCTCGGCGTTGCCTTTCCGCAGCATCTTTCTCTTTCTTCTCTTGTTCGAGTTTCAGCTTCCCACTTTCCTTGCTCTCTCTGTGTTCCTTCTCCAGCTTCTCCCTCGCCGATCTTAACACGGTATCCATCTCTCTCTCTCTCTGTCGAATTCGTAAATCTTTTAAGGTTAGGTTTTGCTTTCAGATTCCCTGTTTTTTCTTCACGGCTTGTGATGAATATATATATACTGTAAGTTCTCTCGCTCTTGGTTTTCAATATCTGGGCCTCTCTTGAAGCATTTCACGGCCTGTTACAATTCCTTTAAACCCCAACCAACCAAATCCAAAAATATATCTTACATTTATTAGGAAATTTAGTCATAAGATAATTAATTTAAATTTTTAAAGTATTACTCCATTTTTTACTCTAAAATGGTGCAACACCAAGATGAGGTACAGTTTTACTCCAATATATTACTTAATTTTCTACTCTAAAAATTATATTCTAAAATGATTATATTTTTAATTTATTAATACTTTATACATCTTAAAATTTACCAATTAACCCCAATTATTTTATGTTAACAAAAATTTCTTAAAAATAATTTTTTTGAATTAAAAATTTATTATTAAAAAGTACAAGAAATCATAAAAATAAAATAAAAGACTATATATATGTTGGTTCAGTAATGAACATTAGAATATTTTTTTCCATAACTGATCAACTAATACATCTCGTAATGAAAAATGAATTTCTTTATCTTTGATATTCCTAAATCGAATAAGAAAATTTTGAAATCGGATATTTTCATCTTTTGCAATTTCAATATCTGAGGAGGAACTTCTCTTCCATGTTCAATTGGGCAATATTTCGCCGATTTTAGAGGATCCAAAAGTGATTTACCCGATTATTATCACTTGTTTTATATTATATTTATTTTATACTATTTATGTTTTTTTTAATTGTGTTATGCATTTTTATGTAAAATTATTAAATAATAGAACGATAATTTGCTTCTGTTTATTGTTTCACTGAAATTGAATAAGTAAATGGATCGACCACATGACCTATACTACTTAAGTGGACTCCTATATAAAAATAAATCCTCATTACATTTTAAAGTGATGAAGTAAAATGATAAATCCAAAAAAAAAAAAAATCTTCAAAGATAAATAACCAAAACATACATGAAAATCTTTTTTTTTTTTGGTAAACTTTTTTTTTTGAACACTTTTTTTGGTAAACTCATACATGAAAATCTTGTGTCTAAACATCGTAAGCCAGCTACATTCAGCTTTTCTAATTTCTTTGAAAGATTAGATAAAATACTAAAATAATCAAGAAAAAAATAACTAGATCAAAATGCAAACCCCAATAACTACCCGGGCAAACCCATCTACATGGGCTTTTCTCTCCAACATTTATGTGTTTAGCTTAAGGTTAGCGAGTTGCCGGATATTAATCGGGAAAATATCAGAGGTATCGCCGGAGAGGAGACGCCGGGCGATGATGATGTTAGCAGCTTCTGTAGGATGGTAAGGATCCCAAAATACGTATTTGGAACGATCCAGACATACTTTAGAAGATGGTCCACATGGAATCAGCCCACCTACCTTCCCAGCTAACGAACAACACGGAACCTTCTCACTCTCAAAACCTACACAAAATATATATGAAAACTATAAGTTGAAAATTTCGAAATAATATTTTGAATAACATTGGTAAAGAGAATGGTTATAAATATTTACGTACCGTAAGATCCATAGTTTTGGATGATATCATAAACAATGCGAAAAACATCTGCGTAGACAAATCTTGAACCTTGTAGATTAGCGTTTAAATCATCCACGACTGTCTTAAGCTGGAGATTATACATTTGTGCCACTTCATTAGGTTCCACCGAGCATTCATTTCCCGCCATTGGATCAGACTCTCTCGAAAACGGTATACAACCGACCGGACCTACATTAATCACCACGATTTTCCTTGCGCCCAATTGGTACAATCTCTACAAAACCATATACTAGTAATTAGTTCGGTCAGCGCCACTTTAATTGGTTTGGTTCAGAGAGAAGAGACATACGGTGAGTTGTAATCTGAATCTTGAGATCATTGTATCAACAAAGTCTTCTGGAGGCACTACTTTCCGTTCGAGAGTTGATACGACCGGAGTGAAATAATTGTTGATTAGATCGTTAGAACCGGCTGTAACCGAGAAAATTGCTGACCGGAATAATTTAGCTGCCGCGGATTCACCGATCCAAGAAATGATGTCTTGTCTCGTGGTTGCAAAGTTGTCTAGTTGTGCATCAACATTTATCCGGTCGCCCTGTAATTATTCTTTGTTTGTAACAATAACTGCAAATAAAATGTTTTGAGTTATAATATTCTTTTAAAAATGTGCTTACAAATAATTTTCCGGTGGAGTTAAGAATTCCACTTCCGCCGGAAGCATAGTTTACGCCTTTGAGAACGAGGGATCCTCTTGTCGTGGGTGCTAAGTT
The DNA here is from genome assembly GCA_016432835.1 of Brassica nigra. Taxonomy (NCBI): domain Eukaryota; kingdom Viridiplantae; phylum Streptophyta; class Magnoliopsida; order Brassicales; family Brassicaceae; genus Brassica; species Brassica nigra. The sequence goes on along the minus strand of CM028247.1, from coordinate 7,717,294 downwards.
CGGTGGAGTTAGTTCATCGGAACCTAGTGCCTGAACTGCGGTTTTGAAAATTACCGGTTTAGTATTTGTTTTGATCAAACCAAAACGCAAACACTTAACCAGAAATTTGATTTCAGTTACTGTGGTTTGGAAGAACAGGTCCAAAATGTATAAAAAAATTTCAAATGTTGCACGCAAGAGTGTCATAACCGGTCTATGTATATAAATGTAATAAAACCGAATTATAACCGAATTTTCAAAGTCAACATAGAGTTTTGCCATTAAATACGATAATAATAACTACGGCTTTCACTTTGCATGCAGACGTGTTAAAATAATTTTCGTAAGAGGTTGAGAATTAGTAATAATTTACTTACTTACGATATCGACGATGGTTCTTCCGTTGGTGAATCTTCCTGTAGCCGATCCAAAATCGATCCCATTAGGATCATAGTTAGCCTTTGACAATGTGGTTAAATAGTTGTTGTTTCCAGCATCGACTAATGAATCTCCGAACACAAAACTTGCCGGAATGTTTTTCCCGGCGAGACACACCTCAGAGATGAACAAGATCGATAATGCGATAACTTGGCAAAGACACACAGGCAACGACATTGCTGATGTTTACGGTTTAAATTGTCTTTTCCCGTGAAAATATCAGCTAGAAACAAGGTTCCCTTTGTGTGAAGAACCAGATACGAATAGTATTATAGTTTTCTATGACAAAAAGAAAGTTTGAATAAGGAAGGTGAGTATGAAAATGAAAGATAGATGGAAGTTAAAGAAGCAAAGGTTTATATAAGTTTTTTTTGTTCCCATATGGAGTTCTATTAACAAATAGGGTCATTTATTGAGGATGGCACAGAAGCTAGGTGCTTTGGGAAATCACCAATTACAAATTGTATATAATTAAATATATCCGCCTTTTATCAGAAAAAAAAAAAACAAAATACTGCGAGTCAGGAGAAGTTGCCCGGCTTAGTATTTAATGGCGCATGACTGCAAAAGCTAAGAATGAGGAAATGTTTATAAATATTACATTATTTCTATTGGATAACACAATAGATTTTGGATCCTGGATATTCGTATCATAATTCCTATTTCTAAATACTAATCTCTAAATGTTTTTCCCTTTGTTTCATTATAAGTGGTGTTTGAGTTTAATTTATCTTGGTTATATAATATATTATAATTGGTTACAACATTAATATTAAATTATATTCAGAATAGTGAGAACATCAATTATTTTGTAACAAAAAAAAAATCTTTAGAGACCACTTAGAGTGATACAGAAGATGTAAAATAAATTATTATACATATATATATATATGTGTGTGTGTGTATGAAATGGATATTTTAATTATTAAACATGGAATTGGGTCCTAAACCGGCCGCACCATTTGTACCTTTGTAGAACTGCTTTAGGCCCTGATGACATTGTTCATTTTCTTTCGGGACACGGCTCCACGAGTTTCTTAATCAACCTTTGAAAAATAACACTCATTAAATTTCTTCAATAATATTACATGTTACTGTATAGTACTGTATACATAAACTCCATGCTGTTAATAATGAAAAGAACGTGGGCAATTATTAAAGAAATATTGCCACAATGGCGAAGTTTGAAAATGTACTACTGCAATGCAACTTCCACCAAACTCGAGCCATGTAATTAAAATAGCAAGGGGAAAAAACAATGAATAAAAGGCTTGTGAGAAGTCAATGTTGTCTCTGGATACACAATATGTTACTTAAAAGATGTAAATAGTATTAAATAGAGTACACAAACTGGAGCAAGTGGCTGCTTTTTAGTTAACTCAACTTGTTGTCAAGATAAGAGACAGTTAATTATTTCACGGCATTGTCGAGAAAACGTGTGATCGAGTAAAAGAAGCTCCAATTGAACTCCATGGTCCAACTGTATAGGTAGTAATGAACCGTTGACTTGGTAGAGCCATTGCATTTTAAGATCTTTGATTTGGTCTAATGACATCAGTCACATTATATTTGCAGTACCATGTCATGCACTCATGCTGTGATATTCGGATTGAAATAAATTTTGTGTGGAATAGCTAGATGTTTACAGAGAATTACAAAGTATGTGTTCCGTGTTCGGATGGATTTTACTGATGAACTTGTCATTTGAAATAAATCATTGCCGGAACGAGCTCTATCCTATCTGATTCTGCACTAACACATTTGGTTTTAAATGGTGGTAATAATTTCTTACATCAAAATCACCGTGTAAAAAGGTTCAGATGGGGATAACCCCAAAGGTTAAATCACGTAACCTTAACAGAACAGCATGGGAGAAAGCATAATTGCAAGATTGGGGAAGTTCGTTCCTGCTTTTTTAATAGGACATCTCCAATTATACTTTATTTTCCACATTTTTAGCACCTTTATTTTCCACTTTAAAATAGAGTCTGTAAGTAATTTTTTCTTCATTTTTGTTAAATTTTCTATGTCATAGTGAAATAATAAATGTGATTACTCCAAAATAGAGTGCTAAATTTAGTTTTACTCATTACTTCATTTTTCTTTCTAAAATAAGAGTAAATACCAATTGTAAAATAGATTATTTTTGAAGAAAAGCTTACAGTAATACATTGGACATATGTTTTTACACCGCTTTTTCTTTAGTGTGGAGAAGTCCAATCCCAAACAAAACTATGATCCATTGGTTATAATTTATTTAGTTAGTATATTATTTTGTTCTTAATAGAATGATGTTATATAGTTTTGCGTATATTTTTTTAAATAATGTTTATGAACTAAAATACTTTATTATATACCCATCAGCCAACAATACTTCATCAAATTTAAATATTTTCAATTAATATAGTTCTTAAAAGTATCATTACGATTAACCAATAAAAACTAAAAAAAAAGGTTAGAGAATGATTTTTTGTAGAACAGGAAAAAAATCAAAAATAGGAATGGAGGGAGTCCTAAAATTATGCTTAAACATAATACACCAATCACTACCGAAAATACTTTCTTAGCCGATGAGCCCAATCTAGACCGGTTCAATTCGGTTTACTGATGGTTCGTTATGTTTCCGCCTGTTGCTTAGTTCACTTGCCGTTTTCATGTTCCAGAAAACAAACACGCAGCGTCCCTTGAGCAGAGAAACGGGGTGCAGTTTACCAGCGACAAAACAATGGCACACTAACCAAAGGCGCTTCGTCATCTCTTCCTGATTGACCGTTTCTAGCTCATATTCAATCACGAGAGCTCGAAACTCGATCCTACTGATCGGAATCGTCGAAAATGGATCTCATCCAAGTGAACAAGGAATCAGGCGGGATCGGCATCATCACGATCAACCGTCCGAAATCTCTCAATTCTCTCACGAGAGCGATGATGGCGGATCTCGCGCGTGCGTTCAAGGAGATGGACGCCGATGAGTCCGTCCAGGTCGTGATTTTCACCGGTGCGGGTCGATCTTTCTGCTCCGGCGTCGATTTAACCGCGGCGGAGTCGGTTTTCAAGGGAGACGTGAAGGATCCGGAGACCGACCCGGTGATTCAGATGGAGCGGTTGAGAAAACCGATCATCGGAGCAATCAACGGTTTCGCCATAACCGCCGGGTTCGAGCTCGCCTTGGCCTGCGATATCTTGGTCGCGTCCAGAGGAGCTAAGTTCATTGATACTCACGCCAGGTTCGTTTCTTTCTACTCTTACGACGTCGTTTAGCTCTATCATTTAATCACATTCAAAGCTCTTGATCCTCTGTTTTTGTTTTTGAAGGTTTGGGATATTCCCATCTTGGGGTCTGTCTCAGAAGCTGTCGAGGATCATCGGAGCAAACAAAGCTCGTGAAGTTTCTTTAACATCGATGCCGTTGACAGCTGACGTGGCTGAGAAGTTAGGGTTTGTAAACCACGTGGTTGAAGAAGGAGAAGCTTTGAAGAAAGCCAGAGGAATCGCGGAGGCTATCATCAAGAATGAACAAGGCATGGTTCTGCGGATTAAATCCGTCATCAATGATGGTCTCAAGCTTGATCTTGGTCATGCTCTTACACTCGAAAAGGTAAAAAAAAAAGAAGCTTTTGTACCATTTTTTTAACCAATCTATCTACGAGAGTTCTTGTCCATTTTTGTTCAATCCGTGACTTAAGGAATCTGCTAAACTCCGCAGGAGCGAGCTCACGCGTACTACAGGGGAATGACAAAGGAACAGTTCAAGAAGATGCAGGAGTTCATAGCTGGACGTGGTTCCAAGAAACCTTCTTCCAAGTTATAGAAGGCATCTGTTTATCTTTTACATACTACTTTGTCTCTTGAATAATAATATCTTTGTTTGTTTTGAAGTGCAACGCTCATCAAATTAAAGTAGGGTGAGATTCCTGTCTCAGTTGAAGACATGTGTATAACTGGAAAGAAGGAATCTGTACTCATTGAATAAATCTGGTAGAAATTATTGTCTCATTACTATACATAAAAACAACGTTGTGTTAGCTAAAGCACCATCTCCTATACTAAAAGATGGATACTCCAAAACAGTACCTATCACTCTTCTTATTGATTATCTTCATAACTACAGATGCTGACCCCAAACATAGCGTTCCAGTTCCAAACGGTCCATCAACAACAGGATCTGTATTTATTCCTTTCGGAAAAATAACTGTAGAGATCATCAACGATCTTGGTAACACACTAACGTTGAAGTATCACTGTAAATCAAAGGACGATGACTTTGGTAAACGGAGTTTGCAACCGGGTAAGTCGTGGTCGTTTAAATTCCGGCGTCAGTTCTTCGGAAGGACATTGTTTTCCTGTAGTTTTGTCTTGCCAAATGGAAAGTATTCGTTCAACATATATGAAGACCACCGAGAGAGCGCCGGCGATGACTGGTGCCAGAAGTGTGTGTGGAAGATAAGACAAACCGGACCTTGTAGGTTTAACGATGTAACTAAACAGTTCGATCTTTGTTATTCTTGGAACAAGTCCTTGTATTGACCAAGACTTAACCAAGAAGAATTATATATAGGAGCTTCAAACATTATACATATTTTATAGTATTCCATCTTATAACAGGTGTATATCATCTTTCATCAAATATACTAATAATAACAGTTGATAGTGGTTATACAGATACATGAATATACAAGGACAGGTAAAACCCAGTAGTGTCCTAATAATCCTACTGAGGTGCGGTATGAACAGCAGCAACGGTAGATACCATTGTGTCCACACCACAGATGTTATTACTTCCCCTGCAGATTTTGTAGTAACCCTTCTCGCCCCACATGGTTCCCCATGAGTTCTTAATGATCCAATAAGGCTTATCCTCGAGACGGAGTGGTGCATAACCCGATGAACCAAACCCAACCAAGAGCACTCCATGATTTTGGTTCTTGGAACATACATACGGGCACGACACTCCTCCTATGTAAGTTTGCATCCACAATGCGTTGATAGCAACTGTTGAGAAGCAAATACAACGTGTTAGATCTCTATTTGTACGAATAGAAAAGCTTTTTTTTTTGTAAGAGCTTACTAGCTAGAGGACCGTGCTGGACTAGATTTGCAGCGATTTGGTCTTCATCCGCAGAGACAACGCTGAAGTTAGACACTCTGGTAGCGATCATGGTGCTGTTGAACTTGCAAACAGAACGGTCGCGTCCTGTATAAGGATAGTCTTGTTCCTTCATAAGGCCACCGGTTTTGAGAGCGTACTCAAAAGCGTTGTTCATTAGTCCTCCTTTGCAACCAGCGTCACATGAATTGGCTTGCTGTGGATCACACTGCATGAACAAGACAACTTTAGGAGCTAAAGAACCAACCAATGGATATCAATCATTAGACAGAACAAACCGTATGGTCGCAATCTATGAGCTGCTGTTCGCTGAGGCTGACGAGCTCTTTAGTCGCTAGAAAATGTGCTCCTTCAAGAGCTCCCGTGGCGCTAAACGACCAGCACGATCCGCACAAACCCTATTCAAATCAAAAACACATTTAGTCTCTCTACATTACCAAACCTAATAGGTGTTTCCACGTGCCTGGTTTTTAACGGGAGTGACGGCTCCGTGTTCACGCCAATCGAAATCCGTCGGGAGTTCGCTAGTGGGAAGGATCGCCGCCTTCTGAGTGTCGTTAGGAAGACGGAACCGCCGTTTCAGCCCTAGATACTTGCGGCTGAATTCCTTGGGTGTAACATCTGAGAATTGCGTGACGCCGTGGACGGCGGAGGGATCGAGTAGCTGGCGACGTCTAGCTCTCTGTACGTTAGCTTTGAAGACACGGAAGCGATGGTCGTGCTCCACCTGATTCTTGTAAGTCTTCTCGTACTTTGATTTGAACAGAGTGAACTGGTGGTCTAAGTTGAGGAGCTTTTCGTCCCTCTCCTCCCGGACGACTTGCCTGATCGGATTTTTTAAACCTTCTTCAACTACGCCGGAGATCGTGACTAATAAAGCGGATGCGACGAGGAGGAAAAAGATCACACGATCCATCTTTCTGTTTTGCTTTCGGACAAGAGAATGAAAAACTGTTGCGAGTTTGTTAAAAGGACCGATAAAGGACACGTGGCGTGATATAATTAGTTGTCTTGTTTGATAGTTCTTTAGAAAGCGACGACATGCGAAGTGACTCGTTGCTTGTTGCTTAATATCTTCGTCAACTAAACGATATTTTGTTGTCCATTGTAATTTTAAACAAAAGCTGAGGGTAAATTAATAATTATCTTCATTCTCCCATTCTCTCCTCCGCGACTAGGATCGACTCCTCTCTCAAGTCCAGTCCAAATCTCGGAGGTGACTGTTACAGTCATGGAGCTGAGATCGGATTTACGATCGAATTCGTTTTCTTCTCTCCTGCTCGTTGCGTTCCTCACTGTTCTAAGCGGACTCGTTTCCCGGACTGAGTCGGCTCAGCAACCTTTCCGCCGCGAGCCTGGTCACCCTCACTGGCATCACAGCGCCTTCCTGGATGTACGAGAGAGCGTCCGATCCGATGTCCGCCGCATGCTTCACTCCCGTGCCGAGGTAAATTTAATTTGAACCAATTGTCATCATCAGAGTGAGTCAGGATTTAGCTAGAAGAAGAAATCGTCTTGTAATTGGCTGTGTGGAGGTCACGGAAGTGCATTTAGAAGCGTTCTTGTTGCTTAACGCGTATGATCATGACGTTGTTCGTGCTTGTGGTTGTTAATTGTGGCTCCTCTGCTTTTACTTTTGCAGGTACCGTTTCAGGTTCCTTTAGAAGTGAATGTAGTACTTGTAGGTATGAATGGGGATGGAGGATACAGATACGCTGTGGATCCTCACAAATTGGAGGAGTTCTTGAAAGTTAGTTTCTCGACTCATAGGCCTTCATGCCAAGAGACGGGGGAGCCGCTTGATATTGAGCATCGACTGGTTTACAATGTGTTTCCTGTGAGTATTTATTTATCAGTCTTCACAATTTTTGAATCGTTTGTTGTTTCTGCTTTTTTCTTTGTCAAGATTGAATATCGCATGTTCTAGATCATTTTGTTTTCACGTTTTGGGCAAAGCTATGCAAGTTCTAGAATCTCGTGCTTGCTTGAGCTGTCTGCATCTTTAGTCAGATTATTACTGTGCATGTAGTTGTTTTTCCTCAATTATAACTATTAGTGACTTCTGATGCCAAGATTGTCTCTGAGTCCTCATTGATCTGCTACTCAAATATCCTTTGTTGCTTTTTTTTAAGGTTGGACAGCCTGAACTAATAGCTCTGGAGAAGACAGTGAAAGAAGCCATGGTACCTGCTGGGACTGCTTTAGAGGTTCGCTGATCTTATCATCTCAAATTTAACTCCTCATAACAATTTCATACACACACACACACACGTATATATATTGATGAAATGTATTTTTTTTTTCTGCAAAATCTACCATCTTAATGTATATGACACTGAGCTGAAAATTTTATTTTCATTTAGGCTGACTTTGGAAGATACTTACCTGCCTATGACGTAGAGGCAACAAAAGTTGAGTCCGCATTTAACAGGCTTTACTCTTATATATTTGATGTGGATGTGGGAGCTGGATCAGCAGGAACGTCGGATAAACCCATACCAAGTGCCATATTTGTAGTGAATTTTGATAAGGTATGTATTGCAGTACTCCTCTTACTTCTTGAATCTCGCATATGGTAAGCACTGTCCAAATGCTTCACCCGTTCTTGTTTTTATGTGTATTATTTGGAACTTGAAGAGTTTGTTCTTTTCATGTTTGCATTTATCGGTAATTGATTATATACTGTTGGGTTCTTTAATTCCCCTTTTATTTTCTTTACTCACTATTCAGGTAAGAATGGATCCCCGAAATACAGAGATTGATCTAGACAGCTTGATGTTTGCAAAGCTACCAGAGCTTAGTGATGCAGACAAGGAGAAACAAGAGGCAGATTATATTTATAGATACAGATACAATGGTGGTGGAGCATCCCAAGTTTGGCTTGGATCAGGCAGGTAAACTCATCTCTGTTTTTATTTCCTTGCTGCAGTAAGATATGGATAAAAGTATTCAGTGGGTTCTTTCTTGGCATCTCTTTGCTATTCCTATGAGTGATATGATTGTGCCATAGATGTGGTCCAGCAAAATTTTACCACCCTATTCTGGAAGCATTACATCTATCTAGGTATCATTAAATTATCCATCAGAAAACATGTGTGATATTTTTGTCCCTTGTGTTGATTATTGATAGCCAGAAAGAAATGGAAAAACTTGTAGATGATTACCACGAAGATAGCAACTTGTTCTAAATTTTATTCAAGATATTGTTGGCCTAATTGTTCTATGCTTTATTTCTCTTCTTGTTAGATATGTTGTCATAGATTTGTCTGCCGGGCCTTGTACATATGGGAAGATTGAAACTGAAGAGGGAAGTGTTAGTCCCAGAACATTGCCAAGAATACGTAACATTGTGCTTCCTGGAGAGGTTGGCCTTGTTGGTCATCAGTCTACCCACGATATCTTTTCTGGTCAATTAGCTTCGTTAGTAGCTACTACAATTGAGCACGTCATAGCCCCTGATGTCAGGTAATATGATACGCAAGACTTTCTTACTTCTAGCGATGAAAATTATGCTTAGATGATTCATTCTGAGTGCAACCAGGTTTGAGACGGTAGATCTAGCAACTAGGGTGTTGGTGCCTATCATTGTGCTCCAAAACCACAATCGATATAATATCATTGAAAGAGGACAAAACTACAGCATAAATATTGAAGAGATAGAATCTGAGGTAAGCCTTCTTGGGTTAAATGAATGATGTGCGTGAAATAATGGTGGTTCTAATACTTTATTTTGCCTTCTGAATGGTTCCATCCCTATGAGTCATTATGATTAGTTTATAGACATGTTAGACAAGTTTTTACTGCTTTAAGAAAGTTAACACCCGTACAGTTCTCCTACGCACAAGGATTTGACTCTGTAGATTTTCACATGCTAACTGATCTTGAGTCTTTACAGGTTAAGAAAATGATTCATGAGGGGCAAGAAATAGTGATCGTTGGAGGGGCTCATCCATTACATCGCCATGAGAAATTAGCTATTGCTGTCTCAAAAGCCATGCGTGGGCATTCCCTTCAGGAAACTAAGAAGGACGGAAGATTCCATGTGCATACCAAAACATACCTAGATGGTGCTATCCTCAAAGAAGTGAGTTTCAATAGTTGGCAATTGTGGTTTCCATATAGATCAAGCTCGAAAATGTGGCCTAACAGAGGAAAAAAATTGGTTCTTGACCTGCTGTTACCATTCCAACCATTCAAATCTCGTTATTCGTATTCATCATTGCAGGAGATGGAAAGGTCTACTGATGTTCTAGCTGCTGGTTTGCTCGATGTGTCTGACCCTGAGCTCTCCAATAAATACTTCCTCCGCCAGGTAGAACTCAATATTTTTTATGCAAATACTGTTTCGCAAGTTTTGGTTCGTTCATGGGAAAGATTCCATTTGTTTGTACTCAGAGCTGGGAAGATGAATCGGAAGGTTCGAGTGATTCCATAGTAAAGCACAAGCCTCTCTGGTCATCTTATAGCTCGAAACTTCTGAAGGGAAAGAAAAAGAAGGCTGTTAAGAAAAAAGGCGATCTCTACCGGACTTACGGAACAAGAGTTATTCCAGTGTGAGTTAATTTTACATAAACCAGCTGATCGTGGTATTCATTACACTGGCCAAGCATGATCCAACGATTTAAGTATTTGTATCACACTCTGAACCAAAACAGCAAATGATCTAAATTATGTACTCTGTATAGGTTTATACTCTCATTAGCTGATGTGGATCCAATGCTCATGATGGAAGATGAGAGCCTCGTGTGGGCCAGTAGTGATGTAGTCATTGTGCTTCAGCATCTAAATGAGAAAATACCTTTGAGGTGAGCAAAACGCTACTACTAGAAAGTAAAAAATCAATGAGAAGCTTGCTACCCTGGTCATCTAAGTCGTTTATGATTTTGCTGTTTCTGCAGTTATGTTTCTGAAACAGAGAGACAGCACGCTGTTCCATCACAAGTACAACGTCATATACTTGCGGGTATAGCATCTGCTTTAGGCGGTGTAAGTGCACCATATGAAAAGACCTCTCATGCGCATGAAAGACCCGTCACCAATTGGCTTTGGGCAGCTGGTTGTCACCCGTTTGGACCCTTCTCAAACGTCTCTCAGATGAGTCAAATGCTTCAAGATGTTGCACTGGTCAGTCCAATCATTCTGATTTTTGAAAGTAAAATGCCATTGAACTCCTTCTGAATCTCGTGAGATATGGTATATTTAATCCGCAGAGGAATACTATTTATGCTCGGGTTGATTCTGCTCTGCACAAGATACGTGAAACATCAGAGGTAAAGCCAACTGCAACTTGTAAAATAAAAAGAAGGGATTTGTAGTTTCCTTCACAGAGAACTCATCGGTTGTGTGGTTGTTGTGGTTATTATGCGAACAGGCAGTACAAAAGTTTGCATCTGACTACCTCAAGACTCCACTAGGAGAGCCAGTGAAAGACAAAAAGAACAAAACAAGAACGGAGCTATGGGTGGAGAAATTCTACAAAAAGACAACCACATTGCCTGAGCCTTTTCCACACGAGCTAGTTGAAAGATTAGAGAAATATCTAGACGTAAGTGAATAGAAACACACCAGATGAAATGTTTTGTTACTCTTTTGTTAATGTTTTATCACAACAGACGGTTGAGGAGCAACTGGTGGATCTCTCGTCTTTGCTATACGATCATAAACTATACGATGCTCATCTCAACAGCTCAGAGATTCTTCAGACCACCATGTTTACGCAACAGTAAGTCTCTTGTTTAAATACATTCTTCCTTTCTCCTTCTGAGCAAATAAAATGTAACACAAACCAAAAATAAACACGGGGTTGCAGGTACGTAGAACATGTACTGGAAACAGAAAGGGAGAACATGAGATGCTGTAAGATAGAGTACAAATACACGGTTGGAGTCAAGTCTTATCAAACATTGGTGTACGGAGGAATACTTATTGCAGGTTTTCTTGTGTACTTCCTTGTCATCTTCTTCTCTTCTCCTCCTTCTCGTTCACCTCTTTTCTTGCTTTGAGGGTCATAGATTTTGTAACAGAGTGTTTCTTGTTGAATCTATGTGACTAGAAGTTAGTTGACATATTTGTTTTGGAAGCGTAACAAAGTATCAAACCCTCTTTTGGACAACTGATATTACTGATGTTCGGAAGTGACCTTCGAAACATAAGAACATCTATTCAATTGACCTGCAAAGAAACAAGGTTTGGCCACATCAGACATCACCTCCTCAAAATTACATAACTGTTAACCATACTATGGATTCTTTGGAGACTGTAATCCAAAGATACATGATTCGTTCTGGTTATCGCTCACGTCCTGATTGCGTTTCACGGTTATTTGTGTTACAAGTTGCATGAACGTATTAGAATATATATCTCTTGAATGCTCGCAACCAGATCATATTTTACAGAGTTGAAACGTTATCAAAAGATTTTATGGCAGAAAAAGCAACTTGAACTGTTTGAACCACCAAAGCCTTCAAAGGACACCTATTAATCATGTGTCGGTTGGTTCGTTGAAGCGGCTTGGAAGATAACATAAACCGTATGTTATAACAACTATAACACAAACTTGTAACATAAGTACATAATCAAAAATAGAAAGACTTTCAGTTTCAATAATAATATTATCTCACAATACTTCTTACATTACAAATCAAAGCTTCGAACAGTATTTTTTTCAAAAAAAAAAACAGAGAATATGATCAGATTTAAAGTATTAAAAAACAGGAAATATACAAAAAGACAGCTGGGCCAAGCTAACCGAGCATGTGTGTCTCTTCGCCATCATGACCTGTCCCCGGCGTTGGAGTCCGCGGCGCCGAGCTGGAGCCAACGGCGGAGATAATGGCAGTCAAAGCACGAATCTGCATCTCCATCGCAACAATATAATCAGTGGTCTCTTCTAAAACCACCGGTAACGGTTGTTTCCGACAACCGGGAATTAACCGCCCCAGCAACTTCACTTTACTCTGCACAGCTGGCAAACCCTTCGCCTTCAGCCTCAGAACCGTTGCTCTCCTCTTCCTCAACCGGTTATTCCCGGTTATCGACACCATCGTCGTCGGATTCGAATTTCTCGGCCGGTTCTGTTTCCTGAACTTGAGTTTCACTTTCACAGCTTTGGATAGTATGGCTCGGCTCCACAGCGTTCTACCTCTCGCCGTAACCGCCAAAGACCGATAAGCTGCGTCGCGTACTGCTCTACCTCCGCCACGAGGAGGAGCCAGCTTCGCGGAAGGATCCGCGGCGGCGGCGCTAATCCGGAGTTCCCTGAGAGATTGAATGATATTAGTACAGTAGATCTGTTGTTGCTTCTCCGATCTCCATTTCTGCACCGACGACGACGGTGGTGGTGGTGAAGGCGGTTTTTTCTTCCGCTTACGTCGCGATTGATCATAACCGGAGCTCCTTGTCGAAATCGACTCCATGTGAACTTCTCTGAGGACAGAAATAGAAATCAACTGAAACAAGAAGGAGATTAGGGAGAAGGGATTAGTAGAGAGATTAGAAAGATGATTAAAGCAAATGACGTTACATGTGGCGAGTTGAGGTGGGAAGAAGGTGAGACGTCAAAAGAGAGGAGTTATGTGGAGGTTGAGGAATCCTTTTTGAGCAAGGAAAGGTAATGGAAATCCATCTTTATATTATAAAGAGTCTTCCCCCCCCATGTGATCTCCACTCTCCATATATTCTTTTAAAATATATTTTATGTTTATATCATCATTTAATGTTGACTTAACTTAATTACTACTTTTAATACAAAGACTAAACGAGAAAATCCACCTAAATGATAGTACTTGTTTAGTTATGTCGTTGTCGGTATGTTTTTACTTCTTCTTTTTTTTTTTTCTTGTCTGAAAGTAAAGTTATTACACATTAAGACCTTTAGATGACTGTTTCGTACAGATCCTTTTTAGCATCTATAGGTGTTCACACGTCTGTGCTACAGATTATCTGCTTTAAATCTTTAGTAAATGCTTTGGATCCCATCAACCTTAACTCACTCTTAAATTGAATGGTGGAACGGAAAGAATGTCTCATAATACTCATAGTCTCTTTGTCCTTTTTTTCATATTTAACCAATAAGTTTCTGATGGATGTCCATAATTTTCGTGGATCGGGAATAAGAGCAGATTTAAGTCCTCTTTGTTGCTACTAAAACCTGAATCTGGCATCTCTGACCCAATGGTCACAGAGTTTTACCAACAGCAGTTCCGACTAAAATAAGAATAATCGAATGTGGCTTCGTCCGTGTGTCTAAATCCTAAATCTTTTGTGGTGCTAACATTTACTACTCTTTGCCATTTTAGGTGACATCCGATTCATCGATGCCTATGAGTTGGGCTAGATAGACAAGTACATGATTTCTTTACCATTTGTTCGGGAACTGTTTCGCCTAATATCTTTTTTTTTCTAAGAGTTATCTTCTTATTGAATTCCCATTGCAAGCAAGGATAGTCTAATCAGTAGGCTCGTCATTAAGAGAAAAAATTAATCTGTCATCTGATTCATCGATGTGATGCCTCACTACAGCCGCACAACAATTTTCTTCTCTTACTTAATTATCTACATAATTTTCTTCTTCTAAGAAGTTACCTACCAACCTGACTAACCCCGAGTTAAACAACGCGTGCCTTGATACCAAAGTTCAAGGACCTTTCACACAAAATTTTCCTGGCCTTTTTAACAAGTGAGCGACTAAAATTGTTTTTAGGTCTGGGTCTTATAAACCATTGAGTTTTTTTTTTGGTAAAACATAAACCATTGAGCTTACTGTAACATAGATGATTTTCTTTTAAAATTATGATCTGTTTAGAGAAAAATCCTGATAAAATATCTATAATTTATGATCACGATAAATGAATGTTCATAAATATATATATTTTTTTAAATGAATGTTTATCTTCTTAAAAATTGTCATTTTGTTATTCGATACTTCAGATAAAGCAAATAACTTCCAAACAAAATATCTGACGCAACCTCACGGGTCTCAACCATTTGGCATTTTTTCTTGTCTGGATCCACAGCCACAGGTCCCACATTTTATCCAAATAAGATAAGGTTTATGTTCTTTTCGAACCAAAAGATGTCGACTAGTTTTTCTAAAACAGTTAAAGCCAAGGAACAATTTGAACGGAAGGAAATGTGATTTGTTGCTTCAGAGTTTCAGATAAAGCTTAATCGTAACAGACTCGTAGAGTTTTCTTTAAAAAAAAAGAAGCTAACACATATAAAAGCGTTTCTATAATGAAAACATCTAGAAAATGCTGGAGAGGAGGTTAGCAGCAGCGGAAATGGCTGCTCCGGTAAGAGCAGACTGAACCACTTGCTCATGGCTTGTCCTTTCCGAGGTCGTCATAGCCACAGCCGCTCCTGTCAATGCTCCAGCCACCACGCTGTTCCTCTGCGATATATATGTGTGTGTGTATGATTACAAATTATTTAGAGAATCACAATAATTAACAATACAATGTTGATAAGACTCACCCAATCATGAGCTCCTCCACGAGCCTCCTTCATACCATAAGTAATACCCGAGTATAGTCCAGCTGCTAGACCTGCCATACCATATCAATTAACATCCCAACCCTTAGTTAAAAATCTACTCAAGGTTAAATTAACATAAATACATGAATATACTCACCCCATTGGAGGGATTCTTTTCCTGTATTCTTCACCTAAAGACCAATTATTAGTTAACCAAGGTTCATACAAAAAGCTTATAACCACACACTTCTTTTTACCAAAATTTGTCTCTTGCACATGCACACAAGACACGAACATGCATCATAATACGCATACACATGCTTACGAATATTAGCGACCATTAGTAAATAAACTCACCAATGCTTCCAGAGATTTGCTGCTTTCCCCTGAAAATGCAACATAAATACTATTAATAACAGTAACGCGAATCATAAGTTATAGAACACTACTAACAAAATCAGACATACATTTCAATCTCATAAACCAAATACACGTCAAATATGTAACTGCATGACATAATTAACATTTAACAGACCTCTGAGATTAGGGAACCGATGTTTCTTGCTTCCGGTATTCTCGCTGGAGTCAGACCCTGCCCCTGAATATATGAATCAAACTGAAGTTTGGTTGACTTGCATATACTTGCATATGAAGAAAGTAGCCGGTGTTTTTACCATCAACCACCGTGAAATAAGCTTCCCTCGACACAGCTTGTAAAGCTCCAACCTTCATAAGGAATCCCATTTAAACTATCTTAATACGTACGTACGTCAAATATACCATCTTATATATATCTACACACAACAATGAAACATTAAAACTTACACCGGCGGCTTTGACGAAAGAGTCGGCGATGGTGTTGAGAAGAGGATGGCCAAGATCGAATAAGCTTGCCTTCTCATTCTCAAATCGTTTGATCTCAACAGTTATCTTTTTTCCTCCGGTCGTCTCCATTGTTCTTTTGCTTCTCTCTTCACTCATCTTTCTTTGTCTTCCTTCTCTCTTGTTTCTTACTCTGTTAACACTTCCCTCTTCACAACAAGAAGTAAAGAGAAGAACAGAGAGAGCTTTCCCACTCCCTTGACACGTGTTCTGCTTCCCCCACACGTGTCGGAGTCTGACCTATGATCTGTTAACCTTTCATCTTGTTAACGTGTCTCTTCTTCCTCATGACAATGTTACGAGCTTCAATTGTATTGAAAGAAGCCCATTGGGCCTAGAGATACAAACCGGGTTTTTAAAATCTCCGGTTTAATGACAATAAACATGCCACGTGTCCTCTGATATCTCCGTCTCCGTCTCCGCTCGTCTCCGTCTATCTCTCACCGGAGTTAGTAAAGACTTGTCATCTCCGTCACTCCCATTTTCAGATATCTCTCTTTCGCCTACTACACCTAATCATCCAATAAGTTCATCGATGCGGCTCCGGGGAACCTCCGGTTCTGCGGATTCCGGGGGGAGGCGTTTGGTTTCTCTACTCCGAAACAGCTGACCTCTTGCCGTTTCCAAACTCATAGTAAGAGAATCGAAGTCTACTCCGCCGCTGCTTCTTCTTCTTCTTCTTCTTTTTCCGCTGCTGGCAATATTGAGTTCCTTCGAAATCCTTCGATTACGATTTGGTCATCATCGGAGCTGGAGTTGGCGGCCACGGAGCTGCACTGCACGCCGTGGAGAAGATTTTGCTTAATTTTTAATTGATTTTGATCTAGTTTCATAATCTTTTTGAAAAGGCACGGTGTTTAAATGTTTAAGGATTTTTTTTTTTGTTAAGTAAGTGAGTTTCATTAACTGGCAATGACACAGGGAGATTACAAGAGTTTGAAGAAATCAAATCCTAGAAATCTCAAGCGCTAGTTAAAGCATAAATGTTAGAGAGAGAGGGAGAGAGAGAGCCACAAAAAATGTAAAAAAAAAAGATTAAAACAAATTAAAGTTTAGGCATTATCTCTAGACATGACTAAAACTTGGCAAAGGATGAATTCATAGCAACCATTGAGTATCAGGAGACCACAACTTGTTCTTGCAATCGGAAACCTGTAGCAAGAGAGGCGATCATTAGAGTACCGTAGAACGGTCCGAGGCACCGCAGAACATGTTTAAGGATTTATCGTTTAGGTATTAAAATATTAGTGTTAATTTGACGTAGGAGAAACAAAAATATTTGCTTTTAAACCATCTTAACAATTTCTAGTTAAGGTCGCATTAGCAGTCAAAAATATGTTTGTTTAGTTGACAAACCCCAATCGTCGCGCTATCTAACGACGGCATACACGTTTGTTTATCATTCAAAACATTATTTTATGTAGTCAAAATTTAATTAGTATTTGATATGCAGAAAGTCTTCACACTTCGCAAATCATTATCAAATGATTCAGAAACTGGAACATGTTTGTCATAGGAACACAACAATTTTATTCTCACTTAAAAAAATCTTAGATTGAGAATTAACTATATTGACGGCCAACGATAGACTTATCTTTGAAACTCAACGCTCTTTCTTGAATTGTCTGTTTAGGTTTTAACAATATTACATTGTCGGTTTTTCTGTTTTTCTTCAAAAACTGATTTTATGTCTGATTGTGATCGTAAGAGTGAACTTCTTTGGATGCTTGACAATCAGTTTACGACGTTAAACTCTTGTTGACCTGTCGTTAGATACCCAAACCTCGCTATGGAAATTCTCTTTTGGTGCAGGATCTGTCAGCAATATGATCCCTATCTCTCTGAGTCTCGTTATTTAAAATGTGACAAGAGAAAAAGACATAGATTTTAATACGTGCGTCCGGATGTTTTCTTTTTCTTATAAGCAAAATTTAAAATCGATTGTAGTTTTAATTGTTTTCTTCATAGTATTGTTTTTCCGTGAAAAAGATAAAATATGAATATTTTGTCTACAATTGTTTCTTCATAGTATTGTTTTTTCATGAAAAAGATAAAATATGAATATTTTGTCTCTTTACATATGAAACCCTTATTTATCTATTAAAATTTAATTTAAAAATATTTTATATTATATGTTTTAAAAATTATTATTGAGATTTTTTATATTTTATTCACTTATATATTGAATATGCTAATTTGGTGGAATAATTTAGATTTTGTTTGTTTAAAGTAGAAAATCTGTTTTATTATGATCTATACATTAAACTTTGATGAAGATAAGTGATCATTTCTAGCCAAATTTGCCATTAACTCGAGTGTAAATTTGATATTATTTATATTTCAATTGAAAATATTTATAAATGAATTTTTAGTGTTTTTACACTAAGATAATTGACAGTATAATTTTATACATGTCCATTTGCAATAAGATTATACGTTTTTGTATAAACAATAGTATATAAATATCAATACTGGCACTTGTATGATGTATAAAAATTGATACATTTATAATATATAAACCAAGAAATAACAGTGATTGATAACTATATAATTAGATATACATGTATGTAAACCTAAAAGAATGGATGGTTTGATGTTCCATTTCCAATGGCCTCAAATTTACCCATGAATCCGTTAACTATATAAATAATATTAGATGTATGATGTATAAATCTATAAATAACAATAAGATATTACGACATTATCAGTATATATGGACGTAGAGTTGCCCGTTTTGGTCTATTTATGATGTTGACAAAAAAAAGTAAAACATATTTCAAATGATCTCAACTGAAAATGATCTATCTACATTTTGTTTAATTACTCGTCTGACCACATAGAAAAATGAAATCCAGATAATATTATATGGCTAAATGTTTTTTTTTTGTAACACCAACTTATATTAAAAAGCTCAAAGAGCATAGTTAACACCATAAAAAGCTAAATGTTTAACACCATAAAAAGCTTTTTGAAAACTATTGCGATAATGGGGGGAGTCTAATCCTTTTGCCGCCGCAAGGCTCTTACGCACCAAGTACAGCTAAAGCAGGGTATTTCAGTAAATGAAAGATTGACGAATATTAGAGAATTTGGTGTAACAAATACAATTTTTTAAGGAAACTGACATTTGTTATGTTTTTTTGTAATTTAATTTATTAAAATTAATTATGATTAAAGTGAAAAAAGGGAATGGAATAAGATGTAATTAAAAAGTTGTTTTAAGAGCTAGTTCATATTTATAATTCAGCTTTAATAGATTGGATTTTATTAGAGCTGTTCTATTGCCAGTATCTAAAGAGAGTATTCATCGTTTAAGAAAAATAAAAATTAGTTAAATTAGGAAAGAGAGTAGACAAAAGTTCTCACGGCAGAACTTTTAACAATAGGTTTAAATCTTCCAACAACAGATGTGAGTCCACTATAAATAAATATAAGTAAACAGATATAATATTAATTTTTTTTTTCTTTTAGAATCACGACGGTTTCTAACCAATAATCATGCTCTTAGATTCATTTTTGTTTTGCCCTTAGTCTACCTCTGGTGCAAACAAATGCGGAGGACTTGTGCCAAAGAAAGCCTCTCATTTCACAGGTGAATTATCTCTAAGTTTCCCACATTTTTTATATATTATTATGATTTGGTTTGTTAATATACTAACGATTTAAACCGATGCATATTGCCGCCCAAACGTGCTTTCTTTGATTCTGCAGACTGGGCTTTATACAAAGGCGCATCAGTTAAAAAAAAAAAGGTACATCAGTTTATGCAATCTAGCCAACTTTAGATCTTTGATATTTCAGTCTAAAAGTATAGTTCAATTTTGTTATGTTAAATATTATTCCACAGCAACAAGCAAGTGCAGATGAGAGAACAATAGAGGCAATAGAAAACTTAAGACCCAAACTAGTGGTAACCCCTTTTTTTTGTAACACAGTCTAGTGGTAACCTTTTATATCTACTTATTTATGCATGTATTAATTGTAATTAATGAATATCGTATGAAAAAATAAATTGTTTTTTTCTGAATAAGGGCATAAAATAAATTGTTATTGTAATATTATGTAAAGAAAGTAAATGCATTTATGTTTAACAGAGAACTGAAAGCAGACATATTTGAGCTTTTAGGGCAACAACGAAAAGGGTATACGTGGAAACTGGACGTGGTTGGTTTGGTGCGAGCCTACTCGCGTGCTTAATGGTTCCATAAAATAGAACTTTTGTTCAGTATAATTGCTTGATCGTTTCATTAAATGGTGCAGACAACTACTGCTGCTTTTTTTTTCTGTAAATGAACTACTGCTGCTTCTTTCTTTTTCATTTCCTCCAATATATAAACCTTGCTTGGGGGTATTTTTAGTTTTCTTGAAACAAAAAAAGAATTATTAATCAAAATCTGATGAAATTTCGAGTTTAGCTAAAGACAAATTAATGATTTCTTAAAAAAAAAACTTAAGAAAAATGATTGCAGATTATCTCTTATCTAAAGTCCACTCTACTGGCACTTCAGACAGCATAAGAAGTTCTGACAACAACCCGGAGTTGAGCTAACACAAGTATGCGACAGCAAGACTCAGACTAGAGTGAAATAGGAGGCAGCAACGGCCCCGTCACCACTTTCATTACCCATCAATCATAGATCTGATTCAGATCCAGATCTGAACGGGGTCCCCTGAAGGATGCATGGAAAGTTTTCCGAGGAAGAGACTCTCGTATCTATATGAAAGGTCTAATCGCGCATATCAAAGTAAAGAAGAAATCAGGAGCTGTTAATACTTTGCTTTGCATAGCAAATGTCCGTAACTTTGGAGTTTTTTTTAATTTAATCATCAGATAGAACTGTATAAAAAGAGTTAAGGTTCTTGACTAATTAATGGAATAATTGAACAAGAAGAGGATGGTTGCAAATTTTTGATAGGAACCTTTTTTGACGAAAAGTTTGATAGGAACTTCTATTGAAAGAACACTTGGCTACTCATTATTTTATGCATGAATTGATATATTCTTGACAAGCTCTCAACTGGTAAAACAATGCTGAAACGGAGCGGAAATATCAAGCTCTTTTGTATACAATGTCAACACAATCTGGAGACAAGAAGCCACCTATTTTTCTCTTGTTATTTCTCAGGCCAGGTTTGGGGGTCTCATGCGAGGCCTGCCGCAGGACACCTAATCAACTATACTGAGGAATGGGACAATACTGTCTCTAATACTAGACACTTCTCAAGATCGGACCAGGCTATTACTTTTGATACAATCTGCTATGCCTGGTTTATATCAAATTTATTTATTATCTTGGTTTTCGATTAGAGTCTCTTAATCAGATTTATTCTTGAGATTATTGGTTAAGATCGGTTAAACGGGACTAAACCAAAAACTCAGAGAATTATTTTATGCAGTAAGAAGTTCAATACATCTGTATCACATTGTACCAAATTTTAATATTAAAGATAAATAATGTTATTTATCTTCTAGATATCATTTTATCTATCCTTTCCTCGTTTGTATGGATGTGATACAAGTTTTGAGATTAAAAAATCTGGATTAAGTCCACCTGGCCTTACAATAAACAATATCAGATCTAGATTGATAGTGTTAAAGTTTTTAACCTTTACACCCAATAATTAGCCAAAATTACGTGTGGCCACTAGTATCTTATGTGCGTGTGTATATATCTAACCTATAAACACATATCTTATCTCACCAGTCACCATCTTCCACCTCCTCTTTCCCTCTCTTAAGGTCTCTCTCTAACACTAGTTCTCTTGTTTTACTTTACGCATAATTAGGGGTTTGGGTGCACAAGAGATTAATTCCATGGTGCAGTTTCTAGATTTATTGACTCTTTTCCCTAACTTGATTTGATCAGGACTCAGAAGAAATCTGAAGAAAAACAAAAGGTTCGAGGGAGATGGCGATGGAAAACAACAAAGCCGACGATATCGTATTTTCTCAGGAACGAGAGGTAATTAAAATCAAATCAATTGACAATGTTTTTCAATTGATTTTGATCTAGTTTCATAATGTTTTTTGACAAGGCAGCGTGTTGAAATGTTTAAGGATTTGTCATTTAGGTATTAGACTATTAGTGTTAATTTGACGTAGGAGCACATAAATATTCGCTTTTGAACCATCTTAACAATTCTCAAGGTATTATCATAATCTGGGTAGCAATTAAAATGATTTATGAAAACATTTTCGTAATTTTTAGCAGAAGGTTTGACTACTCTTGAATTGTTATGAATTAGAGTAGGTTAGTAATAATTTCTAGATAAGGTCGCATTAACAGACACCAAGTCAATAATATGTTGGTTTAGTTGACAAACCCCAAATCCTCGCGCTATCTAACGACGGCTCTTCACGTTTGTTTTCATCTGATGTCTATCAGCCAAACATTATTTATGTAGTCAATATTCATTATTTTGATATGCAGAAATCTTTAAACTATAAACTTCGCACCTCATTATCAAACGATTCAAAACTAGAACATATCTGCTGCATATTTGTCATAGGAACACAACATTAAACTCTTTTTAAACCTGTTTTGTTATATACCCAAACCTCACTATAGAAATTGCTCTTTTGGTGCAGTATTTGTCAGCAATATGACGACAATCTTTCTGAGTCTCATTATTTAAAGTGTGACAAGAGAAAAATATATAGATTTTAAGACGTAACTGATTAAATTCATTTTTGTTTTGCCCTTAGTCTACCTCTGGTGCGAACAAATACAAAGGACTTGTGCCAAAGAAAAGGCCTCTCATTTCGCAGGTGAACTATCTCTAAGTAACCCACATTTACCATATATTCGCATGATTTGATTTGTTAATATACTAACGATTTAAACCAATGCATGCAGCCCAAACGTGCATTCTTCGACTCCGCAGACTGGGCTTTATACAAGGTACAACAGTTTATGCAATCTAGCTAACTTTAGATCTTTGATATTTCAGTCTAAAAGTAGTTCAATTTTCTTATGTTAAATATTATTCCACAGCAACAAGCAAGTGCAGATGAGAGAACTATAGGGGCAGTAGAAAACTTAAGCCCCAAACTAGTGGTAACCTTTTATATCTACTTATTTATGCATGTACCAATTGTAATTAATATGTACTACTACGCATTTTTATAATTTGATTTGATATTTTCAGAGAACGCCTCACAGGCAACTTCCCCCAAGGGGACCTACCTTTATAACTGGACAAGAGAATCTGGTATGAAAAACGATTATCAATATGAAAAATAAGGTGTTATATATTATGTAAATGCCATTTATGTTTAACAGAGAACTGAAAAAATCGTTTTACTTTGCAGACATATTCGAGCTTTTAGGGCAAACAGTGAAAAGGGTATTACGTGGAAATTGGATGTGGTTGGTTTGGTGTGAGCCTACCGCGTGCTTCATGTTTCCATAAATAAAACCTTTGTTCAGTATAATTGCTTGATCGTTTCATTAAATGGTGCAGACAGTTATTGCTGCTTCTTTCTTTTTCTTTTACTCCAATATAAACCTTGTTTGGGCGTATTTTAGTTTTCTTGAAACAAAAAGAATTATAAATCAAAATTTGATGAAACTTTGAGTTTAGCTAAAGACAAGCGATTTTTTCTGAAAAACTAAAGAAAATGATTGCAGATTATCTTTTACATACCACTCTACTGGAACTTCAGGCAGCATAGAAGTTCGAGCCATTTCCTAGTATGGGATTAAAATATGGAATCCAAAAAGAGATAAATGTTTAAGCGTTTCAAAAGTGTATCTGTGAAGAAATTTCAGACATATCGAAGAAAGACACTATTTTGCTACATTGTATAAAAGTTTTCTATTCTAAAATTGGATGATAGAAAATAGAAAAGGTTTGACTCTATATAATGACACAAAATATGTGGAACAACATACTTCTCCTTTGCCGTGATTTATGAATGCCTTTATAAGAAAAACATACTTCTCCTATAAATAAACATGTGCATACTGATAAGAGTTTCATATTCAGGGTTTTTGATTATTGAGATGTGGGATAACGGTGATGATGATAAAATTAACAGTCTAGGTTATATGTAACTTTGTTTTGAATATAATGGTTTTTAATGAAAGTAGAATGTACTTTGGCTTTGCAATCAAAAGAAAAATAATATTTTGATTTTAAATCTAACCTTATGTTTTTGTTAATGCATGATTACACATTCTTAGACTATATTATAAAGTCTTAAAAATTAAATATGACTACATCAACGCAACTAAATCTTTACGTGGAAAAAATATAATTGTAATAACATCAATTATATAATGATGATGATTTGATTTCTTGGGAAAATGATGATAGGGTTTAACCTTTTGGTTAAGAATAAAATACTTATTACAGTGATAAATTTTAGGATTTAAAATATAGAATTATATATGGAAGCTAATGGTATAATTTATGATTCATAAGTTCTTTTTAATGTACAATTCAACAAATTCAAATATGCTTGTATAGTACTTTGTTTTTAGAAACCCTAGTGTTATTTTTAAGGAACATGGTAAACAAGGCTGGCAAAAAAATTAAGTTTTAGTTGTATTGTAAATCATTTTCAAGAGATAAATAGACTAAATATTTATTTCAACAACATTAGTCCTTTACAACTTACAAATGATATTTAAAAGTATATACATATTATTAAAATGCAATGAAAATAAAACACATTAATAAAAATAATTATATTTTTTTGACAAAATGTTTTCTTTGTTATATGCATTTATCGATCTCGGATAAAGTGTAAGACTTATGGAAACTCAATATTAACAATTGAACATTTAATAAAAACCTGACACTGTTATTGTTCATGTTATTTTTTGTGCTAAAAATGTAACTATCATTGAAAAGGAAGTTTACATATTACAAATTGTTTGACCTATGGATTGGTCTAATATGGCAACATAAAAAGATAAAAGAGGAAGTAAGCAGCACCAGAAACTGTTTTATCCGGCAGCTTGAACATAGACCTTAGTTAAGAGAGATAGGAGAGGCTCACCCGAGACCGTTTTCAGAATTCATCAAGCGATGCTCAACTATCAAACATAAACACCAGAACC
This sequence comes from Brassica nigra, assembly GCA_016432835.1. Classification (NCBI taxonomy): domain Eukaryota; kingdom Viridiplantae; phylum Streptophyta; class Magnoliopsida; order Brassicales; family Brassicaceae; genus Brassica; species Brassica nigra. The sequence continues at coordinate 7,692,346 of CM028247.1, read as the reverse complement.
AGTTGGGACAAAACTCAATCAAAGCGAAGAGGGGCTGACTCACACTATACCAAGACGATTCCTCAATGTTGGCTAGCACATATCGAATCCTCATGGGTCATGGCTAAGATGCCTTACTACGTACCTCTTCTGAAAGCTGATGAATTGTGTTTATATCGTTTTTTTTTTCTAATTTTGATCAAGATTTGTCGTTTTATTATACATTTTGCTCTATTCTGTTTTTTCGTTGTTGTGTGTTTTAAGTGTTTTTATATGTCAGTTCTTTACGTGATGTCAAAAAAATGTCAGTCCTTTACTAAGCTCCTATAGCTAAGAGCATCATTATCCATGGTTTTTTAGGGTGGAGTTCTTAGGAAAAGATAAGAAACTGTTTCTTAATTTTTAACTAAAAAGTTAAGAAACTGTTTCTCGAAGTAATTTATTAAATTATTAATTAACATTAATTAACGGATTGGGCCTAGCAAAAAAACATAAAAGCCAAAATTGGTGAAGATAATGACGTCATAGACCCATAAGTTGACTCATTTCATGGGGAGATATGTCTGGCTACATTAAACGACACAGTTTCATCATTCTCTGACTTTACGTTTTCTCAGCGCAAATCGATCCTTCCATCTCATCGGACCTACCTTTAAGCCTGATTGAAGTCGTCGGGTTCCCGGTGAAGATGAAGAAGATTGATCTGAAGAAGGTGGCTCGTAAGATCGAGGTCGATAATCGTATTCCTGTCCGTAATTACTACCGCATCGCCGATAATCTTCTCCGTCAGGTTCGTTCAGTCTCAATATTACTAGAGTCTCAATTTTCTATGATTCGATTTCGCGCTGCAAGTCTGAGAATGTAAAGGTGGTATAGGTTAATGTTCAGTCTACATCAATTAGATTTTTGAAGTGAATGGATTAGTGATTATGTTTCCTTTTGAATGATCTTGAACATGTTTGAATATTGCTCAGGCAGGCATCTATCGCGAAGAGAAGAATGTTGTAGATTTGTATATAATGCTTCTTAGATACTCAAGGTGAGGATAAAAATTATCACTATATGTACTTATAAGACTTTTGTATATGAAATTTTAGTGGAAGAGTTACAAGTTTTGTTCTTTTTTTCGCAGTTTGATTTCTGAGACAATTCCTTTCCACCGAGATTACCAGGCATCGCTTACACAAGAAAGACTAGGGAGTAGGAAGGTCAGGTATTTCTGTTTTATCATCTTCAAGTGTTGTTTTTAGTGTCACCGTAGATATAGTGATGTTCTCAAAAAGTGGACTTCTTTGTACAACAGAGGTTGCGTGCTGTAATCAATGAGCTTGAGTCTCTTAAACCGGAATTCGACAGGCGAGTAGATGAGCTCAACAGATCGTACAGTTCAGATGCTGTTGAATGGCCTCCTGTCAACAGAGCTTCATACTCCAGACCTGGTGATATTAACAAGGTCTATGAATTAGAATTATCATTTTGTTTTACACATCTCCATAATCCATGTGCTTTCTTACCAGTATTGTCTTTTCTTTATTTTTTTTCTTCCCCTGGATGCAGCCGGTAAGGCCGACAACATCTCAAGCTAATCTGACTTCAACTTCCAATCGTACATCGGTTGATCAGCAATTCCAGAAACTGTGAGTATTCTCCTTTTGGTGTAGTTGTCAGTATTTTGTTCATTAGGAAGTCAACCACCATAAGTTCTCTGAGAAATTCGGAAATCCTGGCCTGAGAGATAGGGTAGGGTCCATCAATCCCGTATAGCCATTGGTTTTCTTCCTTTGCCTCTGTCTGTTTCTGCAACCACAGTAAATTTGATGACGTTTGGGTTGTTGTTACCAGAAAATTAGCCATTCTGATGGACTCATCTGCCAATGCTGCTTAGATTTTTTGTTTATATGTATTCATGTTTGAATATACTTTTTGTTTTTGTTTTGTTGAGTTATCTCTATTTTCGAAAGATCTGAACATGAATAGGTATATAAGACTCGATTGCTTGTCCATATTAATCTGCGATGATAACTGAGACTTAAATTGTGCTCCTGAACATGCAGATCTTTTGATTTTCTGCCTCCAAACCAAGCAACTTTGTCTAGACATTCATTTCTAGGTCCAGATGGTCTTAAAAGTCAGTGGGTTGCACCCAAGGCCGAGATAAAGGTATAAGTTTCTGATCATTGGTATCTTCCCCACATATTTTCACACTCTTTTAGTCTTTTTTCTTTCCTTTTTGGTCTAATCCAATGTTAATTTGAGTTTATATTTGAGGACCTCATAAAAACCTTTATTTTGTATGAAATGACAGGTTCAATATCCGAGTAGTACGGATTGGGGTTCTGCTGAGAATTCAGGGTAAGTACTGATCTTCTGTTGCCGTTTAATAATTTATTTATACAAGTCATGGGCTATGTCTAACTTACTCCATCGATTGCTACAGTTTGATTGACGCTGGACCTAGCGCTTCCTCAACATCACTTAATGGTGATTCTCAAGGGGTCTCAACTCTGAACTCTGTGCTCTCTTTAGATGATGGTCGATGGCAGCGTCATTCGGAGGCGGTAACTTCCCAGTTTATAAGTGACGCAACTGAGGATCCCTTTCAGTTTGTCGGTATGAAGCAACCTTCCCCTCCTCCTGTGCTTGCGCAAGTGCATCAAGAGTACGCCCAAATTTGCCCATCTAAAGTAGCTGATCCTAGACCAGGACCTGCACTTCCTTCTTTAGAAGAAAAAGAGGGCAGCAGTTCTTATCAGCATTTGCATGTGGTAATTTCCAGTCATTTCTTCTTTTATCTCTTTTGCAGTTTCCATCAAATAGCGTTTGTGAGAGAAAATTAGAAAGGATGCATTCCAAGTAAAAAAAAATCGTGACGATAGCATATGATTTTTCTAACTCTGTATGAGCTCAAGGTTCAACTCATTTAGTAATCCAGAGACTATGTGGAATAGTTAAGTCAAAGGAATTGGATTCGTGCCCATTACATCCTCTAAAAAGCTTGCTACAATTCGCCCTGTATCAGTGGAAATCTTCTCTTTTTCATTTTGTTAAACCAATACTAATACCTTCACCCTTGTTCTAAATCTGCTTAAGCCTGTGCGGATAATGGAAGATTTCTTAAGGCTAGCTCGGTCAAACACAGAAAGGAATTTAGAAACTTGTGGAGTGCTTGCTGGCTCTCTGGTGAGTAGACGGAACACACCTTTGCATTCATATTATATTGTGCTCGTATTCATTATCAGCTGAGGTTGTCTTACCATCATCACATATGTTCCGCTTGTTTTTGCAGAAAAACAGGGTTTTTCATATCACTACCCTTATAATCCCAAAGCAGGAGTCTACCTCAGATTCTGTACGTTATTCGATTTTTTCTTAGCCTTTTACATGTACTCACACGTTGGTGGCTCTTCTCACACTTGGTCCATCCTCCTTTGTTAATGTACAGTGTCAAACGCTAAACGAAGAAGAAATATTCGAAGTTCAGGACAGACTCTCTCTATTTCCCTTGGGTTGGATTCACGTAAGTTCTCTCAGCCTCATCCACCAGTGAATCCAATGTCATTTCCTTCACTCTTATAGTGTTGAGAGATAATAACTGCTCTATCAATAAGATCCACTCGTTGATAAGCTCTTATTGATATTATTGTGGGTAATTACATTTTTTTGGTTACAGACACACCCTACACAAACTTGCTTCATGTCATCAGTTGATCTTCACACACACTACTCGTACCAGGTACAACAAAAACTTTCCCTTTCAATAGAATCACTTATATGCATTTATTTTAACCATATGGTCTGGCCAGATAATGCTACCGGAGGCAGTAGCAATCGTGATGGCCCCAACAGACGAAACAACACCTCACGGAATATTCCATCTCTCGGATCCATCAGGAGTATCAGTGATCCGTAACTGCCAGCAGCGAGGCTTCCACCCGCACGAAGAGTCAGAAGACGGTAACCCAATCTACGAGCATTGCTCACACGTGTTCCTCAACGCCAAGCTCAAATACGAAGTCCTCGACCTCCGCTGAGACCATTACTCTAACCCAATGACAACCATGTTATTGTTTTAATCCTCGGAGAGATCAGATGCATGATATTAATGTTTGTATACTTGTTAAAGACCCTACCAAGTGGCTGAGCCAACTTGAGTGATAATGATTGTGTAATATGATATTGGCTCGAAAAACGAATATACTACTTTTCATATTCGTATTATACCATTCAAAAAGCCTGGTTTGCTTGAAATGTTGTATTTTTAAATTACCTGTACTACTATGGGGTAAACCACTCGAGAACCAAGGGAACTTGCTCTCTGTACGACTGTAACACCGAACCTAATAATTATTTTTAAGTTAATAAATCTATTCATTAATATTAATAATTTGTTAAATTTGAAGAATAATTAATTATTAATTAATTATTTTTTAAAAAGCTATTAAAATAATAAAATTTATGATGATTAATATAAAAAGAAAAGCTGAAAAAATCTAATATTTGTGAAGAGAAGGAAAACTTTCTTTTCCTCTTTTCTCGTCCCCTTCCCTACTTCGTCTACTAGGGTTTATCCCCTCTCTCTATCAATCCGCCGATTCTATACACTTTCTCTTCACATATACACACATAGTACTCTCTTCGTCGGCTCTTCCCTTCACCGGTGACGAATCAAACAAGAATCAGAGTCGATTAACAGCAAGCCATGTCTCTGAGACCCAACGCAAGGACCGAGGTTCGCCGTAACCGCTACAAAGTGGCGGTGGACGCCGAGGAAGGACGGAGGAGGAGAGAGGACAACATGGTCGAGATCCGCAAGACCAAGCGCGAAGAGAGCTTGCTCAAGAAACGCCGCGAAGGTCTTCAGGCCACGCAGCTGCCTCAGTTCGATCCTTCTTCCCTCGCCGCTGCTGCTTCCTCCGTCGAGAAAAAGGTAAAAAATAAAAAAAAATCACCACGGATCTAGAAATCGATCTTATAGTCGGATTCATCTGTTTAGAACTAATTAGATTGTTGGACTTAGTTGGAGAGCTTGCCTGCTATGGTTGGTGGAGTTTGGTCGGAGGACAGAAGCTTACAGCTTGAAGCCACCACTCAGTTCAGGAAACTGCTTTCTATTGGTAAGCTTTCTTTTTGCTTATATCTGTGTGTAGGGATTAGGTTGAGCAGTTTCTTGAAATGTTTAACTTTGGCAGAGCGTAGTCCTCCAATAGAAGAGGTGATAGAGGCTGGTGTTGTGCCTCGTTTTGTGGAGTTTCTCAAGAGGGAAGATTATCCACAGCTCCAGGTTTGTTGCATCCATTATGTATCTGTCACATTTTGTTACAATCATCATCATCTGATACTCTTGTACTTTCTGTGTGTGTGTGTTTTTAGTTTGAAGCTGCTTGGGCATTGACGAACATTGCTTCTGGGACTTCAGACCATACTAAGGTGGTTATTGAACATGGTGCTGTTCCCATTTTTGTCTTACTCTTGGCTTCCCAGAGTGATGATGTCCGTGAGCAGGTAAAGTAAATATGTTTCTATGGTTTTTTTGGCTCGTTACAAAGTCCTTCTCGGATAGCAATTATGTTCTTAAGAGTAACATGTTTCATGTGTCAGGCCGTTTGGGCATTAGGGAATGTTGCTGGTGATTCTCCACGGTGCAGAGATCTTGTCCTAGGTCAAGGAGCTTTGTTACCATTGCTCTCTCAGTTGAATGAGCATGCTAAACTCTCCATGCTCAGAAATGCTACTTGGACCCTCTCCAATTTCTGCAGGGGCAAGCCACAGCCTCCTTTTGACCAGGTTTCTCTCTCTCTCTTTTCAGTCTTGTTCTTCTTCTTTATTTGATCATGGGATATTTTTTTTAACTTCTGTGATCTCATGAGAGCAGGTTCGTCCCGCACTTCCAGCCCTTGAGCGCCTGATTCACTCGACTGATGAGGAAGTGTTAACGGATGCCTGTTGGGCCATCTCTTATCTTTCTGATGGAACCAATGACAAAATCCAATCTGTCATTGAGGCAGGTGTTGTTCCTCGACTTGTCGAGCTTCTCCTGTGAGTCTTTTCAATCCTGTGATTCACGTTGCTTTCGTACATGACTATGTGTTAATGAGAATCATTGGGTTTTGGCTTTTGCGGTAGGCATCCATCACCATCTGTGCTTATTCCTGCTCTTCGTAGTATTGGTAACATCGTCACTGGAGATGATGCACAGACGCAGGTATACTTATTCTTCTATTGTTTTAGTCATTTCTATTCGGTATGCATGTTTCATTCTTCATAGAACGTTAATGGGACGAATGAGACACCACTGGCATAGCCACTGAATGTGAACATTTTGATAATGACCCTTGGTTGCGAAAATTTACTTGCATAGCTTCCTGCTACTCGCCAGATTAAATCACCTTTAGAATGTTAGGTGTACCTCTAGAATGGGATCTATAATTCTTTTCCTTTTTATTGGTGGGTTCTCTGCTGATGATTTTTTTTCTGGCAGTGTGTAATTAGTCATGGTGCACTCCTTAGCCTTTTGAGCCTCCTGACTCACAACCATAAGAAGAGCATCAAAAAGGAAGCTTGCTGGACAATCTCAAACATCACTGCTGGAAACAGGGACCAGATTCAGGTGAACTTTTGCCAATAAATAATGTTGTTCAGCTTATCAGTTTGAGAAGGCTTTTATTGTTTAAAGAGAGTTTTAATGTATCTGCTCTCTGATATTTGTTCTGTGATGTAGGCTGTATGTGAAGCTGGTTTGATTTGCCCTCTCGTTAGTCTACTTCAGAATGCAGAGTTTGATATAAAGAAAGAAGCTGCATGGGCTGTATCAAATGCAACGTCTGGCGGTTCTCCTGACCAGATCAAGTAAGCTTCTTATTTATTTGGGTTGATCTCGTTTCCTTGTAAAAAAAATATTTGCCCTCTCTCTCGAACGATCACTTAAATTTCTCGTCGTTTGTTGCGTGCTTTAGGTACATGGTGGAACAGGGAGTGGTGAAACCACTGTGTGATCTTTTGATATGTCCTGATCCAAGGATAATCACCGTGTGTCTTGAAGGATTGGAGAACATTCTGAAAGTCGGGGAAGCTGAGAAGGTGGCGGGAAATACCGGGGATGTAAACTTTTATGCACAGTTGATCGATGATGCTGAGGGACTAGAAAAGATTGAGAATCTGCAGAGTCATGACAACAGCGAAATCTATGAGAAGGCAGTGAAGATTCTTGAGACATACTGGTTGGAAGAGGATGACGAGGCATTAGCACCTGGTGATGGCTCTACTCAGGGATTCCAGTTTGGGGGTAATGATGCAGCCGCACCTCCAGGTGGATTCAACTTCCAGTGAAGGTAAATAAATAACTCAATATGAACATCTCAAAGCATAGACTAGGAGGAAGTGGAGAAAGCATGTGTTTGTGTAGTTCTCTGAGACTTGTTTTTGTTTCGACAGGAGCTAAGGATGATGATTGAAGAGAGTTGAAGGAGGTTCAAGAGTTTTGTTGGGCGCTGGTTAAGTGAGTCTGGTCTTGTGTAAAAGTCAGATGCGTGTGCCTTGGTCTGATATGGTCTGGTTTGTGTGATGCGAAGTCAGTCTGGGGTTTTTGTTACATTTGTACTACACTACACTGCAAAGTCAAAAACATAAAAAAAGTTGGTCAAACTTTATTTGTTTGCCAGTGCGGTCCAAGTCATTTTGGGTTATTGTTTTGTCTGCATATGCACGCCCATCTCTCTATATAATGTTTTTATACTATTCGACACGTCTCCGTAAATCGAAATTATTAATGCCTGTCGTCAACCTTCAAGTAGTGTTTAGTATTAAAAAAATCTCTAGTGTTTTTATCAAACTGAAAAATGTATAGAAGAAAAAATCACTCTTAAAAAATAAATAGGATTGATTGAAAAGGATAACAAAAGTGTAACAGATAAAACATCGTATTATTGGATGTTATTTGTTTTAAAAATATAAACCAAATTCAGTGACAATTACTTCATTTCTTTTGAAGAATTTAAACAGAATGTGGGTAAAAGACGGACAATAAAAATGTGTCGAAAAAAAGACAGTTAATAGAAATGCATGCGTCTCTAAACCCAATTTGGCAATTGGCAAATCTAACGTGGCATACAAATCGAAACAAACTGTGAATTGTAATACCAAAAGAAAGAACCCTTTGTTTCCTAGGTTGACGTTATGCATTTATTTTTGTTTGTTACTCATTAATTAGATGATTACAATTTACAAGCTATAAATTTTAATTTTCCCTCTCATTTTTTTTTCTGTTTTCTTGTTTGTTATTATATTGGCGGGTGGCTCCATGGTAAATAAAATCCCCGCTCGAGGGTAAACTAGTAATTAAAAGAAGGAGATATAGGGTTTTTATTGTCCCCGCCTCCTCCGTTATTATAAAAACCGTCCGTTTGTTTATCCGTTACTCCTCTCCGCCGTCTACACTCTCTCTTCCTTATCATCATCACACTCTCCTCTACACACTCTCTGCTTCACAAGCAGAGCTTTCTGTTTCATCTCCACCGTTTGACCATTTCTATTGTTTCTGCTTCTGGTGATAGCTTCAAGCTCGAGCTCCAAGTGATTCAATGTAAGTTTTCTTTGATCGTTTGATCCTTCTTACTTGATCACATTTCTTGAACTAAACTTGTCTGCTTCTTTTTTTTTTTTGGTTTTGTAGATGTCAATGACGGAAGAAAGTAAGACGACGAAGCTCGAATCGGCTGGAGACTCTTCGGATGTTGAGAACGGGAACTGTAGCAGTAGCGGAAGTGGAGGCGACACTAAAAAGACTTGCGTCGATTGCGGAACGAACAAGACTCCTCTCTGGCGTGGTGGCCCTGCTGGTCCTAAAGTAAGATCATGATCTAGTGATTTGTGGTTTCCTGTTTAACTGTTTAAGTAGATCTAGTCAAATGTGGGCTGATCTGTTGTTCTTAGGTCTGCTGCAAGCGTGTTTCAGTATAGGTTTTGCTTTATTAGTGTTGATCATAGAGATAAGGAACATAGCTTGTTGATCTGTTTCTATTTTTGTTGTTTCTGTGTCTGGAGTCTTGTTACCCGTTGATAGTATCACTTGTCTGATCAAAGTTTTGTTTTTGTAGTCGTTGTGCAATGCGTGTGGGATCAAGAGCAGGAAGAAGAGGCAAGCAGCTTCAGGAATTAAACAAGAGGATAGTAAGATCAAGAATAACAAAAGCAACGATAGTTTCGCTCTCCACAATCAGACGGTCAAGAAGGAAAAAAGCGACTCAGGAAACGTCAAGAACGCGATCAAGACGGAGGCCCAGGATTGTAATAACAAGAAGAGTGTGAAAAGGGGTAGTAGATTTCTGGATTTTGGATTTAAAGTACCGGTGATGAAGAGATCGGTGGTGGAAAAGAAGAGGCTATGGATGAAGCTGGGTGAAGAGGAACGGGCAGCGGTGCTTCTCATGGCTCTATCTTGTGGTTAAGTTTTTGTTTCTCAGCTCCTCTTTTTTTTGTCTGAATGGTTTAGGAGAAGAGATTTAGGGAAAATAAGTTAGTAAGGAAATGATATGTAATCCTGTCTGATGACCAAGCTAATGTTATGCTACTTATTAATTAATTAATTAATTATCCGTTTTAACTCCAGTAGTAGTAGTTAAGATTTCAATCTTGTGGATGTTTTTAGTTTTAGTAATTTCTAAAAATGCTAATTACTATTGAGTAGAAACATTTGTTTTTTTTTCAAAATTTTTGTAAATTATTTCCAGCTGTTCTCCACTTATATCTCGTACACGATCGATGTGACTTCATATACACGCGCTGTCGTTAGCGCGTGATATAAAAGCCGGGCCAGCTATGAAACAGCTCACGACTGTTATTGGGCTTTTTGTTGGTGACTAAAAAGAGTCGGTGATTGAGACAACACAATCTGCGCGCCCCTCCCTATATTCTCATTTTTCCTTCTATTCTTTTTTGTTTTATTTTTCATGTCTCGCTCTCTTTGTTTTTTAGACCCAAAATCTGATTCCGAATATCACCCGAAAATAGTCGAAGTCAAATTCGATCCAATATTAAAAACATGTATTGAGTTATGTGAATATCTTAATCCAACTGGATAATACTAGATATCGAAAGAAAGTCTAAACATATGAAAAATTACAAAATTTTGTTATAAAACATATTTACCTTTTTACTGACATATTATATGTATTGAATTATATGAATATCTTAATCCAACTGGATAATACCAGATATCCAAAATAGTCTAAATATATCAAAAATTACACAAATTGTTGTCATAAAACATATTTCCTTTTTTACTTATTATATGTATTCTCCTTGTTTGAAACTCCAATTTATTTTTTTTAATATTTGCATTTAAATATAAATTTAGATAAATTGCTAATCTGTGGTAAAATTAGACGATCAAGAACCCTAAATGTCCTCAGGCTTTATGTACGACTGAGGACGAAAATACAAACACACATTCGATGAAAACACAAAGAATCATTGAAGGGTCTACTCTTAAAGAGCATACGTGAGATCAGACAAGAATATTGTCGATGGAGTATCCTTCAAAATCAAACTCGTTATCTACCGATGGAGGTCCTTCCTGCATTTGATAAAACGGAGAATAAAGTTAAAAGTTATAACAACAATATTCATATCATTCTCATCTCATAATAGTATAGAAATGAAACCTGCTCGAGAAGTGCGCTCATGAGATCTTCTTGATTATACTCCTCGTGAAACATCATTGGTGTTGCCTGAGGACAAGTCACCGTCTCTGTCTTCACTCTAACCGAACCACCATCATTCATGTAAACCTGGTTCATGTGATTCACACTTCGCCTTTGAGGCTGCTGCTGGTTCTGCCCATGCTCAGCCATTAACTCTGCCTCCCGCTTTCTTTTATGAGTGAAAGATGAAGAGTAAGCTTCTGAAGTCGAAAAAGCTGATGCTGAGTTCCGCTGATCCCACTCGTTCACTCTGTTGTGCTGTTGCTGCTGGGGAAAGTCGTTGAATACGTCGTAGCTCAAGTTACCAAACCCTGCAGCATCTGGTGTACTTGCCAAGGGGAAGCTGTTGTTGAAGACCGAGTGTGTAGCTGGTAACACTCTGCCGCTGTTTCTAACCACCGCCGAATCAGCGAGAAGGCTTCTTCTTGACAACATCGATTGTTGCTGCTGCTGCTGAATTGATGGCCCTAGCTGATCCGCTACACGCATACCAGCCATTTGTTGCTGCTGCTGCTGCAAGCGCATGTGACCCGTTGGGACACCGTCAAACAAACTCATCTGCTTATTACCACAACCACTGTTCATCATCATCTGCCCATGCCCATCTCCAAATCTTGATTTCGAGTTTTCGAAGCGGGAGATGTTTCTCTGATGTGCTGACATTATCCCCGGTTTAATGAGTGAAGAAGACCGACCAAGGCCAGCTGCTTGGAGCTGTGCGAGGCTCTGACACGGGAGCTGACCCGCAAACCCGTTCAACGGACCTAAACTCGGATCTTGACTACTCATAAACGAATGGTTCACGCTTCCCTGGTGCTGAGATACTCCTTCAAGCCGTCTTAGATATATCCTATACTTCTGCAGTTCCACAATGTCACAAAATCTTAGGTACACATCGACAAAAAATGTAAATACTGTTATAACAGGGCCGGATCTAGATACAGCCGCGCGATTTTGGTCTTCAAAAATTTTGGAGGTTTTTGTAAATAGGAATAATCTCTCAAATTACAAAAATAATTTTCAAGTTCTTCAAGAAATGTTTATAGCCATGGAAATCTGAGATCCGGACGTAAGTATAAAAAGTCACAAATCATATACCTGAAGGTGACTGGCTACGTTTTCTCTCGTTAGTCCAGGTACATTCATCATCTCCAAAATCTTCTTAGGAACCGCTTCTGCATTGAATCAAAAGATTAGACCAGAAAACACAAATGCATAACAAAACAATTGTTTTTTTGTGATTACTTACTGTCAACGCCGAGATGATTCACAGCAGCCAAAAACTGTTGATGCAACTCAGCAAACCAAACCACACGTGGTTTCTTCAAACTCGAAGCGCCCTCTTCTTTGTCATCCCCTTTCTCCTCTACTTCCTCTTCCTTCCGCTTCCTCCCTTCATTATTACCTGAAGACGAGTTGTTATCACCATCACCACCATCATCACCCTCCCTCTGCTGCTGCTGCTGCTGCCTGTCCCCACCGGTCTCTTCAGCACTTCCAGAATGTTCCGAGACGTTCCGCTTCTTATGCACCACATGCTGCCATATATTCTTGAGCGCCTCGACGCGTACGGGTTTGATTAGGTAGTCGACTGCACCGTGAGTCACTCCTTTCAACACAACGCTCTTCGAATCATCCGCAGACATCACTAAAGATATATATAAAGATTTCAAAACATTCAGATCTTCAAGACATGAATAAAATGAGACATGTTTTATGGGATTGTTAAAACGTAACTGATATCAGGTAAGTCCATCTCTAGACCAACGTGTTCGTGGAGCTTGAAGCCGTTCATGTCAGGCATGTGGACGTCGCTGATGACAATATCGAAACCGTTCTTGTTCTTCCGAAGCAGAGACAATGCGATCTCTGCTCTGTTACACTTGGTTACTGTAATAAAACAGAACAGAGTAAATCTTTTAGTTAATATCAGAGACAAAAAAAAAAAAGTAACAAGATCATTAAATACATTTAAATCAAAATACCAAGAATCAATCTGAAGGATCTCTTGAAGATTAAAAAATGATTCAAAACAGACCACTGAGCTTATGTATATATATATATATACTCTGAATCTAACAGTTATTCGGTGAACATTTCTAGTCAATTCCAAACAGTGGTTTGGTGAAAGTTATTAGTCAATTTCAAAGATGTGTCTTCTATATTTAGCTTAAGTCAAATCACCGTATCAAAAAATTACCAAAACAATTTCGCAAATTGGACCAAGAATTCAATTCAAGAAAGACCATGATGATGAACCTCTGGATACTTTTGAGATTAAAATGTAAAAAAAAAAAAAACCAGAATTTTGAAATGGAACCTCTGTAGAGACAAGTCCTAAGCATCCTCTCTAAGATCATATGAGACAATGTGGATCATCGTCCACGACCAGAACTCTAAGAACCGCCAGAAACGGGTCGGAGTTCAAGCTACAAGCTCGAGATTTCCCTCTCTGTTAAAAAACAAAACACTGCTCTCGTTGAGAGTCGAACTCAAGACCTCCCGCTTACTAAACGGGTGCTCTAACCAACTGAGCTACGAGAGCTTCTTGGTAGCATTTACTGCCTAACCAAAAAGAAAATAAGCATAGAAATTACAGTATCGACAACAACTTTTTTTTTTGAACTATTGTCAACAATACAATAAACACTGATAATGATATGAACGAGAAAACTCTCAAATAACTCTTTCAAATATGTACCAATTACATAACAAAAAGCCTCCACAGTAACACAGATGAGGTATCGCAGTCTGTACAAAAACTCTCACGCCCCTTCAAAAGTATCTGAACATTAAACTATCACTCTTTTATTTAATTAGTTCAGGGTTTAGAAATGACTATATAATAAAAGTAATCATCTCCAAGCCGCACAACCACTATGCGATACGAAGTGTCTAAAGTCCGGCAACATAACCTTCAACCGCCTCAGCCACTCTTCAGCTTCTCGTAGCAAAGCGACGACTCTCTGACTTTCTTCCACGTCGCTTTCTGGACTCCACACCGACATCTTAAACTTGTAAGATGCCAGACCGAAAGTGGGCAACGTAAGCTTCGATGGTGCTACCGATTTGCTTGAGCTTTGACCGTTCTCACTGCTGCTTGTACCTTTACAAAAATTGATATAATAGTTGTTTTATTAATGAGCTTGTTTCTAGAATGCGTTTCATATGTGTGTATGCAAAGATGGCTTACTTCGAGAGGGTGTTGATAAGGAGTGGAAGGTTAAGAAGCAAGCGTCGAGGTTTTGTAACGATTGACCTAATGGTATTCGGTATATCGGGTACCTGAGCGAATGTGAGAGAAGAAACAAGATTTAGATTTGGAAAATGAAAATGTGTAGAAATGAGGGGTTAGATTAGATACAGTACCAAGCAACAGAGACCCAACTCGAAGGGGATAGATCACAGCTCCTGTATGTTCTGAGTGCTGGAAATTGTGATGACAGGTTTGATATCTGCAATTTTGAAGATTTAAGAATGATTACGAGACAGAACACCATGCTAATCAACGCCGAGCCACTTGTGTTTTCATATTATAAGCAAAGATAATATAAAAACTTGCCTTGTCTGTCAATGGTTCACGGCCAAACGGCATGGCAGCCTCAAGATACTCAAAGACGAGATCACCAGGAGAGTCTTCACTCTCATCACTCGAAGAGCCAAAGCATGGTTTCTCCTCCAAAGAGACTCTGTACAAGCTCTGAGAAATGTCTCTAGGCGAATCACCATCACTTTCTTCCCCAGCTCTTCTGTTAAACGCACATTAAAACAAAACAGTTAATGGCTGAATATGCAACTGCTAACTATCAGCTTTTCCTACTTCAGTTCTACAAGAGCAAAGAAGCAAAACCCTCTTTATGCAAAAAGATAATAAGACTCACCTCCTAGTTACACAAGCTCTTCTTGATGGGTCCTCATAAAGCTGGATTCCAGAGAGATAGGGAACATAATACTGAACAACCGAGTCGATCCCATTCAAGAGAAGAGGAACCCCAACACCATAAGCACTCCACTCCTCAAATGAATCCCACAAATCATTCAGCAGGAAGTAAGGACAGAACTCCGGTCCACGGGTTCTCCAACCCTTGGTGCTTGTCTGAATCAAATCAAAAAAAGAAACCACAACAGCATCTTATCAAACAAAGCAATCAAACTTGAAGAATCACAATAAAGTAATGATCTTTAATCAATACGAACACAAACCCAAGTCGTGTGTATTACCATAGGCAAGTACTGGGTCCGAACGGCGGGAGTGGTGCAATCGAGAAACCGCCCCAAATTCGACCCGACCCGACCCGGCACAGAGCAATCGGATGTCGAGCACTCGTCGGGAGCGGGTAAAGGCCTCTTCTCCTCCTTCTTCTGTCGATCGAGTATCTCCTCCTTGGCCTCCTTGTTCGTCTTCTCCTGTTCCTCTTGCTCGAGTCTCTTCTTCTCACGCTCCTGTTGCAGTTTCCTGATCTGAGGAGGGTTGTAGAACCGATTCTCGCCGCGGATCCTACGGGTTGTCGACATTCTTCAGGCCGGTCGATGATGAGAAAAAATAGAGAGAGTAGTTGCGGGGGATCGTACGCGTCTTTTGTTGTTGTTCGTACTCGTTGTCTTCTTCTTCTTCTCTCTATTAAGAGCAGTTTGAAAAAAGTGAAGGATGTGTTTTTGGGTTTTAAGATTTTTGTTTTTGTGAATTAAGGATAAGATCTTTTGAGTATTAAGTTGGAGATTGATGGATTTTGTTAGTTGATGGAATTATTATTTTTCGTTAATTAGTAATTTATTATATTCATGTGAATAATTAAAAATAATATGGAAAATTTTGTGGCGAGAATCGGTTTTACAATTATCTAACCAATATTGTTTGAAAATAATAAGATTTTGGTAATACGATAACTAATCAAATTTAACATCAAAATAAAGTATGAAGGTAATTTTGTTATTTTTGAGAAAAATACTAGATTTTGATTAGAACTTTTAAAACGCGAGATAATTTTTCTTACAAAATTCAATTATATATAATTTTGATACACTTTTACTAAAAAATTATGATACCAGTTTATTTTATTATGTAATTTTTTAGTTATCTTAAATAAAAGCAATTTCATATTTATGAAAATATAAATATGCTAATCCATTCATTTAACTTACTTTAAATTACATTAAAATATTTTGTAGTATTTAACTTTTAAAACATTTAGTTATACTATCTCTGTATTTAAAAGATTAAAGTTTTAAGTTTTTTGGCATTTTTAGAAACTATAAATATTTTATTATTATTTTTTAGTTTTACTAATAAAGCTTCACCACATACGCATTTAAATTTATGTTTTAGTTTTAAAGTAAGATGTATTAGTTATACTATAAAATATTAATTTTCAAAACAAAAGCAAAATCTAGAATATTTATTATTTAAATAAAAATTGTGTTTATATTTAAAATTTCATTATAAATTATTCAAGTGTTTTGAATCAATTATTGCTTTATCAAATAATTTGTCTATATTGATTTTGGTATTCATTTTATACTCAGATTCTTATCCTCAGATTGTAAACAAAGAAAATTATCCGGCCAAAAGATGGTTAATATAGATTAATAAATTTTAAAAAGAATCACAAACATTCTTTTTCTACCATGAGCCATTCTATTCATGTTTTTTTTGTATTAGTGTTCCAGAATATCATAATTGTATAACTAAACTTTAAAGATATAAATTGGAATGCAAAATCGTGAAAGCAATAAAGGTTTTTTGTTTTAATATAATCAGAGCCGACCATGATCTAAAGCAGAAAAAACTTAAATTCTGCATAAATTCTGACCATCAATAAAATAAGTATTTAACGACCAACAATTTACACAAAAATGCAATTGCCTATAGTGTATTGGTTAATTGTGCATTATGATTTCAAGAGAGGTTGGATTTGAATCCTTCCAAATACATAATTACTTTTCAGCCATTTTTTGTTTTGTTTAGAGCTTATGGCTTAAAATAATTAGGACCGGTTCTAATTATAATACACAACTACACAAGAAAAGAAACATAGTTTTATACTCAAAAGCAATCGTGTCCATCCACCACCATTAATGTGATTATATATAACGGGTTGTGAAGCTTAAAGTTCAGATAATGATTAATTAGTATCTAATCCTGATTAGAGTGATAATCCGAATGGAATGCTTTAAGCAGATGCAACAAATCTAAATTCCAAACGTGCCTTCTCCTTTCTTATATCCCTTTGGACTTAACCTTAAATGGATTACCTACTCATCACCAAGAAATCCACGTACGTCGTTAATGACGAAAACACCCCTAACTCAACTGCCCAAGATGCTGACGTGTTCATAACCTTTCAAGTAATTTCGACCTTCGAGAAAAAAGTAAAAAAATAACAATTCATGAATCATAACGATCCTCGCTTTCTCCATTCTTCTCTGCGCGACGTTCCATGAATGCCCCCAAATCGGTTGAATTCTGGATAAATCGGAGCTTCGATTCATGCATCATGATCGATTCCTGTTGAAGAATCTTCGTCGTATCGTTTCAGCGAGGGTTATATAATTCCCTTGAATCTGCGAGGAGTGAAATTGGATTCGAAAAGTTTTGGAAGATCAGAGATGGCGGCGGGTGCAATGGTGACCGCCACGGGAGCAGTGGTGGTTCTGTATCTGCTGGGAAGGCGGATCGTGTGGGCGAGAGGAGGGGAAGATGATTCGGAGCTGGGTAAATCGGGGAGATCCGGAAGGAGGAGGATCGTGAGGAGGCCGGCTCAAGCGCCGGCGACTTGGCTCGAGACTATTTCAACTCTTTCGGAGACGTTGCGGTTTACGTATTCGGAGACGCTGGGCAAATGGCCCATCGCCGATCTGGCGTTTGGTATTAACTATTTGATGCGTAGGCAGGTTTGCACCTTCTGATCTCTACCTCAATCTTCTTCTTCTTCTTATGAGTTTTCGGATTTAAGGCTTGAATTTCAAAATTGGATTCACAATTTAGCAAGCTCGCTTGATTTTTCTTTATTATTATGTATATGTAAAAAGAGTTGTTTTCATCTTTGTGGTGGCTATTTTGAGGAGTATTATGTCGTTATACTTCCTTGATAAGTCATGTTTTGTGGACTTTGTCTTTGTTTGTTCATAAATGTGTGGACTTTGTCTTTGTTTGCTTATGAAGCTGACTAGCGTATAGTGATGGGAACTGCGTGTAGTTTAGCTGTTTACAGTGCAAAGTGTATTTCTTTTAGAGACATTGGACGTGACATTGCCTGCTTGCATGTTTTTCAGGGGAATTTTTCTACTGCTAGTGTTTATGCGGGAAGTAATTGTGTAGAGTTAAAAGGACCAGAGATTATCATTGAGTTGACGGAGTTACTGAGGTTTTTGACACTCTGTATGCTTTTCTCCAAGAAGCCTTTTCCTGTGTTTCTCGAGACTGCTGGTTATTCTCATGAAGATGTCCTTCTTCAGAAGCCTAAAGCTGGGGTATGTCATGTCTATTTGTTTCTTTACCTTCGTGCTATTACTCGTGATGATTAGCTTGTTTATGGTAACTATATACCGTCTTTTACCGTGATTTTCATGCTTTTTGGATAACTTCTCTTAGGAATGTGTGTTTTGGGAGATAACAATATATCTTCCTCACAATGATTGGTCTTCAGTACTAAACGTTGGACTTAGGAGCTAGGAAGAGTTTTATTAGTTGAGTTTTCTTTTTTGAAATAATGACTATCATGCTGGTCAACATGGAAATCAAGATCAAGGGGAAGCTTGAAATGAGATCAGTGCCAATTGTTTTTGTCTGGTTGACATTTTTTTTTTGAGTTTTGGTTTTTTGTTTAGTTTATTTCGGGATCCATGATCAATTGTTTTTGGGGTCCTGCAGATTTTGCAGCCTGCCTTCACGATAATACGTGATACCAATTCAAAATGTTTCCTGCTACTGATTCGCGGAACTCATAGCATTAAAGATACACTTACAGCAGCAACTGGTGCAGTGGTCCCTTTCCATCATTCAGTGTTGCATGATGGTGGTCTAAGCAACTTAGTCTTAGGTTATGCACATTGCGGTATGGTTGCTGCAGCTCGTTGGATTGCTAAACTAAGTGTTCCTTGCCTCATCAAGGCCCTTGACGAGAATCCTAGTTACAAAGTTCAGGTAATGCTCTGTATGTAGCGATTCTTTCTGGATTCACAGATTACTGTTGCGTTCTGTAGATTTAAATCGACCTAGGCACTGCAGGTGGTAAAATGCACAAACATCGAAGTTAACTTAACTGTTTTTCACATACAAATCTCAATTCCTTTGTACATGCGTGTTAGAGAGATAATTGACACTTATCAAATGATATGCATTCTTTGAAAAGTCCTTTATCTACTGCATTGGTCGTTTCTAAGCAGCATATTTTTATTTCAGATTGTTGGTCATTCTCTTGGGGGTGGGACAGCTGCACTTTTAACCTATATTCTTAGGGAGCAAAAAGAGTTTGCCTCGGCTACTTGCTTTACTTTTGCACCAGGTACATCCAATTTATCATCAATCGTGGTATTTTCTTGTCGGTTATGTTATGCTCTCCCCTCCTTTTATGTAATTTTATTTGAACAACTTGCAGCTGCTTGCATGACTTGGGATTTAGCAGAATCAGGCAAGCATTTCATTACTACTATTATTAATGGATCTGATCTCGTCCCAACATTTTCTGCTGCGTCTGTCGATGACCTTCGTTCTGAGGTTCGTGACATGCTTTGCCTTTATGTGATGCTAGTATCGCATGTTTCATTTCATTCTACCATCATATTATATAGTCCTGATAATAAAATGACTAACCTTGGTATATTAAATAGTGGATACAAGTCTGAGTTTTATCTAGTTGTTCAACAGAAAATGAGGACTACGGTTTTAGTTGTATCAACTTTTGCTAGCCCTGATTTGAATTTTCTGAAAAAGTATTAATGTACATCCAATTTTCATACAAATAAGATCCCCTTTTCTGGAATGTTGGCAGGTAACCTCGTCCTCCTGGTCAAATGACCTGCGTGATCAGGTTGAGCACACCAGGGTCCTTAGTGTTGTTTATCGGTCTGCAACAGCTATAGGATCACGTTTGCCGTCTATAGCCAGTGCGAAAGCAAAAGTGGCTGGTGCTGGGGCGATTCTGCGGCCTGTCTCAAGCGGCACTCAGGTAAAAAACTGTTGTTCATAATACCAATCTCTTGAGCGAGTGGTTGCGGATTTATGAGTGAATGGGTGTATGTTGAACAACGAAATAAATAGTTTCGTGGAATGGTTTTTGTTTGTTTGTCATGGTGATGATTGATGGTGGAAAATTTGTTCAGGTCATGCTAAAGCGTGCACAGGACGTAGCGCAAGCCGTAGTGCAGACTCGTTCTTCTCTCTCATCATGGTCTTGCATGGGACCACGTCGCAGAGCGATCAGCTCTCAGCTTAACTCTAAAGTCACAGACTTGCCTGAAGCCTCCGCTATAATACCTGAAAGAAGAAGCACAGAAGCTCTACTGGCTCAAACCGTAGTGATAGACCGAAAGGCTCACAAGAGAACAGAGCATTGTTCTTCAAGCAGCAGTGATTCTGATCGTGATGAACCAGAAGAAGAAGATGAGCCGTTGATCTCAATAGACCAAGTGATCACTGAAACATCTTCAATAGACGAAGACGTGACAGAAGGTGAGCTATGGGACGAACTGGACAAAGAGCTGACTCGACAGGAGAAGGAAAGAGCCAGCGGAGCCATGGAAGAAGAAGCAGCGGCAGCGAAGGAGATAACAGAGGAAGAGACTGTCATTACAGGAGGCAGTGACTCCTCCAACGTACAGAACCAGAGTCCGGTTTCAGCATCGTCATCTGACTTTATAGAGAGCCAGCGGTTCTACCCGCCTGGTAAGATAATGCACATAGTGTCGGTGACAGAGACAGAATCTGAAACAGAGCATGATGAGGCTGTGGTGGTGGAGACAAGGACGGCAACGGTGGAGCGTGTGAGATTATACGAGACGCCAAGAGAATTGTACAGAAAGATGAGGCTGTCGAGAACAATGATCAATGATCATTACATGCCAATGTATAAAAAGATGATGGAACTCTTGATTACAGAGCTCGAGTGTGACCTACACTCTTCATGAGCTTTCCTACAGTCAGCATCAACTGTACATTATTTAATATTTATACACAGTTTAATTTACATGCTATTTTTTTCGATGTAAAGAATATAGTATTATCTAATAATTGATAGTGATTATTTTAGGCTTACTGTAATCGAAAGGCACCTCTAATATTCATTGATTGTATTGTGTTTCATGCAACTGTAAAAGAAAAAGGAGATATGCCCGTTTTACTCCTCTCGATAAACTTTACTAGTGACCCATCCTAATCATTAGCAGTATCACACAATACTTACAATAACATCAAGCTACTAAGTATATGTACAAAGGTTGCATACCGCTAAACTGTTGTCGGTAACCATATGAACTTGATGTTGGTAACCAGATGAACTTGCTACATCGTTTTCTTTCCCTTTAAATTCCATCCCACCAAACTGATTTCAGAAAGTTCATCTGTTATTCCGCAAATCTCCTCTTTGATTTCTTCTTCAGAAATGTGTTCATCAAACTCCATTCTAACATCTGGCATAAGCTTCATCATGTCTAGAGGTCCTGCTCCCACTTCTGCTTCCACGTCCACTTCCACTTTCACTTCATTGGCTATGTTAGCTAGCTTTGCATCCATCTCTACACTGAATTTCCATTCCAGCATTTTCATTGCTTCTGACATGTATGGTCTGTCTACATGCAAGCGGTTTATGCACAAAATACGAACATTAACCATCAAAAGAGCTTCTTCTCTGTCATAAGCTTACAGCCTTTAATCCACAAGATCTACATACTTGTTCTGATTCCACAAAAGACTGCCTAAAAAAATATAATACATTCAGTACGTAACTCAGGTTTTGATATTCAAAACTTTCTTGATACAACATATTTTTTCTTTATTTATTTATCCATTCTGCAAAGTAGAGGTTTGCTATGGAATCTGAACGGTTGTACTCTTCCCGCACACAATCATTAAAGCAAACACTCAAGAGCTGTACACATCAGATTTGTCTTACAAGTGGCCTTTCATGGCATACTCTGGATCTCAATAACCACTGCATCCATTCACTATATCAACAACTAGTTAGTTAAATCTCTCAGGTGAAAATATGATGTACTTTGGTCTGGTTTTCACTTACGGAGTTTCAGCATGATTAGTCGTGATGTGTGATTCATCCTTATGAAACAACCTGGCTAAACCACAAAGTCTGCAATCTTAACATTCAAATCCTTGTTCAGCAAGATGTTTGAGGCTTTGATGTCCATGTGCAGAATCTTCAGGCATGATTCTTTTTGGATATAAGCTAAGCCTCTTGCTACCCCTATGCATATTTTTTGCCTCGTTGGCCAATCCAAGCTGATTTGAGTTTCTTATGGACCTAATATATATATATATATATATATATATATATATATAGTGCAAGAGAACACTTACTCTCAAGTCAGCAACAACTCATACACTAAAAGAAGCAGAGGTGGATCATATGTTTTGTCAAAGCGACTTACAAAGAGTGATCCAGCAAGGTTGTTGTTCTTCACAAACTCATACACTAGCCAGAGCTGCTTTCCTCCAACGCAGAACCCATGTAATCTCACCATATTAGAATGTTGCAACGCTGAGATGACACCAACCTCGTTCAAAAACTATATACCCCCTTGCTTTGACCTCTCCGCAAGCTGCTTCACAGCAATTGCAGTGCCGTTGGTCAACATTCCCTTATACACCTTACCGAAGCTTCCTTCACCAATCTTGTTTGCTTCACTGGAATTGTCTGTGGCAGCACTGAGTTGCCTTCGGAAGAATCTGGTGGTGTTGAAATTCTTCTTTTTGAACTCTGCAACAAGCAGGACATTGAAGACAATCAAGTAGCTAATTAATGGCTACTTGGAAAATGTTTTCCAGAGCATCAACTTCTGCTACACTAAACCCTAAACCAACCTCAAGGATACACTAAACCAAACTGTGAGGGGGTAACCTCTTTAGAGCATTTTCAACAAACCCCCTCATTTTAAAGGGGGAACACCTTCAAAATAAGAGGATGAAGGTATGTTACTCCATCATCCATCAGTCACTTTCAAATTTATTTTTAAAAGAATTAATAATTTACACTTTAGTCCACAATATTATTAATAATTAACTATAATAACTAAACTATTAAAAACGAATAAAACATACTATTTGAAACATATTTTAAAAAATATTTTAATATGTAATAAAATATAACGGTAAATAGTACAACAAATGTTAAAAATAAAATTTTGATCGAAATATTTTTAAGAAAACATAATGATAAGTACTAAAATATGATATATATATATATATATATATAAAGTTATTCATGCGATTGTGAAACATATATAGTTGTAGAGACTAAAATGAAAAGTAAATAGTTTTTTAAAGGGGTCAACAGTGCATTCTCAAATTTGAGGACGTACTATTGAACTCCTTAAAATTTGAGAGGATGTTGGAGTGCAAAATCCCTCAAAAAATGAGAGGATAAGGGGATGTTGGAAATGCCCTCAAGAAGACAACAAAATAACCGAAGAAACAAACTTGTAACCCTCTTTTAAGTAGGCAGTTAACATTTACTTAACAAATCAACAAAGCTTTGATAGTACCTCGTTCCGGACGACTTTGGATGTTAGAAGACCTTTAAACCAGAATACCACAGACAATCAACAGCAAGAAAAGTACAGCCAAACCAACCTCCATTCCTACCCATATGCGTGAATTTGAATTTGAAGAGATCTCATTCTTAACTGAAGAAACAAATGTGTATTTTGTTAGATAATCAGAAAACCAATAATTTTTTTTCGTTTTAGCATATTTACCTCGATTAAAAGCTACAGCTGATATAAAAGGACCATAAACACTTTTTTACAGGAGTGGCTACAGTCCTTTTCCCAGCCCAATACAAGTGTATCTCCATAGCTCATATTTTTTACTGTGACTGGTAATGTCTTCACAACAACATTTTCAATACCTCCAGCCTCCTCGGCGATATTGAAATCTTTCAGAACAAGTACTCCATGCATGCATTATGTCAAGCAGTTTAGATCAGATTCCCGATTGGTTATATATTATTATTCAAACAGCAAGACTCAAAGTTGTTACCTGAATATGTATGTCAAAGAGGAGTTTACCCAAGTTCGTGTAACTCTTACTATCCATGAACACTGTTTCAACAAAGTGTAGAGACACCTTGTAATTTTCGCTATTGAGACGCAATATATAATATATCAAAGAGATCTGTGAAAGTCATTCTTGAGTGTACAATTCGGGATTTTCCACTCCTCTGAGTTTGGATGGATCCGACCAGATGGTTGTTCCTTTGAGAACACCACGAGAATCCTACAAAGATTCCTAGATTGTTCGAGAACCATCGCGTATTTTTATAGTGACTAGATTTTGATATTCAACTACAACAGCTTGTTTTATTTGTTATATTCATTCTGCAAGTAAAATTGGTTTTTTATCTTTTTATTTTTAATAGAGACTTATCTACTCATACACACGTATTAATTATCCTAAACATTTTTATTTATATTTTGTACACTCACTTGAGTTGTATGTTATAATCTTCTATTTGATGGTGTACATATGTTTGGTTTTCAATTTATTTTGCTTTGTAAGTTTATTTTATTTGCTTATATTATGCTCAATAATAAATTAATTTTTACATTATGTTTTAACTTCGTATATTTGTTTATACTTTTAGTTTTTTGGATCTATTGGTGTTTATTGCTTATTTTGTGTATACATTTAATTTTTAACTTTTTAATTAAGTACATTTGATCTTTTAATATATGCATTTTTGTTATATACACAATTCCTTCTTCTATATTGAAAAGTTTATTTGATTACATCTGTTAGTGGGATAGTACGTATACAATCATGTTTTAATAGCATACATTTTACATGAGAAAATTATAACGTCTATTGATTACATTATCATAAGGTTTTAATGTGAATATGTGGCTTTATAGGTTCTCTGCCTGCAAGTATATGGAATTGAGGTTTTTAGTGATAAAATCTTATAAATGTTTCATTTCTTTGTACATAGAATTGGTTAGATTTACGAATTAAATGAAATCTATTTCTAATTATAACAAAATCTGTTTATAAAAATATGATAATATCTTAATAAAAATTTCAAATATTTTTTATAAACAATGCTTTAGTTAATATGTACTTAGTATTATAATATTATTATAAATTAATGGCATTTAATATTTTATTAGTATAATACAAAATACAAATTATGTCCTATTGTATTAATTTTATAATTAGAGTATATATTATAGTAAAATAGAATTATTATATGAATTAAATATGAAAACTATATTGAATGGGTAGAATACCCTGTTATATTTTTAAAACGTGCTTAATTTCATTTATATAAAATAAAATAAAATATTATTCAGAGTTAAAATAGAAAATTCATAAAATATTTAATATTTTTATATAAAATAAAATTATTAACATATATAATTTTTATTTTACAACTATATATATATATGAAAAAATTTCAAATGTTAACCACGAGTTTGATACCAGTTTTCAAAATTATAATTAATAAATAGTTATTTTCATAAATATTCTTTTAATATTAAATCTTAAACAATAATCAGTAAAGTTTAAATTTTCAAAGTTATAGAATGGTGGTTGTTTACCTTAGGAAAGATCTCTGTCTCTTCGTGGAAGGAAAGTAGAAGATAAGAAGAAGAGAGAGAGAAACATTCTATTTCTTCCTAGTTCCTTCCATTATATTATTACTTATTTAATTAAGAGAACGTTCCGATCGAAGTTCCTCCAATTTTTCAATTACAAATAGAAAAAACAAAATGAGGAATCAGAGCAAAGTCTATCCTCTTCTTCTTCTTCGAGACACAGTTCGATTCTGATTAGGAAGATCGTCCCGCGTCCGGTTTTAGATTTTTGCGTGAACCAGTGTCCTCGGGGGCATAACCACCACACAAAACAGAGAGAGAGAGATGGATAGTAGAG
Organism: Brassica nigra; assembly: GCA_016432835.1. Lineage (NCBI taxonomy): Eukaryota > Viridiplantae > Streptophyta > Magnoliopsida > Brassicales > Brassicaceae > Brassica > Brassica nigra. The sequence goes on along the minus strand of CM028247.1, from coordinate 7,666,570 downwards.
CTGATATACTTATCGGGGAGACTGACAATTACGATGGCGTAACCGTAACCATGGATGAACCAATGGATGCTGAAGTTTTCACCCACAGGCTCAGGGCTTCCCTTTCCCTTTGGAGAGAACAGGTCTTTTTTACACCCCTTTTCTCAGATTTCAAACCCCTTTGACTATGCGAAAATGATTTTTTTTTTTTGAATTTGAAGAGGAAGAAGGGGATTTGGATAAAGCTACCTCTTGGATTAGCTAACCTTGTGGAGTCTGCAGTTAGTGTAAGATATTTGTTTTTGATAAATTTTATCTTGATTTGTTTGTTGACTTTTTTTTTGTGTGTGTGTGTGTGTGTGTGGTTTCAATTCATCAGGAAGGGTTTAGGTATCATCACGCAGAGCCAGAGTACTTGATGCTTGTCTCTTGGATCTCTAACACCCCTGACACTATCCCTGCCAATGCTTCTCATATTGTTGGTGTTGGTGCTCTTGTCCTCAACAAAGCCACTAGAGAGGTACCATATTTTACCCCCCTTCTTCTTCTTTGAATCCTCTCAAAGGACTAAAACCGAGATGAAACTAAACCAAATTCAATGAGCGCAGGTCCTCGTTGTGCAGGAAAAGAGTGGTTATTTCAGAGACAAAAATGTCTGGAAGCTCCCTACTGGTGTTGTCCACGAGGTTTTTTTTTTTACATCACTTCTTTCTTTTTGTTTTTTTCCTGTCATCTTTCTTGTCCAATAAGGATCCCTAGCTCCTTGTGTCTGATAGACAGTAACAAGTGAACCGAAAAGTAAAACAATCCAGAGAGAAAGGTGATAAGGTTTTGGAAGATATGTAGGGGCTTTACTCTTTAGCTATAATAAATCTAGAATATGATTATGATTGGCGAGCAACTACTAAGCGCTTGGCGTATAAAAGGTTTCATCTAGTAGAGTTGAGAGAGTCTCTTATTAATCAAGTCTATCTTGTTAGTGATTTAGATAAAGAACAGAAGCATTAAAGTGTCTACAAAAACTTTGCGCCATAAACGTCTTTTTAAATATTTAGCTTTTTAAGCTAGGGAGTATATATTAATTGTCCATGGAAATGAAGTTTCTGATCTCAAGTCTTTTTTTTTGGCTGCCTGCCTTTACAGGGTGAGGATATTTGCGATGGAGTAGCTAGGGAAGTGGAAGAAGAAACTGGTGTATGTATCTATACTGCTTTCATAATCTTTTTTTATACGTCTTTTATTACTTCTGCCACATTATTCTAAAATCTGTGTACTTTTATTGTTGTTTTTTACTTCAGATTGTTGCAGATTTCGTTGAAGTGTTGTCTTTCAGGTAAAATCATGTTTTCCTTGATTTGATCTAAGCTTTACCTCATCAGTTCCTGATTGGTTTACTCTCGTATAGGCAAAGCCACAAAGCATTCTTGAAACAGAAAACGGATCTGTTTTTCCTGTGCGTCTTAAGTCCACGCTCCTACGATATCACTGAACAAAAATCTGAGATCTTGGAAGCTAAGGTATATTTACTATAACCCTTTCTAACTTTTATGAGCCAAGGAGAATGTTTACTGCCACTGCTTATTGTTATATCCAATATCAACTGAACAAAGAACATATCGTTTTGTTTTGCAGTGGATGCCGATCAAAGAATACGTAGATCAGCCATGGAACCAGAAGAAGGAGATGTTCAAGATCATGGCTGAAATCTGCGAGAAGAAGTGTGATGAAGACTACGTGGGATTCTCCACTGTGGAAACGGTCACAGGAACCGGTAAAAAGAGCTTTGTCTACTGCAATGCTGATCACGCCAAGAACCTTTTAGCAACGCGTGACCAAGCATCCTCCTCTTCTCTCTGAACAGCATTCCCATGGATCTATCAGCATTTGTCATTATTGTGTCTTTGCATTTGTATTTGAATTAATAAAAACAAACAGACAAATGCTTCCTTTGGCATTGCCTTAACCGGTTTTAAATTCTCAGCTTTATGTTTCATGGTTATTTCTGGTTTAATCCACTTTCATTTGATTTCCCGGGGCTTTATTTATCCGATATAATTGAAATTCCATTGAACAAGAACATACATATAAAATGTAAATGTTGACACACTCACACACACGGATGTTAATCCGTTTTTATTTAATTTAAACGTTTTCTGTAACGATTGTAGTAAAATAAAGTAGATTTTGATTTTTTTAAAGGAACTTTTGGAAGAAGCTGTGAATGTGTTGATTGATCTCTTCAGGGCTTTCCTCTTGGAGGAAATGTCCAACTCCCTTGAGCACGACGGTTTCATCAAGCAATGGTACGTCTTTCTTGAATCCGCCACCGTTGATGTACTCCTTAGCCCCCGGCGCATTGTACGTCAAATCCTGATCTCCGACTATGAACTTCACCGGTACACCAATCTTAGCACCGGTCCAAGGTGCAGTCAGCTCCCAATTTCTGTTTTTATTTTAAAGCATAAACCCATTGGTTAAAAATTGAAAATCTGTAATAAATTATACTACATACTGAACCGGGTGATATACGTGTACCGGTCAATGTTGCGGTAGTAGTTAATTGGTCCAGTGAAGCCTTTGTTCTGGTACTTGGTGACGTAATAGTCGAGGTCTTCTTGTGTGAGCCACGGTGGTAACGCAGAAGACGCACCACCGTTTTCCGAGCTTTTGAAAAGTTTGCCTTTGGGGAGGTAAAGCGGTCCAGGCGTTTTGTAGCTAAAGAAATCTTTCAACACCTTCTCTGTTCCCAGTGTTTCGAACTCTGCTTCTATCTCTCCAGGTTTCTTCATCGCATAAGCAATCAAAAGATTTAAAACCAAGAAGAAACATAAAATAATTACTCCGGTTTTGAGATTGATCCGGTCTTATTGGACTTCGGTTTGGGTTAATCTAGTTAAATTTTGGTTCGATTTGGTTTAATACATACTTTTAACTTTTAAGCCTATCAAAATGAACTATATATATGATTAATTACCTGAAATCTGCCTAATTTGATTTCGGTTTCATCACAGACGGACCCGGTTTACTTTTGTCTAATTTGATTTTGGTTCGGTTTGGTTTAATACAGATCATTAACTTTTAAGACAATCAAAATGAACTATGATTAATCAATTTACCTGAAACCTGCAGATGTAATAATCGTCACCAAAGACACGTCTCATGGTCGGAATGGGGACACGATCTGGGTACCTCGGAGAGAAGGGAACGCTCATGTTGACCAGTGCCTTGACTTTCTCCGGTCGGTACATACACAGCTGCCACGCGATCATCCCTCCCCAGTCATGACTCACCACGAAAACCGGCTCGTCTCCACCGGTCACTGCGTCAATGAGCAACACCAAGTCTCCGACCATGTTGAAGTAAGTGTAGTCTTCCACTTTCTCCGGCGCGTCTGTGTCTCCGTATCCTCGAAGATCCGGCGCGATGGTCCGGTACCCCAAGGACGAAAGGGCAGTCATCTGGTGCCTCCACGTGTACCAAAGCTCCGGGAACCCGTGGATGAAGAGGATGATCGGGTCTCCTCCAGATCCGGATCCAGGAAGCTCGGCCACGTGCATGTTTATGCCGTTAATCTTGAGGGTTTTGTGCTCTACGCCGTCGAGTCCTGACATGTTCACGGTGGCTGGTTTCTGAAGTGGGTTTGTTTGATCTGGTTGCTTCCCAAGAAAGTGAAGGAATCTATAAAAGAAATGGTTAAGATATGTCCACAAGAACATGAGTTGTTTGATTGTGATACGACGTAAAGCCTGAGCGTACCATTTTAAAGATAGAGAAGGGAAACCCAATGGTCCCCAGTCAAATGTGTTTCACGTGGGATAAAAAAGAAACAACAAAAGACCATGTATTATTTATTGTATAAGACAAATTAACAACTTTGTATACAATACATATTTTCTCGTCTTTTCTTTCGTGCGCTGTTGTCGGCACTGTATAATTAGCACTGTTTAAAACGGTGTTCCAACCATTTTTATTTTATCAAAAATAAAAATAAATACCATTTGCGAATATCAAACTGGCATGTCTATGCATCATCTACGTTTCAGAATCTTGAAACTAATCAAAATTACTTTGTTTCTTTATATTTTACAGAAAATCCACAAATGATCAGAGTGGTCATTAGGGGTGGGCGTTCGAGTACCCATTCGGATTCGGTTCGAGTCTATTCGGGTTTCGGGTTCTCGGGTCAAAGATTTCAGCCTTATTCGAATATTCCTAAATTTCGGTTCGGGTTCAGTTCGGATATTTGCGGGTTCGAATCGGGTTCGGATAATACGTAGATCAGCCATGGAACCAGAAGAAGGAGATGTTCAAGATCATGGCTGAAATCTGCGAGAAGAAGTGTGATGAAGACTACGTGGGATTCTCCACTGTGGAAACGGTCACAGGAACTGGTAAAAAGAGCTTTGTCTACTGCAATGCTGATCACGCCAAGAACCTAGTCGCAACCCGTGACCAAGCATCATCCTCTTCTCTCTGAACAACATTCTCATGGATCTCAGCATTTGTCATTATTGTGTCTTTGCATTTGTATTTAAATAAAAGCAAAACCATCTTTCTGGGATAAATGCTTCTTCCTTTGGCATTGTCTTAACCGGTTTTAAATACTCAGTTTTATGTTTCATGGTTATTTCTGGTTTAATCCACTTTCATTTGATTTCCCGGGGATTTATTTATCCGATATAATTGAAATTCCACTGAACAGGAACATACATATAAAATGTAAATGTTGACACACACACACGATTGTGGTAAAATAAAGTAGATATTGATTTTTTTAAAGGAACTTTTGGAAGAAGCTGTGAATGTGTTGATTGATCTCTTCAGGGCTTTCCTCATGGAGGAAATGTCCAACTCCCTTGAGCACGACGGTTTCATCAAGCAATGGTACGTCTTTCTTGAATCCGCCACCGTTGATGTACTCCTTAGCCCCCGGCGCATTGTACGTCAAATCCTGATCTCCGACTATGAACTTCACCGGTACACCAATCTTAGCACCGGTCCAAGGTGCAGTCAGCTCCCAATTTCTGTTTTTATTTTAAAGCATAAACCCATTGGTTAAAAATTGAAAATCTGTAATAAATTATACTACATACTGAACCGGGTGATATACGTGTACCGGTCAATGTTGCGGTAGTAGTTAATTGGTCCAGTGAAGCCTTTGTTCTGGTACTTGGTGACGTAATAGTCGAGGTCTTCTTGTGTGAGCCACGGTGGTAACGCAGAAGACGCACCACCGTTTTCTGAGCTTTTGAAAAGTTTGCCTTTGGGGAGGTAAAGCGGTCCAGGCGTTTTGTAGGTTAAGAAATCTTTCAACACCTTCTCTGTTCCCAATGTTTCGAACTCTTCTTCTATCTCTCCAGGTTCCTTCATCACATAAGCAATCAAATGATTTAAAACCAAGAAAAAGTTAAGTACTCTGGTTTTGAGATTGATCCGGTCTTATTGGACTCTGGTTTGGATTAATCTTACTCCCTCTATTTTATATTATAAGTAATTTTACCAAATTTCACAATACAATAGTTATAACATTTTGATGTAACTTTTATATTTATTGAATATTTTAAGATCAGTTAAATTATTTAGGTTTTATATAATTGGTTGAAGTTATATATTAAATTATATTTTTAACAAGTAATCACTGAGTATTAAATTTTGGGTTCAATTTGGTTTAATATAGATTTTTAACATTTAAACCAATCAAAACGAACTACGATTTTTTTTTTGAAACAAAATGAACTATGACGAATTACCTGAAATCTGCCTAATTTGATTTCGGTATCATCACAGGCGGATCCGGTTTACGTTTGTCTAATTTGATTTTGGTTCGGTTTGGTTTAATTTATGATCCTTTTAACCCTTAAGCCAATCAAAACGAACTATGATTGATTTTACCTGAAACCTGCAGATGTAATAATCGTCACCAAAGAAACGTCTCAAGGTCGGAATGGGGACACGATCTGGGTTCATCGGAGAGAAGAGGACGCTCATGTTGACCAGAGCCTTGACTTTCTCCGGTCGGTACATACACAACTGCCACGCGATCATCGCTCCCCAGTCATGACCCACCACGAAAACCGCCTCGTCTCCACCGGTCACTGCGTCGATGAGTGCCACCAAGTCTCCGACCATGCTGAAGTAAGTGTAGTCTTCCACTTTCTCCGGCGCGTCTGTGTCTCCGTACCCTCGAAGATCCGGCGCGATGGTCCGGTACCCCAAGGACGAAAGCGCAGTCATCTGGTGCCGCCACGTGTACCAGAGCTCCGGGAATCCGTGGATGAAGAGGATGATCGGGTCTCCTCCAGATCCGGATCCGGGAAGCTCGGCCACGTGCATGTTTATGCCGTTTACCTTGAGGGTTTTGTGCTCTACGCCGTCGAGTCCTGACATGTTCGCGGTGGTTGGTTGGTTTGTTTGATCTGGTTGCTTCCCGAGACAGTGAAGGAATCTAGAAAATAAATGGTTAAGATATGTCCACAAGAACATGAATTGGTTTGATTGTGATACGACGTAAAGCCTGATCGTACCATTTTAAAGATAGAGAAGGGAACACAGTGGTCCCCAATCAAATGTGTCTCACGAGGGATAAAAAAGAAACAACAAAATACCATGTATTTGGTAAACAACTCTATTATTTATTGTATAAGACAGATTAACAACTTTGTATAAAATACATATTTTCTTGTCTTTTCTTTCGTGCGCTGTTGTCGACACTGTATAATTAGCACTGTTTAAAACGATGTTCCAACCATTATTATTTATTTTATCAAAATAAAAATAAATACCATTTGCGAATATCAAACTGGCATTTCTATGCAACATCTACGTTTCAGAATCTTGAAACTAATCAAAATTATTTTGTTTCTTTATATTTTACAGAAAATCCACAAATGATCAGAGTGGTCATATATATTATTTGGGGTTGTAAGTCCGAAGGTGTAATTGAGGAGGATACGTATCTAAATATTCTTTTTATAGTTGCTTGATGGTTACATATACTTGTCCACATTTTTTTGCTTTGAGTAGTTCCCTTTTCTTCCAAGTTCCAACTCAATCTTACGTACATGAGAATCAATATCTACACTTTCAATTTTCTCTGCACTAGAAGATTGCAATATCGATCATGATACGGAATTGACTGTTTAATTTCTCTGTCCAATAAAGAAAACGGATTAGATCTTCTTCTTATTTTTTTGTGTGGAAATGATATCTGGTTACATCGGTAAATTCTTTAATGAGTTTTACGTTAAACAAATTATATAGGTTTGGTGAAGTTGAGGATATTATATATCGTTCCGTGAGCTACATATAAATGTATTTTATTTTATTAACTATATGAATATATGTTCTGACAGGTTAGGACGATACATGTGATTCCAGTAAGTATATGCTTAATATAAAAGTCGAATTATGTAAAATCGTGGCAATTATAAAATATAATTAGGAACTGCAAAGTCAACTTCAAATGCATATTTATTTTCGTCTAAACACTAATTTACTTTCATTATTAAACATAAACATGATACTCTTTCAATATTAGACGAACAATTCATGATGTTTTGTCTCAACATACAATGTTAACATCTCGTGAGTGATGGGTAAATCGTAAACTGCAATCCTTATTTAGATATATTTGGATGATATGTCTAATCTATAAATTGTATAGTGGTGTAGTATTAAATCAATTGTTCCCATTTGAGAATGATAAACCTGATACGATGACATCTTTGGAGATACCTATGGTTCTCATAGAAAGTCATGCATGCACGTTCTTTGATTCAATCGATTGATTGTGTTCGGTCACCTTCTGCCGGCTAGTAAACGTTGTTTGAAAAAATATACTCTTCTCCCTTGTCTGGATCGATGTTCCTCGAACTGGCTCCTCTCTTTGCTAATGATATTTGTCCAGGCTACCAAACTATCACGTTATGTGATCCGATAATTAACACACTACATATATTTAATATAATATCATGATATTAATTATATCTTATAACGCATTATTTTAGGTGGTTCTTATTTATATGATACCACCACGGCCAATAGCGGAGCCAAGAAAATCTTTCAGGAGAGTCAATTTCATAATTAACATATATCACAGGCAGTGACGAAAATACATAGACAAAGGGTGGAGCGGTTGCCCACTGTGATTTTTAAAATTTCAGTGTATTTTTTTAAGTTTTAAACAAATGCCCATGTTAATAAATAAAATGTATGTCCCAGATCAAAATAACTTCTAGATCTGCCACTGATTACAGGAGACATTAACAAAATTTTGCAATATTTCCCCAGTTCTTGTAAGAAATATACAAGTAATTTTTTTATAGAAAAATCCACCTAAGTCAACTGACCCTCCTGCCACTGATCACGGCGGCAGCACACATACATATACATTTGTTGGTTTTCACGTGCTATATATTTACACAATGACAAGCTAACAATCATCCGATAAATTAACTTTATGATAAATATTTAATGTATTAAAAACAGCTTTTAATACAATCATACTAACCAACTACATGGATAAAGTCAAAAATACTAAAAAATATTCAAGCAATATATTTTTACCTATAAATTAGTGGTAGAATTAAATAAGAAAAAAAATGAAAGTTGAAATCACATACAAGTTATTCGAACTCAGAAGGAGACCAAAAATAACAAATGAACTTTTTTTTTTTAACTAAGAATGATTCATTGTGTAGGGATTCCTAAAATAGCTATATTAACAAATAGTCCGAAGCAAATACTTTTTTGAATGCACCATAGACACTGCTCTGGATATAAGATCAAATTAGCACAAAAAAAGAAGAAGAAAATTTTGTCAAATTGAGCAGAATATAGATAATTCACACTTACTTACAGAATGACAACCAATGATTTACCTAAACATATGATAAGAGTATGATCATTTTGCAATTAAAGCCAGATATTTTATTGGGTTTAATAGCTACAATTATTTTTATTTATTTTATGAATTTAATGATCGTTTACATGTGTTGACCAAACAAAAGACGGTCACATATAAAGCCTACAATTTTAGATTGGGTTGATTTATAGAATGTACGTTTTCAAGAAGATGAAGTCACTAACATATACGGGATACGGCAAATATAATTAAGCTAGCTGCGTCTTGGACGCTCTGAGTTTGCGTTTCGTAAATCTATCTAATTAATCGAAAAAGATGGATGGACCAACGATAAGTAACTATGTTTTGGAAGAAATAATAAATGATTTAACGTAACACATAATGACCTGACTGATGTACGCTCTGCAAGCGCCGAGAGAAAACGGTTGCTACAACAACTCATAGCGGTAAGACCGGTCGATCTGAAGAGGATCGCATTTTTCTTAACTACCACTGCGTTGATATGCCTAGTCCGCTATCATTACGAATCTCCCATCCAGTACATAAACTGCTTGTAATTGTTTAGAGAAATTTACGTTCTTGAAAGAATTTTCGGCCACATTATTATTGGAACTTGATTTGGAGAATTGGAGATATATCGTAACCAAAAACCAGCTTTGATTTATATTATACTAAGTTCATTTTTACTTCTAAAATTAGTTTTCTTAATTAAAATTGAAAGTTAATACCAAAATAAAAAGTTATGAACCAACCAGTAATCAGTATTGTATGCCCTCTTATTTCATTGGAACTAAATATTTATCAGCATCAAATATTTTAAACCAAAAGAGTTTCAATCATTAAGGCACTATACTAGGTGTTTGTGAATTTGTGTATCCTTTTATTAATTCTGTGAATTTATGTCTTAATCATATACTAGATTTGAACCCGCACATCTGTGCGGATATATTTTTATTTTTTAAATAATATTTAAAATATAAAATAATTTATAAAGATATATATTTAATATCAGTTTTATGTATATAATATTATTTCGAAATTTTATATTTGTTGAATTTTTTGATGAAATTTTACAAATCATATACTAATGTAGTATTTTGTGTATTTATTTTGAAATGCAACATCATTTTAATAGTTTAACTTTAAACATTAATTTTATATGAATTAATACAAATTTTATTATTATTTAACATCATATTTTAAAAATATTATTTTACTTAATATATTATATTTCAGTTTGGTGTTTTTTCTACAAAAGTCAAACATAAGAGTTACAACCAATAACATATTATTTATTTTGTTCAATAAAAAATTAATGTGATAATTTTAAAATAATTGAGCTATACTATTTAATTTCAAAACTAATTACTGAAATACATTTAAAATATGGTCTAGATTAAATATGATAAACAATCAAGTGATAATTGCCTAATGGAAGTATATTTGTTCTTAGTGAATATTATTTTTATTAGGAAAATATCATATATGAGTAAATTTAGTTAAGTTTATATGAATGGTTCAACATAGACTATTGTATGATAGATAAAAAATAGAACCATAAATTAATAGATTAGATGTAGCACATTTTTTTTTTTGCATAGTAATAGTTGGGGAACTAATATGTCGATTGCAAATAGTTAAGGAATTAAATACTTACTTTCGATTGATAGATTTAACTTTTAAAACGCAATTACGTTTGAAATGGACTACTTTCTGTTAATTATTCAAGGTTCACCTTTTCTAATCACAATTTTGCATACCAACTATAATTTGAGATATTATTGTGCGCAAGCGATAGTTGAAGAATAAACTTGCCGAGTGGAAAATTTTGAGAAACTAAATACCCATTTTTCCTTAAAACGGCATATATTTTTGGGCCTTTTGAAATATTTAAAATCAGGGGCCGATTCTAGAGGCATGCCATGGTTATTTATGCTCTTTTATGCATGCTTAAGAACACATATTTACATTAACATATAGGATTCCATTATTAGTAGTAAGACCGTAATTATTTTACATTACATAAGCTTCATCAACTCAATTAAAGTACTAGTAGATACATAACAGACACAACACTTGGTAGTGATCTAAAGCTTATTCTAAGTGAAAGCCTTGACAACAAGCTTTAGCATATGTGTTGGTCTGCATTTTTTCAGGAAGCAGAAACAATATATATGTATATATATATATCACCATCTTACAAACTCATACAGCGACGCTTACTTACGAAACTCCTTTATAAGCACCCCTCCATAGAGTTGGACCGCCTCATCGCAGCTAATAGCCCGCCCTTTTGGCCTCTCAAACCGGTTGGCATGGCCGATAAAAGGACGGGCACCACCAAAGTATTGAATACGTTCAGTGGGGTGAGGAACAACCGGTTCTTTGATAGTTGACCCATTTGAATACTGATAAAAGACTCGGCGGCAAGTAGTAGTACTAATCGCCTCTTTTATGGTATACATTTTTGGACCACCATATTCGTGAGAATTCTGGCTGTAACGAGAAGGGAACTCGTCTCTAGGAACATGTGGCGGAGGGGTTATTTTATGGGACTTACCGTACACCTTATCGACCATTTCAAACGCCTTTTGAGCAATCCTTGTATTTCTATCATTTTGAGCCATTGCCAGTGAATCACAATAAAGAGAAGAAATGTGTTTTCTTTTTGTGTTATCTTCGGTTTCAGTTTGATTTGGAGAAGAAAGCCAATGGTGAATGACCTTTATATAGGCAAAGCTTATTCGCAACTAAAGGAACCAACATACACTTTTAACTAGAGCTTTCTATTTTTAATGAAATATTGTTACTAATAATGCATTTGCCTACGAACATTCGTTTTCTTTGAAGTTATCCAATATTTAAAATATAAAGTTGGACGTTATGATAAGATTCCGAATAAAAATTATCGATACATGTAACCATCAGAACATGGAATCGAATAATAATTTATTAAACAATGTTCCCTCAATAATGTATATCTCCTTCGATGGCCATGGACGGTTTGACGGTCTCCGATCCATTCAGTTCATTCACATATTTTAGATTAGTTACTTATCTTATACAAATTAATGATAACTGTAAATATCAAAAACATACATATACTCATTATTCAAATCCAATATGCATACACATGCATCTTGTAACTTATAATCAAAAGCAATTGCTCTGTTTCATTGAAAATTTTGATTCATATTGATTGCAGTGGGTGTGTAGGGATATAACCCACGCATGAAAATCGAATTTACCAGAATAAAATAAAAACTTAAAAAATAGAAAAGTAAAATCTAGATTCCACGAACTTTTATCAAGTTTTGAAAACAAAATATTTAAAATCACATATAGTTAGCAATTCATCATGGATTTCCTTCTCAACCATATAATATCTTCCACAGACAGCTTTCTTCCATCATATACTGTATATCTACCAATTGACAGAGTGATTAAAGTTAGGTATATTATTAAAAGGTGAGAATTAATTCAAGTATTAGTTTTTTTTTAAAAAAAATTGTATATTTGTAAATATCGGTTACTAACTGATGATCATAAAACTGCTAGAAGATGATATATACAAAATCAGTTGTTTCAAATGTATTTTTTTGCATTAAAGTTACTTAAGAATTTGTGACTTACTAATGGATTATCATAATACGCAAGTTAGGATACATAGAAGTTTCTTCGAATCTACGTTTAAAAAAAATTTGGAATAGAATCGTAAGCTTTGGAAGCTCCCTTTTGTGACATTTTAAAAAGAAAACTTTTAAACGTGATTATCGTAATTATAGAAAAATAAAAAGTTATAAAAAAAGATGGAAATTTTCACTACTACGTAAATGCGTAGATGTTAAAGAATATAAAATGATCTTAATTGTAATAACAATTTTTGTCATCTAATTAAAATACAGATAGAGAATTTAGTATAGTAGTAGACTGTGTGTGACTGAATTAAGTTCTCCAATATATAATGCAATTATTCCACTACTACTACTACTACTACTTGGGAATTAAATACATTTTTTGCCAAGATTTTAAAATATTTATGATCTTTCCGCCTTCTAAAGAAAAAGAGTTTACAAGGATTCAAATATCTCCGAATTGTCAGTTCAAAGAAAAAAAATCTACGAATCGTTAATAAAAAAATCTACGAATTAGATAATAGTTTAGGATTATAAATGGAAGATCTTTGTCCAATATGATATTATGCCAAGTTGAAACACGAGTTTCCTACGAATAAGTGTATCCAATAGGAGTATAGGACCAATACTGTTTTGTAACACGAATGCTAGTTTTGATTAAACAACACTTGTAAATGTATATATATATATATATATTCAAATCATTAAAAGAAAACATCCTTGAATATTATCGAGAAAAAGCAATGTCGAGGAATAATAGTGGAGTTGAATAGTTTGCTAAATGAGAGAATAATGAATAGGAAATTCGTCTAGTGCAAAGTGTTTTGTGGAAAGCAGAAATAAAGGTATAATAAGTAGAGTTGAATCGGATTCCAAATGTGAGAGGAATGATAGAGAATATAATAAGGAAGACCAGACCCTAACAAACTTTATCGTTTCTTCTTCGAGTGCAATGCAACCTTCCCAAAGCAGATACCCCATCCAGAGCTGGGTTAGGATTTATGAAGTTAAAAGCGGTGAAGTTTGGCTCCTTAATTAGTTTTATAACATAATTTTTTCTTATAAAATGTATTCAACATAAAAACGTTAATACTGATACTAAAACAAAACTTAATAAACAGAAGTATACCCATTAATAATCATAAAAGCTAAAAACAAAGAAACAAAATTGGTTTGGATATTCATTATAAAGAGGCAGTTGAATTGTTTTTATTAATCAATAATGATTATTATCTCTTTTATAATATCACATAATATGGGAAGCGTGATTTGTTTAGATGATTATGACAAATGTATTTTCTTATTTCTAGAACTCTGATTTAAAACAAAAAGAATGAAAATAAAGACTTGCGCAGTTGTTCTCAGAGCTTTAGCTAACATATACCGATTTTACACCAACTGGATCAACTAATCATTATGTAAATTGTCCTTTACAATAAGTATAAACAGATTGGCCCTAAAGCCAATGCTTGATGAGCTTGGTATCAAGCACGGCTTGATCTCATCCCATGCATACTTCCATAGTTCCATGCAGTGGTGCGGAGGCAGCGTTTAGAGAGGATGGTCATTTGACCTCTATGAATTTTTATTACAAAAAAATTTGCATGTATTTCTGATAAAAAAAATTAGTGAAATGTTGTAAAATTAGTTCACCCCGGTAACACAATTGCTGAAAATGATCAACCAATGATTTAGTTTTTTTGACCCCATGAATAAGTTTCGTGGTTAGCTCTGCCACTGCCACCGGTTCCATGACATGTTATATAGACATAAATACCCTGCAAAGAATCATGTAAAAAGTTCATCCAAATATATTACTACCATGGATTTCAAGTTGCATAATATTTAACCTTGGTTTAACTCATTATTGCAGCGGAAGGTAGCTTGCTTCAGGTTCAGGATTTAAATAACTAGTTAATGGTCAAACATTATCGACCCTAAAACTAGTTATGTTGTATGCATACACTTTAGTCTAGTTTTGTAGTGTTGTGAAGTTTTTAAATTAGTTATGCCATTTGTTCATGGCCATCAATCATCACAACGAAATAAAATGTCTTTTCCTTATAGAAGAGGAGAAGCTTAACAATGAGAATATCTTACGATTTTACATTATATACTTCAGTGCAAATGAGTCTAGTGGTTTGTGATGTTGTCATTGCACCATATAATATATGATATGCAGTTACGTACTTCTAGTACTCATTATCTATCGAATGTGTTCCTTGTTGTGCACGTTTGTCACCAACTGTTTGTGAGAGATTAATTAGCCTGGTCTGTTACGTGATTGTGATTTTGCTGCATGCGTGGTGGGTTCGTGTGTATATGCTCCTCCTCTCGAAAGCTTTGAGATGGAAGAATTCGTATGAAGCAGGTTTCAAGGTTTTTTTTTTTTTTTGTACAGGTTTCAAGCTTTGTAGATGATCAGATGGAACATGAATCTTTCCTTATGGAGATAAACACAACTCGTTAGATTAGATCCATATATATGTTGCTTGTAGCTGACAAGAAACAAGGTGGTAACATTACCGTTGCTCTGCAAAAATAAACTTTATATTTACAACTTCAATATTTATACTCCTTAATATAATTATAGTTAATTTACTTAAAAATTAGTAGTATAATTATAGTTAATGAACTTTAATATTCGCATATAAGTAATGTTTTTTTCCGACACCACTACACATTTCTTCTTATTCCTCCAATGACTGTTCTCTCACTCACACTCGCATCATCACCTTTCTCCTTCGCCCTTCCCTCTACCGCGTACAAATCACGCGCCTCTACTCCGCTTATCACTACCGCCTCTTTCTCTCTTTCCCGGAGATCGAAGCTTAAACAAGATCGCCGTCGATCAATAAAAGCCATGTCTCGTGACATTCGCAGTCCCGATCTGCCGCAAGTGATGGAACTGGTAGATGAATCTGATTTCGAGAGGCTTGTCTCATCGGAGAACCGTATCTCCATCACCGGCTTCGGTTCTCTTCTCTCTGGTGAGTACATTTTAAAAGCTTCTTCCTTTGTGTATGATTTGGTCGCGAATCATCGAGATTGATGATTGCCTCTCTTTTTTTTTTTGTTCTTCTCAGAGAGAAGCGCGAGGAGTACTTTCCCAGATTTGGAGAATTTTAGAGTCGCGAAACTGCAAGGCTTCCGGCGAGTATTCGCCCACGCCGCTCCCATCTTCTTCGAGCGCGGTATCGCCAATCTTGAAACTAAGGTCTCTCTCTCTCTTTGTTTTAAAAGTTTGTGTTTTTTTTTATTACAGCGTCTATGTTCTGTAATGAAACTTTTCTGTAATGAATAAAGGGAAAATCGCATAAAAAACCCTGAAAGTGTCACTTACTAGCACTTTAAACCTTGAAGTTTTTTCACTAGCACTTTTAACCTTCAAATTGATATCTATATCATAAAAAACCTCCAAATAACAAAAATGACCGGTTCAGCAGGTTAAATTTCTTTTTTTGAAAAATAATTATTTAATTAATAAAATAAACAAAAATAAATAAAAATCGAAAAATTTAACAAAAGCTCATAAATTAAAAATAAGAAAACTAAATAAAGATTTATAAAATTACTAAAACTAAAACTAAAAATTCAAAAATAAATAAGATCAAACTAAAATACAGGAAAATACAAAATCATAAATTGAAAAATAAAATTCAAAAAGTTTTTGCATTTTCATATCATTCGAGATATGTCAAAATTCAGAAAACCAAAATTTCAGATATTAAATAAAAAGGAAAGATAAAAAAATATAAAACTAAATAAAAATAAAATAGCTAAATGAAAATAAAAGAAAAAAATTTCTACAGCAATATTTTTGTTTTAGAAAATAAGGCTCCTACAACTATTTTTAAAAAGAAGCTTTAGCTTTAAAATTACATAAAGCATGATTGGTAACATATATGATTGTAGATAGAAATTAAAGCTAAATTCACTTGTTAAAGCCCAACCAATCACCCACAATGACGCATATCTCGATTGATAATTTCCGACAATATATTTGAAAATGAAAAAACTTTTAAAATTTTCAATTTTTTTGAAATTTATGATTTTTCTGTATTTTAATTTGATCTTATTTATTTATTGAATTTTTAGTTTTTAAAAAAATTTCTAAATCTTTATTTAGTTTTTTTTTTTTTAATTTATGAGTTTTGTTAAATTTTCGATTTTGTTAAATTTTATTTATTTTATTAATTAAATAATTGTTTTGAAAAACTTTTTAACCTGTTGAACAGGTCATTTTTGTTATTTGAAGGTTTTTTATGATATAAATGTCACTTTGAAGGTTTAAAGTGTTAGTGAAATAACTTCAAGGTTTAAAGTGCTAGTAAGTGACACTTTCAAGGTTTTTTATGCGATTTTCCCAATGAATAAAGGTAAAGACTTTACAGAGTATGGACATATTGGGTTTGCATATTAGATGTAAAACAAGTCTGAGTTTTGTGAGTGTGATGAAAACAGGAGATCTCAAGCTTGAGTGTAGAGCCATGTGAAGGAGAGAGCCTTGTAGTGACTGTCTTTGAGATTAATCAAACTGAGGTATGATAAGCATTTGACTTCAATCCTGTCATGTGATTATATATTTTCTATATATGACACTGACGATTCCAACACACACAAACAGATTCCTGCTTTTATTCAAAGGGAGCTTGAGTTCCGGTTCCTTGCTGTGAGTCGCTTAGCTCCTCCTCTTCTTACTCTAGTTCTAAAGATATCAACACACTGCTCATTCTATATCTGCTTCATACACTAGGTTGTTCCTGAAACAATGGAAGGCAAACCTTTCTCCCATTCTGCGGTTAGTTTAAACAAATCTTTGTTCTAGAAAAAGCTGACTCTGTGAAATTGGTAAAGTCTTGAGTATTTTTTGAAGCATGAAACAGGTACTTTGTGGTCGATACAGTGATGAGGAGTTTTTCCAGATTAGATGCAAAGGTTAGTGCCCTTCTCAGTCTTATCTAAACACATCTCAAAAGTGAAAGCTATTATAGGAGGACTATATATACCTTGTTTTTCGTTTTGTGCAGGAAACAAAGAGATTTACTTTCAACATTATGGAAGATTCAACATTGACAAGATATGGCGGGACGACATCTTACCTTGTCGTCTCTATCTAAGACACTGGTACTCTCTACTTCCTTACTCCCAAATGATATCTTTCAAATGAAATGAGATGACATAGCACTAAAAGTTGGTTTCTTGAATTGAACTGGTAATGAATATTGGTGGTTGGATGAGTAAATAAAATTACCATGGATGATTTCATATATTGTGGTGCCGAAACCAAAATCAAACTTTGTTTTTTTTTGTGTGTGGGTGGTTGCAGTGTGTTGGCAGCTAAGAATCTTGGAGATGAAGCTTACAATAACTTTCTGGATCATACATACTTGGGAGACAGAAGAACAACCATCAGAGAGTATTTAAGCAGCAAAGGTTCTGGGATCATGGAAGAAGAACCACCAGAGACACTCAAGTCCAGATATGGCGGTTGATCAAACAGATGGCTTCTTCACCTATTCTACTTCTATCAAACTCGAAACCTTAAACAGATGAAGGTTGACAATAAATAAATAAATAAATAAATAATGATGATGTAAGAAAATTACGTTATTGTTCTCGGATTATAAACTTATTTTGTCCCACATCGGTAGTTTTGGGCAAGGGTTGTTTTGTCGCTGGGCTATAAAAGGAGGATGTGTGTAGTCAAGCAGTTTAACCCGTTTCTGTCAGAGGAAGAGAATGATTCGCTTATGATCGTTTAGAGACGGCGGATCGTGCCTCCAAAATTTGACGGACATTATTCTATAAGGCGAGTGGGCCTTGCCTTACTTTGGTTGGGCCTGCCCGTCAATTTTTGGAAGTCTCGATTATACAAATCGAGGCTCTACCCACTACCAATCTCAAATTACTTCAACCAAATTAAGTAACACACATTTGAACAGTACACTTTTCAGAGTTGGTTTTCCAAGTCCACTAGGATGCATTTTGGTTTTCCAAGTCCACTAGGATGCATTTTATGTATCAAACAAATTAACATGTCGAGATAACATAGGTATTAGTGTAAAAGATTGCGATAACGCTGTGCATAATAAGCCAGCAGATGGATGAACAAAAGCCAATACTACAATATTGTATGAACATTCTTACTGTCTTACACTTGTGCACATCAAGGAGATAAAAACTATGCAACATATTTTGCCAAACAAATCTATGCTATGAGATTGTCAAAAACACTACAGTTACATAACGTGTGTGGATGGCTACTATATGGGATCTCGTATTTTTAAAAATTGATATTTATAGGTAGAGAGTTCGTTCGATACTTTCCAATATTTGGTCCCAGAAAATAATATTTTCTATAAGTAAACAAAAGGAAGAGAGAGTTTCTATGCTTCGAGATGTACATTTAGAAAAGAAGCCCCCAATATCCTGTATATGGGCCTTCCCGATCATGTGTTTCTGTCAATTGTGGTGCTAAGTCATTCTTGATCAGACGTTAATTTTTATTGTGGTTCTGAGCTCTATAAATCTGTGTAATCGAGTAGAACCTTTGTGATTGTTGTCTGTTTATATTGGTAACTATGATTTTTGAATCAGGTTTTTGATCAATGTAACCATATTGATTTGTTTAAGAAAATCATTACTCAAAAAGCAAGCAAATCAAAAGACACCATTACCATAAAACATAGGAACCTTTTCTCTAAATTATTTAGAATTATAGAAGTGAAAAGAAGAAGATAAAATAACAGAACCCAATAAATTTGGTTACCCTCAAGGATATAAATATATTCTAAAACCAAATAAATGTTAAGCTAGATGGGCTTCCAACCTAAAACCAATTAGTGATAAGTGGAGTGGTCCATCTATCTTATATATTACTAACGATCCCTTCCAATACCCGATGTGGGACATTTGTTCCTAATACGCCCCCTCGAGATGATGGTTCTCTGAGCATCAATCTCGGAATGTTTGGGCAAGGATCGATGGGCCGACTTTGGGCTGGATCGATAATGGGTCGGGTTGGATTGTTCGGATCGGGCTCTGATACCATGTTAAGCTAGATGGGCTTCCAACCTAAAACCAATTGGTGATTAGTGGAGTGGCCCATCCATCTTATATATTAGTAAGGATCTCTTCCAACTTTCGATGTGGGACACTTTGTGTCTAATACTCCACCTCGAGATGATGGCTCTTTGAGTGTCAATCTCGGAATGTTCGGGCAAGGATCGATTGGCCAATTTTGAGCCAGAACGATGTGGATCGGGTTGGATTGTTTGGATCGGGCTCTGATACCATGTTAAGCTAGATGGACTTCCAACCTAAAACTAATTGGTGATAAGTGGAGTGGTCCATCTATCTTATATATTACTAACGATCCTTTCCAATACCCGATGTGGGACCTTTGTCCCTAATAATAAATGCCCTTAAAAAGTATAAAACAATTGGTGTCTCTAAATTTTTGTTTACCCCGCTTCTCTTGATCGTCCGGTTTATTCTTTCACGTTCCGACTCGCATTTAGCAGAACATTCAGCCAGTGTACTAATTCTCCATACAGAAGTTTTTTCCTACATTTAGATGGCAGCAATACCATTTGCTACTTGAGCAATCAGCATCATCGCAAGTTTCTTCAATACACGGACTAACATTTAACTTGTTCTCCACGAAACCATCCATGCTTTCACCTTAAGAAAAGAAGAAGACAGCACCTTTAAGATATAAGCTAGAGGGATTAGAGATATACGATGAAGACAGTAGGATGAATAAAAGCCAATACTATATAATATTTACATGAACATCCTTACACTTGTGCACATCAAAGGAGACAAAAACTATGCATAGTATGGCGAAGCGTGACAACGACAAAGTTTGCCAAAGAAATTTGTTAAGGCTTTTCTGAATGCTCTTTCTTATTAATCTATGTTGTGTTCATCGTGTTACATATATCATTTTGTTTTATATACAAAAGAAGAAAAAGATAAAACTTGATCACCAAGTTTTGTGTAGAAGATATTTGTAGACCCAATAACGATCCAATACTCCTCCTCAAGTTGGAGAAAAAGAAGAGAGTCTATGCTTCGACATGTACATTTATAGAAAAGAAAAGAAGAACGATGGCTACATTGGACGGCTTGGAAATAGAAAACCAAGTTTAACTGGCTTAATAAAAAAAAAAATAAACCGGGCATGATCTGATATAACCGGACATAACCGCGTGTAATCATCAACTCCAAGTTTGACCCGACCGGTCTCGATTGCTGACTTTGTTGTTTCTTATCATCATCAGTGAAGATATCTCCTTATACAAATTTGGAGTTTCGATCATTTCTTCAACAACAAAATTTTCTCTTACGGATGATGGATCTTACTTTCGCTCACAGATTCGTGAAGGTCAATGGAATCAACATGCACTTCGCCGAGAAAACTCCCTCCCTCGTCGCCAATAACGGTGCTTTCGACGGAGCTTTACGTCCTCCTCCGGTGATACTCTTCCTCCACGGATTCCCCGAGCTCTGGTACACGTGGCGGCACCAGATGGCGTCACTCTCGTCTCTAGGATACCGTACAATCGCCCCCGACCTGCGCGGGTACGGAGACACCGAGGCGCCGGAGAGCGCGGACGCGTACACGAGTCTCCACGTGGTCGGAGATCTGATCGGATTGATCGACGAGGTTGTCGGAGATCGGGAGAAAGTGTTCGTGGTGGGACACGATTGGGGCGCGATCATCGCGTGGCATCTCTGTCTTCTCAGACCGGACAGGGTTAAGGCTCTGGTTAACATGAGTGTGGTGTTCGAACCTTGGAGCCTTAAGAGGAAACCGATCTCCGTGTTTAAATCCTTCTATGGAGATGACTACTATATCTGCAGGTTTCAGGTCCCATGTTTGTTCTTTTGAATAGACTCTTAATGAATAAAACAGTAGATATACTACAAGTGTAAACAGTGTTATTTGTTTGCTATTGAATAGACATTGGACTGTTTTGTTTGAGATTCAGACAGAGAAAAGAGATGTTTTTGTGTTTTTTTTGTTTGGTTTGTTTGTAATCGAAAGAATGGGATTTATTACATTTGCAGGAGTATGGAGAAATAGAGGCGGAGTTCGCTAAAGTTGGCACGGAACGAGTTCTTATGGAGTTGTTAACGTATCGTGATCCTGGTCCTATACTCTTACCTAAAGGAAAAAGCTATGATGATCCTGTTTCGTTGCCCTCTTGGCTAACAGAGTATGATGTTAAGTACTATGTTTCCAAGTACGAGAAGAATGGCTTCACTGGACCTGTAAACTACTACCGAAATATGGACCGGTACGTCTCCTCTTAACTCTCAAATTACTCAATCTATATCCGACAAGGGTTGTTTCTTTTTCTTTTTAGTGTGGCAATCAATTTCTGCTTTGCTCTTTGCAGAACGTGGGAGATGATGGGACCATTCTCAAACGCTCAGGTGAAAGTTCCGGTTAAGTTTATAATCGGCGACCAAGATTTGACCTACCACATTCCAGGCACCAAGAAGTACATCCAAGATGGCCGGTTTAAGAGCCATGTACCGCTGTTAGACGAAGTTGTGGTCATTAAAGGCGGTGGTCATTTTATCCACGAGGAAAGGCCTGACGAGATAAGTAAACACATCCACGACTATTTCCTCACTTTTTAGACCCATTGTAATTTTAGATACTACGGCTAAAACGGTATCTTCTCAATAGCAAGATATAAAGTTACATAAAGAGAAGAAAAATGCTCTTCGAATTACATAAATGAAATTGCACAAACGTTGTTACCTCTATGTAATGTTCGTTCATGTCTCAAGCCTTTGATATTTTTGTAGTACTCCACACATGCAGATCAATATATTTATATATATATTTGAAGATGCATGACATGTACCGAAAGACAATTTAGGGTTTAATTATCCAAATCTGATTGTTAAAGCCTTAACACATACATAACACAGAGAACAAGAAACTAACTACAACGTGATGACGATAATGCGGATTAAACATCACAATATCTTTTCCAACGATGAGCTTTTCTTGGGTTATCCGAATTGTTTAACCCGACTTGAAGAGAAGAACAGCTTTTTGGTCGAGGTAGAAGTAAACGAAATGATTTGTCTCGTGTGTTACATATGAACCTGCAAGACAAAAATGCATCATAGGCTAAGGAACAAGTAGAGATTACAGAGCAAGAAGACGAGTAGTAGAGTAAATACTATCAAACAGCAATCAGATTCTTATATGACATGTGTGCTGGAATATAATCTTTATTTATGCAAAGACTTCTGGTTAAAAAAGAAAAGCTAAACCCAAGATTGTGAGAGGGGTTAAGGTGTGGTACAACAGTTATGCATATCCAACAGAAGATTCTGTACAGGAATGTAATTGTTCAACTTAGCACAAAGGACTCATCATATAAAAGATTCAAACAATTCTGATGAAGCTATAAGATCTAGATCAAAATTACATATCTCAGACTCACCTTAATTGCTTCAAAAGGACAAAACCTAGCTAGTTGGTAATCATTTGCAGCACCACTCTTACAAATAATGAAATCACTGACCAAACCATTACTATTTTCCACAATTAAGCGCACAAAAACCGGATTCAAACGCAAGAAGAAGAACATTTCCAACATAGGTCTAGTTAGAATAGAGAAGCAACCATAGCCATCACTATTAACCACTCGAGAATCATGAGCGAAGCAAAAACAAAACGAGCCAAAGAAGATTCAAAAACTAGATTCAGTTACTAGGAGATCATCACTATTGTTGAAACAAATGTCAGCTAATTAAGGATTCAGTTAGTTAGGAGATGATGACTGACCGAAGTTGCGGCCAACGATGCAGTGCCAAGTAGGGCCATGAATCTTGTCAAACTCCTTCTTAATATTCTCAGCTATCTCCTTCTCCACACTGTACTTCTCAAACGCCTGCCACAATAACAGATAGAGAGAGATCCAATCTACTTCAAATCAAACTCCAGAGGTGAGTAATTTCTAGACATTCATTCCAGGCACAATCAGTGTATCACTCATAGTACACCTACTCAAATAAATCCCCTAAATCGAAGAATGTATATATAGAGAGAGGGGAATGGAATGTACGGTGATAGCGATGTCGATAGCTTCCTTCTGCATATCCTCTTTCATGTCAGCACTCTTGATTACAGCTCTCTTCCCCGCCGCTTCAGCTTCCGGAAGAGCAGATCTCCGATCATCGGGATTAGTTTGCGCCGGTGCGCCTCCTCCGTTCACACTCTTCTTCCTCCTCCCCTCACTCATACTCTTGCTTCGCCGGTGATTCTTTCGAAATCAGATTTGGCAGCTAAAAAGGAGAAATCCTAAAAGCACGGACGGCGAGGAGTGTGGTGGAAAGTCTCTCTACTCACACTACTCAGTCACTACTTCAGTAAAAAAAATAAAAAGAGAGAGTAGATTTTACTTGTTACTTTTTTACACACATAATATGCAAACTCTTCCCGTTTTATATTAATAGATTTTTATTACATATTAGTACATATTAATCTTTTTTTTTGCAATTAGTAATTTTTAATAACGCGAAACCAATATAATTTTATAATATCAGCTGCTTTCCAAATTTATAATTTATTTAAAGTTAAAGCACGGACGGCGAGGAGTGTGGAGGAAAGTCTCTCTAGTCACACTACTCAGTCACTACTTCAGTAAAAAAAATAAAAAGAGAGAGTAGATTTTACTTATTACTTTTACACACATAATATGATGCAAACTCTTTCCGTTTTATATTAATAGATTTTTACATATTATTAGTACATTGTAATCTTTTTTTTTTCCAATTAGTAATTTTTAATAACGCGAAACCGATATAATTTTTATAATATCAACTGCTTTTCAAATTTATAATTTTATTATAGTTAAAAAAAACAATTTTATAGAAAACTAAAAAACATTTTTATGAAACAACTTTTTTCCCTAACATTTCTGTTTTAGAAAATAAACAGAGAGTTTTTAGTCAAAAAATAAATAAATTAACAGAGAGTATTAATCTTTGATATGGCATCGTTTTGTCAGTGTACACTGCAATGTGTTAGTGGTATTCATTATTCATATCTCAAGCCCATTTTTATCATCTTTGGATTGAAATTTAAACGAACGATGAAAAAGCAAGTTACGTCTACTAATATAAACGACTACTGGCATATATATATATCCTTTGATGAAGCCAAGGGGCATACCAAAAAATTTCATCTCCTATTATGAGGCTGTTTTCGTAATCGAGAGTTGGTCTCAGGCCCATTATTATAGCATTGTAATTGCTTTAATCTTCAAATGCATTTCTAACAGAAAAAAAATTAAAAACCATTTTTAACTAAAAAAATTAAAAACCAGTAAGTTTTTACTGGCTTTTTATTAAAAAAAAATTATTTTGATGGGAAAGATAAGTTTTAGTTTTATATGATTCTGATTAGTAACTTTGGCATTTCGAGCTGATTTCATTTCACATCTTTTATAATTAAAGCATCTCCAATTAAAGCATCTGCTATATTATGAAGTTGAGTTTTATTTCAATTCTACTTTATCTGAGAGTGAAAAATAGAATAATGAACAAAAAAATAAAACAGTTTCCATTCATATAGTAAACATATTTTTTACTTCACAATAGAATGGAAAATAGATTATGATTGAAACATTTTTTGTATTTCAATTTCCATTTTGACCAGAAAATAGAATGGTGACGGAGATCACCAACCTAAGGGTCCTTGACCGATTTCACATATGTTAATTCTATTTTAAAATACATTTTCCCTAATCTCTCGTTGATCCCTTTTTCTGTGTACACATACGATACGTATCATTGTTTAATACGTATCATTGTTTAATCGAATGTGAATAGGCGTGGATTAGAAAGAAGATTAAAAAAAGATACAATTATTAAGTTATCGTATTTGCAAAATAAAACGAAGTTTTTAAAAAAAATATTAAGTTGTTTTAGTCTTGAAAATGACCTCGAAATCGTATAGATGGTTGTGGTTGAAGTTTACTAGCGACTAAAGTCCTATTCAAGAATCTCAACAAGAGATACAAAATTGCCTTTTCAACTTGATATAGATTACCTTACCTGATTTTTTAGCAATATACAGAAAAAATGTCATTTAAATCATCAACTTTCAAATTTAATTGAAATAAAGTATCGATTTTCTGGTAAGCCAAATAAACACTCAACATTTATTGACGAGCCATTTTAATCATAAGCTTTCGTTGACTATATCATTATAGGTATATCGTTAGTAAACAGTTATACTTGACTAATAATGTGCCTAAAATGACTTTTAAAGTTGATATCTTTTTAGTCACAAATATAAATCAACAAATTTTTTTTTTCAAAAATTGGAAATTAACTTTTAGAATAAATTATTTAGTAACAACAAAATCTTATACATAGAAATATTAAATAAATAAAATAAATGTTTTATTATTTTCTTTAAAATTAAATTAATATTTTTATTAATATTCTAAAATATATCAGTAGTTTATATTTTATTAAATAATTAGAAAGAACTTTTGTAATTCTTTACGATATTTATTTCAGTTTTGTAACTATATAGTCCTAATTAGATTATGATTCATAATTTTTATTATTTGTAAGACATTTATATATTTTTTATTCTCACAATAATAAAATGAATGGTATTCAAATTATGTAGCAATATTTTGGATATTAACAGTTTTTGGTGAAATTTTTTTAATTAAAATGCAGAAGAAATTTTGTAACACATTTTTAAGAATTATATAAAAATTGGATAATTCTTTTCAGATAAGAATAAAAAGTTGAATTAACACTTCAATAACTATTTTTGACGGTAATATTGTAAAACATAATCCTAATAAAATTGTATAAACAATTACGAAAATTGATCGTAGATAATTATAAAAGTTCTTGATAATTATTTTATAACTAAATTTATTAATTACTCATAAGTTAACTATTTATTTTAAAATATAAATGAAAATTCTATAAATTTTACTTTGATAAAATGAAAAATTATATTTTGGTTTGAATTATTTCTTATTTCTTATTTTACTATTAATATTATAGTTATTAAATATATATTTTCAATATTTAAAATTTATGGTTTTGGAAAAATATTGATTATGTTCGTGTCAAAAAAGGCATCAATTTTAAAAGTCATTTTAGACATACTGTTAGTCAACTATAACGGTTGGACTAATGATATGTCTAAAATGATATGTTCAACGAAATTATGATAAGTCTACAATGATATGTTCAAAGAAATTTTATGATTAATATGGTTCGTTAATAAAAGTTGACTGTGTTTTTGGTTTACCGGAAATTGATGTTTTATTTCAACCAAATTTGAAAATTGATGATTTAAATGACATTTTTCTGTCAATATACACAAAGGAATATTTATATATTTTTGTTAAACAATGGAGCACTCTACATTATAGTGTGAACAAGTATAAAATGATTTTAAAACTATATAAAAGCCGCCCAAAAGAAAAAATAATAAAAATAAAGGTCGCCTAGCCCCTAATTAACTTGCCTCATCATCCCCATCTCTCTTTCTCATTCTCATTTTTTTTTTCTTCACCGACTCTTTCTTCCAGAAATGGCAGAGGCAAGTTTCTATATCGGAGTCATAGGTAAAACACCGCTTCTCGATACGTGTGCCTATATCTCTACGTGTACATACACGAGTGTCCGCGCATACATGTGCCGGTAAACTATATACCATAGTACTTAACCATACATAGCTCTTGTAACTTTTGTTTGACGCAGGAAATGTAATCTCCGTACTCGTCTTCCTCTCACCAGTGTGAGCTCTCTTTCTCTCATCTCGAGATTTCGAAAGAAGTAACAAAACTGAGATATATTATATAGTTTTCTTTTTCGATTGTTTATGGATCGGTCTAATTATTTATACAAACGTTCAGGGAGACGTTTTGGAAAATAGTGAAGCGAAAATCGACCGAAGAGTACAAAAGCTTGCCGTACATTTGCACTTTGTTAGGATCGTCTCTATGGACATATTACGGTTTAGTCACTCCCGGAGAATATCTTGTCTCCACCGTTAATGGTTTTGGTGCTCTTGTTGAAATCATCTATGTCTCGCTTTTTCTCATTTACGCCCCTCGACATCTCAAGGTTTTTGTTTATTTTATTTCTTTTATATATGATATGACTGAATGTATATACTCTCTCTATATATGTGCTTCTTGATCTTCTGAGTTTCTTATATGATAGCTGGTTGAAATCTGCAAGTTTTTGTTTGATGCAATTATTCAGATTTAGATCTGACTATCATGTTTTCTTTAAAAGTCAAGTTGATTAAAATATGTGATCCACTTGTTATAAGATAATATACTATAATGACTTGCAAAGTTGATTTCCTAATAAGTATCGTTTGGTTGATATAATTAAGTTTTTTTTACAGTTAAATACAATCGTAGTGGTTGCGTTGTTGAACGTCTTTTTCCCAGTAGCAGCGATTGCGGCCACGAGAAGTGCGTTTAAAGATGAGAAGATGCGTTCTCAGTCTATGGGGTTCATCTGTGCTGGCCTCAACATTATAATGTATGGTTCTCCTCTTTCTGCTATGGTAAGTTCATCCGTAACTTTCACATATCTATCCAAAAAACTATATTATATTGGGCATAGCTGTTTTATATTACCCACGTTTTGAAATAAAGAATGTGGCCTTTATATAAACTAATTCTCGAAATTTTATATGTCAATATCAGATATACATCACTAATCAATCATGCTTGTTTCTTGACATTGTTCATATCCACTTGTTATTTCTAAAATTGTGTAATATGTTAGAGTATGTCTAGTTTACCTTTGTATTTGAATTTAAATATTTTTTCAGAGTACATTTTTATCTAAAATAAATTTTGTTATTTTATCTCTATATTTAAAAGAAAATAGCACTTATACTTAGAAGAAAATTACCACTTATCTATTTAAAAACATATATTCGGACAAAATTTATTTGTATTTTAAAGTTTCTATGTATACATTTTTATAAGAATATACACTAGAAATGGTTGTTTCAAAAAAAAACACTAGAAATGGTCTTAAAGGTTTATTTAATTGAGTATATTCCAAAAAAGAAAAGCTTAGCCGTCCACTAATCACAGTTCCAAATGATCCACCTTGTCTAATCTTTTTTATAACAACATAATGATTTCTTTTGAGTTTGTAGTTTGTTCATTGACAATGTTTTCAGAATTCAAGAAATAATGTTTATTGGAAACTAAGATTTATTTATCGTTTATTCATGCAGCAATCATCATGATTTATAAACCAAACCACCTTGTGGTTGTTTTACGCACACGTCTTTGAAAAATCGCAGTCAGATAACAATATTTAGAACTTGTACGTCGTTAGATTTTTCACGTTTCAATTTAAATATAAACGTCACAGTTGTCATAATATGTAACCCCACACACAGGTCTATTAATAAAAAAATTCCAGCCAGTAATACAAACAATGACTTGATGGGTCCATTATTTACGCAAATCTCAGACAGAGACATACGTATAAATAATGGTGTAATATTTTAGCTATCGTTTTACCATTTTTCTTTTGCAGAAAACAGTAGTGACGACAAAGAGCGTGAAATACATGCCGTTTTGGTTGTCGTTTTTCCTTTTCTTAAACGGCGCGATCTGGGCAGTGTACGCTTCACTCCAACACGACGTTTTTCTACTTGTAAGTAATTTTACCTGGCTATTTACGGATCTCTGAGGTTATTTCAGCGACCCCTTGTCTCCCCACTATTCAAACAATAACCCCAAAATATCTTTGTCGTTTTCCTGGACACCCTACCCGATTCCGTTCATGTCATTGTCATTCCATTTTATAACAAAAAAAAAAAATCTTCATGAAGAAAATCTGCATAATGTTTTTTACAAATTGTGGACTCCAAGACTCCAACATCAAACAAATGATTTTTTTTTGTTTACGAACTGGTCACCAATAAAAGTTGTGGTCAAAAATTGCAACAAGTACTATTTTGTGGGGTCGTCTACAATACTTCTTCTTGAGATTTCTTCGGATAGGCATTGATTTTTTTTGATGCTGTTGAGAAATGAGAACGATACTAATCAATTAATCAATTTTGTGGTTAACATGAGTAGGTGCCAAATGGAGTGGGGTTTGTGTTTGGGACAATACAACTCATACTTTATGGAATTTACAGAAACGCCAAACCGGCCGGTTTAAGCAACGGTACAAGTGAGATTGCTGCAGATGAAGAGGAAGGCCTCATATCACGCGCCCCTCTCCTTTCTTAAACCTATTTTATAAAAATTTCAAGAATTTTTTTTTTTCTAGTTTCTTGGCGAGTGATTGTGCTGATTTGTTATTTTATAAATATAAATCTTTTTCATTCTTTGCCATTATTGTGGTGTTGTATTTTTTTTTTTTGTGTACCTTGTTTGTTGAAGCAAATTAGATCAAACTGGTGTGTCCTTTTCGTCTTGAAGTGATACACTTTATATAGTATCAATCGGAGGATTGTCAGCCAGAACAATAAAAGATAATGTACAGGTCATTTAGCTTAGTAACGTTTTAGCTGAAGCTTATGTTAAGCCCATCATAGTACAATGGCATTTTTCAGAAGAAGATAAAGGAAGAGATGAATAGAGAAGTATGATGTTATTCTTAAGCATAAAATAGTACATGAACTATTACTGTTGACAGAGTAAATTACAACAAATGCCTTGAAATTTCAAGTACATGGCCCTTTGTTCTCACCAAAAAAACGAACACATCCTTATAATCTTCCAGAAGAAAACAGAATCATGAAGACTAATGAGAGACTCCAACAATAGCTTTTGAGATACAAATAGTAAAGAGGTGAGGCTTATCAGAAGCGTCTAATCTCCTTGGGTGGTTTGAAATTGACAGGGTGAGTCTCTGGTGTTGCATTCTCATCTTCTTTCCACATCTTTATCGTCTTATCCGCCTCACATGTTACCAATCTTGAACCTGTCTGATCATAACACGCTGCGTATATACCCGCTTCACTCTCCAATGAACCTGCAATATTCCCAACATGACATTAATTAAGACCCCATCCATAGCTTATTGCTTTCGAGACCTAAATATCATTCTTTGAAGCTTAATCATACACTTCCAAAGGAACATGAAACAAGCTATGAATGTACGTACCAGGCTGTACAATAGTTTCTGTCTGTTGGAAACTATGACCACTCTTCCAGTCCCAGAACCATATACTTCCATTATCACCTTAAAATCGTACATAGAGAGATAGGACCAAATTTAGTTAAAAACGGTAATGAAGGTAAGGTGCTGTAGAAAAACAATCACAGAAAAAAGGATTGCAAAATGGATTTATTACCTCCAGTGACCATTACACCATCCTCGTTCACAGCCATTGCGTTAATAATGGTTTTCTGCTGCGAACTGTTCCGTGAAGAAAGACAACAAATAAGAAAACCAATACATGATTAATTTCTAACGAAAACTTTTTGCTTCAAAAGCACTAGAGATGATGCAAGAGAGTGAGATATGAATGATATTTAGCAAAGAACTGACTTACAGCATGTTGTGGCAGAACTCGCCCTTAGGAAGGCTAAATTTTTTGGTGTTGTCAGCTGATGCAGAAGCAAATGCATTCCTAAAAAAAAAGCAAACATAGACATAGTATTAGGAGATGCTTAGGTTTTATCATCTTAATGATTTTTGTGTTCGAAAGCTAAAGTGGATGCACTGCAACAACACATACTCTTTAGGATGAAGGGTCATTGCTCGGACAGATTTCTTATGATGTGTTAGAGTCGTCATCGTTTTGCCTGAACATAATGATCCGACAACTCAAATAAACGATAGTCTTGCAGCAAGCAAGGATCCCAAAAATTGGATTTTAAGTCCCAACAATGGTTAGAATAATAAAATATTACCATATCGAAGGTCCCAGAATTTAATAGTCGTGTCATGAGATCCAGTTACAACTTGTGGGTCCTGCAACATCGCAGATCAAAGTGAGTCCCAGTTGCTTATTAAGAGAGGTTCCAAAAAGAAAGTTGGAAACTCAAAACAACAGCTCCACATGAAAAGAAACGTACTGTTGGACGAGTGAAAACAGAACAAACGGTGTTGTCATGTCCTGTGAGTGCAAAAATTTGCATCTTGGTACGAATATCCCACACCTGCATATAAGCAAACATGGACTTTTTAATCTAAGAATTCACCAAAGCTCAAGCATCAAAACTCAACAGAGTAGAAATATACATATGCTAATGAACAAAGGATATAAATATTTAGTGACTTTCTTACCCTGCAGACAGAGTCTCGCCCTCCGGTTAGTAAAACGTCCAGAGTTGGGTGAAGAGCTAAGCAATAGACTCCACTCAAGTGACCATGATAAGACCGGATAACCTATCAAAGCCAAATTCAATGGGCATTAGATATTGAAAGTTCAGATAAGGAAGGTAATAAAGTTGTAATTACCTTATTCTGCTCAAGGTCCCAGCATTTGACTTGCTTGTCATCACCAGCAGAGAACATGTATGTATGTCGATTGCTTACAGCAAGGCCTTCAAAAAAGAAGAAGAAGAAGATCAGAACTGTGATCACAGAGACATCTAACAAATCAGTTGGAAGAGATTTAAGAGACTAACCTCGTACTTGCTCGATATGACCAGTAAGTGTTAGCTTCAGAACTCCAGTTGCTACATCCCATATCTAGTAAACATAATTAAATTCAGGAATGCTTGTACAAGCGTTAAAGCTGGTGAAATACAGTTCATACTAAAGAAGCAGTCATCTCTATTACCTTGATGGTACGATCAGCTGAACCAGTACAAAACCATTCATTGCTGGGATCAAAGGCGACAGATCTGACCCAACCCAAGTGCCCTTGAATGACCTGTGGAAAGAATAATTAAACGCGAGTCAAGAAACTCCTCAAGTGAACAGAAGGAAACTTCTTGAAGCCAACAAAAGGCCAGAATCAGTGTGATACAGCAAGGGTGCTATCCCAAAGATCTTACCCTGTAATTCTTCCATGGTGCATGCCACTCTGGGCGAGGCCATCTACTCGGTATTCTCTCCATTAACGCAGAAGTTGAAAAGTTTCTGTAACACGCAGGGAGACACAACAACAACAACAACAAAAATCAGAATGGGAAACTACCGTATAGATAAAAGCTAATAGAC
The DNA here is from genome assembly GCA_016432835.1 of Brassica nigra. NCBI lineage: Eukaryota > Viridiplantae > Streptophyta > Magnoliopsida > Brassicales > Brassicaceae > Brassica > Brassica nigra. The sequence goes on along the minus strand of CM028247.1, from coordinate 7,633,906 downwards.
TTTAAATGTATTGCAGTCAAGATGAAGAAGAATTAGAGGATAAGAACGAGACGAAAAAAATACCTTTCATACGAGGATACACTTGCAGGAATAATGGTGGTGCTTTTGCCTGAGGTACCAATACTGTTCCTTCAATTTCAAGAACCCAAATATTTTTAATCAGCATCCTTGCCATAAAGTAGAAGCATCAACTAGAATCCATATCAACGAAACAAAGAGCAAAAAGGTTAATACTTACAAGCCCTTTGGCTGTAAAGTTGGACCAACAACAAGAGCATTCTCTGTCACACCCTTTTGGGTACTCTTGGAACCTTCAGGACCTGCAGAACTCATCGAGCAATGTTTAATAAAAATTCAAATAAAAGGAAGAAAGTATATTTGTTCATCTTTCATAAAACTTAAGCAAAACAGGTGACATGAAGACAATACCTGGGAGAGCAAGAGCACTTGACGTTCCGGTCTGCTCATTGCTACGGTTAGGCTGTTGTGGAGGCTGACTCACTGGCTCCACACCTCCAAAAGCAACTTTCATCTGCACGAGAAAACATCTGAGAATCAATATTTATATACACAACTCACAGCTCGAACACGGGTTGATCAGTGAAAAACAGAGAGTTTTATACAAACTATACAACCTAAACCTGAAGTTCGAAGCTAATAAACATGTTCAATTAGCACAAACTCTCAAGTTTAATAAGTGAAAGACAGAGGCTTTATGCAAACCAAACATGTTAAATTTAGTTTGTATAAAACCTCATCAAGAAACCTAAAGTTCGAAGCTTTAGAGCAAAAGAGAATATGGGTACCTTATGGCTGAGACGAATCTTCTTCCTGCAACAAAGAAAAAAGAGAAGAATTTATATATAATTAAAAAATAAATAAATAGAGGATTGGGAGAAGAGAAATTGGGGATCGGAGGAGACTGACGCTTCGGCGTCAGGAGGAGGGAATTGGCCATGGACGGGGGAGAAGAGATCAAGTGCTCGTTTCAGGGATTTGATGCTCAGCTTCTTCAGCGACTGAGGTTCTATTGATTCGGCTTCAGTCGTCGGAGCCGGCATCGTTCTTGCGGTTAGGGTTTGCAGAGAGAGAGAGAGAGAGAGATGGAGACTGAAGTTGTATTGGTTTTGTCTTTAGTAGAATTGATAGATGTTGAGCTCTTTTATGTGTTACAAAAAAAAAAAGTTGAGCTCTTGTATTTTATTTACACATCTACCCTCCAATTTCACGATTTTTTGCGCCGGAAACTAAAATAAAGAGAAAATTAACATATTTATTGGAAAATTGGAGAAGAACAATAAAATATAACTTTTTGGCTCAAAATTTTATATCTGAGAAATGATTTTGGTTTTTGAACAAAAAAAAAGGAAATGATTTTGGCCAAGAATCAATCTTTAATTACAAACTATTTAAATTAATTTTAATTAAAAAATAGATGATGAAACCAAATATTTGTCTTTTCTGTCTCGGAACATAAACCTTTTCTAAGATTTTTTAAAATTTATGCATTGTTTTCTTAAATTTTTGTTCACTGAAATTAATGAATGTTTCCCTTGAGATTCTTTGTGTTATGTATATTAGAATGATTAGGAATTTAATTTATGATGCTTATGACTTATATTTTCAAGTTAATCTCATTTTCAGCAGTCGTAATTAGGATTCTCCTATGTAATTAGCTTAAGAAGAAAGAGGAGAAACTTCTTTTTTTTTTTTTTGGACAAAAAGAGGAGAAACTTCTTACATTCGTTTTCAAGCATAACACAACAGACATTAGTTACAACAAAAGCTATATTTTCCTGAAATCTCTCTCAATTTAGTTATCGTCATCAGACATGAAAGTTGGTCGTCTTCTCAGAGACTCTAGCACATCAGCCGATGGTCGACCACTCTGTTTACCTCCTCCTAGGCTCGACCTTAGCTTCGGAACGCTCATTGCGCTCAGAGGCGGCGTTGCCGCTCCACCGTTCACTTCTCTCAGTACCGACCTTGCCGCTTTTGCCGCCATGGCATCAGCAGCAGCAGAAACCACTCTCGATTCCAATACCGAATCCCTAACGTTCTCCTCCTCCCTTGCTGCTGCTGCTGCTGTTTGTTGCTCTGGTTCGCGGCTTCTATGACTTGTCCCGCAGCCAACCCCTTGGTTAGCCATGGACCTTGCCTTTGCAGCCTCGTGCTTCTGCATATCGTAGACGAGCTCTTTCTGAAGCTGTTTATCAGCGACGAGCATTTCTTCTATCTCGTTCTTGTAGTCTTTCAGGAGCACGCGGAGGCAGTCCATGAGCGAACCTGTGAGAGGACTGTTCTTGCTCTCCAATAGCCTCTTGAGCTCAATGAAGATTGGAATCGTGTTCTGAATCAATCCTTTTCTGACAGCTTGCGTTATAGCTCTTCCTTTGGCAGCCGCCGCGTTGGAGTCTCCACCTTCTTCTTCCATCTCCACTGTCTCAGACGAAGATCCTCTGGAAACTGATAAACGGATCTCTTTGCACGCCAAGATCTGAAACGCATCCTGCACCGCGAGAGCAAAACGGTAAGAGAACACATCGATCGCAACAGGAAAAAAAAGGGCTCAACAACTTCCAGCTAGATTGGAAGTTACCTGTAAAACAGACTGACCAGTTACATCTTCTATGTTGAGCATTCCATCAGAAGCAGCTGCAAGGACCTCTGCACATAACTTTGCAAATGTGGCCAGAAGATGTTCTGGAGCCATTTGTTTAAGCAGAGTAACGTATATCTGCATTCTTTTAGACCTAGCTCTTTCATCATTTCCTCTGTAGAACAATTGCAACACACAAAAAACACACTAAATCATCCACACCAAAATGACAAGTTACACATAAGCATAAAGAACATTAACTAGGCTATGTATAAGTATAAGACGAGTACCTGATAGAAAAAGCTTGATCCTTTGTTCTTGATTGCTTAGAATCTGAATTATTGTGGCCATTGTGGGCGTGGCAATCGTTTAACACAAAAATAGCTTCCACAAAACTGTTGTAAGCTAAAAGTGGTGCCTTGACTATAAGCAAAATGGGCATAATACTAATCAAAAAACTACCGATCATACAATAACAGGGTATAAAAGAATGCCTTTCATGGTTGTTCCCTCCCACAGAGTTTCATACCTTTAAGGATGTTTCCAAATAAAAAGTCTGCAAGTCGACGTATCTTTTCAGATTCATCCACAAGAGATAGAAGGAAGCGAAGGAAAAGAACGCCTCTCCACTTAACATAATCTCTCTGAAATCAAAATAACAAAACCTGCTTATCGCATGGATTTTTCAACAACGGTAGGGTAAAAAATCTGTGGAGAATAGCAATACCTGTAATAACCTTGAGAGAAGTATGAATGTCTGCCTTCTAACAACTTCACAAGGATCCCGAAGACGTTTAGTAATCTTTGGTATGTAACTATTTGGGTACACAAACCATCAGTCTTTGTCATGTAACAGTTACGCATTTTTAAGATTTGAGAAAAGGCTAATGAAATATTAATGTTCTGTAAATAATTTACCACTCTATCATGGCTGTATAGTGAACACAAAAGTCTGTCATTGCCACTACAAGATTGTTACGCAAGGCTGCACAATCACTCTTTTCAAGCTCCTGCAAGAGCAAGGCATCAAGGAGTTCACGTAGGTTACAATAAACGGCAGAGATAAAGGAAGCTGCCATTTACTGAATTTTATTTTCTGAATCTGAAATTTTTAACTTACCAGAAATAACCGAAATGATAAGTAGGCAGGGAAATCAGTGAAGGCAAATGGACATACCTGTGCAAAGAGAGGGATATATCTTTTAGCAAGCTTCCCGTCAGCCAAACAAATCTTCGCCATGGTCAACCAAGACTGACTATAGAGAGGAGGAGCTTTTTGCTTCAAGCAAGCATTGGCTTGTGGCAATTTGTTTTTCAGCTTTGTATCTGAATTTCCTGAAGTGATTACAGTATGTAACAACGGAACAATTTTGGTCGTGTCAGCTGAAGGATATATAATGACACAAGATCCAATGGTATATACTGCTGTGATAGCTTTTGATAACTTCTTGGATACAGCATCCAGTTTCTTGCTTCTCCTACTTCCAAGCATTGCTGGTGTGGCGAAAGAATGATTATTACTGGAGATCCCCTCAATGTATTTCTCAGTGACCTTAGATGCCTTAGCTAAAACTTGTTGTACCCATTTCTTGACAATCACATCCGACTCCTCCGGGATGCACGCCTTCTTTACGCACAAAGTTTTTAATGCTTTAACATGTGCATCGACCTGTCATTGAATAGCATTGACTAAGATCATGAGACAGATGAACCATATGTGGATTAGCGATTAAAAATTCCATTCACAAACCAGTGAATAATATAATCTGATCAATTCAAGCATTCAACAGTTGCACCAAAACCAGGTCCCAGTTACATAGATGTACCGGAAAAAATATATCTATCTGAAGGATACGTCCAATACAAAAGCCAGTATCTTGCTACGCCTATGAAATTTGATATTATATATGAGATCGAAAAACTATTAATCCAATGATTACCTCAGCAGAATGCAGGTTAAACTTTTCGATTTTCTTCAGAAAATTGTCAGCCAGATCTGCAGCAGGCTCTGGTGGCAGCTGAAGGGAAACATTGGAGATAGTTTGCAAAAGAAAAACTCGATCCCCAGCCCATGTAGAAGAATTACACTCTACACCCTCTTCATCACCTTGTCCATCTGTTCCTTCTGAAAAGCCGCATCATCAAAAACACAAATTCAAGAACTGGTTTACCTAGAGCAGGAGTTACAAGTGAAACCACGCTACTAAGAGCAACAAGCAAAACGTAAGCAAACAGTATAATGAAAACTGGCAAACCTTGCAATTCATTTTTGTCTAGCAATTGCCAATGATGGTGAAGAAACTCCCATTCGACAGACTTTGGAAGATAAACTGACACCTCTGAAAGAAGAAACCAAGCCCCGGCAGGAGCTGTCCATTTATTTATGGGCATTGAACGGTTTAACCAGAGTGATTCAGATTCCTTTATGATACTCTGCAGCGCAAGGGCAACTCTTGGTTTTAGTTGCTTCTTCTTGCCCAAACTTCCACATATTTTCTTTACCCAAGGGGAAACCTCGCTGTTGCAGAGCTCCCTTAGGAGAACCAAAACTCCTTCTGGAAAAAAGGCTTCGATGTCTCTGTCTAGATCTTTTGAGCTAGAGTTCCAGTTGTCTGGGAGAGAAGCACTGCCCTGAGAAAGGGAATTTCCCGCTCGGGATATTCTCTCCAGGACTAGTTCATGAAAGACATTCTCGCATTCTTCTTGGATGCTAGTTTCATTGTCCATGACCATCCGAGGGACAGAATGTAACCATTCAGTGGTCACAATTTCATCTGTACATATTCTGAAGGCCTACAGTGAACAGAAAAAGACAATGATTTACATTATCAAATAAAGAAAAGGGAGCGGAAGACATATGAACAAGTCACTGATTTAACCTATATTTAGAAAAAAGTTAGACAAGATTTTAGTACTACCAAAAGAAGCAGTTGTTATACATTCCCTCATTCATCCAAATGACTAAGACGCACAATCATTCATTCATTCATATAGAACAGTTTTGTCCTCTAAATTTGGTATCCGCAACTTTAGGCAGTATCACCGAGTAAGGGAGAAGGAAGACACTAACGCATAGAAAACACACCTCGGAAAGAGCTGAAATTGCAGCCTTTCTTATACTTATAAGCGGATCAGAACAAGATGTACCCATTGTCTTTAGAATACTAACATCAAAGCAACCACCCAAAAGGGATGTCAATTTCGTAACTAGAAGAAGCGCTGCTCTCCTCGTAGCCGCCTTCTCATCCACACATCTTTTCTTCAAAAGGTCAGTTATTCTACCTTTCCCCTCTGAAGTCTCACCACCAGTAAACCCAAGGGCTTGTTTCAAGATCGACCTACTCCTTTCATCACCAGACAAAAACCCCACAACTTGAGCCAAGTTGGACAAAGCCCGAGCTCTAATTAAAGCGCTTGAATCTGAACAACGCTGCACTAAGGCATTAAGACAACCTAATCCCCACGAATCTTCCACTCCATTCTCTGAACTAATACTTTCAAAGGGGTTTCCTAATGAGCTCATCAACAGAGGTATAAGATCAACAGCCAATATCCTCAAATTAGATTTACCTTGACCCATCTTCATCACAAATTCAACAAACTCTAGTTGATCCTCAACCTCCATTGCCTTTACTATCTCCAGTATCGCCTCCACCGCGAATCCACGCGGCTCAGCCTTCTCAGGTGCCTTGTGAACCAGAAACTTAGGCAAATTACAAACAACTTTTTTCAACTCAGAGTTATCTTTAGCCAAACCCATAATCTTCCTTGACACAAACCCTAACGCGAAGCTTCTCGCCTGATGCTTCCCCATCAAAAGCAACGGTGTCAAAGACTTCGAGATCTCAGCGGCGGTGAGTGACACATCTCCGTGATCGGAGCTCAACACTCCACCCAGAATCCTCCCGCACATTTCCATCAATTTATCATAACTCAAAACCCCTGAGTGTTCCAACGCAAGCAAAGGAATCTCGCTCACTGTTTGTACCAGAGACTTCAAGCTATCGGGAAATCGATCCAAATGAACAAAACCAAGAACCGAGCCCAGACGCTCGAGCACTCTAAACACCAACTTCGCATCGAACCCACCCTCTTCCGTTTCGTCCCCATCTCCTCCATCCCCTATATTTCTAGCGTTCTTCCTCGAACCACCGCGTCCTCTCTTCTTCTTGTTCCCTTGAGACGACGACGCCGCCGCTCCCGAGTCCTCCCGGCGGCGAGGTTTGAGGTAGCGGCGAATCGATCCCAGTAGAGAGAGAAACGCGACGGGAGAGAAGAAAGTGAAAACGGGGCAGTTCGTCGAAAGTAGCAGAGAGAGATAGGCCTCGGAGGCTGAGATCGCCAGACGGCCAGATTCGACGGGAGAATCCATGGCGGCGGAGAAGCAGCGGAGAAACGACGAAGCCGTCGAGGAGAGGCTGACGTAGAGCCGATTGAGGATTTCATCGTCGTCTGTGTCGAGGAGAGACTTGAGATCTGCGACGAGTTCGTGGTAGTGGGATTCATCGTCTCCTATTCCTCCTCCTTCGATTCCTGCAATGATTCTGGCGAGCAAGAGCTCCTCCTCATCCATGGCGAGTGATACTGAGAGAGAGGAATTAGGATTCTAGGGTTTTATGTAAATAGTTTGAAACATTTTGGGATTCCCGCGATCTGTGCGTTCTTATCGAAATTCAAAGTGGTACAAGGAAAACAAAGTTAGGGGTAAATTAAATATTTGGATACAAAGTAGAGTCCCATTTTGTAAATATAAAAATAAAGAAAGACTGTATAACCTCCGAAACTGTTACACTTGAAATTCGAATCCCTCTCATCATCAAAACGCTTTAGGCTCAAGCAAAAGCTTTTTTGATTCAGAATTAAGTAACCCCACACATTTTGTTTTGCCACTTGACACAATCTTATAATAGTTTGTTCTCGACAGATAAATCGATACAGACCAAATTAAATTGTTAATGTATCGCATTAGGGTTTTTTAAAACGTTCATTGTTAGAGGTATCAAATCATAACTTAACTATATTGCCACATATTATGAACTACAAACTTAGAATTTATGTTTTCAGAATTTAATATAAATATATAGTTTAGGTCCTCGAACATCTTTAAGCAAAGCGACTTTTTTGACGTGCTATATAAAGTATAAACTATATGGTCATTGCTTACTTTTTGTGGGTAGATAGAATCTTGGATAAAAATTAGATAAGAATCTTTAGCTTCCATCAATATAAGTATATACAACATTTCCAATTCGAAATAAACTTCAAAAGTTGTGGCAATAATGACTTAAACTAATTGAGATGAATAATTTCAATTTTGATTACTGATATGTATTTATACTACAACCAAATCACTATCATTAAAAAAATCACTATCATTATCAAAGTTGGATAAAGTGTTCGAAATCCAAAAGTGCTCCAGCAGCATATATTAGTTTACCTTATAATAATTCAATTTATCATTTTAATGCAGTTCATCTCAACTTCTAACTGCATATATTTCATAATACAAATTTTATGCGTGTGATAATTAAAATTTTTATATAAACCAACTAATGGTAATCTAATAGTTGAAAGACTCTCTTTTAAAAATTGATCGCCTAGAATTAAAATCTTTTTTTTTTTATATATTATTACAGTTTCAATTATATTTAAACTAGTATAGATTCTAAAACTTTACAACTTTCTCTATTTTGGTATACAAAATCACTCATTTCTCAATTTTTTCATTATTTTATTATAATTTATTGTATGTCATCATTCATGTCAAGTTAGAAGTGCATATTAAATATAGCAAAAAACTAACAACTAACATATTATTTTATGTCGATTTTTCTTTCCGAACGTATAAAGTTATCCATTGTTAAAAACATCGATTCTGCAAATCGACGAATGTAGGAAAAGAATTTTGACTACTTGGGAGTAAATCAATACCTGGTGAAGGATTTAGCTAGTCGAATATATTATATGTATCATAAGAGCATGACTGAGAAATCCTTCGAAACTATGTATCATGGTTGTACATATTTAACACAGTAATTTGCATCATCTTTTATTTATTCCACATATTAAATCATTGTCATATAACTTTTATATTTACAATCATTTTATTTAATTTTTTCGATAAAAACTTCTTATTTTATAAAATTCAATGCTCAACACCACTATTTTTATTTAATTATCTATTGTAAATAGTATAAACAGAGACAGTTGGATTTGTCATACCAACAATTTTACAATGCTCAGATTAAAATTGTGTTAATGTGACATAACATTAGGAACAGATAAGTGATGGTAATGTTCTAGACTTGTCTAGAAGTGACTTGAAAACTAATATTGATTGAAAGTCTTTCAATAACAAAGACTGATCACTAAATGAGAGGAGCAGGATGTTTCAGTCGGATGATAAAATGATTGTTACTGAAATGAAATGTGTGAACAAAGATTATCTTCCAAATTGACCCAAAAAAAGATTATTTCTAAAAAAAATAATAAGATTATTAAAATTACACAACGTGAAAAATGGATGCAGGTAAATTATGAAATTTATAAACCCTTGGGGCAAATCAAATAATTTATGAAACTTACGGGGTTTTAATTTGTTACTTTAAAATTTGATAGATGTTTCGAATGTTTGTTTTTTTGTTTTAACAATAGTACCTTGTCAAAACTCCTTGGTCTTTCTCTCTGCCTAGGCATCGCTTCCGGGTTAGGCGACGAAAATTTGAATCAGATTCGCCTCTCTTCTCTCTCTCTCTCCATACCCAATCAATACGACTCGCTTAGGGTTTCTCCCTCCCATAGATCTGATCGTTTCCCGAGAAAATTTCAGATCACAAATCAGGTAATCTTTCCTTGTTGTTCATTTTGGTACTGTAACACCTGAGATTCATCGACATTTTTGCACCATTCTCTGATGAAAGTTGAATCTATCGGTTGAGTTTCAGATTTCGAAGGAAAGTGAAACAAGTTTTTCAGGTGTAATCGCAGCTTCCTCTCCTCACTGTGAGTTTAATCGCAATCAATCTCTCATTAGACGGAAACTTGTTGCTGATGATGATGGTATTGACTCTGGATTTTGTTTTGGACGAAAAGTTGTTGTTGTTCTGGCTCCTCAACGAAGATCACAGCGCCTCATGGGCGGCCAGATGCAGCAGACCAATGCTGCGGTGGCTGCGACGGCGCTGTACGATGGAGCTCTGAACAATGCAGGACCTGGAAATGAGGCAGGCGATGCCGTCATGGCGCGGTGGCTCCAGTCCGCTGGTTTACAGCATCTGGGGTCTCCTGTTGCTTCCACATGTACTGATCAGCGTCATCTCCCAAACCTTCTCATGCAGGTACTAACTTCTTCCTTTAGATTCTTGCATTAAGTTGCATGCTTTTTTATGGTTTTCTTTGTATGCTCAACTCTTAGCTCAATATGTTTGTGAACATCATGTTTATTAAGATTTTTTTTTACATGTGATCATCCTATTGGTCATTTTTCTCTTTTCAGTGGACAACTCCTTTATGATAACATTTTGTGTTAGGGTTATGGAGCACAAACTGCTGAAGAGAAGCAAAGACTTTTCAAATTGATGAGAAATCTTAATTTGAATGGGGAATCTGCTTCTGAGCCGTATACACCCACTGGTCAATCATCAGCAGCTATGCCCTCTTCAGATGGGTTTTATTCACCTGAGTTCAGAGGTGACTTTGGAGCTGGGCTGCTAGATCTTCACGCGATGGATGACACAGAGCTACTTTCCGAGGTATGTTTGCAAGGGGAGATTAGATCACATAAGTTTACTCTTTTTTTTTGGCTGGTATATAATACTTTATATGACCACAGTTGGTAGGATGAGGAATATATTTGAGCTCTATCCTGGTTGTTACTACTGTTTTTTTAACATCCCCTTACAATCTTATTTTGACGCTCACCTACCGGCTATATATGATTCAGCTCCAATATAAAAATCTTTTAGACATCTAAACTTAGACGACTTTTGATTTCGAGACCTGGATACCGCTGTTAGTCAACATAATTACTACTGTTGTGAAACGTATCATATAGATATTGAAGTTAATTACTTATGCAAGTAATTCATTAACTTAGAGGAGCTTTTCGAATTTAAAGGAGTTGGGAATGTGATCCATTGAAAAGGTTTTCTGTTCGGTGGAATTTTGCTTACATTTTCTGCCTCTTATGATAACTATTTCATCTTAATAGTTACCCACTCATTGCTCGTGTAATAAACTAATACCTTGTTCATTTTACAGCATGTGATTTCTGAACCGTTTGAGCAATCGCCTTTCATGCCAAGTGTTAATCAAGCTTTTGAAGAAGACTTCAGTGTGCCAGCTAACCAGCAACAGCGACAAGAACAGGACGCTGAACCTTCGAGCCCATTTCCGAGGAGTGAAAAGGAAAATACAGGAAGAGAGAACAGTGTAGCCAAAATTAGAGTAGTGGTATGGCAATCTTGTTACCTAGTTTTCTTCTGCTTGGTTGAAATTTCAAGCAATGACCATCATCAGGGGCAGGGGAACTATGCAAATTTACATGTTATTTCAGGTAAGAAAGAGACCTCTGAATAAAAAGGAAACCGCCAAAAAGGAGGACGATATTATTACCGTATCTAATAATTCTTTGACCGTTCACGAGACCAAGTTGAAGGTTCGTGTGTGTGCTTCATTAAAGATAACGATGACATCCATGATTCAGTTCAACGAGATGAAAGGTCATAGACCCTCTTCATTTTATGTTTCTTTTTCTGGTATTGAATGAAACTTAATCTTTGTTGGTGCAGGTGGATTTGACTGCATATATGGAAAAGCATGAGTTTTGCTTTGATGCTGTTCTGGGTGAGCATGTTTCAAATGACGAGGTAATTTAATAGCCTTAAGGAATTGGAATCTACCGGTTATCCTAGTGGGAGTGCATTATTGTACTTCAAGATGCGGGATAACATAGATTAGTTTTCAAATAAAAACCTTGTGAATTTTAAATTATAGTCTAACAATCCTGTTCGTCCACCTTTTTCTAGATTGATTTCCATTTTAAGCTGTATTATATATTCTATAGTTGTTTACCGCTCTCTTGTCAGGTGTATCGGGTCACGATAGAGCCAATTATCCCCACGATTTTTCAGAGAACCAAAGCTACCTGTTTTGCATATGGTCAAACAGGTAAATAATTATACTTTTGCTCATGGGAATTATTTCTTAGGTCAATGTTATTGTAATAAGTCAAGTATTCCTATGGCCTTCTACTTTTTACTCGTCAATATTATTTTTATGCTTCTGTTACCTTGATAATGTTTTGCTTTAATTAGGTAGCGGTAAGACCTTCACAATGAAACCATTGCCTATACGGGCTGTTCAAGATCTTATGAGGATGTTGAATCAACCAGTATACCGTAATCAGAGGCTTAAGTTGTGGCTCAGTTATTTCGAGATATATGGTGGAAAGCTCTACGATCTTCTCTCCGAGAGGAAGTTAGTGTTTCTTTTTCTGTTCTCATATCTTTTAAATGTCACATTTGGAATTATGAGTTGTTTTTTTTTTTGCTTTTGGAAAAATGCCGCTGGACAAAAGGTCAACCTCTTGAGCCGGCGCATTCAAATTTCTTTTCATTTGTATGCCATTGGCTGACTAATTCAGTTGTTGCTGAGCAGGAAACTTTGTATGCGAGAAGATGGTAGACAGCAAGTTTGCATTGTTGGCCTGCAAGAGTTTGAAGTTTCGGATATTCAAATCGTAAAGGATTTTATCGACAAAGGGAGTGCTTCTAGGAGCACAGGATCAACTGGCGCCAATGAGGAATCGTCTAGGTCACATGCAATTTTGCAGCTTGTTGTCAAAAAGCATGTGGAGGTAAAAGAAACGCGCCGAAACAATAATGATAACAACGAATCACGAGGGAAAGTTGTGGGGAAGATTTCTTTCATTGATCTTGCTGGCAGTGAAAGAGGTGCAGACACCACAGACAATGACCGCCAGACAAGGTAAGGTCATCTTTGTCCTCTGGTAGAAGAGTTCTTGAGTAATGACCTCCCCATCCAAGTAGAACTTAGGTTTAAAATGTTTGTTTGGCCTCATGGATAAAGTAAATCTACCTTCTTCCGTCAGAATGACTAGTCTTGATCTAAACTGTTCTTTTTGACAATGGTTGTTTCTTAGGATGGAAGGTGCAGAAATCAATAAGAGCCTTTTAGCTCTCAAAGAATGTATCCGTGCGCTGGACAATGACCAGTTACATATTCCATTCCGTGGAAGCAAACTAACTGAAGTGCTCCGTGACTCATTTGTTGGAAACTCGAGAACTGTGATGATTTCATGCATCTCTCCAAACGAAGGATCATGCGAACATACCCTAAATACATTGAGATACGCCGATCGGTATGTTTTTGATGAGCTAAAAACCTTTCTAAAACAACTCTTAACTCATGTCTGTAATTCACTAATTCTACAACAGGGTTAAAAGTCTATCTAAAAGTGGAAATAGCAAGAAGGATCAAACGTTTAACTCGTTGCCGCCAGCTAATAAGGATGTTTCTTTGGCTTCTTCTCAACTAGCTTCGAATGATGCAGAAGATGTTTTTGAGCCTCCACAGGAGTATAATGTACAGGAGACAGGGAGGAGGGTAGAGAAAGACAGCAGCTACTCTACTTCGGGTATTGAATTCAAGCAGCCTACAAATCACCCATCTTCATATCCGGTCAGCTTTAAAGAGGAAAGTGGGATACCATCGATATCAATGGACAGAGGAAGATCAGATACGAGCAACTCTTTCGGCGGCTCCACTAGCCAAAGGATTCTTCAGTCATCATCTTCTTATCCTCAAGACGCTTCAGATCAGGAAGAAAAAGTGAAGAAGGTATCACCGCCTCGTAGGAAAGTTTCCCGGGAGGAAAAACCAGAAAGACATCAAAACTTGTCGAAAAGAGATTCCATCAGTGCGTCTGATGTCCCTGCCACGATAAACTTCAGGCAGCTCAATAGTACTACCACCAGTCAGAACACAAGCGATGCTGCTTCAAAGCAATATGAAACAGTAACGGAGCCGCCTTCTCTTGATGAGAACATCAATGCATTGCTTCAGGTAATAAATAACCCATCTGGTTCCAGGGAATGTAAGAGCATCATTATCCACGGTCTCTTATTCCGAGTCTCTTAGGGAAAATAAGAGACAGTAATAAGAGATGTCTTTTAGCTTTTTATTAAAAATTAAGAGATTGTCTCTTATTTTCCTTAAAAAACCCGGAATAAGAGACCGTAGATAATGATGCCCTAATGAATTTTACGGTTAAGAAATCTGTGCTGCGGTTTAACTATAGTTGTTTTTTTAATTCTCTGACAGGAGGAAGAGGCCTTAATTACAGCACACAGAAAAGAAATCGAGGATACAATGGAGATAGTTCGCGAGGTACAAGATATAGCCATTCACCTGCTTTGGTATTGGCTGATCATATTGTGTGTGTTTCTAAGATTGGTTTGGGTTTGAGCAGGAAATGAAATTACTAGCGGAGGTGGATCGGCCAGGGAGCATGATTGACAGCTATGTTACACAGTTGAGCTTTGTGTTGTCCCGTAAAGCAGCTGGGCTCGTAAGCCTTCAAGCCCGTCTCGCTCGGTTCCAACACCGTTTAAAAGAACAAGAGATCCTTAGCCGGAAGAGAGTTCCTCGCTAGAGGAAATGATGTTTAGTTTTGGGTTATAATCAGGTGATCTTTTATTCTACTGATACACACAAATCTTCCTTCCTCTCATGTTTTCTGTGAATTGGGGATTGTGTTTTTTGCGTCTCTAATTTGTCAATTTTATATTTGTTTTTTTTTGTGTCCTTTGTGAGCAGTTGTATTCAATGTCTTCTAAAACATTGATAATGAAATGTTAATCGTTCTTTATGCTGCCATAATATTAGTCATGAGGAACTCTCGATCGAAACAGTTCGTTGTATATCTGTAACACATTTGTGTATAGTGATGCGGAAATTTTTGAAGATCGTCTGTTTATGTAATACATCTACTTTCAAATAAACTGTGTGCTATATAATACGTCTTAGAGTTAACACATGATATAAATTGAACCTGGTCGACCCTCTCAAGTTTCTTTCTCTAAATCGAAGTAGTGCCTTTTTGACTTAACATACAAAGAGGAAAAAGACGGACCAGTTCATTACAAACAACTAAAGTTTCATTTTTTTTTTTTGATCTACAGGTTTCATTATATCAGCTTCTTCATCTACAATTTCAACTGAGAAGAAAAAAGACTAAGAGCATTGTGGCTTGGCTCAGTATTTGCCTCTGCTTCTGAAGCTGAATGCTTCACTGCCTAACAAAGGAGTAGAAAATTTCAAAAAGCTTGAACAAATCAACAACGGAAAGCAAAACAAGCACTCCTACAATTTGACATGCACAAAAGCGCCCAAGCAACTTCAGTCAGCACGTAGTCTCAGAATCTCTTTAACCGTTCTTAGACGGAAGTATGGCATATGTTCCTGCACCAAAGTAATACAAGGCATCAACAGTTCTGTATCAAACCCTGGATATAAAACGCTGAAGATATAATACTAATTCCTTAACCAATTCTACAAAACCAGTTAACTCTTTTAACTACAATTTTCTTTTAAGCATTGAGGAATCTGAATTCAGATTAGATTGGGTTACCTGGCTGAAATATAGACCCAGCCCTCTACTGAAAAAGTCGATGTACTTAAGCATAAACATTCCACAGTCATACCTGAAAAATATAAACATTGCAAAAGAATTATTAAAAAAAAGAAAAGATAAAAGGGTTAGGATAGAGCTACAACAGAAAGCTAAGGGCATAAACACGTAGGCGGTTTTGATAAGTTCCAGCCATTCAGACTTTGTTTGGTGAGTAAACTCCCAGAAGGAGCTAGTATTAGAATATGCCTATGATTTCTACACAACACCTTCAAGATAATGATATTTGAAAATCAAGAGTTTTCCCATTGAACAGCTAGCTATGCTTGTTGATCCCATAACTAGTTCCTATACAAATAATCATAAACATAGCAAGTTCAATGATAGTTACATACCCATTTTGTTGTTGGGGAAGGTCTTCAACAAATTCCATGTCCCACGAACTAACATCGATGTCTTTACCACTTTTTTCCTTAGCTTCATCGCCTAAATATTTTGCCTGAAACACACATATCAGTTGCAGCATTAGCTACAGGGACTATTTTGGTTAGAATATTTTCACAATAGTGTTTGGTCTACCAAAGAAATAATAGCTTCTGGCATCTCCAAAATGACCAGGGACAAATTTTAGAATCAACAAATAATGGTAAAAGATAAAACAACATCCACTATGACAGGCATTCACTTCATTTATATGAGTGAGATCAATTAAACTGTATTGAGAAAGAGAGTTGGAGACTAAGTTATACCAGAGCATTCAAAATCTTGGAATCAACTCCATTTAGTGAATCGAGATACAAGAACTTGCGATCCCTGTTGTTAATAACTGCCAAGGTCCAATGCACACCCCTGTGGATGGGAACAAATATCTGCAAAAGGGCAAAGAATGGTTTAAACATTAACAAATTGGTCTTCATTTGTAAGATCAGCAAAGACAATCTAAAAGTTAAGTTTTTCAAGAACATTACCATGTCACAGTCAATAAGAGCATATCCCAACTTTCTCTGCGTAGTCCATCTCCTAACAGCTTTATAATTATAACCAGAATCGCTGACCAGCTGAATGACAGAAATTAAAGAAAGAGCAACATGAGTCCAAGAGGATTCATCAACACATAAAAGGGCCACAGCTTGTGTCGGGAGCTCATGTTCATGGGATACAGAAGCCAGAGATAAATGAGTACCACAGGGTAGAAACAAGGCAAAATATATTGATGATCTTAGCAAAAAAATCACTATCTTAAGACATACTGCTTATAGTATTTCTGGAAGAAGTTAGCAGCTAAACAAACGAACTGATGCGAGGGACAAAAGATCGATACTGTTCTTAAGAATCATGTGAGCACATAAAAGAAAACAAACCTTTTTGTAGAAAAAGGTATTGAAGAAATGACACTTCAAATACTTTTTGGGCTCTCTAGTTTCTCTTTCTTTGAGCAGTTCGAGATAGACATTGATAACCTACAAAACAGAGGAGGAACACAGAAATGTCATTCAAGAGCGCCATAAACCATGCAGAATCTAATGAGGAAACAGTAAGTACCTCGTCGTTTAACCACGCAGATGGTGTAAGACACTGTAGAACTTCACCAGTAATATCAATGTTTGAATTCGCATGAGTAACCAATACTTTCCTTCTGATACATACGGATCGGGTTAGTTACAACATAAACCACACAAACATGCTAGAAACCTCTTTACAAGACAGCCATACCTATTTTTCCCAGAAAAGGCACGGTAGACTTCAGCCTCCTCCTCCTCTGTGAGAGGTATAAACGGTTCATCAGGCACCTTCTTCAGATCAATACCACAACAACAGAAATGTCAGCAACAACAACAAAAGCAAAGGATCTCAAAGTACCGTTTTTTTTTTCAGGCATATAACATTAAACCCCATTTGATAGAGAGAATCAATCCCAATCCAAATAAAGCAAGGGCATTAAAGTACAACGTAAGATCACCTTGAGAGGCTTCTCCACAGGCTTAGGACGAGACTGGCGAAGCTGTGACAACCTCTTCTCATTAAACAAAATCTCAAACCCCAAAGCCTCCAACTTTGTGTTCCTCCTCTCAGCACTCTGCAAAAGCTTCTTATACGCTTCCAGGCTGGAAGCAGCATCTGTAGTAGTCTCTTGTCTAACCAAAGACATTGAATCAAGCATCGAACTAGTGTCATCATCAACAACATTCTTCTCCTCCTCCTCCTCCTTTTCTTCGATGCTTGAATCTTCAGAAACTGCTTCCTTTTCATTCACAGGCTCATCATCATCCCCCAAATCGATCACCTCTTTGTCTTTCGTAAAGAACCTCAACGCATCGAAAGCTCTTCTCTTGGCATCATCGAAGAAGGAGTAATCGTCGGGTTTGGGCTTGGGCAATCCGTATCTGAAGCTGGCTCGGCTGGGGGCGTGAATCTCTCGTCTGAGAGGAGCTTTCGCGTCGGGATACCTCGAGATCCTCGAGACTGTGGACGAAGATGGCTTGTTGGAATCCGGAGAGACGATTCGGAAGGAGAATCGTCGTTTCTTCGAAGCAGCCTGGGATGGGGATTGTTGATTGAAGCTCAAGGAATCTTCGGTGCGCTTGCGATTGATGGCGACGGCACCCATTTAGAAGGGGAAACCACTAAACCCCCACTAGAGATCGGGAGAGGAGAAGCATAGAACGGAGAATGAAATTAGGGTTCTACCAAAATGAGCGAGGGAATGGCTTCTCTTTCCTTTTTCCTTTTTTTTTTTTGTTTTACTTCTTGTTATTGAATCCCATAAAATTCATTTTTTAATGGAAAATTTATTCGATTGCTGTTTCCATTTTTTTTCTTTTGGCACTTTATTTTTTAGTTTTTTTCCAAACATGAATCTTAGATATCTGTTTCGAAATGAAATGGTACTGGATTTTTTTTTTCTTTTCTGAACAATGTAAGAATGAGTTTTTAATTGATTGTCTTTTATTACCAACCATATCTTACAAGATTTATGGAGTCTTTTTTTGATCAAAAAATAGTGTTAGAGTCTTTTGTATCTTCCAACACTGTTTTATCCTCAGTTAAATAATACTAACTGTTTTTCTGTACTATAGTAAAAAATTTAAATTTAAATTAATTTTTAACAGATAAATTTAAATTATATTTAAAATTAAAATTTTATTAATATCATAAATTTTCTTTTTCTTATCAACATTTTATTATAAATTTTATTTAATTAAATATAAAAATTAAGATATCATTTTGTTTCTTTTAAATTATATTTAAGAATATGCATGTATATATTTAAAATTATAATCTTAGATAGATTTTATATCTATTTATTTTAATTAAACATATTAAATAAAATTGTATAATTATCAAAAATAAAATTAAACAGTATTTATAAAATTTGAAAATATACAAGAAATGATTTTACGTTTAAAATTTTAAATTTTCTAAAAAAATTGTATATATTTTGAAATTTTAGTAATAAAATTGTGTAATTTAAAATATAGAATTAAATGATATTTCAAAAATTTTAATGTCGTATTTAATATATTTATTTTAATGATGACGTATGAATTATTACCATATCTTAGAAAGTTTATCAAAAACATAAATTAACGTTAAATATAATTGTCCATGTCATATTAAACTATAATCCATATCATCAATTTTAGTAGTCATGTCATATTATTTTATGAAAATGACTGTAGAGAGAAAATATGATAAAATCACTTATCAAATAATGTATAGGGGATGTACCAATCTACAAAACTCGTTAACCAATTTTATAAAAATCTAAAAATTCATCAAAAGTCTTTTTTTTTTTAATTTAGGAAACTCTTTAATTTTAAAAATTATGAAAAGCTCTTTGAAAATTCACGAAATGGTGATTTCACTAATTTAGATGAAATTGTCAATCAGATATGAAGTTGTCGAAGGATATATATGATGCGTGAAGAAGATTTGACCCATAATCAGCTACCTTTGTTAATTTGGATAATTTTTGACATCCACAACAAGGAGCTTCAGACTTATTCAAAAACAGAAATGTAAAAGATGCTGAGATCAAAATTTCGTGGGAGACAACACCGTATAATTAGTTACTACTGACTGAGTGATAATTGTTTATTTTCCAGCTGAAGCAGTATTAGTGTTAGCATCAGCTAAAACATGATTTGTGCAGACATTAACTGAAAGGTCAGCATAAAAAAAAAAGAACCAGTGTTTCAGGTTCCCCATTTGTAACATGTGGGGAAGAGTCAAGAGTGTTATTACCGTCACAAAAATTAGTGTGCCATTTGATCATGTCTGACGGCATAGAAGACGATAGTGATATACATGCCGATAACAATTTCACAGAATATCGCATCTCGTGAAACATAGATTCGTCATGTTATGATATTAAAAATTTCCCATTTCCCAATATGATAATTTAGAAATAGAGATTTGCTTAACTTAAAATTTATCCCCTTCATGCCTTTGATTATGAACAAATTAGAGGCAACCAAATGCTTTAGTGTAATTCAATAATTTTGATGGTATTTTCCCATTTAATATTACCAGTTGGCGTATGATTTATGAGATAACAAGTTGTAAGGACACAATGACTCAAAAACTTGAGTGAAAGATGTGACTGAAACTGTAGTATGTGGACTACATTCATGGTGTGACGATCTTATGTTCTACCCTTCCTTTATGATGTGGAGTACCAACATAAGATGTCTCATAAATGATACCTTGTTTATTAAAATACTCGGTTAAAGGAGATAATTTAGGAGTCATTATCGCTTAGAATTGTTCTGACTTTTGATATAGAATTTTTGACTAAGCAACAAAGTTCTGTTAATGTGTTGATTTGTGTAGTTTAGAAGGTAAGAGATAGATCCACATTGTTCTAAAATAGTCATCCATACTATGATCCTCAAATAAAGGTAATTCGATCAATCTCCATATATTGCAATGAACTAACTCAAAGTGTGATTTTTACTATTGAACGCAAAAGAATCTCTTGTTTGCTTGACACGAATACAAACAATGCTTTAGAAACAGAATTACCACTACTTAAACTAGATAAATGTAAAATCTCCGAAGTTTGTGAAAATGAATGTTCCAATCCAAACCATTATGCGAAACTCCAATGATGATGAGTCCAAGCTTTGCATTGCGGTTGCAACCTCTATGCCCCAAAAGAACTTTGTATCTGTTTCTTTTCTCATTCACGTTTGAAATAAGGTTTGATAATATGAAGGAAAGAATAGTTGAAGATGGAGTTGATTACTTCAGGACACACTGACTTCACCAAAAAGAACCACTTGATCCAACTTGGTGTTTCTATGTATTCTTCTCCTCTACAGACACCTTGGAAAATAGCTTTCGTGCATCTATTAACTGGCTCCGGTACTATAAAATCTGAACCGTGCTATTATAAAGAAAAGAAATACAAACACAAAATAGATAATTAACTTATTTTATATAAAGTTAGAACTGTTACTTTTTGTTAAAAAATTCTAGTTGGATAACAATGGTTTATAAAAGTACTTACTCTTTTTATAATCTCAGGACTTGTCATATCCGTGGAGATTAGTCCAGGAAAAACAATTGTTACTTTTATATCCGGATTGAGTTCAATTCTCAGAGCCTCATAAAATCCTAAGAGCATGTTTAATGGGAGTTCTTAGATTGGGGTTCTTATTTAAGATCCGGTTCTTAGCTTTTTTAGTTAAAAGTTAAGAGACGGGTTCTTATATTCCGCTAAGAACCAATCCTAAAAACTCTCCATTAAACATGCTCTAACAATGCTGCTTTGCTTGCCTACAACAATAATTAATCAAGTAGCATCAGCATTATCAAACCATTTATTAACCCAACAAATTAATATTATTTATGTAACTAATAAATCACCAACTCGTGTGTGGAGGTCTACATGTGAATTTGAATGGTGAACATTCTTTTTTCTAAACTAACATATATCACATCCCATCAACAAAGGATCCGTATTGTATGCTTATTCCTTGACCATTTTCGATGCGTTAATTTATAAGAAAAGACAAACCTTTTTATATATTTTACAATAAAACACAAGAAATAAGTAAGAACATATTTCAAATATGTTAAGAAGAACAAATCTTACAGAATAGATGGTTGCCACTGGGATAGCTATCTTTGCTGCAGCAGAAGTAATCACAACTATTTTTCCTTTACTTTTTCGTAGATGGGGAATTGCATAATAAGTGATGTATGTTGAGCCCCAGAAGTTGGTATAGAACGAAACAACAAAACTCTAATTACGATTGTTAACAAATTTTGGATAGTTCTATTTTGTTTAGTAAAGATTAGGCTATAAATTTTATTATTATTTGGAAACGTATTGTTAACATATAAAATATATTTTAATTAATTATCATATTACATATTTGTTTAAAAGAATGTGAAGACATCTAAACGCACGCGTAACGTCTTGTAGACGCTATAGGGCGACGCCGAGAAGCGCTATTATGTAGCGTATTCTTAAACACTCAACGCTGCGCTACGTACCATCTGTGTGTGGTATCGTACTCCTTCACATCATCTTATACACATACATAAAAGTCACATTTGTGAATGCAAATAATATAATATATATAGATACTGATACAGACGTATATTCTCTAGATAGCTCACATCGATGTTGTGACTCGTGCATAGATATTTGCACACACACATAGTTCAATTCAAGCATTACATCTTCAAGAAAATGGCTTCTCTCGTGTTATTAACATTTTCACTCCTTTTTGCAACTTTCTCTTCTCCTCTTGTAGACGCTTTTAATTATAGTGATGACGGTAATTCCACCCTCGCGGCGCCAGCACTAAATCCTATTGATGCTTGCTGGCGAAAAGACCCTAAATGGGCGACTAACCGTCAAGCCCTGGCCAACTGCGCGGTAGGGTTCGGGAAAGGCGCGTTAGGGGGCAGCAGAGGGGCTATCTACGTGGTTACAAGCCCAGCAGATGAGCCTAAACCCGGAACCTTAAGATTTGGGGTGACTCAACATAAACCACTATGGATCACATTCCAACGTGACATGGTCATAAGGTTGAAATCCGAGCTCGAGGTGACGAGCTACAAGACGATAGACGGGAGAGGAGCAAAAGTTGACATTGGTAACGGACCATGCATTGCGATCAAACGTGTGACTAATGTCATTATACATGGCATAACTGTCCATGATTGTAGATTGAGCAAAGGATTTGACGGTGACGGAATCCGCGTGTTTCAATCTTCACATGTTTGGATCGATCATTGTCACTTATCTCGGTGCCAAGATGGTTTGCTCGATGTGGTTACATCTTCTACGGCTGTCACTATTTCTAATAATCGTTTAATAAATCACAAGAAAGTAAGTATCTATATACCTTTTTACATATGAAATTGTAACTTAAAAACATCCGAGCATTGATGAAATGTTATTACGAAGGCGATGTTGCTCGGACATTCTGACCAACATATGGCTGATAAAAATATGAAAGTTACAGTTGCATTTAACGTATTTGGACCGGGTCTCACTGAGAGAATGCCTAGGTACGTATGAAAAAAATTAAATATATGTATAACATAAATTATGATTACTAATTTTGAAAATGCGGACGTGGATATGTGAAATGATGACATGGCAGGGTAAGAAGAGGGTATGCGCATGTAGTAAACAATATGTACAACAAATGGAATCTGTATGCGATTGGAGGAAGTGCTGATCCTACTATCTTTAGTGAAGCCAACCACTTCGTTGCTCCTGACAGAAAAGAACACAAAGAGGTTTCTTAATTTAGAATTATCATTATCATCATCATCATCAACCAAGTCTTTAATGATTATACATATGTATTATATGATTTTGAGGCTTGTTAATATAGTCTCGATATCAACGGATTTTTAAGTTCCAAAGAATGTATAATTACTCAAGACTATGCTGTATCTTATCAATACATGTTTTGTATATATTAAGGTGACAAAGAGAATGGATAAAAGTCCTGCAGCGAAAAATTGGAAATGGAGTACGAATAGAGACGTTTTCATCAACGGAGCTTTCTTCGTTCCGTCTGGTGGACCGGGCGTTCCGCCGCCGTACGCAGCTGGACAAGCGTTTCCAGTGGCCCCGGGGGCTCAAGTCCCTGCTCTTACTGCCTCGGCCGGTCCTCTCCCTTGCGTACCCGGCAAGGTTTGCTAATCAATTGATCACCTTGAATCAAGGTCCTTGTTATATATGTGTATGTGATATAATATTACAGGAAAAGTTATTTATTAATTTGTAAGTATCATGAACTTATTTATCGTTGTTTAAAAATACAAAATAAACCAAACATTTTAGTCATAAATCAGTAGTATGGAAAGATAATAATGACTGTGGATACTTAGAAGGACTGCTTGTTCTGATGTTATTTTCATGCGTTTGGTTTGAGAATTTCCGGTTCTTGAATAAAGCATAAAAGATTGTTGTCCTTTCATTGGTGCTTCTGACTCAACCATCTCCTTCTTCAGCTTCTCCAGAGCTGAAATGAGAAATAACTTGTTTCTTCAAAACCAGAATCAATTAAGGTCATCAATGGACAAAGGTCTTTGAATTATTTTGCTTTTACAGCTTCATATGAGGACAAACATAAAACATATCACTTTAAGAGACAGTGAAACACAAACTGCATACCAACTTATATTACATAGAGAGATATTGAATACATAAGACTTCAAACATTAGACTTGGATCTGTTCACCCCGGCCGCTTGCTGCTCTTTCAAGAAGCTGAAACCAAAAAAAAACAAAAGAAAAAACCAACCACCAATTTTTTTTTATCATTATCATTTCAAACTTTTTTTTCTTGAACACCTCATTTCAAACTTGTCTTTTTGTTCATCCTCGGATGAAATTGATGTTACCTTTATTTCTGCCTCTTCTACTTTCTTAAGTTTTGACACGTGTTCTCGTGACAGGATCCTATTCTAGGTTTCTCTTTTCATACAGAACATCCCAAAGACGTTCATGTTCTGAAGTATTTGTATATAAACTGACAAGGGATTCAAGATTCAAACAAGTCTTCCAAAAGAAAACAAATTTACCCGAAAACACACACAGAGTTACCCTTTGTTTGGTACCATGTATACCCGAAGATGAATGTTACCAGGAGACTACCTCCAGAAGAAGGCGTCCAGAAGGTAGACGAGGGGGAGGTGTTTTCACTCGAAACACAATATGATCTCTCACTGCGTCCATACTGAAACACATACCAATCAACAATTGTTCAATAGGAAAACGAGAATTCTTGGATATTTTTCATTACCTTCGCACACACTAATCCAAGGTTCCTCATCCTCAGCCTAATTAAACGTATAATAAATATCCTCTTGAATTGGGTGCTTAGTATTGCAACCATTACTTTCTCTACCCTCGACAGGAGAATCAAAAAACCGACATAAGCATAAAAATATAGGCTGAATAAAGTTGAATTTGATTTGACACCTAATTATCCATAAAACCAACACAAAAAAGCTCTTAATCTTCTTGAGACCACATGCTAAGCGAAGAGAATTAGTTATGCATGAGTTCTTACTTTCATGTACGTGGAATTAGAAGGGTGATCATCATGGACATAATCAAAATATGTAATCTTCTCGTCATTTTCATCCTTGCAGGAATCTAGAATGCTTTTGAGCTGCACAAAAAAAACCCAAATATCGAAAGAAACATCTCTTCTTATTTGGTTTAGATGAAATTTCCAAATATTCTCATTTCTTGCATGAAACATAGTGTTTCACACTTAGAAGCTCAATATGTACTTTAAACCATATGATATTTGCATCTAAAGATCACAAGATGAGATAAATATTGCATCAGTCTCTTACTTTCATGTACGTGAATATGAGATTGCAGGCTCGCAGTAATCCTTGACTCTTGCTAATTGTTGTTAATTATCCTCGTCGCTACGTGTGAATCAAAAGGCTGGTACTCATGAACACCTCATGGACAGAATCACATCCTATAATCTTCTCATCATTTACATCCTTTCAAGAATCAAGAATGCTCTCAACTTGCCAAATATCATCCAAATATTCAAGGAAGCATCGTTTCTTATTTGGTTTAGATGCAGTTTTCAAATATTCTCATCTCTTGCATGAAACATCATCTTTCACACTTAGAAGCTCAATATGCACTCTAAACCATGATATTTGCATCTATACATCACAAGATTAGATGAACATGTCAATTCATAGTCTAGACTTTCCATTCTTAGGATCCCCCTTCTCTTGTTCTTAAAAATAAAGAAAAAGATTTAGTTACAAGCATTTCCATCCTGAAAATTTGATATATTCTTCCGTTCATTTCTGAGTCATATATATATATATATATATATATATATATATATATATATATATATATATATATATATATATATATATATATAAGAAAACACAACCATATATAGTTTAGGTAAGTAATATATCATTATTAAGAGGGTGCATAATAACTTACAAAATATAGATTTTTGTTCTACATCCTCATAAAATGAATATATTCCTCCTACACACAATTGTCGAGTTTTAAGAGACTTCTTTCTAGACGAGTTGAACCACGGCTGCTACTCTCAGAGCACCATTTTGGAGAAGCTCAGAGAGCTCATCGAAGGGAAGTGCAGTACGCCATCCCCAACCTTTGGGAGCTTTGGGCAACAGTGTTCCTCTCTGCTTGAAATCTCCAAACAACATCACTTCTCTTTTCGACGGGCAGACCAGCTGCAAGAATATATGCGGCGTTGTTATAAAAACCAATCATCCTTGACTCTCGATATAAACGCATGAAATACAGGTTTGACAAGAAAACAATGATTTGGATGCATCAAAACAGCAATTAGGAGTTTGTCATACCTGGTAACGTGCAGTCACTTTGTCACGAGGATCTATGTAAACGTGGACCTGAAATGAGGAAAAAAAGAGGTCGTAGTTTCGGAAGATATGAATACGCAAATAGCTAAGAAACTGGACGATCTGGTTTGCACTTCTCTGTAGGATGAAGAAGGAAAACTGACCTTCCTTATTGAGTCCACTATCTCTGCTTTACGACGGTGAAGAAACAAACCTATATAGAAATGGAAGTGTTATAACATACCAATCTAATGTGAGGTGATCTCGTTGTTGAGTTGAGTCAGGTTACCAATAGTTCGGCGTCCTTGAGGGTCTTCATCATTAAACGCCTGAATGCTAATCTGTGGATATGGCATTTAAAAAGCGTCTCATCAAACCCATATATTTCATCCCTCTATGTTTCCAAAGAGAAAGCTTGCTGACTGAGATATGAGTTTGTTATACCTTCCACAGAGAACCAGCATAGAAGAATTCAGGAGAATGCTCTACATGACCATTAGCTAGTCTATGGACATCCTCAAATTCAACCCTGCAGACAACGAAAAAGAACCATTTACCAAACAAGACAGAGCAAGAAGTCACAGTTAACTGGTTAAGCGAGAACAGAGCAAGAGAGTTGGGGTTACAAGTAAACAAATTGAAAACCTTACCCAAAACGAAAAGGAGGAAAGTGGCACAAAGGTGTCCTTGTATCAAGTGATATGGTACAACTCGCGTTCTCCCGCTCACTCCCTACTGAATGTTCCTTTGGTTCTGACATTCCAACACTCGCTCCACTGCTGTGCCCTCCCTCGTTTTGATCTCCACGAGTATAATTACCAACACTGCTTGTCCCTTGGCTCAGCCCAACTAGAGCTGTCAAGCCATCTTTTAAAATTTCTTCACTTTGACCGATTCTACCTTCAGAACCATCACTAGCTAGAGGTGGCTGACCATTTCTGTTAATGGGGACACGAGAGTACACAAACGGTGTAGGAGGCCAAGCAGGTGGCGGTACAAATGTGGCTTCGCATCCAATGCCGGCAAGTCCATCAATGTGCTGTCCTCTAACACTGATCCTGACAGGTTTAAAGATGCCATTTTCTTCAGCTTGAGAAGACTCCGTCACATACATGGTTTCAATGCCTCCCATCATATTATTCTGAACATTGTCTTGGCAATAATAATTGTTGAAGGGTGCACCGTGCGAAAGCCCAAATCCCTGTTTACACGCGCATGCAATACTGATGAGGCAACACTTTTTGCATGTGTTGGCAGCAACTTCCTGTACCCTCTGACTGAGAAGCATCTGGACAGTAGTAAACACAAAGACATTATCGCATATAAAACTAGAATAGGACTGCTCATGATACATGCCTCCAATGTTACTCAAAAATACCCTAATCCGCATTAAGTGCAAATGCATCAAAACATGACCTAATCCACCATTCCTACATTTCTATGACCAGCTGAATGAGAAAGCAAGCAAGTTTAAGGAATAATAACCTGCAACCATAGGCCATCGTTCACAGCTTTACAAGGAAAACCCAACTCTTCAAGTTGTTTTCTTGCGTTCAGAAGTACTTCAAAAGACATATTGCAATACAGAAGTGAACCACCTTCAAAAGTATTCACAAACGCATTGTATTCTTCCTCAGTTAATCCCCATTTTCCTTTAAGACAGCCTGTAACCTGCTTCGTCCCCACAACCCGTCCACCCCAGGTAAGAGCAGAAACACCACCGTTTCTCCAGTCATTGACTACACCCGACACAGGCGAATTTCTAGAATCTGCGCCAGATAACCAACTATTATTGCTCAAGTGATATGCTTCTTCAGAAGGTCCTTTAATTGTCACCCCACTACCTTCTGTCTTTTCAACAACACTGGTGCTAGTACGACCAAAACTTGTCTGTGGGTTTGCAGATTGCTGAAACACGAGGTTAGCTCCTCTTTGGAAATCCGTTACACCTTCTGCGAGTGGAACAATCACATCATCACTAGCATCCCTTAGGTCATCTTCCAAATCCAAACGACCAAGCTTACGGTCCAAACTCCTAAAGGAGAATTCATCCACCACATTTTTCCCCTTCGACACAACAGGATCTATAGGAAAGCTTGTCCCTCTCTCAAAACACGAATGCTGGTCAGAGTTGGAAGGAGCACCATTCGCGATGAAGGCGTACAGTGCCAGTTCAAACCTTTTGACATGGAAATAGACACGGTTTTAGGAAACTTAATAAATGAAAATTCAGTATGAAACCATAATCCAGTACGTGATACCGTTTTTCTTCACTAGGGACCCATAGTTCATCAGATGTCAGCAATGCACATAGTGTCTGTGCAGAGAGTTTTGGCAGCATCTGATCATAAAACGCGCTTTGATAATTAGCAAGTCCGTAAAATTCAAATACTTAATTCAAACTAAAATATAGATTGAACACTGTTGACATTTAGTATCACATGCTTTCTAGATAGAATGACAATAGATAAAGATGGAAGAAGGTGAAGCCAGTTGCATAATGTCAAATTTAAAGACAACCGTTTTAGCAGCAGAATGGTCCGAACAGGAAAGTGCTAAACTCAGAAGAAACAGACCAACACCAACTACATAGATCATAAATCTGTTACTAATATTTTTACCTCTCTAAGTTCCACAGCACCACTTTGACAGAGATAACCCCAACACGCATTCTTTACACGTTCTCCATGTATGCCATAGTCTTGGCTCTCTGCAAATACCTACGTCACAAATGGGAGAAACTCTGTCTATTAAAGATTCACGGAGACCAAGGAGACTGAAAAAAATATAAAAGACCGAGGCTTCTCAAACCTGATAGGCCAGGAAGTTTGAAGTCCTCAGCTCTGAAATAATAAAATCAGTGCATATTGCACACAAATCCTGCAGGAAAAAAAAAAGCCCCTAGTGTTTAGATCAAAACTAATCTTTTGATGAAGGAAAAAAAAAACACCATACATATCGACAAATTTGTCAAAGAATACCTGAAGGTCCAGAAACGAAGCTGCAGCTAAAACGCGGAAGGCATTATCATCATCAAGCTTGGGATGATGCCCATAGAGATAAGCCAAAGCGACAGAGATAGCATCTCCATTAACATTTTTATCATCCACAAGTAAGTTAACAACCGGAGAGCTTGCTTCTTTCCACGGACCTTGGAGCATGGTCCTAGCAAAATTGCATATACATTATATAATCAAAACCTGAATATCAAATGCAAAATCAATCCCCGACCATGGAAAACTTTTTTTTATCATAAGAAGCGGTTTATGAAGTGGAAACCGGAAATTATTGGAGTCGATCTCACTCGTAAACCGGAAATTTCAGATTGAAGATATAAACCTGAAGTAGGAGCTGCGAGAAAGAATGAGTCGGTGGAGATGGTAGGTGGACCCCATGGCCTTGACAACGACATCGGAGAAGGAACCAGAGCCGAAACCTTCGGATTGAATATGATCGCACAAGGAAGTGAGGTTACAATCGAGAGCACGCAGCTCCGATGTGCTCTGATCACTTTCCGCATGTGAAGGAACCGGAGGCGAAGGATGAGAAGACGGCGGTGGTGGAACCGTCGTCCTCATTTGATGATGATGCTGGTGGTGGTGGGACACCGACGATCTAGGGTGGCGATACTCTTGGTCCATGATCGGGAATCAAAATCAATTGTTCTTGGGATTCAATTTTCAAACGGAGAAATTAGGAACGAGAGATGCTGAAGAAGCCATGGAAGAAGGAAAGGAGAAGTCGCTTGTGGCATAGAAGTGAAGAACTAAAACGACATCGTTATAGACTGGTCCCGGATTAGTTAACCAAAGAATACCAACTTCGATAACCGAATTCAATTTTCGATAACCGAATTCAATTCTTCGGTTGAGTTTAGTTCCATCCTCACTAGAGAATACCATAATTCTTCCAGACACTTTACTTTCAAACTCTTTTACTTTATTTCAAACTCTTTTAGCACTGAATATGATTTTATATGTCCAATACACCCGTTATAAGCCGTCAGATGAAACCTGGGAAGATCCTACATATATTAACTCTGTGTGTTGTGGTCCGAGCTCTCTGCCCTGTCTCTCTCGTAACATGTACTGTATTATCAACCAAGACTTTCTTCTTCATAACTTTGTAAGCCAGTATCCATCAAATGATTATATTCTCTTAATACCTAAGATCATAGGGGAGAAGAAAGAAAGATAAACTAGTGACAAACGTATACCAATCTTAGATACTACATGAAACATTCTATATAGGCTCATTGATCCATGAATCGGTGTGACCTGGCTGATTGTTCGTACTGCCTCCTCTGTCATCCACATACATTATTCATCTCTGGATTCTCTACTTTTTCCACATTCTAAAGTAGCATGTCTTTCTATCATTGTTCTTGGATCAGAGTATGGAGGGCTCTTTCAACATCTTCAAATGGTTGTCCAGCATACATCTTTAGCTGCCGCTTCTTCACCACAATCGCATTCTTGCCACCAGAACTTACTTCGTTATCAAGATCCTACAACGAAATAAATAAATATTTAGTCCACTTGCTCTGAAATTAAATTAACTTCACAGAGATGGACATTGATCAGAGAATGAGCTTCCTTTTACCTTGGTTGATATGGGAACTACATTGGCGCTGAAATCAGCCAAGTCTTCAAAAACTGATTCGAGCAGATAAGAGAAGTTTGTTGCATCACTTTGATCCTCAAATGCAATCATGTGTGAAACCTGGTCCTTGTTTTGTTCCATAGGTTCGGTCCTCATAGTAAAGTATCCCTCAGATACTTCTTGGTCGATATTACTCCGCATAAGAATTCTCTGAAGAGACGAGAAAACAGTAAGTACTGACTGGCTCATGATAAATTATCATAAACTTCTTGGCCCTAATATACAACCATACCAGCACATAGGGAAGTTTAAGCCACCACGTTTTATTCTGTTTCTCCTTAACTCTTCTCATGGAGTTTCCTTTCCTGACTTCTCCATGTTGGCCACTCCTACCAAATCCAGAGCCAGCATCCGTATTTGGCTTTTTACTTTCAGAATTGCTTGACTTCATAACTTCTTTTGTTGGTCGCCTTTGCTCAAACCCCTGAGCAGCACCTAAAAATATTAAGATAAGCTGAGGATTGCAAGAGATAGTTCTTCTTCATGGCTAGGTTTCATATTCATGTATAGTTTAACCATCTTATCCAATTATTACTACACATGATCAACTTCGCAAATAACCACCTGTTCTTTCCAGTTTATTAATCTCATATTTGTTGCTTAGTCAACTGCAAGATCTATTCTGTACATGACATCCCTAACATCACCATATCTTTTCTTCAGAGTTATATAGCACTTATTCTAAAAACCTACCAGGAATCATCTTGGAATCTGAAGGCCCTGCCTCTTCACCATCTCTTGATTCACCAGCACTGCCATTGTGCCCTGTCTCATTGCTTCCCTTACTTCCACCAAAGCCTTTGATGTTACCCTTAAGGGGTTTCTCGCCTTTAAATTTGTACTTCTTCTCAAACATCAAACTCTTCTCATCATCTCTGGACTCATCCAACGGCTCTACGCGTAATCCCGCCAACCCTTTTCTCTGCGAATTCAACCGTCTCTCAATGTTAGACAACCTTGCTTCTATCTCCCTCTCAATCTCAACCCCTCCACCAGGATTCAACGCTCCATCCTCTTCTCTATCACCACCACCACTCTTTTCCTCGCTTCTACGTGCTTCCCTTGCCATCATTCTAATCTCTGCAATCTTCTCATTCATCTCAAGATCCTCTAGCGAAACCACATCGTTATCTCTTCCCTCATTTTGCACCTTTAGATTCAACGAAAGACTTGAACTTTCCTGAGTTTTCTCCGTAGAGTTTCCAAGAAACAAAACAGCACAAACTGTCTGAAAAGCGAACATTCCGACCAAACACAACCCGTACTTGGCTACGACCTTCGGAGAGAGCTTACTGAACACACCACCATTCACCTCGTTCGACACAACAGCCGAGCTAAGCTCCTCTACATCATCGTCCTTATTCGTGAACACGTCCTCTCTTGGAGGAACCATTTGCGGCGTTTCGATCTCCTGGGGCTTGGTGGGACCTAGGGTTCTGAGGATTTTGGGTCGCAGGTAGTTTTTCCTTCTTAATGATGGCTTCGACGAGAGTGGAATTGAGTCCGGAGAAGAACAGCGGATAGCTATGAAGGAGACTCTTTTGCCGGTGGAGTACGACGGAAGAATAGTCGAAGGAGATGTGAAGACGGCGTATCGGAGAGCAGCCATGGCTGCGGCGGAGAGAGAGAGATGGTTTGGTTAGCTTCTTTTTTTTTTGGGCAACCGAGAGAGATGGTTAGCTAAAGAGACTCTTTGAAGCCAGAGCATTGGGTTGACATCACTATCACCCTGTACAACTCTAACCAATTGTGCTATTTCCACCTAAACTTATACACTCATCGGCCAACCCCCTAAACTAATAAATTTCATCAATTTTCCCCATATGCGACCAGTTCTTGTTAATTGCATTTAAAAACTGAAATTGCGATTAGTTAAGTTGATTACCCAGTAAAAACGGGTTAGGTGGATTTTCTTAAAGATTTTGGGTTAAAGTCCTGTTCGTTTGGTTGACGCTGCTGGGCGTGCTCGTCGGCCTGCGTCTGCGTCGCTCGTTTGGTTTGGTCCGGGTCGCTCGCGTCTGGCAATATTTTTTCATCGACGCTTGTTCGTTTCATCGACGCTGGTACTGCGCTGCTCGCGTCCGAACGCAGCGCCGGCGCCGACGCCAAAATAGCGCCGGCGCCGCCGAAACAACCGCTTCTGCCAACGCCCAAAGATCTGCGGTAGCGTCCAGCTTCAAACGAACAACAATCAGCGCCACGTCGGCGTCGGCGTCGGCGTACAAAACGAACAACAATCAAACTAAGATGACGCAGACGCCGACGCCGACGCCGACGCCGACGCCGAAAAGCGTCAACCAAACGAACGGACTTTAGTTTGATTGTTGTTCGTTTTGTAGACGCCGACGCCGACGCCGACGCTGACGCTGACGCTGATTGTTGTTCGTTTCGAAGACGCTGGACGCTACCGCAGATGCTGGACGTTGACGCAGGAAGCAGTTGTTCGCCCGACGCCGACGCTATTTTTGGCGCCGACGCCGACGCCGCTCGACGCAGCATTACGACGCAGGTACCCGCGTCGATGAAACGAACAAGCGTCGATGAAAAAATATTGCCGCAGACGCAGACGCCGGACCTGCGGCGACCAAACGAACAGCACTTAAGTTGTTTTGAGATAAAAACGGGCTAGGTGGATTAAGTTTAAATCGGATGGGTTACTTCTACCACTGAAGTAGAAGGGTAGTTTGGACATTTAATATAAACAGCAGGCTTGGGTTATGAAAAGAAAAAATCGTTTCCATTTCACAGTAATACAAACAAAGCACACATCGCTCATCTCCGTCGTCTCATCGCTTCCCCGTCATCCGAGCAACCCTAAAAATGGTACACGATTCGTTCATTGTTTGATTTCGATCGAGTTTATATGTTTCCGTTCACGAACCCTAGGCTCTTGCTCGTCAGATCTATCGATTGAGATTTCGAGATGATATTCTTAAAATGGTTCTTATCTACGGAGGATTTTTGCGTGACAATTTTAGCATGATTCTCGATTGGATTTCCTGTTTCTGTAGATTGTATCATCGAAAAAACTTTGGTTCTCGGCTTAAACGTAGGGTTGGAGATCTGATGGATGATCCAGCCAGTTTAAGCTTTCTTTTGATGAGTAGTCTTGCTTAGGAATCTCCATGTATCGAGTTTGTTGCGTGGAATATATGTTGGTTCTTCGATGATTTGTTCATAATCATTAAGCTTCGTCCTCCTCCTTTCCTGATGCATGTAATAGACTAATGTGGAGAGTGTTATATATATATTTACACTTGTTTGTTTCTTTATGGTGACAGGATGGGCATGATTCTGAGGATACTAAGCAGAGCACTGCTGATATGACTGCTTTTGTGAGTAGATTTGTTCACCCATGGTCTCTCTGTTTTAGACTAATACCACTTGGTTTTGTTACTGAATCCTTGAATTTGTTCATATATGCAGGTCCAAAATCTCCTGCAGCAGATGGTGTGATTTTTAATTCTCAGCTTTATTATTTCACAGCTTCAATAGGTAGATTCTGATTGCAAATTTGGTTTCATTGTTGTGTGTTTCAGCAAAGCAGGTTTCAGACAATGTCGGACTCCATCATCACAAAGAATATCCTTTTTATCATTCATCTATTTAATGTTTCTTCCTTTAGAATAATTTGATAATGCTTCCCTCCCTCCTAGAGGTTGTAGGAAATGATGATCTCTACTATTAGTTTATTTCTGCCATTAAATCGACGGATAGTAATAAGATTATCTAATTCCAGATTAGATTAAAGTATTTCTTCAGATTCTAAATGTCTTTTCTGTAGATAATGCCACATGGTTCTATGTTTAGCTCTCTCTTGTTAAGTTGCTCTATTATGCATACTTGTTGGTGTGAGTCCTACACCAAATCACCTTTACTACCATGATCAGTGATATAATTATAAGTTTGGTATCAGCAATTTGTGTTCATGTACATTGGTCTAAACCGTAATTTCCTTGACTTTGATGATTTCACTCGATGACATGGGAGGCAGAATCAATGAGCTGGAGCAAAGCATCAATGATCTAAGAGCCGAGATGGGAGTTGAAGGCACTCCACCTCCTGCCTCCAAATCAGGCGATGAACCCAAAACACCGGCTAGTTAGTTCCACTTGAAAAAACTAAGGTCCATGATCTTTCTTGCTTGTGTCTGCAACACTGTGAGATTTATTAAGCACAGTACTATTACTTTTTAAAATTTTCTGTTTCAAAAGACATGAATATCTTGTTGAGTTCATTTCAATAGATTAATGATGTGGTGGTACATTGCATTATCCTTCACTTATGATTTACTTTCGATGTTGGTTTTGAAATAACTGAAAAGTCTAATGCATGAAGGCTAAACCAAGGGGCTATACTCGTTCTGGTTCCGATTTTATTTTTCTTCGTTTTGATTTTCTCTTACGAAAGACACAACATCGGTGCCACAATTAGACTTGTAACCATTACGACTTGTGCAAATATATAAAAACAAGAAGTTGCCTTCGAGTAGACGAGTCTGTGAGACTAACTACGGTTCAATTGTTTCTAAATATAACTACAAAACACGAGAATAAGTACAGAAATAAATCATATTTAAAAATAAATAAATTATGTTAAATTGGAAATTTCATTTGAGAAAATATACAAATGCAAATGTCACTTTGATTACGCTATCAAACTATCACTATCGATTTATCAATAGCATCTGGTGATGAGTTGGTGTATGCCTGTCATGAGGTAAGAGTCTGCGGTCCAAACTTCACACCCATTTTTTCAAAAACTTTGGTCATATTACCCTTTTCAATGTTTATGTAAACGGGGGAAAAAGAGGGCCCGAGGAGCATCAAATAATTAACATGCATTTAATTAAAAGTGTCTTTAATTTGTTGTATTCTTCCTTTTTATC
Source organism: Brassica nigra (assembly GCA_016432835.1). Classification (NCBI taxonomy): domain Eukaryota; kingdom Viridiplantae; phylum Streptophyta; class Magnoliopsida; order Brassicales; family Brassicaceae; genus Brassica; species Brassica nigra. Next base: position 7,598,246 of record CM028247.1, on the reverse strand, counting down.
ATTGCTGTACTGTATTCATATTGAATGCTGTTTTTTTTTTCTCTTCTTCTAAATCAGTCTTCCTCTAATTATGGGAGTAAATGAGTTTTCTATCTTATACTTTTCTTCTCAAAACCCTTGAATTTTGTAAGTATTATTATTAACGATTTATTCTTCTCCTTGAACAAAATTACATTTGAAAAAGAACTATATAATAATAGTTTTTAGACATAGAAGTAATTTAAATAATGCTAAGTTCTAAAAGGATGGTGAATTCACAGTATAAATGAAAGAAGAATACAGCAGGCAAAAACGCGTAATAAATACGCCAACGTGTGGGGTTCTGCCGAAAGTGTGTTGCATGTGAAGCTGCCCCTTTTGTTTAATTGGCCCCCAACCAATCCTAATTATTGCCTCTCTCTCTCTCTCTTCTCCACAATTATTCATTTTTTTCAAGCGTAATATTATAAGAAAATATTCCTAAAAATCAAATTTGATTTCTTCTCATCATAACTTTTCTCCATATGAACAACTAAAATTTTAATATCACATATATTCCCCAAATGATGAACATCTGTTATCTCTTCACCTCATGCAGTAAAACAGACATGCATATATTAAACTACATATTTAATCATTTATCATTTTGACAAACTACTCAGAAATTAATGTAAACATCTGCACAGATAGTTCATAGTTCCATATTCTCTATCCTTCTGTCAGGTCATAAATCAAAACTTACGTATGTAATCATCATTGATAACTTGACTTTACGAAATTGTATTGCAATGGAATTATAAACATAAGTGTAACCAACCACCAGGAAACAACAAAAAAGAGAGATCTGAAAAATTGTATATTAATTAAAAACAAAAGAATTTGAGATACAGAGAGAAAGAGAGAGAGAGATCATCGCCTGCAACGAGTGATGGCGCTACAGCCACGAGAGTAAGGGTTGGCCTGAGCTCCACGTCGGCAATTGTAGTAAGATGCGCCGCGGCGCGAGCATGGAACTGTGTTTCTCCTAAGCGCACCGTAGCTTATGTACCTCGTCGTCGCTAAGATACGCCTGTTTATCTCAGAGTCCATCTCGAACTCCGCCGTCGCCGTCGAGCACTCGGCGATGGAACCAGTGCACTCTGTCTCGAACGGCATGAAATCTGCGGCGAAACCGACGGACTGGGAGTAAGCGGCGGAGAACAGGCAGAGGACGGTGAGAATAGCGATGATCAAGAGTCCTCTCATTATTGTCTCTCTGTCTCTCTTTAGCTTCTTTTCTTTGTCAGGTTCAAAAGATTTATCTAATAAGACAGAGAGAAAGAAATGGTTTTAAAGAGAAAAGAGAATGGGAAAAATGCCACTAGGATTTTGGAATATTTACGGTTTATGCCACTTGACTGTTAACAAAATTACAAGCAAGTTTTCTTTTTAAAAAGCTTGATTAATGATGTTTTAACGCGTTCTAACTTCTAAGTAATACCTTATGTCAAACACTATAGATTTTTTTTTTGACTTTTCAACTTTTGATTTTATTAATCTTGGAGGATAAGAGATGACCATTGGTTATGCCACCAACTGATAAATTAAAAAATATAACGTATATTTAAAGGCTGTAATTGGTTAACACTTAACTATCAAAACCTAGAGAAATATTTGAAATTAATGAAATAAAAATCAAATGACAAGAAAATAAGAAGGAATAATCAACTTTACCTTATGTCAAACACTATAGATTTCTTTTCTTGACTTTTCAAATTTTGATTTGATTAAACCTTAAGGATAAGAGATGACACACAATACATGACGCATTTGCTTGATTGAATATGCGACCAACACAATAATGTAAATCTAATCTATTAAAACTGAAGTACAAATTTGAAATACCCTTTAGTTTTCCTCAATAATTACCATTCTATGCCACTGAAATTTAAATCATTTTTTTGTTTTCTTTATTAAAAACTTTTTAACACATTTAACGGTTTGTTTTAATTGTCATGTAATTATTTCAATTTGCAATTAATATTGTTTAGTATTCGGGTATTCTTAACCCGGTTCCATAGGAAAATCTTAACATAATTGATATAAACATTAAAAATATCGAAATCAATTTAATGATAATAGTTTTAAATATGGAAACATTATCGACATGATATAAATTTTCCTTAAACAATTAATAGTATATACTAACAAGTTATAATTTATAAACAACCGATGTGGTTCATTTAATTCCTACCTATAGTTATTCCCTTTCTTTCTTTTGAAAAAGTTATTCCCTTTCTTTAATCTTGCCTCCAATGTAAATTGTTACAAATAGAGTATCGATTAATTCTGCCTAACTCTTTATATCAAGATATATATGTGTTTTGTTAGTTGTCGTATATTATCGGACAAGTTATTGATATTTATAATAAATAATAGTCCATACATAAAGTAAAAAATTATAGTTTCAAAACCTATATATAGTGAACTGAATAATTTAAAATTGACATAAAAACTAAGACTTCAAATGATTTATTACTTATTGTGTTAATAATAATTCCCCATTATAAATACATTAAATACATTTGCATAATATAAAATCAATATAAAATTATTTTTAACATTTTATAATATTGAAACATATATCATTTTATAATATTGAAACATATAATAACATTTAAAATTTAATAAAATTGATTAGTGTATAAAACTAATCTATCTAATTAACACAAAAGGAAGGAAACTTCAAATATTTATTAATTTCAAAAAAACTTCAAATATTTGTTAGGTTCAAAAAAATCTTCAAATACTCTGTAATGGTTAATCATTTTATCAACGCTGAAAAAACATAAATACAAAAAATATCTAAACTTTTTAAAAATAGTATATAATAAAAAACTATACAGCATTCAGTTTTCTATTGTAATCATGTACAACAAATATATATATATATATATATATATATATATATAATTTATTTTAAAACCACGGGTGTGCGGGTCAAAATCTAGTGTATATTTAAGGCTGAAATTTGTTCACACTTAACTATCAAAAGCTAGAGACATAATTAAAATCCATGTAATAACATAAGTTAAAATGACAAGTATATAAAAAGGAATAATCAACTTTAACTTCAAAAATGAAATACGCAAATGAATAGTTGATGTAGTTAATTCAATGATTAGTTGACAAAAGAAGTTCTTCTCTGTCTTAAACTTTTTGGAGAATACAAATCATTGTAGTTTATAAGCTAAGAGTTTGCAAATTAAGTTAGACATATGTATTGTTAATTAGATCCGTTGTAGACACGGTTAGCTTTGATCATTGTTAAAAGCTTATGATTTTGAAATCAGTACTGAAGTTGGTGCAGTGGAGGGACTTATCAATCTGCTAAAGACCGTTGTATCATTAGAATTTAACTAAAACGCAGTAACTACATATCAAGAGTAGCAGTACAATCTCAACCTAAGTATTAGTTGTAACAACATATCAAAGTAGCAGTACAATCTCAACCTAAGTATTAGTGATTGGCCATAAGATGATAAGAAGAAACATTTTGATCATCTAGTCCTCTGGTTCTTTCTCACTCTCACCAGTCAATCGAGCTTCCACTTTCTCTTCTGTCACCTCACCTCTCTTTGTCCATCTGCTGTTTTGAATATTTTCGAGTTATCTTGTAGCTGCAGGGAGAAAACAGAGAGAATCATGGAGGAGGACGCATAGGCTAGTCTGCTACATTTATCTATTGAAGATACTATAAACAAGCAGGAGACCATGCCTAAGAAGAACTGAAGAAACAGCATCTTGTTGCTGATTTAAGGTGGTTTTCAGTTCTTTGAATTCCTGGGTATTTAAATGTGGCATCATGAAACAGAAATGGGTAAGAAGATATCAATGTGCCTGCTGCTCTATATACATAGATACCTCACGAAGCTGCTCAACTTCAACATTCAGAGTCTTCTTTAGCCCAGAGAGCTCCTATTATATATATTGAATATAAAAACAGTCTGAAGAGGAAATGACCTTAGATTGGCCAAATTATCTCCTAGTCTTGGTGAGAGTTGCATTTTTTTTGGAACTTCGGTTTGATGGTTTCTTCCCAAGGAAAGGAAAGGCCACATACTGACTGACCACTTATATGCCCCCAAAATTGCAGGTGACACAAACAATCCAAATGCCCCATCCATGGTTTTGAAGCATACGGCGCAGGTGATGAAGAAATCCAGAGCAGTGTGAAGGCAACAGCTACCAAGAAAGCTACTGAAAATATCCATGCAAGGATGATGCTTTAACTTGACAAAATCATAGATACAACAGCCGGATAAGAAACCCATGATTAAAGACATAAGCATCGACTGCATGATCACTGAGACATATAGCATTGTCGCAAAACTTTTGCCGGGATACAACTATATACTTCCCCTGAAAATTGTCATATAGGAGTAAAAAGGAAACACATCACGGCATGGTAAGGAGAAACTATGTAAACACATATCTTAATAGATATAATGAGAACATAATAGTTAGTTCTGAAACCACAAACCACCAAAATGTCAAAATAGACAGCTGAGTCCGGTTTGGATCAAGAAAAGAGAGAACTCCTGCCTTTGTGTATCAGTGAGGATATTGTGGTCTGACCAGATGGGGATCTCCTGCCTTTGTGTATCAGTTTGGTTTGCATAAATATACAAGTCGAAAAGGCAAGAAACATAAGTTGAAAGTACCTACCTGTCCAATGGTCTCACCTGATGGGGATCTCCTGCTTTTGTGTATCAGTGAGGATATTGTGGTCAGAAAAAGAAACAAAAAGATGACGCCCACCGTGGGGCTCGAACCCACGACCACAAGGTTAAGAGCCTTGCGCTCTACCAACTGAGCTAGACGGGCTTAGTGATTGATAACATCAAATTACGTATCTGTCGACTATACAAAGTTCAGTGCAAGTCGAAACAAAACGATTCTCACATTTTCTAAAGCTATCTTCAAAGTTTGAACAAATCCCCATTTCTACAAGTTTCTCTGTGTTGTATAATCTAGCAGATGAAAGCTCGGAGTTCTCAGCATCTACAATTCGTTTAATCAAAACTCAAAAAACACTCACTACTTATTCTCCATGGACATGTTATGCAATCCGTCTCAAAAAGTTTTCAGGATCTTGTTTGGCTCATACAAAACATGTGTCTAGTTGATTCAAAAACCTTAAAGCTTCTCAACATCAATATAAAATCTAAAGCAAATCAAGCTGTTTCCAACACTTATCAGCTTACAATCCACAAACAGATTCATAAAAATCGAGACTTTCATAAAAATCCAGGACCAAGTTCCACAACTTTTATAACAGTTACACATCTTAAAACCTCAAAAAAACTCAAAACAACAAGCAGAACCAAAAGCTAAGATCCTCACAAGACAAAACCTTTCAAACTTTTTTCAAAGCTCGTCTTCATCCCTCAAATACTCTCCAATATCAGCCTGATGAAGCACAACGATACCATTCGGATCCAACTTCCTACAATCCTGCGTACTCTTCGCCGCGATACCAAACCCCAACGGAACATCAGACATCGAGAACACGACAACTCCATCCCCAGGCACAATGCTATCAGTAATCCTCCCCAACCCTCCTTTCAAGACATGGTTCCCGTACAGAAACGACATCTCCGAGGTGGGTTTCAGCCATACCTTGTGCTTCGCGTTCGCCGCCAGGAGATTGAGCGACATGATCGTCAGGTGGAAGCTCCCCGCGTGGGTGTACTTCCCGATGCAGGTTCCGAGAGACACCAGGCTCTTGCGGGAGATGTTGGTGGCTCGCTTCACGAGAGACTCGCTCACGTAGTAGACTCTGCTCTTCTGGAGGCGGAAGCAGTAGCGGCCGGGCTCTGATTCGGGTCCTTCGTGGGAGGGGTTCTCGACGATGTTCTTGAGGTTGTTGCCCACGAATTTGAAGATCTTCTCGAAGACGACGGTCGTCTCGGTCTCGTCTAAAGGCCTCATCTTTTGGGGAGAGGGATGTGATGGTGGTTAGGACAAGGAAGCGCTTCTGTTTTGTCTGAGATTTGTGTTCTTTTTTTTTTTGTAGGGTTTTAGGGATTTTAAGTACCAAACCTAATGCGGCCGATGAGTTTTTTCTGATTTATAGTTTGGTCCTTTAATAATAGGTATTAACATTCGAGCCCCTGACTTATAAAATGAAGACACTGAAAACCTGAATAAAGTTTTTCCGAGACCTCAAGAGAAAATCTTTTCTCGCGAACAAACATTGCAGAGTCCATTGTACTTTTTTTTTATAATTGAATTGAATATGACCAAAAGAATTTAATTAGATTAGAGATTGTTGAAAGATCTATTCGTCATGATCATTCTATATCTTTGTATTTTATATAACATTGGTACGGACCATACGGTATATTTTCCCAGTATTTAGACTTTGAGGTATAAAATGTGTTTTTTTTTTCCTATGCTTGCTCAGATTTCTTTCCCTCCATACTCCACCCTAGAAGCCAGAAGGAGCATTCGAAAATAGATGAGCTATGGTCCCCAAAGGATCTTGAAAAACATACAGTATATGTTCTGATTTTTGGTTTTATATCTAACGTCTATCCTCACTTGGGAGTCTAACGCGTATAAGCTACACACACGTGAAAAGAGTATTTCGGTGTAGTGTTTACAAGCATACACAGGGTCCACAAATTTTATTAAATTTTCTTTATGTGTTGAAGGTCCTAAGTTTTTAATATTTTGTATGAAAAATATACAGTGAAACCTCTATAAATTAGTAATGTTGGGACTACACCAAAATTATATTTTTTTATTAATTTATAGAGATATAATTTATCGAGATACTAATTGAACCAAAAACTCAATTTGAAATTATAAAATTATATTAATTTATAGAAATTTTTAGTGTATATTAATTTATCGAGTATTAATTTATAGAGGTTCTACTGTAATTTCATATTTATAAATATAAACCTTCTACAGTTATACTTGGTTAAAAAGAGCAGTTTGCAACTTTGCACATAGCCCATATTTAAATATATGCAAACAGAATGCTCTTTCCCATGGAACTGGTAGTGAGTCGGCACTAGACAAATATGATATTGGGCATACAAGAAAGCCCAGATTGATGGCCACAAAGAGTGGATATTAGGCATATAAGTTATTTTGTTTGCGTTTGACCAGACATTTACCAAGACTCGTTTCTAATATTCGAAATACTCTGTCACTGGTCGGAAAGTGTTTACTGTGCATGTAATAATGCACATAATCATATATCGATTGAAATGATCCATTTCATCTGCCTTCTACGTTGACTAGTTGCCTTCCAGCTAACACGTTTTTTTTTACTATCAAGGAAGTGCTATGGCTCACAGTCGACGCTCTTGCTCGCGTATAAATCCTGCTTTGGAATCTGAATTGCTGAGTTTATACTTTGGGCAGTAGAGAGCATGAATGACTTACATCATCCTTTCGTTGTGTTTGAATCCGTATCACTTTGAAATCTGAACTGTTGAGTTTACGATCAATTCAATTAGCTTAAGAGTTGAACTGTTGAAACAGTTGCCCGTAATTCGAAAAAAGTCACGTTTCTCATATGTTGTTGGTGCGTGACAAAAGAAAAGTGCTGGGGGTTTGATCATGATATTATCCCAAAATGTAACATGATGATATCTCATGATGTTATTCAAAAAAGATGACCACAACAATAACAAAAGACAGTTTTTTTAAATAAGGAAAAAGTCAGCTTAATGGCTTCAGCCGAGACAATGATAATAGTTGCACCCTAACCGGTAGTAGATAAAGTTGAAGACGGAAAGGCAATAAAGGAAACTTGCGGCAAACTTCGATACCGGTTGTTTCAGCTAGATAATATTGATCATCATCTCCAAGAGGTCTACTCTCGACTCTCCAATTAAACCGGTTCACAAGGTTGGCCAAGGTCACTTCAATTAACGCCGTTGCAAATCCTATTCCAGGACATAGCCTTCTTCCTGATCCGAATGGAATGAATTTGAAATCTTGTCCTGTAAAGTCCAAAGGTAAATCCAAATGTCTCTCTGGCTTAAACTCTTCTGCATCTGGTCCCCATGTAGCGGTGTCTTGGTGGATAGCCCAAGCATTGATGATTACCTGCTCAACCACGTAGTTACAATGTATATTTTTCTCTATAAGAAATGGTTTGCTTTGTTTAGTCGTTTAGATGTTTACCTTTGTGCCAGAGCCAATGTCATATCCTTTTAGTTTGACATTTTCACTAAGTTGTCTAGGAATTAACAAAGGGCCTGGAGGATGTAGTCGAAGGACTTCTTTCACCACAGCTTTTAGGTATTTCATATTCTCCACTTCTTCTTCCGCTACATATGCATCACTAAATCAAAAAATGAATAATTTATATTTATAATATGGTATTATTTTTTATATTCAAAATATACTTTATCTCTATTTTTAACCTTTAAAATATCTTGGTAATATTTAGTAAAGTTATGTTTAAAATTCATCGAAATTTTGTGATATATATCTCAAATACAATAAATAATATAATAAACATATTAAATTCAAGTTTATAAAATTTTAATTGATATATTAAATTAAATATTTTCTTTTTACGAAAATATATTTTAAAATAAAAAATATAAAGAAGAAAAATATTATAAATTAATAATTTCATTAACTAATAAAATACCATAGTTCCCAACATTATTAGTTTATAGAGTTTTTACTGTATATTAGCAATGATACCTTTCTTATTATAGTTATTATTTTAACTCTAAAAACACTGATTTTTTTAAATTAATATTAGATTTTACTTATGCAAATAAAAAACCACTTACGTTTAAGGAGGAGGATAGTATTCTAGGGAAAATTTAAAACTATAAGCTTTAGTATTTTTTTTTTTTGGTAAAATAGAAGAGGATAAGTATGGACTCACAGTCACTATACAACAAGTAGACCATATTTATTAGACATATTTATAATTTATGGACAACTAGTCTACTTTATTATATGATTTAATCTAGGTGGCGTCATCGCTTGCGTCAACTAACTTACATAAACGTAGCACATGTTTGACTCTCCAAAGACAATCGAGCGTGACTTGATGATTGTCTCCCAAGTAATTAATTGTTTTAACGAAAAGTCTTCGCTGCTTCTTTCTCTTTAGTTTAGTATGTACTATATAAACAAATCACTATACATAAACATTCAGACAAGTTATAACAAGTACCAAAACTAAACTCCAGATCTGAATATCTCAGCTTTAAATTAGAAATAAAAATGGAAGAAATCGGAATAGTTATCGTCGGCGGCGGCATCGCTGGTTTAGCCACTTCCCTTGCTCTTCATAGGAAAGGAATAAAGAGTGTTGTGTTGGAGAGAGCCGAGAAAGTGAGGTCGGAAGGAGCTGGAATTGGAACTCTTACTAATGGTTGGAGAGCTCTTGATCAGCTTGGCGTCTCTGATCGTCTTCGTCTCACTTCTAATCTTATTCACAAGTCAGATTTCTCTACTTTAATCCCTTTATTCTTTTGTTTTGCTTATAATATTATTAGTGATCATAGCTTTGCTTTAGAACATGTTATAATAAATTCTTGGATGTTTCTTGGACAGAGCACGGACCATGTTGATTGAGGATGGAAAGAAAAAACGCGAATTCGTTTTAAACATCAAGTATGTTGTTAATTCAATTATATACATAGTTTGTTGAAAATTGTTATTGATTCTAAACTTTTACTAATTGCAATCAAACAGAGACGAAGCTCGTTGTCTTAGAAGGAACGATCTTGTTGAGGCCTTAGCCGATGCTCTCCCTGATGGAACCATCCGGTTCAATTCCCAAATTGTTTCGATTGAAGAGGACGAAACTTCGTTGTTTCCGATCGTTCATTTATCCAATGGAAATACGATCAAAGCCAAGGTAACGTATCAATCATGATTCTCATTTTCGGTCTTCATTGTTTCAAACACAATGCCAAAGCCAAAGCTGAAATTTGATTATAGTATTATTAAGAACTTTTGGAAATGCCCATGCCAAAGCCAAGCTGAACAAGAACCTTCCGTAAAGTTTACAACAAAAAAGGTTTGCTTTAGATATTTAAGATTGTGGGTTTAATGATACATGTTTGCTTCTCTCATAGGTCTTGATTGGATGCGATGGTGCGAATTCTATCGTCAGTGACTATCTGAGGTTAGGCCCGAAAAAGGCGTTTGCTTGTCGTGCGGTGAGAGGGTTCACTGATTACCCAAACGGCCACGGATTTCCACATGAGCTTCTAAGGATGAAAACAGGAAACGTCTTAGTCGGAAGACTTCCTTTGAACCATAACCACGTCTTTTGGTTTGTAGTACATATGCAAGACAGTCAACACAACGGTAAGGATCAAGAGTCGATTGCGAAGGTGACTCTAAAATGGGTCGATAAGCTATCTGAAGACTGGAAAGAAATGGTGAAAATATGCGATGTAGAATCATTAACGTTGACACACTTAAGGTACCGTTCGCCATTGGAAATCTTGTTCGGGAAATTTCGACGTGGGACCGTGACTGTCGCTGGCGATGCAATGCACGTGATGGGTCCATTCCTCGGACAAGGCGGCTCGGCTGCGCTAGAGGATGCGGTTGTTCTTGCTAGATGTCTAGCTAGGAAATTGGGTCCGGACCATGGAGACTTGTTAAAGGATTGTTCGGTGAAAAGCATTGGAGAAGCTATTGATGAGTACGTGAATGAACGTAGGATGAGACTAGTGGGGCTCTCGACGCAGACGTATTTGACGGGACGGTCGCTACAAACGCAGTCAATGGTCGTCAGGCTTATGTTTATTGTGTTGTTGGTGCTGTTGTTTGGGCGAGATCAGATTCGTCATACTAAATACGATTGCGGTCGACTCTAGAAACTTGATGGACACTTTATAAAGTGTGAGGTTCTGTGCTTTACTTATTGTTTTAAGTCATACTTAATACGACTGCGGCCGACTCTAGAAACTTTGTCATCTTACGCGTTGGATTTCACTTCTTTTTTAAAACTAAAATTTCGAATTTTATGTAAATTTGGTGTTTTGTATCTATTTGTTAAGTTCTGTATAAGGCCGTAAATCTTATATATGCAATGATGAGATAATTTTAGAAATCACGCAAGATGGTACTTTAGTGACGTTGAATTCTGGTTTGGTTCGTTCGCGTTATTACATCTGGTGCAGGGGAAATAGATTCAATCGGTCGACTTGGGTTTTGTGAGTTTCCTAGGTGTCCTGTTTTCTATTCCATGCTATTCGACTGATTCTCGACTGTTTCAGTTGAGATATTAAGTTCAATTGTAATATGATGTTGTATTAGAACCTAATGTTGGGTTGGTGTTTCGGGGGAATGGGATATATCTGTGTTCTGTCCGCTTCATTATCTATGGTTGGGATGTTGCAAGGCTCTGTTATTCTAATGAAAACTTAGATGAAAAGTAAGCACACCCGTTTAGTATACTTTATATATTCCATCTGTTTCTTTCTATATGATGTTTTAGGACAAATACAAATAGTAAGAAAAAATTACTTTTATCAAAAACACTTAATTACAACAAAAAGAGACTAAAAACAACTAATCATTTCTATTTAGAACAAATAAGACAAGAACCCACATATTAACTTTTAATATTTTAATCAATTATTTTTGTAATCTTACATAAAAAAATTCGAAATATCATAAAAAGTTAAAAACTGAAACAAAAATATATTCTAAAACATCATATAAAAAAGGAGGAAATCAATTTTTTGGGTATGAATGCAAGTGCATTCATTGTAGGTAAATGCATCCAAATCTATTTTAATCTAATTTACATAAATGCATTGGATTTTGTACTTAAGTTATACTAAGAAATAAATTATTTTCCCGTTCTATTTATTATCTTCTTCCTCTTTTTCAGTAAAAGTTTACGCGTTTCATTTATTTTAACGTTCGCTCAAACACGTTTCCTATCACCTAACGAAAATCTCAGTGCAATCGTCTCTATAAATTGAACTCTCATGAAAGCTTCGAAAGAACATCAAAGCTTTCCTCTACATCTATGTTATAATTAAGCGTTTTTTTATTTTCTTTTCTTTCTGATAACGTTTATAAACGTATCTTTACGTTACACGCGTCCCCGTGGAAGCCATGACGGATCTTACCTTAGAGCTTAATATCAACTCAGCAAGTGACCTTGAGTACGTCAACCACATCACAAAGATGAACGTTTACGCCGTCATAACCCTTTTGGGCGACAAAAAGACACAGAAAGTGAAAACCGCGGTAGATCGCTACGGTGGATCTAACCCTAACTGGAATCACGCCGTCAGGTTTGCCGTCAACGAGAGATTAGCCAGAGAAGGTCGTTTAACACTCGTCGTAAGATTGTTCATCAGTCGATTCCTAGGCGATAAAGATGTTGGTAAGGTCGAGGTACCATTAGTTTACCTCTTCCCGTCAGCTAACGGTAATAGTAATGGCCATGGGATGAAGTTTGTGACATATCAGGTGAGAACTCCGTCTGAGAGAATGAAAGGTTCTTTGACATTCTCGTACCGGTTCAATGGGGCAGCCGTTATTTCCCGTCCGGTTCACCAACAGGGACCAACATCGTGGGCTCCACCGAGTCAGCACGGTTATGGACCGTATCCTTACATGTCGCAGCCGCCGCCACCGACTGGATATGGATACCAAGGGCCGCCACAGTATACGAAGAATGATGAGAGGTTGGCGAAAGCTGATCTTCTTGTTTCAGCAGTGTCATTAATTCATTAGTGACAACCAAAAAACGTTATTAGCCAATAAATAGACAATTTCCATTTTATATTCGATTGTGGAATGATATCAAACTAAACAACGAGGACATAATATATTTATTAGTCTAGATGATTAAGATGATTAACAAGAGCATGTCAATCTGACTCAATTGAAAATCTTGTTAAGTTGTTTTGTATCTGTTAATTAACGTAACTAAGCTGTTTAGCTCTGTTAAACTCACAAGTTACCAAGAGACCTATAAAATATTTGAGCCTTAAAATTAAGTCTATTGACTCTTCTGGCAGATCAAAAAGAGCAAAATAAGAATAACAGAATGGTGTGTTGAAAGAATGAAAATTGTACCACTGAATAGCAAAAAAGATGTTACAGTCGAGCTACCACATCATTTGCCCCCATTAAGGAGATAGTGACTCGTAAGCCAATCAAACCTGAATGCTCTTTGTTTAAGTACGCGATACAAACGACTCCTGATCAAAACATCACCACCACAAAATATCAATCAAAACTAGAAATCTATTATATATAGGACGGAATAGAAAGAGAGAAATAAATCATTAGTAAATGTGTATAGAGAATCTTTTATTTTTGTCTTCTATCATGCAACTTATTTCTATAGCTTCAAATCATGTTTACCATCACTCTTTACTCCAGTTAATTTCACTTTTGCTCCCTTTTGTAGAATTGACTATTATGAATTAAAACATTATATTATTCTTTTGAATAAGTCTTGAGCCACACTGAAATTAACATAGGCTTTAACCATGTAGATTTGATAGTGTCTTTCTCTTCGTCCGAGTCTGCACTCACTGGTCAACTAGATCCCATACTTGATATCTTTTACTTTCTAATTGACTTGTGTTTTGTGACTTATTGCTCCCAAATTTCTAAACCAAAATTAACACCCCAAAAGTTATTCTGTTCATAATAGATTTGGAATTATCTCTAACACTTATTCTCAATAATTCCCGTTACCGTAAGTGAGTGGTGGACTAATTTTACCAACTAAAGTCCGCTTTTATTTTTTGATCAACATCTATTCATAATAGATTTAGAATTGTCTCTAAAACTTATTCTCAATAATTCCCGTTATCGTTAGTGAGTGGTGGGAGAGGACTAATTTTACCAACTAAAGTCTGCTTTTATTTTTTGATCAACATCTACTTTTTTATATGGTTACATAAGTATTTGACAAAAATTTTAATGTGTAATCTAATATGATATGTACACTAAATATGGCATTAGTTTACAATGTAACTAGCCAACTTGATGTATTTTTAACTAACGTGGACTCAAAAATGACATCCATATTATCGTTCTATAATCTTGTAGATGTTGAAAATGTCTTCCCGCAGATTGGAAAAAGCCATAGAGAACCAACCCTTGAGCTCAAGATCACATCAGTTAATAAGTGGTGGGAGAAAATTATTTTTACCCAACCAAAGTCTAATTTTCATATAATACAAAAATATTTGACAAGAATATTAATGTGTATTATAATATTATATATATATATATTATGTAATATGACTTTGATTTATATTATCACTAGCCAACTTGATGTATATTGAACTAACGTTGACTCAAGAAATGACATCTATATTACAAGATCAGAAGACGTCTGAAAGTAATTTGTTGCGGATTATAAAAAAATGACTTAAATCTTGATGAACCAGTAAAATAACACATATGATATGATATATTTTAAAATTAAGAAAATTATCTTTTATCTAATACTATGTTTTTAAGAAAAAAGAAAATATAAGTTGTTGTAAAACTGTGTAAATATGAATCTGAAATATTGTAAATTATCATTTACATAATCAATATACAAATATTAAAACAAATATTCGAGTTAATTGAGTTTTTTTATCTAAATATCCTCTTTTTTTTCTTTGAGTTTGCTTCGTGTTTGTTTACAGCATTTATATATATTTGGCTACTTTACATTTGCCAAGACAGAGCAAACAAAGACTATCTTGAACATGTCTTCCTCACGATTGGATAACGCCACTGAGAACCCAACTCTTGAGCTCAAAATCACATCAGCTAGTGTCGAGCATATCGATGCCACAGACAAGATTGACGTATACGCTGTCATTTCGATTAACGGCAGCGCTACTCAAAAGAAACGATCGGCCAAAACACCCATTGACTACGACGGTGGTTCAAATCCAACGTGGAATCACACCGTCAAATTCTCCTTCAACGAGAGAGAAGCCAACGAAGGCCTACTGAATATCAAGGTGGAGTTGTATAGCTATTGGCTCGAAGATGAGAATGACGTTTATTTAGGAGAAGTCAACGTTTCGGTTCAAGAGCTTCTTGCTTCAAATCCGCCTCCACCTTTTTCTAACGGTGACGTTAGCGAAATGAAGCCGGTGACTTATCCTATCAAATTCATCGGAGAAACAAAACCAAATGGAAAACTAAGCCTCTCGTACCGTTTCAAACCTGCCCCGGTTCATGATCTGTATCCTACACCGCCAGAACCGGTTTATTTACCACCTTTTGTTCAACCCGGTTACACAAACCCAGATCCAGCAAGATTGGGCCAGCCCGTCCTATATACCCCTCAGTGTCAGACTCAAACCACCGTGACAGAGCTAACCATAGAGCTCGTGATCAAATCCGCCAACAACATCAGAAACGTCAACGTGTTCGATGACATGGACGTATATGCTTCCGTTATGATCTGTGAGGGCAAGACAACAAAGCATAAGACCAAAACCCCTGTCGCTTATTCCGGCTTTAAATTTCCAACTTGGAATCACGCCGTTAAGTTTTCCCTGGGCGAGGAAACATTAGCTCGGGAAGGCCGTTTGAGCCTCGTCGTGGAGTTGATGAGCCACCGACCAGTGATGGGGGATAAACATATTGGAAAAGTCAGTGTCCAGATTCAAGAACTTATTGGTTCTAATCCGCCGTCGCCATCTACTAACGTTGGTATTAACAATATGAAGTTGGTTAAGCACAAGGTAGGAGGTGTGTACGGGGAAGGAACCCTAAGCTTCACATATAGGTTTCTTGAGGAGCAAGTTACAATTCCGATTGTGCCAGGCACAACACCCCAACCTTTTATTATGTATGTACCAGTCCCACATCATCACTATGGATCAGCGAACCCGGTTCATGGAGCTTCGGGTTACATGGCTGTTCACCCAGGGGTAAATGTTGGGCCAAGTAACGGCCAAGTACAAATTTATATGCCGCCCTCATATCAGCCACATGAATACCAACAATATTCACACTCGCAACTGCAGATGCAACCACAACCGCAAGTGCAATTACCACCACAAAAGTTGCACACTCAACCACAACCACAACCTCAGATTCAGCAGCAGCCTCAACCGCAGCAACCACTAGCACAGCGACCGACACAATCACAGGCGCAAGGGCAAGGAGTACGGCCACAAGTGAAGCCACAAGGAGGGAGTGTCGCAGACCTAGGACTAGGGGCGGCATTCGGACGAGTAATAGGAGGAGCTATACTGAGTGAAATAATGTCTGACGAAGTAAACCTATACGAAGTTTAAGCTTGAGCCTTGAGGGGTCTGGTTCTTTTCATAAGTTATAAAGCATACTAATGACCAGTCCATTGCATTGAATGTTCAGTTGTTGCGATTTCAAGTTTCGTTTCTTTTTTTTTCCTTTTTTTTTACTCGAGAGACCGTGTGAATTATTGTAGTCAGGTATGTGTTCGCCCGTTTATTTTTGAGTGAAAGTGTGACCCGTTTAGACCCATTCACTTTTCTTTTTGATCAAAGACCCATTCACTTTTTTTTTTTAGCATAAGTTCCAAGTATTAATTTTTTTTTTTTAACTTTGTCCAAAACATAAATAAATTATTTTCAACATCTGCTGTTGCTATCATAATATTTATATAGCTTTGTACAAGATAATGGAAGCTTTGTTAAATCTGTTTTCTATTTCAAAAGCAAAAAATATTAACGATATTTTCAGTTTTGTTATATATTAATGAATATTACAAAAATTAATTATGATGGAGCTCATGAAAATCAGAATGAAGGCAAAGATCTAAATTTTTAATTTTAGGGTTAGATGCATATTTTGAGTTGAATTACTTAGTATATAATATTATATTGCAATTATGTTTGCTAAGATAATATTTTCATTATATAAGTTGATAGCGTTTTATAATATATAATTATGTATATGTGGACTCTTTCAACACATAAATGTTTTGATACATCGTAATGCTTCACTTCTACATATTTGTTTCTGATTTCTATGTAAGATAAATAAACATAAAAAAATATCTTGTTTTGTTCCTTAAATATTGAAATTTTGTTGAGGCAAAGCGTCTTGCAATCCCACAAAGTGTTGTAGCTGTCACATAAAAAGACATGAATCAATCATCATGATGTACTCTAAGGCAGATCGAGCGTAATAAAAGGCAGTGCTACTAACAATTGGTACACTGCACAAAATTGATCAGTTATTTAGAAACGAGCTTCCTCTTTCCGTCAAGACAACCCCAAACTCGCAAGTACCCTCCTTTAAATGTGGTTTCTTACGCCACACCCCTCCACTCAAGGCCGTCATGCGACAACACACCATCAAGATAAATGGTTCAACTAATGTCTTTCAGCTTGATTTTTAAGTTTTTCTTTTGATAAACAGATTTTTAATTTACAATAGTTACCTTCTAAATTCTAATTCAAGGTCCTTTGTAACGTAAAACTTTTTCATTCTTCTGCATAATTCAATTATTAGTATAGATAAGGTTTATCTATAGAGAGTATTAACATAACATAATACTTAAACATAAGTAGTCATTATCTTATGTTAATACTCTATAGATAAACCTTATGTTAATACTCTCAATAACGAATATCCATCAAGAAAAATAAAGTAGTTCTCGTTTCTTATATAGAATATCCAAAATACCAAGTCTTATACATTGTTGATCCGAACTATGTCCATGTATTTTTAATCTCTCTCTTCCCTTGATCTGTTCACCTGTTACTTGCCTTCTTATGTAATGTATAAATTGTGCTAGTGGAACACCACTCTTTTTTTTTAAACTCAATTTCTTTGAAATTGTCTTCTTTTTCTTGATTAAAATATATACATCTATTCTATTAAAATAGAGTCACTAAATAATATACTGTACAAAAGTCATAATGTGACTATACCATTAATTATTTATTATGACAGATTTAATTATTTATATTAATAACTCAAATGTATAACATTTCTAGAAAATTTTAATAATTCATTAAAGGTATTAATGACAAATAAATTCAACTATAAATTTAATAATTATTTTAACTATAACAAATCCATTGTGAAAAATACAAAAATCTTACAAAAATTTAAATATTTTTAATAAATAATGCATTAATTTATTAACAAAAAAAATCAAAATTCATATAATCTTCCAAACTAAAAAATAGTAGTATAATTTTCTAAATATCTCCTGACCAAGTATACAGTTGTGAAATAAATGTTTCAAACTCAAAATAACAATATTCCAAATTTTTAAAATATAAAATCATAGATGATAAAGTATGATTTTGAAATGCAACATGAAAAACATTATGTTCTAAAAATCAAAAGTAGTATAATCTTTTGAAATCTTAATTTAATAACAAAAAAATTAGAAACTTAATACCATAAAATCCAAAATATTATATATCCATAAAATTTTAGATGCTAATATATATAGAGTTTACTAAAATAGTAAGGCTAATTTATTTAAACAGAACAATGTATTTACTTATAATTTTGTAATATACTAAAATGATAGATGCTAAAGTATACTTTTAAACACATCATGGAAATATAAATTGTCCTAATCAAGTATTGTTTTTTATAGTATAACTATATAAATTTTAAAAATTTATTGTATGAAGCTAGAGAAATATAACAACAAAATATTTTGAAGTGGATTATCTATTTGATTATTTTTAAATTATGAATTTATCATACCAAATTTTTTAAAAATATATTAGTATGTAATAAATAACAAAGTAAAATGTATAAATAATTATTATATATTAATAACGTCGAATAAGAAAACTAAAAAATAAAATTCTAGAATTGCATGGTATATAACATTAAAACGTAAATCATATATTTAAAATGTTTACGATAATATCAACGTTATAAATTTATAAATAAAAAATAGCCACATGGATTTACGGGGTAACTACTTTTAATACATGTACTTTTGAAATTGTCTGAATAGAGGATTTGACCATCATTTAATATAGGTTAATAAAAAAATAGAGACCATCATTTAATATACATATATATATATATATATATTTTATTTTAATATATATCTACATGTACTTTTAATGTTTGCCAAATATAGAGATACAATACAAACTTTTAGTTTTTTTTTTTGTAGAACTATAGATTACGTAAATATGAATTAATCGTTTAAGTGGTTACAAATCTGATTACCTATAATTTTTACAAAACAAAGATATTTGTATTGTTTTAATATAAGTAGTAGTGTTCAATATCTTTTATCACTGTGATAAACTTCCATATATTTTGTTCGTAGTAATTTTCTATCGTCTCCAATATGACCAAATTTGAGATATATATATATATATTGTTGCACATATATGTTTTTGACACTTTTGTTGAGCTGTTGCAAGAATTAGCTTTATTTTATCCAGGTACCGTTAGTTAGTGGTGGGAGTGAGTTGGTTTTTACCCAAAACAAACTCTTGTTTTGTACATATGGCGAAATTTTCCGCGTGATAATACTATATGTACCCTACAACATGGACGGTTTGTTTTTTTCTACAATTTGAAGTATATATAACTACCGTTGACTCGAGATATGACACCCATGTCATCCTTCTATAACTGTTCTAACATTATAATTAAAAGTGTCCTCACGCAAACTTGTATATATATCTTTTCTTATTTTACAATTTCGAAGAGAGTACAAGACAATACTTTCTAAATATGGCTTCCTTGCAGTTGCAAAGAGCCATAGAGAGCCCAACAGTTGAGCTTAAAATTGTATCAGCCAGTGACCTAAGCCATGTTGATGCCGCAGACAAGATGGACGTATACGCCGTCGTTTCAATTAACGGCGAAACTACTCAAAAGACTCAAGTGGCCAAAACGCCCATTGACTACGACGGTTGTTTCAATCCGACATGGAATCACAACATCAAGTTTTTGTTCAACGAAGAAGCAACCCGTGAAGGCCTATTGACCCTCAAGGTCGAGTTATTTAGCTATTGGCTCGAAGGGAGGGATGACCTATATTTAGGAGAAGTCAACGTCTCCGTTCAGGAGCTTTTCACCACAAACCCGTTTGCAAACGGTAACGTTGATAAAATGAAGTCGTTGGCTTGCCCAATCAAACTCACAGATGGAGAATGTACCAACGCAAGGTTGAGCCTCTTGTACCGGTTTAAACCAGCACCGGTTGAGGGTCCATACCATCCAGAGCCTCAGGATCATTCCCCATCGATTGGTCAACCGGTTTATCCAAACTCGGATCCAGGTCATCAGCTGGTTGTATATTCGCCTCGAATTCAAACGGGCACAACAAAAATGGTCCTAGAGGTCGTGATCAAACACGCCAAGGACATCAGAGATGTCAACGCCTTTTCAGCGATGGATGTATACGCATCCGTTGCTATCCTTAAGGACAGGAAGGTGAAGGACAGGATCAACACCCCTGTCGATTTCGCCGCCGACACAAACCCAAAGTTGAATCATAGGGTTAAGTTTGCTCTCGATGAAAAATTAGCTCAAGAAGGGCGTTTGATCCTCCTGGTGGAAATGATGAGCCACAGGCCTTTTCTTGGTGATAAGGAGATCGGATTTGTAAGACTTCCGATTCAACGGCTATTAGCTTCGAATCCACCTACGCCGCTAAGAAATGGTGATGGTAACGGTATGAAGTTAGAGACACACGCTTTGACGGGTCCTTATGGGAAAAAGGGTGTCGTGAGCTTCACGTATAGGTTTCTTACGGAACAAATTAAATTTTCAACAGTTCCACCACCATCAACCACAACATCCCAACCATATATGTATCTACCGATCTCGCCTCACTCACATGCATCGTCAGATCCGGTTCAGGTAACCCCGAGTTACGTGCCTGTTCAACCAGGTGGAAATGCTGGGCCAAGCAACGGTCTAGTACCAATTTATATGCCAACGCCATATCAACCACATGGCTACCAACAATATCCAACAATGCCGGCACAACCGTATCCGTATCGGCAGCCACCACCACAACTATAGCAGCTTTACTCGGTCACCACCGGATATACAAGAAGTATACTCTGTGCTTTAATTATTTGTTTTCTTAATTCAGCCGTCCTTTTATTTTCATGAGTGCAATATAAAATGTTCTCACTTTGTTATTTATCAATAAATGGATTTGATATTTTTCCTGCTTATAATTTGTAAGAAAGTTTTGCTTATTCAGTTCATGTTTTGTTCATTTTTTTTTGTTAGCTTACAACTTCATTAAACAAGTTTTTAACATTCCTTCATTTTTGGCATGCCCAACTAAGTTTCCTTCATTCGTATATATTCAGTTATGATCACATTGCCTTCTTCTTCTTTTTTTTTCCGACCAAAACAATTTTATTGATTATAATCTGTTAGTAAACTGTTGTACAGAAATGAAGAACAATTATGGAACAAACTCCATTCTGTTTGGGTACTGATTGATTTCTTAGCTAAAAAATCAGCACACATATTACATGATCGTTTAACATGGACGAAAGAAACCGAGTGAAACATCGATTTCCATTGTGCAACTGTTGCCACCAGATGCTGGAAACATGGTGCATTAATTCCCTGATTTATGTATTTTAGGAACAGAGATATTATCACACTCAAAGATAACGTTCCGATATCCAAAATTCCAGCATGCTTGCATAGCCCAAATGAGAGCGGTTAGTTCTGATTCCAAGACCGCATGATCACATTGCCTTCTTTACATTTCATTTATTTTCTTTTTATATTTATATTTTATTATTTATTTTATCCATTAAATTTTAATCTCTTTCTTGTAATGTGTTTGTTTTTGTGTGTGTTTGAGGAACTGGTCTTAATGTGTGATAGTGAGAACCCAGTCGACAGGGGATAGTAAGGGTCTATATAGTTGTATGTTGAGGGGGGAAAAATGTCGAATATCACCAAAATCGTGAATCTCAGTTCTCTTGGATTCAGTCAACAACTTCGTGCTCTTCTAAAAGGGAGCCTCATGGTTTTCTTGGAAAATCCACCATTTCTCCATCACCAACAATTACTACTCATCGTCACACCACACCAATCCAGACTATGCACTATGGCCACGACATGATCAACTTCTCTACAATGCTTTAATCAGTGCAAACTCTTTCCCAGTGCAACTGATGGTGTCCATTGCAACAACAACGTGTAAAATCGCTGCCATTTTGGCCTGAACTATTGGAAAACCAACCCGGAGCCGCATTCAACAATTGAAATATCAAATTATAACATGCATCACACACTTATATATCACTCTTATTCACACTCAACACTCCACTTCTCGATGTGAGATATTTAAATACCACATGAACAAAGTAAACCAAACAACAAAAAGAAATGAAGTTAATACTTGCCAAAAGCCAAAGTTTTTAAGAAGTTACATCTCCTGCTCCAACTTTTCCCTTTTCTTTATGACTTCACTGTTGGTTTTGCACATTGTCTGCTGTGGCTAGTGTGGCGGCATAGTTGGAAATTGTTGGTGTCCGTGTGACTGATAAGACGGCTGTATATAAGCTGGAAGTATACCGCTGCTTGTCTCGGGATGTGCTCCTAGATGAACAGCCGCGAAAGAAGTCGAGGCTTCATGAACTGGGTTTGGTGAACCGAATGGCTGATGTGGGATGGGTATATAGATGATAAATGGTTGGGGTGTTGTGGTTGGTGGAGTCGGAGGAGTTGTAGGCTGAGGTGGAGCCGGGGGAATCGTAGCTTCCTGTTCATCAAGAAACCTATACGTGAAACTCAGTGTTCCGACTTTTCCAGACGGACCTATCACATCCCGGTTCACCATCTTCATTCCGTTAACTAACGTAGACGACGGCATATAAGAACTTAAAAGCTCAAGAATCGGGACTGCCACCTCTCCCATTTCCTTATCACCCCGGATCGTCCGGTGGTTAATCAACTGCACGACAAGGGTCAATCGGCCCCCTCGAGCTAATGACTCGTCAAGAGAGAACCTAATGGCATGGTCCCATATTGGATATTTGTAGACACCGAAAGCGATAGAAGTATCGCTCCTGTGCTTAATTAATTTGCCTTCACGGACCGTCACTGAAGCGTAAATGTCCATCCCGTGGATCCAGCTCACGTCTTTTATGTCCTTTGCCATTTTGATCACGAGTTCTAGTGTCAGTTTTGTCATGGGGCTTTGAAACTGCTGCGGCTTAAGGACGTCTGGACATGTTCTTCCTGAATCCGAGGACGAGTAATCTGACAGAGAAGGATACATATTACCAGCTAGTTCCCGTTTAAACCGGTACGAGAGGCTCAGCTTTGCTTCGGTTTCTCCTTTGACTTCAACAGGGAGAGTCATCAACTTCATTTTATCACCGTTACCGTTTGTTAACGGTGACAACGGATTTGAGGCAAGAAGCTCTTTAACCGAGATATTAACTTCTCCAATTACCAAGTCAACGGACCCTTCAAGCCAATAGCTATATAGCTTGACGTTGACCGTCAATAGACCTTCGTGGGCTTCTTTCTCGTTGACGGAAAATTTAACGGGGTGATTCCACGTCGGATTAGTACCACCATCGTTGTCAGTGGGTGTTTTGGCAGCTTGTGTTTGAGAATCGTCTCCGATAATTGAA
This sequence comes from Brassica nigra, assembly GCA_016432835.1. Classification (NCBI taxonomy): domain Eukaryota; kingdom Viridiplantae; phylum Streptophyta; class Magnoliopsida; order Brassicales; family Brassicaceae; genus Brassica; species Brassica nigra. The sequence goes on along the minus strand of CM028247.1, from coordinate 7,574,679 downwards.
ACGACGGCGTATACGTCCATCTTGTCCGTGAGATTTGTATGGCTAACGTTAGTAGCACATATGATTTTGAACTCGAGACTTACGTTCTCTCGGGCAGACATTTTTTTCTGAACTCTTGTTTTTGTTATGTGCTGAACCAAATAATGCTATTTATATACAACTTATGTGGACATCTTCTGATGCTATCACAATGAACAAATATGTTTTAACGGTAGCTTGTATACTACTATTCTATAATCTTATGTTTAAGATTCAATAACACAACTGGAAAGGAAAGTCTACTTATGAGCTCCTCGGATTAACCAATGATTTCACATAAAAGAGTTAAAAATGAGAGAGCCGTATATATCATATATGTATGTCAGTAACGGATCTGATCGGGTCTATGAAAACGAAAAGTTAAGAACATTATAAAAAGGTTAATTTGATATAAGCAGAATCCTTCTATAATTTTATGGAAAATTTTGTACAAAACTTTAACTAGTATGAATCGGTCTGTCCAATTGTGAGACCAGCGAATTAGCGCCTAATAGATCAAATATTAATTATTTTCAAGGCAGGGGATGAACAACTGTGGTGCCAGCGAGGAAGAGAGCAATCTCTTCATGTTACTGAGGCTAATAATGCTGAAAAAAACTACCAACTTTTAGCTTCTGGTTCAATCAATATTTTGGTTGGTGCTTCAAAGTCTATGAGAAGTATAACTCACATGTTCTTAAAATAAAAACATTACTGCAGCTTAATGGGTTTTCTGTACACCATGTTTCTGTTACATATAATTGATGCGTGGTGCCATGCTGATAGCCCAACAAAGTAGTAAGTAGCAATCTCAAGCTACTTCTGATGATTTCCTTTTCATCTGAGGAAAGACAAGAATCCTGCTGATGTTAAATGTCACTTGCTTCCAGCTATTGCTCATTGTATCTGTATCTACTTCACACTTCAGTTGTATATAAAGCCGAGCAAGATGCTAACTATATGATTCTCTTCTTCTTTTATATTCCTTTGGGGGATGTGTTGGTGTTATCTTCTCTAACCGGTGCCCGTCCTTTGAATCATAACTACTTCAGTTCCACAAATCATATTATGTTTTATTTTCCTTTGAACAATTGTAAATTATACCTCTTCGCCTGCTTTTACACCAACTCTTAAATGTGAACCTCTGAAGTTTCAAAGAACAAACGACCAATTTTTTAAAAAATGTTAAAAAGAAATTCACCAAAAATCACGGCAAGTGCAAGATCCATCCTTAAAGCAATGAAACCTATTCACATCTCTAACAACAATTTCCCTCTCCACAATCTCACTGATCAGCTTGAAAGCCTCATGACAATCTCTGCACATCCTCAAGTTGTTCATAATCCTAATCGTCGATCCTGCAGGCAAATGTATCAATCCAAAGGCCAAAGCCAATCTCTCACAATGCAAACTCACAATTTCCTCTTTGGCTTCTTCATCAACATCAACAAAAACCGATGAACTTGCTGTGATCATACTACTACTTCCCCTGTGTCCTCTTTCCTTCATTCTCTTCTCGAGGTCCTTCATAAACCTCACAACCTCACCGCTCTCATCACACGACAAATCCCCAGCATGAAAAGCATAAACCGAGTCCTTAATCTCAATCCAGCTACAAGCTCGCTCTTTCACATTTCCACCGCGTTTCATCTCCAAACGAAGAGACTCTGAATCTTCCCACCCTCCAGCTACAGCATAAGCATTAGATAATGCAACGTACGCACTTGTCACTTGCTGATTCGATTGTATCAACCGCTTGCTAGCCTCACCAACGATATCAACTCTTCCATGCAACCTACCAGCTGAAAGAAGAGCTCCCCACAAGAGCGCACCTTGCTCAGCTCCAACTTCTATAGTTTTCGCCAGAGCGTAGGCCTCATCAACACGGCCGAATCTTCCAAGCATGTCAACAACACAAGTGTAATGCCTCGGATCAGGAACCACACCATGCTTCTCGACCATCGAATTCAAGCACCCTAGGCCTTCATTGACTAAACCCGAATGGCTACAAGCGTGTAACACGCCGAGTAACGTTACATAGTTCGGCTTTATTCTCTTCGCGACCATTTCGTCGAATAGTTGAAGCGCTGCTTCTCCAAGTCCATGCTTTGCCTTTGCCATGATCATAGATGTGTACGAGATCACAGAGTGGCAGCAAATCCTCAAGAAGATCTTCTCTGCACAGCTTAGGGAGCCACATTTCGCGTACATATCAAGAAGCGACGTAGCAACCACACGGTTTGTTTCGTAACCACCATGAGTAACTACACCGTGAGCAACTTTACCCCATTGCAGCCTACCTAAACTAGAGCAGGCACTAATAACACTAGCTAGCATAAACTGATTTGGTCTATCTAAAGTCAAAGTATCAGCGTTGAATGTTCTGAACAACTGAATCGCTTCATGTCCACGAGCGTTCTGCGCATAAGCAGTGATCATTGATGTCCAAGAAACAACATTTCTCCCACACTCAATCATTGAGTCGAAAACCCGTCTAGCGGTTTCCACATCGTTGCATTTCCCATACATGTCAAGAAGAGAGGAACTTACCACGATGTTTCTTCTTCGCCCGGACATCTCAAGACGGGCGTGAATGCTTTTCCCGATTCTTGATTCTGCCAAAGCAGAACAAGCTTTAAAGACGCTCGCGTACGTGAACTCATTGGGAGCTACAGATCTGTCTTCGTGCATTTGCTGGAACACAGACAGAGCAGTTTGAGGTTGACACGTGTCGTTAAACCCAGAAATAACCGAAGTCCAGGAAACGACATTTGGTTCAGGCATTTCATCGAACAGCTTGCGTGCAGTGTTGGTTTCTCTGAGCTTGACATAGCTATTTATGAGGCGATTCACAGTGAAAGTGTCGCTCGCGAACCCGAGTTTGAGAATTGAGCTCTGCAATGAGCTCGTGAGAAAGAGATCGGTGGATTCTGAAAGCTTGTGTACCAAGAAAGCTTTACTTTTGAGATTGAAGAAATCGTTTAGGGAGAGGGGGAACGAAGAATTCGCAGGGGCAAAACGGACATTTTGTAGAAACCTTTTATTCATTGGTCTACGCTGTCACACTCATGCTGCTGTGTGATTTATAACAGAGAAATTGTATAACCATACTATATAAATAAACACTGGACCTTTTTTTTTGAGCAACAAATAAACACTAGACCAAATCGAGAAATTATGATAGTTGGTATGTAATATACTAATCTACCATCATTCCATTGCTTTATTGGGTTTTCCATTTAATGGAAGTTGGTCCAACAAAAAATAACTCTCAGATGAGGAGTTTGATGCCTATTTTGAAATTGGTATATGCGTACTTTTTTGCTTTAAGGTATGCAAATATTTTGTGTTGGGTCTAATTCCCGTCAAAAAAAATACTTACAATACAACTGATACATAAAAAAGAATGGCATACTGCATTATTTTTTTCTAACAAAAGCTGAACTGAATTAAGCCAAATACTAAAACTAAAACTTTTTTGTTATAACAAATAAATTACTTTCGGTATCATTGAAAGTTTTGAGTATTTTGTGTACTTATTTGAAATTTAGTGTGTGCTTGGTATATATATACATTTTTTCTGAACTTTGAACTTTTTGAATTTTTTTTGGGTATCCATTCAGATTTAAAATCTAAAATCCAAAGTACCATAGAACAAGAATCGTTCTAATATTTATGTTGGATTCAGTTTGGTTTAGAATCATTTTTTGCGTATTTACTATCATTATTGTAGTTTATTTTAATACAACTTAAACAAACTAGTATTAGGATTTCACAATTCACCAGTCTCTCACATTTCAATCACGATTGCGGTTTTTAATAAAAGTTAAAACAGAAGCGTTTAAACTACAAAGTCTGAACCCGTTTAGTTAATGACAAGGCAGAACATAAACTTATTTAAGAAGAAAAATGTTGTAGATAGAGTTGATTTGGCACTTGAAGTCATCCATCAGAATGCATCCGAAGACTTGATAATGAATACATGAATAGTGATCAAATCCATTCTAACGAATGTAACAATATAAACAGCATCAACAACTGTTTGAACAAAAAAAAACAGCATCAACAACTCTAGAAGAGAAACAAGTTAATTATGATGATGATGATGATGATGATGTTAAACAGAATATTTAAAAAACAAAAAAAAAAACAGAATCTACAACTCTGGGAGAGCAACAATTTATTCATATGAAGAAGATGATGTTAAACAAAAGATTCCAAAAGGTGATATATATCATTCTTGTTGTGGTGGCTTTAGCTTGAACTCATGAACATGCATCTCATCACGGAACTTGCGCACTAATGTTTGGTAAAGTTTAGGCTCTGGATTTGGCGAGGAGAGATCTTTGGCCCACAATGTTATGTAAAAAACAAAAACCTTGGGCGGCTGTTACATTGGCACTCACGTACTCGACAAACTCAAGTTGTGTCCCATAATCTTCGTTTTTTGCCTCGTTGGCTGTCTTGATGAGAAGATCCATTAAGTCCTTATTGCTAAGTTCGACGTCGAACTTTAATCCCCATTCAAATTTGACTGGAGCGAATTTGTAGTCAAATTCATCCAAGTCCATATAGAAACCCTAATTAAGATTGAATAACCCAAAGTGAGATTAATAGAATAGCACATGCCATGGGGATCTAAAACGAACCCTAATTATTAATCAAACAAAGGTTATCATTTATCACCTTGCTCTTTTCCTCTTGTTCCACGAAAACTCCGTCTTCCTAGTGGTAACTCCGCCCCTGCCTCTGCATCCACCTCTCGCACTGGCTCCGCCTTTCCCTCAGCATCTGCCTCAGCCTTCCCCACTGGCTCCGTCTTCGGATCTGCCTTCGGCTTCTTCAGCGGTGGGGAAAATTCTGACGAATCTCCAATGTTCGTGATCTCGCCATCAGCATATCCTTTTTCTTTTCCTTGGTAACGCACAGGTAAATAAAAAGCATATGACTCTTCTTAAATGTATGGTATATCTTACGGATAGTCCACGCATAACGTGGATTAATTAATTAATTTCTACAAAGTTAAATACATACTCCTAATTTTATTTATAATTATATAACAAATATCATTTTCTAATTTTAAAGGTTTTATCTATACTATTAAAAAGATCAAATATTACGTGTGTTTTACAGAGATAAATGTCACTCAAACTAACAATACCTAGATATTAATTAAAAAAAACAATACCTATATATTTCACTAAGCACATATTGTTAATACTGTATACAGTTTTGTTAGGAAAAAATGAATATATATTTAGATGTTGAAAATATTATGAGTAAATTAATTAGAAATTTGTTAATGATGTAATATATACATATTAGTTTTTGGCTAATATATATATATATATATGTATAATAGTTTCAAAAATATAATATTACAGGATTTTATGAATTTTGATAATAATTATGAATTTAATTAGTTATTTAACAAATAAAAATTAGAATGATTTTGTAAGATTTTAAGTAAATTAATAGAAAATATCCAAAAATTAAAAAATATTTGATGTCTCAGTAATTTCATGTATGATGATGAATTCTATTAAAATGATACAATATGTTAGTAACGAAAATAATATTTAATGGAACACAAATTAAAGAATATTTAATGTCTCAATAATTTCATGTGTGATATTGAATTATATTAAAATGACACAATATGTAAGTAATGAAACTAATCTTTAATGGAACACCAAATTTACCTAGTAATGTTTTGTTCTTTTAAGGTTTTTGATTACTACTTAAACACCAAATTTTCTTGAATCATTTTTTTTCTTGGAGCATTTTGGTCAAAATTTTGAGATATTGTGTGTTGTGTTCTCGAGTTGATCTGTTGTTGTCGATAGAAACTTTACATTTTGGACACAACTCTGAAGACCGAACTTAAAAACAATAGCGATTGAGACGAAGTCCCTAGATATTTTGTGGGAAGGAGGAGGGTAGCCTTTCGCCGGAATCTTCGTCAACAAAACGAGTTCACAAAATCTTTGGAAGAGTTAATGTTTATAACACGGGGACTATTAGCTTCACAATGTCATGACTTGCATATTTCTCCGTTCTAACTTTTCGATTACCACTGTTGTTATTCAAATACTGTGTGAAGGTTCATCATGTTACTGATTATGAGTCATGTTTACTTGTACCTGATATGCTTTAGTTAAGAGTGAACTTACTATTTTAAATTTTCGGATATAAAAAATGGTTATTTATGCAACCATATTAGGATAATGTTGGATTGTAGTTACTGGATTGAGCCATTCGGGTGCACTATTTATATTTATCCGGGTTGAACACCGAAGTTTTAAAAAGATATATTATTTTTTAGGCTGACTTCAATAATTGCACGTTTTAAAAATAGGTAGACTCATAATCTATCTCCTCAAAACTTAGATAGACTTACTTAAAATACATGTATAGATGATCTCATTTTTGTAGTTTCATCTTGTTCTTACAAAATATTATAATAGTATGTGCGTTTATAATCAAACCCATAACGCTCCAACGCGCTTAAGCATTGGGACGAGAGAGCGATTGAGATGAAGACTCATGACTTGATTAGCTCCACCAACGAGTTGGGCTCCTATGAACACCACAGGAACAGTCGGGCTGCAGCCTAGCTGAGCCAGTGCTTGTTCTATCTCCTTACCTCTGTTGATCTCATCTAACTCATAAATTGTTGGGTTCACGCCAAAGTCCACGAAGAGAGTCTTGATTGAATGGGACATGCAGCACGAGTTCTTGCTGAAGATCACAACAGGTTTCTCGGATACCATCTTTTGTAGCTTCTCCATCGGTGATAAAAGTATGGTTTTTGAAAGAATTTTCCTTTTAGGATAAGAAAAGATTTCAACTTATGGGAAATGTGAAAACTGGAAAGCTTTAGGAATTTGGGACCAAAATGAGAGAAGTGACTTTGAATTCTTGTGTTTGATGTGTTAAGATCGACTGTAATTGTTCCTATATATAGCAACTTCACAAATGCATGCAGACAAATGAAAATGAAGATTATATCCTATTGTTCGAATTCTTGGTTCTATCATCTTGGGGATATAATGTACGTGTCTGGTTTTCAATACTATTAAGGGTTCCCACATTTTTTAAATAACAAAAGAATGTTAAGATGGTGGGAATATATGTAAAAAGTTGGAGTTATGGTCGGTTATGTTACTCGTGGCTCTTACAGACTAAAGGATCAAAAAAGGTTATCAACTGTGAAAGGGACAAAACAGTGTTTGAGTCTTCTTTTAGAAAAGGATATAACAAAATCTTAGCTGTGAAGAATATATGATACGGACGAACCATGTGATGTTTATTTGTAGTACGGTCTTTCAATTTATTGAGCTGTAGAAGAACTGCAGTATCGCATTTTCTTATATCGCATTAATTAGTTTGTTCCATTCTTGAAACTAGAATAATATAAAGATAGCTTCCAATCTTTTAGTTTGACACGAAAGAACTTTTATTTTCTAATATAACTATTTTGTGCAACTAATTACTAATATAACTATATGTTGTGACAAAAAGTGAAAAGTATAATTGTTCGATGTTTTGTGATTTTTATTGTTATTGTAATTATTTTTATAGTTTTTTACTCAAATGATGGACATAAAATATTCTAAGATATCATTCAATCTTGATTTCCATCATCAGTTTTATAAAATTTTGTGCTGAAAATAAATTCGATGTTAAATAAAAATTTGATCGTTGCCACACCCCTTCTGAGATAGTTTTAACTTTTAGATATCTCTTAGATATTGTCACAAAAAAAAAAAGATACCTCTTAGATATAAAGTTTCCAGCTCAAATATTGCTTCTTTTATTTGTGAAATTAGAGATCGCATGATATTATATATCTCAATAATCCTGACCACTTGTGATAAAAAAGGTAAACTATGTGGTTCCGTTTTAGCCTTATCGTGATGCATGAAGTTCGAATATTACGATGTCATCAAGCCTCAAAGAATCAAAACCAACTTGAGCTTTGTTCCCTTTTCGACGAATAAAAGTTATGTTAAGTCAAGCTCATGGCTAAGAAGATGGATTTGAAATGTTAAGTCACGTTTTTTATTTTGCGCCTTTCAGTGATTTTAATGGTGGCCGGTGGCTCAATGTTGATCTCAAGAGTCGTTATTCTCATATCAAGATAAAAGTTTATTGTGATTTCAGTGTACGTGATTCACCTTGACCTACCGACACATATATGTACATCATATGCAAAATCACATCTAATTCCCCAACAGCCCCGTACCGTCCTATAACATGGAATATATATATGTAACAATATAACAAAGTTCCTTATATGGTAGAATCCAATTCTTTACACACTTCGGTGTAATAGTTACAATGCCATTTTCTACAATGAACAATCACTTCCAAAAAACTTTGTTATGGATACTGAAGAATTTAATGATGGATTTATCCAAATTCAAAACTAACTTTAAATTGATAAAAAATTATTTTCGGACTACTTGATGATAAATTTGTTATAAGATCCAGAAATCAAATTTATAAAATTTATACAACTTGCAGCTAATTTTCACGTCTCTGGCTAGCTAGATAACAATCACCTAACGCATATTATGTTTTTTTGGCATAGGACGATTGTATATAATTAATAGTTAACGCTTAATATTTGGTAAAAATTAAAAGCATACCAACCAAAGTAGTTAGTTTTACCTTTGATAGCTATATATATATATATATCCATAATGATACTGATAAAGTTTCAAATATGTTTTTGTTTTTTTCCACCAAAAAGTTATAAATATGTTTAAACGAAACAAAATACAATCCCTTGAATATCGTTTTTCAAATATAATAATAAAGAAACAATAGATTGGATTTTGTGGTGCATGGAGTGTTTTTATAAATGGATTAGAGTTGATCGATATGTTTGTTTTGTTCATGCCGACTCAACTTCCTTTGCCAGGTTTTCCTACACAACCCCAAAACGAATAGGCAAGTTATGTAAGAGATTTCTTATATCATAACTATGATATCAAACTAATTACCATAAATTTAAATTTAAATTTAATACCTGTACATGATCAACTTTATCTTCGTCCTTTAAAATTGGAACTTCATCGTTTTCTGTGGACGCAGTTTCTAAGTTTTCTACGGCCACATTCTCTGTAGTTAAAGTATCTTGAACTTCTGATTCTGTTGTTACAGGATTTTGTACATCTGGTTTTAGTTCTTCAATCTCAGGAGGTGAAATTTCAGTGTCAACATCACCCGAAATTTTATCGCCAATACTTTTTTCCTCTTCGACCACCGTCTCAATATCACCTTCTTCTGCTATTCCAATCAAAAAACATATGCATCAGTGTTTAATACAATTTTGAAAGAGGAAAATACTTATTATCTACATTAGGTGTATAATTCCTATATAAAATAAATGTTCTAGTCAGTGGCGGATCGAGAAATATTTTTAATCGGGGGCACAATATATTATATAAATTAATTATTTTAAATAAAAATTATATACTATATAATACAATAACAATAATTAACAAAATTAAGCTTAAAGTATTATACTACATTTAAATTTGGTACCATGAAATTATAAACAAAACTAATCTTAAACTATTTTGGATTTTAAAATTTTGATTTTAATATTTCTTTTTCAAATTTTTATTTAGGTGTCTTATTGTCTAAAAAGTTTATCATAAAGTATAAAGTACTTTGAACTAATGATATAAAATTAGTGTTACATATATATGTGTGTGCGAGTTAATTAGTTAGAAAGATAAACAAATGATTTAAGGATAAAAAAGTGAATTAGTAATAAATTAAATGTAGGAAAGAAGCTGTCTTTAAATGTTATTACAATATTAAATGGGACTCACGCGAGAATATAAGTGAAAAGAACAAATAAGAGAAATGGGTAGTGTTGCAAAAAAATGGGTAAAATAGAAGTTGTTAAACAGGGGACATCGAACCTTGCTCCAAAATTTAACAGGGGCACTATAGGCCACTAAGCAACATAACTCATATTGTTAAGTCAACGAGGCACATGTTTATAAAAGTAGTCGGGGGCACGTGACCCCGTACCTTTAAACGTGCATCCGCCCCTGGTTCTAGTTTCACAACTGCAACACATATAACTTCAAAATTATAAACCGCATGGAAATGATGAAAGCATGACAAGATATTGGGCTTTTCGTTAAATAGCCAACATTTTGTTTAAAGTTGGCAAATAAAAACCAAAAAAAAAAAAGAATTCATGCATTGACAAAATGTAAGTAGGAATGATTTTATTGGGTGTGATTTAAAATGTAAATGACGTGATACAATATAAAACAAATACGAACTTCGTGAAATACTTTATTTTAAAAATATGGTAACAAATAAACTAATTTATTTACGATTTTCTTGTCCGATTTCAAAGAAGAGAGTATCAGCATTTAATTAGATATTTGCGTACCATTTTGTTTATCCACAATCAAAACGTTCTCATTTATGGCGTTGGATGTTTCCTCCGTCACAACATTTTCTGGCGGCAAAATGGTGGTTTCCTGTTCCTCTGCTTTGTGTTCATTTTCTCCAGCTTCCTTTTCCTCTGACTTTTCTCCACAATCTACTTCAGCTTCTTTTTCCGTTGGTTTCTTGGTATTGTTTTCCAAGGCGGTATCCAGCCGGTCTGCAGAAACCGCAGCGGCGACGTCGGTGGTTTTCTGGCATTGGCAGCTTTCTTGTTTTCTAATTGTCTCATTTTCTTTACCCTTCACTGATTCAGCCTCTACGGGTCTTCTGACCGTCCTGGTGTTTCCTGTAACAACGTCGTGTTTTGATTTTCCGCAACCCATTTTTTCGGTAGTTAAAATAAGTTGATTCTATGAAGAGAAGTACAATATGTGTTGATGGAAAGGCTGAATCTTTTTGATGGATTTTTATTGAGGCAGATTTACGTGAACGATAAACCAATTCCAGTTATTGTTGGTTTTTGCGTTGTGATTCGCTTTTGTTAGAAAATGGTTCTTTTGCTTTTTTTTAGATGTTGTTCGGTGTTCCAAACTTAAGGCTATACCATTTTCTCAAAAGAAATTTAAATTATTTAGTTTTCTATTTTTTATTAATAGAATAGATAGGTTATATTTAGTTAGAGAGACATGTGAGGCATCCTAAAATAAAATTATTGAGGGACAAATAGAAAATACCTTTTTAAATAAGCGAATTGTTCTTTGTTATACTACAATGAAATTTGAAATTAAAAGAAGTTGTATTGTATTAATTGAAACTTTAAGCCTTTAAAAAAGTATTGAATGAAACGAAAAATGTATGATTGGTCTAACGTAACTATTAACTTGACTACTGTAGATTGACAAAAAAACGGTAAAATTTTTATCATTTGAGTGAAGTTTATGGAATTTGCTTATAAAAAGAGGTTCCATTGGTAGCGAAAATAAAGATGTGAATGCATGTTTTAGTACTAGAATATGTGAATTTGATTTTTTTAAATAGCAGAAAATGGTCCGACTATTCAATTTCATACATTCTACTACGCCTAGACAATTTACATGATCCCGAAACTAAACCTGAACCTGATCGAAGAACCTGTTTGAACACCATCTAGTCTATAAAATATACAAACGGATATTAAGTTAGAGGAGATTGTATACCCAAACTAGACCGAATAATACCTGATAACCAAATGAATACCCGAAGTATCCGAATATATATAATAACTCTAAATCTTTAATAGTTTAGACTCATTTTATTTCCCTTTTATATTCACGCTAAACCTAGCCACACGTCCATTGTGGACTTAATGGTTCATATCTTTCGATTTTAGTAGAGGGTACACTCTTTTTCTTAAAGTTGCTTTAGTGAAATTTTGCTCTTCATTTCTGAGTATTTAATATACCATTTTTTGGTTAATAACCTATTTACTGTTGTTTACTTAATACTATATTGTTCTATCTTACAAAGTATACAGTACTATATGATTTAAATTTTTTCTTTGTTTTGATTTATGAGCTATGTTCATCTTGATCTTGTTTTTAAGTAACTTTAAATAATCAGACCTGACTTGATATTGAAACCTGGATTACAAATATCCAAACTTCAATCCTAAGTATAAAAATTTCTGAACGGGTTCTATGATCATATATCAAAATATTAAAATATCTTAACTATCCAATCCAAATAATACCAAAATATATAACGACATTTGAATAATTGAAAAAAAAAAAGAAATTTGAATCTCTTAGAACACGGTCAATAAAAATTTCTAAACAAGAAATTCTCACTATAGATATAAGTGTACATATATAAATGTTAATATATAATTGAGAGTATCTTAAATTGTGAGAACCTTAACCCAAAGTATCTCATTTGAGATATTTTGGGTTAGGGTTCTCAGATTTAAAATACTTAATACTATAACTATTAATATTTATAATTTATTTTCTTTTGAGAACTTCTATTAGATAATCCTGATAATGTTGCTCTTAGCAAAATTTTCAATTTTTACAATTTTTTTTTGTCACTGAACAACTTACATCTATATATTCACTTTAGTGGTTGATTTGTCATGCTAATAGTAAAGGGAAGAGAAGTATTTATGGAATTCAATAAATGGTCATACCATAAGAAAACGATTTGAATTTTTATTTTATTTTTTGCTAAAGAATACGATTTGATAAAACATTAAAAGCAAGTAGACAATACATGATTGTTGATAATGACTTTACACATAACAAACGACAAGAAACAAGCAGAAACAGCAAATTAAAGCATCGTTTTTAGGGTATTATAATTTAAGGAAGCTTCATAGCATCAAGAACAACAAGAAGCATAAACACAATGGAAGCAAGAAGAGTGATGGCAACAGAAGCAGCAGCTTGGTGACAGAACTTTCCAAAGACGTTACAAACTTTCTTCCACATCACATGTTTATTCCTTGTGAACCCATTAGCCCGATTGCACCGGCGGCTCCAGTGCCGGAAAATAGCAAACCCACCATTACTAGATCTCCTACCAGTACCGCCATTAACAACCCTTTGCTTCTTCTGCCTTTGCAGATTTAAAATACTTAATACTATAATTATTAATATTTATAATTTATTGTCTTTTGAGAACTTCTATTAGATAATCCTGATAATGTTGCTCTTAGCAAAAAATTTCTATTGTTACAACTTTTTTTTGTCACTGAACAATGGTTACAACTTACATCTATATGTTCACTTTAGTGGTTGATTTGTCATTAGGGCTGAGCATTTTATCCGTTAAATTTGATTCGATTCGTTATTCGTTTCGGTTCGATCCGAAAATTTTGGATATCCGTAAACTTTCGAAGCAAAGCAAATACTAAAAATCAATATCCGTTAAAATTGAAGCAAATCACAAATACTAAATTATTGGAAAGCGGATATCCGATCCGATCCGGCAATATATAAATACATGTATATCTTGATTATATTTAAAGTTTTAAATGTATAAAATTTTGTAATTATTATTCTAACATATGATTTGAAAAATTCTATTCACAATATTACTTATGTAAAAGTATCACATAAAAGGAAAAAAAAATTTATGACAATTATAAATTTTTTCTTAAGTTTTGTGTTATTATAATTATTAATGAAGTTTAAAAAATTTACAATAGATTCACTACTTTTTTAATTTTTTATCTTTTATATCATGCAAAAAAATATTTTTACAAAACAAATTTTTATCGAATTTTCAAGATTATTTGTATTAATCAAAACAGATGAGATATCCGTAAGTATTCGTAAATATCCGCAAATATCTATTTATTTTCCAGATATTCGTTTTTCCGAATATCCATATTTTTCCGAAGCAAAGCAAATCGAAAAATTAGATATCCGTGACATACGAACCAAATCACAAATACCTTCAAAAACCCGGATATCCAATCCGTGCTCAGAAACCTATTTGTCATGCTATAATAGTAAAGGGAAGAGAAGTATTTTACGAAATTCAATAAATGGTCACACCATAAGAAAACGATTTGAATTTTTATTTTATTTTTTGCTAAAGAATACGATTTGATAAAACATTAAAAGCAAGTAGACAATACATGATTGTTGATAATGACTTTACACATAACAAACGACAAGAAACAAGCAGAAACAGCAAATTAAAGCATCGTTTTTAGGGTATTATAATTTAAGGAAGCTTCATAGCATCAAGAACAACAAGAAGCATAAACACAATGGAAGCAAGAAGAGTGATGGCAACAGAAGCAGCAGCTTGGTGACAGAACTTTCCAAAGACGTTACAAACTTTCTTCCACATCACATGTTTATTCCCTTGTGAACCCATTAGCCCGATTGCACCGGCGGCTCCAGTGCCGGAAAATAGCAAACCCACCATTACTAGATCTCCTACCAGTACCGCCATTAACAACCCTTTGCTTCTTCTGCCTTTGCAGATCATCAGAACCGCTATCGAGATTGCTGCGTAACCGCAAGCTATAGCGTTTGCCGAAATGTTGTACCTACAGCATTTGTGTAATCATATACTCCTATTGCTTAATTTCTCTATTTTGACAGCAATCTATGAATTTGTCTTGTTTTTTAATTACTAAAATGTTGTTTATTTATTGCTCCTCATGCCAGCTACAGTCATTGTACAGTAAATTTTCAATGGACCAACATCGCTGTTATGATTTTTTTGGGTGGTTGGACATTTATGAAATGATTAAATTAATAACGAAATTTACTGTACACTATCTCTCTGTCAATGACGTTGTCAAAAAAAAAAAAAATCTGTCACTGATTTTATACTATATTATTCTACTTATATGGGTATTTGTGCATGTATATGTGGACACATGTATGCTGTTATATAGGGCTGGGCATTTTATCCGTTAAATTTGATTCGATTCGTTATTCGTTGTTATTCGATCCGAAAATTCCGGATATCCGTAAGCTTTCGAAGCAAAGCAAATAATAAAATTCAATATCCGTTAAAATCGAAGCAAATCACAAATATTAAAATTTTGGGAAGCGAATATCCGATCCGATCCGTCAATATATAAATACATGTATATTTTGATTATATTTAAAGTTTTAAATGTATAAAATTATATAATTATTATTCTAACATATGATTTGATAGATTATATTCACATTATTACTTATATAAAAGTATTACATAAAAGAAGAGAAAACATTTATGACAATTATAATTTTTTTCTTATGTTTTGTGTTATTATAATTTTTAACTAAGTTTAAAAATTTACAAAATATGAAGATTCAATACTTCTTTTAATTTTTATCTTTTATATCATGCAAAAAATATTTTTACAAAACAAATTTGTATCAAATTTTTAAGATTATTTGTATTAATCAAAACAAATGAGATATCCGTAAGTATCCGCAAATATCTATTTATTTTCCGGATATCCGTTTTTCCGAATATCCGTATTTTTCCGAAGCAAAGCAAATCGGAAAATTAGATATCCGTAGCATTCGAAGCAAATCACAAATACCTTAAAAAACCCGGATATCCGATCCGTGCCCAGGCCTACTGTTATACACGGACATATATAACACAGTAACACACAAAATCAGTAATTAACGGTAATTATGCAAAATATTAGTTCAGCATTCCTAATGTGCATGCAATATATGTATCAGATCTGTCAATTTATCCGTAGTTGTTACATTTCCAGATATGTACACGATACGACATACATATACAATAATTTGTGTTTTGTAGTGACTGAGCATTTATCCGTGTTTACTAGTTCAAATCAACACACAGCTATAATTTGAACAAAATTGTATTTGTAAATGAAAAACTGAAAAATAAACAAATTAACCAACGACAAAGATGCAAATAATGCTACTTACCACTTTTATGAACCAGTGTCTATATCCCGTGCTCTTCATGAGGATTTTTAATTAATAAGTCGAAGATGTTTAAAAACGGATTTTAAATTTCATATTTATGAAATGTTCCGTAAATATTTTTCATTCTGAAAATTTATTGAATGATTAATAAAAGGGTCCTTAATAAAAAAAAAGCTTATCTATAATTTAAATTTTTGATTTTTTTTTAAAGTTTTAGCTAACGCATGTAACAATCAAGGTCGTATGTGGAAATGATTCAAATGAGAAAGAATAGAGAGATGCTTACACAAAGGCAGACAGGTAAGAAGCTTTGGCTGTTGTAGAGACATCAAGAGGAGGCAAAGTTGGAATAAGCTTAATAGACACAACCTTTGTCTGTTTTGCGACACCAAGTACTGTTGCAGCCACCATTGTAAGAACCAAAGCCAACACTCTCATCGTTAATTCAAGACCTTTTCTCAACCCACTCTCCCTCTTTCCTTTTTCCCTTTCCATCCCATTCATATTGTTCTTGCGCTCCTGTTCCATTGCGTCTCACTCCAATGAGAAAAAGAGAGATAGAGAGAGGGGAGAGTAATAAATGATTGCCTTTTCCCAACTTCTCAAGCTCTCGAGTTGTGAGTAGAGAGACGTATATTATATTCTATTATATATGGGGCGAGAGAGGTTCTTGAACTCGCGAAATAAAATAATTTATATATATGTGTGGGAAAAACGAAGTGTGAACACGTCGTCTAAACACGTCGTCTAAACGACGAAAAACAAATGTGTGAATACATTATTCATCGAAAAATGGGGAGAAGGAAAGACTTTGTAGAGTTTATGACGTAGGGTGTTCATTGCAAGTGTCAAATAAGGTAACATTGGTATGTACTAGAGCTGGGCATTTTATTCGTTAAATTTGATTCGATTCGTTATTCATTTTGATTCGATCCGAAAAATCTGGATATCCGTAAGTCTTCGAAGCAAAGAAAATATTAAAAATCACTATCCGTTAAAAACGAAGCAAATCACAAATACTAAAAAAATTAGAGACGAATATCCGATCCGCTCTGACTTTTATTTAAATAGTTTGATATTTCAAAAAAAGGAAGAAGATCATTTAGTTTTTCAATTTCTGATATTGTATATTTACTTATTGTTTATTTTTTAATTATATTATGTATTTACTTATTCTAATTCTTTTTGATTTTATATCAAATGATAATACTACATTAGATATTTAATGTATTATTTATATTTATTATATTATATATTTACTTATTGTTTAGTTTTTTTCTTATATTGTATATCTACTTATTCTAATATTACGATATATGTTTAATATAATATTTCTATTTTTATATTGTATATTTACTATTTTTACTATACATTTTTCAGAGATGTTTAATTTAGTTTTTATTTCTTAATTTTATTTACTTATTGTTTATTTTTATATTTTATATTTACTAATTCTAATTTTCTTTTTTTTGTATCAAATGATAATATTATTATAGATGTCTAATGTAATATTTCCATTTTTATATTGTGCGCTTGTTTTTCTTATATTATATATTTATTTATAAAAATATTTGGAAATAATTAAAATGTAAAATATACATTTTCAGATATATTTTAATGTAGTTTCTTCATTTCTTATATGTATATTTACTTATTATTTATTTTTTTAGAAAGATTTTTTGATGATGTAAACGTTCCATAGAGCCTCAAAAACTCCATATTTTATATTTTATATTTACTTATTATTTATTTTACTATCATTTTCAAATAGATGTTTAATTTAGTTTTTATTTATTTCTTAATTGTATATTTACTTCTTTTTTATATTTTAAATTATTTATTTTTGATTTTCTTACAAAAAATAAAGATCATCGACAGCCATGTTAAAACCATAATCAGAGAATAAGAGAATCATGTACCCGTTTATGATCACTAGGGCTGGGCATTTTATCCGTTAAATTTGATTCGATTTGTTATCCGGTTCCATTCGATCCAAAAATTCCGAATATCCGTAACCTTTCGAAGCAAAGCAAATACTAAAAATCAATATCCGTTAAAATCGAAGCAAATCACAAATATTAAAATTTTGGAAAGCGAATATCCGATCCGATCCGCAATATATAAATACATGTATATCTTGATTATATTTTAAAGTTTTAAATGTGTAAAAGTATATAATTATTATTCTAACATATGATTTGACAAATTATATTCACATTATTACTTACACAAAAGTATTACACACAAGAAAGAGAGAAAAATTATGATAATTATAATTTTTTCTTAAGTTTTGTGTTATTATAATTGTTAATTAAGTTAAAAAAATTTAAAAATATGTAGATTCACTATTTCTTTTAATTTTTATTTTATATATCATGCAAAAAATTTTTATAAAACAAACTTCTATCAAATTTTTAAGATTTTTTGTATTAATCAAAACAGATTAGATATTCGTAAGTATTCGTAAATATTCGCAAATATTTATTTATTTTCCAAATATCCGTTTTTCCGAATATTTGTATTTTTCTGAAATAAATTAAATCGAAAAATTAGATATCCGTAGCATTCGAAGCAAATCACAAATACCTTCAAAAATTCGGATATCCGATCCGTACCCAAGCCTAATCATCACATCTTTATTACTTGTCTATGTAATATTAATCGAAGTCAAAGTCAATTTAGATTTGCTTATAAAATAGTCTTGGTTTTCGCTACCTTTATGAGTTGTCAAAACGGTTTCCTAACAAGTGGGATCTTTAGTAGATTGGGTAACACATATTTATTATGAGATTTTAATATCTGAAACTCTGAATTTGTGCTACTAGCTAGAGTTTCATACACGCACTCATAATCTAGAATGTTATCATAATCATGTGCGTATGAATTTAATACTCTGCCGTGTATGTTTTCCAGACTAATTAAAAATCTGTACGTATGTTAAGGTTACAAATTTCTAGCTCATTTTTTTTTGAAAAAAGGTACTGTATAATGAATTCATAGCTTGGCTTATGGTCTGAACCTTCGTAATCCAAGTAATGACTACTCTAACGAGGTGTTGGTAATTTCACCATTGACGGCGAACTCAATACCTCGTCGGTGTAGTTGATGCAGTTGTTGAATTGTGATTCCCTCCCATATGAGTAGTCATATTGGTGAACAGTAACACAGGGTAAACAATTTTTATGTTGTCTTGTTTTTTTAAAAAAATCTTATTCTTCTGATCGATGCCTACAAAACGAACCTAATGGAATCAATCGTAGCAAGCAAATCAAGTTCTAAAAGGAATTCAGTTATATTTTTACAAATTATGTATTTAATGTTGCAGATAACTTAAAAATAAGAATGATATATACAACCTAAAAGGCTTGGTGCCTTCGTAGAGGTCCCATTTGTGGTCATCCAGCGGACCTCTACAAACTACCAGAGAACACCAATGCTATCAAACAGTCCTTAAGATGGAGCGACTCATTGGAACTAGCAAGAGGAACTTCATGAAGATCTAAAAAACAAATGGTATGGCTAATATATTAGCAAAAGACGCTCAAAGAAATCTACCTCAGTCATGCAATATATCTTTGATTTATTTGCCATAAATTCATTCGTTGAGACTTAAAAACATTTTCCCAATATTTGTAAAAGTTTCTGCATGGCTGGTATATAAGGTCAATGGCGAATCAATTTTTAGCTGAACTTCAAATTTATATATTTAATCGTCCCAAAGATTCAGAAATTGGTTTGTTTAACAATTCAGGATCGTCCATCTGATCGGATCTATTTAACAAATAACATACGAAAAGCATAGCTATTTTCCCAAACAACTAATTTTGCTATATACAGTTATCTTTCACTGTCTCTAATTGTATTTTTTTCCTAACAATAAATGTACATTTAACCACAACCGCCTTAAACTTTGTCATCAGTCGGATCACAAAGAAGCATTTAACTATGAAGGAAATCATCAAATACAAACACATAAACAACATTAAAAATTAACAAAAACATCGGTTTACAAATAAACTAAACACACAATTATACAGTAACAATCAGAAAAAAAGACAACACTACTAGAATTAAAAAAACACAAAGATTAACTTCGACAGATCACCAAAGCAAAAACAAGAATGAGATCAATATGAGTTGACTAGGAAAAGATTCAACGAAAGAGAGAATGAATCAATGGATTCTCTTGTAGAGGGAGAGGATAGAGATGATGGAGAGGAGGAGGAGGATGATAGAAGCAACCAATGAGACTGCGATTGCGCCTCCGACGTGACGGCAAAACGTGTCGTAGAGATTACAGATTTCTCGCCATTGTACGTTTTTGTTTCCCTTCAGACCAATGTACGCTACTCCACCTGATGCTCCGGTCGCTGAAGCCACTATACCTACCATCACCTGCCAAAATATTGTCGTTTTTGTTAGTAAAGAAACGTTACATTTAAGTTAAATAGTAGTATTATTGTAGCTTATGCCATTCATTCAGTGATTTTGTCTATTATACTAAATTATAGAGATGCTTAAATTTCGTGAAAGTAAATCAAGAATAGTCCAAGTTTCAACTTTTTGTTTGGTTTCTAACCAATTGTTTTGGCTTTAATACTGAGTACTGACTAGCAAATAAAAATTTGATTTCTCTATGGTTTTAAATTTATAGATACGGTTTAATAAAGAGAATTTACCGCATCCATAATGGCAAGATTAAGCAAGAGAATCGCAGAGCAAGAGGAAGGCTTCTTGAAAGCAGATACGGTGGCAAGTGTAGATAGAATGCTGTAAAAGCAAGCCACCGATAATGCTACCACAAAGTATCTGCATTTTAACAAAACAAAAAAGAAAAGAGATAAGGTTATTCAACACTATAAACAAAGTATACGATATTAAAATCTTCTAGTGTGAAGATGCTTTCATTATCATGATTGAATATTTAATATTTTTGAGTCCCTATTCGTTAAATAACTTTTGGGGCAATCATTTTTGACTTTCAAGAATCTTTGTTTCAAAAATCCCAACTACTCCCATATATTTGGTCAAGAAAAATACTCCCATTTGCATAAAGGTTATTCGTTTTTATAAGCACGGATTATGGTTATTTATTAAATATACTTTAACCTGACGACGCTCCAATATGTATGTTTCACATGTATGATTATCTATGTATGATGAATCCTTCCTTATTCTCAAAAGTATATAAACATTGACCAGATTTAAGTTATACTAGTATTATCATTGTATTACACAATCCAAATTTGACATGACTTCCTTCTAACTTGGATTAATTTATGGTCTACTAATTTATGCTTAAACTATAACCTAAATTTCAGATTAAGTGTTGGTCTTCGCCAAGTTGCAACGTTACTATACATAATTTCAAATAAACTATACTTTGTATTTATTTGACCCTGAGATATACAAATCAAATATGAGCTCCGCCACTTATTTTTATTAAGACAATCAATCAGTTTCGACTAAGAGAACAGTTGATTAATTCATGAATAATTAGGATGAACTTACATAAAAGCCGGTGAGTGTGTGAACTTTGCGTGCCTAGGAATGGGAAATCCAGGAATAGTCTTGCTCTGTTTACTCGTAACCATCACCACAATTGATGTCAAAGTGGCTGCAAGCAGAAATAACCTTAGCACAACTTGAATCATCCAACAACTCTTTGACGTGGTGCAGCTTCCTCCAGGCACGGTTGATTTCTCCGTGTCCAACGTCGATTTGATTTCATCGGAACCCATTTATGGACAAATCTTTGAATTTGTTAGAAAATGTATGATTTTATGTTATGGGGAGTTGGTGATATTTTTGGTACGTTGGGAGGGGGCTTTATATTGTGTGTATGTGTGTGTTTCAAAGAAGAAAACATAATTGAATTGTCATTATTAAAATAACAATTATATATTATAATAATATAAGGTCATGGGATTAAGATGGTGGGTGTTCCGAACACGGCAGCGATGTTTGAATATCGTAAGAGTCAATATGTTCATAATATATCTGTAGCAATCTAATCTTCTGGCGTTCTCATCTTTATTGGTAGCACCGAAATTGACATTTTTTGTTATTTCCTTCCTTTGGTATATGATAGATTGACTAGAGCATACACATTTCTGGTTTCTAAAAGAATATTTACTTTAAAATAAAAAATAAAAGGAAAACGAAAAGATACAAAGTTCTTGTTTGAGATATTCGATAAAAAATATATTATATTTTCATTATTTATTTTTTAAAATTATAAGATATTTTCATTATTTATTTTGGTTGATAACTAGTTTGATTTATTTTTATAACTAAACTAAATATTTAACTCAACTATTTCTTGTGAGATACTCAGCAATGTGAATGCTCTTATAAGATGTCATTTCATAACTGGCTTTGTTTTTCTCCAAAAAGAGTTATTATCCGCTACTAATTTGAATGAAGTTGCGGATATGTATTCGTATTTTTATATACACTTAAGATACAGTATATTGAACAACAAGGATATAAGGGTGGGAATATTCGTTTGTGGAACACAAGACGACGGCCTAAAAACAGGACCATCGGAGACAAAGCCGGCAAACCAAGGTTTTTCCGAAGAAAAAGCCTTAAGACAAGGGAAACATTTACACTGATCTAACGATTAAACAAAGGATGCAATCAAGACATTAAAACAAAAGGAATAGCTCAATCCCAGAACATGCAAAAGCTACTGAAACTCCTTGCGATCGCTGGCAGAAGATTATCACAAGCATGATAATTTATCGTGTATTCGTATTAGTAGGGCTTTTTTATCGCGTAGATATTTTAAATAGATACAAGGCTAGGCTGCTAGCTCTATAATATGAAACAAAAATATCGCGTAGATATTTTACGTAGATATTTCAATAATTTGCATTTAAATTCTAATTAGCGAAACGATATATATAAACTAACCGGGCCTTGAACCTCCGAGGTACGTATCGTAGTGCGTTCATTATGTAATAATTGATTGAGAACATTAAAAAAATTGGTTGAGAAACTAAGAGCATCGTTAACCCTGATGCTTAAAATGGGGTGCTTAATTTTTTTTTTTTTTAGATTAGTGCAAGCAACAGTAGTTTTGGACATTTAATTAGGAGCTGCTGCTTCTTCTTCTCTTTCCTTCTTTTTTTTTTAATTAAAAAAAATCCTAAGCACCCCACCCCCTAAGAGCACCCACATTAGAGGTTTTAGAGGGGGATCACCAAAAAAAATAATATAATAATCTGGATTTTATGAACCCGTGCCGCTCAGATTCACTGGGGTGAACCCGTATCAATACTATTCACGGGCCCCACTAACACGTGGTGACCCGTGATTGGTTGGTTGATTAATTTTTTTTTTTATTAAATTCCAGCGAAAAAAAATTAATATAATAATTTTGGGAATCTGGAAGAGAGAGTATCACTGATGTGGGTGCTCTAAGGACTTTGGGTTAATGATACTCTAATAATGCCACAATCTTTATTAAAAAAAAAAGAGAGAGGAACGGATATGATCGGTTATGGTTGTCGATACTTTTAGTCTTTTGACACCTAAATACGCTTAGCATTTGATGAAGCTATTTAATGGAATTATAATTCTAGAAGCAAAATCTCCTTTTCCTTCAAATTGTGTGAATAGGCATATGAACGTGGGAAGAAACTGAAAGAAGCTATGTTGAAGAAAAAGCGTGGGGATAATGACAAGTCCTTTCCAACTAGTTCAATAATAAAAAAAATTAAATTATTTAAATAAATTTTTATTATTATTTTGATTATATTATTTTCTTACCAATATTTTAATAAATTTTTGATTTAATTGAACATAAAATTAATATTAAATAAAAAATTTATTTATTTTGAATTATATTTAAAATATATATGTACATATCTACTTTAATGATGATGTATAATTTATTAACATATTCTAAAATGTTTACTAAAAATATAAATATGCATTAAATGTAATTGTTCATGTCACATTTGATCCATGTCATCTTTCTAGTATGTCATGTCATATTTATCTAGTGAAAATGAATGTAGAGAGTACATGTGTCAAAATTACTTCGCAAATAATTTATTTGTATAGGGTATAGGAGATTCCATAATCACATCTTGGTCTTGACTTATTTCGGCCTGATAAATATGTAATAAAGTGTAACTTTGCCATGTACTCATATAAACATTACACATATAGCATTTTTGTAACAAATCTATTAAAGAACAATTCAATTTAGTTTTAAAATAAATATTACTTCGCCAATTAATTTAACGACCAAAGCTAGATATGCACTCAGTAAAACAAGATCGGTTCATGGTCAATGCCAAAATTTATTACTGAACTAATTCATACAAATTGGTTAAAATTAAAAGTATTTGTTTTTGACAACGGTTAAAATTGAACGTTTAACTTGGACATACTAAAAATTTCGATATTTTATTTACAAACATATTGTAAAGGAATCATGCATGTTTTACAAAAAGATAATTTACAAACTATTCAAAAAACTTAAACCCATCGACCGTTTATGAACAAAAATAAATGTATTCTTATCTCATAAGTATACGTTGATGATTCGTTTTTTTTTTTACATCAACTTAGCAGATTCAATTAAGACCATTGTGTGTTTTTTTTGGCTCAGGACTTAAGTGGTCATGAGGCTCAGATATTTAATTTACATTTAAACTTAATTAATTAATATAATTAATGAAAATAACAATGAATTATTATTATTAAAATTCCCTTTTTCTTTACGTCCACTTGTCAAGACGTGAGTACCTCAGATATATAATTTAGTTTATTTAAATTTAACTGATTGAATAAAATTAGTTAAAATAACAACAATTTACTATTAAGAATCCTTTTTGAGATCCTATTCGATGAGGTTGTTCCTACTTATTATTTTTCTTAAAATAATACATTTTTTTATAAAAAAGTCGCATAGATTAACAAAAACTAAAACATATTATTCATAATATTTGTTCCTTTTCTATTTATGTTTTCTCACCATTAAATTTTTTTCAAATATTCAAACCGACATAAATTTAATAGATCTCGTTTTATGCTATTCTGGATTGTGGGTTTTTATTCAACTGAATGTTCAAAAAAAAAACTTCGAAAATTCAATATCCAAATAAAAACTTGTATCAAACACCGATCTCATTTACAAATATGTATGCAAAATACACTAAGTATTACTAAATACTTACAATAGTTATCTATTATATGAATAAATATTTGAATACTTAGTTTAATATATATTTCTGATATTATGTCAATATCGATGAGTTTATGTTTTGACAATTACATTTGAAGTTCTGAACAAATTTACTTGTAAAATATAAACAATATTGTTTTATTTTAAATACTGTTTCTATGTTTAGGGAGTTACTAGTTGTTAATTTTAGTTTGTTACGTTTCATTATGTATAATTCTTATCCTGATGTTGTCATATATGGTTCAGGAACGAGTCTCGTATGGTTGATAGACAAGTCTTCCAAAATTATTTTGAAAAAAAAACAATATAGTTTGAGGCAACTGCGTGTACAACTTTTTTAAAAAATTAGAAATATATTAAATTTAGTTAAGTACAAATCAATACTTTTAGAATCGATAACACAATTAATATATGAAACAGAAATGATTTCAGTTTCAACCGGATCTTGGATATGTAACTAAACCAAACTGAATCCAATTAAATTCGAATTGAATCTGATCCAAACTTTTTTAATACACTTGTCAACATGTGAATAACTCAGATATTTAATTTACATTTAAACTTAATTAATTAATATAATTAATGAAAATAACAATGAATTATTATTATTAAAATTCCCTTTTTCTTTACGTCCACTTGTCAAGACGTGAGTACCTCAGATATATAATTTAGTTTATTTAAATTTAACTGATTGAATAAAATTAGTTAAAATAACAACAATTTACTATTAAAAATCCTTTTTTGAGATCCTATTCGATGAGGTTGTTCCTACTTATTATTTTTCTTAAAATAATACATTTTTTTATAAAAAAGTCGCATAGATTAACAAAAACTAAAACATATTATTCATAATATTTGTTCCTTTTCTATTTATGTTTTTCTCACCATTAAATTTTTTTTCAAATATTCAAACCGACATAAATTTAATAGATCTCGTTTTATGCTATTCTGGATTGTGGGTTTTTATTCAACTGAATGTTCAAAAAAAAAACTTCGAAAATTCAATATCCAAATAAAAACTTGTATCAAACACCGATCTCATTTACAAATATGTATGCAAAATACACTAAGTATTACTAAATACTTACAATAGTTATCTATTATATGAATAAATATTTGAATACTTAGTTTAATATATATTTCTGATATTATGTCAATATCGATGAGTTTATGTTTTGACAATTACATTTGAAGTTCTGAACAAATTTACTTATAAAATATAAACAATATTGTTTTATTTTAAATATTGTTTCTATGTTTAGGAGTTACTAGTTGTTAATTTTAGTTTGTTACGTTTCATTATGTATAATTCTTATCCTGATGTTGTCATATATGGTTCAGGAACGAGTCTCGTATGGTTGATAGACAAGTCTTCCAAAATTATTTTGAAAAAAAAACAATATAGTTTGAGGCAACTGCGTGTACAACTTTTTTAAAAAATTAGAAATATATTAAATTTAGTTAAGTACAAATCAATACTTTTAGAATCGATAACACAATTAATATATGAAACAGAAATGATTTCAGTTTCAACCGGATCTTGGATATGTAACTAAACCAAACTGAATCCAATTAAATTCGAATTGAATCTGATCCAAACTTTTTTAATATTTGAATAAGACTAAAATCGTGAATCTGAAAAATTAAAATCCAAATAAACCTGAATCGAAATCTAATTGGAACTCCAGTTGTCCAGTCTTATCCAAAACTCAGAACCAACATGTTTATATGGATTATGGACGTTATTTATTTTCCGTCTTTTCCACTAGTGCGTTTTCCACCGGTCAATCTTTAGCCACTTTTTGTGACATTCACGGGTCAACCTTTTAGACAATGGTTACTTTTCTTTTTTTTTTTGGAGAAAGACAATAGTTACTTCTTCTTTTTGGGTGCAAATGTTAAAAAATTACTTTCATATTGCAAACATCTGAAAGCAGCAGCCACATATATAGGGATGAGCGTTTAGATACCCATTCAGATTCGGTACGAGTCTATTCGGATTTCGGATTTTCGGGGTCTAAAATTCCAGCCACTTCGGATATTTCCAAATTTTGATTCGGGTTCGGTTCGGGTTCGGATAACCCATTTAAATTATTTAATTTTTTTTAAAAAATTTAATATATACTTTAAATTTCTCAAAATCTATAAATAAAATAATATAATGCAAATAAATTTGAATAGCATATGTCAAAATACCTAAACTTACATATAAATTAGTTTGGTTTGAACATTTAGATAGAGAATCAATAGATTGTTTAAGTATTTTTGGTGTTTTGAGTATAGTTTACCTATTTTAGACATTTACTTTTGACTATTTATATATATTATCAAGTATTTTGAAAAACTTAAAAGTATCTTATATATTTTGGATGTTTTTAATATACATTAAATCTTAAAATAATTATTATATTTACGTATATAAATCTATTTCGGATACATTCGGGTACCCGAAATACTTCGGTTCGGATCAGATTCGGTTTCAGTTCTATAAATACCAAAATTTTAAACCCGTTCAGATATTTAATGAAATTTGATTCGGGTTCAGTACCACTTTTTCGGATCGGATTCGTTCGGTTTTTCGGATCTGGGTTTTTTACCCAGCCTTATTAGCATTATTATTAAATGGACAAAACCCACAAAGATCAAAGTAGGGAACAGAAATATAGGCCCAAACAACATGCACACTTTACATTACAACTTGGGCATAAGTCCGAACATGATAAAAGCTAAATAGTAGTGATAGAAGGACCAACAACACGTGTTAGAGAAGCCATGAAGGGAAAACATGTGTGGGCCACTAAGCCTATGTCACCACCTACTAGCAATCTGTCACCAGGAAACTTGACGGAGAACCACTGGACAAACCGGAACCAGGAGCCCATACAAAGAAACCAACGACAGCTTTTGGAGAAGATGAAACTTGAAACCAAAGCGCTAATAGCTTTCGTCACCGGAGCTTCGTCTTTCGGACAGCCGAAGCCAAGAGCAGATCCAATGAACCAAAACCCAGATACCAATAGCCACCCAACGGATCTATGCTTCTTAAAGAAGTTCAATCGTCATCAATCGATCCATCTTTAAGGAAAGAGGGAAGGAGAGCGATTGAAACCATGAAGAACAAGAGACGAAACCCAAGCAAACTGGACTAACCCAGAGGAGAGCTAGCGATGCCACCAGATGCACCACTGGAGCCAAAAGCCGGATAGCTCTATCGAGAAGATGCAAGCCAACAGAGTCAAAAGCCGACTATACAACGTCACGAGGACCGCCATATTCCGGAGTCAGATCCCGATCAACGGAAAAGAGAGTCGCCGGAAAACTGTCGGCAACAACTGAAAACAGAGACTCTCTCTCAAAAGAAATTTTAGAGAGATAAGAGAGAAAGAGCCAGCTCAATTTCTTACCCTTATGTATAACTAGATTATAAAAATTTATTAACATCATTTCTGTAATATAGTTATTTGGATTGATCCCCAAAAAAAAACAAAAAAAAAAAACTCGACCGGCATTATGAGAACCTAAATAATTTGATGGTTCGATCACTTGTTATTCAGTGTGTGGTCACACTATCATATACAAGATCGATTGAATTTTTAATTTTATTTATCAATGTATTATATTTATGGTAAATTATTTCTCACAACTCTGGCCAATAAAAATTTATTAAACATTTTTTCAAAGTTTACAATTTATCATCATAGCTTAATAAAAATACATTAAGATATTAAAAATTATATTCTTGAAACATTTTTGTTAAGTCATGGATGTTTTGAAATGGAAGGAGTAATATTTATTAACTTTGTATTTAAAAAATATTTAAATAATTTTATAAAAGCTAATAAACTTATATCTCTTAATTTACTGGATACATTTTTTTTTTCATTACCAGTGTTGATACATTTTTGGCTTTTATAGTCAAATTTTTAGTAGAAAATTGATATCACTTTTTGTCATTTGACTCCCCAACAAACAGTCCAGGATATACGTGTAAAATGTGTCTGAATTTATAAAAATTATACCTTATTTTGATGTTTTTACTCTATTTAACACATAATTAACCAATTTTAATAAAGATAATGAATTTATGTACCAATCGTCCTTCACCGTTCAGATGGACACATAGTTACCAGTTTCAGTTTGGTTTGCAGTTAATCGAATTTGTTTAAGTTTATAACAAAAACAATGAACTTATGTATAATTAGCTGGTTGGATAATATTTTTTCATAACAATTCGTGATATATTTTGTTTTGGATTTATAGACACATGTTTGGTTTAAACTTAATGCAGCTTTTGTAAGAAAATCTTTTCTAAAATAACTGATAAAGCATAATTGTTTTAGATAAATTTAAAATTACTTATGTATACATAAAATGTTAAGAGATAAATCAAAACAAATAAAATCTAAGAATATATGTAAATTAAGATTTTAAAATAGAAAACTTAAGAAAGTTGAATATAAGAAAGATATATTTTTTTTTAAAAAAAAAGAAAGATATATTTATCAAACAAGGAATGAAATTGAGGAAAATTTATGTTAATTGCAAAACTCATTATTTTTTATTAAGTTGAGATTTTTTTCTTATCACCTGATTAGAGAATCAGATTTAATATAAATATATACAGATAAACTTCCTTATGAAATAAAATGTGTATATAAGTGAATTTTTAATAATATATAAACATTATACATATATGAATCATATATGGTCTTTGTAACCGATTGGGTAATATACAATGAATTGCTTTTCTAGTTAAAATATTGTATTTTTCTTTATGTGTGAATATATGTTTAAAATAATAGTTTTTCTAATCTCTGCTTAATATGTCTGAATGTGTATATATAAGTGTTTTAGGCTTTTGAAAATATTTTATGCTGAAAATATTTCTTACTTGGTCTCTTTCACTATTTCAAACATAAGAAGATGAATTGCTGCTGTCCGCTTAAC
This sequence comes from Brassica nigra, assembly GCA_016432835.1. Classification (NCBI taxonomy): domain Eukaryota; kingdom Viridiplantae; phylum Streptophyta; class Magnoliopsida; order Brassicales; family Brassicaceae; genus Brassica; species Brassica nigra. Next base: position 7,544,688 of record CM028247.1, on the reverse strand, counting down.
ATCACTATTAGGTAAGCATAATTTATATTTGTATTATGTTTAAGAAAATTATGTTTACAACTCACTATTCTTCGATATTTTTTCTAGTACATTGGATGTGGAATTGAAGATACCAGATTGTAACAGATGCGAGAAAGACATGATTGATGCAATTTCCGACTTCAAAGGTAGAATCATATTTATACTTTTTGGTTTTTGTTGTCAACGTATTTCATTATCATAGTTTAAATATATATATATATATATATATATAGTTGACTATAATATGATGGTACGTTGTAATATTTATATTTGCATGATGTCTATATGAATGATTATTAGGAGTTGAATCTTGTACGACGGATACAGAGAATCAAAAGATTGCGGTTTCTGGAAGTTTTAACCTGGAGAAGTTGTTGAAAAAACTCAAAAAAGTAACAGGCGAAGATGTGGAGATTGTGGAGGAAGAAAAGAAAGATCCTGAACCTGAAATAGTTGAGATTGTTAAAGAGAAAGAAGTTGAAACAGAAGTGGTTCAAGAAGTTGAAACAGAAGTGGTTCAAGAAGTTGAAACAAAAGAGGATGCACAACCTGAAGTGGTTTTCGAACCAAACAGTGATGAGCAAAAGGAAATAGAGAAGTACATGATGTTCAGTGACGAAAACCCTAACGCCAAGTGTACTATGTCGTAAGCGTAGAGTTTGTCAAACAAATAGACTTTTCTAAGGTTTTTGGAATTACATTTTATTTCATTTAATATCTTAATAAATTAGAAAAACTTTCTAGTCGAGAGTTTCTAGAATGACAAGTATCGTATCTCTTGTTCATTCACTTATTTTCCCCATCCTACTGTTCAAATAAAAAATTTATGATTTTTTTGTTTTGTAAATTGTTTGTTTTAAGCCATTTTTTTAAAAAGGAGGTGTGTAATTTTTTTTTAGTGAATGTAAGCAGACTTTAGCACATGTTTTTAATGTGTCTGGATAGAACCGTGCCTCAGTGTTGAGTAAGGAACTAGCCAGATTACCGGTTAGACCTGCGGTCTAAGTTTCCCAACACTCCTTGTTCCAAAACATCTCAACCAAAGGCTAATACGAAATACAGACGAAAAAATGTATTCCTTCAGTTTTATTTTATTTGAAGTTTTGGAATTGTGAACACAATAATAAAACATTTAAATTTGTACATTTTTAAACAAAACATCATTAGCTATCTAACCAACCATAATTCAACCAGTAAAAAAAAACAATTTACAGAATATAAAGTCATATAACATAAAGTTAATAAATTTTACATTTAAACTGAAAACCACCATATAAACTGAAACAAAAAAAAATTCTAAAAACTTCATCTATTAAAAACCAGAGGGAATATTTGATTTTTACAAAGATGTTAGATATGGTTGTACAGCTCGATCTCAATCACACACACCCCTTAACAAAGTTACATTACAACTAAATTTTTGACACATAATTGTCTTTACCATCTCAGCGAAATGACTTGCTTCTTGTATATGTTTTACACCGATTCTACTCCTCAATACAGAGCTTCCCTTGGTGCTCCGATTAAGTTAAGTGCAGTTGCTGCTATATGAGACGGCATGAGTCCAGCTTCAGCCATTTGATCAGCTGGTGAACCGTGGTCAATGTACCTATCAGGCAATACCATTGGTCTCCACTGTAACAAAATAATACATCAGCAAATTAAAAACCATTAGATTTAGAAAAGACAGAGCAAATTATATTATTTAAGAGTTGTAACCTTAAGCTTCCCATCGAGAAGACCATCCAATGCAAGAAACTGAACCACATGCGATCCAAACCCACCAATAGAACCTTCTTCAACCGTGATCAGCACCTCGTGAGACTTAGCTAAGCTGCGAATGAGAGCACGGTCCAACGGCTTACAGAACCGTGCATCTGCCACGGTTACGTTTAATCCACGTTCTTGGAGCATTACAGCCGCTCCTAAACAGCTCTGAACCGCTGATCCATACCCCAACAAAGCAACCCTCTCTCCTTCTTTTAAGATCCTACCTTTCCCAACCTGAAATACACTCAAAATGATTAAGGAAGCAAGAGTGATATGCGAGGACCAAGGTTTAGCTATATACCTCAATAGGAACACCTTTGTTTCCAGGAGGTAATGCGACGCCAATACCGTTACCTCTAGGGTAACGGAAACAAGAAGGACGGTCATCAATAGCAGCAGCGGTTGCAACAATGTTAAAGAGCTCTGCTTCATCTGATGGAGCCATCACTATCATGTTAGGAAGACAAGCCATAAACGTAACATCAAAAGCTCCACAATGTGTTGGACCATCAGCTCCCACTAGTCCAGCTCTGTCCATCGCAAATCTCACTGGTAACTTCTGCAAATCTACATCATGTACAACCTACAGAAAAATGCTCTATTAGTCTTTTAGAGAATGAAAATGACCAAAGAATGTTGGACTTGCCTGGTCATAAGCACGCTGCATGAAAGAAGAATAGATTGCACAGAAGGGCTTAAGGCCTTCACATGCTAAACCGGCAGCAAAAGTAACTGCATGCTGTTCTGCTATCCCGACATCGAAGCATCTTGTTGGGAAGCGACGTTGGAAGAGATTCAACCCTGTGCCACCTCCCATGGCTGCATGAATAGCAACCACGTCTTTGTCTACCTCTGCTTCCGCCACTAACGCCTCCGCAAAGTAAGTTGTGTAAGACTGAGTCTTGTTAGTAGTTTTGAACTGTTTACCCGTAGCTGGATCGAATTTCACAACACCTGAAAGACAAAGAATCAATACAAGTGTCACACTCCTTAAGAAATAATGAAAAAAAGTTGTCCTTGTTTAAGTCCACTTACCATGGTATTTATCATCAGCTCTCTCTGCGTAAGGATAACCTCGACCTTTCTCAGTTATGACATGAATAAGTACTGGTCCTGTGGTTCTTGCACTCTTAACTTCTTTAAGAATGGCTACCAAATCATCTATGTTGTGTCCATCAACTGGTCCAATATAGTAGAGACCGAGTTCTTCAAATAGAGTTGATCCAGTTCCGCTTATCATTCCTCTAGCATATTCATCTACCTTAGCAGCCAACTGATGCATTGGCCCACCTATTTGCTTTGTCACACCCTATACAACAAAAACAACAAGCTAAAAATCTTTATCCACTCCATAGAGATCAGGACCCTTTACTATTTCAAATAGAATGTATACTTGCCTTTGCGACTTCTCTCAACTCTCTAAGAGCTGGGTTTGACTGCAACCGACTAAGAGCGCTGCTCAATGCTCCAACAGGTGGACTCGGTCCATCCAAAGTGGCAGTAGGTAATGAGACTTGCTTGTTGTCATTAAGAATGACAATCATATCCGAGTCTAGATATCCTGCGTTGTTCATGGCTTCATAAGCTTGCCCTGCCGTCATAGCACCATCACCAATCACAGCAACCACATTGTTGTTCTTCCCTTTCAAATCCCTTCCTACCGCCATTCCTGTTGTAAGTGAAAGCCAAGCTTCTCATTCAGTCTTGTTTACGACAAGGAAAGACACACCAAATCGATTTTTGCTTTACCTAAGCCAGCAGATATTGTGGTTGAGCTATGTCCTGTACCAAAGCAATCGTGTTCGCTCTCTCCTCGCTTAGTGAAACCAGAGAGACCATTGGTTTGCCTCATTGTCGGCATCTTGGATCTTCTCCCGGTAAGAATCTTGTGAGGATAAGACTGATGACCAACATCCCAAAGAATCTTATCCTGTGGAGTGTTGAAAATGTAGTGAAGAGCCACAGTGAGCTCCACAACACCAAGGCTTGACCCCAAATGTCCACCTGTTTTGGAAACGTTGAAGATCACATCTGATCTCAGCTCATCAGAAAGTTGTTTCAGTTCCTGGCCAATGAGTAAAACCAAATACCATATCAACAAGAAGGTATGGGATCAAAGGGCTTGATGGTGATTCAGTACCTTGATGGAAAGATTTTTCATGTGGATTGGGTAATTGATTGTGTCAAGTAATGGAGTTGGAGGTCTGTTTGAATAATATTCACCCTTCTCTGCAAGTGAAGCATTCACTTTTGCCTTTCTGTTTGACTGTAACACAACAAAAACAACAACATAAAATACAAAAAGCTGTCATTTTCTCCAGAACTTATAATCATTGGTCCAATTTTCACAACACTTTCAATAAACTAACATACAAAAAGGGTTTGATTTGTTTGACTTGTGTCAAAAATGAAGTAAACCCATTACTTAATTCTAGATTTTACCAAATGGGTTACTACCAAATCTCAACAAATCTACAGTTGATCTGAACTCCAACAAGGTTCCTAAACCGTAATTATTCAAAAGCTGAGAGAAGAGAGAAGTGAATCTTACATGGCAGTTGTTTGGTCTCAGACATGGCGATGGAAGATCTGTAGACAAAGATCGAGAAGAAGACAGAGGAGTTGATTTACAACAAGAATCTGTTAAACCTCCTTTAGTTGTTATGTAAGAGGGAAAAGCAAATGCAGATAGAGCCATTAAAGGAGGAAAAAGAAGAAGACTTGACAAAAGATTTATCAGAAACAAAGAGAATCGAAGTAAAAAAAAAAAAAAACTGAGGTTATCAAGAATAGTGAAAAAATCAATACTTTAGAATCCACTATAAATAAGAAGTGATGGTAGAATGTGGTGGTGACAGTGGTGGAAGGTTGAAGAAGAAAAGATGGAGACTTTTGAAATGGGTGATGAAATAAAACGACAAAAAGGCCAATTTCTTGGATTATGGATTTGATTTGTAACGGTGTTTGAATATAATAACAGAGAGAAAAAGCTCAGAAGCTATTGAGATGGTGCGTGATCCGCAGAGAAATTGAGATTTTGGTTGGGCCACGTCACCCAAAAAATCCTGGTTTTGGATAGATATTGATATATATTACCTATTTTGCTTTGTGTTTTCTTTTTTTATTATAAGTTTTTAAAGAGAGATGAAAAATGATATTTTTCTTAAACTATAAAATGATAGTTGCTACATTCATTGAATGTTTTTAACAACCAATGTACCAAAGGTGATAAAGATGTCCAACTTTTTCTTAACAAAATAGGAACTTTTTTAATAGATATGCTGATAAAGGAAAAAAATCGTAACTAATTAAATACTCTTTAACACAAATGTTTTGTCTACATTATGGTTCATATATATGTATGAGTTTTTAATTTAGTATTTAAAAGTTTTAAGTAATAACACAAAATTTATTTCTTAAGAACAAGCTTTAACTTTTTTATTTATTTATTAAACTAGTATTGGCTTATTATATCATACTACTACAGTAAAACAAAATATCTTTTCATTAAGCTATCTAAGTGAGCAATACACCGAAATTTGTCTTTTTAAGCATAATTTGAAAAAAATATACTCTTTCAAATTTCTTGTTTTTAATTATTTATTCTAATCTATTAACACAGAATCTAATAGTCCATAAATATTTTTTTCCTCATCATATACTTTCAACTCAACCAAATTTCTAACATCAATTTTACCATAAAATATATAATATACTTTATATAAATACATAAAAACAAATAGAAATAAATTATAAAATAAAAGTTATGGGAATCCATTTTTGATTTTGTTTCGTTTTATCAAACTAATACTAATGAAAAAGTAATAATTTTATCAATAGAATCTTTCAATTAAAGATGGATCAACTAAGTTTTCAGAAAGAAAAAATTCAATTTAAGATTATGTTAGTGTATTAACCCTTCCGTTAACAATACTGTCTAGAACGACCCAAGATGTTGCATGGCCAACCTGGAAAAATAACATTATCGTGATATTATTTTTTTCCAAAAGAGATTTTGTTAACGACTATATATTCCTACTTGGAAGAATTTTTCTCAGGAGAATTGCTTATGTTTATCTGAAGTGTGCATCGCGTTAGCGGAAACGCACTAAGATTGGCTTCAACATACCCAACTTGTCTCCTAAGTAGTCGGGTACCTCTCTCGATCGGGATGGCCCGTGCTAGGATCGGTGCTTGTGAAGATGGATTAGTAATGTCTTCAAGACATATAGTATGTCTGCTTGTTGAGGAGCACATGTTTTCCTTAGAAAAGTTGGCCTACATTGTTCCTCTTGCCATTATGCAATGCAAGACGACCACCTTGCTTATCAGTTTCATAAAGATATTGTGATCCAACTGATCGTGATGATCAAAATAGGCATACGATATTTGATTGAATATGTGAAGGCAAATGAGTGGTCTATATTGGGTTCAGCAGATTGTCAGCCTTCCCACGCCTTTAATCTCCTATGCAGAGTGAGTTGTGGGAAAACCTATAGATTGTTATTATTTGGTCAATCATTCATACAACTTTGAATATGTTTACAATGGACGAAACTTAAACAAAAGCTGTCATCAACCCGCTCTCTTCAGAAAGTCATGTGCCAAGAGCAGCATAGCATGGGTCTATAACCCATTAATATTTAATAATCTGATCAGATATATATATAGACAAATTAGCTATTTCCTGAAACTTAGCAACTAACGCAGCTTATTCACCATTATTTCCATTAGTCCTCTATGTGTTCATCTTTCTTACACTATCAGCAAACAACTCTTGAGTTGGACTTGGACCTTGATATGTTTATGTTCTTTATGTTGAATATCTCTTTCTTTTCTGGTACTACACGAACAAGATACAACCTCACAACTAATCTGACAAGCTTTTATATCCTTGACCTCTTTTAATTAATCTACTTAAACTTTGATGCATTCGTAACATTCTCTAAGATAAAGTGTAGTTAGACTGAGACGGTAAAGAACTCAACAACAAGATTTCTTGTACCTTTTCTAGAACCAAGACATTCACACTACCTTTTTTCTTTTGTCCTTCAAATTGCTCGACCTTAATTTGTTTATTCGACATCCATTCTAGGCGCTCTTATACCACTTTTAATGCCTAAAACTTGAAACCCATCTCTTTAAAAATGCCTTGGAAATTGATCAATTGCACATAAACGTAATTCGCTCCTAACAATCTGATCGCGCAAGCTCACATAATGACACAATCACACTTTGATTTAACAAAAATCTTTGTCCACGTACATATATATTCATCCTGTAACAATAATATAGTATTAGAATATATTCATTAATATTAGCTACTAGTAAGTGTTATCGCGGTGTTATAACCAAAATTCAAACCTGAAAATATGCATGTTATACATATTCGCACTCTTACGCATATACTCACATATCTTTGAGTCATCGCCATCCCGCGCACATCGTTCTCTTCGTTAATAACAAAACAAGAATGGTTTCAACTTTTAGGTGCAACCCCTGACAATTCAGCATATATTTCTTATTCTCTTTGACTCATTCCTACTTGTAATTTGACAAGAAACGCAACACTTGATGAGTCAATGATGAAAGCCACTTCAATACCGTCTTCAGTCAACTGAGCTCTATTGCAGATTTGGAAATTATCGTCAAAGGATTCATATCTATCACGTAAGTCGAGAATATTCTCGTTCGTGTTTATATCAATAATTTAGTAGGACAGGACACATCGACCGCTACTTGCGTTGTCCAAACCATCTTTTTCTCTTACATTTTCGTCATCACTAACGTCACAAAATTGCGTTGCCCAATAATGTACTTTAGTCGGGCCCCTACTCTTCTTCTTCTTTATAATAGTACAAGTTCTATTCACTTAGATCTTTGTCACTATAAACAATCTCTATATAAATCTAAACTTGTGTATTGCCTTTCATTAACTTACAAACACCAAAAACATTGAGAAATGAATAACGATAATGATCTATCCAAGTCACTCATCGGACCACACTTTCTGTTCGTGACATTTGGAGCACAAGGCCACATCAACCCATCTCTCGAGCTCGCCAAACGCCTCTCCGGAACCATCACCGGAGCTAGAGTCACCTTCGCCGCTCCCATCTCCGCCTACAACCGCAATATGCTCTCCAAAGAAAACGCCCCTGAAGCCCTAATCTTCGCCGCTTACTCCGATGGCCACGACGACGGCTTCAAATCCTCCACTTCCTCCGACAAATCTCGCAAAGACGCAGCCGGACAATACATGTCTGAGATGAGACAGCGTGGCATAGAAACCCTAACCGAACTAATCCAAGAAAATCGGCGTCAGAACCGGCCTTTTACCTGCGTGGTTTACACCATGATCCTCCTCACTTGGGTCGCCGAGCTGGCGCGTGAGTTCCGCATCCCTTCCGCTCTTCTCTGGGTCCAGCCGGTAACCATCTTCTCCATCTTCTACCACTACTTCAACGGCTACGCAGACGCAATCTCGGAGATGGTTATTAACAACAACCCTTCCGGTTCTATTAAATTACCGTCTCTGCCACTGTTCCGTCTCCGTGATCTTCCTACGTTCTTCGTCCCTACAAACGCATATTCATTTCTTCTGCCGGCGTTTGGAGAGCAGATAGAGTTACTGAAGCGAGAGGAAAACCCTATCATCCTCGTCAACAGTTTCCAAGAGCTTGAACAAGAAGCTCTAAGCACGGTTCTTGATACTATCAAGATCGTCCCCGTCGGTCCGTTGATAACCTCGAGGACCGACTCCGGGACAGATACTGAATACATAGAGTGGTTAGACGCGAAAACAGATTCGTCTGTGCTTTATATCTCGTTTGGGACGGTTGCCGTGCTTAGCAAGAAACAGCTCGTGGAGCTCTGCAAGGCGTTGATACAGAGTCGGAGGCCGTTTCTGTGGGTGATTACGGATAAGTCGTACAGAAGTAAAGAAGACGGGGAAGAGAAAGAAGAAGAGATCGTAAGTGGTTTCAGAGAAGAGCTCGATGAGATAGGTATGGTGGTTTCTTGGTGCGATCAGTTTATGGTTTTGAAGCATAGATCGATCGGTTGTTTCGTGACGCATTGCGGGTGGAACTCGTCGCTGGAGAGCCTGGTGGCGGGAGTTCCGGTGGTCGCGTTTCCGCAGTGGACTGACCAGATGACGAACGCGAAGCTTCTAGAAGAGTGTTGGAGGACGGGTGTGAGGGTGATGGAAAAGAAGGAAGGGGAAGAAGTTGTGGTGGAGAGTGGGGAGATACGGCGGTGCATTGAGGAAGTGATGGAGGAGGAGAAGGGGGAGGAGTATAGAAGAAACGCGGCGAGGTGGAGAGATCTAGCGGCGGAGACGGTGGGAGAAGGAGGATCGTCGTTTAATCATCTCAGAGGTTTTGCAGATGAGCACATGTGAGATTTGATCTAGATGAATTCAGTTCTGTTATTTCCTTTTTGATGTTTACATTACAGTAGCTAATTACAACTGTATTTTTTATAACACTCTGGTTCTTGCACTTTTTCTTCTTGAGGTGAAACATTCAGGTAGCTGAAACGAATAAATACATCATTAACCACTTTATTTATAAACATGTTATATTTAATATATTTTACTATGACCTCTTCTTAAACCGCAAGGCAGCCTCCGACTATATAAGGAAGAATATCACCAGTGACGAAAAAAAGGAAGAATATCACATATACAAAAATACCATATTGTTTAACTACTAAGTAAACATTTTTTTTGGTCCACAACTACTACTAAGTAACATGTTACATGTACTGATCAAATTAGTTTAAGTTAACACAATGTGTTTACCACAAAGTCTTAAGTCTTATACAACTAATTTGATCAGTATAAGTCTTCTACTTAATTTTGACCTTCATTACATTACGTATATACAACAAATTGTATTTTTCTAATAATAAGCTCAAGATAACAAAGAAACAAAGATCCATTCATAATTTAGTTCTGCGTAAGAAAATCAAAATTTTATACATTGTCTAAGATATTCAATACCGGATACTACAACGGACCAAAGTTTTAAGAACATGAGGATATCTACTTAATTCCGACCTTCATTACATTGTATTTTTTTTTTATTAAACTCAAGATAACAAAGAAAAAAATGATCAATTTATAATTTAATTCTGCATAAGAAAATCAATTTTTTTTATTAATTAAAGATAGAGAGAGTATGTATGTTAGTACAAAACTATATAAATTAAAATTAATTAACAAAAGGATCAAACTTATAATATGATCTGGCATACACACGTGGATTTGGTTTTTGGAAAATTACCTTTCTTGTTGTTCCTTCCTCCACGCTGGATTAATCAGATCTATTCCTTGAGGTTTGTGTCCTTCGTCGACCGATTTGGGCGAGAGTGTTCAACGTAGTATTGTTTTGATTTCGATTTCAGCAGAGAGTGGGTTTCGATCGAATCTTTTGAGTTAAACATGGAGAACTTGGACGAAACCGTGCCACTGAGTGAGCGACCGGAGTGGTCGGACATTGTCCCGTTGACTCAGAACGATGGTCCGAACCCCGTGGTTCCAATCGCATACAACGAAGACTTCAGCGAGACTATGGATTACTTCCGCGCCATTTACCTCTCCGACGAGCGTTCTCCACGCGCGCTACGACTCACGGAAGAAGCCCTCCGCTTAAACTCCGGGAACTACACTGTAAAAAGAACTTTTTTTTTTTTTTACTAATCCCCTCATTACATCAAAATCTTCCTCGTAAAGATAAAGTTCTTCTTCTTTTTGTGAAGGTGTGGCACTTCAGACGCCAAGTACTCGAGGAACTTAATCACGACTTGTATGAAGAGATCGAGTTCATTGAACGCGTTGCTGAGAGTAACTCTAAGAACTACCAGTTGTGGTAAAAAAGTTCACACCTTTCTCTGAAGTCACTGAACCAGTTAGAGGGTTTATTCCATAGTGTATATTTGAGATGAAAGTTTGATTCTTTTACACTATTGTGAACTCCATAGTGTCAACTTATCTGCTGTTTAGAAGAAGTTAGCCTCTGGTTGTTTGTTTTGATTTGGGATGATCAATGGTTCTAGGCATCATCGGCGATGGGTTGCAGAGAAACTGGGGCCTGATGTTGCAGAGAAGGAGCTTGAATTTACTCGGAGGGTACTATCACTTGATGCCAAACATTATCATGCTTGGTCACATCGGCAGGTTTGTCAATCTCAAAACCTTCACTCACTTGATCTTTCGTTTGTTTACTTGATGCTGTGAAAACAATCTGTAGTGGGCGCTACTAGCATTGGGAGGATGGGAGAATGAGCTTGACTACTGTCACGAGCTCCTTGAAGCTGACGTCTTTAACAACTCTGCGTGGAATCAGGTTTTTTCTTATGACGACACATGCTAATAGATTCTGTCACCTTTTTGAATAACTTCATTGTTTTTTAAATCTGGCAGAGGCACTACGTTATCACTAGATCTCCTTCTTTGGGAGGCCTAAAAGCCATGAGAGAATCTGAAGTAAGCTATACAACCGACGCCATTTTAGCCAATCCTGGGAATGAGAGCTCGTGGAGATACCTGAAAGCTCTTTACAAAGACGACGCAGAGTCTTGGGTTGGTGATCCAAGTGTTTCTTCAGTCTGTTTGAGAGTTCTTTCCCGCACGGATTGCTTCCATGGACACGCTCTGAGCACCCTTTTGGATCTTCTGTGCGATGGATTGAGACCAACGAGCGAGCATCGAGACTCGGTGAAAGCTCTAGCTAATGAAGAAGCAGATAACAACTTGGCCAGTTTGGTGTGTACCGTTCTCGGTCGTGTGGATCCTATAAGAGCTAACTATTGGGCATGGAGGAAGAGCAAGATTACAGTGGCAGTCTGAATCACACTTGAAAATGTTACTGATTATCAAGAATCATATGAACATGTTTCCATACATCCAAAGTCAAAAACAAATCTTGATTTCTTGGCTTCTTGTGTTTATTGATTGAGATGATGTATGCACGCAAAATTTAATGCAAGCCCGGTTTCATAAAATAAAAAAATGCAATTGCGGTTTGGGATAGATACCGGTTCAACATATGAGTTGATAGACAAGAAGGGAGAATGTGGTCAGGTATGCTTTGTCTTTTGTGTGTTTGTGATATGACATTATGTGTGGTGTTGAAATGGGTAAGCCAGATTTGTGATCTGTGATTGGTCAGACTTTTAGCTCATAAGACCTACCTTCTAAAAAGCATTGACAAAGAGGTTAAACATCATTTTCTTACAATTAGCAATTCGAACAAGAAAAGTATCATAATTAAAGTTTTTTACTCCAATCTTTCTTGATCGGTCTATCAAGAAAGAAACACAAGTGTATAACAAATTGAATTGTTTTTCTACATGAATTTGACACGACGCAATGATCACATCTCCGGAAGGAAAAGTATATATATCTGATACACCATTTTGTTAATTTAGTCACTCAAATTCGGTGATGAGTTATTTAAAAGACTCCCGTGTAGAACCTACTACACAACTTCTCCGTGACAGTCACGACTAACTATTGTATAATGAGTTTTTGGAGTTATCTTTTTTCTTAGAAAAAAATTCACCAGAGAGTATTCCAAAGAATTATATGGCATATACTACCATAACATTTGGGTCCCTTAATTAGTTAACTCGAGCATGAATGTGTAAGACACCTAGGTTGTTCAGAAGTTAAAACTTTTTTTCTGTTACGCTTCCATATCTTTTTAGAGCTTGGAAATGTTTTCAAGCTATGTGTCATTCATGTTTGCATCGTCAATTTGAATTTAAAGATATCAAGCTCCACTTTAATAAACTTTTAATAACTTGTTAAAATGATGATATAGATAATATATATATATATATATATCCAAACTGTAAATGTGGTTGGTTAAATTGTTGCTGAAGAAAACAATAGTAAGTTATATGGTCACATAGCTCTCCTGGAACCTGGCAAGTCGCATTCAACCGAGCACCGCTACAAACACTTTTAGGTTCATAAATTTTATTGTTTATACTCCATCGATCCCATATCTTTTCTTAACGAGTGTAAAGTAAACCAATAAAAGATTACGTAGAAATAAGTTAAAGTTGAATTCAACTTCTTTTAACCGAAAGCGAATTATGTTTGACCTCATAACTTTCTCGAGTCTGATTATTATTCAAAACCTAATATTTTTTTAAGATATTAATTTGAATCGTAGCCACTTATGTATATGGACCTATTGATAGAGGAGGAATAACAACTATGGAATCGACACATTGACTCATCATAACCACATCCATATAGCATCCACTCACGTCACTCGTCAAACCAAACATCTATGTATCTAATAATTAAGAACCAACAAAAATAAAATAAATTAAACTCAGAGAACTTTTATATAAAACTTTAGCCATTTCTACTTTCACTAATAGCTCACCATCAAGGCATCAAACACCAATTTCTATTTCACGTGAGCAAAACGATATACATCTTATAAAACTCTTCACTAGAAGATATATATTATTATTTATTTTAGTGATTTATATTTTAAGAAAATGAAAAGTATGATCCTGAAGACAACACCAGAACTCTTCCAAGGAGATGGAGTGCACCGTACGGATCTTCTTGGCAAAAACCGATTGGTTAGTCGATCATACCGGCTAGGTATTGGATCAAGCCGGTTTGCTAAAATTGGCACAATCCATTGCCAACGGTTTAGCATAGCAAAAACCGGTTTGAATCGTGAGGTAAAGGCTCGAGCAATCCTTAGCCCTGTGTCCGAGCCGGCCGCAACCCAAACCAAAAAGGTAAGTATTCCATTTTGATCTATCTTTCTTGTGGACCGATTTTCATAGGCTTCCTTGTTTTTTTTTTACGGGATCGAAACCATAGCACTCAATTTTTATTATTTTATTTAAACTCAGTGGGGTGAGTAACCGGAGATGGATGCTCGGTTTATTCTCATAGTTAGAACACAAAACGGATTACGCAATCGTGATATTGATTTTGTCTTGTGAAAATGAGGATTGTTGATGTTGATTTGTTCCATAACTCAACTTTATACACGGAGCGGTCCAAAGTTAATACTGGTTGAAAGAGACGTTAACCGTAGAGATGATCATCTAAATCAGGCTTAGTAAACTGGTTAAGTTTTAACGAAACCCTGGTCCAAATTGGTGGCTAAATAATTGTTTTAGTGAACCGTGCATATAGATAACATAAGGGCTTGTGCTTTTGATCAGATTCTTGTGCCACTTGGTAGATCCGCTAACGACACGTTTCGTAAATTGTAACGCAAGAATCTTCAAAGAATAGTGGTGGTAGATAGTTAATTGTTTGCGTGATCAGATATGAGATATGGTTTGACACATCTATGACGAGTCACCGAACGGAAACGTCCATAACTTTTAGCATTTCAAAGTTGGAGTTTTGGAATGATCTCTTGAGAAGATAAAATGTTGTTTGCTGACGTACCATGCAAAAACAAATTGCCTTAAAGTTTCCATAAAAATTATATAAAATGAACTATCCTGAATGAACTTTCGAGTTAATACTTTATATATTATGAGAAAATAATTGATACTTTAGAAACGACTACCTTAATAAGAGAAATATAACGGTGATGATTGGTTCGACTGTGGTTTTAAAAATTTAACTGTAAGAATTTAGTTGTAGGTAAATTGGTTGTAGCTGTCAAGTTAGTACTGTAGATTTTTTTACAGAGACTTTTGCTGTAGTTAAATTTATTGTAACTGTAAGTTATTGGCTGTAGATATTTATAAATAAAATATGTGAAATATGTAATGTATATATAAAATAATTAATTTTATCAATTAAATAATTTATATTAATATTTTCATAAATTATCAAAGTTTAGTGTTATTTAAAATGAGATATGTAAATAATAATTATTTTAAAATATTTCAATAATTTTAAAACATCCAAAATTAAATTAAAATTTATAGATCTTTTAATTATGATTATCTAATTTAATTGATAATATATATAGTTTTTTTTAATTATGCAGATTCTACAGCTTATAAAAAAAGCTTTAGATTTTTTACCTAAAATACATAAGAAAAAAAGTTGCTTTGATTTTTGTGTTGTAGCTTTAAAAATAAAACTAAATCATGATTGGTAAAAAATTATAGAAACTTTATGTAGGTTTTAACTACTAAAAATAAAGCTACCACATTATTGGTAAAATTTAGTGATTTAAAAGTAAATAAAGTTAAAACAAGGAGATAAAATCCAACCAATCACTTCCAATGTATATGATGATTACATAAAGAGTTTCTTTTGAAAACTGTAGTAACATTTATTTTCTTATCAGCATGGTCTGGATATTTTCTATTTTTATTTAATTTTAAATTACAAACATTATATTTAGCTGATAGATAAATAGTCATGTCCAATTTAAGTTGGATACAATTAATCAATTTTATCTGCTTCATCCAACCTTTTGAGTATATATACACGTACATGCCCTTCTTTAACCTTCAACATTTCTGCATTCTAAATTCAATAAAAAAAAAAAACTAAAACTAGAAAAAAAAAACATGATGCAGCGAGTGTTCACCTTCGGAAAAGGAAGAAGCGAAGGAAACAAGGGGATGAAGTCCTTGGTATGTATCATCATCATTACCAAACCATGTTATCAATACATCAATCAATGTTTTTTCTTTGATCAAAAATGTTGATGTAAATAGTTGGGAGGTAAAGGAGCGAACCTGGCGGAGATGGCGAGCATAGGCTTGTCGGTGCCTCCGGGACTAACCATATCAACGGAAGCTTGTCAGCAATATCAAATCGCCGGCAAGAAACTTCCAGAAGGTTTATGGGAAGAGATTCTAGAAGGTCTTAGCTTCATTGAACGTGACATTGGAGCTTCCCTCGCCGATCCCTCCAAGCCACTCCTCCTCTCCGTTCGCTCCGGCGCAGCCGTAAGTTAAAAATATCTATTTATTTGTTGTCACAATAATTTATATGTTTTTAAAAATAAAATAAAAAGACAAAACATTGGCTTGTCTTCTATTTTTCTGTGTTATAGATCTCTATGCCCGGTATGATGGATACCGTACTCAACCTTGGTTTAAACGACCAAGTTGTGGTCGGTTTGGCCGCCAAAAGTGGAGAGCGTTTCGCTTATGATTCTTTCCGGCGGTTTCTTGATATGTTCGGTGACGTTGTAAGTCCTCTGTTTTTACAATTTCAGATAACTTGTACAACAAGAAAAACTCTCTATTCATTGCTTTCTTGATCAATAAAAGGTGTTGGGGATTCCACACGCCAAGTTTGAAGAGAAGCTAGAGAGCATGAAGGAGAGCAAAGGAGTCAAAAACGACACCGAGTTAAGCGCCAGTGATCTCAAAGAATTGGTTGAACAGTACAAGAGCGTTTACTTGGAGGTCAAGGGTCAAGAGTTTCCTTCAGGTTTTGATATGATTCATGTGTTCTTTATATATGAGATAACATTCAGTTATTAGTCCCATAACATTTTGTGATGGGGTTAACTGCAGAACCGAAGAAGCAACTGGAGCTAGCGATTGAAGCGGTATTCGACTCTTGGGATAGCCCTAGAGCCAACAAGTACAGAAGCATTAACCAGATCGGTGGATTGAAAGGAACCGCGGTCAACATTCAATGTATGGTGTTTGGAAACATGGGGGACACTTCAGGGACTGGTGTTCTCTTCACCAGGAACCCTAGTACCGGAGAGAAGAAGCTCTATGGCGAGTTTCTTGTCAATGCTCAGGTCTGGCTTACCTACAGCTATTGATCAGTTGTTTCTAAAATTGGAAACTCATGAACTCCAATAATGTTATGGACAGGGAGAGGATGTGGTTGCAGGGATAAGAACACCAGAAGATTTGGATACAATGAAGAGATTAATGCCTCAGGCCTACGCGGAACTTGTAGAGAACTGTGACATCCTAGAGGGGCATTACAAAGACATGATGGTGAATACAACACACAGTTTTATTAGTACTAATAAAGCAAACAGGACAT
The DNA here is from genome assembly GCA_016432835.1 of Brassica nigra. Taxonomy (NCBI): domain Eukaryota; kingdom Viridiplantae; phylum Streptophyta; class Magnoliopsida; order Brassicales; family Brassicaceae; genus Brassica; species Brassica nigra. The sequence continues at coordinate 7,527,920 of CM028247.1, read as the reverse complement.
ATTACTTAGTCTGAACAATGGTATCAAATGTGTGTTGCAGGATATCGAATTCACGGTCCAAGAGGAGAGATTGTGGATGCTGCAATGTAGAGCGGGTAAGAGAACTGGTAAAGGTGCGGTGAAGATAGCGGTTGACATGGTAGGTGAAGGTCTTGTAGATAAATCTACTGCAATCAAAATGGTGGAGCCTCAACATCTTGATCAACTTCTTCACCCACAGGTTCAGTTCTTTTTAGCCCTTTAGCGTTTAAAGATCAAAACAGAGGTTATTAGGATTTGAAAGTCTAATCAGTTTTGTTTTTTTCTTGATGGGTTTATAGTTTCATGATGTGTCGGGGTATCGTGAAAAAGTGGTGGCCAAGGGCTTACCTGCGTCTCCGGGAGCGGCGGTTGGACAGGTTGTGTTCACGGCTGAAGAAGCCGAAGCTTGGCATTCTCAGGGCAAGAACGTGATTCTGGTAGAGTCAAAAACTCATCAATGCTGAATAATATAAACCGACGACACTAAGAAATCTGAATGAGTCTTTGTCACGGGTTTTAAGGTTCGAACGGAGACGAGCCCTGAAGATGTTGGAGGCATGCACGCGGCGGAAGGAATACTGACGGCGAGAGGAGGAATGACGTCACACGCGGCGGTTGTTGCTCGTGGCTGGGGGAAATGTTGCATCGCCGGGTGCTCAGAGATTCGCGTCGACGAGAACCATAAGGTTTCTTTACTTAATTGTTTCTCAAGTTAGGGTTCTTTCAAAAATTGGGGGAAGCTTGTTTCTCAAGTTAGAGTTTTTTTTTTTGGAAAATGGTGAAACTTGCAGGTTCTTTTGATTGGAGACTTGTCGATAAATGAAGGTGAATGGATCTCGATGAACGGAACAACAGGTGAAGTTATATTAGGGAAACAAGCATTGGCTCCTCCCGCTTTAAGTGCAGACCTTGAGACTTTCATGTCTTGGGCTGATTCTGTCAGACGTCTCAAGGTGTGTGTGTGTGTATGAGTTTCTTATTTAACATGTTTTTGAAATTCTTAAATTTTTATTAATACTAATGTCTTGATGATCAATAAGGTTATGGCGAATGCGGATACACCTGAAGACGCCATTGCAGCTAGGAAAAATGGAGCTGAAGGGATCGGTCTTTGCAGAACAGAGCATATGGTGACACTCCTCTGTTCTTGATCCCTTGTTTTTTGATGTTTTGGTCGAAATCTTCATGTTGTGTTTGGTTTTGGTTGTTAAGTTCTTTGGAGCAGATAGGATCAAAGCAGTGAGAAAGATGATAATGGCTGTGACAACAGAGCAAAGAAAGGCTTCTCTAGACGTCTTGCTTCCATACCAACGTTCTGATTTCGAAGGGATCTTCCGTGCAATGGACGGTAACATATTTTTGAGTCTCTCTCTCAAATGTAAAACATTGCATTAAACTTTGATGTTCTTGTTACTATAGGTTTACCAGTAACAATCCGTTTGTTAGACCCTCCGCTTCACGAGTTTCTACCTGAAGGTGATTTGGATGCTATAGTACACGAGGTAGCTGAAGAAACAGGCATGAAAGAAGATGTCATCTTGTCACAGATTGAGAAACTCTCTGAAGTCAACCCAATGCTTGGTTTCCGCGGTTGCAGGTTCTGAGTTTGTATATTTTTGCTTCATTACAAAACAACAGTCCGGTTAATTAACTTTGTATTATTACAGGCTTGGAATATCATATCCAGAGTTAACAGAAATGCAAGCACGTGCGATTTTCGAAGCAGCAGCGTCAATGCAGAAACAAGGCGTTACTGTTCTTCCTGAGCTTATGGTTCCACTTGTAGGGACTCCTCAGGTAAGTAAAACAAACATATAGACTCACTCTTTGTAAGATTATCAAGAAACATTTAAAAGAAATGATGATGACGATGGCAGGAACTGGGACACCAAGTTAATGTAATCAGGAACGTTGCAAAGGAAGTATTTGCTGAGACGGGTCAAACCGTGAGCTACAAGGTTGGGACAATGATTGAGATCCCACGAGCAGCGCTCATTGCAGATGAGGTAAATGCAGTAATGTACTACACTATATAACATTGTGTAGAAGACACTACAACAACATTGCTAAAGTAGAAGAAACTCTTTTTTTTTTTTTTAACAGATTGCGGAAGAGGCAGAGTTTTTCTCGTTTGGGACAAATGACTTGACACAGATGACATTTGGATACAGTAGGGACGATGTTGCAAAGTTTCTACCGATTTACCTCGCCAAAGGAATTTTACAAAACGACCCTTTTGAGGTAATGTAGAGAAGTTCATTTGCTGTCTCTCTCTCCAAAAATGTAAAATCTTGATAGGTATTGTTTATGATCAGGTTCTTGATCAAAGAGGTGTAGGGCAACTTGTCAAGATGGCGACAGAAAAAGGAAGAGCGGCTAGGCCTAACCTCAAGGTAAGTTTTGTTTGTGAATTGAATTTGAACCACGTATAGAGACTGAGATTGAGCTCTGAGTGAATTAATAAACAGGTTGGGGTATGTGGAGAACATGGAGGAGAGCCATCATCTGTTGCATTCTTTGCTGAAGTAGGACTTGACTATGTCTCTTGTTCTCCTTTCAGGTATATTATTTTGTTACTGCTCAAATCAAAATCCTAACTTTTTCATTATAATAAAAATCTGATTGATATAAATTTGGGGATTGTATTTTTGTATTTGGTTGCAGGGTTCCTATTGCAAGGCTAGCAGCTGCTCAAGTTGTTGCTTAATGAAATCTGGATGGCCATATTATTCTGTGAATAAAAAAAAAAGCTATATTTTTGGGAAGAAAATAAAAGAAACTGCATTTTAACTTTTTGTTAAAAGAATAATTTCATGTATTAACTGAAGTGTTAATAAAAGAAGGAATATTGTCGGGATATTTAACATGTCCATAAGCTTTATACTGTATACCAATAAGTAACAAAGGAAAAAATCACATATCTAGTGGAATTGTTAAGAAGAAGATTAATGATTCTTTCACCTGAAACCATCTTCAAAGATGTTCATACTCATACAAATAGGTTCAAGTAACTAACTTCCTGTCATCAGCTTTTTCTACTTGCAAACCAAAGATTAACTACGAAACTAACAAGTGTGAGGAGCTTTTGAACTTTATGAACTCACATCAAGACTTTGTTCTTCTTTCAAAGACAATTATTCGTTTGGGAACAAACCGTTTAAAAGCTCAGATGATGATGATGAAGTCCCGTTTCCATCTTCATCAAAGAACCCATTTTCTGAACTTTCTTTCCTCAACTTGCGCTCTTCAACGATCGATTCTTCTGTACCAGCACAGATATTCCGTTTCCCTTGCCTTAAGGGCTTATCCGCGACTATAAATTTGCTTCCATCTCGGACACGTTCAGAAAATCCAGCCCAAACTGTAACAATACATAGCATTTTAAAGCAAGCAACGACTAGAATAGTCACATCTCATGATTTAACAGAGTTACTATTCTCTAGAAGTTTGCTGATCTCTAACAATCTTAATCAGCATTAGCAAAAAACAATAGAGAAAAAGTACCTCCAAAATGATGCAAGACAATAGAAGCTGCAACAGTGACATTCAAGGAGGCAGTGCCACAGCCATACTGAGGAATGTATACAAAGAAGTCACATATCTCATACTCTCTGGCTGATAGACCTGATCCCTACAAAAACAAAAATCCCAAACTTTTCACACCAATGTTTGCGTTCACTAAGTCCACAAACTGAGGAAAGCATTGAATGATTACCTCATTACCAAGAAGAAACGCAGTGCTTCTTTTGAAAGGATGTTCATTGATCGCAGCAGCTCCATCTGCAATCTCGACTCCACATATATCACAATCTTTCTCTTCCTTTTTAAGCAAACCAAACACAACAACAAAAGACACGAAAGTTTCAGAATTTGGAATACAGTAATGATAAGATCTATAAAGTTCGCAACTTTATTTAAGGGTAATCAGACCTTGAGGTAGTTGCGAGCTTCTATGAGGGAGTGAAAATGGCGGAAACGGACGTGAGAAGCGGAGCCATGGCTGCCGAAGGCGTTGAAGTCACGGCGGCCGACGAGTATTAGCTCCGTAACACCAAAGGCCGTCGCGCTACGAGCTAGAGTTCCGACGTTGTGACGCTTTGCTATGTTGTGAACAACCACGTAGCTCTCATATCCCACCATCCTCTTCCTCTTCTTCTTCCAAGTGAGGGTTTTTCCAAAAGCCTTAAAACCAAATTGAAGAATCTTTTGACATAGAACCGGAAATAATCAATTTGGTTATAGGTTAACCGGGTTTATGGTAATTAGTGACTGATGATGTCATGATGATGAATTATAAGATCAGTTTAGGTCAGTGGTTAACAGTTGATAGTACTATTATCTGATCTTTTTTTTTTGCCTATCTGAGGAAATCAATCTGACATAACCGGTTTTGTAGGGATAGATTTGTAATTACAGTTCTGATTGGTCAAGACATGTTTCGACGTCAGTACGGAGACATGTTTGTTCATACTCATAGAGATCACTGGATTCAGGTCTCAGTGTACTTGAAAGAGTATTCCATCAAATGTATATTTGTACTCTCTGAACACTGGAGTCAAAGCAAATGACGGTGCACGCTTGGCTTCTGAAACCACTAAACCAGACATGAGCAACTTTTGGTTAGATTTTATAGTAAATCAAATATATAGCAACACTACAGCAAAATTTTGGATTTTTAACTTTTAACCCTTTCACATTACAGTTTTTAAAGAAAAAGTAAGAAAGGAGAATGAATCATGAGGCCCAAGCATGACCATGTCCATCAACCTCTAATCTCTTTTGTTTCTTCTTTCTTTTCCTCTCTGTTTTCGTATCCAAACGTGCTTCCATGCGTTTCGCTTGCTGCGATCTTATCTCCATTAGCTTCGCTTTTGCATCTCTGAAAGGAGCATCAGATCTTGATGCCATCATTTGCTGTAACAAGAAAACCACTGGTTCAATGTTTTTTCTTTCTTTTCCAGTGTTGCAATTAAATAGTTAGTTTACTTTCAGATGATCCATATCAGCCAAATTGAAACCGATTGTATCTACGCATTCCTGGCAACAGATTAAAAACATATTACTTACTACTGTTGTCACCTAGAAACTCTTGTATTGTCACAAAGATAGTTTTTACCTTGACTTTTGCGTGAAGAATATCCCTAAGAACACTTAATATTGGTCGTGCAGCTGGCGTTGTTACCAACTGATTGTGATGTGTCTGTAATACAATCGTTGCAATCCTGCTAACTAGTTCTACCTGCGTGGATTTCAAATCACCAGTTTCAGAATGAAAAACAAAAATAGACTCTACTTGTGACAAGCTTATGTGATTTAAAAGCACTTCAGAGCTATTGATGGAAAATAAGGAGTAGAACCTTGTCGGGAATCAGACTCCAGTTTTCCACGTAGGAAAGAAGTTTCAAAGCATCTGAGAATGGAAGAGGCTACACAAATGCAAATGGGAAATAGCAAAACTGATTACCAAAAAACCTTGGACTATACACGAGAGCTTGTAAATAAACCCCACAGAAAGGCAAACTAACCAGCAAGATGTGCTCAAGATCGTTTGTTTTTTCTTTTGAGATAGTTTTGAGAACAAACTCAGACGGAGAGAGCCCCAGCATCACAACATTTGGAGCCAAATCAGGAACCGTTCCCCTTGATTTCTCCTCCTGACAACCATGATGCAAGAACCAAATATTCAAAACAACGTTGTAGGCAAAAGCTTAGATAAGAATCTATGGCTATATTGGGAAACGGAACGAGCATGAGAGTGCTTAAGAAGAAATGGGAGATGCACATATATATATATATATGTATATATATGTAAATATGCAAAGCTCACAACCCTTACCTCATATTCAGCAGCACGGTTCTTTTCATTGTCTGCTACCTCTAAAGCTTCTATGATTGAATCAGCAGCTGATAGGACATCTACTGTCGTCTTCTTAGCTAAACCTGCAACACCTTCCTCTGTGATTTCCTCCTGCGATCCACCATGCCTGTTCTCCACCGAGTTATCTATCTCAGACTCAAATAGCTCTTCTAACCTCTTTTCCTTCTCCTCCTGACAAAATGCAAGCAAAATTAACTCATCAGAATGCTAACATCTATATATATATGTAGTCCTCTGCTACCAAATCACCAATTATAAACTTCTTCAATACACTTAAGAAATTGCTTGAATTTCACATTTGATTCCTTTCTGGACCAAGTTGAAGCAGTAGGGAGCATTACCTCGAGGAAGAAAGGTTCTTCAGTACGATCCCAGCGTCGCATGGAGCGTTCATGAGATCCCGTGACGAGAAAATCACCACGGTTGCTAACAGCAAAGCACCAGATCTCTGCGTGATGCCCAACAAGCGTTAACAGCAGCTCAAACTTGTCTGCAACACAATACTTCACAAGTCGGTCTTTCCCAATGCTGAACAGGTAATCTGTATTGCGAACAAACTTTACACCCATAACACTATAAAACATGTAGTCACGTGTCAGTATACAACAGCAAAGTTTGCGCCATTTCTGAGGAATTTAGCAGAGTTCATATGGAAGTTACCTGTCGTCATGAGCAAAGATGGACTTGTGACAATCACCAAAATCCAGTCCCCATATTTTAATGTTTTTGTCCTGAGAACCAGTTACAATCAACTCTCCATCTGATGAAATGTCAATGCACATGACAGGCAGCTTGTGGCCGTACAAGGAGAGGAAGAATTTTAGGGAATCCACATAGAAAACCTGAAAACAACAGCTGGTTATATGAAAGATTAAACGAACTGGAAATATTAGACAGTTTTTATATGCAATGCATACCTTCACTGTGGAATCTAGCAGTGCAACTGCAATATGTTTAGCATCAGGACTGATGGCAACAGCAAGTACGTCATCAGCTTAGCATCCTGCAAGGTTATTTAACGTTATATAATTTATAATTGCATCCCTGACAACATAAGAAAGGTCAGAGAATCTAACTTGGCCAGCTTTCTTTTTGACTTGATACTCCCAGAATTTGACTTCATGATGCACTCACAGTGACGAACCCAGTGTAATCTGGAATGCGTGCAATCGACCAAATAGTTCCACCATGTGCTTCAGCCTCTTCCACTTTTGTAGCACTCCCTATGTCAATGATCTCGAGTACCCCACTCTTCGTTCCAACGATACCGTACTTACTTTTAGGGACAATCAAACTGCATACTCCATATCCAGAATCAATGGTCCCGAGACAGGAACCTGTACTAGGATTCCAGATTTTCACTTCACTGTGACTGGTTGACATCAGAAGGGCGTTGTCGTCACTGAGGGCTACACTTCTCACATCAGATCGATGTCCTTGGTGTTCAATGGTAGCGGTTTTCTCGTTTTCACTGCTCTTTAGTGTGTAGAACTCCAGTGAGTTGTTGTTCACAGACAAAGCCAATGTCGCCAGGGAATCTCTTGGAGTAATCGGACAGAAAGAGAAAGAGCTTATTTTTCTGCCAGCTCTGATGGCTTGTAATAGCTTGAAAACGTCAGGGACAGTAGGAACAGTTACAGTATCAGCTTTCTCGGTTTCAACCTCGTCTTTGGAAGATTTCTTCTCTTTCCTGCGAAGCCTACGCTTGGAATATTTCAACTGTTTTTCCTGCCACTTGACAAGCCAACAGACTTCCTGAAGTGTTGTACCTCACACTCGCAACTCTAACCTTGGTTTGTCTCTCTATTTCACTAAACGGTAACAAAACGTCCCACTTACTCTCAGTCAAATGATCTCCATTTGCGTTTGAATCAGACACCAATGATCCAAGCGACGTGTTCTGTTTAACAGCATAAAATCTAAGCTCTGGATCAGCAGAACCAGTCACGAGATATTTTTCCTCAGGGTCAACATCTACAGACCAGACTTCACTATGATGACCACTAATTATCTGCATACAGTGTTGGGTCTCAAGATCCTAGACTCTCAAGAACTTGTCCTTAGATGAAGTCACAAGCTTCTTGCCATCATCCAAGAAAACAAGATCAGGAACCTGATCGCGATGACCTCAGAGACGAAAAAGGCCTGTCTCACCAACCACATCCCACAAGATAACATCGTTGTCTTTACTTCCAGATGCAAACATAGACCCAGACTTGTTGTAACGCAATGCAGTCACAGCACCCTTGTGGCCATTAAGAGTAGTCTCGCAGGTTCCTTTCTCAGAATCCCATATTCTTATACTTCCATCTGCATACCCAACTGCTACCTATGCATTATTTTTTTACTTCAGTTATATTTCTCCCAAGAAAGAAACATTTAGGACAAGAATGTGTCGGATTCAATAGAAAACACAACACAAGGTTCCGAGTTCCGACAATAATTCAAAGAGCAAGAAAACACGTTAAAGTATCTGCCTTTATGAGCTCTATCAAGATGTCGGATTCAACAAAGAACCCAAGGTTCCGACAAGAGTTCAAAGAGCAAGAAAACAAGTTAAAGTATCTGCCTTTCTGAGCCAGAACAAGTTGTTAAGGAGAAATGTTTGAAGTACCGAAGTAGAGGCAGAGGAGGCGATAGAGGTAACGGCGAGGGACTTTCCGAGGCGAGAGGAGGAGGAAGGAGAAAGGGTTTTGGTGCAGATTCCTTGTCGGACGTGCCAGATTCCGACCTTCTCCAGCGCCGGAGCAAGAACATGCTTCCCCGTCGAATCGTATGAGATGTTCGATTCCAAAGAGGTTATCACGCCGAAGGAAGAAGCTTGCTCGTATCTTAGGTACGCCTTCACCATTGTTCCAGAGCTTCTGTTTTTGCCGTCTACTGCATTGAGGTTTAATCAGGGTTTTAGGAGAGAGGAAATCTCTCAAGTTCTAAACTCTCAGCTCACTAAATTGCAACAGAGGTTTCCATACTTTTGTTATATTAAGTTTGACCTCTAACTTTTCTTGTAACTTGTTAACCCCTCGTGTAAGGATGTGAAAAAAAGTGCATAGAAACAAATTTTTATTTTATTTTTGGTAAAAAGCATAGAAACATTGTTTTTTTCATAAGCTCAATAGCAGATACATTAGTCTGAGGTTTTTGTTAGTTGTCAATAATTATCTTAGAAATACTTTGACATTATGGTATTGAGTGGTGACCATTGGATTAAAGAAAAAAATGAACAAAATTCATTTGAGAAATTTAATAAATAAAAATATGAACTCATAGTCATTTTGTCCTCATCAAAGTTTTAAAATAAAATATTTTTAACAAAACTTTACATACATGAGAAAAATGTCACTAATATAACAAAATTACAGTTTAATTGGTAAAAAGAAAAAAAGAAAGAGGTCATCATAATCATTTTCTTAAAATGTAGTCATCAATTAGAACAATTATGTTCTAACTATTATATTGAATATATAAAAATATATAATAGCATAGATAACCAAGTCGGCTTGGTCTAGTGGTAAAGAGGATTCAGATGGAACTTCCGTCTTGTATTCGAGTAGTATTGACGACCTAACCACTCTTTAAATGGATTTAATCGTCCACACGTATCCGGATACAAGGCCTCGTGAAATTAGTTCCCAATAGTTATTAAAAATATATATATGTAATATAGTATACGTGAAACAAATTCCCTATTAATTTCTAATTAAGCTATTATGGGTTAGGTCTTCACCGACCGTACGACCTTAGCATCTGATGGATTCTAGGACACTGAAAAATGCACACAACGATACAATTGTTTACTGATATAATATGATGGGAGGTATGGGCAGGATAATAACACGTCAGTTCGCAAAAAAAAAAAATCACACGTAACGCGAAATGCGAGCCAAGGGTGGTTAGTTAGGATGTGTGGTCGAGAGTAAGTGAGTAGGTTTGTATACAATGTGTTGTGGTAAACGCGTTGAAGGTTTCTATAAATTCAAGAACCTCTTTCCATGCGAGTATTATCATATAAACACATCATTCAAATCTTCTTTTTTTTTTTTGAAATAAAAATCATTCAAATCTTCTTAGCTCGTGATTTTCTTTATTCACCAATTAATGGGATCTATTTCAGGAATGGAGTTCGGATCTTCACCATCTCCAACACCAACTCATGTAATGCTCGTGTCGTTTCAAGGACAAGGCCACGTCAACCCTCTCCTCCGTCTCGGCAAGCTCATTGCTTCAAAGGGAGCACTCGTTACCTTCGTCACCACTGAGCTCTGGGGCAAGAAAATGAGACAAGCCAACAGGATCGTCGACGGTGAGCTTAAACCGGTCGGTTCCGGTTCAATACGGTTCGAGTTCTTCGACGAAGAGTGGGCAGACGACGATGACCGGAGAGGTGATTTCCTTTTGTACATCTCGCACCTCGAACAAGTCGGGAAACGAGAAGTGTCGAAGCTCGTGAGGAGGTACGAGGAAGCGAGCGAGCCCGTGTCGTGTCTGATCAATAACCCGTTTATCCCATGGGTCTGCCACGTGGCGGAAGAGTTCGACATTCCTTGTGCAGTGCTCTGGGTCCAGTCGTGCGCTTGTTTCTCCGCTTACTACCATTACCAGAGCGGCTCCGTTTCGTTCCCGACGGAAACAGAGCCTGAGCTCGATGTGAAGCTTCCTTGCGTCCCACTCTTGAAGCACGACGAGATCCCTAGCTTCCTCCATCCTTCTTCGCGGTTCGCCGGATTCCGGCAAGCCATTCTCGGACAGTTCAAGAATCTGAGCAAGCCCTTTTGCGTCCTCGTCGACTCATTCGACGCTTTGGAGCAAGAAGTGATCGACTACATGTCGAATCTCTGTCCGATAAAAACCGTTGGACCGCTTTTCAAAGTGGCTAAGACGGTGACCTCTGAGGTAAGCGGTGACATCTGCAAACCGGCGGATCAGTGCCTCGAGTGGCTAGACTCGAGGCCCGAATCGTCGGTCGTATACATCTCGTTCGGGACGGTTGCTTATCTGAAGCAAGAACAGATAGAGGAGATCGCTCACGGAGTCTTGAAAGCGGGTTTGTCGTTCTTATGGGTGATTAGACCTCCGCCGCATGATCTGAAGGTAGAGACTCATGTCTTGCCGCAAGAATTAAAAGAAGAGAGTGGGAAAGGTAACGGGAAGATTGTGGACTGGTGTCCACAAGAGCAAGTGTTGGCTCATCCTTCGGTGGCGTGTTTCGTCACTCATTGCGGATGGAACTCGACGATGGAGGCTTTGTCTTTGGGAGTTCCGGTGGTTTGTTGTCCGCTGTGGGGAGATCAAGTGACCGACGCGGTTTATCTTATTGATGTTTTTAAGACAGGGGTGAGGCTTGGCCGGGGAGCGACCGAGGAGAGGGTTGTGCCGAGGGAAGAAGTGGCAGAAAAGCTTTTGGAAGCGACGGTTGGGGAGAAGGCGGAGGAGTTAAGGAAGAATGCTTTGAAATGGAAGGCGGAGGCGGAAGCGGCGGTGGCTCCCGGGGGATCGTCGGATAAGAATTTCAGTGAGTTTGTGGAGAAGTTAGGTGTGGGAGCATTCAAGGTTAAGGAGAACGGACATTAGACCAAAGTGTTCTTTCTTTTTTTAAAATTTTGCATTATCAATGTTTCATACTTTCTTGTTAGTCTTGCAGTGTTCAAAAGTTTATTTGTTCTGTATTTGGTTTCTCTCTTTTGCATTATCAGTGTTACTTTCATCGCACGTCAATGGTAAAATTGTTTCATCATAAATGTAAATGTACTCCATATCTTATGTAATCTTTGTTCTTCTCTTTTTTGCTTGTACATGTACTCCATATCTTATGTAATCTTTGTTCTTCTCATAAGTGTAAATGTACTCCATAGTACATGTACTCCACATGTACTCCATAGAAATAATAGACATGTGTTATGTAGGTAATCTTATATGTATTGATTTTTTTTCCAACCGTTGACATCGATCCTTAACATATTCATCCTACATATTTAACATAATGATGTTTAAGATTTTTTTTTTCTTTTTGTATTTAAAACATTGATGTTTTAGATTTTAATCAATGCATAAATATAGCTTAAAATTTAAAACTATAAGATGTAAAATATTTATTGAAAAAAATAAAAAATAAATACAAATGTCTATTATTTCTTAATTTGTGTGAAAAAACTACCACGCCAATAGTCAAAACACATCATTCCACAAAGATAGTTTTTATGGGATTTTCCCGATTTCAAATTATAATATTTTTAGTATTCTGTGTTGATATCTTCCTAATCAACTAAATTTGTGAAAGAGGAGAGTGGTAAGTAAGGTTAGCGGTGCTGATAAAGAAAGAAAAAAAAAAGAGTAAGACGTGCGGTAGAGAGAGTGAGTGAGTAGGTTTGAATAAACGTGTTAACGTTTCTATAAATCAAGAATATAATTTTGCATGTTATGAAAGCATAAGTCTTCTTAAAATAGTACTACTAGACAAAAGATGGCGTTGGAACCTTCTTCACGTTCGAGTCCAGATCATGTGATGCTCGTCTGAAGCGTCAGTCTTCATCCTGAGCTCTATGTGAAGCTCCCATGCGTTCCTGTCTTGAAGCATGACGAGATCCACACCTTTCTCCATCCTTCTTCTCCATCCTCCGGAATGCGGCAAGCGATTCTTGGACAGTTCAAGAATCAGAAAGAATCAGAGTATGTAATTCTATAGGAAAAAAGAAATCGGGTTTTTGAGGCTGATATAAATACAGGCCTGATGAGCACAAGGCACCCAGAGGAGGAGACCAGGCTGCTCGCTACGTCCATTGCTGTTAGCTTCACCAACTATTGTTCGTACTCCTAGCCACTTTCCTGGTCGATAGCGATGGCCGGAAACCCCCGCTTTATGTGAGCACAATTGGAATGACTCTGTGTCTCTGTAGTCTAAGCATCACTCTCACATTCCTAGGGTCAATAAACGCTTGGCTGAACGTTGGCCCTTCTCTTTGTTTGTGGGAATGTTGCATTCTTCCCTATTGGAATGGGTCCCGTTTGCTGTGTCTTGACGTCTGAAATCTTCCCACTACGGCTACAAGCACAGGCCTCTGGTGCTTGGGGCGGTCGGGAACACGGTCTGCAGCGGTTTAGTGGCCATGTCATTCCTGTCCAATGAGCCTTCTTCATCTCCCTTTTGTCTGCGCTCTAGTGCTCTAGTGCCAGAGACAAAACTCAAAAGTGAGGTAGCTAGAGCATATAGAGTTTGATGATTCAGGGTAGTCAAGCTGAGCGTCTTCTGCACAAAGATCAAGAGTTGAGAGCATATGTGATACAGATTCTGGATAACTATGTTTTTGCAGCATTTGGATTTGCACATTTTTCAGATCCCAACCAAACTTACGTCTCCATATAAAATTAAACTTTTTCACAAAAAAACAACGACCGTCTTAAATAAGTTTGGACTAGAGTACGACTTTGTCAAAGAAAACACAACTACAATTTCTTCCAAAATATGACGTTAAAATTACGATCTAGAGATCCATACAGAGGTAAGAGATAATGGATCCAGCTCTCCTTATCGTCCTCTCGCTCACTTTACATTTCTCTATCAACACCTTTTTGATGTGTGAACAGCTCGAGACGACTGTAGCCACTCCCGCCGAAGTTATCCCTGGACAGTAAACCATGTGGCAAGTCTCCAGCAGTTTGCATCTGTTTACCAGATGGTTCAGACCATTGTCTGTCACATTGTGGCAATGAGACAAGACCAAGTCTTTCAGCATTGGACATCCTTCTCCAAGCTCAGACAACGACATATCTCCAATGTTCTGAATTTGAGATCAAACCCAAGCATGAGATGTCAATAACAACAAACATACACACACGCTTTTGTCTATAAAGAGGTTTGGTTTACCTGAAGTACACTAATGTCTAGGTGAGTGAGTTGAGGACAGCCTTTGGCGATTGCTGAGATTCCGACATCTCCAATTTGATGACAACCACTTACGTTTAGTTGTTGTAAAAAGGAGCAACCTTTTCCAACGGCGACTAATGCTACATCTCCAACTCTGGATATAACCAAACGATTCACCTTATGTCCCGGTTCTATTAAGAAACAAGATTCAAAAAAAAAAAAAGAGTTGCAGGACTTACTTATCGCAAAACCGGAGACTAAGCTCGGTTAGTGATTTACAATTCTTTCCAATAGCTATGACACCTTTGTTTCCAATCTACAAAAAATAAAAAGAGAGTTTGTATGTCTATAGAATAGGAGAAACCATTATTTCAAATGGAGAAGATTATTTGCCTCGTAGCATCTGCGGATATGGAGTTTCTTGAGGTTGCGACAGCCTTTAGCAATACTGCACATAGCACTGTCTCCAATGCCAGCGCAGTCTACTAAGTGAAGTGTTTCAAGGGATTTACACCCTTTTCCAATTTGGTAAAGAGCGGAATTACCAATCCTTTGGCAATATAACAAAGCTAACTCAGTGAGGCGCCTGCACATCTCCAAAAAGAGAAAGGTTTAGTCAATGATCCAGCGTCATAGTTGTCACCAAGAATAAAAAAGCTGAGAAAGAAAACGTACGGGCAAGATTTTCCAACAGCCTCTAGTCCACGAGTACCAATGTTGTGACATCCATTAATTTCTATACGTGTAAGTTCCTTGCAGCCACGAGCAATAGCTTCTAAACCAGTGCAGTTCACAAAGTAGCAGTCACTTAAAGTGAGATCTTTCAGATTCTTACACCCTTTACCAATGAACATCATGCCCCTGAAACAACAAAATAAAAACCATTATAAGAATATCATCATCCTACACAAAGCCTGAGGGACTAGACTTTAGTACTAACATGTCAGTAAACTGCTGAAAGCTATACAAAGCCAATCGCTCCAACGAAACACAGAACTCTCCCACCACGGAAAACGCAGCATCCGTCACGTTCACACACTGAAGCTTAAGACTCTTCAAACGTCTGCATCCCTTCACTACCGCCACCACTCCTTTATCATGGATGCATTCAGAATCCAGAAACAGCACCTCCAGAAGTTTGCAGTGAGAACCAACCGCTTCCAGAGATAAATCTGTTACTTTCGCCGAGGCGGCAACACCGATGGACTTCAAGGACTTGGCGCAACCGATAACGAGTTCAATAACTCCAACATCAGTTAAGCCTTCGCAGAACCGCAGGTTCAGCTCTTCGAGCTGCTTGCAGAACTCTCCAACGGCTGCTAAGCCTTGATCTCCAACAAAGCAGCCCTAAAAGACCACACCACAAGCATATGAGATCATTTTGAAGTGTAGTCAACCTCAACATAAGAACGAAACTTAACCTGTAGATCGAGAGATCTGAGAGAAGTGCATTTCTGAGCAAGGCAACGCAAACCGAAGCTGGAAACATTAGGGCACCATATCAAGCTCAAGTTCTCAATCCGTGGAAACCCATCCGCGAGAGCGATCAAGCCCGCATCAGTCAAGCTGCAAGACTCAGCGTTCTCACCTCCGGAACGTGTCTTATTACTCACTTTCTGACGTTTTCTCGAAGAAGGCGATGATGATGATGACGACGACTTGTTACTCCCACGTTTCCTTTTCTGCATTTACAGACCAATGATTTTTCTCTTAATCAAAGATCGATCTACAAAGATTCGAATCGAATAAACCCTAATTTCAATCCCCATTTCAAATCCCAGATCCATAAGAGACAAATTTTGCATGCGATCGGAGTCAATAAGAAAATGCCCCGATTCGAAGAGAGGAGATGAGACATACGAGAGGAGGAGGAGAGGGGAGGGAGACGGAGAGACGCTCGTCGACGTGGATGGAGGTGGCGTGGGGGAAGCGGCGAGAGAGGAGGGTGACGAAGGTGTCGGGAGAGAAAGAGGCGCCGATGCGGAGAGTGGTGCGGCTGAAACGCTCGAGGTGGAGCCATCGTTTGCAGACGAGGGAGCAAGCGTCGCGGGTAGGTTTCGAATCGAGTCGCTGGAGGATCTCGAGGATGAGTTCGTCGGGCAAGCCGTTGTTAATCAGATCACGACCTCTCATGTTCTCCCACAGATAGAGAGAGAGAGAGAGAGTATTTAGTTAGATAATAGTTTTTGGTTATGTAAATAGGTTTGAGTCGTGACAAGTTACAACTTAAAAAAAAAAAAACATAATAATTTTTTGTTCCTTTTTTTATGGTTCAGAACTCAGAAAGACAGAAACGGTTTTTTTTTTTCTCTTGATGCATCTACCTACATATTGCTTTTCCCATTGAGTTTTGGAGACTGTTTATTTTGGAGAAACCACTGACTCTGCTTTGCACTCTGTTTTGCTCTGTTTTCATGGATCAATACTGACATTTAAGCATGGTTAGATTCATAGGTTCAAAGGTGGGTTTTTGTTTTTGAGAGCTTGCACTTTAGCAAACTAAGTCAGAGTTGTTTAATGTTGAAAAAGAGAAACTATGAAAACATAGATTTGTAGATAACAGAGTAAAAGAGAGTTTAGAGAAGAAACTTGAGCAGAAGAAGTCATAAGTGGTGAAGCTTATTGAGTTTTCTGTGCAGATAAAAGGTTGAAAGTGTTATAAGCTTGCTATAGGAGTTTGTTGAGTAGTTATATCATGGATCCAAGTGTTGAATGTAGTAGAAGAGGCTCAGATTCTATATTCTTTGGAAAGTTTTTATTAGTTTCTGCTTTTTGATTCATATATGATGAGTCTTTAATCTTGAGAGATGTACCTGTAATATCCTGATTTGTGGTTTATAGAAAAAGTTTTAAAGAATTGATTCTGTTACTATGTCACTAAAGCGCACTTAATTTTTCAATCACACAACTATGAAGAACTATGTGCTTGAGCTGGAATAAGAAAGGATGGGTGACCTATCGGGAAGTGATTTGGTATATTGTGTGAATAAGGTTAAAACACGAAGAAAGATCATGTATTGATTCCAGGGTCAGTAAACAGGTGATTTGCGATATCGTGTGAGTGATGCCATTTGAGATTAATGTGACTGAGGCTAAAGAACTAAGAAAAGTCATATAGTGATTGCCAAATCATTAAACAAAATATTGTGTGTTCCACTCTTTTTTTACTTTTCAATTTGTATATTCTGTTTTATGGAAAACTCTGGTTTTTACCGTTTTGAGATTGAACCTCTCTCAATGTGAGACCTTTGAGCATCTGGATCTTAACAAATTGGTAACATAACCTTGGTTATGTGTTTTTCTGGTTCTTTCAGGCCAAAATCATGTTTCGTCAAGAAAAAAGTGGAAGTTCTAAAGGTTTTGGAAGATGTGTATTTATGCAAGGAGAAACTTGTGGTTTATGTGTAGATTCTAGGTACAAATGAAACTTTGGAGGCGATTAATATTTTAGGAGAGATAGTCTTAGATCTAGAAGAAACAAAAGAAGAAAGATAGAGCGAAGGTTCAAAGGAAAGAGACGAAAGGCTCATTTCTCTTAAGAAGCCACATCATCTTCTTTGAAGAACTGTTTGTTTAGAGACAAGTTATGTGTGAAGAAGAACAATAGAAAAGTAAGGGTTAAACTGAATATATTTTTTTAAAAAAAACTTAATTTGTGTTAAAAATTTTAAACAACATCTCATTCTAAAAAGGGGGAGTAGAAGATTAAGTTAGATTTGAAGTGAAGTAACATAAGGTTCTTGAGAAGCTTATGTGGTTATAAAATGTGCTTGACTCAGGTTATAGTGTGAAAATGAGATGCAAATATACTGATATCTTAAAGATGGTTTATGGTAGGAGTGTGACCTAAATGAGGTGACTTCAGGGTTTTATGAAATCTAAGTATCCTCCGAGATACAAAAATCTGGAACACAGTGAAAAAATGACAGATTACTCAAAAGCTAAAGTGTTGCAAACACATAAAGATAAATTAGAGATGGAAGTAATAAGAATTTGATTCTTTGGAAGACGACTGTTCCTTATCAATGCTGAAGAAATCGATTGAAGTTTGGTGTAAATTGAAGACCTTTCACAAGTTCCAGCTGGTTTTACAAATTTAGAGATGATAAGTACAAAATATGTGACTCAAAGTTGTTGCTCAAAAATAAAATGTGACTCAAAGTTTTATAACTAAACATCAACTTCAAAACTCAAGTTCTAAAATTTATAGTCCGATTTCGCTGCAGTCGCAAGGTGTTTGTGATACTTTGTATTAAAGTTTTCATGTTTTCTTCTAGTTTAATTAGTTGGTAAAGTCGATTGCATAAGGTATTTTAAACTTTGTTGTTATTCAAGTCGGGAAACTTATAAGATTCATTGAACTAGGGAACGCCTTAGAACATTAATCAAATACTTCATCTGTTTTTTACTACATGATGTTTTAGCTTAATCTACATATATTAAAGAAAATATTTTTTATCAAAAATGTATTACTTAAATATAATTTAAAACTAATATTTAATTATAAATAAATATAACAAAATTTCAATTGGCTACATAATTTTTTATACAGCTAAAGTTATCTATATTTGTGTAAGGTTCATCTATTATAAAACAACAAAACTTCTCCAAAGCATCATCTATATTGAAACGGGGGAGTATGTGTTTTATGGTGGTTTGAGGATCAGAAAGAGTATTCTAAATTCAGTCTAGAGGAAGTTGCAAATCATGTTTTCGGTTTAACCAAGTCAAGACATGCAATTATGAAAATTTCAGCAAAAGTTTTTGAATGTTGTTTCTGGTTGCATGTTTATTTTAATATGTTAGCTATCAGTTTTCGTGAATATGGCAGTCTACAGTTGGTGTGTCATTAGAGGACAGGAAATTACATAATCGCAATTTTCTTCAGGACTGCAGTGGTGTTGCATTCTAGCTGTACTCAATGGGTTGGCTAGTATTGTATTCTAGTTGTAGTCTGAAAATGTTTTGGTGTAACAGGTGTAACACTTTGCTTAATCTTGTTGCACTAAACATTTTACAACATACATACTAAAATTTATTCCAAGTTGGAAATTGGACTTTGCTTGATCTTGTTGAACCAAACGTTTAACCACATCATCATATACTAAATCTCCAAACACAAGTCAGATATACACACAACTGCAAATCACAAAAAAGGCCTTGGGTTTTGCGTATAGTTATAGAGCCCATCACTGAAGGCATCACCTTATGACTTCTTCAGTTGTCACCTTGCCTCAGAATACGCAATATTGTCAAGAAGAGATTGAGAATGTCCAAGTAGAGAGCCACTGATGCGAGGATGTATTCGTCATATGTGAAACGCTTGATGAGGTTGTCGGTATCATAGACTATGTATCCACAGAAGACCAATGCGCTGATTCCTCCATATATAGCAACAGAGGTCGGGCCAAGAGGGAAGAATATCTGCAATTATTTATGATAACAAAACAAAATCAAGTCTTTTCTTTTTTAATATGTGTGGGACTTGGGTGTTTTGTCTTATTCGTTATTCCCAAGAGACGGACCTGCATGAAGCTGGTGACTACAAGAATGATGAGGCTGGTGAAGAGAATGGGACCAAGGAAGCTGAAGTCTTTTCCCTTCTTTGCAGCCCAGAAAGTGTATGCGGTTAGAGATCCAACCACGGACAGTGTCAAGATCAATGCTTCAAGTACGATTCTTCCTGTAAAACAAAAAGAGATTGTAATTAGACTAGTATATGGCTTTTAACACTTTGCTATTTCAAGTTTCTAGGAAAAAATTGTTCTTTGGTGACAAGAAACATATGATATTAAAAAGAGCAGGATTTGAACCTTCGGTCATAGCACAACTGACACCAACGGTGAAGCTCAGTGAGATAGTGAAGAGGGCAAGGAGGATGAGGTTAACAGGATGCTTCTGGTGGTAAACGTGCAGAGGCCAGATCACTGCAAATATTCACCTCCAAGTAATCAATCAACATGAACAATGAAATGCATAACCTTAATCAAACCTCAAACTTGTATCAACGTAACCATCAGAAATGCAATAAACTAAGCAACCATTCAAGACTACACATCAAATCTCAACATCGCAGTTCAAAATTTAATTAACAAATGCAGGGAGACGAGATCTACAGGTAAACAGCAGAAAATTACGTACAGACGAAAGGGATGATGCAGAGGAAGAGAAGAAGGCCTGGAGATCCGGTCAAGACATCGTTGACCGGAGGATTAAGGACAACGACGGCGGAGATAAGCGTGGTGAGAAGGAGCTGAGCCGAGAGAATCCCGTAGACCTTGCGGATGAAACCCCATCGGAGCTGATTCTCGCCGTAGCTTAGCCCTGGGTAAAGCGTCGCCTCGCCGGCTCCCATCTCCAGATCGATATCCTTCCCGGCGGCGCGATCTACGCCGCTCATGCCCACGCTCGCGTATCCGTACGGTTTCTCCATGGCTCAAAAGCTGATTCCGGTGAACGTTTTTCGAGACAAATCTGATTTACTTTTTTTTTCCTGAGATTAGAGATTTTCTGGAGCCGAGTCATTTCAATCTCCTGCGACAAGGTGATGTACACGTGGTGAAATGAACGGTCAAGATTTGTTACGATAACGCGTTGTATGTCTACGTCACTGTCACCTTTAAATGGAAAAAGAAAGAGAAGAGAGGAACCTTCTTAACATTTTTATATATTATTATTATGATAATACACCATTAGTATTTTAATACTGTACCTAATTTTAGTTATGCTAATCCCCTCCAGGAAGTTAAGAATAAGTTGATTAAAGCAAATGTTGGTAATAAGGTTATGTAAATTGGATGATCACATTCACACTATAAGAAAACAAAGAAAATACCAAAAAAAGATTCTGATAACAAAATAGTTCTTAAGAACTAGCTATGATAACTTTCTGATGGTTAATGCTATCAGTTTTTCTGACAAAATAATGTTAATTGATATTTTAAACCATTTTCGATATACTTTTATGTTGAATTTGAGCTAATTTTTTTGCACAATCAGATTAACTGCTTTAAATTTTTCTAATAAAATTGATTTATGTATCAAATCTCTTTAATTTTTGATGTTATAACATTTATCTATCTATTTATTGAACAACTCTAAATGGTAACTACAGAATTACTCAAACATGTAGAAGAAATCACACTATTTGATGAAGAAAAACTCCTTGTAACATTTATTTGATATATTGATTTCAAACTTACCTAACAAAAAAGACATATACAATTCATTTATACATATGAAATACCAGAAATGAGTTAACAAAATAAGTGAGTTTTAATTTTTAAAGATTTTTTTTTGCAGATAGTTTTATCCGCTAAAAGAAGATAAATAGTGTTCATCTAGCATCCTCTCATTGAAACGCCAAACATCATAACTTTTACCAAAACGGTAATATGCATCTAACAAATTATACATATTAGTTTGCAAATAAAAAAAATACATATATCTTTGGTTTGAATCTTTATGATAGTGTGTCTTTTCATTTTAGTAGTCGCTACATGATGACTTTGTCCTGCATTTCTACCAACAAAATGAAACTGTCCCTATGCAATGTTTGCATGTCTCTTCTCTTCGTTTGACTTTCGCCATTGTTTACGGTCATACGATGAGTGGTTATAATCCACACAAGAAGGACGGTAATTATAGCCATCTCTTCATATGAATTTCGCCTTTGAGTTCTGTAATCTCGATAATGGTTTCCATCTTTTGGCTGGTATTTAAAATGTTATAAAGTTTGAAGTTAGAAATTGATTCTGAAAACCTTTATATAGGATAGCAAAGAGAGGCTGCTTACTTTTCAATCCTGGAGATGAAGTTATAGTATTTAGAAAAATTACAGAATCAAATATGGTTACATAAATCGTCCATTATGGATGTGTGACTAGGATCTTCAAAATATAACACTAGAGAAATATATAACGTATAATATTTTTTTTCTCTTGAGTGACCAGGACGTTGTGAATTCATAGATCGAAGTATGTATCTCTAGGCAAAAACACAAATTATGTAACTCTTTTGGAGTACATTTATTCCAACGGGACTTAACACATGATTTCCAAAAAAAAACACACACACACACACATGATTTCCAAAACTTTTAAATGTTAATCCAAAATTTTTTTCATTGCCAACTCGTTGTTGGCCAATATGTGGGAGAGAGTCACTTTTTGGCGTTTGGCGTTTCAAAAGCTGGCAACAATAAATATTTAAATTGCATATCTTCTTATATAATTGCAGCTTCATGTGAGCTCTGCCTTTGTTGACAATCATACTATTTATATCTTTATCTCGTACAACAATAAACAAAAAAAAATAACAATATTCTACTTTTTTTTGAAAAATAATATTCTACTTCTTGCCAGATTATATGAAAACTTATAATAACAATATTCTTATGAATGTTGCCTACTTATGTGGAGGCTTTATGAAGCATCTCGCTCACGAAAACAATTCCTTTCTTCTTTTTGGTTTAAGGTAACAATCAACGAATCAAAGATAGTACACACTTTGATATTACCATGAGAATCACGAAGAGCCGAGCACACTTTGCTACAAACTACGGCGTCATGCTTGTTATTATTCTGCTTCTCTTCATGTTTACCACCGTGGTTGCCAGGGGTGGCGGTGGTCATGGTGGCGGTGGCGGTGGTCACGGCGGAGGAGGGAGTCACGGAGGTGGTGGTGAAGGCCGTGGTGGGCAAGGAGAAGAAGAAGGAGGGCGAGGGATCGGAGGGGCAGGCGGTATGGTTCATCGACCACGACCATTGACAAGGAGTGGAGACTCTGCACTAAACCCTTTTGCGGGTGTATCTGCGACTATTCTAATGATCATCTTTTTTCTATTTAACTAGAGCTTAAATGTTTCTTCGCCATCAAGAAATTTTAGGAATTGATTTTGGTAGGTAAGGACATCTCCAATGATTTTGGTAGATAATCACTATTTTCTCCTCTATAATTTACTCTATTTTAGAATAATTCTGTTATAGAGTTGGTTTTGCTCCAATGGTTAACTCTATAATAGAGTGACTCTATATTTGGAGTAAAATGATTGCATCTCTCTATTTTCCACTCTATTATAGAGTCATTCTATTATAGAGTTAACCATTGGAGCAAAACAAATTCTACTTTAGAGTAACTCTATTATAGAATTGATTTTGCTCCTATGGTTAACTCTGTAATAGAGATTATACTCTATATTTGAAGTAAAATGGTTGCATCCCTCTATTTTCCACTCTATTATAGAGTCATTCTATTATAGAATTAACAATTGGAGCAAAACCAACTCTATTTTAGAGTAACTCTATTATATAGTTGATTTTGCTCTTATGGTTAACTCTGTAATAGAGATTTTACTCTATATTTGGAGTAAAATGGTTGCATCCTTCTATTTTCCATTCTATTATAGAGTCATTCTATTATAGAGTTAACAATTGGAGCAAAATCAACTCTACTTTAGAGTAACTCTATTATATAGTTGATCTTGCTCCTATGGTTAACTCTGTAATAGAGATTTTACTCTATATTTGGAGTAAAATGGTTGCATCCCTCTATTTTCCACTCTATTATAGAGTCATTCTATTATATAGCTAATCATTGGAGCAAACCCAACTATATAATAGAAGAGAAAATTGTACTCCATTGGAGATGATCTAAGTTGTGTGATCGTTAGTTTTAATAAGATTTGTCTTTAACTCATGTTTGCACATGAAGTACAATTGGCAAGAAAAAGAAGTTCCTTTGGTTTTAGAAAATATAATTTTGCAAATACGCTTTTGCTAATTAATAAAATCGAACTTATAAATCTTATATAGTTTAATAAATTTAATAGAAACTACCTCAGGCAATTTCTGTTACAGTTCGCATTATTTTAGTTTAAATCTTATTCGACACTCCGAACATAAACATATATGACATGGAACCGTGGAGGAAGTGATGAGTCTTCCTCATTTAGCTTTAACAACGGTCTTGATACTCCCGGCGTCGCCGGTAATTTTATCGTACCGGAGAAATAAATTGGCGATGATCAAGGCAGCCGTGATAGTAACCATGTCTTTGGCTGCACACTGTTTGTTCGACTCGCTCGGCTTGCCGGTTTGTGGACCATTAGACCAGAACAGATAATTAAGCAACTCAGACCCGGTCTTACCCACAAACCGATCCGGTTTAAATTCCTCCGGATCGTCAAAGATGTTAGCGTCTCTCATCACCAGCGGCTGGTAGCCGCAGAGAAGCTCTCCTTTCTTGACCTCGTAAACGGCGTCGTGCGAGCTTATCTTAAAATCGTTCCTCGCACGTGCGTACTGCAACGGAACCGGCGGATTTAAACGCAGCGTCTCGTAAACCACGGACTTAACCAGCTCCATTTCGTTAACCGTCCGGAAATTCAGACCCGAACCGGACCCGCAAACCTTCCTCACCTCGGCTCTCAGCCTCTCCTGGAGACCGGAACTATCTCCGGCGATTCTCCCGATCAGAGACGGTAAGAAGACGGAAAAGCCCCCGTACGCGTTGAAACCCAACACGAAGAGGAGGTTATGGACCGTCTCTTCCCGGGTCAACCCGTATTCCTTCTCACCTAACCGGAGAACATCTCCGGCGTTCTCGTCGATGAAATTGTAAAGCTTCTGGTAATCTCCGGCGACAAGGAAGAAAGGGTAAGCCCAGGAGTGGAGGAAGATCTCTTCGAGCGGCTGGAGAATGCCGATCTTGGTGGTGGGGATGACCTGAATCGCGAGCCATTTATCGATCATCTTCCAACCGTTCTCGGCGATGTCCGGCGATGCGGAAGGGTTTGCGCCGGTGAGGGCAATGGAGAGGAAGTTGAAGATGCAGCGTTGGAGACCGATGAGGTACGAAGCGCCGTCGTCGCTTTTAGCAATGTCGGATTCTACGGTTTCCCAGAAGTTGTCGAGGTTTGAGAGAAGCTCGCGTAGCCATACCTCCGAGCTTCGTTTGAGTATCTCCATGGTAAAGCTTTTGACCTGACATGTTTGAACTTTTTTTAACAATGATTAAGGAGGTTTTGACTTTATACCACTCATCACACAAATGAGGAAACAACTAGGGTAACCAAATTATCTATAAAGTTTGACTTAAACCGTTATTCGTCTCAATCTAATTGATTTTGTGAAACAAAAACAAATAATATATGCGTTATCAACTCTCATTATTGGTATCCGTTAAATGTAGATAATAATATATTCTTTTTTTTTGTTGTTTTTTTATCAGCTATCTGTATCATGAGATCAAGTTCTGATTCGACGAAAAGTTTTTCCAAGGAACACCTTTTTTGACTGTATATATATTTAAGTATTTAAAGTCATATATACATTATATAATTATTATTGTTATATGTATAAGTTGTACAGTATTTTTATTTATTAAAATGAATATTTAGTTATTAGTTTTAAAACTAAATAATTTTTATTTTTAAATTAAATTATTATTATTGTTATTTATTTTAAAGTATTTAGTGATGCATTGCATTGATTATTCAGTCAATATATATATTTTCTGAATATCGAATAGTAAATACTCTTTTTTTGTAGACGTTTTTTTTGTCGACGAATATCCAAACACCAAATATTCATATGGCTACAAATAATCATATCTAAAAATTAATAATCCAAACAAAATAAATAGGATCACAAATACCTAAAATTTTGGATATTAAATATGTGCTTGCACCTATAAATAACAGCCTTAAATGGCATATCGAATCAGAAATGAACACAATACTAGATATTGATGGGAATGATGGTAATATGCCAACTTAAAATTCATATACTATAATGTTTCTTTGCATTTTATTTTTGTAACAAAAACATCAGACGTACATTTTTTTTTTGCCTTCTTCACTTTTGTTTATATCATCAATTGAAAATGGCCTACATAAACTTGTTATATTGTGCGTTGTCAAAAAAAAAAACTTGTTATATTGTGTTTGGAAACGAGAAAAAACCAAATACGCAAAACACATGTTTTAAAAAATTTATTAGTGATGTTAATGATTACGTTACCAGTTTTAGACTTGTATTTGTAACCCATAAAACTTGATTTTTTGTTATAGAAAGTTTTTCTAAACGTAAAAAGAATACTGTTCTTAACAAATTGTCATTTTGCGTATACAACCAGATTTTAATCACCAATCTAGCATATGCAAAGACTCACACCAAACTTTTGTTGCTACAGCAAGATATAACTAACCATTATTAATGTCACGCCATAACTTCGAATAGAAAGAAACCAAACTTTTGTTTCACCAATCTGGCATATGGCAAAAGCTCACATTGCTTAAGAAACTTTTCCTCTCTATCTTTTAACAAAAAATAAATATTAGTTTTCGCCCCATCGATCTAGTCATTAATTTCAGAAAATGTAACAGAAACGAACCCTCTGAATGCACCTAAGTCCATCCGCTTGAACTTGCCATTACCATAAAGATCATTTCACAGTATAGAAATCACTAGACATCAAATATAGTAAATATACTCCCTCGGTTTCAAATTAAATTTCATTTAAGTTTTTCTATACAGATTAAGAAATTAGTTAAATATTAAGTTTTACTCTTTTTTAATTATGAAAATTTATAACATTTATTAATTTTTCTTAATTTAATTAGAGGCAAAAAGATAAATAATGTAAAAACTGCATAAAAATCATAAACCACATTTATTTTGTAACAAATTTTTTATTGCATAACTACACTTAATTTAAAATAGAGTGAATATATTATAAAACCTACACCGAAAATAGTAGATTGATAGACAAAAAGGCTTAAAGTCAAATAATTACTTCAAACTTTTAGTAGGTTTCATTTGTAATGGCTAGTTAAATTAGGTTAACTATCGTAGCTCGATTTCAAAGGTGGTACCGTATATTAATTACTTGATATAACTTATGTACAAACCTTCGCGTGCTTTGGCTCGGTGGTGTCAAGATACACTCCGACACGAATGCCACCGTAGAAGTCGAGGCTAGGTCGAAAATCTCCGATGAGAACATCTCTTTTATCAACAAGATCCATGTCGAATAGGTAGCTAAAAGACTTGACGTCGAGGACGGCCACTATATTAGGATTAACATTACCTAAGAAAGGAAACGCCGGAGGGATATTTGTACGGAACACAGTGCTCTTGTACTTCTCTGATCGTGACTTGAAAAACTTATCCGGTCCTTGGAACCAGAAGTAGTCTAAACGGTCCGATAACGGTCCAACCAACGGCAAACCGTACGATCCGGGCATCTTACGGATGGGAAGCTGAGACGGAGGCGATGATGATTGTTGTGATGTTAGGTTTGATGACGGTAGTGGTGGCTGTGGCAGCGAAGAAGAAGCCATTGTTCTCAAGAATATCTTTTTGACCTTACAATTTGTTTGGAGATGTCTTTTTTTTTTGTGTATGGACGTTGTAGATATCATGGGAGATAAATAAACAAACCGAGCGTAAATATTTATATGGATATTGGTCTGAACTGTTTGTTGCGTTTGTAAATATATAATGCATTTAAAATACATTTTTATTATTTTTTCTTATCACATCTCCAATATATCAACTAATAAATTTCTCAAAACAATAAATAGTTTTTACTAAATTTGACTAAACTACTAGGAGAATGTATTCAATCCAACACTTGATTTAATTTTTAATGGGATTTTAGATGATTTCAATAAGTTGTAGAGATCACCACATTAAACTTTAAAACTTTATAATTTAAATTATGTTCAATAACAGTGGATTTCAAATTACTTTATGAAATGTCAAGTTCAATAACAGTGGATTTTAAATGAGTTTTTATAATTCATGTTTGAATAACAGTGGATTTGTCATTTTAATACAAATCACCTAAAACTCTCAGTTGAATACATCTCCTTAAATTTTAAAATAATTAAAACTGTATTAATACTCATTATATTTCAAAAATATATATGTTTTGGTGTTATCACACTTATTAAAGAATATATTAAATTTAATTATAAATATATTGTTTTGGAATTAACTATTTCTCATAATTATTAGTTTAGATAAACTAAATAAATATAATTTTTAAAAGTTTATAATTTATCATTATTATTTCACAAAATGTATAGAAAATATAAAACTTTTTTTTAATAATAATTTTTTAAAACATTGATTCTTTTTTTTTGTTAAAAAGGAGGAGTTTAGGCCCTATTCTCCTCCATGACCCTTAGCCAGTCTTGCTAATACCATTTATGACGTAAAATACTTTTTTTTGGACAATAAAGGCAACAACATCAATGCATGAGTTTAATCAATTTTCATGAGCTTGAGCTTTTCAAAGTTATGAGTTGAAACCTCATTCTCGCTCTCACTTTCTTATCGTTTGTATTCTTTTAATCATTAGAAAACCATGATAAATATTTCAATGGAGATTGAAGATGTTCCTAATGAAGATATCAAAAAAAAAAGTGATACGGTTGTCAAAAAGAAAAGAAAAGAAAAGAAAGGATAAACATAAAATAGTAACTAGACAGATGCTTGATTAATAGTGAGGTTATCAATACCTTTCCTCATGCGGTTGCATCTTTCTTGCCACCTGCCCCATCTGACCACACCCGTGCCTTATTGACCTTGATTTCCATCTTCCCAAAGCCGGTACCCAACCTTTTAAATTCCTAAACTACCTAACTAACCACCCTGAGTTCCTGGAGGTCGTGAATGATGCTTGGTCGCAGGCCTGAAGTGTGTCAGCCAACCTGACTTCTCTGTGCTGGAAGCTGAAAAACATAAAGAAAAGTTTAAAGATCCTAAATAGAGAAAAATTTTCAAATATCCAGCAAAGAGTGAGAGAAATTTACGGTTTGTTACAAATTGCACAGGTACATGCACTCAACGATCCGTCCCCTGAAACTTTTGCGGAGGAGAAGCTTTTGAATCACAAATGGCAGTTCTTGAGGCAAATTGAAGAGAGGTACTTCAAGCATAAATCACGGATTACCTGGCTTAGAGAAGGAGATCTCAATACTACATTTTTCTATCGAGTTTGTCAAGCACAAGCCAGTTATAATACAGTCCGATCAGTCCTCCTACTTAATGGTGCCGTAATCACTGACCCGTTGGCGATGAGTGCACATGCTATTGGTCATTTTAAAGCAGTCCTTGGGCCTGATATTTTGCCACAACTATGGAGTACTCTTCCAGACTGGTTCAGGAGTCTAACATCATTCCAATGCTCGCAACAGCAACGAGATTCAATTCTCTTGATGCCAACTCATGAGGAAATAACGAAACTGATGTTTTCTCTGAACCCGAACAAAGCTCCAGGACCGGACGGACTGTCAGCTGCCTTCTTCAAAGCATCATGGTCGCTAATTGGTACTGAATGTGTCATCTCCATCCAAAACTTCTTCAACTCTGGTTTCCTGCCAAAAACAACAAATGCAACGATCCTTACTCTTGAACCCAAATTCCCTGGTGCATCGCGAATCTCAGATTATAGGCCTATATCCTGTTTAAATACAGTCTATAAGGTCATCTCTAGATTACTAGTGAGAAAACTCAAGCCACTTCTTAAAGATCTAATCATGCCTAACCAGACAGCCTTTGTTGAAGGCAAATTACTTGTGGAAAATACAGCTCTAGCCAGTAAACTTGTGAATGGTTACCACAGGAATAAGAGAAGTAAGAAGATCCCCATCAAAGTGGATATTGCTAAAGCTTTTGACACTCTCTCTTGGGATTTTCTCTTCTCAGCGCTCGAGAGCATAAATCTTCCTCCGGCCTACATCCATCTCCTAAGGGCTTGCATCTGCACAACTTCATTCATGGTGGGTTATAATGGTGTGGTAAATGGGTATTTTAAAGGGAAGAGAGGCTTAAGACAGGGAGATCCCTTGTCCCCCTATCTGTTTGTCATTGCTATGAACTATTTATCTCTATTGTTGGACAAGGAAGCAAGAACTGGGAGCTTATCTTACCATCATCGATGCAACAAGAACAGGGTAACTCATCTCTCTTTTGCGGACGATCTCCTTATCTTTATTGATGGCTCTATTGAATCTGTTCAAAGAGTGCTTCAAATACTTCACGAGTTTGAAAGGTGTTCAGGTCTAGCAGTGAGCTGACAAAAATCAAGCTTTTTTGCCTCGGGTCTTACTGAACAAAAAGTCTCTGTGATCCAAGCCTCCACTGGAATGCCTTGTGGTTCACTCCCGATGCGCTACCTGGGTGTTCCTCTCTGCACCAAGAAGTTGAACTTGCAGAATTGTGAGCCGTT
Organism: Brassica nigra; assembly: GCA_016432835.1. Lineage (NCBI taxonomy): Eukaryota > Viridiplantae > Streptophyta > Magnoliopsida > Brassicales > Brassicaceae > Brassica > Brassica nigra. Next base: position 7,497,921 of record CM028247.1, on the reverse strand, counting down.
GCTGCAGCAAATCAAAAAAAGATTCGCATCTTTGTCAACGAAAGCACTATCTTTGGCAGGAAGATTATTATTAATTAAAACAGTCATAACTGGAGTAACAACCTTTTGGTGCTCCACTTTCATTCTGCCGAAAGCTTGCATCAGTAAAATTAATTCTCTGTGCGGTCAGTTTTTGTGGAATGGTAGTAGAGAAGGTCATCACTCGGCAAAGCTTGGATGGGATACGGTAGTGCTTACCAAGGAACAAGGAGGCTTAGGGGTCAAGGATCTTCATATCTGGAACATGGCGTGCATCCTGAAACTAGTCTGGTTGTTGTTCTTCCGACCTGATTCAGTATGGGTTAGTTGGTTCAAGGAAGTTATTCTCAAAGGGGATATCAGCAATTACTGGACTATAAATGCAAGTACAACTTTCTCATGGTTGGTAAACAAGATGATCAAAGCAAGGGAGCTGATTTACCCGCTTCTCAAAAGGCGAATTGGCAATGGAGAGAGCACAAACTTCTGGCATGATAATTGGTCTCCGCTTGGGAATCTCTATGAACTCCTGAATGCAAGAACATCTCGCCTCGGCATCTCTAGGACGGCAACGGTGGCATCTCTTCATCGAAATGGTCGCTGGCTCCTTCCGCCTGCGAGAACAGAGAACCAGGTTACTCTTCTTACTCACTTAACTATTGTTATCTTGCTGGAGACGAATGACTACTACGAATGGGTAATTGATGATAGAGTTCGACACAAGTATAATATGGGGGAGGTTTATGCGTACCTAAAGGGTCCACAACCATTGGCTCCATGGGCAAAGATTATATGGTTCTCCTTTGGTATCCCTCGCCACAGTTTCTTAACCTGGCTTGTCCTGCTTGACCGCTGTCCGACTCGTGATAGGTTAATTAGATGGGGAATTGAAGTCAACCCTTTCTGCTTACTCTGTAACACTCACCATGAAAGCAGGAACCATCTTTACTTTGAGTGCTCTTATACATCTGTGATCTGGAGAGAGATGGCAGGGAGATGTCAGCTCCAATCTTTTTCAGATTGGGAAAACACTAAAGACCAGCTTCTTTCACTTCGGGTTAACAAGGATCTCAACCGCCTCACACTCTTAGCGTTTCAAGCCACCATCTACTAGATTTGGCATGAGCGAAATTCAAGGATCCATCGACACACCTTCAAAACTCGGGAAACTATCATCACCACCATAGACAGGCAGATTCGTAATAGGCTCCAATCTTTTCGCATCACCAATCCTCGAGCGTGCTCAGCCATGACTCAAATGTGGCTCGATCATGATCGGCAGTGATATCTCCAAAGCTCCTCTCTTCACCATCACGGACGCTTTGTTTTACTCGTTTCTTAAACTACTTTGGGCTTTTGCGCCCATTAATATGTGTCCTTTAATCTCAATTGCACCGACTAAGCCCAAAACAAACTTAAGTCATTAGAGCTAATATTCCTAGCTCTAGAGCAACTCTTAGGGTGGTGGGATACACGTCTTATTTTAAAAACTCACCTTCTCACCTCTTTCCCAAGAGATGTCTCTTATACTATTCATGGCCACTCGACATATACGACCTGATTGGTTGGCTTTTAATTTTTTTTTTTTAATCGGATGAAAACAAAAAAAAAAAGAATCCTTTTTTTAAAGAGCTCATCAATAAGGATGTTCTTAGGCTTGTAAGGTTTTTTATTTCTGTTTTAAATTAATATGAAAGCCAGTTTAAAAAAAAAAACATAAAATAGTAATATTAGTTCTTTCGAAAAAGTGGGGTTTGTTTTTATTTTTCATATAAGCGCAATCATATAATTACATTTGAAACTAGCGAAGACATCTTCAAAAAAAAAAAACTAGCGACGACATCGACACAAGCTCCCTCTAGAACTTCGCTTGTTCCAAAAACTTATGCATCTGTGTTTATGGGACTTGAATAAGAAACATTGTGGTCCAAATTTAAAAAGAAAGAGAAAAAATCAGTGAAAAATTAGCGATCACATGTATGTGATACATATGTGATAGCTCTGTTGCTGCAGGAGAAAAAACAAAAATATCAGTGTGTGTACCTGCGTCGACTTGGAAGTTGTTACGGCGTAAATATCTTCCTTCAAAATTAAGAATCAAGAAACACATGTCTATCCTTACTCTAACCACCTCGTACTGTTTACTACACCTACTCTAACAACCTCATACTGTTTACTACACCGCTTCATTTTTGGGTGAACATTACTTAAGACACTATGCAATTGTATGTCTGAGAGGAACAAACAATCTTAGAGAATTTTGTGCATTCATAGTGTTATAGGTCTCTAGTTCTCTTTAGATTCAATTCTAAAGTGCTACAATAACATCTATTTGACTGTGGTATAATTTTGCACATTATTTTAATTAGTGTATGATAAAACACTTTAAGATACTATAAATTACAAACTTTTGTACATATACATTCAGGTCACGGATCTATACATCAACACAAGAAAATCTTATATGAGAAGTAGCTAGTTTTCTCGACACACACATTTCAGCAATCACAATAAAATTAAAATACTTTCTTTTGTTAGAGAATTCGGTTTTCAGGACTGAACTACATAATTCTACGATTATATACGAACATAGGAAGATTTCTAGAAGCTTTCACTGAGAGAGGAGACTGAGAACGTTTCTACAGAGAGCATAACAAAACATATGGTCCCAAGACAGTAATTGACTTGACTCTATATACCGACGTATTGTACTCACACCATGATGGCCACAGCTAGATACTCTTTATGATTTACAATAGGTCCAAAAACAATAGTGGACCATCATGGCAACTTACTAACCTTAATCACTGTACCTTGCATTATTATGTATTTTAAAACAGTAATTGTAAAAAACACTTAAAATTAGGGTGTTTAATTCGAATTTCGATTCGTTTTTTTTTAGTATTCTAGTTTATAAAAACTAACACTACGTATTGAAAATATATTTACTTTGGTTTGATTTGGATATATTAAGTTTTTGGTTTATTCAGGTTTATATTAAAACCTTGTGAACAAAAAAAAAACTGAAACCATAACTACGTTTATTTTATAACATATTGTAAATTTTATTTTATATGATTAGAAATTTAGAAGTAAGATTTATTGAAATGTAAATGATATTCTAATGCGTTTAAAATTATATTTTTAATACTATAGTTTTAAATAGAGTTTTTCAATTTTATTAAATTATTACGATGGTTATTAAAATAAAAATAATTAAATTTGTGATAACTTCTCTAAAATAAAAACAATTTTAACTTAAAAATAACAAATTATTAAATAAAATATTTAGATATCAATATTATATCAAGAAATAACTTATATATATGTGTGTATTATCAGTTATATTATATAATTTACATATTATTATGTTACTACTGTATGTACTACTATATTTTAATTAATCGATTTTTGTTTTTGTTTATTCAGTGAGTATAAGGTGATCCATATTTTTGTTGATTCTATTTCACCAGACCAGGTGAAAAGCAGCCCCGGTGACTACGCCTCTAAGGAAAACATTGATGAAGTGGAATATGTAGAATCTATTTGCATCAATATTCTTGGGAGGAAAAGTAGAAAGATCTTCAAAGAGATCCCAGGAAGGAACCTTGGATTTGGATGATGTAAGAGGTTCATAAACCACAGAAACGTAAGAGGTTCTATCAACGGAATAGAACAAACTGATGTATTCATGAAGATAGACTTATATAAGGGGCTCCAAGAAAGAAAGCCTTCTCTATCCCTGGGATGTTGGCTGAGTGATTGTACAAATGCTATTGGGATCATGAAGAAGAAGTATGTGGTGTCGACTCTGCTCCTACTAATCTTAAGGTCGACATATGGCAATGCCATATAATCATATAAGATGTCACATGGCTCCGCAGCCCACTCGGTTGAAGGATCTCTTGATTGTTGATTTTGAGCACAAACCGCTGCTCCCGGCTCTTGTTAGATATAAAAGCTACAACTATGGAACTTTGCCCATGTCCTTAACCTCTGTTTCTCCTCACTTATCTGAAACATCCGAAGGGAGTTTTGAGTAAATGTTGCAAATGAGGATTGGAGGATAAAGCAAACAACAAAGCTGAAATAAACGCGTTACTTGATTCCATCAAATTCTTCACCGCAGCAGCCAATATATACCATACAGTGCAGGTGCTAGATACAAGCCAATCAAGCATAGATTTTAATCGGCAAAGCTATACGTGTATATCGTAACAATACTTATGGGCCTTTCTAAGGGAGTTTTATGTTTCTCTTTTGTTGTCACTCTTCAAGACTCATTTCAGTGTATGCAATCATATGGGTCATATGTGGGCTTCAGAAATAATTAGATAAACAATTTATTCTTGGGTAGTCCTATCACTTATATCTTTATAAATTCACTTCAGAAATTGAACTACTTGTTTAAAATATCTAACTCATTGGCCGTGAACCAACATAACCAAACAATTGCTACCTTTCACTTTTATATATATTTTGACATAGTGGGCTAGTGGCCCAAAGTGTGGCTATTTTTATTCATGTTGGTTCAAATACAAAATACTATCTTTTCAAGAGAAAATATATTTTTCATACAAATTTATCTTATATGATATTAAAGCTTTTTTTTTATCAAAATGATATTAAAGCTTTGTAAAGAAATAGGAAAAATTGTCGAGAGCATTTTTTGCAGCGCAATTTTTAGCACTGTCTTTCTTGGCAAGATGATGTCCACGTCCAACCAAATGATCCTCAATAAAGACAAGAACGCTTTTATCAACTTCCCAAGTACTATCGTCGAACCTCAATTTCAAGTTTTTCTTCTGACACATCTCATGGAGTTCTGTCATTGGATGGTTTTCCAGTTTATCTAAGGATATTATCGGCTCCAACAATGGCATTACCACCTTATGTATGTTTATAATATCAAACACAAATTCATCGATTAGTAGATAGTATTAATTAGTTATATTAATTACTCTAATTAAGGAATACTTATGAAAGATATCATGCATATATAAAGTCACCTTCCATACGGTCTCGAAGGAGTCACAGTCGGTGTATAGAGCTCCAATGGTAGACTCTACTATGTCTGCTAGAGATTTAGGGACTTTCAATAGACCACGTGAATGTAATGGATATTTTTCCATTGCTTTTGTAAATTCCAAAATCTGCATGTATATTTAGTCTTTCACATGATCTCCCTTCATATGATACTATATACATACATGTTTAAACACATCAACATTGAGCAAAAAAAGATTCACAGTTTGAAAATTCAATTGGATTCCTAGCTAGAACCTAGAACAAGGAACCAGATCGTTTGGCCAAAGAACAATCCCTATCCAATTATGATGTTCTCTTTCACTTTTATGTTTCTGGATACATTATACTAATTCTCCATGAAACATTCTGGTCAACATAAATGATATGCAGATGTTTAAAAGAATCACAAGTTATAGATGAAATTGAATAATAGATTGTGTTATTCGTGATTTCAGACCAGAAGTAATATATATACATTATACTTCTTTCTTTTCGCAAAAAATGTTATTTTTGACACTTTCAACGCTGATTATGAAAATAACTGAAATGCATTATTTTTTTTATTAATTACAACTATTTAATCAATAATATTTGAGATAAATAAATTATTTATAAAACTAATGTATTTTAAATTAATATTAAAATTAAAATAATTATAAATTATATTAAAATTGTAAAATACCACTTTATATAAAACATAAAAAATATAAAAATGACAATTCTTTGTGAAAATACTTTTGAAAAAAACCATTAATGGAAAATTGACAAGTACATGGACGCCATGGAAGACTATATTGTTGTGTTCAGGACATAAATGACGTGGAGTTACTGTTTATCCCTAATCATTCAATCAACCAATAGTAATTTAGCCAGATCAGAAGGTAATAAATGAAATTTAAAGAGCAAATAGGAAAAACCAGGGTTTTAGGAAAGAAACTTACTTGGTCCTCAAGCAAGGGTTTCTTATGACGGAGGCAGCGATGGAGGTTGTGTTTTACAGCGACTCGGGCAAGTTTCTCTGTATCAACGTTGACCGCTCGGAGATTTGTCAACAAACCTGGGGAACAATCTCCGTAGCGATTATATAAATATTTGGTTATAACCATATTTAGGACTGTGTCTCCTAAGAACTCTAGGCGTTCATACGAAACGCAGTTTTCATCGAAAGTAGCGTCCGTGAACGCTTGCAGCAGCAAACTCTTGTCTTTGAACTTGTAGTTCAAGATCTTCTCCACGAACTCGATGTCCAAAGGCTGGTGTGGATTGATAGAGTTTGCGGATCGTGATCCGTTGACGATTTTGGCGGTGTTGTCTTTAGCTCCGAGGCTCAAATATAGGAGTCGCTGGAGGGAATCAGCGTCTGCGTTTGAGAGTTGCGTTTCCATAGGGAGAGAAAGAGAGAAGATCGGTCTCTTTCTGATTTTGGTGTTTGTTTTCGTTTTTCTTTATATATGTCCAATATTATTTTTATTTGTTTTATTTTTATTTTTATTTTATTTTATTTTTATTTTATTTTTATATATTTTATTTTTTATTTTATTTTTATTTTTATTTTTATTTTTATTTTTATTTTTTATTTTTATTTTTATTTTTATTTTTATTTTTATTTTTATTTTTATTTTTATTTTTATTTTTATTTTTATTTTTATTTTTATTTTATTTTTATTTTTATTTTTATTTTTATTTTATTTTTATTTTTATTTTTATTTTTATTTTTATTTTTATTTTTATTTTTATTTTTATTTTTATTTTTATTTTTATTTTTATTTTTATTTTTATTTTTATTTTTATTTTTATTTTTATTTTTATTTTTATTTTTATTTTTATTTTATTTTTATTTTTATTTTTATTTTTATTTTTATTTTTATTTTTATTTTTATTTTTATTTTTATTTTTATTTTTATTTTTATTTTTATTTTTATTTTTATTTTTATTTTTATATAGTTGTCATTATTTGCGAGGAAAAACGGACATCATTATTGACTTTCACAATATCTTTTATAAATAGTAGTGGATTCTCAATTATTATTTTAAGTTATTTACGATTTCTTAGAACTAAAAAAGAATAATGTGATAATGTCATAAATATTCATTATTTTAAATAAATATCATCTGTTGTCCACGAAACAAATAGTTTTTTTTTTTTCATAAAGAGTAGTGAAAATAATAAAATAATGCAATTTTATCATTTAAAAACAAACTTATTTAAGTAGCTACAAAAATATTGCTAAGTTTGTTTTGGTAAAAGATAATGAATATTACTTGATAGATCCAACTTCCGTGAAACCCAAAGAACAAAAATTAAGAAACGCGATATAAACAGTTAAAAATTAAAAGATTCTTTGTACAAGAAAATATATATAATCTAAGAGGACCGTATCCAATCTGGTAAGTATTTTTAGAAATTTAAGTTTTACTTATTTACATATCCGAAATTTTGTTTAGATTATTATCTTTAAATAAAATTTGGAACAAGTAGAACCTTGCAATATACAATACCAAGAAAAATAAGTATAGTACTTGCAAATTGGGTTAATTTAGAAGACCTTTTAGCAAACAAGGAAGGAATCTTTGAATAAACGTCATGCAACAGGTTACAACTTTATACTTTGAAATGGAAACAAATAAACAAGTTGACTTTGACTTTGTAAAACTAAGTTGGCTTGTTGTGTTGTCCTTTTGACAAAAGTCATTGAACACCACTCATTGGCTAAGAACAAAGAAATAATAATCTTCGAAATGAATTTTGATAAAATCACTACTGTTTATACGATTCCATCTGCATTTTTACCAAAACATCCCAACAGTTATAGATCAGTTTCATTCCACCATACAATACAAATAACATACCTCTCAAGAACTATAATCTATAGAACCATATTTCTTACAAGACACTGTTCTTTCACCTCTAAGAGCTGACAAAATAAAAGAGATCAGAATCAATAAACAATTTAACAACTCTTACTTGATCTTTTGAGAGTATTGTTGATAAACAAAGAAGCAGAAAGGTGTTCAACTACCAGAAGCTTTCGCTGAGGTAAGAAGAGTAACCGAAGATGAAAACCTTGGGACCAGCACTGCCTCGCTGCTTACGGATTTGGAAGCTGCCAAATCTTCCAAAAGCTTCCACGTTGCTTCTCGTTTGGCTGCAACCTCGGTTTTACTCGCTTCATCTTCTTGAAACTTGGCTAAGCATTCATCAAACAGAACTTGGTCCGTCTCCGCCAATACTTTCCTCACATTCACAGTCAGATTCTTTACCGCCTGGTTCCAATGCCCCTGCATGTTTCTTTCCATGGCCGGGAACACGATCGGCGTTATCACTTTATGGTTTTGAGTAATCAGGTTCCTTATGTGATCGTTGTTCCATAGAAACAAAGCTCTTTCAGCTACCTGAGAGAGAGAAAAAAAAAAACAAAAGAACCAACATTTGAAACTAAACAACTCTTAGCAGTATCATAAAAAAAATACTCAGAACCGCACCTGAAAATGTGAGCTGTTGAGGCATCTAGCGATTCGACGGAACAGAGGAACCATACATCGCTGAAACTCAGCCGCTTGAGTTAATTCCAAGACTTCTTCCAACTCCCCAAGGAACATAACTTCCTTAGAACTGTTGGTCACAGGCCAATACCTGAGAAGCCCTCTAATAACAGTATCAGCAAGCTTGGAGTCTTTCTCAACAAACTGAACAATGCAATAAGAAAGCTGCTGATGATACGCAGCAGCACACTTAGGTCTGTGCAGCGGCATCAAAGCCCTGACCAGAAAAAGCTTGTGCTCCTCTTTCAAAGGCAAAGCGAAACCATTGATTATACTCCCGAGAATCTCAAGCAACTCCGCGATGCCGTTATGCTTCTCGGTCTCGAAAACAAACCTGTAGAAGATGTTGTTGATGGCCTTCCTGATGAAAGGACGATGCACCATGAACTTGCCGTATATCCGGTGGAGAATGGTTTTTAAATACTCTCTCTCCCTCTGGTCCACAGAGTCAAACAGATCCAAGAGCTTCAAGACGAAAGAGTGGTCCACGTATCTCTTTGCGAGCTTGGCGTCGGTCATTGAGGAGGCGACGAATCTGAGGAGAAGCTCGTAGACGAGCTGGAGATGAGGCCAGGCAGGCTCTAAAGCAGGCTCCTCATCATCAACATCAAGGGCTTCCAGGACCTTGCTCTCGTGGTTAGTAGCAGAAGGAAACGTTCTGAAGAGGTTAACCACCGCGAGTTTGGCGATTTCTTGCATCGCGGCGTCGGTGAACTTTGTGGAGACGGTGGCGATGTAGTCCACGAGGTCGAGTAGAGTCTGCCTCTTGATCTCTTTCTCTCTGAGGTTCTTGGAAGGGTCGGTGAAGTCGAACACCACGCAGCATCGAGTCAGTTTGTTGATGAATAGAGTGGGTTTCTCGGAGGTGGGAACGTCTCTGAAGCTAGGTAAGGCTTCGTAAACGCCATTGGGTCTGGTTAAGGAAGGAGGAGGGATGGTCCCGCCGTTTGAGGTAGGAGGAGGGATGTGATAGGGATTAACACCGCCGCCACCTCCGTTTGGGTGGGATGATGATTTGGAGGAACTTTTTTTGGGTAGTTTCCCAAATATCTGCTTGATCATATCTACCAAAAAGGGACAAAACCACTCTCTTGTTTTGCTGCTAATCAAGAGTTGTGTCGTGTAAACTCATGTTCCTGTTTCTAATTGGAAAAAAACCCTAATCATTAAACAGCCCTGCATACACACGAATCCAAAATTGAAAAGTCAGGAAGCAGAAACTCTGAGCAAAATTTAAATTGGAAGATTAAGATCAGAAAAGATGCATAGAAAGAAGGAAAAGATGTAAACTTGGGAGAGCTCACTTACAATTAGGCAGATGAGTAGAGAGAGATCTGGCCATTAAAACCCTAAGAAATGCAGCAAAGATATGATCTTTTGATAAACTCGCAGCTCTTATTTTCTCTTTCAACCTGAATCGAGCAAGAGAGAGAGAGAACGCAGGGGACACGGCAACGAAGCACAGCAGCTAACAGAAAAATAATCTGGGAAGATACAGAACAGAGTTGGAAGATTTAAGGTTGTAACGAAACAAAAATAGACAAATTAAATTAATTAATTGTTTCCCTCTCGCTATCACTCTCCCTTCTTCCTTCTGTTGAAATTTTTCACTGTAAATCTCTCTGGCTTCCTTCGGATTTCGATTAACAGAGAAAACAAATTAATTTACAAAATATAAAGTTTTTGAAGATAACAAGAAAAATGAGAATCGACAGATAGGCAGTTGTGTCTCTATTTACTTTTTTGACCTTGATTTATGGAACCCGTATATGTGTGTGGCGTTTATGCTGCAAATGGTCTATTCGTCAATTCACGAGTCCCAAACTCATATAATTGCTTTATTCTTTTCTTTCTTTTTATACTACTAGTCTAAAATAAGTATAAAACGTACGGTAGTTGAGTCACCATTTCAAATTGAATTATTATTCATACTTTGGAATATAAAATGATATGAAATTGTGGAAGCCTAAGAAATTGATTTTGCACAGAAAGTGAATATAAAAGAAAATAGATTCGATGATTCTCTCAAATTATCCAAATCCTAACGTTTGACCAAATACTCGAGTCAAAGGTTCTCAAAGCAAAGAGAGAGAGAGACATAAAACTGAATGGGGTCTTAAAAATCTGAATAAAGCTAGAACTTCTGGATGACGACCGAGTTAGCTATACCAGCTTGCTCGATGGTTTGGTCCAAGTCTGTCAACTGTTTAGGAGGGAATCCCATGGTTAACAACTGGTACTCCCTGGAGCCACCGGGTCTTGAAGCGTCGATGAACCCACGCACGTCTCTCACCGTGTGGTGGTTGTTGAACCTGGATACAAGGCGTGTCCCGTCTGCCAATCTTAGCTGGATCGAAGTTGTTGGTGCTGCTTGGTCCACTACTAGCCCTACTGATGGTACTGGTGCTGTGTTCATCTGTGCGGACGGAGCTTGTGGTTCTGCTGCATCTGATCCGGATCCGCTGGCTCCTAGGGTTCTTCCTACACCTTGGAATGAGTTTTTGGGCTTTGGTGGTTCCTGTGTGTCAACAGATATACAGAGTAAGAATCCTTGACAGGTTAAATACAGTGTTACTGAGAGAAGGGAATGAGCGTTACTATGTAGTTGTCTTCACGCTTGACGAGATCAACATGAACACGGATCTTCCTATCTACTGGTTCAAGTTCACCAGGGCACTCTGACCTAGCAATGCTCTGCAAAGACATAACATATACGATAAGATTTCCTATTTCAATACAACCATCAACTTGAGTTCTATGGTGTTACCTCCATAAAGGTAGCGTTTTCGGGGTCCTCAAACCTCCTTAAAGGACCATCATCAACGGTGAAACCGTTCCTCCAGAAAGTGATGGTGTGCATAACCAACTGAGGCTGGTCTTGCTGCTGCTGCTGCTGAGGAGCAGAGGGAGGAACAGGTTCACCAGACAACAACCGAGAAGCTCCAGTGAAGCTTGTAGAAGCTGATCTCGATGGTTCAACAGGTCTGTCCACAGCTGACAGCCTAGCTTGCTCAAAGAGTGCATCAACATCTTTTGGTTTCTTAGGATCTTGAACCATCATCCCACTACACAAGTCACAATCCAAAAAAAACTCCATTAGCTTAAATATAAGAACACAAACAATGAATAATAAGGTTATAACATGTCCTCCTATAACATGATTATTAAGCAATCAATAGCACAATTCTTCAATTTTTGGATAAGATGAGTCACATCAAGATTCCACATTGCTCAGTTTATGATCATTCACTATATATAAACATGATTGGATCTACTGAATAATGAAAGATAGAGTACACAATTGTACCTCCTCTGTCCACCAGTATAGTACTCCTGCCCTTCGTCAGAATCACTATCCGCGCCGTCAGCGGGGGAACGGTTCAGATCGGCAAACGTACGGATGTTCCCAGCCTGTTGACGGCTCCTAGTATTCCTGCTCCCAGACGGATTACCACCAGCTCCTTGATTCTCGGAGGCTGGGGCCTTCGATCGGAGACGGTAGGGAGCGTCGCGGGAAGGAGGGGAGGGAGATCGGGAGCGAGAAGGAGAGGATTCGGACGGAGAGTAATCCGGAGAGTGAGGAGACGCGGCGGGCATCGAAGGAGGGGGTAGACTAGGGTTCGGACCGGCTGGGAGAACGTTGGCGTTGGCGGCGGCGGCCGTGGCGTCGGTGTCGAGGAAGGTGGAGACGGCGGCGTCGAGATCCCAGCGGTGGCTTTCGAGGAAGAAAGCGGCTTCTTCTCTGGATGAAGATGTGATCTCGAGGAAGGAGGTGATCAGATTCTCGTTCATCTCCGTCGTCGTCTTGTTTTCTTCCATCGTTTTGATATTTTTGTTTTAGGTTTTCTTTTCTGATTTTTTTTTTTGGGTCGTCTATTTTGTTGTTATATTTATATTCTTCGGAATCGGAATATATACCTCTCTTCAAACGTCAAGCTTCCTTCTCTTAGGAAAACGACGTCGTTAGTAACGATTTCAATCCTAAATGGCCCAAAGGCTTTAAAAGCCTATTCACTATTCAAGATTTGCGGATGGGAAAGTAGAACCAAACCGAATTAAACCAAATCAGAATTCTGAACCGAAATTCATCAAAACGTAAAATCTTTTCTGAATCTTTTTTTTTTTTTATGATGGAAATAAATATTTTCTTGGCAAATTCTCAGTAAATCAAACCCTTAGAAGTACAACAATCTGTTGCTGTCAATTTTGTTTAAAAAAAAACAAACAAGAATCGTAATAGAACTCACTGCCTTGTGACAAAAGCCGCAGAAATTTAGGCTCTGAAGTCCAATTATTTATTTAGCTCTCAAAACCATTAGAATTTAAAATATCATCATAGAAAGAAATCGAACATCGCACCTTGTTTACTTCTAATATGGGCATCACTAACATATCTACTCAATTATTTCTGTTCGAAATTGATTCATAATACTAATATATATAATTACTCAAGGCTCCAAACCTATGCTTGTCTGGCTTGCACTACTTGTGACAAACTGAGATTTGATAATCAGGCTCTGGTTCTTGTGGAATGTCAGTCAGAAAATTTGTTTACCGCTGCTTTAATTTTGTCCACTGCAAGAACCATGAGTCATCGTCCATGACCTAATATACAAAACTAAAAACTTGCCAAGTGTTATGATATCATGTTGTCACGGTAGATCCTGAAATAGGATAAAAAAGAGTTGTAACATGTTTCATTGATGTGTAATAAAACTTTGACTAGCATTTCCATATATTACTTTGGTTATAAATTATATTGGATCATCTGCATCAAGAATAAAAAGCTTCTTTTGAATATTGATTAGAGCTTTTCCAACATTTTGGTGACCATCTTTCCATTTCAATTCCAACTAAATGTAGGGTGTAGTAGATTTGTTATATATTATCATCGCATTGCTTATTTTGTAGGGTGTAGTAGGCATTATGTTTGTTCATGATAGAAATAAATTCCTATGTCGAAATTGTATATATGAGCTAGTGGTTAGCATTTTAGCATCTCATCCTTCAAATGATTGACTCTCTTATTATTCACTCATTTCCTTTTTCCCTTTTTAGAAAGATTGATGAATAAATGGTCTCAATATGAATTAACCCTTCTGAACAGTTTTGCTTCAAATTTGATTTGTGTTTAAGATGATTTGGAGACTGGGTGAAATAGATATTAGAGTATGTAACAAGGTTTTCTACAGAAATAATGAGACAAATGCATGTTATATGTTTTATTACTAGGTGATTTTCCCGTATTCATGCACGGATATAAACATTTATTAAATAATTAAACTATAAGAATATTCAAATATTATCTTTTGTTTATAAGTATTAGATTATTTTGTAATTTATATGTATGATTAATAAATAAAAATTATATTAAGTATCGTTAGAAGAAGATTTTAAAAAGAATTTGTATTTACATTTTTTTGAAGCTACGTTATATATATATATATAAAGTTTTATTTTTCATTTTTATTTATATTATTTTAGGAAAATTTAGAAAAATAATCAAAGTTCGTTTATATATAAAAATTTATATGTTTATATTTTCGAAATAGTTCCTTTTTTATTTATGTGTGTTTTCAAAAAGGAAAAGTAAATTGAAAAGTTAACTAAAATTTTATTATGAAAAAAGGAAATACATTATTAATATCAATTATATATAATATTTTTAATTCATTAAGAGTATCTATGTAATTAACCATCGTGAGAGTTAACGTGAACGCGCCATATAGAAAAGTGACTTCTCAAATAATATTATAGATTAAGTTGAAGTTTGTTTAGTTATATGTTGAGATTATTTTTGTGGGTCATTCCTAATTTATTAATTCAAGATGGGTAAAAATATGCATGATGAGAAGGTGTGATGCAAATCATTGAGTGTGATCTATGATGACTGAAGAACTGCAGATAAATTAGCAACAACAGAAACCTACTCCGATGGAGCCTTGCACTTAGATAGTAAAGCCGTAAGGGAAAGCACATACATTTTTTGGAAATAAAATTTCTGACCATATAAGCATTTTTCCAAAGTCTTCTACATTTATTTGTTTACTTTCTAAATACATAATTTTTGATCATATGCACCTTCTCATCTTTATATACTTGCTTGTTTAGCTTTTAAGGATATGTTGTATGATTATATATATTTTAGGATTTTGTATATTTGTATCTTTTACCATTCATGAACATATTCTCTAATCATATAATTTCTTTGAGTTCTTTGTTCATTTGTTTGTTTGTTCTCAGCGGAAATATTCTGCAATCATATACAGTATCTTAGGCTCTCTGTTCATCTGCTTGCTTACCTTTCAAGGATACATTCTTTGATTATATTATTTTCTAGGTCCTCGTTAATTTATTTGCAAAGCGTTGTAATATCTCCTTTTCTGATATACAGTAATATTTGTGGATATGTTTAATAGAATTGTTTTAGCTATCTATAAAACTAAAAATATATTTATTTTCGATTATTTATCTAGAAAAAATTCAAAATTAAATGGATTTGAGTTGGATTAATGAAAAATAAGTAATCTATTAAAAATAATTAATTTATAAGTAATGATTGCAGAGAAATCAAATGACGGAGAAAAATCATGCAACAATTACGAAGCAGTAAACAAATTTTCTGAGCATTCAAAAATTAACACACACCGATAGGGGTGGGACGGATCCGGATATCCGGAAAATTTGAGGTATCTGAATTCGAATTCGGATTCAGGACTTCCAGATATGCGGATTCCGAATATCCGTCAAGTTATCATACTATCCGCGGATATCCGATCCGGATTCGTAAAAATAATTAATAAAATAAAAATAATAATTTTAAAATATTAAAATTTCTAAAATATACATAAATTAATATTTATACAATATTATAAATATAAATAAGAATATAATATTTTAGTATTATAAAACTAATTTTATGAATAAATATTAATATATCAAATATAATTATTAATAAAATTTAAAATTAATATATTTTAAAAGTACGGATCCGGATCCGGATATCCGGACCTAAAAATTAAAATATCCAGATCCGGATTCAATTTTGACGGATCCTTGATTTTACTATCCAGGTTCAGATCCGGGCGTCCCAGATATCCTATTTTCGGAGCGGATCTTGAATCGAATCCGGATCCCGGATAATAAGTCCCAGACCTACCTACCGACGACTAAGTGGTGGAACCCACAGACCAAGGCTGGCTGAAGGAACATAGGAACCTAGCTACTGGCAGAACGGTGAGGGTGTTACAAACCTATAAGAGCAGGCAACACATTCATTCATGGACTTGAGTATGCGCTCCCTTCAGGGTCATGCATTTCAAGCCTATAGGCAATCTGCTTACATGGGAACTCACTCGTAAACTTTCCATGGACTTATTTGCCTCCAGCGCATTGTTTCGGGTAAACATGGTAACTTCTTATGAGCGCCTACCCACACTCAGGCATATTCCATTCAGATTAACTCAAATACCATGTTTGCTCTCATAGTTTCACGGAACACAATTCGAGAACCTCGTATATAATCATGTATTATAAATGGTTAGCGTAATTTTTGATATAAGACGATAGCTAATATTCCATTCGCTCCAAAACGATGAGTGTTTTAGAAAAAAAAATGTTTAAAAAGATATATTTTGATATTTTAATATATTTTTTGTCAACTAATAACTAAAAAATTGTAAATTTCAAAAGTATTAATTGCATTTCTTAAAGTTTTAGAGCATGAACAACGGCAAATACCGTCTAAGTTTTTTAAAAACAAAAAAAAAAATTGTTGATATTTGAACAATTTAATTAGATTATTACTGTTATGGACAGGTGTATCCATTAATCCTGTGACACAGATTTGATGAGTATGTTAATTTTTTTTTAGAGTATCTATGTAAGATACCAACTTTCACATTTGATCACTCTCTCTCCTATTTTTTGCCTTATTCCGTTTGGCACTGGTTCTAGACTTTGTGTAGGGGCTGACTTCGCTAAGCTGCTGATGACCATGTTTATCCACCATTTGTGTAAATATAGGTACATATATTATTTCGCCTAATGGTCAATTAATCTGTACTAAAGTCAAAGTCTTTACTCTACGTATATACTATGGTTTGCAGATGGTCAATGAAGGCAGAGACCAGAGTAATGCGAAGGTGTATGCTTATGTTTCCACGTGGATGTGATGTTCAATTTTCAGAAGACACCAAAGTGGATAACTTGGCTAGTTATTAGAGTGTATGTATACCATTTTGAGGTTGTTGGTTTCGAACAAGAATAAAGTAGTGGTACCGTTTTCTTCGACTATATCAAAACATTTTGTGAGAAGCTTAGCACTTCCAAATATTAATGAATGTTCTTTCGTCATTATCCCTCCACCACAAGGTGATTGCAACATGAAATTTTAAAATTGTTATAAAAACGTATAAGCATGAAATCAGTCTATTGCAAAGGACACTGCTTCTGTTGCAATCCCAAAATAAATAAAAAACTCTATTTTGTAAAAAGTAATCAAACCAGTGTCAAATATTCTTAACAAAAAATGATATATATGATGTAAAAATCATCATATTAAGTTTTATAATAGTTAACGTAAAACTATTCACCATTTATATTTAAATACAGAATTTGCATCCATATCGTAGTTTTTTGGCATTTCAAATATTCAGAAATTTAATGCATTTGATGTTGTAGCCAAATGCAATATCTGGATGAAAATATTCAAAATAACAACATTTAAACATTTTGCATCCAAATACAAACATTTAAATACAAAAATGAAGGGATCATATAATGTTATAATTTAAAATCTTAGTTCCTGATCAAAAATAAGTAAAAATCTTTTTAAAAAACAAATCCTAAATCCACATTCTTTAATGATGAATGCATATATTCATAATTGTTTGGAAAGGCATTCCTGTTCATACAAAATGCTATAGCTTACTTCTTATTAATTAAATAGAAGGTTAGAAACATACAAAAACACACGGCATAATGACGGATACATATTACAAGACTGGTATATTTGTACCACCACTTTATTTTGGGAAACCAACGACCTCAAATGAGATATAACCACCTAGTAGCCAGCAGAATTATCCAATTCAGTGTCTTCAGAGATTTGAACATCAGATCCACGTGGAAACATAAGTATAAACCTCCGAATTACTGTAGTCTCTGTCTTCATTGACCACCTTCAAACCATAGGTATAATATGTCAGTTAGTAAAAACTTTAACTACAGTAAAAATGGAAACATTGAGTCATCAAGTGATAAAAAACCAACGTGTAACTACACAGATGATGGATAAAAATGGCCATCTGCATCTTAGCAAACTCAGCTCCTAAACATAGTCTAGAACCAGCGCCAAAGGGCATGTAAGTCCTGGAGAGAATCACACTTAAGTCTTTTCCCTGAAAATGTAGTTTATAAATCGGATAAGTAAAATTTCATTTGGGGTAAGGAAGTAATGGATGAAGAATAAATGAAAATCACCTCCCAACGCCATGGATTAAATGCTAAAGGGTCTTCATACTTTTCCGGATTAAAATGGACGCTAGGAAAGCCCATGAAGATCCAACCAGCTGGAATTGTGTAATCACCAACATGTGTTTCATGTTCAACTATTCTAAGCATTGTAGGCACCGTGCTTGTGATCCTTAGAGACTCATTTATTACCTGACACAAAAAATATCATGTTTCTGTGGACCGCTATATATGTCAAGATTCAGAGGATTTCAACTAAACTATTGGCGTTGAATGAACTGACCCATGCATAATTTTGAATAACATTCATTTAATTGGATTGAGTCTGAGTAATTATACATTGGATCATACGAGTATAAACCACTAGACTATAATATTTATTTATGTGATTTTGCATACTTATAAAGTTATGATGTGTGATTTTGGCAGATACTCACCATCTGGGTGAAAGTCATTAATTTGTAATCTTCCCATGTTATGTTGGCGTCTTCTTCCTTCTCTGTCTTTTCACGTACAATTCGCCTATGCTCTCTCTGCAACTCCAGCTTGACTTTAGGGTTGTCGTTTATGAGCTTTACAGTAGCTGCAAGGACTCCTGGCGTTGTCTCGTTAGCAATCACAAAGAAAGTAAATATGTACTCGATCGCATTCTCTATGCTCATCGTTTTCGATCCTCCTTCTGTTTCCCCAAATATGATCTTGAAAAACTCCCCAAGCTCCTCTCCTGATGCTCTCTTCTTCAACACAGTCTCTTTTAGTAAATTCATCATCTGGTTTCTTGCCTGTTATAAAACAACATCGCCTCTCGATTCATTTTCCATATATAGAACTATTAAAGATTATACGAACCAAGAAAACACATACCTTCAACATTCTATAGACTCCATTTCCAGGAATGCTCCATGAGAAACGAAACCACCCTCTAGGAAAACATCTCCAACATTGTGTTAGTTCTTTTGCTGCATGGGGTTCCATATCACCCATAACTTTCGTCGCAAGACATTCAATTAAGATCTGTAACATTTGAAGATCTTTATTACATGAGATGATCCATCTTAACTAATCTAGTTTTTTTTTTTTACATACAGCTCCAAATGGATGAGTTTTTTTTTTTTACCTTGCTTAATGTTTCCTTGATATCAAGACCACCATTCTTAGCTCCTACCTCCATGTGTGTTCGAACCAAAGAATCAATGTCTTTTATCATCCTCAATCTCAAACCTTGTGAACCTAGGAACTGCGTTGTCAAGTTGCGAACATGTTTATGGGACTCCTTACTCTTTATAAACAAGTTGTTTTCCCCAAAAAACCGCGATAAGCTCTTCGGCGTACCAGGAGCATGATTACTCTTTGCTATCTCCATGTTCAATCGAATATCAGTTGAGATAATAACTCTGGCTCCAAATAAGCTTGTCCGAAACACTGGTCCATATCTAATATTTTATTTGTAAGCAAAAAAAGGAAAAACGCTTTGTAAGCTAGGACTAGGAGCAACGAAGAGAAGGCAGTATATTTTTTGCTACAAACAATAATAAAAATATACATGACAAATGCATGCAAGTGAAATCAACTAGGTCACATTAGCTAAATAACCTGAGGATTTTCTTCGTCAAGAATGTTGGCAACTGAAAAGCGTCATGAGGCTTCATGAACTCCAACGTCTCTCCGATGATTGGCAAACCCATCGACCCCGGGGGAAGTTTTCCATTACTTGTTGGATTCCTCCACTTATAGATCCAATGACATAGCTTTACCATTACGAGTGTAACTATTATAGTCCAGAATTCATAAACCTCTACCATATTAATTTATTTCTCCTTTTCAACTACTTTTAATATGTTCGGCTTTAGGATTTAGGGTGGCAAACTTATCTGAAGGAGGAACTCTCTTTATAATAGTCCTCTGTATACATACACCTTCATAAATGAAGATGGTAACTGCGTATGTAAGGAAAGACAGCTGTTACTGTATCGAAAGAGGTGACTAATATTAGTTGTTTGAGAGTTGATATAAAAGCGGAGACTCACTGCTTGCTCTCTAGTAGTACTGGATTTCTCCACTGGAACACCCAATGGATTAGGTTCACCACAATGAGGGAAAGAATCTCAGTCCATGTTAATTTATTTATTTCGTTCAACTATAATTTGGAGTTGGTTTTAAGCTTTAGGCAGTCAACTTGGTTTTACTTTCTTTTAAATAACTGCTCTCTGGTAGAGGTGGGCAACAATATAATATTCAGGTTTTTAAAGTATTTATGATTTGATCCATTTATTCTGGATATTCAATGTTCTCGATATCCAAAAAATTATATTTTTAATCAATTATTTAATTTGATCTGTGAAAAGCTAAAATAATATAAATTGATAATATTTTATTATAAAAGTATTTAAAATAATAATATCTAGAATATTAAATTTAATAAATAAAATATTGTAAAATTTACATATATATATTTATATAATTTATGTCTATAATTATTTTAATATATGAAAATATGCATATAATAGATTGGATATATGTTCCTATAAAAATCAGTATTTGTGATTTGATTGAATATTAAATATTACTATTTGTTTTGATTTATATAGATATCTGATTTTTAATTTGAATTGAAATGGATAAAACCGAATCAAAATTCACAGATATTTTGCTTAGTCCCATTCTCACTTGGTATGTTGAGGGCCTGATAATTTATTTCATAGTGGTGGAACAATTGGTTAAAATCAGTCTTTGACCCAGTAAATTAATTATCAAACTTCAATATCCCCAACTAACTCATATTAATTCCACCATTAACTAGAGTAGTATTATACTATATGTAAATATACAAATCTATGTATATGTTCTTTCAATCTCTATGGTATGAACATAATAAATTTATTTAGGTCTGCTACTATCCATAATATAATATATTTCATTAAGATGGGTGACTGTTTCTGTAAGAAAAAAAGGAACAGCTGTGCTTGCATTTAAAAGTGGAAATAAAATTATTACTAATAACTGAAAAACTGTAAAAGACAAAGACTAGAATTGTCAGTAGTACTTGTAAAAGATAAATACTAGATTTTCACATGGTTTTTATTATTTAATAGGTGTATTACTTTGAATATATTAATACAGCTGTTAAATATTAAATGTATTACACACTAAAACTATTAGACTACAATAACAGCAGTAAAATATAAAATATCAAATACAGTTATAAAAGTATTACACACTTAAGACTAAAACAGCTGTGATTATTTCCAGTTTTTGAAATAGTTTTTGGTTTTTGTTTTTCTAAAATCTATTTTTATCATATCAAGATTTAAAAAGGTTCACTATTTTATAGAAAAACTAGATTTAAACTTTTCACTATTTTATACATCAAAACCAGAATCCTGGTTTCACTGGTTTCTCCCTGATACTACAACCACATTCATCTAGTTGGAAAAGAAATTATTTTGTATAAAATTATTATTTATTAGATTTTATTCATGTATTTTATAAAATGGTAGTTATATTTTATATATGCATTAACTATATCTACCATTTTATAAAATACATGAAAAAATCTCATACTTAATAATTTTCTTCACAAGTCAGATTTTTAGTGTTTTGTTTGGATAAGTTTATTTCATAATGTTTTAAAAATATTTGGTCAAAATTAAAATTTAAACAAAAATCCTGGGCGTAGCCCGGGCCGAACCTAATTATAAGTAAAAGAGATTCTATACTTTAACTGGATAAAGGTAATTAATCCAGAAAAAATTATAAAATATGGCAATGAATTTTATAGTTGTAAATTTTATGTATAAATTGATTTAACATTATCGGATATACGGTAAAGAATCTGGTTATTCCCTACAATATTGTGGCCGAATTTTTCGACAAGAAATTGCTAAAGGTTCATAAGTAAACCGAACATTAATAATCATACAAACACTGCCAAATTATTATACAGGAAGCATCAATTGTTTATTTGGCATCCTGCTTTTTGGAACAGATATGAGAATAAAAACAAACATATATGAGAAGACAATCAACTCTGATCACTTTAGTTCCTTTGCAATCTCGACTTTGCAACCAGCCGGAAACATGAGCATATACCTTCTAAGCACTCTAGTTTTCGGGTCCAAGGACCACCTGACCCAAAAAAAAAAATTCAAAAAAAAATCAGTTATAAAAAAATCTTATGGAAAGTTAGCAGCTAATAGATAACCTGAATCTAGACAAATGATGAAGAAACACTGCGATTATACACTTCGCAAACTCAGACCCTACGCAAAGCGTGGCACCAGCTCCAAACGGAATGTAATCCTTGGACAATGTACCGTGTAAATCTTTCCCCTGTAATTATTACCACCAAAACTAAATTTTATACTTAAAACCATGTTTTGTGTTATGCCATGTGTGTGTGTGGCTAATTACCTTCCATCTCCATGGATTAAATTTGAGTGGATCCTCATACTTTTCTTCGTCGAAATGAACTAAAGGAATACCAAAAAATAACCACCCAGCTGGTACTGTATAAGCTGCGCAATTAGGTGTTACTAAATCATGAGACTACTTTGTCTGTGTAAGAGTTACAATCAGGAACCAAAGCAAATCAAAAGCACTTCTTTGTTAATTGATAGAACGAACAAAATAAAAATCTCAGTAGGAGAGGTATGTTCTGTAAACGGAAGTTATATTATATGATATAGACTTCGATCTAGAGAATGTACGGTCTAAAAACGTATAGGCTCTTAGAGGCCCAAAACCTCCTCCTTGTCACTAAGAAAAAGAACGAACAGAATTCGAAAAGCAAATTCACCCAAGATAGAACTTATTTGTAAAAACTGATAACCACTGACCAAGCCGATAAACCTCCAAAAACCCAAGTAAACTAAGAAAAGAATATAAAAAAATATAAAGTCCCGAATAAACGGAAACTCCTGACTAAAAAGAAACATAAAATGTATTCATGTTTATGCTTATATGGGTACAAGTACGTACACACGATTTGCGTCAGATGTGATGAGTAGCAAATTATTATGCAACATATAATGATTAACCAACCTCCAACTTGAGTATCCTCAGTGGGTATTCTATGTACCGTAGGTTGCGCACTAGTAAACCGAAGCGTCTCTTTAATAACCTGAAAACACAGAGTAGTCCATTTTCTTTACTTGCTAGCAACGTTTGTATGTATTATGCAAACAATGTCTGTGACCTGTTACACTCACCATGTGAGTGAAAGTCATAGACTTGTATTCCTCCCATGTTAGGCCTGCCCGATTATCACCTCGATTTTCAACAACGGTCTCGTGCTCTCTCTGCAATGGTGCGGGTGGTAAACATGCATATTAAGTACATGAAATCAATGAAGAAATATTTATAAGTAGTAAATAAAAGACCTTAAGTTCTTCCATGACATTAGGATGGTCGGCAACGAGCTTCACAGTTGCTGCTAAAATTCCGGGAGTCGTCTCTTGAGAGAGTATGAAAAATGTGAATATCAAATTGACGGCTCTGTCTATGTCCAAAGCCGCACCATCTTTCTTCATTTCATCAAATAAAATGTCCAAAAAATCGCCCAGTCCTTCTTTAGACGTATTCTTCTCCTGAATCAGGCCCTTTAGCAGCTTTGTCACCTTCCTCCGAGCCTAGTCAATGTCATATTTTACATGTATTTATATGAAATTATTAAATATATTCATGGAGAAGATGGAATGAAGTATCCCAAGAGCACGTGACTTGCTTTTTTTCTCATGCATTTGTATGAAATAGTAATGTATAATATTCATGTTTCGTTTCTTATGTTTGGCGTTAAAAAAAGAAGATGATATGAGATGAGATGAAGCCATGTTCACCTTCACGAAGCGATAAACAGTCGTCCCGGGAACATTGTAAGAGAAACTAAACCAATTTGTTCGGAAAGCAGTCCAACAAAGTCCTAGTTCTTTGACGGCCTCAGATTCCATTTCACCAATCACTTTCTTCACGATAAGGTCAACCACCATCTTCAGGTTATAATGGTCATGAGAAATATAGATAATTTAGAATCAATAAATTATGATATATATCTATAGTTATTTAGCAAAGAAAAACATATATCAATAGTTATTGTACACGCAACCTAAAATAGTGTGATCAATGATCTAAAAGTTGGTTTAATATTTGAACATATATATAACGGCTAAGTGACCTTGGTTGCTGCTTCTTTGATGTCAAAAGAACTGCTTATTACTTTGTCATCCATCTCGAAGTAGTTGCGAGACAAAGCATCTATGTCTTGAATCAGCCTGGTTTTTAAGTTTTCTGGGCCGACAAATCTAGAAGTAAGGTTTCGGACATATTTATGAATCTCCTTCCTCTGGAGGAAGTCGCTGTTCTCTCCAAAGAGCCTCCTTAAGCTCTCCGTGGCGCCTAACTGTGTACTTGACTTTGCCATCTCCATATTCACTTCATGATCAGTTGAGATTATAACTTTGGCCCCAAAAAGACTTGTCCGAAACACTTTTGAACCATATCTGATTCAAATATTTTGAAAGTGGGAAAATGAATAAGGAAACATGTCAATTTAATATAAAAAACTAGAAGTAAAATAAAATTAAGATCCTACTAACTGGCAAGGCTCAGCATTATTGGTTAGTATATCAAAGTCTCACTAAATAATCTTACAATTTTAATACAACTAGTTTATATAATAAAATTTAGAATTTTTCACTAAATTTAAATCAGCAATAAGTGAATAATATATGGACATGTGACATTAGGGGTTCTAATGGATTTCTCATAAAGTTTCATTTGAGAACTTTACTACATCCTCTTTTCCATTTTTAATTTTTGTTTATTATAAATGTGAGATACTTATGTAGGGATGGGCATTTTATCCGAACCCGAACCCGAACCCGAACCGAAATACTCGAACCCGAATCCGAACCGAAGTAGCAAAATATCCAATCGAGTTTTGTATTGAACAAGTTTGGATACCCGAACCCGATCGGGTATATATCCGAAACCCGAAGTATTACCTAAAGTCATCCGAACATATGTATACTTTAACCCAAATCTACATCTCACATCCAATCTACAATGACCGGTTTCGGTTTAATTAATATTATATAAAATCAATAGCAAATCACTACTTTATTTAACCTAAACGTGTGCATATATATATATATATATGTATGTATGAATATGCATGTATCTCCTTCCAAAACGTGAGAGATTAAGGCGCATCATATGTATATATCTCACATCTCTCCTCTTGTCTCCCAACAAGATCTTCTTCCCTAAAAATAAAATGTTGCTCTTCTCACTATCCATGTAAGGTTTCTCAAGACATTAGTTTTTGCGGTCATCAACGATAACCACCATAAATGTCACTGTAATAACCGGAGCCACCTCGCACCATTTTGTCGTTCTTCATGTGGAGGGGTAGTTTCCATCCACGGAGCTGGTCTTGATCGTGTTACATAGCGAAATCAAGAGGAGGATTATATTTTTTGCAAGAATTATGTGGTTAAAATTTTTTTTTATCAAATGCTTTGTTTTTCTTTTGTTTTTTGCTTTGTTTTTTCGGTTATATCCGAAATACCCGAATCCGAACTAAAAATATCCGAACCAGACCCGAAATGTAGAAATACCCGAACGGATTCTATATCTCTATACCCAAATACCCGACCCAAACCGAACGGGTATCCGAATGTCCATCCCAAAGAGAGAAAATAGTATATCGTTCTATGTACACACCTCCATTGAAGATGGGCTTGGGTGGTAAATCTGATGATATGACCATTATTTCGTTTTATTGAAATTACGTAGTCGTTTGAAAATTTTACGGACGAAATGACAGTCGGCAGCAATCATTGCTGCATTTATTTGGTAGGACATAGAACGATATACTATTTTCTCCCTTTGTATAGTATTAGAACAGAAAATTTCCCTCTCATAATAGCTATTATATATATATATATATATATATATTTGGTAAAATCCCTCTCATAATATTTTCATTTGTTTTTAAAAATAAACAGTTTATATATTTATTTTCCTTTGCTAAACTTTCTGCATAAATAAATTTAAGTCCAAAATGCTAAATCGTCAAAAACACACAAATAAAGTTTAATTCAAAATATAAGTTTAAGAACTTTATAAATAAACACAAAATCCAAAATGATATATTTCCTATTTTCTTAATTTTGTAATTTCAGTATACTCTATCGCGTTTATGTAGAACAAACGTAAGTTAACATATAAATGTGTAAGTTGATTGATTGTCCTATGGATTGATGCGTTTTCACATTGTCTGATAGTGAAATATTTATATTTCTTAAATAAATTTTTTTAAAATTGAATACAAACTTATCATGTCTAAGGATAATTAGAGTGTTTTTAACATAGTTTTAAGTTTATATTAGTTTGTGTGAAAAGATTCATAGTAAAATAACATGACAAGAGAGAAGAAAGAAAAAAACAAAGAACGAAAGTATTAAACATTAAAACAAAAGAAGCAAAAGAAAGAAATAAGGAGAAGGCAACGTATAAATGTGGTTTATTGAATATTGTTATGTTATGTCTGTAGATGAATATTAGTAGAACAAAAATAAAACCATAACGCGACATACATAATAAATATATATTACATATATGGGTAGCTACTTATTTAATTTAAACCGGATATGCGCCATTAACGAAAAGGGAGATTGTTTGATATAATTGCCAAAAAGATGAAAAGAAAGATGTTAGTAACCTGGATAATCTCTTCTTTAGATACGGTGAAACCACAGAACTGAAATCATAAGGCGTCATGAATTCAAAAGTTTCTCCGATTATCGGAAACCCCATGGATCCTGGAGGAAGTCTGCCACTGCATTTAGGGTTCCTCCAACGGTATATCGAGTGGCAAAGTTTCAATACTATGAGTGAAACTACAAAAGTGAATAGCCCATATGACTCCAACATTTTTGTTTCTTCTATAGAAAAAGGGGTTCGTGTTGTACGATTCGGATATGAGCTGCCCTTCATTTATACTCGAGTCTGCGGTTCATTCGTGTATGATAAGATTAAGTTACGGAAGGACCTAGCTATTCTTTGATAATTTTCCACATCTTAAAATTTTCATTCGTATATAATAATGAACACAAACTTGCACTAATATATGTTACCTCCGTTTTATAATATATGATATTTAAAAAGTTACTGTTGTTTAAAATACAAGATGTTTTAATATTTTTATGTTAACTTTAATTTTATTAAAAACTGTTTAATCAATTAAATTTTACATGTTTTAATAATTGATTATTTTCTAATTTATATTTTAAAAATATTTTATAAAATGTGATTTTTTATTTTCTATGTATACAAAAAATTAATGTTTTAGCTTTAATTAAAATACTATATTTTGATCCGCGCTTTCAATGCGCAGGATTAGTTTTGTTGAAAATTTTCTAATCTATTTGTTAGTTCATAATAGAAATAAAAAATCTATATGTTCAACCGTTACTACTTGAGAAATATTTTATGTATTCAATGAATCAACCCGGAAAACAGTAATTGTAAAAATGCTAACTCATTATTATAGGTTGGTTTCAAATGTCAACTTTCATTTAAGTTTTTAAATATTAATTTAAGAATAATTAGAAATGGTTAATTAGTATTTATGTAAAATTATAGTTTTGTAAACACATATTTTAGAAAATTTACGTAATATCAATTTAAAAAGAATTACATTTAATTTTTAAAAATAGAAGATAAAACTTATCCTAGTATAACCAATGGTTCGAGTATTAAATGTTTAAATTAAATGGAAAATATATATTGCATAGAAATTAGAACTATTATCATTTACAAAATATGGAAAGATTAATTACCATAAATATAGAAAATATTCAGTTGTTTATTTTAAATAAATAATATTTAATGTCAGTGTTAATGTTAGTGGCATGTTATTGTATTTTTTCCAAAAACTAAAGGAATCCTATGAGAGATTCTTCTTTAATAATATAAATTTTACTATGAAACTAAAACATAAAATAAAGAAATAATTTCTCAAATAACCACTTTTTATGTTTCTGTCACCAAAAGAACCTTCAAGTAGGAAAATGATTAAAAGAAGTTTCGTTAATAAAGTAAAAGACAATTTTATTCAATTCTTTATAGATATATTACTATAAATAAATAATAATAATATTTTATAATTTTGAATTATATATTTTCAAATTTCAAATTTTATAAATTTTAAGTTTTTTCATTTTTTTTTGAAATTCGAAAATTGTATTTGAAACTATTATTAAAATTTTTATTTTCAAATTTCAAATATTTTTTTTAAAACTAAACCCACCTAAGTTAGTTAATCCCTAGAGGTATAAGTTTATATTTACTATTTAATGAATTTTTTGGTTATAATATTTTTGAAAACTCTTTTGATGAAAAGAAACTAAAAAGATATCATAAGGAATTCTCTAAAATAAAATCTTAGAATATAAATGTTAGAATTGGGAAGTAAATAAAAGTATAAAACTAACAAAACTAATAAATCAAATTATGTATTTAATTTTTATTAATATGTGTATAGATCTTAAACATCAATAGTATATAAACAGTAAGTTTGACACACTAAACGTTAATATGACAGGTTCACATGTAAGTATTTTCTGTGTAATCATTATTTCCAATTAAAAATGATTTATCAAATTCAATCACGTTGGGAAATTCTGTGTCACATAAATATTAAATCACGTGGGAAACTCAAGTCATGCAGTGTTGTCTTCACTCTTCACCAATACCATTATGCTTATTTTAGTGCATGATACACAGGAGCGGAGGCGCGTTGGCAAGAAGGGGCCAATTGAGTTGGCCCCAGTGAATTATGATAAATAAATAGCTATAAATAGCGTTGGCTTGTGCTTGTCAGAGTGGTTGTTTCCCTCCCCATTTGAGTTGGCCCCAGTGAATTATGATAAATAAATAGATATCCGTACGCTCGGGTTGGGCCTATCGCCTAGTGTTAAAATACGGAATTAAGCGGAGATTACTCGGGGTCTAGTTTTAAGTTTATCTTGGATTTTTTAAATACGTACATATATAATTAGTGATTCTTGTATATGTGTTTAAGAAAGTTTCAATGGCTTAGTGGTAACTGTCCTATATTTATGTCATACTAACCCGGATTCAATCCTTTATATCGCTTTGTTTTTTTTTTCTGTCTCAAGCGGAGGTGACGTGGCAACTTCAGACTCTCTGATTGGTTGATTTTCCGTGCCTACGTGGACAAGCTAAATGATGATCTTATTCTCCTTTAGTATAGTATAGATATGTATTTTTCTGTTTAGAAAACTACTTCCCAGTTTAATTTTGTAATAGTAACTGCATCTAATTTATTTATTTATTTGACATATTTGTTTTTCTCTTACACCATTTTGTATATTTTTAACTAGTTTCTTACACTTTTACTAGGAGTTTTCCTATGCCATACGAAGATACAAAAAAATTAAAATATTTTATATAAATAAAATTTTCAATTTTCAAAATTTATATTAATTTTATTACTTAAAAGTAATACCATAATGTAATTTCTCTAGTCTGATTTATTCAAGTTTACTTTAGCTTTTAATTTTATTTTATTTAAATTGTAATAATAGTAGTTAAAATTTTATAAAGTTATTTTATTCATATTATATACTTTTATTTTAAAATGTGTATTTGTAAATATATAAATTAGTTCTAATAAATGTATACATTAAATATAAGTAACATATATAAGTTGATAAAATATATAATTATAGCTACACTTATTTTAATAATAAAAATATGATTCATAAATTGATGAAAAAATTAAATTCAAAATTATTATTTATATATATAAATATATTATTTTAATTGATATAGAAAAGTTATTAGGTATTACCATATTTCTAAAATCTTACCAAATGAATATTTATAGAGAAAATATTTTGATATAAAATTTATTAGTTATTACTATATTATGAAATTTTGCCAAATATATAAATCTGTATATAGAAAATAGTCATTATCATATTTAATAAATCTTATCAAAACATAAATTTTAATATATAAAATTTTACATGTCACAATTAAATTGATGTCATGTCATATTTTTTTAAACCATGTCATTATTTTTTGTTGAGAATAATTGTAATGATGACACATGTACAAATCATTTTTCATATAATGTCTAGGGGATTGAGTTGTTGTTTTAGAATACAATTTATTCAACAACTAATTTTGTAATATTTTTTTTTAAAAATTTAGATGTTCATATTTTATTTTATAAATTAAAATTGTAGAAGTTAAAAAAAATTGCTTCAGTCAAAAACACTTTTAGATCCGCAAATGATGATACATCATAAGAATACGTGTAGTTAACTTATGTAATAATAATAAGACTTTACACCAAAAGTTGGATCCTGATGATAGCTATGGTTTATGGGAAGATTATGCAGTCTTCACAAATACCATTATTTTTATTTTTAGTGCATCCTTCCCACATCGTAACACCACATCGTAATAAGTAAGACTTTACACCAAAAGTTGTATCCTGATAACTATGGTTTATGGGAAGATTATGCAGTCTTAACAAATACCATTATTTTTATTTTTAGTGCATCCCACATCGTAACACTACTCGTTATTAACTTATATAAATATTTTTTTTTTGATGTGTTTATGATAACATTGAAATTAGATGACTAATCAAAAATAAATGATATGAAAATATATTATGGTTTCTTATCCCCTATATATATTAAGAGAGGAATATTTGAAAAGAACCTCATTTTTGTAAGAATTAAAAAATGCCAAATGCTGATGTGTCAGTCAATTAGTTAGTTAATTACATTCAATTGAAAAACAAGTAGGTCCACATTCGATTTTTATATGTTGTTAGATATATTCGTTGGTCAAACTATATGATATGATGATATGATATGATATTTACGATATAAGCATTTATTATTGTTCCACTAGATATAATTATTATTTTCTTTTCTTTCCTTAAATAAAATCTACGGAATTACCATAAAAGACTAATATATATATGACAATTAATGATTATAATAATAAAGATTTGATAACAATTTATATCTCCTCCATAATTTTTTGTTTAATTTTATATTATTAAAATAAATTATACAATCAAATTAGCTATAAAATTAAACTTTAGATTTTTTCAGTATATGTTATATTTTGAATTAAAAAACGACAACAAATGACTAAAAATATTAAAATTATTATGTTAAAATTAAAAATCAATGGGTTAAAATTTTTATTATAAAAGATACACATGACTTTAAAACCACATGAGTATTATTTAATAATAAAACAAATATATATATATATATATCAAACTATATACCATATAAGATTACATAAATATTTTAATTTGAAACTTTCAATGAATTTTCAAGAACATTTATAAATTATAAACTTATTAAAATTTTCACATTGAAAATTTTGTTATCAATGTTTTAAATATTTTGTTATAAAACGATATGAATGATCATAGAACCGTATGATTATGATGTCTCATTTAATAAATAACTATATAAAATATACTATATATAAAATATACTATTCTTAGAAAGGTAGGTTGGTCCATCTTAACTTATATTACACTTTTTATTAAACTAACTATCGAATTGATAAATAATGTACAAAAAAAACAATCTCACACTTTCATTAAATAAAAGCTACAAAATTACCTAATATGATTAACATATATATGAAAATTAATTATTATGAATAATAAATATTTGATAACAATTATTGTATCTTAGTTCTTTTTTAAAAAAAATTATATTATTAAAAGATATTAAACAATCACAATAACTATATAATAAAACATCTAGATTTTTCTTATATGTTATATTTTGAATTTTCAAAACGTCTATAAATTATTAGAATTTGAAGATACCACTTTGAAAATTTTGTGATTAATAGCTTAATTTGTTTTTATAATAAGATACAAATGATCATAAAATTATATTAATATGAATTTTATTTAATAAATATTCAAATTAAATAATATATATATATATGTATACTAACGATTTAAAGCAACAAAATTGGCTGCATCAATTTAGTCGTCCAGTTGAAACCTTTCAAAACTATGTGGAAGACTAAAGTCAAAGTAATTCGATTTTGGAAATAATAAGATGCTGGTTCTAAAATCACTAACATAGTTCTCAATGATGTGAAAGTTAAATATTAAAAAAATTGTAAAACCTGTTTTTGTAATAAAAATGATTTATTGACTACGTTACAGTTTTTTATAGATATAAACAGGGTGATAAAAATTTAAGCCTAAATCGATCAGGCTCATCATAAATTCAAAATAGATTTCGGTCCACAATTACAATTATAAATGTTCAGCCCAACATATCCCCTATATATATTAAAGGAGAAACATTCTAAGAAATATGTTCAAACTATAATGGACACTAGACTTTGACCCGTGCGTCCCGCACGGGTTCTGAATTTTATTTTTAATTAGGTTTAAATAGTATACTTTTTAGGTTAGTTTTGGTTCATTTGTTTGAAAGTCTAATCTTCAAAATACTACTATTCTGTGAACTTAAATATAAGCATAATCTTCTAAATACTTGAGCGATTCAATTAAAGGTTTGGCTTTTTCATTTGTTTGATCTTATTTTGATTTAAGAATTTTTGTCGGATTTATTAACATATTTTTAAAATTGTGAGTAAAAGAAGATTAAACTACAATAATTATTTTTTCATGCATTTTTTAAAAGGGCAGGCATTGTAAAATTGCAAAATTGTGAGTTTTGATCCGTGCGTTCGCATGAGTGTTTACTTTCTTTTTAAAATAAATATATATTTGTTGTAAGCATATTTTGAAACCAGATCCGGATCCACGTTGAACCAAGATAAATTTGGTTCGATTTTGTGAAAAAAACAGAATTTAAAATGCAATAAAACCCTAAAACCACTAAAATCTGAACTGGTACCAGTTGAATCACTGGTTGAACCAATATATATATATATTTTTTAATTTTTAATAATGTTTTAGAATCTGTTCTAAATATATTCTAAAATTTTGTAAACATTTGTTGTAAGTAGACAATGTTATATTATAATTTTGTATTAAATGTTATTTTTATAAATATAATATAATATTAGACATATTATTTTTAAATATGTTGCTATTTATTTTTCATGTCATCATTATATATCATATATGTGTCATCATATAATTAATTATATTTTATATATACCATCATATAAGTAATTATATAATTAATAGTCTTTTATATGTACCATTATATAGATAATCATATATATTATATTTTAAAGTCTAATGTAAAATATAAAACCATAATTTAAGTTTGTATTAGAAATTGGGTTTTTAATTGCATTTTCCTATATACATTAAAATATTTTTATAATTGTTATTGGGAAATATTTTAGTAAAAATCAATTTTTTAATATATGCACTTTAATCAATTTTTGATGTATATTTTGAAAAATATGTTAATATTTGTTTTTTCATGTAATTATTAGGGTTTGGCAAAGTGAATTCGAGGAACAAAACTGATTCAGATCCAATAATATAGTACTGAACCCACACATAAATGGATTAAATATCCGAATTATTCAAAATTTTGTTATTTAGAGAACCGATACCGAAATCGACCCGAACCGTACCCGATTCAAACCGAAATATTCAGGTACCAATTTATCTGAAAATAGATTTATATACTTATATATATATTAATTAGTTTTAGATTTAATGTATATAAAACATCCAGAATGATACTTTTAAATTGGTTTAAATATTTGAAAATATATATATATAGTCAAAAGTAAATATCTGAAATAGTTAAAGTATACTCAAATCACCAAAATACTTAAAATAATTATTGATTTTCCATCCAAAATTTTAAACCAAGCCAATTTAATCTATATAATGATTTAAAACTTTAAAATTATTTAAATGGTTTATCTGAACCCGAACCAAACCCAAAGATCTGAATCAACTACAACCAAAATTTAGAAATATTTTAATACTGCTGAACTCTTTGATCCGAAAACCGAAGCAAAACCGATCAGAACCAAACCCGTATGGATACCCAAAGCTCATCCCTAGTCATTATTATATATCGATATGTGTCATAATATAATTAATCGATTTTATATGTACCATCATATAAGTAATCTTATAATTAATAATATTTTATATGTACCATCATATAAATAATTACATATATATATTTTAAAACTTAATATGAAATATAAAAACCATATTGAAGTTGGTATTTGAAATTGGGCTTTGTATTGTATTTTTCATATATATATTGAAAACATTTTTATAATGGTAACTGGAAAATAGGTTAGTAAAATCCATTTTTTAATATATGTATATTTTGAATCAATTTTTGATATAAATCCACTTTGAATTATTATTTTGATTTAAAATATGTATATAAATTTAAATTTTGTTTTATAATTAGTTTGTAAAAAAAATGTTTTAGACAATTAGATTGACCCATTTTCGTATATTTTAAAATTGGTCCAAATAAATAGTTTCTTATAACATGATGGACTTTAAATTTTTATTGATAATATAAGCCCATTATTTTTTTTCTTAATACTATTATCCTTGTTTCAAAACAAAATTATATTTAAAAAAAACTACAATCTATGTTTCCAAACACTCCAAATTTTTTAATAGTCTTATTCAAGTCTCCAAACACTCTAATTTTGAACTAAACCCGAGGAACATAACTGATTCCAATCCTAAAATATAGTACCAATTCAACATAAATTGATTAAATATACTGAATAATTCAAAATTTTGTTATTTAGAGAACCGCTACTGAATCCGATCCGAACCAAATCCGATCCAAACATAAATATTTGGGTATCCGAATTTATCTGAAAATAGATTTCTATACTTATATATATTAATTATTTTAAAATTTAATGTATATAAAAATCTAGAATGATACTGTTAAATTTGTTTAAATACTTGAAAATATATACATATAGTCAAAAGTAAATATGTGAAATAGTTAAAATATACTCAAATCACCAAAATACTTAAAATAATTATTTATTCTCTATCGAAAATTTCAAACCAATATTCTAAAATTATAATATAGAAAGATTGAATTTCAATTTTACCACAAGTCTAGTATCACTTTTCAGATTTACTTTCAAATGATACAAAAGTTTGTAACTAAAAGATGAAACCCAAATCAAAACTTAAAATAAAAACACTTTATAGAATCAATTCACGTAAAAGTTTTAAAATATATATCACAAGTTACGTTAGGTGACATTCAAAAAATGTAATATATAGTTATAGAGTTTTTAACAGTACGAACAATCATATATACACATCAGTATTGAAGATCCGGCGTGTTCCCAATATCAGTTGTGTGTAAAGCTTATGGATCAACTGCACAACATCATCAGATGAGTCAAGGAAATAGCTAGCCTGCGTGTTCCCAATAGCCACAGAAGTAGGCCTCTCCCTTTACGCAACAACGGGTCGATGACACCTTCTTGGTTTTCTTGGTTAACTCGGGCTCGAAGAAGGTGTAAATGTCTTCATCCTATAATATATATATCAACCCTTGTATCAAAATCCATGGATGTAAAATTGTATAATTAACATTTGGTTACATAAGAAGCTTACCTTCCCCAAGAAATTACCAATGCATAAGACGTAATCAATTGGTGTAGTTATCGACTTATTCTGCAGTACTATTTCTCCGAGGATACGCTCCATTGCACTTCCCTAAGATAACAGAGAAGAGAGAACATATGTAGATCAAATAAAATGAGAATATATTTGGTAATTGATGATATAGAAACAAATGAAAACAATAGCATTATTTACCTTTGTTACACCAACCGAATGAACTTCAACATAGTAGCGTCCTTGGACAATATCCACTGATGCATTAGAGGTTGGTCCAGCCCACAAGTGTTGCAGCATATCTTTTGCTTGAGCTCTCCCAAATTCAGCATCTACAAATAAATAAAGATCAAGTAGTTGTCTTCGGTAGTAGAAAAAAAAACTACAATTCTAAGAAGTAAAAAAACATGTAAGAACTACAAAACAAAATGTCGTGATTTACCCACAATGTTGATTTTTGAAGTTTTGATTGACGAAAACCATTATTTCGTTACTTTAACTGTATTAGCAATTCCATTAACTCGTCGAGCATTAACCTGCACATGATCACAAATGATAAAATTAGTTTACGGGAAACCAAAAACATATAAAAGACAAAAAAAAACTATACTAAAGCTTAAGAATAAAAAGTAGGTATACAAGGAGCAGTGCCTAATAATTTGACTACGGACTAATGGGATGACTCAAACCTTATATAATGGGGGGAGAAGAAACGACGTTTAGATTGTTACATAATTTTAGGCAATCAATTGTTATTGGTATTTAATTTTTAGATCAATTGTAAGATATT
This sequence comes from Brassica nigra, assembly GCA_016432835.1. Taxonomy (NCBI): domain Eukaryota; kingdom Viridiplantae; phylum Streptophyta; class Magnoliopsida; order Brassicales; family Brassicaceae; genus Brassica; species Brassica nigra. Next base: position 7,461,418 of record CM028247.1, on the reverse strand, counting down.
GCTTGATTATTAAGCATAATATAATTAAGAATATTCCTTTTTAAAAAGAATAAATAATTGCCATATAACAGAAATGTAAAATAAAGAATGATCGATTTTTCTGTGATTTAACATTTAATTAGGTATTTTAATTAGGCATTTAATATTTAGATATTGTTTGATTTTAGCTATGATTGAATATTCCCTTTTTAAAATAATAACTGATTGCCATTAACAGAAACATAAAATAAGGAATGATTGATTTTTCTGTGATTTAACATTATTTAGGTATTTAATATTTAGATATTGTTTGATTAACTCGGATTAATTAATTTTTTTTTTTAAAAAAACACCTAAATCTGTTTCCAAACACACTAATCTCGAATTAATTAATAAAAACCATTAAAAGCACATAAACCTGTTTCCAAACACCAAAATTTAAATTAAGGCAATCCATGTATCCCAACAAATCGATTTTGTACTTCTGCTTTAATAATATAGATGTGGCAGTCTCACAATGATTTGAGAATGTCCAAACTATGTATTTTATATTTTGTTTTTTAATATAAAACTCACATGTAAGGTTCCATAAAAATATGAATTTAAAATCTAATTCTACAATAGGATATTAAGACATGATAAAAAAAATCCAAAACCAACTGATATCCAAATTAGGACTGTTTAATATGCTAAAACCGAAGAGTACCGAACAGAAATAGATAATATGGTTTTGTTTTGGTATATACCATACAAATCGAATGGATGTGATTTTATAAAAATCGTAGGATTTGGATATGGTTTGATTTATAACCGATTAAACTGAAACATGTAAATATGTATATATTTATAATGACGCATGAATATCTGTTTGTTATATGAGTTAAACTATAATTATAATTTGTAAACCACTTGAATTATAATTAAATAACAATTTACTACAACTGAGGCTTCTTATTTTCTTAGTCTTTTTTTTAATCTTTTTTCTTTATGTTAACAGTAACTAAATTGAAGTAAAGATTATAAATTTGATGGACAATAATTAGTTGAAATTCTTTACAACTTTTATTTTATTTTTAAACAAACAGAGTTGTGTTCAATCGAAGACATATTAATTTGATGAACACTAAATATGGAAGAATAGAAAAACTTTTCTTTCATGCTTCTGTTTTGTTTTTATTTTATTTTCAAAATTTAGAGCTTTGATATTAATTCTAGATTTGATTATTTTATTAGATGATAGATGCATTTTTTTGTTTTTTATTCTTTTATTTAAATATATAATATTTTTCTAATAAATGATTTGACAACATGACTCTAAAATTCGTAAAATATATAATATGATCTCAAACTTAATAATATGTTTTTGGGTATAAAATCGAATAAACTGAAAACCGACGGTATATAAACCAAATCGAACCAAAGTAAATATGGATTTAGAATAGTAGTTATATTTTACTAACCGAAATACCAAAAAAACTGAACCGAACCGAAACCAATCCGATATCCGGATTGAACACACCTATTCCAAATGGAACTGAACTATTGTTTCATTCTCCAAAACATAATAAAAATAACAACTCCATCCCGCGCAAAGCGCATGTCTTATCCTAATTAGTTATGTTTGTCAAACAAAAAGAGACTACATCTGCCACGTGATTGGTATCTTTCACACTTGATCTACACATAGTAAAAGCTTTATATGCTATTCCACTGTTTTGAGTCTTCCGCTTTAAGCATTCGGTGTGAAAACGATGTTCATTGATGATATAGCCGTTATAGGTTTGAGCATTATGTCTTGGACCAAATGCTAACTATCTTAGTTTGGTCGAATGCTCTTTTGAATTAGTAGGGATCTGATATAAACAAAAACATTATGATATCAGTGTTAATATCAATAGTTCAATACTGAGTAAAAGAGAAAGAGATATATAGAGAACTTTGTAAATACCTTTTCTTTTAGTCACTGTGAAAACCCTTCCCCATGTAACTTCCACAAAAGAGTTTGATTTCTTCTGCTACGGACGTCCTTATCTTATAAATCTTCAAGATGCATTCTGATTTACAAATCCAAAGAGTTAGAATTATTAACTAACAACCAACAATCATATATTAAATAAGAATTATTTACTAAAAATCATAACTTACTCAACATGGATTTACAACTGTCGTGTTCATTAACACATATATGTGAGCAATGTCAAGCTCTTTATCAGATAGTGTAACTTCTGCAGCCTTATGAATTGGACGCCCTTCAAGTATATGCTCATCCAAATTGGACGCCCTTCAAGTATATGCTCATCCAAATCAACATCTTCATTACGATTTGCAGACTCTAGAACTGGTACATATGTTTAGAGAAACTCCAAGAAAAAAGCAATCCATTCAGCTGCCAAGTAACCCTCTGCCATACATGCTTCTGGCCTTGCGAAGTTCTTAACATATGATTTTAGTATTTTCATGTACCTAAGTGTCCATCATAAAAGACTTTGTCAGATATTTGCTTATAACAAATATAACAACAAAATAGAAAAAAAATAACTATGTACCTTTCAAATGGATACATCCACCTAAAGTGTACCGAACCACCCAAAAGTGCTTCTCTAGCTAGATGTATAGGGAGATGGAACATTATGTCAAAAAGAGATGGAGGAAAAAACCTCTCCATTTGGCACACCGTCTCCACAAGATCAAACTCTAGTGTTATTAGCTTCTCTGGATCAATTACATGCTGACATAGTCTACTGAAGAAGTTGCATAATCTACTAACTGCACTCCTAGGTACTTTTGGCAGCAACCTTCTCAATGCAACTGGTAACAAGTTCTGCAGAAGAACATGATGATTATGAGACTTTAGACCACCAATCAGAGGAGGATCAAGTGAGACACAGTTTGCAATGTTCGCACAGTAGCCATCTAGTCCTCTGAATTCAGATAATCTCTTGCAGAATCTCTTCTTCTCTTCCTTGCTCAGCTAATAAACAGCTGGAGGTAAATACATTTTCTTCCCACATAGCTGAGTATGTAAGTTACTTCGAATCCCTATGTCCTCCAAATCTTGTCGTGCTTTCACACCATCTTTTGATTTAGCATTGTGCATCAAAAGGGAAAAAATGACATCAGAGACATTCTTTTCCACATGCATTATATCGATGTTGTGATGTACCGGCGTATCCTAACTCAACAAACAAAAACAGAAATTGGTTAGAAAATTATAAGCATTTTAAAATTGAATTTTGTCAAAAGATTTGTTGGAAACTGTCTCTTTTTTTGGGTATGTGAAAATCGTTGTCAGTTTGTGCCGACAAGGCGACAACTCCATTGTAGATGAAAATAACTGAATTTTATAATTTCACATTATAAATGTTCTTTTCTCTTTCGTTTATTTTTCTTTTTTGTTTAATACGCCAACGTCTTCTACGTATTTAAAAGAAACTGAACTGCAGGTAATAATGGGACCTTCAATTTGAAATAATTGACATAGCAGGTTATAATGGGACAAAATCCGATCAACCACCAATAGTTTTTTTGGTCTAAAAAACATGATAAACGTTTGGAGATTCACTGCAATTATTTTCAAAATATTATTTTATTATATTAATGCCAAACTTTAGAATGATTAAACGTTCAAGACAGTTCCACGTAGCTACTTTTTGTTCAAAATGATTTTTTACAAGATATTATTTTTTTAACATTAAACAAATATTAAAAAAACTAATGCGCAAAGAAAAAATTTACCATGTTAGTTATGCTATAATAAAAAATGTTAATTATGCTATATTCATTTCGGATATGTAGATTTATGAGTATTTGTCATGTGTATACACAGAACTACATAAGACCATATATTTTGGTATATCATTTCTATTGTCAAAATTTTATAATTCTGATTTTATCCCTTTTTCTGAAGCATAACTGCAACCCTACATCCTGCACTAGATCATTCCTGTAACACAATCGCTTTGCATGCTAAATTAGTCATGACAACCCATACCTACCTTACGTACACATTAGTTGATTTTACTGCCAAGAGTAATTCATCCATTTAATTTTAAATGTCTAATTGTTGCCTTAGTTACATTGAAAATTTATTATTTCTGCAAAAAAAAACAGTTTTTCTCAAGCTATATCTCTCCTTATAACCATACTATCAGCATCACCAAGATTGTTATCCTTTCAGCTCCTACAACAAAGAAATGGTTTATGCACCCCTAGTAGATTTTCCAAAGTCATTCGATTCAAGAAGCATTGACCAGATCTCAGATCAAATATTCGCAGCCTGTGAAGAACATGTTGCATTAGAATAATTCCACATCACTCATTCGGCAGAATCAACACATTCTAATGCACTAGAAGATAAGGAAATCCTCATTTGGCAGATCACTTGACCTATCTGATAAACATGCATTTTCTAGCAGATTTGGCCACTATCTACTTTCACGCCAATTGAAGGTGAAGAAGAAGCATGACTCATGTATAGTTCTGATTCGTTGGACATCCTATTTATTTTTTTCTCAATTGTAACTGGTCTTCCGTGTGGTAAATATCCCTAAATTTTTAAAAAGAAGATGAAAAAAAACATCACCGAGACACAGGATTGGCCATCACTATTCGGGAGAGTCAAACTAGTGTGTGTTTCACCGGTAATCCGTATGTTTACTGACAGAGAAATTTGTATAAAAGATATTTATCTTGCCTTTGTTTCTTCTGTCCTTTTTTGCCGACAAATCTTAAACTGAAGCTATTTAAAGAGCATACCGAAGCAATCAAAGATCTCGATAATTTCTTCCCTTTCCCATGGGGAATATTGGCATTTGATATGTTGTCATGTTGATGAGTAGTATTAAAAAGAAGGATGAGGTCTCTCTACCAAAAAAAAAAAACTATTTCAATGAAAGGTTTTGTTCACACTTTGCAATTGGTTGCGGTTGAAGCAGTACCCATACTTATAAAGTTTGTTCAAGAAGCATGCTCATCATCATCTGAAGGATTGGGCGATGATGATATCTCTGCAAAGTCGACCAAAAAAACATATGTTATCTATGATAAATCATACAAGAAAAGTTGGTTTAATATATCCGGATAGACATTGTTGTAACCGGATCCCTTTTTATGTACTAGATTTCCTACCTTTCCAAGTTGCAATTAAATCCATTTGTTGATGATGCCAATTGATGACACCAACGCTTGGCTGGTCTGACGAAGAAGAAGATGAGAAAGTTGATACTCTCGTTAATCTTATCAATCTCATCGCAATAAAATTACAAGATAAACTGTAAAATATTAAAAAGGTTTTACTATTCTCGTGAATAGCATATATATAGAGTAAGAAGGACCTAATTTCTTCCACTCACGCCTTAAAAGCTCAAGTATTTGTATCTTTTAATTTTTTTCTTTATATCTTTTCGACTAAAATAATTGATTTTGCAGGTATCCACCCAAAGGAGGACAATGGAACTGAAGCTAGAAGTGACCGGAAGAGAAGTGATCAAGCCTTCTTCACCCGCACCTCATGACAGACTCCAACTTTCCTTGTTCGATCTCAGCTGTCCACCAATCTACGTGGCAACCACCTTCTTCTTCAAATCCATCAGTACCAGAGAGTCGCCGGAGATCATATCCGGGAGACTTAAAACCTCTCTATCCGAAACTCTCTCACGTTTCTCTCCTCTAGCTGGACGACTAGAAGGCATCTCCATATGCTGCAACGACGAAGGAGTCATCTTCACCGAGGCACGCACCGATCTCCTCCTCTCAGACTTCCTGAGAAACCTCGATACAGACTCTCTTGCAGAGTTTCTCCCTGAAGTCGAGCAGGGAGAATCTGCGGGGACGTGGCCGTTGCTGAGAGTCATGGTCAGTTTCTTCGGGTCAGGATCAGGAGCCGCGGTCACTGTCGGCATCTCTCACCAGATCTGCGACGCGGCCTCGTTGTTAACCTTCGTCCGAGCCTGGGCCGCTACGGAGAAAGGGTCGACGGAAACAAGTACTGTTCCTCAGTTCGCAGGCACTACAATCTACCCTCCTCCATACACCTCTTACCAGTCTCCTTCGCTTGATGACATTTACGAGCTTCGAGGAAAATGTGTAACCAAAAGACTCCTCTTCACATCCTCTAAGATCGCTGAGCTTAAACTCAAATCCGCTACCCAAAGCGTTCCCCTGCCTACCCGCGTGGAAGCCATCACGTCACTTATTTGGAGATGTGCCGCAAAAGCCTCACGCTCTAACTCAGTCTCTCCAAAGTCAACGCTGATGACTCAAGCCATGGACTTGAGGCTTAGGATCCCCACTACCGTTTTGCCACAAAACGCAATGGGGAACCTACAATCTGCTTTCTTTCTCAAGAAAGAGGCGGAGAGCAAGCTAGAGATCGGTGAAATCGTGGCCGAGTTTAGAAAGACCAAAGAAGGTGTCAATGAGATGATCAAAGAGAATCTCCAAGGCTATGATGATGATGATGATACTACTACCATCACCACCACCACCACCAAACTTGGTCAGAACTTGTTGACTGCATTGGGAAGTTTCATGTCAGAGTACTTAAGACCGGACATAGACTTGTACACAATGTCTAGCTGGTGTAGGAAGCCTTTCTATGAGGTTGACTTCGGATGGGGTAATCCCGTATGGATGGGACCTGCTTCACATACCATCTACGATAACATAGTGTTCGTGGTGTTGATGGACTCAAAGGATGGTGAAGATGTGGAAGCTTGGGTAGGGATACCCAAACAAGACATGACTACTTTCCTATGTGATGAAGAGTTGGTTGCTTATGCCATCCTAAACCCACCGGTGCTGATCTAAATAAAGATTCCAACCCAGTCAGTTAACATCTCATCAATGTATGGGAGGGAAAAAAAATGTAATGAATATTTAATAATTGCTATATGCTTGATTTAATAAAATGTTTGGGTTTTTGCATTTTGCTATGGTTTGAATAGTGTGTGTTTATGTTGATTTACTTGGTGTGTGCGTATTACTTTAATATTGTTTATACTCTCTGGTTTGTGTTTCCCACCACCTTCTTCGGCCAATTACGAGTAACGTATTCTATTCAATCATAGTTTCCCACTTTTCCTTCTATATTATTTTCTTTCCACTTCTACCGTTTCTAACATGGACCAAAACCTAAAAAATTACGAACTCTGGCTATATAAATCTCAAATATATACAAACTCAATTGTAAGCTTCGCATATTGAAGTTTCATTGGTGGATTAAATGTCACATAGAAGATATGCGTGTGGACACGCTTCACTAGAGCTTGATTTACATAGAAGGATATTGTTTAGTGCATGCATGGTCCTCCAGAATAAGGAAAATATGTTTGTTATTACATATCAATTATAACGAATAGTTACATCCAAATCATTTGATCGTATTGTCTTGTTTCCCAGCCCAATCTTCCAATTTTCCTCACACAATACGGGAGAAATCAAAACAGTAGACGAACCAACTCCAATAGTACGCATGTTCCTTGCCTTCGACATTGTTTTCTTCTTCTTCATTGGATGCCTTGTCAGTGTCTTTCAACATCTTTGTTTCAACACCCACAATGTCTTCGAAATCCTTACAAGTTGTAGCATTTAGTTTGTTTTGAACATCTCTGGCAATCTTTTCAATCATCTCTGATTCATTGTCCCTAAGAAGAGCAAAAAAGTTACTGTGTTAATTAAACAGTCATGTGGAAATTATCCCAAATTAATCTAACTAAGGAAAAACAAACCAGTTTAGGAAGTGTTCTCCAGCAATGTTGCCCACATGGTTCCTCTCCTCCTCTGTTGTACGAGCACAAGTTGCAACGAAAGAGCTCCCAAAGTCTCCGGTCTGTTGCCGCACATCAGATGGATCTGCTCCGTAGAAGATCGTCATCACTATTTGTCCGGTCGCTTCCTTGCACTCCAAAATCTCCACCAGTTCACGCAAACACCAGCTTGAAGAAGCATATTTCTTGGAGAGGATTACAATCCAGATCCTTGATTCTCTAATCGCTTGCGTGATAGCAGGTGCAATGTTTTGACTTCTCTCGATGCCTTGATCATCGAACATGGTAATCCCACTGCAGATAAATTGCTTGCGTAGATGGCTGAGAAATGTTTTGCGCACGTCTGGTCCGTGGAAGCTCGTGAAGACGCTGTATCTCCAGTTGGGAGGCGAATAAAAAGAAGAAGAAGCCATGATAGTGAAATGGCTAGAAAAATTTAAGATCACAGTATACAAAAATATACAGGAAAATGGAAAAGGCTTATTCACCATTGACTTTTGAGAAAGAGGGAGAGATGTAGTACGAGAAGTTAATACAAACTATAATACAATTTCGATTATTATTATTCTAAACAGTACTTTTGCTCTAGATTATTATTCTTAAGTTCTCAACGGCACATATCCACATCAGAACCTTATTCAAGAAATGTAACATACATGGTATACTAACGTTTCATAACAGTATATCAAAAGTGTGAAATTAGTATAACGGTACGTAAACTACGTTTCCTTTTCAACTCTGCCTCCACATGGTTTCATCCAATTAGACCGCAACATTTTCGACCACGTCTCGGATAAACTTCCGCAAAGCCACCTGCGAAGACCCGCCTTCCATTACCGCCACGTGGCACTTATCGGCCATCTCCTTCACTCTGTTCCTAACGTCACTACCTTCCTCCATCACGCGCCTGATCGCTCTCTCTATATCCTCCGCCGCAAACGTCTCCATCTCTCCGTCCATCAAATCTCCCCTGAAGAACCTCCGTATCTCCACCGCCAATCCGAGCTCCTCCACCATCTCGAACGCGTTTATCTTCTGCTCCGCGTAGAGCGGCCACGTCACCATCGGGACGCCGAACCACAGGCTCTCGAGCACCGAGTTCCATCCACAGTGAGTCACGAAGCTCCCGATCGCCGGCTTGGCTAGCACCGCCACCTGCGGAGCCCACCCGATCACCTTCCCTCTCTCCGATGTCCGGTCCAAGAATCCCTCCGGTAAAACTTCCTCCGGATTCGCGTAGTCTCCGGGAGGCTCCGTCAGTATATCCGGCGATCCCCGGCGGAGAGACCAGAGAAACCGGTGACCGCTTCGTTCCAAAGCGACGGCTATCTCTCTCGTTTGTTCCTCGTTGAAACCTCCCATGCTCCCGAAACAGAGGAACACGACCGATCTCTCCGGCTGCTCGTCGAGCCACCGCAAAACCTCCCATTGCTTCCCTTCTACGACGTCGTTTTGGAGATGCAACAGTGGTCCCACTGGATACGCTTGAGGAAGATCATCATCACCATCACCGCCCCGGGAGAATATTTTCAAAGAGTGAGACTCCAGCTCAGCAACTGTATTTACCAAAATACCCTTCATCTTCCGGAAGTTTCGCGCTTGGTCAAAAAAGAAGGGAAGCCACGGCTTGGAGGTGAAGAGATACGGAAGAAACTTCACGGGATAAGGACGTGTCAAACACGGAAAGTCCAACTCGTTGACCGACTCGTCCAACTCGCTGACGTCATACTTCTTCTCGTCGAACATTAACTGCAGATGGAGCGAGATCCCGAGAAACGCCGCGTTCGACGTGTACATCATATACGTCGGAACTCTGAACTCGTCGGCTACTTCCATCATCGACGCGCAGAACATGTCGACGACGAATCCGGCGAGCCGCGGCGGCGGCGAGGAGGAATCATCGAGGAGTCTGGAGACTGCGTCTCTCACTTTCGGCTTCTGGTTGTCCACGTAGGCCTGAGGATCGAGAGGAACGCCGGGTGGTTGATCCGCGGCGGAGATGGTGATGTTACGGAGGCGTTCTCGAGGCGGCGTGAAAAGGGATGTGACGTGGTCGGAATCATCGGCGGAAAGGCGAGGGATGATGAGTACGGTGATTGAGAGACGATCATCTTCGTCGAGGAGTTGTTTGGCTAACTCGACGGTTGACCGGAGATGACCAATTTCCGCCGCGGGTATGAACACAAGTTCGATTTTCATTTGATATGTTTTATCTTTCTTTCCTTTTTTGGGTTTGTATTGACTGGTTTAGCCCGAAATGGTAAGGGAAGGTGTGTGTGTTTATACAGTAATTTTTGGGTCACGTAAGATGGGCCCAGCGAAATTAAATGGGTCAAGAAAAGGCTAAAATAAATTATAGCCGGCCGAGGGAAACCCTAGTTTTCGGTTTCGTCTGTGTATTTATATGCTTTTCGTCTTCTGCAAATCATAACACCTGTCTGTGTGACGTTTTCATAGGTGAGTTTATGGTTTTTTTGTTAAGTTTTTATTTTATTTTGGGGTGTGGAAGGGGTATATGGTGATGATACAATAATGTTGTGGACTAGAGTTTCAGATCTGGGCACTTCACCCAGAAGTTGAAGAGTAACCCTTGGCTGTCTGAGTATTCCCTTTCACACCAATCATTACAAAGTTTAATCCTTTGATTTATTTGAGAAAAAAAAACTAAGAAAAAGCTTTCTTTTTGTTTGAAGTTATGCTCATGTTCTTGGTTTGGTTTTAGTCGGGTATATTCAAAAAGCTTATGATGATAAAAACAAATATCTTAGCGGATTTCAGTGAGGTTAATTGATCAATGATCTGAATTTGTTACACACACTGAAGCTTTTTATATTGAGTTTGTTTTTTTTTGGGTTGAATTGTTTGTGTATTTTGATGCTGTGATGAGATAAAAGCACGAAGAGTGTAAGAAGAGCAGAGGACAATTACAAATTCTGAGAAGGGTTTGTTGTTGCCGTGAGCTTTCCTAATTAAACGACTTCTCCTTCCACTGAGCATATCAAATTTTCAGTGTTTGACTTTTTTTTTTGGCGTCCATTACCAATTCTGAAGGATCAACAGTTTCTTCAGGTATAATGGCTTGTGACGCAATATTAATTTTGTGGTATATCCTGATCATCTTGCTTTTTCTCAATGCCTTATGATCCTGGAAATGCCTCGCACATAATGTTAACATCGCTTCTCATAAAAATCATGTAATTATGCTTTACAAAGATTTGTCTACCACCAAAAGTTTTTTTTACCTCCGTGTAATGTTGTCTATCTCGTTGTCATCCTGGCTAACCTTGTAACTCTTGCCTCAATATACATTGAGGCGTTGTTGGAGCATGTAAGCGTACTTCGATGCAGACTGGTGCAAGACTACAAAATTGGTGAAACTGTTAAGTAACAGGATCAAAGGTGCTTATTGAATTGAGGTTGTTGCGAGGCCTCGAAGATATATAGAGGATGAGATTGTTGGGAGACAACTATTTGTTACAGGATTCAGTGGAAGTGATAACTGGCAGATATGTAATTATGTCTTCATTATGTTTTTGGTTTTCTCTCAAGAGATTGTGAAGGTTTTACTATTTTGGGGTGTGAAAGGATGTATGATGATGATACAATATGTTGTGGACTAGAGTTTCAGATCTGGGCTCTTCTCCCAGAAGTTGACGAGTAACCCTTGGCTGTCTGAGTATCCCCTTTCACACCAGTAAATTTGAAAAGGCAATCTTTTGGTTTTAAATCATGTTCTTGTTTTTGCCTCATCTTGGCCTATATAAAAAGATTAAGATAATAAAAACAAATATCTTAGCAGATTTCAGTGAGGTTAATTGATCAATGATCTGAATTTGTTGCACAAACCGAAGCTATTTTACTAAGTTTATAATATATATGATGCTATGAGTGTAGAGAAGGGCATATGACAATTACAGACTCTAGTAAGGTTCGTTTTTTTGAGCTAGTGATCAAAGTTCAAAGGTGCATTAGATTGAATTAAAGTCATCACTTATTCTTCTTAAATAATTGATCGATTTTCGTGAATAAATAAGAGATTTCTTTTAACATTCACCTAGATTTACTTTTTCTTATACAGTGGCTCGTGAAAAATAAATTTGGAAGTTCATTGCACAAATGAAAAAGGACCCAACATTTAGTTTTAGTTTAAGTCGAGACATGTCTAACCCTCTGTCCAAATTAGCAGGGTCAGACCCTTGGAGCCGACCGAATCTGGTATTACAGGGACCCGTAAAACTGAAACCATTCACTGTAACGGAGACGGTTTCGCCATCTAGCTTCCGACAAAACATAAAGCCTCGACGAACTCACGGAGAGAGAGAGAAAACTGACCAAACAAAACTCCAGAAATGAACCAGACGAGACGAAAGAGACGATCCGATCCACCTCTATCAAGACTCGATTCCCTCTCTCCTGAGATGCCCTTCCCGTCCTCCAAATCACCCTCACTGATCTCTCCCCGCGTCAGAAACATCTTCTTACTCCTCATCTTCTGCTCCATCATCTTCACCCTCTTCACCTACTGCACCTTCCGCCGCGACCAAATCTCCTCCATCGCTCGCTCCTTGCCTCTCTTCTCCACCCAACGCCGCCACCTACTCTTCTCGATCGCCGCCTCTCGCGACTCCTGGCTCCGCCGCAGCTCCTACGTCCGTCTCTGGTACTCTCCCAACTCCACGCGCGCCGTCGTCTTCCTCGATCGCGGCGGCGGACTCGATCCCGATCCCGATCCCGATCCCACCCTCCCTCCGGCTGTCGTCTCCCAAGACGTCTCTAGGTTCCCTTACACCTTCCCCGGCGGTCTCCGATCCGCGATCCGAGTCGCTCGCGTCGTCAAGGAGACGGTGGATCGGGGAGATAATAAAGACGTGCGGTGGTTCGTGTTCGGAGACGACGACACTGTCTTCTTCGTGGACAATCTCGTGACGGTTTTGTCTAAGTACGACCACCGGAAGTGGTGGTACGTCGGAAGTAACTCGGAGTTTTATGATCAGAACGTGAGGTACTCGTTTGATATGGCGTTTGGTGGTGGAGGGTTCGCGATCAGCGCTTCGCTTGGGAAGGTTCTTGCTAAGGTTTTGGATTCTTGTTTGATGAGGTATGCTCATATGTATGGAAGCGATTCCAGGATCTTCTCTTGCTTAGCTGAGCTTGGTGTTGCGTTGACCCACGAACCTGGGTTTCATCAGGTAACAACAAAGAAACAAACTTTCTAAAGTTTTGACAGTGATTGAGATAGTTTCTATATTTGGAAAGTTTAGTTCAATAACTGAAGTGTTAGTTAACGTGCCTTGTTTGGTTGTTTTTGGATAAGTGTAGTTAGTGTCTGAACATTACTAGTTTCAACAATGATTGAGATATTAGTTCCATTGATGCTGATTGATGAACAACAGGGTGTTTCTATATTTGGGAAGTTTAGTTCAATCACTGAAGTATTAGGTTACTTTCCTTGTGTGGTTGTTTTTGGACTAGTGTAGTTAGTGTCTGAACATTAATATTTTCAACAATGATTGATATATAGTTCCATTGATGCTGATTGATAAACAACAAAGAGTTTCTATATCTGGAAAGTTTAGCTCAATAACTGAAGTATTAATTTACTTGATTTGTTTGGTTGTTTTTGGACAAGTGTAGTCACTGTCTGAACGTTACTATATATGTGCTCTTTTTTCGTAGATTGATGTAAGAGGGAACCTATTTGGACTGCTATGTGCGCACCCGTTAGCTCCACTGGTATCACTTCATCACTTGGACGCTGTTGATCCGTTCTTTCCAAAGACAAACCGGACAGAATCCGTGGCTCGTCTCATCGGTGCTGCAAGTTTGGATTCCGCTAGGATATTGCAGCAGAGTGTGTGCTATGATTCTTCAAACATAGTGACTGTCTCGGTTGTGTGGGGATACGCTGTTCAAGTCTATGAAGGCAATAAACTCCTCCCGGATCTTCTCACCTTGCAAAAGACATTTTCTACATGGAGGAGAGGGTCAGGTGTCCGGAGCAACTATATGTTCAGCACAAGAGAGTATCCCAGAGATCCATGTGCCAGACCGCTCGTATTTTTCCTTGATAGTGTAAGATCAGATGAGACTGATGGGACATGGAGTAGCTATAAGCTTCATAATGTGGGAAACTGCCACAGAGCAGAAGCGGTTAAGCGACTACAACGGATTCGAGTTATGTCTCGTAAGCTGAAACTTAATGTTGAACAGGTATAATTTTATAAATACACCTTTGCTTCATTAAGTCTACTTTTAGTTTGGCCAGATTTATAATCTTTCTTTTTTTTTTTTTCTGAAATAAAATGGCAGATGAATCCGCCTCGCCGTCAGTGCTGTGACATCTCATCGCCTTATAACACTTCAATGGTCATTAACATAAGGCAATGCATGTCTGATGAGCTAATTGCCATGAACACTTAGCTTCTTCTTTTTTCCTCTAACCATTCACTTCAAGAATCAGCACAACAGCGCATGAGCCTAATATTCTTCTGATGTAAATCAGTGGCAGAATCCTGAGGTAAGTTTCTTATTTTAATAGAACTCTGTCTGAACAGACCTTAATGTTTTGTTTTCTTGTAGCTTGTAGGGGTGGATTAGTTTTACCTTCCAGACTAACTTCAGAAGTAAATGTCTTTATAGAAGAGACCCGAGTCCGAACCACACATAAATTCGAAAGATTGTGTATTTTCCACCAAGTTTCTTCCTTTTGGCCTAGGGGAAGAACAAAGCTCAGATCCTTCCTCTGTATATACAGTTATGCGGGCATTGATGTTTTTTTTAAAAGTTTTTGGTTATGTGAGAGTTACTTTGCTCTTTGAATGTTAACAGTTTGTTCACCAGTTTTGGAAGTTTTCATTTTTTTTTTGTTTTGTTTTCTAAATGCCAATACATTCTTCTTCATACTAAACAACAGCATTTGCCAATGCAAAACTACTTTAAATCATTCCTCTGTCTATATGATTGTGCCGGCATTGATGTTTCTCATGCTCCATCATCCAAAGTTTTTTTTTTTTTTTGTGTCATGTGAGGCACTTTACCTCTTTGAATGTTACACACGCAACCGTTGCTCTTTAAATTTATTTATTTTCTAAATACCAGAACATTATTCTTCATACTCATTAGAGTAAATCATTTCTTTTGGAAATTAAGTTTACCGATGAAGAATGCAAAAAGAGAAGCCAAGATAATGGGGAAGGCAATGAGAACGATAGCTACAAGAACCAAAGAATCATATCTGAAACCAAAGTAGTCTTCCACGAAAGCTGAAACCTTCTTCTTCTCTCTAAATGCTATTACCTCATTCTCCATATCTCCATATTGAGATGTGAGCAATCCATTCAAAACCCATGACGTAGGGCTCAAGTAATACATCCATATCCACCATTTCGGAATGCTCTGCATATCCAACAAAACTCTCATACAATTTGATCTATTACATAAGGTTTGGCACTCTTTTTTATAAAAAAAATCTTTCTCTTGGTAAGAGGTACTCACAGGTTTTGGCATGACATAACCAGCGAAGAGATTGACCATTGAGTAGAAGCCCGAACGGAGAGTAAAAGCAACGTGAATATTTGGGGTGACGACGACTAAAAGCATGCCAAAGTAATTGAATATGAGCAACGAGCAGAAGACTGAGTAGAAGCTCCAGAACACTTTGTAGACCGAGAAGTGATAGCCAACCATAGGATATACGATCACCACACATAATATAGACTGGAATAATGAGTATGGAACCTCAACCAACACCTACAAAATTTAAGGCTTCAGCTCAATGCGTAAGCCAGGTTTACTTTGTATTCCCTGTATGTGGATTGATTTGAGGAAAATGTGTTAACCTGTGCAAGGGAGTAGGCCCATGAGCTGTACATTTGAGCAAACCTTTCACGGTAGAAGACATTTCTTTCGGTTGCAATGCAGAACAACACTGTAGAGCAATTGTTCATTCCAGTGAAAAAAACCACCGTGTACATTGAGCCCAATACATTGAAAAGATCTTGTTGAGTGTTTCTGCCAAATAAGAAAGGTAAACACAGTTTGAGAAAAAAAAAACTTTAAAGAAAAATGAGAGGGAATAGACTAACATTTTCTTAGCCTTTTGCCAGAACAAAAAGCCACAGAGCACAGAGGTAAAACACATGAACATGATGCGAGTGAGATTGTAGGAAGGGTTTCTCCAATAAGAGAGTTGTTGTTTCCATAGGCATGCCTTGAACTGTTCCCAACCCGTTTGAGCATATCGCGTTGAGGAGGTTAGTTCTTCTGTTGATGTTGATGTTGATGTACCTCTCATTTGCTCTATTACTATGTTGTTCTCCCTGAAACAAACAAACAAAGGTAAGCAAGTTCCAAAGTCCAAGCAACAGTTTCAAGCAAACAACATCTATAGACTTACTTAAACAAAGAAGATTCCTTGTAGATTTGGGCCAAATCAACACCAAGTTTGTCCTCTGATGATCTTGAAGTAATGTCTAGTAGCCAAGTGGCCGGATTAGTGTTCTGTTTCATTTCCGGAACTCCAGGAATTCTCTGCAGTTGAAAATTAATATTGTGAATAATGAGAAAAAACAGTTTTAGTATATATATTATAGAAACTTTTACCATGAAGTATTCGATAACATTGCTTGAATGTTCTCCAAGAGGTCCATGATAGATAATCCTTCCTCCATTTTTCATCAAAACCAGCTGCAGTTGAATATCACATAATGTACTTTTAGAAAAGTGACTTTTAAAATGGGGATGTGTGTTATTTTTACTTATGTTACCTCATCAAATGCTTCAAAGATATCAGTTCCCGGTTGGTGAATGGTGCAAACAACAGTTCTGCCAGTCTCTGTGATGTTCTTCACAGCTCTCATCACAATCGCAGCAGCTCTTGCATCTAATCCTGTGGTTGGTTCATCCATGAATATGATTGAAGGATTGGCAACAAGCTCCACAGCTATAGTTAGTCTCTTGCGTTGTTCTGTTGTTAAACCGCTGACTCCAGGAAGTCCTACTATGGAATCTTTAATGTCCTCCAGCTCTATCGTCTCAAGAACTTCTCTGACTATTGCCTAAAAGCAAATACTCAGACTAGTGGGAGCTAAAAGGATGTAATATTTTTTTGATTTCAGACAATGACTTACCCTCTTTGTTTCTGAGTTGATGCTAGAAGGGAGTCGAAGCCAAGCAGAGTATTCCAAGGACTCTTCGATAGTTAGATTGGGAGAGTGAATATCAAACTGCTCACAGTAACCTGAAACCCTTGCAAAGGTTTCTTGGACCTTACGGTAACCACCTACTTGGATCTCTCCTTCAATGTCACCGCGGCTTTTCCTTCCAGAAAGCACATCCATCAGAGTCGTTTTACCAGCACCACTCACCCCCATGAGAGCAGTGAGAACACCAGGCTTGAATGCGCCTGTAATGTTAGAGAGAAGCTGCACCTTCTTGCCCTTTTAACAGAAACAAGAGCCACCACACATTTCAACTCTTGTCTTTTTTTTTTTAAAAGGTTCAAGAAATTTTAAGATACTCAGTTTACCTGAGGAGTCTGGACGAAATAACGGACGTCTTGAAATGTGAAAGTAAGGGGCTTGAAAGGTAATGCATTTTTTGACTGGGAAGCAACTTTAGAACTTGACTTATTATGGTTTCCTGAACTTTGAGTGTTATCATCACTACTAGACACAATCGCACGAGACCTATTTGAAGCTGAACAGGAAAAAGAAAAAGGAATCAGCCACACATATACTAACTTCTATACTCACATTTTATATAATGAGATCTCTTGTGACCTTACTCTTTAGAAATGTTAGAGCCAGTACGAAAACAATATTGAAGAAGAATGCGAAGCCAATTAAAGCACCAAATGCACTCCAGTAAGATTGATCACCAAAGTTTAGCCCTCTAGCATCAAGAACTTCTTCCCCTAACGTTCTGTTTCCAGATGTTGCCTAATGGTAACAAAGAGATGATACAAATCAATAATGAAGTAAGAATTTAGCTAGAAAATGTGAAAGTTTTGTAAAGAATTCGTTACCTGACTCCACCGTGTAGAGAAAAATTCATTTGAGGTTAGACCAATCTCAGCATATGACAATGGAGACAACCAGAAACCCCACTGAAGCCAAGCAGGCATTGACGCTGGAATATAAAAGAAAATCATCAATGAATCTTCCAAAAACTTATTATGAAACGTGTGTTTCAAGTAACAAAACTTACGTTTTCGAATGACGAATCCTCCAAATAATGAGAGAAGCACTATAGAGACTGATCCAATTGTTGTGGCAAGAACAAAATCTCGAAAGGTGGCAGCTATAGCACGGAACATTGATATACAGGAAAGGTGTAAAGCAAAGAAGATCAAGAACTGGCGAAAGAACCTGAAGAAAATAAAATTGAATGACCAATGACATAATATGTCAACGACGTCCATATAAAATGTCAATATCAGGACTATAACCATATATAATATGCTGTCTTGAATTGTACGAAACATGTTCGTGAATGCGTTATACCTGCCAATATCAGGACTATAGCCAATGACATAATATGTCAACGACGTCCACATAAACGCTTCAAGAACTGAAATGGGTATCTTTAAAATAGCTGAAGGAACTGCATAAGCCCAAGCAGGATAAAAGTACAACTCTTTCTGCTTGTAGAATACTGAAAGCCTTGAGATTGTTAGTGTGAGTTCTGGAACTCCATCAGCAAGCATTTTAAAGATTGAAAAGAACAAAGAACCCATAAGATAATTGGCATGGATAACATCTCTTTTAGAACCAGTCCTTAGATAAACCGTCATTGCAATAGATCCAATGCAAATCAACTGCAGTAAAAGGTATAAGGGTTTAAGCATGTAATGGTTAAAACAAGTATAGACTTTCTGGTAAAGAAGAAATGAACTTACGAGTACAGACTTGAATACATAAACAAAAGAGTTTCGTTTCATCAGAAGAAACTCTCTCCTTGAGCAAGCTTTTAACATATCCCAGTTACTAAGTGAGTATTTTCTTGAGCATAAAGCATCTTTCTGAGCGTGAGACTTGTCATGTGTCTTGGAGAGTTCTTCTTGTTGTTGTAACCCAAGATCAGACTTTTTGAACCTCTCTATAAATGTGTCAATGGAGACATAACAATATGGTTTGTCTATGTGACACCAATACTGTTCTTGATCTTTCCTTGAGATAACCTCCTGAAGAAATTCAGCAACAGATTTTCTAGTTGGACATTTAAACCCACAATCTTCAAAGAATCTACAAATATAATCCCTTGGACCAATGTAGATTATCTTTCCTTCTCCCATAAGGATCACATCATGGAAAAGCTCAAACGTTTCCGGTGCAGGCTGAAGCAGTGAAACCACTATGGTTCCTTCAGACAGAAGTGCATAATGTTGGAGACAAGATACAATCTGGAACGTTGTTGAGCTGTCCAACCCATTTGATATTTCATCCATGAACAGAGTTTTGATTGGACCTACTATAGTCTCACCTGCAGTAGATAACAGATACATACCAAATATGAAGTTTGTCTTCAAAGACATTAGAACCAATGTGTGAACGCTTAAGTTACCTGTAGTTAATCTTCTCTTTTGGCCACCAGATATTCCTGGTCTTGAAGTATCTCCAACCCGTGTATCTGCACAGAGACTGAGTCCTAGGATCTGATAATAATTTTAAAAAAGAAACAGATGCATTAATAACTTCTGATAAAAGATGAAAACACCTCTGAAAGTACCATACCTTTAGGATATAATCAGTTTGCAGATTAGTCTTTGAACCTTCAATAGAAGCTGCCTGTCATGATACAGATTTTTATTATTTCTAATTGGACTTCTTATTATTTTCACATGAAAGCATCATAGAACTTTACCTTCATGTATGCATCTATATCAGGATCTGGAACTATTCCTTTCAGTTTCTCCCTTCTACTAATCTCTTTCATTGTTTCTGTTAAGGTCACAAAAGTTTAAAGCAACAAGAACTCAACAAAAAAAAAAGAAACACAAGAATAATTGTTTTCCTCACCTAAACGGCTTCCTGTGCCTTGAAAACATCCTGAAAAATCGAGTGTCTCTCTCACAGTAATATCTGGAATGTGCAGATCATTTTGACTTACATAATTTGATGTTTTTTCAGGAACAAACTCTGATAATAAGTGACCGTTGTAACTAACGTCTCCTGTAGTCTGCAATGTGGAAGCAACACATGATTTTTGAACAAAAGAACTCATTTACATTGTTACGGTTATTGAATTAACAAAAATAAACCTTCAAAGAAGGGTCAAGTCTTCCAGCTAGTGCAAGTAGTAGAGTGGTTTTACCACAACTAGGAGGACCAAGCAACAAAGTCATTCTGCAAAAAAAAAAAGAAGGTATCTTTCATTGTAAAGAAAGCAAAAAATTAATGAGGAAGTACTTCAAGAATCTACCTTTTAGGCCTTACGATACCACTGACGCCATTCAAGATGCTTATGTTCTTTTCTTTCTTTAAACACATGACTCTCTGTAACAAAAATGCACATACTTAATTTTAACACGGAAACTTGAAAAAGATACAGTCTCAGAAACATTTTAATGAACACTTACAGATAGTCTGCTTGCAATAGCATTCCAAAGAGTTGGTATTGGCTTTCCATCAACTACCTCACACTCTGCTTCAACAGAAAGATCACTGAACCTCACTTCAATCGTCGGTAACTCGAGACCAACCCTACAAAATATACATTGGACTGATATCAGATATCAATAAAATTTATATTTAATATAAACATGAATGCTATCTGTTTTTCTTTTCTTTGGTAAACAGGAATGCCGTCTGTTGAATCAAGGAACAAAACATAAATAAAGAAAACATAATGATGAACTTTGAAACTTACTCATCGATTCTCTTCTTAATTTTCTGCAACAACCTGAGGTTATCATCCTCAACATGTCTAATGAGATCATCAATAAAGAGATGTCTATCAAGATCCTCAAGTTTAGAAACATCCATGACTCGCCTCTCGTTTCTCATCCCTTGTTCATCTCTGTTCCAGAACAGAGCAGTAGTGATTCTTTCAAACGTGGGTAATCTCTCAATAGCAGCCCACTGAGAGCGAACCTCCACATCATCAACATTACCATTTTCATCTCCAACTATTTGAGGCGTTGTCATCATTGGAAACAAGATACCCAAAAATATTCTACGTTACAGAAGAAGTTATATAGAGAAATGATCACAACTCAAGTGGGGGCTTCACGACATGGGCAGAAGTTAGAGGTCTTTATGCGAAGCCCCACGAGCATGGATCAACTCTGAACAAAACAAGAAATAAATGAATAAAAAAAATTGGGTGAGCGTTGAAAAAATATTAAAACAAATGGTGCAGTGTTTGAAGAAATTCTCTTGATTTGGAGAAAAGATATAATGATTGCGGCTGGAATCAACGAGGGTTCTTACTTCTTACAGTTGAAAGTAAGTACCTATTTTGTGTAGTTCTTGTCTGCTTCAAACAAGGTAAGTTTACCAAGAATCGGGTTTGATTTGAAGAGCAGTCGAAAAATCAACTGCCAAGTGGAACATGGGAAGTGGAACATGGCATGTCAGACACTAAATCATATTCAACCCAACTATTTTTGGAGAAAACGATCTTCAAGGGTACAACAAATCAAACTCCAAAAATAGGATAATATTTAACAAAAGATTTGCTTCTGGCCAGAAGATATCTATGATATTGCTATGCCACGCAGCCTGTCGAATAAGAGATGGAACCGTGTTGATAGGTTGACTACGTAAGAATAAATATAACGACGGATCCTACGGACTGCTTGATTCCCTAACATGTGAGACGTGTGATGGTCAGAATAATAATTGTTTGATTTGCTAAACGTGTAGGATATGATTTTGTGATATGCAGTACTGGTGATATGTATATGATAATATATCAATAACAGAACTTTTACAAAAGAATATCTATTTATTAATAATATGTATGATATACCAATGAAAAAACTTTATTATATATTAACAATAAAGTTTGTATATATATATTTGAGAAAATTTCATATAAATTACTCCAACTAAATTTGTAAAAACTACTCCAACTAAATTTTGTCAAAATTTTTAATATCTATTTTTTGTTATTCAACTGAATACTTATTTTGTTTATTTGAATATATTTTTTTAAATGGTGCTCATTTTTAATCAAAATTATTAGTAAGTTTCAACGAAATTTAAAAAAAAAAAAACTCCAAAATTGAAGAACAAATCTTTAAAATTTCTCATTTAATTTAAAAGTTTTAAAAATAAAGGACTAAGCTGTGGATCAACCATATTGTTTTTCTGTTAAAGGTGGATCAACCATATTTACCACCTGGATTTTCCATGTTCATCTGAAGCTCTTGAGATTTTCTGTCTATCTGCTTTTGATCAAAAGTCCCCCAAAGCTGGTTACAGGGATCACTATGGAGATTATAGGACTTGCCAATCTTCCTTTGGGTCTACGTGTTTTTGGCTCTATCTGCCGGGAAGGCCCAAAGAAGAATGGATAGGCGCACTTCCTAGACATAAGACATGTCTCGATGGGAACATTGAGACGGTGTTAATGTTCTGCATATAGCATGTTTATTCATAGGAGAGACCGAGAAGCATTAGCTACGTTGAAAAGTGTATTGCATACTTAATGGAAACCAAGCATGGCCCTAGAGGAGAAATCTCTCGTATCTAAATCTCAAGAGGAACGTTAGGTGATGCATATAATTTGGTAGAACAACTCGGTGAAGAAATATTTCGCAAAGAACACAAATGTAAGCCTAAGAAGCGTAGATTCTTTGTGGATGCTCAGCATATTTCTGATGTTCTCGCCAATAATATAGTAAGTTTTGACAGTTTTTCTTTGCTCATTAGAAGTTTTGTATGTATGTCATCAATTGCTTTATGTGACTCAGTTTCAGGGCTCTGGATCTGTTTTAGGCATAGATCTCAACATAGCTTCAATCGAGGATGAATTAAGCATGTACGAGAGAGCCTTTGAAAGGATGCCTCATCTTCAGTTCTTAAGATTCAAAAGTCCATATGTATACGGTAAGAACAACAACAAACTGATCTTGCCTGAGGGTCTGAATAATTTACCTCGTAAGCTTAGAGTACTACGTTGGGATGAGTTTCCTTTGAGATGCTTGCCTTCTAAGTTTCGTGCCGAGTCTCTTGTCATCCTTGAGATGCGGAATATCTCTATTGAGAAGCTTTGGGATTGGAAGGAAGCTCCGGTAAGTCACCTTGAACTATTTGTTTGATGAACATGAAGACTATGCGAGTAAGATTGTGAGAAGGGTTTCTCAAATACCAGCAATGTTGTTTCCTAAGGCAAGCCTTTAGTTATCTATGCTCGTGCAAACAACCGTTCTCCCAGTCTCAGTAACATTTCTCGCAGCTCTCATAACAATGGCGGCGGCTCTTGCGTCTAGCCCTGTGGTAGGTTCATCCATAGATATGATGGAAGGGTTAGCAACAAGTTACACAGCTATAGTTAGCCTTTTGCGCTGTTCTGTGGATAAACAACTAACTCCGGGAAGTCTTACCATATAATTTTTAATATCCTCAAGCTCAACTGTCTCAAGAACTTCATTGACGAGTTCGTGAAGCCAAAGCCAGAGTATATACAGCCTTGTTAAGATTCTCTTTGCGAGAGTGTGAATTTTGATTACTTACATTCTTGATCTTTGAATCGATGTTGTAGGGAAGTCGAAGCCAAGCAGAGCATTTTAAAGACCTCTTCCACTGTTATATTAGGAGAATGAATATAAAATAAAACTGTTCCAATAAACCTATCAAGATTTGCAATAATCTGTGGTGAGCATTAGCAGTATGTGGACAAAACAAAATCACACACAAAAAAAAAGTGGTCCTGACTGACTAATTACTCTTTTAATATCATGAATGATCTATTACCTCTATATACGTAAGAGCACTTCGATCGTATCTTGTATAAGAAGGTACAATTTCTATTTTTAGCCGAGCGTGCAGGTGATGTCACCAGGTGATGCAGCGTCGACCTGACCACCGCTGGTCCCGTCATGTACCTCGGTTAAATTAGTTCACGTGTTTCCCAATTTCCACGGACAAACATTAATCGTTTTTGTTGTTATTATATTTTGTTTTTTGTCGCTTTTTTGGCATTGTTCGATGCAGTTGATATTTTTTCTCCCCGCGACAATACAAATGCTCTGACTGTTTGTCACGGTATATTTTAATTTGATTTTGGCTAATATTAAACCAGTCACGTATTATTTACTTTGACTAGTTGCAATTTTTTTTTTACTTTAGTATGTTAGTTACTCTATTATTTTGATTTCATTTTTTCTGTATTAATTATTCTCGATTGTGCTCATTATTATCGATCATACTTCAAATTTGTCTTCTTATTTCCACTAATTTTATAATACAGGGTATTTGGTAGGACGAGACCCAACCAACTA
Source organism: Brassica nigra (assembly GCA_016432835.1). Lineage (NCBI taxonomy): Eukaryota > Viridiplantae > Streptophyta > Magnoliopsida > Brassicales > Brassicaceae > Brassica > Brassica nigra. Next base: position 7,437,226 of record CM028247.1, on the reverse strand, counting down.
GTCAGTCATGTGAAAGTCTGTTCATCTACGGAAAAGTTAGAGATTTATTTCGTCTAATATGTTTAGTTTTTTTAGTTATTTCGAATCCAGATCACTTAACTTACTCAAAATTCGCCTACCGTAAACCACCTATATGTGATTACTATAACTTTTTAGTTTGATGAATCATTTTTAAAAAAGGTTATTAGGGACTGAGTTTATGTAGCATTGATTGGTTTTGAGAATTGAGATTTTTTTATAAAAATTATTAGAAAATCTGTGAACTAATATTTTGCTATAGTGATTTTAATAGAGATAACATATCGTAAGTATTGTTTTTTTAGTGAAATTATTTATATTTCAAGTTTCAGTAATATTAAATTTTAATGAAATACTAATTACTAACTTTTTAAATAAGAAGAAATTTTGTATGAAATTATAAATCATTATAATTAGATATTAAGAAGAACTAGATTTTTTTCAGCCACGCTGGATTGTATGTTTTATATAATTAATTTTTTTTTGTAGGAATTTTTACATTATTTCTCCTTATATAATAGGATGAGTCTTCTTAAAGGTGCCGACAAAATATTCTCCACCAATGAAAAGGTAATTTAATTATTAATTTTATAATAGATTATTTTATTTTATTGCCATTTTGTGTTCATAATTATCATTCAATAATTCATAATTTTGTGATAATATTAGATAACTTAGAGTGAAATGTTTTGAGGGATACAAATATTTTGTTTGAAATATTATTAATTTATAATTTAATATATCTTTTAAATGTAAACGTAGTTAAAGTTTCCTTAGATAGTTAATTTATTTTGTTAAAATTTTCTACTAATTTCAAAACTCAGTAATTAATAATAAAAAGTTAAAAATTCATTAAATTATATTTGTATTACATATATTTTTACAAATCTGCATTATATTTGGAACTATTCATTTGAAGTACTTGTGGACATCCCTCATCTCGAATAATATATCTTTTTATAAATGTATAAATAATTTGAGTATTTAATTTGGAAAATCATATCTTCACTGAAATTATGTATATTGTTCAAAGAGTTACTACCTCATTTCCGGAAAATATAATTTTTTAGATTTTATTCTTGTTCCACAAAAATAGATTTTTATTTTAAGGTTCTTTTGGATACTGTTAAAATACATTAATTGAAAACATTTGAATTGACTATATATCATTGGTTCATAATTATTTGAAAGTGTATAATAAATATAAATAAAAAGTTTAATTCAAAACAGTATTTTTTTAATATGAGTGAATTGTCTAGAAAATCTTATTTTTAGAAACGGAGGAAATACTATTTAAATACAATACTAACATCAACGAATACGATATCAAAAAGAGGTAAGAGTAGCTTTTCCTTGTCTTTTCTTACTCTATTTCAACAAATGCCATATACTAAAAATATGCATCAATGCCTGAAACAGACACGCTTGAAGTCTCTAACACCACCGGCTAAGGCTGAAAGAGTGATGTAAACACCAGCTCATCCTGTTCAACCCACTCCTTGGGGTTTTGTGCATCAATCGATGCTTAGTCATTTCAAAATACATTTATAATAGTCCCATTATAATTTAGAAAACATGGGTGATCACACAATTTTGCCCGGGTGCTTGACCATTTGGTCGTTTTAAGATGTTAAAAGTGTCAACACGACCAGGAAAAAACCAAATGAATAAAGATAAGGAGGAGACTTCACGGTTGTACTTGTAGCTGATCAAACTGGTAATCTTTCAGCTTTGTCTTTGAGCTGATAATTTTGTTGGAAGCCGGAGCAGACAAAGAGAACCAAGAAGTGAATATGGGAGAAGGGAAAAGTTCGTTCCATTCTCAGCCTTGACCAATAGATCAGTAACATTTTGAGAAAGATATAATTTCATAAACCATATTACTATTTTATTAGCTTTAAATTACTTGAAAGCTAACTTGACGTTTCTTCGCTAGAGATTGTAAACACCTCCTTGAGCAACTACTTGATACTTGAAGTTCTAAGACTGGTGTGCATAAGCCTGCACCTGCAATAAGATTTCGATGAAACACTTAATCCGTTATCTATCACTTAGATAAGAGAAATCTCAGAAAATAAAGAAACTAAAGAATCATGCTACGGAGAGTCTTGTATCATCAGACTCTCAATAGAAGAAGTGTACGTCCTTCGATATAGAATGAATTCTGCAAGATATCAACTCGTTACAACATGGAAATAAAGAGAAAATGGTCTCATTCAAGATTAAAGATGTCATTATTTTCAAAATTATATTATAAAAACAATGTTAAAATTATTAGAATATATAAAACTTTAATAATAATAGAAACTCAAATTCCTAATATTATTATTTTATTTTTGATAACCGTACTGTGATAGTAATAGAAACTCAAATTCCTAATATTATTACAACAAAATTTTCTTACCATCGTCTCCCATCTGCCACTACCCCCAAGAATAAACATCTCCATTCTTATTTTCCAGATCAAAATGCGGACTTTTTCCAGCTGTTGGTGACCTCCACATAATTGAATTTAAATATATTGTGCTCTGAACTACACCAGATATATTTCTACCGTTCTCTTTTACCTGCTGCTTCGATACAGTTTTGTAACAGCGAGTTAGAAGACATGAAAGAGGAATTTTATACTATAAAGGATTATATAAATCGCAAATCTAAAAAACTACAAAACGATAAGAAAAGCAAATGATTTACTGCATCCTACCTTAGAGCTTCGACCTGCACTTGGAAGTTGGAAACATAGTCCTGACTGTCTTTAACATCAGACCTCCACAATCATCAATTAGTGATTTAAGAGTGCAGAGGAAGAAGAAAGAGAATGGATCAAACACTGAACTATCTAGTGGGCAAAAAAGTAATGACAGACACAGGCAGAAGCAACACACGTCAATTATGTCAGTAATCTCCTACAAAAGTGCACTTCTTGTCCAACAGCTGTTCCGGTTCTGCGCTGTGGCATAAATGAGGACACGAACCAAACAATTCAGTTATGTTAGTAATGAACAATGTACTGATTGAAATAAATACTGAGAGGTATACGGTTAGGAAGTCAAAAGCATGAAGAATGAGACATCGACACATACCTGTTCATCAATCATCCGCATCTCAAGCCCCATAAGGATGCCTCCTATGGAAATATTGCGAGCTTTCCAGAACGTATTAGCCTAAACAGCAACTTAGAATCTCCTGGTCCTGGAGAAACCTGACTGAATAAAAATGGAGAAGAAGCTTGCCTGGTGGTGACTGCCGTTTGGTTTGTCATGGTTTTAGGAATGAATTTAAGGAACTGAGCAAGAGATAATTGGGTTGGGGTATATATATATATAGTCAGAAGAGGGAATGGAGAGATCTGGGATGCGTTTCGACTGAGTGAGTAATGATGGTTTCTTGAAGAGACACAAATATCGTTGATTGAGAGGAGGGATATGGAGAGGTACAAAGAATTTCACTTGATGAATTAAGGAGCATTGAAGTGCCATTGTTGTAGCGTAGGAGTTACATAGGTGAAGTTGGATAGACGAACAGATATAGAGTCGCTGGAGACGTCGGAGGCGAGTAGGCTAAGGAAAAGGACGCATAGGGTTGGGTTTGAAAAGATGATGAAGACATATAATAGGCAGGCTATTTTGATGGCTTTGGATGATCCGAGGCCCATCAGGCAAACAATCCACGATGACATGGCAACTTGATCTAGTTTATAAATGATGTGGCAACTTATAAGTGGTTTGAATTAAAATGTCAACGTGGATAGGCTGAGAGATGATTATATTTTCCTTTTAATATAGGTTAGATGTCAAATTCATAAATCAATAATAATAGAATCCGAAATTTTTAATAATCATTATAAATTTAATTTGCATCTTGGCTTTACACTGCCCTCACTCGGACAGCCGCATCTATGAGCAACCGTAACAGTTTTGATCAGATGCGGAATGTAAAATTTAGTGACATTCTGACAAGTTTTCTAAGCTTACAAAATGTTATAAAAAGTCCTGAACACATACTCGAGCAAGAAAGTATCCTGTATTTCTATTCTGATAAATTTGTTTGTTTAGTACTCTAAATGCAATTTTTAATTACATTGATTACTCTGGTTGACAAACAAAAAGAAATCACATTGATTACACTGACCAAACAAATTACACTGATCGCGCCAGAAACATAAACCATTCGCAACCACATTATTAAAACATAAAATATCTTAGGTACTTTCTGTGAGCTGGCATGATTAGCAGGTGCAAGTGTGCAACTTTTCTTCTTCTGTCGTATTCATTGTTCTTATCAGTGCATTGCCTCTTTTTGCCATTCTCCAATTTCATTAAACCAAATTGAATTTATTCTCATAAACCGGTAATGCGGTATCCTTAAAACAAATCTATTCGCCTGCAACTTTATGCACTCCCTCTTTTGATAAAATGATGCTCTGAAATTTTCACACAAATTAAAAAAAAACTAAATTTTGTTCTTAAATATATTTACTCTCTTACTAACTAAAACACCTTTTCTTAACTACGAGCCAATACTATTTCTGCAAATTTAGATATTTTCAATTAATCTAAAGTAGTATTATTTGTTATAGTATTAACTAATAGAATTAAATAAAAATCTACAAAATCAATCATTTAGAGACAAAAAATCCAAAAGTTCAGTTTATTAAGTAATTGTGCATTACTGTATATGTACTTTTATTCTTGTTATAATATTTCCATGGATAGAAAACGGTTAGTATATTATATCTACAATATTCTATTATTCGAACCCTAGAAACTGAAAAAGGTCCACTTTTTCTTACTTTTGGTACACATGGATACATACTTATATGTTTGTTTCACATCAAAAACTTTATTAAAATAGTATTATAATTTAGTGGAATATATATTGGGCTGGTTTGGTTATTTTTTGCCAATGGACATCGACGTGGTATCACTGTATTAGCAATTTAGCATCCATCTTCTTTTGTTTTCGCTTTCGGTAATGCATACAGCCTATATATATGCTTCACATGTTAGTTTCCCTCGTCCACAACTTTAGCATCCAATTAAATATAAATTAAATTTGAAATTTTATTTTGTCTACTTTTATATAAGTCTCATAGTTACAAACATTTTCAACAACCTTTTTATTTGGAAAAGAAACTAAATCATAAAATTGGTTTAGTTTTTAAAAGTCAAGTTTCCAAATTTACCCCTCGAAACTCACGGGCTGCACTTCTTCCTCGCGAACCCAAACCTGTCATTCTCCAAATCATACTCCACGTGATAGTTCTGTTGCTGAAAGCTCCCGAGAATAATCGCCGGACCTCTCCGACCACCGGCGGTACTATCGGGGTTATCAGAAACCACCGTTAAACAGACGTTATCAACGCTTCCGACGAGCGTGAAGTAGTTAGACAACGGCAACTCCATTTTCGCTCCACCTTTGAACTCGAACGTTAACTCCGGCACCGTCACTGATCCCTCGCCGGAGATGTTGAAACACGGTCCAAGTCCGGTGATCTTCTCCAGTTCCTTCTCTCGGCTGTAATTCGACATCTGCGTCGCGAATGCCTCAGCAACGAGCTCGAAAACGGGTCGCTCCATGAAAGTGAACGTGGATCCGGAATCGACAATGGATCCTCCGTTTCCGTCGGGTCCCGGCGCTAAGAACTTGTAGGGAATCTTCACGCGCTTGCTTCCGACGAAGATTCGCCGGAGACTGAGGTAGTAGTACTCAAGAAACGCAGAGTTGGAGACGTTGGGGTTGTTTCGAAACGGCGTGTAGCTAAGACCCGGAGTTTTCGACCCGGTTTTATGACCCGACCCGGTATCCAGATCCAGATCGGTGCTCACGTTCGTGTCGTCGAATCTACGGGAGACCAGGCAATGCGAGAATCTCTTGAGATTCATCTGCGAAGGAAGCGACTCGGGTCCTCGTCCAAACCCGGCGATACCAGCGGGTTGTCGGGTCGAGAGAATAGAGCATCCGATGACGAAATCGGATACGGTTAGATCCGGGAAATTAAGCTTTTCTGATAGTAAAATCCCGGCCGTTGATCCTAATCCGTATTGGAGAATGTACGGTGGACAAGCGACGGTGCAGTTACGGGTGTTCGGGTCGCATCCTCTGCATTTAACATTCGATCCGAATAGGAATTTGCATTTCGGATTCTGACACCCGATAACCCGCGACGAGGAAGAGTCCTTAGGGACAAATCTTGGGATCCGGGTCGGATTAAGACCCGGGAAATTGCATCCGGAGCAGAGATACCTTGAGGTGCAAGGAAACCAGACGAGGCTGCTTCCGGTATCGAATACGAAAGGGAAGGTTTGCGACGGCGTGCCGACGCTGAGAGAGACTGAGTATCCGCCGTAGCTTTTAGGAGTAAGAGGGGATTTCACGGCGGCGGAGGAGGCGTAGAGAGGATCTTCGATGGGTTTGATGGAGCTGGGTTGTTTGAGCTGTTGGGCTCTGGCGATGGAGGAATCGGCGAGACGGCGGAGAGCGAGGTAAGGGTCGTTGTTGGGTAATTGGTCTGTGTAGTGGGAGAAAGGAGAGAGAGGTAATTTGACGGCGGAGACGATGGAGAGGAAGATTAGGAAGAAGAAGAGAGGAGGAGGAGAAGCCATTTGTGTATGTGTTGCTCTGTTTTGGCTTGGTGGCTTATGGTTTAAGTAAGAAGAAAGAAACGAAGAAGACAAGAGTGGAAAGTGGAAAAGAAGAGCGGGTAATAAAGTGGAGAATCATGTACCATCTCTGCAACTTTTTTCTTCTTTTTATAAAAATAATAATAATTATAAAAGAAAAAAATCTATTACAAATGTGCTTGTCGTTACGAGGAAACTCACTCCTATACGTGGAAATGTTTTCTTTTTGATGTCGACATGATACGTGTATCGATCGAGAGAAACCAGCCAATATGTTTGTATTTACGAAAACATGATTCGAATCGAATTTATAATGCATTATATGAAATTATGGGTTGATAAAGATTATACTATTTGATATACAACTACTGAAATCCATGTATTGATTTGTAAATACTCTTTTTTTTTGCTTATATGTAATTTTGGGTTTAGATTGATATCAATTTGAATAGAATAATTATTTTATTGCATGAACCTCAACGTTAGAAATCAACTGACCAAACAAAGCATGGTGAGTATAATATGTGTGAGTAATCGACCTCATGTATATTTTGTTGATTCTTATAAATTATGTGACCTTAAACTTCTAAAAAATGGCACGGTGATAAAACGTTTTTAAGGGTTTTTTTTTTTTTGCAAACAAGTCACCCAGAAGACATAACGATATTGGCGAAGAATCAATAGAATCAGTGATGACAATTATGAACTTGAAACAAGTGAAGTGGCCAAATAAGTAACCAGGTCTTGCCAAGTAATATTTAGGTTTACCATATAACAAACATGTACCAACAACATATAATTATAGTCAACTGAAAGTGGATTTCTTCTTTTTGACTTCTTTTTTCATTGTTAATGTTGATTAATTACTAGATATGTATTTTGATTTCCGTAGGTAATGTTTTAGAGTCCAATTTTGCTCTTTGTCGTTTGCCAAACTTCAAATATCAGTGTCAAGCTTCTTTGGATACCGTTGGCTGGTGTAAATGTGAACGCATGAAATGAGAAAGACTTTTGATGAAATTAGCCGTTAGAATTAACAAAATTACAGTGCAATTATGCAACTATTGCTAGTGTAGCCAAAACATTGATTTTTTCTTGGCAAATTTTTTCTCACGTCATACATTTAAATTAAATTATGAGTGTAGAAGTTGACAAAAAAAAAAATTGACTGTAGAATAATATCAATTGCATATATAGGACAACAGTTAGTAGTATTTTGAATCCTTTTACTTTCATTATAGTCATGTAGCCCACATCTAGAAGTAAGAGCTGTCCTAGTTAAAACTCATTCCGATATGTTTTAACGTTTTTTACACCCATTATTAACATGACTATTTTTTTTAGGCTAAATGCAACTCTTAACTATCCACGTATTTGTTAAAAAAAAAAAAAACTATCCACGTATATACCGTTTATCATTTACGGAATATCATTGCACGTATATATGAACGCATAGGATTAATGTTTACAAAATGAGCTACTTTTAGTAGTGGATTCCAAGTATAATATCAAAGGGAAGGGGATTTCAAAGGATTACAAGATAAGTGTCCAAGCTTTCAGATCATGACCATTTCTATAATATCTGTCAATAATTTTTTTTTTAAACCAACATATTGTTTTTGTAAACAATTAACCTAACTTCTTAAATATATATGAATTCATATGGTGACAAATAGATCATATACCCAAGATCGAGAAGATTTTGTTTTACAATCATTGCCAGAAATGTTAAATGTTCATTTTGAAGCTTTGAATAATCCAACGGCTTAAGTAGTTAAGAGGCTTTACGAAAGACCAGTTAATGGGCCTTAGCCCTCAACTTCTGACCTTAGTGGAAGCGCATGTTTGGGGAATTTATTTTTCTCATCTTGCGCAGGATCTGAATATTCTTGGACTCATCACCTAACAAGCCCAAACCTGGACCGCCGTATTTCTGCGACTGTAGGACTGGACTCCACGGTCTTTCTTTCTACTCAAGAATTAGTTTGTTGGCTTGTGGGATTGTTTTTGTTCTGTGGTTGAATCAGTATATATCCACTATGACACCTAGATTATTTTCCACACAATGTTCAGATTGATGATGAAACTTGACGTGATCACGATGAATATATCAAATCATCGTAAGTTTATGTTTTAATATTTGTTATTTATGAACATCATAAGCATTTGGTAGTACCACTGCAATAGTTGTCGTTTGTAGGAACTTTGTTTTGTTACAAGTAACCAATTCTATTTCTTTTAGGGTACTATTGAGAAGAAGTTTTGTATGGTTATATACGTATCTGTATGTAAAGTGATTTATCTGTAAAAGGATAGATGGTTGACGAAAAATGACAAGTTGGGTGCTAACTCGGTATCATAAACATCTACGTTTGACATTTTAGTTGTTATCTAGCTAGCACCACATATAGAAGAATTTTACTTAGAGATCATACACCTTCTGACTTTCACTACTTTTGTTCTTTCATTTCTGTTGTCATATAAAAAAAGCTCATCATTCCCGTGTTTCATGTGAATATGTGATAGGGCTTTTCCAACACAAGTTCACTGCATAATTGCAAATGCTCGATTTCGTTGACATTATAGATTCACACATGTATCCGATGATGTGATATGATACTTGTGCCGTTCAGCTAGCTTAAACTCTTGGAAAATGTAGGGAACAAGTGATGAAGAATATATTTGAACCAAACCGAACCTTTTTGGCTAAAAGTTATTTTCTAAATAAATAAACATGTTGTAATATAATTAAGTGCATAACATTAGATTAAGAAGGCTGTCATGTCAAAATTAGGACAACTTTTTTCCATTCCTCCTTTAATCTTTAAAGTTTATCTCTTTCTTTCTTAAAGTTGGGCCGTCCAAAGGAGAATTATGCCTTAATCTATTCCAGTCTATATCTTTCTCTCCCTCTTTGCTACTTCTATTCGTTTTTTTTCTTCCACATAGTCACACCGGGAGAATAAAGATGCTTATTTTGAATGCTCAGAAAGCTAAGAAAAAAAAAAGACAAAATGGGATCCCCTTTTGAGTAGATAATCCCATAATCTGCTTTTAGTACTTGATTTGGTGATAAGACTACCGTATTTTGAAATTGTTTAACAATATTGGAGGCTCTATTGTATGTCCATATAAATTCCTGGGAAAATGTTTGATTTGATAGAAACCATTGGGAAAAGTCATGCAGAAGTTCAGAACACGTATGACCTCTACGTTTCATCCAAATTGAAAATCAGTTTCAGTGTCACTTAAGACAATTTTGTTGAAGGCCAAACTCATCAAAAGTTGATATAACATTAACTAAAAGCTTTCTCAAGTGGAATGGAGAGTCTGGTCGAATTAACGATGTGTGTTTTTCTTTCTGGCGAACATATATTAGTGCTTAGAATCATATATATGGGGTCTGGTCCTGGTTAAAGCATTCACATTTTTGACTATCCTGGTGACACACTTTCTTGAAAGGATTCGGTTACACAAACGAATTTCTTTTTGGTGTGACCGAGGTTGAATGTTTTCTGTTGGAGCAAAAAAATGAGTTGAGTATTAATTACAGGATAAAGTTTGGTTGGGGTGTGCCAGAAGAAACTATCTAGATTCCTTTGCTTTCTTTCGTTCAATACACTTTTGCATTCAAATGATTTTGGTCTCAGCTTTGTATGTCTTTTGGTCTAAGCTCATAACAAAGCCCTTTCTTTTTTCCCTAATAAATGCGGACAGCGTGGAAAGAACAATTGCCAGTTTCATTTTAACGTGTAACAAGCACAATATGTTAAGCTAGACGAGCTTCCAACCTAAAACCAATTGGTGATAAATGGAGTGGCTCATCTATCTTATATACTACTAGGGATCCCTTCCAATACCCGATGTGGGACCTTTGTCCCTAATACGCCCCCTCGAGATGATGACTTTTTGAGCGTCAATCTCGGAATACTTGGGCAAGGATCGATGGGCCGACTTTGGGCTGGATCGATAATGGATCGGGTTGGATTGTTCGGATCGGGCTCTGATACGATGTTAAGCTAGATGAGCTTCCAACCTAAAACCAATTGGTGATAAATGGAGTGGCTCATCTATCTTATATACTACTAGGGATCCCTTCCAATACCCGATGTGGGACCTTTGTCCCTAATACAATACTCGGTAAGTAATTTTTAAAATCTGATGCAAAATATTCTGTGTTGATTTGTAAAAGACCAAACTCATCAAAAGTTGATGGCTACATTGGCTAAATCTTTAGCAAGTGGGCTGGATAGACGGGTTGATTTCACATTATGTTCTTCTCGTAAACGCAAGTGCTTTAGAATCTGGGGTCTGATCCTCGTTAAAGCAATTTATATTTGACTGTTGTGGTCATAAACTTTCTCGAAAAGATTGGTTTATGCAAATAGTTTTTTTTTTCTTTTGTGATAGAGTTTGAATCTTTTACTTAGGGCAAACAATATTTGCTAATTTTTATTAAAGGAGTAAAGGGTTAATTGGGTGTGCCTGAGGCAACCATCTAATTCCTTTGCCCTCATCATTCTAAACACTTTTGCATTCAAATGATTTTGATCTCCCTTTGGATCTCTTTTGGGTCTAACCTAATAAACGCAGCCCCTTTCCTCCATTTTTTCTGCCTTATAATCAGTTAATGAGTTATGTTTTTTCTTACAACTTTTCTATTTGGTCACAAGTCTTCTTCTTTTTTTTTTTGTCATTAAATTCATCTCCAACCCAATACTAAAATCCTATTTTAACAAGATTTTCACACAGAAGCCTTTTCAACCTACCACTTAAGTCACACTATCTTAGTCTAGTATTATAATTTTACACCAAATTTGGTGTGAAACTATTCATCACACTAAACATTTTTTATTTATTTTATTAATAAAGTATACAATTATATAAATAATAAAAAGAAAATAAATACATTTAAATAATAAAATTTAATATTTATAGTAGAATATTATATGTATTTAAATTATTTGATTAAATATGTTATTTAAATATCATATATATTGAAATAATATATATTTTATTTTTAAAATATTTTATCGTAATGTATTTTTATGTAATATAATATTATAAAAATAATTGTTTATATTTTAAATATTAAATAATATCAGAAGTTATATAAAATGATTTTTATTTGAAATTTTGTGTTGTGGTTGAAAAATAATTTTTAGTATTAAAACTACATTAAAATAATATGGTTTAAATACTGAATAGTGTTATGTGTTGGAGATGTCTTAAACATTTATCCACTGTCTGTCTCATGAAAACCTCGAAAATTCATCAAAGGGACTTTATAGAACTAAATGATCTTATACGTAATCTTATACGTAAGCAAAGTTTATAATATTTATTTAGCCCTATTAACGTTTATGATAAATAGAAGAAATAAAAACTTTTTTTGTGTATGACCTAGCGTTCACAATAATTATGTCATATTATCTTCCAGAAAAAAACATTTAATCATTTTTTAATTTCAAAATGTTCACTTGCTTTTCCTGAATAATGATTGTAGGATCATTTCTGTCTTTGTTCTATGGCACAACATATTTGTGTTTTTCTCATTTTGGGCTGATACGTATATGCATATGGGTAAATGATGCTTTAGCTTCTTTTGTAGAAGCATTGGGAGAGGAAGTGAGTTTAGTAGAACTCGTTGCAGGGAATAGTGGCTTTCAGGTGAAGGCTTAAATAAAAACAACACTACAAGAAAAATGACTTTTAATAGCGGACGAAAAACGTTATCTAACAATACGATAGCGGTTTATGAAACGCTGTATCATCGCCTGTCATAGTAGGTCAGACACTTTAGATAACGTTTTTTCGTGCTGCTATCTATTGGTTATATATTATAGCTTTTTGTATGCAATTAAATATTCTTTAATAGCGTGTTTTCTTGATGATTACATTAAATTTTTTATTTTGAAATTATTTTTAGTTTAATTATTTAAAAATAAAATAATTAAAATTCAAAATATTTTATATATTTAAAATTCTTTATTATTTAAATTTATTTACAACTAAATTGGTTTACAAAAATAAAATATAAGAAAATAAATCTAATTAAATAAAAAGGTACTAAACCAAATGAACCAAAAACCTAAACCTAACCAAAACTTAAACCTAATTAATAACAACAAAGTGCGCACACCACCACCTTCACGTCTTCTTCATCTTCCAATCATCACCGGCCGACCACCGACCACCACCTTCGCCGTCGTCTTCTTCAATGGCCTTTGTTGTCATCCTCTCCTCCCTCCACGATGCTTGCTCGTCGTCGTCCTAATACCCAGCTTCTCCGTAGCCTCCTCGCCGCAACCCCCATGACCACCACCACCTCTTGTCTCTTCTCCACTGCGTATATGTCTCCCCCACCTCCTTGCTTCTCGGAATCCACTCAACCCGACGGAGCAGACAAGATTCTATGAAAATCGGAGGCGCTTCTCTAACAGTCTCCGTCTTGGTGTCTCGTCAGTCGATGGCGGTTGCCTCCGTTCAAGGACGATGGGGTTCTAGGGTTTGTCTCCGACGGCGCTGATTCTTCTCATGGGGCGGAGCTGTAGAGGGCGTGTTCTTCCTTGGACTTTGAGCGGCGACTCTCCAAAGCGAGATACAGAGGTTGAGGCTCCGGTTCGGCGAAGTCGCGAACGTGATTGCAGGTGACTTGTGGTGGTGAGAGACGGTTGAAATGATGGGAGAGATGGTGGACCGTACGCCATGGATGGTGCAGAGAGAAGAAAAAAAATGAATCTGTTAGATGAGGTATAGAGAAAATCGTTCAATATTGTGACAAAAAAAAGACAAAAGCTTACAGAGTAAGCTAAATGAGAAAAGACATATTGATTCTTAGCCATTGATTTATGTAATCCAATGGCCAAAAATAGAGATCCCTGATTTCAAGAATCAACCAATAAGAAATGAGCATCAGGATAATGACTCTAGACCTTTAGATCATAATTATTCAATGGCCCAAAGAAAACAACACATTTATTTTATCTATAATTGTTTTAGAAATTGTTTGAACTTAAAAATTAGATAACATATTTAACATTTCAAATATAAACTTGTGTAATTTGAATTTTGTAGTTATATAATTAAAGAAAAAATGATTTGGTAATTTTGTGTTTATGTTAAAAAAATAAAATTCAAATTTTAAGGTTTTAAGTTTATTGTGTTTGTTTAGGGTTTAAGAGTTTAAGTTTTTTTTTTTGATAAAAAAGTTTAAGGTTTTGTGTTGAAATTCTGTGAGTATACATATAATAGATTTATCTTGGTTTTAACGTATGTTTTATAGTATTGAAATTTTAGAACTATCAAATATGAAGTTTAGGATTTTAGATTTAGAGGTAATGTATGATATAGGGTTTGGATTTAATGTATATAGGTTTGGTGTTTAATTTTAAAATATTTAAGTTTATAATTTTATATTTAAGATTTGGAGTAAGTTCTAAAATATTATAAAGACTATTAGTGTTTAAATTTGGTTTTTTAAAGTATAGGGTTCAGAAGTTTGTTTAGGGTTTAGGGATTCAAAAAGTACGCTATTATAACGTTTATTATTTTATGTGCTATTAAATGTACGCTATCATAGCGTTTCCAATTATGCCGCTTTAACATAGCGTTTCCAAAAATACAAACGCTATCTAAAATTAACGGATATGGCAACCATAGCAGAAAGCGAAAAAACGCTATCCTGATCTGCTATTAAAACGCATTTTTCTTGTAGTGCAAGTAAAAAAATTGTATAAAAGATGATTGGGAAATGAAAGGAAGATATCTTGTTTCTTGAGAGGATATTGTAATTTTACTTGTATTCTACAGTTTCCATCACAAAAGAGATAATATATTTACTATTTTATTAGTCTTTTAGGATATTGATATCTATAGTGGGAATATAGCTTATATGATTCTGTTAATACCGAAGTGTATAGATCTTATTGAAGATTCCTAGGCAAAGTTGAATGGTGTTACATTTTTCTCTTCTTTCTATGCAGTGGCATGCTTCATATGTTAGAGAGAGAAGTTTTCACGAAAGTAGAAGTATTAGACCATTTCTAAAAGACACTCTATAATTTCAAATAAAAATTTTTGCTCTCAAAAAAGAAACTTCAAAACTTCAAATTTAAAATTTTGAGTAGTGAAACTTCAGATATAGAGTGTCACTATTCAAAACTTCAAATTTAAAGTTTCATATTTTTATTGCATTTTGGTCCTAACATTTATATACTATATTTATGATTCTTAAATATTTTGTCATTTAATATTTTTTATCCTTCAAAATTTTATAACTCATAAATATTTCAAATTTGTTTTTATAAATTTTATTTTTACAAATAAAATTTTAATAAAATAATAAAATAAGTTTTTTGAAAAAATAGATTTAGATAACAAAAATATTAGAAAAGAAACTTAACAAATGCACTAATTGATCATATATGGAAGTATTACGAAAATAGTTTTATAGAATAATGTAGTATTTTACTTGTAATTTAATATTTAATCATGTATTTCCATGTAAAATTTTATATTTTAATGTATCATTTTGTTAATTAATATTTCTATAATAATTTTAGTGTATGTGTTATTTATTTATAAAGTTTTATGAATTTAAATTAAGTATCGTAAATATAAGGACCATAATATAAAATATAAATTCTTTTGAAGTTAAATTTGAAGTTTTATTTTTGGAGAAGATTAGCTTAAAACTTCAAAATAGAGTGTCTTTTTGGAGATGCTCTAATAGGTAAACCTCTCTATCTCCTTACTCTCTAACCTCATTTCTATTTTTTTTTTAAGTATAATAGGTAAAGCTCATTGTACCAATTACTGCAATGATCTCATGTTTGAATAATTCATACTCGAAATCATTTCTTTTTGTTCATAGAATTAAACAATTCCTAATCACTTTATATTATGTGGGTCTTCATTGAACACTAAATGAATTTGTGTTTTTTTCTCAATGGATTCTTGAAAGATTTGATAGGCATCTGCATCTGTTTAAATTTGTTTGCGTATATATTCAGTGTTTTCAAGTTAAGATATAAAATCATAAATTACATTTTGGTTAGTGGTCCGAGAATCAAACATTTCTTATCTCTTAATTATGTTCCAATTATAGAATACTGAGTCCAAATCTGCTTCTAAGAATAAATATATGTTGTTTTCTTGAATAACCTTTTTGTCACTGTTTTTCTTGAATAACCTATTTACTATTATTTCGATTTGGGCGTGAGTTCCTGTTACTGACTGAAACTTTGATTTCATAAGGCTCATGAAAATGATTGGCCGTGTTGATAGGAGATACAATCAAAGACTGTCCCCACCAAGAGACTGGCTTATGCGCTTTCTTTGAATACTTTTCTTGTTCAAAACACCTTCGTTTCTCTTCTCTCTCGTCTTTAAAATGAAAGTTATAGTCCAAAAGCTACACACTTTTATGAAATCAACGAAAGCAAATGATGTCTGTGATGGGTCAGATGGTTTGATTAGGATTAGCTCTTTAGTTTTTAGGGGGTTGAGTTTCTAAATACCATACAAAAGAATTATTAAATTCAAAGACCAGGGTAGTGATCCTTGTGTTGTTTTATGTTTCTTGCCCCTAAGAGTTAGAATGGTAAAAAATTATTATGCTTGATAGCATTCGGAAACTAAATTTCAATATCATTTCAGATGTGTAATTGGCTGAGTAAACATAGTCTTGAACGTTTTTCTTTTCGAAAGTTTGATAGGCTGAAAACTACATAATTGGTTACCAGTCTTCAATATTGTTCATCAAGCAAGTGACTTGTGATTATCTTTTGGAATAGAATTTAATATTTCATTTTCCTTGTTTATTGATAACTTATATTACTTGGCAATGAGATTGTAAATCTATTCATATACAATCTGCCGGAATAAATGTTAACGTTTACTAAACTCTTTTGCTTGAATAAAACCAAAATATTCTTAATAAAAAGTATGCTTATTGACACATTAGTTGGCTAAAATATGTAAATAGATGTTTTACACAAATCTGTTCATTCCGATGTTTTCGTGGCTCCTATGTTGTTGCTAACATGTGATGCTGAGTTTAGCTTACGTGACTGGATCAAGATTACGAGACTGTTGTCTGAAAAGGTATTGGGACTTGGCTAGTCTTAGCTTAAGGTGCTAAAAGATAGACTGATGCCCCTGATTATATCCCAAATATTTTCTTCAAGTGCTATTGGGGATATTATTTAATATATATATGAAATCATATAAATGAATGATGATTTGCATCTTTAATTAGGTTCTTTTCTAATAAGTGATACACTTTGCAGAAAAGAGAGAGACCCACTAAGCTGCAGTACCCATTACATCTTTTTTTTTGTGAAATTTGAGAAAGAAAAGAATATAAGGGCAAAGCTGAGTTACCTTTGCCTTTTGATACTGCTTTGTCATCACATGCATTCCACTTTGCACTACAAAATCAACTTTGGACCCTCAAAAAACCTCCAAAATTTTGCCTCTATCACAAGAAAAGCATACACATTTTCTCCTCCCTCGTATATTTGACGACCAAACACTTCTCTTTCTCTCCCTCTTTCTTTTCAGCTCTTCCCTTGATCTCTCTCTCTCTCGCTCTCTCTTTCCTTACTCTGCTATTAGGTTTAATACTTAGCCCCACACCCATACATAAACAGTCAATAGATCCTTCTTTTTTGAAGGTTTTCAATATTTAAGATAAATGGAATGAAGCTATACCCTTGAAGCCTTTACCATAGACATCTCACTTCTCAGTTCTAGCTAGTACTACCCCCATTTGGTGTTCCTAATTAGGGCTGTCACCATGAAAGCTGGGGGATGCACGGTGGAACAAGCCCTCACGCCTGAAGCTGCAAACGTGGTGAAACAATCCATGGGCTTGGCTAGAAGGAGAGGACATGCTCAGGTCACCCCTCTCCATGTGGCTAGCACCATGCTGTCTGCTCCAACGGGTTTACTTAGAACAGCTTGCCTCCAATCTCACACGCACCCTCTTCAATGCAGAGCCCTAGAGCTCTGCTTCAACGTGGCTCTAAACCGCCTCCCGACCTCCACGGGGAGTCCCATGTTAGGGATTCAAACTTCCCGTTTCCCTTCTATCTCTAACGCTCTCGGTGCAGCTTTCAAACGCGCGCAGGCTCACCAGCGGCGTGGAACCATCGAGAGCCAGCAGCAACCGATCTTAGCAGTCAAGATTGAAGTGGAGCAGCTCATAATATCCATCCTCGATGATCCTAGCGTGAGTAGAGTGATGAGAGAAGCTGGTTTCTCGAGTCCTCAAGTGAAGAGCAAAGTCGAGCAAGCTGTTTCTTTAGAGAGTTCCTCGAAAACAATATCCACGAGTAAACCCAAAGAACGGCATGAGTTGTTAACTCCTGTCAGGGACGAGGATGTCATGAACGTTATAGACAATCTAGTCGACAAAAGGAAGAGGAACTTCGTGATCGTGGGTGAGTGTTTAGCCACTGTTGAAAAAGTTGTGAGATCGGTGATGGAGAAAGTTGATAAAAAGGACGTGCCCGAAGCTTTAAAGGACGTTAAGTTTATAACGTTATCGTTCTCATCGTTCGGACAACCTAGTAGATCCGACGTGGAGCATAAGCTAAAGGAGTTGGAGACACTCGTGAGGAGCTGTGTCGGAAAAGGAGTGATTCTAAATCTTGGAGACCTAAACTGGTTCGTAGAGTCTAGAACAAAAAGTTCTTTGATGTGTAATACTAATAACGACAACAACTACTGTGCTGTGGAGCATATGATAGTGGAGATTGGGAAGCTGGCTCGTGGGTTGCTAATGGTAGATCATGGAAGGTTTTGGTTAATGGGTCTTGCGACTTCACAGACTTACGTGAGATGCAAGTCTGGTCAACCCTCGCTTGAGTCCCTTTGGTCTCTCACCACCCTAACTATTCCCACGACTAGTAGTAGCCTCCGGTCGAGTCTTGTCTCCGAGAGGTAAAGTCTTCTCCTTTTGATACGCTCAATCAACATTTAGAGACTAGAAATATGTTTTTGATTTTTTTAATAATTTTTGTTGGATATGTTCTAACAATTTTGTCTCTTTGTTCGAAAAGGACAATTTCACCTATAGTGTTTTTGCTTTATGTGGTGATCGTCTAAAAGAGCGGTGAAACAACGTGCATCCTTTTCGTACCTTTTCTATAAAATTCTAGTATAATTTTATCTGCTTTCTTGTGAGAAATACTAATAGAAGATTGAAGAAAATACGTTACTTCATTTCAGTTTTAAGTTAAAAGTTTAAATTAAAATTTTACTTTTCACCTACTAACTGTAGATAAACTGGATAGCAATAATGTGTTTTTTTTAAAACTAATTATGTGTATGTTACGGACCAAAATATTGAAATTCATAAATTTTCTAATCCAAATTTAATACATAAATAAAATTATAGTGATAATAAATATGCTAGAATAAAATCGATTTACTCTTCAATTTTTTCCATTATTCGGATTATATTAACAAATGTGTATAATGTAAACCTTTCTTATCCAAATGTAACACGTAAATATAAATATGTAATAATGAATATGCAATAATACTATTAGCTTGTTCTTCGAATCTTTTCATTTATTCTTCAGGGTTTTCACAATCTTGATCTTGCTTCCCAATTTATCCCCAATAATTTTGTTTTCAAAGCAGGGAGCTTGAAGTCAAGAAATCAGAGAGCTTACCTCTGCAGCTGCATTCATCAGAGGATCAGCTCAGCTTCTGTGAGGAGTGTTCTGTCAAATTCGAAGAAGAAGCTCGGTTCTTGCGATGCAAGAATAACAACAGCAATGTAAACACTGCAGTTTTACCGGCTTGGCTTCAGCAATACAAGAAGGAGAATCAAAATAGTCACAATGTGAGTTTGCATAACACCAACATTAATTAATGTTTCCTTCTCATTTTGTTCTCTTTTAAGAGCGTCTATGTTTGATTCTTGGCAGGATTCAGATTCTAAGAAAGAACTTGTGGTTAAGTGGAACACAATCTGCCATGCAATCCACAATAGACCATCCTTAAAAACACTCACACTATCTTCTTCCTTTTCTGGTTCCACCCAACCTTCTAGTACTCTGCATCATCTTCAAACCATTGGTGATTCCGTGACTCCTGATGCATTCCCCTTAAGAGTGTTCCTTCCAGAGCTTCTATCTTCGAATCCTAACTCAACAGTTAACTCAGAAGCTTCTTCAAGCGACGGAATGGAAGTGGAACATGCCTCTTCTAGGTTTAAAGAAATGAATGCTGAAAACCTAGCAGTACTATTTGATGCCTTGCATAGTACGGTACCATGGCAAATGGATATAATCTCAGAGATAGCGAAAACAGTCTTGAAATGCAGATCAGGCTCGAGTACGAGAACAATCAACGGAGGAAAAGATGTAAAAGTAGATACATGGATGTTCTTTCAAGGTCTTGATGTAGAGGCTAAAGAGAAGATCGCTAGAGAATTGGCTAAACTCGTGTTTGGTTCGCAAGACAGCTTTGTCTCCATATGTCTGAGCAGTTTCTCATCGAAAGATTTGAGGAACAAGAGGTCGAGAGATGAACAGAACTGGAGTTACATTGAGAGATTCTCTGAAGCTGTTTGGTCTGATCCAAACAGAGTGTTCTTAGTGGAGGATATAGAGCAAGCTGACTATTTGTCTCAAAAGGGTTTTAGGAGAGCTATTGAGAGAGGAAGAGTTTGTAATTCAAGTGGTGAAGAAGCTTTGCTTAGAGATGCTATTGTGATCTTGAGCTGTGAAAGATTCAGCTCAAGATCAAAAGCTTGTTCTCCTCTGGTTAATGAGATATCGGACGGTTCAGATCAGTCTGAGGACAAGAACGTTGTTACTTGCGTCGCACTTGATCTTAACCTCTCTCTTGACGATGACGTTTGCGAAGAAGATTCATGCGATGAGATTAGCTTGCTTGAAGCTGTGGATGCACGGTTTGAGTTTAAGTGTTCATCAACATAACATCATGCATGTAGCATGTGAGCATGCATACAACATGGCCTATTTTATGAACACAAACATGATCTAATCGATTTACATCATGCGTTATTATTTGTTTCCTTAGGATTTATCTTTCACTGGGACAATACTTTGGGTTAAACGTGTAGTTTTATAATTTTTTTATTTGGCTTAGGAAATTTCTAGAAGGATATGGGAAGCTGGATAATTTCTTTCATATTTTTTCTTTAATGTAAAATTATCATATTATGGTCGTAGACTATATTTTGGCAGGAAAAACTGTCTGAAGAAAAATTGTTGACATTTAATTTGAAATTAATGATTTTTTTTTAGTGGAACTATCAATATAAGCCATAGCTGAAAGCAGATTCGTAGCACCTGGTATAAGTTTGTTGGTTGTTGTATTTTTCTCCCTCGAAATATGTTGGACGGAATTAAACCAAGCTTTATGAATTTGTCGATATATCATCAGAGTGACTTATTTTCCTGATTTTCTTTGTCTTTTAAGAAATAGTTCCACAGTTCCATTGCTAATATTCACTTTGACTGTTTTTGCTGTTGTTAATATTGCATAAAGGCTTTATCTAAAAATATATATAATTAATTTTGTGTGTTTAAACGTAAGTTTTATATCATTTTTTTTTGAGAAAGGACATTATCTTCTTATATATAATAATTGATTTTCTAACTTAAGTTTCATATATATAAATTTGTGGTTGCATAAAAGTATAGGAAAATCTCCACCACAACACTTTTAAAAATTTATTAAAAATAGCATATAAAGATACAAATACCAAATAACACTTATTTGACGAAGAAAATACCAAATTGCCTAATCACTAAACCGAACCTAATATATAATTAAAATATTTTTAATATTTTTTAATTAGTGCTATTATAAAATAATTATATCAACGTGCTATTTTTTAAACAAGAGATATTTCAATATTATCTCAGGGTATTTATTTAATAGTTTTCATATTTATGTTCAGTTGATTGCCAATGCAAGTTGCAACTTCAGTTCTTCTATTTGAATCCAAAGCTGGGATCTTAAATAATTTTAAAAATCAAGTTTGTACTCTAACCTAAAAGAGAAGAAGAAGACAAACCAAACTTAAGCTAGAAGAAAAAAAGCTTAAGCTAGAAGAAAGAACATGCAAATAAGATATGCGACAGTATACTAATCACTTTTTGACAAAGAAAATATACTTATTACTTAATGCACAACTTATCATAAAACATATTATTATCATTCTCCTTTTACTTGTCATTAACTATGACAATGATTTGATAAAACTTCATCCACTTCGTAATAAGTGACTTCATTATATAATAAGATATATATTAATATATATATATATATATACAATACAAAATCAAATAAATTTTATTTATTTGTTTCTACAATTTATTGTTGTCGTTTTGATGGTTATATATGCTGTATAACATATATATAAACTTTAGGAGTTTTGCTGTGTTATACAGGTGGCATCTTTGTCAGCTTGGGAATGGTATTGTCACAGCTCTTATTCAAGCCTTCCTTTTATCCATCCGCTTATAGACGTCCAGGTTCACATTGGCTCTTTAATCTCTGGTTATCTTCATTCTTTTGAATGGAATGCAATGCTAGATGTGTGGATGAATCTGACTTTAGTTGGTAATATACTGATGGACTCAGTGTTCTTTGGCTATATCTTTGTGTCTCTTAGTGGTTTTTATGTTGCGGTGATGCAATTCCTCACTGCAGTATGCAGTCCGATTATTGTATTCAACCTGGTTTGTGGTGCAGCTTCTGTGTTTTTCTCTATTTGGTGGCAGTTGAAAGAGAAGATCATTGTGATCTGTAGCTTGGTGAATATGGTTATGGTGGGTATTGATTGCCCGCTTGGCTCCTGTTTGGAGCAGTCTCTTTTCCCAATTGTTCTCCATGTATGGAGTGGACGGGATAAACATGTGTGGCTGGTATTGCAAGGATTCTCCTCCCGGCTAATGCTCTGCTCTGCCTCTAGTGCAGTGGTTGTGACTCTTAGGGTTACACGAGATGCAATCTTTCAAGAAATTTATGAAACCGTTGTGATGCGATTTCTAATGTTTACTTGTTGTGATCTTTATTTTCATTATATCTTATGTTTTATCTGTTTTGTATTCTATTCGGCTGTTATAGCTTTGTTGTACTCTCCTTTCATGGAGCTTAAACTCTTCTAAGTTCAATACAAGTTGGTTTGATCAAAAAAAAAAAAAAAAAACTTTAGGAGATTTGCAAGTTTCTTTGAAAAACTGTACACTCAACGAAAAGATCGTCCAATATGAAAAAGACGGATATAATCTAGACAAACCATAATCAACCAGTTATATGTCTGAATATAAAGCATACAAAATTGGTCATTGTTTCCTTTAGAATCCAAGACAACTTAATTGATATTATCATACCCAAAAAAAAAACTAGATTGATATTACAGATCTCCACAAACTTTATTGCTTCTCTGTTTCATTTCATTTTTTTTTCCTTCTTTCCCAAGAGAAAGGAAGAAGCCACCACTTAGAATCTTAAAACTGCTTTTCTCTATTTCTCTTTTGCCTTTTGTGAGTTTAGTTTTCTTTTAAATCTCAGAGGTTTGGGGTTAGCTCTAGCCTCTATGCACATCCCTTAGATCCAGGATTAGAATATGTATGGAACACTTTTGTGACTGAATCTCCTTTCACAAACTTGAAATGTAAGGTAAACTTTTTTCGCTTGGATCATATATTGCGTCTAGTGGGCAAAAGACCGGATACTATAAAACATATTCATGTTGTAAATCTGCCCATCAATTCATGCTGTAAATCTGCCCATCAATTCATGCATGGAATCTAAATTTTATCCTGAAAAACAGGTAAAGTTAAGCATGATCTTGGAAAAGTATATAGTAAATCTATATACAAAAATTGCAGAAAGTGGGTGATCCTTTTAAAGCACAAGAGAAAAAGAGAGTAAAAAGCTAAATTCTATCTCTCTGCTTTTGGGAGTTTTTAAGCTTTTAAGAGTAGCCTGTGATGGGCATTTGGTCATTACAGAACTGAACTTTGATCCCATCTTTTTTTATCTTTAAGAAAAGCAATAAAAACATACTAACTTTTCTCCTCGTGGTAGCTTTTGTTTTCTTGTTGATTGAATAAGAAAAAAAGGAGAATTGTACAAGCCATTTATTAAAACGTAAGCACATGAACCCAACTAAGTAAAACTTTAGTTTTATTCAACTGAGAGCTGATGGCATAAAAGAACTTTAGAGCCTCTAGCCAAAATATATATCTCTTGATGAGTCAAGGGCCTAAACCTCTTATTCACAACTTTTCTTTGAGCATTTTCCTAAATCATAAAGAAGAATTTGAATACTTCAAAGGCATATTATGGGTAGAATTCCAATAAAATTATTTTAAAATAGTTCTTAACTTAGTACCAAATAAATCAGTCATGTATCTTTTGGGAATCTCTAACGGCATCAACCAAAATGCTGTTCGATTATTTGTTGTAGCATTAGTGTTCAGACGCGGGGATTGGTTGTATCCTTCATTGATCAAAAAAAATTTAGCTGCTACTTTTGGTGAATTCGTAAGAATATGCTCAATTTAAAGAGAAAGACTGGCATTACAAGAAGCTCTAACCTGCTGCATTGCCAAGGGAAACCGGTGTGTGCTTTGCAAATCCGGTTCACTTCAACTCATAAGAGCCTTGAATGAGGAAGCTCCCATCTCAGAGGTATATGGCATCGTCTCTGCTATTTTAAATCTAGTGTTTGCTTTTGATTATGTATCTTTCGTTTGGATTCAGCAAACTGAAAACAAGGCTGCTGATGCTCTAGCAAAGCAAACCTTGTTAGATGAAGCCTTTGTACCTGCTCTCATGAATTTTGGGGCTTAAGTTTCTAATGCAAGTTGTGTCACTAAAAAAAAAGAATGATGATCGATATTGCCCGGTTGTATATATATGTGAGAAAAAGTTATGTTTTTCACTTTACTGTTTTGACAAATAAAATGAAAATGTTGAGAAAGTGGGCGATTCATAGACTCATAGTTTCCATAGGTCTATATCGTTTCTGCTGAAAAATTGTGCACATATATTTAAAATGATTCCTAATTATCTTTCCATCAATTCTATAACATTCCATACATCTACAATTGCTACTCTAATACTATAACATCGATTGTCAAGAATGTGACGTTAAATTCATTGAACTCAATCAAAATATTAATTGTGATTCTTTACAACATCCCATTCCATTTGGCTTTGAGCTTTATTTCTCTATAGATGAATCCTTTTTCGAATCTGATGGTCGATTCACCGCCGTTGTATGACTTGTTGTCAAAAGATATAACCATGATCGCAGCATATTCTTCTATATATATGGTAGAGAGAGCAATTACCTAAACCCATTAGAAATTGATTGCAAAGAAAAGAATTGAACCAGTTACTCCATGTCCTATGTCCTATGCCATGCTTGCTTATCTTTATTATTGGACTTAAAGGATGATTTATGATGTCCAATAGTGAGGAAGATAAGGCCCATTTTTTACGTTTTGTATCAGATGGTGCAGTGTCATTTCTTTTAGGATCCACTTAATAGTTAATACTAAAAATATTGTCTAACTCGAGTTTTGAATACTTTCTAACTAATGACAGACATAATCAGATCGTTTTCTACCGTACCAAGTAAACTACATGGTCTGAAACCAAGCTCTCATAAAAATTGATCACAATTTATTTCAATAGGTAGTGATTTTATATCTATAGCAGGTTTTTATCGGATTTATCCGACTATGCCAGGGTATTTTCTACGTTGGCTGATGATTTCGTTAGTTACAGTAGTAGTATAACTACTATAACTATAAAAAGAAAGAAACTAGTAATTGTGCTTTCATTGATATCTCAACATAAATAAGATGAAAAATTATTGAAAAATAGAAAAATATGAAAAAGATTTTCAAATGAGAATTTTCATGAACCCTATAAAGTTCTATGAAAACATATATCATTTTTAAGTGATTCAGTTTTTTTAGTATTAATACTTAATTATACGAAGCAGTACATTATATTCTAACATTTACCCATCAAAAAAGTATACTATTTTTTTCCTATAAAATTATTGTGAGCATATATTCGGACAGTCCGATCTATATTAATTTCATACTTTTAATTTCATTCGCATCATTACTTTCTCTAGTCTCTACCAACAACATATTCCTCTTCACAGTTCACACTGCCTTTCACAACTTAAAGAAATTAAAGTCAAGTTTTTTTTTTTGAACAGAAGTCTAGTTATTGCTGCTATGATACTTTATATATTTCATAAACTCAACAGCGGATCCTACTGAGTTACTGTCTTCTATGTGGTCACAGACTCACAGTATTATTGGTGAATACGAACTAGGAAGTAGTAAACTTGTGAAGATTAAAAAAAAAGTACAGAAACATATTTTTTAAAAAACAGACCCAATCCTCCATTTATTTCAACGTAAGTAGATTTACAATTAACTCCGTCAAAGTTCTAAACGTTCACACTGCATTTAGTAACCAACGTATACTTAACGGCGCTATCACCGACAAGAACACCAGCAGCTTTGTTTCCGAGATTGATGTAAGCCGGACACCGAACATGTATATGATACTTCCCTGTGATCAACGTCCCTACTTTCCACCTCACGCGCCCATCGGCGCGTATCATCAACCCTACGAACCCACGACCTTGCTCATCTCCCAACGCGACGGAGTTGTACGGAGCGATCGGAACAGCGGTTCCGTAAACAAACGGAGACCAGACGTTGTCTTCTTTGTGGCCTTGATACGTCGGAGGAATCGCTGTCCGGAGAGTTATCTGCTGGTTCCGGTAAGTAGCGTAGACGTGGAGACGGTCGTAGTAGATTCCGATCTTGGAGTTAGGGTTACGTGATGCGAACGTGACTTGGAAGTTTGTGGTGAGGAGGTTTGGCTGCGAGAGGTTGAAGGCGAAGACGGTGGCGTCTTGGAGGACGAATCTTGGCTTGGTGGGCCTGAGTATGACCCAAACTAGGAAGATGGTGACTAGAACTATTATGATGAAGGCGATTACGGCGGCGCAGATTCGCCGGGCGGCTGCTTCTTTGCCGCCACCGTGGTTACCACAATCTTTCGACATCTTTTATTTACGGTTCTGCCACTGGTTTGTGTGTGTGCCTCTTTCTTGCTTTTTGTTTTGGTCGTGACTAGTGATGATGGGAGGAGGAAAACAATGTGTCTGAGAAAGATGGTTGTGTTTATTTATATTCTAAATTGTATGTAATAATGGCATATGTACTATGCGCGTTGTGTTTGAAGTTTAAACTATAGTTTCATTTAAGCTCTTATCTTCTTCTTTAACTCAATACTCAAACTTCCATTAACCAACTTGTTCACCATACAAATATTTATCGACCCGCACATGAGATTTCAAACATCTTGGCTCTACAGAATATATAATCCTTTCCAATAATATTATGAGTAATTATTTTGTAGCAATAGTACCGTTGTAGTAAAAGAAATGGCTGTAAACATATACGTATGCTCTTTGACCAAAAAAACATACGTATGCTCAAAAAGAATAAGAAAACATTTTTAAAAGAATACATGAATGCATAATGGTTAATTTGTTGACATTTTACTGGAGCTTTAGCTGGCATGACAATTTTATTTTATTTCATTTAGTTGCGATGATGCAAGTTTCCCTCATGATTGATTCTGTTAAAATACAATGAGTCTATTTTGGATTTATTATTTGGTATACTTATTTTAGTCTAAACAAGAACATGGCGCATGTGCACATATTCTTATTCTGATATTGCAATTTTGTTTTGTTAATCAAAAGAATTCGGTTCAAAGATAAATTTGTTTTCGGTGTTAGATGTGTCATTTTATGGTTGGGTTTTGGTAGAATATTTCTAATATAAAAATATGGCCTATCTTATTTTATATCAGTTTTGCAATATTTGAGATCTAATAAAAATAATAAATTTAACGAAATTTTTATAAAATTATAAGACATTACATTGGATACCGATAGCTAATCATATAATCCTCGGACACCAATTGCTAAATACATTCCTATAATGAAACATCAAAATAAATAAACTCTCAATTATAGACATCAAAAGCTCAGATATGAACTTCAACTGTTAAGTATATTTGACATTCCACCAAAAAAAACTTTTTAATTGAAATTTATCCCGCGTTTTGAAACGGATCAAAATCTAGTGATTAGCTAATGTATGAGATTTGTTCCTCTAAGTTGTCTAAGTTGTACCCCTTGCTTTACTTCGTTAAATCTCATTCATATCAAATATTGTACTAATATAAATTAAACGTCACCTACTCGGCTAGCCCACCAACTCTTTCTACCCAACAAGAGTGAATGCAACGTTAAATTCATATAAAATAATATATCTATCTTATCGTAAATAATAATATAACTGCGAACATTCGTGCTCTGCCAAGCAATTTTATAAAGCTCTAAGGCTATAAACATATATAACTAATTATTTGATTGCTCTTTTTGATCAACTCAGTGAAAAGAAAAAGTATAATGTGTTTATTGAACAGTAGGTACTTAACACGATTTTATTCATATCAATGCGTGTGCGTGTGCGTGTGCGTCGGGTGTTGGCTGTTGACTCGAAAACAAAACACGTCTCCGCATTTTCTTCGTTTTACCTCTTACTTTAATAGAGTAGGAGTAGGACCCACGTGGTCATGTTTACAGGCTGCAACTTCTATCTCTACAGCCCAACTAGAGACTTCGAAATTTCGAATCTTTCTTAAAGTCACATTTGATCATAATGCAGTGTCTTTTCCTTCGTTAAATTTTCATTTTGTTAGGTTTATTTATTACATAAAGACAAACCACCAACCCTTTTATTTCTATTTAAATTACGCATTCATTAACCAATCTATATAAATTATGGATATAGATGAATAAATAAGTTGACAAAAAAAAAGATGAATAAAGAAGTAGTACCTTTTCCATAGTATTCGGCTCTTGTGTGACAGCGAGTGCAGTGTAGATAATCGCATTTCATTGTGAATTTGTAACCATTATAAGTAAATAACCTACGTATTGCCATATAGGCGAAAACTGATGCATGCCCAATTCAATTGGTTTAGTTATGATTTAACCTTTTTCGTTTCAAATAGACAGTTCATAATTCTGATGGAAGTTTAACTTCTTCATAACTAAAATCTACATATAACAATATTGCTAGTTTAGTAAAGCAAATTACAGAATCTTTAGTAATTTTTAGTAGATCAAATAAAAAGGTATAATAAATGCTACTGGCTTGTATTGTAGAAGATTTATGATTTGTTTTTTTTTTCTTATCAATATTTAGTATCAACACAAACCTCTTGTTTCCTATAGTGTCGTTTATTCATATCTAAATGAGCCAATTCAATTGATAATATTTAATCTAATGTACAATAGAAAAATAACTAATTTTCATACTAGCATTCTTTATTAAAAATAAAACAGCAGTAAGTTTTAGAAGTGGGAAAAAGTTCAGACTATTTGCCCCAACCCCCACCCCCCTCCCTCCCGAAAAAAAGAAGTTTAGTCTAAAAAGTTGAAAAATTGACAAACAGGCAATTGCTAGCATCACAAATCTTCTAACCAATATTAACTTTCTTTATTCGAGATATATATATATATATATATATATCAATCTCTCTATTATGTTTTTTTACTCCACTTCACATTTCATCGAAGCTAGAATGGTTTCAAATAAATTTCGAGTTTTTTCTTGAGCTATATTCTAATTTCAAAAGTGAAAACTGAATATATTATAGCTTTCGTAGACGTAGACAAAAAAAAAAACAGAAGAGGTGATTTCTCGTTGTGCATTCTGACGCAATCTGATACTCAAAACTAGGAGAAGTTTCCAACATGATGATGTTTCATGTCCAACAAACCTGGTCCGTGTTCATGAGGACCCAACCCCATTCGTTATACTTTTTATATCTTGACCATATCAGATTCATCGAGCGAGCAATTTTGTAGTCACGAGTCACGAGAGCCGGCGGCTCTTTCTTGAATCAACCTACTAAATTAAGAGCCAACAAACAACGATCAAGATCTAAGGGTTCACATTCAGATAATTAACCAAATGCTCCAACACAATAACCTTTTTTTATAAACTATAACCATATCATTTATTGCTTTGGATTCCTATATGATTTGATTATGTCATTATTAATAAATTGTTTCATTGTGAACCAAGACCGAGAACTTTCTTCGCTTTGGTACTGTTTGTGGTGAATCTGGTGATTGTATCACCGTTCAAATAAGAAACAGTTGGTGTTAACTAGGGTCCCCCACGAGGCCGCGAGTAGCCATTAAACCTAGTGAATCTCCTCTTAACTACATCAATTCATCCGGAACCATCTCTTCACATCTCACTTGATCGTTCTTGATTATTTATTGTAGAACTATATTTTATGAATATATTATTGCATTGTATAATGACTTACATGAGAATTGTATATATACACAAAACTTATACCTATTAAATAAAACTTATCACTTCATAAAACAACTAGGTTGGGGTTCTATAGATTTTATGTGTTTTACTTTCTAATCGGATTTTAGCGGTATATATTACAATTGTGTGCCTAGCAAGATACACATCTTCCTCCCCTAATAATTATCTCTAACATGTATCAATCAACCTCGATCAAACGGTCCGTGGATTGAACGAGTCATACAAACATATCTGAATCAGGGATTTATATCACATTCTTGTTGTACACATTCAAACTTACAAGATTCAAGATTGATTTAATAAACGATTGGAATTTTTAATCTCCAGCTAGATTTGCAATTGAACCTAAATATGTTCCCTTTGTAACTTCGTTTACTAGGTTTCTAAACCTTGTAAACAATCAAACATTACAAGAGATATTAATAAGAAGAAAAATTCCAAGTCAAAAGTAGGATCAAACGTAAACCAAACAAGGAAGAGGCTTAGGCAACAAAACGGCACCGTTTCCGGATCCTCCTTCAAACGCAACTTTCAACTTCCCACAAAACACTTTAAGCCCTCTTTCCCGCGCCGACCAACCATCGGTTTTAAAAGTGACCGAGACAGCCATCCACAGATTAAACGACACCGTTCCTGTGTCTCTCTCTTTCTTCATCTCTTCCCCGACCCAGCTCGGAACTTTCCGCTGTCCCTTCTCTCCCGCCGTTAGGGTTTCTCCTATAGAAACCGATTTCTTGGTCTCCACGTAAACCGGTTGGAAATACTCCATGGCCAAGAAATCCTCTTCTGCGACCGCGTTTTCGTTATATATGAATCCTTGGATCCGATTGAAGTAGCCTGTTAGTTTCGAGTTCGGATTCTCGACGGTGAGATTAGCTGTCCATTGTGCCGAGAATACCGGTTCGGTTAGGTTGAAATTGGAGACGGAGAAATTGGTTACGGAGAAAACCGGGATTTGAGGACGGAGGACGAGCCATGTTATGGTGGTGGAGATGCAAAGGAAGACGACTAAAACGGTTAAACCGATGAGGATTCCTCTGAAGAAACCGGACGGAGGGGGTCTTTGGTAAACCGGGTTTTGCTGAGGTGGGTACGAAGAACCGTAATAGGAAGCGGGTGGGGCTTGTGCGTAAGCGTATTGGTTGTGATTGTAAGGTGCGTTTGGGTAGTTTGGGTATGGGGCTTGATGAGGAGGGTAACCTGGAAAGCCCATAACGGGTGGGTAAGATTGTTGTTGCGTTTGCGATGGAGGCGGTTGAGATTGCGGCGAAGGCGGTGGTGGTGGATTGGTGTCGCGTTCAGAGGTTTGATCCGAACCCGAAGAATCGGGTTTGGGTTGAGTCTCTTCTTCCGGAGGAGAAGGCATCGTCGTTGTGTCTCTACCCTCCCCCTCTCCTTTCTCTCCGATTAATTCCCTGAAATTAATCAAAATTTCCAGGAAAAAGATTAGGAGAAACAAAGGGGGAGGTTAGTGGAAAGCACGAAGACTAATCACGTTTTACCAAACGTTTGACTCTTTCTTTTTTTTTGCTAGTTAAAGAACAAAACTAATCAATTTGGATAAAAATAGTGAATCCGCCATGGCTGAGCTAAAAATAGATTACTCTAAGGAAAAGGCATAGAAGGTCCAGACCTTGGAACCTAGCCGAAGTCTCTTTCAGCATCCACTTCCTCCTAATATAACATTTTCTTGAGATTTGATAATGTGACGATGGATCTTTTCCAAGAAAGGAAGTTTCGGAACGGAAGTATTAAAAGTTTCCATTTTGGGCCGAGGAAAATAAAAATAGAAAAGAAAGTGACATGTTGGAATTGTTTAGGGTAACTACAACGATGATGAAGAAGCTATTATTAGTGAAGTATGTGTTTTACTTTCTATGTCTAATCACATTGCCAAGTGATGAAGACAAATCTTCCAATGGTTATGCATTGAAGACACTGCACATTTATATAGCTTGCACATCAAGAAAGAAGAGTTATGTAGAAAATTTAGGGGATTGTTATTTTTGTTCGATCTGCTAATTTAACAGCCTACTTTTCTATAGGAATATAAAATAACAATAACAATCTGTTATATGTGCCCAACAAGATGTAGAATGCCAATAATGTGATGTCCAAATTTTCTATATTTCAATCCAGTCCCATGTGGTAGCCTGTATGAAGCTGTCTATTTTCTGACCATATTTTTAAAAAATATATTTTAGCTGTATACACTTCATTTTCGTCTTGGTCCCATGTCAAATAAATCATCTCTACGCCACTCATTCCTATTTAAATTTTAATACGTACTACTTATATATTCCACCGTGGCAAAATCTATCTTATGGGCTTTTTTTTTTCATCACAATGAAATACAAAGATAAATCTTAGTACGAATCCGCAAACGGCGAATTGTTGATGTCGATCTAGTAGGGCACAGACGTGTTGACATAAGAGAAAACATGGTTCCTTGTCCGAGCATGTCGTGCAAGAAAATTAGCTTTAGTGTTACCGGATCTGGACTGGAAAACAACGTTACCATCCTGGTAGGTGTCCCATAAGCTTTTAAATTCTTATGGGCTTAAGACTTTAATTACCTATCAACTTGTATTAGACGACCTCAATGTATACTATCCAATATTCCAACGTACCCAAATTATATAGAATAAATCAACAGAGAACAAAGACCATGCTTTCCATTGCCCATCTTGACATACTAATAACTACGTCAGCAGATTTATTATCTTGTATGAATATTTGAATACATGTATATGTAATACTTAATTGACTTAGGGTTGTTCTATATGTCTACACTTTTTGTTTTACCATTGGCGCATATCATGGTTTCACTTGATTGACCAAAAAATGTAGTTATCTTACATTTTCTCAAAGAAAGACAAGTCAGCGATCTCAATTAATAAAAACGTTCTTTTGCTGGCACAAAGAACAAACTCATTCTTGATAGCTATTTTTAAAACGACCACTTGTTTCTTTACATATTGGTCTTTTTGACCGGTTTCTGGGAATTAGTTAAATAATTTAAACAAATTGATCAGTTACTAATGCCCTTTTACCAAAAAGGGTTTAATCAGTTACTTGTTCACATTCGTCCTCATCCGGAAGTTAATATTCACGTTAGTGGTCTGACGAATTTGATTCCTTGACATTCACTTTTTAGTTATACAGAAGTGTTAGTATCGATATTCGGTTTGAAATGTTTGAAAATATTATTCGGTTGTTAAAGATAAAGATGGGGTACACTTACATGTCTGATAAAATATCCGGAGAAAAAACTTACAGCAAAAATTTTTCAGGTACAAATTGAAGCCATTTTCTTCACTCTCCTCAAAAAATAATGAATAAAATAAAGGTTTTAAATAACAAATCTCATAATTTTATTAATCATTTAATTTATAATAAAACATATTGTTTGACTATTTTAATCAGTGTATGCAAATATTAATTACAAAGGCATTGCAATCCAAAGATATGACTTAATACCCAAGTGGTATGAAGTAGTAACTAGCAAATTGATTCCCACCGAGACAATACATCCCACTTTTGGTATATGCTTTCTCTCTTTTAATTTTTTTTTTCAAAGAGATACAAAAGCAAAGAAATTTATAAAATAATTATTTTAGTAGCAATTTTTTATTTTGTTCATTTAAAAAATTCTTCATGAGCATTTTAAAAAATCTTTGTTTTATTAGACATTTGCCAATGCGCCACATCTTCTCCACTGACACCAAGATCAAGGAGCAAACAAATACGAAAATAAAAAAAGAAAATTAACCAAAAATAGCAAATATTCATAACATCGTGAAAAAGGGCCTAGAAAAAAGAAACAAAAGGAGAGCATAACCATGGACATGGGTCTAAATCCATCATCACAGTTGTCACCTGAAACAAAGGACAATCCAACTGTTGATGGCACTCTAGGTTTTGTCAGCACCAAAAGAGAACATCACCAAAAGAAAACAAAAACCATTTTTTGCAGACAATAACCCAATAATCTTCCTCTACATTACGCTTCCAACAGTAATATCAAGTTTTGAAATATGCTGTCAATCTTAGCTTTTGTATGAATAAAAGAAACAAAATTTACATTTTTTTCAAAAAAATAAAGTAAATTACAAAATCACATAGAGGATGGCAAGAAAAGATGCGAGGAATAAGCAAAAATATGAAATGTGAGTAAAAACGAAAAACAAAGCATACAAACCACTTGGCTTCAACACCGCCACGACCAATCTTCCAGTGACTTCGTTACAATTTACACTTTCTTCGCGGTAA
Source organism: Brassica nigra (assembly GCA_016432835.1). Classification (NCBI taxonomy): domain Eukaryota; kingdom Viridiplantae; phylum Streptophyta; class Magnoliopsida; order Brassicales; family Brassicaceae; genus Brassica; species Brassica nigra. The sequence continues at coordinate 7,402,839 of CM028247.1, read as the reverse complement.
TCGAATCTCTTTGACAATTCAATACTCTCCATACGTCTCACTTTAAATATAAAAACATTTATTATCGATTTTCTTTAATAACCAAAAAGTCAAATCTATATTATACGTTCCATAGTAGAATAATAAATAGGACAACTATCCAAAAAGCGTTTACAAATACTTGTATTTTCCGTGTTTTGACTTTTGTAACTCTGAATATTTCTCCAATCTCTTATAATATAAAACCCTACTCTTCTTCTCTCTTCTTGCTAACTTATTCAATACAATTCACATTTCCTAAATCTCAACTACTACACTTTGTTAGCAAAAGCTTCATTTCTTGAAATTCTTTGTTTGATCCATCTATTCATCAACATTCACTACTTTTTCATATTTCCGGCGAGTTATATGGATCAAGAGATAGAGATTCCTTGTTTCTTCCTATGTCCAATCTCTCTAGATATCATGAAGGATCCGGTCATAGTTTCCACCGGGATAACCTACGACAGAGACAGCATCGAGAAATGGCTCTTCACCGGTAAGAATAACTCATGTCCGGTCACCAAACAAGTCATAACCGAGACCGATCTCACACCAAATCACACTCTTCGCCGTCTAATCCAATCTTGGTGTACGCTCAACATATCCTACGGCATTGAGAGAATCGCAACACCAAAACCTCTAATCTCTAAGCCCGAGATCGAAAAACTCATCAAAGATTCTTCATCTTCGTATCAAAATCAAGTCAAATGCCTTAAACGGCTACGTCAAATAGTGTCGGAGAATCCAACGAACAAGAGGTGCTTTGAAGCCGCAGGTGTTCCAGAGTTCTTGGCAAAGATCGTCAGCAACTCCGTAGATACATGCAACGATTTGTGTCAGTCAAACATGTTGGAGAACCGGTTTGATTCTTCGAGGAGCTTATTGGACGAAGCTTTAAGCATACTCTACCATCTCGACACATCGGAGGAAGCACGCAAGAGTCTCTTAAACAACAAGAAGGGAACTAATCTTGTAATGACGTTGACTAAGATTATGCAACATGGGATCTACGAGTCAAGAGCCTATGCAACTTTTCTCCTCAAGAAGATTCTTGAAATTGCGGATCCCATGCAGATCATATTGTTGGAACGTGAGCTTTTCAATGAAGTGGTTCAGATCTTGAATGATCAGATCTCTCACAAGGCAACGACATCAGCTATGCAGATCTTGGTGATTATATGTCCATGGGGAAGGAATAGGCACAAGGCTGTGGCAGCTGGAGCGGTCTCTATGATAATAGAGCTTCTGATGGATGAAACTTTCTCATCCGAGAGAAGGAACTCAGAGATGGCTATGGTGGTTCTTGATATTCTATGTCAGTGTGCTGAAGGAAGAGCAGAGTTTTTGAATCATGGTGCGGCTATTGCGGTTGTGTCTAAGAAGATATTGAGGGTCTCTCAGATAACTAGTGAAAGAGCGGTTAGGGTTTTGCTTTCCATTGGGAGGTTTTGCGCTACGCCTTGTTTGTTGCAGGAGATGTTGCAATTGGGAGTTGTAGCGAAGATGTGTTTGGTGCTTCAAGTGAGTTGCGGAAACAAGACTAAAGAAAAGGCGAAGGAATTGATTAAGCTTCACGCTAGGGTCTGGAGGGAATCACCTTGTGTCCCAAGAAATTTGTATGCTTCGTATGCTGCTCGAACAGCAAGATAGAACAAGGAACGAATATGCTTAGATTGATCCTCATTCAAATAATTCTTTGAGAAATTTTCTTCGTATAAGTTCATTCAAAAAATAGAATGGCTTGTTTTTTTGCTCAAATTCAGATTTACTATTGTGTTTGTTATATCTTTCAAAGGTTCATCATCATGTAGATAACAGTGGGGATTACGAAATTATGAGAAACTGCAAAGCAATAAATGGAATCACAAGTTACATGACTATTGTTTCCCACTTGCTTCCTCGTTGTTGTTTTTTTTTTTGCTTAAATTTGGATTCCTCGTTGTTGTTAAAGGTTTCTTTGTTTGTATTCTTAGTTTGTTCATTTCCACAAAAATAATCGAGACCATCTCTTTCAACTTCACGTTCTTATTGAATGGATAACCAATGCGATTACATCATAGTTTTTTTTTATTAACAGAAATGTATGCATAAAACTTAAAAGATATGTTTCGAAAACACTTTGCATTCAGAAAATTGTGCTTTTAGAGACCAATTTCTATATGAATGTAAAGCACTTGAATGCATTTATAGCAATAACCTCTGTATCTATAGACCTCGGTTTTACCAATCAGGGAACATGGTCTTGGCGAGAACATGAGTGCAATGTCATTTCACGTGAGAAAATTAACTTTGTTTGGGTCTATAAAATAAATAAATAAAAATCTTACGTGATTCGGACAAAACACCAAATTGGAGGATGTGAGGTTCAACTTGCATCGTATAGGATGAAACTAACACATCTCATCGACAATACAAACAACTCCGACTAATTGTTGTGGGTGAACTAATTACTACCTCCGTTTTCTTATATTTAACGTTTTACACACTTTCACACCAAACAAGAAACGTTGCACAATACCTTTTCTATCCTCGTTCCTTAATTAATGCAAACGTTTCAATTCGTTAAAAAGAATAATATAAAGGGTAAGTGAAGTCACTACTATTATATTTCACCGAGTTTTTAGGAAAACGTCAGATATATATGGTACAAAAGAACAATTCTAAAACGTCATTTTTATAAGAACGGAGGGAGTATTTAAACTTGAGAAAACCAATCCAGCGGGAAATTCAGCTGGCTGAAGCTAAATTTAACTTTCCAAAAGTGTGAGTTTAACGTCTTGTCCTGAAACAATAACCAGAAAGCCACCACGCAGCTAATTCCAAACGTTTGACATTAAAAAATCCTTGAGATCAAATTCATTTTAAAATTTAGTATCCAAGATTTTTTGTCTTACACATCATATTATAAGGATAGAAGTGTTTCACACATGCAAAGTAATGGTCACGGAGTCCTTGTATGCGAGTCCAAAGTAAGGATCTAACTGTATCATGGTATTATATACATATTTTATTTGATTCCTCTTTTAAATGTTCCAAATCATTTGTTAACCAAATATATTAAACCCGTATATATTGCATGAAAAGTCCGTTTTTAATTACCCGATTAGGAAAAAAGAAACACAAGCAGCTGAGTAATGACCGCCATGCTTAGTATATGGCTATATCACATTAAATGTCGTAAATCAAAAGTCAAATCTTACGAGCAACCATGTCGCAATCTAGGAGTTACTAAGAAACTATGAAGCTGGTCCCCTCCTTCGACTACCAATTGCAGTTGTAGTTAAACGGTATGGAGAGAGAATCCAAACATTTGACAAAAAATTCAGCTACATTTTAAAGATACAGGCGCGTGACATACACAAACCTGTCACCTGTGTTACTGTGTATGCATATAAATTTTATACATATCAACTGATTTATACATTGACCCAAAAAAATCAACAGGTACATTACATGTAAAATGCGACCGTATAAAATATATGGTCGAGACTTTTAGTTTAGTGAGTTCCATGTAATGTTGAAACTTGAAATCATGTATAAGGACGTTAAGTCGACACGGAGACTTTGATTCAATGGTGGTGGTTTAACCTTTGATTCGATCCCGATATGTTTGTTTTTCTTTCCTCAAGCTTTATTTATATCAAAACTGGGATTTTGCTAAATTTATCATGGTAACCACGAATTGTTTTAGAACAGGAGTATGAACTTTTTTTACCATATGTTCTATCCCATTAGCAAAATCACAGTTTGGATATAAATAAAGTTTTGATCTACATTAGTATGGTAAGCGAAACTGGATTTTACTTTGATCTAGGATTATCCCGATTGTTATTCCATCCCTTGCTTCATTTCCTTAGAAGCATAAATTTTTGTTTTCACTGTCGAAAAATAAAGCTAATCAGCTATCCCTGAGTCACATTTATGTGATAATTAATGTTAGTTTCTAATTTGGGTTTGAATGGCAACAAGCATGACAACTGTATAATCATTGTGGTGTGATCATAATAGTAACAAAAACAAAGAGATAAATAGATATATATATATTTTTTTTGAAACACAAATAGATATATATATATATATATATATAATTTTTTTGTTATCATAAACTATGGTGTGGAGCAGTGCAGTTTGTAAATATTCGGAAATTTTTACAATAAAAAATACTACACTCAAAACTTACAAAGTTCTGTGATCATTATGAGAAAGTCTCTTCGGCATTCAAAACTTGGAATACTTATACTCTCTATGTTTTAAAATAATGTATGTTAGAATTTAATAAATATATTAAATTCAATAGTAAAATGCATAGTTTTTTTTTTGAAATCATCTATTTCATATAATTCTAAAATAATAAGAATTCAAAAATATAACTAATACTTTTCAAAGTTGACAATTAATTATTTTTCGTTGATAAAAATGTTAAAATACAAAAATTTAAGCCAAATGTTCATAAATAAATCACCCAGGTTCGGGTCCATACACGATCGAACATAAAGAAAATAGAATACTAAAATTTAAGCCAAATAAATTGACAAGGATATATGATTACATATGTTCGTTTTAAATTAATATAAATGCATAATTGTTTTCTATATTAATAAGAGTTTTCATCACTATTTCCTTGGATCAAGTGGAGATATGCGGGAACGTGTGTGACGCACGAAACTCAACATTAAACAACTTCCCACGTTAACTTCTTTGCCTCTGAACACAAGTTGCAGAATTTCCTCCATTCTAGTTCACCAATTTACATATATTTATTTTTCTTCTCTTTTAACAATCTAATTACATGTTTTAAGTTCCCTACAATCAATATATATATATATATATATATATATATATATCTGTTTAGAAATATTACGAATTAAATTTCCGAGAAAATTATACTAAGCGACCGAAAACATCACCTTAAAGTGCTACTGATTATTTATATGGTGGCGAGATTATTTCTTCGTTCTTGATGATAGAAATTGTTCTCTACCTCTTTGGCTCTTAACAGTTGCTAGTATAAGTTGGACTATAAATATTTAACTCCATATAGAATTGGATTTCGCATGTAGACTATCTTGATAAATCATGAATATTGCCAGATCACATTGATAATAAGATTGTTTGACCAGTCAAGAGACTCAAGCCTAACGACTTGGTTCGTGTTTTTTTCTTCATTATCATCCGTATAATGCTGTACACCTAAAAATATGCAATCAATTACATATTTCTTCTGTGTGTGAGAGGTAAAAAAAACATAGAAATTTATTTTATTCATATTTTATTTTCAATCTATGGTACTTGTTTAAAGCGAACAATAATGTCTGTGGCAATAAAAACCAACTGAATAATTGTAGAAAGAAGTTAAAAGGCAAAGTAGGAACAAATATGCTCTTTCTCTGACACCTTTAACAGAAGATCTATACAGAGAGAGAGAGAGAGGCCAGAGACACAACAACTCTCACACGTGCCCCATGATACACGTGCGTCTCACTTAGTGAATTGCAAGTTCAAGTAACAAGCAAATCTCAATCGAATCCAAAAGACAAGGACCTCCCACGTGGTATTCTTGGGCAAATCTTGAAAACGACTTATTATAGCATCATATTTAGGTCGAGAATCACTACCAAAATAATAAAATTGTAGCTTATGTATACAGATTACCCCTTAAATTTGTACATTAATAATCGACTCTCTTAATTTTACATGAAATGATCCATAAGATCTTCATATAAATGTGTATATGTTATGTATGATATGTAGAATACAAACTCCCTTTTCTGCAAAAATGGAACATCATCCATCGGTTGAGAAATCAAAAGGGCTCCAGCTTCCTAACAAGAAGTTGGTAGAGTCATTGGATTCATCAGCAAAATGAATCACCGGTTCATGAACAGTCTGGGCCGGATTTACACCACCAACTTCTACATGGTGATGACCAATCAATAAAGCATCAGACCAAACACTATTAGTGTCAATAGAAAGAAGCTCTTCACCAGGAAACGGAGGCAACCCATTATAACCACATTCCTCCACAGTGTGTTCCACCTGATGATCATAGTGATGATGATGATGATGACCATCACCGATGTCCATACTCCACGAGGGTTCCATCGAAGCACCTGTGGGCTGTGGCTAAACCGCATGTTTCTTGAAGGGTGGGTTCGTCAGGCTTCGGGTTCAAGAAGTTGGCGTAAACAAGAGCAAGATCTATGTTTGGCGAGCCACCACCAGAGCTGCATGAACTAGCGGTTACTCCGGTTTTAGCGTTACTCGAGGAGGATTTGTTACGGCGGGATTTGCGGCAGCCACCACCTACAGGCACGTTGCGGAGGGAGCCGCCTTTGGTCCAATATCTTCGGCAGCCTTTGCAGAAGTAGCGAGGTTGAGTGAGGCTATAGTTGTTGTAATAACAGAACTTTGTGTTGGATGATCCACATCTTGGACAGCTCGGCGTTATCTCTGCGTTTGCGTTTGCATTTGGCCGCCATAAAAACGATGACGTCAATGCTTCTGTTCTCTCCATATCTCTCTCTTCTCTACTCTCTCTCTCTCTCTCACAACAAGAATGTATTATATACGCATCCATGAATGTGTGCGTGAGTTTGTGCATGTGGAGAGGGTGTTACACGTGTAGGCTGTAGAGTGGAGGGCGTGTAGGGAGCAATTGCCTCGTAAGGGTGCACTTACTGTTGCTTCTTGGGGGAGACAGGTTTAAGGGTTTTGAATCTTTGATATGTTTAAATAATAAGATATTTGAATTAGAAAATGGTTAGTTTAATATATAGTCTTGGAGATTGTTTCGAAGCGAACTAAGAAGCCTATGACCTCTCGGGAGAGAAGGGTTATTTGGTGTACATTGAGCTATTTGCACGGCTTAGTTAATGGAGGTTGCACGATTACTAAAAATACAATTACATGTCTATTTTCTCTTGAGACATATTATACAATATTCATTATAAGAGAAAATGTATTCACATTATATTAAAACAAATAGTTGAAACAAAAATGGTAGGAAATATAATTGTATCAATAATCAGTAATAATATGTAAAATATTTTTCTATTCACATTACAATCTTTAACACATACTATATTAATTCGCCAGAAAGATGAAGTTTAATTTGGTCAAAGATGGTAATGATCGGAAATTGTGCGAGTCATATCACTTAGTATGAAAATGTTATGTAAGGTATCTGAATAGAAACTGATCGAGTAGAGGATGAAACAAGAAAACAGAAAATTTTGTAGAAAAAGGACCCCTTCTCTAAACTTTGACTTGAATTTATTTGATTTATTACACAGAAAAGGGGTACTTGGAAAAGAAAATCTGAATGGGGAATAGAGTATCTTGGATCATGTGTTTTATGGCAATCTCCAAGAATCCTATGTGGGTCTGAACATTTTTCAATGTACTTATTTAGTTTAGTCCTGAAAATAGCTTACCTTATACTACATGTATAGGAGATTAGATAAACATGAATCCTGGTTTTAGACTAATAGCTTACATTAGAAACTCAATTGCATAAACTTATTAAACATAAATGATGAAGATTATTTCAGAATAGTAGCATACATCATAAAATATTACATAAACATGATGAACAACATTCGATAGAGATCGTTATAAATTAGATTGCTATTAAGCATGCTAAGTCTCCATTGCGGCACTCTCATCAACAACCATTCCTATTCCATTATCCATTTTGAACTCTCTCAGCTTCCTCACCCACACACTGTAACTCGAGTTATCCGCTAGAACATCAAGCGAAACGTCCTTCATCTTAACCAATGTATCAGCATAGCTCTCAAATCCAACAATCTTTTCCCATAACAAAGCTCGCCTCTGCGCACCGGTACCTTCGCTTCTCATATCATCCAACCACTCTTTTGCCTCCTCAAGCTTAGCCCAAAAGCAAGTATCCTGAGTAGTGCTAGCATATTGAGTTCTCGCAGTCTTCACTCTACGACACTCTCCTCTTTCTTTCCACCACTTATCAAACAGTAAATACCTTTTGGGTCTATTCCCATTCTCCATGTAGTGACCGCTACCAGTCCTTGAATATTTGTACTTGTAGAAGTACGCAATGTCCAGTGGCTCGGCCAAGAGCTGGTAAAACTGCGTTGCAAATAGCCATTTCAATTCGAAATCAAAATCAGGAGGCAATTCATTCGTCTCCACCATTTCATACACACCGTCCCAAAACTTAGCTAGCTTTGCGCGGCTCATGTTCACCTTTAACTCTCTTTGATTTGAGTATAATTTGAAGTTATCGTAGTAACCGAGCTTCTTTGGTGACGCGTCGCAACTGTCTTTGTACCACTGAATCTCTAGTCTTGATGGCAAGACATCACCAAGCTCAATAGCTAACTCACTGGCTCTCTCAATCCTAGCACGACTCATTCTTGTGGCTGTTTCTATGCATTCTTTAACTGATACACCACTTGGGTGATCATCAGAGAATCCAAGAGATTCCACAGCTAATGAAACACCAGCTTTGTAGCTACTGTCTGAGATATTCTCACTAAGAGAGCTTCTAGATATGAGAAACTGGTGAGAGAGTGTAGACACGTAATGTTCGTACCTTTGACGTTCCTCAACTTTCGGAGTTCCTGTTGAGTTGAGTATATGAAACATCCTACGAACTGAAGCAGCATTGTCTAGGCATAGACCTCCGTTGTCGGAACAGAAGAGATATGTTCCAAAGGGCCAGAGTTGTTCATCGTTTCTTCTGGGAACGAGGTCGTGGATGGAAACCACGTGGCAGAAATTTTGGGCTACATGTGATCGAGAGACTGAGGAAGAGAGAGATTGGTTGCCGAGCAAAGGAGAGCCGAAGGTGATGCAGAGTAGAGGGTATGACGGCGACAAAGGTACTGAGAGGAGCCAAAGTGCGGTGAGTGCTGCAACTGCGCCGCCGGTTGAATATCCGGTTATTACCACCTGTTCTCTGTCTTCCATTTCCAGTCTTCGTGTGATCTGTTACGTTCATAAATTTAGTGCTTGTCGCAATAAACTGGCTGATTAACGGACATTAGTAACGATGAAATGGGATTATAATTTATAACTAGTCCCCATGATATGACCTGACTAAAATAAATGAACAATTTTTTTTTAAAGATATAAAATGAAAATTTCAGTACTTATGTAAACCTATTTAGAGACTAAACTGCCAATTAGATAGTTTGACTAGTAGTGTAGAAAACTGATACAAACCGAATCACGAAACAAAATTTTGATAAGATAAATGAAGGAAAGAGACTTGGCTTGGTTTTTTCATATCTGAGCGAGAATCATATATAAAACCCTAAATTTTTTTTCATAAATCACTCCAATAACCACATATCATATAAAATTGAACCGAAAGATATTGAGCTTATACAAGCAGCATCTGTATATGACCTATCGGAAATTTTTCTAAAAGCAAAATCCAACCTGAATCGAATAGTAACAGACGCATGCACAATCAGTTTTACTAATTTCTAACTTATATATCAAGTATCAACAAAGTCCAAATATATAAAAACTATCAATAAAGTCAACTAACGGTCCGTTCTTGTTTTGTTACTCTTTTTTTTTAATATATATTGTAAACAGTATTGCTGCTACTCTTCAATAGTATAATGATCTTTATAAGAAAAAACTAGTAGAAGGTATTATTTTCATTCAATAGCGTAAAAGAAAATAAATGCGAATATTCGCTGAAAAGAGTGATGCTAACAAGTGACACAATGACACAACCTTTAAATGTTTTCGAGCGCACACTCTGAAAACTTTTACATAGGTGTGTATTAACATAAATCTGTCATTAACATTTTTTATTCTTTAATACCAAAAAGTTATGGGCCGAGATCTCTCACAAATCTTACAACCTATAAGCCTGGTCTAGGATGTTTATCGATTATTATTAACATGCTGTACTAAACTAACATTTCACTTAGGGGGTTCTATTGAATCTGAAATTTAAAGTGATTTGATTTTTAGTGAGTTTTTAGATGATTGTAGGAGAATTTGAGATTTAGTATGATTTTTGTTAAATAACTCTGGAATCTCATCTAAAACCATGAGATTTGGATTTTTATTTTTATAACTAAGAAACTTCTCTGAAACACTCTAAAAACACCTAAAACACTCTGAAATCTCCAACTTAAATTTTGTTCAATAACAATGGATTTTAGAGTGTTTTATGAAATGACAAGTTCAATAACACTGGATTTTAATGTGATTTTCAAAATCCACGTTTGAATAACAGTGGATTTATCATTTTAAGACAAATCACCTCAAATACTTAATTGAATATACCCCCTTAGTCTTTAATCATTTTGAAATAACTTTGGCCAACGTGGCATCCAAACCAAATATAACTTCACTTGCTGGTCATATCCGAAGTCACGACAGTGTCTTGTTATGAGAGCATGCCGAACAAGATATCTTATACTCATTCTATATTATTTTAGTTGTTGTTTTAGCTTATACACACAAATTAAGAAAATATTTGATTTAATATATTTCTATAATAAAAACATCATTATCTATACACCTAACTATATTTTAATAAATATAAAAATTAACTAGACTATATTGTTAATAAATTATGTATTGAAATTCTAAAACTACACTTATTTTGAAACGAAAATTTATATTACAACGACAATTAAATTGAAACAGAAAAAGTAATAGATCTCTTTTTAACACCATAATAGATCTCTCAGAAAATATCTCTTATGAATAAAGTTTTTAAGATACAATTTTGTTTCCAAAACAATGTTGAAAGTCCAACTTTAGAGAGACCGGAAGATTTTTCAAAAACTCTTGCACAAAACAAGTGTCTCTTTATAATTAGTCATATCTTTTTAATAAACTGAATACACAAGTTTAAAATAAATATTAATTCGTTTGTATGTTTTTAAATGTAAACAAAAATATAATCATAAATAAAATTAGGGGGCCATAAAATTAACTAGTACACTATGCATAAGTTTAAATAATATATTAGTATTATTTTACAATTAGTATCAGCTAAATTAATACTCATGAAAAAATTAATTGTGGATATCTTTATCAACAGGAGTGAAAAATCAGCACAATTTTTTTTTAGTAGATCTCACAAAAATATATCGTTTTTAGGAAATTTAATAAGTTTTCATCAATAATAATACTCTAAAATACTGAGTATAAAATGAATAACTGAAGGAGTGTGGACAAATGAACATTGGAATCTGAGGAAAGGCTCATCTAAAAGAAAAAGACCCCTATAGAAATTCCTCTACCATTTGTTTTTTGTTATAAGTTCAATATTCATAGTTTAATAAATAATAATTTAAATTTTTAAAGATTTATGACCTTTTTTGATCAAAAAGATTTAAGACCTTTATAGAAGACATTAACCAATAGATGAAGATGGTTTCATGAGTAGAAAATTATTATATGATATCTAGGAAAGATTTAGGAAGTCCTTCTAATAAAATATTATTTTAACAATTATCTATTATTTATCGAAGGAAATAGAAACAGAAAACAAACCTGAGACTCAATAAAGAGAGCCGAGGAAACAAAAAGCTCAAGTATCGCACCGTTGACCATAGGCGGCGGCTCGTCAGATGTTGATGATGCTGAAAAGGCGGAGAAAAGCTCATTTCCGGCGACTTTCAGGTCCACGAGGTTCCCCGGTTGATTCATCTCCACCTCTGGTAAAGCAACGTACATGGTTCCGGCAATGCGCTGTATCTGAATACTCTTTGAGCTATCTGCGAGGTTGCATAAACTCCATGAGTCGGACCATAAAGGAGTCGACATCACGAGCGACGCTTGTAACTCGCTCGTCTCGAATTGGCACTCTTCCATGACTACTTTGCGTGGTCTGTGTTGTTAAACTAAGCCTTTTAAACGAAAGAATGTGAAGGAAAATTTCTAAGAAACCTCAATATAGTTTCTGGGGTATTTACTTTGTAGGTTCTCGATTCTTGTCTGCTTTGATGAGTCGTCTCTCTGAGTCTCCTTCAGTTTTTTCTGTCTTTTTTCCTAAATAATTGGTACTATAAGGGTCCATGTCAAAGATCTGTGCCAGATAGGACATAATAGAGTAAATGATGCAAATTAAAGCATTTGATTATCCCCAGTAACCTTAATGGTTTAGACTTAATCATATAGAATACATCTTATGATATGCAATGAATTGTTGTACGAAGCTACTTATCTTTCATGGAAAATTACAGATAAATCAGCCTACGTATGTGCTTGAGAGACATTGAATTTCTTTGCCAAAGTTGTCAAGGGAATGAACTAACGGCTTTTTAGCTTAAGCAGTTAAGTGATTTAGTGTGGCCTAAAAAGTATTACAAGTTAAGTACTCAGCATGACTCATTTACTTTTTGCTTTAGCTATATAAAAGGAGTGGAGTAAAAGGAATGAAAGGTCTATCTCATCTTTCTTATCACCACTGTTTGGGGCATCTATGTGGGGGGAGTGGGGACAAGACAACTAGATTGTAATCTGAGGCAATTATAAAAGCAAAAGTAAGCACTTAGAACATCCATCAGCAGTTTAGGGGAGGAGTTCACACTCTTCCAAAAAAAATAATAATTAAAATAATGTAATTTTGGTGAACCCGTCTCGCGCGAACTCGCGCTGGTAAACCCGGGTCGTCACTGTTTGGCCACGTGTCAGCCCACGGTTGGTCCGCTGATTAATTTTTTTTTTTTTAAATCAAACGAAAAAAATAATAATAAAAAATTAAAATTAAGATCCCTATATGGGGTTTACTGATGCTGATGGTCTTAAACGTGTAATAAAAAATCTTGCACAAAAGAGATCATGTGAATTAATCCATTCGTTTCGTTTTAATTGTTATTATAGTTTTATACACACAGATTAAAAAAAATATATGATTTTATATATTTCCAAAATAAAACACAATCACCTATACACTTAACCATATTTCAACCAATAGAAAAATAAAATGAAAAATCTTATTAATAAATTTTGTATTGAAACTCTTAAAGATGATTATTTTTAAACAAAACTTTTTTCCCAATGACAATTAAATCGGAACAGGAAGTATATTATATATCCAATCTGAACAATGATTATTCTAAAGTTACTAGTAATATTGTAATGAGCAGACTTGATATTTAACCCTTTTTAGGAAGAAATATAATCATACCACAAAGAATGAAGTCGGTTCTAACTAAATCATATGATTAGAGAGACGTTTGTACTTCTGGTGCTTTTGTCCCCTCAAGTCTACTAATCCTTTATCATCATAACTTTTGTAAATTTCACAGTTTTGACAGTCTAAAAAAATCAATTTAAGAAAGAAAAAAAAACAGTTAAAGCTCCATCACTATCTTTTATCACTGTTTGGGCTTTGGATAAGTGAAAGATAATACAAATTGCAAATCATAGCATTTTAAAGAGGACATATGTACATCTATGTTGAATACAAAGATGTTAGGAAAAATAAAAGTCGTTCCATCTGACATAAAGTTATGGTCTCCCTCTGGCATATGTATACATTTTCTTATTTCCATCGTTAATCTGATATATATCTAGAGTTATTACCACTCAAAACCAATCTCTGTAATTTCGAATACTGAGTGGTTATAGAACGCATCCATTCCAATGAGTAGAAAAACATATATAATTATGCAAATATAACAAACTGTTTAGGTTTTAGTTCAAAAAGTTGAACGCACAGATTTAATCTAACAAACCCTTATTTAAATACCCTACACGGAGGACGTCTCAGAGGCAGCTGCAGCGGCGGCGAAGGCGGCGTCTTTGTCGGAGTCATCAGGATCTTTGGCCGGATCAGATTTGTCGATTGAGGAGCGGAGTTTGTCGAGGAAAGGCTTGAAGGCGATCTCTATTGCTAACCATCCAAAAGCCAAAGCTGCAACCACAACAGTCGCCTGTTTTGCTCCAGAAGCTTTTCCCATGGCTCGTAGTCTCCTTCGCTTGTCGGTGGAGTGTATCGGCGAGCTTAAGGTTAAGTGATGATGTCCTAAGGATTTACTATTTAGGTTGATTTAAATGGGCCGGTTTGGGCTTATGATTGGACAAAGTAAGTATTAATAAACCCAATATTAGATTTGTTGTTACGAAAATGAAGATGCGACAATATTTATGTTTACATTTTATAGTTTTAAATTTTTCTTACTATACTGTACATATTTGGAGTTTTAAAGTATCCAAATAAAAATCCAATATTCTTATTTCTATAGTTTTATAATTTATGAATATTATATAAATTTCTTATTTATATTTCAATTTTTTCTCTTGCTTTACTTAATTTTTAAAACTCCCTTTCAAAAGTCAATATCCTGTTTTTTTAATAAATAACATTTACTATAGAAAATATTATTTTATTATATTAACATATTTTGTGATCTCTATTAATGATAATATATTTTTGACTATTTTTAAAAATGTTTGTTTTGATTCAGTTTTTTTGCTTCAGTAGTATTGTCCACTCCAAAATAAAGGACAAAATGTTTTAGAAAAAAAGTATTAAGTGGTTGGACAAAATTATGATATCCCGAAATCACAAAATCATATGTTAGAAACTATTTGCATTAAAGTATTTGAAATAGACAACCAACAACGAATTCAAACTTCCACAAAAAAAAAAACTACGAATTCAAACTTCCTTCTTAATTGTCTTCAGCAACTAAACACAAATAAATTAATATTCTAAAATCTTTTCTTTTCTTTTTTGTAAAATGTTAAGAATATTCTAATTTTTTTTTTGAACACCATTCTAAAATCTTTCTCTTTCCACAATATATATACATGCATCATCATATTCATTGTTTTATCCTTTTTTCTAAGAAATTCTAGTCTGGATTCTTTAAAAAAAATATAATCCTTCTCTCTTCTACTTTTTTTTTTTTGGAAACTTTCTCTTCTACTATTCATTTAGAAGTTTGTCTTCGTCTTTTTTTTGACATAATTCAATTATAAGTTTGTCAAACTGACCGATTCAAAATCATCAATAAAGTGTAACAATAAAAAATAAATGAAGTTGGTGAAATTTGACAAGTTTTTTTTAGCAAAAAGAAAAAGAATATAGGGTAGTCAACGTGGTATGGTTAACCCAATATAATGGTTTAGTTGAAATAAATGTTTTGGTTTGATCTCCAAAGAAAACTCAGAATTAACTAATGATGACAAACACTTTCAATTTCAACCCGTTCCAATTTCAAACCCGCTTTATAATCGGGGACTTTTCAATTGACGTGTAACAGAAACAATCTGATCAGAAGATTTTATATTTTTATTTCAAATTCCTTTCAAAGTTCAAACCAAGATTTCTCCTATCATCCGTTGGACAAAAACTTCAAACCAACCAGCCAGCCATGAACGATCTTCTCTCCCGCTCTTTCAAACGCTCCGTCGCCGACGACTCATCTCCCCCTCACTCGCACAGTATCGAGATGCCAAAGGCTAAGCACTCAGGCGGGAACAATCTCGACAAGTTCTTCCTCGACGTGGAGGAGGTGAACAGTGACTTGAAAGAGCTCGATCGCCTCTGTCGCAGCCTCCAAGTGAGCCACGACAAGAGCAAGACGCTCCATAACGCTAAGGCCGTCAAGGAGCTGAAGGACAAGATGGACTCTGATGTGTCTAAGGCGCTCAAGACTGCGAAGCGCGTGAAAGGAAACCTCCAGGCACTGGATCATGCGAATGAAGTGAACCGGAGTTTACCGGAAGGTGGACCGGGTTCATCTTCTGACCGGCAAAGGATGGCGGTGGTTAACGGGTTGAGGAAGAAGCTGAAAGATGCGATGGACCATTTTATGCGAGTGAGAGAGACGATCTCGACGGAGTACAGAGACACGATTCACAGGCTGTATTTCACCGTCACCGGAGAAAATCCCGACGAGGAAACCGTCGATCACCTAATCTCTACAGGTGATCATTTCCTCTGTTTTTCCTTATTTTTTGAGTTATTTCAAATTTCAAACGGCAAGAAAATAGCAAAAGTTTGGTAGTCAAGAAAATAGCAATACTTTAAGATAGAACCGTTCGGATTATTGTGTTTTTTTTTTTAGTTTGGTTTCGGTAGTATTCGATTTTTCGGTTCCGGTTAATTAGTTCAGGCTTAGTTGTGAGTTTTATAACCATGATATTAATGAGATATAAATTGAAATGACAAATATTGCAGGAGAAAGCGAAACATTTTTACAAAAAGCTATACAAGAGCAAGGTCGGGGTAGGATTTTGGACACCATAAACGAGATACAAGAGAGGCATGACGCAGTGAAAGACATTGAGAAGAGCTTGAACGAGTTGCATCAGGTGTTTCTTGACATGGCTGTCTTGGTTCAGAACCAGGGTGAACAGCTCGACACCATTGAAGACAGCCTCAAAAGAACCAACACGATTATCCGGTCGGGTGCAGACCAGCTTGTTAAGGCGCGGTTCTATCAGAAGAACACGCGTAAGTGGACTTGCTACGCCGTTTTGATATTGATCATTATTGTGGTTTTAGTTGTGTTGTTTACGGTTAAGCCTTGGAAAAACAATGGTGGTGGTGGTGGAGGAGGTTCGAACAGTCAACCCAATCCGGTGCAAGCTCAGCCACCTCCATCTCAGGCCCGGAGGCTACTTCGTTAAATTCTTTATGTTTTTTTTTTTCTGTTTAATTCTGTTGGTCTATGCATGGACCTCTGCTTTGGAGATTGATTATTTAATCCTTTTAGTAAAGTTTTTGATTGGTTCAAGTCCTTGTGTGTATATATATATCGTGCGAGCAGTACATAAATTATCTACCTTCTATAAATAACGATAATGAAATTTATCGTGAAATGTATTTTTGTTATGCGTGTTTCCATAAGAAAATCACATTTTGAAAACAATAAAATATACATTGGTAAAGACTCTTCCACTAAATTTCTATCATTTGCTAAAGACAATGCCTTTTTTCAGGCCATGTGCTCTCCTTGGCGTGTGTGTATTGCTCATATGATTTTATTGTTAGGTGTGAATGGCTGCTCGTTAAAAGCAGCAAAGAATATTTGATGTAATGAAGGGGATACCGGTAGAGACTAGAGGGAAGATGATCCAAACTGACTGTCCATATTGTGAGATCAATAACACACGCTGGAATGAAGTTTGTAAAGTTTACTTGGCCTTCCAAGAAAAAGGAGAAGTATGATAAAGAGTCCATTGTCAAAGGCCGTAATGAGCCTTGTTTAGTTCGGTGAGTGTAGCTTTGAGAAAGTGTTCGTCAATTACATTACTAATATGTACACAGTCTAGAACACTTCCTAGGCAACCGTTTTTCATCTCCAGGCAAGTTCTTGAGGTGGTGGCTGGAGATATAATTCATCTGACCTCAACATTGTACCACAACACTTGCTGACATGTTCTCTGTATTTCGGTTTATATCTGTTCAGAGTTTTCTTCCCTCAGGACCTGGATTCTGCTGCAGATGCTCTGCTTTCCGGCCACCATGAGACAAACTAGCAGAGGCCATGACCAAAAATATGCAGTTCTCTGGGATAAATAGATTTTATATTACACCATTTATTGAACAAAGATTTCTGAATAAGATTACAGCCAATCTCATGTTCTTTATCTCATATATTATCTTCTTCTGTAGCCTCGGTAGAGTACAACAACATAGTCATAACTCATAAAAGTTTTCACTTTCTAGCCCTCAGTAGAATCTACTGTGCTTCTGCTGCTTCATGTACTAATGCTCGAAACCACCTCGCTGTTCTCTAGACTGCTGTCTTCAGTCACTCCTTCTGCAAGAGAAGGACGAGGCTCCGTGGCTCTCTCCGAAGCCAAGTTTAGCCTCAGCGCTCGTCCTTCAACTTCCTAAGAACCAAGCCAAAACCAGAAACTAGTAAGTCTCAAACCCAAATCACCAAACCAACACAGATTCATCCTAGAAGAGGTAAAAGCCTTACCACACCGTTCATAGCATTCAGAGCAGACTGAATATCTTCTTCTGACTCAAAAGAGACGAAACCAAACCCCCTAGACCTCCCACTGTTTCTTTCGTAGATAACTTTAGCACCAAGTACACCAGGTTGATCAGCAAACGCATCTTTAAGACCTTGTGAGGTTAGATTCCAGCCAAGGTTTCCCGCATAGATCTTGTGAGGACTGTCAACATAACTCCGGTTACTATCACGGATCTTAGCTCTCATCACTTCTCTCTCTCCTCCTCTAGGCACCTCCGGGAAGTTCACTTTCACCGTTCTACCACCGATTTGCTACATACATACGCATAAAAGATGAGAAAAACGTTATATGATCAAAAGGGAAGAAGACGAAAAAGATGGAAACATTACAGAGCTGTTGAACATCTGAATCGCTTCTTTAGCTTCTTCAATGGTTCCCATGGTTACGAATCCAAATCCTCTGCTTCTGTCAGTGACTTTATCGTACACAATCTGCAACAAAAGGTCAAAACTTTGGAACAGTGATGCAATAAAGTTCAACACTTTGGAAACAATCTGACGAACCTGAACATCGACGACGTTACCAGCTTCTCCAAAGAGTTGGGAGAGCTCAGAAGAAGTGATTGTGTAAGGCAAGTTCCCAACGTACAGCCTCCCTTCCTCAACGCTCGCTTGCGTAGTCTGTGTCCCATCTGCGTCTTCTTCTTCGTTTTCTTCTTCTTCTTCGTCCTCTTCTTCTTCTTCAGATGACGGCGGAATTTCGTCTTCGGCGGCGCAGAAGAGGCGGTGGCGACGGGTATTTGGATGGAGGAACAGAGGGTTAGGGCATTTGGCGACGAGTTTGAAGGGTTTTGGTGTGATGCGATAGAAGAGTTTCAAATTTGAGTGGAAGGAGAATAACGAGTTAGAGGTAGCGGCGGAGGAAACAGTGGCTGCGGTGGAAACAGCCACCGCGGAGGAACAATAAGCTGAAGACATATTTCTAGCGGGGACTGTGAGACTCTTGGAAGAGAAAGAGTGGATAAGATATATATTTTCTTCTCGTACCAAGAAAAAAAAATTATATTTTCTTCTGTACAGACTTTTACAAGGGTATCCTAGCAAAGCAACGAGAGACTAAACATTAATCTTATGCACTAATATCAATAGCCTAGCTTCCAAAATTTGATTATTACCAACCAAATCCAATGAGTTTACTCCATCTAAAAAGAACCCAACAGCTTCTCCAATCACTATAAAGCTTGCTTCAACCATTTTTGGGATGATACTGAGAGCATCATGTATTTGGAACATGATCATATATATTGCGTTTTTAATTTAATTGTTGCAATCTATTCCAAATTATGTGTGATGAGAGTTTGCTATCTTCTGGTATTTACCAAAAAGTTCTATTATCATTTAGACACATAGAAACTTGGTGAGATAATTTTTTTTTTAATATGTAAAGTTTTACATTATTAGAGAAAGTGAGAAATTTGTTATGTAAAATTATATATAAGATTTCCAAAATTTATGTTCAAAGATACCTCTGAAATATCTACAAAGATTTATCCAGTTATAAAGTTATTAATAAATAATATAACTTTATTTACATAATTTTGAATTATTAGATAATATTATATTTAATTTAGATTTAGTCGAAATGTTTTATCACATATACTAAATTGTAGTTTCCAAAACAAAATAAAAACAGTGTATTTTTCAAATTGAAATTCACAAATAGTGCATTTTTTAAAATTATCCCAGGAAGAAAACCAAATAACAAAAATATATGTCAAAGATGTAGCAAAGAACAACAAAAACAAAAAAAAAATTGCAATCATGGAAAATAGCAACCATGAAGCTCAAAGTCTATGCGACCATACTCACATGAGAACCGAATGTGGTTGTTGACGAGAGTGAGAGGATCTCTAATGACACTCGAGAAACCTGAATAGCAGACACAATTTGAGACAACATGTATCTTTCATGGCATTAAGAGAGAAAGAAAGTAAAAAAGGAAATAGTGACTCACCATTTCACTGCATGAGTAAACATTCTATTGATTCTCTTTAGGAATACTCTAACCGAAAGCCTATTCCCAGCAACTAGCAATTGTTGAACACAAGGGCAAGAAATCATCTGAACAAATCGAATCACAATGGTTTACATGAATCCTTGTAAACTCATACGCACAAACAATAATCTCAATCGATATCTTATACAATCTCAAAGCTAAGTTCTTCTACTATAGAGCACAACCCAAGAGCATCCACAATTTCGTTTACAATCGGAAAATACTAACTTATGTCACTCACAAACACCAATGATAACTACTCCAATACCATCAATAACAATTTCAAAATTGACAAGACTATTCCGACGACGCAAGTGGCTAGATTTGGAGTTGACAAACAAAAGGACAATGAATTTTTCATTTGGCTAAACAGCTGCCCGAAAGAGAGATAGAAAGAGAAGCAAGACGGTTGTGAAACCTGCATGGAACCTCTGAGATTAAGTGATTAACTGTTGACGGAGATCCTGCCAATATTGCTGGCAAAATTGCTGATGATGTTCAAGTGTGTGTCACGGCTATTCCCTCATTATCCCCCGATATCTTAGCAATTTAATCTTTAAATATCCATCTCGACTTAACGAAGTCGGCTCAATGAAGCTGTATACTCATGTCTTTTGTTGACTCGGTCGAGCCATACAAGTATGTGTTGATCTCGTCGTCTCATGACCATGGCCCTCACATATCACCTTTCTACCCTGCCTTGGTGTATCACCTCGACCAAGATCTCACCATCTCGAGAATAGGAGGCTGCTTCGTCAGTGCTCTTCACGGCTTGCTATGTGTCAAACTTCTGAGAAGTGTTCGAATATGTAACCTTACCACCATGCAACATGTGACTTTGATCATTATTATAAGAATTGTGCCTGAATATAATGAGAATATTTGGATCTAATTTGGGCATGATCATGTTCATGATGAATACAAAGGGCTTAGCACAGTTTGGGAGGTGAGCTAGGAAGAGATACTAGTGAGATCTGAGCATCAGGTGTTCGTACTTGGTCATGGAGCTTCATGGAGAAGCACCCTAAGCACCATTCCTCTCCCTCCTCATTGTCCTTACTCGCATGGTATCTCCATCAACGGTGTTTTTTGTAGTATGGAGCTTGGGTTGATAGATGTGTGGTCATGAGTTTATGCTGACGACTTTTTGGGATAATATTGAGAGCATCATGTATTTGGAAACCTAAGAATATTGTTGTTGTTAATTCAATCGTTTTAGAGCTTTCTAGTTCTAGCAGTCTAAAAGAGCCTGCACAGTATCTTTCATGTATGTTTTTTTTCATTAGACATCAAGTACCAACAGTTGTCTTTAATACCGAAGTTGACCAGGATACACTTTTTCAGGTGTGATATGAAATGAAAACAGTCACCGTTATCAATGAAATCGATAAAACTATAACCAGATAGGTTGATCATCATTGTCTCATTGGATCTCCAATGAAGATCTCAACAGTGGAGTGTACTTATTTTTAAAAGAATCACAGTACAAGAAAAAAAGAGGGATAGTTTAATTCCTTTTGAAGGCCGGAGATGTCAAGAAACATGATGATCAGTATCCCCAGTAGTCGTTACGGATTTCGTCATCAAACTTCTTTTTGAGTTCTGGGTGCTTCTCGAAGTACTCATCTGCAGTCATCGTGCTGAGCTTTTTCTGATTACGCCAACACACACACGTAAACACGATGATCATACATCAGAAGCTTGAGTTAAACAAAAATACACATAGGATTGAACTGTGTAATAAGATAATATGTTATTGGAGGGTACTTACGCTTATCTCCTGGACATCAACAATTTCTTTCTCCAGCCGTTCAGACTCCTTGAGCGACTTCTGTTCTGCTTCTTTCAGTTCCACCAACTATATACAGAAAGAAACATGGCACAAAGGAAACGACTAATAAAAGATGAAAACACCCTTGTCAAAAAAACATTGTCAAAGCAATGAAACTTCTATAAGCTATTGCTCACCAAAGCATCAAACTTTGGCTTGTATTCAGGGGTAACATTGTCCACGTACTTGGGAATCTCAACGCCTGCACCAAACCAGAAAGAGCAAACAAAAGTTCGTTTGGTATATCTCCATAGCTCCAACAATAACAAGAAAAACAACAACAATGGGAACTTGAAACTTTAGGTTCAGCCCCCGATATGGAGCAGAACTCTATCAAGATACTTTAGTTAGGTTTGAGAGCCACAATAAACACACAAACTAGTTGATAAGTGTATTTGCATCATAACATAGGTCAGCTTTTTTCAGATGCGATTTCAACAACAGAAGTAGGAGCATAGAGAGGTTGTAATCAACAAAAAGAGTAGCACAAGAACTTACTGTCATAAGCTTCCTTGTACATGTCAACAATGCCAGATCCAATACCCTTTCTGTAGAAATCCCAATCAATAGGTTCAGGCTCCTGCAACAAAATAGAATCGGTGATGAAACAATCCTAGGATATTGATAACAAGATGCAATACCAATACAGTAAACCGTGAAAGGAATCACTTGATCCAGATTCGAATCCGAAATGATGAAGATCTAAAATGTTAAACCTATAATCGCAGGCGAATGGAATTAGATCGAAAGAGAACCTGGCTGAACTTGGTTTGGAGCTGCGTGTTGACCTCATCGAAAGCGCGTCGGAGGTTAGAGAACTCTCTGCGAGCTTCGTCGGTGACAAGGACCTTAGCCATCCCTTCCCAATCTATAGTCCTCGACGCCTTGAATGCCACATCCGCCACTTTCTTGCCTGCTCCGCTCATTTTTCGATTTCACCCAAAACACACACTGATGGATTGAGAAGAGGAAGAAGAAGGAGATGACAGAAGTAAAAGAAGATCTAAAACGTCGTCGTTTTTGGCCCGACCATCGAAGAAAGGGAAGAGCCCTAGAATCTTAAAAAGCCTTACAGGCCCTTTCAATTTCTCTCTGTCTACAATTTAGTCCCTTTATTATTTAATCTTTACTAAAACGACCCAATTAAGTTTCAATACTGGTTTGGAGTTTTACATAACTTTGCCTCTCTTGGAACAAATCACAAATCTTAATGGTAATTTGGTACTTAATACGTTGATTTTGGTCTTTAAGTGAAATCTATTTTCTTATAGTGTATATGACGAATGTGTTTTTCCTTTATCTTATGGATGTCTGAGAAATTTCTCTTGATATCTTTTACAACTTTTAAGAATGATTATTATTTCTTAATTTTTTTTAAAAAAGTTACACGTAAGAACTCAAACAACCAAGGGCATTTGGTCTAGTGGTATGATTCTCGCTTAGGGTGCGAGAGGTCCCGAGTTCAATTCTCGGAATGCCCCCTTTTTCCTCTTTTTCTTCGACATAAATTATGTTTTCCTTTTTTCTGACTAAAGTTCCTTTTTTATTTGGGGATTTTTTTTTTCTCGGTTCTAGAGACCTGTGAATAATGGCGGAATCAGTGCCGGTATCGGATCATATACCCGCCGGAGAATCCAAGGTTCTACCTGTCGAGGTCGAAGTCATCAAACAGAGAGTCGAAGAGGTTGTACAATGGGTTGATTCGGTAAAGAAAGTTTTCTCTTTTAAAACCTTTGATTCCTTGTTTCTTCTTGCTCCAATGTCTTTCTTCATATCAAATTCAAGTTTTGTTTTTTTTTTTTCGTGTTCTCCACTCTCTGTTTGTTAAGCTCTGAGCCATATTCGACAAGTATCATAAACTGGTCTTTGGAGTTTTACTTAGAACTGATTAATCTTTGATTCAATTGGATGTCTTAATTGTTTATTACTTGCAGCTTGAGCATAAACTGGCGCAAGTAGAGGACTTCTACTCGACCATTGCCGTCTCAAACACCTCCCCCTCTGCATCTAGACATGTTGTTGGGATCAGGAAGGTTCAACAAGAGGCTGCTCGTAGAGAAGCCGTTGCTGCAAAGAGAATGCATGACCTCATGCGTCAGTTCGGAACAATCTTTCGTCAGGTAAACATGAATTGATCTCTTCTGAGTATTTATGTCTTCAGGAGGAATCATCATCATTGTTATATTTTGATATGTTCTCAGATAACTCAGCATAAGTGCGCATGGCCTTTTATGCATCCTGTCGATGTAGAAAGTCTTGGTCTTGATGACTACTATGAGGTAATGTTTGCTCTGTTAACATTCTGAAAGCAGGAGTCTTTACTTTACACGACATGTTTTAATCTGATTGTGGTGGTAGATTATTGACGAGCCCATGGACTTCACCACAATAAAGAATCAAATGGAGGCTAAAGATGGTACCGGGTACAAACATGTTATGCAAATATACGCTGATATGCGTCTAGTCTTTGAGAACGCAATGAAGTATAATGAAGATGCAAGTGATGTTTACTCTATGGCCAAAACATTACTGGCAAAGTTTGAGGAGAAATGGGCACACTTTCTTCCCAAGGTTCAAGAAGAGGTAATATGTTTATTTTGTGTCTCACACTGTATTCTTGATGGAACTTAGCTAGCACCAATGTTCGTGACTACAGGAGAAAATACGGGAGGAAGAGGAGAAGCAAGCAGCAATGGAGGCGTTGCTAGCAAAAGAAGCATCTCATACCAAAACAACTAGAGAATTGAGCAATGAGGTTCTTGTTTTTTCCTTTTGTATTATAAACCTTTAAATGGTTGAACTGATTAAAATGTTTGATACATGGCTGTCTAGATTTGCAATGTTAATGAAGAGCTGGAGAAGCTAAGGCATGCAGTTGTGGGAAGATGCAGGTTGCCCTAATCACTCTTATTACATACTTAACACCTTTTGTATTCCCTCTGGTCAACGCATCAAATATATATGCTTAGACTGATGAGGGATTGTATCAGGAAAATTACAACTGAGGAGAAACGTAATATTGGGTTGGCATTCTTGAAACTGTCTCCGGATGAGCTACAGAAAGTGTTGGGTATAGTTGCTCAGGCTGATCCTAGATTCCAAACTAGAGCAGAAGAAGTGACTATTGAGATGGACGTACTGGTAAAGTCTCTTACTTTAGCCACTGTCATTTGTGCTTCTAAGGTCGAAAGACCGTTACTTTTTTTTACTTCTCTTAAGCTAAGTGTTCTTGTATGCAGGACGAACCAACACTGTGGAGGCTAAAGTTTCTTGTGAAGGATGCGTTGGAGAATGCAATGAAGAAGAAGAAAGAAGAGAAAACAAAGACTGAAGATTGTAGAGGGACAAAACAAAACAACGAGGTTTCTAACAAACGAAATGCGGTGAACAAGTTAGCAGAGAGAAGAGCGAAGCGGCCATGCTTGTGATACACAAGCTGAACAAATAATAAATCTTTCTCTTCCTACAAATGTTCTGTAATCGTTGTGAATATCAGAAACAAAACTAGCTTGTTTTCTTGTTGGGATTTTACTAATACAAATTTCTAAAAGGCTTTAGCTTTTGTGATGATATTGACACTTTTTCCTTCCCTTTGTCAGACTGAATATATTGAGATAACTCAGATAAGTAGTTAAATATGCCTCAGGGTAAGTATGTAGTGATATAAAGACGCTTTAAACTCCTCTGTTTCCATAGTCACTCTGCATGAAGATGGGAGAATGTGCGGCCAAGGAGAATGAGAATCCATGCGGTTTGGAAACGGAGTTAGCAGAGAGATCCATGTGGCTGATGAAATGCCCTTCTCTGGCCGCTTCCTCTCTAAAGTCTCTTCCTTTTGGGGACGACCCGCTCCTTCCTGACGCCAAAGTCACACTCTCCATTGATCCTCTCGCTTCTGTAGACGATGAAACCAAAGTCACCATCTTTTCTCCCTTCCTATCGTCTTTTGCATCTTCTATCTGCATGCGTGTGTCTCGTTTGCTGAGTTTGGAGATGTCGTGTGGTTCTTACATTAATCAGAGTTTATTTTGGTGTGATCGAACATTGTGGTTGTTTTGTCTCACCAGGTTGCAATGGAACTAACAGGAGCCGAGTATGGAAACATTCCAAAACGCTATGCTTTGGATATGTCTAAAGAATTCATCCCCATGTTTGTCTTCTGTGAGTCTTCGTCACATGGTAAGGAGACTTCTCTCTCTCATGTCCCTCTTTGTTGGATATATTTGAATTTGTTAAATAATGCCCATTCTCATATCGTAGTTTCTGATCATTGTGTGAATGTTTTAGAGCAATGGTATGTTTATCTGCAAACCCAACAAATGAAACTTTACTTTACTTTGATAACTGTGTTGATTCTGTTCTCTTCAATGATTTACTTATAGGAAAACTGTCAGGAGCAGGGAAGATTAAAGGAACTTATGAGCTGAAGGGTTGAGTACAAGAAAGTCCCCCAGGAGTAGGAGGAACTCTCTTTCTCTCTCTCACAGTGTCTCTTTCAGGTTTTGGAATAATAAATTTTGATTTCTATCCAAAGGCTAGCTAGTTAGTTACTTAAAATGTAACTGCTGGCCTTGACTGTAATAAGAAAGAAAGGTTCTTTCACAAGGGGACAACACCCTCAATGGATAATGGATATGCACTTGTTCAAGCCCAGTGTGGTTTGGTTGTTCTATCTTACTCGATGATAGAAAAAATGCAAATATAATATGGAATCAATGATACATGACACTAACAGGATTGGTGAAGCAAAGGCTCAGGCAAAGAAATTGATGCAACGAGCTGAAAATATAGCTTACAACGAGAAAGAGAGACCGATGAAGCAAAACTAGATAAGATCACTTCTAAACCTCTTAAACGCCAAACTTTTCATGGAACTTCTTTGTGTTACAGTCCAACAGTTCTCTAAGGCTGCAGTCAACGTTGTTCTTCTTAACAAGTTTATACCTCCATTCCACCTTCTTCTTCAACCCATGGTGAAAGAACTGAGGATAACCAGCCACTTCATCCAACCCTCTCCCCATCACATCCACCAGGAATCTGATCCTAGGCCTTAGCGAGTTCTGAACACTCTTTATCAAAACAGGTGGATAACCAGCCACCATGGTAGCAATCTGCGCATCACCAAACCCACACTCCTTCAGATACTCATAGTTCGGTCTGAGTATCTTCCCAACGTCTCTGCACACAACCTGCGGGAAGTTCACAAACACAGACAGAACCCCATCATCACTCAAACCAACAGACGATTTCAAGAACTCAGTAGTAGGACGCAGCCTCTTCTCAACGCTATACCCCATAAGAAAAGGATGCTTCACAAGAACCTGACCAATCATCCCACCGTCTCTATCAAGCCCAAGGCTAGCGAGAAAGCTAACAATAACAGCCAGCTTGGTCTCGATCCCGTAGCTGATAAGCCTCGGGTTGAAAAGGAGTATCTTCCCGAGGTGTGACTCGGGTACACCCAACGCTTGGAAGAAGGCGAGGAGAGGGCAGAGCTTCTCCTCGAGGCTGTGAGCGAGTATGGGAGGGAACTTGGTGATTGCCGAGGTGACCTCGCGCGGGTTTCTTCCGAGGGAGGAGAGACACTCGAACATGGGGACGAGCCGCTCGTGGAGACGTAAAGTGAGGATCTTGGGGCAGCGGGAGACGATGTAAGGGAGCTTACGGTCTTGTATGCCGACGACGTTGCTCAGGTAGTCCCAGTTCTCTGATGCGACGTCGGTTTGGGCTTTCTCTAGCTGTTTGCACTTTGTGAGCATCTTTTCGATGCTCTGTTCGTCGAAACCTTTCTCCTTTAGGAAGTGCTTGATGCTCATGCTGCTGCTGCTGGTACTTGTCACCACCTCCATCGACGCTAATACAGCAACAACAACAAATAAGAGAGGGTAATTCAGATGAGCTTGGACAAGGAAGAGTAGAGAGGAGGAGTGAGAGTACCTTTCGTCAAGAGCCTTCGCAATTGAATTGAGGTTTTGACAGTGGGAAGAAGAAGCAGAGCTTATCCACAGAGATAGAGTTGCGGTTTGGTTGTAAGAAGTAAACCGGTCGGTATAATTTAGATAGATTGTTCATCAGATGACGTTTGGTTTATAAAAAAGTGAGATTTATCTTTGATTGAATAAACCGAGTTTGGCGGTTACAAGAAACCGGTCAGTATAAACATCATAGAGCGCCAACTATCAAAGATGAAATTAATTTGGTTTATTCAAATTGAATTAACCGAGTTTGGTATTGTTTATGGTTTGCTCGGAGGATATGATTATTTTGGTCTATTTCGGTTTGGTTCAATAAATTCTCTCCTTCAAAATTTGTATTGCCTTGAGCTATATAACAAAAAAAAAACTGTTAATTGTTTATAACTTTGAATATTCTCAACTTGGGAAATCCAGGTCCCAGCTCATAATTTTTTTTTTTTAAAAAGTAAAAATTAAGGCTTTACTTGTCCTTTAAGAAACTTCTCATCAACAAAGTAAAAAGGTTATGTGAAGAATTGGATTCAAGTAGTACTATCGAGTACAAAAATATTTGATATAGAAAAATGCTTGGAGTCAATAGTGAGTTACTTGGGAGATCTTTAGTTGATTTGGTCGGCTGTATTATATTGGTGAACTCGTGTTCAAGGCCTGTTATGGTGGAAGGACTCCTGGCTGCTTTTTAATAAGATAGATGCATGCCCTTGAGGCCTTGAAGGTGATGAATCCGAGGTTTCAGGGGATCATTGTGAGTTAGAGGTGGCGCATCTATGTGCCTTTCTTTTTGTATTTTAACACAGTCATGTGACTCTTTGCATTGTTTCCCCTTCTTATTACTATTAATATATGCAAGTAGTGTCATGTAATGCTTACGATGGAAGCATGTTCAACTTGTACGTTGACCCTAGCCACTCCTTAAGCTTTCTTGAAGCTGGGAGAATCGCTGACTTGATTATAATGAATATAATAACAGAGAAGGGGGGTGGTCTGGTCGGCGCCGTCCCAACTCTACCAAGTTCGAAGTTCGATGATCATTTCGGAGATGTTATAAAATGGAGGAGAACGAGTAAAGGTAGAGAAGCAAGAAAGCTAAAGAAAGAAACAAAAAAAATGTTCTCTTTGTTGTTTCCACGGTCACCTTTGTTCACAGTACTTATAGCATTCTACACTTGCGTGTGCATTCCCTTGGGGAGGTTGAAGAAGCAGTGTGGAGTTGATGAACCGCAAAACGATGACGGTAATTACCACCTAACCGGTTTCATGTTTGGGGACAAGAAAAAGAAGAAGGAAGAGGAAGAGGAGAAGATATGCTGCTCAATATGCCTTGTGGATTATGAAGCTGAAGATGCAGTGACACATCTCCCAAGATGCAATCATCTCTTCCATATCAATTGCATTGAACCTTGGCTTCTTAGTGGCCATCTCACTTGCCCTCTTTGCAGATCTTTCGTATTCTCTCCTCCTCCTCCTCCTTCTACTACACGCATCAATGTCGATACTTCTCCCTTCTCTTTAACTTTCTATCTCTCTTTCTTTTTTTGCTTGTTGTTTCTCCATCACCTGCTTGGATGCTTGTTGTAGCCTTTCATTCCTTGTTAATATACCCCATTTTTTTAATTATACATATACTGCATGGTTTTGTCGTTATTACCATGCACTGTTGTACATAAACTGTGATTATAAAGTACTAAACAGTAGGGCTGAGCAAAATTAAATGACTCGAAATCCAAATGGATATCCATACCGCATCAGAATCCAAGAAGATCCGAACTAAACCCAACCAAAATATGTAAAATATCCTAACAGATCTTTTGATCTCTAAATCCAAGCACTCAAATACCTGAACCAAATCCGAACGGATACTAGTTAGTTACATAGCTCTTTTTTTTTTGAACAAAGTTGCATAGCTCTATTTCCCTCCAATTACGTTGTTACGTTGCGTGCGAACCAAACATTCTGGCTCCGCGTCTAAAGCAAAATGATCTAATACTTAATGGGCCGTAATGGGCCTTATTAAATACATCACAGATTAAAACTAAACGATACAACAAGAACAGACAACCTGACTCGGCGGTTCCGACCAAGATGTCGCCGCAGCCACCGCAACAAATTGGCTTGCCATGGCCCGAGCTCAACGATGGTTTGACATACAAAGATGTCGTCTCATCTTCTGACTCAGGTCATCCTCCCACTAATAAATTTATAAAGTTTTTTCTTTTGTGTGTGTTAACTCTCTGTTGTTTTGTGGAGTTTGTGGTACAGAGTTAACGACGGTGTCAGATTTCTACTACACCAAATACAAGAGCTCAGCTCCACTGCTAGGGTCTTCTTCCCTCCTCTACTCTACTCATTTTCTACGCTTCATTCTTTTAACTTCTTTTCTTCTTTCAGGTGGATTCAGCGAATCCAAAACGGACAGGTTTCTCACTCTTTTCACGTAATCTCTCGCTTGATTCCGTAGAATTTGTAATTTCATTTCTCACTTGTTTTGGCAGATACAAGTTGATGGGGAAGTTGTAAAAGATCCCAACACACTCCTTAGGTTGGGAACTTGTTTCGCTGTTCCCTTTAGTTCTATAATAAGTCTTTTCTGTTAGTAAAGGTTGTGTCTTTGTTTCTTCTGTCAGGAGTGGTTCCAAGTTAGTTTACCATAGGCTTCCTTGGAAGGAACCTGACACGCCATACTTGCTAGATATTTTGTATCAAGACGATGATTTGGTAACTTCTGAACTCAACTTTAACAGTTTTTGTCGATTTTTGTTTAAAGTTGTTTCCTTTTGCTTTCTTGCTGCTATGTACAAATAAGATGACCAATGCGAGTTCTTGTTCTTGTTTGTTTTTTCTTTTTCTTCTTGTGGTTTGCATTTGTTATTGTAATATCATTTTTGTTCTTTTAACTTGGAGTGATGTGGATTTCATATAATGCAGATCGCTTTAAACAAACCGTCTGGACTCCAAGTATTGCCAGGAGGGCTTTTCCAGCAAAGGACTGTGTTGACGCAACTGCAGTGGTGTTTCGGTCAAAAAGATTCTTCTACCGGGGCTCCTGAATCACACCCTGTCCCTGTACATCGACTGGGGAGAGGAACATCAGGTTAGCCTTTAAACCTCATTCAAGTATTCTCCATGCCTTGATAAATGTTGAGCTCTTCACTGGACTTACTAGTTCAAATTGCAAAAGCATCTTTACAGTGATCTCATCTCTCTACCGAGGAAGTTGTTAAGATATATTGTTTTCAATTTGTCTCGTTTATTTCAATGGATGGGCTCTATTCTCAGGTATACTTCTCTGTGCGAAGACAAAGCTTGCAAAAAGGAAACTCTCAGCTTATTTTGCGGAGGGGACATCTCTTGTTGGGTCTGGGTGAGTTCATACATTACTTCTTTTTGTTTTACTCAGCTCATTTGAAAAGATATTTGGTGTTATCTATACATCAGTTAGTGATTCCAAAAAAAAAAAAAACTGTTTTCCAGAACTTTTGGGTAGTTGATCAATGCTATATGCGAAGGTTTTTTCAAGGACAGATTACAGTCTCCTGTATAACCCTCTAATAATGGTCGCTAAGCATGTACTAGTATAATTTTTTTGACAGAACAAGTGTAATATTCTAGCAAATAACGGGTTTACTATTCTACTCCTTTTTGATACGCTGTCAACTAGTACCTAACATAATTGGGTGTGATCCATGTTACCTGAGAATTCATCTATTATTAGAGTTCATGCCCTACTAAATGTGATTTTGAAAAGGGTACAAAACAATGGATCTTAGTTTTCTTTTCTCAGTTACCACCTTGTACATGTTAGAGTTTTTTCTTTGCTTTTTTATGTGCACTTCCATTCCGCTGTGGTAATATTAAGTATATTCTTTTCAGCAACATGGGTCAAGAGTGTGGAACCGTAAGAAAAATATCAAAGATATATCGAGCACTAGCGAGTGGTATAGTTGAAGAAGATGAGGCAAGGCCACTTTATTACTTTTGCCATGATCATTTATTTCAAATGCTTGACGACGGTATCTTTGTTATTTAACATTTTGAAGGTAGTTATCAAACAGCCTATCGGGGTGGTTCGATATCCTGGCGTAGCAAAAGGATTATACGTTGCTTCTTCGGAAGGTTGATTCTAATATCTTAACACCATTAGCTAGTGCAACAGAATAATCCAATAGTAAATTTAAAATGACTTTGCTCTTTGTCAGGTAAACCTTCTTTCAGCAAAGTAATCGTTTTGGAAAGGGACAGGCAGAGAGATTGCACGCTGGTTAAGGTTTTCCTTCTGTTTCATCTTATTTCCAATAAGAGCAAATGAGAGTAAGACCAAAACGAAGTTCTTAAAAGTGACCTTGTTACTGATGCAAAACAGGTAGAAATACAATCTGGAAGACCACATCAAATCAGGATTCATCTTGCATTCATTGGACATCCCTTAGTAGGTAAAACTTCTGTTTCCCTCGTTGGTATTTGATAAGAAAAGTTGGATACGTAGCTTTCAGAGACATGATATACATGGACCCCCATGCTTTTTACTTTTATTACTAGGCAATACTAGAACAACCTAACTAGCTGGTTGCCGGAGGAAAAACTTTAGTAGAACACTGAATAGAAAAAGATGGTGGAATCATATTTCGATAGAAAACAAGGACTTAAGTCCCAAGCGATGCTTCAACTGGACTATAGCTTATTCTCATTATAGGACAGGAGTTGTTTGTGGCACAGTCTAGGAAGGTTTTGCTAGACTTGGCAGTGGTCTATGAAAGAAGTGATGATGTTTACATGATCTCAGTGCAAGTCAGCAAACATGAAAATCTTAACTTACATGTTGACCAAAATGCAGGGGACCCACTTTATGTTGCGGGAGGACAAGCAAAGGGTGTTGATCCAGATCTTGTAGATGCTACTACTCCTTTTGCTGAAGATGGGTACAAATTTGCATTTTCCAATACATTTTCTAGTTTCCTTGAGGTCAAGGGGGGTCTGAAATTAAACAATATCGAGCTAACTAATGTAGTATGTGTGGAGTGTGAATTGGTTGGTGTATAGACTAGTGCTTGTTGTACCATGTGTGATAATTATATCGAAGCATTTTGGCTGAAATATCCATGCAGGGGTTACCGAAGACCTAATCAAGCTGTTCCTGGGGATTGCGGATATCATCTTCATGCACATGAAGTAGAGATACCTAACCTGTTGGACACTCATAAGGTACACAACCCACTCGTGCTAATGCCACAGTAATCAAAATCTCAACGTTTCAGCTGATAATCATGTCTACAGGTTGTTAGAGTAGTGGCGCCATTACCACCAATCCTCCAAACAAGTTGCCTGGCAGAAGAAAAGGCCTTTCCTCATGCAAGTTAAGTTGAATTATTCTCTTTCACCAGACAACGTTAGATGTGATTCTTCAAGTGTTATCTTCTTTGGAAAACATACATAGAGCTAAGTTTAGCTCTCTTTTCCATGTTATTATCAGCAACATTACAAATACAAACATCAGCTATAGATTTTGTGGAGGAACCTAACTTAAGTTGAACCCAAAAAGAAAAAACGAAAACAAAATGCCTATATTGACTGACATTTCTAAATTAAGAACGGTAAAAAGGACAAAAAATGAGATATGATACAGGATGACAAACAAAGAACATGCCAATCCTCCAAAACAAACTAATGATGACCCTAAGAAGGAAGACTTTGGTTCACCTGGTTGCTTCTGCTAAACCATTTACCCCTTCTCCTATGTGTTACCTTCGTCCTTACCGCTTGAGACATCTGCTCTATCTTCGATATGCTTCCCAAAGCTCAGAATTCCACTAACATCCAGCTGAATCTCTTTGCTACTAACAACTTGCTGCTTAAGATGCGTGGTAAGTGGTCCGGGGTAACTTGCAAGCAACTTGGCAGACTCTGGTAAAGATGTGACCACGGTTTGGATTCTGTTGCCATTCCAGAAACTGTAGCTCGTAATAGGAACATTCTGAAGGTGTTGCTGATTGATGTACTGATGGTCCCCGCTCAAGGTTGAAGGTGACCTGATACTTCCGCCTGGATTTTGTTTCTCCATGCTTCCATAATCATCTGCGGTTAGTACTGTGCCAAACAGCTTCACATCTCCATTCTTATCGAGCCTCTCAGAATCAGACAAACTAAATGAATGGCTCCTGCTATGACCAGATCCTCCATCTTTATGGAATACTGTCAGAGGCTTAGTAGCTGAGCTAGTACACTTTTTGAGTGAGAAACCTTCACATGTGCGTTGGGTATTTACAATCAAATCAGATTTTGACCTGCTTATCCTGCTCGGATCTTGTGTAAATAATCTCCAAGGAAATTGACAAGGTTCCGTACTAGGAGCATTTATTCGACCATTCTGCTCAGGTTTGACATGGCCTAATACCCGAAGCCTCCTATCCAGATTGACCTCTGAAAACTGCCAGCCCATGTTATTTGTTTGGACAACAAGAGAATTTGATAACTCGGACTCTGTATGGCAACTGGGATTTCCTTGTGGTACACTGACGTCTATAAGGTCTTCCTCAATCGGAACGTGGTGCAGACACTCAGGGTACCTGATGAAACTTGAAGGAGCAGCAGCTTCAGCTTCAAGGCCATAATTTATGGCTCTGTTTGCAGCTTGGATCACTCCATCCTGCTGCTTTGAACTTTGATTAGGCAATGCAGCACCTTCATCTCCTGAGCCCTTGTGTGAGCTTTCTGTGGGTGTCGCTACAACAATACTGGAAAGAGAGCTTGCGCCACAATACAAGGTGGCAGAAGATACAGCGACAGGTGTTAAATTACCTTCATCTATTTTCTCCGCAGCTACAGAAGTCGTCAAATTACCTGCATCTATTTCCATTGACAGTGGATCATTACTGTTAATTTGCTCTGCAGCCTGACACTGGCTCTCAACAGTATTATTTTTTACCAAATCTCTGCAAGGTTCTGAAACTAGACCCGGGAAATCCCCATTGATAAATGCATTGTTCACGAGACTGGTACCATCTTTCAAACACAGTAATGTGAGGCCAATATCTTGTTCTGATCTACTAAGGCCGGCTTCCACATTCGCAGAGCCTGAATGGTTAGCTCCCTCCTGATTCATGTTAAAAGGTGAGGTAGGCAAATTCAGATTAATCTTGGCGCTAACTCCATCATTGCATACGGCAGAATTACTCTCCATGGCACAAGGATCCTCCAAGTCGCTTCCACCACCACCCTCATTGGCCTTATCAACACTTGCGGATGTGCTCACATTTGCAGACCCCGACTGTCTACATTCCAACCCAAGGCATTTCCGAACTTTGCTAAAGAAAACCCTACACTGATCAGGAGACCGTGTCGTGACGAACCTCGACAATGAAAAAAAATTCTTGCCAAATAGCGAGAACCCCTGTATAAAGGCAGATCTCTCAGCATCGGTCCAATGAATAGGTCCCGTTTCTTCGCAGCTATCTTCGGAACATGAGTCATCGTGTTCATTGCTGTTCTCATGATGTGTAGTATGAGATATCCGAGGTCTTTTTGCAGCAGGATCAATCTTCAGATGATACACAGACTCCTCTCTAGAGCTTATCTGCTCTGATGACAAAGGACCAACAGCTACACCAAGAGTTCTCTTACGAGGGAAATCGAAACTGTGGGAGCACCCTTCAGAGTAATTGCCATCATGCTGCAACGAACTAGAACTGCTGGAACCTCTAAGGGTAATCTTTTTGGAAGAGATCTGTCTGGTTGATGCAACCTTGCCTGCGTTTGATGCTATGATGGAGACGGCACCTAAAACATCAAGAGAGGCAGCCCCCATCTCACGATTCCACTTTTTTCGTGGCGCCAGCATGTAGGTGTGTTTCCCTTCTTTACCATAACCACGCTGCTTCTTTATTTTCCTAAAACAATCAGACTTGTGGTTTTTGTAGTAGTATTCGACACAGTCCGCAGTTGTCTTCTGAGTAAGATGTGAAGCAATTTTCTTGAAATCCTTCCCGTGCATTGCTAGCATATTCAGGAAAGTCTCTTTCTCCTCTGGGGTCCAAGGATTAATTTTTGTTCTTTCCTTCTCAACGTCACATGGATCTTCAATCATCCCATTACTAGAGATAAACCGCGACCTCGCCCTCTCTCTCTCATCCAGAATCATCGCAGGCATTCTCAAAATGTCTCTACAAGGCTTTAGACAGGTACCCTTTAGTAGTTTTTTCATGTAACTTACGAGCTCTGTCGTGGACGCTACACTATCCCTTCTCTGAGCTGCACATGTATAGTAAACAGTTGTCAGACTTCAAAATTCGATGAAAAAGACACAATTAAAAGTCCTTAAGTACATATTGCACCATGGTTCAAACGGCCATGTCAAGTTCTCAAGAGTTCTACATGTTTTCTCAAAGAACTCATGCTCACTTGAAAAGTCATACATTTCAAGTTCCTACTACTAAAACATATACCAAGAGAAAGCGAACTCCATACCGGAGAAGACTGACATCTTACAATCACTAGATAAAAAGCGAACTCCATGCCAGAGAAATACAAACCAAGAAAAGCTTAAAATACTATGAGCAAAAAGTAGGGAGACAAGAGATTATGAATACATTACCTGAAGAAGAGAGCCTCAGGCGTAAAGGTTGGGGAAGCTTCAGACGCCCACTAATTTTTGCATTTGGTAGTACTTCGGTTCTTTTGTTAGACTTTGGTTGGTACTTTGTTAAAGCTAGTTGATGCAGATCTTTCTTCCATGCGAGTTGAAACGCTTTAAACCGAAGGAGCAAAATTTTCTCCCTAGCTCTCAAGAGCCCCATCCTATCGGCAATTTTTTCTTTGACATGAGAATCAAGCTGCCTTTGACGTACGCCAGGGAATCTCGAGTCATCAAACAAACTGAAATCTCTTGAAAGCAATTCATTAAATACTTCAGATGATTCACTGGCATATATCTTATTGGTAGATAATAACTTAGCACAGTGCAAGTCTTCATAAGAGACCATATCATCAGTTGAAAAAAGGTCAATAGCTTCCAGACTGGCAACAGCAGATGTGTTCATCGCTTTTGAAGAAGCAACTACCCTGACAGACGGTATGGGCAAAATATCTTCACTGCTTCCGACAGTGGCAAAAGCCTGGGTTAGAGATTTAACTTCTCCAGGACTATCTTCAAAGATTTCGACAGGAGCCTTGGCTGAAACAGCCTGATGAACAGGATCTCTCACCAGTGTTTCAGCTACAGAGGAAGCTACTATCTTGGGGCCCAAAATACAAGGAGCTTCCTGCTTCTCGGACACATTTTCATCTCCCTGACAAAGATACGAACTGGGTTCAACAACACGGCACTGTCTTCCACCTTCAAGTTTTAGTGCCTTCTGTTTGTTTTCAAGCAGATCAATTTCAGATTCAGCCATCTCCACAGCTTTCAAAATATCACCTTTCCAGGCAAGTAATTTGTCCATTGATGTCAAC
This sequence comes from Brassica nigra, assembly GCA_016432835.1. Taxonomy (NCBI): domain Eukaryota; kingdom Viridiplantae; phylum Streptophyta; class Magnoliopsida; order Brassicales; family Brassicaceae; genus Brassica; species Brassica nigra. The sequence continues at coordinate 7,365,612 of CM028247.1, read as the reverse complement.
TGAGCGGAACAGAAATCCCCTATAACAGGATCATCAGTACCAAGCAACTCACTTAGCAAACAGCCAAATCGTTCAATTGAGACGCTATCAAGCTCCTCTATATTGATTGGAAGTCGTTCAAGGTATTTACTAGACACGGGACTTGGTGAACGGCACATGTTACTGACATCACTAGCACCTATAGCAGCCTTCGCAGATGATTTATCTGCAAACCCTGCACACACAAAAATAAAATTAGATTGGTAAGTTACACTGTTATTTACAGAAGATAAGGGGTGAATGTATAGAAACAAGTGCAAGACATGAAAAAAAAGAAGAAAAATCAGTGTTTACAAGATCAGGTATATGACAGAGAGCTCAAGTAATAGGAAGATCATGCAGACAGCTCCAAGTAGATGATGTATTAAAAATGTACTGTACCTGGTGATGAACTGCAATCTACAGAGGATGGAGTTGTAGGGGAACCATAATCTGGAGCAATGGCTGCTTTAGGACTTTCATCAGCAATATTTTTGTTCAGAGAATGCAATTCCCCTGTACCGTTTTCCAATAAAGCCGTTCCATCGTCGATTGTGTCAACATCAACTTTCTTATTCTCATATTTCGCCAGGCCCTCCCCCCACCCAAGACGTTTCTTTCTAGAACTCATCTCCTCAGACAGAGTAGTTGTTGTTGTGGCGCATGCAGTAGCATCTCCTGAAGAAGATTGCGTCACAGCAACAATTTTAGGAAGAACTTTCTGCTTTTGAACGCCGGAATCACCAGCCCCCAAGCTTTTAAAGCTACTGGAGTGACTAAAACCTGAACTCTGAGACGAAAAACTCCCAGAACATACTGGAAGTTTCCCAATTGCTCCAAGAGAACTCTCCTTCCCACTTTTCATGGTACCGTCTAGATCACTGACTCCACGTAAGCTATTATCTTCCATGTTTTTCACGTAAAGCTGTTTCCGCGTCTTCTCTAGCTCTGCATGGCGGATTTGAGGATCTAATGAATTATCATTAGCTAACCTTCGAGCATACATCAAACCATTGCATTGATTTGCAGTAGAACACTCCTTATTTTCGTAACTGTTTTCTGAAGAAGGCCTTTGATCAGGAAATTTCAGCTCGTTTTTAAATTTGAGAGACTGAACTGGGGTACACTTCTCAATGTCCGGCTGATGAGTAGAGTTGGGTGAATCCCAAGAGTTCACAAGAGTAGTATGAGCATCTGAAGCATGTAGCGGCCTTTCATCGACTGACCTTCGACCATTTCTAACACCACATGGCCTCTCAAAAGCTCGAGAAGAGCCGTTGCTCAATTCCAATGTATTGAATTTCTCCTTCTGGCTTAAAGGAACCCTATCATCTCTGCAATTCCTGGTATATCGCCAGTCTCCACGTGGTGCTGATGGTCTAAAGTAGTCATGACTAGTCTCCTCCGAAAACTGGTACCTTCCGCCTTGCTTACCATGACCTTCAGAAAATATTGAAGACAAAGAGGAAGATGAAAATTAGAAACTCTGCAAGAACCATATTTCATAACTTCTGAAAAAGGTATCTCTCCCAAAACTTTGGACATATACTGCTGAGAAAAACATGTAGTATAATATCCCCAGAGAGGATATACGAACCAGGAAACATCATAATGCAACAAGTCATCAAATTATAGGAGACAAAAAAAATTCCACAGATGGGTTCCAAATTCAAACCTACCAGAAGAACTATAGATATAAACCCACAGCCTATTGTCATCAAAATCTATAGCATGTAAAACTAAACTAACGACAATCCACGATTCTGGAAACTTCTATTCCTGGAAACAAGTCTAGTAGGATAATGACTGAGAAACAAAGTTACGATCTTTCATCCTATTTTTAGATTAATGAGCAAAAGGATACTAACTCAACTGAGATAACAAACTAGTCTTGCCGGCAAACTATATCTACCTGGGTATTAGATTCCAAGAAAATTAAAAATTTGCTCCTTTTAAGAGTAGCCTCATCAATTTACTTGGTATCGATCTTCAAAGTTGTAGTAATGCTCCAAAAACCCCTAAATCGGGATACGACAAGAACTCAATATAAATGAAACAAAATAAAGATAGGCCTCTAAATCAGCAATAAAAACAAAAAAACGAAGCGGCAGATTCTAAGTCCTAATAAGCGAGAAAAAGATGACAGGGAAGCAAGAGATAGATAAAGATAGGGGATGTTAGGTCACTTACAATTAGGCCTGCGGAAGTCACCAGATCCCCAACGTGAATACTCGCGGGGAACATGGTGAGAAGAAGGAGAATCAAAAGGTGGCTCGGAGGGCCTCTCACGTTTCCTTGGCCTCAGGAGCTCCTTCCGATCCCAAGATGCGTGATCCTGCGGCCATAATGGAAGTTTTCCAACTGCTCCCAGGGAACTCTCCTTCCCACTTTTCATAGCACCGTCTAAATCACTGACTCCACGTAATCTATTATCTTGCATGTCTTTCAGGTGCTGTTTCCGAGTCCCATCTAGCTCTGTATTACGGATTGGAGGATCTAATGAATTATCATTAGCTAACCTTCGAGCATACATCAAACCATTGCATTGATTTTCTGTAGTACACTCTTTGTTGTCATAACTGTTCTCCGAAGAAGGCCGATCAATCAAGCCAAGACAGTCAGGATGAGGATCCATAGGCCTTAGATCAGAATTGTTTTGCTCATTTGTAGATTTGAGTGTCCGGACCGGGGTACACATTTCAGGCTGATGAGCGAAGTTGGGTGGATCCCAAGAGTTCGCCAGAGTAGCATGACCATCTGAAGCATGTGGCGGCCTTTCATCAACTGACCTCCGACCATTTCTTGGCCTCTCAAAATCTCTAGAAGATCCGTTGTTCATCTCCCATGTATTGTACTTCCAGTCCCTCTGGCTAAACGGAACCCTGTCATCCCTAAAATTCCTGGCATATCGCCAGTCTCCACGTGGTGCCAATGGTCTATGGTAGTCATTCTCAAACATCCGAGCACTGGAACGAGAAGATGTGTATCCATGAATAGTTTCCTCCTCAAAGTCGTACCTTCCGCCCTGCTTACCATTACCTTCAGAAAATATTGAGGAAGATGAAAATCAGAAACTCTAGAAGAACCATATTCATCCAAATATATAATATAAACTTAAAAAAGTATCTCTTCCCAAACTTTGGAGATGAAGAACTAGTAGTATAATATTCCCAAGTTTGGTTCTTTTCCCTATATTCAGATTTATAAGCAAAAAGAAGCTATAGCTCAATCGAGATAGTCAGATAACAAACTAATCTTGCCGTCAAGAGCTAACAAACTATATCAACCTGAGAATTAGATTCCAATAAAAATAAAAATTGCTCCTTCTAAGAGTAGCCCTAATGCTCACAAAAAAAAAAAACCTAAATCGGGATAAGGCAAGAACTCAATTCATGAGAAAACAAAACAAAGAAAGGCCTTTTGAAACGGCGAGATTCTAAGCCCTAATAAGAATCGAGAGAGAGAAAAAGAGGGAGGACATACAATTAGGTCTGCGGAAGTCAGAAGCAGATCCCCAACGCGAGTTATCGCGGTGAGAAGAAGGAGAAGGAGGCGAATCGAAGGGTGGTGGTGGTGGCTCGGAGGGCCTATCACGCTTCCTTAGCCTGGGGAGCTCCTTCCGATCCCAAGATGTGTGATCCTGAGGCATCAAACTATCGATAACGATCGCATAGATACGATTAAACCTTTTAACACACTCTACCAGACTCCGTGACCAAACGAGACAAGAAGGAGAAGGAAACAGAATCAAACGAGCTGTAATCTTCAGTACTGAGATTCCTTCAACCGGTGAAAAGAGGAGAAAAGAGGCTTCCTTGAGTCGGTAGCGATTGATTCTTCTTCTGTAAATTTGAGCGAGCTTCCAACAAGAGGAGAGAAGAGAGAATGGAGATAGAGAGAGAGAAGAGGATGAAAGAGAAAATCGCTGTAACCTAAAGACGCCAATTAAACTCTATTTCATTATATTTTTGGCGTCCGCACTATTTAAATGATTTATCCATTTTTTTATAATAAAACCAAAAAAAAAAGGTAAATAAATCCAAGTAAAAAAAATAGTACTCATTATTTACTTAACTTTTATATTGCGCAAGACTTTTTCTACATCCGAAGTAATAATAAATTTTTGTTATCATTATCTCTATTTAATGTGTTTTATTCATTTTCAAGCCAATGACAACAACAGAGAAAATTTCTATAATACATTTTAAATTAAAACATTAAGAGCTGTCATTGACTTATGAAACAGAGGCTCATTTAATATATAACTTCGGACAAATCTTCTAAACTAGCAGATCTTTGGTGCGCATCAGGACAACACAGTTCTGTCTGTTTTTTCCAAATCAGTCTTCTTCGTTTGGTCTTTACTTACAGCTTTCCGTAGTTTCTTATTGACTAGAGACATCTGCAATCGAATCACATTTTTAGAAACTGCTCGATCTGTATATAGATTCGGCTTCACAAGAATGACCCATCGATTTTCTGAGGGCATTTACTTGCTTCCAACAGAGCAAGATCAAAGCTTGATGGACTTTCTGAACTCAGAATCCTCTGTTTGAGGTTCTTGTTTTGCTGCTATCATTCATAGCTTCCATGTGTTTTTGACCTTTAGGTAGCAGAGGTGTAGGAACAGCTCAAGATTGTGTCTTTACAGAGGAAGAATGGCAGAACATGCAACTGCTCATGTCCTTGAATAAAATGGTTTACTCTCCCACGCTAATGATCTAAACTCTGCCTTTTTTCAGACGATTTCAGGTAAGTGTTTTCCATCTCAGTGAGAGGAAAGTTTCTGAATTGAGATGGAGCAGTTGTGGAAGCATTGCTTAGAGGCATGTGCTTAGAAATTTTGAGATTGAAAAATGTTCAAATCTCTTACTATTATTATACAACACATGAGTCTAGAGCTGATGGCTTGATTCTTCTTGACGGCCAAGGCGGCGATGATGATGACCATTTTCAAGATCAAACTATGTTGATGGATCCTGTGCCCCCTCTATCTTTGTCTCCAGACAGATTACATGCTCCATCAGATCAAAGTTATAACCTCTCTTCCGAGCCTGTGGAGATCATGTCACCTGTAAACGGTGAATACATTAACGGTAGCAAGGTTGGCCTGGGAGACAGAGGATCTGATATACTGAAGTACAGGGAAGTGAACGGGTATACACTTTCCGAGTCAGTGGACTCTACTACACTGACATATCCAAGACTCAGTCTGCAGCAGCATCTTGCAGTGAAGAGATTGATACCAAGCATGATGATAATGGGGAGACAATATGTGATAATTTTGACGTCAAACCCCAGGATAAAGAAGTTGAGGTGGATAACAAAGAGGCAGAGATACATTTCACTGAATCAGACCCTTTGAACAATAACCAAAGTGTGAAAGATGATAAAGCAACAGTTGACTTGTTGCCAGCAGAAACAGTTGCTGAGACATTTGCAGTAACATCTAGTGAGCTGGGTAAAGCTTGTGAGGCAAAGGTGGAAAATGATAGCAGCACAGAAACCTGTGTAGAATTCATCCATTTCTGATGTACCTGAAGAACAAGGGACTGAAGAAGTCATTGTTGGTCAAATGCCAAATCATATCTCTCTCACTATAGAAAAGAAAGTTGAAGAGAAAGCTGTGATTGGCAACATCCATGACACTTATAAGGAATTTCGTAATGGAAGTTTTAACAACTGATCAGCCAGTGCCTACATCTGGTTCTGAGGTAAGCTTTTCCCTTTAGTATATATGTTTTTTTCTTTTTACATTCTATTTGAATCCTGGAACTAAATAAACTATTTTATGATTGTGGACTAAGAACATTGATCATAGAAAATAGTCGACCTCTTGAATCTGTTAGTTGATTGATTGCTTCTAGAAACTGTGTTTATCACTGAAAATTTTACGAACCTTTTGAATGGTGTAACAGTCTGAAAGTTGTAAGATCGATATAGCTATTATGAATGAAGTCACAAGCGTAGAGAAAGGCAACCATGGAAAAAGGGAAAGTCGATGCTTCGAGCTCTCAGAAAAGAAACATTGCAACATTAAACAGAATCAAACCATGAGTTCAACAAACTCCCTAGCCTTAGCTATGCTTTGGTATTGTGTTTTGGTTCTCCAGAGGTTTCACGTTGCCTTGCCTTGCCTTTCTTTCATCTTTTTCTGTGCAGTGAATCGTGGAAAGGGCAATCTAATGTGGCGAGACAGGAAACAAAACCCCTTTTGGCAGTTCTGAAATCCTTTTTGACAGCCTTTGTGATGTTTTGGTCCGAGTAATAATATATTGAAGAGAAAAGAGATGATAAGGTTAAGATGAGACATGGTTGAAATCATATGAATGAAAGTTTAATCAAATAATCCTCAAGAACATTTCAAGACACAAAAGACAATGGATCTCAATTCTAAGAACCTGTAAAGTATCAAAAGGGATTTGATTATCTAGTTTGTTGCATAGAAAAGTTGAGCCTTAGATTGGTCAGAAACAGGTGAGTATTCTTACCAAAGCGTTGGTTTGGTTACACCACACAAACTGAATGATGCAGCAAAACCCGCCACTTCCCAAGGGTGACATGCAACCAAAGAAGCTCTCTCATTCTGTTACAGCGCGGCTCATTTTCATTTTTGGTTATTTAAACAGAGACCACAGGCTTTTGATGCTTTAGCAAAAATGAAAAAAGAGGCAACAACAAAGATGATGAACGGTGGTGGAGTTGAGTCAAAGTCACGCAAGGGCTTTCCTGACTTCCTCGGATCTGTAAATTTGAAATACGTGAAGCTTGGATACGTTTACTTGCTCTCTCTTTCCAACACCTTCTGCTTCTTTCTTCCTCCTCTTCTTCTTCTCTTCATCTTTGTTTCTCGGTTTCTCCCAGTCTTGGCTTACCCTTTATCTATCTTCTTGCTTCTTCTCCTCTACCACTTTCTCACTCCTTCCTCTGTTTTCCTTCTTGATTTCTCATGTTACCGCCCACCTGATCATTTCAAGGTCACGTCTCTTTCCTTCCAACCTTGTATCTCTCTTCTCTCCTTCTTCTCATTGTTTTGTTTTTGTACAGACCACGAAAAGCGACTTCATCGAGCTGGCAATGAAGTCTGGTAACTTCAATGAGACTTCCATCGAGCTTCAAAGAAAAGTTTTGGAACAATCAGGCATAGGAGAGGAGAGCTACATGCCAAGAGTGGTGTTCAAGCCTGGTCACAAGGTCAACCTTCGCGACGGCCGTGAAGAAGCAGCGATGGTGATCTTTGGAGCAATCGATGAACTTCTCGCAGCGACCAAAATCAACGTGAAGCATATCAAGATCCTGGTGCTGAACTGTGGAGTCCTCAATACCACGCCTTCTCTCTCAGCGATGGTGATCAACCATTACAAGCTGAGGCATAACACGGAGAGCTACAATCTCGGTGGGATGGGGTGTAGCGCTGGAATCATAGCCGTTGATTTAGCCAAAGATCTTTTGAACGCTCATCAAGGCTCGTATGCTTTGGTGGTGAGCACTGAGATAGTCAGCTTCACTTGGTACTCAGGCAATGACGTCACGTTGCTCCCACCAAATTGTTCCTTTCGGATGGGAGCAGCTGCAGTCATGCTCTCTAGTCGGCGTATCGATAGATGGCGCTCCAAATATCAGCTTAAGCAGGTGATAACATAGAAACAGTGTACTTTACTCTTGCTCTGATCTCTATGTTTAACTCATGATACTATCATCAATGGTCACAGCTGGTGAGAACACATAAAGGCATGGATGACACAAGCTACAAGAGCATGGAGTTGAGAGAAGACAGAGAAGGCAAACAAGGACTGTACGTATCTAGCGATGTAATGGAAGTTGCTCGCCATGCACTCAGAGCAAACATTACAACGCTTGGTCGTCTTGAGCCTTCTTTTCAACATATATGTGTGCTGGCAACGAGTAAGGCAGCTCTCGACGAGATTCAGAAGGATCTCAAACTGACGGAAGAGAACATGGAGGCATCAAGGCAGACACTGGAACGTTTTGGGAATACATCGAGCAGCAGCGTATGGTACGAGCTGGCTTACTTGGAACACAAGGGGAAGATGAAAAGAGGAGACACGGTTTGGCAGATCGGTTTCGGGTCAGGGTTCAAATGCAATAGTGTTGTATGGAAAGCCCTGAAGAACATTGACCCTCCAAGACACAATAACCCATGGAATCTCTGAGGATTAAGTGTACTGATAACATGAATAAAGTGGCTCACTAATAGAAATAAAACGATTGCATTTGAACATATAACCATCCAATAAAGAGATGCACTAGTCTGCTCTTGACATGTTTATCATCATCATTCATAAGATAAAAGCTGTCTTAACTAGTTGAAACATGAAAGGATGAAACTATACAACCTTTTATAAAATGTGTTGTAGCAAAGCATAGAGGAGACGAAAGTAACCAACTGGAAGCTTTGTCTCTTACACACAAATGCTGCTGCTATCTGGAGACACTATACCCTCAAGTTTCCATCCACCAGGTCCAGCCAGAGCGAAAGCCTGTGATGCACGCACAAATATAAATAATTAGTTTTGCATATTCAAAGAAGCGCAAGTGTGGAAGGAAAAGTAATGGGAATTGTATAACAAACATCATCCCAGGAGTTGCCAAAAGCATGAAGCAAAGCAGCATTGCAAGTTTTCAACTTTACAGAAGCACCAGAGAGCATGGAAGCTGCTTCTTCCCATCCTTTATTATGCCCCATACACCTGTGTAGGGAGTAGCCACTAGCCACATGATGATAAACACAGCACAAGAAAGAAAGACAGGAAGATGCATGCTAGCTAGTAAAAAGCTATAAACTAACTAACATGACAGTGGTGATGTCAGGGGTTGAGTATTTGGAGATAATCTGTTGAATATGCTCAGCGGTTTGGCCGTCCATAGCAGCGATGGAGTAAAAGCTAGGGATGAAATGCACATTTGCCTCCATAAAGCCATCAACTTGCGCTTGCATTGACTTCAGTGTCTCCCTAGTCCGAGTCGCGTCGCTGTGAGATCAATAATCTTACGTTACCTCAAGAATCAAGATTGAAAGTGAAGCAAGCTTTGGGATATAAAGAGACCTTGAGAGGATGAGTTGGGGAAGCCAACCAAGTGAGGAGAGGATTTGAGCGACTTTAGCAGCATCAGCTTGTCCGGTCTTAGTTAGAGGACGATCATGGTCTGAGATTGAGAGAGAGGTTAAGATTGGGTTTTTGACTGATAAGGGAAAGAGAAGAGAGGAGTGTACCTTTGAGGGAAAGATGGTCCCAGGAACTGTGAGCGTGACGGAGAAGGATGAGACGGCGAGAGATTAGTGATGACGGAGAAGCAGTTGGTTCGGCGGATGCACGAGGCGGAGCTGTTGAGCAAGAAGTGGTCCGGTTTTGGCCGGAGAAGAAGAAAGGAGATGGACACTTGAAGCTCAGCATCGCATATTCTTATCTCTGTCTTAACTGATTTTCTGGCCGGAGAAGTTATTCTTAATTGCGTTAAAAATGTGAGATATTATATTTGAAATAAAAGGCTATTGGTTGGGAGATGATGACTAAGCAAAAGGATTTGATTTTTTTTTTCTTTCGAATAATTTACTCGGAAGAAAAATATAGACTGAATCAAACCGCAATTAACCGAAATAAGTATGTTAAATTCAACCAAACCGATCACTTAATGGATAAAAAAAACGCTTTACCGTTCTATAACTAAGATCACCAAGCTGTCATCAGTGTGGTAAATGGATGTTGTAAAGCTAGATCGAGGATCAAAGCTCTAAAGAGTTGGAGACACACACGGAGTAACCATGGGGATATATTTGGTTGTAAGGTAGGTGAGAGGTGTCTACCGGCATGACATGGCATCCCTTCTTCATAGTATAAAGAACCATCATCTCAATGCATCATCATCTTATTACTATCATTAGTTTACATGATAATGAAACCCATGAGAGTTGGGTTAGCAACGGCACTGCTCGTGGCCGTAACCGTTCTTACCATAGTCACAGCACAGCAGGAGGACCAGCAACCACCTCCACCGATGTTGCCTGTGGAAGAAGTGGGAATGTGCAGCAGAACATTCTTTTCGGCTCTGGTCCAGCTGATACCGTGTAGAGCAGCAGTGGCTCCTTTCAGCCCAATCCCACCGACGGAGTCGTGTTGCGCAGCGGTTGTCACACTTGGTCGTCCTTGTCTTTGCCTCCTCGCCAATGGACCTCCACTCTCAGGCATTGACCGATCCATGGCTCTTCAGCTTCCTCAGAGATGCTTTGCTAATTTCCCTCCTTGCGATGTCATCAACTAAGAGTCGTCTAGGACCGACCTACCATCTTCTCTTTTTTTTTTTCTCATTTACCTTCCGCTGATTAGTGTATTATGTCTCAGACTTGCAATCACTAATAAAGATAACGATAATCAAAATGAAAATCCCAGTCATTTACAATAACTGATTCCTGTATCCACATTGATTGAGCATTTGCGGATTGAATTTTTCTTAAGGGAAGTAAAACAAATCCAATTATACATATATATTTCAATTAATCAAACATTAAAAAAAAAACATCTATCTTTGACAGAAAAAGTAAAAGCACAGCCAGGGATGAGAGAAACGTAGGTCATGAAGCATATGATCGTTCATTTAAAATATAACCAAATGTTCTAGTTGGATGGACTTCAGATGGCTGCTATCAAGATTAGAAGTAGAACATTCCTACAACTCTTTAAACTGGAGAATGTAAACAAGAACAAACCCACCAATGTTTCTTCTTCTTCTTCTGAGAGAACCGGTCAGCTTCTTTGAAGCCCTTAGAGGACCAAACTCTACGGTATGTAATAATCTCATAATCTTCTTCCTTTCTTCTACTAGAAACAGCCACATACACAAGACCCTTTTAAGTTCTGAAATCAAAAAGACTAGTAGAAAAGTCCCGTTCAATCAAATACAGTCTGCAACACAAACAAACAGAGAAAGAAGAACACAAGTAGAGGCTGGGATGTTCTTGAAGCCTTGCTTGCACAACGGCCAACTAAGTTAACTATTTCTATATTGATGATGATGATGATCTTGCTCAGATTCAACATGTAATCTCTGAGCAACTTGAATCTCAAATTACAATAACTTGTTTTAAAAAGAGAGAGAGAGACACACCAAATCCATCTCTAATTATTAAAAATCAAGAACAAGAAGAACCCTAAGTCTCTCTATCACCATCATCATCATCTTGAATTTATCCCAAATCGTGATCATAACACAAGGAAGGAAACATGATATAACATATATATATATGTACAGAGAAAGAGAGAAAGACGAACGAGTGATCAGGAAGGACGGCGAGGAGAAGAGGAGAAGAAGCAATCGAGAAGGCGAGACCAAGCAATTCTGGCACGAGGGAAGACTCTCCGGCTATAAACCCTACCTTCCATTCCCATCTCCTCCATCGTCTCCACGAACATCGTCAAACATCTTATTGGCGGTATGTACAGCGTTAACGGCGCCGCCGAGAACGCTATCGTGAAAAACAGCTGCAACATTCTTCTTCCTTTTTTTTTTCTTCAGGGAAAAACGCAGATCGCTATTTTTCTAGTAACAAAAATGAAATAACGTCAAGATAGATTTCGTTAGAGAAGAGATAAGAATAAAGATTACAAGATTGCTTTCGTCACGTGTTGTTATCCTCTTTTTATTACAACTCCCAACTCTCTCTCTCGATTTTAACTTTTATTGTCTGCAATCATATGATGTCTGCCTGTTCTAGCAGCTACTGCAATACTGTAGTTAATGTTGGACCGACACATAAAATTTAAAGATTTATATTCGAATGTTTTATTACCATATATATGTCCTTTCCAAAAACTAATGTAAAACTGTCTCTGTCGTCTCTCTTGTCATTATGTCTGTTACTGGCAATGTCCAAATACCATCTTGTGTTGGGTTGACTTTTGTATTCCCCCAGCTTAGTTGTACATATTCAAGCCCAGTTGCATAAATGATAGGCCCAATAAGAGTACAAAACCAAACTAAATGCTTCCCTTATGTCAATCTTTTGAAAATCTTAAATCACTCAGCATGTCACCATTTCTTTCACTGTGTATTTTGTCACACATGCAAATAAGAAGCTAGTCCCGTTTAGCCTAATAAGTAAAAGATAAAGGAGCTAATCTCGTTACAAAGTGTTTTTTTTTTCTACAAACAAAATCTAAAGGAATATATAGATGATAAAGGAGCTAAATGTTGTTCCAAATGTGGATAAAGCTCTTCACGTCTTCGTCCTCTTTTGCTTCTGAGGAATGAATCTAACCCCTTGCTTTCCTAGCTTCACTGTCTTTACTTTTCCATTCTCAAGCGTCACCATCAACTTCGATGCGCCTCCATCTCCTCCTACTTTACTTACCACTCCTTTCTCCCTGTTTATTATTCACTAGGCTGTTAGAACAACTTAAGAATAGATGAAACATCATCTAAAGATTATGAAAACTTTTATATACCATGAATCATCTGAGGCTTTGTGTATCTGAACCTTTTTTCCTTTTGCATCCAACTAGCATCAAGCATTTCGTCCAACAAACCCTCTTCACGTGAAAGTGACACATCTTCATCTTCGTTGAATCCTGATTTTTCAGCTGTTGGAGGTGATGATGCTCTCTTTCTCTTAGACCTATCCCCTTTCCCAGACTTACTTCTTTCATAGACAATTCTAGGAGCTTCTCGTTGTTCTTGGCTCTCCGGATTATGCTTCTTTATTTTGAGTTTCAGCAATGGTCTTGAGTCTTTATGCAACAACTCTTGCTGGCCACCATTTGAATCTCCTTCACTTTCCGAGTGTCTCCCTATTACTCCACCCTCCTCCTTGCTACAAGTGGCTACCTCACCTTGAGACCGTCTCTTTTCTTCCTTACTCTTTCCAAACAAGCTCCGTTGCTCTGAAACCATTTCTTCTGATTGTAATTTCCCATGCTTTCCTGAAACTACCAAAGCTTTTTTTTTTAATCATCTTGTCTCTGTCAATGTATATCGTAGAGTGTAATTTTCTCATATCATTCAAACATAGGCATACCGTTGGATTTGGAGGCATGCTTTGATACATCGCAGCTCACTGGGTTTGTAACTCCTGCCTTTCGAGGGCCTATACTTATCACCAGTTTCTTTGCCTTCACAGAGTTCAGCTCTGTAGAGTGTTTTTCAGTTTTTTCACTATCTGAATCTTGAGGCCTGCTACTTTTAATCCTGAGAACTCTCACTGGCTTCTCTTCTTCACCACCGTGCCCTATGACTCGTGCACTAGCTCTTAAGCTAGCAATTAGCTCTTTTTCATCATCATCTTTTCGTTTCCAAATTTCCTGTACAGCATCCTCAAGATCCTTGACCTTAGCAACATAAAAACAAAATGGGATCACTAAATTGTCATTCACAGTTTGGAGAGATTTTAAGACAACAAACAAAAATAAAAGACTGACGACACATAACACACCTGGTAGCTTTCTCCACGACAAGTAGAACATTTGTATTGAAGCTTCCCATCCACTTGAAACTGCATATATTTCTCATCGCTGCAACATTAGTTTCCAGAGTTAGTGTTATTTGGGAAACATTCTTATCGGACAAAGAAGTGCAATTGGTTATATGAAATAAGATTAACGATATGTACCTGATTCCATCACACATGCAATGAACCCAGCGCTGGCAGAAGTCACAACACACCATTGGAGTTGCTTCCGAGTCCCTGTAAACCTACGTGACGAAAGGAAACAAGTTGTGAACCGAGAACAGAACATACGTTTCACTATCAACAACAGAGTGCAAGGACATACCTTCAAACATACAGGACAATAGTTTCCCTTAACAAACAGCCTTCCACAAGCATCACAGCAAGTATGGCCCAAAAACCACCTGCAAGTTTAAAAGGAACGAAAAGATGTCAAATGCAGTTCTAAAAGAATCAATTAAAATGACATATCACAGAGCAAAAGAGTTGAATACCGCAAGCTCTGGCCATTTCCAGGGACTTTAGACCCACAGCTGTAACATTTGGTGTGTTTAGGACACAAATAGGGTCCAGAAGTAACAGTCTGTAACATACAGGAAAGATAATAATTCAATTTGCAGAAGAAAAGATGAGAAGCGTCTATAGAAGCAACTAGTATTACCTTGTGCCGAGGTTGTTGGCAATCACAATGATAGGCATCATCACATCTTTTGCAGAACATCAACTTCTTTGGATCACCTGAAGTTCCGCATGCCTAACGAAAAACATAATCAAGAGAATGTACAGGATTAATAAGCTATACTTTCATGAGGAAAATTAGAAAGGTTCAAAACCACGGCATCATTTAGAAAGTGCAGGATCAGTCATTGGGAAAAATCTGTCCAAACTAACCTCACAGGTTCGGCAAGAGGGGCAAGCCCAAGAGCTCCAATTAAATAAATCTGCAAGCAGAAAACCACTATAAGAATCTAGGCAGAAGAATCATACGCATCAGGTTCCTATAGAAACGAACGATACCTCTATGTTGAGCCCAAGGCTTCAAGCAGTTTCTATGATACTTGTTGCCACAGCATTTGCAAGAAAGCATCTTTGCGATCTCACTCTTCCCAACTTCAACCATACAGCACATGTGACATGTAATACGTGCACTGTGACGGTCATGATCTTCTCCATTGATCTCTTTGACAGGAATCTTCATAGATAAAAGACATAACAATGAAACAAGAACTCACAGTAATGAAGAGAAGACACACACATTAATTAATACCTTACAGAACCTAAAAGAGTAGATCCACCACAACACCAAAACACAGACACAGGAAGAGCTTATACCAACACTACTGAATACACGTAGACAGATTTTTTTACTCAAAAAGGACAGCAACATATACCAACTAGCATGTCTGAACGAGCTAAACCAATTCTCTAAAGTTATCAACACACTCCAAAAGACAAAAGCGATAGCAAGAGGAACCAGAGAACCGAACCGCAAAGTCGTCAGAGACAGGATTCGCAGCAGAATCCTCAGCTACCTTCTTCTTCTTCTTCAGCAGCACCACAGTGCGTTTGCCTTGTGTGGATGCGGCAACCTTCACCTCCGAATCATCCCCAGCAGGAATGGGAGGACCAGTTTCGAATAGAGCGAGCTTAGGCACGTGGATCTGAACGGTACCGTCCTCGAAAACGCCAGCAGCATCCCAGGGGTCTAGCAGGAAGTTTTGGAGAGAGTGTATGTCGTTGAGGAACAATTCTTTGCCATGAAGATTCCGAGTAAATCCCAATAAGCAGTCGCAAATTTTCCGGCTGCGAAGAAAGACAAAAGGAAACAATTCATAATAAGTAAAGCCTCTCGTGAGGCGCCAAAAAAAAAGAATGAGAGGAGGAGACAAAAAACATTACCAAGTGATTGGACAAGCTACGTGAAAGACCATAGTCAGTTAAGCGTCCTTGGTTCGATTTTTAGGGATCTGACTTCCTTCTTTTTCCTTTGTAATAATTATGAATTTTTGTTTTAGGTCTATCACAGCCAATTTTGTGTAAATATCTTAAACTCTAAGGTCCTAAACGCAAATAATTTTAAGAGTTATCAGCCCGATCCGCGCCAAAGAATAAGAACCAGTAATAAATACACACGTGAACCAATAAGAAAAGAACACGTTGATCTATTTTGTTCATAGTTTCATACCGCCAAATTCTAATTTATTTTCTTTCTTTCTTTTCGCACATAAACAAAATGACGTCGTTTCTTCCTTGATCCGATTTTCAAAGGTTGACTCGTCAGTCGCTAAGAGTGTCTCTGCGGCGAAGCGAAAACTCTCGGATCGGCCATGAATGCACCCGAAAGATACGAGCGATTCGTCGTCCCTAGTTTTCAACGGATTTCAAGGCTTCTCTTGTCTTGCTTTTCTGACTTGTGGTTAAGATTCAGAGACCAACGGTTGGTTAAGAATTCATAGAAATATCTTTGATTTTTGTCTATGAATTGGCTCTGTTTTCAGATTCGCATTACAAACCAGTCTTCCCCGATGCAAGCATACAATCAGGCCATCAATGACCTCGGCAAGGAGCTTGACTTTCTCAAGAGCCAGTTTGAGGTAGCAAATACTCTCTTTTTCTAGATTACTCCTCATCGGATTTTACTGTATGAAATGAAACCCATTTGGTAGTGAAATGATTGCTCTTCCTTCTCTAGATTAGGTTCTCTGTTTATAGATCAATTAGTTGTTAATTAGTGAGATGGATGTGGAATATCGAATGCTGAAGAATGGTGTAGTTTCTTTAATACACAGGGACAGGGTCTTATGTTTTACCCTTCTGTGTATTTTTTTCAGGCAGAGATATGGCCAAGTTTTCGGCTCAGTAGTACTAAGTAACTCAGAGTTCTCTAAGCCCCAACCACGAGACTTATAATGAGCTTGTGGACTTTTTTCCTAATCATGTTTGTATAAATCAGAAACAAATCTTCATGTAATTTGTTTTAACTCTATGTTTTCTACACCATTTTCAGGCGGCTAACAAGTAATGCTTAGATTACCTCTTCTTTTTTTTACCATTTTATCTAACTGAATACCACTTAATCTTTGAACTATTGCACAGAGTCTTTAAGAGTTGTGACGGTCAAGCTACGTACAAAGTGAATGCATTTTAACAAATATTTACAGGATGGTGAAATCATCATGTAGCCTCAACAAAACAAGGACCGGCTCTGCCTTTAAAGCCTCTTCTGGCTTGTCTAGGTTAAGGTACCATTTGTCTCCACATACGTTTTTTTGTTGTAGTTGTATTCATACTCTCTGTCTGTATGGTATTCTTACTCGTTCGTATAGTATTGTGTTGGGATTATCTGTTTCTTGTGGAGGAAGAAAGCTTTTCGATTTGTTGTTTTTTTTTTTTTTTTTGGTGTAATTGTTGTTGTTTTTTTCTTCTTTTGATTTTAGTTACAATTTGGTTTAGTGGTTTGAGAATGAGAGGGTGCGATTGTTTTTACTCAGAAATTGTCGGGTGTGCTTGTTGATCACTTCATTTACGTTCCTTCTCTCTCCCATTATTCACCATTCATCATTGAATAGTCGATGAAACAAACCAGAAAGAGTTCAGGTAAAGGTCAAATACTTTTGACATTCAGTTATTATATGGTCGCACATATCTGTCTAGACGAGCAGCGGCGGATCTAGAAAATATTTTAGGTGGGGGCAGAATTTTTTTTTACATTATATAACACATAAGAGAAGAAAAAAGAAGTATAATGAGACTTGAACCTTGGTTGAGTGGGGGCAAATATTGAAATTTGACCAACTAAGCTAGAGAATCTTGGATAATTACATGCATTTAAGTTCATTTTTGATATTTGAGTGGTGGTAACTGCACCCATGTTGTATAGTGTAGATTCGCCACTGTTGATGAGTAGGTTAAAAAAATTCCATTCAACTATTCTCATAACTTGTAATTGTATGATAATCCATCTAACAAAAAAAATATATATATATGAAAAAGCATTAGTTTTCTAAAATAGAGACTACAAATTTGAAAACAAGAAAAATAAAAACTTGAAATATCTTCCATGTTATTTTTAGATGGCCAAGACATGTTGGTTAAAAATATCCTTGGTATTAGAAAGATTGAACTAGAAATATTTGAAGTGTCTAATATATTCCATCCGTTTCCTAAAAATAATTCTTAACAGATTACACGCATTAAAAATATAATAAAATTATAATTAAGTTTATTGTTTAATTTTATTATTTAATTTCTATAATTTATAACCAATAATAGTTAATCAATTCAGATATTTTTAGCTAATACTTGTTAAAATTTAGAATTTATTAAAATCAGTTAAAATATTTTAATTTTTTAAATTGTATCTACTATCTTATGTAAAAAAAACAGATGAAATCTATTTTCAAAACAGTGGCTAAAAAATACAGCTCAGCAGAACTCATTTTATTTCTCGAAGGTTCGTTTTGACTAAATTGAAAAGTCGAAGGTCTTTATTGACATTTTCTTTAATTATCCCGTCTCTGGCACTTCCCGGCAGGGTAGATCTCTCTCTCTCTCTATATCTATTAATCGAGTCGTCTCTCGTGAGTGACTTCGAAGACGAATCACACCACACTTCTCCTGCGTTTCCGATACTTCTCCTATCTACTCTGTAATCTTACTCACTCTCCACTTTCACACTTAATTTTGATTTTCGAGCTTATATTTGATCATCAACAACACTTGATTTTGTTTTGAGTTGAGATGCTCTTTCCAACATGTTTTTTTTTCCTGTTCCGATTTGTTTGATGCTGAGGACAAAACAAAGTCAAAATCAAACAGGAAACAAACAACATGTCTCTAGTTCAATTCCCAAGGAATTGTTTTTAGTAGTTTAGTTACAAAAGGCTTCAACACTTACTTGTTTGTTTTCTTATTGACTTTGCCAATCATTCTAACACTTGCCCCTTCTCATTCAGCGCGAGGTTGAATTAGATTGGAAACAATGGATGAATCTCCTCCTCTGGAGCAGCAGCAAAGTCAACCTCATGGTATAAACTGGTGCCTATTCATTCGTTCTCTGAATATAAAGTGGACTGCTTTATTTTGTTTGTGATATTGCTGGAGAAAGTAATTTGCTTCTTTTTTTTTGTTAATAATTGACTTGTATATTTTTCCTACTTCATCACTTGGCTTTTCAGACCTAGAGAACGAAATAGTTACTGAAGGTAGTGCCTTTGTGCATGGTGAGCTTTCTTCCCAAGACGGTTGTGTTCCCCCTAAAGTTGATAGCCAAATGGAAGTCCTGGATGAGAATGTAAGTAAGCAGATCATTAAGGAAGGTCATGGCTCCAAACCCTCCAAGTACTCCACTTGCTTCTGTAAGCGCCCTCCCTTAGCTCTCTGTTGATGATCACCTTCTCTAACTTCCCTGTCTACGGTTTTGTTATTTCTCCTGGTTTATATTTCTTTTGTGGTGGACTCTCTTGACTGACTTCAACATTTTCTTTTTGTTAGTTATCCTTGATATGGAATTGGAATTGTTGTGCAATAAAAGGGGTTTGGTTATAAGTTCGGTGCTGATAAATGATGTTATTTTGAATAGTACCGTTTGGGTTTGATGCCACAGTGAGGAACACTTAAATCAAACTTTCTGACCGGTTTCATTCTGGCTCATAGTGCATTATAGGGCATGGACCAAACACACGCAGCATAAATTTGAGGATACATGGCAAGAGCAGCAACCTATTGAATTGGTCCTAGGAAAAGGTATGTAGCTATCTATTTTATACTCTACACCTCCCTCTCGTTGTGGATGCATCTTCATTGGTAAATTGCTTAGCCAGCTTGCGTTTCCTGTAAACTAATGGAGAAAGGAGGATAGAAATTGAGTTGCCTTTGTTTTTTGCTTCAAAGCCATGTCAGTATACCATTTCTTAAAAGAGATTGTGCACTAAGGAGGAGATGTTGTCTGTGAAAACAGAGAAAAAGGAAATGACCGGTTTGGCCATCGGTGTTGCTAGCATGAAGTCTGGTGAACGTGCACTCTTGCATATTGGGTGGGAGTTGGGTTACGGGAAAGATGGAAACTTTTCTTTTCCCAATGTCCCTCCTATGGCTGACTTGTTGTATGAGGTTGAAGTTATTGGCTTTGATGAAACAAAAGAGGCAAGTTTTTTTTTTATTTTCATTTACCCTGCAACTCAAAAACGAAGTGTTATCCCAAGCTCTTTGTTTGGACTTGATTTAAGAGGATGGATTATTGTACAGGGAAAGGCTCGCAGTGATATGACTGTGGAGGAAAGGATTGGTGCAGCAGACAGAAGGAAAATGGATGGGAATAATCTGTTTAAGGAGGATAAACTGGAGGAGGCCATGCAACAGTATGAAATGGTTATTGATCGTCCTCTCTTTCTAAGTGTCCTGATCAAAGTTTTGGGTTCTCAGGCTTACTGAGCTGAGTCTTAATGGTTTTTGCTGTCTCAGGCCATTGCCTACATGGGGGACGACTTCATGTTTCAGCTATATGGGAAGTACCAGGATATGGCTTTGGCAGTTAAGAACCCATGCCACTTAAACATGGCTGCTTGCTTGATCAAACTGAAACGTTACGATGAAGCAATTGGTCACTGCAACATTGTGAGACCCAATCTAAGCATTATTCATAGATTAACATCTTTTTTTCTCAAAATCTAATGAAGATGTAAAACTTGTCAGGTGTTGACAGAAGAAGAGAAAAACCCAAAAGCGTTGTTCAGAAGAGGGAAGGCCAAGGCAGAGCTAGGACAGATGGATTCAGCACGTGAAGATTTTCGAAAAGCTCAAAAATATGCACCTGATGACAATGCGATCAGAAGAGAGCTAAGAGCCATTGCAGAGCAAGAGAAAGCTGTGTACCAAAAGCAAAAAGAGATGTACAAGGGGATATTTGGAGGGAGAGATGAAAGTGGTGGCAAGGCCAAGAGCCGTAACTGGTTGATAATGCTATGGCAGTGGCTGTTGTCCCTTTTCAGCAGAATCTTCGGACGTAACAGAGTTAAAGCAGATTAATGTATCAACTCTTTTTGTTAATTCTATGTTGCAATGACTTTGAGAGACGTGGAACTTGTTAATCTTATTAATGGTATGGAGAATTTACAAAACATACTTGAGAACTGTGGTCCAGGCGAATTAAGCACAGACCATTTAGTTGAGAGATATTAACATAAGCTGCAAAAGACAGATTCATTAGCATCAGTTCTTTCATGTCTCCTTTCTTCTATTACATTGATTTTCGATTCTCCTCGGGAAGCAGAGATCTCTCAATAACAAACGGGAGTGATGCAACGTCATGAGGTCAAGATGCGTTTAACCTCAGCGGAAACACAATCACGATCAACAGAAGTTCTTGTTGAGAGCTTGAAGACTAGACGGAGAATCCTGAGAGCAAGGACTGTCAAGGAACCTTCCAAAAATAAGGAGAATTCCGTAGGCAATATAATGAGTCTATATTTATATGGGCCTTAATAGCCCGTTATATAGGCCCGCTTGAGAGTTGCTGTCTTTGTCTTCTATTAGACTATTACAACTAGGCTTATCGGTCCGGGTCCTTCGGGTCCTGGAAATTTAGATTCATTTAGGTATCCATAATTTTTCGGGTCAGATCCGGATCGGTTCGGGTCTATAATTAAAATATCCATAATTTTTGGATTTGGATAAAATCTGGATCGGGTTCTGGTATTTAGAATATAAAAAGGCAATAAAATACTCAAATTTCATCGAATTTAGTCAAAATTTATCGTATATATCTAAAATTTTATAAAATAACTTAAAATAAACTATTAATAATTAAAATAAAACATTTTTAATTCTATATTTTACATTTCAAACTTCATGTTAATTAAAAATATTACAAAATAATAACAAAGATTGTTAATAAAAAGATATTTTACAGTTTTTAAGTCAGGTTTGAATCGGTTCTTATCGGGTGGGATCTATTCAGGTCGAATTCTTTTCGGGTTTGAGTCTATTTGGGTCGGTTCTTTTCGGGTCCGGATCCATTAGGGTAGAAGAATTTTAGACCTAATAGGTACTTGTAAATTTTCGGTTCGATTTTGGGTCAGGCATTTTCGGGTCGGTTCCGGTTCGGATTTTCGGGTCCGGATAAAAATGACCAGGCCTAATTATAACAAAACCTCTCGAGTACAGAGAGTGGAATCGAGAGAGAACCCTAGAGAGGACGGATCAAAGAAGATGACGCAGAAGAGTAATCAGTTCAAGGGGCAACAGAAAAAGAAGACTGTTGCTCTTAACCGCCATGGAAAATCTGTTAAAACTCGCAAAGGTATATTCACTTTTTGGCTGTTCACATAAATCCCTCACCCTCTCGATCTCTGTTTCTTATCATCTTCCTCTTCTTACAGGGAAGAGATATATGAAAACATCGAAGACAACGAAAGAGTTGGATACTGACCGGGTATGTTTCTATGCTCCTTCCATCTCCTCCAATATGAGTCGATTTGATTCTAATTGTGTGTATTGTTCTGTTAATTGGAGCAGGAGCTTACAAAATTCATTAACCATTGCAATGAAGTGAAAGCTGCCAATGCTGCTTGCAAAGAAGGTGGTCAACTTAACATCCTCAAAGCCGAGTCTCAAGCTGATCCGTCCAAGAAATCCGCCAAGTAGACACATTATAGCCCCGGTGGTAGTCTCCACATACTTGAGCGAGAAGTTAGTTATAATTTTGATGCAGATGGCTGACGCTGCGTCTCTGAAACGAACATGGCTTATGTTCTTTTCTTTCCCGTGCTCTACTTTCTGTAGTTCTCGATCGGTTTTGTGTCTTTGAATCATTATGATGAATGCTAACATATCCAATTTTGTCACAAAGACACAAAAAGTAATGCTACTGTATCCAGTTTTGTCACAAATACAGAGCTTGAATCCTTAAACAAAGGTCATGTAATAGCCAACTATAATGACTTCACGAGTGATTGAATTTCCATATGCTTATGAATTTACCACTATGAGCTGTTACTACCTTCTTCATTCCCATTGCTATGCAGCTGATCTGAGGCCGAGTTTTCCTTTCGATTTTATCGATTTCAATGTCTTGAGATACTCTTTTTCCTCTCCTTTTCTCAACCACGACTTGGGTTTGCCTTCTCCGAACTGTTGAAACTTTGTCGTCCATTATACAGCTACACAGAACTCTGCCACTCTTCTGATCAATCACTCGCAGCACACCGTCTATTCCACCAGCAATCATAACCGATGTATCGGTTCTTAACTGTTGTATTGAGTACACCACATTAGGACTCACTCGATTTTCCCACAGCTGTCTCATTTTCCTGTGGTAAAGCTTTTTGTTACAACACATCTCAATATAGTGTTTTTGTTGCACCTTTGAAACAAACCCAGCGGTTTCATAATGACATTACCTGAGGTCCCAGCATGAAACATATCCAGCGGTTGTTCCAGAGAAGGCGAGATTGGAGCCTTGGTTAAAACAGATGGTTTGTATACCTGTGAAGAATCAGAGGAGGTTGCTTTTAGGCATTCTCACTGGACATGTAATCTGTAATGGAGTTTTGAGTGTACCTCCTGCAGTAATCGTGGATTTAAGCGTAGCCACTGGTTGATCTAACAAAGGGTCAGATACTGTTACTCTCCCGAGCGAAGATCCGCTAAGAAACAGTTGATTGTCGCTCAAAGATAAGCACGTTATTGGCCCACCGTGAGTCCTGCCATCAGGTAATTTTTACAGCATTAGCCAATTTGATAGGAAATTTGCAATACGAGTCTCATATGAAATTGCAAACAATTCCCATAACGACAACACAGTAGGCGTGTCGTACCTAATGATCTGTGAACATGTCTTACTGTACATATCAAATACACGAGCTGTTCCATCCTCGCATCCAACTACAGCTTCTGGGTCAATGTAACTGTTTGATAAAGAAAACAAAAATCTTCATTAGCATAGAAAGAGAAGCCTATCAATCCTACATGCACAGGGTCGCCAAGTTGAAGTATCATAGCAATCATTGTGCGGTATATCACTGAAACATGAAGATTCTAAACAACTCAATATTCCAGGAGTATCTTTTGGACATACCGCATACAAAGTCCCTTAGGAATGGTGCCTTCTCGAGATGGAAATATGCTTCTTTGTCCATTTCTCCTCCATATGCTAATCCGGGTACCAACCAAGCCAACAACCTCAAAAACAAAAATACTCAAAAGTTAGGCATTATGCTATTGCTCGATATAATTTGTTTTTTCCAGTTTCCAGCTTATATAGACAATAACATGATATAAACCAAAAGCAAAACGTATTTCCACTGTGAACATCCAGTTACAAAAGAGACTCTTTCTAGAGATCTAGCGAGACAAACATCATCATAAAGACAGATAACACTACTACAATAATGCTTTCAGATATCCAAATCAGCAACTCAGCTGAGGTTTATGTAGCATCACTTTAACAAATGAAGAGTTTTCTTGAATGTAGTTGAAAAACATCGATGACAAGAAAGTTTTGCACATGAATGTACTTTGGGGAGGTTTACCTTGCTCTCGTCAAAATCAAAGTCAATCAAGGAAGCAGCATCGGGAAGGGAGTATTCTTCCATACATTTGTAACTATTCAATGACCAGAGACGCATAACCTGATAAAAGCAATCACATCACCTTAGCCAAGCAATCACATCACCTTAGCCAAATATTATATCTATACAACACACAGAGCAACATTTACCTTATCACCAACACCAGTAAGAAGCAATCCCTTCTTCATTCGACACTGAGAGAATCTGACATATAAATCAACATTAGAACCATAGCAAAAGAGTAGAACTCTTGAACATAGGAAAAACTAATTGCCTCACCGGTGTGAGTGAGCTTCCCACCGCTCAATCTCGATTCGACCTCTTAGCAACGCCATCTTGTGATGCTTCATTGCGAAATCCTCCACGTCTACCTCAGGTGTCTGCTCCATTGACGACGTGGAACCGAGCTGGTGCATCTTCCGGCATGAAGATTGTAGCAGCTTCAGCTTATTGATGACAGCATGCCTCGAAGAAGAAAAAAACAATTCAACAAGAGGTTTCCAGGTAGGTGAAATTCCAAGTCGGGAAGATGAAATTGAGGGGTAGTTACCAGGAGTTACAGACGACGGTACAGTGAACGAGATCGAATAAATCGAGAAAGGAGAAGATGATGCATAGTATGTCCGCGTCTAGGGATTCGATCGATGTTGGTGCTCTTCGTCGCATCTTTCTCGCCGACGATTCGCCGACGGTCTCTGTTATCCCCATTTCTCTTTTTTTTTTTTTGTTGCGAGGGAGGGGAGGAGAGAGACCTTTCTGTATGAGCCAGAGGCTCCTGGGGTTTACTTAAATGATTTGATTTTGAATTTATTCTCCATTAAAAATCAATTTAGTTAGAGATTTTAAAAACAATTAGGGATCCAAAAGAATAATCAAAACCAAACAAAAGAATATAGTAGATATTTCTGAGCGTAACAAAAATTGAATGTGACAGATATCTATCATTTAAACTCTTGTAAATTTAAATGTAATAAATAAGGGACTTTTTGACAAAAAAAATAATAATTATTTGATGAAAATTAAATGATGCTGTTTATTTATTTTTAAAGTTGATATGTTTTTAAGATGGAATATTTTATGAATATTTAGTTACAAAAAAAATATTTTATGAATATTTAATAATGAAAGAAAATTGCACCTGATTTTTGTACTTCTTCATTGTCTGTTTGTTAAGAAGATTTAAGAAAAATTTATAAGTTTAAAAAGTATTTTATTAGTTTGTTAAGTTTCATCATTTATTAGAATAGAGTCTTAGAATAATTAAATATATACAGATATTTTTTATTATTTTTAAATACAATTTTAAATGATTTTCCATGTTTGGCGCTGGAACTTAACTGTTTTATGATCGAATTTCATACGAAAAAATTGCCACTAATAACAGAAGAAGATTTAAACAAAAAAATTAATAGCATTGTTTGTTATTTAAAAAAAAAATATTCATGTTTTAATTTTATATACGCTAATTAAAATTAGTTTGAGTTCATTCCACCACTGGATCAACATGAGAGTAATGAAATATAAGCCAGAACAAGACATATAGGCTGGTACAAGTTAGAAATTAGAGGTGGTACACATGTTAATTAGAAATCAGAGGGTACTAGGGAGGGGAGCGTTGCGAATAAAGCTAGTAAGTATAGTAAGAGCACGTATAGGCTGGTCCATAGGCACACTATGGCCAGATCCTCTCACAGTTGCAAACGTAAAATTTCCTTTGTATTCCTCTGTGAACCCTCCCAACTCTCCTCCAGAAAACCACTGACGCCATGACTTCTCAACCGTTAGATTCATATTCTTGATCACTTGGATTGTACCCGTCACCGGAATCGCCAAGTCCAAGTCTCCACTGTACACAAGTATTCGAACACCCTGACCCATTATCTCGTGGATGAGAGGAACCATTAATTGGTCATAATCCTCTAGGCTCCAAATACCTGATAAGGTATGGTTGCATTGCTGCCACACGATCTGTCTTTCGGTGGACTTGACATGTATCGCTTTCTGAACCTGTTCACGGTTAAGATAGGCCGTCACGTAGTGTTCGTTGCACGGATCATACACCATTACTGTGGTGCCTTTCTTGGGTTTACTAGTCAACGTTGCGTTTTTGCATACTGGAGCGAGTATGTTGTACTTGTCCACGTGTTTCATCTGAGTTTCTATTTTCGACATCGCATCGGCGCAGATTTGAAAATCAGAGACCGGTCCTGAGCATAGGCAAGGGAAACATTACTTTTTGTCCCCCAAATTTACATACATAATTTCCCAAAAATTCAGGACGTATATACCTTTTCTGCAATTAACGTAGTCGTCCATATATTTTTGTGGAATAATAGCATGAGACACCATAAATGGTTTCTCACTATTAGACTCAACCATGCGGTCAAGACCTGGATTACCAAGCAAAAGGCCTCGTAGGTTGATGAAGTTTTGCTTGTTACGTTGAAGGATAAGCTCGGCAAGTTGGGGAACATAGTGGCCAGCGTAGCTCTGTCCGGAGATGTAAAACTCTCTTCCTTTGTACTCGGGAAACCTTTCGAGCCACTTCACCAGAAACATGTAGTTATCCTCTGCTACCATATTGTCCGTTGGGTCAATCTCATCCTCTGGAGTATTCTCGTACGAGAATCCTACTCCCGCTGGAGATTCTAAGTACAACACGTTCGCCACTACAAACCCATACGTAATAATATTGCATGCTTGTTAATATATATATCTTCTTCTTTTTTTTGTCTTAGATTGTTAATTAGTAAGCTAAAGATTCTAATAATAGGTTTTATAATTAGAAAAAATAAGGTACCGTTGTTATATGCATAAGGATTCCGAAAAAGAGTTTTGCCGTCGCTGTGTACGCGGAAGGGTCCATGCTCCAAAAGTGCTCCAAGTCCTAGAGACGAGCATCCCGGTCCTGCAGTATTTTTTAAAAGGATAATCGGAAAGTGATGTTGAAAACTATTAGAAAATGATTTATTTTCATGTTTTTGGAAATTTGTAGAGAGGTGTGCGTATATATTATTACATCAGTAGCTTTTGGGGTTTACAATAATCCTTTGCATGTGATTTTTAAGATGCTATGAAAAAATATTCTTTCTCTTTTCCCAAGAAAGAGTATTAGAGTACGGAAATGTTTACCTCCGTTGAACCAGAGCACAAGAGGAGCGGAGTCGCTGGCTTTGATGGCTTCCACGAAATAATAGTAAAGAAACCGTCCGGTTGTTTCGTTTACAGACACAAAACCACCGTACTGTTTGAAACTAACGGGAGGTTGTCCGGGAAATGTTTTGATTAGATCTTTCTCCTTCGGGTCTTGTTGGTTTACACCGCCACGAATCCCATCGGAATGGCTCCTGCAATGAATTTGTGATGCCAGAGACAAGAATAGGAAAACGTAAGCGGTCACAGACAAAACTTGGTTTTTTCCCATTCAATATCTCTGGATCTTTTGAGAAGTGGGAGAATGTTTTAGAGAAAAAGAGAGATGAATGATTTTGAAAAACCGAGGGCTACATTTTATAGTTTTTTTTTTCTTTTTTTTTTGTCAGCTATTTTAGCCATACACCGTAAGCTGTAAAAGATAAGTTGTGTTTCTGCTGGTTAGAGAAACAAATTTCTGTTTTTTTTTTTCCTCTAAGTTAATAAGCTATTTTAGATTGAATCCGTGACAATCACCAAAAAAAGATTGAATCCTTGAATCATAATATATAATAAAATTACCTTAATGATTTGAATATCAAATTATCTATACTATTATTTATGAAATGATTTAGCTTATGTGTCAGATTCTCCATAATTTTAATTTTTTTTGCTTATTTGTCATATTGAGTCATAAGTTTTAATAATATTATTATTTAAAACTTTATTTAATATATTTATTATTATTATGTCTTGATAATTACTAATTAATTAACTAATATTAAAAAATCACTGATGATATCAATTATAGAATTATCTTATGATTTTATGGTAATTAATTATTTTAAAATTCTAAACTTTATTTTAATATATATTTTCTCCATGATTTTAGATTATTTTGCCTATTTTACATGTTCAGATATTTTTGATAATACTATTAAAATTTATTTTATATATTTATTTATCGTGATATATGGGATAATTTATTAATAAATGGATATTAACAAATATTAATAATAATATCATAGTTAGATTTATCTTAAATTTAGTTTATAATTTTAAATGCAGATAAATATTCCAAGTGTTAAAATTTATTTATATATATATATAACAATCATTATATTTGAGATAATTAATTATGATTTAACATATTTATGTATATATTAAAAAAATATTCAGTTAAATTAGAATCAACTATTTGTAAGAGAAAATATATTTTATTCAGCTTTTAGAATTTAATTTACGTGAATTAGTTAAAGGATCATCTAAAATATATATGTCATAAGATATAAACTGTATACATATGCTAAAATTTATATATTTTAATACTAAGCAACTATATTTTTAATGAGTCATTATTTTTATTAATATTATTTTTTAAAACTTTATCTAATATATTTATTTATCATGATATCTTGAATAATTTATTAATAAATTAATATTAACAATTTTAATCATAAATAATTACTTTTGAATTTTAAAATTTATTTTAATATAATATATATATATCCTAATATTTGGGATAAGTAATTATAATCTAAAGTATTTAAGTGTATTTTTATATAAAGAACTTCAACTAAGTTCGAATTAACTATTTCTAACATAAAGTAGATTTCTATTAAGCATTATATTATATATTTCATTTAATATAATAACTGATAAATTAATTGAAGGATCATTGCAAATAGATATGTCGTAAAATATAAATAGTATACTTATGCTAAATATTTTATATATTTGAATATTAAATAATTATATACCCTAAAATAACTTGTATTTATACATAACAAACTTCAAATTAGTTTTGATCTGTAAAATAAAAATATTATCAAAATAATACATTTAGGAAAAATAGTAAATAATATATTAACAAAAATATGAAAATTTATTAAAACATTAAAATATAAGAAAGCATGAAAATCTAAGATAAAAACTTTTTGATAGCATAAAAATAAATTGACAAGTAATAAACATAGTATAAATATAATCTAAGGAAACACAAAGATAATGTTTTATAACATTTTAATATTTTTTACAGTTTTATAATAAAAATTGTTAATAATAGTTATGTTTGTTGGCTATTGTTATTTTGTTGATGTTTTATGTGTTGTGATTGTTTCTAATGCTTTTAGTGCTGCTGAAATTCATTTTGATCCAAAAATACAATAAGTGTTTAATTTAAAATTTAAGTTGTCTAATGATAATTTGAGTATTACTTGAGGAGAAGATTTTGATCCAAATCTGCGTTCAATAAGTAAAAATATGAACAAAAATAAAATTTAATACAATAATGGCTAATATTTAAATTAGATGATTTTTAATATTAATTTGAGATTTCTATCTAATTTAATAATTCTGATTTAATAAATTTAATATTAAAATTAATTTTTTGAATATATAAGTATTAGTTCGAACAAGGTGGGGATATCCATCTAGTTGTGTTGTATTCCAAGTGGACCGGCTTAGGACAACCTCGTCCCTTAGATACTCTAAAATTGTCTCAAAAAAATATATTCGTATTTAAATGTGATTTATTGATTTAAATAACTTTTAATTTAAAAATAAAATTGAAGTAACATAAGAGAAAAACGTGAAGTTTTCATCGTTTTTCTTCAAAGATTCTGAAATGAAAATTCTGTCTCCTATCTCTTCTTTTTTATTATTTACAACAAATATTGTGTAATATTTATGGAAGAACCTTTCACTAGGGGTGATCTTGTATCAGGGGCGGTCCTGAGGAGAGCGGGATGAAGCAACCGCTTGTGACCTCTTTTTAAAAAAAAATTCAACAAAAATTTTAATAACAAGTGGCCCTAATTTCTTCATTTAGGCACCCATTTTTTTATCCTTTGCAAATAAGTTTTTTGAGTTTTAGACCTCAAATATATAAGGAACGCCCCTGCTTGTATGCAAGTCATGAACTGAGTGAAAGCCCTTTTTACAAAAACCGAGTGTACCTGTCTTATTGACAAGCATGGAGTTCAATATTCAAGGTTTCACTTGTGTTAAGGTATGGCTTCATATCTCTATACTAATAAAGTAGAAGTGAAGTATGCCGTGTCGTTTACATGTTATTTTAGAGTGCCACACCAGATAGATGTAAGAGCGTATTCATTTTTATGGTTTGTTTAAGCTAGACATATTTGTGGGCTTCATTGTTAAATTGGGTTACCAGCAACATATTCAAAGTTTCAGAGGTCCACTCAGCCCAACCTTACCAAATTTTAAATTCTATCTCTCTCCAAATCTCAACGTATCGAAGCCTCGGGGACTGGCTTTTGATTTTTTATGACTTGGCGGTTGATTGTGTTTTGTCTACAGCTTCGGACAACGGTTTAAGTTTCCTGAATGTGTTTTCTGATTCTCGCAACCTTGCCCCCTTTAATATCTCAAAGGAATTTATACTTTGTTGTGTAGTTCTTCTGAACATATTATGTTCCTGTCATGTTCGTTTCCCTTCCATGTTCATGTTGTAGCTTTGATGTGGTTTTGGTTTCTTTATTTCCATGTTGCTCGAGTTTGGAACAATTTCTTCAATATGGAATGTAAACGTTCTTAAATTTAATGAAATCGTTGTGCAAAAAGTAGAGTGTGAGGAGGGCACAACGCTTCATGAAAACCTATTCACTCCTTTGTTCCCCGTTCACCACCTTGATCATCACGTTAAGCTTTTCACAGGTTGTGGTATTGTGTATATTTGTCCATATACGAATTAAATTAAGGGCTAGAGGTCTGATTCCACTATAGTTAACATATACACAGATTGCATGTAAGCTTATTCCACAGATGTTGTCTATTTTGGAGGTGCCAAAACATATTTGATTTGATGTAATTTGATTTGGAATGAGAAGGACTAGGAAGATTGGAGTTGTATGTATGATGATGATTGTGGGCTTGAAAGATCTTTTGGGGGGCCATATATAGATTCTCTCATATAGTCATATGTGTCTACGAGAACTCCATTGGTGTACTCCATTGGTGTGAACTGCACCTATTATTGAATTTTTATTCAGCATGATTCAGAACATTTGCACATTATAATCATCCTCCCACGTAAAATTTACATGAGAATCAAATATTTATGTATGGTCAATGATAGATTTTAGGGTAATTATTTAGCATAAGTTTATAATGATAGTAGTATTAATTGAAGCACATAATCATGACTCATAAAAGTGCCACAGCCCCTGTGAATAGACTAGACCACTGCTTTTGACAAAAATTAGCATTGCTTTTTTCTCGTGGGTCATTCTTCTTTAACAAAAAGGCCTTTCCGAAATTAAAATTTTGGAAAAATACTAATTACTTTGACCCTACATTAGCTTAGAACAATGATTTATTTTCATCTTTAATCATATCCTCTCATATATACAACAACAATACTAGTATTTTTTGTCAACTACAACAATATACTAGGTTAAATGGGAAGCCTTTATAATAATCGGTTCCATATAACAAAATCAAATACGTTAGTTACATTCAAATGAGAAACCTATGGAATTGGTCAACACTTCTTACCCTTTATATATGCCAGTGTCATGATGTGTTTTTATTAAAATAGAATGATCAATGATTGAATCAAACATTAAGCAGCTGCAACAGTACTAACTAAAAAATTAAAGTGTCTAACCAAACAAATAAACAAATCAAACATAAAATCAGTATCAGAGATTAAGCTGGGTTATGGACAATTTGGATGTTGGATGACATGTTTTTATGTTTCCTAATAACTCATTATACCTTACAGTCACCATAAATGCAAATTAGTACAAGTAGGATAAAACAATTAGAAAGAAACCTGAGAGGGTTTTTAATATTCCTTTTAATAAACAAAAAGTTTAGTAGTTAACTTAAATGTGTCCCTACATAAAATAATAAGATTGATAGAAAATGAGCAAGGGACAGTAGGAGAGAGTGTTACAAAAAAAAAAAAAAGGGACAGTAGGAGAGAGTGGGAGACCCCAGCTAAAACAGCTGGTCTGCATATCAATCACCGGCGCTTGAATAACACGTCCCAACGTAGGGCGTGTGGAAGTTCACAAAGTCCAAATGAAAAATATGAGTTGTGTCAGAGAACGTGCAATGACAATGCAAACCATCTTTTAAAACAGTTTACAATCTCTCTCTCTCTCTCTCTCTCTCTCTCTCTCTCTCTCTCTCTCTCTCTCTCTCTCTCTCTCTCCTCTTCTCCGACCACACACCACACAACATAGAGATCCCATATCCGGAAGAAACTTCCTCATAACTTAGATCTACTCTCTCTCAACATACACAACTAGTAAAGCACGTATACCTTCTCTCTCTCTTTAACTTTTTTTCTGATGATAAAATCTTGATACACGATGACACATCTTTCTTCATCTATTCCCCCAAAGGGCAAAGGAGCAGTAAGCGTCAGTCACTTGCAGAAGTTTCACTCTTGGTACTAATTAATAATGTTTTCAATATTCAAGTGTCGATCAACTTGACTTTTTCAGGTAATTACATTTACTTTTAGATTCACGTTTTTTTTTGTATCAAAGTAAATTTTACTTCACTCAATCGAAAGTTCGAAACTAGTAACGTTTACTTTTGCCCGCAAAAAAAACTTGCTTTTTCTTCTTTTATCGTAGAAAGTTTTTACCTTTCCTTTTCTACTTTTTTTTAACTTTGATTATTCATCTTTACTGGTTGTCTCACAGGAAACAGAGATGCATGTTTATACTGAAAGGTACTATTATATAGTTAGGTTTTTAATTTTTTTAAAAAGAAATTGTAGTTAATTAAAAAAAAGATTAATTAACTTGTCCTTGGAACTAAAGTCCAACACAAGAAACAGAGAGAAACTCTTAACGACAACAACCACTCTGTACACAAGACACCAAACACACACACTCTCTCTCTCTACAAAACCATCACTCCTTCTCTCTACTCTAATTCAAGAGAGAGAAAAGACATGGATGGGTACGAAGCAACTAGGATTGTGCTCTCTAGGATCAAAGCTTTAGACCCAGAAAACGCATCAAAGATCATGGGTCTCCTCCTCCTCCAAGACCACGGTGAGAAAGAGATGATAAGGCTAGCTTTCGGTCCAGAGACTCTTGTTCACTCTGTAATAGTAAAAACCAAGAAAGAGTTAGGTCTCATGACAAGGACTCCTTGGAGGAGTCAAGAGGACTTAATTAGCCCTAAGAACAACAACCGTGGTGGCTCTTCTCTCAACCCTGCTTCTCTGCCCTTCTACGCTAATGGAGGAAGATCTCTGACCAACGAATTTGAGTTCACGGATGATGTGAACTCGAGAGCGAACCTTTTGGACTCTTTGCATGCAAGAAGTGGTAGCTGCGTGTTGGACGGTTTAGGGTTTGGCGATTCTGATTTAGGTGTGCCCTGTTCTTACTTCGCTAGAGGCTTCTGCAAGAACGGAAGTAGCTGCAGATTCATCCACGGTGATGGAGGAGCCGAGTTGGTTGGCTCTCCAAGCAGATTCGAGCTTCTTAGGTCTAACTCTGTACCTCCAAGACTTGCTCACCACTTCATCACTCGCTCTTCTCTCTCTCCAAAAGGTGTGAACTTTCAGAACAGCGATGCTCAAAGGTTCGAGATGATAGGAGATGAATTGCAGAAGCTTGGAAGATGGAGGCCTGAGAGGATTGATCTCTCTGCTATGGCTTGTCCAGCTTCGAGACAGATCTACCTGACATTTCCTGCCGACAGTAGGTTCAGGGAGGAAGATGTGTCTAATTATTTCAGGTAATGGCTGCAAACACAACAAGAAACACTTTCCCTTTAGTCTGGATGTTTATTTCTTGTGTGACTTAAGTTGTTGTTGTTATGGTGGGTAATAGTACTTTTGGACCAGTTCAAGATGTGAGGATACCATATCAGCAGAAGAGGATGTTTGGGTTTGTGACATTTCTGTACCCTGAGACTGTCAAGAGCATTCTTGCTAAAGGGAACCCTCACTTTGTTTGTGACTCAAGGGTTCTTGTTAAGCCTTACAAGGAGAAAGGCAAAGTTCCTGACAAATACAGGTAACTTAAACTAGTAGTTGTAACTCTCATACTTACTTTGAGCCTGATTGTTCCTTGAATCCTTTCGTGTAGAACTAACCAAACAGCAGAGCGAGAGCTGTCCCCAACGGGTCTTGATTCTAACCCCAGGGATGCTATAGGTAAGTAAACACTAATGCTCTCTCTGTCTTTTGGAGTTTAGTTGGAGAATCTTTTGCTGGTCGCCGTAGTGATCTACTTGTGTTGCAGGAGGGAGAGGGTTTTCCAACAACGGAAAAGATGTTTTGTGGAGGAGCAAGTTTGAAGAAGAGATTCTTGAGCTTCAGAGCAGAAGGCTAATGGATCTGCAGCTTCTTGACGTCAAGAAGCATTTCCAACTCAATACCCCTACTCACATTCATTCCCCTAATCCTTTTAGCCAAACACTTGTATCTCCACGTCCATTGCCGGTGAAAGCAGGAGGAGAGATAGTGAAAGGAAGCTCTAAAGAAGGATCTGATGATGACACAATGAATCTACCGGATAGGTAAGTATACTCATGAGTCATGACCAAGGAATTGCTTTAGTGTGTTTGGAACTTTAAGGTTGAATAGCAAGTTTCTGTGGGATGGTGACAGGCTGGAGGATAGCTTGCCTGATAGTCCATTTGCGTCGCCCTTGCTTCTGTTCGCCGAGTCTGCAGACAATAACGGATCAGATTTGTGGTCACCTTCTTCTGATAATGACGATAACTCAACTCCTTCTACACTCTCTGACTCCCCCAACTCTTTCAACTGCCAAATGCCTAGGTTTCAAGATTCAACCACGGTTTATGTTTCTGTTATTAAAGTAAATGGTAATCTAATATTGCTTGTATGAATCTCGCAATAGGTTGCTGCCGATTGAGATGTTATCCGGTAGGGGTGGACCGACCTGTCGTGTTGGGATATAAGCAGGTAAGAGTAGAGAGTACACAAAAAAAAAAATCTTATTATGTTAAACTTTTCTTTATCTTTGTTGTTGTTGCAGGAAGAGGTGAGAAAGAAAATAAACAGAGGTAGAGAAACTGATAATATAGCTTCATAGTAACCAAAAAAATGCAGAGGTGTAAAAAATAAAGCAGTATAATTGATGTAAGAGATAGAAAAGAGAGAGAAGGAAGATTGTTGTACCATTTCTCTAGTTTTAATGTGTAATGTGATGGACCACACAAGATGATGTAATATGATATGATATGATATTAAATATATAGGACAAGAAGTGTAGTCTCTCTAAAGATTTACAAAAGAAAGAGATTACAGTTTGTGTTCGAAAAGAGTTAGTAACTCTGTTCTTCTCCTTACTAGTTGCTACCCTCTCACTCTAACTACTCTCTAACTTGAAAAAAATAAACCACTTTTGGTTATATTTTCTTCAACCATAATCTTAAGATTTGGTTGTATGAGGTAGGTTGTGTATCAATGTTATTAAATGTAACTTCTGCGAGGTGGAAAGTGTAAAAGGAGTAGGTAATGCATCCATGGCTATTACCGTGATTTAAGAAAAAAAAGAAGAATGTTATGGGCATATTGCACATGCAAAGACTAAAGTTATGATAGGTATTCAAACTAAAGGAAATGTGTGATATTTTGTGTATCATTTATGATTTCGGCAAAGACACGGACAGTGGCGTTAGGTGGGGCACACGAGAGAGGGACTGAGTGCCAGAAACTAAATCACAACGTTACAAAAATGGTACGTAACTTGTGGTCTACTTACAACTGTATGTCGCTTCTATTATGTGAGAATTGGAAATAAGATGCTCCATTTGATCATACATCATCTATGATCAAATGAATGTGAAGGCCAAGTTCTCTTTTGGGGTTTAATGATACGCGTATGTGATGTGAATATGTGATATGTGTGTTATACGACGATTTTCAAGCGTCTTGCCATAGATTGTAGATATATAATTAAATGTAAACGAACAAGTGTGATTAGTATGGAGCAGACAAAACAGATGGATCAACTGTGTATAATGAGCATACACAAAAGTTGAATTCTGACCACTATAAATATTAGTGTGTATTAAATTTAAAGTAGTTTTCTAACATTTTAACTGATTGAAGTAGTATTATATTCATGATGAGATTAATGCACAGTGTGTTTATTTAATGATTTTGAATTTAGAAGATTGATTATTTTGTTGTGACCTGGTCTAGCAGTCTCTGAGTTATAAGCTTATAGCAGAAGATGCCTTGTGTTCAGCTTATTTCTTTTACTTAGCAGTATTTTTGTTTTTTGTTTTTTGTTTTTAATCTATAAAATAAAAAGAAAAATAACAAAACCACATCGAATCAAAAAAACATGAGGAAGAAAATAATGGGATCCCACGAGCCAACACACATGCATTGCCGTGTGGCGTGGGGGGAGATATATGCCAGAAGTTGTGTTTTGTGGAGACATCTCCATAAATATTCTCCAAATATTGTAAATTATATATATGTGGAATGTCAATTTTATGTCCTTTCCCATGCAATTAACAAGCACTGACGACGACCTATCTATCTTATTAAAGTAGAAGTACCTTTTGGTTTTGTTTGGCAACATAAATTGCAGAGTTAAAAAAAATATATTGTTTGGACACAAAGATAACATCTAATTTGGACTTATATAATTGGACCACATTATTTAATTTGCTATTATGATCCATTTTGGTAACTTGATTATTTATTAGGTCATTGTAATTATTGGTTGTTTTTTTATAACTATTGGTATTTATATTTATATATAATACATAGCTAAACATATAATTCTCTCAAAAAAATTATTGTTCATTAATACAACATATATGTAATTATTAATTTAAAATTTTCATTTTTCTATATCGAGTTACAATATCAAATAAACAATGCAAAAAAAAATATATATATATATATATTAAGGTATTGGTATTTTTCGTTTTACAAGTACATTAAATACAATAACAAAAATATGATAACTAATAACGTGAACCATACTTTATACAACTCAATAATTTTTTATTGGGTATAAGTTGATAATATTTTAACAAATTAAAGTAAACACCCGCCCGACTGGGCGGGTCAAGATCTAGTTTTTATTTAAAAGTCATAAAATGTATGTCACTTAGTCAGACATTGTTGGACCGAGAAAGACCGAAAGTCCGAAATTAGCTAGTTGGGAACGCGAATTAACTAAATTAATTGCTTGTGTTTCAAAAAAAAAAAAACTAAATTAATTGCTTAGAAATGTAAGTATACCTTAATGTAAGAAAAGTATAAGGCAGGTTGTTAAATTTTGATAATTGAATAATACATTATTAAATGTTCAAAAAAGAAGAGTTCATGATTAAAATATATATAGGAATTTAAAACTAGAAAATAAAAACATAATTCGGATCAAAATAAACTCAACACTTTTCGCATTTGCTAGTTTTATAACATTGTTTTAGAGTGTTTATTGGAAACGACATAAATTTCTAATATGCTTACCAAAGGACTATTCTCAAGTATCTTTCACATCCCTAAAAACTTAGTAGCAATTAATGTGAAGAGAGTCAGTGATGAAATAAATGGATGGTAGCATCGTTAACCGTTGGTATTGGTTTCAGAGAAAGATGCACACACTGATATCCTTTTAATGATGAACCTACCTAATCAAACCCGACTAGTCGACTACAATTAAATGAGACGAAGAGCTCAATTATTATTGGCTTTTGAAATCGATCAACTATCATCGGCCGGCGAGATATCACAGCCATGGGGCTGCGCGTGGATGTATGGGAAAGTGGAAGCAACGGAGAGTGTAGTGAGTTAAAATGATGGTGTCAGAGGGTTGAATGCAACATAACGTGCAGTTACCTTTTATTGTCTTTAAAAATGGCCCCATTTTTCTCTTTCTCTTTTTTCTTCCTCCTTTTCAGATTATCGGTAGAGTAGAAAGATCTGTCTGAGAAAAATATTGCAATATTCTGAGCGAATCGAATGTGGAACGCGACGTCACTTTACTGATTGGTACTGAGCAATGGAATCATGAATTTCTTAACACTAATGAAAAATGATTCAACAAGCGTACCATGATCTATTCTAGTAATATTATTTTACTAATTATAGTTAACGTATAAACGCAGATACATGCACAAAATTATTTATTTTAGAATTAGTTCAATAACTGTGGTAACAATTTAATTTATCTTTGTTTTTTTTTTTTAAGTTTAATTTACAGTCAACTGATAAACGCACATACATACATGCGCACAAATTTGGTTTTATTTTAGTATATTAATTCAGTAGTTGTTGAGGTAACAATTTAATTTAAAGTTTAACAAAATAACTTTCAATCGGTGGAAAGTTAACATCATAACATGCACCAAACTAACAACAATTTTTGGACATTGGAAAAGAGAAAGTTTGATGTTTCTCGTGAACAAGTTCCTAGGATAGGATGGACACGATTATATTTGTATTGTGGAAGCTCAGTTCAAAGTTTTTTTTTTTTTTTGCTAAGAATGTAATAACCTTAGATGGTGAGAGTCTGCAAGACTAGTTAACCTATACAAACAATACCCTGGGAAAAAGAAAGTAAAAACAATGAGACAGCATGGAATTAGGGAGAAGTCCGAGATGGAACCCAAGAGCAAACACATATATAGGATCAGATATTCAGATTAGCCAAAGAGGCATGAGGGCCTTGAATTTCTTCTTATTCCTCAGTGCATAGATGGAGTTGATCACCTGCCTATTGATGTCCTTGAATAAACTAGTGGAGGTGTTAGAGTCTAGTTGTGCAGCAGATTGTTGAGCTGCCGCGAAACAGAGTAAACCAAAGTTTGAAGAACAAGCATCTTTAACACAGAAGGAGTTGCTGAACTTGAAGTACAAGCCCAATGTATAAGGTCAGACCAGGCGCTGAACATAGGCCCAACACACGGAAGCCTCAGCCTAATCTCAGACCACAACGTTAAAGCATAAGGGAAAGAGAGCATTTAGATGGTACCTAGATTCCGGATGTAATTCGAAGTCATTTGATTAGAAGAAACAATAATTTCAATAATAATTAAAAAAAAAATTATTTCTATATAATTGACTGATTAGTGAAGTAGTGAGTTCAAGAAGTAGTAAGTTCAAGAAGTTTCTTTATGAAGTAAAGACTGGTTGAAATGAACAAGAACTAGGGTGGTTGTAACCATGTGCCCATCGAGGAGAATGGTATATAAAAGATTCCATGGGAAGGCATGACGTTAATGCTCTAGGGAAGAAGTTGAATGGCCGGAACATATAATATAGTAGTACTAATCATCCAAAAGATAGGTTAAGGCCTTGGGAAGCTCAGCTAATGGTACGATGTCTGAGGACTGCTTGACGAGTGAGGAATGCAAGGAGATGGAATGGAAAACTAAAGATAAGGGTAATGAACAGTTTGTAGATCTCGGGCCAGGGAGAAAACAATGGATGGGATAAGTAAGGACACCAAAACAAAAAGGCGAAATGTTCTGATCATGTCCCAGAGTATTAAACACTCACTCAACAATCCTTAGGAAGCCAAACCTAGTTTTAGAAAGGAGACAACAAAAGATACAATTTGGGGAGGTTGCTCTAGTAAGTGGTGCATGGGAGGATAGAGGTTGGGGAAATCAAGTTATGGAGATGGAGTGGTGTAGTAGGAGATATAGTCAGGAATGATATAGGGAGACAAAGAGTTATAATCCACGTGGGGCTGGAGAAATTGAGAAACAGATCATTGATGTGGCTACAACTCAAACTACACAGACTCAAGCCTGTAAGAGAGGATTATCAGAGCAACGAGAAAGTCAATTTCTCATCTAAGCAATGAAGATGTTTCTTCTAGTAATTTTGAGGAACCTGAACCAGTCCATTGTATTTGCTTCCCTAGACGAACAAACAACTTACAGTCATTGTCAAAGGGGTTCTCTTCTTTGTCTATTAAGACTTTGTATCACCTTAAATTCTTGATTCTTGCGCGGTAGCATCTTTGTAGCAATCTACTTGCCGTTGTCTCTGTTCTCAACATATCTTCATCTTGTTGTTTCCGAGGAATTAATGAGTCTAAAGTGACATAGAATGAGACAGGTCATCTTGAAATTGATCATAATGGTGGTTGTCTCCATGGGGATGAGTATGTCACTACCTGAAGGCATTAGGCAAGGTGCAAAAACCCAAGATTTCCAATGAAAGAACGCCATTACAGGTTTAGATTCGCAGACTTGGAAGATTATTTCATGATTGCTCACCCTTGAAAACTTGTTTACATGATCTAAATAGGCCAAAACTTGCAGAACAGAACAGAGCAGAGATGATCACATTCAGAAAATGGGTTAGGGAAAGAGTGAAAGCAGAGAGAGAGATCACTGAACCGCATCAATAGGTCCATGCAAGAAGCGATCACTATACTGCAAGACCATATTCCAAGCCTTTGTCAAGGGCTGTGAAATTAACGACAAACATATTTTCATATATTTGTCTACGCACACGAACAAAATTACAATGTTTTATAGCTTACACTACTACTTTTTTATAAGAAATGCATGGAAATAAACAAGTGAGGAACAAACAAAAGAAAGAGAAGGAAAAAAGGAGTTTGCAAAAAAAGAAAAAAGTAAAGGAAAAATTCAAAGAACAACTAAAAGGCAAAAGGATATATACATATTTAGTAAGAAGAGGTCGAAGCCAAACTCTCGTTACTAAACAGCTCTTCCCAGAAACCATCGTCCAACTCTCTCTCGACCATCATATCCTCTTCTTCCTTCACATTCCTCTGCCTTCCATAGCCTTGCATCTCCAGAGCCAGAGCTTCCAGTTCCGACATGGGAGAACCTCTTTCCCTCTCTTCTACCTCAACCTCAAGCTCCTTAAGTCTCATATCTCTCTGCGTAAGTAGCTGACGCAGAAACAAAGGGCTCTGCATCCCTGTAGCCAAGAAAGACATCATCTTCCTCTGTTTCTTCTCTGCTCCTTCAATCCTCTGTTCCATTGCCTTGATGTAACTTCTCGCGGTTTGTTGCTGCTGCCTCAGACTTTCCACCTCCATCAATAGAAACTGCTTCTCCTTACGAAGCTCTACGGAAGGATCTTGAAATGATGTAGATGATGAAGCGAAAGAGGCTCGCCTCCTGATGGTCTTCAGTAAATGTCTCTGTCCCGAGAGGAACCCTTCGTTTGCAAACTCCCATCTCTCTGCTTCTATCTTTCTAAAACCCTATAAATAGTTTCCAAAATTGAATTTGAAAATATCTATAAGGTTTCAGAATTGATTAAACAAACAACAATTATTGGAGAGAGATGTGTACTATCAGAAGATATTATAAAGAATGGAACAAGTGGGCAACATTAGACAATAAAAAATAGAGATATTGTGATAAGATCGATGATTCTTTCTTGATTATTTTAAGAACCAAGTTGGCACGAACCCAAGATTCTAGAACTTACTGAACCATGTTGACAAGAACCCAAGATTCCAGAACTTACTAATTGTTTTAGAAGCCAAGATGGTACGAATCTAGATTCTAGAACTTACTAAAGAGACTTCTTCTGCTTCCCACTATCACACAGAATCTACATTTTCGATGTTTCTAGAAATAACCGATGTTGCAGTAACAAAAATAAAAAAAGAATTTCACTATGTTCATTACCAGAAAAAAAAACAGAGCATAAAAACAGAGCGTTGTTGTTGAGCTGAGTTGAAAAGTAGAAGAGAGAAAAAAGACTGACATAAGTGTTGAGTTGTCTGATGAAGCTTGAGAAATTGCTGTGTTTGAAGTGACGAGGGAGAAGAAACGTAGAGAAGGAATTCAAATCCCAAACGACAAAACTAGTGCCTCCTCTGTACCAAGACACAATGTGGTCCGTGTTTGGATCCTCCACAATCTCAAATGTCTTGATCAGAAACGGTGGCGGTCCAGTTTCGTGCAACCCTTCGATTGGTTTTGGTAGTGTCTGTGGATCATATTCTTGGAGCAGAAACGGATTCATCGATTTGAAACAGAAAAGAAAAAGGAAGATTTTTTTTTTTTTGTATCTTGGATCAATGTTCCAATAAAACCATCTTGGAAACTGGCTTTTTATCGGATTTGAACGTGAATGATGAAAATGATTTGATGTTGTGGTGCTGACATGGTTTAAGAGTTCGTTAATGGCAGTTGGGAGGAAGAAGAGAGGAAGATAATATCCACGTAGCCCATGGAGAGGTCGCTTAAATAAGTAGAGTGGGAGAGTGAGTAATAATATTAAATTGAATAAAAATATTAATTTAGTACTCACTCGCTCGACTTTAGAAAATTCGAAAGTTCCGGAATAATAAGAAGATAAAAAAAAAGGTTGGGTTCGAAACTTCTCGAACTTCATATATTGAGGACTGTGCGGTATGTTTTCAAGTGGTGCCCATCGTCTTATGTATCTTTTTAAGAATATAAAACTCGACAACGTTAATGAAGTCACAATTCGATGATTGGTTTTTAACTGTTTTGTTTTCATGTTGATGTGGCAATAGGTCCATCTGCACATTTGGTTTGTTGTCTAAACCGATTAATTAGCAAATAATCAATTAATTCTAAACTGGACGATCAAAACAGTGTCCGGTTTGGAACATGTTTTTCTTATCATGACAACAAAAAATAGTAAAAAGAAAATAGTATCGCTAATAACGACTTATATATTTGTGACCATAAAAAATAATTTCTTATTGTTCCGCATGGACTTTTTCTAACACTCTCCCTAGTAGTCCCTAGCCACCCTTTTTCATAACCAAAATTTCTAACCTAACCAATGTAAAATATAAAATCAAAATGTTAAAATAACATGTATTTTGAAATCACGATTCAATTAATAAAATATAAAATCTAAGAATCATGCGATTTGAATGTATAGATCAAAATCTAATTTCTATGCTAAAATACAGTAAATATTTATAAAAATAACACCATAGTGATTTAAACTCTGGTTAGATTGACGAATATGCAAGTGTGCAACCACTAGACCACTTAGATTAACATATTAACTTATATATATATATATATATATATTTGATTCACATATTAAACGGGTATCCGGAATCGACCCAAAACTGTACCGAAACCGAATAAAAATCTATCTAAAGATGATTTATCTGATATGTCCGGAACTGAATAGTTTCTACCCGAAACTGAATAGTTCCTACCCGAAACCAGACCGGATACCTGAATACCCAGGGCTAACTAGCACACAAAGAATTACAAGAATCATCTTACCGTACTCTTAACTTTCCATATCTGGACCCAAACAGCATTAAGCTTCTACGGCTATTTCTTATTCAACTTGACTACGACTTGGAAAATCTATACAACAGTTAGAATCTTCCAAATACATTCTCAGTGTACCTAGACACCCAAAGATACCACAGCTTTGCTGAAACACATTTTCATATATCCACATACATAAAAGAATTAACTATTCATAGCCTACACTGCTACTACTTAATAAGAAATGCTTGGAAATGGAAATTAAAAAGAAAAAAAGAAAGAAAGAAAGAGGTGCTTGCCAAAAGAGAAAATAAAAACTTCAAAGAACAGCTAAAAGCCAAGATGATACATCTTAGTTAGAAGAGGAAGAAGCCAAACTTTCGTTACTAAGCAACTCTTCCCAGAAACCATCGTCCAGCTCTCTCTCCACCACCATATCCTCTTCTTCCTTCACATTCCTCTGCTTTCCATAGCCTTGCATCTCCAGAGCCAGAGCTTCCAGCTCGGAAATCGAAGAACCTCTTTCCCTCTCTTCAACCTCAACCTCAACCTCAAGCTCCTTAAGTCTCATATCTCTCTGCTTCAGTAGCTGATGCAGAAACAAAGGGCTCTGCATCCCTCTAGTCAAGAACGACATCATCTTTCTCTGTTTCTTCTCTGCACGTTCAACCCTCTGTTCCATGGCTTTGATGTAACATCTCGTGGTTTGTTGCTGCTGTCTCAGACTTGCCAGCTCCATCAACAGCAGTTGCTTCTCCTTACGAAGCTCTACGCAAGGATCTTGAATCGATGATGAAGCGAAGGAAGATCTTCTCTTGATGCTCTTCAGTAAATGTCTCTGTCCCAATAGGAACCTTTCGTTTGCAAACTCCCATCTCTCTGCTTCTATTTTTCTAAAACCCTGTAAATAGTTTTTTTTTTCGTTTTACATTAGCATTCAAAATTGAATCTGAAAATATCTTTAAAGTATATCTGATTAAACAAGCAACACTTATTGGAGAGAGATGTGCACTATTGGAAGATATTATAAAGAAT
Source organism: Brassica nigra (assembly GCA_016432835.1). Lineage (NCBI taxonomy): Eukaryota > Viridiplantae > Streptophyta > Magnoliopsida > Brassicales > Brassicaceae > Brassica > Brassica nigra. The sequence goes on along the minus strand of CM028247.1, from coordinate 7,321,197 downwards.
GTAACAAGTGGGCAATAGAAAACGGATATCGAGATAAGATTGGTGACTTTTCTTGATACTATTATTTTAGAAGCCAAGTTGGCAAGATTCTAGAACTTACTAATTGTTTTAGAAGCCAAGATGGTACTAACCAAGATTCTAGAACTTACTAAAGAGACTTCTTGTCCTTACCACTCTCACGAAGAATCTAGATTTTCGATGTTTCTAGAAATAACCGATTTTGCAGTTAAAAAAAAAAGATATTGAACTTAAATATGTTTTGAGTTACAAAAGAAAAATTGAGCTTAAATATGTTCTTTAAAAAAAAAACAGAGCATAAAAACAGAGCATTGCTGTTTTTGTTTTCTCGGGTCAAAGAACAAGACTTACGTAAGTGTTGAGTTGTTTGATGAAGCTACAGAAATTTCTGTGTTTGAAGTGACGAGGGAGAAGGAACGTTGAGAAAGAATGCAAATCCCAAACGACAAAACTAGTACCTCCTCTGTTCCAAGACACGATGTGGTCCGTGTTTGGATCCTCCACAATCTCAAATGTCTTGATCAGAAACGGAGGCGGTCCCATTTCGTGCAACCCTTCGATTGGTTTTGGTAGTGTCTGTGGATCATATTCTTGTATCGGAAACGGATTCATCGATTTTAAAACAAAAGAAAAATGAGTTTTTGGTATCTTGGATCGGTGTTCCAATGAAACCATCTTGGAAACTGGGTTTTAATCGGATATGAAAGTGAATGATGAAAGTGATTTGATGTTGTGGTGCTGATATGGTTTAAGAGTTCGTTAATGGCAGTTGAGAGGGAGAAGAGAGGAAGATATATTCACGCAGGCCATGGCGAGGTCGCTTAAATAGGAATGAGTGGGAGTATTAAATTGAATATAAATACTGTTGATAAAAAAAAAAGAATAAAAATATTAATATAGACTATATAGTACTCTCTCACTCACTCGACTTTAGAAAATTCGAAAGTTCCGGAATAATAAGAAGAGAAAAGGGTTGGGTTCGAAACTTCTCGAACTTCATGTATCGAGGACTGTGCGGTATAGTTTTCATGCGGTGCCCATCGTCTTATGTATCTATTTAAGAAGAGAATATAAAACTTTACAACGTTTTGACCCAAAAAAAAAACTTGACAATGTTATTGAAGTGACAATTCGATGATTGGTTTATAACTGTTTTTTCCATGTTGATGGGGCGATCGGTCCATCTGGACAATTTGGTTTGTTGTCTAAACCGAATAATTAGCAAATAATTTATTAATTCTAAACTGAACGATCAAAACAGTGTCCGGTTTGGAACATGTTTTTCTTAACATGACAACAAAATAGTAAAAAGAAAATAGTATCGTTAATAACAATTTATATATTTATGCTGTAACTTCCGCCACTAGAATTGATAAAAAAGTGAAAACATTTTTTACACCAAGAAAAACATATATTTGTGACCGGAAAAAATAATTCTTAATTGGTCCGCCTGGACTTTTCTTAGACACTAAGTACACTCTCCCTAGCCACCCTTTTGTCCTGATGACCAGATAATTCTCAGACAGGTGTTCAACAGTTACAAGTGACACTTGATCAATTACTGCGGCGGCTTCTGCCATTGTGGTACGTGTCCGTGCTCAGCATTCTGGTTTTCGTTACTGTTAAGCTTATAATATCAAACTGAACCATTCAAATACTAGTAGCTTTTTTTTGTTCTTAAGAAGACTATTGCAGAATTATACTTAAATTTCAAAACTGGATAAGTGGATCAACTATTTAAATAGAAAATATACATGATTAAATTAAATTTATTTTTTTTGCAAACAAAGTGGTGATTTTACATGAAAACCAAAAGTTTATTGTAACTAATGAAAAATGCATTAAATTTTCTCTCCTTTTTTAACTTTCAACATTTTTTTTCTTTAGTTATGTTTCTTCGCCTTTTCCAATACAATTTTTTTGGTGGCTGTTATTGCTTCTTATAGCTACCAAAAATTCATTTTCTATAATGCCAAAAACTTTTTTTATAACCATTAAGTGGTGACCTAGTGGTATATAAACTCTAAATTACTAATAAATCTGGATTCGACGATATTTCACTACATTTTACTCTGTGGCCACGTAGATATAGGTCTATTTTAAATCATTTTAAATATTTGGACAAAAAATCTATCCGTGAAATACATATTTTCTTTTTTGAAAATTAGTGTGAGTCCTATAAATTTCGGATATCCTGGATTAATAAAAAAAAGTCAAATTTTTTTTTACATTTTTCTTTTTCTTTTCTCTTTCTTTCTTCTAATTCATAGAGTTATTTTTCTTACGTCACGGTTGTTATTTGACGTCTATTCCAGTTCTAAGAGCATCTCCAATGTAAAACTCTATTTTTTCATGGAGTAAAAGTGAATATGGAGTAAAAATGCTCCAACCCTACTCTATTCTTCACTTCATATTAGAGTAATGAACAAAAAAAATGATTACTCTATTTATGGAATAAAATTCAAAATAGAGTGAGATATGGAGTTGAGTTGAAGCATTTGTTACTCTATATTCATTTTTAATCCATTTTAAAAGAAAATATAGAGTTGGGTTGTAGATGCTCTAACTTTTCTCTCAGTGGTGTTTACGGTTTTGGAGGTGTTTGAGGATAATTCCCATTTCTGCCACCCTACTCATGCTCCTTCCTACGGCGTGGATTAGTTTCACTTTGGTTTCTAGGTTTGTGGCAGCGTATGTAACATCTATACTCTCTAGTTCAGTTCAAGCTAAAGTTTACCTGGTCGGTTGTACAATAATCAAACAAAAAAAAATGTACGACCAATTATTTTGAATCCAAACCAAACTAAAAATGCTAAGATGCGTTCAAAGATATTCATACTAAACGCATAATTTCATTTGTAAAATGGCACACCTATACTTGTTTCATCTAATTTCCTTCAAAAAATATAGTTTTTCAATAATAATTAGCTGCAGATTAATTAAAGTTATGAGCAAATATTTCGTTCAGTGAGTCCAGTTTTTCACTACAAGACATTATTTAAAACCTTGTCAACGCCTGTGGAATTACTGACAAACTATTTTCATATAATTATCAACGTACACAAAGGAACTGCAACATGTTGTATTTTTCTTTTTTGATCAACATGTTGTATAGACTTTTATATTACACTACTACTTGATAAAAATGCTTGAAAGTAAACAAGAGAAAAAAAGGTGCTTGCAGAAAAAAGAAAATAAAAACTTCAAAGAACAACTAAAAGCCAAAAGGATAGATTCATCTTCAGTTAGAAGAGGTTGAAGCCAAACTCTCATTACTAAGCAATTCTTCCCAGAATCCATCGTCCAACTCTCTCTCCACCACCATATCCTCTTCTTCCTTCACACTCTTCTGCTTTCCATGGCCTTGCATCTCTAGAGCCAGAGCTTCCAATTCAGACATTGAAGAACCTCTCTCCCTCTCTTCTACCTCAACCTCAAGCTCCTTGAGTCTCATATCTCTCTGCTTAAGTAGCTGATGCAGAAACGAAGGGCTCTGCATCGCACTAGCCAAGAAAGACATCATCTTCCTCTGTTTCTTCTCTGCTCCTTCAATCCTCTGTTCCATTACTCTAATGTAGCTTGTCGTGGTTTGCTGCTGCTGTCTCAAACTCATCAGCTCCATCAACAGCAGTTGCTTCTCCTTACGAAGCTCGACGCAAGGATCTTGAATCGATGAAGACGATGAAGCGAAGGAAGCTCTTCTCCTGATGCTCTTCAGTAAATGTCTCTGTCCCAAGAGGAACCCTTCGTTTGCAAACTCCCATCTCTCTGCTTCTATCTTTCTAAAACCCTATAAATAGTTTTCAAAATTGAATTTGAAAATATCTATAAGGTTTCAGAAGGGATTGATTATATACATATATCTTAAAATTTTATTCAAAACTGAATTTAAAAATTATCTTTACGGTGCAATGAATATATCTGATTAAACAAATAACAATAATTGGAGAGAGATGTGCACTACTGGAAGATATTATAAAGAATTGAACAAGTGGGCAACCTTTAGTGAATAAAAAAATGGATTATTTCGATAAGATTGATGACTGTCTCAGTGTTTCTTGAGATATTTTAAAAGACACGAACCAAGATTCTAGAACTTACTAATTGTTTTAGAAGCCAAGTTGGCACGAACCTAGATTCTAGAACTTACTAAAGAGACCTTCTTCTTCTCCCACTATCAGACAGAATCTACATTTTCGATGTTTCTAGAAATAACCGATTTTGCAGTAAAATTATGAATTTACTACCAATACAGAAAAACAGAGCATTTGCAAAAAACAGAGCATTGCTGTTCTTTTTGGTTAGGCCAGAGAAGATATGGAAAAAAGAAGAAGACTCACATAAGTGTTGAGCTGTCTGATGAAACTCGAGAAATTGCTGTGTTTGAAGTGTTGAGGGAGAAGAAACGTAGAGAAAGAATGCAAATCCCAGACGACAAAACTAGTGCCTCCTCTGTTCCAAGACACGATGTGGTCCGTGTTTGGATCCTCCACGATCTCAAATGTCTTGATCAGAAACGGAGGCGGTCCTAGTTCGTGCAACCCTTCGATTGGTTTTGGTGGTGATGGTGGTGGATCACCTTCTGGGTGGAGAAACGGATTCATCGGTTCCGAAAAAAAAAGAAAAGAAATGGTTTTTTTTGGTGATTCGATCCTTGGATCAGTGACCCAATAAAACCATCTCGGGAATTGGGTTTTATCTGATTTGAAATTGAAAAGTGATTTGATTTTATGGTGCTGACATGGTTGAGAAGTTCGTTTATGGCAGTTGGGAGGAGAAGAGAGGAAGGTAGTATCCACGTAGGCCATGGAGAGGTCGCTTAAATAAGTAGAGTGGGAGAGTGAATAATAATATTAAATTGAATAAAATTACTAATTTAGTACTCACTCACTCGACTTTAGAAAATTCGAAAGTTCCGGAATAACAAGCAAGAAGAGAAAAAAAAAAAAAAGTTGGGTTCGAAAGTTCTCGAACTTCATATATTGACGAGGTTTTCACGTGGTGCCCATCGTCTTATAGTACTATTTATATTCGCAATACAAAACTCGACAACCTTAAGGAAATGACAATTCGCTGATTGGTTAAAGCTGGTTTTTCTTGTTGACGTGGCAACCGATCTATGTGGACATTTGGTTTGTTGTCTAAACCGGATGACTTTTTTTTTTTGTCAAGGTCTAAACCGGATGACTAGCAAATAATTTATCTATTGATTCTAGATTTGGACGATCAAAAAACAGTGTCCGGTTGCAACATGGTTTCTTTTAACCATGGCAACAAAATATAGTAAAACGAAAATAGTATCGATTTATATATTTTGACCATGTTATACAACATATCCTAATTGGTCTGCCTGGACTTTTCCTGATGATCAGATAAGTCTCGGACATGTGTTGATCTGGTCGAGTGACACATGTTCAGTTACTCCCGCGGCTTAACATCTGGCTTTCCTTACTTTTAAGTTTTAAGCTTATAGTACCAAACTGAATCCTTCACATACTTATATAGTAGGTTTCATCTTTTTCCTTAAAAAGACTATAGCAAACATTTATCACGAAATAAATCGAAATTTCAAGACTGGTTATATGAATCAACTATTTGAACAAAAGATACGGAAAAAGTCGTTGACAAAAAAAAAGATATGGAAAAAGACGTATGCATTAAAGATATTTGCTTAATAGTCGGAGTGATAGAATACAGGAGAACCAAGAGTTTATTACAACTAGTGAAAAATGTTAACACATATAAGAATATGATCTTCATGTAAGGAATATGTTGAACATCTATTCCGCTACACACCCGGATACTTATATTATGACTTGTAAGTAAACATCTTAATCGTTTTCTTATAAACCATAACCAACTCTCTTTTTTTTTAACAGAGAACTCTTTTTTTGAAAGGATTCAATGCGTTCAATTGTTTTTCCATAGTTTTCTAAGACCAGCTAAAATAAGTACAGTTTGTGAAGACTAGTAATTGAATAGATATTGGCATATGCATCGCTGAAAGAGCCGCGTATCTGTTTGATCTATTATTAAGGCCCACAGTACAAATATTGGGTCTGAATTGGCCCTAAAATAAATAAGGTTTGCCGAAACCACCCAAGCTAGAAAACTTATCTAAGTTTTTTTTTTAAAGATCTAAGTTTTTTTGTTACCACATGATCTCTCAACTGTTACCGACTATCAGTTTGTAATTCCTGGTCATAATCTGAAAAATTTGACGCAAAATTAACAAATTTATGTGTATGCTTTTAAACAGAATTATCACAATTCGGATAGTCTATTAGATAACCCTCTTTATCAATTTGATATGCTGGATAGAAAATTGGCCACAAATTTTTGTTTTCAAAAGATGTTTTAATTTATAGAAACTAATTTGTATAAAGAAAAACGAACACACGACCCAACAAAACAAACATTTTATCCTACGCTGTGTTAGATGTTTACACAAATTTAAATACGTTATCTTTTTCTTTCTTTTTTGGTAAAAGGTTTTCAATTAATTAAGTGTTATCGCACGTTACAGCCAAGGTCAAATTAAGAAAGTGTTATCACATGTTCCAGAAACAAAACAAAAACAAGTGTTATGTAATGATATGCTGTTGGACTTATGAGAACCATTAAATATGAAATTATGTATACTACTACTACCCTTAGGCTTTTGCTACAGCCATTTTTAAAATTTAAATCAAATCACTTGTGTATTAACCCTTGTTAAAATGGGGACGTTTGAAAAGTAAGGAAAAACGATTTATTAATGATTATAATTTATAATTCATCTGGACCTGACATTTGCGTTCCATGTGTATAACTTTGCTTTAATGAGACCACTTGCTTTATCTCCCATGCAGTGCATACCGAGACATCACACGATTGCCTCATTCTCTTTTCCAAATTATCCGGTCATAATAGAGCATACACCAAAAGCTGAACAATCATATAAGGCAAAACCATATAACAACAAAACTTTTAAAGCCTAAATAGTTTTGATAAAAAAAGCCTAAATAGTAAGAACTCTATCCTTCATATTCTTTTAACTTTATAGAAAACTACCCAACCGTGTAAAACAAAATGGTTTAAACTCACATTTAAAAAACCATATCGTTACTTATACTTTTTCCAATATAACTCTTAAACTTTGCAAATAACTTCCCAATCATATAGCTTTAGTAGAAATCAGTGGGTCCAATGCTCCAATACATGTATTCGGAATCTCCTTTTAGGTTAAATTAGAAGGGACCTGAAGAAGACTTGATTACTTCTTAAAATTACGGGGATAACAATCGATATTCATTGTATATAACTCATGATATTGATTTCTTCCCATTCCTTTCTGACCAAGAAATGCTTGTTGGTCCACTCATCCCGCAGGTAATCATCACACACAGGATCGGGTCTACTTTTTAATACAAACAGTTTTGGATTCAAACCGGTGAAAGTACCGAGTATTTTATATAATTATATAAGTAAACTGGGGCTTAGACTTTGACTATTGTCTATGCTTTTTTTTTGACTAAACTATTGTCCATGTTATTATCAAAATATACCTTGATTAGTTCTCAACAGTACTAATGCACATGTATCGACTTCCAGCAGCAACCAAGCCATTTGATAGATCTTCCTAAATGATTCCGTTAGGTGATATCCAATGTCGGAAGAAGAAGAAGAGGTGATACCCCGATTGCTTGATCAATACCGTTTACTTGCATACAGTTGCTTACATACAAGCGCCACAACTTATTTAATACATTTAGTACTGTGATTGGTGTATATTAACCGAAAATAACAGTGTTAGAGGTCATGATAATTCAATTTTAGTTAGTGCTCAATGGAAGGAAATCAACATGCGTTTGAGTAGATTCTCTCGATGCTGTTCAATTAACATCGTTTATTATGCGTTGCAGTCATATGAATTTAGTATATACTTTCTACATGTCCATTTTATTATCACTCACAGACATAGCACATGTGTACAATTCCGATAGCAGCAAGTGCCACATTTATGGCCGCACAATACGTCTGACTTTGAAACAGTGAATTGAAATCCTCAACCATCCATTTCCAACTTAATCCATATATGGCATACACTATAGATCTTCAAGAGGCCAATGTCATAGTACATATTATTGTTATGATAATATAACCCATTGATGTTGTCTGCCAGAATATCATACTTTTTAAGGATATAAATAATTAATATCAATCAACAAAAAAAAACAGAAACTCAAGTGTTGGTTACAAACTTGATTTAGACAATGTTTTCTCACTTAGACGTTACATTACTAACTTCACTCACCTACCTCACTTAGTGCGTTTCACTAGACAGTTCTGTAATATTTAGGTGAGATTCACCTAGTTGCCTTGGATGCCGGTTCTTTTCGTATCATCACACCGGCGTAGCTGGTTTTTAATAATATCTTAAAAACTTGCAATTTTCACTAACGATGATATGCTAGATGGTGAAAAGGAGGAGGTTAAGAGACATGCATACCTTGAGGAGTGCCATCGGAACCTTACTATACAATCCTGCCTAAATCGCCACAAAAACAAAAGCCAGACCTAAAACCACTGCAGCACATTAGCCGAAAGTTCTCTAACAAACTGCACAAAACACTAAAGTATACTACCATTTGAGAACCAACAAATCTCTATGTGGCATTGAGATATATGATTTAACAAAAATGACACCGCTGCTGTCAAAGCTAACGCCAAAACCACCTTGACTTAAGCAGTCCCCGAGAACCAGAAAATGATGACTGTGACCCGCTAAGCATCTCTCCGGTGTCAAGGAGAAGAGGCTTACCAATAAAAACAAGAGACTCTATCAAGAAGAGAAGCCGTCATCAATCTCTGAAAATTAAGGTCCTAGAAAATATGCTGGATAAAGCTGATCTGAAGAGAGGAGAGCCTATCGGAAGCCACCAAGAAGCCATAAATGACCACCAGACAAGCAATTACAGGACAGACACACGCCATGGAAGGACAAAATATCACACTTCGTTTCAGAGACTTCATTACTTCAGTTTAAACTTATACGTGTATAGTCAACGAATTAAATGTACAAAATTCGAGTTACCAACGATAAACAGAAACTAAAAAATAAATATACAGTATCGACAGATGCATGCAGTCTAAAGGAATGTAGATGTACTCACTAAATATAAGAATATTTATGTTAATTTATAAGGAAGAATTATTTTTCTCCTTTCTATTTTTGTTTTTTTTTTGCTGATTGTTGGTTTCAAATATCTTTACTGGGGTATATCCAATTTTATTTGATGTTACGACCAAAATCTTAATTATAATTTATTCGTTTTAATATACTCCTTAAAAGAGCATGGAAGAACTGATTTTTTATAAGTTTGCATGAACATACAAACCAAGACTTGCTTTGAAACAACCATCAAATGTTAAACAATACTTATTATTAAACAAAATAAGTACTAATTTTATCACAATCTTTTAGTAAAAAGTAAACCAGTAAATTTTTATTAAAACATCTAAAATTAGTTTTAACTTCTGAAAATAGTTGACATAATTCAATTAAATCGGTAATAATTTTTAAATGATTGTTTTGTTTGAATACATATATAAAAATGCATGGTTTCATCATGGATGCGTGTTACAAATTAATGGAACAATGAATTTTTATAGTTGTAATCCAAATTCAACGGTTAAGATTAAAGATATACAAAAAATTTAGAATATGAAATTTACCATTATCTATAATATACTAGCTAGTCTGTATTCAAGAAAAAAATCTATAATATACTATTCCATATTAGTTTATGAAATTAAGTTTATACACTTCTCTATAAGTATGTACGTTGTAAATTTATTTTTCATGAGAATCAATAATACTTCTTCCAATTCTTTTATTTCATCAATCTAGCATGGTAAATCGTGTGTTCTAATTTATTCTTCTACGATTTGTTCATCCATGAGAATCATGGTAGCTCTGCTACTTATACTACTACTTCTAGCTCGATGGAAAATTCTTCTTCGCTAGCTTCCACCAAGGTTCTAATCTTAGTGGGTTAGAGAAATTCTATACGGTTTTCTATTGCAAGAAAAATTAAACAAGGCACACAACCTCTTCTTCTCGAGAAAAAGTCAAGCTTACCATGATGTTATCAATAGATTCCATCTTTATTTCACGTATACCATGTGATGGTTTTTTTGGTTCATCATAGTGTACTCTTTTTGTTGAGAAAATTCATCATAACATACTTTCCTTCTACAGTTCAATCAAAGCTGCCTTTGTTTTCATCCACGATTACAAGGTTTCTGCTTCCTCACTACTTAACTACTCTTGACACCACGACTACTTATCCCAAATGATGTCTTATAGTATTATTACCTATTGAATTTGTTTTTCATATTCAATATTAATTAATTTAATTCACGATAAAATTAATGTCTCCATCCGCAACTGCATACAACTTTTGTTTCCGTGTATTTTAAGCAACATAGAACAAAAGGGTTTTCTCCGTTGTGATATCTAAATTAATAACTAACAACTGGTTTTCCTATCTGGCTCAAGTTTATATATTGTTATTATTGAGCGAGCGATATGAAATCGTTTATAATACGGGAAAAGTTAAATTAAAAAAAAAAAAATCAACCCGTAAAATGGTAAACATGAACGGAAAGGGGACTACTAGCTTAGAACATCTCTAATTTCATTCTATTTTTTATTTTATGATAAAGTTTGGAATAGAAATACTTTAATCTTTTTTTTTTCATTTTATAATAGAGTAAATAATGAGTTTATTCTATAAATAAAATAATCTTTTTCATCACTCTATTTTTCACTTTAAAATAAAAAAACTATTGGAATACAACACAACTTGTTGGAAATGCTCTTTATAACGAAAATATTAATGCTATTTGTGACTTATTACAGTCACACCCGTTTGACCAAGGATCTTATCAGATTTTCTTTATATTCCACTAAAAGTTATTCTGATACTGATAGTGATTATCAGATTCTCGTTTATAGTCCAGTACTAAAAGATTTTGTTTACAATTTTCCCTGTATAAGCATATAATTTGTCTATCTCTGCTTAGGGTCATAAAATCTTTTTGCAATATTTGGACCGGTGCTGATTGTATAACATGCAATGAAATTTGGCCAGGTAACAGGCAAGCCATAAACACATTTGAAGATCGGAACATTCTGTAGGTGCAAGTTATGCAAAACTTGAAAAATAAATTTGATCAATTAATAATTTACCACGTGCCCATCCAGCTGTGATCGCACTTCATCTTCGTACTAAGAAACGGAAATGCATTAGGCTAAACTATTTTGTATCTTACTTCCCTACCTCTGTATGTGTTCGTATGTAAAATGTTAGTGTCTGAAACACAAGCTTTTGGTCAACTTTAGATTATTTTATATTTGGAACGGTTAACCCGAAGACATAACTGAAGCAACGTTAAGTTTCATGTGTTTGGATCCGTTACCAAAATCAACAGTTAGTTTTTTTTTTTTGGGTGCAAACTTAACAGTTAGAGAGAAACTTATCTATAATAATAAAATAGGTTTTTATCTCTTTGGGGAAATGTCATGTGGCATTTTCTTTTAATAATTAAAATATTTTCTCAATTTAAATTTAATGAATTTTGGTATTAATTGTGGAATAAATTGGGGTTTTAAACTTTCCTTCATACAGGTCCAAGCGTTTATAAGAGTGTTTTGAATCTGACCGGACCGTATTTGAACCGATAAATCCGGTGACCCAATATAAATCGGATTTGGATTTTGTGGAAAATCCATAAACACACACAAAACTCACTAAAACCGGTACATGTTGCAGACTGGTTGAACCAATAGATAATTTTGTTTTTACTATTTTTAGTTCAATTTATGTTTTAAAATTATTTTTTATATTCTAAATTTCTAATTAAAAATTTAAAATTTTCAATTTTATTGTTGTCTTCCTCTTCTTCTACACTATAATTTACGTTTGCAAGAAAGGTAAGTCATGATTGTGCTTGAGCATACGGTAAAACGACTAAAGCACGATGAGGCTTATTATTCTTCTACACTACATTTTACGTTTGCAAGAAAGGTGAGTAAATTATTTTTATTTTTTATTAACTTAGTGTATAACAAATCATTACTTTTTAATTTACATATCAAAAGAATAAAATCATATGATCATGTGAATTACAAAACAGAGTTTTGGATTTTTGAAGAAGAAAAAACTGGCAAGCTTGATTATAATAAATTAGAAAATGTTCTTGCTGAAGAATATCCCAAAGATGATGAAGTGAAAAATTTAGAAAATTTTGTTGGTAAGTTTTAAAATTTAGAGAAACCAAAATTAGTTGATGTGATCGGTGTTAGTTTATTTTGTTATTGACAATTTATTACAATGATGTTTTAATTTTGGTTTATTTTGGATTGGAAGTTTAATTTTATGTCTTGAATTTTTAGATGTCATAACTCTTATGTTACAATTTTTTTTTAAATAATCTAAACTATTTCTTAATATTTTGTATGTACACTTAAAATACTTAACTTTAGTTTTTATATATATTTGTTTTCATAGCTAATATATTATTATATAATAAAACTAATTCATTTATTAATCCGTGATTCATCCGCGGTTGATCCAATGATCCAGTGATCCGGTAAACCATACGATTCAGTGTCCGGGTCGGGTTTCAAAACACTGGTTTATAGGATTTCTTTGTATTTGATGTTGACGATGGAGAATATAGCCTCTACAATTCTCCTTCTTTAACGCAATCGACGTAATCGTTCATATAATCAATCCAGAAATCTCACTCATCCCACTATCTCCTATTGAATGCTTCTTTAGTTCCTGCTTTCTCAGTTTCATTGTATATGTATAGACGGTGTGAGAGTTCGGACGATAATCCCTTTACTTTTCCCAATTCAATCATTGTCGAATTCCCAGTTTCATTGCTTGGAGTTGAAGACAAATCGGTGTAGAGATATTCAGATTAGGCTACAACAATTTTGGCAAACCTGAAATGTTAAGAAATGGGTGAGATATTGGGGTTGATATGTTGTTGATTAATGGGAAGATACACCGGTTTTTTATTTCAGTTTACCAGTTAATGATTGTTTACTTTTAAATTAATAATTTTCTTATGCATCATTTCCTTTGGTGCTTTTACATGCGTTAATCAACTTTTTCAGGTTTAACACCTTCAAATATGAGTATTTAAGATTCCAACTAAATTAACTTTATTACAACTATCGATTTTTATTAACCGATTAGTAACAACTACTTATGCTATTCTACTTTGAACTAAACAACTTCAAACAAAATAATATACTACGGTCACAAACCACTATCAAAATGATCATAAAATATCATTTTTTTACATATTTTTAATATATTTTTTTTTACTAAGACCATATAATAAATTATAAATTTAAGTAAGAATACGACGTACGAATCTGGCGCGTAGCGCCGGAATATCACTAGTAATTACATAAAGTAAGAACATACAATAGTTAATGACAAGTGTATAAAGAGGAGGTATAATATCTAACATCGATTAAAGTATTGAGACCATTTGGTGTTGCTCTATCGTCATCTCCAACTCCTAACGTTAGGCATGTTCACGATAGATTTTCCCAAAACATCCCACAGCGCAAAATCCTGTGATGTAAACCTGGTAGAATCTACCCTACTATGTATATTTGGATATTTATAAATATCAAACATAATACTAAATACTTAACCTTTTTACCTAAAAACATAATACTAATATAAGTAATTAACCCATCTGCTAATTGCCAATTGTCGGCAGAGCCACACATTATAAAGTGGTGTAGTGAGATGGGAACGATGATGATGTCAGTAGTCGTAGAGTTAGGGGTAGAAATGGAAGATATGATTGAAAGTGGAAAAGTAAGCTTTCTGGCTTTTGCGTGCTGTGTCGGGACAAGATATGCATAAGACATTCAGACTCAGACAGTCAGACTCATACATGCTTGAGCCGGTGTTTTATCTTCCATCTCTATTTTCTTACTCTCTTGATGTTTCTTTTTATGATACGAAATGAAATATGATAAACAAGATGGAGCATAACAGAAAAGATATTACGAATATTAAAAAAAAAAACTTAGGATACCAGGTAGATCTGCGTTCATGATTTGGCCTCGTATAGCTGGCCTCAACTCCAAATAATAATTCAGAAAATAAACAACTGAAATAATTACGAGTGGTTCATTTGGTAACTCAGTTTCACTGGGTGATCTATTTTGATGCTACTTTGTATTATTCTCATATAATTATTTATTTATTAATGCACAGTATGCTAAAACCACTATAAAAAGGAGAACCCACCTTGGCTCTTCTCCTCACTCCTCACTTCTAGCCGCCAAAAAGAAACAAAAAATCCAACAAAAACCTTCCTAAACCGACCGGTCTTCAAATGGGAACGGTTGACTACACATTTCCTCAAGGAACGGAGGAGCCGCATCGTCGCCACCACACGGTGGAGGCTCCGGAGCCTCAGCCGTTCTTGAAGTCACTTCAGTACTCAGTGAAGGAGACTCTGTTTCCAGACGATCCTTTCAGACAATTCAAGAACCAGAACACATCAAGAAAAGTTGTACTAGGCCTTCAATACTTCTTCCCAATATGTGAATGGGCTCCACGCTACAATCTCAAGTTATTCAAGTCAGATCTCATAGCCGGAATCACCATCGCTAGCCTAGCCATCCCACAGGGCATTAGTTACGCTAAACTCGCTAACTTGCCTCCCATTCTTGGCCTTTGTAAGCGTTATACCTTCCTTTTTTTTTAAAACGGTTATTTTGTATTTATCAGTTTTTTCTAATTGTTAATTTACCGAGAACAAGAAAGAACAAAACAACCTCAGTTCCAGCATGTTATCCTCTTGTCGTCACCTCAAATATATATATAATTCAAAAATATCTAATTCTTGTTTTGTTTTTGTTTCCGTGGTGGTTAGACTCGAGTTTTGTTCCACCATTAGTGTACGCGGTGCTGGGGAGTTCAAGGGATTTGGGGGTGGGGACGACGGCGGTTGGGTCTTTGTTGACAGGTGCGATGCTTAGCAAAGAAGTTAACGCTGAGAAAGATCCTAACCTCTACCTTCATCTTGCTTTCACTGCCACGTTTTTCGCTGGCGTTCTCGAAGCCTCCCTCGGCATTTTCAGGTTCGTTTTTTAATTTATTTCCATTCCTATGATTTTTTTTTTTAACTTCAAATCAGCCTACCTAAATTTTAAAGTAGGAGCTATATAGACCCAACGCATGTGTAACAAAGATTCCGGCATCAAAAATATATTTACCAAATAGTTACTTTTCATTTACCAATTAGCCCACCTTTCTTTTGTTTGTTCGTAAAACATAGAAAACATGATAAATAATTTAGAAAGCACTAGGCCATGAGTGACATTCGTCATGGCGAGTTACATCACGTGAACTTGATATAGTTGCTGATTAACGAGCCTATGGGGGACAAAACGAAGTAACTATAGAGAATCTTAATGAAATGTATTTACTTTTAGGCATGATCAGTTTATATTATGTGGTCATAGTGGGATAAAGATGAATTTATTTGTTAAACTTTTACTTAGTTAATTTAAAGCACATGAGAGACATATAGGTAGTTAGAAAAGGTTTAGAAGCACTACAAGAGACTGGCTAACTTGGTCATGATGAGTTAATGATGAAAACTGATAATTAATAGTCATTAACTACACACAATTAAATTAACAAAAAGAAACTAAACTAAATTAAAAATAATTTGCAGGTTAGGGTTCATAGTGGATTTTCTATCGCATGCAACGATAGTGGGGTTCATGGGAGGAGCAGCGACGGTGGTGAGCCTACAACAGCTTAAGGGTATATTCGGACTTAAACATTTCACAGATGCCACTGACATTATCTCCGTCATGCGATCCGTCTTCTCCCAAATTCACCAGGTGTCACTTATAATAATTTTACTCAGACATTGTTTTTTTGACATTGTTAAACATGTGTTTCCGTGTTTTATTTTGTGTGTACTTCTGTTTGTTTATTCCTTACGTTAATTATTCACTAATACATCCAAACATATCATTACCAATGTCAGTGATTATTCTCCTAAGCAAATTAATAATTGTACTTAGACATTATTAAACATGTGTCTCTGTTGTTTGTTTATTTGTTGTGTAGTGGAGATGGGAGAGTGGCGTTCTCGGCTGTGGTTTCCTTTTCTTCCTTCTTTCCACTAGATATTTCGTAAGTATCATTATTTCTCATTCTACCTTAATTAATCGATTAATCCATTTATTTTCGACAAGGCGTATTTTAACAAAAACACGCTACAATGATATTTCGTAGAATTCCATTAATCTATACTCTTTGTCTTTATCAATCTTTTTCTTACAAAGAATATATAAGGCATTAAATAATAGAAAATTAATTTTGTACAATTGAAAACGTAATTAGTTAATGTGTTTTTGCTTTCTGATACCACGTAACTAGCTAATGTGTTGCTTTCAGAAAAAAAAAACTAGCTAATGTGTTTTCAATGACGAATTGATTATCAGAGCACGAAAAAACCAAAATTCTTTTGGGTGGCGGCAATGGCTCCTTTGACCTCAGTGATTCTTGGAAGCCTCTTGGTTTACTTCACTCACGCTGAGAGACATGGTGTTCAAGTGGTATGTTTTCAATCTAATTATTTTTATATCAGTAAGAAAAGTTCAATTTTTTTAAGGCCAGGCATGTATACCTTTAACTGAAATCTGACAAGTTAATATATATACACACACATTTAACCGATATATAAAAAAGGGAAACCTTAGAATATTATGGTTTGAAGAAAAAGACACAAGAAGCAAGAAGTGGGCTTATATGGGCATTTTCAACAATTTTTTATTTTGTCCGGATTGGAGAGTGATGATAGAGTGAACGAAGGTGTATGATTGTGCAGATAGGGAACCTGAAGAAAGGGTTGAATCCACTCTCCGTGACTGATCTGATCTTTACTTCGCCTTACATGTCGACGGCTGTTAAAACTGGCCTCATCACTGGGATCATAGCTCTCGCTGTAAGGCTCACTCCTAACCCTTTTATTCTCATTTTTGCTAGATTTGGAAATGCTGAATATACAATATTATATATAAAGAATTGTTGTCAAAAATATATATATATATATATATACAGAACTAGAGACTAGCTACAAAAATATTGATTTAAACGTGGTAAACTATTTCTGTTGTTGTTATTGTATACAATATAGATAGAGGAAAATTTCTAGAATAGTTATGTTTGAAACAATTATTCGATAATTATTTTGAAGTTCTTTAAAAAAATTCTTTTGAAGTAAATCTTTAAAAATATATATTTTGAATTAATCTTAATAAAAATTGTGATAGTTTGGGAACCATAAGACATATGTATATTATAGTTTTACAATTTGGTTCGCAAATGTTTCATTAGACTTTGTCCAGGACCAGTTTTGTTCAGTACGAATTCTTATTCATGTCTAAATAATGCATTTCCCATTTAAGTGAAAGGCTAGGAAACTAACTAATCCGATCATTTTATATAACACATAATAAGCAATTGAAAAAGACCCATTCAAATATGTGAAATTCATGTATAAATGTAGGAAGGAATCGCTGTGGGAAGGAGCTTTGCGATGTTTAAGAACTACAACATAGACGGGAACAAAGAAATGCTGGCTTTTGGAATGATGAACATCGTTGGTTCCCTCACTTCTTGTTACCTCACAACCGGTACGGACACACATTCTAGGGTTTCAACATTAGCACATTAACTAGACATAATTTTTTTTTATATAAAATATAAATCACGCACCACCACATTACTAGGACCGTTTTCGAGATCGGCCGTGAACTTCAACGCCGGTTGCAAGACTGTGGTGTCGAACATAGTGATGGCAATTGGGGTTATGTTCACATTGCTCTTCCTTACGCCGCTTTTCTACTACACACCACTCGTCGCCCTCTCCTCCATCATCATATCCGCAATGCTTGGACTCATTGACTACCAAGCTGCTATTCATCTATGGAATGTCGATAAATTCGACTTCCTTGTCTGCATGAGCGCTTACTTTGGGGTCGTATTCGGTAGTGTTGAGATCGGACTTGTTCTAGCAGTGAGTTTATACTTTAGCGCAAAGTTCACATTATACACAGATATTTTTTAAGAGAAATGATTACTTTTATACATGTTTAAACGTGCTTTTGTTTTTTTGTTTTTTGCTGCGTGGTGAAGGTGGTGATCTCGCTAGCAAGGTTGTTGCTATTTGTGTCAAGGCCGAGGACTGCGGTGAAGGGAAACATACCAAACAGCATGATCTATAGAAACACCGAGCAGTATCCTTACTCAAGAACCGTTCCTGGTCTTCTAATCTTGGAGATTGATGCTCCCATCTACTTTGCCAACGCTGGTTACTTGCGTGAGAGGTAACATTAACACTAATTCATATGCACATGACAAGGATGGAGTATTAGTTTTATATTATTCGTTTATATGTTTGGCGCAGAATCACAAGGTGGATCAACGAAGAAGAAGAGAGGGTCAAAACATCAGGAGAAAATAATTTACAATATGTTATACTCGATATGTCAGGTAAGTACATATCTTGATTTTCTCTGACAATAGTGTTATCTTCGATCAAGGCTTATTTTGTATGTGTGTGTTGAGCAAAACAGCTGTGGGTAATATCGACACGAGTGGTATAAGCATGATGGAGGAAATTAAGAAAATCATCGACCGAAGAGCGTTAAAGGTAACGTAGTAAGTCGTATAATATTTTCATTAGGATATGTTGCGGTTCATTTTTCACGTATTTTTGTAAAATCCTCAGTTAGTATTGGCAAATCCAAAAGGAGAGGTCGTGAAGAAACTGACCAGATCCAAATTCGTCGATGACAACTTGGGAAAGGAATGGATGTTCTTAACGGTTGGAGAAGCCGTGGAGGCTTGTAGTTTCATGCTTCACACGTTAAAAACGGAACCGGCCTCCAAAGGAGAGCCTTGGACCAACGTGTAGTCCCCCTTTTCTTTTGTTTTATCGTTTGTGACAACTCGTTATCTTATAGTATGATGTTATCTCAAATATCAGGAAAAAGGCAAAAGAAAAACGCACTTTGTATAATATTTGGTTATTGATGATGTGTCACATTCAATCTGTACTCTTGGTTTCCTCCCGAAGTTACAATCAAGGTAAATGTGGAGTAAAAAAAAGAAAACACAGTCAGGTATACATATTTATGGACTTAGAACTTCAAAGTAATTTTGTCAAAAAAAGAAAAGAAAAAAACTTCAAATTAATTTTGTCAAAAAAAAAAACATTAAAACATGTGTGTACATTGTGTTCCTGACAAAATAAGAATGGTTTGTCCACTCACTAATCTTGAGATTTTTGGAAGGATCTGTTTGATTTTGTCGAAATTGATTGAAAATCAATGCGGTTTGCAAGTGTGGAATCTGGTTTTGTTACCATTTAATTTCATATCAGGTATTGGATCAAGCCTGGCCCATAATAAACCCCACACAAACCTTGTCTTGGATAAAAAACTGGCCCATATTTGACCCCGCACGTGACTTCCGTTATATCCTTATCGTATCATCTATTTGGCGGGTAACCGTTTGATCGCAACCGTTCAAATCAACGACCTTCCTTCACTATTATCATCTTACCGTCTATAGCAGGTCAAATCACCTGGAATCAATTGTTCTCTTCCTAGGTTAAACAGGTAACCGGTAATAAAGCATCTCTTTCTCTCCGACCGTCTCTCTCTTTTGATTATGCTTAGCTAGGTTTGTCTGAAACGAACATATCTGCCATCGTTCTTGAGTACTCTTCTAGGGTAATGGATTCGCTCTATTGTTTTGATTTTTTTTTTTGGTTTGGGAGAATCTTGAGCTTAGCTTGAGTTATTCATTGGTTGTTAGGTTGATTCTTTTGATATTATGTTCCTTGTTGAGTTTGCTAAGAATTTGTTTCGGTTTCGTTGGTTCTACAACAGTTTCCAAGATGAAGACAGCAAAGGGGAAAGATAAAGCTAAGACCACCACTAAGGAGGCCTTGAAGCCTGTTGATGACAGGTTAATTCTCTCAAACCATGGGTGTTTGATAAAGGGAATAACTTTGTTGCTGAATCGTCGTCGTTTAAAGCATCTTGTAGCTTAGGTTGGAGTGGCTTTTGTAAGCATTGTCTTTTGTGATTTGATCTAAAGCTATAAAAGGTGAAAGCTTTTTTGAATTTTTCAGAAAGGTGGGAAAGAGGAAGGCACCACCGGCTGAGAAGGTTAGCAAGAGGGAGACTCGTAAAGAGAAGAGGGCCAAAAAGGACCCTAACAAACCCAAAAGAGCTCCCAGTGCCTTCTTTGTCTTCCTGTAAGTAAATATTCTTGGATCCTTAAGGCCTTGCTTTCTTTTTTTTTTGAAAGAATGTTAAATTATTCATATCAAAAAAACTTTTTTACAACTTGTGTGACTCTGTTTCTTACGTTTGAGTTGAGAAAAAGTTTGAAAACTGAAATAGAATCAAGAAATCTCCTTGTGTCTACTCCCTGGTTGCAAACCACGCTTGCATTGCAGTGGTGAATCTTCCACTTCCAACCATGCGTAACGACGTAATACGGTTCCGAACTCCTTTGTCAATGAATTTGATTATCGCTGCAGAGGTCTGAGGCCTTTCCCCATGCTTTCTCCCATTCCTCTCCCTCCAAATAGTGTGAATTGAAATTTGAAAAACATATCTCAGTAGAAACATGTCGTTTCCATTCCCTCCATTATTTGCTAAAAGATCCAAAATGTTGTTCCAGTCCGTTGTGAACCGAGTACGAAGCAGATTTTTCGTAAGCCCCATCCATATTTGCTGAGAGTACTGACAACTGAAGAAAAGATGATCTCGCGTCTCAATATGAGCCTGACACATAACGCAAGTAGCATCCGTATTAGGACTCCATTTTCGTATTCTTTCCCCTGTAGCTAACCGATCATGAACAGCTTTCCAAGTAATCACTGAATACTTTGGAGTCGCTCCTGTGAACCAGATAGCACGATACCAGTTAACTTTCTGAGACGGAATTCTCGTCAGTTGCCATGTCTGTTGTGAACTAAAATGAGGTGCAAAGGAGTCTCCCACTCCCTTCCACAGCCTGATATCACTCTCTGAAGACAAACCTTGCAGTCGAATCTTGAGAATTTCTTTCTCAATATCAATCAGATGTGCTACACGATGGCGACGACATCGATAGACTTGCACTGCATACTCCACTGTTGCATTCTTATTGATCCCGAGATCAATATAACCTCGTACTCCAGTGATATCTATAAGCCTTCCCAATGGCGACCACACATCAAACCAGAAGGAAACCGTAGCTCCACTTCTTACGTTGACCCGAGAGAGGGAACTAGCCAAATTCCTGTACTTTAAAATCTTCTTCCAAATCCAGGAACCCAACATACTTTTTTCATTTACTTGCCAAAATGATCCCTTTCTGATCAGATAGCGATCCACCCATTTCACCCAGAGCGAATCCGCGGAAAGAACTCTCCAAATAAGTTTCAGACAGCAAACTTTGTTTGTCTCTTCCAACGACCTCACTCCAAGACCTCCTTCTTCTCTTGGTTTGCAGACATCAGACCATGCTACTTTTGCCTTTTTCGAGTTCAGAGATGGACCCGACCAGAGGAATGAAGAACAAAGTTGATCGATTTCCTGAATACACTGCTTGGGAAGCCTATATACAGACATCCAGAAGTTTGTCAAACTGTGGATGACCGTATTTATTAGTTGTAGCCGTCCTGCGAAAGACAGTTTCCTAGCTGTCCAAGAGGTAATTCTTTTCCGAATACGCTCAATCAGTGGAGAATAATCTGTGGCTGACATACGCTTAGACATGAGTGGCAGGCCTAGATAGCGGACCGGTAAAGAACCACAAGCAATCGGAGTGTGACCGAGAAGATGTTCCTGATCCATGTCAGTGACACCGGCTAGATAGAGCGTTGATTTTTCTAAGCTTATCGTCAGTCCAGAGATCTCTTCAAACCTTTTGAAAACTTTTAGAATGCCTTCCATAGATTCTGTTTTCCCATCAGCAAACACCAAAAGATCATCGGCAAAACACAAGTGTGTGAGCTTTATATCTTGGCAATATGGGTGGTATCCAATTTGTCTATCCGCTGCGGCTTTGTTCAAAAGTTTGGATAGGACCTGCATACATATCACAAATAGATATGGAGACAGAGAGCATCCTTGTCGCAAGCCACGAGAACTATTAAAATAGCCCGCCAGTTCCCCATTAACTTGAACTGAAAAAGAAGCCAGCTGAACACATTTCATGATCCACTCAACAAATCTCTCTGGGAACTTGACTGCCTTAAGTACCCCTCGAAGGAATGACCACTGGACCGAATCAAATGCCTTGGAGATGTCGATCTTAACTGCACATCTCGAAGCAATGTTGCTTTTATGGTAGCTCTTCACCAATTCTGATGCTAATAACACATTTTCCATCAAGAGACGGTCCTTTACAAAGGCAGACTGGTTTGGAGCTATGAACTTTGGTAAAACCGATTTCAGCCTTCTCGCTAAGATCTTTGATATCACTTTATATAAGACGTTGCAGCAAGAGATGGGACGGTAATCTCCCATTGTAGTAGCTTCATCCTTCTTAGGAATAAGAGCTAAGATGGTTGAATTCACTCCTTTCGGTAGAAAACCTTTATCAAAAAATGACTGTACTGCCACCACAAAATCTTGTCTGATGACGGACCAACATGCTTTGTAAGGCCTTGCTTTCACTCCAAGCAGAGATTTCGATTTCATGTTTTGCTGTTTCTGTAACCTGTTCCAAAGTTACTGGTTGGTTTCTTTTGTTTCAGAGAGGATTTTAGGACAACTTTCAAGAAAGAAAACCCAAATGTGAAGGCTGTCTCTGCTGTAAGCATTTTGGCAGATTCCTTTGAAAGTTTTACATGTACTTGATCCTCTTTTGGATCAGTCCTCATAGTCTTACTAGTTACTACCCTTGCTTTAATTAATCTTGTGAAGGTTGGGAAAGCTGCAGGGCAGAAATGGAAGTCAATGTCTCCAACTGTAAGTCTGATACTGTGATGGAAATAACTGCTTACATCACTTGTGAATACTCTATTGTGATCTTTGAAGTATGAAATTGACCATTAGTTTTCATCTCTTCGCTTTGAAGGAAAAAGCTCCATATGAAGAGAAAGCTGCAAAGAGGAAAGCTGAATATGAAAAGCTTATGGATGCATACAACAAAAACATAGTAAGCCCTAAAGCCCTATCTCGCATAGACGAACACTTATGTGACTAACTCTGATCTTCTTGCAATGTGAGCAGGAAGAAGGGAGTGATGAATCTGAAAAGTCTAGGTCCGAGGTGAATGATGAAGATGAAGCTAGTGAGGAGGTAACAATCCCTATAATATAAACATTGCAGAGCTACACATTGTGTTTTGCTGTGAGTTATATGATTCTCATTTCGCTTAATGTTTCTCTTCAGGAAGAGCAGCTAGAGAAGGGAAAGGCAGGAGATGATGATGAAGAAGAAGAAGAAGAAGACGATGACGATGATGTTGCTGATGATGACGAGCTTTGTATAAAAAAAAAAATAAAAAAAAAACTTTTCCAAGAAAGCGAAACAGTTGCTTAGCGGTTCAAGGAGGTTTGTTCCAGCTTTATTATCCACAACAAACAATGTACCAATCACTTAACTCTCCCTTCTATATGCATCTTGTGTTTTCTGATTTGGTTTATTAGAGAACCTGTTCCTCTTTTATATATATATAGCTTTTATCAAAGAACATAATAATATACAAATATGAAACATAAAATCCCAACAAACAAAAGAAAGAAAGAAAGAAATGTAAACCTCTTACAAAAAAACATCAAAGAGAGACCTGTTTTCACCAAGCTAACCTCTCTCACTCATTCATTCATGCTGAGGAATCTCTCTAACAAGTCTCTTCCATTTTGTCTGACAAAATCAATCAAATCATTTTTTTCTTTCTTTGTTTCCAAAGTCATTTGATGATTTCTTTTATCCATTCTAAGCAGAAGAGAAAAACCCTCCTCCTGCACTGTTCTTGGGTTGCATCCCCAGGCTGGTACCTTTTGGTTGAGGAATTTGGTCGACGAAGAAACATGCGGCGATGATGACATAGCACAGCATTAGAACAAGTCCCTTCATGTAATGAGATGTTCCATCCTAATCACCATCCCAAAAATACAAACGATCATTAGAAGGGATAAAAGGGCATACAAAAGTAAACTATACTGAACCAAAACGAACCAACAAATATATTGATTAGTTAATTCATATTACCCTAGTATAATATTTGATTAGTTAACTAATTTATATGTATGTATAAAATATCTAAATTTGAGGGAACAAATAACCGAAAATATCAAAATGAAATTGTTCATGAGTAAACTTGTTATATCTTCAGTGTTGGATTTCTTGAGAAGGATGGTTTGGTAGTGTTACCTGTAAAGTGAAGGCTGTGATGATAATTGCCAGGGCTAGACAGCTTGTTTCAAGGATGTTGAAGTTGAGATCCATTTTGATTCCCATGATCCACGCAACGATAACACTCAATGGGACCTTAGGAAACACACACATTCATATTTTCTTAGATTTCTTGTTATATCGAACGTAAACATTTCATCGAATGTTTCATAACTTACCACAAACAAAGAAATCTGAGTTGCGGAGCCCAGCGCCACCCCTAGAGATATGTCCTGCAATATTGTTGACCAATTTGATAAATTGAGATTTCAGGGTATTAAACTCCACTTAGAGTCCTATTAGTCTAACACGTTGGAGTTTACATGTAAGTAACAGTATTATATTTTTCAAAAGGCATTCTTTTTCTTTTCTAACAAATATTTTTCCATCAACCAAATTTTGCATTTTGGAAAAAAATGCGCTAAGCATAAACCAAGCTAGAATACCAAAATCTTAAGCGTTGTAAAGCAAAGATAGTGTGGTTCTCACAAGCTTATTTTTGAACGCGAAGATGATGGCTCCAGCATGCTCCGCCGCATTTCCAACAATGGGAAGCAATATGATGCTTATGAAACTCACTGATAGTCCCCATGAGTCCGATGCATCCTGACCAATATTCATAATCTCCATATTAACATTATTGAGTTATTTTTTCTTATACATGTTTAAGGAGTTTAAACATATCAACTTGATTAATTACCTCGATGGTCGACACAACATACTCCGATAGCAATGCGATGACAAGTGTCATCCCAGCGAGCCAAGCAAATCCGCTCCAAAACCCTATCACTGGAGCTTCTTCAACAGTCACTTCATCATCATACGCATCATCCTCATCCTGAATCCCATTTAACAAATAATATAGTTACATCATTTATTCGCATTCTACTTAATCAAGTAAATTATAACTTTTAGTTACCTCTTGTGCTTCAAATAGTTGGCGGTGAGTCCAGAGCTGGAAGATTAGATAAGCAATGTAAGCAATAAGCATAACGATGCTACTTGTCCGGGAAAGGCTAAGTGACATTTTGTTGATCAGAGAGGTCGATGCTTCTCCGGTCGCTGCATATTTTAACAGCAATGGGAGCAAATGACAAAGCAGACCCATAAGCAGCAAGAAGAAGTTCACATCGGCTTGTTTCTGTTACAAAGAGAAACATCACATTAAAAAACGTACCAGCTTTTATAACGATACTAATTATTTTATATTTACTGTATTTTGAGTGTTTTTACTGCATTTCAATGCATTTTTCATACATGTATTTGTTAGGTTTGGTTACACTATGTTCGGTAATGGTTCGGTTCCTGAGTGCAATTGTATTCTTGTTTCCCGGTTTGATTAAACCGAGTGTGCAAAGGTTTAATAACCGCTAAATTCGGAATTGGTTCGGTTATGTTCTGGATTGTTTCCTGGTTTGGTTATGTCAAATTACCAATTTAAACCGGAGAGTACAAAGGGGAGAGTATATATACCCGGTCGAACCGCTGCTCGCGGCTGATATTGGCAATTCCACCACAGAAAAGGGAAGAGCCAAGAACTAGGAGAAGGTTTGAGAGAACTGAACCCAACAGCGAGTATTTCACCACTGACACTTTGTTATGGGCCAACGCTAGTATCGCTATTATCAGCTCTGTCGCGTTTCCACAAGTGGCGTTCAACAAACCGCCCACTGCCAAGTAAAAACATTTAAACATCTAAGTAACGTTATGGATTACATCTACATAACTGATTCAGAGAATAGTTTAGTTTGTATGGAAATTTTACCTGTTGGACCGGTGTAGAAAGCTAGTTGTCTGCACGGTAAAGGGAGAACAATCATGGTATATTCTAATCTTTATGTGATATATGGTTCTATATTTTTTTTCAAACTATACACGGTTGCATGGACTGTAACTACATATTTCATTTTATCTGATGCTTGATTCTTATATAATATAATTAGTTAGATTTAGATAGTAAATGATTTGATCCAAAATATAAAAAAGATAGTAAATAAAATATAATAATATATTTATTTAAATTACTCCTTAATCAGGGAAAAGGATTTTAACAAAACACCTGAGAGGTACGAAAATAATAAATTGTTGTGAGACGATAAGTACTTACTCTGTCAGAAAGCTAACTCGCTCAGCAAGAGGTGCCAATCCTGTCAAGCTCAGTCCAAATATCAACGGCTGTCATACATTTAAAAAAGAAATAAGTATTTCTGATAAATAAAACTGTCTTTATCTTTTTGACGCCACGCACTAAATATAGGTAACGGATAAACTACGTTGTCATTATACACTAAATGCTGAACAAAAACTTTATTATGTAAACCATAAAATTACTCACGGGATTTGGAAGACTTATTATTTAATTCTCTTCGAAAGATGTAATATTATTTACAATTGCAAACTATTTGTAAAATTAAATAAAAATTGGTTTGTGAAATTTCATATTTCCTTAAACTAAATATTTTTAACAAAAAATTTAGGGAAGTCATTTGGAAACTGAAAGATAATTGCCTAGTTTATTTGGGAATTTTTACCAAAATTGAGAGAGATGAATGAAAAGATGAGCTTACGCGACCGTAGTGGTAAGAATTGGCGATAACTGCGAGAGGGATCGCGAGAAACAGGACAGTGAGTTTAGTACCAAGAATGACTTCTTGGAGATTAGAGAGAACGTTCTTGAGAGTTTTGCATGGAACTTTCTGAATCAATCGCAGGTCTGATTTCTTCCTTAGCGACGATGACGACATGTTGTGTGCCGTTTTCCCATGCCGAAGCTCCCTGCTCAAACCCTTTGGTGTCGCATTTGCGTTTTCGCTCTCCGAGATTCCCCATGGCTCGGCGATACTTCCCATAGCTTAATACGTTTGAGTCTCATGCCATCTGTGTGTGTTGTGTCAGGTTCTGAATAAATAGGTGGCGACTCTACATGTGTTGTTCGTTTGATTTAAGTTGGGTCCACTTACGCAACTTCCCGGAAATTTCCTCTTTTCTGTTTTTATAAGTGAGTTTTTGGTAGGTTTTTGGTTTCTATTGACGAAAATCAATTTTATTTTATGTTGGTAGATTTGCAATTAATTAGTTAAAATACTTTTTTTTTGGTAAAATAGTTAAAATACTTATGCTATTTTGGGAACTTTGTTTTGAGTCAACTGCGAGATTAGGGTAACTAGCAAAATGGCGTACGATTATTTTATTTAGGAAAAGTAATGTAGATATTCACGAATACGTAAAAAAAGATCAACAATTTAATTGTATTAGATTTTTTTAATAAAAATAGAACAAAGAGACTTGACGTAAAACTAAAGTAAAACGTGATGTCAAAAAGTTATTTTTAACTTTAGTTTAGGAATAAATATATTCGCACAGCACACTTTTACGATTTCTCAAAGCTTTTGTGCAGTTTTATGTGTTTGTGATCTCGGTAGATGTCGGTCAGATTGGGTTCTCAATCTCGGCTGGCCTTCCAAGACATTTCCCCCCTATTATAAACTGCAGTGATTATACCTATTATCTTAGATACTAATTTTACCAAAAAAAAAGAAATCTTAAGTCTCTCTAATGGCACTAAAAGTGAGTGCTGAGCGGATATCAAACTTTGAAGGTATTTGTGATTAGTTGTTTTGTTTAAATCAACTTTTTATTATTTAATTTATTGTCAATGTATATATCTCAGATATCAGACAAAAAATACACCACTTTTGTTATATCATGTTTTGGGAAATAGAAACACTCTCATTGTAACGGAGACCATGGGTCCAATGTGCTCTAAATGTCTCTTAAGGCATCTTTATCTCCAATCCATAATTTACTCCAAGAATTGAGTAAATTATAGAGTGAAAAATGGAATATAATCAAAAAATTAAAAAATATTTTATTTTTGGAGTAATTTTTTGTTTTGTTCACAATTCATTTCTCATTCTATTTTTTAGTAAATTATAAAATAGAGATGAAAATACTCTAATGCGAATCCTAATAGGTTATGCAAGAGTTTTAAGCTCAGATCTAAGTTTAGTTAAAAGGATATTGTGTTAATTTGGTTGAGAGCGCAGCTGATATGACGTATAAGTTATTTGAGTTGAATTATTTACTAGACTGGTTCTGAAATATGCATAGTAAAATATTTGCAAAAAAAAATTTATATAGAATTGGTTTCAAGCTCTCAAGATTGCAGGTCGACCCTGGTTATTTGTTATCTCGACATTGATATGATCATGTGTCTTATTTGAAATTTTCAGGAATCTTTTGTAGGACAATCTTATATTATACGTTTTTGTGGAGAAGGCTATTTTATGTACTCCGATATAATAACACTGTGAACGGCATTTATGGTTATCAGAGCATTTTCAATAGCGATTTCTATCTTTTTAAATATTTTAGATTGGATTTTTCGTACAATTAAAATCTTTCTAATTATTTTTTTTTTTTTTGAAAGAATTTTAAATTTATTCATCTCAAAAAAACTTCTGTACAGAACAAACTGCAAATGTTTATAAGAAAGCAGAAACTAAATTTAACTTCCTATGATATTATCTTCCAAACCAAACCTCCATAGCCTTCTCATATTTAGCTCCATTTTTCTTCCTCAAAGAAGTAATTCTGTTCTTCACTAGTTTATCCAGCCTTGAGATCAAACAAGCAACCGGTTGCTCTGTCCCATCAACTCTCCGGATGTTCCTCTCAAGCCATAGCCCATAGATAACTGCTTGAAAACAGATCTCAGAAGAAAATCTGATTCTTCTCCCTTCCACCATTTATCACTGCTCTGATCACTTGGTCCCAATCATAACTGATACCATTCCCCATCAAATTGCCTATGGTCCCCTTCCATATTTCCTTTGAATAATTACATTCAAAAAATAGGTGGTTTCGAGTCTCCAAATCCGAATTACAGAGCCAGCAGGTAGTTATAGCTTGAGGATTCCAGCGATGGATCCTGTCACCGTAGCTAACCTGTTATGGATTGCAATCCAGGTTATAAAGGCAAACTTTGAGTGGCTTCAGAAACCAAATGCCTCGCTCCAAGTGACTTTTGGTGAACTAGTCGAATAAGGTTCCAAGTTTGGTTAGTGACGAAGCCTGGTCTGAAATCCCGTTCTCCCTTTTCCATAAGCGACATCATCCAATAAATTCAAACCACGCCTCTAATCTTCAAGACTTCGTTCTATTTCTCGAACCACCGGTATCGATGTAATCTCGTCTGTATATTTGAATCGCTCTCTACAGTGGTATGCATCGGAATGCCCAACATCATACAACCCCCTTCTCCTGTTAGATCAATCAGCTTCCCCAAGGATGACCAAGAATCCAACCAGAAGGAAGAAGTCGCTCCATTGTTGATCTCTTTTCGAATTAATTGATAGGCCAATGGTCTAAGCTTTAAAAGCTTTTTCCACATCCAAGCACCCAGAGTGCTACTCTCCTTATGACTCCAAAAAGACCCCTTCCTTATTAGATATCTCCATATCCATTGCACCCAAAGAGAGTTCCTTGTTGATAGCGACGCCATATGAGTTTCAAACAGCAACATTATTTGCATCATTTAGATTTCTCAAGCCTAAACCCCTTCCTCCTTCGGCTTACACACCTGTTCCCAAGAGATCTTCGCCTTGTGAGTTGACAATTCTGGTCCTGACCAAAGAAAAGCGGCACAAATGCTATTGATTTCCTTTATACACTCCTTAGGAAGTCTATACTGCTATCCGAAGTTTATGATGCTGTACAAGACAGATCCAATCAGTGGAGTCGCCCAGCAAACGAGATGTCTTGTCGTCCAAGTAGCAACCCGAGCTCTTATTTGAGCAATAAGCAGGCTATAATCTTGAGTTTTCATCTTCTTAGTAAGAAGTGGAAGGCCAAGATAACGGGTAAGGTTCCCGCTCAAAAGGAAACTGATCTAGAATAGCTACACTATCATCCGCTCTAACACCAGCCAGATATAATGTCGACTTTTCTAGACTGATATTGAGACCAGACATCTTGGCAAACTGCTTGAAAACTGCTAAGATACCCTCTATAGAATCCCTTTTCCCATCCGAAAACTAACACATCATCTAAAACAAATATGCTAGACTCATCTCCTTGCAATACGGGTGATAGCCAACTCTTTCCTCCTTTGCAGCTTTATCCAATAATCTCGAGCACTTGCATGCATATCACAAATAGATATGGTGACAAAGAGCAGCCTTGACGAAGCCCCTCTTCGTTAAAATAGCCAGCAAGCTCACCATTGACCTGTATCGAAAACACGCTAGCTCAATGCATTTTTTGATCCAAATAATGAATCTCTCTGGGAAGTTTAGAGCAGCCAACACCATTAATAAGAAATCCCATTGGACTGAATCGAATGCTTTCGAGATGTCTATCTTTCTAATTAAATATACATATATATATATATTAGAATGCCAGTGCTAGAACCCCATGAGGGTGCTATCAGACTGCTAACATAACATTTTAACTATTCTTAATCATTCCTTACAAAAAAAGAAACAAACTATTCTTCATTATTTTTAATATGTGGATCTACTCTATAGACAAGTATTTCATTGTGCTTGAACATGTGATTTGGAAACCTTGTGACACGTGTGTAAAGAATCTTTCCATGGTTTTGCAGCTTTTGCTTAAGTTTTTCGAGTTTTTCAGCAATATATTTTTGTTATTTCCGTTATACTAAATTTTAATTTTTCCAAATAAAAATATGCATGTGTTTTAACAGTTCTAAGATGTTTTTTTAGTCTTTGTTTAAGAGATGTTTCTCCCATTTTTTTAATATCTTTTCTATAACAATTTTCATTGAAAATTCCGATTGAGGTGATCTAACTTGCCATTATATAATAATAAACTGCATTTCATTTCTTTTTGCCTATATGTGCATGTAGAAATCTTGCCAATTTGCCGCTCTGTTTCTGTACACGTATTCGTTCATGTGGTTACGGTTAAAGATTTAAAGGGATCACGTTTTGATTGTTAGCATGTTATCGGCATATATATTTGTATTTGTATAACCTTCCATATTGTTTTCAAACAAACGAAATTAGAAAATATTGTCAAGGTGAACTTTCTTACTTTGCCCATTAGCTGTTTCCCTTAACATGGATATTTTGGACGTATGTTGAGGGGATATTTTAAGAAATTTGATGTATGCTATATAAGAATTTGTGCTTTAACCAGCTTAAGCTCATTATTAATGGTCGTCGGAATTTGTTGTAAATTTTTGACAAAAAACTTGCTGTGAATTGAAATCATTCTTTAGCTTAAGATAATTAGGCTCATGATTTCTTTGATTTGTGACTGTGACTAATTTTTACAATGGTTGTTTTAAGACTATGTAATGAACTTTTAAAAAAAAACTTATAAATGTTTATAGCTAATTATGCTTGAAAATATTTGAGTTCTTTTGGTTCGGTTTGATAGTCTAAAACGTTGGTCTTGGATGTAACGCAAATTGATTTAGTGGGTTACGTTTTAGGTATGTATGCTTATTTTTTAATAAGAGACGACCAGAAACATATATAAGGTTGTGTTCTACACTGCACGTTTACTTAAAGAGTGTTCCTATGGAAACTTGTGAAGTTGTATACGCTCAAAGTGTGGTTAGCAGTAGCATCGCTCGTTATCACTTTAGTCGTACGAGTTTAACGCTTTGCCTTCGAATACTCGAAGCGTCAGTTTTAGGAACAAAAAAAAAACGAAGCGTGATGCGGCTATTATTCAAGTATACTAAGTACTAACAATAATAAAGTTATTTTTCGTCAATTTTAAAGTTCTTAAAGTTTATTTTCAAGTAACCAAATTTCTCTGATTATATGTATATGGCATTGCCAACGTATTTAGAAAAAAGTGTATTTGCTTTTATGTCATTGGCATGTTTATTCAAAATTCATTGTTCGAATTATATCTTTGAAACGCTGCTACAATGAATATTTTCATTATTTTTATATCAAATTGGATGTGTGTTTAGCATATTATCTGACATTCTGACTATACGAGTGATATGCATATATAAATATTATATATGCAATGTAATGTGTTTGATATACAATCATATTTATAAGCTTGTATGTTTACGGTAAAGAAATGTTCATTTTCAGATCAGAGTAATTAAGTAGTCCCTCTCCCTCTAGTACAAAAAGATTCATATTTTAGAAAAATATTTGTTTCTAAAAGATACACATTATATATTTTTAACTAGATGATGGTCCGCACCTTGTGCGGATTAATACATATTTAACTAATTCAAAATTTAACATCATTTTTTAATCTTAATCTAAATTATTTAATAAGTTTCGAATATTAATGAATCAGAAGATATAATCTATATTTTTGTTATAACGCAGCATAGGCAAAATCTTTTATTTATTCTATCATCAAACTACACATGTAAAAATATCATCGTCATAATAACCTAATAAAACTGTATTAATATTTTAAAATAACATAAAATATAAATTTACAAATTAAACCATAATTACCAATTACCAGTGAAACCTATGAAATCAAATCCCTTTTCATCAAAGTCTTAATTGCATTTTATTTGAATTTTCTATTCATCAGATTTTATAGTGACTCATATTAACAAAATCTATAATAATTAAACATATTTCTATTTAATTAGAATTTTCTAAAATAAAAGTAATAAATTATATATATCTAAAAGATGGATTTTTAATTATAATAGCAAAAAGTTGTATTCTTTGGGCTTGTACTTTTATTGGGAATAATGATTTGGTAACATAAAAGTGAAGAATTTTTTTTAAATTAATAAATAAAAATATTATATAATTTAATTACTAAAGTAAACATGATATGAACATCTATAAAATTATTGTTAAAATTTGATAATACTCTTTAGTAATAATTATTCCTTAATATAATTAAAAATAGTTATTAAATAATCACTAAAAATATTTTAAGATAACAATTCAAAAGTTATTTATTAAAATTAATGACTCAATCTAAATCATAGAATATGATAAATAAGGTTCTAAAATAATAAAATATATGATAAATATATAAAATAACCTAAAATCATAGAGAACATGACATGTAATCAAAACTATTTTAAAATATGTCAAATAAGTAAAATTACCAATTAAAATTAGGTATTAATATTATGAAAATATATAAATAAACTAAATTATAGAGAATATGATAAATAAACAAATTACCTAAAATTATGGAAAATATGAAAAATAAGCAAAATCACCTAAATTATGGAAAATATGACAAATAAGCAAAATCACTTCGTAAATAATAGTATAGATGTACTTTTTATTAAATAATAATGGTAAATTATAAATTTCAATTTTTTTTTTAATAATGTTCATTAAATTTTTATTGGTTAAAAATTATGGGAAATGGTTAATCTAAAAAACAATACATTTATAATCAAAATTTGGATGTTTTCTTTATATGTATAAAATTTCTAAAACATACAACATTTTGAAATGGAGGAAAAAGTACTAGTTAGAGATTTGAAAAGGGACAAGGAATAAAAAGAGAATATCCATTATCATAACGGAGACACCAAAAATTGAGGCCTATAATAGCCAATAATTCCAACGTCTAAATCATACGTGACTCTAATCTTTTGTAGTTGTAGAGTATTGGCCATCATACAGACTACGATGGTCACCGTCAACGGTTGGTATTTCAAACTTTAAAATTAGAATTTAGAATACCGTGTTGTGTTTTATGGCCTTCGATTATTAACTCAAAATAGGTTAGAAAATTACTTTATAATATTAGATGCTACCGGAATTTATGGAATCAGCTGATATCATGGGGAAATCTACGTTGTGGAAGAAGGTGGCAGCTGCCCCCACAATAATTACAAGTAAATTTATTTTCATATGAATAAACATATATTTTTCAGTTTAGTTGGCTAAATCTCTCCCTATACCCCCACTAAACCTTGCTTCAAGTTCCCATCTATCCTTTTTTCATTGATTTTTTATATAGTTTATTTTTCTTCTAAATGGTAACCTTGTTTAAAAAAATATCAAACAAAAGTTATTAATACATCAAATTTTTTTTACCTACATTCAAAATATTTTCTAGATCCGCCACTGACTGATATGACATATCTATAAAAACTTGAAATAGGTAATGGAGAAAGAGAAATCTGGACTAAACTTAACTAGCAGCTGAAATTAATTAGATACAAAATATATGTAGGGTTCGGCTCCTAGTAAATGTTTAGGAAAATTACACTTAGCTATTTGGGGCCAAGATCTAGTAAATATCATCGGGAAATAGTCGTCCAAGCATCTCACATGCAAGTACATATAGAAACCCTATCTCAAATAGTGGTCTTATCCTCGAAGTTCCTATCTAGTAACACAGTTGTAAATCATTTCTTGACTTTTTAATTGTGTGATTTATATCACTTTCCATTGATTGTTGCCATACGTAAATCACACCGAGCCAAAACGAGATGCTGGGGGAAATTCCAAAAAGAATAGATAGTCGTGGAGCTTTCCGGAATATTTAATAACATAGTAGTATAGTACAGTACTATTCGTACGAGACACATGTGTCTTTGAGTTGTCTAGTGTTGGCGTCTGCTTCTCATGGTGCCCACTTGAGTCTATGTCTTTATAAAGTTATTGACTTATTGTAAGTTTGCAACTATCAGATTTGGGTCTACTTTGGAGTTCTAAAGTAAAATTAATTGGTGATTACTGGATTGACTAATTAGTTTATGTCTCATTAGATTCTCGATGTGATACTTATCTCTAATACCACTCTTCGAGATAATGATTTTTATCGGTCAGAAATCTCAGAACTTTAAAACTATACTCGGTCGAGCGAGTCAGTTAATTATGATATTTATATCCAGTTATGAAGGGTTATATTAATTAGGGGTTTAGCGTAACTAGGATCTTGACTCTGATACCATATAAGATTTGAGTTTATTATTGGTTTTAACTTAATACCAATTGGTGATTAGTCGATTGACTCTAAACTTTTATATATTAATTAATGTCTCATTGAATTTCGGATGTAGAATACTCATTAACTATTTTTCTTTGAGTGGTATAATGATAGCCGCATTTAAAAGAGATTTTGGGTTTGAATAAACACCATGACATTAATTAAACTGGTGTGGGTACGCGAATATAAAACTATGATTTAAACATCATTTGAATATTTGAAAAGATAGTTTATTTATAGGTTGTACTTTCTTTTAAAGATTAGTCTACACTTTTTCATATGCCATGTATACTCTAGATTAGAAAAAAACAAGTGCCATTTGTACTTACTTTTGTTCCCATGAGATAAAGTGATCCATCTCCAATTTAGAAAGGCTAAAATGGACATAATGAAGATGGCTGGATCATTCTAGATCTTGAACTGCATCGTTTTGTGAAACGTTGAATTGATCTTTTTGATTCCTTTGCAGGCCAATAATGTAGGTGGGTTGCTGGTGTTTGTCACTTGATGTTGATGCTCTAAGAGCCGAGACAAGGAAAGTAGGTACTAGGTAGCTTTCGTGTTAAGTTTGAAACCAGCCTCGTGATATACGATTATCTCTATATTAAATGCTTGAGATGAGGTACTCAAAAAATTTTAATGTCTTGTTCGTTTTAATCAACTTTAACGCCCTCAAGTCATCAAAACATACCTGGAGTAAATTGATTGATCAGTGTTCAGCATTTAGATGAGAGAGTTGTGAAATGATTCATTAACACTGAAGGAGGACAAAATAATATTACAGCATCATTACCAGAAAGGTCAGTTGTTTTCTCTTCTACATATCAATCACTGACTCTCATGTCTTTGGCCTTTCTACCACAACAAACACAACTCATACCACAAAACCAATAAAGGACGCAAATAGCACAAATCATCAAATAATAGAAAGTTAAAAAACGAAAGATTTACAAAAAAAAAAAAGATTGATTCTGAGTCCCAAGCTGTTTGTCTTCACTTAACTTTAATACTTGACGTGGAGGAGGTGACGTGACGTGAGAGACAAACTCTAACAAAATCTAGTGGAGCTTACTCACTTTGTTTGCTATTCATTGCCTAGGTTCAAAGATCCGTCCTTCATTAGCTTGATGCTTAGGCTATTGAACCTCCCTCTTGAGTAATGACGAGATGCCTTTCTCCAATCAGTTCCAGTTTTCATCATTGCTGCGAACTCTTCGTAGCTTATTCTCCCATCCTAATGTCAATCATCCATGTCAGGCATAACCATAAGAAAAACATCTCCAACACTAACAATAACCCTAAGGTGTTCTAATAGTTTACACAACGTCACATTCCCCTCAAAACTTTGGTTTCCTAATAGTCTTACAAAAGAAAGATCTTCTGAGCATGAGATCAGACCATTGCATAGAAGATTTTGACACATACCTTGTCCGTGTCAACTTCTTGGAATATGTCATTGGCGACATCCACACAGTCATCTCCTCCATCTTCCTTTAAGGCTTCACAAAGCTCTTGGGGCAGAATATACCCATTTCCATCCTTGTCAAAGTAGGAGAATGCTTTGCGGAGATGCTCATCGTTTGCTACCTTCTGCAGGTGGAGAGAAACTGCAACAAATTCACCATAGTCTAGTGTTCCTTTCCCTTTAGTATCCACCTATTTTACAACAAATTTGAAAATTTAGTGTAATTTAGGATACTGTGTTAGGTGTCATATGGTGGTGATACAAGGGAAAAGGTATGTGCACCGCTTCAATAAGCATCTGAACTTCTGATTCAGCTAGCTGTGTACCAAAATCACGAAGTCCAGCTTTCAGCTCCTCGATGGTAACAATACCATCTTTGTCAGTATCCATCTTGCTGAACATCTCCTTGATGTCTTCCACTTCTTGCGAAGATAAAAATTCAGCAATAACCTAATTTGAATAAGGCAAGTAAGATAAATTTGGCGACTAATGCAAATATACTCAACAGTGAAAAGCTTTTGTTTGATTAACAAACAAACCCTCAAAGCTTTTCTCTTGAATCTGTTCATCACTGAAAACTGCTTTAATCTGGACTTGACAACATCTCCAAGAGGGACATTTGGAGCTTTCTTGGCGTTTTGAATCCATGGATGCTCTACAAAATGAGGAACAAGCATAAACAATCTTTTGGACTATCTCAAGATCAATGAAGTGGTTGAGCAAAGAGATAGTAACAGATGCAGAGAGTAAGAGCAGAGGCAAAAAGGTGGGATTCTATGTACCAAGCACTTGCTTTGCAGTCAGCCGGCGGTTTGGATCAGGCTCTAGCATTTGTCTGACAAGACTCTTAGCAGTCTCTGAAATGTTTGGCCACGGTTCCCTCTTAAAATCAATGATCCCGCGTAAAATAGCCTGTGCCACTCCTTGTTCCGATTCTGTGGTTGAAAGAAAAAATTAGCTGAAAATACAATAACCTAGCTTGCTAGTACTATAAGAATCAATGACCAATATTTACTTTATGTAGAATGCTCAAGAAGAGGATAACAAGGGAATAAAGAAGAGAGGAAGGTACCTGCCCAGAATGGGGGAACTCCACATAGGAGAATATAAAGAATGACTCCAGCACTCCAAATATCTATTTCGGGTCCGTAGCTCCGCTTTAGCACCTCAGGTGCCATGTAATATGGACTCCCAACTATCTCCGAGAACTTCTCACCTAAAAATGTGTAAGCATTGTAAGATAATAGCATCAAGGACAATTATTATGTCTATGTTGCATCTATGGTATCTATCAAGAAACATTGAGCCGGCCCGCAAAAACAAGAAGAAACATGGAACATGGAACATTGACACAGTATTCCGATGTACTACCACTGATAATAAGTTCAAGCTTGCAGGTGGAAACATTCAAAAGCTAAAAGATTAATGATCTGAATCCTTCACATGTTGAGACAACGATCTTAGTTCGTAGAAGAAGCATACACTTAGAAACATCAACTTCTTGGGAGATATTCAAGAGCCAACTCCATATACAGAGCATCAGACACACATGGAAACAACAAAAAGCTCTATAACTATGAAACTAATGCAAAACATGACCATGGATTGGTTTCAGAATCTACTACTTCCGAAACAAGGCTAAAACATCAGTGACACTACCTGGCTTGAAGAAGATGGACAATCCAAAGTCAATAGCTTTCAGCGGCGAGTTCTCCTTCTTGTTAGCAAACAAGAAATTCTCCGGCTTCAAATCTCTATGTATAACACCGTGCTTATGGCACAACTGCACAACCTCCATGATCGTCTTGGTGACTCCCGCGGCAGCACGCTCAGTGTAATGCCCTCTAGCAACAATCCGATCAAAAAGCTCACCGCCTTCACACAACTCCATCACCAAATGCACAGCGTTATCATCCTCACAAGCCTCCTTCAGAGTAACAATGCTCGAGCTCTTGGGCAAATGCTGCATAATCGCCACTTCCCTCTTCACATCCTCGATATCCACATCGGTCCTGAGCTTCCTCTTGGAGATGGACTTGCAGGCGAGCAGGTCGCGCGTGGATCTCACGATGCAGAGGTACGTGACGCCGAACTCGCCGCGTCCGAGCTCTCTGTCGAGCAAGTAACGGTCCTCGATGTTCTCCTTGGGGACGTCGCTGAGGACTCGGATCGGCGCGGGTTTTTTCCCGCCGGAGGCGTCTCTGCGGCGGTGATCGTTGCCGGAGTAGTTCGATTTGACGTCTTCTCTGGCCACAGCGGCGGGAGATCTGCAACAGTTCCCCATGAGTCGTGGAAGCTCAAAGTCTCAAGCTTTTTCGTCTGGTTTAGCTCAAAGTCTCGACCTTTCGTGTGGGTTAGCTCAAAGCCTCGAGCTTTGGTATGGGTTAGCTCAAAGTCCCGAGCTTTTTCGTCTGAGCTATATACAAAAGAAGAAGTGATACAGCAAAAAAGTAGAGAGATCTATGGGAAGTTCTAACTAGCTAATCTAAGATTCAGCATTCTAGCCTTTTGGAGAGAATCGTGACAGTTGAATCTATAGCTGGAGAGAAGGAGAGAGAGAGAGATCGAAGAAGCGTACGGTGAAGATGAGTAGGTAGAGAGCAGAGAGGTCTCTCTCTCCTTTTGATGTAAAAACTCAAATCATAATGTTGGTCTCTTTGCTTTCTCTTTCTTTTTGATTGACGGTCTTTACTTGTTTGTTAAATCAAACACTTTCTATGATATAACATAATAAAATATAACAACTAAATTCCCCATAAATTCTTATAAAACCTTGAGAGTATCTCCGATGTATGACTATATCTATCTATACTAATAAAGTAGGCTTTTTATCTCCTTAAAAATGCCATGTAGATTTTCTTTTAATAATTAAAATATTTTTCAATTTAAATTTAATGAACTTTGGTATTAATTGTGAAATAAATTGGGGGTTTTAAATTTTCTTTCATACAGGTCCAAACGTTTATAAGAGTGTTTTGAATCTGACCCGGACCCGTAGTTAAACCAATAAATCCGGTGATCCAATATAAATCGGATTTGGTTTTGTTAAAACTCATAAAACACACAAAACTCACCAATACCGATACATGTTAAAGACCTGGTTGAACCAATAGATAATTTTATGTTTTACTATTTTTAGTTCAAGTTATGTTTTAAAATTATTTTTTATATTCTAAATTTCTAATTAAAAATTTAAAATTTTCAGTTTTATTGCCTTCTTCCTCTTGTTCTACACTATAATTTACGTTTGCAAGAAAGGTGAGTCATGATTGTGCTTGAGCCGTACGTCCGTAAAACAGACTAGAGCACGATAAGGCTTATTATTCCTCTACACTACAATTTACGTTTGCAAAAAAGGTGAGTAAACTATTTTTTATTTTTTATTTAACTTAGTTTATAACAAATTATTACATTTTTAATTTACAGATCAAAAAGAATAAAATCATATGATCATGTGAATTACAAAACAGAGTTTTGGATTGTTGAAGAAGATAAACCTGGCGAGCTTGATTATAATAAATTAGAGAATGCTCTTGCTGAAGAATATCCCAAAGATGATGAAGTGGCATTTAGAAAAAAAATTTTGGTAAGTTTTAAAATTTAGAGAAAACCAGATGTGATCTGGTGTTAGTTTATTTTTGTTATTGACAATTTCTTACAATGATGTTTTAATTTTAGTTTATTTTGGATTGGAAGTTTAATTTTATGTCTTGATTTTTTAGATGTCATAACTCTTACGTTACAATTTTTAAAATAGTGTAAACTATTTCTTAATATTTTGTATGTACACTTAAAATACTTAACTTTAGTTTTTATATATATTTGTTTTCATAGATAATATATTATTATATAATAAAACTAATTCATTTATTAACCACGATTCATCCGCGGTTGATCCAATGATCCAGTGATCCGTAAATCATCCGATTCAGTGTCCGGATCGGGTTTCAAAACACTGGTTTATAGGATTTTTTTGTATTTGATGTTGACGATGGGGAATATAGCCTCTACAATTCTCCATCTTTAATGCAATCGACGTAATCGTTAATATAATCAATCCAAATCCTACTCATCCCACTATCTCCTATTGAATGCTTCTTTAGTTTCCTTTGTATATGTATATGATCGGTATGAGAGTTCGGACGATAATCCCTTTACTTTTCCCAATTCAATCATTGTCGAATTCCCAATTCATTGCTCGGAGTTGAAGACAAATCGGTGTAGAGATATTCAGACTAAGCTACTACAATTTTGGCAAGCCTAAAATGTTAAGAAAGGGGATGAGATATTGGGGTTGATATGTTGTTGATTAATAGGAAGGTACACCGGTTTCTTATTTCAGTTTACCAGTTAATGATTGCTTACTTTTAAAGTAGTAGTTTTCTTATGCATCATTTTCTTTCTCAGGTGGTGCTTTTACATGCGTTAATCAACTTTCTCAGGTTTAACACCTTCAAACATTTCTTGAAAGAAAGCTCAGTCTATGACATGAATATTTAAGATTCCAACTAAATTAACTTTTTTACGACTATCGATTTTTATTCTATTTTTATTAATCGATTAGTAACAACTACTTATGCTATTCTACTTTGAACTAAACAACTTCAAACAAAATAATATACTATGGTCGCTAACCACTATCAAAAAGATCAGAAAATATCATTTTTTACATATTTTTATTTTACATATTTTTAACATATTTTATTTACTAAGACCATATAATGAATTATAAATTTAAGTAAGAATACAACATACGAATCCGGCCAGAGAATATCACTAGTATTCCTCTATTTTAGAGAAAAATATAAAAATTCTATTTTTTTACTCTGTATTTAGAAATGGAAATAACAATCTCTATATTTTTCCCCTAACAATAGAAGAACTCTACTACAGAAGCATAAATTAGAGCAAATTCACCTTTATAGTAGAGTTTCTCTATTTTACATAAAAATATAAAGATAAAAAATAAGGATAGGTTGGAGATGGTCTAACATCATCACCAACCCATAACATAACGCTATGTAAAAACCATGTTATTTTAATGCCTTAATATAAATTTGGGATTAAAAATTTTCATTCTCTAACCACGATAATAGATTTCAAACAATAATTATAATTATAATATTTATATTATTAAGTTAGAAATTTTATTATTATTTAATATGTAATCAATAAAATTTATTATATAATTATATTGCACAAAATATATCATACTCAAATATTTGTTTTGAAAAATAAATATTTACTATTTTAACATCTGATAATGCTAAAACAATAAACTAAAATAAAGTATTATTGATTTATATATTTATTTTTCTATTTATATTGTATTTTTTTTTATTGAAGTTTATTTAAGTAATATTCCATTAATGAAAGTAAATGAATATAATATATCAAATTTAATGTAGCATTATAGTTTTACACTAAACTGATGTGGTTTTTAGAATTAAGTTTAAAAGATTTTAGGGAGTGATTTGTAAAAATTGAAATAAACTAGAATAAATATAATGGAGTAAATTATAGGAAAGATAATTGAGTAAATAGAAAAACAATAGTGGAGAAAACAAAATAATAAAACAAAAATTAAAATTAGTGTTAGCGTAAAAGTTTCTCTATTCAAAAACTATAATGGAAAAAATTATAATATCTTTATTTAAACATTAATCAGAGTAGTTAAATAAAATAGAACTATTTATTTTTCATGTGATTATCAAATATACTAACATAAATGAGAGGAAAAAGTTTTTAACTGAAACATTATCGGCAAAAGTAACATATAGTTTTAAATTCACAAAGTAATATATAGTCTAACGTCGTCTTGGTTTAGTGCTAAAAGAGTTTCAGTTGGAGTTTTCATTTTGGGTTCGATTAGTATTGGTCATCTAACCGCGTTTTAAATAGATTTAATTGTCTACGCATACGCATGCTTGAATATACAGTTTCTTGTGATTAATCTTTAGATCTAGAAAACTTTTGAGATCTCACATTTATCAAAGAAAAAGGGTAACATATAGTCAAAACCTAATTGTAAAAACTACACTGCATTTTATTGATGGATTGGAGATGGCCGGCCTAACATATAGTCACCACAAACCTAAAAATCCATTGTTATTGGGAGTAGTTGTTTTTTTATTGGCAGTAATTACACTTTTCCCAAAATACCTAATCCAAAAACATTTCATTAAAAGTAACTGATTTAGTGCCAAACCAGAGAACAAGACTCTCATCCAAGCTGTAGAGGTTTCAACTTGTTTTCCAGTGTGTTAAGTTGTTGACGAATCTCTTGAACAATGCGTAAGTTTAGCTCCTTACTAATGTTTTTTATAAACAAATCACTAATGTGTGTAGTTGCCAGTTTTTTCTACCTATTCTCCTATTGGGAGTAGTTGTTTTTCTCTTATAAGAAAATATCCAATGATATTCACTGCTTGACCGTGTCCCTAAGCTAAGCCCCGCCCTAGGCTTTACATCATATTGTCTTTGTAATTTGAAGACAATTAATTCAGACACAATCGGTCAATGGTAATTATTACAACTCAAAAAGAATATGGTAGTCGAAGAACTTTAAAGGCAAGATTTATCGGAACACACAAAGTAGATGGATGTAAGAATTAATGGATTACAAAAAAAAAATAGTATTCTCTCTTTATTTCAAAGTGATATATATTTAGAAATTTTACATATATTAAAAATTATATAAATTTTGATTATAAATATTTTATTTTTCTAATTAACTACTCTGTATTTCGAAACTAAGATCTTTTAATTTTTTGGCACAAAATAAATTTTCTATATTTTAAAATACTTTTATATACTTTTAAGAAATATTAATTGGGAACATTTGAATTGATTAAATATCATTGATAATTATTAATGTAGTAAAATAAATAATAAATTTAATTGTGAACATTCATTATTTTCTTAACTTCAATACTCTGAAAAAATGTGGGAACAGTATAAATATTTCCTAAAAAATTTAACAAACCAAATTTAGTAAATACGATAATTTTTCTAAAGTTTACAATTTACAATTATTACTTAGTAAAAATCATTGAAAATGTAAAATGTGTATATTTTTGAAACGATTTTTTTTTCTAAAATATGGAATATTAAATAATAAAAGAAATAATTTCTCAAATTTTCATTAAAAATAAATTGTGTTGGGTTTGTCTTTTCCTCA
Organism: Brassica nigra; assembly: GCA_016432835.1. NCBI lineage: Eukaryota > Viridiplantae > Streptophyta > Magnoliopsida > Brassicales > Brassicaceae > Brassica > Brassica nigra. Next base: position 7,277,085 of record CM028247.1, on the reverse strand, counting down.
GTTGTCGCGAAGTCTATGGTGTAAGCGAAAGAGAAAGCATAGCATGATGGGCCATCTGAATATAAACTCAAGTATGCTACAAAAATAAGGTTTCAATGCCCTCATGTCGTATAACGTTTTCTAAATTTATTCTCTCATGTGTTCCCCATTATCTTGGCAATAAAGTTGGGTTGCGTTGATGGTATCTAAGTACGAGTTAAGTTCTTAATCAAATCTAAAGTAAGCTAGAACCATTTAAATGATGGCATTTACACATATAGTTTTTTCTTTTAGAACTGGCTTTCATTTACACATATAGTTAGTTAAATCTTTTAAAAAAGTTTACAACTCACACACACACGCACTTTTAAACCTGAATCAGATTTATGATAAGTGATACAACAAGTTTAAACCCGTAGTTCACAAGTCTCGGTGTAACGTTTATATACTTATATGTATAGTATCTAAATATTGTTTTTTTTTGCTTAACATATCTAAAATTTTGTTGTTGCGTCATCATTTTACTTTGTCATGTTCATGGTCGTATGAAACATTATAGTTTACATCAAATTGCATAATACACTTGCAATAATTGATTATAGTTAAGCAAAAGAAAACATAGTTAATTTCCGTATTGAAAATAAGAAGAAGAAAAAACGATCCATAACCGACTGATATTTGGAACTGTTCAATGTCAAAGTGATAAATCTTTGTAATGTTCTTTCTAGTCTCTTACAAACTTATTTTTAAACATTCCATATCAGTCTCGTCATGCGATAACGACAAACCAATTGCAACAAAGCATGTTCATTGCTGTCGTTGAAATAAACAATGAAACGTTAGCGACACATTTTGTCGAGCTTTTAATAAATGTTTTTAGCAGCTTATATTGTAATCTGTCGCTCTTGTTTACAAGTACTGTTACCATTTCTATGAAAATAAAAAATATATTCTCCTAAAATAGCATTCCCCACGTAACCGAGGCCGGGTCCAAAATGGATATGCGTCGGTGCTATAGGACTTACTCAGCTCTTTGTTGCGGTATGTAGAGTTTTGTTCACCTGTGGCTTTTAATTTTTCTGCTTGATCTTATCAACTAGATACTCACCACCTGTTAAAACACAAATCAATGTCACAGATTCTAGAGAAATTAGCTAACGAAGACGCTTTTTTTTTTAATGTTTCACGTGGGTGTTTGGTGGATTTTTTACATGGTCATTTACAACACCATTTCCAAGATTTTATTGTTCCAAATATAGAATTACTAAGACCACCTCCATTGGTTAGAGTCTTTGATGGATTCTTAAAATTAATTTTAGTAGTTTATTGTGTATTTTATGAAGTTTAGAACCTCTATTATAATTAGTTTTGTGACGCTCCAATGGAAGAATTCATCTTTTTTTAAAAAAACTGTTTTTTTTTCTGTTCTATATCTTTATATATTTTTAGCTATTAATTTTGATCATTTTAATGTTTAGAAGTTTTATGTCATTAGGTGTTGAATTTGTACATGTTTCATACATAGGGGGCTGGAAAACACAATTAGAAGTTTTGGACAGTTCTGAGGATTTTTCTGCACCAAACAAAAGTTTTTGGGATCAAACCGTAATTTGTTAAAAACTCAAGGATCAAAGATGCAAATCAGTAGAAATCAGCCATGGCTTTAGGAGAGTTGCAGAACGCTCGATGTTGGAAACCCAGATTCGTCGATCCGTCACGCACGACCCCAACCGAACACTTTGAGCCGAGAATTTTGAATTGACGAAGTTCAGCAACAACGAGAAATGACGACGATGGTTTTGAGAAACAAAACAAAAAGCATCAACGAAGAGAAGACCAATACCAAAAGGATACGTATGAGACTCTTATCAATTCCAAAAACCTATGTTAAGAAGTGGTTCTCTTGTTTTATGAGACCCTTTTTTTTTAGAATCTTCTCTAAAAGCTTCCAATAGAGGTGCTTTAAACTATTCAGAAAAAGTATCTTTGCTAGTGGATGAGTTATGCAGTAATCGGCAAAGCACAAAATAAGCGATAGGATAGATATTATCATTAGTAAATGTCTAGATGGTTGCAGGATATATTTTTTTTTTAACGCTGGATAATTATGCTATTACAACTATGAGAAATATTACAGACAATTCTACAGCCGACAATTCTACCTTGCCATATGAGGATTCACGTCTGACTGCATCACCTGAACCGCCTTATGGGATCCACGCTTGACGGTACTCCTTGCGTCATACTGCAGATCTCTTGTAAGTCTTTTTCTCCCTTAATTCGCATAATTCCGCTTTCTCCGGGAATTGAAACTCAGACCTCCTGGTATAGAAGCATTAATGAATCCTTGATCAAACCAGTGGACCAAGAACTTCCACGATAATATCTTTATTAGAAAATAAATATGTTAAATTTAAACAAAACAGTTAAATAATTAAATTTAATCTTCTCTTTTAAAGTTAAACTAAAAGACAATTGACATTTAAATTCTGAATTTCTTATGAACTTCTTATCTTTTAGTTAAAAACTTCTTGTTATCCTTTCTCTTCATTTCCATTTTTTAAAAAATTATAAGATACACACTCAAGTTTTGCATTTTATCCATTAAATTTAGTTTTATTCGTTATTCGTTTTGATTCGATCTGAAAATTCTGAATATCTGTAAACTTTCGAAATAAAGCAGATATTAAAAATCAATATCCGTTAAAATCAAAGCAAATCACAAATATTTAAATTTTGAAAAACGGATATCCGATCCGATCCGGTAATATATAAATATATGTATATCTTGATTATATTTAAAGTTTTAAACGTATAAAATTATATAATTATTATTCAATATATGATTTGAAATTTTTTATTCACATTATTACTTAAATAAAACTATTACATATAAGAAAGAGGAAAACTCTATGACAATTATAAATTTTTCTTAAATTCTGTGTTATTATATTCTTAAATATTTGCGCTCCGTAATCTAAAATATCCGCAAATATTTATTCATTCTGGATATCCGTATTTTTAAATATCCATATTTTTTAGAAATAAAGCAAATCGAAAAAATGAGATATTCGCGATATACGGAGCAAATCACAAATACCTCGAATATCCGATCCGTGCATAGACCTACCAACCAGGGCCAGTCCGTTGCTTTCTTTGACCATTCCACATATTGTGTTCCAGGTGAAGACAACGCTTGCATATTATAGTTAATTGCATTCTTGTCACTCGTATGATTATTAGACTCTTCTTCAAGCTGCAGTTTAAATACATTCCCAAGGACCCTGACAAATATGAGGTCATGAACCAGGTATGCGCACATACATAGTAATGAAACTCCGATAATAACATGTACAAATTTTGTTAGAAGTATGTTAAGGGACTTCAAAGCTGACAGTTATTTAATTAATGAGAATACACTGCTTGATTACAGGCTAGCGCACATCCCTTCTTGGTGATTGGCACATTCGTGACGGCATTAGCATCAAGTTGGGACACCTTTTACTGTCACCGTCGTGAGTAGTTTAGAACACTCGTCGCGAATGTGTAAAACACTTTCAAAACATAACCGCATATCATTTGATTGCACACTCACCGAAAAAAACCTCAAAAGACTTCCAGTGCGGTGCAACCCTACCGCTAGTACAAGCCTGCGTAGTCCTATCACACATACACGAAATTAAAACTAGCTAGATCAGTTACATGGACCCTAAGTGAAGTCGCTACAACCCACAAAACCTACAGGTTACTTATTTATATACTACAGAATGTTGCAGCGGACACTACTACCTAGTTACTAGCCTCACTTGGTGGTAAACTTGGATTCATCGATTTTGATCCCTTCTTCCTCCGCACGCTCTCCACCAGATTTGTCCTTGGTACTGAGTCCTCCTTTACGTCCCATCTCCTTGTAACCTTCGGTCCCCAACTGCTCCTTCCTCGTCTCTCCTCCTGAGAGTCCCCCTTTGTGTCCCATTTCTTGGTAACCCTCGTGGCCTAACTGCTCCTTCCTCGTCTCTCCTCCTGAGAGTCCCCCTTTGTGTCCCATTTCTTGGTAACCCTCGTGGCCTAACTGCTCCTTCCTCGTCTCTCCTCCTTTGTGTCCCAATTCTTGATAACCCTCGTGACCTAACTGCTCCTTCCTCGTCTGCCCTCCCTTGCTCCTTCCTGCGTAATATGTAAGCATTTCATCACAGTCGTAAAACATTTATAACCCATGTTAATCTCAAAATATATTAGTGTTTAGTGGGTCTTTCTAACTAAGCCATAATAAAAGATTCAAGTATATTTATAAAAATAATTTGAACACTAGAACAAACATTAGTTGATATTTAATACATAGATTTATGTTATATCAGAGATATTAATTACGTCCAAACAAGGGCGTAGCTCTGTAAACCAACACTAGGAGAAACCTCATAAGGAAAAGAGCCAAAATTGTAGATTAAAGTATACAATACCTTCGGCGAGATGCTCCTGCGCTTCGACGCTTTTGCCACCGGTGCCACCTGGGACGACGGTCTCACCTTGCCTGGCCTTCTCATCAAGCTCTTCTCGGCTTTGTTGCTTTGATGCCATGTTAGACAAAAAAACAAAAACAAACGATAACAAAGGATTTAAAAGCTCTTTGCTTGGTTTTATGCTCCGACAGAAAGTCACAGATACGGTCGACGTAATATTTTCCTTTAAATAGAAACATTGTGGTTCCAAAAAGGAAAGGAAAGTTGAGTGGAAAAGAACACGCGGCGAATTGAGAGAGTGTGTTGTGTGGGTATCATGACACGTTGATGCTTACTCAGTCAAGTTGCTACAGTTATCAACGAGCTACTTGAGACGACTGTAGAGTTTAGCTAAATCCATTTCCTGTTTCTCCAAGACATCAAAGAGGACTCCAGATAAAAGTGTTCGAAGAAACAAAGATAAAAAAAAAAGAAGATAAAGATCAAAATTCTAGAGCTGGATGGCGCGTATCACCGAGAAAACACTCTTGCATATTTTTGTTATTTCCATTTGATATTTTAAAACCAAGGAATTATCCAAATGTTATATTTTGTTGTAGCAGACTATCACTATAGCCTATAGACGAAAAAGAGAAGGCATTAGCTAACCTGACCTTTGTTTAGGAAAAGTAAAATGAATTTGGTATTTAACATGTGTGCTAAGAAACTTATTCAACCGATGGCTGCAGATACTACCAGTTCCACAATTCATATCTATATTCGTTTTCAGCACAAAATATAATAAATTAATATTTTAAATTAATAAATACAATTATATTTTTAAAAATAATGCCAAATTCTGTTAATTCATGATATAATATATCTCAGTAAAATAATAAGATGACATATTTAAAAATTTATGTAAAATTTTATTTTATAAAATATATAGAAGTAAAATTTATCATATAAAAATATATAAAATAAATAAAATAATATATTGTTTATTTTCTAAATAAAATTATTTATGATTTTACTATTTAATATATTAAAGTGTTTTTGAACGTATATACATAGGCATACAAAACAAAAATGAATATAAAAATAAAATTTATCATCAAATATATAAATACAAAAAAATTATGATCAAATTAGTAATTTGAATTTCATAAAGCAATGAAATATTAGTGGTCTTAATATTAATAATTTATAGATGAATGCCAAAACTAGGCTTGTATTGGGCCAGTTGATGTACATGTTTAGTGCCTACAGTCGTCCGGCCCATTGAGGAGCATAAAGAACAACACGTGGCCACAATTTGAAACTTAGTAGAGAAACAAAACAGACGAAACCATCCAAAACGATCTCGTTTAACAGAGGACAGTCACATGCGCGAAAACCCTAGTACCTTTATTTGAGCCAAACTCCGTCTCACTTCTCACACCATTTCTCACCCCCCAAATCATTCATCCTCCTTTTACGTTTTCTTAAACCCTAACACATTTCTCCGCGAATCTTCGAGCGTTGTCAGAGATGAGTTCCGACGATGAGAGAGACGAGAAAGAGCTGGATCTCACCTCTCCCGAAGTCGTCACAAAGTACAAGAGCGCCGCTGAGATCGTCAACAGTAACTCTCTCTTTCTTTCTCTCATTCATTGGTGTAGCTCTATCGATTTCTTTTTTAAGGGTCTGTGTATTTAATGATTCTGGGTTGGGAATTGCAGAGGCGTTGCAGGTTGTTTTGGCTGAATGCAAGCCTAAAGCTAAGATTGTTGATATCTGCGAGAAAGGAGACGCCTTTATCAAAGAGTTAGTATCATTTTACTCGTCATTTTGCTCTTTGTGAAGCTTTCGTTTCTCATATGTTTTTATTTTGATATAAAAGGCAAACAGGGAACATGTACAAGAATGTCAAGAAGAAGATTGATAGAGGTGTCGCTTTTCCGACATGCGTTTCTGTGAACAACGTCGTTGGTCATTTCTCACCGCTTGCTAGTGATGAGTCAGTGTTGGAAGAGGGTGATATTGTCAAAATGTAAGACTTTTTTTGAAGAAATGGGGGTTTTGTCTGCATGAGTAGTAATCTGATCATGTTTTGCATTTTTCTTTTGCAGTGATATGGGATGCCATATTGATGGGTTCATTGCCCTTGTTGGCCACACGCATGTTCTTCAAGAAGGACCCGTTACTGGACGCAAAGCTGATGTTATTGCAGCTGCGAATACTTCTGCCGAAGTTGCTTTGAGGCTCGTACGTCCGGGAAAGAAGGTAACCAGTTGTTTTTATGGTGGTTTTCTTACATAGTTCTTGAAGACTGACTAGGTTTTGCAAACTCCAGATGATGAATACTTACTGTTGGCTATGGATTTTTATCCATATGATGCTTTTTTTGTCATAGTTACTCTGATGGGAACTTTTATATTCTTACTTTAGTACTTTCCATTGTAGACTGACTGTTAGTGATAGCAGCTCCGCTGAACAGACCTTGCTGTTTTTGTTTTTGTTTTTGTTTTCTTCTTTCCTTTCTTATCTTTCTGGAAGAAGAAATTGGTTTTACTGTTTCTCATCTGTATTTCCCCAAGGATGAACAATCACTAAGAATGCTATGGATTCACATCCAAATGTGGCTTTTTATGTCATAGTTACTCTGATATGGGGATGATAGATTAAGAGAATTATAGTTTATTACTTAAGTTTGTAGTTTCCTGTTTAACCTGACATTGTACTACAATCAAGATAATTAAATAGCATGTTTTTTTTTTCCTTATGGCAGAACCATGCTGTCACTGAAGCTATTCAGAAGGTGGCTGAAGCGTACGACTGCAAAATTGTGGAAGGGGTCCTTTCCCACCAGATGAAACAGAACGTGATTGATGGAAGCAAGGTTGTCTTAAGTGTAATCAGTCCCGAAACAAGGGTTGACGATGTTGAATTTGAAGAGAATGAAGTGTATGCAATAGATATTGTAGCAAGCACTGGTGATGGAAAGGTGTTTTTTTTTTTTTGTTGTTGTTGAACTCATCTTGATGAAAATTGGCGTTGTCTTCTTTAATTGCCATTGTTCTAATGATTTTCCGGATTTGCAGCCTAAGCTATTAGACGAGAAGCAAACAACTATATACCGGAAAGATGAGATGATTAACTATCAGTTGAAGATGAAGGCTTCCAGATCCTTAATAAGCGAGGTTAAAGAGAACTTCCCCCACATGCCATTCACCTCAAGGTGACATTTGTACATGCTTTAACACTTGATATATTTTAAACATATCATATCAACTACTAACGTTGCCTGAGAGTACAGGTCACTGGAGGAGAAAAGGGCACGTCTTGGACTTGTGGAGTGTGTGAACCATGGTCATTTGCAACCATATCCTGTTCTTTACGAGAAGCCTGGTAATGATTTGATATCCATTAACCAACCACGTTTAGATGAATCATTCAAGACAATATGGGACTCTCATGTTTGTTTTTTTTTTTGGTTTTCAACAGGGATTTTGTTGCGCAGATAAAATTCACAGTTTTGCTGATGCCAAATGGATCGGATAGGATCACTTCACACACACTTCAGGAGCTTCAACCCACGAAGACTATTGATGACCCTGAGATCAAAGGATGGTTGGCCTTGGGTATCAAAAAGAAGAAGGGTGGTGGAAAGAAGAAGAAAGGTATGATGAACTTAGAAAAATAAAATTGTCAAGTTTTTACCAAAATTATAATGTAGGTTTCGAGTGCGGAGAAAAAGGAAAACATATATTATTCCGTTATGAATGTTCTTGCAGCCAAGAAGGCAGGAGAGGCTTCAACTGAGGCTGAGCCAATGGAAGCAAGTAGCAATGCTGAAGCATGAGATGTTATTTTCTTTCTTTTAAGCATTTTTGGAACTTCAGGTCTTTGTATGTTTGAGTTTCAGAGTCTCTTTAGATAAAAGAACAAAAAAAAAAAAACAAATCAATGTGTCTTTTGCACAAGTTTTTTGCTGAATGTTCATCATCATTGCTCTAGTTTTGTCTGCAAACCTTATCAACCTAATATTTCATGGTGTGTTACCAACCAATTACATTGGTGAGATTTGATTGCACCTGACGCCTCCTTATTTACAAGTAGCTTGACCACCACAACGCATGTTCATGTGAGCATACTTTGTCTCGATGAAGCATAAACGCATGTTCTTGTTATATCATCTATCAAATTAAGAACAATTTTGCTGTTATATACATATGGTTGAGCTTGTTGACAATCTCAAGAGGTAGTTTACAACTTACAAGTTCCTTCTGTTCTATGCTCTGTGATTTCAAGTTTGTACTATTGAATAGCACCTGTTGATTATATTTCCTCTAGGATTGCATTTTTCGTAGTCTATAGCCTTAGCATAATGTTAGGGGCCTCTGTATTGGGACTTCCCTTGGGCCTGGTACTTGATAACCAGCTAGTATAGCTGTAGTGTCGACTGTTACTCGATTGCTTCTGCATCTCCTGATCAAGAAAAAGTTGTTGTGGATGGTTTGATATGATTCAAGTAACAAGCTGTCCAAGTGAAGAACGGTTTTGGTTGCTGCTGTTTCCAACTTCAATCAGCTCCAGGTCGACAATCAAATCGTTAGAGTGCTATGCTGTGTTATTATCCATCTTAAAATGGGGAGAAACCACCCATTACACTCACTCACTACTCTTCACTGAACTATATTCCTGTTACCCCGTTTTCAATATGAAGGAATATATATTAAAATACTTTGTAGTAATCCAAAACAAATAGTCATAAGCAACTTTCATCTTCTTGAGTTTACGGTGAAGAAGTATTATGGAATTATGATACGTATAAAATATCAAAATGATGCCAAAATTGAGAAGTAATAGCTGCTACAGTGTTATGTAAGCAAGTCATGTGCACATAGTCACATACTATAAAATTATGTAAAAATGTAAACAACTTTTCAATATTAAGTCTCAAAGATCTTGTTCACTCATTTTGTCCCCAACAGTTTGGTTTCAGATTCCAAGGTCCTTAAAAATTCTAATTACGGAAAATAAAGGAAAATTGAAAAAGGTTGAAAAGCGCCGTCTAATCTGGAGAATATGTATAAGGACATGAGGAGGTGAGTCTTCCGGAGACTGCGAAAACCCTAATTTCGTTCGCGAAAAGGAGGGGTTTTTGGTTCTAATCTTCGTTTCGAACGATGATGCATCACTCAACCGACGATTCGGAGTTGGATGCGAGACCTGATGGTGATGCTACTATGCTCGTCCAACAAAGAGACGACGCTGCCTCCTCCTCATCCGACTCACGACCTCTCCAGGATCCCGACTCTGCTTCCCCCGTTTCTAATCACACCATCAGCATCACCGTTTCCCATGACTCCTCGGAGCACCTTCTTCATGTTCCTGACCACGCTACTTTCGGTATTAAAAATGTTTTGCCTTTCTCTGATTTTTTACTTATTGTTCAGGTCTAACCCATTTCCTTGAAACTCGGAATAAACCCAAGGCTGAAGAAGATTCATCATTTGTGTTTAATTCACTTGTTTTCTATTTCTCTTTATGTTTCAAAACAACTTTGTAAAAAGCATTTGAGTAATCGATATATATTAAGACACGAAACTGATTCATTACACAATCGAAATAGACTAAAACCCTTTAGTTTGGTTTCTCAAGTTAGTTTGAGAGTTAAATAGCATTACACTCTTCGTTTAAATTCATTATTGACGAATTCCTTTTTTTTCCCAGCTGTGTTAATGAATATTGTTGAAGATTTGATTCTTTAAGCTCAAATGTGTTCAACAGGGGATGTGAAGAAAGCCCTTGTCCAGAAAACTGAGTTGGAGGCTAATGATATGAAGATCTTCTTCAGGGAGATGAGAAATATGACGCTGAGCTATTGCAAGATGCTGGTGTTCATGACGGGTCTAATCTCCTCCTTGTGGAGGAACCTAATAAGAGAGTGGAGGAACAAGTTGAACCGCCTCCTGTGATGACCGAAGAGATTGCCAAGGCTATTGCTGCGGTTCAAGCAGTCACTGGAGAGGTCGATGAGCTCTCTGATAGGGTGAGTTTTTATCATTAGAGCTGCATCTTTTGGTTCTTCTATCGTGTCCTTAAACTAAATTTTGTTTTGAAATTATAGGTTGTTGCTTTAGAGGCTGCTGTTGATGGAGGGACGATAGTTGATGTTAAGGAGTTTGACATGACTGCTGAGCTGCTCATGAGGCAGTTGCTCAGATTGGATGGCATCAAGGCAGATGGGGAAGCTCGAGTACAGCGAAAGGCACAGGTTGGTTCTTCGTCTCTTACATTCTTTAATTTGTCTGCATCATAAACTATGTTTACACGATAAGAGTGTCATCATGAATAAGCGGTGAAAGATGTGCATCTGGTACTTATGAGGTGCTTTGAGATGAGTTTGTAATAATCTAAATTCCAACTTTGGTAGATATTACATTTGGATTTATAGTTTCTGTCTAGTTAGTTGTAAATGTTGAGACATTGGTTATGATACATTTCGGATTCCTTGAGATTTGAGAAGTTCACCGAATCACTTGAGATGTTATTTTTTTCTATATTTTCAGTGTAGATTGAGATTCTGTATAGATTTGATTGGGGTGGGGTTGTGTTGTGCAGGTACGTAGGGTTCAAAAGTTGCACGAGGATGTGGATACGTTGAAGGCAAGATGTTACAGAGCAAAGCCGCAGCTGTAAGCACCGAGTGGGAATATTTTCAGAAACGGTGTTGGAAACTCCTCCGCCAGCTTCGCCTTGTGCCTATGTAAACCCAAGATTGGGAGATATTTGACAGACGTTTTATTATTCTGTTACGTTTTTTAAAAAAAAAATATATTGCTTCTTCTTTTTATCTGTTATTGTTAAATGAGGAAATGGCCAGAAAAATATGGGTTGTATCCTGGAATGTCTGTATGAACTTTTCGCTATCTCCATCTGAATAGTGATACATTTTTTTTATCTAAGAGTGTCAAGCATGAATGATCCGGTACGATCCTTTGGGTTAAAACCAATTTGAATATGATGGACCATATTGCTAACTGGTTCTTTGATCAAATGAATGGGCTTATGGATTTTGAGCATCCAAACAGAGAATCAAACAATACCTAACTTTGTTATCTAGATTCGAAATCATATCTCTTATTGGTATACTATTTTGTAGAGTAAGTGCGGAACAGAAGGTGGGGACATGGAGAAATAGACAAAGTGAAATTTGGTGGTTAATGTAGTACGATCCGTGCTTTTTTGGATAACAATTCCTTTCTTTACCCAAACGACATTCTTAGCTGTCTCAACCACATGACCTGATTGTTGTTTCATTCTCATCTCAATTATGTTCCAACTATATATATATATATATATTTATAATATTCTTATGCCATCACACACAAACGAATCACCAGCAGTATCATACTTAATCATAGCTTCTCAGTCCATAATTACAATTTACTTCCTTGAGTATATAACAATTAACAGTAAAACGTGTTGACATGACTTCTCCCTCAATGTGGGTGCCATCAGCTATTTGCCGGCTATATTACAGCACATTTATTCATTCTTTGTTCTCGCCATTTGTTGTGTTCTGTCAGAAAATATTTTTTAATTAAAAAAATACTCCATGCTATTTCCTATATTTTTGTATCAGCTATGAGAAAATAAATATACAGCAAACACTATAGTTTTGTTTTATGGATGGGATACCCACACCCTCAGAATATATAATTTATATGCTGAATATAGATGATAACGACGAATCTCTGTAGAAAATTTGTGGAAGATTCTGACAGATTTATAGTGGCTCCTTTTCGGAATTTAATACTGGTCTGGTCGACTAACAGACAAGAATTATAATGGTCGAAGAATGAAAAAATTATACAGGGGATTATAGTTTTAACAGATTTTAACAGATAACTGATTAGGGATTTTATATATTTTTGAGAAAGAAAAGACCTTGCCAGGTGTCATTAATTGATTAATATTAAGTAGGCAACTAAAGAAAACTTGCTAATTTTTATAGAAAATATTACGCAAAACAAATATTGATTAAAAATAAATGTGTTGTTAAAAGATCATTCGTCGTTGTGGTCTATTCAACTAAAGTTAAAATATTGCAAGTCCAATGTTCATTCGTCATATAATTTGTAACGAACAAGTAAGCTAAGAAAAATGATAAACTGTTAAAACTCAAAAGTAAATAATTTAATATTCATTTTCCACTTTTCGGATGTGTAAGAAAATGCGGCGAAATCTAAGAAACAAAATGCAGTTTCTTTAACTTTATAGATAGATGAAGAGGATAATTTGAGTTTAAACTGATAATGGAAACTAACCAATCAATTACATTCAAAAAGCTAACAAGAGGACAAAAACTAAAAAGCGAAAAACACTCGAGTAAAAGAAAAGATGCCACAAATACACATAGATTATAAATTAAATCTAATTTAATTACTTACATTATTAGAAACGCATTAAATGGTAAGAAAAACAATAAACCAGAGAGAGAGAGAGAGAGAGAGAGAGATCGAACGGAGGAAGAATCTCTCTCTTTTTACGGAAAGATTCGTGAATTAGTGGCAACAAAGAATAAACGAACCTGAGAGAAGACACTGCAAAAAAAAAAAAACAATCCTCGGAGAAGAAAGACGACGAAGAAGGAGAGAGGCAAGCGAGCTCCGTTTAAAGTTTTTCAAATTTCGCGACGAAAGATCATTTCTTTTTTAAAAATTTCGTTGTTTTGACCGAAACCCATTTCTGAGATCTTCGTAACTCGTTGATATGAATCTGAAAGTCTGTTCATTTCGATCTGGGTTTCGCTTAATTTTGAAAGATGCATCACAATCCATTCACCACAATGCGAAGTTTAAAACTTGCCGAAGGTTGTAAAGGTACGCAAGTCTACGCTCTCAACCCACCTCCTCCTCCTCCACCTAGCGGCGGAACCGGAGGAGGAGGAGTCGGTGACAAGCTTCTCCAACATCTTCAAGATCACCTCCGCGTAAACTCAATCCGATCCAAATCGAGCCGTACGTATCATCACCAATCAACCTCCTCCCTCGTCGTCTCCCTGAATCCCTCCTCCCTTACGGCCTCCCCGTCACCGATCTCCTCGAGCCTCAGATCGATCCATCATTAAAATTCGTCGACTTGGTGGACAAGATGGCGGAGGTCTACCGCCGGATCGAGGCTTCCTCGGAGCTCGAGAAAGCCGGAGCCTTTTTAGAGCAATGCGCCGTCTTCCGTGGCTTATCCGATCCGAAGCTTTTCCGGCGGAGTCTCCGATGTTCCAGGCAGCACGCCGTCGATGTCCACGCGAAGGTCGTGTTGTCGTCGTGGCTCAGATTCGAGAGGAGGGAGGACGAGCTGATCGGGACGAGCTCTATGGATTGCTGCGGGAGGAACTTGGAATGTCCGAAGGCGACTCTCGTTCCCGGGTATGACCCGGAAACCGTTTACGATCCGTGTCTCTGCTCCGGGGCAAACGACGTCGTTTCTGAATGTTCGACTTCCGAGGAAGCGTTAGACTACGACATGTCCTTTTGTATTGGTGACGAGGAGGTTCGTTGCGTGAGGTACAAGATAGCGTCATTATCCAGACCTTTCAAGGCGATGCTCTACGGAGGGTTTAGAGAAACGAAACAAGGGACGATCAGTTTCACGCAGAACGGGATCTCCGTCCAAGGGATGAGAGCCGCGGAGGTGTTCAGCAGGACGAAGAGGTTAGACGACGACTTCCCTCCTGACGTTGTCTTGGAGCTGCTCAAGCTAGCGAACAGGTTCTGCTGCGACGAGTTGAAGTCCGCTTGCGACACGCGTTTGGCGCATCTTGTGAATACGTTGGAGGAGGCCATGCTGTTGATCGAGTATGGTTTAGAAGAGGCTGCGTACCTTCTCGTGGCGGCTTGTCTCCAGGTGATTCTCAGGGAGCTGCCGAGCTCTATGCATAATCCCAACGTGATAAAGATCTTCTGCAGCGTTGAAGGGAGGGAGAGGTTGGCGTCTCTCGGCCACGCGTCCTTTGCGTTGTACTTCTTCTTAAGCCAGATCGCTATGGAAGACGATATGAAGTCTAATGCGACTGTGATGATTTTGGAGCGTTTGGTTGAATGCGCGGTGGAGAGCTGGGAGAAACAGCTCGCGTACCACCAGCTAGGGGTGGTGATGCTTGAGAGGAAAGAGTATAAAGATGCTCAGAGAGCGTTCAACACTGCGGCTGAGGCAGGTCATCTTTACTCCCTCGTGGGCGTTGCTAGGTCCAAGTTCAAGCGTGACCATAGGTACTCGGCTTACAAGATCATCAACTCCCTGATCTCGGATCACAAGGCTACTGGGTGGATGCACCAGGAGAGGTCTTTGTACTGCAGCGGTAAAGAGAAGCTGCTTGATTTGGATACGGCTACCGAGTTAGACCCGACTTTGACGTTTCCTTACAAGTTCAGAGCGGTGGCGTTGGTGGAGGAGAATCAGTTTGTTGCTGCCATCTCGGAGCTGAACAAGATTCTTGGATTCAAGGCCTCTCCTGACTGTCTGGAGATGAGGGCGTGGATCTCAATAGGCAAGGAGGATTACGAGGGCGCTTTGAAAGATATTCGAGCGCTTTTGACGTTGGAGCCGAACTTTATGATGTTTAACGGTAAGATCCATGGTGATCATATGGTGGAGCTGCTCCGTCCGCTGGCTCATCAGCGGAGCCAAGCTGATTGCTGGATGCAGCTGTTTGATCATTGGTCTTCTGTGGATGATATTGGATCTCTAGCAGTTGTTCATGATATGCTTGCACATGATCCAGGGAATAGTCTTTTACGGTTTAGGCAGTCTCTTCTTCTGCTACGGTATAACTCTTTTATTTTTTAACGGTGCATGTTGTGTCAAGAGTTTTTAACAAGGTGATGGTTTCATACTTGTGACAGGCTTAATTGTCAAAAGGCAGCAATGCGTTGTCTAAGGCTGGCTCGAAACCATTCAAAGTTGAAGCATGAGAGGCTTGTGTACGAAGGATGGATACTGTATGATACTGGACACCGCGAGGAAGCCCTGGCCAAGGCTGAGGAGTCCATTTCCATTCAAAGATCTTTCGAAGTGTTTTTCCTTAAAGCTTATGCTCTTGCAGACTCTACGCTCGACCCTAAGTCCTCGGAGTACGTTATCCAGCTCCTTGAAGAAGCACTTCGTTGCCCCTCTGATGCTCTCCGTAAGGGACAAGTAAGTAATTAAAATTGTTTGGTACTTTCCTAAATGGTTCAGTATCATGAACTTTTTTTTGGTGCATTTGCTTTGCAGGCTTTGAACAACCTGGGGAGCGTATATGTGGACTGTGATAAGCTGGATCTTGCAGCTGATTGCTATACGAACGCGCTCAACATCAAGCACACACGAGCACACCAGGGTCTTGCTCGTGTTTATCATCTGAAAAACCAACGTAAAGCTGCTTATGATGAGATGACAAAGCTTATAGAGAAGGCTCAGAACAATGCATCAGCATATGAGAAGCGTTCTGAATATTGTGACCGGGAAATGGCACAAAGCGACCTTAGCCTGGCTACAGAACTAGACCCTCTCCGAACCTATCCTTACAGATACAGAGCCGCAGGTAGCGCTAATTACAAAGCTAGCTCTACTTTCTTCTGATTTTCTTTTCTTGTTTAGTTGTTTAGAGTTGAATTCTTGAAACAGGACACCAAAGGCTGCTCCTTTGTGAGGGATTAACTCTGCAGTTTCTATGGTGCTTTTGTTTAACTTGAAACTCTTGGTTGCAGTTCTTATGGACGACCACAAAGAAAATGAAGCCATAGAAGAGCTTTCGAGGGCGATATCCTTTAAACCAGATCTGCAGCTGTTACATCTACGAGCAGCGTTCTATGATTCCATGGGAGAAGGAGCATCTGCTGTCAAGGACTGTGAAGCAGCATTGTGTATTGATCCAGGTCATGCAGATACACTCGACCTCTACCACAAAGCACGTGAAACAAATGCTACCGATCAATAGTAGAACAAAAACAAAATCTCTTCTCTTCTTCCCTTCCTGGTATGCTTCTACACTGTTTCATATCCTTGACTGAGCAAGCAACAACAGGGTTTGGTTTGAGTGAACGGAGAGGAAGAAGAAGCATAGCCATGTAAATAGAAACTCTTATAATATATTTTTACCTTTAATTTTGGTTATTGGGGGGTGAGGATACTATATAGCAGTGCAGAGAGTGTTTCTTGCTGCTGAAGGTAATACGTTTCTGACCTAAAAGGGGAAACAAGAAAGAAGAAACTTACCACTGGTGAAACTGGACTTCTTCTACTGTCCTATTTCTACATGTATTATTATTTGTTTCGTTTCTCTTTTTTTTTTCTTTACTGGAATTATGTAATTGTATCTGTAACTTTCTCCACTTTTTTCTTTTACATGCTTCTTGTATTGATTCTCAAAACATCCGGGGATATGTTTTTTTTATCCTCCTGAAACAAGAAAACAAAGAGACTATTCATTCCCTTATACATTTTCATCATCTTGGTTTAACTTTTAAGCTCTTGTTTTGGTTTTATGGTAGATTTTACGACCATCTGGTCTGAGAGCTAACCTTTTCTGCTTATATATTTCTCAACATCTTGGTTTAAGCTCTTGTGAACCGAATAACATGTACTAGTCTAATGTTTAAGGATTAGAATTAATCTTGCAAAATGTTAAGAATGGCACAAGGGATGTGTGTATGATGAGATAAAAATATCAAATATTGTTTAGAGGACATGTGTAATGGAATATATGGGTACACCGTTGACCTTACAGAACAAGTTACGAGGTACGTGTAAGAACTACATGGCTGCTTGCCCTCGAAGAGTAGACGTGTCGTGTCTTCCAAGATTATCCCACCTTTTTTGGATAACCATATTATCTTTCTTTTTGGATGTATACAATATATCTCAATGTTTGTTAACACTGTGTTTTCATCGATTCAATACAACGTAGTCCCTTTGTATTTATTCATTGCTTTGGCTGGATAAATAGGCTACTTTAACCAGGTGTATATAATGACACCGCCATAAAGGAAAGATGGAAGAAGGATTACCAGAAGCAGACAACCTCTTACGTATCAAGCATAAAACAGAAGAAGACGAAGAGAAAAGAGCTAATGGTGGGGTTTTAAACAGTCTGATATCCAACTTGATTGGTACAACAACAACAACAACAACAGTAGATGACAAATCTGGTGAAAGCATCCAGAAATCTGAAGATGAAGATGAGAAGAAGAAAGAGAATTCAGGTGCTGGAATCTTAGAAAATATTAAGTCTCATCTGCAAGGTACGCTTTTTGTTAATAAACGGGGCCTTAAACAGTTTACGCTATAACTCCATATTCGATCCAAACACTAAGACGTAGGACTCTTGGTCATCTAGCACATCAAGCTAGGTTCCGTTATTAGTTGGGTGCTTTTGTGAAATCTAGATGCCTAACGTTAAATCTTTTTTAAAAAAAAATGAAATATATCGTGTGAGGTTTTGGAATTTGTTTAGGGGTTTGAAAAGGATTTTAAGTAGTTAATTAACTTGGTTTTAATTATAATGAGAATTACCTCTTTGTTGTGAAAAAGCAGACGATATTGCAGTTCCAACGACAGAGGAAGCATCCATGCTGATCCACTCTGTCATTGACTGAAGAAGACTTCAACCACAAGTCATGCATTTCCATCGTTTCTGTTTTTTTTTTTTGAAACTACGTTTCTGTTGTTGAGGCTTGTAACTTTTTGCATTTCAAGCAAAACATGAAACAAGAAACGTGAGAGTGAAGAAGAGAAGAATTAAGAGTATATTTTTGTACAATACAATACAATTTGTAGCGACCATTATGTACATAAAAGCAAAATAAACATTTTAAAGAGAAGAGTCTTGTGTCTAAATCCAAAGTTCACAAAGCCTTTGCGACAATTCTTATGGACAAATACACAAGCAAACTTGTTGTGTTCCTACCACCTCCATCGTTTTAAAACATTCAAGAATCCGCCAACCCTGGTTGCCTTATAACCGTTTGCTCGTTCGGACATGCGCGTAAGAGTGTGCAGATGTCGTTTTTCACTAGGAACTCCTCTGCATTCACGAGGATCAGAGGTCCGTACTCGAACACCAACTTCTTGCACTGTTACAACAATAGACAAAACACCTTTAAAAACGAGCAAAGCTTATACTAAACTACTATGATCATGCAGTCAAGTTTGAGAAGAACACCAACAGCAGAAACAGAAAAAGACACGTTAAGGCAGTGTCGTGAAGTTGAGTTCTTAAATACACTCGATTCTAACCTGCTTCTCGTAGTTCTTGAACGATTTGCATCCCTTAAGAAGCAGCTTAACTATATCCAGCTGGTTAAACAAATTGGAAACAAACTCAGTATATAGAACTCATAAGCGTTATATGAAAAAAAATAAAAGGTCTACACGAAGATCATCTACACATGTAACCAGTGATAGCTATAACTACAATGTTTCATAATCTTGTAGTTACTGCTAATACTGCTAACCTGTGTGTCGGGATCTTGTAGTTTAATGAGAATCTCGGAAACAGTCCTGTGGCATACATCACAAGTATCCTGACGAGCTTCTTCTACAAGAGCTACGACGTGACTACAAAAATTCATCCTCTTGCAGAAGTAATGAGATTGAAAGGACTCGAGATGCAGGAAGAAGAGAGGGAGATAGTAGTCAACCAAAGATATGCACTGCATCAATTAAACACAGTTCTGTTATTATAATATAGTAACACACAGAAAAAAAAAAAAAAAAGCAGAGACATGCTAAGGAAAAGTATAGAACCTGCTGCTCAAATCCGCGAATGTGGGAACACCGATCACGAAGGTCCTCGATGATCTGAGCCTGTGTTTCGTTTTTCTCAAGGTAGGTGAGGGCAGAGTTAACATACTCCTCACATAGAGTGCAAACGTTTTCATTCTTGGAAACTTCCTCTGCACAAAAGAATAAGTCCTTGAGAGATTTTTATAACCATACAGCGCTTTTATTACACTATCTGACCCGTTCTTACAGGGGTGGCGCGAGACTGAAATATTCAACTACCTTATGTCTAGTACAAGCCATAGAAACCAACTATGCCATTAGAAAAGTTGAACTTGTATAGAATCAATCAAGCATGAGGTAGAAAGCAAGGTCCGTGAAACACAGCAAGATTTTGTCTTAAAATTGGTTACCTGGGAGGGTGGAGGATCTAGCGTCAGAAAGCAAGGTCAGACCCAGCAAGAAAAGAACAAAGGTTCCAGCTTTAGGTCCCATAGATTATCTGGGAAAGGTTACAAGATTAAAAAAGTAAGACTCTTTACCTGAGATTCAACAAGGTAAAGAGAAAGCTTTTACCTTTTGTCTGAAAAATCGAGCTACTGATTCGTACAATGACTTGGAAAAGAGTTTGCAGATCCGTCGAGAATTGGTCGATGGGCGTTATGATAAGCCAAGGTCAAATAATAACGAAGAGAAGTTATCTCAAACGACAAGCAATTATCCCTCCACGTCAGCGTCACCCTTGTGGCTCTATTTATATTCGAATATATATTCCCACAAAACTATTTTTATTTTTGGTTCCTTTACGTTTTATCAACTAGGAGCTGGATTTGTGATCAAGACTGATTCCTTTTTTTTGTTTTTTTTTGGTTTTGTTCACCAAGTTTTGATCCTTCATTAGATATACAGTCACAACACACCAACAGTAGTTAAAGAAAAAGCCATTGCAGTAAGAGTTCCATAAGAAAAAGAAAAAAAAAAAAACTAATCTGTTAATACTGTTATAACTGTTTTTTTTTGGGGTAAAAATCTGTTTTAACTGTTATCTGTTCTATCTTGAAATTCAACGCTATCTTCCTTCTTATTGTTCTTGCTCTCTTTGTTCAACATCACAGCTGCTAATAAGAAGCATCTTATTAGGGAATCCCGAGTATATAGGGATAAGTTCTATTGTTGATATACTTGAGTTGTATAGATAAACTCTAAGCCAAACATAAGTCGGTCATAGCTTGTATATATAACGTTGTACAGAGTTCCTTTCAATACAAGTTACAGTTTCATATTACAATATAAACATTATATGGTATCAGAGCAATCAAAATCCTGAAACCTAGAAGTCGTTTTTCTTTATCAAGTTGATGGCAGGTGATGATGATTCTTCTGCAAGTAAAATTCCTGCTCAAGTTGAGCAAGGTATCGTAGGCTCAGTGAGCACAACTCCGTACTCGTTACACGCATCGGACAATCCAGGTGCATTAATAACCTCGGTGGTGTTCACCGGAGACAATTACAACGAGTGGTCTACGGAATTGATCAACGCCTTGAGAGCTAAAAGAAAGCTAGGGTTCATAGATGGAACAATATCAAAACCTTCTATTGATGACCCAAACTTTGATCTTTGGGGCTCGGTTAATTCCATGATAGTTGGCTGGATAAGATCTTCCATTGAAGCAAAAGTTCGATCAACGGTCACATTCATCTCAGATTCTCACAAGCTTTGGGAGAATTTGAAAGCGTTCTCGGTGGGAAACAAGGTTCGAGTTCATCATATAAAGAACGGTTGGCTTCTTGTAAAGCAGGAGTCAATCTGTAATAGAATACTATGGACGACTCGCCAAGATGTGGGAGGAGTTAGACATGTACAAGCCTCTTCCAGCATGTAGTTGCAGTGCAGCGGTCGAGTATGAGAAAGAAAGAGAAGAAAAGGTTCATCAGTTTGTAATGGGGTTAGATGAATCTCGTTTTGGAGGAGTATGTCGGAATTATATCCAGTGATTCCTTAGTTGACCTTGGAGAAGCTTATGCCAAAGTCATACGGGAAGAACAGACTCATATCATCAAAAGAGAGAAATACAACGAGTGCTGTCGGGTTTGTTCTAAGAAAGATCCAACCGATTCACCAAACTCGGTAATCTTGTCTCTCAATGCACACATTGTGGCGAGAAAGCAAACTGCTGGCAACTTGTAGCTTTCCAGATTGGTGGGAAGAACGATCAATAAGAAAAGCGAGCATCTCAAAACAACGAGACGTAGTTCGTCAAGTTCAGATAAAGGTCGAGCAACACACACACGCCTTCTCGCCTTCTAATTTCCAGCATTCACAGACGAGCAGTGGCAAGCTCTTACCCAGATGATCAATGAGAAAACAAGATCATCCTCCGATAAGTTGTCCGGTAAGCTATGGAGACTTAATTCTTGACACTGGAGCCTCTCACCATATGACGGGAGAGCTCTCGTTTCTTACAAACGTCTCCAGCATACCACCGTGTCCAGTAGGATTTGCAGATGGAAACAAGACCTTTGCTACACACGTTGGCGTGTTCCATCTTTCAAATAACATTACCTTGTCTAATGTGTTATTTGTCCCAAATCTCAACTGCTCTCTCATCTCAGTGTCCAAACTACTTCGACAAACCAACTGTTTTGCATTATTAATGATACACTTTGCGTTTTACAGGATCGTTTCACGAGGGCTGATTGGAGCAGGTGAAGAGAGAGATGGGGTTTATTATTTTAAAGATGTCATGGCCGCTAGAGTTCACGTTGCTGAGAAGACGGCTAAGTTGGTTGATCAGTATCGTTGGCACCAGAGGCTCGGGCATCCAGCGTTTTCAGTCTTGAATTTTTTACCTTTGTCGTTTTCATCAAATAAGTCTGTTGCTCATAGTCCATGTGATACTTGTTTTCGAGCTAAACAGACAAGAGAGGTGTTTTATCAAAGTTTGAATAAAACTAAGGAGTGTTTTGACATGATCCATTGTGACGTTTGGGGACCTTACAGAGTACGATCATCCTGTGGAGCTCGTTACTTTTTAACAGTAGTAGATGACTTTTCAAGATCAGTTTGGACCTATTTGCTTCTTGAAAAATCAGAAGTACAGACAGTCCTTCAGAATTTTTGTGCAATGTCTAGAGACAATTCAATAAGGATGTCAAAATAGTTCGTAGTGACAACGGCACAGAATTTACCTGTCTCTCTCGTTATTTTCGTGAAAAGGGTATCATCCATCAGACTTCATGCGTCGCAACTCCTCAACAAAACGCCCGTGTGGAAAGGAAACATAGGCATATACTCAACGTTGCGAGATCATTATTATTTGAAGGAAACATGCCGATCAAATTCTGGGGGGAAGCTATCTTAACAGCATCTCATCTTATAAACAGAACTCCATCATCAGTATTGCACAACGTAACTCCCTATGAACTTCTACACGGAGTCAAACCAAAATATGATCATCTGAAAGTTTTTGGGAGCCTATGTTTTGTACACTCCAAATCAAAAGATAAAGACAAGTTCGGTTCAAGGAGTAGAAGATGTGCATTTGTTGGATACCCATTCAATCAAAAAGGATGGAAAGTATTCGACTTAGAAACAGAGGAGTTCCTCATATCTCGTGATGTTATTTTTAAAGAAACAGAGTTTCCATTTTCATCGCAGTCCCCGGTATCAGCTCCTCCTCGTGTCACTATATCAGACATCATCGACGAAGATTGGGACACTTCACAAGTTATTACCTCAATCGACAGGGGGAGTTCTGTTTCTCCCACTAATCAGTCAACACCACTTACTGTGCAAACAAATGACTCACCACAAGAGTCTTCTCACACTAGTTCACCGCCTGAATCAACTGCGTATGAATCAGCATTACCTGTGTCAGCTCATGATGATACACCACCAGAACAGATATCTACTGTCTCTACAGTTCCAGAGGAACCAGTCTCCAATGAAACACTCGGCCGTAGTCAGCGTGTTCGTATCCCTTCTGTCAAACTCAAGGACTATTTCACTTACAACGCCGTCAGTCTTGAAGAACCCAATCTCTCTCTCACGAGCTCTTCATCAGCGTCCTCTGTGAACAATCCAGGTAAGACGTCTTATCCGTTGAATGCTTATGTTACTGACCTCAATTTTTCGGTTCCCCATCAAGCATTCTTAGCAGCTATGACTGCCGGAGATGAACCACGAAGCTACTCTGAGGCAATCAAACATAAAGTATGGCGTGATTCCATGAAGAAAGAAGTAGTAGCTCATGAAGAGCTTGGTACTTGGGATCTCGCAACATTGCCTCCAGGCAAAGTTCCTATTGCTTCCAAATGGGTTCATCGTATCAAGTATAATGCAGACGGCACAATAGAAAGACATAAGTCTCGTTTAGTTGGTTGTGGGAATAAGCAAGTTGCAGGCGAAGATTATGATGAAACATTTGCTCCGGTAGTAAAGATGACCACAGTGAGAGGTTTGCTGAGTCTTGTTGCTGCAAAGGGTTGGGAAGTCCATCAAATGGACGTCCACAACGCATTTCTCCATGGTGATCTAGAGGAGGAAGTGTACATGCGTCTACCACCAGGTTTCACACATCCTGACCCGCGTAAAGTATGTAAACGCTACGCAAGCTATTTACGGTTTGAAGCAGGCTCCTCGCTGCTGGTTTGCCAAGTTATCTAATGCTCTTATCAAGTTCGGTTTTGTCCAAGCATATTCAGATTACTCATTATTTACGTACACAAAAGGATCAAAAGAAGTAAGGGTCCTTGTTTACGTTGACGACTTGGTTCTTGCGAGCAATGACTTGGAATTACTTACAAAGTTCAAAACTTATTTGGGAGATTGTTTCCGTATGAAGGACCTAGGCAAACTCAAATATTTCTTGGGAATAGAAGTTGCTAGAGCTGCTGAAGGTATCTTCCTTTCCCAACGAAAATATGCGTTGGACATCATCAAAGATTGTGGGCTACTTGGAGCCAAACCTGTCGCAATTCCGGTTGAGCAGAATCATCATTTAGCTTCTGACACGGGTCCTCTGTTTTCTGAACCAAAGAAATATCGACGTCTTGTGGGTCGTCTTGTATATCTATCCACCACACGCCCTGAACTCTGCTATGCCATTCATCTATTGTCTCAGTTCATGCAAGCCCCCCGTGTTGCTCATTGGGAAGCTGCATTACGAGTAGTCAGGTTTCTTAAAGGATGCCCTGGACAAGGTATCCTCTTACGATCAGATAGTACTCTTGAACTCTCAGTCTATGTCGACGCTGACTGGAGCACATGCCCTGTTACAAGGCGTTCGTTAAGTGCATTTGTTGTTCTTCTTGGAGGCAATCCGATTGCATGGCGAACCAAGAAACAAGACACAATATCTCACTCTTCAGCTGAAGCCGAATACAGAGCGATGGCTGCAGCTACTAAGGAGATGAAATGGATTGTTCCCTTGATGAAAGAACTGGGCATTGAAGTCACTAAACCAGTTGCGTTTTACTGTGATAGCAAGGCAGCAATCTACATTGCAGCTAATCCAGTTTTTCATGAGCGCACTAAACATATCGAAAGGGATTGTCACTGTGTCCGTGATGCAGTTAAGGCAGGTTTAATATCAACTAAGCATGTTCGAACCAAAGACCAAAGAGCAGATATTCTCACTAAGGCATTGGGTCGAGCACAGTTTGAGTTCCTATCCTCCAAGTTGGGTGTTCAAGATCTTCACACTCCAACTTGAGGGGGAGTATTAGGGAATCCCGAGTATATAGGGATAAGTTCTATTGTTGATATACTTGAGTTGTATAGATAAACTCTAAGCCAAACATAAGTCGGTCATAGCTTGTATATATAACGTTGTACAGAGTTCCTTTCAATACAAGTTACAGTTTCATATTACAATATAAACATTATACATCTCTCTCTCCCCTGTTCTTATACTTGACAGTGTATAATGACGATCTCCTCCAATCTTCTGACCACTACCATTTCCCCTGTAGTGTTTCCTATGGTTCCTTTTTTCTTGTGTCTTCTCTGCTTCCATTTTCACTTTCTCCACCATATAACTCATTTTTTCGTGGAATATAAACTTCAAAAATAATCAAATTTCTACAATTCCATCTCAAATACATTACAACTTTTTGATATGGCAGGCAACCTATAAAAATGGTATCAAAGTCTGCATGGTGCAACACAATCCTGACATCTATTCTGCTGTATTGGGCTCTTGCTGCGGCTCAGGCTGTGAAGATCTCTTCCGTCTCTTCCGAATGTAATAAAAACCAAAACCAGAGAGAAGCAGCAAAATTACAAAAGCATCAATCCCTCCAACTAATCCCACAACCCATTTTCTCACATTAGACTTCTCATCACTCAACCTCACTCCTTTAGGTACCTTCACCATATAACTCAGCCCACTCACTCTCTCAATCTCCTTAACACCCATCACAACCCCATACATCACACACCTCTCACCAGAAACAGAGTAACTCGCCCCTCTACACTCGCAGTCCTTCTTACACAACTCCTCGCATCTTTCTTTGCTCACGTTTCTCGCTTCTGTACCGTTTCTCAGCACCGTCGTGACTCCTTCTAGCTCGACCATCTCGTGATCGCATAGCCTCTTCATCGAAAGCCATTCTTCCTCGTTGCTGTTGCAGTCTCCGTTGCTCATTACCTTGATGCAAGAACAAGACTTGGAAGATGTGCAGATTCCATATGGTTTACACGCTACTGGAAGATCGCACGTGTTACTCACAGCTTGAAACGTGACCTCGAAGTTTCCCTTTTCCGGTTTATACGAGTAAAGACCTAGATTACCGGTTATGTTCCCAATGGCCAAGAACCTCGTCAAAGGTTGCTCTATTCTACCTATTATACGGTTGTTATCATCGAATATGTCAAGACCCTTTGGCCCTAACCTTACGAAGTTGACGGTTCTGTTCTCCATAGGTTTGTACTCCCAGTAAGAGTACTTGAGCTTGTCCAAGTTGAGGAACAGAGCAATCTTGTCACGTAGAACTTCAAAAGAGTAGAACAGAGTCGAGTCTTTTGGGAATGAAGTTAGTTGCGTAGCCACGTCTAGTCTCTGACCACTCAACATCACATCTGTTGGGAAGTTGAAACTTTGCCACTTGATCATATTCATAGCATCAAGCAACACTAGATTCCCTGTGCTTTGTATCTCCAACCTCTGCAATATTTTGTTTCCAACCACATAATATTTAATCCATTTTTTTACTCCAAATAGAGTTAAGTTTTACTATCACTTTTTTTTTCTATTTTGGAGTTAAAAATGAAGCAATAAACAAAAAATAATTAGATTCCTCTGTTTTTGGAATTAACCTATTCTTGTTTCATTTCTTTAGAAATGGAATAGAGTTAAAGTATATTTACTGCAAAATAAGTTTTGAAGCAAAAAATAGAATAGAAATGGAGATGTTTTATGTTACATGTTCTGTCTTATAAAAAAGATGATTTTCTTTTGGCAAAAAAAATAAAAATGATTTTCGTCAAACCAATCTAATGTTGTAATGTTTTGTATACCTCAATGCCTTGTCCTGAGGTTCCACTTCGCCATCCAACGTGCTTATTGTTACTCTTTAACCTCATGTCTCCATCTTCTGTGAGCTCGAAGATGCATTTGTTCGAAACATACATCTTTGTGTAATGCCCTGAACTCCAAACTCTTACATCTCCAAAGAAAACTTGGATAGAACACAAATATCGTCCCTTATAATCGCTTGACTCCATCGTTAATGCGGCTTTGAAACTTGGTTCTCTTCTTGATGATGTTTCTGTCTCCATTATATAAGCTTTGCCAATAAATCCGGGAGTGTATTCTATAGGAGCAGAGAGTGGCAGAGTAAAACCAAGGTTGATATCTGATTTGCAGTGACCTTGGAGTTTAGAGAACAAGCAGATTAAGAAACTTAATGTAATGATTTTCATCACCATACCATGAGATGTTTGTTCTGTTGTTGATATTTGGAAATTTTGGAATAAAAAGAAAAGATGATAAGAAAAAGAAAAGATGAGAAAGTTTGGTATGGGTGTGTTTTTCTCTACACTTTTGCTGGGAAAAAGGCTTTTTGCTTTCATGTTGCCATGGTTTTGTTGTTTGTGGAGCCTTCTTGTTATCCTTAACTCTTTCTCCTATAATCGGTATTAATTTTTGTTTTACTTAAAAATTTTTACAGATTAGTATTTCTCAGTTTTTCCACTTATTTGTATAGTTCCATAAAAGTTTAATAAAGCATGCGAGCAGGATATGATGCATGATTTGGTGTTCCACAGGCTGTCTTGTCTATGTAGGGTTCTGCTGCATTCCACATTTTATGACATAATATTAATAGTTTTTTTTTCTTATTGCATATACAAAATTAAAATGGGTCATTTAATCTTTGAATGTAAAAAGATATATGTACGGTTATTGTTTAAAGGTAAAAATATTTATGTTCATTTTCTATTTAAACTGCAAGTCGTAAACAAAAATTAATTTTCTCTTTAAGAGTAAAAAAAACAACTCGTAAAAAGAGAGAGAGAGAGAGAAAAATCATTACTTACTAGTGTGCTGTTTTCTAAAATGTCCCTAACGTCAAGGAATAATCGAGACCAGTATGAGTTGCGTTGTACACTGGGATAGATATATGTTCGTTTTGAGCTTTTAGTACGAGTTTAGTCTTGAAAGGTTGATTGTTTTGTTATAATGTCTCATACGGAAAGTAGAGTAACATCTGACATTACTATATAATGTTCAGAGATATGGATTTCTCTAATCATAGCCAACTGATTTTAAGTTAAAGGCTTATGAACAACGGGGTTACTAACAGTAATATTTTTGACAAAGTTTATATATGTAATGTAGAGCAGGTATAAGTTGGGAATTAGGTGAGATTTGTTTAGTGGTAATGATTTAGTCGGACTAGTTAATATATTTGTTTATTTGATATTGGCTTTAACATGGACCACGAACAGTGGCAATCCCTTTCTATGCTGTTACGTGCAAAGTGATGATGTCAGCAATGCGTATACACACCCTGGCCTCCAAAAAAAAATACTCGAAGCTTATAGGCTTCTACATTTCGGCCCACGCATTATCCATAAACGCAATTTATATGAGATTTCTTAACTTCTACTATCTCACAACTTAATGACAATCTAAAAGATGTTTTGTACTTATTATATATAGGCTTCTACGTTTCTACAGTTTTTAAGTGTTTTATATCATTATTAAAACTACCAAAAGATATCCAATGCATCCAGATACTAATGACTTAATGTCTTCGAATATTTCTAAAACGTAGCACAATTTATGATAAGCTATGGTGACTTATGTGCGCCATGTTCAATATTTGAGACATGTCCCAAAGTTACGAATAACACAAATCGGCATACAAGGCGCAAAGCATTAATTGGACTCAAGCGGGCTTCAGCACAGCTAACATGCAATAAATGCCCCCTCCCCCAGAAGGATTCTCAAATAAAGACTTCAGTTTGTTTGATTCCATAGTGAAATTAACATTTTGGAGGCCATTGTAAAAAGTAAAATAGCCTGAACTTTTTATAATGTAATGAATCGCTTTAGACAACAAGGACAAAGATTTAATTGAGTTGTTTTCACTTTTCCTATGCGATATATATACAATATGTTATTCAAACTATTTATTTTCAATAGAGAATTATTGATAGGCTATATATATGATTCGATCTTAAAAGATTTTCCGTAGCGAGACTTATATTAATTAATGTTTAAATTAAGATAAGATTTCCCTTGTGATTGAAGTCATTCACTTAACAATTATATAGTTAAGTGGTCCGATGGTTCATATATTAATTGCATTAGTCGCAATGGTTCCACCAAACTACACTGCACAAACAAAATATATACAAAAAAGAAAAACAACTCAGCGCGCGCAAAAAGAAGAAAGAAATCTGATATATGATCAGTATACTCACAATTCAAAAACTGTGCAGTAAATTAACACAAGTGGGGACTAATAAAGTAAAGAAGATAATCACGGTCTAAGATTGAGAATCTATTGTTACAAAGCACACGTAATAAACAATATTTTATTCATCTAGCTATAAAATTAGGAGAAAATATCACTTAGGAGTAGTTGATCGGATTTGTATCCTAGCAGCTTGTGCACCATCGTGTCATCGTCCAGGACCACTGTCCAAAAATGTGAATGTGCGTTATATATGGTAAAATGTTTTGACGAATAATAGTTAGAGAAAAGTTTTGTGTTACTACTTCGGTATCAGCTGTTATTTTATTTCATTTGTATCCATTTAATTTGATTAATAATAATAATTCCTTTTTCTCATGGATTTAATTATTTAAAATTAAGGTTTACGTTGCAGGTTTGATACACATTAATATATATATATATTTAACCAATCTAAAATGATTAAAAGGTTTCTGAAAATAAAACTAGTTTGTAAAATGAATTATGATATAAGTCTATAACTAATCTAGTTGGAATAATAAACTAAACTTAATGTAAAATTTGTTGTTAAAGATGAAAACATATAATTAACACATGATGAAAAACTTAATTAAAAATAGTGCGTAAAAGGAATTATGAGCTATATATATACAAATATATATATATATAATAAACTAGCGTTAGTATAAATTTTACTGATAAAGATGAGAAACACACATATAAAATCAGATAAATTAGTAAGTATAGTCACTTAGTTTGAATCAATCAACCGGACGATAACACCATCGGCCATTGATTTAAAAGCATCAAGAACACTAGCATTAATGCTATTGTACGGTTAAGGACCTCAAATTTGGTGAAAATGTTTTGTTTTGTTTTTTTTTTCCTTTTTTCAGATATAGATTGAGCTTATAGCATTTGATTTTAATATTGAAAGCCCTATTGATATTCACTATGAAGTATCTAACATCAGCACCAGTCACTCGAATCCACAAAAGACCTTCACATCTGGAGAACCAATAGAATTGTTAAAAGTCTGAACATTCAAAACTTGTGTTTCATACAGTCTACCTAATTGTTTAGCTCACTCTGATCCGCCAAGAAAACGATGTCCATTTTCTAGGGTCACTTGCTCTATATATCACTATCTCCCAGCATACAACAACCACGACAAGTTTTAAAACGTGTACTTTTGATGAGTGGAGTATTTTGAAAATAGTAAACTTTCGCGAAAGCACATAAAAGGGGAGTATCAGAGAAAATGCTAATATTTATGGTGTTTTTATACGGTAACATTAAGTATCTACCTCGACCCTTTCTATATGGTTAATGAGGACTCTGGTAATTAATACAAGATATATCTCGTATGTAACTGTAGCTTCTGCATTGCCAGCATAATAAATACTACTGGCTAGATCTCAAATCTAAATTACTTTTATGTACCTTATAGATTGTTCTGATTAAATCTGATATTTAATCATCAATGATACATTCCAAATTATTTTGTGTTAGATGGTTGCGTTTAATTTTGTTTTATACAGAGATCACAAGTCGATCCAGTTGACCTAAATAAGTTTATTAGGCTCTCTAAAGTCTTAATCAATTTAGATTCTATAATTTAGAAACACTCATCCAATAAATAAATAAATTTGTTGTCTTTCCCATCTGTTAGCTTTTGTGTATAGTACTAAATTATTATTTAGAATGATTCCAAAACTTGAGAATGATTGGTTGTTTTACACTGGTTCGGGATTTTATATTTCGTACACACACACACTTCACTTGTATAAATAGGTGTAGATGTATGTATCTACCACTATTCATTTCAACACAAAGCTTCAAATTCCCCCTCTCTAACTCTCTCACTAAAATTCCGCCATGCCGGCCCAAATGATCCCTGAGCAGACCTTTCAATCCGTCCACGACACCATCATGGAGGAGACAAATTCAACTTTATTTCGTAAAAGGTACAAAACTTTATATACATATATGAACATTGTTTGTCGGTATTGTGAAAAATTATAACTTATAAACACAGATTAACAATATGAGAAGTACTTTTAATCTTTTTACATGTAGTAATGTCGGTCACATCTCATTTCCTATATGAGATTTGCTGATAATTAATGTATATACTTTATATATAGGTTGGAAGGAAAAGTAGCCATCATAACCGGAGGCGCACATGGGATCGGCAAAGCAACCGTCAAGCTATTCGCGAGACACGGTGCCACGGTGGTGATCGCTGACGTGGACGCCACAGCCGGCTTTTCCCTGGCTAAATCGTTCTCATCATCCGAAGTCGCCTTCATAAGCTGCGATGTCTCGGTCGAAGCTGACGTGGAAAACCTCGTGAACGTGACCATCGCACGTTACGGTCGGCTTGACGTGCTGTTCAACAACGCAGGAGTTCTCGGGGACCAGAAGAAACACAAAAGCATATTAGACTTCAACGCTGAAGAGTTCGACCAAGTGATGCGTGTGAACGTGCGAGGCGCGGGGCTAGGCATGAAACACGCGGCACGTGCCATGACCAAAAGAGGCTTCAAAGGTTGCATAATCTCGACGGCGAGTGTGGCCGGCGTGATGGGCGGAATGGGCCCACATGCTTACACGGCGTCGAAGCATGCGATCGTTGGACTGACCAAGAACGCAGCTTGTGAGCTCGGCAAGTATGGGATTAGGGTTAACTGCATATCACCGTTTGGGGTTGCCACGTCCATGCTGGTGAACGCGTGGAGGAAGACGAGTGGATGTGGTGACATGGAAGATGGTGATGATGTGGAGGAGATGGAGGAGTTTGTGAGGAGTTTGGCTAATTTGAAAGGAGAGACGTTGAGAGCGACGGATATAGCTGAAGCGGCGTTGTATTTGGCGAGTGATGAGTCAAAGTATGTTAATGGACATAACCTTGTCGTTGACGGGGGTGTTACGACTGCGAGGAACTGTGTTGGTTTGTGATGATATGTCTTTTTCTAATTAATCTGATAATTAACTGGATTTGGTAAATCTTTTTGTTCTTTTTTTTTTGTTTCTTTGCGTTGTTGGAAATTGCTGGTGAATCAATAAAACGGTGATTTAAATTAGTTGTATATGTCAACGATACCTTTATATTATTGTCGGCTATGTATCAATGACATTAGTTTTTAAACTTGTAATGGCTGATTCCGAATTTATTACTAACTAATATAGTATTGTTATATATAAATTACATCTCACCACATGCATGACGGAGCTAGTTTTGTTTTTGTGACGGTGTCAAGAACAGGATCTAAGATTTTAAGGCTTCTATTAAAAAAAGAAAGAAAATTATTTGACACTTTTCACAAATTTTATGAATACAAGCCTTTATTTTAAAATTAAAGTTGTACGTATAGTATAAAATTTATTTATATCTATATCATAACAATGTGAAATTCGTATAATACTTACAATTACTTTTATATAGAATTATTTCAATTAACTCTTTTTATATATTTAATTATTTGTACATTATATATAAATATATGTTTTTAGAAATAAAATTCCCTTAAAATTTTAAAATAGGAACTCCATGGAAATGTTTGATGCCAATCTCTGCACTTCCGACTCTGAAGAGGCCCATCTGACCCATGTGATTCTTTATAGAAAAAGTTTACTTGTATTTCGAGAAAATGGCAGATTTAGTTTATTAACCTATAGTATAAAAAATGTTTATCATGAAATTGACCCCAGTAAAAGATTCAGCTAGTTCAACTAGTCGCTATATGCTTAAATAATTAAGTAGCGTTATAAAACGTCAAAAAATTAGGTTCTTTAGCAAATCAAGAAGTAAGACTAAGTCGCTGTCAAGTACACTATATAGCTAATTTAGCTTTAAAAAACTTAAGCCAAGGAATGACAGTTGTTCTTATTGCTAACTTAATTTATGTAAAGTTATGTGTAAATTGTAATGCAAGGTAGCTTCCGAATTGATAACTGTGATTTTTTTCTAACATCTGATCCCTAGTAGGTTAATTAGTCTTAATATTCGTTTTCGTCATTAGATAAGTATATAGATTTAAAAACTTAGAAAGTTTCTTAATTAAAACGCATATTGAGAAGAAACCCAAAAAAGCGACCGACCGATGCAATATTTGTTCCAAGAACAATTCTCTGGAAAATAATATAGTAATAAGTATAATTGGAAGTATGGAATACGAATCCCTTGGACCAACTCAGAATTTTATACGTGTTTTGTCATGTTGAGGTTCACCAACAACGAATTTTACTTTATTTTACGTAAAAGTTTTTTTAAAATAGAAGTTAATTGGCTTTTATAGTCGGAGCTAAAGGTTTGATCTTATCGATATATTTTAATGAATGCAAAGGCTGTATTGGGTTGTAACACATGAGATCAACGAAAATATTAAAATCAATCGTGATTATTTTTTTGAGAAATTCAATCGTGATTATTGCGGTATCGTGAATCGTTAAACTCAAATGGAAAAGCTTTAAGGCATCTTGAAACCAATTCTATATTTTCTTTTAAAATGAAGTAAAAAGTGATTTAACTCTGTTCCTTTTTCCACTCTAAAATAGAGTTTACTCCATAAATGAAATAATTTTTTTTTGTTTGTTCATTACTTCTTTATGGAATGAAAAATTGAATAAAGTTGAAACATTTTTACTCTATAATCATTTTTATTTTATTTTAGAGAAAAAAGAGTTTTATACTGGAGATGCTGTATAAGACAAAGTAAAGATTGGTTCCCAATGGTCAAATACACAGCTATACAATAACACTACTTTTTTTTTTGAAAGAGACACTACACTAACACTACTTCCTTTATTAAAATAAAACAGAGGAGGAAGTGATCTCATATTCTGAAGCCATCGCTTTAAGGACGATTCGGTTTATTCGATAGCCTATATCTGACTATTGACTATTATTCACATTTCAAACTATAATAAAATACTAAAGAAATAAAAGCCATGTTATCAAAACTAATTTTGTTGATTTTTTTCTTTTTTTAAGTAGGGCATGTTTTGAGGTGTTCGATTGCGAAAACCTCTTCATCAAAGAGTTGAGACCATCTTAAAATTAATAAAATCGTTGTAAATT
Source organism: Brassica nigra (assembly GCA_016432835.1). NCBI lineage: Eukaryota > Viridiplantae > Streptophyta > Magnoliopsida > Brassicales > Brassicaceae > Brassica > Brassica nigra. The sequence goes on along the minus strand of CM028247.1, from coordinate 7,242,906 downwards.
TTAAGTCAGTTTTCACTTAGCATTTACTTATCTTTTTGTTACAGATATTTCTCGTGTTAAGATTTGAAAAGTTACCAAAATATTGGTAGTTTAGCAATATGTAGTACAAAACAAGTCGAATTATTTATGATCGGAGGGTGTATCTCTTAATTATTGCTACATTATAATGATTTCTAAAATGCAATACCAAGAATTTCGGATAAGCACTTTATTAATATATTCTAATGATTTCTAAAAGCAATACTATAAGTTTTATTTCAAAAATCAATACTATAAATTTTATTTTAAACAATTAATTCTCATAATAAGTACTTGTTGCTATAATCTAATGTGTTCTAAAATACATTATCATATTGATACATTCTAATCCATTTATATATTAATTGCAACATTACAGCATGTGAATTATGCTATATGTCAGCATTATAATAATTCTTCAAATCAGTAGTCTACAAAAAATATTCTTCATTATTTTCATAAACAAAAATTACAGAATTATCTAATGTGATTAATATATTTGTGATAACTAATGATTTGAATAACAAATATTCGATAACCATTTGTATATCTTCTATCATTTTTGTTTAATTTTATATTATTAGATAGATTTAATAATCACATTAACCACACAATATAATTTTGGAGTTTTTTCGTATATGTTATATTTTGAATTTTAGAAACAACTATAAGTTATTAAAATTGTTAAAAGTTTTACACCAAAAATTTGGTAATCAATGATTTAAAATTTGTTGTTATTCTAAGATACAAATGATCATAAAATTAATAAATATTCATAATAAATTATATATTATATAACACACACACACACACACACATATATATATATATAATTTAAAATTTTAGAAAATATATCATACTTGAATTGATAAAGAAAAAAATACTCTTACAGTTTTAGTTTAGCCAAATCATTAAAATATATAAAATATATTCTGTATTATTTTAAAGGAAATTATATAAACTTATATGTTAACAAATATTTTATAAAACATCTAGTTCTAGTGATTACCTAGTTCTTATGATTTCTAACATACAATATCATGAAGGCTTATGTTATGTGTGACTTTGATGTACAAGAAAAAATGTATGACTTATAATAAATATATAGCCATAAGAAGAAAACATTTAGTATACATTTGTTAGAAGTATATTCTCCCTTAATTTTGCAAAAAATTTACATTAATATTTTTTATACAAATTAAAAAATGATTGAAATGTATTAATGCTTTTATTAACTATATATATATCTAATTAATAATAATTATCTATATAATCATTTTGTTTGTAATTAATATTAAACTAAAAATTTGTATTGAAATTCTAAATTAACATTTTTTATGAATCCAATTAATGAATTCGCAAAATTGGTATTGTCATTAATTAAAGTCTTACGTGGGCTTATCTATTCCTCTCGTTTCGGTTTGCCGGTTAGTTTGTTTTCCTTGGGCCTTATGTGCATTATCGTTGGGTATTTTTCGTTTTGTTTCTGATTTCTACCATTGAACAAGACAACAAGTATTGGGTAACCAATGCCTTAAGCACCAGAAGCAGTCAAAAGCATGCAGAAGCTGGTAGATTAGGATCTGAGGAAAGAAGGTGATGATCGGCTGTTAAAGCTTTAGACTTTTCTTGTAAAAAGTTTCATAGTTGAGTTCACTTTCTGAAGGTAAACAAACCCAATACTGTCGCTGAGAATGCAACAGAGACAAACTACGTACATACCACCCTTGTCGGTCCTAAAAAATCTCAAACAATGTTTAAAAATAAGCACTACTGGTCAAACGTCTGATAATATAAAGAAGCATATAACATTTTGCTACTTTTTTTATTGTTAAAATATTAAGCCAAACATTAGTTGTCATATAATCATTGTTTTTATACATATCTCTCATTTTTGGACATGCAGTTCAACACAAATGTAGAGCAAACAAACCTCAACACAACAAAAAAAAGTAGTTATAAGAAACCCATTTTCTGAACAAGAAGGTCTTAGACGGCTGTAGTGGATTTTCTGACAGTGTAACGATAAGCAGCGACTTTCTTCTTGCGGGACAAAGTGTTATCAACCGAGATAATGAGTTTCCCAGCTTCTCCTGTCGTGAAAGAGTTGCAAACAGCTTCATCTGAAGCTTTCATCTTTCTTGGCTTCTCAACCACAATCGCATAACTCTCTTCAGCGTTTGGAACGAACTCTGCCGTGTACTCTAAGTCCCATCCTCCAACTACCATGTCCCATGATATGGTTGCTCCACCCTGTTATGTCATAATCCACATATACATATATCATAATTAGCCAAATCATTTTATTTAACTCACTTAATTAGTATTAGGTATGCGAGTAGTTTGATTCGGGTGATGCAGTTTTCGGTTAGTTGGTTTGCAAAAAATCTTGCCATATTGAACCGAACAAAATCTCGGTTCAATAATCAGTTAGTTTAGTTCAAAATTTGGTATGTTCCTGTTTGGTTTGATCTAGCTTTGGTTAGAGTTTAAAAACAAGAACTAACTAATTACTGAACATAATCAAATCAAAAACTGATCTACCGAACTGAACAGAACTCCTAACTGAACTTGAACCGAAAACCAAAAATTTTGATTAGGTTAATTCTGCATGCCTTTAGTATCTTCAAAATGCTTACTGATATATTACCTCAATGCCTTCGATCTGAATGTTAACTTTCTCACCACCCTTGATAGAGAATTCAGAGGCGGGTTTAGGTGGTCCGTTTTGCGAATCGGTAGGACGACTAAGGCCGCCGTATTGCACTGGAATATCTTCAGGTCTTATGAACCTGAAACAGCAGCAAGTGGTACATACATATTAAAAACATAAAGTGCAAATTAGCAAAATAAAATATAATGTAAAATAGTGTTATTTAGATTATACTTGTAAAGTGTTTCGGCTGCATTTCCTTCTTTGGACATTACAAACTTGCTCTTTGTTCTATGAGTCAAGAATGGGCTGAACATTGAGTAGATGACACTGAAGTACCAAGGCACGTTGATGAATATCTGCAAATTAAAATGGATTTTATTACAACTTGAAGAGATGTTGTACCTTTATAGATATTAATATGCTAGTTTGTAACTCAATCTTAGTCTGACAAATGCTATGTTTAGATATAAATATAATGCATAGTCTTTGTCAATTATTTAAAAATAAAAATGTGATGGGGAATGGAGACTGATTCTTAATAAACTCCAGCGTACGGACACACAAAGAAACCTTCAGTGTAACTGTTAGTAAAGGGCAAAAGCTAGAGAATGATGCCAACACAGAAACATCTAAAACCACTCTTACTATTCCTTCAATCCATTTTCAAATTTGAAATGTACTAAAATATTTATTAATAAAAACACCCAAAAAACCCAACAAGTTTCCAAGATTTACAGCAGAAAAAGTCATGTTAATCTGAAACAAAAAAATTCAAGGAAAAGATTCAGATTCTCTATTAAGCAGACATTAACAAAGCATTTATTAAGACACTTCAATGAGATTTGCAAGCAACCCTACACGCAAAACATAGCAAAAGCACATGAAAAAAACCCGTAACAATTCGAGGGTTTTTCGGACAACAAGTACAGAAACAAAATTTCGAGTTTCAAGTTCTTGTCTCCCAAAAGAAACAGAAACCCACTAAGAAAAAAAAGATCAAAGAGAAATCAAAGATTTACCTTAGTGGCAACCATCTCAGGGTAATTATCCTGAAAGAGAGAAAGAATCTGGTTGGAAGCAACTCTAAGCTCTCTCTTAGGCATATCCTTAAGATCCGTAACTTGAATAATCGAATTCACACCACCAGGTTTGAAATGAAGCAACTTAACACCTCTCTCAAGAACCTGAACTCTCCACCTCAGAAACTTGTTGAGTTTCTCCTCGTCATCACCAAACACTCTCTCGTACATCTCTCTCTCTTTGAACACACCGTACGCGTTGTAACACACGGGATGTCCTTCTCTGTCGTACCCTCTCATGTACGCTACTCTACCTTCCAAATCTTTAAAACCAAGATCCTCTTCGGTCAGTTTCTCGGTCCTGAACGCTTCTCTCCACTCCAAACACTTCTCGAGCATCCTCAGCGAGTCTCCGACTCTGAAGTCCCTGGCTCTGAGGAACTTGAGGAGGATGACGTCAGCTCTGTCGTCGCCGCCGAGGAGCGGGACCCCCCACATGGAAGAGGATGCGAAGGAGGAAGATGAGAGTTTGTGTTTGAGGTCTTGAAGAGATTTTGACTCGGAGGGTTTGAGTTCGGAGACGAAGTAAGTGTCTTCTTTGAAGTGGTTGGAGGAACGGAGGGGAATGAAGGTTTTCTTTGGCTCCTCTGTGTTTTGGTGATCAAATGGGGTTGTTGGAGACAGTGAAGAGTCCATTGTTTCTTGAGTAAGTTTTTTTTTTTTTTTTGTGAGGAAGAGACTTTCGATGGAGGAAAAATAATAATAAGCAAAGCAGAGGGGAAGAGTGAGAGTGACGGTAATAGTTAGAAAGAGAGATAGAGAAAGATATAGGCGTGACTTGTGATTTCTGATTTTTGAACAGATGACGCGGCTTTCTACGATTTCTTTTTTTAACTGAGAAAGCATATTTTTACTGAGCTCAAATTTCAAATATATATTTTTAATATTTAAAATTGATAGTGACGATACATATATGTGTGATATGTGTTAATTTGGAAAAAAAAAACAAATGTATATATAAGGAAATATAGTTTTTTTGGATCAAAAGGAAATATAGTTTTGAACTTTTGATCGAATATATGAAATTGGAAAACAACGGTGTTGCGGAAAACAGAGAGAGAGAGATGCAGCAAGGTGCCAACTGCCAAGGTGTACCGTGGGGGTGGGGAAGAATGAGTAATTGAATGGGTCCCACTTTTCTCTTTTCTTTCTCGTGTTTTTTTTTTGTTTCTTTCACCAAAATTCTGAAGTCTCCTACCTCTAGGGTGGACACGGATCGAATATTATCATATTTTTCAGTATTTATGATTTGCTTCGGACTTCACGGATATATGATTTTCCAATTTGCTTTGCTTCGGAAAAATACGGATATTCGGTTTTACGGATATCCAGAAAATTTATGGATATTTGCGAATATTCACAGATATTTACGGATACCTTTTCCAATATGTTTAATACAAGTAAATCTGAAAATATTATACAAATTTGTTCTTATAAAAGATAAATCAAAACATTAATGAAACTGTTTATTTATAAATTCTTAAAATTCATAAAAAATTCTTATAAATTAAATGTTTTAAGAAGAATTGTAGTTTTTATAAAGATCTTATAATTCTTTTCTTCTTATTACATTTTTATAAGTAATTTTATAAATAAAATTATATAAGATTATACATTAAAACTATATTTAACTATAGATATATAACTATTTATATAAAAGTCGGATCGGATCGGATATCCGTCTCTAATTTTTTAGTATTTGTGATTTGCTTCGTTTTTAACGGATAGTGATTTTTAATATTTGCTTTGCTTCGAAAACTTACGGATATTCGGATTTTTCGGATCGAATCGAAATGAATAACGAATCAAATCGAATTTAACGAATAAAATGCCCAGCCCTACCTACCTCTACGTTCAAACACACCCTTGGAGTATTTCTCGAATGAGGTTTAGGTGGTGTATGTACAACAGTACAAGTGTATTATTGAAACTTCTAACGGTTAAATTATAATGTAACTCATTTGAAATTTTCTTATTTGAAAACTGATGGTGGAATGGATAGAAGACAGTTTTAGATATTTCATGTACGATGTCTCTTCCTTCATACATGAAACATTGATGTGCAATGCGAAAATACATGGAATTCTTTTCTTTTCTTTTTTTCTGGTAAACAGATACATGGAATATAAAATTATTCAAGAATGAAGTACGTTGAACCGTGTTACAAAAAAAAGTACGTTGAACCATCCAAGAACTTATAGCATCTCTAATCATATTATCTATTTTTGATTTCAATTTTTTTTAAGAGTAAAATCTTCCTTAACCCCATTCTATATTCAGTTTTAAAATGGAGTAATGGTTAGAGTTACTCTATTTATGAAATAATCCTACCCATTACTTATTTTAGAATTGATTTTTTTATTTATAAATAGTTCTTGTAATTTTGGATATTTCATTTCATACTTAAATAATATTTAAAATGATACAATAATATAAATTTTTAATATTCTACAAAATATTATTTAATAATTTTACATAAAAGATGCATAAACTAATAAAAGCCATAACAAATATAAATAATATAAAATAAATATAATATTAAATAAGTGATTTAATAATCCGGTAAATTATTTTCGGAACTACCAAAATCGGTGAAATATGGTTTAAAAGAAATAGATGAGTTTGAGTTTGATATTTGCACAAACATTTGGATCATGTATGAAATTACAAAACAAATTTTTTTTTCTTTTTTTTTATGTTCTTTTAATGCATATTTTTTTAGAAAAATAGGAAAATTGCATATGATGAAAATTACACCAAATGAGGTTGGAAGAAAATCTCTACCTATAAATATTGAAATGAAAACGTCTGATTTCAGAATTTTCTTGTTCGATTTAGAAAAATCAAAAATAAAAAAGTTATCATTGTTCATTACAAAATACATTAATTGATCATACGAGGAAAAATATTCCAATGCTCATTACTAAAACAAGATATGATATCTTATATATTTTTATGATTTATTATCTTTTTTTAATAGTAGATGTTTAATTTAAATAAACTATATTTTTATGGAAGTTTTGTAAACATAAAATAGTTAGGTTAATTATTAACTTTTTATAAGTTGAAAGTATTACTAACAACTATTAAATAAATAAAAAGAACCATTTTGAAATATTCTTTTTGGATTAAAAAATAGAATAATACATTAGAGTAAAATTCAATTCCATTTTGGAATTACACCATTTTAGAATAAAAATAGAATAATACATTGGAGATACTCTTGCTCGTCAAAACTTGAACCACTCTTCACTGATCATAATTTTTATTTGTTTCAACAAAATTGGTATATTCTCACTACTGACAACCATTTTTTTTTAATTTTTCAGATTTATATTTAGAGCAACCTTAGTGGTAAGTCTCTCGAATCCAGTATTTCATCCATCATAAATTAATATTTTAATGTGATTTAGTTATGTATTTAAATATAATTGTTAATAGTAATTATAAACCAGTAATAAATGAATACGTGCAGAAACCATTTTTCAAATTTTTTTTTTAAGTTTTCCAAATAAAAAATAGTTCTCACTTTTTTTCTCGTTTTTTTTTTGTTTTAACAAACTGTGGTGAGAAACCACCCGTGGTGATCTTATACTGTTCCACCCTGATCTAATAGAAGAAGTGTATGCTTAAAATGTAAAATATTTGAAGGACACCAAAATTAGAACAACTCCATGAAAGATTTCATAGTTGTAAGCAAAGTAAAAAAAAAAGAGAAAGAAAAAGAAAACCCCTAGTCGAAGTAAGCAGCGAGCATCCTTAACAGACCGAATGCCTTGGTTTCGAAGTTCTTGGCTAGTATGTACTTCTCTGATGGGAATTTTTTATCAGCTTCAACGGGAGTCCGGCCTTCTTCGCATGGAGAAGTTTGTTGCATTGGAGGGACCTTCTCGTTCAAGGGCTAACCCACCATTGGTATCTTCGCATGGAGAAGTTTGTTGCATGGAGAAGTATGTACTTCTTTGTCAACATCAGTTATCTGCTGGAGCTAAAGAAACCGAGAGATGGATACTCTAATCCGAAAAGACAGCGGCCTTGGATCTTGTGGTCTCTCTGGAATCAAGGAACCATCTCCTTTTTGAGGGACGAAACTTCACCCGATGGAAGTGATTGACAAGGCAAAACATGACGAGGAAAAGTGGAGATTGTCTCAGGAAGTAGAAGTGGACTTTAAACGAGCAGAGATTGAGTTTCAACAAAAAAAAACAGAAACGACGGACTCCTCCCCCATATTGGTTGATGTCCAATATTGCATTTGATTGGTGTGAAACCAAGAGTATGGTTTGTGCAGCTTGTGTTCTAAGGAATGGGAGAGGTGTGGTTTTGTGTCACAGTAGGCGAGTTTTCTCTAATATCTTTTCTAAAGATGGCACAAAACTTCAAGTGATCCTATGGACGGTTGAAAGCGTGCGAAGCATGAGATTCAACAAAGTTGTGTTTGCAGATGAGTGTGAAGACCTTTTTGGAGCAGTTAACTGACCGGAAGCCTGGCTTTCTCTGTATTTTCAGGTGGGAGAAATTCTTTTGGAAGCTGCAGAAATCAGAGAAGTTCGATAGCAAATGGTTTTTAGAAGTCAAAATCGAGGAGCAACTTTCATAGCTCAAGGTGTTACCAACCAAGGATTGATGCAATCGTATGTTGCGAGAAGTCATCCGAATTGGTTATTTGAACTTTTTGTTAATGAAAGTCGCAGTCTCTAATTCTTTTGGTTGGGTTTAAGCGGTGTTGCCTCTGTTGGTATAGGCGTGTTGCCTTTATTTTTTCGCTCTCCTGCTGTCTGATGCAGGTGTTTTTAGGAGATAGCTTAGTTAGAAGTGCTTTCTGGTTTGTAAATTGGACTTTGATGTTGAATGAATCAACGAAATTCCAGGGGAAAAAAAAAAAGAAAACCCCTAGTCATTCATAGGTATGGTTTTGGTAATATCAAAATTAGACCTTAATAACTTCGTAAAATATATTTTTGTTACTCTCCTATATATTCTAAAACGCAAAACGAGTTTACGGTCATCACTTTATGCTCAAGTTTCATCATAAGAGGGAGGGGTGATTATGAGAATATTTGGGGATCTGATCAAGTAGCATATAATATACATCAGTTAGCGAAAAACAATCATCTTTTCCACCCCATGCGATTTCAACTTTATACTTTCCAGTTCATTTCCATAACCTACAAATTAAACATTTAATTAACATCATTTGAAAAACTTTAACTAAACGAATAGCAATTGTTGACAAAAAAAACGAATAGCAATTAGCAAAAAAAAAAAAACTAAACGAACAGCTATTACCATGTGTGTAATGACTAATGACAATACTAAAGTAACGTTGGACCACCATCTGTAACTGACACTTACAGTTGGAAATTTAATCATTACCCTATCTTGTTAATGAGTATTCTTTAGCTTTTTTAGAAGACTAATACAGACAGAAAATGCTCTGATTTTTTCTGAAATATGGTTTCTTAACTGATATAGTTACAAAATTAAAACGCATTTAGCAAAAATAAATAAATTAAAACCCACATCAAAAGCATTTTTAAGTTTCTATATTTTTAAAATTTAATGTACAAACCGTGTTTTTCAACTGAATTTATCATTTTTGTTTGATTTGTAAGAACTTATAATTCCCCATCTTTTATATACAGACTTCTTCTTCCTTTAATAAGCAATTATATAAATGTCTACTTCTGAATTTTCAATATTATTTTTTGTTAATCTTATTCCAAGTATATCTCTTTAAAAGTGACTATGTTCTCTACAAAATTTTTAGAACTAAAATAAAAAAAATGTTTTGGCGTTTACTGAGAACATGGTGGACCTATAGTCTGCTGATTCTGGTGGACATTGCTTTAACAATGGTTGAAACATTTGGCTTTCGAGTTTACTAGTATTGACTAAATGCGACAGTGTAAAAGTAATTGATTAAGTACCCTTTAATCATACGGGGATACCTTAGAGACAGCCTCTGTCCTTGTTTCAGCAATTTGTTTTTTTGGATTGGACTTATTCTATCAATTCGTTTAGTCCCAAGGACATCTAAAATGGTAACTTGTTGAATTGGGAAAATTAAAGGCTGAACTTGTGGAACTCGTGTTTCAAAAAAAAAAAAGTGTTTCAAAAAAAGAACTTGTGGAGCTCTTTTTTCTTTCTTTTGATTTTTTTTTTATGAATTCACTTTTTAATTTATTTCCGAAAATTCAAACTTATTTGATAAAGAAAATGAATACTAAAAATCTTTCACTATAAAAATTAAACAATAATTTTTTACTCGCTTTTTGAGTTGATTATGATTTTTTGTTCAGTTACCAACGCATCCTATTCTTCTCCAGTGATACTAAAATTTCAGATTTGAACAATATGTTTAATAAGAGGCTTTGGGCTTGAGGGGGACACAATGTCTTGTGATGTAAAAAGAGACATCAAAGGTTTATAAACCTTAAGGCCTACTTAAAAAGTGATATAAAAAAAAAATGTGATGAGTTTAGTCATTTGGGTTTAGTACTTCAGTTAATCAAATGCAAATATTATATGGGATGTCTGTATGACTGCTAGCATAATATCACTTGACTACTTGAGTTTGAGTTAAATCACGAAGAATGGTATATTAAGGTTTGGGAACATTACCGATTTGTCATTGCAATGATCATGTATAAAAGAGTATTTAACGTGTACGTAACATTTAGACGTGAATGCATGGTCATATGTGTGTTGGTTAATTATATTATTGTACTAAGTTGCTTATATAACCATGCTAGATTGCAGATCCGGATATTCGCATCTACAAAATCCAAGAGAACTCGTTTTCTTATCTTGACCTACCAAACAGTCCTTTACTACTCGAAGAAACAACGACCACACGATCTTGGTTTACATCACCGTAAAAGAGAAGCGAGCGCGTAGACTCCAAAACTATTCTATAACTTCCATACAAACAGAAAATTTGAGCAGTGTAATTAACGAACATTCAATATACACTAAAAGCATATAAGTAATACATATACATCTCGCCCGACAAATCCGCATTAGCCTTTTATGAATGTAAATACATATGATCCGATCCACTTTATGCCGAACTTAAAATCTATGATGTGAATCCACAATGAGGTATATTCAAACTGAGCATGTATTATTCCTCCGGTTGTGTTTGGGTGCAACATAACTTATTATTTGACACCATTATATATCTTCTTTCTAGGCGCTTAACACATTTTACACATGGATCTCGCTTCCGCTTCAATTGGGAACATCGATTATTGTTATTATTGGTTAGTAAGTGGAGACATGAATTGATGTTGATGAAAACCAATTGGGGACATAGCACTTTACGTATGACATGCATATGTAATTTAAGTATGGGATATTTCACTTACATGATTTTCAACTGCACGCCGTATAAGTCTTATGCATCACTCTCATTGGGGACCATTTGTTGTCGAAGAACATATACATTGAGTTAAGTACATCAAGGAAAAGTAGATGTTTATAAAAACTCATACGCAAACTCGTACCAAAAACGTGTAACAAACATGTGTAATCGCAACTTCAAACTGTAACCAGTAACCATACCTAACGATTTCAATAAAATTTGAAGTAGGCAGATAAGGCAGTTGTAGCCAATCGTTTTAAGAAATACCTTCAAATAGCACTAAATCAAGTTTTTGAAAAAATAACATACTAAAAAAAGAAAATATCTAAAATAGCATTTATTATATGGTAAAAATAAATATATAAATATATTAAGAATTTAGGATTTAATATTTAGGAGGTGAAATTAGGGTTTAGACTTTAAGATATAGGGTAATTTAGTGTTTTTATTGATTAATAAATGCTGATTTAGAATTCTTGCTATCTTTTGACAAACACTTAAAATGCTATTTATAAGATTTTTCCAATATATAACTTTTTATTAATACTGAGCTTAATAGTGGAAACCATAATCAAATATCTTAAGATGCATAAGTGGTGGTCCATCCGCACCACATATATATATGCATAACTAAGATCTGAAATTATATATTAAATCTTATTTAATTCTATCTTTCAACATTTCGCAGAAGGTTCCACGTACGAAGGAAATACTACAACAATTGCTTCACCATATTAGGTTAATCCTATAGTTATCCTTAAAAAAGCAATTAGGGACTTGTTTTTGTACTGTTGTGTGGTCCAGTATAGGTCTGAAACCAATTGTTTTAGAGGGCGACGTAGCTGTAGTAATTGATTTAGTCACACGCAAGTTGTCAGATTTGAAATACCAAAGAAATTATTATTTCAAAAATTGTTCACATCATACACATTTCTTATTGAACACTTCATTAGTCTGGAGACGATTTTTTTTTAAGGTCTCTATTTATTGGCCATGTGAGATCTTCTCTTCCTCATCTCCAACTTCAACTCAACAAATAAATCCTCTCTTGATCCTTTTTTTTGTTATTTCTTCAGATTCTTGAAGAAAGCTGAAGGGCATCAAGAAACGGGCGTGGGGTTGACGGTGACAAAATGCCTTGTCTTTACATTACAACTAACGTCAAATTGGACGGCTTCAACACCGATCCGTTCTACTCGGAAGTTACCAAAGCCGTCGCTTCCATCGTTGGACGGCCTGAGAACGTAAGAAGCTCTTTTTTGAAAAAAAGCTCTCTTTACGTTTGATTCCTTTTTCCTTTAGGATTGCACTTACATTTGCAACTTGTTTAATTTCTCCAGATGCATTTTTGTCTTTAACGAAACTCAATATTCTTTTTCCATTTAGAGTATTTTACACAAGTTAATTTTGTTCAATGTATATAGTTTTTTATAGATCGTTAATGATGTCTCTTTTTTCTAAATACACTCAATTGCTTCCTCTTCTCGAATTAGTATCTTGTATAAATAGAAAGAGCTTTATATTTTTGTTTAGATAAATTAGGTATTAGGAAAATATTTGAGGCATTCTTGTACAACTTATAGAATTCGCTTGAATATTCCTAAATACTACTAAAATGATACTAATAATTTTAGGATAATTTTACTGGGATACCAATGATAAAAACACTGTTTAATAGGTTACACTTAAATTGACAAAAAGATGGCTATTAAAAAGGTCAACATCATTGTCTATTATTCTATTAGATATTTTATATGTAAAATAATTGAGATGTCCTACAGGAATTATGATTAGATCTTGCTTATAACCCTATAATGTGGATCATGGTGCCTATTGAAACCCAAAGAATAATATCATGGCCAAGATTTGTTTCCTCTAAAATATTTATTCTATGTGTTGAGAAGATGTGGGAGATTAGAAATCTTCCAAATTCTATGTTTACTAAACAAAAAATATGTTTATTGCAGTTGGTGATGGTGGTGTTGAAGGGGTCAATAGAGATAGTGTTTGGTGGAAACAAAGAAGCAGCTGCATATGCAGAGATTGTGTCTATGGGAGGCATCACCAAGCAAGTTAAGAGACAATTAATTGCAACCGTTGGTTCTATTCTTCACACGCATTTCTCTATTCATCCCACTCGTTTTATCTTTAAAGTCTTTGATATCAATTCTTTACCTCTTCCTTCTAAACTATAGTTTTATGATCTGTTTATTATTGTTCATCAACCATAATATCATCAAATTATACTTTTCGAGTTAACGAACAACACATATACAGTAACATATCTCCTCTTTTACTTTCTTTTTGTATCATTAATTGTATTTTTGCTAGCTTTATTATACTATCATATCATCATTCAGTAAGATCTTGACCATATAATCTTAATCCGAGAGACGTATACTGACTTGTATATTGGACTCGGACTCGGTCATAGTTTCATTTTTCTTCTCATCACAGTCACATATCTCATCTTTTTATTTTGTTTCTATCATTGTATGTTTAGAAGCTTTAATATACTCATCATTCACTAAGATCTTGACCATATGATTGTATTGTCATTGGACTCGGTCATAATTTCATCTTCTTTTATATACCATTTTTAATTAGAGAAGTAGTCTCCTTCTTGAAGATTATAGGAACAAACTTCGAAGTCTATGAGTTTCCCATTTATAATCGTTATCTTAAAATATGAACTAAAATGAATGAATGAAACAGACAAAAAACGTTTCTTTTTTTTTTGGCAACACAAACAAAAAACATTTCTAAAATTAAAAATATCTCACCAGTTTACACATTGAATGAATGAAACAGACAAAAAAACATGTCTAACATTGTCTTTGGTTATGATCGGGACCAACCATTGGTACACACGTTCTTGATTTGGACCACAATATAGTGGTATACACATTGAGATCAAAGAGGGATTCAGAGAATTGCAAGATGAAATTTCAAAATGCAACTAAGAGCATTTCAAGAATAAAATAACACAATATAGAAAGTCAACCGATACAAATACAACATGAAGAAAACTAGTTTGAAATAACGAGGAAAATTACATGACGGGAGCCAAATTCAAACTATTTTGCGTACAAGCTACTAGAAAACTAAATACATTGGATGCGCCTCATATTCCACAAGCTATTGGAATAATAATTAAATTACTTTTCCCAATTTGAGCTAGTGGATAGGGTGCACCAACTACGACACTACCTTAGCGAGAGCATAACATGAACAAAAATTCTATTAGTTTTTAGAATAAAACATTAATATTTCTATATAATTATGTAATTAATTTTTACATTATACAGATAACCAAACCAATAAGATGATAAGTGTGCACAAAGTTCCTGAAGATTTTTTAAAGTTTTTCTTCTTTTAAAATAGTTTTTTTTTATTATTTTCTTCTTATACATTTTATAATAGTTAAATAAAATGATTGGAGAAGTGTTGAGAAATGATTCCTTGAGTAAAACTTGCAAATGAAAAGAGTGAAGACAGTGAGATGAAGAAGAAGCGTGAAGCACAAGAAACAATCAGGAAGAAGAGAAAGACAAGAAACGTGAAGGAAGGAAGGAAGGAAGAAGAAGAATAGTCAAGGTCAAAGTCAACAAGGAAACTAGTTATGTAACTAGTAGTTAAGGAGTGAGTAGTTAAGTTAAGATTTAGTTGGTAAGTAATATAACTAAGTCAGTTGCTAAGAGAGTTGGTAAGAGTTGTTAGAATAGTCAAGCTTTGGAGTGTAAGATTAGTCTAAGACTAGAAGTATGGAATAGGTTTAAATGACCAAGGAAGTATGGTAAGTGTCAGCAAGAAGTCTAATATAAAGACAGTGTCATCGTTTGTAAGAAAGAGTATGTAAGAATGAATGAAAAATCAGTTTGGTAAAACAAAGTCACATAAACAAAACAGAGAAAGAGAGAGTAAAACAGTACAAGTTGAGAAGAGTGAGGAGACAAAACTAAAGAACAAAACTGAAAGCAAGAGTGAATCTCAACATGGTATCGTGAGCTCACTTGATCGTGGAGCCTGTTCAAGAAAAATACAAGAAGAAGCAGAGTTAAAAGAAGAAGAAAGGAATGGCGATTAACCCGCAATCATCTCAACCGTGGCTGTGTTCGATGGTCGAACTACGAGTTCGGGCGGATGCGACAACTCGATGAACAAAGAACTATGGGAGGTGGTGAAAGATGGAGTTCCAGATCCTCCAACAAAGACTGCAGAAACATTTGAGACACCGAGGGAGACCATGCAAAGACGATGATGGGAAAGCACTCAAAGCCAAAGATACATCAGCTCTACAAATCATTCAACATGCTGTAGCAGATGTAATCTTTGACAAGATTCTCTCAGCAACAACAGCTAAACAAGCCTGGATCTCTTGGAGCATTCATACCAAGGAAATGAAAAGTGAAGATGGTAAGACTGCAGTCCTTAAGAAGAGATTTTGAAAACCAAGATGAAAGAAGGAGAGAGGGTGAAGGCTTACTCTGACAGGATTCAAGCTGTAGCTAATCAAATGAGAGCTCTAGGAGAAGGAAGATCCAACTTCGATATGGTGGTGAAGATGCTAGCCTCGATGCCAAAGAGCTACGCACCTCTGTCTTCATTGATGGAAGAAACTAAAGATCTCAACAGTCACATATGCTGAACTGATTGGATCTTTAGAAGAGAAAAGTTCTTTCAAGAAGAAGAAGAAGATTCGAAGGAGCATTCCATGCCGGTTCGAAATATGAAGATGGAAGAAAAAGAGAGAGCAAACTCAAGTCAGACAAGTTACAAAGAGAAGAGGTGGTGTGGTTACTGTAAAAAGGATAATCACAATGAAGATGTATGCTTCTTCAAGCATGGAAGAAACCAGTTTGATGCCAACAGCAGAGACATGAGAACTTGTTTCAGTTGTGGCAAAACTGGTCATTTGTCAAGAGACTGCAGGAGCAAGAGACCTGAACAAGCTCAAGCAAATCAAGAAGAAGATGGTGATGAAGAAGAAGAGGAGTACCAGATGTTCTCAGCAAGGCAAGAAGACAAAGAACCACTTGAAGAAAACATGTGGCTCATCGATAGTGGTTGCACAAATCATATGACCTCTAACGAGAATCTGTTCACCGAATCAACTCATGGGTCAATGTTCCAATCCGTGTTGGTGATGGAACTGTGATAATAACTAAAGGAAAAGGAGATATCGAGGTGGAGACAAAGAAAGGCGGTAATCATGAGAAATGTCTTCCTAGTCCCCAACATAGCCAAGAACCTACTAAGCGTTTCTCAGATGGTTGAAAACGGCTATGGTGTTACCTTCAAGGATAGAAGGTGTATCATCCATGACAAATCAAGAAGAAAGATAGCTGATATTGGAATGGTTAAGAAAAGCTTCTATCTTCACTTGGAGATAAGCAAACGACCAACCACAACTACTTAATCAAAGG
Source organism: Brassica nigra (assembly GCA_016432835.1). Lineage (NCBI taxonomy): Eukaryota > Viridiplantae > Streptophyta > Magnoliopsida > Brassicales > Brassicaceae > Brassica > Brassica nigra. The sequence continues at coordinate 7,226,361 of CM028247.1, read as the reverse complement.
CTACTGAATCAATGGCAAGTGAGGACGTATGTATCGAAGGAGCTGGGTACGCTGAAGTATCAAAACTACAATCATGGAAGATTGGAGGAGCTGTCAATGATGAAAGGCAGAGAAAAACAGAGTCTAACAAAGACAAGACTGAGATGAAGAAGATCAAAGAAGTGGTTCAAGGAATGAGAATGAAGAAATTGGTGATCAAAGAGGACACCAACCAAAGAAAAGAAATCATGCTTGAGAAAGAGAGGGAGCAAAAACAGATTGGCAGATCAGCTGATCAACACTCAAAGAAAGAGAAAGGAAGGAATGAAGAAAAGTCTCATGGAAAAGAAAAGATGGATCAAGAGCCAAAGCACAAAGGATTTAACTTTGGAAGTTTCAAGAAAATGGACACGTATGATAGGAACTGCCCACCAATGCAAAAGATTCAAATACCAAATGGGGAAGGAACAAGTGAGTTACGTGTATGTGGCAAGCCAACCACCAATGATAAAGAAGGGAACGTCACTGCGACGTCAACAAAGGTTCTTACATCAGAGGCAAAAGTTGCAGGAAGCAATGTGATATCAGTTCAAGAGGGAGCTGAAAAAATCAAAGTTGGAGAAGAAACCAAATCTGTCAAGATTCAAAGTGCAAGTAAAACAGAAAAGTTGAACATGCCAAGGAGCTATGCAAGTGTGTTGATGAGTCCTCCTCCAACAAACAACAAACAAAGAAGCTACTAAGGTAACTAACCTTAAAACTCGAAGTTGGAACTGAGGCAACAACTCAAGGAATCAAGAGGAGTGTTGAGAAATGATTCCTCGAGTAAAACTTGCAAATGAAAAGAGTGAAGACAAGAGATGAAGAAGAAGCGTGAAGCACAAGAAACAATCAGGAAGAAGAGAAAACAAGAAACGAAGGAAGGAAGGAAGGAAGAAGAAGAATAGTCAAGGTCAAAGTCAACAAGGAAACTAGTTATGTAACTAGTAGTTAAGGAGTGAGTAGTTAAGTTAAGATTTAGTTGGTAAGTAATATAACTAAGTCAGTTGCTAAGAGAGTTGGTAAGAGTTGTTAGAATAGTCAAGCTTTGGAGTGTAAGATTAGTCTAAGACTAGAAGTATGGAATAGGTTTAAATGACCAAGGAAGTATGGTAAGTGTCAGCAAGAAGTCTAATATAAAGACAGTGTCATCGTTTGTAAGAAAGAGTATGTAAGAATGAATGAAAAATCAGTTTGGTAAAACAAAGTCACATAAACAAAAACAGAGAAAAGAGAGAGTAAAACAGAGTACAAGTTGAGAAGAGTGAGGAGACAAAACTAAAGAACAAAACTGAAAGCAAGAGTGAATCTCAACAAGAAGCCATAAGTACTTAATAACATTTTCTTAAATTAATCTGGGAATATCCTAGACTGATGGAAGGATTCAAACTAATCCTTCAAAGAAAAGTGAAATCTGAATATTCGAATAAGACAAAATGTATGGTATTATATCTGTATAACCACACATGTTTAATATTATGAATTTTTTTTCAAATTCGGATCTCATCGGAATCTGGTTATCAATAGACCACCCACCCAGTGCCGGCCCTCAAAACTTTTCAGACCTAAAGCAATTTTAAAAAACAAGGCCTATTAATGGACAAAGATATTTAGATATTTCACCTTTAACAGATAAGATATATGAAAAATATAAGTATTAAGAGAAATGGTTGTGCAGACTACATGAAGATTTTTCCAAATTTGTGGTCGCTAAATTACTAAACCAAATAAAGGTCGAAAGCCTAAGTTTCCTTGTCTTCCTCTCAGGGCCCCCTCTGCACCACGCACCACCCATGTGTTTTTGGCTTAACAACAATATAGACAATAATTATAGTGATGGGCTGACAAAAAATATATTAAATCATATATTATTTTTAAAAATAATCATAAATACTATATGTCCAATCGAATAGACCGACATCATATGACTTATATTATTTGAATAATTGAATTAAGATATTTTGTTATGTTAATAATATGTGTGGATGCAGTTGCAGCCAAAATTGGTTTAGATGGGAATGGGAGATTACCGGTAAGCCATCTTGATGATATTTGGTTTATATGTTAAATAGAAAATTCAGTAATGATTTTTATTAACCAAGGCACTTTATCACTTTACTACGGCTTCAAGCGATCGCGTAGAGAGTAATACGCTTTCTCACTTTCGCCAGTTTTCAATTATTCAACAAAAAATATTATAGGTTTGGTTTCGTTTATACGGGTTATATCGCACGTGTAGATTCAGTCGGAACATGTTTGGACACTGACTGAATTAAGTGTGGGGAGAGCAAGTTCAAGAGAATACTTTCTGTGTAACATTCCGAGTTGTGATATATGAAAAGGTTTAAGAAAATTGATTTGACTACCTATATTACCAAAGTACACTTACCTTTTCGGGAGCACATCCCGAGAGAACTCAAGATTTAAGTGTTCTTGAGCTGGAATAGTTAAATGATGGGTGACCTATTGAAAAATGATCTGCGATATCGTGCGAGTGAGGCCAAAGCACGGAGAAAGGTCATGTGGTAATTGCAGGGTGAGTAAACAAAGATTTCGAGACTTGGAAAAATTAACGGACCGACGGCTGGAACGGGATGAGACCCAAGGACCGAGAGAGCGGGCGTGGATGGCCCATTAGCTGTGGGCGGTCGGGGCGTTACATTCTGTTTGTATACTGAAAGGAAAACACTTTTCCGTGCTAGATAATGCAGGGAAGAAGACCAAAGATCATGGTTGCTTGGGCCACCAGTAATGGGGATGAAGACGCTGCTTCTTTTATCATATCCAGGACTGTCCTTCCTGAGTGAATAAATTTGTATCCTCTTTTGCAAATAATGATGTTGTTCTATGCTGACTGCTGAGGCACATGATGCATACATAAACCCAGACCGATTTGGACAACGGATATTCAATTAACTGGGGATGCCTTGGCGATTTCACAAGTAGCTAGGTGTATTTTCTTCGTTGCATGTTGTTTTATAAGTCCTATGCCAGTTTCATACCCAACCTTTAAATCAAGTGGTTCTGAAAGCAGAGATACCGGATCCGGAACATAGCACGGATCTTCAAAATGTTCATCCTCACCAGGTTGATGGAAGACAATCTCTGTTGGAGGTGAGAAACCTTATAAACTACTGGTAGTGGACCCACTAAAGTACAGTGAATGGCGATGGGAGGACAAAACTGATGGGATTGTCAAAAGTACGTATAGAGGAAACCGACCACCAGGTTGGAGCCTCGAAAATTATCAAGTGCATGCCTCTCATGTTCCAGATGATTGTTCTTATCAAGAGTTGCATAATTAATCAAATAGTCTGTTTTTCTATATGCTGGAGTCCTGGATGATTAATCAAGTAGTTTTTCTAGAAAATGTACAACAACTGAAACACTATTTTACAAACAGAATATCCGGAAGAGAACACATTCATATGTTCCAAGTACAATAAACATCAATTAGAAACTTAGAATGATTGGAAAAACCAGAAGAAGATGAAAAAAAGTGAAAGCAAAAGAAAGGATCCGAGGCCAAAGCTCTCTGAGTCAGTAGACGTAGCAGAGGCAGGTGATGGTATAATGAGAAGGGAAGGGATCCATGGAGAGATCCAAGAAGAAGAGAAGACATGGAGAAGCAGAAGGAGAAGTAAGAGAAGGATTCCTACAATGAATGTTCCGGTTTGTAAGATTGGTAATATATAATCTTCTAATAGCAAGATAAGGTATGAGCCGCAGAGGATCCATCCGAACACTACGACTAGCACAAGTGGAACTACTGGCGACGGCCCTTTGCTCTCCATGTTCTCTCTATCAACCCTTAGCCCTGCGGTTTTATGTTGGCTTAAGGATCGCTAGCTACATGCATTTCGTTACTTTTATATTCGTATGTGACAAAGTCAAGTATTCATCTTCGATGAATTTTTTTAATATACATGATTTGTTTGGATGCATGAGGTTGGATAACCTAATTGAATCAAATTTCTTTTTAATATTCCATTATGTTTTATTCTTATATATGATCAGCTCTTATTACTTTCTATAGATTTACGTATATCATCTCCTTTTTATGAGTATACCAATCTACTGTAGTTTGTTTTATTTTGGAGAAACCAATCTAATTTAACTTCACTATAAATTGCTATTCAATATTCAAAGTTTACTACAACTTTTAAATGCGTTTTTGTACATTGTTTGTAAAAGTTGATTAAATGAAAACAAAATAACTTAAAACTCATGCATATGTTTTGCCAAATTGCTAAGCACATTATCTAATAACCATTTCCTTGTTGCTACTTTTACATTCTCCTTTCTTGAATTGTTCAACTGCCTCTACGTTTGATACGAGAAGATAAACAACCATCTTTGTCTAGGAGTCGGACACTTATTATAAGGATTTTTAGTAAAATTCTAAATAGATCCTAAAACAACTCTTCCACGAAAATACATTTAATTTTTATTATGTTAACATCTATTATTCTCTATCTAAAATACCGTGACGGAAGGTGATACACGTTAAAGTTTGTAAGTTTAAGGTTTAATTATAATGTTGAAAACTTATATAAAAATATTCTTCTGATTCAAAAATAGTTAAAAGATTTTATCACTAAAAATTATTAAATAAATCAAAACTTTTATTATCACTTTATAAATTATTTAAAATTCTTATAATTAATTTATAAGCTTTTAAAAGTAATTTATAAATCTTTATACATTACTTTATCAAACTAATTTATAAAACTAATTTAAAAATCCTAAATTAATTATCCTCAACACTTGAAAGAACTGAGGCTTGAAGATAACCCAACAAAAAAACACATCCTATAATATACTCGCAAACCTCTCTAAATATAAAAGACAAAGCTCTTCAAAAGTTTTGTCCAGAGTTTGAGACTTTGATAGTAAAGTTACATTGTTTAAAATCTACAGAAACAACAAAAATAACGGGAAACAATAAACATAACCCAAAACAAATCAGTTCCATCTTTTTGTTTTTGTTTTTCTTTTTGGGATACAGATAACTTATCAAGTTAGAAAGCTATACCAGTTCCTATAACGGTCTAACGAGCAAGTTCTTTTAGTGATCAGATCAGAGCTACAAAGGAGGGAACTCTTGATCATCCGTCAAATTGTATGATTGCGTACATGTTACCACCCTACATGCACATATATAGCACAATGAGTGAAGTAGTCACAGTGAAACGGATTTGATGATCAAATAATAATACTTGAATGACGTTTTAATGGCTAGAGAATATAGTGTACCGGTCTTCCTGTATGGAGGAGGGTATAGATGTTGTGATATCACTTTCCTCGCTGCCCTCAGGAGGGTCGCCTACTTCAGCTGGTAGAGGCTCATTTGGATGATCTATAGACCCACTGGTACCAGAGAAGCTTCCAAGTATACCAGCTTGACTCGTATCACAACAACCATTTGTTTGGTCGGGAGAATGATGAAGTTGATGGTGTCGCTCAGGCTCACGGGTGTTTCCCTCAAGGGAATTCGTTTCTGATGGCGAGCGTGCCATGCTACGGCGGTTGTTACGGCGGTTTCTTCTCCGGTGGAAGGGTCTATCCCTGTATTGGTTCTGCAGAAAAGGAATGTTAAGAAGCTTGGCCATTGAGAGGTCACATTTTTGATAGGAGTGTTAATAAGAGATGTGTTTTAAGTAAATACCATATTGGGGAAGTATGTCCCAATTCCTGGATGCTTAGTCAATTCCTCAATACCAAAATTAGCATTTGGAATCATCTGAGGGTTCATATGAAAGACAAGATCTCCATTGGCGTTTACTAGACCCAGGGGGGCATTCGGGATGAATGGCAGTGCGTATGGAAACACTTCCCATGAATTGTAAGTCGGAAGTGGAGACAAAGGACCGTTCTGGACAAATTCAAGCCAACAGCGTCCATATCGCAAAATGTTAAGCTGAGTGTCATAATCCCCTGTGAGGTCACACAGAAAATTTGGAGTGCCACCAGCATGCACCTCCTCTTTAACTCTTCTACAATCAGCATCCACCACGTTTCCGTTTAACGCTTCACCCTTTTTGATCCGATGGAGAGAATGATGCTTACCATTCAAAGGAGACACACTTTCCTTATCACCAACACACATAGATTTCATTGCATCTTCAGAAATCTCAAGCCTCTGCATCCTCCTCATAGCAGCAAACTCTTTCCCGTCTCCTCCATCATTTCCAGCAGAACCAGATGAACTGGAAGATTCGGATTCGTAAACCATTTGACCTTCTTGGAAATGGTTGGCAGCTGAGATAGGTGATATGGCATTGTACCTTACAGATGGAACAGCATCAAGGACATCCCGCCTCTGGTCACTCCTATGCTTGCGTAGCATGTTCGAGAAGAACTTGCGAAGCTCAAAACTTATGTCTTCCTCCTCTGACTGCAAAATGATTTTCCCAAGCTTCCGAGCACCAAATGTGAATGCAGTTCGTATGCGATTGAGGTTAGCTGTGTAAGAGAAAGCAATATCCATGAGCTTTACAATTTTATGAGTTGTCTAGACCATAAACTCCACGGACAAAGCATGCTAACATTAGAAGGAAAAATACTGCCATGGTTTAAGAAAAGAAAAGGAATCTCAACCTTTGTTCACGCTGCGACCAAGATTGTTATTTTCTTTAAGCGGATCAACGATATCAAGGTACTTTGATTGAAACACACGTGGGTGTGTCTCAAAACCTCGTGAAGGTACAGAGTACATCTCCAGACATTCCTTGAGGAATTCACTTGTCAGCAGTAGATCTTGCCCTCCATTTTCCGGAGTCTCAACTACATAAATCAAAGAAATGCAGACACTAAGATCACAAAAACCAAGTTCGTATTTTTATCATGCGCAAGTGGAGCGGTTGAACATAACTCCAATCCAAAAGAATTTTTTTAAAAAATTAAATAGATGTATAAATTAGGTGCCTAAAGCTTTAAATTCTTAATTATACTTCTAAATTTTTCAAAACAATTATACTATATAAATGTAGCTATTAACTTTTAAAATTATATCATGACTTCTTTAAATATACAGTTAACATTATTTGAAGAAGGTCTAAAAATAATTTGAGACTGACAAAACATCTCAAATTTACATAAACTTGAGCCAATGCTTACCAACAATTTCTGGTAGAGAGGAACGGCAGACTAGACCACTCAGGCTAATGCAATACTTATCCCAGTCAAACTTGCTGAAGTAGTCCAAGAATTTGCATAAAACCTGCGGAAAGCAAAAGCTCAGTGAATCACAGATATGAGACGACTAAACCATGATCTGTCGCTGAAGATGGCTTAACACTCTTACTGCTAGTGGACCATCCAAAGAAGAATGGAAAAGATGGAAAATATATAAGACCAACGTCTCCAGAGCATATGTGGAAATCAATCCATGAACAGCCCCGAGAATATGGCTCTCGTAGTAGCACCAAGCTTTGATGAGTATGATACTTCTCTTGAATAGATGGTCCTTTCCAATGAGGTGATCGATCTGCATAACAAAACCGTCAACATCAATCTTTGTCATCCTTTTGCTAATACCAACATTGTTCTAGGCAAATTCCCGTAAAACATGTTACTGCATGCATGTGATATTGCAAACAATTTGCAATATTCAAGAAAATCTATTGAATTAACAGGACATATTACCTTCTCGAGAAAGCACAGAGTAGAAATCCCACCGAGCTGATTAAAAGAGATATCAACCACAAGGTTCTGCACCAGACATGTCACAAGATTAACCTGCAGCAAGGAGATAACCAAAAAAAAAAAAAAAAACATGATCAGCATACAACACTCACGGCAGAAGCTGGTTTCAATAGTTTTCAAATTATAAAATAACATAAGAGATTAGATAAACAAACCTCAGCACGTATCAACTTCACATCCTTAATTATAAACGGGGAATCCACATTATGTTTCTCCCTCTCAAGCACAGAGACAACTTTGTGGGCCAGTTCATCATCGGTCCACGGTCCACCAAAAGCTGTGAGATCAAGATCTCCATCAGGAAGATACGTTTTCAATGGGACTGATCCAAAAGAATGTACCTGAAATACACATACATACACGTAAGAATCTTCCACTAGTAACAAAAAAAGCACATCCAAATGTCATAAGAACATTATTAACAAAGAATGTTTTGAACAAAGGAATGAACCTCGCATCCAAGTGCCATTTTGATAAATCTTTGCATATAATCAATCACATCTCTTCTTCGAGCCTCGGACACAAGTGTCGGATGAACCAGCTCTATAATCTCACGGATGACTTCCTCCGCTTTGTTCCAGAACTCCTGCTGGTTAGACGGAGACAGAGGCCGTGAAAATGAGGACGAACTCTGTTTCATTACAGAAGAATCATGGAGATCCGCAGCCATGGAGGATGACAGAAAATTCGATTGATACGAGAGCAAACGATTGATCAGAAAACGAGAGGAACCAGTTCGTTGTAAACTACGCCGCTCGAAATTGAATTAGGAGATGGGCCAAAACAAACAAGCGAGAACAAACGATAACGAATAGGATGTCTTTGGTTTCGAAGTGATTTAATATTCAAAAGGTTTGGTTATGTGTAATTGATGTTCTTTCTATCTTTTTTTTTTTTGTTGACTGCAATTAATAAATTTCTTCCAAACTCCTTGTGAATGACGATAAGCTTTTCTTATTCTTAAAGATGCAGTATTTGGAAAGGGAGACCAGCATTAACTAGATTTGAATTCTATGCACGATTTTGGAGTTTAGTTAGTGATTCGACAGTTATACATTATGTCTTTTTGATGTATTATGCGTTGGTCAATTATTAAGTTTGCTGCTCAAAGAAAAAACGAGTTGGTCAATTATTAAGAGATTTAGTTTCGATGTTTAGGCTATTTTCTTTGTTTTTATTTAGGTGAGGGTAGTCAATTTTGAGTTGAGGAGTCAACTTATGGATTTTTGGGCATTTTGAATGCTTCCTTATATTGTGAAGGGATTAGTTTTTTCTTTTGTATATAACTAATTTAGATATTAAATCAATTTTGGATAGTATAAAGGTTTTTTCAAATAACCGTTATTGTTAGTTAATATCTTATATTGTACCCGCGTTTTAATCGAAGAAATCGGTATAAAAATCTAATAATCACAAAATTAAAACAAACTAAAATCTTAACATTGATGTTTTTTTACTCAAATAACCGTTATTGTTAGTTAATACCTTGTATTGTACCTCCATTTTTACCGAAGAAGCCGATATAAAGATCTAAAAGTCATAAAACTGAAAACAAACTAAAATCCTAATATTGATGTTTTTCAAATAACCGTTATTATTAGTTATCACTTTATATTGTATCTACGCTTTTACTAAAAAATACTGTATAAATATCTCACAAAATTTAAAATATATTAAAATCTTAAGATCGATGTTTTTCAAATAACCATTATCATTAGTTAATACTTTCTATTGTATCCGCGTTTTTATTGAAAGAGTATGTATAAATATCTAATCTTCACAAAATTTAAAATAAATTACAATCTTAAAATCGATCTCTAATATTACGAAAAATTTATTGAAGTCAATTTTATCTGAAATCTAATCACAAGTATTCCATTCTTTTTCAAACTAGACATACTCTTAAAGCAGTTCTTCCTGAAATAAAAAAGGTTCATGCAAAATCTACCAGGACCAAGTATATGGTATCCTATGTTATTTTTATGACACAGTCTTAATCTAAAAATAGTGCATAACAGGATTAGGGAGGCACATGAGGTTATATCATGGAGCTTTGATGCAATGTTTTCTACTTCTTCCTTGCATATATTTTAGTTAGTGGATTGCCGAATTTTCGTCTATAAAAAATTAGTTGGTAGATGTTTCCACTCATGATTTTTTTCTTTAAAGGCTTCGATATTTCTTGCTTTACATATCAAATCATCCATATATATATATCATCTATATTCTCTGTAGGTGGGAAAACTTATGTTTTATGTTTCAAAATAAATAATTCATACGGTATTTTGATATAAAAATATACTCGGAAAACAATCCAGAATAATATAAAGGGTTGACGCTCTATTTCCCCCTGAGAAGTATCATATATCACCAGTTCCACACAGACTTTAAGCCACGTTCTATTTCTCCACCGAAAAAAAGTTCGAATCCCGTTTCCCCCCAGATAAAAAGATCGAATTCTATATCTCCACATCGTCAAATTTAATGGTTTATGTGGGTGAACCAGAATTAACTCGAAACAAACCAATTTCAGACATAACCAAACCCGGTTGAAAATCGGATTTATGACCCGAGAGCATTGTTTTAACCCGACCTATATCCTTTAAAACTTAAAAAATCCCCAATTTCAGAAACCTGTTTTGCGATAAACCCTAAAAAATTGAATTGGAGGAATCAATTTGTGAGAGAGAGAGGAGAGAAATTGAAAGATGAGTGATGTTTCTGGAGCTTCAAGTGGGTCAATTGTGCGTTCAAGGAGACAGATCGTGGGTGTCCCAAAACAGTGTTGGTGCAGATATGAAGTAGCGACATTGATGTCAAAATCTGACAAAAATCCATACCGTCGTTACCATAGGTGTGCTTTTGCTGCTGCGAAAAGGGTAATGTTTTAATGTTTACTCCAAATGCTTTGAATCTGCAATAACCCAGATTCTAACTTGATCTATTTTAGCTTGAGAATGATAATCATTTCTTCAAGTGGGTGGATGAGGCTTTGTCAGAAGAGATAGAGGCTTTGAAGAACAAAACGAGTAGGATCGAAGAATTAGTGAAAGAAATCCTGATGGAACGAACAGAAGGTGAGAAGAAGGTATTTGAGAAGATGGAAATGAAGCTTGAAAAAGAGATTTTTGAGAGAGTGGAGGACGTGTTGGTCGAAGCGAAGTGGAACATGAAAAAAATGTGTGTTGGTGTTGTAATAGGTTGTATGCTTGGGGTTGCTATAACCAAACTTGTGTGATGAATCTCATTTCAGTTCAGCTTGTGTAATGCCATGAAGTAGTATGATCTTGTACTTGACTCTGTTATGTTGTTTAATGAAATTGCTGTGTTTTTTATACATTGATTCATGTTCATACATAAAGGATATAACTCCAAAATAACCCGAAAGATTGTTGTTCATACATAGAGAAAATACCATCAAAATAATCCGAAGGATTCTTGTTCATACATGAAGATGACAAAACTCAAAAGCATCGTCCTACATCTTGTTCATACATGGCAATGACAAGATAAAAAAAAAACAAATCCGAAAATGAGAGAAGACACAATCCAAAAAAGATACTTGTGCTCTTAAGCTTGTGAAGATTCACCTTGACTGACAAAGTTTTGAGATGGTTCGGCTTGTGTAGCCTATAAAGATCAAGAAACAAGATGTATATAAATTATGAAAAGAGACTATAATAGATACAAATCTACAATGAAGGGGTATAATGAACCATACCTTCTTATGAAAACGAGCGTTATGGTGAGATGCACCACAAATTCCACAATGCATAGTGCGTTTCAAGGCCTTTGGTTTCTTCTTCACAGGAGATTCATTTTTACCTTTTTTTCTTTTGTCTTTCTTCTCCTTCTTTTTGCGACCAGGCTGGTCTGGCTCAGGAGCTGGATGCACTTCAGGAGCTGAAGAAGTTGGCCAAAATCGTGTTCCTCTTACTGGCGTTATACCCTCTTCATATGTCCTCCTCCACATGGTTGTCCGAAACCAGTGACAGACGAAATCCTCAGCCTCTAGTGTCCTATTCAAGATGACACCATATCCATGTTCACAAGGGATCCCAGTGATATCCCACTTCCTACAAGTACATGTTCGCTTCTCCAAATTGACACGGTAAGAACATGCGTCAACGTTCACTAACCACATACCATTTGTGCTTCTATAAACCGTACACTGTGATGCTTTTTTGTGCTCCAAAGCGAGTATGTCAGTCACGTAAGGGGTACATATGCTTTTGTGGTCTTGAGCAGTCACATCTCTAACAGCAATACGCACCATTGCAAGACGTGCAATGGTTTCCAACATCGGCACTAGAGGCTTCTCTCGAGCTTTAACAATGGAGGAATTGAAGGATTCAGTTGAGTTGTTCTCAACATCTTCACAATAGTTTCCTAGTTTGAAGAAAGCTCTAACCCAAGTAGGCGGATTAGTCTTCATCACATCTTCAAACACTTGTGAATCATAGTTGAACAACCTATCTAGATTCTCCTTATACTCCGCCTCATTGTAGCTCCAAGCAAGTTGCCAAATATGTGACTTCAGCTCAGTCTTCTTTCCATGTTTACCTTTGATGTTGCCATAAATGTGTCTCACACACATTCTATGCTCCATCTTTGGAAGCTCCAACCGAACTGCCTTGATCAATCCCTGAAACCGACCACACACAAACATCAGTGATATTAAACACAAAAATATATTACATAACAATTATTAAATGACCATAACCTTACCTTTTGACGATCAGAGACCATAACATAGCCATCACCATCTTTTAAACCTAAATCTGCCTTGATTTTCTTCACAAACCAGACCCAATTAGGAAAGTTTTCTACTTGAACAACTGCCCAAGCAATAGGGTAGATTGCATTATCCGCATCTCGACCAAGAGCTACTAGCAACTGCCCTTTAGTTTTCCCACGTAAGAAACAACCATCCATTCCGATAAGAGGTCTACATGTCTCTTTCCATGATCTCCTAAGGGCATCAAAACACACATAGAAGCGGTCGAACACATCTTTTCCTTCATTATTTCTTATGGTCTGAACTTCTACTGAAGAATTGGGGTTGGACTCGAGAATCTCAGCAGCATAGTCTCGGAGTCGACCAAACTGAGCATCATACTCCTTTTCAATCCACCTCCTTGCTGTGTTTCGGGCAGCTTGACACTGTGATCTAGAAACCGTGATCTTCCACCTCTCTCTGATCAATTCTTCTATCTTCATTGGCATGAAATAATCTGGTTCTTCTCTTATCTTATCAACAAACAGCCTAGCTATCACAGGAACCTTCAACATCTCGCACACTCCATTCGGAACACAGCTATGTACATTCTTGTACACTTTAATATACCATCTCACTGGGTCTCCTTTACACGAGCAGTAAACACGCCATTGACAATGTGAATCTACATTCCGACCAGCACAACTAAAACCAAGTTTGGTTTTGTCATACCTATACTGCTTTATGTTGCGTCCTGTCTTCAGAGCGTAGTCCAAAACCGCTTCTTTGAATGCAACTCCATTGAAGAATACTTGCCCCTCAAATAGATTTCCGTCACCTCTTCTAACTCGATAACGTTCTCTTGTCTTCTGTCGCTTCTTTTGCTTCCCTTCATCATCGCCATCCTCCTCATCCTCATCTGCATCACTGTCAGTCTCAGTATCAGGGTAAATATTGTGCCGGATGGGAGGTTCGTCGGTGAACGCAGCTACATCTTCTTCAACCCGGTAAGCGTTTCTCTCCATCTCTTCTTCGTCGTCTGATCCATCCATTGATTCATCCCTTAGAGAAGGAATCATGTTCTCACCGACTGTAGACATTGATTTCGTCCACAATCGATCTCTATCTCTCCAACTCTTTGATTTTTCGTCACTTCTACTTCAATAGTTTTTAGGGTTTTTGGTGTCGATGAATGTAATTGGGGATTTGGGGTTTTCTAATTTTCGGGTTAAACCATTTGATATTTGGGTCCTAATCGGGTTTAAATCGAGTTTTAATCGGATCTTAGATGGATAGTTTTGGTTTAATCATGATTTCGGTTGGGCAACGATTTAATTATGAACATCAAACCGAGTTTACCCGTATATCCGTTTGGTGTAAAAATTTGACGATGTGGAGATATAGAATTCGATCTTTTTATCTGGGGGGAAACGGGATTCGAACTTTTTTTCGGTGGAGAAATAGAACGTGGCTTAAAGTCTGTGTGGAACTGGTGATATATGATACTTCTCAGGGGGAAATAGAGCGTCACCCCTAATATAAAATACAAACTAGCCTAACCTTGAAGGTGCCCCCAACTAATTCAAAATGTATGATAATGTTATCAATTAAAAAAAAAACTCTAGATCCATCATTAGTTTCAATTTCGGAGATATCAGCAAGGTTTTCAATTGGCCTTTGTATCCACATTTTTCGAGATGTAACCGTCAAAAAGAAACTACACTCAAAAACCAAAATGCACGGTACTGGTCAAATACTGAGTCAACATGTTAGATTGGGCTAAAGTTTTGGCCCAATAAGAGTGCTCTATCAGTTGCTCATCATCATCATCATCATCATCATCATCATCATCGTCTAATTTCCTCCATTTCCAGGCAAAAAATTCACGGAAGAAGCATGGATTGCGGCGGGAATTGTTGTGGTGGCAGGATCGCATCCGTGGAACTCGTTGATCCAAGCTCTACTTCTGATATCACTATCATTTCCAGACCAGGAGATATCGTCGCGATGAGCAAGATGGGGGAGCATCACTCTGTTCGTATCATATTAGCTGAGCTTACTATCTAATTTGAAGGATCTGTTGATTCTCTTGTAGTCGAGAACGACTTGGCATGATGTGATCGGGAAGCATTGCCCCGATCTTCGCTGTTAACCGCGAGGTACTGCGAATATGATTAGGTTTTTGATGTTTACGGATTATAATACCTTTTCTGGAAATTAGATTGAATCATGTTAATTGTTTGTAGGTGTTGATTGATTCCCATAGCAAAACCTATTTGGCTACACTGGGAACAGATCCTTATAAGATGTGAGATTTAATGCTCAGATTATAATCTTGAATAGCCGAGTTTGATGCTTTGAGTTGAGATCGATGTGGCCATGCTAGTGGATAGTATCTAGCAGTTTCTTGTTGTTGCTGCTGCTCAAGTAGCTAATGATGAAGATACCAGTGATGATTGTGTCACATCTCAGACTGTTTTTGATTAGAGTAGGAGCCATTTTTGTATGGTAGGTATTGTTAGCTCTTATTTGTTGCAGATTGTGTTCTTATTAACTCTTTCTGCTGTTGTTGAATGTGGAGTACGACGTTGATTTGTCCACAGCTTCTTCTTGTTTTTACATTATTCATGTCTTAATATGAAGTACTATGTTGATTTGGGCTTCAGCTTCTCCTTCTTTTGTACATTAGTCATGTACTCATGTGCTGATCTCGTGTCTGATCTGTGGTTATGGATGACTTCTACATGCAGAAAATTCCAAGTTGGAAGTGAAAATTTTCTTATTTGGCTTTTGGTGATAAATCGTAAGAGCTTAGAAGTTCCAGTGATTGATGTCAATTTGGTATGTTTAGCATTGAGTCATTTGTAAGCTTTGCCTGATTAGTAAATTTGGTATATATAGCATCGATTTCGAGTCATTTATAATTGCTTGATCAGTAAAGTTTCTCAGCTTAGCATTGGTCTGAGTCATTTTGGTGTGGCTTGATTTTTTCTTCGTTCGCACAGAGATTCCGGAGGAGATTTGCTTGGAGTCACAGCTCAAGTTATCGATATGCCTCTTAGCTGTACGTAATACTCCTTATCTAGCTCATTTTTTTCTCTCCTGATTTAGGTGTCTCCTTATCGTCTGTTTTCTGTATGAATGAGTGAATTTTGTCTGAACTACTAAATACGAATCTGGCCTAACCAGATATGTCAAGTCTAACGCTCAAATCTGAAAACTCAAGAATATATGACTTATTTGGTGGTAGCTTCTCAATTGTGATGCCTTTTTTGCTTAAATCCCATGTCGTATGCCTAGTTAATTTCCCTGCTTTCTATTATATCTAGGGTCTTACATTATCTGGTGAAAGTTATATATTCACCTTCTTTGAGGCATTGGTTGTTAAAATACACACACACATATATATAGGCAGTTTGTTTGATCGTCTTCATTTTCTTTTCTGCTCTTACCTTTGTGTCTATTACACAGGCTGTTATAATTCATCTTTCTAGTGGCATCACCACATGAAGTTTACATTGTCATGGTCATCTATGCTTCCATGATTTTTTTTGTTTCGTAAAATGTTTATGTTAAAAGGATTTGATAATGAATCTCATAGTTTCAAATATTGAAAGGTGTTTTTTGTCTGAGCTGAGATTTTCTTACCCATGAACAGATTTGAGTACACATCCGGAGATCCGCAGACAGTTCTGGGATCCTCAACACTGGCCAAAACATGTTCTTATTAGAAACACATGGTACACTAACTTTGTTGACCTTTTTTCTCCTCTCTCCTTGATAATAAGCTTATGCTAACAGTCAAGTAGCAGAGTTTCAGAAACATCATGTTACTGATATTTAGCCACTACATTGTGACGCAGGAAGGAACAGTCAGAGATTGATGTCTCCTCAGGATTTTATGTCCTCTTTGGCTCAGGTAAATCATCTTTGTTATTTGCTATTCAATATGAAAAATAGGCTGTTGCTAAACGACGTTCCTGTCGTTTCTAATTCAAACAGTATCTTTCTTTCTTGAACCTAACTCTTGTAAATACTGTTGTAGGTTTGTAAGAGAGACGGTTGTGGAAAGCAGCTCGAATATTGAAGAATTTAAAGACTGACTGAGAGTCATAGTCAAAAGTATATGTATACTAATCAATATGATTTAACCTAATCTACCTTACTGATGAAGAAAAACAATTCCAGAAAACGTAGAAATTTGATCAAAGTTGAATAGTCGAAAGCAAAACTATGTCTTTGCCATAGGTTGTTCCCAAACCATGTTCTGGAAGAGAATCAACACTAGTTTGTAAGTATTCTTGCGAAACAGAATGAAAACGAGCCCCTTGTATCTCCAAAGGAAACAAAAGGAATCAACAACTTGCTGGCATAAATTGCAAGAAATTAACTTTCATGTAACGTACATATAAAAGATTTTGTTATTTTGAAAACCTAAATATCCAATTTTTTTTTGAATTATACAGGTATTCTAGTGCCAAAAAAGAGTTCTAGACTAGTCATATGTTGCCACATATAGGTCTCTCTGCTTCTGGCAATATCGAAATGTTAATTCCTCTTACTGGTCGGGACTCGAATTGGGTATTTTTAATATCCAGTTTACTCTATTTATCTAACAAACTCTGTTCTTCAGTTTTACCTCCATGCATTAATTCTATAACTACATCAAACGTTGGTTACAATACAATTTGCTAAGCTGGACATAATATACTGATTGGTTTTTTACGTGTATACAAGAATGATCTACACTTTCTGATCTAGTTTATAGATCTGATCTGACAAAAAAAAGAGAGAACAAAACGGAGATCAGTATGTAGTAGTTGACATAGATTTAGTAAACTAGTATATAAAAACAAAGATGAGAAGAGAGTAAGCAATGTATTAAATGAAACCAACCACCAACTATACTCACACCGCTCCCCTCACTTTCATGCATTTGCCCTCTTAGCTCTTCTCTATATAAACACAATCCTTATTAGCTCTCTTTCATCATCCAAATCCATTCCTTACTTAAGAAAAAAAAAAGAAATACAAAGAGTTGAGATTATGGAGGGGCTCTTAAAGTTCTCGACGTTGGTGATTGTGTGCATGCTAGTGTCCGCTCCAATGGCGTCCGAGGCAGCAATCTCGTGTGGCGCAGTCGCCAGCAACTTGGGCCAATGCATTAACTACCTGACCAAAGGTGGCTACGTTTCTCCAGGGTGTTGTTCTGGCGTTCGGAGGCTCAACAGCATGGCTCGGACCACCCTTGACCGCCAGCAAGCTTGTCGTTGCATCCAAGGAGCAGCTAAAGC
Source organism: Brassica nigra (assembly GCA_016432835.1). Classification (NCBI taxonomy): domain Eukaryota; kingdom Viridiplantae; phylum Streptophyta; class Magnoliopsida; order Brassicales; family Brassicaceae; genus Brassica; species Brassica nigra. The sequence goes on along the minus strand of CM028247.1, from coordinate 7,208,625 downwards.
CTTGGGTTCTAGACTTAACTCACGCCGTGCTGCTGGTCTTCCTGGTGCTTGCCGTGTTAGGATCTCTTACCCCATCAGCGCAAGAACCAACTGTAACAAGTAATATACTCTCACTTTATCTACTTCATTTTACTTCAGAGTTGTGTATTATATAATTTTATTTGGATTTTAGTAGAGTGTTACTAACCACATAACCATGTGTTTGATGTATTTGGTTGTTGTAGCGTCAGGTGAACATGAGAGGATATAGAAGTTGAAGGGTTTATCATACTATGGTTGAGAGAGTATTAAATAATAATTAAGATGTCACTAGTATAAGTGTATCCAATCCTATTACTGTTATGTGTTGTGTTTTAGAATTTGCGTGTTTCTTGTCTTTCTTTATATATATGACGGTCCATTCAACTGGTCGTCTATGTTATGTATTCCTCTATTGATATATGGATTTACGATATGTATTGTTTCCATCTTGTTTCCACATTCTGCTTTTAATGCATCACTACTTCCGCACGTATATATAAACTAAGACCGACACTAGGTTTTCTTAACACAAGTATGATCAGACTGGCTTAACTAGAGGTAAAAATAATAATTTATAATCACTATTAAGATAGTCCACTGGATCAACTGTCATGCTTTAAGTTTGCGAGAAAGATCGTCACTATATAGTATATATGAGGTGAGACAAGTGATCCTCACAAACACAAGAGACTTGACTCGTAAACAAGATCAGTCTTTATGTAGTTTCTTCACACTCTGATCATTACTTCTTCCCTTTCATTTCTCACTCTTTCGCTTGTTCTCTTATTACTTGTTGGCGAGTGTGTGAAGGAATAAGTTGTGAGAGTGTGAAGAACTACATAAGGATTGATTTAGCAAGCATGCAATAGTCAGATTATATTTAAAGTAGGTTTTATCATGTCAATTTACAATCATTCAAATTAACAGCTTTGCCTACGATAGACGTCGTCCTAATCTCTTAGCCCGTCTATTTGTTTTACATCCTCTACTCTTGTCATTTTCCCTTGCTATCTAGTAGGAGATCGAAAAGAACGACCATTATGAAAAACATAAAGATAAAGATGTAACTTGTAAGAGATCTAGACGAATCAGAAAAAAAAATCTGAAAAGACTAAGAAGTATTAGGAAATATTGAAAAGAATAGATATGTTAAAAATTTGATATTAATCTACTATATAGTATTAATTACGCATTAATTTAAGAAATTACGTTAACGGTCCGTAACAGCTGATGCTCATGATACAAATTTTGCTAAGTAATCTCCAATAAAATCTCCAACTCTTAAAACCATTTGATGACTAATTTCGTCCATTTATTTTTTTTTTGCTTGGATAATTTCTATTTTTTCCTTATCTTTTTATTTATATCCTTGGACTGTCACTTGATTATCATTTTCGGTTCACATGTCCACAATCTTGTTAATCTCTTGGACTCGTATGAGTGGCTTCATAATATTTCTTTACTGTCATAATAACTAAATGATTTTACCTTTGCGGAAAATGTTTTTTTTTTGGGTGTGGAAATTTGTTTAACGTAATTTAGTCTTTGGGTAGTATATTCATATATGCTTTCCTCTTTGTTATTATAATGTTAATTTACAATATCCACTCTGTTATAATCCTGTATCTATCTTTAGTCAACCCAAGTAGAAATATCTATTTAGATTTCTGGTGAATTACATCTTCAAACTCAACTACCCAAGATCGGGAAAGCAATGAATTAACATTGGAATATGTGTACTTTGATGTTTAATATTATTTTTTGGTATTCATTAAATTTGCATGCATGAGAAACTAAGCATAATTAACGGGGACGCATGACATTCATGAGCTTTCCCAATTATAAAAACCTCACCGATCGACGATCTCAAGAAAGTAAAAAAAAAATTCAAAAAAACAAAAACAAAAAATGGTGTTTCCTTCAAAGATCATCACATGCCTCCTCGTCCTAACAGTCTACATGGCAGCCCCATCAGAGTCAACCATAACGTGTGGGACAGTGACAAGCACACTGGCACGGTGTGTAGGCTACTTGACCAACAGTGGTCCATTGCCATCAGACTGCTGCGTGGGAGTCAAATCATTGAACCAAATGGCTCAGACCACACCGGACCGCCGACAAGTCTGTGAGTGCCTTAAATCTGCGGCTAAGGATATCACTGGCCTCAACACCGACCTTGTGGCCACGCTCCCTACAACTTGTGGTGTTTCAGTTCCCTACCCCATTCGTTTTAGCACCAATTGTGACAAGTACGTCTCCATAACTTGTTCGTTTGCTTGTTTCATATTAGGTTTTTTTCGAATGTGGAAATAACTTTAAAGCTTTATTATCTTAGAAAATATCTTGAAAGTTCATTATACACTCGGCTCCAAAAAATACATAAAGTTAATGAATATATAGGACCTTATTAAACTACAACATAAATACATATCTCGAAACTATCTTGTATATAGCAAACTAAAGATTACGAAGATAAAAAGTTACGAAGAACAAACTACAAACAAATCATTTCATTTTTGCTGTAAATGTCAATATTTGTTTCGGTGTGATTTCTTTACAAAGATATATTCATAGACAATCATTTATAGAGAAATCTGTTGTTCTCGTTAAAAAATTCAAAGACAATACAATTCTTTACAATTATGACACAATTAGCTAATTAGATCATCTCTAACAGTAGTTAAAATGTCATATACTATCGGTAGCAATTCACACTCGTAAAAAAAAAAAAGAGAGAAAGCTGGTGATGGTGCACAAAAAAAAGAAAAGAGAAAGCTGATGATTTTTTCTATTTATTTTTATAATAAAAGTAACACACTGATAATCCTTCCATTTTTGGTTGATTGAATGAATATATAAATCCATTTGGAGTTTCTGTCCTAGTGCATGGTCTCCAGTGTCATGACACATTTATTGTTTTGGTATGTCGAATGTTGCAGTATATCGGCTGCAGAGTGAAGGAGGCAAGAGATGTACGACCAATCAAAGTTGCAAGCTTTTAACTTAAATAATAAGTACTATGCTGCTACCTCCCATGTTATGACTTCATTTTCTTATTATGTAATCATCCATTTCATATATGGTAATAAAGACAAAGAAACTCCTTCTCGTTCTGTTTTTTCCCGGCACTTTGATGATGTATGTACGCCTACCGTAGTACCATGAGGGATACTGGATACAGCATACTGTTTTACTTTTAATATGATCAAATACAATGCATGATATTTTAATTTTTCTTTTTACTCAACACGGCATATAAAATCCTAAATTAGCATAACCCACCCATGCAGACATTATCGATAATTGCTTGCACGTTCTATCCAAAGATGGCATACACCGTTCAATCAAATAACACCTAATACATAATTTAAAAGAGGCTGCCCTTTTTGTGAGGATTGAACTCATTATCTACAAGATAGAAGCTCTCAAACTATTATACCAAATAAACTATTCTACGTTTGATATCCTTAGTTCTTTTTTAAACTTGGCACTTAAAACTAGCCAGGGGTAGACACACAAAACGGCTATCCATAGTTTTGAAAGTATTCGTGATTTGTCTACTCCGTCCAGATGATCAATTTTTTGGTTTGTATCTACTCCGCAACCATCTCAATAACCACTATCCCGATATTCGAAAAAAATATATTTTTTCACACCGGATGTCAATACAACTGAAGGGACGACAGACACATGTAGAAACGGTGAGTTGGGTTACAATTTTAGGCTTTTCTGAGATAAGGAAATAAATATGGACATTATGGCTTAAACTCGATCGTGCCATGACGTTAAGTAAACAATAAATTCACTTCTCAAACACGTAATATATGACCGGTTATTATGGGTGGTGGATTCATGATGCCACGCTTCTCAGCCCACTAAATAATCAAAATTGCTTAATAATTTTGTTTCCAACTAAATTTGCAATTTTCTTCAATTTTTGTTGAATCAAAATTAAAAAAAATCAAGTATTTGATTATTAGCTAATGCAAAAATTCATATCAAATAATCCGTTTTTTATTTTCTGTAGGAAAGAAATATTGAAAAAGAAAAAAAAAAACGAGAAATATGGGCCTGAATAAAAGTTATATGAAACAAACAACAAATGGGCTTTCAGAAACTACGGGTCAAGTAGTTTATCAGAAGGCTGCCGTACACTCGTCAAACTCAACTTGTCTCGGCGATTTGATCCAGTTTTCAGACTCACGACCATCTCGAACCGCCACCGTTCGTCTCCGCGTCGATCTGTAACCAGATAAAAAAACCTGTCGATAACGACCATCAGATCTTTTTTTTTTTTGCGTGAAATCTAATCTTGGCGATTCGTAAATCGCCCTGACTGTGTGATCTTCGAATCTGGTATGCGTTTTGTAAGTCTACTCATAACACCCTGAAGAATGCGCGGAGTTTCAAATCTAGAATCGAATCAAGCGATCGAGTCATAAAAATTAAGGTTTTTTACATTCGATCCTGCTGCGATGGATAGAAGTCTGGTTCTTCTTCTATTGATTCTCTTCTTCGTCTCCAATGCTTCATCTCGGGGTTTAGCAGATGAACAACAACCACCCAAAGATTCTTCCAATTCAAACTCTACACAAGTAAAAGTCGTCTCCTTTTTTTTATCTCCCGTAATTGCTTTCTTTCGTTTGATCTACTAGTGTTAAGGGTTATTGAAACAATGTGTCTATGTTTCTGCTTCAGAGTCCTCCTTTACCTAATGTTACACCACCCATTGGAGATGTAAAAGCCAATGGAACCTCGTCACTGCCAACTAGTAACTCGACGAGTGCTGATCCTAAGGAGCCTGATTCTGCGAGTCCACCACCACCACCACCACCGCCGCCGACGCAACTGCAAGCTGAAGGAGAGAAGAATGTCACGGTAGTGTCTAATACAACGGAGACGGGGATAAGCCCGCCTCCAGCGAACCAAACAGATAGCGTGGTTAATGGAAAGTTACTGGATAAGATGGCGGCGCCGCCTCCTCCGAAGAGTGTGGAGAGTGGGGAAAATGGGAAGGTGGCGGAGACCGGAAACCCGCCTCCGCCTAAAGATCCTGAGAAGGTGGATGAAGCTAAGGGGAGCTCAGAGTCTGCCATTGCTGAGACATGTGCAGGGAAGTCTAAGATATGTAGAACTGAGAATTCATTGGTGGCCTGCACTTTGGGCATTGAGAAAGGTACATTTTGTGTAGTAGTGCTATTTCCTTTGATTTCTACAGAACCTGTATTCAATTTGAACTTTCTGTGAGTGTCAGTATACTTAGTTTAGCATTCAAAGCTCTGTTATTGAAAGCAGAGGACTTGCTCTTAAGCTATTGGTTTCAACTTCCATTCGAAATGATATATCTTTGGCATGTGCTTTCCTGTTAATGATTCCAATTTAGATAGGCCGTGCTAGCTTCTTGATTAAATGCCAAATATATCAGGTTTTGCTTGCAGCGTGGGGAGATTTTCATGAAAAATGGTTGGACAAGTTGTAAATGGATAGTTGTTTTCTATGGTATTCTTTGTGAGACTCATCTTGTTGAGGACTAGAAACTAGAAGATGCTTTACTTTATTATGAAGCGTCATTGCTAACTCAAAGTCCCAAATTAGTAGATGTTTGAGATTAGTGTGTTGCGTTTCTTTGTAAATGAGTGTGATCTCAGCGACACGAAGCTTAAATTTAAAAATAAGAACTTTAAGGTCCGTGCTTCATCTGTTCTGTTTTCTCCGTTAGGTTTTTGCTTGAGTTGATTGTTTTTTTTTCATTCGTAAGTCGTGTTTTATTCTTGCAGATTCTTCGAAATGGTTGATTCTAGTTCAAAATGAAGGTGAGGAATCTTTAAAAGCAAAAATTGTTCTTCCAGCTAACTCTTCACCAGAGCTGACACTGACAAAACATCAGAGTCAAAGAGTAAGTGTTTTACATGCTTATTCCATTTATAAAAACCGTTACCTTGGACTTGTGTTTCTCTGGAAGTCTAAACTACTTTGTGATCTTTGATGATACAATGCAAATGTTACTCTAGTAATCAACCTTCTTTCACTTATTTGACTGAAACTCTTGTCTCTCTATGCACAGGTGAACATATCCATTAGTGTAGACACAAACAAAATCGTACTAGACGCAGGGAAAGGAGAGTGTGTGCTTCACATGTACCCACCAGAAGCAAACACCTTATCCATCCACCTTCCTTCTTATGAAAAGCTAGTGACGCCCATCAACGGCGCCTACTTCTTAATAGTATCCGTCGTTATCTTTGGGGGAGCTTGGGGATTTTGTCTGTGTCGGAAGAATCGCCGTGCAGACAACGGAGTGCCTTACCGTGAGCTAGAAATGAGCGGAGGGCCAGGCTTAGACAGTGTCCACGACGTGGAGACAGCGGACTGGGATGAGGGATGGGATGATGATTGGGATGAGAATAACGCTGTGAAATCCCCTGGTGGTGCAGCAAACAGTGCCAGGATCTCTGCCAATGGATTAACAGCGAGAGCTTCAAACCGAGACGGCTGGGATAATGACTGGGACGACTAGTAAATTTTTTTTGTGTGTGGATGGAGAAACTACTTAAAAGAGTCATAACCTCTGGGATACAGATTCCTGCAAAGAAGACAAGGACAGAGATACAGAAAGGTTTAATGTATACGCAAAGCTTTTAATTTTTTTCTTTTGTACCAGAACCTGTTGTGTTTTGTTTCCGACTCTTTAGTCTCTCCTATTTTGTGTAACTTATATACCAAGGGCATTCAGTTTTGTAGTTTTCCTTCTATTTGTTATTGTCTGTCACATCTAAATCGATTTATCTCTATAATCTTTGATGCTTTTGCCATTTTCCCTGAATGTATTGGAGCTTTGAGTGTTACAAATCATCGAGAATCTGGGAATTCCTCCAACTTCGTGTATCCTTTTCATATTCAAAAACAAGACGAGAGCCACATCAGCCCCAAATGAGGTCAAGGATTAAAAAGCCCATGATTACGTAACCTAAACAAATTGAGTTCTCAAACAAAAACAGGACCCAGTCTTTCGCTTTACAATGAGTCAATGAGAGGGCCAGCTCAGAGACGAGGGGGTCATCCTCACTCGTCACCGCAGAGGAAAAAAACACGCGTTTTAAAATTCTCTTTGTTTTCGTACACTTACGAACGAACTTTCCATCCTTGTACCAAATCAACATTATACTTGCACGGTTGGGTATGTAATAAATAATAATAACAGCTGTTACCCTTAAGAGTACTATCGTCACCTCAATCTTCTTATCAAGCCGGGCTTCAATTCAACTAGCCCTCTAATATCTAAACGAAAGATATCACTACCATTAATTTAATTTAAACTAACGTTTACGCGTTGAGTAAAGCAACAAAGCTGTCTGTTTCTGACATTCTGTCGTGTCTTAACTCTACTTACCTCCACTATTTTTCTCTCCTGTTTGATTAATTCTCTGTTCGTTACGAACTTCTCTCTCCTCAAAATATCTCTGTCTTCTCCAAATCTCTCCGTTTTAATTCTGTTAGGTTTCTTCACCGATTCTCAAGGTATGTTTAAACTTCACTCTCTCCTACTACTGAAACCAGCTTCAGTTCCACTCTCTGTCTTTGTCGATCTATAACCTTTCCAATTTTAAATCTGTAAAGTTTATGTTTGCTTTCCTCTTTGGTAGATCAAGAAGACCGTTACTGCTCTGATCGATGAAGATCAAAAAGGGACGATCACCCCTCTTCCTCCTCCTCCTCCTCTTCTCCTTATCTTCTCTAACCTCAGCCGCTGATTACACTCCCACGGACAAGATCCTCTTGAACTGTGGTGGCTCCTCTGATCTAACCGACACAGATAACCGGACATGGATCCCCGATGTCAAATCCAAGTTCTTGTCTTCCTCCGGAGACTCCAAAACCTCCCCCGCCGCGACACAAGATCCTTCCGTCCCCCAAGTCCCTTACATGACTGCCAGAATCTTCCGATCTCCCTTCACTTACTCCTTCCCCGTCGCGTCAGGCCGTAAGTTCGTGCGTCTCTACTTCCACCCCAACTCATACGACGGCCTCAACGCCACCGACTCCCTCTTCTCCGTCACCTCCGGTCCCTACACTCTCCTCAAGAACTTCAGCGCCGCTCAGACAGCTCAGGCCCTGACTTACTCTTCCATCGTTAAAGAGTTCGTTGTGAACGTGGAAGGAGGAGCTTTGAACATGACGTTCACCCCTGAATCGACACCCAAGGCTTACGCGTTTGTGAACGGGATCGAGGTGACTTCGATGCCTGATCTTTACAGCAGCACGGATGGGACTCTGACGTTGGTAGGGTCTTCTAGTGCAGTCACTATTGATAACAGCACCGCGCTTGAGAATGTTTACAGGCTCAATGTAGGAGGGAAAGATATCTCGCCTTCTGAAGATACGGGTCTTTACAGGTCTTGGTATGACGACTCCCCTTACATTTTCGCTGCGGGGCTTGGAACCGTTGAGACTGCTGATCCCAACATGACCATTAAGTATCCCACAGGCACACCTACGTACACTGCTCCTGTTGATGTCTACTCCACTGCTAGATCGATGACTCCAACAGCTCAGATCAACCTCAACTCCAACCTGACTTGGGTTTTCAGCATTGACTCTGGCTTCATTTACCTTGTCAGGCTTCATTTCTGCGAGGTTCTTCCCAACATCAATAAGATTAATCAACGTGTGTTTACAATCTACCTCAACAACCAGACAGCTGAGGCTGAAGCTGATGTTGCTGGCTGGACGGATGGAAATGGGATTCCTTTGCATAGAGATTACGTTGTGAATCCTCCTGATGGTAAGGGACAGCAAGATCTGTGGCTTGCTCTTCATCCAAACCCGAGGGGAAAGCCGGAGTATTACGATGCTATTCTTAATGGGGTTGAGATTTTCAAAATGAATGGTTCTGATGGTAATCTTGCTGGTCCTAATCCTATACCTGGTCCACAAGTGACTGCAGATCCATCCAGAGTCCTACGCCCTCGTACTGGTCAGTCCAAGAACCGTACAGCTCTTGTTGCAGGTGTGGTCAGTGGTGCAGTTGTTTTAGGTCTTATCCTTGGTTTATGTGCAATGCTTGTTTACCGTAGACGTAAGGCTGGTGAATACCAGCCTGCAAGTGATGCAACATCAGGGTGGCTTCCACTTTCTCTGTATGGGAACTCACATTCTGGTGGCTCGGGGAAGACAAACACTACAGGAAGCTATGCCTCGTCCCTTCCTTCGAACCTGTGTCGTCACTTCTCTTTTGCTGAGATCAAAGCAGCTACCAAAAACTTTGATGAGTCTCGAGTGCTTGGTGTTGGAGGTTTTGGCAAGGTGTACAGAGGAGAGATTGATGGTGGAACTACAAAGGTAGCTATCAAGAGAGGGAACCCGATGTCTGAGCAAGGTGTACATGAGTTTCAGACAGAGATTGAGATGCTTTCGAAGCTTAGACACCGTCACCTTGTGTCATTGATTGGGTACTGTGAAGAGAACTGCGAGATGATACTTGTGTATGATTACATGGCTCATGGGACAATGAGAGAGCATCTCTACAAGACTCAGAACTCTCCTCTTCCTTGGAAGCAACGTCTTGAGATATGCATTGGGGCAGCTCGAGGGTTGCATTATCTACACACTGGTGCAAAACACACGATCATCCACAGAGATGTGAAGACGACCAACATTCTGCTCGATGAGAAGTGGGTGGCTAAGGTCTCTGACTTCGGTCTGTCAAAGACTGGTCCTACACTTGACCACACACACGTAAGCACGGTCGTGAAAGGAAGTTTCGGTTATCTCGACCCAGAGTACTTCAGACGGCAACAACTGACTGACAAATCAGATGTCTACTCCTTTGGTGTTGTTCTCTTCGAAGCCCTATGCGCAAGGCCTGCCTTGAACCCCACGCTAGCTAAAGAACAAGTGAGCTTAGCTGAGTGGGCCCCATACTGCTACAAGAAAGGCATGCTTGATCAGATCGTTGATCCGTATCTCAAGGGCAAGATCACACCGGAATGCTTCAAGAAGTTTGCTGAAACCGCGATGAAGTGTGTACTAGACCAGGGCATTGAGAGACCGTCGATGGGAGATGTTCTCTGGAACTTAGAGTTCGCGTTGCAGCTTCAGGAAAGTGCAGAGGAGAGTGGGAAGGGGATATGCAGTGAGATGGACATGGATGAGATTAAGTACGATGATGATAACTGTAAAGGGAAGAAGAACGACAAGGGTTCTGATGTGTATGAAGGGAACGTGAGTGACTCGAGGAGCAGTGTAATAGACATGAGTATTGGTGGTAGGAGTTTGGCGAGTGAAGATTCAGATGGACTCACTCCAAGTGCTGTGTTTTCTCAGATCATGAATCCTAAGGGACGTTAGATAAAACCCGGTACACTTCTACCTTTCTAAACCGGCCCCATCAAAAGATGCTGGTTCGTATTATTTATTAGTATTATTCTCTTTGATGTTATTTATATAGAATTTTGGATTTGTGTATTTGATATTACTACCACTACCACAATGAAAGTGTAAAAATTGTGTTTTTTTTTTTCTTTTACAGAACATGATTCGATTCACTTTATAGTATTTGTTTTGTTATCTATAACACTTTTATAGTGGATGCATTGTTAGAAACCAATACTATTACGAGTCAAAATAAACCAGACCCCACCTATAAACAAGTGTGTAAAGTGAATTGTGGCGCAAATTTGTCAAAAGAGATTAGGTTTTCCTTACCATTTGAATAACACTGCTAGGTAGGCCCTAAACCAAACATTAGGTTGCTTTTGTAGACGTATTAAAGGAGATTAGGTTTCTCTTACCATAATTACATCGTTAAGTAGGCCCTAAACCAAACATTAGGTTGCTTTGTAGAGGTTTCAAAGTCAGACTAATCATGAACTAAACTAGTCTGCAACCGAGTTTACACTTCAATTCCGCAATTCCGCTTACTCCAGTGTCTTTTCTTGAAACAAAATGCTCAAGCTGTATATGTTATGTCTTCAACAACATAAAAATCTCAATAAAATTATTTTTCCAAGCAACTCTTGTTTTAGAGTTTAGACTAAAAAATAGAAGAAAGATAACAGAGGCAAAAGCATTGTGGAAGATGAGAGAATCATTAGATTCATCATCAAGGTTAAGTAGCCAGTTAGTATGATAGACTTGAGAAATCCTCAACTCTTTTATTGTGTTCAGAAACCGAAGAACTTTAAAGCTTGACTCAGACTACACTCTCGTGGTGAGTATACTCATCATCACTGATCTCATGTCGATCAGGTGCAAGGACTCATGGCGACGCTTACTTGCTGCAGCTTCCTTCACTATTACCACACTCTTGAAGAAGATATGAGGATTCCAAGATATGATGCTGTGTGGGTACAACATCTAAAGAGTGCGATCTTTTCTTTTTTTAAGTAGTCCATTAGATTTACCAAATACATACAAACTTGACCGTTCCGCTAACTTTTTGTTTTTCCTATCCAAAAACATATTTGCTATTATTAAACACTGCTGCAACAGTCGATGTGACATTACACTGATACACAGGTTAATGCAACCAGGTACAAAGGTAACAAGAAATGATTTCAAGGATAATTAATACATACTAAAAGACTAACAATTTCCAATTTCAGAAATTTTATTTGTTTAAAGAATGTTTAACTGCAGATCAGAGTAGCCTGCTCCGGCCTTGTGCCTCTCAAACAGATCCTTGAGCGCTTCCACAAACTGGCCGTGCAACTTGGTTATCTGAGATCCAAAGGTTAAGCTAAAAAAGGCAATTCTACACACCAAGAAGAAGCTACAAAAACAATATTCAAGAAGAAGATGAACTAACCTCTTCATCAGTTGGCTGCATAGATTTTGTGACTTGTATTGGTTTACCAACCACCACACGAATAGGGTGCCGATATGGTATTGGGGATCTACGGAAACCAAATGGGCATAGTTTATGTTTTTCAAGACTTTTTTATATGCAAAATGTAACACAACAACAAAGTATAATACAAGAGACATATACTCTTACCCAAAAACTCCCCAGAAACAGATAGGAGTAAACCTGATCGCTCTTGCTAGTTTAAAATAAAGGTCACAATCAGGCTTCCACCACTTGTACGCACGGGACTGCAGAAGAAACAAAGACATACAAAGTTTTGAGAGTTTTCAGGTACATGAACTACACAGAGCTGTAAGCAACCCTTTACCTGACCAAAGCAGAAAACTGGAACCAGAGGTGACCCTTGTTCCATGGCAATGCGCACAAACCCTCTTCTTGATGAAAGGAAGACATTCTGCAAACAGTTTTCAATAAATAACTAAACAGAATGTTGCAGAAGATCACAAAGTAAGAAAATAGCAAGTCTCAACTCAAGTAATTACATTTTCCAAGCATGTAAGCAGCACAAATCAATATACAATATCTAAAAACGCACAAGTGAATCCTACCTCAACACCATGCTGCAAGTGAAACGTTTCTTGCACACCACCAGGTACGAGGATACAACTATAGCCAGACTCTAATAGGGAAGAGAAACTCTCCCTAGAAGCAGATGCAAGCCCTAACCATGCCCACATATGCCTTAGAAACGGTGTGTAGAAGATCTAACATCATTTTTATTGCAAAAGAAAAACAATTGAGTTTCAGGGGACACACAAAGGCATACACTTTTGAGAAGCAACCTTAAAGACTCACAGCATTGCTAGCAAGAATTTTGATGTTAGGAAGAGGCATAAACCCTGTAAGATCAACAAGTGCAACAGCTCCAATGGGCCACACCGAATGCGGTTCATAACCAAATACTGTAGTTTGAAGGTTTTTTAAAAGTCAACGTTTAACCCATCTCAAAAAGCTTGAAACTTTGGAGTAAGAAAGAAGATTGTGACAGACCATAGGAACGATCAGGATTGAAAGCTTCGTAATCCTCGACATGCAGAGTAACAGGGAAGTAACTAGACGCGTGCTTACATATGTACCTGTAAAGTGTAAACAAAAGAAAAGATGAGAAGTTGATGGCGAAAAACGATTGGAGATGGAAGCAGGAGAGAGAGAAGAAGTACCTACCTAGCTAGCTTAAGACCGTACTTGCTACGATCATCTATAGGGATGATGATAAACAGAGAGAGCAGGCCCAAGACCCTGAAAAAGGAAAAACAGAGGATTTTCAAAAGAGTTTTTCTTTGGAAGAGACAGAGATAGAAACAGAGAGAGTATTGTATCTACAAGAGGGAGAGAGAAGGTGGAAGGAAGATGAGGGAGAAGAGAACAAGAGCGAGGTTCAAGTAAATGGCGCTAAGGCAGATGGCTATGGCGGTGACTGCGTGGAATATGTTTGATGGGATATGTTCCTCAGCTCCAAAGTCTCTGACTTTGCCCATATCACCACCAGCTCTGCCTGATTCTTCGGTTTGTTCGCTTCACAGACCAAAGACGATGGTGACTACTAGTTGATCCTCGATCTATCTCCCTCGGGAAAACAACCAATCTTTAGATAAACCCATCAATCATTAAAGAGCCCACCGAAAAAAAAAAAAGAAAAAGAAAATCATATTCCACTAGACCATGTCCTGCATGTTCATATGTAATCACTGGTTCACACATATAAAAGTTGAAATTTCATTAGTTTTGCATACCACTTGTCACTTAAACAAATAATAATCCTTAGTTTTGCGTACCACCTGGCATTTAAACAAAAAAAAACAACTTAACCTTTCAACAAGTTAGATGTGTACAGATAAACATAGAAGGGTAACCTCAAATCTTTCCAGCGATGTAGAAGACACACAAGAAGTGAGATTCACAAAAGGATTCATAGGTTCTATTATACCCAGAAACATGTTACACTAGATGAAGTTGGTTTTGTACATAAACTACACACGAATGAGCCAACAGACAAGACACAAAGTAAGACTTGCAATCATCATCACAAAGGATCAAAGTAAACCTTCCATTACAACGAGTTTATCCAAGAGCTCAACTTTCTCATCTTCAAGTGCTTTAACCTCATCTTCAACTTCTTTCAACTCTCTCTCCAACGCGAAGCTGTCTTCCTCCAGCAGCAAATAGTTACGCCTCAGTGCTCTATACTGTGATGAATCAGGTTGATGTGAAACCGCATAAACTCGGTCCGGTTTGCTCCTCGACGAAGCCTTCTCCCCGATACGTGGTGGAAACTGGGTCAAAGGTTGTTGCTTTGGGTTATGAATCTTCCTTCTCTTCGCTTCAGAGACCGGTGAGATCCTCGAGTTTTGCATCTCCGCCTAGATCGAAAAGATTAACAAATCTTGAGGCTTTCGATACAAGATTGAAACCCAAAAATTTCAAGATTTCGATCAAATATAACACATATTCACTCAGAGAGTGATGCTTACCTGTTATCGGCGTCTACACGACGGAGATGTAAGGAGCTCCTCCGAAGAGAGAAAGCAAAAGAGTTTAACGTACTAAACCACCGGTTTAACTTCAGATTCGATTTTGACTTTCACATCATGTTATATCGTTTGTTAGTTTCTTGGGGTTAGGATATTTATGATTATTTAAGTTCGGTTTAATACCTCTTTTCTTTTTTGGTTCGGCTCGGTTACGTTTTCGATTTTGGATTAAAAATGCGCGCACACACACATAGAGGATCACATTTTCATTTGAGTCTTAATAATGGATAGTAAGAAGATTTGGGCCTAAGTCATCAGGCCTTTTTCTGAATCACTACATATATATACAGTAGAAGCAGCATGCATGTATTGACTTTGAGACAAGGTTCAATGTATCAAACTTCATGAAAATCTTTTTGTCTGAGACGTACCTCTTTTTAAGATTCCCCGTACATGATTACAATTTTTAATAGTCCTATACGTACATCCTTTTTTTTTACTTCTGTTGAAAAATAAACAATTTTACAAGATACTTGTAGCTCTTGTAACGGAGACATGCCATTATCTTTACTCATAATCTTGTCTCTCTCTATCTCAACAATGCTTCGAATTGATTTTAAACCTTGTAATAAAGTGTCTTTTCCCTTTGGGTGAATCAGGGGACAAAGCAATGAACCTCCCTCCTAATTCTTAATCACCATATTGAATATTTTTCTTAAGATAATAACGTTATTAGGTAAATATTAAGATAATAAGTTATCACTTATTAGGTATTTTTGTGAGGTAGTGTTCGTTATGTTGCCAAATTATGGATGGATGCAAACAACTATCCAATTGATCAACGTGACATCCCCACTTGCATATGATATACAATGAGCGAAACCGTCTCACTACATGAGTCTTAGCAATTATGTAGTGGACTTTATTCATAAGTCTAACTGTTCATTCATGCATGTGTGTCAAGCTTAACATATATATCCAACTTACTGAGCTTCCATACTGTGATCATCTCTATAAATAAGATCTAGATAGCTCAAATACCGCTTAATGTTTAAAACCAACACCTCATTAATGTCATGTGAGATGTGCCTTCAGAGTGTATAATCCGTTAATCTCTTGGGTTCATGTTATAATACTTTCAATTCATATGAAACTTTAGTGACAACAGTTGTTTCTCCTTGTCACTCTCTTTATATATTTTTCGTTCTAGCAAATTAATTCTTCTTGAAAAAATTTTATTTTTGACTCGAAGTACTTTTTGATTTGTTCGTCGGATCATATCTAATCTTGGTTCTACTTATTGTACCAGCTAAACCTACAACTTCATCTACGCTGTTTCTACCAATATTAGTAAACTTTACTCCAAACTTGCTAAGGTCAGTGACAATCTTGAGAAAGTTATCTTTATTCTCATTTTATATATTTCAATTCAAATATCCAAGAGGTGTATAACCTTTCAAGTATATATGCTCCATATGAGATGGATTTCAAATCTATCCTATAGCAGACCGTCCCTTCGAACCAGATTCTTAGCCCTTAGTCTCTGAAGTGAACTAAACCGCTGGATATCATCCGGTTGACCAATAATATTCCTAACCAGAAAAAAACACATTTCAATCGAATCAACTCTTGAACAACATCTTTTAAGACGACGTTCAATGTATCAAATCTTGTGTATATCTTTTGTCTGATTATACCACTTTAAGATTTCCCGTACATTACATCGTCTCATGAATTAGATTTAATTGAATTCGAATACACACGACCCAAATGATTATTTTCCTTAGATAAACAAGTTTAATATATAAGCATAGCTCTTGTAACGGAGACATGCTATTCTCTTAATTCATAATCATGTCTCTCACTCAACGATGCCTCCAATTGATCATGAACTCGATGACAGCCTTGTAACACTCAATCACATGTTTTAAATCATATAATTAAACGAGTTTGTTTGATTGAATCATGGGACAAAACATTGAACCGCCCTCCTAAATACTAATCAATATTAGATAAAGACTTCTCTTAATAAAATAACTTTGTTAGGGTTACAACTTACATCTGTCTCTTCACGACCTTCTTGGGAAGTTGTCCACAACAAAAAAAGAAAAGAAATGTGGACAATTAGTATTAGAATAAGTGCAATTGCATGAAACAAAAAGAGTTGAAATCTGAAATGGTCTGCCACAAATGTTTCCATGTCTCCTTCTTCTGACAAACCCACTCTTTCCGGCTAATCAAATGGGAATCACATAGGTAACATCTAGTCATGTCTTCATCTAGCTCTCGTCCTTTGAAGTTAGTTTCACGTTCAAAAAAACAGAGCATTCAAAGCTTCCTTCACCTCCATGTGCATCGTGGCTTAATTAAACATTCACTGTAAACTAATTAAATATCTCCATGTTTCCCTCACATGCCTTCACTCATATATATACCCATCTTCTCCTTTCTTTTCTTCAGCAGAATCAAGAAACATGGCATTTCCTGGAACCCATCTCCATATGCCCATTAGATCTATAAGTCTACCATCAAGAATACACCATCCTTCTGCTAAGTTTCAAGCTGCTCTCTCTCAGCTTCAGACTTTCCAAAACTCATCCTCTGATTCTCAATCTCTTCAAGTATCATTATTCAATCTATCTGAGCTTTACCATTCTCTACACCAGCTTAACCACTCTCTTCCCACCGCTCAAGCCGAACATTCTCTAGACGTGTCAGCCACGTTACTAGATTCTTGTGAAGCAGCGAGAAACCTAATCTTCACCCTCAGAGAGCATCTCCTCAACCTTCAGTCTGCACTTAGGAGAAAAGGAAAATCCATGGACGTTCAGATCAAAGAGTACTTTGTCTTCAGGAAAAAGATCAAGAAAGAGACTAGCAAGCTTACACTTGGCCTCAAGAAGCTGGATGGCTCTGAGACCACCGCGTTGGCTGCGTCCCTCTTGCGATCCCTTTTCATGTTTCTGTCCACGGCAACGTCGATGAAGACAAATACATGTACTCTCAAATTCGTCTCTAAGCTTATTGGTGGTGGCCGTTCATCGTCGTCAATAACGAGCGAGTTGGAGAATCTTGATTTGGTTTTGCGTTCGGATGGAGACAACTCCAAGGAAGTGAAGAAGGCTTTGGAGATATTAGAGGAGAGAACAGAGGGACTTGAAGCTGCACTTGATTCTCTTTTCAAGTCTCTTGTCCAATATAGAGTTTATTTGCTCAATATTCTCACAACACAATCTTAGTTTGTTTAGTACTAATTAGCTAATTAGTCTCTAACTGTACACAAAACATATATAGAAGAAATACATGCAAATTCTCATAGTGAAGATTTATCGCATATAACAACTGTATGTAACCCGCTGATTTAATCTACATAAATCAAAGTCTTCGTAATACCCACGAAACTCATCTCTAAGAGTAAGAGGACAAAGTCGGGGAAGGTACAAGGATGAGTTTGTTCCTTTGTTTAAAGTTTTGTCCGTACTTCTCTTGCGTGTATCATGCAAATAGTTGATGTGGCCGTCCAGCATTGGTGGATGTCCCTTCCCTCGTGCACATTATTTGTTTAAGATTAAATCTTGACACCACCACCAATGATAAACTCTTCATCATCATTATCAAGATCTTTAATTTCGGATGATCTAGTGGTTTTAGTTAATAGCTAATTTTTAATGAATAATATGGAGAGGAAGGAGTTTTGATTCCTCTTGTCCCCACACACCAGTACATGCAACAGCTCAAATTTGCTAAGATGTCGGCCCCGTTCAAATTTTATATAGTAGCAATCAAGTAATCATAAGATAATAATGCATAATATAAAAATAAATAATAATAACGATTTTTTTTATAACACACAAGAAAATAAACGACTTTTTTTTGTACATCCTGCTTTCCATTATTGTTTTTTTTTTTAATTATACAGAGGTATCCTGGCCCCATAGAAGTGGTCCAGACTAGTCACGTGTTGCCACGTGTCGGTCCTCTGTCCTTGGCGATGCCGAAATGTTAATTCCCCAGCGGCCGGGATTCGAACCCAGGTGGCGGACCTCACAGCTGTGAACCCTTTACCACTAGAGCTAGAAACCCGGTTTCCATTATTGTTTTCTCTAAAAGGATGCATCAACAAATGTTATAAACGATAACTAATAATATCTAGACAGCTAACAAAATTTTCAATACAGGGAGCATTAAATTTCATTTATTTTTTATGCCATTAAAATTTTTGTATACATATTAAAATGTATTATAAATGTTTTATTTTATCTCAATAAATATAATCACAGTTCGTGATAATATAACTTGTGTATATTCTAACACCTTTCTAACAGAAAATTGATCTGGCAAAGTATGTTAGAACACCCACATCCATGTTCTCACATAGTGTCTTTCACTCATAATAGTACTACAAAAATAAAAATAAGAAAGAAAACGTATAAAAAGGGAAAAAAATCCTATGGAAAACTCTCTTGCTATGTGTCCTTGTAAACAATTAAATTTAACAACATATATAAATTTAACAAAAAAATTTATATAGTAATATTAAGAGACTCATTCTGAAAAACTTTCCAGTAGTGATGCTCTTATGATTTACTTAATTTATTTCAATTATTAACTTTTTTTAGCAAAATTTCAATTAACTTTTATAAATCACCTTTCTAAGTAAGAAAAACTGACTCATATATTAAAAGCTTGGTTTTGTTTTTGTATTACCCAATAGATAGGGAAAGTATGGGTGGATGAACAAAAGTATGAGGCTTCTTCATACCTCTTTTACATGATATCTTGATATTATGGATATTTTATTAAAATGAGGGAAGGAAGGAAGGGACAGAGGAGAGAAAGTTATGGAGAGGCGGCAAATAGAGGTGAGGTGATGAGGGCAGTGGCTCGCCAATAATGGAAATTGGGTGGCACAATTATTACACAAAATGACAAAAAACCAAACAAGAAAAATAATACAGTAGTGAAAAACATGTGTAATGCTAATAGTTGCTATTTTTATGTAACGGAGGGTCCATCCAAGAGTAACGTGACTTCACATGGCTGATGGCCCAAACTTTTCAATGTCTATGTTCACAATATACCTAAAACTTCACATAATTCCTTAATACCAACTTCTTCTATATGTTTAACAAGTAACAACAACAAAAACTTCTATATATATTTTTGTTGGATTGGTTATTGCATGTTAACGTGTAAACAAAAATATATATTAATTGGAGTGTAGGGAGTTAAGTTTTATATACACGTAGAACCAACAACTTAATTAAGTTGGTGTCTTCATACATGCATGGGATCAAACAAATATCTCAAATGAAATATCTCCTTGTAAACCTTTTAAGTTGCATATCCAAGAAAAATCAGAAAAAAGAAAAAGTTACAATATCCAAATCACGTGAAGATATTATTATGAGAAGCCTAACTATAGTTATGATAGATATTTGAGATGTCTAAGCTAATAAGAGAGGTATGAGGAGATTTAGTTGCAGCCTGTACTTTTGACAGTGACAAGTCACATTCATGAATTCAAACTAGTTAAGACAAGGCGGTGTGAGTTGTGATTGTGATTGATTATCATTATCGTTTCCTCTGGAAGTTTTTAACAAGACACTCGTGCACACGGGTCCATGTATAGTATTATCCAACCACCACCTTTTCTCAAGATCATTTTTCAGTCTAATGATTTGGTGTACTGCTTAGATTGTGCTATTTCCTTTGCTGATAATACAAATATGAAAGATTATATGCTCACTAATTAAGTAACTAAAATTCATACGTCGTCCATGCATGACGGTGTTTATCAACACCCAAAGTTGAAGGAGATTCTTGACAAAATATCTTAGTTTTGATTCCTCTCACCTAACCAAAGATCTAATGATAACAAAGACACGAGATTAGGTGAATACCAAAATTAATTGAGAGAGGAGGCATAAAAAGAACATTAAGTGGGCTTTGATGGAACAAATGAACATTGTCCCCTTCACGTGGCTTTTACTTTGACAAGTCTAAAACCTATTTCATTTGACCTATCTCTCCTTCTATATAT
The DNA here is from genome assembly GCA_016432835.1 of Brassica nigra. Classification (NCBI taxonomy): domain Eukaryota; kingdom Viridiplantae; phylum Streptophyta; class Magnoliopsida; order Brassicales; family Brassicaceae; genus Brassica; species Brassica nigra. The sequence goes on along the minus strand of CM028247.1, from coordinate 7,188,224 downwards.
ATTCAACTTCAGCTTCTTTCTAGCTTAAAACTCTCTCTGTATCAATGGCTGCCACCTATCACGTTCGATCTTGTAGCTTACCAGCTCGGCTACACTCAAATGGTCTCAACCATATTCAGGAACTCCTCAGCAAGCTTCCTACAGATAACAATAACAGCCTATCACTTCTCTCACAGCTATATGAATCCATCTCTCATCTCTTCAACGACTCACCAGCATCATCTCTACTCCCTCATCACTCTTTCTTCACCCATCTTCTTGATCTTTCCCTCGTACATCTTGACTTGTGCTCCAAGCTAAGAGACATAACTTGCCGCATCAAAGATTGCCTCCGAGACCTCCGCTCTGCTTTCAGACGGAGGAGACACGGTGGAGATTTCACTATCCGATGCCACGTTAAAGCCTTTCTACGCTCTCGACGTTTGATTCACAAGGATCTCTCTAAGCTCCTCTACTTGCTTAAACAAACAGAACATTCTTCCATCGAGTCAACTCATCCTTCGATCACACTGCTCCGAGAAGTCTGTTCTCAAACATGTCTTTCCTTTAGGACAGTCATGTTGTCGTTATCCTCATCAGTACCAAAACCAAAACCTTCCAGATGGTCTCTAGTTTCCAAACTGGTGATCAAGAACGTTACTAGTACAAGTGCTCAAGTTCAGACCGGAGACAGAAACGAGTTCCAGATGATGGACGAAGAGCTGCAAAGATTATGTTCAGCGAAAGAGATAAAGAAGGAAGGAATCAAGTCTTTGATCACCAACTTGGATAACGTAGATATTGCAGTTGAAGAACTGGAGGAGTCGCTTGAAAGCTTGTACAGGCGTATGATCCAAGCAAGAGTCCCTCTTTTGAACTTACTCTCTTTGCATATATAATCCAATTAGAACTTCTTATTAGATTGTGTACGATACAACTTCACTCATATTTTAGATGAAACATGTTACCTTCATAGATTAATGAGGTAAGTTGTATAATTAAATTTTTTTTTCTTTTTTAAAAAAAGAACTTAGCAAAACGACACTTCAACTTGTCTAAGCAACTTATCTATAACACATGTTCTATTTTAAATGAAGCAGCAGCCAGAATGAGAACTATTTACACAAGTGAAAGGAACAATTTATTTTCTTACAAATAACTTGGAAGCACTCTGGTCCAGTAATTTGATCAATGATTGATTAATAGTTTTACACCAAAAAATGATAAAGTTTAAATCAAAAAAATTGTAATTGATTTTGGGTGCAATGCAAATAAAATCGCCAATTTTTAGTTTTGATAAAATGATTTAGTGTGTGTGCAATCGTTAGTAAAATATTTATTAATAATTTGTAATAGAATAATAATCAGGGTTGAAAAACAAAGTATAACCATTAAGTTCCGAATTTCAAAATGCTTCCTTTTTATATTGTTTTACATAATTATTAACTAAATGTAAAAGGACCAAAGACTTTTCTGTCTTGAAAAGTAAAATAAACAAAAATCAAGGAGAAACTAGAAAGAGAAGAGAGCATGCGAGCACGTTCGTTCGTTAAGATCATCAACTAAAAATGGAGAGCACATCATCTCCTTCCCTCTAAGCCACCGTCTTTACTTTTATATTACATTTCACGTTTACTTCTCCACGTTTGTCTCTTATAAACCAAACCAAACCAGAGACAAAAGGCGTCTCCAATATGGCCAACTCCAAAAGATTGTTTGGCGTTGTGCGGAGGCAACTTCTCCGGCGATCTCCCAGCACCATTCGCTCATCAATACCAGACACCACTAGAGAACACATTGCCGCCATTAAAATCCAATCTTTCTTCAGAGGTCACCTGGTAAAACATGAACACATTTCTCTTGTACAGTCAGACCCTTTTTAAAAAAAAAAATTCAGAACAATTGCAAATGTTGTAGGGAAGGAGAGCGTTTAGAGCGCTCAAGAGTCTGGTGAAGCTTCAGGCGGTGGCGAGAGGTGTGCTTGTGAGGAGACAAGCTCGAATAGCCTTACATTGTATGCATGCTCTTGCTCGCTTGCAGGTTAGGGTTCGTGCTCGTCAGATTCTCTCCCATTAAAATTCCATGACACAATACCTATCTTGTGATTGTGACATCCACACACCATTATTGTCCTTTCAAATTTATTCACTTCTTTGTGATTTTTTAATATGTATAGTACTAATTAACCCTAACACCATTTTCAATTTGTACTGATAAACAATATGAGTCTAGATGAAACTCTGTCTCATACTTTTTTAGTAATAGACAATATACATTCTAAAAAGGATCCATATATCATAATGAACCAAAGAGAATCACAAGCACTAAGAAGAGATTTATTAAGACTTGGGAAGGAAGATAATGATGGGTTCGGTGGAGATACCTTGGATGAAAAGAAAGAAAGAAAGAAAGAAAGGGTAAGTAAGGCTTCCATAAAGACTCACCATTTTGTCTACTTTGATATATTTAATCATCTGGATATTATAAGCAAGATCAGTAGTTACCTAAAAAGACTATAACAAAGAACATTCTATCTTCATTCTCAACACACACGAGCAAAAACAATAAAATTTTGATATATATATATAGCTAGGTAGATCTACAAGAAAGAGAGAGACGAAAGAGCACTGAGATATTGGCGCGGCTCAATCAGATAACTAAGAGAATGCATATAGTGCGTGTGTAATCTGGAAGATCTGAGTGAACCAGGCCAATATCAAAGAGGACTGTTTCGTGCTAAAGATGCAGATTCAAAGGAAGACTGTCTTTTAAAACAAATAAAAAAGGAAGAAGATAGACGTGTGAGGGGAAGTGTGATGAGGAGAAGGTGAGAATGTCTGTGGGAGGGAATTATAAAGGAGAGGGAATTAAATTAGGGTATATGAGAGAAGGAAATGGAAGGTATGGAGCATTTAAACCACATCTACTACCAATACACTAAAGCTGGCTCACCCTCTTTACTCCCTCTCCTTCTATCTCCTCTCTCTCTTTTATTTCAAGTTTCACAATATGTATACATTGTTACAAACTAAATTGGCTATGCAATGTGAACCAACACTCCTTTGTCTCCTATAGTGTCTTTCCTTCTTGAGGGTTCATAACAAAAATAAAAAATAAAAATGTAAGTTAAAAAGATTGAGAGGAAGAAGTTAAAAAGAAGAAGATGCTTTGCAATAAATTTTGAGGGAATCTCTCGCAGAAAGGAGGGGACACTGTGCTTCCCTGGAAACCATTAATGTTCTTACTGCTCTTTTTTTTTTTAACTAATTGGCCTTCACTTTCTGTCTCTTTCTATCTATCATTCTGCTTTTTACAACCTCAAGACAGTTATGAACCCTAATGACCCATATCTTTCTGTCCCTCTCTCTCTCTCCATTGAGGAGATCCTATAGTTTTAATGTCACATTGTAATTCCAGAGCTTTGTAAGAAGAAAACGAATCCTATTTTTGTCTGTGGTTATGATGGTGGGGGTGGCAAAAACTATTGCACACCCGTTTTTACTTTTCTCTCAAGATAACATTTAAACCTCTCAGGTCCACTATTGCCATAAATTTATGCAGAAGCACACTTTATCTCTCTCTCTATATATGTTACCAACATGTTTCATTCTGTATTCTCCTTATTACTATTTTTGGGATATAATTCACCTTATGGTTTTGTTACCATTGAGTAGGTTACCAACCAAGGATTGACGCAATCGTAGCCATCCGAATTGGTTATCTGAACTCTTTGTTAATGAAAGTCGCGGTCTCTAATTCTTTTGGTTGGTCTAGGCGTGTTACCTCTGTTGGTATAGGCATGTTGCCTTATTTTTTGGATATCCTGCTGTCTGTTGCAGGTGTTGGTTTTAGGAGACAGCAGGTTTGTAGTTGCTTTCTGGGTTAATGTCGATGTTGAATGAATCAACGCTTAATGTCGATGTCTCAATATTAAAAGTAACACGATCGAAACCAGTAAAAGATGGAAGAATATTATGTAAAAAGCTTAGAATACACACGTTGAGTTCAATCTTTCTCTCTACATAATTTACAATGTTGAGTAGGTTTCTCCATATTGAAAAAAAATGCAAAGGAAAAGGTAAAAATCTGCAAGGTACATTTATTTAAAATTTGCTCAGATTTAAGCTTCAACTTGGCACCAAAGCAAGTAGAGAACTGGGCAAGCTTCCTTTGTTCCATTACACTAGATGAGAAAGAGAATCAGAAACAATTAAGATATACAAGTGAGTTTAAGTACATCTTTTTATAGTAAACTGACAAAAATGTGCACTATGTATGTCATCTTATGGTAGTCACATAATGGCGTGGAAAGCAGTACAAGTCATTTTAAAATCATAGAAACTTTAAGCATGTTAGCAACTGAAACCTAAGTGATAATGAACAACATAACAAATAAAAATGTAAGGAAAATATATCATGATCAAACACTCTGTTTTAGAGAGTTTCATGCAACACAAAAGTACAACAAAAGAAAGGCTACTACATTCCATTCATTCATCAACAACAATTACAAGATTACACAAAGTGTCGTTGAACAAATAAAAAATAAATAATTACTGGAATGGGTTGCAAACGTCAGTATTGTATGGCTTTCACTTTAAAATTATACATCCTTACACCAACAAAGAGTGTGACCTTCAAAATAACTAGAAAGATGGGAATCTAAAAAAGTGGGAGTAAGAGCACCTCCAACGGAAATTCTACCCATTGAAGTTCTAAAATTGTATATGTGTTATATATATAGATTTATTATGTCTTCTCTTGTTGTGTTTTTTTTTCTGTCATCAATATATATGGACTCATACTGATTCTGTAAACCAGACTGGTAATTCTACATCCATGTGAACGACGAAAGGTTTTCTGATACTGCGTGCTATACTATCTGCCCTTAAATTTTCTGTCCGAGATACATTAATGATCTCTGAGTTGAGGAAATTTTCTTTCAAAAATCTTGATGTCTTGTTTTGTATCTGTTACTACTGGTACATTTGAACTTGTTCATACCTCTGTATAAATGCTAGAGTTTCAACATATGATAACTAATTCACACCTCTGTATACATGTATGAGACATCTATTGGCCTTATTGGAAGTAGTTTGGGTCCGGCCCCCAGATTATGTGAGACCTATTGGCCTCTTTTTTTTTTTTTTTTCTGTAACACACCTATTGGCCTCTTAATTATTGGAAGTCAACTGTTTTTACATTCTAGACATTATCTGTATTTGCATTTCAATCCTCTTATATCTATCTCATTACGAAAACATCCCTTTATTTTCCGTACAGATGTTGACATTTTTATCGCTAACAAATGTGTACCGTCTTCACCTAACTCATGGATCAGACAAACACCCCTCCACGTCTCAAATCACATTTCTACCAAATAAGTATTAACAGCCACCCAAACACTAAGTAGATAATGGTAACATTAGAATTTATGCTATATAGTATGTATATCGAAAAGTTTAAGAAATTGATCTATTTATCAACATTATTAAAGCACATTTACTTTTTAGTCATTTGTTCTGATAAAAAATCTAAAATAATGTGTGTTTACAACAGTGGAATAAGGTATAATTTATTGAAAAGTGATTGGTGATACCATGCGAGTTTAGTAAATGTACGAGAAAATGTTATGTGATAATTGTAAAATCAATAAATAAATTTTTCTGAGTCTCTGAAAAATAAACGCACCCAACCACAGAGAAAATAACACAACCAACCATCGACCAGATGATGACATCCAGGTGATGGAACCCATAGACCAAGTGAGCGGACACACAGCCCACTAACGAGAACGGTCCGAACGTTACATTAATGTACCTTGGTTTTAATTTGTGTACTAAAAGGTCATAATAATAAGAAATACATGATTTTGATTTTATTAAGTTTCTCTGTGATCTAGAATAGTTAAATACGAGAGTTGATGTTCTATAATTGAATAAATATGTAAATTGCGTTGGCAATATTCCTTAACCAGCGATTTTAAGAATTCGTTGACTGATACCCAGCAGCAAAATGCAAAACGTTGACCTTTTCCCTCACATACCCACAAAAATAAACCCTGATGAAAACGACGAAAGCTTCGCCTAGTAAAAGAAACTCAAGCTGCTTGTCTTGGACTCCTCCAATGTGCACATCTCAACCACATAATCGTCCACGATCCTGAGAGAATGATCTTGGGATGGTGAGAACCTGATTGTATGCCTTAACTTCTTCTCCAAGGAAAGACATAAATGTCAGCAATTAGTTAATTTGCTGCCTTCTTTTCGTATGCTTGTGAATATCAGTTACATGTTTTTTTGTGCAATTGCTTATCATATTTTGGTTTATACCATATGAGTTTATATATGTTCAGTTTACCATCGGTATTATCATCTATGTATGTGAGCATGAGAGCATCTCCCGTGTTGGAACATTCTTGTAAATCATATCTTAATTTCAAACGGTGTCATCTATGTATGTGAGCATGAGAGCATCTACTCCCTCTCCAAAATTGTAAAATATTCAAAAGTCTAGTCTAGGAATTTTTTTTTAAAGTTATACATAATAGAAGGGCAGAAAATGATGGAGAACTAAAAAATTAATTTAAAAAGAGATGGAGAATACGGATGTTATATACGGCATTCTAAGTTTCGATGAAAGTATAAAACGAAGCAAATGGGCATTAATCAACTTGTCTATATGTGACTGATCATAATTCATAATGCCCTCCTCGTCTGTTTGTTTAATTTGACTTCTTTAGATGAGCTAATTATCTTTATCAAGTTGTTGTATAAAATCGAGTTTAGTAATTCGTACTATATATAATGGAAGTTGTAAATTTTCTTGTTGGACACTTGAAAAAGTTGTAATTATCCACACCGTATATACTATGTATACTCTAATGCGACGTCGTGAGTGAAGATATTTTGTATGAAAAGGTCAACAACATCCTTTTTATAAATTTTATAATGATCAGCTATAATGTTGTTGCTGTTGTTGTCTATCATGCATTCTATAATAGCAAGAGTTCGGTGAAAGGGGTAAAATGAAAGCGTTGACAAAGACATTTAAGAACGCCTAGTTTCACAAGTCATAATAAGATGGACTCTGCCCTTGTCAACCATCAGCTAAATAATAGCCAACTACACCGACTAAACAAGTATTATTAGTTCCAAGAATCAGCTCAGCTTCTCTCTGCCTGTCTGGAACAATGCGAACGAGTCAAGCTTTTGACCTTTCATTTCCGTACAAATACGGGACTCGTCTTGCTTTAACTAGTTATTACCCTGGAGGTGTGTTGTTGTTTTTGTCGGAAAACATCAGGGGAGTAACATCATGGCTGTATCACGCCATGTTTTTGTGTTGTTGTCTGTGTTAATGGTGAGTTGGGGACTAGAGAGAAGTGAGGCTACTGGGAAGTTCAGCTTCGAAGTTCACCACATGTTCTCCGATGCGGTCAAGCAGACTCTTGGGCTTGACAATCTTGTCCCCGAGAAGGGAAGTATGGAGTACTTCAAGGTTTTGGCCCAACGTGATCAGTTCATCAGGGGTCGAGGTCTTGCTTCCAACAACGAAGAGCCTCCCGTCACATTCATGCGGGGAAACCGCACGGTTGGAATCGACCTTCTGGGATCGTAATGCCCACTTCTCATCTTGATTCACGTTTTCTTCTTTAATGCAACCACATTTTTGAATATGATTTGTGTATATCCATTTGGTTTCAGCCTCCATTATGCCAATGTCTCCGTGGGAACACCGGCTACATGGTTCTTGGTGGCTCTGGACACAGGCAGTGATTTGTTTTGGTTGCCTTGCAATTGCGGTACCACTTGTATCCGTGACTTGAAAGATATTGGACTTCCACGGGTACCTTTCTCCTCAAGAAAGGATATACTTTTTTTTAAAAAAAATCATATTTTCATATACCTTCTTTCTCTTCTTTGACACAGAGTATACCACTCAATCTATACAGCCCAAACGTATCTTCAACTAGCACAAGCATTAGATGCAGTGACAAGCGTTGTTTTGGATCTAGAGGATGTTCTTCTCCTGCAAGTATTTGCCCTTATCAGATCCAGTACCTTTCTAGCAACACATCCACCAGAGGGACATTGGTCGAGGATGTGTTGCATTTGGTCACGGAGGATGATGATTTGGAGCCTGTTAAAGCTAATGTCACGCTTGGGTAAGTAATGACTTTATCATGCATAGCAAAACCTATGTTAAAGTAAAGGTTTGATAGTATCTCTCTTGGAAGTTGGAACTCAGATGTGTTTTGTGTCTTTGTGATGCAGTTGCGGTCAGATTCAGACAGGTTTGCTCCAGTTAGGTTTTGCTGTGAATGGTCTTCTCGGGCTTGGTATGAACGATTACTCTGTTCCGAGTGTACTAGCAAAAGCAAATATTACCGCAAACTCCTTCTCAATGTGTATTGGGAATATCATTGACGTTATTGGAAGAATCAGCTTCGGAGACAAAGGCTACACAGACCAGGAGGAGACGCCACTAGTTCCTGTTGGACCAAGGTATGATGTCTATTGCCTGTTTGGTTTCACAGTGCTTAAAAGTTTTTCAGTTCAGTGTATAACCTTGTCTTATACTGTTTCTGTTTCTGTCTTTCCTACATGAAACTAGTCCGGCTTATGCTGTGAATGTGACGGAAGTATCAGTGGGGGGAGAGGCTCTCGGGATTAAGCTTCTCGCACTCGTTGACACTGGCACATCATTTACACACTTACTTGAGAAAGAATATGATCTGATTACCAAAACTGTAAGTGCCTTAGATTAGTCTAATCATCTATATTCTAATGCTTCCTGACCATAGTTTATTGTACGAGTACCAAATCTGAGTATAAGTACAGAATTTATAGTTTCTTGCTGCACAAGTATATCTGTTGACCTAACTATTGCCAAAGTTATGGTCTAGATTACCAAATTTATTTATTTATTTTATTTTGGTCAAGATTACCAAATTTATAGTTTCTTGTATTGCAAGCAAGACTGTCAAGTCATTTGATGTCTCATACATGTAATTTTATCAATGGGCGTTGAAATGATGACTTGCCAACTTTGTAGAAGAAACTTTATTCCACCAAAGCATTTGTATGTTACATGCACATCAACTTCATTCTCTTACTTTTGCAGTTTGACGATCAAGTCAAAGACAAGAGACGCCCCATTGATCCTAAGATTCCATTTGAGTTCTGTTATGACTTGAGGTCATGCTTCCACTCTTGTCATATGCTTTTGTCCATATTAGTAGAATGTATTGGACTTTTAACGAATGCTAGAACACATATGAAGTAATAAAAATTTAATGGCTAACATTATGTGTTAGAGAGGAAACATATGAAGTAGCTAAGTAATTAGTAAAGTAGCAACCTAATTAAGTTCCACAACTGTATTCTGATGTTCTTCCTCTTTGTGTTCAGCCCAAACACTACTACCATTTTCTTCCCTAAAATTGTAATGACTTTTGGAGGAGGATCACAAATGATTCTGAGAAACCCTCTTTTCTCGGTGTTCAGTGAGGTAATAAACAATGTCTTTACTTTTAGTCTAGTTTCATGGATTAGCTTATTGATATATACATTTTGCTATTAACTTGAATAATAGGACGGTACAGCCATGTACTGCTTGGGTATTCTGAAGAGTGTGGATTTCAAGCTTAACATTATTGGACGTAAGTATCATAATACTGAGTTTTTACGTTTCACATATTGGCTGCTTGGATCTGAAGAGTATGTGTTGAATGTGTTTCATGTTTGGTTGTTTGCAGAGAACTTCATGTCGGGATACCGCATTGTATTCGACCGGGAGAGGATGGTTTTGGGTTGGAAGCGGTCTGACTGTAAGTGACCAAATCAGGAAGTGACAGTATACACATAGATAGAAAGCAATGCCTAACTAAGTGTTAATGGCAGGTTATGAGGACGAAAGCTTAGAAGCTACTCCTCCACCACCAGAGATCGAAGCTCCTCCACCAAGACTCTCTGCTCCACTACCTAGTCCACCACCTCCTCCTCTTGTTGCCGCTGCTACACCTCCCCCAATTGACCCTCGTAGAAATGGCACAGGTGGAGCAACCAGTCTCAGCCCTCTTGCATCTCAACTACTGCTTCTTCTACCTCTTTTGGCCTTCCTCTTATTTACATAAGCATTCGTTTTGACTGATTTATGTTCGTTTAATAATAATCTTCGTTTAAGAAGTAAAACAATATTCATTGGTTTGAGAGTGTAATCCTGTTTCCCTGTTACAGTGTGTATGTTTCATATGACAAGACAAATTGTTGTGAACAAACATGAATCAAAACTTGCAAAAAAAAAAAAGAAGCCAAATTCGATTGATCATGCAAATATTCATTTTAGAGTTTGTATATTGATGACGGAGGCGATGGATTGTAGAACAGATCTTTCTTTTCTGTAGAACAAATCTTCATATAATAAACAAGTCTGCATAAGATGATTAATGGGTTAAGTACATGCATTTATAGCCCTTGTCAAGCTTTTTTTTCAAGATAACTTCCATAAAATTAACATTTCATATGTATGGCGCATTTCAAGGATTACTTTCGTTACGAGTTTTGTTCACTTTTTTTTTTTTGCAAGTTCATTTACCAGCAACAATACCAGTGGAGTCATCATTTCATATGTATGGCACGTTTCATATGCCAACTGATTCTTTTTTTTCTTTACTGGAAGATACGAGGATAAAAATAAAGAAGTTACAATTAGTTTCTTTTCTGTATAAAAATGAAATACTAAAGCATGCATATGTAAGCAATAAAAAAAATTAAAGACATGTTGACAAAAAAAAAAAAATTAAAGACATAATTGATTTGTAGGACCCAGATCATGTAAAGAGTACAAGGACCATAGACACTTAACTAAAAATTGTCGATTAGAATTTGAATTAAAAATTAGCAAAATAAAGTCAAGACACATTCATTCATCATCAAAGCGTTACAGAAAGAACCTTAACAAACTTAGTTCCCGCAAGGACTGAAAGCACACCATCATACCACTCAAGTTTCCCCCAACAATCTCCATTGCGTCTTTCAAGCGCTATCTCGGCACAATATATGGTCTCCATGGGAGACAAGGGAATACTAAAATATCTACTCCAGAAAACCATCATCTTTCGACCACCATAACCCGTTAATTTAACATAAAAACCATAACCAGCAAAAGGATTAGGCAACTTAGGTAGTCCTACCAAACCCTTCAAATCTCTCCACCTTGTCTTGTCGGTGTCATACCATCTTAGATCTCCGTCTTTAGAAACAGAGTAGAGAACATTATCAATCTCGCAGTAAGATTTCGAATACGTAATTTCACCCACACTTGGATATATTTCAACCAGGTCCCATCTACCTTGCTTTGAATTGAAAGCAAACACCCAACCAAATATATTTACCGCGTGGAGATTTCCGTCAATATTAAAAGTGTGACTGGCTAGGTCCAATACACACAAAGGGATATCCCAAGTTTGCGTATCTGTGTTGAGTACCTGGAGCGAGCTCTTCCAGGTACCATCTTGATGGTAGCATCGTCCTAGTACAAATATATTTCGATCAAGGACAATGGCAGAAAGTGACTCTAGCTCCATTGGCATGCTGGGAGCCTTACGCCACATGTGAGTCTTGCAATCAAGAATCGAGACACTAGAGGTGGGCGTGGTTTTATCCGTTTTGCCACTGTTGTAGATATCAGAACCAACAGCCACAAGATCTGAATTACCCAAACCCAAACCCACATTACAAGGAGAATCATTGGCAATTGGGACTCTAGCCAAAACATAGCCGCCGCCACTACTCTTGGAGGAGAGGGTGTACCACTTACAAGAACTGAACCCGAACCTCAAGCATACATAGAGACAACTCTCCGTAAGGCCCAAGAGTGACCTGACCTTGTAAAGCTCAGGTGATGCCACCATAGATCGAAAGCTCTTGGATACTAGTGACAGATTCCGATAGTACAATATTGGAACGCGTGCCACGATCATTACTAGCAAATCGTCGGGAAGTGACGACAAAGATGCCAATATTGGCTTCTTCTTCTTCGCCCTAGTACTCGTAGTCGTTGTCTTCCTCTTCCTCCTAGATACGAAATCGCCCTTGTTCAACCTCTCCATCTCCTCTCCAATTTAGGTTGGCGCCTCCCTGGCGGAAGAACAAAAAAAAATAAAAATATTGAGTAGGTGCGATAGAGGGAACCTTAGGTAACAAGAAATTGTAATGAAACCGATATAGATAGTACAAAGCTCTGGTTGCAATTGCAAATATAATTCAATCATAAAGTGGCTTTTACAAAGACCTAAAGTGTATGTATAATAATGTTGAGACTTTAAAATTTTATTAATTTATAGAGATATTAATTTACAAAAAAAAATCCTTTTTAGATTTTTTTTTTATTTTTGAATATTTTTATTTACAAAACAAATATATATTTGATTTTACCGTATATATTTTATAAAATTTTAGAAATTTGAATTTCATATTTTTATTATATTATTTGGTTTATATGTTTATGTTTCATATAACTTATATGTGATTTTTCGATATAATTTCACTAAATATTATCAAAATATATTGAAATATTAAGAAAAAATAGAGGTATTTTCATTGTGAATATAAAACCAACAATATAATATTTAGTTTATATTTATATGAAATTTATATATAGATATATTATTAATTTATAATTTTAATGAGACCATATATTTACATAGAATTTTCCAAAAAATTATTATCTTATTTTAGAATTTGTATATTGATGACGGAGGCGATGGATTGTAGAACAAATCTTTCTTTTCGGTAGAACAAATCTTCATATAATAAACAAGTCTGCATAAGATGATTAATGGGTTAAGTACATGCATTTATAGCCCTTGTCCTGCTGGAACAGGGGATCTCCAGAAACTAGATATCTGGAAGCAGATGGGGAACCCGGAGAGCAAGAAAGCGGTATTAGCTCCCCTAAGCTGATATGTGATGTGATGCACGTTGCCTTTTTCTTGGCTGCTGTGAGAGTTGGTAAAAGGCAAATCATCTGTCTGTACTGTGTTACCATCAATAAACATGTTTCCTGAGTTTGAAACATGCACAGAACTACAGGTGAGGGAGAAAGGATGGGACAGAAACTGATTCACAGCATGGTGCTTGTGTTAATTTGTGGCATGGGACTCGTTAATATATATATAAAAAAAAAAGACAAAAATCAAACATGGGTGTCTGTCCATTAACACATTGATGGATTGTTAGAAGATTTTTAATATACCAAAACCAACAAATATATAATAAACAGAGCTTTCCAATCATCATCATTCATCATTATAGGATGGAGCATGCCTTCTGCGCTTTGCTCTTCTTCTTCTTCTGCTTGGGCGGTTGCAACACCACTCGTATGGCTGCGTCAAAGACAGCTTTCACATTCTGCATTCAAACATTATGGTTTTAACATTACAAATCTGTCTAATATTAAACACTAATTTTGAATGTTATTCATGCGTACCTCTTGAGATTTGGAACTGCATTCGATGTAAGTAGGTGCTCCTATTAGTTTCCTAAGCTCCTCTCCCTGAACAGTTGAAATCGGGACAGCGCCAGGATGGTCGATGAAGAATTGCTTATCATCTCGAAGATCTAGAAAAAAACAACACACACACACTTGTGTCAACAACTAGTAACTAAAAGGTGTGAGTGAGGTCATCAATGTAAAGTAGTCTCACCAAGCTTTGTTCCAACAAGGATGATGGGGACACCAGGCGCGTAATGTTTCAGCTCCGGGATCCACTGCAGAAACACACAAGAGGGAGAGTAAACAACATTTGCACCAAAACAAGATCTTAGATGGATTAAATCACCTTCTTGGAGACGTTTTCATAACTGGCTTTACTGATAAGAGAGAAGGCCAATATGAACACATCTGCTCCACGGTAGCTCAGTGGTCTTAATCTATTGTAATCCTCTTGCCCTTTTTATACATAAATTACCCAAAATTTACAAAAACCTCAGATCCAAAAGCATAAAATCCAAACTTCAAAACACAAAAAAGAAGATAGTTGTTATATATGAAAATACCTGCAGTATCCCACAATCCAAGATTAACTGTGGCTCCATTAACCACAACGTTTGCACTGAAATTATCGAAAACGGTTGGTACATAATCCTGTATGATTAGAGAAACCAAGAACGTGATGAGATGTTATTTATACAAAAAAAAAAATGAAAAAAGTATTAAATACAAAAGAGCATGAGCTATGGACATAACCGTAGGGAAAGTGTTGCTTGTGTAAGAAATCAACAAACATGTTTTTCCGACAGCTCCATCACCAACCGTCACACACTTTACGAATCTCGAAGCGCTCATTGTCCCCCTCAAAGCTCAAAGATTTGAGCCTTCAGATCTTTAAAACTCTTTAAACCAGGCGCTGGAGTGGAGATCCTTTGCTCTTTCTCTCTCTGTCTCTGTTAGTTTTCTTATTCTTCTTGATGCTCAAGTTCATCAACCATCTGGACATTGCGGATCGAAAGGAACAGACTTTGTCCCAGAAATGAGAAACCCATTAGCCCAGAGAGAGAGAGAGGGAGGAGAGAGAGAAACAGAACAAAACAAAACAAAAACGAATAGTTTGTTAGTTAGCTTTCACCGGAAAAAATGGCGTTGAAACGTTCTCTCTCACTCTTTCTTCTCTTTTAATGGCTCTGTTTTCTAACAAACTTACCAATCGATTGTCTGTTTTCTATTTATTTATTAGAGTGATACTTGTATTACATTTAAGGAGTTGTTGTCTTTTTCTGCCGCCCAGTCTCAATCTTTTATAACGAACAATATCCTTTATTTGCTTGCTTCAGTGTTTTAAAATTAATCATGAAAACTTTTTTTCTTCTTTAAGCAAATGCCCCTAACTAACAACACTAAACAGAATTGTCCAAAAGTTAATTAAGCGGTAGGTAAGTTTGCAATAATCATACATACTACTTCTCCCCTAATTCCTAATGATTTGACATAACCATTTGCATTGGGACTTTTTTGTAAGCTCAAATCAGTATTATAAACGATATGATATTCGTTTCTGCTGAGATTGGCTTTAACTCCTAGAGTTAACTGAATTAGTAGAAGTGAGCATTCTGTTTTTATATCTGATATATCTTCTTCAACCATTAATTGGATCCTAAAAGTTTACGAGGCTTGATGATCCATTCATGTTAAACATTTTTGTAAAAGAAAAAATTGGGGTCAAAGTAGACGTTTCATTCCCATGTCATCACCGTCGGCTATGCACCAACGTAAATAAGCAAGACTTGAGAGGTTTTATTTATTTAAATGTCAATTACAGATGGGGGCAGCAACGTGAATAAGCAAGACTCGAGGGGTTTCTAATCAACTATTCCTAAAGATATATAGTGGCTTGTCTGTACACTCATAAGGAAGCAACCTCTTGACCTTATCTTGCTCCTTACAGATGCACTTAGCTTGGTTGTACACAGACTCAAAAGCTTGCATAAACACACTTGAGAACCCAACCATTGTCTGAACCACATAAGGGAATCCCATCTGCAAGTTACTTAAGAGTCATGGCTCTTAGTCACACTCACTGCCTTCTCATGCATACTTTTCTCTTCTTGTGCTATTCCTTTTAGTAGTAAGTATCTCAACCTTTGCTCTCTTCTCTATTACAGGACTCTTTGTCATTTATTGTTATATACACATCAAAATGTTTAAACTTATTAGAGTTGAGAGGTGAATCAAAAGAACAAGGGCCGTAACAAGATACTGATAGATGAATGGAAGAGAAGAGTAATAATAACAAATGTTCAGCAAGAACACTCAATGCCATTCTCATCTTCTCCGTTTCTCTCTTTCATTGTTTTTACCGTCTACACTACTATTATTATATTAGCTAGTAAATTGTCAAAGAACATAACTTTCAGCTTTCATTATTGGTCAATAACAATAACTGTGAAGAAGAAAAAAAAAATGTAGCAACATTAAGGAGAATAAGAGCTCATCTCCTTTAAATTAGAATGAAAAAAACAGATTGGTTAGAGAACCTGAGATTGAGATATATAGAACTCAGGCTCTTGGGCTCAGGGAGGACAAAGTGATATCCTGAAAAACCTTAAGCCTCTTCTTGTCCATCACTTTCGTCTCTGTCCCCAAAACAGCCATGATCATCGCTTCTTCAAACTCCTTGTTATCCGGTAATCCACAGTCTATGGCTCTCTTCTCCATCGACAATCTTCTCTTCGCGTTTGTCTCTTTCTCCTCACCACAACTCAACATTCCCATCGTCGTTTGGCTCGACGATCTTGTCCTCTTCAGCTTCTCGTTATTACTGATCAACTTCGAAGAGAAGAATGGTTTTGCATCCACCCTCAATGGGTTTACCACATTCACATTGGTCTTCACGTTCTCATCACCGTATCCATCATCGTCATTCCTGTGTGGCTTCGGTTTAGCCGCCTTCACGCTCTGTTCTCTACAAGGCTGAGGCTGCCACACAGAAGAAGACCCGAACATGGCGTCGAAAAGCCTCCTCTGCTCAACTCTATCATCCCCTCCTCTTCTCATCGTCTCAGAGCCAAGATCATTAAGCATCTGCTGCGCTCTCTCGTAAGCTTTCAGATGCGAATCCACTCCTCTAGGACCATCGACCACCGCGGGCTTCACGCGTCGTAGCGTCTCTTTGGCTTCACCGATCCTGCCTTGCTTCATAAGGCAGATTCCGAGGTTGCACATCTTGTTGTTGTCCGGCGCGATCGATAGTGCTCTCCTGTACGCATCTTCGGCTTCCGAGAAGTTGTCTCTTTGCATCAAGGCCCATCCTAAGTTTCCCAGCAGCCGCGTGGCTTCTTGCTCCACAGAGACTTGGAACTTCTTCCCCTGAGACCTAGCGGTTTTGGTTCGTTTGCCGTTAAAGGCGAGTCCTTTCTGAATCAAGAAGAGTTTGTGCTTCAGAAGTGTGATCTGGTCATCTAATCTCCCACATCTCTGCAAACAAACAAACAAATCCAAATCAATACATAAGAAACAGAGGAAACAGAGAAACAGGGGTGATGCTCTGTTTTTTTTGTGTAAAGTAAGGACCTTGTAGAGATCTAGGAGGATGTTGTCAAGTGATTCCTGAGCTTGATCTGAACACCTGACTCTGAGAGATTTAATAGCTTCAATGGCTTCTTCTGCCCGATCTTGCTGCTTCATCACGATAGCCATATCTTTCAGAGCACTGTCTACTCTGTCTCCAGCGTTAATGGCGGACCAAAACAGAGGAATTGCTCTCTCGGGATCCTTCTCCACCAACTGAATCCATAACCAATCAATCAATCAGGTGAAAACGAAAAAAAAAAACGCAAAATGAAACGCAGAAGAGAGGAAAGGATGTAACTTTTAAGTCACCTGAACGTTCTTGGCTCTGACATAAGGACTGTCTCCGATAGGAACTTTGTGGATAGCGTGAAATGATTCAGACCGAGTGCGGGAGATACCGAGTGGCTTTGCAGGAGAGCTCGGTGCTGATTTGGTCGGTCTGAATACATCTTTCATCATCTTTGCAGTGAATAAAGACGAATAAGACGAAGAGAAATTAATCTCAGAGTAGGAGTGATGAGAGAGAGAGAGAGAGAGATGGTGAGGTGTAAGAAGACGGCTTGAGCGAGATCGAAACTATTAAAAAGGGTTTAAAATTCCGACCGTTGAGGTCACTAGCCGTTGTATTTTGCATTTTTTTTTCCATTTCCGCTTATTGAGGGGAGCGGTTCTCATCTCCTATACTCGACCACTCCCTTGACTTGCATTGTATTTACACATTTGCCCCTTCAATACAAAATCAGTCAAATTTCGACAACTATCATTTAAGATTTTTCTCTGAATTTTTATAGAAACTACTGAATATCCACAATTTAGATTCTTGTCTATAGAAAAGTCAATTAAAAATAGGCCCTTTTACAAAACTGAAAAGGCCCATCAAGAGCTTGCACAGTTTTGTTTTTTTGAGTATCAAAATTGCTGTGAAAAGTTTGTCATCACCAGCCACTCATGTTGTTGTGAATCTTGGAGTTTTGGGAACGGCCTCCTTTGTCCTTGTATGTGTTTCTTGAAGACTGTGACTTTCTACCTCCCCTGGCTGCTGCCATGGCTCTGCGTCTTTGCTTGCCTAGTTTTTTGTCCAGCTCCTGAACAAAGGAAGGTGCATATTTGTTATGTTAGCTCAAATACTCTCTGAGTTACTACGACTGACTACACCAAGGATACTAACCTCATCTCTTCCAGCTTCATTTTCATCTCCACTGCTTTCGCCTTTCTCGTTATCATCCAAATCAACTTCTGCCTCAACTTCATCTGATCTTTTCTGCTCCTACACATCATACCAAAGCAGTCATTTAGTTTTAGCACGAGGAGGCTGCACAAAGAGAGAGAGAGAGAGAACATGTGCCAGTTATATGATGAGCTTGAAAAAAAATTATACCTTCTCTTGCAACTGTAGTGATTTCATTTCACTTAGGTTTCCTTCTTCATTTAACCCAAACGCCTGCTCTTCATCATCAGATTCCTCATCCTCGTCAGAATCTGTACTCTTCTCCAGCCCACCTTCAATAAACTACACAAGAAAGAAACCACATGTTTATTCTATATACATGTTTCTTAAATACATATAGCCCCAGACAGAAAGCAGTGTTATTACTGAGGTTATAGGGTGACATACTTTATCGAGGTCATTCTGCTCCTTTTTTGTGAAACCACTAGCTTCTAGTTCTCTATCCAAAGCATTGGCATCTTTAATAATATCATAGAAAGATGGTCTGCTGTTCTCATCCACTTCCAGCTCTGTCTCATCATCTCTATCTTCTTGGAAAGACATATTAAACCTGGAAGAAAGGAATTGAGTTCAACAGAAATGGAGAAATTTGTTTTTCTCCTAGATTAGGAGACTATAAGAATGAGAGATCATATGCTACTAAGTAATGAGAATAGATGATATGTAAATAATAATAAAAAACGATTGGTAACTAACCTTTTTCTAAAAAACTTGAAGATGCATTCAATATCACGGTCAAAGTACCTGAAAGAAAGAAAGAAAGAAAAAAAAATCATTAACAAACATAGAAACAATCATGGAAAATGATAAAAGGAGGACAGAGAGCCATGATCCAGAGATGAGATATCGCATACATCTGTGCATTCTGGTGTGAAACAGATACCATTTGTGGAAAGTCAATCATCGTAATCTTCTCTTCATCATCAATCTTAAGATATACAAACATAAACAAAGGTGTAAGCAGAGGAAGCATCAGGATGATCACACAATCATATAACGACGCAGCAATTTCAGAAAATGTAACTTACGAATACAAGACACTAATTAAATACATAGGCATCTCACCATGATGTTGAACTCATTAAAGTCGCAATGAATTAGACCATGCTCAGCCAAACGAACAACAATGCCTATAATTTTCTCGAAAACTGTCTCAGGATTCTGTAATTGCTTCACCTGAACCCTGTCATCAGCAAAATGTGAAAGATGTGATTCACAGCAGCCAGCAAGGTTATAACTGTTTCTTAGTGAGTGAGTGAAGCAAATGGATCAATTTTAAGGAGTCTTAAGATATATCCTGGTGTATGAACATGAAGGTAGAGATCCTTACATGGGGTATCCCTGTACAAGAGACATGATAACACAGTGCCTATTGCAGTCGATAGCTTTTGGAACCGGAAAGTCATGTTCTTCCAACGCCTGCTCAATCGGGAGCCAAACAAACATTAGGCCAAGAATAACAAGAGTAGTGTTACAAAAGCATGGAGGCGTGATAACACATCAAACCTTCATAAAAGCAAACTCCTTGAGAGCGGCAAGACGGGAGAGATACAACCAGCTGAAACTACTGCGATGCCTCAAGTAGTCACGCTTAGATTTGACAGCCCTAAAGGAGGTTCTCCCTAGTCGATGCAACTTCATTGCCAGAATAGTTCCATCGTCCTGAGCCACCTCAAATATGTCTAATAATTATCCCATCATAACACTATCAGCAACTGATCCCAGCAACAACCAATGCAATGGATATATCATATCAACATAAAGGAAGACTGACCTGACTCTTTACCAACCCCAATCTGACGACCAACACCGGTAAATACACCACGGTTGACCAACGTTTTAATGGCAAGAAAGTCGTAACCCAGATAAGTGAGTCTGAATCCATCATCTAACGCAAGAAAGCAAAAAACAATAATTTAGACTATGTGAATATTCAGTTTGACAAAAAAAAAAAAGACTGTGAATATTCATTCAAAGAGTGCCACGGAGTAGGAAAAACTACTTAATGCATTTAGAGAGAAGAGAAGTATTCAGTCACATTTAGAGCGGTCGTGATGCAGAAGCTTATACTTGAGCAAGTTCTTCAAGACTTTGTATGTTCCTCCATGTCTGTTGCAAATATAAACAGTTATGTGAATTACACAAATATAACACACAACTTTAATGAAAGAAAATAAAAGGGGCATACTTTAGACCAGCAATGCGATCTACGAGCTCACAAGGAACAATCTCATGCTGCCAAAAAAAAGCAAAATATTTTCAGAGAAATTCAAGAGGTACCTAGGTAATACAGTTAATTAAGCCTACAAAATTCCAATTAAAAGGAGAAAGAGGAGAAGACTGACGTTTCGCATTCCCATCTCCACAGCAGTGAGAACTCTAAAATCATCTTTCGAAAGATATCTCAACACATTCACGTCAAGCTTCATCCTCTTTTTTTTTTTTTTTACTACTCTGATTCGTTCAACCCCCCTGGCTGAATTCAAATTATAAAAACTTTCTCAAATTGATATGTATTACTGGATTAAAACCTAGAACAGCAAACCCCCAAATTAACACTTTAATGTTTAAACTTTTCACAGACTTAAACATGGCCCTCTATGCAACAAGTAGATTACGATTTAATCACAGACAAGAACAAAGAAAGCTTGCTGTGTCTAGGAACCACACACACAGGAGCGGTGCTGAAGAAGCTTTACCTGAAACTTTGAGAGAAAGAGCGGCGCAAAGAGAATCAAGTTAGTTTTCCTGCCAATACAGTAGAATCCCAAGACCAACCAATTATCTAATTACCAAGAATAATAATTAGATTAAAAATGTTGTGTATCATATACTAGCAACAAGGTCGTTGTAGTATAGTGGTAAGTATTCCCGCCTGTCACGCGGGTGACCCGGGTTCGATCCCCGGCAACGGCGTAAATATTTTTGGGTTATTACTTCAAAATTAAGAGTAAAAAGTTTGAACAAAAAAAAGCTAGATTTAAAAGAAATTGGCTTCGCCCGGGTTCGAACCGGAGACCTTCAGTGTGTTAGACTGACGTGATAACCAACTACACCACGAAACCATTGTGTTAGTGGTTACAATAGAAAAACAATTCTAATAAACAAAATTGCGGGGACTTCGATTCAAAAACTATTTTCGTGTTCTTCTCGTCATGTTATGTGTACAAAACTATATGGAGAAGATACAAATATTCATGAAACATTCTACATTTATAGCCAGAAAGAAGAAATGCCATAGGTCCAACAAAACAAGTAGCAGTGCCATGAACAGCTATTTTCTCATGGCCAAACTTGGTAATTTGCTAAAATTGTCAATTAAGATATAAAGCAGGAATGTCAACACAGGCTAATGATCAAACAAAACAAATTCGAACCAAAGTTACAACTTGAAAACTGAGACCGTTATTGTAAGATCTGGCAAGGCTCAGGTTTCCTTTGAAGGGCCTTTCTTGGCTGCTTCTGCAGCGGCCTTCTCTGCTTCGATCTCAGCCACAATAGCATCGATTTCAGCTTCTTCTAGCTGCCTCAGAGTACCTTCCTCCCGTGTCATTAAAGCAACCTCAATGTTCTTTCCCCCACTCTCAACTACCTGTAAAATTTGCAAAAACCTCATCAGCTTTTTTTGTTAAAAAATTCACTACTTGTTTTCTGCAAAATAAATTCATTAAACATTATTCTCTAACTCAATTAGTAAAGTCTTCTACATTTCTAGGACTTCAACAATGTCACCTTTTGTTAGTTTTGCTTCTAACCTAAAGCCAACTTTTTAGGTGACGCATATTGATTACAAGAAACATACGCATAGGCAAGCAAGAATCCAGTTCACATGATCAAAAGAAACCTACTTGGTAACAGGGCACCCAGCAATAGCTCAAAAGAAACCTACATTGTCTAGTTACAGAACACGAGAGGATAAGCTAACCTCAAGTAGGGCACGGATAGCAAGTTTCACAGTTTCTTGGCCAGAGGTCTCTTTATAATTCTTCTCCAGAAACTCCCTGATCGAGTTTGAGTTTCTCCCGGTTGCATTAGCCTTCCAAGCAGAGAAGGTACCCGACGGATCAGTCTGATAAAGCGAGGGAATACGAGTGTATGGATCAAAACCAACAATAAGAGTGGAAAGACCAAAAGGTCTCACACCACCACTTTGAGTATACTTCTGCTGAAGCCCTGCAATGTACCGAGTGATGTACTCAACAGTCACAGGGTCCTCCAACGTAAGCCTGTGGCTTTGACACTCGATCCTGGCCTTGTTAATCAGGACACGAGCATCTGCCTTGAGCCCAGCACAGGCCAACGC
Source organism: Brassica nigra (assembly GCA_016432835.1). NCBI lineage: Eukaryota > Viridiplantae > Streptophyta > Magnoliopsida > Brassicales > Brassicaceae > Brassica > Brassica nigra. Next base: position 7,165,641 of record CM028247.1, on the reverse strand, counting down.
AACGTGGTTATCAAGGCTCACAATCTTTCTGGCTGATCTGTCAGAAAAAAAAAAAAAAAAAAGATGCAAGTGAGAAGACAACACCAGAAGTTCAGAACTCAACTCAAAAGGGAATCTCACGAACTACAAGCTAAGGATTCTTTTATAAGACGAACAATGGTATTGGTTAGATATATCCATAAAGGTGAAAACTTTATTTCGATTCCAACACCAAAATTTAACGCAAGGTTCAATCTTTACACTCGTAAAACAAAAATTCAAGTCCTTTCAACTACGGATCAGCTCCGATTGTACGATCTAACACTCCCAGTTACGAAGTTGATACAAACAATCAACAGCAATTGACCTAAAATCAAGCGACCCACAACTTGAATCGGTAGAGATCGGGAGCAATTATACCTTGTATCCTGGAGCTTAGGGGTGGATTTCTTCTCGACGGCGAGGACGACGGTATCGGTGCCGCGGACTCCGACGGCGGCGTTACCCTTACGGACAGCTTCTAGGGCATACTCTACCTGAAAAAGGTGACCGTCGGGGGAGAACACTGTGATTGCTCGATCGTATCTCGCCATCTCTCAGCTCTTTTCTCCTTCTCTATCTATTGAGTATTCTTTCTGATTCACCTCTCCTCTCTCTCTCTCTCTCTTTTTCGTTTTGTTCAAAATCGATTCCGACTTAGGCGACAAGCTAGATTCCGGTTTAATTCCACTGCGGACAAGTTCACGTTAAAACACTCCTTGATGGGTTTGTTTCTGTAGTGGGCCAAAATTTGGCAAATGTTGAAAGCTTAGATAAAGTTAAGAACATCAGAAACGTTGAGATACTTAGGGGTAGGCATGTCATTTCGGCTACCGTCTGATTGGGGTATTTCGGATATTGAATACTAGAGGATCTATTTTGAGTAAATTATCGATATTGTGGGTAAATTATGAAATAATTTAGATAAAACTGTAGGATAATTTCTATTATTTTAGATATTTTGAATAAATATATTTGGATACTCACATATGCTTTAAGATAATTTCAGATATTTTTTAATAATTTTATTTCCAAAAACTTTCAGATGTTTATAATAGACTTTTAACTCACTATATACTAGGTGATTTTCCCGTGCTCATGCACAGGTATAAATATTTATAAAATATATATGATTTATTTTATTTACTTTTAATTTTAAATTGTTTTATAATTTGTATAAAATTTATATTAAAATATTATATTTCTTTAATTAGACATATGATTTTAGATATGTTATATTTAGTCGGTTTTGTTGTTCCTATAGTCGATTTAGTTATCATTTGGATATATTGGTTTGCATCTATTTCTCTAAATTCAACTATATTATTTTTATTTCAAATATATTAAAATTATAATTAATTTTCTTATTTTTATTTACTGGTTGTTGTCTTAGATATGTAGATATATTTGATGAAGATTATGTATAACTTAAGATATATTATGCTTAGAATGAAATAAAAAATAAACTAAAGTGTTCGATTTCAAATAAATTAATATAACGATAATATTCTACAGTCCCATGCATATATATAAATTTTACAAAAGAATTAAATTGTAACAGTTGGTTAATATTTTATTTTCATTTGTTAATAGGTTTTGAGTCATTCTATAATTTACATTTATAAAAGAAATTATTATTATTATAAAATTATATATTCTTATTGTAGTTAAATCTATGATTTTAGATAAAGCTGGATTAGTCGAATCACTCATGTTGTGAGTATATTGAGTTAAATATATTCTTTCAAAATCAAACTAAAGTACAATTACTTTTTATTATAATTAAGTAAAATCAAATTAACTTTATTTATCGTTTAATGTACATGTATTTTTATAATATTTATCAAATTATATGTTGGTTTCTTTAAAGAAAATAAAAAATAAAGCGATGATCTATAGGAAGTTACATACATAAGTAAGTAATACATTTTGGAAGCTTATGAACACATATTAATATTTACAATAATAAAATATTTTATAGATTCTAAATAATTTTATATCTTAGATTTATTAAATGATAAAATGAAATTTTTAAATAATCTTAAAATTAGATTTTCTTTTGTATTTTGATTATGGTTATATTAAGTTCCACAAAATAAAAACATAAAATTTAAAAAGCAAGTTTAATATCAAGATAACAAATAATTTTAATAATGACAAAATATAATATATCTACCTCGTTAAAGTATATAGTGTTCTGTTATTTTAAAATATTTTGTAATTATTTGATCAAAAGATGTTTATTGTTAATTGTTTTCTTTAATATCTCTTAAAATAAGCAGTTTAAAACAAATTGTGAACTTGTAAATTTGGAATATTTCTATTTTGTGAACTTTCCTTTTTAATGAAAACATATTATATATACAGATATTTTTCGTTTTAATTTTTTTATAAATTTTAATTATATATGTTATTTGGAATTTTTTAAAAGGAAATTAAATAAAATATTCAATAATAGTATTTTTAAATATAATATTTTTAATTCATTAAGGGTATCAGTGTAATCAACCATCGTGAGAGTTAACATAAACGCGACACGTAGGAAACTGACTTCTCAAATAATATTATAGAGATATAGCTATATATGTATATATAATTAATATTCTATATATTTTAAATATGTTCGGTTTTCAGAGCTTTCTCATGTCGATTTCAATTTGGTTCGATTATTTTGGATATAGAAATATAGGAAGATTTCAATTCAATTCTAGTTTCAGATATTTTGGTTTGTGTCTTCAGTTTGGATTTTTTGCCAAGACCTATTTATATTAAAATGCATGAGATTCTCAAGTGTTGAGATAATATTCATCTTAAAGTATTTCAGAGTGAATATTTTTTCTAAATTTAAAAATCTCATTTATTTAACTATATTTTTTTCCTTTTTATCTTGAGATATCCAAAACTAAAAACATAAGTTTGCAATTAGGTTGTTCTTACTAAACATGTACCAACAGTACAAGAAAACAAAGCAATAGCTACATACATTAACGACATCACAATTATATAGCTAATTAAAATCATCTTAACTACAAGCATCTAAACGACAGATTAACACATGTGTTGCTATCATGACGTTAATTAGGTGACATTTTTGGGCGTCTTTATCCATCTGTTTTTTTTTTTTTAACTTTATCCATCTGTTTTCTTGTAGTGCAACAAATGGATTCTAGGCGATGATTTGGTCGAGAGGCTTGGAAGCTTCCTTGTGAACATCATGTTCTTCTTTAGCCAGCTTCTTGAGGCGAGCCAGCTCCAGATCTCTACCCATCTTTCTCTTATACATCTCCTCAAACGTAATCGGCTCCTCCAGTATCGGCATCTCTCCTTCTCTCACTTTAAGCGGATACACGGTTGCTTCCGGCGCCGGATTCTGGAACGTAGCTATGGATAACCTGCTCGAGTTGGAGTTCACCACCGCCTGATGGTCAGCGTTCTTGAACCTCCCGTTGCTCAGATACTTCAACAGACATGCAAGAGTATAATTTGATTAAATAAAAATCACAAACGGAGAAAATAAAAGCAGAGTTAGAGAGGTTAATTAAGAAAGTACTAACGTGACCATGGTCGCCAAGATTGACGACAAAAGCTCCTTCGACAGGCTGAACCGTAATCCATGTCTTCCCATCGTCTCGTGTGGCTTGTAAACCACCGACTTGGTCTTGGAGCAGCAAAGTGATGGTTCCAGGGTCAGTGTGACGCTTGAGCCCGAGGGTGAGATCGGGCTCAGGGCATTTTGGGTAATAGTTAACAACTATTTTCTGGTCCATATCGACGCACGCATTGGTAAGTGCTTCTTTCTCAAGCCCCATAGCTTCAGACAAAATCTCAAGAAGCTTACAAGCCAACTCCATTAGCCTCTCGCTGTACTCCTCAGTCACTTTCACCCACCCTTCTGGCTTATTCGGCCACCGTGAGTAGTCTCTGTTTCTCACCGGGCACGAGAAATACGTCACGATCTCTCGCCAATCTTGAACAACCTCTCCCTACATATATAATGATTTATTTCGACCAAAAAAAACATAACCAAGAAACACATGCATGCGTCGAGTAATTGTTGGTTTTGAGAACATAATATAAAATACAAAAATCAAGTAGAAAATTGTTAGGATCCGACATACGTACCCCTAGGAAGGAGATCTAAAGTAAGTTACAAGTTGGCATCTAATGAATTAAGCGACATACAAAAGTTTTATAAAATTATTTTAGACAACTTACTATAAAATTATGGTGGATATACCTGGAGATGACTCGAGACGATGAATCCTCCTTTTTTACCACCGGACATGTCGAACTTTAGCTTTTCATTAGGAGGTAAAGCGAAGAAGTCGCGAGCTAAACGAGTCATATCGGTTACCAAACTAGTATCGACGCCATGATCGACCACCTGAAAAACTCCCCAATTCTCACAAGCCTCAACGATCTGACGACATATCTCTCCTCTTTTTCCACCAGCATCGTCGAATCCTGCGAGAGATATCACGGGGATTTCGTTGCTGAAATCATTGTAGGCAACCTTGGGACGTTCGTCCACGTCCCGGACGAACTTGGAGTTGAGCTTAGACTCTCCGGCAAGCTCAGTTAGAGTTGCTGGAGCCATTTATATTCTCAAGAGTGTTAATTAAATTACAAAAGGCAAACAGATTGAATGAACAAAAGAGAGAGAATGTGTAATGAATATATAAGAAGACACAACAAGAAAAACTTGTTATAACAATTAAATCTTTTGTAAGTATGACTACAATTTTGTATTTATTTGGTCAGTAGCTATATTTAGTTTCAAAATATTTTTGTAATTGTGGATCTGTGAATATCATCCAAAGGATGTTTGTGGTTCTTATCAACAAATCATAAATATATATATATCCTTGGCTATAACTAACCACAAGTCATATCATAAATGTTTCTATGTACAGCGACACGCCTTATTATCGCCATAGCTTTGTAGCTATTTTAAGTTTGTAGCTTTTTAAACTTCGCTAAAAACCCCTAAGGAAATCATGAAACTGAACATTCATCACTGACTGTTGGTGCTAGTGTTTTTACTTTGGATTAAGCTTTTCAAGTGTTTGGAATTTAAAGTTTGTAGCTACTTAATATTATGTTGTATTTATAAATTTAGTTTTTGTAAATTTTAGTTTTATACACAATTTTTCGAGAGAAAAGAGTGGTAGCTGAGAAAACTTTTCAAAGCTTGTGATGACTGACAAACGAAGAAGTCGTTCGCAAACTACCACGGTATTTCTATCTCTGCACTTTCTAGAAGACAAGTTACTCAACTAGCTACATGCATCCCCTTTTTATTTCTAGTAATAGATTATGAGATATCAACCACACGGGGTAGTTTAGTGGTATGTGAATTTTGGGAGGTTCAAGTTCGAAATGATCAAACAGTACTTATAAATATGTGTGATTACATGGATATAGGGCTATGCTTTAGACTTTATTTGAATATCCAATAAGAAAATATATATATATGTAGAATGCACCTTCCATTCAAAATTAGTTTTGACCATTTCCGAAGGTCTTCGTTACAAAAGATCCAGATCATCATCAATTTGCATGACATAATCACGTTCAAGAGAGAAGACAAGACGCCTAGTTTCCTTTTTTTTTTTTTGAACAACAGACGCCTATTTTCCTAGAAGTTGAGAATACAGATGATCAGAATTTTCTATTGTTGCCGCGCGCACTGGCTGGAACACAGTTTGGAAAAAAATCATTTGTGATTTACTGGGCCCAATAAAGGCCCGTTAAAGAGATGAATACGGAGAAAGGTCGTTGTCGCAATGAGGACTTTGATTATTTGGTAGTAGCAAAACTAACCGAACACATGAAAACGGAAGGACGTTCCAACGAACCTCTCTACTTGTATTTACCCAAAGCTATATTTTGTGTGAAGTAAACGCAAAGACATTCTCATCTACATTCTGTTGCTAATACTTTTTTTAAAAAAAAAATGCACCATAAAAAGAGTTAACAACTTACCAATCGAGCCCTTTTTTCAAAAAAAAAAAAAACAACTTACCAATCATAATTGTCGTTTAGTGGGATCTCGACCCGTTATTGAAAATGAAATGACATATTTATATGACCGGACCATTGCATAATCTAATCATAACGTGGTCAATTATACTAACCTAGTCACCATCCGTTTTAGCAACAACAACCAACGGTTGCAATCTTATTTTGAGAGAGTGATGCTTCTTTCTTTATAAAAAGCTTTACATGACATGGTCACATGGACCACGAACTCATACAACTAGAGCAACAAAACAACCCTCAATTAACTGCATTCTTACAATGGTTCGCGCCGAGATCGACACTGGAGCTCCTTTCCGGTCTGTTAAAGAGGCCGTCACTCTCTTCGGCGAGAGAATTCTTCTCGGTGATAATTACATCAACAAGTCCGGAGAGGTAGTAACATTTAAATGCATACGTGTTTTGCATATATCAAATTATTAACATTGTTGCAATGGCATGCGACCGTGTGGTTAGAGAAACAATGGAGATAACGGAGTTAGAAGCAAAAGCATAGAAGCTGAGCTGGATGAAGTAAAGGAGAATCTGAAGAAAGCAGAAGAAGAGAACAAGGTATTGTCTCAGCTCCTCGAAACTCTAACACAAGAGCTTGAAACGGCTAAGGAAAGGTTAAGCCACTCGCTCAGAAAATTCCCTGAAGATCCTCAAGTTGAAGATGACCTCAAATTTGTAGAGCAATCCAGGGTTATTGAACCGGATAGAATAACCGAGATCAAGATGAACCGGTTTGACGAAAATGAGGTGTATGATGAGGATTGTTTGGAGAGGAGGCGTTCAGTGAAGTTTGCGAATCCACCATTGTTAACGAAAGTCATTGAGAACAAAGAGGAGAAGAAAAAGAACCAAGCTATGGTGAAGAAGCAGACAAAGAAGATGAAGCCATTGGCTGCTTGGCTCTTTGCAAGAACCCGGTCTAGTTAATAACCATTTTTAGCTGTTATTATCTCGCGTTTATATGCATTACATATCCGAAATAATAACCCAAAGAACTGATAGTTCTTTTTTGGGGATTCATTCAACTTAAATTTGTAACAGTTTTCTTGTCGATATGTAAGTAACTACATATACAAACTGGACCCTGTCAAATGTTTAAAGGTATTTTAGCACCAACTATGAATAATATCACATGGTTCATGTGTTTGATATTCTAGTAATCAACCACCCTCAATTGAAATCATTCTTGAAGAAGGTCGAAGAAACTTTAGCATTTCTTCCATTTCATTTGTCGAATTCATTAGAACTTTCTGGAAGAAAGGCCCTGCGTTCTGCTCTTGCGGAAAGTTGCTTAGAAGGTACTGTCTAGATTTGTTATGGACTGTTTCAACGAACGTCTCACAACTTATTATTCGCAACCAGAACGCAGAATCTATTATTATAAAGTTCAGTTTAGTCTCTCCTAAACCATGACACATAGGACGCCACGTCAATAATTCGCGCGACGACGTAGTGACACGTGTCCAATGGATTCGAACGCAGCGTTTCATTAAACTTTACCTTTGTGGGCTTTGTCTTCTTTGGTCCTCTTCACCCCTTCGTGCACATCAGTCGTTTGCGCTTCTCACATCAGTCGAAACGGTCTGAGTAAAGTCTTCATAATTAATTTCATTGATTCACTCCCCCACTGCATCTTCTTCAATGCTTCTTCGATCTGAAAGGTGGTGATTTCTTAGTATAAATATGTGTGAGTGCTGCTTCCTTGATCTCATCTGGGAGGCTAGCAAGCGATGGGCAAGCGGCGGAGCAAGCACAGAACAAGCGGCGGAGAGCTAATGGACCAAGTGACGGGCAGATCAAGATGAATACCCATGGAACAAGTTACGGAGAGTGTGAAGAGAGATAGCAAAGTCGACTGCTGCAGTTCAAGCTCTCACATGGGAGGCGATAGGCTCTCGGACATGGTGAATTTATAAGAGCCGGATTTTTTTATTTGTTTTTGTACGATAAAGGGAATGAAGGATTGGTTTAAGTTGATTTATTTTTGCAAAATTAGATTTGTTCTTTCGTCTCCTTCACACCAACTTTTTCCCCTTTCGCATCTCTTCATCTTCTTCTCAGTAAATTCCAAGTTGTTTCTTCTTTTTCTTTTTTAATTGCATCAATCAAACAGTTTGACCATCACGCTCTTTCCAGTCTTCTTTTTTTATTCATATTATAAACATCAAGTGATGATCCAAATCGATTCTCAGCTTTCCTCTCCCTTACAATTCTGATTTACGGAGCCTTCTGGTTTGATTGTTTTTGTTGGCTTATTTCTGAACCAATCGTCTCTCACATCTGAGAAATTGACAGGGAGAGCGCTGGAGTACGAAACAGAGAGAACGAGATGGAGAACAACAGAGTAAGTGACGGAGATGTTGAGATGAAGATTGACGGAGAAGTCGAGATACAGAGACACGAAGCAAGTGAGTAAGATGGAGCATTTTTATATATCTTCTGGTCGGATCTACTTAAATAGCTTCGCTATCATCAAAACAAGAAAACAATACACATAAGTTTGATATTGTTTATGCTATTTTTCTATTTCAGACGAAGTGGTCTTGCTTGATGTTATTTGATCTCCAGATATTGGCATCGTTCACGATTCTTAAAGGTAATCAAATATTTTCCATACATGGGCTTTTCACAAGGAAGAACCAAGAGAGACAAGGAGATGTCAATGAACCAAATCTGGATGCCTTTCTCATGAATTATGATTATACATTTCTTCTTCTTTTGAGCTTCTGAAGGTATTGTATTTTTTTCTTAGATTACCTTGGAATTTAATGCTAATGAGAACAGGTTTAACTACTGTATTTTTATATAAGCACCGAAAATGGACGATGAAGTGTCAAAGCAGAAGGGAAAGCAAGAGTACAATGATAATGTAGAGGTTAATATTTCATATCTTGCAGTCTTCATATGTATGCGTCAACTATTTTTACACAATAACAATATGAATCATGTCTCTTTTGATGTATTTTCCCAGAGTTTCTTCCATGCATTGTTTAAGATCATCGGGGATCTAGGTCCTAACAGTGGCTCTATTCGATTTCTCTTGGGGGTGATGCTGATTATCACCATGAGACACATGATTATCTGAAAATTGATGTATGTTCTCATCTTCTGTTTGGACGATTTGATTTTTTTTCATATGCTGTCAGAGTCCTTTTGGTTCTTTAGGTTATGCTTGATACCGTGAGACCTGATTTGCATGTTATCAACAATTCTGAGAGCCATTACTCTTAAAGATGATGGACATGTGACATTAAAACCAAACCAAGCTCAAGAAGAAGCCTCTAAAGTCTATCCCGTTAATTTATTGCCAAAGTTCTTTCTCTAAGAGAACAAGGTGATATCATATATCTAATCAATGTTTAGTTTGTTTGCTTTTAGTTTTTTCATCTCCTGATACTAGATTCACACAGGCTTTGTTGGTAGGGTGGCGGAACCATCCAGATGATGAGGTGCTGTTAATCTCTCTGTGCACTCAAACCTAATTGTAAACAACATTGGTCCAGAAAACACCAACAGGTGTGATGCTGCTTCAGCAATCGAAGGCTGTTCAGAAGTGTCCGAACCAAATTCTTTGCAAACTGATACATTGGCCAACACGAAGGAGGAAACAACGGGTGCTGACAAGTGTCCAAACTATAAAGGGTCCTGATCACTCCAACTATAGAGACAATGAATCTGGCCAAAAAAATCTCAATTCCATTTCTGCTTCCTAAGTTTTTATCCTTCACTGAATAATGTAGTCTTGCAACATTTTAGTTAATCAGCTCTGGTTTTCCTTTGTTGAAGTATAAATGGTACAGCTGGTAATTTTAGTATTTATGTTGTGGTTATGAAACTTTTTTTGTTAACCAGATTTTTTTTGGTTTCGTATTGTTTTGGTATCATTTTGGAAACTGTAAAAATATAGCAACGACGAACACCACTATTACAATAAACTGTTGTAGTTTTTTTTTACTTAGCTAGACTTTGTTTTAAAGTGAAAAAAAAAATCAAATTAAAATAAACTAACGTAATTCAATTGTGATAGTGAAGATTGAAGTAAATAATTGTAAAGTCTGAACGAATACCGTAATGCACAATAATTTGATAAAAAATAAATAAGAGTAAATAAAATAAAGTAATTACTCTCTTAATAAAATCACTTGAAGAACCATTTGAAGCATTCATAACATATAACCCACATCTCTTTATGTAAAACAACTATTGTTTTTAGACAACAGAACCAACTATTATAAACAAGTAAAACATATCTTATCACATATAATCTTTCTTCACCTAAAATTTTCTAAAAACAAAATCATTATCATATACATTTCTTGCAATTGCAAACCTAAAACAAAACACAAAATCATACCAAAAAAATAATAATCTAGATCACAAAAAATTATATCCACCAGAGGGCGGCGCCCTAGTTTCTTATAAGACAATCGAAATAACTTACAGAATATTTATTTACGTCTGTCTATTGCTACATTTATTTTATCAAACTTCTTAAAAGATAAAAAAGATGCCAAAAATACATTTGAAATACAAATATAAGTAATCTACATTTTTATAAATTCAATAAAAAATAATATTAATTCAAAATAGAGTATAATGTTTTAAAACAAATTTTGAGTACTTTTAGCACTTTTTTCCATCCTCCTTATGTCAAGGAGGCCAATTTAACTGGGTTGTTGTCCGAAGATATTTAACCGGGTTTGCAATGATAACTACGCTACACAGAGCCCATTAGTAACTAGGGCAAACGCTAGGGTTTTTCTTTCTTTTTTCGGCACGCTAGGGTTTTCTAAGAAGCACGCTAATATAAAAAAACATAGTTGCTCCAATACCTCAACAGCTTGCGCAACAAGAAGAAGTAGCTGCTTCGTCGAGATGGGTCGGGTGATTAGGGCTCAACGTAAGGGTGCCGCTGGCTCCGTCTTCAAGTCCCACACTCACCACCGCAAGGGTCCGGCTAAGTTCCGTAGCCTCGACTACGGCGAGAGAAATGGGTATCTCAAGGGTGTTGTCACGGAGATCATCCACGACCCTGGACGCGGTGCTCCGTTGGCTCGCGTCGATTTCCGACATCCTTTCCGTTACAAGAAGCAGAAGGAGCTGTTCGTCGCTGCAGAAGGTATGTACACGGGACAGTCCCTCTACTGTGGTAAGAAGGCGACTCTCGTTGTAGGTAACGTGCTTCCTCTTAGATCCATTCCCGAGGGAGCTGTTGTCTGCAACGTTGAGCTTCATGTTGGTGACCGTGGAGCCTTCGCTAGAGCTTCCGGTGATTACGCCATCGTGATTTCTCACAACCCTGACAACGACACCACTAGGTAATATCATAATTGTTGTCTTGTCTCTAACCCTTGTTATACTATTGAAACATCATAATCTAACGTAACTTGTGTGACACGTTAAGAAAACTACGAAAGTGAATAGATTGTGTTAAGACTTTTTTTTCTTATAACTTCAAGAAAGAGTTCCGATCTGTGTTTAAGTTTCTTGTCTCATATTTTTTAATAACGGATTTTTTTTTCTTATATAAAAGGATTAAGCTTCCTTCTGGAACAAAGAGGATTGTGCAAAGTGGATGCAGAGCGATGATTGGGCAAGTTGCTGGTGGAGGAAGAACAGAGAAGCCACTTCTCAAGGCAGGTAGAGCATATTTCAAGAACCGCAGTAAGAGAAACTGCTGGCCTATAGTTCGTGGTGTGGCTATGAACCCGGTTGAGCATCCTCATGGAGGAGGAAACCACCAGCACATTGGTCATGCTAGTACGGTCAGACGTGATAAATCAGCTGGTGCGAAGGTTGGTCAAATTGGTGCGAGAAGAACGGGTCGTCGCAGAGGTCAAGCTGCCGTCGCAGCAGCCAAGGCAGTTTAGACTTAATTGTGGCACAAGCTTCTCTGTTTTCTTTATTTTTTTTGCTTATTTTATTATTAAACCTTAAGAGTTTGCCGTTTTAGTTTATTTTCATTTTGGTGGTGTTTAAAGCTTATGCGTTTTGTATTGGATTTACCCTTAGGAGATATATTTATGATTTATTTACTATTTTCTTTTGGCAGACCAATTTCATTTCCATTGATTAAGTATTATAAAAGTATACGCAGTTGGTTGTCATATAAAAGTTGATTATAATATATTCAAATATATATATATATATATATATAAGAGGTGGTTCTTGACATGTTTCCAATGTGTGAGGTTAGACTTGTTGTGTTGTGACAATTTACTTTTTAAGCTAGAGAGACAAAGACATCCGTGAGAAAAGTGATATCATTGTAGTTGAGAATTGAGAGATGTGACTGTGCAATATTTGACGATGATGATACTGATGATAGATTAGGAATAATGTAATATTCCATATATTGTACAAATGCCCTAATGATTCTAGTGTATATATACTTTACATAATGTAATATGGGAAGGCAAGGGTTTTAGCAAGTAATGGATACTGGTGTGATATAATGCCAGTGTTTTGGGTTGCTTTATTCTTGTTGGCTTTCCTCCCAAGTAACATCGACCCAATGGATTTTTTTTATAATGTTTGGAATACACTACTTGTCTCGTCACAGAGAAGAAAATGAAATCAAATAATGCAGATGATTGATCTTGTTCTGCACTCATTTCATGTTCTATTATGTTTAGTAAACTTTCACCCTTGATTATTTCAACTCGACGACCATCCAAATTATGCTCGGGTCATTTTGATGCTCTAAACAAAATACTTTGCTAAATTAATTAGAAATAAAATTAATCAAAATCGAAAGTGTCTTGAACCTCAAGCTTTTGTTTTGATCAACCAGTGACAAGACATTCTATTTTGTGATTTGAAATGAAACAGATTCAGAATATGTATTTTAAAAAATCGTTCTTCTAATACCTTCTAAATTTCTATTTTTTAGGCACTGGAGCCTCGCCCTCTCAATCGATCGTGAACATAGACGCAATTTGACTACCTCTCACAGTGCTATAGTAGATACAGTCTTTCTAAACCTTACTATGATCAATGCGTCCGTTGAATTTTCTGGTTCGTGAATAGTATTGGTTAGTATGATCAATGCATCGAAACTTTCCGCTTCAACAACCGATGAAACAAAGGGTCTGCGTGAAAAAAAATAAGATAAACAGAGGATAAGACAGAGCTACACAATGGTTGAATTACCTTAAAATGCCTCTTGGGAGCAAGAAAGAAATAAAGCAACCATGGTTGAACCCTAGTAATGATGTTCCTGATCTGTATCAAACAGTTGCTATATCTATTTTTCAAAATTCCTCGAGTAAGCTCCTCCCAAACTAGAGATGAGTACTACTGACATTCGAATAAGAGATGATCACGTTTTTTTACAAAGAACACAGGTAGGAACGATACCTCTGTTGCATGACATTACTCTGTCACAAGTAGCAAGCCTTTTCAGCATAGATAACCATGTTACAAATGCAAATTTCGGTGTGCCAAAAGTGAATCATACCCCGTCCGACTAGTTCACTTTTGCTTCTCTTCCCGACACAGTTTCCAAGTCTCAGTACTTGAAAAAGTTTTTTAAGACATGATCTTCTTCTCCGGAGATCATAATCCTCTGCTTCCTTGTTTTTTATTCTGAAAATAATCAGTTGTTGCGCAATCTCAGTCAAAACATTTTTTAAAAACAGTTATTATGCACCTTCTTCACATTCGAGGATTGTTGAGGGCCTCGTCCCCAGTTGCTTCCCGGCAAATACTCGGATCGATAATCTCTCTGTCTCAAAGTAAATATGCAAGAATACCCATCTCCGACCAACAATCGAACCACAATGATGTAGATTTACCATTACCAAAAGTTTTTGCTAGAACTAGTAGTTTTAAGATTTTCCAGCCACATTCAAGAACCTTGTTGCGTTTTACTACTGATTTTTCAAAAAAAAAAAAGATCTTCGTAGTTAGATTCATACAAAAATTTAACAAAGAAAAATATATCAAAATGATTTGAAATTTCTTGATTTGGACGTAGTATATCCCAAGACTATTCACGAAATTTGACCAGAAAAAATGAGTAAACCATTAACGTGTGAAGCGTTACTATGGAAACGGAAAGACGGCCCCACGATGATGAAATAACGCTTTAATTGACCAAAACACCCTCTCCGTCTCCAATCTCTAATCTCCGTCACTGTCCCTATTTAAACACAGAACTCGACGACGTCTAACACCACCGCGAAATCCAGATCCAAAAACCAAAAATAAAAAACTCATCAATGGCGTCAGAAAACAACGGATCCAGATCCGATTCCGCCGCCGCGGAAATGCCACCGACGCATCCGAGGAAGATCGCACTAGTCACCGGAATCACCGGCCAAGACGGATCCTACCTGACGGAGCTCCTCCTCTCGAAAGGCTACGAGGTCCACGGCCTGATCCGCCGATCGTCCAATTTCAACACCCAGCGGATCAACCACATCTACATCGATCCGCACAACGCCGACAAGGCTCTCATGAAGCTCCACTACGCCGATCTCACCGACGCCTCCTCTCTCCGCCGCTGGCTCGACGTGATCAAGCCTGACGAGGTCTACAACCTCGCCGCACAGTCCCACGTCGCCGTCTCCTTCGAGATCCCCGATTACACCGCCGACGTCGTCGCCACCGGAGCTCTCCGCCTCCTCGAAGCCGTCAGATCTCACACCGTCGACACAGGCCGCGCCGTGAAGTACTACCAGGCCGGATCCTCCGAGATGTTCGGAGCGACTCCTCCTCCGCAGGCCGAGACGACGCCGTTTCACCCGAGATCTCCCTACGCCGCGTCCAAAGTCGCCGCGCACTGGTACACGGTGAACTACAGGGAGGCGTACGGTCTGTTCGCGTGCAACGGGATCCTGTTCAACCACGAGTCGCCTCGCCGAGGAGAGAACTTCGTGACGAGGAAGATCACGAGAGCCCTGGGGAGGATCAAGGTCGGTCTGCAGAGGAAGCTCTTCCTCGGGAACCTCCAGGCGTCGAGGGACTGGGGGTTCGCGGGGGACTACGTGGAGGCCATGTGGCTGATGCTGCAGCAGGAGAAGGCGGATGATTACGTCGTGGCGACGGAGGAGTCGCATACGGTGGAGGAGTTTCTCGAGGTTTCGTTTGGGTACTTGGGGCTTGACTGGAAGGATCATGTGGAGATTGATAAGAGGTACTTTAGGCCTGCTGAGGTGGATAACTTGAAAGGAGATGCGAGCAAGGCGAAGGAAGTGTTGGGGTGGAAACCGAAAGTGGGGTTTGAGAAGCTGGTGAAGATGATGGTTGATGAAGATCTTGAGCTTGCTAAGAGGGAGAAAGTGCTTGTTGATGCTGGTTACATGGATGCTCAGCAGCAACCTTGATTGAGATCATTATTGTCTTTCTATTTTGCTATAATGCTTGTTTTGTTGTTGTTTTTGTTTCTTGAAGTAATTCAATTTTTATAACATAGCTCAAGTGTTTATAGCAGAAACCCAATGCTCTGAACACTGACCTGTTTCCTGTCTACATAATACAAAGATGCAAACCAAAACATGAAAAGCATCAACACATTTTTAAAATTACATATTGAGGTCTTCTTCTGGCTCTCAGTCTCAGACCCAAATCAAAAATTTACACTTGCGAATGTACTTCTCACCACTATCAATTCAGTACTCAGCATTGAATCTCAATTTCTGATCCCTTTTTGGTTCTCATTGATTACAATATGGAGAGGGACAAAACGCTCCGTTTCCACAAGCTAGATTTCTTGGGACGGGGTTTAAGAGAAAAGTTGAGGCCAAACATCTCCCTGGACGCCAAATCCATGTCAACGAACCCCATGAGCTTCCCCACAACGGAGGCGCTCTCTCGGACATGATCCATATCTTTGCTCTCTGACCAGACACGATGCGCCAGCTGGAGCCGTCTGTGCTTTGTGTTCAGCCCAATGCCCCATCTCAAGAACAGGTTCTCTCTCTCTTCTTTTGTCAGTTTCTTTTGCATCAGCTGACTTAGCTTGTACCTCTCCCTGTTCAACGCCCTCAAGCTGTTTTGTTTCACAGCCCAAACAGTTACAAAAAGAAACAGAACACATTCTTGCATAAACCGCCAGAGAAAGCTATTGTGTTTTTTTTTTGTTAATAATTTACCTGGACATTGATGTAAGAGTGCGTCCGTTTTCAATAGCTTTGTTGTTGTTGGTAAAGGTTTCTCTGATGTATGTGAGCCTACGGAGTTCTACTTCCATGTACAAGCAATCTTTCTGATCCCCTCTGAAGAGAAGGAAGAAGTAACTTCTGTGTGCCATGGAAACGTTGCAAGCATGCCATAGCTCTATAATCTCCATCTCAAGTCTCTTGAACTCCAACGGCCAGTTCAATGGCGTGGTTAAATAGTCTTGTATGGGGTCCACTGCAGCGTCCTTGAAGCTCTTTGTGGATCTCAGAGCCAAGAACTTCTGTTCTATTTCCTCCATCTGCCATAATAATAGATGTAGCCCTCAAGATAAATACAAACATTTTCAGGTCGTGCCAAGTATATGTGAGCGAAAAGCAAGATCTGCTTGACCAAGCTAAGTATAACTAACCGATAAATGAATGATTCGCTTGTCCCTTTGAGGACCACTCTCTTCACCTTCCTCCTGGCTGATGGAAGCTCTACCACTTGTCTGACGCCTAAACACAGGAGCGCTAGAGGAAGACACCTGTGAGCTATTCATTGATGACTTTCTCTTATTAACACCATCTAAAGCAGCTGGCGTTCTTTGGGTGCGGTTGAAGTTTTTCTCAAACCAAGTTGCTGGCATGCTCATCCGGCTAAAATGCGTTGGTAATGGCGGCCTCTTGATGTTGGACGGTTTCAGGTTGCTCTCAGCTCTTTCTTTCTGATACCTGCTTGGTGGTGTGTTGGCGTCTCTCTCATGCTCACACAAAGGAGAGGAAGAACCCAATACAAAGCTTGTTCCGCAGCTTCGACTTCTAGTATGCCTCACGCCTCCTACTCTTTGTTTCTCAAGATGCAAACTATAAGGCTTTTCAGGAGACAGAGTGACAGGATCTGGAAGTGTAGAGTCTCTTCTGAGGTTAGAAGATTTGTCAGTTAATGACAAAACACATTCTGGGGAGGTTTTGACGGGTTCAGGTTCGATATAGACAGCACTGACTTCCTTTACACACTCTTTTTCTTCTTCTACAATTTCTGTTGGTGGTATTAAGTTCTTTGAATCTGGTACACATACTGGTAGCGCATTCATAGCCATAGACCAGTCTTGAAGCATGTTTGGCACTGGAGACATGATGATACCAGGGCTCTCTGTTTCTATGCATCGAAGTTCCGTGCAAGTATCTTCAGAACCCATCTCACTTGGTTCGTCCACTTCATGAAACCTCTCCTCCTGATCTACAGATTTCCCCTTGTGAATGTGTGACTGGTTTTTACTTTCTGCCCCACGAATATTAAGTCGGACTTTTGTGAATTTGCCAGGAGCCACAAATGAAAGGTGTTGGCCTGGGCTAGTTGCACCAGAACCAATCCTAAAGTCGGTAAGCTGAAAGACATTCTCGTCAGAACCGTGCTCGGTTGATTGTGGGGAAATCATACTGGATCGCTGAGCTGATACTGGACTCTCTGGTGTCATATATAGAGATTCCCATGAACTGCGCACCCGCAGCTTGGGGTATTGATGTCCAAGAACCAACTGTAAGAATACCAAAAAGGGATTATAAATCAAACAGTTGAAGAAGAGTTTATTCTTGTTTTCAGTAAAACTCAAAATGGAAATGACGTACATTTGCATGTTCTGAGTCTGTTGATAATATCTCTTTTATTGGTGATTCTCCAATAATATGTTGGAGATCATCAATCCGAGAATGAGCCCCCTCTAATTGTTGTGCTAATTGGAACACCTCTTTATTTAGCTGTAAATAATGAAAGGCCATAAAGTTCCTAGAGTGAATGGATTTACATATTAAGACAAATCACCAGTATGTAGAGAAGTGAGATTATATACTACGACTTGATTTATATATCTTGATTGATTGATTGAAGTAAATCGCATTACCTTTTGAATTTGGAGGTCCTTCTCCATCAGTAATGCAGTTGTGTCAGACACAAGATGAGCTTGACGAGGGCTTCTCAACTCACTCTCCAGTTTAGCCAACTCCCTCTGTAAATGTTTAACCAGAACTTTATCAGACATGACCACGTTGACTTGCGCATTTGTTGTCACCTCCTTTGCACAGCTTGCGAATAACAACGTGTTTCTTGATTGCTCAACGTGGATTCTTGCAGGACTCATGGTGCAAATTATGGCTGTTCTGGCGTTTCCTCCTAATGAAGACTGGAGTATGCGTGTCAGCTTTGAGTCTCTGAATGGAATGTGCCCAGTTTTTCCT
Source organism: Brassica nigra (assembly GCA_016432835.1). Taxonomy (NCBI): domain Eukaryota; kingdom Viridiplantae; phylum Streptophyta; class Magnoliopsida; order Brassicales; family Brassicaceae; genus Brassica; species Brassica nigra. The sequence goes on along the minus strand of CM028247.1, from coordinate 7,147,249 downwards.
TTACTGCATTAAGCTAGCCATATATTTTAGTAATGTAAAAGGAAGCTACTCAAATAGAATACACATATTAGAAGTTAATAGCAGCAATTTGCGAATAACTTGGTAAATGTTTCAGCTCGAGAACTCAACTATCAAAGACAAAAAAGACAGTTAACTTGCTTACAAACTCAATGAATAAATAGCGGATTAAGGTGGCACAAATCAGGGACCTTCACTGAAGATAAAGGTGCTACACAGGCTAACCTTAGCTTTCGAATGACAGTTCCTAGTGTTAGTAAACTTCGGTTTATATGACCACCTTCTTTCAACCTTGTGCCAGCTGATAATGATTGAGATGCACGCTCGCTTCCAGCAAGATCAATGAAATTCTGCAGGATAATTACTCAATCTATGAATTTACTTCCTCTTTTTCGAGAACAGCACATGATGGATTCAACGTACATACCACTGTCGCTGTGAGTGTGCTAAATTTATCATTCGCTAAATATTCACGTGCTGTGCTTTCGACCGTCTGTGAAAGATATCAGTCAGAAATAAGCTCAAAAAGCAGCCTGAAAGAATCTATAATGTAAATCAGCAAAATGCATTACCAGTCTCAGAATCTGATGAGAGCGTGAACTAACTTCATTTAAAGCTGTCTCTCCAATGTGTCTTTGAGCTGGAATGATTTGATGATACTAGTCAAACTGATGCTAAATATCAAAAGTACTAATTTCGATTCACGTTTCAAAAGCAATACCTATACAGATTGATAAAAGCTCCTTAAAATGATTCCAGCCCCGCAGAGTTTCCTCTGTGAGTTTCTCAACAACTGTCCCTTTCTGTCAAAAAGCAAATAACCAGCTAAGTAGATTATGCATAACCAATTCCATAAGTTGTTAAGTATACTCAGCCAGTGTCAAATTCCACCTCAGGGTCATCTAGAAGTCTGAGTGGACTAATGTCTGTACTCAAGAGGTCTCTTACAGACTCATTATAGATCTCCATAGCTGAGAATTTCAGAACGAATTCTCTTTCCTTATGCTGCAGAAAACACATAAAATTTTCAGAAGAGCGACAGTTAGTGGAAATAGTGTGGTAAGGAGACTATGAAATCTATCATAAATTTAACTTCACCTTCGCAATATAATCATATATATCGGCCAAGGCGTAGTCAGTAATTCCACTCATAGTGTAAGTCTTTCCACTGCTTGTTTGTCCATACGCAAAGACACTAGCTGAAACCAGGTGACATTAGCAGCAAATATGAGCCACAGTGGATAAAGACTCAGAAAGAAGTACTAGACATGCCTTACCATGAACCCCACTAACAACAGAGAGAGCCACTTCTTTCGCCCCTTGATCATACACCTCCTTCGTACAACAGTCAGGGCCAAACACTCTGTCTGGATGCACAGAAAAGCTCAGAAAGATAGAATCAAGTATTACGTTTGATCAAGAAACTGCAAAAGTAAGCTAGTCTTACCAAATGTGTACGCAGTGGGGTACATGGAACGCTCGGAAATGGAAAGATGGCTCCTGTATACGACTGTTTCATCATTGATACACTCCCAATCTGCCTCTTCATTCTTCACCCTTTCTTTCACATTCAATGGCCTCAAACGAACAGAAACAAAAATCTTCTCTTCCCTCCCGGAAGATCCTTGCATCTGATCCTCTCCTGCAGCCATCTTTATCCCTCACCTTTCATCCTTCATCCCTACTCCAAAAAGAAACCAGAACGAAAAACAGCAGCAATGTCACATATACATAAAAAGGGAGAGAAATAATAATCATTGTACATCATGGCTCCAGTAATGAACTTTGTCAAATTCCATATATTGGGCAAAAGAACATTGTCTCTATCCATTCCACGTGCTTTATATTCAATATATATGTCAGTAGAGAATGATTCTTTTTCATCATTGTTTAAGACATAAACAAACGAAGTTTTATATAATATTATAGAAGAGGATTTGGTGTTTTTCTGGAATGGTCCCCCTTCAAAAAATCTTTCCTTGCATGTTGCTTAAGTGTCAAACCTAACCTACTCTTATATTATATTATTGCATACAACCACAAAGAATGCACTCATTATTTATTACGAGTTAGTTACCTTGAGGGATTTGATAATTTTCAATAAATTTGCAAAAGGATTTCACAGACGTTTCTGCAAAATGTGCTATGTGGAGCCAAGAATTTTTGAGTAGCTGCTTCCTAGAAACACCAAAGAAACAAAAATCCAACAAAAATTTAGCCGTAAGATCCAAGAAAGTCGTATTAAAAAAGAAACAAACATTGTGACGTGAGCAGCCGCCAGCATAAACCTCGGCGAGGAAGAGCCTAAAAATTCATTTCACAGTCTCGTCAAATCAATTAATGTCGTCAACCAAAACCACAGACAAAATTCAACCATCACGCGTAGTTCTACTGTACCGCAAAGCATTAACACGGATCTAACACACGCTCCTCGATTTAGAACCAAAAACACGAAACTAAGAACAAATCTTAGTTAGCAAAAAAGAAAAAAAAAACACTAAGAACAATCAACGGAACTCGAACCTGATTTCTCTGAATCCGAGAATGAGGAACGGGGATTTAGAGAAAGGAGATGAAAATCGAGATGAAGAACAATGGCAGAAGCGACGGTGAACGATTCGGACGAGTACGGTGTTCCGACGCAGGAAATAGCATAATCCGATCGGAAGTTACCACCAGAGAGATTCTCGGTCGAACCTATTTTCGCGATGAATCAGGTTATTTTTTTTTTCTTTTTCTTTTTAAAATGAGGAATCGGAATGGCGCAGCTGTTAATGGCTTTTTGTTTTCTTCGTCGTCAATGTGTGTATTAGAACTTGGCTAATTTATATTTAGCGCGCTAAAGAGAGAAAGCATAGGAATCGAAGCAGCTAATGATTATTACTATTTCGTCCCTAACCATATTTTGTACTGTATGATTTATATAAAATGATTAATCAATTAATTTTAGATTTATACGAGTTTTATAAATATTAGATCCCAGTAAAAAGAGATTTGCCAGATCTATGTCTGTCAATAAAATATGTCTGCCAAAAAGAAACGATTAGCTTTAAGTCAAAAAAAAAAAAACTATTAGCCAGTTTTTTATTATTCCCAAAAATAACAATTTCATATTTTTACACATTGATTTGGATTGAAGAGGAAGGTATTATAGGAACTAATGGTGAGCCTATAATCAGTTTTAAGTTGATAAATCACATCATTAACATAATCACCTACTATGAACACCCATTATTCCGATCTTAATGGTATTGCATCACAACCACAAAAGAAATTATATGATTTTGGTAAATGGTAATGATTTCTACTACCAGCATATATGTTTACATCATTGGCTTTTAAAGCTAACGGTTGATGAACTTTTAGTTCCCTTTAAATTAATATAATATAAATAAAATAATATAAAAGCAGAGCACATGAAGGCATGTGCGTTTGTTTTTCTTACTTACCCTTTCAAGTAGATATAATTAAATGCAATCATCGTCCAAAACAAACGCTCAGTCATCGACGCTAAACCAGTTAATGATATAAGATGCATTAGCTGATAAACACATAAACAAGTAACAGTGTTTTCCTAACACTTTTTTTGGCTATATCGCTAAAAATGGAACGTTTATATATAATTCAAAACTAGCATCAAATTAAAGAGATATGTGAATATAGTTATGAAAACGTCTACATGATTTTGTTATGCATCTCACATCGACACTGATGTGGACATGGAACCTATAAAACTTAGCATAGTATACAGTATAAAATGATTCAAGTAGGATATATTGTACAAGTAATATGTTGTTTGGTGTTATAGTAGAATTTGGTTAGAAATGTGTAAAAAAAGAAAAATCAGAATTTATAGCGAATGTGCCAGAAATATTACTTTGTGCACTAAGAGCACCCACATTGGGGGTTTATAGAGGGGGTTCACACAGAAACCAAGAAAAAATAATAATAAATCAATAAAATCATATGAACTCCTCTTTCCTAAAGTTCTTTCGGTTGAACCCCTCTCTCCTGAAGTTCATCACTGTAGCATGGGTCCACGTGTGGCTAACGATTATCTAACTTTTTAAAAAAAAAAAAAATCAAAAGAAAAAGAAAAAAGTTTAATAATAAAAAATTAAAAAGATGAACCCCAAGGGGTTCATTGATGTGGGTGCTCTAACATTGCGAGGAACATATACTAGTTTTCATATTACCAACTATTATGAGTTGAAATCATACTAAGCTTTTTTTTTTGCTTAACTTTGGTATCATACTAAGCTTGACGAGTCAAGTCTATTTTATCTATTAAGAAAATGAATGAAATAGGGGTTATCGATGCTAAATCAAAAAGTAAAACATTTTAATGATTCAATCATTTAGAAGGGACACTACAAGTGAATTTTATTTCTGTTGAATAAGCACATTACTTAATTGTGAGGTCGGCCAAAAAAACAAATTATTTTTCTTTTTGTTTGGACGAAAGAACAAAATAATTATCTAAAATGTTTATTGGGAGGATATACATAAAATTCGACACGAAAGGAAATAAAGAGAGCTCACGGCCAACCTCATTTTCCACTATTTCTTACTGACAGTTTTTTTTTGTGTGAGAATAATGAGGGAGTCTAATACTACAAATCAGACTAATTTATGGAACCAACCCTAAACTTTTAATGGAAAATGTATGTCTCGTCGGCGTGTGCAGTGTAGTGTGGTCGATATCACTTAGATCGAAAACTCGTGGTTAGCAACAACCGCAAACTGATCCATACTTTTTGGGCTGCCAGGTTGTGATAATAGCTCACATCCAGGACCACACCGGTCATTAACAAAGACGCCCTCAGATTTTTAAAGACTAAGAGCATAATTAAACCGGTGTTATTTAAGAATCTCACCCTAAGAACCCATGTTAATCATGTATATAAATTGCTCTGTTCCAAAACTATATTAAAAACTATTAAAGTTTTAAATTCTAAATGTTTATGGTCTTCAAATTTTTGGCTGCCGACCCTGCCCACATCTACGCTATTTTTTTATTTTATTTTGTATCGTAAGACATGTATAAAATAAAGACACGACTTCAGATATTAAACCATGAATGAGGTCTCATGGAAATAACAACTCTTCAAGAACAAAAAAATCTCTTTCTCTATGCCACATGAAGATGACTCAGTTTCTCTGTGTGTTCTTCACATACCCGAGATAATAATACAGAGAAGAGCTAGAACATACCCGAGATAATAATACAGAGAAGAGCTAGAATGCTACCTAAGGTAGCTGGAAGCCACCCAAAGCAAAACGTAGCTTAAGAGCGAAGACATGACTTCGAAACCTCTTGGTCCTTTGATGAAGGGCGGGATCACAGACACCATCAAGAAAGTCCCAATCAGCCACGAGAAGATGAAAGACCCAGTCCTGTTTCACATTATCATTAACCCTGATCAGTTGCAAATTCCAAATCGAAGTAAGATGAAAGAACCAGTCCTGTTTCTTATTACCCGTAAAGGAAAGACCAGAGCTTCTTCTTCAGCCTCTGGTTGATGAAGTAAAACGAAGCTATCAAAGATAACAAAACCTGGAGAGTGGGTCCTTCTTCCGTAGGGAACAGAACCGTAAGAGCGCCGAGAACTGCAAACGTGACTGCCGTTTTGACAAGGAAAGCAGTGGGAGGAGTTTGGAATCTCTCGAACACAAAGCTCACAACTTTCGACTGTCTCACTTGGCGGATCTTCTTGTTTATATCGATTTTGGGGTTTTTCCTCTCATGGAACTTCTGCATGATAATCTTGTCGTGAGCTGATTCGATCGCGTCGACACTAGGCTTGTGACCAGCGTACTGCTGAATGAGAAAGTTCCTGGCGCCTTGAATCTCATCCTCTGAGGCCATCCGGTTTATCCCAAGACGTTTGTATGGGTCTTTGACATTGATCCGAGGAAAAACAGCTGAACCTATGCAAGTAGCACTCAACATTAGTCACTATTCTTGAGTAATTGCTTTCAACACAGGAGCTAGCACCTTAACTATCTCACCACAAAGGAATGCAGAAGCAGCATTTAAAAGTATAAGCGAGAGGCTATGCATAAACAGTCTGTGCCAGTAACCTAGAAACATGCATAAACAGTAAGAGTTATGTATTTTACCAGAAGAATCGTCTGACAAATCACCAAAGGAAGCACTCATGGCACGGACGATCATAGCATTGCTTCTTTGTGTAGAAAGTGGTAAACAAGCCCTATATTTGCAACAAACCAAAATAGAAAACGCCATTAAAAGATTCGTGTTTGTCATATGTTTAATCGAACAAAGGGCAAAGAGACACTACCTTTGAAGAAGAAGAGGACAAGCTGCTGCATCTCGACGAACAGGTAAAGCTTGAGAGCTTCTCTGAGATGTACCAGAAGGATGTGAACGCCAACGAAAGTGAAATTTGGGGGGAGCTAGAGTTAACCCGGACGCATTCATCATATCTCGTAATCCCTAAATCATATGATGAAACCGATTAAATGCAAAATCAAAAGCCCTAAACCGTTCGGTGGCTAAACCAGCTTCACAGTTACTACTGCTATGCATTCTAAATCAAAATGATAAAAGAGTACCAGAGGAGAAGAATAGACCGTACCGCCGATGAAGACAAATCAGAAAACCACTTTCCCTTTCACTACCGGAAGCATCAACAAAACAAAAAAGCTGCTCTGCTCTGCTCGCAAATACGGATAGAAGAGGCACCAGTAAGACGAAATGGATTTAGTAATCTCTTAGTCTAGTAATGGTTTTAGTAGTACGTAGTCAACAAATCCGTCGTAGTCTAGCTGGTTAGGATACTCGGCTCTCACCCGAGAGACCCGGGTTCGAATCCCGGCGACGGAGATTTTTTGGTTTTTCAAAATCTTTTTAAAAAAAAAAATAAATAAACGCTATATTATTCACCAGGCTAATTAGACAAGTAGTCTTGATATAATGGGATATAAAGTAGTAACTGTCATTATATAGCTTGATATCAAGTTAACAAATCACTGTACATCATTTACATTTGTAGTTTTTGGTAATATCATGACGTTACATTTACAGAGTCCGTGTTGTCGAAGATATAGCCTCTCCACCCAAAGCAGATATAGCCCCTACAAAGACTAATACATTGATCATCACACGATGTTTTGTTGAGGAGTTAAGCATATACAACAGAAAACAACACTAGTTTGAGCCAAAAAGAATTCTATAAAATCAGACAGTAAAGAACATGAAACTTTGCAAAGATAAATGACCGTCTATACGGAAACTGAACATGAACCAGGAATAATTATAAGTAAATACCTCGGACGGTAGACACATCATGACTGGAACAAAGTAATAGTGGCTATATGACCGTTCTTCATCACCTGCAAAATTATTAAACTCCACTTAAAAGGTTTCCTTTTAACAAGCTGATAAAATATTTATAGCAAAGAGGATCCCAGTTCCTAAATTAGGGTGTTATTAGAAATGCTTCACCTCAAAAGCAACATTCTGATAGCCATACACGTATGTCGATCCAAATGGGTTGCTCGTTGAGCCCTGTGTCTGTATAGCTGCTGGTCCACACTCCCCGAGTATTTCCTATTAAAAGGTGTGTGAAAGTAAAAGGTTTCATGAGAAATGTTCTAATCCTTTCTTAACAATACTATTCTCAGGTTTACTGACTCAAATCAGTCATAATCATTCTGACATTTTTACCATTTTAATCAACACATCACAAGTTCCTTCCCGTTATGCAATGGGATCGATTGCAACTATTGGGTTGGTCAAGAAATCTTCAGGTGAAATTGGTCAAGGCCTTACAGAGACTAGCTTCCTACCATTTTTCCTGTTATGCTTGTATCGATTTGGTCTGAAACTAATTTACCTTAACCTGCTCCCAGTTGGTTCTTGGAGTGATCCTGTTTCCAGCTCTGTTTCCTTCTGCCTCACCCTCTCCAACTGAAAAGCAGAGCAATAAATCTTAGCCTTGTTGAAAAATAAGACGCAACATACATCTGAATAAAAGATGACTGATTAACATGAAGCTGCTATCATCTGCATCGCTTACCAGAGATCACAAAGTTGCACTTTATGTATGAGTTGAAATCAGCATGACCAGGAAAGTTGGTGTGAAGAACAAACTTCTTAGCTCTGTGAGTCTGTAGAAAAGGTAAGGGTCATGGATTAGACAAACACATATCAAGGGAGGGAACATATTAACTCTACTTGACCAGTTGCCTACCTCGCCGTCAAACAGGATGTCCATACCACGAGTAAAATAGTTGTAAAAGTAATCACCACAGAGAGTTGTCTTTGGTCGTGGATCCGAGGCGGAATGAATAACCATTTGATCTACCTGGAGAGCAAAGTACAATTTTAATCCAAATTTCACATGGGCATTAGACTACGACAGATCATGCAGGGAAGATAGTAAAAGAGATAATGTGAGCGTCTATTGTGATACAACAACGAGTTACCTGCTTTGGGTGAATCCCACATGGTCGTCCTAAGTCAGTCCATACATCCTGCACCGAGCACGAAATGATGAGTTCCAAAGAAGAAGCACAATAAGACAGGTGGGTACCAAATTTACCTGTGGAGATGCACCAAAAGGCATATGCTGGCCTCCAACAGTAAAGTATAACTCCTTGGCAAGCTGCATAAATATTTAATATAGTCATGCGAAGAGTAAAGAGGTGGCTTGCTGCTAATGATGTTTAAACTAATAAAGACAAGCCATACCTTGACATGAACCTCTTCCATATAAAGGCTGCCAGGAGGCAAAGGAGGGACAGAAGCTCTATCCATCAGCTTTCCTACACCAACTTTTTTGTCGCTTGAGTTGTCATATATAGCGACCCGGCATGTTACTGGTGTGGTGCCATCTGGAAACTCCAATGGTAGTGCCGCTTCATAGAAGAGAAAGATAAGTCATATATTGGAAAAGAAAAAAATATAAATTTCTCTGGAATCCAGAGAAGAACAAACCTTCTCCATCATGGCAGCAGTCCGTGTACTGGTTGGGAATTGGAAACTGGAAGGATAACCCCTGCCATAGTTAAATAATGTCAAACATTGACAGAACAAATTCAAACATAAATGGAAGAAGAGTGAGACTCGTATTTTTTATTTGTTGCTCACCGGGTAGAAGAGAGAATAAACCCCTCTTTCTTTATCATAAATCCCAGGAAAGGTCGGTCCAAAAAGTGCATAAACAGCCACGAACGTCGCCAGTGTTGATGGACCCCTGAAGTACAAACGAAAAAACAGTCATTAAAACAGTAAACTACACCACCAAAGTCATAATCTTTCTTTTTTAACTCACCCAATCGTAGAAGTGGCGTAACGCATCTGAAGCCGCTTGACATCATATATCTCAACAAGGCGTAACCTCTGCAAACAAAATCAAATTTGGAAGAACAATAACGAAATTTGGAAGAACACTAGCTAACACAATTTCATATATACCTGAGACCAAGGATCGAACCGAAGATGAAAACCATGATCCGGAAAGCTAATTACAATATCTAATTTCAGAGGATCCTAGAAAAAAAAACGTAACAGAGAAAAATAAGATAAAACTGGGATGAAAGAAGCAGTGAATGAGTCTCATTAGTACAAAACCTCGTCGTGGTATTTAACATGGACGACATCATATATGTTAGGCTGCTGCTCTATTTGCGCAAACGCATCACAAATTGGCATTCCTGAAACAACACCACGATTTTGATCGGAAGCTGAACAGTATGCTAGTAATACAACATTAGCTAATAGAAGCTCGTCGCTAATGTCAAAACCCAATTATCATCGAATTCCCAAAGCATCACGCAATCGCCGATCGCAAATCGATGATCAAATGATTTCTGGAATTCGAAAACTAAAGAAAAGCAGAAGGGATTATGAGAGAATTGAATACCGATAGAGAAAGGTCCGATGCCGACGCCGGGTCGGAGATCGAAGACGGTGGCGCCCATAGCGGTGCCTTCGCATCGTCTTCTTGCTCTCTGCATCACCACCGATCTTTGAGTAATCCTTCGTACTATGATCGGCTTCTCCGACGGAGGAGAACAATCCCTCTTTTTTTTTTTTTTGATTTTTGTTGTTTCACGCAGAAGAAGACGGCGACGGGCAGGTCTTAACTTAAGTTAACATCGCATTAGACGTAATTTTAGTTTGGAAACTGCACACTTAACCCCCCAAAAAAAAAAACTATAAACTAACCCAAATTACATTATTTCTCTTCTTTTCTTTTCCTTTCTCGTTGACAAAAAAAAAAAAGTCTATCCTCTCTACAAAGCTAATTTCCTTTTTTTTTTTGCTATTTAACAAATAGAATGTAGTAGTATTCATATACCAAAATCATATAACTCGTATTAAAAATAATAAATATGGATGGATGTAATAGAATATATTAAATTCGACAAAGTATATCTTTTTTGTTCAAATTCAACGGAAGATATCTATTTCAAAAATGTTCAGCAAAATGCAAGTCCAACATGCACGTGAACAATGGACCAACAAAGCTACAAAGCCTACCTACAATGCCATGTGAGTGTGGCAAGCAGTGTTTCGAAAACCGGACCGGATCGGCCGGTCGAACCGGTCCGACCGTGACTCGCTGAAGAAGTCGGTTCCGGTTCAGTTTAAAATCCGGATTTGAGAAAAACCGGTTAAAACCCGGTAAAACCGGTGATCCGGGTCAACTTTAAAACCCGATTCTAAAAAACTAACATATAAATAATGTTTTTCAATTGCTTTTAAAATTTAATATTTCATAACTAATGTTTAATTATCATTATTTAAAATATTTTTATTTTATTCAATTTTCTTAAGAAAAAATATGAAAAATCTCTTTTGGGTCTCATAACTATTTTGATTTTCTCATATTCATAAAGATTGAGATTTTACTTGTAAAAATAAATAAATATGGTAATTTTTAATTGTAAATCATTTAATTTTATCAATTTCAATTTACATAGTATTCACTTGTTCACTTTATATATAGCTAGATTTATGTTTACTGTTTATTTTTCATTAAATAAAAAGGAATAGAGAAACATGTTATATGTAGAAGTAATTTTTAGATCCATATAGTGTAAATATATGATTATTTACATTTAATTTTTTAAAAAATATAAACCCGGTTCGACCGGTTGAACCGGTTCAACCAGTTAACCAGTAGCTACACCGAGTCGGTATCCGGTCCGGTTTTCAAAACATTGGTGGCAAGTGAAGTTATGATAAGAACAGGGAAATATCTTATGATTCTATATTGTGTTTTCAAATCATCTTTGGTGCGAGTGATTATTTTTAAAATTGGATGAGGAGATTATAAACGTAAGGCTAGTAATTTCCACACACTCAGATAGTATTAAGGGGAAAAAAACATGGGATTCCACTCCATCCGGTGACTGACTCTTTGATGTTTCCATTAGTATATGTTTTGGGACACCCTTTCTTTCAAAAGTCGTTTGGGAGGTTGGCCTGTTGGGACACTACCATTTGTGTGAAAGGTGATGAAAATAAGACATGGGAAATCTTTAAACATTTAGACACACAATCTTTGAATATTAGAGATTAATTAATTTGACTGCATCTAGTGTATTTTGGAAAATAAAATCTCTAACTAGAAACAAATTCACCACAATTTTATAAAATTACAGTCATACATTAACAATATCAAACTATAAATTCTACCATTATATTATATAAAATTAATATGAAATCCGGAAATAATAGTAAATTCAGCAACAAATAGACAGAAATGATTTTAAGGGAAAAATAACCTCACAACATATTTTATGTAAAACGTAGTCATACCAGATAAACAATATTAACCTATAAATTATACCACAGCTACTCAGACTTCAGACAACACCGAAGTGGCTCACTCATCTGGGTGGCCAGCCATTGTGGCTGACCTGGACGAGTGTGATGAATCAGTTTCGGACCTATTAGCCGAAGTTGAAGCGATGGAGCAGAACGGTTTGCCCTCTTCACCCACCTCGACATTTCACTATGACGACGATGATTTGACAAAAGGGCTAGAAAAAGATTTCTTTAACTCTGTGGCACGCATGTCTCTCACACCTGAAACATGTAGGTTGAATATCTCTCAGCCGAGTATTCTTGACAATGTCTCTGCGGGGAAAAGCTCAATAGGCACAGAAGGAAAAGACAACAGTCTCTTCAACCTCTGTGGAACCGCTGGTCCGGAGCTCCTGCTCTTTGCACCGCCAGCGCCATCTTCAGTTAGTCAGGACCCGATTCTGACGACAACAGCTCTCAGACTGGGATCAGACACCGCAGTCCAGAGGCTTCCCAAGTCTCTTTCAGAAGTTGGTTTGGAACCGAGCCCCAGGTCATCATCATTACGTGACTCACCGCGTGGAAACAACGAGCGCAGCCCACGAGGAAACGGAAGTCATCAAAGAAGATCCGGTGGGCACAGCAGAGACCGGCAATGGTGGAATGACAGTCACAACACTAGCGTCAACAACAGTCATAACCGTCGGCAATGGCCATACAGAAGTAGCCATGGGTATGACCATGGATCAGGTTCATACACAGCTCATCCGCCCAAATGGCTAAAGATATGTAAATTCTATGAGAGTGGAAACTGCAAAAAGGGTGCTTCTTGTAGTTTTTGGCACCCCTGATTCCATTCTGTATTTATTTGTTTACATCTTTTTTGGCACCAAAGTTTATGTACCTCATTAGCCGCATGTTTAAGTAATTATCAAAGCTTCTTTATATACCTTCCATTTAACAGTTGTTTAAATTGCAGCTTATTTGTGAGAATTTTTTACTTGACCTAGTGTACACCACCAAATCAGGTTTTGCTCGCTTGTCTGAGAAACTATTCCCTTTTTTACAGTAGTGTCTCTCATTTTTTTCATTTTTTTTTTAATATTTCAATGTCAAGAATTTGGTGAGAAACTCTCATTTTCAATATGTCTGACATATATGTTTGTGTAATAATTTACTTGAAGTAGGTCTGTATGATTTTAAAGTTGTAACTTTCATGTAATCCCTTATATACTAAAGCACAAGTCACTAGCTCAATAAAATTTTGACACATAAGCAATATTTAAAAAAAGAATCCAAAAAAATTAATAAAAACTCTTCACGTCAGTTCCTAAATTTTCTGCAATTGCAAATACTTAAGTTCCTATATTTTCGAAAAAACCAAAACACATGATAATTTATTAAAGAACGGAGCCAATCAGAAAATTAAATGCAAAAAATGGTTTTAACAAAAAATAAGAATTTTTATATAATTTTTATTGTTAGATCCCTAAATTGTCTCTGATCACTACTTCCACTTTCCCGTCATGAAATCAAACGTTATCATCTTCTCTTTTTTTTTTTCAACGACTTCATTGAAAATGAAATGAAACAATCATCCAGAAACAAAAAGGAATAAAACTCCAAAGAGAAACACAAAGAAAAAGCTCAAGTGCTCAACCTTAAAAAAGATCTACGAGCAAATATAATGTTTAATATACTTTTTTTTTATATTTCTTCTCTTTCTTCTCCATGTTTCATATTCTTCATCAAAATTTTCTCAGTATTTCAATGCATCAACGAAAATAAATCAATACAGGTTATGTGACTACTCTATTAATATTCGTTTTTCAGTTTTGCTTGAATCAAATATCAGTTGATTCTTTTAATGTGATTTAGATATAAGACGTCAGTTAATATACTGTTGTTTCAATGTTTATTTCTCCAAAAAAGGAAAATCAAAGCACTGTTTGCAAATGAGGTAAAATTAAGTAAATTCACTCTACTAATAAAAAACTGGCAGTTTTACAAATCAATTTTTTTTTTCTGCAGAAAGTAAATTATCAATCAAAAAATTAAATTTATTAAAGTTAATCGACTGTTTGCATATTTTGATGATGTTTCGAAATGAGTAAACAGGCAATTAGTTGAGCATTTATACCAAAAAAAAACAAAAAAAAACATACGAGACTAAATCTAGGGATTAATCATATATATGCAAAACAAAAAGATACTAGAAATTCGATTATGCTCCCAGCCATTTTATAAACACTACATAACAAAAAGAAATATCATCCAATAGAAAAGGTAACTGATCATATAAATTTTACAGATAAGTGACCTTGAGATGGTGAACCCATATAATTTGACTGGATCAGATTATAACAACAGTATATAAAGAATGAATTTCTGTTGAAGATTTCATTAGTTACCTCATTGGATCTAGATTATATCAATATATATTGGTCAATTAAGTATATATATATATTCATCAGGCACACATATAATGTAGAACAATAACATGTGGTGTTAGTACATTGTTAACCTAAAAATGTAATGTTAATATACTTTATTTTAATGAATTCTTAACCCGTACGTAGTACGGGCCTAAACACTAGTAATTTAATAAAGTTGAAGTCGGCAAAAAAAAAGCAAACGCTGTCGGTTAACTGATTAATTTATTTTTGGGTCTAATTTATTATCTTAATGGGCCTAGACCCATTTAATTTATTCCTTCGAAACAGGTATGAGTTGGAAGCACCGCCGTAAGAGTATCAGGAGGAGACAAATCGGAAAAGAGAGCTTGAAGATGAGCAAAACATAGAGAGAGGACGACTTCGGAAAGGAACGATGAGTGAAGGCTCTGGCAGAGAAGTGAATAGGACGGTGATGGAAGAGAAATCGGAAGAGCAACCAGGGAGAGGAGGATCTCTTGCTAAAGGAAGATCGTGCAAAGGATACCTTTATTACTCATCCACTCTCAAATCAAAGGATAAGAACCCTCGCTGCGTCGGAATCCCTCGTACTCTCCGTCAAGGTCAAATTCTATTTTTGCAGGCTCGAATCAATTGCTGCTTCTGCTATTTCTAGGGTTCCTCAAATTGATTAGGTTTCCCTCATTGCGATTAGATGAAAATTGTTTTAAGAGATAATCTGATTGTAGAATCTACGATCCATAAGTAGAATCAAGAATCATCATCACCGCTCCTCTAGGCTATGCTACTAGATGCGTCGTTGCTTCTAACTACTCTTTCTAAAATCGTTTCCTTTGCTCATAGTGTCATATGTTTAATCAAAATTTCATAACGGTTTGCAGTTCCTGATTACGTTGTTGGACAATCTGAAGCTGAAGCTTCTAAAGAAGGGCGTACCTTAGCTGATTTTTACTATGGATGTTTGGGTTATTCTGTTTACATGACTGACAAAGACTCGTCTACTGCCATGAAGCAACAAACCAAGACCCAACTTCCCGTTTGTCTCGGCCTTGAGGTTTGACATACTTTTTTTTTTCTTGGAACTATGAATGTTACACATTACGCCATGGTGTTCATATTATTATGCTCATGGAGTTACATCTACATCTTGCTGTCATTTTAGTATTATGCGCTCTGGGCAATCTAGTTTGTCTCCTTTCTCCTGTGGGGCTTGTCTTTGTTCGTGTTTTGCTGGCATGAAGGAAGAATATGGTCTACTTTCTGATGTTTCCACTCTCTATTATCTCCCTCAAACTGTCTAGTGTTTATGCAGATACTAGCAGATAGAAGAGCAGCTTCTGGCAACACTTCATCTATTCCTGCCCGCGCTCAAAATAGAAACGGTAACACCTGATCCTCTCTTATCCATCAGTTTATAACATGCTGTGAGACGCGTCCTGCATCTTTTATGCTCATCAATTTTTTTGTTGTATACTGTAGATTCTAGGGAGGTGCCTCAGCACCAGAACCATAGACCAACTTCAACCCCAATCTCAAAACCAACCCCAGCACCTGCCACAAACACTGAAAACGGCTTCATAACGAGGTAAGATATTCGTTAGAGACCTCAAAGTATAACTATTGGATCTGCAGTAGTTAGACTAACCAGTCAGCTCTTATCTTACCAACAAAAGCTATGTCGGAAAGTCATCTAAATGGGAATATTGCTTATATAACACAATATTAACTAAATTTTCCCCCGTGGGGTGGGGATGTATGAAGGTTCACAAGAAACGCAAACCTGGTAGCAGGAGGGGTGATGAAGAACCTGAAGAGAGTGGGTAGCTATGTGAAAGAGCATTTGGACGACTCCTTGGACGATCATCGAAAGCGACCAAAATAAATAAAATCTTTGTTACATTAAATGTGGAGATAAACAGAAAAAAAAAGGCACAGGTGACAGAGTCAACATGAAATGAATGATTTGGCACTTTTTGGAAACCTCCTTTTGGATTCTCATAATAAAAGAAAAAGCAACAAAAAAAGATGTTGATGTATTGATATTTACCTTTTTACAAAGTATGAGAACTGTAATGTGCTTTTTTTTTTTAGTCATCGAAAGGTTCCAGATGACAAGATTCTCATAAATTCGCATTATTGTTTGCTTATGCGTTATTTGTTTTTATGTATTAGTAGAAATTGTTCCTCTGGCTCTTAACAGAGATTAACTTTTGTGTACTAAAAACATTTTATCAATTGATGAAAAACATGGTGAAGTTAGAGATTTATTAGCACATGTGAGTCAGTAATTAAAAATGTACTGTAGTAAACAAGATTTGAGTTGGGAAACGTGCCCAATTTGGAAAGAAAGACAAAAGCTTCACGCTTTCTCTATCTATCAATTGTCGTCCGTCTGTTTCTGTTGATGGTACAGAGTCGTCGTAGCGATTTCAATTTCGAAGAAGAAGAATCATACCAACAATCCTCTCACTAAAGCTTTCTCCTTTTTTCCCCTTTTCTCTTGATCGTCGGTCGCGAGATTCATCATCCTTACCCGATTGGGAAACTTCTTGTTTTTTCTTACTTCATCACGCATCATCCTTTACAACCCGGTTTACCGATCTAACCCTGTGATCGATTGAACTCTTCGGCTCCCATTTCACCAACCGTCCATCAAATTCAATGGCCGCTTACGCGAATTATCTACGATTAGCGCGAATTGGAACCGGTTCAGGCGTAAATTTCTCGACTCTCAGATCAATCGGTTCTCCAAACCCGGCAACTCTCTTCGATCACCACCACGACATTCGTTCATCATCTCCTCTGTACAGGCAATCCAATTCCAGATTCATATCTCAACTTGTCAAAACCAATGGCAAACGTTTGTATCTCGTCGACACACTCGCTTTGGTAACAATAACCTCTGTCCTTATGCTTAAATCTTTTAGATCATTATTGTTTTTTTGAACAAAAATATGTTTCATTGGTTTTTGAATTGTCTAACTTTGTTTGCCTTTTTTTAATTGAGACAATGCAATGGTTTTTAAGCAAAAAAAAAAAAGACAATGCAATCGTTATGTTGTCCAGAGCAAAGACAGGAGTCATTGAACGAACACATATGCCTTATCGTTAATTTTCTATTTATTGTCCTAAAATGGTTATGTGGTTTTTCAGGTAAGGAGCTTAGAAGCACAAGGCTTGCCTTCAAAGCAAGCCGAGGCAATAACCGGTGCTATAACTGAAGTTCTGAATGATAGCTTAGGAGTTGTTTCTCAGTTGGTTGTTTCCAAGGGTGAGATGCAGAAAGTAAGTCTTTCTATATGTACAAGGCCCAGTTACTTGAACAAGACCCAGTGATAGCTCTCTCTAACTTTTGATATTCTTGCTTTTGGTAGGCTGAAATGACACAGGAATCAAACTTATCCAAGTTCAAAAGTGAAATTAACAGTTCTCTGGTAAGCTGTGTTTTCACCTTTTTTTTATAAAAAAAAAAAAAAAAGAAACTATAATCGTACTTTGCTTTGATTCCATTACACACAGCTTCTTATAGTGACGCCTTGAGTCTCTCATGTGTAGGACCACCATTTCTCTTTGCTGCAACACGAGAATGAGAAACTCCGCAATGACATAGAACGTATCCGCACTGATATAAGGTCAGTTATTCTTTCTTATATGAACAACCCTATAGGGTTTGATTTGCTATACACTCAGTGTAGTGACTAACAAAATACATTGCAGGCACGAGATCGACAAAGTCACAGCAGGACAGCGGTTGGACCTGAATCTTGAAAAAGGGTCCGCTAACTTCTATTCTAACTAATCTTGTTTTCTTTTTTTTTTTTTGGTTTTTGGGTTATATTGATCTCTTGAAAAACTTGTTGTGATATCTATTCGGTGATGGTGCAGGAGGATAAGAGATGAGCTAACGAATCAAAACGCCGAAACCTCTAACCTTACCAACAAACTTGACCGTGTTAGTATTCTTCCATCCCTGGTTTCTCTGCATTCTTTTGTTTGTTTTGTTTATGTTTTTCTGTTTTCAATGTATCTCAGGAGATTCACACTTTGAGAGCTCAGTTGGAAGCGGCCAAGTACGAGGTGATCAAGTATTGTATCGGTACACTTGTCTCTATCTCAGCCGTTGGTCTAGCTGTCCTCCGTATCGTCATGTGATGTGACTCTCAATCGTTGACCAACACCATCATCTTTGCTGGCTTTTTTCTATTCCGGATGATTATCTTGGTCTGCTCTCTACATCTTGTGAATTACTCGTATGTTTTGATGTAATTTGATTTCCTTTTTTTTTGTAGTATATATATGACGAAAGAAAGAAAAAAAAAACTAATTTATGAGATTTGCGATCCACGTATGTGATGATGTTTCGTCCACCTGTATGAATAGTTTGATAGTATGCACATTATTATTGCATGTGAAAAAATGTCCCTGTGATGAACAGAATGGTCCAGAGATTTAAGTTAGAATCGGTAAAAAAAAAAAAAAGTTTGGCCTTTTAGTTTTATAAATAATTTTTTCTTCTTACGTAAATGTATTTAACATAAACATATTAATATTAACACTAAAACAAGACTTGATAAACAGAAGTATATCCATTGATAATTAAATGGTTATAATATTTTAACATTTTAACCAAAAAATAATGATTATAATCATATTGGTAGCTAGTGCTTGATCAGCTTGGTATCAAGATTGGCCTTGGTGATGATAACCCAAACACGAACCATAGATAGAGTCATAGCCACTGGTGGGCAGGAATCGGATATCCAAATTTTTGGAGGTATTCGTGATCCAATCTGTTTCTTCTGATTAATCAATTATTCAATCTGATTCGATCTGTAGCCATCCAAATATTTGGTGTATCCGAAAATTTTTAGATTATTTACCGATATCCGATTCGATCCGTAAAAATAAATTAAAAAAATTAAAAAATCAATTAAAATTCAAAAATAATATAAAATAATAATACTTTATTACAAAAATAAAATTTTATTCTTTTAAAAATTATAACAAATAATTTAATAATTTTAGTACATAAAAATACTGTAAAACTTATGTAAAATATAATATTTATATAACTTATATATAATTCTGTAAATATATGTATATAATGGATCGGATATCCGTTCTTAAAAGTATTAGTATTTATGATTTGCTTATTTCTTACGGATATTGCATTGTAGTATTTGTTTTACTTCGTAGAGTTATGGATATCCGGATTTTTCGGTTCGAATAGAAATGGATAACAAATCGAATCAAAATTTACGGATATTTGCCCTTTAAAAATTAAATGCTATTTCGAAGTATGAGTCAGATTTAGGTCCATCAGATAAAAAAAAATTTGGTCAACGGTCCATTAGATAATATAGTTGTATACTTAGTCAGTATTGAAGATGTCCTCACTAGGCCAGGCCGTTTATAACAAACCCAAATTCTAAACCGTATGACCGTATCAAAACTGAAAAATTTCCATTATAATATATGTGAATGTGATATAATCCCCAAAAATAAAATCTTAAAAAATTGACCTCCTGCCACTGGACTAAAGGAGCTTTCACTAATAAGTCTAATCCTTTCATTTTAAGATATCTTCACGACATCTCGGCTGCCATATGCCCATGCTATGTTGAAATAACCTCGAGAGGAAAGCGTGATTGAAGCATGCAGTGCACGTGGTCAGTTGTACAACCACTGCCTTTGTCTTTTAAAAGTGGTGTTGGATGGAGAGGTGGAACCGTGGAAAGAAAAGTGGTTCGGCCGGCACCCATCAATAACACCGATGTGCGGTTCAAAAACATGAACTGGTTTATTCCCAAAGTTTTAAAAGTTGTGTGAGTTTGGGTGTTGTGTTGACTACTACTTGAATATAAGAAGCGTAAAGCAAACCAATAATGTAAAGATGAGAATGTGGCACAGTCGCATGTGTTGTTTTGGGGTCAAAGGATTCCTCCCTACCATTCTAAGGCACACAACTCGAGAAGAACGCCGCTGAAACAATTTATCTATTATCCTTAGAACTTTTAAAACCCTACTCAAAAAATAAACAATCTTATGAGAAGAGGGATGGTACTAACTTTTCTCTAACGAAACTTAATGATGATGGAACTAACTAATTATTTAGACAATGGACCATAACAACGTCAAACCAAGAACGGGAATATGTGAAAGAAGTTGAATAGGGTGGGGAAATGCCCATCGCTTGACTCTCCCAGCCTCTCTTCGTTTTTTCTTCTTTCTAATTTTTAAACGCTGATCACCAAGAAAAAAAACACTACTAAAGCCAATTGGTATATATATATATATATATATATATATATATATATATATACACGAGTCTGTTAAAACTAAAGTGAATTTATTTAAACAGAAAGAAACACCACTGTAAATTTTGTATTTTGCATATACATGTTCATGATCTGTAGTTCAAAATGTGTATCTCACTTTTTTGACCCAAAAAAGAGTATCTCACTTATTAAACTAAAACAAAAAAAAAAAGTAAAAGAGAAACAAGATTATTAGAATTGGTATCTTATAAATATTTTAAGAAATATTTGGTATTCTGTCATTCATCAATTTTCTTAAAAATATACAAATTTGATAATATAAAAATAATCCCTTATATATTATTTTAGGAGCATTAGAAATAAATAACCTTTAGTTCATGTGTGATTTACAATAGTGCCATTTCCTATGTGTCATCACCATGCTCTCTCACAACATATTTTCAAAGACCCTTAGCTAACTAGAGTAATTACAATAGATGCCATTGATCATTAAATTATAACTTAACTAATATATTCTAAGCTTTTTTCTAATTGACTAACCTAAGATATAATGCCTACGATTAATGTTTTCTATTATTATTTACCATGTACTACTACACGGATTATTAATCAAATGCATTCGATATACTCATCCAAAATCACAGAAATTTTAATCATATATCATATGTTTCCTAATTATTTAAAATACTATGGTATCTATCCTACACTTTGTTTCATCTGACGAATTATATGGACATTTTGGGCAAATTATCTTAACATTTTGTTTCACCCGTATCTAGCATCATTATTTTTTCATGTAATATTTTTTTTCATGTGATATTTTTATGTATTGGTAAATTACATGTAGTATTCCAAATTATCGTCTATACATATATCATTTAGTTGTGATGATTTGAATATATATTAGAACTTGAATAAGCAGATATAATTGGTTTAGTCTCTTAAAGGATTGTACGATATTAAATTTAGTCTTTGCAATCCCTTAATTTAAGCCCCAAGACTTTTTTTTAACTAAGCAATCAACATAAATGACAGACAAATGATTTTAACCATATAAATTATTGGATTCTAAATATTGTCAAATCTCATAGTTAATATTGTTTCATAGAGTCAAATCTCATATTTAGAATTGTTTCCTATTTGTTGATTTCTTAGTTATAAAACTTTTCAAAATTTTTAAATTATAAACTAAAAGTTATAGATTATTAGGTTTATAATTTTAGGGATAGAATATTCATTTTCTTTCAAATCGACGTGGAACTAACCTTATCAGTTATCACTATATATACATGACTTGAACCCTATCAGTAATATTTTATTTTCCATCTCCAACTATACTTCTAAATTCATACAACAATATTATATAGTATTTAATTGTAAATAACAATATCAATTATATTATTACATTTTATTTTTAAATTGTTTGTTAAATTTATAGAATTTCATTCTTTACAAAGTATTAGTTACAATTTATTTATTTTTTAATATTGAAAATTTGTATATCAATCTATATATTATCATAAAAATTTATATAATGCAAGTAAATATAATAAATATATATAATCTTATTATATATGACAAAAGTTATATAATTCAAGTAAATAAATAGGAATCAACCTTAGTATTTAAATAAATGTGGGATTTTATGGTGTCTTTTAATATCAAATCCGTTAATAGTCTTTTCCTACATTTATTTGATTTGTTTTCCTAAATTTACGTTTGACCTTAATTTATGCAATAGCCAAAAATAAGAAACGGATATACCCAATCCTCAAAACATTCTGGATTCGGTTAATATAAAAAAGTTACTACTAATTTTTGGACTGAACAAATTGTTCATATTCATGTTCTTTTCAAAAACTTTGATACATAACATTTATTTTTCTTAAAAGATTATTGTTTTTGTTTTATACGTCATAATTTTTTGGGACTTGACAATATAAACGTTTTTATATAATGTATGTCATATAAAGCATATATCACTTGGGATTATAAGATTTATTTAAACATTTAATATGGCGGTAAGAATATATTGTAAATGAAATCATGATTGATTGTTCAATACATTCAAAAAGTCCATATTAATTGTCAGTCAATCCCTTAACTTAAGCACCAAAACTTTTGTAATTGAGAAATCATCATAAATGGTGATAGACAAATTATTTGTCAATTTCTACAATTCGATCCGTTAAGTTTATGGTCAAATATCATGATTAATATTGTTTCCTGTTTTTTGTTTCCTTGCATATTATATTTTCCAAAATTTTAAATTGAAAACGAACAATCAGAGATTTTAATGATTGAATTGTGGCTATGGAATATTCATTTCACTCAAATCTTTGTGGACCTAACCCTACACTTATGATTATATATATATATATCATACTAAGCGAAGAGATATGATATCATAACCTACACGTTCAAAACTAGCAAAGAAAATGGCGCATGAATTTCATATATCACTTGAAGTAAAAAAAGTCTATATAGAAGACTAAAGTGAAAGTCATAAGACTTTGAAAGCATATTCAATTTGGTGGAAATACCATTGAAATGGTTTCCATAGATGCAAAAGTGAGTTGTTCTTATTCTATATATCGCTTAAAAAGTAAATATATTATGTGTTTCATATCTGATACTTTCGTTTGTTTTGCTTTTAGGGGAGATAAAATCTATGCTTCGACAAAAAAAAAGAACTGGTTTCATAGTTTAATCTTTTAGTGAGACAAGGATGTTCTAGATGTTTAACTTCTCCTTGATATCCTCTTGCGGTTTATACCAGACAACCAACCATCATTATAAGATTGATTTCTTTTTTTAGTATCTATTAACTAAAATTTATAAAAAAAATTTAGTTTATTCATCCTGCGCAAGGCGCAGGTTACCACCTAGTAATTTTATTATTTTACTAAGAACCTCATGTGATACGACGTTTGACTGATTGAATTGCTCAGTTCACTCATTTAATTAAATGCTTGTATACGACTTTCTGTTACACAATGTAGTTAAAATGATTAAACCGTTCAAGTTCATTAATTGGTAATTTTGTATATTACATTGCAGATTGTATAGTTGTATAAATATATGTTCTTTGGTATATACGAAACTAGATATGTCAATATCTTTTTTCTGATTTTTAGGCTAACACTAAAAAGCAAAGTCAACTAAAACCAGTACTCCCCAAATTAAATTTCGTAAATATAACAAGTGTAAAAATTTTAGGGAATCGAGCGATGGACGGTTCGTGCTAATCTCAAAGATATGGTCAGCGAATCTTACTAATAGTCCAAAAATTGGCAATATTGCACATCACTAGAAGGACGCATCCAATCTCCAAAGACCAAAACCACGCAGACTAATGTATTAGTCAGTCAGACAGTGTGCCCAATACGTTAATTCAGCACTTCCAGTTTCAAGTTTATGATATGTTGCTTTCAATATTTTTTTTTTTGAAATTTATGATATGTCAATTGTATAGATACACAAGAGAGAAAGTGATGGCTATAACTTAAAACAGCAATAATTTGCCAAATGCATTTAGCGTTTTAGAAAATGTTATGTAGAATATTTTGAACTTAATAGCCTTTTTTATTAATATGAAAAAATTCAAATAAATTAGAGATTTTAAACAATTCCTAGCATGACGTTGACTACACAAGATGCTGTAATCGTAGTGTTGAGCACAACTGACTGTGAGTCTGTGACAAATGCCCAGATTTTACATTAACAATTGTAATTTTGTTTTCACCAACAAATACTTGGACTAATTTATATTGTACTAACTGTTAATTGTAAATTAATAACCACCTAACTAATTGATTATCTGTTACTTATACCAAGGCTTTGCCAACCCTAAAGTCAAGCCTGCCCATGGTTTTGCTTTTCTCATTTTACATTCAAATAGTTTCAACTGATTTTTGTATTTTTGCATCTGCATTTTCAATGTTTTTTTTTTCCTTTGCCTTAATTCATGTCATGAGTAGAAAAGGAACCATTGATAACGATCATGACGTTGTACCAAATTGAAATGATGGATACGTGGTCTTGGAATGTCCCCAACTAAGTATTGAAATTACGAACGGTTTTATTCACTCCATTGTCCATACTCATTCAAAATTTTCAAAATGTAACTTGAAACTATATATTATAAAGAGAATATATTGTGAACGATGCCAAAATAAAAGCAGAATGTTAACGCCAAACGAAAAATATATTCGAAGTTTTAAAACATGACCAGTTACTTAAAACAATACAAAATTTAAGTAACAATATTTCGAAGCAGTTAATAATTCTAAGACTTAACCGGGTCGGATCCTAAATTCTTCTCCAAGAAATCTTCCCTAAATTCTTCAAAAGCTCTGCACAGCCTGAACCGGCTGGTTCATGCCGGGTTCATCAGCATCGCCGGCTAACTCCTTCTTCTGACGCATCTCAATGACTTTACGGTGGTGGTTCGAGTGGAGCTCACTGGAGAACGTTGGGCTACAAGCGGGTCTATATTCGGGTAATAACCGACCCGATTTGAAACGCACACCACACGCATTGCAAAGCGTCTTCGCTCCCAAGGGTCCTGCTCTCCACTGCGGCGTTTTCTGAACGCCACAATGGCTACACCGCCGCGTCTGCCACTGAGCCTCCAACGAAGACAACGGTTTCTTCTTCTTCTTCCTCTGCCTCTTAACCGCTTTCTCATCGAGAAACTCAGCGCCGGATAGCCATAGAGGGCTCGAATGACCAGAAGAGGAGGAGGACGATGTTGCAGAACTCGAAGAGGAGTCGGTTAACGACGGCGAACGAGAAGACCACAAGTTGACTCCGGTTCTCTGTCGTTCGGTTCTGATTTTAACCGGGAGAGGGGCTTTGAAGCATGAACCCACGTGAACCGGTGTTACAGGGTGTCTCCTGTCTCCGGTTAACCAAACCGGTTTCTTCGTCCGAGCGGAATACGGTGCGAATGAGGAGTCGTCTACGAAGTTGGATAACCATTCGAGTTCCGCTAAATCATCCGTCTAATACAGAAAAATAATTGCAAAATTTTATTAAATTAGGATTAAAAATAGGGAAAATTAAGAGAACATTAATTACCGGAACGGCGAGCTCACAGGCGGTGGAGAAGTCCTTGCTCGGGTTAAGGGTAGTTTCGTCATTCGAGGAAACAGAGACTCCTTTGTTGCGTTGAAATTTCAGTTCACCGCCATCCTCAACGAAAACGTCGTCGTTTGAGAAGTCAAGCAAGTCGTCAACGGAGAAATCGTCGCTATTGAGAGCGCCGTCGCTGACGGCAGTCTCCATGTTCGTCAACGAAAGTTCGACGGTTTCCATTTGCTAATAAAACCCACCAAATAATATTAAAAACTCCACCAAACAAACGTTTCGTTCAATTCATTATGAGAAACAAACGAAAACCCAGAAATTATAGTGCATAGAAGCCGCGAGAGATACGTGACAGAAACGAACAGAGATTCCTCGTTTTCATGTCAATCTCAAAACCATAAGAAAAAAAATAAAAGTGAAGAGAATGGAATACCTGAGAGTGAGAGAGAAGTTTGGAGGAGATGTCGGTGAAGGAAGAGAGAAAGAGATGAAGAAGAAGAAGAGGGTAGTGGTGGTGGTGGTGGTGTTGGTCTTGTGACTAGAAGAAGAAGAGGTGAGAGTTTGGTAAAAGCATTGAATATGGTGATGATACTAGTCGTTCGTGCCCAAGCCTCTCTACTAATAAAAGTGTGCTCTTTTTTCTTTCTTTCCTTTTCTTATCTCTCTAATCTTCTATTTTTTCAAGACCAAATTTAACACTAAATAAAAAGAGAGAATAATTTATTGTTTCTTGGGTGGTAGTGGAATGAAACGGAACTGCCAAAACTGTGTATACATACTGTAAATTTCGAAGCGTAATTGGGATAGCAGGAGACAAAAGAGATGACCCAAAATGAAACGGCACCGTTACAAGTACGGAAACATGTTTTGGGTTTGAAAGATGAAGTTTTAGTTTTGGGCTGGGCTATCTCAATACTAATTGATTACAGGTTTGACACCTCATGAACGAAAAGGATTCTTTATACACCGATGAAGATTTATAACTACGATTTTCTTCCAAAATAAGATTTTTTTCTTTTCTTTTCAAGACCTCTGTTAATTAAATAAATGTCACAGCAACACTTGCAACTTAAACATTAAAACTCAGAGCAACAAAAAAGTCCTAACATTCGCCTCTACCATTTTCACTTATAGAATTCTGTAAAAGTATATAATAAAATTACAAAGCTGAAACACCGAATCTACACCGGTAACCGGTGTGGGTAAAGCGCAGCCGCTAATGGGCCCGGTTCAACTTCAGTAGAGAGGACGAAACCCCCACCCCCAAAGGTTATATCTATCAAAAGCTAGAGGAAGGTCGAGGCTTACCTTTGACGGAGTTTAAGTGCTGCGTAACGAAAATAACTGCCATTACTACTAAGATACATCCCACCAACGAACTGAAGAACAGCGCTCCTGGCTGTCTGGTCTGAACGAACCCGTATATCCCATTTGATGTCATCACAATCACATCCGTTAATCCGTCGTTGGAGAAGTCATCAGTGATGAGTGCATGAGTCGGCTGTGACGGTAACTCGATGGAAGCCAATACGCTTCCTCCTGGAGATATGATTACTGCAGCTTGATCTCCTCCGGCGAGAACCATAGGCTGGTTATCGTGTACGCGCAGCGAGAATGGTTTTAGGGTTGGGACTACTGTCCCTGACTCGGTTAAACCAGATGGAGATGGGAGATTCGACCATGTGGCTTCTGTCTGAAGCTGCCACTGCCAGTGCGGCTCGCGGCCGTGCACATCAGGCGTGTATGATGTCACCTGGTAGGGAAAGCGATGAGCTAATGAACGAGATTCAAAGTTTAAGAAGTTATAAGAGATTGGATCATCAGAAAGTACCTCTCCACGATTTGTCAAGAAGATTACATCGCCGTGACTTCCTCTTCGGTGTTTATGACCGTCATCTCTGGGGATGAGAATGGGAGTTGCAATCTCCAAAGTGGAGGTGTCTCTTGCCTGAGCAAAGTTTCGTGAAAACTCTCCGTAGTGCATGAAGTTGAAGGGGGCGTGATGGCAGATCGAGACGTTGAAGAGCTGTTCTCGGACGGGAACGCCGGAGGTTGCCACTGCCCAACAAGGCTTCAATACTTCCATTGATCCGCTAACTACAGTCCTCTCTCCAACATTGCCTCCGACAGCCTAAGGTGCGCACAGAGAATGTGTGGTCGTAAGTGTTGAAGATTCATTGTAAAGCCAATGAGGAAAAGCGGGGGAGGTGTCTAATGTGTACCTGGACATGATCGAGTACACCATCTCCGTTTATGTCGGCGTGAAGCCCACCTTCGAGCAGATGAAGCTGGAAATAGGAAGAGTTTAAGGAAGCTAACATATTAAAAAAGGTTTCGTGATATTTGTAAGCTTGTTCATGATATGAAGTAACAGCTACCTTGCAAAGAGTTCGACCAGTAGGCAAATGAATAGCTTCAATTCCTTCTTTTTGGTGAGCCACAACAACATTAGGAACCCACCAAAGCTTAGTGTAGTTAGTTATAGTCGGTATGTATTGCATACCCTGCATCAACATGTGCTTTGCTGTCATATACAATATGGGTATTTTCATGTGGGTATTTTACGTTTTATAAGATCTTTCACCTTCTTGGGTTTTGCCGAGCCTGCATAACGTGCAGCCTTCCCAATCAATTTCGGAATCTTTCTCGACAAGTCTTTCCCAGCTGGTGTGTGCTCCTCAGGTTTGTGAAACGGAAAAGTTGTAGACTTACTACCAGCTTGCTTCTTCAACGTTTTCCTCTTGTGTCGCCTAAAATGAGCAAGCTTCAACAATGTATCTTCCCGTCGGTCCTGATACAAAGACAACAACGTACTTCAATACAGAATATTTTTAAGCATATTAGACTAAGGAAGCACGTAATAGGAAGCACAAGATTTACCCAGTGATGGGGCATGACACCAAGAATTGATTCTCTAAATTCCCTGCATTCAAACTTCAGACCAGTATGTCTCAGTTTCCAAAGCAATTATAAATCTCTCAAAAGACAACTAGTACAGGTTAACTATTTTGCTCAATGATCAATCAATGGCGAACGAGTTAACTTTACCTCACCAGGGTGACGGCTATTTATAGAATGCACGTCGAGCTTGTAATTGTGTTGGGGAACTAATTGTGACGCATCTGAGGTGTGAGCTTCAACATCCTAGAAGAGAAGAAAAACAATATTCTATCAATCTGACCAGCAAATCTGTTGCAGTTAAGAATCCAGTTAAGCTATATGTAAAGAAAGAAGAAATAACAGACATCAGTCTTTTTACTCCATCGAAGAACCCCAGTCCGGCCAGCGAATGCATAAACGGAAAAGTGACGCAAGTTTACACCTCCAGAATCTTCAGTGGGCTGAAAAAGAAGCTTAATGTTATCCTAAACTGTCCAAACACAATTCCTAGACAAAAATGTGTAAAAAGAACATCTTAATTACTACCAGATATCATAACTGAACAACTTTTGTGTACCTGTTTCTCAGTAGCACTTTTTCTGTGTTGCTCAGCATTTTGTTCTATAATGCCAAGTTCCTCAAAAGGGTCCATGTGATTCTAAAACGAAAAGAATAATCCACCACTAATGAACACAATCCAAACCAAATAGGAAATCAACAAAGGGAAACTTTTCCATGAACATACATAAGGCTGCATCTCCATCCGTCCACCAACAATAACCAAACCAGTATCACCGTGCTTCAATGTGTAATTACTTATCGAAATTGAAATCTCTCTATGGTGTGCATTATGTGGAAAATCCTCCTGTTAATCCATCCAACAACATCAGTAAGTAGAAGGAGCTCTAAGGGGAAGGGCAAAGAGGATAAAAAAGAACCTGAAGATTCGTCTCCCAGAGCTTTTTGAGGTTATGATCAAAGCAGAGCACAGACCAACCAGAGGTAACAACAACCAAAACCTGCTTCTGCGGTGTCCCATCTTTATAATACCTATCAATCACACCAGTGGCCATGGCCACAGCGCGTCTCCCGGAAGCAACACGGATCTTGTCAGGCAAAAGGGAGACATCAGCAAGAACACGTGCTTCACTGAAACCTTCATCCACACGCCTGGAGTGAGGCTCCAGGACCTAATCCACACCATCCCCCATAACACAGTTGATCATAATAGCAAAAACCATAAGCATTATATGCTGCAAAATCATTCGTTTTTTACCTGAATTTTGGCATCGTTTGTAGCGACGAGGACCTCCTTCTTGCCATCGCCGTTAAGATCAGCTATAAGAGGAGGTGGGAGACGATCGGATTCGTGTTTGACTGGGTAATCATCGTACAAATGGAACCACGCTTCTTTGAACGCGAAATCACCCTCGTGCTGAGCAAAATCAACAATTAATAACATCCAATTGAATACAATAAGATTCCATCTAAGAAATTCTACAATACAGGAACATTTCAAAGCTTGCTCTAGGAGCAGATCGATAATAGGGTGTGATTGAACTAAGAAGACGATTAGTGAGGGGGAAAACACACCTGAAGAGTGAAGAAGATAGCAAATCCAGAGAGCATCAAAATCGCCAAATCGCGTTTCCTCATCTTCGTTTAGCGTCGGGGGTGATGTTGTATCAAAATCAATGGCAGATTTGCATCCGATGGAATCAGTGTGTAGCGAGGCAGGCGACCCAGAATCTCCGATCAGTATTCATCTAAAACGATGTCGTATTATGTTGGAGGTTTAGTAATCAAACAGCCTGCCGTTTTCATCATACTGGACCGGGTGTTATGTCGTCTATTGTCGTGGAGATAAACAGAGGATTACTTTAAACCAAGGAGCCAAACAAGTTAATTAGCCAACGTTAGTGAACCGAACCAAACCAGATCTGAAAAGTACTGAATTTGTATTGAAAGTGATTAAATATTCGATTGAATCCAAAATTAATGTTTGAAAAACTGAAACCAAACCGTGAAAACAAAAATATTTGGATACCCAAAAATATCTGAATCATAATTCTATAATTAAATATATTAATTATTTTAAATTTATATATCTATAAAATATTTAAAACATAAAATATCTCTAAATAACCAAAATAGTCACAAGTAAATTTTTGAAAATAGTAAAAAATATTCCAAACACCATAAAATGTCTGAAATACCTATTTATTCTCCATACAAATATATAAATCAAACTAATTTCACTTTTATTTTAAATATTTTGTTTTACATTATTCAAATTTTTATGTTATAGATTATTTTAATTTTTTTTTAAGAATTTAAGGTATATTTGAATATTTTTAGTAATGATCCGGATCAAATCGAACCCAAACCAAAATTTATAAAATATGAATAGAACTTGAATCTCTAGATCCAACTTGAAATCTAAATAGATCCAAACTGAATTGGAACTCTATTAAGAAAATGGTGTAAAAAGAAGAGAAAATGGTATAAATTGACATAAAATAAAAGTCCTAAGAGTAAAGTGGGAATATTTATGATTGGTAAAAAAATGGAATGTAGCATATTGGGTGGGTATAATTATGGAAAATAAAATCACGCGTCCAATAAAGGAGAAAATCTGAAAATATTGATGGCAAATTTGTAATTTTTATGTGACTATATTGGCAAAAGGAGAGCATGCTAACAGAAACAGATCATCAAAACACAGAGAGAAGAAAAGACAAAAGGAGAAACAGAGAAAAGAATATGGCTGCGGAAGAAGGACAAGTGATCGCATGTCACACCGTGGAAGCATGGAACGAGCAACTCCAAAAGGGCAACGACTCCAAAACTCTTGTAATATCTTTTCATAGTCTCGATCTGTCTCACAACACCATACATTTGTTTTTTGCCGCTTAGAATCCATGCTTGACAAACCGTATATAAATTAACAGGCGACATATCTATACGTACTTAGCAATTGAAATCTTTTCTTCTTTATTGAATCTGAATTACCATATATTAGATTCTAGGGTTAGAATATATATATATATGATCATGAGAGTTAGCGAGTCAATATTTGATGTTTCTATGAAACTAAAGGACACTAGAAAAACAAATTTTACCCTGAAAGAAACTGCAACGACTATTATATGTGTTACAAGCTATATATCGTAGCTTTAACATTGTTATGACATGATTGGTGGTCTCTTTTCATTGTATTGTTAATTTTTCAAATGAAATGATTCATGAGAGGTTAAATTGTTGAAGGTGGTGGTTGATTTCACGGCTTCTTGGTGTGGACCATGTCGTTTCATAGCCCCATTCTTTGCTGATTTGGCTAAAAAACTTCCTAATGTGATTTTCCTCAAGGTTGATATTGACGAACTGAAGGTAACAAAAACTCAACCAAACTTTCTCTTTATTCATCCTCTTTGTTGAGAGAGATTTTTTTTTTTCATTCTTATATGATCAAAGATATAACAAATCACCTTTTTATTCTTGTATGGAACAGTCAGTGGCGAGTGACTGGGCCATTGAGTCGATGCCGACCTTCATGTTCATGAAAGAAGGGAAGATTGTGGATAAAGTTGTTGGGGCCAGGAAAGATGAGCTTCAGTCTACTATTGCTAAACACTTGGCTTAATTACACCTTTTCAGCTTTGACATGTCTTATGTCTTAAGACATTGCATTAATTGCTTTCTATTTACTCTTGAGATATTATGACTTGTTCCCTCCTTTGTTATGGAATCTTATGATGATTCCTGTTTAATCTCATCTGATAAGATCTATCAGTGGATTTGATGAATTATTATTTTGCTTTGTTTATCCAGTTGCTTTTGCTTCTTCTGCTTTCTTCTACTTCTAGAAAAAAAAAAAAACTATCTGCTCGCAATGGATGTGACTAAAAAGACAGCTTCAAAAAATAAGGCAGCTAATGGTGGTGTTTCTTAGCTGACTATGGGATAGCTCATTGGCCTTGTTTGGATACGGATGAAAATATATTTAAACAAGGAGCTCCAAGCAAAATGACCACTGAAGCTTTTCAGTGAGAAGTAATCAAAGCATAAGACGATATTGAAGGAATGTAGCTTATATCGCCCTATCAATAAGGCGTTAATTGGCCGATAAAGAGTTTTGATGTTGCCTTCAGTTTTTCACAAAGGCCATTTCAGCATCCTTGCCTTTTGTTCGAACCTATCAGTTTCAATAGATTATGAGGATAGACCCATAACATATGCCATTTCTTCGTCCATGTCTTTCAAAATTTCCCTTCTAAAATCATAAAAAGGCATTATCAGTTTTACAGAATGGTACTTTGACGATGTATATATAATTTTATGTTTATGTCAAAGAACAAACCTTTGATTTTCTTGAGGATATTCGTCATGCTTTTCATTGGGGAGAGTTTGTGTTCACTTTGAACCAGCAAGTCGATAATAAAACGTTCGAAAGTCTTAATCAAAAATTATCAAAGGTTTGGTCTTCGAAGCCTTGTAGTTTTCTGGAAAGTTTGACAAACAATATGCTGGTCATTTTTATGAACTCCTGAAGACAACTCTATATATATATTGAGTTGTGTATTTTGCAAGTTTTGTTAGATTTTCTTTGCATAATGAACGAGAGTGGTGTACAGTATATGTATATTAGTTTCAATATTTAATATTGGACTTTGTTGAAAAAATAGAATCTAATATCAGATTTGTAATCTGTATTTTATATGGTGATTGACTATATCTATAATTTCACATTAAGGGTCCATATATGGAATTATTGTCGTTAGTGGTATAATATTTTTCTTCCTTTATGTGGCACTCTGATGATTCAAATTCTTTATTGGTATAAAATTACGACGCAAGTCTCGTCACCTACTAGTTACAATTAATTAAATTATATTAATAATTATTTTTTTCATCTCATCTATTTTTCTTACTAGCTCAAGTTGGTGTCAAGCAGAAGAGAATCTAGAGTTTTCTGATGCACAGATGGTAAAAGAAAGAAAATAAAGAAAAAAGTTGAAGTATCTGTACAAACCAATAGCACATCCATACTTTACCTTTAAGGAAAATTATGCAAACGTGAAATAACGAACTTCAAAACACCCTTGAAACTTCAATGAGTAATCATCGGATTCATACAAAATTTCATAAACTATTCTTAAAAAAACAGAGAAAGTAATTCTCCTCGATCCTCTTCTGCTGATACTAATAAAATCGCAGAGAGAACCCAAATAAAGCATAAAAAAAACGGATGCAAGCAGAAAACCCTTACTGATTAAAAAAAGAAGGGTTTTGCTTGATCTCGACGTAGTTTTATAAAACAAAACTACACATAGCCCTAATAATAACTGTAACCATAACCACCTGGATAAGAATACTGATGTTGGTAAGGTTGCACCGCTGACGGCCCTGAAGGGTAGTAACCGTGAGAGGAAGAGGGATGGTAGCTTAAATTCATATCGCCAGGCCAATAAGGCGTTGATTGGCCAAAGTAAGAGTTTTGATAGTTGTTGCCAAAAATGGAATGATCATGATGATGATGATGTATTCCGGTTTTCACAAAGGCCATTTCAGCGTCCTTGCCTCTACTTGAAGCCATCAATTTCAAGAGCTTGTTTGGGTCGCCGTGACCCGTTACGTATGCCATTCCCTCGTCAACGTCTATCCAAAAGTTTCCTCCTAAACCATAAATAAACCCATATCAGAAAACAAAATGCTGAGACGGTATATAAATGTGTGTATACGAAAGTACAAAAACCTTTGATTTTCTTGAGGATTTTCGTCATGCTCTTGTGCCACTCGTGTGAGCTAGTGTTCAATTTGAAGCCACAAGTCTGCAAGAAAACGTTCGAATAATCTTAAAAAGGACATACAAATCGCAAGAATTATCAATACATGAAATGAGAACACATGACGATTGAAAGCGGACCAGCCTTGTTGTCTGACGATTTGAGGAAAACATGCTTGTCATCTTTTGTATATATCAACTCGTGAAGAAAACTATATATTGTAGTTGAAGGTTTTGTTTTCCTTTGAAAAAATTGAACGAGAGTGGTGGTATATTTATATTGGTTACGATGATCAATACTGGATATTTTAAATCTACATCAATATGGTAATTACCATATCCATAATTTACATAATGGGTTTCATATATGGAATTAGCGACCTTAATGGTATAATATTTGCTTTCCTTATGTGGCATACTTTTGGGATTATTGTCGTTAGAAAATTAGAACGCAAGTCTCTCTCCAGCTCCATATCTTCAGACAATAAACACACATATTTTGTTTTTTGCATATCTACATGATTTTAGTCTTAATACGATACAAAATAACGAATAGATCTGACGTGCGTGTAATAAGGGCCTTTATTAGGCCCACTTTTGAAGTCTTACTCATTAGCCCAGTTACACTTTATCGGCCCATTATAGTTCACAGTGGTATTCAGGGTTTAGCGAGAGTCCTTCGTTTCAAGTCTTCCGCTGATGCTTTGGTGAAATGGGTTTCGGTGCGATTAGATCGATTCTCCGTCCATTGTCAAGAACCCTAGTTTCGCGTGTCTCCGCTAGCTGCTCGTCTACGCCGTTTCCCTCTGCGATCCCGGCTGCGAAACCGGAGATATGCTCCTTCTTGGGTGGATCGAGGTTGCCATGGATTCCGATGGCTAACCATTTCCATAGCTTAAGCTTAACTGATACTCGGCTCCCGAAGAGACGACCCATGTCTCATCCCAAGAAGAAAAGATTCAAACTTAAACCTCCAGGTTTGTCTTTTCATTGTAGTTTGCGCTTAAAAGATTGATGCTTTGTTGAGTGCTGTGTGGTTGAAGTCGAGTTAGTGTTACTTTACGTGGAACTTGTGATTGTGTTTTAAAGCTTAAGTTGAGAGTGTTCTTACTTAAGAAGTTGATGTAGACATAGAATATATAGTGTTTGGATGAATAAAATGTTTGAGGAAAATGCAGGGCCTTATGCGTATGTTCAGTACACTCCTGGCGAGCCAATTGCTTCAAACAATCCCAACAAGGGTAGTGTGAAGAGAAGGAATGCGAAGAAACGCATTGGGCAGCGTCGTGCTTTCATACTGGTATGTGTGCTTTCTTTCAAGTCTTTTGCATATCTGTACATTGTTAGAGTGTTAGTTCTGGTGATTGTAAGAACAAACTTCAGATGAGGAGAGACCTTTAGGAATGTTGAATCAATAGATTGAAGTAGTGTCTCTTTGTTGAGGAATTGTAGTAACTGTTGGGAAAAATGTAGGATGTCTCTCTCTTGCTTCTCTGTTTTGTTCCATTTTATGACGAAAGAATGTTTCTACATTATAAGGCTGTGTTGTTTAAAATGTTGTATCCATAGATTGTTATCTCTATTGATTCTCTGTTTTGTCCCATTTCCTGTCAGAAGCAGTCTGCAATGTTCTTATCGTAGATTTTGTTGCAAATCAATAATGTGGTTTACTAATGAGATAAGTCTTCCTGAATTGGATACTTTTCACAGTCTGAGAAAAAGAAGAGGCAAGCACTGGTGCAAGAGGCGAAGAGGAAGAAGAGAATCAAGGAAGTGGAACGCAAGATGGCCAAAGTCGCAAGGGAGCGAGCTTGGGAGGAGAGGCTGGCTGAGCTTCAGCGACTCGAAGAAGAGAAGAAGAAGTCAATGTCTTCTTGAATTGCTTTCATTCAACCAAAAACAAAAACATAGAATAAATGTCTTGAGCTAGGTTTTTGCGCCTACTCTTTGTTGTGTTGCCGAGATTCACTCGTCCTTGTCCTCTATTGTTTTGTAAGAACCGAGAGTTACTTGACGTTTCTGGTCTTTATAATCTCTGTCATGTGTTTCTCCTTTCATGAACTTGTCGAGAGTCTTTTATCCACGGCAACTGGGAAGTAACTGAAACATGACTAGAGATCGTTTCGTACATTCAAAATCTCAAACTCTTGTAATAAAAAGGCTTCATCTCTCGCACCAAAATCAAGAATCATGACAAGCTTAGTGAGAGAGAAGAAGATCAAGACCAACGGGATTTGGTTAAACGTAGCTGAGAAAGGAGACGAAGGAGGACCTTTGGTTCTGTTACTCCATGGCTTCCCCGAGACATGGTTCTCGTGGCGTCACCAGATCGATTTCTTGTCGAGCCATGGTTACCACGTGGTCGCTCCAGACCTCAGAGGCTACGGTGACTCCGACTTTCTTCCAAACCACGAGTCTTACACTGTGAGCCACCTTGTCGCTGATGTCATTGGTTTGCTTGATCACTACGGCACTGCTCAGGTCAAACTTATCATCTTCTGAGAATCCAAACGGTTAGATATAGAGATTACATTTTCTTGTTTTGTTCCTTAAATAGGCTTTTGTGGCTGGACATGACTGGGGATCAGTCATAGGTTGGTCTCTATGCTTGTTTAGACCAGACAGAGTCAAAGGTTTCATAAGCCTCTCTGTTCCTTATTCTCCAAGAGATCCAAACCTCAAACCGTCGGAGTTTTCCAAAACCTTTGGAGATGGGTTATACATCACTCAGTTTCAGGTAACTTTTCAAGATTTGTTGTGGGTTTGTTTTCTATCATCTGTCGTTTGATTCGGTTCCTTGTTTTTATTACAAGAAACCTGGAAGAGCTGAGGCTGCATTTGCCAAGCATGATTGTAAGACGGTTATGAAGAAGTTCTTGCTAACGACGAGAACAGATTTCATGGTGGCTCCTCCTGGTACAGAGATCATCGACGATCTTGAGATTCCATCGAAGATCCCAGAGTGGATAACAGAAGAAGAGATTCAGGTTTATGCAGACAAGTTCCAGAGAACGGGATTCACTGGCCCGTTGAATTACTACAGAGCCATGGATCTGTAAGTTTTCAAATATGCCGATAAGAGTTTTCTTACCGTTAGGAGTTGTTGAAAGTGTGTGGCAAAATTTTCAGGAACTGGGAGATATTGGCGCCGTGGGAAGGCTCCAAGATCGTTGTTCCGACAAAGTTTATCACCGGAGACAAAGATATAGGAGCCAAAGAAACGATGGAGTATGTGAAGGGAGAGATGTTCAAGAGTATTGTACCTAATGTTGAGGTTGTTGTTATAGAGGATGGTCATCATTTTATCCAGCAGGAGAAGTCTAAACAAGTCTCGGAGGAGATTCTTTCCTTCTTTGACAAGTTACGCGCAACAGAGTAAAAACATCATATGCCGTTTTAATGTCCTTATATAGAAACTATGTTGCTACAACTAATTAAACTACGAATGTGTGTATCCAATAATGAAGCCGAGTGTGGGTGAACTTGGCAAAATAATGGTTAATAAAGTGAGTTTATAGTCTTTAATATCGTGCATGTGTTTCTTGCTCCATAAGCTTCTACACACTTTTTGTTTACAGTAGAAATGTTTTCTGAATTTTGACAATGACGCCATATGTAACGTAACCTAGATAGAAACCTCGTCTCTTTTCTCACTGTGGATATCAAAATTTTCATTGCTGTAATAGAGACAGCCTTTGCTTGGTTGGTTGCTGATGATGAGGTTTAAAATGTATACATTTGGGCCGTATGGGCCTTTTGATACAAACCATAAACACTAGGGGGGCTTGAAACGGAAGCCCTAATGCATATTTATCCCGCGTAAACGCCGTCGTTTCGGCTGTGTTTTCCACCTTCGATGTTCATCTTTTGATTTTGGGATTATTTTTGTTTTTTTCCGCCCCAGATTTGAAATTTGAAGGCAATAAGAAACTCAAATTTCGATTGCTCAAGCTGATTTAATTATATCATCAGGAAGAAAAAAATCTCGAAGGAGCGTGCGTTAACTTTCTATATCTGAATCCGAAATCTTGTCGTTAGTGAAGCTTTTTGGTGTTTGGGTTCACAGATAATTTTTTGGGGATCGAAAGATGGATCCGGATGCAGTCAAGTCGACCCTCTCGAACCTGGCTTTCGGAAACGTATTGGCTGCAGCTGCTAGAGATTACAAAAAGGTTAATTCCATTTCTATTTGAGTATTGAATCCATCAAATGCGATGCCTTTTTCTCAAATGTTTCTAGAAAATTGCACGATGAAATCTTCGTTTCCGTGTTCTTAGCATATTATATTCAGAAAAGTGGTTATGATCTGTGTTATGAAATGATTCAATCTGTGTTTTTTTTTGTTATGTCTATAAAAGGTGTAGACTTTATGAGGTTCTGTTTTTGGCACATTTTTTTTTGTAGATAGAGTAACATGTGTTTCTGAATGTGTTTGTTCTTTATACGGCTGTGTGCAGGAAGTTCTTGCAACTGAGAAGGCTCAATCATCGAATCCTGTCAATGAGGAGGTTGATCTTGATGAACTTATGGATGTAAGTTCAATTGTTTCTTTGCTACAATCTTTTATCCTATCTTGAAGCTTCTTTCTCTAACGTTAACTCATGCTCTGTAGGATCCAGAGCTAGAAAAGTTGCACGCTGATAGGATTGCTGCACTCAAGGTTGATAGCTTTTCTGCCTATTTAGTTATATGCTTGTATTGGTATTGAGCTAAACCTCCAAGATTTTTATCTGGAGCAGAGAGAAGTTGAGAAGAGAGAAGCCTTCAAAAGACAAGGACACGGTGAATATCGAGAGGTAACCGAGGGTGATTTCTTGGGAGAAGTCACCAGGAGTGAGAAAGTGATTTGTCATTTCTACCACAAGGAGTTTTACCGCTGCAAGTAAGATCTCCCACCCATCAGCTTCTTCTGATATGTGAGAGCTCATACAAACCTATGTATATATAGGATTATGGACAAGCATCTGAAGACTCTTGCGCCTAGACATGTTGACACTAAGTTCATTAGAGTGGACGCAGAGGTCAGTCCAACAACCACTTGACTAAAGATAGATAAAAAGTGTTGTGAAGTCTAATGCTTAGCTGATAAAATGAATGCAGAATGCTCCTTTCTTTGTCACGAAGCTAGCAATAAAGACCTTGCCTTGCGTTTTGCTTTTCAGGTTTCATCTCTTTCGATTCATTCTTACATTACATGGTTGGTTGCTAGTCTTTTTGTACTTGATATAATATGGCTTTTTCTTTCTTTTTTTTTTATCATTCTACTCAGCAAGGGAATCGCGGTAGATAGGCTAGTTGGGTTCCAGGATCTTGGCACAAAGGATGATTTCACCACCACTAAGCTAGAGAATGTTCTGATTAAAAAAGGTATGGATCCATCTTTTGAGAGTAATTACAGTTCAGATAGAGTATTTCTTTTTTTTTCTAAAATGTGGAAAATTATTTAAACAGGAATGCTTAGCAAGAAGAAGAAAGAGGAAGATGATGAAGATGCTGAATACCAAGAGAGCATAAGGCGTTCGGTTAGGTCTTCAGAGAATCTGGACTCTGACTCTGACTGAACATCACAGATTTGCATTGCTTTTCGTCTCTGTTTTTTTTTTTGCCTCTTTGCTATTTTGGTATATGTTATTAGGAAATGAAATTTCGATATAATATCCACACGACATTGGATGTTGCTATCTGTAATTTGCACCAATTTTTGTTGTTTTTTTTTGAACTAACCAGTTTTTGTTGTTGCTGATACATAAATATTTGAACGGTTTTCTCTGTGGTGGTGTTTTCGTCCCTCTAAAAGCCAACATCTTCGATCTGGTCGTCACAAGTTAGAGAAAGACCAAGTTTTCTGACTTTTTGCACCCATTGTTTGAGAAGGACGGCTTAAGTCCCAAACAGCACTTCGAGGTCCTGATTCCCTTGGGGAAGTACTCAAGTGATCCGCAGTTTGTCATACCAAGTACAACGGGTTTCTTGAACAGGACAATGCGAGGTTGAAGCTGTTTCAGATTCTGACAGTAGCTCGGGTCTAGAATATGAAGATTGTGGAGATCTTCCATGAAACGAGGAAGCTGCTGGATCAATGAATGTGTGTTGCTCTTACTAAGACACTTGCAACAGACCTACAATTTTTTTTGAAGAAAATTAGATACATTTAAATCTCCAAAAAGAAATTTTTAGACCTCCAAATTTATATAAAAAAAAAAAATTGTTGAAAATCATTTTTAGGCTTTCAAATTCTCAGGGTAGGTCCTAGACACGCTAAGTGCTTAAGGGGTCTCAATCTCATCCAAAATTTCAGACAGAGGAGCATCAAATATCGTTTTAGAGATATGGGGAACTCGCTGTTACTTGCAGTCGGTGAATTACTGCTTAGCTAGGTCTGAGTTAAGCTTGTTCACTTCACCTGTCTTAGTTGTTGATGACACTAGGCCTCTTACTCTATCTGGATACATGTCTTGCTTATAAATTTTAAAAATGTTATATCATCTCAAAATACAGTAATCAATAATGAATATCATGTTATTTAGTTAAATCCTCTTCTAAATTCCACAAGCTAAAGTTACTCGCTTCCTCATGTTTGGCCTTATCTCTCGACCAAACGCTCAAGA
Organism: Brassica nigra; assembly: GCA_016432835.1. NCBI lineage: Eukaryota > Viridiplantae > Streptophyta > Magnoliopsida > Brassicales > Brassicaceae > Brassica > Brassica nigra. Next base: position 7,106,390 of record CM028247.1, on the reverse strand, counting down.
ACCTTATCAACACTTAAGCTATACATCTACCTCTACGTTTTTCTTGACCTCCAAGTCTTTCCCTTCGGTTATCTTTTCCTTGTTCTCCAACTCTTCCTTTTCCATTTTAGCCTCGTCTTTTTCATTTTCGATCTTTTTGACTTTCAAGAACTCAATCAAACCCTCAAGAATCTTATCAACAGTGTCATTCCTCATGAGTTGTTCAGCTATCTCTGCTGGACTAACCTGCGTTGCCTCAATTCCTTCCTCGATCTTGCTGAAAAGCTTATGCTCATTGATCTCTAAATAGTTTAAAACAAGAGCTTTGAAAGCACTCGGCGTGCAATACGACATGTGGATGTGCATGTCCATGCGTCCTGGCCTCAACAACGCTGCATCAAGTTTCTCTTTGTAGTTCGTTGTGAATACTATAATCCTTTCGTCGCCACAACTTGACCATAGACCATCTATGAAGTTTAGCAGTCCAGAGAGTGTCACTTTTTTGTATCGTGTGTCATTACCGTCGTCTGATTCCCTAGTAGCTTCATCAGTTGTTCTATCTTTCAACTCGATGGAACAATCGATATCTTCCACAACAAGAATAGAGCGGTTAGCAGTAGCAATCAGCAATCTCCGTAGCTCAGAGTTGTTGTTCACCGCACTCAACTCTAAGTCATAAATATCAAAGTTGAGATGATTAGCCATGGCTGCTATCAAACTTGACTTCCCTGTACCTGGTGGACCGTACAACAAGTAACCTCTCTTCCAAGCTTTACCAACCCTTTTATAGAAGTCCCTTCGCTGCACAAACTGGTCTAGATCTTCCATCACACTTCTCTTGGCATCTGAATCCATCGCTAACGTTTTAAACGTAGAAGGATGGTCAAGAATCACAGAGGTCCAAGCGTCAGAGTAAGTCCCATACATGTTCTCTGGGTCAAGAGTGAAGATCTTGAGCGTTTTCTTCTCTTGCTTCACCAACGTGGCTCTTTTGACCATGAAGGGTAAGTAAGACTCGAGAGCCATGTTCTTGAACTTCTTGTGGAAGCTAAGCTCGAATGATCTTACTTCGGATTTGAGTGTAGAGTTTAGATCGCGAGGATTGTGGAAGTTCTTGGACTCCACCTGGTGGCAATGGAGGACCCATCTGAACTTGACGCCGTTGAAGGTGTCTATAACTTCCTCGTCACGTTCCACGGTGACGTTGTAGTTGTTTTCTTTTTCGTGTTTACTGACTTTGATTCTTTTGTTAGAAGGAGAGATCTTGGTGGCTAGATAGGCTTCCGCGGCCTCGAAGACTTCGTTGTGGACAAATCCTTCAAATTCTTCAATGATTATTGTCATTTGGGATGAGAAGTAACCAAAGAAGATGCGGAAGCCATAGGAGATGTATTGGTGCACCTCGTCGGGTAAATAGTCTTGGACTAATGATTTAGCTAGCATTGCAGTTGCAGCCACCGAGGCCGCGGTTGTGAGAACCGTCTTAGCCGTGGCTAGGCGAGATTCCGCGGAAGAAGAGTCAGTGGAACTCATTTTCTTTGTGTTCAAGCCAAAAAACTCAGTTTTATTATTGGTGGAACCGGAGATTAATAATGGACGCAAGGAATAAACGAGGATCCCCCCGTTGCAACAACATTGACGTTTCTTTTTGATAGAATAATGAGAAAAAGAAGAAGGAAAGTTGAGTTTTAGCAGGGGTCCAATGACTCGGACATATGAGGCTTTTCGGATTTATCGACGAGAGAACAGAACGTGCGTCAAAGGAAGATGAGGAAAAATAGTAAACAAAGACTTACTTGACGTGTGGGTCATTTTTCTTTCAAAAGAAGTATTGGAGAAAAGATTAGAAAAAGTCGAATACATGACCTATTAAATTTCTATTAGTTGATATAAGAGTTTAACTACTATACCAAAAATTTGACCAAAAAAAAAAACTACTATACCAACTTTTGTTGGTACCAGAACACCATGTTGTTTCCACCATATGATCAAATACAATAATAAATTAATAACTCAAGTGTGATGACTTTTATATTACTCTCAAATCAGTTCAACATAACATAAAAGCAAAATGCTTGAATCAAACACGTATAATTAATTGCTTTGTGGATACATATATTTACATTTTATTTTATTTTAGGAAATAAACAAGCAAGGAAGTACCACTAGAGATAATAGAAATAGCAAACAATATCAAATAATTACAAGCAATTTTAAAATGTACATTCTCTATTTGTAAGAGAATTGACGTACATATTGAATTTGAATTTAGATGCATGGAATTTTGAATAAACCATATCACATTATGATATGCAACATATGTTTAAGAGATACTGAATTTTTATATATTGGTCTACTTGACATTTCTCTTAATTTTCAACTAATTCATCAACTAAGAGAATTAAAAGACATTGAAATTAAAATACAACAAGTTTGTATTGATGTACTATGCATATTCAAAGTAAAATTAGAATAAGTTTTTTTTTTCATTTAGGTTTGATAATTTATATATATATATAGTTAAGTGATACTAAAACATTTGTCTATTTGATATTAAAATTTTTATAACATTGACTTTTGTCCAAAAAAAAGATAACATTGACTTAATTATCTCATTTATTAAAATTATACATATTCACTTTGGAATTAAATACATGTTTTTTAGAGTACAAAAAATTATGATATTTTGGTTTTAAATATTTTTAAGCTAAAGCTTATGTTATTAAATACACATATTATTTGAGTTGCTGCTTGTGTTTTTGGAGACAGAGTTTTCATATTTTTATTGTTCAAAATTATAGAAGTCATTTTAAGACATAGTAACCAAGATATATAATTTGAGAAAGCGTTAAGACTTCGTAAATAAAGATATCGTTATTTTGTTTGGTAAAATTTAAAATCTGATATATAACTAAATTATTTTATAAAATGATTGATAGTAATCGAACAAAACCAATTGTAAAAGTTTGAAGCTAAAATTCATAGGCACATGATATACTTAGTCAATACTGTCAAAGGTTTATGATAGATTTTTTTTTAACTAGTTTATGATATATTTGAATAAAGAGAATCTCAAAGACTTGGATTGAAGACTTCGTCAACTCATATTAGAGTTGAGATGAGATCAGGATATAAAGAGTATGTACTCTTATAAAATACTAATTAGAGTTATATATAAGTTTGTATAGTATAGGGATTTCCTAAATTAAATAAATTCAAATATATGAAAACTCATTTGGTCTAATGGTTTGAAGTTCATTGGTATTTTTACATTAAGAGATCTGAGTTTAAAATCTCAGTAAAAATGAAATTATGCAAATTAATAAAGAAAATATTTATAAGAGATCTGCAATATAGCGTAAGAAATCCCGTCAAGTGTTGATCTCATAGAACAGTTTAGTTATGGTAGTCAAACGTGAATCTTTATAAAGCAGGGAGAATTCTCGGCTGCAGAATTGTTTGTAATATTTTATATAATCTAATAATATAAATATTCATTTTATAAAATAAATAAATTCAAATATGTAAATATTTCTATATGATAAATGTAAATATTTATTAATGTTATTTTGCATCTTTTATATCATTTGATATACTTCTGTAATTTAAAATAAACCAAATATATTAAGAGGGTTACACTTTTTTTTAGGGTTACACTGTTAGCGTCACTAGTATGGCTGTATGGGGATTGCCATTTAGACAAATTTTATCTTTTTGTCGACCGCTGATATAATTGTGGGCCAAATATCTACAGTTCATAGGCTTGGACCCAAAAAATACTATAGATTGATTTACGTCAACATCCTTAGCTTTCCTGTTTTCGTTCATGCATCCATGATACGCATAATAATGCATGTCTTAGCTCCCTTTTTGTAGTTAATTACCTAAAGGAAATAATAAAGAAAAGATGAAGGTGTTTTCTCGTTCATCTGCTCTCGAAGCTATTGGCTGGAGTTGAAGACAGGGGCAGATCTAATGTACAACGGTATGGAGATCTTAAAGTAATGTAACCTAATTTGTTTAAATGTTATTAGCTTACAAAGGAGATTGAGAAATGCGCCGTCTACAAATTTTTTCCTGTTACTTTTAATGATGTGCCCCTATCTAAAAACAATTCTAGATTTGTATCTAGTTGGAGATGCTTTAACAAGGGGACAAGTGACCCATGTAATTTTTTGTTAAAAACAAATTTACTTGTATTTTTTAAGAAAAATCTGATGAGTTTAACTTATTGATCCATGTAAGATATATTCCCTCCGTTCCTAAAAGATCCATATTTTAGGATTTTCACACTTATTAAGAAAATATATCAAGTTACAAAATATATATATATATATATATCAAATTTTAGTTACTAATACATTATTTTCCGTAATCAATTATTTTTCATAAGTTTTCACCAATAAAATTTTAATAAATATAATTATGTTTTTTGAAGTTTACAATTTACATTTAATTTATACATTGAAAATACGAAAAATATATCTTTTTGAAACAATTTTTTTTTCTTAAACATAAATCTTTTATGAACAGAGGAAGTATTTGTTATCAGATTGACCATTTCTAAATGAATTTTCTGCCTCCGACTCACTGCGACCCTGAAATAAAGGAGGATATTCTTTGGAACAGTAAAAATTGCATTTACACTTACTCATGCAAATATCGTATATCCTTTTTTTTTAACAACAATATTGTAAATCTAATCTTTATTTTTCACCCTGTCAGGGTAAGACTATGTACAATGATTTTAAGATTCAATACTCTTTACTTCATCTTTTTACACTTCCCATCATCTTTTCTTTCTTCCATCTCATCATTCAACACACATTCAACTTTTATTTACTACAATAGTTTTGTTTAATAAAATTCAACACCCTATTTTACAATTTAATGATAATTTTTAAAAATATCCAAGTTAAATAAACTTAATCTCTATTGATAGATAAATTAAAATGATAAATTTTTGAATTAAAAATAAAAATAAATTATGTAATTTATAATAAAATTATTAGTTTTAAATAACAAAGAGAATATGAAAATGTCAAAAAACTTCGGAAAATGACATGTGTCGTTAGTGATCCTCAATTTCTTCTTATTCAACTAGTTGAATCTTTTCAGCACACAGTTTAATCCACATCATCAAATTTTATTTTTCTACAACCTCGTTATAGTGATTCAACTGTTAAATATTTTATTCAATACCCCATTGTACATAGTCTAATGCATGCCAGTTTTATTTTAAATGAACATGTGCTATAGCCTATATACTACTAATTATGTATAAATCTATAACCTCGAAGGAAAAAGAAGACGAACCCAACCACAATAACAATAGGCCAATAGCCGTTCGTAGTGACGACAATCATATTGTTACTAATTTTTTATCAAACAAAAAATCATATTGTTGCTAATCTCAGATAAAGATCCTAAAACAAATTAAGCGACAATCTATAATTTATACAATTATATCAATAAATCTGAAAAACCAAACACAATACATATTGGAAAAGAAAAGGTGATCAAAAGAAGCTGTTTCAAAAAAATTATCAGCAGAAATTTTGGGTCCTGGTGAAAAAGAAAGTCACTTCTTATCTTAATTTATCTGCGTGATTACTGTTTGCATAAAAGTGCATTTTCAATACTTTGCAATTCAATATTATTGCACTATGATTAGTGCTAAGACGTACCCACCAGACACTCTACGGCTACAGAAATTACATTACTTTCAACTTAAAATATATTATATAGATTATGGTACGACTTATAGACCATCAATCATTCCCCTGAGAAACTTATAAAAATAAAATATGTTCCTTTTCAAAATATATACACCGTGCCCAATTTGAATATCGTTTTTATCGTACAAAAAAATGATTTTTCACTAATGTTTACCAAATAGTTGTTTGATGCCAGCCTACAAACTAATTCATCGAATAATTCTCACTCTAAATACAAGATTATATATTGGTTTGTATCCAGATACATATACTACATCAGTTTTGATGATTAATCAGTACAAGAAATATTTGACCAATAAAAAACAGTACAAGATATACATTAGATTGTATCGAATATGAATTTATATAATCTTTTAAAAACATATATATACATATATAATCTTTAAAATATTACAACTATGCGAACGATAACAGGTAGTCCTTCCACAGGATAATAATTTGTATTCTTGAAAACATATAGCGTGAGTAGTAGAGATTTTCAATGATTTTTTCAGAGTTAGATTTATATTCATTTTGTTTCTCTAGATGATACAAATAGTTAAAAACTAATTTTATGATGATAATTGATGCGGACATACAAGATCGCGTTTCTGACATTGTCGTGTGAGTTGTGATTGCTTTTGTCTTTCATTGTGAGTAGGCATTGTGCACTCTACCAAAATGCTAACTATTTCAAAAGACGATGGTCTCTTTTCTTGGATTGCACTTAAAGGGCAATTTTGTCTTTGAGATGTATTGCTTTGATATTAGTTTTACATATACCACATCACCTTTAATAATTAATCAATACAAGATACACATTAGACTGTATCATACTTAAACCTAAATAATTTTCCAAAGATTACAAGTGTACCTTTCAGTAGGGCTGAGCATTTTATTCGTTAAATTTGATTTGATTCGTTATTCGGTTAGATTCAATCCAAAAATTCCGAATATCCGTAAACTTTCGAAGCAAAGCAAATACTAAAAACCAATATTCGTAAAAATCAAAGCAAATCACAAATATTAAATTTTAGAAAATGAATATCTGATCCGATCCGACAATGTATAAATATATGTATATCTTGATTATATTTTAAATTTTTAAATGTATAAAATATATAATTATTATTCTAACATATGATTTGACAAATTCTATTCAAATTATTACTTATATAAAAGTATTACATAAAAGGAAGAGAAAAAATTTATGACAATTATCTTTTTTCTTAAGTTTTGTGTTATTATAATTATTAAGTAAGTTTAAAAAATTTACAAAATATGTAGATTAATTACTTTTTAATTTTTATTTTATATATCATGCATAAAATTATTTTATAAAAAAAATTTGTATCTAACTTTTAAGATTATTTGTATTAATCAAAACAGGTGAGATATATGTAAGTATTCGTAAATATCCGCAAGTATTCGTAAATATCCGCAAATATTTATTTATTTTCCGAATATCCGTATTTTTCCGAACCAAAGCAAATCGAATAAATTAAATATCCGTGGCATTCGAAGCAAATCACAAATACCTTCAAAAATCCGGATATCCGATCTGTGACTAGGCCTACCTTTCAGAACGATAACATGTACACCTGAGCGGATCTAGAAATTGTTATAATCGAAAGCATTATCCTGAATTTTGAGTTAAACGATAGCATTTCTGTAAAGTTTTAACTAATAATATAAACTAATATCAAATTTTGAGCTGATAACTTTAAAAAATCAAAATTTAGCCGAGGACACACGATCCCACGACCGATCTACATCCGCCCCTGCATGTACATAGATCTTCCAGAGGATAATAATTCATTTCTTGAATAAACATAGCTTCAATAGATTTTCTGTGTTTGTAGATTAGACCCATTTAAATTGTCTTAATAGATAATACAAATGATTTAAATCTAAGTTTGATGATGCAAATGATTTCATCATTTTTTTTCTCCACCAAATCTAGATTTACAGTTTCAGTGACTCTCTTACCATCGGAACTGTATTTTTTGATGGGTTTAGTCCTTCTTGAGAACTTGCTTGCTTTGTCGTCTATGTTTCTTCTGTGGCTCCTCTTTGTTTGAGCAAAATATAAAGAGGGCGGTTTCAGCCGGTTTAATATTGTGATAAGGAACATTATGAATCTTATTCCGTTTTGTGTGATACTTCTATCTCAGATTTGGTTCTATTTTGGTTCTGTTTGGTGTTTTTTACTGAATTTAGCTTTGTATCATTGTTTGTGCCTTTAAATTTTTTGTTTATGAAACCCGGGTATCAGGCTTTGACTCTCCACTGTTGGAGCTCTAGTTTCTGGAGATCTATGTATCTATCAGTTTCGTAATGCAACAATTTACCTTTCCGCTTTGAATGATTTCAGTGAAAAAATACACACAAAGATCGCGTTTCTGACAATGTCGTGTGAGTTGTCATTGCTTTTGTCTGTAATGGTGAGTAGACATTAATCACTCCAACTAAAATGTTTAATAACTTCACAAGAGAGTCTCTTCTCTTGAATTTGCACTAAAACGAAAAGTAATTTGGTATATGCCATGATCTAACGAAACATAACTTCTACTTAAAGTTTGTATTATTATCACTTCAGGAAGTGATGACACTCGCTAGACCAACAGAAATAATAATAATAAAATCTAACATACAGAAAACAGATAAGCACTGTTCATATTCATCCTGAATCGTTCAACAAATTTGATCCGAAACATTACAGAAACTAGCACAAACAAAATGAGATCGATCGATCGTTCGTTCTATTACAAAACTGTGCTTGTTTGGTCCGAACTCGAAGATACAACATAGAAATTTATGTCGGGATATACTTATTTTTTAGATTTGCTAATGGATAACGACCGCGAGAGATTCTCGGCGACGGAATATCAACTGTTTCGCGATGAATGCTTCGATCGTTTTCTGAAACTCTTCGTTTGTCAGATTATCCTCCGGAAACGGAACTTCTTCGCACGACACGACGGTTTGACGGCACTTCTCCGTCTCCGATCGCCGGAGCGTAGGTTTCGACATAATCTCTGGACTCTGTTTCGCAGAGATCTCCGTTTTGCTTCTTTTATAGATCTTCGTCGTAGGAGGAGTAGGATGATCATTCGTTAAACCGGTAACAGTAACCGAGCCCTTAACCGGTTCGGTTTTCACGTGATCATCACGCGCCACCGTCGGATTCGAATTTGAATTCAAATCGGTTTCCGCGTCGACCATCGGTTTGTCGTCGAAGACGATCGTCTCTACCGACAGATCTCCGTCGGAAGAATTGACGCGATTCTCTCCGGATCTGATGTAAGCGTCGTGGATATCCGCCTCTGCTCCGCCGGGGGAGAAGACGGTGGATTTGGTGGTGAGAAGAGCGACGACGATGGAGTTTCCGAGGAAGAACATGAAGAGAGGAGTGGAAACGACGGAAGAGAGACGACGGAGGAACTCGCCGGTGATTCGGACGGCGAAAGGGAGGGAAGTGAATATCCAACACACGAAGAGAAGAGCGGCGCAGATCTCCGCTACACGGAGAAGGAAACCAATGCTCTGGAAACGGCGCAGCGCATTGGCTTTCTCTGCTTTCACGTTGTCGATGGAATCCATTTCTGAGTAAAGTATTGTTCAGAGAAGAAGTGGAAGAAGAACGAAGGAAGTGGACCCAAGGCTCTCCCCAAGCGTCTCCTTTTATAGACTTTTTTAAAATTGTTTTCTTTAAATAACTGAACTTTTTTTCTTGTACTTTTCCAATTATTTTTGTTGTCTAATTTCGACCCTATATTAAAACACTAAATTGTTTTTAACATTTTTTAAAAAACAAACACTAACTTTCTGAACGAGTTAAAGTGCACGATCGCTTCAGTAAAAAATAAAATAAAGAAGACTCATGCGTTGAAGAATAATGTATCTCTTGATAATAATTTTTGAACGAGTTGACAGGAAAAAGAAAAAATGTTTGAACGAGTTACAGCTGTTATTAACAAACAAGGGTAAAAAATTAAAAAAAACAAAAAGAAAATTGGACCGGGCAAAAATGAAAAGTGATGTAAGAACGAATCAGGTTTTCACGTGAGCCGTATGGAAACCGTATAACAACCGCTCTTTCACCACTTTAGATTTGTTTTTTAACCAATACTTTTGGTATTATTGGTTGGTTATCTTTTCATCAAATCATGATTCTTTCAATTTCAAATTATATAAAGAAAGTGCATTGCTATTATCCTTTCGGATCCTAAATTCAAGGACTGTTTTTTTCTGATATATATGCAAATATTGATCTGATCTCATATAAAATACGGTCTAATTACCACGTGTGAATGAAACCAAGAACGAGCTTATTCAAATAAAGTTAAATATGATGCTATGATTAGTTTAACCGTAATATGATGCTTCTTCACATGGTTCCGAGAACGATTCTACAGATAATTAAACTGCCATGAGTTGTCAAAAAAAGAAAGAAAAATTAAACTGCCATGAATCACGTGTGTATAAAATAATGTACCTTGTATAATACAAGTTGTCTTGCAGAGATATCTACGGACGTTGTCTGAAAGCCCATAGTCCAAACTCTTCTCTACGTCCTATTTAAAATTGATTTATACCCAAAACCTTCCTTCGAAATTTTATAGGTTTCTGTCATTTACTTATGTATGTTTTTTTTTTGTCAAATATGAAATTTCTTATGATCCAGTCTGATTCGCTATCCTTTGTGAAGATAATGAGGGGAAAGAGGCTCATCTCCGGATTTGTTTGGAATTCTATTTGAAATCTATCATTAATTTTAGTTTTTCTTTGATGTTATATCCTCTTTTTTGTATCTCGTTTAAATTATGTTAAGACTGATGATGTGGTAAAGTCAGCATTCTTATTGCTAAACTCATCTTTCGTTAATGAAGCGTGTACTTTGTGATATGAAATGTGTGATAAAAAAACTTATTTTTGAGCAGTTTTAATAGTGAATAATTTCCAGAAACTGTTTCTTTCATTATATATTAATATTATCTAATAATATAACAAGGTAAAAATAAGCCTTTCATATAATGGCACATGTTGATAGATTTTTAATTGTTTAAAGAATTTTTCTTGTTTGGAAAACATTACTCAAAATTTAATATCTTTCGTTTTTTTGTATCTTGATTGTGAAAAATTTGATAAAATATTTTCCTTATGGTGCTTTAGTTAACAAAATACACATTTTTAGATGAATCTCTCACATTTATCCATATACACTACATTGGAACTGAATTAGACTACCAAAAAAGCAGGTTCAGGAACACCGAAATTGCAAGTTGTCGACATATGAAAAATGTTGTCCGAATATATTCGCATCTAACACTTTAGTTTATATATTTTCACACTGTATTTTTTTTTTACAATTTAATTATATATAGCACATTGGATTGTCATACAAAAGTACCTAAAGTTTATGAAGATGACTAACTAAAATTTATAACTTATACAAATCAAACAGACACACCACTAACAAAGAATCAGACACACTATTTTCCGTTGGTGGGCATGAATTAATATATTAGGTGAGGCCGAATGTAAAGATATTCGGCTAAAGGATCCAAAGAATGCTTTGAGTCGATTCAATTTATAACTCGAAGCCACATTGATAAAAATGGAAATAAATACTTAGTGGATATAAAGATTGGTCGACCCATAGCTTTAATTTTGATCTTCCTTTAGTTTCTGCCCACAAGTTCCACTTACTTGCGTTTTTATTTGTTCATACGAACCGCACACCTGCACGCCTGACCCGTCTGGCAACAACTTTGTTCATTAATATATGAATGCCCGTTTACAAAAAAAAAAAAAATATATCACAAACCGTAGGATAAAACAAATTCTAGAAATCGAGACATTTTTAGTACTATAGAATTTACAGCATGTGAAAATTCGTATACTATTAGTTCAATATTTTCAAAATATAGCCTTATTGTATAAATAAATAAATAAAAACAATAAAGAGAGCAAGAATCAGTTATATGATTTAATCTTTGGAGTCCTGATTCAATCTTTGACCACTACTCAAGCTATATCGACATAGCTACGTTGATTTGATTATAGCCCAGAGATGGAAACATCATCATGATATTCATGAACGATTTGACATAAAGCAACACCATGTTTTGTACATACATCGTAACGTTTTTTAAAAAAATTCTAAACTTGAACTGGTCATCGTCAATCTCTGCCAAAACTGTACTTTCAAGATTGAGTTTGACAGATTGATAGACACATCTTGATTAATACATTTTTCTCTTTTTTTTTGTCAACAATAAATTTTTCTCTCTTTTTTTGAGCAACTTATACATTTTTCTCTAAAAACTATTAATACACAGTTTTCATCTCGTATAATAACTAATAAGACGCCGTGGCATGTGGTAAATCGTCACTCCGCCCGTTGTTATCCACTTTCACGGTTTCACCCATACCTCACTTGTGTTATTCAAGTATACCATTTTTCATCTTCTTTTATTTTATGGAATTAGGTGAAAAACTTGGATGAAATAAATGCAAATCTTTGATGGATTTCAAAATTGATGTCACCAGGATTATTTGTTTTTGTTTTTACACAGGCTACAACCGTATATACCATTAATAGTTTAACAGATAATGATAGAACTCTAAAGACTTGGAATTGAACGGGGAAGAAAAAAAGAAGATTAGACAGTGTAAATCAAACAAAGAAGATAGTAGAGTGAAAAAATTTATTTTTAGATAAAATAAAAATACTCTTAAGTAGTATTAAAACATGATTTTTTCCTAGAAATATAACAAAATGAAAAACTCAACAGAACATTTATTAAAGAGTAAAAGACAAGCATATCCATATTTATAGCCATAATATCGATTAAATATATCAATTCATTCAAATCCATCTGTAAAATATTTAAATTAAAATTTATAAATCATAGAACTAATAAGTACGTCAAAAGACATGTCAGCCCCCGCCTTTTTTTAACAATTATTAGAACCTGAACTCTCATTAACACCCCCCTTATTCGATATGAAAAAGCTCATGGCAACATTGTTATAGAAAAGCCCATTAGTTTACTTCATCATTGGTTTACCGTTGACTCGACAAAATGCCACGTGGATGAAAGAAGAACTGAAAAAGAATCTAACCAGAATATATTAAAATGCGCCAAAGGTCTACACTATAATTCAATCTCAAGCAAAACGTGAAGGAAGAAGATTGAAGAAACCCCTCTCAGGTTCTTTTCTTTATTGATTTGCAATCTCTTTCTTCGTCGCCTTACGATTCCATCTTAAAGTTTCCACGGAAACTTAAGTTGACTTTGTTTTCGTCTTCCTCATTACAGCGTCATCTCTCCTTCTCCGCCATTCGAACTGATCGGAGCTATAGTTCGTTCGATCATCCCTCGTGGGCGTTAGATCTATGGCAGTTTTAGTCGAAAGATTTGCTCGCAGAGACGGAAACGAAGAACATGGGTCGGTCGAGCAAGAAGCTTCGATCAATGGGTCTCCGGAGATCCGGTACGAGATGGTCCCGGATCGTGGGGTTGAAGCCATTGTTAATCGCCTGGTTAGTAAAGGAATCTCCTTGATGCACGCAACGTGTTCGGTGAAATGCCTCTTTTTTAAGTATATTCATTTCGTGTTGTGTATATGTTTCTTATTGAGTTTCAAATTAATGACAGAGCAAATGGGTTGTGTCTATTCTATTTGCTTCCATCATACTTCTGCGGCATGATGGTACAGCCTTGTGGGGAATCATTGGGTCCGTTTCAAATTCGGCTCTCTCCTTGGTACTGAAGCGTATACTAAACCAAGCTAGACCTGATACAACTTCGCGAACTGATCCCGGGATGCCATCTACTCACGCGCAGTCCATTTCTTTCATATCTGTGTTTGCTGTTTTGTCTGGTAAGCAATTAAAAAAGAACTTGGAAATAGTCATCAATTGTTTTCACTGGCGTGGTACTGTTAAGACGAATGGATCATATTGTTATTCTACAGTTATGGAATGGCTAGGAACCAGTAAAGTCTCTCTGTTCCTTAGCTGCCTCATACTCGCGTCGGGTTCATATTTTGTAAGTGTTTCAGTTCACATGCTTTGTAATCTCTTCTTATGCAAGTGCTTTGTAACTATTATTACAATGTTGCAAAAATGTGCAGATACGGTTAAGGGTTTCTCAGAAGCTTCACACGAGCAGTCAAGTGGTGGTTGGTGCAATCGTGGGTTCCATTTTCTGCATCTTGTGGTACACAACGTGGAACTCGCTTCTCCTTGAAGCCTTTGAGTCGTCTCAATTACTCCAAATATCTGTATTTCTGGTTGCAGCTGCCCTTGCACTAGCTTTTGCAACACACGTTGTACTTAACTGGTTCAGAAATGATAGATGAGCAAAAAAAAACACACATCAACGTTGTAAGCAACAAAAACGTGCTCAAAATTGTAAAACTTTGAAAAATTTGCATATTCGCATTCTTTAATTAGTTCCCAAAACATTGCAAGGTCAAGCACCTGAGACTAGAGGGCTAACATTGAATGTTAATAACAGGTAACACAAACCAAATATTAGTGAATGTGGCTTCCACTTTGGTATGCCACCGCAAAAAAATGAAAATAAGAAACATGTGTATTACAGCTACTTGGAGCTATACATCATCTTGAACGGTTAAAACAATAAACCAAATATGTGTGTTTATATATTTCTATTCACAAGAAGGCGTGCTAAATGTCCTGTATCTTATTTCTCTTGCTCATATCAAAGACCCATTATGGAGACAATAGGCTTCTTACTTAATCATCCTTGAGAGTTTGTGATACTTCGGATGATGGTTTTGATGCAGTAGGAATGTAAGACCATGCCAACGCCGCAGTTCCTAGAGTAATGGTTGCTGCAATTGATCCCCATATCCATCTCTGCCTCTTCTTTCTCTTCTGCCTCTTTCGCCGAGCCACCTCTGGTATCAACAAAGCTGGAGATTAGATGCATACAAACAAAAAATAAGGTATAAAGGACAAAGATTAGTTTGATTTTCTACTACCGATGGTCTCCTGGTTTCGTTGGGACATTTCTCGGTTCACGGCTTCGTAGTAGTGTACACGGTCAGACAATCTTGTAATCTCAAAGTTCTTAGTTTCGAGCATGGATTCCATCACCATCTCTACCTCTGCCTTGGCCAAACCTCTGCTTAGAGAGTCGGAGACAAACCTAGCAACCTCGAGTTGGCAGCGTAATTCTTCTGATAGGTTCATGTTGTTGGTTGACGTGGTAGGATTGATAGGAATGAACAGACCGACATGGGCCAGCTGCTCACGGAGTCTCAGCCAATGTGTTTGCATCTGCTCTAGAGCCTCCTCTGTTTGTTTTCTCTTCTCGATTTCCATTAGTAAACTCAGCCTTATCTCCCTTAGCTCAGATTCAATGTTGTTAGCTGAACTCTGCATTCCACTGTCGGTTGATAGCTCTGGAATACCATGAAATGAAAGCTTTAACGTTAGGTTATAGGATTACAAATCACTTCCCAATTATATAATGTCCAAAAGATAGGAAAGCAAATATGCGTTCATACTAATCTGATTCTAACATGTGACTGATTACATCATAAGCAGTGACAGCCATCTGACAAAGAATAACATAGCAAGAAAGTGAGATTAAGATACGTACCATCCCAAGCATCATAAAACTCTCCCACAGGCGTAGCCTCTGTGTTACTTGTGAAGCTTGTTGCCTCACCTGGATCATAGAAATCTTCAGACTCACTCTCCTTTTCTGCTTTGGCAGTGACAGGCTCCGGAAGATTGATTTCCCGCTCTAAACCATTGGCAGCATTCCCATTCCAACTCCCGAAAGGACCATCAACAATCCCATTAAAATCCTCTTCGGTAGGCTCACTCGTAGGAAACGAGAACGAGGTGGACTTCCTCCGAGGCGAGGCCTTTACATCTGCTGCATCACCAGTAACGCCTTCATCATCCAGTGTCTTCTGCTGGGAAGCCACGTTAGCCTCGGAAGAGCTTTTCAAAAGCCGCGGAGGCCCGCGGGACTTGTGGTTGATGATATAAGGCGAAGGTGGGAAGGAAGATGGGGAGTTAGGTAGTGGGATTGCATCAGGAGTGGCGTAGAGAGCAGGTGACATCTTTGGACGAGTGAATGTCCTCTCGTCACCTTTATCCACCTTTGATAGTGGTGGCTTTGAATAATAACGCGAGTTTGTTGTGCTTGGAACGGTCTCGGCAGACGTGGAGGCCCCTGGCTCTAACATTCTATGTAAAGCAATAGCAGAGAAAGTAGGCATGGCTCTGCTGCATCATTGAAGTTTCATATTAGTTAGTTCTCTTCTAAAGCCAATAGCATAAAAATAAATGAAACCACAAGACCGTTTCTTCATTTCAATCGGATTAATATGAAAAGCAATTACAATTAGTAGGTCTGCTCTCTAAGCAAAGAGCGCGTGCTCAATCCACACCATCGTAACCGCAAAGCTATACCTAACGAAACTTCATTCAACACAGGTTCGCGCAGAGATTTGAGAGGATATAGAAACAAGAGCTCAAATCGAGGAAGACGCTCACAAAATCAACTTAAAAATCGAGAATCTAGAAGCTAACAAAAGGTCAAATTCGTGAAGTCAATCAAATCTCACAACGCAAAGCAAGAACATCCATCACCTCCAACATTTCTCAAAACCTACGATGACGAATTTTCCAGAAACTCCACCGTGGTAACAATCCGATAAACCAGGAAAAACGTTACCGAGAACAAAATCTCGAGGCGTAAAAGAACAGTTACCTCACGCGCGAAGGAGATCTCCACGGAAGAAGCTGAACGGATCCAACGGTGGATCCTGGTTAGAAGGAAGAGAGAGGACGGCGAAGATTGGTTTAGGAGAAGAGACACGATACGGCACCGTATAAGAGATGCAGAGGAAGAGGCTTTCTATCGCAAACGAGACCTCCGCTTTGTCTCTCCGCAAATATTTGATTTGAAAACCCTTCCCCTATTCTTGGCGACCAGTTTCTGAGCAGATTCCTTATTTTTATCTTTTAAAATCTTTTATCTTTTTAAATTAATAATCCTCTCGGCTTGGTCGTCGAACATTTTAGATAAACGTGTGTTTTAGAGAGACTTGAAAAGACGAGTTTAGCCTCTGACGGTATGACTAACGAGGAAGGTGGGCGCGATAAAGAGAGGGTATTTTGTGTAAATAAATAAACGGTGGGGTCTCGAGAGTAGTCGGAACGACGTCGTCTAAGGGATCTTGTTAAGTGGGTCATATATGAACTGGTCCTATCACGAATATTCAGTTACGTCACTAAAACGTTGACGTGGCCGCATTAGGTCCTAAAGCAAGTTTTTGGTTGTAACTTTTGACCCCATGGCCCAATTTGTCTGTTCACGAATCTGTAAAGCCCACTTTGAAAACGTTTTGAAATAAAAATATATTTTAAAAAAGTTAATTTTGTCTTCTCCTAATCTGGAATTTCATATTTTTTGGAGCCAATTCCTAAACATGACCCATGCGAACAAAGAGTATTCAGAAAATTGATTAAAAAAGTTATTGTTCATGAATATTATAAAAGAGAGGAGACTGTCTTACTCTTCTTAACTATTTAGTGAGAAGAAAAAATCAAATGCATTTGCCATGAGAAACTTTCTTTTATTTTAAATTTATAGCTACAAAACTATGAAATCAAGAATATAGAACATGATTCAACGAAAACAACTGTGGACCTCCTATTTATATAATCAACAAGGAATGTATTCGATTCTCATTAACATATCTTTATAAAATAAAATCAAAGCATGTTTTTAAATACCCACTTTCTCTTCTTTTATATGTGTCATTCTGTTTGTTTCGGATATTGGGGATGTCATTCATTTCTTGAACATTAAAAATCTGCTGTTCAATTCTCTTTCTCATGTATGAACATCTTAGACATGGTTGGTTAAATCTATCTAAGATCTCTTTTGGCTTTATAACACAAAACATCATTTCATAAGTAGAGACCGTTACTGATGATACAAACTGTAGGGATAAAAAAAGACTTTGTAGCCGCTTATGCTCTTCAGGTTGTGCTCGTCGAGATACCCAGGGAACCAAGAACATACAAGAGATTAGGACAGCTCAAATTAATTAGGATGGCCCTAACTGGTAATATGTTAATTAAGATGAAGTAGATGTTACACTTCCACATTAATATAACTTGGCGTTAAAATTATGAAGTAGATTTTGGAATATACAAGTAATAGAAAAAAATCCCTTAAAACACGGAGCTTCTCACTACGCAATGCAATTAACATGCTTCTGTAAGATCTATTTAACCTCATCAACTTCATTATTTTCGAAATAATGAATATTTGGTGTTCATAATTTGTTTTTCTCTCATTTTTTTCAGTTCTTGCAGCATACAAATCAAAAGGGAACAAAATACTTTTAAGTTCTGTTTGATATACGGTTTTGGTTCATATTCCATTTTTAAAAATATATATTTATGTTGACTAAAAAAATATGAATGCGTGTCCTTTCGCCTTCAAGTTTTAGTAGTGTTTTTCATTCTGTTTTTCAGCGTTTTGATTTCAGTTTCCATTCCTGTAGTTTTATCTCTATGTACCTGTGAAAAAAACTCGAAATGATAATAAAATTTTAACATGTTTCCCAAAAAGATGTTTCTAAAGAAAATTCCTATTTCGATTAGTTTCTCTTTTAGCCCGTTTCGATTGCAATATCTTTACAATATTAGTAAAATCACACACGTTTACTTTGCATTCATTCATACTTCTTTTTTGAACAACCATATTTTCATTAACTTAAAAACGGAAACTAAGCATTCAAAGAGTACAAGGCAGCCTTCGCCAAAGCATCAGCAGCAGAGTTTAGATCTCTAGGTACATAAGCAGGGCCGGCCTTGGACCATGCGTGGTGAAACATTTGCAACAGGCCCCCAAAATTTTTAAAGAAAACTACGTAGGCATAAGCCCCCAAAAATTTTTTTAAGCCCCCAAATTTTTTTTTTACATTGACATTGCAACAGGTCCCCAAAATCTCAGGGCCGGCCCTGTACATAAGTAAGAGAAATAGAAGAGAAAGATAAAGATAAAGATAGGTTCTCGATATCTAAGTTGATTCTGTAGAGTTCCACCGGATGTTGCTTCGAGTTTAATGCTTTGACAAACACTTGGTTATCTGATTTGAGGCAGATATTAGATAGATGAAAAGCTTTGGCCTGCAGTAGTGCTTCCCGTACAGCTAGTGCCTCAGCCATCAAGGGTGGTGCGATGAATCGTTCTGTTGAGGTTCCATGCTAATTCTCTTCTGGTTGTGGGGTGTGCAGAACCCAACCACCACCTGCAGTTCTGTCCTCTGCTCTCCAAGCTGCGTCCGTATACAGAGTACTAGAATTAGTCGATGTATGTATGCTGTGCGTCCTCAGATTGTGAGCTACTGGCGGTGTCTTCGATTGGGCCTCCTGCCATTCGCGTGCTAGTCGTAAAGCGTTGCAGATGATATCACTTGGGCTGAGTGTTCTGTTCTCAAAAACCAGTTGGTTTCTTGCTGTCCAAATACACCAACAGACCCAGGGAAAGATGTTCACTAAGATACCCGTAGGTGGGAGGCATGTCGAAGCAGCGGATGTCCCCAAGACCTGATCATACGTAGAAGTAGCTTGAGTGTCGAGTGGTCTTGTAGTCGGTAGAGTGCTCCATATCCTCCTATCAAAACAACAATGCAGGAAGAGGTGTTCAGCTGAGGACTTTATAGTTGGCGTTATTTCATCCGAAGGCTTTATAGACTTTAACCATAAGAAAACTAACTTGGTAGTAGAAAGTGATTCTCTACATAATAAAATGTTGAAAACTGTCTATAATGTAAATCACTCTAAAATTTATATATATGACAATTATTAATTTATGATTTTATTGGATACATATATTTATCCAAGAATTTTTAAAATATTACTATCTTATTATTTTATCGAATTATGTTACTCCCTCTGTTTCTAAAAGATCCATGTTTTAGAAAAAACATTTGTTTCAAAAAGATATATTTTTTACATTTTCAATACATTAATTAATGAAAAATTGTACATTTCCAAAAATATAATTATATCTACTAAAATCTTATTGGTTCAAAATTATGGGGAATTGTTAATTAAAAAAAATAATGTATTGGTAAATAAAATTTTATGTTTTTTTTAATAAGTGTGAAAAATCTAAAACATAGATCTTTTAGAAACAGAGGGAATATATTTTATACTGATCCAACTTAAAACTGGAAAAAATTATTAATTTATCATATTTATCAATTTTTTAAATATTAATTTATAGAATTTCTACTGTACAGAATTAAATCTATATGTTAATCAGCAGAAACACATAAACCTTTGAACGCTGATGGTTTTTCTGGAAGACGACGGAATAGCAGTTCTATCTCTTGTAGTTAGTATTCATTCTTCAAATATTTTATAATAATAATATAAAACACGAACCTTTGAACGCTAATGGTTTTTCTGGAAGACAAAGTAACAGTTCTATCTCTTGTAGTTAGTATTCGACTCGTTCGTCAAATATTTTGTAATAATAATATAAAACACATAAACCTTTGAACGCTAATGGTTTTTTGGGGAGACGGAACAGCAGCAGTTCTGTTTCTTGTAGTTGTAGTTATAGTAACTTAGTATTCATTCTTCAAATATTTTATAATAATAATATTTGTGATCACATTAATTGACCGTAGAAAACCCACGTTCTAACCCGTAGAGACTAGAAATATGTGATTTACTATTTACTCTTCTCTATATACATTTGAATAGTCAGCACATTAATATCATGTTAATAAAAAAATGTGAAATGTGTGGAAACTTTTACTATATAAACTCCCTCCTAGCGATGAGAGTGATCACCACAAACAACAATCTAATCCAGTGAAAAGACACTAAACGCAAGAGACATGGCAAAAAACAGTTGCATTGGCTGGAAGTTCAGCGGCAGCGAGGCGGCCAAGAAAGCCTCAGCTGCTTCCCTAAGCACTTACACCTCTAAACTCTTTGCCATGTGCGATCCTCAAGGAAAGCCCATTTTGCCTCCTCGAGGTGAAACCGCCGAGACTTGCCATACCGCTGAAAAGGCGGTTGTTAAAGCCGTCCTTTCCGGTACTGGAAACGCTTATGCTCCCGGTATTGGCCTTCCCGCGGCAAAATGGTAATATATACTGATATACATTGAACTGAACTTAGTAGATGTATCGTTTATCATTTTTAGACATTTTTTTCTTGACAAAAACTGTCATTTTTTGCTATTCCTAGTGCCGTAGCAGAGTACCTAAACCGTGATGATATTCCGAAGAAACTGACACCAGATGACGTGTTTATGACCGTTGGGTGCAAACAAGCCATCGAGCTTGCGGTTGACATCTTGGCTAAACCAAAAGCCAACGTTCTGCTTCCGAGACCTGGCTGGCCATGGGACATAGTTCGATGCATCTACAAGAAACTTGAGGTCCGCAAATATGAATTCCTCCCTGAAAAGAACTATGAGATCAACTTTGAAAGCGTCCGTAAGCAAGTGGATGAGAACACGTTTGCGATATTTATAGTCAACCCTCACAATCCCAATGGGAACGTCTACTCTGAATGTCATCTCAAGCAGGTATTTTACATCTAGTCTATTTAGCAGTATTCACATGGTATTATATGATCTATAGTCTTTTGATTGGGCCTATATTAATGAATCTTAGATCGCTTTGTTGGCTCGAGAACTCGGGATATTGGTGGTTTCTGACGAAGTTTTTCGATGGACCGTTTTTGGGAGTAATCCCTTTGTTCCCATGGCGAAATTCTCGACAATCGTACCCGTGATGACACTTGGGTCCATATCGAAGGGATGGACTGTCCCCGGATGGCGAACTGGCTGGGTCGCCCTCAACGATCTAGATGGTGCCTTTAAATGCACCAAGGTCGGGTCCATTCTGTTTGATCACTCTTTAAGCATATACATGATATGTATTATTACTATATACTATGTAATGTATGATATTTTTTTTGAGTAAAGTAATGTATGATATTAAGAGTTCAAATGTTAATAATCTTTCTTGCCCTAATCTTGTTATATATGAACAGGTCTTAGATGCTGCTAAACAATTTCTTGAGATAAATTCTAAACCACCAACTGTTATCCAGGTACATGACTTTCTAGTTTGGAAACTTCTTGTAACCATATATACTAACACAATGTCATAGACTTTTCCACTTATTACGAATACTAATTTGTTAATTTTGTGAATTTGACGATTTTCTATCACGTAGGCGGCTATTCCTACCATCTTGAAGGATACTCCTGTAGAGTTCTTCCACAGGAGGCAGAGCTTTCTGAGACATAAAGCGGATTTGGCTTATTCTAAGCTCAAGGACATACCTTCCCTCAAATGCTATTTAAAACCTGAAGCATGCACCTTCCTATGGGTATTATATTCTTACTACATTTTCTAGATATTTCAACCTTCTTATTATTTTGAAAAATCTCTTCAAATTTTTTGAATTATCTCGCAGACCCAGCTGAAAATATCAAGCTTTGTGGACATTAAAGATGATGAAGACTTCTGTGAAAAGCTTGCTACTGAAGAAAACCTCGTCCTTTTACCAGGTACTACTCAATATCACATGCATCACCTACCTATGATCAACGACTAATTAACGGCTCAGCACTGAAGACAAAATATATATATCTTAGTTTATTAGGAATCCACATCTGAAATATTATGAGATTTAAAGTAAACATAGGTCGATAATTCGTTGGAAATCTAATTTGAGTTGGAAATCTAACAATATTTGTGATTATTTAACGTAAGAACATATATGTTGTTGTGTTGTATTGTTTTAGGGATTGCTTTTGGTCTGAGGGGCTGGGCGAGGCATTCTGTTGACATGGATACTGCAACTTTGGAGGATGCCTTTGAAAGATTGAAGAGCTTCTGTGACCGCCATTCCGCTATATTCGGAGCTTAATTCAGTAACTAAAGGGTCAATGTGTATCTTTGCTTAAATCTTTTATATTTGCTATGATAATAAATGGGTGTTCTATTGGTTTGAGATGAATCACGAACACTTTCGTATTTGTATTTGTATTTGTTTGGTAACAAATAAAGTTGGTGCATGTATCACCAATCCTGTAATCGTTTCTCATGGACTTTCAATATTTGATGTATTTCTACTTTCAAAAATAAAGTTAAGAAATTTCAGTTTCTTTTCATTTCTAATTAATTTGGACTCGCATGGTGTGAGAATTCCATCATAGTACATCAAAATATTATTCTCTTAGCGCTATTTCAAAAATGAAGAATAGAAGCTTCACATCACTAAAATCTAAATTCAACTCATCCCATTTTACATTCCTTTTCCTAGTCAAGAGTCAACCGTATCTATTTTCATGGCAAGAGTCAACTCATCCCAAGTTACATCTTCATTGCATATCGAATAACATATGCATATATATATATATAACTATATCGGTAGGTGGTAACTTCAAACCTCAAATGTTTTTTTTAATAAGCCTCTAAAGTTAGTTGCATATACAAGAATATAATTTTAGCTAGCAATGGCTCTGAGACTAACGAAGAGGATCAAGGTAAGCCTTTAGCCCACTTCCTCTCACTATCGAACCGATCAACCCTACGAAGATCAGTACGAAGACCAATATATTTCTTCTGTCGAATTTTGTCCCTCAAAAGGGGAGTTTGGAGAAAAATGTCTCCAATTTTCGAATGAATTGACATCTTATACATTATTATAAGATTCTTGTTATAATCCTTCTTCACTCATACTAAAATGAGATCTAACTTGCAAAAGCAGAGATAATTAATCGCATGGGTCTATCTTGAACACGGCAAAGGGCCTGTGGTTTTGTCAAAGCCTAATGTCTCTAAAGATTTTCTACATTCTTCTTCTTTAGTTTCATCTGATGAGAGGTTAAAATCAGTGTCTTGATATTTGAAACTTCATGTTGTTTGTTTGTGTAATAGTGCAGAGGTTTCAATGAGGCCCGCTTATCCTTCTTCTAAGAGAGTTAAGGACTGGGACAAGCTTGAAGCAGAAGTGAAGAAACAGGAGTAGGAGGAGAAGCTGGAAGGAGACGTGGATTTGAACAAGTTCGTCGCGAGATATATTCGAATGCTGATGACGCTATCAGGCGTGCAGTGAGCAAATAATTTGTGAGTATCTATCTATTGATGTCATTCTTTGGTCTTTCTTTTCTCATGGAGACTACAGAAGTTTTGCTTTGATCGACTCATTTGCGGTATTTTAACAGGTGGAATCGAATAGGACCTTTTTGCCTTAGAACTCATAATTTCATAATGATCACCATCCTAAAACTATGTTTGCAAAACAAAATAAGTTGTTTTAAATAACACTTAAGCATGTATATATGAGGTGGTTGTACAAAGTGAATATGAACTCTTTGTCAAAACTGCATTAGTAATGCTTTTTTTTGGAACACTGGTAATGCTTATGCACCACGATTATACTCAAAATCTACACAAACAACTATTAAAAAAAATCTGAACTTTGTAATGTATTATGTATTCATATGGAACATGTTTTTCTAGAGACTAAGGATTAAAGACTAAGTTCAGATTAATTACTTTCACGTTTCTAATTAAGTTTTTATTTTAGACTCTAGCTTGAATTGTCTTATAAAGGAAAACTATAATATGTTAGAACAGACCATGGCAAAAATTGATGAGAAATGGTTTCAAATAGTTTGAAAACAAGTTTTTGTTTCCATAGCCCACATGGATTTTTTTGTCATGAAAATATACACACATATACAGCCCACATGGATATAAAAATGATCAAACTAGGTTTTATTACTGGATATAAAAATGATCAAACTAGGTTTTATTTTTTTTTTAAATTAAAATTTTCTAAATTTTGTTTTCAATTTTTTTCAAAACCGTTTCGCTTAAGAAAATTTAGGAAATTTTCTGAATGTGTATAATAACTTTACAAATTTGAGTTATATGCCTATATACGGAAAATACTAAATAAGTATATTATATTGATAAATATGTATAATATTTTCATAAAATTTAGAGAAATTTCCATGAACAAATATTTATGAATACCTTACTGAAATTGAACTAAATGTATATTTACTGATATATTATTAAATTTATATATTATCTTCCTAAAGTTTTCGAAAGACCTTTCTAAATTTGATATCTAAATTTTATAACAGATTATAGATATTTAAAAATAGGAAAATTGGGCTCAATAACACAAAAATATAATTCACTATCTAACTAAAATCTCTCCCTCTCTCCTGTTTCTCTTGCTATCTCTCTCTTTCCTATTTCTAAAAATCTGTTTTTTGGTAATTCCACAAATAAACCCTTTAAAATATCTGTAAATTTTCAAACGATATTATACATTGAGTAATATTATCTTAAATATGTATATAAGTCAAATTTAGGAAGATGTCATACACATTTAAGAAGAATTTTCAAAACATACTCACAAATTACATTCAAAAAGCCTAGTTATACATTTATGAAGGCGTTCCTGAATTCGAGAAAAACATGTCCAAATTCAAGAATATATCATACACGTTCAGGAAGGTGTGTTTTTTTTAAAATAAGAAAAATCTGTTTCTCGAAAAAAATTTTGAAAGCAAGAATTTCAAAAATTATTTGATTTTTTTTTTAAAAAAAAATCGATTTTATTATTTTGAATTTTAATATTTATTTATTTAAATATTTGAGAAATAATTAATTAAAATTATAAATCTTATCTGGTCACTAGTTTTTTAGTGAAATTAAAATTATTTGAGAATATAATTGCGATTTATCCATTTAATGAAATCTTATTTGGTCACTAGTTTTTACGAGTGATTTAGGGAATAAAAACTAAAAATATATATATATTTAAAAGATTTGCCAAAAATATTTCCAATTATGTTATTGGTGGATATCTTTTTTCATTTCGCAATTATCACATTAATGTCCCAAGAGAAATATTATCAAAAAATAAAGAGAATATAGTTACTGCGAGCCTGAGATTAAAAAAAAAAAGAATTCATTAATTGTAACATGACATATCAAAAATTTTAGAATGTTTTGAAACAAAATGTTAAAATATGGTAGTAGGTTTAAATCACTACATACCCCTTTTAAATCACATATTTACATCTACTATTTAAATTTTGTAAAAGGGTATTTAGATATATAATCTGATGCATGGACGATAAAATATCAAAGTACCATTAGACAAAATGTAATAATATTCATTTTCTAGTTATTTTTCCAGGCTCGATCCGGCACCATTTGATGCCTAAAGCCCAAAACCATAAATTCATGATTAACTCAGTATGGACCGTCGAACTTTCATTTCAAAATGATATCTTAACTCTGTATGGACTGTTCTATGATAGTTCCGAAGGAGAAATAGCTCTTCACCCCTACATGAGTTCGTAAAAAGGATAAGTTCATAGTTGGGATCCATCTTTTGAGTCTGATCACAGGAATTGTTTCTTTTTTTTTTCTCTTTTTTATTATGATAGAATAGAATGTGAATTTTTCATTTTAAGATAATGAACAAAGGTACAAATATAAAGTTTTAAGATCCCCAAAAACGAAAATATCTTTAGAAACAAAATATAACTCATGAACATTCTTAACAACCGAATTACATGTTGGATCCTTCACAATGGCTTTTTCCTCATACACATATATATAAAACAATATAGAACATCTTTATTCATCCTTCCTTCATCGATTCTATCTGTAATGAATCACAGGTGCGTTAGAATTCGGATCCCATACACCTCCTTCCTCATACTCCATATACCTTGCAAACTCCGGTTTCGCCGTAGCCAAACTCTTTTTCTTCGTCGTCTTCTTCTTCTTCTTCCTCTGAAAACGAACGTTGAATAAACTTAGCAAAGGATGAACAGAACCACCCGTTGGTTTCGCCGTCGCCAAACTCTGCTTCTTCGTCGTCTTCTTCTTCCTTTTGAATAAACTTAGCAAAGGATGAACAGAACCACCCGTTGGTTTCTCCGTCGGCGTCTTGTTCATCTCTTGAACCGGGTTTCTTGAATTACCATAAACACTACCCGGAACGCTCGTGCCCTTCTTCAATATCGGTTCTTCTTCCACGAGCTTTTCGTAGCCGCCGTGGATTTTTCTGGTGCTCATGGCTCTAAACATGGTAGTATTGTGGGAAAAGGTTGAGTTTCTTTCGTTAGGTGTGTTCTTGAATCTTTCTCTTGATGGTGTTTATTTGAGTAAGTAGGCCAAGTTTGCTTTGTGAACAAAACTAAATAAGTGTGTAATTTAATAACAACCATGTGTTAGTGTTACACCCACACGATGTCTACATTGTGTCCCATATTTAATCGCCGTTCAATTGTGTTTTATGCGGACAATTACGCCTACATTTTATCAGACAATTCATCAAATGGACAATGTCATTAGAGTTTAGACTCAACTTGTCGTGTTGCAAAACGAACTTTCTTTGTCTCATCACAGATCCAACAGTTTATTAGTCCTAGAAGGAAGAAAAAACGTTGCAACTTTGTCGAAATTAACTTACAAGATCAAAGGAAACACCTCTTAAAAACCATTTGCAAAGAAACATCTGAAGCACTTGTTTAGAACCCTCTTTTGAACTTAGACCTGGTCCTATATCTATCGCTGGGTTTTTGTCATCATCTTAGGACTCTAAGCTAGGATTGGGAGAAAGAAACGAGTGCAAGAGGAGTGAAGAGAAAGAAGAAGACACAAATGCAGAACATAAGTTTCTCCTTGTTGTGCATCCTGGGCAAGAAGTGCTGCTTTCTGGCTATCTTCCTTGCTATCTAACCCCTGCCTTTAGTGTCAACAAACACATTTTCTTTTCTTTTCTAGTCAAAATCAACAAAATACATCATGCTTCTCAATTATTTTCCCGTATGAAGAAAATGACAAGTATAAACTACTTGAGCAAACATCAAGTTCATTCACAGTTTCAAGTTTAATATCGGTTCGGACGATTTCATCATATGAGCCCAGTTTATTCCTAATCATCAATAATGAACCGAATATAGAACCACGCTAAATGTGGACCGTACGATATTATTGATTTTAGACTTCTACAAGTATATAATAAGCAAGTCTCAGAGTTATCTTTTCTAAAAGTCATTCACAGTTTCAAGTAGGCCTCCGCAAAAAAAAAAAAAAAACTGGATGAATCAAATCAGAATCGAACCAAAATACATGAACTCGAAACCAGATCGAAATCTTTAAATATCCAAATAGTTTTTATATTTATATATATGAAATAATTGAACTGAACCAGAATCAAATCGAAAACTGAACGAACATCCGAATATATAAAAATATTAATTATATATAACATAACTAAATATATATTATAACTTATAAATCTATTAAAAATACCTAAAATATTTAAAAAACTATATTATTATAAAGTATCTAAACTACTCGGATATTTTTATCTCCAAAAAAAATTCTAGACTTATTCTAATTATGCAATATCTTATCCAAAATACCTGATATTTAACCTAATTATCGAAGTATCTGAAATAACCAAACGAGAACCAAAACCGAATGAGAATCAAATTTTTTTTCTGGATATTTTTCAATTCCTAATTTTACTATCCGGATCAAACTCGAGATTACCCGAACCCGAATCAAAAACAATCAGATACCCGAAATACCCATACCTGGTTTCTAAGTTTAATTTCGGTTCGGACGGTTCATATTGGAGCCGGTTTGTTCATAATCATCAATTATGAACCAAATATTGAACCACTCCAAATGTGGACCATATATCCTTGATTTTGGACTTCTACAAGTATAATAAGCAAGTCTCGAGAGTTGGCTTTTTCTAAAAGTCGAAACTAATGTTAATTAAAAACGCTAGATGGAGGGGTCGAACCTCCGACCTTGTGGTTAACAGCCACACGCTCTAACCAACTGAGCTATTCCAGCTGATTTGTTATCATTTGTATTCATTTATTTTTATTTGGTATACGAAGTTTTTCCATTTTAGTACAACGTTTATCATTTCGTCGCAACCATAAGAAATCATAGCATAGATAGACGCTTCTATTGTCCACATTTACAGGTATAATCTATAATCTAATCACGAATTCATACTCAAAACAATTTTAATGCAAATAAAAAAACAGGATTTATTGATTTAACTTTTGCAGATCACAACTGCTAGTTACCATTCCTCTTCATTGCTTGCTTGTTATTATGCATCCACACTTTGAAAACCTGTCTCCTCAGATTCACAGTCCTACAAAACTTATCAATCTCTTCTTCCTCTTTCTTCTGCATACTCCACCCTAGCCTCTCCGCAAACTCCTTCATCTTCTTCTTTTGTTCTTCATTGATCTTTGTCCTTACCCTCTTCTTCTTCCTCGTGATCATCATCAAACCATTTCCATCAATAGTTTGGTTCAATATCTTCTTCATATCCTCGCTGGACGATGAAGTCCGCCATCCAATCTCACCCGTTTGATACACTCCACGTGGCTGGATCTCCTTGTACGAGTTGCTACTACGGTAAAACGTCGGAGATATCAGCTCTTCTTGTGTACTGTTTCTATGTCCGTAGACTTCCTTCCGGTGGAAACTCCGGTGGCAGTTGCAGGCTGCGCATTTTAACGCACCTGGAGTGCCCTCTTCTCCTCCGGGCATGAACTCGCAGCATCCGTCCACCACGTGCCCTCCCGTTAAGGCCGCGTGGTTCTTCTGACACTCCTTGTACTTGGCTGCTTGGTCCCCACGTGACCTAGGTTTTCGGTTTACTTTCTTGATCAAGAATGGATCTGAACCGGGTTTGGCTTTCAGATCCAGGTTGGTATGTGGTTTTGCTTTTAAGGTTATTGTCGTGGAAGTAATTGCATTGCAGTTTCCTCCATGCTCCATTGTATAAATCTGACTCTAAAGAAGATACATTAGTTAAATTGTAATAACCTACTTATAATCATAACTAGTGCATGCAAATAAAGAAAATATCATTGCAGTTTAGTTCTTATTTAATTTGGAATTAAAGAGGAAAGGTTATCTGATTTTGACTCACCTGGAGGGATTTAGAGAGCTTACTGTTTCAGCAAAGAGTAGAGTTCAAGATGAGATGTATATTGATGAAGAGGAAGAGGGAGAAATAGAAATGGTGATGGTGGTGACGTGTGTGCATCTGTTTCCTATCACCCATCAAGTTTAATTTCACATGAAAATCCAACAAAATATCGATTTTATAAAAGAAAACACAAACCTGCTAGAGAGAGAAAGAGAGAGTGTGTATGTGTGGTGGTGCCTCTTAATTTCGAGACATTGTCATATGTTATCTTCCACCACCTGCAACTTTGGCCCATCTCCCATTATTGCATTTGTATATTTTTCTTTATTTTCTTTCGTGATGATGTTATCGGTGCTACTAATTAATGTGTGTCTGCAGAAAGCCCTAGGTTAGTCAAACAGTTACCAACTAGTTAAGACATTCGGGTGTGGGGTGGGAGATGGAGAAGAAACTTATTGAACTAGTTCACATTTCAATTTTAGAAAACTCAATCAATAATTTTAATTTAGTTGAAATTATGTGTCATGCGATCAAGAAATTCAAATTGAAAATGTGTGTTAATTAATTCACTTTTGCATACATACATTATAGCATATCATAAAAAATTAAAATTTGTGAAGGACATAAAAATTAATTCAAATATCCACTAATTGTATAATTATGTCAATACACTTACGTCACAACTTATCTATAATTGATGCTACTATAAATATGAGAAAATAAGTGCTGTGGCTTGAGGATTGCATGGAGACTAATTATTTACTACAGCTTCAACTTCCCATACCAATGGAATTAGGGCTGCTCTAACAACATCTAATCAGAGTTAATCCTGCGCCTTGGTTGAAAGAGATGACAAGTTAAATTAATTTTCTGGTGGGGAGGGTTGGGGAAATAAAGTGTGAAAAAGAATGAAAAGCTGGTCCACATAAACACAAACAAAGACCTGCACTTTTATTTATCTCCACATGTCTTGTTTTCAGATTCTTTGTTTCCCACAGCTGTGTTGCACTTCATGATGATCTTCTTATTTACCATATATATTGAAATTAATGAAAATAGATTTATCATACAAACTTTCAAGAGGTTGATCAATGTTAAGCGTGACATTTTTGAACTTTAGTATATTGTCTCCATAAAGAAAACTCCCCAAGTTAAAAGAAGCAAGCTTTGCGCCCAATGCTTCAAAAATGCTGCTCTTGCTGATCATATATGTGAGTCTGTGACATGGCAAAATCAGATCCACGCTGTTGAGACATTAGCCCAAGCCCTATAGAAGGTTGGATGGAAGGAACTGGGAGAAAAAAAAAAAGAAGTCATGCTCTCCAGAGTCGGTCCAGAGAGAAAATCATCCTAACCGTTGATTAGAGTATCTAATTTTTTTTTTTGAACGTCTGATTATTGTGTTATAGTCTTATTATTGTGTACAGATAAATAAAATTAATAGTTTAATAGTTAGAATAATATTTGTTAGGCACATTAGTTATAATGCATTGAGAGTTTTTTATTTATTTAAATATTATTATAAGAAATGATCTAAGCCATTTAGTGTTTTAAAGAAACTTACAAAAGGCAAACTAAATACATAAATGTATTAGATAGCATCTAAGCAACATTCTCCGAGTGACTTCACTGAAGGATGAGTATCCTTACCCACAATCACCTCTGTTTCCACGTCCTTTGTCTCCATTCGACCTTCGCTACCACACGTCCCTGACCTGAAGCCTGAAGGTTGCGTTATCATTTAAATAGCTTTGGCAGATGACCTCGGCTACCACAGTCCACGTCCCTGACCTTGAGAGTATTATGTTTGGAATTTTGAAAAAAAAAAACAATATACTACTATGCATTTATAAGTAATTGCTGATGATTTCTTATGGGACTTAAGATTTTACAATATCAGATGAATTTAGAAATTTAATTGAAATACTTAACTTTTTGAAAAAGATATTATCAAAACACACAATAATTTTTACAAAGGGTTTCAATGACTATGATTAAAAAGTTTTACTACACTGAAATTTTTGAATGATTGATAGAAAAATTGTAAAAATTTATATTTTCAGTATTTGAATTTTATTACTTTTTATAAACAATTGATTGCATTCTATTGTTTATGAATAAATAAATAAATACTATTACATTCATCCTCCTTCTTTCCAGAGTACTTTTATAAAAATTAAAATTACTTTCTATTTTTAATAATCTATAGTTTTGAATGAACTATATATAAATATATAATCTTAAAATTGGTTTAGGGAGTGTTAGTGGAAGTATGATTTAAAAGGATTGTTAGAATTCTTAGAATCTAGTGTTATTGGTTTAGGAGTGTTAGTGGGAATAATGTATAATATTAGACCAGCACTACTGCTCTCTAAGCAAAGAATCCTAGCAAATGACACTAGATTTGATACATTCCACACTTCCACATAGAGTTACAAATGGAGTTTTTCTCACGTTTTCTAAGTTGCAGATACAGGAAAATAAAACAAGGACAATATTCAAGATTATCCAGCAAGTGAAGCTTGCAAGAGAAGGGAAGAGACAACAAATTGGTGGATAGCTTACGATTAGCTGTCCTGGCCGACCCAGAGCAAGTGGGTCTTGATTACGAAGTGATCCCAGATCAATTACAATCAATCACAGTACGATGATTGATGCTAGATTTAGAAGCTTCAGTGATAAAAGATAATAATACAATCAGTCATGCTATATATAGAAGATACTGCGACTGATGGTATTTATATTCCATTCGGAAGATAAAAGCTGTTAATCATAAGTCATATACCCATGAAGGAAACTTAATGTTTAACTTAACTATTTAATATCTTTCTTTTTTTTGAGAAAGTTTTTACTTAGTTAATAACTTAATATCTTTGAGGATACTATTAACTATATACATATCAATCAAATCTATTTCCTAGCAAAGCATTCATTGCCTTTTTCGTTGTCAAAAAAAAAAAGCAAAGCATTCATTGGAAGAGATGTCCTATTATTACCAGCCAGATGAGCCTCCACATGTAATGAACAATGTACCTATCCTTCAGCAAAAAAATTAGGGTATTCCACTGGTAATATTTCAAATTTTCTCAACATAAATTTTTTTAATATCTATTTTTAAATATAAATACAAAGTATATTAATTTATAAATGTACATATAAATACTAATATCTCCGTTCTAAAAGGTAAACATTTTGGACAAAGTTGTTTCACAAAAATAATTTTTGCGTTTATATTATTTTGTGTGTTTCAATTAATTTTTAATAATTATAAATTATAAAATTTTAAAAAATTGAGTTTATCCAAGTGTTTTTGGTTTAGTTTTATTGAAAGTGATGTACTTATAATACAAAATTAATGTATTTTTATGTGTGAACAAATGAAAAATATATCTTTGTAGATAGGATGAGGTAATATATTTGATATTCATAATTAGAATACTAAAATAATTTTGTAGTCATGTTTAAAATTGAAATATTAATATTATTTTATATTAAGAAATTATCAATGGAATACCCTAAAGTTTTTATTGTAAGGACATGGAGATAGCAGAATCGGTCACTGGTCCGGTGATGATCGCCAACCTCATTAGTCATTAGAAATATTAGACACTACTATAACCGCCCATGCTACGTATGGGTTAATTTAGTGTTTTAAAAATTATTTGATTGCAGTCATATTTTTCAATCAAAATAAATATTATTTTAAAATACTATTTGAACAGCACATAATTTTAGAGGTGCCTGCATTGAAACAAAAGGATTGAAGTAGTAGAACAAAAACATATTATTATAAAATGGATACTTGTTTGTAGTATTTTTCAAACAATATAAAATATAAAATATATTTTATTTGAGACCTTAATTTATTTGATGATTTCTTACTGAATAATAAATACTTAATTTTAATTTAATGTAAATTTAGATATGATAAACCTAATGAATTTATTTTCTTTTTATTTCACAGTTTAAAATAATTCATAGACATTTTATGTTAATTCACCTAACATCCTTTTAAAAAGCACACATTTATACAAAATTAACCGACAGTTTTTATTTTGATAGTTTGTTGAATTTGTAAAATTAAAATTTACAACTTTGTATTAGGGACAAAGGTCTCATATCGGGTATTTGAATGGATCGTTAGTAACATATAAGATAGATAGACCACTCCACTTATCACCAATTGTTTTAGGTTGGAAGTCCATCTAGCTTAACATGGTATCAGAGCCCGATCTGAACAATCCAACCCGATCCATTATCGATCCAGTCCAAAGTCGGCCCATCGATCCTTGCCCAAACATTCCGAGATTGATGCTCAGAGAACCATGATCTCGAGGGGGCGTATTAGGGACAAAGGTCCCACATCAGGTATTTGAAGGGATCGTTAGTAATATATAAGATAGATATACCACTCCACTTATCACCAATTGGTTTTAGGTTGGAAGCCCAAGAAACTTATCATGGTATCAGAGCCAGGTTAATATCCTGACCCATTAATTAATCCGGTCCGGACAGTGACCCGATCAACCCATTAGCCGATGACCCTTAGAAGGCTCAGTTCTCCGAAATTGCTAGAAAATAAAGCATTGTTTCGGAGGGGTATGATGGATTCTGCGAGATTAATGGTTATACGCACCATTATCTCGAGGGAGAGTATTGGAGAAAAGATCCCACATTAGAAATATGAATGGGACATGAATAATATATAAGAGATTTGGACCAATCCACTAATTACCAATTGGTTTTAAGTTGGAAACCCA
The DNA here is from genome assembly GCA_016432835.1 of Brassica nigra. Classification (NCBI taxonomy): domain Eukaryota; kingdom Viridiplantae; phylum Streptophyta; class Magnoliopsida; order Brassicales; family Brassicaceae; genus Brassica; species Brassica nigra. The sequence continues at coordinate 7,071,867 of CM028247.1, read as the reverse complement.
TAATAAACCCGAATCTAACACTTTGTTTGATTTTTGTTAAGCCATAATGAATTGTCCAGCAATAATTAATTAAATTCCAAATACAAAAAATAAGAGTAAACACCTTTGGATTTAGAAATGCAAGTTTCCTGATACGTCCACCAATAGTTTTGTGGCCGAATTCAATTGTAGTGGTGAATACTGAAAAATAATTGATCTAGCAAAGGAAACTTTAATCAACAAATAAATAAAAATTACTTAAGAGTTGAACACATGCAAACTCTTTTTTTGCGAGGAGAAAACCTGATTCTTGTCTTTTTGACATGACTGCAAATTTCCTGCATCTGAGTGTAGTCATGGGATTTCCACGATAATTTTTTTGCTGATGCTCCATCCCATCTTTCACAAACAGTTAACTCCAGGCTCTGTGAAAAAAAAGAGGAAACTTCTAAATTAACTATACTAAAATGATCAAAAATCAAATCTCTTAAAAATCAAATGCCAATATCAACCTCTTTCCATAATTCCACTGTATCTATTTTAGATCTTGTTGATAATGGACTTTGAAGTACTAATCCATGCGATAAATAAAAGAAGTTTTGAATTGCTGCAAAAAATAAATGAAGAATCGTAGAGATCAAAATTTATAATGGAGATGATAGAAAAAAAGGAGAAAAAAAAAGATAATGGAGAGGATAGAAAAAGAGGAAAAGAAAGCATAAAATAAATCTTATATATTAAAAGCGAAGTCGTGACTTATTTCATGTGTGATTTTTTTATTTGGAACATTTATTAAAAATTTTAGAAAATATATCTTATATATTAAAAGAGAAGTCATGACTTATTTCATGTGTGATTTTTTTATTTGGAACATTTATTAAAATTTTTAGAAAATATATTTCATTAAAACTAACATTAAAATTTATGTAACTACTTTATTCATAATATCTCTCGATATCTTTTATTTTAAAATATATATATATATATATATTTTAAAACTAACAATCTGTTGAAACAGATTTTAACAAGATCTTAATTTTCAAAAAATATTTATGTTTATATCTCTCTAATTTCGTGATTAGGAATGATAATTATTAACCAATAATATACACTAAATTATCGTTTTTAAAATAAGAAATAAAATTTATATCCTATTTTATCTATTTTATAATAATTATTATCATAAATGTAAACATATATACAATAATATAAATTAATTGGCGGTTAGCATTAATAAACTATATAATATTTATTAATTCTAACCGCCGTTTTAATATATTCTAAGTTTCATAAATGTAAACATATATAATATACATTGGCGGTTAGCATTAATAAACTATATAATACATGTATAAAATTAAGATATCTTAAATTTTTATAAATACAATAATATATTTCAACATGATGAACATAAATAAATGCTAGAAGGTGATCAAATTTGAAACTTGGATCACAATTCAGTATAAAATAATTTTGAAATATGATATTTCATGCATATATTAATTTGTTTAATAATCAAATGCAAATTTAATAAGATAAATATATAATTAAAAGTAATAAATACATGATTTGAAACAATTGATTAATACAACATGTAAACTATAAAGTGAATAGTTATATAATATTTAAATATATGATTAATATTACTACTGATACGAAAATATATATGTTTATAAAAACAAAACCCACGCGGTTGTGCAAGTGAAAATCTAGTTAGTGGATTAAAATTTACATAAGAAAAAAACAGTTTAGAATCGTGATAATTGAACATTAAATGAACATGAATGTGATATTTGAGAAAAGTTAGCATAAAATTGATGAAAATTAGGGATGAAAATTCCATATTAATCAATTTTCTTTATTTTTTTAAAAATAATTTCCATTTGTCAGATTTTTGTTGGTCAAGTGACTTGTGCTTAGTATATAGTAGAATATCTATAAATTAATACTTGATAAATTAATAATATCTATAAATTAATAAATTTATTCGGTCCCGAATTGGACCGATTGAAAATATGATATAAATCGATAAAATAATTAGATATTAATTTTTAAAAAAAACCTTTATAAATATATGGGTCCATTAAAATCATAAATTAATAATATATCTGTATATACATTTCATATAAGTATAAACACAACATTATATTGTTGGTTTTATATTCACAATGCCTCTATTTTTTCTTAACATTTCAATATATTTTGATAATGTTTAGTAAAATTATATCGAAAAATCATATATAAGTTATATGAAACATTAAAAGATAAACCAAGTAATATAATAAAAATATAAAATTCAAATTTTCTAAAATTTTATAAATGTATATACGGTAAAATCAATTATATATTTATTTTATAAATAAAAATATTCAAAAGGAAAAAAATCTAAAAAATAAACGTTTTATAAATTATCTCTATAAATTAATAAAATTTTAAAGTTTCAATATTATTAATTTATAGAGGTGTTACTGTATAAGGGATTAACAATCATCTATAGACCGACAAATTTACCATTTAGCCAGAAACTTAGTTGGGCCTCATACAACCTGGAGCCTAATTAATCCAATAACACTTTTTCGGTTCGGTTGCAAAATATTCGTTTAGTGATAACAAGTACATAAGCCCAATCAAATTCTTAAATAAGCACATTTTAGCCCAATCACACTTGACTTTTTTTGCCAGCTAAAACATTTTTTTACTGATGCATATAAAACGGCAGTCATTGAGTTTCTAAAAAAGATAGGGAAGTATGAATCAAAGACCACTGATATGATAAAATCCTTTTTAGGAAGTACGTCAACACATTCATTCATTGTTCGTATTCTATAATTAAACGTGAAAACGATGAATCGTGAAGTCCATTCTTGTATTGTCTACGTATAGTGTTGCATTTTTAAGTTGGTAGGACCTCCGTCAAATATCCTGTTAAGAATAAAACTATCACCTTTGAACTCAACTAGATCATAGCCCAGAGACAATGATGCTCAGTGTGTCTATATTAAGGTCGAACATTCTGATTCTTCTTATGTAAATCATTGTTGAAATAGTCTCATGCCACCATCAGTGGACTTCCCATTATGATCACGCATTATCCAGCTAGCTAGCCCTGATGGCTGATGAGCATTAATCTGATATGCAATACTATGACGTATTGAGTTGTTTGATTCTCTATTCTGCTTCATATGCAACCATTCCTTTACATACTCTATTGTCCGCTTTTCTAGAGTATTCTAGTGACTAATAAAAACCAAATCGTCACGGCTCTTCAATAACTTAAAAGTTTACAATCACACACGTAGAAGTAAAATATCATTTCACATGGTGGAGGCTGAATAAAGTTGAGTATCTGTCGACGACGACTAGATAGAAAAATAATAATATCATACTGAGATTTTTTGTGTCATCGTGCAGAGTAGATTAAAAGCTCGTATAATTAGTACAAACAATGTTGCAGAATCGGTTCAGTAAAATCGGAAAACTAATAATAAAAAGAAAGAAAATATTCTGTTGAGCGCATATTGACACGAGCAAAAGGTCAAGATGATGTAATTAGAAAAGGACAAAACGACGGTCAAATATAAAGGAGGAGAGATCAGAGCATAATACGACAAAAATAAGTTCATTAAATCACTACAATGCTCTGATCCAAACTGAACACACAACAGTACCACAGACATGAGTAATCCCACATTGGTACGATCAGAATCTAATCTCTTAATTCGACGATCAGATTTCAATCTTCACTACCATACAGCTGACTCCTCAATGTTTTATTTTTTCATTTATTTTTTTTATTTCAACCAATTAAAAGAACACAAAATAATTTAAGTCTCAGTTGTGAAATTCAGGGACTCAGGTGAAACTGAAACTTCTCCGTTTTAACCACAAAACTGTATACATTAAAAGAGTTATATCCTATGTCTATATTTTTGGTCTGCGTTTTCTCCATGCACATCACTTTTGTACTAACACTCATGATTGATTACATGAATGTAATATTCAGTTTGGGCTTAAACAAAGATCAAGGTTTATATTCGAACTTTAAGATAATAAAAAGGACTAAAAGAGATATAGAAATTTCCATAAGAAGTAGGTTTATATCTGTAAATCTGCAAGAGAATGATTTAAAATAGATAAACCATAAGTTAGATCGTCACTATCAATACCATCAACATCGTCTCGCGATATACACTTCTTTTTTCAAACATTTCTTCGTTTTTTTAGAAAACTAAACATAATAAATGATTAAACTACATGGATATTTTAAGAATCTAACGTCAATTTCTCTTTCTTCTTTCATCTGGTAAAGTCATCGACAAGACTTGCCCTATCTGCCACATTTAGCCTCCACGAAAGAAACGGAACGCCGCCGTGGCTACCGTCAGAGTCACCGGTATTAGCCCCAGTGCTGTCGTAATCATCCATGAACCTGATCTCGTTTGCCGGATAGTTGTGCAGAGCCCTCTGCGTCGTGTGATGATGAGCCCACGAAGTACCACTGTTGTTGTTACCAGTGGTAATGTTGTAATTGTTGTAGCCGGCATTGTGATGTCCGTACGGATCGCCTGCTACCGGTGAGGCTCCCACGACGGCATTCCCTGAAGCCGCCGTGGTTCTTCTCTCTTCCTTCTTGAAACGAATGCCGCATGCGTTGCATAGGGACTGTGAATTCCAAAACCATCCATTACATTTAACAATCAATATCACAAGTTAATGTTGTTTTCAATAAATAACGCTACAGAGAAATGGAAATATTCCAAAAAGGGGATGAAATGTCTCATTTGAAAACCTTTGTTTTTTGTTTGTTATTTATATGAGGTTGCATTTGAAATTTTTTTTTAAAAAAAAATCTGTTTTAAATAAAAATATGTGAGAGGGTCACCATATTTAACCATCAAAATCCCTACTTAATGCTTGGATAAATAGAGTTATATTTATATATATGCAGTAAAATATCGGATAAAGAGAAGAAATAAAAGATAACCAAGTTTTATGTGTTGATCATCCACAAGTAGTATTTTATTATGATTTATTGGAAATTAATTACCTTAGGGCCTTTAGGACCATTTCTCCAGAGTGGAGTTGAAGTGGTGTCACAATTGGCACAGCGTCGGGTAAGGAGAGAGTCGCCACCGCCGTTACCGTTGGAGCAACCGCGTCTTGACTTGATGGGATTACCAGTGGAGAAAGAAGGGACGTTAAAAGACGGCGTCGTTTTGGAGTTGTTGTTGTTGTTGTTGGTGTGAAGCAAGTCCCAGAAGTTGGAGATGCAAGAAGAAGCACCATAGGAAGCAGTGCGTCTGCGTTTCTCATCCTCCTCGCAGAGACGTGTGGAAGGAGTGCCAAGAGATAGAGTGCAGTCAATGACGGAGGAAGAGTAATAATCTTCGCCGCTCTGCTCGTAGACGCCGGTGTATGAGTTGGAGTTGTTGATGTAGCAGCAGCTTTGGCTATGGTGGTGGACCATTGAGCAAGAATGACAATATTGGCCCTGCGTTGAAGTGTTGTACGGAGTCTGCATCATCTCACTCTACACAGTTTTCTCTCTCTCTAGCTTTGAAAACCCTAAATGTAAATTGAAGAAGTTAAAGAAAATGTGAAGAGATCAATTCAATTATTAAGTTCACGTTGGAGTGAAGTGAAGAATGGAGAAGAAGGCACACACCTATATATAGATTATAGAATCAGAGGTTTAAATGCAGGACTTTAGTAAACGAATAATTAAAATCAATAGAATATGTAGGGACTCAATCTTTTACGAAGTAATATTAATATAAATCATTTACTCAGATGGGGCTCAGTTGCTTTTTACCTTTTTAATTACAAAATACGATGATACCAGTACTCTCAAGTGTCTTCAGATAGCCAAGTTATATTTTAATCACTATATATATTTTCTAATTATAGAACACATGCTTCCTCTATTTGTAATCTGTGTGACTCTTGATAATTAAATGACTCAAAATAGACCTATTTCGAGTTAATTAGCTTATGGTTTTTCTACATTCAGCTTAGAAAATAATGACAATCCTTAAGGAGGGATTAGCCTTTACAAAAAAGGATCATAAGATACAAAGATGACATGACGCCGCACATTACAAAAATATCAATAGAAGACAACACAAAGGTAACCAGTGGTGTTCTAGTATGGTTGGATTAATGACCCTGGACATTAAGGAATTAAGGCTTTATTTTTTGTCCATCAACTTCAATCATGATTGCTTACTGCATGCGAGTTTAACTAGCAATTCTTATATTTAATTTGTATTATTTTAATTTTCTTTGGTAAAACTGTATTCTTTTACCTTTTTTGGTAAAATTGTACACTTTTAATTGATAATCTCCTGCTGTAATAATAAAAAACTGCAACAATATATATTAATTCTTTTGAACAAAACAAAATATATAAACATGAAAGTAAAACAATCGAAACTATCCAGTAAAAGAAACATTGGGCAGCTGGTGATGGATGCCAAACTTCGGATGTAGATGCTAAATTTAAGATGAACTCGTTTGGAAATATACTAAAATGAAATCATTCGTTTATGTGCTTCCAAAGACTAGAGATTGAAAGTTTGTTTATGTTAGCAAATGATATGTGGGGTCAATCGGATGAAAAACATACAACTTTTGGACCAGCACACTTGCAGATTTTTTTTTTTTTTCATAGCATATTTTTTTTTTTAAAAAATAATATTTTATTTCACAATCCGAAACGGGAATTCGAGTTTCGATTACGAGCTCAATTCGAGCAAAATGATCTAATTCAAACGAAAAAACAAAGCTAGCTTCGCTCAACCACCACCCCGGCGCATTCCGCTAGTCGTCTCCGCAATCCTTAGATTATCAATCACCGTTCTCAGCCGTTAATGTTACCCACAAGGAAGGTGGCGTTCACCTAGTTTCCGTGGTTGTCGGTTAATTCTCGTGATATTACCGGAGTAGCTGGTTCTTGAAGATCTCATTAAACTTGTTCTCTCCACTGACTTTAAGCTCATTTCCGAAAGGAGAAGAGGCAGAGATAACATACCTGAACCTCGAGAATCACAAGACGAAATGAAGATAGGTTGGCCGAAGACACTAACCGAAGAGAATGCTCCGTAAAACCAGGCTGTACACCGCATCTTCACCGCCAAATCTGAACTCAACGAGAGACCAAAGACCTCCAGCCAAGTACAGACCACAAAAAGCGGGTCCGAGGCAACTGCCGCACATGATCCAATGAAGCTCTTTGACCTGCAAAACAAGTTTAAGCAAGGCAGCACCACCTTAAACAACCAAGGGCCGTCCAGGCGCTGGGATGTGCTACTTTGCCGAAAGGAGACACCGGTGAACAAAGGAACCACGAAGACAACCCGCAGACTTCGCTCAGACCGCCAATCGCCGTCTTCGAAAACTGAAGGACAGTAACTTGAACCCGTCAAGATTTTTACCGGTGGCCATGGCACAAAACAACTATCAATCTTCAAGAGCAAACTCCAGTGAACCTCGTCGACAAAGATCCAATGGAAAACCAGAACACGAGCCGGAAAGTGAAGAAACCGGAAGATGAGCGTTTACCACACTGCGTCGGAGATGGCCATAGACGACAGCTCGGACACTGCGACCCAGCAACCACAACGAACCACCATCTAGGTTAACGACATACGCCATTACCCTAAACTAAGTTCGCCCTTGAGTTAAGAGAATCTCCAAGGCATCCATGGCAGAGGTAGATGATGGCAGCTCATCAAGATGCCGAGAGTGAGACCACCAATCGCAACCGCTACCTCTCAAACAGCCAGAAACCCGAGTCACCGAACCGGAACAGAGCGGCTCCTTCCCCTTCGCGTGCTGACGTCTCTTCAAACGGTAAAAGGACCGCATGTACAACCCTAAAAACCGACTTCTCCAATCAGCCAAACAAGACCCTTACCGCGTCGAGACTCCACCACCATCTGAACCACACCAGACGCAAACCTCTTTGCGAGCAGAGGCGAGTACGGGCTGTCCCCCGAGAGCAGAATCAACAACAAGGCGGTAAGAACAGCACGGGATCGAAGAAGAAAGGAAAAACGAGATCGGAGGGAGAGGGATGGGAGGCTCCGGTGCCGGAACGCGTGCTCCGGCGCCGGAACGCGTGTTCACGCGCCGTTCGTTCACCGAACCCGAACTCAGTACGTTTTAGATCTGGGGGAGCGGAGGAGGGAGAAGAGAGAGCGTAGAACTTTTTTTCCGGTCCACTAGTACATCACTTGCAGATTCTTGTTAACACGTTATTGCTTTTTAAGGTAATTAATATTATGTCATTCACACACGAATGTTTACTAGATCTATATAAGATCTATATACAATTTATAATTGTAAAGAAGGATTTGAAACTATCGGTTTATGTGGAGTAGAATTAAACCATGCAAAAAAAAAAAAATCGAAGAGGAAGGAGAAAGTGATGTGATGTTGATGGTCACTAAAGAAGGGTGGTCAAAATTTAGCCCACGTGACAAGGGGGAGAGAGTACAGTCATCACTGCAAATAAATCTCCGATCACGAGGCTCAGTTTTTGATTTTATTTGGTCTCTTCCAATATAATGCTATTGCTATAAACCTCTGTCTCTGTCCGTATCTATGCCCTAGAACCTGAATCTCACGCGACCCTGCTCATTCGCGCGTGGCCTCTTTCTTTTAATTCCACCACATTGCCATCACACGTTCATATTTGCACAGCCTGATGTGGTTAACGGTGATCCACGTTTATGTAGGTAAAACTGACTAAGATTTGGTTATTAGATTTCTTCAAAACTTTAGCTATAGCCAGACTACTTAGATCATCTCCAAAAATTTCTCTATTTTGAAGTTTGCAAAACTTTATATTTAAAATTTCAACTTGTTTTTCTCCAAAAATAAAACTTCAAACATAATTTCAAAATTGTTTATATTTTACACTATGGTCTTTTTATTTGTCATAGTTAATGTAAATTCATAAAACTTCTTTAAATAACTAGCTTATATATATATATTACAACAATATTATATACGCCTTAGAAATTTAAAGAGCTACATAACACAAGTGGAGAACATGCAATCCAACTCATGCATCCAAATTTGACATTGTAAGTATTTTTTGACTAAATATATATATATATATGATATTAATTTTGTAATTAACAAAGTTTTATGTTTCATTATTTTGTAGATGGAAAAGGCTAAGAAACTTTTGCTACAAGATCCAAAATTGAAAAAGGTTTTAAATTTGATCATGTGTGGATAGTGATGAAGGATATCCCAAAGTTTACAAGCAATATCAACATCAGTATCCTAAATACTCTTAACACCGAAAGTGATACTTTCGGCTCTCCGACATCTCGATCTCCAAATATGCCTTCATTTTCAATCAATTTAGGCATTGATGATAGCGGATCAAATTCATCACAACGTCCTATTGGATCGAAGAAAGCAAAACTCAAAAAAAAGACTACCAAAGGTAATAATATGGCCGATGATAGTTTGATATCATCAAAGGAAAAAATCATTGACTTTTTAAAAGAAAATACAACAAATAGGAAAAAAAAGTCATGAGATGATTGAATTACCAATGCAATATGAAGTGAAAAATTAGTTTTTAAAAAAGTAAAAGAAGAAATAAAATATTACTAAAAATTTTAGGTTATATTGATGATGTTAATACTCATGAATACATTTGATCTGAACAAGAAATAATCGTACGAAAAAGACGTCAAGAGCAACAACAACAACCATCTTCGGTTACGCAAAATTTGTTTGGACAATATTTTGATGATTCTAGAGGTTCCAAAGCAAATTTACCATACTATTAGTGTGGTTGTAATATTTCAATTTGAGTAATAATTATGTCTTTATGTACTTTTCTAATAAATTTTTTATTATGTCTTTTTGTAATATTGTTGTTGGTTAATTCTAGTTTTAAAATATTATTAATCTTGTTTTGAATTTTTTACTTAATTTCATGTGTATAACTTAAATTATAAAACAAATTTGAAATATTTATGAGTTATAAAAGTTTTGAGAATTAAAACGATAAACAAAAAAATATTTAAGAATCAAAAATATGATGTGAAGTTTCGCTCTACGAAACTTCAAATTTGAAGTTTCGAAATTCCTTTTTTGAGAGCAAAAAATTATATATTTAGAATTATAGAATTTCTTTTAGAAATGTTCTTAACAGTCTTTATCGTTCCATGTAGATAGATGGTAGGAGAAGAGCTTCCATAAGATATGCAGTGGTGGTGGTGGATCGATGATCATCAATGATAGTGACATCTTTATATATGCAAAACTTTTCAAAGATAGATATAGAATCGAATTCTATATGTTTTACGATTTTAAAAACAATGTTTAGTCCTGAGAAAAAAAAACTGCAAAGTAAAAACCAATCAAATAAAAGGAAAAAGTATCTTGCAAATCAGTAATAATAGTAAGATAACGACTAAAACTTCCGGAGGAGATCCAAAAGAGTTTTATGGGGGCTTTTGTATTTGAGAAATTGAAGATGGCGTAGGAAAGCGTACCCAATTTGACAAATAAAACAATACTAAATTTTATATGAAATTAAATGATACGAGACAAGTGACCCCATTACACTACAAGATCAGTCCCTGGTAATCTGGTATCATGTGAGATGTCACATAATCAGACAGATAAGTTCGGTGGATTGTTGATTTAACGATTGAATATCATAAATCTTTTTAACTATACGTTGAGAACCATAAAGTGTTTCGACTTTGAGGCTCAGAGCAATATAACTCTTTTTTTTTTCTCAGAGCAATGTAACATTTCCAACGAATCTGTATATTTTCTCAAAAGTAACACTATTGTATTACAGAGACATATATTAATACAAAATCCATCTATATTTTTAAAAATCTAGATGATTTTAAGTGGTTCATACTCATATACCATTTTGGATTGTGAGATGTTCATGCTGTAAAGACTAGGCAAACGTACAATTATTTGGTAACAAATATGAGCCCAACTTATCTCAAGACATCTCAAATCCACTTCTATTTTTATATAATTCAGAAACTTTGAAATAGAGTTGAATTAATTTTTCAAATTTTTTTTCTATAATAGTTAAAAAAATATTTAAACACTTATAATAGTTAAATATTATATATATATATATATATATATATATATTTAGATGAATGCTATTTTCAAAATATAGAAATCAATATATTTTTGATAAATAGAAAATATAACATTTTAATACATTTGAAAAATATAGATTTTAAAAAGCATTTTTATAGAAAAATCCTTTTAAAAATATCTGTATTTTATAGTTTCTCTGTTTTAGGGAAATTATGAAATAAAAAAATAGTTTCAATAGTAAGCTAGCCTTACCAATCCCCTATATATTAATAGAAGAACATTTGAAAAGATGTAACCTCAATTTTGTAATAATTAAAAAAAGTCCAATGCTTATGTGTCAATCAATTAGGTAGTTAATTGAAAAAATGAGGTCCAATTCAATTAATATATCTTGCTAGATATATTAAAGCATTAACTATATAATATAATGTGTTACCTTCCTTACATAAAGGCTACGTAATTACCTAATATGATTACATATTTATGACAATTAATGATTATAGATAATAAAAATTTGATAACAATTTGTGTATCATTTTTTATTTTTGTTTAATTTTATATTATTAAAAGAAATTAAATAATCATATTTTTTCTTACATATTATATTTTGAATTTTTAAAACAGATATTAATACTTTGAAAATTTTACATCAGTGTCTTAACTGTTTTATTATAACAAGATACAAATGATCATAAAATCGTATTAATATGAATTTTTATGTAATATATATTCACATTAAATATATATATATATATATATATATATATATATATATATCAATTTAAATACTTTTATATGTACCATTTAAAAATACATAAATATGTTAATTTTGAAATTTGCATTTAAAAGTATCGAGACCTTAATATTTAATTTTGAAATTTTCATCGAAAAATATCACATCAAAAATTCTGAGATCAATGGTTTAGATTTTTGTTACATAGAATATAAAATGTTAATAAAACCATATGAGTAGGAAGTCTCAATAATAAATGTTTATCTTCAAATATACTATATAAATATTTATTTATGTTAACATCATTGAAATTTAATTATATACCATATAAAATAAACAAAATGATTATTCTGATTTATTTACCGTAAAAAACATTGTAAATAAGCAAGATGTATTGTTTTGATTTATGTAATTACTCTAATCTCCTATATATTAATTGGGAAACAATTAATTACTCTAGCAAGTATTAGATTTTATTAATTAATATTTTTCAAAAATCTTACAAGAGATCGATACAACGAAGACTTATTTATAACCTATTGAAATCACCTAACGAGACATGGAGTGCGTATCAAATTTGTTTTCCTAACCCTAACCCCCTTTCTATTCATCACAACACCAAAATGAAATATTTGGAAGTATCGATTGACAATCTGAAATGGTAATGTTTTTTTAAGTTCACCCCATTGTTTTCCTCAAATTGACATATAATAGTTTTTAGTGATTAACTAAATGGGTCACGTGCATAGTAAAATATGTTTTAGTTTAAAAATTGTTGCATACCGAAAATCAATATGAACCATCATCATTTTCGTTTAAAATTTTGTTATAATAAAAATATTGGGTTAGGCGAAAAATCTAAATCTAAAAAACGAACCAAGTCTGATCCAAAAAAATAGTACTGAACTTTAACCAAAACTAGTTAGATATCCGAATGGGTTCAAAATTTTGGTATCTAAAAAACCAGAACTGAACCCGATCCGAACAGAAATATTCTAGGTATTCGAATATAACTGAACAAAATTTATAAACTGAAATTAAATATCTAATAATATATTAAATTAAACCATATTAATATATTAATTATTTTTAAAAATTTAATATCTAAAAGAATATACACAAAATATAAGATGTTTTTAAGTTGTCTGAAGTACTTGGAAATATATACAGATAGTTATAAGTACATGTTTAAAATAACTTTTATAAGCTAAATCAATTTTTATGTTAAGTTTAAGTATTTTGACATACATTATTCAAATTTATATGATATGTTATTTTATTTTTAGACTTTGAAAAATTTAAAACATATATGAACTTTACTTTTGGAACTTTTTAAATAGGTTATCTGAACCCAAAACCGAACCAAAACCAGAATGATTCAGACCGAACCAAATCAAATAGTGCTCAAATGTCTACCTCTAATCAAATGTAAAGAATGTTATTGATAACAAAATTTATAATCTTTATAATATTTAAATATATTTTAAAAATATATATTCACTCCACGCAGAGCACGAATTATCATTTAGTAAACAACTAATTCACAGTCCTATTCATAAGGAATTAATAAATGAGTTTTCTATGTATATATAGAGAAAGCTGTGTGAATGAAAAATGCAAGCACGGTTTAGAGAAGAGTTGTTTATTTTTTTCATTTTAACAAAAAAGTTATCAATTCCATCTAAGTAGTTCCCGGCTGAAACCTACTGAAACCTATTCTCAGTTTAACCAAGGTTATTCTAAGTTCAAATCAGATTTGGGAAGACAAGCGACAAGCGAGGAAGAATTTATGTCATACTTAAAGATAACTATCATTAACCACATACTCGCTGATTTATTTTAACTATTTTGCATGTAATTTTTTCTTATATAAAATGACTTGCTTAGTATATATAAAAAGTTTTAAACTTTTGTATTTTATCTCTCTTAAACATTATTGGGGAATTTGTATACATTAGCTATGGAAGACATTTTTCGTCTTTAATATATGTGTATTTATTCAATCAGACTTTTATTTAATAAACAAAGTAGACGCTTAGAAAACATGCTACAAGGGATTAGGCCCAAAAATTAAGATAAACTCATAACTATAGATAATACGTCTTCGAATAGTCTTTGTTACATTTTCTTAAAAGTCTTTGTTACATATATGCGTTAAACAAAAAAAATCTCCAAGTCTGAACAAAAAAAAAATCTCCAATAGTCTCTATAATTAGAAGTTAGAACCAGTCATGGCCGTAGTATGGCTGAGGACCGAAACCATATGAGAATCCAATTCCTTGTGTGGTTTTAATAAAGAGAATACGAAGTTAGAATCATAATAACATGGGAATATCCAGGAAGATTTGGATGAGTTTTTAAAGTAACATGAAAATACTGCATGAAAAGAAAAGCTAATAGACTAGATTGCGAAGAGCCTAAAAGATAAAGGGAAGAATCCCCTCTATTCAAGTGAAGTACCTCCCTACAATCATCAAAGCAACACCCCAATCAGCCTATGCATACACATTTATGAACTATATATCTTTTATCTTGATGGGTCAAAGAAGACTCTCTAAAAAGGAAAGGTCAGAGAATAATAATTCTCCCCATAAATTTGATCTCGAACTAGTAAAAAGAAACAAAAAAAAAGCGATTGGACCCACCTCTTAAATCATCATAGCTAATGCTATAGTAATACCACATGATAACTTCCATTTTATATGGACAAAATATCATAGTACGAAAAATGCTTGTATATGTTTCCATGGATGTAGGGCCGGATATGGATCGAATATCCAGATTTTAAAGGTATTTATGATTTGTTTCGTATGTTATGGATATTTAATTTTTCGATTTGCTTTGCTTAGGAAAAATATGGATATCTGAAAAATGGATATCCAGAAAATAAATAGATATTTGCGGATATTTGCGAATACTTACAGATATCTCATCAATTTTGATTAATACAAATAATTTTAAAAATTCGATACAAATTTGTTTTGTAAAAAAATTTTTTGCATGATATATAAAATAAAAATTAAAAGAAGTAGTGAATCTACATATTTTGTAAGTTTTTTAAATTTAATTAACAATTATAATAACACAAAACTTAAGAAGAAGTTATAATTTTCATAATTGTTTTCTCTTATTTTTATGTAATAATTTTATATAAGTAATAATGAAAATAAAAATTTGTCAAATCTTATGTTAGAATAGTAATTAGTATATAATTTCATACATTAAAAATTTAAATATAATTAAGACATACATGTATTTATATATTTCCGGATCGGAGCAGATATCCGCTTCCCAAAATTTTAATATTTGTGATTTGTTTCAATTTTAACGGATATTGATTTTTAATATTTGCTTTGATTTGAAGGTTTACGGATATCTGAATTTTCAAATCAGATCGAAACAAATAAGGAATTAAATCAAATCTAACGGATAAAATGTCCAGCCCTACATGGATGATCACAGAAAGTCACTCTTATTCATAATCTCTGGAAATTAAAGTTTAAGTTGAGCCATTTATGATAAAATATTACAATTAAAATTAATTTTTTGCACTTTTACATGCAATCTAGTTTAAAAAAATTGTCTGTGATTTTCGATTATGTGTACTTGTTTTTTTTTGTCAACCGATTATGTATTTATGTGTACTTGCTAGAGCTCATCATTGTTCAGTTTTACAGAAAATATAGTTCAATAAATCTAAAAACATGAATTATTAAGGTTGTCCATACAACAAGCCTTCCAAACCGCGGATTAGGATATATAATTGATAGGGTATATTTTTTAATTATTAATATTTATAAACAAATAAATTTTTGTAGGAAAATCTTTAAAATTGGTTACTTTAACACATTCATAGATCAAACTCTAGTTTTCTTTGAATCTAATTTGAACAATTCCAAAAAATATAAAAACACTTTTGAATTTTTGTTCAATTTACAAAGACTAACTGATGCAAGTGATAATACATTGAGGCATCATTTTTGAATCTGAAACCTTCTTTAATGAATGATACTCATTCAGATATAATTGATGATGATTTGTTTATGGAATTAAAGGTTATTCGAGAATTAATACCCGAAAATTTCGAAAGCCTATTGAAATGCTCGACTTTTTTTTTTTAAAAAAGAGGTTTTTACCAAAACACAAAAATTGTTTATCGTTTGCTATTGACCATTTCGATGTCGGTCGCCACATATGAATTTTTTTTTTTGCAATTGGAGATGACAAAGAATTATTTGTGGTCTATCATGTCACAAGAATATTAAATAGATTGGCTATATTATCAATTGTAACGGCTATGGTTAAAGACTTAACTATATGAGTTTAACGGATGATTTTACATTAAAATACGATATGATCTATATTTCTGCAATAAATGTTTTTAATATCATTGTTTTTTTTAAATAAACAGACTATAGGTTTTGATTTTTTAATGAATATTTAAATTGTTTTTATACTGTTTTAATTTGTACCAGACATAATTTAAATTTTGATTAGGAAAATATATATGTTAGTCTTGAACTGTGTATAGAAAATTCTTATTTTAAAATTTTGGTTGATAGTCTAAATCTTTCAAAATAAAATATGTAGGAGTTGAAATTGTAAAATAATTTAGCCAAACAAATTAATTTATAGTATTACAGATTCAAATTTAATTGCTACTTCAAATTTTATTTTAATAATTTTTCAAACCCTATTTCGTTTTAATTCCAATTTTGGTTAAAAGTAAATTTATATAAAATAAATTAGTTTTGTTCATCAATGTTTCATTCTAAGCTAGAATAAAGTTAAAATATAACTGATACTATTTTAAAATTATTTAGTTGAAAGTAGAAAAAAAACTCTTGATTTCATCATTAAAAAGAATTATAGTTCTAAAACAAACCCAATAATGAACTTGCGAAATAATATTAATTTTAAACTGTGAATGATCAGAGCTAAACCTTATAAAGTAGAATATATGCAAATTGAAATGGTGAAATTATATAGCTAAAAAAATGACGCATATTCTTAACATTTAAGAAAAATATTTGAAAACGATAAATTTGGAAATAAAAAGGTGAAATCAGATCGTCTTGAGATTGGCGAAACTTGGTTCGACTAATGGGACGACCACCACTTTCCAAAAGATGCTCTGTCGCATGTTTATATTTAATTATTTATACAATTTATCTCTAATTATTGTACGTAATCTATATTTATAGTAGTAAATTTTGTTAGACTCGAAACATAATACGTGACAACCCCGAGACACAGAGCGTTGCGTTTCGCCACTACATCATCGAGACGCTCCATCCAACAAGAAGTTTTGAACTCTAAACAAAAAAAAAAGTGTTGAACTCACGGGATAAAACGACGCGTTGTTCTATCTAGGGGTAGGCAAAATATCCGTAAAATTTGATTCGATCCGTTATTCGTTTCGATTCGATCCAAAAAATCCGAATATCCGTAACTTTACAAATTGAAGTAAATACTGAAATTCAATATCCGTCAAATAAGGAGCAAATCACAAATACTCATTTTTTAGAAAACGGATATCTGGTCCGATCCGTAATATATATATGCATTTACATGTATATATAAAACTATATAATTTTATATTTCTATATATATTTTAGTTATATTATCCACTAAATTAATAATTTGGTCATTAAATTTTTTAAAGTATGTAGTTTTAAATATTTTGTAATGAAAATATTATTCTTTTATATTAATTGTTTTAAAAAATTCAAAAAATAAATTTTTAATTATTTTTTACCGGATTGACTGATCGAATCGGATAACCGATAAAATATACTGATTTTTTCGGATATCCGTAACATCGAATATCCGAAAGATCATGGATCGGATCGAATAAAAAAATCGAATATTCGTACGGGACAGATCGGATCACGGATATTCTTAAAATTCTGGATATCCGCTCCGTGCCCGCCCCTAGTTCTATCGTGACATGAATAAACCAAACAGCTGTTCAGAAAAAAAAGAATAAACCAAACATTTCGCTGATGTCCATAAATAAACTACGTATAATTAAATTAACGCACGAGATCGGCTTCTCGTAATTATCCTGCGGCATTTGCTTTATAGGGAATTTCAATTTAATTGATTTTTTGGGGGGTAATACATTTAATTTAATTATTGCAGTTAATCTATTAAAAATTGAAATAGTACAATGACAATGTTACTCAGTTATTTGTCAAGAACTCATGATATTATTTTACCCAAAAAAAAACTCATGATATTTGTTTTAAGCCTCAGACGTCCTAGTCAAGTAACTCAATATGACTACTATTTTACCCAATATTTAAGTTTATATCTTATATGTAACAATTTCGCAAGTGATACTATTTTTAACATTATGTCGTTAACGACATAAGCCGAGAGATTATGTCGTTAATCAGAGTGCTACTGCTACGTGGACACAAGCCGCGAGATTTAGTTCTCAACTCCGCATGCATGCAAAGCAATCAAATGATAAGTCAGTGAACAACTAATTTAATTAATGCTTAGTATGTCTTGGTATTGGAGTCACGTTAATTGAAAAACGGGATATTCCTCAAAAGTTACAAAACACAACTGGAATGTTTCTTCTCTCTTTCCTTTTTGATGGATTCTGCTTTCTCTTCTATTTTTGTTTGAAAATTCTGTTTGTATGGGAAATGGTATGCTTTCTTAAATAATGAAAAATCATTATTGGGACTAACTAAGAATGCTTTCTAATTCTATAATAACGCGAAAATATTGTTGTTTATATATATTTAGGTGTTAAGCTTCTTTAAGTAGAGGATGATTTAGATTTTCGTTGACCAAAAAGATATGATCTAGATTTTTACCGCCAAATTAATTTCCTAGAATAAATGTAATTATCAAGTAGCTATTAATAGAATTCTTTAACGAATAAAAATTGTGATAGAATTTCGAGTGAACAAAAATAGTTAAATAACTTTACATGTAAGGGTATTAGATCTACATATGGGCTAGAAATGTATGATAACCTCTTCAACAAGTGAAAACCACTAGTCTACTAACGTAACGATTTGTAATATATAGTTTAATTAGACGGATTCAATTTTTAAAGAATTTAATTGACACTATATTTAGACTCATCGCTGGTTGAAATGGTTAGTTGTCATTTAAAATAATTTTCAAGATGTTTGGAATTTAGTGAAATAATAATTTTTTAAAAAAATATATTGCTTTTTTAACATCTTAAAAATACATTGCTACCAAAATCGTTATGATGACTTCTATACAGGCGAGTTAGTTAGAATTTTAGAAGTCTATAGACACGATATAAAACGTGTCCCTCGGTTTGCTGTTTTTGTTAGTCAAATTAGCATGTAGCTTTCATATGCCCCGTGAGTTTATTCGTCGAACAAGTAACTATAGTATCATTATAAATTTAACCGTACATATTCCACCTGTCATATGTTAAAAACTTAAGATCATATTTTTTCTTAACATTTAGATCAAAAAAAGAACATTTTCTACGGCTTCTGTGGCTCCATGTTGTCCCCTCCAAAACGTCCATTCACATTTTCTAAGGATTCATGCTACTAAGAGTATCTCCAATAAAACACTAAAACATCAAATTTAATATAGTTTCATCTTCAATAAAACATTTAAAAGATATCATTTCATCAAATCTAATTACACCAAATTGTTAACTCTTTGGTATACTTTTTGTATGTGGACCAGTATGGATGACTGGAAATTATCTTACATTTATCTTACACGAACACGTTTATAAACATAACAATCTTGGTGTAATCTAAACCCTGTTAATTAAGTAAAATTAAACCTAAAATATATTTACAAAAAGTAAATGTTTGTATGTTCGATAATGTTAGTATATTTGAAAATCTTGGAGGGTAATGGATGGATGAATCAATCGCAGTTTATTTGTCTGTAGGTATGGATAAATCAATCGCCTATATCAAACGAAACAAAAGAGACAAAGGCATGAAAAAAAGAAGAAGAGGAGAAATATATGTGAGAGTGGTCCACTTTTAGTGAAAAGGGCGAAAGTACAAAAAGAAACCTTCTTGGTATATGTATCGTTTATGATACAGAAAAATATAATAATCTATATAATAATGATGGGTCAAAGGTAGTCACTTTGGTCCATGGTACATCTTTACTAGCTTGGCCAATTCATCTAGGGCACAAATGTGTGTTGGATTTGTTTTTTTTTTTTGAGAAAATGTATGTTGGATTTGTTGTATCATCTCTACCAAACAAGTTTCTCCGCTTTATATATCATATATTTTTGATCTTGATGTTTCCCAATTAAATCACTCCACTTTGAATCTTCCACTTATATTTTTTTGTCTTCAACACAAGATAAGATTTGCAACTTTTTTATTGTTCTTGTAGCCCAATAGCTCTAGAGCATAAAGAGGGCGACATTCCATCTTAATTCGGATAATCGTAGAAAAAGGAAAAATAAATTCTTGAAACTACTCTAGAGATCCACAGCCCTCTCCCAAAACAATTTAACCGTTACTATATATCAGTCGTTAGGATCATAATATGGAAATAGTTGATCACTGAATTCGATTCAACAATCTGGTTACTACTGAACGGAAATGGTGAACAGTTAGAAACTTTTAAATTACGAGTATCTTTGCATATTCAGTATACATATCAGGACCGTCTCAATCTTTTACTGGACTCTGTGCAGTTAAAAGAACAGTACATAGGATTTGTAAAAATGGACCCTAATTATTTAGTAAAGGACCTTAAACTCTAACCAAAATATTGCAAAAAAAAAGGACCCTGTGCAAATGCACCTTGGGCACATGCCTAGAGACGGGCCTGATACATATATATATCCAGTGTCGAATCTAAAAATACATGTTAAATCGATTAAAATAATTATTAGATATAACTAGTTTTCAAGAGATTAATCAAACAATGTGTATATATTCATTTTCATCACTAAAATAATACCAAAATATTAAAACTGAAGAAGATAGTAAGATAGTAACGGTGCGTTTGATTAGAAGTTTTATACAAATATGGTCTGTATTCCTAATTCAATTCTCATTTGAAAAGAAAGATGTTTTACGTTATCTCATCAAATATTAGCACAGCTAATCCATAATCTAAAAGGAGATTAATACCTAGCCTGAATCCTCACCTTGATTAATCAAAAAATACATACAAAAGATTGTTTGGTTGTGAATTACTTAATTATACAAAACCAAATGAAAATATAGAGAAATAAATTATATCCAATAAAAATAAGGATGAACAAAAGAAAGAAGTCTTGTTGATTTACATGTCGCTGCAATGTGCGACCAGTCATATATATATATATATATATATATATATATATATATATATATATATACAGGTTGTTATTCATTTTGTTGTTATGCAACTAGTGAAAGTCACAAAATCAAAAATAACTTTAATACATAATTTACATAATAATATTATATATAGTAATTATCTTAATTACTACGAGTAAAATAAATAAACATGCTATATAAATTACGTTGAAAACATAGAATGGAGGTAGTAGTAACTAAAAGTTAAAAATTTTGTGACATGTAATTAGTCCAAACAACTAGTCACAAGAACATGCCACAACAAAATGAACAACAATAACCGCATCTCGTATCACAGATAAAGTAATAAATAATATTTGATCACATGTCGCATAAACAATAAGACGAAAATCAAAGTATTTATGGAAAACTAGATATATTATAATGGGTAGATCCGTCACTGCATATACCTAATGGGTAGTAAAAGGTCAAAAGCCTGTCACTGGAAAATGCAGGGATTGCTCATAAGAATTTCAAAAAGCAGAATGATAGTTTGATATGAATTGGCACTTCAACCATTTTCGAATCTTCAGTCTTCCTACATATTATTATCTTCAAGCAAAATGATATTTATAAATTAATCTTCTATTCTATTCGCCACCTCAGAGCATGTTCAACCCAAAAACCCATTAAAATATCTTAACTAATCTATAATATAATGAGGGACTTCACTCCCTCTTGAGCCGACACGTCAGCATTTTTGTAGGTTCCACTGGTACTTCTTAAATCATAAATAGTTTCTTTGTAAAACATGTACAAACATCTATCTTAGCTCAGTTGGTTAAATTCTCTTCTATCATCCATAAAATTTCCAACCCGGGGTCAACACTCTTTAGTGCATCTGCTTTCCTTTTTATTGCTTCTTTTTTTTCCTAATATTTATTTGTTTCTTTTAATTATATACCAAAAGTCCAATATTTTTTTACGTTTTTATTTGGATCCACATTAATATTTGGACTAGACAATTTAATTTAGTTATTGTTTTTTTTGTTTTTTGTTTCTCAGTCCAAATTGAAGATTTGTATTTATTTTAATCAATAATTTGACAATCTAATATTATATATAATCAATATATAATAAAATTTTAATTTTAAATTATTATTATTTAAATATATTTTAATTAAATAATTTATTTATTTGATGACACCAAAAAAATATTTCTGCATGCTTGATTGGGCTGGCATTTTTAGTGATTTATCAAAAGGTTTATACGATTTATCTAGTGTTGTGGATGATGAGTCACACTCGGGCAACTAAGCCAGATCATTCGATAATGAGACGCCACCAAGAGCAAGCCAATAACACCATGAGGGGAAGAAGGTATGAATAGAATGTAGCGCAACAAATTAACCAGAGATTGAGGACGTTGAAAACACCCGTAAGCACCACAGTGAGTGATAGGAAATTATTATTCCTATCAGCCCGTCAACCGTAGTTTCAATGTGTAGTTTTAAAATTGCTATTATCTTTGTCACCCACTTAAAATTTTGTTTTTTTCCTGCAAATATTTTTCTCTTACGAGGTTTTCTTTATCTTTCGAATTTAACCGAAGTGTTTTTTACGGTTTTACACAATTCATCATATTCTTAATTCATTTCATTTGAACAAAGAAACACAAAATATTTTACCATTAATATATTGTTAAACGAGTTTAACTTTATCAAAATAATGGAAAATGGTACATATGCATCCTCATAAGATCACATTCTTGAAAAGAATTGGCAAAACTTTAGGCATTTTAAAATACTGGATACTACTTGACTATATATATATCTATTTTAGTGTAGTGTATCTTTAATTGTTTCCTTTCACAACTCAAGTTAAAAAATAATAAAAACCTTCAAGAAAATTCTCAATTAATAATTAATATTGACTCACCAACCAATATTTTAGAAAATAAATTTGAACATAAATAACAAAATATAACCAAATAAATTTGCTAGAATTGCCTCCAAAACAATTGAATGACATAAATTGCATATGTAAAGTTATTGTATCTAATAAAATATCTACAATTTAGTGAGCTCTTTTTCAATGAGTAAATAGATATAACATCGTAAATCAAAACTCATATACTATTGACACCTTTTGAAAATATAAACAATATATTAGCACATACAGGAAAACGAATGAGAGTACATGTTAAACCCATTTTCAAACTTAGAAATATACACATTTAAAACATGCAGCCAACAAATTAAAATTATTAGAAGAAAATGACATGAAAAAATGTGACAAAAAATTTTGAAATAAATAATCTGCAACGACGTGTTGTCTTCTCTAACGACGAACATCTTCCCACAAAGTTTCGAAGTAGAGGGTTCACTTTAACAAGTATGGTCGCGAATATGAAGATGGATTTTCTGAAAACTTGAAAAACAATGATCAACCGAAAACGCAAAACTTACAACTACAATAATCCTTGCAAGTATTGAAATGAAATTATGTCCATAACCCCGCGCTTGCGCGGGGGCTAAGCACCTAGTTTTTAATAGTAATTGTGGGCTAAGAGACTTGGTCAAGAGAAGGCAAACATTTAATGTATTTCAGTGGTAGTCTCTTAAGTAAGAGTTTTTAGAAACTAAAAATTAATAATTATTTTTTTAAAAAAAAAAATTATTAGGTAAATAAAATATAGTAAAAGATAATATTTTAAACATTGATTTTTAAATAAAAACATGAAACAAAGATTAGTAAAATAAACGAAAACAACATGAAAGAAACATCACAGCTCATTTGTTGTCTTGATCATGTCCAAATTTTTGCCATATATGTTCAACCAAATCATTTTTCAGTTGTTGATGCATTTGTCTATCACGAATTCTTCTTCGATTATCCATCATATTGGCGGATATTTGTAGGGGTAGCTATAGAATTTGTGAGATCGACATGTGAACTTCCGTTGTCTTCTACCACTTGAAACTCCGAAACGTCAAATTGAGTGTATTCATCTTGTTCGTCTTCTACTATCATATTATGGAGTATGATATAAGCTTTCATAATCTTCCCAATTTTGATTTTATCCCAAAAAGGTGCTAGACCTTTAACAATAACAAAGCGAGCTTGCAGGACTCCAAAAGCACCTTTATATTTTCTGAACTTAAAGTCCATATTACCGGATGCATCTTCAGCTCCAGTTATTGCCAGAAAGGATAAGGGGAGATCCATCACCGCCAAATTCTTCTGTATCCCAAACCATTCCCATTGCTATGCCAGCAACAGAGCATTTTACTGGAACTCCAGGATCTTGCAAAGCCAAGCAACCGCCACAAACAGATGCCATGCTGTTATGATTTCAGATCGATATAAGTAGGAAGCAGGAATAAATGCTCAGAGACAAACTACAGCCAGAGAAAGAAAGAAAAAAAAACTGACCTTGGAGAACCATTGCTTTCAAGGATTGTACTTTCAACACGTATTGTGTATAAGGAAAGTCATCATCACAAGGTAATATAGTCTCCAATGCTCGCTCTGCTAGTGTCCACCATGATCTATTTCTCTTCTACTGGGTGCTCCAATTCGTCCAACTCCACCAACAGATGATGGAGGGAAAGTGTACAGAGAAATCAAAAGGAGTCGCTTAGAAAATCTCTTCTAGCTCAACAAGAAAATGAAAGGAGACTAAGCATTGAAAATTCCCAAAATATTTCTGTTAGATGCTATAGATTGTGTCAAAAGAAACCTTAAAAGTAATCTGTAAACAATAATAATAACAAGAGTGAAAAGAAGATCAAACATTGAAGAGACCTTAAGATAAAACCTCTTGTATTCATCAGAACCCTCAAGATTGTCAATTCTTTGCGCCATTTGTTTATCACCATGAGTAACAGCTGCCAGTGCGCCATTTGACTGCAGCAATAACAAACTGAGAAGCAATTTGATCTTTTGATATGTAATGAGACATAACAGCCGTATTGAATGTGTGCCATTGCCTTAGCCCATTTAGGAGCATAGATGGTAGATTTGCTAAATGCATCAAGAATTTCTGGAAAAGAGCATTTGATTGCCACCAGAATGTTTGGTCAGACATAGTTTGACTACTACACGTACACAGTTAAAAGTAACTAATATTCACCCTTGAATAGTAGACCCATCATTCAATCCGGGAGAAAATTGCCCACTCCCAATTTATTTGAGATTTATACGTGTAAGAAGTGGAACATTGGCGCCCTTGCTAGATCCCCATACTAGCCAGCATGTCAGACTGAGAATGTGGACCTCGACGGAAGGGACCATAGGCCAAGGAACTCTTGGAACCTTTCTTTTAAGAAAGCGGAAAGCATGATAGAAAACAAACCCGTACACGAAACTTCTTCGAATGCCTCAGACTGCCATTTTAAGTACCATGTCGTGCCAACAGACTGCTCTGCTCTATTCCTTCTGGCCAAGCCATTCCCAGGCGCAGCCTCTCAACTGTGTATTGTAATAAACTAAGAGAGCTAAATTCATTGGGGGAATTGACCATTTTTCCCTCACAACACATCGGTAAATGAAGGGCAGAGATAAAGCTGGAGCTTGGAAAGACTGACCTGGTGAAAATCCAAATGCAAAATCAAAACCAAGGCCACTCCATGTTTCGACTACATTTGGACTATATATTGTGATTTTTTCTAAACTCTAAAACAGGGGAATGCACACAACCTGCTCGACACAAGTCCCCACTCGATAGGATCTATCGAGGAAAGATTTGTTCGCCACGTTTCCTTACTGTCACGTGCGTCTCACGTGATAAAGAAATAAAGGTTTTTAACTCTTTTCTTTTTGGAGGCTAGCGACATGTATCTATTACTATTTCAAAATATTGTGAGATTTCAAAATCATCAATATTTTTTTTCTTTTTGTTAGATCATTTGATATATTTTAACTACTGGAATTACATCTCATAAAATATAAAATGTGTTTTTAGTTTTATTTTGATAAAACACACCAAAATATTGAAATGAAAAAATATAAATGAATATTATTTAATAATACATTTTTTTGTTATAGTTTATATAAATTTCGTACATATTTTATATATAGCAGTTATTAATTATAATTTAAATGAGACCATAAACAGACTTAAGAGTTTTCAAAATTTTGTTATCTTATTTTTAATTATATTGGTCAATTAGTTAATTATTAATTTATAGAGTTTTTACTATATGGATAATATTTTCAGGGTTTGCATATAGATATGGGTCGCTGATATCAATACTAAAGAAACAAAAATTAATAGTGATATATCTCTAATATTAGCCTCATGATATGCACTTAATTAGACTGTGGGTTATTAAAAACGACAAAACATTAACTTCCATCTTATTCTATCTTTGCATTCTGATAAACATGTAAGAGATTTTTTTTTTTTTTTTAACGTTTGTTCTCGAAAATATCCCATCAGAGAGATTGACATAACAGTACTAATCTTCAACAATACTAGAGCATCTTTCTCTGCGTGCTTGTGAAAATAAAGTTTTGTAGATTAGTAGTACCAACAATAATCTCTGAATCGATTTGCATTGTTTTTCTTTTTTTTTGAAAAAGAGTTTTCAATTAAAAACATATAAAATAGGAGTCTTCTGTTGGAAAAAGTTTACAATGAAAATAGCTAGTGATGAGAATCACGACCACGTCGGCCATGCTTTCCTCTCCCTCGCGTAGTCTTCCATTCTATATCTTGGTATTTGCTAGGAGGCTTTGTCTTTCTTCCACTCCTTGTCCAGCTAAGCAAGCTGAATGGCTCTTTCTCAGCTTCATCCACAACACTTAACCTCTCAAATTCACTAGTTTGTGGTGTTGTAGTTTGAACCTCGTTGTTGATAATGCTTGATGGAGAAGATTCCATAATCGATTCGTCTCTTCGTTTATGGGAAACGATATATTATAATATTATTTTCTGTCACACGAGGACTAAGATTTGTCACTTCGTTTATGGGAATTTCAATTCTTTCTTCAAATTTCTTTTTTGTTTTCATCTATGCGATCCAGCTTAGCTCTTTTGCTATCAATTCCCCTTCTCATTTCTTACGTCATAATAACACTGACAAACAAAAAAAAATAAAAGAAAAACCAGAGAAAAACACCAAAAGAATTTGATTCTTGTTTTATTTGTCTATTACCAATTGGTATTATATCACTTTGTCTATCACCAATTGGTTACTGTATTTTTGTTTATCACCATGTAGCTCCTGTATTTTTGCCTATCATCAATTGGTTCTTGTATTTTTTGCCTCTTACCAACCGGTTCCTGTAACAAAACCAACTGGTTCTTGTAACAAAACCAACTGATTCCTATAACAAAACCAACTGGTTCCTGTACTTTTGTAATTACATATACACACCTTTATAAATTACAAGTAAGTTGTGTATTATATCTCTATAATATTATTTGAGAAGTCAGTTTCTTATGTGTCGCGTTCACGTTAACTATCACGATGGTTGTTTACATTGATACCCTTAATGAATTAAAAATATTATATTTAAATACTATTATTAAATTTTTATTTAGTTTCCTTAATAAAATTTTCCAAATAACATATATAATAAAAAGGAAGCGTTTATAAATTTAAAAACGAACTTAAAAACAAAATTATATGTATAAATAAAAGATTTCATTAAAAGGAAAGTTCACAAAATAGTAATATTACATTTTATAAAAATTGATAACATAAAATATACTAATAAAATACCTTTTATAATTATATTTTCACAGATAATATTGATACTATAAAAGAAATAATATTTCTTATAAAACACAATTTTAAACAGTACAACAATATATTTTCAAAGTAATAGAAATATTTTTATATATCTATCTATTGTTTTAGATGATTACCTAAAATAATTAAGTAACATAAACTGATATATGTTTAGTTGACTAAAAATAGTTTATTTATTGAAATGTTATTTTTCTTATATTTAGTTGATTGTTATATCTTTCATTTACAGCAAAAATATAATTTAATAAATATTCATAAAATAATTTAGAAATTATAAATATTTTAATTATTGTAAATATTGATATGTCTTCATGAGCTTCCAAAAGTATCGATTCGATATCACTCAAATTACCCTAAGAAGTGACTTTACTCTCTCAAATAAGAGGTTCAGTTGTAGTACTTAGGGATCGAATCCACAAGGAGCTAGGAACCAATCAGATCTAATAGTTATATGATTAAGCTAGGCTAATAGGTTAAAAGCAGTAAATAAATATAGCAAATAATAAATAAAGCAGTAAACAAGTTGAACAAAACAATTACTCAACAAGGCAAGGAGTTGTTTGATGGAAGGATGGTTGCTAGATCTAGGGTTTCTATTCAGGTATTAGAGATTATAATCCTATAGATGCCTAACAGTTGCATGCATGATATATGAGAGCTCAACACTATTAAATGAATCCATCAGCTCTCGCAATATTTAGACCATCTATTACTTAGATGCTAAATGGTGTTTGCGGTCAGCTATATCGCCGACAGTATCGATCAATTATTCAATAGGAATATCGACTGATTCACCTCTAGCTACGTCGATCGATTACTCTATAGGAGTATCGATCGATACGACTCTAAGCAGAACTTATGTGCGAAGTGATACAGTGCTCACCATGATTTTAGATCAGCTTCCGCTTGTCTCAAGAGGATCATACTATCATAGCATGTTTAGGATGAATTCAGGATGATGTTAAGTAAGTAAACAATCCTAAGATCAAAGTTCTAGTTTATGACTTTAGAAACAAGCATTAAGAACATCCTAACAATGAATATCACAACTTAGCAATCTATAGTTATGGCTAATCCCTTTAATCTATCTGAACCCTAAATCTATCAGGTGGATCTATTCAGACATGAAATTTGTCACAGAAATCATAGATGAATAGATATAAAACTGAAATAGAATAGATAATAAAAACCAATGGAGTTCCAGGAGGACTCTAATAGGAGTTCCTCCCTTCTCTCCCAACAAAGAGAACAATAGAATAGAAAAGCACAAAGAAAAGCGTAGCCGTCAACAATGGCTTAGAAATAACATAAATAGGGTTTCTGGTTGTCCAAGGGCATTATGGTAATTTAGGATTACTTCTGCGCTTCAGTCGGTCATTAAATATGCTCGGCCCACATTCTGTCATGCCTATCGATCGATAGGCACAGTGGTGCATCGATCGACACTCCTTTATATTCTCGACAGCTTCCTCTCGCGAGGCAGACTGACCACTCGTCAGTAAATCGGGTATAACTTCTGCTACAGGATGCTGATTGATCTCAAACCAGTGGTATTGGAAAGCTAACTCAAATCTATATCTCGTGTCAAAATATGGACTCAATCCAACAGTGGGAAAGTCTCAATCCATAGCTAAACATCTAACGCATCTGTGCAGTTCTGCACCTCAAAAGACTCCAAAATCACCATATTTCTCCAGAACGTACTTGAACCTGTAAATACTCTAAATAGACTCTATATCGTAGTAAATATATATAAAAACACTTATAGACCATGGCTAAAAATGGATAAAATCCATGGTCGATCAGTTACTTATGTATGTAACTTCCTATAGATCATCGCTTTATTTTCTAATATCTTTAAAAATAATATTTAATTTGATATATATTATGAAAATACATGCACATTTAATGATAAATAAAATTAATTTGACCTTGCTTAACTA
This sequence comes from Brassica nigra, assembly GCA_016432835.1. NCBI lineage: Eukaryota > Viridiplantae > Streptophyta > Magnoliopsida > Brassicales > Brassicaceae > Brassica > Brassica nigra. The sequence continues at coordinate 7,042,073 of CM028247.1, read as the reverse complement.
TAATAAAATAATTATACTTTCATTTGAATTTAAAATAATATATGTAACTCAATATACTCATAATATGAGTGACTCGACTAATCAACTTAGATCTAAAATCATAGATTTAACTACAATAAGAAAATATAATTTTGTAATTATAATAATTTAATTTATAAATATAAATTATAGAAAGACTCAAAACACATTAACAAATTAAAATTAAATATTAACCAACTGTTACAATTTAGTTCTTTTGTAAAATTTATATATATGCATGAGATTTCAGAATAATATCATTAAACTAATTTCGTAATTTGGAATCAAACATTTTAGTTTGTTTTTATTTCATTATAAGCACAATATATCTTAAGTTATACATAATCTTCCTAATATATATTTACATATCTAAGAAAACAACCAACCTAAATGCAAATAATAAAATTAATCAAAATTTTAATAGATTTAGAATAAAAATATTATAGTTGAATTCAGAGAAATAGATGCAATCAATATACCCAAATGATAGTTAAATCGACTAAATCTAATCTAACATATCTAAAATTATATATCTAATTAAAGTAATATAATATTATTAATATATATTATGCATAAAACTATAAATTAATTTAAAATCAAAATTAAAATAGCAATAAATTATTATAATATATATTTACTTTATAAATATTTATATCCGTGCATGAGCACGGAAAAATCACCTAGTATATATATATATCAACGAACATTCCTAATTTTCATTTAAAATGTTCCATAACCCCAACCATATCGTTTTTCAAATAACTCGAACTTCAAATAAAGCAAGACCAATTTTCTTTGTTTTAAGCCGGTCATAAAACAACGTATAGCCAGCCACAAGACAATATCCACAGAATAGAAACATCATTTAAAGGACAATGATCACTTACAAAGAACAAGACATGGTTTTGAACTCAGTCAAGCAAGACTGTAGAATCTTCTGACGTTTCTCAAGATGTTGATGTTCAATTTGCAGCACATCAATAGCTCCAGGTGCGACGAACATCTCCATGAACTTGTCATCATTCACCGCAAACAGATCCACTCCAAGTGAAATCACCAGCCTGTCTCGGCTGCAAGAACAAAACAATCAGATTTAAATCAAATCAAACAAAAACGATGTCTTCTTGTACGATTGAAAAAGTAGAACTTACCAAGGTGTTAGAAACCCTGAGTTTAGAGTGACGTTATGCTTCTTTCCACTAGAACTTCACATATTCTAGCAAAATGTTGTGCAGCTGATGAACATATCTCACTGTAAGCAGAGCTTGATTTCAGCCCACCTCCTCCGTTCTGAATCCCAAGTGCCTCTATGTTCCTGTTTCCTCCCATTTTCACCACTCTTTTGCTGGCTCCACCACCATCATGATGATGACCATTGCCAATATTTTTCTGTATCAAACTATACCCTGTCTCACGTGGTTGGTCTGGTGATGGCGTGTCAGCGACTGTTAAGTGTGTTTCTCCTCCTTTCCATGGTGCTATCTCTTGGGCCTTACTCTTCTTAGAAGGTATGTTTTCTTTATCTTTTACTGGCTCATCACGCCCTGTAGCAGAGAGGTCGAAGCAAAACGAACCACTACCTGAGGCTTGGTTAGGTTTGTAAACACCTCCTTGGTGGTAGTCACTCTCATAGCACGCCATGGAATAAGGACTCGTCACGGAATCAAGATGATGTCTAACTAGCTGCTTACACTGTTTCGCAAGATTCTTCACAAAGCGGCTGTAAGAGTTCCGTAGAGTAGCATGAAAACCAACGCATCCATTCATATTTTCAGCTTTCTTCTCATCTGCTATCAAAAGAAACTTCATGAGATACAGGGATGAGAATTTTTAAAAGATCAAGGATCATTTGATAGATTCTTATGTTCTGAGTTTTGTTTCAGGTTTCTTTCGAGAGCAATTTCAAAGAGACTTCCTAACACAAAGGCAAGCCTGTAAGAGGCTGTGTCCAGAAGAGGAGCGAGCCACGACCATGCTGTGGTTCGAGCAATCTCTGCTGAAGCTTCTGCTACTCCTCTACCACCTCCACGCCCAGCAAGATCTAGCAGAATGTTAGCTACCTGAAAAATATCCTATGTACAAACTATGTACAAACTAAATCTTATCAAAATTTTATTCTATAAAATTAGTTATTTTATACATATATATCAGGGAAGGACCTCTAAATTTTTACACGCCAAACTTTAGAGTTTTAAAACTCTAAATTTGATTTATTAGTATAAAACTCTAAAGTAGTATTGACCTATGCTCCGTAGTCCGCATGGGAGTAATTTTGCCTGCAAATATACACATTTCAGTTTTAAAAATTGACACATAACTATGTTTTATCAAATAAGTAAATGCGAATACATTTTTTTTATACAGCAGTAAATGCGTATACATTAGAAATAATATTCACACTTATAATTAAGTAACCACAGACATATAAATTAAGTTTGCTTTTGTTTATAAATTTTTACATTGATCATAAATAGTTTGTTGAATATAAATATTAGAGTGAGGCTTTTCTATTTTACTTCGTTTTGTTCTTTCAATATTTTCTCTAATTGTATCCGTGAACAAACTAAAATAATGTTACAAACCCAATGAAACCAGAAAAAAATCACCATGTAACATAAAAATATCATTGCAAAAAAAATAATCAGTGCATAGTAATGAAAATTAATTATGTAGTCGAAGTTATTAAACTTTTTAGTTTGAGAATAGGTGATCGTTGCTACTCAATTTTTGTTACTATAACTTTAAAATATAAATAACACAAATTATAAGCTCATGTCAGACATAGTTAAACCATTGAAAGTGGATTAGACACTTTTTAAGAACACAGAAGCATAATGGTTTTTCCATGTTTCAGATTTTTCAACTGTATTTTATAGTTAATCTATATATTTAAGCATACACCCCAGGAGCATTTACCTTTTAACAAAGGCCATCTATCAAAACCCCTTCTTCTGATTCTACCGTGTTTGCATCTTCATTTGTGGTTGACTTCTATCTTCCTCATCTTTCCTTCTCTTTCGTCACGTTAAAAAAAGTCTCTTTCTTCTAGTTAGCCATTCAAATCCACCATGTCCACTCTTTCTCGAGCTTTCTATCCCTAAACCGGTTCCGATGAAGCAATGTCCTGCTCTGCCGTAATCAACAAAACTGTACAACGGAGGGAGATAGCACCACTAAAATATATGAGTTGTTGGGATCCTTACTTAGAAATTGATCTCAGCACTAGTTCTGTGACTCAGGACATTCAAGATGACACCAATTATGAATTAGGATTTTGAAAGTGAAGAAGGAATACATCTTTTATATCTGTTTTTGATCGATCAAAGGTTTCTCTAATTTTCTTTGTCGAATCAGAGAAAATTTTGAAAGATATATGACAATGAAAAATAAAAGATCGTGGACAAAGTATATGATCGTGGGTAGTTTACGAATCACTTCTCCTAAACATTTTTTTTTTAGTTTAATTTTTTTTTTTTTGAAAAAGGATGTGGATAGGAAGAAACAGTTACCTGTTTAAATTTAGACTACGGTAAGATAGGATCTGCTAGAGAAAAAAAAATCAATTGTTTTTATTATTGTTTTAAATATTTCCACGTGTCAATTGTTTTTAAATTGTTTTTTAGTTTTTTCATGTATCAAAATCTGATTGCACAAATAACTTGTACTTTAGTATATAAGGGATAAGTTAATTACGGATAATTAGTTTACTCTAATTACCCTTACTTGTATTTAAAGGCACCACCTGTACAGTGTTTACACTTAATGAATGAGGAGGATATTTCCCCTTTCTTCTATTTTGGTATCAAAGCCGTGACCACCAAGCTCAACCTTCATTTCCTACGCTGGATACGTTGTTGAAAGGTCTTTGGCCAATATATAAATATAATAACGTATTAATTCTCTCTTTTTTCCTTTTTTTTAATGTGGAATTATGCCATATTTTATAAAATAATTTTTTATGAAAACTCTATACAATTATTTTTGAAGAAATATGTGTGTTACAAAATTATTTTGCATGCAAATATATTCTTTTATTAAAAAAACTAAAAATTCCAAATTATAGCAAAAAAATATATTAAAAATTGTATTTTATTTATATGTTTGATTATAGTAAAATTAGATATATTTTTTTGTCTCTAATTTTACATTGTCACCGCAGGTTAATGGGGATGTAATCATGGAGGGGGATTGAGAAGTTGAGCATACTTGTATGATCTCTAGGGGGATTGAGAAGTTTGGAAGTAGCACAGCTACTGTTGCGGTTTTAGGTCGGTTTTCGAGTGACATTTCTGCAAGAAGTAAGTTCCTAGAGAGTATTCAGAAAACAGATTAGAAGAGAAGCATATTGTCGTCTCTCACAGGATTAGATATAGATCTTTAGAATTTGGGGATCAAGATAAGTCAGTGTTCCATGTTTGTTGTCTTCTTATGGTTCTGGTTGTTTCCTTTCGGCTTTGAAATATATTTGCTATGTTCTTCTGATTATGATATACTACATAAATTCCATTTTGAAATTCGTATAGTACTTGGTGTGAGTGGGAGCAATGGTAGCTTACTTCACGGTTTAGACCTATTAGGATCAAACAAAAGAGTGTAAGAAACGACAAATGTAGTGTGAAAGATGAGAAAAAGCTTGGTAATAATATCTTTACATTTTTACCCGTGCGGCAAGCTGTTGTTGCGGATTTGGTGGAGTTCGGGATAGCGGTTTTGGTTGTTGTGTCTCTCTATCCCGTGCTAACTAGTTCAAATCTGTGTTTAGATCTTTATTTTCATTTCTCTCTGTTTCTTGTCTAATCCTGTAATTTCAGTCGAAAACGAAAAAGCTTGGTAATAATATCTTTACATTTTTACCAAAAAAAAAAGATGTGAAAAAAAAGTGTTGGGTCTCACTCACATATAAATTTCAAAATTGTTACATTTATTCATTGCTGCCTCTGCATGTGTTGACTTGACTGGTAAAGCGATGTTTTTTGAAACGACAACATTTGGAACATTAAACATTATTATTGTAGCTAGCAACATTGTTCCTAGAGCAAGAAATATAAAATTTTCAAAATGCTCAAAACTATAATATAAAGTTTCTAACTGTTACAAATTTATAATACAATTACATGTATGAAATCATTTTTACAAAAAAAAACTAAATTTAATGTGTCAAAATGACAATTTCGTGTTCCCCACTCTCACTTGAGAGCGTGAGCACCACGGCCCACTTTTCCGTGATTACCTACCTTTTGAGAATCCATTGGTTTTGACATGTCTCAAATTTATTTGAAAAAAAAACCGGCGAGTGAAAGCACAAAACCAATTTCATTCCGGTCTGTTTTTTTTTTTCTTATAAAATTTGGGTACGGATTGGATCGGTTAGCTTTTACCAGTTAAACCTAAACTGTAGTCAATTTAGACCAGGCCCATCTATTATGGTCCAGTAAGATTGCCTCTACTCGATCGATCTTCTCTGAGCTAAAGAGAATGAAAAAAAAAAAACGAAAAGAGTGAGAAGCGAGCGGCCATGTTGGCGAAGAGCAAGATGATGAGTCTCCTCCTCCGTTACTCCTCCCTTTTCTTCTTGATCTTCTTCTCTCTCATTTCCCTCCAAGGTTCTTCTTACTGCACCTTGTTACGATCCTCATTATACGAATTGCTACACCATGATCTCTCTTTTGGTCATCTATTTTCTATATTGTTAAAGCTCGATCGTAGTGTTATACTAGGTATCTTCTTCTTTTTTTTTGCTGTAATAGTAATGTTTGTAGATTTAACACCTTTCTCATCTATGAATGTGAAGCCTTTTCTTGAATGTAAATTTTGTGATCTTTTGTTTCGGAGGTGATGATAATGAGAGTTTGATCCTTTGATTCTTACCACCACCTTCACTTGTTTGTTTGTTTTTTTCTCTGGCAGTTTAAGCCAAAAACGTGTGAAATTAAGGCTCACAAAGGTGATAGGATCAAGGTGCACTACAGGGTAAGCCTGACCTTACGACAGGATACAAGTATGGAGGTCTTGTCGTTTCTTGTTTAAACTTAGTGTTTATGTGACAGGGGAAACTTACTGATGGGACTGTATTCGTTTTTTTGATCTTTGGATGCTTTAGTTTTGTTTGGCTTCTTCCTTATAAGTTGTTATTACTTAACGACTTCATTTCGGTTTGGCTTTTGGTGTTAGTTATAGACAAAAAAAAAAATTGAAATTAGAGGCGCCAACTACGTTTAAGATTATACGAAAGTGTAGGGACCAAAGAGAGAATTAATTGCTGACTTTTTTTCTAATTATTATGTCCTACCTACCTAGCAACATTGTTCCTAGAGGAAGATATTATAGAAAAAAAATTATTTGTTTTCAAGATTTTGAAACTTCCAACCATTAGAATATGAGTATATTAGAAGATATATATAAAAAAAAATTGTGATTTAAAATGAATTTTGACGATGAAAACTCAATTTTAAAATTGCCCACTTGCAGCATTGGCGCGTAAGCTACACCGCAGCAAAACCGTGAATATTGGTTAAGGCCATTGTGCTTGATATTGGAAGTTCTCTGAAAACGACAGCGAGTCATTGTCGTTTTGTAGTAAAAGAGTTATTAAAAATAAAAAGGTATCGAGAAGGGAGAGACCAGTGTTCCGTGTGTTTGGTGGAGTCTTTAGTTGGATTGGAGTGACTTTGGAGTGTAAACATTATTTTTCAAATCTGGAGCTACAATAATGACAACAAAAATCACTTGCGTTATTACAGTGAACATACATATCATTACAAAAAGATCTACCTACAGAGGTGAAGATAATTGGTTGATTATTGACAATGAGGGTGTTCCTCCCGTCTGTTCAACTGGATTTTGAATCCATTCACTAGACGAGCCGAAGGAAAGAAGGAGATACGATCTTCCTAAAGTTGTGTCCACCTAATAAGATGTAAGTTACAAAGAAGATGAATCAGATATCTCTGACTGATTCAAACAGACAAAATTAAACCCTGCAGCAGAAGAACATGCACACTAACTGACCTGTATGTAGTGATGAAGTAATGCAGAAAGAGAGCGATTTGAAGGCGAGCGAGTTCTGCTCCTGGACAAAACCGAGTTCCTCCACCAAATGGGCTTATAGTGAGGACTCGTTCTCCAATTCCTCTTTTGCTGCATTCAGATCAAATGGATTAATATTAGCTTTACAAATTGACACAATGAAGTGATGTTTTTAATGTCAAAAAGGCAAAAGGTTAAAAAGACCTGAGTTTCAGGGTCAAGCCACCTCCATGGATCGAAGGAAAAACTTTCCTTGTAATAGCTCTCATCTAAGTGCACTGCTGATAGAAACGGAACCACGAAGCATCCCTTGGGGATCACGTAATCTGCTCAGAGCCAAAGACAGTGGAGTGTTTTCTGCTACTACATATACACAAGAAAACAAAGACAGAGACGCTATTACGTACCTTGATATGAGACATCTTCTTTAGCCTCTCTCTCATTAGCCATATTGCAATTCCCCCAAGCCTGAGTGTTTCATGTATTACCTGTTGAGAAACAAAGTCATTGATCCGCTACATCTTCTTTAGCCTCTCATTCTCATTGCAGCCGCTACTCTTCTCTCTTCTAGCAGCTTCATACGATCCACAGAATTTGCAGACCAAGTCATTGATCCTATGCCAGCGTTGTTTACAGTGACCAGGCTCTCTCTCTTCGCAGCCAGCAACCTTCTGACTAGCGGCATAGTACGCTGCAATTCTCGCCCAGAATGCGCCTGACCTTTGCTCGTTGTTAATAACTGGATCTTTGCTCGTGTTTAGCCACGAGCTGATCAACAGAATATCATCACTGGGCGTCCACTTCCTTCGTTCCCAACGCTCACCAACATCATCCGAGACTAGAGTTGGAACTTGAGATGAACCAAAGGAAATACTTTGTTGACTGTTAAATAGTCCAACAAAGTTTGATGACTGCGTAAACGGATTGTAATCCATTTAAGAATATCAAAGAAGAGAGAAGATAAAAGAACAGAAGCGAGAAGAGAAGAAAAAACTTTTAATTGTATTCAAGTAAGAGGAGAAGGGAAGAGTTTAATAGAAGAAAGAGGAGGATTAACGCATTGATCACAACCACCATCTATATCTATTAAACCGACTTGACATATTCCTAACATATTCATCACACTACACCATCTATATCTATCAAACCTTAACATCAATTCATTAACTACACAAAACTATCAATTTATTACCTAAACACAACGCAAACCTAACCAAAGCATTTATTACTGCGGATTCAAGTTCAAGACAATGCTTTACCTAACCATTACCTAAGACAATGCTTTACTCTATTGGACAGATCAAAGATAAATGTTTACCTCTATCAACAAGAGTACGCCTTTGGTCTGGCGAACCTGGATCATGCGTCTTCATCCATCCATCTCCCGACTCAAAGACAGAAAGAAACGAAAAACAAATTAGCATATGAAAGTACAAAACGGATCATGGATAATTGGAAGACTCAAAGACATAACCAAATGAAGAAAGTATTAACGTTTCATACGCCTGGATCGTGCGTCTTGATCCATCCATGTACCAAATAAAACACAGAAACAAATTAAAAAACAAATCAACAACCAAAACAAAGATTAAGACATGCTAAATTTAAGACATAATCAAGTGAAAAGATTTTTACCTTTTGATTCCCCTGAACAACATTCGGCGGCTTTTATCTGCGTCTCTGAGAGCCACCAATAGACATATCGTCGCTTTCCTTCGTCGACGAGACCCACTGTTTGAGACATCGCCGTATCGCCGAGGAGAGCCACCGACTCAAGCTCTGCATCCAAATCGCCGTCATCCTTCGTCGAACAGAGCCATCGATAGAAACGTCGTCTTTTTCCTTCCTCGATGAGAAGAGATGTCGCCGAGGAGTCGACGGAGAAGAGTCACCGAGTGCCAGAGGAATCGCCTTTCTCGTCGTCGAGACGGAGAAACCGAATGAGAGAAAGAAAGAAGATGGAACGAAGACGCGTCTCCACCGTTGCCCCTTCCAATAATAATGTGACACGTGTCCCTTAACATATGTATCATCGCGCTCCTAATTAACGAACGTGGCTTCGGGTTTTGTCTTTTTTTTTTTCTTTTAATCAAGTTTATGCGTTAAATACGCCCTTAAGAGACGGCGTTGAACGTGCTCTCACGTTGTAGACTTCAACTTCTAGCCGGTTTTTATATTACTAAACAGCATGCAGTTCAATTCTACGATTGCAATTCTCAGGCCCACTTACGTTGGTGCATTGACTCACATTTTCAAGCAAACATTAGACACTCGGAGTCACAGGACAGGAGCCAAGAGGAGAAAACAATATCGTATAAACAAAACAATGAAAGAAGAAACGAATTACAAAGTGTGATGAAGTTTTTTTCGAGCTGAAAAAACATTTTAAAATAGTTTGGAATCCGACTTGTTCTCTGTCACGGTTCATGCATGTTTTAAAGCTATCGGCCTCCTCGCCACCCGGAAACAGACTTGGGGACAAGTGAAATAGAGTTTGAGGCAGCTTCTAATCTGCACAATGCCCGAAAGTGAATCTGTTTATCCCCACACCACAAATAAAAACAACAGTAGAGAGAGAGAGAGCTACTTTGATATTTCTTCAACAGCTTTCATGACTTCATCGGTCCTAGTTTCCAGTACCTGTCCTCCAAACACAATCTCATCTAACACTGTGTGCAGCTGCAACATTGCGAACCAAAGAAAGACCGATGACACAAATCACCACTACTAACACTTTTTCCTTGCATGCTATTATCCAAAAAATGGTGGAAAACTATTCAGCGTAATAGCAGTACCTTGCTGTAGTTGAACACAATGTCGAGTTCACAGACATTGCTGAAGCATTTGTCCAGAGTTTCAACAAGAACTACAAACGCGAGAATCAAACTGAAACTGAAGTTATCATACTACGAAAAGCATTTTTACCAATGAGCAGGAGAATAAGCAATCATTCACACTCTTTTAACATCAGTTTAGACAAGCGTAGATTCATTAATATTTGCAGGACTTAAAAGGCAGTATTATACTGCCAGTATATTCTCTGTCTATACTAAACTGAAAGAACTAGACAATGTTAATCCAAAGTACTGGAACACCCATATCTCAACACATACTAACTAACACACCATGCTGTATCCATGTGTAGTTCAATCATGGTCACAAGCTAAGACACTGCACAATTCTACAACTAAAGACTTTTGACTTCTGTTGTCTCTATTTCTGTATTGTACAACTCAGTTTTCGCTACACATATACTTTCTGAGACTGAATACATAAACCCCACATGGAAAAAATGTTGAATTTGCAGATTTCCACGAGCAAAAAAGAAAGAATGGTCACTAATATGTTGGGAGCAAGCTAGAGATATATATATATTGTTGTTATAGCACCAAAGAACACAAATTTACCGTCTATACTGAGTGGAGTTAATAGTTTTGACAGCAAAGATATTTCATTAATACACATTGGAATCAAAACAGATAAAGAGAATGCAAGAAAGTAACCTTGAATGAGATCAAGCATAGCAAGCTCATTCTCTGATCCATCAAATACAAGCACGAAATAGAGAGTAGCATAGTGTTTGTACACAAGCCGAGAATCCTGCAAAACCATCATCATTCAAACAATCAAATACAAAGTTTTGATGTACATTGAGAAACTCAAAGCATTTGAAATCATGAAGAAGGCAGGCAATACCGGGCCAAACAATGAATCAATCTCCAGAAAATTGCTTACGTTCTCAGGTCTACTGCTCAACACTGTAAACACACACACACACATGATCGATGTATAATAGGTGATTGTTGATCGGAATCTGGGAAAAAAAATTCAAACCTGAAAACACGCCGCGGATGAGCTCTTGTTGTTTCTCTACAGACTAAATCCCAAAAAAAAAAAAAAACAAATCTGAGAATCGGTCGTAGTAAGATACAGTTTTTGAAAATTAAGAGCTATGTATCAGAAAGCACCGGACCAAGAAGTCGTAGAATTTAGCTAGGCGTGGCTTGCCTTGTGTGTTCATCATCATCACCGCCTTTATCATCTTCTTCACAAATCTCTTTCTCCCCTCAAACTCTCCAACACTCCGATCTCGTTCGTATAACGAACAACACAGGCCTATGTAATTCAACTCCTCTAACCTTCTGTTCTGCACAGAGGCTTTCATAACTAATTGGGAAAATTCCACGTTTTTCTGACCATCAGACTGAGTTAGAGTTTTCCGAATGTGATCACTAATGAGAAACTTCCACGTGCCAACATTTTCGAATTCCCTAATGAAAACCAAACAGTGGTACCCTAGTCGTAAGGGTTAGCTTGAAGCAACACATAAACCAATATTCAATTCTTGTTGTCAACAGAGTTGTTGATGTTTGACTAAACGAAGATGAAGTTATATCTTAGGCCTCATTAGAAAACCTAAGGCCAGACTAGTGGTTGGTATAGTCCTCTAACGATTAGTTGGGCTTCGGCTTAAACACTCTCGGTTAACAAAAAAAAAAAAAAAATCGACTCTATGTACATGTCATAAACTATGCTCTTGTCCTTAGTTAAGACTATATTTCAACTTTTCTCTTTTGTATTTGTTGATAGTTGATGTCTTTTGCTCTGAAAATGGATGCATCGGGAACATTTTTCTTGTTGTAGTGAATAAACAGCTGACTGATAAAGAAAGAGTGATAGCTCCATTGGAGAATCCTAATCTCCGTCAGCTCGTAGATGAGTGTGTATATACTCCAATGAGATATGATCATAGCATTTACTTCATTTCTCTTGTACATATCTCATATTCGGGATGCCCTATACAATATGCCTAAGACTTAAGAGACCACCACTCTTTGTCTCTTTCTGTATTGTTAATGTCATTTTGCGATGCTCCAATGTTGCATACTGTTTTGATAAATGATAACAAACCTTTTCTTCAAGATAGACACAGCTTGAAGTTACCAGAACAACTAGAAAAGAAGCTGCGATAAACCAATATGTATTTTCCTTATACTTGACTTCTACAGTTTTAAGGATGCATTTTAGTTTATAAGAGATATGAAACATCTCTCACGGTTTGATTTCCATGACTAATACCAATAATTATATGTCACTTACTCGTAAAGGTGTATCTGGAATATAAATCTAAACCAAAATAATTAAGAAAAAACCCCCACCAAATCCAATATGGCTTGGTGTACTCAGACCAATCTTGATATTGTGCCAACAAACTCTTTGGTTAAGTTGTTTAAAGCAGCCAATATAGAAGACAAACTATTGCAACCGTTGATGTCAGTCAGTGCTTGTCCTGTCTGCATCAATCACACATTTCCTGTCCTGGTCATGTACATTTTGTACTGAAGTGTTACATTGGAGGTTACTTTGGTGGTTGTGGTGAAAACATTGAGGTGACCTTTTGTTTCGCTGACAATGTCTTGTTTAGTTTAATCAACCAGTTATTTGATTTAGCTAATTGTTTTGTCATACCCTATGAGCACACAATTTTTCAGGTTCTAATCAGTAATTATAAATGAACTTTTCAGTCAGAAAAGTTGGATAGAAAGATGATATGAAATTTTTTTGAGTAATAATGTCTGTGTACCAAAAAAAAAGTCTGTGAACCAACAAACTTTAAAAGCATGATTGAGAGAGCATTTGATAATCATCATTATATATACAAACAAAAAACAATAAACATTGACCAACTGTATCTTTGCTTCTGCATTAAAGTCATTGAACATTTGAAGATTAGTATTTTTATTAATATTCTAACTAGTCATTTGCATTCACATAACGAAGTTGAACATGAAACTACTGAACGCAAAATAGGAGAGAAATTTTTTACTTATTAGTATCATGCATGATTATCTAGTGAAATGGAAATCGAAGTAGATGATATGACATTTCATCTCCAGAAGGTCTGCTGAATCTAAACTACTTCTTCTCTGATTGTTAGAGCTTCCCTGAAAACTAAACTGACATTTTGCGTTTGGAGAACCGTCTACAGATGCTGCACCATTCTGGATAAAAAAGAGTTTCTAAAAAGTTCATGCATGGTGCTGCCCAGGATCGAACCGGAGACCTTTTGTGTGTAAGGCAAACGTGATAACCACTACACCATAGTACCAGATATTTTACACTATGATGTTTGTCAATAATATCCACATTCATGAATATCGGAAGTAGAGGAAGAGAAGATATGTAGCGAGCGTAGTACTTAATGTGTCCAAGTTAGAAAGAGAATGCTTGGACGTGAAGTGATGGCGAAGATGAACACGGAAAGTTCGTTGGAGGCAAAGGATATAGGGCAAGAAAGTGGCCGATCAGCAAGAAATTCGGATGCAAATTCAAGACACGGGTCTGTGACTCGCATGGGGTAACGATGGTCCACCGAGGCCGTGGACGTTAATAATATATACATAAATCAGAACATCTTGTACTTTTTGTATTATTATTATCATTATTATTATCTTTATCATTAAAAAGAAGATTGAAAACTTTATATTATATTGGATAGAAAGGAAAAATTAACTTATTGTATCATTTCTATGCTGGATAAATGGGTACAATATTCTTTTGATTATAATTTTTTTCTCTTTTCATAACATTTCGTATCATTCTGATATGGAGTTTTCTAATTTGGACCAAATATCTGAATTGTACAGAACATTGTAGAAAATGGAAGAATTAATAAGAAAATAGCATGAAAAATGCCTTAAAAAATATAGCATAAATATTGGTCTTGAGTCTTGAATGATTGAGAAATACCAAGGTCGTTAACTATAGAAGACGCAGAGTGCACAACCTTGTTATTGATGGGGAATGCGTGCTTCTTCGTCTTTGGGTTTTAGAAAGATGAAATTTAAAGGGGATAGCTCAATTATAAACAAGGTCTTCAGTGAGAGTAGGACAAATCTATAGCTCCAACATTATATCAAAGTAATTCGTGAATGACCACGTATGTTCGTATCAAGAAAGTTTATACATAGAGTTCGATCATGTAGCAGTCTAGTAGATGTGGAGATAAATTAGCTAGACAAACAATGTTTGTCCCCTTAATGATGTATATTTGATAGCTGTCCAAACTTCTTGATAGAAGATGGATATGCACATATAACTCCATGAATAAATGCATCAAGTTGACAAAAAAAAATGATTGGAACGGATTGAACAGATTAATCCACTTGCTAATAAAAGCATCAAGTTGATAATTTGGCTTTAGAGCACTCTCATTGATTGTATCTCAATATGGTTATCAAACTCAGATTTAAATGTATGTATTTAAATATTTATATTTTAAATCATAAAAGATGTTTCATTTGAGATATTTTAACTGAATTTCTTACATTTAAAAACATTCAATATGATAATTTAAGATACTTTTAGTTATTGATATAGTTAAAAATTTGTGAGATATTTATTACGTACTTTATATACCAAATTTTTAATTTTGTGAAAATGATGAGAATTTTTTATACCGCCTACTTCGATCCGATTGTTTAGCATATCTAGGACATACATGTTATATCTTACTCTACTAATTTGGATTGTTGAATAATCTATTGACTGCGAAATGACTTGGTTTAATTATTATCCATTCGATTGAAAGCTACTTCAAACTGTCGAAGTTTTTGTTTAAAAAAACATGCATATCGAATAAACTTTTAATGTTTCAGATTTATTAATTTTATAGAAATTATAACTTTATAATTGTATAAATAAAAGAAATCTTATAAAATCCTGCCTCTTATTATCAATTTTTTTCTCGTTTTTGTTTTACGCTTTTTTTTTTGTCAACTTTGTTTTACGCTTACTCTAAAATAATTGAGGATACCAAACCAAAAAAAAAAAAACAATTTATGATTTTTAATTGAGGATAGCATTGCGCCTATGACGCAGAAACCAAAGGAATAAGTCAATCGGATGATAAGTCTGACACGTGGCTGTTTAACCTTTCTCCCTAGTATATTAATCAACCAGAGAAAGACACATTACTTACCATAATCAGTAAACAAGAGAACTATTTAAGAGAAGAGAAGAAAAAGCAAGTTGAAAAACAGAGAAGACGATCTGATAGTGATAGATAGCCTGGAGGAATATTTTTTTCGAAGAATTAAAAAAAAAAAACACGAAATTATTGTCTTCACAAAATACGATCCATTATCCAGCTGAGGAAAGAGGAAGAAATGGGGCGTGTGGACTACCTAGCGATGAAGACCGACGTCGACACGGTTGCTTTGGTCAATTCCGACGTTGAGGAGCTCAAGATCGCTGCCAAGAAACTCTTCAGCGATGTATCGAAGCTAGGTGGAGCAGCCTTTGGTGTTTCTTTCGTCAAATGGATGGCTTGCTTCGCTGCTATGTGAGTAGTCTTCTCTCTTCAGATGGATTTTTTTTTTTTTGTTTAAGTTTCTCATACGAACGAAAGATTTGATTTTTCTTTGTGGGTTATCCGACATTCGGCGATTGCATAGCATTTTTAATGTTGGGTCAATCGGAAGTTGGGAAATTTGAGATCAGATGATTGATTAGAAGATTTCTTACTCTGTTTTTAGAGATTCTGTTTTTCTTTTTTGTGGTGGTTTGATGCAGTTACTTGTTGATATTGGATCGTACCAATTGGAGAAGCAAGATGCTTACATCACTCTTGATACCATACATCTTCCTTAGCCTTCCTGGTGTGATTTTCAATTTCCTTAGGTAAACACAATTTTCAAAAGAATAAATCTCACAACATGTTCTTACACAACACTGGTCAAGTCTATGGTTTGCATTGGTTTAAAGTGAAAGTTTTACCCTCTCTGCTATCAGTGGAGACGTTGGGAAATGGATTGCTTTCGTTGCAGTTGTACTCAGACTTTTCTTCCCTAAGCATTTCCCAGGTGATGATTTTCTCCTCCTATTACTCTTCTTTTACATCTTCGTCTATTGTTGTCTTCCTTGCTATATGATTTTTATTGCTATAAAATAGCTGAAACAAACTTCAAAGTCTCACACTTTTTTGTTTGGTGGTACTAAAAAAAATGGCAGATTGGCTAGAGATGCCGGGTTCTCTGATCCTTCTGCTAGTAGTTTCTCCACACTTCCTAGCTCACCATATACGTGGAACATGGATTGGCTCTGTCATCACCCTTTTCATAGGTTGTTACCTTCTTCAAGAACATATCCGAGTCTCAGGTGGGTTCAGGAATTCGTTCACGCAGCCTCGTGGAGTATCAAACACTCTAGGGATCATCCTTATCTTGGTCTACCCTGTTTGGGCTCTAATCGTTCGCGTCACAAAATAGACGTTGCCTCTTCCAACATCACCAAGTTGTTGTGTTGGCTTGTCCAATAAACTCCATGAAGCACTGGGCAAAACCTCATTGCTCTGCTTCTGTTACATGCCCATATATACTACTGTCTTAAGGCTCAATCAATGTTCCGTATATATATACTAAAAAAAAAAAGGAATCTCATTTTTTCAACTATTTGTTTGTACTTTTCAAAAGAAGAAAAAAAAACTATTTGTTTGTCTATTGTAATAAGAACTGTTTAAGCTCTGAATTTGTTTTGTGTAAATTGCTTTATGTATACCGTTTCGTATATGCAGCCCTGAAATGTTTGTCGTTTTCGTATCCTAAAAGCAGATTGAAACCACACGTTGTTTCAGAACTTAGGACTAGCTTTTCTTTATTGTTAACAGAACTACACGCTGTTCAATTTAAATAAAAACTACATGTCGTTTATATGTAGAGGACTTCCTAAAACCCTAGCCCTAGTTCAGCTTCCTATAAATACTCCGATCTCCGCCGATTTCAAGCATATGTCTTCTTCTATCTCATTGCTCAACCCTAATTAGAATCTCCGGCTTTGCTATTTTTTCTAGATGTTCGTTTAAATCGTATTGATTTCCAAATTCTCTTATATGTTTTTTCGATTGCATCTCTCTTTACTCTTATTTGATTGATCATGTTACTTATTATTGGATTTAATGAGAGAGTGAAAAGGGATTTCTCAGTGATGAACAAAACATAGATGACGAGTCCGATCAATCCATTCTTTAAATCGTGGGGACAAACGAGGCATTTGTCTGAGAGGAATCCTTTTTAATTCTTTTTTTCTGTTTCAGTTTATTTGATTTGTTTTTCAAAATGGTTTAAAAGGTATAAGGTGTTTTGATTTTTCAAAATAATAGGAGAAAAGGCATGATGAGGATTGTTTATTGTCATCTGATTTTTTGATGAATCAATACCTCCTACTCATTCTGAGTGCCTTTTTTTTTGTTTCTCAAAGTTTTTTTCTTATTTTGTCAAAATATCATATATGAATTGGTTGTAATTGTATATTTATCTATTCGACTTGTATTGAAAGTGATATTATTTTTTGCTAAACCCAAAACTTAGATTTCTAGCCTACCAGTCTTGTGGTTGCGACTTATTGGGATGACTGTATTAGAAGCTTGACCACGAGAAGTGATGCCAATGTTTACAGCAAAAATAAACGATTAACAAAGAATAAATTACATCAAATTAAATGATTTGCGTAGAAGCCCTGGAAGGTGAGCCCAATATTATTGATGCATCAATATTACACAATTGAAAAACAGATCCATAACACCATAACCAAACATTAATAAAAAGTTAATAACGATTAAGAATTGAGATTTTACCGAAGCCTTGCTCGGCTTGAGACCTTACTCACATGTAAAGTCTATTAGTATTGAGTTATGTAGTATTGTTAGCAGACGATGATTATGGAGTTTCATCCAATGGATGATCGCCACGGACGACGATTTTCTTGTCAAATTGTATTGAGACCTCTTCTTTGTATTATTGAAAGTGCTCCATAAATATATACTATATATTAGTAAATAATTTGATATGTTAAGTTTCATTTTAGCAGTTTGTAACATGTGACTGAAAGAGATGAAGAAGACTGAGTTAGTTACGTATTTGTTTGAACAAGTTATAATTAATGGATCCACCCACATTTTCTTTTGTTAAGCAAGAAAAAAAAACAAGTTATGATTAATATATTTATTTGTAACAATATTGGGAATTTGTTAAATTAATTTCCTTTATTTATGATGAAAAAAGAAGATTAGGTGCATTGGAGTGATGGTATGTTTCAGTATTATAGATGTAATATACTTGGCATTTTCTTCTTATAATTAATTTGAAGTTGACTAAGTTTTGTTGATTGGACTACGTTTGTTGATTGGAACTATATCACGCATAGCATTGGCAATTCATTTCGTCATCAGAACTTTTTTTTTTAACGTAGATAAAGTACACAAATTAATATAAATTTCATATAACGTTTTAGTTTAAGATTTCACTTAGTAATAATCAGATGGAGCGTGTGCCTGGATCGTTTGGCACCAGCGTCAGTTTCGCTCTGCGTATCTTCCAACTCGGTTTCTCTTCAGCTTCTCTGATCTCCATGTGCGTGGATTACGATTTCAATGAAGTCACGACCTTCTGGTAAAAATGTTAATTTGCATCAGCTCATTAAAGAGATTTGATTTTTTTTATCTTTCTTGTCTCTCTTTCTTAAGCTATCTGGTGGTTGTGATGGCTTATGTAATTCTATGGAGCATCTTACAAACGTTGGCCGATACATACTCTGTCTTTATGAAACAACTTCCTCACAAACCTAGAGTTCTATCCATAGTTCTTGCCGGTGATGTCGTAAGCAAATGCGAAAGAGTTTCTTTATCTCCCCTTAGAACACTCTTGCGCTTTATTCTTATTCATATTCTCTCTAATATATTTGTAACAGATACTGTCGTTTCTTTCTCTGAGTGGGGCTTGTGGTGCAGCTAGTGCGATCGAGATGCTTTTGTCTATTGATGCACCCATGTGCAGCGATAACCTCTGTATCAAATACTACGTCTCGGCTTTATTGGCCTTCTTGTGTTGGGCTCTGTTTCTTGATTCAGCTATTTTCAATTTTATGAGCTTATCTTCACTATTCTATTGACATAGCACATGCATGTACATGTTATTTTATTTACTTTAGAACCTTAGGCCTTATGTTTTACTGTGAAATAAATTTAATATTTTATCCGTTTATATAATACACATGTATTTCAGTTATAGTATTGATCTAACATTCTACATTACCCTAAACCAATTTGAAAATTATACCCTTTAATGAATTTAACTCAGAATTATAAAATAATCATATAATGTAATTTTTTATTTATAAACAATTGATTATTTTCAGTTGTTTATAGAAATAGTAAATTTAACACTTAAAATAGAGTTTTCTAAAAAAAAATTTCAAAATCATTCATTAAACTTATGTAATCAAATATTTCAATCGTAGTTGTATTATTTGGTAACAAAATCAGCTCATTAATCTTTTTGTGACATATTAGATGACAAATAATTATTTATCAGTTGTAACTTCAAAATTCATTTCAGCTGTGGCGATTGATACCAAAATAGTCAGCAATACACTATAATCTTTTATGTTTTTGATAACAATGTTCCTTTTTGAAAAAATAGTTTGTAACAATTTTAATATTTTTTTGTATTGATGCTTGTAAAATCTTTAATTCCATAAATAAATCATCATTGACTATGTTTGAGTGTATAATACATTTTAAAGAAGTTTATAAATTCAGATATAATATTTTTAAAATATAATAATTTAAAATGTACAACAAATATTATTTAACTAAAAGCAATCAATTTTATTTATCTATAAACAGTTATAAGAAAATAAAACTAAATTATGCCATTTAGATCGAATGTTCTAAACGATGGTTTTGTTTATTTGACCTCTAGACCTCGCCTAATTTCAGTATCTTAATCTTGTATTTAATTCACTTTTATCGATCAATATCAGATGACCAAAATATATATAATACACACGTTACAAATAAAATTGGTCGTTTTGACCGATAGCACGTTTTGAGATACTTAATGAGCCAATGAGATTGATTTCCACACTTGATTGAATATGTTTCCGATTTAGAAAAAAACCCTATCATGGTGGAAAGTGTGAACGAGATTCTTGAAGTTCAGAACTGCATCAGAAGATTTCCATGGCTTATTCAGATGGTGAAATCTAGACTATTCCATGAAGTATATGCAATCAACACATCAGAGAATTGATGTTACATCTGTTGTGATTGTATGATTTCTCATTATGCAAGTTCTGTCTCAAAAAGAGCGACCACAATAACCAATATCTTACCATTCAAGTAAACAATATTTTGTTTTTAACTATTTCAAAACAAAAAACTGATTTTTTATTACGTTCACACATTAGTTGATCAAAACAAGTTATCAACTCTAGGTTCCCTTTGACATGGAAAACAAGCTTTAATATGATTATTGGATTTTGAATTTGCATGCATTTAGATGTTCGAACAAGACAGGAGTAGGGAAGGAGACAATATCTAAATATATGGACATATATTGGATACCTTTTTTTTTTTGTGCAACACATATATTGGATACATATGTGATAAACAAGTTAACTATCGTCTTTACTATCAGCCAGATTCTGTTCCATTTAATAATTATGCAAAACAATAATTGTTGTAATGTTTTTTACTTTTTTCGGTGAGTTGGGACTATTCTTCATCATATCCATAAAAGTTGGGAGAAATCGAACAAAATCGCTTTTATTATATTTCAATTATTTGACGCACTAACTAAGAAATACAGTTCGGCGGATACGTGGGTGATCCTAATCCAGACAAGAGATCAAAGTCTTTTCAATTTTAGACAATTATAGTTCAACTAAAATATACTTCATTTTGGGGGAGAAATGTATAGAAAGTGGTAGGAAATAATAGAGGTTCATTTTAGCAAACATTAAAAAAAGAATAATAGAGGTTCATAACATATAATTGAAGCCTGTGAATTTTTTTATTGGGTCTGGTTAGACAACCATCCCACTTTAGATACTACAAAACAATTATTTTTGATCCAACGGAAAGCGATATTCCTCAACAAAAGCGATCCTAATCAAGATATTTATAATATTTAAATTGTACTTACGTTATAGTTTATAACAACACCAAAATAATTAGATACAGCGTTGTGGACCGTAATATTGTATAGATAGACATTCAATAAATTCGAGTTGGAAAAAAAATCGGGTTGGATTACATTATAGATGCACGTTCATACCAAAATTAAATAAAACAATTAATGTGACGCACGTAGATAGAGTTATTAATGACCCAAATCTCTCGTTACGAATGAATCTAAACGGGACCTGACCCGAACCGACTCAGTTAAGCTTCACCCACGCTTAAGGAGTTAATAAGTTCATGTTGCCTTCACGTGATGCTCCATAAACCAAGCTTCGTTGCACCCCATCCTCCGGAGAATAAACATCCGGCCACCTAAGCCTTGTCTCTTTGCTCTGATTTTGTTCACACACCTTGGACCTCTTTTGCTCCTTTCTTCTTTCCTTCTTCGCCACTTTCCTTTCTTTATCTTTCCCGTATTATCCTTATATTTTTCTCTTTAGTTACCATTTGCTTAGGCTCACATGAGGGTACTGTTGTAAATTCGGTTCGACAATAAGATTACGTGAGCTGTTCTGTCTGATTTTGAAACACTAAACGACAAAACCCAAAGTTACTTGAAGTTTCCGAATCACGAGGCTCCATTTCGCTAAACTCATTGTCTATATAAACCCCCACGATGCTTGCATCTCCTTTAAAACAAAGCCGAGATCTTCTCTAATCTCTATCTACAAACCTTCTTATTCTTAAACACACGAGTCAAACATACACGAAAATGGGAGCTTGTGGTTCAAGTGAATCTAGGAGAACAGACACAGCGAAGCTAATATTACCAGACGGAACGTTACAAGAGTTTTCATCACCTGTAAAAGTATGGCAGATTCTTCAGAAGAATCCCACGAGTTTTGTTTGTAACTCAGATGACATGGACTTCGACGACGCCGTTATAGCAGTCGGTGGCAGCGAGGATCTCCGGCATGGAGAGCTTTACTTCGTTTTACCGTTAACATGGCTGAATCATCCGTTAAGAGCAGAGCAAATGGCTGCTTTGGCGGTTAAAGCGAGCTCTGCGCTTAACAAAAGTGGTTGGAGTTGCGGCGATGATGCGAGAAACGTCTCTCGTGGTGAGACTAGAGTTAAGAGAGTGAAAAGAAATGGCTGTGGTGGTGGTAAAGGGAGGAGGAGGTTTACGGTGGAGTTGAGTTCGATAGCTGAGTAGGGGTAATTTGGTATGTGTAAATTGTAATTAGAGAGTTTGACTTTCTTTCTGTTTTATCTTGAAACATGTATATCGAGTTTTTTTTTTGTAAAAATATTTCTTTCGGGTAAATATTTCCACTAATATCAAAAGTCTAAGATTGATTACATAAATAATATACAAAAAAATTAAAATACAAACTTTTACATACACGAATGTATGTTTTATATCATTTAAAGAACAACAAAATCAAATTTTCAAAGAATAGTTTTATTCGCTAACTGATCATAAAATCAGTTAATAACCAATTCATATTTGATCTTTTTCTAGTGTGGTTTGTATGTAGCATTTCATTGTTGTTGTTAGGTTGGGGCATTTCAAGTGTATTCGGTTTGGTTTAGATATTTTGAGCATTGGGTAGTTTGTTAGGAGGTTAGAAAATCTATTTATTACCTGACCTATTTTTTGGTTTGGAGTTTGGTTTAGATAGTAAAACTAGAAACCAGGAAAATATTTGGTTCTCATTTGGTTTCGGATGGATTATTTAGGTTAAATAACAGATATCTGAGATAAAGTATTAAATAATTAAGATGATTTAAATAAAAATCTAGGATATTTCAGATTAATTTGTATATTTCGATAAAAATATTAAGATACTTTCTGATATTTTCGATAGTTCATATAGTTTTAATAATTTAGTTTTCTCTAAATAATTTTGGATAATTTTAATAGATTTTAAATTATAAATATATATTTAGTTATGTTATATATATATTTAATATTTTTATATATTCAGATAACTGTTTGATTCATAGTTTAGTTCAGTTATTTCAGATATTAAAATATATGAGTTATTCGGATACTTGAGAGTTTCAGTTTAATTTCAGTTTTGGGTCTTTTAGTTCGGTTTAGGTCCGGGTCTTTTACGAGGCCTAGCTATTGTAAAGAAAAAAAGTATCAGGAGACTGAAGTGAATTTGAGCTCATAAATTGCAATTGCTACCGCAACTTGATTAGACTCAAACCTCTCTGGCTTTTCTTGGTCAACACCGCGTAATAGTCCTTTTACATATTTACGTTTTTGCCCTCAAAAATCCATTATTTTTCATCAGATACCATAAAGTGCCATTCAAAAGTCCATTATTTTACATCAGATACCATAAAAGCCCACTAATGAGCCAGGTAAAATCCGGAAAACTTAGCTAAGTTCACATTAAGACATGATCTGACATTACTGTCTGAACTGAGATTGTTTTAGAATGTCAATTAAAATTTTATAATTTTCTTTTGAATTCCGTATAAATATCAAATAAACAGTATGCTAAGTATTTAGGTTTTAATTAAGATTAATAATTTAATTGAAAAAAAAACGAAATAATGATTAACAAAATAATCAAGAATAGTTGATATAATGTGTTTTCAGTTTAATTTTTCCATTTATGATTTGTTTCTAACTTAAGTTATTCCTTTTGATTTAGTTAGATATTATACTTCAGAACATAAATCAAAATTTCAATTTTGATATTTATAAACTTTATAAAGATACATTAAAATAATTTTTTAACATAAAATTGGTTTTGATCTAGATTCCGGAAAATAAGTCTGATTGAATCAGATTATTTTAAAGCAAGTTTAGGTCGCATCTAAAGGTAAACCGCCATAAATAAAAATAATTTAAAATCATTTAAATGACTATAATTGATTGAAATCAATTTAAATTATCATCAGTTTGATCTAAATCTACTGAGTCGATTAAATTGATTAATTTTCCAGTTTGTGTGTACATCCCAAAAACTGAGTTAACTTCATCAATGTATACTTGCAACTGAATTAAAAAATGAGAGAATGATATTTAGTTTTAAATCTAGATTTTTATTCACATTAATTTTAAAATAAATGCAATTTGGAAACACTGATAATCAAATCAACTTTTTAAGATATTTTCACACACACCTCGTACTAGTTGAAGAAAGTGTTAGGCACTAAACGGTGATTCGACGCTTACTGCCTAAAATGATTAAATGGATGTCTAAATTTTTAGTTAAACAGTCTGGACGTTTAATAATTATATCAATATACTTAATATATTTAGTATAAAATATGAAATATTTTCATTTATAAATAATAGTATATATATTATATTATTTTCATAAAATTTTATACTATAATATATTATCCATTATAATTTCTAAATAACAATTTATTTATTATTATCATATTATAATTATCTAGACGTGATCGGTACTGTAACAAAAAGCTTAGTGTCTTCGTGTCGCCTACGTCATCTAGAACAAATTTTAAAATACTGAGAAATAGAGATGTTTCAGAAAGTTTTGTTATCAAACTTCTTCTTCCACCAGTTCTTGACAGACATTTGTATATGAAAGTTGTATGTTCAATAGGATAAAATCCCAATCGGTAATATGGTATTTTTTTTTATATCGACATTGACTAGATTATAAACACATGATCATGAACGAGGAGAGTAGCCGTTGAGGGGCTATTGATTAGATTTCTAAATTATATAAAAGAATATTATATGGTTTCCTATTCTATTATTGTGCTCCTGTCCGAGTTTATTATCCACAAGGGCTTTGCAGTCTCCTTCAAATAAGACATTGGAAAAGCCCATGACGACGACATTCCGTGTCGCTATTAAGCTTTCGTTTCTGCTTCTAATGTTGTAGTTGCCTTGCTAGTTGTAGTCATTCGGCATTTGCTGAAGTCAATTATATAGTGACTGTTATGTTCGCTTTGCTCATTAGCGACCTATAACAAAGTTGTAACTACTACGGCATATTCGCTTTGTAGTCGTTGGCTACAACGAAACAAGTTTCAGTGACCAACGAGTACATGTTGATGGGCACATGTTTTTTATTGTCCGAAGCCCAAAATCAATTGTTATCCCAATATTAATTTTCTTACAATTTTAATTTATTATTTGAAAACAAGATCCTAGGACAATACCTTTTGTCAGCTAGTATATTATTATGTACACGATAACTGGCAAATGTCCAGCAGAGACCAAGTCAGAGTAAATTCTTCTTCAACTTTCCGTGGTTTTTTTCTACGCAGGAGAAGTTCATTTTTTATTTTTGGTCAAGCAGGAAAAATTCGTTTATAGTATTAGATTACTGGTACTGGTAAATTACTCATATACCACTTTCTAGCCTACCATTCCAGTTAATACATGTAACATATTTATCAAAAGAGAATTTTTCTTTTGGTAAAAGAGAAATCTTCTATATATAAAATATATATATAAATCCTCAAAATAGAATAATTGTCTTAGCCATGAACATACCTCAAAATACAAATCACTACAAGAAAACAGGGATTTCCTGAATTTTGCGACCACACCTGATCACTAAATATACTAACTGAATACCAACCGTTTAGCTACTTGTTTTATGACTAATTGTATTCAGTCACTAATTAGTCGCAATATTACGACTCTGAAAATTTGTCGCAAACAAAGCTATTTGTGACTATTTAGCTCTGATGTTGAGTCGAGAACTGTAGTCGGTCATCATCACAATTTAGTGACCGTTTAGCGACTGCAATAAGAATTCATTTTCGATGGCATATCGATGCAAAATACGATTACAAAACACGTGAAAATCACCATGAGTTTAGTACAACCGTTTTTGCGTGATTATCTTAGTCGCAAAAATCAGTAGGAAATCAAGTAGCAAACAGTCACTAAATGCTTTATATATAGAAATTAACCGACACCTTTATTTTCTCATCACTCACTCGTAGAAGAATAAATTCAAAGCGTTTTCAACATTAACAAAAAAATCGTGAACTACAATGGTGGGCAATAACAACAACTATACTAATTTTCGTGATTGGATGTACAAGAGGATCGATGAAGAAACGGGAATTTCGAGAGAGTTTGTCACGGGGTAGAGGAATTTATGGCGTTTGCAAACAGTCGAATTAACGCAGAGCAATGGCGGTAAGTTTTTTGCCCTTGCGTATTTGCGAAGCGATAAATTTCTCGGGGCAAAAATCTTGAAACATATATATAGTAGAGGATTTATGCAAGATTATTATGTTTGGTACAACCATGGAGAAGAAATTGATATGAGACTAGGAGCGAGTTATGTTGATCCGGCGCATTTAAGTGGTGGTGAAAAGTTGGTAATTTAGTAGAAGATAGATATGTTGAAATGGTGAATGATGCATTTTGTGATAATGTGAGTTATGATAATTATCAACGGGGTGATAATTATCAACCGGATGATAATAATCAATGGGATGATAATTATCAAAATGTTGTAGATCCGTTTCCAACCATTCAAAAATTCTACGACTTGTTAGAAGGAGCAAAAATCCTTTGTATGATGGTTGTCACGAAGGTCACTCAGTTATCCTTAGCTGCTCGAGTTCTGCAAAATAAGACAGATTATAATATGAGTGAAAAATGTGTGGATTCGGTATGCCAAATGTTAACAGACTATTTACCATGGAAACCAATCAACTACTTCACATTACGAGACCGAAAGGTTAATGCGTAATTTGGGTCTCCCATACTATACAATTGATGTCTGTGTTAACAATTGTATGATCTTTTGGAAAGAGGATGAAAGATGGGATAAATGTCAATTTTGTGATGCACCAAGATGGAAGCCTAGAAATGAACGGCGCAGGACGAAAGTACCATATAGTCGTATGTGGTATCTACCTATTGCTGACAGATTGAAGAGAATGTACCAGAGCAAGAAGACTGCATCAGCAATGAGATGGCATGCAGAGCACCAAACAAAAGAGGGTGAAATGTGTCATCCGTCAGATGCAGCGGAGTGGAAAAACTTTCAAGATCTACATCCTCGTTTTGCAGAAGAACCTCGTAATGTTTATCTTGGCTTATGTACGGACGGTTTCAATCCATTTGGAATGTCTAACAATCATTCGTTGTGGCCAGTGATCTTGACGCCATATAATCTGCCCCCGGGTATGTGCATGAATACAGAGTACTTGTTTCTCACAATATTGAATTCTGGACCGAATCACCCGGCTAGTCTAGATATCTTCCTCAAACCTTTGATTGCAGAGTTGAAAGAGTTGTGGTCTACTGGAGTTGAAGCATATGATGTCTCCTTGAATCAAAATTTCAATCTTAAAGCTGTGCTTCTATGGACGATAAGCGACTTTCCGGCATATGGCATGCTATCAGGATGGACGACCCATGGTAAGTTGTCTTGTCCAATTTGCATGGAAGATAGTAAAGCTTTTTATCTGCCTAATGGAAGGAAGACCTGTTGGTTTGATTGTCATCGACGATTTCTTCCTCATGACCATCCACAAAGGAAGAATAAAAAAGACTTCTTGAAGGGGAAACACGCTATGAATGATTTTCCACCTGAATCTTTGAATGGTGAGCAAGTTTATTCGGAGCGGTTAAATGGTGTCAATCCACCAAAAACATCTACGTGTGGTGGAAATGGTCATGACAAAAAGAAACCTGGATATGGGAAAAACCATAATTGGCACAAGGAAAGCATATTCTGGGAGCTTCCATACTGGAGGGACCTCATTCTTCGACATAATCTTGATGTGATGCATATTGAGAAGAATTTTTTTGACAACATCATGAATACTCTTATGAATGTTAAGGGTAAGTCGAAAGACACAATCAAGTCAAGATTGGATATAGCACTTTTCTGCGACAGGGAACATTTACATGTTGATAGCAATGGGCAAGCTCCTTTCCCTCCCTACACATTGGACAAGACCGCAAGAACAAGTTTATTGGAATGTGTGAAAAATCGGTTAAATTCGAGGCGGTTATGCTTCAGACCTAGCTAGGTGTGTTGATCTTCAGAATGGCAAGTTTTCTGGCATGAAGAGTCATGACTGCCATGTTTTTATGGAGAGGCTACTTCCATTTATATTTGCAGAACTCCTAGACCAAAACATCCATCAAGCGTTATCAGGTAGTAATTTTTTTCTTTTATGAAATTTGATATATTTATGTGTTGATAATTTGGGTTGTACTCATAGTCTGCAATTTTAATTTATATTGCAGGGTTGGTTTATTTTCCGTGACCTTTGCTCTAGAACTTTGCAAAAAGTCGGGTCAAAAGCTTAAACAGAACATAGTTTTGATAATCTGCAATTTGGAGAAGATCTTTCCACCATCATTTTTGACGTAATGCAACACTTGCCTATACATCTCCCATACGAAGCTGAACTAGGAGGCCCCGTGCAATATAGGTGGATGTATTATTTTGAAAGGAATTTCAAAAGTTGAAAGCAAATGCAAAGAACAAAAGATATCGGCAGGATCAATAGTTGAAGCATATATCAATCAGAGATATCTTTTTCTCGAACACTACTTTTCGACAATATACAAACGAAATCAAGGTAAATACATATATATGATTCATATCTTCACTTTTCATTTGTAACATGTTATTTTTCATCATTTGAGAAGGTTCACAAGATTTGATGAAGGTGAACTCCCGGTGTATCATGTCGAAGGAGTACATGATATATTTACTCAAATAGGTCGTCCAAGTGGAGAAATGCAAGAAATATGGCTATCCGGAAAAGATTATCGCTGCGCACATTCATATGTTTTGCGAAATTGTGATTATTTTCAGCCATTTGAGAGGTATATAATTTGACCATTAATTGTTATGCTATTTTTTAAATATATACTACTTTGATTTCTCATATTTGTGTCGGTCTAATATAGGATGTTCAAGATTATATCAGTGCAAAATATCCAGACATCTCCGAAAAAGAACTCTCTGTGAAGAGAGCCGATGAATATCATATATGGGTGAAAGATTATGTATGTCTTAGTAACTATACATGTGCGATAGTGTTTTGGTTCTTTATATTGATATATATATATATATATGTAAATTTATTTATACAGGTAAGCTACTGGAGCAACACACATCCTTTTCCTCTTTGGGTTAAAGATATGGCGAATGGACCTGTGAATAAAGCTAAAACATGGCCTATCTATTTCACAAGAGGTTTTTTGTTTCATAGGCAGAACCATGGCGAGGGAAGAAAAACTTGTAACTATGGAGTATGTGTTAAAGGAGAGAGTTATACAAATGCAACTGATGAAGCACATTACTATGGGATCTTAACTGATATCATACAAATCAGTTATGAGGGGGCAGTCGATTTGAGAATCACACTTTTTAAGTGTAAGTGGTATGACCCTGTTCTTGGTAAAGGCACTCGACTGAGCAACGGTGGTATCATTGATGTTCTTTCAACGAGGAATTACTCCAAATATGACCCATTTATTCTAGGTACGTTTTTAGATCTATATATATACTGATTGGTATCATTAACTTGCCTATATATATTTATTGATGATTTGATATTACACAGCATCACAAGCAGAACAAGTTTGCTATATCCCGTATCCGTATGTAAAAAAACCAAAGAAGTTGTGGCTCAATGTTCTAAAAGTGAATCCGAGAAGATTAATCATTGGTGGAGAATATGAAAATGTTGCCCCGGTAACGTTACAACAAGAAAATGATGATGCTGTTCTGATGACTACAATTGAAGACTTAGGATTCGAGCATTTGGTACATGCTAGAGAAGAACCAATAAATCTTGATTTCGAGGTGGCAGATGGAGAACCAAATGACGAATTCTTATGTAATTTATCATCTTCCGATGATGATGAAGAGGGAGAAGAAACCTATTAAGTTATTGAGGCAATATGTAATGATATATTGTTGAAACATTAATCTTATTAGTGTGTTTTTGCTCAAAAAAAAATCTTATTGGTGTGTTTAAAAAAAAAAAAAAGTTTTTAGCTGCCAAACCAAAATTTTTATGTAACCCACGTAAAAATTGAGCCACTAAATCTAAAATTTTTAAGTCACCCGCCTAAACCCAATAATTAGGCGCCTAAACCCAATAATTTTCGGCCCATTTACTATCCTTAGATGTTTAACACAAACCCTAATACGTTTCTTCTCTAACCCTCACACAGCCTCCTCTCTAACTCACTCTATCTCAACCTCTCTAACCGGCGATTTGACTGAAACTACTACCGATCTATCTCCGGCGATGGGTGGAAAGAGGAAGCGCCATTTTGTGGCACCAAAATCGACGCTTAATAGAACGCCAAGCCCATTACCGACTCAGTATGATTTCGTCCCTAGGGCTACAACGTCGAATGTTCCACCGGTGGTTCTCCCCAACAACAATCCGGCGCCGTCGGTTAGGGATTATCCTCCTCCGAGGCAGCTCTTTCCGGCCTCCACTTACCCATATTCTGGATCTGCTCCGGTCCCTCAAACTCGAGCACCTCAGTCCTCTGGCGGTGAAGCAACTTCAAATCATCAACCTAGGCGGAGACAATCTCCATCTCCTCCCATTGAAGAATCTCCATTGTCTCCACTTCATGGAGCTCCATCGCCTCATAGTTCTCAGGCACAAAACTCTCATGAAGACCAGAAGATTTTGCTGAGTTCGAAGATCCAGTTGAACCAGATCTCGGAGGACGTGATGGATTCTATAAACGCGATGCTAGCCCAACCAGGCCGAGCGGGAACGGTCCTGTCTCGCAACCTCGAGCCTGGTACAACATGGTATGGTTGCTCAACTTTCTATCTGTTGTTGAGTTTAGTATGAGTTTCTCATATCTGCTTGTGGTTTAGCTTGATAAAGGAAGAAGCTTTTTGTTTCAAAACTAAGAAACTAAATAGTTCAGGAAGAATTTTACAAAAAAAAGCTCGGAAGAAGCTTTACGTTTGATAAAGGAAGAAGCTTTTTTTTTGGTTCAGTTGTGAAGATTTTTACACATGTTAATTATTTGATTCAGTTTTGTTTGAGTTTCTCTTCTGAGTATACTAGTGTCTTCTCTCTGCTGTTAGTGTCTTCTCACTTCTTGTTTGAGTTTGAGTTTGCTAATCGAGAGTCTTTGGTTTTTCTCTTGTGTTGTAGGTTTGGTTATGACAAGTCCAGGTTGACCGTAAGATATCCAAGATTTTGACCAGGAAATTTAATCAGCCATTTTATAGCTGGTCACGTGCCTGACACGCACAAGAAGGATACTTCCTTGAATTTGCGGTAACCTTCTCTATCTAGTACATTCTGTTTATAGTTCTTTTTTGTGATGACTAACACATTTTTCTGTTGTTTTGTAGAAAACACACACATGGGATCCCTTGCTAACCGGTCTTGTTCACGAACACTTTGAATCCATTTGTCCGCTTCGATTGAAGGGTATGGTGAGTACTGTCAGGACCTCCCGAGAGCAACCTAATTGGATAGGAGATACACTCTGGGAACAAATGACTGCTTATTGGGACACTGGGGCAGCAGTGGCAAAGAGCGCCAAAGCATCAGCAGCTCGATTGTCTGACCGTAATGGTCTTGGTATTCACAAGCATAACTCGGACAGAAGTCCTATATGCAAATCGAACAAGAGCTGGTGAGTCCTATTTTCTTTGTCTCGTTGTCTCTAACACTTCACTCATGTATGTCTTTCTGCCATTTCATTTCAGACAGTGGAGTTGGGAAGACCAGTGAGTTTTGGTGAAGTATTCATCAAGGCTCATACAAAATCAGATGGAACCTATGTTGATTTCAAAGCAGAAAAAGTTATTGAGGTTTACAAAAAGAAAAAGGGAGAGAAGTTGGCTAACCTTGAGCAGGATAACACTGAAATCTCAGATGGGAGTCAGCCAATGCTAACAATAGAAGAGGACAACGAGCTGTTTATTCAGGTCTAGTGTTTTTATTTTAAATATTGTACAGCCTTATGATTTTGCATTAAGAGTTTGGATAATGTTTTCTAGCTTGGAAATTGATTGGTAATGACAGACTCATTATTTTCTTTGTTGTAGTCAACCTTCTGCAATGACAGGGGAGACATTTATGGTATTGGAAGCCTGAAAAAGAAGCTTAAGAGAAAACAGGGTGACCGAGAAGCTCCTTTTCTTTCATGCACATGCAACAAAAGCTTGAAGAAGCTGAACGCAAAATAAGAACAAGCGACCCTTATTGCCAAGGCTGAGGAAGACCGTGCTCGGGTTGAAGCTGATAACCAGGCCAAGATGGCCGAGTTCAACATTATGCACAAGTATATGCTTTAACTGACCCCAAATACCTTGCTTTCATTGCCTCAAGCATCATCTCCAGCTCCTGATCAGTAAAACACTAACTTGTGTTTATCTTAGCTTCTAATATTTATGTTAACTTGACTATCTTTTGGTGTTATCTTTTGGTGTTTTGGTATTTTGGACATAAAACAACTCAAGTGTTGAGTTGTTTTTCTCTTATGTATCTATTTGGTATTTAAGATTTCAAAACGTTAATCTACTTTAAATTTCTTCATTTAGCATTGTAAAATGAGTAATCCCACAAATAAAACTCATATAGACCAAATTAAATAAATACCAAATTTCAAATTTATGCTCGTTATTTATAAAATGCGTAGCCGTAGTCACGTATCAGTCACTAGGTACGTTAGTAATCAGTCGTACAACATGGCAACAACAGTCGGTAAACAGTCACAAATTAGTGACTGCATAGACGACTGAATACTTAGTCGCTAAAATCAGTCACTAGTCAGTCACTAAAAAACGTCGTAATTTAGCGACTACTTCTGCGACTGTTGAATGACTAATCCTTGGGTAGCTAATCAGTCGCTAAATACCGACCGATCAGCGACTGATTTATTTTGCGACGAGCACTATAACGACAGCCTTAATCGGTCACTAATCAGTCGCTAATCGTGATTTAGTGACTGATTACCTACTATTTCTGCAGTAGCAAAAAATCGGTTTTCTTGTAGTGAATCTATCATTCATATAATTATTAATAGTCCACACAAGTGATTAAGCTCACTTCGTAATATAAAACCTACAAACACACATACACACTTCATAAACATTTAAAAAAAACACTTCATAAACATTTATTAATAGTCCACACAACTGATTAAGCTCACTTCGTAATATAAAACCTACAAACACACACACACTTCATAAACATTTAAAAAAAACACTTCATAAACATTTCGAGAAATAACATGACAATATGAAATAAACATAAATTAATTAAATTAAACGGTCATCATTTGCCGAAACTCATGATAATCAAGAACTCCATTACCATCAATATCGTAATAATTTATCATTGCTTCACACTCTCCATACGTTCTTGATTCCCCTAACTTCGTAAGCATATTTTGCAAACCCTTTGGTGTTATGCATCCTGACCCTTTCTCCACCTCAAACATCTCAAACGCCGTCTTCAACTCTCCGCCGCCGTCACCGTTACCGTCAAGATCTCTTCTTGTCATCAACCCAACGAAATCCTCAAAACCTAAAGACCCGTCAGCGTCAGTATCAACTTCGTTTATCGCCTCTTGAGCTGCCTCGTGGGTTATATATTCACCTACGGATCCGAAGTAGTCT
Source organism: Brassica nigra (assembly GCA_016432835.1). Classification (NCBI taxonomy): domain Eukaryota; kingdom Viridiplantae; phylum Streptophyta; class Magnoliopsida; order Brassicales; family Brassicaceae; genus Brassica; species Brassica nigra. The sequence continues at coordinate 7,008,458 of CM028247.1, read as the reverse complement.
CTGAGCTCAAAGGCTGAGATCTTACCGTCGCTGTTGACATCGAAGTGGCTGAAGACTCGACGGAGCTCGTCATGGGAGTTGTAACTTTTTGTGTTGTTGTTGTCATCGGTGTTGCTTCTTGGAGAGTTTAAGCTTGAAGAAGAATTGGATTTTGGTGATGTCCCTCGTCGGTTTTGGAAACTTATGTTTAGTTTTAAGGCTTTGGTGGAAAACCAATTGAAAGATTTGGAGGAAAGTTTATCTTGGTGAGTTTTCATGTTGGATCTTTGATATTATATGGTGTGGTGTTACTTAGTCTTTAACTCACCTCTATATATAGTATGATAAATTCACCATAACAATATATATTTTAAAAAGCATGTAGATAATTGTATATGAGTTTTGTTTGTTGCGATACCATCGTGTCCGGATTTTAGTTTTATTCACATTTTGTTTTTGGACAATCACTCGTTATTAAATTAATATTATTTTATACTATTTACAGATACACACATAATCATACCAAAATACGGAGCTGCATGGACAGTAGGTTTTTAGATCTCAGTTGAAAACTATAAACAGAGAACTAAAATAAAAACTGGTGAGTTTATCTCAGTCAAAATATCAGAAATATATATTGTGAATTGAAGTTGCATTTTGAAATCTGACTTTTTTTATTAGAAAATGTCAAAATCCTAGCTGGTGTGATAGAATCGTGTTATCTTTATATGCTGACTGTGGTGAAAGAAACAAAAAAAAATAGAAATAAATTTTACAGTTTAATTTTGAGAAAAATGAAGATGTAAATTAAACAATAAGACGGTATGGATGTCATTTAATTTCCAAGGGAACCAAAAAAGAGGTCCATATTTTCTCTCCAAGGGAATTTCGTAGAAGGTGCGTTGAGACTTGCGTGGTGGTGTAAACTACAAGATTAAATGATTAGATGTGAAAAAGACAAAACAATGTGAAATTTCATCGCAGCTTCCTCTAGTGTTTATTGATTCAGGTCCATTCCTATAATATTCGACTGACTCTTCTTGTTGCATTACATTTGAAGTAATCAATCATTAGCTTTTAGGTAACACTTTTATAATTTCGAGATTCACCAACTTAGTTTGATGCATAAGTAATCACCATTAACTGATGCATTCTTATTTGGTGATCTTATTTCGATTTTATGATATCTTAAAAACTATATATGATTCGCACGCAGAGTGACAGAAAACCAGTTTCTGCCTAAACACTATTGTTTTATTTCTGTTACAACTTTCACTAAAAACAAATTTATCCATGTCTTATTTAATGTATGTGTTATTATAGTCGATGAAAACAGAGTTTACCTAAAAACTCCAAAAGAACACACAAAAAAACGTACAAGACAAAATGTTAATTCTGCCTAATACAGTGGAGCCCATATAAGAGAAGTCCTAGTCTCTCATATGCATCTCTCAGTAACTGAAACTCTCAGCTTTAGCCGCCATGGTTGGATATGTGGATTTGAGGGTTTGTAAAAAGCATAGGATTGTAATTGTAAGAGCTATTTAGTGATCCAAACAACTGGTGTAATAGTTAGAAGTGAACACCAATGTAATATATTTTTCACTGAAAGAAACTTAATTATATCAAACATATAAGAATACAAATTTGATTTACAATGGAGGATAACATAGTTACTGCCATTGTCATATAACATTATCACAAACACAGTATTATATATATAATTTTTAAAATAAGACACTTGCTGATAAAATAACAATAATTTGAAGTTCATTTTCGACACAAATCATAACTTAGAGATTTGAACCAATGTTTATGTATACATAAAATTTTTTAAAAATATTAGTTTATATATGTACTCAAAACCAGCTTAATTAAATATTGTAGATACAAAATCTTTTTGGTTCATTAGCTATTGATTTCTATAAATATATTCAAAAACCTGTAAAAATTACAAATCAACCTGTTAATTAAAGCAATTATAAATATGTAAGCGTTTCTAACAGAATACTAACCGCTAACGATTAAACTATCTTTTAAAAAAAAACTATCTTTGATCTAAAGCACATGATTTATTAGCTTCTAACAGATGTCAGTTATGTATGTGCCAAATGCAAAAAGTTTGATATTGTGATAGAAGATAGTAGTTCATTCCAAAGAAGGTTTAGTTGCCTATATAAAACATTTTGGTTCAGTAATATAAAAATGTAAGATAATCATTTGGATTATTCTATAGCCTTGATACCTATTAAGTTACATATATTTCTAGCTCAGAACTAACGGAAAATAAATAAATTGGTAATACCAATGGATAATGAATGAAATGGTAAATATACTTTAAATATATTATTGAAAATCCCTTTGAACTTATAATATAAAATTATTTATTAATTAATATGCCTTAAAATGATGATTCCTTAGTCATTAATTTAGGTATATTCAGATTCACATAATCATTTTTGGATATGATCCATTATTTATCATAGTACACATTGTGTTTCGAATTTTAGTAGATCAATTTAAGAAATCAGCATTGACTAGTCAAAAAAAAATATGGGAGAGAAGGAGAAAGTCTCTCAAATGATAAACTATCAAAAACTTATGACAGATTTATGTAATATGAGTTTAAAAAATGGTTTAAATTTTATAAAAATAATTAAATTTAGTTAAGTAATTGAATTGTAAAATATTTATTTTTGAGTTTAAACAATCAGATGAAAAACTCTATGTATCATAATCTATATAAATAAAGTTATTATTTTTCTTCTCACTATGCCCATTTGCTAAGAGAAGTTGTCTAAAAAATGACAGCAAACCATAATCATAATTTTTTAAAAAATCACTAATTACTCCACATTTTTCATTTTCTTAATTTTAAAACCAAATATATTAATAAATTTTTAATAATCCGTGAATCATTAATCCAATAGTTTATTTTCAATCCAACAAATAATTGACACCGATCTAAAAGTTATTTTTTCTGAACGATATTTTTCACGTTTTATTTACGCAAACCAACGAAAAATTAATACTTTTTTAAAAAATATTATAACTATTTTTTTCACGTTAACAAGCCTTTTATGGTCGAAGCACTGTGTTCTAATAGTCAAGGTTTAAAAGTTTCTACACCCAGATCTGAGGTTCGAATTCCAGACGACGCAATTTTTACAGGAAGAGATTTGTGTTTCAATTCGCGGAGAAAACGAATTATGCAGAAAAATTAGAGGAAAGGCTTACAAATGATCTTCCGCATGGCGAAAGAAATACCATCAGGAATGAATTTCATAGGACAACTCAATGTGATGCAGTCAGGGGTGAATTTTCATAAGACAGGTAGTATTGGCGGCTATAATATCGTATATGTAATCTTTCTTATAATTTGTAATTGCATAATTAACCAGACATAATTTTTACAATATATAGATATATATATATATATATATATATATTTTTTCACGTTTCATTAACCTCTAGTCAGGAATAGAGAGGCTTAATGGGCCTATATCAAATGTCCAGTGAGCCGTTATATGGCCATCTCGTATGCCGAAGCCTTCAATGAAAAATATGTTTGCTTCTTTCCTAAATTCTTGTTAGTCGTACAAGAAAACAAGCGAAAAATCGTAGGTGCGTTATGACCAAAAAAGAAGGGAAAAGGAATCATCTTGCCAAATTTTATTACAACCGGATTAGTCTCGTCAGAGTTAGTTAGGCTGATCTTTGGCATATTGTCCACAAGCCTAATATGCGACTCATATCATATATGTGTAATGAGAAAACTTGACTTTTGAGCGTTTTAGATGTACTTATAAGATTTCTCTTCCCCACAAATATTATCAATACGAATTATTTTGTGTTTGAATCATGTATATATATAATATAGTAATAAAAAGTACATGATACTAGCAATTTAATGCACGATATTAACAAACAATTTGTTTATATACCTTTAGGATAGGGAAACAAAAATTGAGAGTAGAGCACGAAAAAACGAGGTGGAAACGGAATTTAAAGAAAGATGAAAATCGTGTTTTAGTAATGTTTTGGGTATGTGAACAACCTATTTCTCCTTTTCAAAATTTATATCGCAAATGTGTTTTTATTTACTTATATTCTAAATGGGAACTGAGGTTTAAATTTTATGTCTTTTTTCTAGTTACTATCTTTTTTAGCAAAATATATATAAAGACAATGCTGATTAAGTATTTCTTTTGTTTTATAAAGAGTGTCATTTTGACATTTTTAACACAGATTAAAAAATCATTGAAATGTATTTATATTCTTATTGGTTATATTTATTTACTCAATAATATTTAAGATAAATAAAATTATTTTAAAATTATTGTATTTTGTAATTAATATTAAATTTAAAATAAAATATAAATTTCATTAGAACTATAATATAAGACTATTTGTGTAATTTTAACCATGCATCTGTGGTCGGGTGGTCATGGCGTTCCATGGATCCCTAAAGGGATCCGAATTCGAATCCGCATCGCACCAGATTTCCACACGCGTGGTTATAGGAGTTTTTCACATTCTTTCTCCGGGAAATGGTTTACCATTTTTTGTGTAATTTGTGTAACAAAAATATCAAATAACACTTTTTACGAAACATACGAAATATTCAATTTTTTGGTATTTTGTGAGAGTTAAGTACTAACATATTCCCATATATTAAGCATGGTATTTTATACTATCTACAGCTCATGTTATATTAAATTTCTGAGTTGACCTGTAAAAAGAATCTAAATAACATGCATGTTCATTGGTATACCATATTATTATATAATAATCCGTAGAGATCCAGACTCAATCCTCATTGAGTCCACGCATAAATTCTTTATACTTGTTACAAGCTTACGCAAACATATATTTTGCATGTGCTTATTTAATCATTCAAGTATTTTCTGATAATATAATTGCACATATATAATATACGACACATCATTGCGTATACCCATTTACGATGACGTATATATACAATATATGTTTATAGATCACGTAAAAATATTGTTATTTATCTGTATAACTCTACGTGAGTTCTGTTTACCCTATATGGACGATTCAAAGCTAATATTCCTGTATACATTATTGGGTATAGAAACATTAGAACTCAAACATAGACTAAGACCATATAAGTCGCCAATGTAGCTGTGCTTCCTTGTTTAATCACAAGTATAGTAGTCGACAACGCGCTGACTTGTTGACTTTTTATGTGTGAATGATCAACTACACGACAATCTCACGAGACTTGGCCGGCGAGTTTATTTCATTTCTTACACAAAATACTGGATACTATATTGTGCACTCGATCAACATTAAGTACAATGATCCAATCGAAATATAGTGGTATTATTGACCAGACAGCTCAGGGATGTTGAATCGAACAAAAAAACTTCTGCAACTATCATGAGTCATGACAATATATGGTCGCTATAATCAATATGTTAAATCATATTCAATAATTGTACTAAATTATTTTCTTTTCCATAACGTAAACACGATATGTTGAATATCGGCTATCAAGCTATAACTTAATTCACATATCAGAAAATATATTGTAATTCACTGTAAGATGTCATTAGGCTATCGAAGAGATGAAACATCTCAAAAAAAATCCCGATTATTTAATTATCTTCACAAACACAATACAGAGAAAGTTAGGGAGAAAACATATTTTTAAAAATAGAAAACATATAGTTCCGCTTAATAATCAGAATCATCATTATATTTGTATTTTACAAACTCTATACAAAGGATGTTGATCGGAAAACAATATTTCAATGACGCTGTTCATTTAAAGATTAGTAAACTTAAATATTTAAAAGTAGTATTAGGGTTTATAGGTTTGTTTGTTTATAAGGTCAACAAAATGCAATATTGTTAAGATCGGTTAAGCCGAGTATATTAATATGTATAAATACAGCGATAAGTATGAGTATTAAATTTTGTTAATTTTTTTAAAAAAAATTTCAGACTGTTAATTTTTAACTTTAGATTTTCCGAGAAGCCTAACATCTCGAACTTCATATTAACTTGATCATATTAAAATTATGGGGGACTATAAATTTAAATTCAACAGTAAAAAAAGAGATGTATTGAAACTTCATAGTTCATAAGCCGAAAAGCTCTCATACAGTCATATTTATTATTTATTACATCCTTATTCCTTAGGCTCGCCGTAGTACATTCGGTAGATATATTCACAATTACTATTACGGTATAAGCATCGAAAGTATGTTACCACCATCACCAAACTAATTACATATCCAACTATCCTTCCTATTATTGTATTCAAGTATGAGTATTCATCTTCACTTCCAGTATATGTATTTTTAAAAGAAAGAAAAGTAACGTCTAGACTCTAATTAATTTAACTCTCGATGAGATCGAACCGTGGCTCTAACAAATCATAAGGAGACCAAAGCGCATCGATCGGACAAGGCATACCACCGTCTAACCTCACCCAAGGCTTCCCTTTCCCACTCCAATGCAACAAACTCACTGGACCTGGATGCAAGTCCCGGCACAGTCCTCTGAAGTTGTCTCCTCCTAAACCGTGCTGGTTCCACCGGTGATCCACCGGAGCTATGTTTCCGGCGAAGACAAGTAAAAACGGGGGTAAAGATCCCAACTCGTAGATTCTGATCCGTTTCTGTAACTCCATCCACTCGATGATCTTCCTCGTGTAATCTCCTTCTCTCCATTTCTTCAACTCGATGACCATCACTCCAGTGTTGAAGTAGCACGGTGAATGGCGGCGGTTGAGGGAGAGCGTGATGGAGAGAGAAGGGTTTGACCAGAAAGTCGGCGTGAAGTAAGTGGTGAAGTTCGCGTTGCAATACTCAGGCGCGGCCAAGACGACGTCGCTGGGGATGTGAGTGGTGAAGAGCTTGGAGACGTCGTCGACGAGTATGAGATCCGAGTCTAGGTATACGACACGTGAGAGGCACGCGGGGAGGATGTCGGCCAGGTAGTTTCTTGCGTAGTTTAGGGGAGAGTCGAGCGCTGATCTGATGGAGGTGGAGATGAGGCCAGAGATGGCGGCTACGTCGTAAGGGTAGATCTTGAATTTCAAGTATGGGAAAGAGGAAACGACGTAGTTTTGGAGTCGGTGGGTTTGTTTTGAAGTGACGAAGTGGAAAACGATGTTTTGAGGACAAGACGAGTGTTGAAGGACGGAGAGGATCACGGCCATTGAGCCACGGAGGTAAGCCGTGTCTAAGGTCATTGCCACGTGAACGGCTTTGTCTGAACATACGAAACCCTCGTCGCTTTCGATGGTGAGACAGTCTGGTGAGTTGAAGAACTCTGGAGCCTCCTTGAATCTCTCTCCAGCAGCGAAGGAGGAGGTGGCGAAGATGGCGAGCATGGTGAGGTATAGAATATAACTAGCGTGCATTTTTGCGTTAGAGAAGATGTTATGCATATGCTTGTATTTATTACATTTGAGATAGAGAAAGAGACAAAGACAGGAGAGAAGTTTCTTTAGGAAGAAAAAGTGAACCAGTTTCAAATCAAAAGGGGGTTAATGAGAAAGTCAATGTTATTGAATGAAATTGTCGGCGAGACATTATTCATTTATTTTAGGTAATCATTTTTTTCTTTCTGCAAAAAAAAACATTATTAAATGTTGTTATGTTTCCTCGATATTTTGATTTGGCGTGTTGTCTCCCGCCAAGGAATAAAAAGTAAGTTCAGGTTTTAAGTTGTTAAGTATGGTAATTGGTTAGTGGTAACTCTCTACCAATATTTTGGACCGATTCAATCTTTATTTAGCTATATAAACATTACTATTTCCTATAATCCTATTTAAGATTTTCTTCCACGGAGCACATCTAAATGTATAAGCCATAGAACACGCACAAAAGTTATCTACATTTAAAAGAAATTGAGATCGATATACATATGCATGTCATGTGCTCTTTTGTTATATTTTAAAAACTTAAGATCGAAATATGTTCAGTCAAAAAAGATGCATATGTCATATGTGTTCCTTTGTTGTTGAAGTTTGATGTCTATGTTTGTACGTGACACATTTTGAGTGGTCGTGTAAGCACTATCACATTTAATAGGAGAAGCCATACGTGTCAAGGGTTAATAGATTTACTCACTCTTATTAACTTTGTCTATCGAATCACCCCTTTCCTCTCCCGTGAATTATTCAAATTGTTACCTTTTAAAACTTTAGAAAACATAACATTTTCTTTCTTTTTTTCTTTCTTCCAAATATAAGATTTTCTATATTCGGCCGAAAATAAGAACATTTTCTCTGAGATATAAAATGGGCATGGAGGGTCCATAATAGATGTATGCTTATACATTAGAAAATTATTGAAAATATATAAGGGGTAATTTTGTACAGAAACTATTTATGAACTGCGGTAAAGAATACTAATGTAATCTATTTAGAAATCTGACTTGAAGAGTATCGTTCGTAAGACAATAATGGAGTTAGCTATGATGGTAAATTGGTGATGAACTTTTGAGCAAGTTTACACTTTTTTTTTTGCAACTTTACACCTTTGATAACAGAAACTTCTTAATTACAAAAAGAAAGCTAATTTAGTTGCTTTTTGTCTGAAAATTAGGAGGTTAAAGCGATCAACTGATTTTCCGGTCCGTTCGACCCGGAATTAACTGGCGATAGTGAGAACACACGCGCTAAGCGTTTGCCACGTAAAAATGCATTGTGTCAATTTGAGTGCCACCTGACCAAACCACCCACGTAAAATACAGTGATTGTTTTGATAATTTTTTTTTGGTTTTGTTTGTATTACTAATGCATATGGCTATGCGGTAAGCCAGTAATGCTCGTTACTAAATCAAATATTCGGTTGTTGGTTTTATGAGCTGCTTTATTTTCTTTCTATCATGCTTATATAATTGAGTAATTAATTATATGTTTGTCATTAAACGCATCTTTGGATTTTTAATTATTTCCCCCAATATGCAGACTTTAAATGGAAAAGTAACTAACCCATTTGAAAATGATTGTGTGTCAACTTATACCACTGCTAGTTGATTTGCAACTAACAAAACCGAGCCGTGTTTTCGGTTAATTACGACGCTGATTTAAATTCATAACTGTAACTAATTAATGATCCCAGTTGACGATGTGCCATGCATGTGCGCGTTTCACGTGTGGTTTGATAATGAATCGTGCTGTTTTAAAAAAAATTTGACACCGAGTCCGTTAATCTACAATGTTAAATAATTGGAGAGAAGATTCCACATTGAAAATATAAAAAAAACATTAGTAATATTCTCTCTGTTTCAAAAAAATTCATATTCTAAAAAAAAAAAATTATTTCAAAAAGATATATTTTTTATATTTTCAATATACTTTTTGTCAACTAATAATGAAAAATTATATGTTTTAAAAACATTAATTGCATTTCTTAAAATCTTATTGGCTTAAAAATATAGGAAATATAAAATTACAAAAACTATGCACTAATAACTAAGATTTAATATATTTTACTAATAAGTGTGAAAATCTTAGAATATCTATCATTTTGAAATAGAGGGAGTATATAAGACTTGAGCCAATTCACTAATTGCCAATTGGTTTTAAGTTGAAAGCCTAGAAAACTTATCATGGTATCAGAGCGGACCCAGCATCCTAATCCATTAATCCGGCCCGGACAGTTATCCGATCAACCCATTAGCTGATAACCCAGAAAAGACGCAGTTCGACCGAGATTACTAAAAAATAAAGCATTATTTCGGAGGGGTATGATGGCTTCTGCGAGATTTATGGTTAAACGCATCATTATCTCGAGGGAGGGTGTTGGAGAAAAAATCACACATCGGAAATATGAAAGGTACATTAGTAATATATAAAGAACTTTAAACCAATTCACTAATTGCCAATTGATTTTAAGTTGGAAACCCAAGAAATTTATCATTAAATTAATTCAAAGATTAAAAAAAATGTTTACATTCTCCATGCCTTTGATTATTTCTCTTTCGCCTTATCTGGTAGATCATTGCTTGGAAAGTATATCTCAAGATTAAGACCGTCAGAAGTTTTGTCATGTAGAAGAAGGAGGATAGAATCCGGCCCAGACTCCCAGTTCATCGTATAATTGCTTCCCAGAAAACTCAGCATGAGCTTTCTCCATACTTAAGTTGAATACTCACATTTCGAATCTTTATTGTATAACCACAGAGAACACAAGTCTACTCTTTGTCCTGAATTTCAACTCACCATACGGTTTCCGGTTGCCAGTTTATCTTTCAGTGCGAGCCAAGTGAAAAAGCATGTCTTTTTTCTCGTGGACTTTACAGATCAGCTCCCAAGTCCTTGCAGCGCTTTGGTCTAGCCGGCTGGTGATCCTCTTGTCCACGTCTAGTGCTTTGGTCTCCCGGCTGGTGCATTTATTTTTTGCCAATAAAATACTACTAGAATATAAATCAAACATTATTTGGTCCATTTACAACTTGCCATCGTCACCTGAAACCCCATACTAAATACTACGTCTGTATCACAAATATAAATGTTATAGAAAAAATTGTTTTATAATAATATATTTTTATATTCGTTTCTATAAACTTTATTATTTAATTAATAATAAAATATAATTGTTAAGAAAACTAATAGATTTTATTGAAATACTATTGATTTATATTTATTGAAAATTGATAATAAATAAAATGATGAATTTATAATACAAATTTATTGTATTTCTAATGTGTAAAAATGAAAAATAATCTTTGTAGAAAGGAGAGAATATAAGATCCATTAATTAATAGATCAAACAGAGAACATAAATCCAAAAACTTATTTGCATTGTTACCCTTGAATACCTGTCCCTAACTCTACCATACACTACGGTCAAGACAAGACTTGAAGCAATTCAAGCAAAAGAAAATATTTTATTTGAATCTTGGCGTGTTTGGATAATCTGGAAATCGATAAGGTAATATGCGAAGGTGATTCAGTCCACTTAAAATGAAGCTATACTTTCCCAGTGGATTATGAGATGTCTAATCTTCTAATATTTTTTATTCTTTTTTTTTTTCCATACATCTGGATAACTGATGTGTTAGAAGCTCTCCATATATCACTGCAATCAATAACCAGGAGTAAATTGGTCACTATAAGAAGACCAGAGATTAGAATCCGATGACAACACTAATTAATAAACTGGCCATGCTTTGTTTTTTATTAGGTATTCAATTGATTTTATCACTGATATTGCACAAAGTTCATCATTGTGAGCATGCCAGGATTCCCCCTTCCCTTCAGCTTGCAAATAGCTGAATCCATATGGAAGATTAGACAAATACTGCATTTAAAATGAAACATTAAACTTGAATCTGAAGAAGTTTTATTGGTCTCTCATACAGCTTGACCTCCTTGATTTCTCGCATTAATAGGAATCACTCTGAAAGAACCAACGAATGGATTCTCTAAAATGCAGAAGTACGTACGTTTCCAGTTAATGTTAAATGCAATAAATAGGCAAAAATTCTATGTCTGCTATCAGTTCTCTTAGTGCATTCACTAGACACATGCAAAATCTTTCCGAACTATACCACAAAGGGAAAGCAAAAAACACCTATGAATTTGTATAATCCATCCAAGAGATTCAAATTTAGATCTTTCAAACACAGCCATGTGTGAAAACCATAACTAACAACGTAGCTATTTAACTAATTATTTAATAGTTTGCCCATTTTTTGTAGAATTTGTAACTTATCATTTAATAGTTTACCCAATTTGTACCTTTTTGTCCTTAGTATCATGTACACGATAACTCATATGAACCAAAAACTTCCCAAACCAAAAAATAATATGTAAACTGAAGACAAATACACAACAACATTTAGGTTTGATTACTTTGACTAATATTGAATTTAGATATGGTGACAAGAACGATTTTTCGATAATTTTAATGCTACACACAGGCATTCAGAGCGTAAAACAGCAAGTAGCAATATTTTATTTCGAACTCTCTATGCACTTTGAATTTGCCGTTTAGGTGAGGAGTTATATTAACTAGAATGTGGGGCTCAAAACAAGTTTCTCTCTTTCAGTTGGGGATAAAAATAAACTATATATATATATATATATATACTATTTTTACATTGAATTTTGTGAGATCTCCTGAACTTAATGTTAGTTTGGTATGGCTTACAAAATTGCAGGGTTTACGAGCTTTAGATAGTTAACCACTGCATTAAGCGGGACCAGTACATCAAACAAGCTATAGGGAACATACAATGGCCATTCAACTCGAGAGAAGAATTACACCAATAGTGTTTCTCACGTCATGAACGAGTAAACCAGTTGCATGTATTTCAGTCAGTTGAAAGTTTGATGACTCTCTGTGAAATTCGTTATCCAACAATGCCTTCAAAACCGTTGAGTTCAATAGCTTAGCCAATGTAAGCGATTTACAGATGTTGTTACTAAGATTTAACGCGATCTCATGTTGTTATTTTGGTGTCGTTTTTAGGACTTTGTTACAGGCTGTTCACTACATATACATGGGCTTAGCTGTTAGAAGCCCAAATAATACATCACTCTTGGCACTCAATTACCCATTATTGTATTTTGCTGATTACGTAACTATATCTTTGAACTTTTGTCACTCTAGTATGGAAATGTTGGGGAATTTACGTAAAGATATAATGATATATTATCCATGCATGTTTGTTGACACAATTTTAATTGGATTGTTAGATATACATAAAGATTGATGCAATTCTCAAGACTATGTATTAAGAACATTTCCAATCTTATTTTATTTTTATTTAAATTTTATTTTGCAGTAAAATCTACTTTAACTTTATTTCATTACCAATTCCAAAATAGAGTAAAAATAGAATAATTTTATCATTTTTTGTTCATCGCTCAATTTTTTATTTTAAAATAAAATAGAATTGAAATTTTAAATAATTGAAGCAAAAATAAAATAATACATTGAGATATTCTAAAGACAGATTCCAATAAACCCAAAGACAACTCCAGTCGACCAATATAACAGGATATTTGGTGTGTTTCCTTCTCCAAGAAGATTCCATAAACAACTAATTTTCTTCTTCTTCTTTCTAATTTCATCTAAACTCTACCTCGCAGAGAACTATAAAAATACCATGGCAGAAAAAATCAATCAGAAATAATGTACAAAGGATACCACAAAATGTGATTCCCGCAGTCACGTGCATTGAAGGGCTCGAAATTATTATGGGCCCAGGGCTTCGGCTCGAGCAATAGCCTATGGGCTATAGGTTTCAGTCTATAGGTTTCTGTGTCGCACGTGCGAAGCAAACCAGGGCCCACAAACTCTGAGTATATTACATACGTGATTCCAATGTTGACCTGACTGGAGAGGGAGGTGCTGTGTTGGGGACCACTAAATCTGAACCGTTCAAACTTTACATCGTCGTGAGATCTAAACCACAATTACCGGAGAGATACCCAAAAGGCATCTTTTCTTTTCTTCTGCAGCTTGACACATGCTCTCGACCGTGCACTCACGTATACATCCGTTGGATTTAACCTCACAGATTCTAATCTTACGGTGAAGAAACCAAAGTCAAGATTTATCGCTTTTCCACCGAACATAAACTTGTTATTAAGCTTGTAAACAGTGTTACAAAAAAAAAAACTTGTAAACAGAAAGTTAAGTGAGGTCATAGATTCTCCTCCTCTTTTTCACCTTTTTTTTCCTTAATATGCCAAAAGTAGTTGCAAAGTTACAGTAAAATAAAATTGAAAATGTATTGTTAGCCTAATAACGTAACGATATCAAATGCGTACGTAGTTACGTACCTGTTTTTATCAATTAAATTACAATCATTACAATGTGTAGAAAAAATAATCCAAAAACAATAACAAAAGCTTATAACATTTGCCTCTGCTTTCTCCTCGTGAAGGGAAAAACTCTTTTAGCGTTTCTCGCTCCTCGAGAATTACACAGCACACACAAAAAAACTCAGAATAAGTGTGAAGTAACTAAACAGAGAGAGAGAAAGAAGAAAGAGAGAATGACAGCATCAGGAGGAGGATCCACGGCGGCGGGAGGAGCAGGAGCGACGGGGAGGATGCCGACGTGGAAGGAGAGGGAGAACAACAAGAAGAGAGAGAGAAGGAGAAGAGCCATAGCAGCTAAGATATTCACCGGACTCAGATCTCAAGGAAACTACAATCTCCCTAAGCATTGTGACAACAATGAAGTACTCAAAGCTCTCTGCGTCGAAGCTGGTTGGATCGTCCACGAAGACGGCACCACTTACCGAAAGGTTCGATTCCAACTTCACTTTCCTAAATTTCATAATTTTCTTTTTTTGCTAAAATGTTAAATTCTAAATTTCATAATTTTCGGACAATGAGTTAAAAGTCTTTTCTTTTTCCGACAGGGTTCCCGACCAACAGAAACAACACCGCCGCGCGTGAGCGCGTGTTCGTTAATCCAGCTCAGTCCTCATTCATCGGCTTTTCAAAGCCCAGTTCCGTCGTACCAAGCGAGCCCAGCCTCGTCATCTTACCCAAGCCCGACCCGGTATGACCCGAATCATTCCTCAACGTATCTCATCCCTTATCTCCAAAACTTAGCTTCCTCCGGACACCTAGCTCCTCTCCGAATTTCCAATAGTGCCCCTGTCACACCTCCAGTTTCATCTCCTAGAGGCTCACATCCGAGACTACCCAAGCCACAGATCAGTAACTTCCCAGTCTCAGCTCCTTCAAGCCCAACACGCCGTCTCCACCACCACTACGCATCGATTCCTGAATGCGACGAGTCCGATGTATCCACGGTCGATTCTTGTCGATGGACCCGTTTTCCACCGGTGACTGTTTCTCAGACATGTCCGCCGTCGCCAACTTTCAGCCTCGTCAAAAATAGCGTTTGCGTTGGCGGCGGAGACGTTTCGGTGAAGCCGTGGGAAGGTGAGAAGATTCACGATGTTGGTGTCGATGACTTGGAGCTGACGTTAGGTAACGCCAAAGGACGAGGCTAAGAGGATAGTATCGTAACTAACCACTAGAATGGATAACGGTTCGGTTACGTGTTTCCGGTTCAACCGTAACCAATTTGGGAGGATGACCTTCTTGGTCTGCTTCATGCATTCATGGCCAATGCACAGTCATTATCGTTATCAATGCTTCATTTCACAAAAGCTAATTTTCATGTATAATTTTCCCTATAATTATTTAAAGAATGTGATGGTTGAATGAAAATATGCAAGTGTGTGACTGAAAGTGAGAGGGACCATTCCCCATGTGGTGTTGGGGGCATGTGAATGTGATTCTTTTCTATCTCTCTCTCTCTCTCTCTAACCACGCGTGACTCTTCAATGTGCCTTTCTATATACACCGCTGTTTAGTGGACCTGTAATTTTCATCACTTTAAAGAAATTCAGTGAGAAACATTATCCATGAATGAGAATATACGGGTGACTTTATTTTGTTGTTTGAGAACGTTTTTTTTTTTGGCAAAAGTTTTTTTTTTAATCTTATTATACGAAACATTACAATTTTAACGTCATACCGTTTTTTTTTTTAAAAGCTTTTACAAAATAAAGGGAACATATAATGAACCATAAAGCAATCAAATCTCTCAATATGATTGACTTAAGTATTTGGACCCGATACAACTTAACTGTGTCCACCGCGGCTTCCACGTCTTCTACTCCCCCGTCCACGACTTATATTTTGTCCATACATCTCCCTAGCCTTTCCTGAAGGTCTAACAGGTCTTTCACGAAGGATTCTTTTTCCTAAAGGTGTCATGAGATCCACCGGATCCATCTTTTTGTCTGAATCTGATGAATCTTCTTCTTCCTCCACATTGACCAATAAAGCATACTTGTTTGAACTGAAGTCAGGTTCAGCTGTCATATTAACATCCGTTTGAACCGTAGAGGTTTCTTTAGCAATAGGATGAGAGGTTGGAGGCATGTGAATGTTTGAGAACGTTGTTTTGCTATATAACATGAGGGGTTGGTTGGTTCATGTGTTCTGAGAGTTCTGTCAGTATAAACGTTTAAACGGAAATTATTAAAGGCTTTTTATTGAGACTAATACTTTTTTTTTCTTTTTTGCAAATTATTAGCTTTTGTTTTTTTTTTAATAAGGAAAATAGGTTTTATTTTGTTTTAAAGGGTGAACTTACAAGACATCTAAGTAGAATTGTTCCAATTAAGCTTTCCATTCTGTTTTGATTTTTTTTTTTAATATTAGTTTATATAATGTTAAACGTTTAAATTGAATACTATAGGCATTTAGATACCAGTTTAGATTTGATTAAGTAATAACAATTTTTGGATATTTCGGTTTGGGGATCCACTATCCATACCTTTTTTTATTCATGTCGATTAGTTCTGTAAGTTTTGGTTTTAGATATTTCAGATATAAATGAAATATTCAAATTTTGTTTTAAGATAATATATATATATATATATGTATCTTCGAGTTTTTTTTTCATATGAATTTATATTTAAACCCAAACTAATGTCGCAGTCGAAAATAAATTAAATTTCAAATAACCAAAACACATTATATATCAATAAAAGATACAAACTATTTATGTTTAAGATAAAAGTATGATTGAGACAACATCTTATGCAATTCATATATGTTCATATTAACTTTAAATTTGGAGTATCCGATCGGGTTTAGATATCTAATCTTCACTAATTCAATACCTTTTCCGGTGTATCTATATATCAAATCGGTTTCAAGAGTTTGGATTTTTTTTGTCAGAGTTGGATTTGAATTTTGGGTTTGGAAATTATATCCATCCCTACAAAATACCATTTCCTTCAGTTCGTTGGTTTTTGGGGGCAACCGATGAATAAACATATATATATATATATATGTATACAAAACCTGGCCCAAATATATATTCAGGACACGTTCCTATTGGTTTACTTGTACAGATTCAGTTCGAAACAGAACCAGACGGTTTGGATATCTAAATTGATATTTCTTACATCTAACGTCTACGGACCAATATAATTCTTGAGTGTTGGGTTGGTAAGAACATTAGCTCTTATCTTCTTCTCCTCCGAATCTCATTGTTGTTTTGTTTTCTTATGTTTGACCACAAATGGAATTTGAATTTACTATGTCTCTCTACCTTGCGTTCTATTAATCTACCACTAGCTAAGTACCTGGTTTGTTCGAGTTATGGTAAAGCCCCTTCGTAGCTGTGTTTAAAAATCGTATGAGTTCATTTGAAATGGTTGTATAGAAGGGCACATGCTTTGAAGGTAGAGAAAATTATATTACAAGTGAAATTAAATTAAGAAGATATGATAGTGATCAAAGTAATAAAAACAGACAGTCTATAGTTGTTTGGTTGACAGTTATAGTTTTATACCTATTTATGACCTTCAGTTTTGGTGAATTTCTCTTTTCTCCGACGTTTGGAAATGTTTTGGTTCTGGACGGAATGATTCAACTAACGAAAGAGACGAGTCTGTGTATCAGGAACTGATCATCCCCCTTTCCTCATGCAGTCATGCTCTATCCCAAAAAGGTAATTTTACTTTTCTAAAATTAAAGTTGAGCAACTAAAGTTTGTTAGTTTATGACCAATTGGATAAATTAAAATGACCATCCTTTAATGTAACTAATGTAATTATATGTAACTTGCTCTTGCTTTTGGTTTTTGATTGAATATCCAAAAGTTATGCGTCCCTTTTTTTTTTGTTGCTTTCTGGATGAGTCACCTGGGAAGTGGCACGCCATAGCTATGCCGAGCAGGTTGACATTTCCGAATTGATAAAATTGTTAGTGTTTAAGTTTAAACTGCAGTTAAGAGTTTCGGATTGTTACTTTCGGTTGGAACTTGGAATGATATTTGTTTCGGATATGAGTTCACATCGTTTTGAATGTGTCTTGAGACTTTTAGTCTCTTTTGTCTTTGCTTATATTATATAATAGCTTGATCCGCGCGGTGGCGAGCTATAAGTTTTTACTTTTTTTTTTTATAAATTGTTTAATAATATTTCTAAACACATATTTTTTTTTCATTTTGAGGTTCTTACATATCAAAATCGAATCCATGCGGATTTGGATGGACCCAAATCGAACCCCACCCAAAAATTCATAATATTCTACTGGAGTCGAATATCAAAACCCAAAAATTCAATATGCAAAAGAACCGATTCGTACGCGAACGGATATACAAGTATTCAGGCCTAACAAATTATGTAAACAAATTAAAAGTTCTTTGTTACCTGTTTGAGTTTTTACTACGGATAGAGAAAATTTCTTCAAATATGTAAAATTATTATTGTTAACATGTAAAATAAATGATGTTGTATTATTATGATAAAGACAATTAATCAAGTAATAAGTATGAAAATGTAAAAATATAATAAAACACTCAAAAATGGATAAAATATAATTTAATAAAATAATTAATATATTATGTTTGGAAAAGAGTAATTAACTGTATTTTCAACAGGCTGGCCCTTTGACTAACTAAAATAATTAATTTATTATGTTTCATAATATTAAAATTTTATTATATTATATTAGAATTAAATTATAATTTAAAGAGAAAAATTATTTTTCTTTATTTTATCAATTAAAATTTGAAATAAATTTATTATAAAATATTATTCAGTAAAATTTTTCTATTTAATTTGATAAATTAATTCTAAATATATAATCTTAAAAATATATTATATAATAATTTGATATGGCAAATTTATAAATCAATTATTTATTACTTTGCCAAACAGATAAAATATATGCACTGAAAACATACAGTTTCTATAACATACTAATTCTATAGTTTATTTTTACTTTTTTATTCTCAATTCTACCAATCAAAACAAAAATAAATGTAATAAATAGATTGTCATTAGCGAAAACATAAGTGTAATAGATTGTCATTAGCGAAACAAAAATAAATAGATAGAGTAAAATTGATTGAGAAATAATTTATTCCACTCATGCCTCTAGTAAATACTAAATAGTAGAGACAAGAAATAGATTTTGTTAATAAATTCATTTTCCACTAGAATTAGTAGAATTTTTTCCCGCTACTTTCCTGCTTAAATAGTAAATTTCCAGAAGAAATTCAAATGGCTGTGCAACCACCTACATATTACAAAACGTTTGGGTTCCGAAACTGATTTTGATAAAAAAAGGTAAAATTTTTGACTAAATTTTTTGTTTGCTAAACATTTTTTATTTATTTCAGCAACCTAAACAAACTCATATAGACTCTGCAAACCAAACCGGTAGTTCTTCATCCATATGAACGATAACCGACGGTAGCTTTCTTGCACTGCTTGCAAGACTGTCCGTCCTTGAATTTTATATCCGTAATATATAAATGAGTTCTAAACTGTTGAAATTTCTCTTCAAGAATTTTATGTCTTCCAAATAATTTGCAAACGTTTATGTCTGTAAAATATTCTATAAGGATTTAAAATACTATGTATTGTGTGTTCGGATGTTATTTTTCCTTATTTAAGATGAGCTTATGGTACGATATGTCTGAAGTTAACAATCTCATGTATGTCATCTAGTGTCTTTTACATATATCAAAGTTATATACATCAGAAACACATGAAATAAACAATAAAACTCTAAAATATTTAACATGGGTACCAAAAAACTCTAAATCAAACCAATTTACGTTTTTCTGTGGTCTTAAAAAGAAAATCCATATTAAATAATATACCAAACCGAACTACATATGGTTTTTATATGGTTTAAGTTTTCATAAATCCGAAACTACACGCGTACTCTATAAGGTTTTATAACCAGCGCATTAGCGTTTTGAGTTGGTCCAGTTAATACAACCGATCTTGACTTCATATTTGTCAACCTAAATTAAACGTATTTATAAATGTTTTAGAAAAACAATTTAAAGAAATACTTTTGTCGTCGACAAAAGTATAATATCAAATTTTGCAAATAATAAAAGATAGAATAATTAATATAATATAGTATATAAGAAAAGAAAGTAACTGACCAGTAGAGCACGTTGTATTCTTTAAAAAAACATATCCTCACGCAATAAAATGTGGAAGTGAAGGGGTTCAAACGTTTGATTGTTGGATCATATTTTCACAATTGATCAAAACAACCACTAGAAGTTTAAATTTCTTGGGTCTTTATGGTATCATTTCAAATATTGGAACAATCTCCACATGGATGTTCAAAAAAAAGGAACAATCTCCACCTCTTTTGATTGTACTTTCTTTCATCGTATTTCTTGTGAGTGGAACTGTGTAGCAGACAATTTAGCCAAATTGACCATATAAAGACACTTTGTGTCATGTCCAGTTTAAGTTTTTAATAAAAACGATTGGGCCAACAAAAAATTCATCTCAGACAGTGGTGGAGCCAATGTATTGGCAAGTGGTTCAGGTCAATTGACCCTGGTGAAATTTTATTAAAAAAATTATTTGTATAATTTTTATAATTAGATAGTTATTGTAAATTTTAGTTAAATGACCCCTATAATTTATGTTAACTTCGAAATCGCCTTTCTTAAAAGAATTTCATGGTTCCACCACTGATCTCAAATAAATCATAAAGATTCGGCCGTACAAAAAATATCGTAGCTAATAAGAATTAGTGAATTATAAGCCTCATAAACCACTGGACTCGATCCACCAGATTACAATCTATGAATCCAGGATTATAAACTTAGGCTAAGCGAACTATATAGACTGATAATCCGTTTTAATCATATTTTGGTATATAGTTAAGAAATTATATACGAGACAATATATACTTGTCAAACTAAAAAGAAAAATACTCTATGTTAACATTACAAAACATAATAAAATATTACTCCATACTGTTTAATACCAGTTCCATATCTTCGATTTGAAGGGTTGAGTTCGTAGTTGGACACTGTACGCAAAATTTTATCATATTTACTTACATAAGTTATTTTGACGTGAGATAACATAAATTTGGCTTTGTCTTGATAAAAATAAATTTTGACTTCCAAAATGCACAGTTTGATAAATACTAGTATTACGTGACTCGAATGAATCTGCATGGCTATTTTAATGTCACTGATACGTATATGTTCGGAGACCGGCGCTCAGTAATATATGAGTTCAACTTGCATGACGATAGAGGTTATAATTATCTAAATACACCATCGTTCACGCAGCCCAGTGTTAAACTTGCATGATGACGGGATTGGTTGATAATTTTGCTTGAATAAATCAAATGTTGAATATTTCTCCACCATATAAGTCAAATGGTGACAATAACTACCATTTATTGAGTATGTGGACGTTTTTCAATGCCGAGATAAATGAATGAATATCGTTGGACTTGGATCTTCAAGAAGCATCATAAATAAAACGGAGTTGTCGCTGATCCCCAAGAAGCATCAAACATGAAATGAAGACTATGAAACATATAAAAATGGAATAAATTCTTTCTTTTCATTCATGAGCAAATTTATGGTAAAATACATATATATATATATATATATTTGTAGAATTGATGAAATGACTATATCATTTCATTCATAGAGTAGAAAGTAAAAAAATAATGTGGAAGACTGGAACTAATGCAATCAACCATTCCACATCAGTTATTCTAGACAGTGATATGTTTGAACAATTTTTTTCTTAAAATGTGGACAGTGATACCATTCTATGATTTCATTGCAGTTTTTATATTAGTTTAGTTCCTCGTCCATAATTAAATTAAGACAAATACTAAATGCTACTCCTTCCGTTTCATATTAATTATCGTTTTAACTTTTAAATTTTGTTTTATTATAAATAACGTTTTATATTTTCAAGATAAATATTAAATATTTTTTTCAGTTTTTACCCTTACTCTTAGCCCATTAATTAATAAAATCAAACAAAATTATATATTAAATAGGTGTAAAACAGAAAATTAAATCTATTTCTTAATTCATGTGCAAAAGTTTTAAACGACATTCATAATGAATCAGATGGAGTATAAACTTTTAATAATTAAATAAGAGTAAAACGAAATATTTAACTTTTTTAAATTTGTGTAAGAACTCTTAAATGACATCTGATCTAAAACGAGTTGACTATTGTAGTATATTCAATACAAGATTTTAATACTACAAGATAAGTTGAATTTGATTATTAAATGTGCTAAGACTTATATTGCATGTATTAGATTAAATGTGATAGGTTTATTATAGTGTACACAATTCCGTAAGACCGGATTTGTATTGGGCGGTCTACAAAATTGACCCAAATCCAATGGTCAAAATTAAAGATATACATCAATTTATTAGAATATAAAACATAGCACTGTATATAATGTAATATTTCGTACTAGTTTAAGAATTATGTTAAGTCATCTCTATATAAGCATATACATATTGTAGCCTATCTTCATGAAAATCAATACTACTTCTTATTTTTTACTTTCATCAATCTATCATTTGGTCTCCAATTTTTTTTAATAATTGTATACATTGATATATGCTTTCCAATTTATGAAAAAGAATTTTTTTTTATTAGAATAAACCTTCAAACTAAGATTAGAGAGGAAATTATAGGATAGCAAAATAATGTCATACCTAACATAATAATTGTAGTAGGTGGCAAAGAAATTAAAAACCCTAGCAGCCGCTAGAGAGAGAAAACAAAAAGTTCAGCGTTTCTTCTTTTCCGTCGTCCGGCGAATTTCATCGGCGCCGGGAGAGGGACGGTAGTGTAGTTCGTTAGGCGTTAGAGGATTTCCTTCGATAGTCTGGAAGATGTTGCGGTGTGGTATGATTTCTTCGTCGCCGTGATGTTTCGCTTGACAGGCTTGATCTCTTTCTGGTGCGCGGTGCTGGTTGATGGCCGCCTTTGATGTGGGTTGTTAATTCTTCCATCAGATTGGGTCAAGGTGTTGTCAAGTGAGTCATTGTGGTCTGTTTTTGGGTCCGTCGTGCTCATCTCTTCCTTGGTTTCTGACTTCTCAAAGGTCCTCTACTTTTGTCTTGTCTAGTTGATCCTTCTCAGGTATTACCTTTTCCGCTGTCTATTTGCCTAGCAGTTCCTTATATGCGATTAGTTCTATCTTTGGTTTGGGTGGCCTCGTGTTCGTAATTCATTAAATTTCTGGTGTTTGCCGCTCTGATTTGCTTTCGTGAGCAACAGGTATTTGCTCAAGGCTCGACCCAATGGTTTTAGTTGAGTATCTCTGCCGCTTCTCTCATTAATCAGTCTCTACTCCTATCAGTTTGGGAGTCTTGCTTTTCTCATGGTGGAATCGTGTCTCCGGTATCCTGTCGCTCCGTATGTCTTCGATGGACACGCTCTTAGTGGTTAAGAGGTGTTATGTGATGAGGCTCTGTTCCTTTAGTTTGGATCCGGTTCAAGCAAGTGGTTCTTGTCATCTCCAGGAGGTTTGATGTTCTTGCTATGGTTTCAGTCAAGCTGCGGTCTGATTTGGGTTTGGATGGGTCATCCCCTCTATGTTCTCTTTCTTTTGCCCTTGATGCTTGCTTTTGGCTTCATTTGGATTTTTCAGAAGGTGTCTTTAAGGTTACTGGTGCTACTAGCGAGTATGTTTGATGCTGCTTCGTAGAAGTGTGATTCCGGTGAAGGATTTATTGTGTAATGTTTATGGTTTAGCGTGTGTTTTAATGTCTCCGCAATTGTCGGCTTGTGGCTCCGGTTGGTATCCGGCATAGCCTCTCCTTTAAGCTTAGTGTTTGATCAATCCATCCTAGTATAGGATGTGATGATTGTGCATTAAACTCTTGATCCTTTGATGTTAAATTTTAATCCAAAGGATGACAGAAAAATATAATAATTGTAGTATTTTCTTTTTTTCAAATTACTTATCGTTTTGGAGTAAAATTTTTGTTTCAAAATAAGTGTCGTTTTCAGTTTTCAATTCAAAATTTATTGATAATATTTTCTATTCTATTTTTCTATTGGTTGATATATGATTAGGTGTATTGGTAATAATATTTTTATTTTGAAAATATGTAAAATTAAAAAAATTCTTAATCTATATGCATAAATCTAGAACGACAAATAATATGAAACAGAGAGAGTAGTATTTAGAGCCTACCCAGGACTGGCAGGGATGTAAATGAGGATCTACCCACTAATATATTATTAAACAATTGAACGTAAATGAGAGATAAAAACAAAAATATTGAAAAGCACAACTTTTCAGAATCTATATAGATTATCTAGTGTTTACTTGTCTTTTTTCATTAGCTTCATTTTTTTAAAATAAAATTTAATTACTTAATAAAATTACAATAAAATAATAATAACTTATGAGCTAGTTATTCAAATTCAAATACTGACCGATGGTCATGCTCTTATATTTTACAATATTTTGATAACATCTCATGAGATACACCTAGTGAAGGTGTTCTTACATGTCTATTTGAGAAAGTTAAAATTTTGTAAATTTATGATCACCTACCAAGCATCTCTAAAAGACCAGTATTTGCCTCTTGGTGATACATAACTAGATTATATATTAGGCATAATGGTCATGTGTAATAAGTATATGCACATTATAGTCTATACATAATGTAGTCTTCTGAGTATTATCCTTTGGTCGATGGATTAAACACAAAATGAACCATTCAAACGACGACTCACATGGTTAATTTTTTCCTCTATATAAATATATACGCAGCTCATTGAGATACAGTTACACCTAGATATTTATATAAATATAAATTTGTTTGTTTGTATATGACAACAATTAATGTGGTCGATTAGATCGTTTATATACAAAAGTTTGAAGAAGACTTTTGGTTCTATAAATTAAACTCACTTGCAGCTATAACCCACACAACAATAAACTTAAAAGAAAACGATCGTCGATAGAGGCTATGCAGATTACAAGACCACATGCTGCCATGTTCTCAAGCCCTGGAATGGGCCACATCATTCCGGTGATCGAGCTTGGGAAACGCTTAGCCGGATCCCACGGATTCCAAGTCACCATCTTTGTCCTTGAAGCCGACGCAGCCTCCGCCCAATCCCAATTTCTCAACTCACCTGGCTGCGATGCAACCCCTATTGACATCATCGGTCTCCCGTCTCCGGATATCTCCGGTTTAGTGGACCCATCAGCCTATTTCGCGATCAAGCTCTTGACCATGATGCGTGAGACCATACCAACCCTCCGATCAAAGATCAAGGAGATGCAACACAAACCAACGGCTCTGATCGTAGACTTGATTGGCTTGGATGCATTACGGCTTGGTGAAGAGTTCAACATGCTGACTTATGTATTCATGACTTCAAACGCACGTTTTCTTGCAGTGGCTTTGTACTTCCCAACGCTGGAGAAAGACGTTGAAGACGAGCACATAATCAAGAAGAAACCCTTGGTTATACCTGGATGTGAACCGGTTCGGTTTGAGGATACTCTTGAAACATTCCTCGACCCAACCGACCAGATATACCAAGAATTTGTTCCTTTTGGTTTAGTTTTCCCAACGGCTGATGGTATTATTGTGAATACATGGGATGATATGGAGCCCAAAACTTTGAAATCTCTTCAAGACCCAAACCTCTTGGGTCGTATTGCTCGTGTACCGCTTTACCCAATAGGTCCTTTATGCAGACCAGTTGATCCATCAAAAACAAATCATCCGGTTCTGGATTGGTTAAATCAGCAACCGGACGAGTCGGTGCTCTACATCTCATTTGGAAGCGGCGGCTCTCTCTCGGCTAAACAGCTAACGGAACTGGCTTGGGGGCTCGAGATGAGTCAGCAAAGGTTCGTTTGGGTGGTCCGTCCCCCGGTAGATGGTTCATCTTGCAGCGAATATATCTCTTCTAATAGCAGCGAAGTACAAGACGGTATGCCAGATTATCTACCAAAAGAGTTTACTAGCCGGACTCACGAGAGAGGTCTTGTGGTCTCTTCATGGGCACCACAAGCCGAGATCCTAGCCCACCAAGCCGTTGGTGGGTTTATAACTCATTGTGGTTGGAACTCGATTCTTGAAAGCGTTGTTAGTGGCGTTCCAATGATTGCTTGGCCGCTTTTTGCAGAGCAAAAAATGAATGCGACGTTGCTCAACGAGGAGCTAGGAGTAGCAATCCGGTCTAGAAAACTACCGTCGGAGGAAGTGGTTTCGAGGGTGGAGGTCGAGTCGTTGGTGAGAAGGATTATGGTGGAGGAGGAAGGTTTCGAGATGAGGGAGAAGGTGAAGAAGCTGAAGGATACGGCGGAGATGTCGGCGAGTTGTGATGATGGATCATCGTATGAATCGCTATCGAAAGTGGCAAAGGAATGCGACCGTCTTTTGGAACGTGCCATAATGGCTCGTGGGGCCTAGAAGTGCGTATCGTTATGAACATTTACGTTTGAGCTGCGTACGTTTTACTGTTTCTGGAATATTGTGTTATATTTTTCGTGTCATGCCAAATGGACATGCTATCAGCCCTACGTGCATGCAGTCACTAATGTCTATCTTTGTGTTATACAAATAAATAATGTGTTTAATTTATATAAGTATTGTAACTACTGTTTACCTTTATTCTCTAAATATTTGGTTATTTTAACTTAAACGTGTGTTTGTCACAAAAAAAAAAACTGTTTTTAGTTAATGGTTACATGGCCAAATCATGAAACGGTGAATTCTAAAAAAGAAGAAGAGAAAAACAGGTTGATCTGATGACGTCCAATATTATTATGAGATGGTTAAGCATTTGCAATTGTAGAGATTCTAGTATATATGCTATACTTATTTTATCTTTATTTTTAAAATACTCAAACCACTAATTTATTGATATTTATATAATGAATCTTTCCCAAACACGAGAACTTTTTTATTATCATTTTTATTTTTTCAATATTTTTACTTATTTAGATGTGAGAGTATGAGATCTAAAATGCTGATGCTCTTAGTTATGCTAAGATTTTTAATCAGCTAATGTTAGGTACTTGTATTATAATTCACTAATTTAAACGCCACTTCTACTACTTTAAAAGGGAGTAGCTCGGTTTTGTCTTATACTACTTTTTCATCCAACTATATTTACCTCTAGCTATTATTAATGTTTTCTGTGAAGAAATCTTTGATTTTTTTTTCTGGTTAATTAAGGAAACTTCGTTGTCTAAACAAAATAAAATAAGGAAACTTCAATATAATTGGAACTGAGGTTAAGACGAAACAAATAAAGTATTTTAAACGCCGATTGCTTTCTTATTCAAATCAGTATGGTATATTCATGATGTTTTTTTTTGAACATATATTCATGATGTTTTCTGAACAAATTTTTTTTTTTTTGTTAAGTAATTTTTTGAACAAAATTCTTCAATAATTTTAAGCAATGACGTGTGAACAAACATTTAACCCCAAGAAATATTTTATCAATTAATTAATTTGTTATGCATAATGCATTTTCCACCGGAAAAGATACGCAGTTTTCAATGTGGTTTTTCAAAAGTTTTTTTTAATGTTCTCGTCTTCTACTGACTGGTGATATACGTAAATCATTACAAGTTGATATAAATTTCCAATTTCTAGAAAAGGTTACACAACGTAGACTGAAACAACCAAGAATTATGATATGGTGACAATAAAAAAAAGAATTATGAAATGATTGGCTGTGATTACTACTGATTTAAGAGTGCTGAATTTAATTTATGACAACTCTAGCTCGTTTTGTAGTACAAGACAATTAAAGTGGTAGCTAGACGTTTATTATATTCTCTAAACGTTTAACGTTTATAAAAAGACATTTGGTTTTCTATATATATTAAACGCACACAACAACGCAAGAAATCCAAACGTTCATCAAATCGTCGATGGAAGCTATGCAGACTACAAAACCACACGCCGCCATGTTCGCCAGCCCCGGAATGGGCCACGTCATCCCGGTGATCGAACTCGGAAAACGCTTAGCTGGATCCCACGGCTTCCACATCACCATCTTCGTCCTTGAAGCCGACGCAGCCTCCGCTCAATCCCAGTTTCTCAACTCACCTGGCTGCGACGCCACCCTTTTTGACGTTGTCGGCCTCCCGTCTCCGGACATCTCTGGCATGGTTGACCCGTCAGCCTTTTTCGGGATCAAGCTGCTGATCATGATGCGTGAGACTGTTCCCATCCTCCGATCAAAGATCGCTGAGATGAAGCACAAACCAACGGCTCTTATCGTAGACTTGCTTGGCCTGCACGCATTACGGCTCGGTGAAGAGTTCAACATGTTGACTTATGTCTTCATCGTTTCAAACGCACGTTTCCTCGCGGTGGCTATGTACTTCCCAACGCTGGACAAAGACGTGGAAGAAGAGCACATACTAAAAAAGAAACCCTTAGATCTACCGGGATGTGAACCGGTTCGGTTTGAGGACACTCTTGAACCGTTTCGTGACCCGATGGACCAGATTTACCAGGAATGTGTTCCTCTTGGTTTGTTATACCCAACGGCTGATGGGTTAATTGTGAATACATGGGATGATATGGAGCCCAAAACCTTGAGATCACTTCAAGACCCAAAGCTCCTTGGTCGGATTGCTCGTGTTCCGGTTTATCCAATTGGTCCTTTATGCAGACCGGTTGATCCATCTAAAATCAATCATCCAGTTTTGGATTGGTTAAACAAACAACCAGACGAGTCAGTACTTTACATCTCATTTGGAAGTGGCGGTTCTCTCTCAACTAAACAGCTAACTGAACTGGCTTGGGGGCTTGAGCTGAGTCAGCAACAGTTCGTTTGGGTGGTCCGACCACCAGTGGACGGTTTGCCTTGCAGCGCTTATTTCTCGGCTAACAATAGTGAAATCCAAGACGGCACGCCAGATTATCTACCAGAAGGGTTCGTTAGCCGAACTCACGAGAGAGGCCTTGTAGTCCCTTCATGGGCTCCGCAGGCCGAGATCCTTGCCCACAAGGCTGTTGGTGGATTCTTAACTCATTGTGGTTGGAACTCAATTCTAGAGAGCGTTGTTAATGGTGTTCCAATGATTGCTTGGCCGCTTTTTGCGGACCAGAAGCTGAATGCAACGATGCTTAATGAAGAGCTTGGAATCGCTGTCCGGTCCAAAGAACTACCGTCAAAAGAGCTGACTTCGAGGGTAGAGATCGAGGCGTTGGTGAGAAGGGTTATGGTAGGAGAGGAAGGTTGTAAGATGAGAGAGAAAGTGAGGAAGCTGAAAGTCACGGCAGCTGAGGCGGTGAATTGTGAAAGTGGATCGGCGCACAAATCTCTGTTGGGAGTTGCACAACAGTGCCAGCGCCTTTTGGACCGCGCCAGTGGAATGGCACGTGGTGCTTAAGAACATTTACTGAAAAAAAAAGGAAGAAGAACATTTACTGTTTCAAAATGTTAAGCTTAAGTGTGTCGTTTAAATGTGTTTCCAGGGCTTGTCACATGGTTGATGCTATCATGTTTTATCTTCTTACCGTCACTTGCTATCAGTTATGTATCTACAATATTGTTCAAATAAATAACCGGTTTTAATCTTTAAGTCTTTGAATTTCCCACAAAAATATTTATGATTGGTACCCTACTTGACGTCAATCTAAACGTTTGTTTTTAATTTTTTTTTTTTTGTAACTGTTGTTTTTAAAAACTTGTGTATGATATATTATAATGATCATGATGATTACAAAGTCATTGTCACTATGGTAGCATTTGTCATATAATGGAGTATTTCCTAATTATATATGTTCGAATATGTTATTAAGGAATATGTTATTAAGGAATCTTTCTTGGAATCATTGATTTTTAAATCTGATTGGCTAAGATTACGTACGGAAACTTTAAATTATTTTTTTTTAAAACTTTAAATTAATTGGAACTGATATTAAGAAGAAACAAATAACACAGTAGCTCGGATGTGACAGTTCCTCTAACTCCGATATTTCTGGGATACGTATGGGAGCATACTAAACACCAATTGGACGATTCTATATGAATCCGTATATGATAAACTGGTGTTGGTTCAAAATAAAATACTTCAATCATTTTAAACTTTCTAAACTGTGACGTAACAATCTTTAACCTTATTATCTCTTTAACAATTGATTAGTGCATAGTGAATTGCCCAATTTAAAAAGAGGAGGATGAAGAGATTCAGCGTTTCCATCAATAAAATAGGACCATTCAGAAACTTTTTGAGATTCTATATTTACAGTCGAGATATATATTTTTTGTCAAAGTTAAGAGGAACTGACAAAAAAAAAACAGCTCCTATAATTTTGGGTCCAGATTTTTTTTTTTAATTAAGACGATCATCTATACTTGTGGATGGAGGTCTAAAGGCCCCACTGGTTCAGTTCGGTTCAGTGTGGCTAACCGCTACTCGATTGAGGAATAAGCTGGGGATAGAAAGTAAACTCCTAAACTCATCCAGAAGCTGAAATGGAATGCATGTTTTTGTTATAATTTAAACGATTCTTCTTTCCGTTTTTATGCTTATATCAGTTGTAGTGTTGTACATTTCATGCATATACTCTTTCCCAAAAGAGGCACATTTGCATGTAGGCGCACATATATTTCTGACAGCGAATACATGAAAAAGAGGGAAAAAACTGTTTAAAGAGAATACATATTATGGATGGACTTGGATGGACAGTTTGGGGAAGGTTTAATCTATGGAGACATAGAATTATATTAGGCGAGAATCTGCCCTGCATTCAGAAGTTGAAGCGTTAAGGTGGACGATGGAGAGCATGTTGCAACATTCGACTTGTCAGAGCTATGGAACGGACTGCAAGGACTTGATCTCCATGATTAAGAAGCCCTAAGCTTGGCCAAGCTTTGCAACGGAATTAGAGAAGATTTAGACACTGAATATATGCTTCCAGGACTTCAAGATTACTCATATTCCACGAGCGCATAATCGGATTTCAGACTCTTTAGCTAGGACAGTAAGATCTTTCTATAGAGAGCTTCATTTTATTGGTTGTGCTATTCCGGTTTGGTTTGAGTAATAGAATAGCCTTTCGTTGTAAAAAAAAGAGAGATAAGTTTATGTACAAAACCTTTCACTGCCCTACGCTAATACTACAATTCATGTTTATGAGTAATAATTGTTACATAGTACATAGAACAACACTGACAGTAGCAGGTTTCTGGAAAAGGCGGTTATAGCCAGTGGTTTTGTGTGTTACTGGATGGTACTTCGAAGACCACTAGGTGTGGTTTACCTCCATGACTACCAACGCTCAGAACAGAGCTAACGTTCTACAGCTTAAGCTAGCTAGTCTCTTTTCTCGGATTCATTGATTCTTCTTTATTTTCTCCCTTTGTATGGAGTTTAGCTTCATTCTACATCTGATTACATACTAAACTTTGTTCTTGTGTATTTGATGTTGTCTCTTGTTTTCATAATATGAATGGCTGTGTTTGTGAGTAACTTTGCTAAGCTTGGGGATCCATAACACGTTCACCGAAGCCAGAAGTTGAAACACCAATGATGTTTCGATTATAGGAGCTTAAAGAAATGCAATTTTACTACATATTATGTATGTTCCTTTCATGCTCTTTTACGGTCTGTGGATTCCAAAAGTATTTATATGCAGACGACCCGACTACTGATCCAAATGCTTCCTGAGATCCATACATGATTCGTAAGTTGTATGTTTGTTTGATTTGAAACACTATTTGGGTCTTGCAGATCTTTGATTAGTTAATGTCTTCTTCTTCTGAAACTTCCGAGGTGGCAGGTTCATTTGGTGACTGGATCAGCTGAACTAAAGAGGATATGCTTTCATTGAGCATGAAACTAAAGCATTAATCCAATGTTTTTCAGCTTTGGTTAATAAATCATTAATAACAAGTTTTTGAAAAGGATAATAACAAGTTAGGATTGTATACCTTGTTTATGCTTGCGCTCCATTGACGCAGTGCAGAGTTGTGATTTTTTATAAGACAATGAATTACATTTCATGTGATTTTTTTATTCTGATAATGTAACTATATAAATGATATATCGCGCCGTGAGAAATCAGGGGAGGACCCAGCCAGAAAATTAAGTGGGGTCAAATATATATTTTTGGTCTAATTGCAAAAATTCAAATATGGAAGTTACTTAGAAGAATCGAACCCAATAGAAGTTTGAGCCATATGGATACATGTTTGGTCAATTATTAATTTGTCTTTATTCTCTGTTAACCTTTAACATTATTGATACGAACTTGCTATAAGAACATAACAAAAACCTAAAAATCCCAAATCGTTATTTCTAATCCACTCCTAGAACCCTGATTCATCTCTTGTTTCTTCCTGATATGGTGATAAGGAATAAGCTTCTGCTACATCGCAGAGGTAGAGAATATGAAACTCAACTTGTTGTTGAAGGTGAAGACATAGGGTTGAATGCATTTAAAGACAATGACGGATGTGAGATGTTGCAAAGAATAATTTCTAATTCCCCGCACTTCCACCTTCTTTCTCTCTACTCGTCTTGTATTGTTGGACACGAATAATGCTTATATTCAGCATCTGAAAATAAGATTCTCTGTTACCTACTCTTAATTATAAATGATTTTATGTTATATCTTTGTGCTTCTTTCTTCTGAACCTCTCATCAATCAACCTTTTTGTGATGGCTTTATTGTATCCGACGTAAGGGTTGCTTGTGTAACAAGTTTTGAGTTTCTCCGTTTATTTTTGCTTCATTAATTTCTTATTCACAGAGACATGTGTCATTTCTTAGTTTAAAAAAAACGAAAGCTACTGTCACTATTGTTATTACTATAAAATATTTCACAATTAAATCAACAAAATAAATTTACACATATCCAAAGAATGACAGAGTAAACAGTTGAAAAACAAAAACCAACTCTCTTGTTCCGGAAAGCACCGCTTCTTGAGATTCCTCGACCGTCTCCTTTACTAGAGATTTATTGGTTAGAGTTCTCTGCACATCATGTTTCCAATCTCAAATGCTATCAATCCTCTTTCTGCTCTTTAATGTTTTCAGAAGTAACGTTAGATTATGAGACCGGTTTCAAATGACATTTTCTATACGTGGAACTTGAGGAGGCTGATATCTTCTTGGCGTCAAGTGATCTTATGAGTGTCTCTTTAGAGTATGGTTTCCTGGTTGTGACCAGTAAAGCTACTCAAACGTGCAATATAGAAGGAGAAAAGATAGAATGGATGAAAAAAAGTTGATTTCTAGTTTCAGAACAAAAAAGGAGAAGAAAGAAGAGATGACGTTAGGGTTCTAAGTGTGGGTTAGAGTTATCAATTTAGGATTTTTACCTCTTTGTTCTATTATCAAAACGATGCCATATCAATAACTATGAATCTTAACGGAGATTAGACGACAAATTAAGTTGACTAAAAATGTATCTAATATAGCTTAGTCAATGTAAATCTGTATTTTATTTAGTTTAATGAAAAGTTTGTATTTTATTTAGAGAATTTGTGAAAATGGCTATTTAAGTTGAAAAATAGGAGAGGAAAACACCGAATATGGCTGTTTTAAGCTGTTTTGCAACTATACTTCAAACTAAAAATGGTATATGGAAAGTTACAAAAAAAAATGGAATATGGAAACAATAATAATTTTGCATGTGAAGCACAAGTTCGTAGTTAAATCATTAAGAGTAGCACGTAAATCAAAGTGATACACTAGGTAATTGTAAATTATTAAACAGAAAAAGCCTGATGAATAAACAGTAATATTCCTTTGACACGACAGCTAGTTTGCTTTTTCCTTTTTGCTGCAATGCACTCTCTATTTTCGTTATTAAGAAAAACAAAATAAAGTCCACATAATATTACTACTGACAATAATGTAGCTTTTTAACATATTGATTTTTTTTTTTTTGGATCAACACATATTGATTAACCGAGAAACAACAAGGATCTAGTTAACTACTACACATACAAATGACAGCAGAAGTCTCTCCATTACATGTTACTGATTTATTTGAGAGATATTTACATTTTTGGGTAAGAAAGATAAATATACTACAATTGACAAGATATATTATTATGATTGTCATAATTGAAGAGAATAACTACTTGGTGAGCGATTATCGTCTTCTTCTTCATCTTTATCTTCATGGATTCAACTTTACCCAGTCGTAACGTCCACCAAGTGGCTCATCTTTCTCAAAATCGAAATTATACCTGTAAATTCTCAAAATCGTTAGTTTATTAAATCTTATTTTTTTAGTAAATTTTTTTTTTTTCAATTTTTTTTTTGTTCAAATTTTTTTAGTAAATATTGATGAAGAATTAGAATAAAAACTTACTTCCAAGAACATTCCAACATCTTATTATTCCGGAGATCTTTCTCTGCCGCCTGAAAAAAAATTTCCAGCTCGGCTTCGTTCACCGTCTCACGGCTCTTCGTCATCTTTAACCTGCGGCGACACTCGACCTCTTGGACCTCCATAGCCGTCGAATCCTCGTGTGGTGTATCTCTCCTGATGTGAGATTATAAAGACACATTTATATATATACGACAACAGACAGACTTTGGTCTACAGAAAAAAAAAACGAAAATACCATCAAACCATCACGGACAATCACAAATTATTATTACTTTTTTTTTTGAAAAATGCGTAGTTAAAAAAAAAAGAAAAACAAATTCGTCTTTATTTTGGATTTTGTATATTTATGGCATAAAAAATTTTAGTTTTAGTATATAGTCGTAATATTTTACTCAAAGGGGTGGAGGGTTTGACATCGGTATCTTTATAAGGAGAAACTGAGGGTACAAATATATAATGGTTCCGATTGGTAATCATCGCTTATCGGGAATGGCGGAAAAATAATTAAACTATAGAAAAACTAGTTAAGCCGGAAAAATTTAAAATTTGTGGAATGGCGGAATACATACTAGATTAATTAAAATATTTTATTAAATGAAAAATAAATATCAATAATTAAACTAATTATTATAAAATTTGAAAATAACAAAATATATTTAAAAATATTTTACTTTGTATTACAAATATTTTTAGCTTATTTTTCAATACATTTTTAATAATCGATTGACATCTTACAATATTATAAAACAATTATAGTATGTTAATCATTACAAAATTTATTGCTATTTATTTAAACCTTCAAATGATATTATCATATAATTTAATAATATGAAAAATGTTGATTTTTTCAATAATCAAGTAAAAGTGTAAAACACACTTTTACACTTAATAAAATTTTATATTTTCATCCACAAAAACGCAAATTTGTGTTTTCACGTTTTTTTTTATTTCGTAACATTTTCATGATTGATAAAATACTTGCATAATCACGTCTAAAACGCGATTCCGCCATTTTGCAAGGTTACCAATCACAGCCAATAAATCTAGGGCCATGACCGTATAAACAGTTAGGTGATGAGGAAATGAATGCTGTAACATGCTTGATTTGTTGTGGCAATATAATACGCATACTAACATATTCACATGCTTAGAAATTAATATATCACAGTAAAAATTTATACTTCACATTACTCATACATAGATCGTGGGACAATATTTAAATAGAAAGTCAGAACTCGGCACTTGTTAAATAATAACTTATTTTGGCTTTTGGTAAATAAAAATATATACGAAATACCAAGTTAATATCCACCACCTTTCGTCTTATAGTGAGTGATTCTTATTTTTCGTCAGTACATCAATTCTTGAATTCACACGATACACTGTCTGAATGTCCATCATACCATTCAAGTTAATTATAGGCCCCAGCCTACTCAATCATTACTTAATATCCAATACTGTCAGTATATACTTCTTCTAATTTTGAAATATGTCTTTTTATATTCTACACATGCTAAATTTCAACTATAAATACATCACTTAATATGACTAGCTAAAAAAATTTAAACTTATCATAGTATAATATATATTTCTAATTTTCAAAATCTACGATTTATCATTATTAACTAACCAAAATATTAAATATATTTTTTTTAAAAAAAATTGAATTTTTTCTCTTTCATAAGCTAAAATATTCTAATGTGGCAAATGTTATTTAATTATTACAAGTAACACAATTTCTGTCAACATATAATTATTATCACACTTGAGTTTACTTATCTATTGTCATGTTTAGTTTAAAAACATTTTATTTATAAGAGAGCATTTGATAAATAACAAATTTTATAAATAAAAAGAAGAATATACCATAATTTGGACGTAATTAGATTTCACAACATTTATTCCTTTTTCTTCCAGTTCTATTTTTTATACAACATTTTCCCGTAAGTAAATGATTTACAAATATTTGATTGCGTGTGTATAATCTGGGTAGGATTACATCAGATTGGGGAACGGTGATAGGTGGCATGCGGTGGGCTTGAAAAAAGTATTTTGTAATCAAATCGGAGGGTTAGGATATTTCCAATAGAACATTATTTTCTCCTCTATAATTTACTCTATTTTAGAGTAATTATATTATAAAATTGGTTTTGCTCCAATAGTTAACTTTATAGTAGAGTGGAAAATAGAGGGATGCAACCATTTTACTCTAACCCTCTATTTTCCATTATATTATAGAGTTAACCACTAGAGCAAAATAAACTCTATAATAGAATTACTATATAATAGAGTAAATTATAGAGGAGAAAATAGTATCCAATTGGAGATGGTCTTAGGAAGATAAAGGATGGTCTCGATTGCTGATACAATTCTCTGTATTTAAAATGATTTGTTAATATAGTTGTAACTACGAAGGTGGATTAAATAACTGTCGGAAATATTTTTATGAAAGAAGAAATGTAGAAGATGATATATGTATTATAATATATCCTATGAGAACATAAAAATATTAAATGAATATAACTAATAAACGATACATATAAATAAAATTACAAAATTATCTAAAACTACTGTACTATGTCTGTTTAAATTGTCAAATAATATAAACTCTTGGATGTGATTACTATTACAGAGGATGTGGTGGTAGAAACGGAAAATATAGTGGCGATAATGGTTACCGCAACGCTTCAGAGAAGGTAAATATGATGGAGTTGGTGGTGGTAACGGAGGAAGTGGTGGGAGATTTAAAATACATAATATGTAGCGAAAGCAGAGGAAGTGGCGGTGAATATGGAATTTGATGGTGGTGGTTGGAGTAGCTGTGGTGGTTGACTATGGTGGTGATTGTTACGCAGGCAATAGTGCTAGTGGATATAGAGGAGATAATGGCGTTTTGTATAGAAGGTTGTTGTGATTATGATGGTAACCGTGAGATAACTATGGCAGTGATGGTTTTTACTATAGGGGTAGGTAACTGTTGAAAAAATGATTATTGAAGAAGAGTAGATTTACCATTGAAATAAAACAAAAAATAGAAATAAGTTAATTAGAAAGATAATATAACAATATATATTAGGAAAAATGATTGCCGACTACATGAAGTATTGACCATTACATAGTTAACCATGCAAACTAAATTAATTTATATCTACTACACGAAATATATGTTAAGCATGACAACATCCCTCAACTTAATGATGTTATGTAGTTAACATCACCAGTTTAATTTAATTCATCCAAAAACTGATGTAGATGTCAGAGACCGTTTAAATATCTCGTTTCATCAATTAAAATATGAACGACCCCACCGTAAATTAACTAAAATTAGTGATAAGTAATGCTTTAATATTTATATTTTAGTGTATTTAAAACTATATAATTATATTATTTTATTTATATTAAATATGAAAGTTATATAAGATATTATGCAATTTTATTTTTAAATGATTTCATCTTTTTCTTATGAAATTTTAATAAAATTTCTGTAATTCATTTGATTAATTGTGTGATATATATTTATTTGATAAATTTTAATTATACAACATATTTTATCTTCTATTTATTGACTCTAAAATTTTGTTTGTTTAAGACTTATTTATGTCAATTTAAACCAAACATAATCTCGTGTATATAATTATTAATTATATACTTTTAAGAATAAAATTATATAAGAATTAGAATTTGATATGAAAATTTTACTAAGTTTAAATGAATGAAAATTCTGTTTATGAAAAATATAAATAAAATAATTCATTAATTAATTAATTTTATATTGAACAAATAAAAATGTAGGGTCAGTAAATTGACATCAAATAAGTTTTATAATAAAAAATGATCAAATAAGTTTATATCAAATAATTAGTAAAACAAATTACAGAAATTTTATTAAAAGTTAAAACAAAAACATATTAAAATAATTTTAAAAAAATTAAATTATATCTTATATAAATTTCATATTTAATATAAATAAAATAATTATATAGTTTTCAAATACACTAAAAATTTAAAACACTTCTTATAAAATTTTTATAAAATATATTGATTTTGTAAATTAGTTTTATTAAAAATATTCTTATGCTTTTAAAACGCGAATCAAAATCTAATTTTAGTTAAACTACCGTAAGGTACGTCATATTTTAAATTATAAAACGGGAGATTTAAAAGGTCTTTGATATCCATATCACTTTTTGGATGGATGAAATTAAACTCGTGATGTTAATTACCTAACATCATTGAGTTGAAGGATGTTACCATGCATAAAATATAACTAATACTTCGTTTAGTCAACAATCATTTTTTCTATATATTATATGAATATTAGATGTATTTTACTTTTTAGTTAGATTCTTAATTATCGTTTATTTTTTTGGCTACCGAACCAAATTTCCTTATTTATAAAAAGTAACACCATAGTAGTGATACTAATAAATTCAATAAATCCATAACTACTAAAATTCTCGGCGAACAAATTGTGATAGGTAACTTTAAATAGGGTAATTGTGATAATACTGTAAACAATTACTTTTTAGACATGTCGAACCATTTATCCAGACAGAGACTGTCGATCATGAAAAGTGAATTTGCGACACATCTAAACATTGCTTTTTCTAGAGGGGAAAGATATCCAATAAAACGAAAAAGGCTAGGTGAATGCAGACAAGGGCACATGGGATCTTAAGTGATATCATGATATGTAATGTAATTATGTATTGTGTGGGCACGAAAATTCATAATGAATGAAGTCTATCACGATCATAATTTGTAATTACGTATAAATGTTGCTATCGACTATAAGCCCATTGTTATCTGTAGATATTTTTCCCAATACTAACTAAAATTAAAATTCTTAAGTAAGGAACTAAAATCAATTACAACATGATAAATAAGCATAAAGATCTTACTCTATTTGTGATATATTAAACGAGAAACCATCTCTATTTTCTCTTCTATTTTTTTTCTTTACTTTTTATATTTAAAAAAACTTTGATGAAATACCACAATTGCGAATGTTCTAAATCCACAAAACACTTCCTATCTTCTTCCTTTTCCATTTATAGCAAAAATATATTGACATCTTTCACCACACAATAGATATTGACATCTTTTTAACCATTAACAATGAATGAATACAACATAATCTATCATACATAAAACTACAACAAAATTATTTAACCAAGTCTGGTGTAGTTTTTATAAAGTTTGTTAAACGTTTATGCAGACCAATGGCGAAGCTACTTTGCCATCTCTCCGTATTTTATTTAATTATTAGATGGCTAATGTTCCTAATTTAGACAAGGACGAGACCAAATTGTAGACTAGGGTGTCTATGCACCCACTAATTTTTCATTTTGATTATTTTATAAGATAGAATGAGAAACAGATTATCAGATAAAATGGAAATTCATTATTGTTTCACCCATTAATTTGTTTATAAATTTTTGCACCTAGTGAAATCTAACTCTAGATTCGCCCCTGCTTAACGGTGTATGATTAGTGACTTGAGTGAAAGAAAGCTGAGACAAGAGAACGTTTAACTTCAGATTTGATTTAGAAAACATTGTTTTGTTTGTTAATTTCCCTTTCATTAATGTTTTTTCTTCATTAATTTAATTTCCTTTTCAGCAATGTTTAGGTGTAGTTCGGCTTTTAATTTGAATTAACATATAGAACAATCAAACCTTAATTATGACATTTGATAGTTTTGTCCGTTTCTTACGAGATTAACCTAATTTATAACTTATTTGTAAGGAATATGTAGGTGTGA
Source organism: Brassica nigra (assembly GCA_016432835.1). Taxonomy (NCBI): domain Eukaryota; kingdom Viridiplantae; phylum Streptophyta; class Magnoliopsida; order Brassicales; family Brassicaceae; genus Brassica; species Brassica nigra. Next base: position 6,968,549 of record CM028247.1, on the reverse strand, counting down.
AGCTGTCACATGATTCACAAATCACAACCACTGTTAGTGGAGGGTGGACCACAACAAGGCTAATTATTCCGGACTAAACCTTGATTAAATTGATGAAGCTAATGCTTTTTGAATATTCTGATTCACATATGCGAGCTAGTATTTGTCCTTTTATGGTTTTTTTTTTTACGTTTTTGTTCTTGTCCTGACGTTTGTCCTTTTACGAATAAAACAGAGTCCTTTAAAAAAAATGGCATTCTTTATGGGATTTTACATTTTCATTTGAACATTGAACATGATCGACTCGCCATATATGAGATAACAAAACCAAAGCGATCGATGACTACTAACTAATTAGAGTAATAATCAGAACTAGTTACATAATTCGTGTAGAAATGTATGTATAACGTGATCTATTTCACAAGAAATTAAGAAGCTTGTCTTCTAGTGGACATTTCTTTCACACCTTATTTGTAGAATGTGAAATGAGTGGAATCTTTAACTTTACGGATAAATTTATATTTGGCAGGCCCATCATAAGAAAATTATCAAAATATATTAAGCTGAAGTTACACTTGATTGGCTAATTGTAATATAACTAATTCATACATTGCAGTATGAGACAAAAACAAATTAAAGATCTATATTTTTCAGAAAATATCACTACTATATATCGAGTATGCGTCTTTAGATAAGTGGTTAAATATTTATTTTTTATGATTTTTCTCACCAGAGTTCAACTTCATTAAGTCGCGTTTTCTCCTTTCATCTATCTTGTTGTTTTGTTGTTCATTTTCTTTTTGATGAACTTTATGATCACAAATCATACCATTTTGTAATTTTTTATAATTATAAAGTTATATTTTAAAAATTACTTTGGAAAAAATAAAAGTGAGAATAAGGCACGTGCCACACTTGTGTCTCACCTGCGTCCGCCCCTCCATGGATCTGAGAGAATTCGTCGATAATGAACATGAAGCTTTGCGTTGTAGTTTAGATATTGAAAAATGGGCACAATATGAGCTCCCGTTAGAAATTGGTGAAAGCCTTATACTTAGCCACACATATAGTCACGTAATTATGTAATTGGTGTGGAAGAAAGCATCAACAAGAGAGAGATATCTTTTTAAAATATGATTATAACTTCATATGCCAAAAAAGCTGACGAGAACTTTCTACAGTCAAAGAAAAAGGTTACGTTTTTCTTCCAATAAATGAAGGAAAGGAAATAAAGTGATGTTTTTCAGGTACTTTAAACTATTATTCACCAAGCTCAATTATAGTGGGAAAAGAAAGCAGATCAATTTTTAAGTCGAACTTTTTCTTTTTCTTCCTCTGAATTTCTAATTCCCGAGACTATAATCATGCATACTCTACGAGACTCTCTTTTGGAGACTCATGAAAGTTTTTGTATTTTTTTTTAGAAGTGCACGAAAGTGATGTCATTTTTCTTCTTCGACAGTGCATCCGATGGAGGTATGAAAAGATCCATTATTCACGTGAGTTTTCTTCTGCTCCAGCCTTTTCTTATGTGATAGAAACAAAGTAAACTTTCATGCTTACGAAATATAACATTACCGGAACGTATACACGTTATTATTTGGACTCAATGATATGATCATCCAAATGAAGAGGCATGTCATGTTTGTGGAATCATTACATGTATCATTACCTTAAATGTTTCTATTTAAAAACTATAGATACAAACTCAAAAGTTATTAGGGCATTTACCAAAAAACTTCTTGGTCGATTATTATTATTTTCTTCCAGTGAACAGTTTTTTTTTTTTGTCATCCTTCCAGTGAACAGTTATATTTTGCTTTTTGGAGATTTATTTTTGTAAAACTCGACGGTACGATACTTCTTTTGTTTATTGAACTTGTGTCCAATGATAATATGCTATAAGACTATATATATATAGCTATCAAGGTATATATATTTTTCTTTACGACAAAATCTTCATATTTTAATAAATTGATTCGAAAATAATGATCTTAATTAGCCGCTAGCCAATTCGGAAGTGTATATGGAAAATATAATTTGTGTTCGTGTTCTTTTTGCAAAACAAAAAGAATTGCACGCACATATTAAAACCACAAGAAAAAAATATAGTAATGGAACGTATATGAATGTAATTCATTCTATTCTTCGGCCTTTTTTCTTCAGTTGATTTTAATATTTGGAGACATTCTGATTCAAATTAAAATACAGTGATAAATTTTTCGATTGTAACGACTAACGAGTTTCTCATTTTCCATAGCAACATATTAACTGCCACTTGTCGAAGTATATCACTAATTGTTTTTTTTTGTTTAAATTAAAATTTATTTAAAAAACGATTATGTACAACATATTTCGAAGCTAGATTGTTGAGACCCAATCATTAGCATAAATTGAAGAGTTACGCCAATTTAATCGGAGAAAAATGTGATAATTCATAAGTTAAGAGGTAGTTGGTAAAAGTGGAAATGTTCTATAAATACCATTCGCCACAACAATTATTTCGTTGATAATGTCCCAAGAAACAAACAAAATTTCGTTGATTTCGCTAAAACAAAATTCTCCATTTTGTTAACTGGTTTTTTGAAATCCGCCTCAAATAGTGTATGCCAGAAATTTGATATCAATTTTGTGTTACCAATTTCTATCTAAAACCATAGTAAACTAAAGATGTTGCATCCAAATTGTAATAAGTATATACACCAATTAATAAATTGGCATGCTGGTGGACTAGCATAAGAGGACAAGCTACATTTTAGTTATATGCAAGAAGCTATACAAATAGATAGGACCCAAATCACACACATTTATTCCTACCTACGTAATGCATGTCTCATTCACGTATTTATACCCTTGATCTAAAACTCTCTAATAGTATAACATCTCTGTTGCGCTCTAAGATAGTTATTTTGTTAGTGTAAACTTACACATAATTTTACATTCGTCTATAGTACTGGCTCTTAGAGGAAACCATAAAAACATATGCTTCTCCTTCTTAAGATAAGTAAATTTTCTGCCGTTTATTGAACAAAGTTTCTTGTAGCTTGCTTACAAATATTTCGAGAGGTCAAATGTTTGGTTCTCTCAAACTAAATCTTGTTACTTTTATATTTTTTGAGCTTTCAGCCCAAAATATTTAAAGTCGGGCCTGGTAGTCTAAATTCGATTCTAATACACACTACTGCTTTGATCACCATAGCTAATGGACTTCTTATGTCCACTTACTCAGAAAAGAATAGTTAGATGTTGGAGTATCATGTCTACGTGTAAATAAAGCATGCAGTATTGAATTATACCACTGAACGTGTGTGTAACCTTCTTCAGCGTCCATTGCTGTCTCTTAGAGGTTACCAGGGGCGGAGGCAATGTGTAACAAGTGGGGTCAGCTGAACCCACTATTTTTAAAAAAATTACTTAAGAAAAATTGTAAAATACTTGTTTTTGCCTAAGAAAATTTGCACTGACCTCATTAAAAATAAAAATTTATCCCCACTAAATTTTTTTTTGTCTCCAATACAAAATGTTACTGGCTCCGTCACTAGAGGTTACCACATGGAAACTTTCATACTTTATCCCCTAAGCTACTACTTATTAGCACGTTTTCATCTTATCACTATTTTAGGTTCTAGTTTCTCCAACAATCCATTTAATTAATAAAGTTATTTTTCTCATATTTAATTTTGATTTTCCAACGGTTTAAAAAATATATCCCGCACCGCAATGGAATTTCTGATTTTTAATCCTTAGTTTTACAAAAATAAGAAGTAGCTTATCATTCCCTGAGAGCAGCCTTATCGGCAAAGATCTAAAAACAAGTATCCAACAATTTAAATAACAATATTTTGTATACAGTTAAATCATGTAATTAAAGTAAAAATGTTAAACCAATTATGGAGAAACAGGTGGCATGTGAATGTTAAACCGGTTGTTAAGACCATGATTAATCCGAAATTTTTAGAATGGGTTCTTAGTGAAATATAAGAAACTGTTTTTTATATTCCGCTAAGAACCTCATTCTAAGAACACCGGGTTAATCATGCTCTAAAGCATGTTAAATAAGAGTCGGTTCCACCTCTTCTCTCATATTTTTTTTTCTTTTTCTTTAATAGTTGGATATTGGAGTCAACCCATGCGTTGGAGCTACTCTGATAATCTGGGTTAATTGGTAGGATAACTATAATGGGGGAAAAATTAAGAAAATAATCATACTTTGGAAACTGTGAACAATTGAAAGACTTAGACCCATTTCTCCTTGATGCGCATGTGTTTGTTTATTTTGTAACCAAATACTATTCTATTTTTTCATGTACATTTAGAATATAAATAAATAAATATAAATATAAATACAAATATAAATATAAATATATATATATATATATATAGAGAGAGAGAGAAAGTAGGTCTGGGTGTTCGAGTCGAATAATTTTTTAAAATATGTGAATCCGGGTCCGTATTGGGGCCTAAGAGAAACATGATAAACATGATAAAATATTTAATCCATGGTATTTTATCGTTGTCGTTTGGAAGAAACATGATAAATTTACAGAAGAAAGATGGTTCTGCATGAAAAAAGGCTTGTCTCATAAAATAACGGAAGCCATGAATATTCGAAGAAACCTGTCATCTTTATATGCCGAATGTTAAGCTCTAATTTGGCAATGTAATGCATAAAACTCTATCTTACAAAGAGATGGTGTTTGTAACTGACTATTCTTAACTGATGAAGATTGTGTATACACCGAATGAATGACCAACTTTCACTATACATTTAGAGAAATTTCATCGGTGCAAGGAATTCTTCACTCATTTCGGCATTCAACATATTTCGAGGGCAAAACATAATGATTGACAAGTTTGCACAAAGTGCTCGGACCCAGTCCTCTATAATATGATGTATGCTGATTTGATCCTACCGAAATGATTTTTGGATTCAGGATATAGCCTATGTTGTAAAAAAAAAAAAATTGGATCGAATCAAGAAAATGAAATGGGCTTTTTAGATTATCTAATTGGGGCCTTAGTCAAATATCTCGGTTAGCAATCAAAATCTAAACCACTTTGATACCATTGTAGCCTGGGTTGCTTACCTTACCGCTCACCTCATGATCAGCTCTTTTTTGGCCAAACTAAACAAAATCTCATCCCTTCCTATTTATAAAGAACACAATAGAACAAATTAGGAAAGTACATACTGTAAGCAAAAGTGAAATTTGAACTTATAGGGACATTCAGTAACTGGAAAAAGGTATAAACATGGAAGCTCACCAAAACCAATATTTATTTTCCTATGCTAAAAGAGGTAGCAAATTGAATTTCCTCGAGATCCAATAAACCATGGTCCGGCAAACTAAGCTGATGTTGATGAGTTGATCGCAAAGAATCCCAAGTCAACCAAGACTCAGCCCGCGTCCGCATATTCCCAAAACAAATATATACATAGTTTGTCTGCACCTTGACTGAGTCATCTTCGTACCATTTGATTCCTACATCGGTGATAGCCAAGTTGGACCGCACTTAAACGATCAAAGACTTGAAGAATGTGTAACCCAAATCCTTTTAGCTTCTTTTTTTTTTGGATCAAATCCTTATAGCTTCTTTAGAAATATTATTAAACAAAGAAAGACATGACAGTTTTTTCAAAAAAAAAAGAAAGAAAGACATGACAATCGAATTATCTTATTAAAACAAGAAAACTAACATATCTCCTCGAAACACCGTAAGAAATAGACTGATACAACTAATTTGGTGACTGTTTAATAATTGAGGCTGCTTTTCCCCCCTAAACATTTAGTTATTTTCTTTTCTTCGTTTCCCGTATGCTTAGCGATGCTGGAAAACATTGCAAACTGAATCATAATTGTCTGTAGGTCATGATAAAGTATGAAAATTGTATCTCATGCTGAATTTTAAAAATGATAATAAAAACGTTAGTTCATTTATATATTCATTTGCATGCCTTTATTAAAAATTTTGTAATTTCTATAATATCATATAGTTGAGATCAATAACTAATTTAGTGTTAGTTTATATGTATTGTAATTATAATTTATTTTAAAATTAAATTTTGAAAGATCTCTGGTGATGACACTTTAATATGACGCTTGTATTTTTTTTTGTCAAGGAGACGCTTGTAAATAATACATAATAAAGATATATATGTTATAAAAATGTTTCTCAATTTAATATATATAGGATACAATGATAAACTGATAGTATATCTATAAATCACCTGACAAATTCTAATAGTCATGATATCTGATATCTCTATGCATCATAGTTCATTTATATATTCATTTGCATGCAGCATGCTTTACCCTGAAAATGATATATATTTATTTGATATGTAGATATGTGCATATCGTTTATATGACTTCATTCAAATGCATATAGTATTATACTATCGTCTTCAAAAGTCAATTTCTATACATCGTGAGTTGTTCTTTACTGAGACTAGTTGTGGTCAACTTCTAGCTAGATATATATAACTGATTGATTGTTTGGAATATTCGTGCATTTTTTCTTTTTAAATATTCGTTCATTTGATTTCCGAAAAATGATCAAAAGCATAACCTTCATATATTTGACGTACACAGTCTTTTTTTTTTTTGTGTAAAAAGACGTACACAGCCGTTTTTATTGATAACTTACCCCTTTGACTTTTAACTCAACGTTGATCCGCTACTGATCACACTAACCTCGGGATAAAATAAATAGGGTTTGCTAAAACAAGGCGCAACCATCAATGGACCGTCTCAATTCACAAACTGCAACAAGCCCGGCTACAATATTCTAATCTACTAACAAAAATAAATTAGTACTATTATATAGATTTGGAAATTTAATAACTAAGAATAGTTTCATGTGATTTGGGATGTGAGACATGTGACAGTAAATCTTGTAAAGACCGAATAAATACTTTTGATTCTGTTTTATCAGCCGACCAGTTATAACGTACGGTGTCGGTAGCTCGAACTTTAGTATATTTGTATATGTTTCTTTTGTCAGTTATGCGTTTGTATTCTGTATGGCTAATTCTATGAAAATGTACTCTAGTAATACTATAAATTTAACATTTACTGTACGAAAATGGGTGTATATTTTTCCTCTTAGTTGTGTTTTAGGATTCTTTTTTAAAAAAAAAAAAAAATCTGTAGGCCTGGGCATCAGGTCCTCGGGTCGAGTCCTGTCGGGTCTGGATCTTTGGGATCCTAGAAATTTAGATCTATATAGGTACTTATAATTTTTTGGATCGGTTCCGGGTCGAGTCTTATCAGATCCGGATCGGTTCGGATCCATAATTTCAGTACCCTTAAAATGCCCATAATTTTTGGGTATATTTTAGATCCGAATTGGTTCGGGTATTTAGGATCCGACGAAAATGCGAAATACATAAACTGGACCCGAAAATTCTAAAAATACTCGAAAACCCTAAAAATACCCGAAGAACCGCAAAAATACCCAAAAATACCCAAAATCAGACCCGAATACCCAAAACGTTTACGAAATTTACCCGAATACTCGAATTATATTTTCTGAAAATCTAAAATTTTACCTGAAACCTGAAATTATACCCGACACCCCGAATCCGAAACTTAAAAAAAAAAAATCTGATATACCAAAATATATCCAATCACTCACATGTACCTAATATATACAATAATGTTTGGGTACTTTGGATATCCGATCGGATATCGGGTAGGATCCGGACCTGAACCGAGACCCGTGAATCTAAAGAAAAAAAGACTCAATATGTACTTTTGCATGGATCCGGATCCGGACCTAGATTTGTATTTTCAGATTAGTACCGGTTCAGTTCTTCGAGTTTGGGTAAAATGCCAAGACTTAACTTGGTGTCGCAAAAATATTGCAACTATTTATTTTAATATTGATCTTGATTATCACTTTCAAACTAACAACTTTTTCATTTGCAAAAAAAAAAACTAACAACTTTTTTTTTTTTTAAAGAAACATGTTAAGCGGTCTTTTTCCTTGACTGAAACTCCCGCTTCAGAAGTTTAAGTCTGTAAACAAGACTCTTTTAATGATCGAATAACTGTAAAGTGGTGAATTATTGATTTAATTTTAAACAAGAAAAAAAGATAAATGATTAGACCAAAATTAGGTTTTTTTTTAAAAAACAAAAGTTGTTAGTTTAAGATGCTCTGTCAACTTCTGATTTACTACTTCGACATTAGAGTATCTCAGTTAGATATTTTCACCATAATATTTCATAATTTTAAGACTCTAATATCTCATAATTTTAAGTTACATAATTTTAAGTTATTATTTTGTTAAATAGTTATCGCATATGTTAAGAACTTTATTATAAATATCTCCAAATAAATATTTGAAATATGTGTGGATATAGTAATCAGCATTTGAAATATTCGAAATATTTACTTTCTTAATTTGTGAGATATCAAAGTGAAAATCTCCCTATAAAATGCTCACAACTCAAGAATATAACATGAAATATTTTAACAAGTCATACCCAAAACAAGGAAATATGAAGAGATTAATGATAATTTCCTAATCCGAAAGCTTTGCTAATATTGGGGCGAAAAGCGAAATCGGAACTAAACATTTTAATTAAAAAAAAAACTAATTAATTAATTAATATAAATCTGAGATTAATTAGCGAAGGAGAAAAAGACAGTCCCCATGTCTTAATGACAGTGGCTCGACTTTCCACGAGGGAAACTTTATACAAAATCTCTGCTCAAATACCAAACTCATTTGGCTTCTTCTTCTTCTTCTTCTTTCTTCTCAGATTCCCTGGACCAAGACGATGGATTCATGAATCCATCTCCACTCTATATCTAACCATCTGTTTCCTCTGTTTCCTCTGTTTCAAAAGCTTCTAGAAGCAACCATGGCGGAGTTCATCTGTTTATTCGGAAAGGTCTTCTCTCTCTCTCTCTCTCTCTCTCTTGTAGATCTTTTCTGTTAATAAGCTTATGGGCATCTCTGCATGTATGCTTTATCACTGTAATCTACCTGCAAACTCTGTTTCTATTATCTTAAAGATTTAAAGTATCTAACTTTATGTATATTCTTGATTCCAAGAGTGAAGATTTACTTGGTGTCTAAATAACAGGACAGTGCAGCGATTGTTATAAAGCAACCAAAGAAGTCACCTTTGTTCTTAAGAATGATAGTTTTAGTGTTCGCAATGGTGTGTGGTCTCTACGTTTGCTTAAAACAGTTTAGTTTCCAAACCTCCCAGCTTGTTCCAACTCCTGTTGTTTCTCCCTCACTACACGCTCTTACTACTCGGATTCATTACCCAAAGCCACAGACTTTTAGTCGGTAACTACTCTCAGTCTCTCTCTCTGTTCTCGTCTGTGTGTGTCGACACTCTGTTTCTTATGCTCTGTTCTGGCCCTTCTGGGTTTCGTTAAAAAAACAGAGCTGAATGTGGGCACAATCCCGTGAGGTTCTTTGCGATACTGTCGATGCAGAGATCAGGAAGCGGTTGGTTCGAAACGTTGTTGAACAGTCATGACAACGTGAGCTCTAACGGAGAGATCTTCTCGGTTCTGGATCGAAGAAAGAACGTTTCTTCGATCGTCAAGACTCTTGATAGAGTTTATAATCTCGATTGGTTCACGAGCGCTTCGAAGAACGAATGCTCTGCTGCGATTGGGTTCAAATGGATGCTTAACCAGGGTTTGTTGGCTAACCATGTGGATATTGTAGATTACTTTAACCGGAGAGGTGTTTCTGCTATATTCTTGTTCAGAAGGAATCCTCTGAGAAGAATGGTTTCTGTGTTGGCGAATTCTCATGACCGTTATGCTAAGCTGTTAAATGGAACTCACAAGTCTCATGTTCATTCTCCTGAAGAGGTTTTGTATTTGTATGCATTACGCAAATGTTTCGTTTGTTTTGGTTCTTGATTTTGGATAGGTTCTTGCTGCAGGCAGATGCACTTTCTAGGTACAAGCCTGTGATCAACTCGACGTCTTTGATCCATGATTTACAAGAAACAGAGAGTTTAGCTGCAAAGGCTTTGGAGTATTTCAATACCACTCGTCATATGGTTGTCTTCTATGAAGATCTCATAACAAATCGAACGGTATGGTTTTTAATAACCTTAGAAGCGAAGTTTGTTGTGGGTGTTAACTCCTTTTGTGTGTTTGATGCCAGAGGTTGAAGCAAGTTCAGGAGTTTTTGAACATTCCTGTGAAGGATTTGTCAAGCAGGCAGGTGAAAATACACAGAGGAGATTTGTCAGATCATATCAAGAACTGGGAAGATATAAACAAGACACTGAATGGGACTGAGTACGAGAAGTTTCTACGAGCAGATTACTAGTGTTTTTGGATTATCTAAAGAGTTTCTTCTACATTCAACTAAAGGTTTTGCAAAATGCAGAAGAAGAAAAAAAGTCTTCTTGTTATGAAACTTTCTACTTTTTTTTTTTCTGCTCAACAACTTGTTGATCTGTTCCTTTAGTATCCTCAGTTAGTTGTAAAGGGACTGGAAGATGGATTGCTCCCCGAAAAAAGGTCGCTTTTAGACTCTGTCCTCATAGATGAAATAGGCCCAAGAACACCATCAAGAAATCAAGAATCCCGTTTAATGCTTCAAATATGCTTGTATGGTGGGCTTAATCTTTATTTATATAGAGCTTCGATTGTGGTGGAGAACCAGGTATGTCGTATTTCAAGATTTAGAGTGATTTGCATGTGAGATCAAAATTGCTTTTGATTTTAGAGTTTAAAAATGTATAAATTAAGTCTAGAACTGAATCGCAATGACTATTTTAACCAATTTTGATGATTTTTTTTTTTCTTCTGGGGTTTGAAATTGTGTTTATGGACAATCATATATCTACCTAAATCAGCTATCCTTACCTACGATGAACAAGACAACTACGTCGTGATCAAGCACACTACTCTGTTCACATTCACCATCATGAGCTACCTTTTAGCTCGTTGCAACGCCAATCTCTAAGATGCCTTCTCTACCAAGGTTCTGATTGTGAAAGGAAATAGAGTCGGCAGTGGTGACTAATTGGGCTCTTGTCTTGATGAACCAAGACACACACAATCTTGCATGGAATGTATAAAAGTGGCTTTTTTTGAGATGGGTGAGCACGGCTCTCCAGAATATTTGGAGCTAAGATATTTTGATCAGTTTTTATTTTATTTTATCAAGTTTTAGATCGTGATAATAGAGAATAACATAAATATTTTTCATTAGATTCGAGAAACAGAATATCTAACATTTTAACCGTTTTCTGTATATATAAGACTATAGTCGTGCCTTATTTGTTTAATTCCACACTTCATTCACAAATCTTCCTCTCTTTTTTTCTCCACCATAAACCATGAAAAGCTCCATCTTCTTCGTAGCAGCAGCTTTCCTCTGCCTCGTAGCTTTTCCGACCATAACCGTCGGAAAAGACCTGAGATTCTGGCCAAAACCCATCAAAGGATGGCCACATCCGTCGGATACCTACAGAAACGTAATGTTAATGAGCACTTCCCATAAATTCAACTATGGAGATTCCAAAGTCTTGAAATGTACTTATAGCAACGGATCTGGTCCAGCCATTTCCATTTCAACACCGTCAGCTTCGCCTTTAACTCCCAAAACCTCTCCTCCTCCAACTACACCATCTCCTCCGCCTCCAACTCCCAAAACATCTACACCACCGCCAACACCATCTCTTCCTCCACCTACACCGTCTCCTCCGCCTCCAACTCCCAAGATATCTCCACTGCCGCCTATCCAATCTCCTCTGCCTCCAATTCCCAAAACATCTACACCGCCGCCAACACCATCTCCTCCGTCTCCAACTCCCAAAATATCTCCATCGTCGCCTACACCATCTCCTCCGCCTCCAACTCCCAAAATATCTCCACGGCCATCACCAGCACCAACACCTTCACCACCAGCTCCCAAAATAACTCCACCGCCAACACCAACACCATCTCCTCTTCAAACTCCCAAAATATCTCCACCGCCACCAACACCGTCGCTTGCGCCTCCAACTCCAAAGAAGTCTCCATCTGCACCGCCGCCAACACCATCTCTTCCGCCTCCAACTCCCAAGAAGTCTCCGTCTCCTTCTCCACCAAGCCGTGATGATGAGCCATCGTCTCCTAGCCAGCCATCAAATCCACCTCCGAAACATCATCACAGTCACCATCACCATCAGAATCCATTGGAACACTTCGGGAGTTGTGTGAGAAACATGGGACCTGTTGGAGAGTGTCGTGGACAGATGGCGTTCAGTTTCTACACGGGGATGTTTCAAGTCAGTGACTATTGCTGCAATCTTGTAGTCAACATGAAAAAGGAATGCGAAGATGTCTTTTGGGGATACTTCAACGATCCCTACTTTGTTCCTCTTGTTCGTTTCACTTGTCACATCATGTACTAGTTTTTTTTTCTATTTTTATTAGGGTTTTTTTCTTTAATAGATTTTGTTCTTGTTTTGGTTCCTTTAGTCATGCAATAGTGTTGTCGTCTATATCCTGTGGACGCCTCTTTCGTTATACGTTTTAGTTCATGGAATGAATAAATATGGTTTTGTTTTTGTTTTTTTTTGGTATCCGCAACTGACATTAAATAAATTTAATCTCATTCAACTACGTGAGATCAAATCCTCCAACTAGAGGAGAAGATCCTAGAAGAAATAATTTGTTTGGACTTGGAAGATCGTTAGTAATAATATATAAAAGTCTTCATTCCGAAGAGTGCGAACTTCTGGGAAAGAAACAGAATCATTTAGAACACGAAATGGATCACGACTTGAATGTTTATTTCCTTTTTATTCGTGATTCTTATAGTATAATTCAGTTTACTTAAACATTTTCTTCTTGCATGGCTAATCACCTTCTTTATGTTGCCTCCTCCAATTATTTTGTTTGTTTTTATAATCTTATGATCTGCCACATATTAATGGATATCTAATTTTTCATTTCGTTGTCCAAATCTTTGATTTATTTAGATTGTGCTAATGTCCAATTTTATTGATGCAACACAGAATATTCTTCTCGGTATGCATATTCAACTTATTGAAGAGAACATAATATATCTTAAAAACTAAAGGACAACTTAACGATATAATCAGTTATTGTTTGTTGTTATCTGAACTGCTAAATTTTTAACTTGTTAACTTAACTTCAACTAAAATTCTTCGTTATATTTATATTCTGAAAAGTATCCCTTTAGTCATATGACTGAAGATATTTATTATATCTAGTTCTTTCACAACTTTGTTAATTTGTGTTTAGCAGCTTGTAACCACTTTTAACCTAATTCGTCTTTTGTCGAATCGAAAGAATCTTAAGATCTTTGTAATTTGGAATTGGAACCTTGTTATTTTGTTAAAATAAAACACGGAGCACACGAAGTTCTGTTGCTGTTTTTTTTAATATGACGTACTTTTGGCCACACGTATTTCATCTTTTCAGTGTTTAGTTTTTTTTTTTGGTTGTACTTGTTGATTTGAAACTTCAACGACAAGAAATCCATTGTCAGGCAATTTTTGATCTTTTTCATCTTTTTCAGTGTTCAGTTTATTTTGGTTGTTCTTTTGTTCACTTACCACAAGAAAACATGCAATTTTTGACAAACAAATCCATTGGAAATCCTTTGAGAAAAACATTTCTAATGAATTTTCGACAACATCATTTCAGATTTATTTCATTAGAAAAAAAAATCGTTAAAATTTTATTGAGATATTCTGACAAATTTTCGACCGAAGAATTCTCAACAAATTTTCATCAGAAATGTTCATAAAAATGTTCATAAAAGAAGTTGGGAAATTTCTAACTACCATTAGTCGGTCGAACTTTTTTTTTCAACGACCATTCAGGGAAAATATAGCTCATTTCCAATATGGATTGTTTACAGTATTCTTGGTAATCAAAATTTTTAAGGAAATTATGTAATCTCCAACCGTTGAAGTTTATAACAATTTATTTCATCAGTCCTCTCCTCTTAACCAAAGGTTCTGTCACCACAAAAACAGGATTTTAAGAAACCGGTTTGGTCCAAATGAGTCACATCTCCCCAAACTTGGATTCTCCATTTGTCTCCGTCGAATAAACGTACCGATGTATTGAGAATCTTGTCAACTTTTCGTGCTTTAGGACGAGCTTTTAAATAGAGAGATCGTATCAACCTCCATGAGTAACAACCACCACTCTCTCACCTTCATCATCACCACAAAGTAAGACAAAAAGCAATTCTTAAAAGAACAATGTGTGTTGACCACTAATATGATTAGTGAGAAAGAAACCTTAAGACTTTCTCCTCCACCCTTTCATTCATATAAAAGGAGCAAAAGTTAGTATTAATTTAAGAAACCAAGGACGCATTTTCTTGGTAGAGTAATAACTATTCTTAGTGGAATATCAACGTCTGTGCGCTTAGATAGAAAGGCCTTGTAAGCTACCGGGCGAATCTTGGACGCTTTTTGATACACAAGACCTTGCATATCCCCTAAGTGTCTCTCCCACAAGTCAGGATCGGTAAGTAGCTGCATACACAGTTGAGAAACCTCTATATCGTCTAGCAAAAAGCTGGAGACTCATAAAAAAGGAAATGAGGTTAATAAATACCTCAAGGTTGCCACATTTAGCTGCAATGATCTGAGCAGTCTCGAAGGCTCTCTTCAAGTAAGAAGAGTAGACATAAGATATCTTAGGCTCCTTCGATAACCTCTCAGGCAACCTTTGTTGGAATTGAACCTTTGATTAAACTTCCAAAGTGAAGATGGAATCAAGTGAAGAGAAGAAGTTGAAGCAAGAGAGCTTGCCACACAAGGAAAAGAAGAATAAAGAAGAGTAGCTTAGAAGAAGATACAAAGGAATGGAGGAAGAAGAAGAAGAACAAGAAGCTTGGAGAGCAAGCAACAGAGAGGAAAAAGAAGAAGTAAAAGCCAACGACAACAAGAAGTCAAAGTGAGTTGTGTAACTAGAAGTTATACAACAAGAAGAATAAAGAAACTAGTTAGTTGGTAAGCTAACTAAGTTAAGGTGAAGTTGTTAAGAGTTGGTAATAGTTGTTAGGAGTGTTAGTGGTTAAGCAAGTTGCTTGTAAGCCACATACCTAGAAGTAAGGTGCAAGTCGGAGTTGTTGAGCCTAGAGTTGCAAGTAAGCATGTGTAGTAGTAGTTAGAGTAAGACTACTATAAGTATGTATGTGTGTTGTTGTAAAAGGTATCCAAGTCTAATAAAGAAAGGATTTGGAGAAAAGAACAATGTAGACGTACAAATATTATTCTCTTCTCTCTACAAGAAAGATTACGTGAGAGAGTAAAGAGTGTGTGTGTGCTTGTGTGATGATGATACACAAGTAAGAAACAGAGCGAGAGTGTGAACAAAACAGAGTACAAAAACAGAGAGAGGAAGTGAGGCTGGCCGTAAGAGTAGTTGAGAGAGGCCAAGCCAAAGAACAAAGAGCAGAATCACAACAACCTTTATACCGAAAGGAAATAAAAGTCTTTACACGTTACGACAAGAAGAATAAAAAAAAAAAGACAAAACTGTTAAAAAGGTAAAAGACACATACTCCTACTCCCTCTTGTCTACCTGCATCGTTTAGCCCAACATTGATATGACCCTGCAACCAAAAAGTACAATTTGTTATTACAACAACATCTAAAGGTCACCAATCAAGATCCTAGCTAGAGGAATTTTTTTTTTTGTAGCTAGAGGGATTTATGTTACTAATACAAGATTAATTAAACATTACTGAAAAAAATCAAGAAGAGAGTAGGGAATAACAACAATCTCAGCATAAGCTTGATCGACGAAGGAGCCGCCAAGAACCAGCGAGAGACATTCTGTAAGACGATCAGATCAGAGAATGACCAACATGTTAGAGAGATGCAGAGAATTGGTGGAAGCATACTCAAAACTTGATTCAGCCATGGATGGGAGCTGCTGAAAATTCGGTCGATACCATTTAGGATCCGGCGTCGAGAGAATGGAGGAATTACCATTTTTGAATTATGATAATAATCTCAGCCTATTGGGCCTCATAAGTTAGCCCATTAAAAGTCGTGTCCTTTATCAACATCCATTGGCAATTTGGTCTAATTAGTCCGGTTATAATTCATTATCTTAATTTATGTTTAACCAATTGGTCCGTTTATCAAACACTGCTTGTAAGCTTAGTAATTGAAGAGAATTATACCTGAGTTACGAATTGGATTTGTATTTTATAGTGAATTCATTAAATATTTATGTAAATTCTTATAAAAATTAAAGATAAGCTTAAGAAAAACAAGTTGACAGAAAAAAAAACAAGTTGACAAAAAAAAAAAACTTAAGATAAACAAAATCTATTTGAAATGTAGACGACGACAAAGACGGAGCAAAAAATACAAAACAAAAAAAAAATCATCAAAACGCGGCGGCTTTTGTCGTATCAAACCAAGAAACGCCGTCGTTTTAATCTCTCTCTCTCTCTTTCTTATCTATTTTGAGAGGGACCAATAATTAAGCCCTTGTCTATCTCATTCGTTGTCTCCCCCAAAATATCACTTTCACCTTCCCAAGACGACGAAGAAGATATTTTTTTTCTTCTCAGTTTTCCAACTCGAAGCTTCTTCTTAGATTCAATCTTAAAATGGATCCGACGGCGGGGGTGATGCCGATTGATTTGCCGATCATACACGAGAGCGATCGGTACGACTTCGTGAGAGATATCGGGTCTGGCAACTTCGGAGTGGCTCGTCTCATGACTGATAGAGTCACGCGGGAGCTCGTCGCTGTTAAGTACATCGAGAGAGGTGACAAAGTATGCTCCTTTCCATCGTGAATTTGATGATTCCCACTCTCTCCCTCCTTGATTTGAACTAATATAGTAGTGATTGATAAGTTTCTAGATTTAGTAGCTTCCTCTTTTAGATTTCTCATTCATTAAATATGCTTTGAAAGGTGTTCACTTTTTTTAATTAATTAAAAAGATTTCACATTTCGCTAACGGTTTTTTTTTCTTTCAATTAATGCTTTTATAAAAGTTGTGAACTTTTTTTTTTAGAGTTTATGTAATTTGTGGTTGTGTGTTTACCAGATAGATGAGAATGTTCAGAGGGAGATCATCAACCACAGGTCTTTGAGGCATCCTAATATTGTCAGGTTTAAGGAGGTGATTTTGACGCCTAGCCATCTGGCTATTGTGATGGAGTATGCTTCTGGTGGTGAACTTTATGACCGGATCTGTAACGCTGGCCGTTTTAGTGAAGATGAGGTCTGCTTTGCAAATTATCGATTTTTGATTTTTTGCTACTCTACTGATATGTGTTTTTTCTTTAACAGGCTCGGTTCTTCTTTCAGCAGCTTATCTCTGGTGTTAATTATTGTCATGCGATGGTACCCTTCTTTGAAACCTCTTCTTTGTTTCAATTGCTTTTTACTCAATCTTGTCTGTTGATTTCCCCTTGTGAAGCAAATATGTCATCGAGACCTGAAGCTTGAGAATACATTGTTGGATGGGAGTCCAGCCCCTCGTTTGAAAATTTGTGATTTTGGTTACTCCAAGGTTAAATACTATACACTACATGTTTTTTTTTATATGTATGTTTTCATTGAAACTTTTGCATTTTCCGGTTTGTACAGTCTTCTGTTCTTCATTCGCAACCAAAGTCAACTGTTGGTACTCCTGCATACATCGCACCAGAGATTCTTCTTCGACAGGAATATGATGGCAAGGTATAAGCCTCCCCCCCCATTCTTCTCCCTTTGCTTGTTAACGCCATATCCATTCTTTGAGTTGTGTGGATTTTGAATTTAACAGATGGCAGATGTATGGTCCTGTGGTGTAACCTTATACGTAATGTTGGTTGGAGCATATCCATTTGAGGATCCAGCTGAGCCTAGAGATTATCGCAAGACTATACAAGTAAGTAAAAATCTTCTTTCTTTTCTCTGTCATCATCATCAGTGTCATTATCTAACTAACTAACTCTCTCTCTCTCTTTCGACCCTGCTTAGAGAATCCTTAGTGTCACATACTCAATCCCTGAGGACTTAAACCTCTCACCAGGATGTCGCCAGCTTATCTCAAGGATCTTCGTTGCTGATCCTGCAACAGTAAGTTTCTTACACACGCTCTCTTCTTTAAAGCAATTCCTGAGTTGTGATATAGAGATCCAACTGTGTTGCAGAGAATCAGTATCCCAGAGATCAAATCCCATGAATGGTTCTTGAAGAATCTTCCTGCTGATCTGATGGACGAGAACAGAATGAGTAGTCAGTTTCAAGAGCCAGAGCAGCCGATGCAGAGCCTTGACACTATCATGCAGATCATCTCAGAGGCTACCATTCCAGCTGTTAGAAACCGTTGTCTTGATGACTTCATGGCTGATAATCTTGACCTTGACGATGACATGGATGATTTTGATTCCGAATCTGAGATTGATGTTGACAGTAGCGGAGAGATAGTTTATGCTCTTTGAGAGTTTTGAGGAGGATAAAGTCTGTTTTGTCGTCCCTACTGTTTAGACACACTATTTGGAGTCTCTGTCTTGGCTCCTCTACCATCCTGTATTTTTGGATCGTTTGTTGTCTTTTATTTCTCTACAAACTTTTGGATTCACATACAATATATATGTGTAATATATTTTTATAATATATGATCCCATTTCACATTTGAGCATTCATTTTATGTGTTGCTAGATAATGTATATCACTAGAGGTTGATCTTTTGAATGAAGATGAGTTGAACTAAGCAAATGTACTTGTAAGATGAAATCAGAAACCAGGACAGAATATTACCATCTTTATTTATTCTTTAAAGTAATAATAAAACCATGAGTTTCCTTGTGATTAGCTAAGAATAAGGGAGGAAATTCATGAGGTAATTCTGCTATGTAAACTGGTCATATTCTTTTTCTTTTAAAGCCTCATGGTATTCTATAACATTATAACTACGGATTGTTTCTTAGACTCTTCTCTCTTAGCTTAGTATGGTTTCTTATAACGGTGTGGATGACAATTAAGTGGCAACCACATAAAAATACTTTTCATAGGCTCTGATACTAAATTACACATAGTAAATAGTAGCCCTAATTATTTTATTAGAAACAAAAATAAAAGAACCGAATCGAAACCAAGAATATAATTCATATATCTAAAGTATTATTTCTATTTAAAATAATTATACATCTTAATTTACAATCTATAAACCAAAAATTATTTAAAAACCTGAATTAACTATACTTGTATCCAATTATATGAAATTATTCAAATTACATGCATGATATTTAAACTCGAACAATGCAAGTTACCTGATATATTACCTAAAAAGACTTAAATTGCCCGTTATTTTTGTTTGAATTATCCCAAATTACCCAAACCAATTCGGATCCAATTTTTTTGGGTATTAGATGGTTCATAATATTTTTAGCAAAACCAATCTGAACCCGAAAAATACCGAACTGAATTTTATGGAAATCTGAACAGTTTTTATACCTCCCAGTTCGAAAAAAATCAAAAGCAAAAAAATCCTAAACTCAAACCAAATCAACCGAAAAAATCAAACCACAACTAAAAACCGAATGTCCATGCTTTGCAAGCAGAATGACAAAAGAGCGTTTTAGGATCAAAAATATATTTAGGATTATATGTCTTAAATTTATATTTATAAAAGAGGGATGCTTTTTTTTTTTGTCATCAACATAAAGAAAGACTCATATTGACTCTGTAAATCACACCGGTGGCTCTGCATCCATGTGAACGACGAAAGACGGTTGGTTCCTTGCACATCGTGCTAAACTATCCGCCCTCTGATTTTACGCTCGTAGTACATGAATGATCTCTGAGATGAGGAAACTTTCTCGTAGGATCTTGATATCTTCCAAATAGCTTGCAAAAGCTGGCCATTCTTGTGGTTCCGAAACCATCTTCACCAATTGAGAACAATCTATTGCAAATGTGACCCGAAACTGCCGCAAATTCCTCATGCACCCCATCGCCCAAAGTAGTGCTTCAACCTCCGAATGAAGAGGTGAGAGGCTTACCCGGACATTCCTTGCCTCCATCAAACCGTGAAAACCTGCTAAGGTACTAAACCAACTTTGGCCTGAGTAAAACTCGTTATCTTTCCAGGAGCCATCTGTAAAACACCATCGTCCTTGAATGGACGGTAAATCTACTATTTCTACATATTGAGTGTCCCTCTGTGTGGTAAACACCTGTGCTTCAGCCCAAAGTGTTGATTCTGTTTCCACAAGTTTAAGTGTATCTCTAGAATGCTATATTTAATTAAAAACACTCAATTTTTTTTACCAAAAGACTCAATAGAGAACTCTTACATCAGTTCACTTAGCTTTGTTACATCTATTTCTGAACCTTAGTATTTAACTATTCATAGTAAAAATCTAAAGAATATTACATAATATTTTCTTTAATTTCTTGCAACTTATTCAACATATCATAATAATTATATTGACATTATTTCACACCATACATATATTTTCAATTCTTGCGAGTGTAGTGTTCATTTCAGACATCTTGGCCTTGAGTTCTTGGTTAGCAGCCCATTGATCGAACTTAAGATCCGTATCTGTTATCCATCTTAATGAAGCTTTTAAATATGTGATAATTCTCGTGTACCTACAGACCAACAACACAAATATAGACATATACATATATGTTAAAAATGATAGGAAACTGGATTTAACATTCCCTACAAACATTATGAAATCACTGTAAATACAAATATTAATCTAAGGTTCTAATGGTATCCATGATATAGGATTTATGTAATTTTTTTAAATAGTAACAAAAGAAGATGTTTTCTAAATACTTTTTTTAGCACACTATATTTTCTAAATTCTTAAATTCAAGAAACAAGGCAATTTTAGATGACTTTCGTGTATTATAAGTTACCAACCTGTATTTCTCGAGTAGGTGTATGCATCTGAGTTTTGCATAAGCCTCTTGATGATAACGGACCTTTTTATGAAGATGCTTAAGATCTTCCATGATTTTCCTCTGAGAATCTTCGTGAAGATGCTTATTGGCTTGAATGATCGTAGAGAGTGTTTCGTCGAGGCGGTCGAGGTCAGATCTTATGTTTCTTGTTTCATTGATGGCGTCGAGAATAATTGGGAGAATAAGTGTAAGAATAGTGCCTGTCATAAGTTCACCCATCGGCATTTTCTTAAGAATAGTCCTCTCGATGATAGGATGATATTAATTTAGCTGTATAGCTCTTGAGGTTTATACATAATGGAAAAGTCAGATGCGGAAGTCTTTAGTCAACAAAACGATTTTTTTTTTAATTGAAGGCATTAGATATTTTGTAGATCTCTATAATAATGAAATTGTGAAGAAAAGAAAGAGGAAACAAATCTCAATGATTTACTTTGGAACCAATCACTGACTTAATCTGTAATGTGTAATATATTTATATTTTTTTAATAACTCTTGGCACACACATTTATACAAACGGTATTACAAAAAAAAAGAAGAAATTTTACAATTACTTTGTGTATATACGACCCCATTTTAAGCTAATCATGTTCCAGAGAATCACATTTGATCAGTTTATTTTATTTGCTTAGTATACAGTTGATAAATCCCATTTAGAATCTGCACATTTTAACTGACCCTGTTTCACAGAATCACATTTGGTCATTTTATTTTATACAAATTATTTTATATTATTAGATCAAAGTGAATCTTATCGAACGATGATTGTTCCCTTTTCTCGATTTCCATTGGATGTTGATATCAATCGTCGGTTTAGATCCCTCACTCAGACATCCTGCATTTTCCTCTGAAGACTGGTGTGTGTCTTTGACAGTATTTTGATTACTGCTTTGTAATATGCTATGATTCTTCTTGAACCAAGGACCATCTGATAGCCGACACGTGATTTCGTCAAGTTTAGTGTTCATTTCAGACACTTTGGCCATGAGTTTTTTGATATCAGCCCATTGCTCGACTTGAACATTCACATTTACCATCCATCTCAATGAAGCTTCTAACTCTTTGATGCTTCTCCTGTACCTACAGATAAACAACACAACGATAGGTTTTCTTGATGTTGGGAGATTAGGGAATGAGCCAACCTATAATTTGGATAAACGGTAGGGTGCTGAAAAATAAATAAAAGATACTTCACAACATTTACTTTTTTGGAAATCTCGTAAATAAAACTATACTTTGTTGAAAATTTATTATCCGAAAAAACTGAAAATTGAGTTTCTAAACGCAAAGTGAGCTGAGCCTATAGTTGTAGTAATTAAATTGGTAGTGAGTGACAAATCATGAAATCTAACCCCAAAAATTCCAATTAGCCATCCCTGATCTAATATAACCATTGATATAAATCATGTAAATCAAATCATGATGACAAACCATCTCCAATAATTCATTATTCATGTAAATCATGATATCAATATAAGTTTTTAGTGGTATCCATGTGTACACGTAATCTCAAATAAAAGCAGAAAGAAGATATTTCTTTAAACTATTTAAATTAAGAACTAAGGCGACTTCATATAAGCCAGAAGACTTTTTCATGCATTTCATCTAATATAAGTTAATAGCCTCCGTATATACAATATACATACCTATACTTCTTGATTAAATTTCTGCGTCTGAGCTCCGCATAAGCCATAAGAAGAGAAGCAGCATTTTCAAGGTGATTCGTAAGATCTTCAATGACTTTCCTCGAAGAATCTTCCGCTTCTTCACTGAGCTTATCGACTTGAGCCACAAATGTAGTGATCCTCGAGATTGTAGCCTGAAGACGGTACAAGATTTTTCTTGTGGCTAAAGATCTATCTATTGCCATTTTTATGGCTTCGTGGAGGACTTGGAGAGTAAGTCCAAGAGCAGCCCCGGCCATGAGCTCAGCAACCATTTTGTTTAGATTAGATTAAACGCGATAGGAGGAGATTAGCTTTAGCTCTAGAGGTTGATGAATTAGGAAGCTATTTATATGGAAATTGTGGACGCCTTTTGTTAACATAACAAGTGGCTTTCGAAATTGAACTATTAATTAATAATTACATGAGACAAAAGACAGAGACTTTGATTAGTATGGTTCGACGACTATCTTTCTTTCTAGGTAAAAAAGAGATGTTTGGATCTAGAAGTATTGTGATTATTGCATTACGAGGAAAATACAGAGTTAGCAAATCTCAGTGATTTACTTTGTAATCAGTCACTCAATTAATTTAATTTTATGATTAGAATAAAAATAATAATAAAAAGAAAGAGAGTAAAAAGAGTTTTCAAAAGAGAAATTTCGTGCAACTTACAAGAATTAATGGTTTATTTTCTTTTTGAAATTGAAATTAATTATTTACAGAATCATCTTAAGTATAAAATATTGTATATAATATTTGAAATTTATACCAAACACATAAATATATGGAAATATTCATGAAATTTATGCTTTCATATCATTTCTAAAATCTATACCTTAGGAATTTTCTTATTTAAACAGAATATATATTTGTCATGTATACAACATAACTAACTTAACCTTTGACCAAAAAGAAAAAAAAAAGTAACTTAACCAAGTTTTCAATAACAAATCGTATGAAAATGTTATGTGACTGTTTTTTTCTCCTGTAACTAGGGTTTGGCCCGTCCTACGGACGGGTGAATTTAATAAATTATTTTATATTAAAATATAATTTAATAAATGTAATTTTATTATTTTTATTTTATAATTTTAATTACTTTTCCTTTTATTTAACTACAAATTTCAATCTATTTTATTAATTTTTTCTGCCTAATAAATTTAAAATATTAGAACTCATAGTTTGTTATGTATTTTATTATATAATTTCGAGTTCATAGTATGATTTTGAAGTTAATTGAACGTTAATTTTGGTCTTAATACTTTTATTCCTGATTATGTAGGTTTCTGTGTAATCAGTTTACAAGTCTAACTAATTTTTTCATAATCAAATTTACTGGTCTAACTTAATTTATATAGTATGCAATGGTTTGATATAAATATCTTTTTCATCAGTCTGACCAGAAAAAAATTCTCTTGCTGGATTATTATGTAGAAAATGGTTAAAGTGATTTAGGTAAGCAGACAATTAAAAAGCTAGTTTTCATTCCAAACCGATTCATTTTATCATAGAGAAAAAAATTAGTCGAAATTGGCCAAACCAACGTGAATGCTATTGTCCTTCAAACAAATTTATGAGAACCTGTTACAAATGAAAAATTATTAAATTAGACAAAAACCAAACTACTCTTAAGCAAACTACCATCCAAAAGGTCAAAACTTTATATTTATATCACGAATAGAGATTAAAAAGACGCGACTGTTTTCTTTTATTTATTCTTCATTGCTGCTTACACTATTTTTCTGGTGAAAAAAAAAACTAAAAACACATAGGTTATAGATACAACACACTCGTGATGAATCTCTCGTCTCTTTTTCTTCTCACTTTTGGCTTCCTTTCATCATACTCCAGCTTCTCTTTTTACTCTGGACCTGTTTTATCAGTAGTCAAACGGTTTTTTACGTATATCATATAAGATACAATAGGTAAGGATCAATAAGACTTAGCCTCAAGAAACAAAAACAGTAAACACATCATAAGAGGAAAAAAGATCATACCCAATGGCCTTCTCGAGGATAAGCTTATCTTTATCAATCATGTGATATGTCTTGGTGAAGACAGTGTTCTGGTAGTAAGAGTTCTGATCAAAGAAAAGATCAAGTGTGAATCTTTTTGGTTCTTTTAACCCTATTCAATTTGATATCTTTGAGATACTTGCGAGATCATTCATCTTTCTTATTTATGTATAATAATCATTGGATAAATCCATCGAGAAAGAGAATAACATTTTCATAAAAAACTATCCTAATAACGAACCTTCAAACCGGCAATCTCATTGTTCTTCAGTGCAATAAGCCACAAAGAACAGCTCAAGTGTTCAACCTTATTCCAAAATCATAAGATGCTTGAGAGCTTGTTTATGTCGCTTAATCATGGGGAAAATACATCAAGTGAGAATCAAATTTTTAAAAACGAATCTCCTCACTGGCTATTTCATTGTTCCTAAGACGTTGCAAACTTAGTCACCAACATGTGTGTACATTATATAGATGATCCTAACAAAAAATCCAGTTATCACAAAATAAACTAATACTAAAATGCCTAGAAAACAATGCCAATTAATAACTTTTACAGTCTTTTATTTGGAGTTTCTTAAAGATGATGCTTGAGTAAAAGACGAATGTGGATCCCATAACTTTACTATCATCACCGGTGTCATAACGAATATTTTTTTATCAGCTATAGTTCTGTTTCTGTTTTCACTTTTTTTATCCCGCCATTTGAAATATCCTTATGTATTTGATATAACATTTTGTATAATTAAGATTATGTTTGAATAGGTACATACTTTTCAAGGCTTATGGTGATCATCATCCGTTGTGTACTCTCAGTCTCCTCATTCTTTTAGTACTTCTTATCCCTTTTATTTGGCCAGCAATATCTGTAAAATAATTACATGGGCTAAGGTTGATTTCTTAACTAACGATCTTGAATTTTTTTAAAATACATAAAACAGCAAAAGCTCTCCATCGGGGTCGATTCAAATGGTTCAGTCAGCTCCACAAAAACAGTTTGGTTTGCTTCGTGTCACATTGAAAGCACTAAGCTCAAACAACGACCCTTCACCCAGTAAGTGTTCGAAGGTTTTGAGTCAGTGGACATTAATCGAGGCTCGAATCGTCGTCGCCAAGGATAAATAAAAGTAAAATATACATAAAATATCATACAAATAAGAGTAGTTACCACTTTTGCCTACACCAGCCTGCCTTCAAGTCGGACAAATGGAGCTGAGAAGTTGCCATTCTGGAAGCGTTTAACTGAGATCAAACAAATAAGAAAAAAGTAGAGGATTTGGAGAGGTAACAGAGAAGTATATACTCTGTAATAAGCTTATATGAATGAATTAAACGTACAGTGAGGAGGAGGGTGGGATTAGTGGGTCGTGTTGGTTGATTGCTATAACGGAGCGTTTCTTCACCGGGGCAGGGGGAATCGGGAACGATAGGTTTCAGGTTAGGTTAGATTACCTCTTGCGTTTGAATATCGATGGAGAAGATTTGACCAGAAACCAACACAACCCAAAAATGTTTGCTTTAAGAACTGAACTAAAGCCCATCGAAACTTCTTTTAAAAAATTGATGCCACGTGTCTGTTTTTTCCCAGGGAGAAAAAGTCTATTTTATTATATAAGAATACTAGGTTAAACCCGTCCTACGGGCAGGCGGAAAAATAAATAAATAATATAAATTTACTGTAAAATATTTAATTTATTATAAATAAATAGCAATAATTTTCATAATATTTTCACAATATTTTTAAATTTATTTTACTATTTATTTCAGAGATTATATATATATATATATATCTAATTATTATATTATTTTGAAATAGAATAATTTACTCTATTTGAATGTTTACTTAAATCTATGGATTAAAAAATAGAATCGATTGGGTTTAGTGGAATCCTAATAATAAGCAGTCTAAAGTTATTTGCACTCCTAAACCTACCAACATGGGTATCTGCAGTTGTCTTGATATTGTTTGCCCCTAAAACATCTATTTATGAACCAAAGCTGTTATTTTAATCTCTTTCCTATCAATCAATATAAATGTTTCATTCGAATGAGAACCCCTAATATAATATGCTCGCATCTCAAAACATATTTGCAAAAAGGTTTTGTTTCAGGTACCAATGTGCAGTTTCATTTTGCATCACTTTTTTCTTCTACTCAAGAACTTGGGTTGGTTGATGGAGGATGTTGCCGGGATAGATAAGGGACTTCAGCTACAATCCCATAAATGTCTTCCCCTATAGTCACAGTGTTTCCAATCGAGGCTGCTTATTTCTTGATATACCCTAACCCGAAATGGCTAGATCCGTTTCTTCCCCTAGTGTAGCTAGTTAGCTTCCCGACCTAAAAACAATGTCAAAGAAAGAATAAATTCAAAAAGTAGATGCTACTCTTTGTATTAGAGTAACTAAGATGAACACAAAGGTTCAAATACCTTTTTCCCGTCGAATGTGATGGTGCTACCGGGTTTTACTTGTGCAGAGAATTCAAGTCCACACAACCTTTGTTTGATTCCGTAATATGTTATAAGTCTTGCGATAGTCTCCTGCCCCTTATAACATCCTGGGAAGTTTGAATTTTGTTAAACCTTGGCACTCACTGTGTCATTTTTAGTCCACTAACTAAAGCTTTTTGAGTACCTTTGTTCAAAGAGATTGAGTTCCATAGACCCGCTTCCAGACCATTGAATTCCTTGCTGAGTTCTCTCTCAGGCGCTGGTCTTCCTGCAAAACATTAACGCTTTTGGGTCTGAGAAACATATAACGTTCTCTGCTTTGGAAAAGAAAGGAAATGACATAAAAGACGGCATTGTACAACCTTGAATGACTCTAAGTTTCTCACAGGCCTCAGAACCCATTGGAACGACACCTTCAAAGAGAAGAGTCTTTCAGACTGAAACAGCACAACCAGGTGACATTAACATCGTAAATCCTTCATCTGAAATAAGACTCCCGACCCCAACTGTAATCGGCATTCCATCGAACTGGAAAAGTAAAGAACATATTACTGTATGCTGCTTCAAAGGATCTGTTTCAGTTTTTTTTTTTTTGTTAAAAAAACTTACACTATAATGCTTATGTTTGCCATATGGCTGCCAGATAAGATCTCCCAGATTCAGTTTAGACATAATCTGTTTAGATAAGATCTCCCTGATTCAGTTTAGCATAAAAACAATGCTAAACAAAGAAAATGGTCACTCTGCTCAAAGAAAGAATCTTACTTCGTTACATTTCGGTCCTGCTAAAGCAAATAAGCAAGTTTGCTTGGTGATACCTTTGATCTTTACTTTGTCATCAAAAAAGATATACCTGGGAAGATGAAGATGAGAAGTAAGTGACATCACGATACTCCAAGTCAGAGCCGTAATCTACAAAGACCCCCACTAACAGTTTTGTTCAATGAAATTGTTATATCCTGAAACAAAAATGTGAAGAATAAAAAAGATTGTGATGATAAAATTATATAAACCTCACGGTCCTCACCAATCGCTGGTAAATCCTTTTCCAAACCTCCATCTTCTTCTTCTCGATCTCCTCTTATTAAGCCCTGAAAGCCGACATAACTATCCTCAACATCACTTCGTCTTCCTTCGACATTTGGACGGTGTCCTCACCGACCGGACTTCAAATCAGAAAGGAACTTTGGTGTTTTCACGGATTGAGGATGACGGCCAAGGGAAGAAGCTGATGATCGTTGGAATGAGAAACGATCGCAAAGATATGATTATGAGAGAGATAAGTAGAAGAAAGATTCAGAGATCGTGAGTACCAGAGGCGAGATCGTAACATATATATACCCGATCTAGCTGACGTACATCGCAATCGAAACCTCGTAGTGGCCTCACGATTTAATAGGATTAAAGATGATTAATCACCACTAACACTGTTGCAGAAACTGAATCGTCTTCCACCGATTAAAGGAGAACGATGATCATACAGGAGATCTTCACCACCGATTAGGGTTTCACTCTCGTAGCACTGCCGATGGGCCAGAAAAAAACAGAGCGTGAAATGAAGCCCAACTGAGGAAGAATATGAAAGACGGAGACCACAACACAGCGTTTCATTAATCAGTACACGTGTCAACGCGAGGGAGGTCGAGTTTCCAGGCTGGAATCCAACGTGGCATACCTGGGAGTGAAGCACACTGAACTTTATATAGATAGATTGAATTTGGCATAGTGGACTAATGATTCTTTTAACACTTTAAGTCGTTGAGAAAAAGAACATTTTATTAACTTTGGTTCAGTATAGTTGTTAATGCAAACATCATTAAACGAAACTTTTTGTTATCAACAACTTATATATCTGCATGAACTAGCTACGGCATCGCCTACTTCATGTTTTAACAATATGCACATACTTGACTACTTCATGTTTTATATTTTTCTTAATTTTTTGCATTTTAATTAAATTGATATGAACTTTATAATCTTGAAAGGTAGGAAAAATCCAAAAGTGACAAAATTTGATTTTGTACTAAGGAGACAATATCATAGTTTAATTGTTCTTTTTTCCAAAATTCTCTATAATCTTTTTAAAAGAAATGTGTTGTAAAATAGCAAAACATTATTGATATTGTTTTTTTTATAAATGTTTAACAAGACAACAATGGAGTCTCCAATAATATAACTTGGCTTTACATGAACCACTCTGTAAGCGTTGAGCAATAAAAGATTCTCCAAAGTAAATAGTAGTATGTAATAACTTGGTGTGATTGACTTTTGTCGGCAATCCCTTATATATTAAAATGAGAAGTCACTCAAGTGATTTCTGTTGATGTGTCGCTTATAAGAAAGTTTTCTAATTAATTGTTATAATTTGATTGGTTGATAGTTTTTAATTTTCTTAATTATTTAATTAAAGTTTTTAAAAGGAACTAACTCTAGAATTACCTAATCTAATATATGTTTCCAAACATACAATTAAACATCCAAAATATAGATAAATTCATATAATTTATTTATAGAAACAATTAAATATTATAGATCATATTGTGTAAATTGATAATATACATTTAATACATATGATACTACATAAACAATTATAAAAACGGTTTTTAATATATTTATATCCCACTATATATTAATTGAGAAGACACTTAAATGATTTTTGCTTATGCGTCGATCATAGGTGAACTCTTAAAGAATTTTTATAATTTAATTGGTCGATGAATTTTAATTTTAATTTATTTTGATTAGATTTTAAAAAAGAAAAGATAATTCTATAATTAAATAATATCACTTACCAAATAATTTTCATAATATTACGGAAAATGATTTATGGTAACTAATTTTTTAAATGATTGAAAGAGTAATAATATTGATTAATTTTTATATTTTATATAAATAATAATCGACAAAACATTTATATAAATCGATATAATGATTTTATATTCTTACTTAAAGCATTATATTTTATACAAATTATAAAAATAACTATTAACTTTATATAAGTTCACACATGCTTTATAAATCATTTATTAAAATATAAATACATTTAAAATATAAATACATTTATAAAAATATAAATACATTTATAAAATTGTTTATGAAATTGTTTATATTGGATTATCATATATTTTAAATTATTATAAGAGGTTCTAAGTCATTTATATAAGCTTATACATTAATTATAAAATATATTTTTGAAATCTCATCCTACTATATCCTACTATATATATTAAGTAAAAAATCACTTAAGTGAATTTTGCTTACATGTCAATCATAGGTGAACTCTTAAAAAATATTATAATTTTATTGGTCGATAAATTTATATTTATATTTATTTTAATTAGATATAAAAATAAAACAAGTCAATACTTATTTAATATCACTAATCAAATAATCTACATAATATTACAAATAATTATTTATGATAACTAACTGTTGAAGCTATAGAAAGAGTAATAATGTGATGAATTTTTAATATTTTATTAACTACATAAAATAAAAAATAAAAAACTTATAAGAATTTATATAATGATTTTGTATTCTTATATTAAGCCTTATATGTTATATAAAGTATTGTAATAATTATTAATTTCAAATAAAGTTTGTACATGCTTTATAAATCATTTATAAAATTATAAATACATTTATAAAACTACTATCTTAGCTTATCATTTGTTTTAAATTATTATAAGAGGTTATAAGTCATATATACAAGTTTATATATTAATTTATAAAATCTATTTTGAAATTTATTTTATATTAAATGAAAACTCACATAATTGATTTTTTGTTAGGTGTCTATGAGTTTAAGAAAAAATTATTATAATTTGATTTATAATGGATTTTCTACTTTATTTATTTTATGAAAGAAAATCAGTTCTAGAATGAATTTGTATCATTATCCAACCAATCTAAATAAATTTCATAAAATAATTTATGGTAGTTTAATATGTGATTTATAAAAAAATGATCATAAAATCATTTTAAATAAAGTTTTATAAATTATATAATATATTTCAAAAGCAATTTATAGAATTTATATAGTATTTTTATATTTCTATGTAATTGGATATGGATGTGTAATAATTATATTGTTTTATCTTTCAATCATATTAAAAACATAAAACTTTAACTACAAATTATTTAAAAATCAAAACCTTCAAAAATTAAGTAATTTTATTAAAAATTGAATTATGAATATATAACTAATTTTAGTATGTATTTTAATGCAAAATATCAATAGATATTTAAAATAATCATATTCATCTTTTTCAAAAACAATTATTCTTAGAAAAATATTTAACATAAAACACATATTCAATTTTTGATGATAAAACATATTTTAATTTTTTTTTTGAAACTAACATATTTTAATTTGACAAGTTATAATAAATATATTGTTACAAAACATTCAAATCTGTAAAATTGTGGGCATCTACCTAATAAGCAATTAAAGATAAGAGCATAATTATCCCATAGAAACCAATATGATTTCTTTAATTTTTTTTATATAAAATAAAAATAAAAAGTATACCAATCGCGGGCCACCATGTGTTGTTAGTGGACCCACGAACATTGCAGAAAACTCACGTCAAACGCCCTCTCTTGACGCCTTTTGTAACGGGTTTTAGTAAATCAGTGGAGACTAATTTTTGATCGAGAAACCTAGAAAACGGGATAATTATGCTATAAGCCAATAGATTTTGTATCATCTCCAACCGTCCACGTGGATGTGTACCTCGACTGCATATATAAATGACCCAAAGGAACTCAGAAGAAGAACGCCGCCGATGATGCTTAAGCAAACTGCGAAGAAGGCTTTTGTAGGACTAAGAAATTCGACGGCGGGGCGTCGATTCTACCACGAGAATGTGATAGATCACTTTGAAAACCCTAGAAACGTTGGGTCCTTCAAGAGGGACGATCCTGACGTTGGCACAGGATTGGTTGGATCTCCTGCCTGCGGAGACTTGATGACCCTCCAGATTAAGGTTGATGAGTCCGGTCACATCACTGACTCTCGATTCAAGACCTTTGGCTGTGGTGCCGCCATCGCCGCTTCTTCTGTCGGTATTGCTTTTATCATCGACCAGATTTGCTTCTTTTTTTTTTACTTAGATTTTTCCTTATATTATATTTGGTTCTATTTTTTTCAGCTTCTGAATGGATCAAGGGAAAAACAGTATCTGAAGTTATTACCATTAAGAACGCGTAAGTGCCTTCCTAGACCATGACAATACTCTACTGCTAGCTCTGTTTTTGTTATTGGAATTCAGTCTAGCTATTGATATGTAAATTTTGATCTAATGTATTATGATGACATGGTAGAGTCATTGTTTTGAATTTCTCAATAATACTAGTTTGTGCTCTAATTTTCCAGGGAAATTGCAAAGCACCTTCGTTTGCCTCCGGTCAAGCTGCATTGCAGTATGCTTGCTGAGGATGCTATCAAGTCCGCCGTCCAAAACTACAAAGAGAAGAAAGCGATTGCGGATGCCGCTGTGGCTTGATGGTTTATAATTAGTTACATTTTAAAAGGACTGGTGTGTCTCTGTATTTTCTTGCATCTCCGAGTGTCAAGTATCTGATTCTCAGTCTTTGTAATATCATTTTTAATAAACATAATTAATAAGCGTTAAAAATATTTTCGAGAATTAAAACCTATACAGAATGTTGGCATTCATCATATTCCAAGAAAAAGGAAAGGGTCAGCATTAATCTCTAAAATTAATGCTTTACAAAAAAACAAAATAATAATAATAAAAAAAATCTCTAAAGTTAATAGAATATATGGTTAGAGGCTAGTTTAGTATTTATATTATTTGAAAAGATTAGATTTATGAATAGGGTTTTAGTTTTGGGGTTTAGAAAATTATATTTTAGATGCCGATTTAAAATTTAGTGTTTGAGATTTAGATTTTAAATTTAAGATTAGATTAAATTTTAAAGTGTAATATTAAATTTATATTATGAAAAAATTGAAGTTTTAAAATTTATGTTTTAAGGTATAAAAACAACAACGTCATACTCATTTTCAAAATTTATATAGGTATAGTTAACACGTTCTCAAGATAAATAGCAGATTCTAGCAAAACCCGAGAAGATAAGAAAAACCATATCAAATTGCTTCCACATAGTTCCAACATGACAAAGAACATGTTCTAACATAAGGCAACAATACCAAATTAAAATCTAATAAAAACCAAACAGCAAAACAACATAGCTTATTGATTGAGTATGAATCTATAACCAAATCGACATGTGAGCTTAATGTTACCACCTGGCGATTCAACTCTCTGGAACCCTTTGGTAAGCCAAATTCGCTCCAGAAGCAACCAGCACCGAACGTGAATTGCTGACCTGGAGATGGAACATTATCGTTGGGTCCTTCAGCAATTGCGCAAGAAGCCGGGTTGGGGACGAGACCCGAATCCAAGCATGTTGAAGAGGTTGTTCATCGGACATTTGTACATGGAGATGGATTTAACGCTTGGAGAATTCTTTCACGGATCGGTTTCTGCAGACGAATTATGGTTCCCAAGTTTCGATTCAGATCTTTTTGGATTTTGGTTTCGATTCAGATCTTTTTGGTTTCTGCAGGGGTGGGCGTTCAGGTAACCATACAGATTCGGTTCAGATCTTTTTGGATTTTGGTTTTTAGGGTCAAAAAATTTAACTTCGTTCGGATATTTCTAAATTTTGGTTCGGGTTTGGCTCAGATCTTTGCGGGTTCGGTTTGGGTTCAGATAATCCATTTAAATTATTTTAAAATTTTTAAAATTCATTATATATTTTAAATTTTTAAAATCTATAAATAAAATAATATATTAAAATAAATTTGAATAACATTTGTCAAAATATCTAAATTTAATATACAAATTAGTTTGGTTTGAATATTTGGATTGAGAATCAATAAATTGTTTAAGTATTTTGGTGTTTTGACTATACTTTAGTTATTTTAGATATTTAATTTTAACTATTTTAGACATTTTCAAATATTTTGGAAAACCTAAAGTTATCTTCTATATTTGGTTGTTTTTAATATACATTTGATAGACCATAAATTTGATCTCATTTTACCCATGGTATCACTAAGTAGTCAGTATAGTTGTTAATGCAAACATCATTAAACAAAACTTTTTGTTATCAACAACTTATATATCTGCATGAACTAGCTACGGCATCGCCTAATTTTGGCCTGGACATGCATCGGATATCCGGGTTTTTGAAGGTATTTGTGATTTGCTTCGTATGTCACGAATATCTAATTTTTTTATTTGCTTTATTTCAGTAAAATATGGATATTCGGAAAAACGAATATTCGAAAAATAAATAGATATATGTGGATATTTACGAATACTTACCAATATCTCATATGTTTGGATTAATACAAATAATCTTAAAATTTTGATATAAATTTGTTTTGTAAACTATTTTTTTGCATGATATAAAAGATAAAAATTAAAAGAAGTAGTGAATCTACATATTTTGTAAATTTTTTAAACTTAGTTAACAATTATAATAACACAAAACTTAAAAAAAAAATTATAATTGTCATAAATTTTTTCTCTTCTTTTTATGTAATACTTTTATATAAGTAATAATGTGAATAGAATTTTTCAAAGAATATGTTAGAATAATAATTATAAAATTTTATACATTTAGAACTTTAAATATAATCAAGATATACATGTATTTATATATTTTTGGATCGGATCGGATCGGATATTCGCTTCCCAAAATTTTAGTATTTGTGATTTTCTTTGATTTTAACGGATATTGAGTTTTAGTATTTGCTTTGCTTCAAAAGTTTACGAATATTCGGAATTTTCAGATCGAATCGAAACGAATAAAGAATCAAATCAAATTTAACGAATAAAATGCCCAGCCCTAGTTTAATTGTTACAATGTAACTTTTCCCTTGCCGCTGACGTGGAACCACGTCCGTATCTTATAGCTCATGTCAAATACCCATAGCGCGCTTTTTACGAGTGCAATCCAAAGCCCAAAATATCACAACCTTAATAGAACTCATTAATTTAGGCGCGTGGAGCAAAACTACTAAAAATTATATGGGAAAATTGGCCTCTATACACCCACGCGCCTACGTAATTCAGAGAGTAACCATCATTTGGTGAAACTAATTTCCATACCGAAATTGCCCTTACTCCACATCATTTACACAACACCAGTTCTGGCATAAAGTCTGGAATGTCACTTTCATCTGCTGTTCATTGCAGGCAAGTAGTCATCTTCCTACTTTTTATTAGTTCTCTCTCTCTCTCGTATTTTCTCTTACCTTTTTTGTCTTCTCTCCTGCCTTTTCCTTCCTTCTTCCCTCACTTACGATACATATCTTATGTATTTTAACTTCAATATCTAATTATTATACAAGCTCTATTATTCTACATCCAACACACTTTTGATTTTCAGCATCTATTTTATATAAAGATTTAAATTTTCTTATGGATCCATCGATTTTTAAAAAATTTGCAGTGTTGATTTTCTCAGTCGATGGTGAAATTTTTGTATTTGTCGAGACTAGCAACTGCGTTCTTCACATGCTGCAACACCTTTGCATGTTGTTCGTCTGCATTAATGGCTCGAGCCTCACTACCTCGTT
The DNA here is from genome assembly GCA_016432835.1 of Brassica nigra. Classification (NCBI taxonomy): domain Eukaryota; kingdom Viridiplantae; phylum Streptophyta; class Magnoliopsida; order Brassicales; family Brassicaceae; genus Brassica; species Brassica nigra. Next base: position 6,932,910 of record CM028247.1, on the reverse strand, counting down.
TTTGCAGTCAAGCTCAGCCCACATCCTTGTTTCCTTCGTCTCAGCTCCTCTGACATGCTCTTAAAGTTGTCCAAATCAGCCTCACTGCAGAGTTGATCACAAAAGCTCGGTGATCAACAATGACCTGTTTTTTAGCAAAAAAAAAAAGACCTGTTTTGGCTTTATTACATGTACGGTCCTCAAATTTTACCTCTTTTCTCCATTTGACCACAGCACTTTCAGAGTTACAGATATAACCTTACTAATTTTTTATGAGATATTTCTTTGTGCAATTTAGCCCTTCTATGTAATCACATGATTGATCCCTCTTTTTTTCCTTCTGCTCCGAGAGTCACAAAACATGTATATTGACCTTGTTTTTTGCTCCAAATTTCTTAATTTTGGAATCCAAAACCTTGTGATATGCTAATGAAAACTATAATCCAAAGAATGAGTATTCAATCTAATGATAGAAATAAATTTAATGAGATGCTAAAAGTCATAAAATACTATATATCAATCTATTGTTACAGACATGATTTATTAGTTGGTATTTGATTTATGACCTGCTACATATTTTGTTAGATGATACACTTCTTTATGACCAAATAATGAGTATTCAATAGTATGTATGCCATTGGCTCTTTTAAAATCAGACAAATAATAATAACTTGTTAACAAAATATGTAGTTGTTACATGGTTTCTTAAATGTTACATAGTTTGGATACATGACCGGTTAGATGATTATATTGTTTTGGTTACATGGTTTGTTAGTTGATAAGTTAGTTATTATCTGATACATAATTTTAATCTGATATATGCTTTTACACCAAAAAATTAACATTTACTATTATGTATGTTATTGATTTTTTAACTTGTTCATTGTTGTGTTGCAGGTCAATTGTGACGAGGATAAGAACTTCTGCACTATATATGATGTTAGTCGATATCCCACCAATAAGTGGTTTCAGGGGGGGTTTGGGCAATTCATATTCTAAACCGAATGTTGCTTGGATGATATCTTATAGATGCTAAACATTTTTTGTTTCATAGATTAATAGATGAGTTAACCTCCGTCATTTATATGTACACCGTAAAATAATTTTTAGAGAATATAATTTTGTAACTAAGACAGACTTAAACAATGTCACTGAGTCATACATTATGAATTATTGTTAACTATAAAATTTTGCTTTTTTCGTTTAACAATATATATTCTGGTTAACTATAAAATTTGCTTCTAACATTTTTTTTATCGGTTAACATTGATCAGATGTGCTAATTACAAATACTGCTTACATGATAATGTTATTGTTAACTAGTAAAATTATACGCTAATATAATTTATAACATCTACAACACTTTGTAACAGCTGCATGTTTTGTTAACAAGTTATAATTATTTGTCTGATGTTAAAAGTATCATCAACATTAATAATAGTGAATACTCATTCTTTAGTCATAATATGTGTATCAGATAACAAAAATATGTATCAAACAATAAATCAAATATATACTAATATATCATGTCCCCAACAATGTATTGACACATTGTATTTTTTTAGCATCTCATTTTAATTAGTTTATATCATTAGATTGCAAATCATATTAGGTGTATATATTGCATTAGAGTTTACATTTGCATATCACAAGGTTTGAATTCATAATTAAGAAGATTTGGGTGAAATCAAGGGTTAATGTGCACATTTTAAGGTTTTAGAACTAGAATGACATTTTTTAATAATATGAATGTAAATAATTTGAGAGACTTGTCGAAGAAAAAGAGATTTGATGAGATAAGGATGAGGTTAAAGTTGCAGAGAGTCTCGTGTAATTACCGAGAATAAGCTTCAGATTCATATATTTGATTTTAAAAAAAAAGAAGCTCCAGGTTCATATATATTCCACCTAGATGCAGGCCTACGACGTCTATCATCATTCTAATACCTGACACACTTGTCTTCCACTTGCCACATCGATTCCAGTAGAGAAGGATAAAATTGTCCATTCTAGTATCAAAGTGTATGACGAATCCCATTTATGTTCCATCATGGGTGGATCCCTAATTTGGGCTCCCACTAGGTGTAGTTAGCTAAATCTCCCTTATTATATGTGAGCCTTTTAATTGATAAAAGGTCCTTAAAACCATACAAAATTTTGTTCAAAGAAAAAAGCCATACAAAATAAAATTTTGTTCATAGGACGGTTCAGGTGATGCAGTTAGGCGTAGATCTCATAAGACGGGTAGTATTGTCGGTTGTCGGTTGTTGAATCGTCTATGTAATCTTTCTCATATCATAATTGTAATATCATAATAAATCAGCGTTAAAAAAAATAAAATAAAATGGGCAACGGTAATATAATCTGTAGCAAATTGCAAATTTTATTTGAAGTTAGGCAATAGTCTTTTCCCTAATCCCTGGTTACAAAAGGTGTTGACTGCTTAGCAATAAAAGGATTAAATAAAATAGATAATTAGTAGAATATAAAATTCTGAATCATGTTGTTAATTTCTTTTGAAGAAGATTAAATTTAGTGAAATAAATAAAATAAAGTATAAAATTTGTAAATCATATGATTTTAGCAGAGTCCTGTGTACGTTGGTAATTAATTGGTAATTACATTGAAGTTTGTTCTTCTAAATCTAATTAAGCAACTATTTGCACCCAAAGTTTACCAATTGAAAGAAATTTGTTTGGTTATTCGACTAATTGATTTAAGGTTTTGTGTCTCTGTGTTTGATACGTAATCAAATACTACATTTTGCTCCGATTACTTTTGTATTTTAATGTAATTAATCAAAACTGTCGTTTGATTTTCTTTTATTTCATTTCTCCAGTTGAAACTTGAAGCTTGAACAATATGGTATACCGATTACTATATTTTTTTGTCAGCTTATAACGATTACTATATAAGCTAATGAGTTTGAGACTTGAAAAATACAAAGATCATTCACCAAAACATTTTTATTGGAACTTTTTCCAATCAGTAATTTTAGTAAGAAACTAGAAATGGAAATGGATTCTTATCAGAAGAACTCAACCGTATTTTATATTGTTCTAAAATAAATACTATATTTGAGTTTATCAATGGATGGAAATGCTTTCAGTAATCTGCTATGTTCATTTGGTTACCCAAAGAGCCGATGAGTTCTCTGATACATACCAGAATTTTAGAATTTATGCTTTATATATATATATTAAAAAAAAAAAGACTAAGAGTAGCTGGACAGCCTTACCCCATACCGCATCCCTCACATGCGCCGGGTTGCATTGGAGGATGATGGAGTCGTGTTTTATTTTGCATACTCAGACGTAAATAACGTTGTGGACTCTCTAACTGTGGATCAAATGTCTGGTTCGGACTTGGTGTGTTGGTTGCTGGCGACCAATTCTGCAGCGAAACTGGTTAGGCTGCGCGAGCCAGCTACAACACGGTTCTTGTCAACCTTCCACGATCAACTGCCCGAGTCATTGGTCATGCTAACGGATCTCAAATAGTGTGGAGGTATTTTCTTGATTTGTATAAGTGGCTCTTCTCTTAGCTCAAAGAGAATCAAATTTGCATAAGAAAGGACATTGTAATGAAGATTGTGTTGTTACATGGATCTCATTTGTCTTCTTTGCTCTTATTTCCACTATTTATTTTGTAGTTTTAAAATACGTGAGAGGACTTTGTTTTGTAGAGGATTTGTTATGTTAGCTCAAGTCAAGAATTAAATTTTCTCGAATGTGAAACTATTTCATCACTCTATTTGACTATCTTTAAATGTTTTAGATGGTAAAAGTACTCAGATTTTTATGAGTTTTAAAACATTCGATTTCAACGTATTTCCAAATTATCAAAAGAAATGTAAAGTAAATTAAGCTATCAGAAAAGTAAGAAAAATATGAATGATAGACATCTGAAAATTATTGGTTGAAAGTGATTTGTCTATCTTGTTTTCCTACAACTTGCAACGTTTTTGAGTATGTGGCAAATGACTTCTTTGTCAAAAAAGCACGGGTAGCAACTTGCTCATCTGGCTCTGTCAATGACTACAAAGTAGGACCTTGCTTGAACAAGCTTTTTTTTTTTCTTTTGATTAACTGCTTGAAAAATCTTTTAAATATTTTATGAATGGCTAAAGATTTATATTTTTTTAATAACTAAAAAGATATGGGTCCATGTATTTCACATAGCGAGATCCTTGCAATGTAATTTAACTCTTTCTGAAAAGTGGTTTATTTCCAACGCAGTTTTTTTTTTGTCAACTCCAACGCAGTTTAAATTTGTGACCTAGAGCAACATTATCACTTCAAAATTTCACTTGAGTTTCTAATAAGGCTAAATAACAATATTTTAATAGATTTTGTTTGAATAATTAAATTGTATTTTTCTTTTAAAAATCAAAGCAATGAGAAAAGGACACTTGATATTTGTGTATCATGTGGGGTTCTAAAGAATTTTGTGCCAAGGATAGTTCCTTAATTTCTCTCTTCTTTTATGATTTTTTTCTTTATTTTTATTTTCTACACACTCAGTGAGAACTCCTTGTTAGAGTTTTTCTAAATACTTAGTAAATAATTCAAAAGTTTTGATATTTTCAAAAAACAAAAAAAAAAGTTTTGACATTTTCCATCTTATTTCCAGTGTGCAATGTTGAGTCCTTAGGGCTCGAGAGTCTAACATGAGAAGCTGCGAGGCTTGACTGGTGCAGCTTCTTTGAGATGACCTTGACCAAGAGGATGCTTCAAACCGTTCATCTCACAACTGATCAGCGGTTAAACTTCTCTTGCCTTCTTTAATTTCACTTCCTCATAAAATGTCTTCTTCTGGGACATATTACTGTTTATAGATAATTCTTTCTTGTGTTGTCTCTTTCAGTTCTTTGTTTCTTCCTCTCCTTTTCTTGTTAGTGCATTCAAGCTTTTTAGACAATTTCCAAAATTGGGTGGTCATTTCTCATTTATGCTTTTCCGCAAAGAATGATTGCTTTTTTCTTCTTTTTCTTTTTCTCTTTGCGGTAAATGTCTATTGAGAGTTTGATTTGGCAAGAAGTTGTACTTGGATCTATGGATTCTCTCTTAATAAAACGTTGCTTTTAAAGAAACGTGTTGTAGTTCCACATTTACACACTTGCAGTAAATCTTTTCAAAATATTGTTTTAATGATATATATTTTGATGTCAAAAATGATTTATAATTTTGCGAATAATCATATTGAGGTAATTTAGGTTGATAAATCATTATAAAAAACTTACTTAACGTAGATAACCATCAGAAAAATATTTGCCAACTTAATTAGATATATATCTGGACCAACTTAATTTGATATATAAAATGTTAGCATGTTATTTAACTGCAACTAGGTGTTTATCTCGGACATGCTGACATAATCATGTTATAAATATTTAGGAATATATTAAAAAATTTTATTTTTAGAATTAATTAGTGTTTATATATTTTTCTATTTTAATTTTAATTTTCTATGATTATTTTTGGATAACAGCATAACATATATAAGAATTATATATTTTAAGTATTTATTTATATTTTAAATTATATATATATACTAATTTATAAACAATAAATGATTATTTAATAAAAATAAAGTATATATAAACGATACTAACCATTCAAACTTTAAACGTGTGAGTTTAGGAGCAAAATTTTACTTTGCAAATAATAATATAGATATGGTGATATTTTATATATTTTTGGGAAAATATATTTTTTTATTAGAAATATGTTCTTATAATAAAACACATGCATTTTGTGTTTTTGCTTGCAGATGATAATATTTCTTAATCTAATATCTAATAAAAATATTGTTGGTTGTTTGTAAACATGGTCGTTCAGGTCTCCAACTGGATTTGGTTCGGGTTCAATTGAATTTTTGTTTTTTTGGAGATATAAAATTTAGTTCCATTCATATATTTAAAAGTTTTAGGTTTAGTTTGAATTTCTTCGGATTCGGTTCGGATTTAAAAGCACATAAATCAAGTTGAACCCATTTTAAATTCAGGTTTTGTTTTTATAGAAATTTTGATACTTAAAGTTTAATACTTATTTGTGATTAGAAAGTAAACACATCAGCTAGCCAACTTTTCAAGTTTCAACAATTTGCACTAACAAAGATTTGGTGGTTTGTTTTTAAAATGGTTGTTAAAGAAAAGAAATATAAAAGTAACTAACAACTTTATAAACGTACGAAATACTATTTTAATATTAAAATAAATTTTTTTGATTAAACCTCAAAAGCAAACTTATACTTATAATCAAAATTAAAATGTAATTTTCAAACATAATAACTTCTAACATTTGATGGTAGTTACAGCCACAACTTCTTTTTAGCCAAAAAAAACTTCAACATTTGATCAATTACCACATATACATTAACTGAGTATTTGAATTAAGTATTCATATAACATGTCTTTTTATAGTTTCTCATAGAAATTTTTGAGTATTTTTGATAAGTATTGGGGACTGAGTATTAATAGAACATATCTATGTAAGTTCTCTATATGCACATAGTAGATTTATGTATATATATCGAGATTTAGAACCTTTTGGGTAAATATATCTTTCTTTTTTGGAACACTAAGTAAATATAGCTAGCTATATTTGAAAAAATATTAATAAAATAGAAAATGTGAAAATGTGAAACCATATACAGTCAAAGATTTCTTTCGTATTTAAAGCACAAATACCAAGCATTCTCTGAAACAAACTACTAAGCATAAAATATACAAATGCCTGTATATCAAAAAAAATATACAAATGCCATTTCTCAAAAAAAAAAAAACATACGATGCTAGTATAAAATCATCTCACCTAATATTTTATAGCATAGGCAGCCAAGATTGACTCGGAAACGTTACAATGTGAGCCTATTAACAAAGAGATCTGACACTGACATGATTTTAAGAGAAAGATACCAAAACAAAGGTTGAACTAACAGTTTCAGATTTGAAATTTATTATTTCATAATGCATAGCATTCTTGTACTCCACGTGCTTATCTTTAACCGTCCAAATAGTCTTTCTTTCAATTAACTAATAACATAAAGTCGCTCTAGAAAATCACTGTTTTAAATCAAGATAATTAACTTATTGAGGGATAAAACCATCTCAAATTAGCATTAATAAACTCATAATATAGTTAGATCTTATACCACAGGAAGCGTTAACCCAATATATAGTTAGCTCGTATTCTAGTTTTTTTCGTTTTACTATTCTCACCTTGTTGGAATCTAAAACCACACATGTTCCAAACTAGAACCGGTCCTATCGGTTCCAATTGGTTAAACTAACAATTAAACTGTTTCACCAGAATTGAAATCTCTGTACCGATGAATGGCTATATATACACACACGAGTAGACAAAGATAACATCACTTACCAAACAATATCAAATGCAAACACATCACATGCAACAACACCACCACCACCATTTCGTGCTTGTCCACGGATCATGCCATGGAGCATGGTGCTGGTTCAAGCTGGCGGGAAAGCTCAAGGCCAATGGTCAACGAGTGACAGCTATTGAACTTGGTGGGTCCGGTATCGACAAGAGGCGGCTCGACGAGGTTCGTTCTGTCTCCGAATATCTAGAGCCTTTGATGAGTTTCATGGAGTCTCTTCCTGAGGAAGAGAAGGTGGTTCTTGTTGGTCACAGCTATGGTGGCATTGGAACCTCTCTCGCCATGGAAAGGTTTCCGACCAAAATCTCTGTCGGAGTCTTCCTCTCTGCTTATATGCCACACCATGAGTCTCCTCCTTCCGTTCTCATTCAAGAGGTCGCCAGAAAAAAAAAATCTCAAAAATAAAATAAAGTTATTGGGACCACTCTTGAGGATATATATCTTATCTGATAATTGCATGTCACTTTCTGTTTGTCTGTAGTATTTCAAACGTCTCCCTGATGGATTTGCCATGGATTCTGAGTTTACATTCGAGGAAGGACCAGGACAGCTGCCAAGTTCAGTTATGTTCGGTAATAGTTTCATGAAGGAGAAGGCATATAGTAATTGCCAGCCAGAGGTCAGTTTTACATCCATCTATGACCAGAGCCTGAGATTTTTTTGGGGTTATATATAGTATAAATCTTAATTAAAAATTATTATAATTTAAGGACCATTAAAGACTAGATATATTAACTTTTTAAACTTTGGGGAACAAAAGACTGCCTAGAACCGGCCTTGCTTATGGCATAATCAGTTTTATAAACCAAGATCAGGATACTACTGTTGGTAATATACTAATATATTTGATTGTCAGGATCTAGAACTAGCCATGACGTTGGTGAAACCGAGCTGGTTATACCCAAAGGAAATGGAAAGTAAAGATTTGCTGACCAAGGAGAGGTATGGATCTGGGAAGAGAGTGTTTATCATCTGTGAAGGCGACAATGTGCTTCCAGAGCAGATTCAGAAGTGGATGATTAGTAACTACGAGCCTAATGAAGTGAAAGTGGTTGAAGAAGCTGGTCACATGGCTATGATCACTAAGCCTCAACAGCTTTCTCTACTGCTACAGGATATAGCAGGAAAATACAACTGAAAAGAAAATTTGTATTGAGTATTCTGAAAATTAAAGTATCTCCTCTGGAGTGTGTATCTCTAACGCTTCGTTATATTTTATGATATGGAATAAGAGGGTTCTGTGATTCTTAATATTCTTACATAACATTGCTTGCTGTATTTGGATGGGGCAGTTTCACAATGGTTTAAACAAGAGTATCTTATACCTTTCAGGTTTTGGACTGTGGAGGCAAGAACATAATGCTTCTCTGATTGTATAGCTCCTGCACCAGCCAAGAATGTAGGATCTCTCATTACAGACACATAACTCATGTCTCACTTGTGTCAGAACACAAGAAAATTCGATTAGACATGAGATTCTCGAACATACATACAATTCTACATGTCAGCCTGTTAAGTTTGAAAAGTTTGATCTGGAAAAGAGACTTGTTTGCGTTGGCATCTGATCCTTCTGTCTCAGAGAATCTCCACGGAGAGGTTAAGATAAATACTTGTGTAGTAGTTTACGTTGTTGAATCTGACTTCCTGATTATCGAGTATGCAACTGATTAACCTTTTCTCCAGATAAATTACTCTTTGCAATAGACAGAGTTGAAGCCTTGCAGACCTGCCTCAACACAAGAGAAGTTCAATTAAGTGATTAGCTGGGTTTTGACAGAGCTTAACAACTAAAGAAGACAGTCTTTAGCATCTTTCAAAAGCATGGGAACATAACTTCCAGTTTTGTTGATCCATTACAGGTCTCCAGCAAGACAAAATCTTCTCTTTGAAGATGAAGCATCTACATTTCCTTCAGATGGTAACTCAAGAATCACAGACTGCACGAGAACATCTACCAGGAAATATAGTGGATGTTAAACAGGATTCACTCAAACGTATATCATGTATTTGTTTGAAAAATGGAAACTCTAGAAAAACATTTAAAAAGACTTAAGAGTACAAGAGCTAAAATGGCTGATCTCACATAAAACAAAATAACAAATCATATCCAGTACTGAATAAGTTAAGAGATAAGGATTAACCTTAGCAGGTACTCTGTACAGCCAGCACCGATGTCCTCTAGATAATAAAGAAGGACTTGGTGATCACAATGCAGCTAGCAATAGAAAACAGAGAGAGGTGCGTGACATTAAAAAAATCGCAACAAAAAAATAACCAAGTGCTAAAGGGATTCCAGTATGCGTGTGTTGTATGAAATATACAATCAATTAGAGAAAAGATATAATAACACCGAATAAAAATGGCAGATACAGAAAGATAAACTTAAACACCTCATGTATGTATAAAAAAAAAAAAAGAAGCTCTCTCTCTCCGGTAGCGAATTTCTCCGACGAATGTCTTCTATAACCGCAGTTTTTAGCTGTTAAAGGAGAGGTTCGATCAAAACGCGGCGTTTTAATATAAATACGCACTATATTAAAAACGCGGCGTTTTAAGTCCACCGCGTCAACGTAGCTTCTATGCCACTGAACGAACTAGCTTCTTCCGTCGTCCAACTTACACGGATATGCCTTTCGACCACCGCACTAAAACGGGCGCGTCAGCTCCACGCTCTCGTCCTCACCGCCGGCGCAGCTCGCGACTCTCCGTACGCAAGCAACAACCTCATCTCGATGTACGTGAGATGCGGCTCTCTGGAACAAGCGCGGAAAGTGTTCGACACAATGCCTCAGAGAAACGTGGTTTCTTACAACGCGCTCTGTTCAGCGTATTCCCGGAACCAAAGCCACGCACATTACGCTTTCGCTCTGATAACCCGTATGGAATCCGAGTCTTTGAAGCCCAACAGCTCGACTTTCACTAGCTTAGTCCAAGTCTGTGCTTTGCTTGAGGATGTTTTGATGGGATCGTCGTTACACTCTCAGATCATAAAGCTCGGATTTTCAGACAATGTGGTTGTCCAGACATCGGTTCTGGGGATGTACTCCTGCTGCGGGGAGTTGGAATCAGCGAGGAGAGTCTTTGAGTGTGTAAACGGTGGAGACGCGGTGGTTTGGAACACGATGATATCTGGGAGCTTGAGGAATGATGAGATAGAAGAAGGGCTTTTGCTGTTTAGAACCATGTTGATGAGGTCTGGTGTTGAACCAACGCGGTTCACGTATTCGATGGTGCTGAATGCTTGTGGTAAGTTGGGAAGCTATTCGTTAGGGAAACTAACCCATGCCCTGATAATAGTCTCGGATGGTTTTGCTGATTCGGTTGTAGAAAACGCACTTGTTGACATGTATTGCAGTTGTGGGGATGTGAAAGAAGCGCTCTTTGTGTTTGAGAGGATTGAGAATCCAAATTTGGTTGCATGGAACTCGATTATCTCGGGTTGTTCTGAGAATGGATTTGGAGAGGAAGCGATTCTTATGTATGGACGGTTACAGAGGAGGTCCACACCAAGGCCAGATGAATATACTCTCTCTGCTGTTATATGTGCGACAGGGGAAACAGAGGGGTTCATTCATGGAAAGCTTCTCCATGGACAAGTTATGAAATTAGGATATGAAAGGAGTGTTTTTGTTGGGACACCACTCTTGTCCATGTACTTCAAGAACGGGGAAGCTGAATCTGCTCAGAAGGTGTTTGACGTGATTAGAGAGAGGGATCTTGTTCTGTGGACTGAGATGATAGTAGGGCAATCGAGAGTAGGAAACAGCGAGTGTGCTGTCCAACTCTTCGTTAAAATGTACAGAGAAAACAATAGAACTGATGGTTTTTCCCTCAGCAGTGTCTTAGGAGCATGTTCAGACATGGCATTGCTAAGACAAGGTGAAGCGTTCCATTCGCTTACCGTGAAGACAGGATTCGATAGTGTGATGTCGGTATGCGGAGCCCTAGTGGACATGTATGGGAAAACCGGAGAATACGATGCTGCAGAATCAGTATTCTCTCTTGTTTCAAATCCAGATTTGAAATGTTGGAACTCAATGCTAGGAGCTTATAGTCAGCATGGAATGTTGGAAAAGGCTCTGAGTTTCTTTGAACAGATCCTACAAAACGGTCTCACTCCTGATGCAGTAACGTACTTATCTTTACTAGTAGCCTGCAGCCACAACGGATCAACTCAGCAAGGTAAGTTCCTGTGGAACCAAATGAAGGAGAGAGGCATCAAAGCGGGGTTTAAGCACTATTCTTGCATGGTGAACTTGCTTTCAAAAGCTGGGTTAGTAGAAGAAGCACTGGAACTGATACAAGAATCGCTTCCCGGAAATAACGAAGCCGAGCTCTGGAGAACTCTGCTAAGCGCATGTGTCAACACAAGAAACTTGCAGATGGGACTATACGCGGCTGAGCAGATCCTGAGACTTGATCCAGAAGACACTGCAACATACATACTACTATCGAATCTTTATGCGGTGAAAGGGAGATGGGAGGATGTTGCAGAGATAAGAAGAAAGATTAGAGGATTAGCTTCTGGTAAAGATCCAGGATTGAGCTGGATTGAAGTGAACAACAACAGTACTCAAGTTTTCTCGTCCGGAGACCAGTGTAACCCAGACGTAATACAAGTACAAGATGAATTACATAGGTTAAAAAGTAATATGTTTTGTAGATCATCATCACCATCCATTGATCAAGATCAATTCCTTATAGAACCTGTCTGTTCAGATTAAGAGTTGTTTTAAGCTACGTAGTAAGTAACCTCATTTCAATTCAAATCACTTGTTCAAGAACTGTAATAACAGAGTCCAAAGCAACAAGGTAGAGATCTTAGAGACAAATAAAAAAAACACAAACTTGCTCTGTTTTCTAGTTTCATTACACAAGTTCTAAAACGACCAGACACACTAAGACTAAGAAATCAGACAAAGCCAATGAAACTGTAAAACCTCTCGTAAAGACAGAAGCTTTACTTCATTTGAGTGAGCTCACTGGTGTTGTGATGGAGAGGTCCGGCCACGCAAAGTACTCACCGGGGACGAACCCACCTGCGTTGCTGCTCTCTAAACCCTCGAACTGCCACGTGGCGGGTACCGGAACCGCGTGATGACCACCGTTGCTCCCTACATTCGCCGTGGCAGCGTCACACACACTTGAAAACGGCCAAGCCGCTCTTCCGAGTCCAAAGCTGACGTCATCAAAACCCGACCCGAGTCCGCCTCCAAACCCGCCGGTTCCATGGTTCGTCGTCGTCGTCGCCGCTGCGTTGGCGTTTTGGTTCAGCAGAGAGGTGAAACTGCCGCAGAGAGATAAAGCACTCCCCTTTCCGTCGTTCTCGAGCGGTGCGGTCACGGCGCCGTTAGAGAGCGACGTCTGAGGGAAGAGAACGGGCGTCGCTTGTAACGCAACGCTGAGGACCCCGGGGGAGGAGGAGGCTGGAGAGGAGGAGCAAGTGCGGGAGCGTTTCGCGGCTTTGCGAGTACCGCCGCCGACGGGAATGTCGCGGAGCGTTCCGCCGTGGGTCCAGTAACGGCGGCAGGATTTGCAGAAGTGACGTGGCTGAGAGAAGTTGTAGTTGTTGTAGTAACAGAACTTGGTGTTGGTCGAGTCGCAGCGCGGACAAGGGAGCTGCTCTTGCTGCTCGGTGGTCGGAGGAAGCCCTGTTATGCCGCCGTGGGTTCTCATCGCTGCACGTCGTGATTCGCCGGAGTCAGAAGTCGTCATGTGGGAGAACAAGAAAATCAAGAAGACGTGGGGGTAAAGAAAGATTGGAGCTTTTGGGTTAAAGGTTGAAACTTTTGATACGAGGGAGTGAGATTTTGGGGAGCTTTTGGTTTGGTTTTTATGGAGGAAACAAGAGCAGATAGAGATGGGGATGGAGAAGAGAGTCAGACTTTTGTTGACAGAGGGTGTTGGGTTGAGTAGAGGCCACGCTCTCTCTCTCTCTCTCTCTCTCTCTCTCTCGTCTTTAAAGTTTGTCTTTTTTGGAATTGTTGAGTCGGCTATGGATTATTGTGTTAACAGTGTTGGCTCTGTTTGCTCCCTAAACACTAGTAGTCGGCTCGCTTCATACGTAGGTGGCTCTTCTTTCAAGACTTTCTGTTTGAACACATGAAACATTTCTACGGTATTCTATCTCATGTAAAACAAAAATCTCAATCTTGTAAATTATTATAATTTTTTTTTGACTAAATATTAGTGGTTACTGAAAAATTTAAATGATAAAAAAAAACTTTAATGATATTCTAAATTAAAAAACTATTATTGTTTTCTTGAGTTTTTTTTACATATTATTTTGATATAACGTAGTTGTAAAATTAAGTTCTACTTTTAAGAAATGAGCAAAGTCATGAACGATAAATATGTTATGAAATTTTCATAAGTAGAAGCTTGAGAAAAGAAGAAATTTTCATAAATATTTTTAAGTTTACATTAAGATTTCTTTATTTTTTTCTCTTATATTTTTATTATCTTTATTTTTATAAAAAAATATTAGACTTAGATATATAAGTTTTCCAAGGAGCACAATAAAATTGCACATATAGGTCGTCATGAAAATATATCGTCGCACTTTCTGACTCGCAAATAGTACTATTGATTATTTCACTATTTGAAATCCTTATTACGAATGTTAAACGTAAACTGTTTTTTTTTCAAAAACTTCAACAAGGTGATCATTCACAGTAGTGGTTCTAAGATTACTAAATCTTTGATACCTATATTACCGGGAAAACATCATGATACATATTTTAGTACTATATTTACCAACCTTATAAAGAATTTTTGACACAAAAGACAATTATTGTACTTATTTGTCTAATAATGTGAAAGTTTAGTCATGGGCTCATGGCGTTGTCTTTAAGTTCAGTTAGTAAACGAGTCAAAACTAGTAATAGTGACATGCTCTGTCTCTTGCGGAAAACAAATACATGTGGAATAAAAGAAACAAAATGATACAGAGATGATGCGTCGAGAGAGGTGTAGGTTACAGGTAGGAGACCGTAGGAGGCTGCTGTGCTTATCAATGTACGGCCCGTTCCCAGTAATTCTACAATTATCTCTTAAGAGTTTTAATTATTATTTAAGTTTCATGTTCGGAATATGATAATAAGTTTATGATACACAAAGTAACTTAATTTTTTCGATAATTTATTTTGATATATAGAACTTTTTTTTTTGAACCACCCAATTATTTAGAATAAACAGTAATAATACTTTTTTCTGCATGCTCGACTGTATCATTATCAAATTACATTTATTCAAGTGATTGATTTAAAGTAAGCTCATAACAAAAGAGATATCATATGATTTGGAATTTTTATATAAATAATTTGAATTATATCAATTATACACTACTTAACTGTCACATGTTTACAAAATTTTAATGTGTTATTAATTACCAAAGTATAAAATTAAAATAGTAAACACATATTAAGAATACAATATAAATTCAAAACACATACTATTAATTAATATGTATATATACGTATATTTTAATAAAATGATAACATATATTAATTAACAATATAACTATATGTGTTGTTGTTGGAAAAGTGAACTTGGAAATATCGTAAAATTTGTTTTTTTAAATATGATATAAGTAAAAACTAACCAAAAATGATCTAAACCAATAAAAAACTATCAATTTTTAATTAGATCGAATTTGGTTGAATTATATTGAACAGCTTTAATATTAGTTGTAAACTTGTAAATTGTGACGATTGATCCATTTTCAGCAATAATATATCAAATTAATCACATAGTCTTCTTAATTGGTGACACATTCATATTATATACGTGTGTGATTATGTGATGGTTATATTTGACATTATTAGTAGTCATTCCAAGAAAATCAAATGCATCTTCGACAAAGTTCGAAACAAAGAACACGTTTTTGATCGTTTTCGTCGGATTTAAACGTGAAAATGGACTACTGGATTTATTATACTATTACTTTATTTGACACTGATTAAATTATTATTGTTCTCTGTGAGATCACGCAGCTTTTGAAATTAAAGTCCAAAATCCTTTTGTTTGTTTAAAATACTTCTTTTGTTAAAATATTGTATTCGAAGTATATAGACGGATGACAGTCGCTTATTTAATTAAAAGTTTATACATAGGGCTGGATTTCTAATTAAAATGGTACGGTGGACCCTGCTTTCGTGATTATTCAGCAAAGTAAAACACTGATGTATTTCATGTCTAACCAAAATATATAATTGACGTGGATTAAATTCACGTTGTAGATTATGATCTTGTTTCTTTGAATTTGACAAACGAATCAGAATATATGTTAGTGGACATAAGACGACCACATTAATCCGAATCGAATATCCAATTTTTTAAAAAATATTTTTAGTTATATCGTTTTGTTCGAATAGTCAATTATACAATTCGAAAAATATTATCCAAAAATATACAGGTAGCCAAAACAAACATAACATTTTATACAAAAAAAAATGAGTCGCATAGCAAACAAGCAATCAAATATGGAAAAGCATTTATCTACAATCATGATTTGCAACCAATATTTATTTTTTTTTTGGTAAAAATTTACAACCAATATTGTTAGTCCACATGTTTTAAGATTATGTAACTAGTCATTGTGATTAATCACCATAATTATACAGTATATGGCGTGACATATAAATGAATATGTCCATATATTATATGGTAAAATAAAAGGAATAATATCATCCAAATTTAAATTTGTAAGTTATTTTATTGTAATATTTTCAGCTAATAGTGAAAATATTACAAGGAAACTGTGACGGAGGGAATCGGATTCGGAGGCCGCAATCAGAGGGAAATGTGTAGTAATAGTTCTTCACGCCTTGTCCCAACCCCTCCCATCATTCTGTCTCTCTCCGCATTTCTCGTTCCCTTCTTGTCCATTTTTTTCTCTATTAAATTATTATTATAAGATTCCTTGAATTTTTTTTTTTTTAAAAAAACATAACGACTTTGGAGGTGCACGTCAAGAAAATACCCTACAAAACATAGGATGTGACTAAGACAAATGACAAACCAAACGTTTACTTAAAAGTGAAGTTTTCATACGGGTTGGTCCATTTGTATATAAGTGTAAAAATGAGTTACAAACAAACATACAAATACGTATAATAAAACGGTGAAGGCAGTGGGAGAGAAAATCTAAAATAAAACGGTCAAAGAGACAAGAGTGAAGCTGTCGGGGAGGGTCGAAGGAGGTGGATAAGCACGCGCAGCCGGGGGAAGATGATATGACCCACACATGAACCACCATCGATTTCAACGACTTCTCTCTCTCTCTCTCTAGTCGCTTTCACACCCAAAACAGTGGAGAGAGAGAGCAGAGAAGTGTGGTTTGTGTGTTGTGGTGTGCCATCTGGGACGATTTGAATTTCAGCCGTCCTTTCGTTGTCGGTCATTGGGTCCGGCCGGTCCTTTCAGATCATGCTACTGACACCCTCTCCCTTATTCCTCTCTTTTCTTCTTGTCTTTTTCTTCCTCAATCCTCTCTGTTCTCTTATTCCGTTTCTCAACAACCATATATGAGGGCGTTTTTGTCTTTTGTATGTGCATCAAAGAGGCTCAGTTTCGTCTTTTCCTTGATCACGACATGTTTGTCTGAGATCGTTATAGCTCAACGGTCAATCTTTTTCTTACTCCCGTTGCCCAAATAGTATTACAAACAACATACAACTTCAGTCAAAAACAACAACAACATACAACTGACTATTCCGTTTTGCTTTTCAAAATTTGTTTGTTCTTTCTTACTTCAATAAACATGCGTTGCTCGATGTCGATTCATTATTCTAATAGAAACAATAATAGTATGTTTTTGTTCATACAAAAAAACTAATATTATATTTTCAGCGGTAAATACAACCATAGATAACAAAAAAAAAACATATAAGGAATCAGTCTCATAATAGAAATGACAATTTTTAAATAAGGGAAATATACAAAAATATTCTCAAAGGTCACGACGAAGGTAAAAAAGATTAAAAGGAGTAACGATTTTGTCAGCAATGAGGAGATTAGCAGCTTCGCTGGGATGGTACGGGTCCCAAAACACGTGCTTTGACCGGTCCGTACAAAAGGCTCTAGGTCGGTCCACATGGCAATATCCCTCCCGTCACACAGCACGCCTCGCTCGCTGTCCTAACCCCTATTTATCAATTTTCAAGAATCAATAAAACTGATAAAATCGCGTTTTCTAATTTGTTAGATATTAGTAGAATTCTGATACGAAATACTAAAATATTAGTATGATGAACGATGATAATGTGAAGTTGCAAAGAATAGTATTATACGTATTTCCGTTTTTTAGCTAAATGAGCCCAATAGTCAAGTGTTATGTCGGATGTTTTAGAAGGTCCATGGACTACGAATATATATTCTTACCCTATTCTTATAAACAACGAGATTATAGACGTTGGCATAAACGAAGTGTGCGTCTGTTAACTATCTTTCAGTTCCATCAGCAAGATATCTTTGAGACGAGCATTGTACTAAAGAGCTAGATTGTTTGTCAAATTAAGACATTGCTTATCCTTCAGCTGCTTGGTAGATTTTTGGTACGGTATATCGGAGCTACATTCCCCACCACAAAATTACGAGCATTCATTGCAGCATATCATCTCTAAAAATTTTCATCCCCAAAAAATAATAATTAACATCAAAAACAATTTTGAAAAGTCATAATCTTTCTAGCTTACCTTGAGTTGGTCACGGAGATGGCTAATCATATCCTCAACAAAAGTTTTAGGAGTTTTTTTTTTTGTTTTTAATACTGGATAACACATTAAATCATTGAAAATCTCTAATGTTATTATATATGATGATCAACTACATACAACATGTGTGATATTGACAAATAATTTTATCGATAATGATTCTACGATGAAGCTCTCTCTAAAACATTTGTATCAACAGTTCTACATGTACAATATCCTTGATGGACAGACTCTTTAGACGACCGAACGGCTCTGTCTACAATACTCTGAAACTTTCGATGAGTTTCACACTATATATAATCTGCAAGAAATTACATAGTCTCGGATTTGAACCCCAGATTCGGGTGTAGAAATTTTTAAATCTTAACTAATAGATTAAAGTGATTCCACAGGAGTTTGTGCTAACCACAACAAAATGAACTAAGACAATTGTTGAGAAAATCTTTTGAACCAACGACTATGGAAAATATATAGTTTTTTCTCACGTAATTTTTGAGCCTTAAAAAATAATAAAAGAATATAAAAAATCTTTGGGCCTCATCTTCATAAAAAAAAACTTATCAAATTGCTAAAGTAATCGACTTATATGTCTATTCCTAATCGATTTGCCTATACAATGGTAATTTGAACCTTTGAACATAACATGCCACAAATAAACGAACATGACTTACATATACACTTCTAGTAGCACTGTGAATTGCACCACCGCATGATGCGTAATTCACACCATTTAGTAATACATCACCATTTGCGTTTGGTGCTAGATATGGAACGGCATAATTTGGCTGGCCTAGCTTTTCTCCTATAAACAACAAAACATCATTAAAATAAACATTAGTATAATCATTATAAAACAAAAGAAATATCAGTTTATATTTTAGATGAATGTTTTTATCAGTTACCAACGATATCAGCCCTTGTACGGCCATTGGTAAACGGTTATGATGGTTTATGATTTACAAAGTTTCAAAATCAAATACTCTTCTTTTGGTATCTACTCTTTAGCTCTATTACATCTCGACAATTGATTTTGTTCTCTTAAATCCTAATTGGAAAAACACAGACTTCTATCGTATATAGTTTCATAGAAGATCAGTAGCTGGGCTTATTGTAATTGGGCCGACGAATTATGTTGACCAGTTTTTCTAACTCGACTGCCGTCAGATTGGAGGATATTAACATGCTATTAAATGTTTTGACAAAAAAGAATAATAATAATAATAACATGCTATATTAAATGCAAATTAAATTTGAACAAAAGAAATATCAAAAAAGAAGAATTCGCCGGCCCAGGTCACCAGCATGACAGGCGGGAATACTTACCGCTGTACTACAACAACTATGAAGTTTTTACAATATATATATATATATATTTATCATTACAATACTATTATAGTATCAATCTGTACCACTTTAGTGAATCTGTATCCTCAAAATATTCAAAACATCTTATAATGTTAACTTAAAATAACTATTTATTTGCAAAATCTGGTTCATTCTATGAAGAAATTGTACACGTATTTAACTTCTTTTTTCTGGTCAAACATATATAACTTTTGTAGGACTAAAATATTGCATGTTTTTTTCTGATTCGAAAATGCTATTTGATGCAAATATTCATAGTAAATTTTTGTCTTGTATTATACTTTGTGAGGATAGGAAGATAAATGATTTTAGTACTGATATTTATTTCCACTAAGAATGGGTTAGTCTGGGTAAAAAAACCCAAACACATAAGATTCTAATAGAACCCAAACCGAAAACTCGAATCTATACAAAATTTGAACTACAGAAATACTCAAACACTCAAATGGATTATGTTGGGGGTGGTAAAAATGTAAATGTTATTATCCGAATCTGAATAGGTATTTCAAAACCCCCCAAAAAATCTGAATAATTTGAAAACCATGATAGTAATTAGGATCCAAATTAGTAAGTAAATAAATATTCAAAACATAAATAACATTCTAAATACTCAATTACATGGTTTATTTTAATATGATATATATATATATAATAGACTTTTCTCTCTTCATGTGACATGTGGAAGGGGAGTTTGTTGACAAGTGTCCTCTTTTATTTTTATATTTTAGGTTCTTCATTTTTTAAATTGTTGCAATTTGGTTCATCATTTTTTAATTGTGCACATTTAATCATTCTCACACTAACCATCATCTTTTGAATTTTTATAATCTATTTTATTAGTCATAAAAATGAAAGATGAATAAAAGTAAAATAATATAAATATATTTTAAATATTTATTTTATTCACAATTAAAAATAACATAAACTTTTACTATTTTGTTATTTTTTACTATTTTTATTATTTCATTTACAAATTATATATTTATTTATTATTAACCAAAACAAGAAAAATAAATTACAGCACAACACATAATCTAAACATAAAACCTCCGTAATCATAATAGAAAAGTAAAATCCAAAGTAACACTAATTCAATAAAAATCTATAACTGAAAAGAGATAAAAAAAAAAACAAAGACTAGACCTCACTTTATAGTAGAATGTCTTGGCAATAAGAAAAAGAGGTTAGAAAATAGTAGAAAAGATAAACTTTGAGATAAAACAATCCCTCGAACACAAAGGAGCACGATCAAAGGTCAATGCAAAGAACCAAGAAAGCGGATTAGAGGAAGAATAATCATCAACTAAGAGGTAAAAAGTACCTCACAAACTAAACAAGCACAAACAAGACCTATGCATGTGAAGAGCCACAAAGCTCTGGCTTAAAGAGACCAACTCAGCACACTTATACTCAGAGAAGTTGGAGAAGAAGAGAAACAACCCGAAAGAGGAAGAATGAAGCCAACCACCAAAAAACCAAAGCACAAGCTTGAGACCAGAATTAACATTTCAAACCTATAGAACATACACGGAGGAAAACACTATCCAAACTTGGAGTGGCAAACATGGCAAAAGGCGAGCCACGAGAGACTCGGCATGATGAGAGCTGCTGCGAGATGAGAGAGCAAAGATGGAAGGGTAGACGAAAAGAAATCAGCAAACCGTAGAACCGTCCCCGAACTATGGAAAAGAGCATAAAAGTCAGATCACCAAAAATCCGATTTTGAAAACTAAGACAAACATGGACTATCAACGGTAAGCCAACGACGAGAAAACACATCATCAAAGACGACTAAACTCTGACCCAACTCAAGGAGATGCACTTCCTAACATCAGCCAAAGTCTAAGGAAAAACAGAAGCATCCAATATTGACAGGAACAGCCTACAATGCTGTGAGAAACAACCAAACAACTGAAAACTTAAAACAGATCTATAACAAATACTAGATAATCTCACGCGAGAAAAAGATGAGGAAGAACAAAGGTGAATCCTTTCCCGGGTGATTGTGAGAAACACATCACCACTAATAAGTACTACTATGCACACAACAAAACATTATTGACAAACAAACAAAAAATCTACTAACATATCACCTATTACTATATAATACAAAAAAATACAAAATAATGCTCTTAATAAATAAAGATGATCACATAATTCAAAAATCATACTAAACAATAATGAAATAAAATTCCGCGCGAAGCGCGGACACATCCCTAGTATGAAAATAATAAGTATTTTACAAAATCGATTTTATATTTTATTTTTATATGCGATCTAAAATTATCTGAATCTGAAGTAATTACCTGAATATGAAATATACATGGTTACAAAATGATTTTTTTTATTAACTTGGGGGTATTCCTAACTTATAGAAAGACCTAGTCTAGTCTAGTCTTCAAGTGGAAGTGCATCCTATATATAAACTTTACCTCAGGATATTCAAATGGACTGAAAGTAAAGATCGATATAGATGTCCACTTAAAATGTTACAAAATGAATTTTGAAAAGAGTTATATGATTTATATATGAACCAGCTATCTTTAATTATTAACCAAACCAATTCATACTTAAAACAATATGTGAATATTGTCTATGAGAATGAACCCGGAGATCTGAAAACTTAAAAAACCTAATCGGAACCTAATTCCCCATACCTGTATGGGAATAGAAACGAAAGTCTTACAAAACTTGTACTATCCTTTATCTTTATGATTTATGCCTAACACTCGACCAAGTAGATGAGATGATGGTAAAAGAAAAACAAAAAAAAAAATCAACAAAAGTTTTTGACCATGTTAAAAAAAAAAAATTAACGAACATATTTACCATATTAAAAAGAAAGAAAAAAGTATATGGTTACACATACAAAACGAAACAAAACTATTGTTAGGGTTCATTAATCACCCTTTACCCGAGAAGCTAGGAGCCACCGTTAATTCAGTCGGACCATCAAACGGATCCGATGACTGGTATTCAATCGGCGGCGAACTCTCCGACACACGCCACATCTTCACCGACCTATCTAAACTCCCACTGTACACGATCCACCGTCTCTCACCGGAAGCCGATTCTTGATCTCTCTCCACCGCCATACACTTCACCGGACCTGCATGTCCCTTCAACACCGCGATACACACGTGCTCTCCTCCTCCTCCTACGTCACCACCTCTACCGTCACCACGTTCCGGTCTCCTCCAAACGCGAATCCCGAGATCAGCCGAGCCGCTGAAAAGCAAGCTCCCCGCAGCCACGAGGCAGAGCACCGCGAGTTTATGCCCCTTCAAAACGCCGCCGTTTTTCATATTGTTGTCCCGCTCCCAGAAGTTAACGGTTCCGTCAGACGAACCGCAGTAAACTAACGTCGCGCTCTGATCGACCGCGATCGCCGTAACGGCGCAGTCTTGTTTCAGCAGCGTCTCGGAGAAGAAATGCTTCGTCTCCTTAGCTTGGTCCTCTCTCCTCCACACTTTAACCGTACCGTCAGCCGAACCGGAGAAAACCAAACCGTCGAAACCCGAAACGACGGCGTTTACGGCGTCGTCGTGCGCTTTTACCGACTCCAAGCATCTCAGGTCCGAGATCCTCCACACTTTGAACGTCTGGTCCCACGAACCCGAATACAGAAGCTTCTTGTCTTCGCTCAACGTGAGGCACGAGATCGCGTCCACGTGTCGGAACCCCTGAGCGCTGGTGCTTGTCGGGTTCTTTCTCAAGAAACTGAAGTAAGAAGAAGGCGTGATGGAGTTTCTGAGGTAGTCTCGAAACACCGGCATGGTACCTATACGACGGAAGATGTTGGAGTCTTTAGCCGAGACTTTCCACACGCGGATCTTCCCGTCTTGATGTCCCGTGAAGATCTTGTCTCCGGCTAGGACAATGGCTTTGACCAAACCGCTGTTTGATTTGAAACTCGAGAACTCGGTCTGGTTTTTCCAAACCCTGATGTTCTTGGAGTCGGATCCCGTGTAGAGTAGGTCGCCAGATGTAGCTAGAGAATAGATGTGGCCTTCTTCGCGGAAGAGAGAGCCCATGAGGATGTTGGGAGAGTAGTTTTTAGGTTCTTTTGTGTGGGAGGCTGTGGACTTTATCCCCGAATGGGGAGGTTCCAGGTCGGTGGGATCGACATGTGCGATCCATGGGGATTTTGATAAGGGAGAAGTGGAGCCGACAGAGGGAGAGACATCGACGTATGTTATGTCATAAATGTCAGGATCTGGATCAGTTTCTACTCTCTTGAGTTTTGGAAAGTTCTGACTGTTGGTGTCTCTGCTTGGAGCCTTTTGATGCATTTGAAGAAATCAAGAAGAAAATATTAGGCTTCTTTGATTGGGAAAACGTTTAAAAGAAGAAGAAGAAGAAGAAAGATTGGAGACGATGGTGCATATCTGGAATTTATGGATAGTTTGTGCGTTCTATATATAGTTTTATCCAAAATTTAGAACCGTTTACGTCGGAGAACTCTCCATTGGTGAGTTAGGGATTATAGAAAAAGGGAAAATATGAAGTATAGCTTAGTTTTACATAAAATCTCTTTTCTATTATTAAGTTTTGGTTATGTATCCCATGGTCCTAAGTAAATTACTTCCTGGAGATCTGTTAAAAAGAAAAATTCATGATCAATAGTTTGCTGGAAAGTTAGTATACAGAAATTTAGAAACAAATTATATATACGTCATATATTAAGAAACATATTCTACCAAATTTGTTATTGTCCTTTCCATGTTCAGTTCTTGCTCTAATGCAATGAATATGTAGCATTTCATGGTTAAACTTAAACCTTCGATACCAATTTTATCATCGCATGACAAAACCTAATAAATGCTTTCACGAAGCATTTTAAAACTTAAACAATCTGATACCGATATTTACATATCAGAATCCCCTTACTAATCATTAATTTTGATTTTATTCGTATTGAAAATCAACGTATCACAATCTTACGTAATGTTCCATGGTATAGTTTCTATTGACATCGCCGTTTGACAATTTGTACAAGTAGCAATGATTCACCATATAATCAATTAATGATCGAAAACTACTCCAAAGCCCACTATATAAGTATGCGACATATTACTATGGACAAAAACTAAGCATACCATGGACAAAAACTAAGCATACCTTGACGAACTTATTGGATTATCTTTTTTTTGAAAGAATACCTTGACGAACTTATTGGATTATCAGGTTGGGGGTTCCAGATCGCATTTGATTGGTTGGACAAAAAATTTGAATCCAAATACATCTTTTAACATCAAAACATGCATGCATCCCTTATATCTCTAAAAGAAGACAGTTAATACAAGAAAAAAGTATGCAACAAATTACACCCTTTAATCATAAAAAATATCAAATGGTCAATTAGTTCAGAATAGTCCATATATCAAATAAGAACTTTTAGTTTTACATCAATACATTTGACAAAGAATGAACAAACTCAATTGTTTATTACCAAGCTTGAAAGTTAAATCACATGAGAGTTCTACATTACCTCAAACTTGATACTAATTTTTAAAATTATTTTAAATGATAACCATTTTTATAAATATCTTCAGTTTATTATGAAAAAAACAAAATTGACCCTCACCAATCATTTATAGATGTTTAAGAATTATTTACAGAAGTTTATAAATCTAACTCATATATACTAAATTCTAAAGAATAATCACTAAATTCTAAACTCAAATGTTAAAGTATTTTTGATTAAGCTAAATTTTGAAAAAGTGGTATCTGATTTAGTGTATCTCGAGCAATTTTTCTTAAAATATCGGTTTGCCAAGATTCAATTGCCTTTAAGGGCATGACTAAAAATGCAAAAAAAAAAAACTAGTTTACCACTGATCTTAACACACTATTATTTTTAATCACTTTCATATTCGTAAATTTGCGTCACTTAATGACTTTGATTAATTCTCATATAATTTATTAGTACAATTCAAGCATGCATAATGCATGCTATTCAGAATTTATTTAAGGGAAGGCATGTCCTAGCTAAAGTTAATACAACAAATCTAATAATATACTTTGCAAATTGTGATCTGTTGTCTACACAAAAGTTATATATTACACATACAAAACTCAAAATCAAGCAATCGATCAAACCAGGTATTAGATATGTTTTTATATATTGAACAATATAATGTAATCTTAGAGACAAGTTTGGGGAGGTGAACTGAGTTCCTGATTCGGTCTTGTACTTACTACACTAACATGTTTAAACATCCTTTGACCTTATTCTATGAGTCAATCTTTTAACGGAAAATGACATGGCGGCCGAGCCATCTATTTATTTGTTCATACACCGTAGTAATCAAAACCATGATGTTATGGTTTTTTTTTTTGTGAAAAACAAATTAAATAATCTTCTTTTCTTTTGTCTCCTTTCACAATCTTCTGCATCGCGAAGAGTTTTCGATTGCTCGAAGACAAACGCAACGCCTGGAATATCTTTCCCAGAGAATCCATTCACTCTTCAGCTACAGGTATGTAAATGTATAAGTGATGTGCTCGATTGAGGGATTAAGCTCTAGTTATGCAATTGAAATCAATTGCAAGTGGTTATTTTTTACTTCTCCAAATTGAAATATGATGTGAAATTTGTGCAAGAATGAGTTCAAAATGGAAACACTGTGGTGATGAAGGGGAGAGAGGCATGCCTAAAACTTGTAGATCATGTGGAGAAACTTCTTTAATTAGAACTTCGAAAACCTATGAAAATCCAGGGAGGCTTTTCCATTGTTGTCCAAACGGAACAAAAAAGGAAAAAAACCATTTGCTTAAGTGGACAGATGAAGCAGTTGTTGAAGAAATTGATGATATAAAGTACATCTACGAGAAGAAGATAAAAGAAATGAATGACGTCATTGTTGAATTCGAGAAAGAGATTGAAGAGATGAAAACTACCGTCTATGGTTGTGATAAAGAGTTTAAAGATTTTGTTGTTGAGATTCGAAGCTTGAGAAACATAATTGTTTGTGGATTTATCATGTTTATCTTTTATTATTGTGTTATAGCATTTTATGTGTAACTTACCTGGAATTAAGGAAGCAACAAACAAGTTGTCATTGTATAAACCTTCTTAAAAATTTGGATATTATTCTTTTTATAGAATAAGGACATTCCATGAGTGGAAATTCATGTGGAAAATCTTTTAGTGGAATACTGAATATGAAATACTAGTGGAGTTATGAATCCAAATTTACAAAAAAAAAAAAATACTAGTGGGTTCTTTTGGCAAATATTTTTGGGTTCATGTAGCTAAACGACCTTAAATATAACATCATCATAAAAACGTAATGTATCTTCTTGGATTATAGCAACTGAGGAGGATTTTGTTTTTAGTTTATGATTCGTTTTATGAATCTGGCCAATAAATAGGTCTAGCTTAAATGTTGAAACATTAAAATACATGTAGGGAATCACACAACGTGTAAAACATTAATGTCCAAATCAAACGTACCGTAAAATTCGCTTTATAGCCGGTTCAACTAACAGGCTTTAAATAGTAACTTTACTGCTTGAACTAAATACAGTAAAGAGAGCGGAACAAGTTGTTGATACGAAACTTAGCAGACTCATTATGTTCGACCTCAAAACAGAACCAGTTAAGTGAAACTGAATATGGGATGAGCCACATTAGATGACATGTCTTCTTCAGGTGCACACCTTAGGCTAGTATACATCGAAAAGGTTAAGACATACATCAACCACACGAGTGCTTGTTAAGATAAACAACAAAGCGTGAATGTTTTTATAAAAGTGGTAGCGAATCAAGCAAAAGTATCTTGTACTTAAAATAGAACCGTCTATTAATAGGTGGGATTAGTAATATGAAAAAACCAGAATTGTATTGTCAAAAAAAGAACCGACTCGTCATATTATATAATGTAAATGTCAGTTTATAAAGAAATTATGAATTATAACTAAACATATACCCCATCCGTTTCTAAATATAAGATGTTTTAGGTAAAACACGTTTATTAAGAAAATTGCTTTTTATCTAAAGAATATTATAAAAACTATAAATTAATAATTAGTTAGTCAATTACAAAATAGAATGATTAAATTTGATTGGTTACACAGTTTTTGATAAAGTTAAAGTTACATTGAAATATGAAAATATCTTACATATTGAAACATAAAAATTCTTCTAAACATCTTATATTTAGAAATGGAGGGAGTACATCCATAGCAAAATGAATTTACAAAATAAAACTTGCATTTGTTTCCTGACGGTAAATAAAACAACTTAATTTATATACTACTTGTACGATAGTCTCATAAATGGTACGTACTGTCAATCACTCATCTTATATAAACTTATGACTCCATAAATGATACACAATAACTCTTCATTTCCTACCCCCTTTGGGACTACCTGTGAAATCTTACATTTATACACCTATATACTCTTTTCTATGAATTAATAAAGACTCGTTTAGGTTAGGAATCATTTATCTGATACCTAGCTCCAGGATTAAATGGTACTCTGATTATTGTCTTTTGCACCCCAATAATATTTGATTTTTTTTTCTGTAGGTGAAAATTATGTATGTCATATACTCCATATTGGTTAGACATTTATCGTCGTTTTGTCCTTAAATATGAAATGTATATTTTTAATCATCTTTCGTTTTTTCTTTCAAAAGAATCCAATTACCTAACCAATATCGTTTTGACCAAAAAAAAAAAAGAATCCAATTACTTCTCAGACTTGCAATCTCACCACCTCTCGTCAATTTTCTGTTAGGTACCAAAATTCTTTTATTGAATCTCATATCTTTCGAGCAATGCAATATAGACTTGGCAATGACATAACATCCTACTTTAATTTTTATGGACAATCTAACAGATTTTCCGGAAGATATTAGTTGGTATCATCGAGCACTCGCTAGAGAATATGTTTAAATCAGCTATGTCAGGAAGTTGTTTTGTTTCTAACACCATCGAAATTTATCAGTTCTGAAGTTACATTTATACACCTTGGTTCTTCGGTGTTATAACCAGACCTACTTCAGAAAATCGAATGATTGGAAGACGAACTTTAAAAACAAGAAAAAAACTTGGATTTGGGCATACTTGTCTTTCTAAATTTGTTCTGAACGTGGAAGGAAATACCGCGTACTTAAAAAAATTACCACGTACTCGATGCGAAGCTGGATTTTTAAATTATTGTTTTCCTAATTATTTTCACATTTCTTCTCATGTATTGCAATTTCCCTTGAGCATGTTACACGAATTTTGTTAAGTCTTTTTATAAGAGTATAGCGTCTTTATTTTTAATAAGAGTTTTGGTGTTTAAATCTCACTAGTTGACTTTAGAAATAACAAGCATTTATGAGAGTCTTTTTATAAGAGTAGGAAATCTTTTTTTTTTTAAAAAAAAAAAGAGTAGGAAATCTTTTTATACGAGATTCGTCGTTTGAAAAATAAGCAAACATATGGCCAAATTACAGCTTTAAATTACTTTCAGCAATTTATTTGACATTTCACAGTTATACTCTCGACCTATCCCTCTCGCTCACAATCTCCTGAAACGTCTTCAACCAGCAAGAACAATGGTTTTAGTTAATCTTCACACCGATGGTCAACCAATTATCATCAACAGACGCATGATGACCTGGTACTTGTTACGCATGAGAGATCAAACAAGACACCGACAATCTCAACCGGTTCAAGATCTGAATCTCCTTGGTTTACCGGGTATTAACAGATTGGGTCATGACCATGGCTTGCAGAACCAAGAGCAGCAAAGGGAAGAATGGGTGATTTCGGTTAAAGGTAAGATGGAACAAGCACTTAGAGACGGTTCCACAACTAGTTGGGACAAGCTCTGTATTTATAGAGTTCCACTTCACCTGCAAGAAAACGACAAGAAGTCCTACTTCCCTCAAACTGTCTCGCTAGGTCCGTACCATCATGGCAGTAAACATCTTCTGCCGATGGAGTTTCACAAGTGGCGTGCCGTTAACATGATCATGGCACGCACTGGTCAAGGCATTGAAATATATATTGATGCCATGAAAGAGCTTCAGGAGAGGGCTCGTGCTTGCTACCAAGGGCCTATTGCTTTAAGCGTTAATGAGTTCACAGAAATGCTTGTTCTTGATGGCTGCTTTGTTCTTGAGCTCTTCAGGGGAACTGTGGAAGGATTCCAGCCAATCGGGTAAGCCTAAATAAACTTACGGTTTTGTCTTGTTACTTGTCGTCTAATATTGTTGATCCCAGTTATCTATAATTTTGAATTCTATTATTATTTTGATTTTTGGCTTTCTTTTAAAATCATGTTTAACCGCACAGTTATCAATTTATCATGGTGTCTAGTGTATTAGTGATGACACGATTGCACACTTATTAATTATTATTTTGGTTGAGCAGATATGCTCGCAACGATCCTGTTTTCGCCATGCGGGGATTGATGCATTCAATTCAACGTGACATGGTAATGCTAGAAAATCAACTACCTCTCTTCGTCCTAGACCGGTTATTAGAGCTACAGCTTGATACACCGAACCAACCTGGTTTAGTGGCACAAGTAGCCGTTAAGTTCTTTGATCCACTAATGCCAACAGGAGAGGCCTCTACCAGACTGAACCCGTCAAATCTCAAGCCCTGGCTGGAAAATTCCTTGAAATCACTTGGCGACAATGGTGAGTTGCACTGTCTAGATGTTTTCCGACGAAGCCTCCTCAAGTTTAGTGATCCACGGAATCGAAGGTCTGAAGAGGATCCGCTCCCGTTGAACCTGGTGGACAAGCGACAACAACAACTCGTACATTGCGTGACGGAACTAAGAGAAGCTGGTGTTAAATTCAAGACAAGGAAAACCGATAGGTTTTGGGATATCCAGTTCGAACACGGTTGTCTACAGATACCCAAACTACTAATCCATGACGGTAAGTCACAACGTTTTCGTTTATTTATTTCTGACTTTATAGATTTTATAGTTCATTCCACCATCCACATATATGTTTTACTGTTTAATTTTTTTCTTTATCCATCATCCACTGAAACTTGTTACATCTATTTCTTGTGTTATATGTATTTTTTTTTTTTTTTTGTAAAAAATGTTATATGTATTTTTACAAATAGTATATTTGTTAGGAGTCATACTGTGATATCAAGATCCAGAAAAACGGTATTCGAGTCACGTAACCTGATCAACTTGCTGTTGTTGTTTTTTGTATAAAAACTAAAATTTCTATGAAACCCTCCTTGTGTTTATTGTAGGTACCAAATCACTATTTTCGAATCTTATAGCTTTCGAGCAATGCCATATTGACTCGACCAAGGACATAACATCATACGTAATTTTCATGGATAATCTAATAAATTCTTCTGAAGATGTTAGCTACTTGCACTACTGTGGTATCATTGAACATTGGCTTGGGAGTGATGCTGAAGTTGCGGATTTGTTCAACCGGCTATGTCAAGAAGTGTTTTTCGATCCCAAAGATAGTTATTTATCTAAACTGTCTGATGAGGTTAACTATTACTATAGCCGTAGGTGGAATGCTTGGAAGGCTACTTTAAAACACAGGTACTTCAATAACCCTTGGGCATATTTCTCTTTTTTCGCTGCAGTGATTCTGCTAGTGCTCACATTAGTCCAGAGCTTTTATGCTGTTTATGCTTATTATAAGCCACCTTCTTGACATTCATTGTCATTTTGTTTTGTTCATTTCAGTTCTTGTTTTTCCAATAAGTTGTATTTCCTTCTATGAAGGAAAAAACAAAAAAATGACATTGTAATATTTTTGATTTTCAATAAGTTTGTGTAAGAAAAACAGATTAAACTGTTTGATTTTGGATAACTTTTTGTAATACTAAGACAACTCCAGGAGTTCTAGCAAGAGTTTCTCATCATTATAAAAAAAGAATAAAAAAAAAGAGAGAGAGTCCTGAGAGGTTCTCAAATGAGACACTCAAACCCCATGAAAACTCCATTTCATACTTGTCACTTTTCTATTAGTTTATCTCTCATTTTAAAATTAAAATTTAATCACATATCTAAATTATATTAAAATACTAATTTTTTTTTGTTTAAAAAATTTAAAGAGTTTCTTATTGATAAGATTGCTCTAATAGTGAAAATTGTTCAATCAGTACACAGAAAACAGTGATTTACTCTTGAATCTTAACTAGATGTACGAAAGAACGAGAGAGATCAGCAAACTTTATGAGAAACTCTGATGGCTGAGTTTGGATATCTCCATATATCGTGTGAAAGGAAATATTTATAAAACTATCTCACTTGGGTTTGGATACATGTTCTTTGGGTTCGAGGCAAATTGATTTCTCTTTACTTGGACACTAGTTTGCATGCCTGACCACTATTTTGGTTGGTCAGTTTTTATCGAATCACATGATTACATCTACCCATTTGTGTATCGTGGTGTCACGTAGTGCCTCTTCATTCGTTCCTGATTTAAATTGCACAAATAAGAATTTTCTTTCAACAACTTATTAGTATGTGTTGTTTTTATATGGTCATGAACTTCAAAAGAAAAAATAGTGAACGAGTCAATATTTCCCTAGAATCTATAACACTACTAAAAGGGGAATACCAAGCTCCCTTAGAGTGTCCACGTCTCAATTTAAATCGACCAATAGGAGGCTAGCGTTTTAGCCACGTTGGATGCCTGTTTAAGTGATTTGGGCTTCGTGGTTTCACCGGCTTGACAATTTCACAAAGTGAGTTGGGCTTCGTAGTTTCCGCAAGATACAAATCCTAATTTGCAAAATCGATTGTCAAACCTTTCCTCTTCCTGTTCTTCGCTACCTCCGTTCTTATGAACAATCAATTCCCTCCCCACTCCTGATTGCTCTTTAATCATGGAATTAATGTGTTCTCTTCGGTTTCTCCCTCTGAATTTCAATGGATTTTTTCCGATTGCTTCCTCTGAGATCCTTGCTCTTCCGCCGCAGATACCTACTGCGAGAGCTGGAGACTGTCCGCAGAGACCAACTACGCCGGAATCTGATATGTGGTTTTAGTTGACAGTTATCTCAACGGAGACCATTATGGTGTCATCGCCGATTATGCACTCGCCTACACTAAAACTGTTCAGGTTTCAAGCGACGGTACGCTCTCTATTATTGACTGTTGGATCTTAATCCGTTATAAATCCAAAGTATTGATGATTCTTGACATATATAAAACCTGAATCTGTTAGCGTAGTATCGTTTCCACATTGAGATCCCATTTACTGATTAAGATAACTGGTTCTGTTGTAATTGCATTGTTGTTCACGGCATATCAATGGGTTTGATTGAATTATTTTTTTGGTTGATCATATATCAAACTGAAATCTGTTTGAATGGTCCTGACAGTGTGTAGTTGTCTTCAATGGAGTTGAGAGATGAGACGTGTGTGATGTTGAGACTGAGTAAATCAGTAAATAATTGATGTACTGGTAAATTCTGGGAAGACTAATTTGGATTCAACCAAATTGTTTTGTTCTGTACTGAGCCTTTTAATGTGTTTTATGTGCAGAGGTGGGAAGTATACGGAGGAACTAAGATATTGTATACAATTGCATTTTGTCATCTCGAAAGTGTTGTACACCAACTTCTCAACCCCAAGGTGATTGAAAGACCCTTTACTTATGCTTATGCATTTGATGTTTTATCGCCGTCTTATCGACGTTTACTTTAAACTGTTTGCTACAGAATTTTCTATTTTCCTCAAAAGAACACCTCACAGTTGAAGGCAATAGATTTTGGCCTCTCAGATTTTGGCTTTTTATATATAAAAAAAAAAAGAAATTTGGATGATCTCAGTAAACAAGAGAGTGAAAATATGGATGCCATTGTTAACACGAGGTGAAATAATATGCGGTAGTTTCTTCTTCATTTCTGCAACTCTGTTTTTCTAGAAGCTAATTTTCAGACTCCCTTTCACCTTGCAGTTTATATGTGTTGTCGGTTTAAAACACGAGCCATTGGAAGACATGGGTAAGTTCGATGCCAAGATCCACATACCTGAATTCGATAACTTCAGGTATCATCTCATTCCCAGTTTCAGTTCCATTTATATCCATGCCCTTTCTTTGATGTTTATCTGCTCTCTGCAAAGTTTGTGAATTTCACAGAGATCATAAATAGATTTATCGAGTCAGCCAAATAAACTGCATTTGCTCTTGCTTCTCTAATGAAAATTTCCTTTCAGTATCAAGAAGCAACTGAACTGATCATAGAAATTTGCAGGTACAAATTTAAATAACGAGTAGATGAGAAATTATCATCTTCTTTCATCTCGATTCATGTTTTGTATTTTTCACAATTGTAGAAGGCAATGGTGAGTTTGCGTGGATGACCAAGGCGAATGAAGAAGTTGTAGCAGCAATGATACATCATCTGACCCTGGAGATCCTGAGAAGAAGAAGCTTTACGAAGCTAATTGTGGGTGAAGCCATGGTTGAACTTCAAGGAACTGCAGAAACGTGATGGTGATGATGCCCCAACCATTATTCCCTCTGATCTTGGATGCAAAAGGTATTGGCTACAGAATACAGACGTTACATATATATATACGCAATACAAAAATCAATCTTAAGAAAGACTTTGATCATGAAAATTTGGTTTTGTGGATCAGATGACAATGCATCTGGATGGAGGAAAGTTTCAGGTGATGGTCTAGAAGACACCTCTCAGTTGAAGGCAATATATTTTGGCTTCTCAGATTACAATCAGTCTACCATCAACTCTCCAATTATGGCCAGAAATTAATATGAATGTTCTATACATGCAACGTTGATCTGAGGGTTCCATCAACGCGAAAATCATTGGTGGTGATTCTCCTTCTACGACTATAGAATGTAACTATGGCAACCATGATGAGACTGTGAAAAACTATAAATGCAAGTTCCATAAACCACATCACTGATACAATTCTTCTGCAGCCAGGTTATTTTTGACTGCCACCTCTTGCACTCATTTTTACTTTGATACACAGACTGCAACAATTAAAAGAAAATAGTGATCATGAGAACGATCTATACGGCATATTGGTGCTGGACCAAAAGGCCCACCCAGGCTTTCGCTAAGGTTGTAAGACATCCACCTGTGTGTCATAGAACTAAAGGAATTGTATAGACATGAATATGTATCATAACGTTCACCTTAAACAACTCATTGTCTTTACTTTCTATTCC
Source organism: Brassica nigra (assembly GCA_016432835.1). Taxonomy (NCBI): domain Eukaryota; kingdom Viridiplantae; phylum Streptophyta; class Magnoliopsida; order Brassicales; family Brassicaceae; genus Brassica; species Brassica nigra. Next base: position 6,898,292 of record CM028247.1, on the reverse strand, counting down.
TTGAGAGGTCGAACTTGCTGAATCAGTGACTGAAAGAATACTTTTCTCCAACACGATCTGATTAGAAGTAAACATTCAAAATGGACACATTATCAATGATTAAAGTTTTCAAAAACCGACGGGTTAGTGACTTCCACAAGGGAACTTTCTTTAGCACATTTTAACAAAAAAAAAAACTTTCTTTAGCACATAATTTCTCTGAGAATAATCTAAAACATTATATATACTCTTTCAGATAAAAAATAATATTCAATAAATAAATTAAAAATAAAACCATTTTAATAATAATTTGTAATAAATTTGTCAAAATATAAAATGTATTAATTACATAGATAATAAGATAATATAAAAATCAACATCAGAAGTTATTTTAATATAATAACATTTTAAATAATGAGTACATATATTTATAAAAGCAATATTATATTTTTTTGGTGTCTACGAAATGTCTTTACAAAAAAACGAGGAATCAATTCCTATTTTCGTATTTATTTAAACATAATAAGTTTAAAATACAATATTAAAATATAAGAATATAAGATATCAATAAATCCAAAATTTAAAACAGAGATAATAATTTGTTATTTATGTGTTGAATATCAACTGTAACTTATTAACTTTATTTTATTCATTATATAATTAATTAATATATAAAAATATTGAAAAATGTAAAACAACTACATTTGGATATAGAAAGCAGAGCATTCAATGTTAACGTCACTGCAAGCGATAATCAAATCCCTAGCAGTTTGCTAACTTGATTCGTATGTAATTGTCCATATAAGACACAAATGCAAAAGTGAAGTCGTGGACACTAACAAAATAAAAAGAACCTTTATTTTACATTTTCATTGTTTCACAATCCAAAATAGTAAGGGTGAGTTCGAGTGGATGGATAGGTGATCAACTGACAAACTTACCAACAAACAGAAATCAGGCCATAAATCTCAAACAAGACCCGCTAAACTAAAAAAAGATCTACAACGCTCCATAAATCCCAAACAAGACCCGTTTGTTGGATTCAGAATCACCAATAGCAATAACATATGAAAGTCAAGTAACATAAAAGATAAAATAATAATAAAACTGCAATTGGATACCATATTCAAAAGTTCTGGCTCCAATGAACCACCGTAATGATCGAGAAAAGATATGATAGAACTAAAAAGGTTATAAAGCTTCTTAGTTCAAAAAAGGAACTTTTATGATGAGGATAGGCGTCAGGTGGTGATGGTACAGTTGGTTTGGTTCTTGGTTGTGCCGATGAGAAACGCAAAGAATGACATGATGCTTTTTATATACACAACTTTGCTATGTAATCTCTAAAAATTCTTCAATCCAAATTATAATAAAAATGTATGTTTTATACATGGATAATATCTTGATCGTAAAATAAGAAAACATGATGTTGAACAAAAAGCAGACATAAAAATATAACAGTAACAAACATACTAACTTTTATATTGTGTATCTAATTAAGATATTTACTCTATTACATTAAGTCATTTATTTCTTCTTTCACAATATCTAAATAAAATTAAGAAAAATAGTATAACAAAAAAAAACAAAGTACCAATTTATTAAATGTATAAGAGTAGAAAAATAAATTATGATTTGTGTAGATTCAAAGTATATACATGACTGTTTGCAGTTTTGGTGTGTTTAATTATTTGCTTGATGACATATTCTTTGATTGTCTTGGGCAGGAATATAAACCTAACATATTGTTATGTTCCATTTAGTTATGTAATTTATTCTAAGTAAATTATTTGCTATGATATAGTATAAAACTCAAGTAAAATTCTGCTAAAAATATAATACTATCATGATTTTCAATTATTTAGTTTGGAGGTGGATGTATTATTATCGTCCTAAAAATTGGTTATGTAATAATATTAAAATCTGATATTCTTAGAAATAAAAAATATTAGCTATTCACACTTTAGATTTTTCAACTATATCAAATTACAATAGAAATCAAATAGAAAAATATTAGTCAATACATTTTTCTTAGTTTTCAATTTAATAAATTTGAATGTAACAAAAAAAACAGAGCAGTATTTTCAACTCAAATTAATAAATTTTTAAAATTTACAGTTTTAGAATAAAAACAGATTATATTTATTATTTTTAGTATAAAGCAATTTTCAAATGCTTCATAAAATTAAAATATATTAGTATAAAATAGTATTTATGAAAACTCACCCGCCCGTAGGGCGGGCCAACCCCTAGTATATTATAAAAACTTATCATAACCCTACAACCTAATGTGATTATGAATATATTAATCGTCAGATACAACACAAATTTATTGGAGTCTTTTTTATAATAGCACCTCCTCATTTACACGAGGATGGTGAGGTCGTGCCATGTGCCGATTCGATGAGGGGTTGTGCATAGGATATTACATCTAATTTATTACACATCTAAATTCGATGATGGGAAAGTCGTAAATAGGATTACACCTCCTAGGAACGATGCAACATGTATACTATTTCTTCTTCCATCTGCTTTCCAAAGTTTCATGAACCACGTCTGGATTGAACGAAATAGAAGGCGTCGTGGAGATACTAAACACGAAAATCTGAAAACTCAAAAACGCGAAACGAACACGAACGATAAGGTGTCCGTATAGTTGTGTCAATTGGTATGCGAGATCTGGAAATGTACTAAAACATTCTTTTCAGGGTTCGATTGTGATCGTCATTAGTAGAAAAACATTTCTAATTCGGGTTATGCAATGTGGTGTTCTTTCTCAATGAACTCCACACTGTATCACTACCTGGATAGATCGATCGTATCAGTTGATAAGATATATTAAAAAAAGGTTAAATGTTAATATACTACATGAGTTTTATTTATTTTGGAGTCTTTCTGTAAAAGTAACTCATCGTTTATACGAGACTGGTGAGGTCGTGCCATGTGCTGAGTTTCCTATATCTACTATTACATCTTAATTGGATTCTTCCCACCTAACCATATTTGAGCAGCACCAGGGGTAGGGACGTAGGGTCGTTGGGTATGACACTATGACACGCGAACGTGCGATTAATTTATCAACTAATGAACAATGTTGTGTATAGGTCAAAAATATATCGCTGAAATTAGAATAAGATAAAAAAATAAATCTTTAATTATAACAGACGTCTAAAGCTTTACTTAAAACTTATATGTAAGAGTATTATATGAACGAGGAGGTCATCCATCACTCCATCAGGACGAGGAATGAAGACCTTAAAGTGCCAGTTATCGAGTAAGGCGTTATCCAGACAAAATCTTGAGACCCACAATCATTTTCCTTATTCCCTTGCTGGAACTGGGAGCGCAAATTCACTCAAACTCCACCACATAGACTGACTTCAGGAGCCCGTAGACTTTGATATAGTCTGATTCGGCCACATACACGTTCTACTCTCATCTCTCCTACAACTCCACCATTTATATTAAAAAAAAAAGGTTATGCTCCAGAGCTGGCCCATGCAACAACATGCGAAAAAAAAACTCTTTTCCAACCATGTTCCCTGGTCCAAGACTCACGAACGTAAAATCTAAGAGCATCTTTATCGTTTAGATACTCGCACACGTACTTTGTTAATGTACTAATATTATCTTTTTATATTATAGTTGTGTAATAAAAATTTATATTATAAACAAATATTAGACTACTTGAAAAAATATGTAGCAAATAAATATCTTACAAAATTTCAAAAGTTTTTTATTCGAAAAACGGTCTGAAAGAGGAGCATAAAAAACATTTGAAAAAGGATTATTTTACTTTTTGTTGTTTTTGTGAGAAATTAAATTCGATATTGTCGATGTAAATGCTCTAAGAATTGTTCACAGCCTCACTCGCTTGGTATTAGTATGATGGCACAAAACTAGAATTTGCTATCTTTTAACAAGAAATTCTAGCACACCATATATAGAAGATGTAAAAGGTCAATGCTGTCCCCAAAAAAGAAGTGTTAACACCGTAAATCTCAAGAGCGAATTTTGGACTAAATATAGCCTTCTAATTAAGATTATATTTTGGGGTAAGGAAATTTTTTTTGCTTTAGGTTTCGAAAAATGTATGTATTGATGTATAAAACTATGAAGTTAGAGTACTAACTGAAATGTAAAATACGGAATACGAGTTGCATTCGTTTTTTCTTTTTTTTGTCAACAAGATACAGAGTTGCATTTCTATTTTGTTTTTCACTTAATATATAGAGGATGCTAATGACAATTGACAGCTGTATTAGCTCCGGTTGACTGACATATTTTTAAAATGCTGCTATAAAAGTATAAACTTGATATTCTATTGAGTATTGACATCCTGGAAAACAAAAATGTTTTTATTGATAAGAGTTTGGATATTTCAAATCTCAATCGTTGTGTACAGAGCATTTTCCTTTCTTAATAAGAGTTTGAATGTTTCAACTACATTAAAATATTATTACTATATTACGATAGTTTGTCACAAGAATTTTATAGTCTTCAAATAAGAGTTGTAGAAGAATATTCAAACAAAACATGGCCCGTTAAGGCATTATCCAATACGTTTAAACATGACTATGATTAGTACAATATCAGAAGAAAATTCTTCTGTTTGTCAGACTTATTAGCCTGTGTATGCTGTTGTGCACAGGAGTGTTATGTATAATAATTATGGTTGTTGTCATCACAGATGTCCATAAATATTAGCAACTATCACAACTCTAATTAGTTGATATGTTACATCTTTGCTTTTGACATTTTCTCTCAATCTCAATATTCTGAAAAAGCTTCAAGCAAAAAGAGATGGTGAATCTTACTAATCGACCACCACCACCACCACCTCCACCACCACAATTCAGATCCATTTCTTCCCGGTCCGGTGGAAATTTAATCCAAAGACTAACCAGAAGTCAACCAGTGCCTATTGGACCACCACCAGCACCACCGTCATGGCCACGACCTCCGCCACCACCACCACTGCCACAATGGCCACGACCATCGCCACCACCACCACCACCTCGGCCACGACCACGACCACCGCCACCACCACCACCATATGTGCCGATTCTTCCTCTACCGCATTTAATAATAAGTAGAAGAAGAAGAAAACTGTACCACAAACACATGTTGACCTGGTACTTGATCACCCTCATGATGCGTCAAAAACTCCAAACTCTAAATCAGAAACCCGAAGAGACACGAGAAGAATGGGTGATCTCGATCAAAGAAAAAATGGATGAAACACTTAGAGCCGACGCAACAACTAGCAGGGACAAGCTCTGTATCTACAGAGTTCCACGTTACCTTCAAGAAAACGACAAGAAGTCCTATTTTCCTCAAACGGTGTCCCTTGGTCCATACCACCATGGCAAGGAACATCTAGTGCCTATGGAACATCACAAATGGCGTGCAGTCAATATGGTCATGAAACGCACCAAGCACAGCATCGAAATGTATATTGACGCCATGAAAGAGCTTGAGGAGAAGGCTCGTGCTTGTTATGAAGGTCCTATTGATTGGAGTAGTAACAAGTTCGCAGAAATGCTGTTGCTTGATGGTTTGTTTATTCTTGAGCTCTTTAGAGGAGCTGATAACGATAAAGGATTCTTGGTACTCGGGTAAGATTGATTTCAAATATCTAACATATCATATAGACCGTTTGGTTCGGTTTTGTTTTATTCCAGAATCGGGTTTTAGTAAAAATAATTATTAGTTATTTTTCTGGTGTTGGGTAGGTACGGTCGTAACGATCCGGTCTTCGCAATGCGAGGATCGATGCATTCGATTCAACGTGACATGGTAATGCTTGAAAATCAGCTTCCTTTATTCGTACTCAACCGGTTATTAGAGCTACAACTTGGTTCACAATACCAAACTGGTTTAGTGGCGCAACTAGCAATTCGGTTCTTCAACCCATTAATGCCAACCGATAAGTTAGCAACCAAAACCGACCAGCTAGAAATTAAGATCTCGTCAGAAAACGATAACTTCTTTAACCCAATCGCTGACAAGGACAAGGAGGAGTTGCATTGTCTGGATGTTTTCCGGCGAAGTTTGCTCCAGCCTAGTCTAAAACCGGAGCCGAGGTTATCACGAACTAAATGGTCATGGAAAAGGCGTGCGGCGGATAAGCGTCAACAGCAATTAATACACTGTGTGACGGAACTGAGAGAGGCTGGTATTAAATTCAAGAAAAGGAAAACTGACCGGTTTTGGGATATTCGGTTTAAAAACGGTTATCTGGAGATACCCAAACTACTTATCCATGATGGTACGTTCACGTTCTTTTTTTTTTCTTTCTTATTTTTAATTCATTGCATTACATATGGATGATGGTTCGGATTCGGTTTTGGTCTATTATAGGTTTTAACTTTTGAAGCTAGAAATTTAAGTCTCATTCAAGTATTTATAAATTTTGATTCGATTTGTTTATGATACAGATCCACTTCGAGTTTGAGTAGCTTAAATTATATTAAAAGTCGAAAAATAAAATGGCATACAATATATAAATTTAAATAATATACGACTAAATACCTAAAACTAACATAAACTTAGTTTGTTTTTGATATTTAGGTGGAAAACCGTTAAGTATTTCATGTATTTCTGATGTTATGTTGAATATTTTGGTTAATTTTATACACTTAATTTTGCCTATTTTAAAATAATTTTTGGATATTTTCAAATATCTTGGAATTTTGAGTATTTTGGGATGGTATTTGATATAAAATAAATACTTTAAATATTCTAAATATTTCGGTTTAGTTTTGTTTTAGTTCTTTGAATATTAAAATTTTATACATTCAGATATTTATCAGTTTCAGTTCAGATTTGGTACAATCTTTTCGAGTCAGATCCAGTTCGATTTTCAAATCATATACAATTTATTAAATTCTTTTTAATTATCATTTGCATTTCAAATCTAACCTTTATAACTTTCTTATATAGGGATTGTATTCAAAATGACATTTAGTTTATATTAACTTGACAAATACAATGTTATTCTAACTTCAATTTTTTGAAATATTTTTGACTGTTATTATAAACTTTTAATAACGGAACTGAAGAGATTTGTGGGTATTTGAAAGTGCTTTGGTGAAGTTTTTAGATTAAAAAAATATCTAAATCTTATTATTTTAGATAAAAGTTTATAATATTTTAACTAAAATTATTGTAATTTTCATAATTTACCTAAGATAATTTAAACCCCACTAAATATTAAATTACTTTAAATCTTTTCAAATATTATATTGTATACGAAAAACATACCCCTGAGAGCATCTCATACTCATTAAGTATCTAGGTAATAATAAAAAGTAAGTAACTAGCGTAAAAAGTATTCAAATTGAAATTTTATAATGCTGCTATTTAGATACTCTGAAAACACTTGTTCACTTATAAATGATTTCGTTTTTAATTAAATTTTGTTAGAATGACTTGTGATTAATTTTAAAATGTACTTTGATGATGGAAATATTTTAAGTTGTCATTTTACAAGATTTGTTGTGATTCAATATATTTTTAAGTTTATTAATTAAAATATATAAAATCTAAATATCATAATTTTAGATATAATTTAAGAATATTTTAGTTAATATTATAGCAAATTAAGTAATCAATCTAAAATCATCTAAATCGCATTAAAATCAATATATTTCAAGTCTTCTCAACTACTATACTGATACAAGTTTTTGGTTGGGGTACTCCAACAATGGAGATATTTTTAGAATCACAATGTGTTATCCGTCTGCGTGATTGTTCTAATCATATATTTAGTAGTTCACACACAAACATGCATTATTTATTTTTAAATATCAAAATTTGTATGAAGTATTTTGTTATTTCTTTGTCACAAGTTGCTATATTAAATAGATTATTGAACTGTCATCAATAATTCCTCATTCGACCAGTTGGGAATGACTTCAGATGCACTTTTCTAGAAAACCCCCATAGTTCGTTAAGCTTACAGAAACGCCCTATTGTCTCTCGTATTTATTGCAGGTACCAAATCTCTCTTCTCAAATCTTATAGCGTTTGAGCAATGCCATATTGACTCAAACAACGACATAACATCCTACATAATCTTCATGGACAATTTAATAGACTCTGCCGAAGATGTTAGATACTTGCACTACTGTGGTATCATCGAACACTGGTTAGGAACTGATTCCGAAGTTGCGGATTTGTTCAACCGGCTATGTCAAGAGGTGGCTTTCGACCTCCAAGATAGCTATTTATCTGAATTGTCCAATAAGGTGGACCACAATTATAACCGAAAGTGGAATGTTATGAAGGCAACCTTGAAACACAAGTATTTCAACAATCCATGGGCATATTTCTCTTTCTTCGCTGCAGTTGTCTTGCTACTTCTCACATTGTTCCAGAGTTTTTTTACTGCTTATGCTTACATAAAACCTCCTTCTTGATTTTCTTTATCATTCTATAGTTTATTTGATTATTTCATTCAACTTGGAATGTTTGCATCTTTCCACTCTATTTTTCTATTGTACTGCAATTAATAAACTAATATTGATTTCACTATGTTTTTTGAAGTCATGTCAAAACTCAAAACTAGGGAAAATTGTTCGAGTCAGCTTTTAATTTAGTTTCACTAATTCTGACCCTAGGTATGCTGTACTTGATAATTAACCAAAAAAGTGTTGATGCATGTATAGAGGATTAAAAATTTCTACCAGATTTTTATTTTATTTTTGTAATTGCTTCACTACATCATCATCAGTAAAACTCATTTGATATCATTTATTTACATATTACGATTTATCATTTACGACAAATGAATCTAATTAAGGCATACTAGATCACAAGAAACTATTCTACGAAAGATTCTAGGAGAGGATATGTAGCTCTACCCAAATGACACATATTTTCTTTGGTAAAAAACTCTAGATTAAAAATTAAGGTTATAAATCATAATTTATATTTTTAATATTATTTTATTTATTTTTAGATTCGGGTTTTATTCGAACTCTCTGCTATTGGACGGCCTGTTTCACAAACGACACATCAATGGCCGATGCATAATTTACTATGGGCACAGAACAACAAATCCTACTCAAAACTAATTTTCTACGTATTTTAAATAATATTGTACTAAACCGGGTGCAAAATTTCTATCTTAGAAGTTTGTTGCAAAGTTTTGGCATAGTGGCAAAAAAATATACAAGGATTTATAACAACGAGTTTTTAAGATTACCAAGAAGTTTTGAGCATTTGTCTCATAAACTCATAAGACCAAAAACCACAGCATATATAATTTACTCATACCCGCGACTCTTTTTTTTAACTTGAGAGAATTTTCCTTCATAGCTATAAAGCCTATCATATAATGGAGATAGTAACGAACACGTACTTTTCTATTATTTTATAAGAATTTGTAGAACAAAAAACAACCAAACGTGACCAGTCATGGCGTTAACCAGCACATTTTAAGTCATGATTAGATGTATATATATATTCAAACTTATTTATGCATGTGTGTACATATCTGCTTTGCAGTGCACAGATCTCTTTTATGTTTGCTATACATTTCAACATTTTTCTTTCTTCATCTTTTGAAAAAGCTTCAACCAGCAAAAATGGTGCATATTCTTACTTTACCACCACCACCGCCGCCGCCGCCACCATCATTTAGATCGATTCCTCCTCAACGGCATTCCTTCAAAAAAAGAAGCAAAAATCCACCACCATCACCACCACCACAACCATCATTTGGATCGATTCCTCGTAGACGGCGGTATTTCTTCAAAAAAAGAAGGAAAAATCCACCACCAACACCACCGCCACCGCCATCATTTGGACCCAGTCTTCCTTGGCTCAAGAGACGAAAAATCAATCCAAAATTACCGTCTTCCACCAACAAGGACATGTCTTTGATCCAAAAAGACATGTTGACCTGGTACTTGCTCACCCTTGTGTTGCGCCAAAAACTCCAAACCCGAAACCAGCAACCTGAAGAGACACGAGAAGAATGGGTGATTTCAATCAAAGACAAGATGGAACAAACACTCAGAGAGGATGCCACAACTAGCTGGGAAAGGCTATGTATCTATAGAGTTCCACAATACCTTCAAGAGAACGACAACAAGTCATACTTCCCTCAGACCGTGTCGCTTGGCCCCTACCACCATGGAAAAGACCATCTCCTGCCTATGGATCGTCACAAGTGGCGGGCAGTCAATATGATCATGGCACGTACCAAGCAAGGCATCGAAATGTATCTTGATGCCATGAAAGAGCTCGAGGAGAGGGCTCGTGCTTGCTACGAAGGTCCCATTGGTTTGAGTAGTAACAAGTTCACAGAAATGTTGGTTCTTGATGGTTGTTTTGTTCTCGAACTCTTCAGAGGAGCTGATAAAGGGTTCTCCGAACTAGGGTATGTGTCATTTAATTTTTGGTTATTATTATGATATACATATCTTTGTAGATGACTAACCTTTTATATCGTAATATTTGATTTTTCATATACTAGCTAAACCGGTTTGAGCTATCTAAGTTGTTGACTTTGTTTTGGTTTTTGGACGTAGATACGATCGTAATGATCCGGTTTTCGCTATGCGAGGCTCTATGCACTCTATTCAACGTGACATGGTAATGCTAGAAAATCAACTTCCTCTGTTTGTTCTCAACCGGTTATTAGAGCTACAGCTTAGTCCACAAAACCAAACCGGTTTAGTAGCGCAATTAGCAATTCGGTTCTTCGACCCACTAATGCCAACAAACGAACCGTTGACCAAAACCAATCAGTCAAACATTGGAAAAGATAAATTCTTTAACCCAATAGCTGACAAAGACAAGGAAGAGTTGCACTGTCTGGATGTTTTCCGTCGAAGTCTACTTCGGCCTAGTACAAAACCAGAGCCGAGGTTGTCACGGAGGAGATGGTCATGGAAAACACGTGTGGCTGATAAGCGTCAACAACAACTAATACATTGTGTGACTGAACTAAGAGAGGCTGGTATAAAATTCAAGACAAGAAAAACCGACCGGTTTTGGGATATAAGATTCAAAAATGGTTATCTCGAGATACCCAAACTACTCATCCATGACGGTACCAAATCTCTCTTTTCGAATCTTATAGCTTTCGAACAATGCCATATCGACTCCAGCAATGACATAACATCCTACATAATCTTCATGGATAATCTAATAGATTCGCCACAAGATGTTAGCTATTTGCATTACTGTGGTATTATCGAGCATTGGCTAGGAAGTGATCTTGAGGTTGCGGATTTGTTTAACCGGCTATGTCAAGAAGTAGCTTTCGACCCTCAAAATAGTTATTTATCTCAATTGTCTAACAAGGTTGACCGTAACTATAGCCGAAAGTGGAATGTTATGAAGGCGGTCTTGAAACACAAGTACTTCAATAATCCTTGGGCGTATTTCTCTTTCTTTGCTGCTCTTGTCCTCCTAGTTCTCACGTTGTTTCAGAGTTTTTTTAGTGCTTATCCATATTTTAAGCCACCTTCTTAATTTTCGTCATTCTTCCATAGTTTATTTCACTCAATTAATTTGGAATGTTTGCACTATCTCTTTTTTATTTGCCGAACATTGTGTATTTTTCTTACAGTATGCTTTTATCGTATTTCTAAAAGTTAACTAAAAGATCAGAGACTTCACAGTTTATTTAAGCCACATATCTATGTTCGAAGTCGTGTGAATGTTATTCATATGATTCTCTTACGTACAAAGTTAATAAAAAAAAGACAAGACTTGGTCGTAAACCAGCACAAAAGTGTGTAGCAGCTACTCAACAGGATACATTTTCAGACTATATGACCATTCATGTTCGCTAGCATTCTCCATACCGGATTACAAGAACTTATTATAAATAAAAGGATATCATATTCATATAAGAGATTGACTAACAAAATAAACAAATAAAACGTGTCCCGACCAATAGATTTCAGCGTTTGTTAAAGCAAATATCATTTATATGGAAAATGGTGATGTCGTGCCATGTTCCTCGCTGGCTGTGTAATGAACATGTTCCGTTATGCTCTCATCATCATAGAAGAAAAAACATCACAATGCATAAGAAAACACGCCTAAATAACAATAACCGTGATGAATTGTGAACTGGAAGTCTGACAATTATAAAAACCTAAAAGACCTAAAAAGTTGTTTTAATTGTGTGATTATTTTTTATAATTAAGGCCTCAATTAAAATAAGCGTTTACAAGATAATATTTGAGAACCTTATAGAGAGATTAATTTTGTGATTTTATATCTTCAAAATTTCCCTGATTTAACAAAATAACTTATCTTATCTAGTCCAACGACTCTCACGTTCCCTATATGAGTTCATTTCTAGTGACTATTAGATTGGCCAATTATAAAATACCTTGTGAAAATTTATTGTCGGAAATACTTTTAGGACATCTCCAATCAAAATCAAAAGCTAAATAACCTAATAGAATAATTTCGCACCAACTCTTTTTAGCCAAATCATAAAAGTCAAATCATGATAGAAAAAGTTGGTGTGGATTCTTTAATTTTTGAGATATTTATCAATAAAAATTAATATATAAAGCTTTACACTTAACTAAATACTAATTTATATTAATAGACTATCAATAATGATGTTTTAGTTTTGTTCTAGTGGTGGATCCAAAGTTATGTTGAATCAAAAAAGAGGGCCCAAGAATATAAATTCCAATTAGTTTATTTGTTCTATAAAATAGTCAGTTATTAGAATATATATATATATATATATATATATATATATATATAGATGTTATTTTTCAAAATTGTGTTAACCAAAAAAGGATTTCAAATTATGCGTGTGTGCGCGTTTAGATATATCTAATTATGGTTGTTGTCATTACAGATCAGTTGGGTCCATAAGTACAGTAACCATCGAATTATAGCTTCAAATCATTACATATAGTCGCTTCTGATCTTTATTTATTTTCTTTGATAAAAGCTTCTCTGATATTTCACAACTACTTCATTCTTCTGAAAAAAGCTCCAGCAACAACAACAATAAAAAATGGTGGCTGTCTTCTACAAAGACATGTTGAGCTGGTACTTACTCACCCTCAAGATCCGCGAAAAACTCGAAACCGAAAGCCAAGGATCCGAACCTGTTAATCAAGATCAAAACCTCCTCCCTTTACAAGTCACCAGATCCGATCAAGACCAAAACAATCATAACCACGAGCAGACTCTTCCCGAAACCGGTAAGATCGAGGTAACCAAAGAGAGCCCAAGAGAGACACGAGATGACTGGGTGATCTCAATCACAGACAAACTCGAGCAAGCAGATAGAGATGACGACACGACCATCTGGGGAAAGCTCTGTATCTACAGAGTTCCATATTACTTACAAGAAAACGACAACCAGTCGTATTTCCCTCAGACCGTGTCTCTTGGTCCGTACCACCACGGTAAGAAACGGCTTCGGTCCATGGACCGTCACAAATGGCGTGCGGTCAATAGAATCTTGAAACGTACGAACCAAAACATTAAAATATATATTGATGCAATGAGAGAGCTCGAGGAGAAGACTCGAGCTTGCTATGAGGGTCCTTTGGGTTTGAGCAGTAACGAGTTTGTCGAAATGCTTGTTCTTGATGGTTGTTTTGTGCTTGAGCTCTTCAGAGGAGCCGTTGAAGGATTCACCGAACTCGGGTAAGCCTGGTTTCAATTTTTGGTTATTTCCGGTTCAAATCATTACTAAACCGATCTCAATCATTTTTTATTTTGAATTTACTGTTTTATGCAGATATGCACGTAATGATCCGGTTTTTGCGATGAGAGGATCGATGCATTCAATTCAACGTGATATGATAATGCTGGAAAATCAACTTCCTCTGTTCATTCTAAACCGGTTGTTAGAGCTACAACTTGGTACAAAGAACCAAACCGGTCTGGTGGCGCAATTAGCAGTTCGGTTCTTTGATCCACTAATGCCAACAGACGAGCCAATGACCAAAACCGACCAGTCAAAACTCGAGAATTATCTGGCAAGAGATAAAGCCTTTGACCCATTTGCCGACATGGGAGAGTTGCACTGTCTTGATGTTTTCCGTCGAAGTCTGCTCCGGTCTAGTCCTAAACCGGAGCCGAGGTTATCAAGAAGGAGATGGTCTCGGAACACACGTGTGGCGGACAAGCGCCGACAACAGCTGATACATTGCGTGACGGAACTGAAAGAGGCCGGTATAAAGTTCAGGAGAAGAAAAACCGACCGGTTTTGGGATATTCAATTCAATAACGGTTATCTAGAGATACCAAGGCTACTTATTCATGATGGTACGTTCACGTTTTCCACACTTCATATCTCTTTTTAATTCCCTGCCCCCATAGTAGTTAGAATCATAACGTGATATCCAGCTAGCTTGTATATATATATATATATATCAAATGGCTGAAGTAATGAAATGTCATCAATGATTCCCTATATATTGACTAATTCAAAATGATCTAAGCAAATATAAAAGACTAAAAGAATGTGCACTTTTTTGTAGGTACCAAATCTCTGTTCTTGAACCTAATAGCTTTTGAGCAGTGCCATATTGACTCGAGCAATGACATAACATCCTACATAATCTTCATGGACAATCTAATAGATTCCCATGAAGATGTGAGCTACTTACACTACTGCGGTATTATCGAACATTGGCTAGGGAGCGATGCTGAGGTTGCGAATTTGTTCAACCGGTTATGTGAAGAAGTTGTTTTTGATACAGAAGATAGTTATCTATCTCGGTTATCAGCTGAGGTTAACCGTTATTACAATCAAAAGTGGAATGCTTGGAGAGCTGCCTTGAAACACAAATACTTCAACAATCCATGGGCAGTTGTGTCTTTCTGTGCTGCAGTTATTCTACTAATCCTCACATTGTGTCAGAGTTTTTATGCTGTTTATGCTTATTATAAGCCACCTTCTTAACCATCATTACTTTAATAGCTGCGTTTGATTTTCAAAAAGAATATTTGTGTGTGTGTTTTAACTATATATATATATATATGTATTCTTTATTTTAAGCTAAGAACGTTGATACTGTAACACTTGGGGGTTTAAAAGATTTGGTATATTTTTTCATTGTATAATTACACATTTTCAATATGTATATCCTGGCAACATAAAAATAAAACTTATAAAATGAAAAGAAAAGAATATGCAGTTGAGGGGCTGACTGGATGCAGTTATAGTTTTATATCCATATTTAGAACTAAGCATGTAGATTTTTTGCTGTCAGTGTTGTTTTTAATGTCGTAAAAAGTCTGATGGTATTATTTTTAAGAAAATTACTTGTAAATCTTCCAAAAGAATGTATTTGTCTTCTAGATATTTTGTATTCTACACCTTAAAAAATATGCCTTTAATGAATATGTATAAAACATGATTGGATGAAATTTTGTGTTTCAGAAAAAGACATGGTTAGAAAATCATATGTCTTTCAAAGTTGAAATATTTTCTTTGACAAATAATTTTGGGTTATTTATTGGTTAAATGAAATCTCTAAAAATAAAATAAAAAAATCAAGTGAGATACGCAGTGTGAACGATGTGGAACGAAGGAGGAAATGATTAACCATGTTCTGTTTGAATGCTTTCAGCGACTCAAGTATAGGTTCTATAGATTATTTGAATATGAAAATGCTCACAAATCTAAATAGTTTTTCTATGCAGTCTGCTTTCGTCAATACAGATTATTTATTTTGAAGAATAAGATGATACATTTTTGTGTGGATTTGATGGTATATATAAAAAAGGTGTAATGATAAAATATTAAATAATATTAACAAAGAATCTCGTGATACCTTACATGTGATAGAAACTTAAGCGATGCTCTGAAAATAAGCAAAGGTAGCGATCTTACAAATGGAAACACAAGTATAAAGCCTTATGGATGACATTACATATAGCTCATAACCAATATTCGAAAGATGGTGTTTTACGGATGGGTCTTGGAAGGATAATGATTTTCCTCCAGAAAAAGTTGATATAGTACACTCAAAGGTTATGGGGGTTTGATTTCTCATCCTTGCATGCGGAATTTGAAGCCCTTATATAGGCGATGGTATGTATTAAAACTTTCTTTCGATAATTTTAAATGACTTTTACAATAGATTATTCTCAATTGGTAAGATAGTTTTAAAACCAAAAGAATTTCTTAACTTTGCCACTTATTTAGAATAAATACAAAGAATAAAGGAAACTTTTAGCATGTTTGTGATCACTCACATACCCATACTTAAAGTACAAGGGTGGATAGTTGTGTATATGGTGGAATCAATTATTATATTTTCTTCACATTGACATAGAATCTCCAGTTTAGTTAATAAAATCTTGATTGAATTTGTTTATGTTGATAATATAAAAAAAATGGTTGCGAAAAGATTCTAAAGCACTTGTAAATCAAAATAAAGAAAATTATCAATCAGGATGAAAATCTTTCTAGTTACAAAAACAAGAGTAAAAAAATGTTGGTGAGCTAAAAATATTGAAGGCTGTAAGTTTAAGTTAGGAGAATGATACCGTTAATTTTGAACCTGGAGGCAAATACTAGGATTATTACATTTCAGCAAATATAGGCCTAGTTAAAGGCCCAATAAGAAACTGACACAACTCAGACCGGCAAGAGCGGGGACTCATTATAAAAGGGCCGTAGCAAACGGGAAACTAATCGTTAATCTCCGCACGTCCATCATCGGAAATTTCGAATCTGCTTCCTTCGCCGTGAGCTCATCATCGTCCCCGCATTCTCCGGTAAACCAATCTCTTCTCCTCTCGTTTACGTTCCCGGGAAATGCTTGTCGAAATAGGAAGTCTAGTTCCATTTTCTTCGCATAATATTGATCTAAGATGATTCGGAAGATCTGTTTCGTCGTTGAGAGATCTATCACGAATATTGTATTGGATCATAGAAATGCACTTTACGGTTTTAGATTTTCTTTAGTCATTAGTAATGTGGTAAACGGTGTCGTTTTTTCTGTGTTTGATTCATTGAGAAAGAAGCTGTGGTGTTACTCTAACGTGAAGCTTTCCTTTGTGTTAGCGTTGGATTTGCTGAAATGGAGACTGGTCACGCTGACTCTTCACCTCAGTCTCCACCTATGATCTCTGAGAAAGATGCAGGAGAAACTCATAAAGAGTCCATTAGTACAGAAGCTTCAACTACAAAGGTTGATACTCAGATACCTGAAGCTGCTGAGCCTTGGAGTAAAACAGAGGATGATATAGTTCCATGCCCGCCAGATTCCTCACCGCCGTCCATGTTTTCATCCTCTGGTCTTTCATCTTGGGCCAAGAGTTTTAAGTTCCCGCAGCAAGATCCAAACGCTGCAGATTCTGGTATGTCAGCAGCTTTCACTAGGTTCACCTCTGAGCTTGGTCTGCATTTGCCAACGAAAGGGCCTGAAGAGGTCGGTGAATCGCCAAACATGCAAGTTGGTGGTACTCTCGAGTCCCTCACAAAAGCCGTGGTTGATTCGTCGCGTGGTGCCGTGAAAGCAATGCAGGTGAAAGCACGCCACATTGTCTCTCAGAACAAAAGAAGATACCAGGTATACTCAATCTGTCTTCTAGCTCTTGTTAGATTCTTTAAAATGGATTGACTGGTTCAAAATGTAAACAAGCTTCCTGCTCTTGTTACATGGCACTTTGATTCAGGAAGGGGAGTTTGATTTGGACATGACATATATAACGGAGAATATAATCGCAATGGGGTTCCCCGCTGGTGATATAAGCTCTGGTCTTTTTGGATTTTTCGAGGTAAATAAGCTTGTCCTGGTCTAAAATACAAATTCCCCAGCTTGTTCTTTTCTTCTCAGGGTTTGAGTTTCTCATTGACAAAGTATCATATTCAGGGACTGTATCGCAATCACATGGAGGAGGTGATCAAGTTTTTTGAAACTCATCACAAGGTAACCAACTTAACCATTGACACAGACTAGAAGAAGCCCCTTAGACCTATTGGCTTGTGTGTGATCATGTTGGTGCGCGCTGGATCTCTAATGCTTGTTCTCAATGTGCAGGGCAAATATAAGGTCTACAACCTTTGTTCAGAGAGATTGTATGATGCTTCAAGATTTGAGGGGAAGGTACATTACAAACTCAAAGCTATAGTGTCTATAGACCTCACATAGCGTTTGCTTCATAATGTATCTTGTTTTCTATCTTTCAGGTTGCATCTTTCCCGTTTGATGACCATAACTGTCCTCCAATTCAATTAATACCATCGTTTTGTCAAAGTGCGTACACATGGCTGAAGGACGACATACAGAACGTAGTGGTTGTTCATTGTAAAGCTGGCATGGCAAGAACCGGACTCATGATTTGCTGTCTTCTTCTATATCTCAAGGTGAAAACTTAAATGAGGCGCAAGGTTTTTTTGGCTAATACACGCACTCCTTCTCTGCTAAGACACATGTGACTGATCTGACTGGTAACTCCATTTCAGTTCTTTCCTACAGCAGAAGAAGCTATTGATTACTATAACCAAAAGAGATGTTTAGACGGGAAAGCTCTCGTTCTCCCCAGTCAGATTGTAAGTCCAGAACTTATACCAATCTTCTTATGTGTTTGTTTGATTCTCCCTCATCTTATTAACAGAGCTTTCATGTTTCTTTCAGCGATATGTCAAGTACTACGAACGTGTTCAAAATCAGTTTAGTGGGAAAGTTCCACCTGAACGAAGGTATGCTTCAGATATATATCTGGTCAATCAGTTAGTTTTGATGGCAGTGATATTCACATAGACTAATATACATACATTAATGTGTAGATGCATGCTCAGAGGGTTTCGCTTAATCAACTGCCCTTACTGGATCAGACCTGCCATTACCATCTCTAACCACAATGGTACATTGCAAATTTCTTATCGTGTCTTTTTTTCCGAATTACATGTGATAATAGATGCTCTGATTTCTTCTACCTAACAGATACACTTTTCTCAACAAAGAAGCATGAGAAGACCAAGGATTTAGTGGTAGGAAGCATTGTTCTCTCGCTCTCTTCTGTTTGTTATTTTCTACTTTAACGTAGACTATTCTTGACATGTATATAGCCTGAAGATTTTTGGATAAAAGCACCGAAGAAAGGAGTTGTTGTCTTTGCAATACCTGGTGAAGCTGGACTAACGGAACTAGCAGGCGACTTCAAAATCCACTTTCAAGACAGTGATGGAGATTTTTACTGGTTAGCTCTCCTTCCTTCACAGTGCTGCCTGCTCTCAAATTTCACCAACTCTGTATGTTTCCTACACGCAGTTGGCTTAATACTACACTGACTGATACCAGAACAATGCTGAAAGGTATCGACTTTGATGGCTTTGAAAAGGTAAAAAGAGAGAGATGTTTGTATCTTTAATGATCTGCGTAACAAAACTGTGTCTTGCTTTCTGTTTTGACCTGATCCGGTTACGGTTTTGCAGAGGAAACTACCTGCTCCGGGGTTCCATGTCGAGATAGTAATGGCAGAATCCGACAACTCCACCCAACAACAACCTCAGAGCAGCTCCGGTGCTGATTCAGGCAAAATCAAGTCTAAACAGAACAGAGACGATGATGTATTCTCCGACAGTGATGGGGACGAGGAAGGAAACTCCAAAACGGTCGAGTCTAGTTCAACTAATGACAAAACTGCAGGCTCGATGCACCAAACTGGTAGAGATCACCAGAGCAATGAGCCACCAAAGACTGATGACCATTCTGCAAACAGGAGTGTCACGAGTTCGTCGTCCTCGGGTCTTTATAATAATAATCCAGTGCAAGACGACTCATTGGCAGTTAGTAATATCAAAGCTATTGCTGCAGATGCATCGGTCTTTTCCTTTGGAGATGAGGAAGAAGACTATGAAAGCGACTGAGCTTGAAAATTCAAAGTTTTACCATATTCATAGTTACACACTAAGTAAAACATTTTTTTTTGTATTGACTGTTTCTAAATACTACACTTGTCTATTTTATAAACTTCAAAGGTTCAGTGCAATGAAGATACCAATAGTCAAAAAAATATGGAAGAAAACATAATAGAGAGAGAGAGAAGGAGAAGAACAAATGGTCATCAGAATTCAATAGAATGTGCCAAAACAATAACGGCTTCATTCCCGAGCGATGTAAGATTGGGAATGGAGATTTCTGATCACAGTCAAGGCTATTTCGGTTTCACTGCGGTTATTTTGTATGGGAATGCAGCCAAAGTTCCAAGTTTCGTAGGTGTTTAGGAGGCTGACTACATCCGCAACTATGTTTCGATTCAAAATAACCTTTATATCTCCAAAACGAGAACTAACCAGACGATCCTCTTCCCCCTTCATTTCTCTGTTCTCCACGTTTTGTCTTCCTCAAATTTATCTTTATTTGTTGTGTAATTCGTGTTGGGACTTAGGCCATGTTACGACATACGACTTTTTCGATCAGTCGCATGTACGTTGTTTATTTTGTTGTCGTATAACTGATCGAGCACTCAGATCACAAGTTATTGTTCGTTTAATGTTGGGCGACTGATTACAGGACCAGTCGTAAGTTACAATTGAAAAAAAATGGAATACTCCTTTTAGTGCTTGTAAAAGCTCTTAAAATTGAATTCATTGCACATAGTCTTAAAGCAAAGACTGTATGAACAATCCTGAAGTTACATAGTTACATATGTTATTTGACCGAAAAGTAGACCAGTACCAGTAGCATGGAACTTCTTAAGTGTTAAAGAAACCAAAATGCACAAAACACTATGAGGAATAGAAGCAAAGCTAGGCAATACATCTAACATTAAATGGCTGACACCTAACACTTGAGATGAGTTTATTAGAAACTAATGTAATTATGTATACACTTATAGTTTATATAGTAATGATATAGATTAGTTAAAGAACTAATAAAAGGGGGTTAGAGTAGGAAGATGGAGATCGAAAGTTAGCGTACGGCGTTGGTTTCTGCCAGACAAGACGCCATTTTTAATTATGACCCAAAAACCTTCTTCGATCTAATCAACACGACACAACACTTAACACACATCCTCTTAATCTAATCAACTTGTTTTGTTTTTTGGTTATTAGTATTACCTATCATCGAAATGATAAAACAAAAGACTCATCTTACTTGTCTTCCAGCTTGATGACCATTAAATAAAAGGTTACCGTCCGATTTCCTGGACCGTGATTACTATAGTATTGTCTCCTCTAGATTGAAACCTGTTTTTTCTTCTTTCTAATTTTATACTACTTTCAGTTTATCTCACGAAAAAAGTTTTAATTGTTATCCATTTTTTTTGTTACGAAATTTTTTATCCTTAAAATGCTGAAATAGAACATTTATATATCAAAGTTTCCTGAATTTGTGTGATTGGTAAAAAAAAAACAGATTGTAGAATTTCTATGCAATTACAGGAACAACAATCAGAAACATAGTTAAATAAATGAATTTATGTTTATAATAACATCTCCAAAAGATACTCTATAACCTCAAATGTGAAGTTTTTTGCTCTCCAAAAAAGAATTCTAAAACTTCAAATTTGAAGTTTTGAGGAGTGAAACTCTATATTTGAAGTTTCACTATTCAAAACTTCAAATTCTTTTTCATATTTTTGTTTGCATTTTGGTCCCTACAATTATACATCACATTTATAATTCTTAAATATTTTCTCATTCATCATATTAACCTTTAAAATTTTTATATCTCATAAAAATTTTAATTTTTTATAAATTTAATTTTACACATATAATTAAATAAAACTAAAATTAGATTTAAAAATTTTTAAACTAGATTTAGACAATAACAATACAAAAGAAACTTAACAACAAAAAAGCTTTTTAAAAAATTACATGAAGACGTAACTGTTATTCAAATTTAAATATTACAACAACACTAATATTCAGGTAAGTTTGATCAGGAACCTCCAAAATCTCCAAAATATTGTCCAGGTAAATTTTGTGTAACCGAAGATGGTTGTTATTGTTGTTTTGATGTCCTTTTCGTATGATTCTCTCAATCTAATATATTCACGAGTATTAATATCATCGATAGAAGTTAAGTCTTTTAGCAATATTTATTTTCCTCTTTTACTTTCTTGTTTAGATACAATGTATTTACAAGTTTAAGATCACCCGATTTCAACAATTTTTAGTTTGTAATCTACAAATTAAAAAATAAAGCGAGTCATTTTTTACATTAAAATGCACTAGTTAATAATATATGCGTTACGGAAATAATTTTATAGAATAATATGATATTTTTGAAGTCTAATATTAATTATGTTATTTCTATTTAAAATTTATATTTTAATATAATATTTTATTAATTAATATTTTTGTAAATATTTTATATATGTGCTAGTTATTTACAAAAGTTTTATGAATTTAAATTAATTATGACAAATATAAGGACCAAAGTATAAAATACAAATAGTTTTGAGTTAACTTTGAAATTTTGCTTTTGGAAAAGAACATCTTTAAATTTTAAATATAGAATTTTAGAAACTTCGTAATAGAGTGTATTTTTCGAGATGCTCTGAAGATAACAACCAGAATGCATTTAAAAGGACGATTATGAAATTTCATTTGTTATTTTTCTGAAAGATAGATATGAAATGTGGTAGTGAGAAGTCACTATTAAACTTTGAATCTCAGACTCCGCTTGTTACCAATGACTTCACCTTCTCTCGTGATTTACTTTTTCTCACTCCCTTATTTATTTGTCTTTTGCTTTCTTTTCTTAATTTCATTTTAGTTCTTTTACCACAAATTGCTTACTTTCACAATCGATAAAGAACTTGAATATATGTGATTTTTACCCCAAAAACATTAATATATTTTGTTTTGGCTTACAATAAATGATTTTTTTGTTTAGTGTAATACTTTCAATATTATAAGAAGTATATACCTGTATATATATTGCCCTCAAACATGGGAAAAGCAAAATGTTCTGATTTACATTTATTTGATTTTCTTAATTCATTATTTTCAATAGTCCGAATCTTAATTTATTACTCCCTCCGTTTCATATTGTAAGTAGTTTTAGCAAAAAAATTCGTTTCAAAATATAATTAGTTTTAACATTTCAATGTATCTTTTGCATTTATTGTATATTGTCTAACCAATAAAAATATGTTAGTTTTTTTATAATTGGTTGAATTCATATATTAATTGATATTTTTTAAAAAAATAATAGGTTTCTTAGTAT
This sequence comes from Brassica nigra, assembly GCA_016432835.1. NCBI lineage: Eukaryota > Viridiplantae > Streptophyta > Magnoliopsida > Brassicales > Brassicaceae > Brassica > Brassica nigra. Next base: position 6,875,166 of record CM028247.1, on the reverse strand, counting down.
TAGTGTTTTTATCTAAAACTACTTACAAATTGAAACAGAAGAAAGTAAAATTTAAATGTACAGTTGTTTTGTACTAACTACAGTAATAACTAATAACTAATAACTAAACTCTTTGTTCCACAATTATTATAGATAAACTCAGTGATATTCAATGAGTTGCATTTATGTAGCTTTGAACGTTAAAGTTTGGTACAACTTTTTGCATAGTACAACGAATAGATTCACAGTTTTACACGTTTTAATCGGCTTTCTAGGCCTGAGTCTTGTATTAGCATATAAAGCAGCGAGAATTAAGATTAAAAATGTTCATCAAAATCAAGCTAGTATATTTTTAAAAAGAGCTTTATAGGATACATAAAGAAAATAGTAATCTAATCAATTAAAATAATAATATAAAAGCGCGAGCGTTTTAACAGAACGAGTAAATATTAAATTATTGATATGTTTTTGCTTTCTCAAATGTTTATGTCAGCTCGTTGACCAGATAAAGCTTCCCATTCGTCCACGTGGATTTTATCTGACATATATGACCCCACGAGTGATTTTATAAGATTTTTTTTTTTCGAGAAAGAGCTTTTGTTTTTATAAGATTTTATAAGATTGTTATATCAATTTGAATCATCCCCTCCGTATATCAAATTTTAATTGACGGGAAAAGAAAAGGCATTTGCAGTACTCATAATTGTATTTGTTGTTTCCAACATTTTTAGATTTACATAGGTGTTAAAAGTGATGTAAAAGCTTACTTTCAAATATGAAAAATAATGATTTCACAGGTTACAATTTTGTAAGTTAAAAAATATTCAATAATTATCGAAGTGTTAAAGAAAAAGACAAACAATAATCTTTTACTTGTAATCATCGATGCTCAAAAACCGAAAGATGACAGAAATAGTTAATGGTCAACTGAAAAACTCTTAACACCATCATAAGATCGCGTAAATCAACTGAGAGCTTCTATTATCCGCATCGGACGGATAGGGAGTAAAGAGCGTGTAATACACACGCGATTAACGCGTGAGTAAAGCTTTTCGTAATAACACATACCGCTGGTTAATTAAACTATTAGTATTAATTAATTTGTTCTTATTTTACTCAGTATTTATAGAAAAAAATAAGTAAAAAATTGAAGATTTTTCCATTCCTGAGAATAAAACAAAGAAGAAGTACGGTTTCATCAATTTTCTCGCGCGCCAAACATCCGAATAAATAAAAGACAAAAAATAAAGTAATAAATTAAAAAAAAACAAAAACAAAGAAAAATAAAGAAAAAAGAGGACAAGCGTGAGATTAAAACCCTTCACTTTCTTGGCATTTGTCTTCTTCACACACATAGGGGAGAGATAGAGAGAGAGAGAGAGAGAGAGAGAGAGAGAGAGCTGTAATGGCAGAATGAACAAAGGCCTTTCACAATCTCTTCTCCTCCCAAGAGGAAGATAAAATATGGCTTTAGAAGAAGAGGAAGAGACCCAAAACGCACCGTTTTGTATGCTTTTCTGCGAGGAAGAGAGTAGTAGCGTGTTCGAGGAAGACGATCAATCCGACGAGAGCGTCGTAAAGTCTCCGCCTTTTCATGTGGGTTTCCTCGATCATGACATGTTATGGGACGACGACGAGTTATCGAGTCTGATCTCTAAAGAGGACGAGTTAAGACCGTGTCTTTCGGACAAAACCTTAGATGAGTTTCTGTCTCTGTGCCGTGAAAACGCTCTCGGCTGGATTTTCAGAGCGAAAGGCTATCACGGGTTTGGTTCCTTGACGGCTCTTCTCGCTGTTAACTACTTCGATAGGTTTATTGCGAGCAGGAAGTTTCAGACAGATAAGCCATGGATGTCTCAGCTTACAGCTGTGGCTTGTTTGTCTTTAGCTGCTAAAGTTGAAGAGATCCGTGTTCCGTTACTCTTAGATCTCCAAGTAAGTCTACTCACCTCAGATTCATATACGACGCTTGTAATGAGAGTTTGAGTTTCCTGTTTTTGTGTTAAGGTGGGAGAGGCAAGATATGTCTTTGAAGCTAAGACTATACAGAGAATGGAGCTTTTGATTCTCTCTACTCTTCAATGGAGGATGCATCCGGTGACTCCAATCTCGTTTTTCGATCACATTATCCGTCGATACAGATCCAAGTCTCACCTGCATTTGGAGTTCTTGAGTAGATGTGAATCTCTGTTGCTCTCCATTGTTCCTGGTAATGTGCCTTCTTCCACATAGTTTTCATTTTGATCTCTTGGGGTTCTAAACTCATGTTTCTTGGCTTTTCAGATTCGAGGTTTCTGAGTTATAACCCTTCTGTGTTAGCCACTGCAATAATGGTCTCTGTTGTTAGAGATTTCAAGGCGTTTGACGAAGCTGAATACGAATCTCAGCTCATGACTCTACTCAAAGTCGATCCGGTATGGGGTTTGTTACTGGATCAATAAATGCCAATGTAGTTAGTGTTAAGATCAAGAACTAATCCCATATTCATTTTTTACTTAAATCAGGAGAAAGTAAATAAATGCTATGAGTTAGTGTTAGATCACAATCCAAGCAAGAAGAGGATGATGCAACCCGCTAACCCAACCAGTGTGTTTGATGCATCATTCAGCTCTGATGGCTCTAACGAGTCATGGGTTGTGTCTCCAGTCTCTGAATCACCGTCTCTAGAGCCTCTATACAAGAGGAGGAGAGTGCAAGAGCAGCAGATGAAGTTGTCTTCAATAAACAGAATGTTTCTAGATGTGTTCTCTAGTAGTCCTCGCTAATAATTTAGAAACATAAAATGTGTTTTAAATATTATCCGGCTAATGGGTAAGGCAGAAACATTATTGCGTTTTACTCGGCTCTTGTGTTAGTGAACGGTTTCAACATGATTTTCCTTCTTTTTTCCCTGTGATTTAGTTGTTTCATGGTTGAATGATGATATAATAACGCAACTGACATAGAAAAGTAACAATTGAAGACATTATTGGTTATCTACTTAGTACAGATTTGAGGAAATTTGTACGTGAATGTGTGGATCTTTCATAAGCACCAATGTTATCATTGTAGTACTCGTCCTTTGTCTGAAAAAATCACATGACATTATTTGTTATCTACTTAGTACAGATTTGAGGAAATCTGTACGCTGAATTGAAAAAACAACTAAAGAGTTGATTGAATTGTCTTCTGAAGCATTGTTTGTCTTCTCCAAGTCATGTATTTCTTTGTTTGAATTGAAATGAAGTGAGACCAAACAGTTGGGTTGAATTAAGTACTTGTTTCTTTTCATTTGAGGTGAAAAGCAGACACATATCACTTTCTCTTATATTTGCCACTGCAATGTCATGTCAAAACATTAAATAAGAATAGCTTCCTTGAAGAAGAGTCTTGTTGTTACAGAGGACCAAATAGCATTGAAGAGATTCAGAATAAAAGGAAAATATAAACTTTTGGTTGAAAGAAGTGAATGTACCAGAACCAAACAACTCAGAAGAGAACTATTTGTTCTGTTATTTCAGAGCCTTGTGTCTTTTTGGAAGTAGTATCTTCATTGCACTCTAGAAAATTGAATATTATTAGTACTTTCAAGAAAGAAAGAACGAAAACACTAAATTCTAAAGATAAATCATATAAGGAATCTACACTAAGACCAATTCCAATGAGAATCCAAAACACCAAATTTAGTATAATTTATTCTCCCAGGAAATTTTAGTTGCACCATTACATAAATTTGGTGTTTTATGAATAATGTTACATCAAATTTGGAGTCATTCATCCCTCACACCAAATATTGAAATAATATTTTATTACTTTCCATTTTATTATAGTTACAAAGGATTATTAATTAGTTTAAAATTATAGTTAAAAATAAATATATTATACTATTTTATATTTTCACATTACTAAACATCAAAATATATTCTATTTATATTTTCAATTAACAATATAACTAAATAAGTATTAATTAAGTTGTACCAAAATAAAAATAATTTATTCTGTACTTTTTTTAAATGTACACTTTGATTTCAACTAATATTTCAATTAAACAAAAATTAATATATAAATTAACTAGAAAATAGCCTTTTTAAATAAGGAGTGAAAACGTAAAATTATAAGACTTTAATAAATAAACATAAAATCTAAAAATAAAAAATGATAGTTAGTCAATTACAATAATTAATGAATTATAATTATTAAAATTAAAAATAATAATATATAATATTGTTTTGGTGTAGAATTTAATGTCGTGGTTGAAGATAAAAAATAAAATTAATCACCAAAACATAAAATTTGATATATTTTTAAAACTTATGGTTGAAATTGTAGTAAGGAGATTTCTAACGTTCCAAAAGATTAACACTGTATCAAAGATTCGATGCTAAACAGTCTAAACTCAAAGAAGCTATTCTGGTAAGTAGCTCAAGCACAAACCAATTGACATCACCAGTAGAAACGCTTATAAACATAAGAAACCAGTGGAAACATTTTACCAAAAAAAAACAGTGGAAAAACATCGCATTCTCACTTTGGTTACAAAACCAAAGTTGTTATAATCATTTTCAGATTCTCTCAGGGTGATCAAGCTTGAGAGAAAGAGTGTGTAAAATATATTCATTAGTGTAAACGAGGAAGAATAGTTAGCTTATATACAATTGTAAATCAAGTCAACTACTAAACCAACTACTTAACCATACTAAACCGTCTAAACCAGCTATATACACTCTAATAATCATTAGTAATTGTGACTTTATGAGTCCGTGGAAAAATCCAGCATCTGGTCTCTTTATTATTCATTACGGATAGTGAGTCTTTTAAGTTACATACTACACGTCTACACCTATCAGCTAAGACGACCACTGTAAAATCTCATGAGCCCTGTAAACAAAATCCGAAATTTCAAATCACTAGTGACTTTTAAACCCTAGCTCTCGAATCAAGCCTGTAGCTAAGAACTTATATTGCAAAGAGAGCAACAAAAAGAATCAGTAGTATTTGACCGTTGGTTTCTAGAGAATTTAAGATGACGAGATGCATGTCTTGGGCCAAAACGTTAGCGAACGTAGATAGAGACGGCCCATTTTTCTGATTTAGCAGAACGTTTATGCTACTGGATCTCGGTTGAGACGCACCCGTGCATGTGAGTAGTACACACGTGCGCGTCTCAAAACAAAAACAAAAAAACAAACACGTGTAGTTGGCTAGTACGGACAGTCTTTTAGTCGGCGAATGAGCGGCTAACTTTGCAATGGTTTTGTCGGTCAAAGTGAGACGTTAAGGGACAGGCTTGTCTTTTCATCATCCAGCTCTGTGCTTTTTTAAGCGATAGAATCTGCTTAACAAATGAATAAATATGTGACTTAACTTTAAAAAGAGAAAATAAAAACGTGACCAAATCATAATTTGAAAGAAATAGCAAGAACTAGGATACATAATTTAAAGTAAATAACATGAACTAGCATACAAAAGAATTAGCATATTTTTTTAGCCAAAAAAAAAAGAATTAGCATATTTTGGGCTGTTTCTCCTAATTTTCGCTGGAGTATGTACTGTTCCGACGTGCTGTTTGGGAAGATTTAATATATAATTATATTAAAACAAAAAAATTAGCATTCTTTATCTGCGTTTTTAATCATTACGAGAGTATCAAAACTTTCTAAAATTGATTTCCATGTCATATGTTCCGATCCGATTGGTTTCCTTTTTATACGTCATGCATTGGTTGATTGAACCACCAGAAGAAAAAGAACCTCCAACATATTTTTGCATTTGGCTTTGATATGACTCATTACAAATATCTTAATTACTTTCAAGTCAAAACGAATTATACGTAAAATTTTATGGTTAATTCTTCAAACCTTAGTGTTATGGAAAAACACACTGTGATTAACTTAAAGTGGTGCCAATCAAAGAATAACTTTCCAAAGACTGTAAAAAGTATATATGTATAGTGAATGGAGATCATGGGCTAGACGCTAGCCATTGAACATATATATGAATTATTTGTTCAGCAAAGAGTTCGCATAAATTTTTACCGCACGATGCACCACATATTATATATACTATTTTTTGAAAAAGTCATATTATATATACTATGCGGAAGAAAGACCAACGAAGCATTTCTCAGAGACTCGATCAAGAATGACAACTTCATTACGAAGGATGACCAGAGCAAATGTAAATCCACCTACCTTACTCCACTATCTGGTTATTATTGTTATTTTATTGAAACTATTTTCCACTATCTGGTTATTTCCTTTATTTTCCCTCTCTTTTCAGCATACTTTTTGATGATGGAAAACAACTTGAGAGGAAGGTTCGTTTAATTATCATCCACTATTATTTTCTCTTTGTGGATATGTATTTTAGAAGTGCGTATTAAGTATTAACCGAAAAAAAACTGGTTATAAAGATCCATACGAAATCTTGAAACTAATGTGTGAGCTATATGGAGGTGGTGCAATTTCTATCCTCGTGTTAGGATTCTATGCATCACTAATCTTTCTCCTTTCTCTTTGCTCAGTTTGAGTTTTCTTTTTATTGCCCCTACTGGTGGTAATGTATTTGGTTTTTGTACTCTGTCCCACAGCCTAAGTCTTTGGACTTGGAACCTTGAAGTTTGAATTCATAAATGACAAAAAAAAATCTTGAAATATGTGTTTCTAATTTTAGAAAACCGTTGATCTTGGTGATAAAAAAAATACATCAAAACTATAAAAACTGATAGGAATTATTTATCGTCCATAAAAAGTTATTTTTTAAGTCCAAACAAAAGTTTTTTTAACAGTAAGAGTTTTAATAATGAAGTACTCTCATTCCTCTATATATTGGCTTTGGCTTCATAATTCTTTCCACCGTATGATATGTTCAGGTATTGACAATAAATCAATTTCCTAATATATCATTTGTATATACATCCTGCTGCAGTTGATCCAAGTTATAATAATATGAAGATGCTCCTTATAATTTCCGTTCGAATAATTAAATCACAAAGTGCAAGATATGGCCAACATATTTACGCGTATGTGACTTTTACAATTTCCTAATATATCATTTGTATATACATCCTGCTGCAGTTGATCCAAGTTATAATAATATGAAGATGCTCCTTATAATTTCCGTTCGAATAATTAAATCACAAAGTGCAAGATATGGCCAACATATTTACGCGTATGTGACTTTTACACTTTTAGTTCATACGTAAATCCACAAATCGTTAAACGAATTAATCTATATGGAATTCGGATTTGTCTATTAATCAAAACAACACAATGAACTCAGTCAACACTTGTTATTCCTGTTTAGCAAAAAAAAAAAAAAAACACTTGTTATTCCCTCTATCAGACACCGACTTACGACCGTATGTTTGTATAATCTTTCTGGTAGCCATAAACCGTATTGTTATTAATTATTCGAATATATTGAACGATTTTGTGTCAGCGAAATGGAACCCTACATTAAAAAATAATTGAACAAACCCGACAATACAAGCATGGATCGTAACAACAAACAACAGATAATATATATTAGGTCTCGCAATATAATGTATTCCCATCGTGCACCGTCTTGTTCCTTTTGACAACAAACTGTTACCAATAATTTAATTACAATTTTCAATCAACAGAACGATTATTGGAATAACTCCACATCTGAGGTATTATGTTCACCAAATGTTCACGTGCATCCTTCAAATCTAACTAGGCGTACAAAGTTAGTAGATGTACGTGCAATTATAATAATGACCAAGTTATATATGTTTCATAACATTTTGACATTTTTAGAAAACTTATAGATCGATGAGATTGAGAGGGTATGTATATCTATCAAGAAAGATCCTGTTTTTTTTTTTTTTGAATTGAAAAAAGGCTTGAAAGATCCTGTTTATGACTTTATTCCTCTTGTTCATGCATATATCAAGGTTACTACAAAAATCAACTAATAGATCATAAATGGGTTGATACGTCTATGATTGACAACAAATCGTTTTATTGTTTGCAACTAATTTGACATACAAAAAAAAAAACGGAAAAAGGACATGTTTAAAGAAATGAATAATGAATAGTTGGGAAACCGTTCAAGGGAAGGTTGGGGGAAGGTGCAAAATAACGTTGTGGACTCGAGAGCGTTACTAACGCAGCGCTAGAGACAGTTACACACCTTTCTCAAATGAGTCCTAACTGACACGTGGGAGTTTGTCCAGTGGTTGTTTGTTGAGGATTACAGCCTGGATTTTTGCATCAAATTATAATAAATTTTTTAAATGCTGTGATGATTTCACATTCCAATTGGGCAACTTCTCTTTGTCGTTTAGACCATGTCACTAAACATTAGTTTTCTTTTTAAAATTTTCCGACCATTTACTTTTATATTTTGTGGCCGTTTCTTTGTAACAAGTTTATGAAACAGAATATTAATTCGAATTATGAACGATATCTATATATACCCTACAGTGAAGTTTTATTTGCCGTATATTCCTCCGTTTTAAATTTTAAACTAAAGTGTCACTGTTGAGTAAAATTTCTATCACAATTTTAATGTAACTTTTACATTAATTAATTTCTTTTGTCTAAATTAAATTAATAAAAAAGTTAACATTATGAAATTTTAGTAATTAATAAAAAAATAAAAATTAAAAGTTTATAATTTAAATTTATACAAAAAACTTTAAACAAGATCTAATTAGAAACAGAGAGAGTATGTAACAGTAAACAAATAAACATTATATTTTCACGCATGTGTTTGGTAATAACTTTAGCCATTTTATAAAAAGAATGAAACAGTTTCATCAAATTAAAAAAGAAACGGTTTCATCAAATTGACAAATGAATTTCGTGTTAATAAAATAACTACTAATTTATATTAAAAAAGTGTATTTACAATTGTGTTTTATTGCGTTTGTTCTGACATTATTATTGCCTGGTCCATTATGTATCAAAACTGCAACTACTTTAAACTTTCTAAAATTTCAAAATAGGCGTTTTGCATTTTAAAAATATAAAGAAAAAGGTATACAGGTTGGCTTAGCCAGTCAAAAGTCAGAACTGCACAAAGATCTGTCTTTACCCAAACGGCCAAACCTAACCGTTATCGTCTTTATTTCAGATATTTTAATTTCAAAATAAAAATAAAACAACTTTCTAAAATTTTGTGCGAATAACATCAGAGCTTTCCTTGTAGGTTTCCGCGATTTTGTCGCTTTAACTTCCCACATTATCCCACGCTTTCCACACGCGCGTGAGCTCCCTCCTCTCTCTTTACACGCTCAATTAGGGTTGGGCAACCGAATGGAATGCGATCAGAAATATAGCTCCGAAACCGAATCGAAATTGATTAAATATTCGAACAGATTAAAAATTTTGGTATCTAACTAATTATAACAAAACCCGATTTGAACGCAATATTTCGAATATCAAAACATATTTGAATAAAATTTATATACTTGAATATATTAACTATTTTTAGATTCAATATCCAATAAATATCCAAAATGTATAGATGTTTTGAAGTTTTCTAAAATATTATAAAATATATACAAGTATAAGTAAATATCTAAAATAACTACCAAAATTTTAAATCCGTTCGAATCAAACCAAATTTTATGTTAAGTTTAGGTATTTTGATATACTTATTCAAATTTATATGTTATATATTATTTTTATATATTTTGAGAAATTTAAATTATGTATAAATTTTTAAAAAATTAAAATAATTTAAACGAATTATTCAAATCCGCAATAAAAGATTTAAAAGGATTCCGTAAATTCGAAATTAGACTTGAACCGAATCCAAATAGGTATTTAAACGTCCATCCATACGTTCAACCGTACGATCGGGTAACAGAAAAAAAAAAGTTTAGACACATAGAACGCAGTAAATCATGACACGTGTTATCTACAGCTGTATGCCCAAAACTTTCAAAACCGCTTGCGTGGAAGAAGCGGTGCCCATGGGGCCCATGACTTTCTCCACCGACTCAACCAGTTAACCGGTTACATTTTAACTTTCTCTGTATAAATGCATTTCTCGACCATCTTCTTCCTTGGCTTCCTCTTCTCAAAAGATCTGCTTCTGAAACAATGGCGGATCGAGTAAAAGGTCCGTGGAGCCAAGAAGAAGACGAGCAGCTACGTAGGATGGTGGAGAAATACGGACCGAGGAACTGGTCGGCGATCAGCAGATCGATTCCGGGCCGATCCGGTAAATCGTGTCGGTTACGGTGGTGCAATCAGTTATCTCCGGAGGTCGAGCACCGCCCGTTCTCGGCGGAGGAAGACGAGACGATCGTCTCCGCTCGCGCCGAGTTCGGCAACAGATGGGCCACGATCGCTCGGCTTCTCAACGGACGCACGGACAACGCCGTGAAGAATCACTGGAACTCGACGCTCAAGCGGAAATTCGTAGGCGGAGGAGGAGACTGTAATCTCGTTGTGATGACGACGACGGAGGAGGAAGATCGGCGGAAGAAGAGGAGATCGGTGAGCTCTGATGAATCTGCTCCTCTGGTGGACACTGGATTGTACATGTGCCCTGAGAGTCCCATCAGCACGATTCCATCTCCGCCGTCTCCGGTTGCTGCTCGGCTTTTTAAACCAATGCCGGTTTCCGGCGGATTCACGTCGTCGGAGGATCCGGAAACGTCGTTGAGCCTGTCGCTGTCACTTCCCGGAGCTGATGTCAGCCAGGAGTTGAGGAACACGGGTTCGAGCAACAGCTCGTTGCTGTTTCCGCGGTTTGAGAGTCGGATGAAGATTTATAATAATGTAGAGGAGAGTGGAGAAGGGCGTAGAGGTGAGTTTATGACGGTGGTGCAGGAGATGATTAAGGCGGAAGTGAGGAGTTACATGTCGGAGATTCAGATGAATAGTGGTGGATTTGTCGTCGTCGATAGTGGAGTTATACCGAAGGTTGAGTAGTTTTGCATCTGAGAGAGTTAGTAATCGATTTAGATATTTGAAGAGCAATTCAGTTTTGGGTTGTCGTCAAATTAATTTTTAAAAATGTACAGTGGAATTAAATTGGATGATAAAAAGTTCAATGGAATAATCTTTATTCAACATTTGATGATCAATTAATTGAAATCTGAATTTGAGTATATAGAAACAAAACCTATGACGAATAGCTCAAAATGAAAATGTGTTATCGCGTTCTTTTGTATAACCTGTGATTAGCGAGACCTTGTGACGTTGGCCTGCGAGATTTACACTGTGCTAATCAATAAATAAAAGGTGTGATAACAAGAAATCTTCTACATATTGAGGGCGATTGGTTGGACTGTAGTTATAAAGAATTTACTGTAAAATTTAGTATGTAATTTTTTTTGATGTAGCTGTATCTAATGTAGCTGTAGGAATTAAATGTGAAAGAGAATAAAAAGGAAAGATATTCCTACATCAATATTTTTTGGCTTTAGAAAACAAGGCTCCTACAACCATTTTTTTAAATTTTTGACTTTAGCTTTAAAAACTACATAAAGCATGATTGGTAATTTATTTGGTTGTAGAGAGAAATTAAAGCTAAAGTCATTAGTTAAACCCAAACCAATCATCCCCATTATCTTGAATTATTTCATTTGTTAAAGAATGTCATGTTTATATAAATACTTATATACAGGGAGGATACATAAACCTTTCAATATTCTATAGAAAGTTAGAAACCATCCAACAATCTTTTTTACATTCTGAAGATATGTAAATATGATCCCACAGTCATTTCAGCTGTGAGAATGTGGAGACTGGTGATCTCTACAGTCCACGTGCTGATGGCATTATTGGAGTAGGACAAGGGGATCTCGGTCTTTTGGATCAGTTGGCTGATAAAGGTTTGATAATTAACTCTTTTGGTTTGTGTTATGGAGGGATGCATTTGTTGGTAGAGGCTAGATGGTTATTGGAGGTTTTGCTTACCCGTCTGATATGATATTTACGGACTTGGACCCCGGATTGTAGGTATGTTCCAAAATGATTTCCCCTGAAAATTACTTGTCCTCAAGGTTGAAAAAAACCTGGCTTTTGATACATCCTTCTTCCATACCAGTAAATCATTTGACCTCTTCGTGTCCAAACATAGTTTTTTTTTTTTCTGTAGCAGATGAGAACATGTGGTTCTGTCTCCAACATCCCTTTTCTCTTTTCCATTTGAGGAAGACTTCATCATGTCCAGATGTGGACTTCTCTCTGTATGCCATGACTTCATCATCTCTTTCTTCTTTAGTTGGCAGGAAAAAGGACTTCAGTCTTTTAACAAATTGCATGCTATTTAGTTCAAGTGGACAAAAGGCAACAAATCGTTTAACAAAACAATGTTTTATACAGTATTAAAAAAACAATATTTTCTAAGCAGTAAGCAGTGTTACTTTCCTACCTCTGTTTTATGTACCAAGTTATTTTATAAAAAAATTCCATTGGGATCATAATGTTACTGTTAATGTTTAATTGATGCAAGTTAATAAAAAAATGAAAATTCAATAACTTGGAGCCAGAGTTTTGTTTTCCAACTAATTTGGATTGAGAAAATATACATATCGTTAATTGCACTCAAAGACGAAATGAAATATAAACAACTATGATATTTTTGAGAATCATATAAAATCATTGAGGATCAGAAAAGGAAAAAAAATCGAAACCAAATAAGAAAGTAGATACAGGAGAAATTAATATAAGAAAATATCTATTAATTTGGAGAAAAAGTTAAATTCTTTATTTTGACCAAAAAAATGGGGGTAGTTAAATAGTTTTAATTTACAAAAGATTGTGTGGGAGATTAAAACGTATTTGGATTCGAGTAGCGATCTGAGAACCGGCCAGTCAATTCTCGAAACAGTTTGGTGAATAAATCTTATCTTTCTCTGTTTCTTACTCTTTCTCTGTCTTTCTCGCAGGGTTTAGGGTTTAAGGCTCTCCAATAAATTCGAACAGAGTCTGATTCACTTAGCTTCTGATATATTTATCAGCGAAATTCCTATTTGTTTGTTATATGATTAAATAACTTAGGCTTTGGAATCAATAAGATCAAATTTCACCGCTTTATCAAATTCGAATGAAACAACACAGATTTTGTCTACTTGGGTCTAATGATTTGTTTGGTTTTCTTTTCGCTTATAGCAAAACAAAGTTGAAAGCTTTTGTGGGTTAAATCTCATTGTCTGGTTTTGTTTTGTATTATGTTAGGGCAAAAAGTTGAAAGCTTTTATCTACATGGGTCCAATCTTATTGTTTGATTCTGTTTTAGTCATAGCAGAACAAAGTTGAAAGCTTTTGTCTACTTGGGGGGTTTAATCTCATTGTCTGGAGTTTGTTTTCTGTTATAGCAGAACAAAGTCTAATGCTTTTGTCCACCCGGGTCTAATCTCATTGTCTCAAAACGATTTGGTTTTCGATTGTATCAGAACAAAGCTGAAGGCTTTTTGTTGGCTTTATGATGCTTAAAGCAAATCCAAGATCTGATATGGATACCTCAGATTGTTGTGCAAATCAACAACAGTCGGAAGGACAAGAAGTTGATATCTTGGAGAGTGAGAATCTGAATGATGAGGAGGGTTTGTGTCAATCCTCTTCGAGTTCTTTTGGTGATTCATTATGTGCTCGTGATGATAATGATGATGATGATGATGACTGTGGTTTTGAAGCCCAGTCTATGTTAAGCAAAGATTATCCACTGCCTGAGAGTTTTGGAGATGGGACTGAGCTATTGGGTTTGAGGAAGAAGAAGAAGCTGACGGATGAGTGGAGGAGGTTTAGTCAGCCTTTGATGTGGAGGTGTAAGTGGTTAGAGCTCAAGGTTAAGGAAATCGAGTCTCAAGCAAGAGGGTATGATAAAGAAGTCCAAAGCTACTATCAGAGTAAACAGTTTGAGCTGGAGAAGTCAAAACTCGAAGGCTTTGATGGGATTAATGTTTTCAAGAGAGGAAGAAGGAGACGTGTGGAAGAGACAACAGATGTTTCTGCTTATATCTCCAACCATAATGTTTTCTCTTATGCCGGTAATCCACAGTTGAATCTTTCTTTTGCTTTCGTGTCTAACTTTGACTACAATGTTCTGATGTAAACTTTGTGTGTCTCAGAAAAGAGGAAGCCAACAACTCTTAAACCTCAGTGTCCTGTTCCTGGTGAGACAGGGGGGAAAGCTACGGGAAAGGAAGATGAGAGTGAAGATGATTGTTTTGTTTCTGAGTCGCATTGTTCTGATGATCTCATAGGCAAGATACTGTGTAAAATTGATGAGGCGCAAGATAAAGCAAAGAGATTGAAGAAGCGTGTTGATGAGCTGATGATGTGCAAGTCTCATAATACTTCACCGATGCCTCGAACAATAGCTCGATCTAGGAGTGACTTTACGGCTCAGATTGGTAAGCAACATACTCTTGTGGAAGCTCATACATCAGCAGCAGCAGCTCATAATCAGAGAGAAGCAACTGTGCAAATTGGAAGGCAACAGATATCTGCTGATCATACTGAAGATGTATTGTTACCTCAAGCTCCTACTTCTTTTGAAGTCGATGGTCAGTTTTTGTTTAACAACTCTCCAAATCCATATGGAGGATTAAGATTTCCCACAATCGAAGATGTAAGTATTGTTTTCTAATTTCTTTCCTATTATAATGTTTGAGAAAATCTTTGAGAATATGGTTTGTTGTCTCCAGCTGCTGATGGATGGAGATGAATATGAAGGAGAACCGGACAAAGAAGAGCTTGATCATTGTTTCATGAAGCTAATGAATGAGTTTGGAGGAGAGACCATCATGTCAGAAGAAGAAGAAGAAGAAGATGTTATACCGCCTCACTAAGAGGGCATAAAACCTCCTCCTCTCACTGAATAGCTCTTTCTCTATTGTGTAAGGAGCCATTTGTCCTCAAGCCAAAACCCATTTCCATTAAAAAAAAAAGCTCTTGGATAGTAGTAATATTGGTTGTATATTATGTTCATTCTTCCCTCTCTACTAACTCTTTTGCATTTGGCTTTTTTTTTTTAAAATTTTGAAATCAGAATAGGTTTCAGAGTTTGTACATAGCATAGGCTATTTTCATTGTTCTAAATCATAAGACCCTTTATGATTCATAAAACTCAAAATCTTTGTTAGCTTCTCCTGTGGAAAATCCTTGCGACTGCGCGAGTTTCAAACTTACATATACATGATTGGAATGCCTTTTTCAAAAAAAAAAAGAAAAAAATATTCTAATGATGTTTTCATGATTAATGGATGCTTATTTTTTTACAAAGAGACAAATAAACATGCTAATATTGTAGGAAAATATTTTGGAAAATCCTTAGAAAAATATACACGCACTTAACAAAAAAATGATAGAAAAGAAGGAATACAAAATGATACAAAAGAAGGAATACGATAACAATAGGGAAAAGAAGTAATACGACCGTTCTTCTACTTCTTCCTTCTTCCCTTCTTCTTCTACGATAACAAAACGAAGTAATACGATCCTTTTTCCTTCTTTCTTCTTTCTTCTCTCTTCTCTCTTCTCCTTCTTCTTTCTCTGATCATGCCTTTCTCTGTTTTCGGTCTCTTGCTGTTTTTGATGTTTTCATGTGTGTCTTCTGACACAAACATGAACATCGTTCACACGGCTTCAATGCCTTTGATGTTTGGAGCGAAACACTTGTGGCATGAAACCTTGATCCGCAGGGTTTCAAGTTTAGAAGGGATTCTACTCTATTCCTACAAAGACGCCATTGAAGGCTTTGCCGCTCGACTGACTCCCAGCGAGGTTGAGGATCTTCGCCTACAGCCTGGAGTGATCGCCGTAGTTCCAGACGTTCGCTACGAGCTTCAGACTACGAGAAGCCCTTTCTTCCTGGGACTTGATGACCAACAGGAACGCTTCTCCAGCAACAGTTCTTCCAGCAATGTTGTCGTCGGTGTCATCGACACGGGAGTCTGGCCAGAGAGCGAGAGTTTCAACGACGAGGGATTTGGTCCACCGCCGAGAACTTGGAAAGGTGAGTGCGAAGGCGGAACGAATTTCACTGCGTCTCTCTGCAACCGAAAACTCATCGGCGCCAGATTCTTCTACAAGGGTTTCGAGGCAGAGAACTTCCCGATCGATGAATCACATGAGTTCAAGTCCCCTAGGGACTCCGATGGCCACGGGACACACACTTCCTCGACCGCAGCTGGTTCCTCAGTGAAAGACGCTTCGTTTTTGGGATACGCTGCAGGGGTGGCTCGCGGAATGGCTCCAGGAACTCGGATCGCGATATACAAGGCGTGTTGGTACTCCGGGTATTGCATGTCGTCTGATATCCTAGCGGCCATGGATAAGGCCATCGAAGACAAGGTTAATGTCTTGTCCATCTCGCTTGGGTTGGGCGTGTTGAACTATGACCAAGACGGTATCGCTATCGGAGCATTAGCAGCAGTGGAGAGAGGAATCTTTGTATCGGCCTCTGCAGGAAACTCTGGTCCAAAAGAATCAACGTTGATGAATGTAGCTCCTTGGATCACCACGGTTGGAGCGGGAACCGTGGATAGAGATTTCCCAGCGACCGCCCTCCTCGGAAACGGCAAAGCCTTTGCAGGATACTCGTCGTTGTTCAAACGGCGTCGTAGGGTTTTCACCAATACCCAAGCCCCTTTGGTTTATGCGCTACTTGGCGGGAATTTCACTGGAAAAATCGTGCTCGTTGATATGGGAGGATACGTCGACACTAAATCTGGTGCGCTTGGGATTATCTACGCGAACACGGCTTTAAATGGGATGGAGCTTATAGCTCGATACGATGTGGTTCCTTCGCTCGCCGTCGACAAGCAATCCGGAGACGAAATAAGAGATTACGTGACGAGAGAGTCTAATCCGACGGCGACGATTACGTTCAAGGGAACGGTTGTTAACGTCAAACCGTCGCCGGTTGTAGCGGGGTTCAGTTCTCGTGGTCCGAATACCATCACGCCGGAGATTCTGAAACCCGATGTGATCGCGCCAGGTGTCAACATCATCGCGGCATGGACCGGATCATCCAGACCCGACTTGTTCCGACAGGGTTTCAGCATCCAATCGGGAACCTCCATGGCGTGTCCTCACCTGAGCGGATTAGCCGCATTGCTCAAGGCGGCGCATCCCGAGTGGAGCCCCGCCGCAGTTCGCTCTGCTCTCATGACGACGGCCAACGGATCAGGAAACGACGGAAAGCCTATCCTCGACATCTCGAACCGTAAGCCGTCAACGCCGTTCGTACACGGCGCAGGACACGTTTCGCCTGTATCCGCGCTCACTCCGGGGCTTATCTACGATCTGACGACGGAGGACTACCTCCACTTCTTGTGCGCCTCTAATTACACGTTATCACAGATCAAGATCATAGCCAGGCGCGATTTCGAGTGCGATCCGAAGAAGAAGTACAGAATCGCCGACTTCAATTACCCCTCCTTCGCCGTCTGTATCAACCATTCCCGAGGTGGAGACGGCGCGTACAGGTACACGCGCATCGTGACGAGCGTGGGTGGAGCCGGTATATACACGGTCAAAGTCGTTTCTGATAAAAAAGCGGTTAACATTTCGGTCGAACCGGCGGTTTTAAATTTTAAACAAGTCAACGAGAAGAAGTCGTATACGGTCACGTTCATCGTGAATCCGTCTATGCCTTCGGGAACCAATAGCTTTGGGGGCATCGAGTGGTCAGATGGGCGACACGTGGTTAGAAGCCCCGTGGCTTTAAGCTGGCGTAGTGGATAAATAAGTGAAGGTAGAGGGACTTAAATCAATATTGACCTTTTAATGTGTGCTTAAATCATTTGAAATTCTATGAAAACATGGCTTTTTAATGGTGGTTGTTTATGCTTACGAGTCAAAGCAAGAAAAGGTTCAATGTAATCATCGAAGGTCAAGCTTTAAGTATCTTTTCTACCGCTTTAGATTATATTTCTTCGCTAATAATTAGCTATGTTGTAATTATCAGAAGAAAAATAAAAACATATGTTAATTCCTTTTATCACTGCTACGAATTCTAGCCAATGATCAGAAAGTATTTAATTCTACAGTCATTTTAAAAGTTTCCAGCCAGAAACACACAGAAACTACCTAAACACTATATTTATAAAATGCTGGCTAGAATATTGAACTTTGTTACCTAGTGACGGATGTACTTGCAACATGGAGATGGAAAATGCCACATTTCTATCTTATAACCTATACTATTTTCTTAAGTTACAAATTATTTCTCCCTGGCAAATAACTCTTCTTCCCCCATCTATTTTAAAATTTCAAGTTACGACCAAAAGAAAAAGGGAATTTATGCTCTGTATGGAAAATAGTATTAGGTATGTGGTACTCAAACTGTTGCCATTTTGATAATGTCTGCTCTATCCCTACCATTCTATATGTATTCCTAATGTGTAGACTCTGTAGAGCTTGGCAGGAAGATATATAGAGCAAACAAACAAGTGACTTTGTAATAATTGCTCATTTAGTTTTTTTTTTTAAATTAATTCTCAAAAAACTCAAGTCGCTTCATCTTTCTTCTTTGTAACTCAATTTTTGTCTTTCTTCATTTTAAGCCTTTTTCATATAGAAAATGGTGACTCATATCAAGAAAATATCTGTTAAAGATTTTGGCTTTGATAACTCTGCTCTATCCCTACCATTCTATATGTATACCTAATGTGTAGAGTTTGGCAGGAAGATATATAGAGCAAACAAACAAGTGACTTTGTAATAATTGCTCATTTTAGTTTTTTTATTAACTCTGAAAAAACTCAAGTTGCTTCCATCTTTTTTCTTTGTAACTCATTTTCTATCTTTCTTCCTTTTAACCTTTTTCGGAATTCATAGAGAAAATGGTAACTCATACCGAGAAGAAAACATCTGTCCAAGATTTTGGCTTAAGCGCATATGCTTCTCTATCCCCTCCATTATATATCTCCATGTCCCATAAATAAAGTTTTTAACTTGATTTGATCTGTTTTTATCTACATTTTTCCTGGTAATTGTTTCTGATTTGCGTTTTGGTCTCACAGATCCTGATTACTATCGCCATAGTCATGTAGTTACATCCAAAAACTCTAATTCTTCCAAAACTTAGAACCTCGCATTTAAGTAGCTCGTGGGTTTGTGTAAAGTTCTCAACTTCAGCGTGAATCCTGAATTAATGGACATAGTTATAATCTGATAATCGGTCACTCAGGTCTCAAATGGTTTATATTAGTTTAAAACACTTGTTTTGGCTCTGTATTTGATTGTATAGATATGAGAAGGATTTCTGTCCAAATCTCTATGAGTGTTGATTGAGTCATTTTGTCTAATAATATTAAAGAACTTTTTGCTATTATTCGATTTTATGATTTGATTAATTTAACTTTTAAATTTACTTATTTTAGTTAGTGGGTTTATTAAATTTGAAATTAGTGGATAATAGAGATATTATTTTAGCAAAGAGCTAATAGAGATATGGTTATTGATTAACAAAAATGATAATTAAACATATGAAATTAAGTGAGATAAATTATACTGTAACTGTGCAAGGGACATGATGTTCTCGAAAGAGAACAGTTAAGTGACATGTTAATTTCAAAAAAGGATGAGATGAGACGTGTAGTACATCAAGAGTTTTATCTGTCTTGTTAGTTTCATTTGAATTTATGCCTATTTATCGACTGAGACTTTATATATTTATCTGAATAAATTTTTTTTTTGGGTCAACATCTGAATAATATTTTATATCAAATATAGCCAGAAGAAGTGGCTCTGTTTTCTGTTTCGTTTTCAGACTCTCTCCTTGTGAGAGGAAACTCTGTACGCTAAGCTTTTTTAAGAAATGAAGTTGTTTGACCAAAAAAAAAAAAGCCAGAAGAAGTGGCTGATGGTGAATACAGCTTCGGTAATGAAATAAGCAGGATTCTCGTAGTAGACATATGCACCATCTTCAAAAAAAATTGCGACACCAATGAGAAAAATTGGATCAATCAAAATAAATATTGAAATCTAGCTACAAAAATTGCATGAGTTTATGCAGCAGAAACCTGGTGTCAGAGCCGCGCCTATACACACTTTTGTGAAATATTAGAGTGGAACTCGCACTTTATGGACTCCCACTTCCAACGTAGGTCATAAAATGTAGATGGGTTAGATGATTGTAAATATTATAATAAAATTTAAAGAAGTAAAAGCCATCACTTTTTTACTTGCGAGATGTCTTTTTAGTTTTCTCCTTACAACTAACTTTTTTGTTCAAGAAATCCAGAATATTACTTTTGATTCTTTCAAATTTTAATTTCTTTTAACAAATCTTCTATTGTTTATTCATTTGAATCTCAATAGATTCACTTGTTTTTGATGTGAAGGTTTTTTCAGTAGTCAACTTTATAATTTCTAAATGTCATAAACAAAACTGCAATCTACATATATAAGGTTTATAAATTGCAATATAAATAAAATAAATAATATTTAAATTAACTTTTACTCTACAATATTTTAAATTAAAAAAAAAACTACGAGTAGTAAACTTTTACTTTATTTCGAATAGAGTTTCCAAAATCTCGGGTCCGACCCTATTTGCATGATAACTAAAACTGCATGGCTCGGTCTCACGATGCCCACTAGTTTTTGGACATAAATTTCGTTGTCCGACCTCGCTCCACTATGGTTTTACTTGGATGTGGTCTGCTCAGGTGGCTTATTGTAAATTTGTAACGTGCTTCATGATGATATGGGTTGGGATCGGCACCCGGGTATCAGCCCATTTTGAAACCCTTTTTTGCCACCAATGTGGGAGAAGTCTTTAAGGCCACTATTCCAACAGCTTAATGAAAATTACTGAAACAAAGATCAAACTGAATTATGCAGACGAACTAACCAACACCATCATCCTATTAGAGGACTGTTAAGGACAGGACCGTTATGATTCTTATGAGAGTTCCCGGCGGGAACACGTAAAATGAAACAGTTGCAACAATTGACTGCTGTTACACCGACGTCTGCATTGATTATAGTAGCAATAACATGTGGATTGTTACTTCCTATTTTCTCTTTGCTTCAGGCCCACTTCCTCCTTTTGGTTCTGGGCCTCTGGCCATACCATCTTCAACCTATAGAGGTATCTCAATTTACATTTGCAATAGATTACATCAAATAGTATTAGTTATGGGTGTGATTCAATAAATAGTATAGGAGCACCTCCAACAATAAGAGTATTATAAAGAGTTTTAAGGATTTAAGAAAAAAATAAAATAATGAAATTAG
Organism: Brassica nigra; assembly: GCA_016432835.1. Lineage (NCBI taxonomy): Eukaryota > Viridiplantae > Streptophyta > Magnoliopsida > Brassicales > Brassicaceae > Brassica > Brassica nigra. The sequence goes on along the minus strand of CM028247.1, from coordinate 6,854,026 downwards.
GAGAGAGAAGACAAAAAGTTCTAAAGTTGAAGGTTTAACTCATAGCATATCCAATAGACACACTATGTAAGAGGTAATTAGTGTGTTTACTAAAACTGGTGTTTAGTTAATCTAATTGTGCATTAGGTCGGTTTAATGCTGATATATTATTTTATAAGTCCGCTTAACATTCATGCTTGAAATGACCGAATCTCATATTTCATGTGTTGGGCTTCTGAGACATATTATGTATATTATCATATTGGGTTTTAGTATAAAACTAGATTTTGATTCGCGCTTTGAAAGCGCGAGATAACCTTTTTGCTTTAATTTTATTAACTCGACAGTTTATTCACAAATATGTTTATGCATGAGTGTTCGGTTTCAGTTCGGTTGCAGTTTCAGGTTTTTCGGTTCGTGATATATAGAGACCATTCGATTATATATATATATACTTGGGTGTGGTTTCAGATTGACTATTTTGTATTCGGTTTGAACTGGATAACAATTGAAGAGACCCGATAAAATTATGAGTTCTATTCGGTTCTTTCTATTCTTGTTTTTGGAATATTTTGAAATTTTGATTAAAAGTTACAATTTGAGAATTTTGTGGAATAAAAATAAAATATTTTAAAATATTTTAAAAATATTTGGATGATTCAATCGTAAAAAACAATTAGAGATTAATAACTGAGCGGTTTATATATCTTTAAAAGCTCGGGATTTATTTTCAAAACAAATTAAATTTATTTGATATAAATTTGTATTTTTGATTGGTTACAAAAGAAATGTTATATTTACTGTTCCCAAATCCGTTCCGGGCCTACGGTTAAACGGGCAAATCTGGTGACCTTATATCCAATTTAGTTTTCAAGAAAAACTCGTTATTCAAAAATCCTATAAAACCCGAGATCTGGCTATCAGTTGAACCAATAGATTTCTCGATATGCAATCCAATTTACTTAAATTATTATATTTAGAGTTTTCTAATATATATATTCATGAATGTTTAGATGGATGGTGACTATATTATGGAAGTGATGTTCCAATTTACAAAATTTAGCTATACAAATTTTTAATCAAACTAATTTTTCATTTTATTGCAAGCGTAATGGATCAATATTTGAGAGAACGCATACTAAAAAAAATGAGTGTCAATGATTCATATACGTCTATTACAATTTAGTGATTTACTTTTGCAAAAAAAAAAATAGATATTTTATTTAGTTTACTTTGTTGTTTGTATGTTGTTAGAATCTTTTTGATGTTTTGAATTAGAATATTTAAGCGATCACCATAACAATTAGAATATCATTTAAATACCACAAGTTTTTTTAAAAATCTTGCAAATCACGTTTTATAATAACTTCCAACATCTATTCCTATATTTAAGCGATCAGCATAACAATTAGAATATCAATCACATACCACAAGTTTCTTTTTTTTTGTTTCTAATCTTACAAATCACGTTTAATATATAAACATTAAATACCTCAATTATTGTGATATCGTTAACTGTATAACAAGCAAATCAATTTTGGAATAAAATCGAACAGTATATTCCCTTTTAATGCTAAAAATCACGAGTAACTCAATCTAAAATAACCATATCGCATTTACCCTACCTTTTAGCATCTACCTATATATATATATATATATATATATCTGTTTCTTTTTTTTTTCGGAAAAATATTATATGGGCTTCGATTAATGTTTAAGGTCCACTGGAATCAATACTATTAAAAGGGGATCATTTCCACATTATATTCTTAATGAAATTTTAAAATTTTCCAAAATTTTCCTTAACTATATGACTAACTAAAAAGTTTCATTAATGACATTATTGTCTTTCGATTTTTGGGCCTATAATACATTTAAATGGACTATGACCCAAATCTGTTAACTAACTAAATGATTTATGTTTTTATATAATCCATTTCATAGTCCATAAATAGTTTTTATAATAACAATAAATTAAAGTCTGCAATAATTTTTAAAAGTAATATTAGAGATTGAAATTTTGTAACTAAATGATTTCACGACTTAATAAAAAAAATTATTGGATCACTTTATATGTTTAAAAATATTTTATGGAATTTATAATCGTTAAATGTAGATGATTGTCCAAGTACGAATTTCAGGTACAACCATTATTTGACTTATTTAGAAACATAAAATGGCATTGTAAATTTCGTCATACTGTACATACTATAACAAACCCGCATAATTGAAACTTGATCATGTCACAGTTTATATAATTAAAACGAAGAATTATTAATATTTATTTAGAAAAAATAATAAAATAGTACCCGCGCTGATAAAAAATCTAGTTGTGTTTTAATAGTATTGATTACAATGGCAAAATAAAATTAAATAAAAATTTCCCTATTACTTATCATAAATACGAAAAAGTTGTTTACTGCAAATTATGTCTATTTGGGCCAGATATGTTTTTATTTAATAGTCTTATAATTGATTAAGTTTCCTAATGTTAAAATCAAATCATTGTTAAGATTCCTAATATAAAAAGTCAAATGGTCGTTAAAGTGATATTCGAAACGTACCGTATATTAAGATAATAAGTTAATATTAATTACTTTATTGTCATTAACTTACTCCTTTTATTTTTGAAACTGATCGTTTATAGTCAACAGCTATCTAATTGATTTAATTTTCGCTACGCTCTCTATCTGCTATATATTGACCAACCAAAAGTTAAGAAAACAACACCATTTGGTTCAAGTATTACCGTCTTAGTAACAAACAAAGCAGAAAAAGATACTCGAAATGAATGGTTGTCTGGCCCGCCTTGTATGTGAAGGCTGTGATTGTGCTGGTATATCATGCCAGAATCGTTTTCCAGGTTCATTTTTCTTTTTATATATATAGCCTGTCAATTTTCACATACAGTAAATTAATATAAGTATAATTTTAAAATTTATTAGATTATTAAAAACTAGTAAATGTAAATTTATAAGAAATGTTAATCCCTAAATTTTATAAAAAATTTTGTTTAAGAATTTAATTGAATTCATTATCAAATAACATACATAAACTTAAAATTATAATTTTGCCTATAGCAATATCAATACTATTAAAACAGGAGCAATTTTTATCGACTACTTTTTGGACTATAAAAAAAGTCTAGGTTGGTCCTATTATTTCTCTTCATATAATTTAATTATCTTCCCTATTATTTCTATTCATATATCTAATTTAATTGCAATTAAATATATATCATGCCTAAAATTAAGGAACTAACTAACTAATCTATTATATTTTAAACTAATGAATTTAATTTATATAAATACGTAATTTCAATAAAAATAAATTATATTTTATTTATTAATGTTATAAATAATTATATATGTCTATTAATTCATATATATACAACTATATATTAATCCAAATACAAAAAAACAATTTCTTCAAAACCCTCACTAAATACATAAAATATAATTCTTATTAAATTAGATATACATATACATATATATATATATATATATGATAAAAAAATATTAATAATTCGATATTATTAATATTTAAAACACGATGAAACATGTTACTTGATATTTTATGAATATATTTTACGGTTTATTCAAACACATGTAATATATTTTATCAAATATTAACTAATTTAACAAATATATTAACACAATTATATCATAAAACATTACATTAACATAAATCGATGCAAGAGATTATGGATCAATGGTTTAATTAATTGTAAAACATAATTATATATATAATAAAAATATATAAAGATTAAAATTACTAAATATTTGCATTTCTAATGCGAATAATGAAATTAAATTTAAAATTTAAAATAAGTCATAAAGAAAACATCAAAAAATCTAATAACATGTGAATAACAAAAGTAAACTAACTAAATAAATGAAAATTATATTTACAAACATAAACCATTAAATTTTAATAAACATATACAAATTGTTGATGCTCAAATATATTTAATTTTAAGTATGCATCCTCTCGATTATTGAAATATTACCCTTACAACAAGATGAGAATTTAATTTGACTATAATAATTTAAGTTAAACCGAATTGCATATTGGATCATCTATCAGTTCAACCCGGTAGCCAGATCTCGGATTTTAGTTGTTTTATAGGATTTTTAAATAATTTTTTTTTGAAAACTAAATCGAACTACATACAAGACCACACAATTTGTCAGTTTAACTGCGGGTCGGGTCGGGTTTTAAAATACTCAATATAACGTTTCATTTATAAATCTAAATGTATACAAATACATATTTATATCAAATAAATTTTGAAATATTTCAAAAATAATCTCGCACTTTGAAAGTACGGGTCAAAATCTAGCAACATCTTATGTGTTTACAAGTTATATCCTAAACTAGCAGTATAAAATTTAAGTTTACGAGTTATATCATAAACTGAAAATCTTTAAGTATCATTAATGTCTAATGTGAATAAGAAAATTAAATCTAAATCTAAAATTATCTAAATATAAAACATAATATTATAATAGAGAATTGATAACAAAATAAACTAATGCCAAATCATAACAATTAATTTTGTTAATAGATTCATGATCCACAAGATTGTATAATCTTATTTTATAAAAATAAAAGTCTAACTTCCTAATTAGAATACAAACATATTCTAATAATACAACTAAAAATCATATGCGTTAATAATTAAAAATTACTATCAATCAGTTCAACTGGTAACCGTTTTTGAGTTATACCGGATTATTAAATAATAATTTTTTCTAAAAACAACCAAATTACAAACCAGATTATTGGGTTTATCAGTTTAACTGAGGTCGGATCCAATTTAAACAAAAATTGGGTATAAGTATATTGTTATGCAACATCACAAATTCAATACAATTGTCAAAACTTCTTACTAATATTTTTTTTTTAAATAGTATACACAAATATGATTACAAAAAACACAAATATGATTAAAAATACAAATATAAAAATTAAATTGCTAAAAGTTAAAATAAAACAAAATATACCCAAAGGGTCAGAATCTAGTAATGAATATTAATATCATATGCAGTGCATACTATGCACTATGTAGATGAAATAACACATGGTCTTAAATTCAAAAACCTTATAAAATAGTAGTGACTATCTTAAATGACAATGTTACAAACTTACAAGTGATATTAGTATATACATTAGGAAATAGCCATACATGAAATTAATTATCGTCTAATACTCTTCACGATTTATATGAAAACTGAAATGTACAACACTATTGATGTACCAATACGTAAAATTATGTATGAACAGATTTTTTTTTAAGATATGAAAAATTAAAATTATATTTTAGTGTATTATCTTAACTATATATATACATAAATTTATATAATTATTGATAATTAAGATCATAATATTTACCTGAGTTTCAAAAAATACTATTTTTATTGAATGTTGTTTGTTAGTTTTTTTTTTTACATTTTCCTGATTGAAAACTGAAGAATTTTATGAAATTTTAATCTGTAGATGGTTTACTGTGTAAAACCATCTATAGTGACTGAACAAATTTGCATACATTAAAAGACTTAGGATCTTGACAACTAAAAAGCTTTTAAAGTGCTAAATTCTGTTTTTTTATAATAAAAATGGATAGCTAGTAGATTAAACCCAATTTATAAAATCAGTGATAAACTTTTCCTTATACGAAATAATGAATCAAAGCCAAAGCTAATACAATTTTCTGTCATAGATTACAACATTAATTTGAGTTTATCACTTTATTGTGTATAGGGTTGAAGGTGATATGGCCAGAACTACAAGGAGTAAGTGGGGCTGAAGCAAAGAGAATAATAGAACATGACAATCCACGTATTACTGTTGTTATAATTCCTGCAAACGTCGCTGTGCCGCAAGTCAATTGTTGTAACCGTGTCCTTTTACGTGTTCCCGTCGGGAACTGTCCCAATGGGCCTGTCCTTAACAGTCCTGAAGTTGGATGATAAAGAACTGGTATCTTCTTCTGCGTGATCCAGTTTGATCTTTTCTTTAAAAGTTTTCAATAAGTTGTTTTCTTTTCTCCAATACAGTTAAAATAAACTTGGTTTGTTCTTTCGTAGCAGTCCTCTAATCGGATGATGATGTTGTGTATGATTCAGTTTGATCTTTGTTTCAGTAATTTTCAATAAATTTTTCTGTTTTCTCCAGTAAAATAAAATTACCTAGTATTGGTTATATCATGTTGTTATATCAACTAACATGGAATCCGTGACGTACATAAGAGACGTGCGACATAGCTGAAATATTATAACATATACGTGATAACGGGAGATGGATGTTATGACATATTATAAGATTAAGCATTGGTCCAGAAAACGTTTAAAAGCAGTTATCTCTGTAGCTTCTCGCGGTTTCTGTTAATTAACGAGTCCGCGAGATGATTAATGGTTTGAATAGGATCAACGTTTGGCTTCAAAAAGAGCACACCAAAATTACGTGAGACTCTAAGAACGGTGTCTTCTCGTATTTCTTGATTTGGCTTGCAGAAAGGTAGTTCAAATAGTTTTGCAAGATTATCACAACTTAAAAGATTACACACTGGCTTGAAGATGAAAGCGATCAGGTTCGTATAAGTATAGAGAAGAGAATATGTGGGTGATAAAAGCAGAGAGGAAGAATGGGAAGCGTAGGAGTGAAACAGGGCTTGGAGAAATGGAAGCATGATGAAATCGTGAAAGAAACATGCGCGGAAGAGAACGTTCAAAGACAATATTGTCACAATATTTGGTGGCAAATTTGTGGGTACTTATAATTTATTTTTAGATATTATAAATTTAAATACTCATAAAATATCCGTGGGTACTTATAATTTATTTCTAGATATTCTAAATTTAAATACTCACAATATTCCACGGCAAATATAAGGCTTCGCCCCGCTCATGGCTAAAGGGCCACCTACACCGGTTCTCTCGGTCTGTGGACCCCATCCCGTCTGGCGGTCCGTTCGTTAATTTTTTTTGAAGGCTCGAAATCATTGTTTACTAACTCTGCAATCGCCACATGACTTTTCTCCGTGCTTTAGCCTCATTCGCACGCTATCGCGAATCACTTCCGGATATGTCACCGATCCTTAGACTACTCCAGGTCAAGCACGCTTAAATCTGAAGTCCTAAACGAATGTGCTCCCGAAAAAGTAAGTGGACTTTGGTGACATAGGTAGCCAAATCAATTCTTTTAAGCCTTTCCATAAATCACAACTCGGGATATTACAATTTACCTCCTTTTAAAGAACGCAACGTCCTCGTTGCGCCCCACAACAAGTCTCAAGACGCCTCTCGGGTCAGAACCGAGATGGCTAATCAGCTCTGATACCACTTATAACGCCTCGCACCGCCCACGGATAATGGGCACACCCGCTCTCTCGGTCCGTGGACCCCCTCCCGTCTGACGATCGGTCCGTTAATTTTTTTCAAAGGCTCAAAATCATTGTTCACTGATTCTGCAATCACCACATGTCCTTTTTCCGTGTTTTGGCCTCACTCGCACACTATCGCGAATTACTTCTCGATAGGTGACCTATCGAGAAGTGATTCTAAACGGATGTGCTCCCGAAAAGGTAAGTGCACTTTGGTGGCATAGGTAGCCAAATCAATTCTTTTAAGTCTTTCCATATATCACAACTCGAAATCTTACAGAAAATTTGTTGATTCACGATTTTTGGTGACCATTTATTTTATGGCTTTGTTTTATTTGATAATTTCTTGGCTTTTTTACAGCTAATTCTAAAAAATGCTTGATTTTATCTTAATCTATTTGTGGCTACATGCAAAATTTCTAATGTTGAATTGCATTTGAAATTTAATTATGAATAAATTTGCTTCTAAATATAAACAAATTGATTTATTTTAAGCTTAAATAATGTTATTTAAGGTTTTAAAGTTGTTAATTGTTAGCTTAACTAGTTTATGCTTTTATACTTTTAACAACCACTAGAGTTTGATCCGCGCACCCGCGCGGTGTATGTTTTTACAAATTTTATGAACCTTTAAAGCTAAAAAGCTTAATAGTTTCACTTATACTGTCTACGTTTGTTTTTTGAACACACTATACTATCTAAGTATATTGTTTGAAATATATATTTTGTTACACCCGGGTGTATGTTTACGAGTTTTATAAACATTTAAAGTCAAAAAGCTTAATAGTCACTATACTATCTTAGTATATTGTTTGAATTATATATTTTGTTACTATATTGTGTGGATTTTTTTGGCTATGTTGGATCTCTTATGTTGTTTTACGGTATCAATAGTTATTTTATTAATTAATGGCTATGTTGGATCTCTTACGCCAGTTGTTTTTGTAAGGCCTGAGCATTGTGAGAATAAAAAAAGATGAATTGTTTGACATGTTTAGGTTTTCTTTGGTTCGAATGATTTTAAGTATTAGATATCACATATATATTGGTGAAGAAACATGTGTAGTTTTAATAAACAATCTTAAAAAAAAAAGAAATCCGAAGAAAATATTTATTCAGTTATGATTTGAAATAATTATACAACAGGATATACATTTTGGATTTCATAATAAACATTTGTTTTTTTGGAAAGATTTCATAATAAATATTTTTTAACCAATCAGAATATTGTGAATTAGGTAAGTAAAACGTGATTTGCAAAGATAATTATTAGTTATTTGGATTAAAATATTTATGTAACAGTATATTTGTTTCGTTAACTAAACTGGATGTGATGTGCAAGGTGATTTGTTAGAGAATATACGTATGATGTTGATTGTTATCTGTTTAATAATGGTGATTAGTTAAATAGGAATGGTTAATAAATGTTATTGATTTGACTGTGCAACGAATTTATTAGTTTAGATTTGGTGAACGAAATTATGTTTGAATATTCTCAATCCATTTTGACTCATTAAATAAATTGTCAATATTATAAAAAAAGATTTTAATCACAAAGGGTTATAACTATAATAAGAACAACCGATTGAAAAACTAATATAACAATAATAATGAACTAAATCATGCAATCATTTAGTATTATATTATATATTAAAACCATACTTAGACAATAAAAATATATTACGGTTCTGTTTTTGATGTGGCAGGTTATATATAATTGTTATAAATAAGTGTTAAATAGATTTTTTGATTAGTTGTAGGTGATTCCATGGAAAATACCAAACCGAGAAATTAAAAGCATTGTTGACTAAAAAAAGAAACTAAAAGCACTGAAACATGGACACAATTGAATTTTGGGAAAATATGGTATGATTTTGTAGAGAAAACAAAACCATTAATTAATTTATGTCCTTTATAAATGGTATAGCTGGTTTCCAAAAAAATAAAATTTCGTTGGTTTAATAATAAAGTTAATTGTCGATTTAGAAAAGTTAATGACCTAAAATTGTAATTTTTGAGGAAAACTAAGGGGTATAGCTTGTACTTCTGTTTTAATAGTTTAGATTTTTTACTTATGGCCCAAGTCTTTGTTAATGCAAATAGTTTTAATCTGCTGCGTTTGTGAAATAAAATGTATACTCGAGTCGTAAATAAATAATTTTGTAACAGGAACTCAAACTAAAACTTTCTTAAAACTGGACACAAAGTTAAAACGGGATCAGTCTAGTGTGTGAAGTGTAACTATATTCAAACCTAACCTAAAATCATTTAAACCGAATCGAAACCAAAGATTTTAAAATATCCATATGTGGTTAATTTTCTCGAAGAGAACCGAACCCAACTGGACACCAAACACTCTTTGTTAACTTTCAATAATTTTCTCCAGTAAAATAGAATAAATATAGTTTGCTTTTATCTATCTTAGTGGGGGTTATTGGTTCTAGTATTTTAATGGATTTAGAAATTTTAATAGATTTGGAAAATTTTGATAAATCCACTAATTTTAAAATCAAAATAAACAGATTTCATAAGAATTCAGATAGATTTCAAAATCAAGTAAGTTGATTATTATAAATCAACCAAATGGATTTACGAGAGATGACGGGTTTGTGAAGATGCAAACAGTCCTTAATCTAGATAACACTTTCTTCTATGTGAAGAAAAACTGTTAGAAATCCAAACCACAACATAATGGTGTGTTATTGGTTTGTAAATCCAAATCAAAGAAACGTTTAAATAGCAATAATCATTCGATCTAACAGAGAAGAAAGTAAAAAGCACCATCTACTACTCATGAAACAATTAATGACAGAAACAAACAAGAAACTAGGCAATCTCTCTATCTCGTTGAGTCGCTGACGTCAATGATTATCTTTGTTTAAAACAGTGAGCTGTCAATCTTCTTTTTACTCCCTCCATTCAAATTTTCATATATATACGACAGGGAAAAAGATCTAAGCAATGAAACGTGTCTTTTTTACTTTGAACCAATGAACAATCTTCTTTTTACTCCCCCCATTCAAGTTTTCATATATATATACGACAGGGAAAAAAGATCTAAGCAATGCAACGTGTATTTTTACTTTGAACCAATAAAACTTCTCTCTTTGAAGAGATTTATAGCCGTTGAGTTGATCCAATTCTTTTCAGATTCATATTGGATTGTTTGAACTACAATCTCCTTTCTGTATATTATCTGGGAAATTTAATTTTTTCAATGCCGAGAGAGTTATTGATTAGCTCATTTCAAATTCAGAAAATGAAGGCATTTATATTTTGAAGAAAATCAAGCACTACAAAATTTAACAAAGGCAGCAGAAAAACTAAGCTTGAAAAATTGTGGTCAGTTTTACTTGACATGTAATTTTACGTACAGATCCTGTTATTCAGGATGTCTTCATGAAGTTGGATGGAAAAGAGTCTAATGTTTGATGAGGTTGTAGCTATAGGCGGTGGGGTTCATGTCTCCATGAACAAGAAATATATTGTGATGTTTAGAGAATTTTTTTTTTAAAAGTCAATATCACAAATCCAAAGAGAATAACAATGTTTACCTTTGTATTTGTTCCTTTGTATTTTTAGTATAAAAACACCTACAAATCCATTCAAATATTGTTTCAAATCAAATCCTTGAATAAATCTTTGTTATTGAATAACACTTGATTTCAAAATATATTTTAAAATCATAAAACCAATAACACTAGATTTGAATATAGATTTTAAAATCATAAAACCAATAACACTTGATTTGGTTTAGATTTCTAAATCCACTAAAATACACAAACCAATAACACCTCCTTATTAAAACAAGTCCAAAGCTACTATCATGCTGATCAAACTCAGAGTATGATGAGTGTTTTCAAGAGAGGAAGAAGGAGACGAGTGGAAGAGATAACAGATGTTTCTGCTTATATCTCCAACCATAACGTTTTCTCTTATGCCGGTATGCTAACAATTGAATCTTTCTTTTGCTTTCATGTCCTAACTTTGACTACAATGTTCTGATGTAAACTTTGTGTGTTTCAGAAAAAAGGAAGCCAATGATTCCTAAACCTCAGTGTCCTGTTCCTGGTGAGATCAGCTGTTCCATTTTCTCAAAATTAAGATGAGTTGTTTTGATGTTGTAGCTCTAAATCTTATTATGTTAGATTTTGGTGCAGGCGGCAAAGCTACGGGCGAGGAAGATGAGAGTGAAGATGATTGTTTTGTTTCCGAGTCACATTGTTCTTCTGATGATCTAATAGGGAAGATACTGTGTAAAATTGATGAGGCGCAAGATAAAGCAAAGAGATTGAAGAAGCGTGTTGATGACCTGATGATGCCCAAGTCTCATAATACATCATCGATGCCTCGAACAATAGCTCGATCTAGGAGTGACTTTACGGCTCAGATTGGTAAGAAACATACACTTGTGGAAGCTCAAAATCAGAGAGAAGGGACTGTGCAAATTGGAAGGCAACGTATATCTGCTGATCATAGTGAAGATGTATTGTTGATACCTCAAGGTCCTCCTCCTTCTGTTGAAGTCGATGGTCAGTTTTTGGTTAACAGCTCTCCAAATCCTTATGGAGGACTAAGATTTCCCACGGTCGAAGATGTAAGTTTTGTTTAATGTTTTTTTTTTGTTATGGAGTTGAGAGAAAATCTTTGAGAATGTGGTTTGGTTGTCTCCAGCTGCTGATGGATGGAGATGAATATGAAGAAGAACCGGACAAAGAAGAGCTTGATCATTGTTTCATGAAGCTAATGAATGAGTTTGGAGGAGAGAAGACCATCATGTCAGAGGAAGAAGAAGAAGAAGATGTTATACCGCCTCAGTAAGAGGGCTTAAAACATCCTCCTCTCACTTGAATGAAAGCTCTTTCTCTATGTGTGTACAGAGCCTTTTGTCCTCATGCCAAAAACCCATTTCCATTTAAAAAAGCCCTCGGATAGTAGTAAAATTGGTGGTATATTATGTTCATTCTTCCCTCTCTCTCTACTTAACACTTTTGCATTTGGCTTTTTTCTTGAGAATTTTGAGACCACAACAGGTGTCTGAGTTTTGTCCATAGTTATTATAGGCTATTTTCATTGTTCTAAATCATAAGACCCTTTTATGATCCATAAAATTTCAAAATCTTTGTTAGCTTCTCATGTGGAGAATCCTTGTGACTTGTGCCCGATATTCAAACACACATATACATGCTATATTGGAAAATATTTTAATGATTTTTTCATGATTAGTGGATACATATTTCTTTACAGAGAGACAATACACATATGCTATGTTGGAAATCCTTAGAAAAACATACATCAACTTTACAAAAAAAAGAACTTGAGCATATCATGAATTTGGTGTTGGCCCACTCGTTGCCCACTCGTTGAACTTGAGAATAAAAAGAGAGTTTGTCTTCATTCTTGCGATCCTTCTTCTTCTTCCAATGTCTTTATTTTGTCTTTTCTATCTCTGTGTTCTCATGCTAACATGTGTCTCTTCTGACCAGCGCCCGCGCAAGAGTTTTGAGGGCCCATGGGCCAATTTTTTTTCATTCTTTTAATGAAAATTTAGTTTTTATATTTAAAAATTAACATAACAAAATTTTAATCTATTTATGAGAATTTGTGATAAACCTAATCATAAAATATATTAAATAAATTATAGTTATGAAAAATATATATATAAACAATTTTTTGTTAAACTAATTTCATGTAAAAAAATTTAAAACCAAAAATAAAAAATCAACACAAATTGCAAAAAAAAAAAATATTGGGCCCTTAATTTTGTGGCTCCTGGGGCGGTGCACCGTTTGTCCCTCCTCCTGAGCCGCCCTTGCTTCTGACATGAACGTCGTCCAAATCGCTCCGATGCCGTTGATGTATGGAGAGAAACGTCTATAGCATGAAACCTTGATCCGCAAGGTTTCAAGCTCACAGATTATCTACTCCTACAAGCACGCCGTTGAAGACTTCGCCGCTCGACTGACTTCCAGAGAGGTTGAGCATCTTCTCCTGCAGCCTGGAGTGATCGACTGGAACACTTCTCCAGCAATGGTTCTTCCAGCGATGTCATCGTCGGCGTCATCGACACGGGAGTCTGGCCAGAGAGCGAGAGTTTCCACGACGAGTGATATGGTCTACTGCCAAGAACTTGGAAAGGTGAATGCAAAGACAGCACGAATTTCACGGCGTCTCTCTGCAACCGAAAACTCATCGGCGCCAGATTCTTCTACAAGGGTTTCCAGGCAGAGAACATTCCCATCAATGAATCACATGAGCTCAAATCTCCTAGGGACTCCAATGGCCACGGGGGACACACTTCCTCGACCGCAGCTGGTTCTGCAGTGAAATGGAATGCTACCCTGCAGACAATTGATGTTCAGGTTTCAAATAATTGTAATGTGTAACTGGCTATGAGAAGTCTTATATAGATGAAGATGTAAACTATAATATGCCGTTAAAGACAACCAATATTTTTCATTAATATGAATAAATATTCATCACAACTTATTTTTATTTACTTCCAAAATCGTAATATAACTTATACATATCTAAGCAGTTGTATGCACTGTTTATAAAATTGTTGTATGTTTTGATTAAAAAAATACTTTAATTTTGCTATTAAATTTAGCAGTTTTTGCTCAATTTTTTATTTTACAATTTTCAACTATTTTATATTTGATCCGTCAACATCTTAGAAACCTTTTAACCCATTTTTAATCTTTCTACCATCGTTTATAAAAAAACCGTTGTATATTTTGATTTAAATTACTTCAACTTTTCTTTTCGATTTAGCATTTCTTGCCATTTTAATAGCTGAGTACCTTGTCTTGGTAATCAATCACCTGGATTGTAAAACAAAGTTACAATTAGGGACAGGAAACTATGGTAAAAAGTCAGAGGTATTTGTGTTTCTAAAGAAAAAACGTAGTAAAACCTCTGAACATTAGAGCACCTTTATCGACAAGAAACAATTAGGACAATACCGAGAGGAAATTAGGTGAATGCACCTGAGAAGGCCTTGAGGCAAGTTGCTGTAGTATTTTCACAATAAACTATACACAATATTAGAGAATTTTCATTGGGATATTCTCGTTAAGTGTTCTCACTTCTCATCATTAAACAAGTAATATAATCAAATGAAGAAAAACCATACCATGGAGTTCTAAAGAAGAGTTTTTGAGTAAGTTTTCAGTTTACATATAAGACTAATCACCAATGACACTATTAAATCAGAAAAAATATAGAATCAAAATCGGGCTGTTCTGATATGAGAACTTCATGACGGTTTGAATTCTGCATAAATTCTACGCGGTGAGTTTTTGTAAAAAGATTTTAAAAAGGAGTGAAAACTACTAGTTATAAGAAATACATAGGATTTTCTGCGTTGGTCTAGACCTTGACAGGCCATAGAGATTGGACTGATTTGAATAGTAGTATAAAGAGTCCTAAAGTGTGGGAAGATGAAGAACTCTTTCCTTCTGCATGATTCAGTTTGATCTTTGTTTTGATAATTCCCAATAAGTTGTTCTATTTACTCTAATAAGATAAAATACTTCGTTTGGTTATTTTTGTTTCCTATAATTAGAACTTACAAGTAACTAGTATGAAATCTTGACATATATGAAACGGTGGCGGAAAAAATGTTTTCAGAGCTATTCTGTTAATTAACATGCCTACCAGATGAATGGTTTCAATTGGTATCAACGTTTTTTAGCTTCGATTACGTAAAAATAGTTAACTTCGTCTCTCAGTATGCTTAGAAGAAACATTCTGAAAAGGAATCTGATTCTGAGATGATTCTATAAATGTAGCATAGCACTCACTATACCAGCAAATATGCAACCGATCTCCATATGTCCAAAGAATAGTCATAGTCCTGTAAATCCACTACAAATTCGGGTCCCTTGGAAGTATCTGACATATGAGATAACATTTGATCAAGCTATTCATAATGACTCCATATTGTATATAGTTTTAGATATTAAAAAAAATGTGATAAGTGATAACAAAACACAGATGTTGGATGATAAAACTCAGCAGAGAGGCCCCAAACTATTAGGCGAAGTTTGCGTAATTCATAACATTGTGTGGCTTGACATCTCTGTGCATTATATTTATACCTTGTGAGTGGCAAAAGTCTATTGCCTACCACATCACATGCCAAGAGGAAGCAGGAGAAAGACGATTTGCATATATCATTCAGTGCGCTCTCCTGCACTGGATTATTACCTTTAGTGGACATTATATTATTATATTTACTCAAAACGCAGCGTTTTATTATCTGTCTTAAACCCTAAAAAGAAGCTTCACATCCGTTTATTTCCCCGTCATTCATCATCTCCCTGCCTGCGCCTCTCTCTCTCAAACTTTCAGGTAAGCTTTCTTCTTCCAGCACTGCTTTCGCATCGTTCGTAGGCTTAAATTCTGACGATCTCGTATCGATAGACAAACCCTAGTTGCAAAGGTCTGACCTTTATTAGTTGTTAGCTCACAGACAATCATGGGGAAGAAGAAGTTCATCGACAAGAAAAAGGCGGCGACTTTCGAGCTCTGCCCTCGCGACACCTCAGACCCATTATACAGCGACGCACCTGGAGGCGATAAGATCTTCTTACGAGTCGATCAGAACCCTGTGAACATCAGTGGCTTCACCGAAGAAGAAGGAGACAACAACAACAACTCGCAGTTCGACGACGCCCCTGAAGAAGGAGAAGAAGATTTGGCTTACGGCTACTCCAGCTTCGCGGGTTCGAGCAGCAACCCTTTGCCTGCTGATGTGAGGAAGGAGATTCTCGAGTTGGGTTATCCCGATGATGGGTATAACTACTTGGACCATCTGAGAGAGATCAAGAACACTGGCGGCGGTTCTAACTTCTACGCTAACCCAAAGTTCGAGGGTGAGTATCTGCCTCGTGATGTCAAGGCTTATGATGCCTCTCGTGTTAAGGTGTCTGGTGTGGTGGTGGATGGTGGTGATGATGATAAGTTGATGTATAGCGTGGCGTCCAAGACTGTTAACGTTAAGGTGAAGAGAGCTATTGATCCTGAAGTGGCTGCTTTGCTTGAGGACAGCGACGGGTCTGAGTTTGGTTCTGACGTTGAGGATTTGGAGGAGGATTTTGTTGTGCAAGCTAATCTTGCTCAAGAGGGTGAGGGGTCTGGTGTGGGCAATGAGGAGGTGGTGTTTGCTGATAAACCTGTGGCTGAGCACAACCCGAGAGTTCCTCGTCAGATTGATGAGTTGTTTGATCAGCTTGAGCTTAATGAGTATGGAAGTGAGAGTGATGACAATGATGGTTACATGTCTGGAGATGGAGAAGAAGAGTTCAGAGCGCCGCAGAGCGTTGGTAATGATCTTATTTACGAGAAGCCGAAAGATTATGAGCTCGATGAGAAGTATATGAACCCTGCGGATCTGTTGAAGAACAGTGACTCTGTGAAAGATAAAGAGGAGCTAGAGTACATTATCCGCAGGTCTGTGCAGTACGGTGAGAACTTGGTTAACGGCAATGAAGATGAGTTTGTGGAGGTGGTTGAAGAGAGCAGCGACGAAAGCGAGAAGTGGGATTGTGAAACCATAGTCACGACGTACTCGAATCTCGATAACCACCCTGGTAGAATCTGTGATCCAGATAGAGCTAGGAAGAAGCTGAGCGAAGCACTAGCTAAGGCAAAGAGTGTGAATGGGAATGGGAGTAGAATCATTACCCTCCAAGGGAAAGAGAAGCTTCCGGTAGAGTTTTTACCAGGTAGGACGAAAGCTGAGCAAACCAGCGTCAAACCGAAAGCTGAACCGGTCAAGAGGAAGACTCATGGGCAAGAGACGAAAGAGGAGAAGAAAGAGAGGAAAGCTGCTGTGAAAACAGAGAAGAGGGAAGCGAGGAAGATGAAGAAAGAGACAAAGGAGCTTTATCGGTATGAAACGCAGCGTGCTCAGAAAGCTGTTGCTGTTTCTGGTCCATCTTCTATTCCTCTTTAAGGTAATGTTCTCAGAGACTCTTCTGTTAAAACCCCAGTTTTTTTATATCGTTTCATGTAATATCTTGTCTTTTGTTCAAGATTTTGAATCTCTTTTTGTATGCGGACGTCTTTTACCTTTACTATTAAAGTTTCGAGAGAGTGATAGAGCTTGGATACAAGATTTATATTCTGGCTTATTTATACACCCTCTCTTTTCGTATTTAGTGGCCATGCATCACTCTGTGTTCATGTTCAACAACAAATGTGTGAATGTTATATATCAAGCTATATAAAATCTTGGAACTATTGATGATCAAGCAATAATGTTGGTTTATAAAGATGCTTGATTGCAAATCAAGCATCGTTATCAGTATACTACATTTTCCCGGAGGTACACAAGCATTCGAGCTAGCCATCATCCTCTATACTCTGCGACCATTTACTATGCTATTGCTCATTTTGGGTCCAAAAGGTAAAGTCTACTTGATTTGTTTAAAGACTTTGTTAAAAGGCCTCCTAACCAGAGTTACATTAATTACGTAGTATACATTAATTGATTAAATTCGGATATGAAACTTTGACTGATTTTATAGTAATTCTTCTCTCAACCCAAATATCACACAAACTTTGACATTTAACTTTAAAAAAGGTCTGACCCACATTTTATACAATTATATTTACCAACATGACTCTTCATCTAACCTTAATCTTGTTACGCGATGCAATTAGAATTTATTCACCTAAGAAATGTAGCACCATCAAAACATCAGCATCTAACCTTTACAGCATCATTAAAAATTATTCACGTGATCTTTGTATCATCGTCAGGAAGAGACTTTTAACACAAGTCTCTAAACTCTTAATCGGGAAATCACCTTGGAAAAATTCCTCCGACAATCGAACATCCATGATCTTAATCGGGAAATCACCTTGGGAAAATTCCTCCGACAATCGAACATCCATGATCTTATTGACTGCTCCCTACCACATATGTCCACTTTCTCTTAGATGTGTAGACTTATTGAATTTGAAAGATACTTTATTTTATTTTTAACAGATTTTTGTCATCCCGATTTTTATACTAACTATTGGGTTTTTTTTTTAACTCATGTCCGACCTTTCTACGACAGATTAATATGATATAGTACATTTAGACTCAAAAGATAAAGTCCATATGGATTTATCTTTTGTCTCATTTTCCAAAAAATCTCTTCCTAATCAGAATTAGACATTACTTATATACTATACACTATTTTTTTTCTAATTTTTTTATGTAGAATTCACAACAATTTGTATAACCAAAGAAAACTATAATTCAACATATCATATCAAAAGCATGGCTACAATGTTATGTATATTTTATGTAATATTACAATATCTACCATTAATCAATCACAATTTTTTTTTCTATTTATCTTTGTTTTCTTATTTCATTTTTAGTCAAATATTTTTTATACCATTATGATTCACCCAAATGATAATATCAAAAAATGTGCATACATATGTTATATTCTACAAAAATCAAATGAACATGAATTTATTTCAAATTATATAATTTTTTACTAATAAGGTATTATAGTTCTATTTATATTACTTTTATAGAGTAACATGTAGAAATATTTATAAAAAATTAGTGATACAATTTTATTTTTCTATTTTTCCTTTTATTGTAATTTATCTGTATTTTGATCAATATGATTCAGTCAAGTAGATATATCAAGAAAAGCATACATATTTTTTTATATATGCCATATTTTAAAATTTTGAGACGGCTACGAATTTGTTTTAAAATATTTAAATTGTTATTAACAAAAATGTCTAGTCCTGTTATAGATTATGTTTATAGAATAACACATTTATAAGGCTGAATCTGTATTTTCCATTTTTATTTGTGGAATTTATTGTAATCTATGTATCACTATTTAAATTTTATAAAGAGACACATATTTCTTAAAATAAATAAAAATCTTTACAATGATGTTCATATTATCTCATAGCTTTACTAAATGTAAATACTATTCTATCTGTAGAATAGTATTTTTTTCTCAAAAACTACTATTCTATAAAGTATGTAACAAAATTGTATATCATACAAACTCTACACGCAAAAATAATCAAATTTTCCAATTTTATATAAAATGTCACTTTCCACTATATAACTATTATATATGATTTTATGTTTCATTTTTTTTCATATAGACACTACACTAATTCATTCTTCTAAATTTTCAATAAAACTACTAAAATTATTTTTTTAAAATTGCATGTGGCACTTGCCCCATCTAATTATCACCTAGGTCCGCCTCCACATCACAACTCGAAATGAATTGCAGCGAGTCACGTTTTTTTCATTTAAATCTTTTAATCGATTAGCCATACAATCCAAGCAATATGTAGCTACTCAAAATTATTCAAATCAATAACAAGAACATAAATTTTATTTAAGACCACATATTTCAACTCACAAACCATATTATCGTTCGTAGGGTTGCCTTTTTAGAATATTAGACAGGCATTTGCATAGTTTCAAAACATATAGTATATGATTGTATGGGTGTAGTAAATATCCTTTACAATCTTTCTTTCTTTTTCTGGTAAATATCTTTTACAATCTTCATTTTTGGTTTTTTTCCCTTTCAAGCAAACTAACAAAAGACCACCGAATAATTATTTTCTACATTTTTGGGTTCAACTGTACCCAAGTAGCTCTTGATGACGTTAACAGTTGTCAACACAACCAAGGAGCGTGCCTACTGCCTAGCACAATCTGTTTGTGATATTATTATATCGATAATGTATATTCCTAAAATACTTTATATCTACGACGAATAAAAAATATCATTTATAAGAAATCCCTTTCAAAAACTTAAATTTTATAATTATATTAATTTTACATTTTAATTGATAATTATTTTAATGTATAAAATCTATGTATAAATCTATTTTATAATATTCTGTTTTATTTTTACTATATTAAATATTTTACAAAATATATAAACTCATTTTATTTTTATAATATTATATTTAATTTTGTTACTGATCTTTACAAACTTAATATCTGTGGATATCTTAATGTTTAGAATGGTATAACCCGAAATTTTCGAATATATATATTCCCTCCGTTTTATAATAAGAGCTGTTTAAGGTTTTATGTGTGAGATAAAAAATATGAAATTTTCTGTTTAACCCCTAACATATTTTTTGTTTGGTTTTATTAATTAATGAATTAAAAATAAAGATAAAAATTTGAAACTGAAACATATTTAATAATACAATTGATCAAATAATATTTTAAAATTAAAACAACACTTAATATAAAACGAATGGAGTATTAATCAGTTCCGGCCATAAGTCCTAGCAATCCTTGCAGAAATGATCTTTTCCTACAATAATGCTCTCATTTCTGTAACGACGTGCAAGCCACATCTTCACACTGCGTGCTTGTAAGTTATTTTTACGGTTTTACTACCTCTTTTTGTTTCGGGAATCCACTTTACCTTCAGCAGATTAATCCGTATGCATATTACACAATTATACAATTGAACTAAGCAAGTAAGGCAATTAAATGGCGGTGGTCATTTATGTATTATTCTCATTAAGGAACTCTGCGGTGACTTTCAACTCACGTAAAAAAGTTGTTTACAGAAGTACTATAATTAATTCCATCATGTTAACAAGTACGAACGAAAATGACCATGGAACGGCGTGGTGCATTTAACCAAAAATCGAATAATTACTTCAAAAGCCTAAAATAAAACAAATGGATGTTCTTTATTGTTTTATTTGAAAAATTTGAATAATATGATATATTCTTTAAACCCATCACTATATAAACCCTTCATCGTGCAACTTTTTCCATCATCAATTCAAAACAACTCTTCTTCTTGTGTTGGCTCAACTTCTTTTCAGCTCTATTTCTCGTTCTCTCTCTCGCTCTTTGTCCAAAACATGACTCGCTTCAATATGGTTCTTGTCGTGGCCCTTTGCCTCACTATCTCTGCCTTCCCTGAACAAACCACCGCGCAACTAAACCGCAATTTCTACTCCAAAACTTGCCCCAATGTCGAACAAATTGTTAGAAATGTTGTTCAAATGAAAGTTAAGCAAACATTCGTCACCATCCCTGCCACTCTCCGTCTCTTCTTCCACGACTGCTTTGTCAATGTATGTTTTCATATCCTTTTTATTATATTTCATTGACCATATGATTGTTTCTCAGTTCTAGTTTGGTGTGATTAATTTACATTATAGGGCTGTGATGCCTCGGTCATGATCCAATCCACGCCTACGAACAAGGCGGAGAAGGATCATCCCGATAATATTTCATTGGCCGGAGATGGATTCGATGTGGTCATCCAAGCTAAGAAAGCCCTTGACGCTAACCCTCATTGCCGCAACAAGGTCTCGTGCGCCGACATTCTAAGCTTGGCCACCCGAGATGTCGTTGTTGCTGTGAGTAACTAAATTTAATCCTTTTTTTTTGTAACCAAAGAATTATAACCCAAAATCAGATAACTATTCAGTATCTACCATTCTCATATAAAATATTTATAGTGGTCAAAATAATAATTCTAAGTATATTGCATTGCTTTGTATTTGAAATGTTTGATGAAAATAAGGTTTTATGCATGTGTAGGCTGGAGGACCATCCTATGAAGTTGAACTTGGTAGGTTCGACGGATTGGTATCAACTGCATTTAGCGTCGAAGGGAACTTACCGGGACCTTCTGACAACGTAAACAAACTTAATGCTCTTTTCAAGAAAAACAATCTTACCCAAGAAGATATGATCGCTCTTTCAGGTAAAACTATATAATATATAACATATTATGTATCGAGTACGGTCTATTTATATCATCAAAATGCATATAATACGTACATTCATAATGTATAGCGGCCCACACCCTTGGATTCGCACATTGCAGCAAGGTATTCAATAGAATTTACAACTTCAACCGTACCATCTCCGTTGACCCCACCCTAAACATGACATACGCCAAGGAGCTTCAAATGGCTTGTCCTAAGAATGTGGACCCGAGAATCGCCATCAACATGGATCCAGTCACGCCCAGAACGTTTGACAACGTTTACTACAAGAATCTTCAACAAGGCAAAGGTCTCTTCACCTCCGATCAAGTTCTCTACACGGACGTTCGTTCAAGGCCCACCGTTAATGCTTGGGCAAGAGACTCTCCATCGTTCAACCGTGCTTTTGTGACCGCCATGACCAAACTCGGCCGCGTTGGGGTTAAGACCAGCCGCAATGGAAACATCCGTCGTGACTGTGGTGCATTTAACTAGACATCAACATCATTTATTTTTATACTTTTTTTGTAACTGAGGCTTTCAACATTATTTACTTTCGTTTGACTAATCTTTGAACGTTAATTTTGGTTATGATTGTCTATTATGGTTTTTCATTTTTGGGTGTTTTCCTATATTTATAAAATAATTATTGTCTTTTGTTTGTTGAGATTTGCTCTATTTCGTATCATTCACTTTTTCATTCATGAGCTACATATATATATATACATTATTGTCAACCATATTGAAAACATTTATTCTAGTCCTCTTTTATTTTCTTTACACTACATATCTTTGCCTAAAGATGATTTTCTTTTTAAAAGAAAGTTTGCTAATAGACGATGTGAATGATTGGTTGGAAGATATCTATGATTTATCTGTAAAACTTATGTTGCAACATAAAACAGCTATAAAAACGGTCATATATATTGTTGGAATTGTTAGGACACTTTCATCGGAAATTCATCGGAAATTGAATCTTTTCAAAATATTTGAAACGGTCAAAATGTTGTCGGAGTTTCGTCATTCCGACGATATTCCAACGAACTTGAAAATTTAAACCATTTTATTATTGTTCCACAACGGTCATATAATTCCCTCGATTTTTTCTCGGAATAGCCTCGAAAACTTCCAACAATTTGTTGTTTCTCGTAATTTCGTCGGATTTGTCCGATGAAATACCAACGAATGTCAATATTGGATTTTCATCAGCATGTCCTCGGAATGCGATCAGATTTGTCCGACGGATTTGTTCTCCATCAGAACGTCCGTCAGAATTTAACTTGTTTTCTTGTAGTGATTTTCAACCATATTGAAAACATTTATTCTAGTCCTCTTTTATTTTCTGTACACTACATATCTTTGCCTAAAGATGATTTTCCTTTTAAAAGAAAGTTTGCTAATAGACGATGTGAATGATTGGTTGGAGGATATCTATGAAAATTTATCTGTAAAACTTATGTTGCAAGTGACTTCGTTGTTGTTATATAGATATATTAATGTAGATTTTTTTACAGAGATATTTGATGTAGTTATTTTGGTTGTAGCCGTAAGTTTTTTGCTGTAAATATTTTAAAATAATATATGTGAGTGTATATATAAAATAATTGTTTTATATCAATTAAAATACTTTATATTAATAAGCAAAATATAAATTATCAATTTTACTATTATTTAATGTAACATATAAATGACTTCTCACTAAGATTATATATTAAAAAAATTAAGGCTTAGATTTTTGAATTGGGCTTAAAGTTTTAAGAATTTGGATTTATTGGTTTATGATTTAGGGTTTAGGTTTAAAATTTAAAATTTAAAAGAACTATTTTAAAACTATTTATTTATATTAAATATACTATTCATTAAGAATAGTTTAGTCTTTTACTCTTTATTCTTTAACGAATGTTAGTTGTGATTAAACTATTTTGTGCTTTTAGTGAGAATTTTCCATAACTTTTTTAATTTTGACTAAAAGTGAATCTTTTAATGGCCCATAAATTTTGGTCCGTTGATAAGTAGTATCGGGACAGTATTCAGTTTGTTAAATTCACAAATTCTGTGTTGAAACAATCTATATAGAGAAAATGCACATGGAAATCTAGAGTAGAATTAACTAGGCACGTACAAAAATGTAAAATATTCCTGATAAACTATGTACTGAATGAAGGGAGGAGATTATTTTGCCTCAAGTTCACTTACAATATTCGCGCTTTATTTTTTTTTTCTTTTGAAAAAGATATTCGCGCTTTCGAAATAAACTTTGTATAAAGTGGAAGAATGTAATTGTACCACTTGTCCAGATCAAAATGCAGACCAAACCAACCAACCCGAATTGTTAGATCAACTTGTGTTGTAGACTTATAGCCAAATCGAAACACAACAACGTTAGGCACCCGGACAGGAGTGTTCCTGAGATGTTGGAGGTTCTAAACATTTTAGTAAGGTTTTATTAAATTTTTTTTTTACAAATTTAGAGGCCTTTTTCAATGTAGTTTTTTTAAAAAAAAATTGGGGATCAGAAGCCAATGTTTCATCTTGCTGTGCTCAGGACCGCCCCTGCTTGAAGGTTAATCAAATCCAAGAGATATTAAGAATTCATTATTGTATGTGAATTCGTTGCATCTCGTTTTATCAGAGACAAGTCTTAAGCAAAGTCATCAAGCTCAGTATAGTATCTTAAGCCCATTTGTTTAGGGTTCTTTTTATTGATGTTATGTGTTTTAGCTTTGTAACCAAGGCTGCCGTGAGGAGCTTCTTCACTTTCCTATCTATGAAATATTATCAGATTATTTAATTAGCTTCTTGAAGACAACTAACTGCTTCTTGTGTCAATAAGCTCTATCTCTATGAGCATCAATTTCTCTTTGTTCGAGCTTTGCTTACACGTTGAACATAAATCAAACCTAAGCAACACAAGTATAGTCAATTGGGCTTAATAAAAATAATGGATAGTGGAATTTTCAAGCCCGTTTGAACTTTGAACTATCTATCCCACGAGTCAACACCTCATGTACCCCTATCTTTCTAGAGACACCTATACCCCTCACTAGTCTCTTATACCCCTTTTTCATAATTCTTTTTTTTATCAAAACCCAAATTCCCAAATTAAATCTTCCCCACGTTTCAAAACTAAACAAAAACCCCTATAAATTAGTGAACCCATGGGTAAGTATTTAAGTTCTATACTTTTCAAATTTGAAAAAAAAAATATTTTAAAATCATTTTTAATCATATTTTGATGATTTTCACAAAAATATGTAAAAACAGTTTTTCGATTTTTGAAATATTTTTATCAAATTCTATAAATCAAATAAAAAATATTTACGTTTTCAGTTTAATTTTATGATTTTTTATTTGATATATAAAATTAAAAGAAAAAAAGTGTCCAATAGAGATTCACATATGACATATAGAAGTATGAGAGGAATTGACTCCTATCCCATCTACTTTCTAATATAGCAAAAACAATGGATAATACTCCAAAAAACGTATTACTCTTTTCAAGTTTTCATAATCTATAACTGAACAACAATTGTTTTTTAAAACTTATTGTTCATGTTAAAGTCTTATGTTAACTGTGCTGGGATTGGTTCAACTTACACCAAATTCACATTTAATAAATATGAATTTAACTGATTAGTCATTGTCTCCTTCACCTTTGACAATAAAATGACAAATCGTTATTGCCTTACTGGCTGGTTAGCAAGGCTGGTTAGCATCTGGTAACGGTAACTGAGGAAAATAAAATTTCCAACTAAAAAATATATTAATAAACCGAAATCTCTTTTCTTATCTTGTCCAGGATTATAATTTTTCAAGAGCAGCTCAGACATTAACTTTAAAACCTCAATTACAAATATTTTTCTAGTCTCAAAACTTCAAATTTAAGGTTTTGAACAGTAAAATTTTATATGTAAGATTTTACTGTTTTATATTTGAAATTTATTTTCTCAGTCTATAATTATGTGTCTTACAAATAACCATACTAACTTTATATTTACCATTTTAGTTTTTATAATTTATACTTTATAAATATTTTACATATAAAATGTATGATTCGATAAATTTAAGCTTGTAATCTACATATAACTAACAAATAATTTAGATATTATTTTAAAATATACTAGTTGATTTTGGATTAGAACATTACAAATAGTTATATTGAGTAATTTAATATTTCACTTATAATTTATAGTTTATTTGTGTCTATGAAATTTTAATTTATTATAATATAATGTTAATGCTATTTTTAACTCTTCAATATATACTTTATTATTTGTAATACTCTTCAATATATACTTTATTATTTATAAAAAATTACAAACTATTATTAACATTTGAAATTTTTTTTAATTTTGATTAATTTTAAAAACTATAATGCAAATAAAAATAAATTTAAAATCATATTTAAGATTTTAACATTAGAAAAAACACCTTCAAATCGTAAATTTGATGTTCACCAAACCTCAAAATTAAGATTACTCTTCAAGATTAATTCATATATATAGTTCCATGTAAATATGGTGTACAAGATTAGTCAAAGGTCAGAGGCTATAGTGGGACCCAAATGTGAAGAGTGGATAATATGTTCCAGCGATGAGGGAACCAGTCACGTGTCGGATACATTTATTAAAGTCCATGTCGCGATCCTCTTCAAATCTTTACTGATCCGAGCTCCTCTAAAGTCTCGTGTAGATTTACTTAACTACCCTTCCCGCAAGATTAGTAGACTAGATCTGCAAACGATATTGTTAGTGACGTTATATAATCTAATGATATTATAAAACTTGATCAATCAAAAATTAAAGAACTCGACGTAGAAAACGACATGTATAATCTTATTTCATACAGTATATTATTATTATCAAACTCTTTAGGGCTTTAATAAATGATATCTGAAGTGTAAATAAATGTACGGCCAATAAAAGCTTTGAAGGGGCAAGATGGCTCTTGGTTTTCTCCTACTACTCGAAGAATGATCATCACACAAAGCCCTAAATTTGGCTCTTCCTCAACGAAAAATGTAAATCAAGTCTTATGATAATCTTACTTAAAAAACAATAACAATTCATTGAAATAGCAGAAGCTAACTTGAGAAAAATAAAGATAATAAACAATATATAGATACATATCAATCGTGGAATCAATAAGAATACTATGTATTCTTTTAAAAGTCCACATATACAAAATGTATGGGGATAATCAGGACATGAGGTTCAGTTAAAGAAGAAGCAAAAGTTTGTTATTTCCACAAAATTTGTAGCAGAAGTAAATACGTATATGAGATATATCACTTTGCAGTAATGTATAAAATCGTTTGAATAGCATCTTATGTATTAAATCTTTTTGAGTGATATGATTAAAAATGTATAACATACTTTATTTATGCTATATTAATGTAGTAATCTAATTTATAAAATCTTAAACTATACTAGTTATAAAATATGTTTAGAAGAAAATTTCATTATATTTATTCTATATAAACGTGTGCATATAGTTGACGTAAGAGATCATGTAATTTCAAAACATTTTAACATAAAGTTTCACCTATTTTGAGTTTTTATTCTGAATTTTGTGTGAATATCACCACATCGTTTTGTTTAATATTGTTTTTCATCTTCATGCTTTTCTCTTGGATCGTTATCAGATCTTTATTTTGTTATCATATGATATTTACGTTACCTTTATTCTCACTTATTTTTTGTCGGCTAGTTTTTCCGTATTAATTTATGTCTCATTTTAAACGACTAAAGAAACTCATGTTTAGGCTTAAATTCTTAATAACTAATGTTTTTTGTATTCGAAAGAAAAGTTTAAGAAAACATCAAGTGGACTCACACCGACTCTAGGTGGAAGAGGTGATGAATGTATTTGGGCCCATCAGAAACTGCGGCTCCTCGTGGCTTTCGGCATCAAACATGAATTGCTGATGTTATTGTATTCTCATTTTATTTGGTGGAGTCATGTTTATCCAAATTAGTATTTTAAACTGTAAAGAGAATGGTTGAGTATAATTAGCTCCATCAACGTAGTAAAGAAAGATGAGTTCCATAAATTTTGTAAATTCATGATTAGACACTGATTAGGTGTAATGAACGGACGAGACTGAAAGAAGGAGAATGTAAATAAACCCCACTTTCATGTCCCGCTATTCGAGAAGATCTTTCATTAAAATCCTCAGATAGCGGAACACTATTTCTAAAGTCAGAATGGAAGATTATTTTGAAAAAATAGTTGTATATTTTAATTAGTTGTGCAAAGACCCTCATTGTTTTCCTTTTTTGAAAAATACATTCTCGCATTTTAATCCTATAATTTCAAAAGTCATCTGCAATGTAATCCATCATGTATTTGACGAAATCATGTTTTAAAATTTTCTGTAAAATCAAACATGATTTAATGCATTGTTTTAGATTTCAAGTGCGTGAGATTATCTACCAATAAAAAGATCTACTTTGCGGTTTTACTTTTCAGCCAAAACAAAATCTGGATCATTATAACATTTTGGAAGTATCTAATATATATATATACAAATATATATATATATATATATTTACTCAAGGAAGTAGCTAATATTAGAAATAACAAATTGATGATAAAAAAAACTAACAAATTTCCACACCCTAAATCTCCATTCTATATATCGGTAAAAATGAATTGCAAATTGCTTAGAAAATTAGGATTGGGATAAGAAACGTACATATAAACATGATTTGTTTCTTTAGCATCTTATATTTTTAACTAGTTTTAACACATACTAAATATTTCAAACGGCACAATGTTTTTAATTCATTCATTCATTAATATAAACTTCGTTCAAGGAAAAATGTTAGTAGTTTTGAGAATTATTTTTGAGTTTATATGACCTTCATTTTTTGAATCGAATGTTTATCTTGCAAAGAAAACTAAAGGTTCCTTTACACTGAACCTTTTTCTAACATATCCATTTGTTCTTGCCAACTATGAATCGAATATAGCATTCGAAATAAATAAAGCAAATTCGTTTTATTAAATTTTCCAGCTTGTTCTTATGCAGAAAAAATGACAAAATCTTCTCTGTTTTTTTCGTGTCCACTAATCATGTTTAAAATTTAATTGTTAAGCTGAGAGGGTTTGTTGATGATAGATCGTGAGAAAGTTTGGAGGGGACAAAACTAAAGAAATTTAACAAGTTTATATAAAAAGACATTAAAAAGTCAGGTGGTCAGAAAAAGAAGGGAGAGTGACGTGGACCACAAGCATTTGTTTGCCAATTGGTGGTTGGTCCGAAAGTATATTTTTAGTTGGTCCCACTTTACAAGATCTCCAAATCACTTCTTCTGTTCGAACATATATCTCATTTTCTTTTCTTTTTTTTGTAACGCACATAATATCTCATTTCCAAACAATTTTTCACTTTGCTTGGGATAGAACTTGACAAGTCTCATTATTACAAGCAAAGTCACTGTTGATCTACAATATACTATATTACTTTGTATATTTCACAATTTTGAAGTTTCAATGTTTTATTTTTCTCATACAGTTTTGACTAATGCCAATAATCACTTAATATTACTAATCCACCAGTTAAGTTACTAACATAGATTTTAATTTTGTGTATTTCTCGTAGTCCCTCTGTGTTTTAACAAAAAAAAGGTGGTTTATAAAGATATATGTTTGAATTTTTCTATGTTATTTATTAGTTAATATCGACAAATTGTAAATTTCTAAAAAACTAATTGTTACTTGTTAAAATACTATTAGTTTGAAATTATGAAAATGGCTAATTCTAAACAATGATGTATTTATAATTAAATATTAATATACTTTAACAGAACAGAAAAAAACACCTTTTAAAATAGAGAGAGTATTAACTATTAAGTAGTGTTATTAACTAGGTTACATGGAAGCTTCGTCATACGTCCGCTTCATGTTTCGGAACCAGAATCGGAATCGGAAGCTTGTGGAAGTTCTCGGAATCTCGTTTCCAATGCGCTTCCAAAAATACCTCTTTAAAAACACGTTGGAAGCTTACGATTCCATTTTTGAATCACGCTTCCGTTTAAAAAAAAATACAACGTCATAAGTAAATAAAAATATAAGAAACATTGTTTTTGTTTTTATATAATAGTGAAATAGACAATATAAATAAACAAATATTAAAACTAATATTATAAATTATCTTTATGCATTGAGGGTTTATTAGAGATATATCATATACATATTCAAATATCTTGTTAATTATTTTACGAAATATTAAAATAATTAGTATAATAATATTTTAAAACTTAATTTATATATATTTTCACTGTTTTAGCATTAAATCAATTAAAATTATTATAAATGAATAAATGTTTTATTTTTAATTTGGATGTTCTAATTTTTAGTCATATTTGTAATTTTATATTTTAATATGTATATATATACACACATATAAATATACGCTTCCGATACGTTTCCGCTTCCTAGTTTTTTTAAAAATCTCGCTTCTACGCTTCCATATGATTCCGCTTCCGCGAATCCGTTTCCGTTTCCATGTAACATAGGTTATTACAACAAATCTTACTGTCATATTCGAAAAAGATACGTTTATTAGACCAAAACAGTAAGATTTTGTAATCGTAATTAGTCGCTGGATTATCCTGTTTTTATTAGTTTGACATTTACCGATCTGCTTTAATATCAACGAATCCTAAAAAGATCATGTTTTATATAGAATTATTATCGGTGTGTAAGAAAATGTTATTGGTCTATTTCATTGTTTATACGCCATCATCCACAAAGCACAGTAGATACCTTATTATTTTTTAATTAAACAATATGTGAATTAAAAGAAGAAGAAGAACAAGAAGAACAAGAAGAAGAAGAAGAAGAAGCAGAAAAGGAAAAACGAAAGATGAAAAGTACTGAAGATTCCACGAAAGTAAGTAGTAAACGACTCTTAGCATCGTCCAAAAGCCGCCTCTCCCCTCACATAAAGCGGCTTTACCCCAACTTTCTTTGGTTCAATCCAACTACATGAATTATATAATCCATCCCTACTTATCATATTACATATTATACTAATACGATGTTTTTGTACTTCATGTAGTGCACCTAATCCTTATTGTTTTGTTCTTAGGGTTAGTCTAAACTATCAAGTCTATCAACTATGTATTCATACGCTCAACATACTAAGTATACGCCAATGAAATTGTATTTCACACTATCAGAATACGCGGCGATACCTGCCATTTAGTTTGAGAGAGGGTATAAAACTTTGAGATGTTAGAGTATCCTCATTGATCAGTTTCTTGGAAATTATATCATAGATAAAAATAATTAGAAAAATAGAAAAGGAAAAATATAAGTGTCTTTCCTTTCAGAGATTTTGAGAAAATTTTAAGAAATTTCTCAGTATTTATTTATTTTTTAATATATAATTTAAAATTAAGAAACAAATACCAATACTGATGCCTGATGGCCTTACAAAGCTTCAAAGTTGACCCGAGTGAAGTGAAGAAATACAAAATAATATAAAGTAGCAATAGTTATCTTATCATGTATATATATATATATATATATATATATGTGTTAATCAAGATTACTATAAAATATCAACATGTGTATCTTAAATCTTCAATCATGCGTGTATACGCAAATGCAACATTGGCCGTTGTTTCGTTTGGAAGATGTGTATTATGTTTATGCTGACTTCACCCATGATTATTAGATTTATAAAGTAGCAATAGTGTCTATGCTTAATTCTCTGATTGTTATTATCATTTATTGTTTGTATATAATATTCATTCATCGTACACATTACCAACGACTCATCATCATTACTCTGTCAATTACTTTGGTTAATTTGTCATAATTAAGCAGATAGAAAAAAAAATAATCACTTAATTTGCCAGTGTGTTAATTTTCCAAAATATTAATCCACGAAGAGGCAAAAAAAGTTTATCAAAATGACATTTTTAACCTCAAAAAAAAACAAGGCCGTTCAAGCGAAAAGGTTGAGCAACTTTGCCGTTTCTCCTCCGCCGCGTACAAACCGTTCACTGGCAATGTCATCCAGAAACGGCGCCGTTGTAACGGATTCCCCCGAGTACAACGAAGGTGTTTCTGATCGACGCGTTTCCTCTTTAAACGGTGTCGTTTTAACCGGAAAAGTAGGGAATAGAGAGAAGTCTAGCTCCGACGACGGTCGTTGCTGTTGTGGTTGTTGTTCTGACGCTAATCGTCTCCGTTTGGGCGGAGAAGCCGTCGATCTGGACCTGGAGCTCGAGAATCTAGAGTGGTGGTAGATGTTCCGATCACCGGAATCGTTCATCATCCCCATGCAAATCTCCGATGCTTCGTCGGAAGTCGGCGACGGGAATCCCCCGAATCCGCCGTCACGTGTAAGTAGCTCAGGGATAGGTCTCAAAGAACCGCCGCGGAGCACCGTCTCGACCGCCGCTTGACAGATACTCCAATTCCCCGTCCACAGCAACCCGACGGCGCCGTTCACCGGATTCACGGTTCTTCCACACGCTTCGTAGAGCAAGGACTGAAACAGAGCTGCAAATGACCAAAGTACCCTTACAGCGATCAGGAAAACGGTGCCGTTTAAAGAGAAATGAAGATTTTAAGAGTGGTTGGTTTGAGTACAGTACCAGGGCACTGAGATTCCGGCACGGAGGAGATGAACGACATGAGACCAGCACGGCCGAAGAATTTGGCTACAAAGACGGTGGCGTGGCCTTGAGCTTCCGCTGATTCGATCCACTGGATACAGGGACGGAGGATGCAAGTCTCGCTGCAACCTTTCCGGAGAACACGACAACCATTGCAGCTCATAGTATCTAGATGATATTAATTAATGTTTTAAATTTTCTCCTGGTTTTGCTATTATCTGGGAGATTCACGAGTGTTTGAAGAAGAAGATGGTGATTTGCTTTGGATGCAAGAAAAAAATATTTGGAGAGAGAGAGAGATTCCGACAAGGTATTCAATGTTTTTGGAAGATGAAGCAGACCAATGTATATATATAGAGAGACACATTGATACTTGAGTTAAGGAATGGGCCATGCTGTGATTTTATTTTATTCTAAACATTTTAATTGGATGATCATTAATGGACGAGCCCTACTAATTTGCAAACAGATTCATCACAAATATTTCATATTTATTGGAAAATTGATTAAACTGTTCAAACAAGAAAATTTATATAAATAAATTAAGCAGGAAAAATGAATAAAATTGTAGTTTAAAATATTTTTAGAAAAGGAAATGGTGTGTGGTTGTTGACTAGTTGGTGATTAGGAGAGAGAAGAGAAAAAGTGAGATTCCAAGGTGAAGGGTGCAAACGGCTCCGTGTCTCCGCGAATGGCTATGTCTCCTCCACCATTGGTTCTTTTTTTTCTCAAACTTTATAAATTTGTCATTTACTATAATTCATATAAATGTTGCGTCATGCGTGAACGATCTCGAGTATCTGATGACAATTGTGAATTGTCAAACTAAAATAGCATTTCTATTTGTCCAATAATTTGCTAAACTCGTTAAACTAAACCTACATTTCTTAATCATCCCATGTATGCTTTTATAAACAACTAAGGTTCATGCACATAGAGTTTGTAAGCAATTTGCTTAATTTATCAAACCAATAAAATCGTTTGTTTAGGGTTAAGTCTAAGCTGGCCCTTCAACCAAACAAATCTCCACCAGCTGACCCTTAAATCATCCTTAAGGGTTTTGATAAGTTAGTATAAAAAATGGTCTAGAAGAAGGAGAGAGGCTTCTGCCAACGATGCTGTCTCACGTGTGTGACCAAAGCAAATATAATCTCTAAATATTAGAAAACAAAAGATATAAACATATAGTACTAATGTTTATTAATCTTTACTTCATGTAAGTGTATGCTTCTACTCTCTCGGAGTAATGCGGTTTACGGGCCCATTTTGATGGCTTACGTGGTTGTCATTACCGACTCGGCATTCGGCCACTTAGAACAACCTTAACGGTTGGGGGACTAGAGTTCTTATAAATGTGAAATTTAGCTGTAACACCCGGACCGCCCATGACTAATTAATATATATAGTGTTATTTGCAAATCTCAACTTTTTTTAATAAGCATCTAAAGTTAGTTGCATATACAAGAATAAAATTTTAGCTAGCAATTGCTCTGAGACTAACGAAGAGGATCATGGTAAGCCTCCAGCCCCACTTTCACTCAAACGAAGAGGATCAAGGCAAGCCTATATCCCCACTTCCTCTCACTACTCGAACCGACCAACCCTACGAAGATCAGTACCAAGACCGACATATTTCTTTTGTCAAATTTCGTCCCTCAAAAGGGGAGTTTGGATGAAAATATCTTTAATTTTCCAATGAATTGACATATTATACATCAGCCATGGACGGTTGGAACTGTTACAGTTCGGTTATTACCAAATAAAAATACACGAACCTTTGTAAACTGAATATTTATATGATCCAACACAAGAAATATTTGAGAAGGAAAAAAATTGTTGTCTTACAATTCATGGTATATGCAAATGACAAGAAATTCATGCTAAAGCTTAATCTAAAAATAAGTCAGACTACACAATTATTTCAAGATATTGTAGGGAGAATACACATCACACAAGAAAGTTCTTTTCGAAAATCAAGAAGTAGAAACAAAAGTTGTAATAAATTTACATCTTTATAGGTACTCACCATAAAATACGCACCCCTAAAAAAATATTTAAATTGAAAACAAAATTATCATATTTAAACTAACTGTAAATAGAGGTTTAGAGACGAATAAGTAGATAACTTAAAATAAATTGTTAAGAATCAAAGAAGTCATGTTGGTAACAAATACACTAATACAAAAACATATGAAGCTACTTAAAAAATAATTGAAATAATCTTTTAAGATGTTCATCGAATCTATCTAACAAAACCTACATGAAATTAAGTCTTCACCTAAACAGCAGCAACAAGATTTTATTTTAACAATTTTATAGATGTTATTGGAAGCTTTAGAAAAGAAGAAGCAGAGAAACTGAAACATACATTGGAAATATGACATCAACCCACATCAGAGCTAAGTTGATTTCAACTAAAACAAATAAGCAAAATATTTCATTAATATTTAACTTGTTCAAAACTATAAGAAATTATAACAAAATTAAGAAATATTTAACTTGTTCAAAACTATGTGAAAGTATATAAAAAGTGGCAACAACGGCGCGGTTAAAAACCTAGCTAGTAAACTTAAGAAATAAATAAAGAGAGATGAGATATGGTTAGTGAAATAGTTTAGCTCAAGATGAAATGAGCTACACAAAGAAAAAACAACACGCTTAAAAACCACACAAAAAAAAGCAATGTACGTAACAGTAAAATAAATTAGTCTGACCAACGAAATATCATTAATGTAGAACAACACATTTAAGTTAAAACACAGACACAGACATTTGTGTTTTGTGGACCACATCACAACGGTTGGTACTGATTCAAATCACCGGGATCCATCGTCAACAGTGTCCTTCTGTTGGTCCGCGAGGTGTATATCAAGGCCATGACGATACGGTTGAAGATGTCGCTTTCAGCCCGAACTAAGGTAACTTCTTCTCCATCACCATAACCTTTTTCATGTGAGCTTCCTTTTGCTTCACACGTCCCTTCTTCGTTGATGGTTGTCTCCGTGTTCATCTTCTCTTCAGTCTTTTCCTTAGACTGACTTCTTCTCCTTGAACAGGCTCCAAGGATAACTACAGCTCTGATACCATGTTGTGATTTTGCTTGACCTCTAACTCACGGACAGCTCCATCACTTGTTCTGTTTGCTCTAGTTGTCACTTGCTTAGCTTCTTTCCCTATTACTCTGTTTTTATTTCTTAACACTCTCTGTTCTTCACTTGTGTTTCATTGTACACAAGCTTACTCTCTCTCTCTCTCTCTTTACTCTCTCACGTTTGTTTTCTTGTACTGAGACGAGAGAACACTTTTTATGTCTACATTGCTACTTTCTCCAACACTTTTTCTTATTAGAATTGGATACCTTTTTCTTACAACAACACAACAATACTATGGTAGTTCTTACTACTTACTACCACTCAATTACTTGGACTCTACAACAACTCTTACTTGTCTATGCCTTTACTTAAGGCACTAGACTAATTCTACAAGCAATGAGCATCAACAACTCCAATAACTCTTCTACTAACTTAAACACATAACTTAGTTTGCTTAACCAAACTAATACTCTTATTCTTCTTGTTGTGTAACTTCTAGTTTCAAAACCCACTCATCTTGACTTCTTGTCCATGTTGTCCACGTTGGATGCTTCTTCTTCTTCCACCGTTTCTTGCGCGCCAAGTCTTCTTCTTATTCTCGTACATCTTCTTCTTTGTAGCTTCTCCTCTGCTACACTTCGTTGTTGTTCTTCCAAATGACTCCTTGGTCACTTCTTCCTTCTTCTTTGCTTGTGTGGCAAGTTTCCTTGCTTTCACTTCTTCTCTTTACTTGATTCCATCTTCTCTTTGTAGGTTTGATCAAAAATTCAATTCCAACAGTTCCTCTTAAATCAGCTACATTACTGGAGAGATAGACATAAATTTCCAGTTGTCTGGGTTTTCTAGAGATCTTATGAAAGTTCTAGTTATTATGGGTTTGGTGTTAAGCTTTTTTAAATATGTGTCCTTCTCTTCTCTTTCACGCTTTGATTTATATTCTGATATTTGAACCTTAACAAACACAAAGGATGAAGAAGGTTTTTGATGTTACTTCAGAT
The DNA here is from genome assembly GCA_016432835.1 of Brassica nigra. Taxonomy (NCBI): domain Eukaryota; kingdom Viridiplantae; phylum Streptophyta; class Magnoliopsida; order Brassicales; family Brassicaceae; genus Brassica; species Brassica nigra. Next base: position 6,817,188 of record CM028247.1, on the reverse strand, counting down.
CTTTTAGCTGTATTCATATTTAACTCAAGTCTCTAGTTCTTGACGTCTTGTCCTAAAGAGGTTTCGTTCGGTGCATTTGTTGTTTGGTGCATTCACAGATGGGGTCCACAACTCAGACCAAGCAAAGCAAGCAACCGCCAGAGTCTTTTCCTTTCTACTGTATATTACTCGCTATTAACATTTCAGACTTTCGTCTCTCAAGATCTCAGGGTATTTTTATATAATTTTTTTTTTTTTTGCTTGGTTGAGTGATGGCAAGTGTTCCCAATGCTCTAGTCATAGCTAGGCGAATTGCGAGGTTGTTAAGCGGCACCATGGCAAAAAACAATTTGGATATTATTGGATAGTACGTCTGCTTTAGGCCTTTAGCACACATATAAGGCCTTACTATTACTACCAATTGCAAATTACCCAATAAATTTGGTGAATTTCCTTTAAATACGAACAAGTTAGCCAAAAATATCTTTTCTAATCAAAATCTGATACGACACCAAGTTATACGGTTAATGTTTTGCAAGCCAACCTTGATTACAAATGATTATGTGTCACGCTACAGATTCTAATGTCTATATCAAGTCGTTTTTAAAGAAAAAATTAGTTAGGGCTTCATTTTAGAGCAAGAAAAGGTTAGGGCTTCTTATAATGAGTTCATGTAGATTTGAGAATGCGTCTAGTTTCGTTATTGTCTAACGTAGTTTCTGGATATCCTAACGGACACAAATGTAGGTTTCGGCTGGTTAACGATTCTAAAATCTACCTTGTCAACTTAATTTTAGAATTTGTTGAGTGATTAGATTCAATGATAGTTCAGATGATGACGAAAATGGTAAAAGTCATATTTATATATCGATAGTGCAAGATTAAAAAACTAATTTTCAGTGTCACAAAAGTACTAATACTTCATACTTGTCTGTATGAGCACTAAATTCAAGAGAAGATACCCAAATTTTACATTTTCTTCGGAATGCATAACTACTCTTTTTCTTAGAACATACATAAGAGAACTGGGATCGATTAGGACGTGTAACTGGATATTCTATCGTGATTAACTATCATAATAAATAGACTCTTAACACTCACAAAAACGAAGTAATACAGATTTGTAAGAAAAAAGAAAAATCGTGGAGGGAAGTGTGAGTGCCAATCAATCAAACAGAAATAGTAATCAAAGACGACAGGGCACTTAAGGAGTAGCTTCGTTAGGTACTACTAACCGATCAATCACTACTTTAATAATTAATACTAACATTGCCAAAACTAATACTAATTTGTCCAATCAAAACATGTTATTTCGAATTAGGAATTGATTACTTAAATATGAGAAATTGTTTAGCAAAGTAGTTAATCGTAAGGAACAGATCACTGACAGTCAGATTCATAGAAGTTGGCTCCTTTGCTTGCGGAAGTAGTAAATGAAAAAAGGAAATTTCCAAGAAATAGAAGTTTCATTGATCTATTTCTCTTTTTAAAACAAAATACAAATCCAAATATATCCCTCTTTATTTACTTTATATAAACAAAAACCCAAAAACGCATAATCACATGAAGATTTTTTCTTCTCGTATACGTAAAAAGAAATTAAAAATAATCCAAAGTCCACTCCAATCATTTTCATTACAGACTCATCAACATCTCAATGATCCATCACTAGCTAGCTGATCGGTAAAATATAATAATAATCACGCAACCGACTTTGATTCTTCACCGGAGAGTTGACGTCTTACAAGTTTTTCATCGTTATCAGCCGGTAAATTCAGGTCAAAGCCGTGGTGATTATTACTACCGTTAACGTTACCACCGTCGTAGTGACACCGTTTGTGACCACCTAATGCTTGACCAGATGGAAATGACTTAAAACAGATAGAGCACTTGTGAGTCTTCCCACTTTGACCAATTAAACCGTTACTAATATTTCCGTTAATAGTAACGGAACCGTTACCACTTTTATTAGTGCCGTCGTTATTATTACTAACCGGTTTCCGGTGACTGGTTTTGTGTCCACCTAACGCTTGATAAGACGGGAACGATTTGCCACAGACGGAGCACTTGTAGTCCCGGTGATGATCAGACGGTGGAGGAGAGTGATGATGATCATCATCGGAAGAGGAGGAGGAGCCACGAGCAAGCATGAGGAGGCAGAGAGCGAGATACTCTTCTTCGGAAGGAGGGTGTGACTGGTCTACAATTCGGTGTCGTTTCGAGCGTTTTCTTTTGGTCCATGACTCAAGATTCTCCGCGGGCTCGGTTAGGAAAGGAGGAGGGGCGGTGGTGGAGGTTGGAGAGTGGAGAGTGTCGAGAGCCATATTGTCACACCTCTGATTACTTGAGGATTGAGAGAGATTGCTGTATAACAAATAAAAAGGAAAGAAAGATTGAGTGAAGTGAGCTGGTGAGGGAGTGAGATGAGATGTGAGAGCACGTCTTTGTTATGATTTTTTTTGGGTGATTAGTGAGAACGTGGGCTCTAAGTGGTGCTTCTTCTTCTCTTATTCCTCCATGTCCATTAATATCTCATCCTATTTTTTTATCTTTAATAATTATTACATGTTATTTATATAGAGAGAGATATATATAAACATTGAACTAATTTCATTCCATCATAAAAATAAATGAAAACCGAAATTTCCTTTTTTTCTTTTTTCCTTTATTTTAATTGTAATTAGACTTGACAATCCTTCTTAAGAGACAGCGATATACCTCATCTAAGTGGTGCTTCTTCTTCTCTTATTCCTACATGTTCATTAATATCTCATCCTACTTTTTTTTATCTTTAATAATAATTATTTTTTATAAAATCAATATTATGAATTAATTATCTTTAATAATTATTATATTTTATTTATAGATAGAGAGAGATATAAACATTGAACTAATTTCATTCCATCACTAAAAAATATGAAAACCGAAATCTGAACACCATATAAACATATAAATATATGAAAGTCCAGATTAATTAATTACATCAGAAACTGAAAATCCCATCTTTTCAGTAGACCAGCTTATTTTCTTATAATGCATAATTCCTATATTTAAATAATGTGCGGTGGGGATAAAATCAAGTAAACTATATATGTATTAGAGTCTAACATCAACCTTTATTGAAACCCCGAAAAAGGTAACACATTCACACAGATGAAATATCAAAGTACTTATCAAAGTTGTGCCAGTTTTGGCGATAGGTACCAGTCCAAATCAAGAATTAATCAGCTAATTTAATTTATCCTTATATATTTAATTTTGCAAAGGTTGTATATTATACAAAGAAAAAGAGAACAATCACAGAGATTTCAAATAAAAATATTTACTAACACTAACATATAACCACTCATAATTTACATTAGTAACACGTGGATATGTTGTTGATGAAGTTTTTGAGTTGCCAATCTCTGCGGAGTTAGTTTAAAGGTTTGGCCAGTTTGGCGAATCTTTTCACCTGCGATGTGTAGCGTTGGGTCATAGCTGGCCTGTCGTGTTTTCATTGGCTTGATTCTTTGGTTTGGACACATGGTTTATTATTTGTGGTGGACGTGGATGGAGATAGGGATTTGGTGGAGACTTAAAAATGACGGTTCGAGGCTTTCTTAAGGCTCAGGCTACTACGTTGGTTGTGATCACCCACTTCATTCTTTTTTCCTTTTTTTCTGATAGTTATGTATGCTTGTAAGTTTGATAATTTTTTTTTCTCTACGACCTTAAAGTGTAATATCTTATTGCAAGGAACCTTAAATAAAGATTTAGGTCAAAATGTTCAGTCATTTGGAGCTTGAAGTTTAAGGTCTGATATATCTTTTAAGAAATTTGTAATTTGTTTTCCTACTGTTTTTTCTTATCATGAACAAATGTAGATTATGTATCTAAACTATTAAAACTGAAGTACATAATTGAAATACCCCAGACTTTTCCTCAATATTTACCATAGAATGCCACTATATTAAACACTGCCGTTTCTTTTAATGACTTAACCGATAGATTTTTTTTTTAACCAATAGATTTCTAAAACAATAACTCAGCATTAACAATACTAAACCATCTAATATTAAACGACTGTCACTAAACCTTCAACACCGCCGTTTCTTTTATCAACAAACCATATAATTACCAAACCTTAAGAAAACTTTAACAAAACTAAAGTTGACTGAATACAATCGCAATTTTTCACCCTATCATTGCATAACCATAGTACAATATCTAATAGAATTGGTTAACGTCGTAAACACCCCTGCAGCACTCTTTCTAGCACAAGAAGCTGTCTTCTTTCAAAATTGTGGATTTTGACTTTTCGATTGCATGTCTCGAAAGACGAAACGTGATGGCCGATCTACTCATGGAGACGAGATATCTATCGACATAAGGAATAAACGATCATAATGTTTATTGTTTAGTGTTTGAAAAGAACTAATCGTTTAATCTAATTCAAAAAAAAAAAATTCATGAGTCTAACCTCTGATAAAGTAGATTGATTGGCTTAACAAATAGTTGAGTGAATGAAGTTGATAAACATAAAATAGTAGCTTTCAGTATGGATTTGATTCTTGAATCCCTTTTCTAGATGAACATCAAGAAGAGATAAGAGAGAGAGGTAAGGAGGAAAAAAAAAAGTAGTTACATCTTTGGAGAAAAGCGTTTTTATTTGTTTTTCCTGGAATAAACAGTTACAAAATGGGCTTTGTTTACAACTATTTTTGGGCCATAATGTTAGTATTTTTATTAGATAATGCATAATGAAATCAAATAGTATAGCCCAATGTAAAAATATATGAAATTAATAGATAAGATGTAAATTCCATGGTCAGTGTTATTAAATATCAACTCAACTTTCATAAAAAAATTTAATGTATACTTTATTTTATGTACAAATTTATATTTGGTTTTTATTTTATGTGGTAAATAAATTACTGCATAGATTTGATAAAAATACATAGACACAATTTTAAATTGATACAATCTTTAAAAAAATATGTTCACAGTATATTAATACATAGTTTGACTTTAAAAAAATATTATCCAATTGATCCAACATACATCTAATAAAAAAATTATATAACACAATGCGATAACGAAATATATGGTCTAAACAATAAATTAAAATATCAAAATAAAACTATAAAATATAACCATCAAGTTGTTGTGTGTTAAATGCATTTGTAATTATAAAAAAAAAACTACACTGCTATGGTCAGAATCTAGTATAACTTAAAAGACATACATAATCACTTAGACAAGAAGTGGAGATAGTTACATGGGATAATAATGATGTAGAATGGACGCTTGAGATAAAAGAGATCTCGGGGACAAGTGAAGTGAGTGAGTGAGAGATATTTCTTGGCAATTTTGATTTTAGTTCATAATGTTTAAACATCTAATGTGTGTTTAGGGTTATTTAAAATTTGAACTCCAAAAGTTAGAAAATTAAAGATTTATAAATGTATTTTCATCAGTTTTTTTTTTTTTTTGCCATGGGAACTTTAAATTTTATATAACTAGAAAATAAAACGATATAAATACAACTCATATCTTTGTGTAACTTTAAAATAACTTGGGCTACAAAAACTTGGGCTACACAATAATTAAATTAGCCCATAGAAACTTTAGAAAGTAAAATCCGTAATGACAATTTGCCACTCAATCAAATACGACTTGAGTTTAATTTTTCATTTTCAACCAAACACATCCATATAAACTATTCAATTTGATATTCTGGCCAACTCTCTCACTGACCTATAACTCAATTCATAACAACGAACTAGAAGAATTAATTATTATAGTTTTAGTCAGTGGTTTTAGTGCACATAGATAGCTTTTGAGAAGGCATATTTATAAAATAGAACACACCAATATAGTACTCATTTGCCACTCCCCTTTAGTGAACATTTATTTCAGTTATCTCCTATTATGATTTCGTTAATAACAAATTTATCTGAATTCTACATCTTAAATTAATTGAAATCTACCAAGCCAAAGATCAACAAGTTTTCAAGTATTCAAACTGTTGGTACATTCAACTTGGCTTCGTAGCAGAGCCATCAGGGATCATAGTCGTAAGTGGGCAAAGAGACAGACTCACGACGGGATAAATGCGAAAAAATGAGATTAAATTCATAAATTAAATACTATTCTTTCGTTATCCATTGAGGCGTCATTCGGTTTAGATGCTAGCCAAAAAGCCCAATGGGCTGACGATTGTTCTTCGAAAAAAAAATAAGAAAAAGAAATTGGCTTCGCCCGGGTTCGAACCGGAGACCTTCAGTGTGTTAGACTGACGTGATAACCAACTACACCACGAAACCGCTTTTGCTGATTATTGACAAACGTAAAATATTAAATATAAATCATTCTTCCCTCTAGCGTATATTTGACCTTGTTTGATTCTCTCTCTCCTCTACTGTCTCTCTCTCTAGCAACTTTTGTGCCGATCTCTCTCTCTCTCTCTCTCTCTCTACTCTCTCTAGGCTACCTCTCGGATCAAGAGGGATGAGTAGTAAGGGACCGGGACTATTCGCCGACATCGGCAAAAAAGCCAAAGGTAAATAATAATCTCTCCACTAGCTTTCAATTTCCAGTGGACTTAAACGCCGCCGTTGCACTACTAAGCTGAAAATCTCTCATTCATGGTAAAACAGATCTGTTAACGAGAGATTACAACACCGACCAGAAGTTCAGTATCTCCACTAACACTCTCTCCGGCGTTGTAAGTTCAAAATTCAAATCCCCTCCGATTCCCAATCATGTTTAGCTATTATATAGTTTCCTAGTGATTGAGAAACCACAAGGAAGGAATTGGATTTGTAGAGTGGTGAATGATAAAGATCACAACAATGCATCCACTTTCTTTCACTTGTTTTTTTTTTGGCGATAGGCTCTTACTTCCACTGTTGCTAAGAAAGGAGTAGTCCATGCTGCTGATGTTTCTACTCAATACAAGTACCGTAACGCTCTCTTCGACCTCAAGATCGACACTGATTCCAATGTCATGACAACCATCACAATCACTGAGATCCTCCCGTCTACAAAAGCCATCGCCTCCTTCAAAGTGCCTGATTACAACTCCAGCAAGGTGATTTTCTTTTTTTATCTAATCTTAATAATTAATGAGCCTTCTGATGAATTTCTAACTCTTTTTTTTTTCTTAACAGCTTGAGGTTCAATACTTCCATGATCACGCGACGGTTACAGCCACTGCAGCTCTGAAACAGAACCCTCTAGTCGATGTAACAGCTACTCTCGGTTCACCAACTATCTCATTCGGTGCTGAAGCTGGATACGACACCACATCTCGGTCTTTCACAAAGTACAACTTCGGAATCAGTGTCACGAAACCAGATAAATGTGCCTCTGTGATACTGTAAGATCATATAAAAAAAAGAGACTCTTTCCTTACTAATCAAAGAGCTGATGATGAGAGGTTCCTGATAATCTGAAACTCTTTTTGGTTTAAACAGTGGAGATAAAGCAGATTCGATTAAAGCCTCGTATCTTCAACACCTGGATGAGTCGAAGAGAAGCGCTGCTGTGGGAGAGGTTTACAGGAAATTCTCCACGAATGAGAACGTGATTACCGTTGGTGGATTGTATGCGGTTGATCACCTGACGAGTGTGAAAGCTAAGTTGGATAGTAATGGTAAGCTTGGAGCTCTTGTGCAGCATGAGGTTTTGCCGAAATCGATGGTGACGATCTCAGGGGAGATTGATACTAAGACGTTGGAGAAGTACCCGAGGTTTGGTCTCTCGCTTGCTCTTAAACCTTGAAGAGGCTACAAGTACCAAGGACCTTTTTTTTTTGTTCTCGTATGCCATTGGTGAGAGGCTCGAGTTTCGGTTTTGCGTTTTGTTTTCAGTTAAATAATGAGTTGGTGGAGGTAAAACTTCTCTTTGGAAGAATTATTTTTCGGATTTGTTGTTTTTAAGCTATTCTTGAACCACGACTGACTAGGCTCTGTTCGTTAATTACCATATTAGTCGTTGCAACTTGCGATGTTGTTCATTTTCTTGACGCACAAATGATGTCAACGGCAACACAAATTTTAAAAATCTAAGCGACCAGTCACATTGACTATCAAACGAGCAGAGGGTTATATGTTTTCCTTTCCTCTTTTGTGGTCTACTATGCAAATGAGCTATACGTATCAGGTTGGTTCGACGAAATAATTTTTAGAGCAGAAATGAAATGTAAAAACGACCAGCAAATTTTGGAATGAGGCAGACAAAAACAATAGAAAATGACTAGTCACATTAAGTTTTGAAATGTAAATCGTTGGCTGAATTATAAACCGTCAATAAGACACTTAATACACCAATATGAGAACGAATTATCGGAAGAGACTCTAAGAAATGAAATTAAGTAATTTGTAATCCCAGTGATTTTCTTCTAAATTCACAGTTGAAACCATGCCAAACATACAGCAAGAAACAACTACTATAACCAATTCTATAAACGAAGAAAATGATTTCTTCATAGAACGATTGATTTTAATCGTCAGGGGAAAAATTGCTATCCTCCAAACTAAGAAAGAGATGCCAATATAAGAAAATTGATCTAACAGAAGCCTCCACAATCACAAACAACGACTTGAATCAGTTAAGCCAAGGCCTATCACTAAGCAACCATAATCAACGACTCACTACTTTCAAATCTCTAATACTCTTAGCACAGTTCTCACACTGAATCAATGTAATCCCACATCAACTATAGGCAAAAACTATTAATATAAAAACAATATGAAGAAAATGGCAAAAGAGTCAAACTCATAATTGAAATTGAAATGATCCTTCTCATGTCCGCAGCATAAATAAAAATCATTCGACCAACACAAAAACTCAACACAAGAGTACTTTCAATGATCAAAACTAAAAGATAAAACCTCTCGTTTAATCAACGTTCTGCATAACATCCTCAGCAGTGAACTTGGTCCCCTTGTCCTTATCCGCCGCGGCGCGTCCCTTCGCCTTCCTCTCCAACAACGACTTCCTGTCCTTATCCAACCTCAGCTTCGTTATCACAACCTTCGACGGCTGCACGCCCACATTCACCGTGGTCCCGTTCACCTTCTCCCTCGTGATCCTCTCGATGTGGATCACCCACTTGCGACGGTACACCTGGACGACCTTTCCCTCGCGTCCCTTGTAGGTCCCGCGGACGATCTGGACCTCGTCGTCCTTGCGGATGGGCATGGATCTGACGTTGTACTTCGCGCGGAGGTCGGTGGAGAGAGGAGAGCTCATGATGACGCGTCTCTCGCTCGACGAGGCTGTGAAGTGAGCCTTGCGGTTCTTCCTGCGAGAGGAGGTGACTCTTGGGTTGTACTTCATCTTCGCCGCCGGGTTTTTTTTTTGGGAAATGGTTCTTTTTCTAGGGCTTTCTTCTCTGAAGGAAGTAGCGGATGAGAGTGTAAATTGAATATATAGTCTGTTACAGAGCTAGGTTTAGGAGAAAAATTAGGGCTTTGTTTATATTGGGCTTGGGCTTATATAAGACTACCAGTCTTGTCAGTTTTATAATGGGCCATCCTTATTATGAAAAATATTGTTCGTGTTTCTTGAAAATTATTAGAAGATTGTATGTTAGTGCAAGTATAGAAATGTCTACTTTTTCTTTCTCTTTTTTTTTTTCTTTACCTTAGGCTGTTACGTTTGAAATAAAATCGTTGTAGTGTTTGTTAATGTCACCACAGTTTCCAACATGTAAAAAACATTAATTTTCTTGTTGATGTCTACGATTTAAATGGGTTTAAAGCAGTTTCAACAAAAAACTAATGTTGAAACAAGTTGGGTGAATTTTTCATGTAATAATCGACTTGTATTATATGCGATCATGATGAACATATAAAAGCTAAGGAGATATAAATGATGGACTAGAAGATTTCTTTTAGATAAATACAGTATCTCTGAAGAACTTCACTCTCATCACTGCATCAAGGATAAATGATCTATCTCTCTCTCTTCAAACTTGAGTGAAAGGGATGTTTACGATTTTGCAGATCTCCCTGTTGAGTTTTTGTTTAGCTGCAAATATAGACATGCAAAGAGATTTGTCAAGTTCAGGTGTAACTGTCCCAACACAAGAATGAAAACACTGAAGATGAGAGCCATATATAGTCTACCTGCAATGCCCTTGCAACGGAAGGTAGCCATTTTTCTCCTCTTACTTTCTTCAGTTCAGCGACTCTCTCTTCTTCTTTCTTAGCCTTAGCTTTTGCAGCCGCTTCTTTTGCCTCTAGTCTAGCTGAGGCTCTCTTAGCTGCTTCCACAGCAGCAGACAAGACATCCGACCCTTCAACAGCAATTGATTTTATTCGTTTCTTAAACTGCAGTTAAAAAAAAAAAAGAGAGACATCAGCCTTTGACAGATTCATGTTCCGTTATAAAAGAGGACAAAATCGTGCTTAATGAATAACAACCTCTTTAGAGCTTCCTTGAAGTCCTCTAGAAGGGTGTAAATTAGGCTTCTTCTTAGGTCCTTGAAGCTCATCTGGTTACAAGACAATAAGTTCCTTCACTGAAATAATCAAGATTTATAACTGGAGTTTAGAAGAGGGCGTGGTGGTGGTGGTGATGACTAACCTACGTGATCAAAGACTATGCCTGTTGAACACCGCTTAAATAGCCGAACACCACAGTCATTCTCGGGTTCTTGATCTACGGGAACAACAGTGACAGGATCTTTCACAAAGTCTAAAGTATTCTCCACCATCTCATTCAAAAGCTTCTTCACCTGTTTTCAAGCTTTACCTTACTCAGCAACAATGATGACTTAACCTTAACTAGCACTAACAAAGACACTAAAAAAGATACTGAACACTAAACTACTTCAATCATCTGATCAGTAGACATGAAACTATACTCACATTCTCTACTTTGATAAGATGATTTAGTGATTAACATGATAACTTCGGTATCTCTTCAATGTATGAGAATATGACTTAACCTTGATTTGGGCATGTGTTAGCTTTTTAGGTTTGGCTCGAAAGTCTCCATCTTCGTGTTGCTGAGTAGCAGCTGCGAGCTTCGTGGCGGAGGCGGCGTAAGCTGTGGTGGTGACTATTGAATTGATGGCGGCTTTCCACTTGGGATCTTCCTCTTCGCTGCTGCTGCTATCTCCTCCACTTTTCTCCCTGTCAGCCATTGTTATATTCTCTTTCTTTCCGTCTCCGAGTTACGGCGAACTTTTGAACTCTCCGCCGGAAAAAGGGTTTATTGCGGGTGCCCTAGTTTGACTGGCGGAATTAAACAACAGATAACCCCTTTCCGGATCCGGGTCCGGTTTTATTTGACCCGCACTCAACTGCAAATCCAGATTTAACCAAATAAAAAATGATCATTAATAAAATTATCATCTGTTTTGGCCCATTACTGTGGGTCAGTTAGAAAGCCCAAACCCATTAAATGTTTAACGACACAGCTCCCCTGATTTCCAGTATCACCGGCACGGGCACCGCAAGCTCCTTTGGCGGCACCGGCCAAAATTTTGTGGACGTTCGTGTTCTTCACGCGCATCTTTATCACGAGTGGTGTTTCCATCCTCCTTCCCAAGCTTCTGGTGTATCTCTCACCGTATCTCTACTCTCTGATTGGCCAATCCAAAATTAAATTATTATTATTATTTAAAAATAGCTACCCCATAATGTTCGGTCTACCGACCAAACAGCAGATAAATGCAAACGCCTAAAAAGATCTGAACCGTTGATTGCAAGGACCAGAATTAAAATTTTAAACGGTTAAGATCTCGTGGCTTTGACTCTTTTTAGTTTGCTCTCTCTCTCTCTCTCTCTCAATCATTAGTAAGCGACGAAGGAGGAGGAGGAGAAGAAGCTTCTCTTTTGACCCCTCGAAAGAGTTCCGGTGAAGAGAGCTTTTGGCAGGCGGATCTGACATCTGTTTCCGAGTCTTTGCCGGAGATATTTTTGAGCTCTTCAGTGAATCAATTTTAATGGGTTTGTGGGAAGCTTTTCTCAATTGGCTTCGTAGGTGAGATAATCTCATCTTGAATGGTATCGAGTTTTTTTTTTATTGATTTTACTCGAATTCAATACCTTTTTGGATTTGGATTGCCAAGTTTAGGGGTTTAGAGGCTATTCGTTTCTTCTTTTTGTGGTGACAATCAACTAGAATCTACGAACTTTGATGTGATCGATTTGGTTTTAGCAACCTGTCCTGTTAAAACAAAGAGAGCATTTTTCATGAAGGAGTTGTGAAAAGCATGAACATATCTGTGTATCTATATCGTTGCAAAAATGTGTTTTTTTTTGTTTCTTCCTTCAAGGCACATAGTTTCGAACATGTTGTCTATGAAGCCAGAACACTGCTGGGAGATTGGTTCTGTTGGTCGATAGGTTCTGTTGGTCGACAGTTATGTCTAGTACATAAATGTCTGTGTGAGAGAAATTGTGAAACTTTCATGTGATGGATTTGGTTTTAGCACCCTGTCCAGTTAAGAACGAGGAGCAGCTTTCAAATGATGAGTGCCATAAATGTGGTTCATGAAGGAGATTTCAAATCTATATAGTTAGAAAAATAGTGTTTTTTTTTTCTTTTTCTTGAAGGAACATGGTATCGAACAGGTTTCTATGAAACAAAAAAGTTGCTAGAAGATGAATTCTGTTGGTAGACAAGACAATTATGTCTCTGTTATGCTGAGAGAATACAAATTCACTTTTTTTTTTGTTTGGGTAATGCTTTTTTTTGCAGCCTCTTCTTCAAGCAAGAAATGGAGCTTTCTTTGATAGGGCTTCAGAATGCAGGGAAGACATCACTTGTCAATGTTGTTGCAGTAAGTATATTGCTTCCTCCTGACTCCTGAGAAACCCCCTTCCTTTTTTTTTTGTCTCAACATTCAGTTTGATATCTTTTTATCTTTTTTTTTTTAGACTGGTGGTTATAGTGAGGACATGATTCCTACGGTAAGTGATACATCTTTTTTCTCTTAAACAATTCATCTTTAAGAAAGACATCAATACCGGAATAACATGATGATATTTCTTTATCTTCTTTTTATTTTCAGGTGGGTTTTAACATGAGGAAAGTGACAAAGGGAAACGTTACAATCAAGCTATGGGATCTTGGTGGTCAACCTAGATTCCGCAGCATGTGGGAACGTTACTGCCGCGCTGTCTCTGCCATTGTGTAAGGACCTTTAACACTCAAGTCTCTGTTCTCTTTATATCTCCCACAGTTTCTTTTTTTGTTCATGTTAAGAGTCCTTTTTTTCCTGCAGGTATGTAGTTGATGCTGCAGATCCTGACAACCTAAGTGTCTCCAAAAGTGAACTCCATGATTTGTTGAGCAAGACTTCTCTTAACGGTATCCCTCTTCTTGTTCTTGGGAACAAGATCGACAAACCTGGAGCTCTGTCTAAAGAAGCCTTAACCCACGAAATGTATGCCTTGTTTCTTCAACTAAACATCACCAAGAGTCTTATCTCCCCCTTAGCTCGATCTGATCATGTTTTTTTTTTTAATATTCCATTGTGATTGCAGGGAGCTTCAGTCGCTTACAGATAGAGAAGTTTGCTGTTTCATGATATCTTGCAAGAACTCTACCAACATTGATCAGGTCATTGATTGGCTGGTGAAGCATTCGAAATCAAAGAACTAAAACTTCACCAGGAACACACATTTCTCTCCCAAGTCTTCTTCCTGTATTGTGTGCCTGCGTGACAATGTTGATGGTTGAAGACGATTCTTTTGTGTGAAACAAGAGTTTGTCTCTGTTTTCTTGTCTCTGCTACTGTTCCAGTCTTGTCTCTGTATATTAGATGTGGATTGTATTCTATTCTTAAGCATTTGCAATTTTTGGAAACTCAAAAACAAAAAATGGTTCAAAAGCTTTTATTTGTTTCTCTTCAAACCAGTTTCTAATTTGGTCACGAGAAACCTGAAGGTAAAAAGTTACTACAACAACAGAAAAAAAGAACAATGGGAGAAGGTTTTTAACATAATCTTCTGAGCAAGTACGCATTACAAGCTGCAATTTTTTCAGATGCAAGGTTCAGACATGACATGATCTGTCTTCCCTATCTGCACAGAAACAACATCACAATATCTCTTACCGAGTTGCATTGTATGCTTTCGAAGCTTTCATTGCAACTTTTGCAAAAATACGGGCAGCTTCAGCCTTAGCTTCTGCGCAGTCTGCTTCTCTTGCCGCTACTTCAGCCTCTGCTCTTGCCAACTCTGCTTCTGCTATTGCTTTTGCAACTGCATACGCTGGAGAAATACTGTATCTGTGCTCTATCTGAGAGACGGAACAAAATAATTGTTAACTGAGTCATGAGAAAAGTTTATATCATAAGCACAGTTACTTAATCAAAGTCTCTCTTTCTTACCTTAAGTATTGTTTCAATATTGATCAGATGCTCAAGTCTTGAAGTCACAAGCTGCTCCATATTCAGTTGCATATTAGCATCCACCTGGAAAAAATTACACCCACACTAAGTTCTTGATGATTTGAATATATGGCTCAAGGAATAAACAGAGAAAGAATGCTTAAGAGTACCTCTGGATACTGCAAGATTGAGTTTTTGTCAGGTCCCAAAGGTCCCTCAAAGTTAGTAATAGCCTCCAAGATCATGTTATCCACACTACAAGAAAACATATTTGAGCTTAGGACTATTTGAAGAATCTTAGACTAAAGTAAAGTAAGCCTCTAAAGTTTCATAATCTTAGACTCTTTCCAATATGTAAACATTCACAGCATTGATCAGATATCTCATTTTCAAGAAGAAGTCAAAACCTTGTGAAGAGATCTTGTGGTGTATTATATGAGAGTGCAAAAGGAGCTTTGGTGTTATCATCACCATTAGTCAAAGCCAAAATGGTAAGAGCTTTGGTGTTATCATCATCTTGCCTAGCCTTCTTCCTAGATCCACAAGTAGCTGCTACACTTATGTTTCTCCACTTGTCCTGACAAGTGTTTCAACCAAAAAACAGTGTAAGTTTCTATTAGGACAAGTGTTTCAACCAAAAAACAGTGTAAGTTTCTATTAGCCTTATCTAATCTCTTTAACGTTTTTTTTTTTATTTTCTTAAATTTACCTTGAGATCCACATTTGAGCGAGAGTGCAAAACAGAGGAATACTCAGGGTCCCCGAGTATGAAACGCCATTTTCCAGTTCCATGTTTGAGTACTCCAGCCATAAGAGCTTCTTCTTCTTCCGGTGTCCACTTATGCTTTGGAGCTCCCATTCTTAACTTCTTTTTCTCTGTCAAGATATGAAACCATATCACAAAAAAAAAACTTTAGAAACGTGAAACTGAGATGTAGAAGAGATGGTTACGAGGATCCAAGTTCTTTAATTGCATTAATGACTTAGATATTTAACAGAAAATGTCAGAGATTACGAAAACACACTCACCAAAACATACCAAAAAGAAACAAAACATGACACTTGTTGATACTTGGTCCGTTGCAGACCACAACTTTGTCACAGTGATGCAATCCTACTTTTATGCCGTATGGAGTTAACGTAAGATTTATGCCTTATAGAGTTTAACGTAACGCTTTTAACTTGGGTCTCCAAGAAAATGGACGCA
Source organism: Brassica nigra (assembly GCA_016432835.1). NCBI lineage: Eukaryota > Viridiplantae > Streptophyta > Magnoliopsida > Brassicales > Brassicaceae > Brassica > Brassica nigra. Next base: position 6,801,664 of record CM028247.1, on the reverse strand, counting down.
CAAAATCTATAAGATCACAGTTGTGCGCTGTAACACAATCTATAAGATCATGTTGAAGATTCTTGCAACCATGTTGAAAACACTAGTGAATAATTTATGAAACCGAAACAAAGTTCCTTCTTCATAAAAAAAGACTTTGAGAAAATGTCTTACTAGCCACTTAGCTTGTTGAAGATTATTATATTGAATCCATCTCTCCTCGTTGCACTTTAAACCTAGATATCTCTAAATTTTTTGCTACCGTGCAATGAGACTTTCTATTGAAAATTCTGAATGCAATGGAATTTCCAGAGATCTTTATAAATTGGATTAATTAAGAGTTTTATCTTTAGTGTAGAAAGATCTCTGGAACTTAATCCAGTTCTTGTGAACAAGGTAAACATATGTAGTGCATTGCAGTGGCTAGTATTCTAGAAGATCAAGGAAAATATCTTAAAAATTATTAATTGTTTATACAAATACAGTTAGTATATCAACACAATATTCCCAACTTTTTTACATACATTAACTTTAGCGAATGGACAACATTATAATAATAAAAGATTTAATATAAAATTATATTTGTGATTGTGTTAACGTCTTCATCATTTATGTTAATTTGAATATATACATATATATATAGTTGTAAGCTATAATTTATAGACTAATATAACAAATGTATAAAATATTAACTAATTAACAAATATTTGATAAATTTTGGGCAAAACAAAAACAGTTTAAGCAAAAAAAACAAAAAACAGCAAATAATCGTCAAAACACAGTAAAATCACGATGACGGATGAGGTTTAAAATATGAGACATCATAAGACAAATAAATGCGAAACAGATTAAGCCATCTATAATTATTATTAACTAGTTGATTACTTTGTATATAGAAGTATATATATTTTGTTAACTAATAAAATAAAATATAAATGGTAGAATCCCTAAAATTTGTCATGTGACAAAATGCTTGGAAAAACATCACTTTTCTTAAGGCAATGAACAAGTTCTGATGGCAGGTTTGATTCAAAGTTTTTATTAGTTTGATTGTCTTTATGTAATAATATATATAATCTTGTTTTTAAAATGAGAGTTACATTTTTAAAAACAAGAGTTACATTTGTAATTCCGGTTCCCACCTTTTGGGAGGACCAGAATGCTAGGTTGTCGCTGGACTTTAACCACTCAAACGGAGGGAGAAAGATTTAAACTACTCAAGATGAGACTTATAGACTCACAAATTTCCCATACACGATCTACAATTCATGATTTTGTAAGGTTAGACCTAAAACAAGTAGTAAATATAAATACTTTTTGCACTTACTCAATGAGAAAGGAAAACACCACCCCTCGCATCCATGCATAAACCCGCATCACTGGCGACCTATCTTACAACCATAAACAGATCCATAACCCAAAACCCTAGGATCTTCAACGGCACCCTAGGCTTGTCAGCCTAACATGAATCTGGGGCTTGGATAAATCTAGCCAGATACTTTCCATGCACCCAAATACTTAAGAAATTAGCCTTCTCTCACTTATGCACATGACATATACTTTAATCCTTATCCCTAGAGTGGAATCCATATATGCCACACACTACCTCGAAAACATGCATACTCAAGAAATACCCATTTAGATCAGTCCTTTGGATATACATGCATACTAAGTTCCTTTTTCACAATCATTAAGCATCATCTATAGATTTAAACATTACGTGAATCAGATTTGGTTTTAGGTCATATCAACATAATTTATGTTATCCTAATATTGTTGCAGTAATCAACAATCAAGATCTAGCAAGCATGACTTAATATTATAATATATAATATATTAGACTAATGGAAGGAGTTATGAACTAAATATGAAAAATGAGCAATCAAATCCTCACCTTGGCCTTTAGGAGAGGATCAGGAAGGAGGCAGATGACAAGATCAAGAATGGATATATGGTTTGGATAAAAATATGATTTCTTAGAAAGAATTATGTGCGACGAAATAAAGAATTAGAGTTTAGAGTTTAAGATTGACGATTTAGAAATCCACGAAAATGACTCTCAGTGGTGGCGGCGCATGAGATAGAAAAAAAAAACTAAAAGAGAGGTTTAAACTTTTAAAGGTTAATACTGGAAACATATATATCTATTATGCATCTCTAAATCAGGAAAGAAATAACAAAAAAGATCAATAAGAAATACTTTTATGAATATATACATAAAAGTTGAAAGAAAAATATAAATCTAAAATAAATATACCATGAAAATAAATAAGAATATTAAAAATGAAAAACTATTAGATTAAATTGGTTCAATGAACTATTTTTCACTAGAACTATCATTTATCATCTGATGTTTCCACCTCATTCTATATTTTCTCGATAAAATAGTTTGAATCTTATTTCTCCACATATGTTTTGTAACCATTTACTAAAATGTTTAAAAAACAAACTGATCTACAAAATGGTCCAATCCACCAGAACCGAATAATTTTAGCCGTCGTATGAGCGGAAGCTGTCGCCGCCAAGCATGCACCCACCAAAAAACAGAGATATTGTTTTTTTTTTTGAAAGAAGGGCTGACAGAGATTTTGTTGCCAGTGTGAAAGAGAAAAGAGAACAAAATGAGTAAGAAATTGGAACAAAACCACACCAGCATTACCACCACTTGAAGAAACTAGCTAGCATCGCCGAAAGCAGTGGTGGAGGCGGTATATAATCATGTGGGTCAAATGACCCACATGAATTTTGAAGACTTTTGTTTTGCATGTATATCTTGTAAAAACATATTATGACTTTTAGCTTAATGACCCTTATAAGATATATGTATCATTAATTTGACCCTCCGTAAAATAAATTTTTCCTTCTGCCACATGCCGAAAGAGGATTAATCTAAACAACATCGTGGTGGTTTAATGGTCTCCACTAGAGGAGGAATTGTCATGTTGGTCGAAGCCAGGATCGACTCCCCTCTAATACAAAATTATTAGTTCTACATGTGTCCACGCGGATATGAACTCATTGCTTACGATCCATTTAAATGTTCCGGAGATTATGTATGTGTCTTCGATAGATCCAGATTTAATCTTTATATTTTCAAAAAAATGACTAATCTAAGTATTCAGTAATTCCTTAAGAATCCAATTCAGAATCTTGTGATAATACTCTGATGTATGTAATTTGTAAAGACTGCAATTGATGTTGAGCGCAAATTATACTATACTCCCACTCTTTTGGAGACAATCGAGTACCTATCACACAATAAGCATGATCCAAGAACATGCAGCCGGCCACGTGGAATGGTGTTCACTAGTGAACGAACGGTGAATGAGATTCTTGACTTCAAAGAGACGCGACGGCTCGCCTCTTCCAAAGCGCTAGCACCTCACACCGTCCACGTGTCCGGCTGTGATTTCGCACTAATATAACTTTGATAACTTCTTCCGTTACATATATAAAATGTATAGACATTTTGGTACTAAAAGAACACCGCCATTGTTATCCATTAGCTTCAACTTGAAAGATACTTCTAAAAAGTATAAATGGTATATTAATAAAATAAGCTTCAGTTTGTTATAAATAATACTGAATGCGAAAAAGTAAATATATAACTTTTTATCAGTCCTATCATTATTAAATTCACACGATGAGGCATGACCATGCATTATTAAATTACTTGTATATATTAATATTATTCCAGTGGATTCTGAAGAAACTGGTGATGATTCCATAATCACCCATGCTCGAAACTTCCAGTAAAACCCAGTCGATTTGTTCTTGTATTACACGCATGTATACACACTTGCATACCTTTGTCTCCATCGTATCTACTTGGTAGAGCAGTTATATCTGCACCACAATATAATAGTAATACTCTCTCTCTCTCTACAATTCCGTCATTGGCTTTGACGTCATTATTTGAATTCTTATCCAATTCTGAAATATTCTTTTTCTTCTTCTCTTTTTTCTTCTTCTCATACTCTGAGAATCTTGATATTTCCACTTCCTTCTTTAATACTCTTGCCCTGTTTTAAAAAATTTGCTTTCACTGATTTTTGCATGAAAGTGAGAGAGGGAAATGGTAATATAAGCTCCCGACAACAACAAAAGAGTTTAAGCTATGTCTTAAGATTCAGTGTCTCTCTCTTCTTCTTCTTTGGTTCTGTAATATAGTTATATGGATTTAGCGTTAAGCAAAAGAGGTTTTAATTTTGCTCTGAGGAACAAGAAATGGATTCTACTTGCAGCCACCGGTTATGGCGCCTTTAAGCTTTATCATTCCCAGAAAAGGAAGCGAATCTCTAAGCTCTTCGCTCTCCTCTTCAATCTCGTCGAAGCAGCCTCTCATTCCGCCGAAGCCGTTACCGTAATCGCCAAGGATCTCACGGAGTTTCTCAGATCCGATTCCGACCAAATCCCGAACAGCTTCAAACAGATCTCCAAACTCGCCAAATCCGACGAGCTCAACTCGTCTCTGATCAGACTCACCCAAGCCGTCACCGTCGGATTGCTCAGAGGATCCGGTGATGACGATGAGTCCGGGTCGGGTTTCGCCGATCGGGTTATGGATAAGCTGTTCACGAAAACTGGTACGGGTTTCGCTTCGGCGATCGTCGGAAGCTTCGCTAGAAACTTAGTCGTCGCGCTCTATTCTTCTTCCTCCTCCGGCGAGTCTTCTTCCATCTTCTCCGATTCGAAATTGCGCGACGCGATTTGCTCGGAAGACGGTGGAAAGCTGATCGGCGATTGCGTTCAGCGTTTCGTCAGCACGGCGGTTTCGGTTTATTTAGACGAGACGAGGGACGTCAACGTGTTCGACGATTTGTTCGCCGGTTTAACCAACCCGAAACACGGAGACAAGGTTAAGCAAACGCTGGTAACGGTCTGTAACGGTGCGGTCGAAACGTTTGTAAGAGCGTCTAGAAGGCAAGCAACCGAACCGGGACCGGACCGGTCGTTATCTAAAACAATGATGACCGTTGGATTTAAACCGATACCTACGTGGATCGATCGGGTATCGTCGACGCTGTCTGTACCGAGTAACCGGAAATACGTGGTGGATTTAACCGGGAGGGTGACGTTTGAGACGGTTAGATCGTTGTTGGAAGTGTTGGTCGAGAGAGCGAACGGTAAAGTGGAGAGTTACGTGGAGAAAGTTAGAGAGAGAGGGAACGAGACGAGGAGATACGTGAGAGTTAAATCATCTCTTCTACATAGTTTATGTTTGTCTATGTGTTTACAGATTGTTGAAGCTCCTTGGATACTGACTCCAAGAAACTGATGATCAGGCTTAAAGACAAGACACAGTTTTTGTTTCTCTTCTGTAATTCTCGGATTCGATCAAATTCTGCTTCTTTTTTTCTTTAATTGGAAGATGAAAATGATTGTTTGTTTTGTTCTGGATTTGGATATTTGGATAATGATAGGCTTTTGGGACATTATTTGTTTCACGTTTGTGTGGATAAATATGATATGGATATAGTTGCTGAGTGAGCTTGTTGACGTGGATAAGACAAGAACCATAGCCATATATGTTCTTTTATGCGAAAAGGTCAAAAGAAAGTTTCTTGTTATCTATTAGAGAAAACAAAGTTGATCACTCTCTTGTCCTGGTTTGATCTGATCTATCTAATTTCTGTTTATACTTGGTTTACTTTTAGCTCAAAAGCCTCAAACTGCAACATCTAATGTGTAACGCAAACATGTCAATGTGTGTTTCCGAGAATCCCAAAGCCAAAAACTAGTATTAAAGGCATCTAATAGCGCACATAAACAACATCCATTTCAACAACTAAAATCAAGAACTAGCTAGAAAGCTCAGAAAATCGACGACCTTTTTGTATGTTCATGAAAAAATGTTTTTGTTTTCTTTTAAATGGTAAAATGTTTTACTAATGCATGGTGTATACTCACATATAAACACATTTTAAAAAAACAAGATAGATGAAGCTATTCTCTAACACAAGGAGCTTTGCAAGAAACTAGTGACTTAAGACTATTCTTTCCTTTTGATATAACATTGTCATCTTCAGATTCTACATCAGAAGTTGTACACTTTCTCATCGCGATAAGAAAAGGATCACCTTTCTCTTCTCGTTTCTTTCCTGCTTTTTTCCATTTCATTATACAAGAATATTTCACCAGCGAGTAAGATGTAACCAACCGTTTTGGTGACGGATATGGTGGTGGCAAAGGTAGCAATGCTGGTACCACCGTTTTATCGTCCTTATTTGACGTCATGTCTGTCTCTAACCTAGATAGTGATGATGAATCTGACGAATCCAATTTGTTTTCCTGAGAAAACATGGCTTGATTCTATGTAAATTTTGAGAATTTGATCAGAAACGATAAACACGATTTGGAAAAACAGAAAAGTTTGATAGATTTGCAAACTTTATATACGGATCTATCACACGATCTTGTTTTCCGCAGGGTTCCAGTTGAGACATGACAAAAGCATGCGAAAATAATCAAAGAAGAGACATGCTTGTTATAGTGTTATGGTTATTGAAATAAATGTTACAAGAGCATGCATGCATGAAAGGTACTTTCTTATAGAACATACATATTATATACGAATGAGTAAATACATATCTGTACAAATAATTAGAAGATCGCTTTTTAATACATAGTATCGACAACTTAATAAAACATCGAATATATACCATTGGAATGAAAAATAATTGTATAGTTACATCCAAACCTCAAAGTAATTGTAGCAAACAGTTCATGACCGCAAAATGGCAAGGAGTCACCGGTTTAGCTACCGGTTACTCCTCCTTCTTGTAGCCTTTGAAACGGCACAGCTTTGACTTTAAATCCTTGCTCTGCCTTTTACCTCTAATCTCCTAACTTTTCACAAGTCTATAAACCGAACTGGATCACAATCTCATCCAGCTGCAACCTCGTTGCTTCATAGCTCCAGTCATATTCATGGCTTCTCTAGTCTCTTCAGCCTCTTTCCACAAACCAGCTCCTGCGTAAATGTTCGACAGTTGAACATAAACAGAGGGATCATCCTTCTCTTGTTTCATTATCAACCTGGCAACCATCTTCCCCAGCTTCAAATCTCCATGAGCAGCACAAGCACTGAACAAACCCCACAACGCATCTACCCGACACCCGCTCATCTTCACCAAGCTTCCCGCCTCATCCAAGTAACCCGCTCGACCGAGGAGGTCCACTAAGCACGAGAAATGATCCGCACTCGGTTTCACAATAGAGTCAAAGATCTCAAGTCCCTCTTTGACCAAACCTGAGTGGCTACAAGCAGAGAGAACCGCAGTGAACGTGGCTGCATCGGCATCCACTTTTCCTTCCTCTTGCATCGTCTTGAAAGTAACAACCGCGCTCTCTCCTTCCCCGTGCCTCGCGTGCGCAGAGATCAGAGAGTTCCATGACACGACGTCCTTTTCAGACATCTGGCTGAACACTTGAAGAGACTTTTGTACAGTCCCGCATTGAGAGTACATGTTTATAAGTGCGTTACCTATCAACGTCTCCTTGAATAGTCCATGTCTGATGACGTAAGCATGAGCCTGCTTCCCGAGCATCAAGGACGAAGTGTTTACGCAAATGCTCAAGAGAATGCTAAGAGTATATGCATCAGGTAAGACTAGGACCTCTGTTTCTAGCAATCTAGAGAATCTTTTCAAACCTTCAAATGGTAACCCGTTATGGTAAAACCCTGAGATCATCGCGTTCCATGAGATTAGATTCTTCTTCAGAGCTCCTTCGAATATTAGATCAGCTTTTGATATCTCTCCATGCTTAGAGTACGCAGATATCAACGCGTTGGAAACTTCCATCTTCGAACTGAGACCATATTTGATCACACACGCTTGAACCATCTCCAAAGCATCTAAATCCAGAGAGCTTGCTAAAAGACTTCCGAAAGTAAACTCATCCGGTTTAACTCCTGCTCTATGCATCCGCTTGTACACCAACATCACACACTCACCCAATCTCGCTTGGTTATACCCTGAGATCATTGTGTTCCAAGTAACCAAATCTTTCTCTTCCAACGACTCGAAAACCTTACGAGCAGCCACAAGATCCTCAAAAGAAGAGTACATTGACATCATGGAATTGCTAACCAAAGTATACTCTTCGTACCCTGTCTTGATGGCTAATCCATGTACTTGGTGTCCCATATCCGGACACGAACACGAACTCATAACACTCACAAAAGTCAAATCAGTCGGTCTAAGACCAGATTCTAGCATTTCTCTAAACACCAACAAAGACTCTCCTCTTTTCAAACCAGCCAACCCATCAATAACCACGTTAAAAGTGACCTGATCACGAACACCACCAGCTTCTTCAAACACCAAACAAGCGTCACAAACCACCCGGCCATTGAAATACATCGTAATAACGGCGTTAACAACAGAAGAAGCAGATAAAAATCCAGCCTTTACAACCAGAGAATGCACCTGCACACCGAAACGCAAAGCACACACACTCAAAACAGTAGCGAACCCAAACTTATCATGCCCAACACCAAGCCCGTGCATTTCTCGAAACAGCTCGATGCTCGTTCCGTGGAACCCGTTCTCCTTGCATCCGGTAATCATCGCGTTCCAGATCGCGACGTCGTCTCTCTCAGGCATTTCGTCGAACACTTCGAAGGCGTAGTCGATTTCCCCGAGCTTGAAACTCGCGCTGAGGAGGGTCGTCCACGAGTAAACGTCGGGTTCTCTGATCTCTTGGAAGGTTTTCTTTAGGGAAGGTAAGTTCCCGGATCTCGCGTAGAGCGAGAGAAGGGTATTGGAGACGTGGGAGTGACGGGATAGACCCGAGCGGATGGCGTAGGAGTGCAATTGGCCGCCGGAGAGGGTGGTGTCGCGGAGGTGGGAAGCGGCGGTGATGGCGGAGGAGAGTGTGTACTGATCTGGTTTTAGAGTTGTGCAGCGGTGGATGTCGGAGAAGAGGTTGAGAGCGTTTGCGTTGGAGCCGGAGCGAGTGAGGGCGGTTAGTCGGCGGTTGAGATTGAGCAAGGTAGTTGAGGTTTGGGATGTTGGTGACAAACTCTCTGTTAGACATAGAGCTTTTCTCATCTGTTGTTGTCGGAGAGTTTTGTCTCCCTTTTTTGGGTCGTTTAGTGAGGAGAGGGAGGAGAAGATTTTAAAAACAAAACGGAGTCGTTTAGTGAGACACAGAGGCCCATAGTAGAGATTGCATTTGTGATTGAACCCGAGACCGAACCGAATCAAACCAAAACGGAGAAGTTAAATAATTTGGAAAAATAGCCAATCTGTAAATCAATTGGTGGCTCATCTTTTTCGGTTTCCAAGGGGCTTGCCTACTCATTGGCTATGCTTACAGTGGTCCAGGTATATGAATATATGATCATTGATCATCTTATTAGTCCATAAATAAAGTCTTTTTTTTTTGCATTACGTACAGCTTGAGTAGTGCATTTTTCTCATATTTTCACGATTACAGGTATCTTTAAAAAAGTGTTAAACAAGTCAGCAGATAATCCTTCTTTCATTCTGTATTGAGCCATCTTATCAGATTTTTTTTTTAACATGTGTGTAATGCGTGACACTCTGATTTGTTATACTATTCGCAGGTGACTATTTTTGCACATCACAAGTCCAAATTAAAGAGCCATTTCTCTTCTTAACAAGGCTTAAGGAGATGGTATGCGCAAGGTTTTGCACGTAGGCCCTGAGACATGCTCAGTGGTTTCCAGTCTCTTGAAAGAAGATGAGACTGAAGCATGGAGTGTCGAGCCATATGACATCGAGGATGCTGATTCTCTCTGCAAGAGTCTTGTCAGCAAAGGCCTTGTACGTGTGGGTGACATCAAGTTTCCTCTTTCCCTACAGGGCAAAATCCTTCTCTCTTGTGATCGTCTCACATGCTCTGGATTATCTTTCACCCGAGTACCTGAACAAAGACCATGCCTGAACTCGCTAGGGTAGCTTCAGATGGTGTGGTTCTTTTTGCAGGTATATATATATCTACCTATCCTAAGATTATTAACAAATGTGTTTTTTTTTTCTCATTCTAGTTTTGGTTACAACTCTTTTGAACTTCAACTCTTCTAGGTCTCCCTGGTCAGTAGAGAGCTCAAGTTGCTGAATTGTCTAAATTTTCCCTCTTGTCCTATATGAAACAACCCTTCCCCCCTTACTTTATTAAGTGGCATAAAACCATTTAAAAAGTCATTCACAAAGTTATTCTTAAAAAGACTACGAAGACTTGATGATTACCGGCACCCTGTTTATCTATATATATAAATGTATTGAAGGCGAAAATGTGTAGCGCATCATGGTGGAAACGATTCTTCGTGCAGACAAACTTTGAAGAAGTTTGAACAGGCTGTTTCTAAAGGACTATACAAACCAGCCTGCCAAGTCTTCCACCTAAAGCCACTACAATTAACCAGTCACTGCTTGTTCCACACTAAAGCATATTCACACGTAGACGTAGAGCCGCGTAAGCGATAGATATTCTATTTGTATTATTGAAAAAAGTCAGTTTTTGTCCTTCAATGTTCTATTTTTCCTATTGGGTTCAAATCATCACTATCACCAATAATCTCCATCATGAACCTAAGGGTTATCCCTTGCAATAAATGATCTCTCTCTCTCTCTCTCTCCACTCTATTCACTTCACCCGTATCCTAAGGTGACACCAATCATCTGCCACAAATACAATGTTCCTTCTTCTTCTTCTTCTTCACTTCGATAAGCTCATTAGCTAATAGCTGCTCTACTGCATCAGATATGGCATGGCAGCTAATGGTTTTATCGCCATAAGCTCACTAGCTGCTCTTTCCGCAAAACTTTTTTTTCTTTGTGTGTTTCCTGTCTACAAGTGTTGAATCTATGAACCTCTCTGCCTCTTCATCAAGTATTTCTGACCATCGGCTACGTTACCACAGTGTTACACAAGCACAGAGAACGACAACATTACATAAAGTGATTTTTGTTAAGAGCAAGACTCGGAGTCGAGCATCGATTGTTACAGAACTAGAGTCCTCTGTTACATGCCCGTGCCTGTGCATAACCTTTAGTCATCCCTCCGTTGGTACAACAAAAGCAAACTCTCTCTGTTCCACCACTTGTACATAGTCAGCTAAACAAGTCAATGTTTAAATTCGTCTTGTTTTATAGTTTGGATTAATATTTATTAAAAGTCCAGTTATATCTATTTGGGGTCCATAACCCACAATTTTCCATATAAATAGTTGTCTATCTATGTAGTTTGTAAATATGGCCCATCTTGCTATGGTATTTCAGAGATGTTGGATTTGGGTTGTTTTCATTGGACTGTTTCCCACCCACATCTCGAGAAGGGCTATCAAAGTCCCACATCGCTTAATAAAATGATTCTTGGACAATATATAAGTGAATGGGCAATCATCCACTCATGAATTAGTTTTTGGGTGTGAACTAGACACAACACTTGTACTTAGTCAGCTAAACAAGTCAATGTTTAAGTTCGTCTTGTTTTATAGTTTGGCTTAGTATTTATTAAAAACCCAGTTATCTCTATTTGGACCTATTTTAATTCTTCAGATCGAGTGGATTATTATTAAATAAGGCGTTTGTTAAATATTTTTTAATAATTATTTTAATAATTTGTAATAAAATAGTAATAATTTTAAGCTGATGAGTAATTTATCTGTTTAAAAAAATCCAAAAATAATATAAATCTGATGATTATTTCCAAGCTATATATTCCTTTTTATACAATCCGGAAAATAAATAATCGGATGATTATTCTCCAACTATTATATCTTTTGGTTGATAAAAGAAGAGTTTGTGAGTGTATAATAGTAACAACTCTTTTCGTTCTTTAAATTGTTTCGTTCGTTTATGTGCATACAACAAATAGAGAATATTCGAGATCATTTAGTTATTTGACAAATCAAACTTACAAACGAACAACCACCCCTGAATATCATCGGCTATACAGAGTGGTTACACAAGATCTTTTATCTTGCTTGTAAAGAATATATATATTTGATAAATGGTCTATCATTATACATTACATGTTAGTGTGCTGAGCAAATTCATTTCCTGTCGGTTATTATGGTTTACGTTTTGTTCGGCTTGTCTATTATTTAGGGTAGCTAATATTCAAAATATCCAGCTTGATCTTGTTGATATCTGTTTCCAGCAACTAATTTAGATATATACGTATATATATATATATATATATATATATATATATATATATATATATATAAAATTGGATACTAATAATTTACATTTTCATATTTGTGATTACAGGCAGATTCAGATTCTTAGACTTAGTTCAGCATATTTTGTCATTTTTACATATTTGATGTACCCTATAATTTTTTACTAATATATTCTGTAGAATTGTGATTTGTTTTCAGATAACTCGCGAAATAGGAGATGAAAGACCCAACATCATCATGACTGTCGATCTAATATCAGGTTTTGTATAGTTTTGGTCGGTAATGCATTGTCAGGTATGGGCGGTGACAGTAAACGCGTTTTATAGACAAAATGTTTTTAATATGGATTACTATTCATTTCTACCGTATTTATTATCTCGTGTGCTTGTGTAAACTTGCTCTAACTTTAACACTCTAGTCTACTTCTTCTAATTAGTTAGGCCATTCGTAGGGGTGAGAATTTAGTTTAACTTTAAGTTTGACTTAGATTCAGTTTGATTCGGTTAAATCGATTCGTAAAAATCATAACTATAGTCAACTGAAATTAATTCGGTTTTGTTTGTATTTGGTTCGCTTCGTGATTTATTTATTTGAATTTGGTTTGGTTTGTGTCGAGTTTAGCTCATTTGTTATAGGTAGACTAAGAAAAAAATCAATATATAAAACTCAAAACAAATCATTACTTAGTCACCAAATTCTTAATATTTTCAGACGCAAAATCCAATATTATAATAAAAATAAAAATTCTATAATTTAAAGTTATTATATTCAAATCAAGTTAAATTATCATATGTAATTTTTTGCTTTTGATGATAATGTAGGAAAAGCATGTACTTTTCTTTTATTGTTAGTTGTATTTTTAATACATACGGAAACAAAATAAAAAAAATTATGTTTAATCATTTAGGTTAAATAATTAATTATCTTATATATCAATATTATTGATATATTTAAATAATATGATAAAATCAACATATTGGTTTTTCGATTCCGTTCAATTTGAAACCAAGCCAAACCAAACAGTTTTAGTTGATAGAAATTTTGGCCGAATGGTTTGGATTGATTTGGGATGGACTTGTTTGGTTGGATTCGTTTTGTTTTGTCCACGCAAACATTTTCAAATGGAATAAAAGATAGAGAAGTATTTAGGTTTATATAGAAATATACTTAAAAGATATGTTTAGATTTGTATAAGATTAGCAAAATCTCAGTTTATATAAAATATTATAAAACAAAAACAACAAATGAAGCAGTATTTTGAATATTTTTTAGTACCAAAATCTTGAATGTTGAAGCTCGTAATGACAATAAATAATAACTGATAGATTATTAGATACGTCAAGTAAAAAACGGAAGTTGTCTCTCACATGTGGAGACAAATTTTCCAACGAAAAAAATGTATATATACATCCACATAGCTCAAGCATCTACATTCCACATCTCACTCTTCACCAACTAAAGAAACCCTAATTCAACATCTCTTTCTCCAACAACAAATCTCTTATTCTTTATTGATCATCTCTCATTAGAAACAAAAATTCTTTTGTATATACAAAAAAATGAAACAGTTGTCTACAAAAGTGACAAGCAATGCTCATGGACAAGACTCTTCCTACTTCTTGGGATGGGAAGAATACGAGAAGAACCCTTACGACGAAATCAAGAACCCCAATGGGATTATTCAAATGGGTCTTGCCGAAAATCAGGTAAATATATAACTCCAAGTTTATAACCAATCGACAAATCATTACTCAAATCTTTTTTTTTGTTACTTAATATAATGTTCTTTGTATGCAGCTATGTTTTGATCTCATAGAGACATGGTTAGCTAAGAATCCGGACGCAGCCGGGCTCAAGAAGGACGGCCAATCCATTTTCAAAGAACTTGCTCTCTTCCAAGACTATCATGGCCTACCCGAATTCAAGAAGGTAATTAACTAACTAAAATTGTACCCCTCATATTTAAAAAATCTACATCTAACTTAAGACACAAGTAAACTAATATGGTTTACGTGTCCACAGGCTTTGGCAGAGTTTATGGAGGAAATAAGAGGTAATAGAGTAACATTTGATCCAAGCAAGATTGTCCTAGCTGCTGGTTCAACCTCTGCCAACGAAACGCTCATGTTTTGTCTAGCGGAACCCGGCGATGCTTTTCTTTTACCCACTCCTTACTATCCAGGGTAATTTCTAAACCCTAATTATGTAGGTGTAATCTTTACCTTACTTGACTCCCAAGAAACCTGAGCTGACATTTTATTTGCTTTATGTGTACAGGTTTGACAGGGATTTGAAATGGAGAACGGGAGCAGAGATCGTACCGATTCATTGCTCGAGCTCTAATGGGTTCCAAATAACAGAATCAGCTCTTCAACAAGCTTACCAACAAGCTCAGAAGCTTGATCTTAAGGTCAAAGGAGTTCTTGTTACCAACCCATCTAACCCACTTGGCACAATGTTGACCAGAAGAGAACTTAACCTACTCGTTGACTTCATTACTTCCAAAAACATCCATCTCATAAGCGACGAGATCTATTCAGGTACAGTTTTTGGGTTCGAACAGTTCGTTAGTGTCATGGATGTCTTAAAAGACAAGAAACTCGAGAACAGTGAAGTCTCCAAAAGAGTTCATGTCGTTTACAGTCTTTCCAAAGATCTCGGTTTACCCGGTTTTCGCGTTGGAGCAATATACTCCAACGACGAAATGGTTGTTTCGGCTGCCACAAAAATGTCGAGTTTCGGCCTTGTTTCTTCCCAAACTCAATACCTTCTCTCTGCATTGCTTTCCGACAAGAAGTTCACAGGAACATACCTTAACGAGAACCAGAAAAGACTCAAGATTCGTCAAAAGCAACTCGTGTCCGGTCTCGAAGCTGCTGGGGTTACTTGTCTTAAAAGCAACGCGGGTTTGTTTTGTTGGGTCGACATGAGACATCTCTTGGACACAAACACATTCGAAGCAGAGCTTGAGCTATGGAAAAAGATTGTATACGAAGTGAAACTGAATATTTCACCCGGTTCATCCTGTCATTGTACCGAACCTGGTTGGTTTAGGGTTTGTTTCGCTAACATGAGTGAAGAGACGCTCGATTTGGCGATGAAAAGGCTCAAAGAATACGTGGAGTCAACAGATAGTAGGAGATTGATATCAAAAAGCAGCCATGAGAGGATCAAGAGTTTGAGGAAGAGGACTGTCTCTAACTGGGTTTTCCGGGTGTCATGGACCGACCGTGTACCCGATGAACGATGAAATTAATTCATCGTCCCATGTTTAAGGCACAAAAAATCTTCATATTTATATAAATAATTCGTTTTTTAAATATTTTGGAAAGTGTATTAACATTTTCCAAAATATTTATGTCACTATATTCTTTCCCATTTCATATAACTATATTTTATTTAATTATTTATGTATGTGTGTTTCTTTGAAAGCCTGTTGCAATTTTTTTCTTTTGGATGTAAGTGTTACTAGTTAAGTGCACTGGATCCAAATTTGTATTTGCAATGGCTATTTATATATATTCCCCTTGAAGTGTAAGCGAAAGCTGGCAAGATGCGTGTGTATGCATATAATTGTAAGAGAGAAGTACATCTCGTATTTTCATAAGTTTGATATCTTTTCCAAAGTTAAGCCAAAAAAAAAAGTTTGATATCTTTTGCATTATACAAATATTGACTATGAATTTACTCACTTTGATTACTTTATTTCGAACTTTTTCAACATTTATTATGTTAAGTTGGTATATATTTTCACGTATAAATAATACATGTATACGTGTAATACTTTCTCATTTTGATACATTCTCATTTGCCTCCTGTGATCATTAACTAACGTAGGTTAGAACAAATAGCATAATAAATTTAATTTATAACCTTATAAAATTGGTAACTTGCATCTTTAAATAGAGTCGTAACTAATGAAATTGTAATGCCGGTTACCGAAAGGAGGAAGCGGATGGAATAAATTCAAACACTCAGAGATTTAGTAATTGATCAACTTAGTGTCCAATATTGGAACCGAAATGTACTAGAACAGCTTGTTTTTGAAAGCCATGTAGTATTACACATACTCACATAAACAGTCTTGAGTCTTCGAATTTGAAAAACGAAACACATGACTGATTTTGGTTTATCTTAAAATCCGGTTAGAAGGTTTAGTTAGTGGCTTTTAGTCCATAAAATCCCACCTAACAGGATTCTCGTTAGTTGCAATTTTCTTAATTACATGATAAAGTATGGTACATTACATCAAAGATCATATGATTTAATGCAACGATTCTTAGAAACTTACATACACTACACATCATTCAATCAATATTCTGTTTCTTTCGGTTGGGGAAACCTCGATATAATGGTATAATCATCTCGAAAGAATATTTATTAATTTTCTCATTAGTAGTTATTTCATTTTGTCAACTTCTCAATAATAGCAATTTAAGAATCTAAAATCCAAAAAAATATCAACCGATAGAAACTATCAAATATCATAGACATATAGTAGTATCCTAGTCTATTGTTATCGGTTAGTTATTAGTATTTTTTTGTCAACATCGGCTAATCTTAAACTGGTCAAAAATTATGACACTAATTATGTAGAATTGCAAACATGATATAACTAATACTTAATTTTTAGAATATTCTCAACAATAAACTATTCGAAATCCCATGTGCGTTGTTCGTACTACGACGAACGAAATAATCAAAATCTTACAAAATAAAATAAAATATCACTTGTCAATAAATCTAACAACACATCTAATATCGATTTTGTTCCCAATATGAAACGCGGAGAAACCGCATGTAATGACAGAAAAGTCATTACATGTGAGGAGCATTATTTTGGTCGTCGACTCGTAGAACATAAGGTATTCTCCAGGTAAAAATAATAATATAGACACGTTAAAATGATTTTGAGAATTTTGGTTGATATTCGTATGTTTAGAGAACTGTGCAATCAATGATGTTCTTAATTGCATACGACCCATCCAGAACTTGTCTTCTCTATCATGACCATACGTATGGTCTTACTGAAGAAAAAAATTATTAAATTTTGAGATTTGTGAGTTGGTCTCGATAAGATTTAGATCACAAATATCTATAACAAATCACAATCTGGTCGGTTGTTTTTATAACCGATAGAACAAGATCGTAGATTTATAGGGAATTATCTCCTGTCGTTGTTTGACATTGGTCCAAATTCTTAATGGTATAGTTTCATTTTTGAAAAGAAAAAAAGAGAAAAGAAACACATTAACATGTCAAATTTGAACAAAGAATGCAGTCACGTGGGCTTCATGACCTCAGGCCATAACTTCCGCATGCTATGCAATGACTGATGACATTATAGTCTATCCATTACTGTGTAATTAACTTCAGCCAAAAAATGACTCAGGAATTACATAGTGCAAAAGCAACGAGCCCATTTCAGTGATAAAAGCCTACTAGTTTTGTGTGGATTTAACCTTCATTCAATAAGTTTGATTTTTATCTTTATGTATCACAATTTCTTTTTCATTAATTTGCTTACCCTAAACCCGATTTAAAACAAAAAATCACTAAGAGAACTATTAACAAATTAATTATTAAAAAAATGATTTTGTTGATTTTTCATATTTTTTACAATTTTACGATGTCATTAGTATAATATTAATTAAAAATATCTTAATACACACATATATATATATATTTGATATTAGAATAATTAATCAATATATATTAACATTATTGAGATAATATTTATTTTATATGTAGGTTATGAATTAAATGGCTTTTATCATAGTATGCATCTCTGGAATACAAATAATAAACATAATAAAATTATAATATAAAGGAATATATATATGCAATGTTTTGTAATTTATGTTTGTCTCACGGTTTCTAAAAAAATTTGTTGACATATATAATATTTATTTTCTATTGTTATTTGATTGATGTTTTATGAGCCGTAACTGTGTTACAAAACTTTTTTAGCCCACAAATATTATAATTGATTGATTTCAAAATCTAAATTAGTTAATGATAATTGAACTATTACTAGAAAAATATTTTAATCCAAAATCTGCACCTTATAAATAGAATGATAAAATAAAAACAGAACCTAATAGATTGGTGGTCAACATAAATACTGAAGTTAGATACTTTATTAAGTTAATTCAAAATTTATATCTAATTCAATAATTTAATTTTAAATAAAAAATTAACATAAAAATTTAAAAATATTAGGTATATATGTTAGTATCTCGATTAGCTTACAAAATAAATAAGGTCCGAAAAGCTTTAACTTTAACCATGTTTTTCAGTGGTGTCAAACGTGGGAAACTTTGGTTGACATCTTTATGATGTTACTGATTTATGAGAAATTAAAAATACTTATAAAGTCTAATAAAGGGCAATTTTTAATTTCTCATAAAATCTTCAATGGTAAATTTCATCTTTTTCTTCAAAATTTGATTCTTTTCTTTTGAAAAATGAAACAATATGTTTTCCAATAATTTACTTTGTTTTTTCTTTATAAAACAAAAATTTAATAATATTTCTATCACCAGTTTATATCTAATTATTAGTAATATTTTGTACTTTTTCAATTTTGTCAATTTTACTATACTATTTTATTTTAACAATAATTCAACACTTACTATTTATTATAAATTAAACATTATTAGTCAAAATTGGTGGACATGATTATGTACCCAGTTGATTAACCAGTGTTTGTTTCTGAACTAGTTTCATTCCGTTTTTGTGCAAGAGATTTTGGTTTCAGCATATCTCATATCCTCAAATTCAAAAATATATGTACAGATTCTTTAGTCAGATGAACTTGTTGGAACGAGCATCTCTGCAGAACGTCTCAAACACGACTATCATTTGATTTTGTAAGATGTGTATAGACAAAAAAATAATTATCATATGATATAATATTATACATAATATAATTAAATAAACAAAACATATTAGATTTATAAAGAATCACTAAATGGATATTTTTCTTAAGAATTAATCCAAGTATTTTAAAACAAAAATGAATTTTAATACTTCTAAATCAAACATAGAATTTTTGGACATATATTTTCATGTTATATGCTATTAACATCTAATTAGATGAAAATAATAATATAAATTTAGAAATTAATTAGATAATATCAACAATTATAAATTATTAAGTAGAAAATAAAAGTTAAAGTTAAAGACTTTTGTAATTTTAAATTCATCATAAAATAAAACTGACCAGATTTTCTTAAAATTTGAAAATAGAAAAAATGAAGTACCGTTAACATAAAAGTGAAGCAAAAAAATGAAAAATAAAACAATATTGGAAATGGTCTTATACACCAAATATAATCTACTATTTTAAATTTTAATAAAATATATTTTAACTAATAAATATAAAAAATTGAAAATTTTATAATTCTATGGATTAATAAAATATTGTAAATTCTGTTATTGATTTACAGAGTTCTTTCTTATTTTTACACAACTCTGAAAGATCACGTGCATTCATGGGTTTGTGTTTAAATCTCTAATTGGAAGACAAAATGGGCCTAGCCCAGCGCCAGTTTAGATTGAACCCAAAACTGAACACGGAGAAAGGTTTCCCAAGAGGCGTTGCTCGGTCTAGCGTCACATGCGATCTGTATCGGTGATACCTAACACGACAACAAAAGCCGAGAGTGGCCCATAACATGATAAACAAGACTTCTAAATTGTATGATTGGGCTGACTAAGCTTGGCTAAACAAGCAATTCTTGTATGCCATAAAACTTGTTTGAAGATTCATTTGAGTTCTGAAAAAACGAATATGCGAAAGGATTTTTAATAGAATGAAGAAATAAAAAAAAAACTTGTCAATTCAAACACAAAAATACATATAAGACCATTTATCTCAGGTCATGATGGACCTAATTTATGAAACACCACTATTTCTTCTTCTTATACGAAGTTGGACCTTGGTTTTAAGTAGATGAAATTGCAGTGGATGGACCTCGGCTTGAAAGCTCAAGTATATGACAATCATGCGACTTAATCTAGGAACCCATGATTGATGTATTGACCCAACAAGCATATGCAGCTGTTTGCAAACGTGACGTGATCTCCCCATCTGCCATTCTTAGTCATGTTCTTTAGATACTCAGAGAAGTCCACTGGAATTTGTAAAATTGCCGACATGATTTAAGTTGTCTCACTGTTTCCTATCTAACTTGTATTTACGAAACTTCGATGTTTAGAAGAATTGATCAGCTACAGAACGGAATAGACAGTTTCCATCTACTTTTGTCCTCTTGTAACCTTCGTAGTCTAGTTCACTCCCAAACCGTGACTTAAAACTTAGATATTCTAAGATTAGGGTAACAAAGACCAGTGTAAATGTAATGTAGGACAAAGAAGTTCTGGAACAATCTAAAAATATTTAAAATAGAAAATTAATTTTATCAATGATATATTTCATTTATATTTGGTTTATATATTTAAATTGAATTAATCATTGAACAAATCTATTTTTGTACTTTCATTCTCATAACCTTAACGATATAATTCTTTTAAATATTTCTGTCAAAAAAAAAATTCGTTTACTATATTTTATTTTCATCAATGTATCATACATCATTGATACTGAAATTATATCTTAAACATCCTAAAAATATATACTTTTTAACTCTTATCTTTCGTATCCCATAGTCATGGTTAGATATCAAAGAAAGCAACAACACCTAAGGATTCGATTTTTTGGATGGGTCAAAGTTGGATTTATGGCTTACAATAATGAGGAGATGTCAATAAATGCTTCGTATAAATTAGATTTTTGCTTCAAGACAAGGGAAGAGGGTTGAAAAAGTTCTCAGGACCATTTGATTCATTAAAGACACTACACATGCATTTGCGATAACTGGAGAAATTGTAAGTGAGCTTTCACTTTCTCCCTTCTCAGCATAACTTATCAGAAAGTCCCACAAACACATTCATACCTTAGTTTCCCCCTCTCTGTCTCCTCTCACATGTAATCTCTTCTTGCATCGTAACAGTTACCACATTCAGTTACGGTCCAAAAGGATAAATCAAAGTGAGAACAAGAACTCACCAGCCTCATGTCAAAATTTCTATCAAAGGATTAATGCAACTCGAATATTTATGAGCAGAAAAAAACAACAACTTCAAGAGTTGCTTTAAACCAGTAAAGACCGAACCGAACTCATAGTTGCCTTGAGGGCTTAAACACGTGATTAACACCATCTCTTTGCCTTAAAAGACGAGTTTGCCCCTCGACGAACTTAAACCCGTCGTCGGGAAGTCTAATTACTGAGGAGATCCGGCGACGATTCATTTGCTCCAGGAGATTTCTCCGTCACGTCTGATTCCACCGCCTGCTGCTGCGAAAGAGCGATCTTTGGGACCTCAGAGAGGATCTGAACGACTTCCCTCATCGTCGGCCTTGCCACCGCCTGTTCTTCAACGCAAAGCATCGCAACGTAGAAGACGTGCGTTACTTCGTGGACGGGTACGGAAGAGAGTCTATGATCGATAACCTTGAGCACGCATTCCTTGTTCGAATCCGTCATGCTCCGTACCCACTGAACGATATCCACACCGTCTCCGAATTCTCCGACAGGTTTCTTTCCGGTGATGAGTTCCAGAAGAACAACACCGAAGCTGTACACATCGCTCTTCTCATCTACCTTCAATGTATACGCATATTCTGCCCATAACAATAACAACACATATAGTTTCAGAGAGGTTTTCATTACATGCCACAGTGTGAGTAAAAGGAAGTACCTGGAGCGATGTAGCCGTAGGAGCCGGCAATAGCAGACATACACTCAGAAGTACCGGAGTCTTGTAAGAACTTGGCAAGACCAAAGTCGGCGACATGAGCTTCGAAGCTGGAGTCTAGGAGGATGTTGTTGGACTTGACATCTCTGTGAACGATCAAAGGAGAACAGTCATGGTGGAGATAGCAAAGACCCTTGGCCGCTTCAAGAGCAATCTTGTAACGTGTGTCCCAATGCAAATGACCTCCTTTCTTTCCGTGAAGTACCTCTCCGAGGCTACCATTGGGCATGTACTCGTACACAAGGAGGTTCGTTTCGTGGTTAGAGCAAAACCCGAGCAGCCTGACGATGTGTCTGTGTCTGATCCTACCTAAAGTCTGAATCTCGGCGTTGAATCCATGATCATGAGAAGATCCGTGAGACATTGTAGCCAATCTCTTGACCGCTACTAGGTCGCCACTAGGCATCACGCCTTTGTAGACAATCCCAGCACCGCCTTTACCTATGATGTTGTCTTCCTTGAGACAGACCAAGACATCATCACAAGTGAAGTCTAGTCTCTGGAAAGCAGTCAATCTCCAAGCCTTGGACTCGGCGGCGTTTCTCAGGGATCTGGCTTTGACTATGGCAGCTATAGCGAACACCATGGAACAAAACAGCAACCCAAGGACGAGTAAGAGCTTTGTAGTAGCGGACAGAGGTCTGACACGATGAGTTCCTTTGCCGTTGTTGCAAGGACCCAAATAGGGACCACAAAGATCAGAGTTACCCAAGAAAGATGTGTAATTAAAGTAACCGAACTGTCCAGTGCTGGGAACCAAACCGGAGAGGTTGTTGTAAGAGAAATCAACAGATGTTAAACTCTGCATCGACGATATCGTCACAGGGATCGAACCGACGAGATGGTTTCTCGAAACATTCAAGTAATTCAAGATCCTCATGCTTGTGATCTCGTTAGGGATCTCACCTGAGAGCTCGTTACGACTCAGGTCAACGTACGTCAGCAGCTTACAGCGGCTGATCTCCGGCGCGATCCCGCCGGAGAACAGATTGTGGCTGAAATCCAGCTTCGAAAGCTGCTGAAGCCTCCCTATCTCCGAGGGAATCGGACCGGCGAACTTGTTACCGTCCAAGAGTAGTTTCTGGACGCCGGAGAAGTTCCCGATGGCCGGCGGTAACGGACCGGAGAGTTGGTTATTCGAAAGACTGATCTGACCGAGGCTAACAGACACTCCTCCGCTTACTGGTAACGGTAACTCTCCGGTTAGGTAATTGTCTTGGAGCTCCACTTGAGATAACTCGGGTAACCCGAAAAGCCCGTTCGGAATCGACCCGTTTAGGAAATTCTCACCCATTCGGATCCGGGTCAGAGACTCGCATCTCCCAAGCGAATCCGGGATCGAACCGAACAAGAAGTTGCCGAGAGTGATTAACGTCACTAACCGGTTACCAAAGCACATATTCGGCGGCAAAGTTCCTGTGAGTTTGTTGGAGGAGAGGTCAAGAATCACCAACCTACCGTTTTCCCCTAGCTTCCGAGGGATGCTCCCGGTGAAGTTGTTCTCCCACAGCTGCAACACCTCGAGCTCCGGCATATCGCCGATGAACTCCGGTATAGCGCCGTACAGCTTGTTCCTGAAGAGATTCAAGAGCGTCAGACTCTCCAGCCGTTGGAAACTCGCCGGAATCTCTCCGGTGAACATGTTGTTAGACAGATCCATCGATTTCAAGCTCGAGATCGTTCCCAGCTCCGGCGATAACGGCCCCGAGAAGGCGTTCACCTGGAGGAAGAGCGTGTCGAGCTTCCGAAGCCTCCCGATCTCCGGCGGAATCTCTCCTCTCAGTCCGCAGTTCGCGGCGTCGAACCTGACGAGCTCCGATAGATTCCCGATCTCCGGCGGAAGACCGCCGTCGAAGGCGTTGAAGTATCCGATGTAGAGCTCTCGGAGAGCCGTTAGGTTTCCGATCTCCGGAGGGATTCTCCCGAGTAGCTCGTTGCCGGAGACCGCTAGGTACTCGAGTGCAGGCCAGGTTCCGTACGCCGACGGGATTCTTCCGGCGAAGTAGTTCCCGCCGAGGTGGAGGTGACGGAGCTCCGTGAGGTTAGCGACGGAGACGGGCAAATCTCCGGTTAGGTTGTTGTTGTACAAATCGAGGACCCGGAGATTCGCCAGTCCGGCGGAGAGCTCGTCGGGGTACGAGCCGTTGAAGACGTTGTTGGAGAGATTCAGACGGCGGAGGTCCGAGAGGTTGGCCATCTCCGGCGGGATGCGGCCCGAGATCTGGTTAGCGGCGAGGGAGAGGTTTTGCAGGAGAGGCAAACGAGATACGTCGGGGGAGAGGGTCCCCGAGAGGTTGAGGCCGGATAGTTCGAGGGAGGTCACGTGACGGAGAGAGGCGTCGCACGTGACTCCGGTCCATAGGCAGAAGCTTGTGGAGAGGTTCCACGAGGCGAGAGGTGAGTGTTGGTCGTTTTGGTTGCTGGTGAGGGAGGATTTGAGTGAGAGAAGAGCGCGGAGCTCGGAGATTGGATGAATGGCGGCGGATGAGTGAGAAATGTGGAGGAGAAGGAGGAGGAGGATGAGAAGAAGTTTCATGGCTCCCCTTTGTGTTCTCTTTCTGTGTTAGGTTAGGGTGAGGTTTAAAATGGGTGATAGTGTGGTGAGGGTAAGTGAGGGAGACGATGAAAATGACGTGTTTTTATTTGTGGATTATTTCATTTTTTATTTATTTTTTACTTCTTTATTTGTATCAGTGGAGGCAGATTTAAAAAACTTTCATTTTAGGAACAATAATTTAAATTCGTAAACTTTTACAAAATTAGAAGAAAAACCATAGGGTTAGAGAACAAATATAAATTTGATGAAAAAATGTTAATAGCATTTAGAGGTAAAATCACTCCAACTTATTTTTATTTATTTTTTCCTAAAGTAAAAATTATTATTCTTTCTCTATAAATAGTTTATAGGAGAATAAATAGAAATCCCCAATACATTGAAGATGGCCTTAGATCCTATTCAAGCATCGAAATTGAAATCGGATTAATTAGACCTAGGAACAAGTAGATGGGTTGAGTACGGAAGAAAGTCATCAAACTCGATGAAGAATATTGATTCGGTCTCAAAAAAAGAAAAGAGAGCTTTAAAATTTTGCAATCAAGTGAGAAAGTGGAAGAGGAGATATCAGAGATGATAACAACATAAACAAGTATCAAAAGAAGAAGAAGGCAAGAGACAATGACATTAATATGCTGTACATCGACTTAGACATCGAGCTCTCCCAAATGCATCGACCCCCGCTCTTTTGTTCTTCATACTTGTTTTATTTTGATAGATGCATCGACCCCGCTCTTTTGTTCTTCTTACTTGTTTTATTTTGATTATTGCTTACATTTACCATCTTGTAATTTGATATTCATCAATATAGGTCATTTTCGTCAACTCTTGATTTACATCATTGTTGTTCATCCAATTTTTTTTTTTAATTTACAATAACATACACTTAAATATATAATATGAGCTTTAGGGTCCGTAAATGTTAATTTAATTTTAGTTTGGAGCCTTGTTGTTTCTAATTCTAAATCTGTTGAAACGTGATGTTGTTACCTAATCTTTGACAAATCTTCTGATTTGTGTCTGTGTGTGTTATTAATACATTGAGCAAGTCATAAAATTACGTCACATAGATATCACTATAAGCTTCCAATCAATAATGCAACTTTTTGGCAATAAGATCATCTCCATGCGAACCACATAAATTCTTTTTTTTGAACACAACTTAATTTCCTTGCTCATCAAACAGTTTGGTTACAATGATCAGAGGGAATTATCCATCCTCTTCGATTGAAAGCATAAACTACAACAATAAAACATAAACAGGATAATTCTTCAAACGAAGATAACAGCAGATTCGAGACGAAGCTTGAATGCGTTGAAATAGCCTTCACGACAAAGTCGGAGAGCAAAGAGATAGTCACATATAGTGACGTTGAAAACCAGTCCTCACTGATGAGGAAGCTGAAGCCGAAACTCGACATCGAGTTTGGGTAATCGTCTCCTTTCAAAGAAAAGAGGTATGATGATGAAAACCACTCCTCGATGAGAAGGGTAATAATAGAAGTATGGATGGAGGCAGACCAACCCGATGAACCCATCGGTAAACTACTCTTCACTAAAGAGAGATATAGCATTACACGAAAATAAAGAGTCCGTGAACCCACCAGAAATCTTTTGCACTGTTGCCACACAAAACAAATCATCAAATACCATAGACATGGGATTAAAATTTGGTGGGCCAACAAGATCGTTAATAGACTCATGATTCTTAAAGGGCCAAGCCCATAAACTTCCCTTCTTTGAGTTGAACGGCCGTTTAATCGAGGAATTTGAAAGCTTGTTCATGCCGAGTTTAGGGATTCGCGATTACGAGACACGGCGAGTTAGATGACAGTGGTATTCTCCCGAGTCAACATGACTCCCAGCACCATCTATCGAAGATGGAGCAGCAAAGATGTCAGCGTTGGATCTCGCGGATCCACGGAGGCTTCCAAAACAAGAACTTGTCGGGATGGAAGAGGTGATTGTAAAACGAGTTGAGCTTGTCCATATCGACCAAAAGCTTCCAGATCGGCGGCAGGTCAAGCGTGGAACCCCAGATACTAGGCGTTCGGTCACCGGTAGCTAAAGGCGGAGGACTTGCGGTGGAAGGAGGAGGTTTCGGCGAAAGTCTTGGTTGGAAACCTCTGAGATGTTGATGGAGACAAGGCTCGCAGATCTGCACGGAACAAACAAGGAGTCGAGGTAGCGGCAGGGAGGAAGCGTTTGAGCGATAAGTAGAAGTAGATCGGGAACCCCGAGAACCAGACACTTCCGGTGTTATCCAGCCCGCCAGAGAAGGCCACAAGAGACATCTCAGGTGAGAGGGCAGCAAAACACAGAAGAGACAACGGGAAAACTCGAAAAGAACTGACAAAATTAGAGACCATAACAAAGAGAAGAAGAGAGCGAACAGGACGCCCGTGAACGAGCGCCGCGGCCGGAAACGGTGATAAAAGATGGGCCTCGAGTATCGTGCTCGAGAGGTTTATTAGGGCGAACTCCTTATCCTCACTTCTTTCAATTGCATATGAAACCACATAAATTCATAAAGATATTTTTAAAGATAAAAAGAACCCTATGATTGATTACAAATTTCGTTGATGATGATGAACGGTCTTGATGTCACAGTTTAAAGGAAGATTATGGATCTCACCACTAGAATTCAAGTACTTACCGATTTCTCGAGGGAGCCGCTTTTTCTTAATTAGCGGATATCAATATAAATTGGACCTTGATTACCAAAACTTAACACTTAAATGACCAACACATCACTTTACAGATATCGTAAGCACATTTCTGTCACTAGGACCACAACAAGCCCACACACAAGGCATGATGAGTAACAAAACCAGGGAGACGGTTTCTTTTTTTTTGTAAAAAGGCTTTCAAATTAAAACAAAGAACATACAAAGTATGGTTTAACAACCATAAAGTTTGAGAAAGTACGATGAGACACGCCTCATATTTAACCAAGCATCAGCTTCAGAAAATAAACTTATCATCTTAAGTTTAGTGAAAGCAAGAGAAAGATGAGAACACTAAGTAGATGGTATGTGGTTACCGCGGCCTCGACGACCTCGTTTGCCCTTTCCTCGTACTATGTTCCATTCCATATCTTGAAATTTTTGAAGTGGTTTTATTGGCCTCCCACCTCGTGACATATTGAGGTTTGTCGTAGCATCACTCGTAAATCCATTTCCATCATCTTGGTCATAGTGATCAATTTGAATGGAAAAGGGGCTACCATGTGCAGGAGAATGTGTGGAGGCCAATGGATTGTCTGCTGAAACCAAATTGGTCTCGACGACAATAACATGTGATGGAATTTCTTCCATAATATCAGTTTCAGTAGGAGCAGAAATTGTACCTGCTAATGGTGATGAAGTGGTTTGAGAGTTGGAGCCAGCGGCTACAAATTGCTTAGAATGAGTGGGGTCGTTTACTGGAGTAGAGAATTCCTTCGGATCAACACCTTGTGACAAATGTTCAATCTCTGTTTCTTGAGCAGGCCCCAAAGTTTTAAGAGAATGTTCAGCTTGTGCTTCTTGAGCTGTCACCAAATTCAACTCTGAATTTTCAACATCTTCTACCAACTGATCAAAAAGGTGGACTGGAATTCTACTTTATCCATTTCAACCCTTGGGTCTTTAGCAGATAGATCCTCATGACTAGCACTTGTTTCCACGTTCGCTGGAAGTAGACATCTTTTTTCCTTGTGTCCTAAGTGTCCACATCTACCACACACACTTGGAATCCATGTATACTCAACATCTACCAAGAAAATATTACCTTGTTTGTCATCTAAGGCAATTTTCTTTGGAAAAGGTTTGTCAAGTTCTACTTCAACCAACAACTTTGCTTCTCCCAAACAAGTTGGATCAAGGCGAGGTTTATGTGTTTGCATAGGCTCACCAAGTCCAGATGCTACATGGCTGAGACCTAATCTTGAGTAGCAACTATCCGAACATTTTAAGAGTTACCCACACTGGAATTGTAGAAACTTCGGACTTTGAATGAATTAACTGGTTTCCAAAACAAATAACGGTCGTCAACATGCCATACACCTCTCTGAATTACCCACAGTCGAGTTGATTCATGCGGTATATGAAACATGTAAGATGTTTCACTTAGTTCTGACAGCCTATTCTACAACTTCTTCCCCATAACCTATTCACTACCGCATGAATTAAACCCCGGAGAGAACAGCGATGGAACTGGCCAATGATATATTCTTTTTATTTTCTGGTCCTAAACGGTACTGTGAAGGAATAGCTACCTCGGAGTACCATCGAGCCGAAGGTTGGTTTGGCTGCTCGGTAAAGGTTTCGGTAGAAGGGTCCATTCTAGCAGCCCATGGAAATCTTAGTGTTCCATCATCTTTAAGCTCTGGAATCGAATCTTTTGGACTGGTAAACAAGGATACTCTCTGACAAGAGGTGGATGATCTTTTTTCTTGTGATTCTGCCCAGTTCCATCAGTCAATGTTGGCCAGAAAGAATCAAGGAGGTTATTAAGGTACTTGGATCAAAATCACTTGGAGTTGGCGTTGGAGGAGTTGCGGTGGTACAAAACCGAGGTTTAGCCAAGCTCCAATTGAAGGAACGAAAGTAGTAATGGGAGGATCACATGATACTTCGGAGAAGGGACCTTTATCGGAGATAAACCAGCCAATTAGTGTAGAGAGACCGATTCAGTAGAGCAACTACTCGTGTGACCTCCATCCTTCAGTTTGGTAGTGATATATGTGGAGGCGTCCAAACCTCCGACAGCCCTACGGAGTTCACAATGAGATGATGTTTTGATTCATCCGGTGTAGTAGTCTTGACAAGACGAAGCGAGGATGGATCATCATCACCTAAGATAGTATCCAGTAAGTGACATTTTTTGGAAACAGGGGAAGTAACTGTATCCTCCTTTTCCAGGGGATTTGAAGGTTTCTCAACTTTTGCGGCGCGAAGCAGCTCCGGGAGGTGGAGTCGCAGCAGCAGACCACTTACCAAGGTATGGCCATCGCGGATCTGTTGAGATCGGGACTGGAACATCTTGTGGCATAGGATCTCGAATCGGTGGATTTGTTTGTGGATCTGGGATTTCTTCATCCATGGATGGAAGAAGACGAAATTGATTCTGAAAGCTCGAGTTGAAGTCTCTCCGTAAGAGCTTCTTTCAGTTTCCGGCGACGACGCCTCACCGGAGAACGCGTCGAAACGGCGGTGGTTTTGGGGTTCGACTTTTTCTTTTCTTTTTTACTGTTTTTATAATGATGATGATCTGTTTTCTCATAATAAGGGAGACGGTTTCTTACTTCTCAGTAATAGGGATTACCAATTGAAAATTGACGAGAACAAGTCTGAGGTGATGGTACGGTAACATTTACAGAGCCTTGACAGACACAATCATAATTTTGAGAGAAGGTAGTCAGTGAAAACAGTCTTATCTGCATCATTATTATCTTTTGCCAGTTACAACATGTCACTGATCAACATTCAACAATAATTGCCCGTGCAGTGAAAAAAGTTGTGAATTTTCAGATAATGTCAAAATTTTAAAGGCACTGGAGTCGAGATAGTAGAAATACTTTAGCCAATGGAACAAGTTGTACTCATATTAGGTGAACTTTGTTGTCTTCTTTATGGACCCCGGACCGATAGAATAATTTTCTATATTCACCCCATTTCCTTGTATTGAATAATAAATTAATAATAGTGAGAACTATGACTACATTTGTACACTAATTTATCATTCGAATGATGAGAATCGACAAGCACGTGTGAGGGGAAGATCTATTGTTTTTCCTGTGTGCTAATTGGGTAAATATATTTTTGGATGGATGTGTTGTATTAAGATTCGTTTGCTGAAGCGTTCATTTCCTATTTGTACCACATCAAATATATATATTAGTTTGGCTGAAATATTATGTTAAGCCAACTCGATACCACCAGACTGTGCATTTGAGTCACAAGTTTATGGTGGGATCTAAACACAGTTGTTAGAGCTCAAGGCTTGGTTTGAAACTCAAATGCTATACCATTTCAATTCTTGCTCGGTTTTGATGTTTTATGAGAGTGATTCGTTTTTGATGAAAGGAGAGGATGATGCCCAGGCACAAGTAAAGCTGGTGGATTGTACTCATGTTCTTGATGGAAATGGTGTCATCGACCATAATTTTTGGGATGGATTCTGCTCTTTCATAAGCTTCATCCAAGATATACTTGAGAGTTCGGACAACAGTGATGAAACCAATACTTCCCTGTCTGAAAATGGGCTAAGGATCATTCGTGTTTCCCCTCTGACTCGTTACAATCGAACCAAACCAAACCAGACCATTGTACTGTACTTTTTATTTGACGAGTTCTCCAGGAAAGTTTGCTAAGCCTATGAAGCTTTTGTTTGGTTTTCCTGTTATAGCAAAGCTAAATTGCATATTTTAGATAAACAAAAATAGAATTAGAGCTCAAAGAAGTAAAAATGTCAACATCAGTAAGTTGGAACATTAGTGAAAAGTATTACTTAGAAGCGATTTTCATCTTAGAACATAATCTTACTCAAAAAGCCACTAAGTAAGTAGTGTACTCAACTCTAAGCCACATATCTCCTAGAAACAGAGTGTTTTCTTTTTTTTTTGCTTCACTTTAGTTTCTATATATATCTGAATTTTTCCAAGTTAAGTAGTCTACATAATTATTCACAACGATGAAACTCTTCTACTTGATCTTGTTTTGTGCAATCTTCCTAACTGTCTCTTCGGATTCAGACAATATGCAAGACACTTGTCCGACGGCGGCTCCGAGAGAACAGAGCATCTTCTTCATCAACGGCTATCGTTGCAAGAACCCGACCGAGGTCAACGCTCAGGATTTCAAGTCCACCAAACTTACTGTAGCCGGAGACACAGACAATTATCTCCAGTCGAACGTCACAATGCTCACTGCATCAGAGTTTCCAGGTCTCAACACTCTCGGCCTCTCTGTCTCACGCACTGACCTCGAGAGGGACGGATCCGTGCCGCTCCATTCGCATCCTAGGTCATCCGAGCTGCTCTTCGTGGCCAGTGGAGTCGTGTTTGCTGGTTTTGTCGATACCAACGACAAGATTTTTCAGACGGTTCTGCGGAAAGGCGATGTCTTTGTGTTCCCTAAGGGTTTGCTTCATTTCTGCTTGAATGGTGGCTTCGAACGAGCCACAGCTCTGTCGTTTTACAATAGCCAGAATCCTGGAGTCGTGAATATCGGAGGCGTGTTTGGGTTCGATCAAGAACGTATAGTGAACATCACGAGGTCGTTAGTTACGGACCGTGATGAGCTTTAAATTTTTTCTTTTTTCACTATGTTATTAAAACCAAACCAGAATTCATGTAACCGGAACAGAGTACAGACCTGACCGGTCCATACATCTAACGTGTCTCACAAGACATCAAATTTGATAATAAAAAAACCCTAACCAGAATAATAATAGCCGCTAAATAGGGTGGGTTGGATTAAGACAAGGAAGCTTGAGCACTAGTAGCAACCTTGAAGAAGACGTCTTCGAGAGTTGTGTCGGCGAGCCCCCAAGCAAAAACTGTGAACTTGCTTTTGGCACTCTCCACCATTAAAAACAGATCCGAAATCATGACTTCTTGCTTAGGGATCTCGAACTTCTGTGTTCCTGAGAGATGATACACTTTCTTGGCGTTTGGTGAAATGCGTTGAACCATTCTCTCTACTGTCTCCTCGTGTTCTGATGAGGTCGTCATCGTGAAGACATACGATCCACCGTACCTTCCCTTAAGCTCTTTAGGGTTTCCTATGCACTGCAAGCCTCCGTCAACAAAAATCCCTAATCTGTCGCAGAGAAACTCTGCTTCTTCCATTGAATGAGCTGCAAAAACGTGAGGGGCAAGCTAGGTTAGTGAGACAGAGAAGAGTAGTTAGTGAGCAGAGAGAGAGAGAGATTGAAATACTTGTGAGGATTATGGCTGTGTTCTGTTTTGCACGCTGGATCACGGTCCATAAGTTCTTTCTTGAGGCTGGATCAAGTCCAGTGCTAGGCTCATCCATGTATACCACCTTTAACATATCAGAAAATGGAAAATTTTTAGTTAATTATTTCTAACAAAATCACATGAAAAGAGGCCAGGAGATATGTGTACCTTTGGGTTACCAATAAGCGAAATGGCCACGCTAAGTCGCCGTTTCATACCTCCGCTGTATTTTCCAGCAGGTTTGTCAGCAACTCCTCCATCAAAGAGGCTGACACTTTTGAGAGACTCTTCCACAGCCTTTAAAAGTATAATAATATGTACATCCATGAATATTTACATTTTCTTGGTGGAGTAATAACATATAAAGATAAAATATAATAGCAAAGTGTTAAAACATACTTTCTTTAGAGCAGGGCCCTTGATGTTCTTGAGTCTCCCGTAAAAGAGGAGATGTTCTCTTCCTGTTAGTGTCTCCCACAGCAAGCTGAAGACATCAAAACAAAGATGTTACTTATTTACCTGGTAATGAAATATTATGCAAAAGTATTGTTGAAAGAGTGTTTACTCGTGCTGTGGGCATACGCCCATGCTAGTGTATACTTTGTTCATATCCTTGCATATGTCCCAACCTTGAACCAACGCAGTTCCAGATGTCGGTTTCAAGAGGCCAGTCATCTAAAGACAACAGAGAAAAGTTTACAAAGTTTAATAACAGTCTGAAACGTTATTCAGTGTAAGAACATTGATCTTCTTCTTTTTTCGCAGAACTGACCATATTGATGAAAGAGGTTTTGCCAGCACCATTGGGTCCAAGCATGCCAAAACATTCCCCTGAAGGCACGTCGAGATACATCCCCCTGACTGCTATTTTTGGTGGGTTACCATCTCTACCTGGATACACCTTCTTCAGGTTGTCACACAAAATCGCGTGCCCTGTGCTCCTTTCTATCCTCGCTAGCTCCACTTTCTCCCTCTGATTAGTTCCACCTTTTTTTTATCAGAACGACATGGAAAAAAAGAAAAAATAGCAATTTTTTTTTTACATACCTCGTGAGTGACATCTGCTTTTTCCATGTCAATGAGGACGTTGTCAGAGCTTTGACTAGGGTCTGGTAGGGAAGTAGTAGTTTTCTTGATGAAAAAGCAAGGGCTTTTTCCTGATGTAAAAACCTGTTCGGCAAAGTAAGCCAGAGTGAGAGTCACAAACCATTCCACTAACATGATGTAGAACACTTTATCCATTCCACTTTCGCTGAGATCCCCCCACTTCATCCCGTTTCCATGGAAGGCAGCTTGTGCAAACTCATACAATCCGCGGAATAATGAAAATCCAGGAAACAACTCCAAGACCATAATCCATTTCTCTGTTTAGGTAAAAAAAATACTAGTTAACATATGTGTATTAGTTTATTCTTAAAGGTATTGATCTAGTTTTAACTTACCGGGGAATGTGAGAGATTCAAGCAGCTGTGCGAAGAGAAAGCTTCCCAAGAGCCCGGTTCCAAACACCATAATGTAAGCAACAACTACATTTAAAAAAGCCAAGAAGACATTGTTGAAATTTTTACTCTTTGAGGAGAAAGAGATTCAAGAAAATGTGATATGTTGTGTATTTATTACCTGTAACAGTCTTAACCTTTGAGAACAATGAAGAGACTAGAAAGGCAACGGCGATTTGCAGATTTAAGTAGATAAAGTAGAAAACGAACTGGATGCTATATGAATTGAGCCGGAAGTAGTTGAGTCCTATCACTGACCCAAAGCTCACCAAAGAAAGAATGTACAACACTGATATGGTGAGAAAATAGGCATATGAAATCAACCAATATGGACCATCCCCTAGGCCATGCATTTTCATTATAATTCTCAGACGTTCTTGTTTCTCATACACCAATGATGTCAAAATCACCTGCAAAAAAACGGGATGATGAGTAAGTATGTTGTGGAGTTTAGTACTTTTGTAAGTATTCAACTGTAGTAATAATATGTAGAACTTACAGGGAACAGAAGAAGAACAACCCAAGTGAAGAAAAGCGGACCAAACAAGGACGCAATATCTGGATTGCTTTTAGTAGAGTGCTTAGGAACTTCTTTGACAAACTCGAATAGTATCTTTGTCCCAGGGCCTTTCAGATACTTTAGATAAGCACTTGATACCTGCAGTTTTTTTATTGGTTCAGTTGATGAAACATATAAAGAAAAGAGCATATACCAAAGACCTATGTTCATACCAGACTGATCAAGCGAGGAACTCGGACCAAAGGCTTGTTTTGAGGACCGCCACTGTAATATGTCGCATTATACCAGATGTTCACATCCAAGTTTTTTCCATCCGTACTCAAGAGATCATATGCTAAAAGGCAATGGAATATTACATCAATCAACAGTCAAGATAGATACTCAAAAGCATAGAGTAAACTTATATAAACAAATAGAAGAAGATTCTAACAAAAAAAAACCTGCAGCAATCTCATTTGTCATCCGCTCAGGATTTCCTCTCCAATTACCCTTGAAAATCTCCTCATTCACCTCTGCAGAGGTATTTCTCCAAAGGCACAACCCTCGAATACACTTCACCTCTGAGATAGTTTTGACACAAACCTTTAAGTTAATCATCGCTTTTCTCTTTATTTTTTTTTCATTTTTATCCTCTCATTCTTTGTTAAATCTTCAAGATGACTCGTACAATTAAGTTACCTGTACGGGTTTTTCCCAATGAGAGTGGCCATGTAGAGTTTGCACTGCACTGAGCTTGGATGCTGTAGATGGGGAGATCTGAGGTAATCCCTGGATCCCTGAAACTGTCCATCCCTGCTCCTAGTGTTGTACCCTAAAATCTCATTGACCTTTTAGTAAGAAATAGAGAATATGTTTTTCACTTTTTTATTCTCCAACAAAAAAGAAAAAAAGCAAACATACCAAGACATTATCAGCTAAACTAGGCAAAAGGTCGGAGGTGTTCACAGCAAAAGAACCACCAAACATAGTCCCGGACAACGCTGGAAGAAACACACATGCAGGGAATAAGTATGTATATATATGAAAGAAGGAAGAGTAACAATCATAATAAGCATATACCTTTACCAAGAGACTGGTTGTTCCCAGTAAGAAGCATCGTTAAAGGACAAGTTTTTGTTTTTCTGCAGGACAAGTCAGGAAGGTCTTTACTGTAGGGAAAGAAACCAGCTTTCACAGCACGAGATTCAGGTTCTGGAATATGCAACATGGGAGGCAACAATGGAGGGTTTGGGATGGGACAATAATCTCCATTCGAAGCATCTTTGCTTCCACATTTAGTCATATCCGAGACTTTGTTCATCACAGCCGCGAGCAAGAGTTGAATCGACAGGAGAAGTAAGCAAAGGAAGAGTGGAACCAGAACGAGTCTAACATTCGTCCATATGTGTTTCCTCTGCACCAAAAAAAAAAGATTGACAATATGACATCGAGGAGGACAAGGATCATGTTTTTTCCACCGAACCGTAGACACATCACATGTACAAAAACATTACCTGGTAAGTTAAGTTCTTCCTAAGTAACGCATTTGCCTGAGTCCAGAAACTGGCTTGACCATGTTCCGCCATTGATGAATGAAAGAAGCTTTCGTTTTGTCTTTCTTCCTCTGTTTTTTTTTTCACCGAACGTTTTTGTTTTTTCTAGGACTCACTCAATGTCGCCTAGTTTTTTGACGTTAATGTGGGAACTAATCAGCCTTTAATGGGAAAGAAATAAGAGAAAGAGGAATATATATTAATAAATCAAATCCTAATTAATAATAACCCAATAAAGCATTATTAACATATTTGTGTTAAAGTTTGTTTGAATACAATGTAACAATGTTGCTAATCTTGCATCACCCTTCCACTAAAAGAAGATTAGTTGGCAAATATATCAAACAAAGGGTAACCGGAAACAACTTTAATGTGGAATCCGAAAAATATAAATACATACATTGTATTTACGAATATAGAAAACCGCGTTTAAATTATGGATTGATTATACAAAATAGGAAGATAATATTTATTTCAAAATTCAAAATATAATAATTGTGATTTAAAACATTGATAACTGTTAACAGTAGGAAGATTCTTTTGTAATTTTGTTAATAAATGAGAGTCTTATAAACGGGTTTCTTTTATAAATGGTTACTCTTTTCTTTCATAAGCGTTACTTTGTAATTTATCATAATTAATAAACATAACGGGAATTTAAAAAAGAAAAGAAAAGACAAGAAAAAGAAAAGAAAATAGTCCAATCGTCTTCTTCCTCTGATCATATGACTCTGAGAGAAGGCATGCCGCTTCTGTATCAGCAGTTCACAGCGTTGTTCAAAAAGAATCTACTACTCTCATGGCGAAACAAGAGCGCCACGTGTCTCCATCTCTTCTCTTCCTTCTTCTTCATCTTTCTCATCTTCTGTATCCAAGAAGCGATGAAGGCCAGCGAGGTAACCTCGTCGGCGCACGTAAATATCACCGATCCAAAGGCGTTAGCTTCGCCTCCGATTCCGCCTTGCGAGGATAAGTTCTACGTGAAGCTTCCATGCTACGACTTCGTGTGGAGTGGGAACCAGAGCCGTCGAGTCTCTGACATCGTCTCTGCTATTATGGCGAACAATCCAGGAAGACCTATTCCGACCAACAAGGTTAGGTTCTTGTTACATGTTTTTTTGGTTCTTTTTTTGTTTTAACGTTTGTTTCTGAAATGTTTCTCTTGTGTGGTTTTTTTTTAAAAGGTTCAATCATTCAAAGGGCGTGAGGAGGTAGATGCATGGTTTACGTCACATCCTTTGCATGCCCCAGGAGCTTTGCATTTTACGGAAAGGAACGCTACAGTGATCAGCTATGGAGTTCAGACAAACTCTTCTTCGGCTGCGAAACGTGGTCGGACTGAAGATCCAACGTTTAAGTTTCTTGTCCCTCTTCAAATCGCTGCAGAGCGTGAGATCGCAAGGTCTTTAATTGGAGGTTACCATCTATCTTGAAAATCTTTGAAATTAGAATTCATATGTAATATGTTCTACATGGAGATTTAAATGCCTTTTATATATATGCATTATCAGATCCAAAGTTTGGTTGGAGTTTTGGATTTAAAGAGTTTGCACGACCAGCTGTTGCAAAAGATGTAACGATCTCTCCACTGAATCTTATGGGACCAGTGTTCTTTCTTGCTTTCTCCATGTTTGGTTTTGTTCTCCAACTCGGTTCTCTAGTTACCGAGAAAGAGCTTAAACTTCGCCAGGTTTAATACTCTGTTTCACTTTAAAGAGTGTTTACCACTGTGTATTTTATATTAGATTTTGTTTAATCATTTTTTTTTGTGTTTTCCAACAGGCAATGACAATGATGGGAGTTTATGATACAGCTTATTGGTTATCATGGCTCATATGGGAAGGCATCCTTACGTTTGTATCGTCACTCTTCTTAGTCCTCTTTGGAATGATGTTCCAATTCGATTTTTTCTTGAAGAACAGTTTCTTTCTTGTCTTCCTACTTTTCTTGCTTTTTCAGTTTAATATGGTAATTAAAGATCCTCATCACTCTTAATTAATTTCCATTGATTTTTTGCTTGGTCACTTACAACTTATCTATCCTTTGTTTTGCTAGATTAGCCTAGCATTCGTGTTATCATCTTTCATTAGCAAATCATCTTCAGCTACAACTGTTGGTTTCCTTGTGTTTCTCACTGGCTTTATCACACAGGTGTGTTTGTGTGTGTGTGTGGCCTCTCTTTATCTACAACACTAGCTGAGATTCGTTGGATTCTTACTGGTTATAGTTCTGACTGCAGACTGTAGCTACTGGTGGATTCCCTTATTCAAGCACACATTCCCTTTCTCGCCGAGTGATTTGGTCATTCTTTCCACCCAATACCTT
Source organism: Brassica nigra (assembly GCA_016432835.1). Lineage (NCBI taxonomy): Eukaryota > Viridiplantae > Streptophyta > Magnoliopsida > Brassicales > Brassicaceae > Brassica > Brassica nigra. The sequence goes on along the minus strand of CM028247.1, from coordinate 6,763,328 downwards.
TTCTGCTGGTCTGCAGCTGCTTATCGAAGCGACATCAGTCCCCGGAAGCCCTGGAATTAGTTGGAGTAAAAGAGATGTTTGCTCAAGGGATGACCCCACCTGCTTTCTTACAATGGTATGCAACTTTTTCAGACAACAGATTTCACCTTGTTGTTGTTGTCTGTGTCTCACATTTGAGTCTTTGTGCAGAATAAAATCTACATATGGCTTGTGGGGACATTCTTTTTCTGGTTTGTTTTGGCTATCTACTTTGACAATATCATCCCCAATGCCTCTGGTGTAAGAAAAACGATCTTCTACTTTCTAAAGCCTAGTTATTGGACTGGCAAAGAGGGCAACAAAGTGGAAGGTATTTCTTTTGTCTCGATTTTATAAAAAAAAAAAGATTGTGTGTGTTTGGAAAGTGTAAAGCCAAAAGATGTTCCTATGTAATACTTTTTTTCAGAAGGGAGCATTTGTAGCTGCTTTGGCTCAGTTCCACCTGTAGAGCATTTAACACAAGAGGACCAAGATGTGCTTGAAGAGGAGACACTAGTTAGACAACAAGCAAGTAGTGGGATAGTTGATCCTAACATTGCAGTTCAGATTCATGGTCTTGCAAAGACATATCCTGGAACGACAAAGCTCGGTTGTTGCAAATGCACCAAAACATCCCCTTTTCATGCTGTAAAGGTAAATCAAATCATTCTTGTTGCGGAAGTTAGTGTGTGTTCTAAGGCGCCAAGACTATTAAACAAATCCTAATGCTCATTAGTTGTCTCTTATGGTTTCTAATGTAGTATTACATTTCTTCTTGGCTCATGAAATATGTTTAGGGTTTGTGGATGAATATAGCCAAAGACCAGTTGTTTTGTCTTCTTGGACCCAATGGTGCAGGGAAGACAACTACTATCAGCTGTTTGACTGGTATAAATCCAGTTACTGGTGGGGATGGTAAGGATCTCTTTGACAAGAAGCTAGTTTCCAAAACTTTTATTTTAACCATTTTAATACTAATTAATAAGTTCAATTTGATTTAACTTAAAACAGCTCTTATCTATGGAGATTCCATAAGAAGCTCTGTTGGTATGGCCAACATTCGTAAAATGATTGGAGTTTGTCCTCAGGTAATTTCAACTTCTCCCTGCATTATCATCTCTTTTTTATTGTCCTTACACAATGATCTTTGTCCTCTGCTTAAATGATTTGTTTCATCATCACTCTTATTTTTTTTGCAGTTTGATATCCTTTGGGATGCTTTGTCCAGTGAAGAACACCTCCACCTCTTTGCTAGCATCAAAGGGTTGCCACCTGCATCTATCAAACCGGTACGTTATTCATGTATTTTACAAATGGTATCTGATTTTACCTTTCCCTCTTTTTTTTTTTTAATTTGCTTACAGATTTTTCTTTTTGGTTAAACAGATTGCAGAGAAGTTACTTGCAGATGTGAAGCTGTCAGGAGCAGCTAAATTTAGAGCAGGAAGCTACAGTGGTGGAATGAAACGTAGACTCAGTGTTGCAATTGCACTCATTGGTGATCCCAAGCTGGTCTTTCTAGATGAACCGGTATGTATGCCATGCAACTTGATACTTTCCTCTGTAAGTATGTGTTTATACTTAAACACACACTAACACATATATTTTTCTGGATTGTAGACTACTGGTATGGACCCTATCACAAGGAGACATGTGTGGGACATTATACAGGAATCAAAGAAAGGCCGTGCTATCATACTAACAACGCATTCTATGGAAGAAGCTGATATTTTAGGTGATAGAATAGGGATCATGGCTAAAGGCAGGCTCCGCTGCATTGGAACCTCCATCAGGTTAAAATCTCGCTTCGGCACGGGTTTCATTACTACAGTTAGCTTCCTAGAGAACAAAAATGACGATGCCGGAACCTCACCAGAACCACTTAAAAGATTCTTCAAAAAGGTATGTGTACACTCAGCCCAAAGTTTTTTTTTTTTAACTGCCAATTGTTTAAGTAGGTAGTGCCTCTAAGCCTGGAACAATATCTTCTTGCAGCATCTGAAAGTTGAGCCAATAGAAGAGAAAAAAGCTTTCATGACTTTTGTTATCCCCCACGACAAAGAGAAACTTTTGGCGGTAACTATCTTTAAAAGCTCTAGCAATCTCTTAGATTTTTGCCTATGATATGTTCATCATCGTTTCTACATGTGACAGGGTTTTTTCGAAGAGCTACAATACAGAGAATCTGAGTTTGGAATCTCGGACATACAGCTTGGGCTTGCAACTCTTGAAGAAGTGTTTCTGAACATCGCAAGACGTGCTGAACTAGAAAGTGCAACCGCTGAAGGAACGGTGGTTACTCTCGAGTTAGAATCAGGCAGCTTGGTCGAGGTAAATCATCTACAACGTTCCACCAAAAGAAATTCACGTTTCACATGTTATAGTTATTAATGGATACAAACTCTTTGTATGTGCAGATACCTGTTGGAGCAAGATTTGTAGGTATACCAGGAACTGAAAACGAGGAGAATCCTAGAGGAATGATGGTGGAAGTGTACTGGCAACAAGACGGTTCTGGATCGATGTGCATATCTGGACACTCGCCAGAGATGCGCATACCACAGAATGTTCCAGTGTTATATGAACCACCATCACAAGTGTTAGGACGTGGGCAGCGACGAGTTCGGGGTTCCGTGATTGATTATGAATCTAGCGACTAATATATTATGCTAATGGGGACATTTAGATTGCAATGCTCTTTATTTAAGTTTTCACAGTGAATAAAGTTATTCGGGTCTTACTTTTACACTCTCCCAAGTCCCAACAGTAGTAACGAGCGTAGAGATTTTGCTGATTATAAAAATGAACCATAATTACCGTCGAAGGTAGTCGACTGAGAAACAAGTAGACTTGATAAAATCTTTATTAATATAATTATATTTACAATAGCTAAATCTTTTACAACTGACAAAAGATTTCTTGTTGAAATAATATTTTACTTTTTACATTATTGGAATTAAAAGTTGCAACTGCAGGGATTATATTTATAGCTCACCGTTGGCTCCTTTGAAAGGAGAAGCAACATGGGGGCTATAATCAACTCCAAAAGATGCTAGATCAATAGATTTTCCTTTTTTCTCGGAGGCTGTCTTAACAAGTAGACCGATAGCTCGAGCCCATTTCACCATACTCCCGATCAGTTCCTTTCTTTGTTCAAAAGTTATCTCCTCCGAACCAGTCTTCTTCATCTCAAGCACAACTTTTCCCATTGACAACATACCGTCGATCATCCTCCAAGAATCCACCTATCGCCAAAAAGAAAACAAAAATACCACAATCTTTTTTTTGACATAAAACCGCGAGGAACATGTCCGGGTACCATATGAATGTTAAAATATCGGACTATAACTTACTGATGTTCCACCGTTAGTACCATCCAATGCAGAAATAGCCCTAAAGAGTTTCTCGGATTTTTCTGGCAACTCCACCTTGATGCCCGACTCGAAGCAGGCCATGTAGTCCGCTACCTTTACAAAGAGATTTTTGAACTCTGCTGTGGCAGGACACTTACTCTCCAAAGCCCCCAAGAAAGCCGACATACCTTTGTAAACAAAAGGCTCAAAGTCTTTGCTCATTTTCGGAAAATCCTTCAAATAGTGGGGCAATGAGAACGTTCCTTGTGTTTCATAGAGAGTTCTTTCTGATGGAGGAGACACATTTGTGTCATAGTCAATTCCAAATGATGCTAAATCAATAGATTGTCCTTTACTCTCAGAGACCTTCTTTATGAATAGACCGATTCCTCGAGTCCAGTTCACCATAGATTGAATAACTTCTTTTCTTTGCTCAAAAGTTATTTCCTTAGAACCGCTCTTCTTCATCTCAACCAAACTCTTTCCCATTGACAATAAGCCATCCACCAGCGTCCATGAATCCACCTATCCTCAAAAAGGAACAAAACAACACAATATTTTCCAGTTAAATTGTGAAAACGTACTATATCAATGTTAAAGTCTTAGTGAAACTTACTGATGTTCCGCCTTTAGTTCCACTAAAAGCAGACATAGCCCTGAAGAGTTTCTCAGATTTTATTGACAGCTCAACTTGGAGATCTTTTGACCCGGGTGATGTCGAACTGTAACATGCCATGTAATCCTTCAGCTGTACAAAAAATTCCTTAAACTCTGGGGTCTGAGGACATTTGCCTTCCAAGTCACCCATGAAATCCACCATACCTTTGTAAGCGAAAGACTCAAAATCTTGGCCTACTTTGGGAAAGTTCTGTAAGTAAAGGGGTAATGAGAATGTCCCTTGTGTTTTATAAACAGTGCTTAATGCAACAAGTAACATTAGATATATCGTTAATGATTTTTTTGCCATTTTATTTTTGAAGAAGAGAAAAGAAGATGAGACTATTATCTTTTTTACTGAATTTATTATTATTTATTTATTTTGCTTTTGTTTTTGTTTTTGAATGATTGTGTTTTTGTGAGAAATGAATTTATATAGATGTTTTAAAAAGTCTAAAATTAACTATCAAAGGGAACGAAATTGTCTGATAAATTCCCATAAATTTATGGTCATGGAAGAATGGTATAAGAGACTTGCTAAAATTTCTATGGCTATTCGCTCTTCTCTGGGTCTACTTTTATAGACGTGGTCACTTTCTTCGTCACACTATATTTAGTAAGGACATTATACCAGATTGATACACTACCCCCAGTGCCAAGTTTCTCATGGTCCCATATAAAATTTAAAATAATAATTTTAACACCAATAAAATATTAAAAATTTAAGAAAAATTATTTATTATAATAATTATACATTTATAAAAACAAACAAACAACTAACTGAAATCATTTATAAAAATGTTACATATTTACATAGTTTATAGTAGCTTATTTACATTAAGTGTTTTTAGTTAAATGTATTTTATAGTTTTATTTTAAAGTAAATATGCAAAAATAATAATTCTATAAAGAATTTTTTTTAAATTGTGAGCCCCATTCAAATGCATGTGTCCAGGCTCCGCACTGACTACCCCTAAAATGAACAATCAACATGTTTACAAAATGTTTCTTTTTTTTTATCACAAACTTTCTTTCATTCATACTCACTACAATAGATAGAGGGAATTATCCATCCTCTTTGACCATAAACATAGCATACAATACATAAATAAACTAAGCAAGATAGGTCTTTAACCGAAGATGACAACGAATTCGAAACGGTGCTTGAATACGTCGAGGTAGCCTTCACAACAAAGTCAGATAGCTGGATAATAATCACATAATGTGACGTTGAGGTCCAGACCACATCTACGAAAAAAACCGAAGTAATCTCGATTGCATCTTCAAGTCCTGTAGAGACTGCTACACAAGATAACAAACCGATGAAGGAGCTGAAGCAGACGCTCGGCAACAAAACCGAGGAAACTCATGGAAAGAGGGAATGGTGGTAACACTTTCTCCTTAAAAGAGGAGGATGATCGAAAGAGGACCGATCCCGGTAAAACCTCCGCTAACTTTTCCCACAGGAAAGATATAAGCTTGTACTACATGGAGGAGGGGAACCCGTGAATCCACCGGAATTCTCTAGGTAAACGACCCAATCACCAAACGACATACCTTGTCGAATCAAATTTTCTTCTACAGATCGGGGTCTTTGCAGGTAAAGTGTATGGCTAACAGGTTCAAAACTACATCTGAGCCACATATAAAAGAAAATATCACCTCGATAGCTGTCAGCATGGGCCGGATTGCAAAGGATTTGGGCTGTTCGGCGCCATAAGAAAGGTCGCCGGTAGAGCTTCGCCGGAGCGGAAGCAAATTGACGTCGGGGAGAATCAACGGGAAGGAGAAGAGCTTCACTTTATGGTATGGAGGAAGTGAAAGTATACCTACGAACTTCGGAGCTGTACCCGTGAAGCTTCTAGATCTGACGCCGGTTTGAAGAATAGGAACAACCCGAGGTGGTTTGTGGGACTCAAGTCTCGCCCGAGACGAGAGGCTTGAGCTCGTAGGTTGATATCGATGCTCCGAAAACGATTGAACGGCTTGGACATAGAGCACACTGTGACTTGTCTGACGGCGAACAGAAGAAAGTACGCCAGGATTTGAACCCAAAGACCGGCGTATAGCAGCGGCGAGAGAATCCTCTCGACTCATCGCTGGAGGAAAGATTAGTTGGCAAGGAAGGACCACCAGAAGAAGCGCGACGAAAAGTCCTCATCTCCGTCTTAACGTCTGTCGGGTTTGCCTTCCTCCCACCATCCAAATAACACGAACAGATAACCAGCACATAGAACAGTGAAACAGGACCACGAGAGTGAGTGAGAGGCGTAGCATTGTCAGAGTACCTGGGAGAGTCTTAGGGCTTTTTTCCGAATTACAAAATGTTCCTTCTATATAGAAGAACTATATGATTTTGTTTACTTTTTATAACTGGTGAGATCGTAAACTTCACAATGATGAAACTATGATGGCAATAGTAGTAGATCGATATGATGTAGCTAAAAGAAAAAAATTTAGGGAAACTACTAGGACGATGACATTCTAATTTATGAGTAAAAAAGACTTGAAACCATAAAGTATAGGTTAGTAGTTGCATATAATCCACAATATTTTTTTTTTTTTAAAGATTGCGTATTGAATATTGATATTTATGACGGGAAACTATGGTCATATATTTTTGTAAATATTTAAGAAATGGTGTTCAGATAAGAAAAACTTGAGAAATCATATTTTTTTTGTTAGAATATTCTTTTTAGTAATTTACTTCTCTTTAATTTATTTAAGTTTAAATTCATTAGGTATGTATGAATAAATACCTCTCCATGTATTAACAAATCAATAAATATTTGCATGCTGCGTATATAGCGCATGATATTTATCTACTAGATTAAAGAGTAAACTTATTTTCTTAGAATTTATGTTCTGTGTTCATATATCTGTTGGAAAGAAAGAAAACCAATCATAAAAAAATGATTACATGTCAGCAACTAAATCAATCACGAACTTGTCTGAAACATGTATATACAGAATATAGTGCGCTTGAATGTCATATTGAACCAACACAAAAAATTAATATGAACTACTGCTGCAACTTTATAATCTCTACAAGAAAAGAACGATCCACACTCTGTGTACATGATTCCAGTAAAGAAAACATCAATCTGTTAGATCATAAATCGATCACAATACCCCGTACCGCTTGGCGTAGCCCTTTATGTCCTAATGCACTTGGAGATGGTGGACGTGTCACCAGAACATTTTGTGGAACCCGCATCTCCGATGAATGCCCCGTGATACACATCGATCCCGACCCGTCTTGTTGCCAGTAGACTTCAACCATTACCCCACTTGGATTCTCTGCGTTTTCTGTGTCAGGGATCCCAACAAATCTGGCTCCCACAGGTATCTGTACATTCACCATATAACTTATTAGAATTCCTCAACTCTGCTCCATTTTGAACACACAAAAAATGTATATATATATATATGTGTGTGTGTATGTGCAGTTGGATTTACCTCTAGTGAGATGCCAGATACTAACTCAAGAGTGACCATGATCCCTTCAGTTGTTGCATTTTCCAGTTCAGCCCGTCTAGCGATGTTCAGAAACACTTCTTCAAGAGTTGCAAGCCCGAGCTGTATGTCCGAGATTCCAAACTCAGATTCTCTGTTCTCTAGCTCCTCGAAAAACCCCTACGTGTGGAGAAGATGATGATGAATATCATAAGTTGATTAAGACCTAAGAGATTATACGTATATTTTTTTTTCTGGTACATCCTTACCGTAAGAAGTTTCTCTTTGTCGTGGGGGATAACAAAAGTTATGAAAGCCTTGTTTTCATCTGCTGGCTCAACTTTCAAATGCTGTAAATAATAATTCTTCTTTAGGTCAAATGGCTGCATTAAAAAACTTTTGTATGTGTATTCGTACCTCGTTAAAGAATCTCTTCACTGGCTCATGCGAATCTCCAGCAGCATTGCTATTGTCCTTTTTGCTTTCATCGAAGCTAACGGTAGCAACAAAACCAGTTCCGAAGCGGGATTTTAACCTGATTGAGGTACCAATGCAGCGGAGCCTGCCCTTAGCCATGATCCCTATTCGGTCACTTAAAATATCAGCTTCTTCCATGGAATGCGTGGTCAGTATGATGCAACGATCTTTCTTTGACTCTTGTATAATGTCCCACACATGTCTCCTCGTGATAGGGTCCATGCCAGTTGTCTACAATCCATATATAAGTACACCAATTTAAATCGGTTAGCATAACTACATAATTAATATTCCTTCCGTTTCAGTTTAGTTGTCGTTTTAGAGTAAATTTTTTATTTCAAAATAAGTGTCATTTTAGAATTTTAAAGCAAAATTTATTAATAATATGCAAAACTAAACGTTTTTTTAATCTGTATGCATAAACCTAAAACGATAACTAAAATGAAACGGAAAGAGTAAACACAATGGAGTTAGCATGTGACATGCCGGTTCATCTAGGAAGACCAGCTTGGGATCACCAATGAGTGCAACTGCAACACTTAGTCGACGTTTCATTCCACCACTGTAACTTCCTGCTCTAACTTTGGCCGCTCCTGTCAGTTTTACATCCGCCAGTAACTTCTCAGCGGTCTGTAACAAAAAAACAAGTTAGTGATATGTAAAGAAGTGTGCATGAATATTCAATTCAATCATTAGACATCAGCAACATTTTGAGATGATATTCATGTGACATGGTACCGAGTTGATAAATGCAGGAGGCAGCCCTTTGATGCTAGCAAAGAGGTGGAGGTGTTCTTCACTTGATAAAGCATCCCAAAGGATATCAAACTGTAAGAAAAAGTTAGACATGAAACATTTAAACAAGTAGACTATTGTGACAGAAGCTCCGATGTTATTAAGTAAAATGAAACTAATCTACCTGAGGACACACTCCTATCATTTTACGAATGTTAGACATACCAACAGAGCTTCTCACGGAATCTCCATAGATAAGAGCTGTTTTGTCAATCAAATTGAACTTGTATAATTAGTATTATACTGGTTAAAAAGAGTTGTGGAGACTAGCTTCTTGTCAAACAGATCCTTACCATCCCCACCAGTAATTGGATTTATGCCAGTCAAACAGCTGATAGAAGTTGTCTTCCCTGCACCATTGGGTCCAAGTAGACAAAACAACTGGTCTTTGGCTATATTCATCCACAAACCCTAAACATATTCCATGAGATATTTAGCCAAAAAAAAAAGATGGAACTATTGTTGAAATATTACATTTTCATGTTAGAAACGATAAGGGACAATGATCATATTAGGGTTTGTGGATAGTCTTGACATATGACACCCACTAACTTTCTCAACAAGAAAGATTACCTTCACAGCATGAAAAGGAGATGTTTTGGTGCATTTACAACAACCAAGCTTTGTAGTTCCAGGATATGTCTTAGCAAGACCATGAATCTGAACTGCAATGTTAGGATCAACTATTCCATCCATTGCTTGTTGCTTAACTAGTGTCTCCTCTTCAAGCACATCTTGGTCCTCTGGCGCTGCATGCTCTACTGGTGGAACTGAACCAATACAGCTAAAAATGCTACCTTCTGAAAAAAGTGTATATAGGAACATGTTTTATGTTAACATTTTCCAACAAATTAAAAGACTGCTTAGGAGAAATATGAGGAGACAATACCTTCCACTTTATTGCCACCTTTGCCAGTCCAGTAACCAGGTGTTAAAAAATAGAAGATGGGTTTTCTTACACCGGACGCGTTGGGAATGATATTGTCAAAGTAGATGGCGAGAACAAACCAGAAAAGGAATGTCCCGACTTGCCACCAGTAGATACTATCCTACAAAAAGATGTACAAGTAGTGGTTTAAGAGGAAAAAAAATGTTAAAAAGTATTTGATGAATGAAATAAATATGCTTTATGAATGTCCGTCCACATACAATTGAAATTACACAAGTTGACATGCCCCCTTCGCATACAGCTCTTTCACTCCAGCTAATTCCAGAACTGGCTGGAGTTGAAGTTGCATCAAGAAGAAGCTTAAGGCCCGCAGAAAAAGTGTTGGGTGGAAAGAGTGACCAAATTGCCCGGCGAGAAGCAGGATAAGCGCTGGAGTAAGGGAATCCAGTAGCAGATACAATCTGAGCATTTAGAAATGTTAACTAGTAAGAAGAAGTCGTCACGATTTGAGGAACTAGGTTAAAGCTAAGAGAATCAAACCTGTGTGATAAAGCCAATGAGAAACACAAGGAAACCAACAGTTGTAGCTGAAGATGATTTGCTAATGAAAGATGATAGCACGAATGCTAGGCCAATCTAGCAACATATGCAATTAAACGTCATAAATGTTATCTCCTTTCAGGATTCAAATTAAGAAGGAACGTAACAATCAGGAGTGGGGATGATATTTAGTTACCATATTAAACTGAAAAAGCAAGAAAAGTAGGAAGACAAGAAAGAAACTGTTCTTCAAGAAAAAATCGAATTGGAACATCATTCCAAAGAGGACTAAGAAGAGTGAGGAGACAAACGTAAGGAGTCCTTCCCATGTAAGCCATGATAACCAATAAGCTGTATCATAAACTCCCATCATTGTCATTGCCTGGCGAAGTTTTAGCTCTTTCTCGGTAACAAGAGAACCGAGCTGGAGAACGAAACCAAACATGGAGAAGGCAAGAAAGAAGATTGGTCCCATAGCTTTGAGTGCAGAGATCGCTTCACCTATAATAGCTGGCCGTGCAAATTCTTTAAATCCAAAACCCCAACCAAACTTTGGATCTGAAATTGTGAGAATACAAAAGAGTCAAAAGAAGACATGTATACGTTTATGGATTTCCAACTAAAAAGAAATTTAAAACTAATTGATGATAAGTAGATTGGTCCATCTTATTTATTACTACTAATTAGGATTTTCTTCAACTTTCAGTATGAGGCTTTTGTCTCTTAGCTCAAAGATTTCATAATGGTACCTCCAATTAAAGACCTCGCGATCTCACGCTCTGCAGCTATTTGAAGAGGAACAAGGAACTTAAACGTCGGATCTTCAGTACGACCACGTTTTTCCTCCGTTGAGGAATTTGTCTGAACTCCATAGCTAATTACTGTAGCATTCTTTTCCACGAAATGCAAAGCTCCTGGGACTTGCAAAGGATGTGACATAAACCATGCATCTACCTCCTCAGGCCCTTTGAATGATTGAACCTGAAAAAAAAAACAAACACACACATGAGAAACATTTCAGAACCAATATCAAGTTAAAACTAAAAAGAACCTAACCTTGTTGGTCGGAATTGGTCTCCCCGGATTGTTAGCCATGATTGCAGAGACGATGTCAGTCACACGACGGCTATTGTTACCGCTCCATACGAAGTCGTAGCAAGGAAGCTTCACGAAGAACTTATCCTCACAAGGAAGAATAGGAGGAGAAAACAGAAGCGTGGGATCGGTGACGTTCTTGTAGGCACTTGAGGATGCCTTGCTCGCCTTCATAGCTTCCTCGATACAGAATATGACAAAGATGAAGAAGAATGACGAGAAGAGCTGAAGACACGTAGATCTCTTGTTCCTCCATGAGAGCAGCAGGTTCTTCTTGAATAACGCCGTGAACTGCTGACGCAGAAGCGGTAAGCCTTGTTGCAAAATCATTATCAAGATTTTTCTTGGTTACTTTTATTACTTTTCAAAAAACATAAAAACGTTTTCTCTTCTGCTAATTTTGTATCTAATTCTACATCTAAAAATATGTAGGAAAATAATTGTTTTTTTTTCAAAAAGGTTTACGGACATGCAATCTTTTGTTTCCAAATTTTAAGGTCTCCCACGTTGAACTATGTGTATTTCACCTATGATCTATTTTTGGGCAGTTCTATTTATTTATTATTTTATTTATTTATTTTTCCTAATAAGCGATTATATATTGTGATATTTTGTTTCCAATTTTAAGTGTTTGGCTATTCTCCAACGTTCTTTCTTTCTTCATTGATGGCTGATCCTAGTCCGGCAAGTTTTTGGACGCAGGCAAATGCGTTACTCAGGAAGAACTTAACCTACCAGGTCCGTTTTCTCTCTGATTAAATTAAATAGCATGAACAACCAGTTCGTATATATATAGTTGAAAGAAAAGGGTTTATTAAATGAATGGAAATTGAAATGCAGAGGAAACATATATGGACGAATGTTAGGCTCATCCTAGTTCCACTCTTCCTCTGTCTAATTCTCCTAGCTATTCAACATGTGCTCGATGCGCTGATAAAGGGTGTCTCTGATATGACTGGTGATTGTAAAAGTAACGCTAACTTATCTGGTGGTATGTGTCCCATCCCAAACCCTCCAAAGTTGCCTCCCATGTTACAGATTCCTGAACATGAACTCCGTTCTGTCGAAACCGATTTTCTTCCCTACAAAGACCTCCCTGACAAGTCATGTAGAGGAACCATGGGAGGATCTTGTCCTGTAACTATACTTATGACTGGTGACAAACAGCCCCTTGGTAAAGGTATATACTTCTCTTCCTTGTTTGATACGTAAACTCTTTTATTTCTCCTTTCTGCATATGTGAAACTTTGCCCAAGCGTGTTCTCTTTCAGCAATATCCGCGAATATATTTGCTACTTCTTTCGCGGTTAATTCCTCCGACCTCTTGCCTACTTTAGCCAATAATATCTTGGTATGTCTTTTTCTTAAAGGCTATATATATATATATGTCTGAGTGCAAGAGTCTACACTCATTCCATCTCCTTTAGGGTTCACCAATACCAGCAGATAAAGACAATTACGCAGATCCAGGTCTTTACCCAGGTCTCCCCATCTACAATATTCAACCTCTGTGCAGTGCAAACTCTACATGGCCACTCTCTCTCGAAACAATTCAGACAGGTATGTTCTTTTTTTTAAACTTCTTTCTTGTAATGTTCAAAGGAGAAGTTTGACTTGAAAGATGATAAACTGATCTGAAGTGGTTTGTGTCTAAATATCCCAGAGGTGAAGTGTGTTCAAGGGTTGTGTCTCTGGAGAAATAACTCTGCAGATGTCAATAATGAGCTTTTCAAGGGTAGTTATAGGGGAAACCCTGCTGGGATTACAAATGAGATCGCTGCAAGTTTTGAAATTTTCTTCCACTTATTACACTTATATATTATCTTCATAGCGTATGCTTAGGATCCACGTCACTGTTTCTTTGCATTAGCATACGATCTCATGAGCACGGATAAGAAAAACTTCAATGTGACCATCTGGTATAACTCAACCTACAAGGACGAATATTCAACTGGGCCTGAAAAGCTGGTCCGAGTTCCCCGATCTATCAATCTGGTATCATATGTTGTACTCTCAAGACATGCATCCACTTACAAATCATGTTTCTCTCATTATAACATATGCCTCTGCAGATATCAAATGCTTATCTAAAGTTTCTGAAAGGCCCTGGGCTAAGGATATTATTTGAGTTTGTCAAAGAAGTTCCTAAACACGCAACTAAATTGAAGACTGACATAGCATCCTTGCTTGGCCCACTTTTCTTCACTTGGGTTGTTCTTCTATTGTTCCCCGTTAGTTCTCTCTTACAAATCACTTGAATTTTTTTTAATTATCCCATTGTATGTGAAACGACTAGCTGTAAACCATGCAGGTGATCTTGACATCATTGGTGTATGAGAAACAAGAACGTCTAAGGATTATAATGAAAATGCACGGCCTAGGCGATGGTCCATATTGGTTGATTTCATATGCCTATTTTCTAACCATATCCGTGTTTTACGTTGCTTCTTTGGTGATCTTCGGATCAGTGATAGGACTCAAGTACTTTCGGCTCAATTCCTATAGCATCCAGTTCGTTTTCTATTTTATCTACTTAAATCTTCAAATAGCCATTGCCTTTCTAGTTTCTTCAATATTCTCAAAGGTTAAGACTGTTACAGGTAATAATAACATATCACATTTCTCATCAAGAACATGCCAGTTTTATAAAATTTGAACGGTCTCTTTGTTTTTACGGATTAAATGTAGTCGTTGCTTACATATTGGTGTACGGTACTGGCCTCTTAGGCAGCTTTCTCTTCCAGACGATGCTTGAAACTCAGTCATTCCCAGGTAACTTAATTTTAACAAGAAAAACATGCTCATTTTTATCCCTCACTGCTTTATTTTTGGTATATAATATTTCTATTCTTTCCAGAGGAATGGATTGTTGCCTTGGAATTGTATCCTGGCTTTTCTCTATACCGGGGGTTGTATGAGTTCTCACAATATGCCTCCAGGGGAAATGGGATGAAGTGGCAAGATCTCAGTGATAGTGGAATGGGTGAAGTTTTATGCATCATGTCAATAGAGTGGTTTCTGGCTCTCATCATAGCTTTCTATATTGATCAAGTTTTCTCATCTGGGAAGCACCCTTTCTTTTTCTTGAACCCTTTCAAGAAATCTTCTTCTATACCAAGTAAGCCTACCGTACAGAGGCTGGATTCTAAAAAAGTCTCCATAGATATGGGAAAAATAGATGTCATTCAGGAGGTGTGTTTAACAAGTCATCTTTTTGGGATTTCCATGTTTCTCTGATGTTAACATAGAATGAGATAATAAACAGAGGGAAAAGGTGCAACAATTGAGAAATGAAGGTAGCGCAGGCCACGCCATCTTGTGTGACAACTTGAAAAAAGTGTATCCAGGTAGAGATGGAAACCCTCCAAAAATGGCTGTAAGAGGGTTATATCTCGACGTTCCTTCAGGAGAATGCTTCGGCATGCTTGGACCTAATGGCGCTGGAAAAACCTCCTTCATCAGTATGGTCAGTTTCGGTAAAACAGTTTCACAAACAATATAGAGTGTCAAAGTTTGTAATCTTTTACTGTATCTTTTGTTGCCATAGATGACAGGGCTACTGAAACCTTCATCTGGAACAGCATTGGTTCAGGGTTTGGACATATGCAAGGACATGAACAAAGTATACACTAGCATGGGCGTTTGTCCACAACACGAGTAAACACTCTCTGAAAGTTCTTCTGCATGTTCTTTCATTACCAAGCAAATAAGGAACAGTTTAAAGAACAACTTCGGTTTTCTGGCATTCTCTTGATTGTAGCTTACTTTGGGAGACACTAACAGGGAGAGAACATCTTCTCTTTTACGGGCGACTCAAGAACATCAAGGGCCCTGCTTTAACGCAAGTATACATATATATCTGCCACACCTTGCTGTCTTAGTTTAGTTTTGTGTTATAATTCCAGAAGACAATATTGTTAATTCATGGATATATATATATATAACCATTTCAAGGCCGTGGAAGAATCTCTGAAGAGTGTTAGCCTTTTCGATGGAGGAGTTGGCGACAAACCTGCTGGAAATTACAGTGGAGGTATGAAAAGGCGGCTTAGTGTGGCTATATCACTTATTGGGAACCCCAAGGTACATGCATTCTTGTTAGTTTTGTCGTGTTTTCAAGCATTAATGCATGGCTCATGTTTAGTTATTAACAAACCTAAGGTGTGATTAATCATTCTTTTAACTATTAGGTAGTTTATTTGGATGAGCCAAGCACAGGACTTGATCCAGCCTCGAGGAAGAACTTATGGGATGTGATTCAGCGTGCAAAACAAAACACAGCAATTATCCTCACAAGTATATATATAATACATATATTACTTTCTTCTATTATATATGGGATGTGATTAAGTGTTCTTCTTAAACTGGACTTAATCTTAACATTAAGACTACATTTTCAGCTCACTCGATGGAAGAAGCAGAGTTTCTATGCGATAGATTGGGGATATTTGTAGATGGGGCCTTGCAATGCATAGGAAACTCCAAGGAACTAAAGAGCAGATACGGTGGATCATATGTGTTTACGATGACAACATCTTCAGAACATGAGGAAGACGTCGAGAGATTGGTTTCAACTGTGTCTCCCAACGCCAAGAAAGTATATCATCTCGCTGGTACACAGAAGTTCGAGCTCCCAAAGCAAGAAGTTAGAATTGCTGAGGTGTTTAGGGCTGTAGAAAAGGCTAAATCCAACTTCACAGTCTTTGCTTGGGGACTTGCCGACACAACTCTCGAAGATGTCTTCATCAAAGTCGCTAAATCTGCTCAAGCCTTCATTTCCTTGTCTTGATGAAGCCTGATTTTTCAAGTTAGGGTTTCTATTTGTTGAGTCAAAGATGTGTCTTGAGGCGCACGCAACCAGCTTCTTAATGCTTCTCTTGCAATCTGTATATACTATATATTAGTCCTTTTTTCAACATAGAAGTCTTCAACCTTTGTTGAGATGTCGCGTAATTATTAGTTGTTGCCTACTCTCTCTCTATATATATATATTACAAATTAATATGAACAAGAAATATTTGCTTATGCCAATTTTGATTGTTGGGCTGAGCATATGCAAAATTAGTTGATTTCTTTCTGACATTCAAGCTGTATCATCACATCAATCTTGGTGTTATATATGTGAATTCAACTAATCAATCTTGGCATATATTACCGTTATGTGTGGTTTTAGTACTTATTAGCTTATCATTTGTTCCAAAAACAAAACTAACGGGTTTACACCTTAACTAATTTAGTTAAGTCGAAGAAATTAAAAGTGTATATATATAGTTAGGGATTAAAAAACGAATAAAGAGCTGCAAGAAACAGAAACCAAAATAGAGTTAAAAAATGAATGGCATTCGAGTGTTCGTTAACTTTCGGCCAAGGTATACATATACACATCAGAAAGAACAAAAGTTGTTCATCTTTATTACAAAAAGTAGTAAGAAATGGGATACAATTGTGTGTCCTTAATACTAACAATCCTGCTCGTTGTGATTACATGGCCCGTGGTTTCTGGTAACGATGCTACACCAATTCCTCAGAACAAAAACCGAATCGAGCAGTGGTTCAACACCAACGTCCCTTCGTTGGCTAGTAGAAAAGACACGTTAGATCCAGCTCTGTTGGCTGCTGAGGCTACCCCGCGTGTTATTAAGGCATAACAATATTCAGATCATTACATTCAAATAGTATTAGTGTTTTCTAAATAAATTGTTTCTAAATCGGTCATTAATGCTATAAAGTCAACTAGACTGCCAAAATAGTACATGATAATAATTAAATTTGGGTTATATTCATATGAGAATTGTTTTTGGTGTATGTATAAACGCAGGTGAAACAAAATGGAAGAGGCGATTTCAAGACATTAACCGAGGCGATAAATAGTGTACCCGTAGGGAACAAGGAGCGCGTGATGATCAAGTTAGGTCACGGTGAATACAAAGAGAAGGTTACGATCGATAGAAACAAGCCTTTCATCACATTGCACGGTGATCCAAATGCAATGCCCGTGTTGACATTCGACGGTACGGCAGCCGAATACGGAACAGTCGATAGCGCAACTCTCATTGTCTTGTCCGACTACTTCATGGCCATCAACATCATTGTCAAGGTATATCTTCATCTTAAGAACTTCATTAATATGATATGTAGGTAGGCTATGTAATAAACCCTAGATTCATCATTGTAACCATATAGATGTCTATATAATTTTAAAAAAAAAATTGGTAGAATTCTGCTCCAATGCCGGATGGGAAAAGGAAAGGAGCACAAGCTTTATCTATGAGAATCTCTGGCAACAAAGCAGCTTTCTATAACTGTAAATTCTATGGTTATCAAGACACGATTTGTGATGACACTGGAAACCATTTCTTCAAAGACTGTTACATCGAAGGGACATTTGATTTCATCTTTGGAAGCGGACGCTCTTTATACCTCGTACGTACCTAAGACCTAAACCTTTGTATACATGTTTTCGTGTGATTTCTAACTAAAATCCTCCTTTTGGTTCATGCATGAAAAGAGTACACAACTAAACGTTGTAGGAAATGGACTCAGAGTGATCACAGCTCATGCGGGGAAAAGCTCGGAAGAGAAAAGCGGGTATTCATTCGTTCACTGCAAGGTTACAGGGACTGGAACTGGGATTTACTTGGGTCGAGCATGGATGAGCCACCCCAAGGTCGTTTACGCATACACTGACATGTCAAGTGTCGTAAACCCGTCTGGATGGCATGAAAACACCCAAACTGAGCGTGACAAGTATGTAATCAAAGACCATTTTAATATTATATGATTCACTAAAACGTCACTACAACAAATATTTTTATATGTAAATTCACTCGGATGGATGAGCAGGACGGTGTTCTATGGAGAGTATAAGTGCTCAGGACCAGGATCGCGAAGGGAGAAGAGAGTTAAGTATACACAAGACATTGACAACATAGAAGCTAACTCTTTCATCTCGCTTGGCTACATCCAAGGATCCAGCTGGCTCCTCCCTCCTCCTTCTTTGTAATCTTTCATAACCAATTGAGGCTTGTGTAAAACAAGGAATAAGAATCGTCGGTTTAGTATAAAGTTTTATATATAATTTGATATTATCATAGTTAAAGTTATATATATTATATTGACTTTAATAATATTGAAATATTATATATATGTTTATATTATATTTGGTTTAGTAATATTTAACGACTCTATTTAAATATATATATTGTGGTTGGTTTTGAATAAACAAATAAAATTTATTTTCAGCAAACTTGCCGTGACAGGATTTTTTTTTTCCGAAATTCATCACAAAAAAAAATTTACAAAAAAATTTCTCTATTAAAAGCGAAATACAATTTTTATCTACCATAAAAATCATACTAAGTCAATTTCATCAATTAATTATTTACATTAATTTATTAAACATACAACATTTAAAAAATATTAATAATTATAAAGTTATTAATAATAAATTAATTTGATGTAAATTTAAATTTTATTTTACTTATAACAAATTCAGTATACAAAAAATATAATAAAATCTTACTAAAAATTTTAAATATTTTTTAAAATTAGTGCATTGATTAATTTGGTGATTAGTAAATAATAATATTATATATTACTGTTAAATAAATTTTATTATAAAAATAAAATAAAATTATATGCTATTTTATAAATTTTATAATTATAGTATATATTATATAAAATTGAATTAATATTTGAATTAAATTGGTAAATTAACATATTTAAAATTTTAATTTTACGTAAATAAATAAATAAAATATCATTCATCGTTTAAAAATATTAAAACTCGTAAATTATGTAATATTTTATACATAAATAAAAATGTCTACATATGTTAAATTTGTATATCTACAACTATATACAAAATATAATAGTATAGAACTAATCTTTAGTTTAAGTGTTATTTACAAAATATGCTATTAGAAAACTATGGAGTTTTAATAATTCATTAAAGATGAAAATGAGATATCAATTTTAAGTATCAACCTAATGTTTATTTTTTGATTATAACAAATAAGTTGAGAAAATATAAAAAAATATACCCAAAAAATCAGCTTTTTAATAAAATAATGCATTAGTTTAGTATCAAATTTATCTTGATCAAATATACGATTCTGAAAATAAATATTTCAAACTCAAATGATAATAATCTAAATTTTACAAAAAGACAAAACCATAGATGCTAAAGTATATTTTTGAAATGCAACACGAGAAAAATATGTTGTAAAAATAAAAGTGGTATAATATTTTGAAAATTAAAGTTAATAACAAAAAAAAACTTAATATCATAGCATCCAAATCATCATATATCGATAAAATATACAAAATAACATGATAAATGATCTATGTATAAAAGCTACTAAAATAATAAGGCTAAATTCCTTAAAATAAACAATGTATTAACTTATAAGATCTCGCAATATACTAAAATGATATATGCTGAAATATATTTTTAACACAATATGGAATATAAATTATCCTGAACAATTATCCTGTTTATATTATCACTAAATAAATTTTTAAATATATTGTATGGAAACTGTAGAAATTAAAAAATATATATATACATTGAAGAAGATTCTCTATTTGATTATTTTGTATTATTAATTTATTGTACCGAACTAGGAAATATATTTGTTTGTAATAATGGTGAATAAGAAATCTAACCAATAAGACTATAGAGTTACACAATATATAAGAATAAAATGTAAATCATATATTTAAAATATTTATGATAATACCAAAAGTATACATTTATAAAATGAAAAGTTATCCGCAGTACAGTACATCATTATGTAAAAACTCTATCAGCTAGTTAAATGCTTATAACTTTGTATAGTAAAGAACTTGAACTCAGACAGAGATCACGAGAATCATTGTGTGGCAAACCATCTTCTCATCGCTTCTCCATAGCCTTTTCTCTCAAATCTTTGTGTAGCTGTGATCCTGTTACTCACTGTCTTATCCATGTAGCTCTGCAAATGGCTCGCAGTCTAATGTGATTCACCATGTCTGCGATCATTTCACTCCCACCAAAGTGAGTGTAAGGTTGCTTGAAACTCATATCTGATAAGAAATAGAGTCGTTTTGTCGATAGCTTTTTTTCCTTTTTCTCCTAACTTGAAACTTTTTTTAATGGATAATTCATACATACTAACTTGATATTTGTCATTTTTTTTTTGTCAATGCCATCATATATAATTTTCTATAAGTTTTTAGGCAAGAGTAAGTACTATTCTAATTCTACCCTTTATCAACTTTAAAAATAGAAAATAACCAACCAGGAATCACATATGGGTGATATAGTAGTAGATGAATGCCAGTTAAGTTAAACGACCAAGGTTTAAAACAACCTCATGACCAGTGGCGGATCCAGCATCAATTATTAGGGGTGTCAAAAAATCTGGATCTTGACCCAATATTACAATAACCGAGAAAAAAATATAAAAAAACATACGCTTGAGGTGATTTGAACTAGAGATTAGAGGTGTCAGATAATGGGATTGTAACCAAATGAACTCTCGAAACTTCAACTGTATATACTAAAAATGCGGTTACTTATTTTTAACATGTGTCAACTGACACCCTATTTCTCCACATAGATCCGCCTCTGCTCATGACACTAAATTTATATGGTCAAGCAACGTGGATATCTAATTATATTGCGAGCAACCATGTTTGATGTTTGTTTAAGGCCGGTAAACAGATCTCCAGGAAATTAGTCAGTTGAGCCTCATCCTGCCAGACACCCCTAGTTATTTTCAAAAAAAAACAATAGAAAAAAAAACATGAATTTTGCGTAATGTGAATTATGCAGCAACTACACTAACGTGAGAGTTCGAGATTTCGATGATCATAAGAGGTGAGGATTAAAAACAAAAGTGGGCTGGGGAATTAAATTAATGTTTGGTGGGTTTTGTAAACATTTTTCCAAGCTAAGAAGGTCGTTTTAATATATTTGGGCCTACTTAAGTATAAACCAAAAGGATTGTTTCGATACGGAGGGTATGTACCAATTATCCTATTCGTAAAAGCATGTCCAATGGGGAGTTCTCTCCTTGAAATTCTAGAGTTACTTATATGTATGTATATATAAATAATAGTATTTTAATTATGAGTTTCTTAAAATTATGGAAAATTCAACCGAATTTTCTAAAAACAGAGATGTTTGGTTGGTTTACCGTAACTTTAAAAATTCCACAATTAAATATTATTTATATATGCACATATATGTATTCTTAAAATTCCAAAAAGAAAACTCTCTATTAGACATACTCTAAGTATCTCAAAGTTCACTTTCCACGATTCATATTTTAGGGTTTAGTTATCATTATTTTCTGATTTTTTCAGTTTTGTATTTTAATATATTGGTTTTGACTAATTTTTTAATAAAGATAATTATCTTGGTATGACTTCGTACTATTCAAGCTCAACTGCCTGGAATTTGTTATTGTTGCGAGAATAAGACCATTTTTAACAAGACATCAAAACACCAAATTTGATATAATATCATCTCCAATAAGATAATAAAATTGACTTCATTCCAAAATTTGGTGTAATGTGAATAATGTTACATCAAATTTGGTGTAACACTGTTCATCACATTAAATCTTTAAAATATATATTTTATTAAGTTTTATTTAATAATATAGCTCAATTACTTTCAAATTTGTAACTAAACATAAATATATTATATTATTTTTATTTTTAATTTATTTTCATATAACTAACAAATTAAAATATATATTTTTATTTACAAAATAAATCACTAAATGACGATTACTATATATCACTTACCAATGATAAAATATAAATAACAATCTATATATGATAAAATAATTTTTTATCAATTACAAATAATAAAAATATAAAATTTTAAAACTAAAACATCAAATAATATATAATATTCCATTTGGTGTAAAATTTTGTGTCATTGTTTGAGATGACAAAAAAATTATGACACCAAAACATCAAATTTAGTATAAATCAACACTAAAGTTGTTGTTTTCTGTATTTAATATTTGATTTTAATATAAAGATGTTTTCGTGATTTCATGTTGGAGTTTAACAAATTTAGATTTGTAATAAAGAAGTTCCAATCCACAATAAACAGGAGACTTAGAATATGTGTTTTACATCAGCGAATTTTCATGAAGTCCATAAAGATATTAAACTTACCATTAATATTGAATCAAACTTATAACGACCAAAGGCTGCTACCTCAACTGAAAAAAACATTAATCACCAAATTATTAGAAAAAAGGATAAACCAACCTCACATGTGATATAAATCAAAGTGTAACCAATGACCCTTATCAAAAAAAAAAAAGTGTAACCAATGATTAATCGACTATCGATGCTCCTGTATATTGTGTTCGAATTACAAGAATAATGTTTTATGAACCATATGTTTGAGTCTTTGAGAGCATGGTCTTTGTAGTCGCTACATAGTTGTGCTGCATTAAAGTTGTGCTTTATTGCTTATTCCGTCAGCCCGTGGGATATTCTTTTGTTATAAACGCGTTTGTAGAGTTTCAAAAAAAAAACGCGTTTGTATAGAACAGGTAAAGAAAATACATATGCATATACATACGTTTATTGTTGTGTACCAATAGAGGAAGTGGGTGGAAATAGTAGTGACCGGTGAGGTCCAGCATGTGGCACAATTTAGGTCACAGAATGTTGGCAATTTATTACACTGAGACACTAGTAGAATATATGGCCCAAAACGAAACTTTAACTTGCACATTATGTATTTTTATTTAACAAATTATATTAATATAATGAAGATAGAATTTAAATAAAAAAGAGTACTTAATGCTTAAATGGTAGTTTTCTGTAATGTTGATATAGGTGAGTCTTTTTTTCTGAGAAAATTATATAGGTGAGTCCAAAGTATTCAAAAATACCGTAAAAATAATATTGAAAATTTTAAGTATTCATGTTAGGGATGGAAGCGGATCGGATAGTTTATGTAAAGCTAGGGTCATAAGCCATAAGATACTTCTATAGTTTTTATACATAATGCATAACATTGACAAGATGAAGTTGTATATGTTGTGGAAAACTAGGGGTGAGTATATATATATAATCATAGTTATATTCATAATATACATTCTTTGTAAGAAAAACTAGAAAATTTTATGGATTGGACTATTTTCTGTACCGGTCCGGATTTTCCAACCTGTTTACTCCACTAAATGTTTTGATCCATTCACATCGCATAAACGTTTTTCTAGATATTTTGTATATTGAGAATGTAATTCATAACATGCAATATGTTGAGTCTAGGTATGTCTGCATAACGAATATAGATTATGAATATGAATATTCGATAATATCCTAAAAGAGACATAGCATATGGTAGTTGCTCCACCGTAGGAAGTTGTGCGTGTGGACCGCTTCCCTGTTGAAAATATGTTAAAAGTTGCCATCATTCCAAAAACGATCTTTTAGATATTTCTTAAGTCAGTGACAAAAAAAGAAAGATATTTCTTTGAGCCAGATACTTCCAGTATGTACTGTAGATTTAAATCATTGCTGGGATAACATAATTACTATGAAATTTGTGATTAGTGTTAAACTTGGGGGAAGTGTGAACCATGAGGAATGAGTACAATTATTAATAGAGATGTCAGACGGGGCAACTGCGTTCAATTAACCTGATCTATAGCGGATAACTTTTTCTACACTGTGCATATTGACCTGCGGTAGGTTACGGCTTGTAATATATATGTTCAAGTCTGTCCCACATAATTAAGCGTATTTGCAGGCCAACTTATGAATCTCCACACATAAATTAAAAACATGTTACGTAGTTTCATGCTATGAATATCATTTTGTAATGAATATAACTTAAAAATGAACTGTAGAATTTTTCTTTAGTGAATAATGTGGATTAGATTGAAAAAATTTCATTATACAAAAACCGATTAAAATCGTAGAAAAATGAATGAATATAAACAGATATATCATACAGTATTTATATCATTTTAAATTATTTAACGTTTATTTTTAATTATTATCCAACACTTGTGTTTAAAACAAAGTTGAAAAAAAAAACAAATTTCTATATAATAAACTGAGATAGAAAAGCAAAGATCATCTATAAATAGGGCCGGGACGGATCCGGATATCCGGGATATTCGGGGTACCCGGATCCGGATCCGTCGGATCCGTGATTTTAATATCCAGAGCTGGATCCGTGCCTTCCGGATATTCAGGTTCCGGATACCCGTGTAGATATCATGATATCCGCGAGTAGGATTCGGATCCGATCCGTCAAAATAATTAAAAATAATAAAAATATTTTTAAAATACAAAAATCTATAAATATTACATAAATTAAATATTTTTACAAAATTTATAAATATATTTATGTATATAATATTATTAAAATTAAAATATAATATTATAAGACTAATTTTATGTATAAATATTAATAAACAACTATAATTATTAATAAAATTTAAATTTATATATATTAAAAAATACGGATCCGAATCTGGATATCCAGACTTAAAATTCTAGATATCCGGATCCGGATTCGACGGATCCGACATTTTACTATCCGGATCCGGATCCTCCAAAAATCTTATTTTTGGAGCGGATCCGGATCGGATCTCGGATCGGATCCTAATCTCGGATAATAATTCCAACCCTATCTATAAACCTACCAATTAGCTGGCACAAAGCAAATGAAGATTTATGTGTTGAGATCATTGATTACAGATCCATTTTATTGTGTTTGATGTTTAGATTTTGAAATTTCTAAAAGAAACATAAAATCTAATTGATGTTGTGTAAATATGAAATGCGATTTTCTCGAAATATATTATTTATTCTTTTTCTGTTTTTTCTCTTTATTTATATCTTAAATGGTTCAAAAAATTATTATACACATAAAATATTTAGAAAAATATTTGTGTTTCAGATTATCTGTAATTTTTATATCCTATCAAAAATTTTAATTTTAGAAGGTTAAGCGGATCAACATGTCCAAGTAATCTAAAGCCGCCATGGATTTAGTTCTATTTTATCGCTAGGATCGGTCCTATATGGATAACAGTTTGTATGTATATGTCTAAATCCACTCTATTACTAGGCTATTTGGACTTAATCCATGGGTTGCTATCCACTTTAACATCTCTAATCACTAATGATAAAAACAATTAGTGCAAAACAACTATAACACACCACAGAGCAATAAAACAACCACCGTTTTTACAAAAAAAAACTAAAAAAACTAAAAAAAAATATACATATATATATATGTTAGAGCAAGCTAACGAAATAAATTGTTCTTTTCTATCTATAAATCTATTTTTAATAACTTAACATCTAGTAATAATGTTGTCAGTCAAAAGGAATTTCACAAAACAACGAGCTAGTTACATGAAACCATAACAAGCCGCGCTGGTTCAAATGGTATATGAAACCATTTTTAATTAACATATACGGTGTAAGGCCAGGCCATATGATCTTGTACATATGTAAAAAATGGCAATTTGTTTTATTTTAAAATAAAGCTTGAATAGTTTATTGATTTCAGTTTTTGAATAACCTTTTAATGTCTTAGAAATGTGTAGACCCACCGGAATTTACTATAGCAAATGTTAGTTTGGAAAATTTCCCATTGAGTCCGATTAGTCAATCGATAAGATCCGTTAGTTCAATATGTTCAAACACGTATCTGGTTCGCTTGATCGAAAAACATTCATTAAACAACCTGCACTTAACAAGGAGTCATAACAATAACCCTAGGAACCAATTTAGCCAAATAATCAGATTTATGGTCTTCTTGTGGTATAGAGACAAATTAAATTCTGGAAAATAGCGCATGACTTTTTTTTTGTCAACAAAAACACACTTATGTAGATTCTGTAAACTAAATTAGGAATTCCGTATCCATATGAATAATAAATGACGGTTGTTGTCTGATATTGCGTGCTAGGCTGTCCGCCTTTTTGTTGTACGTCTTTGATATATGAATGATTTTCGAACTGTGAAAACTTCTTTTGAGGATCTTGATATCTTCTAGATAACTAGTAAAAGCCGGCCGTTTTTCTGATTCCGAAATTATCTTTACCAATTGAAAATAATTCGTAGCAAATGTGACATTAATAGAGCATGATAGTTGAGCGATATCATGCTAAATCCAGTAGATCGCTTTAACTAAAGTGGTAGCACGATTTATTATAAAGATGAAAGAGTGATTTATACAATTTTCAGTTGTCAATGGTTTTCATGTGTATATGCGTTTTTATGGATGTATTTATGTTGTAATGATGAAGATGATGCTGAACATTTCATAACCACAAGCCGCAATTAGCAAAATTTATTAGTGGGATTGACGTTGAGGCGCATCTTAAAGGGTTTTTTGAAGATAATATTTTGTACTTGAAACTCGAGTATCTAAGTAATATCAAATATCTAATCATTTCTTTTGACTTTCTATATATATTGTAATACCGACTATAGAAACAAGAGAGATAAACTCTCTGAGTTAGTGGTAATTGATGTTTAATCCAAGAAAAAGATAAAAAAAAATTGTCCATAGCTAGTGACTTCATGATTGATCTTCTTATTATATTGTTAGGGCGGTGGTGCCTATTTACAATTGTTAACTTGATAACTACATCTTAAGTAAAAATAAATAATAAAAGTTTATAGAGTTCGCAACATGTGTAGGAGATACACTTGCAATGTGTTTTTTTTTTAATCTTTTCCCTCGAATTTTAGGCTAGAATTTCATAAAAGGGTGGGTCTGGCCCATCTCACACTATTAAACCCACTAGTCATTTCAATGATGCTTCATTATGTTGCCTATATAACCGGTGGGAGAAGCTTTCTTACAATAACCTCATAGCAAAACAAAATCTGAAAGATCTATATATAAAAACCTTATAGAACAAAATTTAGAAAATGATTAGAGGACTCTTGTTAGTTTTGTTCTTTCTTATCACTATGAAGACTTCAGTTTCTCGTCCATTCGCATGGTCGGAAGGTGACATGCAACCAGGCCAAAACTACCAAGGCGAAAGTGGGTCGGGTCGTGGGCCCAATTGGGGTTACAACTGGGGATGGGGCTCTGCTCCAGGATCCGGATGGGGTTACGGGGCGGGTTCGGGTAGATCGCGGACCGGCTGGGGAAGAGGATCCGGATACGGGTTTGGATCCGGATCTGGTTCAGGTAGCGGATATGGATATGGCTCTGGAGGTGGCGGAGCACGTGGTGGTGGGTACGGTTACGGTAGCGGAAATGGCCGGTCCGGGGGAGGTGGTGGCGGTGGTGGTTACAACGGTGCAGCTGCCACATTGAGCCACGGTAGTAAGTCTCATCCATGATGAACTTGCAAAGTTCTCCCAACTTAAAAGGTTTTGGGAGTGGTATAAGTGTTTGTAATATCAAGGTTATTAGGTCTGGTACCCTTTTAAAATGTAACTTCCTTTCTCTAGTGTGCTTTATATGTGGATTATGTGCTCGACGTATCTTATAATGTATTTGCATGTCTCTATATGTAAGAAAACATACAGCCTGCTACTATCGTAAAACTTTTTTTGTTTTCAAAAGAAAAGGATATGTTTTTAGGTTATTTGGTGGAATCGTCCGTAACTACACAATTAGAAAAGTATCAACCATAAGATTTATCAGGTAAATGGTCTTCATAAGACACGAATGCATGTATCTGCTGCATGCATATATATAATCTATACACTGATAGTGATCAAGCAGCGGCGAGTTGTTTCTTGTTGTGATGAGTAATTAAAGAGTCGTCCTCCACTGTATTCATCACAAGCTTGGTCTCAAAAGAGTTTCTGAATGAGGTAGAAGGTTCGAAGAACAGTGAATTCATCTTTGTCAGCATCACCATTTCTCTCTGTAGAAAAGAGCAATAGTTATTGAAAGTAGAAACGGTAACGTTTAGCTGAAACCCGATTCCGAACAAGAAATCAAGCTCAAGCATGTTCATCTCCTCTTTGCTTATTCCTCCAACTTGAGCGTAATATCCATTGTTATAACACCTAAAGTTGGTTTATTAAATTAAAAAAGATAATAAATTCATCAAACATATAAAAGAAAAAAGTCAAACATATCTGTCGATTAGTGAATTTCAACAAACTATCCTCAGAATGATTTACTTACAAGTCATCCATGAATTTAGCAGAGACCAAGACACTTGTGATTATAAACCTATGAACACTAAAGGAATTGATGAGCAAAAATGGCTGTTTCTTGATGAACCGATCCAAGTATATGTACGCGACGATGTAACACGAATGGCTGCAGTTTGCGTACTTGAAGATCCTCTCGAGGTAGCTTCTGATTGAGATGGAAGGTTTGGTTATTCCGTAGAAGCCTGAGATCCTCTGTTTCTGGTTCAGATGGTCGTTGGTCTCCGATACCCTTTGCAATAGACACTATTGAGTATTGGACTTGAATGATTCAATACATTAGTAGAGCTTTGCTCTTATATGTACATCGATGGTTACAGTAAGGTAAGACAATATTGAGAACATAATTACAGAGAATATGAACGTTAGAGAGATTCCATAATATTGACTTTCCATTCTCTTACACACCCCCTCAAGACGGACGGCCACTGGAGAGTCCGATCTTGACACAAAGAGAGTCAAACCGAGAGCGTGGGAGCGGTTTAGTGAGTGCATCAGCTAGCTGGTCAGCGGATGCAATATGTGAGACTCGAAGCTCACCACTCTGCACGAATTGTCTAACAAAGTGATAATCAAGTGCTATGTGTTTCATTCGTGAATGGAATACCGGATTTGCAGCTAAGTATGTGGCTCCAATATTATCGCAATAAATCACTGGTTTGGTAGTGGAAGGAGCGCCAAGTTCATGTAGTAGCATCTGGATCCAGCAAACCTCAGCAGTGGTTGCAGCAAGTGATCGATATTCCGCTTCTGTGGACGAGCGAGCGACACCAGTTTGCTTCTTCGAGGACCATGCTATTGGATGGCGACCAAGGTAGACGATGTATGCGCCAGTGGAGGTGTAGTCGTCTTTGTTGCCAGCCCAGTCGGCATCCGTGAACGCATGTAGCGAAGAAGTGTTGTGAGCAGGGAGAAAGAGACCTTTTGTCATCGTCCCGGAAAGATAACGTAGAATTCGCTTCACAGCTTGCCAATGATCCGTGGTTGGTTTGTGCATAAACTGTGACAGTTTATTGACTGAGAAGGAGATTTCTGGCCGTGTGAGTGAAAGATATTGCAAGCTCCCGACGACCGCACGATACTCAGTTGGATCAGCGAGAGGAGTACCTGAAAGCAGAGTTAAAGGAGTGTTAGAACACATAGGTGTTTTAATCGGATTGCAATCTATCATGTTCGTCCTGTGTAATAAATCTGAAATATAGCGAGATTGATTTAAATGAAGACCATCTTTTGTTCTCTGTACTTCAATGCCAAGGAAAAAGGATAAATCATCTAAATCTTTAAGTGAAAAACGTTGAGATAAGGATTCGATAAACCGTGATGTATGGTCTGAGTTGTTTCCAGTGATAACGAGGTCGTCGACATAGACTAGCATGTAGATGAGGATGCCATTCGTGTTGTAAATGAACAGAGACGCATCGGCAACAGAATTTTTGAAACCTGATTGCAGAAGAAACGTCCGTAGTTCATTGTACCACGCTCGGGGAGCTTGTTTAAGACCGTATATTGCCTTGCGTAATTTGCAGACAGCTTGAGGATGATCTTTATCAACAAACCCCGGTGGTTGCATCATGTATACATCTTCTTGGAGGTGACCTTGCAAAAAAGCATTATTAACATCAAGTTGACGTAAGTTCCAGTTACGAGAAACAGCTATACTAAGAACTGTACGAATAGTCGCAGGTTTTACAACCGGACTAAATGTATCATGATAATCAATTCCTGGACGCTGAGTGAAGCCTTTTGCAACTAGACGAGCTTTATAACGAGCTATCGTTCCGTCTGGATTTCTTTTGATGGTGAAGATCCACCTGCAACCTACAACATTGACATTGTTAGCAGCATCAGTTAAAGTTTCTAAATCCCAAGTGTGATTGCCTATTTGAGCATCGAACTCGTCGCTCATTGCTTTGCGCCAATGGGGGCTCTTTAGTGCTTCTTTTACTGACGTGGGGATCTTCTCTAGAGAAGGAGATATTTTGGTATGGAGGTTGAGTTTCTGAACAGGTTTTCTGGTTCTAGTACTAACACGAGTTGGTTGAGGGGCTGTAGGTAATGGATCGGTGGAGGTAGTGACTTGTGTTGCTGTAGTTGAAGCCGGTGGAAGTTGGGAAGCAGAAGTATCAGGGTCAGGTTCTGTCTCAGGAGGGCTAGGTTGTACTATGGGCGCAGGTGCTTCTGGTACAACTAATGGCGAGGAAGGAATTGTTGACTGGCTGGTTTGTGGTACGGCTGAAACTATAGGAAAAGAAGGAGTAAGACTGTCTGTAGCGTCATCCTCTTGGTCATTGCTAATAGAAACCGAAAATGGGAAAACAGTTTCATGAAAAACTACATGCCTTGAAGTATAAATTCTTGATGTTTGTCTATCTAAACAAAAATATGCGCTTTGTGTTATGGAATATCCAAGAAAAACACAAGGGGTTGATTTTGCATCAAGCTTATGGGATGCATACGGACGAACCCATGGAAAACATAAGCACCCAAAGATGCGAAGTTTTTCATAATTAGGGACATGTCCATGTAAACACTGAAACGGAGTTTTAAAATCTAAAACCGAAGTTGGCATTCTATTAATTAGATAGACCGCTGTTGCAAAGGCATACGTCCAGAACGTTTTAGGCATTGAAGCGTGAGATAGAAGAGCAAGACCCGTCTCGACAATATGTCTATGACGGCGCTCAGATATCCCGTTATGTTCTGGAGTGTGAGGCGGGCTTGTCATATGAGAGATGCCATGAGATGCTAAAAACGAGGTTAAAGCAATATATTCACCCCCATTGTCAGTGTATAGAGTTCGAAGCTTGGTTTGAAATCGATTTTCAACCAAGGCTTTGAATCTAGTAAAAACTTCAAAAACTTGTGATTTTTGTTTTAAAGGATAAAGCCATGTGTAACGAGTAAAATGATCGACGAAAATTACGTAATATTTGAAACCATCAACCGAGATCAGTGGAGATGTCCACACATCGGAGAATATAATATCAAGAGGAAAAGAGGAGTGTAAAGTCGAGTTTTGAAAAGGAAGCTTGTGCATTTTATTGATAGAACATGCATTGCATGGAGAAGCCATTAAAACGTTCGAACTAGTAGGTAAATGAAATTCAGAAATAATTTTTTGAAGAATCGGAAAAGCAGGATGACCAAGACGCGAGTGCCAGTCAGACATGGATGTCTTCACGGCTGAAGCAAAGGCAAGAGAGGGACGTTTGGTAGAAGTGTTGACCGGCCATTCGTAAGTGCCATCTTTAGGTGTTCCCTCCAGACGAAGAGCCCCCGTTAGCAGATCTCTGACCTGAAAATATGTTGGAGTGAAAGTAACAGCCACACCATTAGTGGTACACAATTGAAACACAGAAATAAGATTCTTTTCAAGTGATGGAACACATAGTACATTATTAAGAAAGAACGGTTTAGTATAAGAGGGAAGAGATAAAGAACCAGTGTGAGAAATCTGAAGTCCGGACCCATCACCGAGTAGGACATCATCTCTTCCACCATACGGGTTATGCAGAGAGAGATTAGCCAAGTCCGAAGTCATGTGATGTGAGGCTCCGCTATCGAACAACCATGTTGAAGAATCGGACATGATGGCTTGATTAGCTTGTGGCTGCCACCCAGTATTGCGGTTCTGATTCTGCCACGGCGGTTGAGTTCGCATCTGAGGAACCGACAAAGGTTGTGTGCCGTCTTTAACTATACGGAACTCAGGACAATAGCGTGCGCTGTGACCTTGTATACCACAAGCTTGACAGCGGCCTAGATAAGGTTTGGAGAACCTTTGTTGAGCGGGCTGTTGATTGTTGTTGTGGCGTGACTGACTATTACTGCTGTTGTTGTGTTGCTTCCATGGTTGGCGTGATCTAGCGTCAGTAGCATGAGCAACGATCGGTCCGGGAACAGAGGGTTCCTTACACATGAGCATAGCTTCACGATTGAGAAGCCTTTCGTATAGTTCAGCAAAGGGGATGGTGGTATCACGCCCGTTGATCGCATCTATTTCGGGTTTGTAGTCATCACTTAGACCATCAAGGATGCGCTCTGTGAGATCCTCTGGGTCCATCGGTTTGCCTAGTAGAGCAAGTTCGTCTGCCTTTGATTTGATGGTTCGAA
Source organism: Brassica nigra (assembly GCA_016432835.1). Lineage (NCBI taxonomy): Eukaryota > Viridiplantae > Streptophyta > Magnoliopsida > Brassicales > Brassicaceae > Brassica > Brassica nigra. The sequence goes on along the minus strand of CM028247.1, from coordinate 6,730,760 downwards.
GATACTCACTTATGGTTTGAGTACCTTTCGCAGAGCTTTCGATCTGTCTCTTGAGTTGACGTATGTGACCGCGAGTGGGGTTCCCAAAAGTGGAGGTCAACAGATCCCATACCTCCTTTGTAGTGGTAGCACTAGAGACCACCGTCTGAACCGGTAAAGAAATAGCTCCGATGATTGAGCTGTAGAGGAGTCGATCTTGTCGTCTCCATGGTGTGTAGGCAGGATTTGGTTGCACTTCTCCAGCAACGGTAACAGTCGGAGATGGCGCTGTGTTTGTATCCTCAATAAAGTGATGGAGTTCGTGACCTTCAAGCAGTGCTCGAATTTGTCGACTCCACATCAAATAATTGGCGGTCGTGAGCTTAGTAACACCCGACATATTCACTGATAGCAAGGAGTTGCGAGGATTTGTGGGGTCAAAGACCAGAGCACGTTCAGCGGTATTATCAGCCATGGAAATAGTCAAAAAGTTGCAGAGTGTAACAGAGAGAACAGAGAAAATAGAGAGGAGATTTTGAAGAAGAAGGAGAAGAACGGCGGAAAAAAAATAGGTTTAGTCCTATGGAGGCTCTGATACCATATTGAGTATTGGACTTGAATGATTCAATACATTAGTAGAGCTTTGCTCTTATATGTACATCGATGGTTACAGTAAGGTAAGACAATATTGAGAACATAATTACAGAGAATATGAACGTTAGAGAGATTCCATAATATTGACTTTCCATTCTCTTACAGACACGACATTGCTGTTATGATATTTGGCATGGTCTCCGCCATTGGTTCTTGATGATCTTGATTCATTGTCTGGATCTGAATCTGATCGAAGGAAAAGAAAAAGCAGAGCTATGTTTGACAGAGTTTATTACATTACGTGTTTTAGTTTCTGTCTTTTGCCTGTCATTTGGAGTGTTTATATACAAGGAACTAGAAGGTTGCGACTCATACTATATTTAATTACTATAAATATTTTCATGTCTATTAAAATATATTGATATACTCCTTTCATTATTTTGGTTTATGAAATTTAAATCATTATCTTAAATGTAGTGAATAATTTAGATAAATGTATTTGAATTCATTTGTTTCAGTTATGTTTTAGCTATTACAAGTTATAATACATGATACATGAAGATATTTTCGTCAAATGTAATTCTAAATTTGATATTTTGGGTACTAGTACTACTCCAACATTTCATTATAATTAGAGACTCTTATAATTATCAATTTAGGATTTAATCTTTTGTTGGTTTTCTGACTAACTAAAACTCATACGAGTATATTACATTGTATTCGTGTTTTTTTTGTTTGTTTAAATGAATCGGCCCCCGATAGAATTTAATCTCTATTATTATTAAGTTAAAGTAGTAGACTACTATTTTTGAAGAAAAAATAAATATATGCTTTGGGTATACAAACAATACTGCGCGAATATAACTCTAATTCCTTTTTATTATACTGGCTCTAGTGAAAATAAATCCCTTCTTTAAAAAAATCCACTTGCACGCAAACTTAAAAGTTTATCTTCATGTGGTTGTTCACAAATCACGCATTCTACATTACAACGTCGCTGGTGATTATGATAATCCCATGGTTAAACCATATGGGCCAAGAACTATTATTAATTTAACAGACTTCTGGTGGTTAATGAAGTGTAATTCACTAACTTAGCTTCAAAAACAAGGATAGAGAAAAATGAAATAGAAAGATTTAAAGAAAAAAATGGAAATCCAGTGGAAATAAAGACTTAAGACTTCAGAAATTTGGTCTCAACAATTGGTCTCTCAACACGCATGTTAAACTTTTCAACTATCAAATGACCATGATTAATTAGGAGGGCATGATTATTGGGTGTGATTGAGAAAGAACATACAATAATAGTAACGTAAGAGTTGGTTTTTCTTAGGGTTTATGTTGGTTAACCCAACAAAATAATTTGCCACTTATTTTTCATCAGATTAATCTTTACTTGTACACTTTACCTGAACGTGTGAGTATGCACAGACATTGAGATAATCTTTAAGCAGTGTAATAATATTGAATAGTAATTTCAGTGAGGTCATACGGTTAATACAACAAGTAAAAGGTTAGAAACCATCACAATTTAACGTTAACTTATAGCAAATGATTAATGTTCACGAACGTCAACTAGACAAAGTAATTAAATCCTTCGTATATTTGTAATGTGTGTTATTTTATGAAAAATCTTTTTGGTTAAACGAAACATCCTTTTCCACGAAACTTCTTTTTGTTGACGTTCGTGAATCCTCGAATAGTATTCTATTGCATCTTAATACAGTAATCTTTATGTTCGACGAATGTGACAACTGACTTAGCCAATATGGGGTTCAATCATAACTTAGCATCTAATTGAAATGGAAATATATTATGAGCGATAGAGGGAAAGCCACGTACGAGAGTTGCGACCCTGAACTCAATTCGTTCTACTCACGTTAGAGCTAGGGATAATGAACAACACGTAGTTCAATTTATATATTACTTTGCATTTTGTCATAATTTATTTAAGCAGATATTGAAGATTTTTGTTATCACAATATCACTATCTTTCTTTTTCACTTGCTTGACTCCCCTTGATCATCTTTATTCTTCTATATTGTATGTGAACGGTGCTTTATAATACTAGTTATTATTCATGATTTCTTAGGATGGAATTCTTAGCGGTATATAAAAACTGTCTTTTAATTTTTAATTAAAAAAATTAAGAAATGGTTCTTATATATCCTATTCCGCTATAAACACTATCATAAGAACCCTTAATAAACATGTTCTTAGGTAGGTGAGACCACGTTAAATTGAAATCCACAAAAAAAAATATCAAAAAAACATACAAATCCAGTATATACGCTTCATCCAATAGCTGAGATAACAAAAGCTCTTCGTCAAAAAAAAAATTATATTTGAGATAACCCAAAAAAAAAGAAAAGTTATTAATATCACCAGCCACAAGAATTTAAACTTGAAATTAATGCGAAGATTAAAGGAAAAGAAATTATAACACAACCAAAAGTGAAAAGTGATTTAATGTAAAGTTTATTTTTCATTTATAAAACATTAATTCGGACAAATTATTCACTACAAGCACTACGGCATACTGATCTAAAACTCATTATCGGTTTAGTTATTTCGTTTTAATTTGTTTGGATTAATAAAAAATATAATCAGTTTTTTATCTGAACATTTAAAATCTGTTTCACTTAGGAAATAAATATCAAAAGAACACTATAAACAAGGTTTCAAAAAAAAAAGAACACTATAAACAATACTATTATATACTTTAAAATTTTCTCAACACTCTCTCTATCAACACGACAAGTAACATACATAAAGTACCCAGCCCCTTCTACACACAACAGCAAACTAAAGTCTATAGGTAGGTAGGTGAAAGTAAAAGTCCTCTGCCTCTTAGATAGAAGCGAGGCTTTTATCACCCGTAGCAGCGGATTGGATCGTTGCAACCTTTTGCACTGGATTGCTTGAGCCCGAACCGCCCTCCTTTAGACAAGTATTGCTGGTTATCTTCCTCAGCTCGGTAGAATTTCTTAGCCGGTAAGATCTCTGTCACAATCTTCCTGTCCACTTGTTGCTGGTGACGCTCCAGTGACTCGCGTGCTAGTTTCTCTTGCTCCGGGTTATAGAAATATATCCCTGATCTGTATTGGCTTCCCACATCGTTTCCCTGATCAGTTCAAAATGATTAAAAAAAAAAAATCATTAAGACAGAGCAGCAACCACATCGAACCTATTGCCATATATGTTCCAACTACCAATTCATTTACACATGAGAATATGATTATGTAACCCGAACGAAAAGAACAATGGCCTAAACCCATAACCGACATGAATACACGGAGACATGAGCATATACTAACTGTATGTGCATCTCTCTGTTCAGCTTGAACCATCAAACCGAGAGTTATATTAACAAAAAAAAAACATGTAAAAGAATCAAAAGTCTTCCCCTTTCTATTACATCAGACGATTAAGAGAGCAAAAAAAAACCCTGACCTGACGATTCAAGGTGGTGGGATCATGCCTAGACCAGAACAACTCGAGAAGCGACTCAAAGCTACACTCTTTAGGATCATACTGAAGACGAACGACCTCTACGTGATTCGATGTTCCCGAACAGGCATCCTCGTAAGAAGGGTTATGCGTGATCCCTTGAGAATATCCGACCTCGGTACGAGTCACTCCCGGAACCCTCTGGTAAGCTAATTCGACGCTCCAGAAACAGCCGGCGGCGAATTGAGCGAACTGGTTTCCCGGCGCCGGAGCGTCGGTGTCGGGACCCTGTGCGATCGGAGAAGGATCCATGTTGGTTTTTCTACTGGTACTGGATCCCAAACGGAGCTTGTTAAGTATATTCATGGCGAGATTTGGAGAAACAGAGAGAGAGAGAGAGAAACAGAGGAGACTGATTAGGTGGACAAGAAGAGGATGTTTCGGCTTAATGCTTCGGTGTGGTAACAATAACAGATAGTTTCAAGTTTATTTAATTACAAAGACGGTACAAACTTTTGCGTTCGTTTGTTTTTAAGCTTTTGATTAGCGATAGTGACAAATAGTCACAAGCTAGTGGAGAAGCCCATTAAGAACCCATTACACACTGGGGACTGAAGTTAGAGGAGTCCGTGGTCAGTTTTCAAGAAAATCGCTTAATAAATGGTCAATTTTAATTTTAATTGAATATTTAAATTATTAATTAGACATTTCTAAATTATAACAATTATTTAAATATATATAATATTATATTAAATCATAGTTGCAAATAAAAAATTATATTATTTATTTTCATAATACTTTATAGTATAATATATTCCTTATTATAATTTATAAATAATAAAATTTATATTATCTATTATAATAATCATTTAGATAGTTTACAAAGAAATGTTTCGGATTTAGAGGGTCTATCGCTTGTATGTTTAGATGGCTGCCTGTACCATTTTTCAGAACATTGGCTAATTCTATCTCATTTAGTTTTCGTATTTTAACAGCATAGACGCAAATTATCATTATTGCAAAATACGATAGAAATACAAAAATAATCTCAAGAAATTACTTTCGTCACCCTGAGAAGAAGAGGAAGAAACAAGCGAGATATTGACAAAGTCCTAATTTTGATCCAAATGTACCAAAACCATTGGCTATATTATCCGAAATCGACGAATTACTAAAAATGTAACAGAGAAACTGATCGAGCTCGTTTACAAAAAACATGAGCATCCTACAGAAAGTACAATCTATTGTAATAAACTAAATAAAAGCAATATGTACAGATCCGCGAGTTGGAACCGTGGGACAGAAGACTACTCGTCCGCACCACCCAAAGGATTGTGGATGGGCTCCATGATCGCTTCCCTCGACGATGACGAACTACCTTCATACAATAATCCACCAGAGGAGATGATCAAGAAGGAGAAGCCACGTACCAAGTTCGCAGAAAACGCTATTCATATCATTCCTTTTGTTCTTCTTGCATGCGCTCTCGTCCTTTGGCTCTTCTCAAATCCAGGTATATATATACACACACATTTAGGTCCAAAACCTGCGGGAGTCGAACATGGCCACCTTACAGTCCTACGTGACATGCTAAAAAGTATTTAGAAAAGAAAAAAAAACATGAGTTTATAGTATTTTTGAAAATTTTTCTTATGTACATGCAATATTTGTTAAGATCATAACCGAGTAATATTAACAGAAAAGAAATTTTGTAGATGTGGATGTTGGGATGAGAGAGGAATCTATTGCGGCTAGGATAGAAGGATTGACAATCGAAGGAGACATCGACAACGACAGCGATGGAACTCAGACTGGTTTCTTGGGAGCCACCTTAGAACTCGGTGGTGATTCAGACAAACCACACCATGTTGATCGGAACAGACGAGCTTCAAGGAAACTGATTAAAGGTTTCTACTAGTTAATAATAGACCATTCAAACGAAGATTTGTTTTGATGATTAATTTTTGATTTTTAAACTATAAGATCCTTGCTAAAACTATGAATGTTTGTTTTTGGTTGATGAAGGAGAAGCAAAATTTAAATCCAAGTTTACTGTAGTTTTTTTAAAATCCATGTACAGTACATGAACCCGGTTGGCCGGTTGACAAAACTTCTGAATGTAGAGATGTATAAATTCATATAGCACTCATAACTAAGAAAACAACTAACACACCTGTATCTATAATAGATATCAAAAATAAAATGTCATTTCACTTCACATGAATAACGCCATTACCCGCCAAGTCTGTTTCTGCCGTAGACTGTGGAGGAGGAGGACGCAGACTGATATCAAGTTCCAAACCTTCCTTCTTTGCTATTTGAGAAGCATCATTTGCCTGAGGTTGAGGGATACCAATCGGTAAAGGCCTTGGTACAGGTATACCGGAAGGGTGAACATACCTAACATGTTCAGGATGGGGATAGTAGTACATTGGATGGATCATAACAGATGGAAAGTTGGAGTAAGGTGGCACGGTTGGGTAGATTGGCATGTGCTCCATTGATAGATTCTGAAACCGGTTTGATATCTCAGCTTGGGTTTGAACTTGTACCGGTTGTTGAGATCCGGTTATTGGTTGTCTAGATGGAATTTTCGATAATGATGTTGATGCATCTGTCGTCATCACTTGAGAGTTCTTCTCTTTCTTCATCTATTAAAATTAACAAAAAATTAAAACCCTAATAAATATAAATAAACTCTGATTAATTAATTGTTTACTTGGGAAGCAAGGCAAAAAAAAAACCTGATCATCGAGAGAGATGTCAAAGAGACTAGCACGTCTTCTTCTCTTGTCGTTAGCATTTAACCTAAGAAAATATTTCTGAGCATGACTGGCGACTTGTGTCGGTGTTCTTGTCGTCACGAAGCTCTTTGCGATTCCTCTCCAGTCTCCTTTTCCGAGTTTCTGCAATCCTTCCAAGAAGATCCGATGTTCTTCTTCCGTCCATGGCTTCCCTAGAAAGTTTGATCTTTAACTTGTAAAACAAGTCTTCTTCTTCTTATTTATTTTATTAAAAAAAACAATAAGAAAATTTACCCTTTTTCTTCTCATGAGCGGATCTTCCCGTCTTAGAATGAATCTGACCATCGGAATGATAACCGTTATCTTCCACGGCGGCGATTGGCTCACCGTTACCGTTACTGATATCGTTAGCGAGAAGGGCATCAAGATTTCCCAAACTGACACTCTTCCTTAACGCCGTTACCTCAGGCGACCTAATCGGTTCAGACGATATGTTAACGCCGAATAGTTTAACGCTTCCTTTGTTAACGCCATTAAGACATGTCCGTGCGTTATGACCATTGTGGCCACAATGTGGACATGTCTTCCCCGTCGTCACCATCTCCTTCACCATCGCTCTACGACGTCACGCAAACTAGAATCTCTCACGATGTCACGAATTGTTTTATATCTCTTACCATTGTACAATGAATGGACAGAATGTATTCCGATATAATCCATCTCCTTCACCATCATCTGTAGACGTCCAGCAAACTAGAATTTCTTAATGTCTGAATTGTTTTATAATCTCAACCAATTATCTCTGCGTGTAGTTATTAAGGCATAGTTATGTATACAATTATCTACCGAATGCAAGTGCTGTTATTAGGTGTTGCACATAAAATAAAATTCATATATCCTAACTTTATCTTCATTTTATTATTTGGAAGTTTATTTGACCCATAGTTATTAATAAGAAAGATATCCAGTATCAGCAAATGATCATAATATAATTGTGTAGATTGTTTTATATGGATCAATCGGTTGGATTTTTTGGTACTCGTTCATAAAATAGATTGGGTACTCTTACTTTAGGATCATTGAGCAAGATTGAGTTTTTCTAGATCAATTCAAAGTTAACCTAGTCGGTTTTGAAATTGGTAGGTTATTTTATTTTGCTCCATCAGTTAAACCTCATCATTAATTATTTATGGATGCAAATTTGAAAGGTTAGAACTGTTTTCTGTAGTTAATGTTGTATAATATGTTAAAAAAATTAAATAAACATTTTAATGTTTAATAAAGTCCTTTGATAATTTATTCAATGGCCTTTTAACTCCAGCACATGCCTAGAACTCCTAGCCTGCATTGATTTGATATTCCTCACATTATCATTGATTATTATCTCTGCTCTCAACAATTTGTCTATGTCCTTGTCGGCTTGTATTCCTCCGCCTTGTCTCTTCCCGTCGAATTAGTTTCCTCCGCCATCTTATTTATTTCCGGCGGCCTCTCTTCCTCCGGAGGTTTATCATCCTTTGATATCTCAGGCAATGGCCTTTTTTGCCTGATCCTCGTTTATCTTCCTCCGGAATTATGTCGAAATTTGTCTATCTCCGACGGCTTGTATTCCTCCGCCTAATTAGGATCTATTTAAGGTTTATCTCCTCTCGACAGCTTGGCACTTTTATCCTCGTTGGGTCGAACTCGCGCATGCATAATGGATCTAGAGTACTCTTCTTTCCTATAAGCATATCACGCATACACGCAATTTTTACAAACTTCAAATATATGGTAATCTAGTTACGAACGGGGTCACATAATACTGCATATCATGTGCGGCATACGTTCTACAGAATCGTGTAAAATGTTAAAACAAAGCAAATCCTAATTTGGTAACTAAAACAGTTATTTGTTTTTTTAACCATTATTTGTTACTATAACAAAGCAAAGTCTATAACAAACGAAAATACAATGAATGTTGTTTCTAAGAAAAAAATAGTTTACTTCAACCTATTTTATTAGTTATCTATTTAAATATTTAAAAATCAAAATCTACGTACAGGAATTTATATGATGCCATATCAATACATATGTTTGCTGTACGTCGTCTGTACGTAATGTACCAGCCTAACCAAACATGCATGAATCAATGAATTTATACACGAAACTGGCGTATAAATGCGCGTCTATAAAAATCCCTCTATATATCGAAGATACGTACATATAGAACTCTAACGCAAAATGTTTCAAGTTTTCTAATTAAGAAGAGCTACTTAATTAATATTTTCACGATAAGATCTTGGTTACTTAATTAATTCCTTGTAGAGCCAGACGAAGAGGGCGATTGCCGATGCTCCAAGCCTACCAGAAGCTAAGAACCCCGTGACCAAGAAACTCGAAGTGATAACCGCCGTTACGAGAATTGGGCTAAGAACTAAAAAAACCGGCGTCATAACCATTAACACCACGGCCGTACCGGCAAGTGCTAAACCGGTGAGGATCATGAGAGGCACGGCGGATATACCAGCAGCAGGGCAGCACTAGCTAGCGGTTTATCTTTTGTGCCAAAGAAATGCATTTAGTAATAGAATTTTTGTACGATTCTGAGTAAAGAGTAGGGTCCAGCTTTGGAGGAGAAAAGTATAAAGTCTACGTGTACGACAAGTGTCTGAAGACGATATTTCCATGCATGCAATTGAGACATTTGCGAATGAAGTTGCTCTACGGCACGTTATTAATACGTTTTTTCACGTCATTTTTTTTTCTTTTTTTTTTGTTGCTAAACTGTCTTTTTTTTTTCTTCCGTATAAAATGATAAAATTAAGCTGAATATTAATCTAATCTAAGTTGATTATTTTATTAAATCAACCATATGTTAAACTGATAATCGGTTGTTATAGTTATTTATGTGAGTAGTCATGCAAAATCTGCATCAGCTGGCCTCTCTTCTCCGACTACACTCAATCCTATTCCTACTATTTTGGGCCTAAAAATTCATACTGGATTTGCTAACTTTAAAACTTTTGGTACTGTTTGGTGCTATTTTATATTATCTCAATCATAAACCTTTTTATTGATTAATAAATAAAATGTTAATCCTGGCAAGTTGAAGTGTAAGCATTAGCACCTTCGTGGAGCCAACGAAATAATTAATATTTTAGCCGTGGTCGTTGGCTTTGACGAGTGGTCGCGCCTTTAGTCTTAATGGTCAGAAAATTCAACCATTCATTTCTTGGACGAAACAAATTCAACATTCAATATGTTGATATTCGATTGGTAATTTTTCTTCTTTTTTTTCGAGAACGCATTCCATTAGTATTTTAGTTTCCAGATTTTGCTGCAACCATATGTGGTGGACACCGAAAACATGGTATATTGAGAAAGAAGAATGGACGGCTGTTTTTGCAAGCTAATGTCTTTGTGTGGTTTAAGAAACTTAAAAACTTATAACTTGTATATATACCTTTTCGTTTCAGTTTATTTGATGTTCAAAAAAACTTTTTGTTATAAAATATACAATGTTTTCATTATTTTAGATATAAATTTAATATTGTTTGAAATTTATAATCAGTTGCATAAAATTATATTTTATTAGTGAATTAGTTTTATCCGTAATATTTTATGTTACCAAGATAAATTATATCAAAATTTGTACATTTTAATATGCGTGTATTAACATTAAACATTTATTAAGTGAAACGTAAAGAGTACCTTATAGTCAATTACATATGATAAGAATTATACAAACTTTGCAAAAACACTACAATGGTTTTTGAAGTAGTTATATATCATTGAAAGACATCGGCATGCAGTTTTTCACTTTTTATTTGTGCAATTTATATTGTTGATGTGTTCCTTTATTTTTTCTTTTTTGAACGTACATGTGTTCTCTTCTTTCTAGCTTTGATCTTGCTATGTTCTATTTTGTATGGATATTACATTTTGCTATAAATAATAACATAAATATGGATCGAGTATAGAAGCAAATACAGAACCAAAACTGGATCAAACGGATGATTTTCCAGCCACTAGCACCGAATCAGAATACATCAAACTTCTTAAAGTTATAAGTTATAACTATCCGTAAAAAACTTCACTTAAAATCTCAAAACTCCTGCGAATAGACCAAAAACTTGAAACTCTAGTATATTTAAAAGTCTAAAAGAAGTCATCATGGTAATTTGATTAGTAACTTTTAAATGACAAAAAGTCCATGTTGAGGGAAAAAGACAACAAGGAAAAAAACAGAAAAGAATAAAACGACGAAATCTAATAGATAAAGAAACAAGTCAGAAGTCCACTACAATTCCAAACAAATAACACAAGGTAGTATGATCGTTCTCGGTCCGATCCACGAAACTCCCTCGAACCCTCTCTTTCTTTCTAAAGCTCCCACCACTATATATTACCATATTCCTCATCACTCTTCTTCACAGTACTACCACACACATATACAAAGATCAAGAGGGTCGAGTAAGTTAACAAAGAGTGAAGATGGCAACTAAACAAGAATCTTTAGCCATCGAATTCATAAGCCAACACCTTCTCACAGATTTTTCTTCCATGGAAACCAAACCTTCCAGTTTCACTCTTCACGAAACTGACCCATCTCTCTTTACCAGCCAAGTTCATCACGACTTTCAATTAGAGACAAGAAGCCCAAGAACCATCAACAACCAGACCCATAAACCAAACTCTACTCTTAACCGTCGTAAACCACCTTTACCGAACCTATCCGTTTCAAGAACAGTCTCTGGTACGATGAAGAAGACAGAAGAAGAGGAGGAGGAGGAGGAGAGACACTACAGGGGAGTTAGGAGGAGGCCATGGGGAAAATATGCGGCAGAGATTAGGGATCCGAACAAGAAAGGCTCTAGGATTTGGCTTGGCACTTACGACAGGGCCGTGGAAGCTGCTAGAGCTTACGACCAAGCGGCGTTTCAGTTGCGTGGACGAAAAGCAATCTTGAATTTCCCTCTAGATGTTAGGGCTACGTCAGAGAGTTTTCTTGAGGAAGGGGTCACTGGGAAACGTAAGAGGGTTAAGAGTTCTCCGGCGGGGGAGGAGGATGAGAAGGCGGTAGCGGTTAGGGTTAAAGTTGAGGAAGAGGGAAGTGATACGACGGAGACAACGGAGGCTGAGGCTGAGGTTGAAGCAGTGCCTTTAACGCCGTCAAGTTGGATGGGGTTTTGGGATGTGGGAGCAGGAGACGGGATTTTCAGTGTTCCTCCGTTATCTCCGACGTCTCCCAACTTCTCCGTTATCTCCGTCACTTGAACTTAGGAAATGTCAACGGTTGATGACGTTTTCACTTACGTCACTCATCATTTCTTTATTTTTATAGTATATAAACACAGCAGTAGTGTACAAATATCAAATTAGTAGTTTAGTACCAATCATTTTATTTATTTATTTTTTATAGGAAAAGTATGGATGTTGAAAATTTAAATGATACTTTGTATTTGTTCATGTTCTTATAAATTCGTTGATTGTATAAAAATATTCTTGGTCACAAGTATTAATTCATATATATTACTCTACATCTGCTAAATAGTCAATAGAGTATAAAATAGAAACAAGAAAAATAACTAAAATAATGTTTAAGAAAAACACAATAAGTAGTTAATCAAAGTTAAGAATTTCAATATGTGAATAGTAGAACACACTAATCAACGGATAGTGCCATCTAAGATTATCTACAAAGCATCCATAAAAGGATGTAATCAACATTATCTTACATAATAGGATAAAATTAAGAGAGTTAATTATTATATTCGTAAGAAAAATATGATAAAACTAATATTATTACTAGGTTAGGAGTATAATTGTCAAGCAACTGAGTAAAGAGGGTAGGGTTTGATTATATATATGTGGAGCCCTACAAAGTTAAGTAGAAAGAAGGAAACATCAAGTTGCTTCAAATCATATACTAGCAAGTAGCTAGCAAAGACAACCCTACAAGAAAAGCAATTTGATCAACTTGACAAAATATCTTTTTAACTTGTCTCCATAAATGGTTAATGGATAAGACTGGGGGCTCACACAGTAAACCAGAGAGAGAGAGAGAGAGAGAGAGACATGTGACACCTCACACCCATGTTTGTCAAACACATGTTTATGATTTTTCTTTCTTCTTTATAAACACAGAAGATAGATCAAAACTTTCCATCAAAACACCACTTGCAGACCTTTTCTTCTTCTGTCTTGTCTGTGCATAAGTAAATAAAAAATATGGCAACCATTGAGGAAAGCTCTGATATGGAGGGTATACAGAAGCATCTCTTTGAAGACCTGATGATCCCTGATGGTATCATGGAAGATTTTGTCTTTGATGATGCTGATTTTTTCTCAGGGCTCTGGTCTCTAGAACCCTTTAACCCAGTTCCTAAACTGGAGCCTAGTTCACCGGTTCTTGATCCAGATTCCTATGTCCGAGAGTTTTTGCAAATGGAAGCAGAATCATCATCATCAACAACAACAACAACTACAACTACAGCATCACCTGAGGTTGAAACTGTCTCAAACCGGAAAAGATCAAAGAGAGTTGAAGAGACAAGACACTACAGAGGCGTGAGAAGGAGGCCATGGGGAAAATTTGCAGCAGAGATTCGGGATCCGGCTAAGAAAGGATCAAGGATTTGGCTAGGCACTTTTGAGAGTGATGTTGATGCTGCAAGAGCTTATGACTACGAAGCTTTTAAGCTCAGGGGAAGAAAAGCTGTGCTCAACTTTCCTTTGGATGCAGGAAAGTATGATGCTCCGGTCAATTCTTGCCGGAAGAGGAGAAGATGCGATGTTACCTGAGCCTCAAGGAAAAGCTACGAGCAATCGTCATCAAACTAATGGGACTAGTGATGCTTAAGTTTAACCAGTATAGGTAAATATATATATATATAAGCATATGAAAAGTATCATGTATAGAGAGTCAAGAAGATGTTGGATTAATTAGTGTAGTTAATGTGTTGCAAAAATATGTACTAAAGAGTTCCTGTGACAATGGAACTTCTGTGTTCTTTCATGGCTTAAAGAGATGCAGGATCAGTATTAATTGGTTGAGATGAATCAAAGAATTAAGTAGATGTCCAAGTTGCAAGAGGGACCAGAATTATAAATTAAAAAAATGTACCAGAGAGTTGTCTGATGGTTGGGTACAAGTCAGCATGCGTTTGCAAATCTGACAAGGAATTGAAAGGACCACACGCAACAGCTAAAGATGGAGAGATGCTCAAGTTGCAGTATTGAATATGTATTTACATCTAAATGTCATCGTTGAGATGGATGTTGAGTATTATTATTATTACGAATAAGCAAACCAAAGAGTTCTTACAAGCAAGGAACTACTTGATGGTTTCTTCTATGCATATGATCTAAGCATACAATTGGAACAGTTGATGAAAATAAGCTGGCCTGTTTCTAGATAGAAGAGATCTTCATGTTATCAATCTTTTCTTGAGTGTCCGTGTCGATCACATTCTGCAACGCTCCTTCACCAGTCAAGAAACTCGGTTGATTTGTCGATGCAAGGAGTCTAGCCCACATCCTATCCGTTAACTTCACCGTATTGGTCACTTCTGTCACTCGCTGCACTCAAAAGTCATGGGATTAACTTTAACAACAAAGAGATGATTAGAGAATTAAAAAAAAAATGTAAAAAGCTTACAGAAATTGGGATGTAAGCATGTCTGCTGTTAACAGGTCCAACGGTGAAACCTGAGTACCCAGCCATTGCTCCATGAACTGCACTTTGGGCAAGAAGAGTGCAATAGACATTGTCTGATGCGTTACTCGGTATTGCTCTTATCATATACGTCGGATCTGTATTAACAAAAGGTAAAATGTGTCGCATAAGATCATTAACAAGACAGATACAGTGAATCTGAAGATATATATAAATATACCTATGTACTTCATGTTTATAGTCATTTTCCGAACATTTGTAAAATGATCCTGCAACATTGTGTTCACAAAACTCGTCTCGAAAAGTTTTGGAAATAAAACAAAAACAACAACTTGAAACCATTTTCTAACTTCCAGGCAATACCTTTATCTGTTGAGTCAACCATAGACCCACATCAAGCAAGAGTCTGTTTCCTGACGCATCTTTAGTTTCAGACGCACGCATGCTTTGAGCAACATAGTCCTGTCCAGCTCCTTCGGCTATCACAATAACCATGTGGCTATTCTCTCTCAGCCGTTGTTCGATAAACTCAAAGAGCCCCCCCTTTCCTTCAAGGAAGAATGGAGACTCTGGAATCAGGCAACAATCCTGTCACATTCCATAGCTCCCATTATTACTACGCCACTATATATAACTTTGTTGTGACAGTTTTTAACAATCAGAAAGAGTCTTATTACCACATCACGGTTCGCTAAAGTTGCAATCATAGCAATGAAACCTGCAGAGTTTGTACCAAAAAGTTTAACTTCATATCCACAAAAGAAAGTAAACCACCACAAAAATATTCACCGCTGTATCTGCCCATGAGTTTAACAATTCCAACTCCATTTTCCACGCTCTCCACTTCTACATGTGCAGCATTAATAGCTCTCTGAGCTTCCTCAACAGCAGTGTCAAAGCCAAAGGATTTGTCAATCACCTAAAGACGATGGGTGAAGAAGATGTAATAAGAAACTCCACATGAGATCAAAAAAAAAATATCATTGAGTTCTTACAGCAATATCATTATCAATTGTCTTGGGGATGCCAGAAACCGCCACCTGAAGACCACGCCTCTCGACTTCCTAACACAGAATAGGAAGCAAGTGTCAATATAAACACTTAATGTTACATACACACAACAACTACTAACAAGTGATGGTGATGAAATCACCTTGTATATCTTCTCTGCACCCTTTTGCGTCCCATCACCTCCAATAATATACACCTGAAAGCTATGGCTTAGACAAAGAAAACTTTGGAAAAATTGGTTATTCGTTTATGTTAGCTACCTGGTTTATTCCTCTATCTTGAATGTTATCAACAATCTTCGCAGTATCATGTCCTCCTCTCGAGGTTTGAAGAAAAGTGCCACCACGTTTATGAATATCGTTAACCACTTTAGGCGTCAAAGTCATAGTGTTTTTGGAGTAAAAGCCTTTATATCCTCCCTGAATGCCAAGAATATTACTGACACCATACATATTGTTCAACCCACATACGATTTCCCGTATAACCGTATTAATCCCAGGGCACAATCCCCCACATGTCACTATGCAAGCTTTTACTTCATCTGATCTAAAGTACACCTGAGAAGCCAAAACTTAAACAGGTTTATATGCGAAAATATTTTTACAAAAGTTCAAAGAGTAATAAGAAGAAAAACATACTCTTTCTCTAGGCCCTGCTCGCCTAAAGTGTACTCCTCGCTTACTTCCCTTCTGAACTACAATCTAAAACATGAAGAAATTTTGAGAAAGCAAGCAAATTAAAGAAGAAGCTCTCACAAGTCATAACAAAAACATCAAGCTTACATTTTGTGCAACCACATCTTCGGAGCTGACAAAGGTTCGCCTACAGAAACATCCATAAACATTACACTACAACCCTTTAAGTGAAGACATTAGTAGTTTACTTACTATGCCATGTAGAAGTCCAACTTACTTAACAATGGCGTATGCCTGGCTTTCCTTCAATGGATTTGGGTACGACTGTGACATCAGATACAACAAATCTTATGAAACCCAAGAGAAAAAGTTATAACCTTTAAATGTAAAAAAACTCATGATTTGACATATACCATAAGCTGCTTCTATGCACTAACCGAGACAGAAACAGGAAAGTAAGAATACCGGCAAATGAGGGAGGAAGGTTGTCAAGTGAGGGACGTCTTCTAGCACAAACCCATCGTCTTCCTCTGGTCTCAATCCATCTGAGCACTGAGCTCTGATAAGGCGGCGGTTTCGGTGGGAGATTCGAGGAAAGACTGAGACTTTCTTCAACCTCAAAGCAGGAACAGGGAGACGAGGAGGGTGGTGAAGGACGTTGGAAGAAGGGCTGAGTGATGAAAGGTTGGGCTTTGTAGTTGACCCAAGAAACGAAATCGAAGCTTCCATTCGAAACGTACGGAGAAAAAAAATTCCGAGATCGTGGGATTGAAGAAACGCTTTTAGAATCTCTCTGTGGAAATTGATTTCAGTTCTTCTGACAATGATTATAAAACTCGGAAGACATACAAAGAATGAAAACACCATGACATTCCTAATAAATGTGATAGCACTGCTTGCCGTTTTGTAACGTTTTTAGTTCGGTCCTTTTTGTTAAACGTAAACCACTGTTTTTTTCCCGGGGAATTGATATCTTACTCACTTCCTGCCGGAATCCTCTGTTACTGGATATACGACAGAACATCTTAGATGAGCTCCTCTGTCAGGATATCGTTTCCTCTGACCATTAAACTACCAGAAGCTCCATCATCTGTAAGAAAAATCTCTCTCTCTATGGTTCTTATCTTTAAAGTAGCTTCCTTTTTCATTCATGACGAGATCTTGTGTTCTAGACAGGAACCTCATCATTGTTTCTACCATCACAAATTAATCAAAAGCCTCGAGAGATCTCAATCTCATCATCTTATCCAGTCGCATCATTGGTAGAGCTTTTACGAGATTCTGCAGATGAAAACTGTCTGCAAAAAACGAAAGCGATCCATGGGATTGTCGCTAAATCTCATCTTATGTCGAAATCCTTGACGGTACTGCTGAATCAGATGGTCATCGCGTATTCCAAAAGCTCAGACTTCGGCTCTGCGTGCCAGGTGTTCGACGAAATTCCCCACAAGAGTGTTTTCTCGTGGACTGTGTTAATAGTCGGAGCGACGGAGAACGGGTTTCACCGCGACGGGTTTGGCTACTTCGTCGAGATGCTGTGCTGCGGTGTTTCCCCGGATGAATACGCTCTCTCTGCTGCAGCACAGGCGTGTACCGGTGTGGATGATGACGTTACTCTCTGTGAAATGGTTCACGCTCAGGTTTTGACCCGTGGGTTTTCGTCTCTTGCGTTTGTTAATACGTCTCTGCTTAGCATGTACGCTAAGCTGGGGAGGGTTGGGGATTCCTGTAAGGTGTTTAGTTCCATGGAGAGTCGTCGTAACGAGGTCTCGTGGAATGCGATGATATCAGGGTTTGTGTCGAACGGTTTTTACTCGGAAGCGTATGTTAGTTTCTCGAGGATGCTGGACGAGGGAGTTAGACCGAACGTACCGTGTTTTATCAGCGTCTCCAAAGCTGTTGGGAAGCTGGGAGATGTTGAGAAAGGTAGATACATTACTCGTGTTGCTTTGGAGATGGGTTTACAGTCAAACATCCACGTGGGAACAGCTTTGATTGATATGTTTGCGAAATGTGGATGCTTAACCGAAGCGCGGTCGGTTTTCGAGTCGAGTTTCTCTGGATGCGGAGTGAATTTACCGTGGAACGGTTTGTTATCTGGTTATACGAGTTCTAGGGAGGGAGAAGAAGCGATGTCGCTGTTTCTTAGAATGTGTCAGAACGATGTCAAGCGAGATGTATACACATATTGCAGTACGTTGAATTCGATTGCTGACATGAGGTCTTTAGAATATGGAAAGCAGGTTCATGGAATGATCTTGAAAAGTGGGAGAGAAACGACTGGTGTGAGTCTTTGCAACGCCTTGATGGATGCATACGCCAAATGTGGTGAACTTGGAGCAGTGAGGAAGCTTTTTGACATTACGAGGGAGGAGGAAGCCAACCAGATCTCGTGGACAACGCTCGTGACAGCTTATTCTCAGTCTTCTGAGTGGGAGGAAGCACTAAGCGTTTTCTCCCAGATGAGAGAAACGGGGTTTCAACCGAACCACATCACGTTTTCAGCTGTGCTTGCGTCGTGTGCTAGCCTCAGTTTTCTTGAATACGGGCAGCAAGTACACAGCTTGACACACAAAACTGGCTTCGCCGAAGACAAATGCGTCGAGAGCGTTCTCATCGACATGTATGCGAAATGCGGTAGTGTGAGAGACGCCATCAAGGTCTTTGAATCTTCGAAAGACCCTGATGTCATTTCATGGACCGCCATGATATCTGGATACGCCCAACACGGCATGGCGCAAGATGCCTTGAGACTCTTTCGAGAGATGGAGCAGCTAGTCTTTCCAAAACCCAATTCTGTTACATTCCTATGTCTTCTGTTCGCTTGCAGCCACGGAGGATTAGTGGATGAAGGCCTGAGGTGTTTTCACTTGATGGAGGAAAAATATGGGCTGGTCCCGGAAATTGAACATTATGCTTGTGTGGTTGATATCCTGGGCCGTGTGGGACGTCTATCTGAAGCATGGGAGTTTATAACGAAGATGCCAATAGAACCTGATGAGAAAGTCTGGTCGACGTTGCTTGGAGCGTGTAGGGTTCATGGGAACATTCAGTTGGCAGAGATTGCGGCTCAGAAGGTTATCTCTTATAACCCAGAAGATTCAGCTGCTCTTGTTCTCTTGTCAAACGCATACAGAGAAGCTGGGGATATTGAAGCTGAACTAAGTGTAAGAGATGTGATGAACTCTCGAGCCATGAGAAAAGAACCTGGACTGAGCTGGATTACCATTGGAGGTCAAATCCACAAGTTTTGCTCTGGGGATCAACACCATCCCCACAAGGATGATATATACAGAACTCTACATGATTTGATGGAGAAAGTAAAGAGTAAAAAGCACTGAATATGTGAATATGTGCTCATACAGACACTACAAGATTAGTTTCATGATGTTTCAGAGCAAAAACTAGAGAGAAAGACTAATGGAGATTTCAGGTATATAATTCAGGAATCATAATCTTGCTGCACATACTGCACACAATGCTATGAAAAACAACTTCAAGGACAATACACTCAAGAAACTGTGTTGATTTCAAGCCATTTGATGATACTCATGAACGTGATGTTCTAGTGTTACTGAAGGCTTTCTGAAGTTCCTTGAGTCCCTTGTTGGCATCTGAAAATATCTTCCTTTCTCCATCCACTATTCTGGAAGTCCTGCCTAAGCAAAACTTCGATCCTTTCTTCTCTGTAAGTATCAACAATCTAGAACATGTGATATGTATTGTATCATCCCTGTGCGAAATTTTGTTCAAGAAGGCTCTCTCCCCTGTATCATCTGCTCTACTGCTGTTATCGATGGTGGAAGTATCTGAATGCTTGAAAGATTCAAACTCTCTCTTGGCTTTGTCTGTTCTGCTGCAGATTAGTCAGCTTGCCAGGCATCATTTCTTGATCTCTTCAAGTTTAGTCAACACTTGCTTGAAGCTCGGCCTAAGAGAAGGCGATGGAGAGCAGCAAGACATTGCAAGCTCAATGTACTCGAGAACATATTCTTTGGTCACACCAACTCCATCTTTCTCGCCACATCTCCCAAGAATCTCAGAACGGCACATATCCAACAATTTCTCATGGTCAAGAACAGAACTAGTTGAACTCTTCTTGTTCGTTGGCAGTTTACTCGACACCAACTCAAGCATGATCACACCGAAACTGTAAACATCGCTCTCCTTGCTCACTTCCTTCATCTTAATCAACTCTGGCGCTTTGTACCCTTCCCCAGCTGAAGCCTCTAGCATCTCTTGCCCAGCCGCAAGATTCAAGAGCAAATGCAAGCCGAAATCAGAGACTCTAGGCCTGAAACTCTGGTCCAAAAGAACATTCTTGGACTTGAGGTTCCCGTGAACGATCGGTTTCTGCATTCCTGTGTGGAGATGATCGAGTGCTTTGGCTATTCCAGTGGTGATGCTCAAAACATTGCTCCATTTGTGTGATTCAACATCTCCACCTGCCAAAACTATGCTCTTCTTTAAACACGAGGTGGATAAGTAATGATAATTAAAAAAAAAAACTAATAAGAATGCTTTTGCTGATATCGATGTTTTTAAAGCGAGATCTATAAAGTTTTTGTCTTTCATGGTGAAGTGGGACGTGACTAAAAAAGTAGTTACCGACTAAATAAGTAAATATAGATCAATTATTGTAGTTATTAAAAAAAAAAAAAATTATTGTAGTGATCGCAAAAGATAGATCAGTAAAGATAAGACAGTGTCGTTTGGTGATTCGATCTGACGAAGAAGATCATCAATATAGGTGATTTTGTAATAGAAGATATAGCTAAAGGTGATAGCGTTGTACCATTTTCCCGGGAAAATGAAACTCAAGACTCTGTTTGTTTCCCAGGAAACAAAAACATACACAGAAAACAAGAAGAGAGAGCCCAGACAGCTAAAAAGTTTTTTACTTTTCTTCGAAAAAACTAAAAGTTTATGTCTTTAATCTTTTTGTGTTTTGAGAAAAACAGAGAGACTTACATCTGATGAACTCGGAGAGATTCCCAGAGCCGAAGAAGGGATGAATCATAAGCTTCTCTCCTCTGTTTCCAACGTAGAAACCTAACAGAGGAACCAAGTTATCATGTCTGACAAACCCAAGAGACTCGATGACGCCATCGAACTCCTCCGGATCTGATCTCACTGCACACAGAGGTCGAAGGAACCTAAGAACTCTGACTTTCCCACTTCGCTGCAAACTTGCTTTGTATAATGTTCCGTAGCTTGATTTGCCGATGACTTCTCCGGGAGCTTCGAGGATGTCGCAGATGGTGAGATCTTCTCCTCCTTCGAAGATGACAAGCTCCTCCTCCTCCTCCTCCTCTGTTTCTGACCCGGAGAAGTCTTGTTTCTCGTAAGGAGACTCGACGTCGTTTTGGAGGTCACTGGACTCTGTTGTTCTTCTTCTTCTTCTGCATAAGATGAAGATTGCAATTATGGAGATTGCGATGAAGAATGTAGTTGGTAGAGATACTGTAAGTATCAGTTTCAGCAAATGCGTTCTCATCTCATGGGAAAAGGTTTCGTTCTCTGTTTTTGGGTAGTGAAACGAGAGATTTAAAGCTTGATTTTTTTTTTTAGGAAAGTTTTCCTTTTTTAGGTGAGAGAATATAAAATGAAAAAGCAAAAAAAAAGTATATGAAAAAAACTACTAATATTTTTGTTCACAGTAGTGACATACTGTGTGTGAAGAAATAAAATGATTAGTATATTTAAAGTTAATTCATATAAACGTAGATCTGAAAACATGTTACTTATAGTTGTATTAATGTGGACTTGTATGTTATTTTCTTTGCTATTATTGAAATGTGTTTTATTCTCCTCTCAAGTTTCCCAACCAATTGCATGTGTTTATGACCTACTCATATCCAATTTGTCTAGGTCAATTTATTGGAAGGACTAGTTTACTCTCTTGTAGTATTAGACTTACTAGAACTAGACGTTGAAAAACAACAAAGGGAAATCAAATTAATCACGGAACAAAACGCTTTGTGATTGAATTATACTTAGGCGGAAATCACTGATAAATAATGATCAATAGATTTGTTAATGTATTATAGAAAATTTTAAATAATTTAGCTAATGACAATATATCCTCCCACAACGAATAGTCCTTATATAGTCCCACTCCCGCACGCAATTGTCATATACTGACATATCAAAGGTTGAAGAGGGGACCCTTCATGCCACAGGCTTTCAACAATCACAACTCACTTGAAACGTTGCTTTATGAATTATGAATAATTTGTCAAGATTCTTACTGGTTAATTTTATCACATTGACCCATTCTGAAACTTGTTCAATGCATGCAATGGTTACAAAGGGTGTACTAGTCTGTATATTTGATATAAAAATTCATGTCGTTATTGGTTTACTAGTCTGTATATTGGTCTGTATATTGTGCACAAAAAAAAAGTCTGTATATTGGTCTTTCTTAGCAGAATAAGCTAGGCCCTAGGTCTTGACAATATCACACACCATTTATTATGTCTTTCTTAGCCAAAAAAAAAAAAATCGATGTCATTATTGGTTTACAGGTCTATATAGAACCCACACTATTTAATGGCCTAGTTAGGTGTCTTGACAATATCAGATAACCAGATTTGTATACGTATACTAATATTTGTTAACCTAGGCAACATCTATATTCAATAAAATCGTATTTGACAAAAGTCACAAAACTTACGAATTAATGATTTTCTACATACCATTCAATTGAGACTATTCTTTTTCCTACGGGACCGATAGATGTTAAGAAAAAAACAAAAGTGGTTGGACCAAACAGAATAAGAAAAGATATGAATATCTTCTTAATGGGAACCATATAGGCCAACGTTATGATCCTATCATATATCTTGAACGAATCATACACACCTAAAGATTAGAAAAATTGTACCTTTCCAATGCAACTTGAATTTGAATACTTTTTTTCCAGCTATGTTTTTCTCAATCAAGTTCTATTTATAGTATTCAACAAAACTGGACGTTATGTTTATTTTTTGGAATATACATATATATATATATACATGTACAAATACAATACAACAATATATGATAAAAAACCAATACTATGTATTATCTTTTCCTGCAAGTGCGCAGTCAAAACCTATTTGTACACAGTTGCCCAAAAAAAACCTATTTGTACACTAAAATGAATTAAGGTTTTTTTTTTTGACAAATAAGGTCACTAATTTACGTACTAAAACTCCATATTTTAAATATTGTATAAACATCACCTACCTATTCGTGTAGTCGTGTGTATATGTGTGCGCAAAGAGTGGTGTAAAAAAACAGAATGATGCATGTTAATCGACGAGAGTTTGCCTTGAACCGTGTTCTATTTAACCGTATGTGATGATCTCCACTCCTTAATAGCAAAAAGAAGAGAATGATTAGGAAGAAGGGTCTGGTTGGGGAAGGGCGAATCCGTCATTGGAGATTTATGATTCTTCTCAAGCCATTCCTTGATGGCTCTCTTCTCGTATGTATATCCATCCGAAGCAACACATGGATTCTCCATCACATCCTAATATTCATCGAAAAAAACATACTAAAATGATCAAAAATCAAGAACAAAAAACAATAAATCTGATCGTTATCATTAACTACCTTAGTTATTGGACAATAGAAATGACTCGGAGCGTGGTGGTGATGGTTGCTAAGGGTTTCGGAAAACATGTTTCTTGCGTCACAAGCAACGTCCTTTAACCGTTCAAGAACCGGTAGAATTTCTTTCCCTAAATAAGGACGGTCACGCTTCCTCATCTCCGCACATCTAAGCCCTATCATAACCATCTCTTTCGCTTCCTTAACCGGCCAATCTCCAGCGGTTTTATCCAAAATCTCCGAAAAATTCCCGGTTTGATCTCTCAACGCTTTCTCTACCGAATGAGCCAAACCCATCGCGGATCTAGCCGTAGCTAGCTGAAGAAGTATGATCCCAAACGCGTAGATATCAGACTCTGGAGTCACCACACCGGTTCTTTGGTACTCTGGATCAATGTAGAAGAACGTTCCAACCGGACCGGTCTCGTTGAAAACCGTTGATGCATGAGAAGGGTCGAGGTTAACCATTTTTGAAAGGCCTACGTCTCCGATTTTGCTCACATCGTTCTGGTCTAAGAGTATATTAGCCGGTTTAAGATCGCGGTGAACGATTGGTCTCGGCTCGTTTGTGTGGAGAAAGTAGAGCGCTGAAGCAATCTCCCAAGCGATTCTAAACCGCTCAAACCATAGTAACGGTTGTTGCGGTGCATCATCAGTGTTTGGTCTGCGTTTCATGAGTCTTTCCTCTAGGTTCCCGTTGTGCATATACTCGTAGACCAAGCTGCCGCGTTCAGGACACGCGCCCAGGAGGAGAAGCAAGTGTGGGTGACGAATCTTGCTAAGAATCTCAAGCTGAAGATGACAATCGTTTGAGAAAACTGTAAATATTCTTCAAGGTTGAAAAAGTAAAAAAAAAAAAAAAGTATTTTATTTACCTCTTGGTGAAACTGTTTGGTTAAGCTGCTTTTGTCTGAATGAAGAACCTTGACAGCTACTGTCGTGTGGTGCAAGTTACACCGGTACACGCTTCCGTACCCGCCCGATCCGATTTTGAGTTCATCGGAGAACGATGACGTGGCCTCAACGATATCTTCCCACTCAAACTTCATGTACTGTTGGCGCTGAAGTGGTCCTCCTTCAAGTGCATCCTCTAGCCTCTGCTTCTCCTTTCTCACCTCTTCGGCTCTTGCTTCCGCCTCAAGTCTCTCTTCAATTTCTCTCTCGACGCAGTCTCTCACGAGCTCAGCTTCGTTTTCCGCCTCCTCTTGTCTCTCCCTCTCCATTTCCACAGCCTCCTCAGCGTCTTCTTCTCTTATCGTTAAGTTCTTGAGCCTCGTAGCTTCCTCTGACCTACGCTGGTTAAGATCTTGCATCTGACATAACAAAAACAGAGGATACATATAAACTTCTACACCAAAAAAAAATATATATATATTTATAACTAAATATTGTAACAAACAATGAACCTTTTTAGTAGCATCCAAGACTTCACTTTGAGCAACTGCAAACATTCCTTTAATGTGACGGAGTTCAATCTTCAGCTTCTCTAGCTCAAAGTCTTTATTCATCTGAATGTTAAGAATGCCACATTCGAAAAATTATAAGATCGATCACTCCACTTATTATCAATTGGTATCATAAACTGATTCTGAAATGAAAGTATACCTGGCTGCTAGATGAAGTAGGGTCACTGTAGCAGCCTGAGCTTGATCCTTCCTCAGTTTGAGAGCTTCTCCGGCTGTGGATATCACTGTCTTTATACCTAATCAACGAGCTGTTTGTCCGGTAATAGCCCCTTTGGTTTGGTTCATCCACATCTAGAGAGGCGGCTCTGTTATGGTGCGTATCAATACTGTTCTTTGTTCCCATATTTGTCCCCACCTTCTGATTAACGGTTGAAAGCGCTTGGACTCTTTGATAAAGTAGAGATGTAGATGAGAATTGATGACTTGATGTCGAACTTACTGACCCTAGAATGTTAAAAGAAACAATCAATCAAATCAAACATGTTTTCAAGATTCAAGCCGTAATTGTTTTAAGCCTCATGAATCTCAGGGGCGGCTACTGAAGTAAGTAATACCTGAATGGCTACTTGAAGAGAACTGGCTTTCACTCCTATCATCTGCAATGCTTGTTTCAATGTCTACATCGGATTTTCGAACATTGAGAAGCTTCCCTTTGGAGATAACGTGAACGGTGCAAAATCTCGGTGTAACATCTGAGATTCTTGAAGACAAGTTGCTTCTCTTCAGCTTCCTGCAGAAGAACCAAAAAAAAAAAATACTGAGGAAAACCAAAATATATAGAGAAATCTGTAGTGAAGAGAGTGTTTTGGATATGTTACCATGAGAAGATGATAGAAGAGGAAGCTCCAATGACTAACTCACTGATTCCATGATCTTGAACCGCTTTAGAGATTGCATCAGCTACATCATCTGATTCCAATACCATCATATCCAATTGAACCTTTCACAATTCACAAAATTTTAGATCCTTGGTAACAAAAACATGAAACAAGAAACCATATCCACTGTGAAGAAGTCCAACTCCAACACATACCTCTCTATGAGCAAACATGGAACTGCTTGGATGAAGCATTTCTCTGGTTTTCCTATCAACATCTTTCTTGTAAACCGTTGTGGTCGAGTCTTTTCTTGAGGTTGAAACCGACATCGCATCTCCTGTTCTTACACAACAAATTAAATCAGATCGAAGTTTTGAACTTTGCAAAGGTTGTAACGTTTGTAACTCTTACTTGGCTGGACATGTAAGAGCTTGAAGACAACATGTTCTTGAGAAGCGAATTGTTGAAGTGCCCATCGAATAACGCCTTTGGTTTTGCTATTATTTCCTTTAATCGCTACCGCTACGATCAAAGCTCCTTCTCTCATATCTCAAACTTCAACGGCTAAGATCTGATTAAAAAGAACTAAAGAAGCCAAGAAAGGGTAAGCGGATGGTGTTTGAAGAAAGCTCAAGAATATGACTTCAAACCTTCAAGCTTTTTGTTTGCTTAATCTTTGTTGTACAAAATGATTAAACAGCTAGCTTAGGTAGAGAGACAAAGGGAGAGAAGAGAGAGCCATGAACTAGTATGCTCTTATTTGATTAATTAATGTATATTTACAAATACATTTTCTCTGGAAAATCCAAACAAGTTGAATACTTATTGAATATAATAATTTTATAGAAGAGTTGATTAACAAGTAAGGTTTTATTACAAAAAAAATATAATAGAAAGATGAAAAATCTTGTTAATCAACTCAACGGCTGAGATCATCAGGGTTTAAGGTTTTGGTTCTGTAAGACTTTAAGAAACTGCCAGAAAGGCCAAACAATGGTATCAGATAAGATTTGAAGATACCTAATGATCTTTTGACTTCCAAAGCTTTTCCCAGAAACTCGACAAATGGATGGACAGAGGGAGGTCGAAGAGAGGAGTAAACAAGATGAACGAATCAAATTTGAGTCAGTAAACTAATCTCCTAATTAAAATATTTCAGTTTCACGGAAATTTATGAGCAACCGAGTTGAATTCTCGATGAAAATATATAAAAACAAGATTCAAGGAAGTAATGATAAAAGGATAAGAATAATATAATGACAATGTCAAAAAGGTCTAGAAGAGTTTATTTTGTGTGTGTGAATATGATGTCTTTTCCAGTAGCCTTCCAAGGTTTGAGAAACGAGAGGTCGTTGAAAGTCAGACACAAGTTGGGCTCTTGTCGGACTACCAACTTGTTCATTCAACATTGTTGACTTTTCAATCTGTGACTGTGTGTGTGTTGTCACTTATGAATATGGTAGGCTCATTTCTGCGCAAAAACAATTTTGTTTTCATTTTTGGTTTTCTTGTTCAACTATAACATGGTTTCTCTTTTACGATTCTTTTAATAGTGACATGAAAGAGACTTTTTTTGGTGTAGATGTTTAATAATAAGACTAATAAATTTATGTTACAGTAAAACCCCTATAAATTAATTATGCTGTGATTTTGAAATTTTATTAATTTATAGAGATATTAATTTACAAAAGGTTTCCTTTTAAATTTTTTTTTCTATTTTTGAATATTTTTATTTATAAAATAAATATATATATTTGATTTTACCGTATATACATTTATAAAATTTTAGAAATTTGAATTTCATATTGTTTTATTATATTACTTGGTTTATATTTTTATGTTTCATATAACTTATATTTGATTTTTCGATATAATTTTACTAAATAGTATCAAAATATATGGAAATGTTAAGAAAAAATAGAGGTATTTTCATTGTAAATATAAAACTAACAATATAATGTTTGGTTTGTACTTATATGAAATATATATATAGATATATTATTAATTTATGATTTTAATGGTACCATATATATACATAGAAATTTCTAAAAAATTATTATTTTATTATTTATCGATTTGTGTCATATTTTGAACTGGCTCAATTCCGGATCAAAAATTTATTAATTAATTGAGATTATTAATTTATCGAGTATTAATTTATAGAGGTTATACTGTATGTAATACTAATAAATAAGTAAAAAACGTTTTTCTACTTTACTAACTCTTTTCCATAATGATTTGGGATGTTTTTCTTTTCTTTCTTTTTAAAAGCAAGCGAATCAGGACATAGTACGTGGGAGAACTATCTACGTAGGAGCTCCTTTCTTGGAGTCTTTGCGTCGACACCTTCGGAAAACTTACCACGTGGATCTCGCCATGACAATAGAATTTGAAGCTTTGTAGACAAACACCCCTTGTGGTCTAAACTCTTACAGTCTCAATGATCAACTACTTCACATGACCCTTTTAGTATTTACTTTCACACTTTTTCTTTTGACAAAATAAGTTTCACACTTAAGCAGATCACATGTCCTACAAAGCTTTCAGAACTCAAGTATGGATGCTCACTTCTTAAGTTTGATAAGATAAGCCATACGACAAGTTTGATCTACTTATTCATGCAACCTTACTCTTATTTTCTCATCTAATTTTTTGACCCACAATATTTTCTAATAGACACTTTAGGTAAATTTCCTTAAAGTTATGCTAAGTCTCAAAAACATTTATATATTATGAAACAGAGATATATTAGATGGCATTATTTCAATAGGTTACTTTGTGGGTGTATTATAACTAAGTCCAAGATGATATGTACAGATGTAGGTTTAGCATTTATATATCTGCAATAAATGGCTTGAGTAATGGACATTCAATGTTGGACAAAATAACAGGTGCTTGGTACTCTGAGATAAGGATGTTAAGGAGAGCAAAACTTTTAACTTTTTTTTTGGCAAAACTTCAAATTATGCGTTTGATAAAGACAGTTTTAACTTTCTCATTAGTCATGTGTTTATAAATTGGTCTTACCTATTTTAATGGACATCTCGTGTTTGACATGATAGTACTGTAGTTGCGGGTTATTTCTTTGAGATGGTCCACACACAATCTACGTAGCAGACTATTTGGACTTCAAACGACAGTAGAAAAAAAAAACGAGATAATCAAATGACATTAATCTCTCCACCTCTATTGTTTGTAGTCTTGCATCTCATCACACAAAAGATGGATCGTTGGAACATAGACAAAGGAAAGAACAAAGAGAGAACCACACGAAAGAGATAATAGTAAACACATATAGATAGAATCCATCGTACTTATTGTCGAATCTCTCCTCCCTCTCTCAGTATTATATATTGGCTTTCCACTCCATGATGGCTGAGTAAAGAGTGTAATTAGCAAGAAGGTTCTTGTTAGGCAATGGAAGGTTCGTCACCGGCGACGTATCATTCTCTCTCAGCCAGTCCTCTATGGCTTCACGATCGTACGTGAACCCATCCGCCGCCACGCATGGCTGATTCATCACTCCCTACGATCAACACCGAAAAAAATAACAAATAGGTCAAAAATCGAGAAGAAAACAATATTACTTGTTACTCAAGTAACCAGTCACATTTCTAGGGCTTATACTAACCTTGAGAAGTGGGCAAATAAAATGAGCTGGAGGATCCAACGAAGTTCTCGAGAGTGAGTTTTGAGCTTTTTCGACAACTTTCCAAAGCCTTTCTAAAGTCGGTATGATCTGATCTTTAAGATCTGGTCTGTCTCTGCGTCTCATTTCAGTACAACACAGTCCCAAAGCAGCTAACTCACGTGTCTCACTAATAGGCCAAGATCCAGCGTTCACATCCAACAGTGCCATAAACTCAGCATCGTCCCCTATCGCTTCTTCCACCATATGAGTAATCGCTATGGCTGGCTTCGCGGTTATGAGCTGCAGAATCACAACACCTAGAGAATACACATCTGACTTAGGCGAGATGATACCGGTCCGCTGATACTCAGGGTCGATGTAACAGAGCGTTCCCACTGGACTGGTCTTCTTGAAGACGGTTAGTTTAGAAGCATCGTCGTCTTGGTTAACCATCGTGGAGAGACCAACATCTCCGAGTTTACTGACGAAGTTTTGGTCGAGCAAGATGTTTCCTGGTTTGAGGTCGCGGTGAATGATTGGTCTAGGCTTGGATTTGTGGAGGAAGACAAGCGCTGAAGCGACTTCCAACGCGATCCTGAAACGCTCAAACCAAGGGATGGGAGGTGTGTCGTTGACTAGCATCAACCTGTCTTCTAAGCTTCCATTGTCCATGTACTCGTAGACGAGGCAGCCCCGTTCAGGACACGCCCCGAGGAGAAGGACGAGGTGAGGATGACGGATCTTGCTCAAGATCTCAAGCTATCACAACAGTAACAGAAAAAAAATTTAGAATCTGGTCGGTAATTTAGGTTGGAAGTCCATCTAACTTAATACGTATAATCTCACCTCTTGATCGAACTGTTTAGAGAGCTGAGTTTCTCCAGCATGAAGGACCTTGACAGCACCGGTGGTGTGATGCAGATTGCATTTGTAGACAGTTCCATAGGCTCCAACTCCGATCTTGAGATCTTCTGAAAAATCAGAAGTCGCGGCTGTGATTTCTTCCCACGAGTAATGTTGGTACTGAATCCCGGGACAGACGAGAGAAGCTTGGAGCTTATCTTTCTCTTTAGCTTCACGTTCTGCTTTGATCTCAGCTTCTCTTCTATGTAAAGCCTCTTTCACCATGAGTTCTTTAACCTTCTCTGCCTCCTTCATCACCTCTTCGTACCTCTGCCTCTCCTTCGAAGCTGTATCTTTAGCTGCTTCTTCCATTTCCTTAAGCTCGACAAGCTTCTCTGATTCCTCGAATCTTCTCTGGTTTAGCTCATTTAGCTGCAACCAAAACCAAAACACGAACATGAAATGTAACATAACATAACATGGAAACTACCACGGTCATGTAGTTCAAAAATCTTTAACTAAACCTTTTTCGAGGCATCGACATTCTCGTTTTGAGCCATGGCATACATCTCCTGAAGATTTTGCAGTTCGGATCTCAGCTTCTCTATCTCAAAGGTCAGATTCACCTACATGATTAGACCTAATTTCAGTACCGAACAAAAACATGTTCGGTCTCTCCCCCGAACAGAAAAAAAAAACAAGAGTCAAAACCAAAATGATTGTTGGAGATAGCTTAACACAAATGGCAGTACACTCTATATCTAGTAAATATTAGGGGTCTCAATTTATTCATCAGCAAATGTGGTATAAGATTTAGATAGCATTAGAAACATATATTACTATTTTTTCTGGTTAAGATATCAAGGTAACATAATTTTTAAAAAAATTAATTAGTCTTAAAACATTTTTGCCCAAGTGCCCTAGTAATATTGAGCCCGGCCTGTTGTGGCTAACTTATACAGACCGTTATAGTCTTAGTTACGAGGGTTCCATTTCATAACTGAATATAACGGTTGGTAATAGTTAGTCAGCAAGATATATATCTTGTTCCCTAAGTTATCTGCAATCTGATATGATAACTGGCTCTAATTTTTCTTGAGAACAAAAAAAATAATGAATCAAGAATATACCTGATTATCGTTGAAGGAGTGGAAACTGATGCGTCCATCAGACATGTTTGAAGCTTGATGAGAAACCCAAGAATAATTCTCAGGAACCACTGCACCCCACTCCATATTAGCTAGGTCGTGGTTGTTGCTAGCAGAAGAGCTCATGATCGATCTCCTTTCCTCATGATCTCTCCATTTAGAAGTCCAGCTCATAGCATGATACGCCTCCTCTCCCATCGGAAACGATGCGCTAAAGCTCTCATTATTATTGTTAGTGTAACTCTTCCTCCCTTCATTACCACCACCGCCGCTCAGTACAATCTGCATCCCTCTCTCTCTCGACACATCTGATTGACCCGTCTCGCTACAGCTCGTGTCCATTTGAGCCACGCCGCTGCTTCTCATCTCCGAGACTCGAGACTGAGCTTCCGAAACAAACGAGTTGAAGTCTTGGTACTCTGTTTTTCAAAAGAGCAAGTAAATAACTTTGACATACTTTATGTTCGTTTAAACCATTTTTCTTACCAGAAGGGAGTCTAGGACTATCAGTGGAGCCACTCGTGGAACTACTTGTCTCCAATCTTATGCTTCCGCTAGCGTCTGCATCAGAAGGACGCACGGAAGCCAACTTCCCCTTCGAAACCACGTAGACGGTGCAGAATCTTGGGACAGCGGTTGCGATCATGGAAGACATATCAATCTTTCTTGAGAAGAAACCTCGTAAAGACATTCCTATAACGAGTTTGGTGACTCCGGTTCCAGAAATCTCTTGCGCTATAGCAGCTGCAGGATCGATTGATTCCAGCACCAGAATCTCTACTTGAACCTGTTTTATACCATTTGTGATTATTTTTGTGTTTTCGATTATGAGAAAACAGAGGAAAACAGAGCAAAACAGAACAAAACCTTTCTCCTGTCAAACATCTTCTTGTAAGGTTGAAGTGTCTCTTTTGTGTTCCAATCCAGTTCTTGTCTGTAAGCAGATACGACATCTTCTCTAAGCTCTGTTACCGAAATCGCATTCCCCACTGAAACCCAACAAGAAAGGTTCGATCTTTGTACTCCAAAGCACACACATATAAAATCTTGTGCATCAAGTTACAATATTGTGCTCACACGCACACAACTTACTTGGGGTAGGGATGTAAGTGATAGGAGGACGAACATAGATCAATTTGAAATCAGAGAAGCCTTCGGGGATGAACTTCTCAAGAGCCCAAAAGGCCACGTATTTGCTCTTTTTCTTTCCATTAATAGCTACAGCTACAGCAGGAGGTGGTGGAGGAGGAGGTAGAGATAGGTGAACGCTTAACGCTCTTGCTGCTTTTTTTTCATTCATTGCTTTACCTGAAAAACTTTAAAAAGCAGAGTCTAACATGTAGTAAGAACAGGAAACATAACTTGTGGAGCACGGAACAAAGCTGAACTTACACAATAGTTATTTTCGATCAGAGAACAATTAGGAAGAAGAAGAACCCTAAGTTTGGTAATGTTGTGACATTTTCTTTTAAGACGAAGGCAAGCAAGCACGTCGTTGCCGCCACAAACCGCATGTATATACTGGTTAGAGTCAGCTCATTAGTTAATTAATTTTCTTCATGCGTTGAACCAATCATACAGACTTTTCTCTGTTTTGTTCATCTTATAAGGATCTACGTTTGGTATATCCTTCAGGTTGTGGTTTTTTAAACAAAGTCAAACAAACCTATAAAATATCCAGTTTTTGTTTTAAAAAAAATTTATCTATCGCAACGGCATGAGAAACGACTACCTATCAAAACTATAAATTACATCGAAATAAAATTTCGAAAAAAATGTTTCGCATAGTAAGTGATTTGAAGAAGCTACACATTTTTTATTATCCTTTAAGTCTAGAACCCAATCCATCATTACTCAGCAAACGACTGTTTCTCTGTGAGCATGATTCATGGACATATGCACAGCCCTATGTAGTTCACATAACCAAATTTGATACCTTTTAAGCTTTTGTATAAATTTTAACGTATAAAACTGATGTTTCCTGAGTTTTATCTCAAGACCAGCCTTACATGGACATATATATTATTTTATTTTTAATACTTTTTATGGATTAGATATTGAGATGAACCTTGAAATTACAGGGCGTCATCCTCATTTTGATGTAGTTGCCTACATGATATTTATTCCCTTCCGTTCTGTCACACGTCGTTTCTAACCATGTTTTCCTTTATTCTATGATTACATATTCTAACAAAACTAGAATTATACAGAACTTGCAACAAGTTGAGAAATATAGAACCGTCGAGGATATACCAACGAATTCCCCAACCTTTGGCGCGCTCGTGTGTTTCACAAATATTTTATATTTAATCACAAAATTACATGAAGTCAACTATGTATATATATAGGTTCTGTTGTTTAGAGGAAAATCAATAATAGGAGCTTCCTGAGTCTCCTTGTCTGGCCAATGGGGAGCATATTTTTGTTTAAAGAAACAATATTTCGAAAATATTCCAAACGAGCTTGCCGTTCCGAATTTCCAGGCATGAACTTCGTGGCGTGTCTTTACCTTTTAGAAGCCTGCAAAAGTCATTTTATCAAATACTAAACTTTTTTTTCTGTCAACATCAAATACTAAACTCATTTTGATATTATGGTTCTTTTTTTTTGAGCAACTATTTATGATTCTTGTTAGTATAGAAAATTTACCCGTTCTTTTTTACGGGAGAACCGTGAAGACTTGAACATCGTCCATGTCAGGGCTCTGGACTGAGTACTGAAACGTCCAGCCATGGCAAGCTCCTGCGTGAGACCCGTTCTTGTCAACAGCAACAACCGCTCCCACAAAATCTGGAAACTTCCTGGCGATTCTCGAGACCGCGTCCTTAGCAGCTTCTTCTGGTTTCATTCCTCGTCTCATGCTCTCTACGACTTGGTAACTAAAAACCACAACCAAGCAAACAAGAAGAATAACTTAACCATCATAAGAAAATTGAGAGAAAAAAATAAAAACATAATAGCCATTTAACTTTTAACATGCCATACAATAGACATATGATTCATCAGTGACCAATGCAAACAACCAAGAAAAGCCTGTTTGGATCATTAGCTTTGCTTTAAGCTAGAAAAAAATAATCTATAGCTTTGCTCACAGAGATTGGGTGATTATTACCAGGGAAGGAAGCGCATCATGATGTCCCCGTCTCCAGTTGCACCACATCCACCTACTTCATCATCAGCATAGGCTGATGAGCCTGCAATAGGCCCATCACCCACCCTGTGTTTCGAAATCAAGATTTAAAAGGTTTTTTTGTATAAATCTTTACATGATTATTATAAGGATAAATGAAGCTTAGATTGATTGATAACCAATGCAAATCTATTTCATCAGAGTGACAGGGCATTTACCTTCCGGGAATCTTGAATGTTGCTCCATTGGTCGATGTCCCTACAGCTATATGCCCCATCTATTCAAAGAAATACACTCAATTGATCTCTTCATGGCAACAACAACAAAAAAAAAAAACGTATAAGAGTGAAACTCATACTTTGTCAATAACAGCCATTGATATGGTATCATGGTTGTGAGGACCAACAAGAGGCATTCTATACTCAATTGTCCCCATCTTGCAATACTCAGCGCTTATGTCTCTAGAAACATCCATACCGCCATTTCCTGGCTTGTAAGGTCCACAGTCGTTTGCAGGGACAACGTTCTTCCTGAAATTTGGTTGACACCGATTCTCTTTCCAGTCAGACCACTTCTTTAAAGATTCAGGGGAGCTTAGGTTCATGGGTCCAGGAAGACCCATGGAGATTGCAAAAGCTGATGCGCCTTCTCCAGCTAACAACGTGTGTTGAGAGTGCTTCATCACCAGCCTTGCAGCTTTTATACCGTCTTTGACATACCGCATTGCAGCAACAGCTCCAACCTCCATAGTCACCTAAGAATCTTATCTCCTTAGTATAAACAAAAACAAGACTTGAGAGAGTCATTTTTTCAAGATCTTGATGCGCATTTACAGAAGGAATTTATTATTATTTACCCCATCCATGACTAAAGCATCAAGCATGGTTTCACCGTTCTCATTTGGACTTCCTCCAGGTCCAACTAATCAAATCCCAACAACAAAAAGAAAAATTATAACTTTTTTCAGAAAGTAAAAGTCATAGAAACAAACGTTTTGATGGGCTTTTACCTGTACCGTCACAGCGGAGTTCCTCACAAGCAGAACAACCTTCCACAACAGCTTCTACTGCAGAGCTTCCATTATCAACTGCTCTCCAAGCTGCTCTAACCGCTTCTAAGAAAGGCCAAGTGCTCACCACTACCGGGAACGTCTTTGGTTTCCCCTGTTCTGCTTCAGCTGCCTGAACCAGTAACCGTTCAGACAGAACCCGGCCCAGTTTGTAAGGATTCGATGTACACTAGCAGTCTCAGAGTACGAATATCAAAGATGAGAAAAGCATTCAAATTTGGTAAAATCTAGCGTACGATCATGCAAATCGAGGGATATCTAGACTTAGAAGCAGAGACCCAAAACGCTTTTGTCATGACTCATGACTGTTTCCCTTCCTACCTACCTCAATAAAGTGATCAAAGGTTCGATTTTTATTTCCCAGTTCCATCTGAATTGGGATTTTCAGAAGTCACTTACCGTCAGTAGAGGCAGAAACAGAAGGAGCGTAGAGAGAGTAAGCGGAAGATAGCTTCTCGCCATGACCTGTGACTACAAAAGTTATCTGTCTGCTCTATTGACTTAAAGGTCATTGGTCTGGTCATGAATCGAATAACTGCCAGTATCTATGGTTGGGTTTAATCGGTTTGGAGTTGGTGAAGACACTCAGATAACTGCCAGTAGTATTGTACAGTTCGGTTAAACCGGTTTGTGGTTGGTAAAGAAAAAAAACAGTCAGCGGTTCTCTGGTTGGCAAAGTTCTAAACACACATATGTTGCGTTAATAGCTAGGTGATTGATTGCTTTATGTTTGATATAGAAGGAAGCAATACGAATTTTTACTTCTCAAACCAATGTTACACAAAAACCATATGAAACAAAGCTTATTTACTAAAACCACACTGGTTAGGTTAATCATCATCCAACATCAAAATTCATATGTTCTCCTAATACAGAGAAAGATTGGCTAGCTGTGTTGTTTTCACCTCCATACAGTCTCGTCTGCATCCGTGAAAATCGCGTTATGATGTTCAATCAGGCACTGCACAACCTCCACCGCACCAAAATCAACTTCCACGGTATCATCCAGAGGGATTGATGAAGATGCATCTACACCTTCTCCTTCATCTGTAACCATCGAAGATAAAAACGATCATAATGGAACTCTGCTTTTTTTAATGGTAAAAAGTATAAAAGCAAAGTTCTTTATTGTGGTTTTTTTTGTCTACCTGAGAGTAAGTCCCATGGAGTAGCAGTTTCAAAGTCGTTGCTTTTCTTAGGACTCCTCGATGGGCGTCTCCAATATTCCCTATAAGATTCAGGCCTCTTGTCCTCTCGCCACATGATCACCGGAGCCATCTCCATAGCTAGGCTGTGTGAATCCATCTGTCCCAAGAGCAAGAAAACGATTCTCAACCAACGCATACATATATATCTTGAATAAGAAACCAGTGTTTAACTGTAAGTGAATGACAGATAAAACATTCCTACCTTGTTGAGCTGTGATTTCTGGCTCACACGAAGCAGTAACGCTGTTACGAACTCAAGTGTATTATAGTTCACACTGGAAAGCTTCTGGAGTGACTTTCTCATTCTGTTTACACTCGATCTTGCATCTTTGATTTCATTATAAAGCTCAAAAGTGGTTAGTGGTGTCGGAAGGCTCGCAAGATAGTATTTCATGAGGGCAGCGACATCAACTGGATTCACACCTTCAGGTATTGACGCGCTAGGATCTGCCAAACAAGTGACTAATGTAACACAAATTCTCCCTGAGCCATAAGAGTCGAGAGGAAAGCTTGTTATAATGTTGGTTTACCTTGATTGTAAGCAGAAACCAATTGCTGGATCAACTTTTTGTCTCCTTCGGTTTTGAACAAGCTTGGTGAGTTAAGTCCTGAGGAGAAGAAATATCGCATTGAGCTACAAGAGCAGTACGGACACGATTGGTTGGAATATTCTTACCTGTTAATATGAGATAGTCTGCGCATTTGATCAGTATTATTGGAATAGGTCTGGTCGACTCCTGCCGCTGGACAGTGATCTCAATCGCAACACCAAACACTGAGCACAAAAGACAAGCAAAGCATAATCTTAGAATGATTAACCAAAGGTCTATAAACAGCTTTCTCTGCATAAACCGTGACCATCTTACCATCTGAGCTTGCAACTCCCTGCAGATTCACAAATAACGAACATTAGAGACAAAGCTCAAATCAACAGCTAGAATCAGATGTAAGACTCAAGATACCTTCTGCCATCTTTCGATATCCGTCAAAAGAGTCTTGCTCTTTTGAGCAGTCTTTTTTGCCGCCTGAAAAGAAAACGAACATCAAAGAACTTAGCTCTCCCACTTTAGAAATGAGAGTTAGATAAGTTTATTATTTGAATAAATTACCTCTTCCACTTTGATCTTTCCAACGGAAACCTTTTCCTTTGTCTCAGTTATACCTTTCCTGACCAAAGTCCCGGTTGTGGCAGCAGCTGTTATGAGGTGTTCTTGCACGGCGTGTCTAGTTGCAGGCTGCTGAAGAATTGCCCACCTGCTTTTGAACAACGACCCAACTCTTTCAGCAACATCAGTAACATTCACTTTCGCATCCTTAGCCACTTCCCCGACAAAAGCACCAGCTGATTGCCCCGCTTCCCTAAGTTTCGTTCCTAATTCACAGTTCAAAAAAAAAAACCATAGTAAGCCTTCCTTCAACCACAAACAACACAGACACGTAGTCTACAAACTATCTAACCTGAGGAAGAAAAGAATCCACTAGTCCTTTCCTGCCACTGTTGTGAGATGAGAGAAGGCATCTCTTGAAACAAAATCACTTGAAACCTGCTTAGATCAAGAAACAAAAAAGGCTTCATAAACTCAATATTCTGATTCTGATCCATCCAAAGTCATCAGCTTCAATCCAATCATATACAGTTTTTTTTTAATACAGAAGAAACAAATCATATACTCTGTTCCATCTTTCACCTACACAAACCCAAACCTTGATGATCATCGCCAGCGATGGAAATGAATTTCTTGAGAAAGAAAAAAAAAACAAGTCTTTTAACTTTTTTAAGAAGACAAACCCTAACCTATAAACTCTAATCAATCAACGGACAATCAAAAGAACAAAGTGACAAAGGCAAACGATCATCGAACCTTTAAAAGCCCTCCGAGAAAATTTGAGACGATCGAAACGAGCTAAACCCCCGATTCCTCGAGAGACGATCAAAGACGTCAACGAGTGTCAATTGATCGACCCCAGGAGAGCGAAAGGTTCCACCTTTTCTTAATTTCCCCCCTGCAAAAGGCAGAGAAAATTTAAAAATAAAAAAAACAGACTTTGAATTTTGAATAGGAAAGTCGTCTTTTTTATTTTCTTTGAAAATACGATTATTCTCCGGTACAAATGTTCCTTTTATGCCACGTGTAAGTGAAATACTTCAAAAATTATGTACTTGTCCTTCTTCTTCTTTAGATATTATAACTGAGCCATAAACTTCTAATTTAACCTTTTTTCCCCATTCATGCTGAATTTTATAAGGAATAAAATAAATATGAAAGAGAAAATTGCCTGAATTGTCAATTTGTTTTCATCAGTATAGTTCTAAAAGTTAGGGCATCATTAACCCAAGTTGTTTAGGAAGTGCTTAGCCATTTTTTATTAAAAAAAAAAAAGCGAAAGAAGAAGAAGAAACAGCAGCGCTTAATTAAGCGTTCCAAATTGTTGTTGTTTGCACTGTTCGCGGACTCTATTGATATGTGGCGATCCGCGATTGATTTTAAAAAAAAAATTTGACCAAAAAAAAAAGTTAAATTT
Organism: Brassica nigra; assembly: GCA_016432835.1. Classification (NCBI taxonomy): domain Eukaryota; kingdom Viridiplantae; phylum Streptophyta; class Magnoliopsida; order Brassicales; family Brassicaceae; genus Brassica; species Brassica nigra. The sequence continues at coordinate 6,691,255 of CM028247.1, read as the reverse complement.
TTTTTTTTAAACACTCCAACTTAAGCAACTTACGGTTAATGATGCTCTTAACACTATAGATTTTATATTGTATGGTTATGGTAATTAATCTGCCAACATATACTGCCACATCCATAATTTGATTGCGTTTTACCTTACCTTTTCTACACAATCAAATTGGAATTACACACTTCTTGTATTATTGCACTAAACAATCAAAACTGACAACTTGGTGGGTCCGATCTTATCACGAGAGCCTATCATCCAATCGTTTACTTTAAGAAGATAACAGTCTCCTCTTTCTTCATCAAGTCAAATGTTTAGATCAAACAACAAACAAAAAGATGATGAAAGTAGGCAAAGAAAATAAACTTTTGACTTGTATACGCTAATATATAAAAGTCTTTCTTCACATGTCTCTTCCTACTATTGTGCACTATCGATGTCTCATTAGCCAACCAACTGCCAAGAGTTCCACACTCCAGTCCAAAAAACGACACTCCAATGGTCCAACAAGTTTGCCTATCTTCAAACTCATCAAAGATTAAGAGGATGTAGACTAAATGAAATCTACGTTTCTAACAACAAAAGAAAAGATTTCTTTGACCATTTCTTCGTATATCTAGCTTGGTTTTTTACTTTCTTTTCAAGAAAAGTTATCACTTAGTGTTGTGTCTGCCTGTCTCTCTACGTGGATACATGGAAGAAAAAGAAGCAAGAAAAGGAGCCATGGCTGCATCAGAATCTGGCGGGAAGATAACTTATTTTGTGGTGGCTTCATGTGTCATGGCCGCCATGGGAGGTGTCATCTTCGGCTACGACATCGGAGTTTCAGGTTTTACATATATAACATGTACTTTATAGTTTCTGATTGTTTCAAATCCATGTTTTACGGTTGACTGTATTCTCATTTATAAAAGTATGATTGACATAAATATAGCTGACATGAGAATCATCAATCATATAATGAATGATCTACGTAGGTGGAGTGATGTCAATGGGGCCATTTCTGAAAAGATTTTTCCCAAAAGTGTATAAACTCGAAGAAGAAGATAGAATAAGAAGAAGCCATAACAACAAGAACCACTATTGCCTTTTCAACAGCCAACTTCTCACGTCTTTCACGTCTTCTCTCTACGTTTCCGGTTTCGTAGCTACTCTGTTAGCTTCGTCAGTGACTCGTTCTTGGGGTCGCAAGCCCTCTATATTTCTCGGCGGCGTATCTTTTCTCGTTGGCTCTGCTCTGGGCGGCTCTGCTCAGAACGTTGCTATGCTCATCATTGCACGTCTCTTGCTAGGTGTAGGCGTTGGATTCGCAAACCAGGTACGTTCGAGTTGGTCAGTGTGATATGTGAACATGGTTAATAAATGTATGCAAATATTCAAAAAATCGTTAAAGACACTAGTTAAGCGCTTTGTAGAGGATTATTGGTGCCTACGCGCCGCATAGACCGACTTAGTAAGGGATTAGGTGCATAGATGGGTGCCTAAGCGCCTCATAAACCGATTTTTAGAACACTGGTGTATGCATTAGCAAATAGACAAAGATCTGTTTGTTAATGTTTGTTTGTATTTGTTCAGTCGGTTCCTCTATATCTATCCGAGATGGCGCCGGCGAGATACAGAGGAGCAATCAGCAACGGCTTCCAGCTCTGCATCGGAATAGGCTTCTTAACCGCAAACTTTACCAACTACGAGACTCAAAAGATCAAAGAAGGCTACGGCTGGAGAATCTCATTAGCCACAGCCGCCGTTCCAGCTTCGATCCTCACGTTAGGCTCACTGTTTCTCCCGGAGACGCCCAACAGTATCATACAAACCACAGGAGACGTTCGCAAGGCCGAGCTCATGCTCCGCCGTATCCGTGGAACAGACGATGTACAAGACGAGCTCGCCGATCTCGTCGAGGCGAGTTCTGAGTCGAACTCAAACGCACAGCATGGGTTCTTGAACTTGCTCCAGAGAAGATACAGGCCTGAGTTAGTGATGGCGTTTGCTATACCGTTCTTTCAGCAGGTCACGGGCATCAACGTCGTCGCTTTCTACGCACCGGTTCTGTTTCGAACCGTCGGGTTTGGAGAGAGTGGTTCGCTGATGTCGACGCTCGTGAGCGGGATCGTGGGAACGGTTTCGACGTTCTTGTCGATGCTTGTGGTGGACAGAATCGGTAGAAAGACTCTGTTTCTGGTAGGAGGGTTGCAGATGCTTGTGTCGCAAGTTATCATCGGTGTGATCATTATGGTGGCCGAGGTTCGCGACGGTGTGGTCGGGGAAGGGTACGGTTACGCGGTTGTGGTTTTGGTGTGTGTATACGTGGCGGGTTTTGGGTGGTCGTGGGGTCCACTAGGGTGGCTTGTACCGAGCGAGATCTTTCCGTTGGAGATTAGGTCAGCGGCGCAGAGTGTGACGGTGGCAGTGAGTTTTGTGTTTACTTTCGCGGTGGCTCAAAGCGTGCCACCGATGTTGTGCAAGTTCCAAGCAGGGATTTTCTTCTTTTATGGAGGGTGGGTGGCGGTGATGACGGTGGCGGTTCAGCTGTTTCTGCCGGAGACTAAGAATGTTCCGATCGAGAAGGTGGCTGGACTTTGGGAGAAGCATTGGTTTTGGGGTAAATTGACTAGGAAGCGTGATTTCCAAGGAACCACTTCTGTTAATAATTAATCTACATATAAATCTCAAAATGATGTGAAACCATGAAAGCTGAAAAGGAGAGTATTCAAATTGATATTTGAAGTGATTTGTTTTTATTAAGATATTTGAAGTGATTTATTTTTATTAAAATAAAAATGAAAAACATGAGAGAGACCAGATCTACTCCGGCGTACGGCCGGTACGTGAGCGTCCGTGCCGTCGTCGGAGCACTTGTCTTTCCGTTGTAGTTGTTTTCTCCGCTTCGTCTTTGCAGCCCTGTCAACGACCGTTTTGTCGGAGCTTTGATATCGCATTCATCCACGGTGGATCGGGGTTTGGAGTAACGGCGCGATCGATGGGAGGTTCTCGGTGGAAATGGAGCGGCTTGCATGTTCATGTGGTATTTTGCGGGAGATGGAGGCTAACCTAGATCCATCGACTCCGGCCCTTACGCGGAAGGTGGAGGCTCTCTCAGATCCACCGTCGCCGCTCTAGTTTCCGGGAAGGGGAGACTCATTCAGCTCTGTTTTCGCCGGCTTTTGGTCACGGAGAGTGGAGACTTACAAAGCTCCGCACTGCTGTCTGGGAATCCGACGTTCTTAGGGTTGTGGCGACTAGATCGATGTGTGTTAAGTGCGGTATGGTTCTTGTAGTGTGTGATGGGTTCGTGGGCCGTCGAGGATGAGATCTCGTTTGAAGATGAAGTTTTCCAGCGACGGTAACGATGTACAAGAGGAGGATAGAAGGTGGTTTTCAGCTCGTCTATCTAGGGTTTGAAGTGTTTCAGAGGCGGAAAAGATCTCGTTAAAACGATGAACTCTCCGTCGTGAAGACAGAGTGGCGTAGAATAGCTATGGTTTCATGGAGACTCTGCAGTATCGGAGCTCCGGCGAAAAGTTGTGTCGGTGGATAGTTTCGGCGGCTGTGTGAAGAGGTGTCGATCAAGTCGAGCGAGGTAGGCGACGCGTGGCATGCGGATGGCTCAGATTATTACACGTGTTCAAGTCCTGCCTCTTTAATGCATGCCTAGGTCAAGCTGTCCAGGTTTGAGATGTGTGTCTTTGGGCCGTTTATTTCTTTTGGGCTTCGGCCATTATTGTAGTAATCCCTTATGTTTGGGTTTTTTGTTTGAGATCTTAGTGTATGTGGGTTCTGGCCGTTTGGGCTAGGCCCTTCTGATTATTATTAATAAAAACAAATCTTGAGGGAAAAAAATACTCTTTAAAACTAGTCACCAATGAAAAAAATATGAAAAGAAGGGGGCAAAACGTAAATATACAAAAGTACGAGGATCAATGAACATGGGAATCTTCTGAGATAACTTGTGCACACAATCGAATCTCCGATAAAAGAAGTCGTCTTCCATACGAGAAGAATTCCGTTCTCGATAATAACTAATTAATCGATCAGATTCTCCAATTCATCGCGAGATCAACAAAGATAATATGTTTTCGCAAAAGCTTCACGAAGCATTCAAAGGGACGGTGGAGAGGATCACAGGTCCTCGTACGATCACGGCGTTCAAGGAGAAGGGAGTCCTCAGCGTCAGCGAGTTCGTGCTCGCCGGAGATAATCTCGTCTCCAAGTGCCCCACCTGGTCATGGTTAGTTATAAAGTTTGAGTTTTCTATTGATGAATGTGAATACAAAGTTGTGATTTTTAATTTTTGAGGTTTGTGAATTTTTGGGATTATACGATATGGGTTAGCTGTAAACTTGATCGTTGAGGAATATGGGTGAATGGGTCTCTCTAGGTTCGCGATAAAGCTATTGGCTTTTGGTGATGAGATCAATGTATATACTTCTTCTCTTGATGTTTAAGTTTGTGTTTTGCTTTTAACTAGGGAATCTGGTGACCCAAGCAAGAGGAAGCCATACTTACCCTTGGAGAAACAGTTTTTGATTACTAGAAATGGTGAATCTGAGACCTTTAGAGCTTTGTTTATGTTTGATTTGTTGTTTATGTATGCACGTTCTCTTAAGTTTATGGGTTGAGTGAACAGTACCTTGTCTACGGAGAGCTGCATCTGTGGCAGAGGAATACGAAGCTGCTGGAGGTGAAGTGTTGGTTGATGATGAAGATAATGATGGTTGGCTGGCTACACATGGGAAACCGAAAGGTGAAGATTAGTTTTAGTGCCTTTCCAGATATACTTTTTCACGGTTTAATCTTTTGTCTTGATATTTGCTATAGATAAAGGCAACGAAGATGAGAACTTGCCGTCCATGGATGCCTTAGATATAAACGAGAAAAGTGGTATACGATCAATACCTACGTATTTTGGAGCTCAGGAGGAGGATGATGACATTCCAGATATGGAAGAGTTTGATGAGGCTGACAATGTAGTGGAAAATGATCCGGTGAGTTTCTTTTGTTCATTGGTCTTTGATGAGTGTTTTTTAATCGTGCACATGAATGATCAAGTTTCTAGGCGTGTGTAGCTGTGTTTTGCCTTCGAACATATATCTCTTTTTTTCTAATTTCTTGGTCTATCAGTAGTTACAGAAAAATATTTATCTTCCTTTGAGTCTAGGCAACTCTTCAGTCAACTTATCTTGTGGCTCATGAACCTGATGACGATAACATTCTCCGAACTCGTACATATGATATCAGCATAACGTAAGCATCCTGCGCCTTCTTTCATTCTCAGAATATTCTCACTGTATTATTATTTAGATTCATCTCTCATACTTTTGGCTTAGTAGGCGAACTCATGATTCTTCACTTTGGTTCAGGTATGATAAGTATTACCAAACTCCTCGTGTTTGGCTAACCGGTTATGATGAGGTCTGCATCTTATTGTTTCGTTTTATTTTTCATCTTAAGACTCTTGGATTTTTCTGCTTGTTTATGTTGCTGATTATCTGCTTAAGAGCTGTGATGTATCCATCTATCTTGTAGTCAAGGATGCTGCTGCAACCTGAACTTGTAATGGAGGATGTAAGCCAAGACCATGCTCGTAAGACGGTAATAAATGAGACGAATCTAAATAAACTTTGTAAATCCTCTGAGTCTGACCAATATAGTAGATTAATTGTGCAATCCTCTGTTATAAAAAAAATATACACAGGTCACAATTGAAGATCATCCACACTTGCCTGGGAAACATGCTTCAGTCCATCCATGTCGACATGGAGCTGTTATGAAGAAGATCATTGATGTATTAATGTCCCGTGGAGTAGAACCTGAAGTTGACAAGTGAGAGTTGTTTATATTGCAAATAGCTCCTTCTTATAGTTCATTGAGCCTTTGCTGATTCACACCATTTGCTATTTTTTCCCAGGTACCTCTTCCTGTTCTTGAAGTTCATGGCATCAGTTATTCCAACAATCGAGTATGATTACACAATGGACTTTGATCTCGGTAGCTCAAGCACCTAATACCAGGTGAAATCTCACGGTCTATTATGGATGGCTTGGTGGCTCTGCACTGTACATAAAAACTGTCATCATTTTCTTTTCTCTTCAAAAGAAACTGTAAGGTGTTGTTGTGTTTTAATCACCCCTTCATCTCAAGTTCATGCAGATCAATAGTAATTTGCCATTGATCAGAACTGATTCAGTGTCGCTCCAGAAAACAAAATGTGAATGTAACTTTATTCTCACATCTAATTTAGTGTGTTTTGGTACACTCTTGCTTATGGAAAAGTTTGGATTAATGTTTCAAGTGACGTATATATTGTGATTGAAATCACTGTTTTTCTTTTATTACACAATAGTAGCACAAGGATCACAGCTGCAGAGATCTCTTTTACAATTGTAACGCAGGCGATGAATCATGATGAGTTCATTAGTTTGGCTGGGTGTTTTATACTATCTACCTTCTTGTGGCTCTGGTTACGAACACGATAAGCAGAACAACTACGGTGACTAGAACCGTCATTTGAAGCTTCTCAATCGCTGGGGCAGCACCTGTGGCTAACACAACCGTCTCATCTCCAGGTACAACCGTCTCATCTCCGTTGAAAAGATCAGTGACGTACTTTGTGACTCCTTCCATTGCGTCCATGATTTTGATGGCACTTCTCTGAAGCAACCTCCTTATGAAGTTCACGGATATACCAGAGTCTTCTTCTTCTGACCTCTCCTCAGCTGCGTTATAAAATCAAATGAAAACTCTTCACATAATCATCTTTAAGAACCAACCAACCACACTCCACTTTTATATTATTTCTTACCGTTGGTTATGAGCTCCCGGACAACCTCATTGTTCATCACCGCATCCCAAACAGCCCTGTCTGAAGCCAATGACATAACCATTCTCTGCAACAGTAACAGTAGAGACCAAATGGTTTCTCTCAGTTACATCTCTCTAGCAAATGATGAAACTCAAGTCAAGACAGCTATAAAACAATACACAGAACCTGAACTGATGGATCGGTCTGAAAGAGATGAAAGGCGTCGTAGAATCTGTCCAGCATATAAGGCTGCAGAAGACTAGTATTGCAGAAGAGCTGCAATGGAGGCTCAACCCAATCTACAAACTCCGACTCTGAAACTTGGTCTTTATCATCATCATCATTGAACATCCTAACATATATAAAGATGACTTCTTTTAATCTCGAGAACCCTTGATACATGTAAAAAAGAAACCTTTTTACTCACAGTTGAAGTGCAGAGAAAGCATCCTCAACTTCCTCAATCTCCGGAGGTTTATCATCTCTTTCTACAGCTACCCACTCAAACTCATCCTCCTCCTCCTCCTCCTCGCCGTTCAACGAATCAATCACCGGCTCAACTCTCTCCGACGTGGAAGACACAGAGGACGAGGAAACTGATGGTGACATGATTGGTTTCTGATTGCCGAGATTGGCATCAGCTTCTTCGAAAGTCTCCAGCTGCTCTCCGCCGCCGTCGGCGATTCTGATGTCCATTTTCGCCGCCTAGTTTTCGTGCTCTGTAAGCCGGAAACGGCGCTTACTATTTATTACTTACAAGTTATTACAATAGTGTGTAATAGTGGAACAGTTATTATTTCCTTACATATTTATTGTTTAAGGTCTCATACTTTCATACGTTTCTAAATCAGCCGTATACTTGTACAATACTAGTAAACAAACCCATTACATTTAAAATTGTTCTTTAAACCCTTATCGGGCCAGATTGTTTGATAAGTGGGTAGGAGATCGTCATGGAATCATGACAGGAGAGCTCTTTTTGAGCCATGTAGTAAAGCTTACACATAAGAAGGTAAACTGATCATGGAAGGTGGTTTATTAACATCTTCAAATGAGAATTTTAATATGAAATAAGGAAATGTTGTTTATATTATGAGAAAACAGTCATGTTGTTGTTTTTTGTAGCTAGATTCAAAGAAAAAAAAAAAAGAATTGTCATATGAAAGTTAGAAAATGCTTGAAAATATTTGCTTTTATATACTGTGGATGAAAGTCTTGATTCTGATGAGAAAGCTGACGAATTGTTACCATCGTTTTTGAGGTTATAGTTTACTACTATCTCAGAGTGCATAAAAAAAAATTAAATATGGTTTGTTGCTGCTAGCTACAATCTTCTTTAGGGTTTCGGGATGTGGTTACAGTTACTGTTGAAGCGTGGTTCAACGTTCACAATAAAATACCGTTATTGTATAAAATGGATCTCATTGTGAAAGATCTATTGTTGGAATATTAATGGAGCAGAGCCGAAGAATGTGAATTATACAAGTTACCAATAGTATTGATTAATTAAAAAAAGGAGCTCCGGTGTATAGAGAAGACCTAACCGTTTTATAAGTAAAGATTTCATTGAATTAACGTTGTTTTCATATAAATCTGAGGTTTCAATTAAAAAATAGGGTCTTAACAAGAGAATTCCTATCAATAATAAAGAAAACAAGAAGAAATCAGCATTCCCATCCCATACAAATACCAAAACAAGGTTCAAGTCTACAGGTCTGTGAAGATGCCTCAGCTGCATACATCACTGCACTTCCATTTGACCTATCGTAATAATAATGGATTAGATATATCATGGTGAATTCTTCAGAAAAAAATTACGTCTTCTACAAAGGAATCTGATAAGTGAGATTTCGAGTAAGTCTTTACATAATCTTCTTTTGATCCGTTATTCACAACAATCTGATTTTCGTCGAAAGATAATTAAAGGATCCATGCGTTTCCAAAGGCGTAAAACTGTTATTTGGGAATTTTTGCAAGCAAAAGCACATTCGCCCCTTTTTTGATAAAATAGATAAATGTTTTTTTCGTTTTATATATGGGGGCTAAAAAAATACTTAGAAATTTCATGTGGAAAAAATTATTTATAAAACCGAAGAAGAACAATAAAAAAAGAAGAAACAAGACGGATATAAATTACGGAAACTTGGGATGGCTTCCTATTTGCTCAAATAATAAAAGGTTCTATATAAGTAATTCAATATATTCTTAGAAAATATATTATACCATATATAACACAAAATTTCTCCAATGATTCTTTTCAGTTCTCGATCTGTCATTATATCTTGAGAAATCGAAAGGATTATAATTCCTATTCCACCTAAAATTCGTGGAATTCGCTGAGAGTTAGAATAGATTCGTAGACCCAGTCGGCTTATTCTCTTTAAATTCAAAATCGTTTTATAGGATTCTTTCTTATTTCGTCTATGTCTTAGGGTTAAAAAAATTGATTGTTTTCGCGATGTTTTCTTACGTTTTCGATAAAACCCTCTCTAGTATTTTAGCAATGCTTGTTTATTCGCGAAGAACTGTGGTAGAGCAGTTTATGAATGTCTACGTGGTGGACTTGATTTTACCAAAGATGATGAGAATGTGAACTCCCAACCATTTATGTGTTGGAGAGACCGTTTTTTATTTTGTGCCGAAACTATTTATAAATCACAGGCTGAAACAGGTGAAATTCCTCTATTAGAGGTGTTCCAGAAATGTCTGCAATTGAGTAAATAGCTCTACGAACTAATGGATCAGATTGAATTGGAAAATGGAAAGATTTGTACAAGTTATACCTTTCGTCACCATTTTGTGGAAGTTCATTCTTTGTAACCCACTAGTTCAAACTTATATAAACTTCATGTTGTAAATAAACTTTGACCACTTAGAATGTAAAATGCAATTCTCTGGTTCCAAGTTCCTAGTTGTTATTTGGTTGGGGAAAATAACTTTTCCACCGTTTCAACGACCAAATCATTTGTAATTTGGTTGTATGCGAAACAATCTAAGGAATCTATATGTTTTTCCTTATTTTTTCCGTTGATAGGGTTTCAGAAGTTACCATTCATATTGGTTCTACAAGATCGGAGAAAAACTGGTTAACTCTATCTAGTTATATGAACAACTTGGGCCCGTTAAAACTCATAACTCATAAGCGAGGACTCGAGAAATGTCTACATTGTATTATAAACAAAATAATTGTGTAAACTATATACTTCAGTTTCAGTTTATAGAGAGTAAATAAGAACAAAAAAATCCACTCTGGTTACAGAAAAAGAAAAGGTCAATGGGCATATGGGCTGTCCTCCAACTCTCCACCATTTTCACCCCACAATCATAACATTTTATTTTGAAAATGTGAGAAAATAAAGAAAGAAAAGACAAGGTTTGAAATGAAAATGATGATTAGGGTTGTTGATTTAGGATCCCGTGGGAATACTCATCTATTTACTAAAAAGTATACCATCTCTTTTCCATGAACAACATGATTACATGTTTTGATAAATTAATTTTGTTTGTTTTTGTTCATTGGCTCTACCATCTAATCTGCTTAACAACTTTGAAAATGTTTTTAACAAAAAAAAAACTTTGAAAATGTTATAGAATTTCGTAGGTGAATGATAATGCATTATTGCCACTTTAAATGTGCTCATAACTTCAAGCTAAAGCGTCTATGTGCCCACAACACATATGACAAAAATAAAAGCATGGGCCATGTATATTAAATTTGTTAATACATTATTGAAAAAACTAAAATAAGTGTGTTAACAACAAGAAAAAAACTAATTTGAGTGTTTTTAATTATACTATTAACAGAAACTACATTAACAACTAACCCTTTTCATACATCCAAAAAGAGATTTGGTTAGTGGGGGGGATCATACTACTTAAACTATATGACAAAACTGACATCTAATTTGGCTTTATGTGAGGAATATGGAAATTAGTGTCAAATCATCTTTTGTTTAATTGTGATGAGGTTGACAAAAAAATGTTCTTTTCAACCATATGAGCGAATGTGTTTATTTATCCTTTGATAAAATGTATATATTCACTCGGAATTAAGTGATTGAAGTTTAAGACTTTAATATTTGTTCATCTAGTAAATGGCTACACGATAATTGTCCTTTATTTTAATACAAGTATATGTATTTACATGATAATGGCTACATGATAATTCCTTTTGCATGATTAACTTCAATATTATGCATATTGACGTTGTCGTAGAATGTAACTACGAGTAACTGTAAGTTGTTTTATTTGAAATAGTTAGTTCATTTTGAACAAAAAGCTCATATGTGTTTTATATGTTCATTTTATAGTATATCAATACATTAATCATATGATGTGCAATAAGAGATTGGAAAGTTATGAGGCTTGATATTCAGACTTAGATGACAAATCGTTTCATTATGAACCTAAAAATAAAATCCAAAAGTGTGATATAACAAATGTCAAATAAAATAACACTAACGGTGGTATTTCTAAAAGAAAATTAATAAAAGTAGTCAGATTATATCATATTTAAAATATATTGAAATGGCCTCACTCCCATCAATCGTTATCTTTCTCTCTTTATTTCATCCTCTTTGTTTACTTTTGAAGAATGTTCAATTCTTTCATCATTCTCTTGGGGAAACTTTTATTATTATTATTGTTCCTTTCTTTTCTACTTTTTTTGTTGTTTGTGTCTAGTGTACTTCTAAATTTAAAGAATTCTCCTCTAAGTTAATACGTTTTGCATACACAAACAAAAATAACTTGAATACGTATATATCCAACCAAAATCTTTATGTCTAACTCAATTCGAAGTACTAAACTTGTATTCTAACATTTTCAATAGTGGAATTTTATCTCATTACTGTGTAAGAAAACTGTCAAAATAAATAAATTCACCATTAAATTACAATTCAGCACCGAAATTTTTCGAACATTACAATCATTAATAGATTTTTTCTTACCATAATTAAAGCTTGTGAATGTTAATGTATTTTCTTCCTAGAAAATGATAAGAATATATAATAATGATTTCAATAATAAGCAAAACGTTCAATCTATTTTCATAATTTTCTTTTTTTGCAACTGATTTGATCTATTATCGTAGTTTATCTTTGACACTTCAGTTTGTGCGAATTCTTTCTAAATCAAATGGTACGTAAACCCCAAATGGTTTGTAATCAGGTTTTAATCTAATATAAAAGTAGTATCCGTCCAAAAAAAACTCTCATTCTTTGTAAAGTCTTTTAAATATTTTAGTCAACCTCTAAACCTAAGAATACGTGCATTTAAATCAAACAAACTAAGATCACCTGCATTGCATCCAACTTTACTTAATATTGCAAAATCTCATATATCCTTAGGAGTTTAGTTGGGGGTGAACCTTTAGGAGTTTAGTTGGGGGTGAAACCGTCATATGATAAAAGGCAGAACATAACATACTGTTGTTGCGAAAAAGACACGCGTGACAACAAAACACTAACAAAAGAGAAATCAAATGACGCATGCTTCTATCCATTTATTCTCATTATTGCTACCTATTTATTTCTTATAAATCATCCAGAAAATTTAGGACCATTGGTCCTAATAGGACTAGTTTGTAAAACGTATATTATTCTACTTCAAGCCACATTATATTCATACTATAGGCTACAAAATCATTTGAATGTAAAATAAACACTTCACACAGTTTATGTGTATATTCATACTGTGCATGCAGCAATTGTAGGATATAAGGAAAATGGAAAAAAATATTGTGCGTTCGCACGAGTTAATTAATTAATTAGTTAATGTATTTTGCTCACCGCTCACGTACGTACCTTGAAGATTTTATACATTAGTGATAATTTGATTAGTTGAAGAAGTGATAATTTGATTAGTTGAAGATTAATGATGATAGTCTTGGAACTTTAGGGGTAAATGGAATATATGTGAGATATTAGTTTCACCCAACCTGATGATGAAAAGTGAATCTATAATGGCAAGCAACCATCATGACACAATCCTTATGCCTCTAAGTCAATTTCTACAGCTATAACTTTATATATACAGCACTGACAAAAATAATATTGTTTTTCATAGAATGTTAACAATGAAAATAGATACTATATAATAAGAGAAAGCCATCGTGACCGAAAAAATATACAAGAAAAAGGCAAAGTTTGGATTTCCTAGCAGTATTAGATGTTTAAATGGGACCAAAAATATATAGTAGAATATAAACATGTGATTGAGATCTTTTAAGAAATCATGAAAATGTTAGAAACCGTGAATATAAATAATGTTCATGACAATGTATTTAGAATCACATATATAAGCAAACCCTTAATCAAAAAAAAACAATCACATATATAGTTTTTAATAGAACATGACCATGTGATTGAGGTATTTTTAAAATTACATGAAAATGTTACAAGAAATGAATATAAAAACATTTCATAATTTGTTGATTTACTTTACAATTAAACAAACTTGCAAATAAAGAGATGCAAGAAAACTGATTGAAAAGATTAAAAACTAATTTATAGTGATCTAATAGCAGAATAAAGGGGTCATTATGAAAAAAAAAACTGTTTACAATTTTTCACTACGATTTTAATGATATTGATAAGATTATTCTGTCAACTAATTGAAAAGCAAGTATGGACTCTGGATTATTTGTTACTATTTATTAAAAGTACTGAAAAAGATGCACGCGTATATCTAATCTATTATCTATAGACTGTACGTATGAACTGAATGGTGTGATGGATTGGTTGAAGAACCTTGAATCTTTCTTCTTTTTTTCATCAACCTTGAATCTATTTGGGCGCCAGACTTGGTTTTCGAATAAATCATATTTATACATGTATTTTTCATAAATAAATAAAAATCGCATTTAATAAATATACAAAGTGGGCTTTGAGAGTTAGTGGAGTAACAGAGGTATTTAGCTTTATTGGATCCTGTGAGTGACTGAGATACATACAAGATATAGCCCACTTTCACTTACATATATACACATTTCTTGTGTAACTATGTATGTATACATGTACTATACATTCCAATGAAACATTCAATTTGTCTGCAAAAATGTTAAAAACAATCCAAAGTGGAAAAATAATATAAAGAGGAGGAAGAAATAAAGATGCAGACAATCTAAATTATAGATAAATCAGGATAAATCGTTTTTAATAAGAGTGAGTGGTATGTTGATTTGGTTTTTGATTTTCAAAGATCTCCACCCAAAATCCAATATTGTAATTTGTATGATGGGAATAAAAAATAAGACATATATAGTGCACGCATATTATAAAAAAAGTTTAAGCGATAATTGTTTTATTAAATAAACAAAATTGTAGTTAGTAATTTCATAGGAATTTTGTTTGTTCAGCAATTACAAGCAAATGGATTAAAATTATTTTTTTGAACAACCAAATGGATTATAAATATTAATTAATTATTTATATAGGATATAACAGAATGCTTTTACTAACCAGCATTAAAATAACAAGTAATTTTGAAAAAGGTAAGAAAAGTAAAAGAAGAGTGGAAAATGGAGATTGAGTTCATCTTTTCTTTTCTTCCCCACACAAACCATAATGCCTTAACCAACAAAAGCCAGACCATTAGACGCACTCCATAATCATCACCTTCATCATGACTACTTCTCCTCTCCTCCATCTTCTTCAAACCCTTATATCCACCATTGTTAACCCTAAAGCCTTTCTCAACTCCACCTCACTTCATCAGACAATCTTTTCACTTTCTTCTTCCTAAAAAGCCATGAACAAGAAGAACACTTCTCTTTCTCTTGTTCATCTCTTTCTCCTTTTTTTCCTTCTTCTTCCTTTCTCTTCCTTAACTCTCAAGCTTTCACCTCAGCTCTCCTCCCTCATTTCCCTCAAAACATCTCTCTCTGCCTCTCCCTCTGCCTTTCAAGACTGGAAAGTCACCGATGGTCAAACCGACGCCGTCTGGTGTTCTTGGTCCGGTGTAGTCTGTGACAATGCAACGGCTCAAGTCATTTCTCTTGACCTCTCTAACCGCAACCTCACAGGCCATCTTCCTCAACAGATTCGTTACTTGTCATCGAGCTTAATCTACTTGAACCTCAGTAAGAACTCCTTGGAGGGTCCCTTTCCCACTTCTCTCTTTGACCTCACCAAGCTCACCACTCTTGACATCAGCCATAACTCTTTTGACTCCAGTTTCCCTCCTGGGATCTCCAAGCTCAAGTTCTTAAGAGTCTTCAACGCCTTCAGCAACAACTTCGAAGGCTTGCTACCTTTGGAAGTGGCTCGTCTTCGTTTCTTGGAAGAGCTTAACTTTGGTGGAAGCTACTTCGAAGGAGAGATACCTGCAGCTTACGGTGGTTTACAAAGACTGAAGTTTATCCATTTAGCCGGAAACGTTCTCGGAGGCGGTTTACCTCCGAGATTAGGATTCTTACCGGACCTCCAACACATCGAGATCGGTTACAATCAGTTCACAGGAAACATACCTTCGGAGTTTTCACTACTCTCGAATCTCAAGTACTTTGACGTCTCCAACTGCACCCTCTCCGGTTCTCTGCCTCCAGAACTCGGAAACCTCACAAACCTCGAGACTCTCTTTCTCTTCTTCAACGGTTTCACCGGCGAAATCCCGGAGAGTTACAGCAACCTAAAATCTCTAAAGTCTCTAGATTTATCAAGCAACCAGCTCTCTGGAACCATCCCTCCAGGCTTCTCGGACTTAAAGAACCTCACATGGCTCAGCGTAATCAGCAACAATCTCTCAGGCGAAGTCCCCGAAGGCATCGGCGAGCTACCAGAGCTAACCACATTGTCTCTCTGGAACAACAACTTCACCGGAGCGTTACCGCAGAAGCTCGGAACGAACGGAAAGCTCGAGACTCTAGACGTCTCCAACAACTCCTTCACCGGAACCATCCCTCCTTCTCTCTGCAATGGAAACAAACTATACAAACTCATCCTCTTCTCCAACAACCTCGAAGGCGAGCTTCCTAAAACCTTAACAACCTGCACGTCTCTCTGGAGGTTCAGAACTCAGAACAACAGACTAAACGGCACCATACCGTTAGGATTCGGCTCTCTCGATAACCTCACGTTCGTCGACTTGAGCAACAACAGATTCACCGGAACAATCCCCTCGGATTTCGCCTCCGCTCCTGTTCTTCAGTACTTGAACCTCTCTTCCAACTCCTTCCACACCCGCTTGCCGGAGAGTATCTGGAAAGCTCCCAACTTGCAAATCTTCTCAGCGAGTTTCAGTGATCTCATCGGTGAAGTCCCTAACTACGTTGGATGCAAGAGCTTCTACAGGATCGAGCTGCAAGGGAACTCCCTCAACGGGATGATCCCTTGGGACATAGGACACTGCGAGAAGCTTCTCTCTTTGAACCTCAGCCGCAACTACTTAACCGGAATCATCCCCTGGGAGATCTCCACGCTTCCTTCCATCGCTGACGTGGATCTTTCTCGTAACCTCTTAACCGGAACGATCCCGTCCGACTTCGGAAGCTCCAAGACTATCACGACGTTTAACGTTTCGTTTAATCAGCTAACCGGTCCGGTTCCGACCGGTTCGTTCACGCATCTGAACCCCTCCTTCTTCTACTCGAACGAGGGGCTATGCGGAGACGCGCTCGGGAGGCCCTGCGACTCGGAGACGCCGGGGGGAACGGATCTCGACCGACCGAAGAAAACCGCCGGTGCTGTGGTCTGGATAATGGCGGCTGCCATCGGCGTCGCGTTCTTCGTCCTCGTCGCCGCCACCCGGTGCTTCAAGAAAAGCTACGGCGGGAGGAGCAGAGTCGACGGCGGCGGGGAGACGGGACCGTGGAAGCTCACGGCGTTTCAGAGGCTGAACTTCACGGCGGAGGACGTCGCGGAGTGCCTCTCGAAGACCGACAACATCCTCGGGATGGGGTCGACGGGGACGGTGTACAAGGCGGAGATGCCGAACGGAGAGGTGATCGCGGTGAAGAAGCTCTGGGGGAAGAAGAAGGAGAACGGGAAGATCCGGCGGCGGAAGAGCGGAGTACTCGCGGAGGTCGACGTTTTGGGCCACGTGCGACACCGGAACATCGTCCGACTCCTCGGGTGCTGCTCGAACCGGGAGTGCACGATGCTTCTCTACGAGTACATGCCCAACGGGAGCCTGGACGATCTCCTCCACGGAGGGGATAAGACGACCAACGCGGCGGCGGAGTGGACGGCGCTGTACAATATCGCGATCGGAGTCGCGCAGGGGATCTGCTACCTCCACCATGACTGCGATCCGGTGATCGTGCACCGTGATTTGAAGCCGAGTAATATACTCCTCGACGGTGATTTCGAGGCGCGTGTGGCGGACTTCGGCGTCGCGAAGCTGATTCAAACCGACGAGTCGATGTCCGTCGTGGCCGGATCTTACGGTTATATTGCGCCAGGTACCCTCGTTGTTCTTTTTTATTACTTAATTTTGCCACATAGTTTTAAAATTTTGTACTTTTGTCGTTTTTTTTTATTTGTCAGTTTGTTTAAAACATTCTTCTTGTCGTGTGATGAGTGATGACGACAGCCTCTGACTCTTATCTTGTTTTTTTGTTTTGGTTATAGAGTATGATCACGACAACCTCTGACTATATTTTTGTTTTGTTTTGGTTATATAGAGTATGCATACACGCTCCAAGTGGATAAAAAGAGTGATATCTACAGTTTTGGAGTGATACTGTTAGAAATCATCACTGGGAAAAGATCGGTCGAACCGGAGTTCGGAGAAGGTAACAGTATCGTGGATTGGGTTAGATCAAAGCTGAAGACAAAGGAAGATGTTGAAGAAGTGCTAGACAAAAGCAGGGGTAGGTCGTGTAGTCTCATTAGAGAAGAGATGAAACAGATGTTGAGGATTGCATTGTTGTGTACAAGTCGAAATCCAACGGATCGCCCGCCGATGAGAGATGTGTTGTTGATTCTTCAAGAGGCGAAGCCGAAGAGGAAGACAGTGGGAGATAATGTGGTTGTTCTTGGCAGTGTTAGTGATGTTAATTTGGAAGATGTTCGTGGTGGTAATGGTGGTGTTAAATGTCAGAAGATTGGAGTGTGATTTTTGTTGATATATCTTTTGTATTTGGTGGTGCTTGTAATGGTAGATTTTTTTTTTGAAGGGTGTTAAGAGTATATATATGAGTTGTACTTTTGCTTTTGTGTTTTGTTATATGAGTGAAATATTTCGATTTTTCGTTTTGAGGAATATTAATCAAGCTTCTACATTTCATTGAGCTACAGAATAATTTGAGACAGGTTTTTTTATATGAAGAGAGGGACTGTCCAGTATGTGGGTCTTCAACCCATTCTCACGGGAGTCCATTTGCATGAAGCTTCAAAAGATTTGAATGACTACTTAACGTGTGATCCTGCTAATTATCAAGACGACTTGCATTGGCTTCAAGGAAAGATAATAAGATAGAATGTGAAACTGACATAACTAGATGATTATAGAGAATAATTTCAAACTGTTTAAAACACATATGTTGTCCCTGCGTCCACCTTAGTATTTACATGTTAATCAAATATACTATATATCATTTGGAAGTGATAGCTGTTGTTTTTTGTTTCACACTATCATTAGCAAACCATATTCAAGGAATTGAAACAAAACACGTGTATGTATTTCTTTTGAACGTAAGAGCACGATTATCGGGATTTCTTAACCCGTTTCTTAATGTAATTTTTGTTTAAAATAAAATAAAAAACACATAATTAAACAAGAACCGTGTCTTAATTAGAACAACAAGAGACGTCTCTTATTGGACACGTGTAGATGTGTGAGAGGACAGAGGGGGGTTTCTTCGATCTTCGTCGTTTCTCTCTTCTCTCTCTCTCTCGTGATTCTCTCCCTCTCCGTTTCGTCTCCGCTTCACTCTCGACGACGATCATGGAGACTTCGAGGGTACCGTTGTCGTCTTCGATTAGAGGAAAGCTGAAAGGACCCTAAATCGAGTTTGGGAGCTCCATCAATGGCGTTGATACTGGCTCGGAGGTCACTGAATACTCTCCGTGCTAGCCATCTCGCATGAATCTCCTTCGCTCTTTTGTGCTTTTGTTTGAATTCTCCTGGGAGTTTTGGGAATCAAACATGATTCTCTTCCCTCTCTGTCTCTTTAGGATTTGTGTCTGCAATGGAGACTGTCTGATTCAGACCAAAGCTTGTGTGAAATTTTTTTCTTAAAATTTTTAGATTGTAGATTGAGAATGGGATTCAATTCCAATTGCTGATAGATGAATCATATGAATGAGAGTTTACGTGATCTAGTCTTGATGAATTGTGCGTTTCTGCAAGTTTTAATTTTCTCCTCTTGCGAGTCTTGAATCCTCTTATATTAGCTTCCTGATGGTGTGTATGTTACTTATGGCTACCTCTCTTGAATCCTCTTTTATTAGCTGCCATGCCAGTCTCGAAAATATTTTTATTTGTGTGAGTGATAACGTTTTTGCAAGCTTTAATTTTGAATCCCTTCAATTAGTTTCCTATGGTGTGTGTATGTTACTGATAACTCTCTTAGTACTTGTTTTCATCGTTAGGTTTTGTCAGGGAAAGCTTTGCAGGGATCTCATCTCTATGGATTGCAGTCCCATGCAAGGATATTTGTGAACATGATGCTTAACTTTGCTTTGGAGGCTGCTCTTGAGTAGTTTTAGGATTACAAGTATTGAATTGTCTTTGACATCTGTGTTTAAGATCCTTTCACTTAGATCTATGTTGTTCCTCTTCAGATTGCTGAAAGGAGGAAGCTGGTCTCATCTATAAAAGAGAGCACTCGTAACTTGGATGATACAAAACCTTCTTCTACTAAAGAAGATGCAACTAAGAAATATAAGATGGATGGAGACGGGAATGGTAGTGTTAGCTCATGCAGCTATGGCAAGTCATCTCTGAGCAAAGAACCAGAAGCTTAAAACTTTACCTTCTCAGTGCCACGCACTTGTCAATGTGAGTCTGTTTATCAACTATTGGTGTTAACTTGGTTCCTGTTTTAATTTGCTGCTGTTCTGTTGTATATGCAGGTCAACTATTACGAAGATGAGTCAACAGGTACTGGAACTTGCGGTGTCTGTGTTGTTGGTGGAGAAAGGTCTGCCTCTACTCTCTATCTCTGCTTATGATTATGTAACTTGAAATGATTTTCTTCTTCTGAATTGTATTGAGGCAATGTTTTTTCTTCTTAGCCATCTCTCTTGCTTGTAAAACAAACCCTTATTGAAATAAGGCTCTTCTTGCTGCATTTTTTTCAAGACTCAGAATTTCATTTGGGTGCTTTTTATATATTTTTATCATACATCAAACTGTAGATCAATTGATATCAATGATAAAATTCAGTGTCTTTTTAAGAACTTTTACTTAAGAAACTTGCAATGGAGGATAAAAATTTATGGGTCTCTTAATCGTGCTCTAATACACTACTTTAACATGTTAAATGCAAAGAAACAATATGACTTGGTAAAAATAGAGAATCAAGTTATGACTCTATTTAGTGTTAATTCTACATAACATACTACAGTGAAAAATCTATAAATTAATAATGTTGGGATTATCATGTTTTATTAATTTATAGAATTATTAATTTAAAGAAAAATTTATTTTACTTAAAATTTTTGTAAAAGAAGGAAAAATATTTTATTTTGTAATATTATATATTAGTTAAAACTTCATAGATTTAAAATTCATTTATTTTTATGAAATTATTTGATATATTTTATGTATGTTGAATATATATGGAAGTATACTGAGTTTTATATGTAATTCGATAAAGTAACACTAAAATATTGAAACGAAAAAAATAGAAATTAGAGATACAATTCATTTTGAAGATTAGTAAACAATAAAATACTTTATATATATATATATAAATTTTGTATATCTTAATTATTAATTTATAATTTCATTGGGATTATATATTTAGTTAGGAGTCCTAGAAATATAAATATTTTACTATTTTATCGAGTTATGCCATATTTTACACCGGTCCAACTTAAGACTGGAAGAATTTATTAATTTACCGTGTTTATTATATTCCTACTCTTATTCCTATTCTTAGTCGTACCACTATTTATTTTGATTACACTGTTTCCATATATCGTTGTATTTCAATGGGATTATATATTTAGTTAGGAGTCTTATAAATATAAATATTTTACTATTTTATCGAGTTATGCCATATTTTATACCGGTCCAACTTAAGACCGGAACAATTTATTAATTTACTGTGTTTATTATATTCCTACTCTTATTCATTCTTAGTCGTACCACTATTTATTTTGATTACACTGTTTCCATATATCGTTGTATTTCAATGGGATTATATATTTAGTTAGGAGTCTTATAAATATAAATATTTTACTATTTTATCGAGTTATACCATATTTTATACTGGTCCAACTTAAGACCGAAAAAATTTATTAATTTACCGTGTTTATTATATTCCTACTCTTATTCTTATTCTTATTCTTAGTCGTACCACTATTTATTTTGATTACACTGATTCCATATATCGCTGTATTTCTACTTTTGAATCAACGGATATATTTGAATATAATATCTTTGACTTCAGTTAGTCAACAAAAACATAATTTTATTTATTTTGTAAACTACCACGAATATTATATTATTCCTCTTTTAGAAAGGAGCACATATTTTTTTACCATGAATGTGTGATTTTGTTTTTTGACTAAAACAATATCATGAATAGTCTCTAATCAGGTCGATTTCTCTACATCATATTGTATCACTACATCCAAGATCTTAAATTTATATTTCGAAATCTTTCAGTTTAAACATTTAAACAGACACAACACACATTCTGAATAAGAGATTTTATGAAGGAGAAAAGCATAACTTTGAACCAAACTTTTGTTAATATATGATAAATAAACTAAAGGGATACAATAACTGAGAAAATAGAAAAGAAAACATAAACTTTAACCAGAGTTTTATTAATATAGGAAAATAAACTAAAAGGGACAATAACATAAAATTTAGATAGAGATCTTTCATCCAAATCTACTCATCACGTCCAAACTCCACCCTTCATTCTATGCTACTCAGCTCAAGTCGACCAACCAAACATAACCGAACCTAGCTAGTTACTTGGTTATAGAAACACATAATGAACCTTCTTGTGACCACCAAGTGCTTGACCGGATTCAAACACTCTGCCACATATTTCACATTTGTAATGTCGAACCATGGCTTGACCATTCTTGTCACAAATCTTCAATCGTTTGGTCCTGTGACTCGTTCGATGACCGCCTAATGCCTGATACGAATGAAAAACTTTTCCACATATATCACACGTAAATTTTTTCTTACACTGTTTCTCCTTCTCGACTAGATATGTTTCATCGTCGTCGTCGTCATCCTCATCTTCATTCTCATCGATGTCACCAAACTTATGTTTGTCTTCTTTGTCATCATCATCATCATCAGAATCTATATCGACAGACTTCCGAGTGTATTCTTCTTTTTCATTTGGTGTTGATAACAAGCGGTCAATCGCATTCCAATTCTGAGAATTTGCTGGTCTCTCTCCCTTAGACATTGCTACAAGACACAAGGCACCTTCTTCAACTGCTGTTAAAGAACTCTGACACTCATCTAAATCCACCACGTACTTTCTCTTGCCTTTTATTTGTTGTCCACCTTCTTCTCTCTTTAGATCTGGTTTCGGACCAACTTCACTTGTGTGGACAGATCTCATCAGAACTGTTTCATTAGGTCTGATGTTTGCTCCGAGGTTGGTGGGTGTCTTCAGCGATGGAACGGTCGAGCCATTTGATGCAGAAAGTGTCCGTGTGTGAGACCTCATGTGACCTCCTAAAGCTCTCCCATTTGGAAACGATTTCTTGCACACTTGACAGTTTCTTGTTACATTGAGAAGTGAATACATGATAATATCGATGAAAAAGAAACAATGAAAAGAGAAGCTAGAGTTTTTTTTGTTTGTTGGTGTTATAGATCTTATAAATGCTTTTCTGCGAGAAGTGTTTGTTGAATATATATAGCTGCAGAAAGTGAGGAAGGCAAATACGTATAGAATTCTATTCAAAAGGAATTATCCACTTAACATAAGTGTTTAGTGCAATATGCTCAAACAATTATTTACATACTAATTTTTATTCCGGAATTCGGTCAAAAAAACATCAACTTTGCACGAATTGCCAAAAAAAAAACTTTTGAGCTGACAAAAAAACACCAAATTTTCATTGACTTTAGAATTAATTAACAATGTTTTCATTGACTTGCCAATTTAGCACGCCGTCAGCAAATTTAACAGAAAAAGACGTCGTTTTCAAATGAGATAAAACGACGTCGTTTTACATGATTTGAAAATAAAAGCAGTACGGATTCGAACTCAGGATGGTTGGGTCAAATGACAAAGTATTTTACCATTGGGCTAGTGAATCTTTCAATGTAGTTACTAATACATTTAATTTTATTTGGTACTGACTGAATATAAAAAATTCTCTAAAAGCATAAAAGATCTTAAATTTCCAAAAAATTGAAAATATAGATTTTTTTATAAAATTAATTTTGAAATTAAAATAAAATTTTATTTTTCTTTAAAATCAAAATTTTCCAAAATTTTCAATTTTTAAATTAAATTTAAAAATTGAAAATAAAATATTTTATAAAATTAATTTTGAAATTACAATATTCTTTCTATAAAATCAAAATCTTCCAAAATTTCCAACTTTTAAAAAATTTTTTTAAAATTTTTTTTTTAAAAATCTGATTTTTTAAAGTTGAAAATTGAACAAGATTTTGATTTTTAAAGAAAAAATATTTTAATTTCAAAATTAATTTTATAAAATTCTTTATTTTCAAATTTTAATTTAATTTAAAAAATTGAAAATTTTGGAAGATTTTGATTTTAAAGAAAAAAATTTTTAATTTCAAAATTAATTTTATTTTTAATTCAAAATCTTTATTTTTTATTTGGAAATTAAGATCTTTGTTTTAGAATTATATTCAATCAATACCAAATAAAATAAATGTGTTAACTACATTGAAGTATCATCGGTGGTAAAATACCTTGTCATTGACTCACAACCCGAAGTTAAATCGTGGGTTACACTTTTTATTTTCAAATCATGTAAAACCGATATCGAAAAGTTTCAGTTAGACCAACAATAAACGACGTCAAATTTTTCTGTTAAATTTGTTGACGGCATGCTAAATTGGCAAATCAATGAAAACATTATTAATTAATTCTAAAGTCAATGAAAGTTTGGTGTTTTTTTGGTCAGCTCAAAAGTTCATGTTTTTTTTGGCAGTTCGTGCAAAGTTGATGTTTTTGGCGACCATTTTATTCTCTATTTTGGTTATATAAAATAATAGCTTCGAATGTTTTCGTGTTTCTCTTTACTATGTTACAGCTTAATACAAAAGTTATGGCATGCAAATAAAACAAATTTTAGTTGACTGATAAAACAAATTTTAGTTTGACTGATAAAATATTAACAGTCTAATACACATGGTATGACTACAAAGCCATGAAATATTGAATTCACGTTAGATACATCTTTGGGCCAATACTATAAATTCACATTTGTTTGTAAATATTGATTACAAGTTATGGCACGAAAAAACCACCCTAGCTAGTTCACAATGTTTGGGCTAGAAAACACAAAGCCCATTTGAGATAAAGATTTTGAGGCCCATGTTATCTCCGAGAGGTCATTGGTCATTTGATACTCTGTCTTATCTAAGAAATGGCCGAAACGACATCGTTACACTTTCTTTTTAATAAAAAGAAAATGTTAAAAATTATGGCTAATGGGCCACTGTTTGTAAGGCCCATAATGGTTTTCTCCAGAAGATCGGACGGTGAGGACAGGAATGGTTAGCATACACGCGACGTACACTATTATTGTCTCTTTCCCGCCCTAAAGCACCCGGCGAATAGACTTCTCTCTCTCTCTCTCTCTCTCTCTCTCTCTCTTTTCCTCTTTTCTAATTAGTCTCAGCCGGAGCGTGAGAAACCCTAGAACACGACCAAGCCATGGCGAAATCTGGGGGTCGACCCAGTAGTGCTTCCTTCATCACACAGCGTTCTGGGTCGGGCACGATCCTTAGGATTAAGCTCGAGAATTTCATGTGCCATAGTAATCTCCAGATTGAGTTTGGCGAGTGGGTCAATTTCATCACCGGCCAGAACGGAAGTAAGTGTTGCAAAAGTTTTGATCTTTAGCTCTCTGATCGATCGAATTTACATTATTGAGAGTTGGGTTTCGTCGAATTTTTGAAATTTTGGGTCTTTCACTTGTGTTCACTGTCTCGCTCTGTGATATTTCTCGAAAGCTTGGAAGCTAATTTTTGGTTTGTTGGCAAGGTGGGAAGAGTGCAATCTTGACTGCTCTATGTGTTGCATTCGGGTGTAGAGCGAAAGGAACTCAGCGCGCTTCCACTCTGAAGGATTTCATTAAAACTGGATGCAGGTTTTGTGCACTTACCACACTCTTTTTTTTTGTGCTTCTTAATGGTGAGAGAGTGACTGAAACTTTTCAATGGGAATTCGTTGCAGCTATGCCGTTGTCCATGTAGAAATAAAAAACCAAGGAGAGGATGCTTTTAAGCATGAAATTTATGGCGACGTCATAATTATCGAACGTAGGATAACCGAGTCTACTAGTTCTAGCATTCTCAAGGATCATGAAGGTTAGTTCACTTTATCCCTTCTCTCTCTTTGTGGGCTTGCTTACAATTTGTCTCAAAGCCCGTGTGGTGCTTGTTGTGATGACCATCTCTCTTCTTACTCTCTTACTCTATTTTATGTCTATGTAAAATTACTGGTTCAAAGGCTTTTTTTTCTGTTCTTATATTGTGAAACCTATGTGCTGCAGGGAAAAAAGTAAGTAGCCGAAAGGAGGAGCTACGGGAACTTGTTGAACATTATAACGTGAGTTTTTGTCTTTCATTCAAATTGATAAGTATTTACATAAGATCAGAGATGCTTGTTATTTCTGGTCTTGTATACCCCCTTAAAGTTTCTCAATATATTAACCATATTGCCATAGTCACTGCTTGATCTGTCTTATGTACATATGTAGATTGATGTTGATAACCCATGCGTAGTAATGAGTCAAGACAAGAGCAGGGAGTTCTTGCATTCTGGAAATGACAAAGATAAATTTAAGGTATCTGCTGTACATTGGGGTATTAATCAATGTCAACCATATTGATTTTCTTTGGCTAAAAGCTTCTGTTCTTTAGTTCTTTTTTAAGGCAACCCTTCTTCAGCAAGTTAATGATCTTCTCCAAAGTATATACGAGCACTTGAATTCTGCAACTGCCATAGTCGATGAAATGGAGGAAACAATTAAACCGATAGAGAAGGAGATCAATGAGTTGCGTGGAAAGATAAAGAATATGGAACAAGTTGAAGAAATAGCTCAAAAGTTACAGCAGTTGAAAAAGAAACTTGCTTGGTCATGGGTGTATGATGTGGATAGGCAGCTCCAGGAACAGACCGATAAGATTGTGAAGCTTAAAGAACGCATACCTACTTGCCAAGCTAAAATTGACTGGGAACTAGTAAGTCATCCATACTTTTTCATTATCTGAAATTTGGATGGCTATGAAAAATCGATGCATTACTAGCTATAAAAAGAGATAGTTTAGTTAAGTGGAGTCTTGATGTATTTGAATCTAAAGCATTCTTCGAGGACCATGGTTAAGACATATTATCAAGCTTAGTTTGGGTTGGTTTTGCCTCCAAAATGGTCGAGTTGCTTAGAGTGTGACCTTGTAACTTACTGGTTATACTGCTTAATTCATGTTCCAGAACTTAAAAACTGAATATATGGCTGCTAACTGAAATTTATAGAGAGCTATCTCCACACGGCTAAATAAATTGCTTAGTTTATGTTAGAACTCCAACTGTTTGATTGTAACTGATCAATTCTGTAGGGTAAAGTGGAATCATTAAGGGATCGCTTGACCAAGAAGAAAGCTAAAGTTGCATGTCTGATGGATGAATCAACTGCGATGAAGAGAGAGATAGAGACTTGTCACCAATCAGCCAAGACGGTTTGTAATATATAGTTTTAAAAGGGGTCTACTGGATGGGATTTTTCGTATAGAATTGACAGTTTGTTTTCCTTCATTTAACAACATATATTAGGCGTATGACGATACTGGATTTGCCAAATGCGCTGCATGGACAAATATACATAGATTCTCAACGTGGACAGCATAAATATAACACCCAAACGTGATTTTGTTTGGAAAAATTGCTTTGGGTTTAATGTAATTTCAGATTGTGTTTTTGATGTATCTTGTCTGTGTGTTCATGATGTCAATTCTGACTGTAGGCAGCACGAGAAAAGATTGCTCTAGAAGAAGAATTCAATCATAAGCGCCAAAATGTTCAGAAGATTAGGGATCGTGTTAGAAGGCTTGAACGGCAGGTTGGAGATATCAATGAACAGACAATGAGAAACACTCAGGTCCTCTATATTGGTCATTGACAGACTATAAAATTACAAACTGTGTCATTCTTTTCTTTTGTGCTCAGTGTCTTAGCATAACAGTAATGTGTTGTGAAGGTATATTTCTCATAGGTTGATAATGATGCAGGCTGAACAATCTGAAACCGAGGAGAAACTGAGATACTTGGAGCAGGAGATTGAGAAGGCTGAAACACTACTCTCCAGGTTATAATATTAAGTTTTCCATTTGTTTTTTTCTTGTTCCTATCCATCTTCTGTAGTCTGTCTCATTCTTCTTAAAATATTTGATAGTTTAGATTGAAAGAAGAAGAGAATGCCTTACTGGAAAAAGCATCAGCTGGAAGGAAAGAGATGGAACACATCGAGGATATGGTACAAACTATACCTATATTTGCTACTTACATTCCACATGAATATTTATAAGAATTTGATCATTTTCATATGCCGGTTGCTTTAATACTTTAATTAAAACATTGTTCTTTTTTTTTTGCCTTCTTCTAGATTCGAGACCATCAAAAGAGACAAAAAGATATAAACTCCAACATTTATGATCTGAAGAAACATCAAACAAACAAGGTGCGGCATACATGATTTAATTATAATATTTGGTGTTTCAACTGGATATTGCCAAACCTCTTTCGATAAAACCTAAGAGGCACACAATATACATGCATGCTTACTAGGTTACTGCGTTTGGAGGGGACAGAGTCATTTATCTTCTGCAGGCTATTGAGAGACATCATCGTAGATTCAGAAAGCCTCCAATTGGTCCTATTGGCTCTCATGTCGTGAGTTTCTATTTGTTTATTTTGCAAATCTGTGCACCAAAACAGTCTTCCATTGTCATTTTTGTGGGATCAAAAATCTCACAAAATTTCTTCTAACGGTGTGATGTTTGTTCTACAGACGTTGATCAATGGCAATAAATGGGCGTCTGCAGTTGAACAAGCTCTTGGAAACATGTTAAATGCATTCATTGTGACTGATCATAAAGATTCGCTCACTTTAAGAAGCTGTGCTAATGAAGCCAATTATAAAAACCTTAAGATTATCATATATGACTTTTCGAGACCAAGGTTTGTAAAGTTCAATGAAAAATTTTAATCTTTTCTTTTATCCCTTTAAAATTAGTGAATGTAGCTTATGACGCAAAAATTGCTTTCTTGTGCAGGTTAAATATACCAAGGCACATGATTCCTCAGACAGAACATCCAACAATTCTCTCTGTCTTGCATTCTGATAATCCAACCGTTCTTAATGTCTTGGTGGATGTGGTAATCTTACTTTCAGATTTCCCCTCGACTTACTAATTTTCTTCTTTCTTACAACCTTATATGACCGTATACATATTTTGGTCTTGTTTCCTGGATATTTCAGAGTAATGTTGAGAGGCAAGTGCTTGCAGAGAACTATGAGGTGGGAAAGGCAGTTGCTTTTGGGAAAAGGCTCTCAAATTTGAAGGATGTTTTCACTTTAGACGGATACCGAATGTAAGTATCTTGTTAGCTTTGGCATGGAAAGTCCCGCTATATTTTCACTTGTCAACAAGAACAAATCTTTTACAGGGCTGGAGATCATTTGTTATTTTCGATACAAATGTGAACTATGATATAACTCTTCTCTTTCGGTGTTACGGCTCTCAATGTATCCAAAACTTGTGAAATAAGCTAGTTTCTTACCCCAAAGTGACTGAATTGAGACCATCTAGGGAATAGATTAGGATCTTCCTCAATAATAACACTGATGTATCTACCCTAACCTCAGGTTTTTCCGTGGGCCAGTTCAGACAACTCTTCCTCCTATTCCTCGTAAACCTACGCGACTATGTGCTTCTTTTGATGACCAGATCAAGGATCTTGAAATAGAGGCTTCTCGAGGACAAAACGAGATAAATCAATGCATGAGACGTAAGAGGGGAGCAGCGGAGAATCTCGAAGAACTTGACTCGAAAATCCGCACACTGAAGGTAATTTGTTGATTAATCCAGTGGACATGTCGAGAGTGGTATTCCGAGTCGTTAGGCACCTTAACTGAAATGGTTAGCTTGTTGTCGTAACATCTTTGCATATTCCTTTTTTTGGTTTATACAGAAGCACCGAAGCCAAGCAGAGAAAGTTTTGACGACAAAGGAATTCGAGATGCAAGATTTGAAGAGTACAGTCGCTGCGGAGATGGAAGCATCATCGTCTTCAAGTGTTAATGAGCTTCAACTTGAAATCATGGTTTGTTTGTTGGTGATGATACTATTATATTGTGATTGGTTTCACCATGGTATTATTATTCCCTAAGTTAGGTGTTTTTTTTTCTAATGAATTTATCAGAAAGAGAGAGAAGAAATAGAGGAGAAAGAAGCTTTCCTTGAGAAGCTCCAGATCTGCTTGAAAGAAGCTGAATTAAAAGCTAATAAGCTTAATGCTTCATTTGAGAACTTACGTGGTATGTTGATAGACTACTGTTTCGCAAACGCATTTTATCTTTTTCTTGGTTTGTGAATTGTGATAAAACATTGATAGATCACCTTAACTGACTCACCTACTTATTCTTTCATTTTATCCGGAACGTGCATGTAGAGTCAGCCAAGGGTGAAATTGATGCCTTTGAGGAGGCAGAAAACGAGCTAAAGAAGATTGAGAAAGATCTTCAGTCTGCCGAAGCGGTACCCCTTCTCTTGCCTCTACGTTAATTTTTTTTTGATGTTTTACTTGCTTTGAACGCAGAAAGTAAGCGTTATTCTTCTTCAGGAGAAAATCCATTACGAGAATATAATGAAAACAAAAGTCCTACCTGATATCAAGGAGGCTGAGGCTAATTATGAGGAGCTTAAAACTAAGCGGAAGGTATCCTTTGTTGCCGTGTTGTCTAGTCTATAGAACATAGCTACGAGACTAACGTGTCTTGTCTAGATTGTATTTTAATATTCTTGTGACTTGTTGCTCATGGCCCACTTTTGTTTTCATTTTATCTTTTGGTAACGAATTACATATGCTTAAATTTCAGGAAAGCGACCAGAAGGCCTCTGAAATTTGTCCTGAGAGTGAGATACAATCTTTGGGGCCTTGGGATGGGAGTACTCCTGAGCAACTCAGTGCTCAGATTAACAGAATGAATCAGAGACTTAATCGAGAGAATCAGCAGTGTGTATTTTAATATTGTCTTTCAGCTCTTCCTTCTCACGCTAAGGTCCTGTGACAGTAAACCACATGCTTCAATTTTTTTGTTGGTGCAGGTTTTCTGAATCAATCGATGACCTTAGGTTGATGTATGAGAAACTAGAACGAAAGATTGCAAAGAAGCGCAAATTGTATCAAGGCTACCGAGAGAAACTCATGGTTGGGCCTTGCAGATCCGTTCATGCTTAAGCTTTATGTGTTTGTTATAGCTGCATGATTTTATATTCATTACTGTTTGATCAGGCCTGCAAAACTGCTCTAGATTCACGGTGGGACAAGTTTCAAAGGAATGCATCTCTTCTTCGGCGCCAGCTAACATGGCAGTAAGAGTTGCTATCCCCCATTGCCAACCACATAGATAAATTTGTAGTTCGGTTGTGTCTCTTTAAGATTTAGTATGACTTTTTCTTCTGTATGGAGCGTTCTTTGATTATGATCTTCGAAGCAGATTCAACTCTCACTTGGGAAAGAAAGGTATCAGTGGACACATCCAAGTCAGTTATGAAAATAAAACTTTGTCCATAGAGGTAACCGACTCTGCTATGCTAAGATATCCACAGTTATATGTGTCCATGCTATTACATTATCTGATTGATGACTTTTGATTTCGACAGGTTAAGATGCCGCAAGATGCAACAAGTAATGCCGTTCGAGACACTAAAGGTCTTTCAGGTGCTGGTTCCTTCCGCACTTATGTAACTCATTGCTATGTAAAGACTTTTCCTGTATTGGAGATTGGTCATCTAACACAGCTCCCGTCTTTTCAGGCGGAGAACGTTCATTCTCAACTTTGTGCTTTGCATTAGCTCTTCACGAGATGACAGAATCGCCATTTCGAGCAATGGATGAGTTTGATGTGTTTATGGTACTATGTTAACAAGCATTACATTGGGGATGAGAGCTTGCTGAAACAATTATTTCTGTTTTAACCTCTGTATTCTGTAAATCCAGGATGCTGTAAGCCGGAAAATCAGTTTGGACGCGCTGGTGGATTTTGCAATTGCACAAGGAGCACAGTGGATGTTCATCACTCCTCATGATATCAGGTAACATATTTTTAACACCATTGAACTCTGTTTCGAAGTTTGATGTTTGGATGAGACTCACACTCTTGTGCTCTGTTACAGCATGGTCAAGTCGCATGAGAGGATAAAGAAGCAGCAAATGGCCGCTCCTCGTTCTTGAAAATTGAAAGAAACTCTCCTTTCGATGTAAATTATTAGTTTATAAAGGTGTACACACTTTGCTTGCAGATTTCTAAGTACTAGTTCATGATTTATCATGAATCTGCTTTTCAACTGAGTGAATTTTTTCGTTCTATATTACCACATCTCATGCAAGTTTCTACTTTTTTTTTTGAAAGAGATGTTCATTTTGTAAATTATTTATCACGTTGTGGTCATAATTAAAAAAAAAACATGCCATTAACATCAGAAAAAAAATTGTAAAAGAAAACCCCCTTCTGTACTACTTTATTTCATGGTTTATGCAAATAGAGAATCGACTTAAACATTCTGCAAGTCATATTCATACTTGGAAAATGAGAAAACAAGAACCGGTTGGCTTAGCATACGACTACCCTTGGCTTCTAGGCAATCCGATGAACAAATCAGTTTCGACGTCCGATATGTTCATGTTTTCACAAGCAGAGGAAGATGCATCCTTCTCACTCTCTAGGCTCCTCGACTGC
This sequence comes from Brassica nigra, assembly GCA_016432835.1. NCBI lineage: Eukaryota > Viridiplantae > Streptophyta > Magnoliopsida > Brassicales > Brassicaceae > Brassica > Brassica nigra. Next base: position 6,659,149 of record CM028247.1, on the reverse strand, counting down.
ATCCACAATGGCCTTTCTTCAAACTGCAATGATACCAAGTTAGTTTCCTAATTTTTCCATGAAAAAAAATACTCATTAATTAGAGAAAATAAAACAAAATATTCATGAGGTGCCAAATTTTGATGGACTACTTTTCAGTCTCAGTTTAAAATTTATTCAAAAGTAGTATTAATCTACCATAAGTCTTTTCATGAAACTTACGAAAAAGGGTTATCCCTACTAAAAAATCAAAGCGGTAGTTGATGTTTTTGTTATGAAATTCAAACCCTGGCAATATATCAATTATCCAAATTATGTAGCAGTTAGGTAAGTAGCATTTATATGCGTGTGTGTATACCATTTCCTGTAGCGTAGTTCTCTCGTTCACGAGCTCTCTCGTTCCTTCAATCTAATTAGAACAAACAAAAAAACACACACACGCAATTAATGAAAATTAGAAAGTAAATGCCACTAAGAACTGCTTAAGTACATATCAGTAATATTACCTCCGCTTTTAGTTTCTCCACCTCATCTTCATGTAACTTAGCCTGCCAAAATTTTGGTAGAACTCGGAATGAGCTAGGCTGGTTTGATAACTAATCACTTAGATGATCAGACGTCTCATATATAGAACACATATAAAACATCCTCTAGAAAAAACACCGCTAATTATAACCATTATTGTTAAACACGCTAAGACAGATCATATCTTTGAAAATACTATAGTTATGTTTAAAAAAAAAAGTGAATTCTATATGTAAGTTTACCTTTCTTGATCTGACAAGAGTAAGACTTTTCTCAATTTGGCTAGTTATTTCATTGAGCTCCTCCACCGAACAAGAACCTAAATCTTGCCCCATAAGCTTCCTAATTAAGATGCATGTTACCGGGTTCACGAGTGTATTTACAATCATGCGTTGCATTAAAAACATATGTAGTAGGTATAGAACTATCAGAAGCTAACCGGCAATGACGTTGAAGAAGTTCAATCCTGTTCACCATTACCGTTACTTCGTTCTTGAGAACCTGCACATCTTTCTCTTCTTGGAGTCTCTCAGCATGAAAATATTCACTCCTATATATCTCACATTGTTCCATCATCTTCTTCATGCTGAATCATTTTCAAGTTAACCTCTTCATCATTAATAATATTACTTAGCATGTATATTAAATTCCAAAATGTTATCATGCCTAACAAACATTCACACATGCAAGAATCGAGGAATGTTATGTATACATATTTGTTCAAACGTAAATTAAATACACGTTGTAGATACTAGACACGCTGGACCTATCTTAGGAGTAACATAACTGAATCTTTTTAGGAGAACTTATATACACACATATATATAAATGTTCTCTTTATGTTTCTCGGTCTACTTAAGGAGAAGAAATATCTGAGATACTAACGTGTATAGTATTGTCTTGGTTTCCTATTTATAAAAACCAATGTTACTTAAGCATGACGGCATGACCTATATATTGTGGACTAAGAACGTTACAGACTCAAAAGCAAAAGCTTTACATATCATACTAGGCTACAGACGCCGTTTCACTTATACCTACCAACAAATTGAATGAAAGTGTGAAAAGCATGTCTAAAACTCGAAATTACAAATGAAATGTATTACAATAGATTTTGTTGTCTAATTATCAAAACTCATTCAAACGTAGCTAATAGGCTATAATATGTGGTTTCACATAACTGATCAGTACTGGGGTTTGATAATCATTAGAGACATCATTTAAAACTCCAAGATATTTGGATTGTTTTGGATTTGGTTTAAGAAACCCAATTGCATACTAAATATCAACACAATTAGGAATCATAAAAACTATCGAGGGATACGTTTTTAGACCCTAGCACAAATCCACAAGATTTTATATCAATACATAAAATACATAATGTAGGGATTTTTAAACGGTCAAATTGTACTCTTAAAGTATGGCATAAACACTAGGATTTTTTTAATATAATTATAAAAATGGCAAGTTGTTCCAGCATGAGTTCCAAGGCATACTAGGTTCAAAGTTCAAGAACGCTTTTTTGGAAAGCCCTAAACTATTCAAATTCATTTCATTTAAGTAAAAACTTAACTAAGTTATGGAAAAGCATCTGGTAAACTAATTGAGATGAAAATTTGAATTCATCTAAATAAAAACATCGTTAGTTAGTAAAGTAAATTACAGATAATTTATATGACGAACATCTTTTTGTAAAGTCATATATATTGTTGAAAATAAATTTAGCAGCTGCATTTAGCTAGAATTTCTCTACTACGATATTTGGAAAAATAGTTTTTTTTTTTTAAAGTCTGGGAAAAGAGTTGGAGAGAAAGAAAGCTATATAGTATCAAAGTAAAGCAAGAATTAAATCTTCATCGATGATTATTGATTGAATTAAAGCCTAAATTTTTATAGATGATAGAATGCTTACTCGGAGCTAGCGAAATCGTATAGTTTTCCTTTCTGAGAAAAGACAATGGCTGCAACTTGGGCATCACATAGAACTGAAAGCTCATGAGCTTTCTTCAAGAGACCTTTCCTACGTTTGGAGAACGTGATTTGCCTGCTCGTCAGGTTCTCGATTCTTTTTATCTCAATCTTCCCTCTCACCATCTTGATCCTGTCAAGATTAGTAATCTGTATGAAACCCTAAATCTAAAGGATTTTTCAGAAAGAAAACGAACTCACTTGGATATTATAAATCCAAAAATCAAGAAGCTGTTTCTTAATAACAAGAGGAAAATCCAAAGACAAGATCAGTTGTACCATAAAAGTCAAGGTGATAACTTCCCTATAGGAAAGAAGATGAAAGATCTGGGAAACATAAAAAAAAAAAACCCAACAAAACCTTTTTTTTTATTAAATTTCTCAAGATTCGCATAAAAGGACTTAAAGAAGCGACCAGGAAAATATGCGATATTAGTCAGAAAGAAATTCTAATAGAAAAAAGAGATGCAAATGAATAGAACTGACTCGTAAATTGGATCCCTTGCCTATTGAGTGTCTTTTTGGTCAAACTCTCCTAATGGCTAATGCATGGAGGCACAAAGACAAACCCTAAGTTTTATTAGTCTTGTTTTTGCCTTCTAATTTTAGTCACTCTCGGGGGGAAGAATATGTTATTTTGCCGATGTTACTTCGACTATCTCACGTTGCTTTGCCTGATGGCAAGCAAAAATAAGTAACTTTTAAGTTTTTGACTAAAAAAATATTTATAAAACACCAGTTGTCATTAATTCAACAGAAAAGGTTTCAAAAACTAATATTGCATATGATTTCAGGTATAACTTTTTTTTGTCACGAGATTTCAGGTATAACTAGTAATCCAAAAATGTCTATAGACTTCCTTTTCCTTTTTTTTTGTTTGACTAATTCGATCTATGTCAGAAAATTCTCAGCTTTGACAAGCTTGATGTGATTTAGATTTGAATAATTTAATATAATCAAGATTTGATCGTAATAAATTATATACATATATATATATCTGATATTATATATTTTAATTTGAAAATCATAAATTATGTTGAATTTGGTGTTTGAGCAGCTCACTTATATCCAATAAAATCGAATACTTAATAATTTACTAAAATAATGTGTGTTTTCAGAACTATTGATTTGCATATGTTTGATGTTTCTACAGATATATTAATTATTTAAATTTTTAATATATTTATAATTTACAACCTGTTCTGCTCTTATTTTAGGGGTTTTATCGACTTTTGAGAAATTTATTTTCCTTCTTCTTCTTTTATTCGGGGTGTGTGTGTTCGATGGCTGGTCAATAGACTCCTAGTGAGCCATACTCAATATTCACCAAGCCACTTGCAACAAAATACTTTACATATACAAACCGGCCTTGCAGTTCATCAAGCCACTCACTTGCTTATGCCTAAAAACTATTTCACTAGCTAGGTAGTAGGTCCTCGGGGATCAATGAGACAGTGACGACAAACGAGGCAACAAAGGTGAGTACTAAACGTTGTAATTGTTAAGTTTTGGCCATAATATGTCAATCATCGAACAAGTGAACTATTTTATGTAAATGTGTATTAAAGCCCACACCAAAGCCCATCTTATGATCCGATATGAACTTATGAAATGTTTGGTAACAATGTAACTAAACTAGGTTTTCTTAGGATAATATAAATGTCGTTAGATGCTTAATGTATGCAACTTTCGCTGCCACTCCGAGCTGCCTCTCTCTCTAAACTCTTATGATATCAATAGAATCTTTGTGTTCTTGAAGATAAGTCTAAAAATTTCCTTTCTCTTTACATTTCTGCATACTCAATAAAGTTCTCTTTGAGTTATTTCATTTTGTCTCAATAAGCTCCATGAGCATCAATCTCTCTATGTTTTAAGTTTATTAACAATGTGATTATGTGATAAAGATAAAGCATTGAATATCTAAAAATTGGAATCACATTGTATATATACATTCAGCTCATTAAAAAAAATAAAACTGAGATTTACCCTAAAACAAAATTGTATGGTTATTTAACCCCAATCCTCAAAATTTCACTATTACATAACTAAGTAGGACATGTTTTTTTTTGTCAGTAATTACGACAGGTCGGAAGAACGATTGTTATGGGCTGGCCCAACTAAACATGGGCTAATAATAATTATCATCACTAAAGTTAAATACCAGGAAAAAAAAAAGCTGACTGTAATAAGTGAAAAGGTATCAGATTGTCTGAAACATAAACAGAGTAATAAAATACTAGTATCCAGACCGATCTCGAGAGACCAAAAAAAAAAAAAAACTTGTTCGTCTCGTTGACGGCTGTGGAAGATGAAAGACAGAGAGGAATCATCTGGCTCTTCAGGATCAAAAAACAACCCTAACGGTGAACACGAACCTCCTCGAGAAATCAACATCCGACCATTCTCTTCTGTTCCTTCTTCTCCTCGCAACGCTTCTTCTAAATACGATTTCGTCAAGGTTCGATTTTTCTTTTTTTTTTTGTTTCTGCGATTCTTCATCAAAAGTTTTTGAATTTATGGGTTTTTTTTCTTTAATCTTCCTTATCAACAAATTTTGTCAGGTGAAGGTATGGCTTGGAGATGCTGATCACTACTATGTTCTGTCTCGTTTCTTAGTCTGTAGAATGCTAACTGTTACTAAGGTTTGCCCAGTTCTAACTCCAACTCTCCTTGTCTTTAAATCGAATGATTCTCACTCCATAGCATCTGATGGAAGAAACATGTTTGATTCTAGATTCCAAATCACGTGGCTGTGAAGATTGCTCTTGAGCTCAAGAAGCTTCTGATTGACAACAGTCTTCTAGATGTGTATGCTCTTCTCGTCACACTGTTTGGTCTTCATTCTTCTTCTTATTATTATCGAATGTTGTTTTGAACACACAGCTTTGCTTCGTTTTTTGTCTTTTTTTTTGCAGGTCTCAGAAAGATCTGGAAACCAGTTTGTTTATGGTATGCTGCATATATGTATCTTAGATGGTCTTGTGAAAAACGTTTTTTTTTTTTAACTATTCTGAGTCAAACTTTGCAGCTTATGGAGCGACGTGGTTACGGGAAGGAGTACGTTAATCGCTACAATATGATGACCAAGTAAGTGCTAACTATGTCTACTTATGTTTCTTGTCTTGTCTATTTTACTCTCAATTTTCTTTTCTTTTTTTTTTTTTGTGTGGGTGGGGGGTTATAGATTTCATCATCAGAGAGTACCACTGGTGATACTTGTTTGCGGAACAGCTTGTGTTGGGAAGTCCACAATAGCCACACAACTTGCTCAGAGACTCAACTTGCCTAACGTCTTACATGTATTATCTCTCACTCAATAGCCTGCCCCTTCTTCATTTGTTTTTTTTCTCTCTCTCTTTGTAATCTTATGTGCTCTCTTCTGCTCTACAGACTGACATGGTATATGAGCTGCTCCGTACAGCAACTGAGTACGTTTCAAGCTTCTAAATCTAATTTTGTTTCACATTCTTATCCTCTAGTCTGACAAATGATGAATGTATTTGTTTTTTTGTTATAAATCTAGTGCTCCTTTGACATCAACCCCTGTATGGACTCGAGAGTTCGCATCATCAGAGGAGCTGATTACCGAGTTCTGTAGAGAATGCAGAATTGTTCGTAAAGGTACACTTCCTTTTTTACATCTTTTGTTTTTTTGCACTTTATCACAACTGGTTTGTTGTTGTTTGCTTAGGACTTGCTGGTGATTTGAAGAAAGCAATGAAAGATGGGAAACCCATTATAATTGAGGTATTATATCGTTTTTGAAAGCTTTTTATTTCAGCTGTTAGTTGACTTTGGTTATGAATTTATCTACAGGGAAGACATTTAGATCCAAGCATATACTTAATGAATGATGAGAACAAAGCTCCATCAAATGATCCCGACAAGAGTAGCAAAGAAACAAACAACTCTTCAGGAGATGTAACCTCGGAGGCAAGTTCTTCAAACACTAAAGAAACCGAAGATATTGCTACAGAAGAACTCCATTCTCATGCTGAAGACATGACGACATCTCTGGAAGAAGAACTATCTGAAAAAGTTACACAATGTAAAATCGATGGTACTGTTTTTTTTTTCAGCATTATCACTTGCTTCCTATGAAGTTTCTTGCATTAGATTCTGTGTAATGGCTTTCATCTGTGTTGTGTGTGCAGCAGAAACTGCAAAAGAAGCAGAAGAGAAGAGGAAACCTGCAGATGGAAGTGGAAAGGCGAAATCTGGTCCTGAGCCCATAGTCATATCTATTGTCTTAAAGATGGCTGAGTTTGATCATAAGGTTGTGATTCAGTGTTTGTTTCTTTTCGATAAATATATGATGCAGAAGCTAGCTAGTCTTTTCTCAGTTGTTGAGTTTCTTTAAGTATCTCAGGCTTTGCTAGAGGAGTGGATCTCTTCCCGTACATCTGGAGATAAATATACATCTAAGGTATAATAAACAAACCTCAAGCTTCACTAAACTGGATCTTGAAAGTTGTATGAACGCAGAGGTTTCTGTTTGCTCTTGTTTTTTTTGTGCTAGGAGAAAGAGAGACTAATCACAAACCTAAAGACCATTGAAGACTACCTTTGCTCCTTCAATTCACAGGGAGTGACAGTTGTAAATATATCAGCCACCACTTTCCCACAGACACTGGATTGGCTTCACAACTATCTTCTTCAGGTAAAGGAGTTTAGAAATTTCAAAAAAAAAAAAGCTTTACAAGTCTTTAATCCTCAACCAAGTAACGTGACCATGTTCATCATGGTTTGTGTTGTAGCGTATTGAGGAAGGGATTCGATCGTCAGAGAATGAGACGCCCGCTAAAGAGTTGTTGAAGAAGAGTTAAGTCAAGGATGAAGTTTCTTGTCACTTAGTACAATCTGAAACAGGAAATGAGTTATAGAACTCTATTAAATGTATGAACATGTCCTCGCTTCAAACAAACTTAATTGCTACTTCCGTGGCAGTGATGACCTGATCTGGACAAACAAAAAAAAAGCTTTTGTTTTATGATCACATGCCTGAATAAGATGCTTCTTGGCATAGTTCAAGTTAGTTATCACAGCCATCAAGTTTTGATAGCTTCCAAGTTTTTTTGAAGTCGCAAATACAATTCTGTGGTGATTATCATATGGGTAAAAAAAAAGGTTGGAGATGCGGGGTATCGATCCCCGTACCTCTCGCATGCTAAGCGAGCGCTCTACCATCTGAGCTACATCCCCATTGCTGACAAGCAAAATAAAACAAATATACTGATCTTTGAATACAACTTTCAAATCTTCTTTGTAAGCACGAGAGCGAACATCCCAGAACCCTAACATCCAGTCTCTGTTCTGTCCTAAACCTGTTTCTTCATCACAATCTTTAGATTCTTGTTCTGCTTCTTTGCTTATATCTTGAGTACTATACGATTTTTTTCTTTTTCTAAAAGCTCAAGTCTTTGCTTGGTTCTTGACGGTTTTTAAATGTTTGTGAAGTGGATTTGATGATTGTTTTGCAAGTGAAGATTAAACAGACAGGGACATCAGAAATATTCTGTGTTGACTATATAGTCTTTAATGGGAATCTCTCTGATGCAATAAACTAACTGTGTGTTCAACTTATGTTCTGTATTGAATTTTTTACTGAAAGTGTGTGATGGCTTTTACCAATGATGGAATTCAAATAATCATCAGATCTGATTGGTAAAAACATATGTGATTACAATCTTGATGCTGAGGTTAAAAGCCTTTAAATTGTCCCTTCATTGTCTGTTAAATGATTTCTTTTCCAGCAATTCGACATACTTTGTTTTTTTTTTCGTGTGTTTAGCTGATTGTAAATCTCAACATTAAGACTTTCTTTAATCATATAACAACAATGAATCGTGCTCTTGATATATAGTTCAGATCCTTTTCCAAGATCTAGATAGATTGAAAACCACAAGTTTGAGATAATAAATGTAAATTTGAAGACCAAAGATTTGAAACAAAAGCTTGAGATACAGATTGGAACAATGTTTTGAAATTATAAGGCATTGCTACTAGTATTGTGAAATTATAATAACTAACCCTAGAATGTAAGCAAAAGAAAATGATACTAATCAATAATCATATCTACAAATCAATAAGAACCCTGATATGGGAAAGGACCATCTCTTTTGTTATACCACCATCTTCTGATGCTGTTGCTCTGTTTTATAACAGAAGCTGCTAGCTGATGATGACGACAACAAATCTTGATGCATTGTCAAGGAATCCAGATTCATTTTCAGTTCCCCTACTGACGCTAAAGCCATGAGTTCCTTACTGTCTAAACCTTTCGCTGGCCCGAGGCTACATCTTTCGCTGCCGTGCTTGTCCAAAGCTTTCTTGAACTTATTGATCTGCATTTTTTCAAAGCAACCTGAGATTCAGTTTACTACTACTAATTGCCAATGATATAAAAAAAGCTGTTTGATCATCTGATTTGCTTACGGTTGCGATGGTGCAGCTGAAGCTACATAGTTTGCCCTCTGCTCCTCTGTAGAACTTAAAGAAAGGAAGCACATGAACGTTGAGGCCATGGCACATTGTTCTAAGCTCTTCTTGATTCACTTTGAGAAACATCACGTTTGGGTTTGATTCAGCCAATTGACAGATCTGTTACAAACAAACAAAAAACATGTCAAACACACACATATCAAACACAACTCAACAAAGAGTTGAATGAAAACTAGTTAACTTTGCTATGCATACACATACCTTTGGGTGGAGAGATTTGCAGCCACCACAACCGGGAGAGTAGAAATCAAGAACAACTAATTTGTCACCAGCATTAAGCAAAGAGTCAACAAGATGATTAGCAGAGTGAATCTCTAACATGTTGTCTTTCGTTGACTTTTCCCACCATCTCATTCCTCTACTCATACCAATTGATGTTGCCTTTGCCTGAAATCAAGCGAAACAGCTTGTTTGAGAATCTATAAAGCCAAAAGAAAATGGGTTTAAAGAAAAGAAAAAAAAAAAAGAGATGTTCTTTTGCTTACAGGAACCACAGAGGAAGGAGACAAGGCGGTGAGTGTTTGGTTTGAAGCCATGGGATGTTCCTTCAGATCGATGCTCATAACCGGTGAAAGTTTGGATTTTGATTTGTTTTCCTGAGAAAATGAACAAAACCCAGAAAGCCCATGATCGATTCTAGTCCCAGAATATTGAGCGCCACTTCCACACACAGCTCTGAGAGGTGAAATAGCATCCATGTCCGTCTACAGAAGAAAGACTGAGAAACTGCAGATGAAGGGATTCTTGAGATGAAGAGAGAAAAGTAAAGAGGCTAAATTGAATGTGACAAAAAAAGCAACAAAAGTTGGTCACTTTAATGACCTCTCGAAATCAAAGGAAGAACACCAATGAGTACAGTTTATGCAGAAACTTGTGTTGTTCTTATGTTGGGTGGGGTCCTTCTATATCCAACTGGATTCATTATTATTATTGACTTTATCCAATATCCATTTTACCCGTTAAGTTCGTGATTCGTGCCAATAATTATTTTTTTACTTTATCGTAATTAACGCTTTATTTGACCGGATTTTTTAACGTAATTGTTCTGCTTAAAAATTTTGTTTGACCGAAACTTAAAATATCAGAAGAAAAACTTACCGGAAATCTACAACATGGTGCAAATTAATCTGGTCAGATGTGGATTTTCATAGGACGGCTCAGGTGAATTTAATGATTTTCATGAAAATATTAATGATTTAATGACTATCCAGTAATCAAACATAACTTTATCTTTAAGTTTTTTTGTATCTGAATTTTTTGTTTTCCTTAACATAATAATGAGAGGGGGTAAAATGCATCACTGTCAGGGTCGCCGCATGAAACGTGTTGCTGACTGTGTCTGAGGCTTTTCCTCGTTGGATATGGTCCCACTTGGCTTATTCAAATAAAAATGGTAATGAATCATTTATTGCAAGAGCTTAATTGGAAGATAAACCACATTCTAATCAAATTAATTACAGAAAACTAATAAGTAGTATCATTTTCTGTTTGACCATACAAAATTTGTTAATTCCATTTTCTAAATGCATTGAATTTATTATTTCTCTTGTTATACATTTTAGAAATGGGATGTACATATCTTATTTGAAGAATATATATTTTAAATTTTCATCTTCTGCCTCTGTGATTCATTAAAATTGGATTTATTGGCATTATCCATGAGATTTTTCCAAGATATACAAAAATTAAAAGGTTGAGAAAGGGCAGCCCATAGTTTCATATAATTTTTTATTCAATCGGCCGAAATATAGTCCAAGGAATCCAAGAGCAGCCCACAGCTTTTTATTCCAAAACAACGTATAGAGACAGAACTTATATTGTGGCAAATTATATAAAATTATAAACCAACTAAGGTACAAAACCAATCTAATTTATTTTCTATGAATAACAACTTTGTATTATGTTTGTGACTCTAGGCTATGTACATATGTAACATCTATGACTGTTCAAAAGCCCACAATTTGGAGAATAGTAGGATCTTAAGGGGTATGATTAACAGCCTTATGATTTTATATAATTTCAAAATCTGTCATTTCATCAAAGCCCACAACTTGGAGCGCAGTTTTGAAAACCGGTGAGACTTGCCTTTCACCGTCTCAACAAGCTTCCTTACTGTATATTCGAGAACTTTAATGAACTGAGCAACCAAAATTTTGCGAAAGGTCAGTACATTATTTTATCGCCATCTAACTTCAGATTCATATAATGTTGATAAGTATAACTGTGGTGTTGGCTACCTATAATGGTAATACTAAGGCTGTAACTGGTCTCCCCGTTATCACCCGCAAACACAGCTTTTGCGGTTGGTAACGGTTGTTGTGTTTTATAAGTTGTTGGCATTTTGTAACAGTCATACAAAACGCTATAAATCGACTCAAACCGCTCCAAACTTCATAAAATCAAAAGTTGGTTCCCGCCAGTGTTTGCGGTTGCGGGTGGATAACTAAATCTAAAAATATTTTTAAAAGTATTTTAAAAATATTAATTTTAATGCTAAAATTAAAATATTATAAATAATATGTATTTTAATTTTAATTCACTAACAGTATAATTTTTATTTTATAAAACTTTAAATCAAAACTATTCAATTTTTTTACAAACATTAATATATATATACACATATATAAATATACATATATATAGATATATAAATGAAATAAAATATTCTTTTAAAAGTTCTAATATAAATATTCGAAATAAATTTTATTAAAATTGTAACTTTCGTTTAAGTTAAAATAAAAAATAAAGGTAATATTGATATTCATTACATTTTATGATGGTAGTATATTTTTTGATATTTTTTATAACGTTAAAATGTGTTAATATTGATAATTTATTATTAAACCGCTGTAGTATCTCATAATCAACCAGTCACAAATATCTCGCAAAAGCAACAATTTCTAACCGCTGTACCAGTTGTACAAATCACTTAATAACACTAAAAACCGCAGCCATCCACATCCGTAAACTCCCGCAACCACAACCGCAACTGTTGCGTTTCAACCAGTTAGGCCCTACGTAACGTTTTGATGTTGTTGTTGTTGTTGTTGTATAGAATAAAAAAAATCGTCTTCTCTAAAGATACTATTACAGTGAAATACTAATTGATGATAGTTAAACAGCTTCAGGAATAACTATTAGAAGTTTAGCAGTGATCAGCTAGGGAAATATTAATGTGTGTTTCGTTCTATAACTCGAATATAAAAGTCAGAACAGAGAAAAAGAAAAAACATCTTTGCCGCAAATATGCATAAGTGACTTGGAAGCAAGAACATATGGGATCCCATTGGTCAACTCAATCCTATTGGTCTAATCCTTATTTATCAATACATATTGGCTCTTAAGGATATCGACACGTAGCCGTTGCCTTAATTTCGGGTGTTGAAGTAAAATAAATAAATATGACGTTCTTGATATAGTTAGTAGGACATGTTGACTACATCTAAAGCTTACAATACAAAATTGCATAAACAAAATAAAATGCGATGTACGAAGAGTCCGGAAGGTCTTTGCAATTGTATATTGATTGATACGTGGTCTTGCCTCACTGGATAGTTTCCTTAGATAGAAATATTAGTTGCTGTCTTACCACCTAATTTGCAACATTTTCTATAAGCAGATTATTAAGTATATTAGAGGACCAAATGTTTATTCGATCCAGTTCTTTCCCCACCACGATATTACTATATAGATCGATAAAAATATCATCGACCAGTTTGACATTTTGTGCATATTGCTAGCTAGGTTGTTCTAATATTTTTGCTAGGATTTTAAAACAAGTAAGAGACATTTGTTATTGCGGAAGAATTATATGATATCTCATAAGGGTGGAATTAGTTTATAGTGCGTATAGTATTGTTATAGACTTAGAAGCGTAGATAATCGTCCATTTGCTATGTTTAGATAAGTAACTGTCAGAATGCATTGTCACTCTGATTTGCCTAAACTAAGGACCTACTAACTTTTGGAGATAAGTGATCGGGAATATGCTATAATATTCCCCCTTTTGTCTCTTTTATGATTTAGGTCAATTAGTGAGATCCATTTTTAATTACTTATAGTTGGTGTTTAATAAACAGAAGAGACACCACCTTTTGTATTATGTAATTTCATTGCCTGAAAAGGTGTTAATAATTATGCCGTAAAGAAGACGAAGAAAAGGTAATAACACATAACAATATAGGCATTTGATATAAACATAGCGTAAGTAAAATATGTATCCATGTAATATTTTTAAGCTATGTGCGTGTATATGTCTGTGTAAATGTGAGTGAATTTCGACCTATCATTTTTAATATATATGATCGATATATATTAAAATATGAATGACCATATCGTATTCTTTTAGGGTTCCGATCTGGAAAAAGGTCTGTTGAAAGTCAACAACAAATTTTTTTTTTTGACTAAAAAAATTAAACTCTATTAAAGACACAGACCTAATTCCCGGGTGTAGGTACAGCCCACGGATAGACCCTCTTATGGACATTCAAATGGATCGAAAGCAATAATCCATATCCGTGTGGCAACGGGGTTCGCACCGTATTGGGCTTTTTTCCCTCGAGCGCCACTGTATTACCACTGGTTTATTTCTTTGTATAGTGATAATTTCATATTGTCGAAACAAATTTATATGCTGATTGTAATTGTTGTATGAACCTTTTTTCCTATAGACTATAGTGACCAAGACGACCGAAACATCTTTTTAAGTTACAAACCTCAGCTCACAGTCAACAATCCACAACATGAACCATTTGTATTTTGCATATGAGCATGATCTTTCATCGTGGACTGTTTTCCAGTACTGGTGCGTTTAGATTTCTTTCTTCGATACTATTTTTCTCTATAGACATTAAGACATCATGCGCATGGTACTGTGACAACTTACATGCTGCTATAACAAAAACAAGACATGGTAAGAACCTAATGTTTCTTTCTTAAAGTTTCTGCAATGTTTTTCCTATAGAAAGAAAGCATAGCTTTGTTTTTGACGAGTATATGTTTCTGCAATGCTTTTCTTAAACATATTTTGACGAGAATATGTTTATTTATTAAAGTTTATGTAATGCTTTTCCTATAGAAAGAAGGCATGTTTTTTTCCTATATCAGATGTATTACAAATAACTGATTTAAGAGTATATAATAAAAAAAATATCAAGTGTTTGACGATGTAATAAAATGAAGATAATGCGATTATAGGCGAACATCCACTCGAACACATATCTATATGCCAATATTTGGTACCAAATCAAAATGTGTTCGTAAATTAGTAATACACCGAACGCACTTCGCTCTTCAAAAACAGAATAACTTAAAAAAAAAAAGAATATTATACATATACTTCTTTGACCTTTTCTAAGTGGTTCTTCTAATTGTAATAAAAGATTACAATTTTGACGAATAAGGTTACAAGACTAAAGAACCAATAAGCGTACCAGCAGAAACATCAAACATCATTTGTCAATCATGCCTTCGTGATTCTTCTTTGGGAAAGAGAGTTTCAAAATTAAACAATTATAATTAAATTTTTTTAATTATAATTAAATATTAAGACTATTTTCTATGCTAAGTTATCTATCTACATATATTAAATTAGTACTGAGTCATCTAAACTTCAACATTTTATTATTCTTATTTTCTAACATGCACAAACTTCTTTACTAAAGCTATTTGATCTCAAAAGTGGTTGGATTATAGTTATAACTTCATGAATAAAATATACATATAATAAAGGAAGTCATACAAGATAATTTATTTATTTTCAAAAGAATATCCAGTATAGAGAAATAAAATTTAACGCATATATTACGCATTGATGTGTATAAGCAAATTCAATCCAATTGCAAAATGTCTATGAGAAAATAACAACATAATAAGATATTTACTAGATTAATGTCTTCAAAAATATATTTTACTATTCATATTCATGACAAACAAGCTAAAATATAATTAGTAATTTTCATAAATTTTGTATATATATCTTGAAATCTAATTTCTTAACTATTTTAAAAATTTATGTCGAACGTAAAGCTTAAACATGAAGTATAAACTCATTCACAAATCACTAACAAAAAAAGTTTCTACTATAATTATTCAATACCATATGTGATATTTCTTTTCTTTTTCTTTTTTGAAAAATAAATGTGATATTTCTTTGAAACATATTTCTCGAAAACAAAGTCTTTATTCATTGTATTACTTTAACTGATGTAATAATGATATACTGGATCATTCGTTGTATTTCTCGAAAACAAACTATAGTAACTATGCTTGATGAGTTAGATTCAAAGAATCGTAATTATCCGTTCTCTTGTTAATTTCGCAAATATCAATTCTATTTCTAGCTCATATGACGATCCAAAAATAGTCCCTTTTCTGTTAAAGTCCAATAATTTATTTTTCAAATTGAAGTAATTTATACGAATATTAAAAAGCTCATAAAAAGGTTTTTAAAAAGGGGAAAGTGCTAAAACAACCTACCCAAGTTGCGTTACACACTACGTATCTTTCTCCCACACACAAAAATGGGGAAATATATTCTTTTTCATTTCCATATTCTACAAAACAATATTTTCGTTTTAATTCTTGTGATTAAGAAAATGAAAACAATGCAATTTGTTTTTTTTCCACTCCTTTATAGTTTCATTTGGCCCTTTTCCCTTTATATTTTCCTCTTCATATTCCTAACCTTTCTCCCCAACTTCTCTGTTCATCGTTTTCTCTCTCTCTAGTTATAATAAATATCTTCGCATAGCATTCTTTGAATCCATCTCTCATAAAAAAAGGTTCAAGAACAAAAAAGGGTTTAAGGTTTCTTGAGGTGAGAAAAAATGGAGACGTTTTGCGGGTTTCAAAAGGAAGAAGAGCAGATGGATTTACCTCCAGGATTCAGGTTTCATCCAACAGATGAAGAACTCATAAGTCACTATCTCCACAAGAAGGTTCTCGACATCAGCTTCTCAGCCAAAGCTATTGGTGAAGTTGACTTGAACAAATCTGAGCCATGGGAGCTACCATGTAACATTTCAAGATCATCATGCTCTTTTCTAAATAGAAACTGGTATTTTCTTGTGTATTCTTCTTGAAACCTAACGTTGTGGGTGATTGTTTTATACAGGGATGGCAAAAATGGGTGAGAAAGAATGGTACTTCTTCTGTGTTAGGGACAGAAAATATCCGACCGGTTTAAGGACTAACCGGGCAACTGAAGCCGGTTATTGGAAGGCAACCGGGAAGGATAAGGAGATTTACCGTGGTAAATCCCTTGTTGGGATGAAGAAGACACTTGTTTTCTATAGAGGAAGGGCTCCTAAAGGTCAGAAAACCAATTGGGTGATGCATGAGTATAGGCTTGAAGGCAAACTCTCTGCTCATAATTTGCCTAAAACCGCAAAGGTAAACACCCCAAGTTCCATCAGTTACTCTGTTTTTATTTTTCCTATCAAAAACCCTTTTGTTTGATAACTTTTGTTGGGTTTTGTCAGAATGAATGGGTGATATGTAGGGTGTTCCAGAAGAGTGCTGGAGGGAAGAAGATCCCTATTTCGAGTCTAATTCGAATCGGTTCACTCGGAACCGACTTTAGCCCTTCCCTTATGCCTTCTTTAACCGATGCTTCAACTTTCAATGATAAAACCAAAACAGAACCGGTCTACGTGCCCTGCTTCTCCAACCAAACTGATCAAGCCCAAGGAAACACACTCAACTGCTACAGCAGCCCTAATCTTAGTTCGATCCAAGCCGACATTTTCCACAGGATTCCACTCTACCAAACTCAATCCCTCCAGGTCTCCGGTAATCTACAAAGTCCTCTTATGGGTCAAGAACATTCGGTTCTACATGCTATGATTGATAACAACAGAAGGGAGAGTCTCAAAGTGATGAGTGTCTCACAAGAAACCGCAGTTTCTACTGACATGAACACCGATATTTCGTCGGATTTTGAATACGGTAAGGGACGTGCTCAAGAAGATCCTTCTTCCTCGGCTGGACCTGTTGATCTTGAACCTTTTTGGAACTACTGAAGAAGATTCAAGAGTCTCATGTTCACTAATTACTGTCATTAAAAAGGTAAGAAAATGTATTCACCTTTTAGTCTGGTGTGTCAACGTTTGTATAGATTATTACAATCTCAACTTCCACTATATGTTATACTCAAAAAGAAACTAAAATATAATTTGGTATTTGGTGCTTGCTAGAGAGAGAGAGAGAGAGTCTATTGGGTACTATTTATAATAATTAATGAATTTATTTACGTGATCTAAGAGCTATTAGATCATTTTACCCTTTCACCATTGGTTTGTTTAGTGCTTCGACATTTGGAGTTCGAAGTCTTGAAAAAGTGAAAGTCATTCTTAAAAATGTTTTCATTTTAATGTTTACTTAGATAATAGAAGTTTTCCCATTTTGTCTATTAACAATCTAATATAGGTGATAACCGTTGACACATTATATAATTTGTTTTCGAATGAAAGAATATGCACCTTCCTATATTTAAAGTTGTAGATACAGTTCAAATGACTATAAAACGTTGTGATTTGTATTCAATTCAAAACAAGAAAAGTAAACATGGTTATTTGTACTAGTATAGACACTATATCCGAATTCAAACGCTGTAGATTGTGTGGATTATCGACAGAAAATTACAATTTTAAGAGATCTGCATATCTTTAGCTACAGTTTAGTTTATTGTGTTTCTCGAAACTATTTTGTCTTTCAACAGAGATTATATTGAGAATTTATTTCAGCACTTTAAATTTTTGGGTCAAGAACTGAGACCGCTTTGGCGCTTACCATGGTGTTCACATCCACTGCAAATTTTGAATTCTAGACATGTTTGGTGTCTATTTTGTTTCATGTAACATGTTATTTTGATTTGTTACTAATAAAGTAATCTTTTGCCGAAAAAAAGACATTTAATAACCAAAGAATACAAATTATTTGGGTTTTCACTTATAACTGAGACTTGTTCTAACAAGTAGCAATAGTAATGTTCTAAAAGTATATTTATAAATATTGTAGGCTTGTAGCATTAGTAAGAAATGACTAATGAATTAATATACTGAGCATATACAATACTCATGCTTTCTTAAATCTCATTATAGATGTCAACAGATAAATAATCATATTGTTTGCTGTTTGGTAGAAACCAATCTTATTTTAAGCTTTACATGTAGAACATACAAAGTCAGAACCATTCATCTGAGTTTTAGAAGACCACAGAGTAGAGAAAAAGATGTTTGATGTTTGATTTATATTTGAACTTTCTACTACTGATATTGTTAAAAGGCATAAAAGTAGAGTATATTATGCATCCCCTATATGGTTTATTAAGATTTCGGGAATGTGTAAAGTGAAACACAATTTCCATGAACATCAAACCTAAATTTACGTAACGTATCAATTAGTAGAGTTTCAAAAGTATTCCGTTTCTAATACTACTGGAAAAAGCATGTGAGGAGAAATATTATATATAAATAAAAATCTAATTAAGGTTTACAATATCATTATAATATTTATATCAGTTTTGTTATTAAATAAGCCAAGCAGTTTTAGTAAGAAAGTGGGTTATATATTATAAAAATCTTTATAATTATATAGGAAATAAAAATAGGGATATATGATTCTAATAAAATAAATATATAATAATAATAATAATTAAACTTTGAAATGTTTATATTTAGCATTTTCTCAGTCCCTCTTGCCCTCGTTCCATGACGGATATATTCCGTTGTAAAGCTGTTATGCGTGATGCTTGAAATTTGTGTGTATTGTCCATATGTATTACGTAGCACATCTTTATATATATGTATATATATTATATTTTTTATGTGACATCATATGTTCTTATGCTGCCATATATCGTATATATAAGTAATTAGAAATTTAACTATTATTATATATGTATGGTAACATAACGCTTAGATTATTTCCAGTGGCTTCAAAATTTGATGATAATTTTTCTGTATGGGGTGAGAAGATACATGAGCATCACAAGAGTCACCAAATCAAGTAATAAAACTGCGAATCTATATCTGGCTAGAATTATTCATTGATGTTCATTGAAAGGTATCATATAACCACCATATATCCATATTATGTTTTAAACTTGGATAAAAATAATGATCCATATCCTTTTTCATGACACAATTCGAATAACCAAACAAAAGGTGAGGAGAGGTGGGAGAAGCACGTGATGGTATGATCATAACTAGAAATGAGATAAATATTGAGTCCCACACGACATCTTCATTAACCCATCTTTTTAATATACATTTTATCCCTCAAATGTTCATTTCTATTGATTTTCTCTTCCTTTTTTATTAAATACCTGGTACATATAATATATTAATTGTTCGTAATATCCTCCTATATATTTATTGACTTCTGTTGACGTGTCATTCATACATGCAATTTGAAAAAAAAATCCTTATAATTTCATTGATCAATGATTTTTAGTTTTTATTTATTTTAATCAAAACTAAAAAGGCAATCCAAGAAACAATTAATGTTAGTTACTAAACAATTTATATAATCTTATGCATAATCATTTATAGTATCTAATGATAGCAATTATGGAAATTTTATATAATACGTCATCATTTATTTTTATTTTTCACTAATAGTCTTTAATAAATTATATGAAGTATATTTTAAAAAGTAGTTAATAAAACTAATACACTAGCTTTATTTTTTATTATGAACAGTCGCAAAAGCTTTATTTTCCTATATAAGTCATCACATACCTATAAAACATATAATTTTAATAAAAACATATTATAATAACTATTAATCCATCATATAAAGAGTTTATAAATTATATAAATTAGTTTAAAATCATCTGTGGTGACTAATATATATTTTATAAAAATATTTTTATTGATTCATTTTTAATCATTTATAAAAGATATATAATAGTTTATAATTATACAAATATTTGGTAATCATTTTAAGGTTTTAAATCATCAATAAAGATTATTTTATCATTGATAATAGTTTACAAACCAATATATAAAGATCTAGAAAAACATTTATAAAGATTTATAAAACCATTTATAAGGAAGATTTTCTCAACATTTATAGAAGTTCAGAAAATATTTATGAAAGTTAACATGTTTGTAAATTATGTAAAATTAAAATCATCGATAAATATTTAGAAAAATATTTTATAAAAATTTTAAATCATTTTAAGTTTATAAATTATTTATCATAAATAAAAAAATTTTATTAAGTTATAAACCATTTATTAGGATTTATGAAAATATTTATAAAGATTTTAAAAATTCTGAGTAATATTTAATAAAATTTAAAATTTGTAATATTTTATAGATTATTTATAATCCTATAGTTTCCTTTATAAGAGGTTATAAAATGTTATCAAATCATAATCAATCGCAAATATTATTTTTTCAAAAATTCATCATTTCAAAACCTTTTCAAAAATCTCAAAAAAGTCATTTTGATTTTATCAAAAAGAAAAATAACCACAAAAACTGCATCAGTCATAAAACAATTCACAGAATATTATGAATAAAAGTATATTCCTAAATTTATGAAATTTTTTATATTCTTAACTTCCATTAAATTAATAGAATTCACATATGTTTTTTCTTAATAATTTTTGTGGGCGAAAAAATTGATTTACAAACCAATTAAACTATATATATATATATGTGTGTGTGTTCTTACAATAATGTTTTAAAATAATTTAATGAAATATTGTTTTGTAGAGGATGTAAAAAAATATAACTAGATACTACATAATCATATTTAAAAAATTAAAAGTATTAATAAATAAAAT
The DNA here is from genome assembly GCA_016432835.1 of Brassica nigra. Lineage (NCBI taxonomy): Eukaryota > Viridiplantae > Streptophyta > Magnoliopsida > Brassicales > Brassicaceae > Brassica > Brassica nigra. The sequence goes on along the minus strand of CM028247.1, from coordinate 6,638,379 downwards.
ATGTTTATTAAAAAGTAATCTACCTAAAATTTACTTCAGTTTTAAAATATCAAATATATTATTACAGGTCAAAATTATAAAATATTATATTATATTAAATTTTAAAAATTATTTGTACCCGCAAATTTTCGGGCAACCACCTAGTATTATTAAAAAGGCTCAACCGTTATCGTTATTTTATAAGCTACATTTTGTAACATTCCTAATTTGTCGATGAAATTAGGGTACGTGGACATTTTGATTTAAATACGAACTCAATTTGGTTTGGTTTATATGGGTATCAAAAATGAACCAAAGTCAACCTAAATTAGTTTGGTATGGTTTGTGTTTGGTTTAGTTTGGTTTTAGTTTGGTTTGATTTATATTCAGTTTGGTTTTAGCTCGATTCAGTTTAGTTTATGTTTGGTTCAATTTAATTTTGTTTTGTTTGTGTTTGTTCAGTTTTAACTTTTTAATTTTTTTAGTTCAGTTACAAAAAAATAATTTATAAAATATAAACAAATCATATTTTACACTAAATTATTATTTTTTCATATTTAAACGTAAAGGTAAACATCACAATAAAATAAAAAAGATGTAATTAATAATTTTATATTATTATCTTAAACCTAATATAAATATGACAAGTATTTTTAGGTTTTAATATTAATGTATGAGATTCATATTTACATTCTTTTATTTTATTTTTAATTGTATTTATTCTATTCATTTATGTATAAAATTATGTTTAGTTGTTTAGATTAAATGGTTAAATTTATTAAATCTTAATATTATTAATTATTTAATTAATCGAATTAAAAATATTTTGATTTTTGGTTTGATTAGGTCTAAAACTAAATCAAACTGAACTATTTGGATTGATAAAATCTTTGAGCTAAATGGCTTATACATATATTTGCTTAGTTTGAGTTGGTTTGAGTCTGTTTGTGTTCGGTTAGATTGGTTTGGTTTAGCTTGAGTTTTTTTCCCACCCCTAGTGGTGGATTCGAAAGGCTTAAATTCAATGGGGAAGCCAGCTTTTTGGGAAGAGTGTCATATAACCTAGGTAGATTATATATATATATATATATATATAAATCCTTGCTTCCATTTTAATAATTGGAAAAATATTGCAAAAATAGTTTATTGATTTCTATAATATATGTTAATTATGAATTTAACCAACCTAAGAAATTTAGCCAGTTCCATCACTGCTTACAAATATAGATTTAATTATTTATATCATTAAAATATTCTTAGTTTTAGCAGTTTTTCTTTTTCTTATTGTTAAGCATGATCCGGCCTTGAACCATGCGTAGTGAAACATTTGCAACAGGTCCTCAAAATTTTCGGAAAAAATTACATGAACATAAATCCTCAAAAATTTTTTTAGGCTCCCAAATTCGTAAAAAAAAAAAATTGCATAGACATTGCAACAAGCTCCCAAAATCTCAGGGCCAACCTAATGATTACTATAAGAAAATAAGCCAATTTATATTTATTTACCAAAACCCTTTATAGCCGGTTCCCAAACTTAAAAGAACACTTGGATTAAAATTTTGTATTTTTCTACTTTGGGCTGCGTATATCTTAAAATATTACGTTCAAAATTAATTGCGGGTTTTACATGGATACGTACACGCACATGTCATAATTAGATGTTAATTGTTCACCGGTTTATTTCCACTTACGAACCAAATGTTAGTTCATCTTTGTTCCTAATCTAATAATCATATAAAGCTCGGTACACGAGATTTTGTTTTTCCTTTCAGAAATATACTACAAATGATATTAACCCTTTATCCACTTAATGAACTTAGTAAAATGATTGAAAGAATCCACTTTAGACCTAAATAGTTCTTAGGTATCTAATAACTGTAGTTATTAGATTATTTTTTCAAAATAGGGTTTCTGTTGTTTTTAACCATTTCAATGTAATAAATCATATATCCTTAGATGTTGAAATTCAAACCATATAGGAAACGCTAAAATCCAAAACTAAACGCTAAAAGCTCAACAAAAACCATTTATGCCTACGAAATGGAAATCACGAAAGCTAGCCGTAAATGAAACAATATGCTAAAGATGTAAACTTTAACCATATAAGTGGGCATCATTAAAAAAAAAAAGTGGGCATTCACACAATAATCAAGAACTCTAACGTATTTAAAATGGATCCTTATCTTCATATGCAAGAAGCAAGAACTCTATCGTAGATAATAAGGCCAGCCCGAGGCCAATATAAACTGGCCCATTCAGTCACTGAATCTTCATACGCAAAACAAAAATAACACTAGTACTAGCAGGCCACCTAAGTGCTAAATCATACTCATCCATTCCTAAAATGTATGATGTTTTAAAAAACTTTAATGTTTCAATATATAAGATGTTTTCATTTTTCTAGATAACTTTTACTTTATTAAAAACTGTGTGATCAATCATATTTAATCATCTATTCTATAATTGGTTAAATATCATTAATTTATTGTTTTAACTCTACTTTCCAGACAAAAATTAATTTTTCTCTCTCTAAACTACTATACTAATTTACACCAATCAAGTTCCGTTTTATTTGTTTAATTTTAGAAAACAGTCATGAAACACTATCAATATTTTATTAGATGGCTTTTATACTTAGTTACAATGAGAAGATTACACAAACAAATTAAGAGTATATCTTGGAGGAAATTCATATAGATGATTATTATTGAAATCATATATTAAGAAACGGTCATCTGACATCTTCATTACTTTCTTTTATACTTCTAATTATTTATTTTTGATTCGAGAGAAGATCCGATTTAAACCACCCTCGTCTGTTCGATCAATAAAAGGCGATCATCATCTTCTTTTCTCGTGAACCAAAACCTACAGATTAGATAAATTGAAGATTTTAAAAGCACAAAATTTCTTAATAGCATAAGGTAAAATTTAAACTGATGTGAGATAACGAGGATGATTGGTTGGACTTTATCTCCTTACTTTAGCTTTATTTATTTTTAAAGCACTAAACTTAACCAATCATGTTGTAGTTTTATTTTTTTAATCAAAGCCTACAACAAATTTCTATTAACGTGTATCAATCATGCTTTAGCTTTATTTTTAAAGCTACATCAAAAAAATTAAAGTAAAGTTTATTCTTATGTATTTTAGGCAAAACACCTACATCTTTATTTTATAGGCTGTAGAAACTGTAAAATGAAAAAAAACTATCTATAATATCAAATTAATTAGATAATCATAATTAAAATATCTATACATATTTTAATTTAGTTCTGTGTGTTTTCAAAATTATTCGAATATTTTAAATCACATAAAATATTATTCACATATCATATTTTAAATAACAATAAACTTTGATAATTTATAAAAATCATTAATATAAATTATTTTAGTGGATAAAAAATAATTACTTTATATATACATCACATATATTATTTTGAAATATCTACAGCATATAACTTACAGCTACAACAAAAGTCTCTGCAGTAAAATCTACAGTAACAACTTTACAGCTACAATCAATTTACCTACGGCAAAACTTTTACAACTAAATTTTTACAGCACATTCGAACCAATCATCACCAATGTCTATATTTATTTAAGAATAACAAAATGCAAATAGTAGAGAACCACAGACTGTTACCATGGCATAGACAGCCCCCACCTTCCATTATTTCATTGCTTTTCATTTTTTGTTTCTATCTCAGAAGGAAACCTTGAAAGTGTGGTTTTCAGCCAAGCCAAATTCACTCATTATGTATATATATAATTGCAGTTTGAATAAACCAACAGGGGTCACCGTGTTCTTGTGTGACTGAAACATTGTCTTCTTTAAAATAACCAATACATCAAGTGCTAATCATTTAGTGGTAAAGTACTTGATGACAATATGTAAATTTGCTTTTTCCTTGATTCCTTTTTCACTGGAAACACTATTATATCTGTTTAGGCTATTCAAAAGCTATTTATATTTACCCTATGAAAAGCTAATCAAAATTTGGTTTAAAACTTTAATATTTAAAGAACATAGACAACAATAACCAATAATTAATATGGGTATAATATATGTTTGTCTATGACTTTTACAACAGTTTATGTATAATTAAAGTTTTTTTTATAATCCGGAGGTATTCGGCGGACCAAGACCCAATTGATTAGTTTTCTGAGAGTTTGTTCACCCAAGTTTGAGAGACTGTTGTTTTTGGTAGAAATTAAATATTTATGTCAGCTAACCACACAATTGAGTAAATGTGAATTTGATACTAAATTTTAAATCTCAGGTGGTTATCACCTTTCAACCCCGCCGACGACGCTTATGTGGTTTGTAATTAAAGTTGTGAAAAAGTTGAATTGTAGCATAACTTAAACTTGGATTCATTTTCTCTAATGAATTAATACCAATGAAAGCTATCGTAATTGATATCATGGAGACTATTTCGGGTCTCTTTTTCTAATGTCTCTTTTTCTGTTTTCTCCGCATCCTTTACTAAATAGTCAGTTCAGGTCGTAATAACACGAAAATGACAACTTGATTGTAAAATAAATGAAGGACTTTCATCCATATTTGTGAACGAAAACTGATGTATTTGAACATATTTTCTTTTTTTGTTCTGACAACAATGAAAAATACTTAGTATTTTTCAGAAACATACATTCCGTTTGATATTTATTTACGATACTAATATTTGTAATAATACTTATCGTCAAATGTTAAATAGTTATTAACTATTGAAAGCGAAAAATAATTGAGATGACAACGGACAGCACAATCGAAATCAGTGATCCCCGTTGTGGTCGTTAAATCCCTTTCGATGTGAAAGTAGGAATGTATTCTTTTCTTATTTGTGAAGAAAATATTTATTTTACATGTTTAAAAAGGAAAAATCTTTTTTAAAGCTTCTTCAATCGATTTTATTTTTGGGAGTGGGTGGCTGTTTCCCACGTTTGGGCTTCAGCTACATGGTCCCAAACGAATGGCTAAAGTTACTGTATTACCTCAACTAATAGATTTTTTAAAAAATCACTTTCGTTTATGTCCTTTTTATTTCAATATAACTAATACACTGACCAATGGATCACGACCTAAATACAAACGATCTATGTCGGTGTGCATTTGTATTTCCCAAATTACTGTGGTCTTTAGTCACTTCTCAGTGTGGAGCTTTCTTTCTCAAATGCTATGCGTGATGTGTCGGCTTTTAGTTGAATAGTGAATTGTACTTGGGTGGGTTTCTAATAAGTATATGGTGTGATTACTGTCGTTCTGGAAATTCCTCCAATGCCAAGATGGTAGGAGGATGGAATAACGTGTCCAAAAACTGCCGATGACAGAAGAAACTTTACAATATATACGTACAATAAACCTATAAATTCGTGTGATAAGCATGCAGATGGTCAAAATGTTACGGTGGTAGTAAAATACTTAGTCAAAAGTTGGGAAGAAAGACCTGGATCAGGATCTGATCCGATATCAGCTATGTATCTACTTTGAAACTCTGAATACCCAAAGAGCCACATCAAGATAATAAAATCTTTAATCCGCTAAAACCGAATCTAGATTCAAATATCTTGATTTTCAAGTTTAGATATCCACATCTAGATTCGTTTTTAATATACTAAAATTTTATGTTTTCTTAATTTTTTTAATATATTGATATTTTATAAAATTTATAATATTATATTTTATTATATAAAATATTGTATAAATTTTAATTTAAAAAGAAAACAAAAAAAACTTTATGGATCTTAATCTAAATTCGGATATCTATGGATGTCAAATATTTAGATGAATATTCTATAATCGGATCTCTGAAAACCACATCAGAATTATAATAGTGAAAACACGAATTTGGTGGATCCAAAGATATCCATAAATTTATGGATATCTAGGTATATATGTTACATGCTTAAAAAGCATTGAGAATATTTGGTTGAGTATTTTAGCTATAAAAATAAAATAAATAAAGAAAAGAGAGAAGAAAGGTAGAGAAGCTCCAGAGACTAAGGTGATAATTGATAATTGCTTTAGAAGTATTGTAGAATTTTTTTACAGCTAAATTTTTTTAAAGCACAAAACTTTTCCAATCATGTTTAAAATTTTCGTTTAAGGGAGTGATTGGTATTGGCTGTGAGTGCTCTACACAGCCATAATTCTCTACACAGCCATAATTCTCTTTAGAGCAATAAAATAAAAGCAATCAAATTTTATTAATAAAAACTAAAGCTAGAGTCCAAAATCTTTAAAAGGAAATATATTGGCTCTAGAAATCAATTTTCTATAGCTTTAAGGTTAGTGCTTTTGAAACTTTGAAATAAACCTATAGCAATATAATTTAAAGCTAAAACCATAAAATCTACGGCTTAAATTTTAAAGCAAAAATCCAAAGCTACGGTCTCTACTAATCAACCCCTAAAGCTAATCATCAGTTAAGACCAAGAAAACGATCATCGAGGTGAGTTCCAAACTGGTGAATTTTACGTTGAGAACCACCACCACACATAAAGAGAACCATTTCTTTAATACCAAAAGGTCCAAAACAAAACAAAAAACGAAGAGATCAAGTAGATAAAAAAAGTAGATAACAAGTTTTTACCAAATTAGTCAAAAGAAGTCTTTTACCAATAAGAAAATAGATAACAAGTTTTTCCATTTGTTTAAGAAATGAAAATACATAAAAGTGATACGGGGACTTTAGAGAGATCCGGATACGAAACAGTTTCACACGATGCTATATGGCCATGCTATAAAGAACTTTTTTTATTATATTTTTATCAAGGCCATGCTATAAAGAACTATGTTTTGAATTACATGAATAGATGGTTCATTAGTGGACTGCACTTTTTAAGGATTAGCCTAAGTTTTTGATAGATTTGGAATACTGGAGATTAATCAAAAGAAAAATACAGAAAAAAGAAATGAGAATATGAGAGAGATTGTTCATAAATATATAGGTGATAATGTGAGAGATGGTAAGCGACGAACAATATATAATATAACAACAAAAGTGGCAGCTTTAGCAAAAATGTAAACCAACAAAAGTGGCAAACAAATAGAGGACCTACGTCGGAAATAATTCGTGATGTTACAATATCCTCTCAATCATCGACAATGATTTTAATTTTCTATACTTTGCAAGCACTGTTCTTGTTAAAATATACAGTAGAAACTCTATAAATTTATAGTCTATAAATTAATAAATACTATATATTAATAAATTTCATCGATCCTAGATCGAACTAATGTAAATTTGATACAATTCGATAAATTAATAAGATAATAATTTTTAATAACCTTATGTAAATATATAGTCCTAATATAAACATAAAATAATAATAATTAGTGTTCATAACGTTTATATAATATAATCAATATATTGCATAGTTTATTTTTTCATTCATAGAGAAATTTATTTTTATTATTTACCGTATACGGCAAATAATCAAATAAAAAAATTTAAAATTAACTATTTGCCATATGTATACATAAAATCCATTAAAAATATAAAAATCTAAAATGAAAAATTTCTGTAAATTAATAAAATATCAAAGTTCCAGTATTATTAATTTATAGAGTGTTTACTGTATAACTATATAAATATATCCCACATAGGAGTGTTAAAACGAGGTATAGCTCATGAGCTAGCTCAGCTCAGCTCAATAATTCATGAGCATGATCACTATTTTTAGGCTCATCTAATAAATGAACTTAATGATCGAGCGTAAATTAGATCACGAGTTATATGAACGATCTTAAATGAACATGAGCTATCTCATGAACTTGGTCATTTTTATATTTAATATATAAATATTATATATATGTGTGTGGGTGTGTGTGTGAATGACTTCTATATTTCTTATGTAAGAAAAGATAGTTTCTATACTAATCATATTTATCTTCTAGTATTAAAAGTAAAACCAAAAGTTTTAAATACATACAAAATGTAAAAAATATTGATATCAATTCTCATATCATATAACTTTAGAATTAAAATATAAAATATTTCTAAGACACTCTTGCGGAATATATATCTTTATGAGTTGAATAGATGAAGAGTTTGAAGATGAATCATCTCAAAACTCTTATGTGAAATAGAGTTTTGGATCAGTGATTTAGCTTTGATATAATATATTATTAGGTGCTGATTTTATTCAGTGTTTAATATTAATATTTTGGATTTTAATATTTAAATTATATTATAAAAATTAATCTATATTTTATTTTTGATTATTTTTATAGTATTTATTTTTTTATACTTGATCACGAGTTGACTCATTTAACTCATGATCTAGATGATCTGAGTTCGAGTTTACATATTGACGCTCATATAATAAATGAACTGAGTTGAGTTAGCTCATGAAAGACACGGGCTCACTATGAGCTGAGCCGAGTTGAGCGAGTTAGCTCATTTTGACACCCCTAATCCCACATCATGCAGGATAAGGTTCCTTGGGCAATATATATGTGATGTGGTAATCCTCCTCTCTTGAATTAGCTTTTGAGTGTGTGTTAGGCCCATCACTAATATGATATCAGAATCTATAATAAAAAATCCAGCAGATAATTTTCCATATAAATAGTTTCTTATCTATGTAGCATGTATAAGTGGTCTACTTTGCTGTGGTATTTCCGAGATGTTGAGCTTGGGCTATTTCCATTAGACAGTTTTCTATCCATGTCCCGAGAAGAGCTATTAATATATCTCACATCGTGTGGGATGAAGTTTCTTAGGCAATATATATGTGACGTGACAATCTTTCACTCTTGAGTTAGTTTTTAAGTGTGAGTTAGATCTGTCATTAATAAATTACGAGCTGGCTTTGACATTAATCGATATATTATTCAATAATTTATCTACCAAAGTATCTATTAACATTATATATAGAGTGAGTATAGCTCATAAGCTCACCACCATGCATCAAACATTTCACGCCTCTTAGCTCTAAATCATACGCTTCTTTATTATGTTCTAAGTATTAATTATATAATATTACAAGGATATATATTGAAAGCAAAATTTGGAGTAAACGTGAAAAACATGAAAACACTTAGCAGCTCTGTGGGTAAGACCCAAGAGCGTTTCTCGATAAGTCTCATATTCAGCTGCATCAGAGTTCTCATCAACAGATCTATTTCTTTCTTATCTTATTAGAAGTTTTCCTTTGAAATTTCACTTTATTTCTTCAAGTATCATTTGCTTTCTTGGGGTTTTTGAGAGGTTATATGAAATTTTACCTATTATAGTGTTCATATATACCGGAGAAAAATGTCCAGAAAGCCGTGTTGTGTCGGAGAAGGTCTGAAGAAAGGGGCATGGACCACCGAAGAAGATAAGAAACTCATCTCTTACATCCACGAACATGGGGAAGGAGGCTGGCGCGACATTCCCCAAAAAGCTGGTTAAATATATCTATGAAATTCTATACATGTTTATTAGTAATTTTTGTATGAAATTCTTGTGATGATTATGGTGTGTAATTAGGGTTAAAAAGGTGTGGAAAGAGTTGTAGACTGCGATGGACTAACTACCTAAAACCTGAGGTCAAAAGAGGCGAGTTTAGTTCAGAGGAGGAACAGATTATCATCATGCTTCATGCTTCTCATGGCAACAAGTATGTTACTATATGTTTATATTTGTGTGTATGCATCCTCGAATGAATAATGAAATGCATGAAAAAGTTTCATATTATACGAGCATTATTAATTAATATGTTCTCTTCCATGAAATGCTTCTAAAAATGAATCATACTAATACAGTCTTTGGTCTCTCAATCTCTCTTCTTGCCTTTAGGTGGTCAGTCATAGCGAGGCATTTACCTAGAAGAACAGATAACGAGGTCAAGAATTACTGGAACACGCATCTTAAAAAACGTTTGATTGAACAGGGTATTGATCCCGTTACTCACAAGCCACTAGCTTCTAATTCCAACCCTACTGTCCCCACGCCGCCAGAGAATTTGCATTCCCTTGCTGCGCCTAGTTCCGACAAGCAATACTCCCGGTCGAGCTCAATGCCTTCCCCGTCGGTTACCGAGTTTACCAACAATGATGGGACGCCGGTTCAAGGCGGTTCCTTGAGTCACAAGAAACGTTTTAAAAAATGGAGTTCTACATCAAGGCTTTTGAACAAAGTTGCGGCTAAGGCCACTTCCATCAAAGAAATATTGTCGGCTTCCATGGAAGGTAGCTTGAGCGCTACTACATTACCATATGCAAGCTATTCTAATGAAGAGGATGGTTCCAACGCGTTCCTGACAAATACTCTCGTCGAGTTCGATCCCTTCTCCCAATCATCGTTGTACAGTCTGCATGAGATCAACGCTACTTCTGATCTCGATATGGATAACGATTTCTCACATTTTTTTGAAAAGCTAGGGAGAGATGACCACAACGAGGAGAACGATATAAATGTCGAGTATGGTCATGATCTGCTGATGTCCGATGTGTCCCAAGAAGTCTCATCAACAAGCGTTGATAATCAAGACAATATGCTTGGAAATTTTGAGGGTTGGTCAAATTATCTTATTGACCATGCTGATTTTACATATGACGCGGAGTCTGATTCACTCGAAAAGCATTTCATATTGTGAGCTAAGTGACTCAGCCCAAACCCATTCAGCTGGCCCATATCAAGCATGAAACAGATCAAGAATACAAGAGAAGAAGAATGGGCCTTAGTGCACAATGGCCCACATCTGCCGTAAGAAACAAGTCGGTGAAAGCAAGGAGTATAAAAGAATTGACTTGAGCCTTAGGGTTTCTTACGTTTATTCTTGTTGTTGTTAGCTGCTGTTCTATCTTGAGGTTGTGCTTGAACACCTGAGATTGTGACAGAGCAGAGAGAGAGAGGTTCATTAGTGCTTGTAACTCCTATTTGATTCTAGTGAAGTTTGTGGGCAAGAGATCCCACACGAGACGTACTGGTTGAGGCCAGGAACTCGTTAAATTGCTTGTGTTACTAAACTAAGTTCATAAATCTAGCTCTAACGATCGTACTATATCCTTCACAAGTGGTATCAGAGCGTAGGTCAGAGCAGATCAGAAGGCTACAAGCAGGTTTTCGATAGAGTCAGGAGGAGAGTTCAGGGTTGTTACTTATCTTTGCTGGAAGTAAGGAGATCCGGATCGCAGGGTTTGAGTTCGAAGGTCCTTGAGTTGTTACCAAAAAAAAAAAAACAAGTTCAAAGACTAGTCAGATATGGAACCCGTAAAAGGAAAATTTGAAGTTGAAAAATTTGATGGTAAAGGAGATTTTGGCTTATGGAAGCACAAGATCTTATGTCAGCTAGAACTAATGGGACTCGACTGCTCTAACTGATGGTAAGGTTTCTACATCAGATTCACCTAAAGCAGAAGATGAGGAAGATGAATCAGCTGATAAAGGTAGCGAAAAAGAATCTAAGCCGGATCCAATGGCTGCAGAAAAGAACAAGAGGGTTAGAAGCTTGTTAACTATGAGCCTTGGGGATAAGATTCTTAGGAAAGTAATAAAGGAGAAGACAGCTCTTGACATGTGGAAGGCGTTGGAGAGAAACTATCAAACCAAGTCCTTGCCTAATAGAATCTATATGAAGCAAAAATTCTATAGTTTCAAGATGGAAGAAAACAAGAGCTTAGATGAGAACTTGGACGTTTTCCTAAAGCTAGTCTCAGATCTAGCAAGCGTGCAGGTTAACATCTCAGAAGAAGATCAAGCGATCTTCTTGCTTAACAGTCTGCCTAAGGCGTATGAGCAGATGGCTCAGTCTCTAAAGTACGGAAAAGGAAGAGACACTATCACTGTTGAGGAAGTAACTGAATCTGCATACTCTAAAGAAGTTGAGTTAAAGGAGGCAGGTCAGCTAAACAAGGCCAAGACAGCATCTGAAGGTCTATTCGTAGGACAGAGAGGAAGGTCTGAAAGGAGGTCTAACAGTGGCTATGCAAAAGGCAGATCAAAAAGCAGAGGAAAATCCCAGATGAGGTTTAAGAAGAAGGGATGTTTCGCATGTGGTAAGGATGGACATTGGAAGAGAGATTGTCCAGACCGTCAAAATCAGAAAACGGAGGATTCTGCAAACGTGGTTACAGAATTCAAGAAGCCGTTGGTACTCACTGCAAGCATTCAACGCCCTAAGGATGAATGGGTGCTTGATTCAGGAGCAAGTTTTCACATTACTCCTAACAAAGAACTACTTTATGACCTAGAGGAGTTCAAGGGAGGCAAGGTGTTGATGGGAAACAATACTGAATGTGATGTTCAAGGAATGGGGAAGATAAAAATCTTGAACTCAGACGGCTCAGTGATCATTCTCACAAAAGTGAGGTACATGCCATCTATGAGTCGAAACTTGATCTCATACGGATGTTTGGATAAAGCTGGATGTCGCTACGAAGGAAAAAATGGAATGATTCAGTTCTACAAAGGAGATCAGAAGGTGCTTGCTGGAATATACAAGGATGGTTTGTATTACTTGGACGGAATAGTCACTAAATCAGAGGTTGTGGTTGCTAAACTCGACACTGATTTGACAAAGGTATGGCACTCTAGACTGGGTCATATGAGTCAGAAGAATATGGATGTTTTGGTAAAAGAAGGATACCTAACAAAGAAGGATATTCAGACTCTAAGCTTCTGCGAAAGTTGTGTTTATGGTAAGGCTCACAAGTTGAGTTTTCCTAAGGGGAAACATACGTCCAAAGAGATACTGGAGTACATACATTCTGATCTATGGGGATCGCCATCAGTGACTCCAAGTTTAGCAGGCTGTCAGTACTTCATCACTTTCATTGATGACTATTCACGGAAAGTGTGGATATTTTTCTTAAAGACTAAGGATGGTGCCTTCCAGAGATTCAAAGAATGGAAGATAAGTGTTGAGAATCAGACCAAGAAAAGCATTAAGTGCTTGAGGACTGACAATGGGTTAGAGTATTGTAACTCACAATTTGACACTTTATGCAAGGAAGCTGGTATTAAGCGACATAAGACATGCACCTATACACCCCAGAAAAATGGTGTGTCCGAAAGGATGAACAAGACTATTATGGAGAAAGTTAGGTGTATGTTATCTGAAAGTGGAATGGAAGAAAGGTTTTGGGCTGAAGCTGCATCAACTGCAGTATATTTGATCAACAGATCTCCAAATTCCTCAGTAAATTTTAGACTGCCTGAAGAAATCTGGTCAGGAGATAAACCAGACTTGAGCAATCTAAAGAGATTCGGATGCACAGCCTATGTGCACGTGAGACAAAGCAAGACAAGTCCTAGAGCAGTGAAAGGGAGTTTTGTAGGCTTTCCTCAAGGAACTAAAGGGTTTCGAGTTTGGTTGCCAGAAGAAGAAATATGCACCATAAGTCGAAATGTGACATTCAATGAAGATGAGTTGTTCAAAGACATAAAAGAAACAGCTCAAGAAGATAGAGAACAAGAAGAAGGAACTCCAGAGAAGAAGGTTAAACGAGTTACATTCAGTCCAAAATTAATTCAAGGACCTTCAAGTAATGTTGAGAGTGAGAAAATCCAGCTCAAAGTGGAGTAACTTCACATACGAAAGTGAGTCGACTCAACCGAAAGAAAATGAAGCTTCAGAAACTCAGGAAGAGCAAGTTGATTTGCATAACTATGTTCTGGCTAGAGACAGGGTTCGAAGAGAAAACAAATTACCATCTAAGTATGATGATTATGACATGGTCGCATATGCATTAGCTGCTGCAGAGGACCTGGATATTGATGACCCTAAGACGATTGAAGAGGCTAAGAGGTCTAAGTATTGGAAAGTGGCTAAAGGCGATGGAAGAAGAAATGAGTTCTCTAGACAAGACCGGTACATGGCTGATCGTTGATAAGCCAGAACAGAAGAAGATCATTGGATCTAAGTGGGTTTTCAAGTTCAAAGAAGGAATACCGGAGTGGAGGAACCTAGATTTAAGGCTAGACTTGTTGCTCAGGGGTTCTCACAAGTGGAAGGTATTGATTATACTGAAGTTTTTGCACCAGTAGTGAAACATGTCTCGATTAGAATCATGCTTTCGGTGGCTAATGAAGATTTTGAGCTTGAACAACTTGATGTTAAGACTGCTTTCTTGAATGGAGAATTGAGGAAGAGATTTTCATGAGTCAGCCAGTTGGATTCGTGGAAAAAGGAAAGGAAAAGAAAGTATGTCTATTGAAGAAGTCCTTATATGGACTAAAACAGTCCCCTAGACAGTGGAATAAGAAATTTGATGAATTTATGAAGACTCAAGACTTTCGCAGGAGTTTATATGATCCATGTGTCTACATAAAAGGTTCACAGATTTCAGAGATGGTCTACTTACTTATCTACGTCGATGATATGTTAATTGCCTCCAAGGATTTATCTAAGATCAAGGAACTGAAAGAAAACTCAAGAACAGATTTGAGATGAAAGACATGGGAGCGCTAGTAGAATTTTGGGGATGGACATTATCCGAGATAGGAAGAACGGATGGCTTAAGCTATGTCAAAGGAGTTACCTGGAACAAGTTCTAAGAACGTTTAATATGACTGAAGCCAAAGCAGTGGTCACACCAACAGGAAGTCAATATAAGCTACGAAGTCTAAATGAAGAAGAACTGAGAACAGAAAGAGAATTGATGAGTGAAATTCCGTATGCTAGTGCAGTTGGTTCTCTAATGTATGCAATGGTGGGATCAAGACCTGACTTGGGATATGCAGTGGGTTTAGTCAGTAGATATATGGGAAATCCAGGAAGAGTTCACTGGGAAGCTGTTAAGTGGATTATGAAGTATCTTAAAGGAACTTCGAGTTTTGGCCTAAAGTTTACTAAGAACTCTAACTTTAAAGTGGAGGGCTTTTGTGATGCTGACTATGCAAGTGATCTGGATAGAAGAAGATCAGTCACTGGATATGTTTTTCAAGTGGGAGGAAATACTATAAGCTGGAGATCGGGTCTTCAACATATAGTTGCTTTATCGACTACAGAATCAGAATATATGGCTTTAACAGAGGCTGTCAAGGAAGCTATATGGTTGAAAGGATTTTGTGGTGATCTAGGGTTTCAGCAAGAAAATGTTAAGGTGTTTTGTGACTCGCAGAGCGCTATACACTTGGCCAAAAATGGAGGTTTCCATGAGAGGACCAAGCATATAGACACTCGATTGCATTTCATACGAGATGTGATTGTTCAAGGGGATGTTGTTGTTAAAAAGATACATACGTCTAAGAATCCAGCAGATTTTTTGACAAAGAACTTACCAGGAAATAAGTTCCGGGAATGCCTGGAGCTTCTGAAAATCGCCTGAGAAGATAGTGGTCCTTGCAGGTTCAGTTTTGTTGACGTTTGAGAACCTCGCAGATAAGGATAGAACATGGAAATCGTCAGTCAATCACATTGATCGAAGAAGAAAAAAAAAAAAGAATCGAGAAAAATAAATCTGTTCGGAAGGTTGTTACCTTGAAGTGTTTGGACAGTGGATGCAGCTTGTTGGTTCTGTGGCTGTAGCTGAACTAGGATGCACAGTGGATACAACAAAGAGCAGAGGATTTTTAAAGGCATTATAGTGAAGATATCTACACAAAGTATGCAGATCTTAAAAGAGTTGCTACCCCAGTGGAAATATTCATGATGATGCAAACTAGAGAATAAAAAAGGTAAGTGGAGGTTGGACCTATCACATTCTGGTTCTCTATGGAGTCTTAACGAGGAAGATAGATATGGATCAAGAACTGAGCTGTCTCTCAGACTCGACTGAAGGAGACAACCATGAACACATTTCTGAGGATTGTGTGATTCGAATGAATGTATAGAAACAGAGGAGATATCTCTTGGAGCTTGGACTCGAGATCGGATTCATGCATGGAAGAAACAAGAAGATATAAAGTCAGAAGTGAAAATCAATGGTATGGAGAAGGCGATAGCTGATTTTACCGAGATTAGAGACAACATCTATAATGAGTGGATGAGGAGTAGCTGGATTGACAGAGTATCGAGCACACGCTGTTAGAGGCGGATGTTGAGCTTCATTAGAACACGGAGAAGGAGGAGAAGGGCCGAAGGTGATTAATCAGGAACGAAGCTGGTTCACTGATTGATTTGGAAGAATCGATCGACAAAAGCCAAGGAACGGTTATCGGAGGCTGTCCAAGATCGCAAGGAGAGGAGCTGTGTTGGCGTCTTTCTCGACAGGGTTGGTGAGTCAAAGTGGAGATTGTGAGCTAAGTGACTCAGCCCAAACCCATTCAGCTGGCCCATATCAAGCATGAAACATCAAGAATACAAGAGAAGAAGAATGGGCCTTAGTGCACAATGGCCCACATCTGCCGAAGAAACAAGTCGGTGAAAGCAAGGAGTATAAAAGAATTGACTTGAGCCTTAGGGTTTCTTACGTTTATTCTTGTTGTTGTTAGCTGCTGTTCTATCTTGAGGTTGTGCTTGAACACCTGAGATTGTGACAGAGCAGAGAGAGAGAGGTTCATTAGTGCTTGTAACTCCTATTTGATTCTAGTGAAGTTTGTGGGCAAGAGATCCCACACGAGACGTACTGGTTGAGGCCAGGAACTCGTTAAATTGCTTGTGTTACTAAACTAAGTTCATAAATCTAGCTCTAACGATCGTACTATATCCTTCACACATATGAATCTTCATTTCCAACCAGAAAGGTTTCAGACTGTTTGAAACTTGCATGAACAGGAGGTGTCAGAGATTTCAGGGTTACTCCCAAGTGTAGGCGTTGTATATATGATGTTAAATAAGGATTGATCCTAAGTTTCCGCAATAAGTAAAAAAAAAAAGGTTGGAATTAGGGTTTCTCTGAGGATATGCATGTAATCTCGCGGATCAATTGGCAATTGATTTGCGCGGGACACTATGTTTTATAATACTAAAAATGTAATAAAGCTTGTTTTATTTATCGTATTCTAATTCATTATATCAGTATAACCGTTTAAAAAGAAAAAGTTAAACGTCCATTATAATCAGGCTGATTATAGTCATCAATCATGCACTCTCGTTTTTTCATACTCTTTTTATGATTAAATCACTTAGTTTTTCCATCTTTCCATGGCATGAAGGTGGTGGTATCTTTCGTTGGATTTGAACCGACCACAACGTTCTTTCTTTTCGATACATATCGCAGAATAAATAATACTATTATTTCAAAAAGATTGTAAACTAAACTTAATGAAAAAACTCAAATGAAAAAGACGTTCCAAGAGAAGTGTATGTGTGGTCCATAAACAATATAGTTTTTTTTTCTGGAAGGAAATCATAAACATAAGCAACAGATATGAAAGCTAAATATCAAGAGGTGAGGCAGATAATTGGATTTGTGACTCGACAGACATTGTCTTGATACATAATCGAATATTAGTAGTCATGTTTTAATTATAGAGTAAAAGTGCGGAAAATGGTCATGTTATACGTAACATATCGTGATATGTTCAATTCATACCCGATTTATATAAATGTGCAAAAATATACATATACTTTTAAAAATTTCAAATAACAGACTTGTTATTTATCTGTTAGCAAAATCATATACTAGTTGTCATATCATCTGCCACATAATTAAATTTTACTGATGTGAATGTTACGTCAGCTAATTTTGCTGATAAGGATGTCATGTGTACAAAATTATTTTTTTTAAACAAAATATTCGTTTTATATTTTTTAATGTAGAATTTTATAAAAAATTTCTTATTGAGTAAAATTAACAAAAATTAATTTAATAATTAAATTTTAATATTATAAAAGGTATATTAGTAAATGTTTTGATCCTATCACAATACCATTTTTATAAGAGTTATAATTATGTTGTAATGATTCAAATAATTAAATTTAATGCTAGTGTTGCAGTCGTTCTACTCTCATCAGCACAATTAGCTTATGAAGCATCCACGTTAGCAAATTTAGTTGATATGGCAGGTGATATGGCGATTGATGTATGATTTCGCCAAAAAATAAACAACAGATGTGTTACTTGAAATTTTCGAAAGTATATATATGTTTTTTTACTGTCGTATAAACCGGGAATGAACAAAACATATTACGATATGTTGGATATGATATGACCGTTTACACATAAAAGTACGTACTATCAAAGTATTTGTGTCAAAAATTGAAGATAACTATTACAACAAATCACACCTTATATTTTGGTTATGATTCTTCCATATATTACTTCATATTCTGGATATGGTTTTTCCATCTCCTTATGGTTTATTTTATTAATACATTTTATATATTATATTTTTATTATCTATAAAACACCTTAACCCATAAAAACATCAATATGTTAAAGACTCAATCTAATTCGAAAGAATCCTAAATAATATCAGTTTATTTATCACCAATTCTTTTTTAGTTTGAAACTCATGAAATTTAACATGATAATTTAAGAAGGGAATAAGTAATATATAAGACCATCTCAAATGATTCACACTATTTTTTCTTTAAAATAGAGTAATTCTATATAGTGTAAATCTGTAATAGAGTTGTGTTATACTCCAGTAATACTCTATTTTAGAGGGAAAAAAGTGATAAATAAATAAAAAATCAATTACTCTATTTATAGAGTAAACCCATTATTACTTTATTATAGAGTGAAATAAAGTATCATTTGAATATTTTTCTCTAATTCTATTTTAAAGTGAAAAATATAGTGGAATTGGAGATACTAAAGGATTTAGGAATTCTTCTTACCACTAATTGCTTTTAGGTTAGACGTATTAGAGACTAAATGTATTTGGAAAGGATCCTAAATAACATATAAAATAGATTGACCAATCCATTTATTTTCAATTGACTTTAGGTTGGAACTAGATGATGGTCCGCACCTTGTTTGAATAATATATATAATAATTTAAATTTTAATATAATTTTTAGCTTCAATCTAAATTATTAATAAGTTTCAAATATTAAGAAGCAGGAGATATAATCTATCTTTTATAATAAGGGTGCAACATGGATAATTTTTGGCAAAATCTTTATTTATTCTATCATAAAACTAAAATGTAAAAAAATATCATCGTCATAATAACTTAATAAAACTGTATTAATATTTTAAAATAACATAAATATAAATTTACAAATTAAACCATAATTACCAATTATCAGGAAAACCTATGAAATTAACAAAATATATAATAATAAAAACATATTTCTATTTAATTAAAATTTTCTAAACTAAAAGTAATAAATTATATATATCTAAAAGCAAGATTTTTAAAATTATAATAGCAAGAATTGTATTCTTTAGGCTCGTATTTTATTTATTGGGAAGATGATTTGGTAACATAAAAGGAGAAGAAAGTTTATTTTTATAAATAATATTAAACGATTTAATATTACTAAAGTAAACATAAGATGAACAAATATATAAAATTGTTGTTAAAATTTGATAATGCTCGTCAGAAATAATTATCCCTGAATATAATGAAAATATTTATTAAATTATCACTAAAATGTTTAAAAATCACAATTCAAAAGTTATTTATTAAAACTAATGACAATCTAAATCATAGAATATAACAAATAAACCTAAAATCATAGATAACATGACACTTAATCAAAACTGAAATTATTTTAAAATCTGTCAAATAAATAAAATTACCAATTAAAATTATTAATGTTACGGTAAATATATAAATAACCTAAATTATGGAGAATATGATAAATAAACAAAATTAAAATTATTAAAAGCATAACAAATAAGTAAATTAGCTAAAATTATGGAAAATATGACAAATAAACAATAAATAATGACAAATCATCAAAATTAGATAAAATCATGGAGAAGCTGACACATAAGCCAAATCACTTCATAAATAATAGTATAGCTATCAATTGATTCTAAGTTAAAATCTCATCTAATTTAACATAATGTATGTCTGAAATAATCCACTTAATTAGTGATTCAAGTCAAAGAAAAAGACGATAAGATTTTTTCACAATTTTAGTTTTGGACAAATGATTATGTGAGGTAAATAATGGCCTTTTGACTCACTCATCCATCAATGGTTTGATGAAATAAATAAATGAACGAATTGTAAAATGGCCCTGTGATCATGCAAAGAGGCACGGAAGACGAAACAATGCATTTTGCAAAGCCAAACCATCATGCAATTGACCCCATTCCCCTGGCCTCTGTCATTGATCCCTTACCTTTTCTACTTTTTCTACCGTTGTTTTGATTTTAATATTTGTTAAATAAAATTTCCTAAGTAATTGTATGCGTCACCATAACCTTTTTGTTCCTGGTTAAACTATCTTAAATTAAATGTTGAATGATAGTTTCATACAGACTAAATAAAAAAGATTGTTTATTTAGTTTTTGTATCTGTGAAGAGTGCGCAGGTAAAAACATAACTTGAAAAGCTAATGCAAAAACCATTGTTTTTCTGAAATTTAATGATGGGAACTTCGTTTGTCAAATCTCCTTTTTTTTTTTTGGAACAAAAATCAAATCTCCTTTTTGTATTGCCAATTAGGTGCCAACGATAGAATAGTATATATCACCTTAAAAGTTAAAACACGTTTGTGCAATACATTGGGAGCACTTTTCTTTGTTGTGGGCTGCTGGGCACGTGGTAGCGATTTTAAAAGCTTTTAAACTAATCTCTAATTTCCAACTCTCATCTTTATTTTTATTTTTAAATAGAATAAATATATTATACATATAAATTTGATTTATGTTTATAACGTAGTTTCTCTATTTTAAAATATAATATAAAATGCTAATTTTTCAGAAAATAGAAAGATAAAGTTTAAATTTTTATATACTTAAAATTTAAAGAAATTTGTTCATAGAGATACACATTACAACAAATCGATTTATACAATAAAACATTTATTATTTTAGAGAAAAACATAAAAATAATTTGCAGATGATGTAACATAATATAAATGATTGTACTACTAGTTTTTTTTTTGTTGGCTGCTTATTTTCTTAGATTAAGTTTTGATTAGACGAATCGTTTCTCTGTAGATCACTTCGATGTGATAGTATCTGATCTATATGGGAGAAGTAAAATCTTTATTCCTAACATCTTTTGTTAGTTGGTCCGCATGACCATTCTCGCTTCATGGAATATGAAACAAATTTGCACTCTAAAAATTATCCTGTAAATTTTGGAAAGCATCAATACTCGAAACAAAAGCTGACTAGTCTATCAGGTTCATAGTTATATTTACTAAGTCTGAGTAATCCATTTCGTAGCGGAATGAAGAGATTTTCATGTCTTTCATACATGATGTCGTCCAAAATAGTCCGTCGAGGTAGGTCTGGACGTTCAGGTCTGTTCTTCTCGGGTCCGAGTCGGTTTACGTCTACAATTAAAATATCTATAAAATACTCGTAATTTTCGGGTACGTATTGGGTCTGGATTGGATTCGGATATTTAGAATTTGAAAAAACACGAAACACATAAACATCATAAATTTTAGTCAAATTTGTCATATATATCTAAATTTTTACAAAATAAATTAAAATAAACCATAATAATTAAAATAAAAAATATTTTTAAACTCTAAATGTTACATTTAAAGCTTCATATTACTTTAAAATGTTACAGAAGCAATAACAAAGATTGTCAACAAAAATATGTTTCAACTAAATCATTAAATAAAATATAGAAAATAGAACACAAAGAAAATCATAGTTTTAGATATTTATGTTTTTAAATCGGTATGAATCAGTTTTTTGGTCCGGATCTATTCGGGTCGGTTTTTTTCGGGTCCGGATCTATTCGGATCGGTTCTTTCAGGTAGAAGAATTTTGGATCCAATAAGTACTTGTAAATTTTTGGTTCGATTTGGGTTGGATATTTTCAGATCGATTTCGGTTCGGATTTTTGGATACGGATAAAATGTATAGTCCTACGCCCAGTTGTAGTAGTTATCTCACAGAAAATAGTGTGATTACAAAAAAAAAAAAAAATTGAAAGTGAAGTAATGAGGATAGAAAATCGGGTGATTTATAATAGTGTATTGAGCCCAAACCACTACACGATGGTTATTGTTAAGTTGGGCTCTAGTTCTACTCATATGCCCACCCAAGACAGAGAATTGTTGCAGCGAAAAGTGAGAGACGTTGTATTAATTGACCCTTTAATAAATACTAACCACTTTGTAAATGTAATTTGATACTCCCTACATATTCATTCACTTTTACGAGGTGATGTGAATCAGTTAGATAATGCAGTTATCACACACAGAAAAAATCTTGGAAACAATCTTTCTTTGACCAGCGATTTGAATCTTCTCTATATATATCTCTTTGTAAAATAGCAAATGTACATTCACTTCCTTTCCTTAATAGTCTCAAATCTCAAGTTATTGAACAAAAACCACACTAGAAAATGAGTGGAAAGAGCGGCAGCAGCGGTGGAGGAAAGAGCGGTGGCAGTGGAGGAGGAAAGAGCAGTGGTGGGAGCGGTGGCGGTGGAGGAGGAGGTTATATGGTAGCACCAGGTTCAAAAGGTGGTGCCTACATCTCAAGAGGTGGATTTGAGAGTAACCCTCAAGCGTACTTTAGTAACTTGCATGGTAGTGGACAGAGCAAGAAGTGAATTTGTGTGTTCTACTACTACTAGTACTACAAGCATGAATTGTTTTGTCTAATTAAATAAAATGTAATGAAGTCTAAATAAGTTCTGAATAAAATGAGATTTTAGTCCTTATAATTTGTGTTATTGCTACTTAATCTGACTTATTAATTAATCCAAAAATATATACGCAAAAGTTAATAATTGATATTTGTTCTTTTATTTATTTTTAGTTGAAGTTTATTTTTTATAAGAATATACTAATAATATGCCTCTAGATAAATTTTGCAATATTTTCACAAAATATACAAGTCAGCAACAGAGAGCCAACCGTTTGAGATAAGCTGCATTGGATCAGAAGATGAAGAAGAAGGCGTTGGCCACGAGACGTAATCACACGTGGCAAGAAAACATAATCCTCCAGATTTTCTTCATTTCTTTTTCCTTTCCCGGAGAAAAAAACAATTTTCTTGTTGAGTTGAGACGAAGGAAGAAGAGAGATAGAACGATTCGGGTGTTTCTCTCTCACTACTAAC
This sequence comes from Brassica nigra, assembly GCA_016432835.1. Taxonomy (NCBI): domain Eukaryota; kingdom Viridiplantae; phylum Streptophyta; class Magnoliopsida; order Brassicales; family Brassicaceae; genus Brassica; species Brassica nigra. The sequence goes on along the minus strand of CM028247.1, from coordinate 6,615,359 downwards.
CTAAACCCACCAACCCCTTTCAGGGATTCTAGTGAGAGAAAGACGGTTTGAATCTTCTCTTTAAGAAAAAGGAAGAAGAATAGAATCTAGGATTCCGGATTATGTCGACCTCATTATCCACTTCGTTGTGCTGTTCGTCAACCCAGGTCAATGGGTTCGGTCTTAGGCCTCAAAGGTCCCTCCTTTACCAACCCGCTTCCTTTTCTTTCTCCAGGTAACTTGATTGGAATCGAGAATCCAGCGAGACTTGGTGTACTTTGTTAAGCTTGAATTGATTTGTTTTTATCTGTTTCTGTTGAGTTCATTAGAGGATTTGGTTTATTTAAATGAATGTCCTTCATGTGTTTGTGGATATGATTGAGAGAGAGTTAACATTTTGAGCATCTGATTGCTATTTTGTCACTTGAAAAAGAATCAATCTTGCATAATGTAAACTGTTTGGCAGAAGGAGAACTCATGGTGTTGTGAAGGCCACAGCTCGTGTTGATAAGTATTCCAAAAGTGATATCATCGTCTCTCCCTCCATTCTCTCTGCTAATTTCGCCAAACTAGGCGAGCAGGTTCTTCTCTCACTACTATTTCCCCTTATCAATGCCACATTCCAAGGTTTCCTGTTTCACTGACTTCTCGTTTCTTTCCAGGTTAAAGCAGTAGAGTGTGCAGGTTGTGACTGGATCCATGTTGATGTGATGGATGGTCGCTTTGTTCCCAACATCACAATTGGACCTCTCGTGGTTGATGCTTTGCGTCCTGTAACTGATCTTCCCTTGGATGTTCATCTTGTAAAGCTCTCTCCTTTTCTATCCTCTCTCTTTCATATATATATATATGGCTTCTTGATGTCACTTTTTAATTTCTCGCTAATCAGATGATAGTGGAACCTGATCTGAGGGTACCAGATTTCATCAAAGCAGGTGCAGACATAGTCAGTGTACATTGTGAGCAGTCATCCACCATCCATTTGCATCGCACTGTCAATCAAGTACTCATATTTTCTGCCCTCCACTGTTTTGAGTTCTTTTTTCCTTCTGGTGGAATATTATTATTATCACAGTTAATCTTACCTTGTGGTGCTGGTTAGATCAAAAGCTTAGGTGCTAAAGCTGGAGTTGTATTAAACCCTGGAACCCCATTGAGTGCTATAGAATATGTATTGGATGGTGAGCTTTTCTTTTTATTTTTTTTTTCTCTTCTAACAACACTGCACTTGCTTCAGTGAGGGATGGTAGGATTATAACTCATTGGAGTATGGTTTGTTTCTGGAATCAGTGGTGGATCTGGTCTTGATAATGTCGGTTAACCCCGGGTTTGGTGGACAGAGCTTTATCGAAAGCCAAGTTAAGAAAATCTCGGATCTGAGAAGAATGTGTGTCGAAAAGGTATCTCTATAGTTAGTTACTTCTTCTGCCTGATTAATAAACTTATTGTCATCCTCTACTAATATAACTTTTGTCTTGTTTGTTTAGGGAGTAAACCCATGGATTGAAGTTGATGGTGGTGTCACTCCAAAGAATGCATACAAGGTGAAGCCTCGAAAACTTATCTTTAACTCACCTTTCACAGCTGTAGATACTCTTGTTGGCTTGTTGCCTAGAGATCGATGGATTAATCTTTTTGTGAGTTGTAATAGGTTATTGAGGCTGGAGCAAATGCTCTAGTAGCTGGATCAGCTGTATTTGGAGCTAAAGACTATGAAGAAGGTATAGACACTTTGGAAATTTATATATACTTGCCCAGTTTTTGGACAATAGTCTCAAGTTCTGTTTGCTTAACTTTTTTAAAAAAAAAAACTGCAGCTATAAAAGGAATCAAGACTAGCAAGAAGCCAGAAGCTGTGACTGTGTAATGTGAAGAAACAAGCTAAAAGACCTGTTTGAAGCAACAAGCTAAAATCACCGAGCTGCTGATGTTGTTGTTGTCATTCACCAGATTCCATTCGACATAAAATCCATAAGAATCAAACTCTCAATAGTTTTGAAGTAGCTCATTTATACTCCTGTGTATCATTGTCTTGTAGATTTGGGGATCTATTCAATACATTATGCAATTATGCAATTAAATACTGTAATAAGAAATAAGCTGTTAGTGTTTCAAAAAAAAAAAGCTGTTACATAAGTTTTTTTTACTTTGGGGAAAGAAAGCATGTTGATTTGTCTTGCCCAAAGCCTCAGGTATCAAGACACATGAACTCTCTTTAAACAGTGATAATCACTCTGCTCTGCTTACTCTTTGTAATAGCGTATCCTTATATACAACTAAGAGCCTGAGACTCGACCCAAAAAATTTGCAAAGCTCGCAAGAACTTTACTTATTTAGTTCGTAAAGACCAACTCTGAACTGGTGATCCTACAGTAAAGATATGGAACATTGATCTCTTTTTATCTTTCCAATCTTGTGTCCATCCAAGCAAAAGAGAAGCTTTCAAGTTACGGAACACAAGTCTCTTTTTACCTTTCCATAGAGTGATCATACATTTCAAAAGAGACGAGGGAACAAAGGAAAAATAAAATTCAAGGAAACTGCAGGAAGGAGAAGAAAGGTTTATACATAACTCACTGAATGTGAGAGAACATGATCAAACACATCTTATGTTTTATCAACGAACTAAGCCACACACCTACATAGTGATTTTCAATGCTCTGCCAAAGTTGAGCCATTATTTAATTTCCGAGTGAGTACATATCCAATGGTTTTGGGCAGTAGCAGCATCATCCTTTCCGTGCCCAAACACGGTTTTCAGTTCTCCCCTGTTTCTCAAGTTCCAAGAGCATCATCCTGAGGAGATGAGTCCCGATTCTCCTCTTCTTCTTCATCCTCCTCTTCCTCATCATCATAGTCAGCAGAGTCAGGCTCAGGCTGCCCGTTCAAGTCAACATTTACGCCGTTCATTTTCCTAACAAACTGACCCTTCACACGTGGTCTCCTCTCAGCAAGCCGCTTCCTATTCACATACCTAATCTTTTTATCAAAACACCTTTGGTTCCTTTTACGTCTAAATTTAAGCAAAGCTTCCTCTCTCCTGTCAAGTTTAGTCACTCTCACCTCGTTAGGAGACGGGTTCCCTACCTGTGGCCAAGAATGATGATGATGATGGACCATAGGCATCTGACCATTCTGTAAAGGCACATGACCATTCTGTAACGATGTGTTCATGGGGTGGTGGTGGTAATAAGGAAACCCTGTCATTCCATTCAGATGGTTAGGTGGGCAATGAGGATGTTGATGACCATACTGAGGCATCATGGCTGCTGATTGCATCATTACTTGGTTCATGACACCATGCATATAGTAAGGATATGGATTCTGTGCAGCGAATCTCGAAGCATCAACTTGAGATGATGAATCCTTAGCAGCGACCCGGGCATCATCCACAGTTCCTTCTTGGTAACTCCTGCCACCATGAAGCTCCACTGGTGGTGGAAGCGTGCGTGACCGCTCAATGGAATTTGGAACTTCTTTGTAACTCCTAACACCATGAAGTTCCATTGGTGGTGGAAGCGTGCGTGACCGCTCAAGGGAATTTGGACCTTCTTGGTAACTCCTACTATTATGAAGTTCCATTGGTGTTGGAAGCGTGCGTGACCGCTCAAGCGTGCCATTCACTAAGTTCTCTCCTTGAGCATAGTTTTTCTCAGTCTCTCTACTACCTCCTCTTGTTTGTTTGGCGTTGTTGGTCACCACACTTGCCACCGCTTGAAGCTTCTCCGCCATACCAGGATGAACTGAGCCATTTCCATTGACAATAGGAGGATCCTGACAGTTGGTAGTAAGGACAGTAGACTTGACATATGTGAAGAAAGCAGAGGATTCTCCAATCTTCAGCCTACTCTTCTTTGGTACTGAAGAAAATTGTGCTGCAAAAACCATATCCATAAGCTAAAAATTCAGGAGACTCGTTATTAGAAAGTGCTACATCAAAAAGCGAGGAATCACCTGGATTAGTATTTCTTTTCGTAGGCTCATGGTGAGGCTCAGGAAGATGATTCAGTGGAGGCTCTATAACAGCAACGGCAGGAGTTGACGTGGCTGTGCCATCAGCACCATCTCCAGCACAAACAGAACCAGTAGCAACAGGCCACTGCCAGCAAAAGCATTGAGCGCAAACTAAAAGAAATTAGCTCTTTGCCTATTTTGAAAGGACTTGTAGACTTTTCATAATACTATCTCACCTCCTTTTCCTGATGGCTTCCTCTCTGCGGGTTGGTGGACCTAATACTTCTGTCATCTGTGTCATCAGAGAAGAGGTTGGTACTGTTTGTGTTTGGATCACTTGGATCAGATCCCACGAGATCAAACTCATAGCTCAACATATTCTTCTCAGCGAGTCCTAGCTGCCAAAACAAACACATACACACACACGCTCAACGACAGATATGGCTATCAAGAAATGTTCCCAATAGAGAGAAGTACAGATAGAAAAACAAACCATGCGTCTTCTTCTCCACATGTGTGTCCACAAGTTGAGAAGCTCGTTGGTCCGAAGAGGCTTCACAAGGTAGTCAGCTGCACCTAGCTTCAAGCACTTTACCACGACAGGGACCTCGTCTTGCCTCGACATCACTTTAAATTTGAGAATTATCACAGGATTAGCTATCATACATCAGATGATCATGGATAGTAAAAAGAAATGGATCAGCGAAAGAAGAGAGCATACTTATGACAGGGATTCTCCGAAGATCTTTGTCACGTGTGATGTACCTCAGCATCTTCATACCCTTGGCCATTGGGAGATCAATCTCCGCCAGTATTATATCGATATCTGGCCCCTCTGCATTTAGTGCATCAATCACCTGCCTTGCTGATTTCACTGAAGTCACTGCATTCCCCCAAAAAAACATCCACAATAAAGAGTAAAAACTCAAAATCCATCATCTGCAATCCACAGTAGTAGTAGCTCCAACTTTGATCTTATGACAACACCAAGAAGAAAATGGATTATAAAATATACCTTGATAAGAACACTGTGAAAGGAGGGTGAAAACCTCTCCCAAGCTATTGGGATCATTGTCACAAAGCAGGATCCTGACTCTGCTTCTGTCAATGAACCCATCTCCTCCTCCTCCTCCCTTACACTCTCCGTTCAAATCCATGGTCAGATTTACAGTTAAAACCCCACAAAACCCACCAAAAAGTCTAATCAAAGAAACTAATTCTCCACTAACAAAAAGATTAAAAAAGGAGGTTATACAAAAAAGATTAAAGACAGACAAATAAAACCCCGACAAGAGAAAGTGCTATGATACTTCCATGGCCAAACCAAGAACTAGGGTTTCGGTACAGTGTCCCTACAAAGTCGCCTAATTTGTCTATTCAAAGTCACTTACTTTCACAACAACAAACCAAAAACTACTCTTTTTATCCCCCAAATCTAATCGTACATCCATGGAAACGATAAAAAAAAAAAGAGCTAAATCTAAGAACAAAAAGTCAAACTCTTCATCTCCGGTAAAGTGTCGAAATCAATAATCGATAGCAGCTCGATAAACCAATCACCGGCGATCTGGCGCAACGCCGGCGGTGAGATGAGGAAAGAGAAAGAAGGGGGGAGTTTCCGACAAGAAGTGAGAAAAACACGAGAAAGAGAGAAAGAGAGATACTTGTTCTTTTGTCAATCAGAGGTCAAATAATGAGACGACGCTGAAGAGAAGGGAAATGGACGATGGTAATCTGAGGCGTTGATGAGAATGGACGGCGGAGATTGGAAGTTTCTCCGACAGTGCGCGTCGGTGGGACGCGCGGAGATATTTTAGGACAAGGAGATTACGTGGAAGAAAAAAGTGCAGAGAAAATAAAGGAAAGAAAGTGGTGAGGATAGTTTGGTTGAGATAGAGAAAAGGCCACGTCACTATCTGGAAAATATCATAAGATATTTTTAATGGTGGATACAGCCTAAGATAAGATGCATCTCCATATCAAAATCATTTATTATATGTATTCGACAGAAATTTTTGAGAAAATCTATGACCAAACCAAAATACCAAACAGTAGTATGCTTTCCCATTTCGTCTTCGTTTTTTTTGTCGGCCAGCTTCGTTTGATCAAATTTGGAAGATAAAAAACAGGAATTTAAAAAAAAAAAACAGGAATTTTAGAAAAAAAAAAAAACCAAGGAATTTTTATTTCGGTTAAGATGTAAAATACAGATATATATTTTATAACATATACTCTTCAGACTTCATTGAATGGTTGAATGAGACACATTCAATATTTGAAGGCATGGCACTCCTATCATGCTACATGTGCATGATTAAGACATTGTTATTCAATGAAATTTAGAAAAGAGACGATCACAGAAGTAGTGTGGGTTAGGTTTTGCAATTATAAGATGGTACAACATTTTTTAAGAAAATAATCCAAATACTTATACACTGAATCAAAATTCGTGTCTAATGTACTCCAGCCATTTTATAATAGATGATGTTTTAAAGGGTTTTTGTTGTTTCATAATATATATGTTTTAATATTTCTATGTCACTTTTAATTCTGTTAAAAACCGTTTAAGCAATTAAATATACATTTTTGTTTATCATTGGTTATATTGTTTTTAATGTATAGAAATGTTTTTAAGAGAAAAGTGATTTTTTAATTTTTGTGATTTTCGTCAAAACATCATGTATAATGAAGCATAATGAGTATATATATTTTAAATGGTACTGCATCCATATTGTTATTTTCATAATCCAGTCCATTAGTTTACATGACCAATGGATGCAATGTGCACACTAGAAAACTTGTGTTAATGCAATGATATATGGGTATCTCGTATTTTGTGGATTTATACTGATAAATGTGATATTCTTGACCAAAAAAAAAGCACTGTGTCAGAGTAAAAAATATGTTATCCCATTAGTGGTTGGGTGAAGCAAATTGTTTAGTTGTCATAATCATAAAAATAGTCAATATAAATAGACTAAACTTGGTTGCTCAAAAAAAAAAAAGCAGGATAAACTTTTGTAGTAAGTAGTCGACGTGCTAGGAATTTTTTTTGTGTTTCCGACTGGCTCTGTATAGCCGTGAATCTTGTTCGCCCAAGTGGACCAATGTGGCATAGAAAAGCATAACATATATCAAGTTTATTCATCGCAAGACACGTCTCGTACCGGTCCACATTTCATTACGTTTTTATTGACCAATTATATGATTTTAAATTGTCGAAAATTATATAAGAATCCAGTACATGATTGCTTAGAACAAGAAGATATCGTAAAAAATTCGATTTTTCCATAAGAATATAGTATTTTATCATGTATCGCTTGACTTCGGGGTAATCAATCCGGTTAGCATCTCCCCTTAGAACGGTCGTCTCCCGATTCTCGGTTTTATCCGGTTTGATTACGGTCTTGGACTTGATCCGTCTATTTGTATAACAGCCTTCGAACTGCAGTAGTTACTAGTTAGTGTTCTGCAAAAACCAGGTCTTGTAGTGGGATCTGATTGTCGTGTTCTTTAGAAGAAGTTACACCTGAGAAACGTGTATCTTTGTGGTGCATTTTCGTAACCCTTTCAATGATTACTCATCTCTAGAACTTTGTAGGAAACAAGTGCAGACCAAGTGTTTGATGAAATTCCTCACAGAAGATGATTTCGATAGTCAGATCAAACGGGTTTGCGTTTCTAAAGAATACTTCAAAACCGACACGCTGTTTATCCTCTCATCACTTGGTAGACCATGCATCGACGGAGTTGCATGAAGTTATTCGGATTGTTTCTTCTCACATTGGTGGTCTTGACGACCTTGAAGAAAATTTGAACCAAGTCTCGGTTTCTCCATCACCCAACTTCGTTACCCAAGTGATTGACTCCTGTAAGAACGAGACGTCACCGAGAAGGCTTTTGAGATTTTTCTCCTGGTCTTGTAAAAGCCTTGGCTCCAGTTTAGAGGACAAGGAATTCAACCATGTCCTAAGAGTTTTGGCAGAGAAGAAGGATTACACAGCTATGCAGATACTCTTATCAGATCTCAGGAAGGAGAATAGGGCCATGGATAAGCAAACGTTTAGCCTCGTTGCTGAAACTCTGGTTAAGATTGGCAAAGAAGAAGATGCAATAGGTATCTTCAAGATCTTGGACAAGTTTTCTTGCCCGCGAGATAGCTTCACAGTGACGGCTATTATAAGCGCGCTCTGCTCAAAAGGACATGTGAAGAGAGCATTGGGAGTCATGCACCATCACAAGGACTTAGTATCCGGTAATGAATTGTCTGTGTACAGAAGTCTTTTATTCGGTTGGTCGGTTCAAAGAAACGTGAAGGAGGCGAGAAGAGTTATACAAGATATGAAATCAGCAGGGGTTGCTCCGGACTTGTTCTGTTACAACGCAATGCTTACCTGCCTATGTGAAAGAAACGTAACTCGAAACCCTTCTGGTCTTGTCCCTGAAGCTTTGAACATTATGTTGGAGATGAGGTCTTACAAAGTCCAACCTACGTCTCTTAGTTACAACATATTGCTTTCTTGCTTGGGAAGGACGAGGAGGGTGAAAGAGTCTTGCCAGATTCTAGAACAGATGAAGAGATCAGGATGTGATCCCGATGCAGCGAGCTATTACTTCGTTGTGAGGGTACTGTATTTGACAGGGAGGTTTGGTAAAGGCAACCAAACAGTGGATGAGATGATTGAGAGAGGACTGACACCTGAACGCAAATTCTATTATGATCTGATTGGAGTTCTCTGTGGTGTCAAGCGGGTGAACTTTGCGCTTCAGTTGTTTGAGAAGATGAAGAGAAGCTCTGTGGGTGGTTATGGTCAGGTTTATGATCTGCTCATACCAAAACTATGTAAAGGAGGAGACTTTGAGAAAGGAAGGGAGCTTTGGGAAGAGGCAATGTCACTTGGTGTTACGCTTAGTTGCTCCATCGAGTTGCTTGATCCTTGTGTCACAGAGGTTTTCAAACCCGTGAAGAAGAAAGAAGAGGCTGAATTGGTGGATCGTCGTGCACTCAACTTAAAGATTCGTCCTAAGATGGATAGAGCCAAGCCGAAAGTGAAACCAAAACTTAAACGCAAGAGAAAGACTAAGAAGAACATATGATGTAGCAGAAATCTATGCTTTTGAGACTCTATTGTTCTTATCTTGTCACAAAAACGACAAAGAATCTCATCTTTGTCTCGTTAATTCTTTTTTTTAATAGTTCTGAGCTACAACAAAAGCATTATATCAATTCGAATGTTTCTTGTCTACAAGTAACTCGTTCATCTGAGCAATCTGATGCAAAAGCTGAGCTATTCTCTGCAGCAAGAAAACAGAGAAACGAATGTTAGAAACAGAGTATGTAACTGTTTGGGCATTTCATCGAACACTTCGTGTAGGAGCAGATAACAAACCTCGTCTCTCTCTTTGATAGTATCTCTAAGATTAACTTCGGTTTCTCCTCCGTGAAGTCGCCGGCGAGCTCGGTTACGCATCCACCACCAGCTTACGACGACAATAACTGGATAAAATGACCGGAGAGTCTCTGAGAAGGAACAGAGGCACGTCACCATGTTCTGGAACTTTGAAAATACTCGCGCAAGAAGAAGCTTCCACCAACGTTGGATGATATTAGTCTCGCCTGAATCAGACGGCGGAGATTTTCCGTCGGTTTCACGTCCGTCTGAATCGAACGGTGACAACGACGATGAAGAAGAAGGCGAGGAAGATGAGGGAGTGGAGGATGATTCTCGGTCCTTGTCGAAACCATCAATGTAGAGATTCTCGTGGTTGATCGGCGGGAAGACGAGGAGATCGTCTCTAACGAAAACCTCCTTCCGCAGATCCGAGTGTGTTCTGATTATCTGTTCTTCGCAGTTAAGGTCTTCATGTTCCTCCATTTCTGGTCGGGCAAATGACAATCTGTGTCGCTACGGTTTGGTTTTCAAACATCACGAGGCGAGCCTGTGTCTACTTTCTTTTACTTTTACTAACTACGTAAAGAGTGTCCTCTCTGAATAATAAAATTAATTTGTCAACGATAATTATTTACTTACCGTAATTAATTTGTCAAATATGTAAATTTATCTAAAACGAAATACAAACAATGAAACCTATCTGGAATAGATATGCTATTACCAATTTACCAGAATGGTTTTCTAACTGCACACACAAGTCCCAGTTTAATGGGTTTTGTAGTTGCACACTAATCCGTCACGTCTTATGTAACACAGTGATAGCAGGCGAATAAGGACCGGCCTGAACAAGGATCGATCGAGCTGTTGGTGATTGCAGGCGAATCGAGCACGGAGTCTGTGTAATAACCTGTGCCTAGAGCCGTTGGTTTTGACAGAGAAATCGAGTCCGGAGATTGCAGTGAGCTTCTCGATGAAAACGTCAAACATAATTTTGGATACTAGTCCATGGAAATCAATGAGCCTACATTGATGGTAAGGTTTTGACCCAACTATAAGCCCAACATACTGATACGAACCGGCTACGTTACATGGAATCGTTGTTTTGGCTACGATTCCCGCTTCAGAAGCGGAAGCGGGATCGGAAGCGTCCGGAACCGCTTAGAATCGTGATGGAATCGCGATTCTGGAAAAGCTGAATATGGAAGCGCAGGGGAAGCTATGATTCTGATTTGGAAGCGCACGATTGAATGAGTCGGAATCGTCAAACGATATAAGAGTATTTGACAAATACTCGTACTTGTTGATAACTCACATCTATATGTACATACTTTATCGTACGTGAAATTGTTTCAAAGGTGGAGAAGAAGCAATTAGGGTTTTCAAGTTACACGTGTTCTTTAAATTACAATTTTTATTTGAATTTTTGTTTTAATCAACATTAGAGGAGAAATAAATATGGATTTTCTAATCTTACCGCTCATGATCTAAATAAACCATAATGATGCATTTCATGAAACTAACAAGAGAAACACTAAAGATTGTTTGATAAAGACAATAAACTTTTGGTATTTTTCCTTTCTTGAAAATATATAATAATATACAAAAATATTCTCATAATATATAATATATATATTACAAAACGTTAACTGAAATTTCAAATTTCATTTTAGACCTTTATATACATATTATAACTAAAAATTAAAATATTAACACTAAAGTGATATTTGTTTAGATTAATAATAGTAATTATATATATATATATACTAAAACGCTTCTAACACGTTTCCGCTTCCTAAAAATTTATGAAATTGCGATTCCGCGTTTCCAAACGTTTCCGCTTCCTCGTACCCGATTCCAATTCCATGTAACATAGCGAACCGGTAAATCAGTCTATTATTCTGGTCTGCCCGGTACATCTCTACAGAAAATCATCTTCCCGTCCAAGGATATGTGTGTGTGCCAACCATGCAGTATCTTTTTTCTTTTGTACACTAGTGTTTGTTTCTCTTATAATTCGATAACTATTTCAATTATAGCTCCTATTGAACTACAAAATGTTTGTCTTATATAATACTAGTGATATTCCGGCGCTACGCGCCGGATTCATATGTTGTATTCTTACTTAAATTTATAATTTATTATATGTTCTTAGTAAAGAAAATATGTTAAATAAGAATATGTAAAAATAATATTTTCTGATCTTTTATAGTGGTTTTGCGATCGTAGTATATTATTTTGTTTGAAGTTGTTTAGTTCAAAGTAGAATAGCATAAGTAGTTGTTACTAATCGATTAATAAAATAGAATAAAAATCGATAGTCGTAGAAAAGTTAATTTAGTTGGAATCTTAAATACTCATGTCATAGACTGAGCTTTCTTTCAAGAAATATTTGAAGGTGTTAAACCTGAGAAAGTTGATTAACGCATGTAAAAGCACCACCAGAAAAGAAATGATGCATAAAAACTACTACTGTAAAGTAAGCAATCATTAAGCTGTAAACTGAAATAAGAAATCGGTACCTTCCCATTAATCAACAACATATCAACCCCAATATCTCACCCCTTTCTTAATATTTGAGGCTTGCCAAAATTGTTGTAGCCTAGTCTGAATATCTCTACACCGATTTGTCTTCAACTCCGAGGAATGAAACTGAATTCGACAATGATTGAATTGGAAAAGTAAAGAGATTATCGTCGAACTCTCACACACGTCTATACATATACAATGAAAGAAAGCAGGAACTAAAGAAGCATTCAATAAGAGATACTGGGATGAGTGAGATTTCTGGATTGATTATATGAACAATTACGTCGATTGTTAAAGAAGAAGAATTGTAGAGGCTATATTCTCCATCGTCAACATCAAATACAAAGAATTCCTATAAACCAGGTGTTTTGAAACCTAATCCGGACATTGAATCGGATGATTTACGGATCACTGGATCATTGGATCAACCGCGGATGAATCGGATTAATAAATGAATTAGTTTTATTATATAATAATATATTAATTAGCTATGAAAACAAATATATATATAAAAACTAAAGTTAAGTATTTTAAGTGTACATACAAAATATTAAGAAATAGTTTAGACTATTTAAAAATTGTAACATAAGAGTTATGACATCTAAAAAATCAAGACATAAAATTAAACTTCCAATCCAAAATAAACCAAGATTAAAACATCATTGTAATAAATTATCAATAACAAAATAAACTAACACCAGATCACATCAACTAATTTTGGTTTTCTAAATTTTAAAACTTACCAACAAAATTTTATAAATTTGTCACTTCATCATCTTTGGGCTATTCTTCAGCAAGAGCATTCTCTAATTTATTATAATCAAGCTCGCCAGTTTTTCTTCTTCAACAATCCAAAACTCTGTTTTGTAATTCACATGATCATATGATTTTATTTTTTTGATCTGTAAATTAAAAAATGTAATGATTTGTTATAAACTAAGTTAAATAAAAAAATAATTTATTTACCTTTCTTGCAAACGTAAATTGTAGTGTAGAGGAATAATAAGCCTCATCGTGTTTTAGTCTGTTTTACTGGACGGCGGCTCAAGCACAATCATGACTCACCTTTCTTGCAAACGTAAATTATAGTGTAGAAGAAAAGGAAGCGACAATAAAACTGAAAATTTTAAATTTTTAATTAGAAATTTAGAATATAAAAATAATTTTAAAACATAACTTGAACTAAAAATAGTAAAAAAAAAATTATATATTGGTTCAACCAGTGCTGCAACATGTATCGGGTTTTAGTGAGTTTTTGTGTGTTTTATGGGTTTCTCACAAAACCCAAATTCGATTTATATTGGGTCACCGGATTTATCGGTTCAACTACGGATCCGGGTCAGATTCAAAACACTCTTATAAACGTTTGGACTTGTATGAAGAAAAAATTAAAACCCCCAATTTATTTCACAATTAATACCAAAATTCATTAAATTTAAATTGAGAAAATATTTTAATTATTAAAGAGAAAATGCCACATGACATTTTTTCCCCCAAGGAGATAAAAAAGCCTACTTTATTAGTATAGATTTCTAAGTCAACTTAAATTCGGATAAACTCTAAGATGTAATTATTCAATGAGCCATATGTATGTAGTTTTATTTCTTGGCCACGGCTTTACAGATCACAAGTAAACATTCCCAGCCGTCGTTGCACGTGAATTTCTTTTTCTTTTACAATTTAATCATTCGAGTTATGTAACAAGTACTCGTGTTGACAAAGACTAATGTAATAGATAATCCGAACTAATATGGAGTTAATTTTGCTTAGTAGTCTCTATTACGATTCGGTTGTAAATATTCTTGCCTACGATCATTACATAAATGAAATCTATTATACGCATCAATCAATGAAACAAAGAACGGTATCTGTAGTTATGGTTATATAATTAGGCCTTGATTGGCACGGCAGATGACAAAGCAGTAGCAGTATATTATATAAGCTGTATGCAGTAGAAGCAGTATGCTCTCATAAATCTAGTTAATAAAGTGATTGGCAGAGCAGTTAAAACAGTATATGATTTATATATAAAACTATTTTAAAAATTAGTATAAAATATATTATTTATTTATTTTAAATTATATAGATATATTTATAATATATATTAAATTTATTATTTTATTCACAATAAAAATCATATTTATTTATATATATGTCCTCTTTTCAATGTATAGATATTATTATTTAAATTTTTAAAAATATATTTTACCTTTTAATAAAAATAAAATTTTCTTTTCTCAAAAATAAAAATAATTTAAAAAATTAATATTTTATATTTAAAAATAAAATTTACTTTTATAAAATAAAATATAATTTAAAAATAAAATAATGATTTATTTATTTAAATACTAAAATTTAATTAAAAGTTTATTTTTACAGATTGAAACTTATTTTGAAAATAAATTTTTTTAAAAGTAATATTTTATTTTATAAAATAAAAAATATTTTTAGAAAATAATAAAACTTATTATTATATTTTTAAAGTAAAATTATATTTTAGAAAATAAATAAAAATATTTCATTTATTTTTAAGAAAATAAAAAAAATAAACATATTATTAAACAAAATAAATTAATAAACTTTTAAATTTTATTTTTTTAATTTTTTATATATTCTAAATACAAATGCTCTCTCAAAAGCTTCATATGAGAGCATTTGATGAAGAGCATTTAGAGAGCATTTGCATCTTCTAAATGCTATTCTAAATGCTTTGGTAAAAATTGTTGATTGGATAATAAGGAGTATAATGCTCATGCTAATGCTCTACCAATCAAGTTCTTATATCTTCTAAATGATCTTAGTAAGTATTTTCTACAATTTGAAGTTAGATTCCAACATGAGCTTTCAGTTATCAAGAATACATACAAAATGTATAATTCATTAGGTAGATTTCAGTTATCAAGAATACATACAAGATGTATAATTCATTAGGTAGATTAGATGTCACAATATTCTGGATCGGTTGATAAAACAACACTATCCAAATCACAATCACACAATGATTGACGAGTTATTTGATCTACAAATTATAGTGATGATAATGATAGTTTATATAATATTAAACATACTTAAAGATATTACTGATTAATTGATATATAATGGCATAATAAATGTTTTATTAGTTGGGGGTTGTGAGTGTAGATTTTGAACTATAAATTCTGAAAAATAATCTTCTCGTTATCAAATAAACAAGTTTAAACTCAAAAATATAATTCCAGTTTTTTTTTTTGTCAACAGAAAACAATTACAGTAAGAAAATATAAATGAAAAAATAAATAGCAAAGGTGCAAGTGCAATATGTCAAGAACGTCGACTTTTTAAGAACGTTGACTTGAGATTAGTCGTAGCATATTGTCCATCCTCGTTTTTGGAGGGGCTTATACTCCCACCATGCAAAGGTCTATAACCCAACCATTTTTTGTGCTTAATAGGATCTATGTTCAACTTTAAGTTTTGATTGGCTATATAGTATGGTATCCACTTTTATTTATTCACTAACCACCACTTAATTAAGTACTATATGTTACTTTATTTCGTGTTTCAAAAAAAAAACGTTACTTTATTTTGTGTTTCAAAAAAAAATGTTACTTTATTTCAAAATAATAAAATAGTGATTTATAGCAGACATAGTTCGGTAGTGTAAGAAAGAAGCATGTCAAGGAGAAGACTTCGTATTGGTTATTCACCTAACCATAGTGTTGTTAGCTGTTTGGTTGTACTAAACACAAAAACACCAACACCACAAACCTTTTTGTGATATTTTGCCTGATTTACAAGTAATCTAATACATTTAACTCCTTATTATATCTCAATTTGAGATTTTTTATCAAACACAATTTGAAATTTCCTTCTCCATGTCATATGTGTAAATTTATACACAAACATGAGAGTTGTCTTACCTGGTAAACGCTAAACCATTCTAATGGAATCCACTAGTGATGGATCACGCCTAAATTGTTACAATATGCCACTAACAGAAATAAATTATTGATAGTGGATACTAAGTAACGAAAGAATATTTAATATTATACAAAATTATATACACTAAATATTAAATTTCAAACAAGCAAATGGAGAGCTCCCTAACCACCAAGTCCAAGTCAATAAGTCTGCGTACCAGAGGTTGGACAAAGTTTGATAATTTCTCACCTCTGTCGAAATTCTTCTCTTGATTATTGTAAATCCAAATAATTTGCCTGATTTAAAAGGCTATATTTCATATTATAGCATTGTTATGAGACATGCTTGTTAATTAATATATAACATGGATAAAATACAGTTATCTATAGTTAAACTATATGGTAGATAACATGGTATAGGCTAGACTTTTTGTAAACATTCATACTTTTCACTAAAGTTACACTTAGTCGGTTTGGTAACTTGCATATGATTAAGTCGCCTCGCGAAAAGTTTGGAAATTTCTCACTCAAGAATCATTCTAAGATGTTTGCATTATGAAAAAAAGCATAACACGAGCCCCCATATTTTCCATTATAAATCTACTTATTTAAATTTTACTTTACTCTTTTGAGTTCTTATCATTATTCAATTTCTTGAAAGGTAAGACTTCCAGTTCCCTCAAAACTATAGTTACTAAGATTTCAATTGAATACTAATACATAGGACTCATTGTGGGAGAATGAGTCTATGGTAGTATTCAATTGAAAGCCTTTGTATACTTCTATTCAACGTATATAATATATACATGTATTTATGCAATATAGTGGATTGTAAGCATCCAAATCCAATTAGAGCAGTAAGCATATCATACAAGCAACAGACTTTTCAAGAAACATGTATCAAAATCACACCCAAAAAATAGAGATTTATTTCGCCTAACAACATTACCTAAGAAACAAATCTACATTATACCCAATTTAACCTAACAAGGAAACGCTATGTATTATATTATTAATTGTATTTCTACTCACAAGAAATATCATTTCCATGCAAAAAAAAAGCATTGCTCCTTTTGTTTGCTTTACAAGAAAAAAGAGAGTTTCATTTTATTAAATTTTCTAACCAACTCCTCATCGTCAGGCAAAATCGGTTGGCCTATCTCTATTCCCTTCTTTAACAATTTACACCCAACCCACAAATTTTTATATATACACATATATTCATTTATAAAGCATTACATGTTTATATACATATATATAGAAGACCTTGCTTGAGAAACCTCTTTCAAGATTTGGTGGATCATTCAAGAAACACACATCTTCAACTTCTTGAAAGAAAGAAAAAAATAGCAAAACTAGAATGAAGAAGACAATGGAAGAGCCAAGCAAGATCATGAGAAGATCAATCCACACTTTCCTAAAACACTACGACCGAGCCACCACCGCAGCCGCCCTTGTCCTCCCTTTCTCAGCCGCTCTCCTCCTCTCTCAGACCTTCTTCTCTTCTTCCTCTTCCTCTCTTCATGGGAGACTAAACATGCTCTTCCGCGGCGCTGGTTTCTCTTCTTCTCTGGACTTCTTCAACATTCTAAGCCTTAAACTCTCACAAACCCTCTCTTCCTCTTTGTTCACTCTCCCTTTCTCCCTCACTTTCCTCCTCTTCTCCAAAGCCTACGTCATCAAACTTCTTTCAAACAGTCATGGAGATTCCTCTGTTTATTACTTCCGTCTTCTCAGAACTTACATTTGCAACTCCTTCTTCCTTCTCTCCGCAAACGCCTCTGCTTTTGCTCTGTTCTTCGTAGCATTCAATCTCATCGAATCCTTTGGATTCTCTTCAAGAAACTTCCACACTCTCTTCTCCTTATCCTCAGCCATTATCTACTCCATCATCCTCGCAAACGCCTTTGTCATCTCCAACTTAGCATTGGTTTCATCAACCTCCTCTTCCTCAGGAGGATACACAACGATTCTCAAGGCGTGTCTTCTCATCCAAGGAAGAACTTCGACAGCATTGGCTCTTGCTCTACCTACGAATCTCTGCTTGGCAGGCGTGGAAGCTCTGTTTCAATACAGAGTAGTGAGCTCTTATTACAAAGGAGACAGAGATATCACCTCCGTAGCTCTCGAAGGGACGTTCATAGCTTACTTATACGCCCTCTTCTTGGTTCTTGACACCGTAGTCAACTTCCTCTTTTACCAGAGCTGCGTCAAGAACGATGAGGATCAAAAGATAGGTAGAGAAGACGAGTACTCTATCAAGATTCAAATCAACGAAACAGAGAGCACGAAGATATGCATCAAAGGGCCAAAGAGTTTCCAGGAAATCTTGTGATTTTTTTTTAAAGAGATTATTGATTCTTTAAAGATACTCTCAGGTAGCTTTCACTTCAAAGAAGGGCAAAGGTAGACGGTGGAGAACAATCAATCACAGGATCTGCAAACTTCTCTCATTCTGCTTTTTTTCTCTATTTTAGTCATTACATTTTCCTCTTTTACTTGTCATCATGTAAAGTCACATATCAGAAACTATAATTAATGCCAATCTTGTAATTCACATTTGGTTAATCCTACAGTGGAGTTTCATTGCCGACATTTTATGTATATCATCCCTAAGCAACGGTTTAATTACTTTCTTAAGTTAATGCAGATGTTGACAGGATTCACATTAACAAGAAATAGTCTTTAGTTTTTGAGCATAGATAAGTTTCATTACAAAGATAGAAGAAGTCACATTCTTAAACAGACGGAGTCAATAGAAGTTTTGTTTTTTTTCTTTGAATTGAAATGTTCATAATAAGTTGATTTGATTAATGTTAATGATCAGGTTTAGACTATAAATAACAACAAAAGTGCTAGTGAGTGGTCATTATCACTAATCTCTCTATACTTGAACTTGTGAAAGCAAAGCCCGTAAATACAACCTTTCAGTTTTAATCTAATTTTCTTCTAATGGAGAGAAGAACATTAAACAAAGCAACTAATACTTTTTATACCAATGTTTCTATTTCCAGGTAGACCGACCGGTTTGACGGTTAAATTGTAATCTAAACGGTCCTACTAAACCAAAAACACTTTAAAAACTGGAAACCGGTTCTTCTGACCGAACCGACCGGTTTGTGGGTTAAGTGAAAGCTCTAGGGTTTATGATTCTCTTTCTCATAGCTCAGCCAAGTTTCTTCTTTTCACAACTTCTTCTGTGCTCGTGGACAGCTTTGAGGTCGACGACTCAGACTCGAGCCAGGTTCCAGGTTAGTTTCCTTTGATTATGATCCTGCTTCCTAAAGTTATGTACTTTCCTGCTCTCCTTTTTGATTAAGATTCTCGTTGATTTTGTAGCGTTAGGAGTGTTTTTTGAGATGGCTGGGGGATCAAAGATGTCTAAAAGAGCAAGACTTTATGAAAGTGAATCAGAAGAGATGAGCGATCAGGACAATCTCGAGGTGTTTTCTTTGTTTGTGTTGCTTTTTGTATTGGTTTTAAGTTGTTTTAGATGGCTGTGTAAGTGAATTAGTATGGTTTTTTGAGGATTCTTTTATTAGGTGGAAGGTGAGAGCGAAGATGAAGAGTTGTCTGATGGGATAGAGGGAGATAGCATGGAAGGGAGTGAAGAAGAAAAAGAAGACGAGGAAGATGATGAAGGAGATAGTGAGGAAAGTGAGAAGGAAGATGTGGATGGAGAAAGCGATGAACTTGATGATGGAGGTGAGGAAGAAAGCGAGAGTGGCGATGAAGGGAATGATGATGATAAAGATGCTGCCATGGAAGAGCTTGAGAAAGAATACCAGGAGCTTCGTTCTCAGGAACAGTAAGTTCTGTCACTTTCGTTTCCCTCATATGGTGAATTCTTGTGAAATTGTACATAGTCTTAGTAAAGTCTCAAACTTTTAATTTAGCCATGAACAAGAGTGTTAGCTGGATTTCGAAGTGGGTTTGTTGACCTTATTGAATCTCTTGGGATATGCTCAGTAGCTCACTTGTTTAATGTGATTCTTCATGGTATAGGGATATATTGAAAAACCTGAAGCGTGATAAGGGTGAGGATGCTGCTAAAGGTCAAGCAGTGAAGAATCAGAAGGTATAACATTTCGCTACTGTTTGTGATGTAGTCCTACTAGAAATCACATTCGTGAATTTCAGATGTGTAAACCATCATTTATGTTGATGAAGTTAATCTAGAGCGAGTTTTTATTTAAATATTGAATCTTTTCTTTTGTGCTCCATGTAAAGGCTCTTTGGGATAAAACTTTGGAGTTCAGATTCTTACTTCAGAAAGCATTTAGTAGTTCAAACAGATTGCCACAGGTAAGCTATCTTCTCTTCTTTCTTCTGTTCATCTTTGTTTGTGTCATCATGCTTTTAACAGAAGGAAATGATTTCCAGGAGACTGTCAAATCGTCCTTTTGTTCGGAAGATGAGAAGGTCTCAACAGCATATACAGAGCTAATTACTTCATCTAAGAAGACATTGGATTCCCTCTTGGAGTTGCAAGAGGTATGCATGTGAAGATACGCTTCACCGTTCTTCTTCTTTTCTCCTTTGTGTTGAAAATTGTATCTTGCTTCTTTAACTGTACGCTTGGCGTCTCTGAGTGTGTTGCCTCTCCGTTTAACTCTTTTAAGAATTTGCAGGCTTTGTTTGAGAAGAATCCGTCGGTTGACCAACAAGCAAATGTTACCGAATCCAATAAATCAGATGCAGAAGATAGCGATGAATGGCAACGAATATCTGGCATGCAGAAAAGGTATTTTAGACGAACTGGTTCAACTGTACAACTTCAATATTCTCCCAAGCAAAAGAATTCGGTTTAGTAAAAACATGATTGTCTTCATTCATTGACCAGTCTCATTATCGTTTGTGTTTCATTGTTAACAAAAGTTTTTGGTCTTTGCTGTGTAGGATGTGTGTGTTCCGAAACAAGGCTGTGGACAAATGGCAAAGAAGAACACAAGTCACAACTGGTGCAGCTGCTATCAAAGGAAAGCTCCATGCCTT
Source organism: Brassica nigra (assembly GCA_016432835.1). Taxonomy (NCBI): domain Eukaryota; kingdom Viridiplantae; phylum Streptophyta; class Magnoliopsida; order Brassicales; family Brassicaceae; genus Brassica; species Brassica nigra. The sequence goes on along the minus strand of CM028247.1, from coordinate 6,594,613 downwards.
TAACCAGGTATAGACAATCAGCAAACACAGAAAATGATTTTGCTTTTATGCATTTGTGGATTGATCAGTAATCTAACGTTTTATTTTCAAAAACACCAGAACGTTAGTGAGCAGGTTGCTTCTTACATGAGGGATCCAAGTAGAATGATTAAACAAATGCAACAATCAAGATCAACTGTTGCTGTATTTGGAACTGTAAGTTTTGGCTTTTAACAGTAAAACTATCAGTACATGAGCTTGTTCTGATCCCTTTTAAGTATCATTCACAGGTCCCTGAGGAAACCATGGAACCCAAAAAAGAGGTATCGTCACAGCTTTCTCTAGCCGAGTCAAAGAAGATATCAAATGGTTTATCAGTCTTAATTTATTACACTCTTTTGTTCAGGAAAAACAAGTTGAAGGAGACCCTGAACTAGTGGAGGATGCAGAATTCTATCAGCAGCTACTAAAGGAGTTCTTTGAGACCATAGATCCAGCTTCCTCAGGTATAGTTCCCTTGTGTTGAGATTTCTTAAAAGAGCCCATCCATCCGTTTACTGAAATCTCAATGTTGCTATCGGCAGAGGCGGCTTTCTACGCGATGAAGAAGTTTCAAACGAAGAAAAGGAAAGTTGTGGATCGGCGTGCCTCTAAGAGCAGAAAGATCAGGTATAGTTTTGAGTTTGGATTTTTCATCAGCATAGTGTTGAGTGTTCTTACCCATTCTGAATCATTATTGCTGTGTGAAAAAAAAACAAAAAAAAAAACGAAACAGGTATAATGTGCATGAGAAGATTGTCAACTTCATGGCTCCACGACCTGCGAAGATTCCTCCAAACACTGCAGATTTGCTGAAGAATCTGTTCGGTCTCAAGAACAGAAACGGGTCTGTCTGAAGCTTAATGTTTTTTTTTTAACAAAACCGCAATTTTGAAAACGAAGGAATTGGATTGATGATATTACTTGTTGTGTGGTGCGCTGTTGTAACTCAAATTTATATATCAAACATCGTTTCAGCTTTCTTAATAGAAAAGACAGATTTGAAAATAATTCAGAAATGTTAAAAGTTAGCACACTGTAATCACAGAAGAGTTGCTCTGTCCATGTGGTTTTCTGTATAAAACACTGTTATTCAATAATCAATCGAAGACTGAAACGTTGTCGTATAGAGGGTTCTGAAGCCCTAGAATTGACCTACATATAAAGCACATCATTCTCGTAGTAGCTTCTTCTGTGTTTCTCAGCTGTGCTGCTAACTCTGTTTTGAAACAGGTTTCTCTCTCATTCTTCATACTGCAACAAGATTGATATATCTTTTTTTTCTTTGATTTCCAGCGTATGATTTCTGTTATAATCTTTAAAGTTCCCTGCTTTCTCCTGCATGTTTTCCTCACAATGACTCTGTTTTTTTTTGTCTGCATCTGTACAATGGCTGATAAAACTCGATTTGATGAACTGGGTCGAGTCCTTTCTTATGCTTTGCTGGCTTAGATATCGAAAGTTTCTCGCTTTAAATTTCTGGTAAACTATAGAAGGGCTTGTTTGATATGTGTATCTTGTGGTGGAGTGGAGATGATGGAATGATAAAAGTAAAAGGTCTGAGCAGGATGCTTTATGTGTGTATATGATTGTGGCTATATTGATGTGTAATTTAAGTTTCGAGGAGACTATTTTTTTTTTCAATAGGAGAGGGCCCTTGTCCATGCCTTGAGATATGGCATCTGTGGCTCCGCAACCTCTCCGACAATGAACCTGATTTTTTTTGCCACTGCACCAAATGTTGCTGTGTGTCTTTTGAATCTGATGGGTCGATTTTTAAAGGCTTGGGGTTGCTTTCTAACATTGATTGTCAATCTAGAATTCTCCCAATATATATACTATTAGTCTCCTTGTGGCTTGTTATCATCAGTTAGCTGCCCTCATAAAAACTCCTGCACTGATCAAAGACCTCCTTGACTGATCCACGCTATCACTTTTATTATGAGATTAGCTGTAGGTTCCCTTGTTTTGCTTTGTTGATGGTTGAAGCAGATTATGAGATTAACATTGTTTTCTCTAATGATGTTATGTGTTTTATTTTTGGTTGAATTTTAATGTTTACCTTCAATTTGTTTTCACGATCTATGTTGGTTGGTTTAATGAGCAGGAGAGTGGGGAAGAAGAGATGGCTGGGCACAAGATTGCACACGCAACCTTGAAAGGTCCAAGTGTTGTGAAGGAGCTAGTTATCGGTCTTGCACTGGGGCTAGCGGCTGGTGGGCTATGGAAGATGCACCACTGGAACGAGCAGAGGAAGACAAGAACATTCTATGATTTGCTTGAGAAGGACGAGATTAGTGTTGTCGTTGCAGAGTAGTAGTAGTAGTAGTAGTAGAGAGTGAGAAAGAGATCTTCTCCTCCAAGATTAAATATTTTGATGATGACGATCACCTGCAAACTTTAGCGTTTGTTATTAGTTTCGAAACCTTTCATCATTATTATATGATGATGATGATGATATCTAGTTATTCATTCTTGTTACTTTGCACAATTTTTTTTTTTCAATGAATGAATGTAAAATTTATTCAAGCAAAAAATAAAAACAAGTTTACATCAGTGTGCTTCTATTCTGAACTCTGTGTCTCTATCTACTAAATTTTAGAAAAGAAAATTCTGAATCAAGAAATAAGCTCCTAGGAGCCTCGCATCTTTCCCCTGAGCGACACAGTTAGTCCATCTTTTAGATTTTGCACCCCCATCTCCTTAAGAACACTCAGTTTGTTCCAGCTTCACATTGTCTCCTTGAATTTCTCTCTCTCCATATACTATACACTGTACTTTGGCACAATTACTCCTTCCTTTTTCATTAAACAAGTTTCCAACTCCATAAAGAATTCCATCAATTTGATGGTAACCGTTGACGGACTACTGCTGCAGACATCCCTAAACCTGACCATTATCAAGAGCAGCTGGAGAAAGGAAAGACTTCTTAAACCAAAAATACAATCAGGTAAGGTTATGAGAACGAACCCAAAGGAAGACCAGATGGAGATTTCTTGTTACAGAGGAAAAGGAACAAAAAAAAAAAAATTTGAAAGCTACAGTTGGTATGTCATTATCAGATTCAACTATAAAGTCTGACATTGCAATTTCTAACTGTATCAGTCCTCTGCGTTGGTTCGCTGAAATCGCGCTTCTTCGGTTGTTGAAAACTCAGATAGTGAAGTTGGATTTCACTCTGGGCCATGTTCATTTGTACATCTGAAAGATGCATCCAGATGGTCTATCTAGATACTTTATTCAGATGTTTTATCTAAGTGTTGTTCGTTATTGTATTTCGTCTATGCATCCGGATGAAGCCGCTAAATGCAACTATGTTCGTTTGCTTTTTATTTTTTTGAACTTGCATCTGTATCTAGATGAACTTTTTATTAAAATGACTAAAATATACATATTTTGCGGTTTTGGCGAAAAATTGTAATCTTGCGGTTTTAACGAGAAATTATGTTCTTGCATTTTAAGTCGAGAAATATGTTTTTGCGGTTTTGGCAGAAAAATGCAAAGTGTATTTTTGCGATTTTATCAGAAAAGTGTGCTTTCACGGTTTTGACGGGAAAGTGCGTTCTTGTGTTTTAGTCAAAAAAATGTGTTTTGCAGTTTTGCCGAAAAAATGCGTTTAGCATTTTTAATGAGTAAGTGTGTTTTGCAGTTTTGGCGGGACAATTTTACACTTTTGGCGAGAAAATGTGTTTTTGCAGCATCATGTCTACCAAATAGACTTATATGTGTTAAGCTAGATGGACTTCCAACCTAAAACCAATTGGTGATAAGTGAAGTGGTCCATCTATCTTATATACTACTAAAGATCCTTTCCAATACCCGATATGAGACCTTTGTCCCTAATACGCCTCCTCGAGATGATGGCTCTTTGAGCGTCAATCTCGGAATGCTTGGGTAAGGATCGATGGGCCGACTTTGGGCTGGATCGATAATGGATCGGGTTGGATTGTTCGGATCGGGCTCTGATACCATGTTAAGCTAGATGGGCTTCCAACCTAAAACCAATTGGTGATAAGTGAAGTGGTTCATCTATGTTATATACTACTAAAGATCCTTTCCAATACCCGATGTGGGACCTTTGTCCCTAATAATATGTTGAGGCCAATGGCATTACAGTTAAACATAGATGAAACCAAAGAAGTAAAAAGTACACACATTTCACTCTCTGATATATTGTTCTAAAGAAGAGTCATGAGATATTAAGATGGAAGCTTCTGAAACGAACAATGCTCACTCTCTCCCTCTCTTGGAAGAAGCGGAATTTTTTTTTGTCTTCTGTGACAATGTCTCGTTACAGATGGATCACACCACGTATTGAACATTAAAGTCAATGTATCTAGCTTTCTATATTCATCAAAAGGGATGAACTAGATGATACTCAAAGAGGTATATTTATATACGAAAATACACCACAGAATGTTTAAAGAGTTTTTTTTTTGGTTTTATTATTAATGAATCAAACAAAAGTCGAAACTTGCATCAAAAGCTTCTCTTTTAAAGAGTAGTTCGTTGAGCAAAATAAGGGTCTTGAAGAGTTTCCTGAAGGAGCTCATAATCGTCGTCCCAAGAATCTCGAAAAGTCTCTAGATTATCCAGGGATCTCACTACAGTCGTCACACACAGTTTTTTTCTCCATTCCTCCAGATGTGGATATCCCGAGTAATCCGCGTACTTATCGCAATACTGCCAATTATATACCAATTTTTTTCTTTAAAAAAAAATGTTTCAAAACTATTTTTATTTTATTTTTAAAAGTGCCAAAGGTCGGTTACATTGACGAAGTCAGTGCCGATGACATGAGTGTTACGCTTAGGAACACCATTGGCTTCTCTGGCGCCGTAGAACTCGGCCACTGATTGCATCATTTCATCGAAGGAAGGAAGTGTAGTCTTACCTGACAAAATCATTGCAATCCATTTCGCTTGTGATTCGAAGAATGGTAACCCTATCACCTGCAAAATTTGGTGAAATCTTTTTTTTTAATATCTATATTATTAAAACAGAATCATTCATATGATTTTACCCTTGTTTTGTGAGATAATTACGATCTTATATTTTGGTTTTATTTAGATACAATGAAAATGATCTTGAGTTAACTGGAGTCAACTGATTTTTTTTTTGTTAAAGGGTTTAACTGGAGTTAACTGATAATCGATCGATCATTGATTGATTCTATGATTAGTTTGGGTTTAGTGGACAAAATCATGTTACCTTTTGTGGGATGCCGACAAAGGACAGAGAAGGAGAAAGAGAAGGTGGGAATGTGTGTTCGAAGAGTGGGCCCACTCTATTATCATCAACTTCTACTCTTCCTTCACTCTCAAGAAATGGAAATTTGTAGCAATACCTAGACACACGTGTGTAGAAGAATATACATTGAAGTTTGTACTAATATCATAATTTGAAGCATTATATGTACGTTGAATATATAACTTACCCAGTACAGTATAAAATGGTGTCTGCTACGATACGAGACCCATCAACGAAAATGACACGTCCATCTTCCTCTAGAGATTCGATCTACAACCACTAATTAGTGAGAATTGTAAAGAAAACCTTTCATATTGAATGATTCGTAGTTTTTGATGTTTTGAAATGAGAGTGACGATGGAATTAACATGGCACCTGTGGATGGAGATGCAAGCTCTGATGTTTTGTAATGGCTTTAGACACGCCAGGAGAAACGTCAAGTGATTTGACACTTAGATGAACTTCCTTTGCTACTTTCACAAGCTCTACTGATATGTCAGGTCCACTGATGGAGCCGCCTACGACCACCACTACCTAACATTCGTCATCGTGAATACTCATTATCACATATATATCATGGAGTTTTATTTGATCAGTTGTGGACTTGTGGTTACCTCGTCACGAAAAGGATCAGGCACCCTGTAGACATGGCTATGAACTTGCTTTCCCTTCCACAAATCCATTCCTATAAAGTATAAACAAAAACACAAACTATCAGAAACAATACCATCCTTTTTTTGCTTGCAACTACCATTAACAATTTATTTGGATATGAAAAACAATTTTTCTTAAAGAGGAAAAAAATCTGATCACTAAAATGAATTATGATCCGTTTTTATAAATAGTATTAATTGTTTATTTATATATATAAGTAAAACATTCTGTCAGGACCCCGAACTGTTTGAGATAGATCCTCGTATCAATATCTACAAATCATACACGAAGTGTAGTATTTAATCAAAGATAAATTCATGTACAAGTATATATACCTTTAATAGAAGGCAAACTTGGGTAAGAGTAATGGCCAGTGGCAACAACAACAGCATCAAACACTTCTTCAATAACCTCACCACTCTTCTTCTCTACACTCTTCACTCTCCATCTCTTCGTAATACCACCATCATTCACCATTCCCACAAATTCAACCCTAACATTAAACCTAATCATCTCCCTCAACCCAAACACCTCACAAAAATCCTTAAGATACAACCAAAGCTCCTCATGACCGGGAAATCTCCTCGTGTCTCTTCCTTCCTTAACCGTGAACGGGAAATCAGAGAAACCCATTATCTCTCTCGGCGAAATCAACCTCAAGGATGAGTAAATGCTGCTATGTACTTTTAGGATTTTGGTTTTCCCCAATGGGTCTTCTTCTTCAACGTTTGGTTGGTATAGCCATTGCCCTCCCACGTCGTCGTTTTGCTCCATCACCACCACCTTATGCCCTTCTTTCTTTAGCTCTCTCGCCGACACTAACCCTGACGGTCCTGCGCCTATCACACATACCGTCTTTGATTGGCTAAAGATTGGTTCCTCGTGTTTTGTTGTCTCTATCACCATTTTGTTGGTGGCTGATATGATTTTTTTTTTTTATTTATTTATTTAGGTTGCTTTTATTTCTCGCGGTATCATGGCTAATGAGAGCATTCTTTATATAGTTGATTAATGTTTTGTTCGTGGTCAATTTATTCATTATTTTTTTTAATATTGCACTGATCATCAAGTAAAAATGCTAGTGACATCATTTTAGTTTTATATTCTCTCATTTTCTTCGTGGACAACTATTTTATGAAAATGCTAGTGACATCATTTATTTATTATATTGTTTGTCAGGGTTGGATTCAGAGCTATCAGATACAGTGTAGTTAAGGCCAGACAATAATTTGGTTAGGTACCATATCAATTCTTCCAATTAGTACGTATTAATAGTTTTTCAGTTTTATCTTCTGATAACTTTAAATTTGCACCAATCTATATTAATTTGTGTTAAAATTGATAACAGCGTGTATGAATAAGAAAATTAGGTCAAACTGAGAACGAGATTTGTTTTTGGATTTGATTACTAGCAATGTTTTGAAAACCGATCCGGACACTGAACCGGAAGACTGTCCGGATCACCAGGTCATCTGGTCGACCGTGGGTGAACCGCGGGTTGATAAATGAATTAGTTTTATAATATAATATTATATTACTTACAAAAATAAATATATAGAAACTAAACTAATTATTTTCTATTTTTTTTTATATAACATATAATAATGGTTTGGATATGTACATATTTAATGTTTAAAACATTTATAAAATAATTAATTCTAGTTTATATATTTTTATTTGACATACAAAATATCAAAAATAGTTTAGATTATTTTTAAAAAATTGTAACAAATTAAGATTTATGACATCTAACAAAAAAATAAAGACTTAAAAATTCATAAATATTAATATGCCTAATATGAATAATAAAATTAAACTTCAAATCTAAAATAAACCCAAAATAAAATCATTAATAAATCTTCTATAACAAAAATAAATCAGTAAAATGTAGTAAGACAGATTTATGATAAACAAAATAATCAAAAAGCAAAAAAAAAAAGAAGAAGAACATACAATATTGGTAGAGTACAGTTGAGGAAAAAGAAGACGGCAATAAAACTGAAAGAAAGATAGTTTTTAATTGGAAATTTAGAATAAAACATAATCAATAAAAAATAATTATAAACTTAAAAAAGTAAAATTTATCTAATGGTTCAACCGGCTGTTCAACCGGTACCGGTTTTCGGGTTTTAGTGGATTTTTCTGGGTTTTTGCGGGATTTTAAATCTTGGGTTTTTCAAAAAATCCAAACCGGATTTATTCTGGGTCACCGGATTTACCGGTTCAACCGCGGATCCGGATCGGATTTCAAAACACTAATTATATTTCTCGTGATCTCATGGCATGTCGTATTATACATATATATATATATACATATATTGTTGCTTTTTATTAGCTATTAATAGACATAGCAAAAAATAGCCACAAAAAATCTGTAGTTATTTTCTTTTAGTTACTGATTAGCTAGAGAAGTAACCATGGCTAATTAGCCAACGAATAAATTATTTGGTTGATAAATGGCTTCATATCTTTCTCAAAAAATAATAAAATAAATAAATGGCTTCATAGCCACCATAACCATGACTAACACCAATTTGCTCATGGTAATGTCCTTTCTTACCATTATATCTACTATTTTAAGAAGTTATATATTACTCTCTCCATTTTCGAAAGTAAAATTTTTTACATTTTTATTTTGTTTTACAAAAGATAAATTTTCTAGATTTTTAAGATACCAGATTTTTAAGATACTTTAATTTATTGATGGTAGTGAATTGTATACTTTTAACTTTGTACAAAAACATCAATTAAGAATAGTGAAATAATTAAATTTTATTGGTTGATAGTTATTATAGTTAATCATAAACACTAATTATATTTTTTATAAGAGTGATTTTTTAAAAAATTCTGCTTTTGGGAAAAGAGGAAGTATCATCAAATCACACTTGACTACTAAATCAATGAGATATCGTCGCATATAGGCCTGAGACTTATTATCCGGGATCCGGATTCGATCCGAGATCTGCTCCGAAAATAGGATATCCGGGGCGCCCAGATCCAAATCCGGATAGTAAAAACAAGGATCCGTCAAAACCGAATTCGGATCCGGATATTTTAATTTTTAGGTTCGGATATCCGGATCCGTACTTTTAAAATATATTAAATTTTTAATTTTCTTAATAATTATATTTGATATATTAATATTTATTCATAAAATTAGTTTTATAATACTATATTTTAATTTTTTTAATATTATATTCATATTTATATTTATAAATCTTGTATAAATGTTTAATTTATGTATTATTTTACAGTTTTAATATTTTAAAATATTATTTTTATTTTATTAATTATTTTATGAATCCAAATCCGGATCCGAATACCCCAAATTTTCCGGATATCCGGATCTGTTCCACCCCTAGTCGCATGAATCTGAATAACTTGGTTAGGTACTATATCACTTTCATAAATAATTATTTTTAATCTTTTTGTGTGCCCATTAAATCTGTACTATCGAAATTGTTTAAAAAGGACAAAACTGGTATGAATAAGACGGTGTTGGAGATGACCAAAAGGCGTAGATAGATGCATGTAATGGCTTATGACTGTAAACATTACAATTTTACAATCATTACTTGGAGACAAGCAAGAATGAGCTAAACTGACAAATGCATATTAACAACACTGATAATCAATGCATGGTATTAATTGAAGGGTGACCCTAGCTAACGTGTTAATAAGAACCATACGTAACAAAACAAGCCCTTTTACAAAAAAGAAGAAAGAACCATACGTAACGAACTTATACTGTACTACACTTGGTTATTACTCAAATTGTTATAAATCTATGGGGAGAAGGAAAGGAAATAAGAAGAATGCTGTTAGCAGCACAAATCCAATCGTGTTTTTCCATCAAATACCTTAATATGTTGGTAAGTGAACATTAGTCGTTTCCTTTCCTTTGATCAAACACTAATGTTATGCTTTGATTTTATTTAAGCTTGAATTGTCATTTTATAGAATAAATGATGTGAAATATCTTAATTCATTAATTTAACAAATTTTTTTTTTACAATTTAACATGAAGGAAATGGAAAGATTATTTGATAGATTCTACAAAAAAATAAAGCTTTTAGATGTCAAAAAAGCTTTAGATCACAATTCCTCTATCTTTTGATGACAAAAATGGAATATATTTATTTTATATCTTATTTATCTTTATTCCATTAATTCATTTTTATTATTACTACCATTCATCCTTAGTTTTCCGTAACTCGGTTTAATCTGGTTTAAACATAATAACTATATCACAGAAAGTTTGATATTTCGTTTATATTAAAGTTGAAACTTGCTTCACAAGCTTTGTTCAAGTGGTAGTTCCTTGAGCAAAATAAGGGTCTTGAAGAGTTTCTTGAAGGAGATCATCGTCGTCCCAAGAATCTCGGTAACTCTCAAGATTTTCAATGGAGTTCAACAAAGCCGACATACACAGCTCCTTTCTCCATTCCTCTAGATGTGGAAATCCAATGTAGTCCGCGTACTTATCGCAATACTGTAAAAACCATGCAAAGAAATAATTATACAAAGATTTAAATGAATATTATATAATAACGATCGATCTTTGACCCAAAAGAGAGTGAAACTGAGAGATTTAGTACATTGAAGTCGCAGATGTCGTGAGTGTTGCGTTTAGGGATTCCGGCTGCGTCTCTGGCGAGGTAGAAGTCGGAGATTGATTGCATCATATCATCAAAGGAAGGAAGTGAAGTTTTGCCTGACAAAAGCTTTGCAATCCATTTCGCTTGTGATTCGAAGAATGGGAACCCTATCAACTGCATAAATCTCGTAACAACAAACGTTGACTTAACCGGAGATTGATTGTTTGATAATCGTATATATGATTAGGTTTGTGTTTAGGGGACTAAAAGCATTGTATTACCTTTCGAGGGATTCCGACAAAGGAGAGAGAAGGAGAGAGGAAAGGTGAGAACGTGTGTTCGAAGAGTGGGCCAACTCTATTATCATCAACCTCTACTCTTCCTTTACTTTCAAGAAATGGGAATTTGTACCAATACCTAACCAAGTGTGACACACGTTTATTCGTTTCAAATCGAGAAACAATTAAAATTCTCAAATCTAAGCACTTATATTTATTTTTTTGATTAATAAAAATATATATTTTACAGATCTTATTCTTTAACAACAAAAATAATTTGTTAAAAAGAAAATACTGACGAGAAATGTTTATTCTAAGTTCAAAACAATTTTTTTTCTGAATGGAATTCATATATGTTTAAAAAAAATTTGGAATGAATTTGTCGGTGTAGGACCGAGGTCGAATCGGTCCCAAGAAGTAGGGATAATTAGGAAAAGACATTGTCGTGGAAAGAAAATTGAAAAGGTTTGTAGTCCACTCATGTTGACATAGACTCTAACATGTAAAATGAATAATACTTCAATTCTGTTGCAACATGACATAGAAAAACATAGAAAAATATGCCAAAAATCTCATGCAATATATATTAGAGATTAAGGCCAATATTTCAATTTCCACGAAAGGGTAATAATTGTATCTTATTAAGCGGTTTTTACGAATCAAGTTGTAGTATATTTGAAAATATAAATATATTTAATACGAATTATTTGCCCAGCATTATCTATAGTTTGTTTATTCTTCTAGTACATAATTATATTTTAAAGGTTGTCAAAAATAATAATTATAATTTAAAGGCCACAAGTACGGATTTATTTTTAATAACAAAAATAATTATTGGAGTATCTTAGTAATTAAAGAAAAAGAAAAAAAAAATAAGAAAAAGAGAAACATAGGAGAGAGACATAGAAAAGTTCTTAAAACACATATTTTTAGTCTTTAGATACTTTTTCTAAATATTTTGCACACATATCAAACTATTGATAAACTTAACATTTTGATTTATTTAAATAAATAAGTTTTAATAAATTATTAGTTTTATTTAGAGAAGAACTCCACTTTACACCCTATACCGATAATGTTGCTCTAAGTTACCATGGTGTAAAAGAAAGGAAAATAAACTCTATATATAACTTACCCGGTACAGTACAAAATGGTGTCAGCTACAATACACGACCCATCAACGAAAATGACCCGTCCGTCTTCCTCTAGAGATTCAATCTACAACCACTCGAAATATATGAACAGTCTTTTTAATAATCTATTTTGCATATACAGATTAACATGGTGATGGTCAGAGTGTACCTCAAGATGAAGATGGAAGTTATGATGTCTTGAAATGACCTTAGACAAGCCAGGAGGAACGTCAAGGGATTTGGCACTTAGATGAACTTCCTTTGCAACTTCCACAAGCTCTATTGATATGTCTTGTCCACTCATCGAGCAACCAACGACCACCACCACCTAACATTTATTATCATCATACATTATACAACATGGGAGTCATTATTGCATATGTATCATCGATTAATTATCATCACCTCATCACGAAAAGGATCAGGCACCCTGTAGATATGGCTATGAAGTTGCTTCCTCTTCCACAAATCCATTCCTACAAAAAAAAACCCAAACTATCAAAAAATAAATTTGCATGGACTCCAAATGTTTTGAGTTCCTCCTGTCTATATCTAGTAATCATACACGGTGAACAATGATATATTCACACACATATATACCATTAATGGAAGGCATACCTTTAATGGAAGGCAATCTAGGATAAGAGTAATGGCCAGAGGCAACAACAACAGCATCAAACACTTCTTCAACAACCTCACCAGTCTTCTTCTCTACACTTTTCACCATCCATCTCTTCATATTATCATCAATATCTTTATCATCATTCACCATCCCCACAAACTCAACCCTAACATTAAACCTTATCATCTCTCTCAACCCAAACACCTCACAAAAATCCTTAAGATACAACCAAAGCTCCTCATGACCAGGAAATCTCCTCGTGTCTCTTCCTTCCTTAGTCGTGAAAGGAAAATCAGAGAAACCCATTACCTCTCTCGGCGAGATCAACCTCAAGGACGAGTAAATGCTGCTATGTACTTTTAGGGTTTTGGTTTTCCCCAATGGATCTTTTTCTTCCACGTTTGGTTGGTATAGCCATTGCCCTCCTACGTCGTCGTTTTGCTCCATCACCACCACCTTATGCCCTTCTTTCTTTAGCTCTCTCGCCGACACTAACCCTGATGGTCCTGCGCCTATCACACACACCGTCTTTGATTGGCTCTTAATTGGCTCTGATATCACTAACACCATCTTTGTTGGTGTGGTCGGAGATAGAATAGTTATGATGTTGATTTTGTTTGTCGCTGTATCATACTCTCATGGCTCATGGGGGCATTGTATAAATAGTTAATGTTTTTTTCCTCAGTTTTTTTTTTCATTTTTCTATTGGATTATTTTTTGTATTAAAATTTAAGTTTTGAAACAGCAAGATATACACTCTAACCAAAAGAAAATTAAAAAAATATATACAGTGGCTACTGTTAAGATATACACTCCAAGCAAAATATGTTTACTTTTTGTTGTATAGAAATTACTGTTGTTAATCCTATTTTATTTCAAATCTATGAAAATGAAACTTCAAACAAAATAATAAATCTATAAATCTAAAAATTCAAATACTAAAATTAGATTAACAATATCTAGATTAGTGTTTATATTATATCATTTTCATTTAAATATATTATTATATATATTAATTTTGTTTATGTGGTTTGATTAATTTATCACTGAACTATATTTGTATGTATTACAGTTTTTTTAAAAATAATAACATATTTATTCAATATAATCAAAATCAAATCACATTTTTCTATCTTGGTTAGATTCATATTAATTATAAGTTTTATTAAACTGAATAGTATACTTTGATTGTATGATACTTAAAATCGCAATTATCCATTTTTGCAATTTTCACATCTACATTAGCATTCACTACATTTAGTTCATTAGATTATGGGTGTAGTTGATCCATTATAAGTAACTTATGATCGCCATTGTTTATAAATTTACTATAGAGTCCACAATAAAAGCAAGCATAGGTAATAGATTAAGAGCATTTTCAACAGCCCATTTTACCTTGTTTTATAAGGGGTTTTGTAATCCAACAGCCTTTTAGGGCATCAACAGTGGTAACATGAGATAAAACATCAAAGAATGAACGAACGCTATTTTTTTGGTCAAATTTGAGAGAACACTTTTCACAAACTCGTTTTGATGTTGAATTTTTTTATTTACATAAAAATCCTTCAATTTTGATAAAACATTATTTTATGCATAAAAAATATTTACACAAAATATTACTTTAAAACTTTTATCTAGTATATCTACACACTAATTAAACTTCTTTAACTTATACTTTCACAATGATATGATAAATAATAAATGGTAACATTAAAATTATATTACTAAAATAAAATTTAAAAAGAACAAATCTAACACAATATAGAAAATGTTTTGATTTATTATTTGTGGAAAATATAGTACTAGTACTATTCAGATATTTTTCTATCATTGTATATGGTCATATAATATTATTAATGCAATGATATTTTATTTTAATAATATTAGATTTTAGTTAAAATTTATTTTTTAAAAAATAACTGAACATAAATACTATCAAATAAAATATGCTATTTGCAATATATAAAATGTTGAAAAATGAATATATTAAGAATTGAGGAAAAAAATGAGGGAGACTATTGAAGCAAATCATAAACTTATTTTAAGTTTTCATCATTTTGAGGGAAAAGATTATGCAAACAATTGGAGATGGTCTTATCCCCTTATTTTTAAGGGGGTGAATAGTACCCATAAATGTAAAAGGACACTATTGAACCCTTTAAAACACTATTCACTTTTCATTTTACCATCTATAATTATATGTGTCTCACATATTTATGAATTTTATATATATATATATATCATATTTTAGTGCTTACCGTTATATTTCTTAAAACAATGTTTAGATTTAAAATATTTTTAACAATTTTATACTATTTATAGTTATATTTGACTACATATTATTACATTTTCGTAAAAGTATTTTATTTTTATATGTTTCAAACATTATTTTTATTAGTTTTTAGAAGTTTAGTGATTATAGTTAAGCAATATATAAAAAAGTTTTAGAAAATATTTAAGTGTCACTATTTGAGAACAGCCCCTTTATCCCTCTTATTTTAAGAGTGTTTCCCCTTTAAAATAAGGATGATTGTTTGAGATATTCTAAGGGCAACTCCAGCCTCATTCTATTTTTTCATTCTAAAATATAGATCGAGAAAAAATGTTCCAATAATACTTTATTTTCCACTCTTTAATATACTAAAAATAGGTTTACTCTATACATAGAGTAATTTGTTTTTTTTTTTGTCATTACTCTATTTTTCACTCTAAAATAGAGTACCATTTGAACAACAACTAACTCTATTGTAGAATTATTTCACTCTAAAATAGAGTACCATTTGAACAACAACTAACTCTATTGTAGAATTATTCTATTTTAGATTTTTTTAGAGTAAAAATAGACTAAAACATTGAAAATTGTCTAACAGCCAAATTTTAATATTATCAATTCCATTTTTGGATTTAGAGATTTAGTATTTTATGCATTGTATCTAAGGGCAACCCCAACAAAGATATTTTACCTGAGTTTTTAAACTATTTTTCTGAATAAAAAAATAAAAATATAAAAAAGATTAAGGGAGGTGAACAGGAAGTACCCTGCAGACAACCTCAACAAAAAAAATGCAGATACCCTTTGCATAAGTATCATTTTAAAAATGCTTAAATTTTTTTGTGCTTTTAATTTTAATTATAAATTAATTTATATTTCTTAGATACTAATAATAGTAGTATACTGATGAGAATGCTCTAAATTAAGTAACTGAATCCGGGAAAATATTCATTCACTTTAATAAATGGGACCCGGTTCGATCAATCAATATCTCTGACTGACCTAAACGACAATTTCAATTTTGTGTAGGTCCAGTTTAATAATTTTTAACCAAGGAAAATCTGTTGCTCAAAAAAACCAAGGAAAATCTTTTTACGAGGGCTACTTGTTTGACACTATTTCTACTACAGTAAACTAGTAATTACTTAAAAGGCAATCGTGTAGTATTTCTACAGCTTTGGTTTTCACATCTGAGCTCTTGTTAAAATACTCAAAATTTAAAATGGAAACTACGACTTAAGTTTATTGAAAGACATGTCATACTAAACTTTTTACATTGATTCTTTTCACCAATATTAGTGAGACAAAAAGCAACCTTTTCATCTGTTTAGTGATACCATATCAACACGAAATATTTATTCCGATTTTCTAGGAAAAGTCATCGACCATATCATTATATCATAAAATCATGGATTCTATATAATACTATCACTCACTCTGTTTAATTCTATAAGATATATTTTTAAATTTGTTTCACTTTCTTTGATTTTTTTCGGGTTCTTATACAAAATTTATATTTATTTAATATGATGTGATTATCAATACTTTAATACGGTGTGTAGTCTTTGGCTTAAGAGGGAGAATGAGAGATGTCAATCTAAGTTTCACATCGGAAGTTTAGACAAAAAATGTCTAATATATAAAGAGATGTCCAACTTTAATAGTACGAGACCTTTTCGGAAGGAACCCAAAAATAAATTCATGTGGGCTTACCTCTTAGGCCTAAAGTGGACAATATCGTACTAATCGGATAATAGAGAGTTGGATATGAGATTTCACAATCCCAACAATTGGTATCAGAGCCAAGTTCGACGAAAATCTGCAAGAAGACCAAAATACCCTTCAAGTCGGAAGAAGAAATATGTGGCAGAAACTAGTCAGAAGATCCTGGAAGTTCCTATGTGGAAAGGGAACATCCTCAAAGCACCTCAAAGTAACCTTGCGATTAATGGTACAAGATGGATACTGATTCGCTAGAGGAAAAGACACAAGGTGTGTAGTCCTTGGCTTGAGGGAGAGAATGAGAGATGTCAATCTAAGTCTCACATCGGAAGTTTAGACAAGATGTGTCTAATATATAAAGAGATGTCCAACTCTAATAGTACGAAGCCTTTTTGGAAGGAACCCAAAAGTAAATCCATGCAGACTTACCTCTTAGATCCAAAGTGAACAATATCGTAATAATCGAACAATAGAGAGTTGGATATGGGATTTCACAATCCCAACAAGTAGCTTGTTATTAGTGAAGATGTTCTGAGTAACATTTTTTATATAAAACGTAAAAACATTTATGGTTTTTTAATATATTTTATGCTTTTAACCAAAACACTTTATACAATAGGACACATGTAATATCAAGCATAATATTTGAGAAGGTTAATGAAAAGATGACTTCAGCAAATCTACGTGTCATGTAGCTATCACCAATCTGCCATATTTCATATTCTATCTTACAAAAAAAATATATTTCGTATTCTAATTAGATTGTTTTTCTTTTTTTTTTGAATTATTTAGGAATATCCTGATCTCACATAAGTGATTTAGACTAGTCACGTGTTACTACGTGTCGGTTCCTTGTCCCTGACGATGCCAAAATGTTAATTTCCTAATGACCGGGATTCGAACCCAGATGGCGGTAATCTTTTACCATTAGAACTAGAAGTCCCGGTTAATTAGATTTCTTTTCGGGTTATAAGAAATTAGGAAGAAATCTTTGCCGACGAAATAGATTATGGAAAGGAGTCGCGTCATTCACACATAAGATGACAGCAAGTCACGTTACACGTTGCCAATCTGAATAATTTGGTCAAGTCCATTTCACATCAATGTCTTCCTTTTTTATCCCTTTATATACATATCAAATTATTGTAGATCACGTATAATTGGTCAAGTCCACATCATATCGATTTCCTTTTCTCTCTTCGAATCTTGTGCTTTTAGTTAATTATTGTATATTTTGAAATAGATATTATTTAATAGAGGTTGTTAAAAATCTCTTGATAATTACCTTGTCAATTATAAACAGTGAGTCTTGTTTCTATACAAAAGACGACAACAGTGTACGAATAGGATGGGGTTTATGTGTCGAGAAGGGTCGACAAAATGATTGGCATGTAGCTGCATGCTATAGGTTTAAGCAGTACAATCATACTTGGACGCAAACAAAAATGAGCTAATAAGGACAACTATAAACAAAACAAGTGATGTCATTGTTGCCTTGTTGGTTGAATGGTGTGACTGCTGAAGCATGTAATGAGTGGTATAGACATAATGGTGATTGAAAATGGAAAATATAAAGAAAATAGTTGCCGTGACCACCACAAAATCTAACAGAAACGTGTTTCTCGGTGTACAATACTTTGTAGCTACGAGTCGTATGGTGAAGTTTAATTTCCTTTTATACGTAACTTTTTAAAGAAAATAGAAAAAGAAACACTCCTTTTTTCTTTTATCCTACCAAGTTTCCTATACAGATATTATATTGCTGAGTTGTTAAGTCGAATGATCTTGCATAACGCAAGAAATAGAGGTGGAGGGACTTCACCGCAGATCCTTTTTCGAGTTGGGAGGTGGTTAAGTTTTAGTGTCGCTAGCCACATCCTGAAAGCTTGTTTTGGAACTTCTCCGGTTAACCATACCGTACCGTTCAGACCACAAAGTAACAAATAACATGCGACTGGATAATTGTTCCAAGTAGCCTTTGTCCGAGAAGGTAGGGTTATAAGCATGTCCAGCTACTAAGGGTCTTTGGCCCAGGATAAGAATAAAGCAGCCCAAAAGTGATCTAATCTAACTATCTAGCTAGAAGTTTGCAAGATTTCGCATTGCCCACATTACAGATTAAGAAGGTTGATATCACGGGTCTTAAATTGAGTAGTTAGTACCCTTCGTTTCAGAGACCAGAAGCTCTTCTTCCCTTAAAGGCCCAAGAGACTTGCAATTATTTTCTAAACACGTTTTTGTAACATCCCGAATTGTGATATATAGGAAGACTTAAGAGAATTGATTTGGCTACCTATGTCATAAAAGTCGACTTATATTTTCCGGCACACATCCGTTTAGAACACCAGAGTTAAGCGTGCTTGGACTGGAGTAGTGAAATGATGGGTGACCTATCAGAAAGTGATCCGCGATATCGTGCGAGTGAGCCAAAACACGGGAAAAGGTCGTGTGGTGATTGCAAGGTCAGTAAACAATGATTGTGAACCTTTGGAAAATTTAACGGACCGACCGTTGGAACGGGATGGGACCCACGGGCCGAGAGAGCGGACATGGGCGATCCATTCGCCGTGGGCGGTCGGGGCATTACAAGTGGTATCAGAACCAGGTTAGCCATCTCAGTTCTGACCTGAGAGGCGTCTTGAGACCTGTCGTAGGGCGCAACGAGAACGTTGCGTTCTTTGAGAGGGGCGAATTGTAACATCCCGAATTATGATATTTAGGAAGGCTTAAGAGAATTTATTTGGCTACTTATGTCATCAAAGTCGACTTACCTTTTCCGGCACACATCCGTTTAGAACTCCAGAGTTAAACGTGTTTGGGCTGGAGTAGTGAAAGGATAGATAACCTATCAGGAAATGATCTGGATATCGTGCGAGTGAGGCCAAAACACGGAAAAAGGTCGGGTGATGATTGTAGGGTCAGTAAACAATGATTGCGAACCTTTGAAAAATTTAACGGACCGACCATTAGAACAGGATGGGGGCCCACGGGCCGAGAACGGGCGTAGATGGTCTATTAGCCGTGAGAGGTCGGGACTTTACCGTTTTTCCATCTACTACTGTGTAATTTAACCGATAACAGGTTTAATACGAAGGAAACGGTGGCTTTGTTTAGTTATTATCTGACTAAATATGTACATGAAGAATAGCATATTAGAACACATGCTTTGATACTTGGCATGTTCCTTCGCAGTGGAATAGGAATTTTGGGCTATTTTCTATGCTTATTTTTGCTTCATGAACAAACAACCACACATCTCCTCATTCTCATGGTATAAAAGAGAATATAAGAAACGAAACATTTGAAGCTCACACAATATTGGAGTCTCTTGGGGAAAAAAGTAAATGGATAATTTAGTTAAGCAAAGAAGAAGGTACACGTCCAAACTGCTATTCTATTTAATTTTATTGTGTAAATATTTTTAATAATACATCTAAAATCCTTTTGTGCAAAGATATATATATATATATTTCTTCTTGATCTTTATAGGGTGTCAATTTCTGAGAACAAACAAACGGATTTGCCAAGTCTATCAGAACTGGCCATAACCGGTACATTTCACTTGGTTATCCATTTTTGTTTGATAAAGAAAGATCACAAATTTTTGGAAGATGTTTAATAAACTTCTGCCTTGTTTAATATCAATTATGGAAGATAATCCAGCACTAAACTGGCTGAAAAACCAAGCATATTGGTACGAGAAAAATGACTACTACGACGAGAAAGAGAGCGAATTTGCAGCGTCTGTTGCGGCTGCTGCATTTGTTATCACATCAATGGAAGAAGCCTATAAAGAACATGCAAAAAGAATGAGAGAAGAAACCAAGAGGTCTCGCAAGAAGAAAACAAATTCTGTAATACTTAAAACCGAAGTAAAGAGAATCAACAGATCATATACTCACGACTTGACCATTGGAGGTAACTAATACAAAGAAAATTATCTAAGTGGTTACTAGCCTATGTTGAACTTATAAACTTTTAACTGAATCTTTTTCCCCAGGGGAGAGTTTCATAAAACAAAAGATGGACAATACTCCACAAGAAAACCGTCGGGCACAAGAGATTGACTCATCCTCTAGAACACTGGGACTTGCTTCAGTCTCAAGTAAAGCAGATTCTTGGGAAAAAACTCAACTCAACAAAATCAGATTAAGGTCAAATTTCATTCTTAATTAGTCATTTAATATAAAATCTTATTGGTAATCTAGAAAATAAACTTTGCTTGAAGGTATGAGAAAATGAAAGCTGAAATTGTGGGTTGGGAAAATGAGAGAAAATCAGCAGCTAAACTAAAAATGGAGAAAATAAAGGTTGTTTTCGGATCATACAAATGACTCACATTCTTTTCTTGTATATATTTAAATACTTGACTATAATTTAATTTTGTTTTAAATTTGTGTAATTAAGAGTGAGTTGCAGAAAAGAACAGAAATAAATAACCAGCATTATAAGGCAAAGTTAGCACGGATCCAAGTAATTGCTGATGGAGCCAAGAAACAGCTCGAGGAGAAGAAGAGGAGCCAAGAAGCTCAAGTTCAAGAAAAGGTGAAGAAAATGCGTCGAACTGGAAAAGCCCCTGCCAATTATTTCTGCTTTCGATGTTACTAAAATCAAAATTATTACTATCAGTTATACTATATTGTGTTGTGTATACAATAACAAAAAATAATTATGCTCAGTATCTAATCAAAAATTAATATGATAGTCGATGTTTACTCCACTTCTATGCCCTATACAAAGACGAGTAAGCACCAAAGAAGGGACCAAAGAGGATTTTGATGAAAGATAACAACTGCTAATTTTTAGAGATATGATCTCAAATGAAATTGAGGCATTGCTTGGTCCAGTGAAGCTTTTCTCTTACCTTTAAGTTTCTTTCTCAATTGGTAAGGGGGAGTAGCAATTGCTGATCTATGTGGTGGTCAGGACCATTCGCATTTACTATTCTATCTTCTTATTTGGAAATTATGTAATACTGTCATGTCTGTCATTGTACAGTTCTCTATCAAAAGATTTTGACAACTTTTTATTTATTTATTAATTTATTTTTTCCGTGTTCTTTGAATATATGCCGTGAAGAGTTTCGTTCACTGATCTGATGGTATGAATCCGCGTTTCTTGAATAATAATAATGGCAGGTTCAAAAGTCGAAATGCATTCCAATTATAACTCAGTCACAACCTCATTTTTCTTGAAAATAAGTTCAATTTGTAAAGTTCAACAAAAGTAAATTAACTTAATGGCTTTTTCTATAGTACTCATAGTAAGTTTACCTTTATTA
Source organism: Brassica nigra (assembly GCA_016432835.1). Taxonomy (NCBI): domain Eukaryota; kingdom Viridiplantae; phylum Streptophyta; class Magnoliopsida; order Brassicales; family Brassicaceae; genus Brassica; species Brassica nigra. Next base: position 6,572,785 of record CM028247.1, on the reverse strand, counting down.
ATTTTTCCACAATAATCCATGATAAATAAATACCAGAACGGTAGGATCTATAAACATATTTCTAGATGATACTAGATCACTCCATTGCTTTGTGGTCGAAGCTCGTGTGATGTATAATCTCATCGTAAAATTCTATGGTTAATGAAAGCTGAAATTGAGCATAATGAGATATTTTAAATTATTTATACAGCTTGTTTTGATTAACTGAAACTATTATTTTATTATATATGATGATATGAATAATTAGAAGCCTTAATTTGAACATAACACAGCTCTTTTCGGAAACGTGACTTCATGGATGTATGTTAGATTGTACTCATAAGTCAACATATATCCATGAAGTGCAAGAGTACACTAGTACAATATACAATATGTAAACATAAGAGAAAGACATATATATATATATTATATCAAAAACAACATTTACTTTCTAATTTTAGTTATATAAACTTTATAATTTATAACTCCACTGGTCAACTAGAATTGCAATGGTAAATAGGAACGATAATCATAAATTAAATGATTAATAGAGATTAAACGTTAGGAAAAAAAGAGAAGAGAACTATGATTCTATGAACAGATAAACTTCAGAGGAGCGTTAGGATTCGCTGTCAAGAATCTAATGCAAGAAGTTGATTGGCTGAACTTACAGATCAACCCTGGGTCCCATATACTTATCCAATAAAATATCTACACGTGTTGTAGTTGCGACATTAGTTTTAAGCTGTCGGCCGTAAGCTCGAGCGTGGGTGGGTGGGTGAAATCACTTAAGATATTGATGTGACACCAAATGATTGGGATATCTCTTTAGGTTTACAAATACAAAGGTTGATCTCGTAATTATCACATATTTATATTTTTCTGACTGTACATTACATATTTCATTCATATCAAGTTTATTAGCCACCGTCAGGCTACTCAAGCTAGGCCTTCAACTAATGATTGTAACCAAATCATATACAGTACAAGTAACAAAGCCAATGATCTAAAAAAAGAGATTGTTTTGCAATTCTGATCAACTTGAAGCTTATGTCTTTGTAAAATTTGCAAGTACATAAAACTAAATGTTAGATAGTCATCTTACCTTGTTATTTTCGTGCAAAATCAATAAAATTATCTAAAAATATTCCAATTTTACTCTTTTTTTTTGGGCAACACTCTTTTTATTATTTTGAAATAGAATTTGGAACAAATTTTTTTTTAACATTATTATATTTTCTAATTTATAATGGAATAATAATAAAATTACTCAAAAAACTAGATGTGGTTTGCCACTCATAATCTCTTCATTAGTTCATTCTCTTTTTAATCTTAATTTTCAGTTTTCACTTTTAATATTCTTTTTGTTGGTCTTAATACGAACTACGCATTCTTTGTAAAACATTTCTTTAATTCATTATTTTATTTTAATTCTAAAATGAAATAGGATTGAAACGAAATTCTACACTATTATGTAGTTACTCCATATTAGAATAAAACATAGAATAATACATAGAAAATGTTCTAACCAACCAAAATTAAAAATGCATATATAAGAATACATGTGAAAGAAATTTAGAGATATCTCTCTACATTGAAAAAGTAAAAAAAAAGGAGAGAGATTCATACTTAATGTGTCATGTTTGATTGATTTAATTTCTTTATCTTTAGCATTTAATAATTAATGCTATAAAAATTAATAATTAACGTTATATTAATATTGCATTCTTAAAAGATCCGGGTGAGATAATTTATTGATAATGATGCTTTTTTTTGAAAATGAACTCCTGATCACATGTATAAATTGCTTTAAAAAAATTCAATATGAATGTGTATGTGGTCAAATCCCCAAATAAGCCATTTGATACTGTGAAGAATGTCGACAGAGAAAGAATATATTAAGAGAGGCTAAGAAGTGAGAACATATTGATTTATTCCTTAGCAACTTGCATCAAATGGACTTGTTGATACCATCAGCCTCACATCTCACTCTCATTTTTTGACATTCGATTACCAATACAATAGTTTCGGATTCTTACGTGTTTACTCCAATAAATATATATTGTCTTCTATTATTTAATGCTTTTATATATACGACTATATATATATATATGTGCATACTAAGGTTTCAACTATGATGAAACTCACATTTGTCTTTATAAAAACAAAAATCTATTATTAGAAATGTGTTTCTTTCTTAATCGGTGAATCACACGCTTTGTGTATACCCGAGTGGTCAAATGCATGCAATAAATGATCTTTGCCCTCACAGCTGAGAGTTAAATGACGAAAACGCCCTCGTTTATTGGATTATGGGGGCAGAGAGAGAGGGAGAGGATTCTGGAGCTTGAGAGGGGGGGGCAGGGCACCAGCAATCCTTTGCCACACATGTGCTTCCCTCCACATAAAAACCATTTGACGTTTTTGCAGGGACCATTGTCTCTTTAATATATTACTTCAATATTGGATCAAATGAAGATACATTGCCTGAGTTGTCGCTGTGATTGTGAAGAGCTTGAAAACAGAGGAGAACACCACAAAAAACGAAGAAGAAAGAAAGAAGAAGGGCCAACAAGAAAAGCTGAATTGTCAGTTTATTCTTTGCAAACGTGCGGCCTAAGTAACAAGAACACATGTATACTCTCTCTGTTCCTGACAAGAACTACTCTCCTCTGTTTTTTCTTTAAAGAGACAAAGCCTCACGGTTCTTTATTTGTTACTCTCTCTCTGTCTCTCTGTTAACACAAAACGAATGTCTTTTCAGGTCGAATTACGGAGTGAAAGAGCTCACATGGGAAAACGGACAACTAACGGTCCATGGTCTAGGCGAAGGAGTCGAGCCAACAACCTCTGCTAACCTTTTATGGACTCAAGCTCTCAACGGGTGTGAGACTTTGGAGTCTGTGGTCCACCAGGCGGCTTTGCAGCCAAGCAAGACGCAGCTTCAGAGCCAGAAAGAACGGGACCACAACAACTCCGAGAGCAAGGACGGATCCTGTTCAAGAAAACGCGGTTATCCCCAAGAAATGAAATGTTGGTTCTCTGCTCAAGAGGAGAGCCATAGAGTTGGTCACAGCGTGACTGCAAGTGCGAGTGGTACCAACATGTCTTGGGCTTCTTTTGAGTCTGGTCGTAGCTTGAAGACGGCTAGAACCGGAGACTACTTATTCTCTGGATCGGTAAAGAAACAAACAAAAACACTTTTTCATTTTCTGAAAAATGACTTTGAGAAATAATGAATATAAGACTTTTTACAGGAAACTCAAGAGACAGAAGGAGATGAACAAGAGACTAGAGGAGAAGCTGGGAGATCTAACGGAAGAAGGGGACGAGCTGCAGCCATTCACAACGAGTCTGAAAGGGTAAAAAAAACAATACATATACTTCTTTTTTGTGCTATCTGCAGTTTGCCATACTGACTCTTTTGGTTTGTGATGCAGAGAAGGCGTGATAGGATTAACCAAAGGATGAGAACACTTCAGAAGCTGCTTCCTACTGCAAGTAAGGTAACCAGAAGAAACCCACTTTAAAAGTTTAAGACTTTGTATCTATATCGGTTAGTGAAATCGTTGTCCGGATACTGCAGGCGGATAAAGTCTCCATATTGGATGATGTAATCGAACACTTGAAACAGCTACAAGCACAAGTTCAGTTTATGTCCTTAAGAGCCAACTTGCCACAGCAGATGATGATGCCACAACTACCACCACCACAGTCAGTTCTCAGCATCCAACACCAACAACAACAGCAGCAGCAGCAGCAGCAGCAACAACAGCAACAGCAGTTTCAGATGTCTTTGCTTGCAACAATGGCGCGAATGGGAATGGGAAGCGGTGGCAATGCTACTTATGGAGGTTTAGTTCCTCCTCCTCCACCACCACTAATGATCCCTTCTATGGATAACAGAGACTGCACCAATGCTTCTTTAACTGATCCTTACAGTGCTTTTCTCGCTCAGGTAAAATCTCGTTAACTGTTTTTTTGTTTTGTTAACGGTGGAAGTATTCTGTTAGTCTTTAGATATCTCTTTTAACTGTGTGTTGAAAAATGATTTGGAGAAAATACAAAATCTTGAGAGCTCACTGTTGTTTGTTGGTCATGCTGGTGCAGACAATGAACATGGATCTGTATAACAAAATGGCTGCAGCTATCTACAGACAACAGTCTGATCAGACTACAAAGGTAAATACAGGCATGCCCTCAAGTTCTTCTAATCACGAGAAAAGAGATTAGTCCCACCTGAGTACTAGCTAGTATGTACGTTCGTTGTATCTTTGATTGTAAAAAAAATTGTATTTTTTGAGTATGGTAAAAAACTTGTAGAGATAAAACTTGAAAGCTTTAAAACTTCCTTTCTTCAGTTCAATTATTGTCAAAATACATATATAAGTCCTTTTGTTACTTCAAGAGCAGCAACAAAGACAATTAAAATGGACCAATATGCACATACATAAGTTCTCGTTTTTATGTTTTTCACTGTTTGGAACCCAAAGGACTAACCTTAGACTCTGATGATGTTCCCTCCTTGCTCTGAGGTGTCTTAGTGTCCTGAAGAGAGATGACAGTTTCAAAAGCACCAATAAGAGCTTTCACTTTGGTCTTCCTAACCTTTACCAACTTATTCACTGTCTCCTCAATCACATTGTTGAACAGTGTCATCATTTTCTTCTTCCCTTCTACCTTTCCACGCCTCAGAACAACCTTCTCACGTTTACTTCCCTCAACCGTCTCAACACCTTTCAGGTTCCTCTTCTTCTTCTTCTTCTTCCCCCCTTCGGTTTGGGTTTCTAGTTCCTCCACAACCCTTGGAGAAGCAGCATCCTCAAGTTTTGGTTCGAGAGTCTTCTCTTTCTTGGAACTCAACTGCTTTGCTAGAGTGACCTTTACACCTGTCTTCTTAGGCTTAATCTTCTTTGCTACAAGTTCTGCATCAACGCTTTCTTTCTTCTTATTATTCAAAACGGTACCAGGAACTTGTTTAGTAGGAGGACTATGATATGCAGAACCACGTTCAGTAGGAGGAGTAGTCAAGCTTTTTAGTCTACTCCTCATGGTTTTCTTCTCAGATGATGGCTGCTTCTGATCACTCTGAACACCTTTGACGACGCTAGCTTCAACGACACGCACAGTCTTCTCTTTTACATCTTCACCAATTATTGTCTGAGCCTTTGCCTTGTCTTTATTCTTTGGAGTATAAACATAAGACCTTGGCTTCTCACTTCCCAAGGCAATAACCTTTTCAACAGCAGATGAACCACCACTCAGTGTAGTCTCGGTTCCTTTGTTCTTCTTCCGAGCTTTATCATTGCTTCTAACCCTTAAACCATCAACAGATCTCGCCATCTCCCTCTCTTCTTTAACGCTAGATGTTTCTGAATACACAGAACCACATTGTTTTTTCTTGACAGCCAATGCATCTCTCTTTACAACCGCACAACTCTCAGGTGTGGTACCTGCAGGAATCTGTCTACTCACACTTCCCAACGACGTCCTTCTCAAACCTGAAGTAGAAGTCTCAACTTTTACAGCCATTGAGCCTGCAATACTTGTTCTCCTCACCACCTTCCATGGTTTCGCCGCATCATCACGGAGCTTCCCGTGTTTACAGAGATCATGAGTTGAGGGAACATGATGGTTCCCGAGATAGCGGGACTGAACCTCCGGTTTACCTGCTGCTCGTGTACCTATCCATCCAGTTGAATGACGTCTTGAACTCACACTTGGTGGCTTAGGCACTTCTTTAGTCTTTGATACACGCTCCTTCAATGCTACAGATATAACATCTTCCACGTTTCCCACATCCTTCACAATTACTGTTTCCATAGAACCTTCTTCAGACATTGCCATCTCCTGAGGATTTGTATCAAAACAGTTCTCAATCTCTTTGATCTTTGAAGTATTCTCCTCAGCCATCACAGAATCTAATGACAAAGAGATTGATTATTATGATCATAATGTAGAACTTGACATCAATTTTAAAGAGCAAATCTGTAAACAAGAATCTACCAAACATGAGTCAACATTCTTCTTCATTCCAACATCAATACAAGGTTTTTAAATGAAAGAATCTAAATGTAAAGAAGGACAAGTGTAATTCACTTGCAAAAGTCTCAGTCAAGTCAAGATATATGTGTATATGATCCTCGTCAACCATCAATCGCATTAATACCTAAAAGACAAAAAAAATCGTAATCTGATCGTTTTATATGAATATAAATGATTTATCTTTTGTTTAATTTTCTCTATATAATATTGCGTACTGGTCAAAATTTGAGGACAACGACCTAATTCTACAAGTACCGCAAAGAACTACGTACTCTACACGCTTTAAACCCTAAAAACAGTTTACTTCAAGCAAACACAAACATAACCAAAACGAAAATACACGACATATCAAGAGTTCAGAGATAGGATACCTTTAGATTGTTGCTAGAGAAACTATTGACTTAGAATTCTCAGAGAAAAAAAAAGGAAGAAGAAGAAAAAGAAATCGGCAGAAGATGAAGAGAAAAATATATTTATGTACCAGAAGATTGTCTTCCTATACGAGATTATATTATCTTTTAAATGGAAACAAATTGATGAAAGAAGAAAAGAAGATTTGGTTATTAAGGAAAAGAAAACACCCACATACAAAACACATAATTAAGTTTCTTTTTTTGTGTGTGTTAATTTCTTGCTTAAGTTACTTAAGGTCAAATTAATAATTAAGGTCAAATTAATAATTAATATTTTTTGTCTAATTTTTAATTTATTACTATAAAACTGATTATTGGATTTGATGCTTTCAATAAAAATCTACGTATCATTATTCACATAAAATAATGAGAAAATACATGAATGTAACTCCTATATAGTAGATCGCTCAGTGAAAGGTAATTGTTATTGTATGTTTGGCACAAAGGAAATTGACAATTTAAAAGGGTGATTGGAAGCAGAATGTATGTGAAATTTGATAGTTTTAAAAGTTGAGATTTTTTTTAAAGTTAGATTTAATTAATATTCTGTATAAATTTTACGAAATTCTTATCAATATTTTATATAGATTTTTAAAATTTTTTAAAAGATTTTATATAAATTGTTAATTGTTACTGATTATTATGAACTTATATATATATTTTCTCAAAATTATTCTTTCTTAAGTAATATAATATATATTGCATCTCTTCTAGTTTGAGTATTTCATCTCCAATACAATAGAAACAACTATCAGCATCATGAGAGAGAGAGAGAGAGAGAGAAAAAAAAACAAAGAAAAACTTCATTTTCTTGTTGTTTGGTTGAACTTCTTATTAATATGCAACATCTCCTCCCTGGAACAGAGGAGAAAAACATTAGAAATATATCATAAAGATTAATAACCATCTGTACTTATTCTCAAAAGAAAACATGAGGAATATATATGTCCTACGATATGAAACAATTCTTTGTATAATTGTTACGAGATCTTAAGATCTAACAAAATTAATAAAATCATAAAAGTGTGGTACAAAAACAATTTGATAAAAAATTTCAACTCCTTCAAAAAGTTTAGAAATTTTCAATTTATTTGTTGAAAACTTTCAAATGAAAATTCCAAAAAAACTTGCAACTGTTTTTATTCTGTTTTCAAATAATTTCGGTTCGGTAATATTCGGTTAAGGTAGATTGAGCACACTTTATGATAAAGACAAACAATAAAGAGAGAGAGAGAAGTGGCGACAAAATTCAAGATATGACAAGACTTTGATGAAGTGTTGTCGACGCCAAGAACAAAACAAACCTCTGCTTCTGCTTGCGATTCAGACACGACTTTCACAGCTATCAGTTTAAAACTATGGATGCGTGAGTATTCTTCTCAGGTCAGTTTCTATTCTGATATTTGCTTCATCTCAATCATCTCTCTTCGAGCTCATGTTGATTAGAGTCAATTACATGCATTGATCATTATGAAGCTAACTAGATAAGAAATATTAGAACTAGACATTACCTGGTTGAATTTGAGTTGACTGTCGCCATCTTCATCACTAAGACCAACTTGCATTTTGAGTTATATAATGACTCCTTCCACCCACTCTGCAAAAATTTACTGGGGCTGTAACTTTTTTCTATTTTTTTACCCAAAAAGTCAACTAATGCTCTTGTACATGCGTCTCTGGAAACATGTTTGGCCAATCATCTATTTAAAAAGTATAGCTATGTTTAATTGTAATTTAGAGATAAAACCAAAATAATGAAACTTGCAACTAAATTATGGTTTACTTTCATTAACTAATAATATGGTTTACTTTCAACTAAAATTGTGAATTGTTTTTTCTTTTTTAAGAATAGTCTGCGTATTCCAGTTGAACAAGCATCCGTTATTTATTTTTATTCCAAGGTTTATCTCTATAGAATTTTTCGTATTAAATTTCAGTTTCTTCTGTAATCATTAGCTTTTTCTGATAAGCAAGTTTGAGTTCTGTTCCTCTTCTTCCTCTGTATTGTATTTTCCTTAGTTCTTCAACTGATCTTTTCTTGGTCTCTCTGAATATTTCACTTGAATTTTTTTTTTATGTTTTCTTACTTTCATCAGATCAACCGATTGTGAGACGTGCGTCACAGACAAACCAAAAACAAATGAGCAACAACGTTTATTTCCTTGTTTCCTTGAGTTGTCTACTTCTGCTTGGTGTTACTTCTGCCACCAACATGGAACAAACCACTATTGTAATAGACGGTACACGTCAAATCGCTGAGATCGATGAGAATTTTGTCTGCGCAACACTTGATTGGTGGCCACCTGAAAAATGCAATTATGATCAGTGTCCTTGGGGTTACGCCTCTCTCATCAACTTGGTAGTATAAAAAAAATAAACACCTTTGAGAGCTTTGACCACTTGCCCTATGTTACTTCATCTAACCTAAAGGTCCTTGTCTTAATGTTTTCAAAATGGTTTTCAGAACTTGTCTTCTCCTCTTCTTGCTAAAGCTATTCAAGCTTTCAAGACGCTGAGGATAAGAATAGGTGGCTCCTTGCAAGATCAAGTGATCTACGACGTAGGTGACTTGAAGACTCCTTGCACTCAGTTCAAGAAGACTGACGATGGCTTGTTCGGATTCTCTGAAGGATGTTTGTATATGGAACGTTGGGACGAACTTAACCGTGTCTTCCAAGCAACCGGGTAAGTAAAAACAAGCCCTAGTATAGTATAGATCTTTGACTTTAATATTCCACTATCAGACCTAACTCTATTGCTGCAGGGCTATTGTGACTTTCGGTTTGAATGCGTTATACGGTAGAGAGAAACTCAGTGGAAATTCATGGGGAAGGGAGTGGGATCACACCAACACCCAAGATTTCATGAACTACACAGTCTCAAAGGGTTATGCTATACACTCATGGGAGTTTGGTATGTATAACTTACATCTCTTCTCTTCTCCCTGCTCGGTTTTTAATGTTTTTTAATTTCTGGACTAGGTAATGAGCTTAGTGGAAGTGGCATTGGTGCAAGTGTGAGTGTAGAGCTTTATGGAAAAGACTTGATAGTACTGAAAGATGTAATCAAGAACGTTTACAAGAGTTCTCGGACCAAGCCTCTGCTTCTAGCTCCTGGAGGATTCTATGAAGAAAAATGGTACTCGGAGCTTTTTCGCCTCTCTGGACCTGGTGTTCTTGATGTCATGACTCATCATATATACAATCTTGGTCCAGGTCTTGCATTACTTACATTCTCTTTTGTAGCGTGTTTCTAAAACAATGTTGAGTGTGTTGAGTTAGAATGAAAATCTTTTGGCAGGGAATGATCCAAAGCTTGTGAGTAGGATACTAGATCCAAAGTACTTGAGCGGATCAGTTTCAGGAACGTTCAAGAACGTTGACAGAACGATTCGAGAACATGGACCTTGGGCTTCTGCTTGGGTTGGAGAAGCTGGAGGTGCTTTTAACAGCGGTGGCCGTCAGGTTTCTGAGACATTCGTTAACAGCTTCTGGTAAGAAACAATCTTAATCATAATCTTTTATCTCAGTTTCTTTGATGATACTAACCAAAACCTGTTCCTTCCTACTAGGTATCTAGATCAGTTTGGTATGTCGTCTATGCACAACACAAAGGTATACTGTAGACAAGCTTTGGTTGGAGGTTTCTACGGTCTGCTTGAAAAGGAAACGTTTGTTCCCAATCCAGATTACTACAGGCAAGTTCATAACCAACATGATTACATAAACTTCTTGATCTCAAACAAAGTAAAAACTTCTTTTCTTTTCTTTTTTTAATCCGGCCAGTGCTCTTCTTTGGCACCGTTTGATTGGTAAAGGCGTTCTCGGCGTGCAGACAAATGCCTCGGAGTATCTTCGAACATACGTCCATTGTTCCAAAGGAAGAGTGAGTGTGTGCACATCTTTATCTCTCTGTCAGTAAATGATCCTCAAGTTTCAGTCACTACAAGAAAACTGCCCGATTCCCAGGGAGTATATCCTCGGAATGTCGTCGGAATAAGGCAATTCCGACGACATACCCAGAAAACAGTCCCTCGGAATTTTTTCGTCGGAATAACAGAAATCGTCGGAATTTCCTCGGAATATTCGGACGGAATTCCGACGGAATCAAATTCCGAGGGAATTCCGAGGGAGATAACAATTAACAAAATTTGTCGAAATTCCTCCGACGGAGGCTTCCTCGGAAAATTCTGACGGAGGAATCCGAAAATCCTCGAATTCTTTTTCCGACGGAGCCTCGAATTTTCGACGGAGCGTCCGTCAGAATTTTCCGAGGGAAGTTTGTCGGAAAATTGAGGATTACTTTCCTCGAATTTTCGTAAAATATAATTTTAATTAATAAATATTATTTTATTTCTTATTAATTAAATTCGAAAATTAATTATTAAATAAAAATTGAAAATTAAAATAAAAACATAATATAAATAATTCAAATGTAATATTCATTCAAAACAAAAATAAAAATAAAGTTTAAAACAGAACTAAAATAAGAACTACTGCCCTCGCCGACGCCGAAGTTCGGTCCGGGAATTGCTTCATGAAGGCCGCCATCATCTTCTCCTCGCCTCCTGCCTCTCTAGCCTCTTGAGCCACCATCTTCTCCTCCAACATACGGATGCGCTCATCCTATCCTTCAGCTTGATCCAATGAATAGGATCAATGGCACCGAGACGTCGGAGGAACCGATTTGGATCGACGACCAAACCACCAAACGTCCCTTCTTCTTTGGAATCGCTTGAAAAGGAAAATTTTAAATCTTAATCATAAGAAAAAATTTAAAATAAATAAATGAATTGATATTTAGAAAATATCTTACCACTCAAGAAGCTCGCTGATTCGACTTTGGAGAGGGCGATGGACTCGGTGGATGTGGAGTCAAGATCGAGATCGCCTGGATCTCAGGAGACGGGCCTCCTCGTCTTAAGGCCATACTATCCACTGTGGAGACAACCTCCCCGCAAGACCGCCATCAATCTGCCCGTGGTCTTGGTGTGGATCCTCTTGTACAAAGGGTAAATCACCCACGGCTCGCCATCATTTTCTTGCCTAGAAAACACATAAGTAAAAAACATTAGAAAGCAGAAAAATTAAAGATATTTACAATTAAAAGAAAAGGATTTTGAACTTACCATCTTGTCTCGAGAGTGGGAATAGACCGAGCACCCAAATTGTGCTTGTAGATGCCCTTCCCGCCACGACGCTTCTTGCGGTTGGCGGAGTTGGTGTTAGACCACCTTCTCTCCCTTGTCCCAATGGACACATAACTCCTCCCAAGTGGTCATGTTGATCCACTTTGGGACCTTATAATGAAAAAAATATTATAAAGTTAAATAGAATGAAAAATATATTAATAAAGTTAAAAAATAGTACCTTATCCACTAGCCACTTCTGCTTCCATTCATAGATTTGCCCCGAATAGGACTCCATACACTTGTGGACGAAGGCGTTCCGGATGAACGTCGTGTTATCCGGATGCCAGTTGAACTCTTGCTGAAAAAAAAAACATGATTAATAGAAATAAAATTTCAAAGGAAAAAAATAAAAAAATTTAAAAGTTAGAATACTTACAGCAAACTGACGAAACCAGAGCTCCTTCTCAGGGGGAGGCATCGCTGAGAAGGTTGGGTATCCCGTCTTGAGGTCGGAATACATCATCCTGTTGATCCAAGCGGTGATCCCGTTATGGGATCGGTCGAACCTAATATATAGGAAACAACTTATTAAAAATGAATCTAATTTTTCAAATAAAGAAAAATAAACTTTCACTTACCAAGTCTGTCCGACTCCCCTAGGATGCGGAGTGAGATAAGGGAGATGGTCACGACTCACCTGTTACCCAATGCACAGCACATCACCCTGGAGCCATGGAGGCTCGGGAATGTCTGGAAAGTCGTGAGGAAGAGGAGGCGCCGCAGCGGGAAGAGGCGCCGCAGCGGGAGGAGGAGCCGCCTGGTGAACCGAAGCGGGATGGGCGTTCTGCGATGAGGACGAGGAACCCCGAGACCGCTGGGACGAAAACCGAACCCGGCGGGTCGAATGAGCACGGCCCGGTGCGGCCGGACGAGATCGAGCCCTCAGACTGCTCACGAATCCCTATAATTTATTTAAAATAAAGATTTAAAATTAGTTTTAAAATTATTTAAAATTATTAAAATAGCTAAACTTATTTATAAATTATAAAAATGGCTAAATAATTATTAAATGACTTATCAAATTATTTATAAATTATAAAATTTGCTAAAATAATTATTAAATAACTTTTGAAATTATTAATAAATTATAACTTTTAAAATTTGCTAAAATAATTATTAAATAACGTTTAAAATTATTTATAAATTATAAAATTTAAAATAATTATTATAATAACAATAATTATAAAGTATAAATATTACTAAAATCGAAATATATATTTTACATATCAAAAACGTTTTATAAATTTAATCTAAACCCTAATTTAAAATTCAAACCCTAATAATCAAATTCCCTAAATCCTAATCATATATCCTAATCAAACCCTAATCCTAAACATATATCCTAATCAAACCTAATTCTAATCAAAACCTAATCTCATCAAATTCCTAAAATCCTAATTTAACCCTAATCAAACCTAGAAGAGAGAGGGGAGAAAGAGAACTTACATGGATTAGGGATAGATTAGGAGATTTGGAGGAGATTGGCCGGAAAATCGAGAGGGAGAGGAGGAGAATCGCCGGAATCGCCAAGGAGAAGAAGAGAGAAAAGAGAGAAAAGAGAGAAAGAAGAAGACTCACGGATCTGGTTGTACCCCGAGAATTCCGACGGAAAATGAATCCCTCGGAATTCCGTCGGAATTTTTGGTTTTTGAATTTCCCGAAAAGTTTGGCGGTTCCCTTTCCCGGTTTTACAGAATTCCGACGGAATTCCGACGAAATACAAAATTCCGTCGGAATTCCTCGAATTCTATGGTTCTCGAATTTCTAGGAAATTTCCAGGAAATTCCTAGGAACCATAGTTTAGGGTTTCAAAATAATAAATTAAAACTTTAGACCGTTCCTTGAACAATTTGGCAGTTTTCCCAGGGCTTACATTGATAGTACATGACAAATAAACATTCAAATTACAAAATTATTGAAACCAAGTATTATCGCTTATGTTCATTAAAGTGTAAGTGTTTATCATGTTGTTGTTTGGGATGTCGGTGCACAATTGGAAAATTGCCCATTAATTGGTACAACACCCATTATAGTATAAAAATTTAAAACACTCACATAAGTAAAAAAAGTGGTAAATAGTATAAAAAATTATTTAAAACATTCACATAAGTATAAAAAACTGTAAATATTTATTTAAAACACTCACATAAGTATGCAGCCATCCAGCAAATTCTCTCATCTTCAGTGCTTCTAGTTCCTCCTCTGTGGCGTGTCTATATTCGAACCGCTTTTCCGCCATGAAAATCCTCATATTATGATAATTTAAAATTTGAACTTGCTAAAATAAATATTTTGATCTAAATTTTTTACCTCTCGTATTGAAAAACATCTTCGCAGTTGGTGAGCAAATATATTTGCAATTGACTGTGCTCCTCCTCAGTAAGTCGACGTTTCTTTGGTTTTCCGTTGAGTCGTCCAACATCTGTGAAGATGTCTGGAACCGTAACATAATATGTTGCCCTTTCGCCTCTATCATCATGCCGAGCGGGTTTTCTGGTTTTCACCTTCTCCGAAAGTAGTGCTCCGCAAAGTTTGAAGTTTCTGCTCTGATAAACTGTGACACTATAGAACCTTCCACCCTACTAAAATTTTTCACCATCTTCTTCAGATGAAACATATACCGCTCATACAGATACATCCATCTATACTGCACAGGACCACCAAGTTCCAGTTCTCTTGGCAGGTGAATAACAAGATGCTCCATAACATCAAAAAAGGAAGGAGGAAATATCTTCTCAAGGTTGCACTTAATTACGGCTATGTTAGTCTTCAAGTTTTCAATACATTCAGAGTCACCGATCTCGCATAAATCGCGAAGAAAGCACTTATCCCTGCAACTGCTTCATAAACATTCCTTGGTAATAGTTCCTTGAAGGCAAACGGAAGGAGGCGCTGCATCATTACATGGCAATCGTGACTCTTTAAGCCGGTAAACTTTCCTTCCTTCTGTCGACACAGTTACGCAAATTAGATGCGTAACCGTCTGGAAATTCCACATCCTTTGAAATCCAATCAAAGAACGCATCTTTCGCCGCTGCATCAAGTCGGTATATGGGAAAAGGAGCCCTGCCATTCTCATCAACATGAAGTTCTTCACGAGCACATATATCGACTAAATCCAGTCTTGACTTCAAATTATCCTTCGTTTTACCTTGAACGTTAAGGATCGTGTTCATCAGATTGTCGAAAAAGTTCTTCTCAATATGCATGACATCTAAATTATGCCTCAGCAGATGATCCTTCCAGTATGGCAGATCCCAGAAAATACTCTTTTTGTGCCAGTTATGTAGATCTCCAACAGCATCTACCGGATAATGCACATGTCCACCCACGTCTGGGGTCCTTTCTGCACCAAAATCTCTTAGTTGTGTCAACATTTCTCTCCCACTGATTTCTGGAGGTGGACCGTCAAACACCCTCTTGTTCTTCGAAAACAAATTCCTACTCCTGCGATATGGATGATCCGTAGAATCTCTCGCGGATACCAAACCAACACGTTTTCCTTCCATGTTTAAGTTGGAAAGCATCAGTGTTATCTTGACAATATGGACATGATAGCCTTCCATGCGTTGTCCATCCAGATAACATACCATATGCTGGGAAATCACTTATTGTCCACATAAGTACTGCCCGCATTTGGAAGTTTTCTTTACTAAACATCGTGACGCTTCAGCACCTTGACCCCATAGCTGTGCAACTCATATATTAGTGGTGTAGAAACACATCAAGTGATCTTCTAGGATGCTCGCCCGGGAACAAGAATGGAGAGAAACAAAAACTCTCGACGCAAGCACAAGTTTGGCGGTAAGTTGTATGGTGTGAGAATGACTGGCCATAGAGAATACCTCTCCATGCTTCCCAAATGGGCTGAAACCATCCGTACATAATCCAAGGTAGACATTTCTTCTCTCATACGCAAATTCTGGATAGGTCGATTGGAAATGCTTCCAAGCTTTTGCATCTGAAGGATGTCTAATCTCACCATCCGTTGAATGCCCATGCCATCTCATTGGTTGCGCTGTGCTCAGACTGATACAACCTCTTCAACCTTTCCACAAAGGCAAATACCACATCCTTTTATATGGCACTGGAACTCTTCCACCAGATCTTTATAACGACCCTTCCCACAAAACTTGCATGTATCCAGCTGCTCATCCGCCTCCAATAAATCATGCGGTTATCCCTGATACATCTATTACCTGTACGATAAACCAAGACCAGCTACCAGTTTCTGAACCTCGAGTATGAACCAGGGGCAACATTATCCTCGTGTAGAACACCTTTACAAAATCAGCAATCGCATCCACACAGCCAGCCAAATTATAATCGGATTTAATGCTCATCAGTCTTGCAGATGATAAAGCTGAATGACCATCTCTGCAACCTCCAAAGGTTGCTTTCCAGCATCCAACATATCATAAAATCTCCTAGCTTCGCATTGGGTAAATCTTCCCTCTAAAATGATCATTTACCATCCGCCAAGACCTACACCATAATCTACGCCCATTCTAATTGGTTCTTCTAACCTAACCGCAGGCTGAGGTTCGCTAGTACTACCATATTCATAATCAGTTTCCCATGATGATACCAAATTTTGTAACTCCGTAAACCCTCGAGTATATAGATGAGTCCAAACATCTAACTGCTTTTATAACCTTCCTATTTTACAAGTAGAGCAAGGACATCTTAACATACCTGATTCAGCTTCCGGTTGGTTGAGAGCTTTCCCATGAATTCCTTTAGACCACTTTCAACTCGCATAAGCAATCTCGTGTTCGATCCATATGAGGTCGATCTATCCATGAGCGATGATAATTATGAGAAGACATGTTTTTTTCAATCAGATTCGTGTGTGCAAAATGAGAGAGGATGAAGATATGGAGTGAATGAAGAGGATGAGGGGTGCTTGTATTTATAGATGAAATCTGCTGACAATTCCCACGAAATTCCCAGGACATTCCGACGAACTAGCCGTTGCCGTCGGAATTTCCTCGGAATATTTAAAATCCCACAACGGCTAACTAACGGCTATAATTAATCGTCCGAATTCCCTCGGTTTTTTCTACTCCCTCGGAATTTCGTCGGAAATTTCCGAGGGAATTGAGGTTCCTCGGAATTTCCTAGGTAAATTCCGAGGAAATTCCGAGGAAATACGAAAATTGTTTTTCCTCGGAATTTCCTGGGAATTTCGTGGGAATTTTCCGACGGACACTTTGTCCCTCGGAATTTCCCTCAGAATCAGGCAGTTTTCTTGTAGTGAGTTTGTAACCTTGGAAGCTATCATCTCAGGCGGGCATAACGATTCTTCTGATTAATCTAAGTAAGCAAACGACGTTTACAGTCAGAGTCAGCAATGGCGTGAACGTGGTTTTGCAAGCAGAACCGACGAAGAGGAGATCTTTCTTGGAAAAAATCAAGAGCAAGGTTTCTTGGGTAGGAAAGAAAGCTTCGGATGGATATATGAACAGAGAAGAGTATCACTTGAGTCCAAAAGACGGTGACTTGAGGAGCAAGATAATGCTCTTGAATGGTAATCCTTTGGAACCAACGGTCACTGGAGATATCCCAAAGCTTGAACCGGTTCGTCACGGCGTGAAATCTCCTGTTTTTATCAATCCGTTGACGATCTCGTTCATTGTCTTGCCTACCTTTGATGCTCCTGCTTGTTCGTGAAGACCATGATGGCCTTTTGGTGGTTTGTAAAAAAGGAAAACTTGAATAACAAAGTGTTCTTTTCTTGGCAATTGTATGCATAAACAAATATTTTACAAATACATTGATACCTGGTTTATTCCAATCCAAATTCTTATAATTGAGGAGAAAATATAGATTAGTGGAATGTGTCTAAGCTATACAATATGAAGATTAAAAAAAAAAACACTTTGTAGACTATGTTCTCTTTCATTTGCAAAGATCAAAACCATACAAAACATCAAATAGTGAAGAAAGCTAAAGTGGCACCATCTCTAAGGAGGTAAGTCTGAGACATTTTTTCTCTACAACCTCCCTCCTAGAATTCTTCTACCTCGTCACACAGCAAAATCAGCATCAGAAACTTCAAGAACTTTGTGGGTACCAATTGGGTTCACGCCTTGTTTGAACATGTTGCCTTCAATATACCTAAAATTTTGAAACAGGTCTCCATATTGTCAAGAGTGAAGACTAAAGAAAGCAAAACCTAAAACTTGTCTGCTGCAACATCAGTCATCAGAAACTCGTTCACATTGTTCAAATTTTATTACTCACATTTCTTTGAGAAATGGATGCTTGTAGAATGCGTCTGGGATTCTCCCAGTGAATTGGTTGTGATCAAGATACCTGGTTTCATAATGAGCCAATGAGAATGCATATTTCGTTTGGATTGTAAGCAAATCTGAGATAAAGCTAAAGAAGCTTACAGGAATGTCAGCTTAGGAATATGAGCAATGGCGAAAGGAATGTTTCCAATAAACTTGTTGTAAGACAGGTACCTACATAATAAAGTAACCAGAGATTAAGAGTTATCCCGTTACGGTTTGTTGCAGATTATCTTAATGTTCAGTGTGGTATGCTTACACAATCTCTAAGCTTGTAAGATTCGATAGCTGCGCAGGGATTCCTCCACTCAAATAGTTATTATTCAAGTACCTAAAGATCAGAGATTTTAGAAAGAGGAAAAAGCACTGTGTATATATAATAGAATATATAGTAAATGGAAAAGAGAAGCAAAGAGCAGATTATGAAGGGGATGCTTACAGGTTGCGAAGAGATGGGAAACTACCATCAAAACGGATGAGCTCCCTTATAGTTCCCACCAAATGATTGTTACCAGCATCTCTGGAAAAAAATATCCAAAAAACCAGATCTCAGTAGTGATAAAAGACAAAAACCGTACTTAGGAAGATGAGAACTGGGTGTTTACAGATGGCGGAGGTTTTGAAGCGTCCCCAGTTCAGCAGGAATTCTACCAATGAGACGGTTTTCTTGAAGATACAGATACCGAAGTTCGGGAAGAGCAGCCAATTCCTTCGGAATTTCACCCTTGAAGCTATTGAAGCTCAAGTACCTACAAAGAAAAAAAAACATGATTTCATTTGGAGACAAATGGACAATCATCAGAAGCTAAACAAGAAACAAAGGGTACACTTACAGATGCGTTAGTCTCTTCAGCTCCCCAATCTCAGGGGGAATCACATCTTGCAGTTTGTTCCACCGCAGGTTTCTAATGGGTTACAAGAGAGTAAATGAATAGGGTAAAGTATTTGGAAGCATTGGTATGATATGATGATACAAACAATACTACATAACATCTTAAATTCAAATCTGTGTTCCTGAAGAAACTTGGATACTATCCCGAGATTTAGTCTCAGAAAGATAAAAAGAGAGATGATCAACAAGAATATAAGAGCACAAGTGACATACAGTACTTTCAGCCGTTTTAGTCGCCCAATCTGTGGAGGGATAGGACCAGTGAGCTTGTTGTTATGTAGATCCCTGAAAAATCAAAACCACTATTATCCAACCAACTCAAAAATATCAAAGCTCTAACCTTTATCCTCAGTTCAGGCATCTCCGATCTTGTATGCAGATAGATGTCTAACATAGATCTATTTAATGACACACACAAAAAGGAGCTACGGAGAAGCTTACAGCCTAGTGAGATCCAGAAGGTTTGTTACTGCAATGGGGAAGGGTCCAACAATCGAAACCGCGTAAACTTCTCTGCAAATCAGAAAGATTAAAAAAAAAAAAAAATCTTTCAGTCAAACGAATTACGTTGATATAGAGAAGAAACCATTTCTAAACTAAGAAACTGGGAACTTACAATTCAGTGACAACCCTATAGTCACCTTGAGTAGAGCAGGTGACACCAGACCAAGGAGGAAGGTCTCCATCTCCACAAGGATCGTCACCAACCCATGAATACACCACTCTCCACCCTAAAGAGGCTTTGATTTCATTCAAAGCTTTCACTGTGCACAAGATCAAACACAGATTCAGCATGAGCTAATAAGATGGAACTCGACTGAGATTATTAGTACAGACACTATCCAGATCTAATCATTGTTTCTACACAAATTCAGCTCAGCTTAGATCAGAAAGGAAACCCAACAAAAATAGAATAGAAATATTTCTAAATCTGTTAAAGAGCTATAAACAATCAAACAATGGAGGATCCGTAGATACAAAACCATAAATTGAGTGGGAAAAAGCAGAGTTACCATCTCGCTTCAACGTCTTGGAGTGAGCAATAGCAAAGAAGAGAGACAAGACGCAGATCGCAAGTAGCTCACACCGACAAGCCATGGTTTCTCTTTTTTTTGCTTAACAGCTTCAAGTGTGAAGGAGAACAAAACGGATCTAAGAGGCGAGCGATCTTATAAAGGGAAGCCATTTTTTCTTGTCCGAATACGTGTTTTCTCACCGACGGGTCTGGTAACGACCCGGGTTTGTTACAGATTAATTGGTTTTCGACCAAACGCGT
The DNA here is from genome assembly GCA_016432835.1 of Brassica nigra. NCBI lineage: Eukaryota > Viridiplantae > Streptophyta > Magnoliopsida > Brassicales > Brassicaceae > Brassica > Brassica nigra. Next base: position 6,552,693 of record CM028247.1, on the reverse strand, counting down.
TCGGTTTGTTTAATTTGTCAAAGAATAGAATCACTACCTTGTTGGGTAATGTTTGATATAAATATTAGCAAATGGTCACAGACCAGTAAATGGTTTAAGACTTAGAGTCACAATTCTTAAGTTTGTATCTACTCTGTGTTGATTATGTTAATCACTCCTGGAATAACAGAGATGATTAGAAACCAACACAAGTGTGCTCATATTTGTTTAATCCAGAACCGGTTAACCGATCAAGCGTTAAACCAAACTTGGCTTCGTTCTCAAACATAAGTTCAACATATCACATACACAACATTTATTATGCAATACTGTCACACCAGCAGTTTTGAGTCATACACACACAAGGCACAAAACCAAAAACACAAACCAGAGTTTCTCTCAACGGTAAGACTTGAGATAAGTAGAGCAAAAAGACAGAAACAAAGATCAGTTCTCAGAACTGCAAGATGTGTCTCCACCAGATGAAGAAGAAGACTCGCTGTTAAGTTTCTTCATCTCCTCGTACGCCCATTCCAGCCCGTGACAGTAATGCACCGGCGGATTGAATCTCGTATCGCTTATGTCGTCCGGCAGAAACGCGCCATTCTCCACCAGAAACTTCACTGCTTCTCTCTTCCTCTCTTTGGCCGCGGCGTGGAGAGGTGTCCACCCGCATGAGCCCCATGTTCTGGCATCGATGTTGGCCCCGCGCTCGAGGAGCAGATCCATGACTTCAATGTGACCTCCCTCGGCAGCAAGGTGAAGCGGAGTGACGCCTTTTGATTTGGGTCCCCAAGCTAGAGCGTTCACGTCAAAGCCTTGGTCGAGCAGCTGTTTGACGGATTTCAGATCGCCTTTCCGGGCTTTGATGTGGAGCGGAGTCCATCCCCTGTCATCGACATTTGATCTTGGAGATCGGCGTCTGAACGAGTTACGCCGGAGGGAGAATGCAACCGGCTGTTCTTGGAGCATTATTCTTGGGTCCGAGCTTCAGGCAAAGTAGAGCTACGCTTTGAAAGTAAGATGCGTGTGTTTGGTGTAGAACTAGGTGATAATCAAAAAAGACTTCCACAAGAACTCAGTCAGAAGGAAACACGTATGCTATGAGAGAACAGATTTACATGATCTGTTTGGTGTAAATCTCACCCAAGAATGTGTAAAGCAGGTTTGCAAACAATATCAAAGAGTAAGACACTGAAGGAGGCAGAGTTAAGGTAACTAACGGGAGTGGTTGGCGATGCAGTAAGGGAAAGAGGGATTCAAACCAGGGCCAAAGACACTAAGCTTTTGAAGGATCACAGTAAAAGCCATAGACAGAGGAGAGAATACGAGCATCACTTTTGAAAGTCTAATGACTAGGGATCATCCTAGTGGAGCACGACCACATCGAGACTTATCCTTAGCGTTTACCCCCAAAAGTTTTAGCCAAGAACGCAATCGATATGAACTGTAGAGTTATTAGACACCAAAGATCTGCCAACAACAAGAAATCAAATTAGTGAAAACCAGATGATCAAAACAAGAGGAGAAAAAGTCCCAATAGCACGCAAGCCATTAACACAAAACCACATCCCACCCACAGATTCAGCTTAATGTGTAGTAGATCAATCGAAACAAGGAAACTAATCAAAGGCTTTCAAATCCACCAAATTCCAACAAAACTAAGTCATACGAATCAAATGATGAATAACAACGACGGATAAGAAAATCAATTTCAAAGAAAGATGAAACGACAAGCATGAGAGATACTGAAATCGAGCTCGTACCTTACCCAGCGAGGAGATAGAGAAAGGAAACAGAGCTGGTGAACTCAAGCTCGGAGTTACGGATTTTCTTCTCGCTGAGGAATCTAAGAGTTTTGCGCTAGGGTTTTCTCGTCCAAGATCGAATCGAATTATAAAGAAGAAGAAGACAACAGAGAAGATGAGTTTTGTTTACTATATTTGTGTGCCGTCGAATATGCCAGCTCATACAAGGCTTATCACTATCAGCCCAATATAACGGGCCTTAAAAGTTAGGCCCATTCTAAAACCGGTTTTCAGATTATTTCCCGGTTTAGTTTCGGGTAAAGTAGGTTTACGTTGTAGTTTAGCACACCTTCGCACGGAACAGAGAAGCTCATCGGCTAAGCTCGCTTTGTTGACGTGAGGGAACTAACTACCCTCCGGCCTATTCATTCTGGTATGTATGTATATACATGAATTTGAAGTTTGTTATCCGTCAAATTCTATGTTAATTGGTAGACCTATTGGTAAGTTTGGTCGGATCCTCTTCTGATTCAGGTGTTCTTGTCTGTTTCTGGTTGTGCATTGGTTTTAGTGAAATGCGGTCGGAACCTCTTGTGATTCAGATGTTTTTTTTGTCTAATTGACTGTTGTAAAGACTGTTTTTGATGGATTTTGTTGAAGTTTTGGTCTTTCTTTTGGTTCTGAGTTTGTTGATAATGTTGGAAGAGCTGAAATTGAATGCTGCTATCACTAGTTAGATTTTTTTTGTAGAAATTTTTAACTTTTTTTTTTTTTTGCGTTTATGCTGATGTTCTTCTTGATTCAAAGTGTGCGACTTTAAGCCGTTATCTTGACTTCTTCTAAGCAGCAGGGTTTTGGTTTTGCAATGGTAGCGAAATGCCAAGTGATCAGCCTCTGTCGTTCGCTGCTTAGAGCGGGACGTAAATACCCTGAGTACAACATCAGAGAGTACACAAAGCGAAGGACCTTAGATGGGTTCCGAATGAACGGGAACCTCACTGACCCGTCAAAGGTGATTGAGGCTTATGCTCAAGGTAAACAACAGCTGGAGGTTGTAGAGAGGGTTCTCAAGGTTTACTTGGCATACGCATATCCTTCCAAGACCAATCACATCATGGAACTCAAGGTTTAACTAGTAGGATGTGTATCATCCCTCAAAAGCTATTTGTGTGTTTATTATTATTTGATCATCTTGAAACCATTTCGTACTGATTGTGAATATGATTGGTGGATGAACTAGTGGTGTTTGACTGGGATTTTATTGATTCACTTATTCTTTTCTTCCCGACTATGAATGAAAAATTGCTTTTATGTGCTTCTCGTCTAATCTTTGTCTTATGGCTTCTTCAGACGTTATCAAGTGAAGACAGGACATTCGTTGATGATTATTAGATCAGAGATAAGAGCGAAGAGAATAAAAGAGTTTCTGTCCTTGCCCATAAACCTCTGTATTCACATATGCCTTTAGGCTTTATATAAATATGGGATTCAAACACACTACTGTTCATCTGTTGTCACAATTTCTGGAGGAAACTATGTATGATATAGAAAAACAATAGAATGCTTGTGTTTTGCACAATAAGATTTTTGGTTTTTCATAATAATATCAAATACAGAGCATAGATGAACGTATATAACAATGATAAGAACCACCGTTCTGAGTTTTAAGCAACAAAGATGACATAAGATCGAACAAAAGAGTATGTTGATCTACTTTCCGAGTAAACGGCGGCCGCGTTGGTTTGATTGTTGGACTCTGAAGTTGAGTTCGTCAACATCATCTTGAAGATGATCAAGTCCTTTATTCTGCTTTTCAATTTCACTTACCATATCAACTGCCATGTTCTTTAGATCTCCCAGTAGATCACTCAAATCTGAAAGCCCATCGTCTTGCTTGGCTTTTTCCATCTGTGTCATAAACGAGAGTCTAAACTTAGCAAGATTACAGAGAAAGAGACAAAACCTGTTACACAAATGTCCAAGAAGCTAGCATGCAATGTTTATGCTAAGACTATTCTCAGATGCGGGAATATAGTAAAGAGTGGGAAGATAAGTCGTACTAACCTCCACTCTCTGATATGCATCAGCTGATTCAGGGAGCGGTTCTCTGCTTCTTGATTGTGCTTTTGGTGCTGGGTTCAATCCCAGTTTCTCCCTTTTCTCTAAGTGGTTAATTCTTCTCGTTGGTGAGTGATCTATGCCGCAGAAAGGGAATCATGCAATCAGGAAAAAAAGCAAAAAAAAAAAGAAAAAAAACAGCAGCGAGGAATCAATGAGCAAGAAGAAGCAAACCTCTAGTAATGACTGGACCATTTATAGGGCGAGTCTTCTTCGGCTTCCAAGTCTTTGAAAACATACCTCCAAGGCTTCCAAGAAGCTTCTCACCCTGCAAATAATAAAAAAAAGCCATATAATTTAATTGCCTTTTGTCATTCTTATTCCACACCAAAACTAATATCCTCACACGTGTATAACCAAAGCAATAAGAAAGAAAGAAAGAAAGAAAGAAGAAAGGAGCTTACTCTACTGAGATCATGATCAATCTCAACAGCTTTATGGTGCGTCCTCGTGATCTGCTCCCCCTGCTCGTGCAACATGACCAAAGTCCTAGTAGCATCAGACCTTATATCTTCAGCCACCTTGAGACAGCCCTGTACAGATTTGGTAGTCTCTTCAGCCTTGTACACAGCATAACCCTCGAGCTCCTGAACAGACTGGCTTTCAACACCTCCGGAATCGCGGAAGTTGTTCTTGTACTGGTACCTGGAGTTGGAAGTCAAGGACTGCTTGGAAGAAGAAGAAGTAAACCCTCTCTCGACCTTATCCTCACCATCAAAAGGGTTGGTCATGTCAGCCAAAGAAGGCTCAGAGGAGGTCCTCTTGGAGGGGTTAAGCGTGTGTCTGTTGTTGTTGTCGAATTCATCATCTGAATCGAAAGGATTGGGCTTGGAAGATTTGTGAAAACCTGGATCAGCTGAGTTGTGTTTGGGAAGCTTTGCAGGTGATTTCCTCAAACCAAACATTGTCTCGTATCTCAAAAGTTAATATCTCAACGAAGAAATTGGATTTGCTAAGTAATAAACCTTCCTTCCTTCCTGTCAAACCAAATAGTAAAATCAGAATTGATGCTGTGAATCTAACTTTTAAGCTAAGAGACTAAAAGTAAAGTAAATTAAAAGAAAAAAACAAAGCTTTAAAGTTGATGAAATCAAAGATAAAACGTTAGTATAAGTTACGATAGAAGATGTAAGATCCATCAACTGATTCCACTTTAGCTTACACGACGACTAATATGACACAGCAGCAGTAAAACTTGGGACTTTATCACAAACTAAGTTCAATTTAGATAATCAAGTTTGAACCCTAATTATGGAGCAGAGATATGAAAGCCCTCACAAAAAATTCGCTCAATACCTTCTCTAATCCTCTATCAAAGAAGGCAAAATCTGAAATTGAGGACAAGGAAACTGAGAGAGGAAGAGTAGATCGGGGGTATACCTGGATGAGCGAAGAAGTGGAGAAGAGGAGACAGAAGAAGATTGGGTTCTTAATGACAAAAACAAGGACCAAATCAAATGCGAAGACCAAGGGATCAACAAAGGGAGTTAACGCGGAGACGACTAAGAACGACCCAAGTAGAGGGTTAAAAGCGAAAAAAAAAAAGAAGAAAAAAGTGGATCCTATATATATTAAACAAATCAAATTTATTAAATTCAACACTAATAATATAATTTTCTAGTTTTGTAAATAACTCAATATCATTTACGAAACGAAAAAAAAAAAAAGAAAACTAACTTTGTTATGATGAAATGACTAAATTTCATAAGAATAGATGGCGTTTTTCATAATAGAAATGGTCAATATTATTATATTCCCAACACTTTATTATTTTGTGATTGCATGAGCCATCCGAATTTCCATTTTGACGTTCGGAAAAATATGTGACTACCATTTTGTACGGGAAAAGGTTGTCAAAGGTGACATTATTGTGCAATATATTCCCACATCCGAGCAACTTGCTGATATCTTCACGGAGGGCCTCCCCTCTGCCCAATTTCACTAATCTCTACTTGTCATCCAATAAAGAACATTCGTCGTTGAATTTGTCAAATCAAACAAGATATTCTACCACCCCCCCCCCCAATTTTACAATTTATCTATAAGAAAACAAAGTTTAAAACTTGACATTTAATATAATTTCTGATTTTTTCCTTCTTTATTAGTGTATTCAGGATTTGAGAGCTACTATATACCAAGTTAGAATAGTTTTCTTCCGTTAATAATAACAAAATGAAGAACAAGTTGTATTAGGTTTTCTTAAAAGTCAAAGTTGGATTAAGTTAGGCAACAAAAACTTACAAGTCTTTTGATTAATAATACACACGAACAGTTGTTTCCTTCACCCATTCATTTATCCCTTTCAGTTATGGGCAGTATTTATTTAAATAAGTCACATCTTAATGAACCTTAAACGACCCATCAACTACAGTTTTGTTTGTCATCCGATGACAGTGGGTAAAGTTTAGCTCAAGGCCCATTCTGTCTAACAAAAGCAAGTTTGGTCCCAGCTTGCTTCTACACCACGGCAACTTCCTTCTTCAACAGCGGAACCTGCTTTTTAAGAGTGGCAGCATGCCTCTTACCTCCAAGATGTAAATCAAAATCCATTTGGGAATGGCAAATCACACTGCAACAATCGCAAACCCTCATTTGAGTCCTGGCAGCATGCCTCTTACCTGCCAGATGTGAATCCAAATCCATTTGGGTATTGAAGAACACATTGCACCAATCACAAACCCTTATTTGAGCTACTGCAACTCCATTCTCCTTCCCTGTCCCCGTCACCTCTCCCACACGCTCAGATGCGTTTTCAGCCTCAACCAGCGTCTGCTTTGACGTTTTCTCCATGAAAAGTTCTAATCTTTTGACAATTGAGTCAAATCGCTCTCTGCTGCTTAAAAGCAAGAGAAGGGCCATTGCTATCAGAAACTAAGTAAAATGGGTAATTTTTATTATTTACGAACAAGTGAGTACATCACCTTGCTTCTTTGGGTTCTGGAAACTCAACACTTGGAATCTGTTTATTCTCATTATCTACTCCTTCTTTAGTGGTTTGACTAACTTCTTTGATACTCACTTGTGCCTCCTTAGGCTCAATCTGTAGCTCTTCCAACGCGTCTCTTGGACGATTTTTTTCTTCAAGACTTTGTTCCAGTACTTTTTTATCATCAAAGAGAACCTGTACTCAGTGTTTTAACGTATATCAGTCTTCATGTTTTTGAGTCTCTTACACATTCAAATCAAACTTAATTTTGAACATAAACTCATCAACTTACCTCTGCGTGTTTCTTTACCCTGGCAGCGTGCTTTCGGCCCCTCAGATGAGACTCAAAGACGATCGGACAAACGCAACTCACATTGCAAATACTACACACATATGGTTTAGGTACATCATTCTCTTTAGTCGCCTTCACCTTCTTCATGTACTCCTTTGGATGCTCAGTGGCTCCTGCAGAGCTACTTTCAGGATCGCCTGAGTTTATTTCCAGGTTCTCGTTAGGTACACTCTCAACCTCTCGGCTTAAGTTTGCATCTTGTGAGACTTCTGGTTTCTTGAAAACGGCATTAATACATTCACTGTTGACAGCATCCAGGACCATAAGAAATTAGAAAACTTCGATTTAGCATAGTTAAGAAGTCAAAGTTGGAAGGTTCTTACCTAGCTTCTTGAGGGGCAGAAATCTCAGGGTTTAGTTCGGTGAAGAAACACTCTGCATTTGGAAGAGATTTGTAATCAATCTCTCGTACTTCTTCAATAGTTTGAAAAGAATCCTCAACACTCCTCTCAGAGGTGGCACAGCTCTCTCTCAGCTCCTGGCTTTGCTTATGTAAGTAGTCGATGTTCTCAGGTGCCTCTACAAGCATGATTTGGAGCTCCTCTTTCATATCTTTCGGGAGACCATTATCTTGAATGATTTCCTCTTGTATTTGTTGATCATCAAGCAGAGCCTGTTTCAAAGATAATGCCTTAGATTTCACGTTGAGAATCTAGAGATGAGGCAGAGATAGACTCCCAACTTTTATATGAAACCAAGTTTCATACGATTTCGTGTCAGATTACCTCGGTGTGCTTCTTAATCTTAGCAGCATGCTTCCGGCCCTTAAGATGAGATTCGAACACAGAAGGATGTGCACAAACGACATTGCAAATTCTGCAAACATATGGTTCAGCTTTGTCTTCAATCATTTTCATATCTTTAGGGAGATCGTTATCTTGAATGATTTCCTCTTGTTTTTGATGATTATCAAGCAGAGCCTGCAATAATAATGTATCATCAACTTTCAACCTAAAACACTAACATCAGCGAAATCCAAATCTCTATCAGCTTACCTCTATGTGCTTCTTAAACTTAGCAGCATGCTTCCGGCCCTTATGATGAGACTCGAACACGGCAGGATGATCACAAATGACATTGCAAATACTGCAAACACATGGTTCAGCTTTGTCTTCAATCCGTGTCATATCTTTCGGGAGACTGTTATCTTGAATGATTTTCTCTTGTAGGTGATGATTATCAAGCAGAGCCTGTTTCAATAACAATGTATCATCATCAACTATCTTCTCCATTACAAACCATAAAATTTCATCCAAATCTCTATCAACTTACATCTAGGTGCTTCTTAGACTTAGCAGCATGCTTCCGGCCCTTATGGTGAGACTCGAACACGGAAGGATGTGCACAAACGACATTGCAAACACTGCAAACATATGGTTCATATTTGTCTTCAATCACTGTATTCTTCTTCTTTGTCATGTCCCCCTCGTGATTCTCACTCGGTTCTGCAGGTGCATCATTCTCTGGCTCACCTGATTCTATTTCCAACCCTTGTTTGAGCATGGTCTCCAGCTTCTCGATTTCAATATCATTTTGTGTAGGTTCTAGAATCTTGAAGATTGCTTCAAAACACTCCCTGTTACACAAAATATCATATAAATCAGAATATACTTCAAAATTTTGATAGTAAAGAGAGGCACAATCGAAATTTACCTTACTTCTTTGGGCACGTGAAAGTCGCGGCTTAGTTCACTGCAAAAATGATTTACATCGAGAGGAGGAGCTACACCATTCTTGTCCAGCCTTTCTTTAAAATCCTGCCAGAACTCTCTTCCACTCCTTTCAGAAGTTGTAATAGTCCTCATCAATTCCTTGTTCTGTTTCTCCAAGCACTTTATAGACTCTTGGGCATCACCAGACTGCAGGTCACTGTCTTGAACACATTCTTCAATGTTTTTAGAATCAACGAGAGCCTGCCACAATGTCAAGTCAATCAAAATCATGTTTTCGATTTCACATCTGGACACCAGAGACTCCATTTAGCTCTCTAGGATGCTTTACCTGAGCTGCATGTTCTTTGCCCGTTGTGAGAATTTCAATGCTTTTGCAAGCAGAATTGCATAGTCTGCAGAACCATTCGGATTCACCGGTTTCACTACATTTCTTCTGAAGCTGTTGATTTAGTTTTCTCAGTTTCTTTCGCGCAGCCTTACTAGAGACAGACCCTGAATCCACTGCTTGTGTGGACAAAACATGCTCAGAAACAGAAACAGGAACAGAAACATCTTCTCGGCTGGATATTTCAGAAGCAAAGGAACAACAACAACTTCTTGGGGATGGACGACCATTAGCCAACAAGCTTGTCCACATCCACGAGGTCCTAGCAGAACCAACCAGAGAAGGTGAAGAAGCTTGCAGAGGGTGCGCAAGAAGAATGTTGTATCTCAACATCCGCAGACGGTTAAGAGCGTAAGAGAAGTCTCCATCACCGGAGATAAGCATCAAATTAGCTGGAGCAGGATTCTCCAACACCCACAAAAACATATCCACCAGAATCTTCTTGTCACTCGCGTCTTTCTTTCCTGTTTAGAATTAAAGACGAAGACTTTATACTAAATCACATCCCTTTGAATCTAAACACTATCTAAAGTATCGGTTTTTTTAACGAACGAACCGGAGGGGACGTGGTTGAGAGAGATTCCAGTGGAGGAGAGAGCTTGCTGAACAGGTTTGGGGATGAGATCTGTGTTGCCATAAGCAGAGATGATGGAGAGAGGACCACGGTAGTTCAAGTTCACCAGCGCTGTGTTTAGCTTCTGAGCGATGCTGTGAGCATCCCAGCCCTTGGGAACAGGACAGTTCTCTATGTCCCACCACACCGACGTTTTAGCCGTCGCGTACTCTGCCTCCGCCGTGTGGGTGATGGAGTCGAAGCATAGAGCTGTCAGATGGGAAATCCCATGTCCATTAGCCCATATCCGTTTGTCCATTTACAGTTTGTGGATAGAGAGTGACCATGTCCATAAGAACCATGTCCATATAAGACCATGTCCATCAAAACCCATATTTATATGGGTTGCCATGGGACCCATTAATGACCATTTATGAAATTTTTTAATTTCAATCAAAAAACTATAAATACAAATATAAATTCATATGATTTTGGCGGGAAAACTCGATTTTTGCATTTTTAACGGAAAAACTAAATTTTTTTAAGGAAACTCGATTTTTGCGTTTTGGGCGAGAAAACTCGATTTGCGTTTTTGGCGGAAAATTCGATTTTGCTTTTAGAAAACTCGATTTGGATTTTGGCGAAGACTTCGATTTTGCATTTTGACGGAAAACTTGATTTGACGTTTTGGCGGAAAACTCGATTTGACGATTTTGGCGGAAAACTCGATTTTGCATTTTGACGGGATACCTCGATTTTGCGCTTTTGGCGGAACACTCGATTTGACGATTTTGGCGGAAAACTCGATTTTGCATTTTGACGGATAACTCGATTTTGCGTTTTGGCGGAACACTCGATTTGACGATTTTGGCGGAAAACTTGATTTGACGCTTTTGGCGGAAAACTCGATTTGACGATTTTGGCGGAAAACTCGATTTTTGCGTGTGGCGGAAAAACTCGATTTTTGCGTATGGAAAAACTCGATTTTGCTTTTTGCGAAAAATTTGATTTTCGCTTTTAGAAAACTCGATTTTGCGTTTTGTGGGAAAATTCGATATTGTGTTTTGGGTAGGAAAATTCGATTTTGTGTTTTGGGCAGGAAACTCGATTTTATTTTCGGCGGGAAAACTCGGTTTTTGTTTGAAACCCTAGTTTTAAATCCATTGGACTTATGTCCATAAAGCCAAAACCATTAAAGACCATCATTTAAATGGTTTCCCAAATTATGTCCATCAAAACCCATGGGAAAAATGGGTTTGTCCACATTAAGCCCATTTTATATATGGACGCGGATAACCATTGGACGACCCGCCCATTTGACAGCTATATCGAAGCACATACTAACACTTACTTTACAAGATTTTATCAGTGAGGTTTGAGAATCACTTTTATCAAAAGCATACTTGTAGAGCTTGAAAATTATCTATCTTAATAAACCTAAAAATGAAATTAAAAGATTTTTAAAGTAAAATTTTTACGTAGTTTTATTAATAAACAATAAAATAAATTATTGTTCAAAAGAAAAACAAAATAAATCATTTAAAGTTATAAAAATACTTTAAAAATCTGTTGTACAAGTAAGCTTTTGCTTTCCAAAGCAAGACGACAAAGAGAAAAAATGAGGATAAAAAGTATATAAAAATGACTTGACTTTAGGAGAAACGATTGAAGAGCTTTACAACTGGATTATGTTTAGTTCCTGTTTCAAATCATTGCTTAACATTATATTCTCTCAGTCTCATTAGAACACACCAATTATCTCATTAGAACACAAACTAAACATAGATATAATGTAAATAGTTGATCATTAACTACAAGTTTTAAATCATACAATTATTCAGTAAGGCTCTTTTTTCAACTCTTTTTCCCCCAAAGTCGGGTCCAAAAGTTATCAACCTCGACCTTAGCCTCTTCCTTTTTGGCAGCCTCTCCGGGGTGCTCCTTAAGTCCTGCAGACTCCTTTAAGGGGTCCTGTGATGTTGGTTGGGGTTTATGTTTGGACTCATCTTCAAACTTCTTGGTCACATTCTCCTCTGCTGGAAGTTGTACTCTTTCAGGAATCACATCCAAACATCCTCTGTAAACGCCAAGTAATCATTAGAAAACACGCATACTGATCTAAAAGAGCTCAAGAAACAATCCACCCTGATTAATGGTTCTTACCTCGATTCTTTGGGTATACTTGACTCTTGACTCGTTCCAGTTAAGGCACGCGTTAGGTTCTCAGATATGGCATTTATCTCCTTCACTTCTTCTTGACACCCATGATCCTCGGTCTTTACAAGTGTTTGCTCCTCTGTTGCCTCTGCTTTTCCAAATGAATGTTCCATTACTATTTGGCGAAGTTCTTGGCGAGTTCTCCGTGAATCAACAAATGCCTTCTGCAACAATAATCTAGTTAGTTTAGCTCTTTTTCTTTGTTTTACTATGTATATATAATGCTATGTAACCTTAAGAGCAAGATCTAATATTCTTCATACTTTCAATGGGAACTAAACCTATGGAGACTACGGTATGCTTTGTAAAACTGACAATCAAAAAAAAAAAAAAGCAGATTCCAAATTCGTAAAAGAAAACCAAATAGTAAAATGATAAACTTGCCTTTGTCTGCTCCTTTACCATGGCACCATGGTTCTGAAAATCAAAGGCGGTTAGGGTTTTGCTCTCTGCATTCTCCTTAGAAAGCTTGGCTGGTCCCTTAGACATGTTTTCATTCTTGGCAGATTGCAATTCCAACGCCTGCCTGTGTTTTTTCCCATAGGTATGATTTGCATATGCAACCTTGCTGCTGCAGCTCATCTGACAGACTTGGCACCACACAGGCTGCAAAACTTCTGGTTCCTTTGTTATAGGTTTGGTTGAAACACTGGACTTAATATCATCACTGGCTACAAAGGCAGGCTGTATAAAGAGTAAAAAAAAGTCAAATAGGTTTGACTTTAATCAAAAAAAAACCAAAGAGATACAACAAGATGTAACTGTCACTACCGTAAAATGTGTTTGCTTCGTCCAATGACCTTTGGTATCACATACCACTGTAGACAAACCCTGGCTATCACAAATCTTATTGCTACTTGCTATTGTTCGGGGTACCATCACATCTTTTTCCTTCTCAGTTGCTCCTTCAGACAGGTTTACAGGCTTGACAATGCCATCAAAACATTCTCTGTGACACACAAGTCACAGAATATTACTAAAGGATTACACATTTTGACATACTAAGCAAGTCCAAGTTGGCAAAATTTACCTTGCTTCTTCTGATGCTCCAAAATCACCAAAGAAAACAGTCTCTACCCAGTCTTTAGTACTTGAATCTTTTTCTTTTACACAGCTTTTTGAGGTTCCATGTACCTCTCTGAACTCTACGTTGGGCTTCTCAAAGAACTTGTTGGTCTCTTGAGTGTTTTGGGACTGCGACTGAGGCTCCGCAATTGTTTCTATGGGTTGAACGTTTTCTTGGACAACTTTCTCTTCAAGCTTCCTAGAATCAACGAGTGCCTGATCCAAACACATAATAAGACTTCACTCCTACTCTTTTTACCATAGTTAAGACATACTCTGAGTGTGTTTAAAACCCCAAATTCTCATATATCCAAAAGATAGAAAACTTGCCTCAGATTGATTCACCATGGCAACATGCTTCTCAAAGCACTTGCTATTCTCTTGAGCATTTTGAGACTGCAGCTGAGGCTCCACAATTTCTTCTCTTGGTTGATCCATTTCTCCGACATCTTTCTCTTGAAGCTTCTTCGAATCAACGAGTGCCTGATAAACGGTATTTTACAAGGCATATGTTTTACCAATCTGTGAGTTTTTCAGTTCTTGTAAATTCTTAACGTCCCAAAACAGTTAATAGTTATACACTTACCTCTGATTGACTCAGCATGGCAGCATGCTTCTGACCTCTTAGATGAGAATCAAAAACAGTTTGACTCTGGCATGTCACATTGCACAAACCACAAGCATAGTCAGCATTTGTTTTGGGCTCTGCAACTGCTTCTCTTGGTTGAACCTTTTCCCAGACACCTTTCTCTTGAAGCTTCTTAGAATCAGTGAAAGCCTGAACCAACGATAATATATCACGCATATGCTTACCAAACTGTAAAATTGGTGTGTTTGTAAATTCTCAAGTTTTCAAACAGTCAAAAGTTAGAAACTTACCTCTGATTGACTCAGCATGGTAGCATGCTTCTGACCCTTCAGATGAGACTCAAAGACAACTTGACTCTGGCATACCACATTGCACAAACGACAAGGAAAGTGCCCATTTGGTTTAGTCCTACCTTCACTTGCGTTCTTCCTATTCTTCTGTTTCCCCAGAACCTCCGTAGGGAGCCCAAGTAGCCCACGCGACAAGTTTTCGGACTTGCCTGTTTGCAGCTCCAAGTTTTTTCGATGTCTTTTACCATAGGTGTGACTGACATATGCATCCTTGTTGGCGCAGCTGATCTGGCAAACATTGCACAACACAGGTTCCACAAGCGCTGCTTCCTGTATGGTGGGTTTGGATGAAACGGTGGCCTGAGATTTTTGACTAGCTACAAACGGTGCGTTAAGTATGGGTTTAGCTGAAACGTTGGTCTGAGCTTTGTGACTGGCTACAGGCGCTGCTTCATGTATGGGTTTGGCTGAAACGTTGGCCTGAGCTTTGTGACTGGCAACAGGCGCTGCTTCATGTATGGGTTTGGCTGAAACGTTAGCCTGAGCTTTGTGAGTGTGACTGGCTACAAACGGTGCGTCATGTATGGGTCTGGCTGAAACGTCGGGCTGAGCTTTGTGAGTGTGGCTGCCTACAAACGATGCGTCATGCATGGGTTTGGCTGAAAAGTTGGGCTGAGCTTTGTGAGTGTGGCTGCCTACAAACGATGCGTCATGTATGGGTCTGGCTGAAGCGTTGGGCTGAGCTTTGTGACTGGCTACAAACGGTGTGTCATGTATGGGTCTGGCTGAAACGCTGGGCTGAGCTTTGTGACTGGCTACAAACGGTGCTTCATGCATGGGTTTGGCTGAAACGTTAGCCTGAGCTTTGTTGCTGGGTACAAACGATGCTTCGTGTATGGGTTTGGCCGAAACGTTGGCCTGAGCTTTATGACTGGCTACAAACGCAGCCTGCATTCAAGAATAGATATACCAACAAGTAAGTTGTCATTCATTTTTCCTGCAATACTTGTCACAAAACAATACAAGTTTACCTGAGATGTATGTCTTATATCTGAGTGGTGCGCTTCAAAGCTACCACAAGAAGCAACAGGTTCACCTGTGGCTCTTCTGCCATTCTGAAGCATATTTCTTTTCGTCTCCTGAGGTAATCCTCCTCTCGGAACGTGGTTATCTCTGGGCTTTTTATCCTTACTATCTCGAGCATCAGAAGTTGAATCAGTCGGTTTGCTGGACTGTGTTTGTTCATAAACTGGACCTTTCGCCGCTTCATAATTAGAGAGAAGACAGCGTCCATTGTTAACCAGTGCAGCGGATTCAGCACTCGTAAGAGGAGGACCACCAGACGCTAGGCTTGTCCATAGCCATACATTTTTGGCAGCAGCAACGAGTGGAGCAGAGGCACGTGGAGGCTGAGCCAGAAGAATGTTGTACCTCCTCATGCTTAGCTGGTGAAGAGCATTGGAGAAGTCCCTATCACCGGAGATGAGCATGAAGTTGGCTGGTGCAGGGTTGTCAACAGCCCACAACAACATATCCACTAGTATCTTCTTATCGCTCGCATCTTTCACTCCTGTTAAGACCACCCAAACAGCAACAAAAAAAAAAATCAAACTTACATGTTCGACACTAAAAAAACAAAAGCTACCTACAAAACTAAGATCATCATCTATACAACATAAACAAACACTCACAAGCTCAAACAAGACTGCACACGACGCTAACACAACTTTATCACATATGTAACCAAAAGACTGAGTTTTTATCAACGTAGGTCAACTCCTAAGTCAATATGATGAAAACCCAATTGAATTTCTACACTTGAGATCGCTGTAAAGTTAGAGATCATGGATCATCATCAGCTAACCACCCAAAGATCCCACTTTTAAGAAACATGGACAAATAAAAGAGAGAACTTTGAAAAAAAAAAAAAGAGAGCTTTGGAAAGAAGTGAAACCTGCAGGGACGTGATTAAGGCCAACACCAGTAGAAGAAAGGGCTTGCTGAACAGCGTGAGGGATCAGATTGGTGTCTCCGTACGCGGAGATCGAGACAGGACCACCGTAGTTCATTTTCAACAGAGCAGAGCTCACATTCTGAGCAATCGCATGCGCATCCCATCCTTTAGGCACCTCACAGTTCTCTATGTCCCACCAAACGGAAGTTTTGGCCTTTGAGTACTCCCCCTCCGCCGTCGTCATCGCCGGAGATTATAAGTTGGTTTTTTAAGAGGAATCAAGAATAATCACAAAATGTAACTTTGTCTCTTTCTCTTCCTCTAAATCTACTCGGAGATTGTAAGGTAAGGTAAGGTAAGGTAAGCTAAGCTAATAATAATGGAGAAGGTTCCATGTTATTTAGCTTTACCATGTCGACGAAGAAACCTTTCGCTTTTCTTTTCCTTGGAGTCGTCTTTTTCATTTATTTTCCTTTGTACTATTTCTACGATGATACCTACCTACTTATTGAAAACTACTGTATCCTACTCCTTTATCGACGTTTAATTTTAAAGCCACGTCAGCAATTGAAAGCGCGCCAATCAGACAATGGGATTACACTGTCTCGTAGCTCTTTAAAAGGTGTATGTATCTATATATACATCGGTAATTAGCAGAACACAATCTCGAAAATAGGATTGATAAAAGAAAGCTTATTTAATTAAAGAAAAAAAACAATTAGGCCTAATAAATAGATGGTCGCATATCTACGTTACGTGCTAATCAGACAGTTAATCATGGTTTAACCTAGTGTATTGACTGGACTTTTTACACATCTGAAAAATCAACGCACGTAAAAGCTGCAATCTTGTTGTTTCCTTACTCCTTACGCTTTTCAGAAATAGCAATAACTTTTAAAAAAAAAACATGCGCACCGAGGAGAATAACAGCAAGTATGAAATGCTGACAAAAAAAAAACAGCAAGTATGAAATTGATTAATATCCCATTGAATTTGTACTATGAACATTCCGATTAAACCAAAGAAAAACATTTGTTTTTCTTTTTGCTAATAATGGAAACGTATCACAACTAAAGCATAGTTGTTACAGTTATTATATGTTCATAGCTTAAAAAATCCATTAAAATTAAGAGTGAACCAGGTCGACGACTAGATCAAATTTTGCGTATAGGTCAGCTCATCAGAGCAGAAGAAGAAGAAGAACAAAAGAGAAACAACTCATCAAAACGAAAAAATGAGAGAAGGGATTCCACTACTGGTTTCCAATGCGAACTCATTCCATATAATCTAAATCTCAAAAAAGAAAAAAAAAAAGAAAAAGCTTTGTGATCTTGGTTTTTAGATGGCAGCTGCAATCCTTCCTGCGACTTGGTCAAGATCTCTCTGACCACTTGATGTGATCTTCCTCCCCCTGGTCACATGAAATTGAAAAAGCAAGGTTAGTAAGTCAAAAATGATCAAGTCGTAACATGAACAAGTAATAACAAAACCATGTATACATTTCAGATATCGTCAAGGTTGGGGAATCTCATGTCACAATTGTTTAAGCAAGTCTAACTACGAGACTAAACTTAGTGCATACAAGTTTTTATATTGACCATTCTTGCCATCAGATTTTTGGGCTGAAATAAATGTCACATATAGATAAAACAACTAACCCTTTGGTGTCAAGGTCGACAATGTTCATAGTCTGGAGTTGCTGAAGAATGTGACGAGCAACACCACCACTGCTCTTACAGAAATGAGGTGGTCTGCTTCCGTTCCTCTTGCTTCCTCCATAGATCCTACGGAACGCACCAACTCCAAGTCCACCTCTCAGGTACACTTTCCTTGCCATCGACGCTACCCAAAAAAAAAGTTCAACTTTCAATCTCAGAAACACATACACTAACTAGATAAGTGACCAGAATGTACATACCAGCTCGGATGTAGTACCAGTCAGGGTCATATGGAGCAAGCTCCTTGAGCTTACCAGTCTTGACGATGTCTGTCCACGGTGGCAGCTCAATCTACACATCAAAGCCACGATATTGTAATAAATGCAGAAACTAATGGCCATTTCAAGATTCGATTCAGTTCAACATCGATCATCGAGCTTAGAAAGACGCGAATCGTAAGATTACCATACCTTGCCGGAGCGCTTGAGATGTGCAGCGTAAGCCTTGACGAACTCGTGTGGAGAGACATCCTTCACCGTTTTGCCTGTCGCCATTCTTCTTCTTCTTCTTCTGCTTCCGCGTCGGCGCTGCTAAAGCGTATAATATTTGAGTCGAGGTGGGACTGAGATAAGCGAAATTAGGGTTTTTTGAGGAATACAATTGAATTTACATAGTTATCCTTACTATTTTGGATCCTGGACTATTGGGCCTATGAAATATTTCTTGGGCATATAGCCATGGTCACGTCACTGAAGATAACATCATCCCCTTGGAAAAGTAACAACACACTTTAAAACTCTTGAATTGTTATTTTTTTGGTCCAAAAATATGTGATACATAGACTGGACACTGTTTTACCTTTTGGTTTTTACATTAATTAAGAAACATCAAAAAATTCCATCCACAAATTGATCTTCTCCGATCATCTGATAACTCTTCAATGGAGTGTTGCAGACTGTGTGATAAAAATAATTCACTTCTGACCCCATGATGAACATAGAGTAGACTTTGAGAGTTAGCATTTTTATTATTTTGTGTGGAACACAACCACAGCCTGCAACACAGAGATTTGGCCTTTTTCAATAAATAATAAACTACTACTTGTTTTTATTTAATTTCTTTTTACCAACAACCTGTACTCTTAATAATTCAATGTTTCTTTAATTTAAATCTCAAATATACCTTAAGTGTACATGAGCTGAGTTCTTTAATGGTGCAAAAACACTCAAAAGGGTTTTCGAGAAGAGACAAAAGAGGACACACAACAAGTAGCCACTCTCTCATCTCTCACCCATCTCTCCACACACATCAAGTAGCCAGCCACTCTCGCTCTCCGTGTGTTCTCTCCACTTTCTCCTCTTCTTGCTCTTGAGATCTCTTTGTGTATCTTCACCACTTTTCTTTATAGAGGACAGCTGTGACATTTTGTCTGAACGCATCTATGGCTGCTCTGGTTCTTCCACTTCTCCTTCTAGCCATGGCTGGCCATTCTAGTAAGAAACTCCCACTCTTCCTTCAGATTTCTTACCATTAGTCTTGTCCCTCTTACTGTCCGAGTCTCAAGCCTTTTTGTCTCTGGTCTGAAAATGGGTTCTTGTAGTAGTACTAGTAGTACTAGTCAGGGGTCTCACTGTTCCTGAGTGTTGTACCTTTTTTTCTAGCTATTGTTAAGTGTTTCATAGTTATGTCTCTTCACATCCAGGCTGTATTTTTGTTTGCTCTTCCTTTGAATAACAAAAAAAGGTTTCAAGATTTGTTTGTTCTTTGTCTCATTTCATTTACATATTTTGTTCTTTGAGGTCTTTGAAGTGTTTTCTTTCTTGGAAAAGCTCACAAGTTTCTAGAAATCTTGCTGGTTTGCTTGTTTTCTTGCAACTTCTTGCAATGTTTTCCCACTAAATTGTTGACAATTTTAAAGATTCTTCTCAAATGAGTTCCAAGTTTTTTTCTACAGATCTTGTTGGCTTCACATTACAGAGAAACGAATATAGAGGCTTTTGTATTGAATCAGCCACTAAATGTTGCCTCTCTTTTTTTCCTTGGTCTATGTAGGTGCATCATGGTGTGTGTGCAAAACAGGGCTGAGCGATACAGTGCTACAGAACACACTAGACTATGCCTGTGGCAATGGAGCGGACTGTAATCCCACTCACCCAAAGGCACCTTGCTTTGACCCTGACAATGTTAGGTCTCATTGCAGCTATGCAGTCAATAGCTTCTTCCAAAAGAAGCATCAAGCTCCAGGCACTTGTGATTTCAGTGGCACTGCCACTCCAACTAACTCTGATCCAAGTCAGTCTCAACCATCCTCTCATTTGACTTCTCTTTGTTTTGCTTCATCTTTTTGATTATACTACATTTGAGGAACTTGAAAATGAGAACCCGATGCTAAAGAAATTTTAACTACTTTTTGGAGTTATTGTTAGGATTCCTTTAGTGCTCTCTTGATTGATTGATAGTCACAGAAAGTTGGAGGCTTTATTGCTTTTGTTACAATTTGAATGATTTTGGTAAGATTCTAAGACAATGTGGATATGCCAAAATGAGTGAGAAGGACACATTTCTAGCTTAAAGTGGATAATCATCAAATGTATTAACATTTTCTTGTGTTTGCTGAAACTTTTTTAATTGTACAGGTTACTCAGGATGTACCTTCCCTACTAGTGCCAGGTTATACTTCTGATTCAAATGGCTTTTCAAGAATTTGATTTCTATATTTGTGGCAAAGATTAAAAATGGACTAAAGCTTGATTTGGGTCCCAAGTTTGCAACTTTTTTTCCCTTTTGTTTTGAAAGAGATTAGCATCATTGAAATCAATTAAGAATATCAAGCATCATCATTAATATTTTAATTAAACCGAAAAAAGAAAAGTTTTGACTCTGTTACTTACTTTTAATGCCTCAAAGTAGTTGTTTCTTGTCTGATGTGCTCTTTCATTTTCTTCAGTGGCTCCGGTGGCAGCACCACTGTCACACCAGGCACAACCAATCCAAAAGGCACCTCAACCAGCACCACACTTCCTGGTGGCAATGGCAACAGTCCTTATCCAGGAACCTCAACCAATGGAGTTTTTGGAAACAATAGCACGGGGATTAACCCGGACTACACGACTGAAAGCAGCGCGTTTGCTCTCAAAAACTCAAGCAAATTTCTCACCTGCCTTCTCTTGATCGCTTTGAGTGGATTCTGCTCTTTCTTGATGCTCTAAAAATGTTAATGTTTCTCTGGTTTTGTTGGGGCACTTATTGTCTCAAGGACATTGAGTCTAGCTTAGTGGTTATCTATGTCTGTCTGGTTCGAGTCTCCCTCTATGTTATGTTCTTGTTGTAAGAAGATTTCAGCTCATGCTTTCACTCTTACCTCTTAGACAGTTTCTGGTAGATTTGATCTTAGTGAAGAAATTTATATTTAATGAATCTTATCTCCTGTTTACTAGTTTAGAGCAACGTTGCTTGCTTGGTTACCAAATATATCTATTTCTATTTTTTTTTTGAAATAATCTTTTGAAAAGAATTGAAAACGTTAAGAAAGTTTGAGTCATTAAACTCTTCTTGACATGACATTTATCACTGATCACTCTCTTCCAAAACGTTCAGCACTCGTGTGTTCTTGTCACTGCCTTATCTCACGCTTATACTCTGATTCCGTATAACGGTATACGACAGACAAAGAGGACAAACACAGCACGGTGTGAGGAATCCCCTTTATGCCCTCGAGCTTTTTATCGGCTGGCAAAGATCATGCAGATGAGCTTCACGTGTTCTTCATATTTGCATTCGGGTTTGAATCTACTTAGAGTCTCTCGACACTTCCGCACCTTGGTATACACCTGTTGAACTTGATCTCCTTCTCCTACAGACCATGAAGCTCCTCTCAGAAACTTGATACCCTGATAGCAAGTTAGTTAGGAAGTGGCTAGACAACTGTTAATATTTTCATCTCTTTCACTTCGTTATTTGACTGATGATCATGTTTACCATAAAGTGAAAGAACATATATGCTCTAAAGTTCTCGGAGTTATGATACTAAGAGAATCGTTGTTTACTTCCACGTAATCCAAATATCGGATCATATGGTAAGTTATATCAGCTGTATGCAAAAGCGTATACTAACATGTCATTTTTTTAACAGACTAACTTGTTATATCAACATATTTACTATTAACAGAGATTAATAATTGAACTACCCATTCAAAATCCATTAAACTAAATGAGTTTAAATGAGCATTTATTAAATCAAAAACCCATTTGATACTCGTAAGCAAATATATTTTAACATTTCTTATAAAATGTTACTAAAATAAATACATGAAATTTTTCACAATACAGAAATGTAACGATTGCACAATCATATATTTGTACTAGTGTTTGTTCGATTAATATATAACACTAAGTAGTAATCCGCGCTATGCGTAGTGTGAAATAGTTTATTAGATTAATTATTGTATGTTGTACTAAAGAATTTGTTGTATAACTTTTTACTGGGGATTCAGTTGATCTATTAGGATTTCAGATTTTTAGAATTAGAAATTTAATTTGTATTCATATATTTACAAATTTTGATTTAGATTTGGTTCGAAATTGCGGGTTCGGTTCGGATTCGAGTTCGATGCCCATTTTAATTATGTGTTTTTAACAAAAAATCAAATATACTTAAATCCTAAAAATCCGAAAATAAAATAATATAAAACATAAAATTGAGTAAGACTAAATATTTAAATTTACATAAAAATCAGTTGAATTTAAATATTTGGATATAGAACAAATAAATATTTTCAATATTTTGAACATTTTTCTGTTATTTTTAGATATATATTTGTGAATATATTGATAATTTTAAATATTTTCATATTTTGAATATCTAATAGATATAAAATTTAAAATAATTAACATATTTAAATATATAATTGCAATTTAAGATATTTTTGGTACCCAAAATATTTTAGTTTAGATTAGGTTCGGGTCTGTTTATTTGGATATTAAACTTTTAGATCCATCTGAGTACTTAATCAATTTTAGTTTGCGTTTAATGTTACTTTGAAATCTAGTTCGGTTCGGTTATACGGATCCAGATATTTTACTCAGACTTACTTTCTTCTACCAATATAAAGCAAATAAAATAAATTTAAAACAAATATTTTCGGTTTGTTTAACATACATAATTATTGGACTATACTTTAATATTACCAATAAAAATGGTTGGTCGTTATGTCAATATTGTTGGCCATGTTGCAAAATTGATGTATTCTATAACCACTAATGTGTATTTCTTATAAAAAATCTTGGTGAATATAATAAAACATGATACAATTGAGTGAAAAGTGTTATAGATGCGTGGAAAATAATGTGATCTCTACACTCGGCACTTGAATTATGTTTTTCAATCGATTCCACGAATCTTCTTTTTTAAGTTTTTCTGATTTCTGTTTTTTTCTAGTAATTTGATTATGTTTCTAATTTTTGGTTAATGTGAAAATTCTATAAAGAAAAGTAATATTTGGATGAAATAAAGATCCGATTTTGTGTGTGTGGTGTTTTTTACCTCAGTTTTCTTAATTCATAGCCAATCATAATTATTTATTGCATTCGTGTACAGAAGCCTTGATCATGGCTAAGTTCGACAATAAATGAAACTTTCAATTTCTAAAAACATTTTCATTTCAGTACTTTAGTTGATGTGAATCTTAATGATTTTGTAATTTCTTTCTTTCAAAATGATATTATTCGGTAGTTGTACGGAGAGAATTTCAATTCACTATTACAAAGGTTAAAAATTGTTGAAACTAAAAATAAGATGATTAAAAAAATAGTGTAAACACATTAAATTTTCTCTGCCGAGGAGTTAAAAAATTAGAATGTGAATGCATTAAATTAAATGACAATATTTTTCTTTTAATATATAGGAGATTAGTGATAGATAATTGTTTGTAATTTGTTGGTTATAAGATAATCTAACAAAATAAATGAATTGTGGTTAATTATTAATAATTATTAATTTGGTGGATAGAGAAAGAGTTATTTGTACTTCAATTAAATAGAAATAGATAATACATGTTTAGATTAGGAAGTCTCCTATGCACTCCATTTTTGTATAGGCTAACAAAGAAAGATGATCTAACATTTTTGGAATAAAATCCAATTTTTTTTTTTTGGCAATATATGCAGCTAGTGAAATTAGTGAAGAAAAAGTACAGATATAGTAAAGAGTGTCGCGTCGACCGCTGATAGGATTGCAGGAGGAGAAAAATATCTGCTCAAAGATCACCAATCGATCAATAATCTCATGATTACATATGGGTTATTATGTAAGTTTCAAGAAACTAAGGGTTCTTTTTTTATTTAAGTGAAAGGTATGGGGAGTTATTGCAAATTATCCATTTTTAATATATTTCTTCTCCCGTGTGACTTCTTTTTTTATTCCACCTTCTCTCTCTCTCTCACTGGTCCCTCAAGTCCCCCCACCTTCCTCCTTCAACACTCTCTCTCTCTCTAAAACCCTTTTCTTCACTCTAAAGTTCCAAACTTTCCGTCTTGTTTTCTCTTATTAGGGCTTTGATCGGCACGAATCGTAGCCGCAATATGGTATGTAGAGTCAATGTCTCTGTTTTCTTCTTCTTCCTGACATAGACTGCTCTGTTTTCGTTGTGTGTGTGTTTTCTCCACCGTTATATGATACTTGGCTTCCGTAGTTTGCAAGCTAGGTTCTTTGAGCTCTTCTTCTGTTGATTTTTAAGTATGTCTCGTCTTGCTGACGAACTGATTACGGGTTCCACCTGCATTTTGATATCACGCGTTTTGGCACTTTTGTACTGAAAATGGGTGTAAGGTTTTCAATCTAGGTTTTCTTTTTTTTTTTTTAGCTATTTGTAGTAAACACGTAAACATCTCTCGCCTTGATCAATGGGTTTCCTCTTGATTCTCAAAAAAGATTAAATTTTTGTTATGAGTGAGCTTTGCTTTAGTGTGTACATGTGTAAAAACTTCTTAGATGTTCTTGTTGTTATGAGTTCTGACTCGATCGAGTCTATGAAAAGTAATCATGCCATTGCTTTGCTGAGCTGGGAATCATTCGGTGATCAAATGATTTTACTTTTTTTGAGTCTCCTGATTGTAATGCAGTACTTGATCTAGTCTTACTGTGCATGTTTATACTACATAACACTGGGCCAGTGATGCACAAACATGGGGTAACAAGTCTTCACAATGTTTTCGTTAAGGAATCAGTGGTAATTCTTAAATGGTAGTTTACGAAGATGAATAGAGTTGTAAAAGTTTCTGCATACACCTGGTTATGTCCTATTATGGCTCCTGATCATTGTCTCATGTGTTCTATTGCTTTATTTATGCATCTTTGTTTGCTTCCCAGATTGGTGTTTGTTTGCTGATGGATTGGTTCTCTTTTTGTTTCAATCATTGTAGAGGCCAATTTGTGAAACATGTGGAGACCAAGGATGGAAAGGAGTGCTTGTAACTTGCTCTAAATGCCGTATTGCCTGTGAACACCGGTGAGAAAGTTTTATCATATTCCTAATGTTCCCGGAGTGTTGTTGCTGTGGATTTTTGATACATTAAAAGCTTTTGGATTACATTCCTATCTCAGTTATATTATCTTCTACATTTAGCTCTGACCCCTAAATTCATTATTTTCTATCTTTGCTATTTGCTTTCTAGTTACTGCATGGATAAAGTTTCATTTGAGGCCTCAGTAGATTTTGTATGCGCTGATTGTTCGAAGAGGCCTGTTCAAAACAGATTAGCTACAGCGTCCATCAAAGCAGCCTCTCGGATTCAAAAGAGCAAAGCGAGGGTTGAATCTTCAAATCCAGTTCCCAGATGGAAAAAGATCCCTGAATCATCGAAAATGAGGTTAATTTCACCGGAGGAAGTCAGGAAACTTTCATCTGGAGTAAACAACTCAACTTTCAAAGTGCCAAAACCTGTTCCAGCTCGTTCTCCAACGGGTTTATCAAAGTTCCCTTGCTTTCCAAGATCCAGGAGTCTGAATTCTACAGCTGTGGCTCGCAAAACCAATCAGATGCTCTTTCCACCTAAAAAGGCCGAGCCTCCTAGGCCGCGTGTTTTGCAGACTCGTTCAGGAGTCATGCAACAGTCTCCTAAAGCACAATCAGTAGTAGAAGGTTGTCTCATTTGTCTCATTTCCTTTCTTGAGGCCTAAGATCATAAACTTTTCTCACTGGATGATTGAAATAACATTCCCTTTTGCTTTTGTTTTATTTTTGGCTTTTCAAGGTTCTAAGCTGAAAGTTGGTGGTGGAGTCAAAGATCTTGGTTCTAAAGAGATTATCCGATCAATCTTATCAGAAAAGTTGTTGCAATTACTTCCATATCGACCAGCTTTTCCCCCTATTTGGAAGTGAGTTACTAATCACTTCAAACATATGTCTTTTTTTGCCTGGATATGTTGTTTTGTTAGCAGCTTACATCATATCAATCACTTCAAACCAGGGGACGCATTGTAGATTCTGCAACACCATCAGAGTTTAATGGCGTGTTTTGGGCTCAGGCGGCTTCTGTAATCCGTGGGAAGGCTTACAACCTTTCAAAGACGATTCCTGTCGTGCTCAAGGTCGAATTGGTCCCTATAGGCAGTCTTTTGAATGACTTGTTTGCCAACAGAAATCCAGCGCTTTCAGATGTTGAGATGTACATTTTCCCAGATGACAAGAACACAATAAGGTATCATTTTCTAGAGAAGACAAGTTAAAAGTAATTGTGATCAGAGAAACTTACTGTTTTTTTTCTTCAGGTTTAAGGAGGAACATGCTTATCTCTTTGAGACCATGAAGAGACGCAATGCCATGATCAGAATCAACGTCAAGGACACACCATTCCTGATATTCTCTTCAAAATTGCTGGACAAGTCCTCTCAGAGTAAGCCTAATGCATCCTTCTTTCGTCTTACTTTTTTTTTTTTGTTTTGTGTGTTATTCACATTGGTTTTAAGAATGAATAATGCATGTTTTGTGTTTGCAGTTATCATCCAGATGCAGAAGAAAACAAAGAACTTCCTTTGGGGAGTTTTTCTGGTGACGAAAAAGTCATTAGCACTCGTTCCTGGAACTTCCAGTCAATCTGCTCAACGTTTTGATGCTGGAGATGTGGTTGACAATACCGCTAAAGTATGCTTACTACCTTCTCCTTTGTTTTTCTAATTCCAAGACCCTTTAATTATCAGAAATTAGTAGTAGATTCATTTCATTTTGGCTAGAAAGCATCATATACATCTTCAAGTGCTTGTTCTTGACTCTGACTCCGTGTGTTTTGCTTGTTATTTTCATTTGCTCTGGTGAGATCAGCGTCAATACAGGGAGAGAGCTTGATGGATGCGGGTCGTAATTGTATGGTATCTCAAGAAAATTTGTAATAGCTTTGTTTGATACTCTCTGAATGTGTGTTCTTGTTTGTTGTTGTAAGAAATAATAAAGTCAGGCCTTGTTGTTACTTTTCACCTCATGATAGTTAAATGTAGATTTTGTGAGTACTTAAACTGTTCTCTTAATAAGGTAGACTCCATTAACACAGTAGTTCATAACAGGCAATATCACTTGAAAGCAAACAAATAAGTAAATAACTAATTTAGCATACTTTAGGGCTTCTTTTGACAATCTATATCAGCCGAACCAGAATGAAGGTGTCACTCTTCGTAGCGGCCATGTCCAGATTGACAGCAACCTTATGTCTCAATCCCTCAGGTTCTTATCAACAAATTTGATCAATCTTGCAGCCGTGGATGGGGTTAGAGTTTCCTTTTTCAAAAGGTTTTTTTCTTGGGTAGCAAGTCAGATTAACTGAAGCTATGACTAACTTGTTTTTGTTAAAAATCTGATATATGCTATGGAGATTGTTTATGTATACAACAACTTCATGAGTTTGTCAGAAATTAACATTAATGTCCTAACTAATGGCATATCTCTCAAATGTTATTAATGGATGCTACATGTGTATTTTAGTCTGTTGTCCAAAAAAAAGTGTATTTTAGTCCAGTATGCAAATAACATGTTAAAAATATTTTAATTTGTATATTTGACATACAAATGTTTTGTAGACAGGTAACCAACAAACCATCATGATTTGTGAGAAAATAATTGATTTCATTTAACCAAGATTTACCATAATTCTGAAAACGTGAAATTATAAAGATAATCTAATTTATGAAGAATTTAATAAAATCTAACTTTTAAATAAACTAATAATTGAATAAGTTTACAGTATATCAGGAGCTAATGACGAATTAGGATTTAGAAGAATCAAAATTTTTTTTATTTTATTATTAATATTTAATTTTTTTAACATGGTCCCTTCGGTTTATATGGTGAAATCAAGATTTGAGTTTTAGGGTTCTTTAGAGAAACTGCATCTTTTTTCCGTCGTTTCCACAATCGGAACCACGTTCCAAGGCGTATCCACTGAAGACCCTTGGAGAGAAAATAACGATGAAAAGGAGAAACGGAAACGAAGATCAGTCCGAAAGTTCGTCTCTTTCTGCAAAGAAAGGAATTCAAGAATCCAGAGTAAAGCTAAAAAAGTCTTAGTCTTTTACTTGCAATTCTGTATATGTTTGGTTTGGTGATTGGAGTGTGCGCAAGATTTGTGATCTGTGGCTGCCTGTTGTTTTCTTGATTTTCACCCTCTTCTTGAAATCTGGGAATATTTGATTGTTGTTTCTTTCTCTGTATTATATTCTTACATTGGTTCTTGTTAAAACTGAAAGATCACTGCAAAAAAAAAAAACTAACTTGTAAGTGGTAATGATGTGATTCAGATTTGTTTTTAACAGGGAGGTTCGATGTAATTCTTTTTTTTTTTTTACATTTGATACTGCTGCTTTGCTTTTTCAACTGATAAATTGTTGCTATGAATAGGAGCCTTGTGAGATATGTGGAAGTGTGGGCATTGCCGGTTTGATGATGATATGTTTCAAGTGCAGACATACGCGTGAGCATACGTAAGTAAATGATGCTCTATAACCAACAAACCCAATCCTCTCTTCAAAAATCTTTGGTCTTCTTCTTCTTATTGGTTTCAATCATGGCTATTCCGTTTTTGTATCTTTTCAGTTATTGCACAAGGGCGTTTTCATCATCCCTCCTTCCCATTTGGCTATGTGAAGCGTGCCGGTTTCCATCTCGTGTATTGCTCATATCTCATGTTGCTGATGATCTCATGGATTCAAAAACCACTGTTGCTGATCCAAAGAACACCAGAGTAGATGATCATGGGACTGCTAAACTAAGAGCTAATGGTATGGAGGAAGTTGTAGATACCCGTGAGCCATCAACAAGAGACTCTAGTTGTGGAATCTCTGCAAATGTCAACACAGCGATGCATTCAAGTCCACTACTAGGTGATGAAACATATACCTCTCGCATCTACCTCCATATGAATTCAGTTTATCTTCTCTTTATAACCGTATCGGTTTATTAGCCTGTTAATCTAACTGCTTGAAGAAGTGAGTCTTTACGAGGTTCTAATTTTTGTTTTATGCAGCTAAAAACACTTTGTCATCTCAAAACAAGGAGCAGCATCAACCAACTCAGGCCTTTCCTAAAAAACGCAGGACGATTCGGGTGATGGGCAAGCACCATTCACAGTCACATGATCGGACTCCCATCTCTCCTCTAGATCAATCTTTTAACAGGAGTGCCTCACCAAAGTGAAAACCAGTAACGCTTCAGCTGATGGGCAAGGACCCTTAAAGACATTAAATCAAGTGTTTCCAATCCAATGAGTGAAATTTTGTGAAACCTTCAAAATTTGATCTCTGTAGAACCAAAGGATATGGTCTTCTTGTTGCAGACTTGCAGGTACAGAAGCAACGATTAGTACATAGGTCGCATCTTGTGTGTATATATTTTTCCATTTGATTGTGATACAGTTTTTTTCCTTGGATCACAAGTTACTCACAAAAAAAGTGAGATTGCACTTTTTTATTATCATTTTGAGTCGCACTAAACGTATATTCTTCTTCTTCTTTATTTACCTGTCTCTGTTCTCGCTACTATACTCGCTGAAGCACTCACTGGGATATGAAAAAAGACTATTAATTTAAAGTTGTTTTGTTTAAACGAGTTAATTAAAAGGCAGCATATTCTTTTCTTCATTTAAATTTTTGTTTAATTCTGAAATTATAGCTACATCTGTATCCCTTAAGGACTAAGGACCCATTGCAATCTGACCAAAGCTTTGCTGAAAAAAATTAAAAATGTGAAGTTTCGCAGAAAGATGATAGAGGTGCGTTGATGACAACATTGTTGACACATTAATCGATGCTACCAAATATAGAAACCTACGTCTGCCTTTTTCTTGCATGGATGGGGACCAGTTGGTAAAAACCCAATACTATTAAGTACTCTATTTCGAATTTCATATTTGTTTTTTTTTGACAAAAAAATTCATATTTGTTTAATGTAGAATACAACAATATTATTCAAACTTTTCTTGGACTAAACACAATATTATTCAAACTTCAAAATACAATAGCATAGAAACAAATTTATAAGAAAAGAATTTGTAAGTGGTTAAACTTTTAACATGAAAAATTGTTTCATTCGGGATTATTCCATAACACGAAAAATGGATTCAATCGAGTTTAGAACTTGTTATTATATTCGAACTGAATCCTTTCTCCAAACCAAAATCGAACTGAACCTTAAAATATTCGAATGGAGTTGAGTTTCATATCTCAAGATAGTCGAATCTCGATTGAACCTTAATCAAATTCAATTGGACATCCAAACGCCCGTACCTATTATAAATCGATATGATTAAATGTTCATTAATGTTTCTGCCCAATAGATATTTGAGATTTCAGTAAATGTTTATTAATGCTATATAAGTAAACATCAATGATTTCATTAAATGTCATTATATGAGTTTGAGTTCTATAGAGACTATTTATCGATAATTATATAAACAATTCCCATGTATGGATCTTGATAAAACTATTTAACGTGGTGTAAACCATGAGACAAACAATTATATACGAATTATTGTAAGATTAAAAGTAGCCATGTAATAATTACAAAAAATTGAAATATAATAATAGTTCAGTTTTAAAAATTTATATGGTTGAATTTTAGAGAAAGATTTTACTCTTTTTATCAATGAGAAAAAATTAGTGACCAATAGAAATGAAGATTCAAGATTTTATGATTTACAAATAGAATTATTAGAGCTTAATTATTTTTAATAAACTGTTTGTTTAATAAGTTATATCAAAATTCATGATTTTGAGATTTATAAATAAATCTAATCTTATTTTGTCTATATGCAAAACATTTTTATTATAATTTTTATATTAGTATTCAGTCAATTTTTTTTTATGTTTTGAAAATTCTTTTTAGTTAAATATATCATAATAATAAGTTCTAAGATCCAAAATTCAACTGATTTTTATTTTAACTATCTAAGTTCCAACAATTATTATTTTCAAAACCGATCAACTATTTTACTAATAAACAATTATACTAATTAAGTTATTGTATAATTATGTGTTTTTGATTTGATTTGTTGAATGGTAGTATTGTATTATATTTGAAGTTTTGTAGTTTGATTTGTTTTAATATTACTTTTATAAAATTAAATAAGAAAATAAAATATAAAATAAAAATAATTAAAGTTACGTTATTTTGATTGTTTAACTTAATTACAAAATAAAATTGTGATTAATATGTAGTTATAAATTATAATACTACAGAAGAATAAGAATATGAAATAAAAATGATAGAGTAAAGTGTTGAAATTTATTAGATAAAACTATTGTATATTAAAAATCAAATATTTGTTGAATTCCCCATTATTTTATGAGGAAGAAAAAGAAGTAAACCAGAAGAAATTCGTTCAGGTGGGCCTTTGATACAAAGTTAAGAAAAGTAAGCTCTTTTGGAAACATTTATACAATACGAGGGTATTTGGTTACATTAAGCAAAAGAGTTGGCCTTATATTGCAATATTTCCTTAAACTATTGTCGTCTTCTTTGTCCCACACCTTTTCTCTCACCCTGCATTACCTCCCACTCTCTCTCTCTCTCTCTCTCTCTCTCTCTCTCTCTCTACACATTGTCTGTTCACTTAACATTTATTTTTTAAACTCTCCGTTGGCTTGATATTTCAAGGTAGGAAGCTGAATCGTTTGGAATCTAAAAACAAACCCATCTTCTTTGTTTCTTCTTTTGCCATCGTTAACTCTGTTTTCCTCGGATTTTTTGTTTGTCTGCTTG
Organism: Brassica nigra; assembly: GCA_016432835.1. Classification (NCBI taxonomy): domain Eukaryota; kingdom Viridiplantae; phylum Streptophyta; class Magnoliopsida; order Brassicales; family Brassicaceae; genus Brassica; species Brassica nigra. The sequence goes on along the minus strand of CM028247.1, from coordinate 6,520,946 downwards.
TTTGATCATTTCCTTTTCTTTTTCCTATTCCGTACAACGCAAGCAAAAACAAGTTACTGATGGTTTTGACTGTTCGGAAAACACTGCTTTCTCAATTCGAACAAAGAAAAACTGGTTGATTCTCTGCTCCGAGACCTCCGGTTTATCTGCATTTTTGTTGTCACGCGTTTTGTTAAACTCAAAATAGGAACTTTTTTGCTTTCTTTCTTAGGGCTTCAAAGTCCGAATCAGACTAAGCCCTAAAGATAAAGGCGAAAGGTGTCGACTTTGTGAGATGATTTTCATTTCTCTGCCTTTTTTTAGAAAAAAAAAATTATTACATTGCCTTGTTTGTTTGTTTGTATGTTGTATTCAAAAACCAAACTAGCAAAACCCAGCATTTTGAAAACTAGGTTTTGTGTTTGGTATATTGATTTTCTGGGTTCGTTTACATTCGTTAGTTTGCTATCTTCTCTGATTCCCCCCCTTAGTTTGGTGCAATAGGTTCTGTAACTTGTCTCGTCCAAAGGTTAGATTTTTTTTTTATTTCACTTTGTTCAGTTGTGACATGGGGTTCATAGATAGTGTTGGCTTAAGCTAATAGAAGTTTTCTGAGTAAGATTCTTCTAATGATTTCAACTCTCTAGTTGAATTAGATTCTTGAGTTTTATTAATTTTTTGGCTTCCCATTTCGTATTGCAGGTTGCCAATTTGTGAGCAATGAGTCCTGGTCGCAGCAAAATGCCTTCAGATTCCATAAAAGTAGTCCCTGGTAGGAGTAAACTGCGGGTTGAATCCTCAAACCCAGTTGCCAGAGGGAATCCATTGCGTAGAAGAACTTCAAAGGTCATGTTGATCTCTCCAGAGGAAGCTGTAAAGCTTTCATCCGGACTCAATCAAGTGGCCCTTTCTCCAGTTTCTGAGTCACCAAGACGTAAGATTGCTCGTACAGCTTCCCAATCCCCACGAGCTAAGACTGCTCGTGCAACTTCTGAATCACCAAGACCTACTAAGCCTGCTCGTGCAAGTTCTGAGTCACCAAGACCTGTCCTGGCTGTTCAAATTCCTGAAATACTAAGACCTGTTCCGGCTGTTCGAACTCCTGAAGCACCAAGACCTGTCCTGGCTCGTCCCACTTCCGAGCCACCAAGATCTATCCCGGCTCATTCTGCAATACGTTTAAGAAAAGAAATTGTGTGTGGTCTTCGAGCTCCGAGTATGAATACCACAACAGTGAGACAGAGAACCAATCCAACAAGTTTCCATCAATCTACGGATGACCTTCCTCCTAGTCCACGTGCTTTGCAGATTCGTTCACGAGTTACACAACAAGCTGCTAATGATGCAACACATACTGTAGAAGGTGATGTCTTTTTGCTTATTCTCTTTTCTTTTTTATAAGCCAAGTTCTCCTACACTTGTTTTCATTGAATGACTGAAAAACACGTCTTGCGTTTTTGTTGGTTTCTCTAGAGACAGTTGGTGATAAAGCTGAAGATCATGATGCCACCAAGGAGACATGTCAACCAGCCTCTAATGAAAGAAGCGCAGCAGAGTTACTTCGTTATCGACCAGCTCTGCATCCTACTTGGAAGTGAGTTTACTTAACACTTCAAATTGTCTTTTGAACTTACGTGAGGTGTGCGTCTATAAGATCACTTTACTAAATTGTTGCCATTACCCTTTACCAATTATACAGTATCTATCCACGTTGTGCTTAATCCTTATTTGCATTCTTCACTGTAAATCAACTTTAACAATCCTTAAATCTTAATCCACATTAGGTATATGCTTACATTGTTGAAACTGAAGATTTGCAAACGTAAAAAGCTTGATATTTTTTACGAGAAGAAGACCATAATAATATTAAGCTTTTTCTTGTAGCCATTTTCGATTCCATCCTAAATCAGGATCTTATGACCTTCACAAGTTACTACCTAGCTATGCAGTTCCGTTTTGCCTGTATATGAAGAACTTTTTGTTTTTCAACCACTGCAACAGGGGACGTATTGTGGATTCTGCCACCCTGCCTGAGTTCGACTGCGAGTTTTGTGCTAAACCGGCATCCTATCTCCGCAGGAAGGCACTGAGGCTTTCAAAAGCGATGCCTACGTTACTCGAGGTAGAACTGCTTCCTACAGGCCATATTCTGAATGATATGTTTCACAGATGCCCAAGGCTATCAGATGTGGAACTGTACCTTTTCTCGGATGAGAAGGAAACAGAAAGGTACTCAAAATCCCTTTTCTACTACAGACAAGCTTCTTAGTCTTGTAAGAAAACTTATCAAATCAGGGTATGTTTCAGGTCTAAAAGGGAACATGCTCATCTGTTTGAGGCCATGTCGACTCGCAATGCCATGATCAAGGTTAATATAAACGGCACAGAGTTGTTGCTATTCTCCTCGAAACTATTGGACAAGACTTCCCAGTGTAGGCCTACTGTACATATATACATTGTCCATAATTTTCTCGATGGCTCCAAGAATAACATCTGTGTTTCTGTGTTGCAGTTTTCCTCAAGAAGCAGTGCAAAGCAGAAAACTATCTTTGGGGTTTCTTTCTCCACAAGAAAAACTCACAAGCATCTGTTGTTCCAGGAACTTCTTATCAAACTGATAAATATCTTTCCGATGGAGATGTTGTTGACATGGACATAGACATTGAATACCCAACCCCGAATCTTGCTCTCCAGCTAATGGCAGAATCACAAAGCATTCCCTCAAGCTCACAAGTGATGAACACAGAAGTTAACGTACCTCCAGGTTTCGAGAATCCTTCAAGAAGATCACCGGGGAAGGAGAACAAAGAAGTCAGCGTGCCTCCTGGTTTCGAGAAGATATGGATACCACCCTTGGTGACACTTAATATACATGGAACTTCAAACGCTCTCTCTGGTCTAACAGGATCCGCTGGATTAGTGCGTAACGAGTCAGGGAAGTGGGTGTTTGGCTACAGCAGGTGTCATAAGAGCATCTCCGAAGCCGCAGCTGTGCTTTTGGCTATCTACCATGGTCTTAAACTCCTCTGGGACAGCGGCTGTCGAAGAATCCGCTTGGAGACAACAAGCCTTGAAGTCATCGGTGCTCTAACGACAACAACAAAACCAGACCTCTTCTACAAGAGAAAATCGATTCTGGGATTGTGCAAGGACGTGATATTGAAGAGCTGGGAGTGTGAGATTCACCATGTCTCCAACGAAGAGAACTTGTGTGCAGAATGGCTAGCTAGCAGATTAGATGGACATGGGATTCAAGGATTGGTTTTCTTCGAGTATCCTCCTCTTGGCATTGTGGATCTTCTGGAGAAAGACCGTCTTGCAGCTAGATAAGCATCTTCAGCTAACAGAGAAGAGCACATGGTAGATAGAGGTACATATCTTGAGAATTTTGAGAGTAATTAGAAGATCTTTTGAGTGTTAATGTGACCATCACACGTAGTCTTAAGTACTAGTGGAGTTTCATTGTAACCAAAGACTCCTTTTATGAAGAATCGAAATAATATGGTGTAACTAAAAGATGTTTACTTGTCAAAGTAACGAGACAGAGAGCTTCGTTGGTTCTTGTAAGATGTGACATGTCAGTCCGTGGTTGGTTGATAAGCTAATGTTTCTCACTTTCCCTCCAATGAAGTTCCAAAAATCAAAATGTTCGTAAAAAAAGTGAAGTCAGAACAGAAGTAGGGTTAAAAGAAAAAAATAATAATAACAAAATTGAAAAGTGAAGTACTTTGTTAGACTTGAGTTCGCGTTGACCCTTCACCTACGGAGACTGTCACATCTTCCCGGAGATGGCAATGGCCGGTGAATCTTCTGGTAACAGCTATGTAGACTGTAACGGTGACTGTGACGGGAAGAGTCATCGAAAGGTGGGTCTTGTTTATGACGAGACGATGTGCAAACACGACACACCTAACGGCGAGGACCATCCAGAGTGTCCTGATCGCATCAGAGTTATCTGGGAGAAGCTCCAGCTCGCCGGAGTCTCTCAAAGGTTCAAACTTTCCTCTCTTTTTTCTGTTGTTGTGTGTTTTGGTGATAAAGCCCTAGAGAGGTTGCTGCTGCTGCGTTAGAATTTTACTCAAATTCTGATTCTTTTAGCTGTTTCCATGTCTGGTATAACATTTAGAATCAAGTTGAATAGTAGAAACTCTTCATAAAGTGTCTACCTTTTGATTATTGACGCCGTTGGGTTTGAGTCTTTTCTTTTGCAGATGTGTGGTTCTTGGTGGTAGCAAAGCGGAGGATAAGCATCTCCAATTGGTTCACACAAAGGACCATGTTAGTTTAGTTAAGAGTTTAAGCACAAAGAAGAAAGATTATCGGAGAAACAGGATTGCTTCACAATGGAATTCAATATATCTGAATGGAAGTTCATCTGAAGCCGCATATCTTGCAGCTGGATCTGTTGTAGAGGTAACACTATTTGCATATTTTCGCATAGACAAACTGTTAGAATGATTGGGTTGATATATATTCTTGCAACTTAACAGTTGGCGGAGAAAGTAGCAGAAGGAGAGTTAGATTGTGGTTATGCTATTGTCAGGCCCCCAGGGCACCATGCTGAGCCAGATGAAGCCATGGGTTTCTGTATTTTCAACAATGTTGCAGTCGCTGCTAGTTACTTACTTGATGAAAGAGTAAGGGCTTGTATTAACTTTTGTAATGAGATTAATTTCGTTGGTGTGTTTGTTCTGAAGCTCTTTTGCTTTTCTTGAATGCAGCCTGAACTAGGTGTCAAGAAGATTCTAATTGTTGACTGGGATGTCCATCATGGAAACGGCACGCAGAAGATGTTCTGGAAAGATCCTCGTGTACTGTTCTTCTCTGTTCACAGGTATGTATTTGTAACCTCTATTTTAATGCTGCTTGTCATGATTTAAGGAGCTAATTTTGTACTGAAACTGCGTTTGTGGCTAGGCACGAGCACGGAGGCTTCTATCCAGCGGGTGATGATGGCTATTACAACATGGTTGGGGAAGGTGCAGGTGAAGGGTTTAACATAAACGTTCCATGGGAACAAGGAAGATGTGGAGATGCAGATTATCTTGCCGCATGGGACCATATCTTGATTCCTGTTGCAAAGGAGTTTAATCCTGATATCATTTTGTTATCAGCTGGATTTGATGCAGGTATAGTATGTATGGTTTAAGCATTTTTTTTGTAAGGATATGTCAGGTTAAGAAGTGTGTAACCTTTTCAGTTTCTTTCTTAACAGCTATTGGTGATCCACTAGGGGGCTGTCGTGTAACACCATATGGATATTCAGTTATGTTGAAAAAGGTTGGTGTTGGTGTGAACTGACTTTTCTTTTCTATTTAAGATAACACTGCTTGGTTTGGTTTGGTTGGTTGTTTAGCTCCGATCTACATAATCTATACTTTTAAACAATGTTCTTCCAGCTGATGGAGTTTGCACAAGGAAAGATTGTGTTGGCGTTAGAGGGAGGGTACAATCTTGACTCAATTGCAAAGTCTTCACTGGCATGTGTCCAAGTTTTGCTTGAAGACAAACCAATTCAAGGTTCTTCTGAAGCATACCCATTCGAGTCTACATGGCGCGTCATACAAGCGGTATGGCTCCTGTATCTTCCTATCTTCTAACTTTCCTGTTTCACAGTCTGAAACAATCCAAAGCTAATCTGTTTCTTGTGGGTTTAGGTACGCAAGAAGCTGTCTGCATATTGGCCTTCACTTGCAGATGAATTATCATCGGACCTTATTGACCAGAAAACTCCCATTCCAGTTATGCACCTTCCTTTTTTCACTTAGCAACAACTTCTTAACTTCCTTGCCTCTTTGCATCTCTTATCAGAAAATTGTTTCTGTTTGTTCATTCTAGACCATCGTTGACTCAAGCTCCGACTCTGAAACTGAAGACTACGCTGATGATATCCTGGATCAAATGTCTCGACTCAACATCGAAAACCACCACGTAGACACTGTTTCTACATCTTGGAGAAGAGATCTCTCAAAAGTTGACGTTTGGTATGCCTCTTTTGGATCCAACATGTGGAAACCGAGGTTCCTTTGCTATATTCAAGGGGGACAAGTAAGTAACGTTGTTTTATGTGGGTCTACTCTGAGCTTCGGTCTTAATTGACACATCTATGTTTTATTTTACAGGCCGAGGGAATGAAAAAGGTCTGCGTTGGTTCAATGGATAAAACTCCACCAAAGGAAATAATGTGGGAAACATTTCCACACAGATTGTTCTTTGGCCGTGAATCATCAGTTACTTGGGGTGTAGGAGGAGTTGCTTTTATCAACCCACTTACTAATCTCAATGATCAAACTCACATGTGTTTGTACAGAATCACGTTAAGTGTACCCTCTCTTATCTAAGTTTTCTGTCTTCGGTTAGGATCATCTCATGGTGTTTTCTGCTTACTCCGTTTTTTTTTTACTTGAACAGGCTTGAGCAGTTCAACGATGTTCTGTTTCAGGAAAACGGCTTGAAAGTAGATTCTGATTCTCCGCTCTTTGATCTTGATACTCTGCAGTTAGCAGAGAAGAAAGGATCCATTCCACTTGCTTCGGTTAGTCAGACAACAAATGTTTGATTGATATGTAATTTAATCACACTTACATTCGTGTATGGACATGTTTACAGGGTGGTTGGTATCGAAACGTTGTCTGCTTGGGGAAAGAAGGCGACATCCCTATACTTACAATGACGTGAGTATTCCGTTGTTTGCTCAAACATAGTGTTAACATCTAAGCTCTAATGCTCTCTTCCAACTTGCAGTTGCACGCTATCCGCTGTTGAGAAGTTCAAATCCGGTGAGGTTCCTTTAAGACCTCCTGCAGAAGCATATGCGAACACTTTGGTAAGGGGACTTGTTAAAGGAGGACGATTATCTGAAGAAGAAGCTAAGGCTTACATAGACAATGCTGCATCTAAACCTCTCTAGATCATCTGAGTTCTTCGAGTACTATTAAAACCACAGGTTAAGATTGGTTGTATCTTCTCTTTAGTGTGCTATTGTTATGCTTTTGAGTTTGCTTAGGCGCAAACTATGTATGTATTTTGGTTATCTTCGGTTTAGGCTCAACCGAGAAGTTGTATTCTGTCTAGTTATTATGGGTTTTGTAACCACCGGTTATCTAAATCCATTTTCAGAATGTAAACTTATATTCTTAAATTATTTATTTAAAAGTTTAGTATTTGCTGGGCATTTGGATTTTCGGTTCTGACTATTCGTTTTCAGGTTATTAGTTTTCGGATTATTCGGATTGAGGTATTTAGGATCTTTATAAGGGTGAAGACATTTTTTAAATTGGATCAGATGATATAGGTATTAGGGTTAAGGTTTGGTTTCTATTTTTTCTAAATGAAATCGAAGTAGAACCGAATTAAAAATAATTTAGATTTCGTTCAGGTCTAAATCCATAAAAAACAAAAAATCGAGCTAAACTTGTAAAACCCAAAAATATTCAGGTTACTTGGAGTTTTTGGATAATTTATTTATGAATTATAGTTTATATATAAAATAATAAAATAATTCTCATATTTCAAATATTTGGATATTTGTTTGGTTTTTGGTTTGGTTTTGGTTTTAAGTTTTTCTGTTCGGTTTAGTTTTCGGGGGTTTCGGTCTTCTCCACTTACTTGCCGTAACGTATTTTGCGTGAAGGGGGAAGAAGATAATAAATAAAAGACAGAGAGCTTTGTACGTTTTTGTCTTTGTGTTTGGCAGATTCCATTAAACCAAACTTCCGACAAAGATCCTCCACCTTCTCCGATTCTCTTATCCTTTCTTCAGCTCCTCCATTAGTTTCATTGAAGCTACAAGAGCAAAGGTCTCTCCTTTTTTGATCTCATTCCAACAAAAATCCTCCACCTTCAGCTTCTCTGACGGAGAAATCAAAGTTGGGTTTTCTAGTGTCTCTCAACTCATTCGTTTTTGATATAAAGGCCTGAGCTTTCGATTAGATACTAGAGTTTTAGTTCATTGGATTGGTGTTTATGGAAGATGTTTCTTGCACTGTGAGTTGGAATGAAGAAAGAGAGATTCTTTGAGAGAGAGGAAGAAAATGGATATATGGTTAATCGCAGCTACAGCTGCTACAGGATATATAGCTAAGCAACTTCAGAATGTCACCAAAGGTAAAGGTAACTCTCTCGAGTCTTCTTCTGAAGAGACTGTGAATAAGCAAGAATCTCCTTGTAAATCCCTGCTTAGCAGATTGTCGACTGTCAAGAAACCGAATGAAAACAAGTTTGGGGAAGAGAAACCGGATGTACCATCAACGAGTGGGGAGAATTCAGGAGACTACGAAGATGTTCATTCAGATGATTTGTTCAGTTTACTGCCCGAGTTCCAGGAGACTGGACAACATGGATATTGGAAAGCCAGTTGTGCTCTTGGAGGTGAGACGGAGTTGAGTTCTTCTTTTAGGCAGAGAAGGTTCGTTAAAAGGAACCAGCGTTACAGACGGTTAACAAAACCTTTGAGCTCTATGGAGAGTTGCTTAATGTCTCGGTTTCATGGAGAACAAATGATAATGGAAGATTACTTGACTAGCCCATTTCCATCACCACGAGCTTCAGTTTCGAGGCCATTGCTCGTGACTGATGGGACTCGAGTTATTAGCAAGAGCACTGCAGATTCTTTGTGGCTGAGCCAACAACAGATGACTACTCTCAATGAAGATAAGGCTGCACATAGAAATGAGAAGGGCAGGAGTAGAAAACATGGTAAGAAGTTCTTACAGTCTTTAGATTGTGATTGTTGTTTATAGTGAGAAAGGAGAAGACATTTCAAGTTTATTTTTTCTTTCTCAGGAGTAAGTGATGCAACGGTGCTGCTACAAGTAGGGATCTCGATTGGCATAATGGCACTGTTCATGGCAAGGCAAGCCGAAGTGAGCAAAGTCAAACAAGAGCTGAAGCAGACAGAGAATGTTGTCCATAGTTTAGAAAATGAGCTCGAGATGAAAGATTCGTTGATTGTGAAGGATCTAGATATTGAAAAGGCAGGTGAGAATTCAGAGTCTATAAGTAATATTGAAGCAGAGCTTGAAGCTGAACTTGAAAGGCTAGAGATCAACATGAACACCTCCAACATGGTTGAGGTCTGTTGTCGACACTTGCTTTGCCTTGCCTTGTCTGAACACCTAAACTCAAACGATATGTCCAAAGTGTAATTTTGTAAGTTCTGTTTCAATTTATTTTCTGTCAGATGGAGCCGGATTTGGAGGTGGAATTCGCACAAGGTGAACTGAGAGCTGACCGGGTTAGAGGGAAGCGTGTAGATGAAACCGAGTCCAACCAAGATCCAAGTGGTAACTCCACACCTGAGTCAGGAAACTACGCTGTCTCACCTCGCGAGTTGAGCTTGCGGTTGCATAAAGTTATCAACTCACGCCTCGAGAAACGGATTACAGAGCTCGAGACTGCACTCCAAGAGAGCCAAAAGAAGGTGGAACAGCTGGTCATGGAATCAGAAAGCAAGAAGAGTTCATGGTCTAGAGTATGGGAAACCCGTGAAGTGATGACATATAAGAGTGACTCGATTGCAATAGAGCAAACCAACAAGACTAATCTTACTGAGATGCAACCCCTGGTTATGAACTTAACAGGTGAAGCACTTGGTGCATTCAATGAGTCTTACGATGAGTTGATGAACATAAACGATGATTCTGAAGATGATGATGAGTCACCACCACAGGAGATGCCAGGGAGCGAGCTTCACCACCATGAAGATTTCTCTTCGACCTCGCCTTGGAGCCACCATCATCAGGACGATTCCAAGGTTGAGGAGCAGGAGCTGCTAGATTTTATTGGTTTGGAAGAACAAGATGAAGAAAGCAGTGACTTTGAGAGTGAAATGGAGAAGCAACTGATAAAGCAGATTGTTGAGAAAACAAAACAAGGGTCTCCTGTTGTGTTGAATGCTCAGAAGATGCTTTTCCTCATGGAAGAATCAGAACAAAATCTAGAACAGTTGGGCCACACTTAGAGTCTATCTTCTTATATAATGGAATATTCAAGTCTGGTTGATGTAGTTACATATGCAAAAACATATGAAATTTTCTCATATCAGACCACAAGCAAAGCTGAAACAAAGCTAACATTTTGTGTTTTAAGTTTAATGTATACCAAACCAATCTCAAGAGAATTTATTTTCAAGATTGCAAAAAACCAGATTGTTTCTAGATAAAAGTTTCTCAATGTATCATCGGATAGAATATGAAAAGACAAGTCTGTTGTTGCTAGTTGCTTCAAGCTCTTTTGGCAACATCAGTGTCATCTTCGAAATCTCCCACTGGTCCATTGTGCATCTCAGGTTTCTCCATGCTGCTTCCAAACTGAGCCTCACCGCTAACATCAAACTGAGAGCTGTTGCCAACAGGGTTTCCTCCAGACTGGTTGTCTCCAGCGAATCCACCATTGTTGCTACCGTAAGCATTGCCACTGCCATAACCACTACTTCCACCATAGCCACCAACAGCACCTGCACTTGCGGTTGAACCTTCTCCATAACCACTACTTCCATTATAGCCACCAACAGCACCTGCACTTGCAGCCGAACCTTCACCATAACCGCTACCGCTAGATCCATATCCACCGCTTGCACCATATCCACCACCATAGCCACCGCTTGCACCACCTCCATAGCCACCGCTTGCACCACCTCCATAGCCACCAGCACCTCCTCCATAGCCGCCACCACCGCCATAACCTCCACCACCACCTCCATAGCCACCACCGCCGTAACCCCCACCCCCATAGCCACCACCACCACCTCCATATCCACCGCCTCCAAAACCACCTCCACTTGTTCTATCATGTGCATAATTCACTTTAACAATCCTGCCATGGAGATCCTGAGAGGGAAAGGGTGTTCATAGTTCAAACCAACATTTTTCTCAGAGGAAAATACTAAGCAGATAATCAAAGTTAAACACAAGGAGACACCTGGAAGCTCACAGACGTTATTCCTCTTTCAAAAATTCAAAAATGAGCAACAGAAATTACCTGGCCATCCAAAGCCTGGATAGCACTAGAGGCAGCCTCTGTAGATGTGAACGTAACAAATCCAAATCCCCTCGACCTACCAGTTTCACGATCCAAAATGACCCTAGCTGTAAAAATAACACAGCGGCTGGGTTATCAAAAGGCAACCACACACAAGAAACAAGTGCCTATTTGTTCACTAACACAATGCTAAATAGATCAGTGTTTTGAAATTACTTTCGACGACTTCACCGTATTTGCTGAAAGCTTCTCTTAAGCTATCCTCGTTCATCCCATATTCCATACCTTTACATCAGAAACAGAAAAAAAAAAGTAAGCAAAAAAACTAAACAATTCTTCACTACAACAAGACTTTCTAGAGAAAGGCTCACCTCCAATAAAGAGCTTAGAAGATGACATGCACCTTATCGCCTGAAAAAGCGAAGGGCTTGACGAAGAAACATGAGCATTGAGCTGCTTGCTCGTCGTCTGCTTCAAAATGTTTCCGAACTTACTCAGAAAAGCCATCTCCTTTAGATATACACAGAAAAATTAAACGTAATTATTAGTCCTTCTGACTTCTGACGAACCAAAACAGTGAATTGACAGAACCAAAACTCAAATCGGATTTTAAAAATAAAAACGAAATCAGTAGCAAACGTTGGAATCAAAACCCATGGAAATGAAAAGCAAAGAAATGATAGATCACCCAAATCCGAGACGAGAGGGCCTTTATAATAGCTAAAGAGATTCAAAGCTGAAAAATTTTAGGGTTTTTATGAGAAAGAGATGAGCGTCACGAGTAAAAGTACCTCTCTATCTCTCTCGACACCTCTGTGATGCTTCGCTTCTGTTAAAACCCTACTTGTGTTCGACCAAGGGTTTATGTAGCCAAGCTCCGAATCTTAGTAAATCCTGACCGTCGAAAATAAAGAGATAAAAATTAAAGAGTTCTAAAGTAAATATAAAGCACGTGTAGTGTTTTCATTGGGATATCATGTACTTAACGTGACAGCTCAGTAGCTATAACGAATAAAAACGATTAATTTTTTAATTATTGCAAATCAAATTACATCCCCAGAGACAAGAGTATAATATTACATGTTACACAAAATCACTGAATAAGCAAATAAAAAATATACAAAAGATCGAGTCAATAAAAGGCTCGAGTCATCATCATTATCATCATCATAATCATCATCTCCTACGAGAGCTGCGCAACGATCTTGGAGAAGGCAAACACTCGAAGAGATCAAGAAGCAAACTCTCAATGTCTTCACAAGTGTATCTCACGTGTTTCTCGCCTATACGATCTGCGTTTCTCCCAAGAAACCCTCTGTAAGACTGAACAACTTTGACAGAGGTCGAGATGTGAAGATCATCCCTAAGCTCAGGATCAGGAACCGACCAGCGAGTTTGGTTCTTGTAAACATCATCGAACGCAAGACAGAACTCTCTGCATCTCTCTCTTAACGTAGCTGTAGATTCTTTGCTGTTTTCTTTAAGCAAAGAGAGGACGGAGCTCCACGTGGTCCTCTCGTAGTCCGTGACGTTGTGTTGGTAGCTGGCGATGCGTTTCCTGATCCACTCGTCTCCGAAGAAGTGCCTCAGCTCTGATGTTTTCACCTTCTGGACCATGTAATGGCAGTTGTTCATCAAGAAGATGTACTTGAGTGATTGGTCCGAGTAGAGCTGAGCTTTGCGTTTGAGGGTGGATTCTAGAGCTGTGACGATTGACCGGAGGTGTCTTGCCATGGGAGAGAACGTGGAAGGGAGGACGTCTTGTCCTGTTTTCTCGGGGATTGAGTCATCGACTTGTATGTTCTCGAGGAGTGTGTTTAGAGCATCCTTGTATTCCGGGAGAAGCTTCAAGTAATTCATTACATACCTGGTCAGGTGATGTATCGAGCCGCCAGGGAAGGCACGTGTGGATTCATCAGAGGCTATTGCGTGTTTGAACTTCAAGAACGTTGTAACTGTACTCTCGGCTAGCTGCTTCGACAGCTCGTGGAAAGCCATTCTTAGAAAGGAGCCTGTTTCATCAGGGAAGAGGTTATCAACAACATCCAAGAGAAGCTCTGATGAAACTTCATACATGCCGAGGAAGCGTTCGAGCATTTCTGGCTGGCAAGATCGCAGCGCTACAGCTTCGCCAAAGCTGAGGAGAGATAGTACTGTGTCTTTCGAGATCTCAACGAAGCAAACGGTGGAAGAACTCGGCTCGAAGTCTCCCAAGATCTTGTCACATAGCTGTTTTTCACCGGCGAGATAGACCTGAGTAACGATCTTTAACACCTTTGTCCATTTTCTCATCTCACAGTTCAAGTCCCCCCATTGCATTCCAAGAACGTCCGCGCAGCTGAAGCTCTCCATCTCGAGAGTGACCACCATATACTCATCGAGAGCGTCTCTTCTAACGCTGATGAAAGCTTCACGGAATGCTTGACCATAGTCGCAAGCAAACATTGCTTTTGCAATAGCTTTGATGTGAGCAATAGCGATGGGATCGACTAAATCAGCATCGTTGTGGGATCCCAGTATCTGTTGGTCATCATCTTCGAGTAAAGTAGCTTCAACAACATCGTCTATGGAGACAAAGGACTCATCTAAAACAATATCCTTTCCACGGGAACTGACAGACAAGTGTTGAGGCTGTACATGCTGTTTGTACTGATTCACGACATCGCCCAGCTCTTTCTCAAGCCTCAACATGGCGATGTCAAGAACAACCGCAGCTTGGTTGTAAACATCTTTCTCCTTCTTGTTAGTTCTGATGGGCAAAGTTCTGAAACCCGAAAGAACGTTTTGAACATCGTAGATGGCTTGGAAGAAGAGATCAGCTTCAGAGAAACCAGCGTCCAGTATCATCGACTGGTTTTGTTCCCAGCCAAGGATGACCTTCTTAGCTTCTTTGAATCTCTTCTTGATCTCAGAGAATCCTGCATCTTCTTCAACAACTTTGGTATCAACGACCTCAAGTGTTGACAAATGAGAGTCTAGGTCAGTTAGAAGCTTTGTCAAGCTGGGATCGAGGTTGTTATCAGATGCCCTCAGTGCCTGAACGACATGGCGACAAGCCTCCAAGACGTGATTTTTCACACCAGGAGGAACAGAATGCTTGGATCCAAACTCTGCCATATCCAAACCAAAGACTAGAGCCTAAAACTCAACTTCAACTCTAGGAGCAAACTTTACAATAGAGACAGCAGCAGAAGAGAGGAAACTCAAAAGGTTGTTTCCAGGTGAAACCACAAATGGGAAGGGAAGCCGTATAAGACTAAGGTAGAGACTAATGGAAACTGTTTGATCTTAAATATGGTAGAACAGAAGAAGCTTTCTAAAAAAAAAACTAAAAAGGGTTGGTTTTTGTATAATCACTAGAGAAGCTTAATCCCGAGAAGTAGACCCGGAATGAAGTAAACAGAGAGGAAGAGGAATCCCCACATGAACATGGTCAAAAACCATAAACTAGACAAGCTTCATAACCCTCTTGACATACATTAGATCAGTGAAGCCCTTTTCAAATCCAACATCTTTTTTCTACCAAACCCCCCTCACAAGAAGACCATTCTATATCAGAGCCCCTACAATCCCGGGAAGAAATAGTCAAAAGTCAACACCTTCCTGAAAACCCTTTCTTGCTTCTGTAAAAAAAAGGAGAGATTTTGAGTAAACTCAGACCAAAAAATCGAGACTTTATATGTTCTATGATGATCTCACAGAAACATTTTATCATACACTTGGTGATCGGACGTACCGTGAAACGAGCTTGATCCAAAGTCGATGAAAAAAGAAAAAACAGAATCTTCAAAAAAAAGAAAAGCTTTTGATTTCGTTTTCTGTAACGATCAAAGTGTTAAAGAGAATAAAGCGAGATTAAGCGGAAGAGGTAGCAAAAAGGAAAAGATGTTCGTGGAAGCAACTCCATCATAAAGAAACGTTGAAAAATGGAATTAGTATAAGGAGCGAAAGGGAGCTTGTAATTTCGTATTGATGGAGAAAGGTTTGAGAGAAAAAAGAAAATGCTATCTTTATTTTTTTGTCTCTGGTGACTTCTTTATGGGTCGACTGCCTCCATATCTTTAATTGAGATTGATTCGGCCATTGACTTCACCCCTCCACCACATGACCCAGAACTTGACACAAATTTGGGGATAGGAATAAAAGGACGAAATTTTGAAAATAATCCTTTTTGATCTCACTATTTACTAATATCACCCATCACTTTGTTTAGTTTCACTTGCCCCCCATTCAAATTCTTGGTTACATAGTTTCTTTCTTAATTATACAGTTATACGTTTCAATAATTTTCCAGTAAGCACTTTTGAATTTAGATAATGGTACAACAAGAATTCATGTATATAGTTTGTAACTGATGTGCGATATCAAATCGAATAATAACCTGCAATTAGCAGTCAAATACCAAATCTGAATACGAACAACTATAGTTAACTTCAATTATTATTTTATCGAATTTAATTATATTTTATGTTTTTGACCAATATACATTTTTTAGTCTAAAGACAAATATACTTTTGTTGTTACTTTAATTAATATGTTGCTTTATCGAATTTAATTATATTTTATGTTTTTGACCAGTATACATTTTTTAGTCTAAAGACAAATATACTTTTGTTGTTACTTTAATTAATATGTTGCTTGTTTAAATATGATTCTTACCGATATTGTTTTTGTAAAGAAGATGAATCGGTTTTCATTTTCCACAAATTAATGGGTTTCTTAGATCAATTGAATACATGTAAGGATATTTTTGTAGGTTTTAGCAAAACATAAGGGTAGGAAAAAATAGCTCCTTTTTCCTGGGATTTAGTTATTGCGCGGTAATAGTCGTTAGTCAACAAAACTAGAAGTTTGACTGGCTCGCGGAAAAAAAAAACTGTTACATGTTTTGATCTGAACCGTCCGATGATGTATATACTCGACGGCTGAAAAGAGTTGTTGACAGCTCATAGTAGGAGGACTCGGCATGATTTTTTAAATACATACATACGACTCTAAACCATCTGTCTCAGGCCAAAGGTTAGAGCGAGCATTCGAAGAGGCGCCAAAAGAAGTAGAGTTTTTAGGAAAAGAATCAAAAAATTAATTCGCGGGGGGTAATTAATCAAAACTTAATAGCTCCCGCTCAACTCTCTCCCCTTTACAAAAACCCTTTCTCTTCCTCTCTGAGCTCTCATCCACTTCTCATTTCGTTTACCAGTTTTCAGTTCAAGAAGAAAATAAAACGTTTCAATCGAGAGAGACAGAGAGAAAAAAAATGCAGACTTCAGTGACCCCAGATGCTATCTCCGCCGTGTTGTCAAACCCATCTTTCGATTCGTCTTCCTCAGATCGATCTGAGATCGTCGTTCAAGTCGTCGATCTTAAGCCTATCGGCAATCGATACACGTAAGTCTCGTAGTTCAGACTCTAGATTTGTGTGTGATTCCATTGTATGGATATGGGTTTTGGTTACTGATCTGAAACAGTTCTGGGTTTTTGCTCTGATAGATCTAGTTAGGGTCTGATTCGATTGGTTGCTTACATGTTCTGATATTGGGTTTTGCAGATTTAGTGCGAATGATGGGAAGTCGAAGGTCAAAGCTATGTTTACAGCTTCATTAACACCTGAGATCATTTCTGGGAAGATCCAGAATCTTGGTCTGATTCGTCTCCTTGATTTCACCGTCAACGACATCTCAAGCAAATCAACCAAGTAAAGAACCTATCTTTACATGAAACATAACGTTTCTCTCTGATTATTGAAATCAAAACAGTTGCTAATTCATATGATTTTGTGGGATTGAACCTTGCAGATACTTTCTTGTGACAAAATGTGAGGCGGTTGGTTCTGCGCTTGATTCTGAGATTAACTTGGAGGGTAAGAGTGAGGAGGAGGCTGGTGAGGCCAAGAGGCAGAAACTAGATCACTCTCCCGTGAGTGATGTTGTTTCCACTGGAATCACGTTGAAACCCAAGCAGGAGGTTGTTGCTAAATCAGCTTCTCAGATAATCACTGAACAGAGGGGAAAGTAAGCAAAATCTCTAATGTCTTTTAATGTTTCATGTTCACTTTTGGAATTGATATCGAGTGTGTGCTAATCACTATGTTTTTTTTTTGTTGTTGTAGTGCTGCACCAGCTGCAAGAATGTCCATGACTAGAAGAGTTCATCCACTAGTGTCCTTGAATCCCTATCAAGGAAGCTGGACCATCAAAGTCCGAGTCACTAACAAGGGAGTGATGAGAAATTACAGAAACGCTAGAGGAGAAGGATGTGTTTTCAATGTCGAACTAACTGATGAAGAAGTAAGAAAGCTCCCATTTCCATCAACTCTCGGATTTGTTGTAGACTTTATATGTGGTGTGTGGTTATTCATTTTTGTTATCTTTTTGGTGTGTTTCAGGGAACTCAAATTCAAGCCACGATGTTTAATGATGCTGCACGGAAGTTTTATGACAGGTTCCAGTTGGGAAAGGTCTATTATATATCAAGGGGATCACTTAAACTTGCTAACAAGCAGTTCAAGACAGTCCAGAATGATTATGAGATGACACTGAATGAAAACTCAGAGGTGGAGGAAGCTAGTGACGAGGAAATGTTCGTTCCTGAGACTAAATTCAACTTTGTACCCATTGAAGAGTTGGGTATGTATGTCAACCAGAGGGAGCTTATAGGTAAGAGCCGTTTATTTCATTGTACATTCATCTTTCTGGTAACTTGTACACTGGTTTAGGATGATAACAACTTTAATATTGTGCTGTTCCCAGATCTTATTGGAGTTGTTCAAAGTGTTTCTCCCACCATGAGTATTAGAAGGAGAACTGACAATGAGATGATACCCAAGAGGGATATAACTTTGGCTGATGAGTCAAAGAAGA
Source organism: Brassica nigra (assembly GCA_016432835.1). Taxonomy (NCBI): domain Eukaryota; kingdom Viridiplantae; phylum Streptophyta; class Magnoliopsida; order Brassicales; family Brassicaceae; genus Brassica; species Brassica nigra. The sequence goes on along the minus strand of CM028247.1, from coordinate 6,503,127 downwards.
CTGTTGTGGTGTCATTGTGGAACAACTTGGCAACCGGCATAGGTCAAGAACTGCTAGACATGGCTGATAAGTCTCCTGTCATTGCAATCAAGTCTCTCAAAGTTGGAGACTTTCAAGGTAATCTTGGGTTTGCGATGATTTGTTTAAATAACACTTATCTCCAGACTCGTTTGCTGATCTCATCCAATCTCTCTCAGGTGTTTCGTTGTCCACCATCAGCAGAAGCAATGTGGTGATTAACCCTGAATCACCAGAAGCCAAAAAGCTTAAATCTTGGTATGATTCTGAAGGCAAGGAAACATCCATGTCTTCCATTGGCTCAGGGATGAGCCCAGCTGCCAAGAATGGATCTTGGTCTATGTATACTGATCGAGTCCCTCTCTCTCAAATCACAAGCAACCCATCTCTAGGCGAGGAAAAGGTACTAAAACATTAAATCTCAGCCCTGTACCAATATTGATTAACTAAAGAGTTACTTAATTAAGAATTTGGATTTTTTCTGTTGCAGCCTGTGTTTTTCAGCACCAGGGGTTACATAAGCTTCATAAAGCCAGACCAGACAATGTGGTATCAAGCTTGTAAGACTTGCAGCAAGAAAGTGACTGAAGCAATGGACTCTGGTTACTGGTGTGAAGGTTGTCAGAAAAAAGACGAAGAATGCAGCTTAAGGTTAGAAACTCACATTCATAACTTGGTAGCAGGGGTACCAACAGTGTCTTCCTCTCCAGACAACTTAGTTCCTATTTACTTTGGGTGTTTTCAGGTACATAATGGTGGTGAAAGTCTCTGACTCAACAGGAGAAGCTTGGTTTTCCTCATTTAACGAAGAAGCAGAGAAAATTATTGGATGTTCAGCTGATGAGCTCAACAAACTAAGATCAGAGGTAAGGAGACAAATCCCTAGGATCTGTCAACATTTAATGATATTGGACATTTCGATGTCATGGTTGAATGTTTAAACTTTTTTTCCAGGGAGGTGAAGTGAATGAATTTCAGACAAAGCTGAAAGAAGCAACATGGTCCTCTCATGTCTTCAGGATCAGTGTCACTCAGAATGAGTATAACGGTGAGAAGAGGCAGAGGGTAACTGTTAAAGCGGTAGCACCTGTTGATTTTGCTGCTGAATCAAGATTATTGCTCCAAGACATCTCCAAGAAGAACAATGCATAATTTCATTACTCTTTTAAGTTTCGCATGTTAGATTCTATTTTCTCTAAAAGCCTCTCAGAACTCTGCTTGTAATATATAAGCTTCTTTGCAATTTATATAATTAGAGTAACATTATTGAATTGGATTTAAAGCTTCTTTTGCTTATTACCTGCTTCAAACCTGCAAGTGAATTATCTTGAAGTGAATTGATATGTCCAATTAAATGGGCCTTTTGGAAATATCTTTATCAGAAAGCCCACTACAGGCCCAACTAGGCAACTACAGCAAAAACCCTTCGTCGCCCAAACTCGCTCTCTCGATAAACACTCTCTTAGCCAAACTCGCGCCGATTTGCTCTGTGCTGCTCGATCGATCTAAAGCCCTAAACTTTGCACGGCACTTCCTCTCCGGGAGTCTTACCCACGCGAGAACTCTTAAGCTTATTTGATTCAGGCGCGAATTTCCTGGTGGGTATTGAGAATGGAGGAAGAGAACGAAGTGGTGAAGACGTTTGAAGAGCTTGGCGTGCGCGAGGAGCTTGTGAAAGCTTGCGAAAGGTTGGGATGGAAGAACCCTACGAAGATTCAAGCTGAAGCCCTTCCTTATGCTCTTGAAGGTAGAGCCTTTTTTTTTCTCTTTGAGGCTTTGACTTCTGTCTTTCTGAGTGTTGGGGTCTATCATGGAGTCTAATGTGTTGATGTCTCGGTTTCAGGGAAAGATGTAATTGGACTTGCGCAAACCGGTTCTGGTAAAACAGGAGCCTTTGCGTTGCCTATTTTGCAAGCACTTCTTCAGTATGTTAATGATGCTGAGCCTAAGAAAGGACGTAGACCTGATCCTGCCTTCTTCGCCTGTGTTTTGTCTCCAACTCGGTTTGATTCACTTACCTAAAGTTTCTTCTAGTGTCTTTTTGGAGGGTTTATTCTTGTTGGATTTAAATTGTTCTTTTTTTTTTCTTCTGTCCAGAGAGCTTGCAATCCAGATTGCTGAGCAGTTTGAAGCTCTTGGATCTGATATAAGTCTTAGATGTGCTGTGGTAAGCTCTGATTGGTTTTAATCATCCATGATTGAAATCTTGGTGCCTAAAATGGGGTTTTAAACTGAATATGTTTCTTGATTTTTTCCAGCTTGTTGGAGGTATAGACAGGATGCAACAGACTATTGCACTTGGGAAACGGCCTCATGTTATTGTATGGTTTTATTTTCTGCAACTGGTTTCTGTGGTCATTTGTTTTAAGTGTCTGCAGCCACTTAACGCGGGAGCGAATCTTGCTTTTTATAGGTTGCAACACCTGGTCGTCTTTGGGATCACATGTCTGACACTAAAGGCTTTTCTCTCAAGACGTTGAAATATCTGGTATATTTAAGCTCTTCTTTTTTTTCTCGTTTTGGTATAATATAAGGCTGTTCTTTGTTCCCCATCAGTTTCTAAAACCTACTTCACATTGTTTGTTCAGGTTCTTGATGAAGCAGATAGACTGCTGAATGAAGATTTTGAGAAATCTCTTAACCAGATTTTGGAAGAGATCCCTCGTGACCGTAAAACATTTCTCTTTTCAGCAACTATGACTAAAAAGGTAGAAACTTGTGCTTGAAAGTGTTGTTGTTGATCTATATAACGAACGATCCACTGATTAAAGCGACTGGATCTGTTTTTGGCCTTGTAGGTTCGGAAACTTCAAAGAGCATGCTTAAGGAATCCTGTGAAGGTATGGACTCACTAAATTTCTCACTGCAGCAATCATAGTTCCAAGGTGTAACATTTTTTTTTGTTTTTTTTTTTTATGTTTTGTTGTTTGCCTCCAGATTGAGGCTGCCTCTAAATATTCCACAGTTGATACTCTTAAACAGCAGTATCGGTTTGTTCCTGCTAAATATAAGGTACCTCCTATTTTCAGTACAACAGCATGGTATATATATATATGTAGATAGATAAATAGCAAACATATGCGAGATTTTTATCTTCTTTGAGTCTATAATGAACTTCTAATTATGGTTTTTGTTTATCAGGACTGCTACCTAGTGTACATTCTGACTGAAATGCCTGACTCAACATCGATGATTTTCACCCGAATTTGTGATGGTACTCGTTTTATGGCTTTGATGCTTCGGAGCCTTGGTTTTAGAGCCATTCCTATCAGTGGTCAAATGACTCAGGTTAATGACCTACTCCAATCTCTTAATGGTTTCATGGGTGAAAATTCTCTTTAAATATTCTCATTCTTTTCCAAATATTATCCACAGTCAAAGAGATTAGGTGCGTTGAATAAGTTCAAAGCAGGGGAATGTAACATCTTGGTCTGCACGGATGTGGCTAGTAGAGGACTCGATATCCCGTCGGTTGATATGGTTATCAATTACGACATTCCCACAAACTCAAAGGTTAGCCTCCTTGTTTTTTTGTATTTCATGTATCAATGATAATATGAACACACTTTCTTCACCTTTCAAGTTTTGTGTCATAGGATTACATCCACAGAGTGGGAAGAACAGCTCGTGCTGGACGTTCTGGTGTTGGGATATCACTAGTGAACCAGTATGAGCTCGAGTGGTACTTGCAAATTGAAAAACTCATTGGTAAGTAAAAAAAAATCTACAAGTTGCAATTTAGTTTTCTTATCTCAATGGATAAAGACATTTGACAATGTCTTTACGTTCAGGCAAGAAGCTGCCTGAATATCCAGCTGAGGAGGACGAAGTCTTGTCATTGTTAGAGAGGGTTTCAGAAGCCAAAAAGTTATCCGCAATGGTATTTATTTACTTTGCATAGATACTGTTTAAAAAGGTTGATCTCGTTTGCTTCTATCTTAGAATATGGATGTTCTTTTGGCCCGATAACTGTTGCAGAATATGAAAGAATCAGGAGGTAGGAAGAAGAGAAGAGGAGAAGATGATGAAGAGAGTGAGAGGTTCTTGGATGGTGGTAACAAAGGAGGTAGTAGAGACAAGAAATCTTCCAAGAAGTTCAAACGATAAAATGCTCTCTCTCTCTGTATTGTTTTCTGATAGACTCACCAAAGTTTTGAACTTTTCGATAAATTTTCCATGTGAACTTAAAAAGCTTTCGTCTCACTGTTCTGTGTGGCTCTGCTGTATTTGATTTTCTTCTTAAATTGCAGAAACCTGTTTAAATCTATCATGTGTATTGAATTTTAGAGATCAGATAACTCGTGTTTACTTTACTTTCTCTGCTCTCACTTTAGCTAAGAAGCTAGGAAACATATTTGAAGCACGAACACGACCTGCCAACCAACAAAAGATAACAAAACTTTATGAAATTGAATGTTTTGAAGAAAGGTCAACGAAAACAGATGAAAAACCGACCAAAAGAAAAAACAAAACGACTTGCCACATCAAACTCAAGTCAAGTAAAAAAGGAAAACAAAAAGAATAGAAAAGGGTGCAAAACAAAAATTAAAAACTATTCTCTTATGGAGGAGCCGCGGTTAAATGCAAAGTTAAGATGAAACACCACCGCGAGGCCCACCACGTTCTCCTCCGCTTCCTCTTCCACTCCCTCCGTTTTGAGGAACTCTTTGGTAACCTTCTCCACTGTTCCGCGGGTTTGAACTCTTTGGTCTACCTGAAAACTCACCTCTTCCATAGCCTCCTCTTCCTCCTCCACTACCACGTCCTCCTTTGAAACTCTCGTTTCTGAAGCCTCCTCTTCCCCCAAAGTACCTACCCCTTCCACCTCCATTGTTGCCTCCTCCTACATAAACATTAAACACATATTTATACACTAAACCAGCTTTGTTCTTGATGATAACGTCTCTCTCTCATCTTTTTTTTGTTACCTCGACTGTTTGTTTTCTTCTCCTCTAAAACAGCTTGACGATCACCAATTGTAACCGGTGAGGCCTACGCAGGTATCAAGCAAAAGAGTCAGACTTTCACCTCCAACAAGAGGATATAAGAAGCTCTTTTTACAGCTATGGTTTTACCTCGAGCGCACTCTGCTTCCCGCTAGCCGTTTCGAACTCCACAAAACCAAAACAGAAACCTTGCTGCTGAGAGTGTCACAAACAACGTTAGCAAAAGGGTTGTATTGGTCCTTTTGGAGAAGATCGTAAATTTATTTTTATATATATCAAACCTTATTGCTTCTGACTTGAATCCCCTCATGCTTGATAGCACCAAAGCTCTTGAACACCTCTTCAAGTTGTGTTGGTGTAGTGTCGAAAGGTAAGTTTCGAACATAAATCGAATGACCATCATCTGACAACAAACAAACAAAATAAATCAATCCCCAAGGGAAGGGACGCTGCATATTCAAGCAGCAGAATGAATTTTTTTTACTGACCTTCAACATCAACATTGTTACTGTTTGGAACATTCTCGAGACCTGAAGCATCGGGTGCTGCTGCAGGCTCAGCAGGAGCAGCAGCTGGCTTCGGTTTGGTACTGACAGGAGCTGCTCTTGGCTTGTTCCGAGCAACTTGTGTTGGCGCTGGACCGCTTTTCATTAGTTTGAGCTGTTGAAACACACACAAAGAAGACTTGTAATAACATTTACTATAAACAAAAACAAACACATCATCATCATCTGTGAAGCAGTTAAGACTCACGATTGAAGCATAGGAATGCTTAGGAGCATCTCCTTGAGGCACTGCTGGAATCTCATTGTGAATTATTTGAGTTGGAGGAGGTTCGATAGGCTCAGCGTCAACGACAACACCTTCATCTTTATCAGAAGGATCATACACCTCCGCCACATTGTCAAGATCTTCCTCCTCTATCGAAGCAACTGGCTCTGGTTCCACCTCAGCCTCGTGACTAACCACAACACGTTCTGACAAGAATCAAGCAGATGTCAGTAATATCCTAATCCCAAAAAACGAAGGCATATGTGGTAGTCAGTCTATCTATCATCGTACCTGGTTCAACAGGAGCCTGAACATCTCGGGTGGTTCCATTGATGGCTTGTGTTGTCACCTCTTTTTCCTCGAGGAATCGAAACACATCGTTTAAGACAAAGTATCCCTTGTCTTGTGGAGCCAAGAAGAAAGTTTGGCTGAACTTCTTCCTCACGTTATCGTTCCCGGTTAAGCGTCCAGTCACCAGCACGATGACGCCTCTCTCATGAGACTCCTGAGCATCAGCAGTTTCTATCTCGGCCGTGTAGGCTTCATAATTCAATGACAGGATCTTATCGTTGATCGCCTGATACACACCAAGCATATCACAAAGTTATCGTTGAATCAAAGTTAATCTTAATCAGAAGAGAGACACACCAAGCATATCACAAAGTTGACTTAATAGAGCATAATCTCACTTGCATAGTTGTGACAGTAGTCACAGCACCGGTAGCATCAGGTCTGGTTAACAAGCTTGAATCCTGATAAAACCGATGAACTAAACCGGGAGACTGGTGTAGAATGTGATAGTATTGCTCCACAAAGGCACGACCAACAACCTCCGCACCAGGGGAAGGGCTAGCTTCCTGCTGTGCCATCTATATACATATACAGTGAGAGTATATTATTAACAAAATTTGTACTCTTTATAACAGATTTTTAAAAAATAAAATCGAAGGTTTATACTTAAAGATTAAATTATAAAAAGAACTACAAGATTTAAGCTATAAACTAAATCCACTAAAAAGCCAAAAAAGACTTATTACAATTAACTCAAGTCGTGAAACAATGTTTTACATACAAAAGCATAAGTTGAATTGAACATTTAACAATGATGTATATATTTGATTCTAACCTCAGAGCCACTGTTCAGATTGATTCAGGGAGAAGAATAAAACCTTTCTCTGATTTGGTAAATGAATTTGAACATTTAATTACTTTTGGTCACAAAAAAAAACGTAAAGGATCATCTGATTTATTACAACTCACATCGAAAAGTCAACGATCTAATACAAAGTCTTGAGATTTCACTGTTCTAGATGAAACTAAGCTCTCAGACACACAAAACCCTAGAGTGAATTAAGAGATCAGAACACTTCTACAAGAACAGCATTAAATTAAGAAACAAAGAAATAAAAGCAAATGATGTTTTGTCATAAATGAATCGAGAAGAAAAGTAAATGAAAGAATTGGTCCAGATCAAATCTCGATAAATAAGTCTTTTATTCAAGACTTTCACCAAATGGAGAAAGATCAAAAAATGGAGAGATCGAAAGAAAAAAATGAAGTACGGTTTGTACTTACAGTGATCTGAAGAGGGGAGAGGACAAAGAGAGATCTGGTGCAGAAGCTAGGAAACAGAGCACGGACGAGCTAGACAACGACAGACGGAGAAAATAGAAGTGTGAGATGGAAACTAAACTAGTACCATGTTTCAGTTCAGTTATGTTCGGTTCAGCCCACGAAGACTCAAAGTTGGGCCTCTCTTTATATCATTCATCTGGTTTGTTAGGTTCAGCACACGGGCTTAAATTTGGGCTTCTCTTAAATCTAACAAAGACTCACAGTTGGGCCTCTCTTAAATCTTTTTTTTTTTGCTTGATCTCTAAAATTTCAAAATTTACAATAGGGGTTTCCATGATTTGTTGTAGGAATGAATCAGGTCTGATGATTTTTGTGATGATTATTTGAGGATTAGTTGTTGGTGTAAAATATTCTTTGAAACCTGAAGTAGAACTGTGGTATGTGAACAATCATAACGCCATTATTCTTCTTTTGATATCTCTAGTACAGTCAACTGTTTATTTTTTATTTCTATGTTTTTTTTGCCAAGAGACCAAGACAGCTTCTACAGTTTCTTATATATATGACATAAAATGGAGTTTTCCAGAATATATTATAATATGTGTGGCTTAGTTTGTGAAATTTGCGCCTACAATCTTAGTACATTGGATTCTTTAGGTCACAGTTTGTTGTCGCAGCATTTTATCTCTTTTATTGGATCAGTTTTTGAGATGCCAATAACCTAGTTTAGTGAATATGAACTACTTCAGATTCAGTACAATGTTTAATATCTTTGGACTAATGCTGTAGCATACAAGAAAGCTTGGGTTTTAAAATTTTCCAATGGGTTCGCTGAATTATCTTCTCATGTCAATCAAGAAAAAGGCAGACAAGACAATCATCTTTCTTTTGTTAATTCATCCGTAAAAGCTAAAAGATCTTACTGTCACTTTAGGTATCTGAGTCTTTCCATATTATAAATTAAGAGATAGATATATTGATTTGACTAGCTTGTGACTGATTTGGATATATAGCTGACTCTGACTTGTGAATGTCTTACTCATCATCTCCGAGAGTTCAAAACTTCTAAGATCAAAAGGTGCTACTTGAAATCATGGAGAAGCAAATAAGTGCCTGGAATTTATGAACTCACACGTTATGTACAGGTTTTCTGATACTAAAAGCCAGCGATCTCAGGTTGTCAGCCATTTGTTAAAGTTCAATGCATTGAGTACTGTTTAAGTGAAATGGGATTGCTTTATTTTCAAGGTCAAAGCTGAGAAAACATTATCTGCAATAATTTTTCTTACTCAATGTATGTCCCCTTTGCTGATTGCTCTCTCCAGACAATTAAAGGCACTTCACTGTTCCATACAGTAACTTTTCTCTTCCTTTGCAGGTTCATATCTTCCCCTTTGTCTCCTCCAAATCCAACTCGAGGCTATTTCACTTCCTGACAAAGATAAGAATCCAAATGAATCTTACAAATTCAACAAATAGAATCAAGTAAATCAATTTGTCTACCTTATGGGCACGTCCTTTACTTCCCATATCCATATATAAAAGCCAATCCTTGTCTTGGAATATAAAAACCTTATATTATAAATGTTTTGTCTTATGTGAAACCCGTGATGCGTATAATATTATTTTATCTCCAAATATGATGAATGGTTTTGATGTGTAACAGTAAAACACCGAGAGAAACGGGTAGTTTTTTTCCTTTTTTTGAAAAAAGAAACGGGTAGTTTCATCAGTGTTTTACAGTGCAGCCAACTCTGGAGACACCTTTGCTGCATCAATAATACAAAAAGCGAGAGCAGTTATGTAAATGTCAGTATGTATATACATGCATGATATATATATATATATATATATTTTTTTTTTGAGCAACAATATATATATATATAATTATATATATGGAGTACTAGTAATGCATGTAGTAAATTAACCCAATTTACTTTTTGGTGGTTTTTACTCCTTTTGGTGTTGTCTCTTACAAGGACATGTCATTTTCTGTTTCAGCATGATCCTTCTATATTTACTGACGTTCAGACACGAAAACGACGGCTCAGAACCAAAAGACAACAGGAAGAAAAGACGTTACTTAGGCCATCGTGTACTGTAGTAGATAATGAACAACGTCTTTAGCTCTTTACTTTGTGTTTTCATTATTTTGTTTCTCGATTTTCATGTCTTGTAGGCAAAATAAATTAAAGAGTTGTGGATGTTATGATTCGTTGATATCACAGAATGTAAATTTGGATATTTTTTATATCATTTGATTCTGGTATCTAGTTCGAGTTGTGATGGCGATGGCTTAAGACCAACTTGTCTAAATTGTTTGTTCGTTTATTTATGTGGAAAGTTACAAAATTTGGAGCTGTCTATATCATTGTATATCTAGCTATGGTATGTTAACTACATTAAAGGTGTTAAATGTTAGCCAGAACCATGGAAGATATTCAAGTAAATAATTCTGCATGGGTTAGCCAAAATGTCAGTTGCATTCGTATAGTTATGCTACTTCGTTAAATAATATCTTAGATCAGTTAGTTGTATATGGTGAGCGGGATGTCTATGATATTATCTATCATATAGTTTTTTATGATGCATATAGAACTGTTTATCATGTTTTTAACTGTTTCAAAAAAAAACTTGCTCATGGTAAATAACAAGATCATCAAGTACTACATATGAAAATATATCCTCCTGAACTTCGTAAACAACAAAAGGAGGTTAATGACGTATCATTATGTCGTACTCTTGGCATATCATGTGAAATACTTATAGATTGTTGTTTCTGAACTCCTTTAAATAAATTTAGAGGATGTTATTTGCTTAGTTGTGCTCAACGCTTAATCATTTCTGACGGAATATTTGTATTCCTCTATTAGTGTCACTTGAAGTTGTTGATAATAAATAAAAAACAAGCAGAGGTTATGAAAAGGTACCCTTAAATACTTTTTTGCTTGTTTTTAAAACGGTTTCATCATGTCCATTTCTTAAATGAAAGAATTTTAGTTTCATCATGTTCATTCTGCTAATATGTTTTTTGTCAAAATGTGAATTCGTTTCATTGAAATAGTATCACTACTTGAATCTGAATGTGCTAACGAAAAGCATATAAGGACTCCCAAAAAGATAGAAAAGATCTTTAAACACATGATTAGACTTAAACTAATTCATAAAGAACACATTAAGGCTAAACTGTAAAGGTGAAGATAACATCTATTGGCCACCCGAGAGGCAAAAACTAAGTCGCTGTCAAGACCGCAAAAAAGCCGAGATGCCATTGGAGACGTCGAATAGAGAAAATTCCAAAAAAAATTCACAACACAGAGAGGCGGAGACTGTTAGATGTCCCAGCCCCAGCCATCACACGATGAAGCTGAGAGCCGACCAAATCTAGAAGTAGGCGGTGGAAGTACCTGATCAAGATCCTAGAAGACGTAACAGAAGCATTCATTGAAACACATGGGCTCTTAGAGGGGCAGGGGAAATATGTTTTACTTACTGAGATTATTTTAGATCACAATACCGTAAATCAATCGGCAGTAAAAAAGCTATATGAGGAGTTTGCTAATATAGCTTTCTTAGTTTTAATTAGTCTCGTAAAACAGATATAAATAGAGGGACGAGAGAAAATAAAGCTGCTTTTATTGACCTAAAATGTCTCGATGATTAAAGACCGCATTTTGTGTTTTGGGTGCACAAACGTGTGTTCCCACATTAAAAGACAAAACTGTCAATTTCCCTAGCGAGATCGAATATGATAATTGTATTATAATATACTCTTAGGTATGGTCATCACCAACGATAGATGCACATTCTCTCATCTAATTAAACCTTAACGGTTGTCTTAGTTTCCAACATTGTTGTTCTAAACGGTTATTGGATAATTGAAACACTGCAATTTCTTATGTTAGTGTCATTCAATTGGGTTAATATATATGGCCGGTTGGGGAGTTTGAATATACAGTTAATATGGTTCGTTAGTGGATTTCAGTCAATCATATCTAGACTCAAAAATCATATAAAAATATACAGTTTTTGTTGCGCAATGACAAATCTGTAAAGAACAAAACAGATTCCTATTTCTAGGTTTTACGCCATAATGATCACTGCGAGAAGTTCATTTTTATTGGTGGTAAGGTACGGTTAACTAGTGCCATTTTTGTTCAGCCATCATCATTCTAGGCATGCGACCACATATTGGCCTTTTCTTCTCCGACATCCCCACTTTTCTCTTTCAATAATCATTTTAAATTCAGCTGTATGTGAAATCCCAAAGAGCAATTATATATGTTGAAGAAAATAGATATAAAAAGGTTTAACAATAAATATAGAATGACTCTTTTCAAAAAAAAAAATATAGAATGACTTAGGGCTTCTAATGACGAGCTTGCAATACTTATTTTGAGAAATCGTGGAAAGTAAAAACAACCTGGCTATTACAAATGCACATGGAGAAGCAGTCTGAAATTTAAATTTTTGCAGAGCTTTGACATAATTCAGCCAAAAGTCAGAAGTATCAAACATATACCTATATACAAACATATATGTAACACGTATAAGGATCACAAAATCCAATGCTCGAAAAGTCGGAGCCCATAAGTTTAAGTCCCATTATCATCATTCATCTCTATGTTCTGCTTCGTATATATAAACTTTCGATAACCATACGTTTATTTATATTGACCTATAGGATTCAGTTACTTTTTTTTTTGTCAACATGTGATTAAGTTATACGTTACGGAAATTCCTTTAAAAGAAATGTCAGGAACTTAGGTGTATATATAAGAAATGCAGGAACAGCTTTTATGGAGATGTTTTCATCAGAAAACTTTTATGAAGATGCATGGTACAAACTACGAACTATTACACCAGCTGACTTTAACTGGCTATATTATATGCGATATATACGATATTGTATGTGAATACTCTTTTAGTTTTTTTTCTTTCTAAATATGATATTTGTGCGATATCTCTAACAGAATAAAAAAATTATATACGATATTTTTATTCAAAAAAAAAAGTGTTAGTAATCTTCTGTTGGAAATGCTTCGAAGACCTAAATACGGATAATTGTTTGTGGGATTTTCATGAAACACAATGGGACAAAAATCTACAAGAAAAATAAACAATGTTTTTCTAATATATTTAAATAAAAACTAAACAAATTGATAATGCTTTTTGGAAATTTATAGCCAGTGGAGAGAGTTTCAACTTTCAACTATTTTACTAATTTAAATAAGCTAACTTTCTCCACAAAATTCTATCATAAATTAATATACATCAAATTATGTTTGTATTGAATTTGACTAGAAGATTATGAATATATTGCATAATTATTGATGCACTTCTGAATTTCAAACCATATGCTAATTACACAATATTCTTGATTGTTAACAACCATTGGGTTAAATGCGCGTCAATTATAGAAGACTTTATAGTGGCTAGTGATCAACTTGGATACAAAGAACAAAAGAAAATGGCGTGATTGTGGGCAAAAATCTCAGTGGCAAAGACGCATAGAAGAGAAGTGGTCCACATATATCTCTTTGAGTATTTAAGCATTAGATGCTTTCAAGAAAAACCTATACTCTTTGGTCCATTCTCTATGTCAGAGAGAGACCCTTACCTCCTCTAGCTGTCAATCTATAATTGTTACATAATACGTTTTAGTATATAACCCACAACTTACATATTTAATTATAAATAAAAGCATTCTCAAGTCTCAACAATATGATTTTAACAAGTCTAACTTCTTCATCACTAAATCCAGTTACGTTCCAACAATTTTTATCACTAACTTTCATATTATGGTAGGTTTTGATAGTTTGATTTTTTTTTTTATATAACTGAGGCTTTTCATAATAAATAATTTGAATTTCCAAACAAATGTAATCGTTTTGTCTTAAACGATTTTAACGGCTTGCTTTCCTAAAATGAATTAAATTGTATGTTATAATTGTTTGAGTATATAACAAAGAAGACGACAGTGATTAGATCAAAATCAAAGTGAAAGCCACGAATGGGAACCGAAAATGAAATACTAAATTATTTTAACATTTATTGTTAAGATTACATATAAAATTCTTATATGACATGAGTGTTAGACGAAAACATGCATATATCCATCAGAGTATCAATACACTACATACAATGCTCCTCTTTTGTCCTTGTGCATAAATTCCTTTCATACCAAAATAAAACCCTAGGAATTGGAATATCTAATATAAAATATATTATCTAAAATTCATATATTATTTAACTTTCCTCAATCATTAATAATATATACATAAAATTCGAGTTACCAAAAAAAGAAATACTTCATATTGTTCATCCTCTGCCTTCTTATCTCTTCTTTCTTCTTCTTCCTTCTTCTAGACCCAACAAGATCTTAAACTAGGAAGTCGAGGTTACACCAGTCTTCAACCGATGTAAGAACCTTAAACATGGATTTGCTTGAATTTCAACTTCTTATCTAAACTTTCAGCTCTTAGATGCAGTCCCAAAAAAGATTATCAATCACATCTAATTTTGCTATTTTCATGTGAATTTTGCTTTCAAACATTTGAAGAAAACAACAATTCCATCACTTCACCTCAGTTTCATTGCATAATTAGAAGCTATGACAACTATTTATTCTCTTTTTCTGTTGTTAAAACGGTTGATTTTCTTGTCTTCTTGTTTTCAGATCTGTTCTTCACAAGAAAAGATCTAATTCATTGAGTGAATTACCAAAGATGAGATCAAAAGAATGCGATGAAGAGGAGATCCAAGCAAAGCAAGAAGGAGATCATAATGACAATCATAATCATCAAGTAAACTTAAACAACATGTTACAGCAGCAACAGAATCAGCCAGTGTCATCATCGAGGCAATGGACTTCAGCTTTTAGAAATCCAAGAATCGTTCGAGTCTCGAGAACGTTCGGTGGCAAAGACAGACACAGCAAAGTCTGCACAGTCCGTGGCCTTAGAGACCGGAGGATAAGGTTGTCCGTACCAACAGCGATTCAGCTTTACGACCTTCAAGATCGATTAGGGCTGAGTCAGCCAAGCAAAGTCGTTGATTGGTTACTCGAAGCAGCAAAAGATGACGTCGACAAGCTCCCTCCGTTACAGTTCCCACATGGCTTTAACCAAATGTATCCCAATCTTTTCTTTGGAAACTCAGGAATAGGAGAATCATCATCATCAACATCAGTGTTTCCAGGTACTAATCTTGGGTTCTTGGAGAGTTATGATCTTGGTGGCTCTTCTTCAAGAACGAGATCAAGAATCCAAGATACTACAACAACAACACCGAGAGAGACGTTCGATCTTGGTAAAGGCAAATGGATCAAACACGATGAGAACACTAATCATCATCAAGATCATGGGTTCGACACCAATCATCAACATTTCTCTCTATCCAATCCTTACAACAACAACAATACTTCCTCTTATTACAACCTTGGACATCTTCAACACTCGTTAGACCAGTCCGGTAATAACGTTACTGTCGCAATACCCAATGTTCCTAGTAATAATAACAACAATAATCTCAATATGCCTCCTCCGTCATCTGCGGGAGATGGATCTCAGCTGTTTTTTGGTCCTCCTCCTCCGGCAATGAGCTCTCTATTTCCTACGTATCCGTCGTTCCTTGGAGCTTCTCATCATCATCATGTCGTTGATGGAGCTGGAAACCTTCAGCTATTTAGTTCCAATGCGAACACAGCGTCGCAGCAACAGATGATGACGGGTAACTCTAGTTTGATTAGACCGTTTCATCATTTGATGAGCTCGAATCATGATACGGATCGCCATAGTAGTGATGACAATGATTCAGAATCGTGAAAGATTCATATATCTATACTTTACATACATATATGTTATAATATGCATACGTATTCTTCTATATTATAATTATATATTTGCGTACTAGTAGTGTTGGATTTGGTTTATACAAATTCATCTTTTTGTATATATTGAGTTTTAATAATCTGATCAGTCTTGGATTTGGATTCCAACAAAGATATTGGTAATGCGAGGGTGTTTTATGCTTATATATATATATATATATATATGGTGCTTATTTATTTAGTTTAAATTTCGATGTCCCGTTAGTTTTTGCTTGCTTATGAAATTCTATGATATTCTCATAGTTCGTCTTCTGTATTCAACTATTCATTGATTAACATATACATAAAATGGTTACTCAAATAAAAGGGATATAATACGATATAGGTTTTTCATAAATATATTAACATGTAGAGAAATTTTGACATAATGTATATTTTTGCAATATGTATAGTTTCGAATCTTTGATTAGTAATTATATTTCACTAGTTAGGGTTTATGTTGTAGAAACATGGCATTACTTGTTAGCATTTGGCTCCCACATCCATCGCTTAGAGAACTATTTAGAAAAAAATAAAATAAAAAATAACATAAAGGTATGCATGTTTATGAATTTTATCAAAACATGCTTCTCTCGCTAACAAAAATGATAAACGACAGTAATACGAGCATACATCTTGAGATTATATTCCATCAGCGTGCAGCCTAGTCGTCGGAACACGCATTAGTTTCAAGAGATTAGGCCTCACTACTCCAATATGATTCAAAAGTATTACAATTTAAATTCAGTTCTAATCCAAATTCGATAAGGAAAAATATTACCAAAACAAATATTGTTGATATTTTGAAAAAGTAAAAGATTAACCTCAACCATGATTGCATAGTCACTATTTGAATATAATTATATGAATATATACAAATTTGGTATTTTTCGTTTAAGTACGTAATTTATACGGTATGCTATTGCTAAATATTCTTGTAGTGATATAACTAATAAATTTATTTGGTACACAATTCAAATGGAAAGCAAGGGGTCGTTGCTTGTCATGTGTCAGAAAAAGAACACCAATAAGTTTCCAATAATTGTATGTTCACCATTATACATTTTCTTATAACAACTACGTGTATTGGACGAGCATTTTACGAATTTATTAACAAAATACAAATGTGTACATGCATGTTCGACGTATACAAAATTAGAAGTATAGATAGGTTTCTGTTCATAATGCCTAGGCGCACGGCAATATAATGCATGCCAAACCCTAGCCTCGTGTGTAAATATGCGTCACACGTAGATATATACATACTTGAGTATTTAGTATTTACTAAGAAAGTGTGCATTTATATACATACGTGTAAGACAAACTAGTTTGAGATTGTTTTTTCTTAGAACCACTAGTTGAACTTTTAGCTAGCGTTTTCCTCATCTCCGTAATTGCTGACTTTTGATTTATTCCTCAAGATGAGAGTTCTAAATGTTCGGCATGGTGGTCTTTAGCCGACACTCGGCTGATTTCAATAAGAGAGGTAATAAATGTGATGAAATTATACTCATAAGTACATTCGCATTCACGTGTTTGTGACTGTGTGTGAGGGAGAGAAGTTATATTTGGGTCGACGAAGTGCAGGGTGCAAAAAAAACGGTAAAATTTATGCGTAATATGCTGATTAAGTGTTTTCAAAAAGTTAAACATATGTTTCTAAGTAAAACTCTGCAAATTTCACAAAATAATCATCATGTCTACAAGGAACAAAATTGTTTTCAAGAAAAACAAAATATCCCGAAACTATATATAAAACAATATTCTTTGTAAGACATAAAACCTACCGTTTAGTTTTATTGTTTATAAGTATATTTAAGGATTTTCTTGATATCATATATAAGAGACAAAATTTCATGGAAAATTTTCAGTAGAATACAAAAGAAACGATGTAATACACTCTTATAAGTCGATCTAATTTAAAATAGTATCAAAATCCGATATATATACTATCCAGTCCAATCCACAATCAACTCAACCAAAAATTGATATATGATCTTTGTCCAAATATTTAAACGTTAATGATCAAAGAATCATCATTTTAATTTCTTTTTAGAAAATGAAAATGATTCTAACTGATATATTAAAAGCTATATATATTAAAAGCCATGAGTCAGTTTACTTACCACCAATTAATCTGATATTGGAAAATCTAAATTAATTTTATATTCTTAAATTAATCACTTAGGTTACACATAATTCCCTAACACTTCAAAAAGCACAAAATAGAAAAATAGTTTAGATCCGGATATCGGATGATGTCGCACACGATACACCAACAAGAATCCTTTTATTTATCAATATATATTGTGATCAAATAGCATATACACAAATTAATGTGTACACTATAAGCACATTTGTTTGTCTATGTATATATAGGTCTTATATTACTAAACAAACTTTCTTCTTGGGTCGATTTCACTGAACAATCCATGGTTTATAATCTTGACAGAAATGATAAAATTTGCAACGTCTTTATAACCTCAAGTTCTTGGTTCATAATAATATACCACCAATCAATATAATATGTAAAGAAAAAGGAGAAGTAGTTGATGGTGAGTATTGGGATTAGAGGGGACAGATAAGGAAAGGGAAAGAAGAGAAGCAGTTAAGACAGCAACTGAATTGCAGTCAAGAACTGATCCCTATCTTCCAAGTTTAGTCCTCTCTCTCAGTTGTAGGGCCATTAATCGCCATTAGTAATTTATTGGTTTTGAAAACATAGCTTATTTTCCTTTTAGGTGGTCCTTTTGATCTTTTTATAAATATTGTTTAGATATAGATGGGCACATACTTGTCAAGAAAATTCAAAGATTTGCCATTAGATTTTCTCTTTCTTCTTTCAACCAAGATCTCTGTTAATTGCCTACACCACATCTCTTCTGATAGGTCGGTTGAAATGGGTATTCATTGCTCTTATTCTTAGATACTAATTATATTAATCCACCAACCTACATGTATATTTCCTCTATAGCTCTCTAATGTGATTTACAATTACTGTTATTAACATCGTTTATCATAGAAATGAGCATGTGACGAGATCACACGCGCGCGCACACATGCATATATATATATATATATATATATATATATATATATATATATATATATATTGACATAATTATAGTACGAATCACATATACGTTTTTGAATCTTTTAGTTGCAAGAAATAATATATCTTAAATGGGATATATATATGGTCCATATGATTATAGACTTCTTTTTCATCACCAGCATGCTTCAAAGTTAAGAGAGGAAGAAAACAAACAGGTCCACTTCATTTCATTTTCACATAATTCACTCACTTAGGCATGCAATTCTTTTTGTTTTCTCCTTTTTCTTTTTTCAATTCTTAGTTTTTGCAGAGGCATTTATTTATGGCACATTTTTTACTCTTAATTTTCGTAGGCCACAATAAAGAAACTATCTAGTATATCTTTCCATAGAAACTTTGTACCACATTTCCTTCCATTAGTATTTTGAAGAGACATAAAAACTCGATATGGAGATCCATCCATCCGAGCCTCTCACGCAATCGATTAAACATTTCGGGTTTAAAGTAATGTTTTCACATTTTCAGGTATCTAAATATCATTTTGATGTTGATGCAGTCTACTTATAACATCGACAGCTTGTTTATTGTGATAAACATTAATGATTAATTCTTCCGCAGCATCTCTGGAGTTACTTTGGATGATTAATATAGGTTTGAAACCCTCCTCCTCCTAATCCACTGGAAATATATCTGCTGGACATTGTCGAGCTTGTTAAACTGACAATATATATTTTAAGCATAGACCTATTGAGTCATATTCGCACATATGTCAATTATGACAAAACAAAAAAAGTTGATAACTGATATTAAACAAAATGAGTATTAGATCTTTAGATACATGATACATATAGTGTTTGATATTGAAAGACCTAATATCTAATATTAATCTTTTCCACGAAAGTAAATGAAAATCCAAGGTTGTAGATCTTAGAGCACTATTATTGGAGTATACTAATGGGTTTTTCTCCCTAGTAGACTCCACAATTTCTTTAAAATTGGTCACCAAAGGCATGAAGGAAGGATCGCTTGCTATAGGTTTTTTACGCGATCCCACCGACATGTGGCGGTCCGCGATTGGTGCACATTTTATTTTTATTTTTTATTTTTTTAGTCCGTAAAAATTAAAAAAAAAAAGAAAAAAAAAACCCATTGGGTTTCTGTGGATAATCATGCTCTTACTTTTACTATGGTTAGAACTTAGAAGTATAGGTAACAAAAAAATAATACAAAGGATATTTTTTTCTCTCACGGTGATAGGACCACGAACTTAAAAGTATAATCTGGGCCATAATTATACCTACGCAAAGATGACATGAGGCACATGACATCATTGGGCCTTAAGAAAAAAGTAACAAAAAGTCTAAGCTTTCTATAAGCCCCCGGCGAGGATCGAACTCGCGGCCTTTCGCTTACGAAGCGAACGCAATACCACTATGCTACGGAGGCATCTCGACTGTTGTTGTTAGTTATCACAAAATCTAGGCTTTATAAAGCTCGAATAAGATAACAATAACGTTAAGTTAAGCTGATAAACAGTTTATCAACATGAAAGGAAACTTTAACAAATGGATTCTTAACTTACGAAAATGTTATCAAGTTAAAAGAAGATTGTGAGAATAAACCAGCGACTTCATCATCGTAAAAAAATCACAACCGAAGAACCATTCTGTATAAACATTCATCGTTTTCAGACGAGACAAAACTGTAGAACAACATTAGTTCTTCTCGAAGCAGCAGCAAAGCCGTGTCACGTGGTTCTCTACGCTTTGACATACTTATCTACATAGCCCTGCCAACAAAAAAAAAAAAAGAAAAAGAACCAGGATGAGTCTGGTTCGATATTTGATGGACTATGATAAAGATTGTGCCATAGCTTTTTATGTTTCTCACCATGACGAGTTTGGTCAGCTTGTCCCGTGAACTGTCAATGTACTTATCGATCTTAGCTTTTGACTTGGGTACACGACGACCTTCCATCGAATTCGAGACTTTGTCCACCGCTCTCTTCACAATAGTCTTGAACGCCTCTTTGCTCATATTCCCTTGCCTCCACGATGGTTTCAGAAGATCCTTCACGAACTTCGTCAGCGCCACCTTGAAAAGCTTCATGGACCTTGATGAATCTTTCTCCTTTGCATCATCCCCTTGAGACTTTTTCCTCGTGCTATCGGCTTCAAGTACATTGTTATTTGCCTTTGGATTCTCGTTATGGGAGTTTGGAGTCAAGGTCTCATGGCTGTTACCTTCTCTTCCACTTTCTGCATTCTCACCAAACTCCTCGTTATCTCCAGAAATCATTGCTCCGATGTCGTTTCCCGTGGTGTTTTCTTCGACGTAAGGTGGTTTGTTGGAGGAAACACTGACCTGAGTTGTCGTTTCAAACTCACTTAGAGCTTGTTTATCAACACCAACACCTTGGTTGTTTTCTTCCACATTGAGTGGGCTGTTTGAGGAAATGCTCGCCTTGGGTACATTGTACGAGTCGCTGACTGGTTCATGCTCCTGAACGCAATCTTGTTCCACAGATGCTGGTTCGAAACTGTCTACGAAAGGATCATACATGTCACCGACGGGAACAACCTTGGCTCTTCCAGAGTAAGGCGAGGAAGAAGCTTGTCTAGAACCATCATCTACATCTTGGTGGTGTATTTGAGCATATGACTTTGAAACAGGAAGATTTGTTTCGAAATTCACTGCAGTGCCAGTGAGAGTAGTGTTGGTTTCAGCTGAAATAGGTTGTGGAGGCAGCTGTTCTGTATTCGAACACGTGCTGTGAAGTTGATCAGAACCGTAGTTGAGAGGTTGGCTTGGGTAACTCTCAGGCATTGTGATATCATCTGAGGCAAATATAAGAAATGGGTAAACAAGAAAGAATTGATGTTAAAAAGTTACAAAATATTCTCTCAAACGAACCTTCCATCTCAATGTCAGGATCATCATCATATAAAGGAGAACCATGCTCTGCCTTCTTCTCATGTGGTAGAGAAGATTCACCACAAGGGATAGAACTCTCTTTAGAAGATCCAGCGTCTTCAACTACAAGTCCATCAAGGCCACAAGCTCTGCCGTTCAAAGACACGGTTCCAGAAACATGATTTGCAGCTTCAGGTTTAGCACAAGTTGTGTCTGCAAAAAGTGGGGATGAAGATGGAGGAGGAAGAGGCATCCCAGGAGGCTCCAAACTTTTCAGAGGAAAAGAAAGTGGGAAACTTGGGCAAAACGGATTAGGGAATGCTTGTGAGGGTGGCGTGGCACCAGGAGGTAATGGTGGAGGGGGAGGCAACATTGAAACAGGTGGAAGATGAGAGTGATACTGCTGTGAGGAAGCGAGAGGTGGAGGCGGATACATACATGCTTGTTGAACCTTAGGAGGAGGAGGAGCAGAGTGGGAAGAAGATGGATGATTCTGTTGCAGATGGATCTGATTAGGAAGGCCATTTCCTGGTGAAGGATTTGAGCTTCCACTAGTGTACATGGGAAGATGCATTCTTTAGGATTCTCGTTGCTCTCACCGCTAAACGTCACTGCCAAAAGAAACATGAGTTTACATACATGGTTAGATGAAACAAAGAGAGGAAGGAAATCAAAGTTTTTAGAAATCGATTCTAAACTCTGAGTTCATCAGAAACCTTAAACTACGCGAACTAAAGGGATATTAAAAGGACGAGGATTGCATCATCGCCTTAAACCCAAACGTATACAGAAATCGAAGAAACTAAACTTGTCATCATTCTTCTCCAACCTAAACGAGAAAACTAAAAAAAAAAACTCAATGACAACATCGCTCGTTTCTTATTAAGCCCAACTATTTTCAGAAACTGAAACGGCAAAAAAACGAAGATTTGCAATCGCGAAAGTTGACGTCTCAATGAAGACAGAGATAGATACTCACCAGATTACAAAAAATCAAAGACTTGATTTTTACTCCCGACGAGATGAGAACTGGAAAGGAAACAAAAAGAAAAAACTAACGATTTTGACTGGGAAAGGGACAAGAAGAACCCTAAAATCTGTGAGAAAGTTTCCAGAGATTTTATTGCAGTGTGTTAAAACTGGGGAGGAAGATTCAAGCTTTAGATTATTTACCAACGAGGTCTTAGAGACAATACAAAACAAAAATGGAGATGCGGGGAATCGAACCCCGTGCCTCTCGCATGCGAAGCGAGCGCTCTACCATATGAGCTACATCCCCTTTCGATATTTTTATACATTTACCGCTTAATATATCAAATACCACCATATTTCAAAATGGGCTCAAATAATTCGAAAGCCCAAAAGTGAAACCCAGTCTAATTCATGAACTAGGGTTTTTGATAATTACTTGCCTTGTTTCTCCTCCTCTCCGTCGAGTCCTCATTTCCCCTCACTCCAACTCGAAAATGCCGCCGCCGTTACCGTCTCCGCAACTCCGGCGACTCCTCCTCCGCACCTTCACCTCCTCCTCCACCACTCCTCTCCAATCCCACTCCCGTATCATTTCCCCCAACACGTCATTCCCCCATCCCCCACCTCCCAGATTCCCTCTACTCCCTTCCAGACTCTTCTCATCCGAAACCAATGCGGATCCCCAAACCCCAGACCCGACTCAGATCGCCCTCTCTTTCTCCAAGGAGCTCACCGGAACCCCCGAAGCCGATCCCCAATCCATCTCCCAGAGGTTCCACCTCAGCTTCTCCCACATCACTCCGAACCGCGATCTGATCCTCAAAACACTCAACCTCTCCCCTGAAGCCGGCCGCGCCGCTCTGGGGTTCAACGACTGGCTCGACTCCAACGCCGCCTTCTCCCACGACGACGAGACCGTCTCCCTGTTTGTCGATTACTTCGGCCGTCGGAAGGATTTCAAAGGGATGCGAGAGATCATCGCCAAGTACAAAGGCGTCGCCGGAGCCAAAACGTTGAACTCAGCCGTCGACAGGCTCGTCCGAGCGGGTCGAGCCAAGCAGGTCGTGGAGTTCTTCGAGAAGATGGAGAGCGAGTACGGGTTGAAACGAGACAGAGAGTCGCTCACCTTGGTGGTGAAGAAGCTCTGCGAGAAAGGACACGCGAGCTTCGCCGAGAGGATGGTGAAGGACACGGTGAACGAGATCTTCCCCGACGAGAAGATCTGTGATCTGTTGATTAGTGGTTGGTGTGCTGCCGGGAAGCTCGATGAAGCGACGAGATTCGCTGGTGAGATGTCTAGAGGAGGGTTCGAGATAGGTACTTTGGCTTATAACTTGATTCTTGATTGTGTCTGTAAGCTTTGTAGGGAGAAAGATCCGTTTAGACTCCAATCCGAGGTTGAGAAAGTGTTGCTCGAGATGGAAACTCGTGGTGTGCCGAGAAATACCGAGACTTTCAATGTGTTGATCAAGAATCTCTGTAAGATCAGGAGAACCGAAGAGGCGATGGAGTTGTTTGGTAGGATGGGTGAATGGGGTTGTCAGCCAGACGCTGAGACTTATCTTGTTTTGATAAGGAGTTTGTATCAGGCGGCTAGGATCGGTGAAGGAGATGAAATGATTGACAAGATGAAGTCGGCAGGGTACGGTAAGGCTTTGGATAAGAAAGAGTATTACGGGTTTTTGAAGATATTGTGTGGGATTGAGAGGCTTGAGCATGCGATGATTGTGTTCAAGAACATGAAAGCTGATGGGTGTAAACCTGGGATCAAGACTTATGATTTGTTGATGGGGAAGATGTGTGCGAATAACCAGCTGACTAGAGCTAATGGTTTGTACAAAGAAGCGGCGAGGAGAGGTGTTGAGGTTAGTCCTAAGGAATACAGAGTTGATCCGAGGTTTTTGAAGAAGAAGAGTAAGGAAGTGGATAGTAATGTGAAGAAGAGGGAGACTTTGCCTGAGAAAACCGCGAGGAAGAGGAGAAGGCTCAAGCAGATCAACATGAGTTTTGTTAAGAAGCCGCATAATAAGATGAGAAGGAGAATGTGATGCTGATTGTTCTTCAACAACATCTGATAGTCTCTCTGAATGTTTATGGTTTCGAAACAGTCTTTGTTATTTTCTTCTTATGGTTTTCGGAGAAGGTACACTGATCTTTGATCAGCAGCAGAATAATCTTTTGGTTCAGTTAATTGTAACGTTTACACACTTTTCATGGGCCGAGATAAAAATTGAAGTTCTTTGAGTTTTGCTTGGTCCTCTTCAACTCGTTGAATATGTTTGATGAAATTTTTTAAAATAAAGTCGCATCCAACACTTGATGATACAACAAGTTTACAGCTGTGCACATGCACGCCTTGATGAAATCAAAGTCTACACCTTGATGAAATTAAATGTCCACGCCTTGATGAAGTCAAAGTCTATGCCTTCATCTTTCCTCTTATAAAACTCTTTCTCTCTCCATCAGTGGAACCACAAGAAATAGAATGGAGTCATTGTTATCTGCCGTGATCGTCCTGCTCTTAGTATCCTTCTCCTGTTTCACTTCTTCAGGTAAATCTCTGGATACGAAGAAGATCTGTCTCCTTCTACACATTCCCCTTCATTTCTCTGTTTGTCTCTTCTGAAAAATTATGAAGTCTTTGTGTGTATCTGATCTGCAGAAGCTCTCACAAGAAACAAGGGAAACATCACAGTCAAATGGGATCTCATGAGCTGGACCCCTGATGGCTACGTTGTAAGTTCAGCCATCATAACTACTTCTTGTCTCACCAAACCCGCAGAGATATGCTTTCTTGAATAAACGAGCCTTTGTTTTCTTTTAGGCTGTGGTTACAGCTTACAATTACCAGAAACAACGTTCGATTCCTTCACCGGGATGGAAAATGAGCTGGAGATGGACCAGAAAAGAGGTGATCTGGAGCATGGTAGGTGCACGAACCACAAAGCAAGGAAACTGTTCCATGTTCAAAGGAAACATCCCTCTTTCCTGCTCGAGAGAACCAACAGTCATCGATTTGCCTCCTAAAACTCCTTTCAATCAGCAGATCGCTAATTGCTGCAAAGGCGGTGTCTTAAAACCCGGTTTAGAAAGTGCATTCCAGATATCCGTTGGTAATGCTGGCGACTCGGTTAAGACTGTTCGGATGCCGGTAAGCTTCATGTTCACAGCACCTAAACAACAGTATATTTGTGGACCCACTAAGAACGTTAGACCCACCAGGTTTATAACAGCTGACAAAAGGAGAATGACTAGAGCACTGAGTAAGTTCCTCAACATATACAAAAACCTCTCCAAATCTATAGTTCTGAACTTTGAACTCACTTGCTTTGTTTCTGTTCTTATGCAGTGACATGGAAAATTACTTGCGACTTCCACAAGGCAACATGATCACCGCAAGTCCATAAAAGAACAATCTCATAAGGAAATCTATCTCCAGAATTTATGTTTGTTTTGAATTTTCATTTAAGGTTTATGTTTTTTAATAAAATGAAAAGAAGAACCACTTATTTGATTGATTAAAGTCTCTTTTAAACGGATTCCTTCCAGAACCGAACTGATCTATCTGTGGTTCCACAAGTAACAAAGACTGATTCAACCGGTGAGTGTTCGATCCAGCGTGGTACGCCGTTATGGTTAGAAGGCCACTTTGCCACTTTCTCTGCGGTTCTTGCATCCCAAGTAACGACCTCATTGTTTCCTTCATCTATGGAGATTACAAACTCTTCCGTGTCGTTAAAGATTGCCTGCGTCACCCACAACAACGAAGACCGTTCAGAATAAGTCGGACCAAGTTGTTTTGAGAGGTTGAGAGATTCATCACCTGAGAGCGCAGTTTTAACCTCTTTGCTCCGATGTATTCCTTGACCATTCGACCAGAAGCTATTTCCCATAGCTTAACCGTAGAATCTTTACCAGACGAGAGAACAAACCTAACAAAAGCCATAGGATCAATCAACGGGTCTGTCTGAGAAGAATAGATTGGACATTCTTTCTACCTTTGATCTCTGGTGAATACAGCACTAGTGACCTCTGCTTTTCCATGTGCACTGCTAATGGAGCGTACACACTTTGCGCTAACCCCGTCAAAGAGTCGAATAGATCCATCCTTTGAGGCTGTAACATAGACAGCTCCCGTTGAAGAATACCGCACCTGAGGAAACCAAAAATAGCACACTCATGAATCCATGATCAATCACAAGAGATGATGACAGATAGAGCCTTACTTAACACATGTTAAGTACCTGATTGATGGCTCCATTTACTCCACTGTCTGGAAAATTTGAAGGAAGGAAGCACTGATAAGTGTTCACATCGTACAGATGTGGAACCGCATGATCAGTTCCTGCCAAAGCAAGGGTTTCAGTTTTTTTTTTAAATAACATTAATTGAGTTCAAAGAGAAAAGGTTTCCAAGTTGGTCTCTACAATAGAAGAATCTTCTGAAAGATTTCACCTGCAAGAAGAAACTCTCCAGAAGGATGAAAAGACACAGAGCGCACGTTATGTGTATCCTGCAGGATTTAGAGTTATCAATTCAACATGGCGTGTTTTCCACAATGTAGCTAAGCAGAAACTGATAACAACCATTAGCTCTACCTGAAAAACTTTAAATGCTCGTTTAGCTGTCGTTTTGGAGAAGTCGAAGAACCTGCCAAAGACACAAATAAAGGGGTGAACAAGCAATTTTCTAGTAATCACTGCGAGAACTCATTCAAGTAGAGAACATAAATGACAAGTAAATACTTTATACAGTTGTCTTTAGCACTGGATACTAGGATTGTGCTCCGAGGGTGGAAATCAAGATCGTTTATTGGCTGCAAATGATTTTCATAAGAGTAAGAGATACAAACCAAAATCAAGAAGTTTGTGGGATAATATATAAGGGTAAGGCTTACTTCAGCATGATCATAAAAACTTCGTATTAATGGTCGAGCTTGAGTATCTCCTGAAAGCATCTGTTTTACTTTTGGCACCTCAAAAAAACACAACAGGGAATATCCAAAGAACTATCAATTATTGATGATGCTCAAGGGAAAAAAAAGTTCCAGGTAATAGGTACAACGAAATAAACTAAGTGTAGAACCTCAAAGAGCTTGATTGATGTGTCTGCACCGCCAGTTGCGAAAAACATTCCATCGGAACTAAATCTTGCACACCTCACGACGCTCTATAAAACGCATAACCTTATCAAGCTAATATCAAACTACTCAGGGAAGAATAATACTAAGGATAGACCAAGTTCTGTCACACAGAGACATGAATAATGCATACATATTATATACCTTGTGCTCAGATAGCTGCTTTGATTCATGTTTTGGGAGAGTTTTTGATGAGCCCTTTACATGAGTAACACTAGTTGGAAAAAGTCCAAACATTGAGTTTGATGATAAGCTGTTGTGATTTTATCTCTGAAGTAACGTAGAAATGTGTTACTCATTGGAAAAAAAAAAGGACAAGACCTGAAGTCAATAGAAGTTGTCCGAGGAGTAACGATTGATCCATAAGAAGTGGGTAACAAGACTGATGAAGAAACACCTCTCAGTGACCCGTTGTTCTCCGCTGCAAGACCCTGTTCTCATGGTCATAAACAACATATGTGGAAAAGAGAGGAAAAAAAAAGAATAACCTTTGCAACAAGCTCCAGAAGACGGTTTGGAGAAGCCTCAACATTCAATGGTGTCATGGTAGCTGAAGCAACAGCACTTGCAACCTAAAAAAAAAGTTCAACCCCAAAATCAAAACTCTAACCATTTAACAGTACTCAAATTGGAGAACTTAACTTAACTACTCTTCTAAGTTCTAACACATCATCCTCTAAATATTACAATCACATGATTCTATCTTCAGAAGAAAGAAGAAGCTTTAGCAAGATTTCAAATCCTGGCAAACTATATATATAAATGAATTTCAAAAGATTAATCCTTTAACACAAAAAACAATCCAAAAATCCCAAATTGAGTATGTACTCAGTACACGAGGAAAGAGAGCAACGAGACATGCCTGTGAGAGATTGTGGTGATGGAGATGAGCGACGATGAGGGCATTGAGCTGCCTCAAGATGTTTCCTTCTTGCAGAGCTTGCTCTAGACTGCCACTATTCTCCATCTTTTTAACCCTTTTAAACTCTTTCTCAAGCTCGAAACCGGAGTAGCTATGTCTGAGCTTCCTGTTAACTGTTAAACCTTGTCTTCCTCGACCTCACTTCCAGTTTCAGACAAAGGCCTAATATAGGCCTAATGGGCTTACAAGGACCGAATATCAATTAACTGGGCCTTTTTAATTTCTGGTGGTCACGTGATATACTCACGTGCGTAACGGTCGCAAAGAGTTTTTGAATTTGGACTTGAGGCGCGGTATTCCACCCGAAACAGAAATATATTTTAATTTTCTTTAGTTTTGCCTTTTTCTATTATTTGTTTCTCTGTTATAAACTTCTCTCTCCTCTCTGTCTCTCCTTCAAATTTTGAATCCTCTCCTCCACAGGTTTCGCACATCGCGAACATTCTGAGCTTGAAAATTTCCCAGCTCTCGGTTCCTGGATCGGATCTGCCTTTCGTGGTGTCGATAGGGTTCTCTCGTGGTTCTGCTGGATCCGTAACGGAGGGTTTCTGCGTTGTGAGCTGAGAAGATGGAGGCCGCAGAGTGCGTCAAGGTCGCCGTCAACATTCGCCCGTTGATTACGCCAGAGCTTCTCAACGGATGCACCGATTGCATCACCGTTGTGCCCAAGGAGCCTCAGGTAACGATTTGATTCCGATGTTGAAAATATTGGGGATTTCGAAAAACTCGGTTCAATTCGGGAATCAATTTTATCAAATGAATCGTGTACCATAAGGTTTTGCGGGATGAGATTGTATTCCTTCACGGATTAATTGATAATTGTAGGTTCAAAAAACTCATTTTTGTTTTGTATCTCTTCTGATATTGAACAGGTTCATATCGGTTCACACACCTTTACATACGACTTTGTATTTGGAAATTCTGGCTTGCCGTGTTTGGAGATCTACAATCATTGTTGTTCTCCTCTTGTGGACGCACTATTTAAAGGATACAATGCTACGGTTCTTGCCTATGGCCAGGTTGGATCTCAGATTCTCGTTAATGCAGTTTTCTATTGAGCTAAAAGGTGTTTATGTTTTAACTATTGAAATTCATTGTTTGTTGTTTATTGTAGACTGGTTCAGGTAAGACATACACCATGGGAACTAACTATAGTGGAGATGGAACAAATGGTGGCATCATACCAAAGGTGATGGAAGATATATTCAAGAGAGTGGAGACCACCAAAGATTCAAGTGAACTGTTGATACGGGTGTCTTTTATTGAGGTAATAGCATCTATCAAGCTTGTTTATTTGAGGTCTGAATTTTTTATCTTTACATTCAATTCCAATGCTTTACCTTCAAAGTGCAGATATTTAAGGAAGAAGTGTTTGATTTGCTTGACTCAAATTCGTCGGCCCTCCTAAAGAATGATGGTGCGGTTCAGGCAAAGCACATTGCCCTCTCAAGGGCTCCAATTCAAATCAGGGAAACTGCTACTGGAGGAATCACTTTGGCTGGTGTTACTGAGGCAGAAGTGAAGACAAAAGAGGAGATGGGTTCGTATCTTGCGCGAGGATCTTTGTCTCGTGCTACTGGCAGCACAAACATGAATAGCCAATCAAGGTGAAATCTATTAACTTTACATGTCATCAGTAGATTCCTTTCATGTTTCTTCAAATTTGCTAATGTAAGTTCTTTTTTCTTTTAGTCGGTCTCATGCAATCTTCACAATCACTCTGGAACAAAAGAAAATTTCCAGTAGTTCTTCCACAGCAACTGAAGATCCGGGTGAAGATATACTATGTGCGAAGCTTCATTTGGTCGACCTAGCTGGGTCAGAACGTGCAAAACGAACCGGAGCCGATGGCATGCGCTTGAAAGAAGGTTATCTATCTTTTGTTCTACATTACTCTTCTTTTATTTTGTAAAGAGAGACAAATTATAAGCTGAGGGATTTGTGTACTGTACGTTTTTACAGGAATACACATCAACAAAGGTCTACTTGCGCTAGGAAATGTAATAAGTGCATTAGGAGATGAGAGAAAGAGAAAGGAAGGAGGTCATGTTCCTTACCGTGACAGCAAGTTAACTCGCTTGCTTCAGGTACTAAGTCTTTGTATTTTTTTACAACACCTTGTCAATCAAACTATGATGTCACGAGTACATTAACCGTACTAACCTGTAATGTAGGATTCACTTGGTGGCAATAGTAAAACCTTGATGATTGGTATGATCCTCAATTCTATTAGCTTTTTGATCAATCATTTTATATTCATACATTAATTTAAT
The DNA here is from genome assembly GCA_016432835.1 of Brassica nigra. NCBI lineage: Eukaryota > Viridiplantae > Streptophyta > Magnoliopsida > Brassicales > Brassicaceae > Brassica > Brassica nigra. The sequence continues at coordinate 6,472,672 of CM028247.1, read as the reverse complement.
AACGCAAGTAATGATGCAGCATGTGTAAGTCCAGCGGATACAAATGCTGAAGAGACACTTAATACACTAAAATATGCTAATCGTGCACGCAATATTCAGAATAAAGCAGTGGTACGTATTTCTTACTTCTTACTAGATATTTCTATGTTATTGTTTTCACTTTATGACCTTACTGTCTTGCCATTTTTTGTAATGATTAGATTAATCGAGACCCAGCAGCCGCACAAATGCAAAGAATGCGGAGCCAAATTGAGCAGCTGCAGACAGAGCTCTTGTTCTATCGAGGTGACAGTGGTGGTTTTGATGAGCTCCAGGTATTCAATCTGAACTAAGAAATACATTGACATTTGATGCTAGCTACACGATTTCAATATTTTAACGTATATAACCTTTGGTAGATCCTCAAGCATAAAGTCTCACTGCTCGAGACAAGCAATCGTGAGCTGCAAAATGAACTTCAAGAACGCAGAGTAGCTTGTGAGCATTTCTCAAAGCGTGCTTATGATGCTCAGGTTTCTCTTCTATTCTCATTGTTTGTGATGGATCAGCTCATTTGAGATCATAGTACTTAAAAAACTTGGTTTTCTTCTATCTAGGTTGAAAAGGACAGACTTGTAATGAAAATTGAATCTGTTCGCAATGGTAAATCCTTGGATGAGATTGAATCCTGCCAAGAAGAGGTGGGATGTCCTTTATAATTCCTTAGTTAAAGTCTATGACCAAGTGAGACTTTTTGGCTAAAGTGCTTATTGATCCAGGACGTTGGTTTGATCAACAAATACGTTTCAAAAATTCAAGAGCTTGAAGGAGAGTTATTGCATGTCAGAAGCTTAAAGAAAGTCAGTAACTACCAATATTCTGAGTCTATTGATTCCCATGAAGATGGGCCCCGTTCGAGTAATGTCTTGTTCCCCTCATCCAATGAGTCGTCAGATTGCGAAGACAAAGTGATTGATGTCACAGGTTGGAAATTTTACTAATGTTTTACCATTTTTGCTTGCCTAACAGAAAGAAGCAGATGCCTCAGACTTTTATATGCATTTTGTTAAATTGATAAACACAAATTCTTTATTTAATGACGGATGCTATGCTGTGTTCATTTGTTTACATAGATGACATGACATGATTTGCAGTGTGTGCAGATGAGGTTGAGTTTCAAGAAAAGGAGCTTGAACATTGCTCACTTCAAGAAAAGTTGGATATGGAGCTAAAGGAACTGGATAAGAGACTTGAAGAAAAGGAGGTACTATTTTCCATTTCTGTAAGGTTCTCCTTTTAGTATTTCATATGCAATAATATTTTAAAATCATTCATGAAGGCTGAAATGAAGCGTTATTCAAGTGGTGGTACATCTGTTCTCAAACAACATTATGAGAAAAAGGTCCATGAACTAGAACAAGAAAAAAGAGCATTGCAGGTCAGTGTTATGTGGTCTATATTTTATTTTGATGAAATTTATGAACCCGGATTTTGATTAAATGATATATGGATTGGCAGAGAGAAATTGAAGGTTTGAGACAGAACCTTGCTAGCATACCATCTGCCCCAGGCGATGGTGCCCAAAAACTGAAGGAATCGTATCTTCAGAAACTGAACACGCTTGAAACCCAGGTAACGTCCCTTTGGGGTTATCAGCTATACTCGTCATCTACATTCAGTATGGTTTTTCATGATGCATTGTTTCTTTAGGTTTCTGAGTTGAAGAAGAAACAAGATGCACAAGCCCAACTCTTAAGGCAAAAGCAGAAAAGTGATGATGCAGCAAGAAAACTGCAAGATGAAATACACAGAATTAAGTCCCAAAAGGTGTTTTCTTTTTCCAGCGATCTTCATTTCAATACACTGTAACATACATGCTCATGATATTTGCTTCTGTTGAACTTCTCAGGTTCAATTGCAGCAAAAGATAAAGCAAGAATCAGAACAGTTCAGGGCTTGGAAGGCCTCAAGAGAGAAAGAAGTTATGCAGGTACATTAGATTCTTCTTGACCACTTTGAGGCTTACTTGATTGACAAGTGCGTCGGCTCCAAATACGACATGTGCTTGTAGAAAGTCTCGTTGTAGTCTGGAAGACATTTTAACTTGGTTATTCAGAAATCTATTGTGTGTACTGAACCGCTCTTTATATTATATTTTAAAATTTGGCCAGCTCAAAAAAGAGGGAAGGAGAAATGAGTATGAGATGCACAAGCTCATGGCTTTGAATCAAAAACAGAAGCTGGTGAGCACATTTTTAAAACTTTCAGACAAATGATCTCAATCTTTTCTATTATTATGGCTGCTCAACAGTCTTCTGTGGTTTTAACAGGTTTTGCAAAGAAAGACAGAAGAGGCATCTCAGGCGACAAAAAGACTCAAGGAGCTTTTAGAAAATCGAAAGGCGTCTTCGAGAGAGACATTGAGTGAGGATTTCTCTGTGACATACTTTAGTATAATCAGTTCTATTTTTGTTGGTATAAATTACTAACTCGGTATCCTACTATATGTGCAGGTGGTGCAAGTGCTAATGGTCCAGGAACTCAGGTAACACCCGCCAACTTATATGAAATCATGCTTTGTTTTTCCAGTTACTGTCTAGATTTGGAGAGTTTGGTGAATGTGTTGGTTGTTTGTAAATGCAAAGTTCTAATGATTTATCTACAGGCATTGATGCAAGCAATTGAGCATGAGATTGAAGTCACTGTTCGGGTTCACGAAGTGCGTTCTGAGTACGAGAGGCAAATGGAAGAGTATGTGATCTATTATTGCTTGTTTCATATCTTCTTCTAAAATAATGAAAGTCCTATTAAACTTTCTCATATAATTCAGGAGAGCAAGAATGGCGAAGGAAGTTGCAAGGCTAAGGGAAGAAAACGAGTTGCTCAAGAATGCCAAGATAAGGTGAGTGGTGATTTTGCATAAACCAGTACCAGTTCTTTATTGAAAAAATAGTTAACAGTTTACGTCTTCTGTAACCAAAGCAGCGTTGATGATGATACCATGTCACCGGGTGCAAGAAACTCAAGGATTTTTGCTCTGGAGAATATGCTTGCGACCTCTTCAAACACTCTCGTTTCCATGGCATCACAACTGTCTGAAGCAGAGGAACGCGAGCGTGTGTTTGGTGGAAGAGGAAGGTGGAACCAAGTTCGAACATTAGGTGACGCAAAGAGTATCATGAACTATCTATTCAATTTGGCATCAAGTGCGAGGTAAGATCTCACTGAAGCTTTTGTAAAGATCATCTTCAAAATATGACTCAACTCATTCTCTATTCTTATACATGTGCATTGTTTAATTTAAAGGTGTCTAGCTCGAGACAGAGAATCAGACTGCCGAGAAAAGGATGTCTTAATAAGAGACCTCAAAGAAAAAATAGTGAAGTTTAGCAGTTTTGTTAGATATTTGGAGATCCAAAAAGCAGACCTCGCGCATAAGGTGAAGGCACAGGTTAGTAAATAGCTTCTACTACTCTTGTTTTATCTGATAGATAATGCCACTTATCCTCTGAAATTTTGTATGGATTCCATTTTACAGGCTTCTGAATTGATCAAAAGGTCTGCAGAGGAGAATCTAAACAGCGAGTACAGCTTGAAAAAGCAGGAAGCCCGGAACTCGGTTATAGTCCATGAGGACATGGACACCTCTGATTCTGATGACTCGGACCATGAACGAGAAGATCCAGATCTCGATGATGAGTGGAAGCCTGAGCAAGAATCAGAGCGTGAGTCGGAGCAGGAATCAGTTATAAGACTGAACAGAAAACGGAATTTCAAAGTAGGAAGACGGCGCTCTAGTGTGGTGCCCAGGCGTTCATATGAAGAGAATTCGGAATCAGATGAGGCAGTGAAATCCATGCCAACGTCTGACGTATGCTGCACTTGCAGTAAGAGCTCTTCTTGCAAGACGATGAAGTGCCAGTGTCGAGCTACAAAGGGATCTTGTGGTCCATCATGCGGTTGTTCTTCAGTTAAATGTTCCAACAGGAACGCAGACGGAAAGCAGAACAAATCCACCTCGACAGTGGAGCACAGTGAGAACTCTCAGGAAGAACAACAACAAGTCCTCGCTTCACGTGGAGCTTTGCTGCTGCAAAACGCTCTTGCTGACAAGCCAGTGGAGGAGACTAATGATGGAGAAGGAACCAGAGTAGGAAGAAAACCTCTGTCAGACATAGGAAACACGACGGTAACATTCTCTTAAGATTTTTTCATTGTACTTGATCATTTCTCCGTTTCTGTGTAATGGAAAGAGATCATTCATTACTTTGATGATATTTTGGTTACAGGGTAAAACAAATGTGCCAAAGCCAATGAAAAGAATGAAATGGAAGAAGCCTCTGCTTAAGCTTGTTGTAGATCCACCACCAACAACACCACCAACTTCATCTCAGGAGCCGAACGACTCGGGAGAGGCAAATAATACCAAACTGAAGCTACCGAGGTCGATCAGGTCAACAACGTCTTCTAAAGGCAGCAACATGCTCAGAGAAAGAAACGCCGACCAAAGCGGTGGTGAATCAGAAGTCGGTAATGGTGGTTTTGTGCAGAGCAGTTCTGGTGGGCCAAGTGGAACAGATGAAAAAGAGAACCACACTCGCCGGATCTAACCAGGAAACAGAGTCGTTGCTTGATCTTTTTCTTATTATTGTCCAGTGATCTTTATTTTGGTGTGTTAGACTCGTCGAGAACATTTTCTAGATGTATGCATATGCGAATTCTTCAGAGTTGTGACAAAACCGAATCATTGGGATACATATTTCAACTGGTTGTTAGTTTCACGGTAACATTAACACAACTCGGTTTGGTTTATTGTCTTTATTTCGGATACTTTAAATCAAATCTAATTGTTATATATTCTCGGAGTAAGCTGATTAGTATTGGGTTAGTTCTTGATAGTGTGTCGGCAATATCAGTTAAATAAATAAATGAACGAAGAATTAATGAATCAACGCCAAGGCTTAGTTAGTCTTATATTTTTCAAATTATTGATCATGATTGTTTACTAACCCCCTCTAAATTCGACGATCATGTAGCTTTTTAAATCTCGAAAACACACAAGTAAATAATCGAAGATATGTCCACATTTATCATTTTTTTCTCCCCACCGACAACCTAAAACAGTGTTAATCGCCCACGTTCCGTCTTAAAGCTGTCGTTCTCTGGTAATAATCTTCTGGTATTAAACTAACTCCAGATGACAATTACACAAAACCCCCTCTCTAACTTGTGAAACACTTGCAGAGAATTTTAGAGCTTTGAATACCAGAAATTCAAGAAAATTCTTGTACATATGCTTTTTCCTTCAAAATTTAAACACAATGCTATATTTAAATTTTTAATTTGGTTAAAATATGCAAGATTAAGGGATAATTTGAAGAAAATACATATATTTTATATTAATTGGAAATCATTTGAAGTCATTACTTCAAAAAAACAGAAGGGTAAAGTTGACAAATCAGTATCCACGGCTCAAAAATTACTACTACAACAGCCACTACTAGTCAGCCAGATCCCAATTAGAGATCTCCTTCAATGCTTCTCTTTCGTGTTTGCAAAGCTTAAAATCTTGCTGCTCTCTCTTATAAGTCCACTTCACATTCAAGCAAAGCTTATTACTCTGAGATTGATTCGTTTTAAGATTTAAACCAGACCCATCTAAGGGATCTGGACCAAGCTCCCTCTCTGGTATTGCTCTGATCAACAGAGGAATAACAAAAAAAAATGGAGTCTTTCATCTCCAGATCCACCTCCACAGTCTCCAAGTTGAGTTTCTTGGCCGTATGGATCGTCTTCTTGATTTCTTCCTCTTCTTTCACTTGCACAGGTGACTTCATGATCTGCTTTTTTCTCATACTCTGTTTCATAACTGTCTTCTTTGTGGCAATGCTAGATCTTTATTCAAATAGTGAAACAAAATTATTTTGCAAATCTCAGATCCTAAAACTATGGATTTAGTTTCCTTTTTAGTGCTTCCTATTTAGTAATGTAGTCGGGTCTACTTATATCAGGAACCCCCAAAGCTTCAAGTTTCTCTGATCTAAAAATAGAAACTTTCTGAAAAGTACATAACTTGATACATACTTTAGTTATGCAAACAGTTTAGTCTATTTATGGCTTATACAAACCAATAGTTATGAGTTCTAAACAATCACAATATGTCAGCATAAAGCTAGATTTGTAGAAACAAAGTTCTCTGACCTTTTGTTTTTATATAATTGGTAAAACCATTTTTGCAGAAGCATATGATGCGCTAGATCCAGAAGGCAACATTACAATGAAATGGGATGTCATGAGCTGGACTCCTGATGGCTATGTTGTAAGTTTTAAGAACTAGAAAAAAAAACGTAAAAGAACTTGATTTAATCGGGTTTTGATTGCTAAAAAAATTGTTTATTTGTTTGTTCGATATAGGCCGTGGTTACCATGTTCAACTTCCAGAAGTACAGACACATTCCAACTCCAGGATGGACACTAAGTTGGAAATGGGCAAAGAAGGAAGTTATATGGAGTATGGTCGGAGCACAAACAACCGAACAAGGTCAACTAAAAATGTTTTTAAAGTACCACTAAACTATGTTCTGATTGCGAGTTTATTTATATGTGTTACTGTTTTAAACAGGTGATTGTTCAAAGTACAAAGGAAACCTACCGCATTGTTGTAAGAAAGATCCAACGGTTGTAGATTTGCTCCCGGGGACTCCTTACAACCAGCAGATTGCAAATTGCTGCAAAGGCGGTGTCCTGAACTCATGGGTTCAAGACCCTGGCAGTGCAGCTAGCTCCTTCCAGATCAGTGTCGGCGCTGCTGGAACCACAAACAAAACCGTCCGTGTGCCGAGAAACTTCACTCTCATGGGCCCTGGTCCAGGCTACACTTGCGGTCCTGCTAAGATTGTGAGACCAACCCAGTTTGTCACCCCGGACACACGCAGAACCACTCAGGCTATGAGTAAGAACCAAGAATACGTTTTGCATATTTGTAGCATTGTCTTCATTCTAACAGACTGTTATTGTTTTCAATCGCTGCAGTGACATGGAACATTACATGCACATACTCGCAGTTCCTTGCTCAGAGAACTCCAACCTGCTGCGTTTCTCTGTCTTCTTTTTACAATGAAACCATTGTCGGATGTCCAACTTGCGCTTGCGGATGCCAAAACAACAAAACAGAATCCGGTGCCTGTCTCGAGTAAGTTGTTCGGTCATAAAGTCTCAAACTTTGTGTCCTTCGGTTCAGTTTTTCAAACACAAAAAAAAGTCTAAAACTTTGTGATGATATGACAGCCCTGACACACCTCACTTGGCGTCTGTCGTCTCACCACCGACTAAGAAAGGAACGATCTTACCACCACTGGTGCAATGCACGAGACACCTGTGTCCCATCCGAGTGCATTGGCACGTGAAGCAGAACTACAAAGAGTACTGGCGAGTGAAGATCACGATCACAAACTTCAACTATCGTTTAAACTACTCGCAGTGGAACATGGTCGCTCAGCATCCAAATCTCGACAACATCACTCAGATCTTCAGCTTCAACTACAAATCTCTCTCTCCTTACGCCGGATTAAGTAAAACACACATCACTCTGTTTCTAATGATTCTATCTTCTCTCTCTGTTTCTGTGTGGTGATCATAAAGGTTGATTCTTTTTTTGGCAGACGATACGGCGATGCTGTGGGGAATGAAGTTCTACAACGACTTCTTATCAGAAGCAGGGCCTCTTGGGAATGTGCAGTCGGAGATTCTGTTCCGTAAAGATCAATCAACCTTCACGTTCGAGAAAGGATGGGCTTTTCCTCGTAGGATCTACTTCAATGGAGATAATTGCGTCATGCCTCCTCCTGACACGTACCCTTTTCTTCCCAACGGTGGTTTCCGGACAGAGTTATCCGTCTTCTCCGCCGTGCTCCTCCCTGTTCTTCTTGTCTTTTTCTTCATCTTCTCCGCGTAGATCTCATTTTGACGGGGACGAACGATCTTGTTTCCGGTTCGGTTACGGTTAGACCGGCTGGTTTGATTGTACGGTGGAGTGGTATAAACGATATTTTATGTAATTCTTTTTGTTTCCCATAAATTATAGAATCTTTTGATACTTTTATTTTAAATTTATATATATAGTTTTTCAACTTCGTTATTTTTTCTCTTGTAAGTTAAAAAGAAAATGTCTATATACATTTTTGTGATGTATAAGATTATGCTACTATGATGTGATCTAAACGACCCCGAATTGGACCAATATAAAATTTGATAATTCGATAAAAGAATAAGATAATAAATTATTAATAATCTTATGTAAATATATAGTTCTAATATAAATTAATAACTAGTGTTTCATAATGTATATAAATATAATCAAAATATTGCATAGTTTACTTTTTCATTCATACTAAAAGTTTTTTTTTGACTGAATTTTTTCATACTAAAAGTTATCTTACTATTTCTTAATCTCTCTAAATATATTAATGTTATTTTATACTTAAAATGCATTTATATTTACTATATATCTCAAATATCAAACAAAAACAATATAAAACTTATATCAATGAAATTTAAGCAATATATATACCGTCAAATTAAGTATTCTTCATATGTACATAAAACCTATTTTTAATATATATATATATATATCCAAAAAATCTGTAAATTAATAAATCTATAAATTAAAAGTTCCAACACTATTAATTTATATAGTTTTACTGTTATACGATATGATATAATCAAAACCAATCACATTTTTTTGTTTTTGGGTTTGGGTTGGTTAACACCTCTATTGAACACCCATCACAAGTAAAATTGTCATCTTATGCTATATGGGCCTAATAGTTCAGAGACATTTGCTAACAGGAAAGTTTTTAATGGATCTCTATTAGGCTCATTAATTAACCTCGTAAGTATTTTGTCTTCTATTTTCTCTATAATAATATATAGAGTAATTTTGTTTTAATGGTTGACTCTATAAGAGAGTTACTTTATTTTAAAAGAAAATATAAAAAAATAGATTTAGGAGATGCCTTAAAACAAATTCAAAAGATAATAGACGGAAAATGGGTTTCAAGCAGATTAAATCAGATGAGCTTACATACATAATATTGAAATTTAGTTGGGAAATAAATATTTAGTATGATAAACTGTAGATGTTTATGATTCCAAATTATAGCCTAATTACATAGTAGTTTGAATAATTCTTTGAAAATTAATCACAATATTTCATATTTTAAATTTATTATACATAAGAAATAAACTTGAAGATATCTAGTTTTACCTTTCTAAAGGACTATATACAATACAAACAAAATCTAAAGAAATTAACAACTTAGCAACCTTTGATCAACGCATAAAGCGAAGTAGTTAGGATTGGTGCTTGGAAGTTGTAAGGGACAACAAAATATCACTGCCCGCTGCGAGAGCAGTTAGTTCGTAGTCTAATAAATCCCTCTTGACATTGAAATTATTGTTTGAAATGAAATAAATTCAACCAAACCTTAAAAAAAGAGTCTTAATTAGTCCTATCTTTCAAAAGACAATTATTGGAATGAAGAATCTATTGGGTATCATCAATATCATTAAAGAAGAAAAAACAAATAGGAAGAGATAATGGACTCGTGTAAATGGGGCTCTTTGATTAGTGTGTGGCAGAGAATCTCATCCAAAATAAGACAAAGTGAGAGGTTGCTTTAGAAAAGTTTGTGTGCGTTGTCGACTCCATATTTGTATATAAACCCTAAAATTACCAACTCTCCCTGAAAGCAAAAAAAAAAAGTAAGAAATTAAAGTGTAAACGTTTAGATTATTAAAGTGTATATAATTATTGAATTAGTCCAATCGATATAGTCGTGTGTGTGTGTGTGTTTCTATTGAGATGACTGTTTTTAATGAAGCGGGGGAAAAAAGTCAAAAACTCGGATTCGTCGATTTATTTCTGAAAAAGGAAAATCATACAATTGAAGTGAAGTGAATCAAGTGATAAGGCTCAAACCCTACAAAAATGTAAATGTTATTTTTATATGTTATTTTTATTACTGATTCCATTTCATTATATACGTCGTTTAAAGTTTTTTCATTCATATTAAAAATTATTAAATTTTCTATTATATTTGTAAGTTAATATTTTTTGTTAATTAATGAATTAAAAATATGGATAAAATTGGTAAAACTGTCAAACATATTAATTAAAAATGTAAATGACACTTAATTTAACACAAAATTTTAAATATACAACACTTAAATGAATAAACTATCTCAAAGCGTTTAGTTTATGAACATTTTAGTAACCAATAAGATATGATTATCGTATATATAGCAGAGAATCAGATTGAGAGTTATCAATTTTTTTTGGTCAAAGTGAAAGTTATCAATTATGGATTAAAAGATGACCATTTTTTGAAAGGATAAACAAATTTATTTCTATTTTTTTGGTAAAAATATTTATTATGCTTAAAAACATGTATTGTACATTAACAAATTGCTATTCCATAGACATACTACATAACCTTTTATTCTAAACTTCAGTTTAATAGAAATATGCATTTACACAATGATTTTAGAGTTCTTGTAGAGTTTTAAATATTTTAGTATTGTACATTAACAAATTGCTATTCCATAGACATATTACATAACCTTTTATTCTAAACTTCAGTTTAATAGAAATATGCATTTACACAATGATTTTAGAGTTCTTGTAGAGTTTTAAATATTTTAGTAAGATCCTTATGAAACTCTTTTTAGAACTTTATAACTCATTTTTATATTTTTTATTTATTTGAGAGTTTTAAATTGAAAGAAAAATATATCAAAAAATATGTTACGTACGAAACGTCGAAACATATGAAAAAAACCTTGAAAAGAAAGGAGTGATTTCCTACTTTTTCCTTATTTTTTGGCCTAGTTATCTGATAATCTCAATTAAATTTTAGTTTTTCTGCCTTCCCAAAGTCTAGGACAATAATTCAATAAACTCCACATGGATGTCTGCTTTGGTTTTGTCGAGTGACAAATCAAAGTACTTTTGTCGTTTTTTTCTGAGGAAAAAAAAGAGAGAGTTGATGTGGATGGTGTTCTTTGTAATCATCCCTTTCGATTGGTTTAAAAGTTCACTAGATTCTTATTACGTGTCAAATTTTGACTCCCATAGGCCATAGTTTAACTTCCAGGAAGGGATGATATGTTTCCTTTTGGACAAAATTATAAAACAAATTTTATTTATATATATTAGAACGAAAGAATCATACAAGAACACGTAGATAAAAAAAAGGATAACTAGTTCTATTTAACAATTTGTATGTTCTTTTTTTATCACAACTAGTTTTTTTTTTTAACAAATACTCATAGATTAGATAAGAGGTTTCAGTCTACAACAGATGCAAGAGAAGAAAGGGAATACAAGGCTGCTTTTGTCATGGAATCAGCTTGAACATTTGCTAAGCATAAGAGATAGAGTCGAGCGAGCGAGACATGACATGAATGTCGTGCAGCACTCCTCGAAGAGCCACTCCTGTCTTTGAGTCTTCAGGAGCAAAACCAAATTTTTGGAGTCAGAGTTAACACAAAACCTGCTAACATGAGAAGAGACTGCAGACGAAACTGCAGTTTTAACTGCCAGAATTTCGGCCACCAGAACCAAAGGAACAGATCAGATCATCGGTTTGAAGAGGAGCATTCTGCCATGGAATTTTTAGAATCTCGAAGAAGCCACCCAAGTCCACAATTTCCGGTTGCTGGATCCCACACTGCATCAGAAAAAGAGGTCCAAACAACAGAGTCAACAACAAGTAAACATGAGGGAGAGACCACAATGTGTGGTAAGGAAGGCATTGCGACAATCGTCTGAGCTGCCCTCCAAGCTCTAGCATCTCGCATAGCTTTAATGACTGTATGTTCTTATATTGGTATGTCTATGTATTCACATACATAGTGTAGACTAGCTGAACGGCAAAATATATAAACGAAAATGCAACTCAGGAGTCAGGACTTTCAAGACACCGTCACATCAATTCAAAATCTACAATTCGGAAGATTAGCTCCTCTCCTGTAATTTATCAATTTGGCATCGCTCTGCTATTTGCAATCAGCAACTCATGCAAAGCTGATTTGCCAAAGGACTATCGCGAAGTCATTATCAAAATATGTTGATCTATTTTTGCATAAACCATTTTAAGGGTTTTGTGAACGATTTCCTCTTTATTCTAGTAATAAATTTTGTTAAAATCATTTTCATGCTAAGCTATTTAATTGGTAAATATAACATTTCAAAATGATTTTTTATATCATGTTTGGGTAAAACACAATCTCTTGTATCTTTTTTTTTTGTCAACCAATATCATTGTATCTATATTGGAAAATTTTCAAATTAAGTCTCTCAAAATCATAAACTCACGATAATAAACTTTTTATTATTAATATTAATTGAATTATGAGAAATTCAACTTAGAAAATATATGATAATAATGGCTTCACAAACTTTCAAATTCTACAAAAAAAGAAGTTATTGTCATGATGAAGACCGTTCCGATGAAATAAACTTTTATGAATACATTAACGGCACCATACCATATATGTGCACACGAGATATCATGTACGAATGTGGTCACACACATACAGACATACACACATTCACACAAAGACAAGGCGTGATGTTAGTCATACGTTGACATGTGCTAGTAAAATTATAAGCTTTTAGCGATGGATGTCTGAAAATCAAATTTCACGAAAGAATGATTCGATAGAAATATTATTAATGGAAAATATGGGTTTATGTCCACTGTATATTGGTATATAAGTTTGACAAGACAACGTGCGATATGGTATATGCGGTCTTGAGATGTGGACTTAACATAAGGTATGAGAAGAAGAAATGATCCAGAGTTTTGATCTAAGAGGGCAAACATGTTTGGTACTAAGGAGAGAACCAAATTTATGTTAATAACGATTCAGAGAAATAAAATACGTTAAGGTACTACCCACCCATTTAGATGACTATGGCTCATCAACACCCAATTGTGGTCCGTTTCTTTCTGTTCACGTGGTCCAATTTTGGTATATACTACATAGTCTATAAAAATTTACATACATTTGATTTGAGCGAGTATTTGGCTCTAGACCAAAATATTGTTTACTATATTTACTAGTTAGCAAAAATAAAGTGCTTACGGAACACTCTAGTGTATATATACAACGTACGTATGTATATTATACAACACACGTATGTACATACAATATATAATCATATAGAATTATATACTAGATATACCTTTTAATATTCTTAGAGAGTGTGATCTATTTTATTCGCTTGTAAACTATGTTTGGTTTTCTGCTTGAATTTTTGTTTTATAAATAAAAATGTATCTTATAACTTTTTTGAATTAGATGAATATTCTTGTTGTGGATATCAAAAACAAATATTTCAATGTTAAAATAGTTGATATGTTGTAAGGGATTCGGAGCAGCTTGGTATATACATAATAAACGTTTAATCGAACGTTTCTTCGTTTAACGTTTATAGATAATGCTAATCACTTTATATAATTATTATAGTACAATTTATCACATATTTCAAAATTTTAGAATATCCAAACTGTACCATTGAGGCACTGACAACTTGACACTGAAATAAAAAAAAATCACTGTTCGCGGTTCTTTCTAGAGCTTATTTGTGTGATAACAAAAAAAAAAATAGTTTTGTAGAAGGTGGTACAGAGAGTTAGAGCATCTGCAATGGAGGTTCTTAAAGGAGAATCTTTAGAGAAAAAATAATTAAATAATCGGTGGACCCTATCAAAAACTAAAGATTCAATCTTTAAAATCTCTAAATAAGGATTCATTCTTAGTGAATCTTTGCACTATTTGCGGGTCCCTACGAGACGTGGCGGTCCGCGATTGGTTGATATTTTTTTTTTTTTTTTAAATCTGAAAAGAAAAAGTTAAAAACTTTTTAAAACTCAAATGGGAGTAACATTATTGCAGGTGCTCTTAGGAAAAGAATTTGACCCAAAAAAGAGAGGTAGAAAGAGAAAGGAGGAGAGAGAGACTGTGTTTTTGGTTACTTTTTTTTTTGCAACATTCTGCAATTTACCTTCTTTATTGTTATAGATTGTTCTGCTTCACAAAAATTTAAATGTCTTTTTTTTTGTAACTGAAATTTAATTGTTTTTGATCAAACAGTTGAATACCGATGCTAATATGTGCAACAAAAACGTCTGAAGTAAGGTTAAAATTAAGTTAAAAAAAATAAGGTTAAAATCACAAATGAGGTGATTCCATCAGTTTATAAACTTATAATTCCTTCAGAATTTTTTTATTCATTCAGTTATAAATCTCACTGGCTCAGTTTGGTTTTCACTATTCCAATCAGTTTATGGTATTCATGTACATCACGCAGAGGTCAGACATATATTAGTCATGGGACCGACATGAATGTTGTATGGTGTGATAGAAACGTATTATATATGCTACGGATAACTGAATATTGTAAAGAGTAAAATGGATAAAACTATACTAAAGATTAAGGAAAAAATGATACAATTATATATGCGAGATATTATCTCTTTCCTTAACTCAAAATATGTCATGTAGTACGATTCGATAGCGCAATGAGTCCCCAGGATACAACTGCAAAAAATCTTCTGATTTGCGTCACTTTATCAGAAGCCTGGCAAAACTAGTTTTGTGTGTAATTTTAGACTAAAAAAAAAGAGAAGACACAAAAAAAAATAGAATCAAAACATTCAAGTGGGAGAATTATATTTGCTATACTTGTTTGTATATTTCTTTTCAGTGCAAAAAGAATGAATCTACATCGATGTTTCTCTTCCCTTTATAAAGAGATGAAACACTAGTAATTATGGAGCACCAACGTATCAAATCTTTAATGGAATAAATGTGATTTAATTTCCATGACCCATGACTTGAATACGTTTTCTTTTTTCTAGTCATAATATGCTTTGACCCAATCAAAACCATCAATATGCTTTCATTGGGTTTATATTTTATATTTAAACAAATATAAAAGATGATCATAAATATGATTTAAACTATAAGTTATTAGACATAAAGTCTATCTAACAATTGTAAATTCCAAATATAAAATAAACCTCAACATCCAATGTGTGCATTTGCTAGTTTTTACACTTAGCCAAATTTAAAATTTTACAAATTTTGTAAGTCACACACTTTGGAATTCCATTTCTCATTTAAATACAACTTCGATTTTGACCAACAAATACACTATCTTATAGTGCTCACAGTGACAATTACATCGTACCCAAATTTTGGTCCTTCCGACAGACGTCTCCGTCGAAAAATCCATCGGAAAATGGTCCACACCACTTTATCAAAAACGAGTTCCACCATGGTGAACTTCTTATTAGAACACCTTTACTATTCAATAACCACCAAAATATGTTGAACGCTGAGATGAAATTGATTGTTTATAACTAACGAGGAGTTGGCTTAAGGACATGATTAATGTAGGTTTCTTAGGGCATCATTATTGGTGGTCCTCGGTTGAAGTCCCTTAGCGAAAAAGTCCCTTAACTTTTAACTAAAAACGCTAAGGGACATCCCTAAAATCCCTTATTTAAGAGATGTCCCTTAGCGTTTTTAGTTAAAAGTTAAGGGACTTTCCGCTAAGGGACTTCAACCGAGGACCACCAATAATGATGCCTTTAGAGAGGATCTCTTAGCGAAAATAAGAGATAATCTCTTAAAATGCTAAGAGACTGTCTCTTATTTTTCTTAAAAGATTTTTAGTAAGAGATCTGCAATAATCATGACCTAATGGATAAAACTCTTAGATTATCTAGAAGGTATTTAAGAGGTTTATGTGTTCAGTTTCCATTATGAGAGGTTATATGCTCTCCTAGAAAAAAATCAAAATGGTTTGGGATTCGTGCTAGAGGATGTACGAACTTTCGGACCCAAGATCTCTAGACATTTAAAAAAACAATTGTTTATAAGGTAGCCCTAGTGTTTGTTCAAAAAAAAGATAGTCCTAGTGTTTTATAAAACAACTATAGCCAGTGTTATATTTTAATAATACAACAACTAGAGTGACCACGACAATACACTACCAATTAATTAAAGATATGTTATAAACCGGTTTGTGAATGTCATAACCAAATAGGCATATTTCTTTTTTATTTAGATAATTTCTTTTTCTTTATTATTTTAGAATTTGTATATTTTTTTTTCTATGACGGTCTATGTAACTCCCTATATAAGAGTTACTTATGTTATGAATAAAATAATTTTTTTCTCCGTTATTTACACCAAGATCTGAACAATTTTTTATCCATCTATACATATCTTATTGGGTCTATAACTATTAGACATAGATATAAAAATGAGCTTTTCCTACATTGCGATTATCATACATATGAGATTCGCTTTCCATAAATAGGGTACTTTTTCGGTCAAAGAGAAATTGTATATATATATATATATATATATATCAATTGAATTATTTATAGTACATATGCATGTTGGTCCAGAGATCAACGGGAGCTATAGAAAATTCAATTTTTAGTTTAACTATGATTCAACTTTAGTTGGGTCAATTGAGCCTAGCTTCCACTTTTGTGATGATACAAGAGACCCTCGATACTTGAACATAAGATAAACGGTTTATGTCAATGAGAGAAAATAAAACAATTTAAATGGAGACAGTGTGATAACTCCATGAAAATATCGTAATTTCATATACTATAGTTTTACTGTGGAAACATATAAGGAATTAATTATTATTTTTTCCTTTAATACGCATTAACATTTGAGTTCTTGACTGATTTGTTCTTAACCTTAAAAGCAATGACATTTAAAAGTCCGTACGGTACAGAAACAACGTAAGCCAAAGGGGAGGCACAAAACTAACGAACAAGTTGTCATTACAGTATAAAAGGCCTATGAGGGCTCGACAACAAGTCATATTGTTTATTTCCCAAACAGCCCTTAACTTTATCTCCACTCTGGTCTCTTCCACTTTTTATGTGACTTTTTCTCTCTGTTTCCACAAATATCATCGTCTATGTATTCACATCAACATACCGTATTTATTCCTACATCACTGTTCACACGCTTACGTCACTGTAGACAGACGCGAAAACCAATAAAAGTCCACGGAGATAATAATAATAATAAATAAACGAAACTACAAATTATCACACATTCAACACAAAAGATACCCAGAGAGAGATAAAAAAAAAGAAATAGAGAGAGGTCCTTTTGACATTTCAAGGTTGTCGTTTCTCTCTCTTGTTCTTGAGGTTTTGAGGAGAGAGAGAGATGGGAAGGGGTAGGGTTCAGCTGAAGAGGATAGAGAACAAGATCAATAGGCAAGTTACTTTCTCAAAGAGAAGGTCTGGTTTGCTCAAGAAAGCTCATGAGATCTCTGTTCTCTGCGATGCTGAGGTTGCTCTCATCATCTTCTCTTCCAAAGGCAAACTCTTTGAATATTCCACCGACTCTTGGTAATTATTTTCATCTATAAACCACATATTATATTATTTATATTCACATCGATCATATCCATATCTGCTTTCTCGATTGTCATTTAGATTTGTTTTCTTAATCGTACGTCTCCATCTCGATTGTCGTCAGTCTTTAACTCCAAATCTTATCACTGTGTGTTGCATATATACTGTAGATTTGTTTGTTCCCTAAGAAGTGGCTCGGGAAATTAGGGTTTTTTTTCTGGGACGCATGAAAAAAAAGCTGTTCATGTTTATTTTTCCTTGCTTTTCCCAAACGAGAGTAGCATAAATTATGATATTTAGTACACAGGCTCACGATTTGATTGCCTCTTTTCATGTATAGAATCACGTGCTCACAGAGAGACGTACGCTTATGTAAGTATATAACATGTATAACAACTTAATGACATATATTCGAAAGAAAGGTGGATTTGAAACAAAAAGAAAAAATTTACAAGGATGTTCTATATAATCCAATGGACAATAACATAACGTTCAATAGATATGTAAGTTCGTACTGATATAAATGTGTGTGTTTTTTATGTTTGTAGATGTGTTGCTTGTACGATCATATACATATATAATGATCTCACCGTTTGCTTTGATAACTGAGTCAGTACTCGAATCTTGACATTGAATTTCTACATATAATTTCTACGATGTTGTGTGGATGTCACCAAAACCTGGTTTTACATACGTTTTTGTTTTATGTGCTTTACTTTTAGCGATCTTTTGTCAGTATATCGAACAAGGTATACTTTTGGTTAATACTTTGTGACAAATTAATGTTACACATTGCAACGTGTGAAATTATAATCTGATTTATATATATGGATCAAGTTTTTTTCTTTTTTTTTTGTTCACATATATATGGATTAAGTTAATTAAAAATTTTTGTTTCTTTTGAATATTCTGAAATCTAGCATGGAAAGGATACTTGAACGCTATGATCGCTATTTGTATTCAGACAAACAACTTGTAGGCCGAGACATTTCAGAGAGTGTAAGTTATAAGATTTGGTTTTACTTCTAGCTGTTTATGTTCATAAGTTTTACTTCTATGGTATACCAATGCTGTAGGGAAACTGGGTTCTAGAACATGCTAAGCTCAAGGCAAGAGTTGAGGTGCTCGAGAAGAACAAAAGGTATATAATATTATCTTCTAGCTAGAGCATAATGTCAAATTAAGATTGGTTCTTGTCAACCAGAGATTAAACGTATCTATACAAGAGTTGTTTTAACTCAACTAGACTTTTCTAAAACATTAACATCTAATGCGTCCAACTTGCTGCCTCAGCACTTATCGTTAAAAGTACTAACACATAACGCAGCGTAAGAGTGAATGCATCATCTGATATTATAAGGAATTATTTATCACAACTTATAATAACAAGTACTTCTTGACTTAAGATCTCGTCATCTTAATCGTGTAACTTGCTATTTGTGTCTTGGATCCTCACAGTATTCATTTTCTGTAAAGAAATTTGAACGTAATATCACATATGTAGCAAGGTAACAAAAAGGAAGCACAATGCTTAAATAATCAGAAGTCACAAAAATGAAAATGTGCAGGAACTTTATGGGGGAAGATCTTGATTCGTTGAGCTTAAAGGAGCTCCAAAGCTTGGAGCATCAGCTCCATGCTGCTATCAAGAGCATTAGGTCAAGAAAGGTAATATAAGAACGTAGATTCATATGAATTGGAGTTGAAATTTGTGATGGCCTTTTTTAATAAATTTGTAATATTTGCAGAACCAAGCTATGTTCGAATCCATATCGGCGCTCCAGAAGAAGGTATAGTGTCGCAATCAAGCAGACCATCATTTTAGATATACGCTTACTTATTTTATTTGATTTCATCAGGATAAGGCCTTGCAAGATCACAACAATGCTCTTCTCAAAAAGGTTAATACAACTTCTTTTTATGTATTTAGTGGTTATATTTGTATTAAAAATGGGAGTGAAAGTTGCAAACTGAATTATACAATTATGCCACCTCACCAAAATTTACAGTAAAGTACTATTTCAACAATATACTATAGCATAACAATATATAAAATATACGTATGTTTAAATATAATTTATTTACGATAGAATTCTCTAGTAGCTTTTATACTACTGTTTTACAAAAAAATTTGCATAAGTAATATTAACAAAAAGCAAGAAATGTATCTATATTAGTATTGTTTACGACTTATATATTATGTGTGTCCTGTTACAAAAAAAAAGATATTATATATATACATATAAATTATGTGTGTCGTTTACGATCAGATACAGTTATTGTTTATTTACTAGTAGTGTTTCTAATATTCTATTAGCATTAGAAATGGTTATTAATTATTTTTTTATTATTAGTGTTCTACTAATTACCAATGTTGGAAACATTTATATGCGTTAAAAGGACAATCGGTTGAGTTTCTTATGAAGCCAAGCCAATAAGACGCCGATTAGTTTTAAATTTATGTATATAGTTTGATCGATTAATTGACCTAATTTTTGGAACCTTGTATAGTTTTATTTTAAAACTTTTTAAGTTGTTATCTTATATTATATTAAATACATCATAAGAATTATATTTATATAGTAATTTCTAAAACAGAACATACTAGTCGTGCATCTGTATAGTATTATTAATGACAAAATTATGATAAGATAGATTAAGGAGAGGGAGAAGAACACGGTTCAGCAAGAAGTACAACTAATCCAATGCTCCAACAATTCTTCAGTTCTTCAGCCGCAATACTGCTTAACCTCCTCCAGGTATCGTCTCTCTTTCAGTAGTTTTCCAAATTAGATTTATAGAGTTTGATTCATTAATGTGTAATGTACATATCTAGCTATTAATTAGTTATTAAATGGGCAGAGATGGCTTTGTCGGGAGAGTTGGGGGAGAGAACGGCGGTGCATCGTCATTGGCGGAACCAAACTCTCTCCTTCCGGCTTGGATGTTACGCCCTACAACAAACGAATAGAAATATCTCTATATGATAAGATAAATTAATGTTTAATAATCTCATAGTATGTATGTATATCAGCATTTTGGTGTATTTACTGAACTGGTATAAGTTAACTTTAAACTTGTTATATAAAATTTTATATTTAATAATTGAATTACAATGTCAAGAAGTACGAACGCTATCACTAGATTCACTCCGTCTTAAGAATAAAGATCCGTATCTTTGTGGTGATTTCTGATGAATGATGTGTTGCTACTTTTCTTCTTCTTTTACTGTGGCCTAAATGCGCGAAAGCAATACTCCATCAATATTCTATAATTCGTAATTGTGCTCACTAGGTTTATGAATTTATTTTTTTGAAAAAGAAGGTTTATGAGTTTACTCTTTTTTTAATTCTTCTCATTATGGAGATGCACTTTAAAGTTGTCACGGCAAGGTACCGCGTGGCTCAAATTATTACGATTTTTGAGAAGAAAAAGAGAAAAGTTTGTTTACCTTGACAAAAAAAGGAGAAAATTTGTTTCACGCAACCAACTATAGTCTATAGCATATATATGTATTAAAAATGGGTAGTAAATTGGATTATTCTTTTTTTCTTCTCCTGACTAAAAAATGATAGTTATATTGAATTTTTATTAATCACTAACTTGTGCTCCTATTCAAATCGTAACAATGTAACCGTTGCAAATGAGTTAATGGCAAGACCCATCCGTAAAATTGTGATATATGTTCGTCGATATTTATTTAATCGTCAAACTACAACGCATTTAAGAGAAATATATTCCATAGCAAATTTATGTCTATAAATTCAACAAATTAAATTTAAGATTTACCTTTGTATATATGCTGATAGCTAGTTAGACGTTTGACTCAATGGTATTAGACTAATAGCGTAAGCTTATAGTTGAAAGACCACGATTCTAATCTTCGAATGTGGTATCAAATATCAATCAAGAGGTTTGTCAGATGGAGCCATTAGACAAAAAAAATTTGACTTGTCCATAGAGTATGAAGAGTACTTTGAAAAACGATTTAACACCTCTATATTTATATTTTTTAAAAATCTTGTCTTTTTGCTATTCAAACTTCAAACGCGAGGAAACAAACGTTTTTGACGTTAAAAATTCAGAAAGGGTCCTATATCATAAACATACAACTACTTTGTACTCTGTAACACACATTTTATGGCTGTAGGCCATATATTTGCATGGAGTAAAAAACTCAGTTGACTGTTCAAAATCGAATACATTGACTTTGGGAAAGAAAAACATTCAATGAGTCTTCTTAACCCCTTTTATACGTTCAGTAGTAACGAAACTTAAACCTTATATATATACTATGTAAAATCTAGTATAATCTCAAGATATTTCAGTTAATATGAGATTCCTCTCTTGGTCGATGATTTATCCTTTTCTTGTTTTACAAATACAAACACTTTTGTTTCGTCTCAAAACATTATAAACGGGACGGTTCATGTCGGAGAAGCCATCACAGCTTCGGAATCCCAACCATATTCTCTAGTTCCCCTTCCGGTGACTTTGCTTGCGGTTTCCGCAAGATCTAACCAAACGATGGTTTCACTCTCTCCATTTGGTTCGAAAAGATTCCTAACAAAACAATAATGGTCACGCACAAGCAAATTACACAACCATCGGTCTTGTCCCTGATGGTTCGATGGTTACATTAACAGCAACTCACAGTCCTGTGTCCTCACTGACCCTAACAGCATTGGAGTTCTTCACTTCCTCCAGGTCGTGGCTCTGTTTCTTGAGGGCTCATAACCGACGCCGGTAAAACAGCGGTAATAACAAGAAAGAATTCAAAAATGACTGAATGAGGTTAAAGTGATTGGTCAGATTCACCACAGGAATATAGTGAGGCTAATTGGCTTCTGCACCGAAGGAAAGAGCCGTTTGATAGTCTATGAGTTCATATCACACAGGACACTAGCGGGTTTTCTCTTCACCGAGGCTGGGGAGATAGGAGGATCGGATAATCACAGTTGGGATTGGTAGCGTAATCTTGTATTTACATGAAGAATGTAAAGAGAAAATAATACATTGCGACATAAAACCGCCAGAACATACTTCTAGATGAGTCTTACAACCCTAGGATCTCGGATTTTGGCCTAGCAAAGCTTCTGATGATGAACCAAATGGATAATCTCGCCAACATCCGCGGAACGAAGGGTTATGTAGCAGCAGAGTGGTTCAGGAACTGTCCTATTACATCCAAAGTAGATGTCTATAGCTATGAAGTAATGGTTTTGGAAATCTTGTGCTGCAAGAAAGCCGTCGATCTTGACGATAATGTGATTCTCATTGATTGGGTGTACGACCGTTTCCGATAAAGGAGGTTGAAAGATCTGATCAAGGATGATTTAGAGGCATTAGACAATATGGATTTGGTGGAGAGATATGAGAAGATAGCGATATGGTTTATACAAGAAGAACCATGAATAAGACCTAACATGAGGAATGGTTCGTTCGTTCAAGTTCATGATACTCCAAATACTTCTTCTTATAGTGCATACTCTTGTGAGGAGTATCTGTCTTGTGGTCCAGTGTCGAGCTTGAATTCTTTCTGATTTTGTTACTTGGATATGTGCAATATACTTTTTTTTTTTTTATAGATTTCTGGCAATTTATTCTTATACAGTAAAGGAAAAATGTAAATCACAAACCAAAGAAATTTAGCAAGTTGATATTACGTTTCAAACAATCAACATCTTGTTATTTTGTCGATGATACACAAATTGCTATCATAATTTCTTTGAAGAAATAATAAGTTGCATATTACCAAATGCCATATACAACTAGGTTCGCAGAATAAACATTGTATATATAAATTATTTTTACATATTATTATTTATTTTAATTTTTAAATATTATAAAATGATAAATATAAATTTATACTAAATAATTAGAAAGTAAGTAAATATTATGTATATAGTTAAGCTGGCCTGAGCACATAAATCAAAACAATCAATTTTGTTTATTTTCAATTATCTTATGGTACATAAATCAAAATAATCATTTTTATCTATTTTATATGGTATATAATTAAATTTAATGATATTAACATATATATATATATATATCATATTTTTAATATGATTATCTATTAAATGAGATTTTACAATTAGTTATTTGCATTTTCTAAAAATCATTGATAACAAAATTTTCAATGTCAGAATTTTAATTGTTTTAGTTTATGATCATTTTAAAAAAATTCAATGAAAATTTTGAAATTAAAATATGTATTGTTCAATACTTATTCAATACAAATTTTAAAATTAAAATATTATGTATTTTTATATAGGGTATGGTTTAATTTAAACGAAATTAAAATAAACTAATATTTGAATCTAAAGATCTATTTAGTGAGAATTTCTGTTCCTATGAACTTATGATCATATGTATCTTATTATTTCAAAAAAAATTAAACTACTAATTATAAAAATTTCATTGTGAAATTTTTAACAATTTTAGAATTTTATAGTCAATTTTAAAAATTTAAAATATAACCTATACAAAAAATTGTTTGAGAGCTTTGGGGAAGAAACTTCTATTGCTCTAAAACTATGATTAACAGTCTTTTAGGAGGATTTTTAGTGTAATTAGGGATTTTTTTTTAAAAAAGAAGCTTTTAACTAAGGAACGTATCCTTAATAAGAGGTACCCTTAATCATGTTCTAAGGAATCAAAAGTCTTTTGCGTGTACAATTGAGAAATGTCATATCAAACAAACAATAACCACGCACTTGTACGCAGTTTATTCCACACGTAACACGTTAAAAGTCTCTAGAGCACATATGCAGAGTTGTGTGGAGAAAAAGAGATCCGTTGACTCTTCAAAATCTACTCCGTTGACTCGGAACCAAAAAAGTAACATTTGGGAAGTCTCCTTACACTCTTTTCTAAGTTCAGCACTATAACAATCTCACTATATTTGCTTCATCAAATTGGGATTCCTCTATATATCAACATATAATCTCATGATCTTCGCCTCACCAAAATGGGATTCATCTCTTGTTCGATAATACATCTTTTTCTTGTTCTTCAGCTACAAATACTTCTTATTTCTTCTAAAAATATTATAAATGGATCTATTCCCCTCGGAGAATCTCTCACAGCTTCAGAATCACAACAATTCTCTAGCTCATGGCGTTCCCCTTCCGGTGACTTTGCTTTCGGGTTCCGCAAGATCCAACCTAACGATGGTTTCACTCTCTCCATATGGTTCGACAAGATTCCTGGCAAAACCATCGTGTGGCATGCACAAGCGGTCAATACAACAACCGGTCTTGTCCCTGCTGGTTCGAACGTTACACTAACCGCAGATCGTGGTCTGGTTCTCACTGACCCTCGAGGTCAACAGCTCTGGAGTAGTTTTCCACTCCCTCCAAGTAATGGCTCTGTTTCTAAAGGGCGCATAAATGACGCTGGAAACTTCGGTCTGTTAAGCGAAGGGACTGACGATTCCGGCGAGTTTTTGTGGTCTAGCTTCGCATATCCCACCGACACTCTGTTACCTACTCAGGTACTTTAATCTAGTACCTTGTTTTTGTCTGCGTTTTTACAAGTTATATTAGCAGCAACGAATATGAGATTCAAGAGGCCATAACAATTTTTGATGTCAATTTTATTAAACAAAATAACTTTAACAATTCAAGACATGCATTTTGGCGTATAATAGTTCTTTAAAATTTAATATCAATGCGAATGTTTCATCCAGGTGTCCTAGAACCAGTTCCGTTAATATAAAAATGTAATTTTTGTTAGTTGAAACAAGAACATATAGCAGACAACCACAAGAACATATAGAGTACTTTCTTTAAAAAAAAAAGAACTAAAATTGTAAACGTATTAGGAATTGCACATCTACATGAAAAAAATGCGATAAGAACTATATACACAATATCAATACATTCATCACCAAATGGTTCTGATTTCTGATGACGTTTAGGTTACAATTTACAAAACTATTGTTTATATAAAGAACATATTCTAAAAATAAAGACTCTTGATAAAAAAAAAAAAATAAAGACTGTAAATTATGTTTGGAACAACTTGGTGTCAAGAGCTGTATGTTAAGGATCGATGTTGATAATGACGCAGGGCATAGAGGTCGGAAGGAATCTCTCATCTCGCCTAACGAAGACAAGCTTCAGAAAAGGAAGATTCAGGCTACGTCTAGCTAAGGATGGAGATCTGCAGCTTCTCACTCTCAACCCCGAGACGCTTTTAGAATCAGATGTATACTTTTCGTACTACGCAAGTAATACAAAAAATCAGAACCCTGGGACTCGGTTAGTTTTCAACGAGTCAGGCTACATGTATGTTCTTCAAAGAAACAACTCGAGATTCTATCTCAAACAAAATGTACCCGTATCTTCTAGAGACTTCTACCACCGTGCTGTTCTACATTTCGACGGCGTTTTTGCTCAATACTATCATCCCAAGGGGGGAGATGGTGGGTGGAGATGGGCTTGGTCTCAGCCTGAGAATATATGCGCTAAGAAATTTGGAACGGATCTTGCTGCTAACGAGGTTGGGAACTTGGCTTGTGGGTTTAATAATATATGCAGTTTAGGAGATAACCAAAGGCCAAGATGTGAATGTCCTGAGCGGTTTGTATTGAATGATCCTAGTGATAGCTATGGTGATTGCAAGCCAGATTTCGAGATGCAGACTTGTAGACCAAAGAATAACCAAACTGATCTTTACGAGTTTGTTACTTTGGAGAAGACTGGTTGGCCGTCTGGTGATTACAAGAAGTACTCAAACTATGATGAAGAAAGCTGTAAAGCTTCTTGTCTTAACGACTGTTTCTGTGCTGCGGTCGTTTTCAGAACCCTTTGTTGGAAGAAGAAGTTTCCCTTGTCTTATGGTCACAGATCTCCCACCGGTGGAAGCGATACTTTCATTAAGGTTCGAAAACTCACTGCGGATGTTCCAAATACTGGAAGAAGAGGCAAAACACGTGACGGGTTGATCATCACTTGTTCTGTTCTGCTTGGAACTTCAGCTTTGGTGAACATCATATTACTTTATCTGAACAGAAACAAGAAGAAGATGACGAAGAAACCGAACCAAAGAAGATATACCGGTGCTGCTACAGCCACTGCAAATGATCTGAATCTGAGAGTCTTCACGTACAGAGAGCTCGTGGTGGCTACAGGAGATTTTGTGGAAGAGCTTGGGAGAGGAGCGTTTGGGATAGTTTACAAAGGGGTTTTAAAAGGTTCAGGCGATTCCGAGGTTAACGTAGCTGTCAAGAAACTAGACCGTGTTGCTCAAGAAAGCGAGAAAGAGTTCAAAAATGAGGTCAAAGTGATTGGTCAGATCCACCACAAGAACCTAGTGAAGCTAATTGGCTTCTGCGACGAAGGGCAGAGCCGCTTGATCGTCTACGAGTTCTTACCTAATGGGACGTTAGCCGGTTTTCTCTTCAGGCGTCCAAGACCTAGCTGGGAAGATAGAAGGAGAATCGCGGTGGAGATTGCACGTGGGATCTTGTATCTACACGAAGAGTGCAGCGAGCAGATCATACATTGCGATATAAAACCGCAGAACATTCTCCTAGACGAGTATTACAATCCTCGGATCTCGGATTTTGGTTTAGCCAAGCTTCTGATGATGAACCAAACGCATACTCTCACCAACATCCGTGGAACAAAAGGTTATGTGGCGGCGGAATGGTTCAGGAACAGTCCCATAACATCTAAAGTAGATGTCTATAGCTACGGAGTCATGCTTTTGGAAATCGTGTGCTGCAAGAAAGCCGTTGATCTAGAGGATAATGTGATTCTCATCGATTGGGTGTACGATTGTTTCCGGCAAAGGAGGTTGGAAGATCTGATCAAAGATGATTTAGAGGCGATAGACAATATGGACTTGGTGGAGAAATATGTGAAAATAGGGATATGGTGTATACAAGAAGAACCCGGGAAGAGACCTAACATGAGAAATGTAACACAGATGCTTGAAGGTGTGGCTCAAGTTAATGATCCTCCAAACCCTTCTCCCTATAGTAATTTCATCTCTGATGAGTCTTAGGTCTAATCTCCCAGTGTCATGTATAAAGCTACCTGTTTCAAAGATTGCTTTTGCAAAGCAGTGGTGATTTAATTTTCAAAAAAAAAAAACAGTGGTGATTTGAAGAGATCAGTTATGTTTTTTTTTTTTGCTTATAAGAAGAAGTTTGTAAGAAGAAGTTTTCATTGTCTTATGGGCTGTGGCATCCGAGATCCGAATGTGACCGTGGTGCATTCATTAAGTTCACCATCCTTTTCCCCTTCCAAAGCAAGATTACCAAATATCATTTAAAACTAGGGGTGGGCATTTCGGTTTAGTTTCGGGTTCGGTTTGGGTTCGGTTTGGTTTGGTTAATTTGGGTTTTATAAAACTCAACCCAATTAAAACCAAAGTTGTTTGGGTTTGGTTTGGGTTTAGTTCGGTTCGGTTTAATTCGGTTTGGTTTAGATTTAGTTCGGTTTGGTTTTGATAGTTTGGTTCGTTGTAGTTTGGGTTGGTTATAAAACCTATTATATTACATATTGTAATCAAATTAGCGTAACAAAGACTTGTAACAACTCCAAAACCTATTTGCATCTACCTTTTTGTTTTTATTGATCCTATAACATTACATAATTTTACCTTTAGACAATAGAAATTGGAGAAGATGAACGAGACGACACGACTACGATTTAGATGCTTATATTTTTTAGGTTTTGTTTTTAGTACAATCTTTAGGTATTAGGATTAGAGAATATGTATAATAGTATTATTTGAATCATATTTGGAAAACTCTGTAAAAAAACAAATCATATTTGGAATTTTTTTAAAATATATGGAAGTTAAGAAAAATTGAAAAACAAAACTTTAACTAAAATTTACAATATGTTAATATACATATATATATATATATATATATATATATATATATATATTGGTTATCGGTTTGGTTGGTTTAAATCCAAACCAAACCAAACCATTCGGGTTGAGTAAAACATGAATCAATTGGGTTATGTAAAGAACACGGTTTGGTTTGGATCGGTTTAACTTCAGTTGGATCGGTTTGGTTTGGTTTGGTTTGGATTTTTTGCCTACCCCTATTTAAAACAAATGTAATATAATATTAACTTATTAAATATTTACGTGTGGTACAATAGTAAAAGTTGAAAGATCATAATTGATGTCTTTCAATAGTATATATATATATATATATATCAACCATGGTTGGTAAAAAAAAAACGACTTTTCCATAAAACATGAGGATTAGTTTAACTTGGATTTAATAAAAATAATCCTTTTCAGCTAATCAAAACCCCAAACGTAAGGAAGCAAAAGTCATTTACGTTTACACTTGAGAAATGTCCTTTTTTTTTTATCAAAGAGAAATGTCATATTAATCATACAATAACCACACACTTGTACGCTATTTATTCAACACGTTAAAAGGCTATAGAGCACATAGCAGAAGTTGTATGGAGAAAAAAGCTCCGTTGAATCTTTAAAATCTGCTCCATTGACTCAGAGCCAAAAAAAAACAACAACATCTAATAAGTCTTTAAGCGACCAAATCAACTTTAAACCATATAATATTAATAAAATAATCTCATGATATATGCTCCAGCAAAATGGGATTGCTCTTTATATCTACGTACAATCTCATGATCTTTGCCCCAGCAAAATGGGATTCATCTCTTGTTCGATAATACATCTTTTTCTTGTTCTCCAACTACAAACACTTCTTGTTTCTTCTCAAAATATTATAAACGGATCTATTCCCCTCGGAGAATCTCTCACAGCTTCAGAATCACAACAATTCTCTAGCTCATGGCGTTCCCCTTCCGGTGACTTTGCTTTCGGGTTCCGCAAGATCCAACCTAACGATGGTTTCACTCTCTCCATATGGTTTGACAAGATTCCTGACAAAACCATCGTGTGGCATGCACAAGCGGTCAATACAACAACCGGCCTTGTCCCTACCGGTTCGAACGTTACACTAACCGCAGATCGTGGTCTGGTTCTCACTGACCCTCGAGGTCAACAGCTCTGGAGTAGTTCTCCACTCCCTCCAAGTAATGGCTCTGTTTCCAAAGGGCGCATAAATGACGCTGGAAACTTCGGTCTGTTAAGCGAAAGGACTGAGGATTCTGGCGAGTTTTTGTGGTCTAGCTTTGCATATCCCACCGACACTCTATTACCTACGCAGGTACTTTTATCTAGTATCTTGTTTCTTTTTTTTTTGAAACACTCTAGTATCTTGTTTTTGTCTGCGTTTTTACAAGATGTATTAGCAGCATCGAATATGAGATTCAAGAGGTCATAAACGTTTTTTATGTCAATTTTAATAAATAAATATTTTTAACAATAATTTAAGACATGCATTTTGATGTATAATAGTTCTTTAAAATTTAGATATTAATGTGAATGTTTTTATCCGGGTTTTCAAGAACCGGTTCTGTTAATATTAGAATGTAACTTTTGTAATTTGAAACAAGAACATATAGAGTTTTTTTTTTTTTAAAAGAGAAAAAAAATTGCCTTATTAGGAATTTCACATCTAAAATGAAAAAATGAGATAAGAACTACAGTAATATATACATAATATCAACACATTCATCACCAAATGGTTCTGATTTCTAAAGACGTTTAGGTTACAATCTATAAAACTGTTGTTTATATAAAACACGATCTGATAAAGAAGTGTCTAGTAGGCATTTTGCCATTCAAGTTTAATTTTCGTTAGAAATTACTATTTACATTGTTTGGGTTTCCGACAAATAGGCTGTACATTATGTTTGGAACAATTAAATCCAGGACCGTGCCTCATATAAGTCAGCTAAAGCTATTGCTTTAGGCCATATTTTTTTAAAAAAAAATTTGGGCCACATCTAAACTTCGTATATAGTCTTTTTTATTTGTTTCCATTTTTATGTAATAGCTATCAAAACAATAAAGGTAATTTAACCTTTTGTTAGTTTCTATTTTTATGTTATAGTTATCAAAATAAAATTAAAAGGAAATTTAATATTTTATCAAATGTAAAGAAACTTTCCAGCCATCACTATAAATAACCTTGACCCTCTTCATAAATACACAAGGATAATTTATCTTTGATCACTGACTTGTTTTATATCTATCTATAGCGATTGAATTTGATTTGAAAATCTGGTATTTCTCAAGTTCTCTGTTTCTTTAAATATTATCTTCTTTGAATGGGTTGTCAATGATATCTATTGAAAAAGATATGGTTGATAAATTTGATTACGAAAAGATTATGGGCAAATTTGCCGGAAGAAAAGCTAGAAGATCTGTTTTTCAAAAATAAAATTGTATTGATATATTACAGTTTTTGTCATTTTAAAATTGTAATAATATTTTATTTTACTATATGAGGCCACATTTTTTTATAATGCTTTAAGCCACCAAAATATTCGGCACGGCACTGATTAAATCCCATACTATCATAACTTGTCGTCAAAAGCTGTATGTTAAGGATCGATGTTGATGATGACACAGGGCATAGAAGTTGAAAGCAATCTCTCATCTCGCTTGACGGAGAGAAGCTTCAGAAAAGGAAGGTACAGACTACGTCTAGGTAATGATGGAGATCTACAGCTGCTCACTCTCAACCCCGAGACACTTTTAGAATCAGATATCTACTTTCCGTACTACGCAAGTAATACAAAGAATCAGAACCCCGGGACTCGATTAGTTTTCAACGAGTCAGGCTACATGTATGTTCTTCAAAGAAACAACTCAAGATTCTATCTCAAACAAGACGTTCCCGTATCTTCTAGAGACTTCTACCACCGTGCTGTTCTACATTTCGACGGTGTTTTTGCTCAATACTATCATCCCAAGGGGGGAGATGGTGGGTGGCGATGGGTTTGGTCTCAGCCTGAGAATATATGCGCTAAGAACTTTGGAACGGATCTTGCTGCTAACGAGGTTGGGAACTTGGCTTGTGGGTTTAATAATATATGCAGTTTAGGAGATAACCAAAGGCCAAGATGTGAATGTCCTGAGCGGTTTGTATTGAATGATCCTAGCGATAGCTATGGTGATTGCAAGCCAGATTTCGAGATGCAGACTTGTAGACCAAAGAATAACCAAACTGATCTTTACGAGTTTGTTACTTTGGAGAAGACGAATTGGCCATCTGGTGATTACCAGAAGTACTCAAACTATGATGAAGAGAGCTGTAAAGCTTCTTGTCTTAACGACTGTTTCTGTGCTGCGGTCGTTTTCAGAACCCTTTGTTGGAAGAAGAAGTTTCCCTTGTCTTATGGTCACAGATCTCCCACCGGTGGAAGCGATACGTTCATTAAGGTTCGAAAACTCACTGCGGATGTTCCGAATACTGGAAGAAGAGGCAAAACACGTGACGGGTTGATCATCACTTGTTCTGTTCTGCTTGGAACTTCAGCTTTGGTGAACATCATATTACTTTATCTGAACAGAAACAAGAAGAAGATGACGAAGAAACCGAACCAAAGAAGATATACCGGTGCTGCTACAGCCACTGCAAATGATCTGAATCTGAGAGTTTTCACGTACAGAGAGCTCGTGGTGGCTACAGGAGATTTTGTGGAAGAGCTTGGGAGAGGAGCGTTTGGGATAGTTTACAAAGGGGTTTTAAAAGGTTCAGGTGATTCTGAGGTTAACGTAGCTGTCAAGAAACTAGACCGTGTTGCTCAAGAAAGCGAGAAAGAGTTCAAAAATGAGGTCAAAGTGATTGGTCAGATCCACCACAAGAAGCTAGTGAAGCTAATTGGCTTCTGCGACGAAGGGCAGAGCCGCTTAATCGTCTACGAGTTCTTACCTAATGGGACGTTAGCCGGTTTTCTCTTCAGGCGTCCAAGACCTAGCTGGGAAGATAGAAGGAGAATCGCGGTGGAGATTGCACGTGGGATCTTGTATCTACACGAAGAGTGCAGCGAGCAGATCATACATTGCGATGTAAAACCGCAGAACATTCTCCTAGACGAGTATTACAATCCTCGGATCTCGGATTTTGGTTTAGCCAAGCTTCTGATGATGAACCAAACGCATACGCTCACCAACATCCGCGGAACAAAAGGTTATGTGGCGGCAGAGTGGTTTAGGAACAGTCCCATTACTTCCAAAGTTGATGTCTACAGCTACGGAGTCATGCTTTTGGAAATCGTGTGCTGCAAGAAAGCTGTTGATCTCGAGGATAATGTGATTCTTATCGATTGGGCGTACGATTGTTTCCGGCAAAGGAGGTTGGAAGATCTGATCAAAGATGATTTGGAGGCGATAGACAATATGGACTTGGTGGAGAAATATGTGAAAATAGGGATATGGTGTATACAAGAAGAACCCGGGAAGAGACCTAACATGAGAAATGTAACACAGATGCTTGAAGGTGTGGCTCAAGTTAATGATCCTCCAAACCCTTGTCCCTATAGTACTTTCACCTCTGATGAGTCTTAAGTCTAATCTTCCAGTGTCATGTATTTGATTTCTATATGTCCTTAATTATACTCTATGTATCGAATATTTTGTAGTATCGTATAATTTAATCTGAGCATTATGTTTTGGTCCGATGACGAATATGATGAATGTAAACCGAATTCTGAGATGCAAACTTGTGAACCAGAGGATGTAAAAGAAAACTTGTGAACCAGAGAATAACCAAACCTTAACTAGGAATCGACAAAATATTAGTGAAATTTGATTCGATCCATTATTCGATCCAAAAAATTCAAATATCCGTAATTTTATGGTATGGAGTAAAGCGAATCAATATTTAATATCTCTTAAAACTACGTCTATTAATATTTTTAAAATGAATATCCAATTTCATATATATTATATGTATATATACATACATGTAAAATGATTTATACTTATTATAGAATTACTATTTTTCTATATATGTTTTAGAATATTTTATTTACTAAATTAATTATTTAGTTATTAAAATGTTTTAAAGTATGTAAATTTTTTATTCTAGTTATAAAATATTTTATATTAAATTTTAGATTTTTCAAATTTTTGAAAATATATTTTTACAAATCAAATTATATATCTGGTAAAAATATATATTTTATCGAATATTCAAATACCAAATATTTTGAATAGGTGTAGAACGGATTAAATCAAAAATATATTAATCTAGAAAAGCGAAGTAAAACGGACTGAATTAAATTCAAATACTTTAAAAAATTTTGGATATGCACATCCACAAATACAGATGCAAATCATTACGAAATTATACTTTGTCGAAAAGAGAAATTCATTACGAAATTATAACATTACAAAGGACAAATTGGCCTTAAGGGGATTACAAGAGGTACTCACTATAATGAAGAAAGTCGTAAAGATACTTGTTTCAAGAACTGCTTAATTTGTGGAGCCGTGGTGCTTGGATCGGATTATGTTGGAAAAAGAAATATAATTGTCTTTGTGCATGTGAGGTCCCGATGGTGACCGACCATTTTTTCATCTGAATTACAATAATATTATAATTATGAAAATAAGTAATAGATAATGCTATCAATCGCCGGGTCTTTGTGTAAAAGCTTATGATAATATAAATATCTTTTAGTGTTAAACAAAAAGATAATGCTATCAATCCATAAGATCGTATGATATACTATATGCGAGACAACTAATGGTTTTATTTGCATTATGTTTGTGATTTTTCATTATATTATTTTTAATATGCAGATATTATATAATTTAAAATTTCACTATTCTGAAATAAATACATTAATAAACTTTTAAAATAAGTATTTGACTAAAAAGGTTTAAAGATTCTTCCACAAAAATTTAAAATTGACCTAATGATGATCGATGATGCTGATGCTGTCTATTAATCCGATGGCCAAATCGTTCATAAACCAAACATACATCAACGACTTTACAAACTGCACATCAGTTTAAAACATGCATCGCCGTTAATTTTGTTTTGAATAATTCTTGCAATTGTATAATATCTGCATATTATACAAAGATTCTTCCACAAAAATTTAAAATTGACCTAATGATGATCGATGATGCTGATGCTGTCTATTAATCCGATGGCCAAATCGTTCGTAAACCAAACATACATCAACGACTTTACAAACTGCACATCAGTTTAAAACATGCATCGCCGTTAATTTTGTTTTGAATAATTCCTCTCAATTGTATACGCTGGTTCTGATCATCACGTGAAGTGACTAATATATCTGATAGTTTAATCCAGAGTACGTGTTAGTCCATAATTCTTGCATCTGTCATCAAATATATTAATCATGGTATATTTGGTTCTATAATGCAAGGTAAACGACGAATAGATACAAGAGTTATGGTTTGAACAAAAAAGGTTACAAGAATTATGGTCTAATTGTATGATTGACCTCCACTCTATCACAAAATGTGATTCTACCATTTTAACAAAAAAAAAAATTGTGATCCTGAGATTTTAGTGTAAACTGTTATTGTTACTAGTATAAAATTGAGATTTCACTATTACTTATTTGTATAACATATTACTATACCATAAACCTATAATATGTAAAAAGAGAAAAGTCAATTTTACAGCTAAGTAAGTTAACAGTGAATGTGTAAGTATGTTTTAGCTTTTGGAAATCATGTGCTGAACGAAAGCTGTTGATCTCTAGATGACAATGTGATTCTCATCGACTGGGCGTACGATTGTTTCCGACAAAGGAGGCTGAAAGATCTGATCAAAGACGATTTAGAGGCACTAGACAATATTCACTTGACGGAGATATATGTGAAAATAGGGGTATGGTGTATACAAGAAGAACCAGGGAAGAGACCTAACATGAGAAATGCAACACAGATACTTGAAGGTGTGGCTCAAGTTAATGATCCTCCAAACCCTTCTCCCTATAGTACTTTCACCGGTGATGAGTATAATCTTCCAGTGTCAGGTGTTTGATTTATATATGTTGCTTG
Organism: Brassica nigra; assembly: GCA_016432835.1. NCBI lineage: Eukaryota > Viridiplantae > Streptophyta > Magnoliopsida > Brassicales > Brassicaceae > Brassica > Brassica nigra. Next base: position 6,437,318 of record CM028247.1, on the reverse strand, counting down.
ATTAGACTCTTTGAATCGAATACGGAATACTTTGTAGTATCGTAAAATTTAATTTAGTTATTATGTTTTCGTCCGAGTGACGTGTAATGATGACTGTAAACCGGGTTTCGAGGTGCATACTTGTGAACCAGAACTAAATCGCAACCGCAAAGACAGATGCAAATCATTACGAGATTATCAATACTATTAAAACAGAAGAACTTTTTATCTACTTACAAATAGTCTATGTTGGACCATAACATTTAATTAATTTCCTATTATTTCTCATACTTAGTTATAATTGAATATATTCCATATCTAACCTATTATTTTAATATTTCAAAACAAGATATCTAAAAATATATTCTCAAGGATCTTTTTTAAGATTGCATTTTAATAATATATTTTAATATCTTTTATTTATAATTTAAATATACATCTCTTTTAATATTTACTTTTAATAGTAAAATTCGTAATTAATATCAGCTATAATAATAGAATAATATTAATTCATTTTTATTTATAGAATAAGAAATAACATCTCCATAATATTTATATACATATTTTATATTCATAATTAAATTACTATAACAGTTAATAAATATAAAGTAACTTAATACATTTATCTACTTATACTTCACTTAATTATTATTAAATATATACTCTAACCTAAAATTAAGGAATGAAATAACTAATATATTATTTTTAAAATAATGAATAAAATTTATAAACTCACTAAATTGAAGTAAACAATCAATTATCTTTGATTTAGTGATAAAGAAAATTATATACCTACTAATTCATAAATATACAACTGTATTTTAATACAAATGCATGAAATACATAATAATGTAATTCTTATAGATATATTATTAAAATTAGATATATATATATATATATATGATAAAATAAATATTAATAGTTTGTTACTATTAATATTTAATGATATGATGAAACATGTTATTATTGATATTTTTATGAGTATAGTTTTACTGGTTACTCCAATAAATAGGTAAAATATTTACCAAATATAAAACTAATTGAAGAAAACATAAAATATACTTTAATTTATGCTTGACCATTCAGGTACCTGTTGGAATACGGGTTGGGTATTTTGAATTTTGGTTCTAATTTATATCACCTACTAGGTCCCATTATGATAAATTTGTAAGTACGGATCGGGTTCGACATAACATATCGGCATTAGTTTAATTTAATTTTTAGCAATATTAACTCATACAAAACATACAGCAATTTAACTTTTAGCAATATTTATTGTTTATCTAAACTCTCGATTTTAAATATTAACGATCGAATGAATAAATATAAATCGCGTATCATAATCTGGCTTTAAAACATTAATACTACGTAACAAAAAAATATGGAGGCGAACAATGAACTTATAAATATCTAATGTCACAATTATAATCATCAAAATGCAAACTTTTAATATTGAAACTAATCTCAGACATTAAACAAATGTATAAAACATTACATAAATGTATAACAAAATATTCCTTTGAAAGCTGGTCAAACTCTAGTAACATTATTAAAAAGGACACATTGGCCGTCAGGGGATTACAGGACGTACTCAAACTATCATGAAGAAAGTTATAAAGCGACTTGTCTCAAGGACTGTTTTGTTGGAGCCGTGGTGCTTGGATCGGGTTATGTTGGAAGAAAAAAATTTACACTGTCATGTCATCCGAATGTTTTTTTTTTTTTTGAGAATAGACCCGAACGTTTATTTCCATCTAAATTATTCTAATATTATAAATTATGAAAATAATTAAAATGATAATTACATAAAGGCAATAATATCCTTCCATCAGAATTTAGAATATGCATTGACACACATTTATCCAGAACTAAAGAATCAAAAACTGAATTTCGGTTTGGATTTAGATTTTATCAATTATCTGAGCGAATTCATATCTATATAACCAAAAAAACTGAAACTAAACTGAAACCAAACTGAAAACGGATTCCTATAATATAGTTTATATACTTATAAATATCAGGTATATTTAGTTTTAAAATAATCAAATAATTTAAAATATTATTTATGAACTGAAATATCCAAAAAAGAAAATTACTAGAATACTTTTTATCTAAAATATTTAAAATTATCTGAATTATCCAAATCTGTATCCAAAATATGATATTTAATCTGAAAACCCTAATTTTTTACTTTTTAACCTGAATTATCCAAGAAATCGAAACTGAACCGATTCAAATGAGCTTTGAAATTACCTCGGATATTAGTTGGCTCCCAACTTTGTTACCAGAACCCAGGATCAAAATAACTGAACCAAAATCGAACCAATTTTTTTAAATATACCAACGGATTCTAAATCTGTAAAACAGAAAAAAGAACCAAAATAGAAGTAGACCATATATAACTATAAAAACTTTTACGGATTGTTCCTCAAGTTTACTAAATTAATGGGTTAATAACCTTCTTTATTTTCATAAATACAAAATTATGTTCATTTAAACTGTAAAATATTAATATTCAATTTATATAATATGTAAATAAAATATAATTAATCTGTCAATGTGTTATTTTAACACACATTTATGAATAAGCCCAATACAGTGCTAATACAACAAATATATGATAAGAAATATGGGTAATATAGTTAACAGTTCAAAAATAAAATAAAATAAATTTTAATATGGAGTTACTGTGTTTAGAAGTACTCTATTAGACAATTATTTAATAGACTAAATATTAAATATATATATATATATATATATCACTATTTATACAAAACAAATATTTATTTACAAAAAATATCTTTGTCGATACCCAGATCAAGTTATAGTTCATGTTAATACTGCAGTTTATTAATCAATATTGTCTAATAAAAAGAACTAAAAACTACCTAAAAGAGATGAAATAATTTATTTAATAATTTTGCATCACCGTAAACTATGTGAGATAAATAAATTATTTCATCTCTTTTAGGTACTTTTTAGTTCTTCTCTTTTGTATACGCCGGTTCTGACCATCATATGATGTTCCTAATCTTCTTGATAGTTTAATCCTACAGTTAGTGTTAGTCCATGATTCTTGTATATATCATCAAATAAATTAATCAGTGACTAAACTATTTGGTTCTATAATGCATAGATACAAGAATTATGGTTTGAACAAAAGAGTGACAAGAATTTTTGTCTAACTGTATGATTAGCCTTCTCCATTCTATAAAAATGTGATTCTACCTTTTTAACAAATAAAAAATTGTGGTCTTGAGATTTTTATAAGTTTCAAATTGCGATTTCAAAATTATATAATATTTTCGAGATTACGTGTAAAATTATGATTATACCATAAAATTATGATATGGAAAAATAAATAAAAAGCAAATTTACAATTAAACTGTGAATGTGTAAGTATAGTATATGATTTTGTAGTGTAATTTGTTTTCTAAATACAATTTTAGAATTTGTCATGTCACAACATGCCGATTCATTGATAAGACCATTAGAAACATCATATCTTCTCTTCGTTACCGAAAGTCGGTCTTCTACAGCGACATGATGCAGCGACGACTTGCAAGGACTACCCCTCCGTAATTAGTTCTCTGTTTCCTATAAAAAAAAAAGTTGTGTTCAATTTCTGAAAGCACAAACCTTAGTTGGCTGTATTTTTTTCTTTATTGATAATCGATTTAAAATTACAACAACAAAAAACATGCCAGCATATTCTATTAATTCATGAAGATGTGATTTTCAAGATTTTAAAATTATTAAAAAGTAATAATAGCATACGATTGCGGTTCTTCAATACGGTTTAAGGAGTATATTCTTTTCATTGTTAAAGCATAAATGAAATCATCCCTACTCATATCAGATCGCATTGTCGTCTAAAACAGAGTATAAGAATACAAGGTTATAGACAACACATCTTCTAACCACTATAGTGTATTAATTAACTAATACTTTAAGGGAGGCATGATTGTATATATCTAAACGGAATCAAAATTCAAAATAATTGAAAAGCCAGTACTGTATGTTTTGTTTTTATCGAAAGAACGGATTGTTGTTATAGTCCAAATCATCGTCTGTATACATCACGCCGTTTATTAATTGATTTTTAGATGCTTTATATTTAGTTATTTTACAATTTTCTCATACCTCTTTCATAACGTGCTGTAATTATCGTAATATATTCCAAGAATTATTCAACTGGAAAACAAAATGAAATGTATTTTTTCTTGATCCAACTATAAACTAATAAACTAAAACAAAACTCTACATCTTTCAGTTTATTACTTTAATATATAGCTGTTAAAATAATGTATCTTGTAATAAAAAGTACGCTAACCGTTTTAGTAAAATATTCCCTCTGTTTTTAAAATATCCATGTTTTAGAAAAAAAATTTGTTTCAAAAAGATACATTTTTTACATTTTCAATACTTTAATTAATGAAAAATTGTACATTTCCAAAAATATAATTGTATTTACTAAAATCTTATTAGTTCAAAATTATGGGGAATTGTTAATTAACAAAAACAATGCATTGGTAAATAAAATTTTATGTTTTTTCTTAATAAGTGTGAAAAATCTAAAACATGAATCTTTTAGAAACAGAGGGAGTAGTAAGATTAAATTATTTAAGTTGCGAATTATTTTCTTGGAAAATTCGATGAAGAAAAAAATAAAATAATGAACTATTATAAAATTGTATATTGTAATAAAACAGACATTTACTTATTATGTATAGTCAACTACCGTTGAAAAGATAGATTGGTAATTTCAAATATGTTGAGAATTACTCCATAAATTATGAAGCAATAAGCTATATTTCACGAAAATATATGTAATTTTTCCAATTACCTTTTTCAACCTTATAACTAACAAACTATTTTTCTTATCTGAGCGGAAAAATGCATTAAACATGCGCTATACACCAGAAGTGGCAGCGGGCCTCGTACATCACGTGCTGTGGTGATGCAAATCAAGCATTCAGAGACTTTTTTTTGAAGTATTATTCCTAAAGCAAGAGATTCGAGTAATAACCATCACAAACATCATAGATAAACCAGAGACTTATTAAAAAATTTGTTGATTTTTAAAAATTTCTTAGAAATATTTTATCATTAAATATGTATTTTAATAAGTACATACTGTTTTTACCCTTTGGAAACTGTCATAGTTTTTTTTTTGGTCGAAAGGAAACTGTCATAGTTTATTTTTATAAAAAGTTGTATTAAATTTGTTTGATTACATCTTATTAAGAGCTTTATAAAATCAATTATAACAATACTAGGAAAAATGAATTTCCAAAATGATTTGAACAAATATAAAGCTAATTAGAGATAAAAAATATAAGATTAGAAAATTAATATATATATATATATATATATATATATCTGATAATTATTTTATATTAGTTGAAAAATTAAAGTTGTTCAGTCACTATATAAAGTTTTATGATAGTCTAATACTCTCTTGGATAAACGTTTAAAACAATGTTTCATATGAACCGTATTTTTATACAGTTTCATATGAACCGCTTTAATTATGGTACTCGTTGATAATTATAGTAAAAAAAAATTTGTAACTGTATAGTAAATTATTATTATAATTTTATTCTATGTTCAGCCAAAAAATAAATCAAATAAGTATTATTTTAACTATTTCTGCTAGTTATCATATTCAAAAAGAAAAGAAAAACGTATACTCTTGATGTAGGACAGAATATGATTCACGCTATTTTTTTCGTTTAATTTTTTTTTCCATCTACTTTTCACCTTTTATTTATTTTTATATTTTATTTTTTTATTTATTTTCTTACTCCTCCGAAAAATAGTTACTTTCTTATATATACCTGAAGTGTGCTATGCATAACATATATAATGATTCTCGAATGCTATTGCTATATGCATATACTCGTATGAATGAGTGTAACTAAATACCGTAGTAGTTTACAAAAAAAAAACTGAATGCCGTAGTAATATTCGTATGTATTTTTATTTTTTACTTAACGTATATATTTTGTGTAAAACAAAATCTGCAACGATTGCGCATTCACGTGAACCTGCCCAGAAAGTACTCGGAGTAGACGATCACGTTATCTTTGTCATACTATAATATTGAATACGGAATGGGTGGGTTCAAGCCTTTGTCAAAAAAATAAATAAAAAATGGGCGGCTTCACGTTTTCGGGAATATAGCAGTCTAGCAAAATAATTAAAAAAATTTCTGATAATTGATCTGAATAAGAAAGATCACTTTACAGTAAATTTTCATCTCGGATATAGATATATTACCAATAATTTTGAGAGTAACTAATGTCTTAGTCTTCCTTCCCGGTGGATATTGCCATCTGAAGATTATAATGTGGTGAACCGTGAAGTGGTGATCGCAATAAATTTAGAGCATTCAAAATAATTACCTTAATCTTTAGAAATTCACTTTCCTAAAAAAGTAATATTTTCACTGGTTTACTTTATTTTTTTATTTTAAAATATATAGTGATTTAATTCATTATTAGTTATTAATAACATCTTCTACCTTATATTTACTAATTTATTTAACTATTTTGTTTTACAATGATCTAATAAAGAGAAATTGTTAGAACTACCACAAGTTAAGTACCACTTTTCAAAAATACCACCAATAAAAAAAATACTAATATTTAGGTTTAGGTTTTAGTGATTATTGTTTAGGGTTTAGTATTAAGGGATTGAGGTTGGGTTTATAAATGTTCTCTAAATATTTTAAAAAATTAGTTTATTGTTATTTTATCACAAATTTAGGATATTTATAAAAAATAGTCATTCATTAATGGTAAATTTTGAAAAGTTGTATCAAACTTGTGGTGGAATTGAAATTTCCTAATATATAAAAAATAATATATATAACAGTTATGAATATAAATTAAGAAAACTATATGGAAAAATTACTCAAATATAACTAAATAAATAAAGAACATTAAATTTTCTTTATATATATATATATATATATATATTTCTCCTGCAAATGAACCAAAGTGTTAGGAAGTAAGAAATGGATTTTTTATTCTATATTCTTCTAAATTGAAACAATCTTTAAAATGGATATTTTGTCTTTTGACATCAAACATCTAATTAGATGAAAATAGTAATATTTGTAAAGTTAATTGAATAAAATTAATGCATAAAATTCATTTAAGCACGAAAATAAAACCATATTAAAGTCAAGAATTAACTTATAATTAGAAAATGAAGATATGAACATTGTTAATTTATTAAAGTAACATAGTTCAGTGTTTCGTTTTAAACTAAGAAATAAACTTCACTAGAACCACACTTTCTTTAAAATAAAATAAAGTAAATATGAATAACTATTGGCGATAATATCCAAATACCAATTCGTTTTGGAGATGAAATACAAAATAATAATTTTAATAGATGTGTAGTTAGCCAAAATATGTATCATATACCTTTTATAAGTATTATTGTGTTATTTTCTCAACTTAAATTTTGCATAATGTATATTCTTGATGAAAGTATAATTAAGAATTTTAAATTAAAATGTTTATCTATGCCGACAGCTTTAATTAAACAAATGAAAAAGGTTCTATGGCCGTGCAATTCTTTTGTTGGAAAGAATATTCTGATTAATGTCCATGGAGGATAGATGTTTGAGATATCGGTTTTAAAATGGTGGCAGCCCGAAACAACAACCAGTGGTGGCACCGGAGGAGGTAATTCGCTGGATTGGCTGAAAAGAAAAATTAGCCAAATTAGCCACCTTTATCAAAAAACGAGAAGAAAAATTAGCCATGAAGAGACCGGTGATGGATGATATGTCACCATCAGGTACAAAAATATATTTTTAAATGATATATCAGGAGAAAACACCCATTAAAACCATGAACTTTCAAATTAAATAAAAAATACTTCCAATTTCTGTTTTAGCTAAAAAAAAATTTCAATTTTCAAATATTGGTCATTTTAACTATCATATTTTGTTGACTCGTCCATTTAAGAAACCTGAATAGTCAACTGTTAAACTAAATGGAAAAACAGACATCTGTTAACTTTTTAAACAAAGTTATTTTAAAAATTGATTAAACATTAATCAAACAACATAGTTTTGTTTTTGTAAACACTTAAAGCATCTTTTTGTGAAACCAGAACCTTAAATCGATTTCATCTTCCTCGTTTTCGAGTGAGGAATATGAAGTCGATCTAGGACTTTAGTTTCGCGAAAGAGATGCTTTAAGTATTTAAAGAATCAAAACAATGTCATTTGACTACTTTTTAAAACAATATTGTTTAGAGAGTGAACAAACATCTATTTTTATAATCGAGTTTAACAGTTGACTATTCAAGTTTCTTAAATGGCGAAGTCAACAAATTATGAAAGTTAAAACGGTCAATATTTGAAAGTTGAACATTTTTTTAGCTCAAAAATAAGTTGGAAGTTTTTTTTGCTTTCATTTTAAAGTTCGGGGTTTTAATGGTTGTTTTCTCGATATATCACCTACATTTAAATATATGATTCTATTTTGTTCTCCCATTCATTATATTCAATAAGTTCTATGTTTCTATATTTTCAAAAGTTTTTTTAGTTAACTAACATATTCAAAATATAAGTAAGAAAATGACTAATCTACTAGTTTTCAATTTTTTTTGCTAACAACTTTATCTAATTTAATTTTAATTCCTAAAAGTTATTCAGGTATATTTACTATTCGTCCGATATGCTAGCCAGACCAACTTTATCTTTAATAATAGAGCTAATTTTCGGTTATGAAATTAATTTTAAATTAATTAATGATAAATTTACTTGAATAGAGTAAAATTATATAATCCATCTCTTTGAAATTAAGTATCGCTGCAAAGTGAAAAACAAATTTTAAAGAAATGTTATGATTTCACTGAAGTTTTCTTATATGAATTTATCTTTTTGCCCTAATTACTTTTTGAAAAAATAATATTATAAAATTTCAAAAATTAAAAAGGAAAAACATGATATTGAACTAATTTTTTAATTTGTGTGAAGAAATTTTTTAAAGTATCTAATTTAAAACAGAGAAAATATATAATAAATACATCTGATAAAGTTTTGTATAGTCAAATAATATATATATATAATAAATAATAAATATGATTGATAATGATATATATGTATAATCGAACATACTAGTATAAATACAATCTTCTTATCAATATATATATATGCATATATATATAAGTAAATAATTACATAAATTGAAAGCCAAGTGTATTATGATTTTTACAATTTATATTTATATCTAGTAAATTGTTTTAGAATCATTACTAAAATATGTAAAAATTGGATTCGTATACGAAGCAGATGATAAAATGCTCAACTAAATTGTATAGGTTGTTTATTCTAGTGGTAGACTATAGTTACGCTGGATCTTTGAAGGTGCAAATGGCAGGTTGTGTTTGAAAGAGCACTTCATGAATAATTAAAGTTCATGTACATTTGTCGGATAGTTCAAAACTTCGAGCAGTTTTTATAGAATACTAGGTAATTACCCGCGCTACGCTGCGGGATGGAAAGCTAATTTGATAATGTAATTTCGATAACTCTTGATAGTGTATCAAATTTGCTTAAATAATTTAAAAAAAAAAAGCAGTGACAAAAAAAACAATTTCAAAAAAGCATACACACCAATACGTATCATAAAAATTTTGTCCTATAATGATCAGCGTTGATAAGCTGCCATTTAAGGTGTGATTTATTTCTTCTATGGCTATCAAGAGTTGTCTTTAGAAGATTCGAGCTGATCATGTTACATTGGTGATTATTTTATAGAAAACTCACCAAAATCCTCTTTAATAAGATGTGCTAGCATGAAACGGTATACCTTATACGTACAATATACGTTCACACTTTAGCTTTTACAGTGCCTTTTATTCCTCTAAAATATATACAACATTGGCATATGGATCAAACATCAACCTGAGTTTGAAAACAACAAAGATATGAAAAATGTTTTTTTTTTTCAAAAGAAACTCTATGATCTACATAATAGTTTCAAGCAGGAAAAAGAAGAACACATTCCTTTCTCTTTGTTTTAGAAAAAGGAAAATTGTAAAATCATGCAGCAAGCAAATGTTGTAACAGATGAAGTCCTTGTCAAAAGAGTAATTCCATTTCCAGAATCAGTTCTCATGAGTCATGATTCACGGAGAATCGTGTGCAGAGGTGCTAAAACTTGAATCCTATTAAAAAGTAAAAGAAATTTTAGTTTTCTTATTGTCTATTTATTTTTCGTATACTGACAATAGAAAGTAAATCCTTGATTAAAATATCAAACTTCTCTAATTTCATTCCTAATGTGCACATGACGTATAGGAAATCTTCTTCTAACACTTTCACAAGAAAGTCTAAAAGACCTAAACACATTTCCAACACTAAGAGGAAATGTGTACACAGCCTCCTTAAAGTTAAAGGTAAACATTGTGACTACATAGATCATGGCAAGCAAACAAAAAATCAAAACCAGCAAAAAAGAAGGAATATTAGAGATTTCATCCTTAAATTCTGTCAGAGGATAAAGCTTCACCATTAACTCTTAAGGCTATCAAAATCACACATGTTACTTTCTCTTTTGCTTACTTCTTCGATGTCTCTCACATTTAGACATGGGAAACATAAAAAAGAAAAAAAAACTTACAAACTGTGGTTAATCGGGCCTCCTCATGGTCCTAGACTGCAATTTTGAAAGGCAAAGATTCATTTCATACATTACACAGTAAAGAAAAATGAGGTTGTATTACAAAAGCTTCAATACATAATTCAATTGGTCCAAGTGAAATGGCTAACTCTTAATATATATAATTTGACTCAGCATGCGAGTATCTATTTTGGTTTGTGTTTTTGAAATATATTGTTTTTGTTCAGGTTACTGTATTTTTCCATGTCCATTATTACAAATCTAAGCTTTAGGATTTGGTTGATAGAAATGAGGACACTGTAACGCTAAGAACCTCAGATCATAACTCATGAAAAATCTTATAAAATTTTGATAAAGTCTATTATAACAAATTCAGACGATTGGTCAAGACTAAAGAGAAACAGTAATAGTACACTTGTAACTTCTATTACAAAATTCATTGTTCATGTTATATTTTTTGTCATTTGCATTGAATGTTTTTTGAATCAAAAAGAAAGGCACATAAAATTTATCATCCTCCCTATTTCAATGACATGCTTATAGGAAAACTAACATGCTTGTCCTAAGGCTACTAAAGTAATACCAATTTTATAATCATGGAGCTGTTCTCCAATTTGTTTCTATCTTGTCCTCCCATCTAATGGTTGTAATATATTCTTCGGTTAATAATTTAAGAACAACAAAACGTTAAAAATTAGTATTATCTAACATTAGATCATAAATCTAACACGCACCTTGAAATTCATGATTTAAATGTTACCAATAGAAATCTGTTAGCCTAAAACAAAAATGATTAATTTGTTGGTATCTTTTAGAACTTTCTTGTCTGTCATTTCCAATTTGATATAGTATGAGAGGGAATAGCACTAATGGTAAAACTTAAGAGAGAAAACAAAGATCCTAACAAAACAGTTCAAATGAAGTAGCATAATTTGACATTGCACGCTTCTTGGCTTATGCATACTCTGTAGACTGTTTATGTATGGAGCTCAAATCAACTTCATTACCCAGATAAGAAAAATAATAAAAATATTCAACATTACCCTTTTATATATACTCTTCGCCTAAGGAAAGGGTATCTCATACTCATTATATGTTAATAAAAGAACTGTAATCTCGGTTTCAGAGGTTAGCCTGTTCAAGTCAAGATGAGAATCCTATCACTAAAAAGGTTATATCAAACACAATTGGTTAGTCTTACTGAAATGTTTTAAGGAATAAGTGACATACTTTCGATAAGCACACCGCATGCGTTCAGAGCTCTATTGTTGATGAATTTTCTCATTGTAGACACTTCATCAAAGTCCACAGCTTCAACCATAAACATGTTATTCTCAAGCATTTGTTTCCCCGCAGCAGTAGCTAGACTTGAAAAGCAGGAACTTTCGCCAGGCTCGGCCACGTAGCAGGAGAAGAGAGTGGTGAAGATCCCTGATTGGGTCTGAAATTCTTCAGCCTTTGTCTCCTTCGTTGTCTTCTTCCCTACACGACGGTAATACAGAAACCCTAAACCTCAATTCTACGAACTCTACTCATCAGCACGCACTCCTCCGTTTACACCCTCCCTCGAAACCACCGTTCACACCTCTCTCAATCCCGAACCAAACCGAATCCCCAAAACTAACTTCATCGTTGATTTGTTCAGCTCCTCCTCCGATCACTCCTCTGTCGCTTTCTTCCTCTCACACTTCCACTCCGACCACTACTCCTCTCCTCTTCGGTCCAGTGAATCGTCTTCCTCACACAACCGTACCTCGTCAAACAAATTCTACAAGTCCTGTCGCAGTTCGTCTCCCCTTTGCCTACGAATCAAAAAGTTACGATCGATGGCTCCGAGGTTGTACTCATCGATGCGAAAGAGGAAGAGAGAGCGAAGAACACATCAAATTTTTAATTTTTCTGATCGCAAATCTTGGACAAGGGAAAGGGGTGATTTTTTTTTTTTGGCAAAGTGAAAATCGTGATAGAAACGAAGAAGAGAAGGTAAAGTAGAAGACAATAACGACGTGGAGACTCGAAATGTTTTCATTAGTGTTTTAAGTTTTTTCATTTAATGACATGGCAGCTTCATATCGATTCTAAAAGCTGATGTGTCAGATGCTGGAGAGGGACTTGCCTCATTATTGTGGGGATTTTAATAAAATTTGTAACCAAGTTCGAGTAATTCATTATAAATAATAACAAATTCGAGTGATTACGATACATTTATTTAATTGTTAATTTATTCCCGCCTCGTGAAGATACACCAGACCATCACAGAGATCGATTGCGACGAAAACCAACGTGTAATTGATTTTGCTTTAGCTCGTCAGATAAAGACACCAATCTTAGAATCTAACGAACTTACAAACTTCTCCAAATCCAAATCATCTTCTTCGTTCCAAGAATCAAGAAAATGCATTTCATCACTTACGTTAACCTCAGGCGAGTCTTTGATATCTCCGGCACCGGCACCGCCGCAGCTTAATATACTCTTTAACTCTTCTATAAAGCCAACGTCATCCACATTCATATACATATCAGAGATCTCTTCGTTGCTAAAGAACTCATCGGAGAAAGAACAGTTGTCGGAGAAACCGGGAGATGTCGACGTGTTGTTGATCGGAATCGATGTGCGAGCGCTTGACGCTGACGCCATTTTGTTGAGCAGAGCGGAGGTCGAGTTCTTGGTTGGAGAATCGACGTCGCCGGAGTTCTGTGAGTCGTCGCCGATGGTAGTGGAGTTTCCTATGATGATCCCGGTTAGTATATCCCGGTTTGAATCGACCGAGTATTTGCTTGCGACGCGGTTAAGAAGCCTCGCGGAACCGGATAAACCGAGTTTATGTTTTTTTGGTTCTGAACCGGTTTGGTCGGTTGAATTAATTGGTTTGTGAGTGACTGGATCGATACCTTTCTGTTTTAGACGCTTCTTGAGATTCGTGTTCCAATAATTTTTAATCTCGTTGTCTGTTCGTCCCGCCAAACAAGTTGCTATCGCGGCCCACCTTCAATAATCAGCATTATAATATTATTGTACTATTTTCCCGAAAAAAACAGGAATATCACACTCAACAAATAGATTGATAATTTAACCCAAAAAGAGTATATCTTTATAAAGTTATGCGGAAACGATACACTTAAAAGATTTCTTTAAGTACATAACTACTTTTCAAGTTAGTTTGAGATTCAGAACACTCTATGTTGATGGGTTTTTTTCAATAATAGGAAAATGGATCCTATCTTTTACATATTATATTACAATCTGTACTCAAGGTGACATCTAGAAATAAGAAAAAAGACACCACTAAAAAGTATAAAGGGATGAATTATATAATGCAAAAAGTAATAAATAAGGAAAAGATTCTTACTTGTTACCCTTAAGAGCATGAAGCTTGATAATAATGTCGTCTTCTTCAGGAGTAAACTCTCCTCTCTTAATATCGGGTCTTAGATAGTTAGCCCATCTCAGTCTACAACTCTTCCCACATCTCTTCAGTCCTATATTCATAATATACACACATTGTAAGAAATAAGAGAAAAATAGCTGTCAATTAATTATTAAAATTCCTAATGATTAAACGATATATATATATATATATGATAAGGAAACATAAGAAAGAATTACCAGCTTTTTCCGGGAGAGTACGCCATCCACCTTCACCACGTAGTTGAAGATAAGCAATAAGCTTTTGATCTTCCTCAGGAGTCCAAGCTCCTTTCTTTATTCCCTCTTCTTTGCAACATGGTGTTCTTACCATCTCTGGTTCTTCTTCTTATTGATTCTTGCTTTTATTTGTTTATTTGATATAAAACCTAACTGAAACCCTAGCTAGAGACCTATGAAAGGAAGAAACTCTTTAAACCTCTTAAGTGAAATTAACAAGAAAAGAGATTACAAAGGATGACTAAGAGAATTTAATAGAACGCTTGATCAAAACCAAAAGACACTTGAAGATTGTACTCACTGAGACACTCTTTGGACGAGGAACACGTGAACGTGTTATCATTATATGTCGGATTCTTAAAACAAGAACAATCGGTATTCTTTTACTCTCTCTTTCTCTCGCACAGATTATAATATATAGAGATGCTCTTACATAGGCAAATTACAAGATAGGGAAAAAGAGACACATGTGTCAATTACGTTTTAATCATATAATATGTAAGAGGAAATTGTACATATTATATGATTAAAACGTAATTGACATAAGAGGAAATAAAAAAAAATAACTTTGTAAAGGAATGGTTGCGATAGCACGTTTTTATTATTTTCTTTCCTAACTAAGACCACCGAGTCATCGTAGTGCGATGCCAGGCGTGATAGTCAGATTTCGTGTAATGGTCACACGGAATTTGCATCCATGAGTTCTGACACTCTTCTGATTCTCATGCCCGTATTAGTTTGTTACTTCAGAAAAGGGAACATTGAGATTCGGGTAAAAGATTGTATTGATACTTTGGAGATACAATGGTCAAGAAAGGTGTGCAATTATACAATACAATTCATTTATCGAATCAATAAGACTATTATCATTAAAAACTATTATTTATCTTCAAAGAAAATAGTAGTCTAATTCTACTATCATTAAACTGTATATGCTAAAGTATAGTATATATGCGGCGAGTATTTCGGTCGGGTTTTCGGATATTTAGATTTTGGAAAAAAAAAATTCTTTATTTCTCAAGTTTTTTTGTATTTAAAAAATATAATTTTCATTTAAATGATTTTTTAATTATTTTTTAACAGATTGAATGATTAATAGATTTGAAGATAACATTTTAAAAATAAAAGATACTAATTTGATTATAGTTTTTAAATTTTTAATGTAATTTTTGTTAATGATGAAATATAAACATTTAACATGCATTTTAAACATTTTAAAGGAGTAAAAAATTACTTTTTTGGAATTATATGTATATATTATCTTATTTTGAACCATGTGCATAATCAATATAAATATTTTGAATAAAATTAGAAAAGTAAACTAGGGATATAGGGTTAAGGATACATATGTTCGGTTATCTTCGGATATCCATTCAGGTTCGGGTATTACCCGTTCGGGTTCGAATATCCAATCTTTCCTAATTCAATATCCGTTCGGGTATTTTACTATATCGGTTCGGATTTTGCTTCGGGTTTTCGGATCGGGTTCGGATACAAGTTTAGATATCGAGTAAAGTGCCCAGCCCTATATACGCCATAGTCATAACATATGAGTATATGTACATAACTCGTTTTAATATTATAAAACGAGACACATACTGATTTAGACATAACGTATAAATATCAGAAATTCATTCAGTAATTTTTGTAAAAAAACTTCACTACATAGTAAAAAAAAGAAGATTCCATCACAAGACATTACATAACCATGTTATAATCATAAGGCCTTCTGGGGATATTGTTATGGGATGGAATTTGAAAGAAGAAAAAAGACATGTGTTTCTAGAGGAAACAAACCAGTTCTGCATCCTTTTTTGTCAACAAAAGTCTACATCTTGATGTCGGAAAAAGGTCTACAACTTTATGCTGCAATGTTGGATATATAGGTTCACCTTTGGAGTAATTAAAGCCAATCGGCATTCAGATTTCTGAATTCTAGATAAACGTAGAGGAGACAACAGTATATATGTAATAGAAATCTTGTGTATGAGTGTAACTTAAGTCATACATCAGAAATAATTTTAGTTGGACTTGAATAATATATAAGATACTTTGGACCATTTCACTTACCGTCAATTAATTTAAAGTTGGAAACTAAAAATACTTAATATGATATCAAAACCTTTAAACCTAACTACTAAAAAGTTCAATACTTAATCCATACATTTTCTATAATTTGGCTAAAAATGGTTTATACTATCCTACCCGATAATAATGGTTTGCAAGATTAATGGTTAGACCAAAGAACGTTACTGAAATTATGTAAAAGTTGATAGGCCATTAAATTTATATCTCTAAAGAGTGTGTGGATATAAACTCTGACATCAAAAGTTTTAACCAAATAGTTTTAAGTTAGAATCAGTGGCGAGCCAGCTAGACTTTCTATGGAGGTCAATTTCATAAGAAATTTATACTATATGGGTCAATAAACTAATTATGGAACATTTTCTTAGTCTGTTTTTTTTCAAATTACAAGTAATTCAAAAAAAAAATTCACAGAGAGGGTTCGGTTAGAACCACAAAATAAATTTTATTTTATTTTCAGTTAAGTTTATATTCACAGATATTTATATAAATCTACAGAAAACAGAAAAAAAAAATCAAAATTCTAAATCTAAGCAGTTTATTAGTTTGTATAAAACTCCAGATCAACCATTTATAATGTTAATAGTCATTCACCAAAAACGTAGATGAATCTAGTTTCATGTGCTATATGTCTAATTGTATATGCAATTTTAAAAAACAACAGTCAATCTTACAAACAATGAATAACTAAAAATCATAAGTAATTAGTGCTTTCTTTACTTATTTGTAGAAGATGGATTACATCCCACAACAAAGCCAGAGGATCCGGTCGTTAAATCTGCCCAAGACATCGGCTTATCTAAGCAGCTCCCAACCAAATGACGGACTCGGCTTCAGACTACTTTACTCGGTTCATGAAGAAAACGAACTAGCTCGGCTAAAAAATTCTATTACCCGACCTAGTTACTCGGTCCAAGAAGGATCAAGCCCATTAAAGCGAGACGACCTAAGGTGAAAGAAAAAGTGAAGTTTACCTATATAATTATATAAGAACAGAAGGACTGTCAAGAAAGGGATCCAAACATTTACACATACCTGAAGGCTAGAAACAAAGATTTTATCTGTTGTTATTTCTTCGTCTTGTACTTTTTCAACCAGCTCTCCAGAGCACAGGTTTATTTTTTGTTTATTCTTCATGACTTGTAATCATTATTCTTTTCGATCTAAAAATGTTTTTGAATTAACCCAACGTTGAGTTCAGTCTTTTTATATCGATTCCGACTAATTTTCCAAAAATGAATTGTAGACTTTGTGGTACTAGTTTCATGAAAGTTGGACCTTTAAGGAATTCCATCGAAAGCTATTAAAAATAATTTATTAAAGAAATATCAAAATCAAAGTGGACGCCGGAAGGCAGATCATGATTATTCGGGGCATGAAGAAATGCCAAATGCGAAATGCCAAAAAAAAAGTTGAGAACCGAAACCACCTAGCAAAACGTTTATAATATTCGAATATGCCAAAAGCACACTTAACAATTTGCATTTAAACCCCGTATATTTCAGTTTCATCTGAAAAGGTAATAAAACTAGATGTGTGAGTTTAAAATCCAACATTATTCAACGAAGGGAATACAAATCCTTCCAATCTTGACGAAGCAAATATTCTTTTAGCAAAAAAACTACTAACAATATTTCGGATAAGCTAGTATGATGACAAAGACAAATGCAGGTATCTTATCACTAAAGGTAACTTTCTTTTGTTTGTTCTATTAAGTATTAAATATAATCTGTTCAAGTTTTTATTTTGTAATGTAAATGTCTACAAAGAAAATTATAGTTTAAAACAAAAATCAACCTTTTTCTTATTTTCAATAATTGAGAATTTTTTAATTGAGTACAAGAGTTCATTAAAATATTAATTTATTAATTTTAATTTTTATTTAAAATAATACAATGCACTGAAAAATAAAATTTAATGTACCGATTAACATTGTTTGCTTCTGAAAATTAATTTTTTGGGAAAAAATGGGGTTTAGCTCATACTTTTCAATTTGCTAGGTTTTTAGGTGAACTTAAAATACCAAATTGATTTCGTAAAAATATTTTTCCTACACAAGATTGCGGAAATCAGCTTTGGTCGTGAATCATGTGCTTTATTGTGGACCCCTCTCTGACCTTATGAACCTTTATCATTGAGTATGTGGTCCAATCCCAACAAAATATTATAAAATAAAGTTTTAAAAGATATCTTTGAGTTGGGAAATAAAGTTAGTATCATTTGCATCTTTCCAGTTAATCCGATTCGTTTGGGCTTTCAAAGTTCGTATCAAAGTGCTGTTGACGCCATCGCAGAGTCTATCTTCTGAACTCTGCTTCTGCTCATTTAATTAGTAATTGTTGATCAAAAAAAGGTTATGAGTGATATGAGCAAGGAGAGCATTTTATCCGTTAAATTTGATTTGATTTGTTATTCATCTCGATTAGATCCTAAAATTCTTGATATCTGTAAACTTTCGAATCAAAACAAATATAAAAAAAATTAATATCCGTTAAAATCAAAATAAATCACGAATATTAAAATTTTGGGAAGCGGATATCTGCTCCGATCCGATAATATATAAATACATGTGTATATCTTGATTATATATAAAGTTTTAAATGTATAAAATTATTATTTTAACAAATTATTTGATAATTTTATTCACATTGTTACTTATATAAAAGTATTACATAAAAAGAAGAAAAAAAATTTATGACAATTATAATTTTTCTTAAATTTTGTATTATTATAATGGTTAACTAAGTTATTAAAAATTACAGAATATGTAGATTCACTGCTTCTTTTAATTTTTATTTATATATCATGAAAATAAATATTTTTTAAAATAGATTTGTATCGAATTTTTAAAATTATTTGTATTAATCAAAACAGATGAGATATTCGTAAGTATTCGTAAATATCTGCAAATATTTATTTATTTTCCGGATATCCGTTTTTCCGGATATCCGTATTTTTCCAAAATAAAGCAAATCGAAAAATTAAATATTCGTAACATAAGAAACAAATCACAAATACCTTTAAAAATCCGGATATCCGATCCGTACCAACCTTAGGTATAAGTACATGAAGCATGACGTTGGTTATTCTCCTCCCGGTGCTATCACTTGTTTTTAGTGGTATTGGTACAGGGAGCTCGGTGTTAATTGGTTATTCGCCTCTCAAATTTATCACTTGTGTTTAGTGATATTGTTTCAGGAAGTATTGATGTTAAAGGCAGCTTAAGAGAATACTTTAATAGGTCCTTGTTCAGCTCAGCGATGATGAAGCTGACAATTTGACTTTATCAACTTTGGAAAGTTTGCTGCCTCCTCTTAATGCAACTCTTTTACGAGTGTCATTTTGGTTGAGCTTATATGCTGACCTCTATCCATGTGTCTCTGTTTGAACATTTGTTATCTTAACTGTCTTATTTACTTAATCAATCTGTTGGTCGATGCTTTGGTTGTTTAGCTGGGAAAATTTATAACAATTAACATGCTTTTAACCAAAATCTCCAACAAACACAATGGACTTTTACGCTTTGAATGGGCTTCTTCATTTTGAGTTTTAATTGTAGGACTCACCCTTTTTTACAGCTAATTTTCCCGATATCACCCGTAAACACAGTTTTTGTGATTAGTAATGGTTATTAGCGTTTTGCAGCAATCACAAAAACACCATAAATTGTTTCAAACCGCTCCGAACTTCTTAAAATCAAAGGCTGGTTTCCACCAGCGTCTACTGTTGCGGATGGTTGCAAGTGGATTAGAAAATATAAAAATATTTTCTAAAATATTTTAAAATGTTAAATTAAAATTTTAAAATCAAAATATTATAAACAAAATATTTTAATTTAAAATTCACAAGCAGTATCATTGTTTGCTCTATAAAAAATTTAAACTAAAAATATTCACTATAATTTTTAAACATTAATATATATACATATAGAAGGATATATACATATATAAAAGAAAAAAAATATTCTCGTAAAAATTTTAATATATATCTTCAATTTTTTTATTGAAATTATAACTTTCATCTAAAACAAAAATTTAAATAAATAAAAATATTATTATTATTATTATTAACTATACTATATTAATAATTATTATATCTTATCACAATATTATGTTTTGATATTTTTATAATGTTATAATATGTTAATATAAATAATTTATTATTAAATCGCTATAGTATCTTATAATCAACCAGTCACAAATATCCCACAAACGCAACAATTTTAACTTAGTTTAAAAATTGAAGAAAATTAAATTATATGGTCGGTTTTACATCTACTGGGCTTCAAACCTTTTACTCAGATAAATGGGCCTAACATCCAGGCTTATGAATTTTCCTAGGGATTCAAGAATACTGTCTAAATCATAATTTTCAAATGTAAAAGAAATTTATTAGTGAAAACTTGATTCAAAAACTCATTTGCCACCACAGATGGCATCAGTGTCTCCAGCCACCGTTCTATTGTTTATGCCGTTTTCTGGCACATGAGAATTGAATTAGAATAAATTTACAGATTTAAAATGAGAAAATTGAATTTCTTTCAGCAGTGTTTGTTAAATATGAAAGCATTTACTGTCCAATTATTACAGTTCCAGAAAACAATTTATTTCCTTTTCTTCCAATAATATTAAATGCATTCATGAGTTACATATGTAACCCCCTTCCCTAATTCATGACAATCTATGTCTTGTCTCCCAATTTTTTTTTTTTTTTCAAATTTCAAATCATTCTTCTCCCTCATATTAAATCCCTCTTTATTCTTTCTTTCCCCTTCTGAATCTTTTTTCTTGAAAAAGGCAAAACACACATAATAGTTAAACAATTTTCTCCAGGAAAGATCCAAGAAAGGTTATTCTTACAGAAAAAAAAACAGCTATGGCTTCGCAATGGACAATACAAAAACTTGTCACTTGGAGAGTCAAAGATTGGGCTACCTGTTTCTTGGCTTCCAAGATTCCTATAGGTCTTCCTCTCTATTCTATAATTTGCTAGTTTTATTTTTTAGTTATTTTACTGATTATATACATGTCAGACGTAGATGAAGATGGAATTAGTAATACGGGAAACACAATGAACAACAACAATGTAATGTTCAAGAGAACAAAGAGGAAGATGAAGAGTAAGAAGAAGAGATCAGAGAGGAAACTCAGCCTAAGCCCACCAGGGACACGTCATCATCATCTAAGAAGCAGCAGCGTTTCTCCTACGTCGGCGTCTCAGAGCCGGCGGTTGAGTTGGCAGCAGCAGCCACTGGCCTCAGACGAACCTGGCTTCATTGTCTTCTGCTTCGACCGTGAAGACGGTGAGTTTGACGTTGTCAAAGAGGGGAAAGAAGTGAGGAAGGAGGTGGAATTGTCCTCAGAAAAGTCAACGAGGACGGTGAATCGTAAGGTTCGTTCTGCAAATGCTGCAGTCTCAAACTTACATTTATAATAAAAACCTTTTTAATATATTTGAAATCTTTAAACGCACAATGTTTATGTAAACTCTATCTCTATGCTGTTGTTTTTCTTTAAGAACAGCTTATTTATGGAGATCAAGGGGAAGGAAAAACAGAGAAAAATAACTCGTCGGAGATTAAAGAGACAGAACATGATCAAGATGATAAAACCACATGCCAAGAAACTAAAGATGTTTCATGTGATGTTCATGATCAGGTAATGTCATTTATGATGTTTCAGTTTCAAGCTTGTGAATTTGCGAGCTATTTTTATTTATTTACTTTTAGCTGTTGTTGCAGAAGAACAAGGAAGAAGAGGAAGTTGATGCCTCTGATAATAAGTCTAGTGGGTCTAGTCACTCAGACGAAAGAAGAGGGTCGTTTGCATTTCCCATGTGAGTTACAATAGCAACAAAAGGGTTACAACTTTATATTGGTTGTCTTGTTTTGGGAATTAGGGTCGCTGAACTAAGAATTTGTTGAAATTCTATGCAGATTGGGAGTTGAATGGATGGGGAGCCCTGTCCAGATGCCTAAAACAGATGACTTGTCTCCGAAGAGACAAAGGCCAATTGCTTTAGGGTTTCAGTGTTGTAGATTCTAAAAAGGGCCGGAGAACCACTCCAGAAGTTTTTTTACGAGATTCTTTTGTACTACTCTGTTTCTGAGTAATAGACACCCTTTGAAAGGACATATAATCTAAAATGTTAGATTTTAACTCTCAAACAAGTACACTCTCAAGGAATAAGAAAGTTTCTCTAACCACGCGAGTGTGGTCAAGTAGTACGGCGAACTTGGAAAGGTGTTATTAAGTGATCCGGTTCGAAATCTACCAACCTAGATTCACTCATTTGCGTAGCTAAGTGGCATGTGTATCTAACTCCCACCTAGAGCAATCAAGCTTGCTTGTCACCTCGCAGCTTAACATGATCTCAATATAGTATTTCTTATCTATCAAAGCTTAGAAACTTTGTACGAAAGTCTCAAAGTCCATGACCATAGTTTGACGATACTTCATAGCATAGTCTTATTTGAAAGAAACAATAAATATAGGGTCTTAACAAACTAAACGTTGTCGTTTCAACTAATCTTTGTAATATTGTGCAAATGTCTTAAACCCCCACCACTAACCGGTGTGGTTCGGTAGTGGAGAAACCTCCCGACGAAACAAATGACACCGTTTAGCCACCGCCTGCGTAGCTTCACTCGCCGCTTCTCCTCCGCTCGGAACACTCAAAGAAGCGGCGGATCCACCAAGGTACCAACACTCTACACAAGCCCAGAGATCGGTTCGGACTCCACGACCCTCCAGCTCCTCTCGTGGGGACGAGGCGCATCGGGTCAACTCGGCGGCGGGATCGAGGAGATTCGAATGTACCCGTCTCCGGTCGCCAACCTTCTCCTCCGCACCGATCAATCCTTCTCCCTCGCACAAACGCCTGGAAGAATCGACACCGTCCCACCGAGAAACGGGTCGGGTTTTCGGGTTGGAATCTCTGCCGGGTTGTTCCACTCGGGTTTAACGATCGATGGAGATCTGTGGATTTGGGGAAAAGGAGACGGAGGGAGGCTGGGGTTCGGACAAGAGAACTCGGTCTTCGTCCCCAAGTTAAACCCGCTTTTCGAGGAGCGTTCGATTCGCTGCGTCGCTCTCGGTGGCTTACATTCTGTGGCTCTAACGCATAAAGGAGACGTCTTTACTTGGTAAGCTTGATTAAAGTTTGAAGCTTTTAATCTCTATTTGAGTTTGGAATCATTGTTGATGATGATCGTGAACCTTGGAATTGAGACAATGCCAACTAGATTAGCTGTTCTGTTTGCTCTTTTTTGTGTGTGTGTTTCTGCATAATGTGATGGTTCCATGAATTAAAAATAAAGTTCTCAGGGGTTATGGTGGTTTTGGTGCGCTTGGTCATTCGGTTTACACCAGAGAACTCGTTCCTCGACGTGTTGAAGGCTCTTGGAGCTGCAAAATCTCGGCCATTGCAACCAGCGGAACTCATACCGCTGCTGTTACTGAATCAGGTTTTTTACATACTTTCTCTTCTTGCTACATGTCTGCAACTTCAAGAAGTTAGTTGAAGTTTTGGACAAGCTGATATTGTGATAGCAGTAACTATAAGAGCGATAGTTCCCCTCTGTGCTTTCGTGGAAGATAAAATCACTACATTATATATCTGTTTAACTTTTGATCGAGCAAGCGTTGTTCACGGTGTTAGGGGAGCTATATATGTGGGGTAGGGAGGAAGGAGACGGTAGGCTAGGACTCGGGC
The DNA here is from genome assembly GCA_016432835.1 of Brassica nigra. Classification (NCBI taxonomy): domain Eukaryota; kingdom Viridiplantae; phylum Streptophyta; class Magnoliopsida; order Brassicales; family Brassicaceae; genus Brassica; species Brassica nigra. The sequence goes on along the minus strand of CM028247.1, from coordinate 6,413,243 downwards.
CAGGCCGAGGACCAAACGAAGGTGGTGGGCTTAGTGTTCCTTCAAAGGTCAAAGCTTTAACAGTTCCTGTAGCTTCTGTCTACTGTGGTGGTTTCTTCACAATGGCGCTTACACAAGGGGGACAGCTATGGAACTGGGGAGGTAAAAACCATTCTAACCTCGCTTCTACAACTGTTAGTGTGAGAAAGATTATTCATTGGATCTCTATGTATCAGCAAACTCCAATTATGAGCTCGGACGCGGTGATAACTTGGGAGGTTGGGAACCAATGCCAGTACCCAGTTTAGAAGGCGTTCGTATAACTCAGATTGCGTGTGGTGGATATCACTCTCTTGCATTAACCGGTAAACATTTCTTCTTCTAACTGAACAATTCTTTGGTCTGTTCTTTATAAAAAATTTGACTTCAAACTTGCTTCTGGTGTGAAACAGAGGAAGGTAAAGTACTCTCGTGGGGACACGGTGGCCACGGCCAGTTAGGTAATGCTTCGCTACGGAACCAGAAAGTACCTACAGAAATCGAAGCACTAGCAGACAAAAAGATCGTCTTCATAGCTTGTGGAGGTTCCTCTTCTGCAGCGATAACAGGTAAAATGTAATGACATTGTTATGTTCACTTGAAATGGTAAAATATCCAAAAACATGGGATTGGGTTTTGTCGGCAGATGGAGGTGAGCTCTGGATGTGGGGAAACGCTAAAGATTTCCAGTTAGGAGTTCCAGGACTCCCTGAGATCCAAACTTCTCCGGTCCAAGTCAACTTCTTAACCGAAGATGAGCTTGGACCGCACAAGGTTATCTCAGTTTCCATTGGTGCTTCTCATGCTCTCTGTTTGGTCTCAAGATCACATTAATAAACACACACTTTTGATATTGAGTATACTTTTGAGAGTAATGATGATTATACAAATAAATGAACAAGATCTTATCTTTACACATCACAATCAAACAGTTTAGTTCGAGCAGCAACCAACCTTTTTAACCGCAGAGACGTCGTCTTTGGACCCGACATTGATGGTCTGTCCTCTGGGAAGAGCAGCGGGATCACCTCCAAGATCCAGCGCTTTACGGCTACTCACACGGTAAATCTGAGAAAGCACCTGAGTGAAAGCGTTCTCGACGTTTGTAGCTTCGAGAGCTGACGTCTCAATGAAGAAAGTGTTCTCTCTCTCAGCGAAAGCCTTTGCGTCTTCCGTCGAAACAGCTCGTAGGTGACGGAGATCCGCTTTGTTCCCGACGAGCATGATGACGATGTTTGAATCCGTGTGATCTTGAAGCTCCTTTAACCATCTCTCCACGTTCTCAAACGTCACGTGTCTCGTTACGTCGTAGACAATCAACGCTCCTACTGCTCCTCGGTAATATGCACTCGTGATTGCTCGATACCTTCAAACAAAAAAAATCAAATCGATTGGATTCAGTTTTAAAGAGCGTTTAAGTGAGAGAGAATGTGTAGTGTATATGGTATAACCTCTCTTGGCCTGCGGTGTCCCAGATCTGAGCTTTAACGATCTTATCGTCGACGTGGATGCTACGGGTGGCGAATTCGACGCCGATCGTGGATTTGGATTCGAGGCTGAACTCATTGCGCGTGAATCGGGAAAGGAGGTTGGATTTTCCGACGCCGGAGTCTCCGATCAGCACCACCTTGAAGAGGTAATCGTAGTCGTCGTCGGCTCTGTACGCCGCCATTGTGAGGCTCTCTCCTTGTATGGGGTCGGAGATTTAACCGCAAAGGGGAAGAAGAAAGAGACGCACATGAAAGAGATTCAAATTCTCAGGGGAAAGACAAAAAAAAAACTAAGGAGAATTGGGTATATCCGGATCCGAGTCGGGTCCGCGCGTTATCTGGGTCAAGAGGTCGTTAGGTTTTTGAAAATTCGTTAGCTTTTAAAAGACGTTACATCGTAATAATATATCTTTAAAAGCTCCAAATTATCTGCATGTTATAAATGAGTTTCCGTAAGAATTAATATGGAGATGTACAGTATTAAAAACTGAGAAAAAGGCATAACGCATTTACAGTTTCGCATAATTAAAACACACAGCTAATGTCCCTTATAACATCCCTTTCTTATTAATCAAGGAGCATTTTGAAAGAATAACCTTAAAAGTGTAAGTTATTTACATGAATGCCGACGCAAGAGCACCATATTCATCTCATATATAGAAATAGTCTTGCTTCACTAGAGAAATTACAAAGAAATGCCATTGTGGTTCAACATCAAAAAATGCACCTCAAACGCATTTGCCATATATAGTTCCGCATATAGTTATTGTCGATTCAATAGGTTTCGTTCCACCGGTAGACTATATTAATTAGAGATGTTCATATATTGAAATATAAAGAACGCTACAACATGTCCTGTGTTTATATGATATAATCACTACACCTATCAATGTAACATTATTGATGAATAATATAATAAAATTACGGATTTTAACTATAGAGACTATCGCACATTATCTTTTATTTTTAAAGAATTATCTTATGTTTTTATATTAGGTAAGACTAATAGTCTACTGCATGCTCAACTATACAATTTAATATTAAAATGTTAACTATAGATTCATGGTCTTATAATATTGTTCTTTGCCTGCAAAAGAAAAAATGTATATGCTTTTGAGAAAAAAAATTGAAAACATGTATATGCTTTAAGCATGCAGTGTTACGATTTCTCTTAATATTATAAGACCATGAATCTATAGTTTCATTTACATTATTATAGTATAAATGAAAAAAGCTGTATAGTAAGGTTTTTTAACATTGTTTCGCAGGTTCGAGTCAATTATTGTCGGAAAACTATACCGAATCAAAAAATTGGTTTATTAGTCTATTAAAGTACAAAGATTTCGGAAGTAACGAATAAATGAATAGAGTAAAAAAAAACATGCCTTATACGTGTGTTATTAATTTAGTCATTCTTGCCGTATTTAGATTTAGGAAAGTAATAATTACATGATTTTTACTACAAAATCATTTCTAGAGCGTTTATACACGTATTTGGCAATGATAATTACATGATTTGTACTACAAAATCATTTCTAGAGCGTTTACACGTATTTGGCAATGGTATATATAGTATTACCTATTATCATGTCAATTACGTATACATAATTGCGTGAATTAATTGTAATTACACCTAAATTAGTGTATGATTCGAATAAGTGATTGACAAGCAAAATATATGATCATAATTGTCAAATAGTGTGCATTATTTGAAAAGATTGGTCCATTTACTATCTTACGCCTATATAAGATAACAAATATTAGTCTATTTGATCACTCATTCAATCCTAAATCTACTTATTCTCTATGGCTGCAATGAATCTTATCTCTCAGCTGAAGCCTTTCAAGAACATGTGGAAGGTTCAAGTCAAAATAATCCGCCTTTGGAAACAATATTCGGCAACGGGTGGTGAAACTATCGAAATGGTGTTTGTCAATGCTAGAGTCAGTTGGAAAGTGAAAGCAAGTTTTATTTATATTTAAAATAGTATTTGCATATCTCGACATGTTTCTTATTAGTACTCTTTATTTTGATTTAGAGGGATAAGATTGCTGGAACTGTGAAAAGGAACTGCTGGAGCAATTCGATCGTGGCTGCAGAAGGGTGAGACAAAAGTGCTAATCAGTTTGTTTGGGTTTTTAGCATAACTGAGATCCAATGATTATTTAAGCAATTCATCAGTATATTATTTATGTCGTATCATATTTAATATTTCATATATCCTGGTCCATATCAAGATAATAAATGAATATATAATTCACAACCCAAGTTATTATATATATAGTTCAAAACGTCATTATATATATGTAATACATGTATCTGTATATGATTAAAATTTAAATATTTTACGTTATATATATAATGTTTAATAATATAAATCATTTTCCTTATTAAAAGGAAGCAATTTGGAAAAATAACTTTAATTTAATACTTTGTTTACAATTATTGCCATTGATCTAATTTATTTTAAACTATTCGCATTCATAACATAAAACTAGATATTTGATACATTATTTGATTTTCTGTAAAAATTTAAAACTAATACAATTTTATTATATGTGGTGGGTCCATTTTAATAACAGGTACTTTATGTAATGTAACCAAGACAAACAAATATTATTATAACTTATAATGCTCAGTATAAAATGAATTTACATAATATGAAAAAATAACTATCATTTCTTTCTGAAAAATAAATACATTTTAAATTCTATTTGTGAAAAGTCTATTCTCAAACTGTGTAAATATACTTTAAGAAATATAATTTTCTATTTATAATCTTTATAAGTATCTACAAAACAAAATATGAGCTATCATAATTTAATTTTTATTCATAGTTAACAGGATAATATGTGTAATTTAAATTTAATGATTAATTCTGTCATAAGTTATGACTTATGATAACTTATATGTAAATATATCTTCTTTGAAAAATTAGTTTAAATTTATAGTTACATAACATTTTTAATATATTGTCTTTATTTATTGCAGAACCTAAATTAATGCCATATATATACCATATTAAAAATTCGAGTGGCGCACAATTATTACTTCTTCATGATTTTTTGTATGGATAATCAATACACCATCACAGCATTAATCTATATTAGTGACGAATGAAATTAAAATTATATTTAGTGCTGAGTTAAAATTATACTAAAAATTAGTTTAAGTCAATCATTTTAGAAGGTATATTAATAACCTGTTTTGTTGTTCCACCAGTTATTATGACTAATGATCAAAATATTTTATTTATTATATATCGTAAAATCAAAATTACTAAAATAATTTATAATTTTTCTCATCCTGCGCAAAGCGCAGGTCTCTATCTAGTTAGTCAAGTAATTAAGCTATGCTACTGTGTTGTTCATTGCTTTAGCAAAAAAAAAAAAAAATATACTTCATGTATTTGTAAAATATATTTCGACGTTTATACATGTTGAGCTTGTAAACTATCGTTTGAATTGATTAATAAAAATGTTACGAAAAAAAAAACTCGCGATGTTGAGGTTTAAATGAAAAACGAAACACTGTTGATTCACACTTGCATAATTCCACAAGACAACAAACTAAGCTTAAACTAGAGCAGCCGCTTGTATTTATCCTTAAAACACCGCTAGAATCCTAATGAATCAAGTCTTCGTTTGTATCAACCAAAACTTGTGGCTTGTGTAACCATCATAGATATAAATCTTCTATATGTCAGCAAAGATTTACGTAATGGGTTAGAGGGACTTCTCAGGTATTGAGAGGAAAATGAATCAGGGAACATGGTGTACGAAGATTCTCTAATTCTGTCAAATGAGTCGATGAATGAAAAATGATAAATAGAAACCATGAAACTGTTAACGAAATGATTAGGGAACATGGTGGAGTCATACACCAACCCACAGACAATCCCTAACTCTCCCAACCTCCCAACCAAACTTCCCCATGTGTGATTTGATGAGATTCTATAACTTATATGTGCACATGCCTTATTGGACCTACTCTCCCTCAAGTGTTTCCTTGCAATGACTACCACCTACCTAATATGGACCCCTCGCCATCATCACCCTTGATTCTCGCTGTCACCATTCCGATCGCACGGCGTATACGTGCTTAAGAGTTCTCACTGATCCAACGGCCCATAGCTGGTTTCTAAATTTAATCACAGAGGATCGGAATCCGTACTCGCTCTTTCTTTCTCGGTTAGATCTTTCGAGTCTTATTCGACGGTTGGAGTTGGCGAAAACGACGAGCCGACCATTGATACAACTACGTCAGCCCATTGACATTTCATACACGTTAAGTGGGACCCGCTTAAGCCACGTGGAATGCATGTCGCGCATGAGACTAGGCACTAAAACGTAGGTCCCATGCGCAATAGCCAGTAGTCTATTTGCTAAGCACAGATTTTTACGCGACGGCACGGCTCTCTCGTTTTCCGTACAGTTCATCGAAACTTTCTTCTATTCGCCATTGAGGAAAAAATATCCCATTCAAAACAATATTATTCTTTACATCAACAACACAAACCTACGATCACTCTTTCGAGTTGATTTTATTAGTAATCTAATAGAAAAGAAGTGATACTATGATGGTTGATCATGTAGTCTTCATTTTTCAGTAACCTAGTGTAAGCTATGATGGGGAATATATAGTTGTTTTCATTCGATTCTAAAATTCAATATTTTTAAGTTTCCGAAGATAAGATATAATAAGACATCGAGTTTCAATTTGTTTATTCAAGTGCTAACACGGCTTAATGAAAAGCTAACTTACCTGTACTCTCTGAACCTGATCAGTGATCGATCACACTCTTAAACGACATACTATAGATCAAACAAACAAACCGCATAATCAAAAAGTAGTCGAAGACAAGCTTGTATTCCCAATCAAGATATAATATTATTAAACACAACAACAAAGAAACAAAATCACAGCAAAATTTAAATCTTATCAAATATACAACGATAAGTAAACCAAAGCCAAATTAAAACCATGCCACATAAAACTGCACTCTTGGGATATTCCAAAAACTAGGAACTAGAGGTAATTTTATATTTGGAGGCAAAAAAATTTACAAGCAGTCATATATATTATATAATAAATCCCGTTTTTCAACCCATTACGTAAATAAAATATATATAAACCAACAACATCAAACTTTACCTTATGTGTATAATATAATATTTTCTTTTTGTTAAGAAGAAGCTGTGAGAATTAAGGTAGGTAGAGACCATTCTGATCTTGATCAGACGACGCCCATTGACTTTGACTCCAGTACGCATGATCAACTGTACTAGTTAGATCAAAGAGCGTTTGATCTCCTCCGCCACTTCCCCAATCCAACGGTTCAAATCCCATGTTCGGATCAACCTGAGCCGTTGGATCCCCAAACTGCTGAGGTAAAGTATTACCTTCCAACTTCAGATGATCAGCTATGGACTGCTGATTTACGGAAGTACCCCCGAAACCAAACGGAGCCGTTTCAACGGACGACGCCGCAGTAAAACCGCCGATCTCCGAGAAAACTCCACCGTCCGATGAACCCTGTCCCAGCAACGTGGACCATTCGATCCCGTTTCCGTACTGTTTGAGACTAGGCATATCAGTGTCCATATCACCCGATGACGCAACCGTGGGGGTGACGGCGGTGACAGTGGTATTAGAAGCCGTAAGGGTGGAGTTAGAGGCGGTAAGAGAAGAGCTCTCGCTGCTACTTGATTTCTCCTCGACGTTTTGAGCCGTTGGTTTGTCGGCGGAGGAAGGAGACGACGAAGACGGAGGCTGCTTAGACTTGGATCGTTTGGCTTTCCGGCAACCGCCTCCGACGGGGACGTTACGGAGGACGCCGCCTTTGGTCCAGTAGCGACGGCAGTTTTTGCAAAAGTGTCGAGGCTGAGAGAGGTTGTAGTTGTTGTAGTAACAGAACTTTGTGTTGAGAGAGCTGCAACGAGGACACTTGAGAGACTGGTGATGGTTGAGGATACTGTTCTGATGCGTTCTCATCCTCCGATCTCCGCCGCCGATTCCTCCCCCGTAAAACCTCCCTGTACTTCCTCCGCCGCCGCCGCCGCCGCCTCCGGTCATCGAGTAATCATGGATATCTTGCATTTCCAAGAGAGGATAGGGAAACTCTACAATCACGTAAGAGTTATTATTTGGGAGGTTTCAAGTAGAGAGAGAGAGAGAGAAGTAGTAAGAAGTATGGGAAAGGACTTTTGAAACTCTGACACAACATATCTTTCATATGTCTGAACAGGCAGTTTCTGTCCAAATTTCGATTATACCCCTATGGTATTTTTGTATTTCACAATCCCTTGGCCTTAAGCGTGGCTGTATTTAGAAGTTAGCTCCGAATCCAAACAAAAAGGCCCCATCAAATAGCATCGTATATTAATAATATCTTTCGCATCGAAAATATTTCGGTGTAATTTTCTTATTTATTCAAAAAGAAGTCGCATCACAGGTCCAATGATTGATGAATTAGTGCTTGTACATCTCTTATTTTCACATCAAGTCTCGACCTTTTTTCTTAGGAAAATGTTAATGCAATTTTGGAAATATATATACTCTTGAAATTTTAATTAGTACAAGTTATACTATTAACATAATTTACTCTTGAGTACTTTGCTACGGTTCTATAAATTCGATTGTTTCTTGACCTTTTTGTTTTATAGAGTGTAATATTACTGGTAAGGGTAAATCTCTTCTAACAAATTTGATAAGATTAATGTACTTACACAAACGATGTGAGATAAAAATCAATGTATTTTCCAGAATTTTAAAATTATTTTTTTTGTGTGTAAATCATTAATAGTAAATTAGCTACTACATTATAATTTCATATGAAATATTAATTTGACAAGGATTAACAAACGACTTCTATGTTATTCAATTTGTTTTAATCTCTAGCTGCCATCCTTGTACTGAGTCTGTGACACAAATATATTGTCCACGTACTGCACTACGTTCCTTGAACATACATAGAATAGTTTCTGATGTGTACACAATTCAACATGAGTTGTAATCTTGTAATTAGAGAATTAAATACTCTGCGTGTGAAACTGAAACATAACATAAATAGGTGTTTCCGCGAGAAGCTTCTTTTGGAATCTGAAGTCCAAGTAATCCCTTGCATTGTTTTCAGCGACTTTTGTATTGGGAATCTAGTGGAGGCAATGTAAAAAGGTAAAATCCATTGCTTCATCCACAAGAAAAGCAACTTCTAAGTTATTGCGTCTAGATCTGTTGTTGCATATGTTCAAGGTTTGAACAATGAAATATTATTAAAACGTTTGTATCCTTAATCCTTTTCAAATGTGCACACATATTTCAATCTTGATTCTTCAATAGTGATTTTAAAATTTTAACGATTCACATATTATGAGTAATGACATAACAGGCCGACAACTAATTAAATTGCTTCATAAAATGTTTTCGTCTAACTTCTAAACCTTAATACTTACATCAATCGTTTTTTTTTTTTTTTGAGAAATTTACCAATCGTTTTATTTCCACGATATATACCAACCGCAGAGTTAAGAGTTGATTTTGATTGATAGTTCTTTACTGCAGCGATTATGAACCAAACCACAGTAATCATTTACTACCGAGCTGGCCGCTGAGGCATTTTTGTTTCCACAAAAGCGTAAATAACGATATTGAAACCTACTCACCACTATTTTTGTATCGAAATCTTTTACGACCACGGTTTCATCATCTATATAAATATCACTGTTCAGCAGTCTTACTACGATGTAGTTTTATTTTATAGTATTGTATTACTAACCAAACTCATCAATTCTTCCAAATCTTAATGCTGAATTCAACTTTTTGCAGTCTATCTAAAAATAGATGACAGAGATTTGAATTTATGAAAATTCTATACTGATAAAATTAGAACCCTTTGATTACAATAAACTTAGGTCGGTGGAAAATGAATTTATTGGAATTTTTATCTATCGTCGTTGAAATTTGTGAGATGTTATCGACATTTCTTTCGGAAAAGTTCAAACAAATTATATAAGAAATTAAGTCGTCGAGGAAATTAGTCGGATAGGAAACGTTAAACCATTCCTAAGTTTTCATGTATCTTCTTATTTATGCATATATTTTTTTGTTTTTAATCTTTTTATGCATATTTCTTACAAACTGTTCAAGTTTTAGGAGAATTGTTTTAATTTTTTAGAGAACTTAAGCAGGTGCTTGATTCATCAATAACTCACAGGTTAGTTGAAAAATAACTAGGCATACGGATTTGGACTTTTATTATTTGTTTGGTTGATTGCATAACAAATTTACCCTAATAATAGTGGGCCAAACTTTTATTTTTTAGAACTGGGAGTAATCTAGGCGGTTGATAAGGATAAGAAGACACGTGGAAGGCTGAGAAAGCGAAGAGATGATGTCCACATATACTGGTTTGTCTACTTGTCGGCCACCCCGCTTTATCTGCTGATTTAAGAGCTCTCTGGCCTGTTCCAGTGGTTCTTATTCTGACACGTCACGGTAGTCCATAAGAGTAATAAACTATTTTGGTATGAGATGTGTACAAAGCTGGTACGTCTACTTGTAATCGCAATTATTTTTGTATATATATATTTTTATTATGGTCATTTACAGTCCACAGTTTTTTATCTGAGACTGGTCTTAATAAAAGTTATAAAACTACGATTTGTTTCCTTAATGTTAATATTTTTTGGATTTTTGCTTTAAAATTTAATCGATTTTAGACTATGTTTTAGTATTGTTCCACTAAACGTAAATACATAAACCAAAACGCTGCACCGTCTAATACCATACGTTAAATAGTCTCGCTTTTTAGGATTCCGCAACCATATTTGCGTTTTTTAGAAAGAATGTTAAATTATTTAAACACAAAAAAATATTCTCACACTGAATGAGACTGTGATACTTAGAGTTTAATTAGATTTAGCTACAAAACTGATCTATTAAAAAGCCATTTTAAATTTATCTACTCGTAAACTATATGTTTTATGGCTTCACCGTATGAATGTTGTCTCATTCTCTAGATGGAGGAGATACAATTGTGAGATATCAAACAAAGTTCTATCTTGAAAGTTTAGACAAAAAGTATCTAATATATAAAGAGATGTCTAATTCTAAATAGTATAAGACTTTTAAAAGGAATCTAAAAATGAAATTATACAGGCTTGCCTCTTATATCTACAGTAGACAATATCATATTAATCAGGCAATAAAGAATTAGATATAGACTCAATAAAAATTTAACAATTAATATTAGAATCAGGTTGACGAGAAATCTGTAAAAAGACCAAAATATCTTTCGAAATATGAATGGGATCGTTCGAGTTAGGAATGGAAGGCGTGGGGGAGAAATCAAGTAAGAAAATCCTAAAAGTTCAGTTGTAATACACAAGATGAGTGTAATCTTTAGTTTGAGAAAGAAAATGTGAGATATCTAACAAATTTTCACATTAAAAGTTTAGACAATCTAATATACAAAAAAAATGTTCAACTCTAATTAGTACGAAGTCTTTTTAAAAAATAAATTCAAAAAGTAAAACCATATAAAATTGTTTTTAAATATAAAGTGGAAAGTATGGTACTAATCAAAAAATAAAGAATTGGACATAGACTCAATAAATACCCGACAACAATTCCTTTGTAATCTGTCCACAATCTTTATCACTGTTGCAGCTGAGTTTAGTTTTTCCATGATTCCTGCAATTACACTCTCTCCAGAGACTATGCATTGTTGCCTAGAAAACATATCGAAGAAGAAAGAGATTGATTATTCTAAGCTAGTGATCCCTTAAATAGTTGAAGGATATCGTTCCAAAGGTTGTGTAACGAGATCCAAGTAACTGAAGGGTGAGTCCTTTCCATACTTCTGCTGTGTATACACTGGAAAAACAGATGGTCCCTCGTTTCTAATGATTCGTTGCACAACGAGTATGAGATAGTAGCTTGAGGGTTCCATTTCTGAACTCGATCACCGGTCGAGAGATGATCATGTATTGCAAACCATGTCATAAAGGCGCAATTTCTAATCCAGTTTGTATCATATTTGCATTTTTTTGAATTTTCTAAGGATCTAGTTTTATTTGCAACTGCGTAATTTCATGCGGACAATTATTAAAACTGCATATTTATACAAATTAGCCAACGAATAAATCATAAACGATTCTAATACAACATAAGTATATATTTTTATAAAATCGTAACTAGTTTATAATCAAGCTCAAACACTTTACAAACGAAAACGCTAACCCAAATATAATAACTAAAATCTTGCGTTATATAAAACAATTTAAAATTCTTTTTAGCTTTTAAATAGCCACAAATATTTAACATGAAAACATGAAATTATTATAATAATCATAAACGATCTCCGACTAGTTTAAGCCGTATTTGCACAATATACTCGAGTCAATTGGAGGATAAACTACAACTCTTTCAGTTAACATATTTATTTTTACAGATTTACTCTTGGATTTGAACGTACCTTACCTTTAATTGAAATATCTCATGGTTTCATATTGTGAACAGTTGGATGATGTACGAATATTTTCAGAAAATTATGAAATCGACCAGTATTTAGTGGAAAGAGCACATAGGACCAGCAAAGTGGGTAAGCAAATGTCGGGTGCAAAATGCAAACTGCAAACTGCAAACACGACAATAGTGACATGTAATCCAGTGGTCATCGCTCATATGTCACGTATGCTGTTAGTTTTGTTATTGGAGATATCGATGCAAGACAAATACAGTGATGAGCATTAATAGATAGCAACGACCTATTGATTTATAGTGTTTGTTTTGTTATTATCAAAGACAGTGATGAGCAATACCAGTAAACTATATGTTTTTTGTTTTGTTTTGGAACAGCAGTAAACTATGTGTTATACTGTTTGTCTGAGTGATAAATGAATAACATAAAATGTCGGTCACTAGATATATATTTTTTAAGTGAGCTTTGCACCTTTATCAATTTCTAATCCAGTTTAAGAAAATATTCATTTAACTCGAAGGTTCAAGATCGAAGAAAATCTGATTCGCTACAAAATTTGACGGGTGAAAGCTGAAGTAACGAATTCATACTTATACCAAAAAGGAAACATATTTTATAGGTTAACAAATATGAATGGTGCAGTCTGACCAACATTGAATATATTACATCGCATATATTCAACAAGATGAGAAAATGGTTCTTTTTTACATTTGGGCATCTTTCAATTGTAAAAGAAAATTTCAATAGATACATTTGTAATATATTTCTTGATCCCGATTTATTTGTATAGTAAATAGTCTATAAATTAATATTCGATAAATTAATAAATATGGTAAATTAATAAATTTTATCAACTTTGAATTGGTCAAATGTAAAATATAACGCAATTCGATAAGACAATACCAAAATAAAATTTTGAGACTTTATATAAATATACGGTCCCTATGTAAACATAAATTAATAATCAATATATATAAAATTTATATAAATGTAAATTATATGGTATAGTTTGTCTTTTGTTCATAGTAAATTTTGTCTAATTTTTTAAGCACTTCAAAATATTTTAATATTATTTTATCATTTATACTAAAAATGCATTTACATTTACGCGAAATAGTTTCTATACACCAAATAATTGAATAAGTAACATAACAATTAATCAGTGCACATATCATAAAATCAAGTACTTTCTAAAAAATTACATTGAAAATACATTAATTTCATAGTCTCAACATTATTATTTTATAAAAATTTAACTATAATAAACAGAATTCTGACTTATGTTTTCTAATCTATTCACTAATCATGTACTGATTCCTCGCACTCAGCAGTCTAAGTTACTATTAATAACCAACAAAAATCGTAATATTAAAATTAGTTAATTCTTTGATTGTTTCGCTGAAATGTGTAATGAACCAGCGAATGCACAGCGACCATGAAGTCTAGCGTTATCGTCGTAATACATCGTCATAACCAAAAACATTTAATGTGTCTTCTGTCTAATCAAATAATTTATTTTTATAATCCTTCTCGTGGCGACGGATTCACTTTAATATTTAACTGCAGATAATCAAGATTTTATAACTGGCAAAACCGACATAAATTATAATTAGTTGCATCCTAATGAAATCGTTTATTTTGCTCTCGGCAAAACTGAAGAGAACACTTGGTTAGCAAAAATAGAACAAAAAAGAAAAAACTAACTCTGGTAAAATGCTTGCCCTAGATGTATATACAGCTATACACTAGTCACATTTGATCAAAATCGTCTAATGTCTGCGATTGAACAATGATTTCAAAAATTCAGGGGCCTAACTGACATAATATTTTGTCGTTGAAGAAAAATGAATACTAAATGTCAACTAGATCACCGAGTTTTTTTTTCAAAATAAGATCGTTGTATCGGTGTCATGAATGAACATTGTTCATCACACATGAGTTTGTCGTGAGGTGGCTATACTTTTAATCACAAACATTATTTTGAATCCATAATACTCACGCAAGTTTCGGATACTATACCTATGCGTAATGGCGTAATGGCGTAATGCGTTACGCATAATGCATGATTATGCATGTCAGCATGTGCACAGTGCAAACACATAAACGCACCTAACAATTTTCAATCTCGAATGTTTGAAGAATCTATTGAGATTGATTTGAATTCCTGTTATGGATAATATGTTAAGCGTTGAAAGCTATAGACAATGTCTTAAAAAGGCGAAAAAAATCTGATAAAACTACGAAAAAACGGAAATGTCAATAAAATACTATTTTTGTGAATTGATACAGTACACTCCAATACATATGACGTGTTGGCTATACGACGGGACGTGTCAGTGAGTTGAGTGGGTTAGGTCACCATCGAGATCTCGATTCTCAAGGTCCAGTCGTCGGTGGTCGGTTGAGATTGAAACATCTTCTAAAGGCCCATGGACCCCAACTCGTTATACCATCATCACATCTGTCACGTGAATACTGGGCCCACAAGGCCCATCTCGCGTCGCCATCTCACAGCTCTTATATTTCGTACTTCCATTTATTATACATAACACACACATATTAACAGTCTGACATACATACGAATACAGACAGTAAGTATAGATGTGGGTGGTGCGTGTGTGTATTGGCTGGATAATGGATTGTGATATGTTTTTGATCTGGATAAGATATATTGAATTGCTTTAGAAATGAAAGTTCTTACAATCATTTGTTTTTGATGGAAACATCATAGCTATAATTCGTTACATTAAAAGAGACTGTAAATAGTTGTTCAACACTTAAGATAGTTTATATATATTTTTAAAGTTTTCTTGACTTTCAACTTAAAATCAATTGATTATAAGTAGATTCATAACTTTTGAGATTTTTTTCTTCTACATATTAAAAAAATTATTTACGTTTGATATCAGAAAAGGTTTATGAAAATGTCTATAATCTCTTATTCAACAGTTACAAACACTAAACATCATGCATTGCATTGGCTAATTCCAGTATAGTACTGCTTTTTGTAGAGTATTGATCTCCCTATGATAATGATGACACGTAAGACGTTCTTTGAACTTTTTCGCGTCACGTAATATCACAAGGGCCTTACTTAAAAGCATCAAAAGGCCCAACTCAGATGACGACATGTTACCCCAATATGAAAATGGTTCTTCTTAAAAGGCGTCATAAGGCCCAACATAAGCGACGACAATTTCACCCCAATATTCACGATTTTTCTTTTCTTCTTTTCAGGAGAGCTTTGTGAATGAAAAGAATGTGTTGATAGAAAAAAAAATGGATTGGCCAGCATTCATGTCACATTTGTTATTTAGAAAATCATTTAAAGATTTTAATCTATTTTTACATCTTTTTTTAGTTCCGTCTAACTTAAATGTTTATACCACTACAGATAACAAATCAAATGTTATTTTCAATGATAATTAATTATGAGAAATATTAGATAGTTATACAATCGATATTTTAATACATATTATAAGGATTAATGTATGATTCTACTATCCTGAAATAGGAACGGTTTAATATAAACATGGGTCACTGGCAAATTTTTTTGAAAGTCCTATACTTAGTCAACAAAAAGAATAATTATTTTTAATATATTATTTTCCTTTGGAGTTTTAGAATCGCGCGAACGTCAAGACATGCACAAATTAACTGATCTACTAATATGCTAATGAAAATAATTAGAACCTCTAATGCAAGTGTGAGAGTCCCTATTGAGCCGGTTCAGATCCTGAGCCGATATATAAAATAATGTCTGATAAGTCCTCAGTTATTTAATATGAGTTGTTTTAGAGAAATTTTTTATTCTAAATAATAAGACATTTTTGGTTTTTATGTAAAATTTATTAACAGTTAATATAATATGACCAGTAATAATATTTCTTCTATTTTTGTATTGGTTGAATTGTGGTTAGGTAAATAGTTAATGATGTTTTTATTTAAAAATTTAAAAAATTAATAATTTTTTTAATCCATGTGTATAGTTCTAAAACGATTTATATTAAAAAAAACAGAGTAATTAATACTCTTTTTTATCGTACTAATTATTTGAACATTTATTTTGTTAAATCTTGCAAAATTTGTATTTTTTTGGAACTCTAAACTTGGACTTTAATATAAAACACATTTAATCAAATTACTAGACTAAACGGGTTATCTAAGGTCCGAACTCCGAAGATAGATAACAGAAAGAAGAGAGTAGTCAAACTATAGGTTTTGCTTCAGCATCAAATAAAAAGTCTTGACGTATTTATATATGATATCAAGCAAAAGCACAGTGAGAGAGAGTTCACAAGTAAAGCTTTTTTTTTTCAAATTAAAAAAAAAAAGTTTCGAAAACGTGATAAGTAATGACGAGCGAGAGTGCGACATCTACGGCGGCGATTCCGCCGCAACACTCCGACCACCAGCCACCAAATCCAATCAACTTTGCTCCCTCCTCTCCACAAACTACGGTCAGTACTCACTACTCTCCCCTCTCTCTCACTTACACGATCTGTAAACTCGGGTTGTACTGCAGATGAACGTCGACGCAGATAGCAACGGTGTAGCATTTGATGAAATCGACGAAGAACCATCATGTTTCAAGTAATCTTGATTGCATTGTCGTGAATTTCAAACCCTTTAATTGAATGTTTATTTAAAAAATTCTAAATCGTTTCTGTTTGTTTAGGTTTCTGGATAGCAAAGAGTATGCTGATAAGTACAAAAGGTACGAATCTGAGTTTAAGCAGTGGGTTCTTGCCAAGCATATCTATCCCAATGCAGGTTAAGTTTCTATTTTGCCTTCCTTCTTCTTCTTCTTTTGCTACATGAAAGTTTTGATCTTTTGGGTTGTTGTTGTTTTGTCAGTGAATTTGTATGAGGGGAGAACGACAATAGATGCTGAAACCATTCTGTCTAGCAAGTAAGCATCAGAGATATACAGTTGTGTTTGTAGTTATGGATAAAAAGCTCTTATCTTTGGGTTGAATTTGCTATTAAAAACTTTCAGGTGGCCTTGCACTCGTTTCTATGCAGACCCGTGTATTTCATTTGCAGAAGAAGAAGAAGAGAGTGTAGCTTCACTTACTGCAGAGATAACCCCTGTTGGTTTAGTTCCCAATGGAGGTATTGTCTCAGAGAAGAAGAGTTGTTGATGTAGTCATGTAACAATGTTTGACTTTTGCTTATAAGTTTGATTTGTTTCATTGACCAAGAATGTGATACGCATAGCAGATATGCGTTGTTGTTATCTATTATATGCAAGCAATTGCTAGTAGTAGTCACCATTACATATGTTGGTCAATTATAGTACTACTTACTGACTTGGCACACACCAAGAACATGAATCTTTTTAGTTTGCTTACTTACCTACCAAAGAAAGTGCTTGTCGTCCTGGTTGATGTCTCTCCTCTGGGATGATTCAGATTACGGTCATTGATGCTGCTGACATCCACATTTCTCACCGGTATCAGCATTTCCGCCATGAGCAACTGAAAAGAAGAGACTCTCTCCTTCAGCTGCGAGTTCTCTTGTAGCATCTGGTGGTTGCTTTCCAACAAGTTGATGACTTTCTCGGACAAGTTGTGGTTCAAGATCATGAGCTGTTCCACCTGTTGCTGCAGCTCTTCTATCTGCTTCTTCTTCCGCATACGCGACCTTCTCGCAGATTCTCGGTTTGAGACCATTCTTTTCGCCCTCCTCTCGTCAGGAACGTGACCCTCGCAAACGTTTTCTCCGTTCGGGTCTATGTGAAAGCGGTTGCTGTTGCTGCGTGTTGTTAAGTTTGGTGACTGAAACTGGACGTGGAAGTTGGCGTTTGGTAGGAATGCAGAGTTGAAATGATCGTCTTGTGGCGGCATTCCTTCGAATATATCGAAGCAGTGATGAGAGCGATGGACACTAGACTCCATGTAAGGTTTTGGATGTCTTATCATAAAAAATGGATTCTCTTTGACGCAGTAATCAGAAACACCAAAAGAGAGAGAGAGATGAGAGATAGTTTACATAATAGATGAGAAAGAAGAGATACAAAGATTAGTGTGTTGGATGCTATTTAATGACACAAATTAACTGGCATGAAGACAACTGTAATAACATTTTCTTGGTGGATTTATATTTAGTATTTGGAAACTCTCATCCACTAACTAAACTTCTCTCTAGGGATAACTTTTGACAAAATCTTACGTATGTCAACATCTCTGTCATGGTTTTGATATGTTTTTAAGATATGTTTAGGCGATCATATGCATTCTTTGTAAAACAATGAATCTTTTTAACTAAACTTCTCTCTAGTGATACGTATCTTTCATGTGAAGTTCTTTGTGTTTCAATCCATTTCATCTTTTATCCAACATATTTCATTCGCTGTTAAGCAAAAAATAAAACATATTTCATTCGTGTGTAATACAATGGTGGTGTCATCAGTATTTTACCATTAGGAAGGACTTCACGGTGAAATTGGTCGGTGGATGCTAACTTGCACGTACTTAGCAGTTTTCACTCATAATCTTACTTTTTCAAATCTATTCGTCAATTTAGAAAATCCTATGACTCGTATAGTTTCTTTAAAAGCATACAAAAAAGAAAATGCGAAACGATGCAAGTTGATGTACCATTAGCGTTAATTAATCAAAGCGGCGTACCTACTTGAACAACAGAAAGATAATGCGAGTTTTGTAAAAGTTGATTATTTTATCCCATTTTCATAATAAAATTAGAACATTAGAAGAAAAAGAAAGCGGATGGTAAACACATGTGACTATAAAGTCAAAGATGTTAATTAATGCATTGTTTCCAGACCGAGATTAAGTGGATAAACTTGAATTTCAAGGGCTAACTAAAGCAGAAACCAAAGAGATAATGATGCTTAACAGCTTTTAAAGTGTGTATCAAAATGTAGTTTAGTGTTACGGAGAGGCAACGTCTTGTTTCCAGAAACGGACAATGACACTCTTTTCTGCAAGTTTCGTCTGAACCCATTGACGTTCTATCAAGTTCATGTCGCAGTCAGGGATCGTTGATTGCAGAGCACTCAGTTTATGATGCTATTAAGTTCTTAGTATACAAAAGTTTGATTTGCAGTGCAAGTTAATATATGAAAAAGGTGCACGTTTTGTAAGAAATTCTCAAATATTTTATAAAAATTTGTAACTATAAGCAATGTATTTTCTTAGACCAAACACAACACATGTCAGCTTATCAACGTTATTAATCACAAAATGTCAAACATCATCTTCTTCTATAGTAAACCCTAATTTTTCAGGGATCTTCAAAACCTGTTCTGCCCAGTCTCATCTGAAGGCAACTCAAAACGACAAACCGGACACGTGTTCCTAATCCCAAGCCATGGAACAATACATTCACTGTGGTACTTGTGTCTACAGGGCAACTCTGCAACCTCTTTCCCAACACTCATCTCTTCTCTGCAGACCGCGCAACACATTGCATCATCATCATCATCGTTCTCCGTAACATCCTCTTTGGTCAAAGGAGAGACTTTGAGATTCTTTATGAATGATTTGGAAGCTGGAGGCTTACCAAGACCCGATGAGATCTCAGCCTCAAACAACATTTCATACTCAGTTGTATGAAGATAATCTTCATCGTCTTCTTGTTGATCAACATCACCACCAATGTATAACTCCATGTTGCTCTCTGCATCGTCTAGGTTGAACTCGAGACTACGAGAATTCAGCAAAACCTCCCACCCTAGATACCCTCTCCTCTCACCTATTGCTAAATCTTCTAGAGAGATTGTAGCTGAGACGGAGACTGAAACAGAGTTGTTATCATCAGCTTCTTCCTCCTCCGCTAAAACCTCCCTCTCATCACCATCATCATCATCAACTTCTTCCCACTCGTCTTCCAAGTGAAGCGAATCCCAACAAAGAGGGATTGTCACACTATCATCTTCATCATCATCATCATCATTCACAAACTCATCATCCTCATTAAACTCTATTCCCCAATTCTCCTTATCTGGATCATCTTCTTCTTCTTCATCATCATGATCCACTGTAACTATAACATCACCAGAATCCATTCCTAGATATCTAATCCCATCAAACAAATCGTCTTCATCATCATCATCATCACAATCAACAAAACCTCTACCGGATTCTAACTCTATCCCAAAATTATCAAGTCCCAAACCATCCCCGCGCACGTCGCGGTCTCCATCTACCACACCAAAACCAGAATCTGACCCCGCACTCTCGTAATCGTCACCAAGCGGACTCACCTGAGACTGCTCAACGCGCTGGTGGAGCAAATCCATGACGAAGCTTCGCCTCTCGAGCAGATCAAGACCTTCGGCGGCCGAGACGTCGAATTCGGAAGGGAAGTCGAGATCGACGTCGTCGTCGGATTGGACCCAGTGAGGAAGCGAATCGAGGATCTGAGAGAGCGATTGGTTGTTTCGCCGGCGTTGGTGGTGGTTGCGGTTAAAATGGTTCAAAACGGCATCGTTTGCGTCGTGGATCTGAAGGTAAGACATCTCCGCCATTTTTCTCGCCTTGTCTCTCTCTTTCTCGCTTTCTCCTCTCGCTGATTAAGAATGAGCAAACCTCTTTTTAGCTAATTACTTTTTTTAAAAAAAATTGCGTAAGAAAGACTTTGACTATATATTGGGCCGTACTTAAATGGGCCTTTTATCGCTAGGCTAAAAGATTTGGACCGTATATTGGGTCGTACCGCTGATATTGCAAATATAAGCACTTTAGATTGAACTTCCTGAAGCGCTAACATTGCCTCCTTTGCTCTCCCTCGAATATCTCTAGACCGATGGCTATTTCAATTTGACAATACTACAAGAAGAGAGTTGCAAAACGATTTTAAATACTAACTTTTTATGATATAAATGTATATTAGTGGTAAACTGATTAAATCAGATTTAGGTTTTTGATAATATTGTCTTTGATATTGTGCCATGTGTACATATACAACTAAATTATCATGTATGCTTTTTAACATCAATTGACCATTTTACTAGTCAAATTTGAAAGGGTCTAGTTAACCATATCAAAATAGCACAACCAGTAAAAAACTAACGATTTATGATAAGATGTAGCACTTCTAGCTAAAGCTTGTATGTTATGGTTTAATATGATCGAAAATAAATATCATAAGTATTTATGTGCTATAGCTCTTGGCTTCCCTGTTCTAGTACTTATTTATGGCCGGTTCTTTCAGCCGGGCAAATTCCTATTTCTTTTGAAGTTTATAGTTGTCTTTCCCATTCTTATGATGAAGCTATGGGTACCTGGTTAGCTACGCGATAAAGTTCGACTAGCTTCTGTAATGTCTTTTTTTTATAAAATCTAAAACTTTGATGCCTATGTCAGATTCATTGTAAAAAAAAATAGAATAAATTTAACTTTCTTTCAAAAAAATAGTTGTATGTGCCATTGAAATCCAATTTCAAAAAATATTTGGTTAATTGAATTCTGGAATTGAATTTGTAAAGTTTTCTATGTTCGTAGTTCTTTGCAGGCATTTCACTTTGTATTTTTCATTGAATGTAATATTATGTATTTCACTCTAATTTGTATTTTTCATTAGATGTAATATTATGTCATGCTACCCCACTCGACAGCATATGGATAATTGTGCGACTGAAATTATGCATCTCACCACCTACCTAGACAACATATATACACGTGACGATAATCTTTTCTTATACTCCCTTTGTTTCGTTATAAGTGTCAGTCTACCATTTTTTTCTTGTTTCAAAATAAACATCTCTTCCGTTTTTTTAATATAAGTCGTTTTAGAAAAACTTTTTTTTTTTTATTTCAAATTATATGATATTTTCGATTTTCTATATAAAATTTATTTACAGTTAATGTTGCATGACTAATAATAGTATATCTTATATTTTTAATTGGTTGAATTGTGGTTAGATAAATAATTAAAGATATTTTTGTTTAGAAAATATAAGAAATTAATGATTTTCTTAATCTATGTGCATAGTTCTAAAAAAACTTATATTAAAAAATGGGGGGAGTATCATTCTACATTTTCAATGCAACTTTTTATACATAATCTCTTTATTACCATTTTAACTAATCAATAGACATTTATTAAAATTATTTTTATTTAAATAGTTATACATTAAATAAAGACATATTAGTATACTGTATCAATTTCTTAATATGCGTGAAATGTGTAAAAGTGACACTTATAATAAAACGGAAGGAATACTAATTAAGAATAAAGCAGAATATGCAAAAAACCCATGACTATGACATACAAAATGAAGTCTGAGATGCAAGAAGGTGATATCCTTTTAGCAAAAAAAAAAGAAGGTGATATCGTCCTAGATCATTTCTTTGATATCGACTGGTCAAATAATTTGGAAAGAACTACAATTTTTTTCGGGAAAATGGTTATTTAAATCACGAACTTTCAAATTTGGTTGAAAAAAGCATGAACTTTCTTTTGGACCATTTAAAACACCAATTTAGTTTGACTAGCCATTTTAGACATCAATTTAGTTTGACTAAACCAAATTAAGCACGACGTTAATTCGGTTAACGGAATAATTAAACGGAGTTAAATGCCGTCTCTAATCTCCACTAAGTCCAAAACGATGTCGTTATAAAATGTTTTAAAAATAGCGTCTGGATGGAATCGAACCCATGACCATAGGCACACTCGTGTAAGGCTCAAACCACCAGACCACTTGAATTTTTCTTAACATGATTTACTAGTAATAGCTATTATTGTAAGACCTCCAAATCATTTTCTTCCACCCTAAATCCCTAAATAATTTTATAAATATTAAAACTTGTAAATAAATTATTAACTATTCAAAATTTTGTGAACATTATTAAAAATATTAAAACTTATAATAATATTAACTTAATTATAGTATTAAGTTTTATTTACAAGTATTATTAAAAATACTACTTATAAATAACTATATGATACTAAATGATTTTGAATTATAATTTTAATTAATAGCAATACTAAATGATTTTGAATTATGATTTTAATTATAATTTTGACAATACTAAAAGATTTTAATTAAAATCATAGTTAAAAATCATTTTGTATTATTAGTAATCAAAATTTATAATTAAAAATCATTTAGTATTACTAGTATTTAAAATTATAATTAACAATCATTTAGTATTACTAGTATTTAAAATTATAATTAATTATAATTATAAATTGGACAAGTTATTATTAACTATAATTTTTATTATAATTTTAATAATACTAAAAGATTTTTAATGAATCATAATTAAAAATTATTTGTATTATTATTATTAGTTAAAATTATAATTAAAATCATTTACTTATTTATACTCTCAAAATTTCGAATAATTAATAAGCTATTTACAAGTTTTAATATTTATAAAATCATTTAGGGGAATGTATTCAATCTAACATTTGAGGTGATTTGATTTTTAATGGGGTTTTAGATGATTTCAATAAGTTGCAGAGATCTAGGTGATTTTTGTTAAAACACTCTAGAATATCACCTAAAATCATGGGATTTGGATTTTAATTTTTTTAATTAAGAAACTCCACCCAAATACCTTAAAATCACGTGAAAACTTTAAAACTCCATAACTTAAATTATGTTCAATAACAGTGAATTTCAGAGTACTTTAAGAAATGTCAAGTTCAATAACAGTGGATTTTAAATGAGTTTTTAAAATTCATGTTTGAATAACAGTGAATTTGTCCTTTTAATACAAATCACCTAAAATTCTTAGTTGAATACACCCTCTTTAGGGATTTAGAGTGGAAGAAGATGATTTGGAGGTTTTATAATAATAACTATTATTAGTAGTCAATAAAGTTAAGAAAAGTGCAAGTGGTCTACTGGTTTGGACCTTCCAACTATTATGACATGGTCACGGGTTTGATCCACCCGGATGTAATTTTTTAAAAGATTTTTAAACGACGTCGTTTTGTACTTAACGGAGATTAGAGACGGCGATTAATTCCGTTTAATCAATCCGTTATCCGAATTAACAGCATGTTTAATTTGATTTAGTCAAACTAAATTGATGTTTAAAATGGCTAGTCAAACTAAGTTGGTGCTTTAAATGGTTCAAGTGAAAATTCATATTTTTTTCAACCAAATTTGACGTGATTTAAATGACAATTCTTTTTTTTTTCCAATTTTCTGTGGCGAGTGGACTGGTATCTTTTTACTGAACTGAGATAAGAACACGTGTCGAGAAACGAGAAAACGAAAATAATTCTACTTTTTTGTTCTACCTAATATTTTTACTTATGCAGAGAGCATCATCGTCTCAGTAAGGAAAAAAACGTGACTATTTAGGAAGAGATAATCACTAGAAACCGTTGTTCTACTAGACTTATGACAAATGAGCTCTTTCACAGAGATTAGCATATGTGTGATATGTCACCTACTTGGAGGTGCATACCACGTGATCTGTATGTCATCTTCTATTGATTACTACTTAAGATATCAACCTTTTTTTTTTCAAACCACGTATTCATAAGAAAAAAATTCATTTCAATTGAAAAAATAATTCATTTTAATAAAAATAAATAGTTCTTACTTCCACTTTTAATTTAAACAATATTATGCTTGAGGAAGTGACTTTAGACAACTGTTTAATGTTTTTTCATCTTTACAGTTATTTACTGTAGTTTAACTCCATTAAATTGCGTTTCCCCGCATTTTAGGAGTGATTATAGATCCGGTCTTGTTGATCCAACTGATGAAAAAAAATATATTATTATGAGTATTATTGCCTTTTGTATTTTTATAAATGGATTCAAAATTATTGTAATTAAATATTCAAACTATACAGATGGAGTACAATTTATATAAGTATGCATACAGTTTTATATTTATGTATAACTGTATTCATAAGAAAAAAATTCATTTCAATTGAAAAAATAATTCATTTTAATAAAAATACATTGTAAAAAAAATGTATACATATCAAACTATATAAAAGAGGATATAATTCCTATTTGAGAAGATATTAAAAGTAAAATTAACTGAGAGCTTAGAATTTTGCGTTTACTATATATGTAAATATCAAACGAAAAACGCTATATTTAGCTAGCAGTTTCTTAACATCCATATCAAGCCTTAATTTTCTAGAAAAAGAACACACCTAACTAAAATGTTGCAAACCATAATAGTGATAAAAAATAATATTTCCGATACTTATGTCAAGCTTAAGCCAACACGCCATAAAATTAAATGTTTCTAATTAGTAATCGTATAACTTTTAAAGGTTTTTTGAGAGAATAACTTTTTAAGCTTCCATCCAATATTTTTTACCTATAAATATAAACATATTATATTGAACATATTCTCCATCTCATTGCAATACAATTTCCTCATAATCTATCCTCAAAATCAAATTCGAAAGATATCTGTTCTTCTCTCTTACGTACTCTATCGTTATGGCTTCGTCACTTCTGACATCTCCCACAATGATCCCCACCACCGGTTCCACCTTGGTTCTCCGATCAGTCTTACCTTTTAGATCATCTTCCTTGCCCTCTCTACGCCTGAACCGTCCGTACAACAAGTCATCCTTGCTTATCTCATGTTGCTCCCCTGTGCCCGAAAAGGGGGAGACTAGTGCGAGTGGCCTCAAACCCGTCGTGGAAAGGTGGCCAGAGTACATACCGCACAAGCTTCCCGACAAAAATTACGTGCGTGTGTTCGACACGACGCTCCGCGACGGTGAACAGGCTCCCGGTGGAGCTCTTACTCCACCGCAGAAGCTCGAGATTGCAAGACAGCTCGCAAAACTCCGAGTAGACATCATGGAAGTCGGTTTTCCGGCGTCGTCTGAGGAAGAGTTCGAAACAGTCAAAACCATCGCCAAGACCGTTGGAAACGAGGTTGTTTTTATATTTCCTTCAATTTATTATACTAATGTTTTTATGTTCAATGTTCAAACTATATAGTTAACGTTCTTTGGGGACGATATTGGATAATATTAGAACCATTAAAAAAGTAGAAGATCAAAATTGTACCATGTACCATTAAAAAAGACTTAACGATGTAAACTTTTGTTTTGCTAAGGTGGATGAGGAAACAGGTTACGTCCCAGTGATATGCGCCATCGCACGAAGCAAACTAGAGGACGTTAAGGCGGCATGGGAGGCGGTGAAATACGCGAAGAGACCTAAGATACTCATATTCACATCTACTAGCGATATTCACATGAAGTATAAGTTGAAAAAGACTAAAGAAGAAGTCATCGAGATGGCTACGAGTAGTGTTAGGTTTGCTAAGAGCTTAGGCTTCGTTGACGTCCAACTTGGTTGCGAAGATGGCGGCAGGTCCATGTCTTAAAACCCTAGTCTATTTCGATTGTTTGATTACGCTTGTGGGCTTTTACGTTATAAATATGCGTGTTAGTACTTGGTTATCTTAGGTTTACATTTACATTTGACGTTAGCGTTTATATTTGGCCATAATATATATTTTAAAACTGAAAAAACATATGCTTTACATTGAAATGTATTTTTAACCAACTTATGGACTTTGTTGCTTTTACATATTCTTAGATCATGTCATACAGATTGTTTTAAAAGTAGTGTCTGATTAAAATTATGCAGGTCAGAGAAGGAGTTTCTATGCAAGATTCTAGGAGAATCGATCAAAGCCGGTGCAACCTCGGTGAACGTCGCGGACACTGTAGGAATCAACTTGCCGGAAGAATACGGAGAACTCGTGAGATACCTCAAAGCAAACACTCCTGGAATTGATGATATTATCTTCAGTGCTCATTGTCACAACGACCTTGGTCTAGCTACCGCCAACACAATTGCCGTACTATTTTAATTTTCCATTTTTTCACAAGTAAAAATATAAAAAACGTAGAGAACAATTAGTTTACATCATATATAAATATGTATATAGGGTGTATGTGCGGGGGCACGACAAGTCGAAGTAACAGTTAACGGAATAGGCGAAAGGAGTGGGAATGCACCGCTTGAAGAGGTAACATATACTTAGGAGCTCCACATTGAAATGGAAAATAGCATAATATTAAATGGATGTAAAACAATTCTTTCAATAATTTGGTTTTGAGTTGATTTACAAATACTGTTGTTGTAGTCGTGGTGATCATCATCATTAATCCATCATCAAAATTAATAATTTTTTGTTATGTAGGTCGTGATGGCTTTGAAATGTCGAGGAGAATATCTGATGGATGGTGTCTACACAAGAATAAACACACGTCAAATTATGGCTACTAGCCAAATGGTAAATGTTTATATATACTCGAGAGAGAAAAAAGGAACAAGCTATATTGTTTTTTGGCCTTTCTAAATAGCTGACTATATGTAAACTATTGAGTAGGTTCAAGAATATACCGGCTTGTATGTTCAACCACATAAACCCATAGTTGGAGCCAGCTGTTTTGTTCATGAGAGCGGCATTCATCAGGTTACATATATAAAATTATCTAAATGTGACATAAGAAAGTATATATGTGAAATGATTTGTTTTTAATAATGATTTGGTCAAACATATTGCAGGATGGAATCTTGAAAAATCGGAGTACATATGAGATCTTATCGCCAGAAGATGTTGGGGTTGTAAAATCTCCAAGTTCCAGCATTGTTCTTGGAAAGCTTAGGTAATGATTCTATATACTTCTTAGTTTTAGACATTGTTTCATTTGGTAATATTTATTTATTTATCCATATGAACAAACAACAATGGAAATATGCAGTGGACGTCATGCTGTGAATGATCGGCTGAAAGAGGTATTTCTTGTGATTTCCTTAAGCTTTAGTTATACAACCACTGCCGGCTCTTGGGGTGTGCTCAAAGTGCACAAGCACAGGATCCTCTTTTTTTTTGACAAAAATTCTTTAAGAAATTGAGGTCCAAATTTGTTAAATAATATAAAGATTAGGGTCTTAATTTGTGAATTTACAGAAATATAGTTATAATTTCGGAGGAAAAAATATCTAAGCCCAGGGTCCATAATTTATGTAAGCCGGGCCTGTATACAACGATCATAGATATATTTACAAGATTACAGTTTTTACAGATAAGTATTTGACATTAAGTATATATGTGTTTATTTTCTTTTATCAGATGGGATATGAGCTCGATGATGAGAAGTTGAACGATATCTTCTCAAAGTTCAGGGGTTTAACCAAGCATAAAAAGGTTTTTCATTTTTCAGTTTTGTATCTTCTCATGCACATATGCGTTGCAATTTAACTTAGACATATCATATCAGAATTTAAAACACGAATTGATTATAAAATCTCACACTTATTTGGTTTCAATTTGTTAATCTTTTCAGAGAATCACGGATGATGATCTGAAGGCATTAGTAACGTGTGGTGATGAGAATTCACTAAACGGCGCTTACGGTAAAGAGACCAGCGGCTATGTACCAATCTCACAGATTTCCTCTGTGGTATAAATATGTGAACACGTTTTGTGTTGATGTACCCCTTGTAATATCAAGGCTCCACTTGTAATATGCATGTGTTGTATTAATGAATAAAAACAGTATTAAGTTGAAAAATTATGCGCAAGTCAACCTGCAAAACTGCCAAATTCCGCGCATTTTGTGGGTATCGTTTTAGAGATTATGCACATCACCTATTTTACTCTACTACCCCACGATCCCAAACTATTTATACAGTAAAACCTCTATAAATTAATAATGTTTGAATTACACCAAAACTATAATTTTTTATTAATTTATAAAGGTTATTAATTTATCGGTATACTAATTGAACCAAAAACTTAATTTGGAACTATAAAATTATATTATTTTATAGATGTTTTTAGTTTATATTAATTTATAGAGTATTATTTTAAAGAGGTTATACTGTACTAAAATCTCATAGCGTCATTGGCAACGAACATACAATAAGATTAAAAACATTATAAAAAACATTAAGAGCCTCTTCACAAAGATTAGCATATGTGATAATGTCACCTACCTAGAGGTTCATACCACGTGATTCGTATGTCCTCTCTTACTGATCAGTACCAACAATATAGATATCAATTATTATCTTAATAAAATGATCATGATCGTGCTCGTACTTTTGAACAATACTATAATAATATTATAGGACCCTCGTGTTTGTACTTATCTGTAAATGATCTAAAAGCTCTAGTGATCAAACTTATATTTTTATTTCTCACTATGACACAAAATGTAATAAATTGTTTTCCCAAGTTTCATATACAGCAAAACGTCTACAAATTAATAATATTGGAACTATGTAATTTTATTAATTTATAGAATCATTAATTTAACAAACGTTTCTTTTTATATTTTTTCTATTTTTACAACATATTTCATAACATATTTTTATAAAATAAGAAAATAGTTGATTTTTTGTATATATATGAAATTTTATATATTTCTTCTATATCGTTTTTGTTATACTATTGGTGTATACAAAATATGTTTCATAGAATTTAAATGTAGTTTTAGATATAATTTTACTAAATGTTATCAAAATATTTTAAGTGTTAAGAAAAAATAGAGATGAACTTCATTATGAATATAAAATAAATAAGAGAAATTTCAATTCTACGACAAGTTTGATACCACTTTTCATATTTATCATTAATAAATGACTATTTTCATAAATATCCTAAATTTGTGATAAAATAACATTAAGCTGATTTTTCAAAATATTTATAAAACATATATAAATCCAACCCCTTAATACTAAACCCTAAACACTAATCACTAAAACCTAAACTCAAATATTAGTATATTTTTATTGAGTTATTTTTGAAAAGTAATACTTAACTTGTGGTATTTTAAACAATTTCACAAATAGATAATACAATAATTTGTTTATACTTATATAAACCTCATATATAGAAGTTATTAATTTATGATTTTAGTAGGACTATATATTTGCATAGGATTTTCTGAAAATTATTATCTTATTATTTTATCGATCTGTATCATATTTTGAACTGACTAAATTCGGAACAGAAGAAATTTATTAATGTAGTGTGTTTATTAATTTATCGAGTATTAATTTATAACGTTTCTAGTGTACTGCATTTGCAATTTACTTTTAGTATAAATAAATTTGTTAATGGTACGAACATTTTCCTCTTAACTATCCTTTAAATCCAAATTTTAAAAAATCAAAGTCTCTCGCCATAAGACATAATCCGGTATGATCAACACCGGTTCCACCGTTGTCGTCCAGTCAGTTGTAAACGTTGCATCTTCCTTACACTCTTTCAGTCTTACCTGTCCACACAAAAAACCGCCCTTGTTCACCTCGTGTTGCTCCTTTTTGTCCAAAAAGGTTGTGACTGGTGCAACTCATGACCTCAAACCCATCGTGAAACAGTGGCCAGAGTATATACCAAACAAGCTCCCGGACAAAAACTATGTGCGTGTATTCGACACGACGCTCCGTGACGGGGAACAAGCCCCCGGTGCAGCACTTACTCCACCGCAGAAGTTAGAGATTGCCCGGCAGCTCTCCAAACTCCGAGTAGACATCATGGACGTTGGTTTTCCTGCGTCATCTGAGGAAGAGTTCGAAACCGTCAAGACCATCGCCAAGACCGTAGGGAATGAGGTTGATAATGTCTTCCTGAAATTTATAACATAAATGTTTTATGTTTAAACTATATATTTAACCTTTTTATTTCAGGGACATTTGATAAATTAAATTGGAATGAATATTAACATCGTTTGGACGCAAATAATACAAACCCAACCCAAGTGGAGTAATTGTCCAGATAGTATGATTATTATAGATTGTGCTATCTTAAATTATTTCTAAGCCATATTAAAACTATATTAAAATATATACAAAAAATAAATATAGTTTTAAAATTATTAGTTTCATCTGTTTAAGTTTTTTGAAATTATAGACTCTAATTTTTTTTAAAAAAAAAAATTAAAGTTTTACCTAATTTATACATTTACTTAAATTTTTTTTTTATAGAATATGAGTCATGTTAGACCGCTCAATTTCCATAAGCTAAAAGACTGTCATGATTATATACTGTTGTTTCACTTAGGTGGATGAAGAAACAGGTTACCTCCCAGTTATATGCGCCGTCGCACGATGCAAACATAGCGACATCGAGGCGGTTTGGGAAGCGGTGAAGTACGCCAAGAGGCCAACAATACTCATATTCATATCTACGAGTGACATTC
Source organism: Brassica nigra (assembly GCA_016432835.1). Classification (NCBI taxonomy): domain Eukaryota; kingdom Viridiplantae; phylum Streptophyta; class Magnoliopsida; order Brassicales; family Brassicaceae; genus Brassica; species Brassica nigra. The sequence continues at coordinate 6,382,115 of CM028247.1, read as the reverse complement.
ACATGAAATATAAGTTGAAAAAGACTAAAGAAGAAGTCATTGAGATGGCCGCGAATAGTGTTAGGTATGCTAAGAGCCTAGGCTTCAATGACATCCAATTTGGTTGCGAAGATGCCGGCAGGTCCGTATCTTAAAACCTTTAGTACATATGTTTGTTTGACTCCATTGGTCTTAAGTTAATATATTTGTTGTTTACGTTTTACATGGGCGTTTTTAGTTGGCAGGAGTATTATATATATAAAATGTTTAAAATTTTCATTTAGTGGAAAAGTTTTTTTCAACTAATATGGTGGTCCAATAGTTGCCATCATGATGTTGAGGGATCCGACATCTAGTCCTGTTTTTACAAAAAAAAAAAAAGTCATCTAGTCCTGAATCTCCTGATGATGTGACTTCACATTTCAAACAATCATGTGACAAAATAGTTTTAGCTGTTATTTGATAATTTTATGGATTCTAGTGAGTTATGGCCTCTACATATTCTCCGTCATGTCATATATAATTTTTTTTTTAACTAGTTTGTTATTAAAATGAAGCAGGTCGAACAAGGACTTTCTATGCAAGATTCTAGGAGAAGCGATCAAAGCGGGGGCAACCACGGCGAACCTCGCAGACACGGTAGGGATCAACATGCCGCAAGAAATTCGAGAACTTGTGAACTACCTCAAAGCCAACACTCCTGGGATCGATGATGTTGTCTTCAGCATTCATTGTCACAACGACCTTGGTTTTGCTACCGCTAACGCAATCGCCGTACTAAAATTAACTCTGCTTTTATCTCATTCATCTACGAATGTCTATTCAAATACATACAGAACAATTATTTTACATTTTCTATAAATAGGGTGTATGTGCGGGAGCAAGACAAGTTGACGTAACGGTAAACGGGATAGGTGAAAGATGTGGGAATGCACCACTTGAAGAGGTAGAGTTATATTCTATCACCGAGACCATCTTACGAACCTGCGCAATTTTCTTAGACAGACCTGTTTCTTTGGTATGTATAGGTCGTGGTGGCTTTAAAACGTCGCGGCGCATCTGTGATGGATGGTGTGTACACAAGGATAGACACAAGCCAGATTATGGCTACTAGCAAGATGGTAACTTGCTATATATACACGTTAGAAAACGACCATGTTACTTTTTGACATTATAGCATCTGACTAGTTAACCAATATATGTAAATTATTGAGCAGGTTCAAGAATATACTGGCTTGTATATTCAACCGCATAAGCCCATTGTTGGAGCCAACTGTTTTGTTCATGAGAGCGACCTTCACCAGGTTCCATATATTAGTAATATAGTATTTTTAATTTTGGTCTTATTTTTGGTTCCACAAAATCTCAAAATTCATGCATTATTCTTGGAAAGTTAAGTTTACACATACATTATACATATAAGCATGTAAAATACGGATTGGTTATACAAGTCAATCTCACACTTGATTGGTTTCAATTTGTTCAGAGAATCACGGATGCTGATCTGAAGGCAACTAGTAAGGTGTGGTGATGAGAACCCATCAGAGAAATTAAACGGCGGCAAATAAGAGTAACGGCGACGTCTATGTAGCAGTCCCTAAGATTTCCTCTATGATATAAATAAATGTGTGAACGCGTTTTCTGTTTTCGTACCACTGGGATATCAAAGTTGCATATGATATTCATCTGTTGTTGTAATGAATAAAAATTTATGAAATTATTAATATGATAATAAGCATTAATGCGTTATATAAGTCACCTACCTGAAGGTACAAAGGTTCATTTGCAGAACTAGAGGGGGCAAATATTCACGTGAATAATGGCAAAATTTGTCTTCATCATCTTTTTGGATTAATTAATTACTGTTTACATGTGTAATTATGAAAATTTGGCATGAAGTATAGGAGGCAAAGCTCTTCAATTTTCAAAAAAAAAAAAGGTAAAGGAGGCAAAGTCAGAGGGCTTGATTCAACACCGTAAGTTAGTAGAAACCACGTCCGGAAGTAGTGCCGAGATGTCGTAAGGCTTATATAGTTGCCATGTATCTCTCCGTTTTAGTACTTTAAAAAAGTGACTTATTATAATTAAGTAAACGTCTCCACGATAACACTATCTTTTTTTTTTTTGAAACACTACGATAACACTATCTATCTTATCAGGAATCAAGTCTGACTACACAATCTTAAATCTTTTTATGAAAATTCGTCTCTGACCGTTTACTTGGTGAAGATTTCAGGTAAGCTTTTACTCCCTTTATTTTATAAAAAAAAATATCATTCCAATATTTTTTTTCCTTGTTATGCAAAAAGTATCACTTTAGAATTTCATTACAAATTATATCTATTTTCAATTTAAAATTAATTGTAAAGTGCATTAATCTTACAAATAATTTTATTTATCCCAAATACTATTGGTCAAAGTATAGTTAATAAAATCTTAAATACATTTCAATAAATTTCTTAATCTGTTTGGAAAATGTCAAAATAACATTTATTAAGAAATGGATGGAGTATTATTTATTAAATCTGTCTTTTTCAAGATTTGAGACCGGAAACCATGATGTACAACAGTTCAGAAAAAAAAAAACCATGATGTACAAACATTAATAAACATTTACTCAAACTATGGATTAGGGGAGCCTCCAACGTTTTAGTATAAATCAACCATTCACGTGTCACAATAACCGTTTTGTTTTTAACTCTTAAGGCGTTTTTAGAAGTCCCTTACATGGGCGGTCCTTTGTTGCAGTGATTCGAGTCTACGACGAGAGTTTCTTACTTCTATTTTGCCAAAATGTTCATTATATGTAACATCAAATCCTAACCTAACCAACGCAATCATAATATTGATCCAATGCCCCGGCTAAGCGACGCCGCCGTAATAACAACGAACGCAATCCTCGCACTGATCGCCCTAGCCACCTTATGTTACTCAGTCTACCTCTTCTCGGCAGGCCCATCACATTGTCAACGCTTCATTCAAGACCCTCTCATCGTAACAGCGAGTCTCCTCTTATTCATATCTTCCTTAGGCCTCATCGCCGCTCTCTACGACAGCTACTTCATCATGACTATCTACCTCTTCTTGCTCTTCCTCTCTTTTCTTCTCATCCTTATCCTCTCCATCTTCGTCTTCCTCGTGACCAATCCTTCCGCCGGAAAAGCCTTTTCAGGGACCGGTGATCTTGAGAACTGGATCAGAAACCATTCCCTTCAAGGGAAGAACTGGGAAGGGATCAAAAGATGCATGTCTGATTCTGAGATTTGTAGGTTTGGTCGTGGTGAAGTTCACTTGGACGCCAAACATCTCTCGAGTGTAAAGGTATGTGTGTTGTTGTTACCTTAGCCGAAAGAAATATGTTAAAAAAAAATAAAGTTAAAATTTGTCTCTATGCCAACTCGATTTTATAGACTTTGATGCTTATGAGTAGCTCAGAAACTCGTGGTTAATGGAATTTTTAGATTTAACAATATGTGAGTTAAGGGGGGAAATAAAACTCATATGTTTTTTTTTTTTGTTGATATACCAAAGAAACAAAACTAAATGTTTATACGTATTATATACAATATCCATTCAATAAAGATAAATGTTTTTTAAAATTGTTTTATAAAAATAGATTTTCTGTGTTTTCTAAATTTTTAAACTATTTAATAAATGTAAATTTCAAAAAAAAAAATTCGATTGTATTGAATTACTATTAGTTTAACTTTATTGAAACTAAATATGATATATTTATGATACATCTGTTATGGTGGATAAGAGAGATGTATTTCTTGTTTCTATTTTCTATATTCAGTTCGGATGTTGTCGACCACCAGTAGAGTGTGGCTTCGAGTCAAAGAATGCGACGTGGTGGAAAATTCCGGCGACGTCAACGGCAGAGATCACAGGGGACTGCAAGATATGGAGTAACACGCAGAGCCAGTTGTGTTATGCGTGCGAGTCGTGCAAGATTGGAGTTTTCAAGGGTATAAGAAAAAGATGGAGTATTCTTCTCGTCTTCAATCTTCTTGTTACTCTTCTTGTCATCTTACTTTACTCATGTGGCTGTTGCGTGAGGAATAACAATCGGGTTCCTTGGAAGCGCCGATTTTTCCGATAAAACTCTCTTTTTTTTTTTGTCCTGTGAATACGTGATGTTTGATATTATCTTTAACATGTATATCGGTTTGTCCAGTTTGGTTATATCAATGTGTGCATGCAGTGGTGGAAATAAATAGTACGATGATCTAAAACCTAACATGTTACCTTCCAGAAATATATGACCTTAGCAAAAGAAGACAAACTTGTATGTGGAAATAATGTGAGAAATAAATGTTTTTGTTATTAGATCGATCACATGTTTTTTTTAGTGAAAGAAAGGTAGAAGAGATTTACACATGTATTTATAGGGCCGGGCAACCGGGATAGCATTCGGGTGTCGGTTCTGTTTTAATCGGGTTCGGGTTTTCATGGTTACCGAAAATCAGCCCCATTCGGATAATTTAAAACTTCGGTTCGGTATCGATTCGGGTGCTCTTTGGTTCGGGTCAGATTTGGTAAATTATTTTGGTATTGGTATAACCCGAAATACTATCGGTTTATGTTTCAGATGGACTTTCGGTTCTTGAGTATACCGTTTGTACTAAATGTAACCAATACAAATCTACATAAATGGTAACTTACAATACAAATAAATAAGTAAAAGCATCAATTTTGTCAAAACAACTATGAAATGACGTAAATTTGAAACGAAAGTCAAGCATCTTTATTGATATAAATAAAACAAAACAAATGAGAGAATTCAAAGAAACCTAAAGCCAAAACCAAAACCAAAACCAAATGAGAAACATATTATTCAATGAAATCAAAAACCAAAAACTTAAATAAAATTTCAAGCTTCAACTGCAAGTACCATTGTCAACCTTCAACCACGAACTTCAAACTTCAATCTTCAAGACATAAGTAAAATCGGTTCTTTGATTTTAAAATACTTGATTTGTACATATTTTGTAACCAAAACATAAATAAAATCGATTCAAAAATAAGAAATGAACATCAACCTTGATAATTCAAAATCAAGCAAAAAATTAAACATATTTATCGATAGGAATAAAACCAAATAAATGAAAGCATAAAACGAAAATCAATTTCTCATTAAATGAAAAACATTATTCAATGAAAACAAAACCAAAATATAAAAACTTCAAACTTCAACGGCCACCTTCAACCATCAACTTTCATCTTATAGAACCACCAACCTTTATGTAATAGATAATAATTTTGATGTTCAATATATCTTAGTGTATTTTGGATACATATTAGGAATTGAGATCATGTTTGGTACAAGATCTTTTTGGCATTTTGAATATTTCGAGTTCTATCGGATATCCATCTGAATTCGGGTTCGGTTCAGATAATACCTATAACCCGAAATATCACAAAACAAGATCCATTCGATATTTATGTCGGGCTCGGATCGGTTCAGATTCATTTTTATTGGGATCGGTTCAGATTTTCGGGTTCGGTTTATTTGACCAGCCCTATGTATTTACATGAATATTGCGACGGCATGTATGATGTATCACAAGACGAGATTTGGAAGATCCTCATACCCAATTAAGATGATCAATTTTGAGATAATTCCCATAATTTGGAACATAATTGGTTTCATGGTATTGAAAACTACATTAAGAACTATAAATGTATGTACACATAAATGTTTATCATTTAGCATCCACTTAAAGGTAAAAGATTCTCATCAACTTGATTCCACACTTTAACAGAGCCAGCCAATGTTGTGGAACTTAAGTTCAATTTTCCGGCGAGATCAGGTACAAGAAAGAAACACAATGTCTTGATAAAGAAAAGTAACCTACTTGAGGAAAGTACAAGAAAGAAACAAAAACACATAAGCAACCAGTGACGTTAGGAGCTCCAGCGTCCATGTTGGGTTAATGAAAACCGTCGGAATCATGGGAATGACTAGCGAACCGCAGAACCACCCGACTGTTAATGCACCAATCCTGCAATCATAACAACCAAACACATTCAACAAAGAAAAAAAAAAACAATCCAAGTTTTTTTTCAGCTAGTTTTCAATGGCACCAGGAGCTTACCCGATTAAGAAAGCTCTCCCCAAGCTCTTGGTCTTCTCATTCAGGAAATATATGCAAGCAGCCAACGACACCGCCACCTACAAGTGACAGCCAATAATATCTTAACCTCAAACCATCTGTTAAGAGAATCAGAAGCGAGACAATTCCACTATATCTATGTATCTACAGGTTGATCTTATAATAAGTATTCTAGTAAAGATAAGCTAAGCTAAACTTAGATTGTCTCTAAAACACACTGTAGATTTAGAAGCAAGCAAACCCAAAACACTATCTACGCTTCTGCTGAGTTCATGATACTAGTCCACTTTATCTATGTATCTACAGGTTGATCTTACAGTAAGACTTCTAGTATAGATGAGCTAAGCTAGATTAGATAGTCTCTAAAAGATTAGAACACCACTGTCAAAGCAAGCAAACTTGAAACGCAGGACCGCCTTCCGTTGAGTTCATGCTACTAGTCCACTTTATCTATGTATCTACAAGTTGATCTTATACTAAGATTTCCAGTATAGATAAGCTAAGCCAAGCTAAGATTAGATTGTCTCTAAAGCACTATAACGCCATCATAGAAGCAAAGCAAAACCTGAAAGGCAGGACCGCCTTCAGCTGAGTTCATGATACTCCAACCACCCATGAAAGCAAAAAGAAACAGTCTTCTGAAGATAGTGTCCATCGGAGGCATCTCAACGAAATCAAGAAGAGCCTTGAGCCACGGAGGAGACTCCTCAACTTTCTTCTTCAACCTCGTCTTGAGGTTGATCTTGGTCTTCTTCCTGTGGATAAAACTAGACATGAGAAGCTTCTCGAACGCGCCTTCTATAGACTCTTGGCTTCTCTCGTGTCCAGCGTACTGCTCTAAGAGAAAGTTACGCGAGGCCCAGATCTCCTCCTCGGAAGCGTAGGGGCTGATTCCTAGACGCTTGTACGGGTCCCAAACTCTGGTTCGAGGGAACGTGGGGACGTTGCCTACACAAAACTCATGATTTACGTGAGTGAAAACAGCGTAAAGCTCGAAACTTTAGGAAGAAGAAGGGAAGATCATACCTCCGTATGGAGAATCAGCGGAGGAGCACCTAGGGGGTTTGAAGCTTCTTGAAACATTCCGAGATAGTAACAGTGACTGATTTGGATTCCGTAAGAAAGAACTGCAATCAGAAACAACGAAAACGATGGATAAGCTCTTACGGTTCGATTGTGGGAGATACATACATACAAACAAACAAACAAACCCTAGAATTTGAAATCGGATAACGGGTCAAACCCGAATTCCACCTCCGAAAGAAGGTGAAATGAAGGAAGAGGAAGGAGGGAGAGAGAGAGAGAGATTACAGCTTCGATGGAGCGAGAAAGGGAGAAGATACTGTAGAGCCAGAGAGAAGAAGAGACGACGACATGGTTCCTCCGTCGGTCAAACCGACGCCGTTTTTCTGTTTCGACTTATCCTAAGGTTTGGTGAAGAAGATGAACTATGGCTACGTTTTTGTGTGTATATCCCAAATCTGTTCGCGTAAATTACAGAATACCCCCTTCTTCTTTTATTTATTACGTTTTTATCCATGTATTTAATAATATTAGTGAATATCACCACTAATTCCGAAATAAGTTCTTTTACACCTCGTGATTGTACACCACATCACCAGTGCTTAATAAAAATTTAAGTTACGTTACATGATAAGTACATATTCACATTAAGGATCGCACTACAATTATGGATCTCTTGATACACTCACAGAAAACCAATTCTACAGGCTATATGTGAATTGAGAATCATTTTATTGATGTAGACATGGATGTAGGATTGATACAACAAAAGATCAAACGTGGTGTGTGTTTATGGCGAACAATAGTCTCATAGCTTCGAGTTTAGACCAGTCTGAGTAAGCTTTTGCCTTAGAACTCTTCTCATAACCTTATTTGTGGCCGTCCTCGGCAATGAAGGCAGTGTCACAACAGATGATACCTGCATTAAACATTTTACATAATTAGCACATTTGCTGTATAATCAATGATGAACTCTTTTTGTGTGTGTTTGTTGTTGGAAGAAACCTTGAACAATGGATTGAGTTTCTTTTGTATCTCAGAGTTGAAGGACTTCTTCAAGAGGTTCAAGTCATCATGATTCGTTAACTCTGGGCTCTTGAGCACAACAGCGATTACTAGCTGCTCAGGACCTCCACTGGGAGGTGGAACACCGATTGCTGCTGTCTCCAGGACACTGTCATCAACGGAGTTACAGACTCGCTCGATCTCAACAGAACCAACCTGGGAAAGAACAACCGGCAGGGCAGGGTATGATTATGATGTTGCACATTGTTGGACTTGTGCACTTTTTTGTTATTAGTACTATATAATAAGAGTATTTTACAGCAACTAAGGTTACCTTTATACCACCAAGATTCATTGTGTCATCAGCACGTCCTTGAGCACGGTAGTATCCTTTTGAAGTCCGTTCAAATAAATCTCCGTGTCTTCTTAAAATCTATCGAAAAGCAGGTACGCCACACACTCAAAACTGATGAAAAGCGCTGAATAAATATGTGGTAAAGAGTTGGATTACCTGTCCTTGGAAGGTGGGCATTCCTTTGAAGTAAACTTTGAAGTGATCTCCATTCAGGAGAGTGCTAGAAGCTCCAAACATGTGAGGAGAAAGAGCCAATTCTCCTACTCCTGCTACATTTGGAGGCTGAAATGAGGAAGGGAAAAAAATGACCATGCTATCTTCAACTCAGTCCTTGACACTGTAAGATCTTTCAGAATTAACACTGCATCATCTAAGATCTTACAAGAGGATTGCCATCGTCACCGAGAATGAAAAGCTTGCAACCCATGGCAGCGGTGCTAAAAGCAGCCAGCGACTGAGGCTGGAGCAAAGAACCAGTGACAAAACTACCTCCAATCTCAGTTCCACCACAATACTCGATTACAGGTTTGTAATGAGCCCTGCTCATCAGCCATAGATACTCGTCTACATTCGAGGCTTCACCAGTCGAACCAAAACAACTATTGAAAAAGTATTAAGAAATCAATGTTACTGTTTAAAATTAGTTTAGCGATGTCAAAAAGATGTTTCATCAAACAATTTTTCATAGAAGTAGCCACGTTAGTTTAACCTACATAAATTTATTTATTTCTAAAAAATTATATTTGTGGCATGAGGACATTTACAAACATTTAAAATCCTAGCTCAGGCTTAACAACACTCTGAGAATGAACTTTGGGAATTACCGGATTCGTGACCAATCATAGCCAGAAGTCGAGTTTGAGTTTTGCCATGTCCGAACAATGCTTGGTATCACACCTAGCATGGTTACCTCAGCATCCTAACCCCAGAATATAAACATATGGTGAATTCAAGGGATGACCAAGTCCTAGAGTTAATCATGCTTTGAAATCCATAGCAAGTCATATGAAATATTCGCACAAACTATCAACTGCTTTTATCTCTTCTACGTTTTCCGCTCTGTTAAGCCAATGAGATGAGAATGCATAGTTATATGCTTTATTACCTGAACAAACTTGGCAAAGGCAGAACCAAGAGGTGATCCATTGTATAATGCCATGCAAGCCCCATTTATCAAGGAAGCATAAACGAGCCACGGACCCATCATCCAACCAAGGTTGGTCGGCCAAGCAACAACATCTCCCTGATGAATATCCAAATGGCACCAAGCATCAGCAGCGGATTTCAGAGGAGAAATGTTCGTCCATGGGATAGCCTTTGGCTCACCTACACCAGAAACGCAAAACATGGTATTTTAACACATACACATCCTTATCTACATGCCATGATGCAGCTTTTTTCTATTGGCTTACCGGTGGTTCCTGATGAGAAAAGGATGTTCGTGGAAGCTCCCGCTGGCTTCTCTACAGCAATATATTCCACGCCTCTGAAAGAACGGTAAAATGTGCATACGTATACTTGTTTTATATTACATTAAATAAGAGTTTCTTAAACAAAATAGATAAAATTACATCACACTGTTTGGCACAACTGTGGAATAGAAATGTGGTCCAGAACCTCACAACAAAGTATCATAACTATTAACTAATGTACTGGTTGCTATTAGGAGGTGATATTTAAGATTTTACCCAAATGAGTATCTAAATTTTCACTCCTCGTAAGAATTCGTCGCAGTTTTTTTTTTAATTTCTAACTGGAAGCTGCACAGTATTATTTACACTGAGTGTTACCTCAAATTTCTTGCCTTCCCCAAAAACTCGTTCCAAGACAAATCATTCTCACGCAGGTTCACTCTGACTAATGAGCCTCTCGCTGGAATAACAATCGCCAAGGGTGCTTCTGCATCAACGACTCTTCTGCAGAGTCAAATAGATAACGTGAGTACAATTTTACGGCGGGCTCCTTGAGAAAAAAAAAAAAAAAAATCAAGCCTGCTGGATTGCAAAACTTCACCTATAAAGGGGAATACTTTTATCACCACGAATGATTTCATCCTGGAAACAAGATAAACGAAATGAAAAATTTTTAAAAAAAAAAACAAAAGGAAAAAAAATGTCACATCTGCTTTCCTGGTTTTTTATAAAGTAACGAAATAGAGCTGAAGAAAACAAAAAATGTCACAATCGCTTTACCAATAATTGACATGAATAGATACTATGTGATATGATGGTTTTTAAACAGTAACCATTATATGCCAAAATAGTTTATACTAAATTAAACCATAGTGGATTCTCCATAAAGTCTACTGACACCTTTACCACCGTTTATATATTGCCCACAACTTTAAAACTAAATTAACACGCAAAAGCCAAACAATTTCCCACTGAATAAAACCAAAAAAAAAAACACACACACACACACCTTGATTTACCTGAGTAAAAATGGCTTTTGCTTTAGAAATTTTAAGCCGCGTTGATATTTCACGGGGAGAGAAACTATCGGCTATAGAAACAACTACGTGACCAGCTAAGACAATAGCAAGGTATATGACCACGGACTCAACGTTCATCGGCATATCAATAGCAATTGCTGACTCTTCCGCCAAATCCAAGGCATTAAGAGCATGTGCAACTAACCTAGACATCAGATGCTTACATTAGCATTTCTTCACCAAATAAAAAAAAAATTCTCATTTTTCGACAAAGGATGAAACTTTCATACCAAACCTGTGAACGTAACTCAAGAAGCGTCATGGTTTTGACCGGAAGATCATCGCTTCCTTCGTTACGCCATCGGATCACAACGTCGCCCGATCTTCTCTTTGAACTATCACTCAAACAGTTCCTCGCAGGGTTCAGGTATGCTCCAGGAAGCCAATTACCTCCAGGATTTTGTCCAGATGTGTCCTTCTCTAAAACACACTTAGGATGTACAGAAAACAATATGTTCAACTCATCTAGAATAGTTCTCCAGTACACCTGCAAACAGTAATGAAAAACCACAATTACAAAGCAAAAAAAAAAACATATAGGGCCCTGCGACTAGTGACAAGTCGCATCTTAACTTATTGTTGGTTTCACTGTTGCGAAACTGTTCACAAGTAGTTATTTCATATTTGCTGGAAACTTAAGCCGACTTAAAATTAAAAATTTTCTATCTAAAAACAAACGAATCAAAAACAAACAGCTGATTCATGAAGGCTACTACTGTTACCTCAGGATTAGATACAGAGAACTCTTGAAAACTCGAGAAACTGGAAATAGGATTCTCGTAGTTATCACCTAAGAACTCTCTCCCACGCCTTTCTAGCAAACCGCCTACGTTAGTTAAAGAAGCAACCTTCCTATATATATGTACAAAGAGTAGCAAAAATTAATAAAAATCAAACCAACAAAAGAAACTAATGTAATGGTAATCCGTTGAATCACATACGGGTCGGGTAACCAAGCGGGCGGGTCGGGTCCGAAATCCTTGTAGCAGCCGTAATACATCATCTGGTGAAAAGAGAAAGGGAGATCAGGGTGAAGGATCCGTCGAGAAATCTCAATCCACCTCTCCGGCGGCGTGGCGGAACCGTGATTGCGGATGATGTCATCGAGATCTCTGAGAAGCTTATACGACACGTCGTCGGAGATTCCTAGAGCTTCGATATCGGACCTCGTGATGGAATCTAGGGATTTGTAGGCCATATTTTTTTATAAATGTTTTCCTCTTATCTTGGAGAGAGGAAGTAAGAAATACATATGAACGATGATTCTGATTGAAAATGAATTTTGAAGGGAGTTGCGCAGTGGAGTGGGAGAGTTGTCCACGTAATATAAAAGAAAAAAAGCGCGCACTGCCACGTGGCGATCTGGTCCTGATCTCTTAAGATATCTCCACGTCTGATTATCATCGTCTTGGTGCTTTATCAATCTGATGATCCATCTTTTTTATTTTTATTATTATTCTTCATTTTATTTTTGATTTTATTAAATGATGATGTTGTTTTGTATCTTTTTGTTGTTTCAGTCTATATGAAGTCAAGTTTTTGTTGAGAGATAATGGTAAAAGATTTCTCAAAGTTGATGCTACCATAAAGGAAAAGTAAAAACAAAAAACTTTTTGACATGTGATAAAAGATTCCAATGATTTGTACTTCTGTAGTTGAATTCTCTTGACGCTTTTTTTATTCCTTTTCCACTTTTGATCATCATCTTAGTACATAAATATCTACTTATTTCAGTCGAAACACATTATCAACTTCCTTGAACATTTGTGAACCAGTAGGGTCTAGATGTTAAAGAATTGGAATGATATGCACAGTTTGAAACTTTGATTAGTCTATTAACGTACTTGACTGTCTTACCTTTTTGGTTGGACAACAATTCTCTTTATATAAGTTTTTATATAATCTGCAGTCAGATTAACCAATCTGTTGCACAAACTGTATAATTGTTTTACAAAATTCTCTTGTGTATTCACAACATTGTAAGGACTAAGAAAAACTAAACCACAGACAGACCTACCAGGCTACCACAATATTCTAAACTTCTAAAATATTGGACCACTTTTTTAAAAAAATGGATACTAGGCAGAAAAGATGGTGGCAATTGGGCAAACCCACCTCTTAGATAACAAAGCTGAGCCACACACCAGACCTACCAGATAGTCCATAATTGATTTGATTAGTTGCATCTATGTACAATTACAACCACAGTTCTGAGCTATCCTAAAGTTACAACTTTGTCCCAAATTATTCATACACTACACTATAGGCCCAATCATCTCTGTTTATTCTTTCTTTCAAAGGTGATCTTCAGGTTTTCCAAGTCGTTTATTTTCTGGTTCCACTTCCGATCATCAATATAAAAGATAAATAATAGTTCGAAAATCATATCTAAAGATCTCTCAAAGTTGATGAGATATAAAATGAATATAAAAACAACACTTCTTTAGCTACTGAATACATACATTCTCTTTGTTTTCAGTCGGAGCTAGGAAGGAACTTGGTTCCTGATCTAGTACCAAACCTAGAAGCTGCTGGGATAATCCTCGATGGAGACAACACCTGTGCGAACGAGAAGTTGTAAGAATCAGTGCCTAACCGGCTCTGCAACCATCCTCTACCACCAGAGAATCCATCTGTAACGATCCAGCAGTTCTTATACCCGAGAACCTTTAACGTTTTCGCCACTATTTTAGCTGAGTCTGAGTACCTACGAACCAATAAAAAGATCACATGAACCAAAAAAGATTCCACAAAAGTCTCGTAAAAAAGAGATACACTCACGAGTCCATGATGATGATGTTGGAGCCTTTGTTGATTCTCTTGAGGTAAGATATCTTTAACGCTGCTATTTCTGCTTCAACACGTTTTGAGTTCCTCACGATTCCTTTTACTTTGTTCGGCAGCTCTTCTAATCTGATAATCATAAGAAGAAACAGAGTTTTCTTGTTTGTTTTTTTTGGTTGTTTCTTGTCAAGAAAACACATATAAGATCATAATTATAAACAAAAGACTTACGGAATGGCGATCATACTGTTCTTAGCATTTGAAGGGAGGCGAGGAATCCCAGCTTTTTCCTTTTCTTTCTCTGATCTTATATCCACCATTAAGTAGTTCTTGGAACAGAGAAGATCAAGTGTTTGAGCCGGTGTGAGGTCACCTTAAACCCATAAACCACAACACACAGAGAGTTAAAACTCAATCAGTTCTCAACTATTTTTTTTGCTAACTTGAATTAGACTCTCATTAGATACAAAACACATCACCAATAACCAATTAACAAAAAAAAAAAAAGTCATCATATTCTTTAGAAATCAGCTCAATTTTCATCACAAAAAAGATGTGATCAGGTTCGAAAGCTAAGCAAGTAAGTAAATATGTAGAAAGATTCAATGTATACTAAGTCTTTCAACAACAACAAAAAAACACTTTGATATGATATTCTCAAAGATGAATTGTATAAAAGTTCTAAAGACTTTTTTACCTTTGTAACCACGGAAGTTAAAAGATATTGCAGACCAAACAGGAGGGATGAGAAGGTAAGCAATGAACGCGGCACCAGCAGCAACAACAACGACACTAGGATCAGCTGAAGATATGGTCTCCATAGTCGATGAAGCAATGGGCTTAGCATCTTCAATAGCTTTTGTTGTCTGTTGGGCCACATCTGTTACTGTCTACATCCCAACAAAAACACACACACACACACACAGAAAACCACACCTTATTATATTCATGTCCTCCAGAATCTAAGTGTTGCTGAGTTTCTTAATGTTTAAAGAAAAACAAAACTGACCTTGGCAGCATTAAAGACAGGCTCTGCATCAATACCAGAGCTTTGCATTGCTTCTTGAGCTTTCTTCGAAGCCTCTGAGAAAGCAGGAGAAGCAAGCTTCAAAGCCTCTTCACCGGCTTGCTTTGCGATGGGCAAAGCAGTGTCCAAGGCTGGTTTGAGAGCATCTCCTACTACTTGGAAAACACGCTGCGTTGCATCGAAAACACTCGAACCGGTTTCTTGAACTTGGTTGATTGTTTTCTCCACCTGTTAAAGAAGACAAAGAGTTCGTCAGCAAAAAGGGTTTCCAAAGGAGGGAATCTAAAGTGAGATGAAGATGAATATACTTCAGTGAGAGAGGAGACGATCTGGTCCTTGGAAATGGAAACAGCAGCTTTGGCTTCAGGTGGAGGAGATGAGAAGACAGATAACAGAGAGATTGAGGTTGTTGTTGGAAGTGCCACAGAGATTTGCCTCACTCTCTTCGAAGAAGAAGAAGAAGAAGAAGAAGAAGGAATAGTGAGTTTTGCAGTTACTGAAGACTTCATTGCCATCTCCGCCATAGCCATGGGTTTCTCTGCCACCACTATTCTTCTTCTTCACAAATCAATGTGACAGAGAAAAAAGACAAAGGCTTTATTTAATGGTGCTTCTCCTCTATGTTGTCTGCAGACTGTTTACCTTAAGAAGGAAACAATGGGGGAGTGAGTTTATGGTTATGAGCGTTCTTGAATAAAAAAACGATAGAGGATTTGAACGATGGTGTTTGATTGGTCAGATTAATCCTACGTGGCAGTTGGTTGTGCAAGCTGAGCCAGTCATTACCGATCCGATTCAGAATCGTTGCTTTTTGATTATGCTAGTACACAACAGTAGTAGTGTAGTACTTACTTGTAAGAGAACCGGTCAAGTTGAACCGACGGTTTAAATATAGTCGGTTTAAAAATGGTTATGATTTGGAACAAACGAATTTTAACCAGAGGACTTAATTTTTCCCTTTTCTCCATTCATAGACATTATTTTTACCTGTGACTAGAAACCAGACTTCTTGGTGCGGTAAAAAAACATTCATGAATTTTTAGTTAAACCACTAGACTAGTTTCCACAATTAAACCAAACCGAAATACACTATTTGACGGTTTTGGTTCACTGTTCAACCGTCAAGTGTGTTATAATCAAAGCCATGATAGAACAAACAATTAAACTTCATCTCACACAAAACCAAATATCTCAATTAGCCCTGGGCATTCGGGTATTCGGTTCGGTTCCGGGTAAGAACCATTCGGTTCCGGATATATCGGTTAAATCATTCTTATACCCAATAGGTACTTATGAGATTTCGGTTCGGTTTCGGTTCGGTTTCGGTTTGATTTCGGTTTGGTTCCGGATACCCGTTTAATATGTGAATCAAATATATATATACAAAATATTTTAGTTAACATGTTAATTCAAGTGGTCTAGCGGTTACATACTTGCATATTCGTTAATTAAACAAGAATTTGAGTCACTAAGATGTTAATTTTATAAGTTTTCATTGTATTTTAATATAGAATTACTATATATATGTATAATATAAGAGAGTAGGTAAAAGATAATGTGGTATGGTGGTAACAATGTTTTCACTGATCCTATCGAACATGGATTCGAATGTGCTTGATAACATTTTACCTTATATTAGAAAGTTGAAACTTTATTTTTCGGATATTCGGATACCCATTCGGTTTTCGGTTCGGTTCCGGTTCGGTTCCGGTTTTTCGGATATAGAAATATAGGAACCATTCGGGTATTTGAGGATTTCGATCCGGTTCCGGTTTCGGATATTTTACTTCGGTTCCGGTTCGGTTTTTCGGATCCGGTTTTTTTGCCCAGGGCTAATCTCAATGATTAACTGAATTTGGTTTAGGTTTCCTTCTTCTGCGTTGGTTAGCATGTTAAACAAGAGAATTAACCACATTTGCTAAACACTCTGTGATAAAATCAAAAATTACTTTGGTAACAAATCCGTGCTTAGGCCCCTTTTCCTTTCCAAGGAGTCCACCACCCATCTTAGTAGTCTCAAATAAGGGCGTGCAAACCTCCCTATTTTTTGAAGCTATAAAAATCATCTCTTTTCTATCCATAATAACTTGCCCATGATTGAAGGAAGATGAGCAAAAACAGACCAGATCACAAGCTCCATAGCATTTACAGATATTGTTTTCCACTTTTCCCATAATGTGTATAGTAAGCACCACAAGTAGACCATACAACAAACAAGCTCACATATTAGAGCCAAAGTCTCAGATGATTCCCCAATCAAACTATTAGAAAAAGGTTTACCAAGTCCCATGTAATGAACTCAAACACAGATTTCCATGAAGGTGGTTCATGAATTTCACCACTATGATATTAAGTTCAATTTTAAAGCACCAGCCTAGGAAGTGATATTATATCATTTGTATGTAGCACCACTCCATTATCACATAGGAGAAAAATACTATTTTCTCATGTTTTCCACCCTCCAGTTGATCCTGAAGAACATGATTCTCCTTTTCTTACCTAATTTGTGAATAGAATCTTGTTACCATTTGAAGTTTGCTCCAAGGAATTTTAAAACCCACGAGCTCAGGAATCCATTCACTTTCACCAGATTCCATCATCTTTTTTCTGTGCTGCCAAAGAAGGGCAGAAAAATGGACACAATGAACACCAATGACAAACAAACAAAAGTGTCTTATTCCAACAAATGTATGTCATTAGATGGAGACAAAAAAAGTTGAGGAAGTGAACTAGATTCTTCTTGAACATCTCCTTTAATGTTTCAAAACAGAAGCCCGTGCAAAAGGAACAACAAGTAGCATGGCTCTCTAGGCTGTTTTTAATTACTGAATGTTACCACTTGGATCCTAACTAAAGGATTATTATGCTCTCTAGATTGCACAATTTACCAACGTTTTGAGTAATTGTTCCATAGTGTGTTCTGTGTGGATCTCTTATCATTTCATTAGACAAGAAATAAAAAAAGCAAAGGTGCTCAGTAAGGCAACATCCAGGTAACATGCCGGATTAAATAACCAGAGAAGGAAACAAAAAGTCATACATTGCATCAAGAAAACCAGAGATCACAGCAAACCTCAACAGTAACACATAACATCACAGTCATCTTCAGGTACCAAAAAAAAAAGTAGGAGCAAAACCAGTGGCGAGAGTCTACAGAGTTCCTGGAAGAAGTATAAAAATGAACTACCACATTAGCAAATCCGAAACACCTGAGTTGATGACGTAAGTCTACAAGGAACACAAACCTTAATAACATGTAGACCGAAAGAAAAAAAAACTGCATCATCACCATCAGCAGCAGATTCAGGACCTTATAGTTCAAAAACAGATCAAGAAACACAAGCTACCAACACTATCATTAAAACGTGTGGAGGATAAATTTTTAAAAACAAGGAAGTTGTCATCAACATAAGTACATGGTTGGATTTAAGATAGTTGTATGTCATTCATTCAACACATGGTGGTCACAGCAAGTACACCTACAAACAAAACAACGAGATTGGTTTATCTATTTTTACCCCAAAAACAAAAAACTTTTAAAGAGACAAGAACCATAAGCAAAAGTCCTCAAAAAAAAAATCATCTTTTCGTATATAAAAAAAATTGTGGTTTAGTTTTTCCAGACGTTCTCAAAAGCTAAGATCCCACAAGTAAGAATACTTTTGAGATAAATTTCAATTTTTTTTAGATATCAGCTGAGATTTTTTTTTTTTTTGGATTCAGAGTATCTTTTATCTTATGTTCATATTGTCAGATTAAAATAGATTAACATAGGAAAAGAAAAGAGACAAAATCAGGAAGGAGAAGCACTGGATGCAGAGGTTTATCGATCGATTCATGCTTTCCATGTAAATTGTTTCCAACAAGATCATTATATTCACAGGAATTGATCGATGAACCGCTGCCTCCAGCGACTTCAACTTTCATCATATTTTGCCAACCAGAATCCAAAAAAGATAACAACAACAACAACAACAAAAGATAGTAAATCAAGCAGATTATAATAAAAGTTAACAGATCTGAGATATGAGCACCAATCATTGATTTGAATAGTAGAAAAATTTACAGAGAGAGGTAGATGTAGTTATGTATACTGTAATATATCTACGAGGCCTCTAAGTATATTATATATAGAGAGGGAGAGGCGTAGTTACATTACATACATGCATGTGAGAGTAGAGTAACACAAAGACCAACAACCACCGAATTTGAAAGGAGGAAAAAGGAATCTGATGACTCACCGTTTTATCCTTTTTGCCGTACATTTTTACCTTCTTTTTTTCTTTTTCTCTTCCTCGTCTTTTGTCCTTTTGGTCATTTAAATTTTGACTGGAAAGACAAATATTCTCATGTTTTTTTCCTCAAAACTTCTTTTTCTTTGGTGTTCAAAAAGAAAACTTCTTTTCCTTCAACTTTTTTTTTACTGTCGAACGGACCTTTTCATTTTTTCTATTTTATAATCTATCAATTAAAATGAAAAAATATTAATATTTAAGAGATGTATGGTTTATACTATTATTTTCATAGGGATGAATAATTATCTATATTTTTATTATTAACCCAAAAATAAATGAAAATGTATTTCTTATATAAAGAATGTATTATAATTTTAAAATATAATTCTGATATATATTGTGTTGTTATCCAAAAATAATATTTTAAATCTTAAAATTAATATTATCATCTAAATAATAATATATATAAATAATTTATTTAATAAAATCAGTTTGTGTGTTACTTTTACTTTCTAGGCAACAATATAAAAATTAAATATGGAATAGATAAACATTCACCTTACATATAGATTCGTATCGATCTCTAGAATTAGAAATGTATATGCAGATTTATTAGCAAAAGAAGCTACTACTAGAAACATAGAATTGTTCTTCGAAATAATCTTTCTATCGATCGAAACTTATTTTAAATAGGTAAATAATTCACAAAAATAAATCTATTTTGGCATCAAGCTTGACCGTAAAGTTTTGCCATTTTCATATTCTTTAACTAATCTAGTACATATCATTTTGATTTGTTTTAGTAGTTAAAATTTACATATCATTTTGATTTGTTTTAGTAGTTAAAAATTACATATGATATTCGAAATTAAAAGTTTTTTTTTTGACATCAATTAAACTCTAGTTATATAAATCCAAACCCAAAAGCAACAATGTCTTTGAACCGAAGATTTAGCCCATGGCAAGGCCCAGTAGTATTAACGAGTTATATGAATATTACGGCCCACTGTCTCATCACAGTCAAGACACAAATTGAATCATACAAATTTTCACTCCAGCTTATTTCATTTTTCAACTAATCTGCTTAAACCCTAGGAGTTGCGTAAATCCCTGCGGCTTTCATCATCTTCCTCCTCCTCTGTAATCAAAAAGGTTCTCAATCTTTCCCTCACTTCAATGAGAACACTAATCTCTCCGTCTCTTCCTCCCCTCTTCTCTCTTCCCCTCCCTAAACCTTCCCTCTTCTTCTCCAGAGCTCTCCGCGCCTCCCGTTATCCCCTCACCGCTTCCGCCGCCGCGCTCAACAGACTCCCCGCTAATCCGCATCACCCGTCGGTTCCACGCCGGGAATTAAAGACGGAGTCGGCGGCATCTAAGCCCTTCTCTTCTCCCGGGGAGATACACGTCGTCGTCGGTCCGATGTTCTCCGGGAAAACCACGACCCTTCTCCGCCGAATCCTCTCCGAGAGGGAGAGCGGGAAGAAGGTAGCTGTCATCAAATCGGACAAAGACGACAGGTACTGCGCCGAATCGATCGTGACTCACGACGGAGAGAAGTTCCCTTGCTGGGCTCTTCCCGATCTGTCCTGTTTCAAGGAGAGATTCGGTTTCGACGCGTATAGGAATCGGTTAGACGTGATCGGGATCGACGAGGCGCAGTTCTTCGGGGACCTCTACGAGTTTTGCCGCGAAGCCGCTGATGAGGAGGGTAAAACGGTAATTGTGGCTGGGTTGGACGGTGATTACCTGAGGAGGAGGTTCGGGTCGGTGCTGGATTTGGTTCCGGTTGCGGATACGGTTACGAAGCTGGCGTCGAGGTGTGAGGTGTGTGGGAAGAGAGCTTCGTTTACGCTGAGGAAGACGGAGGAGAGAGCGACGGAGTTGATTGGAGGTGCGGAGGTGTATATGCCTGTGTGTCGGAGTCACTATGTGAGCGGTCAAGGCGTTTTGGAGACCGCACGTGCCGTTTTGGATGCTTCTTCTCAACGAAACGCAACGCACGATGTAGCAGCGATAAGTCTCTACCCGCCAGTTTAAACCGCATTTCGTTATGTGTTGTGTAGTTAATTCAAAACCCTCTAGAGTCAATAGAAGCTTTAGAAAAGAGAAATGTTGCTATCCTGATAATTTGATGTACCACGGAGCTTAATCAGTTATTTTAATTACAGAACTTTTGATTAAGATTAGGTTTTAGTAGTGAAATTTTATAGAACTTTTACTTATAAAATCCAAAATATTAACTACATGTAATATATGTATTAACAGGTGATATATGTATTAAAAATATGTATTAACAGGTAACAGAATCTTTCATATTAACTACATGTAATATGTAATATATGTATTTAAATATTTTTAAATATGTAATCATCATATTTCGAAAAAAAAAAATGGTAATAATCAAATTAATTATAATATTAATGTCCGCATGATCCATCTAGTATGCATGTAACTGAAGATTAGCAACAATACAACAAGTCTAGGGAATCAAAAGGTAAACAAGATTAAACAAAGTCACTAGACCATATTCAGAATAAGGTGAACCCAACCGTATATAATTTAATAAACTAAGCTCATCATTTGCAACAGAACCTGAATATCGAGACGGAGCAGAAAAAAATTGATTCTATGGTGTTTCAATGTTCACAACAAGATGAATGCAATTGCTCTGAGTTAAGCCAGCCAATAGCTCCTATTTGGTTTCAGTCTCTTCGCCTCCGCTTCTCCCGTCTTGACTCTTTCCGTTCTTCGTCCGCGCTGTACCGTGAGGAAGAAGAATCCTTAGTCTTGTAATGCTTTGAATGCTTCTTGTGGCTACTTCTCTTCTCTCTTGAAGATTCTCTCCGCTTTCTTCTTGATCTTGAGCCATGCTTATCTCGTTTGTGGTAGTCACTGGACGAGTCGCTCTCTGAATCATTGTTTCTATGCCTATCCTTCTTGGAACGTTTTCTCCTCCGTTCATCTCCCGAGGATTCACTCGAAGATAGATCATTTCCACCACCCCAGTTTCTTGGCGACTTCTCTCCTTTTGTTATACCCTTTTCTTCTTCAGACATGAGTTTGAGGCTGCTCGTCTTCTCCTCCGATTTCTCTTTCAATTCAGGTCTTCTCTCAGTAGATGCATCTGATTTGGCTTTGGACTTGTTCTCTGCTTCCATTGGCTTGCTTCCTTCCGGGTAAGGGCCATCAGAAGGTACTTCGAAACCTAGTTCTTTCCCTAAAGATTCTAGAAAATCACCAGCTATCAGTCGGTTTAATGTTGTTGCAGCCGCTTCATTTTTCTTTTCTTGACCATCTTGTGCCTTTCCATTCATAGGTTGTTGTTCTTCTTCATCTTCAGAATCATCAGAGAAAATGGCCTACAAGTGAACATAACAGGATACTAATCGGTTGATAATATCAAATTGGGTTAGCACAAACTTTCTCAGACAAAGACACCCTCTATACCTTGTAAAGATCAACAGGTCTCTCCACATTCTCCACTTCTACCTCGACTTCAGGCTCTTTCTTAGGTTCTTGTAAATCAGAGCCTTGGCGTGCTCCCGATCCAGATGCAGCTTTCACTGTATCCGGCAAGAATAGGAGAGAGTCCATTTTGTTTCTTGCTCGCGGAGCAGCTGCCGGCTGTAAAATTGAAGGGAAAACGTATAAGAATAAATAAAACATCAATACGTATGAACACGACACTGAAAATCGCATAATGTACCCCTTGAAGGGATCCTATAAGAAAGATAAAAAAACACGCACATTATTCATTGTTTAGTAGTACTATAATTTATCACATCAAATTGCATTTAACTAAGTTCATGATTATGCAAAATATTCACCAACAAATCTGCCCCACAACAAGACATTATAGGATAATTCATTTTCTAGTCTAAATGACATTCTAGAAGGAGAAGCAAGGAACCACTTATTTACCTTGCCCATGAAAGGATCAGGGAGATCAAAACGTTTGCACAGGAGAGGTGCAGGACGCCATTGGAACTCTTCCCTTTTGGGGTATGTCTTACTTGATTTCATGTCTACTACTCCAGTGTCTTTAATTTGCTGTTTAAAAAAAACAATTTTACATATGAGCATAGAACCCCCAATGCACAGAACAACCGCAACGAAGATCCTGTAGACATATACCTCTGTTCCACCAGAAGTAAATTGAAGCCCTCCGGCGAGAAAGTCGATAGGCCGTTCAGTAGCCCGTCTGACCTCCTTGTAAGCTTTCCCTTTCTCAATTGCCTCAGCTGCAGCCTCAAAGTCCAGCCTCTCTTGAGCACGAGCTGATTCCGACAAGCTGCTGAATCTGTTGGAATCTGTTGTACGTAACCCTCCTTTATATTTCTCCTTGAGAAACTGCTCAAATCTTTCTTGTTTTGGCAGGTCATCTTTGAAAGGCTTGACAGCATCTGCTGCCTCTTGCTATTTCAAGGAGAGAAAGAGTAAAACAAGTCTAAAATGTTAGTGAAAGGAAAAGAAAGGCAGATGACTTCCTTGAAACATATCTACTAAGTGTAGTCAGGCTAAATTCTTATAAGGTGTAAAGTAGTTTACTTACAGAGGAAGCTGATTTGGTGAATGTGTCAGAGAGATTGGTCGGGAATTGGAATGATCCTCCAGAAGAAGAACAAGTTTCAGTTTCTTTCAAACTTTTCTGCAAAGGCCTTTCTCCTAATAAGCTACCACGCGTTTCTGCAGTCATTTTCTGCACGCTTGGGGGGACCTTAACATCTAATTGTAGATTACTTTGATCACCGCGCTTTTGTTGCTCCTCCCACAGCCTTCTTACATAGTAGTCATGACCGCTACCTCCCCGGAGAAAATCAAACAACTGATTTGATTCGTTCTTCTCTCTAGAAAGATCCTCGTACAGTTTCCCGCAGCGAGAAACAAATGTTGCAAAGCCATCGATCAGAAGTTTCAGATTCTTATCTTCAGGGGGAGGAACATCTGGAGGAACAGACGCAGTTGGCTTACTTTCAGCCTCCCGAGGACCAGAAAATTTATGCCGGGGCACAAAGTCCTTTGGTATTTTCGGAGGATCAAATCTAGTAATATACAGATGAAAGTAGATCGGTTTAATCAAAAAAGTCTGAGAGCAAGAGCTCCACTAGACGTGCTGAACTGAGATGAAATTGAGTTAAAAAAATTGTTATACCTTTTTACACTGTAGTCGGAACTCGAAGCAGCTCCAAAACCAGGCAGAACGTTATGCTCCTTTGAGGTTAACCTAAGTGTATTGTCATTGCTCGGTCTTGCTGGCTGTTCATCTTCTATGACATAAGTCTGATCAAAGTCATATCCTGAAAGAAATGTAATACATTAAAACCCACAGAGATACGTATGCTTATAACTAAGACGACCATGATTAGGAAAATAGCAAATCTGTCCTTACCAGCGTAGACATCTTCATCCTCGACATCAAGCTCCTCAAGTGCGCCAATGCCAAAACCAGGAGCAATCTTTCCTGCTGATTGTTAAACTCATATTAGCAACAGCCCACGATAATGGCAACCAAAATCTGGCATACAGATGTGCAATACAGCATGTACGTGTCTTTAAGCAAAGAAGAGAAAATAATGACAAATCGTAAGTCAAGATCTTACATTTTGGTCCGAAAAGACTTTCCTTCATTGACAAAGGTTTTCTGTAGCCAGCCTCCTTACTGGCAGACAAGCGAGATCTTTTATTTTCTACAATTCAGAAAAGATGCAAGTTAAGGAAAAGAATGTTCTGACACCAAAAACATCATAAAAGTTCAAACTATATACCTCTAAACTCAGGAGCATGCTTAAAAGGATCATATCCTAAACCATGCAGGTCCTGCTTTGGATTGAGAACATATACCTACAACAGATAATGAAGGAACAAAGAGAATCATCACAATCAGTGTATCTGAGGAGTGAGGGTAATATCTAACGAACTTCTGCAGCAGATTCGAAGTTGTATTTACAGTCTTAAATTTTTTTGACACCATTTTTAGATTGGAAATTTCAAATCTGAATGAAAGATGTATGACAACAATAGCAATTACAAATTACAATCAACAGCATAAAGCTTGTTTCAGAGAGAAACAAGAAAGTTGACTCACAGGTGTGGTTTCAGAAAATTTAATATCTTCACTGAACTGTGGACACACAGAAGTTTCCACTTCAGTCTCCAAAATCTGTGAGTCCGAAGATTCCTTAGTATTTTCATCAGCGGAGAAGGCTAAGAATGCTTTTCTAGCTTCCCTACGAGCATCTGCACCATATCAAAGAGAAACATGTTAAGTACATGGATAAACAAACTCAAAATATAGATTTAGATGTAAATTAATCAAAACGAAAAAAACACAGAGTCGGATATGTGAATTTCCAGGATGAAAATGTACTGTGTACGCACTGCCGATGGGTGCACAAACGAAAGTTATGGATTAATGCATGTTTAACAAGTTCAAACCTGAACTAGCGCGCACATCCTTTATTGAATGACCACGCCGCCATCCCATCTTTAACAAAAGTTTGACCCCTGAAATAAAAGAAAGAAGAAAACGTGTGAGATCAGGATTTCTTTACTTAATGCACTGGAGAAATAAAGAGAACAGATATAGGAGGTTGTGCAATATCTTAAAGAGGCTTTCCAAACTAACCAATTGATTCCGGAGCTGGAGCAATAAGTTCGTCATGAACTGGGCCAGGAATCGCTGATGGCCTGTGATACAGTAAAGAAATTGTTACAAACAAACCACAAAACATACAGATATTAACTTCATAGCCAACTTAAATGAAGAAAAGGAACCTTAAGTCATAGCAACTTCCTAACTTATCGTTATTAGACTATCACACAATGTCTAAAAATGATTAATCATACCAATAAAAAAGAAGCAACCCTGAAAAAGCCTAAACATAGCTCCTAAGAAATTTCCAGATGATCGCACCGTGTAGTACAAAGATAAATAAGAAAGAGAGGAAAATCCGACACACTTGAATTCTGATCAGGCTACAAGCCGACAAAATTGCATGGAAAACGCAAATGAATAAGACAGAGAAGTATAGAGAGACCTTTCATGCTGTTCTTTTTCAGCTTGCTTGCGAGAATGTTCGGCTGCTGTAAATCCAAATGTGTCAAATTGTGAGCTCGCAGACAGTGATTGGCCCTCAAACTCCTGAAATATAAGAGCAATTAAACTGGCTTAACATCGTTATATGTATATTGAACGTCTCCCACAGAAGCGTTACCCAATACACAGTAATCAAACTTTGACGAGCTTAAACATATTAATGAGTTGAAGCTAAGCTTTAACGAATCTAACAATGAGAAGAACATGAAACATACCGCCTTTTCATCTTCATCTAAAAAGTCAGAAATACTTTGCTGTCTCGCTCCAGCTCTGTTCTTCCTTGACGACGTAAACGACTGCGGAGCCCATCCTGAAATTCAACTTAGATAGTAAACAGCAAAGTACAGATGACCAGATAAAAAAACACCCAGCCAATTTTCAAAGTTTACCTTCTTTTGACCCAACTGTATTGTAATACCCAGCAGAATATCCACCAGTAAATGCTCCATGGAACCTTCTCCGGCCTTCTTCATCAGTCACCTGAGCATGTAAAAAACTTCAGATGTTAGCAGCTTTCCATAGAATAATCAATCTAATAACTATTCGTATAGACAATAACATAATCTGACAACAAATAACAAAATCTCAGATACACATCAATTTTGAATAAACATGATTCTCAATACTAGACCAGCTCGAGTAGAGACATTCACGTGGACAAAGCGGTTCTCGAGATGCTTGATTCATCTATTCATCAGTAGCGACTAAAGAGACGACTAGAAGAATCAAAATATCTCACCTCTTGCTTCCAAGCAGGGAGAGTTTTTAGGGTTCCCGAAGCACCAGCGACTGCTTTCTTCTTCCGGCTCGCGATTTCATCCTCGCGCTCTATCGGCGTCCCGTGGAATACGAAATCATCGTCGTCTAACCCCATTCTCTCTCTCTCGTTCACCACCGAGAAAGAAAGAAGAAAAAAAACAAGCGATTCCCAGATTCTGAATCAGTGTCGAGGATGATCAAGGATGAGAGTTATGGGCCTAGTTTGGGTCAACCTATCGGCCCATTTAATTTTGATTTATTTTATGCTGACTTCCCCGCCTATTTTTATTGCGAGAATGAATGGTGTTTCGGTTCCCCAACCCAAACATCCAGAAACCGACCAGAGAAGTATACAAAGCTAGTTGAACTTGAACCATATAGGCTCAGCGAGAAAAATATGAAAATACAGTATAACCTCTTTAAATTAACACTCTATAAATTAACATACACTAAAAATTTCTATAAAATAATATAATTTTATAGTTCCAAATTGAGTTTTTGTTCAATTAGTATATCGATAAATTAATAATATCTATAAATTAAAAAAAAAAATTATAGTTTTGGTGTACTCCCAACATTATTAATTTATAGAGATTTTACTAACGTTCCCTTATAAATTACAATAAAAAGTTAAATTATTTTACATAGTTTTATTATTTTACATAGTTATATTATTTTTTAAAAGAATATTAAAAGAAAGTTAAATTCATTTTTATTTGAACTTTGTAAGAAGTTAAATTATTTTACATAGTTATATTTTTATTGCATTATATTTATTTGAATGTAATTTAAACATAAAATTTTCACAGAAAAAAATGGTATGTCGCACTGACCGCCCCTTATACTCATCCGGCCCTGCTTGTAAGTGCAAATGCACATGCCCGCTGTTTATATGCTCATGGTCTCTTAATGTTTATTATAAGCTAGTGTTTTATGATCTGAAAACACTTATGATTCAGATGTGATTAGTAAGCATTCTTGTTTTGTGTTACTTGTGTCTTGAGTAAATATGGTGGATCGGGTTTAATGAGTTTACGTAGGGAGTTTGATCCACTACATATACAAGTATATAACTAATACCTGTATGCATTGCATGGATCCGATATGCTACCACTCTCCTATGTTTAAATATTTCAAATAGTGACTTGTTGTATTTCAATTATTTGTTCGTATGCTTTGTCTTTTTACATTTACTGAGTAGACACATGTTACCACTTTCTTACCTTTTTCACTGATTACTACTTTCTTACTAGAAGTAATAAAAACTGATGAGTGATATCATTGAAGCACGTAAAAGCATACGGAGTGTGTGGTTCGGGTGGGAGAGACTCGGAGAAGGCCAAGGTACTTGTGGTACTAGGACCATCACCGGGGGTGACGTGTTAGTTCGCAGGTCTATGTTTACTCTGCACCCGACAACAACTAGCATCACAACGGACCTATTTTTTCTCTCTCTTTTTATGACGTCAATAAACCAAAAAACTATACAACTTCATACTTTTTTGCACACTGTTTATACGATTGTGTTTATATGATCGTTTATTCATCGATATAAGACAAAGCCTGTCGAATGTTGTATGCTCCTCAATGTGGCACGTCACACCAGTCTTTGTTTGCGAATATTTCTGAAATAAAACTATTTAAAAACATTAGTATATGAAAAATTCACCCATCATTCATGAATAGTTGAATCCATTAAACTTTCCAGTAGAGTACTTGCACCATACACAACAATACTGGTCATAATGACTTGAAACCACAATTATTGATGAAATCCATTTGCTTTGGGACAAAGACTCGAAGTTCTTGATGAAGAAGAATAAGAAATATAATTGGGATGAAAGTTTGTTTAAATGAACTCAAGAAACAACCAAATCACCTATATCTTCCAACTATATCGAGTCTTGTTGTATATTTATGTGATTTAAGTGATGAGATTGAAATTAGGTACATGAAAATTTATACAAACTGTTTGTAGTTACTTGTTTGCAAATAGAATGCGTCAAATGGTGTTTGATGTTGTTTACAGAGATCTTGAAATCGCCACAGAAGAACTAAAATAAAACTTCGATCCGTCTGTGTCAAATTTTTGAGTTCTCGAGTGTTCTTTACTCTTTTTCTTTGCGTCAACAACTATTTTTTTCTTTTAGTTTCCTTACTAGTAGATATAAATAAAACTTACTGCTGCCAAATACTCTGAAAAGAGTTATCCGAATTGTTTGTTATTTAACTTGTAAAAAATCTGAAAAGATTTCAATAATCAAATAGCGCTGGTTTAAATTGGAATCTATCCTATGTTAACTATTAAATTATTTCTCAATTTCTCTTATCGTTTTTTCTTCTAACCCATTCATTTTGAAAACATTTTTAATAGGATTAGAGAGACTGTACGTAGAATGAAGATTTGATATAAAGAAGAAGGATAGATAAGTGTACTAAACACTTTTGACTGTATAAAAAAGATCGAGGTCAAAAGAGAGGACTGAGGAGTCAAACAAAATGAGGCTCTTTGTGATAACCCCACATCGAAAATGAAACAACGAACACACTTTGTCTCCAGATTCCTTTCCTTTGTCATTTTCTCGTGTTTCTCCCAAAGTATTCAACAAAAACACAATCCTAGTTATTCTCTAGTAGTAATAAACAAATACTTATATCTCAAAAGCCAAATAATACAACAAACTAGTTATCAAATAAACAAATATCCACATTCCTTAGAGACTACATTCACCACAGTACATTTTTCTCGAGAGGGTTAAGCAGTAAGATTAACGAGGTAGTAGTAGGTATTAGTGAGAATAATAGAAACTATAAAGACAAATTATTAGAGAAACAAAAATCAGTTTATTCTTTTCTTCTTCAGTAGATGGAATCCCAAGTCGAATCACTTGACACCTATATTGAACTAAAAAAAGCAAAAGACAAATCTACACACAATATTGAAACTATTATTTTCTTTCTTTTTCTCCTTTATTTTCCAAAATCTTATACAAAGATTAGTTTGGTAGGTCCATTCTCTGTCGATGTATTATCTATCTTCTCTCTCACACCAATACATCCACAGCGACACGAGAGAGATAAAAGAGTGTAGACAGAGATAGAGAGAGAGTCACCAAATAGACCAAACCCTGAAGTTAAATTCACACCAACTACTTTCGATCATTACATACTATCTCTTTCTTTCTTCTCTTTTTCTTTAAGCTTCAGCTTCTTTCAATGGCGAAACCAAACTCGGATGACTTTACCTCCAAGAGACACAACAGTTTCCACTGGACGCGAAAAGTCGGATCAGACGAAAACGACGACGTTTCTTCTCATAACCCTCTTCCCGACAACAACACTAAACCACTTCCCAAACGCAATCCTTCCTCTTCCTCTACTGCAATCACTCCCAAAAGAAAACTCCAATCTTTCGCCGTCTCTCGTCTCCGTTCAGTCATCGCTTCCCTCAGCAGAGCCCGACCCGGTAACAACCCCGGACTCGGGTCACGGGTCGTGGGCACGCTTTTCGGATCCCGTCGCGGACACGTGCATTTCTCGGTCCAGAAAGACCCGACTTCCCCTCCGGCGTTTCTCATCGAGCTCGCGACTCCGATCAGCGGACTGGTCAAGGAGATGGCTTCGGGACTCGTCAGAATCGCTCTGGAGTGCGACAAGGCCAAGGAGGAAGGAGGAGGAGCAAAGGAAACTCGCGGAGGAGATAAGACGATTCCGCGGCGGTTGGTGGAGGAGCCGGTGTGGAGGACTTACTGCAACGGGAAGAAGTGTGGGTTCGCGACGAGGAGGGACTGTGGTGAGAAGGAGAAGAAAGTTCTGAAGGCGCTTGAGATGGTTTCCATGGGCGCCGGAGTTTTGCCGGAGACGGAGGAGACATCCGTCGGCGGCGGTGGCGGCGGTGGTGATATAATGTATATGAGGGCGAAGTTTGAGAGGATAGTTGGGTCGCGTGATTCTGAAGCTTTCTATATGATGAATCCTGATAGCAATGGAGCTCCTGAGCTCAGTATCTACCTACTCAGAATCTGATGAAGACGATCCTACCAAAGCCTCTAGTGCGTAAAGAAGGTTTAATGGTTAAGGAAGATGATTCCGGTTTAGTTTCTTTAAATAGTCGGTTAAGTGGTTCATTCGGGGAATTAAAATAGCGATGTCTCTATTGCTCAACATTCGTAACTGAATCGAAAACGATATATCTATTATTGCAGTTCGGATTAGATGTGAATGTGATGAATCAGTCGATAATGGGGTTAGAGCAAGTTTTTTTTTTGGGGGGAGGTGGGTTTAGGAGGTTTTTAAACTTTTGGTATATGGATTTGGAGGACTTGTAAATGTATAAATTTCGCTTTTCTTAATGTGTAATCTTTTAGTTGTTTTTAAAAAATGTTTATGTTATCATGGAGGCACCCAGCCTGTAGAATCATAATGATTAAAGCCTTGATTTGTTTCACAACTCCATTAGTGTTTTGGTCACTAAATTATGCTTTAAAGTGAAAATTTATCATTGATTTCTCTGATCCAAGGATAATAATAGTAGACTGAATTGTATGGACCATTTGGACCATACATTATAAAGAAAAGAGTACCTATAACGACGCTCTATATTTCTTTTTGATATATTACTCCATGTGATCAATCTAATAAATTTCCAAAACTAAACCTAATTTGGAAGATTACTAGCTTCCACCCACTAAGAGAGATTTCAAATGAGAATGGCCAAACAATCAAGAAACTTGACTAACAAAAAAAAAACAAGTATTAAGATTCATTAATACTTTTGGTGTTTAGCTAAAATCTTGAAGGCATCCGCGACAATTACAACAGAGCCGGACGACGTACAATGTTACTGCTTACGGCTGTTGTACGTCTTTTCCCTAGTTTCAAGGCTTTACTTTTTTGGCTATCACATACCAAAGTCTATTAGTATTTTAAATGCCGGGGAGCTTCTGCTTTGTTTTTACTTTCATGGGTGTATGTTCAAACAAATAATTGTAAAGCTATAAGCTCATAATTTGGAAATACTACAATAGTAAATGTTTTCATATAAAACTTTGTCTTTCCCCAGAAAAAGCAAACGTTTGTACATTCACAAAGCACATATCCAACTAAGATTACACTACACGATATTCAAGGAACGTGTTTTCTTCTTTTTCCTTCTTTATTAACGTTAAGGAACAGGTTTTACTAATAAGAAAATTTAAAGTTTCTTCATGAGCATTTGCAGAAGAGAAGCTGATGCCTACGGCTACAACAATAAGTAAAACATGATGGAACAAAAAAATACACTTTTACTCGTTGAGTGTTTTATATCCTTGTGCATATACTAAATTTAACTACAATTAAAAGCTATTTTGATTCTTTTTACTGTTGTCATTTTTTTTTTGAAAAAAGCTAGTGCTTGTTGATACTAAATTTGGTGTTGAAATTATACTAAAATTGATGTTTCGGTGTCATTTTTTTTTGTCATCTCTAACAATAACACTAAATTTTACATCAAAAGTAAGATTATATGTTTTGACCAAAAAAGAAAGTAATATTATATGTTATTTAATTTTTTCAGTTTAATAATTTTTATATTTTTATTATTTATAATTATAAATAATTATTTTATCACACTTAGCTATTATGTTTGTTAAATTTTGTATTCTTATATTTATAAAATTTAATTACATTTGTATTTTTGGTTTACCAATATTATAAATTATTTATTTTACATAAAATATTAGTTAACTTCAAAATTACAAACTATTAAATATAACAAAATAATATGTTTATTTTTACAATATGACGTAAATGATAATCTCATTTAGTGATTTGTTAACTGAAAAAATAATTAATCACGTAAAAATAATTTAAAATACATAATACAATATAATTATGTTTAATTATAAATTTTAATTATTTATTAATAATAGTCGAACAATATTATTAAATAAAATATTTATTTTTAAGATTTGATGTGATTATTACACCAAATCTGGTGTAACACTATTCACATATATATCAAATTTGGTGGTATGATGTCAATTTTTGTGTCTTATTGGAGATGAAATTACACTAAATTTGATGGTTTAATGTTTTGTTGAAGATGGCTTTAGCAGTATTCATAGTTTGAAATATCTCATGCATTTTAGGAAAAGCTAGTGCTTAAAAGCTACAAGCTCGGAGTTTTTTTTTTCTTTTGTAACACTGCTCATAGTATTCTTTAAGAACATGGGTTAAAAGATTATGATGGTGCATTAATCTTTATGCTTCCTGGATACATAGCATACTCGAGTGTCTTAAGATTTGATTCTCGTTTTCTATTAGAACATACTATACTTGGTTAGTATTTTAAAAAATCAAGTATTGTTCCCAATTATTGTTTTTGACTTTTGCCCCATATATGTTTGGATAACTTTTAGCTTCTGGCTATAGAACATGTTGCCATGATCAATATGTAAAACTCTCTTTACATATAACACATATATTTTGGATAGGAAACAAAATTTAGAAGGAACATTTTGAAAGTACTGTTAATTTATAGCATTCTCTTGTTTTGTTTCCGTGGCAGATATGTTATACCTCGTCGTCCATGCCATAGATTTGAAGTTCAATATAATTCATGATCAAAAATAATTATAATTTGAAGCCAGGTAATGTAATCAAGAGTGAAGGGATGGCCGGCAACTAGTTCAACGGTTATAATGTTTGTGTCTATTGTTTTTGTTATCCCACCCTACCATCGACGGCTATGATTCTATGAAATACTAGTGAAGAGAGACACCTTATGAAGTAACTTTTGCTTTCAAGTAAAAGAAGAGAACTATATATTTGCTTTAGGTAAAGTATCCACTTAAAAAATATTGTTTTATTTTTATTTCATTTTTAACACTATTTAAATCACTGATTATATCATCATATAATTTCTAATTTTATTATATATAGTTATCAACTATCTGCAACATATGCATTATTGATAAACAATTCAAAAATAATGATTCCACAAGTCATTTCTTCAAAATACTTGGATCGTTGACGATTGTGTATGTACGACCTTTTTGATGGATAAACATTCTCCTATAACACTCGACTACAATAAAAGGCTCTGTCTGGAGTGTTGTGCTCCGATAAATTTTGCATTATACAATCGACATGAAATTACATTATTTGGAATTCAAACCTCAGACTTAAATATAAAAACGTTTAAGGTTATGGTTCTTCCACAAATCTTTTTTTTTTCCTTTAGTGCACTATTTATATCTCAAGAAATTTTTATAGATATTGTTTTCCAATGATAAACCAATTTGGTAATGTATCAAAATTTTATTTAACAGTAAGTAACAAATCAAAACATTCTAACTATTGCTTCCAATCCTTATCACATTCTTAGCAGGCCTTAAATCTATAAAACCAGAGGCCCAGTAAAAACTTCTTTTTTTTTCGGATAACAATAATGAAAATGTACAACAAGAAGTCATCAATCTGAAATTTATTACAAGTTTTTTTTTCCTCAGCTCCGATCTTCAACCTCGACGACTCTCCTAAGAGTCGGTGCATCGTCATCAGAAAACCGCCTTCATAATCTCGTCTTCTTTATATACCCATGGAACAACTACTACTATAATCTTTCTGCAAACAATCTGAATCGAAGATGGATTCACTTCTCCTCGAAGATTTTGGTCAGAAGGTTGATTTGACGCGACGGATTCGGGAGGTTCTGCTGAACTACCCGGAAGGAACCACCGTGCTCAAGGAGCTCATACAGAACGCCGACGACGCCGGAGCTACACGTGTCCGTCTCTGCCTCGATCGCCGGTCTCACGCGTCGGATTCTCTGCTCTCGGACTCTCTGGCTCAGTGGCAGGGTCCTTCCCTCTTGGCTTACAACGACGCCGTGTTCACCGAGGAGGATTTCGTTAGCATCTCGAGGATTGGTGGGAGCGGGAAGCATGGTCAGGCTTGGAAGACTGGTCGATTTGGGTAAAAGTTCTTTTGATTCTATTATTCTCTGTGGAAGTTAAGTTTACTTTCACTTTGATGATGATGACGTGGCTTTGATTGTGTTAGGGTTGGGTTCAATTCGGTGTACCATCTGACTGATATACCTTCCTTTGTGAGTGGCAAGTACGTGGTGCTGTTTGATCCTCAGGGTGCTTATCTTCCTAACATCTCTGCAGCTAACCCGGGGAAGAGAATCGATTTCGTTGGCTCTTCGGCTTTGCATCACTACGAGGATCAGTTTCTTCCTTACTGTGCCTTTGGATGCGACATGAAAACACCTTTTCGTGGCACTCTGTTTCGTTTCCCTTTGAGGAGCTCCGAGCAGGCGGCTTCGAGTAGGCTCTCGAGGCAAGCGTATTTTGAGGATGATGTTTCTTTGATGTTTGATCAGCTCTTCGAGGAAGGGGTTTTCTCGTTGCTGTTTCTTAAATGTGTTTTGTCGATTGAGATGTACACGTGGGATGATGGAGATCCGGAGCCGAGAAAGCTCTATTCAGTTTCGGTTAGTTCTCCGAAGGATGATGATACTGTGTGGCATCGGCAGGCGGTTCTTAGACTGTCGAAGACATCGGTTTCTGGAGATAGGGAGATGGATGCGTTTACTCTGGAGTTTGTGAGTGAGTCTGAGAAGGGGAGCCAGAGTAAACGGAGGACGGACAAGTTTTACGTAGTTCAGACAATGGCATCAGCGTCTAGCAGAATTGGTTCTTTTGCCGCCACTGCATCCAAAGAATACGATATTCACTTGCTACCGTGGGCTTCAGTTGCAGCTTGCATATCAGATGATTCATCCGAGGTACTGTGTCAATTTAAATGTGTGTGTTTTTTTTTTCCTATATGTAGCTTATAAGGAACTTCGTGTATATTCTGGCAGTACTGAATATGCAACTGCGTTAATTATCTGTTTATAGTAATATTCCTTCAGCCTAACATTTGCTGGTATTCTTATATTTTCGCTGCGTGCTTTTCGATTATTTGTGACAGCTTTTGATTGGATTTTCTCTTATTCCTTTGGAGGCATTGCATTTACTCTGTCTTTGTATGGTTTTGACAGAATAATTTCTTAAAGCTTGGGCATGCTTTTTGCTTTCTTCCATTGCCTGTACGAACTGGATTGACGGTTCAAGTCAACGGATACTTTGAGGTGTCATCAAATCGCCGCGGAATTTGGTATGGTGAAGACATGGACAGGAGTGGTAAAGTTCGTTCAGCTTGGAATAGGCTTCTCCTGGAAGATGTGTTAGCACCCTCTTTTGCACGATTGCTTCTTGGTTTGAGAGAAGTGCTTGATCCCAGGGATTCGTACTTCTCCTTATGGCCTAGTGGATCTTTTGAAGCACCATGGAACATTTTAGTTGAGCAAATTTACAAAAATGTCTGCAATGCTCCTGTGCTGTTTTCGGATCTTGATGGGGGGAAATGGGTGTCCCCTGCCGATGCTTACCTTCATGATGAGGAATTCTCAAGGAGTAAAGAACTTGGTGATGCCTTGCTGCAGCTTGAAATGCCTATCGTGTGCCTCCCAAGACCAGTTTTTGATATGCTTTTGAAACACCCTTCCTTTTTTATTCCAAAAGTGGTTACTCCAGATAGGGTGCGTAACTTTCTCAAAGGATGCAAAACCCTCTCAACTTTGAAGAAATCGTTGAAGCTTGTATTACTGGAGTATTGCCTGGATGATCTTACTGATGATGATGTTTGCACACAAGCCAGCAACCTGAAACTGCTTCCGTTAGCAAATGGCGACTTTGGTTTCTTTTCTGAAAGTGCAGAAGCTGTCGCCTATTTTATTTGTGACGAATTGGATCATATGCTTTTAAAGAAAGCTTATGACAGAGTAATTGATAGGAACATACCTCCAGGTGTATATAGCAGACTTTTTGCCATTGCAGAGTCACAAACAGCAAATCTTGCAATTTTCAGTATCCAAAATTTGCTTCAGTTATTTCCGAGGCTCGTACCTGCTGAATGGAAATACAGAACCAAGATTTCTTGGCATCCAGACTCCAACCCGGACCATCCTTCGTCTTCATGGTTTGTTCTCTTCTGGCAGTATCTCGAGAAACAGTGTCAGAGTCTTTCACTATTTCGTGATTGGCCAATCTTACCATCTACATCTGGCCATTTGTATATACTCTCGGCACAGTCAAAATTGATCAATGCGGAGAAGCTTCCCGATGCTGTCAGAAATGTCTTGGAGAAGATTGGTAGCAAAATATTGAACAACAATTTCAAAGTTGAACATTCAGACTTGTCCTCCTTTGTTTCAGATGCTACTTACACAGGCGTCTTAGAATCCGTTTTTGATGCGGCCTCTTCAGATATGGATGGGGTACAAAATTTAATTTATAATTTGAATGTTGAAGAGAAGGATGAACTTCGTAGTTTTCTTTTGGATCCAAAATGGCACATGGGGAATCAGATTGGCGATCTATATCTCAGAATCTGCAAGATTTTACCCATTTATCGTGTATATGGAGAAACATGTACTCAAGAATCCGATTATTCTGATCTTGTTAATCCTCCCAAGTACTTGCCTCCATCAGATGTGCCTGCCTGTCTTCTAGGATGTGAGTTTATTCTAAGCAGCAAAAGCAGTGAAGAAGATGTTTTGTCGAGGTACTATGGCATTGAGAGAATGAGGAAGAGTAATTTCTACAGACAGCATGTTTTCAACAGAATTGAAGTTCTGCAACCTGAGATTCGTGATCAGGTGATGATTTCTATTTTGCAGAATCTTCCACAACTGTGTATGGAAGATAGATCCTTAAGGGAAGCATTGCAGAACCTAGAGTTCGTTCCAACTGTATATGGTCCTCTTAAACGCCCATCTGTTTTATACGATCCTCGTAATGAAGAGTTATATGCTTTGTTGGAAGATTCAGATTGTTTCCCTGGCAGTGGATACCAGAAATCTGCGATACTGGACATGCTTCAAGGTTTGGGCCTTAGAACAACTGTTTCTCCTGAGACGATTTTAGAGAGTGCACGATTGGTGGAGCGACTGATGAACATGGATCTCGAAAAGGCTCATTCACGAGGTAAAGTGCTTTTTTCATTTCTAGAGGTCAATGCGGTGAAGTGGCTTCCTGAGCAGTCGAGTGAAGATGATGGAGCTATTAACAGAATATTCTCAAGAGCTGCGACGGCTTTCAGACCACGAAATCTGACATGTAACCTTGTTAAATTCTGGAGCGAACTTAAAATGATTTGCTGGTGCCCTGTTTTAGTCTCTGCTCCATTTCAAACTTTACCATGGCCAGTTGTCACATCTACTGTTGCGCCTCCGAAACTTGTACGTCCGGAAACAGATATGTGGCTTGTGTCTGCATCCATGCGGATACTGGATGGTGAGTGTTCTTCTACAGCTCTTGCATATAACTTGGGGTGGTTATCACATCCAGGAGGAAGTGCAATTGCGGCTCAATTGCTTGAACTTGGAAAGAACAATGAAATTCTGATTGATCAGGTTCTTCGCCAGGAACTAGCTTTGGCAATGCCGAAGATATATTCAATTCTTGCAGGATTGCTTGGTTCAGATGAAATGGACATTGTTAAGGCTGTACTTGAAGGTAGTCGCTGGATCTGGGTGGGGGATGGCTTTGCAACTTTGAGTGAGGTTGTTCTTGATGGCCCTCTTCATCTTGTTCCCTACATTCGTGTTATCCCTACCGACTTGGCTGTTTTTAGGAAACTGTTCGTGGAGCTTGGGGTTCGAGAATTTTTAACTCCATCTGATTATGCTGATGTTTTATGTAGAATTGCTGAAAGGAAAGGTAATTCACCTCTTGATCCACAAGAAATCAGGGCAGCTGTGCTAATTGCGCAGCAGTTGGCTGAAGCGCAATTTCTTGACAATGTCACAATCTATTTACCTGATGTTTCTGGTCGTCTGTTTCCTTCAAGTGACTTGGTCTACAATGACGCCCCATGGCTGACTGCATCAGACAATCATAGTAGCTCATTTAGTGCAGAGTCTACAATGCTGTTGAATGCGAAAAGAACAATGCAAAAGTTCGTTCACGGTAATCTATCGAATGAGATAGCGGAGAAACTTGGTGCTCGCTCTCTTCGTAGGGTCTTGCTTGCGGAAAGTGCTGATTCAATGAATTTTAGTTTATCTGGGGCTGCTGAGGCCTTTGGACAGCATGAGGCATTGACCACCAGACTTAAACACATACTAGAAATGTATGCTGATGGGCCTGGGATTCTTTTTGAGCTGGTTCAGAACGCGGAAGATGCAGGAGCTTCTGAGGTGACATTCCTTTTGGATAAGACTCATTATGGGACTTCTTCACTCCTCTCTCCTGAAATGGCAGATTGGCAAGGCCCTGCTCTGTATTGTTTCAACAACTCGGTTTTTACTCAACAAGATATGTATGCAATCTCACGCATTGGTCAAGCAAGCAAACTTGAAAAACCTTTAGCGATTGGAAGATTTGGGCTGGGATTTAACTGTGTTTATCATTTTACAGATATCCCGGGTTTCATTTCTGGAGAAAACATTGTTATGTTTGATCCCCATGCCAATCATTTGCCTGGCATCTCTCCAACTCACCCAGGCTTGCGGATTAAATTTACTGGAAGAAATATATTGGACCAGTTCCCTGATCAGTTTGCACCATTCTTGCATTTTGGTTGTGACTTAGAGCATACATTTCCTGGAACACTCTTTCGGTTTCCTCTTAGAACCGCCAATGTTGCTCCCAGAAGTCAAATAAAGAAAGAAATATATACTCCTGAAGATGTGTTATCCCTCTTCACTTCCTTTTCTGGGGTTGTTTCGGAGGCCTTAATTTTCCTGAGGAATGTAAAATCAGTATCCATTTTTATTAAGGAAGGAGCTGGTCATGAAATGCAGTTACTGCATCGTGTTTGCAAAGATTACAGTGTTGGGAAAGATGTTGAACCAAAGCCATCAAATCAAATGTTTAGTCTTCTTGATGAAAATCTTTCTACTGGAATGAACAAAGATCAGTTACTAAAAAGACTAAGCAGCACTGTAGTTAAAGATCTTCCCTATAAATGTCAGAAGGTTGTGGTGACTGAGCAAGATTCGTCGGGCAGTACTTCACATGGATGGATAACAGGTGAATATCTGAATGCCGGGGTAAGTAAAAAGCACTTAAATCTTCCAGAAATGTCCCATAAGTTAATACCGTGGGCTAGTGTTGCCGTGCTTATAAATTCTGTCAAGACTGATGAAACAGAGAACGTGGCTGCTAGCAATTCTGATATATTTGGGCCATCCACAATTTCAGCTCAGAATAGAAGAAATTTTGGGGGGCGTGCTTTTTGCTTTCTGCCTCTACCTATAACTACTGGCCTCCCTGCGCATATCAATGCATATTTTGAGTTGTCATCCAACAGGAGGGATCTTTGGTTTGGTAATGACATGGCAGGGGGTGGAAAAGTACGGTCGGATTGGAATCTTTACTTGATCGAGGAAGTTGTTGTACCAGCCTATGGTCATTTGCTTGAAAAAATTGCATCTGAACTTGGTCCATGTGATTTGTTCTTCTCTGTCTGGCCAGTAACTCTAGGAGCAGAACCGTGGGCATCCTTGGTTCGGAAGCTCTACGGTTTTATTGCGAATAATGGTCTTCGTGTGTTATATACTAAAGCAAGAGGGGGCCAATGGATTTCAACTAAGCAAGCAATTTACCCTGATTTCAGCTTTCCTAAGGCAGATGAGCTAGTTGATGTCCTTGCAGACGCTGGTCTCCCTGTCATTAATATTTCGAAGTCAGTTGCGGAAAGATTCGGAGAGGCTTGTTCATCTTTGCATTTTATGACACCCCAATTATTAAGGACCTTGTTGACCCGGCGAAAACGTGAGTTTAGGGATAGAAGTGGCTTGGTCTTGGCACTAGAATACTGTATTCTTGACTTAGAAGTTCCTTTTACGGCTGATCTTCTTTATGGTCTACCCCTGCTACCTCTTGCCGATGGTTCATTTACAACTTTTAGCAAGAAAGGGACTACTGAGAGAATCTTTTTCGCAGAAGAGAATGGGTATGAACTTCTGAAGGATACACTTCCTCACCAGCTCGTGGACCGTGAAGTGCCGGAAGGTGTTTATAGTAAGCTGTTGTCTGTAGCACAAAGCGAAGAATCATGCATATGTCTTCTCTCTTGCAGCTTGCTTGAGAAGCTCTTTTTTAAGCTACTACCAGCAGACTGGCATCTCGCTGAAAAGATACTCTGGACACCTGGCCAACATGGACATCCGACAGTAGAGTGGATACGGGTACTGTGGAGCTACCTTAAGTTATCTTGTGATGACCTCTCAGTATTTTCCAAGTGGCCCATATTGCCAGTTGAAGATCGCTGTCTCATGCAACTAACTGTAAATTCAAACGTTATCCAAGATGATGGCTGGAGCGAGAACATGTCTTCATTATTGCTGAAATGTGGATGCCGGTTCTTAAATAGTGAGCTTCCAGTAGAGCACCCTCAGTTGGAAAGATTTGTTCAGCCGCCAACCGCAGCAGGCATACTAAATGCACTTCTTGGAGTTTCTGGCGGGCAAGGAAACATAAAAGGAATTTTCCTTAATGTTTCAGAAGGAGAACTGCATGAGCTACGGAATTTTATTCTTCAGTCAAAGTGGTTTTCTGGCGGACAAATGAATGAGGTTCACTTTGAGACCATCAAACACCTTCCCATATTCGAGTCATACAGAAACAGAAAACTTGTGAGTTTGAATTGTCCAGTTAAGTGGCTAAAACCTGATGGCATCAGGGAGGATCTATTGGATGATGATTTTATACGCTTAGACTCAGAGAGGGAGAGAGCTATCTTCAAAAGATACTTACAAATAGAAGAGCCCTCGAAAATGGAATTTTATAAAGCTTGTGTACTTAATCGTATGTCTGAGTTCCTTTCTCAGCAAGAAGCTTTGTTAGCCATTTTGCATGATTTAAATGATCTGGTCGCCGATGATGTTTCCCTTCAGTGTGCATTATCTACGACCCCTTTTGTTCTCGCAGCAAATGGATTGTGGCAACAACCTTCCAGGTTTGTCTTTCTTATTCACTTTTCCTATTCTAATACGTTAAATATGTTGTCACAGACTACCGCAGCAACCTGATATTAGCTATATTTGTGGGCATTTACACTATATGGCAAATGGATATTTCTACAATTGTCTTCATCTTTTTTGTGCTCTTTTCAGGCTTTACGATCCTCGTGTTCCTGGGCTACAGGAGCTTCTTCACAAAGAAGTTTACTTTCCTTCTGAGAAATTTTTGGATTCAAAAATCCTGGATGCATTGGTTGGTCTTGGACTTAGAACAACTCTGGATTGTGCTACCTATGTGGATGCTGCTAGAAGTGTGTCAATCCTACATGACTCGGGAGATCAAGAAGCATCGAGATATGGAAGAAGACTGCTCTTCCATATCAAAAATCTTTCTGTCAAACTATCATCTAAGACAGGTGAAGCGAATGATGATGAATCACAAGATCTGATGTCCAAGACAAGTGAAGACTCACCTGATGGAGAAACCGATCCTGAATATGAAGCTGAGAGTATCTATCTTGGGAGCTTGCCCACTGAGCAATCAGAGGATGAGTTTTGGGATCAAATGAGGTCTATCTCATGGTGTCCTATTTGTCTTGATCCACCAATAGAAGGGATTCCATGGCTTGAATCTAGTAACTTGGTGGCATCTCCAGATAGAGTAAGACCCAAGTCTCAGATGTTTTTGGTGTCTGCCACAATGCACTTACTGGATGGCGAGTGCCATTCGCCATATCTACTTCAGAAACTTGGGTGGATGGACTGTTTAAGTATTGATGTCCTGTGCAGACAATTAATTGAGATATCAAAGTCTTATAAAGAACAGAAGTCTCGTT
Source organism: Brassica nigra (assembly GCA_016432835.1). Taxonomy (NCBI): domain Eukaryota; kingdom Viridiplantae; phylum Streptophyta; class Magnoliopsida; order Brassicales; family Brassicaceae; genus Brassica; species Brassica nigra. The sequence goes on along the minus strand of CM028247.1, from coordinate 6,339,405 downwards.
CAACAGTAAATCCTGATTTTGAGAGCATGTTACAGAGTCAAATTCCTCTACTCTACACGAGATTGCAAGAACATGCTAGGGACTATAACTTTCTTGCTCTTACATCAGCACTGAACGGTGTTCCTTGGGTGTGGCTTGGAGATGATTTTATCTCTGCAGATGTACTTGCTTTTGATTCTCCGGTGAAGTTTACCCCTTATCTGTATGTTGTCCCTTCAGAATTATCAGACTTTAAAGAACTGCTTCTGGAATTGGGTGTGAGGCTAAGTTTTGATGCGGCAGATTATATGAACACTCTGCAACACTTGAAGAATGATCTAAAAGGTTCACCTTTAACAGAAGAACAGATATATTTTGTCCTTTGTGTTCTTGAAGCCATTGCAGACTGTTTCTCTGAGGCGTCACAAGATTGTGATAGAAATTTAGTGCTAGTTCCTGATTCCGCTGGACTTTTGGTCCCCTTAGATGATCTTGTTTATAATGATGCACCATGGGTAGACAGCAGTTCTCTTTCTGGGAAAAGGTTTGTGCATCCTAGCATCAACAATGACATGGCTAATAGGTTGGGGATACAGTCTCTTCGTTGTATCTCCTTAGTGGATAATGATGTTACCCAAGATCTTCCTTGTATGGAGTTCACAAAGTTGAATGAGCTTCTATCACTATATGGCAGCAAAGATTTCTTGTTGTTCGATCTTCTTGAGTTAGCCGATTGCTGCAGGGTTAAAAAGCTGCACATCATCTTTGACAAGAGAGACCACTCTCGCAAGTCCTTGCTGCAGCATAATCTAGGTAATATTATTTGTCGTCTGTTCTAACCTTGCTCTTTCAATTCTGGAGTCGGATTTATCTAAGGTGGATAGCATTTTCGATGCTAGAAACGATCTTTTGAGCTTATACGGGATATAGTTTTTTTTGTTGCTTGGTTTCAAATATTTGCTGAGTAATTGTTTTGTAGATTTCTAGGGTTATCTACCTTGATCTTCTTATCAATGCGCTCTCCTTCTTTCAGGTGAATTCCAAGGACCTGCTCTAGTTGCCATTTTAGAAGGGGCTACATTGACCAGAGAGGAGGTTTGTAGTCTTCAGCTTCTTTCACAGTGGAGAGTCAAGGGTGAAACTCTCAACTATGGGCTGGGCCTTCTTAGTTGTTTCTTCATGTGTGATCTTCTGTCTATTGTTTCTGGTGGCAACTTTTACATGTTTGATCCTCAAGGAGCGACCCTCTCTGCCTCCACGACTCAGGCTCCTGCTGCAAAAATGTTCTCATTGATAGGTATGAATAGGCCTAGGTATGAACGTCTAGTTTGGCTTTGCTCCATGTAGAACCATCCTGCTTATGCTTCGTTCATCCATGTTTTTATGTTTTCAGCTCCGGTTTTGATAAATCGTTTGATAATATTCAGTTGTCTTATTTAAGTTCACCTTTTATTGATTTCTACTGTTTTTAGGTACAAATTTGGTCGAGCGATTCAGTGATCAATTTAATCCCATGCTGATTGGTCAAGATAAGGCATGGTCATTGACAGAGTCCACCATTATTCGGATGCCTTTATCATCAGAAATCTTGAAAGATGGACTTGAGGCGGGGTTAAATAGAGTGAAGCAAATATCTGACCAGTTTTTGGAGAATGCCTCCAGAATCCTCATTTTCTTGAAGTCAGTTTCACAGGTATTATAATATGTATCTCTACACTGCTGTGGACGTCATTGCATTTTTTTACGTATGGCAATAGAATGCTATTTAATTCAAAACTTTAGTACAAAATGTAGCGTAGAAACTGGTGGAATTAAGGTCTTGAACACGGGCTACCATGCTGTTGTTTAATAAATCGAAGTAAAAATTTCTTAACTAGATGAGATTTTCAAATATGAGGAATGAGTGAGGTCTGAATTTTGTCCTTGATTGTATGGAACTCTGCATGTGTAATGTTATACCACTTCAAGAATGTTGTGAAATGATTCATGTTTTATTATCCTGCGTTTCGTTTGAATCATTTGATGTCTTTGCCATGTACCAAACCCAAAAAACGTGGAGAATGTTTTCCAATTTCAGGTTTCATATTCCACATGGGAGCAAGGAAATGCAGAACCACATCAAGATTTCGCTCTGCATATTGATTCAGCATCAGCTATCATGAGGAATCCATTCTCGGAGAAAAAATGGAGAAAGTTTCAACTTTCGAGGCTGTTTAGTAGCTCAAACTCTGCTGTTAAATCACAAATAATAGAGGTTAACCTCCATATTGGGGAAAACAAACTTCTGGATCGATGGCTTGTTGTTCTCAGCATGGGCTCTGGACAGTCACGAAACATGGCTCTTGACAGGTATGTAGTTCTGTAGTCACTAACTATTATCGACATAAAATCTTTCGGCACCTATATGCTCTGATGTTTATACCGTACCATCTGAAAAAGCCATGTCAAAAATAAAGTGATATACATAATCTCTATAAGATGTATAAACTATCTTTTGGAATTTAACATGTTACAAGTTAATATCAAAATCATGGCAGCAAACACATTCCGTTCATTGTGCAAGTTGTCACTTGTCATACTTGATAACACCATAATTTGTCTGGGCGTTGAATGGAAATTAATTTTTTATTTTATTTTATTAGTGAAAAAACAAACGATTTCCATTAACTCTGTATTTTCTCAAAACTAGTATATGTGATAAGTCTACTAGAGGTTATCATGTGTCTATTGTTGTTAAAATATTACTTACCTGCAGGAGGTATCTAGCGTACAATTTGACACCTGTTGCTGGGGTTGCTGCACATGTATCTCGGAATGGTCGTCCTGTTGATGTTCATCCAGCCAGCCCCATAATGTCTCCTCTGCCTTTGTCTGGTAGTGTGAATCTACCTGTCACCATCCTTGGATGTTTCCTCATTCGGAATAATTGTGGTCGTTTTCTCTTCAAAAATCAGAATGGGGGAGATGCGTTAGAGCCACAGCTTGATGCTGGAGATAGATTGATTGACGCATGGAACAAAGAGTTAATGTCATGTGTTCGTGATTCTTACGTAGAAATTGTGGTGGAGATGGAAAGGCTAAGGCGAGAGCATTCAAGCTCTTCAATTGAGTCAAGTACAGCACGTCAGCTGGCCCTTTCCCTTAAAGCCTATGGTCATCAATTGTATTCTTTCTGGCCACGATCTAATCAACATGCTTTGCTTACCCAACATGACGGTGCTCTAGTAACAAAAATGCCCAAGCCGGAGTGGGAATGCTTGGTTGAACAAGTTATAAGGCCGTTTTATGCTCGTGTTGCTGACCTTCCCTTGTGGCAGCTTTACTCGGGAAATTTGGTTAAGGCTGATGAGGGTATGTTTCTAACACAACCTGGTAGCGAGGTTGCTGTTAATTTGCTTCCCGTTACAGTTTGCAGCTTTGTGAAAGAGCATCACCCTGTTTTTTCCGTGCCTTGGGAATTGTTGGCTGAAGTCCAGGCAGTAGGGATTCCAGTTCGAGAAGTTAAACCAAAGATGGTTCGCGATCTTCTAAGGAAGTCATCTGCATCTATCGATCTCCGATCTGTTGATACGTACATTGATGTGCTTGAATATTGTCTCTCAGATATTCAATTCATTGATGCACTTAACCCCGAAGGGGCTAACATGGATGAAGCAAGCAGTACTTCTGGTTCGATGTCGATGCCTACTCAAGCTCAGGCTGGCTCAAGTGACGCTTTTGAAATGATGACAAGCCTAGGGAAGGCTTTGTTTGATTTTGGTAGAGTTGTTGTTGAGGATATTGGTCGTGCTGGAAATAGTAATAATAGATATAGTAATGTTGACCCGAGGTTTCTATCTGCGGTTAATGAACTTAAAGGATTACCATGCCCGACTGCAACAAACCAGTTAACTCGTTTAGGTACTTCTGAGCTATGGTTGGGCAACAAGGAGCAGCAGACATTGATGTTACCTGTGTCTGCACGATTTATCCATCCAAAAGTGTTCGACAGATCGAGCTTGTCTGATATATTTTTGAAGTCTTCAGTTCAAGCATTTTTAAAGTTAAGGAGCTGGTCTCTTCCTTTACTGGCCAGTAATATGAAATATCTTTTTCATGCTCATTGGGTAAATTATATCTCGGATTTAAATGCTGTGCCATGGTTTTCATGGGAAAGTACATCCAGTTCTAGTGATGATAGTGGCCCCTCGCCTGAATGGATAAGGCTCTTTTGGAAGAATTTCAATGGATCAGCAGATGAGCTCTCACTCTTTTCGGACTGGCCTTTGATTCCTGCCTTCCTTGGCAGACCGATTCTATGCCGTGTAAGAGAGAGACATTTAATCTTTTTTCCACCACCACCTTCGCAGCCAATCTCTGGAAGTGTTACTGATATGAGTGATATGCCCACAACATCAGTAAGTGATGGTTCGTTATCTGAGTTAATACAGCACTATGCTTCAGGCTTCGATCTAGCACAGAGAAACCATCCTTGGCTGATTTTACTGCTGAACCAGTGCAATATACCTGTCTGTGATACTGCATATATTGATTGTGCCGAGAGATGCAAATGTTTGCCTTCACCAAGCATGTCGCTTGGCCAAGCTATTGCCTCCAAGCTTGCTGAAAGCAAACGAGCTGGCTACATTACTGATATCTCTTCCTTCCCAACGTCTGGCCGTGATCAGCTTTTCACCCTTTTGGCTAATGATTTCTCTTCAAGTGGCTCAAGATATCAAGCATATGAACTTGAAGTACTAAGTTCACTTCCTATATTTAAGACTGTCACTGGGTCTTATACACACTTGCAAAGGCAGGGTTTGTGTATAATCGCTGGAAATTCCTTCCTCAAGCCACATGATGAAAGCTGCTTTTGCTATTTTCCAGATTCAGTCGAATGTCACTTTCTCCAAGCCCTTGGGGTCGCTGTGTTGCATAATCATCAGACTTTAGTAAGGTTTGGGTTAACTGGGTTTGAAAGCAGATCTCAATCTGAACAAGAAGATATACTAATTTATCTATATGGAAATTGGCGAGATTTAGAGGCCGACTCTACTGTGATTGAAGCTCTTAGGGAGGCTAAATTTGTCAAAAGTTCTGATGAATTCTCCTCTGAGCTGTCAAAACCGAAGGACTTGTTTGACCCTTCTGATACATTACTAGTGTCAGTCTTTTTTGGTGAACGAAAACGATTTCCAGGCGAAAGATTCTCATCAGAAGGCTGGCTTCGCATTCTACGGAAAGTTGGCCTTCGAACCGCAGCCGAAGCCGATGTCATACTTGAATGTGCCAAAAGGGTGGAATTTCTGGGCAGAGAGCGTGATAGACCCTCTGAGGAAGATTCTTTTGAAACGGATCTTGTGCATTCTGAGAAGGATATTTCAGTCGAGCTATCTACACTAGCAGGATCTGTACTTGAAGCTATATTTTTAAACTTTGCTGGTTTTTATAGCACCACTTTCTGCAACACTCTTGGTCAGATTGCATGCGTACCTGCTGAATCAGGGTTCCCAAGTATTGGTGGCAGAAAAGGTGGCAAAAGAGTCCTTACAAGTTACAGTGAAGCTGTTCTTTTACGGGACTGGCCCCTGGCTTGGAGCTCTGTTCCTATTCTTTCAAGCCAGAGATTCATTCCACCTGAGTTTTCATGGACAGCATTTCGCCTAAGAAGTCCTCCGATTTTCTCGACTGTTCTTAAACACTTGCAGGTAAGATCCCTCTTCTTCTCTTTTTGATTTATTTGTGTACTCTTGTCACGGCATGGATAAAAGAGGCCTGATAAAATGTCCAGGTTATCGGACGGAATGGTGGTGAAGACACTCTTGCTCATTGGCCCAATGATCCAGATGTGATGAACGTTGATGTTGCTTCTTGTGAAGTTTTGAAGTACCTGGAAAAGGTTTGGGGGTCCCTCACTTCTTCAGGTGCGTATACTACTGAATTCAACACTCAATGTTGGATACAAACATTTAATCGACATTCAAGCTACTGCAGCTGTGAATTCACAATCTGGCTAACAAAATAAAGAGGTGTGAAGTATCCATGAAATTTCTGGAATTAATATTTTAGTCGATAGGTGGGGAGAATGAATGCATTTGTGAGTAGTAACAGTATAAGACTAGTTGTCCATTGTGTGTTTTCCAGCCTTGCAAGCTTCAATAATAGATTATGCTCTGGACAACAACGAAAAACAGGAAAAGTTGGATTTGTGTTTGCAGATGCATGCAGTACTTGGATAGGACTGCAGTATGATTTTTCTATTAGCATGTTGAAATCTCTGATAATATTTTTTCCCGTTTTGTAATGTTTGTCATCCAGATATTTTGGAATTGCAAAAGGTGGCCTTTCTACCGGCTGCAAACGGAACACGCTTGGTGGGCGCAAGCTCCCTTTTTGTTCGCTTACCAATCAACCTATCGCCTTTTGCATTTGAACTTCCTAGTCTCTATCTACCCTTTCTGAAGATCCTTAAAGATTTGGGACTTAACGATGTGCTTTCAGTTGGAGGTGCAAAGGATATCCTCTCCAAGTTACAAAAACTATGTGGTTATCGGCGTTTGAACCCGAATGAGCTTCGAGCTGTCATGGAAATTCTTCATTTTCTCTGCGATGACACAAATGCGACAAAGGCACCCAATGATTCCACTATTAATTCAGATGTGATAGTCCCAGATGATGGCGGCAGACTTGTCCATGCACGATCTTGTGTTTACGTCGATTCCTTTGGGTCACGCTATGCGAAATACATAGACACTGCAAGGTTAAGACTTATTCATCCAGGTCTTCCGGAGAGGATATGTCTGGATTTGGGTGTGAGAAAGCTTTCTGATGTGGTTATTGAGGTATGCGTGGCATCTGTTGCTTTTTCTCGAGCTGTCTTTTGTTGTTATATATGCTGTATGTGAAACGATCTCAAAATACTTTATTCTTTACGTAGGAACTTGAAACCGCTGAACCTATCCAAACCTTAGACAACATAGGGTCCATATCAGTGAAGGCTATCAGAAGGAAGTTACAGAGCGAATCGTTTCAAGCTGCTTTATGGACTGTGAGCCGTCAGATCACCACCGTGGATGACTCATCTTTTCAAGATGTCCAACATTCTCTTCAATCTGCCGCAGAGAAAATTGAATTCGTCAGAAATATTTATACTCGATTTCTTCTCCTGCCAAACTCCGTTGACGTTACCCTCGTGTCCAATGAGTCTATGATTCCCGAATGGGAGAATGAATCACGTCATCGAACAATGTACTACATCAATCGTGACAGAACATCTATCCTAGTTGCCGAACCGCCTGGATACATTTCTTTACTGGATGTCATGGCAACAGTGGTGAGCGAGGTTCTAGGCTTTCCAACTTCATTGCCTATAGGATCTTTATTTTCATGTCCTGAGGGATCTGAAACTGAAATTTCCGCTTGCCTAAGACTATGCTCTCATGCTCTTGCAAACACCGGCGCAGCTGTTGATAGTACTATTGGCCAAGAGATAATGCCGCAGGATGCTGTACAAGTACAGCTTCACCCTTTGAGACCATTCTACAAAGGGGAGATTGTTGCTTGGAAAATCCAACAAGGAGACAAACTGAGATACGGAAGAGTCCCAGAGGATGTTAGACCTTCTGCAGGCCAAGCCCTTTACAGATTTAAGGTTGAAATGACACCTGGAGAGACTGGTTTATTACTTTCATCTCAAGTTTTCTCCTTCCGAGGCACGTCAACTGAAAATGAAGGTTCCTCGACGTTGCCCTTGGTGCTCCCTGCAGTATCTGATAACAAATCTCAAGGGGATTCAGAAGGTTCCAGAACTAACAATGCAAGTTCTTCAAGCCAGGTTTGTTACATATCTCGTGAACTATACTTGCTTCTTTCCCAATGTTTGTATTATCTAATAGGAGTATATAACACTAGGAGACAAAATGCCTACTGTTTTTATACATCGTCTTGTGATAGTGTGTTCTTGTATCATGTTCATGCTCAAGGTTAAAACGGTATGTGGATGTTTGATTGGATTTGTTCTTTGTCAACTGCAGCCTGAGAATGAAACGCAATATGGTCGAGTCACAGCTAAAGAATTAGTTGAGGCGGTCCACGAGATGCTCTCTGCAGCTGGAATCAACATGGAGCTGGAGAATCAATCTTTACTACAGAGAACCATAACCCTTCAAGAAGAACTCAAGGACTCTCAAGCAGCATTTATACTTGAACAGGTTCGGTTACACTAAAATCCTCCATACTCAAAAACTAATAATTAGAATCATGATGATGATGATGATGATGAAAGCAAAAACATGTATTTGTCTCTGATTTTCTTGCAGGAGAGAGCAGAGGCTTCCCTGAAAGAAGCAGAGACGGCGAAATCACAATGGATTTGCAAGATATGTCTGATCAAAGAAGTTGACATAACGATTGTACCATGCGGACATGTCTTGTGTCGGGAATGTTCAGCTTCAGTCGCTAGATGTCCCTTTTGTCGCCTTCAAGTCTCAAGAACCATCCGAATCTTCCGACCGTAAACAAACCATCTATATATTATCATCAATCACTATTTATCAAAAGGTTTTTTCCTCTATACAAACAGTTTCTGCTGATTAATTGGCAGCTTGTATATACGTATAGCTATGTTTACTTGGTGTCTTCTTTTGAGTAAAGGGAATGTCATTTATGCTATCATCGTGTCGTCTCTTCTTTGCAAAAAGAATCATCATGTAATTTTACTATTTTAGTTCGATTATGGACTCAAATCAGAAACTTTACTCTAACGAGGTTGTTAAAAAAATGAGAATGTACTGGAACTTGCGAATGAGATTTTAGTTTATTGGGCTATTTTTCAATGGGCCTAATTGGTTCAGATGGGCTTAAAAATTATTTACTGTTGACACCAAAAGAAAGGGAAGTGATTAATCAACCAGAGGGAGACACGTGGGAGACTACGTAGACGTTAGATAACCACCACTCAGATAAGAAGGAGAGAGAAAGCAAAAAAAGGATATGTGGCGGGAGAAGAAGAGAGAGGACATTCTTCAATGGCGTCTCTCCAACTCTGCGACGGTTATCTTCTCTCTAAGCCCTCTGTATCTCCACGCTTCCGTCTCCCCCAACGAATCTCTCACCGCCTCATCCCTAAAGCCTCCGCTTCTCCTCCTCCTCCACCATCCTCATCTTCTTCACTGTCTCTCACTCGGCGGGATCTCCTCTACCAATCGGCGGCAGTATCACTCTCCCTTTCCTCCATCGTCGGACCAGCTAAAGCTGATGAGCAGTTATCCGAATGGGAAAGAGTCTTCCTCCCAATCGATCCAGGCGTCGTTCTTCTCGACATTGCTTTCGTCCCCGACGAACCTAGCCGCGGTATAACTCCTTTTCTCTTACGAAGCTTAAGCTTAAGAGCGTGACTTACTTACAAATCATGCTGATGAAAACAATTAGGGTTTCTACTGGGAACGAGGCAGACTCTGTTAGAGACCAAAGACGGTGGAAACACTTGGGCTCCACGATCAATCCCTTCAGCTGAGGAAGAGGATTTCAATTACAGATTCAATTCGATCAGTTTCAAAGGCAAAGAAGGATGGATCATTGGCAAGCCTGCAATCTTGTTGTACACTGCTGATGCTGGAGAGAATTGGGATAGAATTCCCCTTAGCTCTCAGCTTCCTGGTGATATGGTATTTACTATTACTAAGCCCTTGTTTCCTTCCTGTGGTTTTCAGAGCTTATTGGAAAATGTCAAAACTTGTTGTTGCAATGGTGTTGTTGTAGGTGTTTATAGAGGCGACTGGAGAGAAGAGTGCAGAGATGGTTACCGATGAAGGTGCTATCTATGTTACTTCTAACAAAGGATATAACTGGAAAGCTGCTATTCAGGAAACTGTGTCAGCTACTTTGAACAGGTTCTCTTCATTACTCTGCCTTTTGGTTTTCTATTTGATTTGTGTTGGAAGTTTGCAAAGCAGAGTACCTGATTCTGTATATTTCCAATGATTTTACAGGACAGTCTCCAGTGGAATCAGTGGTGCTAGTTACTACACGGGAACCTTCAGTGCTGTTAATCGTTCACCAGATGGAAGATATGTTGCTGTTTCGAGCCGTGGTAACTTCTTTTTGACATGGGAGCCTGGGCAGGTGAGCCTCACTTAAGGATATGTTTGTCCTTCTAGGACATTTCTAAGTGAAGTTGTAGTGAACAGGCTCAGTCCAGTCAGTTTTCTCACGGTTGATTTCATTTTTAGCTGATTATTTAGCATGATTTAGATCAAATGCATATAAGAGTATTAAAAATGTATGACAATCCATCGACCCGGTTTCTTTTGTGTGTGTGGTTTGGTTGGTCTTAAAACCGTCATTAACCATGGTATTGGAACATTGCAGCCTTACTGGCAACCACACAATAGAGCAGTTGCAAGAAGAATTCAGAACATGGGATGGAGAGCTGATGGTGGTCTTTGGCTTCTTGTTCGAGGAGGAGGACTTTATCTTAGCAAAGGCACTGGGGTAAGTACTGCAACGAGGCTCTCCTAAATTTTACCTTCCCTGAACATTTCCTTTTCTTCTAATACGTAACAAAACTCGTATTGAGGTTCGTTTTTGTTATCTGCTATTCTCTGGACCAATAACAAGGAAAAGAAACACTGTTCTTGTGATTTGAACTCTATTCCAATGTTCCAATCAGTTGTTTATCCACTGTCTAGATTTCGGAGGAGTTTGATGAAGTTCCAGTACAAAGCCGTGGCTTTGGTATTCTAGATGTTGGTTATCGCTCAGAGGTATATGATGAGTTTACACAATCATCCTTCAAATGTTTTGAATCGCTCAGATTCTTACCCGCAACTTTTTTATTGTTGCTGCTGTTGTGTGTTGCAGGAAGAAGCATGGGCAGCAGGAGGGAGTGGGATTCTACTGAGAACAAGAAACGGGGGAAAGTCATGGAACCGTGACAAAGCTGCTGATAATATCGCAGCTAATCTATACGCGGTCAAGTAAGAGCCTCTAATCCCAAAACGCAATCCACTTCACAAAATAGTCAGCTTTCTAAATTATATCTATGTGTTTGCAGATTTGTGGATGACAAGAAAGGGTTTGTGCTTGGAAACGATGGAGTCTTGCTTCGATATGTCGGATGAAGAAAAGGTGAACTGAGAGATTCGTTTTTTTTTGTTTTTGTTTGGGTGCTTCTCTGTAAAGCTTGTGCTGTGTTTTGATTACTGCATTACAAAGTACCTCTAATACATTCCAACCATTGCATGAGATATACATAAAGTTCTTTTTAAATCTATTCATGTTTGTTTCTTGTAGGGAAGCTTTCTTTGACTGGTAGTTGGATTCATGATTGAATTTTTAATCAATGCTTACAAATTAATTAAACATTATTAATATTATCCATTCCTTAAGGGATATTCTCATTTAATCCCCTCGCCGACATAAATACAGAGTTTGTTTCTTGCTTGAAAAAAACACAAGTCTTTTTTTTTTTTTGTCAACAAACACGGTCTATCTTACTCTGTCCAAGTTGTAACGCGGTTTTGTTTGTCATGTTTATATAATAAAAAAATGATAAAGTTGTTGTTCGTTTGAAATTCAAAAGGGAAATATAAATGTGACGCACCGGTGGCGACAAGAGAGGGGAAGCAGAGATCTCTCGTTCGTTTTTTGTTTCCCGGAAAATCCGGCAAGGGAAAAGCTAACATCCAAATCTAGGGAGAAAGAAGAAAAAATTCGTTTCTTTCACTCCACGAGTTTTCACCTCTCTTTCTCAACCTCTCACCATCTCATTCATTATTTTTTTTGTCTCGTTTTCTTTTCCCCCTTGGAAAATTCTCAACAGATCTTAGAATAGAATAGGTGGTGGTAGAGAGGAAATCAAATGCTAACGGATCGAGGGAGGCGAGTTTCTATCTGTATTGGGACTCTTGAATATGGCCACAGAAAATTCCGTGGTGGTGGTAATGGTTGTTACGGCGGTGGTTTCGTTGATCGATCGTCGGAAAGATGCCGCGACTGGAGTCCTTCGAAATCATCAGCTTCGAGAATCCTGCGCATCTCTTCGCCGCCCACCACGTCTCCACCGTCGGCGACTTCTCCCGTCTCCTTGAATTGCTCCTTCTCTAACGGCGCTGGCTATATCGAGCATCGGGTCTCCAAGTTCGATACTTTAGCCGGCATTGCCATAAAGTACGGTGTCGAGGTATGCTTTCCATGTTGTTTTTGCTGTAATTGACGAGAAGATTGAGTTTACCTTGAGATGATCGAATTGTAAACGCTTTGTGCGCTGATTATTACCTTTCCAGAAGAAGAAAAAATGTTTTTTTTTTTCTGTAATCGTATCTTTTTATAGTTAAATGTAGACTTCTTACCTAGTGATAAAAGGAATCCATTTCTTCTTTTTTTTTCTGAATCACGACATAGAGTTGACTTCAAATGTTCGAAACAATTCATTTCCTGATCCTCACTATCGCAATTTCATTGCTTTTGATGCTGGATTAATTACCCTTAAATGTATCCTACACTATCCTAAAAAAAGATTTTGCTATTTTTTCAGGTTGCAGATATTACCAAGCTAAATGGGCTTGCAACTGATCTTCAGATGTTTGCTCTCAACTCTCTCCGGATTCCATTACCTGGGAGACATCCTCCTTCTCCCTGCTTATCTAACTCCTCCTTCAATCATGGGTACTTTTTATCCTCTGTTTTTCTAATTTTAATTATTATTTGTATGTTGGCATTGAAAGTGGTAGTAGTAACTTGTAAGCATCTACATATCAAGTAACCCCATCCCCATGATTGATATATGAACTCTTCTTGCAGAGAGGATTGCTCTGAGCAGGCTTCATCATCAGCAGCCAATGGCAACCTCCAAGACGTATTTGATCCCTTCCAGTCTTTGAGGCTGAAGCCTTCAGAGACGAAGATCTCTCCAGCAATGTCCTCCTTGCAAGGTTACTATGGACTGAAGAAACCAAGAAGCAAAAGAGCTTCTCAAGGTTCAGAGATGGCAGCTTACAATAAAGAAGCATTTCATCTCCAAGACAATAACGATCAGTACCTCACACCCTTCCCAGCCACCAGTACTCCCTTAAACCAGCACAGAAAATCCAGAAGCTTGGTAGATGCAGTTATCGCCGAGGTCAACCAATCATCCTACGGGTCCAAAGAAGTCACGAAGCCAATGAGAAGACGCCAGAAATCGGAAGCTGATTTCAGTTGGAGAAGCACCCCGGAATTGGTTTTGAAGGAGAGCAGAAACAACAGCAGTGGCGGGTTTTCTGCAATAGCAGGAAAAGGTTTAGCACTTAGACCCAAAGCATCAAGCAGAACTAACTTGTCAGCAGCATATACTTAATAGATGCTCCTCTGGTGTGGGAGACAGCTTCTCAAGCCGTTGAGTAAATCTTTTTTGGTTTCTGTGAATCCAAAAAGGCAAGAAGATAATATGGTGTGGAGGAGTAAAAATACAAGTAGAGTGTAGGATCATTGTGCATTTGGCAGATTGCATTGCGTTTATTTAAAAGAGACTCTTATTTAAAACAATAAGAAAACAATCTGTTGTGAGTGAGTGAGTGTTAGATCAGACATTAATGTATTTTTTGTGTGTGTTGGAATTCATAATAAAAATTACAATGAGTTCTATTGGAAGATTAATCATAATAATCATTTTTCCAATAATAATAATTAAAAAAAATAATTCTAAAATCCCTAACCTTGACAAAGCGAGTTTCATTTCTCGAGCAAATCTCTCTGAACAGAAACAAACAACCCTAGAGTTCCGATGATGAGGGGTCTTGTTACCGGCGCCAAGCGGCTATCAACTCCGTCGTTGATGTCGACGACCACCGCAGCTGCGAGAAGAAGCTACAGCCTGATTCCGATGGTAATCGAGCACTCGTCGCGAGGAGAGAGAGCCTACGACATCTTCTCTCGCTTGCTCAAGGAGCGTATCATCTGCATCAACGGCCCAATCAACGACGACACCTCTCACGTCGTCGTAGCCCAGCTTCTCTTCCTCGAATCCGAGAATCCTTCGAAGCCGATCCATATGTATCTCAATTCACCAGGAGGCCACGTCACCGCCGGTACTACGCTTTTTGCTGCTTCCCATTAACTTTCTTATTGTTTTAGCTTTCGTCAAAACTATGATAGTGTGATTCGTAATCGGATTGCTAAAGGCCACGATTTTGTCGATGCTTTCTTGCTTAGATGGTAGAGAATGTTGGTTTAGTGTATTCATCTAAGCTTTCTTGAGGATTCTGCAATCATAGTAGTCTCTTGATTCATGCAATGAGAGGCTGAATCTTAATTATTGTTATACAAATCTCTAGTGAATCAACTCCTTTGTTGCTGGTTAACTCAGTGTCCACAGTCTCAATGAGTGTCTGTTTTCTTTTTTTAAATCTTCATTTGATGCAGGTCTAGCAATTTATGATACGATGCAGTACATTCGATCTCCGATAAGCACAATCTGTTTAGGCCAGGCTGCATCAATGGCCTCTCTCCTCTTGGCAGCTGGTGCCAAGGGGCAAAGGCGGTCGCTTCCCAATGCAACCGTTATGATTCATCAGCCTTCAGGTGGGTATAGTGGCCAGGCTAAGGATATAACGATTCACACGAAGCAGATCGTTCGCGTGTGGGATGCGTTGAATGGTCTGTACTCCAAACACACGGGTCAGCCTGTCGACGTGATTGCGGAGAACATGGATAGGGATAACTTCATGACTCCTGAAGAGGCTAAGGCCTTTGGGATAATCGATGAAGTGATTGATGAAAGGCCTTTGGAGTTGGTGAAAGATGCAGTTGGGAGTGAAAGCAAAGATAAGAGTTCAAGTTAAGGAAAGTAACACTCTGGTAATCAAAGTAATAAAATTCCTCTTTCTTTTCCTTTTGCTACCAGTTTTTGCTTTGTTTTATTTAGATCATACTTTTCTTCTATGGGATGCAATTTTATGCTCTGCAGAGCATATAATCTATTGAAAGTTTGGAAACAGTTTTTATTCTTTAATATATCGATCATGACCATATGTGTCGGAACTCTTTCCTTGCGTGTTTACACTTGTGTCATATCTGGTTGAGTCAAATGAATATACTTGTTTGGTTGATTTGATTTTACATTCTTTTGAACTAAGTAGAAAGAGTAAAGAAGGATGAGACTTTTGTTTGGTATCAGAAATCATAATATGATGCTGTGGTATGCTGGTCATTAAGGTTTTTGATCAAATATTATTCGCTTTCATTAAACTTTTGGTTATGTTGTGTTATAGAACAAATATTTATCAGATTCTTAGGGTAAAGATAGAACTTTGATTGAGCTCTGTGAAATTAGAGAGTGGCTCTTTTAGATCTCTATGACAAGCCACATATGATCTTATAAGGAATATTGATTGTCTTGTTGAACTGAAAGCTTGATGTTTGCTCTCAGTTTTTTTTTTGGATAATCTACCTGTCAGAATAATTGTTTATGTTTTTGTATTTAGTAGTTACATTTTTTTCGTATGGTTTTGGTTACGAAATTCTGGTGAATGGAAGCGTGAAGAAAATTGAGGATCACTAGTTCACAAAATTAATAAAATGTTGAACTGTGTATTACATACTTCGTTACTAGTGAGATTAAAACATTATAGTATTAAAAAAAAAAAAAGGAAAAAAAGAAAAGAGAATTGTGTTGGATTTGGGTTGGATCTGATTTATGTAAAATAATAAAAGGGGAAAAAGGGTAATAAAACGCCGACAAGAGTTAACCAATAGGTTATCAGAAAAAAATCCATCGCAAAGTTTTCTTACAGCCCTAAGCCCCCCATCGTCCCACGACCGCCTCAATCAATCAAATCTCCTGTCGGGATCAAATCAAAAGCCGTCTTGTTCTCTTTTTCTCTCTCCGTCGCGCTCTTCGTGATCTCTAGTTGCCTCCGTTCAACCAGCAACGCCTCCTTCCTTTTTCGGGTGGAATAGTTTCCGTATTGGAATCGGAGTCTCTTGTTGCTTCTCGGATCGAATTGGATTGGATTGGATTCGGCAATTCTGGTTTGTGATACGAAATTAGGGTTTATAGAGGATTGAATCATCGCCTATGGCTCCGGGGCGTAAAAGAGGAGCGAGCAAGGCTAACGCCAAGGGGAAGTTGATCCTCGGTGATCTCGTTCTTGCCAAAGTCAAAGGCTTCCCTGCTTGGCCTGCTAAGGTACCCACCTTACCTCCTTCTCTCTTCCTTCTCTAGAGGATTTCGATTTGTTTTTTTTTTTTCTCGTCTCTCTAATTCATTTCTGCATAGTCACCTGTTAAGCTTGGCTTCTGTGTTTTATGGTCCGTAATTCTGGCATGTGACGATAGCACACACTAGCTTTGTAGAATTTGTTGAACATCTTATCATCATACTATGCTTCCTGTTATACGGATTTTTTAAAGTCAGTTTGATTATCTCTCTAGTTACTCGGTTACATTCTACGGTTGTGATTATGAAAAACATGTATGTTTATAAAGGGTTCATCTCGACTCTCAGAAATTTGGTTTTGATCTTCCAGATTAGTCGTCCTGAAGAGTGGGATCGTGCGCCAGACCCAAAGAAATACTTCGTCAAGTTCTTTGGAACTCAGGAAATGTAAGCAACTCTCTCTCTCTCTCTCTAATATGTAGGGAAATTTTTTTTATGCTCTGATCCCTGTTATTCTGGAATTCTCGTACCTGTTATATCAACTTTAGTCAATATACCATGTTGCTAGATCTAGGAAGTAGATCTCCTTTATCAGGTGTTACCAGATGTTTGGTTTTGTTTTTTTTTTCTTTCCGTTTACTATATCTTTGGACATGATTTTATCCTTTGTAGTTCATTGACCTACGTTCCTTTACTGCAGAGCTTTTGTTGCACCGCCTGATATCCAAGCTTTCACTAATGAAGCAAAGAGCAAACTATTAGCAAGATGTCAAGGTAAAACACTCAAGTATTTTGCGCAAGCTGTAACCGAAATATGCACCGCTTTTGAAGAGTTGCAGAACCGCAAGTCGAATGTTCTGGATGCTGCGGAGCCTGTTTTAACCAAGGCTGAGATAGTGGATGGAAAAGATCAGATAGTCACTGATTCTGATGGAACTGAAAAGCTCGATTCTAAGGCGGATCCTTGCTTCCACAAATTATATGAGAATAATGGTGAGGAGAAAAACGCTGAGACTGGGAAGAAGGATTCATCTCCGGGTTTCGAGTCACTGACGCATAGTTCACATGGCCCTAAAATAAAGCCAAAAGATCTTGATAAAGGAACTGGCGGTGATGGTTGCACTAATGGTCAAAAGAATCTAGCGAGAACAAAGAAGGTAGCTGGTGGCTCGGACAAAAAAGGTGATACAATTCATAGAGACAAAAGCAGTAATTCACATGTGCCTGATGGTCGAGCTGCTAGTGGTAAATCTGATTCCAAAATGTCCAAAGGTCTGCTGACAGAGAAATCTAGTACCAAATTTTCTGGCGTTAAGAGTGGGGTTTCAGGGAAGAAAAGAAGGCTTGAAAGTGAACTTGGGAATCGTGCATCAAGACTAGATGAAAGCTCACCTGCTGCTAAAAAATCGCGAACTGAAGGTAAAAATGACAGCGTTAAGTGTGAAATTGATGATGAATCTGATCCTACTGGGACTGGATCAGATATTAAGCATGAACTTGTTTTAGGAGTAAGTGCTCGTGGAGGAAATTTACAATATGATAAGGAAGTTGTTGCTAGTAGACAAACGCTGGAGCATGATAGCTCTCCTCCTATTTCTGGGTCTCTGGAACAGAAAGAGCGTTCCTTTTCTGTTGGTAACGTTAAGGTTCCAGTTGCACAGTCTCTAAAAAAACGAAGGGCTGTTTGCATCTATGACGAAGATGATGATGAAGATCCAAAAACACCATTGCATGGAAGTCGAGCTGCTGTTCCCAAAACATCAGAATTGACTGATAGTCCCAAAAGTGGCAATGTCTCTACTAAAGCTAAGGTATCTGCTGGACCCACAGAGAGTACTCGAGTAAGGAAAGCACCTCTGCGTAAACATCGTGAGGATGCTTCACGTGTATTATCGGAAAATGTGGAGAATTCTGCTTATAGCTTACCCATAGTAAAACCCATCAATGAGTTGCCGCCAAAGGATGTCAAGCAGATCGTTGGATCTCCTAAGATGTCTCCTCAGCTGGGTTCATCTAACAAGCACGTCACAGTACAGCAAAAAGCTGCAAAATCATCTGTAAAAGTTTCTGGTGTTGTGATGGCAAAGAAGCCTCAGAGTGATTCTTGTAAGGAGGCAGTTGTGAGATCTGATAAAGTAAGCAAACCAGCTTCAGTTAAAGACAGGCCAACAGTAGCTTCAAAAGCTGCCTTAAGTTTGAATGATGCTGGTATTTCAAGAAACACTTCTGAAGACTTGTCTGCTGCGATGTATGTCACATCCTCTCTGCAATCTTTTTACTTTTATGTCGTCTTTTGCTTATAGTTTTTTTTTCTTATACAGGCTTGATTCCAACCGAGAAAATTGGAGTGCTCCATTTATCAGTGCGAGGACTCCAGATGCAGCTGCATCTATGAAGGATCTAATTGCAGCCGCACAGGCCAAAAGAAAACTAGCACATTCGCAGAATTCAGTTTTTGGAAATTTGAACCCTAGTTTCCTAAGCATCAGTGATACACAGATGAGGAGCCAGAGCCCGTTTATGGTTCAGAAGGCTTCAGCTTCTGCTGCCATCGCAATGCCTTTAGTTGTTGAAGGAAATCAACAGGATTCTTCTCCGTCAAACCATGGGCATCAGTCCTCATCAAGAAATCAAAATGAGGCTGATGATAATGAAGAGAGAAGACTTAGTTCAGGGCATAAGTCAGTTGGATGTTCACTTAGTGGGGGTACTGAGGCTGCTGTTTCCCGAGATGCTTTTGAGGGCATGATAGAGACCTTATCAAGAACTAAGGAAAGTATTGGACGTGCAACGCGCCTAGCAATTGATTGTGCCAAGTACGGGATTGCTAGTGAGGTAAGACGGTCAGTTGGTTTTCATTTATGTTCTGTCTTAAGGTTGTCAATAAACTTAGTGTGAGGCTGCACGTAGAAAGTCAATTTAGAGTTGCACTTTTCTCGGCTTAGCTTATTGGATGCTTAGCTTGCTACGTAAACTGCTATAACAAAACTATTTACAGCATTTGGTTTGTACCGTCATTCAGACAATAGTTGCTTTAATGGGAAAATTTGCTTCGTGTTTATATCTAGGTGGTGGAACTTCTCATACGAAAGCTGGAAAGTGAACCTCACTTTCATCGTAAAGTGGACTTGTTCTTTCTCGTTGACTCTATCACCCAGTGTTCGCACAACCAAAAAGGTTAACTTTTCTCTTGAATGGATACAACACCTGTTCTCAAATTTTCAGTCCCTTGAAATGCTTAGAGTATTTGGATTTTATTGTTTATTGTTTTGACTGCATTCAAAGAGTGAAACTATTATTTTTACTATCAGTATCTATCTCTACCTAAAAACGTTAAACAATTTCTGAGGCATGTGAAGTCTATTTGTAGGTATTGCTGGTGCTTCATACGTTCCTACTGTGCAAGCTGCTTTGCCACGTCTTTTAGGTGCTGCTGCTCCTCCAGGGATCGATGCTCGTGATAATCGTCGTAAATGTCTGAAGGTACTTTTCCTATTTGCTCGTTCGAGGTTAACCTTGTATTTTCGTTGGCTGGATTTAGTGACCTCCTCATCTTTTTTTAGGTTCTAAGGTTGTGGCTTGATAGGAAAATTTTCCCTGAATCTCTTCTGCGTCGTTATATTGATGATATTGGAGCTTCTGGCGATGATGGAACAGTTGAGATTTCCCTGCGACGTCCTTCTAGATCTGAGCGTTCTGTAGATGATCCTCTCAGAGAAATGGAAGGGATGCATGTTGATGAGTATGGCAGGTATGCTAAACGCATTTCTTGCGTAGTAGTTTACCCGCTGGACTTTATTATATTGCTGATGACTAATGAACAAAGTCAATAAATGAGTTTGCTGTTATTCTGTCGTGTCTTATAAATTAATTTGCCTTTGTTTTTTCTGTAGCAATGCAACTATTCAGCTGCCTGGGTTTTTCTCTTCTCATACCTTTGAAGATGATGAAGAAGATGACGATCTTCCAACATCACAAAAAGCAAAAAGCACATCTTCTGGAGAACCTTTCAATGCTTTAGATGATTTGGAAATACGTGATACTTCAAGTGATAGACACCATCGAGTTTTGGAGGATGTAGATCGTGATCTTGAAATGGCAGATGTATCTGGTGAGGGGAAAGCTGTAGCACCTTCCGCTTTCTGTGAGAATGAGACAAAGGAGCAGTCACTGGATGTTAGTGAACCAATTGCGGAAGAGTCAACTGCGGTGCCTCCTCTTTCAGAGGATTCTCCTCCGCTACCTCACGAATCGCCTCCATCTCCCCCTCCTTTACCTCCTTCTTCACCACCTCCGTCTCCACCTCCACCTCCTCCGCCTTCATCTCCGCCTCCGTTGCTGCCACCACCACCTCCCACAGCGCAGTTCCCACCTCTTCCTTCACCCTTGTCTCAGCCTCCACCACCACCGCCCTTTACACCTCCACCTTCACCGCCACCTCCACCTCCACCTCCACCTCCACCGCCTGCACAATCTATAGCTTTACCAACGTCATTAACCACTCAACCGTCCCTAGCGAGCCATCATCAATTAGGATTTCCTCCTCCAGCATATCCATTATCTCATCAAACATACCCAGGATCTATGCAGCAAGACCGCTGTAGCATTTTCACTGTAAGTTTGTTGATTTATTCAGTTTGGTGTTACTCATAGTTCTCAATGTTTCCTCTTTTATGTTTAAATTCCTGGCATCATATGCAGGGTGATCAAGTTGTCCAAAGTCATGTGCAGCAGTCATATAATTTTAATCCTGAAGCTTCTTCACAGAACCAACGGTTTCAGCCGAACACCTCTCTCTCCCAAAGACCTATGGTTAGGAATCTGCCTTTAGCACCGTCCAGTCATTTTCCGTATCCAAGCCATGTTCAATCTCAATCCCCGCATACCTACACTCATCCTTACTCTTTCCCACCTCAACGTGATGACGGACGGCGGTATAGAGATGAGGAACCATGGCGGATGTCTTCAAGTGGGCGTGGTGCAGAAAACCAGAGTGGTGCCTGGATACGTGGAAGACATTCACATCCAGGCCTTCCTAGAGTCACAGACAGTATGTAGATACTTCAATCCTTACAGACCCTCTTAATTCTTGAGGTTTATTAACTTACATGATTGCTTGTGAGCATTGTGATGCATTTGTTGATAATGAGTGACCAGCTTAGCTTATATGTTCGTGTCATGGCTATCCTTGTGATTGATTGTCTTATTTGCAATTCACCAGATTTCTTTCGGCCACCTCCAGAACGTCCACCTTCAGTGACAATGAGCTATCAACCTTCTTCTGCTAGTAACTTACAAGCTGCCCCGGCAATTCCAGGTGAGACTATCTCAGCCAATACTTCAGATTGTAGACTCTTAAAGACACAGTCAGAAAGTTTTATGCTTGCCTTACCATTTTAAATTACCCTTTTAAGGTCATGCTGCCTCTCAGATGCTACCATCTCGGCCAGACCTGCCTACCGGGAATTGTTGGCGGCCAGCTTGAAGTGAAGGTAGAATTTCATTGGCCTGCTCCTGTTAGTATCAAGGATAAAGAATCTGCTAATGTCTCATTAACAAGGCTAATCCTCTAGGTTTGAGTTTCTAAATTCTTAAGTTAAGTCAGTGTTGTCATCAAACAGTTACAATTCTACCGCTTTCTCTTCCATGGAGGACTTTTTCGGATATATCCACTTCCAGAGGCATCAAAACTACTGCAGACTTTTGTCAGGATTCTGTATATTGTATTTTTTCCTGACAAATGTATCTGGGGGATCATATTCTTCACAGTATAGTTTTTTTTTAAATTGGTTAGTACCTCCACTTCTCAGTTCCTGTAATTATGCCAATCATGATTTGCACAAAGCTTTTACTGGTTTAAATGAATTTTTGAACATAGTCAAATAGAGTTTTTATGTTTCATTTTCTAAGCTCTGTATTGAATCTTTCGAAATTAACTTTAGGAGAAATCATATTAAAGGATTTTCAGTGCAAGCCTGTCTCTTGTTGGTTCCCAGACTAGAGAGACATGTTGATTAGTCTGTATCTTGTTGTTTGAATGAGTAGCGTCCTTTAGGTCCATATATGTACGGCTGCTATATTATTGTAGACTTCCCTATAACTACTAGTACACCCTGGAGAGGTTCCCTTCAAAATTTCCGTATTCTTTCGTGTAAATTTTTTTTTTCTCATGCCTTTCTCTTCTGGAGATAAGCCATGTCTCAATGCCTCATATTTTAGCAGGAACGAGAGGCATTCATTTCTAAACGGTTTTGTGTCCAGTCAGTCCATATTACAAGAACCTCCATATTGCTATCTGTGCACTGCTGATTTAAAGAAGTATGCCGAAGATTTGTGAGGTACTGGTTTTTATTTGGTTGTCTGATTATATGTTATCCACTCAAGTCATGCGTGTGTTAGTTAGCGAGGTTTTGCTGCATAATTATGGTGAGCACTAAGAGGAAGTAACTTTTTACCATTTGATTTTAAGAGCCATTTGTTTTTCAGTTTGATGCAAGTACATACTCGAGATGTTAGAAGATTGAAAGAAAGAGAGTTATTTTTTGACCTTACATTGTTTCAAATTATGTTGCCAACTTGGGGGCAAGGGTTTTGAGTTACCTGGATGTGAGCTTATGTGATTCCTGGCTAGACTTAAAACAGCCGGCGAATCAATATGCCAGTATGTTCAAAAACAACAGCCTTCTTAGCTTGTTTTACTATTGCTAAGCATGTGCTTGCAGCTGTCTGACACGCCTGTCGTGTTTATTTGTCATGAACATGCTTGTTTTTACGGTCTCAAATATGTGTGCTATTTTTTAGGCTTTGCTCGATAGGTTTATAACATTTGGTTTTTAAACAAAAGTGGTGTGTATGGGTTTGTGGCGCTGATGCGTCTTGTTTGTTCTCTGAAAAAATGTCCCCGAGTTTCGATCCCCATTTTCCAGTGTTATGTTTTGCCCTTTTTTCCTAATCACTAGATATGGTCAAGATAAGCATACGCATACATATTAACCTCTTCTTTAGCGATCCATGATTCAGTGCTTATTTTGCTCAATATATGACTCTCTGGACCCTTCTTAAAATAAGAAATAGATTGAGAGTCAGGGACTTATCTCATCACATGTGCTACAGAACATAGCAGTAGAGAGGGATCCTGTATTTCATGTTTAATCTTTGGTTCTTGTCAGAGTCGAGTGTTTTGAGGGTAGTAAGTAGTAGCAGTATATAGAAACCTCTTTTCTTAGAGCATTCAACAGAGAAATTTACATACTTGCATCAGCAGATGGTAAACTCATGTACGGTTTGCTTCTTGGTATTTGAATTAAGTCGCCTCTTGTTTGTACTTACTTTGAGTTGCGAGAAAATATCTTCTTGTTGTCGTGCGACAGGCTATTGATACCCAACCGTCGTGCGTGTGGAAGATATAAGGCGGTCCTGAGAGATTATGCAAAAGCTTGTTGTAAGAAACTTCTCTAGTGCTTATACTCTTTTATCTTCTGTGTAAACATGGAACTCTACAAAGAACATATATAATGGACATGGACTAGGGAGTTATCCCTCTCTCTCTATCTATAAACATAAAGTGATATTGTATGGTAGTCTACTTGGAAATGGGTACAAGCAACCTCTGGTTTATTTTGTGGGTGTGTTCTCCAGGTGTTTTTTCAAATCTGAGATTGGTTCGAGAGCTGAGAAGAATTGCAGGCTTTAGACGACTGTAATCTCATCTTAGCAATTGTAATTTCTCAAGTTCGGAGGTTAGTTTTGTTGTCGTCACTGATAATCATTAATCAGGACTCTTACCTTGTTGAGACTCTTGAACATAGAGAGTAAGATAAACCCAAATCATTCACTAGAAACAAAAATTTTGTATCTTATACCAGAAAATGTTTGCTTTAACAATGTAGCCAAAAGATTAAGCCTTGTAGTTCTATTACACGAGATTTTTACTCAATTATGAAAGTTAATTAAAAACTGCAAAAATCACCAAAAAGAATTGGTTATGTCAGTGCAGATAACATACGATATAGGCGAGTAATATATAATATTAATCTTCTTTGCGAGTGGGTTTGAATGCTTTTAAAAAGCAAAAGGCCAAATAATATGCTTTTGTTATATTTTGTGCTTCACCATCCAATCTTCCTCTGTTTGGATAATTGTTTTTGTAATCATCCTCTTAAGCCCAGACCCGGCCCGATACTTGACCCGTATTGTCTTTTAACAGCTCACCTAACCCGACAAGTTTGACCCGGCCACGTCATCCTCTCTCTCAACCGTTTTTTCCTGCGTTTCAGCTTAACAACCCCGCGAAAGAAGCTCATCCATAACGGCAAACTCCTCACAGGTTCAGTCAAACACGCCACCATCTCCGCCGTGATCTCCCCGGAAGACGGACGCGACTCCACGTCGGAGGACACGCAGCGCGCAGCCATCCTTAGCAACCGAAGATTCGTCTCCATGAAAACACCTCCTCCTCCGCCGCAGCAGATTTCTCCGATCTTCCCCTCTTCGATCAACGGAACCGCCCAGTCCACTATCGAAGACGGAGAGCGAGACACGTCGATGGCTTTCCTACAGCTAACGATCTCCAGCAAAACGACGCCGTAGCTGTAAACGTCAGTCTTGGCGCTCAGCTTCTCCGGAGACGTGTAACACGGATCCAAGTACCCGATGGTTCCCGCCGGCGCCGGAACCGGCACCTTCTCATCAGCTAAGTCCACGGCGAGCCCGAAGTCGGCAAGCTTCGGCTCCCAGTCCGAGTCGAATAAGATGTTGTCGGATTTGATGTCGCGGTGGAGGATGTCGTGTCCGTGAAGGAAGTGAACCGCACGTGCGATCTTGAGCGCGATCTCGATGCGTTTAAGCCACGTGGGACGAGGAGGAGGAGGAGGAGGGGTAGAGGACACGTGGAGTAACTGGTGTAGTGATCCGTTTGGCATGAACTCAACGACCATGAGTCTTTTCTCGGCGTGGCCTAGGAAGGTCAAGACGTGTGGGTTACAAGGAAGAGAGGACATGACGCTGATCTCGTCTTCTAGTTTCTTCATCTGTTCTGTTTTTGTAATAAGAGAGGATGATAATGGTTGCGATCGAGATAGCGACAAGGATGGTGTCTTGATCGCTACGACTCTGTGTCGTTTGTCGTCTTCTTCTTCGTGAAGGAGACCTTCGTAGACGTAGCCATGGCTTCCTTTGCCGATGAGACGGGAAGGAGAGAA
Organism: Brassica nigra; assembly: GCA_016432835.1. Lineage (NCBI taxonomy): Eukaryota > Viridiplantae > Streptophyta > Magnoliopsida > Brassicales > Brassicaceae > Brassica > Brassica nigra. The sequence continues at coordinate 6,314,112 of CM028247.1, read as the reverse complement.
TCCATTGGTGGCGGAAACAAGCTTCTCGTAATCAAACTCCATGATAATAAAGATAGGCTCGTGTGTGTGTGTTGATGTATATAGGATCACTAGTGTGAATTAAGAATAAAGTGTGTGTAAATACTAAATAATAATGTGAAAATTATTGAGAAAAGCAAAAGAAGGATACCGAGGGAAAAGCAAAAGGAATAAAGGAAACCAAAGCTTTTTATTTTATTTTATAAAAGTAATGATGAAAACTAGTTCTGTGCCATATTCCTTCGGACATTTTTTCATGCTTTTAAGACAGTTGGGGGTTCAAACTTCAAAGTTTATGGCTTAAAAGCTGAGTCACACTATGTTAAACAACTCATCAAAACACTCTTTTCTTTTCTCTTTGCCATATGTTGTTGGCCTAACCTTGTGACAATACCTTAACCGGTACGTTTAGCTGGCTAACCCGAGAGAACAGTGACTCGCAGAGATCAAGTAAAGCAATACTTAACAAAACAAATTAACAAGTGTATGAAACAGAGAAAAGTCATTCAGTTTACATAGTAGATATGGGCACCGTCGTGATACTAACATTGTTTTAGAGTATATTGTTGCATTTCTATAATACTGCATCGCTTATATGTTTTCTTCGATTCAATCACTGTTTTATTTTATTTCATGAATTTTCACTTTTGAGCTGTCCATGACTGGTTGATTCTTATGAAAATCGTGGTTGCAACGTGATGATTCGAAGTAATTTGATACATGTGTTTGACTTGGTACAAACGTCCCGGTATGTTAAAGCTATACTCATCATCTATCATTTTATTTTACAGACTAATTTAGCAAAAAAAACAGACTAAAGTATGTTTATTAGCACCTAAAAGTGTTTAGTGTTTTTTTTTTCATCATCTGATGGATTTTTATAAAATTAAACCATGACATTCACAATGCTGGCAAGATATTAATCTCTCCGGAGCCAGAAGTCGACGAGGTAAACAATATCCTTCGGAGCCAAAGTTAAAAACAACAAATAGCAAATAAAAGTGTTTAGTTCTTCGAATCTTTTTTTTAAATGACAGTTTCAAAATTAAGTACCCTACAAGTGCTCTCATTTACAAATGAATTATAACGTCATTATATATGAGAGAATATTTTTGTACGCATACAAAAGAAACCAAAAACTCTTTAATAAACAATTTTATTATGATTTTATTACAAGCCCAAGCACAAACTACTGTCCTGACAATAAAAAGGTGTAATATCACCAACCATATCAACCTTCTGTCTCCACAAACGCATAAACCCATATAGACTACACATATCATCGAATAACCAAATTTAAAGAAAAAAACATAAATTTCAAATGATCCAAAAATAAGTAAACTATCGTCTTACTTAATTAACAAACACTAATTAAAACTCCCTTCATCAATAGATTTGGCATAGTATCGATCAACCTCGGAGTCACTCCTGTTGATCAAATTCACCATCAAGCCATGTTTCATGTACATTGTAAGAGCTAGCTTTGGTTCCACTTTGTGACCCTCCACCACCTTCACCTTGTATCGGTAAACTATTGCAGCCGCGGTAGATTTCATCTGATAATAAGCAAAATCTTTGCCTAAACAAAGACGTGGACCGCCATTGAAGGCCGTGAATTTATAGGCCGACTCACTCATAAACCGTCCATCTCTTAGCCACCTCTCGGGCCTAAACTCACGACAGTCTTTTCCCCAAATGGCTTCCATACGACCCATTGCGTAGATGGCGTATATAACTTTCTCTCCTCTCTTTAATACTGTTCCATCCGGAAATACATCATCTTCTTGGACCTGAATAATAGTAATGGGTTAATAACAAATACTTTATCCGTTACATATTAATTTCCACCGTTTGGAACTTTAAAATTTGTTTAGTTCATATATTAAATATTTTCACTTTTATTTTTGGTTCATTAACTAGAAAAATCACATAACATTAAAAAATCACATGACATAATATATTAATTAAAGTAATAGAAAATTTAATAATTTTTAATACTATATATCCAAATAACTTGGAAATGGAATAAAGAAATGGAATAAGTGAATAGATTTCAGAAACTGGATAAGACCCTCATGCGCAATGGATAGGTTTAAAATCATAGAAACCGGAAATACATCATCTTCTTGGACCTGAATAATAACACATAACATTCTTGTGTGTTACCAAGAATTCAAACATTTAGTTTATTTATTTTTCTTTGAAAATGACTTTTAAGATACCTACGAATTAATTAGGTGTCTTCCCAAGAAATTTTTCATAGCTCTATCTGGTTACTGATTAGGTAACCTATAAGAAACCAAACAAAAATATGATTTTAAAGTTTTTTCTATTTGTTTGGTTTTATTAGTTTATACGACCTATGTTAAGGGCTTGCGAGTCTAAAAAGGAAAATTAAGTAAACAAGCAATCAGTTTTATCTTGATCCTATCTTTTTGCAATTTTTACATCAAGACTGGCTTTCTTGGTAAGCAATTAATTGAAAACATAGTAGATTTAGTCAAATGTTACCTCTTTGTGATCAACAGGAACTGAAGGGTATAGTCTGAGAGCTTCAGACAAAGCAGCTTGTAGATAATCCATCTTCTTGATCTCTTCTGGTCCGAAAACAGGCTCATAATCTATCTTCTCCGTATTTCCACTGTCATCTCTCTGCCTCAGAATCTCACACATCTCCACCATGATCTTCTCTTCCACCTCAGGATTCTTCTCTAGCAACCAGAAGAACCAGCTCAGAGCAACAGAAGAAGTATCTCTCCCAGCAAGTATGAAGTTCACACATATATCACGAAGAAACTTGTCTGAAAAACACTCTCCCTTCTCATCTCTCAGACCCATAAACACAGTTAGTAGATCCGATCTCTTTGTGGTTTCACCCTCAAGAGACAGTTCTTTCTTCCTCGTCCTGATCACTTCATCAGCGAAATCATCCACACCTTTTATAGACTCCTTTAGCATCTTCTCTGTTCCTAGATTAAGATACCTCATGAGCTTCCACACGCAAGTAGGCATGACGAATCTACAAACCGCAGCTTCTGTTGCGTCTTCAAAGGCTTTTGCAAAGGGTATCACGGGTTGATCAGGACCGAGACACCCTGGATCAACTCCAAAAGCAATCATGCATACGTTATCAAACGTTAGCCTCAACAAGACGTCTTGTAGATCAATAGGAGAAGATCTTTTAACCGAAGTTTCAAGAACAGGCAAGAGCCTCTTATGCACGAGCTCATACAACGAATGAGTGGTTAGTTGTCTGAACTTGGCTGAATGAAACTCGATGCTTGCGGTTTTCCTCTGCCTCTGCCAAGTCTCGTCGTCCGCGTTGAATATTCCGTCTCCCAGGAGGTCTCGAAGGTTGTCTCGGAAGTAAGAGCCTTTGGGGAAGACAGAGAAACGGTTCTTGAGGAGATGCTCAACGTTTCTTGGGTCGCAAGTTATAGTACTGTTGAGGCTGCTGAACCAGGGACCTCTGAAACGAAACGTGCCGTTTTGACTACAGAGAACATCGGATAACCACTCGTATATGTTTCCTCTGAGGCCAAGAGCTAGAGAAGGAAGCATCCCTAGAAACGGCCACATAGGAAGACCGTAGTGTTTCTTCTGACGCAAGGAATGTATAGCAACAAAGGCGAAAAGGGCGATAAAGAGCTCAAGAACTTGAACATTTCTCAAGAGAAACAACCTCCGTGTAACCAGAGGGTCACTGGTGGAAGAAGAAGAGAATAAAACATTATTGAAGGTGAAATTGTAAGAAGAATTAGTATTCATTGTGACAAACAAAAAACAAAAGAAGAGAATATGATTATCTTAGAAATGAAGAATGAAGAGAGATTAATAGAAATAGAGGTCGTTTGTTAGCAAGTGGGTGAAGAATATTGCATGAATTTCTTGTGTTGGGTGACAAAAAAAAAACTTTGGCTCTCAGGAGAAGATGGGTTTGGTTTGGTGAGCAGACAAATGTTTGTGTCTTAATATTCCTGCGGCTCTTTGATTCTCGTGTGTGTCTATTTACTTTTCTTTTCTTACACTTAATGTAGTGTTTCTTTTGGGTTTATGGCTTTGTGTTTTTGAGAATTTCAATGGTCGAATCTTTTTAGGGGTTTAAATAGAAAAAATTATTTTAGGGTTTTAGATTGTGTTATTGACCAGAATTGTGAACTAGTATGGGCAAGGTATCAGATGGGAGGTAGTTGGCTATGGGTAACCTAAGCTAATAGCCTACTACTTTATCTCCATTACATCGCCACGTTTGATTTTTGTTATGAGCAAGTTTAATGAGTTTTATATTCTCGATAAGCCAATTTAAATGGAGGCATAAAATGATAACTCTTCGTTTTAGTTAGGCCATCTAATCGTTTTAATTAGCTAGGCAGTGTGATAATTGGAAAAGATCTATTTACAAACTAATCAAATGGTTGTTCAAAACCGACGAAACTAACTCCAAACAAAACTCTTAAGCTATTGTTACATGCAATACTTATATATGACTATTTATTTATTTATATATACATATGTCTACAGTAATCGGATTTGATTTCTTAATATAACCATCCGTTTAGTGTGTAAAAAAACATTCTGTCATTCTGACACACAAAACAGTTATGTACAAATATATGCATGTCAAACTGTTACACAGCTAACATTATGTCTGCTTTTAATTCGAACCCCCGCCATTAACTATGGTCTCTCACCATTGGCTTAATATCATTTCATCAGGTCTAGAATACTCGTCATAAATATAAATAATTTTTTTTATATTTTTCATTTGTTTAAATTTGACCGGTGTATTTAAAAAGGTATATTACAAATCAGTGGTTTAAATTGGTATTAATGCCCAAATTAATTCATAACAGTATATGTATTACACGTGTGATTCAATCATATCAATTGGTATTAATACCCAAAGCTTATCAAAACAATCAATCAACCTAAAATAAGAAAATAATATGATGATTAATCATATAAGTTGATTAATAAGTTGTTGGCTTATTTAAAATCTAATAGAATATTTAGGATAAGAGATAATATAAAATGTTCAAAATGTAATTCATATAAAAATGAGAGAAAGATATAAGAAAGCCCTAAAGACACTTGTGTTCGGCCCATTAATAAGAAATAGGCCCATACATGGTGATGCAGCCACAGAAGGGGAGGTGTGCTTCCAAGTACTAGATGCAGTCATCTTCCTCAACAGAGGTTTTTGACCCAAGCTCTTGCAATTCCTGATGTTCTTCAGCCCTTTCAAGCAATCCTTATAACAGACGTCATCGTTTGTTGATTAAGCACAAAAGAAAAATGGCGTCTCTTTTCAACAAATTTCAAAAGGTTAATGAATCTCTTGCTTCTGTTTGTTGATCTTGTCGAGTTTTTACCCTCTCTAGTACGAAGAAAGTTTTTGCCTTTGTTATGTTTGAAGTGTCCTCATGCTGTTTTGTTGTCCGTGGCATTGCAAGAAATAGATTAGAACATATGAAGTTAGGTTGAAGAGGAATCTTACGGTTCTCATTTTCTGCTGTTAAATGTCTTCTGAAGTTTCTCATTTGATCAATTTATTCGCACTGAGGATAGATCTTAGGGATATGCAGGGTTTTAGTGAGAATTTAGGCAATGCTGATTGAGATTTTGATGTTTCTCCACTGCTCTTATACTTTGTTTCATTACGTTGCGTTTCTACAGGCTGTTGGAGTTCTTGCCAAGAGTACCACATTTGCTAAGAACCCAAGGCAACTGCAATTTGAAGCAGACATTAACAAACTGTTTATGTATACAAGGTTGGTTAATCTTGCTTGGTTTGGTTTTATTTCAGCTCTAGTTGTTCTTGTAAGTTTTTCAATTCTTGTGAATACATCCACTTTTTTGAGCTTATGAGAAACAATTGTGTGTTAGCTTTAACCGGTTGGGAAGAGAAGCTGTGGAGACGGATGCAGAGGAGATAATTGAGATGGCTGGTAAAACCTCTTTGTCTGACCAGCAGAAACAAGTTCAAGAGAACATTCACCACCAAGTTGAAAACTTCTGCTCTTTGATGGATGGAATCCTTTGTCCCGATGTTAGCAAGAACGAGCCGGGATCACAACCAGCAAGCCCTCCTCGTCGTCAGAGCGGTCTTACTTTCGCCGTTGGTGGGAGTAATGCTTCTCCAGCTGCTGATAAGCCTCGTAAGTGTCATAGTTTTACTTGAGTCACTTTGTGAACTCTCTTTCATCATTAGACTCACTGATTCTTCTTCAGCACAGTTGTTCCCGAGACAAAGCCTTTGAAACTCGCTGAGGTCTCACAGAGATTAATGGATCAACTTGGCTATACCCTTGAGATCAAACCGTCAGTTATACCTCACAGAGACGCTGGTCAAGGTTGTTTCATCAAAGGCGAAGCAGATGCTGGAACAGTCTTAGCCTTTTACCCTGGAGTTATCTACTCCCCTGCGTTCTACAGGTACATCCCAGGGTACCCTAAAGTTGACTCACAGAACTCGTATCTCATCACAAGGTACGATGGGACAGTGATAAACGCTCAGCCTTGGGGTCTTGGAGGAGAATCTAGGGAAGTGTGGACTGGTTCCTACACACCTGCGGTCAAAACAGAAACCAAAACATCAGAAAACGGTTCAGACAGGTTATGGAAAGCGTTGAGCAAGCCACTCCAAGGTTCGGGTAAAGCAAAAGAGGTTCTTGAGAGGAGAAATCCTTTGGCTTTTGGTCACTTAGCTAACCACCCGGCGAAAGAAACCAACCCAAACGTTATGATATGTCCTTATGACTTCCCCTTGATGGAGAAAGATCTGCGGCCTTACATTCCGAATGTATCTTTTGGAGATTCTGGAGAGGTGAAGATGAAGAGGTTTGGAAGCTTTTGGTTTAAGACAGGTGGTAACAACGGTTTGGAAGCTCCGGTTCTGAAGACATTAGTTTTGGTGGCAACGAGGGCGTTGCGTGATGAGGAGCTTCTGCTGAATTACAGGTTGAGCAACTCTAAGAGACGACCGGATTGGTATACTCCGGTTAACGAAGAGGAGGATCGGAGAAGATGGAGCTAAACTTGTCCACCTTCTCTCTTGTTATGTTCTTTTTTGAAACACAAAATTGAGTTCTTGGCCTCTGTTTTTCTTTGATTATGCCAACTAATATGTGCTTATTGACTCTAAATACAATTTTAAAAATTGTTTTGTCAGGAATAAATTCAATAAGCACTTTCTTGTTGTATATATAGTAATATCTTCACTGTTACATATAATATTAAAACGGATATGCTGTACATATATATATATCTATCAGTTCTATGCTTCTTTATCTTCTTGCTTGGATTGGATAGCTTCCACAAGCTGGAGCAGCATTGCACCGATGAAGTACCAAGTAACCCCGGCTAACAAAATCTGTTGCCATGGACTATTAACTATAGACAGAGCCAACGAGCCACCAATATGGTCACTGAGCTCAGGGGCTCTGTAGCTAGCTTGGAACTGAACGAGGAACACTGCTACTGTGGCTGTTCCTATTGGGAACTTCTGTATCCGGAAGTTCTGCCTTGTATATTCTCTTCTACCACTAGTAGCTTTCTCTTCAGATGGAGTGTTCTGATGAGTCACTCGCGGAACCGAAGCAGTCTTTGAACTGCTGTTTCCGGACGAGGGAAGAGCTAGGTTTGATGGAGTCCAGTAATCTTCTCCAGCCATGGAAGCTGGTCGTCGTCGTCTTTCTTTGGTTTCACCGCTCTGTTCTGCTTGTTTCATTGCTGCAACAGCATCTTGAAGCTTTCTGATGTTTGGTTCTGCTGCTTTCTTCCGTTTGGTGAAAGTGAGACTCATGTTTGAATCAGGACTCAATGGTTTTGAGTAGGGTGATGATCTCCAGTATAGCCAATTGGAGATAGACCTGATAGCTTCCACTGCACTCATTCTTACTTCTCTCTGCAAGTCACTCTCCTGCTCAAAACATCCCAACAACACAGCTACTTAACATCTAACCGTTAAAGTTGCAGCTTAAGACGCAATGTAAAAGAAACTAACCTGGGAGCTCTCACTTGAGGTTCTGCTCACGGCTTCAGCGTATCTTTGCTGGAACTTCTTGACATCAACAAACACGTTGGAGACACGCTCACCAACCGTGTTTCCAACCCCTATCCTCACGTTGCCTCGAGGCTGCTTTGACATAAGGAACTCCAACGGCGCTAGGTCAGATCTCTCCACCATTCTGCAGATCTCATAGAGAATCAAATCATATACAGAGATCGAGAAATCTTAGACCATTACTACATGTACTACCATCGTTATGTGCTTACGAGATGCAGTCTATGGGGCAAGCTTCGATAGCTTCTTTGATTTTGGACTCAGGATCAGCCCATTGAGCGACAACCCTAGCTCTCCCGTGAGCTGTTTCGATAGCAAACGTTCTCTCTGCACACAGAGCACACTTCAAGCAACCAACGCACTTGACCTCGTCCACAAACACAGCTCGTTGCTCTGTCTCTGGTCCACACCAAACCGAGTAGATAGGCTTCCCTGTGTAGCCTCTAAGCTCTTCCAGTTTCGCTTGCTCCTGCAACAAGCAACCGTATTTACTTTAGCGTGACCTTCAAAAACACTACAAAAATTAAATAAACAATATATATATACCTTCGTTTCAAATTAAGGTGTTTTCAGAAGAAAAAAAACAGTTAAAAAACAGTTTTATTTTTATTTAATTTAAGTAAATACAAAAGAGAAATTAATGTTAAAAATTATATTGAAATCAATATTTCTTTTGTAACGAAAATTTTATTTTACAAACAATTAAATTTTAAAAAAGGGTGTATAAATTAGTTATAACCTTATCATAGGCTTGGCGAGAGATGGGATCAGAGAGAAGCTTGTAAGCCTCGTTAAGTATGATGGCCATGTCGTGGCCTGGGACTCCTGCGATATCTGGATGACAACGTTTCTGCAGGTTACGATAAGCTGCTTTGATCTGAGACTTGTCGGAGCTTCGGTCGATGCCTAAGAGGTCGTAAAGATCAAAGTCTGTGATGGAAGATGATGATGTAGTAGCTCTACACTTGATCTTGAATGGTGATCTGATGGTGGTGAGCTTCTGAGGTGTGTTGGTGCATGGCCATGTAGTAGTCGAGGGAGGAAGAGTCGTCGGAGCAAGAATAGTCGGCGTCATGTTTTTCCTCTTCTCCTATGCTCCGGACGGTGGATGGAGGTTGAAAATATCTATTGGTGAACTATTTTTCTATCTCTCTCTCTTGGAAGATATTTATTTTGAGACGCAAAAAGAAAGTTCCAAATTGAGTTGAAAATATCTAATCGAAAATTGAATAAAAGAGGACAAAAATTTTGTTTGGTGAGAAATAAAAAGAGTTGAACTTTTTTGTGATGTTATCCATTCGTAGGAATAAAGAGTTTAAGGCTGAGGATCATCAATCCATGGAAAACTGTCGTGGCTATATGTATTTATCATGAGTTTATTCCAACCCAAAATCAATTAAATATAAATACGTTTTATCACATAGACTTATTATAAATAAATATGTTTATGTTATGGCTATTGGTTTATCTGATGTTTTATCACTGATGGAATTTACATTTCTATCTCTTTCACAATCTTCTTTTAAAATTCCTAGCAATTTACTGGATTTCTTTGACACTAAAACTATATATTTTAAAATAATTTAATAGGGTATTGTTTTGAAAATTAATAAAAATAAAACACAATTAATAAATGATATAAATATTTCAGGTCAAAAAAAAATTTTATATTAGACAAAATACTCATCAAGGTGTAGGTTATTATAGTAGTTTATATGAGCTTTTAAAAGATTCTCAAATCTAAATGGGCTTTAATAAATGGATCATCAATTCAACTAGGCCCACAAGCTTTCGTCACTCTTAGACGGCCGATTCTGATTCTTTCAACAACGAAGATCGGCTGAAAACTCCTCTCCAGCTTCGGTTCATAGGGTTGGTTCTTCAGTACGAGATTCCGATCACCGAAAAAGCCATGTCTAGGCAAGTCACAAAACTTCTCAGATCTCTTCCTTCCAAACTCCGCTCCTCCGTCGCCAGCTCATCAGAGCTGCACCCATCATGCTCCTCTCTCACTTCGCTGACAAAGCCCCGCTCTTTCGGAACAACTCCTCCGCCTCCCGCCGCCGTCTTCGTCGACAAAAACACCCGCGTCATCTGCCAGGGCATCACCGGAAAGAACGGGACTTTCCACACTGAACAAGCCATTGAATACGGCACCAAAATGGTATTTTGCATTTTTTGAAAAAATTGCAAATTTGAACTCGACGAACTTAAAGGAAGAGCCTTTACTGTTTTTAACTTGGAATCTGATTGATGTGATGAGGGTTTTGGTTTGTAAAAGCTTGTGATGAGATGATTTTTTAATTTTCGTGTTGTTCGGTATATATATAGGTAGCGGGAGTGACACCGAAGAAGGGTGGAACAGAGCATTTGGGTCTTCCTGTTTTTAACACCGTTGCTGAAGCTAAGGCTGAGACAAAAGCCAATGCCTCTGTAATCTACGTGCCTGCTCCTTTCGCTGCTGCTGCGATCATGGAAGGTGTGGCTGCTGAGTTGGATCTTGTTGTTTGTATTACTGAAGGGATTCCTCAACATGACATGGTAATGAATAACACTAGTTACGGTTTTTTTTTAATGCTTATTCGATAGTTTTTGTAGTACATTAGTGACTAGTGAGGTTTTCTGAATTTTTGTTTATGTAGGTTCGTGTGAAGGCTGCTCTTAACAGTCAGACTAAAACTAGGCTGATTGGTCCTAACTGCCCTGGGATTATCAAACCTGGCGAATGCAAGATTGGGATTATGCCGGGGTATATCCACAAGCCGGGGAAGATTGGGATTGTTTCTCGGTCTGGAACATTGACGTATGAAGCTGTAAGGTTCTTTGTCATGTCTGGCTCTCTTTGTCTCTCTCTTTTCTTTTTTGATTTAATAATCTCTATGGCCTTTAGCTTTCCTCTTAATCCTCCCGATGGCTTAGTGAGATATTAAATTATTTGATATTATTGGTTTCCGATTGGTTAGATGAAGCTTTGGCTTTGTGTGCTGATTTTGCTGGAAGAACTGCTTGATAATGGTTTGCTTTTTGGTCATCTTTTCATGTAGGTTTTCCAAACTACTGCAGTAGGTCTGGGACAATCTACGTGTGTAGGAATTGGAGGGGATCCTTTTAACGGCACAAATTTTGTTGACTGCTTGGAGAAGTTCTTTGTTGACCCTCAAACCGAAGGTCTCGGTTTCTGAACCCCATAACTGATCTCTTTTTTTTTTTTATCTGAGTCACTTACCATTAATATGTTATGTAGTAGTAGATAACCAATACGTATCTTATATTCCAAAATTATTTGTTCTTTAGTGTGTAGAAAAAAAAAGTGATTCATTTGCAGTGATAGACTCAAAAGTGTTGTGAATATTGATATTTTCAGGTATCGTTCTCATTGGAGAAATCGGTGGTACTGCAGAAGAAGATGCAGCTGCTTTGATAAAGGTAACGAACGCAATACATCTTTTTAAAAAGAAACAAGCGTTTCCATTTCTAGATGATGAAGAGTTAAATACAAAAAAAAAAACATACATGTTTGTCAATCAAACAGGAAAGCGGTACAGACAAGCCTGTAGTTGCTTTCATTGCTGGACTCACTGCCCCACCTGGTCGTCGAATGGGTCATGCTGGAGGTAAATAAACTTTTACTCGGCTCTTTCATTCATACACAGCCTTCTCATTCCCGAGACTAAATCTTGTATTTTTTTTCTCTTTGGATCCGATGAAGCCATTGTTTCCGGTGGTAAGGGCACGGCTCAAGACAAGATAAAGAGCCTAAGAGACGCTGGAGTCAAGGTGGTTGAGTCACCGGCCAAGATCGGTGCTGCGATGTTTGAGCTTTTCCAAGAAAGGGGTCTTTTGAAGTAGTAGTGAAATTAATATTCCATAATATGATCAATCAAGCGAACACCTCTCTTGATAACAAAAATTTGCAAAGAGGAAGAGAGGGAAACCCTAAAGTCTCTTGCCATGGATGGGTATTTTTTGAGTGTTTTTCGACTAAAAGATGTTGCAGAGTAGTTATGTCGTGAAGTTTATTGATTGAGGGCCTCTTTGTTTTCCTTATATTACTAGTAATAATGAGAATGAAATCAATTTCACTAGTTTCTTGTTCTTTAAAGCATTAAAAGCAGTGTTTTTAAATCTGGACCAAACCGGCGGTCAGACCAGGTTCAACCGCGAAACGGACACAAATGCGGATTTGGTTAATACCAAATCCAACTAAAATTGAACCGGTTAAAAATCCATATTCAACCGTTAAAAATCGGGATCCGGCGACCCAATAAACCAATCAAATTCTGGTTTTTAAATAAACCAAAAGTTTATTAATAAAACAATTAAAATTTTCTTTTTAAAAATAAAATAGGGTTTCAGATTAATAACGTAAAGTTGTATCTTCTTTTTCTCTTGAGTCTTTAACGTCTCTGCGAAACAGCAACTCACAAGGTATTACTTACTTATCAAGGTATTGTTTTTCTGTCGAAAATTTTAAGAATTGAAAACTTAGGTTTGTGAAGTTCGTATAATTTTTTTAAGGTGATGAAGATTTAGAGTGATAAAAACCTGGAGAATAATGTTTAAATGTTTTTTTTTTGCTTTTGATTTTGGATTTGAACTATTAAATTGTTTTATTACTTTTATTATATTTTCAGTTTGTTACTTTTTAAAATTTTCTAAGCATTATGGTTATTGAAATATTTTATTTGATATGATCTATCTTTATAAGAATATGCAAATTCAAAATATTATTAAATTTAGTTAAATCCAATCAAATCCGGTTCGAATCTGATCGAACCCGGTCGAACCACAATGTCCTATGATCTAAAATATTTCCGGTTCGCTAGCCGGTCCGGTTTTAAAACACTGATTAAAAGTGAATACATTATGTGGTAATTTATTATCTCTCATCTACTAGTATCATATTGATAACTAACTCTTGGTTCGAACGGATACTAACAAAAGCTTTTTGTAAGTTATAAATGATTTGTAAATATGTTTTAAGTATGTAATAACTTAATATTCATAAAAGTTGTTTTAAATGGAAAGTAATTGACATGTGAGCGGTTCCTAATTTATAAAAAGACAATACAAAAGAGAAGGGCGGATCTAGGTTATGTAGGGAGGATGCATTTGCACCCACTCATAATTTAATAATCAATGTAATAATTTTGTTAAAGCTCAATCTAATGCACCCACGTTATAAAATGATTTTGCACCCATTGTTTTTTTGGTACCTCAAAATCAAATTTGGAGACTATTTTATATAGTAAATTTAATAATAAGCACAATTTTGTTCAAGTCCATCAGTATTAATGTCCTCGCCAAAACACAAAAAAAAAAAATTCTTTGATGTACAAAATTAATATTTTAATTATTTTAATATTTAAATTAATATTAATCATTTTTGCATCCAGTAGTCAAAGAATTTTATAGACCGCCATTGCTGCGGCGCTGCCTACTGGGTCTTCAGGCTAGTTAAATCAATGGTAATCCACGAGGTTCCTTTAATACCAAGGCTAACGCTAACACTAACACTGACGAACTACTGTAACATGTTATTTCATCTCATACGTCTTACTCTTTTCTCTGTCTAGAGTTTACGTAAGCCTCAAAGGGAAAATAAAAAAAGAAACAGAACATTTATCATTTAATTAGGCATGTTACTAAATAAATAAATAAACTCTATAATTACATCTACGCAATATATACGTATGCGTATGTTGACGAGCCTGGGATGCAGAAGAGTGGGGTAGCTATAATAACGAAAATAGCCTTGGACCCAACTCTTCCTCTCTAATCATTAGTTTCCTAATTTAGAAACCATAACATGTTTCCTGTGAGTCTCTGACAGAATATAAAGAGCTACTTCCTTAAAAAAATCTTATGACAAAAAATTCAAAGGAAAACACTTTACATTTGAAGTCAGACGTATTGTTATTATTGTATTGTTCAAGTCACGTATGTGTAAATTGTCTACGTATTATTTTCGCTAATTATTACTTTAGCACTAGGTAAATTCGTTCGTTACTTAATCGACAAATTTTGGCTTCTAGTTGGCATATTTGTTACAAGCATGCTGTTAAAATAGTAGTTCATCAGCTCATATTATTAGATTTTCGATTAATTATGTAGCTGCTGATATTACAATAAGGTAATACATTTTTCAGAAACTCATTGTAATGTACCTGTCAGAAATTTATTTGTAGATATTTTAATAGCTGGAGGATCTATATGCTAAGTTTAATTTTCAAAACTTCAACGCTCGAGCTTCAGTATATATAATATAGTTGATGTCTAATTCAAAGACACATGTACCTGTCGGAAATTTATATGTAGATATTTTGATAGTTGATGTCTAGTTCAAAGACACATGTTCCTCTCTTGTTTTCCTCTCATTTTGTAACCAAATTATTATAAAAATTCAAATCATACAAAAAGATAAACCATTGTTTCTTATGAAGCGAGGGTAGCATGTATTGTATTTGTGCTTTGCCATCTCAGGTTTGAATTTGATTTTCGTTAGTATTTGATTCAACAATTGACAGAATAAAGAAGAAGAAAATGTTTATATAAATTACTTCACAGATAATCTAGCTTAACTACACATATATTGATTTTACTATTGAAATAAAGGAATCAAGGGCGCTTAGGATCGGTGGGTAAGAAAAAAATAAAAAGTCACTTTCAAATATTGTTACACTTTGTCCTTTCCCATTTGGCTACTTTCTCTATTGCCTTTTGCCTTTTGCCTTTTGTGGTAACTTCCTTTCTCTATAACATTTTTCATGAAATTCCCGTTTTTGTAATCTTTATACGATTGCGTCATGCATGGCAGATCAAAGAAATTAATGGGTTAAATTTGACTGAAAAGGGACTTCTCTGCTAAAGAAATTACCAAAACTGCCATTACATTTCTAATTACAACTTAAAATTTAACTTCTTGCTTTAGTTTTTGATAGCCTACATTGTTTTTTTTTACTTTGTAGTTAAGTGTTTGGTAAAATTAGAGGGAGATATATAATGTCCTTTTATTATATTATCACACACATAGAGTATTTTACCATATTAGCACACACACACATATATATAAATATAGAGAGAGAGTTTCTTTTTACAATATTAGCAGTAACAATGTAAATTAATTAACCCTAAGAAGTTGTTGATGTCGAAAGAGGTAAGCCTTATATAAATATCAGTTGCACTCTCCATTTTATAGAGAAAAAGTGAAAAACTTATAAATGTATATGTAAGAAAGGAGAAGAAAGAGAAATGAAATTAGTCATACAGAGACAATATAATTATAGAGAAAATAGAATTATATGAAACAGTAAAGATGAAACCACACGCTTTACCCACAGAATATAGATCGAAAAAAAGAAAGAGAAATTAAGCATATATATTCTTCAGCATTAAGCCATTAACCTCTAGTCCTCTTAGCGTCATCCAACCTCATATACTACTGATCTCCATTTCCAGATCCTTAGAAGAACACAACTCAACAAAAAGTACTTTAAAACACTTTTTTTTCTTTCTCTCTCTCTATCTCTATATATTTCACATTATATAAATCACGCACACATATTCTCTTGCTTCTCTCTAGTTCACACATCAAGATTCAAGAATCAAAAATTGACCCAAATAAAAAGATTCAAGAAATCAAACTATCATTGAAATGAATCCTGTAATTATCTCTAGGGTTTTAGTTAGATTCTTGTTTTTTTGTTCGTTTTCTAGTTAATTAATTAAGGATTTCTTATTATAAGTTGATCTAACTTTAATTTTGCATATGTGTACCCACCTCACATGTAAATTTGAATCAGGAGGAAGAGGAAGGAGTGAATAAGAGGAAGAGAGGAGCGATGGGAAGAGGGAAAATCGAGATAAAGAGGATAGAGAATCGGACATCAAGGCAAGTGACCTTCTCCAAGAGAAGAAGTGGTCTTATCAAGAAGACTCACGAGCTCTCTGTTCTCTGCGATGCTCACATCGGTCTCATCGTCTTTTCCGCAACAGGAAAGCTCTCCGAGTACTGCTACGAACCCTCCAAGTTAGCTCCTTCTTCTCTTCTCTCTTTCTCTCTCAAATTAGGGTTTTCGGGATCTATACATACACGTGTATGTATTGATATCTATTTTTTGTTTGGTCAACTGCATCTGATCTAATTAAATGAGGATGTGAGAGATATATATATCTCCTCGTGCTTGTGATGAACAGACAGTTTTCATCATTAGTTTCTGAAGTAGCAGGTACCATGAATACGTTTTAAGATTTTAATTTGGCCCAGAAGTTAAGAATCTCTCTGATGCTATATATATATCCTTGCAGTAATTTATTTTTATATATGCGTACATGCATGTATATAAGCATTATTGTTATATTATGGGTCAAATTCTATATTTTCTACACCTGCCGAGCAAAGATATCTGTAAAGATCGATTTGACATTTCTTGAACAACCTTTCTCATAAAAAGAGCTCAATTTGTGTGTTGTATAACACTTGAGTAATATTTACAACGTATACATACATGCCTATATATAAGTCTAGTTTAATAATTCGATTTAAGTACAATTAATTAATTATATAAAAATCTGTGCTAATTAGAAGATTTAGATCTAAATTATAAACCAGAAGACAAACTTATTCACATATTTGCCCTATATTAATGTGAGAAGAAGGGTATGCTTCTAGTTTTAAGTTTTCATTCACAAAACAAAGAGGGGGAAACACCTTTTAATATTGTTTTCTTGTAACTAATTCTTTTGTCCAGAATAGAAAGAGAGGACTAAATTCGTTTTTTTAATAAGTTTTGTGTTCTTCCATTGATTATCAAAGTCTTGAAGTTGTGAGATTGAGATACTAATGTGATCACATTTCATAATTATTAATATTGAATAGGATGCCTCAGCTCATTGACCGATACTTGCAGACCAACGGATTGCGACTTCCTGACCCTAATGACGGCCAGGTATAGTATATACGCACACTTCTTCATTTGGTACTCTCTTACCAATTCAAAACAACAAAAAAAAGTTTAAACAATCACAAGAATCAAATTTAGTTTGGACTTTTTGAGTGTATATATAGGAGGAATTGTACCAAGAGATTGAAGTACTAAGAAGAGAGACAAGTAAGCTTGAGCGCCGTCTGCGTCCATACCATGGACATGACTTAACCTCCATTCCTCCGCACGAGCTCGATGCACTAGAGCAACAGCTGGAACATTCTGTCCTTAAAGTCCGTGAGCGTAAGGTAACGTAACATTTGCTCATATCAATAATATTCTCTTTTTTTTTTGAGCAAAATCAATAAATTTGTCTGATTTCTCTATTTTTTCAATAATATTCTCTTAAAACTTTATTTCATTACAATTTTGTCTGATTTCTCTATTTTTGTATCTCTAATATATCGAAGAATGAGTTGCTGCAGCAACAGTTGGAGAATCTAAGCAGAAAGGTCGCTTCTTTATTCACTCTTCTTTTCACTATTTCTTCTAAAAATGATCTTCATAAGGCCGGTTTAATGATCAATAACATATTATATGCATATTTTAGAGGCGGATGCTAGAAGATGATAACAACAATATGTACCGTTGGGTAAGTTTGGTTATTATTAGCTTAGAGAATGTTAATTTGTTAGCACGAATCAATGACATAATTTTTACTATGTATATTATACTGCAGCTTCATGAGAATCGTACCGCGATGGAGTTTCAGCAAGCTGGGATAGAGACCAAACCAGGGGAGTATCAACAGTTTCTAGAGCAGGTTCAGTACTATAATGAACATCATCAGCAGCAGCAACAACCAAACAGTGTTCTTCAGCTTGCTACGCTTCCTTCCGAGATTGATCCTAATTACCATCTCCAGCTTGCTCAGCCTAATCTTCAGAATGATAATTAATCCTTAGCCATGTTTTTACTCGTTACCATCTGGAGGCAGATGAATGAACGAAGTATCATTTCTATCTTTTATTACCTATTTTAATTGGCCAATATCTTCTTTTGTGTCTGTTTTGGTGTGGCCATGGAACCTTGTTTGAAATACAATTCATATGAGAAGCACAATTACGAACTTTAATTATATAATCAATCATCATAATATTTTTTTGGGGGTAAAATGTTAAAGACTAATCATCATCACACATTTGCTAAATAGAGATAAACTGTTTACGTAACCGCAGATGTATTCCATATCATGTTTCTCTGGAAACAATAATGTTTATTAACATTGGCAAAAAGCTGTTGTTCTTTGATGTTTTTTCATAGTGAAGATTCTGTTGAATATGGATGTTGTTTTGAGAACAGTTGGACACAGCTGAAAAGACCCCATAAGATTCCAAACGCATTTTTTTGTTCTTTCTAAAACGCGATTTTTAAATGGTCAACTGAACTGAAGATATACCTGTCAGGCTAAAGAAAGAGTGAAAAACACATGCGTAAAACTATTATTAGGTTATTCATCGCCCATGAAGAAGGATCCAGCTCAGTGTCTTAGTAATATCTGATGGACCTATAAACGATTTTCACTGAAAATAGTTTTTAAATGAATTTCAGACAGAGTGGATAACAATTCCAAAATAGGTCTTAATAAACTCAGCCAAGACTGAAAAAAAAAATATTCAGATAATTTTTACAGAGGAATGCAATAACGATCCAGAAGCAAGAAAGGAGTTTTCAGAAGACCATTTTTTTTTCCTCTTTTTCTCTTATATCTGTTTGCATTATCAAGACAAGAAAACTTGAGTTCTTGACTTCTTGATCAAGAAGCAACCAACATCATCATCTAGAGCCCCCAAAACGCTGCGTTTATTTGCTTAACCTTCTACGTCCATGGGAGGAGGATTTTTTGTAGCCGATAGTGGACATGGAGGAGAATATGAAGAAGGCCGTGTAACCGCTTTTGTCGTGGTTGCTTGCATTGTGGCTGCAATGGGCGGTCTCCTCTTCGGTTACGATATCGGTATCTCAGGTTTGTTTCTTGCCAACCAAGAAACCAGATTCGTCATGTTCTCTGTTTTATTATGTTCATCGTTCTCATGGCGAATATATATGTTTGTAGGAGGAGTGACATCAATGGAGGAGTTTCTAACGAGATTCTTCCCAGACATGCTTCATGAAATGCGAAACGAAACAGGACATGAAACCGAGTACTGCAAATACGACAACGAGCTTCTCACTCTCTTCACCTCCTCTCTCTACCTCGCTGCTCTATTCGCTTCTTTCCTCGCATCAACCATCACAAGGCTGTTCGGTCGGAAAGTCTCGATGACAATCGGAGGTCTCGCTTTTCTCACCGGAGCTCTTCTCAACGGTTTCGCTATCAGCCTCGAGATGCTGATCATCGGGAGGCTACTTCTTGGTGTAGGCGTCGGTTTCGTTAACCAAGCTGTTCCTCTCTACCTCTCCGAGATGGCTCCTGCTAAGATCAGAGGAGCTCTCAACATGGCTTTCCAGTTAGCAATCACTATGGGGATCTTAGCCGCGAACATTGTCAACTACATAACCCCTAACCTCAAGAACGGTGTGGGATGGAGATTATCTCTAGGCCTAGCCGCGGTTCCGGCCTCTATTTTGCTCGCTGGATCGTTTTTCTTGCCGGAGACTCCGAACTCGATCCTCGAACGTGGAAACAAAGAAGAGGCTAAGAAGATGCTTCAGAAGATCAGAGGAACTGTGGAGGTTGAGCATGAGTTTATTGATATATGCATGGCCTGTGAGGCCGCCAAGAGTGTTAAGCATCCGTGGACGAATATAATGCAAGCTAAGTATAGACCACAGCTCGTATTCTGCACCTTCATCCCATTCTTCCAGCAGCTCACCGGGATCAATGTCATCATGTTCTATGCACCCGTCTTGTTTAGGACCATTGGTTTTGGGAAGGATGCCGCTCTTATATCCGCAGTCATCACTGGTTTTGTCAATGTCATAGCCACCCTCGTCTCCATCTACTCTGTCGATAAATTTGGACGCAGAGCTTTGTTTCTTGCAGGTGGTATCCAGATGATATTGACTCAGGTAACAGGTCATGAAACTTAACCTTTAAATAGTGTGTTTAAGAATATAAACCAACGTCCAAGAAATCGGTAGGCGTTAGTTCGGCGATTTATATGGACAATTGATCAGACGGACATCTAAACCATTTTTCAATAAAAGTCGGTTCTAGAAAAATCATTTCATCTAAGTCGATTGGATGATTAGACAACTAGGCACCACCTATTTTTAGAGCATTGTTATTATAAACTTTCACATTGAATATTTCGATGGAACATGAATAATACATAAGAGATTTAGGTCGGTTTTGAGTTAGAAATCCATTAAACTTGACAAAGTTGTTTTGCCTTGGTTTCAGTTCGCAGTTGGTTCGATGATCGGTTGGAAATCCGGACTAAACGGGGAAGGGACATTGACATCAGTTGATACAGAGATACTCTTGGGGTTGATTTGTCTCTACGTGGCGGGTTTTGCGTGGTCATGGGGACCGTTGGGATGGTTAGTGCCGAGTGAGATATGTCCATTGGAAATAAGATCGGCAGGACAATCGTTGAACGTGTCAGTGAACATGTTCTTCACTTTCCTCATTGGACAGTTCTTCGTGACGATGCTTTGCCACATGAAGTTTGGTCTGTTCTACTTCTTCTCCGTCTTGGTCTTGATCATGACGATATTCATTCACTTCTTGTTGCCAGAGACGAAAGGAGTTCCTATTGAGGAGATGGCCAGAGTGTGGAAGGATCATAGATTCTGGGGCAAGTATACTCGTGTTGTTGATGGTGGTGATAATGACGAAGATGGTAATGTTGGTGATGATGTTTATGTTTTTAGTGTAAAAGCTTAATATTAATAAATGTGTGTGTTAGGATTTGATTAATTTTATTCAGGAAACGTTTCGTCTAATCTTACAAATTAACAAACTCTCATCGTCTTTTCTTAGATATTAAGAAGCTTATTACGTACGTTCAAAGCCATGATCTTCCCCAAACATGATCGCTGTTGTTAACCATAGAATTACGCCTTACCGTTCTGATAAGTGGAGTATCGTGTCATATAACTTAACAACTAAATAAATCCCTTTAATGTTATATTTGTTAAGGTGCGACAATAATTAAAAAAATATTATCAATGCAAATGCTTTGGGTGCATAGGTCATGAATAAATTATTGTGACGATATAATGCAAAGAAAATATCGACGAGACAATTAAAATATAACAAAATCTTGCGTATCCGCCAACTGTCGACAAAGGAATTTGAAATAATAGAGTTTTCGAATTTGCCATTTCACGTAAAACACGTGATACTGCAGATATTTAAAATGAATGGCAAAGAAAATAGCCAAGTATGAATTTAAATAAAAAAAACTATATCTTAATAAGTTTTGATGTCAAAGTCTAATTACCAATCAATTACCTCACTGATTAACTCCTTTTTCAATCTTTTCAATAGTTAAGATGTAAATAACTTTTATTCAAAAGACAAGTTTACAAGTTTTGTGGAATTGGTAAAGAGTTTTACTGGATCGAGAAAACCTTTTTATCCAATGGATAAGAGTCACTGTGGAAGTGATTCGAACCCGAGTTACAGTTACGCAGTAAATAGTAAAAGGTTGGTGATTTAACTCTTGTAGCGTCGGTGACGTGGCTAGGAGAATAGCATGGATAAACACGTCTATTAAATGCACGTAGCAGCCTGCATCAACCGCAGAGAGGACCGGGTCCTACCGGGGTTGACCCACCACCTGGCTTAAATTCCGCAGCCGGAGCGTGGCCCACACGCGAGGTATTCACCGGAGGGTAAGGAGCGTGAAGCTCACCGCGTCGTGACAAGAAAGTCCCCTCTCAAAAAGCAGAAAAAAAAAAAAAAGAAAAAACAGAGAGGGAGTGAGCTGTGAAAAGGACCCCACCACCCATGTGCTCTCCTTCCTGTCTCCACCAGCTCCTGCCTCTCAATCATTAGCTTCTCCTCCTCCCTCTGTGAATGTGTTTTCAGATAATAAGAGAGACTGATAAAACAAAACAAAGAAACCAACCATTTCTCCCTTCCAGAGAAGAACCATCATCATGTCTAATAACAACGACGGAGTTATGATCTCTAACGGATCTCTAATGGAACACCAGAGACAACAACAACAACAGCAGCAGCAGAAACAATCTTCCACAGATGGAGCTCTCGTCGTGAAGAAACCTCCGGCGAAAGATAGACACAGCAAAGTCGACGGGAGAGGGAGGAGGATCCGTATGCCGATCATCTGCGCAGCCCGCGTGTTCCAGCTAACGAGAGAGCTCGGACACAAATCCGACGGCCAGACGATCGAGTGGCTCCTCCGTCAAGCCGAGCCGTCGATCATCGCCGCGACGGGAACCGGCACGACTCCGGCGAGTTTCTCCACCGCGTCGGTATCTGTCCGAGGAAACTCCACCACTATCTCCACTTCCGCGAACTGCACTCTGTCCTCGTCCTTGGATCACAAGCCCTTGCTGGGCTCCTCGCCGTTTATACTCGGGAAACGCCTGAGAGCCGACGAGGTTTCCGGTAAAGACGAGAGTCACGAGACGATGGGGTCTTTCGCCGCGCCGGCTGGGTTCTGGGCGGTTCCGGCGAGGCCGGATTTCGGACAAGTCTGGAGCTTTGCCTCTCATCAAGAGATGTTCTTGCAACAGCAACAGCAGCAGCAGCAGCAGCCGGCGGCAGCTGCTGCACTGTTCGTTCACCAGCAGCAGCAGCAACAAGCTGCAATGGGCGAAGCTTCGGCAGCTAGAGTCGGGAACTATCTTCCGGGTCATCTTAATTTGCTGGCTTCTTTATCGGGTGGAGCTCCCGGGTCGGGTCGGAGAGAGGATGACCAGCGTTGATGATGAAATGAAGTTAAAGCTCATTTAGTTTGGTATATATAAATATTAAACTCTGTTTCTCTATTGTCATCGATCAATCTCCTTCATTGTTTTTACTCGAGTGGTGGCTTATCTCTCTCTCTATGCGTGTGTGTGTTTTTAGTTTTTTTTTTAGAGATTGGTTGAATGATTCCAAGAGTGATTTGAGAGTATGGTTAGTGTTTTAAGTTTAAGATTAGGGTTTAGGGTTTAAGAACCTGGTCTTTAATTAAAGATTTGTGTCAGAGAGGTTTTTGTTTTTGTTGGGAGATCGATATCTCATCGGAACCAAGATTTTACTTTTAAGTACCTCATGTAGGGTAATGAAGAAACCGCGGAGGTTTTTTTTTTGGCCCCCTTCTTGTCTGGTATTTCCGGCGAAACATAGCCGTCGTCTAAAATTTCAGATACTATATTACTATATTGTTTGTTTCTGTTGCTAATTGTGTAATGTGTTACAACAACTGTGGCGAGCAAATTGCGCAAGCTGTTAACCACAATATTATTTAATAAATGTTCTAGACTTGGTGTTTGTTTGTTTGGTCATCTTTCTCTGTGCATTTATTGACAGACAGAAGCTTTTATGTGAGTGTGATTGTCTCGCTGAAATCGAACTGGAGGATGAATATGCTATTTTCACTTCGATTGCTCTCTGGATGTATGTGTTGTGGGTTTCAAAAGGCTGTTTTCTTGGGGTTTCGCGTCTCTGAATGCAAGAACAGATGATTAAGTTAAAAAAAAAAAAAAGCAGATGTGTCACCATCTGTCTGAAATCTCTTCAGCTTTTATTGCCCGCTTGTTTCGGTAAGAATTTATGTCATGTGTTTTGAAGTTTGGTTTGTCACGTTTTAGTCAGATAAAAGATTTGACTCGTATTTTTTACTGCTGAAAAGTTTTTTACTGCTGAAAAGTTCAAAAACCAAAAGGTGACAGGATATCTTAGCATCAGGTTCTCTATATTTTTGTCCAAGAAGCATAAAGCTCTAACAAAACTGAACGAATAAGAGTTTATAATGTCTCTTGTCTGAGAGTAGCATCTACTCAAATATGTGGCGGGACTGGCGGATCCATAATCATATAGTACGGGCGGAGCCAGCCATAACCAATTGATTATTATTTTAAATGCCTGTTTTGATTTTGGCCAAAGTATATTAACTATCAAATTCAAATCTTGGTGAAGGACATGTACGAAAAAAACAAAGTTAGTTACTAAAAGTATAGTTTTGATTCCCGTGACAGTATATATATTGAAAGCTTGAAATAGTAAAAAGATTTCATGCAAGGCATATAACGTTGGAATTGAAAAGTATAGTTTTAATGCCCGTGATAGTATATTTACAGTTTTTTTTTTGAGAAACGTGATAGTGTATATTTACAGTTAACGACTAATGCGTAGATAATGTTAATTGTAGTTTCATATTTTCGATCATATCTATAATACTATCAAAGTGTGATTAGATGGGTTTCTGTCGACCAAAAAAGATTAGATAGATTTTCTTAGACGTCGACAAAAAAAGAAGATTTTCTTAGACAATTTCGGTGGCACTAACCAATCAAAGAATTAAACAGAAAAAAAATTGCCATAAAATAAGAATTCCATTAATGGAAAGATCTTAACATAAAAGTTGGTGTTTTTATTTCTTAATTAGTACTAGAGTAATTAACACTCAGCTATCTAATAGTATAATGCAAATAATTATAGGTGGGGGATCTTAGTAATAATCAACTCGTATCAAAACATCCCGTACCTTTTATCGTCGAATCATCGAAAATGACCCCAGCTCCAATAATGGACATGGTCCCATTCTTGTCTACCAAAAATAATTTCAATAGGTTGGCATATGATATAACTAATAAAATTATTTTGTCTATATGGCATTTTGGACCGACAAACGTAAGTAAATAGTTTCAATCTACCAGCTCTATGCCGTATTAAATGTACTGTCAAATAGTTTCTCTTTAAATCTTGCCAAAAAACAGAAGGACTTGATTACTAAAAATCATTATAGAGACACTCAGACTTTTAAAGAGATGAACCCTAAAATAAATATCGACATTTATCCTTCGAGGCAAAATAGTAAAGGGAAATGAGCTGCGAGTAAAAACATACAAAACGTCGTAAAGGTTGAGAACGTCTCTTTTTTTAATAACTTCAGTAACAATTCTCATGCGGTTGAAGGGGAAGCTAAAATGGCGTAAAACTAGATGGAATTATATGGGCTTTAGTACGGGGATTAATGGGCCGGATTTCGTCGTTAACGCTGACTCAACTTAATGGGCCAGGCTCCGTCGTCTCGAAGTGGAGAAGTGCTCTCGCCGCAGAATTCAGCCGACTCGGAGGACGCGACTGAGAAAGAGTGAGAGAGAAAATGGCGGCGTCATCATCGGCGAGAGGAGAACTAGAGAAGATGGGGATCGATCAGCTGAAAGCGTTGAAGGAGCAAGCGGATCTGGAAGTGAATCTCCTCCAGGACAGTCTCAACAACATCCGCACAGCCAACGCACGCCTCGAATCCGCCGCGGGAGCTCTCAACGATCTCTCGCTTAGACCTCAAGGTAAGAAGATGCTTGTACCGCTCACGGCGTCTCTGTACGTGCCTGGGACGCTTGACGAAGCTGATAAGGTTCTTGTTGATATCGGCACTGGTTACTTCATCGAGGTACAAATACAATTACAAATAGATAAAGAAGTGTGATTAGGAGTCGTTTGTTACGAAGTTGAATAATGTGTGTGTGTGTTTGTGTAGAAAACAATGGAGGATGGAAAAGACTATTGTCAGAGGAAGATCAACTTGTTGAAATCCAACTATGAACAACTCTTTGAGGTATATATGCTTTTTAGATAGATCCTGATGCCTTAGAACTGTCCTCATACAACAAAGTTCTCATTAACGTTTACCAATGCTGTGTAATTAGTAAGTGGAAAGAGTTCAGATCGAATGGAATCGGATTCTTATAACTACTTTCTTTTATCTTAAACTTTTGGGTTCTTTTTAGTGACTGATCCAATGTAGTGTAAGAATAGGGTTGAGGGATGATAGTTTAATAGCTGCTAATAGACATAATCAGAGAGAGCCTTTGGTTGGTTCTTTCATACGCATTACCAAACATTCATAGATGCAAGCATACATTTAGTAGTGTATCCATCATTTCACTCCACATTTGATTTAGTACTTGTTATTAGTTCTGACTATTGTTTCCGTTTATCAAGGTTGCTCTCTCCTTCCGTTTTCGTTGTCTTTCACTGCTTTAATGAGTATATTTATTAACGTTAATCTTGCATCACTGCCAAGTTGTTCCAATACCCTTTTGTTTCAAGACTTATATGTCTACAGCCTATAGCTTACCTGATAAGTTTGTTTTGAGATTTAAGAATGTTTGTTGTTTAATGCAAGGTGTTGGCCAAGAAGAAAAGCGTGACAGATGAAGCCGGGATGGTCTTGCAGGGTAAAGTTAGACAGTTACAAGCTGCAACCACGTCGTGAAAATCCATTCATTCTCTTGTGGCTTTTTACTGTTTTGATGTTTTGAGACTGCACATTGTTTTGTCTGATCAGTTATGTAACGAATCTTATGATGTCAAATCGGGATATGTTTTGTGTGCTATAAAACTTGTGCTGTAATATTAAGAGAACAAATGTTGCTTAGTTATTTCCCATAAAGCAAGAGTAAAAGAGACAAAAGCCATCATGTTATTGTTTAGGCAGGAAGAAACAACTGAATCAATGAAAATTTTAAAATACAACTCTTTTGTTTTTGTTGTAAGAAAAGAACTCTCTGTCGTCTCTGTCGTTTGTTCTTGTTCGTGTTTGATCATCTGTGATCTGCACCAATTGCTTCTTGAATCGACTTGAAGCCATCCCTTTCTAAACAACTCACCAGTTCTTCCTATTGCACCAAAATGTCATGAATATTAGCATCAAAGAAGACATTATCTCAAGTCAATATGCAGAGTTGATTACAAAAAAAAGAGATGTTTCTCTTTTTCAGTTCTGACAGGAAAGATGATTCCAGAATCTTGTCTTATAAGAGTTTTAACTTTGTGAATGCAGCTTTTAGACTTCTCTATGCTTATTAAGCTTCCCTGATCCAAGAAAAGTCCTGTATTTATGGGAAGGGAAAAAATATACCTTTATTTGTGGGATGAGTGCAGGTCCACCATAAGCAAACCCAGTGTACAGCTGAACAAGAGTAGCTCCGGCTCTTATCTTCTTGTAAGCATCCTCACCACTGAAAAAACAACCCAAACAAATCATCTGAAACAAAATTTTGTGATTTGTTTTCCTCACGACCTACCAACACGTGGAGACGTTTACCTGCTAACACCACCGCAGCCTATCAGTGGAATCTTTCCCTAAGTAAGATGTCAATGAAAATAGCCAATAACCCGAATCAGAAATGTTTTAGTTCCTTAGTACAATAGTTACTCATCTCTTTTTAGATTATAAAAAGAAAAAAAAAACTTACTCGTGTCAAAGTGTACATCTCTCTTAACATGTTGGTGGAGAGAGGAAAGAGCGGTTTCCCGCTCAAACCACCTGTTTCTGCTGCCACAGGGTTGTTACTTACAGGATCTGGCCTCGAGACTGTGGTATTTGATATGATCTATAGGACAATAACAAAAACAGTATCATCATCATCAGAATTTTTAATGGTTTTGCAACACTACGTTAAACAGGTTAGTGGCGCAATTAATGGACACTGATGAATCAGTTCGTGTATAAAGGTTAACTTACCAGCCCATCCAAACGGAGAGCAAGAGCAACCTACACAAACCAATACAATAAAATACAATGTTGTAAGAGCCATTTTACTTGGTGGAAAGTATTGAGTTTTGTTTTTCCTAATTACAACTCACCGCTGCAATATCTTCAAGCTCTCCTCTGGATAGATCAGGAGCAATCTTCACAAGAAGAGGAGGAGGACCATCATCACCCCATTGCATCTCATCCCTAGCAGCTTGTACCTTCTTTACAAGGTCCTTCAACTGTTTCCTTCCCTGAAGCATTCTCAGCCCTGCTGTGTTGGGTGATGAAACATTGATAACCTGTAGAGAGAAAAAATGATAGTTAGGAGCAAAATAACTCTATAGTAGATAAGATCAAAGGTCATTATAAGAAGTTTTTACCAAGTAATCAGCATACTGAGACAAGTTATGAACTCCCTGGACATAGTCAGCAGCTGCATCTTCACTTGTCTTGTTCTTTCCAAGGTTGACTCCAAGAATACCAGGTCCAGATTTGCCCCCCGGTTTTACTTCATCGCTTGAAGATGACGAAGTGCCTGATGTTTCCGCCAACATTCTTTTACCATGTTGAGCACCCAACCGCTTTGCAACTACAACAATCCCCTCACTGTTAAACCCACACCTATTGATAATGGCTCTGGAAGGACAAGAACACATCCAAAAAGCATCAGATTTATGAGTCTTCTAGTTGAAACTATTGATTATCTCAACATTAAAAGGTCATGGATTTGAGATTCTCACCCATCTTCGCGTAATCTGAAGATGCGTGGTTTAGGGTTGCCTTCTTGTGGAACTGGAGTTACAGAGCCTACCTCAACAAAGCCAAAGCCAAGTCCTAGCAACCCCTCTGTAGCTTCAGCGTTTTTGTCAAATCCAGCAGCAAGGCCGATTGGGTTAGAAAACTTCCTTCCCCAAACTTCGAGTCCCAAGATTTGTGGATCAGGCCTCTTCTCTCTAGGCACCCACCCGCGAGCAGCAGCTGTGACAGCCAGCTTATGAGCAAACTCAGCATCCAGAAGAGCAAAGAGAGGATTAACAACCTTTGTTGCTGAGAACAGCCACCCACTGTCCAACACACAAGACAAGATAGAGCAAAAAGTTTTTTAAAAAGGTCATTCCCTCAAAGTGATCACAAGAAATGAAAGAAAAAGACAGAGATAAGTGATGTCTCAGGCACTAGTACCAGAAGGTTGCTTCATCTGCAGTACTGACATAAGCTCCTCCAGCTATGGCCAGACCAATGGTAGCTCCTGTCAATATTCTTCCCTAAAAATTTTCAAGACAGGCAAAGCTAAGTACTTGAAGACATGATTGATTTGCTATTGTAAGAGACAAAATGATCTAACTCTATTACACCATATATAAGCATTTGATCAATACAAATTCTAGTAGACAGCCAACAAGATTGATTTTTAAACAAGAGATTCATCAAAGCTGCTTACTTTTTTGGAAAAGTGGGGGACTTTAGGTGTAGAGGAAGCAGCTCCAGGAGCCGAAGAAGAACAGTTTCGAATCACTCCACCAAGAGGATTAGATTTAGACGAGACCCTTCTGAACAAAAACTCTCTCGCCCATTTAGCCGACGATGTCGCAGCCCTTCCAGCCATTAGTTTGATCAAAATCAACAGAATTAGAATAAAGGATTGCTTTTTCAGACGATCAGGATAGCTACAAGAAGAGGGTTTTAGGCTTTGAGCTCACGGCTTGATGACAGGAGGCTACGACGCTATGCGATGGTTGGTTTCAGAGAATTTGCTAAAACCCTCGGTTTGTTGGCTGTTGCACAGCTTCCTTAACCGGTTTATTTTGGTTAACCGGCGGGGAAACCTTCTAGGGTTTTATAGTTTATGACATTAACCGGATCGAACCAACGGATTGATAAGGCCCTCTGTAAAAGCAGGAGTGAAGACATAACTCTGTCTTCTAAGTTCTATCAATGGCTTCTTGTGTTGTGACGACAAGTAGTTTCTGTACCATTTCAGATTCTACTATACGTTTGAAACCCTCCAAGCTTGTTCATTTGGTTCGACTCCTTATTGAAATCCCCTTGTGATTATGCTTCATATCTATCTGTATCTTTCAATCACTAAAGCTTTTGAATTTTCGTGTTTTTGAATTTTTGTTAAAGAGTAATCAGCAGAGGAAACGGTCTCTTGGGTCACGAGGTGGTTTAAAGGTTGAAGCTTACTATGGTCTAAAGACCCCTCCTTATCCTCTTGTAAGTCTAAATGAGACAACATACGTTTAGTTTGGTAGTTGTCTCGCTGTGAGATGCTTTTGTCGGTGTGTTGCATAGTAAGTGTCTCTTGCTTCTGTAAAGTGATGTTTCTGTTATAGAGATGGTGGAAAGTTGGTTAGTTTGGGTCAAATGTCTAGTGGTTTCAGGGAAAATTGTATCTTGATCTGTGTATATATCTACTGCAGTTACTTGATATTAGGCCCTTTGGTGATATGCTAAAGAACATGCTTTTGTTGTTATTCTGAAAAAAAAAATGTGAATTAGGATGCTCTGGAACCGTATATGAGTCAAAGAACACTAGAAGTGCACTGGGGTAAACACCACCGAGGGTATGTGGACAATCTGAATAAACAGTTAGGGAAAGATGATAGACTCTATGGATACACCATGGAAGAGCTTATCAAGGCGACATACAACAACGGGAATCCTTTGCCTGAGTTCAACAACGCTGCGCAGGTAAACTTTTACTTTCTAAGCTTTTTCTTGTACATCACCTTGATG
Source organism: Brassica nigra (assembly GCA_016432835.1). Lineage (NCBI taxonomy): Eukaryota > Viridiplantae > Streptophyta > Magnoliopsida > Brassicales > Brassicaceae > Brassica > Brassica nigra. Next base: position 6,283,696 of record CM028247.1, on the reverse strand, counting down.
GGGGCAACAAGCTAATGTTGGCAAGGCTGTTGTTTTAAAGGTCTATAACCATGATTTCTTCTGGGAGTCGATGCAACCTGGTGGTGGAGACATGCCTCAAAAGGGTGTTCTTGAGCAGATTGAGAAAGATTTTGGCTCGTTCACGAATTTCAGAGAGAAGTTCACTAATGCAGCTCTTACTCAGTTTGGTTCTGGCTGGGTTTGGCTCGTCCGTGAGATAACTCTACAAGCTTTTCACTTGTTAAAAGATTAATTGGAAACTAAAAGAATGACTCTGAAGATGGAAATCTTGATTTTCTTTCTGCAGTGAAGAGGGAAGAGAGAAGACTTGAAGTGGTTAAAACCTCAAACGCCATTAACCCACTAGTGTGGGACGATATTGTATGTGAGAGAGTCTCATTAGTTTTCTTGTGATGTTTCCTCTTGATCTCATATCTTTTTTGTTGTTGTTTACAGCCAATCATCAGCTTGGATGTGTGGGAGGTATAATACTATCTCCTCTCTTCCCTCATACTCCCAAGAAACACTTTAGAAATGAATCTTCTAATCTCTTTTCTTTTCCATCTCTTTACTTTTCAGCACTCTTATTATCTGGACTACAAGGTAAAAAAAACTAAGCTCCAACTTCGACCATTTTGTGTTCTTGATGTTCGTCCAGAAAAGGCTGATAAGTGTTTTTAATTTTTTTCCGGGGGTGGTAGAACGAGAGGGGTAAGTACATAAACACGTTTCTGAACCATTTGGTGTCGTGGAACGCTGCCATGAGTCGGATGGCCCGTGCTGAGGCGTTTGTGAACCTTGGTGAACCCAACATCCCAATTGCCTAAGCTAAAAAGAAAACTCTTGTTCAAGAGTCCATGTGAAAATCCTAAGAAGACGTATCCTTGGGCAGTGTCATTTTTGCAACAGAGGTCCCAAACAAGAAACAAGTGCTGCTGCTTCCTCCCTCATGTGACGAATCTTTTTGTCATGTGTAGTTGAGAGTCTAATATGACATAGAATTGTTTGTTATATACTAGAACGATTTTGCTAGTGTTAAAATTGCTACACATCACAATCTCTTATTACTCAGCCTCTCTTATTACTCAGCCTTTCATATAGTATACGATTTGAATGCATTATGTCAAGTAATTTCAGCTTCACGGCTGGTCCATGTGACCTGCACATGAGTGGGAGTATACATACATACATTAGGTTTCTTCTCCTTCCTTGGGTCTTCATCTCCTCGGAATAAGTTTGAATGTTTGCTAAATGTGTTCAAACTGATTCTTGGAGAACTCATAGGCTTAAGAGATTGGTTTTGAATGATCAAAGATCATATATTTCTTTGGGAAAGTTTCAACATTTGGACCAAGATCATATCCTTCCGTATGCCACAACATTTTGCTCAGAGAATTACCGTATGAGGAGTATTTTCTGAAGCAGTTTTTTTGGAGTGGAGTATGCAGAGAGTGTTGCTTCTGGTATTCCATTTTTGTACTCTTGACACTTTATTTCATTGTTAACCATATGTGAGTATGTAACAGAGCTTATGAGAAGATCACACAGGCTTATATCTCAAAGGTGAGGACACAAGCAAAGGAAGGAGGATAACACTTCAGAGATTCTGCTTTTAGGTGATCGAGTTCGGTTAATTCACACAAAATGACATACGTTATTCCCCATTTTAAGATTGTGTAACAGATTCAATAACGGTTAAAGTTGTGTCCTTTTAGACAAAGATTTTACCTTTGACGCAAATTAGGAATGTTTAATACTGATTCTTTAATATGATTTTGTATCTGAAAGCCAGAAGGTAGAAGAAGACAAGCAACTAAAGTAATATGAAGAAGAAAGACAGCAACACATGTCTCTCTCCCTCTCTCTCTTCATTCGTTCGTTGACTTTCATTGGTTAAGTGTCTGTTGTTACAGACCAAACAAAACAAACCGCCATTGTTAAATGCTCAATGATAAGACGCATCTCCTTTCTACCAAAAAAGAAGTTAAAATGTCTGAATTGCCCTGCCATCAACCGAACATGGAGAGATAGATGACTGATGAGGATCATCTTTGCGTCATCTTCACAAAATCTGTGTTTGCTTTCCTTGTACCACACGATCCCCCAAGTCTCATCTAATCTAATAACCCCCCCTTTCACAGCTAGAGAAGAAGAACAAGATAGCAGCTGAGGTTAGAGAGAGAGAGAGACTGGTTTAGATTGGATTAGGCCTAATCCTAACTCGGATTCATTTGATCTTTTATCTCTCTCTGGTCATGGCCTCTGTCTGCGTCAACGATGCTTTAACCGACGACGAGCTGAGATGGATACTGTCGAGGCTAGACGCAGACAAGGACAAGGAAGTGTTCGGCCTCGTCTGCAAGCGGTGGCTGTATCTGCAGAGCACAGACCGGAAGAAGCTGGCGGCGCGTGCAGGTCCACACATGCTCGGGCGTCTCGCCTCCAGGTTCACTCGGATCGTGGAACTGGACTTGTCTCAGTCAGTCTCGAGGTCCTTTTATCCAGGTGTCACTGACTCTGATCTCACCGTCATCGCCGAGGGATTCAAGTGCCTCAGAGTTCTCAATCTGCATAACTGTAAAGGTTGCTGTTTTTGAACAATTAAAGTCTTCCCCTTTTTGAGTTTCTTGTCTGATTAAACTTGAAAAAGGATTAATTTTTATTAAGACAGGTGTTAGATTTGTTTGTTAAGCTTGTCTGCAATTCATCACCTTTTAAGTGATTCTAGGACTTCTTCTCCTCATGATTAGTCTAAAGAGAACTATGACCTTGTTTAATTAACATCTCTATGATTGCTTGCTTCTTTGTATTTATACATATCTTCTGTGTGAGCTTCCTGGTGTCTGTATAAAATGGATGGCTCTTATGTGTTGTCATGATGGTGTTTGTTTTGCTTTCTTTGAACAGGTATTACAGATACTGGTTTGGCCTCAATTGGACGGTGTCTCTCTCTTCTGCAGTTTCTTGATGTATCCTACTGCAGAAAGCTCTCGGATAAAGGATTATCAGCAGTTGCAGAAGGCTGCCGTGATCTAAGGGCATTGCATCTAGCTGGTTGTCGCTACATCACCGATAAAATACTGAAATCACTCTCTGAGAGATGCCGTGAACTGGAAGCTCTCGGGCTCCAAGGCTGCAGCAATATAACTGATTCGGGACTTGCTGATCTTGTGAAGGGATGCAGAAAGATCAAAGCTTTGGATGTCAATAAATGCAGCAACGTGGGAGATGCTGGAGTTTCTACTGTGGCGAAGGCTTGTGCGTCTTCGCTCAAGACGCTCAAGTTGCTGGACTGTTACAAAGTTGGGAACGAGTCTGTATCGTCCCTGGCTCGGTTTTGTAAGAATCTGGAGACTCTGATAATCGGTGGATGCAGAGACATCTCTGACGAGTCTATCGTATTACTGGCGGATTCGTGCAGAGACAGTCTCAAGAACCTGAGGATGGATTGGTGCTTGAATGTATCTGACGCTTCCCTTGCCTGCATTCTGAAGCAGTGCAAGAGCTTGGAGGCTCTCGATATCGGCTGCTGCGAAGAGGTGACAGACAGTGCTTTTCAGGATTTAGGGAGCGAAGATGTTTTGGGGTTGAAGGTTTTGAAGGTGAGCAACTGCCCTAAGATCACAGTTGCAGGGATAGGCAAGCTATTGGAGAAATGCAGCTCCCTGGAGTATTTAGATGTGAGGTCTCTTCCACATGTGACAGAAGTAAGATGCAGTGAAGCTGGCCTTGAGTTCCCCACATGTTGTAAAGTTAACTTTTCTGGAAGTTTAACCGAGCCAGATGTTCTGCTTTGATTGTTACTTGAAGATTGTCTGTCAGGACTCTATGGTGTGCCCTTAACCCTCTGTGATCTCTCTTTATCTTTCTGTCTGTCTCGTGTATGAGTGCACTCATGGCTTATGGTCCATCAGTGAGTCCTTCTCTGAAGCCTTTGTACATTATTGTGCATTGTATAATTGGTTGTGACGACTCCTTCATTATTATTATCAGATGCTTTGCGAAGTGTGTGTATGTTTACGTCGGATCTGTTTCTCCTCGAGAGTAAAAGGATGTTCAGTACTAAAGCTTTTGTTGTGATCAATGAAGCTTATATGATTTGCATTTTGTTTGAAATGTTATTAGATATGTTTATAGGATCAGCTAAATATATATATTGGAAAACAATGTGTTTGTACAAATATTGTCTGTCTCTTTCTAGGCTCTCTCCTAATTATTGCTCAAGATTGTTTAGTGCTTGCTCGAGACAGTTGAATGCTTTCTGGTAGCTCGTGAATCCCATGAACCAGAAGTCAAAGCCATCGACCGTGACTACTTCAAGGTACTTCTGAGATGGCTTCTTTGTGTTCATACTATGGTTCACTCCCTTGATCTTGCACAGAGGGATTGACACTTTGTAGTGAACTCTTGTGAGATCTCCCTGAGGTGAAGCCACTTTGATTGATCTCTCGCTGCAGAAAGCAATCTTCTTCGATGAGATGAAGAGTAAACCTGCGATGGGACCTGCTGTTGTTGATAGGTAACATTGGTAGGCCTTGAAGAGCTTCTCTTCGTCATAGACTCTAAAGAGCCTCTTGTAGATCTTCTCTAAGCCTCCCATTTGAATGATCTTAGCTCCCAGGGATAGCTTTCTCTTGACTGTTTCGGTCAGCTTTGGTCCTAACTTGCTTTGATCTTTAGCTCCGTTGGTGAAGCCATTGGTCTTCTTGTTTTGAAGCACCGATTTCTTGGAAGAAGTTGGGATTTGGAGCTTGTTGATGGAAGCTGGGTCAGGCAAGTAACCTGCAGGAGCAGTCTTGACTGCAGGGAACGCAAGAACTTGTTGGTGGACTGTGCTCATTGTCATCCTGGAGGATTAAGGAGTTATGATCTTGATCTTGAGTTTAAATCTTGATCTTGAGAGAGTTTGTGAGTGATAATGATGGAATCTGTGTGGTGGTAAGGTTATTTAAAGGGAAAGACAATGAGACAAGTGGCAGTTAAAACAAAAGATCGTTGTGACCTGAGGAGCTTTGTGGTAATGGGTGAGTCATGGGTTGGTCATCAAGTCGCATAGTTAAAGCTACTTTCTTTGGTGTTAAAAGCAATGAATGAGAAGAAGAAGATACAGCATATACTCTGTTTCTGCTTTTTCTTTTGCAATATAAGTCTGATGAAATGTTTTAAGATTTTTTTTTTAATGTGTTTTGCTTTCCAAATTTCAAAATCTTCTTGAAACAGTTTGTAAATTTCAATCATCTCTCTTAAAATTTAGTAGATGTTATTTACAAACTGATTGATAGTTTTATATATCAAATCACATGTTAAAGTTATACTATTAGTAAAGATAATATTAGAATTAGAGATCCAAATAAAAGTAGTTAAAAGAGCCAAAAAGTTAAAAAGAAAGAAAGATAACCACACGGTATGACGTTAGACACCGACAAGCTTTTTTTTAACCTACAAGTTGGCCAAACATCAAGCTTTTTTTTTATCATTCTCTACTTTCCTTACCCTAAGTTTTCATTTTTGAAAAGATATCTAAATATGTATAGAAGATACGATATGTTTCCTGATTAACTGGAACATGCATGAAACAAGAAAATATCAAATCAAACATTACGTAACGCTTTATGAATCTGTGGAGCAAATTGAGTCATGCAGACGGGGACGTCGGGGGGGCTTTGAAAGCTTTCTGCGTTGGCATTGTGACTCTTTCTGATGCCTTCATTTCTTTAATTTTATACTAAGTTAATAAAGATTTGTTACCATTTTTAGTCTCTAGTTAACATTCAGACTAGTTAATTAACTAACAAGTATAACTTTTTGTTGAATCTTTTCTTACACGTTCACTCTGACTACTTTTTTTTTATTATTATTTTTAGGGTGGGGGGAGGTCTAATAGAACTTTCTTGCGATGAAGCTATAGAAGATTGAAATCAGTTTTGATTTTATTGTGGAACAATCTTCTTGGTTAACTTTTTGAATCTTATATAGGCCACAAGAACTTATGTCGATTTTAATTCAGTTATTAACAGTGTCGTCTCAAATTATTTTTGACCTTTGTTCAAAAGAGTACAGTACATTTTAAAAAGGAATTATATATATATTTGTAAAAGAATTAAAATTTCATATATATATATATATATTAATGTTTCTCTTAAAATTATAAGTCTGAAACTTCTACGTATATATGAAATTTAAATTTTATGACCCTAATTTACATATTCATTTAAAAAAAAACTTCAATTTTATTTTTGGGTTTTTAGTTTCACATCTTACTCGACCGTCTCAGTTATACATGCTAAAAGATATTCCTGGTTATTAGAAATATGAATGACTATTAAATATTAATTTCACATTGAAACTCACCGCATCTAGTGCATGATGGTACTGTGAATTAAGTAAAACAGATGATTCAAGTAAATATATTCTTTCTTCTTTTTTTTCTTTGGAATGTTAAATTTAGCAAATATATTCAATCTGTTGCCCTTGTCAACAATGGGTAACAAAAGGATTAAAGCATTTTTTATATAAAAAAAAAGAGTTTTGTACAATATTGCTTGAATTTTCTAGACTCTCTCCTAACATACTTGGATTGAAAATTAGGTTAAATTAGAAATGAAATATTTCCTCTTCGACCTTCAGATTGTTATTGCTCGAGAGAAAGTGCTTGCTCGAGACAGTTGAATGCTTTCTGGTAGCTCAAGAATCCCATGAACCAGAAGTCAAAGCCATCGACCGTGACTACTTCAATGTACTTCTGAGATGGCTTCTTCGTGTTCATACTCTGATTCACTCCCTTGATCTTGCACAGAGGGATTGACACTTTGTAGTGAACTCTAGTGAGATCTCCCTGAGGTGAAGCCACTTTGATAGATTTCTCGCTACAGAAAGCAATCTTCTTTGATGAGACGAAGAGTAAGCCTGCGATGGGACCTGCGGTTGTAGATAGGTAACATTGGTAGGCCTTGAAGAGCTTCTCTTCGTCATAGACTCTAAAGAGCCTCTTGTAGATCTTCTCTAAGCCTCCCATTTGAATGATCTTAGCTCCCAGGGATAGCTTTCTCTTGACTGTTTCGGTCAGCTTTGGTCCTAACTTGCTCTGGTCTCTAGTTCCATTCGTGAAGCTATTGGTTCGCAGAAACGATTTTCCCTTACTTTGTTCAGATTTCTTGGAAGGAGATGGGATTTGGAGCTTGTTGATGGAAGCTGGGTCAGGTAAGTAACATGCAGGAGCAGTCTTGACTGCAGGGAATGCAAGAACTTGTTGGTGGACTCTGCTCATTGTCATCTTGGAGGATTGAGTAGTGATCTTGTATCTTGATCTTGAGAGAGAAAGAGAAGAGAGATTGTGAGTGATGGTGATGATGAAACCTGTGTGGTGAGATGGTTATTTAAAGGGAAAGACAAAGCGACATGAGGCAGTTGAAACAAAGCTTTGAATCGTTGAGTCTTGAGACCTTTGTGGTAAAGTATGAGTCATGTATGGGTCATCAAGACACACATAAAGCCACTTTCTTGGGGTTAAAAGGCATAAGACCATCCGCAACGAGGATCCTTAAGGGGGAATTTTTAGAGAAAAAATAATTAAATAATTAATGGATTCCACCAAAAGCTAATGATTCAATCCTTAAAATTCTAAAATAATGACTCATTCTTAATAAATCTTTAACACATGCCGGCCTGTGATTTGTTGGTATTTTTTTATTTTTTTAATTAAAAAAAAATTAAAAAATCAAAAATATTTTCTTAAGGACCCCAATGGAATACCACCATTGCAAGATCAAACGTATGCTCTATTTTCTTTTTGAGGAAAAAAATAATCATATAGTTAAAAGGAGACATAAATATATATATAAAATAAATAAATGGTTTCAAACTACCAAATCCATGTAAGGACAACAACTGGTTAAGTAATATCAAGAACTAGTTAAGTGTTTAAATTTTTGCTTTTGATTTTTAAATAGCAAAACAACTTCGGAGTGCTATTTTATTGATCCTCTTCAAATGTCTAGAAACGTTTAATTTCAATTTAAGATTTCTTTCAAATTGATGATCCAAATCACAATTTAAACTTAGAAGTTTTGATATAGAGATGCTTTAAAAGTTTTATTTTAAATTTTAAAAAGAAAAGAAATATGATAACTCGGATTGACGTTAGTCTCCAGTAAGCTTTTAACCTACAAGTTGGCAAAATAGCAAATCTTTTTTTTTTTACTTTTCTTTTCTCCTTTTCTAGAATGGTTTTATTTTTCACATAGATCTATATATCTATATGAGATAAGATATGTTTCCTAGTTAATTGGAACATGAAACAAGATAAAATAAAATCAGATATTACGTAACACTTCAAAATAGGTGAGAGTAAATGGAGGAGCCATGCAGAAGGGGGACGTCGTGGCTTTGGAGCTTTCTGCGTTGGCCTTGCTACTTTCTTATGCCTTTATTACTTTAGTTTTCATGCTATGATAAGAAAGATCGGTTATAATTTATTTATTTAGTGTATAAAAGGCAATAAAGAAGCAAGAAAATAGTTTTTTTTTTAAAGGATATCCTCATTTGAATTGGATCCCACCTTATAATATACATGTTGTACATCAATTCGTCACCCATGTGATATTCACATGGTGTATGTACCATAAATAGTTAATAAATATATAATTTAATTTATTATTAGAAATATGCATGATGAAATTTAGTGGACATTGTATTTAGCTATAGATGATTATAAATACATGAATTCCGGAAATCATAAAAGGTGAATAATTAGTTAGTTGTTAAGACATAAATGATTCGGTAGTTGTTATTATGACATTTAATTAAATTTAAAGAAGGAATATATGTCACAAGTCACAACAATATCTAATATGCGAACATATATTTTTATTTGAAGTGGGTACGCAGTGTCGATTACACCTAACCTGAATAATATTCGATGTCTCATCCTAAGATTAAACTTCGTATTCTTTTTCGCATTATTGAGTCGTTGTATACAATATTTGGACATCAAATGATTGACAGTGATATTTTCTATATCTGAATGGTTAAAACAATCAATATTTATGCATTACCTTAAGCATAACCCATTGTTGATCTTGTATTCTTGTAGCATGGATATTTTCAACTATATATTTACAAACAATTCAGTTTCGAGCTTTATAGTGTTACATCATTTTGGGGGTCCATGTCCTTACTCGGATAAGATATTTTGACTATATATATAATACACGAGCAGTCGAATATGTATGTCGACAGGTAATTATATATACTTGGTGGGGACTGGGGAAATTGTTGATTGGTCAAAGAAAAGATACAAATAGTTAAAAGTGAAGAGAAAACGAAGATCCATAACAGAACATGAGGGGTCACAATCAAATATGTAATTGTTAATTTTTTCCGACGTGTGTGTGATGTAATTTGACATTATTAAACAAAAGTTTATAAATTAAAAAATCAAAAGTAAGAAATGTGACGTGAGAGACAATTTTGCCTTAGCGTGAAAGAAATATCTGGTCATTGGAGGACGATTCCAGGCTCTTTTCGGCACGTAAATGTGCCATGCACTCTCGCTTGCGCATTGTAATCTCCACGTAGATTTTCTTGATCACAAAATATACGTAAACAGAAACCAAAAATTATATATTAACTATTAAGTCTATAACTGTATATAGGTTGACAAATAAAAGTCTATAACTATATACTATATTTCCTTTGTCGTATCATAAATTCATAACACTTAACAGAGGTATGTTTCTGTAGCCTTGATAGTGCAATTCTTAAAATGCGAAAAAAATTAAAAAAAATGAATGAGTAAATGATCGATAAGATAAATTTAGCAAAAAATAAAAGAAATATGATCAATAAATATTGTTTAAATCCAAGAAGACTTGATCTTCATTGCTCTAGCTCGTCTCATTAACAGAGTCAACTCATTGTACTTAATTAGCTTAAAAAAACTCAAATGGTTCCACTGAAAAAACGAGTTCATGCGTCTCATTTTTCGAATAAACCTGACCAATTACTGGGACGAGAGAGAGAGAGAGAGAGAGAGAGAGAGAGAGAGAGAGAGAGAGAGAGAGAATAGTTCGAACATGCATGAAACAAGAAAATATCAAATCAAACATTATGAATGTCCTACAGACGTATTAGAAATGATACCTTGGTCTGTGGAGCAAACCTTTTCTTCCAAGAATACAATCTGTGGAGCAAATTGTGTAATGCAGAAGTGACGTCGTGTGGCTTTGGAAGATTTCTGTGTTGGCATTGTGACGTTCTAATGCCTTTATTTCTGTAGTTTCATACTAAATTGATAGAAATTTATTACCATTTTTGGTTTGTAAACATTCAGAATTCAGACTAATTAATTAACTAACAAGTCTAACTTTGTTGAATCTTTTCTTGCACGTTCACTCTGACTTCTTTCTTTTTTTGGGGATCAAATAGAACTTTCTTGCCATGAATCTATAGAAGCTTGAGATCAGTTTTGAGTTTCTTGTATTACAATCTTGTTGGTTAACTTTTGATCCCCAAACTATAAATTTAATTTTTAGATTCGGCCTTGTTCACACTTCACATGCCAAAAACGTCCTTGGTTATTAGAAATGGGAATGGCTACTAAACAGTATTAATTTCTCCCTAATTTCACATTGAAACTCAACGCGGCTTGTGGTCAATGATGGGGGACTGTGAATTAAGGAAATTGGTATCAGTAAATATATTCAGTTTCATGCTCTTGTCAACAATGGATAACAACATTAAAGCTCTAATTAAAAAAATGTTTGTACAATATTGTCTGAATTTTCTAAGCTCTCTCCTAACATTCTTGGATTGAAAAATGGGTTCAATTAGAAATGAAATATTTCCTCTTCAACCTTCGGCTTGTTATTGCTCGAGAGAAAGTGCTTGCTCGAGACAGTTGAAAGCTTTCTGGTAGCTCATGAAGCCCATGAACCAGAAGTCAAAGCCATCGACCGTAACTACTTCAAGGTACTTTTGAGATGGCTTCTTCGTGTTCATACTCTGGTTCACTCCCTTGATCTTGCACAGAGGGATTGACACTTTGTAATGAACCCTAGTTAGATCTCCTTGAGGAGAAGCCACTTTGATTGATCTCTCACTGCAAAAAGCAATCTTCTTTGATGAGATGAAGAGTAAGCCTGCGATGGGACCTTCGGTTGTCGATAGGTAACATTGGTAGGCCTTGAAGAGTTTCTCTTCATCGTAGACTCTAAAGAGCCGCTTGTAGATCTTCTCTAAGCCTCCCATTTGAAGGATCTTAGCTCCTAGGGATAGCTTTCTCTTGACTGTTTCAGTTAGCTTTGGTCCTAACTTGCTTTGATCTTTAGCTCCGTTGGTGAAGCTATTGGTTCGGAGAATCGATTTTTTCTTGCTTTGTTCAGATTTCTTTGAAGGAGATGGGATTTGGAGCTTGTTGATGGAAGCTGGATCAGGTAAGTAACCTGCAGGAGCAGTCTTGACTGAAGGGAACGCAAAAACTTGTTGGTGGACTCTGCTCAATGTCATCTTGGAGGATTGAGTAGTGATCTTGAATCTTGATCCTGAGAGAGAAAGAGAAAGAGAGAGAGAGAGGTTGTGAGTGATTGTGATGATGAAACCTGTGTGGTGAGATGGTTATTTAAAGGGAAAGACAAAGAGACAAGAGGCAGTTGAAACAAAGCTATGAATCGTTGAGACTTGAGAATGAGTCATGTATGGGTCATCAAGACACACATAAAGCCACTTTCTTGGGGTTAAAGGCAATGAGAAGATCAAGCATATGCTCTATTTTTCTTTATTATTTTTGAGAATAAATATAATCATATCGTTAAAGGAGACCCAAACATATAAATAAATAAAAGTTTTGTAAGACACAAACTGGTGAAGTAAATCTCAAGAACAGGTGTAGTGTTTTAGGTTTTTGTTTTTGATTTCCAAATAACAAAACAACTTAGGGGTGCAATTTTATTGATACTCTTCAAATATCTAGAAACCTTTTATTTCAATTCAAGGTTTCATTCAAATTGATGATCCAAATCACAATTTAAACTTAAAAGTTTTGATACTAAAAATGCCTGAAAGTTTTTTTTTTAAAAGAAGAAAAAAGTTTAATAAGAAAAGAAAGATGATAACTCGGAATGACGTTAATTAGTCTTCTATAAGCTTTTTTTACCTACAAGTAGGCAAAATGGCAACTTTTTTACTTTTCTTTTCTCCTTTTTGTAGTCTGATTTAATTTTTCACATCTATTTATATATGTATTGGAGATAAGATATGTTTCCTATTTAACTGGAACATGACACAAGATAAAATAAAATGATATTACGTATCACTTTAAAATAGGTGAGAGCAAATGGAGGAGCCATGCAGAAGGGGGACGTCGTGGCTTTGGAGCTTTCTGCGTTGGCATTGCTACTTTCTGATGCCTTTATTACTTTAATTTCATGCTATGATAAGAAAGATCGGTTATAATTTATTTATTTAGTGTATAAAAGGCAATAAAGAAGCAAACAAAATAGTTAAATAACAACACAAAAAGGAGATCCATTTGGATTGGATCCCACCATATAATATACATGTTGTTTCATCAATTCGTCACCCATGTGATATTCACATGCTGTATGTACTATATATAATTTTAATGAATATATAATTAAATTTATTATTATAAATTTGCATGATGAAATTTAGTGGACATCGTATTTAGGTATAGATGATTATAATAGGTTCATGTATTTCGAAAAGGTGAATGATTAGTTGGTTGTTAAGACATAATGATTCGGTAGTTGTTATTAAGACATTTAAATTCAAAGAAGGAATATATGTCACAACGACATCTAAGATGCGAACAAATATTTTTGTTTGAGTGGGTAGTGTCGATTCTACCAAACCCTGAATAATATTTGATGTCTAATCATAAGATTAAACTTGATATTCCTTTTCTCATTATTGAGTCGTTGTCTACAATATTTGGACATAAATGATTGAATGATTAAAACAGTCAATATTTATGCATTACCTTATCCATCACCCATTGATCTTGTAGCATGGATATTCTGAACTATATATTTACAAACCATTGAGTTTCGAGCTTTATAATATCGAGCAATCGAATCTGTATGTCGGCGGGTAAAACTTGGTGGGGACTGGGGAAATGGTTGATTGGTCAAAGAAAAGATACAAATAGATAAAAGAGAAGAGAAAAAGAAGATCCATAACAGAACATGACCGGTCACGTTCAAATATGTAATTGTTAATATTTTCTGACGTGTGTGCGATGTAAATGTAATCTGACATTATTAACAAAAGTTTATGAATTAGAAAATCAAAAGTAAGATATGTGACGTGAGAGACAATTTTGCCTTAGCCTGAAAGAAATATCTGGTCATTGGAGGACGATTCCAGGCTCTTTTCGGCACGTAAATGTGCCATGCACTCTCGCTTGCGCATTGTAATCTCCACGTAGATTTTCATGATCACAAAATATACGTAAACAGAAACCAAAAATTATATATTAAGTCTATAACTATATATAGGTTGACAAATAAAAGTCTATAACTATATACTATATTCCCTTTGTCGTATCATAAATTCATAACACTTAACAGAGGTATGTTTCTGTAGCCTTGATAGTGCAATTCTTAAAATGCGAAATTTTTTTTTAAAAAATGAATGAGTATATGATCGATAAGATAAATTTAGCAAAAAATAAAAGAAATATGATCAATAAATATTGTTTAAATCCAATAAGACTTGATCTTCATTGCTCTAGCTCGTCTCATTAACAGAGTCAACTCATTGTACTTAATTAGCTTAAAAAAAACTCAAATGGTCATTGGAGGATGATTCCAGGCTTTTCGGGCATGTAAATGGGTTGGCCTTGCCATGCACTCTCGCTTGTGCTTTGTCATTACTCATTTCCACGTAGATTTTCTTGATTACTAAATATACGTTAACACAATCCAAAAATTATATGATTATGTAGTCTTTTTTTATATTCTTTTTGATCAAAATGATTCTCTAGTCTTGATAGTGCAAAATTCTTAACGTGAGAAACAACAAAAAAATAATGAATGAGTGTAAGATCAATAAATATTGTTTAAATCCAATTATATTTTCTCTTCATTTCTCTAGATCATTACAATTGACTCGTCTAATTAACAGAGTGAACTAAATGTACTTTGCTTTCATCTAATAGTGTGACTGTTGGACCATATTATATATACTCATAATGCAGTAACTCAAATGGTTCCATTGAAGAAACGAGTTTACGTGTCTCATATTTCCGAATAAACCTGAACAATTACTGAAAAAAAAGAGAGAAAACATCTGCATGATGATAATCAAAAGCACGTATAGAAACAGAGACAATGCGCGTGAGAGAGAGAAAAAGTATCATTTCTTCTTCTTGCTTTCATCGGCTCTAATGAGCTGAACCGGAGCTGCTGGTACCCTAAACCACCATTCCCGAACCCGCCTCTCTAACCGGTCACTACTCGCTTTCCTCCACCCAACTTCCCTCGTGAACCACTCTACAAACGCTATCGTTATCAAGTACTTCACCGGAACAACCGCTAAGATCACTGCCACAATCACAAGCAATACAGCCGATGTATCCGTCGCCTGAAAACATATAAAACAGAGGGTTATATTAACCGCAAATACCGTTTTATCTTAAGCATCATCATGTTTCGATGACGTTATCATACCTGAGGAAGAATTGCGAGAGTAATGGCTCTTATTTTGAGGAGACCAACGTTCACGGCTTGGATTAGCGACTCAAATTGGCTGATTGCGTCTTGTAATATGAGTAGCTGCTCCACTGCGTTTTTACTTGGCGGAGCTTTGACTCGAACGGCTTTTGGCTCTTTCCCTTTGTTGAATTGCTTACGCCATAGCATTACCATAGCCACCAGTAGTAATATCGAAGGTAGTATGAAACCGATCCACCCACTTCACAACATAAAAAGATCGTTGATGTCATTACACAGCAGATTAAAACACAGCATCATCACTTTCATGAGTTATCATGTGATGGAACTCTATCATCTTATGCCATCATGTCTTGTAAAGCTAAAATCTTACCTGATAATCAAATAGCTGACCAAGATCACGAACACTGTCGATTTATAAGGCTCTTGCCAAGATGCTAAGAGGTTTATACGCAAGGCTAGTTTGATGAAAGGGAGCAATAGTTCCTGCAATGGGGATTACTGGTTAATAGTAAATTATGAAGCCAGTAAAAGGAAAAGACGGATAGAATGTATCTCCTGATACCTTCATTACTGCAACGTTGGTGTCAACTCCTTCTACTTTCACTTGTTCCACAGTCGCCTGAGCAGCTTCAGCTCTGTCTGTGTCTAGGATTGACTGTTTCAGAGCTATCTCCAATGGACTCGTCTCCCCAACGCAAAAATCCCCTACGATCATCATTTCTTCACCCATATTCGTCCCAGTTTCTAGATTCAATCCAAAATGCTCAAGCAATATGAGTGAGACTGGAGATAAGTTTGAGGGCCATTTCATATACTGAACAGAGCTGAGATCAGACTGAACATCGGTGGTTATGCGAGAAACTCGGCTGTATAGAGCTTCCAAGACCATATCTCCACCAGGAAGGCTTTCTGCTAGGTTAAATATAAGCAATGTTTTGTATTGGGAAGAGAAGACTTGGAAAGCTTCCTTTATTGCACGGTAGCGGAATATGCCAAGGATTGCCCTTGCAAGTATTTCTGATCTTTGAATCCCTTTAAAGTTGTATTTTCGAATGAACCATTGCACACGAAGTATCTCCAGGCATATACCCAACCAGTAGTCTCGACGAGCATTTCCTTTGAACTCTGTAAATTCAAAATATACCGGCTCTGGCCTGTACATACAAACGAAGGTAACGCAAAAGGAATATATACATGAGTACGAGATATTGCGAATGATCATTAAATAAGAGAACAATAACATTGTATTTCACCAGCACACGTACACTATAATCGATTTGTACATGATGGCTTTATCAAAGATACGAGCACCCAATGGCCCTGTCAACTCAGGTTTGATGACCTGTTTTGTGTCTTCCGTGAGATCATATCGCATGGGCTTATCACCACCACCCATTGAATCAAAATACAGTGCACAGTTGGTAAGTGTCAGTTTCCCTACAAAAGGAAATGTTTGAATATTATTGACATGGAAACAAAATCAACCAACTTTCATGTTTCTCCTTTTGCTTAAGGTATAAATCATTGTCAATGCAGACGGTCAGTCAGCATAAATAAAATGATTATATGCAGAATGACCGCAGAAGTTCACCAGGCCATGCTGAGATGCCCACGTGTTTAAAAACTGGTAAAACAGGATTGGCACCATCCATATCAAGAACTATTTCTCCCTTGGCAAGCTGAAGACTGGCAGCTGAAGGTCCAAGAGAGCTTTTAGCAGCCTTGAAAATTCTGCATATAGAAAACGGGTGAGGAAGAATAAAAGATAAACCAGATATTCTGAGGAAATAAAAATCCGCAATAAAATGTGAGAAAACATGGTTTCTCTTTGGATCGATCTTATTCTAAATCAGAGCCGTGATATCCAAAAAGATTCAGTCCTTCTAATACTACTGACTGAACCACAGAAAATTTCAAAATCATCTTCAAGTTGATATTAGTTAGCAAGCAATGCAATATTGACATTATAAGTTTCCAGGTAAGGAATCATGGGTGTGCTTTAGGTAAGAATAGAGCAAAAGCGATGCTAGAGAAGTAAAGCGAAGTATTTAAAGTACGAAAAATGACCACGAAATACACATAATCATCTGTGTTTGACACCACTATACAAGTCAGCAAATGCAGAAAAGCAAACTGAGAGACAAAAAAAACAGTGGTTAGTTCATACTTGTCAAGTGTGCGGATGTATTTGTCATATACGAGAAAATGAAGCCTGTGGCCTGAAGAGCTAGTCAGTGCATCAAAAAGATTATGTACGGTGATTGCATCTGCAATGGCAGGACAAACCGGAGCGATCCTTGCAAAAGCCTCCTGTCCAACAGACTTTTTTTCATCAACCTGTTAATCATAAAAATAAAAGCATGTTAGGTCCTTCCAAATTTGACTAACGCATAAACGAAAGAAGTCTAAGATGGAAATAACCTGCATTGCCATAGTTGTGGGACTTGAATAGAACAGAGACCACCCATCCTCATCCTCAGAGTCCTGCGTGGAGGCGGGAGACACTGCATCCTAAAATTGGAAAAAAAATAAGATATAAAGCATCATCGTTCGAACAATCTCTATTTAAAGAGAACAAAAAAAATCATCAAGATAAGAGTTTTCTCACTTTGATTTCATTCTCACTAGTAACACTGGGAGTCTCCCAAGCGAGCATCATATCGAACATGAGCTGACGAAACTCTTGATCACTCAGGTAGTTAGGCTGCTTCATTACTTGATGGAGAGCCTGAAACGAGCAGAGCTCTAGAAAGTTCCTTGCGTACGTCAAGAGCTGCTTAACACTCTCCGGCAACTCTACATCGAATCGGTGTTGCAAATCTTGCGTTGGAATCTTGAGGATACTGAACAATTAATTGGCAACACGAAAACAAATCCTAATCAATCAATTAGCAAGATACAATCGCCAGTGATCATATGAATTGTGTTCGAGAAAGTTAGTTACATTGAACAGCGGGAGACGACGGAATTGGCGAGGAGGGAGAGCTGGGGGATTGGTTTCGGGGAAGCGATGGGAGACGGAGAAGCATCTCCGTCGCGACCGGCGGATGATTTCTTGCGGTGGAATAGGGATTTCAAAGAGTTCTGCTGGTTTCTCATGAAGCTCTCCAGCATTCCCACTTTCGCATCGCCACCGTCTTCTTCCATCGTACAATCAATTAGATCAGGATCGTTAACCCTAGAATGCCTCTCAGATTACTCCTCTCTTCCTTCGAGTGCAAGCTTCGCGGATTCTTTAGTCACGCAACTATCTCTTGTCGAGTACTGTGAGAGATCCTTATCCACGCTTTGCAGTTTTAACGAAAACTAGAAAGCATTTATTAAGCTTCTAATTAAAGTCTCAAATCAAACCGAATTCAACCGGCCGGTTAATATTATTTTTGTACCGAATAAAATTTTGCTATGTGAATTAAACCAAACGGTTAAGCTTCCGAATAAGCGATTCGTTTTGGATCCATACATGAGAGAATGTTGTTGCTAAGAACCAAACGTTTACATAATGGCTTCTCTTTTACTTTCTTCAGTTTGTTGTTCGTAAGAGAAGAATCAAAAGAAGAGAGTAAAGAATAAGCTTCCATTGTTGTTGAGGCTTTCTAAAGCTTGGATTTGCCACTGCGAGGCGGGTCCTTTGCCCAGAGAGGTGGGATGATTCTATGGTTTTCTTGCACAGGCTGCTGCTCTTCTTGTTTCTCGGTCTCTTCTTTGTCCTCTAGAACCTCTTTTGAGAATGCATTTGGGTTGGCTTTGACACATTTTTGCAACGCCACGAATGGATGAACACAGTCTGATCCCTGCAACAACAATACACATCCAATTATCCTTGTGAAACTCTCTCTTTATCTTGTATAGTGCAAAAGATATAATCCAAAATGAAAGAGACAACTATCATTAATGTTTACCTTTTCTACAGCAGTGCTCATGAGAAAGCAACGGAACGCCTCGGTGAACTGAGACCCGCAAGATCCATTACGCAGGTCTGCTATGCAAGGACAATCGAGGGCTTTCTGTGCCTTGGCTTCAAGCGACTGGTGGAATTGGTGATTTGTTAGATAACTCAGAAAAGAGCTTGCGAATAAACAGAGTAAGAGAAAGTAGGAGGAATAACCTCATTCTCATTGTCACCCTCACCAAATGCTGCAGCTTCTGTGGTATTAAAGGAGAGTACAAGGATGTCAACTATCACTCAGAGAATAGCATATAAACTACAAAGAGCTTATAACTATAAACAGGACCAGAAGGTGTAAACGATAGAGCTTAAAAATGGTACTCAAAAAGCTAAAACAAGAACAGAAACTACAAAGACACAGACTTGAGTAAAGGAACTTTAATCAAAATCATACCCAAAAGTCAAGCATAGACTAAAACGAAAAAAACCCAATTCACAAAAAGAAAATTTGACTTTTCAGCTAATATGTAGCATTCCTTTCGATGGAGCTATAGAAAGCCGAACCTGCAAGGAGAGATCCCATCGGGGACGACGAAGTATCACCATCACCATCAGAAACCCGCGGAGAATTCGTAGGACTATTATTCGTCGTCGTCGGAATATCGGAGCTCTCGCTACTCTGAGCTTGACCCATCTCTTCCTTTCTCCTCCGTCGGAGCAAAAACCTCCAGAAGAATGTCTCGTTAGCCGCCGACGTGAATCAGATCCCACAGAAATGAAAAGGGATCATCAATACATGGCCCAAGTTATCAATATGGGCTCAATGATACATTGGGCTTGAGTTCGAAAGTTCTGGTCTTTTTGTTTCTTTGCGGGCAGAAGAAAGATTCAACTTCACTTCTTATTTTTCTTAAGGGGCCCCTCCAAAAAAAGAGAGAGAAGTTCAATTTCATCCAACAAGAAACAACTGCGAAACAGAAGTACAATGATGCTAATCTTCTGTCAAACGAGTATGAAGTAGGGTCAAAAACACTTTTTAATATAAAACCCAGAAACACACCAATTTTATTTCTTTTTTGTTATCAACTCTTTCGGCTTATTAACGAGTAACGACTCCCACTATGGTCGATTCTAGCTGTCCATACACTTTACTCTGCATTCAAATTTTAAACACCTTTCTATACGTTAATTATTTAGGCCACGAAATGTTTATCCACTATCTCGGGATCTTATCAGACAAAAACATTTTTTTACCTCAAATAATATAATTTTAACCATTCTTTATTGATTAAGAAAAATTTAAAGTATTGATCAATGACTTGTGATGCGATTTTAATAATAACAAAAATATATAGATATTTATATGTAATATAAATATTTTAATTTATTAACTGTAGTATGGTGCGGTTTGTGAACATTCAAAACTTTTTTTTTCAAAACTTATGTCTTGATCTTTTTCTATATCTAAAACCAATTGTTGTTTATAATTTATGATATAAAGTAAATCATTCCTTCCAACAATAGAGGCACAACAAAACTAATTTTTTGTGCCAAGCCACTATCCCAATACATTGATATACCTAACCATTTCATTATGTGGAATTGAATAGTCTAGAGAACTTGAAACCGGATTCCTAAACCCGTTTTTTCAACTCCTAAACAGAGCGAACCGTTGCTCGTTACGTCCATGCAGTAAGCAAAACAGTGGAGGTCCACCACATTTGAGACTCATACTGTCATACATACATGTGTTGTTGATTACGATGTCTATGTGGCAGGTTATGATTCGTTTTCTTTTCAATTAATCACAACAAATTATTTTAATGTGTGTATATTTATATAATGCTTGGTAATGTCCTACACGGACCGTTCTAACATCAAGCCGCAATTGACGCTTTTGAAATACATTTGAGAGAAAGATAATTAAAAACAATATGAACTCAAAAGCCTTACAGCGAAGAACAGCAAATAAAGTTCAAAATCAAACTCCCACAAAATATTAAATTCATATATTTCCATTTTGCTTGTGTTCTCTAGATTTGCTATCGACAGAATCATATGTACTCTCGCCATGACGAAACTGATGATGCTTGTATAATATTTCTGTAATAATATATAAACAGTATATATATTTAACCAAATGATTAAGAATTCATATTTTTGTGTAAAAGTTAACCCCTTAGTAGACTGATAACGGATATACTAATATCATATGTTTAACAGGATCCGAATAGAGTAACTTTTCATATTTGAAAGTAAGTAAAAGATTAGCAATAATTTAGCAAGTTGTTATTGAATGATTTACAGTGAATTATTACTTTCTAGCATTTCTATTGGTGAAAGAAAAGCTGCCTCCGGTGACCAACATAATGGATGGGATTGGGAGTTGTGTTATTGTCATTACAAAAACAAACTTTGTAGCTTCGACCGAAAATGTTATAGTAGTGGAGATTTCTGTTACTTTAATGATGGTTTTGATATCAAAGTTTCGAGGACCCATATCTAATGTTTTAATTTCCATCTTGATTTGTCTTGTAAAAGGAGATGTATATCAATTCAAGAAGCTGACAAAACTAGTATTGCTATATAACTATTCGAAATGATTTTGACTTGTAAGTTCAGCGACCCATATCTAATTTCCATCTTAAATTGTCTTATGATGTGATGAAGTACATTTATCACAAATCAACAGGTTGGCAGAAGTAACATCGCTATGAATATTCAACTATCAACTAGTTACATTCTCAAGTGCTAAAAAAGTTTGGTTTTCAATGGGTAATCAAGTCACATTTTTTTTAAAACGTTCGAAATTTATAAAAAGAATAGGAATCGATTGTTACAACCAACATATACAACAAGATATTTAAACTATAGTCATCTGGTTATCGTCTATTAATTTCCTCTTTCAGACAAAAAGAATCTTTATGTGCTGGGTTTTATCAATATCATTAAGACATGGTTATGAACAAAACTTATAGATCAAATAGTTTACGTTCATCAGCCGATGGTATTTGATCCTGATTTAACAGCATTATTTGAAAAAAAAAATATACTGTATAGTTGAATTATTATAACTTTGTCATGAGACAAAACAGTGGCCTATATCACGAATTCACATGAATTTATTTAATGATGTCCTCTTGAGAGCTTGGACATAAAGAAGAAGAATACTTCTAATGTAAAAAAACAAAGGAGTGTAAACAATTTTTAAACTGATCTGCGCTCCAACGTTCGAAAATGAAACTGGGATCCTCGTGATTCATCCAACGGTCAGAATTCTCCATGTGAATCTCTTCAAAGACTTCTTGTGTAAAATTTCAAAAAAAAAAAGTTTTATTCTTTTTCACCAGGGCTATAAGTAAAGGTGGATCATTTTTCAATATCCCACCAGACTTAATCCACCAATTCTTTGATTAAAGGGAAAAGAAAATACCTTTCTGCAGCTCTTTCTTTTATTTTTATTTTATTTTTTATGGATGGATCATTATACCTTCTTGTCTAAGTGAAGGAACAATAATAAAACACTATTTTTTTTTTATTATCCAAATTCAAGTCAAAGTTAACTCCTGTCAGTTTCTTTTGTCTGAGCAAAAATCTTTATTTTTAACCCCTTTTGCGTTAAGCTGATCAGAAACCCATTTTCCTAAAAAATGCAAAACCTGAGATGGGTTTTGAATCTCTTGTTTGTTTCTTCTCTTCTTCATAATCTTGTTCACTCCTCATCACAAGTAGTCTGCTCAAGCCAAGACAGAGCAGCACTTCTGGCTTTCAAATCCAGCATCGTCGAGGACACAACTGGAGTTCTGTCTTCATGGGTCGGTAAAGATTGTTGCAATGGAGACTGGGAAGGTGTTCTATGCAATCCAGCCACCGGAAAAGTCACAAGCTTGGTGCTGCAAAGCTCCTTGACCGAACCTACTCTTTACATGAAAGGCACATTATCACCTTCACTGGGGAGTCTCGGATCTCTCCAGGTTTTGGTCATTAGTGGAAACAAGTTCATCACTGGTTCGATTCCCAGCAGCTTCTCCAACTTAACTAGTCTCACCCAGCTCGCGCTCGAAGATAATTCTCTCCACGGCAATGTTCCTTCTGGTTTAGGCCACCTTCCATTGCTGGAATCTCTTTCATTGGCTGGAAACCGCTTCTCAGGTGCTGTCCCGGCGAGTTTGGGGAACTTGAGAAGCCTTTCCATGATGAGTTTGGCTAGAAACTCTCTCTCCGGTCCAATCCCCGTTGCTTTCAAGAACCTTCTCAAGCTTCAGATTCTTGATCTCAGCTTCAATTCGTTATCTGGGCCAATCCCTGGTTTCATAGGCCAGTTTCGGGATCTAACCACTCTTCATCTCTCTAGCAACAGACTCTCCGGGGGAATACCAGTTTCTGTTTATAACTTGGGGAAGCTTCAGGACATGTCGTTGGAGCGAAATGATCTGGCCGGACAACTCTCAGACCGAATCAGCAATTTGAAGTCGCTTTCTATCCTTGACTTGAGCAGCAACAAGTTCATTGGTCACATACCAGCATCCATTACAAGACTGCAGAATCTCTGGTCCCTCAATCTCTCCAGAAACCATTTCTCTGATCCTCTGCCTGTTGTTGTAGGCAGAGGATTTCCTTCTTTACTGTCCATCGATCTTTCCTACAATAACCTTAATCTTGGAGCAGTTCCAAGCTGGATCAGAGACAAGCCACTCACAGAGATCAACTTAGCTGGTTGCAAACTGAGAGGAGCCTTTCCGAAGCTAACAAGACCACACGACGTGACCTCGCTAGACTTGTCTGACAACTTTCTCACAGGTGATGTTTCAGCCCTTCTCGCCAACATGACCAGTCTTCAGAAACTGAAGCTCTCAAAGAACCAGCTCAGGTTCGATCTCTCCAAGCTCAAGTTGCCGGAAGGGGTGTCTTCCGTTGATTTAAGTTCAAATCTAGTGACAGGGTCTCTTTCAAGCCTGTTAAACAACAAGACAAGCCGCTTCTTGGAAGAGATCCACCTCACCAACAACCAAATCTCAGGGAGGATACCTGACTTCGCAGAGAGCTTGAACCTGAAAGTTCTCAACATAGGAAGCAACAAAATCGGCGGACAAATCCCAAGTTCAATATCAAACCTTGTTGAACTCGTGAGACTAGACATCTCAAGGAATCACATTACAGGAGTCATACCTCAAGCTTTAGGACAGCTCGCCCAGCTGACCTGGCTCGACCTCTCGATCAATGCACTTACAGGAAGAATCCCAGATAGCTTGTTGAACATCAAGGCAATGAAACATGCGAGTTTCAGGGCCAACAGACTGTGCGGACTGATTCCACAAGGAAGACCATTCAACATCTTTCCTGCAGCTGCTTATCTGCATAACCTTTGCTTGTGTGGCAAGCCGTTACCACCGTGCAGGAACACTACAAAGTGAACAAACACACACGTTTTGAAGTGGCCAGTCCAACGCTGACTTGATCTTAGTCCCATCACCTTACGCATTTCTTCAAAAAATAGATGATATCTTCTATTTGTCTTTTTTACTTATTCACTTCCTTTTCTATTGTTTTAATCTGTACTTCTATACCTCTGTGATTCTGTTTTTTTTTTTGTCTAAATAAATTATTATCACTTTGATTCAACCAGAAGAACATGTAACTAAAGTAAACCAAGCAATAACTTCCAGTTCCACATGGTTGGTAACAAAAGCATAAGCTTGAATACTTGCATAAACAAAAGGAATTATCAATCCATGAGCTACAAAAAAAAAAAACTTCACTTGCTCACAAGCCACAATCAACTTCAGACAACTATTTATAATGATGCACCATCAGGATAAACAGTTAAATCTAGTTCATCTAGTAGTCATCAAAAATCTCCCATTCTTGTTCTTTACCCCCATTTTTTGTTTAAATAGAAATTATCGTCATTTACGAAAGTCTGTTACTTAGTGGCATGAAATTGAATCAGCCGGATTAAAGGCAGAGTAAGAGCCCGAATTAAAAGCTATCGAAAGAGGATGGAGTAGTATTTGGTAAGAGCTGATCGACAATGTGTGCTTAGCCAAACGCACTTCGCCGACAAAGTATTCCTCTTCCTCTTCCTCTACCGTTTTGACCACCATTTGGTGCATCTTCTTTGTCTCAACTTCATTCTCCTCAGCATCATCAGTTTCCTTCTCCTCCTGAAAAATTCACCGTATATATCATCATCTTAAAAATCGAGATCCCTTGTAATAATGAGCAAAAGGAAAGACAAATTCCATTTAACAAATTAGAAACACATACTACATCATCAGCATCGTTGCTCTTAAGTGACTTTTCTTCCATAAGTTGAGCAGCTCTATCCCTATAAACTTTCTTCTCCTAGAAGGATCAAGGAAACAAAACGAGAGTAGTTAAGAAGATAAATAAGCAAAAATGCAGCATGAAACTCGGGAAAGGAACAAAGAACTGAGAGCAACTCACGTCCTCGGTGAAAGACTTCCACGTTTCACCACAAAAACATATAAAAATAAGCATAGTCTTGTTGTAAAAACCATATATAAACACTATAGTCATGTGAAGAAAGCTAACAAGCTCTCGGTTACACAGTCTTACATTCTTAACGTTAATAAATGGATTCTCAGATTCAAAAGTTTCTTTGAAACTGTAAATCTTAAAATCAAAATAAGATCAGAGAAATAATTTTGAGTACCATAGAGCGAAAGCGCTGACGAATTTGGGGCGAAGTAAGGTGTTGCTGTTGCTATTGTTTTTTGGTGGTTTCAGCTTCTACTCTTTCCGTCGGCGATCCACCACCACCGGCCATCTGTTTCTTTTCTCGATCGAAAGGAGATAACCAGAGATAAAATCTTCTTATCCGAGGGAATCGAATCGAATCGAATCGATGAGAAAGTTTCAGAGAAGCAATGAGAGGGAAACGAAGCTTGTTTTAGCTCGAGTTGCGGTGATTATATACTCCCGCGGCTTTTTTTTCTTTTCTTTTGGTGCTGCTTATTAGCTGTCGATCTAATCCACCGTTGTTTTTGCATATGCTAATAAACGGTTCAGATTCACTTTCTGCTGCTATTTGATGTGTGAGATATCTTCGGGGACTCAATTTCGTTTATTTATTAGGGTTTTTCAGTTAAAGTATTTGGGCCGTTTAGCCCATTTATAGCTAGGTATTCGAGCATGCTCCAATATTTTAGTATCTTTTTTTTTTTGCTAAGAATGTAAATATTCATAAAATGAAAGGGTCAGATTTATAAATTTGAAAATCTAAGAAGCAGAACCACTTGACAAAAAAAAAAAAAAGAAGCAGAACCACTTTGGCAAAAAAGAATAAAAAACAAAGTGCGCCTAAGAAAATTAGAATCTTTGCTTACTCAGCACAACCAGAGTGACATAAGAGAAGAGAAGTGCTTCCTAGTCAGTATCTTCAAATGGTCCTTGACAAATCTACTATCTGTTTAGTGATCCATTCAGAATGCGGAAAATATATGGGCTCCACGACTATTTTTTTATGCAACCTTTGAAATGAAGAGTTTCGACTGTTGATGGTGGCTCTGAGTTTGGTTAATCTATGATATATGGATTTACTAAATATACTTTGCTTAACCTGCTATTGGTTTCTTTATTACATCTTGCTGAAAACATTTTCATACATTTTATATCGGTGTTAAGTTATGTTACGCAAAGTTGAAGCCTGTATATACATTTGTTTAGCTTAAAGGAAGCGCAACCAGACAACATCAAAGGAGATGGGGAACGGCTAGTGCAGAGGTGTATGAATGGGTGAACGCTACAGTTGTAACTTCATTAACAAATTGATGTTGAGCTTTAGGTTATCACATACAAGTTGGGAACGTCCAATGACGGTACGGCGAAGTGCAACTATGATACTGCTTCCAATACTAACTGGTGCGAGTTTCAGGGCCAACAGATTGTGCGGACTGGATTCCACAAGGAAGACCTTTCAACATCTTTCCTGCAGCTGCTTATCTGCATAACTTTTGCTTGCGTGGCAAGCCGTTACCACCTTGCAGGAAGACTTTGAAGTGGCCAGTCCAACGCTGACTTGATCTTAATCCCATCATTTGACGCATTTCTTTCAAAAATAGATATCTTCTAATTGTCTTCTTACTTATTCACTTCCTTTTCTATTGTTTTAATCTGTCCTTCTATACCTCTGTGATTCTGTTTTTTTTTTTGTATAAATAAATTCTTCTCACTTTAATTCAACCAGAAGAACATGTAACTACAGTAAACCAAACAAAAACTTCCAGTTCTACATTATTAAGTCATCAAAAATCTCTTCTTCTTACTGTTCTTCACCTTCAACTTCTTCCGTTCTTCATCGCAGCAAACATCATTTCCCTCATCTCATACTTCTCCTGAAAAAAGTCACCCATATCATCTTAGGATTCGAGATTCCATTGTAACATTTGAGGAAAAAAGGAAAGACAGAACCACTACTAATTAAAAGAGTAAAGACATACTTCCTCCTCATCAGAATCGCTGCTATTGATCAGTGCAGCAGCACTATTCCTATAGAATGTCTTCTCCTAAAAAAAAGGATCAAGGAACAAAAAAACGAGAGCAGGAAAACAGTAAGTAAGAGATCATCAAGAAACTCAGTGAAATGAACAAAGAACAGAGACAACAACTCACCTCCTCAGTGAAAGACTTCCACTTTTCACCACCCAGCTTTGGAACCTACAAACCATATAAAAATAAGCATAGTCTTGTTGTAAAAAAAAAAAACCATATGAAAACACAAGACAAGTGAAAGTAACAAGCCAGTCTTACATCCTTAAGGTTGACATATGGATACTCTTTTTGGTAAGTTCTGCGGAAATCATCCCTGCAAAAGTGAAAAGAAAATATCAGCAATCATCATCATCCCTATCACTACAAAATGAGAAGACAAAAAGTGGAGGATGAAATATTACATGAAAAGATAAAAGGCAGTAGGAGACTTCTTCCTAACGAATCCAAACAAGAAGAGGAAAGTCAAGATCACATATATTAAGAGATACATAAATGGTAACGAGAGGTCTTACTTCTCAGACTCAGTTTGCCACTCAACAGCTTGGGATTCTGATCATTAAAAACAAACAACAAGAGTAGACGCAAAAGCGATTAAGAGAGAACGCAAAGACCAAGGGAAAACGAAAGAGAGATAGATTTTTACCGAGACTCCATCGAATTTTGGCGTCAAGGCTGCAGTTGTGCATACTTTTTTGAGAAACAGCTACATTCTTGTTGCATCCCTCACTGCAAATCGTTTCAGAATTAAACTAAACTGTGAGAAAACCCTAAAATCGAAAAACATTAAGGAGTAAACTCTTAGATGGAAATCGAGTACCAAATAACGAATCCGTTTGATTTGGGCAATCCATCACCACCACCGCCGGCCATCTTGGAAGGAGGAGGATAACAAAATCTCCGAGGGAATAAGAGAGGGAAACGAGGAAGCTTGTTTTCTCGCTTAAGTTGTGGCGGTTATATATATACTCCCGCGATTTTTCCTTTTTTTTTTTTTGCTGAGCTTTTGGCACGAATGTATTAGCTGTCGATCTAATCCACCGTTCGTTTTGTATACGCGATGCTAATAAACGGTCTAGGTTCACCCGATAGATGTGATGTTTCTTCGTGGTCGGTCTCTTTTTCTTTGTTTTTTTTTTAACTAGGGTTTTATGGATTAAACTATTTGGGCCGTATGGGCCATTATCAGCTAGTGCTCTTGACTAATTAACAAGAAACAAATCAATTCTCCGGCCCAATATATTAATTTTTTGACAACGGCCTAATACATTTAGAGTGTATGTAAGTTAACAAAGAACAAAGCATCAAGTGAGGAGAGGGACATAAATTTCATTTTATGTTTATATATTCAGGAGGTGGTTGACAAAAAAATATATATTCAGGAGGTGAAAGACCATAAATACACTACAGAGAAGTTATTTATTTTATAAGGTTGTATCATGTATATGAATAGATGTGTGATTAAGATAATAGTAAAAATTAGGGGACAGTGGGTGCATAACGGTAAAAGTTTTAAGAAAAAATTGAAGAGGTCTGAAAAGGCTAGTGAAGAGATAGATAGGCATGTGGGGGGGTGTTGCAGAGCTGATAAGACTTTTAGGGTTTTTAGGGTGATGGGAAGGTGAATTTACCCTCACTCACTTCTTGCTTACTGTGCCCCTCCCTCAGAGAATCTTACATCCTTCTCTCTCTCTCTATCTATCAAATCTCTCTTTTCTTTTTGTGTATAGTTTTAAAACTTTATAGTAAATTATATATATACACATTTAAATACTAAAGACTAGGAAGCCGATTATAGTAAAACTTTATATAATACAAAGTTATGATTAGGTTTGCGGAATATCTAAAGGTTTAATCCTCATAACCTTTCTCTTCATTTTCACAGTATACTTTTTCTCTACCGATTAAAAGAATCTTGCGTCAAAATGATTAGATAGGTGATTAGTTGTAGAAGCTCTCTCTCTCTCTTCTGTGTTTTCGACAGTGTATGATATCATTGGCATATTATAGACTAACTTTTGAGTTTTTACCTCCATCTGAAAAGAAAAAAACATTTTATTGAACGAATACAATTTAATATCGCAGACTATAACTACATTCAAACTATAAAACTATTATCTTCTTTTCAGTTAAAGAAATAAAACGATAGATATTGGTGATATCTCACGCTAGAGATTGGCCTTGGGGAAGATAATCAATTTAAAAAGCTGTTAGTATTAACCTAATAGGCTAATACATATAAGCATAAACAACCGACATGGCATTAGAAACATACATTATATCACACAAACTGATATAGAAAACAAACAAACAGCAACAAGACATATTTTAGGTTTAAAGAGAGTCAAAGTTAAGAGAATAGCTAAGAGGATCATAGTTGAAACTTGTCTGCTTCTTGTTCTTGTCTCTTGGTGATCTCATATTCTTCTTCATCTTCTTAATCTCTCTTCTGATTCTCCATATAATGCATTTCATTAGCTTCTTCTTCTTCTTCCCTAGCTCCATTACCATTATGCATCCCATTTTTCTTCTGCTTTCCTCTGCTTCTTTTTGGTCGAAAGTGAGAATAGAGAGAGAGCTGCAAAGTTTAAAAAGAGTGTGAATAAAGTCAATTGTGGAGAAGGAAGACTACTTATAAAAGCAGTATCTCTGTCTTTGTTTGTAGAGTTGTACCAAGGAGAAGCATTGATGTTGACCTCTCACTTTTTTTTTATTTTAGATATATTTTGTGATTATACATTTACACGTGTACACCATTTATCTATAAATAAAAGAGAACAAAATAGTCTTCTGATGTTTGTATTTATTTTTTAACCGTCTAACAGTGATCTACCAAACAGTAAAATTCGGCGATACGTAGGCAATCATATAGAAGAGTGGGTAAAATTTGCTCGTAACTAAATAAATAGTTCCATGCGACCTGACCAACTTTTATTTGCTGAACAACCATCTCAGACCACAATACTCTCTTGATATCTAAAAACATATAACTTTAACCAACTGACTCTCACATTAACCTGACATTACAAAATATTGTTCTGCATTTAAATTTTTGATTTTTTTGTTATATTACATTCTTTAGCTTTTGTTATTTAATCTGTGATATTTTGTTGTAATTTTTTTTCTTCAATATCTACTTCATGGCTACATATCATGTGACTAATTTTGTTCACATGCATGCTTAGACTATACAGTTTCATAAGACACTGTAGCAAAGGTGTGAGTTTATTATTGACATATAAGACTGTTCACCATAATGTAAACCTTGAGTCATTACATATCTACTATATGGTTTATTTGTACATGGGGCTATTTGGACTCTGACCAAAAATGCCCAGAAAAAATAAGTCTAGAAAAAATAAGTCTATCTAGAGACGGGAAAATGGGCATTTTAATCCCGAACAATTTGCAATCGGCAATTTTAATACCCAAGTATTGGTCGTGCAGAATTATTCCCCAACTAATAGTTGACTGCGTGAAATTAATATCAACATAGTCAACTGTTAACTAGTTAACGGAAAGATGACGGTTTCCGTCGACTCCTTAACGGTTGACTATTATAATCATAATTTCGCGCAGTCAAATATTAGTTGGGGAATAATTCTGCGCATATGTTACTTGAGTATTTAATTAACCGATTGAAAATACTTGAGGAATTAAAAACGAGAATTGACTTTTTAAAATAAAATCATTATTTCAAAAAAAAAATCAAATTAGATATAACCAATATATGAGATTTTTACTTTTAGAAGGAGATTTTTGAACTTTTACATTTACTTGTATAAGAATATAAATAATTATAGTTGAATTGTATTATTGATACATTTCATGTCTGTAAAATCACTTAAAATCTTATATATAGGTTATATCTAACTTGAAATCTTTTAAATTATGATATTTTTAATTCCTCAAATATTTTCATTCGGCAAATTAAATACTCAAATAACATATGCGCAGAATTATTCCCCAACTAATAGTTGACTGCACGAAATTATGATTAAAATAGTCAATTGTTAAAGAGTGGACGGAAACCGTCATCTTTCCGTTAACCAGCTAACGGTTGACTATGTTGATCATAATTTTGCGCAGTCAACTATTAGTTGGGGAATAATTCTGCGCGACCAATACTTGGGTATTAAAATTGCCGATTACAAATAGTTCGGGATTAAAATGCTCATTTTCCCATCTAGAGACGCCCAAATCCACCCAGTCAGTCTTGAGTCGCTGGTAAAAATAATTTAAATGGATGTAGTTTGGTCTCGTTGATCCTATGTGTTAATCAAGGGAAGTACATACGAGATAATTAACCAAGCTTAGATTCTGGTCGATATATAAGAATAAGATCCAGGAAGAGAATCTAAATCTACAAAAGAGACAAAAGAAAGTGACCAGTTTTGGTCTCAGAAAATAAGGGGAAGGATCTTTAGAAGGTGAATGAAGAAGACTAAGTTGTAGAGCAAAAAAAAAAGACTGTATGGTCGTTGTCTCTTAACGTAGCGCAGAGCAGAGGCATGGGATTTGTTACAACTCTTCACAGTCATTTTCCATGTTCTCCACTTTATATCAGAAAAAAAATTGTTGAAATGAATAGTTTTTTGTTTTTATTAGGTAGTTGGTGACAATTCCGTTACATCGTTTTGGCAATTTAGTTTCCTCAAGTAATCTCTAGTGTGTTTGGTTTATTGCAGTTTCTAGAGATTGTCCTTTTTTTCTCCATGTTTTGTTTTATTATGTCTTTTAGTTTCCATAAGTTATTCTTTCTTCTTCATCTTATCTAAAGATGTTGTATATTTTTATATGGCCTCACCTACCTTATCATTTTAAATTATTACCGTAGAATACGTTTCTACAACATATCTCAATGGTCATCAAATGTAACAGATTGCGTTAATGGTGGTTATGGCTAAGAACTCTCTCTTCAAAGTTGAAAAAGTTTTACTCATTCGTCTGCTGGAGGCTCATAAACAAAGAACTTAGAAATAAGATTGATTGTAGATGAACAAATCCAAGGAACCATGAAAAAGAGAACACTGAACATGTCTCTTTCTAAAAGAAATTTTTAGTATTCATGTAACATTAACTAGAAGAGCAATATACAGCCCATATGGCTCTCTCTATGTCTCTAATACACACCACGGTTAGAGTAACACACTTCCCAAAGCAGAGACAAAGATTAGTAGCTGGCTGATAAAAAGTCATGGAGTGGCTACAGAAGCAGCTTAACTCGGGAGTGATTCTAGCCTTCCAAACTCTTTTGGTTAACTTAGCAAGAGTATCATCAGCTATAGTCTTTTTTTCTGTTAGACTCCCTTCAGAACCAAATCCACATTTTAAAAAAAAAAAAACAAGCACAGGATTGGTACGATGCCACTAAGAAGACGGGCTTTGCTCTGCGCTTTTCTAGGATTCGAAATTGATTATGATGAAACTTCCTGAAATGCTAAGTTGAGTTCAAGCACAGACTTGGCCACCAAACCTCCTCTTCTACACAGAGCCCCAACACATATACACGTGAGCTATATATAGATTCTTACATCATTAATGAGAAAACTTTGAAATGTTCACTTTTTCACTAGGTTATGAGGCTTACCTTGACAGCGAGGGAAGGCAGGCTTTAACTTTCTCTAGCTCCACAAAGCAACGACTGTAGCGCTCGATCCTACAACATAGCACCAGTTAAACAGTTTTTTCAGTTCCATGAGAGTATGCTATCGATATTAAGATACATGATGGCAGAGAGATAAGATTGAAAACCAAGCCAACCTTTGCTCAGCTTCGATATCTACACCAACAGATGCTGGCGCTGACAGTGATGAGTAAATTGGTGATCCGTACATTCTAACCAGCTTAAGCAGCATATCCAGGGAAACGCTCAAATGCCTAAATATATAAAAAATATTAGTGTTAGAAACACTTAGAACACCAACCGCAAATGTATTGTATGATTCAAGTCTGTTCTGTGTTTTATATTCTTTTAGCACGAAGACTCTGCCATTTAAGAAAACTGAATGCTTACTGATCCATGTCACTTCCTAGAAGAGCTGTTAGAATGGGAAGAAGGGAGGTACAAGTATCCAGTGTCATAATCTCATTTCTCTCTGTTATTATACCCAGGACATCCGCCGTAACCTGTAACAAATGAATAAGAAGAGTTGCTTGGGCTGCTAATATTTTTCAGATATAACTCTATTACTAGAAAATAAAGGATACTTACAGCATTATCAGCCATCTTCTCCATCGAACCTATCGTGTTCTTTACATCATTTCTTTCCCAGTATCTACGAACTACCTGCAAATTGGCAAAACGATTTAGCAAAAAAAAAAACTAGAGGTCTTTGCAATCCCTAATTAGGACAGAGGAGCCAACAACATTGTCACAACTTGACTGCTTTCATGGTACCTGTAACTTAGCCAAACGAGACTGCATAGAGCTGACAAATTGATCGTGTTTCCCCATTATGTCTTCAACAATATTATCTTCAGAAGGAGACTCGATCCCTTGTTCAACTGGCATATGGTTTCCTCTCTGCTTGAACTACATGGAAGAAAATACAATATGTATTATTGCCTGGGTCTCAGAGGAATAGGTATGTCTAATAAGATGTTCTGAAGGCAGTAACATGTGAGATTGAATAAATCAGTAGGAAAAGTAGTTACGTCTTTGTTCATTAGTCTTATTCCTGTCTTCCTATTTTGTTGCACTTTACAATCAATGTGTTATGTCATCAAGATCTCAGCCAGAAAACAGAGAGTTTAAGCCTATTACCATATTTGAAGGGTGGATGTTAGGAGCTGCCACATTTCCAGCCGGAAAATTAGAAACAGGAGGACCCTCGAAGTTGGAAAATCTTCCTCTTCTCTCCCTATTGATGACGAGTGACTGGAATCTTCCTGATATGGCAAGACACATGAGTAAGGACCAACTCATTTTCAACAAGAAGGTGAAAGCTGGATCGAAAGATTTACCTCCTTTTCGACTTTCAGTTGGACTAGGATCTCTATTTGATTTGTGGCTTACCAAGTCATCTGAAACAAAGACTAAAAGCTTAGAACAGAGGACATCATCTATCAAAGTCAACATACTTAGGGAAACATACAAGGCTACTAACTATACAACGGAACAGTAACTTACAGTTTTCATCGTGGTTTCTTGGAGGTGATCCCATCCGTGACCTTGAATTACTCCTGCCATATCTCTTGTATCTAAAATCGTTGATGCTTCGCTCAGCTGCACCCCGCATGCCACCCTTGCCACCGGGAAATGCATTTTTATCCTGTATATTACTTGGTTCAACTGGCTGAGACTCGGACATTTCAAGAACCGGAGCGTTTGGCAGATCTTGGTTATTTTTGCTGCTCGGCGACCTTCTAGAATCAGCCGCCTGCAACGAATAAGGCATGGTTCTTGCAATAATGTCAAGCTCTGCTCTGGATTCAGTCGCCTGCTCTATTCTAGGGTTTTCTCTGGGGACAAACACCTGAACAAAATCTGCAGCCTTGTTAACATGATTCGCCTTATGGTTAGCTTTTGTAAAATTCCTCCTTGACGTTGCAGCATTAGAGACAGCGTTTGAAACACCCGGAGCAGCTTTTGAAACACTGGTTAAACTGACCCTATGAGGAGTGCTAGGAACACTTCCCGTGGCTTCAAAACAGACAAAAACAAGAAATGGCATATCATTTAACCAGCGCTAATATAAAAGTAACCAGAAAATTAATAGAAGCAAAAAGCATACATGATAACGTCCTTGACTCTTTAGCAACGTCTGAATTTTGAGAAACTGACAACCTTCCGAGAGGCTTTGATGATTCCTTCATCAAAGAATCCGAACTTTGGGATGTTGATGACCTTCCAACAACGGCCTTTGTTTCTTTTGTCGAAGGATCAGAGTTCTGAGAAACAGATAATCGTCCGAGAGACTTTGTTTCCTTCAATAAAGGATCAACGTTCTGCGAAACAGACAGCTTGCCTGGAATAGTCTTTGTGTTATTATCATTGAGAAGTACTGGATCTCTTCCTGAGCCAGACCTTTTCTCTGCTTGTCCATTTGACTGAGCAGTATCTCCAGTATTGCATGGCTCAGTGCGCTAGCAATGTATCCGAAAATGAGTGTGGGCGGGGGGAGGAGTAAAGATCACAACCAACAAGCTAAATTTTCAAACAGAGAAAGAGAGAGCAATACCGAGAGATCTACGACCCACACGCC
This sequence comes from Brassica nigra, assembly GCA_016432835.1. NCBI lineage: Eukaryota > Viridiplantae > Streptophyta > Magnoliopsida > Brassicales > Brassicaceae > Brassica > Brassica nigra. The sequence continues at coordinate 6,248,399 of CM028247.1, read as the reverse complement.
TACACAATTTTGATTGTATGAGCAACCAAGCAGCTTTCCCTCGTGAACATTCATATCTGACAATCTTGACCATCCAACATCCACTCCATCATGACATCTAATTGGCTCCCACGAGAAAATCTACAATTTGCAGTTGATTAGACCACAAAAGTAACGTAAAAGTGAGAAGACAAAAGGAGTGAACTAATGAATGAATCCTCTAAGAGAAAGATTTTAATTTAACATTATGCAAATTAAAAGCTACAAGATGTGTATCAAAGTATGAAAGAATTTACCTTCAGACTTTCTTGCAATCCACAAAGCACAGTCTTTCCATCTGGATTAAAGCTCAGGCAACGGACCCCAGACGTCTAGCGAAAAAAAAAGAGAATATGAAAAGGTGGATTGATAAATAAAATGCCACCAATTTGAGTCAAACATAAAAGAAGTTGTACCTCAGGTCCACCAGAACCAATTAGCTCGAATGTTTCAAGATCCCAGAACTTTACAGTCCTATCAGCCGAACCTGTTACCACAGGCAAAAACAGGTATATGAATAGTCAGCTTTGGCTGAGCTAGTTACCACAAGGTTACATTTGTGATCATTCACTTTTAGCCTATGAGTTTTATATGTATCTGAATCATGTATATCATACCAAAAGAAGAGAGCGTCGGTGTTACAAAATCTCAAGAATAATACAAACCTGTTGCCAGCAGAAATTCATGAGGATGAAAATCCAGGCTTTGAATCTGTCCTTCATGACACTTGAACTCGGTCAACAGTTTTCCAGCTGTTAAATCCCACACCTGGTAAAGATAGCAAGACAAAGGTTCCAGGTGAATTGCTTTTCAGAACAACAATACAGAAGCAAATAAGCAATAAACAAGAAAAGATTAAGCATCTGAAATAATTGATCATGTGGTCCTAAACACTTTCCTATAACAATTTCAACTCCAGTGCAGAGAGGTAACACTAGGTACTCGCAAATTCTCCTCAATAAGATACATACAAATAAAACTAGAATAGACTACCAACACTCAAAAGCCATTTAATAAAAAAAAAATCAGTTTCATTGCTCCAAATTCTCCCAAAGAGAAGTTCTAGCAAATCATGTCAACTGAGCAGATGTGTTTCCCTCCGCAGTAGACAAGAAGATACAAATCTCATAAACAGAAATGAAAAATAGCCACCAACATTGAAAGCGGCTACCAACCTTCACAATGTTGTCTTCTCCTCCAGATACAACCCATCGACCATCTGGGGTGAATCTGAGTACATTGACTCCCCGAGTGTGACCCTTGTAAGTATGGATGGGACCTTTTTTCCGTAGATCCCATATCTTAAGGTTTGTGTCTAGTGAGCCAGACGCAAAGAACTCACCAAAAGGGTGAAAATCCACTGATATGCAATTCGACCTGTGGCCAGTGAGAGTCCTGACAACTAGTAGACAACAAAGCAAGTGCATAAGTAATCATAGGAGTTAAAACTGAGCCAAATAAAAAAGGGTTTGTAATAAACTGCTAAACTTACGCTTTGCCTCCTCCAAATCCCAAAGTTTGATGGTACCACTAGCAGCTCCTGCTGCAACTAAAACCTCGGAAGCATCAAACGTCACTGAATCAATTCCGCTAGAGTGCCCATACAAGCTCTGACAACAAAACAGATAAGATGTTGATAAACATTAAGAAAGAGAGAACACTGACTCCACTACATCTAAAAAACTCTTATCTTAAAAACCAAACACATAATGCAAGAAAGGATAGAAGCAGAGGAGGGGGAGAACTAACCAGAATGGCGTTGGGCTTACCAATAGCCCAGAGATTGACCTTGTGATCTTCCCCACCTGTAACAAGAACCCTGGATGATTTCCTTCCGATCTTGAGACAGTTGACAGCAGCAGAATGTGCCACAAATTCCTCTTTGTATCACACACTAAAGTCAAGGTTAAGCAAATGCTACCAGAACAGATGAGAGACTCTAGTCAAAAGCTCAACTTGACTTGATAGAGAGTTTAATTCAAACACATAAGTCTCGAGAGGTCTCTTAAATGACTCCACGGGTTTTTTAAAAAAAAACAACAAAAGATGAAAAACAGATCTCGTGAGTGCAGCTACTAGAAATGAAAGCAGGAGATCAAGCATGTTGCTAATCAATGACTCGGAACAAAACCCTAATCAAGGATGAAACTTGGTGTGATGATAATAAAAAGGGATACGTAGCTTGTAGGCTCGTTTGGTAGAAGTCATGGCGGAAACGAGACCCTTGCAATGTAGTAGGACATTCAAATCCCAAGAAAGCACAAAACTTTCTCAAGATCTCTGAAATCTCAAACAATAAAACAGATCAAAAAACACCCAGAAATCATCAAGAGGGGAAAACACGAGAAAACGACGCCGTACCAGCAAAAAGGGCTAAACTTGTTATTCTTCCAATGAAAACCAGAGAAACGCCAAATCTCACTCAGGTTGCTTCCTCTGCTCCTCGAATAAATCCAATTAGTTGGTGAGTGGTGAAAATGGGTTTTGGAAACTGAAAGGAGAAGTCTTTTAAAACAAAAAGGAACAGTTTAAAATATGTAAATCGAAAAAAAAAACGTCGTTTGTATTGTAGTTGTTGAATGAGAGAAAGAGTCTTCTTTTTTTTAAAGTGGTTTCTCTTTCTACAATGTAGAGAGAGAGACAGAAAGCAGGCAGGAGGAGGAACAAAAGGAGGCGCTCTCTTCTTCTTTTTTTTTTGGTCAAATCTTTTCTTTTTATTTCCTTTCTCCCTCTCTCTATTTCAATTTTCAAATTCTATTTCACATTTTTCTCATTTAATTTTTTTTTGGGCCTATACTCATTTTTACTTGCATTCACCATTTACATTGACTAGAAAGAATACAAATGTAATAATTCCATTTATATCAATTCTCTTGGAAATTCTATTTCTTCTATGTTACTATCAATGAATTATCCATTTGGTATTCAAAGATTATCATCAGTAGAGTATGTTCACTGAAGACAGATCTAGATTCTGATCGTATGAAACAAATTTTATGTTGTTTCATATCAAATAATAGTTTTTCAATCTTGAAAAGAGAGGGGTTACGTTGCACATTTTGAGTCCCCGGTTTGCAGATTAGATTCTTAAGGAATTGTTTTTTGAATTATATGAAACTACTGTCGGTGCTATAATGGTAATGGACATGTAATCATTAATATGTGATTATTGCTTAGATGATAAATATCATCTTATTTATCATGGACCCCTGTCAATAAGTTTTTATGTTTAAATGAAAATACAATGTTTCTTTTTTTTGGTCTAGATGTTAAATAATGTTTCAGTAATATGTAGTATTTCTTTTGTTCATCTCATGAATAAACAATTAGTAAAAAAATTCAAAATCAGAAAATAAAAGTACCACTAGTCGGTGTATGTGATCCTTCATCTACTGATTTGTTATTACAAAGTGTCTAAAAGAGATGCTGATGATGAAGTGTGATGATGAATAAGCGATCCAATAGGAAAATAGAAGTCACAGTGACATTAGATATAGACCAACGTTGGATTGAATCGACAACAATAATGGTAGAAGGTTTGGCTTTGATAATAACGGACGAACTAATTGCATGGGGGCCATGACAGTTCCCATCATCATCACACATGACACACAAAGTACACCGACTCTAAATCTCATAACATCTCTTTTGGGTACACAAAATAAAATCATTGTTTTCATAACACAGTTAATTATACTGTATCAATTTTTTTAAAATATATATATATATAAGAAGAAAATCACAAAGTTGGTAGAAACCAACTACGTTAAAATAAAGGAAATATATTTCTGCACACATGTTGAGTTTTTTTTTTCTTTTAACACCACATGTTGAGATAATACTAACATTCTGTATAAGAAATGTTTTTGCTTTGGAAGATGATTGTAATACTTTAAGCAAAAAAAAAATGACTGTAACACGTTTTTTAAGCTTAGCTTCCAAATGAACATTAACTATGCAAATTTTTTTTGGGTAAACATGTTAAGATCAACAACGCAATTTTGCAAACAATTCTTAAGATATTTGCTAAAACTATATTCCAAACAAGAATATTGACTGATAAATGAATGTTGATATATTTAAATAGTGGCAACTTAGTTGTAGTACAAGGAGATTCGTTTTTTTCTTCTCTAAATTTAAATTTAGATTAGCATGGTTTCTGTGCAAGAATGACATGCACAAATTCAAAATAGTCTCAATTTTTTAAGCAAAAAATAAAAAGAAAAGTTATCTGAAATTTTTTAAAAATCAATATGCATAAAAGCTGACTTAGGATTTGTGAAAGATTAGAAGTACAAGGACTGGAACTTCCATGTCGATAAAAATGAATATTTGATAGATCTCAGAGCATGATTAATCTGAACTCTTAATTTGAGGTTCTTATTTCATGATATGACATTTTTTATAATTTTCGGTGAAAACGAATATTGAGCACTAGCACCACAAACTATTAAGCAAATATATATATATATTCATTATAGTATAGTATAACTTAACTTTTCATTATCTGTTGTTTCTCTAGCAACTTCACGTAATTATATCACCAGCAGTTCAAATCACTTTCGATAGATTGAATATCACACAACCACTCAAAAATATAGAATGATTACCCAGAATTTGAAACATAAACCTACAATTACGGATATAAGCGTTTTGACTTTAAATTACATGTCCCTTCTAATATAATTAGATGCCTGCTTTTCAAAGTGCACTCTTGATCATTAAAAAGTTAAAACCAATCATTGCCACAATGGTATACCCTGGCATGGCCTAGATGTGCTGTCACTAAATCTGAGTTTTGCAATCCAATAATTCTTTTTCATATTTTAATATGGTTATAATGTTTTGAAGCTCGAATCTCCATCCACTCCAATTTTTAATAAACGTTGAATGTGTTAGGAGGTTGGAAGACGTGATAGAGTCGAGAACAATAACATTTCTGGCAAATTCAACGTAATGTGTTAGATACTAAGTTTTTTTCTCCATTGGATAATAATCAACGACAAAGTCATGATATAATCATTAGAAAATTCGATGATGAACTTTGTCCACCTAACGACATGTGACGATGCTCTCTACCTAAAGTATATTGTTTTCGGACAAGTCTTTCAAGTTTCTAGGAAAAGCTAACCAAGAGTGGGACTCACGAACCGAAACAGTCGGGATGTTAACATTAGTGTAGGTGCAGTACTCCTCTCCTCCTACATTTCGATCACACATGTTACTGACATTATATGTTTTGTGTTAATAGTTTCTCCTCCTATACTTCGATACACATGTTACTGGTTATGATTGGAATTGAAACGAAGAACAGATGCAACCACAATACACAGCACATGATAGAGTTCATTATTTACAACCCATAATTACAAATATATCTTTACAAAACAAAACATTAGAAGAAAAAATATTAAAATGAAGCGAGGAATGCGAATTTCAAACAGAACATTCATATGCTAAAGACACCTAAATGAAACAGAGACACCTGAATACCTAATAAACTGTTTCCACTACATACTACCTACTTGATGAGACCTTTTCAGAACAGACTACTTTCTCAACAATGTTAGTTCAAGTCCTAACCCAAATATAGTAGAATCATTTTAAATACTCTCCAACTCATGAATCCCACTAACCATCAGGTGATCAAGATCCAACCTTTTCAATATTTCAATGATGCTAGTTAGACTCAATTGCAAACGCCAAGTCTAGTCTCAATCGCAATCAACAAATGTAATAAACTTGATCTCGACATGGAAGAGTTTGACACAACCACAGCCTGAGTTCCCCTGAAGAACCAAGAATCTGTATCAAGATCCAACCTTTTTCGTTTCCTGCAATCTAAAAGAGTCTAAACAAGTATCTATCTAACAAACTTTACGAGCTCAATAACCCAGATTAAGGCAACGGATGAATCAATAGTACCAAATGATTATGAATATGATAGCTAAAGGTATACATACATATCTCAGTACATACAGATCATTCACAACGTATCCTCAGTGAACACAACAAAAAAGAGACTGACTCAGAGAGTAAAAAAGAATCAGCCTTTGTTGTTTCATCATCATCATCAAGGATCGATGAACTCAAACTCGTCGTCCTTGAGATGAGCCACAAACTTGACATTACCACGACCTTCAACCTCTTTAAAGAACTCAACTTTATACGGAAGATTAGCCGATATTCGTTTCCCTTTCCACACGGCTACGTAATCTCTGAGTGTACATTCCATCCCTTCCAAATCAACCTCCGGTACACGGTTTACATGATAAACCTTCAGCGGCGCAGTTACCTTAACCCTGGATCCTACCTTGGCCTTCGCTTCCGCTTCGATCTCTTCCTCCGATGATAATGGAGACGACGAAGGATCGGATTCAGAGGATTTTACAGCCACGTCGCAACGAATCGTCGTCGTACAAGTTTTTCTTGAGCTCGCGCGTTTGATTCGAGATCGAGAGGAGAAGAGCGAGAAAGATTGTGAGGCGATGCAAGATTTTAGCGTCGTGGGAATAGCATAAGCAGGAGTGGTGGAAACGAAGAGAGTGTTGTGAGAGGACGGAGGGCGGACGGCGGCTGTGAACGCCGGTGACAAAGCGACGGAGCTACTCATCCGAGTCCGAGAGGAGATGAACTACTACTGTTTCCTTTTTCTTCTTCTTCAGTCTCCTTTATTATATTATTATACAGTAAATAATTATATTTGTTCTTTTTACCGCTCAAAGTAAAATAAAAATAGAAATGATTTACTGTTTACATGTTGAAACCTGAAAAAAAAAGAGCGATATTTAAAATCATTGGGTACAAAATTATAGAACACCTAAATCGTTTTTGTTAACCATTTGGACATAAAACATAATTTCGGATACCAGTTGTAGGTTTTGTTATGTTATAGTGATGCTAATACGTGCATTTTAATTGATGCTATTTGAGTATATGATCTGAAGGAGGATGTGGCAATCAGATATGAAGTCAAAGAAACGAACGTGTGAATGAAATGGATGAACAAACGGGACAGAAGAAGACAGCTGAACTAAGGATAAGAGTAAGTAGTGAAAAGGAAAGGAGAAAAATAACCAACAAGAGGAGGGAGACACGGGATGACGAACGTGCGGCTCAAGTATACTTTTACAGTCTCGAGTCAGACACACAGAATCTATCTCTCTGTTTCATAAAATATCTTCCAATACTTTATTTTCATCTACGTATGTGAGACAAGTGTGGCGTACACATGCCCACACATGAGATCACTTCCGTGTATATGTTTTAAAATAAGGCTTAGGGAAGTTAAAAACAATCAAACCTCTCTACATATGCCGTGGTGGCCAAAAATTTACGAACCTTTTTAAATCATCTTAGCATAGAACTCAATAGTAAATATTTAAACCAAATCAGTGGAACTCCATAACAAACCTATGTGAGTTGACGAATTCAACCGAAAACATAGGAGAAACACACATATTATTGTCCGAAAACACATATATATATATATATAGTACATACTGTATGTATATAACTCAAAACACACATGAAACAAAAAAGGGCAAAAGAATATACAAAAGGGTTCAGTGTTTTACGGAACTTATGGAAGAAGGATTGTGATCACAAACAGTGTCATTCTCTCATGTCTTTATTTCTCTTACCGCATAGCTACCGACGCCGAACCATTAACAAAATCCCCCAAAAAAATCCAGAGATACATATATAAACACCCAAACTCTTTCTCTCTTCTCCTTCTTCCATCCACATAACTTGATGAGATTTAATTTTTACTATAAATGTCGTTCAGGAGCATTACCGATCAATCTGCATTGTTCCGGTAGCATAGTCGATATCACTTCTCCATTCAATGCAAACAGCTCTCCGTCTATACCACAACTGTCATGCGTCTGTTTCCCCGCCTTTACCTTCACCGACTTCACCTGATGCATTTGTTGATCAAACCACACTCTTTAGTCAAACCGCATTTTTTTCTAATACCATAGGGAAAGAAAAACAATTTACCTTTACACACTCGACATATGGTAGCGAAAGATGTCGACCGGTTTGCAGAAGGATAAAAAACCTCAGCAACCTCAGTCTTCCACAACCATGAACCAAGATCATGTCCATTGTACCATCGTCGTGCTCTGAATTGGGAGCCACCACTTGGGAGCTCTGCACAGTCCGACAGGCGTGGTTACAGACCATGATCCCGAGGAAATGTCCCTTTCTAGTGACCCATTTATCTTCATATATTGGTGTGATGGTTTGCCTCCTCAGTCCTGTCTCTATATCCTCAGGAGGTCCTGGCAGCTCGATCGGGTTTTCTACATCCCAAGCAGACGGTTCACTGTCCCATTTGGGTCCCGCATCCCAGATCGGACCCGGGTCGGATACAGTAGATGAGATATCTTCTCTGTCATGAGCACCGGTATTCCCCCATGAACATCGAGTTGAAGGAGGTGGATCCTGCACGGATGTTAACCCCATCCATCCTCTCGTCTTTGACCTTGTCCTTGGCCAATTAGGGGTTGTTGACTGTCCTTGAGGATGAACAACCTCTGCCTCAGCTCCGACATCTCTTCTGCCAGAGGACATGCGTTTCATTTTAGGATCTATTCCGCGAACATATTCAGATGGCTCGGCGCTGGCATGTGTGCTGCTACATGTGTCAAGCTCGCCTACGCTTGGGGTCATTATAGAGTCAATACTTGATAGACTGGAGGCTCTAGGCATTCCGTCTCTACTTGACCTCCGCATCACATCCGTGTAAAGATCTTGCACATCAACAACTTCCTTTTCAAGCCTAGTTTCCCCCTCTGCATCTTCTTTTTGCGCCGGAAGATATTCTACTTCATAGCTATACTTTGGTAAACACATGAACTTGAGGAATCCAGCAACTAAGTAACGCATAGGACCGAAACGTTTTTGGTATTTCTCAGAGAGCTCCAAAACTGCAAATAAATAACGACAGCACAGTTTATAATCCATGAATTTTAGATAGCAAGTGAAGGAGACGCATGTTACAAGATAAAGACGCAGGTCTTCTCACTTACCATCGCTAACAAAACCATAGTAGGAGACAGTCATTCCAAAGTGCATAACACCCGTATGAATCCATTCAACAGCAAAGACATCAGTAGCTGTTAGGCCACCCTAAACCCATAAAAATAGTTTGCGCTCAGAAAACAGAAATTAAGCGGATGCTAAATAGTGTTGGTAGCCAGATAAACCACATCAGGGACCAATAGGATACTATCTCAAAGTACCTTCACAATAGAGAGTGCTGCAGAAATAGGATCTCTAACACCAAGAACAGTCCAAACTAACGAGTTATCCGATCCAGCAGGTACTATCCCAATTGGGATAGTAACCCTTTCTTTCTGATTGCTTCTAGTAAATAGACCATTAAGAACCTGTAACATTGGAAAGGGGCAATGCATGAGATGAGAGTTCATTCCAAGTAAATAGAATGTACGATAGTTTAGCATCCGAGCTGTATTTTTCATGCATCTTAATCTAGCTAAACAGTTCTACATCAAAAGAAAAATTAACAGCGAAAGTTTTCATGTGTTTCACTCGAGCAAGTAATTCCCTACACTCAAAGTCCTCGATCCGGAGGATAGGAGTTACTAAACTCTTAAAATAGTTCAGCATGCTTGGAAAGTGGGCTGAGCACGCTGAAACAAGTCAATAAAGTTCGTTTCAATATAAAAATTGGTTCGGGAACTCGGTAGTGGGCAAGTAATAGAGCACATTAAAAAAAAAGTATGGTATAGTATGAAGTACTTTTCGAACTTAACTCCTACAGAAAATAGAAAACCAATCAGCAAGTTTAGTAAAGCTAATTATCACACCTCATTGATGATTCCGTCACCTCCAACACAAATTATACCTGCAAAATGCGCATATTAGAAGCTGAAATGTGTAAAGCGTATCATTCAGTGATGGGCTAAGTATTACCGTCTGAGCATAAGCTAATGTCGACAGTGGAAGCCAACTCCCTCGCATGACCTGCTTTAGTTGTTTTGACAACCTCCATCTTAATTCCGGCCAGCTGTGAGAGTTTACAAAATCACATACAAGATACAAAAACGTACTTCTTTAATAAAATTTGCATGACACAATTACAGAAATGGAAATGTTTGTAGGTAGTGAAGATGTTGAAAGCTTCATTTGAAAACTAAGTTCCATTAGTTCCTAATAAATGGTAAAATGCGGTAATGATGTAGACTACTGACATCAAAATAAAACAACAAGAAGGACAAAATACCTTGAAAATCGGTTCCACTACGTCGTGGAAAACTTTGATGGATCGTCCATGGCCTGACCTAGGGTTCAATATGACAAGCATTTTGGGTGCACTCTTACACCTAAAGACCAACTCAGGAGGAGTATCGATGGGGACCGAAAACAACTCAGACGAAGCCTGTTTCTTCGAGACTAAAGGATGCGGCAAACAGTTGATAAAACACTGTTGATCTGCAAAACTGGCCACCCACTGAACTGCTTCCTCTACAGTAGGTGCAATAAAACGGAAATCTTTGCGGCTTCTCTTCGGTTTCGTGAAGCAAGAAAGAGCACAAGAGCCCTTTCCAATCGGATAAGCATGCACGGTAAAATGCCTGAGACCGACATTGTATGTCAACTGTCAAAAAAATCAAAAAAACATAGATAAGTTAGTTGTCTCAAGGCAATATACAGTAACAAGAGACGGGAACACTTTTTGTTACCGAGACAACATCGTCAAGCTGAAGCATGTGAGAACCCCAAACCAAAGCCTTGCTAGTAAGCCTAGCATCAACCGCTTTTTTGTTGAACACATCCGCGGAAGATGGCTGCTGTATCTCCGTCGCATCATCTTTCCCGCTAGCGGATTTCCTCTTATCCAATATAAGCTTCCCGGCGTAAACAAGACTCCCTAACAAATCAGATTTCTCATCCCCTCCACCAATATCAATCCGATGCTCATCAGCAGCAGCAGCTGCAGCAGCAGCTTTCGGTTTCACCTGAGGAGGAGGATCGTTACTACTAATCTTCTCACCACGTCTGACCTTCTTGCTTCGCTTCTCGGGGAACACCACAGGGGACGACTGCTGCTGAGTAGTTCCTCCGCCGGTGGAGCATAAACCTAAACGCCTAAGGGACTGTTGCGCCTGAGGGATGGCTACTCTTAGAGAAGGGTTACGGTTCACGCCGCTGCTCTTCGGCATATCCGTAAAAAAAGCTAAATCTCTCTGCTCGTCAATGAAACCAAAGACGCAACAGCGATAGGGAGAGGCATACACAAAAACGATCGGTGTTCGAGCTGGTCAACACACGGATTCTAGGAGATGATTATCAGATCCGTCTACGCGTCCTTCCTGTAAGAGAACAGGATCGATTCGTAAGCACGCATTTGATCGGAATTTTCGAAATCGGGATAACGACACTACTCGACACACGACAGATCATGCGGAATCGCGAGGAGATGAAAACGAATAAAGAGGAGATTTTGTGAGCTGTTGTTGTTTTAGCTATTTTCGTCTTTACCTCGAGGAAAGAGGGAGGGAGAGAGAGGAGTGTAGCAGAGAAACGGCGCCGGATCGGAGGATCTGAGATCAAACGGTAAGAATCGAAGAGAGAGAGAGAGAGAGAGGTGGCGGAGGCGAGAATGGCGGAAGATGAGTCTGAGTCGATTCGATTCGATTCGGATTGGATTTCGACTTGACAGCAGAAACCTATGGCCCCTCTCCTTTAGGATTTTATTTCCCACTACAGAACCTTTTTTTGGACTTCTATTTTCTTCCTCAATACATTTTTATTTCTTCCTTTTTAACTCGCTATTTTTCTTTTATTTACTTTACTTTGTGTTTATATATTTTATCCTCACAGTTGCTTTATTCGCAAGATAGAATCTTAAATTCCCGTTGTTCATGCTTTCGTGTTTAGTTGGTAGATTTGAGTTACTGATTAAAAACTATATACTAATTTTGTTACATCTTTGTATTTTGTAGTATATAGTAGTTGCAAATGGAACCCTGTGAAGATCAATGTTATCTACATAACTTTAAAAATGCTTTATCAAAATATAAATAACCTTGGTAGAATCTGGCTATATGGAATATCATTAATGATAAATACATTTATACCGCACGCAGAGAGAAAAAAATCCTAATCATCATCCGATGATATGAAATCCATATAACATAATCTGATTTTGAAAATAACTTAGAACATAAACCATAACCTATCCTTTCTATTCTTGTTTTCTACGTTAGATATACAATCTCCATATGTATATGTAACCAATTAGCTCTTTTGAAAAATCAACACCTAAATCACCGACTTTCACTTTATATCTTCTTGATAAATCATTTATTGATATATTTTATTGTTTTCCTAAGAGAAAAGAGCACACGATAAACAAACAACTAATATTTTTTAAAAAAGAAAAAAAAGCTGGAGATCACTTAGAAAGTCAACCACTGTTATACCAAATTTAGAAATGAAAATTCAAAAGGGAATGGTGCTGAACAACTACGGTTTACCATGTCGTGTTACTATTAGATGCCATCGAATATGCTGACTACATGATATAACAAACAAACAAAACTCTTAGATGGATTTAGCTTAGCTGTCAAATACATAACCTTTCTTGATTAAAAATAGCTAGCTGTTAGAGAAACGACGATGACCTAATGCTATGTTTAGTTGATCATGGTTTAGCTTAGTAATAACCTTAATAATATAATAATTAAAAGACGATTAGAAAAGGATTAGTGGAAGAAGTTGGTAGATGGAGGAGGATGGTCCCTCGTCGAAAAGGACCATTGCCATAAAGAAGTCATAAGAATAATTGAAGTGGAAAATTAGATGATGGTTCGGTTCATTTAATTTAGAATTCGACCAACAGACAAGTGATGCTTCGTGTATAAGAATTGTTAAAGAGAGCATCTTCTTCTCATTATAAAAGCCTGGGACATCAAAAAGCCATTATTGCTTTATTATTGTTTTTGTATTACTTAAATAAAACTTTGGAAATATATTTAGATAAATGATACAATTTGTGGGTGGAATATTCATTGCAGGTTCATAATACATTGTAACACGTCTTTTGCAAATTATGTGACCCCAAAAGAACACACTCCTCTTTTTAAGAAAGGTTGGTATGAAGAGAATAAGATTGTTTGTAAGCAATCATGAACCATATTTGGTTACTTGCGATTCGCGAATGTAGCCAATACTTTTGATTAATTAGTTGAAGGGTGTTCAATGTCAGAACAGCATGTTTATATCGTGTTGTTTTGAGAAAGAGGCTTCTATATTTTAAAATTCTAAGGTAATATGGACTGTACGTAGTAGTACCATTTGAATTTTACACTGTACAGAAACAGGAGTAAATCGTAATCAGTTGGGCCTTACTCTTGTCCAGGCTTTAATCACTGGGCCTCGCAACCTTTCCCACTGAACCAGAAGACCAACCTCTAGCCACCAAATTACATAACCGGAAACGGTTTAGGAGCAAAATGTAGAAAACCAACGTTTGATTTTGATTCGAGTTCAATTGACACATCGTAAAACATTTCCGTCACCGATCAGAAGATTCTCACTGCCACATTCGTCGATTTTCCTCGTAAGTTCGTGAATTTATGGAAATGGGGAATCGAAAGTTCCGACCTTTTTTCATTATCAACAAGTTTGCTTGGTTGAATTTCACCAGATGGATGATTACAATCAAAATGTGAAAGCTTCGAGTAGAAAGAGGTCGTGGGGTTCGAGAAACCTCATCGAGTTTCTCGACTCGCTTGGTAGAGATATCAGCAACAGGATCTCCGAGAATGATGTGGCAACGACTATAACGAACTATATCCGTGAGAATCATTTAACGGCGAAGAAGAGGAATACAAAGACAATAGCTTGCGATGAGAGGTTGCGTTTGCTGTTCGAGAGGCAGGAGATAAACTTAGTCAAGGTCACTGATCTTGTAGCCAAGCATTATGAACAATGGAGATTGTCTTCGTCAGATGAGATCGCTAAGCGTAAAGGGACTATTGATGCAGTAGTGAGTGAGAACATCAAGGTTCTGTATCTGAGGAAGAGTTTGGTTCAGGAACTAGCAAAGGCTCCCGAAACCTTTGAGAGTAAAGTGGTGGGGAATTTTGTGAGGATCAAGAATCCCTGTCAGCTTGTTCAAGTCACAGGTAAGCTGAATCTTGATATATATGTAAACATCCTAGTCTGATCATTTTGTAATCTCTTAGATACTTTATCAAATTGATATATATTCTGTTTTGATTCTCTTTTGTGTGTTTTGTTTCGTTGTTGTCTAGGTGTGAAGGAGGGGAATCCGGTTGATGGTCACCTTCTTCAGGTCACAAATTATTCGTATCATTTAGAAGATGTTACTACCTCTGTCCTATCAGATGATGATTTCTCGATGGTGATATTCTCAGAACTATGCTTTTTTTTTCCATTTTAGTGCTTATGATAAGGGAACTAGCTTGTCCTGATTGGTTCTTGGATATCTTTATATATGTTACCGAACAGTGTGCAAGGCATTTTTGTTAATGATTTCGCAGGAGGAATGTGAAGAGTTGCATCAGAGAATGAAGAATGGCTTTGTCAAGAGACTTACAGTTGCAAGTTTCTTTATAGTATTAAGTTGCTAATGGTGCCTCAGTTTTGCAGAAATGTTGTTAGAGCTTTTTGTCTCTTTAGTGGATGTTTGTATTACCCAACACTTACTCCTGCAACCTACTTACACTGGTGTTTGTTTGAGTTCTCTAATTAAAACCCACTTTAACCATGGACAGGTGGATATGGAAGAAAAGGTTCGAAGTTTGTGTGAAGATGTGACAAAACATGTATGTTGCTAGCTTGCTCTCTGTTTGACATGATATCAAATAGATACCTCATCCATTTGCATCTCTTTTCTTTATCTCACATTTGAAAGTGACTACCATGATAACGTCTGCATCATAGTGTGTGAATCAAATTGTGATTGTTATGTCGGACTGTGTACGAAGCTGCATCATAATGTGATTTATGTTGGTATTGCATGATACCATGATAACAGTCTAGGCTATTGCATGAAGTTCCGGAAGTTGTTGCTGAAGAACTTAAACCTGAGTGTGTAAATGATGATGGGAAAATAGAAAATGACATCATCAAACCTTACTGTGAGGCTTCCTTTGAGGCTCATCAAAGTGACAAAGAACAACAACTAATTGATTCACCAGTTTCTAGCAGCCAGGAAACTCTCCCTGATGGAGAAAACCAGCCAACATTAACTGCTTCTGCAGGTGCGTCCCATCCTTTGTAACTAACAGTTCATTAATAGAAATCCTATCTTAGGATCAATAAATCATGTTCTCCGTTTGTATGAACTGCAGGTGACAAAGATCGACATGGAGAAGCCTTCGAGCCGGCAACAAATGGAATCACACATAACAATGACTCAATCAGTGAAGAAGTAGAGATGATTGTTCTCGAGAACGAACCTCAAGCTCAACCAAATCCTATAGAGATCATCCACCTGATCGATGATGATGACGATGACGATGATGATGCTGATGCTAACGAGGACAAGAACAACCGAGATGACCAGCACTGTGATCCAACGAAGGTGTTATGGTTCTATGAACTCCCTAAAGGACAAACACATGGACCATTCTCCATCACAGATCTCAAAAAGTGGAACGACGACGAATACTTCGCTGAGATCCCAGACTTCAAAGTGTGGATGAGAGGAGATAGCGCAGAGTCTGCAGTGTCACTGACCAAACTTCTATCTCATATATCAAAAACCTAGAACTTGAAAAGCAGTTGAGAAGTAAACATCAAGTAAAGAAAGCAGTTGTTGCAGATAAAGATTCAAACTTTTTTGATATTTAAAAAATATAAAAATCTCAATTCTATTTACAGATAATACGTAATAATAACAATGATTGTTTAATATACAATTTAAAAAATAGTAAAGACAAGGTCAGCACACTCACCAGTTCTCGAATTAAAAAAACCGACAGAGACAGAGAGAGAGATTTGCTTGAAGAAGACGACCACGGACAGGGAGGAAAGTGTCTTTCTTTTTTGTTCCAATCCATTTCTTTAAGCTTTTCATTGTCGCGTGATTGCGAGATTCGTCCTTATCATTTGCTCGCATTCACACCATTTTCTTCCAAATCAACACGCTTGAGATTCGTGTGAGATTGGGTCAGATGAGATCATGTGAGTGAAGAGGAGCATGAGAGAGAGGAAAGGAGAGTCCTTTGGTCAAGTTTGATTTGGGATTTACTCAGGTGGTTCGAGTTAAAGGGGGATGAGGATGGAGAACGGTCATGAGGAGAGATTTTCCCAAGTGTGTATCGAAGATTCTTCGGAGAATGACTTTAAAAACGACAACTTGTCGCAGGTCATCAAAGCTGTTGAAGCAGCTGAAACCACCATCAAGCAGCAGGTCTGTGTCTCTCTCTCTCTCTTTCTCTGTGTCTCTGTTTGGAATTGATTCAAATTGTGAACTAGTCCTTTGTAATGGCATGCCCTCAGATTTGTTAGCATTGGGTAGAGAATTAGCTGTGGGAAATACCTATGGGATGAATAAGCATCTAGATTGTAGAATCCGTCTCTAGTCTCTTACCATTTGTCACTGCACGTTGGTGGTTCTGATTGATAGATTAATTAAGGAACCATTTGCCACTAGCAGATGAGACAACCTGTACTGATGGATTTTTTTTGTTTGTCATCTGAGTGTTCTAGTCATCTAAGATAGTGTGTTTTTTCTCTAAGCAGATGGAGGAGAATAGCCGTTTAAAGGCTGAACTTGAGCGAAGTATTCTGGAACTTGATAAATATGTAAGTATATTGCATATGCATTTTTTTTCTGGTTGATGGACGAGTATTTGGCAAAAACTTGAGGATCTTTTCCACTTAAGTTATTTGGGATTTACATGCTAGTTTTGCTATCTTGCCTAGAAATCAGATGAATCCTTGCCCCAAACATCTAATCTCGGAAGAGATCATTTGAATGCTACTACTGTATCTCGCCTGGTTCACCAGCCAGTTGACTGGAAACAAAGTGTGATCAAAGCTTCAGATGGTGATTCATCAGGCATGATGGTTGTTCATTCCCATGCGAATGCTAACGGCGAAGAAGCTACTGTGAGCAGTCGTTTTGAAAATCTGGATAATGGCATTGACAGAGGAGCCATAGGTGGTGCTGGTCCCTCTCAGTTTTATTCACCGGCTAGAGGATCATCATCTCCTATGAGGTACTGAAACCCAAAACTACCACTCTGCCCATGTCTGTTAATCTGATTGCTCGAGTTTCTATGTACACAAACTGTAACTCTCAAGATCCGATTCCTGATAGAACGCAGTTGGAAGGAGAAAATGACACACATATCAATTCATCTACTCATCGTTTCATGCCGATCGGTGAAGTAAATGATTCGGGCAATGCTGGGAAGCAGGTACGCATCATACTTGCTACATCTGTTTTTCTTCGTGTGAATGAAAAATTATTTGCCTGACTATGTTCCTCCGATTTAGGACCTCATTCACAAGATCCAGGAAAACGAACAAGAAATTTTGCAGTTGAGGAGATATCTTGCTGACTGTTCTGTTAAGGTGAGTCCTGATAGACACGAAAGATCGTATGCCACTAAGAGATTATGGTTCCTTATGGCTCTTTATGTTCCTTAGGTGAGTCCTGATAGACAAGAAATTGGCTCTTTATGTTACTTACTTTTGTAGTCCCTTGGGATTGATTGGTAGTTGAGTTGGAAGTATATAGATGATTATGGTTCCTGTCTAGTTTTTGCCCTCTATTAGTGAACATTACAGTAAATGAAAATCACCTATGGTTTTGGATCAACATGAGTTTGCAATAAACAGAGTAGGATATCTCGGGGAAAGATAGGCTTCCTGCTACTTAGAGAGACCTGAAAGAGTAAATGACTTAATCAACCTGTTATGTTTGCCTTTGGTTCATCCCTTACATTTTATTTGTTGATATTATGCTAAATCATCTGACTAACATTTTAAGTATTTTGTTAGGAAGCTCAAATCCGCAATGAAAAATATGTTCTGGAAAAGAGAATTGCCTACATGCGTCTGGTTGGCCTTTCCTTATTTTTACTTACTTATCTGTTTAATTCATCTCATACTAAATCTTTTTTAGTTCTGGAAGTTGTTTGGGCGCTCAAATATTTTTGTTGTTGTTGTAAATCAGGCATTTGATCAACAGCAAGAAGATCTTGTTGACGCCGCATCAAAAGCTCTCTCTTACAGACAAGAGATAATTGAGGAAAATATACGCCTAACATATGCCTTACAGGTACTATCCTCTTGTATTGTATCTTTAATCCTCATATGTACTATCTTTAGTAAATACCTTCAATTTCCATCGAGTTATTACCATATGTACATTGAATCTGCAAAATAAGATTTGCCTCTGGCTCTCTGGCACCTCCTTGTCAAATTTTTGGACTACTACATAGTGCTACTGGTTATTTAATAACTATGCTTAATCTGGTTAGTTTTTAACTGAAGTAAAATATGCCTTTCTGTTTCTCCAGGCTACACAGCAAGAGAGATCTACATTTGTATCATACTTGTTGCCTCTTCTATCGGAGTATTCTCTACAACCACAGGTTTCTGATGCACAGTCTATTGTTAGCAATGTGAAGGTCACTTCCAATCTCTCTAAAGTGCTGTTTCTTGGTATTTTTTTATGGTTTTATCAGAACTTCTGTCGGAACCTAGAACCAATTCACATCCGTTGATATTCATAGAACCAAAATAAAATGCAGACGATATTTATTATAAAACGGCCTCATGAGTAACTACTATTGATGGCCTTTTGTTTCCTCTTAGCGGCTTATTTAGAAACAATGCATCGTTTTTAGTAATGCAAATGGCCACTTGAGCGCATTTATGGGGTATCCTATCATTGATTAACGGAGCGGTTGACAAAATTTTGAGCTTAGTGGATAAAGAAGCATAAGCACTTGCTTTCTCGTAAAATATGAGGAGTTTTTCTTGCACTTTGTTTCCTGTTAAAAGTAGTGATTAGTGAATGACATTCATAGCTATGGTCATTTGTCTTCAGGTTCTATTTAAGCATCTACAAGAGAAGCTCCTTCTTACTGAGGTATGTACGGGCACGGGATATATAAATCTCTGTGTCTGCCTCATTTGCAGTTACAGTTTATTCCTAGTGTAGAATATACTGCATTTCCTACTGACATTTGATAGATGATTCCCTCTGATTTGTTATTATGCTCTAGGCAAAGTTAAAAGAGTCAGAATATCAATTAGCACCTTGGCAGTCAGATGTGAACCACTCAAATGATTCCCATTTGGCCCCATCTCGCGCAGCTGGTGTAGCGTTAACCAACTCAGTATGTTCCTATTCCTCAGTGTTAGATAGGCTTGAATGAACTGAGTCTTAAATTACTTCTTGTGTTTCCGCCAGACGAAGGATTCCCTATATTCCCATGACCAAGCAGCCACAGACTGGGGTTCAAAGCGCTGGCATCAAGATGAGCCAAGTAGCTCAACTTTGGGGAGTTACCATCTTGATGGTCCTAATAGGTTTTCATCTCCGGTGAACGGGTGAGTTTGTCACTGCAAAGATATTTGTTCCAAACTGTATGCAAACTGCGAGCACCTATTCAGCATTTCATGAAGCCTTACATGTAGTTGGTAGATTATTGAATATATGGATCACCTAATTGCTATAATAGGTTGGGTTCCTTCACTTGTAAATCATCCAAATAACTACGAGCAAAACATTTAGCTTCTTTCCTCTTTCTTAGGGCCGGGCTTAATCCGGAGGGATGACTTAGCTACCCGCCAGGGGAGAAAATGGAGTTACTGCCACATGTATCGTTAGGAAGGAAAAAGTCTGTGACATCTTGCCTCTTTGTTTGTTATTGATCCTTGACTCTTAAAATTGTCTTACAAGTCATTTGACTCGATTTAGCGATGACGCTTGACTAAGTGTTGGGTCTTGACGCATAAAACACGCTGACAAGTGACAAGTTATTTGATTTTTAACTTGACTATTGACGCTCGTCTTTCCTGTTGACCCTGAAAATTCCTTGTTATAAGCTCATCCTTGCTATCTCTCTTCCTAAACTTTGAGTGTTAAAGAAAATTTTGTATGCTTAGTTTTTCTAATTTCCTGTTCGTTCTGGGCAATATGATAATCTCAATTCTCAAAAGAATCAGATTAGTCATTGACCATATAAGGTGCTGTTCTTTTTCTCTGTATCGTTTTATGACTTGATCTGTCACGAGGTGCCATTTTATAGATCAGTTAACTGTATCCTTTCTGTCTTTTTGTCCTTACTTTTTGAATACGGTTATGAGTATGATCAACCTGTAGCTTCATGACGTTTCTTAGTGCTCTCTTGGTTGTATGCACTGTATTCCTCTGGGATGATGTTGAATAGTTAGATGATAAATTGTGTTTCATGTGTACCAGTCAGTCGGCTGCCTTTGAGATGCCTCGGCAAACGGTTACTAGTGAAGATGAATCTAGTGGCTGGAAGCAAGTAGACGAAGCTCCAACTAAGCATGTTAAATTTCGTGAGCCTCCCAGCAAGATAGTTGTGGACGATGCAGAAGGACAGTTAGATACCAAAACTCCACCATATGTCCCTGCGTTCGATGATCCTAGCTCCTCAAACTCTCCTCTTTTGTCCCCCGTTCGTGAAGAACCGTCGTCCTCCCCTTCTGAGGGTAATGATTTCTCATATAATTAATGCCGTTACGGCCTTTGACTTGTCTCATTATTTTTGGAACCACTGTTGACAGATGGAAATGATGACCCGTTACCAGCTATAGAGGATCTTCAAATTTCAGGAGAACCTTATCCTGGACATGAGCTTCAGGCTTGTGGTTACTCCGTTAATGGTACAACAAGTTGTAACTTTGAGGTACGTACTGAAGAGAGAAGACGGAAGTGCTTTCTTATTTTTGTTGAGTTTGCATCTAAAACATACCTTTCTCTTCATCGAGCAGTGGGTGTGTCATCTAGAAGATGGATCTGTGAATTACATTGATGGTATACATCTACCTCCTGCTGACGATATTTTTATTCTTGAAGTTTTCCTTACCTTCTTGTTTCGTTTAACTTGATAAGGAAATACAAACTTTTAAATGCAGGAGCAAAGCAGCCAAATTATCTTGTCACGGCTGATGATGTTGATTTATATCTTGCTATTGAAGTTCAGCCTTTGGATGACAGGAACCGCAAGGTTACTATCTTAGTATATGAAAGCGTTTATTTTTGGAGTAACTGTGTTCTGTGAAAGCATTGTGGTATTTCTAGAATACAGTCTATAGTGTGAGAGCTGGGTTTGATGTGCTTACAGTATTGTAGCCTGCTGACTACGTTTTAGTTCTTTCATGTGGTTCTGCAGTAGTCATCTGCTTTACTTTCTGATTTCAGGGGGAGCTTGTCAAGGTCTTTGCCAACGAAAATCGGAAGATAGCTTGCCGTAAGTGTATCTATCTGTAGTTCCCTTAAATCTGAAGCATTCCTGGAGAACTGAAAGATAATTTTTTTGGCATAAATATAGGTAGCAGTAATCTTCTTTTGTTTTCACAGATCCAGAGATGCAGGGCCATATAGAGAAGAATCTTCATAGTGGTCATGCTTCATACAAAGTTTCTGTTGCGGTATAACACTAACTTCGATGTTTGGGCTATGTATTCATTGGTTTTCTTGGATTAATGCATCACATGCATGTGGAATTGTACAGACTGGTTTCCTAGATATATGGGAAGAAGCTACGCTTTCTATAAAGAGAGAAGGTTACAGTGTCAAGTGTAATAACGATATCATAGTTGCTGAAAAGTTCTCATCCTCTACTGCTGCTGTAAGACTTTATGCCTTATCTGTTTCTAATGACGTTTTCTTTGGTTGGTTCTACATAAAGAGGGAACGCACCAAGCTTTGAACTAATATTTGAATCCTCTTCTGATATCTCTCTAGGTAACAATTCCGTTTGGGCAGCCTGAAGAATTTGTTATAGTTGCTTCTGATGGTAGTGAATATTCATTGCGAGCAGATAATGAATCAGCAGACCTTAGCTGGTAAGTAGTAACCTTCTTACAGAGAGAAAAGTATGAGCCTGAAAATGGTTGATTAGGTTCTATGATCCACTGCGATAAATTAGTCTATGAATCTCAGTATGATTTGACAGCAAGAGAATCACACTGTGATCCGGTCTTGTATGTTCTTATTGTTCATTCGATGTCTTTTTCAAAAAGCTATTGATATTCTGTTTTCTTTGGCAGCTCAAGAGATACAATAGTACTCACCCTGAGATTATTTAGCATGAGGGTAAATTCATTCTCTCTCTTTCACTACATTACAAAAATGCAGCTCTGCCATAGTTGAGTAGATACAAGCAAAGGTTACTTATATTCTGACTTGCTAATTTTGCAGGCTCTACAGAGAAAGAAGGGAAAGAGGAGAGGATTTTTGTTTCACAAATGAGATTTATTTTTTGTATATAATTATTATTCTGGCCTCTGGCTTCTAACAGCTTTATATATTGAGCAAAAAGATTGCACCCCTTGTTTTGTAGTTTATAAGGCCTTGTCAAACAATTCATTCAAGAGAGAACAACAATCTTTGTCCCTTGTTTATAAATGAAAATCTACTAATATTACATTTGATCACTCCATAATCACTGCTATGCAGTCACATTACATTGTAATTTGTCCACCTGTTTGATCACACTAAACCATTAGCCACGTGAGCTTTGTTACAAAGATAAATAATAAGTTTTAAGGAGATATGATACAACAACAATGAAGTTATACATATAAGTAACATATATTCAGCTGTGTCTGAATTTAGGTCGCACTGTGATAACACCTGGTCTCGTCTCATCAAACCTGTACCTGATAAAGCAACATTCCATTACTCAGCTATTTGTTTATACTAATGAGAGTCAAAATAGATTTTGTTTTTCACCTGTTATCTTCAAAGAATGTCTTCACAGCTAGAGGAAGTGAAGCATGTCCGCGACTGTGTTTACCAATACCTACAAAGGACACAGAACTTAGCTGTCACAGAAAAAATTGGAAATATCAGTTCACTTCATCAACAGAACATCGGCATACCTGTTACAACCTGCAATGAGTTCCTTAGTTCTCTCGAAGAAGTTCTTTGACGGTCCAGGTCTTCCACGTCTAATCTACCACAAGGCTCTTGTGATGGAGATCGCAGAGCTGCATTCTTTGACCTACCTCTATTTGGTGATACAGAACGGTTCACTGTGAACCGACCTTCGATCATTTGCAAACGTTCTTGTAACACTTGAACAGCTTCTGCTGCGTGGAGACCATGCAGGTCCAACTTCCATATGTCGTTATTCCTGTTTGTTATACCTAATATCTTATTGGCTGCCTCAGCATTTAGCTTCTCAGCTGTTGACCAATCCGCTCTTGCTTTCTCTGAATGCTGCTTAGCAGAGACATGATCTTTTCTCATAAAAGCATTTTGTGCAGCTCTAGAATGGTTTGAGGCTGATCTGTTTAAAAGAAAAGGAGAGCTTCTCAAATAGGTGATGATGATACATGCTCAACTTCGATAAAAAGCAAACTAAATTCAAAACATGAACTCTGGATTAGGTAGACAAAAGAAATCAAGTGGTAGATTAACTATAAACGTAAATGACAACCTCGGAAGAAAGAGGTAGAAGCCTTTGTGTACCTCATCATTTTCAGTGCATCCTTACGATGAGTCAAGTAGAGGTCATCTTCTTCCCATTCAGGTGCTATAGGAATGGACTGAAGCCGCTGAATGATACTACCTAGTTCAGAAAAATCAGCAGATAGCTTTACAGTGTCATTCGCATTCACCAAAAAAGAACTTCCACCATTTTCTTGCAGACCATACTTGCCAGCATTCTCACATGTAGACCTTGCAGCCATATTCACAGAACTTGTGACAGCTCTCTCAGATATACTATTTTCGGATTGTCTATTAGTTGGAACCTCAGCTTCCTTAATGACACATTTGTCTGCTGAACTACCAGTAGAAGCCATTCCTTGCAAAAACTCTAAGGCCATCTCAAAATTATCTTCTGTGGATAACAGAATATCCTTTATTAGGTTATCATCAGCCCAGCTGTTCATCTCCTTCAGCTTGATGAAGGCCGAATCATCATGATTCGTTGGAGTCAAATTGCTAGGTTTGCTTCTGCAGTCCTTATTCTCTGTCAATGCTGGAAACTTCGAAGGAGGTAAGAGCACGGAAGAGAAAGACTTTTCAGAAGGTTCATGCTTCCTTCTGACCAGCTTCCCTCTTACATCTAAGGGTGGTGGATTAACACTAGCCGCAACAGGCGGGAACGGATCATCCTCGATCTCGCTTTGGAGGAGACCTTGTTGTTTCTGTCTCTGCTTGAGATCAAACGCAGTCCAACCAGATGATTTACCTTTCATCCATGACATATCTTTCTATTGTATTATTATCTCCCACATCAACTGATCATCTCTCATTTTCCATTACATTGATACTTCAAAGGTCAAATGAACTGCAACAAAAAAAAAAACTTAAAAACCATTACAAGATGAACATCTAACACACCAAACCAGCTTTCAAAAAAGGGTTTGAATTTACATTTAACTTAAAGCCCACCCCTTTTGAAAAAAAGTACTATCCAGAAAAGAAAAGCAAAAAGAAAGTTTCTGGTGTTGCAAAAAAAAAGTCAAATCCTTTAAAAGCTCAAAAAACACAGTGACAATGAAAAGACAATATTATTGACTGCAGCACAAGTAACAAAACATTAAGCTAAGACCGTTATATGCTACAACGGATAAAACAAAAGAAAACCTAATTTTTTTTTTGTTAACTGACGAAAACCTAAATAAACATTGACGGCCGCTTTAGAAGCTAGAGCGGCCGAAGGTGGACTAACCGAAATGGAGCAGTCACGGTTCGAATGTGATCGGAGGGATAGAGTCGGCCGGTAATAAGATTTGACGGAGAAGGAAAAACAATCGAGAATTTTGTCGGCGAGGAGAGAGAGAGAAAGGCTGCAAGGTTTGCAATTAATTACGAAACTGACCTTGTCGTTTGGGATTCTTTTTTATTATTTTCACCTCGATGATTGGTCACCCCCTAATTATTAGACTTGTATCCATTGGCCATGGATTCATACATAAACGGGCTATTATTGGGCCTTACAGCCCATATACTCAAACCTACTTACGTTCATTCTACTGATAATGCATGCATGCACACCTTCCGGAACTTGATTTTCATATGGACAATTGAATGTTTTATGTATGTGAATTCATTTTCCATGTGATGTAGTTGGAGGTAATTAATATCATCCACTGACATGATTGGGGTGTACCAGGTATCTGATGGACTAATAATAGTTTCGCATCTAACTGTTGACTATATAACTTTTAGCCAGACGAATAATTTAATTAAGACGAGTTTGAACATTGGATCATAATCTCTCTTGTGGCTTGGAATCAATCTTCTTTGATACTATTTCATAAAATGCTCTTTCCACCGAGTTTTGAATCATGAGCACAACAGCACCAATGCTCATTGGGCTTAAACCAATTGGTTTATACCACGTCTAGTGGTTGAATAAAATGTTTTGGAACGTCGCATAGTATAAATTAGAATCACCAGAAAGAAAACAAACCAAAGAGCTTAGTACAAACTAGAGAAACCATTGTTCTGTATACATCTCAATAGGGAAACAGAGATTTACACTATTAAAAGATATACAACTGATGTATCATAATATCCTACCAACTCCAACAACATTTTCATACAATTTAAAGTCCTCACGGAGCCTAGATAAGATATTAGTACTGATGTCTAAAAGAGTCCAGACCAAGAATTCATAAAGATATCTAAAAGAAACCCATATCTTCTATAACCTCCCACCTTTGTCTGTTTGTCATAATGGATAGATGAGTTTGTGCTATAAGATAGAGAATAATGAAACACGTGAGTATGATTTCGTTTATATTTATGGTTATATGGTATTCTCTATTTATTTTCGACTTTTGGAAGTAATTGACAGAATCTCTAAGCTGGTCGACGGTTCACCTAACTCAATCGAATGGTATGGGTTTAGCATAAAAGTCGTCTCACACCCATTTCTCTTCCAAAACTACGGATGGGTATGGTCGACAAATTGACCGACAATCCAATGAATCACTTAACCATTTCTTCTGACCTAAGAGTTTATTTTAATAGTATTTATAAACAATAGTTTGAGAAAGATGGTGATAGTCTAGAAACACATGAGCTAGTTTGTTTTCAGCGGTCAGTAATGTTGATTAACATTTTAAATCAGGATTATTTTACTACAATTTTATAAGATATCATGTTCAATCATTGTCCTAATACGAAGAAAAGAAAACATTAAGGTCTCGTTTGAATCAACACACCAGTTTTTTTTTGCATTTATGTTTTACATTTATGGTGGCCGCAACTTTGATATATTTTTCACTTTACATACACATCAAGAAAATATATTGGTGAGAAATGCACATTTGACTTATGAGACATGTTACTATGTAAATGTATTTTTACTCAACGATATGGAAAAATGTAAATCGATGGAAACAACGTACATAGATTACAAAGCTGAACAAGCGTGGTAGTTGGACAGAGTAAATAGGCATTCGTATCGGCGTTAATGTCTTCTATAGAAATGAATTGGAATTAATGTGTGCCTCACTTTCCACCGAACTTACTCAACAACTTATCTATCCTAGGAAATAGTAAACCTAAATTATAGTATGAAAGAAATATTTTGTATTTGGCAGTTACTTACAATTTACTGATTAATAGATTCATTGTCAAAAAGAAAAACTCAACAAGTGTTGTATCTGACACAGATTTTAAATTCCACGTTTTAAGCTCTTAACACAAAACTGAAGTTGTGAACACTGGATCATAATGAAAATAGACTAACCTCACACATCGTTTTTATAACACCAACGTAGATTTAAAAGCACACCTTAAAAAAAAAAAACCACACCTTAATAATACGTTATTAATCGAGTTAACATAATAACTAATAATAATCCATTAAGGATATAAGACAACATGAAGCACTAAGCGGAGACTGAAGCCACGCGCTCCTCAACAAAATCCTTAATCTGCTGGATCAACTGGCCAGCCTCCGGCAACTCAGGAAAGATATAAAACGCATGGAACATGTTTGGATACTCGATTAGCGTTGCTCTCTTCCCGGATAACTTTAACCACTCGCAGTAACTTCTCTGCCAATCCTTCAACGGGTCGAACCCGGCCACGACCACCATCGTATCCGGGTAATCCAGACCCGATATGTCAACAACGCTCGGTTTCGCCGCCTCGTGATCCCGGTTCGCTCCCTCCGGCAGCATCGCCCTCCAGCACCAGTCAGTCCTCTCCGGAGAAACCAGAGGCATTCCGACGAGGCTCTTCTCCGCCTCCGTCCTCTCCTCTCCGCCGAAGAACGGCTGGATCGAGACCATTCCGACGAGCCTCACGGCGGCGAAACAGCTCGCGCGGCAGACTCGGATCGCCACGTTGTGCGCGATGTTCCCGCCGGCGCTGTCTCCGGCGAAGAAGCACCTCGACAGATCGGCGTTCGCCGGGAGAACCTCGCCGCGGTTCTCCTCGAGGAACCTCACGACGTCGTATCCGTCGTCGTACTGGGCGGGGTAACGGTGCTCCGGAGCGAGGCGGTAGTTGACGGAGACGACGTAAGCCGGTAGCTTCCTGGCGAAACGCCGGCACACGCCGTCGTAAGGGTGGGCGTTGGGGCTGAGGAAAGCGAAACCTCCGCCGTGGAAGAAGATCACGACGGGGATGCGGTCGGAGGAGGAGGAGACGACGTGTGGGGTGAACAGACGGAACCAGAGGTCGCGGGAAGGGTCCACGACGAAGTCGGAGGTGGAGACGGAGTTGATCGGCTTGGGGTTGGGAGGCGCGCGGAAATCGAAGAGGCGGAGGAAACGGCGGTTGATGGAGCCGTCGGGACGTTGAGCGTTGTCGGTGAAGGTGTTGAGGAAGGCGATGGCGATTCTTGTTTTGAATGGGATCGTTAGCTTCTTCTGGTGGTGCTTGTTATCTGTCGCCATTTTTCAGTGATTCGACCTTGTACGTGACTACTTGTATATATGCTACCAAATAGATATTGCCAGCTGTGAGTTTACGTTTTTTTTTTAATCGACAGATAAAGGAAATGGTTGCAAGTTACAACCACTGGAAAATATGGTTACGTGTGAAAGATATTATAAAAAAAAGATAGAAAATATTTTAAAAAATCTTTTGAAATACATTATGGAAATGGCTTTAAGTAGACACTGTTTTTCTTGTAGAGTGTTGTTGCAGTCATCCCTGCCACATCAATATGGCCAAAGTAATGGTGTCTCGGGGAGCATTGAATTTTGATATAGTCAATGTACATCTTGCAGGAGACACGCATTTTCATGTCAGAAGCTGCATCAGCTATTCAATTTCATTGAATTCTATATCAAAATCAGTAGTAGTCATGAAAAGAAAAGCATCATTCAAAAAAAAAAAAAAGAAAAGCAGTAAAAGCAAAGGAAAGTTTATACTACTGTATACCAGGCATAATAAAGGCACAACTACTCGAAGTTTCAAAACTCAATGAACTATTTACCGCAGACACATGAAATGAAACATAGAAAGAACAAAAAATCATGCAACAGAACTATTCAATCTAGCACCTTCCCTCGTAATCGGTTTGTTGTTCTCTAAAATGATGAAAAGTTTCAAGAAACTAGAGATAGTCTGTCACTCCATCCGCGCAGGGGCGGAGAACCTCGGTTGTGCTACAGGAGGCTTCGGAGAAGTCAGGAATAGGAGAGCACGCACTCATCTCGGGGAAATAAAAGGCAAAGCATGGAAACAAAATTTCTTGATCAACATCTCTAGGCATGGCTTTCTACCTATAATTTTTTGGGTGAAATCAAAGTAGTGCATCAGCTTTTATAAACCTGTGTTGTTACATGTTCAAGGTCTGGATGTAAAGAAAGAAGGATCGATGTGTTGATACAATAGCTGATATCCTGATAAACCACATATATAACATCCCAATATATGTTACAAAAATAAAAAATAAAAAAAATAACATCCCAATATAATATGACCTTAAAAAAGGATTTGGTAGTAACTTACTTGTCTAGTTGTCTTACACAATATTGTTTTTTTTTTTTTGCAGCTGGTCCTAAAGACACACCAATGGAGCTTGTTTTGGAAGGTGACTTTCGACAACACATCACCACCATAGCACCACTAGTATTAGTCTCTGCAACGCCATTATTTCTCGCCTCGTACAAAACCAAATTTGATCGAGTTCCGAAAGAAGGTTTTATCATTCAAACAAGGAACTGGTGCTCGCGCCAGCATTGTTAGACATGTGCTTCGAGTCTGTAGATAAACAAACAAAAAAGAATCTAACCACATAACATGAAAACTTCGGACGTGTGTTCATTTGTAAACTAACCACACTGTGAATACTGCTGTAGTTACAGGGATGTCAAACATATAAAATCTACTGATTTTGCAGGCATGAGAAATCTGAAAATGAGAAAACTATAGTCCGAATGAAAAAGCAGTCTTCCATATGAAATCTGAAACTCTACAATTTTTGGATTATGTTATCGGAATATACATAACATAGTCTAGTCACCATAGTCATTAGTCACTAATCCAGTTGATAAAACAAGCTTGGTTTCTTATTCCTATGCAATCTAACACAAAGATTAATGTAATATAAATTGAATTTGTATGTTGTCAAAAAAAAAAAACAATAAACTGAATTTGTATATAGAGTTATGATAATTCCACAAAAACATTTCGTCACCATATATCAAAACGCGCGGTCATCTTCACATTTTAATGACGTCACTCATCAGTGGAATTTAGGGTTTTAGCTCTATACACTCGCAATCAAAATCTACTCCCCGACTTACTCAGCTCCGTCGCTAACGCCGTCGGCATCACATTAGCCTTCAACGCCGTTGGTTTTACTCTTCCCCCTGCAGGCAAGCTCCTTCGATTTTCCTCTTAGTCCAAACTTGCTTTCGCATCTCTCTAGCGATTTCGTTAATAAGCATCAGCTTTTCTCCCTTTTCGATCGATCCCGAAGTAGATCTTTTATCAAGTATAGATCTTTATTGCATCTCTGTGATTTTGAAAACCTTAATTTTTGTCAGTATTTTGATTTGGGTTCGTCGAGATTTCCATTTCGTGATGAGTTCTGTAATAGAAATGTAGAAAGTGACACTCTTTTTTTTGTGTGTGTGTGATGTTAGGATTCTCATCTGAGAGAGACTAGGGAGCAATGGGTTGGAAAGCTGCTGAGAAACTCATCAGACACTGGAAGATACTTCGTGGGGATAATGTGAGGATTCCCTGTTTCACTTCTGGTGCTTGTTTAGTTTGGTTTGGTTTCGTTTGATGTGGTCTTTGATCTTCTTTTTTTTAGGTAATGATAATTCGCGGGAAAGATAAGGGCGAGACTGGAACCATTAAGCGTGTCATCAGATCCCAGAATCGTGTCATTGTTGAAGGAAAGAATCTGGTGAGTCTGTCTTGAATCATTGTGTGTTCTGTATATATATTGTTTGCTCAGTTTTTTGCGTTGAGAAAATGAATGTGTAAGCTCTTTTTTCCCCTTGATTGCGTGTCTGGAGTATGAACTAGTACTGAATCAGGCTCATATCAATAGCTTAACACTAACCATGGACTTATCAGTCTTAATTTGATTCTTGTCTTTAACTTGAAGCATCAATCGGTTGGTACAAAAACTCAGAAAGCGGGTCTAATTCTATGGATTTGGCTATTCACGGAGACTCTGTTTGCTTACAGCTTGTGTATTATTTTTGTTCTGATGATTTTTTTTTCTTCTGTATTCTCAGATCAAGAAGCATATAAAGGGAGGTCCTGATCACGAAGGTGGGATTTTCACGGTAGAGGCTCCTCTTCACGCCTCAAATGTCCAAGTTGTTGATCCAGTCACCGGGTATGTATTGATCTCCGTTTCTTACCACTCTCATCAATTACTCTTTTGCTCAAAGCGAGAGATTTCTTATTTGTCTATCATCTTTTTCTACTTCAGGAGGCCTTGCAAGGTTGGTGTAAAGTACCTAGAGGATGGTACAAAAGTAAGAGTGGCCAGAGGCACAGGCACATCTGGTTCCATAATTCCTCGCCCAGAGATCCTAAAGATAAGGACAACACCAAGACCCACTACCGGTACGTAGAAGCTCAATCTCTCTCTCTCTCTAAACATGGCATTTTTTACTTGTAGAATTTTGGGTGGAGTCAATAGTGTTCGTTTGCTATATATCTGAAACCTATGTCTTACATGTTCAGATAACATCTCACTATGCGCATTTCAGCTCTCTATAGGATTTGGTTATAGCTTGCTTTTCTTACAGAGGATCTTTCATTGCTTGTTTCTTTTGTTTGCAGCTGGCCCTAAGGACACACCAATGGAGTTTGTTTGGGAGCAGACATATGATGCTAAAACAGGAAAGGGCATGCCTGATCTTTGAGTAACCTTCTTCCTAAAATGTTGCTGCTCCTAGAAGAATTTCTTTTTACATCCGTTACTGTTTGATTTAGTTCAAAGATCTGAGAAATGAGATGCTATTGAACAAGCTTTGATTCCTTTTTTCGCTACTCTTGTAAACGTTTTCAGAGTGCCAAATAAAACCATATGGGGAGAAAAGATTCGCAGTACACAAAGCTTCAGCATTGCATACCTGTATTAAGAACTACACAAAAAAGCAAAATCTATAATAAGTCTACAAATCATGTTGTTCTTAGGTTTATTCAACCACATAACTAAATATAAAACTCTAAAAATCGGTTAATAGTACTGCCCAATTTGAAAGGAAAAGCAATTTGTTTTTCTTTGGGTCCACAATAAATGAAAAGGAAAAATTCGAGGACTGATATGTAAATAGATCCGTCTTGTCTTGTTAATAAAGAAAACTCTCGAGGAGGTTTTTTATAAGATCCAAAAGCAGCTCAGAGGGAGACGACGGAACTGATTTCAGCTGAGATTATGGAGAGATTACAGCGAATCTTCGGCGCCGGTGGCGGTTTGGGTCACGCATCGCCTGATTCTCCGACTCTCGATACGTCGGAGCAAGTTTACATCTCTTCTCTCGCCCTCCTCAAGATGCTCAAGCACGGTACCAATCATCCATCCTCAGCTCCAATTTTACTTTCTTCGTGCTTAGGGTTTCTGATATCTTTCGCTCTCCTGTGATTTCCACGAACTCTTATGGTTTCTAAGATTATCGATCTGTTTGTGGATTTGAGTAGAGAGATTCGAAGAAATTATTGGAAAATTTTTCGTTGTTTTGATTTTGGTGATGGTGGTGGTGGCTACAGGAAGAGCTGGAGTTCCTATGGAAGTAATGGGATTGATGCTTGGAGAGTTCGTGGATGAGTACACTGTTCGCGTAGTGGATGTTTTTGCTATGCCTCAGAGTGGTACTGGTGTTAGCGTTGAAGCTGTTGATCATGTTTTCCAGACTAATATGCTCGACATGCTTAAACAGACCGGAAGGTAAGCTCTTATTCTTGTCCACACCCATGTAAAAGTTTACACTTTTTATAGAATCTATGTACACTTGGTGAGTCTTATTTGAGTTCATGTATTTGTGTTTCAGACCTGAAATGGTGGTGGGTTGGTATCATTCACATCCTGGGTTTGGATGCTGGCTTTCTGGTGTTGATATTAATACTCAGCAGGTAATGTATTGTTTTTGCTCAGTTTCATACTTGGTCCAATTCAATCTCTTTGTGTGAAAATGCACTGCTCCTACGCTATAGAATGTGTTCCCCCTTGTGTCCTGTACCCTGTTGTGGTTGGGTTTCTATTGTAGAGTTTGTATATTAGACTTAGGTGTCTGTATAGTTTGGATTGGATTGGTGTATGCTCATTGTTGAACATCTTGTGTGCTTTTGTTAGAGTTTTGAAGCTTTGAACCAGCGAGCTGTGGCTGTGGTGGTTGATCCCATTCAAAGTGTGAAGGGGAAAGTAGTGATTGATGCGTTCCGCTCGATAAACCCGCAGACCATTATGCTTGGGCAAGAACCTCGTCAAACAACGTCGAACCTTGGGCATCTGAACAAGCCATCGATCCAGGTGATGGATCACAATAGTAAAACGTGTTTTTTTTCCAAAGATGGACAAAGTAAAAGGATGACTCTGATACGTCCTTTTGGATACTATTATGCAGGCTTTGATTCATGGATTGAACAGACACTACTACTCAATAGCCATCAACTATAGGAAGAACGAGCTCGAGGAGAAGATGTTACTTAACCTCCACAAGAAGAAATGGACCGATGGTCTGACGCTAAGACGCTTTGACACTCACTCCAAGACAAACGAACAGACTGTGCAGGTAATAATAGAACAATGGGGGTATTTCACTATCGTTTTATTTGTTTAAACATGTCTCATCTCATGTTCATTGACATTGTATCCCTGGCTTTTAACAGGAAATGTTGAGCCTGGCTGCCAAATATAACAAGGCGGTACAAGAGGAGGACGAGTTGTCACCAGAGAAACTGGCGATCGTGAATGTGGGAAGACAAGATGCAAAGAAGCATCTGGAAGAACATGTTTCCAACTTGATGTCATCCAACATTGTTCAGACACTAGGCACCATGCTTGACACTGTTGTCTTCTAGATAACTTCTTCCCTTTACCAGCCACGATTACTCTGCTTCACTCAGTTTGGCTGGAAATTTGAGTTTCGTTCTTCTGCATCACTTTGATTTCTGTTGAATCAACTCTTTATGACTCATCTCCTAGCAAGCATCTTATAAGATTGTATTGTACTATGTGATTTCGTTCTTTCATTAAGGCCATGGATTGATTTCTATTGTTGCATTTATTCAGATTTATATTTTCTCATTTTAGAATATGAACTGCAACTTTGAGTGTTTGCACTTTAGATAAACTCGTAATTGGGTTAAAAAAATGGTTGGGTTGAGAACTAAACTGTGGGGCTCAAAGTTTCAAAATGTGAGGTATCAAAACGTGTAAAGGATAAAGGAATTACCCCCAAATCTCTTCGTTGTATTCCACAGCAAAATATACAAGAAACTGTGCTACGGGTTGTGAAGACAGGAAGTTCATGTTAAGAAGCAAAGTAGAAACCAAAACGAGATCCAAAGACTAAGCTTTCAGCATTCTTCGTGCATCAAACAAGTCCAGCTATGAAACCAATCATTCAAACAGAGCACAGTGGTTTTGGGACGAGACGACAAATCCTTTGATGTGTATAGGGGCTGCTCAAAACTCGGTGTCGAAACAAGTCATGAACACTTTTGAGACCATGGTCCTTGCAAAAGGGATGTAGCTCAAACTGTACCTGCAGTACAAGATGAATGACAGTTTTTGTGATTAACTCAGAAACCATATAAGTAGGATTCGGTTCACCAATGGATTCTTAGCTCGAGCTAATAATATGTTTCGAAAGAGTAAATTATGTAATTGCATTATGGCTGCAGGCAAACAACTAGAAAGCTATAGAAGTTAGTATACCATATAAGACCAGAGAACTCGAGAATGATAGCAAGTAGCGTCAGCAGCTTGTTACGAACCTGTACAGTAAGAAAAATGGCAGATGTAACAATTAACAAAGGCGTTTTCACTCCCTAGTCTTTAACTTTTATCATAGTAAACCTTTAATATGTTCAATTTTATTTTCTATGCAGTAGATTGAACTGAGAAACCAAACTTACATAGAGAGCGCAAAACAAGGCAATGATAATGCTGGCTAGATACAAAGCAGTAGCGTAGATGCGAGCTGGGTCAAGCATCATTGTCACCTGCCTCTGTGGGCCTATAAGGAATGCTGTGCTGCCATACAAAAACGACAAGGAACTTAAAATCTATGAGCAGGCAGAAAAATATATGGAGAGAACTTTTTCCACACAGAACTAAACTAAAAAATCAATACAATACGGACCTCCCAAGCGCCATCAAATTTCCCAGAGTGAATGTGACGCCAAACTTGACCGGATTGAAGAAAACAAGCATTGACTTCATTGTCGAACATGTAAAAAGAGAAAGAGTTAGGAGACAAAACTACCAAAAGAAGGAAACTTTCCACAGAGGCAAACAAAGTTTTTAAAAGGTCACACACATATGATGAGAAGAAAATGATTCCTTTGAATGCAGGCACTCAGGCAGGCTAGTTCATGGATAAGAGTTGTACTGTACTTACCAAAAGAGTACATGCCAAGCCAGCTGACAAGCAAATCGCAAATCCATAGAATCTCTGTTCTCATGGAAACAGACGGAGAGAACATAGCATATTAGCTGAAGATAAAAACCCCAATTCAAGACACTCAACAGATGTGTAAACGAGATTACACATTAACAAAACCAAAAGTACATATCTTTCCTACTAATCAAACTTTTATCTAACCACATTCCAGCAAATGCGATCATCATTCTCCTCTCTAGTATTATCAATTATTCTGTGCATGAATGTCAACATTGTGTGACTTAAATCGAAATTATGAACACTTTATCTCTAAGGGAACAAACACTTCTCTAATACGATTCAGATACACATAGTGCTCACGAGCTCAACTTCATTACGAGATATACAAAGAAACAGCCAAATGCAGATGACTTGATCCAACCAAGTAAAAACAATTAGTTAGTTAGTAAACCTGTTTGGTAGTCAAAGCGCAATTGCGATTAAGATCTTCCATGAATGAGAGAGAGCTTTCTTCTTCGGCAGCTCGTTGCTCGTCTTCAACCTCCATACCCACCAGCATCTTCATCTTCTCAAAAGCCTGATTCATCTTATCCATCCTCTCTCTCTCTGTGGTCTAAGCTCTTCTTTACTAGTTGTTTGTGTTAGATCTAGTGCTTCTTCGTCTCGGATTGTGACAGCAGAACTGTAAGTATGGTCTCGGATCTCTCTGCACAATTACGCCATGTATCGAGCAGAAAAGGAAAGGGATGGTTTTTTTTTCTTCGTCCGTGGTTCGTTGGAGGAGACGAAGAAGGACCCGTTGGGCTTTTTCACCTCAAAATATAAGTGGGCTAATGTTTGGATCCATTAAAGGCTGTATATTTTGTTCAATTAGTCTATGATTATTTTGTAAAAAAAAAAACTCTATGATTTAATTCCTATAAAATTGATTTTTATATTATTTAAAATCATAAAAGTCAAAAGATTTTTTTTCCTTATTCCTAAATAACGTTTTCTTCTTTTTTTTTCCAAATAAAATAGTCAATACCTGTTATTTGTCTATATATATATATGTCATAAAACTAAATGTTATTGAATTATTTTGTATATATGTTAAGAAATTATACACTAACTACAGTGAAACCTCTATAAATTAATAATGTTGGAACTACATCAAAACAATAATTTTTTATTAATTTATAGAGATACTAATTTATCGAGATACTAATTGAACCAAAAACTCAATTGGGATTATGAAATTATATTAATTTATAGAGATTTTTAGTGTATATTAATTTATAGAGTATTAATTTAAAAAGGTTATACTGTATACTTAAATATATTTGATTAGTGTACTTCTTTTTGTCTAAAAACGTTTCTGGCTCTTACCTAGTTACCTATCCCCATCTAATACGTTTGAAGTATAGGAAAAAAAAATATCTAAAAGCAAAGAGAAGATGGTATTTCTACCTTTTGCAATGTAAGTAAGCACAAAGAAACAAATCATGTTCGAACGTAATAAATGGGCCAAAATGAAAGCCTGGCAAAGAAACAAAATCAATTGAATGAAAATTTGGAGTCCGGACTCGGCCGTTTTAAAGAGCGAGACCCACTCACCATTCTCATTCGTCTGTTCTTCCTCACACTCTTCTCCCCATTGCTCACTAAGTACTCAACAGTCTCCGTTGTTTCATCTTCCGATTCTCCGTCCTTTTACTCTGTAAGTTCTTCATCGCAGACGTGGATCGCTCCTTCCGTACACATTACATGCTCGATTTCGTTTTCTCTTCGTCGGAACATTGACCTAAAAGTTCCTGTTTTGTAGTTTTTTTTTTAATTTTTGTTTCGTGTCCGTTACGAGGTTGGCCTTCATAGTGTTTCTGCTATTAGGTTTCTTGTTCGCTAAGTGCTGCTTAGTCGTTGCTTGATCGGAGTCTTTCACAGCGAAAAGCTCTCGACTTTTTGAGTTTCGCCGCATGTTTGTGGCTTGATCTAAACTTTTAATTATGATTGGTGACTGTTGGCTTTGGTTTGATTCACAGGTTGGTTCGGTATGGGTTCACGGGGTGATAAGGGAAAGAACGTCTCTTCTTCTGGTGGCTCTACTAACCCAAAGGTTGAACAGCTGACGAAAGGCTTTTCAGAGACGAAGCTGGGTCCTCCTTCACAAGACGATGGAGGAGAGTGGGAAGTCATCTCGAAAAGGAACAAGAACAAGCCTGGAAACGCTGCTGCTGGGAAATCATGGGCTACGACTCCTAACCAGAACCCTCCTAGAGCGTGGGGTGGTCAGCAGCAACAAGGGAGGGGTAATAATAATGGCTACGGAAGAGGAAATGCCAAAACTTGGGGAACGCAAGTCTCTACTGGTCGCGGAGCTGGTCGTGGACAAGCAGCAATGAACAGAGGGTATGGTGCCCCGCCACCTGCTGTGACTCGACCTCCTCTGGAAGGAGGATGGAACTGGCAGTGTAGAGCGGGTGCTGCTCAGCACATTGTTACGGAGGAGGTTCCGGAGGTGGATGATGATGATGTGGATAATGTTTCTGAGGGAGAGGAGGATGATTGCGATGCTTTGGATGATTCTGATGAAGACCTCGCGAGTGATGACTATGACTCCGATGTGAGTCAACAAAGCCATGGGACAAGGAAGCAGAATAAGTGGTTTAAGAAGTTTTTCGACAGCTTGGATAGCTTGTCTATCGAGCAGATAAACGAACCGCAGAGGCAGTGGCATTGTCCAGCTTGCCAGAACGGGCCTGGTGCGATTGACTGGTACAACCTTCAGCCGCTTCTAGCTCATGCGAGGACAAAGGGAGCTAGACGTGTTAAGCTCCACAGGGAACTGGCTGAAGTTCTAGACAAGGATCTGCAGATGAGAGGAGCGTCTGTCATTCCATGTGGTGAAGTTTACGGGCAATGGAAGGGTTTGGGTGAGGAGGAAAAGGATCATGAAATTGTCTGGCCCCCAATGGTCATCATTATGAATACTAGACTGGACAAGGACGAGAATGATAAGGTGAACTTCTTCTTCTGTCTTTTTGACCTTTGTTGACTCACTTTCTCTCATAGGTGGAAAAAAACTAACAATGTTGTACATATCAGTGGCTAGGCATGGGCAACCCGGAGCTGCTGGAATACTTTAACGAGTATCCTGCTATTAGAGCACGCCATTCCTATGGTCCACAGGGCCATCGTGGGATGAGTGTTCTCATCTTTGAGAGCAGCGCCACTGGCTATTTTGAGGCTGACCGCCTACACAGGGACTTAGCTCAGAAAGGGTTAGATAGAGACGCCTGGGACCGTCGCCGCAGTTGGTTTACTGGAGGTGTTCGCCAACTATACGGCTTCCTTGCGACCAAGCAAGATTTGGATGCATTCAATCAACACTCTCAAGGTTCTCTCTCCCTTACAAATTATATGTTTGAAGTCTTCTTGATTAAAGAGTTTTGTCCGTCCTTGTTTAAATTCTATGTATTTTTTTGTAGGGAAATCGAGGCTGAAGTACGAGATGAAATCGTACCAAGAGTATGTTGTGAAGGAGCTGAGGCAGATCGCTGAAGACAATCAGCAGCTAAACTGGTTCAAGAACAAGCTGACAAAACAGAACAAGCACGCCAAGGTGCTTGAGGAGTCGCTGGGAATATTGAGCGAGAAGCTGCGTAAAACTGCAGCAGATAACCGTATCGTGAGACAGAGAACAAAGATGCAGCATGAGCAGAACAGAGAAGAGGTACGTTTTTTTCTCTCCGAAGACACACAATGTTTGAATTAGTACTTACTGATACACTTTTTTGATGAACTTGATCCGGTTGTTTGAAGATGGATTCACAAGACAAGTTTTTCAAAGAGTCCATCAAGCAGATACATGAGAAAAGAGACGCAAAGGAAGAGAACTTCGAGATGCTGCAGCAGCAGGAGCGTGCTAAAGCTGTTGATTTGCGAAAGAGGTAACGTATACAAACTTGCAGAAATCCTCTGCGGTTTTGGTGAATCACAAGAGTAACTAAATTCTTCTTATGCAGGGCTGAGGAGCTGTCCAGCTTCATCGAATGTCAAGAGAAAGAGATGAAAGAGTTCGTGGAGGAGAGGGAGAAGCTGATAGAAGAGCAGGAGAAGAAGATGGCAGAGTTGAAGAAAAAGTATTTCGAGGGGATGCTTGATCTAGAGAGGGAGTTTGATAAGGCGTTGGAGCAGCTCATGAGCAAGCACGGCCTCCACGATGCAGATGACACAGAAGACTACTAGCTAGCTTTCATGTTGGCGAGAGATTGGAGCAAAGACTAGACTCAATCTCAGTAGGGATAATAATAATCATCTAAGGAGATTTTAAGACACTATTATTCTCCATTTTCAGTAAGACGGCTAAGGAGTCGTATTTTGTGACCAAAACCAAGTTTGAATGTTTGATATCAAAGTTTAGGCAAAAACGAAAAGGTGTTCTATTTAAAGTTTCGAAATATGTGGGGGAAATTAAAGATAATTTACTTGTTGGGGGCGATAATAGTAAAGTTATCTAAAATATAGGGGCCTTAAGTGCAATAATAGATATTTAACACGTTGGGGTGATAATAGTAAAGTTATCCAAACTATAAGGGCCTTACGTGCAATAATGTTGACAAAGACAATGCTGTGTCATCGTGTTACTTTGCATAACATTGGAAGAGCATCGTCACACGACTCAATGTCTTGTAGTATTTATTTATTCTGATTTTACAATCGAAAATAAAAATAAAATATTTAAAATCTCCGTTAAATATCTCTCTTTCTCCACCCACTGCTGAATCTAACAAATCTCCTCGACGAATTCACATCTCAGCTGAAATCCGCCGTATACGTAACGGAAAGCATCTCGATCAGCTAACATGGCCCCGCCGGTAGTACAAACGGCGGCGGTAGCAGAGGCTGCTGGCGGCGGCGATGCTCAGCCGCAGCAGCAGCAGCAGCAGCGAGGGTTTGGTTCCACGGTATCCGGAATCATAAGGATCGCAGTGTTCTGGTACTTTGCCTCAAAGTTCTTTTCGCCTAAGCAGAAACCGATGGATCCTTCTCAGCCTCATCACCTCATGACCAATCTCTTCCACAAGGGTGAATCATTGGTAATTAATTAAACTGCGCTTCTCATTAGTCTTAGAGAATTAGGATTATCAAAGATTTGATTTTTGTTCATAAATGCTAGCTACTTGAGTTTTGATTCTTAATGCAACCAATGAATTGTTTTTTTTTTTTTCTGTGTGCAGGATATGTGGTTTTATCTTTCAGAGCAAGAGAAGTTCAGTGACTTTAGCAATGAAGGTGCGCTTTATTGGCATGAGACTAATATACCTTATGCTGTATGGACACCAGAGAGTATCAGGACAAAATCACTCAAGTATTATCCATCTGAGGTAATATAAAAGAAGTCAGATGCTTGTTCACTGTTTAGTATCTAATCCAGAACTATATTAAGAAGCTATGTTGTTCTCTGTTCCAGACACTACAGAATAACGGAAGTCTCTATGCGCATGTCTTCTTTGCTCGATCTGGATTCCCTATAGACCCCAGTGATCCTGAATACCAACCTCTGAATAGTTTTAGCAGGACTCACCGTAAGACCTGTCTCAAAAAGCTGTTTCTTTTTTACAAAAAACTTAAGGTTTCTGTATTTGCTTAATGGGACTGGCCTTTTTTTTGATATTTCAGCTGTTGCGACTTACTTTCAAAAGCGAAAAGAAAATAAGAAGAAGAGCCTCTTAGGTAATGCTAAAGACTCTGTTGAATCCCAACCAGAAGCTGAGGTATGCATACCTTTGCGGAAATATTGCGTAGAGTTTTTATGTTATTGTCTTGTATTCTGATGAATTTAATATTTTGTAATAATGAACTAACGTGAAACTTACTTCGTAGAAAGTAGTTGATAAGAACTCAGAGGTCAAGGAAGAAGTCCCTGTGGAGTGGGTATCCCTCTGGAAACCGAATGTCACGATTAACCTGGTCGATGATTTTACTCAGTAAGTCATTGTGGTATTTTGTGTAGTATAAAAAGTCTGTGACTCCAGAAACAAACATTGCATACCAAAATGAAATAATAAAGATAATAATGATGGATCCAAAATATCAACTATGGCCATAAGCCTATAACCTTAACTCTTAAGCGATCATTAAGTGATCACAGGTGAGAATACATAAAAAGACATTGGCAGTTGATGGCATACTTGATTTACTTTTTGGCTGTTTGTCAATATTGCATTAAATATGACTCCATACTGGTTGACTAATACTCTGCTTTCAATTTTGTTACAGCTATTCACAGAATGGTGTACCACCAAACATCGCACCCCGTATCCTTTTATTTCTTTTGTAAAAAGGATTAAATACTTAATAACTATTTAGGTTTTACACAACTCTCTTGGCATATGTCTACTTGCCCAATAAGTTATATGTTGTACTTAACTTTAGATTTACAGACTTGCTGGTAGAACCTAGCACGGGAAATTACTATCCTACAATTTACTTCAATGAGTTTTGGCTGCTAAGGGACAAGATGATTCCAATGAATGAGACAGTCTCAGAAGTACCACTTGAGCTTGAAATAAGCCCCATAAGCATGATGAAGTGGCAGCTGTTTCAGCAAGTTGATCAGTCTTTCCAGATGCAGCGTAGCTATGGAAGCATGCTTGATGGTGAATCTGACGAACTTAAGGTAATTCTGGTCCTTTATGTTTCACATGAACCTACGATATGGTGTTCAGTTTTTGAATAGATGATGTTTATCGTTTTTTATACACATTCTTGGTTTCTTCCTGGAGCTGATTGTAGTTTTTGTGTTTCCAGAGGGTGTTTTTGGAAGGAAATCCCTATCTGTTGGGCATCACGATGTTTGTTTCGATGCTTCATTCTGTGTTCGACTTCTTGGCGTTCAAAAATGGTAATTTAAGACCCAATAAAATAACAGCCTCTTTCTTAACGTTTATTGGTCTTGACTTATCTTGTTGCTTACCCTGTAGATATCCAGTTCTGGAACAAAAACAAATCTATGGAAGGATTGTCTGCAAAGTCTGTTGTACTGAACTTTATCTGTCAGTTTGTCATCTTCCTCTACCTGCTTGACAACGACACTTCATGGATGATACTGGCCAGTTCCGGAGTTGGTGTCTGCATTGAATTCTGGAAAATAGGGAAAGCCATGCGCATAGAGGTACTTGTAATATTTACACATTTCATATCTGATGTTGTTACTTTGCATATGATGAACCTTGTCAACGATTTCAACCTCAACAGGTTGATCGAAGTGGAATGATTCCAAGGTTGAGGTTCCACGATCGTGAGTCCTATGCAAGCAATAAAACCAAGGAGTATGATGACATTGCCATCAAATTCTTATCCTATGTGCTCCTCCTCCTTGTCGTGGGGTTATCAATATATTCTCTCGCTTACGAACGCCACAAGAGCTGGTATTCGTGGATCCTGTCTTCACTAACAAGTTGTGTCTACATGTTCGGTAAACACCTTCACCATCCTCAAAAAAAAAAAAACTGTTGAGATTCTCTCATTGTGAAAACTGTTCTGATTTTGGGATTGGTTTGTTTGTGTTTGTAGGTTTCATCATGATGTGTCCTCAGTTATTCATCAACTATAAGCTAAATGTTACGTGTGGGTATTGGATGAAGTAAGATAAGAGCAAGTAACCTTGGTTAATTAAAAGTAACCATAGTCTAGTTACTTTATGGTTTAGTTACTTTATCTATATATTAGCTGGTGAGATGGGGAGAGATTTTTATCGAGAAATTAGAGAGTTGTTGCAGAGAGATAGTCATAGTTTCTTTCTTTGTATAACATTTCCGATCAATAAGAA
This sequence comes from Brassica nigra, assembly GCA_016432835.1. Taxonomy (NCBI): domain Eukaryota; kingdom Viridiplantae; phylum Streptophyta; class Magnoliopsida; order Brassicales; family Brassicaceae; genus Brassica; species Brassica nigra. The sequence continues at coordinate 6,205,321 of CM028247.1, read as the reverse complement.
CGTATCTCAACTTTGATTATGAGTTTTGTTACCTTTTGAGATCCAAATCGTAACAAAGTGGTATCAGAGCCGTTCGATTCCGGAGAACCCATGTCGAAGAAAGCTGAAATCGATGAAGTGCAGGAACGTCTGCAACATGGCATGAGGAGGATGAGACCGTTGGTTGCGGAGCAACAACCGGAAAGGGACAGAGTGGAGTTCCCGAAGCCGGCCATGGTTGTCCGAGAGCGGTGGAGCAGATCCTCATACCAGAAGCATATGGAGAAGCGCTTAATCGAAATCGCTTTGGAGAGAGGGATGTCGATGGAGGAGATAGAAGAGATCCGAGCCTTGGTGAACTATGACAGGCCGGTGAGGACGCTTGAGGAGGAAAGGAAGGCTCGGGTGGAAATGTTGGAAGAGTGCAGTCGCATGATTGATCAATGGGATGAAGAAGATGATGCGAAGAAAGCACATACGGAAGAAGAGACGATGGCTGTCGGAGGATCCAAGGAGAGTTTCAGTACGAACCCAAAACCCAATCATCGGAAGGACAGAAAGGAGAACGATCTGTCGTTTCTGGTTACACAAAGGAACGACGAAGGATGGGCACAGAGGTTTGGAAACTCGTTTTCTGGGTTCAATGAGAATAACTCCAGAAGCTTGGCTGGTAGAGTGGAGCAGTACTACGAGAGGGGTAAGCTCACAAAAGACGAGTTTCATGAGTTTAATGACAAGCAACATAAGGAACACAAGCAAGAAGAAGGAAAGCAAGCGGAAGCTGATATGGATGATTCCGATCTGGGTCATGTTGAAGGATCGACGCACAATGGTGAAACCTTAATTTGTTGGGATCAAAAAGTGGAGCCATACTTTGAGAGGGTTAAAGATCCAAGAGAGGAGTTGCTTGAGCCCAAGAAGGAGAAGTGTGCCCACCATGTGTTCGATCAAATGTCTGAGGGAGGTGTAAGAGTAACAAGGAAGAGAAAAAGATGGAAGGAACTTTTTCTAGATATTGAAAAGCATTTGGAGGATACTTTAAGATATGAAGATAATGTTAACTGGGAGATGCTAGGAGTACAAATGGAGAACACATCTTGGAGACAAAGGAAAAGTTTGTTGGAGTGGCTTAACGGAGTTAGCCTGTCGACTGAGTGCACAACCGTCAAAGAATTGACGGAAATGGCTGCTCGTGTTCAGGAAGGAGAAGAAGACAATGACAGAAACTGCAAAGATTTTTGGGGCTTATGACAGGTCAAAACGATGCAAGAAGACCAAAAGAGGATTGCTGAGTGTAATGACGAGATGGATGCATCATCATGTGGGAAAAACTGCTGAGAAAGTGAACAAAGAGACAAGTGAAGAGATGGAGATAAGCACTGATCAGTTGATTGGACAGAGGTTGCTGTCGCTGAAGATTACAGTGAAAAGCAGAGGAGTAAAAGGCTGCAGCAGCATAGGAAGAAGCATTTCAAGTCTATCAAGGAGGATCACTGTAGGAGTATGAGAAAAGAGAAGAGGGAGTATGAAATGAAGAGAGGCAAGCTTGAATTAGAGCAACTGAAGCTGATGCAGGAATTTGATAAAGCTCTGAAGAGACTGAAGAAATGGATGAAGCATAAGTTCAAGCAGAAAAATCAGAAGGAAAGTATGAAGCTAGATGGTGCAGTGATGAAGATTAAGAGATTGCTAGCTGTCACAATGAAAAAGAGAGCAGAGCTGAGGTTTCAGTGTATGATTCAGGGAACGCTTCTCTCACTCTTTAAGATAGGATGGACGAAGACCTTGTGGAATTGGAAGAAGCATAAGATCAATTATATGAGACAGAATATCAAGAGTTTCATGACTGCAAGGTTTGGTGATCATAAGGTGAATTTGAGAGATGCGAGAATGGGGTATAAGGTGACAAAGTTCAAGCACGAGCTAGAGACTGTGCAACTGCTGCAGGGACGTAAAGAAGGGGCTTAAGCTTCCGAAGTGGATGAGGCGTAAGCTCAAACTCAGTCACAGCTTAGAGTGCAATCATCCCATAAATCTCTTAAAAGCATGGAGTGTGCAATCAAAGAAAAGACCTTCAGGTTACAATATTGCTGTTGTGTGGAACTTAAAGCGAGGACTTGATCTGTCTCGGAAGCAACGTAGGTACAAGCAAAGGTATAACAAGGATCAGTGGCTGCATAGGGTGGAGAGAATGATCACTGCTAGTGCTGCTGGAAAAAAAATGTACCTGCTGCTACAGAGACATGGAGGCTATGAACAAGTGATTAGCTGCGAATGGGATCCAGGTGGAGCAGGTTCTGGTCAAGCAGAAAAGGTGAAGAGAGTTGGCACTGATGAGGACACCCTGTTGTTGGGTCATTACCAAGCAACAAGGCTGATAAGATCCACCATTCGAGCTATAAAAGCTACAGACAGTGGTACAAAGCGGAGGTTCATTGGGATTCTGCTGTTTGAGACCTTGATGGAAGCGAGCTGTGAAATTCGGAAGGAAGGTGGAATCAATTTCAGGGCCATGGAATTGTACAAGGTCACAGAAACTGTCATTGCAAAACATCTAGAAAAATCTGCAACTGGGATAGAAGATGTGAAAGGTGTGAACTTCTGGTTCAAGACGAGGGAGAAGTGTCGAGACAAAGACAAGAGCATCCCAACACCAATAGCAAGGCAATATGAGCGTTTAGGAAACAATCGGGATAAGGTCAGGTGGGAATTATTTTTCAGTGTCTGTTTGGCTAGGAAGGTATGGGAACCAGGAGGGTTGTTTGCACACCAGTTAACAGTGACGCAGCAAAGAAGCACCAAAGTGGCAGTAAAAGTGTTGAAGATACAGGAAACAACAGTTTCTTTGAAATCATTGCATCTGCTCTGCCTTACTTCACTTATGAGATGTTCCATGTGCCAATACCACCAGAGATGACCTTCACGCTGCTTAAACAATATTGTGTTGGGTGTTGGAGTTACGGAGTTACAGCTTGTTGCGACACAATGAAAAAGAACGTCATCTACTGCGTTTTCAATTCTGGTTACTGGGTGAGAGAAAAGAGCAACTACAAAACATGCTTAGACATGAGGAAGAGCTGAGCAGGAGATGTGGTTCTGCCTTAAGCTACTTGAAGGCGATGATGCTAATCTGGAGAAAGCCATGGAGTGGGAAAAGGCATACTTCACTCGGGCTTGGAGCCAGTTCAAGGCTTTGGATTGTTACTGCAAGCTACACAGTGAACATATAGAGAATGAGAGTTGGCAGAAGGCAGTGTTGGTCATGGTAGAAAACTCTTTCAAACAGGTTCTTTTCTCCAACTCAAAGCAACAAGACGGTGCAAGCTATATGGCTATTCCATTTCTTCAAGCAGGGGAATGGGGATAGTCAGGATGATAAATGCTCATGGAATTGGAAGGTTGCTACCATAAGCTGTCACTTTGCTTCAACCTTGAGGACAAGGTTGATTTCAAAGAGGGAAGTAATGTTACGTGTGGGTATTGGATGAAGTAAGATAAGAGCAAGTAACCTTGGTTAATTAAAAGTAACCATAGTCTAGTTACTTTATGGTTTAGTTACTTTATCTATATATTAGCTGGTGAGATGGGGAGAGATTTTTATCGAGAAATTAGAGAGTTGTTGCAGAGAGATAGTCATAGTTTCTTTCTTTGTATAACATTTCCGATCAATAAGAACGTATCTCAACTTTGATTATGAGTTTTGTTACCTTTTGAGATCCAAATCGTAACACTAAAATCAGTGGCACATTTACCATGGAGACAGATGACTTACAAGTTCCTCAACACCATTATCGATGACCTCTTTGCCTTTGTCATCAAAATGCCGATTCTGCATCGGCTTTCCGTATTCCGAGATGGTGAGTAAAATCTAGCAATATACCATCTGCACTACTTTGTAATCACGTTTTAGAAACAAGCTTATATAATGAATCTCTGTTTCTCTGTGTGTTTTTCAGATGTGATATTCTTGATATACTTATACCAAAGGTGGGTCTACCCTGTGGACAAGACGCGTGTTAACGAGTTTGGTTTTGGAGGGGAGGATGAAACTGTAGAGAAGAAGTTGATCACCGAGAAAGAAGAAGAAGACAACAAGAAAACAAACTAATCTTCACCCTTCTTCCTTTTATCTATGTGATAGTTACAGTTTCTTAAATTTTTTGTTTTGTTTTTGCTTCCCTTTTTTTTATGTTAATGTTACCTTTCAAAAAAAAAAAACATTATAAGAAAAACTCAACTTCTGATTGTTTTCTTAAAAGTTATTAATGTCGAACTAATAAAAATTTCAGTAAAACAACAAAGTTTAGCCATTGGTTGCCTCATCAGGAAGAGGACACTCAAATTTGAGAGTATTCCTCATAGTTCTCCTGCCAATACCTCCATTGCCATTTCCTTTCCTCATCATTGCCACAAACTCTCCATAGTCTATTTGTCCATCCTACAAAAAGCAAAACAACCTTAAAATATTCTTCCAATCAAGAAGAAACAGTTAAAGAAGATCTTTTACTCACATTGTCTTGATCAATGTCTTTGATCATTTCATCAAGATGCGTATCGTTTATACCAAACTCTTTCCAAGCCTGTTGAAGCTCGTCAATAGTGATGTAACCACTTGAATCTTTGTCAAAGAAGGAAAACGCAGCCACTAGATTCTCTTCTCTCTCCAGCTTGTTCAAGTGGATTGTTGCAGCTAAGAACTCTCCATAGTCAATTGTTCCACTTTCATCAACATCAGCCTGATGCCCCCACACATACACAATGAGAAAGATGATAATAAGAATAGTGAAAAGTAATAGTAAAGAAGAGAGTTGTTAGTTAGTTACTGCGTGCAAGAGCTCTTGGATCTCTGATTCCATAAGCTCTGACCCAACACGTTTCATACTGTCTTTCAACTCTTCAAATGTAATGGTCCCACTGTTGTCTGTGTCTATCATCTTGAACAGTTCCTTGAGCCCACCGATCTCTTCCTCAGATAGCCTCTCTGCAATGACCCGTAATGCCATCTTCTTGAGTTTGTTCATTGCAGAGAACTTCTTCAGACGGGACACTACCACACAGTCCAATGGCTTATCTGGAGCAACCGTATCATCCACAATCCACGGGTGACCTGGAAAAGAAAGAAGAATTGAAATCACAACTTATAAAAGAGGGCTAAAGCTCAAAAGGCGAGAGAGAGCTTTACACAAGACTTGATGAGCAGTCAGCCGTTTCTTTGGATCGCTCTCAAGCATTTTCTTGATAAGATCCTTGGCACTCTCTGAAATGCTAGGCCAAGGATTGGTCTCAAAGTTGAGCTTTCCCTGTAAAATCTTTCTGAAGATGCCAATCTCACTTTCTGGATACAAAAACAGGACAAACATGAGAGTGTGTAACGCTGCCATTATAAAGAGATATAAAGAAAGGCAGTGGAAAGATCTAACCAGCCCAGAAAGGAGGGAAGCCACATAACAGAATGTAGAGGATAACTCCAGCGCTCCATACATCACATTCACGGCTGTAATGCTTATGTAAAACCTCAGGTGCCACATAGTATGCACTCCCAACTAGTTCTGAAAACGTTTCACCTGAGAAAACAAAAAAAAAAAACAAACTAACTAACTAATTTAACTAAAACACACACACAAACTCACAGCATTTGAGAGATAAGGATCTTAAGCAAGAGTTCAATGTACTTTCCCCAAACAATACCAAGTAAATTTTGCATTTACCATACTCAAGAACACAGAAACTTAGTTAGGAACACTTTAAGAACCATTTCAAGGTGTGACAGAGGTAACAATTCACAGTCTAATTATTAAGTCAACATCACTTAATAATCACACTGAAGTTCAGACCTGGTTTGCAGAAAACAGAGAGGCCAAAGTCGGTAGATTTAAGAGAAGCATCTTCATCACTAGAAGCGAACAAGAAGTTCTCAGGCTTAAGATCTCTATGCAACACCCCATGAGAGTGACAAGTCTCCACGACTCCAACAACGGTCTTGATGAGCTTAGCAGCTTCTCTCTCGCTGTAATGACCTTTCTTCACGATCCTATCGAACAGCTCGCCGCCCTCGCAGAGCTCCATCACGAGGTGCACGCTGTTGGAATCCTCGTACGTGTCTTGTATCCGGACGACGGTGGGGTATTCCGACAAGTGATGCATTATCTGTATCTCCCTCAAAACGTCGTCGTAGTCTTCTTGGCAAAGGAGCTTCCTTTTGGGTATGGATTTGCAGGCGAGGTTTTGGCCCGTCTGGTTGTGTGTGCAGAGGTAAGTGGTTCCGAATTGTCCTTGTCCCAGCACTTTGCCGAGAGAGTAATCGTCTTCCACGTTTTTGGTTTTGTAAGGGAGAACCCATCTGGTTCTTGGTTTGTTAGCCATAGTTTCAGAGTCTGATCCTTTTTTTTTCTTGTGGTTTAGTTTAAGCATAGGAGGAAGAGGAAGAAGAACAAAGAAACTGACAGAGGGAAGTGAAGAGATAAACCATTTCTTGACCACTTTTTATTACCATTAGTTAGCTTTCCATTTAAGTTTTGTCTTTTCAGTTTAAATGAAAATTAGGAAAGTAAATAGAGATTAAATGACTGAATTTAGTTGAAAATGTTGTCAACTAATGATTCGCAGTACCAGATATTTCATGGATTAATTTTGTATTTTACTGACAAAACATTAATTTATATTTTTATGTAAAGTTTTCAACTTCTGTCTAGGTATCCACGTGATTATTGCCTAATAGGTCAAGTGACCATTCCCTGTTTTACCCAAACCTACCTGATTTTTTATCTATAAAAATAAATATATTTTCATAACGTTTTGAATTTTCTGCAAAAATATCTAAGGGAATCATCTTTTGCTTTGAGAAAAAAAAACCAATTTTATGCAAAAACAAACCCGTGAACTCGACAACAATTTCCATAAATAAAACTTTTGTAAAATTATAGATTCTATAACAATCACTGATATGACAGTGGATGCCCACAAATACTTGTTGAACATTACTAATATCATTACAAGAGAAAAGAACATGCAAGAACCACGAGACTGTGATATGAAGTAGAGACGTCCACTTTGGTCTTGATTGAGATCATGTGGCTTTAATTATACTCCTTTTATCATTTCTGGTTCATAGCCGCCTATTCAAAGATGAAAGAAATTGAAAAAAATATGAGAAAGTTGTGGCATTATTTCAATAGATAAACATGAATGTTTGGAGTAGAAAACAAACCTTTTTGAGTCTTTCCATGACCTGGTCTTCATAAGCTTGATAACCAGCACCAACTATGTTACTCTGCGGTTCTGCTTCTGCAGATTTCTTAGCGGTTGTAAAATCGGTTTGTGCTGCTCTCTGAAGAGGTACAACTAGTAATGGGTTAGAGAGATCACCACACAATGTTCTCGTCGCTGCTACCTATAAGAAAAGAAACAATCCACGATTAGCTTCATTGTTGTTATATAAAGGAAATGAGAGAGACTAAGTTAACCATGATAACACTCACAGCTCCATCTTTAGTAGCCATTACAATAAGAGCGGAGCCTTTCTTCTTGGTACTCCTAATAACAACATCTTCAACCTCACCAAACTCTGAAAACACTTCTCTGAGCCTTCCCGCGCTATACCCTTCACCAATCGTTTCCCAAGAAACCTTCAACATTCTCTCTTTATCAAGCTGAACACTAGCTCCACCTCCACTTCTATCTTCTTCTCTTCTCTTTCCATCTCCACCACCACTCTCGGGGGTCTCAACAAACCCGCCTCTCTTCTTGGCATGTTTTGCACGTATCCTATCCACCTCTTCCTTAAGCTTCCTTGCGATTCTCTCCTCTTCATCATAAGGTCTAGCCGCATGACTAGGAGCAAAGCCAGCACGCTCCCTTTCCTCCAGATCAGACATCATCTTGCGCCTCTTGGAATCCACCTGCGATTTCTTGTGCTGTTTCTCACGCTGGATTCTAAGAAGATCATCAAACAGCTTTCGAGCTGTTTCGTCCTTGAGAACCTCGTAAGATGTCTTGATCCTCTGAAATTTCTCGTGAGCATCGGGATCATCTGGGCGTTTATCCGGATGCCAGACCAAAGCTTTCAACCTGTACGCTTTTGTAATCTCCTTCTCGCTAAGGTTCTGAGCTTCCTCTCCAGAGGGCAACCCTAGAACGATGTAATGATCCACAAACTCCTCCATTTCTTCCTCCTTTCGTCTAATATGACAGACCACCCTAAGTCCACCAGTAAAGAGTTAGTAATCTGAGAAGCTTGACACAACCCCAATTGCATTAAAACAGAAAAGATGCCAAGTGAGATGCAAATACTAAACTGGTAGTTTTAGGCTTTGGAACATCATAGAATGTACAAGCAAGATAAACCATAAAAAGAAACGCAATTCAGGGTCTTTTTCGCTCTCTAATACTACCAATCAATCAAAGTTATAAACTTGAATAACTTACAAAAACGTACCAGCCAATGAAGGAGGATAAAAGCAGATGGATATTTGAAGTTTTTACTTTTCAATTTTCAGAGGAATTTTTTCAAAAAGGTCTCTCTCCTTTAAGGTTCGTATCAGCATCAAGCAACAAAGACATGAGTCCAGGTTCTTAAAGCTGTTATGAACTAACCTAAAACATGGACTGTTTGTTTACTACACACTCACAAACACAAACCTCATCAAGAGATTTAGACTAACACACACACCCTCAGATTCTATCAGCCTGAAACGCATCACATCTATCTCGGATTAAATTGAAATCCCTAACCCTAGAACTTGAAGTTTCCTTCTCTTAGAACTATCGAGCAAGTTCAATCGGAGGAAAAGAGAAAATTACCGCTTGAGAAATCGTACCTTTGAGAGAATTGATCCCACGGAGGAGGAGGACGAAGAAGATGAATCAGTCGATCGCGTGATTCGTCGTGGATTGAAGAAGATTTTGAGTTTATGCTTTGCCAAGCTCGAAATTCTGTAATTCAAACAAATAAAAGGACAATTTAACAAATCTGAGAAACATTGAGGACCGAAGAAGAAAATATTGGATTCGTGGACATACACCAATATCTTTTAATGGCACCGTTTGAAGGGGGCTTAAGGCTTTTGCACAGCAGGCCCATTATTATGGACTACGGATTTGTCATTTAAACCAAACCAGCCGGTTCGTTTCGTATTGACGTCTGGAGGATTTATACAAAAGGAATGTGATTTCCTTTGATTATTTAACAAATAAACAATAATCCGAACTTAAATTTATCAGATAGAAAATATACGAGACCTCATAGAAAAAGAGAGAGAAAAGATTACTCAAGAACTTAATTGTTAAATAAGAGGAGTGGTCAGAGAAAATATACAGCAAACCACTACTATTAAAAGCGTCTCTCTCCACCTTGGGGGTATCATTTTCATGTAGATGATCACTTTCTACCTCTTCCTAAATAAACTTTCCAGATGCCTACTACCTCTTTCTTTTCCCTTTTTTGTTTGTTCAATTTTCTTTAAGCAGAAACCCTGTACAAGTCTCCAAAGGGATTCTTCTATGTAGGTGAATCGAGATCGTTTTTGATGAAACAAACGGTGCCTTGTGTATGGTAAAGCCTGTTTCGGTTTTGATTTTCTTATCCCTGAAGAGCTCGCACAGCGTCTGACATTTCCATTAGCTGCTGCTCCGCTTTGGCTTTCCAACTCACCAACTCTTTCAACGTTTCCTGAATATAAAAAACCACTGATGATTCTTAAAAAATGCACTCCTTAAAAATCATGTAATGGTAATGTGAAGCACTAGCAAAATTGCATGCATAAAAACTATCAAGAGATGCAAAATTGCATGCATAAAAACTATCAAGAGATGCAGTGAATGAAGCAAAAGCTATGAGATGATGGGAGTGTGGCAAAGTGACAGTATTTTCCAAAAGATGATCATCCAATTCAACTGACTAATGCTTCTAACATGTTTGACTACGTTACCTGAGAAATAATATTTGGGTCCTCAATATCTGATCTTGGACCTGCAGTCATCGAAGAACCTGGAGTCAACTCAGCTTTGTCCTGATTGGAGCTTCTGGAATCACCTCTGGTCATGCAGCTAAATAGGGAAAGCAAAAATATTAGACAAATCATAAAATATAAAACCATAAAGCCTACTCTTAGGAACCTGGAAACCAAGTAACCGCTCAAACCTCTCTGTCGTCCTCTGCATTTCGGAGTTGAGCACTGACTGCTCCTCAAACCACATATGATCCTGGAAAGAGCTTTTGCGAGCATTTGGTGGAAGCAAGTAGGTATCCGGCCTGACAGCCTCTGCCTCTGGTAGAGCATCGATAAGGTCAGTATCAACATCCCATGGTTCAAAACCGTCCCCAGTAAAATCATCCAAGTTGGTACTATGCAATAAATGTTCCCAGTTTTGAGGATCTGGACCGAAGGAGTTGCTCCCATTTGCCTGCCTACCGTTCTGCGAGTTTGAAATTCCCACCAGCTGCTGTTCTACTTTATCTTTCCACGAAACTAATTCCTTAACCATGCACTACATTAACAAAGAACAACAAAGAGGCGAGACACACAAAGCTTTATCAGGTTAAAATCATTCCTATGAAACAAGTTTCACACAAATTTGGTCCTAGACCTGTGTCGATGCCAACGAATTTGAGATCTCTGCAATTTGCTTATCAGTCTTTACCCTCCAACTCATAAAATCCTTGATTAATTTCTGTAAAGAAATGCAAACAGAAAAGTTTTGAAACTCTCAAACTATGCTCTATCTTCACATTCCTTGAACAAGCTAACAAAAAAAAAATGATCTCAAAAGGTCACCTCATTTGCATCAGAAGCAATAATTGGTAATTCTGGCTTGGATATATGTTTTTTTAAATCACTGCATACCGCAAAGAAAATAAGATTACATGTGTTCGCTTGACTACAAACAAAAGCAAAACTATTGAAAGCTTGCAAGCATATTATTACCTCTTCATTTTATCAATTTCTTCCCTAAGCTTTGAGGAGACAGCAGATGATTCTTTTGATGAACTCTGAATCTTCCACTGAGCTAGAGGAATCGAGTCCAGATCAGGAATTCCAGACTCACGTTTAATTAAGGCCAAATCAGATACAAGTTCTTTGATCTCCCTGCATACCACAAAGAATACGAGAATTTTCAAACTTCAGGGCAAGCAAATGCAAATACTGAAGCTCGGGATTATTGCAAGCATATTTTTTACCTCCTCATTTTATTCATTTCTTCCTTGAGCCTTGCAGGGGACTCAGATGGTTCAAGAACCCCAGGCTCAAGTTTAATGATATTGTTTACACTCTGATGCTTCCACCAAGAAGGGGGAGCCCAATTAGAATCACAAACCCCAGATTCAAGTTTGATTTTGATCAAATCAGCACTCTCTAACCAATACTGCATGGTCCCTTGGGTGTTATGACACCTCCTAAACCGCTCGGCACCACCGGGTGTAACATTTCCATCAATGTGCTTCAACAAATGATCCAATAGCCCAGTATCACCGATTCTCTTACGAGCAGAAACTCGCAACTCGGCCCGTGGAACGGGCCTCTCAAAGGAAGCGCCTTTCTCCTTCAATATCTCGAATAACGCTAGCTCCGCGTTATCAAGCCTGTCCACATTACAAAATATCAGAAAGAAAAAAAGACAACAAAAGGAAAAAAATAAAAGGTTTGGTCTTTGGATACCTATCAGTATTCCAACGAGTAATCATTCCTCTCCGATGATTGGTCTTCTGTTTCTGTTTCTCTAAGCTGCTTTCACTCTTTAGTGCTGAAAATCTTCTAGATTTCTCCACTAATCGAGAGACTCGTTTTCTCTTCAGTACCCCACTCGCTAATATAAGAGCCCCAGACTCTTCCTTCTCTAACTTCACCGTAACCATGGCCGCTTTCCCGGATGAGCCACCGTCATCAGAAGAGACGTCCTTGTCCTTCTCTAACTTGACTTTCACCAAAGCTTTCCCAGATGAGCTCTTATCCTGAGGATCGTGCCTCTTCATCGCCGAGCCAGCCATCGTAGAACGATTCAGCTTGATCGCACGAATCTCCTTTCCAGACATCACATATAGAGCCCCCTTCGCGATTCCTATAAAATTTCACGCAGAGAGAGAGATATAAGGGTGTACGAAATGATGCGAAACCTATGAGAGAGAGAGAGAGAGAGATAATGACGAAACTAGGGTTTTGTTTTCCTCTCCGCGACGACAATTTTTAAGTGCGGGAGACGGCGGCGTAAGTCTATCTCTCACAAAAGCATTGAAATCAACGGCGTAGATTAAATCGCGATTTGCAGAATTGACGATATAGAAAGCCTAGGATCGAGATCAGGGGGAGGCACCGTAAGATCGATGTAGAGAGAGAGGACCCAAAGGAAGAGATGGTGATGAAAATGAAAAAAACGCCGTCTCAAATGTAAGAGAGAGTGTGTCTCGCGTCGAGGATGAGAGCCCTACTAACCACCGCCTAAAAAAAAAAAAATCCCTAATTCCTATGCTTCCCCCTTTTAATATTTTCGCCGTTGTTTATTTTATTTTTCATTTCTGTGAGGAATTAAAGAGATTCGTCTCGCTAGCCGTGTATTATATCACCCAATCATATAGCGACGCGTGGTCAAATCTCATGAATCCCATTTTAGACTTTTAATATTTTGTTTTATCTAAGAAAAATAGTATTTCTATTATAAAATAATTAAAATATATATATATATTCTTATATGCAATAATAAGATAATATACTTTGAAGGATCTCAATTATCAACTTATGTCAATAACTTACATCAAATTATCAATTATGCTTAATGTATGGTGGCACCTATGTCTCTTCTTGTTTTTTTTTTTTTTGAATGAGACCAATGTCTCTTCTTGTTATTATACTTTCTTCTTCTTCTCCAGATTTACGGTGACACTTTTTTGTTTGTGCTTCCATGAAGGAATTTTACTTGGGAAACCTCACCTGAACAACCACTCCCACGAGAAGACGAACATAAGTAAAGTCCCGAGGAGAAGCTTATCTCTCATACCTTCAGGTAATGGAACCAGCTCTAGCGAATCGTTTAGGTTCCTGAACAGATCAGAGGCTATCACGGTGAAGAACCCTGCTCCTGCAATGATCATCGCATACATGAACGGTTTGTTTTCTCTGATACTCTGGTTGAAAGGATGTCCCATGTAGTTCACATCAAAAGTTGCAACCTGGAGCATCATTCGTACCATGTAGGACACTGGGTACACTAGATTTGGATGGAATGTTGCACCTGGTTCGATGCATTCTTCTGGCATGTATTTCTCTCTTCCTTCACAGAGTAAGGAGAGAGAGGAAAAAGTAAAAGGAGAAGACACTCGGGTGTGGTCACTCTGCAGAGAGGGTTTGAAGCGGTTGAGCATTAGATATGAAGAGGGTAAACCAGATGTTAATGCACTGCTGATTGTAGCGTGGACATCCACTAGCTGCACACCGTCCAAGTGCATAACCCTTAGGACATAAGTTGTGGCGAGACAGTTCAGACCAAAAATTTTGAACATCTCAAGAGTCGTACAAGTGTTAATATATACAAATGTATAATACTTCATATTTTAAATCTAAAGAAAGACATATGGATTATAATTTTATTAATTGAATAGAAGTTAGATTTTGAGATTAGTAAATTTTATGAAATTTTATAGATTTTACATATATATCCAAACAAACTAAAATACATAAATTAATGAAGAACAATTTTTTTATAAAACTGCTAACATTTAAAATACTTAAGAAACACAATTTGATGTTAATTAACAAGTCAAACTGAATATTAAGTTTCTTTATACCATTTTACACCTTTAAACAAGAATAGAAAAACAGAGGTCTCAAACCAATCTAACGAGATGTAGGTGCATATGTCAAGTTGTACGAAGCTGTCAAGTTAATCGGTGCTCTAGAAACCGAGGAGTAAGGTGCTGAGTGATGTTGAACTCCGTAAGCCCTTTGAGGTGGAGCCAAGCGGTTCATGTTGCTTCCGAAAGGTGAGACCATTGGTCCAACCATTGATTGGTCTACGGTGTTGGTGCCATAGATAGGTATATTCACCGATGGTTGCGAAGCAGCTTGCATGTTCCATGTGGTGGTTGTACCATACATAGGACGGTCTTGTGACTGTTGTAAAGTAGCTTGTGTCTTCCATATGGTCGGTGTGCTATATGTAGGATGATGGTCTTGTGATGGTTGCGAAGAGGCTTGAATGGCTCGAGTGTTTTGCCATGTGTTTGGTCTTTGCATTGTTGAGGTGTTAATGCTTTCTCCAACGTCATCGTCATGAATGCTTTGTCTCATTTTGTTTTTATTCGTAGAGTTAAGACGTGCGAAGTATTTCTGAGCATGACTCGCGACTTGAGTTGGTGTTCTTGTCCTTACCAAGTTACGAGAAATGCTACGCCAATCACCTTTCCCATATTTTTCCAGACCAATTAGAAACTGTCTGTTCACGAAAAAACATCACAAGATCAATCAACATCTTATAAATAGATTAACACTGTAAAAACATACCATACAAGTTTTACCAAAAAAGAAAAACACACCATACAAGAAAACATCAATGTTTTTTCTATCATAACAAATTATCATTTAACAAATAAGTGAATAGTACGTAGTAGGAACCTGTGTTCATCCGGTGTCCATGCAATCCCCTTACGTCGTTTTTGCTTAAGTTTTGGTTTACATTCTTGCATATACTCACATTTGCGATTGATGATGCCACACTCCGAAATGTTTGTATCTTTGGCATGTGTTCCTTCTGAAGAGTCATCATACTCAGGAAGAGACACACATCCAGATTCAATCATCATAACATCTCGAAGTAAAATCTCGTAATGTTTAATAACTTGCTCTAATGTTTTTCCCGGAAGAACTCCAGCAATCTTTTCCCAACGGTTCTCAGTTTCGTCGGTATAAATTGCTAGAGCTTTCTCAAAAGCAATATCAGCATCCCTGCTCCACGATGAACCACCACTGGTTTTCTCTCCTATGCTCATCTTGTAAGCAATTCTGTTAGAAAAATATAAAAATGTTAGAGCTTGAAGTCGTAGATTATGTGATTATAACCACAAAAACTAACATTGATAAAAACGAAGGTTTGTTTATTCTATAGATAAACCTTAACAGACATTTAAAAACAAATCATTATTCATGATAAGCTATAGCTTTTATATTAAAAACTTTATTTGTTATTTTTTGTTTTCCCTTTTTATTTGGTCCCTGTTTCTATTCCTAATCATATTTGGTGCATAATACATTGTACCAATTATCATGTTACAGATGGTAAGCTACATCAACTTTGACTTATTTTTCTTTTGCAATAGTGTAAAATGGAAATAAATCTATAATTCAAAAACTGATATTTGTATGAATAAAAATGTATTTAGAACCTTAGATTTATTATGCTCATTGAGATGTCAACTAAATTATGAGGTAAAATTAATTTAATCTACTTAAATTTACTAATGCATTTTAACTATATAGGATGGATGACATCATGATTTTCGTAACTAATAATTTTTTATATAAGCACAGTATCTTATAATAAAAATCAATCACCACTCTTTTTTTATAACATGAATCATTCGGTCCGTCTCTGCTATAAGGTAGCTAAAACATATGTTTTAGGCCACAAAATATAAGCAAAACATTAAGACCACATGTCACTGAGTATTAGTTTGGTCAAATGGTTTAGTATGTTTGTCTCAGTTAGCAACCATTGTTCGATCCTCCTTTTGTCTAATATAGTTTTGATTTTTACGATTTGATAAATTTATACATTTTTGTATTGGTTGACCGTTACTATTTTATTGTTGGTAGGCCACATAATTTTTTTTGTGCTTTAGGCGACCCCGAATTTTGGGACGGCACTGCATTCGGACTGTAAAAACCCAACTAATCTTGAAGACAAAAACCAGTTGCTTAATCCTTTTTAAACGGAAATCGAATTTAGGGAGCCAAACTTTCACGAAACCATTACGCGTTGATTTAGCCACTCTTGTTAGCTCCAAACATATAAATATTCCATGTCTACTTAATTAGATTTTGTTCTATCTATTGAATATAGTTTATTGGTGTTTTATTTATGAAATGTACAATTGTACACAACGTTTACAATCTTATCAGTATTTTTCTTGAAAGTAATTTAATTTCAGGAAAGATGAGAAAATTGTACATGTGGCAGATTACGATTGAGTTATACACTAGAGATAGCAATTTTATAACCTTTCAGCGGGAAATATCCAACAAATAACTTGATTATAGTACTCCTTATGTTTCAAATTATAAATATATAGTTTTGTCTAAAAGTACAAATATTTAGAAAAATATATTTATGG
This sequence comes from Brassica nigra, assembly GCA_016432835.1. Lineage (NCBI taxonomy): Eukaryota > Viridiplantae > Streptophyta > Magnoliopsida > Brassicales > Brassicaceae > Brassica > Brassica nigra. The sequence continues at coordinate 6,189,027 of CM028247.1, read as the reverse complement.
TTTTAGCATTTAATGATAAGGAAAAAAGAACTAATAGCACATCATATTTCTAACTTTACTTTATTTATTTTTAATATTATTTTATCATATTTTTTTTGCATTGAACTTTGTAAAACTTACATTGTGAAACAAATAAAAACTTGAAGACTAACAGAAGGGGTAATAATTAAAAGAAGAATGAGAAAAATCATCTCAGGATAATGTAAATCCCGAGATAATCAATCCTCTACTTGGCACACGTAGATGGTGATGGTGATATCAAGATAGAGTACAAAGTGCACAATGCAGAATATAGTCAAACATATTTTTCTGCTTTCAATAGGCTGAAGTGGAGTGCGTGCCGTTTTTAACTCCATGTCCATTTTCAGTTTCAGCCTTCCGATCAATACATGTACACTTGCTCGCCGTTGGAACGACTGTGATCTCTGCTGGTTCAGGAGATGCCAGAGCGCCTACATTCAGCATATCAATACTCACCTCCGGCAAATTAGCTGCTTCGAGTTCTTTCTCCACCAAATTCGACGGCGTTTTGCAGTATTTGAAAACCACGTAAAGTATCATTTGAAGTGCACCAAAAACAAACCCAATCACGTTAGGGACGTGCAATATCGACAGGTTTATGGATACATAAAATGTAACACGACAATAATACCGAACAAAAGGGTTTGCTTTTTTTTTGTGGATCCATGATCTATGACAATAGCTTTGTACTCAAGCTCAGGTATATATATAAACAAAAGCAAACACTTTCACGCAATATAATGATGATGATTATGATCAACAAAAGGCTTTTATTTGAATAATTTAACATTCAATTCAAAAAAAAAAAAAGATTATGATGACTTACAGCAACGTAGATATCCTTAAGAGCAAGACCATAGAGAAACCAGACGACCGCACTGATGGTTAGTGTCAAGGATAAGCTAAACGGCATGTACTCCACACTTTTTGTCTTTATCACCGTTCTCTGTTTTTAATACATCATTAATTTATTCATTAATTAAATCAAAACACATTTTCACGTACCAATTAGCTAGCTAGACTATAAGACCAGCTTCATCCATGGGTTGTTCAAGGGCTCTTAACCCAAAAGTGAAAAAAAATTAAATCAAAAAGGCCTAAAAATAGGAGAACCGCTGCTTCATTTGGGCTTTGTAGAGCTGGTAAGAGGCGCATACGTGGCACTCACTGATTGCACCGCAAACAAATTGTCTCTCTCTCTCTTTTCATCGGGGTACCGACCAAAGCAAAACAAATCTCCGCTTTCTCTGTCGCTGGGTCTTCCTCCCCGAAAGCTTCTCTTCCTACCCGAAACTTCACCCCGGAGCTTCTCATCCGCCAGCTCTTCGACTCGTCGTCTCCAGCCTATCCGTCGTCTACTTGGCGGAGTGAGAGGGAGAAGGAGATAAGTAACGAGAGGGGACCTGTTTGCCTCTAGGTCTTCTCTTTCCGCCATTGTTGGGTCGATCTTGAGTTAGATTTTTGTAATAGAAGTTAGATTTTTCTGTTTTTGATTCAAAGATTTGTGTGTGTTTTCAGGTGAGTCTACAACAGTATGGTGATAACCACACAAGACTCTTCACTTATTGGACTGTAAGTTTCTATCTCTTTGTGTGTGTTTAGTTTATTTCTGTGTGTTTTTGTTTATTGAATAATCATTCATTTGTATCACCTGTGAAAAAAACAGAGTGATGCATACCAAGGCACAGGCTGCTATAATCTTCTGTGCTCAGGATTTGTTCAAATCTATGTGAGATTGCAATGGGTGGATCAATCTCTCCTTTATCAAGCTTTGGAAACTCTCAGTATGACATTACCATACTTATCAAGCTTTATTTGTTTCCAACTTCAAATCCTTGTAACCATATTATAATGCTGCAGCTTCAGTGCTAATGACTTCAATGCTTTCTATCTCTGGATATACCTATGGCTGCCTCTCTCACGGTACTTCCTCTCTTCCTTTCCTTCTCTTTTTTTTTTTTGCTTGTGTGTGAAAAGAAAGAACTTTTTCTGTGATTCGGTTTGTTCTTTGTGGTTTCTCTGGATTTTTATTAGTCTTTGTGTATGCATAACAGAAGTTGTACTGATCAGTTTTAATGTTGTTAAATGTTTATTTACATGTCTGATTGTGTACCAATGCAGACAAACCCGAGATCACTGTCTTGTTAGAGTTGTGTCTGCTTGTGTTCCACCATTCATGATCGATATAAAGTAGAAAGAATTGTGTCTGCTTGTCATTGTAATATGGTCTTGTGTGTATTGTGTATTGAGTTAGACGAAACAGAGAACACATTGCTTGTGTGTACATTGCCTGTGTGTATATTGATTGTGTGTCTGATCTGAACGTTGCGTTGTGCTGATCTGAACGTATTGTGTGTCTTTTATTATTTGTGATCTGAACGTATTGTGTTACTTCCAATCATTCTACTCTAAAAAAAATTAAGAACCTCAATGAGGTTCTACCATTGGACCAGCAAAAATTAAATTAAATTAACAAAGGTTCTAAACCTTTTAAATCACTATATTTATTCCTAGTTTATTGATAAGAGTCCATAAGGGGTTCTTATTGATGGACATGCTCTAAGTTACTTACGATAATGCTAAGCGGCGCAGCGAAAACGCAGACAGAGAATCCGGCACATATTCCTCCGATGATCTTCGCACGTGTGGACCCTTTTGCTAAGAATTGGCAGAGAAGGAGAATCAAACAGAATCCTCCAAAGTTCATTAGCAACAAGAGCTTCACCGTTACCATCTGCACCAACATTATCATTAAATATAATGAATTTCACTTATGGAATTGGTAATGGCTAATCAATGAACATACTCGTGCTTTCTTGGTAGCAAAGGCAACGAATATGGCGATGTAGATGGTTTGGATGAAGCAACAGAAGGAGTTGACGGTGACGAGAAGGAAGACATCTTTCTTCTGAGTAGCGTAGTAGAGCCAAAGCATCCCGCTAAAGAGCGACACCACGTAGGGAAGAGACTGAAAATCTTCTGTGGTTTTCTTCTTCCATATCCTATAGAACGTTGGCCTGCATCCATATCGGATCCTCTTGGCTATTAAATATTGATATCTCAACTGGTTTGGTTTAATTTTAATGTATGATCATTATTATAGTCGTTAGTTTTAGCTAGCGAGATAGTAACATTTAACGTATGAGCTGAGACATGTAGATACTCATGCTTAAATGAAGTAACGATGTGACTGCTTACACTGGAGAGAGGGAAACAGCAAAGGAAATGATGTTTCCTGAAAAAAATACGACTATAATGGAAGTATAATGTTAGAAGACATACCGGTTTTGGAATATGATGATATCAAATTTGATATATAAGGAGATAAATTCATACCGAGCAAGCCGAAGGCAATGGCCCATGTGTTTTGAGTGTTGAAGATAGCCATGGTTTTAGAGTTTTTTTTGGTAATAAGAATAATTTAGGTCTTTATTGGTATAGGAGGGAGGAGATGAACTCTTCTAGGTTATTATTTCCCTTAAATCAAAAGCTATTGGCACGACCTTAGCATTTGGGGAGTTCACGTATATATAGTGGGAGAAGTCTTAATTAAGAAAGAACGGGGAAGATAAATGTCGTGTGAATCATAATATTATCAATACTATTAAAACTGGATCCTGACCAATTGATATAGGTGTAGTCTAATTATTTATTTCCAACAATACATACTAAACAAATAAACCTTATATTTCCTAATTTTTGTAACCACCACTTCATGTCCTTAAAATTAGGGATCCACTATTACTAACTGCATATAAATACCTTATTTAATCAAACGCGTGAATCAAGTTCTTTTATATAATAACATTTAACTGAATAATAAACTAATTTTACCATGAATGACATACAGATTAGAAAAATTACGGGATAGCATCAAAATCGTCACTTAATAAATAATTCAATATACATATTTTATAACTGCATCTAAATATCTATTAATAACCCTCTTTCCTAACTTAATATATAGCAACATTTATCTGAAACTTAAGAAATATATTGCAATAATATATATATATAAACCGATGGAAATATATTTCTTAAGTTTGTTTACTATAAAATGAAACTTCAAAAGTAAACTAATAAAGTTATAATATTAATATTAATTTGTGTTGGAGCGGGTAATGACATTTAATTTTATGATTAACGGGGTTAAGCGGACTTTTAATAGAAATAAATATTCATATATATTTATTTAGTTTAACGGGTTTAAATAGGTTATTCAATTAAAAAAATTTTTTAGATGTGATTTACTTAAAGTTAGTGAAGACCATATTAACACATTTACATATATATGACAGAATATATTAAAATTAGTTTTCAAAAATTTTGTTTGGTTTTCACTCGGGTAAAGTTTGATATTGGTTTTCAGTTATAATATTTTAAGAACTGTTAGAATATAGACCATATCTAACAGAGTATGAGATTTTGATTTTCAAGTCGATTTGAATCAGTTTCTTGGGTACAAATATTCTTGACTAATTATGTTAGGTAGCTACTAAGAAAATATAATATATAACAAATTTTATGAATAAAATTTAAAAATGATTTCTAAAGTGCATATGGCACATGTATACAACTTGACATATTTAATATAGTTACCAAAAATATCAAATTAAATTTATATTAAACATAAATATGATTACAAAAAAAAATACAAAAATATAATTTTCAAAAAAAATTAAAGCAAAAATATACCCGCCCTTTGGAAGGGCGGGTCAGAATCTAGTATATACTTAAAAGTTAGTGTTATTGTCTTTCTAGGTGTACTGAAAGACACAAAGTCCCTAGAAAATTATTCACAGAACCAATTCACACCAATATAATTTTTTGATAAATAATGCATGTCGATTTCGGTTTAGGCCAACTCCTTCTTTTAAAAGTTTTGTCTAGGTTCTAACTATTTCACATATTATATGTGAATTTTTTTTGGGAAAATGGTTTTTTGGGCCAAAAAATGGTATCTATGTCCCATTAGGCTAATCTTGTATAGTTTATGTCCCATTAGGCTAAATATTTCCATAATGGCAATAATACCCTTAATTTTAATTATAAATTGAAATTATAATTAATAAAACAATTGATAAATATCAGAATATTTGTAAAATTGTTTTGCCCAAAACAAAATATAAAAAAATCAGTGAACAAAATACTTTTTAAAAATCATTTTAATATTATATGGAAACAAAATATTTCAAAATATATTTTTCCAGATTTTCATAACTAATTATTCTTATCCGTAGAATTCAGTAAATCTATAGAAATCGGTTTCTACAGGTTTTTAGATTTATAGCAATGTGTAGAAACTCCGTTTCTACAAGTTTTAGATTTATAGTAATGTGTAGATTTCGAATTCTACATGTTTTAGATTTTTTGTAAAGTGTAGATTTCGATTTTACTGATTTTAGAGTTGTAGGTTAGGCGCGGAACATGTATTCTAAATATTTTAGAGTACTATTATTTACGTAGATCACGTATTCAAAACATAGTAGATTCAATGAAAATAGTGGATTTCATTTTCTACTTTGTAGAATGTCAATTCTACTTTTTCTAGAACAGAAAATGAAATTATGATTTAAACATTTTTAAAACCGAAAAAAATATCACTAACTTGATATAGGTATTTCATCACTAGTTATTATTTTTCCAAATTTTTTTGGTTTGTAAAACTATTTATTTAATTTATTTTATCAAAAAAAGAAAGGGTATTAAAGGAAAAAATGATACAAAATAGAAATTGGCCTAATGAGACATAGATACCATTTTTTGGCCCAAAAAATAATTTTCCCTAATTATTCCATGGCTACTTAATTAGATTTGTACTATTTATTGTATGTAATTTATTGGTCTTTTATTTATGAATGTACGTACACCACGTTCACAATCTTATCAGTTTTTTTTCTTGAAAATAACTTAATTTTAAGCAGAAAGACGAGAAAATTGTACACGTGGTCGATTACGATTGAATTATACACTAGAGAGAGCAATTTTATAACCCTTCAACGGGAAAATAAGATGATACTCATATCCAACAGATAATTTAATTACACTAGTAATTCAAAGAAGATGGAAAACTCATCTCAGGATAATGTAATTCCCGAGATAATTAATCCTCGACTTGGCACACGTAGATGGTGATGATGATAGCAAGATAGAGTACAAAGACAACAATGCAAAAGATAGGCAAACGGTTTTTCTGTTTTTAACAAGCTGCAGTGGAGTGTGTGCCGTTTTTTACTCCCTGTCCATTTTCGGTTTCAGCCTTCCGATCATTACACACACACTTCCTCGCCGTTGGTACAACTGTAATCTCTGCTGGTTCAGGAGATGCCAGTGCGCCTACCTTCAGCATATCAATGCTCACTTCCGGCAACTTAGCTGCTTCGAGTTCTTCCTCCACCAAATCCGACGGCGTTTTGCAGTATTTGAAAACCACGTAAAGTATCATTTGAAGTGCACCGAGAGCAAACCCAATCACGTTCGGGAACTGCGATATCGACAGATGAAAAGTATTAGTGCTCAAAGCAATATTAACTACTTTTTATTTTAATATATGAACTTTTCACTTTATAGATCAATATCAATTTGTAGTATGGTTACGTGCAATATACTACTGTATTACTTTATAACAGACTTATAGATAGAACTCTTTTGTAAAAGATATTTTTTTAAAGACAAAAGGAGTATCTTTAGAGCAGCCTCAATGCAGGTTTCTAGTGGGTTTTTAAAGGTGGGGGACCCACTATTTTTTCAAAACCAAGAGAAAAAGTCGCCAAAGAAGAGACGATTGCTGTGGGTTTTTTGTACTGTTTTGCGGGCCCCACGACACGTGGCGGCCGCGATGTAATTTAATTTTTTTTTTTTTTTAAATCCGAAAAGTAAAAAAAAAAAAAACCAAATGGGTTTTTAGCGTTGAGGATGCTCTTAGCGTTTGTGGGATATATATTATGTAACACGACAATAATACCAAACAAAAGGGTTATGCTTTATGAAAATCCATCTCTCTTAATCTATGATGATATGTAGGCTCAGGTATATAGAAACAAAAGCAAACACTTTCACGCAATATAATGACGATTATGAAAATGATTAAGATGACTTACAGCAACGTAGATATCCCTAAGAGCAAGACCATAAAGAAGCCATACGACCGCACTGATGGTAAGTGTCAAGGATAAGCTAAACGGCATGTACTCCACACTTTTTGTCTTTATCACCGTTCTCTGTTTTTAATACATCATTAATTTATTCATGAATAAAATCAAAACATATATTATGTAACACTAGCTAGCTAGCTATGACTAATACTTACGATAATGCTAAGCGGCGCAGCGAAAACGCAGACAGAGAATCCGACACATATTCCTCCGATGATCTTCGCACGTGTGGAACCTTTTGCTAAGAATTGGCAGAGAAGGAGAATCAAACAGAATCCTCCAAAGTTCATTAGCAACAAGAGCTTCACCGTTAACATCTGCACCAAAATTACCGTTAAATATAATGAATCTTACTTATAGAATTGGTAATGGCTAATCAGTGAACATACTCGTGCTTTCTTGGTGGCAAAGGCAACGAATATGGCGATGTAGATGGTTTCAATGAAGCAACCAAAGGAGTTGATGGTGACGAGAAGGAAGACATCTTTCTTCTGAGTAGCGTAGTAGAGCCAAAGCATCGCGCTGAAGAGCGCCACCACGTAAGGAAGAGATTGGAAATCTTCTGTGGTTTTCTTCTTCCAAATCCTATAGAACGTTGGCCTGCAATCCATATCGAATCATCTTGGCTATTAAATATTGATATCTCAAATGGTTTGGTTTACTATATGATCATTATTATAGTTGTTAGTTTTAGCTAGCGAGATAGTAACATATAACGTATATGTGCTGAGATATTTAGATACTCATGTTTTAATGAAGTAACGATGTGACTACTTACACGGGAGAGAGGAAAACAGCAAAGGAAATGATGTTACCTGAAAAAAAGAACGATTATAATGAGAGTATAATGTTAGAAGACATACCGGTTTTGGAATATATAGGCTATGATGATATCAAATTTGATATAAAAGGAGATAAATTCATACCGAGCAAGCCGAAGGCAAAGGCCCATGTGTTTTGAGTGTTGAAGATAGCCATGGTTTTAGAGTTTTTTTTTGGTAAGAAGAATAATTTAGGTTTTTATTTGTATAGGAGGGAGAAGAGGTACTCTTCGAGGTAAGAGCGATATAGGCTTTGTAAGTGTTTCTCTTAAATCAAAAGCTTATGGCACGACCTTAGCATTTGGGGTGTTCAAGTATATATAGTGGGAGGTCCTAAGAAAAAACGGGGAAGATATATGTTGTGTGAATCATAATATAATTAATATATTACTTAAAGTATTATTGTCTTTGTAGGTGTACTGCGAAAACAAATGTCCTTATAAAATTATTCACAAAGCCAATCCACACCAATATAACTTTTTGATAAATAATGCATGTCGATTTCGGTTTAGGCCAACTCTTTCTTTTAAAAGCTTTATGTCTAGATTCTACCTATTTCACATATATCTATATGTGATTTGTTTTTACATGTTACAATGTTTTCTGCGGTATGATAAAATTACAAAACTCTTGAATAAATTACGTTTCCAATAAAATTAGTTCACGTGAAATTGTACGTAAAATATACATTGCCGTTTTCACTTTTAGTAACTTTTCATTCTAATTTACGTTTCTCAATTATTAAATCATAATTTTCTCTGTTTTTTTTTTGCCGTTTCTTTCTCAATCATTAACATTTTGCCCGTACATACCCCAATCAACTAAAAACAGTTAATAAACACATGGATAGATGCTCTCTTTCATTTGTACTTGAATTAACATTTGTTTCATCAACGATATTCACATTTTGTTCTTACGTTTTAAAAGGTAAATTAAACGGAAAGAGAGATAGACGGCTTAACTAATGGAGACTAGCTATTGGATAAGTGTTTTTTTGTCAGCTACTGGTCAAGATTAATACAGTATAGTTCAAATTCTCAAGAATAATTGAATGAAAGCTTAAAAGTGCCCCTTATTTAACGGTTGGTCGATATAACAATTTGTTAAACTTCATTATATATATGATTTTGTATATAAAAGCAAATTCAAGATAAGATTTTGGCAGATCATGGGTGAACGGTTTTAATTTTATATAGATATAGGCTCCAACACGAAGGAGAAAAAGTTGGCCTAGAATGCAAGTAAGTAGTCATGGTTAGGACCTCATATACGATTTTACTAATTATGTCTCACCGTTACTGCCGGTCTTTGAGTTTTATAAGACTGAACACAAAATAGAAATAAACTGCTATGTGATTTGAACTTGGAATGTGGCGACGTTCTAAACTAAAATATATTTTTTTCTGAAAATGAAAACTACAATATATATATACTATATATAAGATCACTTAAATTTTAGTTAAAATAACTGAAAATAGTTTACAGTGGTGAAAGTTGAATGCTTATGCTTCTGCAGCTTCCTGCCAAGGTCGGGGATCAGTCTAGACTAGACTGTTATGGTTATTTGAACGTACCATTAGGTTAATTTTAGTAACTTATTATGCTTTCACCTGTTTTATTGAAGACGTCATTCTTTTAGGGTGGTTTCTTTTTCTAGTAAAATATTTCTTTTAAACTAATTTATTCTAGTATAAAATTATAAGTTAGAAGACGTTTATTTAAATGAATTATTTCAATTAAGTATATAATGACAAGATTGTTCAAAATTTTGAAATTCCACCCGTATCTGAACAATAGGCTAATAATATCTCTTTCTTAACACTACAAGAGGATGCTTAGTAGGTATGTGTTTTTTTTTTGCTTAAATGCTTAGTAGGTATGTGGTTGAAAATGACTACGGCATCAAAATAAAACTAAATATTATTTCACATATATAATTTATAACGAGTAAATAATAAAGAGTATCATAATTTATTATAATTTACTGGAACAATCGTAACTTTCAGATCTAAGATTTTCTCAGTTAAAAAATTCCAGACATACAAAGCTCACTCATACTAGAAAGAAAACAGAGATATATATGTCATAACACCCACACAAAACGAACGCTTTAGCTTAGTAGAAATGATAATTATACACGTGCTGTAAACTTGTAATCAACTTGTTACGTAAGTAGACTGGCTGGAGAATTCTAATGGCAGAAGAAAATCATGCAGATAAAATGAATAATTAGAAAATGAAAAAAAAAAATAAGAGGTGAGCAAACAAGAAAGCAAAGCAGAAAAGACGAACTGAAATGTGGTTCTTCTAATGAACCAAGTTGCTCTCACTCTTTTATGTCCAATCATCTTCTCTCTATGTTCTTTTGCTTTTTCTTTTATTTTCTGTTTACTTCATATATCTTCCATTTTGCATAGAGCAACTTGCGTTCTGGAAGATTGATATACACACAATATATGTTACGTTTTATTGCTTAATATTATTGCATTTGTGTTCATACACAAAAATGTCTTTTTTATAAAAACATGATATTTCTGTAACTAAATATCCTCTATTAAAATATATATTCTCGATTTGTAAACATAAGTTTTCTGATTGTTATTATGTTTGCAATTTGTAAACGAGCATCCTTACCAAAGGCCTCCAAGCAAACTTTGACAACTTATTTCAATTTACAAAATCATTTTAGGTGTATTATAATGTATAACTTTTTATTAACAGAGTTGGACGTTAGGCCTTAATCTCTTTCTAGGTCCAGAACTAGCATTTGCTAATACCAGAAACATGGCATAAAACATTTCTTTCACTGGGACTCTAATAAAAGCACAACCGAATCAACCCATGCACTTAACCATTAGCCTACACCAATGGTATTATAACACATAACTGCAAAAAAAGAAGCAAGTCATTGACATTGTTTGCTGCGTTTGCGGTCTTACACAACATACTGAATCTATACTCTGTTGAACGTGGCCTAAGTATAAAAACATCTGTTTCCAAATAGTATTCAGGATCTATATTAATTTGTAGATACTAAATTAACATAAATAGAGTGATTTAAATAATAAAAATTCTATGTGTAGTCAAGGTTATGGCAATTGATAGAAATTAACAGAAAAACAAATTATCTGCACCAATTAATATTATATTTACTACCTTACATGCCATTAAGAAAACGACACCATGTTCAATGTTTTGGTGTCTAAATTTTGCAGTTCTCCTCTCCAGTATTAGTGGAACATGTTAACAGGCTCTACGCTACTACGTGTCTTTATCTAAGCCTACACTTATTATTAATCACTAGTTCTATATATAGACACAGCGTTGAAGATTTTTCAGTTGCCTCGGCACGAGTTCAAGTTTAAATTTTTCCTTCAAAGTCCAGCACCTTAATTTGAAGATTTTTTCTAGTTGCCTCGACAAGAGTTTTTTAATAACCATATTTTCTCATTTTGATATAAAGTTTTTATCTGACCAATAAACGCAAAAGAGAAAGGAGGTGCGCAGGAGAAATCCCTACCGAGTGATATACAATAACGTCACTGGGTAATTGAATCCTTTATATTCCAAACTTTTTGGTAAATCATTCATGGCTAACCATGTCCATCGTGAGTCGTGACGTGGGATTATGTTTCATGCATATATTAAATATTTATAAAATACGAGAAAACAAAAACTAAATGAAACATGCATGAAGATAACGAGCACGTCGGCTTTATCTAGAGGCCCCTGTATTAAAAGAGAAAGATGTAAAGATAGATTCAAGAGGATATGATATGATTGGCTGAATTTGTTATTGCCAATAGATAAATATCACATCTTTCATAAGTAACCTAAATTTCACGTCTAGGATTTTTTAATGTCCATAATTTTTTTTTTTTGATATATAAATTTGAACATGTAATTTCCCTGTTTTCCATTCTTAATTTCTGTCTAGGGATTTTCCAGTTTTTAATACTGTATATATAGTTATAGAAATAGGATTCCTGCAAACTGTTAATCAAATGATCCTTAGCGAAGAGATGATGGAGTGGATAATCATCTACGAAAATTGAATTTTTACTAATAACCCGTGGGTCAATCATTCATTATGTATATGCCAAACATGATAATCAAGTGAAACATCAATTTGTGTTGTATGGTGCAAATTATGACTCTTAATGCTGTATAGTGCTGAAGCAAATAGATCAAGTTTTCCAATTAATTCAAACTCGTTAGCAATCTGCACCATATAAAATATTTTATTCCTAGCAGTTAATTATTAGATTTAAAAAGAAGAACGTTAAAAATAATAAAATGAAAAGCAGATAAGGTTTACGTACGTACCAAATTGATTTTTTTTTTTGTGTAGAATAATATCTCTAATTATTGAAGGCTTTATTGGACAATATATGAGTGATGATTCCACTCCCATGTAAAAGAAGAACGGGATAATATCAATCTTTTGTGTTTTTCCTCTTTTTTCATTCACTTTTCCCTATAAATAATTTATTTCTCTTTTCTTTTTTTTTTGTAACTCACTAAGAACAATAATGTGTCTTCCCCAAAATCTGCTAGAGGGACACTTGGCAACTTGTTTAGTTGTATTGTGATTGTGAGAGTGCGTATTATATTATCCCATTATCATCTTCTCTATGAAACATTCAATTATATTCGAGAATACGAATTAGAAATGAAGATTATCTACATCCACTATTAGGCAAAACGTTTGAATAAAGGTTCCTTCATTTGGCTTTAGTACATGTGGCCGGTAGCTTTGGTGAACCAAAACTTTATGTTTTGTGTTTTTTCAGGCATTTAAATATTTTGGTATGTTTTTGTTGGTCAAATAATTTTTTTAAGCTTACACTCATATTAATAAAATTGAAAACTACGATATGTATACATCTCAAATATATATTTATATTCTTAGTAACGCAATCGATTTTGTGACACTAGCCTAAAATTGAAGTATCAGAGAACTTAAGGGTTAGATTAAGTTAAACTAACATAAATAAATAAAATGCTTTCGAAGGCCTTAGCATCTGGTTCTATGGTGTAGTGGTTAGCACTCTGGACTTTGAATCCAGCGACCCGAGTTCAACTCTCGGTAGGACCTCTCTTTTTAGCTTCAACAATAACTATTGTATTTGGGCTTTTCTGTTATTTTTCCAGGAATTTGGGCCTTTTTGTTGTTATCCAGTAGGACCTCTTTTTTTTTTTTTTGTTTCAACGATATCTATTGCATTTGGGCCTTTCTGTTATATTTCCGGTTCAACAACATCAAATAGTATTAAACACCCATGCTTTATAATATGTTTTACTTGTCTTCATACACTGATCTAGCGATCTTCTTGTTGCAAATCTTCGGCTGTAACTCTGACCATTTAGCTAAGTTCGAAAAGAAATAAGATAAGCCGTAACCTTCGTCAGTCCTTCACTCAATAGTCAAAACAAACTCTGACCCTGTTGTGAGTTGTGCACTTCTCAGTTTCAACATAAGTCATAAGACGAATCAGTTTAAAAGGCTCTGTTCTTTTCATGAACTCGCAGCGACTAAACTCATCCAATACATGAAGCATCAATGTCTAGCTCGCCTTTACGCTACATCCTGACCAACTCCATCTGCGCAACTAATCAATATCTGCCATTAAACTGATTCTAGGAGAGGAGGATTCAAACATAGGTACTCTTTTAAGTTATTACTTATTAGTCGACCTTTTCAAGGTCACTTTGCACACTCAATCTAGTCAAGTTATGACTCATAACCTATATATAAAAATCATATTCTTCTTCTTAAACACTGGACAGGAGCACAAAAGCAAAAAAATGACTATTAACTCTGAGGGTGCAATTGAACCTTAAAACCCTGAACAGGTTCGCAGTGGTGGTTGTTGGTTTCCCCAGCTATACCTCTAACTAATATGGCTAGGATACGTATTTGCATCTTCCAAGGTAAAAAATCTTGGATTCCACTCACAAGATGTTAAGAAAGTGTCTATGCTTTCATAGATCTTAGCTCTCAGTACAGGAAACTGAACTCGTTTCAATCTGTGTCCTTTGTGTTGCACCGCATGTCATAAGCAAAGTAAGTGCATCCAGAGAACGTCTCTCCATATCTTTCTGATACAGAGTTTGTCCAGCTCTGCTCAAGTCTTGCTTAGGACGACAAGACTACATATACATGATTCTTCTTCATTGACTCTTTGCATGTTCGAGATTTCATAGTTTTAATCAAGATCAATGGTCAATAAAGACAGACAACAAAAAGAAGGTACAATCACAATAAGCAAAACCTGCTTCTTCTTCTTCCTTTGATACTACTACAACTACTAACACTACTGAAAGAAAGAAAGAAAATAGAGCTTCAGACATTGCCATGGCCGTCACAAAAACAAATTAAAAAAAAAAAGACACTGCCTTTTAATTTTTTAATCACGAGAACTCTCTCCCAAGCTTCTGAATAGCACAATACATCTTCCTTCTCGACCCAACAGCATTGATCCCCATATCCTTGAGATCCTCCAACGTCAACAACGGCAACACTTCCTCATCAACCTCATGCATCTCGAACATCGGCCAATACCTCCCTAACCCCAACTCCTGTAGCCATATCTTCACTCCTTCTCTTCCTCTCCCTCCTCCACCACTCTGCCAATCTCCCGACATCTCTCTCCTCTTCTCGTACCTCGCCCTATTCTCCTCCTCCTCCTCCTCCTCCGCCGGACTCTCCGAATCCTCTCTGCTGAAATCGCGAAACCCTTCTTCCAATTCCTCATCTTCCTCGCTGAACTTCGTCGCCCAATTCGACCCAACCCGCTTCGCCGCCGCCGCCGTCGTCTCTCCGCCAGATGATTTAACCCATTTATTGACCCGCCAAGTCCCGATCGAATTCGGATCTTCCTCCAGGGCTCCGGCGTTGTTGTTGTTGTCGTACCCGGAGGAGCTCAAGTTCGTCAGGGCTCGAGTCCTCGACGAAGGCTTCCCGCTCTGACCAGACTCCTTCCTGTTGCTCCATTTCGGACGCCGCACGTGCGAATCGTACGGAACTTGCTGGTACTGGTCGCCGCCGCCGCCGCCGATGTCTCCTAGCCGAACGCTCGGTCTTCTCAGTCGTTTCGATACGCCTGCTGAGACCGCGGCCGCGGATGTTTCAGGTGCTTCGGCTGAGGTCATCGCCGGAGGGATGAAACCTAAGCCGCCGTTTGTCTGGTGACCTTCCACCAAGTGCTGCAACTCGGCCATTGGCTTAGCGAGACAGAGAGAGAGAGAGTTTGTGTTCTCGGTTACTTACTCTGGAACCATTATCCTTCCACTAACATGCGCTGATTGGAGGAGATTGGTGAAGATGAGGAAGTGGATTTTGTTACCCCCTTTTTTATTAGGGTTTATCTGGAGAAAATTGGATGTGAAAGAGAGTGTGAGAGAGAGAGAGTCGTCACTCTGAAGGAACGACGAAGAGAGAGAGAGAGATGAAAAGATGTTCAATAGTGGACACGTGTTCGTTTGTGGAGATACTGTTTTGTACTAAGAGGTTCTGTCTTTTATCCAACCAATCAAAGCTTTCATTTATCTTTAATAATGATGCTTATAATGACATAATAAATAAGATTTATTGGCACCTTAGATTTTTTTCTAATACAATAATCTTTCTTGTTTTTTTTTGTGTTAAATGTGAATGACACATTTAATTTTTTTCTAAGCATATGCAAAGGTATAGTTGAGAGATATCAACTACGCACCAAATTTTTCTTTTTCTCAGATTTAATTTTCTTTCTTTTGAAGTTTCTTCATTAATTAATGTTCTCTTAAATTTAGAATTTGTTTCTCTATTTCTTTATTTTTTGACTTTTTGTTGTGTTTCCTTTAGACTAGTCATTTCATTGGTCAACAGTCCATTGATCTTACTCACCAGCTTGTATGGACTCTCTTTTTTTTTTTGTTGTTGGTCAGGCTTGTATGGGCTTTTCTTTTTGGGGCAAATAACCTTTATGGGCTCTCTCGACCTTATAACTGTAGATTAATCGAACAGCGCGTAGTTACCTTTCTAAATTTCGGAACGGCAAAAGGTTTTTCATGAGACACCAATACAAACGGCAAGATGTCCTAAGGAGTAACGTGAAAGCGGCAAGAGTATCAAATGGCGATTGAGCGCGTGGCGCGTGGTAATCTCCCTAAAACCTCTTCCGGCCTCATCCTCCGAAAAAGTAAGTAAGAACCCTAACTTCTCTGCTCAAAGCCTAAAACCTCATAATGATGAAATGGTGAATCTTTTCAACTCCCATGGCGATTTCCGGTTTGGGTTTCGCTTGCAGATCCTATTTCCCTGTTCGTAATCGGACGCTCCAGCATCACTGCTTACGAAAGGTGACTCTTTTAACTGATTAGAGGGACAAACACTACAGTTCTGTATTCGATTACGCTAAATGCTTTCTTTTCGCCATTGGTTGTCTCGTTCTCAGATTCGTTTCAACACTGTTTCTGCTGCTGCTGCCAATGAGGCCGTAGACGAGCCAGATGGTTTCGCCAAGGTCGGTGATCGTCAAGACAAAGTTTCTGATGGAACAAGTAAGTTTACGCTCATGATTTTCATTTGTTCCGATATGTATACTTCTTGAACTATTGCTGCTACTCTGTTGTGTGAAGCCAGTCTGGATGTCTGAAAATTCAAATATTTTACCCACTAAGAGTTGTTGTTTGTTCAGCACAATGCTCCAACAATTTTGATTCGTCTTTTTTATATTTTTTGACTGGGTTTTGATAAATGAAGGGGATCGTGAGTGGAAGCAGTTGGATTCGAAAGACCTTGGTATAAGCAGTTCAATGATTGCTAAGCCCACAAGACAAGTGCTCAATGGCCTTAAGAGTAAAGGTTGATACTTTTATGACTTTAGCTAGCTTTTGTCCGTAGATTTCTTTCTCCAGGTTTCAAAATTTCATAATTTTCTCCTTGTTTTTTTTGTAATATGTTAGGACATGATGTTTATCTTGTGGGAGGCTGTGTAAGAGATCTTATTTTGAAGCGGACACCAAGAGACTTCGATATTCTCACTTCTGCAGAACTTAGAGAGGTTGCTCCTCCTTTTTCCTCTCTTAGTGTCTACATCAACTCAAGCTGATTTCATATCGATTTTGTGTAGGTGGTTCGGACTTTCTCAAGATGTGAAATTGTTGGAAGAAGGTTTCCTATATGTCACGTACACGTTGGTGATGATATAGTTGAGGTTTGTTTTCCGTTTTAAATTTTGAGTACAATAACTCTCTTTGTTATTTTATTTTATTTTTCTTTTGTTTTGAGTAGGTTTCGAGTTTTAGTACCTCAGCACAGACTTCTTTGAGAAACATGAGAAGTGAGCTCAGAGAATCCAGTGGCTCAGATGGTGACGAGGATTGCATCCGTTTGAATAACTGTCTGCAGCGAGATTTCACTATTAATGGGTATCTTGTTTATACCTTAATGTTTTTGCAAAGTCTTATACGTCCTATTTCTTCACGTCTCTATGTGTCTTTGCATCTCAGGTTGATGTTTGATCCATATGCCAAACTCGTCTATGACTATCTGGGAGGAATTGAAGATATAAGAAAAGCTAAAGTGTGAATGTATCCTACTTTGATTTTTTTTCTTTCAAAATTTTATTTCAAAGCAAACATTTTTGGATATAATCATTTATTCTCAATGTGGTTCTTGTACAATCACAGGTTCGAACAGTGATTCACGCCGGCACATCATTTCAACAGGACTGTGGTAAGTTGCCAAAAGAAACAAATTTTTATTCTATGTAAATCGTGTGGACTAGTGAGTAACCTATTACCATGCTCATCAATTTGCGATGTTTACAGCTCGGATTCTTCGTGCAATAAGAGTCGCTGCACGTTTAGGTTTCAGAATTTCCAAGGAAACAGCTCATTTTATTAAGCACCTTTCTTTCTTAGTACAAAGACTTGACAAGGTACTACTGCTGCATCTATCATCCAAAGATATATATATATATATATATTTATGCTTTGACATATTTGAGTTAGCATAATATCTCGTGCTCTGCCTGTAATGTTCAGGGAAGGATCTTGATGGAAATGAATTACATGTTAGCTTATGGATCAGCAGAAGCTTCTTTGAGATTGCTGTGGAGATTTGGGATATTAGAAATCATTTTACCAACTCAGGTAAGTTTCGATCAGGGTTTCACTTCTGTCTCCTTGTTTTGCATTATGTCTTATTACAAAACTTTGGTATCACAGGCAGCTTATCTTGCGCGGAGTGGTTTCAAGAGACGTGACAAAAGGACTAACATGCTTCTGGTTAGAAAGAAAGCTCTCTCTTTGATTGTTTTTTACATGTCTATGTCGCTTAGAACAATCGAGTCAAGAAACTGAAAATGAATATTCTGTCACGCAGTCTCTCTTTGCTAACTTGGATAAGTTGTTAGCGCCTGATAAACCTTGTCACAGCAGCTTATGGTAAGATAGATCCATATCTTTATCTTATCCATGGCACATTCTGGTTTATAAGAAGATCTGGTTTATTTAATAGGATAGCAATATTGGCGTTTCACAAAGCACTCTCTGATCAACCTCGAAGTCCTTTAGTGGTAGCTGCGTTTAGCCTTGCTGTTCACAACGGCGGAGATATTCTAGAGGCTGCGAAAATCACAAAGAAGATCACTAGGCCACACGATAGTAGCTTCTTCGAGCTAGTAGATAACCCCGAGAAGGAGAATATCGAGTTTCAAACTCTATTAGACGAGGTCATGGATCTTGACGCATCGGTCAAAGACGCTTTAAACCAGATGACTGATGGGTATTATATTTCTAAAGCTATGGCAGCTTACCCTCAAGCACCGTTTTCAGATATGGTAATAAACCCCTTGGAAAAATCTTTTAAAGAATGTCAGAATAAAGGTGGTGAAATTGATGTGGAATCTGTTGATGTTGTGTTTTCAGGTGTTTATTCCGTTGCAATTGTACCTTAGAGCAGGGAGAATCTTTGAGTGTGTGAAAGAAGAGAGGCAAATGGGATTCGAGGCAAAGCAAGGAAGCAAGATTGAGTATGCTGCGTTATATTCAGGGGATGTTCCGGAGATCCGGCATGTGTTTGCGAGGGTTGTCTTTGACACTGTATTTCCGTTGAACCTATCTCAAGAGTTGTAAACAAATCTTCTGTCTTTGAGAGTCATGAAAGCTTGCAATGAAACTTTTCTTCTATTTTGCAATCTGGCGCGCGCGAAGTTCGTTAGTTTCGTTGGAGTTTAATGGGTGGTCAAAAGTCATATCTACCCCTATGAATTTTTTTTTGTCGACTACCCCTTAAGAATTGAAAAAGAATTTTTTGTAGTAAAGAGTGGATGAAAAAGAAAAATAAGAAAAGGCAGATTGATAATTTTAAATGTTAATTGTTTTTTTTTTAATGTTAATTGTTTTTTCTATTTTTTTTTGTTAAAAAGATTGATATAATGTAATTGTTACGGATATATCTTCGATGGTTAGTTCAATTTGTGTGAGTCGATAGTTGATAAGCAATGCCATATGTATGACTATAAATTAAAAAGAAGTTATGACATATTTATCTAGTGTTTACCAATAATATCATGTCATTAAGGGTGATCTATCCTTAACATCACTTTATATAGTAATAAAGTGATGTTAGAATATATGTAGTTGCAAAAGACAATTTTTTCTTTGATTTGCGTAAGAAGACAAATACATTTCCAAAAGAAATAGATTTTGTTTGCCAACAAAGGAATCGATATTATTATATACTTTATTTGTCAACGATTTAGAGTATTCTTCCATTGACTTGTCATTGAATTTAAATCATTAAAAATACTAATATATTATTTTATTACGTCAATAGAATAGAATCCATAAAGAAGTTGACTATTGGGGGTCCCATATTTTCCTCCGCCAAATCTCGCAGGAACCGCGCTCGACGCATGTGTTCTTCTCCGCACCGAAACGCCACCGTTTTCAAACAGTCTCACATCATTTTAAAAACTGCTCGAAACTGCGAAAGGAGTTTGGTAATAACAATCTTAAAGTGATGGATCTCAGAAGAGCGGGGAGCCGATCATCTAACAACATTGAACTGAGGTCAACGCCGGCTTCTCCCGCTCACCGGAACCATCTCGGTGGTGGTGGTGGTGTTGGTGGCTACTCCTCCCCCGCTCATCGGAACCAGAACGCAGCCACCAAAGCCGCGGCTCAACGGTTGGCGAAAGTCATGGCCTCACAGCACAAACAGTACAATGATGAATATGATGATGACGATGACGATGATGATGAGGAATTCAAATTCGCTCCTCCTTCTTCTGGTATCAGTAACTTACCTGCTGTTCCCTTCGCTCGTCGCAATCGATCGCAGTCACCTGCGGTATGATATAATTCATGATCTTGTGTTTCCTTTCATGATTATGAGATTGATGATGAGCTTTGGATTCATTTTCGTTATTTTTTTTTTTGTTGTGGTTGAGTAAGATAAACAGATACTTCAACGAGCAAAACACTTCTTCAGTGCGTTCTTCGTCGACGGGAAGGGCATCAATGTTTGGTAGATCTGTAGCTCCGAATGTATCTCCGATTTGGAGGCCACCTAAGGTGTCACTGAGACCTCCACTTGAACCTCCGTTTAAGGACAGAGATAACAGGTGAAGAAAAGATATATATATACTCACTTTGCTTAGCTACTATGATGTTGTGCTGCTTTTGATTGAATCATTGTATTTAACGTTTTTTTTTTCCAGATATTATGGTGATGTACCGTTGGTTAATTCGAGAGACAAGGGGTATCAGCGGAAAGCTTCAGCTCTTCGTGATGAAGTTTGTGTTTCATTTTATATTTTTAAACTCTGGATTGAACTTGATGTTTTTTAAAAAAAAAAGTCAGGAGATTTTGACTTGAGGCTGACTCTATGTTAATTTCAGTTGGATATGTTGCAAGAGGAGAATGAGACTGTATTGGACAAGGTTCGATGTCGTCTTTATCACTGGAACTTTTTAATTAAAAGTATTATGCTATTATCTTCTTTTTTTTTTGCATTCTCATAACAACTTATCTGGATTAACAGCTTCACTATGCGGAAGAAAAACGCCAGGCAGCAGAAGCCAGGGCTAGGGAGCTGGAGAAACAGGTTTTTATTAATTTTGTTGTCATTAGCAAACTCTTCACATCTGTTTCTTGACAATAGCCACTGTAAACAAGATGAGTTCAAAAAAAAAAAAAAGCCACTGTAAACAAGTCAACCATCTTTCATTATGTTTTTGAAACAGCCTCTTGTCTGTTTTTTTTTGTTCTGCATCTTTATCTATGCGTGGCGAGAGACAAAACGTGGTTATATACCATTGTTGAAGTCTCTGAGATGGAAACATGTAGTGTGTTTGATTCACCAAATGCAAATGCAATGAACTCATACTCTGCTATCGGTACTACAATAAATGGTGACAAAACATTTGAAGAGGCAGACAGTTTTAGAGGCCATACATACATGCAAATGAAATGAACTTTTATATGTCTAGGACAACTAGATTTCATGGAACTTCTTTTGAAGATTTATTTGTTTTTCTACTTGTCCCAAAAGGTTGCTTTTCTTGGAGAAGGAGTGTCTCTGGAAGCCAAATTGTTAAGTAGGTGGGAGACCCTGTGAACTCTTTTTCTTTATCTTTCTCTACTTAAGAAGACAAGGCAGTAGTTATAAGGCTCATGATAAATTGCGTGTTTTTTCCTTCAGGAAGGAAGCGGCCTTGCGCCAGAGAGAGGTTTGTGTTTAGATGAATAGAATGTCTTTTCTCTTTTCTTTAGACACGCTCACATTTTGTACTATTCTGATGCCACATTAAGTCAGAGATTAGACATTTTTGAAGCCTAGCAATTTAGTCTGAATGGCTGGCATTATGGTTCCTCATACAGGCTGCTCTTAAGGCTGCTAACGAGAAAGAAGATGAGAAAAAGGAGGAACTTGTTTCCCTCCGTTCAGAAATTCAAGTAAAGCATTCATTATACTCTGGTTTCATAATATGTGTAGTGTTCTGACCGGCATGATGAAATCATTTCTTTTATGTTCAGATCATGAAGGACGAAGCTGTAAAAGCTGCGGAACGGCTTCAAGAAGCAGAATCAGCAGCAAATGATCTTCGTACAATGACTCAACGAACGGTTTTAACACCAGACGAAATGGTAATGTTTGAAAAACTCCAAAAACTCTCACTATCATTCACATATAAAGATTTCTGATCGGGCGGCAAAACAATGGAACATCTAGGAGGAAGTAGCTTTGAAGAGATGCTGGCTTGCCCGGTATTGGGGTTTGGCAGTGCAGCTTGGTAAGTGATGCATCCACTTTTTAGTTAACTTCCTGAACTTGACAATGTGTTCTCATGATACACTTGCTCAGCTTTCTCTAATGTCAAGTTGTGGTGAGAGAGTTTATTCATTGAAATTCATGTGGATTCTGTAGGCATTTGTGCTGATATAGCACCATCCAGGCATGAGAAATGGTCGGCTTTGGCTCCTCTTCCATTTGAGCTGGTCATATCTGCAGCACAAAAGGCCAAAGAGTCTGGGGATCAAGGCTAGTCTAAATATTTGCTTTACTTGCTAAAATGGCCCCTGATACTGTTGCTTGATGTCATCATTACTTACCAATCTTTGGAATGGACCAGGTGGGAGTGATCAGAGCAAAACTGAAAGATTTGTAAGTGATCTAACTGGAGAAGGCAATATCGAAAGTATGCTTTCAGTTGAGATGGGTTTGAGAGAGCTAGCATCCTTAAAGGTAATCTTACCCCTCGTTTCAAAAGTTATGTTTATTCCCCCTTGCCATCTCCAAGTACTAAAATGAAATTTAGGTTGAGGATGCTGTTATGCTTGCATTCGCGCAGAAGAGAACACCGAGTGTGGTTCGTCAAGGTATGTATATATTTGCAAACTATCATCAGTTAGTGCACAATGACAATATTCTTTTCTCCCATGTTTACAGATTCCAAAGGGAATGGAGAACTCAAATTTGTAGAAGCATATGGTAAGGAAGAGTTTCCCTTATCTTTAAGATACAATGGTCTAATGGGTCGTTTAAAGGTTTTATCATCCACCTACAAAACTTTCCTGGGTTTTGCGTCTGTTTGACACACTGCATCTTGATGATTATGTTCATAAGTGACTGATTAAAACAATAAAATAACTCGAGAAACTATTGGCTGGCTCCTTCTCTGATAGTGTTTTTGGCCTTTCGCCTAGCTCATAATGTCATAATCTGCATAACCATGAACTTCTTAACATGTTATCACATTTTGTCAAAATGCAGAACTAAAAGAAGAGGAACAAGAAGATGTTGTCTTTAAGCAGGTACTCTCTTTATGCCCATAGTCCATGACTACATGCTCTACTTTAGGTTAGAGCGATTCAAATACCAAGATAACTACGAAACACTACTCTCTATATAAATGTATCAAAGTCATCTCTAGCCTATATACCACTATGGTCTAAGTTACATTCATTACGGATATATGACATGCAGGCATGGCTGTTGTACTTCTGGGCTAGAGCCAAGTTCCTCGGTGTGGAAGAAGACATCGCTGATGAACGTCTCCAGCTTTGGATCAGCCGTATCGGAGGACAATCTACAACCTCTCACGATGCTGTTGACGGTAACAAGCTTTCTTCATTCAAATATCACTTTGTCCTATTTCTGATTCTATTATATACACACAGTAGAGGCTAAACTGGTGTTTTTGGTTTTAAAGTGGAGCGAGGTTTGTTAGAGCTAAGGAAACTAGGAATAGAGCAACAACTATGGGAAGCTTGTCGCAAAGAAACCGAACACCTTCAACCATCTTCTTCTCCTACCTCTACTCTCGAAAATCACAACCTCGACGCTTAAATTTTTTTTTAGATTATTATAAATTGTATGGGATAAAAACATAACATTGTTGTAAACATCTTTAAGTCAGAAACAACACAACCAAAAAAAAAAAAATCACAAAGCTAAAAGTCTAACCATTTCTGGAAGTAAACACATGTAGTGGGGGAGATAACACCATCAGGTGTACAAAGCCCAATATGCGGACAAACCCCACAAGGAACCAAAGCAAAAGCTCCATCTCTCGCTTCCCCACCACCACCACCTTTCTTACCCGTCAGTTTATAGCAAACCTCTCCGATCCTCGTGGACGAAAATCCACCAAGCACACTGCTCTTCACCTCCATGACAACATTATCCAAAACCAAGTTCTTGAGTATCTCCTTAATCTGCTCTCTCGTCAACTTATCCGCATCGTTACCCTCCTTATCGAAATACGCATATATCACATCGAAAGTAACAACCTTCTTCAACCTCTCGGATCTCTCGATTATCTTCACACAGATCTCCTTGAGACCTTCGATCTTGGAAACGTCGAGAGCTCCGTCGATGTACCAATCCCCGCCAGTGAGCTCCTTGCAGGGCTCGAACTCGACGGCGAGGAAGTGTTTGATGCCTTTGTTGTTCATGTTGGGGACTTCTTTGATGAGGCTGCTCTTCTTGAGAGAGGCGAGGGCTCGAGTGACGAGAGACGGTTGGAGCTTTGTACCTGATCTCATCTCGAATGTGGTTGCGCCCATGCCTTGCTTGCTTCGGATCAGGCCTAGGATGTTCTTCTCGTCTTCGTTTATTCCACTTGCTGATGATTTCGGCTCTGGTCGTTTCCGTTTACTCATCTTCCCTTAACAGATTGAGAGATTAAAAAAAAAAAAAACACAGACTTGATCAGATTAATGTCTCGATTTCAACACAGGGGAATGAGAAATGTGAAACGATTAGGTGAAGATCGGATTCAATTTACCTCGAGATTTTTTAAAGACGAAGGCTTTTTAAGTGAGAGGAGCTCAGAGAACGGAGGAAGCCGACAGTGATTGATCTTGTAAGAGAACCAACCCTAGGTTTTGCGATAAATAATTAAGTTCACTGATATTTTCAAATTAAACACTGTACTTTAGCTGAATTAAAAGAAGTACAAAAGTGGTGTTTTATTACATTGGGGTAAAAATGGAGAGTACAAAACTAAAGAGCTTCAAATGTAACTAAAGAAACGATAAGGGTCTTTCTTGCAAATTTGAATATTTAAAGTATCCGTCTTCTTTCTTCCCTTCCTCGGGGAAGCTATACCTTGCGACTTCCGGCAAAGCTGACATTCGAAGAAAAAGACATTTAAAGAAACTTTTTTTTTTTCCAATGGCGGAAGCTGAGAAGAAGCGAGATCAAACATTTCCTCAGGTAAAAATTGTTACTTTACTACCCCCACGAATTTAGTAATCTATCATCATCAACCCCCACACCTTTTGCGACTCATCATTACACCCCCACATTCATCTTTATCAGCCAGATTTTGATTATCTCCTTTTTCTCTGATTATTGAGATCTGATATGATGGTGCTCTCACAGGAGAAGGACGAGGAGAAAGATCTCGACCTTGGCCACTGCGACGAGCACGAGTCTCCTCTTCCTCTCACCGTCACTTCTCGTGTAACTTTGCTCGAGTCCTTAATTATCTGGATTCAATTATATTTAGAGTAACATTAGCTTTTTAATTAATCAAAGTTGGGACTTTTTTTTTTGGTTGCAGGTTCTGTACATGTTAGGAGACATAGCAGCTGGTCCAGCTTATCGGTTTACCCAATGGTTGGATTTAGTTCGTAAACGCAGTGCTACTTACGGTTCCTCTGGCTTCCCTCACCGTCTTCACCGCCTCGATGATATGCTTTCAAGGTTTATCTGATTCATCCTTTCTATTTTTGTTCTTTATCTAATTGTGTGTGTTAGTTATTGATGGTTTTTGGAACCTTATGAGAATCAGACAAGTTTTTGAAATGACAGTTGAAGAATATTAACGGTAAGTGTCATCCAGTGCAGGAGAGAGGAATGTGGATCCAAAAAGTCCACCAAGCAAGGAGACTTCAGAGATCAGTCTGTGGGAAAGGCTTGGCAAAGCTTCTATAGTTGATATCGACTCCAGCTCTTTTTCATGGAGCATGCTCTCTTCACTTCATCATACTGAACATAGTAGTAGCACTGATCATTCTGAGGAGGACCAGAGTAAACCTCTCGAGGTATCTATCTATCATTAGTATGATCTTGGATTGGTAGCTTCCATTAACCAGATCTTCTGACGATGATTACATTTTTTGCTTGTGCAGAGCTCTTTGTATTATATGTAGATGAATTTATTATGTATGCTCTGCTTATTTTTTTTACTGGTTTCACTCACAGGTTACTGTGAATTCTGGGGGAGTTGTTTTCTTCGCCCTGTTCAGTCATTCCAGCTCTGAAGATGCTTCTCGAAAGGAAGAAGCGGCAGCAGTTATTAAATTTGCATCATCAAGGATGGCCACGCAGTCAGAACGTCTAGGTTATGAGTTTGCCAAGTGGCTAGGGGTGCAGATTCCACAGGTGCTTCTTTTCTTTTGCTGCTTACTTCAGAAACTGTTGCTTCAGCTCATTCCACTCACTTTTTCCGTTAAAATGAGGACAGGCTAGAGTAATTCATAGCTGTAATCCTGAGTGGACACTGATCAAAGAAGCAACTGAGAAAGCACAAGCTAAAGCGAATTCAGAGGGAGACGAGGTTGGTGAGGTGACTTGTTCAGAACTTCTGGAAGCCCTTGAGCTCAGTCGTTGTCTTCTCCTAATGAGGTGAAACTTTTATCTTTATAACTTTCTCTCTATTTCCACCAGCAACTTCAGTTAACAGTTCTTCATCGTGTTACCGAGTTATAATTTTTGACCATACCATTTTAGTATAGTATTCTTAGGGAGAAATTTTCAAAGTTTAATGTTATTAGATAAATTAACAAATATGTAAAGATAAAATTATGATGTGGAATTGTTTTATTGGGCAAAAGTATCTCTAGCATGGCCTAAAAAGACAATAGTTGAACATAATATATAATCTGAGTAAATTAGTTGAACAGGCATTTGTCTTTTCGTAATTGATAATTTAGGCTTTGACCTTATCCCACACATTCAAATGTTCAATTTTGTTGGTATGTGATTGTTTGCGTAACATCCATCCCTCTTCTAAGCACTGCAATTCTCAATTTTGGTTATTTGGCAGCTATGTACATGGATGTCCATTGCTAGAGAGCATGAGTAGTTTCGAAACCGAAGAAAAAGCAGAGAGAGCTGCTTCAGCGTTAGGGAGAATCTTGGTGTTGGATCTTGTGATAAGAAACGAAGACAGATTACCCTGCCGTCAGCTGAGATGGCGTGGCAACCCTGCAAACCTCTTACTGACCGACAGAATCCTGTCATCAACCAAACCTCTAGAGTGCTCTTTCGAAGAAGCGTTTGATTCCGCCATCAAACGGTACCATCCAAGAGACTACAGATCCATTCAGAAGGAGAGAAGAGCTTCTTCTGTAGATAGCAGATCTAGGTTGAGTGTTAGCGATCACCGGTTGGTCTCACAGTCGTCTGACTTTTCTGATATAACAGAATCGCCTAGATCATATGACACTGAGTTTATGAGTCCAATGTCTGATAGCTCAACGATGGCTCCTGAGTTTCACATTGTTACCATAGACTCTGGTGTTCCACGGCGTCCTCCTGCTGGCAAACGAGCTAGCGACCAAGAAATCTATCCGAGATTAGTTGAGCTGCTCATCAATAGCAGCCAGTATTCTTCAAACTTGTTATATGAAATAACAGAAGGAGGTTTAGGATCTCCTCAGGCAAATGATGGTGAAGAAACACCTACTACTACTGTAGTGAAGCCAGTTGTGCGTGAGTTTCGAAATGGTTTCCGCGCTGGTCTCAGGGACTTGCACGAGTTCCACATATTCCTCGTCACCCTTCATCAGAAGCTAGATGGTTTGCTGCGTGCGTTTTTCAGTATGATGGACAAAACAATGTGTGCAGATTTCGACAGAGATGACTTTGCTATTCCGGAGTCGCCATCTCAATTTGGCCATGAGGTGGTGAATCATTACCCATCTCCTTCGAAAGAACGGGTGCCTAGTGATAACAGCTTTGACCACAGTGAGTCAGATTTGTTGCACAGATCAGTTCCTAGGACACCAGGTTCTGAAAACAAAGAAGGGGGAGATGCCACTTCGCCTAAGTCACGAGAAAGCTGGCACGGAAGATACAGTAGAGGTGGAGAATCTCTTAGCAGTCAGCGTTTGGCAGCAAAGCTCCGTGACTTCCATAAATTTGCAAAGGTTCTTTGATCACTATGTTCTATAATACAGAAGCCAATTTTATCTTCCTTCAGACTGATTCTTTACATGGTGCGTCCACAGATTGATGCCGAGTCTAATAAAGAACTAGACCAGTGGAATGAAACACTGCGGAATGAAGTTATGAAACTCTGCCAAGAGAACGGTTTCAACACTGGTTTCTTTGAGGGGAGTGATAATAACAGTTGCACTGATGCTTACGAGCTTAAGGTATATTATGAGTTTCTCTTCTTGTTCATTAACATTCTCTCTCTTGCTTACATTCTACATGATAACAGGTTAGACTTGAGCATATTCTTGAGAGAATATCATTGATTACCAAAGCTGCTAATACAGAGAAACCATCAATGATACAAGATAATCTTTTCATCGGTGGAGGATTAGCTGCAAGGTCTGTATACACTCTGCAGCATTTAGGTATAACTCATATTCTATGCCTGTGCGCAAATGAAATTGGGCAATCAGATACTCAGTACCCGGATCTCTTCAAGTACAAAAATTTCTCAGTAAGTAAAGAGCCCTTCTTGTTCTGTCTCTCATTTGTCACCAAAATGCATCTATAAAGTAGAGAGAGTGTTCTCTTCCTTGTGTCTTCTTTTTGACCAGCAGATAACTGACGATGAAGACTCAAAGATTGAAGGCATCTTTCAAGAAGCTCTTGATTTTATCAACCATGGCGAAGAAACAGGAGGCAAGATTTTAGTCCATTGCTTTGAAGGTCGGAGTAGAAGCGCAACCGTAGTGCTTGCGTACCTAATGCTCAGAAAGTAAGTTCTTGAGGGACAAGTTAAAAAATCGTTGTAAAAAAGCGATTCAAGAACTGAGAATAATACTTTCTCGTTCAGGAACCTGACGCTTTTAGAAGCGTGGAGCAAACTGAGAAAAGTTCACAGACGAGCTCAACCGAACGACGGGTTTGCCAGGATCTTAGTGAGCATTGACAAGAAATGTCACGGGAAGGTGTCGATGGAGTGGAGACAGAGGAAACCGACGATGAAAGTGTGTCCGGTTTGTGGTAAGACCGCAGGTCTAAGCAGCAGTTCGCTGAAACTGCATCTCCAGAAAGCTCACAAGAAACTGTCTTCGGGAAGCGTGGACAGTGCAATGAACATGGAGATACAAAAGGCTTTGGAGGCACTTCAGCTCAGCAGTGGTCGTGGCTCAAGTGTTAGCTCCAGTTCGTTTCAGTCTCTTACTGGTTAAAGAGAGTTCGGTTTTAGAATCTATCAACGGTTTGTTTATCCCCGTTTTAATCTCTAATCCGAACATCTTTCAGTTTTTGAATACTCGACTTGTTTTCGTTTTCCTGTAAGGATATCTTTTTAACTTGGTATACAACAACTAAATAAAACCTGTTTGATTGGGACAGTATCTTTGTGTATTTAAACATTCGAAGTTTGTTTATTTCTTAAACATTTGGAATATAACCAAAAAAAAACTTTTTATATGAATGTTATGATTGTATAATGCTCAATAAAACCATCTTCATTTATCTCCCATAAATTTGATCATCATGTACTATCTAAATATGAACTTAGGTTATTTCTTTTACGCTCTATTATCAATCAAGGAGTAGACACAGACACACAGTACTCGATTTCTTCTAGAAATACCAAAGACAGAAGTAACAGAACTGACGAAAGTAGTACGTCGTTGTTTCTATTCAGTCTGGGGATAGACCAAGTCTCACACAAAAGGGATCAACAAACAAAACATTTCGAAAAATAAAAACCAAAACGAAGAAAACTCTCCGTGACTTCAAGAAACTATTACATTCCAGTGAAAGCCTTCTTTGCAAAGGCAGATGCGCCTGCTGGGATCACCTTCAG
Organism: Brassica nigra; assembly: GCA_016432835.1. Classification (NCBI taxonomy): domain Eukaryota; kingdom Viridiplantae; phylum Streptophyta; class Magnoliopsida; order Brassicales; family Brassicaceae; genus Brassica; species Brassica nigra. Next base: position 6,159,023 of record CM028247.1, on the reverse strand, counting down.
CACATTGAACCTTACAGTCTTTGACAAAGGCCTACAATAAAATCAAAAAGTAAAATCAGTGCGTTTCCTGCGTGCCTATATCATATGAAAAGCATAACTGCATTGTTTTTCTCCTACAAAAAAAAAAACAATATTGTTACCTGCATTGGCCAATGATGACATGATCGCCTTCTTTGACACGGAAGCAGGGTGAGACATGGGCAGGGATGTTGGAATGTCTCTTCTCATATCTGATCAAAATTTAAATAAGGTTATTTAAAACATTGATCCTAAAAAATCTTCTAGTCTGTGTCAAGAGCAACGAATGTCACCTTTGATACTTCTTGACGAAGTGGAGATAGTTTCTGCGAACAATGATGGTTCTCTGCATCTTGGCACTGTGGCAAGTACCAGCTAAGATACGTCCTCTCACAGAGACAGTTCCAGTGAACGGACATTTCTTGTCAATGTAATGTCCTGCTCCACAATTAGTAAACAAAAAAACAAAACACGATTACAAAACATGTCTGAAAGTTTTGATCTTTAATATTTTTAGTTTCCCATCTCAAACATCTCATCAACGATATTCAGCTCCACACTAACCAAGAAAGTAGCTAAACTGATGGATTTCAAAATAGATCAGTTCTAAACATCAAAGCTAGATTATACTTGGAAACTCCATTTGTTAATCGCCTGATTAGTTCTAAAACATAAAAATCAAAAAAATAAAAAATAAAAAAACGAACCGTCAATGGCTTCGCGGGGAGTCTTGAAACCCAAACCAATGTTCTTCCAGAAACGGTTTCCACCTTTACCAGGCCTCTTTCCTTTCCCTGATTTCTTCGAGCTTAGGAACACCTTTGGTTGCTTTAGAAATGCCTTCTCAGTCTGCATCAATATAAAGAAAATGATGAGAGTTCCTAGACTGTACAGAGTGTAGAAACGAAGCACACGAAATCGAACCTGTTCCGCCATGGCTACTGGTTGCTCCTGCTCCTGCTCCTGCTCCTGCTGCCGCTGCTCTCCACTGATGAATTGAGGCAAAAGAGATGTAAAAGAGAGATGCAATGAAGCTCCGGACAAAACCCTAATTTCATTTGGGCCTTCTATTTCATGGGCCCTCAGTAGTTTATTTAAGGCATTCAGCCCATTTGTATTTGGACTAGGAACTAGAGCACGTTGCATTTTGCAGAACTATATAAATACAAGTTGTATAATTTCATTGCACGTACAAATTCAACGAAAAAGCCTTTCAGATAAAGCGGTATAAATACAAGTTTTAACAGAGGCATTCCATACATGAGTTTCTATGTTGCAATATACAAACCCCCACACATTGAGCAAACTACAAACGTATAAATGAAACTTTTTCTTTGGTTTATTTTCCACGTTAAATAATACAATGAAAATAAATAAAACACATTACTGCAACACCAGATTCAGTTCATGTCTTCCCATTGATATATGATTTTAAATCACATGCATCCAAATAGCTTTTTGGGAGCAGTTCCAGAGGCACGGTACTTGGCAGCTAATTCCTCGGCTTTGAGAACCTCTTCTCCACGCCTAGCTTCGATCATGGCTCTCTTCTCTTCTGCCTGTTTGTGGATTTGAGCTATTTTGTTCTTCATTTGCTCCACATACTCTGCCTTCTTCTTCTCCAATTGTTCCTGATATCAGTTTCCAAATTTAGAGAAAAAAAAGGAAATTAAAATAAAGATCACGCAAAGTAGAGTATACCTCCATTTTCTTGAGCTCAGCTTCCACAGCTGCTTTCTTGTTGTTCTCCCATGACCCAATCGAAGAAAGTTTCTTCTCAGCTCTGTTTCAAACATTGTTCTAATCTCTCACAACTAAATTCTCAAGACCTTAATTTAAATATTTTTGGTTCAATTGCAAGAATATAACTAGTGATTTGATTGTTATACATATTAAACAAATCAATAAAAGTTTTAAGAGGTTACTTGTTCTCCACTTTGCACTTCTCAGCCTCTTCCCAAGCTTTGATAAGTGACATCCTCTTCTCTGTCTCAACTCTAGCCAGGACAGCATCTTCACTCCCCCCCAAATATTTTAAGCAAGTACAATAATTTATCAGAAGATGTATAAAAAAGGAGACACTGTTGATTATCACACGCGTCCATATAAAACCTTTAAACCAACTGTCTGATTTCATTTACAACCGTAATGAAAAACGAAACACCTAATTAAGTACTTTACAGGTTAATTTACATACATGGCTATGATTAGGCCAATCTTTTTGGTTTAGTTACCTCGATTAACTGAGCCTTCTTTCTTTTCTTCCCCTGCCTCTTCTGCCAAACAAGAAATAAAATGATATTATAACATAGTCCTCACCAATAAAAGTTGGGAAACTACCAATTATTAAAGAACAATAATCTTTGAGTTATCAATATTGTCCAGAATAATAATTGACATAAATACAAAAAAATTGAAACTTCTTGTGTTGTTATTTCCTTCTAAATAAAGTTACAAAAGCTTGTCCTTAGTTTGTGAACTGAACTAAAACGTTTGAAACTTTGTCAGTAATAATCTCCAAGGTGATCAGTTAATATATAGGAAACATATCTTATAGCAGAAGTGTTTCTTTCATTTCTTTCAGCCAAACTTGGGTAATATTTTGTATATTGAAGAAGAAAATAGTAATTACTTGCAACGATAGGAACAATAGCCTTGGAGTCCTCGAGCTTCTCCTCCGCAGGCGCCGGTGATGGAAGAACTGGTGGTGGAGCCACAGGCTTCTCCTGTGGAGCAACATCCACCGCATCAGCAGGTTTCTCCACCGGAGCTGGCGCTGATGGAGTTGGTTCAGACACGGTTGTAACGTTCTCCGTCACCTTCTTCTGTTCCTCTTCGGCCATGTCGTATATGACGTCAGGTATAACAACTAAAGATTACAAGAGAACAAAAAATATCTGAAGAGAATCAAGAATGATCCAGAAGTCTGGCTATTTAAGAGAGAGAATGAGAGGAGAGAGAAGAAACTGAGCTGGAATTGTTTGGTAGTGATGTTCTGTTCCTCGTTGTCATAAAATGACTCGCCTTCTTTTCCTTTTATTTGTTTTTTTTCTTCTAAATTTAGTATCATTGATTCATTGTTGCACGATCATTAATATTTAGACCATACAAACTTTAAACCGTAGTGAGAGATAGTAGAACCGGTTCGAGACTCCAGACCGGGTGATATTCGATGTAAATTTTAACTATTAAATAAAATTATAACTTTGTTTTTTGGTCTTCTTTTGGTTTATTGTAAGTTCATACATATATTTCCACAGGAGACTAACGAATTCACCAACTCCCATGACGTCATATGAGGTTAATAAAAGGTTAGAGAAATACTGAAGATATTTACGTTACGTTACTTATATTGTTGCCTCAAAATGGACTCCTTATAACTTGTAACATTTCTTTACGCGAATCTAGTTTCTTATTGAAACCGTAAAGGGTTTTAACCGTTGATGCCAACTGGTGAAATTAGTGGCTGCATTTTAATCATAATGTATATGCTAAATCCGGATTATCATTAATATTGTGATTCTATGACTGCACAAGGGTACTAACAAATGCTATTTGCTATTTACAGTAAAAACAAGTACGTAGTAATTGCTGTTCCTTTTTCCTTATAATAGAAATCAAAAGAAATATACGATAGGTGTTACAAAAAATATATATATATATATATACGGTAGGGGTGGCACGGATCGGATAGTACCATATTTTCTGGTATTTGCGATTTGCTTCGAATCTTAATCTTATTTTTCGATTTGCTTTGCTTCGGAGAAATACGGATATTCGGTTTTACGGATATTCGGAACTTTTAAATATTTGCGAATATTTACGGATATCTCATACATATTTTATACACGTAAATCTAACAAAATTATACATGTTTTGTTTTTAATATTCTTACATAATATTAAACCAAAAGTGAAAATTAGTGGAATTATATGTTTCATATTTTTATAATAAAATAATATTTTTGATAAAACACATAATTTTAGAAAATTATAGTTTTAGAAAGATTTTATATTCTTTCTTTAATTTAATACATTATATATTTTATAAATAACACAAATATATGTTGAAGTAAAATTTATACATACTTAATTGTAGATATTCATTTATTTGTATAAAAATCGGAGCGGATCGGATATTCGCCTTTAAAAATTTTAGTATTTGTGATTTGCTTCGTTTTTAACGGATATTGAATTTTAATATTTGCTTTGCTTCGAAGACTTACGGATATTCGAATTTTTCGGATCGAATCGAATCGAAACAAATAACGAATTGAATCAAATTTAACGGATAAAATGTCCCCCCTAATATACGGTCCGTAGAAGTAATTTTACAGTTGATATCTCTTTGAGACTTATAGGATTGCGTCACCGGTTTGAATCTTGTATCTATAAAGTAATTTTATATCGTCAGTATTATAATTCAATTTCTGAGGAATTGACAAAAAAAAAAATCATAAAAGGTTTGAGACAATATTGATTATGTAGTTACGTGTTACCTACGTGATCGTGGTTGGCTACCAAGTCACTCAACATTGTTGTTTCTAATTTTATTTTAAAAAATCTCGATTTGACAGGTACTTTTGTATTTTCGCATTATTTTTACAAACAAGCTCATATATTTTCTCACCTTATCTTAAACTTTTATGTTTAATCTTAAACTTTTATTCCACACAAATATGAAATATACAACTATTTATCTGCATGACAACGGATCCTGGACGGCTATCTGGTCGAGGGACGTGCAATGGCTCGACCTAATCAGACCGCCTAGTTTATGGGATGCTAAGGCAAATTTTACAAAACTCTGGGCCGCCCAAACCGCAAAAGCTATTTGCACCCGACACTCTGCCAGCATATGTTGCTCATCAGCACGTCTTGGGTTGGCTCAATTTGGCAGTTTAACAATTAATTATACATATTCAGTTATTCAATGACTGGACGGTTTGATTATGAAACCAAGATGACAAAATGTAGGGTTTGTAATTATCAACCAAGTTAACTTATTTCTTAGGTTCTTCTGGCTTCTTCTCTTCCTTCTTCTCCTCTTTCTTTTCCTCTTTCTTCTCTTCCTTCTTCTCTTCTTTTTTCTCCTCTTTTGCCGGTCCGACTGATATCAAATCTACTTTACCGACTTTCTTCAGTTTCTTTACCACCGCAACTGCATCCATCATACCGATTACAGTCAACTTTTGCTCCTTCATATCCGCTGCTATCGAATCAACTCCTGCTTAACACAATAACCAGGTCATCTACCCACTTTGCAGGACTACACTGTATCATATTTGGTCAAACACTCATTGATATGAATCTAAGTTGAACACGTACTCGGTTGTGTTATCTCACTATCCTGTAATCTATAATTTTCCGTAAGCAGATAGCACTCACGCATACGTTACTGAGTTTCGATAATACGTTTTCTTCTAGGCCCATAAATTATGGGCCTCTAAAAGTTAATTATCCCCTTGCTATCTGTTCAACTCGTTGACAGTGTCAAAACGGAGTAGGTGAGAGATCATCCAAGCTCTCAAATTCTGACGCAATTACACAATCGAACCAAATTTTATAAAAAGTTTAGCTAAGTGGCAATTTATTGACTGAAAAAACCAGCAGCAAACTTGTATAAATTTTGCTTTGTTTTTTTTTACAAATTCCAAAAAAAAAACTAAAATAAATTAAAATTAGCAATAATAAATAATTACATAGAAACTATTATCGAATTTCAGTTGATAGTAAATTAAAGGAAGGAAGTAGTTATAGTACTCACCGAAGATATCAGCTGCAGCTTCTATGGCTTTCTGCTTGGTCTTATCATCCGTCATGGTTAAAACCTTCAACACCACCTTCTACAAAACATAAAAAGTAAAAAAGTGTAAAGGATCTCTCGGAGAAAGAGATAAATCATGTCATATTCAGTTTTCTAAAAACCGTGAGAAAAAAACCTGAGCCATTTCGTCTGGGATCTTGATGAAGTAAAGAAGCTGAGATCGAGAAAGGAAAGAGTTTGATGTCTTTTTTCTTAGAGAATAAAAAAAAAATTGTGGGGAATAAAAGAGAAAATCGAGTGTTGATTGATTATTGACAAAATATTTGTGGTGGCTTTTGGTAAAGGGTGAGACATGTGACGTATGTTTCAGTGTAATGGACAGCTCTACATTATTCTTATTACTACGCATGCTTTTCTAAAGTTGCTTTGTTTTGTCTTTATTTTTATTTTAGGAAAAGATATTGCGCTAGATATGAGAAGGAGTTTGCAAGTGATTAGTAAAACAAAAAGATAAAATACAGTTTTGAATAAACTGATATTTCGTCCTTGTTAGACATTCATCACTCCGCCGAAAACATTCGCAAACCCTATTGTGTTACTTTAACTTTGACATGCTCATATATATTGAACAAGTAGCTTGTTTTTTTTTTTTGAGAAAAGAACAAGTAGCTTTGTTAATTTCACATATAAACATAGTATATATATATATATGTTCATATTTTAAATGCACGTTATTTGTTTATTATGTTTGTGGTTTTGTTTTTTTTCGGCGTCATCCTATTACAATTCAACATAACATCACACACACAATACGATCAAGACAGCATAGTCTAATGAAACTCAGTCTTTGACCCCTAAACTTTTTGGAGCTTGTATATAAGGACAGGTTCTCAAATTATTAAAAATAATTTTTGTTAATTTTTTTAAAAATGATTTAAATTCCCAAAATTTCATAGTCGGCTTTGAATACTATATGCTCATATAAAACGACATGATTATATGTGTATTAGAGCATGCACATTAGCAAATTGGTGGGCTCGATTCCCAAAAAGCAAATTTTTATTATTCTATTTTTTTCATTTGATTTTTAAAAAAAAAATTAAGAAAAGAACCAATCAATGGTCGTCATGTGTCGTGGAATCCGCAAAATAGTAGTGATACCGTCTTTTACCAGCGATCTCATGCGATACAGGTTCACCAAAATTACATTATTATATTATTATTTTTTTGGTAAATGTGTGAATCTCCCCTACAATCCCCCATGGGCATGCTCTTAGTGTGCGTGATGATCCACCCATAACACGTAGCATAGCGACGTTGGGGGTGTAAATCGTCTGTGGATCCCCGCCCCTTTTGTCTATATGCTGGTCGTAGTTCTTCTTTACCTAAATTTTTTTTCAAACTTTTACTCTTACCTAACTCTTTTACCTAACCTCTCCTAATTTTTAAGGGTGGACCATTTGTAAATGTGAGCTACTTCTTTTTCTTAACAACCTGGGCTATATATAAGCGCATCTTAATTACTATTACTAAGAGTTTCCTCGGGTTGAATCTTAGAAATAAAGACTACAGGTCCTTTGCATTATGATATTTGGTTTATATACTTTTAGAACTTATTGCTCTTGAGATCTTAGTTTAGATTTGCTCTCCGCTACAGATCATGAACTTGGGAGATGTCAATTTAATTAACAATGTGATGTGACCATATACAAGAAACGCTAAGTCGCTAACTACAAAGACCAATGGAGTTTTAATTCAAGGTGTGCTTGCATCATACACACCAAACATTAGATTGATTAGCAGGTTACCATCTCCTTTTTGCTATATCTCCTTCCCGAGACACGCTGACTTTGCCTTTGGTAAATCGTACATATGCTAATTCGATGTTTTTCAGCTAGTCAGGACTCTATGGTTCATATTAAAACTGTCTATATACTTAACACAACATCCCACACTAAATAGTAAACAGAAAATTGTGTATTTAGAAAGGAAGCATATAAACCACAGTTAATGAGAAGTCAAAATCCATAGAAGCATATACGTATACAATATATTTCAAGTCTAAAGAAACATGGATATTTATTGATCCATAAGAAGATGTTAAAATTAGGTTAGAGTTGAAGAATCAACGACATTTAGTGAAAATAACATGTGCTCTATACAAATCTCTCGATTGAAACAGCTCGCTTAGATTTAACCCAAAACTTTCGATCAGGGCCCCAAAAACGTTTTGTAATACCCCGATTTTCCAAAATAAAATAATAAATAATATCTCATAAAATCTCCATTTATTACTTCTCAAAAGTCAACTCGACGCAATAAATCTCATAAATATTCATAAATCCAAATGAAGAGATAAATCTGATAATATCGATAAAAGCGTAAAACCGAAAGTCTGAAAATAATAAAATAAACTCCCAAAAGCACCAAGGTAAAAGCAATCACTCCTGTCCGGCAGTCTCACCTGAAAGGGAAGAAAGGAGGGTGAGCAACAGGGGAGTCACTCAGTGAGGTATGGGATGCTAATCCACAAACCACTGACTCAAGAAAATAGAACTCCCACTATGGAAGTTTAGCTCAACATGAACAAACAAGACGCCTAAAGCATCACACAAAACAAGCAAAGCGCTGATAGTGCATAGCTAAACCACACACCCCGCATCTCCTCATACGGATATACATACGTGGCGCCGCTAAGATACCGCTCTCTGACTCGCCTCCAAAGTCGCCAGATGCAAACGTCTCGCACTAAGCACCACACAAATTGCGCCGCTAGCCCAGACGTCTCTGAGCCCCCGCCCCTCCAATAGTGGCGTCGATAGTCCAGGCATCCCTGAACCCCCGCCCTCGCACATAGTCCCTACTCATAACTATGTACGCATATATATATATATATATATCATTACTCAACATCACACAATCCAATCAATAGTTGAATCCTCTAGACCCCTAGTTCCGGTTTACAATGAATGAATTAACTACCAAACAAGGACTCAAGGCACATTCATGTTTCAAATCTAAACTAACATAGAAAGAATTCTACACCGTACGGATTTATGGAGTAGACCCTCACCTTAGCAAAGTGGAAAAGTAGTAGCTATGAACTCCAACTGCTCAAATAGACTCCAAATCTGAAATCATGGCGAAAATCGAGTCAACGCCCTTCGAACGGTCAAAATGGATAACCTAAGTCTGGTCAAAAGTCAACCCGCAGGTCAAAGGTCAACCCGGTCAACTCTGACCCAAGCCGGTCAACCCTTGACCAAATTGAAATCGAATTGAACCGCCGGTTTTCCTTAACCGGATTCGATTTCAATTGGACCAGAATCAAATCAATTAAAACCTGGTTAAATCCTAACCAAAAATCAATTTCCAATAACCGCCGGTTTAATCCTAACCACAATCCAATTAACCCAAACCAAATCAATTTCCAATTGAAAATTAACCAACCGGTTAAACCGGTCAGCGAAGTTGACTTCGCTGAGTCAACTCGGCCGAGTTGCCGAGTCAACCGGCGAGTCACCGGTGACCGGTTGCCGGGCGAAGGCGGCTCGGAACGCCACCGGGCGACGGAGCGCTGGCGGCGGGCGGCGGACTCCGGCATGACGGACGGCGGCCGCTACGGCTCAACGGTGATCGGAGACGGTGGCGTGGACGGGCGGCTCGGTGGATCTGGGCGGCGACGGCGTGAATCTCACGCGACTTCTCCTCGCGGCGTATGCGGCGCGCTCTCCGGCTGATCTTTCTGCTCCGGACTCCTCTCGACGTCACGAACACGATGGTGGCCTTGGATTTGCGAAATACCTCACGGTTAGAGAGATATGATCGATTTACTAAACGGACGAAAAATAAATCTCAAGCCACGGCGGTTCCGGTGTTACCTGCGGCGGTTAACGACGGTTCAACGACGGGTCTACCCTCTGACAATGGTGGCTGCGACGGTACGGACTCAGATCTCAACGACGGCTCGATTTCTGCAGAGATTCGACGTCTTTAAACTTTTCTGAATAAAATAATGAGGCAACCCTTGTTTAAATAGATTAGTACCTAGGGTTTCTGGCAACTCTACTGGGCCTTGCTGGGCTGAAAATGCTGGGCTCGGAATTGGGTCGTTACACGTTTTCTTGGGCAAGGTTTGTCATCAACTCGTGTTATTGCAATAGAAATCACATGTGGTTTTGTCGTGTCTTGCAGCATTAAATTTTGAATCCTTGACCTGAGGAAGGGAGAATTATACGATAAGCTTTTTATGACTCCCAAACCTATAAGGTTTGCTATGACTAGGATTTTGATGAAGCGGACACTTTTATAAGTGTCTCTTGGTACTTTGATTGCGTATATATATCAGTCACAAAATACTAAAATCGAAAGAACAAACTTATTGATTTTCCGCTGTAATTATAATGTTCATTAGTCGAACGAATGTTGAGGACTTACAACTTCACTACTCAATCTCAGAAGTTCTCTATGGCCAAAAAAGGTCGAGAAAGGTCTAATGTACTATTGAATAAAATTAAATTGTTAATTACACAAAATATTTTTAAATCAGGGTATTCGATGAATATATAGTAAGTAATCCTATACGTATGTCTAGTTAACTGTTTATTCAATTTTTTTTTGGTCCCAAACCTATAAGGTTTGTTATTGTGACTCCCAAACCTACAAAGGTATGTTAATTTTTAAAAATAAAACCCTCGATGTGTGTTGCACTATTAAAACTTGACCGTCACATTACCTACCTCACAAGATTCTCTCTCTTTTTCTCATCTCTTTTGTCCTCTTTTATCTTTCCTAAACTCGTTTAGAATCTTCTTCTCGATTCCCACCATCTTCTTCTTTTTGGTTTCTCCGTCGGTGAAGGGTATAACAACAGCAGCCACCGATGAGGAACTCGCCGTCCAAGAACGAGCCAGGAGGAGGTGGGCATTCTCGCAATTTCACAAACTGGTCTCCCTTTGTCAAGTCCTCCGGTTTAGGAATATCTCCCAACAGATCCTACGCCCTCCTCTCCTTGCTCACCCTACTCATCGTCGGCGCGTTCATCTCCACGCGCATCCTCCTAGACCCCACCGTAAGTTTCAAAACGACACACCCCAACTTTTTCTTGCTGAATTTGGTAGACTTATGGAAAGCATATATCTCGCATCATGTACTTATGTCCTATTAACTCTTGAGTTTATTGCTTTATTTCCTTGTATAAAGATCCAGCTCCTCTCTGTATTTAAACAAAGCATATAACAATCAATAGAAGTTATCGAAATTTACATAAAAACTCGATATAATATCAGACTATAGTTATGTTTTAATGGATCTTTAACTTTTGTTAATACTTTTGAATTATGTTCTGTCACGTGAGTATTTTCAATTGCGTTCGAAAGAGTCTTGTTGGTGGTGATGTCGGCTCTCTGACAAATCACGCAGAAACTGACAAGTGTATAACTAAGGGACCCACCTATGACTTTTCGAGTTAACTAGTTGTAAACCACTTACGACTAACACATGTCTCACACCGTTTTCAAACTAATAACAGGTTCTGCTAGACAAAGAGGCCGTCACGACAAAGACTATAACACATACGATATTCCCAAAATACCCTCCTCCAACTCCTGTAACTACACAAAACCCTAAACCCGAGTTCACACTACACTGCTCCGACAACGACACCAACGGAACGTGTCCAAGAAACAACTACCCGGCCACCGCGAGCCTCGGCGAAGATGTACAAACCGCCACGTGTCCGGATTACTTCCGCTGGATCCACGAGGATCTCCGTCCCTGGGCGAAGACAGGGATCACGAGGGAGGCACTGGAGCGGGCCAGGAAGACGGCGAATTTCCGGCTAGCGATCGTCGGCGGGAGAGTTTACGTGGAGAAGTTTGAGGATGCGTTTCAGACGAGAGACGTGTTCACCATCTGGGGATTCTTGCAGCTTCTGAGGAAGTACCCTGGGAAGATTCCTGATCTCGAGCTCATGTTTGACTGCGTCGACTGGCCGGTCGTTAGAGCTTTGGATTTCGCCGGAGTCGACGCGCCGTCGCCTCCGCCGCTGTTTCGGTACTGCGGAAACGAGGAGACGCTCGATATCGTGTTTCCTGATTGGTCCTTCTGGGGATGGTAATGAGAACTTTCTTTTATTGTTTTAAAGCAACCCGTGATTTGTTAGGTTCTCGTAGTTACACCACAATAGTTTCAAATAGATCAAAGAAACCCACTAAAGTTTTTTTGACATGGTTGACTTTTGTAGGTCGGAGGTGAATATAAAGCCGTGGGAGAGTCTGTTGACGGAACTAAGAGAAGGGAACCAGAGGATTAATTGGATAAAAAGAGAGCCTTATGCTTATTGGAAAGGGAATCCAGCGGTGGCAGAGACAAGACAAGATCTTATGAAGTGTAATGTCTCCGAGGAACACGAGTGGAACGCTCGTGTATATGCTCAGGTAGTAATGATGATGCACTTTAAAAAACATAACGTTTTTGAGAAAATACCAAAAAAAAAATTGATTCTGCTAGTTACAACTGCAACCTTGATTTATGTGTGTGTTTTTTGGTTGGATCTTGTAGGACTGGGTCCGAGAATCAAAGGAAGGCTACAAGCAATCAGACTTGGCGAGTCAATGCCAACACAGGTAGCGTAAATTTTCTAGAATTTGAATATATATTCAAAGATTTTGGGTTTTGCATAGTAGCTGAACATGAAAGTTGACATTAGGGAATTAATTAGTAACGGTATGGGTCTATTGCAACGTTTATCTGTAGATATAAGATATACATAGAAGGTTCTGCATGGTCCGTTAGCGAGAAGTACATTTTGGCATGTGACTCGGTGACTCTGCTGGTGAAACCCCATTACTACGATTTCTTCACCCGAGGCCTGCTTCCGGCTCACCATTATTGGCCCGTTAGGGAGCACGACAAGTGCCGCTCCATCAAGTTTGCTGTTCAGTGGGGCAACTCTCACATTCAAAAGGTACATTATTAATCTATGATCAAATCCATACGTTAGGATTTTAATTGTTTGTATTGTCATTATCCTCCGGCGATTTTTTTTTTTAACCAGGCGCAGGATATTGGAAAGACGGCAAGCGAGTTCATCCAACAAGAACTCAAGATGGACTACGTGTATGATTACATGTACCACCTTTTAACCGATTACTCGAAACTCCTTCAGTTTAAACCGGAGATTCCCCAGAATGCCGTTGAGATTTGTTCGGAAACAATGGCGTGTCCAAGGAGCGGGAACGAGCGCAAGTTCATGATGGAGTCGCTAGTGAAGCGCCCTGCAGAGACGGGTCCGTGTGCCATGCCACCTCCGTACGATCCGGCGTCGTTTTATGCGGTTGAGAAGAGGAAACGAAGCGCAGCTATGAGAATACTACAGTGGGAGAAGAAGTACTGGAACAAGCAGAATCAAACCGGCTCTTGAATTTTTTTTTTTTTAACTTCGTTTCGGTTTTTTGTTGTATAGAGAAATAACATACTATGTAATTCGGTTAATTGTTGTTATAGATTACTACGTTACAGGTGTTCAAAAAAAAAAGATTACTGCGTTACATGTTTCGAGTTTTCATACGGAAACAGAACGAAAAATTTTCATACAATTATCTTAGATTTATGAAGATGTTGCTATTTTTTTTGTCAGCTGAAGATGTTACTATTTATTAGCTGGAAACGTTTTATATAGTAACTCAGGTAAATTAAGTCGGATTCGTGTGTTTATTGAATCTAATGAGTTTAGATTATTGCGACAGAGAAAATTCACTAGCTAGGTTCGATTTCGTGATTAGTATATATTCTTCGTTTCTTTCCTTCTAATAATAGTCTATAACTCTATACGCTAAATGTCAAAAGTTATCTTGAAGTTATGTTAGAGTGCGCAACCAGCCGGCCTAGGAAGTTAATTTTGAAATTAGTTTAAATTTGGTAAACGAGGACTATCACCTGAAGAAAAATACTAATAAGCGCATAGTTATCAGATAGGGTTGGTTATGAAATTGATGGTGTAACTTGATGGCTACTACTCACTCACAAGTTGCTCTAATTTTGAGGACGATACATTGCTTCTGATCGAGGCCATAATCATTTTAAAAGCTGTCTTTGCTGTCTCTCTAATTTTCACGTCATGTATGTAGGACCCGAGTACACCTTTTCGTTTTGTCTAATTGATTATTGAGTGATTTGCACGTTACTATTCAGATTAGACACACTGCATCGCACTACAATACTGTATTAATTATAATCTATATGGAAAGATCAAGCAATCGAATGTATCCACACAAAACTAAATGATATTAACTTTTAGCTATTAAAAATGGTAATTAGACACTGAACAACAAAACTATCAGTTTCCTTCGACTATGTCGGTAATTTACGTGCACATGTGCATCTTCAGTTATTTGTTTTCATCTCTTTCTTAAATAATTAATCATTGTTTTGCCATTTACTAATACACACTTCTCGTTCGAATATTACTCATTTCATTTCTTTTTTTTTTTTGCTAAAAACTCACTCATTCATTTCTCTAAGTACGTTTACCGTTTTTGAGCATGATGCATTACCGTCTAAAGAATTCATAATCATACCAAACCGAAAAGGATTAGCTTCAGACCTTGTCGATTTTTAGTTTCGGGATTAGCATAATTGCTGATCAGAAGAAAATGCGTAACAGACAATAATCCCAATCACGTGCTTTAACGTTGGTATTATGTGTCTATCACGGTTCGCTTCATGTGCAAGAATATAAAAAAGTGAGAAAAAATAAAGAAATTATTCAGATCTCGCAGCCTTTTAGTCTTCGCACCTGAGCCAGTCTGGATCCATCTGTACAACACCCTCCATGTTTCATATTCTTGTGATATGGCCAATGAAGTTAATGCAGAGAATGAAGAAAACACATATTAGAACTTATCCTCTATATGATTCTTAGTTAGAAAAAAGAATGCTAATAACAGATGTGAGTTTTTATCATAGATCAAACTTCGTTTTCAATAGTATTTGTAAAATCAAACTGATTTTACCTCAAATAAAATTATGTTTATGGATAATCAAACTGATTTTACCTCAAATAAAATTATGTTTATGGATTTACCTACAAAAATAGTGTTTCTTTTATTTTCGAGAGGTTCTTTTGCAGAAGAATTAACTTATTGTCCACATAATGACAGAAAAAATATACAGAATTTCCTGCTCTGAAAACAAAATATCCACAATTATTTGCTCAGTGGGTAGCAATCTTTATTTGTATATGCCAACTTGAAGATAGTACAGTGTTTAAATATTTATGTATGTCATGGGCCAACGAACCTAACAGCCGTTACTTACCTCCGTCATTCGTGGCGCCAATAAAGAAGAATACCAACGTTACCGGTTTGAATTCATCGTGGACCGTGCCACTTTGGTTTAAATTGGTTAAAATTAAATTTTATGCATATTGAGAAAAGGTAAAATAGCCACCAAAATCGAAGTAAACAAACATTACGAAGGTAAAGGATTAGAATTGAAAAATGAAAAAGTAAGTTAGTGTGCAAGTTCAATCGTCGGTTTGGTTCAGCCTGGTATGGTTTACATAAACCGATTCAGTTAGAACCGGCGAGTTTCCTAGTCTCCGTTATCTCCGCACTATAAAAACTAACCGCTTCGTCTTCTTCGTTTCCTCCCAAGTAGTAACCGTTCAGAATCTCTGCTCTCTCCCTCTCTAGATTTCAAGTTGCGTACAAAGCTAACTATCGAAGATGCGAGAGATTCTTCACATCCAAGGCGGTCAGTGCGGGAACCAGATCGGCGCTAAGTTCTGGGAAGTAGTGTGCGCCGAGCACGGGATCGATTCGACGGGAAGGTACCAAGGAGAGAGCGATCTGCAGCTCGAACGAGTCAATGTCTACTACAACGAAGCGAGCTGCGGGAGGTTCGTCCCACGCGCCGTCCTGATGGATCTTGAGCCCGGGACGATGGACAGCGTCAGATCGGGTCCTTACGGTCAGATCTTCCGCCCCGATAACTTCGTCTTCGGCCAGTCCGGCGCCGGTAACAACTGGGCGAAAGGACACTACACGGAAGGTGCTGAGCTCATCGATTCGGTGCTCGACGTCGTCCGCAAAGAGGCGGAGAACTGTGACTGCTTGCAAGGTATAGATTCCGTTTCTCTATGTGCTCACTCACTTCGTATGGTTTAAGATTCGTGTGTTTGTGTTTGTGTTGATGTGAATGATCTTTTTCAGGATTCCAAGTGTGTCACTCGCTGGGAGGAGGGACTGGATCTGGGATGGGGACTTTGCTGATCTCGAAGATCAGGGAAGAGTATCCAGACAGGATGATGCTGACGTTCTCTGTGTTCCCGTCGCCTAAAGTGTCTGACACTGTTGTTGAGCCTTACAATGCAACTCTCTCTGTCCATCAGCTTGTGGAGAATGCAGATGAGTGTATGGTTCTTGACAACGAAGCTCTATATGATATTTGCTTCAGAACTCTTAAGCTCACCACTCCTAGCTGTAAGCCTCTCTTCTTTGTATATCCACTCGCTTGATGTTCATTCATTAGAATAGAAACTAGTTTCTGATCGGTGGTATTAAATTTTATTCAAAAATCTATTTATTGAAACTTAGAAATTTTATACATATATTTTTATAAATACATTTGTTTTAAAAATATAGATAATTAAATTAAATTTAACATAAATATAATTTATATAAAAATACAATAATTATTGCTTTTACTTATAGTTAAAACTTAAAAATTATAATATGAATTTGTTTTAATCTTTTTTATATTAGTCTAAATTTGTTTTAATGTTTTATAATATAAATTAACTATATGTCACCACTGATAGCTGTAAGACTCTCTACTTTGTATATCCAGCAGATTGATGTTGATTGTAATAGAAATTGAATGGTTTGCATGATTGAACCACGCTTTTATCTGCTTAGAGTAGAAATTGCATCTAGAAATATCTTTACATACTCGATGATGTGTAAGCTCAACTTTTGTAACATCTCAGGCATTTACATTTTGTCCTATTGCTGGCATCACTGTTCTAATGGGCTTTGTTTATTTGTGTTTGGTTCAGTTGGAGACTTGAATCATCTCATCTCTGCGACCATGAGTGGTGTCACTTGCTGCCTCCGTTTCCCTGGACAGCTAAACTCTGACCTCCGCAAGCTTGCAGTGAACTTAATCCCATTCCCACGTCTCCACTTCTTCATGGTCGGATTCGCACCTCTCACATCTCGTGGATCGCAGCAATACCGAGCCTTAACCGTCCCTGAGCTCACCCAGCAGATGTGGGATGCTAAGAACATGATGTGCGCAGCTGACCCGCGCCACGGCAGGTACTTGACTGCATCAGCCATGTTCAGAGGAAAAATGAGCACCAAAGAAGTCGACGAGCAGATGATCAACGTTCAGAACAAGAACTCATCCTACTTCGTCGAGTGGATCCCCAACAACGTGAAATCAACCGTGTGTGACATTCCACCGACGGGTCTGAAAATGGCTTCCACTTTCATCGGGAACTCGACCTCGATCCAGGAGATGTTCAGGCGTGTGAGCGAGCAGTTCACAGCCATGTTCAGGAGGAAAGCTTTCTTGCATTGGTACACAGGTGAAGGAATGGACGAGATGGAGTTCACGGAGGCAGAGAGCAACATGAACGATTTGGTGTCGGAGTATCAACAGTACCAAGACGCAACGGCTGATGATGAAGAAGGGTATGAGTATGAAGAAGATGAAGAGGAAGTTCAGGAGGAGCAATGACGGTAACAAGGAGAAAAGACCTCGTATAGCTCTTGTCGTGTGTGTGAGTTTTTTTTTTTAATTAGTGTCATTTTATCTCTCATGTTGATTGGCTTGGTTTTTCTTTTATTCCGTTTTGGTTTTCTTGTATTGACAATTTGGATATGTGTGTTTAGTGCTTAGGAAAATATGTGTTTATATAAGTCTTTTCGAGTGACTGGATTTGAGATACTGTTTGTTATTTTTCCCTAAAGGTTGTGTGGTAATATGATTTCTCTTCTCGTGATTTCCTCTGCGTGCAAAACCGTGTTTCTATCCCATTATTATCGCATTTTCAACTTGAATGGGATGCAACTCCTGTTAAGGAGGAGCCTTGTTAGTTGGTATGGTCTCTGCTATGTTAAGGTCTGTTGGGTTATGAAATGACGACGAGCTACCATCATGTAGTTTCTCTCAAGAATATATTAGTGAATTGTCGGTGTAGATGTTGAGACTTAGGAATACTCATTCCAAAATCTTGAACTCAAAATCTTGAGGTAAAAACTAGCTTCAGTTTCGACCATACAGTGTTCTTTTTGTTCGTCTAAAAGACTCATGAGTGCTTGTTAATGTGGATGAAATGACTAGTTAAAACTTCCCCTAATCTCTTAAGTTCTCCTTGTATCAGTCTGACTACCAATTAGCAAAGCAATCAAATTTAAAGTGAGAACTGTATTTAACTCGAATTATAGTTTTTAATGTTGGTAACTGGAATAACTGCAATGTTGGCAAACTAGCACATAATTCTTTTAGTCACATGTGGATTATATTTGACCACTGCAATCTCGATTATTCTCAACTTCTATTATCACGATATAAGATCATTTTGAAATACTTGGCTGCCTGTACCTGATCAGAAAGACATAAACCAAAATATATAAAAGAGAGAAGAGTTGTCTTTTTCGTTCCAGATTGATTGCTACATAATCAAATCATTAAAACCAAAAGAAGCTGAATGTTCGTGTTAGACATAAAAGATAAAGTAAAAAAAGCCAGAGAAAAAAGGAGACAATTGTGTACCGAGAGATTTATGATCTGGAGCATTGGGAGCCTTGAATAACAAAAGAAGACGAAAAAACATATAATTACACAATCCAATTTAGGATTAATCGAATCTTTACAGTAATTAATTGCTATAGAAAAACTGTAATGCCTATAATTAATTGTAAAAACAATTAAATGTCGAGATTTACCAAAGAATCTGTAGTAGTAGACGCTGGAATGAGATTATGGCACGTTTTGTCACACGGATATGGGCAATCTATTTCTTTCACGTCCTCTCCTCTCCCGAAATACCAATCTCCGACCGTCTTAGCAATTGTCTGAAACCAAAACCGGACGCGGTTTAAAACTATTGTAAACCGGAATCAAAAACTAAGAACTAAGTTCTCGATCTAGTGCATACCTTGTTGTGGATCCTCGGTGAAGTGGGAGAGAGCCAAGTTTCCTGTAAAGCACTCTGACAATGATCAAAGCACGAGTTTATGAACATTCCTCCTCTCGTAGAATTTCTGAAGAAATTCATTAATGCACCCAACATGTCTGTCCTAAACCCTGCAAACAAAAAAAGTTTTGGTTTAGCTCTTATTTTTACCGGTTATCTTATTTAAACGAGCCCTTTGAAATTGAACCTTGAAGTGCATCGAGCTGGTGTGGATTACATGCTGTCACATTAACTTTGCAGCGGTTCCAACGCCCGGTGGGGTCAGCCGAAGGTGGTACTAGGCCATGATGGAACTGTTTTAACAATTAACATAACAATAAACTGGCTTAGCAATCAAACCAACAAATACTAAACCGGCTTAGACAAGTGTAATACGGGTTTACACAAATAAAATCGCTATGGTTAACTAAGAATAGAGAAAGAAACCTGGAATACATCATAGGCTGAGTTTAAGATGAACATTGGCGTTTTAATAAATCGCAATGCATATTGCGGGAAAAAGCACTGCAAAATTCAAATATTGTAACTTAACTTAGGGATTTGTATAATTAACTTCATAAGAAGAGAGTTGATATATAGACATATAGTTAAGATTTGAGATTGTACCAAAGATGGTTCGGGAAAGAAAGCATGTGTGCAATTTGGATCGAGGTTCTTTTGTACCCCCTGAAAAGTTTGTTCCCCGAATGCAAGAAGATTAGAAAATTGTGGGGAACAATAGAAACTCGATAGCAAGAGTTGAATCTCCAGCATATACCTGTAGAGACACAAGCTGAGTGTAGAAAGATCTCATTGCCCGGTTTGATGCTACATCGATTCTGTTAAACCAATATAGACCATATATGTTGGTAAACCATCCAGTTACCGTATAAAGCAGAGATCAAAACATATATTTGATCAAGAAAACTTACGCGTCTAAAAAGAATCCAGCGTCGCTCATGCACTTAACGTCTGCGGTTTTTGGCAGATAGCTCGTGAAGTTGTCACAATGCAAGAATGTCGACAAACCACCAGCTGAACAGCCCGTCAGAAGAGCCTGCATGCGTACCAGTTGTATAGTAAAACTAAACATAAATACCAAACCAAACCGGAACTAAACAAAACTACTTACCTTGTCGGCTTTTGCTAAACCTTTGGGTAGAAGGTCAAGAATGATGGCATTCCATATACGTTGTCCTCTGAAATAAAGCATTGACGTCTGTCATTCATTCAATTAGTAAACTATCAGTAGCTAAACACTCACAAAACAGACCGTTTGGTACGTTTTTCCGGTTACTAAAAACGGTTTAGTCAAGAAAAACTTGTTTGTTTTTGTAACTGGAGAAAAACTTGTTTATATGGAGAAACAGTTGTTTTTTTTTTTTACCCCGTTGCCGAATTGTGAATCTCCCGCAAACGAAGCTCCATCGCAATACCTCAGCCTGACTTTGTTCCAGTTGTAAAAATCTGATTTTACAAAAATTATGCATATGTTATAGACCAATATGTGCAGCTATACTTCTAACACAAAAACATATAAGTTAATAACACCAATAAGTGCGTGTGAATGATGTTTCAAGAAAGCAACAGCGAATTTTGACTCGTGACAGACTCGAACTGGACTTCACATGTCTATATGAGAAGTTGGCAGTTTTACCCTCCTCGAAATAGACTTAAACCTAGGAAGGTAGGATAAATATGTAATTTGACATAGGTCGACGAGGTCTTGACTCGTAAGGAAGGGGACAAAGACAAAAGCAAATAAGGTGAACAAAGCCATACCGTCATTAATAGAAAAGGAAAAAAGCCAAAGCTATTGTTTCTATGTGTATATTATATTATAAAAAGCTGAACTTAAACAGAAACATTTGAATCATCACGTGAAAGAGAGACCTAAACCACAATCAAACATGTTCACGTAATAAATTATTTAATAGATTAAGGTTGTCATCAAGAAATTAAATTAATATTTTTTCAAAAAAGAATTAAGAATGACCTGGATTTAAAGAAGCGTTATTGCTCAAGATTCCAGTGAAAACGGCAGTTTTGGTCATTAAACGTGTCGAGCCTCGATGGGTGTTTGATCTATCCCTGCATGATGCTATATCATTGCACCATCCTCCTCCCTATCACCAGTTCACCACCTTTTTATTAATATATAATACTTGCAAAAGTAAGAAGAAATGCGTGCAAAATGAAAAATCCAATAATTTTGGGTATTTTTTTTACAAACATAGTAATTACTTGCAGACAGATGAACTGTCGATTGAATGAAATAAATGCTAATAAAACAAATAAATAAATGTGGTTCTCTTTCATCATTCTGTTTCGGAAAAAAAGAAAAGAACCATGGAAAGAAGTAGAGAATGTTATAAATGCGCGTCATAAAGTGAAATGCGTGAGACATAATCCAACTAAGCTCAAGACACTATTATGATGCTCAAAAGTTCTAAGACGGCGGCGTAATATTTTTTTTGTTCATGAATATGTCTCTGCTCTCTTTGCCTATTCTTTACAAGTACGCAGATGTAGTAGTAGAAATCAATTACTAACATATATCAACGTATTATAGTCGACGAAAACAGAGCCACTTGGTTACATTCTAATCTCCTTACTGGGTTTAATTATGAGTCGAGATATAGTTTGCACTATAACCCATATTTATGATGAACAGTTGTTATTGCTAAATCGTTAGTATGAAGATTTATCTATAAGAATTGGTTAATGTTTTATCGATAGCTGACTAACATTGAAACTCTGTAAACTTCTGAGTTTATTCCAGATGCTAGCTAGCTGGATTCAATTATTTTGCCTACTTATGGGGTTAGTTACAACAGCAACACTTTAGATAATGAACTAAATCAAGCAATGATCAATAAAAGAAAGATAAAAACAATTTCAATGACTGGATCAATTTATTCGCATCTAAGATAGATTGATTATTTGTTTAAATACTAGTCGTACTTAATAATCACACACCATTTTGTAAGAATAAAAAACTGTTCTGTGTTTTTGAATCTTTTTCAACTAAGTAAAGTAAAATATTTAAGTTACCTCAAACTGCAAAAGCCAATTGTCTGATCCAGCACCGAAACCTCTGTCCAAGTGATACGCTGGTAAGCTACCGTCCAAGCAAACTACAAAAGAAAGTGTAAAAGCAAACCATATAAATCCAAATGTAAATAAATAAAAACTAAAAAAAGGAAAATCAAATTAATGACCAAAACGATAGTGAGTAGTCAGCAAGTAGAGTGGTTTATGCTTGATTAAGTTGCGTAATATTGTATAAATGAAGCGGTTAAAACGTACAGTGAACTCATCGACTAAATTCATATCAATAGAGCATTAGCAATATTACTGATAATTAACCAATAAAAATATATAAATGTGTTATATAGACGAGAAATGATTAAGTTGAAGAAAAAGAAAAGACGACAAAAGAAGAGAGGAGGAAGACATACAAGCACCAAGAGCCGCGGCCTCTCCAACTAGTGTCATGCTAACACGCCGCCCTGGGTCGCCGGAAACAAGCGGTGGAGATAAGCCCACGTAGACGAGAAGAACCATCGCCGCCCTTAGATCCAGAAGCCGCTTAGTCTTCATAGTTTCACTTTTCTGACGCTTCAATGGTGAGTGAAGGCGAAAGGGCGCTGAAAACGGTGTCGCGTAAATTATGCCTGTCTTTTTTGTTATATTTATAAGGTTAGATAATAGAGATTTTACATAAGTATATGGAAAGTTATTTGGAGAAGGAGAAAAGGAAAGGAGAGACCAAGTGGGCAAGAGGTAAGAATAAGAGATAGAGAGAGAGAACTATGATTCTGATAGGCACAAAGAAACTTTCATCAACTTGGAGAAAGATGGATTGTTGTAAATCTCATATATACATAGATACATATGCATTCACATTTTATCACATGGAGAGAGAACATAATTTTCATATGTGTGTAAGGACTAAGGAGAGACATCTGACTAAAAATTAAATTATTTTACTTTTTTTTTGTTATTATTTGCATAATAAATCTTACTAAAGATAAAGGCCACATTTTTTTATTTTAGAAGAAAAACAAATAAATAATCTCTTACCATTGTATATATGGGATGATTTTTTCTTAGGTTTCTTACTCTATTCACCTGTTGAAGTCAACATTTCCTAATTTTGTTCTTTCACTAGTCAACATTTACATTCCTTTTCATGTAATTCAAGTGTTGGTCACCATCCAAAATCTATTATTTCTATATTTAGTTTAGTTATTTCTGGTTTATGTAAAACTGATATCTATATATACTCTCGTTGAATAAACACTTACTTCCATAGGAGAGATTAAGTTTACATATGTGTAGAATAGACAGCATAGTGCGGAGATAGGGACGAACAAATTATAAATGAGAATACTTATCTTATATTTTTTAGAAATAATTCCAAGTATGGTGATGGGTCATGGACTCATGAAGTGTGTCACCAGCCGATGGATTAGACTCAAAAATCAACCTTGATAGGTGTCTTTTGGTTTAGGTTCACCGAAACTCCTTATACAAAAAAAAACGAAAGATCATTGAAATTTGTTTATTAATCTAATTTTTATAAAAAGGCATGTGTATTATTTGTGAATGTAAAACTTTGGTTACTCATCAAGAAATAAAAGTGTGATAGTTATGGTTGTTAGCCATTATGATGAGGGTTTGGTCCTCACGGTCCTCCTTGTTCTCCAAGATGATTGTTTCCCTTTGAAGTGAAGCTACCCAAATGTATCTAAATATATAAAAATCATTTTTCTAATATATAAAAATCAATTTTCTTTTAGCATCTAGACATTTTCTCCATATAAATGTGTTTAACAAATCCTTTCAGTGATAAACCAACACTGTAAGAAAATAAATATGAACTGCTAACAAATTGTTATCACATAGCACAAAATAACATTTTTATTCGACTAGGTGGTTTAATGACTCCACAGACAAAATAAGCTTTTAGTTAAAGCTCTCTACAAGAGCGAGTAAATTGGTTGCCAAATCATAGACCAGGCCACATAAGGATCGTGGGCTAGCTTTATCATTGAATTGCACTTTAGGCCTGTGAAAATTAACCGAACCGAACCAAATATTTTGGATTCAGATCGATTTGAACCGGATTTTCTTGCTTTTAGTGAATATGGATGATTAAACCCACACTCTCAGACCAGACCACGGTGGGCTCTTGATTCATCGGAGAAAAACTAGGTTTTACTATCGGCGTCGGACGGCGAAGAATGGGTACTTCGGTGCAGGTTTCTCCACTGTGCGGAGTTTACAACGAGAATCCACTCTCCTACTTGGTCTCCATCGATGGCTTCAACTTCCTCCTCGACTGTGGTTGGAACGACCTCTTTGACCCTTCTCTCCTCGAACCTCTCTCCAGGTTTCTCTCCTTACTTTCTTGTTAAAGATTCAATCTTAGAACATGGGATTGAGCTCATGTGCCAAAATACTACTAGAGATTCAGTTTCGATTTCTTCTGGTTTCAGGGTTGCTTCTACTGTAGATGCGGTTTTGCTTTCTCACCCGGATACGCTTCACCTCGGTGCTCTTCCTTATGCCATGAAGCAGCTTGGACTCTCTGCTCCGGTTTACGCCACTGAGCCTGTTCATCGATTAGGTCTCCTCACAATGTATGATCAGTATCTATCGAGAAAGGTGAAATTTTTATTTGTTTTACAGGATTGGTTATATACCTAATTGTTCCGGATTGTGTCATTTTCATGGTGTGATTATACGATGAACTTACTGTTTGTTTGCAGCAAGTCTCTGACTTTGATCTGTTTACGCTGGATGACATTGATTCAGCTTTCCAGAATGTGATCAGATTGACCTTCTCGCAGAATTACCATCTTTCTGGTAATGTAGTTTCAGTAGTTCGCAGTCTTTTTTATAGCAAACCAGAACGAAGTGACACTTGTCTCAAACAAGTTTCATCTGCATTATTTATGTCTCAAATATCGGGAATGAGTTTATTAGGATGCCTCAAAGGTTTTGAGTTTGCCCTATTAGGAAAGGGAGAGGGTATTGTCATTGCTCCTCATGTTGCTGGACATATGCTGGGAGGTAGCATTTGGAAGATAACAAAGGATGGGGAGGAGGTTGTATATGCTGTTGACTACAATCATCGGAAAGAAAGGTAGGCATTTTCACCTTTCACCTGGCGTGGAGTTCGATTTGTTCATAACTAATAATAAAGAAGCTGGATCGTGATACTGAGCTGTCAATCTTTATTCAGGCATTTAAACGGAACTGTTTTACAGTCTTTTGTTCGACCTGCTGTTCTGATTACCGATGCATACAATGCTCTTTATACCAATCAAACCCAAAGCCATCACAGGGACACTGAATTTTTAGGTTGGCTTTTAGCTCAATATATGTTATATATATATCTATTTTGTGTTATCAAGAAAACCCCGCTTCTAAGTTCTAACTGCCGTAATCACGTGCTCATGTCCATTTTTATAATGCAGATACCATTTCAAAACATCTGGAAGTTGGGGGCAATGTTTTATTGCCAGTAGACACTGCAGGTCGAGTGCTGGAACTTCTCTTGATACTTGAACAGGTGGGAGGTTCAGTTTTAATGTACTTTGTTTTCAGTTAATCCTTTCAGCTAGTTGTATGTAGATACTGAATATTGATCAAACCTGCAGCATTGGTCACAGAGATCTTTTAGCTTTCCCATTTACTTCCTCACGTATGTGTCATCTAGCACAATTGACTATGTTAAGAGCTTCCTCGAGTGGATGAGTGACTCCATTTCAAAGTCCTTTGAGACTTCACGTGATAATGCCTTTCTATTGAGGTAATTTTTTTTCTTTCTGAAAAGTGTCTAATGTGCCGTCGATCACATTCAGTAACGGAAGAATTCAAACACTTTCAGGCATGTCACTCTCTTGATAAACAAGACTGATCTGGATAATGCTCCACCTGGTCCAAAGGTTGGTTTATAAGTATTTCACGCATGTCTGGTCGTATATAGAACTTGGTGGATTTGGTTTTCCTTCTCAGGTGTTAGTAGAACTATATTATTCTTATTGATATTTTTAGTGACTGAACCATCTTATATAGGTTGTTCTTGCGTCCATGGCTAGTCTCGAAGCCGGTTTTGCTCGAGATATATTCGTGGAGTGGGCCAATGATCCCAGAAATTTAGTCCTCTTTACTGAAACAGGCCAGGTAATTTTTTAAACCCATTACTTGTTGAAGAACTCAGATGTACGGGTTGTTCTAAAGAGCTGATGGTAATTTCTACCCAGTGCTGACCGAGAGTGTATTCCAGATAAATGAGAATCTTTTATTTCGTGTGGCTCCTGACTTGAATGAGAGTTCACCCAGATATTGTTCTCTTATTGAGAATGAATATTTCACCACCAAAGTGTACAATGTGCAGAGATTGAGTAGCTTTAATTACACTTTTAATCATAAGATAAAGCACATGATAACCACCTTTCGACCTGGATTGCGCCTTTAGGATAATCTCCATTGATTTCAGTCTTGCATTCAACAGTGTGTGGTATCCATTCACTAAAACTTATAAAAAATAAAGGGTTTTGGTAGGCTCATATCTTTGTCATTGACATCACTGTGCACAAACTGTTTAATTGACCATATCATTCCTTTCAACTGGACAGAAGAGGAGTTTGAAAAAGCGTACCCGATTTTTTCTTTTCCTTTCTTTTTCTCAGGTGAGATATCATCGTGCTCCCTGAATTATTAATTGTTTAATTTTTGTTGTCATGTGTTTCTATTTGCAGTTTGGTACTTTAGCTCGTGTGCTTCAGTCAGCCCCACCTCCCAAATTTGTTAAAGTCACCATGTCTAAGAGGGTTCCTTTGGCCGGGGAAGAGTTGATTGCATATGAAGAAGAGCAAAACAGACTGAAGAGGGAAGAAGCCTTGCGAGCTAGCCTCGTCAAAGAGGAGGAGACAAAAGCTTCACTCGGACCTGATGAAAATTCAAGTGAACCTATGGTCGTAGATACCAAGACTACGCACGATGGTAATGTTTGTCTTAAATTGTGAAAAAAATTCCACCAGCTTTGATTATTTATAACTACCTTTTCATATAAACTTCAACTTAGATTGAAAAGTTTGGTACTGAAACGAGAATCCATATGGTACTCTTTGAGTCCTTGTATATGAATTGGTTAGCTGCCCTTAGGAGGCAATTTTGTGGTCACTTTGGAGAGACGTAGTAGCTACATTTGTGTAAAATCCGTGTTAGTTTTCAGTCCCACAGTAGACTTCCTGTTGTCTTTTTTTTTATGGTCATCTTGCCATTACGTAGTTGTCTGCAGCTGACCTTTCATATTTCTGACCACACATGCAGTTGTCGGGTCTCACGGGCCTGCATATAAAGATATATTGATAGATGGATTTGTTCCCCCATCCAGCAGCGTTGCTCCAATGTTCCCATTCTATGATAACACAGCTGACTGGGACGAGTATGGGGAGGTCATTAATCCAGATGACTACGTGATCAAGGATGAGGACATGGACCGAGGAGCAATGCATGTACGTACCCTATAATTCTGGTCTCTGTTTGGTTTTTATATAGCTCTTATTTTATTAGCGACCAACTAGACCTCTCCTCTTAATTTCCATGATGTTGTTTGCATACTGGTTCTTTAACAGAACTTTCTGTGTATTAATATATACGAAATCTCCACGATATGCACTGAGCATTTGGGATACAAATAGGAAACCCTTATCTTTTTTACCATAAAGTTGCTAAGGCTCTTGATTTGGCTCGAGTACAATCCTTCAATTCAGTGTATTGGTTCTACGATTGGCTTTTTGTTTTCTATTTGGCATTGATTACTTGCGAGCAAGGATTTCTATGCTGTACTTGGTTTGGATTGTGTAAATGTATGTCATTATCTCCAAAATGTTATCTCTAAACCACCGTTTAGAATTAGCGATATAAACTCCTGTGTTGCTATATAATTTATGATATAAAATCCCATTTCAGGCAGGAGGTGATGTGGATGGAAGGCTTGATGAGGCAACTGCTAGTCTCATGCTAGATACTAGACCTTCAAAAGTCATATCCAATGAGCTCATTGTAAGTAGACTCCAACACAAACTTCATAAGAGCTCCCTATCCATCTACAAAGCAAGACATTGATGGAGATATTGCTGCTGTCAAGTTTCCTTGATAAATGATTTGGTTTGTTCTTATGGTTTTTTTTTGCACAGGTGACTGTTAGTTGTTCACTTGTTAAAATGGACTACGAAGGCCGTTCAGATGGCCGCTCAATCAAGTCAACGATTGCACATGTTTCTCCTCTGAAACTTGTACGTTAGCGCGGTTCCTTTTTCCCTTGTCTTTATATGTATAGTAGTCAATCACTTGAGCTGATGTTAATCCAATATCATGTGAAGGTTCTGGTGCACGCAACAGCAGAGGCTACGGAGCATTTGAAGCAACACTGCATGAACAGCATCTGTCCGCACGTGTACGCTCCGAAAATAGAGGAAACAGTGGATGTTACTTCTGATTTATGTGCTTATAAGGTAAAAAGCCCCGAAACTAGGAAGATCCTCTTAACACATGGGTTTTGAGTTGTGATAAAAGACTAACCTGTATGGGTTTCCTCTCCGTATGACATCAGGTCCAGCTCTCTGAAAAGCTGATGAGCAATGTGATCTTCAAGAAGGTACCTTTTAATTTTGCTCTACACACCACTAATGGTTTCCGATTCTCTCATCTGATAATAAAACATTTTAATTTTTGAAATATGATATATAAGCTGGGAGATTCAGAAGTAGCATGGGTGGATTCAGAAGTAGGGAAGACAGGGAGCGAGAAGAGGTGTCTACAGCCAATGGGGAGTGCAGCTGCTCCTCACAAACCTGTGCTAGTGGGAGATCTGAAAATGCAGGACTTCAAGCAGTTTCTGTCAAGCAAAGGAGTTCAGGTAGAGTTTGCAGGTGGAGGAGCTTTACGATGTGGTGAATATGTCACTCTAAGGAAGGTCGGTCCAACTGGTCAGAAGGTAATACTTTATGCTAATGTATTCTAGACTAGAAAAGCAACACTAAATGGCTTATGTAAAGTTAATAATTATTACCGGTGGTTTGTGGTATTCAGGGGGGAGCATCAGGGCCACAGCAAATCCTGATAGAAGGACCGTTGTGTGAAGATTATTATAAAATAAGGGACTATCTCTATTCTCAGTTTTACCTCCTCTAATATTACAAGAGAAGATGCAGCTTCTTCTTCTTCTTCTGTTGTTTCCAATACTTTCAACTACTTCAGTGTAATCTTCTTTGTTTTGAATAACTTAAGTGTAATCTTTACAATAGTCGATGAGCCTTGTTCTTTGACATCTTATGAGAAGAAAAAACTGAAACTAATAAAAGCAAAAACAATGAGGCTGTGCTCTGCTGACGTTGCCTAAATGTGTGCTGACATGGCATGCATTATTTAAAATTTTCTAACGCGGTAAACATGGGAGATAAAAAAAAAGTTAAATTATAATTTAATTAGCTGGTTAGGTGGTGGTGTTGGTGCGTGTGTGTTTTGTGTGAGGGCGATCACAACAACGACACACTCTCTCTCTTTGTTTTTTCAGTGACGAAGACAAAGCACCACCACCAAACATAATATTCTTCTAATTTCTAAAACCCTAAAATTAATAAATCCTCAAATTCGCTTTTTATTTCAATCTTTTCTTCTACTACTTCTTACCGATTCATTCTCTCGTGATTTTTTTTCTTATCCTCTCTTACCACCAACCATGGCTTCTGCGACCGCCACGTGGACACCTACCTCCCTCCAGCTCCGTCTCGCTTTGAGCTCCGGCGTTCGCCGTAAATCCAACGCCGTCTACTTACGCCCCTCGCGTATCGGTCGGAAATCGAGCTGTGGAATTGTCTGTTGCGTTTCGCAGAAGCCGGGGCCGGGAGTCGAGGCGTGGAGTGGATCGGATTCGGAGAAGCCACCAGCGGATGGCTTGGCAGGGTGGGCTGATTCCGGTAACGGTAACGGCAAAAACTCTTCCAGAGCTAAGAAGAAGAGTCTGATTGAAGGTATACGCTGATGTTTACTTATTATTTTTTTCAGTTCTGGTGAGATTCGGAGTTTCCTAGGGGTTTAGTTCAGCTAGTGAGTTTATCTGATTACAAAATGAAAAATGCTTCTCCTGTGAGTGTGTAGATTAATCTTAGACTTGAAAGCTGAACCGTACTACATGGTTCCTTACGCTATCTTTCCTCTCGGTTCAGTAATCATTTTGTTTAAACTGTGTACATAGTCAAACGGTACATTGTATGTTAAGATTATGTTTCAGCATTTTGAATACTCTGCTTGAAACTGTAGTTTACCGGTTTTCTTGGTCGACTAATAATCTGTAATTAGTTTGCTTTCAGGTGTTGTTGGGGCTGGAGTTGCTGGAATCGTTTTAGTTGCTGGTCTGAGCTTCGCTGTTTCGTCTTTTAACAAGCGTAATCATGCCAGTAAGTTCAGCTCTTAACATAGATTTATTGTCTTTTAAAGCTCTGCTCAAGCTTGCTCGAGTACCTCTTTTCAGAATTTGTTGTATTGATGTATATGGCAATTAAATTTTGAGCGCAGGACTCAAACCGGAAATGCAGTCGTTGACTTCTCAGCAGGAAAGCGTGCTTCTACCATCTGATGAAACTCCTAATGATGAAACAAAGGTAGCTAACCGTGAGGAAAGCAGTCTTAAGGACGAGATTAAGAGTATAGAAAACAATGATATAGGTCAGCAAGGTGATGAAGCGTCTGGTGAAGATAAAATATTGGGTTCTGAAGATTCGTCGTTTGATGGTATCATATCTGATGGAACAGATGCCACTGAAATTAACACTTCCGAAACTACGCCTGAAGCAGAGTCGAAGCTCCATGTTCAACCTGATTCTGACACGCCAGAAAGTGAGAAAATAATTTCTGAATCCAAGTCTCTGTTAGAAGCATCCCCTGAGGCTATAGATTCACAAAAGGGTGATATTACTGGCGCGGAAAATCCAGAAGAACCTGATAACCTTCCAGACACTGAACCGACCAATGTGTCTGATTTAGAAAATCAAGTCGAGACTGAGAAAGAAGATTCCGTGTCTTCTTTAACTGACAGCGATGCTTATGCAGCCACCGGGACTGTAGCTGTTGGCGATTCTGTTGTTTCACAAGCAGATTCGACTTCGGATCCTCACACTGTGCCACTAAATGCCACGGAGTCAGAATTCTCGAATGTGACTGAGGATCTTCCTGAGGTAAACGAAACACCTGAGGACTTGGCTACGGGAAGAATGTCATCAATCTTGGACATCGATTCAGAGAAAGAAGTTGAATCTTCAGAAACTCCTGTGTCAGAATCAACATATTTGTCAAAAAATGAACTTAGCATGAATAGTGAAGACGAGCTTACCGACAACGGACAACTTCTGGAAACACCGAGTGGTGGAAGTGCATTTTCTACAGCAGGAATTCCTGCACCTTCTTTATCTTTTCAAGTAAATCCTGGAAAGATTCTTGTCCCCGCAGCTGCAGATCAGGTCCAGAGTCAAGCATTTGCTGCTCTGCAAGTTCTGAAGGTAATTTTTTTTTTATGTTGTAGACCCTCGCTATGTTGTTTGATGGTGTAGAGATTTGCTTCGTTCTGTCACTTGTAAATTTTGTAACTTATGGTTCATTTTTTTCCTTTTTCCAGGTCATTGAAACTGACATCCAACCTAGCGATCTATGTACTCGCAGAGAATATGCCAAATGGCTGGTTTCTGCCAGCAGTGCATTATCAAGGTATATTTTATGATATTGTTAGTGAATCTGGTGGGGTTAGAATGTTCGTCTTTGGTATTGAAAAGTGAATTTCATACATGTATGCGTGTTCTTCAACTCTTTGCAGGAACACGACCTCAAAAGTGTATCCTGCTATGTATATAGAGAATGTTACAGAGCTTGCTTTCGATGATATTACTCCTGAAGACCCTGATTTTTCATCCATTCAAGGTAAAATTCGACTCTGAATTTTAACTCTTCCCAAAACAAAGATAACATGTGAAGCTAACTTCTGTGTACTCTTTTCAGGTTTGGCAGAAGCAGGACTTATCACAAGCAAGCTTTCTAACCGCGATTTACTTAACGATGTTGAAGGCACATTCTTGTTTTCGCCTGAAAGGTATTTATGTCGCTGGAAAATGGGAACTTGTTAAAAGTAAATTCTGCATTAGTATACCGAATTGACTTTTGACAGTAATAGATTCGTTAACTGATACGGCTACCTCAATTTCTGTTTAAGAAAGTGATATGTCTTCAGTATTGTCCCGAATAGAACGGCAAAAAATCATTGTTCTTTCCGTTTAGAATATCATGGTACTTTTTACTTTCACTTTACATTTGCATTCATATATTAGCTTATTTCAACAAGTTAAGCTTGTTTCTTGTCCGATGCAGCCTTCTTTCACGCCAGGATCTTATCAGCTGGAAAATGGCCTTGGAGAAACGACAGCTTCCAGAAGCTGATAAAAAGGTTGCATATCAAGCTTGGTTTTATTCTCTTCTCCTAATCTTGCAGATAATCATCAATTCCCTTCATCATGCAGACACTGTATGAACTCTCGGGTTTCATTGACATCGATAGGATAAACCCAGATGCTTGGCCTGCCATCATCGCAGATTTGTCTACCGGAGAACAAGGAATCGCTGCCCTTGCGTTTGGTATGCATAGATATCACATTTAGATATGTCTTCTAGCACAATCATGGCCTTACTGTATAATGCACACCTGTTTTGTAGGCTGTACAAGATTGTTTCAGCCTCATAAACCTGTCACCAAAGCTCAAGCTGCCATTGCTCTCTCAAATGGTGAGGCTTCTGACATAGTCACTGAAGAACTGGCACGCATCGAAGCAGAATCAATGGCTGAAAAGGCCGTGTCTGCACATAACGCCCTGGTTGCCGAAGTCGAGAAGGATGTCAACGCCAGCTTCGAAAAAGAGCTCTCTATGGAGCGAGAAAAGATTGAAGCAGTCGAGAAAATGGCGGAACAGGTGAAACTGGAGTTGGAGCAGCTGAGGGAGAAGAGAGAGGAAGAGAATCTGGTCTTGGTGAAAGAACGAGCTGTAGTTGACTCAGAAATGGAGGTGCTCTCAAGGTTAAGACGTGAAGCTGAAGAGAAGCTGGAGGACTTGATGAGCAACAAGGCAGAGATATCTTTTGAGAAGGAAAAGGTTTCCAATCTTCGCAAAGAAGCTGAAGAAGAGAGCCAGCGGATTTCAAAGTTGCAATATGAATTGGAAGTAGAGCGTAAAGCGCTGTCCATGGCCAGGTAATCCTTCTACAGCCCGAACTATACAATATGCTTAGAGTGTCAAAGAATCATCTACATTCTTATATCAACCCAAAGAGTGTAAGCCTTTTGGATCTGTCCATTTCCGTAATTCGAGTGTTTGAATCCTCATATGTGTTTTGTTCAGATCATGGGCTGAGGAGGAAGGAAAGAGGGCTAGAGAGCAAGCTAGAGCTTTAGAAGAGGCTAGAAAGCGATGGGAAACAAACGGACTACGAGTTATTGTCGACAAAGACCTTCAAGAGAATGTAGAGGCAGAACAAAGCGTATTGCTGAACACCGTAGAGCGATCTTCCATTGAAGGAACCGAGGAGAGAGCCCAAACCCTTATGGATAAGCTGAAGGAGATGGCAGAATCCGTGGGTGGAAAATCCCGGGAAGTGATCTCCATGGTGATGGAGAAGATACGTTCATGGATTATGGTCTTGAAGGAATACGCTGAGAACTTGGGGAAGCGAGCGGGAGAAATGAGAGAGGCAGCCATTGTTAAGGCAAAAGGAGCAGCAAAGGAGGTTGAGAAAGGGACAGTTCAGGTAGGCGATAAGGTGAAGAGAATGGCCGAGGAGTGTAGAGATGGAGTTGGGAAGATCACTCAGAGGTTCAAGACATAAGCGAGTTATTGAACTTGCTTTTCTTTTTGTTTCCTTAAAATAAAATAAAAAGAGAATAATGGGGGCGGCCATTACATTATACAGTATTGGTCAGTGATGATCAGAGAGTTCAAAACTGTAACATTTTGTAATCTTTGTTATGTGCTTACTTACACTCTAGTGCATTACATAACAATTGCCTTCGGTATGGTATTCATAGACAAGTAAACACTTCACGATCTGCGAGTAGTCACTGAATCAAGTCCAAATAGATACCATGAACCGTACGAGGAAATATCATGTGGAACTAATATAATCTCTTTCATATAAAATAACCAAAAAATCCACGGATTTAAGGATTGATAAATCCCATGAAATCAAGAGTCTTAAACAAAACCAAGAAGAAGGATTCAAGAAAGGATTTAATGTCTTAAAAAGCACGCAATCTCTTATTTGTTCTCTTCTTTCTCAGCATCAGCAGCTCTCTTGGCTCTGACACCAGCATGGCGTTTGTTAGTGCGCTCAAGACGGATCTTGTCATAAGCCTTGAATGCCTTCATATCAGCAGTCACAAGCTCCATGGCGACCTTCTCTCTAGCAATAGGCATGTAATCTCCTTGGACTTGAATCGCATTCGCAAGCTCCTCTGGAGTAGAATCAACCGCCTGCAAAACAACAACAACGACAAATTGTCATTACATAAAAAATAACTCAAATATATCTCACTGTCATGTATCTGTAGAATGGATTAGTACCTTAACTACGCGGGATCTGGGAGGGAACACAACCAACTTGGCCTGGTAAGTCTTTAACCTTTGGACATTGTATTGAAGACCCTCCAAAGAACTGTTCTTACGACGGTGATCAACTGAGATTCCAATTTGGAGCCAAATGGGAAGGATAGGTTTGGAGTGCGAAACTGAAGGGTACACAGGTGGTTCGGGTTCGGGATCGGTCTCTGCAGCTGCTATCCTTCTCGAACTGTTTGTCTTGCTTTTCATTAAATTTGGTGTCGCCGCAGGGATCTGGTGTGCGTATGTGTCCGTCCAGAGGCAATAGGCTATAAACGCATGCAACATCAATAACTTTCCAGGTTAGTAATACGAATATTACAATACCTAACGAATTTGGGTTGGAGTGTTGGGTAACGGTTTGGAAGTAAATATAATTATACATAGGTCAAGTGGTAGGAGCTCAGGTGGCTCATGAAACTCATCTCAAGACCGTTCAAAAGGGAGATGCTGGTTATAAAGTTTGATTCGTACTTGTTGATTTTATCTATTGGTTATGTCTTTTATTTCATGCTACGTACTCTGTTGGTTTGGCTAAACTCTACGCTTCAGCTTGTTTTTAGGCTGAACAAACATTTTCATCTTCTGTTTAATTGGTCATATGTTCAAAGCTTTTTTTTTTTTATCTACATGGAATATAATAGTTTGGGCTTTAAAACTCCAAGATGTCCGGCTAAACAAACATTTAAAAAATTCAGGAACCGGGCCTTGACCGGAACATCTTCGGCTTATCATTGAACAAGGGAGATGTATTTGTACGCACTCATAACGGAACGCAAGCTTTCTTCATACGCACAATAAGTGTGGGACCATTCCGAGTCATCGAAGGAGCTCCCCAGAGCTAGACGACGCTAATTTCAAATGTCTACTCTTAAACCGCTTTACTCACTCAAAATCTGATATAAATAAATTCAAAAGTATAAAGAGATCAGAATAAACAAAAGGAACTGAAAAGGAAACAAACTTCAAATTTAAAAGCCTTCCCTTATCTACAGATTCCTTGATTCGATCTCGATTGTAAAAAATCTCTCTGGGTAAAAAACACTTGAGTTTCAAAGATTTTGTGATTATGGAGACCAAGTTGCCGATGATGAGTCATGGACGGAAAGCGGTTCGGGTGGTGGCTAGGATCAAGCCATCAGCATATCCGAGTGCAAAATCATCATCATCAGCAGCTGTATCAGTTCACAAACCCAACGGTGATGAATCGGAGACTGTTTTGGTTTCGTTCGAAGCTCAATTCGCTCGGTAATTCCGTTTTCCTTCTATACGTTTTATTTAATTCATAAGCGATCACAAGCCTAATTTACAGATTACGTTTTTTTTTTTGCTTTGTTTACGGTGTGGCAGTTCGAAAGATTCATATAAGCTGGACTACTGCTATGAAGAAAACGAAACCACAAGTTTAATTCTCACCAAGGAGATTAAGCCTCTTATCTCTACTGTCTTTGAGGGTAAAGATGCTAATGTAGTTGCGCATGGAGCCAGACGTAGTGGAAAGACACATCTTGTTCAGGTATTGATTCTTGAAAAGCTGTACTCTAATCTCATTTAAGTTATTACTGACGGTAAAAAATGCTGATGGAGTTAATATTATGATTTTGTTTGTAAGGGGTCTGAGAAGGATCCTGGATTAGCTGTCCTTACAATGGCTGAGATGTTATCCATGGCTGAGGAAAGGGAATACTCCATCTCGGTATCGATTTACGAGGTTTCTAATGAAACCGTGTATGACATCTCAGACCAAGAAAAGAGAGTGGTTTCTGTATTAGAAGGTGCACAAGGGAAAATCCAACTAAAGGGACTTTCCAAGGCAAGTCATTCTGTGTTCCGGAGCAATAAGTCTCAGTGCATCATTCATATTTTGCTGGTTAATGTCATTAATGTTTCCAAAGTTTTTGCTTTCAGGTACATGTGAAGTCACTCTCAGAATTCAAGGACTTATATTTCGGTCTCAAGAAAATCCAGAAGCTGACCACTGACCCTCATCTTAGAAGCCATAAAGGTGTGATGATACATGTTACTAAAGGCAACATCAATTCAGGGTCCATTGGGAGGATGAGCTTTCTTGATTTGGCAGGTTCAATATTTTTTATCACATTGTTAGTGTGATAGTCTTCTCTTACCATCTGATAGGTCTGTCTGCCTCTGACAGGATATGAGGACTCCAGGAAACAGAACACTGATCTAGCTCCTCTAGAGATTACCAGAATCAATAAGTCGATATATGCTTTACAGAACGTCATGTATGCTCTCAATGCAAATGAATCTCACGTGCCATATCGGGAGAGCAAACTAACTCGCATGCTGAAAGACTGTTTACAAGGATCCAACAGAACCTTGCTGATCACTTGTTTGGTAGACATTTTATTTATTTTTTTGCTAAAATGTTTGGTAGACATTTTGCTGGCTGTTAAAAATTTTTAGGCTTACACTTCACTGTAATAATTGCAGGCAATGCTAACCATTTATTTGATATTTTGTTTCAGCCTCGGGAATTCAGCCAAGACTCGTTTTACATGCTAAACTTAGCTTCACGTATCTGCTTAGGCAGTAACCGAGCCATGGCTAATGCAACTAAGAAGAGCAATGGTCCTGCAAGATCTATTTCATCATCTTCTGTCGCTCAAAGGAGACAAACACCTTTGAATGTGACTGCTCCTTCTAAACAAAGGACTGAGCTAAGGGGAAACGTGAGTGAGAGAAAGATTAAGCTCAACACTTCCACTTCTGCAATTAAAGGAAGGTAACACTTCCCTAACTTACTTAGTATCAGCTCTAAGTTTACTTGCTATATATATTCAGTTTTAGAACATTAAATAATGATGGTATTTTTTCCACAATGATTGAAGGAAACTGTTCGGTGAAGCAAAGGGTTCGGTGAAATCTAAATTTCACTCTAAGAAGGTAATCATCACTTGTTCTTATTCAAATAAAATTTCAGAAATAGTTTTGCCAGACTAGTTTTGGATTTTGTAGATGGAAGTCAAAGAAAGGATGGCAGTGAAAAAGGTTGAGATCCTTGTTCTGGATTGTTAGAATAATGCTCTTCAGTTTTTTTTACCTGAGTTTATTTTGGTGCAGGAAATTTCCACTTCAAAGGTGGTCTTGAACTTTCAGGCATCCGCTTCAGAAGAAGTAAATCCTTGCGTGCTTGAACTTAATGGAAACCAAAGCATTACTTAACAAGCCCTTCTGTTCTTTAATGTAGGAAGTCTGCTCGTCATTTATTGTTAAAGATTCTCAATCTTCCTTGGTAGTAGAGGTACTATTTTCAGTATTTTGTAGTAACGTCAATGCTAAATGATAACCAGCAAGACAAATAATTTACAGTATGACTTCTTTGCAGGAAAATTCTGTCCCAGCTCTCTCAAGCTCCAATAATCTTCAGGAGACACCTCGGAAACATGCAGAAGGGTTTTCAGAAGCCACTAATTGCGTTGACGTTGTTGTATGCAAAGGTGAAACTGGAAAGGGGATAGTGAAGGGTTTGGTTTATGGAAATGTCTAGCTATTATCTTATTTTATTTTTTTTGGTATTGCAGCCCAAATTGTTGAGAGAGATGACAACCGTTCGGACTTTAAGGACGGTCTGACTCAAATGAATGAAGGTAGGCCTTAACAGCATTTCTAATGGTGTTTCATTTCTTACTTTTGACATCATTTTTTACTCCAATCGTATTTCAATTTTTTTATTCATTTTTTTTCAAATTTTGAAGAATTGAATTGTACTTTTTCAAATTTGAAGAAATACTTTTCAGTTCTTCATTTTTTAAGATGAACTTTTTTATTTACAAACTAATCTTTAACTTTAACTTGTTGTTATCTTGTATTTAAATAAATTATAAGTATTAATGTCACCCAATTACTTTCAAAGCTTATATTATTATTTTCATCTAATTATATATTAATAACAAAGATCATAAAAATATTAATTTCAGAGAACTCTAAGTTTGATTTAGAAAAATTTAGATTAAAATAAGTTTTTTTCGTTTTGGAAAACCTTGGTTAATCACGATATATATACACATATATATGGTGTTTCTTTATATAATCTAATATTCTCTGTTTATGTTATTCAATAATTGTACCATATAATACTTAAAATAAATAGTAATTGCATTGGATTAATGGTAAAACCAAATAGTTGGATAAATTAGTAGATTTGAAAAATATAATGTGTTATTAATAAGTAATTATAAAATGGTGGTAGAATAGAGTTAGAATATTATTTTTTGAAGAAAAAATAAAGTAAAAAC
Source organism: Brassica nigra (assembly GCA_016432835.1). Lineage (NCBI taxonomy): Eukaryota > Viridiplantae > Streptophyta > Magnoliopsida > Brassicales > Brassicaceae > Brassica > Brassica nigra. The sequence goes on along the minus strand of CM028247.1, from coordinate 6,120,081 downwards.
ATTGAAGATGTTCAGAGTTAGTTTCTTGCATTTCTACTGATCCTAGGTGAAAATTTGGACAAAGAAAACACCAATGTGCTAGCCAATGAAACTACATCACCACCGCTCAGCTTGCGACTTCAAGACCTATCAAACAATTTGAAGTCTATATGCAATACCTTAAACCAACCATCGACACCTGAGAAGTACCAAACTGCATTAACTAAATTTCATGTGAAACAAGTATCAGAACATAGTGATATTACTGCTGAAGCTGAGCTAAGAACACCGGAGAGAAATATGCCTTCAAATGTTGGTTGTAGTCCTTGGAAGACATTCAGCGCACACAGCTCTAAACTAAAGGTAAAAAGAGTTAACAAGCATGGTTAAAATTGTTCTTTTAGATTGATATGACATATCCTAATTCATATGACTTTGTGGTACTTGGCTAACAATTTGCTTCATAATTAATATAGACATGTATGACAATCGACGTCAGTTGTGATTTGAAATGTATGTGATTGATTAAATTTTTTTGGAAATGCTGCAGAACTCTGCTGTTGGAGAGTATCTCAAGTTCTTAAACACTGCAGATAAGTAAGTTGTTTTCTTTTAATTGTAAACTACATTTATATTTAATGCAAAATAAATTATCTTGGTAAACATAACAATAGACAGACAGACAGACATGTCTTTCTTTGTTTGAGTATCACTTCTCATTCCATATAGTGATATCATCTAAGTATAACTCATCGAATCTGCATGGTTTTGGATTACAATTTGAAAATAGTCTCTGTATTTGGTGTGAGAAGTAAGTGCACTAAACTTGTTCATAAAGAGAAAAAGTAAGTGCACTTAACTAAACTTTTTCTTGTCTTGTGTTATCAACAGGGAAGATCTAAAGAAGCTAAAGGTTAGATGACAACCTGATCAGAAAATATAAATCTTTATGGTTTGGTAACTAATTCGCAGACATGTCTATTGATGATAATGTAGGGTATTGGAGAAAAGAGAGCAACTTACATAGTTGAGCTCCGCCAAGAATCTCCTGAACCATTTAAGAAAGTGAGGCTCACCTCCACTATCTACAAGATCTATAAATGAGAATTCTCATCTATATCAATATAAATATGTCAAACTCCTCTCCAATTTGTCTTTTTACATGTCCAGTTCAAGGTTGATTTTGTTTAATTTTATACGCTCTCTTATCTTCCATTGCAGCTTGATGATTTGAAAGATATTGGACTCTCAGAAAAACAGGTAAGCTTATTATATCACCGAATCATGTTCCTTTTTCTCTGGGTCATAAGTTTTGCTTATCAGATCATAATTTAGAGAATATCATCCAACATCTGGAACTAAAGTCAACTCTGAAATCTAGATATATGAATGCTGTATCAAATCAATGTTATATAGATAGTTTGGTAGGGTAATTGAGACTATGATGACGATACATGATTTTAAGCACATAGTTATGTAAAGATACTAGTTAAAGATTAAGGGATTAAGAATCTTAATTTAAGATTCTGAAACACTCCCTGATTTAAAGTAACTTCAAACACATGTGGAATGGACTTTTTGCATTGACAGATTAAGGGATTGCTAAGGAAAGAGATTGGAGATATTTTTCTTTAGCTGAAGAGTGGTCACAGCAAGTATGGGTCTGGAAATATCTATGAAGGTTTTGTGAAAACACAGGAAGTTGCTGAACTATTAAGAGTTGGAAAGATTCTGTTTATGATTGATGAATACTAAGTCAAGTATGTCGTGAGCTTCTACTGTCGGATGATTTGTGTGTGTTTTGTTGCAATGTCAAGAATCAAATTTCAAATCAATCTTTTTTTATTATCGCTGTAAGTAAATCTCCCAAGGTGTTTTCTTTACAACCAAAAAGTCACATAATACACTTCAATAATGCAAATCAAAACAAAGATCTTTAACGTTGTATTGTTGTTCTTCATGATATGCTTTCCTAAGCTATTGAAACACAGTCTCCAGTGAAGATAGAGATCAACTCAGGTAACACCTCCTCGTGCTTCTCCACAAAGTACTTCAAAAACCTCTGCTTAGGACTCGTCAACGCAGATGAAATTGCAGGGAGTTCACCGATCAGCCCTTTAGAGATAAGAGCTCTAATCACATTACATCTCGGTAAAATGAACTTCTCCAAGCTGCATCCAAGCACGATTGGGGTTGAAGACACATCCTTAAAAGACCAACCCATCTTCTTCAGAAGAAACTCAGCCTTGCTCTTCACCGTATCCGAAGCCAATCCAATACACTGGGGATGTCGCTTGACGATCATCAACGTCTCCTCTGCCGTGAACCCTAGCTTGACAAAAGTCTCAAATGAACCCACTATCTTCTCCTCCGAAGTGCCTACACACTCAGGATACTTCTTAACTATCACACGCACCTCTTCTTCCGTTAGACCACACCCTCTCAAAGACTCGAACGTCTGAGTTATCTTCTTCTCCGAGTATTTCAGCAAGTAAGGCCATTTCTTGAACGTCGCCCAGACCTCATCAACGCTAAAGCCTAGCTTTTTATACACACCCACTTTCTGCTCGATCGTCTTATCGCTAAGCTCGTAGAAAACGTACAGAGCGTTGACGAACTTTTTAGACGTCGGATCAAACCCCATCTCGACGATCTTCTTCACCGACTCCTCGAATCTCTCTTTCCCGCAGACTGGTTTAGCTTTGGAGATCAACAAGTTGAGCAACAGCTTGTGCGGCACTCCAAGCTCTCTCAGAACAGATACATTTCGTGTTCTGTTAGTCTGCTTCACATTCGAAGAGTTCTCGTCCTGATCTTGCAGAATCTCTTTGACGTAATCGAAGTAACCAGTGATGGACACGTGCCCTCTTCTCCCCAAGATCTTGGGAACTTTCGAGACGATCTCCGTGATCTCCGAACTCGAGGCTCCGTTGAGCTTGAGGAAATGGAGTTTCGCGCGGAGGGTTTTCTCGGGGTTCTCTACGAGGAAGCGTGGGTAAGTGGCGATGATGGTGGAGATTTGGGAGTCTGTGAATCCGTAGCTTCTCAGGAGCTTCAGGACCGAGTCCGGGTTTCGTCTCTCGTCGAAGTTGGCTTTCGACGAGATCGATTCTGCGAGTTTTGGAGTTAGTCCCAAGGAGCTGATGAGGTAAGAGACTGTGAAAGTCTTTCGCTTTCGTTCGTCTTCGGGGGTTGGATCTGATGACGTGGCGGAGGAGAAGGGGTTAGCGAGAGCAGGTGGTGGGTTTTGCAGGAGGAGGAGATTTGATAATGGAGATATCGAGTTTCTCCATTGATGTAAGTCGCGCGACGACCTTCGAACGTTGAGTATCAGTGAAAACATTGAGAAAGTTAGAAGAAAGGAAGAAATGAGAAGATGGGAATGGATTGACGACGGCAACGTCGGCAAGAAAGAAGAAGCCGGTTCGGTTTAGGGTTTAGGATTATTACAAAACCGAATTATTAGTTTTGAGGAGTTTTGTCGTGAAATCTATTAAGTGGGCCTGTTGGGCTTATTAAATCTGGTGGGCTCTTCGATTTTCGATATAAAAAACCTTGCGATGCCGTATGATTTCTAAATCACATCTTATGATAGGATCAATCATGAAGGTATAAAAATGAATATAAGTTCATATAGATTTGAAAATGAAGTTAAGCAGTAATATAAACATGGGAAAATATATCCATCAAAGACCTCATAATGTTTTTTGTTTTCTTTTTTTTTTTTCTGATAAAACTACGTAATCTAGAGTCGTTTGGTCGACCAAAAAAAAAACTAATGACAGCCTTTCGAGATTAGATAGCAAACTGCATTTTAATCTTAAACAACAACATAAGCCACCTTAAAACATTGTCCGAACACACACAAAAGTCACAAAACCAACACACGTACAACTCACACGCCAGCACTCTGCTGATTATTATCAACACAAAGAGCAAACCTTACTGGGATCACTGAAATATAATCAGCTAATTAACCCAAAAACCAAGTTTGGAGTTTTGATTAATTAACTCGCTTTAATAAACTCAAACCAACCCATGACCGTTGCCATTGCCATTGCCATTGCTGAGCTTGTTTCCATCTTCCTCCTCAATGAGTAAAAACTCTTTGCTCTTCTCTAGCTTCTTCATGACATGAGGTTCCAGAGAGATCTCCACATCAATACTTGCACCTCCAGCTTTCCCTTGGTACAGATACATCATCCCATTGAACCGATTGTTCGACCCGCTCCTAACCGTTTCCGGTTTCCCCCACCCGAAATCCACCTCGTAGACCTTGAACCTCGGCGAGCTCCCCACCGCCACGCAGTTCACTCCCGCGTCTTTGAACTGGAATATCTGCGGCGACTTCTCCCATTCCTCGTTCCGCGCGTCCACCACACGCGCATCGTGAGCCACGATCGCTTTCTGCACCACCGAAGCTCCGAACTCCGGCCCGTGCGCCGCCAGAAGCCCCGCCGCTGTCCCCGTGAAGATCGCCTGGATCATGTTACCGAAGTACTCATCCGGCATCGGAGGATCGACGCGGCGGCGGCAGTCAGCGAAGACGGTGAAAACGGTTATGTCTTCGGGATTGAGCTCACGCGCGAGGGTGACGTGGCGCCAGATGTGCGATGCGAGGGACTGGAAAGTGGAGAAAGGTTTTGAGCCGTCGGATGGGATGGCCGAGTTGGCTCTTGACTTGATCGTGTGGATGGCGGAGTCTGAGAACTTGAAGACCTTCTCTACCAGCAGCGGCGGTTCCACCGCAACATCCCCGGCGTCTTCGCCGTTGGAGGAAGCGTTGGGGTCCTTTGGGGCAGTTAGGTCCAGCTTCACACGTGTGTCACGCGCCTTCGCTCGGTCCAGGAAAGGTTGGGTCGAGATGGTCTTGGCCCCACTGCAGATCTCGGACCATGAGCTCATGAAGTGCCATGTGGCAGTTCCGTCTAGGACTGCGTGGTTGAAAGCTAGGCCCATTGCAAGCCCATCTTTAAGTTTGGTCACCTGTTTTGCGAAACAAGTTAATGGATGAGTATGTTCCAAAAAAAAAAAAAATTTAATGGATGAGTACATTTTAGAGTCATTTAGCCTCTTAATACACAAGGAAAACAACAATATTAGCAACGATGGAAAAACGTGCACAATAGTGTAAGAGGAGGGTTTAATCGAAGTTTCTTTGAAACTAGAAAAGCAACAGAAAACAATGACTACTCCAACCACCACCACACCTGTTTTCAAAAGCCTATACATTAATTTCACATTAAATGCCGTAAAGAATTTGAATGCACATCCGACACTGATTTGAAGTATTGTAAGCATGTACATTTACGTATGTATAATATATACACAATTTTTACGTATGTATACATTGCATGTTTGTATTTTGTATATATGCCTTAAACTCGATATTGTAATTGTTGTTAGTCCGAAAATATAATCCTAAGACGCATTAAGTGCGAAGTTGCTAACATGCATTGGGCCTAAAGCTGACCACCCATATATATACGTAGGACCGGCCCTGAGCTAAGCCTAACGAAATATTCGTCTTAAACCCTCAGAAATTTTCGAAAAAATTTACATAATTATAAACCCCCAAATTTGTAAAAAAATAAATAAATTCAGCTCCTAAATTATTGAATTTCTTTTTGACTCGTCTACTGGTCTACAGTCCCAAAATCTCAGGATCGGCCCTGTATACGAATGTTTTGATTGATAACGACAATTAGATTCTTTGTACTAATATTAAAGTTACTTAGGATTTGATTCGTAAACCTAAAACTATTTTCTGAGTACTTATTTTGTCGTACATGACTAGAGTCTACATGTGTATACCAGTTAGTGGTTACCATCAATAAAAATGTTATTGGTCAGTCATTGAATGTTGTATTTAACGGGCGATTTAGCTGAATTTTCTGTTTCTGCTACATAATAATTGCAAATTCAGCCAACTGCAAATTAAAAGCATTTGAAAATGAAAACCGAATTTGTTAATTCACTGACTGCAATTTCTGACTCACTTTTATAAAAACTTCATAGAGATCGATGAGCATTCACCACCTTAACCTCGTCCAGCAAATTAGACATATAAATATTGCCACATATACGTTAAATGAGTGGGTTTATCATAATCATAACATATGCATGCCAAGCTGTCCATATATATATATATATATTCAAAATCAAAATTCATATACAAGATCAAGAGTCTTTTATATATATATGAATGCCATGGTGAGTTTTAACCGCATAACGCGCATCAAAATTCGACAAACATAACCACTATAGATTGTGAAAATCACTTTAATTATGAACAATTCTCTTTTTTTTTTCACGTCAGAATAAACGGCAAATATACTAAGCATATATGAAAATAGAATACTATGTATTTATTAAACAGTTACCTGGATAATAAGGAGAGGTCTGCTAAGTCCTTCCAAATTCGAGATCCTGTTGTACGGAACCAACTCCTCGAGCTTAGCTGTCCCATCCTCAACCGTGAGATCACCGACGCTGACGTCAGGAGCTTCAGCAACGGAGAACTCCACGCCTTTGACCTCTTCATCGTCAGCGTCGTACTCAACTCGGAAGACCCCTTCGTCGTCCTTGGCCAGCTTACCAGCAAGCTGATAAAAGTCTTCAAGAACCGAACTCAAACCGTCCTTGAGCTTCTCCACGACATCGTTTTGGAAAGTGGGTTCCTCGAGATCTAGAGGGTTGTGGAACTTGTAGAGCAGAAACTTCTGGTTGTAGTAGAAAGCAAGGTAAGGAAGATCAAATGTGGTGAGCTGGAATTGTTGCTTCCCTAGTATTGGCTTGTTTGGTTTCACATGTGTTTTGCTTGTTATCTTTATCTTCATGGTGAAAAAGAGATTTTATATATCCTTTCTGATCAATGTAATATACTTGTGATGATCACAAGATTATATCAATCTTTTTTTTTTGGGTGTGAGATTGTAGTGTGGTGTGGGGTGGTGAAGTAAGAACTAAAGACTGTTTTTTATAGAGACGTACAGTGTGTAGTTGGGTTAGGCATTTAAGGTTTCACGAAAGTAGTTGAGATTCAACTAATGACTCAATCAAACTCACTCTCTTTAGATATATTTGCATGAATTGTTAAGGTGAGTTAGGGTTTAGGTTAGAGAGTAGATACAGAAATTAAATTAAATGTAATGATGCGATGTGTTTTAACGCCGATAAAGATGGTAAAGAAGCTTAAAAGCAGTGGACCAAAGCAAACGGTATTATTATGGGTCCTACCTGGATTTACAAGGATACTAATAGTTTGAGACTTTGAGTTACTTTTATGAAAGTACATCCGGTAAACATTGTTATGAGATAAATTAACGGATTCTACATCCCATATTGAATTGAATTAGTAGGTATGTGGAACTGTGGAAATTGGACAGCGACTTATCCGGCTAATAAAGTCTTATGGTTTCTCATTTGTGGTAGATAATTTTCCAAATCAAGGATGCATAGTTTAAAAGAAGACTTGCAGTCGACACAATATAAAACAATCAAGACAAACAAATGAAAAAATGTTAAGGGTTAACAAAAGGGTGTAACGTGTTATGTTTAGCTTTTTCAGGCAACTTGTAATACCTAACTTGAAATTTGGATGGTGACACAGTGACAACGTTAGCACAATGCACTAACCATATTTTCTGGTTTTGGTTGTGTGATGTGTTTTGTTTGGCAATTTGAACAAGCAGTCTAGATGTGCATCAAAAGTTTTCAAGAGAATCTTGGTTCAAAGATCTATAATCGTTCGAGGACCAAAACTACACATCCAATGCCAAGAAAAGTTGCTATGGAGACTCTCCGAAAACGCCAGAGAGAATCCCTGGGACGACAAGTGAAGTCCATCCTTTAGCGGTTGCCATGGCACAAGCAGTCGTAGGACCTTCTATGTTAGCGTTTGACGCAAGAAGTAGCAGCTTCATGTCGATACAGAACAGCTTCCCCAGAAGCAAAGTCATCGCGAGATGAACCATTACTTGAATTACAGCAAAGAGGAAGATACTTGGGGCAGTGTTGATCACATTCCATACACTCCCTGTAGCTCCCAGAATCGTGAAAAATACCTGAACAAATAAAAAAGATTCAGAAATGAAAGATGGTTTTATAATGGATTAGAGTGTCTAATAAAGAAAGAACCTGCATGAGAATGAGAAAGATGGTTTCAGCTGAAGGTGCGAGAGAGTTAAAGAAAGCAGGGAAAGAAGTAGCCAAGACGATGGTGATGGCTGCAACAGCAGGAAGCATGCCTCCTTGGATCTTGAATAGCTCCGTCATCGAAATTGCAGCTTTACATATGAGGAAATAAACTGATAATGCAATTGAAGTTGAAGCCACTCTGTTCTTGTCCTCAGCTTTGTCATCCTTAGTCATGTCGGAATCTTTGAGGCTAACGCAAACAACACCATAAAGTGTAAAGCGCATATGACATTATCCATAGCCACCCCCGCCGCTACAACCAGGGCCTGACCTGAGTAGAAAGCTCATGAAGCATGTGCTTCAGGGCCGATGACAATATATGTTTGAGGCCAAATTTAACGAAGATGTCATGTAGCTCTGCCGGTAAAAGTTGCTGATAATGCATTAACAGACTTTGCTTCAGACCTCATCGGAAGCATTTTTTTAATGTTTTCACGCTTTTTTAACAGTAAATGGGCCAAAAAAAATTTTGGCTTCTGGGCCAATAATTCTCAGGCCGGCTCTGGCTACAACAGATGGAGAAATGCGCAGAGCCTCCAATATCGCAACAAAATTAAGGGCTGCAGAGTGAAAACCGAGAAGATCAACATTGGGTTAACAAGCTAAGGAAGCAACGGGGAGGAAGCTCTAGAAAACTTACATCCACCAATGTAGCTGCCTAATAAGAGCAGCTGCAATTTTCCAGTTATCCGGACCAAGTGATCTCATCGGCACCAGCACTACAGTCTACAGCCACCACAGTCCCCACAACCGTCGCAACTGCCACGAACCAACTACACATATTAAAAAAAGCCACTAATCACACCATCCATGATCAATATTTTAACTACACTTTGATAATATAAAACTAATCCAAAAGACCGGAGCTTTAACATTAGTAGCAGAAAGGCGTCAAGAACGACTGAAACAATGATAGAAAGATGGTGGTGTACGTTGGGATTTGGCAATAAAGTTTTACGCAAAGATCTTGGGTTTGATTTCTTTATCAATCAACCAAGATTTATGTTTTGCATTTCGGATTGTCGGGCTATATATATATCAAATTTAAAAAAGTCCAAGGGATTTGCTTATCGCTAGTCTTTTCTTATTTTGTTTGTTCCTTTGAGGGAAGCTGGCAGCTGGGGAAGCTCAAGCTTCTGGCGCTTGTTTTATAAGTGAATATCGGCCACATACTTTTGTAATTTCCCTTAGGTGTCTAGTGGGTATAGTTACTATTGTTGGAACCGTGAATCACCAACCTGGGTTTGATTATCCTTAGAGCATTTTAGCCATTTATTTTTTCACTGTTTTTTTTTTTAATTAAAAAAAGGCTAGCTCACGTCCCTTCTTAAAAAGTTGGAGGTTGATTTTCGAATCTTCCAACAATGAAGGATACATACAATGTTATCTCCCAGTGAAATTAGTGGGGCAAGTTCTAACCAGATTCACATGTTAAAACAAACGGAGTGAAGTGAAATTCCATTTTGTCAATTAGTGATATCATGGATTCGTACGTTAACAAATTCATTAAACGGGGCCATTGTTATTGTCTACTATCCTAAAAGCCAAAGATGGACCAGATATGGTTTCTAAGGTGGAACATTTAACCTTGCCTAAATCGTGAACAAACACCTTCATGTAATGGTTGCTAAGACTTTTTTTTTTTTTGAGTTATTCTTGGGTTCATCCCCTAGGGTGAACTTCTAGGTTCACCAACCAATAAAATTGTGTTATTTCAAATTTGATATCTTTTAAAAAAAAGAAACAAAATCTTGTTAAATTATATTATATTTTAAAAATAAAAATACAAAATAAATAAATAATAAAATCATTAATATAAACTAAAATAATTCTTTAAAAATGTATTTTAACACCAAACCCTAAACTCTAATTCTAAACCTTAAATTCTTGGGTAAATCATAAACACTAAACCTTAAAATCTAATACTATACCCTAAACCCTTGGATAATCATAAACACTAAATTTTAACACTAAAACACTAAACCCTAAACTCTAATCCTAAACCCTAAACCCTTGGGTAAATCATAAACAGAAACCCTAAACTCTAATCCTAAACCCTAAACCCTTGGGTAAACCATAAAATAAAAATACAAAAATAAATAAAAATAATATTTATAAAAACAAAAAAAAATCTTAAAAACACTAAATCCTAAACCTTAATCCTAAACCCTAAGCCCTTGGGTAAACCATAAACCCTTTGGATAAATATTAAATATTAAATCAAAATTAAATATTAAACATTAAATCAAAAATATTTTGCAATTATTACTTTATTTATTTATATTTATCTTTTATTTTAAAACATAATATAATGTTACAATATTTTTATAAAGATTTTTCGTTTTTATAAATATTATTACTTTTTTGTATTTTTATTTTAAAAACATAATATAACTTAACAAGATTTTGTTTCACTTTTTAAAAGATATCAAATATGAAATAACACTATCCTATTGGTTGGTGAACCTATAGGTTCAACCTAGGGGTGAATCCGAGAATAAGTCTTTTTTTTTTGTCACTAGACTTTCTTATTTAAATGCATAGAGCGCTCACTCGTTTTTGGTAAAACGTTCTGAAACACAAGTGTTTGGTAACGTAAACATGAGCATGGAGATTGAAGTCCACCGTCCGCTAGCTGATTATTCAGCAAACATCTGGGAAGATCTCTTAACTTATCTCTCAAAGTCTGAGCTTGTACGTATATTCTTTCATATTAATTGTTCAATTCAATCATTATATTTGGCATCCTTAGCATATTGTGGAAACATTTTCTCATGCATGTATGTTACTCCATTTCCGTATAGGGAAGTACTGAGAAGCTAAAAGAAAAGCATAGTACTCTAAAGGAGGCTGTGAAGGAATCGTTTATGGCTTCAAAAGTGAATCCGACAAAGAACATCAAGTTCATCGACTCTCTATGTCGCCTTGGTGTCTCGTATCATTTTGAGATAGACATCACAGAGCAGTTGGGAAATTTATTTGATAGTCTTGATTTTAATTGGTTGATACGGCATGATGAATGCAATTTGTACACTGTGGGGTTGTTTTTCCAAGTTTTCAGGCAATTCGGGTTCAAACTTTCCGCTGGTAATTATTTTTATTTTAAAATATTTTCAAATAAAAATATATGGCAAATATCTTCAATATCAAAAAGAAAAAACATTATGATAAAACTAGCACATAAAAAATACCTAAATATCAATAATATTAAAATAAAAGAATCTTTTTTGAGATCTCCTTCTATTTCAAGAGTATTTACGGATATCTACCAGTGAAATATTTAAAATCTATGGTTTTTATTTTATATCTTTTATTATTCCATAAAATCTTTACCTTCCAACAAACAATATATTGCCTTATTTATCTATCAATTCAATAAATCGTTAAAGAATAAAAAACAATAAATATTATCTCTATTTACGAAACCAATCCTGAACCTTGTGTAACCTGAACCGATACCATATGTTTTCCATTCTCTTATAAGTTGACGGTATTGTGTGTGTTTTATGTATTGAAACATACACGAGCATGGTCAAATTGACATAAAGTCTGATATAGTGTATTTTTGCAAATGCTGATTTTTAAAACTAGAATTAATAATCATGCAAATTTAATAAAATATTTAAGATAGATTTTTTTGTTTTAAATACACAATTGATATTCTGTTTTAACATGAAAAGGAAAATAAAGAAGATCTTTGCTGAATTTTTGTTTTTACAATATTCAAATTATTTCCCTAATATTCAAATTTAGTCCAAACTATTTTTATAATCAAATATTTTATTCAATTTTATGTACTATTAAAAATATATGAAAATTTTATTTATTTTTAAAAATATTTTCACATTTTTTCTGGATTCTTACTAGGTCGACCAGTGTGAGGTCATGGGTTAACGACCAATTTTTAGGTTTATCAAGTTTTTAATTAATGAATTATTAATTAAATCTAAACTGGACTATATATGGATTGTCAGATCTACCGGTTTGGCTACGGATCCAAATTACGGTCGAATATGAAAATATTGCTTATATTTTAATTTGCATTTAAACTACATATATACTCCAGTAAAAGAAGTTAAATAATTTATACAAATAGATTTATTTTTTGCACCATTTAAATGTAGATACACTATTAGGTTTCAACATTCAGTTCTGGTTCATGTACTTTGGTTTTTAATTTTTGATTCTAGAAATTGAAGAAACGTTCGGGTATTTAGGTTATTTTGGTTTTTAGTTCGGTTTGGATAGCAAAGTTAAGAACCGACTAATATAAAAATAAATTGGGTCTAATTCGGTTATGGTTTGGTTTGGTTTCGAGCTATTGGGGATAATATAGGTTGAAACATCGGATAATTTGGATTTTTCAGTTTATATATCGGGTAATTTGGTTGTTTCAAAATACTATCAAATAATTTGGAGAATTATTAAAGTTTCAGATAAAAAATATTTAGTAATTTGTTTTTAGTAAGTTTTTTTTATAAAAAATAATTTTAGGGTATTGGTTATTTAGAAATTAATATAATTAGTATTTGTAGGTATATGATTTGTATTTTAAAAATTTGGGTACACATTAGGTTTGGTTCTGGTTCAATTTCATTTTTTGACTTGATAGATGTAGAATTCTCTCGGTTATTTATGAAATTTGGTTCGGTTTTGGTTTCATTTCTTCAGTTCTGGATAAATATATGAAGACTTATACTTTATATGAAAATTTATATAATTTTAAAAAAATTTCAAAAGTAAACCCGTGTTTTCAAAGCGCGGGTCAAAATCTAGTTCTTAATTAATATGTAAAATAACTAAACTACTACATATATACATATCGTATTCCCTGCCCTTCTCACATACTCTATATAATAAACCATAAACCTTAATCACTAAATTCAGTCCCAAATGTAAAATAAAAAAAAATATTCTAACTTTCAATTAAGGGCTCTCTTCAATTAATGTTGGTTTGATTTTTTTTTCACTTTGTATGCTATTTTTTGAAACAGAAAAAAAATGTTTAACTGATATCATAGAGTATTTCGCATATATATATATGATGAACATTACAAACTTGAGATGATTTCATTAACCCAAGTTAAAATTTATACGTCTCAAGATGTGTTTGAGAAGTTCAAGGGCGAGGATGGGAAGTTCGAAGAACACTTAGTGGCAGATGCAAGCGGTATATTAAGCTTGTATGAAGCTTCACAATGGAACACTCATGGAGAAGATATTATGGACGAAGCTCACGCTTTTTCAAGCTGTCATTTAAAAGAAATTTCATTTCAATCTATCCCCTATCATCTGGCTGTACGCATCAAGAGTGCCCTAAAGCATCCATACCACAAAGGCATCTCAAGGATAGAAACGAGGAAATATATCTCATACTACGAGGCAGAAGAGAAGCGTGACGCAAAATTACTTGAGTTTGCAAAGATAGATTTTAACATGCTTCAGAAGTTGCACCGGAAAGAGCTCGCTTGCGTAACAAGGTAACTATATGAGCTGCTGAACGCATGTAAAAGTATGTGTGACATGAAGTTAAGCTTTTTTCCATTACATTTCAGGTGGTACGAAGAAATGGAAATTAAATCTAAAATAACATACACAAGGCATCGGGTAGCAGAGGCGTACTTGTGGTCACTTGGGGCATATTTCGAGCCTCAGTATTCTCAAGCACGAGTTAAAACAGCTACTGCACTAATCCTATTCACAATTCTTGATGATACGTATGATGCGTATGGCACAGTGGAGGAACTTGAGATTTTCACAGATGCAATGGAAAAGTACTCCATTTTCAAAAAATTAAATTATAAACCTTTTACCTTAGATTTTGAATTTTCTATGTGGCTATGACTTATCTGATATGGATGGCTTTAATAGGTGGCTTCCCGCTCCGCCTAACACGATACCTGAGAGCATGAAGTACATGTACCGTATAATGGTAGATTTTTATGACAAACTTGAAGAGGAACTTGAAAACGAAGGAAGGTCAGGTTGTGGCTTCCATCTTAAGAAATCAGTTAAGACCGCAAGAATCAACCTTCAATATCATTTTGTTTCATATATATATACTGGTTTAAATGTTAAACTCATAATTTTGGTCTAAATGTTAAAAGTTCATACCAGATTTTCTTGTTTTTATTCAAACCTAATGAATTATTTACAATCAGTTGAAGACAACGGCGAATGGATATATGCAAGAGGCAAAGTGGTTGAAAGAAGATTACACTGCTACATTTGACGAGTATAAAGAGAATGCGATATTGTCTTCCGGTTACTATCCCATGATTGCCATGACATTCGCGGGAATGGGAGATGTCGCAAATCTTGATGCTTTTGAATGGTTGAGCTCAAACCCTAAAATTAGGGTAGCTTCCGAGATAATCAGTCGATTCACAGATGACATTTCTAGCTACGAGGTGAGAAAGTAATATTTTATTATTCTAATTTTATTATGAACAAAAATGAATTAACAAATACATGTTTAGAGTTTGCATAGTAATTTTATGAATGATAACAATCCTTTAAATATATATTTATACTAATCTCAAAATCTGACATCTTTTTCTTTAGAAAAACATCTTTATTCCTAATCCAAACGAATGTTGACTTTTTAGTAGTGTACATACATTTAAGTCAATTCTAAAACTGTAAAGTCCTAACTGTATATATACATGTTTATCAATTGAATACATTTGACAAATATATTATATGGTTTGCAGTTTGAACAAGAAAGGGAGCACGTAGCAACGGGTATTGACTGCTATATGAAGCAGTTTGGTGTTTCCAAGGAACGAGCAGTGGAAGGAATAGAAACCCTTCTTTCTGATGCATGGAAGGACATGAACCAAGAGCTAATGAGGCCTCATTCATGTCCTTTCCCTCTTTTGATGCGAATTTTTAACCTATCCCGTGTCATCGATGTATTCTATCGGTACCAAGATTGTTACACCCACCCTGAGTCCCTGAAAGAGCATATCGTTTCCTTGTTCATCGAAGAGATACCCATTTAAAACATCACTGTGATTGTTCCTATCTATGGAGTAATTCATCACAAAATGATGGTCAAATAAATTTCTTGACACTTAAACCGTTTCGCTCTCAACATATATGCCATTTGTATTTCCGTTGTATGTGTGGATGTAATGATGGTAGTACATCAATTTCCATTTGTATTTTTATTTTTATTTTTATTTATGTTGGTTAGTCCATTTGTGTTTGAATAATTATTTGCTTGAGTTGATCTCTTTTCTTTTTAGTGATAAGTGTTTTTTTTTAACTCAGCTGGGATTTACGAGAAATGTAACTTTTGAAGTCAGGTGATCATACTGAGACAAATAAATGTTCTGATTTTAAGTAATTTTGGATTATGAGATAAATGGTTATTGTTATTTATGAGATAAATGCCCAAAAACAACTGAAACGTGTACTGTTTCGTATGAGAACACTCTAGTTTTGGGGAGAAAATTTCAAACCTACAAAGACAATAACAGTTGCGATTTACAAAGTCTATGGCTTCAGAATCCTCTATGCATGATGTCCGTTACACCAATCTTAAACCTGTTCAAAGATCTATAATCGTCTGAGGACCAAAACTCCACATCCAATGCCAAGAAAAGTTGCAATGGAGACTCCAAAAACGCCAGAGAGAATCCCAGGGACGACAAGAGAAGTCCATCCTTTAGCGGTTGCCATGGCACAAGCAGTGGTTGGACCTCCTATGTTAGCGTTTGACGCAAGAAGCAGCAGCTTCATATCGATACAGAACAGCTTCCCCAGAAGCAAAGTCATCGCAAGATGAACCATTACTTGAATTACAGCAAAGAGGAAGATACTTGGGGCAGTGTTGATCACATTCCATACACTCCCTGTAGCTCCTAGAATCGTGAAAAATACCTGCACAAATAAAAAAGATTCAGAAATGAAAGATGGTTTATAATGGATAGAATCTCTAATAAAAGGAAGTAACCTGCATGAGAACGAGAGAGATGGTTTCAGCAGAAGGTGCAAGAGAGTTGAAGAAACTAGGGAAAGAAGTAGCCAAGACGACGGTGATGGCTGTAACAGCAGGAAGCATGCCTCCTTGGATCTTGAATAGCTCTGTCATCGAAATTGCGGCTTTACATATGAGGAAAGAAACCGATAATGCAATTGAAGTTGAAACCACTCTGTTCTTGTCCTCAGCTTTGTCATCCTTAGGCACGTCAACATCTGCAAGAGGACCACATAGAAACTTGAGTAGGGATTGTTTCTGCTTCTAGCCGCGGATAAGATATTTACTTAGACGAACTTTACCAGCAGGGGAAGATGGTGAGGTGGTCTCAGGTGGAATCTTTGAGGCTAACGCAAACAACACCATAAAGTGTAAAGCGCATATGACATTATCCACAGCCACACCCGCCGCTACAACAGACGGAGAAATGCGCAGAGCCTCCGATACCGCAACAAAATTAAGGGCTGCAGAGTGAATACAACAACCAACAAAGCTACAACCTTTTAAAACCGAGAAGATCAACATTGGGTACATCTATGTGTTAACAAGCTAAAGAAGCAATGAGGAGGCTCAAGAAAACTTACATCCACCAATGTAGCTTCCCATAAGAGCAGCTGCTATTTTCCAGTTATCCGGACCAAGTGATCTCATGGGCACTAGCATAAAAGCCACCACAGTCCCCACAACTGTCGCAACTGCCACGAACCAACTACACATATTAAAAAAAGCCACTAATCAACACCATCAATGACAATGTAGCTTCACAAATGAGCAACCTTTAAACAACACTCTGATTCTCAAACACCTAAGCATGAATCTAAATTAATCCAAAGTCAGGACCTTTACATATCAAAGATGAAATCTACTTACCAGATCCAATTAAGAAAGCAAGGAGCAGTGACCCTGTAGATCGGAAAATACGACGGAGATCAGCTCTAAACAACAGCAACGGTATCGTGTGCGGCAAGAGGAACTCCATGAAGAAGGAATACGACGGCGTTTCGAACGGTATGAGCCCTAGGTTGCTCGCGGCGAGCCCAAGCAAGGTGCTGGTCAACGCACCACTCACCATGCTCCCCATCTTCGTCTTCTCCGACCTCAAGAAGTCGATAACCTCAACTGAATCAGTAATAATACTAACTCTAAAAGACAATAACTCGGAAGTCACAGTTGAGATGATTACCAGACGCCGAAGGCGCCGGCGGCGAAGAGAGCGGCCCATTGACCCCAGTGATCAGTAGGGGATATTAGAGGGAGTCTTAGTTGCGAGGAGACCTTCACACGCCGAGATGGAACTTGACGCGGCGGTGGGGAAAAGTGCGACGGAAGCGTTCCCGGCGATTTGTTCCGGCGGAGGGACGTCGACGATAAGTTGTGGTGGGAAGGTGACACGTGGTGCAGTGATAATGCGGGTGACAGTGGATTTAGTGACACACGTGTGAATATATGAAGTGCCATCGATGGGAAGCGGAGCCGTTGGATACAGTTAGGAATCCATTTATACAATTTTAATTTTTGTTCCAAGGCCTATGGATCAGGTTCGGTGGCCCATTTAGGCCCAATAAAGAGGAAGATGGAGTTGACATGTTGAACTGTCATGGCAGCATCAGGAGTAGAGAAACAAATTGCAAAGTATTCCTCAAAGATTTCTCTAATTAACCTAAGGGAAATTGTTTTTTTTTTATATACCCTATCGCCCGATCAGCTTCGATAGAAACTCACTTAGTGATACAAAGTGAACTATCTCAAAAACATATTTATACTGTCTGATCCAAGTTTATAATATCTTCTGACTAATATCAGGTAGAAATTATAACATCTAATCATATAAACTCAATAAATAATCAGAACAAATGGTAGTAGATTTTTAAAAAGTAGCTTAAGGATATTCTAACCAAGCACATTGATGTGCTCTCTGAGCAATATGGTGCCGATGTTATGTCTTTCAGCTACCACATGCTTTCTTAAATAATCAAAATTACACTACTCTATTCTTGATCATGGTTCTTTATTGGTTTTGTTGTAACCATTATGAGTGTTCTAGATGATTCATGCTTGGTTTATGAATTGAAGCGAAACAATTGTCAATAGCAATTCTCCTATAATGTTATACTTATCAAATTCTAGTAACACTATACTCTATAAATGGTATCATTAGACTGATTATAATCTCTAAATTTAAAAGCATAGATAGGGTTATTTTTAGCTCGTGAAGGACACGAGATTGGGATGTGTATAAACAACATCAATAACATCCAGAAGATAAAGTCAATTACCCAATATCACTCGTTAATGACCTCAGTTGCGTTGACAATGACATAAACAAAGAATTAGACATATACAAAACAAATAAAACGATGCTCATTAGCTATACAAAACAAAGACATCAAACATAATAAAATCAGAGCTAAGACCTAATAAAAGAATGAAACATCACAAATCAGAACACGACATAAACAAGAGAAATATATTTGGAAAACGTAATGATGATTGTGACAGCAGATTAAAATAAAAACAAGATTACCCGATGATCACCGATCTAATCAGTGTTCAAAATATCATTAGAAGCTAATTAAATGTTTTATAGGTAATTATTAGTTAGATGAGTATCTAGATTTTTCTGAACATCTAAACCTATTTTTAAAAAAATGTTCGAAATTTTTGTTTAGATCTGATTTTTCCGCGTAGCTGTCCACACCCATTTTTTACAGCACTGCTTCTACTGTAGTTAGGTTTCGTTTAAACTGCACGGTGAAAGCCACAGTCATAATCTTACTTATGATAGCGTATAAGAGTGGTTAACTAAAGCTTTCTTCCTTATCTTTTACCAAATCAGTAAACTCAATTATTTGAAAAGGCAAAAACTTTTGAATACGATAGCCACCGAAAACAACAAAAAAAGTAATTAAAAATAAAAAACTTGTTAAGCTAGTTTTTGGTTTCCCATTGTAGTTGACAAAACTCGCAGCCTAATGATTCTCAACACACTTTCTTTTTCACTGACATTAGTGGAAACTACGAAATGAATACAGAAAAGCGCCAGCGAATACGCACTTTCTAGCTTTCTCTCTATTTCCTCTTCCTTCGTCTCGTCTCGTCTCTTCTCTTCTCCTCTCTATCTCCAATGGCGTTTCCAGTAAATCTAATCCTCACCCTTATCTTCTTCTTCTTCTCTCTCCTCCACCTCTTTTCAGCTGATTTCACTCCACCCGACAACTACCTCCTTAACTGCGGCGCCAACACCAACGCCTCCTTCTTCTCCACCCGCTCCTTCCTCGGCGACTCCTCAAAACAAGGCTCGACCTTTCTCTCCGCCGATCGATCCATCTCCCTCTCCGACCAAAACCCACCTCCGGATTCTCCCATCTTATACCACACAGCCCGTATCTTCCCCGGTGGATCACCCCCGTCTCCTGCGTACAGACTCCACCTCACAAGCAAAGACACTCACTTCATCCGTCTCCACTTCGCTCCTTTCAAAGCTTCCACCTTTAACTTAGAATCAGCGAAATTCTCAGTTTTGGTTAATGGGTTCTCTGTACTGAGCAGCTTCGCTACTAACTCCGTCGTCGTGAAAGAGTTCATACTCAAAATCGATTCCCCTGTTCTGGAGATTTCGTTTCTCCCCTCGAAAGCATCTACCTTTGCGTTCGTCAACGCGGTAGAAGTGTTCTCAGCTCCTAAAGATTATATCATCGATCAAGGCACTAAGCATGTGGTCCCAAACTCTGCTCAAATCTTCAGTAACTTGTCGTCTCAAGTTCTCGAGACTGTTCACAGAATCAACGTCGGTGGTTCGAAGTTGACGCCTTTTAACGATTCTCTGTGGAGGACTTGGCTCGTTGATGACAACTATCTTCTCCTTAAAGGAGCTGCGAAGCGTGCGTGGACCACTCACTCTCCGAATTATCAGAGCGGTGGTGCCACGAGGGAGATAGCTCCCGACAATGTTTATATGACTGCACAGGAGATGAACCGAGATAACCAGGAGTTGCAGGCACGGTTTAACATCAGCTGGAAGTTCCCGGTTGGTTCGAAACGTGTTCTTCATTTGGTTCGTTTGCATTTCTGCGATATTGTTAGTACATCGCTTAACCAGCTCTACTTCAATGTCTTTATCAACGATTTTCTTGCGTATAGAGACGTTGATCTCTCCGCGCTTAACTTCCATATTCTCGCCTCTCCGTTGTACATTGACTTTGTTGCTGAGTCTGATCGTGATGGAGCGTTGAGGATAAGCGTTGGACCGTCTGATCTGAGCAATCCGGCGAGAGCTAACGCTATATTGAATGGAGTTGAGATCATGAGGATTGTGAATCCTGTGAGTTCCAGAGTGGGGTATGGAAAGAAGAACGTGGTCTGGATCGTTGCTGGCTCGGTGTTGGGAAGTCTTGTGCTCTTGTCTCTCCTCGTCTTGTGTTGTTTGTGCTTGTGCAGGGGAAAGAAGAAGAACGGAACCAAGAGGTCAGAGAGCACGGGGTGGACGCCTTTGAGGAGGTTCAGAAACAGCTCTATCAGTAGAACAACTGAAGGAACTGTTAGCTCTAACGGCTACCAAACTCTGAGAATCTCCTTCGCTGAGATACAGTCAGGAACCAATAACTTCGACAAGAGTTTAGTCATCGGAGTTGGAGGATTTGGGATGGTCTTTAAAGGGTCTCTCAAAGACAACACCA
Source organism: Brassica nigra (assembly GCA_016432835.1). Lineage (NCBI taxonomy): Eukaryota > Viridiplantae > Streptophyta > Magnoliopsida > Brassicales > Brassicaceae > Brassica > Brassica nigra. The sequence goes on along the minus strand of CM028247.1, from coordinate 6,099,243 downwards.
AAGTAGCTGTCAAGAGAGGCGTCCCCGGTTCAAGACAAGGCTTACCAGAGTTTCTCTCTGAGATAACTATTCTCTCTAAGATCCGTCATCGACATCTCGTTTCGCTTGTTGGATACTGTGAAGAACAATCTGAGATGATCCTGGTTTATGAGTACATGGATAAAGGACCGCTGAAGAGCCACTTGTACGGTTCCACCAACCCGCCTCTGTCTTGGAAACAACGGCTTGAGGTCTGCATTGGTGCAGCGAGAGGTCTTCATTACCTTCACACCGGTTCTTCGCAAGGAATCATCCACCGTGATATAAAGTCCACTAATATCTTGCTAGATAACAACTATGTAGCCAAAGTTGCAGACTTTGGACTGTCGAGATCCGGTCCTTGTCTTGATGAGACTCATGTGAGCACGGGGGTGAAAGGAAGCTTTGGATATCTTGATCCTGAGTACTTCAGGAGACAACAGCTCACAGACAAATCCGATGTTTATTCGTTTGGAGTCGTCTTATTCGAAGTTCTCTGCGCTAGACCAGCTGTTGATCCGTTGCTTGTAAGGGAGCAAGTGAACTTAGCAGAGTGGGCTATTGAGTGGCAAAAGAAAGGAATGCTAGATCAAATCGTTGATCCGAACATTGCTTCTCAGATCAAACCGTGTTCGTTGAAGAAGTTTGCGGAAACTGCGGAGAAATGCTGTGCGGATTACGGTGTGGATAGACCAACAATAGGTGATGTTCTGTGGAACTTAGAACATGTGCTTCAGCTTCAAGAATCTGGTCCATTGGAGAACACTGAAGAAGCTTGTGGAGATGTGACTGGCTCGGAGACAACAAGGCAAGGTCCGGCTAGTGACTCGTACGCGGAGAGGGACTGTGGAGATGGAACTTCGGGTATACTCGATAGTAGCCAAGTGTTCTCTCAGCTTATGAACAAAGCTGGCAGATAGAAACAAGTCACTGCTTTATAGAGGAGTGTTTATAGTCAATACATAAACCAGGAAACCAAAGTGGTGTACCGGTATTCATCTCAGATTTGGTTTGTGTGCGGTATAATTCGGTTTGTATAACGTGTAGAGTCGAATGTATTCTTCATTTTGTGTAACTTTTGTAATACGTACGGATGAATCAAAAACCGGGAATAACCAACATATTGCTTGTGTTGTTCGGTTTAGATTTTGGGTTGGTGAATCTTTAACCGGTTTACGGTTGAGAAATTATAAACCGGAATCTCAAATGTTATAGATAAAACAGTAAAGCTCCGTCTCTCTAGAGAGTGGAGAGAGAGCTGAAGAGCACCACTATCGATGGCGTCTCCGCGCGTGTTCCCCACGAGCCATCAACCTCCGCTTCTTCCATCGTCACTCTCTTCAAAGCCCTTACTAACCTTACCACGATTCGTCAAAAGCCCTAGCAGACGGAGACCAATCCGATCCGTCCTCCAATTCAATCGCAAACCCCAGCTCGCCGGAGAAACGCCGCGCATCGTCGTCATCACCTCCGGAAAAGGCGGCGTCGGAAAGACGACCACCACCGCGAACGTCGGCCTCTCCCTCGCTCGCTACGGCTTCTCGGTCGTGGCCATCGACGCGGACCTCGGCCTCCGCAACCTCGATCTGCTCCTGGGCCTGGAGAATCGCGTCAACTACACCGTCGTGGAGGTCCTCAACGGAGACTGCCGCCTCGACCAGGCCCTTGTGCGAGACAAGCGGTGGTCCAACTTCGAGCTCCTGTGCATCTCGAAACCTAGGTCGAAGCTCCCGATGGGATTCGGCGGGAAAGCGCTCGAGTGGCTCGTCGACGCGCTGAAGACGAGGCCCGAAGGGTCTCCGGACTTCATCATCATCGATTGCCCCGCCGGAATCGACGCCGGGTTCATAACCGCCATCACTCCGGCGAATGAGGCGGTTTTGGTGACGACTCCGGATATAACGGCGCTCAGGGACGCGGATAGGGTCACGGGGTTGCTTGAGTGCGATGGGATTAGGGATATAAAGATGATTGTGAATAGAGTGAGGACGGATATGATCAGAGGGGAGGATATGATGTCTGTGTTGGATGTGCAGGAGATGCTTGGTTTGTCGCTGCTCGGCGCGATTCCTGAAGACTCTGAGGTGATCAGAAGCACGAACCGTGGGTTTCCTCTTGTTTTGAATAAGCCTCCGACGCTTGCGGGGTTGGCGTTTGAGCAGGCGGCGTGGAGGCTCGTGGAGCAAGATAGTATGAAGGCTGTTATGGTGGAGGAAGAGCCTAAGAAACGTGGCTTCTTCTCTTTCTTTGGTGGTTGAATGGAAATTGGAACTGAAACTGAACTGAACTGAACTTCCTCGGGTATGTCTGTCTGCATCGAAAGATTTTGTACAGGAACTAGATTTTTTTTTTTAAGGTTTGTCTGTTTTGTCTGAGAATTAAGATTCGTTCCTAGGACATTTGGAGTTCTACTGCTAGTTTGTTGCTGAGTTCAAGGTTTGATTCTATGGCCTATCTTTTTCTTGATGTTCTGTTTCTGTATCTGTTTATGTAAAACTGAGATTTTCCAATATATCTCAAGTTCTTTTGTCAATTGAGGTATGAGAACTTAATAGCGTAGCGGACCTGATCTGAAACTTTTCACCAGTATGCTAATGCATTAGCTCATTGGCTTGAGTAACAGTTCTACATTTTTTGTTTGGGTGTTAACTTTGATCATAAAGTATCCATTAAGTTCTTGAAATTGATATCCTAGTGCAAAACTGAAGCTCTTAGATACTGCACTTCTTCTATAGTATGCACATTTTTCCTGCGTAAAGTTACATTATAAATGATGATTCTGTTGATTTGCCAGCGATCCAGATTCCTTTTATTGAACATCTAGTCTTACTCTGTTTTAATGGATTTGGTCTCCATAGAGTTTTATCCGTCGAAATAAACCAAACTACATAGAACTGCCGATCATGTTTTCTGATGCTGTTGATACAATGATAAAAACCCTCAAAAACTTTTTATTTATTGAAACAAAACAAGTTTACATACAGTATTCTCATAACCGCTTTCACTGGTTTACTGCTGGTTCACACATGCTCATTGGAACCATAGCAACCAACAGTTACGTTACTAGGTGTCCTCACTTGTGTCAGAGACTCTGACAACAACTCAAAACCAAAACTTGGATACCACGACTCGGTTAAACCAGGGGTTATGAAAACTGTTTACGTTTTCTTTAAGCCGAATCTTTCTCTTCAATCTTTCCATTCCCAGCTTCTAGATCATTACTCTGACTGCCGTCAGAGTCTGTGAATTTCAAGTAATTCTCGATGTTCTCTGAGCTTACGTTTCTTAGTTGGTCGAGCCACCGGTGGTGGCTAGTCTGTTTGGGTCTAGGGCGGTTGCTGATGGCTATGGCGTAGTCATTAGGAAAAAGATCGCGGAGGACAAAGACATGGATGATGGTAGTCACTAGCAGTGCCGAAACGACTAGTGTCGCTATGGCACAGAGGATCACACACATGACTTGAGTCATATTGCTCCTCACTACTGTTGCGTACCTGATGGTTGCAATTGCAGCTCCGGTCATTGGAAATGTATACGCCCACCAAGACAATGAAAATCTATAAAAACAAGAAAAAGGGTCAGCGACAGTTAAACTAGTGCATAAACAAGTAACATAAAATTTCGACAACTTACTTGATTCCACGAAAGAAGTTAATCCGCACAGCCTATAAAATTTTTGCAAAAAATTGTATTAGTAAATACTTTTCTGAATAAGCAAATACGTATGAGCCAAAATTATATGCGAAACGTACCAAAGAGAAGTAGAGGAAGATGGCGATGAAGTAACAAACTTTGGAGCCATAGTCGAAGGAGCCAGTGATCTTAGCCCAAGCCATGGAAGCAACACTAGGGGCCGCAACAAAAAGGAAAAAGACAGGGTGAAGATCTTTAGGCAAAGTCTCGTTGGTCGGTAGTCTTTGGTAGAGTGTCACGAACAGAACCAAGTAATGAGCCATCCCAACAGCGTAGAAAAATATTGGTCCTTCCCTAAGTCCCATGCTTGCACCAAGCAACGCCCCCACAAAGTTCCCAACGATCGAGAGATGATTCGTCGGGTTGGCGACTCGGGAGAGCCTGCGTTGACCACCGGACATCCATTGACCATAAATCTTGAGCTCAAGACAGATGAAAGGAAACATGAGGAGGTACCACAGGAACTGTGGCAGTTCTGTCATTACGGAAGGTGGGACCCCGAGGGCTAAAAAGAGTAATGAAATGAAAGGAGCGAAGAAGAAGTTGATTCTGATGGGATGGTAGTATTCACGGCGTACGGCTTCGAAGTAGAGGATGATTTTGAGGAGGTAAATGATGGCAATGGTAAAGATTAAAGCGACTGAGATGAACCAGAGAGCTTGGTTGATCCATAGGGGCACGTGAAGGAACTTGGTTGGCACGGCAGTGGCTAGGGTCTTCCACATTATGGCTTGGCTGCTCACTCCAAGGCACATACCGAAGGTTGATATGGGGTAGCGCAGAAGAAACGGCCACGTCTGTTCACTTGGTAGAACTATCTCTTCTAGAGGCTGCAACGTCCAAAAAATAAATAAAAATAATTAGAATATATGTCAGTCATGAATATATAGTCTAATGCTGGTTGGTCTAGAGATCGCTTAGAGCATGACAATTTTTATTTGAGCGTGGGGCATTATGAAATTTCTTAAAATATCAGACGGCACTGGTCTAATGAAAACAAGTGTAGGTACGTACCCGGAGAGTCTCTAATTCAGGACCTTCCAAGGCATCATAGTAACGGTCCACCGGCATGGCTTCATTAGTATTTACATTCTCCTTAGACCGGTTTGGTGTCTCCGGTTCAATAGCAGCTGGTTTTCTTGTAAACTGTCTCTCGAGTCTCCCTGACCAAGTCTTGAACGAGGTGTACCTGTGATCCTTAAGCTTATGCATGGCCGGGTTTTGATGTTGAAGTTGACCACTTTGTTGATGTTGTATCTGCTGATGATGATTGTCATGTCGAAGACGAACATCGTCATCGTTGCCGCTTTCTATGTAGAGAGATGAGACTTTAGCCATCGGCTGAGAGATGAACTTGACTGACTTTCCGGTGGATCCAGTGTTGTTGTCGGAAGAGGTTGATGTCGGATCGGAGACCATGAGAATATTTGGTGAAGTTGGCATAGAAAGAGATGGTTTTCTTTGATGCTTGATCTGCATCCATGGTGCAGTCTCTTTGAGATCCTCAATATAGCTACGATGAGCTTCCATTGATGATCTTGCTGCTTCTTGATCATTCTATCCACATATATATGCAATGAGATTAGTCGACTTAGTTATATAATAACTTTAAACTTAATGTTTGCGAATGTGGAATGCATTAAATTAAATAAAAATATATATACCGAAGTAGTCGTGGATGCATGATAAGGATGAAAGCGACTGATGAAGTGAGGAAGAGGAAGATTATTATCTTTGTAATTGTCAAAGCCAACCATTTCTTCTGTTGTGGCTGTTCTCAGTAATGTTGGCAGCTCCTCTTCTAATTGTATTTGCGCACAATTCGATCTCTCCTCCATTGTTAATAACTTTTTTAACAAATATTCCCCTGTAACCAAAACGTCAATTATTTCGTTATTTTTAATCTACAAAAGTAATTGATCTTTAGACTTCTTGTAGCATTGATTCATTCATTAGCCAAAATGATTGATTAGTATAACGGAGTTGCTGTCAATTCAGTTCAAATTATATATTTTTGAAGCATATGCGAGGGAAAACAACAACTATATAGTTAGAGAATATTCTAAATAAAATACTGGCCATGTTCCATGAAGGAGAAACTTCTCGCACTTCTTGGTTATTACATTTTAACCTTTTTCTCTGTTTTTCCTTTATTATTCTCTGTAACATATCTTTCTAACATTAGCTAGAAAATGGATGTGGGTTTAAATTTTCCAAAATCACAAGCTGATAAAAATAGAAACAGTTTTTTCTATTAAAAGAAAAACATGATCTAACCCACTAAACCTATCTACCTAAGTTCTCCACCTATATACAAACATTTATTCTAACCTAAATTCTCCACCTATAAACATTCACCTAAAAATATTATATTTAAAGGCTAGTGGTCTAGCCACTAAGGTGGTTTTTTTTTTTTTTGGACACCTCCAAGGTGGTTTCTTAGCTGAATGGAATTCAACTACATTACCCTTGATTCGATATCGCTAGAAAAAAAAACACCATTGTTCTTTGTTGGATCCTAAATTATTCCACTTCAAACTATAAAAGTGTTGGAAGCTCTTGTAAAATCCTCATCAAACAAACAACAATCATAAAGAGAAGAAAGTATAATGTTAAAAGAAGAGAGTAATTATCTATTTTATTAAGTTTTCTTAAGATTATTCAAATTTGTCATGATCTAAGCAAAACATGGAAATATATGGTAGTAACAATTTTTTACACCAAAGTTGGCCAGAAATACGGTACCACATGTAAATAATATGTACTTTATATTATTGAGTAGGAGTCATTTACATATGTATGAAGAAATACAATGGAGCAATTCTCGGAGAGTAACATGATCATGAGTGATTTTCATGATTGAGTAATCATAGATTTTGATTTAGTTAACACGGAAATTAATTGTGAAGATGCTTTTTCTCTACCACTAAACTAGTTTTAACAAAACAAAACTCGTGCTAAAACAGAATAAAAAGGTACACATGTTTTAAAGTAACGATAGAATTCTAGTCAATTGTGTGGTGACTGGTGAGCTAAGCTGTGTCCATCAAAGACATCGGGTCCACTTAAAATTTATGGTCCGACCGACCACAAGGTTTGTGGTTATTGTAACATTAACATCCAACAGGTAATCAATCGCTGGGAAAAAGAAAACGGTTTCGTTCTACATATACAGACAGGTAAACCGAATTCATCGCATTGGCTACCCAAGCTAATGCGTTAAAAGTTATATGTCGGCATTTTGGGTTTAGTCTCAGTTATTGTTTCTGGAAGCGTTTTGGGTTTATGAGAAAATAAGAGAAAAGGGGAGCCTAAATCACCAAGAAAAACAAATCCAATCAACAAGCTTCACAGTTCGTAATCAGATCCCTAAGTATATTGTCTTTGTTAATTCAGAATCATAAGTTTTTTGTTGAAGATGCATTCAGAATCCTAGGTTGGATTAAAGCATAAATGAATATCGCGTATTGCCAATGCATTTCCGTTAAAAAGGACAAGAGAAATGAAAATAAACACTAACCTGGCGATTATGAACCCTGCAGCCGTAGTCACGTCGAGCTTGCTAAATTATGCCAGAAATTCTGGGGAAAAATACGAGAAAAACGAAATGCTGCTTGAGATCTGAAATATATCTATAGATCTTTTCTGTTTCTTGTGGAGATAACTATGGAGTCTTTTTGTTGGAAAAGAAGCGAAGACTAAGGAGAGAAATAAAAGAAAAAGATGAGTTGGTTTGAGCGAAAACAAAACACGTCTTTGTACTCTATATATATAGAGAAGATAATATCTAATGTTCACGTAAGTACAGTTACGGAAATTCTATAGTGAATGTATTTGTTACATATGTATAGCTGTAATACAAAGTTTCCAACGTGGCCGTCTTCTTGTTGATTAACTGGTCATGATTCACGTCATTGACAATCTTAAGTATTTTTCTTTATTGTTTAGACGTATTTATTCAGTCTATTAAGTTTTAGTCGTTAGGTGGTGGACCACATTATTACGAAACGAACAAAAAAATAAAGCAACTTGGAAAATTTTCATATGCAATTGAAGTTAATATCTTTTGTAAAAAAATACGTAAAATGTTATTTATATAAATGATTTTTTATTTCCTCATAAGAAACCTTAAAACGTTTTGGGAAAGGCTACGGGTGATTCAAAAATAACGTGAGGATGTATAAAGGATCTAGAAGATCCATGATATAAATGATAATTTATTCACAATATATATATATATATATATATATATATTACCATTGATGTCATGAATATTCTATATTATATAATCACAACATTCTCATTAGTATCATCGATTTTCTAAATCTACCTCAAACTCTTATGGAAATTAAGTGACCAATGAATTATTGTACATTAACAAAAATGTATGTACATTTCAAAATATATTTTTTTAGCTGATATGGTATGACAGAATTCTTTAGGTTTGGCAAATTTAGCTTTGTTAAGTTTTAATTTTCTTTTTCATATTCATAAGTTTATATGTTACTAGAATATGTGTGTTTTTCAATTTTTTTTTTCTTTTAGGTTATGATTTTCATAAGTTCTTTAGCTTTCACGGGTATCATGGTTTGCTTTGCTACCTCATAATTAGACTTGGCAAACATTAATTCATTTTATATACAAAACACATTATTCCTTTTATATACAAAACTGTTGTTCAGAAATCAAGTACAATAATTGTTGGGTACTTGGGTGCATAGTTTTTGAACATGCTAGAGTGACGCGTATGAATCATTGGTTATAGTGACTAACCCGAGGGGCGAGGGCTGGGTCAATTATCCGTTAAGTTTGATTCGATCCGTTATTCGTTTCAATTTGATCGAAAAAATCTGTATATCTATAAAGGTTCAAATCAAAGCAAATACCAAAATATGATATCCGTAAACAACGAAACAAATCACAAATATTATTTCTTTGAAAATTGGATATCCGATCCAATCCACATATTTATAGATATGCAATATAATTGTATATACATATTTATAGTTTGGTTAACTTTTTTTTTATCATAAGTTTTTTTTGAAATTTTTATTTTGGGTTATTGCATATCCAATTTAATTTTATGTCGAGTTAACTGTTAACATATAAATTTGCTTATTAGGCTTGTTAATATTGATATGTTTTTGCTTTACAATTTCTGATGTTAGTTTATTATTGTGATATTATTATTTTTATTTTGAATTGATAGTATGAAAGTTTGTTTATTTAATTTTAATATTATATATTGTTTTTAATATAATTGATAGACCGAATCGAATAATTTGCAAATATTTAAAAGAATTACACATATCCGAAAATCTAGATATCCAAAAGTCCAAATATCTAGAATTTTCCAGATCTAAATAAATCACAAATTTAGAGATTCGTTTGGAATAAAACAGATCACGAATATTGCAAATTTTGTAGATATCCGTTCCGTGCTCGGATCTAAACCCGATAACACGACAACTATTATTTTGTAAAATTGTACAAAGACGAGGAAGAAACCAAATTGGTTTATACATACCGTGTTGTTAGGTACAATTCTTGGCTGTTGACAAAAAAAAAGGTACAATACTTGGCTGATAAATTTGAAGTAGGATTTTTGCTGTCACCGAACTGTTTTTGTTATATTTATTTTTGTCCCATTATATGACAGTTCATGCTTTAGTAATTAAATATTATACTTTTTGGTTTCAATCTACTTGCGGCTAAGCGCTATACATGGGTTTTGTCTTTAGAGCGGACAAAACTTATGTTTGACTAACAGCATGTTAATCATGCCAAGATAAACTTAACGAGTTACAATAATAATAATAAATCAGTCGCCGGCAAACGTTAAATTATACTGATATTTTATGTTTTCATATTAAAATATTTTATCATTTAAAGGTTAGTCTACTAGGTTGATGTAACTTATGGAACTGACCAAACCATTAGTCGAAGTTTCATAATTTATTTGGGTAATCTAATATTACAAATATGGATTTACGCGTATATGTTTGTCTATTAGAGCATGATAGTGCACGTAATCTTCAGTTTTATCTCCTTCAACTTATACGTGGATCGATACCCTTGTCCCTGGTCATGGGTCTACAGTGTTATCGAAAGTATAAGGTCTTTTTCTTTTGAGAAAGAAAGATTATAAGAGCATGAATGATTATTGCGGGTTTTTTAGGGTGGAATTCTTAGCGTAATATAAGAACCGTCTTTTAAATTTTAGCTAAGAAAAATTAAGAATCGTCTCAATAATCATGCTCTAAATTCTTTTAAGTTAAACGTGTATAATCTAAAATAATGTTAAGTGATCCCTTACGCAAAATAATATTTGAAGGACAAGCACGTAATGTTAAGTAGGGCCTAATGTTAAGTGATCCGATATTTTTCGCAGAGTCGATTTTCGAATATGGTTTTGCTATGAATGTGAAACTAAAATTTGTGGTAGAATGGATGATGCAAGCAGACAAAAGTAGATAAAGATATTTACAGGGAGCACATTTATTCTACCTTCCTACCAATTTGCAAACGAGTGAACGACAAAAATTGGGGAAAAGTGAAATAAAATTTGATAAAACATGGACCTGTGATTTGATAGGCTATGGCCTATGGTCCTATGTACTTACCCATATGACTTGCAAGTGATGTTTCTTTAATTGTCAATTGCCTTAGAGCTTGGAGTCGTTATCGTAAGCAAGTTGACATCTTCTACTTTCTTGCCAATTATACATTAACATTATATATATATCAGTGTAACTCCCATCTGACTTCTAGTTGATATCAATCGTTAAAAGTAAATTATGATTTTAGAGTAATATAGATGTATATATAAGTTCCAACTTCCAACTTGTGAACGCTTGAAAAGACTTCATGAAAGTGATCGTTCTATTTTTATTATCTTATAATACGTTGCCACTTGCCCACATAAATGTTCAGTATATGTTCATCAACTTTATTGTACAACTTTGATTGTCGCGTGCTTAGTAGTTTATGCGACACACAAGTTTATCTGATGACATATTATTCCATAATATAGCAACAAATATAGGTATAATAATTCTACCTTGTAGTTGATAAGCTTACGATTTATGTATATAAGCAAAATGTATCTACAAGATTTAGAAAGTAAATAATTGTTAGTGAATCGCAAGTTCATGCCAAATTACCGATACACAGACATGACACAATATTAAAAAGTCAAATTCAATTCCATATTAGGAGATATTTAGTTGCTCTACATAATTATTTAATTATACGAACATTTTAACTTAGGTGTTGAAATGTGATGATGCAGATACATCTTGTTTTTATTTATTTATTATGTTTCGTGATGAATCATCCCTTCTAAAATATCCCTGCGGAGAGATGTGAAAATAAGCCGAATATACGCAGGGATCTCTTCTAAAGACCTTGCTGATTAGAATGTAACTGTATTTGATCCATGGACTGAGAACTTAATACTTTTTCCATAACATTATGAAATTAATTATTAAAAGCGTAGTTAGCAAATAATTAACCTTTTGTTACCACACAATAATTTTTTTTTTTGAAGACATACAAAAAAATGAAATGATATTCATGTTTTGTAAATGTAATAAGATCATGCGTTTGAGATTTACCCAACCAGTGGGAGATGGAAACAGCTCAACATACTCGGGAATATCTTCTAAAGATCTAACTCCTTGTTCATTGAACTCATACACAAGAATGCTTTCATGCTCATTTGAATTAGTTCTTCCCCACAGGTCCGGAAAGATTATAGAGTTGCCTCTAAATCCCTGAATCTCAATAGCCAAGCACGAGAAGGAGCAATATTGCTCCAAGAACAGTACACGACCATCCACATCTTCCACTTAATTCCAATCGTTTCTCTCCACGTCTAACTCTGAAACTTCGAACCATATCCCTTTCTCACGGATATTAGGTCTGGAAAAATAGGCTCGCCACAATGTGCACATCTCCACGAGAAGAACCTTGTCCCCTGATGTTAGAAGCTGTACGTTGAAGACAAATATATAACGCATGAAAATAGGAAGAAAAAAAAAAGACTAAAAACTTTCACGCCAACGCAAAAAAAAAACTTTTCCAAACCAATGTTAATTTATGTTAACTTTTTCAACTTTTTCCAAAGAAAAAAAAATTAGTGCTCAAGCAAGGGTTTAAAAGTGTTAATAGGCTTTCCTTACCCAACGTTTTCTTGTCTTATCACAAGGTCTAGACCGCTGAAACGTAGTCACTTTGTAGAGTTGGGTCTACCACTATTGTTCTCCCGGTGGTATCTATGGCGTAAAACCTACTTTTATGTGAAACTATCGCTTCGAGATTTGCATAGTATTCTGGTATCTGGAGCCCAGTCCAGCAGTCACCGATTGACCTATACACCGCGGGATCCGTGAATAGGAAAATCCCTAGGACCATATAATCGTTGTTATCTGCGTCTAAACTCATAAAGCCGATGTATTCTTCCTTTTCGAACAGAGTTTTTAATCGGTCGGACCAAATTCTGTGGAAAGCCACATGTTCTTGAGTTAACTCATAGACTTGGCATCCGAGCAAGTCAAGTGAAAAAGGTGGATTCACACATCTTCTTTGGAACAAATGATTTAGAACTATATCTCCATTCTCTTTCTCCCCTAGCTTAAACAACCTGACAGGATTTACATTCCTTATCACAAGATTCAAGAAGCAATTCAACAACAACAACCAGGAGGACCGTTGTGATAAGAGTAAGACTTGACAAGGTAAACACGGCTGCTCGAGACATGACAACCATCACCGTAACCACTGGATTGTACGGGAAGAGGACATCTAAGTGCTGTCATCGGTCGAAGTTTGAGGAGGCTAGATGATCGCCGAAAAGAACATACTGACCGGAAGTGGATCAGATCAAAGAGGTTGTCGATTCTCAAGGAGATAGAGTGGATGATCTCCGACGGCAACTCAGACCAGTTCCCCATTTTTCTTTCTTGATCTGAGGATCATGTGGAGCTGTGTTATTAAGCCTAAGAACACCATTAAACCTTACTCTTAAAATGGTTGTTTAAGGGTCTTCTGTAAAGGGCGACTTTAACTTGTTTTTGCAATGTTCGTTCTGTAAAGGGCGACTTTAACTTGTTTTTGCAATGTTCGTTAGTTCCACTGATACGTAGCGATCTGCAATTGATTCATCTTTTATTTATTATTATTATTTTTTATCAGACAAAAAAAATTACCTAGAAACCCGTGCAGGGTTAACGGTGCTCTGAAACTAAAACGTGTTTGACTTTCTCTGTCTTTTTTTAATGCTTTGACATTTTTATTCTACTTGACGTGTAGTCCAAGCTATAACAAATGACACTTAAAATCCAGAATTGAACCTAAAGATCGTGCGTTTGAAAATCACAGACTTGAGACCCCACAAACAAAGATACGTCATCAAGAATGAATTGAGAAAAAAAAACCATCAAACAACAGGAAACCGAGACTTCATCTGCCAATCTACAACAAGCCAACATTGAAATCTTGTCATCGAGCGCAACGGTAGTTACTTCATGTTTAACTCGTGAGGAAAAAAGATCTGTTGATATGCAAATTTTGCCGTTTGAATTTGTTTTCTTTAGACTTTTTTTTTACTAACATCACCAAGATTCCTTTGGACTCGTTTGCTTTGGTTTCTGCGGCTTGTGAGGTGTGGAAGCGAATAATAATTCTCTCAACTGTCCCTCCGCACTGTGTACTGATGTTGCCTGCAAAACACACAGAGTTACACCAGAAACATTAAATCTTAGTGACAATGTTATGTCAAACTCACAAGGCTGATCTTGTGATAAATCACTAAAACAGAGTTCCATAAGATTGAAATGGAAAAAACAGACTTACCCTTGTCAAGAATGCAAACCGTAATGTCTCAATTTGCATCCCCGAGCAAAGCCTGATGTCGAAACCAAGTGAATCTATACCGATGAGCTTCACTTCCTACATTTGCCAAACAGAAAATATTGATCAAGGCAACATAGACCCTAAACAACTTGTTGATAATTCAAGTATCTACCTCCGCTTGAATCCCGTTATGTCTCCAACATAGAGATTTGAGCACTTCAGTTAGCATATCGCCATCCTCTTCTAGACGACTCACAATACCGTCTGATGCAAGAGCAATAGCATCAGGTTGTGCTTTTCTGACATCTTCCACTTCCACTTGAGTCTGTTCAAAAGCAAAAATACACAACCGAGCAAAAGCTTCAGACTATATATACAAGAGAAAGAGCTACTCAGAACATAGACAAACTTTCTGTTTGCAAACCTGACGCCCCTGTGCTGTGATGAGCTGGATTTTATTCATCTCCAGCTTGTAATAAGATATGGCATTTCTCGAATTCTCAAGCTGCAATATCTCACTTTCATCAACGTCTTCAACTTTCTCTTCTGACTTTTCTCCCTCATTGTGTTTGTCATTACTTTTAGACTTGGGATCAGAGATATCTGAGTGATCTTTCACAAAGACACGACTCAATAGCCCCTGGATAGCAAGACCAGCAGAGGGTTGCTCCATCCAATTTAAAGGATCCTTTGACGCAACCTGTGTTTAAACAAAGAAACTAAGTTTTTTCATAATCATTCTCATAAATTACAAAAACAGTTTTGGGACTCTGCAAGTAGTAACCTCGGCTATCCTCCTGGCAAAATACATAGGATGACAAGTTCGCATCGTTTCCAAGTTTGCCCAGTCTCCAAGTGATTCATCAGAGTCTGAGACATAATCATCGTCTTCTTCATCTCCATCTTCTAGAACAGCAACCCATTCCTGAAGTCATGGTCACAATATCTAGTTTAAGTCTTCTAAAGATAGATAGATGAGACAACAGAACAAATAAAATGTCCAAACCTCATCATCTTTGTCTTCTCCTTCATCTTCATCTTCATCCCTCTTGTTTTCATCCTCAAGTTCAGTTATACCATCTTCCATTTCTTCAATTTCAAAACCAATGCCAGAGGGAGTACTCAGCTCCATGTCCTTGATCATCTCCATCGTATCAAAACCTACTATTACTTGCTGTAATTGCATACGTAACTTTATTACAGCTCTTATCTCCATGCATATGAGTATACAGGGGAAGAAAAGAAAGTAACATACCACATAATTATTATCAGAAGTGACAACAGTTTGCATTATATCCTCGTTTTCCTTAACTTGAAAGTATATATCTGTAATACATAAGGGTCATTCAATTCAATGCTTGACAGTGATAAGCCAAGTAATAAAAATAGGAAGAAAGGTTTCTTACTTCCATGCTGATCTGTTACATAAGGAATATCAGGCCAGAGAATGTTCTCATGAAGTCCAATACCAAGTAAACCTGAAAGCATCAAGGTTCCTTTTTTGTTCACCTGAACAAGACACACTACGCAAAATGTCAGATGCGCAAAACCAAGGTCTTTATCAACAAAGCAAGTAGATGGTGGAACACAAGGTTTCTACAAAGGTGACAGTTTTGTTTTCCTTTTGTTAAGGGGTGCTACCAAAGATTGTGTCTTTGGGGATGATTGAAAGATGTCATGTAATACCTCAATGATGGTTCTAGCGGTTTCTGCAGGTGGAAGCCTAGAGTCTCCAGGATTCTCTGGCACATAGGCTCTGATTTCTTCTGAAGGATGATAACTTGGCTTCTTTGGGTCTGAAGCTGAACCCAGATACTCAGCAATGGCTAGAGTCCTACTCTTCCGCAGACACTTCCTCGTAAAATAGTCACTGTTACACTTGAGAAGTCCACTCCTGGTAATATGCACACACAAGTTCAATTAAAAGAGAGGATTCATATATAACAAAAACTGTACCAAGGGTAATTGAATATGAATACAATACATATTACGAAAACTGAACTAGCATCTCAACCTTGTTTGAACAGAGTAACTGGTAATGAGAAAAAGATTAAAAATCTAAACTTTTGCAGAGTAAGTGGTAATGGAAAAAAATTATTAAAAATCTAAACATTTGTATGAACAGAGTAATAATGAAAAAAAAAAGATTTAAAAATCTCAACTTTTGTATGAACAGAGTAACTGGTAATGAAAGAAAGGCAATCTACAGTACCTAGGAGCAATAGGATTGAGACGGTGAGAGTGAAAAACTCGCCGAGGCGCGAAGCAGCTTCCTTCCTCCTCTGTGTTGTGTACATGACGATACTCTGCAAGAAAGCAAACACAAGTAAGTTTGTTAGATTCAACATACGAAGCAAAGCAAGTTCCTTTACATGAGAGTATTGATAGAAGAGTCGAATTACGGAGGAGCGCCGTTGAAGAGAAGAGACGGACGGCCATGACGGAGTCCCTTTAATCTTCAGGGAAGCTGAGGCCTCTCGAGGGGAAGGAAAGCCATAGCTTTATCTCTCTCTTCGGATTTCGCTAACTAGTGATGACGTGTTCTCTATTCATTGGCTGTTACTCGAGATTGAGTGTTAACACCGTTCAATAAGGTTATCCTTTGAAACGCTGCGTTTTGGGTTTGGTTATGATTCCATTACATGCATAAAGCTGTAAATCACCTAAGGTTTAAGGATTGATTGCCTTTCTTTTGCTCCTAATTGCCTCAACCTTTAAGGAGATATTGGAGATTTAATTGAGTGTGTTTAAAAATCATTTTAAAATCTATATGGATCTCCACTAGATTAAACTTAGAAAGCAAGAACAACATAAGTCACTTTAATTAGTACTACATATTAGTGTATGTGTACTATCATTTTGTCCAAAAAAAAAGTGTACTATCATAAAAAACCATCAAATTTTATTTTATTCATATAGTAACACCATTTTTCGATAGAGAAAATAAAATAGTTCTTTCTTTCATAGAAATTTAGTTCTAGAATTATTACAATAGATCAATTAAATAACTGAATGTCTGTTATTTGTTCACCATCGTCCTTATTGATAAAAACTTTATCAAAATAATATAAATATTTAGGTTATGGAGTACAACAATCGCATACACATAAAATAAGATACCATATTTATATTAAGCCCCGTAGTTAACGTTGGTAACTCTGCAATCTCGGCGAATCTCTCCCTCGTTATCGGTCAACACATTGATAGATCCCATTCTCGACATTGACAAAGCAAAAGATTTTCTGAAATCTTCGAAACTTGTAGCGAACTCTTGAGTGATCTCATTCGAGTCCTCGTTGTAAAGCAACTGTTGGTCCACGCCCAAGACAGCATTATGAGACAGGACACGGGAATAATAAGAGCTGCTGAATCTGTTGCTCGAGCCTGTGTCTGGGTTTAGGTAAACGAGTGGATCGGTTTGGCCCTTTTGTGTTCTTGGTGGACAAAGGTATCGAAGTTGTGACACCAATGTTGTGTTCATGTTCGGGTCTGGTTTTCCTGTGTTCTTGAAGTTGTATAACCTGTTCACTATGTGGCTGCAATGTGTTTTCCCCATCGAGTGTGCTCCTGTGTCCATTATACATAATAAAATTAGAGGCTGTTGATTTTAATACAATTAGCGAATCTAATTTAGCTCCACGTTCTAATATAAACTTTAATAGTGGTTAAGTTTTGCATGCAATCAGAATTAGACGAATTAATACACATTTTGTAAATTTAAATTCCATGGAACATATTTGTAAATTATAAAGGTAAAAAGAAGAGTGGCGTTTACATCTACAATTAACGGAAAAAAACTCTGAGATGCTTTTTTTTTTTTGGGCAACAACTCTGAGATGCTAAGCCATTTTACAGAAGGAAAAAAAACAACTCTGAGATGCTTATGATTGTTGATTCACTTGAATAATTAAACATTAGATATAAACCTAATCACAAACAATGAGGTCTTAAATATTAACCTAATTGCGATTACGTTTACATTGAAAAAATGATGAAAGAAGCTCGAGTCTAAAGAGTAAAATTACCTAGAAGAGTAGTCATATCCAAAACGTCAAGACCTTTGGAATTGAAGTATGCCAATGACTCCTCGACTGAGATAGACGGTGACGGTAGATCCACAGCGTCTGCACTTAATGCACCACCGTCCCTTCTCCCTGTGAGCACAGGATAAGATGGTGCGCCAGCCTAATCATCATTTTATCCAATCAGTTAATTTCAATACAAAATCCACAATAATAGATCGACACTCTCCTAGAAAATGATCATTTTAAGATAAAACACAAGTATAAGTCTATGTATGTACCATGTGAACGGCATCTCTAGTGGCGAGATTGAGTATATCAGCGCAAGAAACAACACCAGGACAACGTGATTCTAAAACTTTTTTTATTCTGTCGATTATCACAAATCCTCCAAGTCCTCGATTTTGTGGAGCTGTCCTCTCTGAGTTTGGTCCTTGCAAAAGAACCGAAGCATCACATCCCTACATACACATTTTACATATAATAGCACCATAGATTATAGAAAAAATGTAGGTAACTGCAGATGTTACAGTTAGTGAAAAGAAAAAGGACGACATTTTTACTTACGTTAACCATACAATCCGAGTAAAGAAGACGAAGAAGCTTGGGAGCAATGGTAGTGTCATTCTTATACAATTTTTCGACTTGGTGTCTAATATAAGCCTCTGCATCATCACAAGTGTTGGTAACTTTGTAATAATGCCAAACCAGCTTCACCGGAGGGTTCAATCCCGTCGCAGCCCTTACCGTAGCCGTTCCGGTTAAGCTTATGACTACAAGGGCCAATAGTGGGAAAAATTTCATACACTGCCTCATTTTTATAAAAACGAAAAAAAAAGTCTTCCACCACAAAAACCCTTTGTTTTTTGTTGTTGTTTTCTTGATTACAAGATGAAAGTAGCAGATCTTATTTGTGTATAAGAGAGAAATAGAATGAGGAAAAATAAATGTAATGAATTAAGAGATATGGATTAGTGGTCGATGAGTGAGGGATATATAAGGTTTCACTAGGGTGGCACGTCCACGTGGGTGAACCGGTTATATCGTCGTATAAAATTATTATAACGTTCTGACTTTGATAGTTTTGATGTACAACACAAGGAAGCGCGTGTATGACAAACGTGGATTCACATGAAACGATGTTCTTCCACGTTCGAACTATGGTTAGTCTTTTTTGTTTGTTTTGCTCGGCTAAAAATCCTACTTTGGTTAACCCTTCCAAGATATGATGAACGTGCTTTTTTAATATCATAAATGACTATATACGTGCATATTCTATCTAGTCACCATTATAAACTTCATATAATAAGAAAGAAATTTCGAGAGTATTCAATTTTTTTTGTAACATAGTATTCAAAATTGAAGACCACAAATTTGAGTAATGATTGGATTATAACCACTAAATTCTAAGTAATCTATTAACCATCATATCTTGTATTTTCAAAATTGCAATTAGCGTCTTGTGACTTGTAAGACAAACTGGTCGGCGAAGAATATTCATAATAAAACATTTCGCTTCCATTTTGTAATGGGTGTATAAGTAAGCTTCCATGTATACAAGAAAACACAAACCTGCTAACAAAATCTTGCTGTAACGATATAAGCCAACGCATTGCTGAAAAATGTATTTCTTAAGAGTCAATTAATCGAAAACCTGGTGTTGCATTTTCTCAGGAATGTGTGTAAACGGTTACTTCATTATCCAACTATGTTATCTTTATTTCGTATATTCCGTATTAACATTGTTTGTTTTTTCCACTTTTCAAATCAACATGGTTTAAAATATCAACTAACTTATAGATCAGATAACCTGTTTTCTTGAAAATAGTTTTCCTTTCTTTTACAAACCATTGTTTTCTACAAGTTGCAGTTTAGTCTGCTTCCTTTTTATTTGCCTAGATTTAAGCTTTTAGTCAGGAAAATTTCAGAGTAATTTCCACAGATAACCAATAGTTATCTTAATAATTAAAATAAAAAGTGAATTTTGAAATATTAATAAGAAGCCAGCCAATTAACTGAATTTTATTAAAATATAATAATATTGATGAATTTAGAAGTCCAGTTGAGAATTTTTTGCACTGGAGGTTCTTTGTTAAGATTTTAATTTATAAACGTTCTCATAGGACGGGATAATATAAAAAGGATATAGGATTTGACCGCCAGGTACGTTTTGACCTGGTTAGATACTGGCATATTGTGCTAGAGGATGATTTATTAAAGAAGCTATTAGTATCTTTTGCCTTCGCTAAGCATAGGACTTCAGATTTATTTAACCATTTACAAGACACAACTCACAAGTATCATTCCTTATCATCATTTTGTTGCCACAATATTTCTTCACATATTCAGTCTCTTCTGAACATTAAGATATTACAAAGTCAAGGTAAGAGGGTCCACTCCATGACTTGTATCATGTGCTACATATATTCATAGAATACATTAGACCTTTAACAACATTTTTAACTTCGACCTGACTGGCACTCTAGCCATATAATACTAATGTACTTTAATAAAACAAAAAAACAAAAATACCGAAGAGAGTGAAGATCACATTTTAATTAGCCAACATAAAAAAGAGATAAATGTCAAAAGGCTAACTAGGAGACATGGAAGAGTAACTAACAGTAGCTAGTCAATATATGATTTGGAAGAAAGGTAACTCTGAGAGATTGTCATGGTATTAACAGTGAAAGAGCTAAGCTGGTTACTAACCTCTCTTCTCAACGCTCTATAGTCCTTCATTGATGAGTTCCAAAATCGTCTGCGGCATTGGAGGCAGATTAATCTCGTCCAAAGAACTTTCTAGAATCTTCACCACTTATCTCGTTGAGGGCCTCATCGATATGTCACTCTATAGGCACCAATAAGCCACTTCAAGAGCTTTCACTACTTCTTCTTCATCTACTACGTACTCCTTGTAGCCTTATGTCCATAACTTCAAGGCTGTTCTGTTCATTAGTTTCTATAAAATTTTAATCAATGTTTTAAGATTGTACTTTATAGGAGAAGCAAAACTCATGGTCTACAGGTATTAGTCGAGTGATGCATCTTCGACCCAAAAAAGTATGTTATCTCTGATGTGATCTTTGTTTCCAAATCATATATTGACTAGCGAAAATTTTGTATTTCCATGTTGCTTATTGGCTGACGAGGATAGTGATGAATCAAATATGGATCCTCTATAAATTCAATGAGAACTCCCATCATCAATTCATTGGCGCATGTGAACTTCACCAAGACGGTGGGATAAACTCCACAAAATCCATGGATTATTGAATATACTGATATGTGGTTGTTTGTTAGATGGTCCAACAGCTAGACAACAACTTCTTTCCGAACAGGTTCTTCTTCATCATCGCATAATATTTTGAACAACCATCTCAATCGGTTACTTGAACATGAACTTCAAAAACGTGTTGATGTTGCTGGTGAAAAGCGCAGCTTAACACTCAAATCCAGGTTGGCCAAGCAGTTTATCATCTTCTCTAACTGAGAAGAAACTTCTTGTGGAAGCTCAATTTGTCTAGGAAATACTACATCCATCTCTGCAAAATAAAAACAAAAATATTTGATTAGGAATCCAAAAACACAATACATGGCAATCATGTTAGTGTGCAACCTAAACATGGATTACTAAGAACATCAGTGAAAATAAAGATACAAATAGTTATTAATGATTCACTAGAAAGAACACCTACTAGAATTGCAATTGCTCCATCAAAAGTACAATCTTTGTTCATTGCCTCTAACGATTGGTATGCATACATTCAAAACCTACGTCTTGAACCATAATCAATAACATATACATAACCATATATGTTATTGACAACCCATAAATAACATCTACCAGTACCCAACAAAATCCAGCTACATGCCATCTCTAACCACCAACATAAATAACCATCAAGTGATGGTATGTGTTTAGAACATAACTATAGAAATAGATAGTATGTGTTTAAATTATGGTTCTAGACATAATCTTGTATTATCCTAGATCATAAATAAGCATCTATGTTATATTCATGAACATAATCATTGAACAACTACATAAATAGATGATATGTGTTTAGATGGATTGCCTATGTCTTGAGACATGTATTTTTTTTTGTCTTGATACATGCATGGACAAGACATTGTCCATCTATGTGGAATCTATGTGGAAAACCTGCTTTATAGGCTAAATTTTGGTGAAGCTTAATTGAAAATAATGCTGTTAAAGACTAAAGTTGTATGAATACTCAACAAATTTCTTGAACATACAAAGGAACCAGTTTGTTGAATCCTGAATTTCAAAGATGTGTTTATGACGGAGGTCCATAGGCATGGGAGCACTCAAATCAATGTTCTCTAAGTAAGTAATCATCGGTTGTAGATGAGAAGCAACTTGTGTTGGAAGCTGAGTTAGCCTAGGGAATATTTCTTCCATTTCTGAAAAATGAAGATAGCAAGAATGTTTACACATGAAACATCTTGAATAACAGTATGTACACAATCATGATTACAAAGCTAAACATGAGAAACATTGATTCTTAAGAACGACGATGGAAATAGGCACACATAAATGGGTAAAGATTGTATTCATGATTCACTTACACCGATTAGAATTGCAATACAATTGGTGCATCAAACCTAATATTTTTATTGCATCTAACGATTGGTATGCCTACACTAAGCCACCGACAATAGAGGCAACAACAGAAATATAAGTAAGACATGATTATTTACTGATATAGACAGAAATATAATTTGTAAATCTAAAGTACGAGTTATAATATACTTATACCTCATAATAAATACATTAAACTTAAGACGACTAATTATCCGGGAATAGCAGGAACAATACCGTGGTCTTGCGACTGGTTTTTCTCTGAGAGACCAAAGCCCAACAAATGTTCTGATAGGAAAAAGAAGAAGATGAGAGCCAAGCAGAGTGAAGCAAAGGAATAAACCCACAGTCACAACATCTTGTTACAAAAGTTAATCCGACTTCAGTAACTGATAGTATTTGTTATCTCTTCACCAAAAAAATTCTTTTTTTTCTGGAAAGCTGTAAAGACAAAAGCTTGAGATTTTCTCAATCGATTTTGGAAGAAACATTTAAACAGATTCAGCAAAATTGTGGCTTGACAAGAAGTTTATAATATGAAAGCATAAAACCCACTAAGGTAAAGAAATTAAAACACGTTTTTTATAGCATGCCTTTGTCACCAAGTTAGAGCATTTTCAATATATAACTTCAATTTTTATTCCAAAATGGATCTGGAAATAGTTTACCGGATTATTAAGCTACTATTGTCGTTGTAAAATTTATTTTATGTTACTGCTCTTTCATGGTGTCTATTTTGTATTTTTATATTTTTAATCTTTATGTATTATGTTTTATATATTTTGTTGCATAAAAGTAGTTCATTAGATGAATAGTTTTATATTTAAGAAATAACATTTTTCATAATATATATAATAAAATAATATTGATATACTCATTTATAATAATATTTAATTAAAATGAAAATATTTATATTTAAAGACAATTTGAAAAATAAAAAATGTTCAACGTCATTTTAGAATAATGAGTTGATTTACTCCATTTTGGAGTAATCATGTATATTATTTTATTTTGGAATTGAATATAGAATGTGGTTAGAGAAGATTTTACTATAAAACAAAGCTTGGAATCAAATATGGGGTTATAAATGCTCTTAGAACTTGAAACTATGAACGACCTTCTTCTCTCTGAAATCCTTCTTCAGAGAAAAAAATTCTTTTTAAGTTTTATGTATAACCAATATGTGAACCAGAATGTGATCAAGAAACACGAAATCCAACTTTTTCTTGAAGAAACAATGGAGGAAAACATTTACCTATTGTGCTATTTCTCTAAAACCTACAAAACTGTGAGAAGTTTGTTTCTTATAAAGGACAGAAATATTGTTGACGAAAAGCAATAGTGAACAAGGGACTAAAAAGAAAGAGATGGTAACAGATTTGCAGTCTTTGAAACACGTCATTATATGCTTAATGATCACATCAAAAAGATACATTTACATTTAGTAAATAACTAAATATTCAATTTGAATTTGTTATTTACCGTTGAATATATTAGTCTCGAGATCTCTACAATATTATTTGAAAAGTCACTTTGTTACGTGTCACAGTCACATTAATTCTTACGTTGATTTATTATATTGACATCATTAATGAATTGAATTTATTAATATAATAGCCATTTTTAATATTTTACTTTTTATTTTATTTTTTCAACAAATTATTTTTGTAACTACTTTTTATCAAAAGGGAGTTTTATATAAAATGGCAATATCTGTTAATATTTTCTATTTTATTAATAATGTTTTTGTAGACACATTGTTATCAAAAAGGAATTTTATATAAAAGGCAATATCTTTAATATAAAATAAAATAATTTTTTATATATAAAGCATGTGATTTAAGAAAAACGATTTTTCCTTTTATATAACTTTCAATTTTCTAAACTTTTGCTTCCTATTTTTTTAAATCTGTGTTAGTTAAATTATTTTGCTTATGGTTAAGTATGTATAATATTATTTGACAAGTTATTTTCTTATATGTCGCACTCACATTAACTTTAATAAATTGACACCTTTAATGAATTGAGTTTAGTTATATAATTGATATTATTAATATTTTACTTATATTTTATTTTTGTAACTATTTCAACTATAACTTTAACCTCCACGTGCAATTCTTATGGAGATGTGATCTTATTCTTACAATAATTAATATATTTATATTTTATTATAATAACGTTAATTTATACATTTTGGTTTGCTTACTGTCTTATGTAATTTATGATATTAAAACAAATAATTTCAAATTTGCTATGACCTAGAAATAATTTAAAAATCTATTTACTTTAATAATTTATATTTATATACATAGTCTAAATGTTATATATGTATATTCAAAAACAAATTCTTAATAAACTACATGTGATACATGAATGATAGGAGAAACGGAGATAAACTATTTATGAAGAAACTGAGATATAAATGCAGAAAATGAAAATAAAAAAAAAATTAAATCAGCAAAAAAATACATATTAGTTGAACAAAAAATATATTGGTGCAACACAGTACAATAAAAGAAAACCATGAATTGGTACAGCTAAATTTTCAATAACCAAAAAAGTTCACACACAAACCGCTATAATAAAATACAGAGAAACAAATCTATTTATATAAAGAAGATGATTCTCTCATGGGAAGGTGCCACATCAGATAATGGGTTAATCTCACATCGACACGTGTTCCCCTCTCTCAAAACTCACCGTATCATTTATAACATTTTGGGTTTCATTCCCATGGATTTTAGACTTCTTCCACGCATTCAGACCCGTCGAACTCTACCTCCAATAAACAAAAGGCTTATACGTTGCGTTTTGGATTAGGGTTGTAAAGGTGTCTCCGACTCGCATCTCCAGTTCTCCACCGTTTCTCCATCGAGCGATCTTCTGTCTTCTTCATCCGGTGCGAGATGAAGCAGTAACCAATTCCCCACCATTACAAACCTCTCAATCTTTAGATTTTAAGAGAAATATCAGAGGAGAAGAGACCGGAGAAGATGCGAGAAAAAACATAGGAAACAAAGTTGTGGTTAAGAAGGTGATTTGGGAAGCTATTTATGAACAGATCAGAAGTATTTAGATCTCGCATAATATGCCTATGGAAAGATCACGCTGCAAGGAATCCATAGTAACAAACCGTGTTCAAATCAGAGGTAGACTCCATTCAAATCTATTTGAAAGTTGATGAAAAGTGTATGTTTCTCTGACCTCGAAACCTGCAGTTCTATCTTTTCAGTTCAGTGTGAATAATGAATCCCAGAGTTTAGTCCGAGCTCTGTATTTCTCTCCTCACGTTTTTAAGTTTTCTTTTTTAACAGGAGCACTTGAGTATGAGATGGGTGATGCTCATATGGCTATCCAAGCTAGATTGATGAACCAAGCTTTGCATAAACTGAGCCACTCTTTGTATAACACTTATCATCTTTATAAATCAGGTAGGTTATATTTAAAGAACTATGTTAGTTTCAAGAGCTTGGCATATTTCATGGTCGCTCCCCCGTTGTGATATTATGTAGTCTGATGCGTCTTCTGCTAATAGCATCAAATATTCTTACATTTTCAAAGTTTTTTGTCTAAAGCCTTTACTCTTTGTTTTAGACAAAGCTATTCTCGGTTCTGCAGACGCGACATGTTGTTGTCTTCGTTGCGGCCAGGTGTGAGGGACCAGTTTATCGGAGGGAAAGCTTAAAACACAATGTGAGGTTGACTCAGTTATGGCAATCTAGGAGGGTGAGGTTCTGATATTAAGGCACATGTTTTATGTTTCGTTACACTAGAGAGTTTGTTCATGTTGAAACTTCTCTCCCTTGAAATGATGCACAACTATCAGCTAAACGAAAAGTACAAAGAAGGTATGAAAAAAACACTTGAATTAGTGTTAAATCACAATGTATTTGTTTTGGTTGTTTAGACATTGTTCTTTGTTTGTGTCTTCTTGATGAGAAGAGTTTGAGAAGACGCAGAAGAACTTGCGAGAGCAATATCAGCAGATTATGATAGGACATGAAAAATCTATGTCTGACCTGGAGACAGAGAGGGAGAAGCTGGAGAAGCGTGCAAGGCAGATCTACATAAACGAAGCTGAGATGGAAAAATCCAGACTTGAAATAGAAATGGTGACGATTCTTTCCTTATAAACTAGAACAAAAAGAACATAAGACAATGAAATTCTGTTGCCTTTTTTGTTTTTGGCAGAATCAAAAGGCTATGCTGGAGCAGAATGAAGCGAATATTTTCAGAGAAGCACCAGGCAAGTAGTTCTTTAGTTTAAGTGAACATACCCCAAGACCTTTGAGTATCTCAAAACATGTTTACTTTTACAGAAAGAGAAGGAGAAGCTCCATGAGAAGATAATGGAAATGGAAGCTAAACTCAATGAAACGCAAGAGCTGGAGTTGGAGATAGAGAAGCTGAAAGGCAGCACCAATGATGAAGCATATGGTGGATGGAGATGTAGAGTTAATGGAGAAGATGGCCAAGACTCAGATGGAGCTAGAGGCTAGAGAAACAGCTCTGCATGATAAAATAATGTCTCTGACACAGAAATAACGCATGGCCAACGACGAGTTTCAAGAGGCTCGAAAAGAGATGATTAAGGTACAAAACAAAAACAATATAAATTTGTATGCCATTTTAACTAATCATATTACTTTGATGTGGCAGTTCTGGAATGAGAATGAGGATTAGGTGAGTGGAGGGGAGATAAGAGTGAAGAGGATGGGGCACTTAGACACGAAGCCGTTTGTGCTAGCAGTTAAGAAGAAACTGAGAGGAGGTTCAAGAGCAAAAGCAGGGATAAAAGCTATGGAGTTGTGTTCATTTTGGGAAGGAAAAGTTGGAGATGTGCATTGGTATCCATTTAAAGTGGATGAATCTGATGGATTCGCAAAGGTATGGACTTAAAACATATAGATTTTTGAACATTTCCTTCTATTACAAAGTATATCTAAAGATCTCTTACATGTGAAATATGCAGAATGTGGTTGATAAAACGATGGGAAGCTGGTTAAGCTGAAGGATACCTACGGCAAGGAACTTTATGATGAAGTGGTGAGAGCAAAAATGGAGATAGTGGCATACAACCCGAGCGGTAGCTACAAGGTTTCAGAGCTGTGTAACTTTGAGAAGGTCGTGGCTATGAAGAACAAGCGAAAGTGGCCAGTTCCTAACACCCGGAACAATGACGCTATGTTGTCCTCTACATTTGAAATTAAGGTATTACCTTATTATTATAGAACTATCTGGATTTTGTTGTTTCAGTCTCTCAGATTTAGTCTCTTTTCCAAGGTGGGTGTAATCAAATGGTCCGAGGATCAACAATATGATCAAGACTTTTCTTACTCTGCTGATCAAGTGCCTGAAGCAATATCTAAGAGAGTTTATTCATTTTTGATTTATCATGTTATCTTAAGGAGGTGTACTTCTCAACGCTATTGGATAGGTTAGTTCGTGTTTATTTACTCATCGACATTTGTTGCAGGGTGGTGCATGGTTATTCTTTGACAATTTTTGAGGGGGTTGTTTCATAGTATATATTCTAAATTAGGATAAGTATATATTTGATTTTATGAAAAGCACGAGTCTAAAGTGCATATTTTGGTGGATAACATAAATGAAATATTCCTATCATGTCAATGCCAATTGAATCAATGTTATTAGCCGTGAATTAGAACTTTTTTGGTATTTTCCGTTCTTCAGGATGATATGATGGATCAAGTATTTACTTCATTGGTTCCAACGTTGGCAGCTGCAGAATCCGCTTTGGGTTAGCCATTTTGTTAAAGATTTCTGAATCTGATGGATTATTGCTGTAGAATTTATTAATAATAATATATATTCAAGGTTAATCTAAAGTTATAGTAAAAAATTGTTCTAACATGATATATGTGAAGATAATATAGAAATGTGTTTTCATTATGAAAAACATAATAAAAAAGAAGATAATAACTAAAATAATATAGTGTCATAAAATATATTTGATAACAAATACATTACAAAAATAGAAAAATAAATGAATATCAAAAATTAAGTAAAATGAATATAATATCCCTTATCACTTAAAATTTTCTAAGACAAAAATCATTATGATACACATCACTTGCTAATGCAAATCTAAAACATAAAATATAAAATCATACAAAAAATATAAAACTAGATCACAAATAAATTATATCCCGCCCGTAGGGCGGGCCTATCCTAGTGTTAGGAAAAGAAGACAGAACTCATCGTACGAATACCACAAATTCACTACATTGGAAACAAAACAAATGATGATATAGGAAAGATACCAAATTAAGAGAAGATGAGATGGCATGTAAGATATTCATGGAGAGAAACACAAATATACGAGTTTACAAGTATAATTAAATTCTAACCAAACTAAAATCAACAAATAAAAAATACCGACAAAAACCAAAACAAATACAAGCAATCAAAGAAGTTGGATAAAACTAACATACAAACCTGTATGATTCAAGAATTATACAGAAAGTCCAAAACTATTGATTAGAAACGAAATAGAAAATACAGTACAAATCTAAACTATCATATTACATCAAAACCTCTATAAATTAATAATGTTAGGACTATAGTATATTATTAATTTACAAAAGTTTTATTTTTATTTTTTTATTTTTGTAAAACAAAGTTTTATTTTTTAGATTATCTGTTTTAAAATATATTTTTTATAAAAAACAAACAAAAAATGCCTAAGGGAGTGAAGGATTACATTTTAGTTAGCCAACAGAAAAAAAAAAAAAAAAAAGAGAAATAATCTCAAACTACAGAACGCCAAAGAAGAACTACCTAGGAGACATGGAAGAGTAACTACAAGTAGCATGAGACCGAGAGGAAGAAAGATAACTCCGAGAGGTTGTCATGGTATTAACAGTGAAAGAGCTAAGCTGGTTATTAACCTCTCTCCTCAACGCTCTATACACATCCTCCAGTCCTTCATCGATAAGTTCTAAAATCGTGTGCGGCATTGGAGGGAGATTTATCTCGTCTGAAGATCCTTCTAGAAGCTTCACCACTTCTCCCATTGACGGCCTCATTGATATGTCATCTTGTATGCACCAAAACGCCACTCTAAGAGCTTTCACAACTTCCTCTTCCTCTGCTACTCCTTGTAGCCTTCTATCCACAACTTTCAAGGCCGTCCCGTTCGTTAGTTCCTATACATTTTTAATCAATGTGTTAAAAATCGTTAGGCATTAGTTATACGTTCAAGTATAGTCTAAACGCTAGACAAACTATCCAAACACGCCAATCTATTTGTAGACATTTTTATATGCATAACAAAAATTAATCAACATATTATGATACATTTTTACATGCATAACAAAGATTTATAAAGATATTATGATGTTACCTTGTAAGCCCATCCAGGGTAAAAGAAATCTTCAGCGTTGAAGGACACATCAAGATTTCTCCTACCACCAACAATCTCAAGAAGAAGCATTCCATAGCTATACACATCAGCCTTCACTGTGATCGGCCGGTTACTCACCCACTCCGGAGCTAGATACCCTCTCGTCCCTCTAATCATTGTTACCACCTGAGAATGCTCTCTCCCCATCATCTTAGCCAACCCAAAATCTGATATTTTAGGACAGAAGTTTTCATCCAACAAGATGTTCTCGGGTTTAATGTCGCAATGAATAATCCTGTTTCTACACTGTTCATGAAAATAAGATATCCCCTGCGCTGTTGCCACAGCTATCCCAAAACGTGTGCGCCAATCAAGCAGCCTGGCCGTCCGGTCTGCAGAGAATATCCATTTGTCTAACGACCCATTTATCATGAACTCATAAACTAGAAGCCTGTAACGTCCCCAAAAAAACATATTCTCCTCAAATCTTTTTGCTTAAAAACAGAGCAAATTATATTGTAAAAGTCTTTTTAGGATTAATGTATTTATCTTACCGGTGTGAGTCTTCGGAGCAGTAACCACACAAACGAACTAGGTTCATGTGATGCATGGAGCCAATGGTATTGACTTCAGTGATAAACTCTCGCTCTCCATGAGATAATACTCTATCTAATCTCTTCACTGCAACCAGCGTTTCACCCGCTACTCTTCCTTTGTATACTGTCCCAAATCCACCTGCCATCATAAAAACATAGTACGTAAGATTAAAAACGGTCCTTACTATATATAGAAAGACTTGTTATAAAAGTCGAATGAAGATTCTTGATTCAAACCTGATCCAAGAAGCTGGGAGAAATTATTCGTAGCGTTCTGAAGATCACGGTAAGTAAAACTCACAGGAGAGTCACAAAGGATAAGCGAGTTCTTTACGGCTCTTTTTAGTGTTCTCTTCCTATCTACATTGTAGTATAACAACATCCCAAGTAGTGCCACAAGCACAAGCATCCCCACAACTATAGGAATCACAAGAACCTTCTGTCTTAACCCATGGCTTTTATGCGATTTAGAGTCCTTCTCATCATGATTATTGAAAGGATAAGACTCATTAGCTCTAGTCTTGACGAAAAGTGTCGAACCAGGATCTTTAAACCCGCCAAAGTTCAGGCTCTTTAGAATCCAACAATAAGGCTTCTCATCATCTAAACCGTAAACCGAAGCAATACATTTGCAATCCGACAAACACATCGAACCGCATTTACTCACGTTACCGATATCGCTGTAGTTAGCGATAACAGAACGTTCGGAGAAATAGTAGTTAGTCTCTTGGACCGTTGAGATCTTGAAGGTTTTACGGTTGATGTTTCTCTCACATTCTTGGACCAGAGATGAGTTGTCTGAACAGAGTTTATTGTTTTCTTGATCAGGAAGCTTAACCGAACCGGGCAAACATAAACAGTCAGCGTTTTTCTTGGTCCGGTCCAAGTTGCATACTCCGTTACCGCAGATTCCAGCTATGTCACATGGATTTGACACGGCCGCCCATTCAGGTACCCATTGACTTGAACCGTTCATGTCGTTGTCCCATCGATACAACCGGAGATTACCGTTATTCTCTAATACCAACCTCCTCAGAATCCGGTTTTTCGTTAACCGGGGATTACTACTATTGTTGTTATAGTTCCGGTTTTCGTCTACCGGATTCTTGTAGACATAGACTGCTCCTGTAGAGGACTCTCCGTATACGATCTTGAAGCTTCCAGTATCGTCAAGAACCGCGGTAACATCTCCCGTGACATTCGAAATCTCTGGTCCGGACCAGTATGAGTAGTTTGCGTGAGGGTCAAGATTGATGTTGTAGGTTAGACCTAGGCTAAGCGAAGTGTGTTGCTGAAGCATCTTCAGGGAGTAATGGCCGTGACGCGACGGTGAAGGGTTAGATGTTAGTTCTAGAGAAACGGTTAAGGGTTGGTTTGGAAGGAGAGTGTCGGCAGGTTGTGAAAAGCTCTGCCAAATGGCTGGAGAGTTGGTAACTTGGGTCCCAAGGAGGAGGAAGTTTCCGGATTCGGACATGACCGCTGATTCCACGCCGTGGTTTGAGGTGTTCGAGGCCCAGATGGTGGTGGTTTGGTCGGAGAGTACGAGGTTTCCGGTGGCTTCTAGCTCCAAGACTGCTTCTTTGGTGACTGGGGAGTTTCTATATTTTAGCATATTGGATTTTTGAGTGAAAAATAATGTGGAAAATTTCTGATCATAGATAAATCTACAGTTGGTACTGTATAAATTAGTTGTGTTCAAATACTACTTGCATTAACTAAAAAACAAAGGATTGTGTACCTGTTGGGAGACCAAAGGATGGTTGGATCACCGGGAAGTTGTGCGAACCAAATGCTAAGTAAGAACCGGTCGGTTGGTTTAAACCGAGTAAACCCGATTGCAAAAGTACCGTTTGTGGAAACCCATACCCGGTTCGGTTCACTAGCTGATAACTTTGAACCCAAACTGATGCTCGGTTCAGTAGCCAAGCCAACTTGAACCGAGCTTACTAAGAACAAGCAGAAGAACGACAACAGGAGACAAAAAGAAGGAGAACTAAAATAAAATGAAGACATAGTAG
Organism: Brassica nigra; assembly: GCA_016432835.1. Classification (NCBI taxonomy): domain Eukaryota; kingdom Viridiplantae; phylum Streptophyta; class Magnoliopsida; order Brassicales; family Brassicaceae; genus Brassica; species Brassica nigra. The sequence continues at coordinate 6,067,069 of CM028247.1, read as the reverse complement.
AATCTTGTAACAAGAGAGGAAGAGACTTTTTTTTTGATCGAAGAGAGGAGGAGACTAAAAATCGTTATAACAAATGATTTAGTATTGTTTATATATCACATATTAATGGCTTGAACGCATTAGCGAGATGGTTCGGTGGGAGAACTTTGAAGAAGGTGACTGTGGCACGTGTCTTTATGGGTGACCTAAATTTTGACAAAGCTCATATGGTCGGTTTTAAATAATTGACAATGTAGATTTTTGGATTTGGCGGCAACCTGTTTTGTTCCTTTTTATTTATAGTTTATGAAAAAATAAATAGTAACGGAAAATAGGTGTATCCATAATTTAATATAATGTTCTATAAATAATTATCTTATAATTTCTGAAAATGTGTTCATGGAAGTGAAGGTTATCCAGTGTCGCAAAAATTAGCAAAAATAAACCACTTTTCAATGACGGAAACTGAATAAATGGACTAGCTAATGCAATGCAGAAATCGTTCAATTTTAAAACTAGCAAAACAGAACACGAATTGTATATTCTTTCGATCTAATTTTTATATATACATACCAGAGAAACGTATATTAAACTAAGAAATTTTGACTGCAAGTCTGCAAGCATAATTCGTCAACGCCTTAAAAAGAAATTTTGTAAATCTTTTACATACTTCTTTTTCTTTCAAAACTGGAGTCCGCCATGTGGAGCTGAAAATCATCAACCTTCAAAATAATGATGTTATATGTCATGTGGAGCTGAAACATGTTATACATAAAGAGCAAGTAATCCTTATTTCATTATTTTTAAGGTTGATGATGAGGTACACACATAGCAAGCCCGAATACCAACATGCAACCCCACACACACACAACACTTCATCATAAACCAAACACGAGGTAATTGATACATACATACAAAGGTAACTTGATTGAGCTCCATTTCACTTCACACGCTAGCCAATATAGATGAACTGTAACCATTTTTATCATCCCAGAATTTAGACCAAAGCATTACACCTCCGTATTTCCGTGACTTCTTTACAGTTGGAAGAATCTGTGAAGCCAGTACATCCGCTGGGATATACCCACCTCCTGCGGCTTCAGGAGCCGCTGGGAGACCTAGAAATATTTTCTGGGCACTGACCAAAGTGGTCCACGTCTTCCACGAATCGAAAAGGCTGTGCGTATCACCTAGAGTGTATTGACAGGATGGATTGTTGTAGAACATGACCCAAACATAGTCGAAAAGTCTAGTTTTAAGGGCCCTTCCCATTAGATCGTCTGGAAATAGACACTGAGGAGCTCCTGTTATGTACACTTTTCTTCCCCGGTGGCTAAAATTTGAAAGAAACCTGTCCAAGTTTTCAAAATAAAAATTTATAAGTCAACAATTATATCAAATGCCTTTTTTATGTTCTTTTGTTATAAGTATACCACATCTCTCTACAATATCTATCGTAAGCATCTAGGGTTTTTGGCTCAGGTATAATCATGATTGAAAATTGAAAAATAAAACTTCTTTTTGGTAATAGAAGATGAAATCTATATATATATATATATATTTATCAAAACATTTCCAAGAAAAATACCTAACAAGATCATCCCAGTGTTGAGGCGAGCCAAGTTCGATATTGAAATCGATACCATCAAGAACAGCATCACCTAAGGGACGTGATGATGATTTTCCTCCCAAAAAGTTGTTCCACAAGTAATCTGCGACCACTTTCGCGTCCTCCCTAGACCCGATTGAGTAGTTTCCTATCGAGCCGCCGAGAGACAACATAACCTTGTTTTTAAAAAGACTCATGTTAAATTTTTATAACCATGACCAAATCTAAAAGTAAATGTGATTTCAAACAAATTAATTACAGGATCAAAATTTGAGGGAGGGAAAAGTGGTTTCAGTTAAAAAAGTTATTGACAATATAATATATATTGGTAGCAAATTCAAAAATAGATTAGAAAAAAAAACACTCTAGCTTGTAACCGGCCAAATACTGTAATATCATGTAAACTAGTTTATCACCGGATAAATGTTAGTTAGACGTTAAGAATATTTGAATGGAGAGACCTTAATGCCACGACGTTGACAAGTTTTGACCTGCGCGCCAAAATGGGTGCAAGTGTTGGCCGCAGGGTTGCAATGGCCGGCAAGGTTGAGCTCCGGCGTTTGACCGTTTCCGAATTTCACAAGAAAGGCGATATTGACGTAAGCATACCTGCCGGTGGCACATGTGGCCGTGAGGCTACCTTCGAAGCCGTTCTGGCCCCAGTAGATGGCTATTCCTCTGGATGGATGGGAGGGTTTACAAAAAGAGCAGCTTAAGAAGAAGAGAAAGGATAAAACAGGAATAAGAAATTTTATGTTACTCATATTTTTGTTTTTGTATGTCTTGTCTTCTTCTTGGCTGTGTTGTTAGTCATTGGTTAACTGCTTTTATAAAAGACTTAAGTTGCCAAGAAAAGAAACGTTTGTGCGTTTTTTCCTATATTGCACTTCGAAACTTATCATTGTATTTTATAATGGTTCTCACACACATTGCATAACTTCAATTGGTTGTCTATTTTTCGTCAAATGATATCGCTTTACGACTTAAACTAGATACAGATCTCAAACTCTTTTAGAAGCCATCTAGAATCTCTGCCCACTAACTGTAGTTATATAAAGAAATAAAGAATGACAATTTGCCAAATATTCGCCGATCAGACCATTCGTAAAGTTTTGCAACTGAAGAAACCGGAAAAAAATATTCAAGACTCGTGAGTTTGTCTTGTGTTGAGACAATAATAGTTCATAACACAATATTTCGCTTACAAGTACAAGTCGGAAAGAACTAGAATATTTGTTTTATGGAGAATAAACCGGAATACTGTGTAAGTGTGTAGTTTAGGAATACATTGTTGGGATACAGACACAAGATACACAATGTCCTCAGAGACGATGTATTCCTCCTTATTAGTTTCATTACTATCTTGAGGAGAAAAAAATATGTAGTTTAGGACTTCACGTTGTGGAATTGACTTTTTACTATTATTGTGTTCATTTTTCATTGTGGCGTTGACTCTTACGTGTCATGTCACCCATTATAATTTATCTCTAGAGTCAAAACTATTTTGGTCACTAGCCATTAAACTGAGCGGTTATCATTATATTCTATTTTCACACGTTTGAATATTTCTTTTTATCATCAGTTAAAATAGAACTTTTGTGAAAAATAGCTTATTGTAAAAAAATAAGCAAAAAACATGAATAATTGGTGTTATTCCGAGGGATGCGGGTCGTCCACAAAGTAGAAAATAATTGTTCGATAAAATGCCAAAAGAAGCTCTCCAAATTCTCATTGCCTCCTGTCGCTTAGCCTTTCTTTTCGTTCAATTTTCTTTTCCTTCATTTTCTTCTCTCTTTTGTTCTTCCCTCTCTAAATCATCACCCAAAACTGAGGGAGGGAAGAACGTAAGAATCTTTTTAAAACTGAATATATAATTATATATAATTCGTTATATATCCAACTAAGCAGTTAAAGAGAAGAGTGAAAGGGAGAAAATCTCAGCACTGAAGATGTCGGCGTCTAAACTTTTCTTCGGAGCTCTTACAATCGTATGGATAGTTTTCTCCATTTTTTTCCCAATGGCACAGGCTCAGTCCTTAGCTCCAGCTCCCGCTCCGTCAAGCGATGGTAAGTTCAAATATATGCCTTTATACGGTTATACTATCATTCTTTAGTAACCAGTTGCTAACTGAAAGTCTGGAACCAATATAAGTTATAAATGACCATGACTAGAATCTGAGAGATTTAAATAAGGTCTCTTAAAATTTGTTAGATGTGTGAAATGAGTTCATATATCTTAAACTTCTAAAAACATGTATGGTTACAAAAAATCAAATTAACATGTCATTAGTTGTAATTAAGAAACAGTGAGTAGGAACTATCCTTAATTAATCAATAAATGTTCGATTATACAACTTTCTATATTTTGATACCCTCTGTTTTTATTTGCAGGAACAACAATAGACCAAGGCATAGCATATGTCCTTATGTTGGTGGCTTTGGTCCTCACTTATTACATCCATTAATCCTTTTGTCGTTTTAATTTTGGTCTCTATTTAGTTTAATTATATTTTCTCATTTTGATTATAATTAAATAGAGACCAGAAAAGTTTATGTGGTAGAGAAATTAACGAGATTTTCTAATATTTGGAGTGATACAATTTTGAAGTTCATTTGTATAACGTCGATGTGCGTCAAAACTGTTGGAAATATATCTTATCACTTTACATCTTTCTTCAGTCCCATATTCGGTATCATAGATGACATTCTTTTGTAACTCAAATTTTAAAATTAGAACCCAAAACAATTATGGATGCCACTGTAAAATTCGTAATGACTGCTAAGGAAACGCTTTGTAAAAATCAATCACTTATATTGATCGACAAATACTATAGCAAATAAAGCTCAATTTTGCAACAGAAAGATTCAAATTTGTTACAACAACATTTGATAAAGAAAACAAGGCTTATTTAACAAGTAAACAAAAAGACAACAACAAAAAAACGAAAACATGATTAGGAAATTAAGTACCATTACTAATGAAACTGATTAGCTATCATAAATCTCTCTCTCTCTCTCTCTCTCTCTAATGAGAAGATCACGTAGAACTTCTTTCCCCTCTCTTAGTGAGTAACTAAGAATAGAACCCTCCAAAACCTTTGAATGGATTACTTGGATCAAAGCTTTCAAAAGGAGATTCCGAAGGAGAGTTTGATGTAGAGTGAGAAACCGAGCCAACATTGTGAGAAGCCAGATAATCATAGTTGGCATTAGCTCCTAGATCACTAGAGAAACTCGTAGATCCGAAAAAGTCAATGTTCTGATCTCTCAGTTGAAGCATCATATTGTTACTCTCTAGATTTGGGGTAGATGACAAAGGATAATGCATGGTTTGATGCAAATGTGGTTGATGATTGTAGTTGTGATGACCAGTATCTAGACTTCCCTTCACCATCTCAAGATTTTCGTGTCCTTGAGTCTGGTCTGGTTCAAGAACTCGCACCGGAAGGGCTGAACGAACATTAGCGGCTTGGGAGCAAGAATGTATTCCACGGTAACTAATCTCAAAGAGAATCTGATTTTCGTTGGATCTCTGGACTTGTTTGGTGGCTTCACATCCTTGAGATTTTCTATACGTGCATCTATAGTATCCTCTGTATAAGAAAAAAAAAAGAAAACAAATTATAATACATGATTTTGTTTTCTCGTACGATATGAATTTATGATTATAAAAGTTTAGTACTTATGTAATGCTACTATGTTTCAGTCACATTTCCGGGCACAACTTTGTGAGGGATTAATAAATGAACACGTTAAGTTGAGGAACCATGCAGAGGTAATTAACGAGACTAACCTTGGAAACTTGGCTCCGAGGATATCCTTTTGGCCGTACTTTCTCCAACTGAACCCATCGTCAAGCGTTCTGTCAATCTCAACTCCAGGGGTAATTCTGACCTTTTCAGTCCACCTTGGCATTGACTTCTTCGAACTGCAAAATTTCACATTTCAAATAGTTAGGAGTTTATATATGCAAAAAAACACATAAATAGAAAGACACATCTATGTGTTTCAACAAAAGAAGAAAGACACATCTATAACATGTTTAGTGGTTTATGCTTAGCTAGTATCCTCGTTGTTACATTATCCAAATTCAAAAATTTCATAAAAACAATACACTATTTCAGTTCATAGATATGTAAGTACCTCTGGATGATTTGGTGGGGTTCTTGGTCGGAATCATCGCTCTTGGGGCTTCCTCCACCGTGGATATAGGGAGAAACTTGCTCGAGTTCGCCCGAGTGGTTCATAATGGTGAGAGACTTGTGGTAAGATTCAAGAATCTTCGTGGCCAAATGTTCACGTGATTCTTGATCAGATGAAGAAGAGCCGAGCTGAGACTTAAGCTCGTGAGCATAGTCTATTCCTTCTGTCATCAGCTCGTGGATCTCTTTCTTCATCTTCTCCCACTCTCCACTATTACTTTTCCTCTCCATTAAGTCAAGAGAGTGAAATAATATGGATCAAAAGTGGCACTAGATATGTGTTAAAAAGAGGATGTATGTGTATTTAGGCCTATGTGTATTGTGCATGGCTTCTAGATATATTTGAAAGAGGGGAATATAAAGAGGATTTTGTAAGAGAGACAGTGTTTGACTTTTTGACCGAAGAACATAGGAAGCTGATCTGGCGGTAATAGAACGTAGAAGTGAGACTGGTCTTTGGTCAAATAATTTGGAAAGTCCAACCTGCTGACCAGTTCCATGCTTCTCGATCCTTTATTTTTGAGTTTTGATTTTTGCCTTACATGATCTGGTTTTCTCGTGATATTATTAGGCACACAATCATGTTAAGCAAATTGCCTAATCAAAAAACAATTATTATAAGACTTTTAAATTGAACTTATGAGCTCACAGAGCCCCAGCTGTGGAATGAGAAATACAAAAATCCATCCACTACTATAAGGTTTTCTTATTTCTAGCATACATGTCTGAATTTAAGTGGTGGCACAAGACATTACTATGCTAACTGATTGATTTTATCATTTTTGCGATCTAATAAATCGATTTTATTTTGTATGCTAATTGATTGATTTCAAATTGGTTAATCAGATAATAAAAAGTATATTATTCCAGATTACTATATACTATAGAAATTCCGCTAGAAATGATAATAGAAATAATAATTAAAAAGTCTATACCATATTTGATTACCTTAAGTTTTCCCATTGACTGAGAGTTGGAAGTGGAATCAAAATGGATCGCAAAAATGATAAAATACTCTGAACACAAGAGAAACCACTTAGCGATTTAGATTCCCATTTAATACAATAAGCAAACAATAATCACACAATCATACGCTAAATTATTTCCGACTTTTAAAAATACTGAATCATCGTCTTCTTCAAGACCAGCAAAGGAGAAAGATCCGAAAAAACTTGTGTTCTAAACTTTCAGTACTAAAGAAAATTTACTGTATTCATTGTCATTAGTACAATGTGCAATTTACTGTTCTAAGAAAATTACATACGTTTTCCGCGCACTAGTTTGCAAACGCTAACGTAAACACAAATTCATTACGTTTACATGACGGCCATTCAATTACATCACCGTCATTATAGAATAACAATGGAAGTGCGACTAATAATTTGTGATGGTATAGGCTTTGACCATTTTAGTGTGGCTTTGTATCAAAATTTCGTGTTAATAAGGACACATATCTTTTTAAAAATTGATTATTAGGTATATTATTCGTCCAACGTATAAATAAGTACAAAAAACTTACTTTGACCGGAAATTACAAAATTCACTTTGAGTATAGTATCAAGCTTCCATATATTTTTTTCATACGTACAGAACAATCTATAGACTATATTGTTTGCGTATAATTTGAAGCGGACCTCAAAACCAATCATGATAAATCGAATACGGCAGGAACACATTATGATTTGACAAGGCAAAGACCTAAAGGTTCGTTCGTTGCCGTGTTATAGTAGACTCTGTAAATCAACGGTGTCACACTTACGTCAACTATAACTCTTGTACGTATCTTCACCACCGCTCTTAACCGGTTTTAATCTATTCCAATTTCAATCTAAACCGGACTCAGAACTGGTTTAATTATAACTCATTTCACGCTAATACACCTTCCCTGCAAAGTTACTGCACAACAAGTAAAACATTGTAGTATACCAGGGTCTCAAACTTTACATGTATAACTTCTCGGTATCGGCTTAGTATAATGATGATATAATACAACGATTACTATTCACTGATCAAATTTGCGCAGGCTATAAGTAACTCTGATTTTCATATACACAGACTATACCACCGTTAGAGATGGTTGAGTGGGGCGGTTTGGTTCGGTTCGGTTCGGTTTTTAGATGATGTACTGACGAAGGTAATCAACTCGCGCCTGATGCTTGAGCTTCATCAAGGCCTTGACTTCGTGTTTCCTCACCATTTCTCTGGAGATGTTGAGATTACCAGCTATCTCTCCTAGTGTCCTGTCCCCTTTCCCATCGAGACCGTATCTCTGTCTAATAACCAGACTCTCTTTTGGCTTCAATGAATCCAGCTGAGGAAAGAAATGTGGTCAGCTATGCTCACTAATTGTGTAAGAAGATGAAGGATTGAAACTTTACCACGTCGTCAAGAGCGAGCCTGAGAAGAGCAAGTTGTCTCCGGTTATCAGCTCCTACACCATCGACATCCGTGATCCCTTTGATGAATTCTTCTTGAGTAACCGAGTGTTTTGAGTTTAGTGAGAAAACCGGTTTTGCGGCTCTCAGGACTTCACGGTATCTCTCAGGTGAGATCTTGAGTCTCTTAACTATCTCTTCCTCTGTAGGGAGTCTTCCAAACTCAAACAACAGCTCCATCTTTGCTTTATAGATCTCCACTCTAACCTGAATGGAATCAACAAAGGTGTAAGCTCCCTGCAAAACAATCTAGTTCTGAGGAAAAGGACCAAAGAGGGTTGTAACGTACCGATTCAAGTCCAAAAGGGACACGAGTGAAGTTTGAGGTAGTCATAGACCGTATGATGGCATGTCTAATCCAAAACAAACCATAAGTTGAAAGGCGGAGCTTCCTTTTAGGCTCAAAGCGGTCAATTGCTGTGATAAGCCCTCTCATACCTGCTTGACACAGGTCTTGGAACTTCGGCCCGTTGGTCAAATCTTGAAAATATTTGTTCATAACAAACAATACAAGGCGGAGATTGTGCTGTAATGTCAAAAAAAAAAAAATTAAAAGAGTTATGTCTAAGAAAGTTCATTGTAGAAAAACTCTTCTGTCACTCACCTTAATAAGTTTGTTCCTTGCAGCTCTACCAATTTCTATTTTCCTTTTCACTTCAGCCACGCTCATATTAATCTCTCCAGCTATTTCAGCTTCCCTCGGCTCTCTTCCCATGCTCTTTTGCAACTCATCTTTCACTTGAAGAAGAGCCTTGCAATGTCAAACACCAAACGTTTTTTCAGCATATATTGCAACTGCTAATAAGCAGAGAGAACAAAGTGTTAGAAGGATACCTTCATAGGTTGCATCAACTTAAACAACCAAGTATGTTCAGTGGAAGAAAGAACAGGAGGTATCTTCATCTTTTTCCAGTCCAAGCTGACTATATCATTAGAAGCTGAATACTCTCTCACTAGCCTCTCGAGCTTCTCCTCCTCTTGCTGCTTCTTCGTTACTTTCTCCCTAGCAGCAGAAGCGATAACTGGTTTCTCTTGAACGTTTCTCTTCAGAGCGATCCGTTTATCAAGAGTCAGACGCTTCTCCTTCCTCCCATTGTTCCTCACAACTACTTTCTTCTCTTCCACACTCTCTTTCCTCTTCCTCCTCCGTGAAACTTTCACTTCGGAGCCATCGATACCGTCTTCTTCCAGCGAAGTTGCAGGAGGAGGACTAAGCTTGTAAATGCTTTCTAGCCTCGCAGCAGCCTCGTTGTAATCTAACGGACACGAAGGAGCCACGTTTTGATCTAGAGACTTTGTTGTTTTCGTGGCTTTACATGGCTTTCTCCTCGTTGCTGCTGCTCTCTTCTCCTTCTGCTTGTCAAGAACTCGAGGAACGATCAGAGATGAGTTGTTGGTGGAATCATCTGCTTTAAAAGCAACAATGGATGGCTTTTTAAGCGAAGACCGTTGTGTCAGAAGATCACTGCTTAGCCCGAGAGGTGATCTTGCAGCTGAACTTGAAATAAACACAACTCCCATTACAAATGAATCTCTCGAAGCTTCACTTTCTGGTCTGAATCGTACTGCAACATGCAACAGACAAAAAAAAACATGCCTCGTTCTCATTTTCATATGTGTAAATAAAAAAACTCAAACTTTGACTAACTACACAGAAGGCATAAGAATCAGTGATCAAACTTGCTCTACAGTTGAACACAAAGAGAATTCAAATGCAAAGGCGGAACCTTTCGTGAGCATCGAAGATAAAACAACAAACAGAGAAAATAGCTAATTTTCTAATGTTTTGGATCAAAATTCAAAAACTTTAATCACAGAGTAAGATCGCATGGAAGAAACTAATGTTCGATGTCGGCGTAGCACATACCTTTGCCGTGTCGGAGAGAGAGATGCTTCTTCGTCCGATTAGATTCTGCTTCACGACCTGTATTTTTTTAAATAGAACAGAGAAAACAATTAAACTGATTAATGACAATATGTCACCTTATATTTCGATAAACTATGAATAAACCCCAAACCATTTCATCTAATCAATTTAAGCCCATTTATCATATGTTCCAATGTTTAATACATATATATATTTTTCTTACATTACTATAACTACAGACTATGTAAAGTATCTACGGTTTGATAAATTAGTGAAACCTGCGGTTTTTCCAATTGTAAAAAAGTTTGCGTTCTTGTAAATGTGAATCTAGATTTATTTAGCAATATATGCAAATAATTTGAAGGTTGGGAGTAAAGACGCCAATAAAACTATAAGTTTGGCATCTCAGGAAGATCCAACGCCCAACAAGGCTTTAGAAGAAACCAACGGTTGCAAGAGTGCACAAGCGGAGATGGCGAGAGGGTCGACGTGGCCGATTTGTAGTGGTGGAGAAGATATTTCCTAAAGGGAAATATTTGTGGTTATGGATCAGGTAATACAGACGTGGATGGTCTTCTCAGCAATAGTGGGACCCAAATAAAGTGGTGGCTTGACAAGCATAAACGTGGCCTCAATAAACCCATTAAATTTTCTTTGAAATTTAAAAGTCAATATGTTCAAATTTTAGAAGAAATTTAGCATGAATTAAAAAATAAAAATATATTATATTTAACTTATGTGATGATATTTGGATTCATGTATTTTTTTCGACAATTTGGATTTATGTATTTTATTTTAAATTTTAATAACGAATAGCATCTCCCCTAAATCTTCAATAATTGAATAACCTCTGTGTTGATCTTTGAGTCTTTATTCCATCTCTACGGTTGCTTTAACTTGGCCCAACACAAGGCCCGACTTAAATACTACTAACAAGTAACAGGAGGATGATAAACGACCTCGTTTCGACAAAGTCAACTATTTTCTACAAGCCGCCACGTCTCACTGAACCAAACTCCATGCACAAAGACACGTAAAGCGTTTTCTACTTTTCTCTCTCACTTCCAGATCCGACGCAGTCTCTCTGTCTCTCTCTAGACTCATAATCTCCAACCAAATGGTGAAACTCGCGACGGCGCGTGAGATTAGAACGTACGGACCTCGGCTCGGCAGGAGCAGAGCCGAGTACATCAACGCAGGTCTATACCTGTTCGCAACCGTGGTGCTCATAGGTGGATTCACAGCCACCGGTTTCTCGTGGGAGCCAAGATCCGGCCTCGTCCTTATCCTCTTGGCTCTTGCTCTTATAGCTGTCGTGAATGTTCACGATCTCGTAGCTCATTTAGCTGGAATTGATTACCGGTATGATATGCAATTTAAAACCAGAGAATCATGCATATTACATTAGCTTTCTCTTTGTTACTGTTACTTGACTATTGGCATACTGGAAAACTGTCGTTCTTGATATAATCTTGGGTGTTATATATAAAGCTCGATATGTGTATCTGTGACATGTTGTTTTAGTTGACAAATGTTGGGGGATTAATATAACAACGTTTTGGTTCCAGCTATATATATAACTTTTTTTTTTATTGTAGTTTAAAGTTAATGGAATATGATTTGCAACTGGGGTTAGTGGAATTTGCCGTCCCTCTGGTTCAGATAGCTGGTTCGGTCGTCTTCTTCTTGGGTATCCTTTTCGTTTTCAATCAGGTAAAATATTTTCATTGTCATTATCATTGATCCTTAACCCCTACGCACGACGCTTGTATTTTGGATTCTAGACCAAATTTTACAAATATGTCTCACTGTGTAAGTAGTATATTACTGTACTAGAGAGGAGAACGAGATTGGTGTTGTCCCGGTGTTACCATATATAGCAGTTAGCTAGGATTTTAAAAGGAGGCATTATCTATTAGGTACATTCATCGTGCATGGTTTATGTCACAAATGTGAGTAGCTTTAGGTGTGTATGACTAATTACACGTACATATATAAATAGTCATGCTCTGATGTGATTTTGTTTGTTTTGTTTATCAGGCAGAGACAAAACATGGAAATAGTGGAAGAGAGAAGCACGCATTAAACATGCTTATTGCGGGTCCTTTGCTTTGGGTGATAGGATCGATACACAACTCGTGCCAAATCTATGAAAGAGCAGACAGTCACGTCCAGATACTACAGCAGTGTGTTCACATCCCTTTCTTGGTTGGATCCCTTCTATTCTTGGTTTCCGCACTTCTCAATAGCTTTGATCAATCAGGGTCGTCTCACACAGCCTTGAAGCTTCTTGTAAGTACTTAGAAAAAAAAAGTTACCGCATAATTTGAAAACCGCCTCTTACGTTAACTAGTAACTATGTAGGGGAGGAGATGGATTTGGCTTGGTATTTCCGGGTCAATATGTCTGTTTGTGGGAGGACTGATGAACGTTGTTAAGGTTTTTAACTTCGTTCAGATCACTGGGCTCCGCCTCGAGAAACTAAGGGGAGGAGCACAAGACCGGCTTCTTGAGGTGAGAGAAGGGTATCTCCCTCTTGTTGCTGAAGAAGAAAGAATAAGAAAAATGGAAGCTGATCAAGCTTCTAATAGAGCCAAAACTCGGTCCCACTTAGACTCCAAGGAGGGAGCTGGTACTGCAGAGAGCGTGATGGGAACTTCTCAGACACCGTACAAGGATGTTCTCCTAGGACAGGGCTAAATATATATCACGTCCACATGTGTTTTCTTGTACTACATTTCTAATCTTTTACTGAGTGAGATCACAGATTTTACTGTTACATGGATATTAAGATTCGTTTCCTTTTTGGATCAGCCGAGTTTTGTCAGATTTTATGAGATATTGAAAATTTGAAATGTTTTAACAATAAATCAAGACTTCTTCAAGTCTTTCTACCTCTTTGATTCTTTAACAACCGGAGATATCACACCAGAGTAGGATGCAGAGCCACGTACCGCGTATTGAATCTGCTTCAGTTCCCTTTTTTGATATTGGTTTAACTAAACCCATGTGCCTAGGGTAAAGAATTTTATGAGTTGTGGGGAGTGGGACCCTAGCAGACCCAGCAAAGAACTTGGAATAGACATAAACAGAAACTCAAGAACAAGCAGATAGAATATAACAATATAACAAATCACCATGGCCTAATCAAAGGTCGGTGTTTAGCCGAAAAAAACACATATTCAAGTTTTACAAGAAAAAAACAACAAGGCCTAATCAGAGGCTATTAGCTTCTGAACTTGTAAAGAGTTTTATAGATTTGGATTTTATTATAACCCTTTGAAAAGAAGGGTTTACCTGTAGAGGTAGCAGCTCCGGATACTAAGGTTGTCTTGTTTCTAGTTAAAATTAATCAACATGCTAAGTCTTTCAAAATAGGAATCGATTTTTGTTTCCCAAGGTAATTTATGGTTTGCATGGTTTATGCCTTGTTTCTAGTTAAGTATGTCGGTTGTTTGGTTCCGGGGTTGCAATAGTCAAACCGCGGATTGTAGTTTGCAATCACTGGCTTTGTATTCAATCATATGTATCCAGTTTAAGTTTATCAATAAAATTCAGATGACAACAAAAAAGTACCTGTCATCCCTGCCAAATCGCTGCTATACTCTTTTGAGATAATGCCATAATGGCACATCAATTTTTAATCATACAGACGTACCGTTTATCCGTAAAAGTTATCTGTAATTGTTTAAATGAAGTTTGTTTCAAAAAAGATTGTTTAAATAGAGAAATGAAAGGTAAGTTATCCGTAATTGTTTAATCATTGATCAATATATAACCATAGCATACAAAGAAACTAATCACGTTCTTAATAACAATAATAAAATGAAAGGTTAATTCGCCGAAACGTAATTATTATGGCCACTCGTTATTATTTTCTTAATTGTTCACCCCATATTATTCTTATTTTCTGATTATAAGTAGATGCGGAAAAGTTACTTCAGTAACATATTGGAATACTATTTTGACAAATCCACATTCACAAAGATTTTGCTCCATCTTTATATCGCGATTTTCAGAGCACCAATGCTTAGACAACGGTTGCGACCATATAGCTTTTGCGATACGCTGCTGCATTTGCTGGAGACAACATCTGACTAACCCCTTCAGCCTTAAGATGAGGAACCAACATTTTCAAAGACCACTACGGATTCACATGAAACAAAATCAATGTCAAATTGCATTATGGTAAAGTAAAATACAATTGTATAGAAAATATGTAACAGTATAATGACTTACACCAAAAAGTCTGAGGCTATGCCAAATACGAAGAGGAGTGGGGAATGGAGAGAGCAATTGGCCAATGGAGGATAAAGTAATAACGAGTAGATGATAGATGAGAGAAAGTGGCCTAGGGTTCATGCCACCAAACAGAGCCATCAAGCCTGACGTGCGAAACCCACCACTAGAGAGGTAATCAAAGCATCCTTGTCGCATGACCTCTTTTGCTTCGTCCGTTGATGCAATTAGTACTTGCCAAAATGAATTCCCTAGTGTGTTTACTGTTGCTGACATTGGCTTCACCATTCAATTTTAAAAACTTTTAGATTTTTTTACATACTTTTTTTAATGTTCATCATTTAAGATGAGTATGTGACATATGCTTACCTTGCGTAGAACATAGAAGGACTTCATAACTTCTGAGACTTTGTTTTCATCACCGAGGTTGTCCAAAGGCTTGAGAAGACGGCTTAGAATGAGAATATCAGACAGTAAAACCATCATCCCCGACGCGATTACTGGATGACGCATGTTGAATGCATCTCCCAACACAACCACTCCCTTTTTTCTGCTCAGAGTAGCTGGCATGCGCTTTGCTTGTGTAATTTTTATATGTGCTCCCTCATCGAGCCCTTTTAAAAATGTTTTGCGGAGTTTTAGAGGTATCTGCCATATAATCGCAAGCCGCTTGCCAATATGTTAGAATGTGTCTTCGTAGCAAAATAAAATAAAATGTTAGAATGTCAAGGTCTACGTACTAATATTTGGTCATTTTATTTAAGTTGTTCAAAGATTAATAATTCAACTAATGCGTACCTGAGGAGCAATAGCGTTTTTTACGAAGGAAGCCATTTCACCATTTGAAACAGAAGGGAGATTATTGGAGAGAAGCTCAAAATTACAACGAACGTCGGTGCTGCTGATTTGACATAACAAGGCGAAGGACGGTTTAGCCATTATCAAGTGTAACTTGTCGGGATTTTCAAGGCGACAATTCCTCGAGATGTAACCAATTTCGTACGCCGTAATCTCCGCCTATATCAAATTAAAGGACACAAATGCTTATTAACTAATTTGCTAAAAAATGAATGTCATCAGTGACAAAAACAAAAATGAATGTCATCAATTCTATCTCATTATCATTTCTGTAAAAAAAAATTTGTCTTATTTTTGTATCAATACTCACATTGTTGTCGTTTAGCGAGCGACGAAGGTTGGAGTGGCAACCATCGCATACCACAGTGAGAGGTGCAAATGCTGTCGTTTCTTCCCCTGAACTGTTTTTGTATGTCACTCCTTTGACCATTCCTTTTTCTTCTATCAAAGATCTCACCGTCCCTTCTTCCAACCACACACTGTCAATTAATGATTGGTGTATAATCAGTTTTATAATACCATGTCCATTGATTGTGTCGGCTCGTAACTCTAGCGGTAATAATATATAGTTCTTTTTTTTGGGCAAATATAGTTCATTAAATCACATACAAATCAATAGTTATATTGGGTCAACTGGTCCTGGGCGTTTTCTCCGGACCCGAAAACCCGAACCATTATCAATCAGAAAATATCCGATCCGAAACCAAACCGGAAATTTATAAGTACTTAGTTGGATCCAAACATTTTTTATCTGAAAGAAACGAAACCGAAAAAAACGATCCCGAATAGATCCGAAAACAAAAAGAACCGATCCAAATAGATCCGATCTGATAAAAACCGATTCATACCCAATTTAAAAACATGAATATTTACAACTATATTTTTGTGTTCTATTTTCTATATTTTATTTTATGATTTAATTAAAATATTTTTTTGTTAACAATCTTTATTATCATTTTGTAACATTTCAAGTAATATGAAGTTTTAAACGTAAAATTTAGACTTTAAAAATGTTTTTAAAAAAATTGTTAATAGTTTATTATAAATTATTTTGTAAAATTTTGGACATATATAACAGATTTCGACTAAAGTTTATGGGGTTTGGGTATTTCATATCTTTCGGATCCTATATACTTGAGCCCAATCCGGACTCAATATAAACCCAAAAATTATAGATATTTTACAGGTATTTTAATTTTAAACTCAATCCGACCCGGACCCGAGAAAAACCCGACCCGAACTTGAACCAAAAATTTACAAATATCTATCTGATCTAAATATTTAGAACCTGAAGGGCCCGAACCTGAAAGGATCTGACCCAAACCCAATTCGAAGACCTAAACGCCCGGGCTTATGGTCTACATAATTTCCCATCTCAAAACAGAGAAAAGTACTGAATATAATGAGAATGTAATGAATGGTCATACTTTCTATTTGGAATTTCTAACATACATATTGATCAAAAAATGGTAAATAGAGATGAGTACTTGGGAAGAGAAGAAGCCTTTTGGCGCAGTCTCTGGACAAAACGGCCATTGTGAAAAAATCGACCATATGGTTCATAAGGAAAGTTGGTGTCCACCGGAAAAGATGCAACTGTTTCTTTTCCGTCCTTAAAAAGTGCTAAGCCGGTGGATTTCTGTGCGTCTATTCCCTCCAAACAATCTATTGATATATAAACGCACACATTTAGACATGAAACTAAGACGCAACGTATATCTTTCTTAATGTAAATGTAAATGAAAGTTAAGCAGATTATTACCTTCAAGACCGAGCTTAGAAAGCAAGAGCCGTCCTCCTGGCTGCATGCACTCACCCATCATTCTCACTGGCTCTCTCATGTCCCTCTCTATCACATGTACTTGCCTTCCGTCCTTTAAACCAATTTCTTTTATATTAGCTTTAATCCAAACTTAATACACATGACTATTTTGAACAAAAAAAAAGGCACATGACTATAAATTCCTTCCCAAACTATTAAAATATATACAATACTATTAAGGAAAAATAAATAAATGTGTAGTTGTGATTCTACCAGTAAATACATGGAACAAGACTGTCCCGTTATTTTACGTACCTTAGCAAGAGCATAGGCGAGAGCTGAGCCGCCCACACCAGCTCCGACTATTATGACGTCAGGGCCACCTTCTCTTCTCTCCTCCGTAGCCACATCCGCCAACTTCGTCGCCTTCTTCTTCCTGTTGGTGACGTGAAATATTGTCCAAGACAGTACGAAGGCAAGTAGCATCCATAAACAAACTTCTACAAGAGCCATATCCATATCAATTATTACTCTGTATGGGAGCTGAAAGAGGTAGACTAACATAACATATATATACTGAAGTGGGTACGGGCGCTGCATCACAAATTGCTAACTTTTAATCATAACCATTAATGTCTTAGATATTTTCATAGATACGAACAAAATATACTGTATCCAGTATCCACCCCCAATAGTGCTGCTAATATGGTTTTGATTGGCATAGCATTTGTCAAAGCATGACTCTTAATTGTCCAATCAGTTGAAAATATTTATATTAGCATTCTATATCTATAAGTTGTAAATGCTCTCTAAATGTTATTTACTCGATTAGCATTATATATTAAAAAAATATAAGTTGTATATATCCAAAACAAACTAAAATTTATATAAGCAAAATATACTGTATTCACCCCAATAATGTTGTTGATATTTTTGATTTATCATTTGTCAAAGCATGTTTTCCAAATCAGTTGATATTTATATTAGCATTATATATTTATAAGTTGTAAATGCAAAATATTATTTACATTTTTGATAAAACTTTTGGTACAACATTAACGAGAATATAAAAATTAAAAGTTTTTCTAATTAATTAATTTTATTTAATAATATGAAAATCATGTATATATCAAAAAATAATAAAATTTAAAATCTAAAACAAAATAATAATATTTTATTGATCATTATATATAATTAAATAAAATATATCATTTTAAATCAAAAAATTATAAAATATTGTTAAATAAATATTAAGTATATTGTTTAGAAATAAATAAATTATATATAATATATAATAATTTTATATATGAATCATATGTATCTTTACCAATTACTATTATATTAATGAGAACATATAATTTCTGCAACATAGAATATCTATAATATACTGCTACTACTTTATCATTTTACTAGTCAAGGTCTACGTGGCTCTGATTGGTTTGGTGTTGATTAGTAAAGTTTGCACAAAAAACACATGTGTACTATAGGAAGTTTACAAAAATGTGCATTACAAAATCAGGATATTACAAACGGGAGTATTACAATTTATTTCTATGAAAAAATAAGTAGTATACATTCTATAAGTAAGCTGTTTTTAAATAATTAATTAATGTTGGACTTCTCAATAAAATATGTTTAAATAGACTTATCATTATTTGTATTTCTGTAAGGTTGTTAGTTAGAATACATTGTCTCATAAATAAACCGATGAGTGATCTTTTTTTTTCTTTTGAACACGAAGCAAACCATGAGTTCATCATATTTTTTTATCAGTAAAATAAACATGAAACTCACATCATCCACGAAGCGGAAATGATAAAGGTGCAGAGAGTTGTTTTAACTTGCCTCAGGTCGGCAACTCCAAATAGGAGTTAACGGCCAATGACCTATTCACTCATCGTTCCATGCTCAAAAAGTTTGTTTTGTTAAACAAATTTTTGGAAGAGGTTAAAGCTCGTTTTTGGCTGCTTCCCCTGAAGTCGCCAATATAACTCTAAATAATCACCCAATAACTTTATCAATTTTTTTTTTTTAACTTTATCAATTATTGAGACGACAATTACACCAATATGGCAAATATTTTTATGGCTTTCAATTATTGAGACAACGACAAAACCAATAACATGTTTTTGCTAGATATCAGTATGGCCTCTTTGAGATCGTATGTCCCGTCCTCTTTTGAAAACTCCAAGCGAAGGGAAAATTGACAGTTCTCTTTCTGATAATAATTTTCAAAAATTCATTGGCTGAAACACAACCCAAAACCATTGTTTTACGAGAACTTTCCAAAATAGTGTTCAAGGCTTGAACCTGCAACTTGGAAATTGATAGACCATTTAAAAAAGTATGTCATCATAACTACAAAAACAATTATTTCAGGAGAACTATTTTCAAAATTGTGTTCAACCTACCACCTTAGCTTGGATCGAGTTCGGCTCAATTCTTCAAGTTTGGATATTTTCCCCAGACATATACAATCATATCGCATATCATTGTAGAAATTAAAATTTCAAAAAAAAAATGAAAAATTACAAACTCAGAGACCGTAAAATATTGGTTTCATCATATGTTTACCCCAAAGATCAGCTTTGTCGACATCCTATCAATGTGTATAGTGTGACATCCTCCTACCAAAAGTTAGTTGAAAACCGTGTGCTCGAAGAACTACTCTCTCTCGGAGTACATGCGCAACGTATACATATGTTTCTTGTAGGGTTATTTCATATCCAGCCACAAATGTAATTATCCTGTGAAACTAGTTTTGGTTTATTGAAAACTGAACATTTCTTTGCTGTCAAAAAAAAACTAAACATTTCTTTTCTAGTAGTAAGCCCATCATAAGAATACTTGTTAGGTCCATTAGCCCATTAAGTTCAGGATAAAGATAAGTGTTTTCGTCCGTCTCTATGGACAGAAAAAAACCAAGAACAAAAGCAAAGTTTCTCAACTCAAGAATCAACAGGAAGCAGAAGATGAAGAGAATTCCTCGTATCAAATTTCCTCAGAGACATTCTTCATCTTCTTCATCAGGTTAACATCTTTTCTTTGCTACACTTTTTTTTTAAAAATATTTTGGTTCTTGATTTATTAGATGCCAATTACACATCACTAGCTTTTATTCTCAGGTTCTGGACCAGCACAGGGATCTGTTGCCGGCGTAAAGAGGAACGTGACGGCGAGTTCAGATGTCCCGGCGGCGCCGAAGAACATTGCTGATGGAGGGAAAGCATCACTCCAGCCTAAACGCACTCCTGTATCCGACAAGGAAATCGAATCCATAATGGTTAGATACTTTCACTACGAAAATTGAAAAGAAATAAATAAACATGTTTATTAACTCCAACTCTTGTTTTTTTTGTTCTGCTTTGAATCTTGTAGTTGGGAGGTTGCATCTGATCTGACGTTGATCAACACTTCGTGCTTCTGTCTTTTTCGGCTGGTGAACTTTATTATATGCTTTTTTTTTAAAATGTAAAGAAAGAACTAATAATGCAGAGAAGATGATGTGTTGTATGAATGATTCTGTTTCTCTTTGTCAATTAAAAAAAACAAAGCCTATCTAGCTTTTGCCATTATTGTCTTTCACATTTATTTATTAGGAAAGGTGCAGTATAGAGTAACAGAAAAGAATATTGGACATATAAATATGTGCATTATAAAGATTAGGCATATAACAATACACTATACAGTAATTCATTGTCAGATTACATTGGTAGCACCTCTTACAACAACTGTATCTTTTTTAAAAAATTGTTTGTAATTAACCATAAGAAACCACAATCACAGCTATAAAAGGAGAAATCACTCATAACTCAAGTTTTTACACCTCCCAATGTCAAACGACTGTTAAGTCTGAAGCTGCAAAAGAGCTTGAAGCAACAAAAACACACACACAAGAGCTTCAAGATCGCAACAAAAGAAGATCAATTTGCATTACTTCTGATTCATGCGCAAACCACCGGATCAGGTCAAACAAAAATCAAGAAGTGTTGAAGAAGAATCATATCTAAAACTCTTGAGACCAGTAAACGGCGAGATTGTGTATGCCTTTCAGATTTTGACTATAGCTCGGTGTCACAGAGACGGATCATTATTTCAGAGACCATTCTTCGTGCAAATGGGATATAACTGAGGCTGTACCTGTCATTATTACAATCGTGTAAATGACAAAGGTGTTGGAACCGAAAAGGCTTCAAGAAAAACATTGTGGAAACAAATCTTGTTTTGGGTATTGGGTTGAATATAAAGCAGTGTGAACTTACCAAATAAGTGCACAAGTCTCGCATAGGATCGCAAGCACTGTCAAAATTTTGCTGTGGATCTACATGAGATAAGAAATGATGAGGTTTGAAGATGAAAAGCACTGGGTGAATAACCAAGTTGCAGACTTTGGAGATTTTACTAAGATTAAATATAGCTTTGGAACTAAACATTGTATGAGAGGGAGAGAGAGAGAAAGTGGATACCAAGAGAGCGCAAATGAGTGCAAGAAGGACGCATCCGGCATAGATAGAGGTAGCGTAGATACGAACAGGGTCCAACATCATGTTTATCTGTTGCTCAGGTCCCATGAGGAAGGCTGTGCTGCCAAAGAAAAACATTGATCGCTTATGGTTTAACAAAGAAAAAAAACAATGTCAAGGTCATCTAACTGGTTTATAGGAACCAGTAAACATATAAACGTAGCCCATCCTATAACACAATAAAGGAAGGAACTTTGAGAGAAATGAGCACAGAGGTACCATTCAGAAGCTATATTGATCACAAGAACTGAAACCGCAAACAAATGTTTTTAAGACAAAACAGCAAGTTCTTGTCGGACACAACATTCAGACACAACATACCTTCCAATAGCGAGAACATTTCCAAATGTAAAGAGCAGTGCAAACTTGATGGGGATAGCAAACACGATCATAGACTGCAGAAGAAGAAAGGAAATACAAATTACTTATTACTGATTGGTCACAACATTCATTCCAATTCAATTCATGGTTAAGGCAATGGATATGTGATATTGATCGTTACCAGAAACATGAGCAGCAAGCCAGCGGCCAAAGACGCGGCGAATCCGTACATTCTCTGCAAAATCGAAGGAGAGACTCAGTAAACAGAGAGAAGAACAAAAATGAACCTTTACCGAGAAGACGACGAAGAGGAGATACCTGAGTTGGGGAGAGAGAACAGAGACCCTCCGATCCATCTTCAAGGAAGCTATCGTTTGGACCTTCGCCGTCTCCGCCACCAGAGAAAAGCTCGTTCAGCTTCTGCATCTTGTTCCGGGCGATGATGATCGGGGAAAAGTCCTAACCAATCATATTCATTTAAAGTTTACTTGTATAAGTTCTTAACGACTCTGGAAAATGTGTAGGCCCATGCTTTAAGCCCATTATGAATGAAAAGAGAAGTAGAGTCGAGTGAAATATACATTATATGAGTTTGTATATATGTTCATCTTGTGATAGCATATTTGTTTAGCAATTACATGTGAAAGCACACGTAAACAAACGCTTTCAACGAAGGGAACTGTGACAATTTTAAACCATAGTAGAGTATATGTATATGACTTGTTCATCATCAAGAACTGAAATAACTCGATAAGTAACACACGAACGTAGTTATTGAACCCAAGAAACAGAAGCATGACGATCGATTCTATACACACAATCATCATAACAAACCACTGTTTCCAAAAGCCAAGGTTGAGTTCAAGACAGTGACACTTATTTATTTTATTACGGACACTAGAAAGACGTCTGCTTAGCAGTCATAAAGATATCCTTAGGATGTCATGTGATAAAAGATATTATCAATTCAATTCCGAGAATACTGGTCGAGGCAGCAATCCATAATAGCAGACACGGTGATGATAAATTCCTCTTCGGTTGTCTCTGGGAGCATTATGGCTTCTGCGTCATTGATGATTTGTTCGATCACAGATTCTTTATTGAGTGTTTCTCTGCACATTATGCTTCCGATGGCAAAAGGTGTGAGACCCTTCGCAGCACCTTTCTTGAGAAGCATGGTCGAGATACGGAAGACACGAGCGCATGAAGGCGGCATGTCCCAACCGTGGATTCTCAGAAGCTCGATGTCTTCCTCAGGGTCCAACGATTTGATGTACTCCAATGTCTCTGGAGAGTATGGCTCTTTTGCTTGAGGCCAGTATAGCCACTCGAATGTGCAGTCTTCAAACTGGACAAACAATGTGGTTTTAGCCGAAATAAATTGTAGCTAATTTCTAATATTGTTTGGATATGAATGACGAATTTTATTTTACCTTATTTGGAAAGCAGTAGCCGTGGTCAATTGGAGTAAGCACGATCTGACCATCATTTCCGTCTCGGCTAACCAAAATGTTACCACCATGACGATCTGCATTAGCCAGCCTAATGTCTAGAACCGATATCTTGTGAACCTGATCAACTGGGAATATTCCGTATCCCATATCTTCACAAGTTCCAACATTACTCACAAACATCTGCAATGAACCAATCTTTGTGTTCTCTGGAGAGAAACTGTAACCATTGGGATGGTTGAAGTCTTTGTGCAAACATTTGACCATTGTTGTTGGCGGAACTCCAGCGTAACCGGATTGGTCATGAGGAGAAGTACGTGTTCCGGTCATCGGATAGTCCAAAATGTAGGCTGCTACTTCTCTAAAAGCTCCTTCACCAACCTGTGTGCCTTTCTTTAGTCCCTCCCCGTCAACTGAAACAGGTTGTCCGTGCGGATTGTTCACAGCCATTGGCTCCTCGTCAATGGGTTTGAAGACGGATACGTATTTGTTTCCGGATGCATCTTGCATGAAGTAAGCTCCCCCTGATCCATCAGATGATTTGATCGGGCCGTTTCCTTTCTCCAAGCCTTCTATAGTGGAGCTAATAAGCTCTTTGAGCAGTGAAGGGAGTTCAATTTCATGGTCAGCAACAACAGGCTCCAGGAAGAAATCCTTAGGCGTTTCTTGTGGTGATATGAGTCTTCTTCTACCATCCACTGAGTTGTTCTTGTGAGTTGCATTGTCGATACAAACCTCAAAATCCTTCCCCACTGGTTTTGCTCTGACTTTAGCAGATTTCCTAATCAGCAAGTGAATCACACTCTCCCCGTTTTTACAGAGATCAGTGATGAGTCTCTGGTCATCTAGCTCTTCACCATCTAACGTGAGTTCATGATCCCATGTATTCCCAAACTCGCTTTCTTTCAAAGCTATTTTCTGCTTCACATAACCAACGTTTCTGCTCCTCTCAACAAAGAGCTCAAACTCCTTCCCTCCAAAAGTCTTGACGGAAATAGCTTGGAGATCAGAAAGCCTAATAACCAAATGCAACAGTTTCTCATCAGCAAGACCACAATCTCGAACTTGGGAGTCATTTCGAGCTGGCTCTCTACCACCATCATAGCCCAGCTTCTGCTTCTTCACAAAAAATCCCTTGATACTCTGAATCCTCAGTTTCACGGATGCTATCAAATCCAACTCCATGACCCGCAAGGGGCTCAGAGATCCGGAAATAGACAGGAATATCAGGATTGGGTCGTCTAAGTCCAAACCAAACCGTCCAATAAAACCCGGAAAGTTGACAACTTCTTCCAGGGCTGGACTAAGAGCTACACTAGCAATTGACATACCAACTGTACAACTTCTATACTAAAATCCTCAAGAGCTGGATTACAAGGAATGAAGAAATCCCAAGAGCTCAACAGGGATAAAAAAGGCTGAAAACTCAACCTTGATCTTCTTCCGTGTAGTTTTAAAAAGACCAAGTTCCTGCACGGATTCAGGAACTCAGAAACGAAGGGCTTTGTAAATCACATCTTGCCAGCCGAATTCATATTGAAGCTAAACGAACCACCTAGGCCTTCATTTAGCAAAGAACCTGAACGACCAATGATCACATGAATCAGCCAAATATATTCATAAATACTACTCGACTGAACATCAATCACTAATTAATCAAATCTTATAAGAAAATGTAAAACATTCAGATCAAATTCAAAGGTATAGAACAAAAAGAAGATGTTTATGCCAACCTCTCTCTCTCTCTTGTATGGATGATGAACAAGGGCTTCTAATAATATCTTACCTTTTTAAAAGCTTTAAGGTCTCATCTATATAATTAGTAATCCTCAAAAGCTAAAATTAGCTCAAAAGAAGCCTAACCAAACAACGGCCACAAAAGTAAAGTTTCTAAGTCAACAACGTCTTTATCAAAAAGCCAAACAAACCAGGCTGGCCTAAGTATTGATCTGACCAACAAAAGTTAATTATAGATTAATCCATTATCAACAACAGCACTATCCATTGTTTATTTGCTACAGAGAAGTATCCGATCATCGAGCATTCACACTATGGAACCGCTACAGTAACAAAAAATTGGATGATCTATCTCGATCATGAAATTGATACAACTGATCATTCATGATCGGAAGAGATAACAACAAACTAATCGATTCTTCAAAGTGATCGGAATTAGAAAAAAAAAAAAACATGATTCATACCTCGGAATCAAAATCCGTGAAGCGACGAGTCAATCGACACTGATTCGATCTAATCGTCACGAACTATCAGAGAATCTGGAAAATCTTATCAAAATTTTTCCCGAGAATTCTCGAGAAAATTTGAGCGTGTGTACCCAGAAAAAGAGAGAGAGAGAGAGGCACAAACAGTATCAACTAACAGGTCTTCTTTGAACAGCGGCGAAGTTTCTGGGGATCTATTTATAGTCTTTGACCTCGCTGACTTTTAACGGAAGTTTTATGCCATCTCTAACGTCGTTAACTTTTCTCCACGGCGGATACCATATTCGTAACGGACGCGAGATCTTACTGTCTAAATTGAGAAAGATTTTAAGATTACGCTTCTACATTATCCAATCAACATTTGTTAGAAAAGCATTTAAAAGAGCATTTACTCAATGCTACTGCTCTCCAAATGCTCTCTGGCAAATGCTCTCATATGAAGCTTTTGGAAGAGCATTTGCATTTATAATTTATAATTTAAGAATAATATATAATTAGTTTATTTATTTGATTTTTAATAATATCATAAAATTATTTTTATATCCAGAAAATGAAATTTTGATTTCTAAAATAAATTTACCATATAAATATTTTTATTTTTAAAATATTATTTCACATCTAAAATATAATTTAATTATATTAAATTAATTTTATAATTTATATTTTAAATTAATTATATAAATTAAATTATATAAAATGATTAAATAAATTATATAAAATAATTATATAAATTATATTTTAAATTAATTATATAAATTAAATTATATAAAATGATTAAATAAATTATATAAAATAATTATATAAATTATATTTTAAATTAATTATATAAATTAAATTTTAAAATATAATATAATTAAATTGATCACATAAATTATATTATATTTTAAATGCGAAATATTATTTTAACATAGATATTTTAATTATAAAATTTATTTTTAAATAACATTTTAGATATAAACATAATTTTGAAATTAGTAAATAAAATAAAATAATTATATATCTTTTATATATTAATATAATATATATATTAATATATAAAAAAAAATATATATATATATATTAGAAATATATTCATTATAAATAAATATATTATATATTATATACTAATTTTAATAATAATTTTAAATAGCATTTCCATACTGCTGTACCAATCAATCTATTAAACAGTTTAGAAAAGATACAAAAGATAACGCTTTTATAGATACAACTATCTTGTTTATCTGCTTCGCCAATCAGACCCTAATAAGACGCTTTAAAAAGACCCCATTGGGCCTACAGTCTCTTGGGCCTTTGTGTAGTTTGCTTTCATTCTTTTTTAAGATTAGGTTTGGCTTGCTACAGATTCCTGAGAACCGAATATAACCGGGATACTTCACATGAACTTCACCGGTTTATTACAAAGATCTAACCCATTTTACCATAATGGTTCAAACCACCAATAATTAAAAACTTTGACAACCAGAATGTTTGAAGAACAAAGGCAGATAAACGATTCTTATTATACATTTCCTCTAAATAATATAAATTGTGATTTTTTTTTGAAGAAATAAATTGTGTAAATTAACTGAATCATGATTATTAGTTTAATATCTTTTCTTGCCGATGTGCAAACACCTTTTTAATAATTTATCTAATAATATAAATCATTATTAACCACACATTGATAGTAAAATGAAAAGTTATTAAAATTTGAATAGGCACGAGAAAAGTAATTTATATATCATGAAGAGAAAAGGAGAAAAATGTGAAAACGAAAAAAAAAACAAAGTCACTTTTTTTTAAAAAAAATTGTTTATAAATTCTCATATCCTCTGTTTCATATAGATATTATATTTCATCTTTATTGCCATATGTTATTCATCAATATATCAATTCATAATGCTTCTCCGCTTCAACAAAGGCGTTCACAAACCTAGTTGTGTGTCTGAAAAACATTGACAATTCTTAAAGTGTAGCTAGAGGATTAAAAAGTTAGTTCTTCCTTTGTTAAGATCAAAGTCATAAATCTTACTATCTAAATCTTTTCAAGACTAACAAGTAAGTGATTAAACACTCACCATGTATAAATTTGATTGATGTTGAGGCTACATAATCAAAGCGTCTGAATAGTATCTACAACTGTGAAAGAAACATCATTTTATGCTAAAACGGAATCTTTTTCACACTAAGTTGCAAAAATAAATCATGATTATTGAATCTTAGTGGAAACATGAAGAAACTGAGAAAATCATTACAAGTGTTAAGTACAAAGCATCAAGCTTTCTTGATCAATAAAAACAAAATTAACAAATGTTGTATCAACCTTTTGTATTGCAATAAACTGTTTCATACAAATAACACAAAAATGTCAACGTTATAATCGATGATTATGTTTTATTGCTAAGAAGTGTGAGAACGTCAAGATCAATCAAAATTAATAAACAGTGAACTACATCATGATGAGATAAGATTGAAAAATAATAAAAACAAAAAATATTGAAATTGACCAAAATGCATACCATATATCATTAAAAGGAACCAAATATTAAAAATATGCGTATGAACGGTGAAAAACCATATTATGAAAACATGGTCACTGCAATGGAACCATACCGAATGAGTCAAAAGTGAAAGAGAGACTAATATTGAGGTTGATAGAGCGTAAGTTCAGCTATCTACAAATTTAAGATATATCATTGGTGACATGCTATTTGAAGAAAATAATTTAATCGAATTCCTCTGGAAAAAGTTTAATTAAATCTCAAAATCTGTGTTAAAATCCATAAGAAGAGCTCTCTTCGGTTTAATGACCTGATATCAACAAACTTTACTTTATATTTTTGTTGTTGTTGTTGACGTCAATTAGGTATAGTTTTATTCGGTACAAAACTAATAATGTATTAACTGATAAACAAACTGCAAATGATTTCAGTTAATCTGGACATGATTTTTAAAACCAAACCCGAAAAATAAATTAAAAGCAATCAGTTTTGTTCGGTTATATGTTTAAATAGGTTCACATGGCATTGGGTTTATTTCTTCAAACCTAAGCTTCATACTGACCTAAAACAAAACTATACTCTAATCTCCTTCAACTTAAGATTAGATTATAAACCACATTTAAATATTTCTGTAGTTGTATTGGGAAATCACTTGTTCACTCCACAAAAAGTGAAGTATTGAAATGCAAATATATACACAAGACAAGTCCAAGATACTTCTAAAGATTTATTTATTGCAGTCATTTTTCAAAATCCTAGCTTACATCTCTGTCGTCCTCTTCACTATTTCTATACAAAAATATTTAGAAACGAAAGGATGCAAGAAATTAGGGATTTTATTTTTTCTCTGCAATCTGCATGGATAGGTT
The DNA here is from genome assembly GCA_016432835.1 of Brassica nigra. Lineage (NCBI taxonomy): Eukaryota > Viridiplantae > Streptophyta > Magnoliopsida > Brassicales > Brassicaceae > Brassica > Brassica nigra. Next base: position 6,038,252 of record CM028247.1, on the reverse strand, counting down.
TTGCAACTCCATTTCTTCGTCTTCAAAAGATGAAATAAAACTTGGAAACGTCCCGTGTATGTCCCTACATTCACCAATAGTCTTATAATCAACCCATTTGGTTCAATGCATCAATTAATCCAGTCGGTTTGGCTTGATCTGGTTACGTGTAACAGGCTAACAGCTATACCAAGAATTAAAATTTATTGAACTACTACTCAGTGTAGACTCACTTTAGATACGGTAAAGTCATGTTCTTGATGAGCGAGGGATTCTTGGACACAAAATCTTTCCATTCATCTATATCAATTTTCCCATCCTTCTTGCGGTCTGCTTCAGTAAACGCCTGCAAATATACCACACATCTCCTTACAACTTTATCACTAGGATTAAAATCTTCGGCAATAAATGGTGAATTGGTTATAGAGGTGTGAAGTGAAAAACTACCTTATCCACCATTACTTCAATTAAATCTTCGGAAAGAACAAGTTCAGACTCGTGAAGAAGCGCGATCACCATCTCTTTTAACTACACGCAAGAACAACACACACAAAGTTATGAGGAAAAATTGTAAATTAAAATCTCAAAGGTCGCAGGAAACTACTGTAAATAGACTCACTTCTTCTCGCTCGATGAATCCAGTTTGCCGTAAATCATACAATTTGAAAGCAACTGAAAATTCATGATAAAATATTGTCAGTTAAATTAAAAACAAAAAAAATAATAATAAGTACTTAAAAGATAAAAAAAAAAAAAGAATGGATATAAAGCAAGTTACATTTTATTTTCTCATGGATAGGTGCATTTGGATGGAAGACGCCTAGAGACCTGACAAACTCCCCAAACTCGATCACTCCATTTCGCTTCACATCAAATACATCAAATATCTGCGGATAACATATTATAAACACAAAACTTTATTTACATATACATATAACATGTATTAATTATAAACTTGTTGCAGATATAGTTAGTTAATACACGTACCCGATCAGCGAAAAGGTTCTTTCGGTTTCTATTTCTGAATAACGCCAGCTGAAACTCTTCCTACAACATAGCACTTTAAACTCTAAGCCATGCACGAATATAAATATCACAACAACCAAAGTAGGGGACTCTGTTTCTAGAAAGAAGAAACCTTATGGATAAGACCGTCGTCGATAATGGAGCTGCTTAGCTTCTTGAACAGTTCATACAGGGCTTCCACTTCTTCTACCGTAACTATAGTCCCACCCAATATCAAAAGGTAGAAATAAAATTAGAGTTTTCTCTAAAGTTTAGAACATGTTTTCGTAACATTTAAGAGTATGGTATATATCGATAAGATTACAAACTAAAAACTGACATGGTGTAACGGAGGCAAGAAGGTCAGGATCCTCATATCCTGGCGGTCGTATTGCATTGGTCTTCTTCTTCGACGGAGCGCACCCCATACGAACACCACCTTCTCTAAACTCTTATTAGTCTTTGCTTTCACTCTACAACCAAAAACATAAAAAATATTTGTGTTCGTAATAATAAGGTGAATTTCTATCCCTTATTGCAAAAACGTCCAAGAACACACCAATTATAATCGAGTGCAATTTATAAATTTTAATGGTAATCGACAGCTATGTGGACGATTGTTTCATTGGTTTACACATAACAAATACGTAAGATGTAGTTGGCCAAGTTACCCCATTAAATTAAATATAGTTGTAGCTTTCTCGACAGCTATATTGAGCTCTCCCAAACATCAGCTCACGTTTAATATACTAATCTCACGTTTAATATACTAATCGAATAGCCAAAACTAGAACAAAACGACATTTTCGTATTTATTCTATAATCGAGCAAGTGTTCCAATAAACAAAATAAAACCAACACAAACACAAAAACTATATATTTCATTAAGCCACGACAATGACGTACAAACAGACGTACATATAGAGATAACGTTTTCTCCTAGTTATCTTATTCGTAATAACATAGAGATAGCTTATCAGAGTCACCTATGATTTATGCATATATATAATACATTATCACAAATTGTAATCTATGCTGGTCCGCGTATATATAAATGAATGAATCCGTCAACGGATTTTAGTCAATAGTTCCAAAGATGTTAATTAAAATTGATTGGTGGGTAAGGATTTTTTGCAATTAGTAGGATATATAAAGTTTCAAATGCAATAATACAAACTACTGCTTTATTGAAAATCACGAGACTGAAACAAGATCTTGTTGCTTTATTCAGTAAGTGTAGGAAGGGAGATTATATGTGTCTTTTTAAAGAAAGTAAACTGAAAGGGGTTTAACTACACTGCTGTCTAGAGTATTTACTCTGGCACAAGCTATAACATCAGGTACGGTATATGAGGACTGTAGACATAATATATAGTCATACACTCGAACACAATATGCTTACGTCAACCAAGTTGCACCTATATAATTTTAGATGCAAGCGTTTTCATCTCGTTGTTACCTTTTCATATCTATTTGCTTGCGTGACGACAAAAAGGTTCAATATTTTGTTGACTATTCAAACGGACATGCAGCCAAGAAAGATGACTTTTGTCTATTATTTAATTTCTCTTCAAGTATTTATATAGAAAATGTCTTAAATGAAATATACAACTTGCAGGTGTTGACTTCTTATTTTATTTTTTATATATTAAATAGTTATTTTCTTGCACGGTAATCACGTAATACAAAACGTACGGCTAGTTGATTAAATTAACAATCGTTTTTTGGTAATAAAGTGATATTCAATATATTTTTAAAAGAAACAAAATAATAAAAAATTTGAAATAATAATATGTTTTAAAATAAAAATAATAATAATACCAATTTTTCATTTAAATAAAATATTGTCAATATTAAAATTCTAAATCCTAAACCATAAATATTAAAAATTAAATCTTGATAACACTAAATTCTATAGGATTTATCAAAGAGTTTAGGTTTACTCAAAGATTTAGGATTTAATAATTAGATTTAGTTTTTATTGTTTATGATTTAGAATTTAGGATTTAACAAAAATTTAGGGTTTACGTTAATAATAATAATTAATTTTTTTTGCAACTAATACTATTTTATGTTTTTTTTTTTAATATAATCTAATTTGAAAAATTCCTATTATTTTATTTCATTTTTAAATGATATCGAATATCAAATAATCAAATATTATTGGTTGGTGATAGAGTGAACCCAAAAATAGCTCAATTCGATATCCTCTACTGAACCAGATCGGATCGAGCTAGACCGAGCATTTACACCCACCCCCTCCCCATTAAATTTAATTGAACCAAACCGAATATGACCCAATTCGTACCCTTCTTCTAGTATAAAACAATTTAATTTCTATAGAACCAAACTAGCAAAACCAAATTCCATTTAATTATAAATGAAACCAGGCACTCGATTAAACTATAAACGAAAGGGCCGCGTTAACGGAATGGTTTCGTTTTTGTTTGATTTACATTGAACCGAAATTTTGGTAAATCGTATAACTAGATTCCTTGAGAAGCGGACCCACTTTTGATTCTTTTAGAGAAGAAGAAAACCCCAAAAAGGGATAAACTTCAAACTGTGAAGCATCCATATTGCATTATAAGTCAGATTAGATCCATTGAATCTGATTATGTGAAGTAAAAATGGGATGTGAGAACAAATAAAAATGCCATTTTCATTCAAAAAAAAGGAAAAGAAAAGAAAAATTGCCATTGGAAAGGGAAGACTATTTCTCAGCAGCTTCCCTTTAAAACTTTCTGTGAAATAAATATTTTCTCGGGAAGATAAAAAAAAAAAGGAAAGACAGGTGCATTCACCTAGGATCAAATTTAAAATAAGAAAAGGTAGAAAGAAAAGAAAACTAACCAGGAATGATCGTGCGAATCTGGGTTCTTCTCGCCGCTTCAGTTCTTGGATCCTGAAAACTTTTGTGTTCTGTGTGAGAAAAGAAAAGGGCAAAACAGAAGTAATTAAAATAGTGTGTTGGGCTTCGCAACACCGGTTCGGTTTTGTATCTATCCATGCGTGTTGGATAGATAGCGACGTGATGTCGGTTTTCCAAATCGTGTTTGATGTCTCTATAAAATCATTAATATCGTAGAATGGGTATATAAGATAATAGTTCTCTATCAGTCCTTCCTTTTATGACCAATTATAAAAAGTAAACAACTGTACGATATCCCACGAGTCCCACTGGATCTTTTCTCTTTTTTTTCCCCTTTTGATAGTTGTGAATACTGATTAGTGTTCTAAAATATGTTAGGTGTGAGCTAAATGGTTGGTTACTTTATAGCATCTTAATGTATATATAAATTTGTATGGTGGATATTTTAAGGAAAATATATATATACATAAATGATAATATTGTGTATAACGTTATATATAAATTAAAAAATTTATAATTAGTAGTATTAAATTAGATTTGTTAAATATGAATGGCAAACATAAGTAAGTTATTTTTAGCAAAAAAAACATAAGTAAGTTATATAGTATTTAGGTTATAATTGGACTTTGTATATGAAAAAAATTGGAGAGGGAAAAGAAATAAAAACAATAAAAAATAACAATATAAACAATGAGAAATAATTTATAATTTTCATACTAACTACTATTTAAGTTAAAAAAAAACTCAAACAACATAACACTAAAATGATATTGTAAGTTTTCGCACTAGCTGCCGAGACAAAACCATGTTTTGAAGTGTCGATGAATGTTCGGTGACATTAGTTTGCCTCAGCAGCTCATCACACACACACAAACACCCTCCCACTACTACAACTTTATTTAGAACAAAATGCTGACAAAAAAAACATTATGTTGAAACTTCTCACAGCTTATACAAGTTTTGGCTTATGTATAGAGATGCCTCATGCCTCCTACTCTTTTCTTACAGCAAAAGGACATGACAGCACTGAGACTCTACATGTGCTTACCTTTTCTTAATTTCGTCATGATCAGCTTTTCTCTGCTTTCTTAAACATCAATTTTTGTTTATGTCTCACTTTTAATTAAATAGCATTTCTTTCATTTGAAGTCGACCCATCTTTTCATTGGTTTATTTCAAATTAAACCAAAATTAGGTTGTCAAATCCCCCACTTATATCGGCCTCTTCCCTTTTTCTTTCCATTAATCTTTCTTTTAGTCGAATGGACGGATATGTTTAATCACCGAGCAGTAGAAAGGTTTTCTTTAACCATTGCCGATAAAAACAAAAAACCGAGTCTATAGCTAGGTTTGGTTAATTTGACAAGAAGTTTAAGATTTTCTAATTGGGTATTATATTATAATTTTAGTTGGGACTTCCAGAGTGAGCCGAAGCATTTTATAATTTATATAAGACCTGTTGGATTTCGTCAGCTTGTTTTGGTTAATTTGATTTTCGACTATGTCAATTTAGTTTGGTTCAGTTTGAAAATTCACTGTCAAAATTATATGCATTAATCACAATCTAGTTAATTTTGAAATAAACTAATGAAAAGATGGGCTAGATTAAATGCATTAGTAGCAACAAACAGTTTGGATATATTTTTATAAGAGAAAAAATCAAACTAAAAGTAGGGCTAGATTAAATGCATTAGTCGCAACAAACAGTACCATAAAAACCCAAGAAACTACCCAGAACACACAGAAGCAAACCGTTCATCATAACCATAACTAACCATACCAACTGGTCAACCAATGTTTGATAATCTTTTAGAGTCCGGTTCAACTCATAAGTCCTAAAGATTAACGTTCACTGACATTTTTCTTGATTAGCTTTCTCTAGAAAAGCTTTGCTGCACTCTCTATCCTTTCATTAGCCTTGTCCATCTTTTTCTCCAAATTAAGCAACGAACACCTCTCCTCCTCTATCTCCTTTTCAACCCTTCTCACTCTGTTTCTTGCTGCTTCTAAGTTGCTCCACTTCTCTTCTTCGTTTTCCCTTGCTGTTATCGGGAAATGAATCTCCGTTTTGCTGTCACAGCAAAAGAATCAAAACATCAAGTCACACATACACAAAACGCTAACTTGGAAAAGAAACAACGACATGGTCAAGTACCTGCACCGTGGGGTTATAATCTTGTTTCCTTTTGCTATAAATCCATCTAACGATACTGCACCATCACCACTGATGTGTTTAAGAGCCTCTTCAGCCTGTGCTTGGGTTTCATAAACCTGTAACTTCCTAAACAGACTATAGAACAGCGTTTCCCTAAGCCCATGACCATCATTTGTTTTGATAGTTAGCTCCTCTTCAGCCAGGTTGATCATGTTCACTGCATAGCCTTGGAAGCCCGGTATGGGATCTCCATCGGCTTGCTTTGGATCATCCATGGCTAGTTTCCTCTGAGGATCATTCTCCACAACTCCACCAATCCAGGGACTACATGTTTGAAAAAAAAAAAAGATCATCAAGAAACAACATTAGGGTATAGCAATACAAAACTTGAGCGGTACGTTACCTCGTTAGACCAAGACATACAACACTAGACCGACTGGTAATCGATCTTTCGAGCCTAGCTGCTTCGGCTTGAAGCCTGAGATCACTGTATTTTATAAGTCTTGAAGATTTGCATACCAAAGCTAGCATGTCTTCTCCCAAATACTCAGACAATACCCTGTCATATACTCATACCCAAGTAACATAAGATACTGAAGTTTTTGTCCAAAGTTTAGACAATGTGATCAACTCTATAGATTGATGTTACCTGCTGAGGGAGGTTGAGGCAACTGAACCAAGAAGCGCTACAATGCCAAACACTCCTTGCTTAGACAGAAGCAGAGACTTTGGAGCAGGAGAATTTCTGTATAAAGAACAGAAAACTGATGCATCAGTGTTAGGATGCTTCTCTTCTATGTGTTTCATCATCGATTCCTTGGTTGATAGACACTCTGGGAACGACACACCGATAGGCTCCAGAGAAGCTGAGATGGAGGAACCATGAATGAGACTATGTTTTAATAGACAATATGTGAAGCTCTTTTAAACAACTACTAGTTACCTTGCAAAGCACTCAACTCTTGCACAGCCTCTTCTTGTTTAGCTTCCAAACACTTGAGACGCTCATTTACTTCTAATATCCTCTCACTGTAACTATTGAGCTTTTCTTTTAGTATCTGCAGAGGAAAAGGAACATTTTCGAAACGAGGAGGTGAGGCAAGAACTTGGAACACAAGTTATAAATCAATACATATTTTTTATGAGTGAAGCTTCAATTGGTAATGATCTATACATACCTCAGTGTAATCATTCAACTGCGCCATATCCACAGGGGCAGTTTGGCTACTGATAGCGGACGACATTTTTCTAAAGGACAAAACTCTAAACTGTGGCTGTGATGATGGTGTCTGTTGAGTTGGAGTCACCCATGGATTTGTAGTTGAACCGATCTTTGATTGAGGCGTTAAATATATCCTTGGATCAGGCTCATAACTACCAACCTCATCTCTTTCAAATGTTTGAGCAGATGTTAGCTGAATCTGAAAAATTAAGAGAAGATGCTATCACCAACATGCATTTAACTTCTCATTGGTAGAAACATATTTCAATAGATAAATTACTACCTTTAAGTTCATATGAAGCTCAGGATGCCTAGAATGGAAAACCTTAAAAGAGAAGACACCCTCAGTCTCAGGTAGGGCAAGAGAAGTGATTTTGCAGGAGCCATGAACAAAGGCATATCTGATTGTACTATCAACCCTGCTTGACCTGGATTCAATGCTCAAGGTGTGGGAACAGTTGGATTTTTCGTCATCGTTGAAACTAGTATCCATAATACCAACTGAATCCGTCACTATGAATATGAGATTCGTAAGATTTGTACCAGCAGTACAGTACTCTGGGAGCTAATCGAAAAAAAAAAAAACTTGTCAAGTGTTTAGGCATAGAAGATTAAAGACAAAATAGCAGAACAAGGGAGAGATAAACTCAGTTACAGATATATTACCTCTGTTAACAGCCTGAGCTCTCTTATCTCAACTTGAGACTCTTTCTTGAAGATCTCTTTCTTGCCAGACATAATAGCGAGTGATACTACAGAGATCACAAAGATATTAGACAACCAGAAGATCTCTTCATTACATCTTACACAACAAATGGCACCAGTTTTTACCGGGTTTCCCATAGCCTGCTGTGACTCTGAGAATTCCAGATAGATCAATGCAGCCATCACTATCAACCTATGAAGTGATCAAATGAAACAAGTTACTAAACTCTGTCTGCTTGTTCTGTATCTATCATGTACATGCAAAACTTTGGTCATTGATTCATCTTTTAATTAAAAAACTGAAGTAAATAAGCTTCTCGCACCTTTTGGTCTAAGCCCATCGAGTCTTGGATACAAAAGCCATTCAGACAAATCGAAACAGTGGTACCTTCTGCAACATGGTTATTATATCCATCGAACATCTGCTCAAAATTTAGTGTACTCAGCTTCATTTGATTAAGAGACGCTTTACTTAAAAAGTTACATGCATAGACTGTTATTGTATACATACCTCCAATATGTAGTTTTCAACAGTAGAATCCGGAAGCAAGTTTTCCAAAGCCTGTGGATTGTTCTCGACAACATACTTCAAAGGCCCAGGTTTAACTGAAATACAAAAAAATATAAATCTACACAAAAGTCATCTTATAAAATAATGTTATTTTGTATCAAGTTACTTCAGTTTTACAGAACAGACAAATGAATAATTGTTTCTATACAAATTCAAAGCAAAAGTCTTACCTTCACAAGCAACTGAGACCGAAAATGGTTCATCCTTTGAGCTGATTTCTAAGGTTGCTTTATAGTCTGGTCTAATGTGATCTAACCCATCAGTCTTAACGAGCATATTCTGCATTAGTTTAAGAAAATTAATACACTACAACACCAGAGGCTTTGTATATAGTATCTATCTACCCTCTCTTAATAGCCAAAAATGTAGTCATAAGTCATAGCATTAGAACTTAGATACCTTGAGCTTGAGAATTCCACTCTCAACCAGGTTGGCCTCAATCTTGTAAATCGGGACTTCGAAATCTAGGCCTGCTTTCAGTTTAACTTCCAGACTTGGAACAGAAGTGAATGGTATCTGATTCTCATACTCATCTAAGCAAGTGATAGATAAAGGTGGAAGACACGATCCCACCCTGTAGATACACAGTTATTATGGATCAAAAGAAGGATGTAAAATGTAAGTGAAGAAATGTCTGACATGCAGTGCATAGTTATGAGTCTTACCTAACACTAATGGTCTCCTGATTACCACCAAGTTTCCAACTTCCCACCTTAGAAGATGGTTTAACGATCACCTTCTTATTACAAGTAATTGAATTTCCCTGAAATAAAATGTACATCGGTTAGACTAATATGAAATCTTGTCGAAGTTTAAAATGGCATGTATATATGTTTACTTACAACAGAGAAACTGAAAATGTAAGTGCCAGCTTTGTTGAACAAGTGTGGGATCTTGGACTCAAGTGGAAAGATGTAAAGACCATGAAACCCTCCACGGATAGCAGGAAAACATCGTTCGGAATACAAAGGTTGCGCAGCCTTCTCCCTTGATTTTATATTTGTGCCTTGTAGTTCTACTTGCATGAGCATCTCACCATCCATCTTCACAATATGTTTCTGATCCAACTTTTTGGACAGCTTTGAAGATGTGTATCTAGCAGGTCGAACAACTGCAACAATCTGTTGTGGTGGAGTTTGTCCAGCACACACGGATTCACCAATAGTTGTTTCCTGTAACATAATGATCGAAACACAAGTGCTTAGATTTCATGGAAACAAACATATCGAGATTGTGACTTAACATCCCTACCCCATTTAAGTTCAGTGCCCTGCAGTCTTTCTCATCCAGCAAATCAATCTTTGATGGATCCTTTTCTTTTTGCTTGACAAGTTTTCTGTTCCATTCATTCTCATCTAGAAGCACACACTGCACAAAAACCACATCTCAGAATGATGTTACAAGAGCATACATACAGAGGAATAGAAAAGGTATGGTTTCAGGGTTCAGCTATTGACCTTTTCAGTGTCTATAATACTGATTGGGAAAGATGAAGATTTTCTAATTTCCAATTTTGAGATTCCTTTTATGGTTGAAAGCATGCATCCCTCTTCCTCAGAGAAATTGATTTGCCTACATTACAAAAAAAGAAGTCAGAATACAACTTATGTCAGATCACAGAAGTAGTTTGAATCAGTCACCTGCATATAATCCGAGCATCACCTGCGTAGAAGACACATTTGAAAGAATTCAATCCACAATGACTACAAAGAAAAAACATGATCCTCATTTGTAGTAGAGACAGTGTACTTCACCTCCTGTTTCATCCTCAAAGTTTTCTAAAAGGAAGTAGTCAATGGTTGCATAGACATCGTTCTTGTGAACTCCTGCACATGCTCCTTTCATAATCCTGATCTTCTGTCCACGTTCCCATGTCTTCCCTTTTCTCTTCATTACCTTGTGCACCCTCACAGCTAGAGCTCAAAAAGAATTTCAGTTACAAATGAACCACTTTTTATATATTAGATCCATAAAGTGATTGGGGCGAAACATACCTTCACAATCATGAGAAATGCAAAGAGCTTTCTTATCCAAAGAATCAAAAATAACGGTTGCTTCATCTTCACCCAAAGCATCTTCTTCATCATATGACTTATGCATCTTAAGAACCCAGTCGTGATAACTCTGCTCCACTTGCCCATAAGTCAAACTTTTTCCTTCTTTATGAATCACCATACTGACATCTGTAAAATCAAGAGGCAAGAGTTAAGTCTACTCTTGCAGTCACTAGACTAATTAATTGATTTTTTTTTTTTTGTAACTCACCGTTATACTTCTCCTTTGATTTACTACCAAAGTTTTTCAGAGCCACAGAGAAAAGATTTTGGCTTGCAAGATCAGTCTGCAAAAAACATGATTAGTAATCAAACAAAGATGGAACTAGTTGGAGGGTAGTGTTTAAGCTCACCTTTGAGGGTGTTGGGACAAAACCAGCATCCAAATCTACAACCACCACGAATAAAACATACAATCATAAAACATATTATGAAAAGAAGCATGTATATATAACTTAACATACCGACAAAACATTTCACTCTTTGGCAACATTTTCGAAGAGTAGAGGCTATGGCTCCTCTTTCCATGAACGGAATTGATGCCTACACAGAAAATAGCACTGTTGAAAAACTTCTATGTCTAACAGAAGAGAAGAGTAGAGATGACTAACCCAAGGGATTTCTGGGAGTAAACGGCCAAGCCTTCTTACTGAAACACGACCAAAAGTTTGGAAGCTTTCAGAAACTTTGTATCCTTCCTTCTCTAAGCTTTCCATAATTATATCAATGCTCTCTTTCCCCTGCAACATGCAAAGTTAAGAGAGCTCACAAATTGTTCAGTAACCAAAGAGGTCAGGGTTCACTTCTTTTGAAAAAGATTGTCATACGTGGACGATTGGAAAATAGACAAACTTGAGACGAGCGTTTGCCTCTTGTGATGTTCCTGCATGACAGACAATGAGATGAGTTTACCTACCACATGATGAAGCAAAAGCAGCCTTACGCAACTTAAACCGTCCCAAGGTTTTAGTACCTTTTCTTTTTTCGCAGAATCGAATCTGAAACCAAAACTCTTCACCCTTGGAGTTTAGGTTGGTGGTGGCAACCTCTCCACCCACTATCTCAGTTAAATCCTCTCCATGGACCTTGAAAATATTCGAAAAAGAAAAGAGATAAAGCAATGAATATGTAACTAATAGCACGAAAACAAAATTGATATTTGTATCTAACCTGAAACTCAACAGGCCTCAGAGTCCTTCCTGTTTTAGAGACTTCATCACACTACAAGGTTGACAAAAGTAAAAAAATGAAATCATTACTCCGTCCAAGAACCACCAGAATAAAGAGATTAGTTTATTATATAATGTTAGTAGTCTCAGCTTAACAATTACCTGGATGTAAGGAAAATAAATATCCTTAAGTCTGCACTGAAGTTGATATATCTCTGGGATCTTACATTTCCATTCAAAGATCTCAACCTAGAAATGAAACAGAATACACAGTTGCAGATAAGCATATGCCCATCTTAACTTGCAGATTCAGGACTTTTAAGTATTAAAAGTAGATGATATAAGTTACCTTTGTGAAGCTTCCATGAGGAGATAACTTCATTTCCTCGTCCAAAGGATCCCTCATTCCACCGTCGACCTTTACAGAAAAAGATGTTAAATCCACTGTTTAAGGACATTGACTTAAACAAGTAATAAGAAGCTAAACTGAGTTGCGAGATGATTGTATGATAAATAACCTTCCAGTTCTTTCCGGAGGTAGAACGGTTGTCAATCAATGCTTCTTTATTGAGTTGTAGGGTGAATACTTTGTTGGACTGTTTCGTCTTTGAAGACACCAAAGTACGCCTAAACCATGCAAGTATCAAATCAAGTGAGCTAAATGCACATAGGGAAAGGAACATTAATCGGTGAAACACGAGGAGAACTCTTACCTTCCCAAATGCATACAAGCATATGCACCTCCATATCCAAACATCCCAAAGAATGGCTACATTGCATAAGATTTGAATCTTCATCAGTATTACATCTTCTTGTGTATTAAGATTGATGCAAGCAGAAAATGTTCTGAGTTTTCTTAGGCATAGTTAGCTACCATAAGGTATGGTGGTTTGCCTCCAATAGCTTTGGATTTGTAGGACCTATGTATTGAAGCTCCTATCTTCCCCCTGCACATTTTTGACAACAAACAAAATGCTCAAAATTGTAGTATCAACTTAAGCAAACAAGAACATCTTATGTTTTACAAGTTGTCTCAGTAATATTAGTATTTAGTAACAACAACATCTTCCATGTTCTAAAAGGCCTCACCACTTAGCAATAGAGTTTTCCTTGCTACTGTCCATTCCAGGTCCAGAATCAAAGACTGAAATTCGATCTTCAAGAACATCCACACTGCAAGGGAAACCACATGAATCCAAAGATAAAACTCAAGTTGGATCATATGACCTCTTATGACAAGAACAAACCTAATCAGTCTTCGATTTCCAGGGGAACAAGACCACACAGCTTGCAAAGAATTATCCTGTTAAAAAAATGAGCAACATGAAAATTAGAGTTCTTTATGAGAAAATCTTATCTTATCAGGTAACTATAACAGAAAAAAAAAAACACTTACAATCAGATCCGCAAGAGCTGTCTCAAAGCTATAATTTTCAGGTAGTTCTTTAAGCATATCAGTATCAGGAGTCAAATCCCACATATTCTGCAAAGAACAACCAAGAATATAATCATCATCACTGAAACAAAGTTAAAGGAGTCAATGATATACATACATATATAAAAACTAAATAATAATAATACTAACCTCGTACATAATGGAAGCTTCACCAGACCCATCCTAATCCATAAAAGTTGATTCAGAAAATCATAATTAGCCGAATCAACACATCAGAACAGATCAAATGAAAGCAACAAAAGGAGATTAAACAAAAAAAAAAAACTCACATCAAGACGTAGTATATTGCACAAATCAGGCCTAAAAGTCTCAAGTCGAACCATTCCTCTAATCTTTTCACCGTTAAAGTCAAGATAAGATTCAGCAGCCAGATCCCAATCAATCTGTTTCCTCTTCTTTCCTGACAATACACAGCTCTTCCGAGTTTTCTCATACTCGTCTTTAACCAGATTAACAAAATTCCTCATCGACACTTCACGTTGTGGGTTAGTAAGTGTGAGTGTCACACTTGTGCCGTTTGGTAAAAGAATCTTGAGTTTGTAAAACTTGTCTTCTTCTTCCTCATCATCATCAACTAGAACCAGTGCTCTCTTGAGCGGTTTCCGGTTACTCATCTGAAATACAAAGGCATGAGAAAGCCTACAAAAAAAGAAGAAGAAAACTTCCACGGTGAAGTAGAACAGAAACTATAATTTACCTTTTAGAGGGGAAAAGGCAGAGAAAGAAGTGTAAAACGCAACCAGATGAGAAGAAGAAGCAGAGGACGCGAGAGAAGATGAAGAGAAGTGAGAGTGAGAGTAAGTGAAGAGTCACCTTTATAAAGACTTATACTACTACACGCTTGCATGCACCACATTTTTAAAAAATAAAATTTTCAGAAACAAAAAAAATGGGATTATATTGGCTTTTTAATTGGTGCTCTGTTTCCCAAGAGAAGCAAACTATTAGTATTTACAAAAGTATTCTAGAGCTTTCTGCACTTTCGGAAAAAACCCCTAACTTCATGAGTTACCCAAAATTAACATTTCACATAGCGTTGCTCCTGCTACTTTTCAACTTTGACTAGGAAATTTCTTTATTTACAGAATCACATGATGTTTTGATGTAGCAGAATCTGATTTTTCTTGCAGCATACATGAGAGTCTACTTTAAACAAAAAGCTTATATAAACATGAGAACATAGAGAGTGAAGCAAACAACAAAAGGAGATCAGATTCACAAAAGATAAGCCCTAACCGACACAATAAACAAGATCCAAGTTTCATTATCTAAAACTAACACCAAAGGGCTCTTCTTCATGTCCCATTTAACGTTTATATGTCCTGAGACTCAGCCATGGCTGTGAAATGCTCGTACTTCTTCGTTGCCTTCTTCAGCTTTTTCCCTATCTTCCTCAACAAACTTTCCTCCTCAGCTATCTCCTCCTCACGCTCTCTCTTCTTCTCCCTTGTTATTTCCAGCTTGACCAAAGTCTTCTCGTGGTTCTCTGGTACTGTTATTGGGAAATGAATTTCCGGAATGCTGACAACCCAAAAAAAAACATAATAAGCAAGGATCAGTTTCAACAGTCATAATAAATAACCAAAGGCAGATGAAAATCGAGGTAGAAAGCGCCCGTACCAGTATCCAGAGAACATATATCGATCTCTTATTTTGATATCACCATCTAGAGACACAGCATCTACACCACTGAGGTAAGGAAGGGCTGCTTCAAAATCTTTTCCGGTCTCGTACACTTGCAAGTCTCCAAAAAGTCCATAGAAGAGTGTCTCTCTAAGCCCGTGACCTGAGGTTACTATATCCAGGTCCCCTAAAGCCAGCTCGATCATGTTCACAGCGTAACCTTTGAAACCTGGTATAGGATCTCCATTGTCTAGGCAAGGGTTAACGATGGCTAATCTCCTTTGTGGATCATTTTCCACAAGTCCACTCCAAGTTCTACATGTTTTTTTTATGAGCACCAAACAACAGTTAGCTAAGCAAATTGTATAAGAAATTAGCAACCAATCCGAAAAACAAAGGAGGAGTCCAGATTACCTGGTTGCATCAAGACAAATAACTTGCGTAGGTTTGGTTATGGGTCGTCCGAGCCTAGCTGCTTCAGCTTGAAGCCTCAGGTACTCAGCACAGCTTGGTCTGTATTCTGATGATTTGCATACCAGCGCAAGCATTGTGTCTTTCCCCAAATATGCAGATAATACCCTGTCGTATCAAATAACTTGAGAAATTGAAGATTCGTCCCAACTGTAGACTCTGATCAGGAGAAAAAAAAAACACTTTGGTTAAATTGATGTCACCTGCTTAGTGAAGTGGAGGCAACTGAACCAAGGAGGGCTACAATGCCAAACACTCCTCCTTTTTTTGACAGAATCCAAGACCGCGGAGGCGGAACCTTTTGGGTCGAATAACAAAAGACCGATGCTGCAGTGTCCTGATGCTCCTCTTCAATGTGTTTCATCATTGAGTCTCTTGTAGATAGGCATTCCGGGAGCGCCTCACAGATAGAATCCAGAGAAGCTGACATGAAATTTACTTGAACAAGTTAGAGAGGTTTAGAAATTTGTTAAAATGAGACGATGATCTAACAGAAATTGTCGAACTTAAAAATGCAAGCAATGTTTTACACACCAAATGAATGGGATAGTGTTTGAAACACCAAAAATATAAAAGTGAAAAAGGATCATCAAATGCACAGCTTCAACCCTCATTATAGATATCAAAACTTCAGGAAAAATGACAATCTTAAAACCAAGATAGTAGTTACCTTGCAAAGTGATCAACTCTTGCTCGGCCTGTTCTTGTTCAGCCACCAAACGTTTTAGGCGCTCATCTACGTCGTCTTGCTGTGCCTTGTATGTACTGAGTTCTTGTTTTAAACTCTGCAGGAAAAAGAGACATTTGTCGACACCGTTCAGATGAACTTGTAATACAAATATTAGATCAAGTCCAGATATTACTTTCACCACGAGATAGATGAAACGAAATGATCAATATCTGTGGCATTAATGGTGATAATCACATTCATACCTCAGTGTACTGCAGTATATCTATCAGGCCAGTTGGGCAATTGTGATCCAAAGACGGTGACCTAATGGCTAAAACTCCAAACTGTGAACATGGAGTTCGTTCCAATCCTAAACTGGGAGTTGGAGTCACCCCTCGACTTGTGGATGAAGCCATCCCTGATTGAGGTGTTGGAGTCACCCCTCGACTTGTGGATGAAGCCATCCCTGATTGAGGTGTTGATGCCATCCTTGAGTAACGTGTTGAACACCCAATGTCATCTCTATCAATTGTTGGTGGAGGCGTTATTAGAATCTGAACAAGAGAAATCAGTGTGACTTAACATGAGCATGAACTGAATATCGCAATATATAACTCAATTCACAAATTACCTTTAAATCCACATGAAGCTCAGGATACCGAGAATGGAAAACCTTGAAGGAGAAGATACCCTCGGTCTCAGGTAGGGAAAGAGAAGGAATTTTGCAGGAACCATGGACAAAGGCATATCTGATTCCACTCTCAACGCTGCTTGAATCAGATTCAACGCTCATGAAGTGGAAACACCTGGATTTTTCGTCATGATGGATACTAGTATCCGTAGAACCATCTGAATCCGTCACTTTTAAAATGAGGTTCGTAAGATTTGAACCGGCAGTACAGGACTCGGGCAGCTGATTGAAGAATACAATTTCAGAATGAGAAGTAAAGTATGCAGGAAGAATATTATTGCACCAAAAGAATATTTTTACCTCTGTTACAAGCCTTAGCTCTCGCTCCTCGATTTGAGACTCTTTCCGAAAGATCTCTTTAGAATCATCAGACACAACAGAGAATGAGACTGTCGAAAACAAACAAAAACACTATCAGAAGCAGAAGATAATTGTAGAAGGGGATGACGCCAGACAAATATAGAGATTGAGAAGATCATGTTACCATGTTTTCCATAGATTTCTGTTACTTTGAGAATGCCAGAGAGATTAATGCAGCCACGGCCATCAACCTATCCAATTGATCAACAAAGTTATAAGAGTAATTGAAACCAAAACCCAAACCATGTAAGAAACTGCGTCATCGACATACAATGGCAAGAAAACTGTATATTACATAAGACCCACTCAAAAAGTCAGACAGAATCCTATACATTATAAGATCAAGCTTATCACACCTTACGATTAGCGCCCATCCAATCTTCTATACAATAGCCATCAGTGTTTATCAGAACACTGGTCCCTTCTGCAAGGTGGTTACTGAATCCATCGAACATCTGCATGAAAATTATAATCAACTTGAATTGAACGAAAACCTGATCACTGTATAAACAATGTGCATAGACATACAAAATGTACCTCCAGAATCAGATTTTCAACAGTAGAACCTGGAAGCAAACTTTCAAAAGCCTGAGGATTATTCACTACAACACGTTTCAGAGGCCCGGGGTTCACTGAAACAAGAAAAAAAATTTGTTTAAAGGAGAATAATATTCATAAAGACTTAACCAGTAACATGGAATTTTAGCTTACATTTACAAGCAATCGAGACACATAAAGGTTTGTCTTGTGCGCTTATCTCCAGGGTTGCATCATAATTTGGGCTGATCTTGTCTAGTCCATCAGTCTCCACGAGCATTTCCTGCATTAGGTTGAGAACCACGAAATGAACTTTCAGACAATTTTTAACTGTCTTTAGTAATCTATAGTCGCCTAACATTAACCATGGAATATACCTTGATCATGAGAGTTGATCCTCCATCTATCAGGTTGGCCTCAAAGGCATTAATCTTGAGTTGGAATCCAGTGTTGGCTTTCAGTTCAACTTCCAGGCTTGGAACAGAAGTGAACTGTATCTGATTTTCAAACTCATCAAAGCAGGCAATACCGAAAGGTTTTAGACACGAACCAACCCTGTAGAAACACAATTATATTGATCAAGTTCGACATTCCAAAATTTCAGGTAAAAGAAAAGTGAAAAAGGTTTGATGTGTATATTATATATGCCATTTCTGAAGAGTTTAAGAGTCTTGCCGAACATTCCACGGCTGGGGGTCCAGACTATCATCAAGTTTCCACTTTGCTGCCTTTGAAGAAGGTTTAACAACAACCGTTCTGTTGCACTTTATCGAGTCGCCCTGAAGGTAAAGTGTTTGGGAAATCACATTACATGATTACTCCGAAAAAAATTAACTGGCAGAAAGGAAAATTACTTACGATAGAGAAAGAAAAGTTGTAAGTGCCAGCTCTCTTGAAGAGGTTCGGAAACTTGGAGCCAAGGGAGAAGATGTAAAGACCACTAATCCCTTTACAGGATGTAGGAAACAAGCGCTGCGAACACACGGATTTGGCAACTTTAGCACTTGATTTCGTATTTGGGTCTGCCAGTTTTATCACCATGACCATTTCTCTGCCCTCCATATTAACGATATGCTTCTGGTCCAACTTCTTTGACGGTGTAACAGATGTGAAGCATGCAGGTCGGATAACAGCCACAATCTGTTTCGGGGGAGCTTTCCCAACACGCACAGAAACTGGTAGTTCCTGTAACATATTGACATAGAAAACGTTACTTAGGAAGTTGACTTCAAACTCTTAAGTAAATATTGACACGTTCTTACCCCATCAATGTCCAACTCTCTGCAATCCCTCTCTTCCAGTAAATCAATTTTTGAAGGTGCCTTTTCCTGTTGCTTTTCAAGTTTTCTAGTCCATTCGTCAGCATCTGCATGTAGGCACTGTACAAAAACGTTTCTCAGATTGAAATCCTACGCTGTATGCAGAAGAGGAGAACAATAAAAAGAAATAGTTAAGTGGTTGACCTTTCCAGAGTCAATTATAGTAATCGGCAAAGATAAAGACTTCTGAAGTTCCAGTCTCCAACTTCCATCGACCAATGAAAGCTTGCATCCTTCTTTCCCAGGGCAATCAATAGGCCTAAAATTAAAGCTATAAGACACAGAGCTTCCAAAAAATACTCAGAACTAGTCAGATGGAAGGAAAAAATCACCTGCATAAAATCCGAGTATCACCTGCTCAGAAAACATTATAAAAAGCAAGCTTTAGCCACAGCGAGTACAGAACATGATTTCGTTTAAAATGAGGGTGGAGATGGTACTAACCGCCTGCTTCGTCCTCAAACCCTTCTATTAGAAAATAGTCAATGGTAGCATAGATATTATTATTGTGAACCCCAGCATACGCTCCTCTTAAAATCTTTATATTCTGGCCACGTTTCCACGTCTTTCCATTTCTCTTAACTACCTTGTGCAACCTCACAGCTAGATCACAAGAGCATCGAAAGTAATTAGCACCCAAATTAGACACGGAGAGGAACTTGCAAATATGGAAAAAAAAAAGTCGTTAAAGAGAATCCTCTAGCATGTTTCTATTACAGCATCATGACAAGTAAGAAAATCAATCTAAAATCAACTAACCAAATTAGACAAGGAGATATAATAAAATGTTTAGAAAACATGAACTTTGAGGTGATAGCTTTCCAAACAAAGTTTCTTTATCATCTATGAAAGCTAATACATACCATCACGCAAAATGCAAAGAGCCTTTTTATCCAAGGACTCAAGAACGAGAATCGCTTCATCTTCACCCGACGTAGCCTCTTCATCATGGGCATCATGCATCTTCATAACCCAATCCTGATAATTCTGCTCCAGTTGTGTGATGCCGAGTGGTTTCCCTTCTCGGTGAATCACCATTTTGACATCTGCAAAACAAGAATTCATTCTAATCTTAAGTACCAAAAGAAGAGGAAGTTTGCAGAAGGACTTCAAAGATTAAACTGACCAGTATCCTTCTCCTTATCCGTCGGTTTACTACCGAAGTTTCTTAGAGCCACTGAGAAAGGATTTTGGCTTGCAAGGTCGGTCTGTAAAAAGCATGTGCGGTGACCAGATGGTAGTGTACTAAATACTTAAAAGAATCTAGGATAGTTTTTAGCTCACTTTGGAGGGCGTTGGACTAAAACCAGCATCCAAATCTGCAACCAAGGAGTGTACACATTCATCAAACAACAATACACCAGAGGTGCATATACAATTGAATATGCATGAGCACTTCGTACCGATAAAGCATTTTACTCTTCGGCAAGATTTTTGCAAAGTAGACGCTCTGAAACCTTTTTGCATAAACGGTATTGAATCCTACACATAGTTATTGGTAAAATAAAGAAGCTCTTTTTTCAAGCACATTTGAAGAACTTCATGTCCTACACTGCTACACACCAATAGTAAGCATGCTAATGGTGACAAGAAAAGACTAACCCAACGTACTTCTGGAAGTAGACGACCAAGCCTTCTTATTGAAACACGACCAAAAGTCTGGAAGTTTTCGGAAACTTCGCATCCTTCCTGTGCTAGTCCATCCAAAATTTTCTCGATACTTTCTTTTCCCTGTAGAGCATATAACGTGTTCAGTTAAAAAGAAAAGGTGACCAAAGGTAATGTTTGCTTCTTCAGAAAAGACTGTCATACCTGGACGATTGGAAAATAAACAAATTTGAGGCGAGCATTTGCCTGTTGAGGTCTCCCTGGAAGATCCAAAAAGACATAAATTACAAACTGTTGTTAATTTATCCAATTCACCGCAAGCAGAATATCTCTTTGTTAGAAGACACCAACACAATTTACCGAAGCTTATGCTACCAAATATTGAAGCCCAGCCAGCTGGGACCTGAAGAAGGGTTTTTACCTTTTCGTTTTTCACTTGTAAGACTGAATCGAATCTGAAACGAGAATTCTTCACCCTTGGAATTTAGGTTGGTAATGGCAACTTCACCACCTGCTATCTCAGCTAAATCTTCTCCACTGACCTGGAAAAGTAATACATAGCTACTTAGGCAAATGATACTCTTAGTAATACAAACGAGGAAAACAGTTATTTAGTCAATGATAAAATGACAAACCTGAAACTCTACAGGTCTTTCAGTCCTCCCAGTTTTGGAAAGTTCGTCACACTACAGGTTGATAAAGCACATTAAAACAGCAGTGTGGTATTTGATTAGAACCAAGACAAATGCTCAAAGGAAGGACTATTAAAAAACTTATATTAGCGAACAGAAATTCATGAATTTTCCCTATTTTATAGCACAATACTTTGAAGCATCATTGGACAAGAGTAGACAGTAATGTACTCTGGTGAAAATTAACATTCTACAGAAACCTAAAAACCGATCAACAAAACTCCAAGCAATAAACACGTATTATGACATACGGTATTATTGATAGCCTAAGAATACCTGAATGTAAGGAAAGTAAATATCCTTAAGCCTGCACTGTAGTTGATATATTCTGGACATGTCGAATTCTGATTCAAATATCTCAACCTAGAAATAACAAAGAACAGGAGTATCAGATCAGAATTGATAACATATCATAGACTCATAACAATAAATGTGAAAAGCTGAAAACCAAATGATGATATATAGGGCGAAAGCAAGAAATTTGATCATTAGGGTAACACTAAGTTGTGCAGACTTTCTCTGTACCACACATACGTAATACTTCGGAATAACCAAGATGGACAGTCTTGGTAACAAACTATTGACATACCCTTGATTAAAAGGGAAAAAAATTCGAGAAATCAAACTAGTTCAGAAACAAGAAAGCCCGTCTCAGAGATAGTGAACAACTCCGAACAACAAAACTGAATCTATAGGTAAAAACATATTTCAAAGGATTATATCTTCGGCTATATTTGCTTCTGCATCTCTAATAGCATGTACTATGTCACGTTTTTCATAACAAGGATATGAAATTTAGAAAAAAGAGTGAACCTTTGTGAAACTTCCATGACGCGATAACTTATTTTCTTCCTCTGTCGGGTCCCTCATGCCACCACTAGTCTATACAATTCGGAATTCAGTATTTAGGAAACGTTGGCAACCACCAGCAACACAGAATCCAAAATTTAATAAATGATGAATCATATTACCTTCCAGTGTTTTCCTGAGACTGAGTGGTTGTCAATCAAAGCTTCTTTCTCGTATAGCAAAGTGAATACTTTCTTGGACTCTTTCGTCTTAGCAGACACCAAAGTACGCCTGATAAAGGAAGAGAGTTAAACGCAACAAGATAATGCAGAAGATCATAGGTTGACTAAAGAGAAGCTGAAGTTTCACCTTCCCAAGAACATACAAGCATAAGGACCTCCATATCCAAACATCCCAAAGAATGGCTACATAGAAAAAGAGTGAATCTTCTTCAGATCAGTAAAACAGCAGGTAGTGATATAAAAAGGTATAGCAGATCAGTAAAATAGCAGGTAGTGATACAACAAATAGTCCAAACTGACATATTTTAAACCAATGTGCTTTAATTATCCATCAAATATTTTAATCACAAAACTTTATAAATTGCAAGAGGAAAATGAACCTAAGCTATTTTCCACTAGTGAGTTACCTTAAGGTATGGTGGTTTGCCTCCAATAGCAAGGGTCTTTTCAGATCTATGTAATGAGCCCCCTATTTTTCCCCTGCACAATGAAGAATCTTCAAGTTAACACCAACAAATAAAACCTGCAGAATCAAACTGAGGAAACAAAACTTGATTTGCAGTATCAATCTTATTAATACATAAATCATGTGAAGTTGTTTACTTGTATGTTCTGTAGAACAGTTTCTCAGTTCATAATCATAACTCAATAGCCACCCCTAATATTCGTATGAAAATCCCATATCTTCCATGTTTTGACAGCATTTGAATGAAATTGAAGAAGAAACCTCACCATTTATCAATAGCATTTTCCTCACTACTGTCCATTCCCCTCCCAGTATCAAAGACTGAAATCTTATCAGCAGAAACATCCACACTGCAAAAACAATCACATTAATTGAAGGATCACACTCAATATTTTGTTCATCTAACCTCTAATGACAAGTACAAACCTAATCAGTCTTCGCTCTCCTGGGGAACAAGACCACACAGCTTGCAAAGAATTATCCTGTGATACAAACAACATGAGCACTCGAGTTCCATATCAAGAATAAATGAACAACTTAACACACACAGTCAAACCAAATTTCATCTTCTTATCCTGGGAATATTTACAAACTCTGGAACAGATGCATACCCCAATTTCATTAACAGCTCCAGATAAATAATGTAAAACTCATATTAGTAGTTGACACAACAAGGATAAGATATTGTCACCGGTTTAACACGGCACAATGTCCACTTTGAACAAACACAAACACACATGAATTTTCCATAAGGCATTTCACCTTTTAACTCAATAATACTGAAACACTTACTATTAGATCCGCAAGAGCTGTCTCAAAGCTATAATTTTCAGGTAGCTCTTTCAGAAGATCAGTGTCAGGTGTCAAATCCCACAAGTTCTGCAAAACCAAGAGTGAACCTTCACATACCAACCTAAGGAGACAAACATACAGCAAATGTTTATGTTTCGGAATAGTAATGCTGACCTCATACATGGTGGAACTCGCACCAGAACCACCGTCCTGATCCAAAAGTAGACAAAGAGAACATCAGAAAACAAGAAGACAGGGATTCATGAACAAAAATTCCACTTTTGTCTGGTTACTCTCATGAAACAAAGAAACTCACATCAAGACGTATTATGTGGCACGAGTTGGGCTTGAAGGCAGCAAAGCGAACCGTTCCTTTCATTTTTCCACCATCTGACTCAAGATGGAACTTTGCGCCCAAGTTCCAATCAACCCTTATCTTCTTGGTCATCAAGAGACAGTCTTTACGAGCTTTTTCGTACTCCTCCTTCACCAGGTCGACGAAACTCTCCATGGGCATCTCAGGTCTTGGGTTAGTGACCGTGAGGGGCACACTGGTTCTGTTAGGTAAGAGGACCTTGAAGTTGTAGACTACATCATCCTCATCATCCTCATCTGGAATCAACGCTCTCCTGACCAATCTCCTAGAACTCATCTGAAATGTGAAAGATCGGATTCAACATGGAAACAGAACATGTAAATCAACGACTAAAAAGAGCAACGAGTAAAAAAAAAAAGTTACAAACTTTCTTCCTTGTTTGTAAATTTCATATTAAAGTAACTTATGTACCGTGTGTTTCGCCTAACGATTATCTCCGAGAAACCAACAGGACCTGAGAGAAGACGAGAGCGAATCAGAACGAGGAAGAGGAACAAAACCCTAAAATAAGAAACCCTTTTGAGCTAACAATTAGTTGCTTATAGTGTCGACGATCAAATGTGGAAAAAGGTTCACTTTTTTTTTTTGAGAAGCAGAGACAAAAAAAAAAAAGCTTCAGCCTTTCTCAGTCGTTTTTTTTTCCAGTCTTTGCGATGAAAATGAAAAGACATAAAATTTCTAGATATATTCATCCAAAATCGTGGCTTTACGAGAAAGAAGTGAAGTAAGAAACAAAAAAAAATCAAACTTTTTTTTGCTTCACTGAATCGACGATGGAGTGAGTGACATTGTTTACCTTTGAGCGAGTGAGTGAGTGACTCTGTTTCTCAGAAACCCCCAGTAGGAGAGAATGCTTCTTCTTCACACTAAACGACAGGGAAACGAGGCGTGTTAAGAATGAGAGAGAGAGAGAAACTGTAGGAAGAGATTTTAATGAGAGAGAGAGTGGGTGAAAGCTTCGGGCACACGCACTTCTCTTTGCCACTCCTTGGACACGTCATCGCCAATTTTTTTTGGTTGTGTGTGTAATCGGTCTGACATCACTTAGGTGTGATGTGTGTATTGGATCAAATATGTTTTCAATTTTTGTAAAAAAAAAGTTAGTATTGTCTATGGATGGATTATTCAAAAAAAGAGAAACTCCAGCTGTAAACCAAAGTGTATATCTTAAAGATCTGTTAACCGGAGTTCTAACTGTGTTAACTAAATGTTTAACTAGGTTAGTAGATGGTTGCAGATAAAATATGTTAACTTTTTAATTATTGTACTTCTTTCCGTTTTTAAAAAATACTTAAGAACTTGACTGTTCTAGAAATTTTGTTCCTTACTAAATTATACTCTATGACGTTTTTCACTTTTTGATGTAAATTTTATGTTATTATATTCTATAATTTATTTTCCTATTGGGTCATTGAATTATGGTTATATAGAATTATTAAAGATGTTTTATTTTAAAATTATAAAAATTAAATATTTTAAAAATCTGTGTATACAATTATAAAATGCATTCTAAGAAAAGTGGAAAGAAAGCTTACTTTAAATTTTGACATAAAATACAATAACAATATGGGAAAGAAGCAAGTATATTTAGTGATTGCTACAAGCTACTGAGAGATATGACACATTTAAACTCTCGAAGGATTAAACCACTACCAGTCCAAAGAATCCAAAACACGGACCCAGACAAAAACCCGCAAAACAACTCTCTTAATATTTGAGAAACAAATGCTATTATGAACCCTCTAAAAAAATCTTAGTTTAGATAGCCATATAAAGCTTAGAGTGACGTATTTATATAGGCCTTAATTAATATCGTTAAGTATAATCTCAAAGATGAATGAGCTTTATTACAATTATTACAAGGATGTCATTGGTCCTAAAGTTCTTTTTGTAAGGAAGTTCACTTTTGCACATACCAAAACAATGAGAGAAACAATTAGACTAAGCGATATGCAAAGTGAACAATTAGACAACGTCAAAGCTAGTCTGACTAGTTCATGTCTCCTTCTTTCACTGCATTGAAAGGAAGCCAAACCAGCCTAATACCAATCAAGCTTTCCAATATACTCTCCCACAGTATCTCCAACAACGTTGAGCCTTTTGGGCGTAGTGTATCTTTTTTTTTTTTCCGACTAAAGGATTTCATTGACTTGTCAAGCACGAAAGTTTACATACTGCAGAAAATAAACTCCAACCCTTTACCTACTGCTCCACTCGATCTAACAGGTGATCAAGTAACTCAAAAAATACACACCAAACCAATCTAGGATCACTAGGAAGGAGGAAGCTTAGAGGAACCGGCTTTCATTTACAAAGAACTCAAAAAGCCAAGATGGATGGCCTTGAGCCACATAGGATTGCCTTCTATTTTGTCTCGTAACACTTTGTGCAATGAACACCGCTCCTCTGTTTTCCTCCATCGACACTTGCTTCAGCTGGAACTCATTCATCCTTGAGAGGAATACACTCATTTCATCCCTTTGAAATGTAAACGCAGGCCACTGATCGGGTTTTTTGAACGCAAGAAACAACTCTTTAAAGTCTCCCGCAAAAACCATCCTGTCATAACGCAAACTTGTCATGCTCTCCAAAGCCCACAACAACGTTTCCAGTCTCGCCTCAGCCAATGATTCAACCTCAGAAAATGCTCTTCTACTATGAGAGAGAACAACTCCCCTATGATTTCGAACTACCCATGCTCCTCCCAGTAGCTTCAAATCCTTGTTCCATTCAAAGCCAATGTTACACATCAACCATCCTTCACTCGGAGGCATCCAACGTTTTTTGAGTTTCAATTCCTTTCCTTTTACTTCTAACGCCACTTCTTTGTCTACCTCCTGAGCCAAAAACCACTCATCAGCCTCCTTTTTTGCCTTCTCCAGGATTTCTTTTGGGGTCCATCTCACTCCATTGAATATGAAATCGTTTCTGCTCTTCCACAAAAACCAAATTATCCATGGCCATGCTCTGTTTTCCTTCCAATCACCCCTTGGGTGAGTCTTTACGTTCAGCAGATAATTGATGTTGGAAAAAAGATGCCCTTCCTGCCAATCAAACTCTGGTTGAGGAATACCAGACAGCGCCCAGACATGTCTAGCAACCGCACATTGAAAGATTGTATGTTTGATCGTCTCCCCTTCCCAACCACAAAGCTGACACCTTACATCTACCTTCATTCCTCTTCTCGCGATCAACTCCGCCACTGGGATCGCTTCACTTAGGACTTTCCATAAGAACACTCTGATCTTAGGAACCGTCTGGATCTTCCACAGCTTTTCTTTGACTGGGTTTACCGAAGGGACCTCTAGAGCCTCTTGGTGATGTTCCTTGATTTTCTCTTCTCTGGCCAAGCAATATGCCGAATGCACCGCCATAAGACCACTTCTGTTCAGCTTCCACGTAAAGGAGTCCTTCCTAGAGACCATCGGTTGTGTGTCCTTGATCAGCTTCACATCACCCGGCACAAAATTATCCTTAAGAGCTTGTAAGTTCCAACGCCGAGTAGAACTATCAATGAGATCACTCACTTTTAAGTTAACATCAAACGTCACGTTTTTAATCCAGGGTGCTCTCATTCCAAGCTCAGGATCTAGAAGCCATTTATCAGTCCAGGCTCTAGTATTGAGGCCATTGCCTATCTGTCTTTTCAAACCTTTCTGCAAAAGCTCCCTACCAAAGATGATACTCCTCCATGCGAAGGATGGACGTGTCCCCAACGAGGCCTGTAAGAATTCAGAGTGAGGATAGTACCTACTTTTGATTAATCTTGCCATCAAACTCTCAGGTTGGTTGATGAGTTTCCACCCTTGTTTTGCTAACAACGCTTGATTAAAGCTTTCGAGATCTTTAAAACCCATTCCTCCAAGCGCTTTTGGAAGACATAAAACGTCCCATGCCACCCAGTGGATCTTTCTTAAATGTTGGTCAGAGTTCCACCAGTAATTGGCCATCAAGCTCGAGAGACTCTTTAGCACAGCTTTTGGCAGTCGAAAACACGACATGGGGAACACTGGAAGGGCTGAGGCCGTGGTTTTCAACAAGATTTCTTTCCCTCCCTGCGATAATTTTCGAACATACCAATTCTCCAGTCTGGCTTGGGTTCTCTCTTTGATGTATGCGAGCTTGTTAATCTTGGAACCATCAAAGCTCTCTGGTAGTCCCAGATACTTACTTGTCCCTCCCTCGTTGAAGATGCCCATTATGCTCTGCACTTCTCTTCTCACCTCATCAGGAACCGAGCTACCAAATGTGATCGCTGATTTTTGATGATTGATACACTGCCCTGTCGCTTGACTATAGAAGTCCAAGATCCGTTTGAGATTTCTACACTGATCCACTGCTGCTTGACAGAGAAACAAGCTATCATCTGCGAAAAATAAATGATGGATGGAGGGTCCTGTCTCATCGAAGCACATGCCTTTTAGCAGCCCATTTCTTTCCGCCACATTCAGAAGATGTGATAACCCTTGCGTGCACAGAACGAAAAGAAAAGGTGATAAGGGATCACCTTGTCTTATACCTCTGCTTGGTGAAATGAGACCATACGGTTGATCATTCATAAGGATTGCAAAGGAAACAGAGGAGACGCACATCATGATCCACCGAACCCACTGCTCGGCAAAGCCTAGAGCCTTTAGTAAATCCTCCAAATATTTCCACTCCACTCTGTCATACGCCTTCGACATGTCCGTCTTGATCACCATACTCTCGGAAGCCATCACATTGTGAGTTTTGAGAGCATGCACTGCTTCATGAGCAATAATCACATTGTCTTGTATCAATCTTTCAGCGATGAAAGCAGATTGGTTAACTGATACAATCTGACTAAGAAAAGGCTGTAGCCGCTTCACCAAAATCTTAGAAACCGTTTTATACAGAACCGAGCATAGACTTATGAGTCTTAGATCTGTCATGAGTTCAGGGTTCGGGATCTTTGGCAGAAGACATAAGTAGGTAAAATTCCAGTCGTCTGGTAGTTTTCCTGTCACGAAAACATCCTGCACCTCCTTTGTGACTTCATCTCCTATTGTAGGCCAGAACTTTTGGAAAAATTCCCCAGTCATACCATCAGGTCCCGGTGCACTTTCTGCCTTAATGGAGAAGATAGCCTGTTTCACTTCTTCCTTAGTAACTGGCGCTGTCAGGATCTTGTTCATGCTCAGGGTCACTTTAGGCACCATGCTCTGGAAAACTGTTTCATACGAAGCTGGATTGGAGGTAGTAAACAGCTCAGTAAAGTACTCTATCGCCACCTCTGCTTTTGCTGCATCAGACCATTGGTCTTGTCCTCTTTTATCCTTGAGTTTCAACAAGTACATTCTGTTTCTGTTGGCTTTAACTGAAAGGTGAAAGAATTTAGAATTCCTGTCACCAAGCCTTAACCATTTCTCTCTGCTTTTTTGCCTCCAATACATCTCTTCCTCTTTATAGGCTTGCATCAACTCTTTCTTAATTGAGTTGATGATAAACCAACAAGGGTATGATTTCGATTGAAACCACTCCAACCGCTCTTGCAGTTTGTTGATTTTGTCCTTAGCATTAAACCTCCTCTTGCGCTTCCAAGCACTCATAATTCCTCTGCATTTCCTTATTCTGACTGTCACAGAAGAGTTCGAATTTAAACTTTTCCAAGCTCCTTCTACTTCTCGTTTCGCGTCAGGATGATGCAACAACCGTTTATCAAATCTAAACTGGCCTCTCTGCATCTCAGGATTAGCACGCAAATTCACCCACACCGGTCTGTGATCAGAACCTCTTTTCGCCAAAAAGGTTTGGTTAGAACCCGGAAATGTATCATGCCAAGCTGTGTTTCCAAAGCCTCTATCAAGACAACATTGTATCCATTTCTTCCACCTCATGCCACCCCAAGTGAATCTATCCCCTTTACTAGGAAGCTCTTCCATATTGCAACTCGATAACATGTCGGCAAAGGATTTGAAAGAACCTTCCGGTCTCCTCGGCCCTCCAGACTTCTCATCATTGCTCAAAATTTCATTAAAATCTCCAACAATACACCAAGGTTCTTTCCTCCCAACACCAAGACTACTTAACCTCTCCCAAACCACACTTCTCCCATCAGTGGCTGGTTCACCATACACGCATGTTAAGTAAAATGCTAGATCACCAAATTGGACAAAAAGATCAATAACATTCTTGTCTGAGCTCTTGACGTAGACTTTTACATTTTTTTCCACAAAACAGCAAGTCCCCCACTGTATCCGATAGGATTAACAGTATGTACTCGCTCATAACCCAACCAAACTTGAAGATCAACAACTACATTCCTACATTTTTTTGTTTCCATTAAAAAGAAAATCTCCGGAAAATGGTATTGACGCATCTCCCGCAGTCTCTGAATTGTCAAACCTTGAGGCCGCCCCAAGCCTTGACAATTCCAACTCATAAAGCTCATTGGGCATTGGGCAGTCCCTCCTTTGGGACCATCTTCAGGCACACTGCCTTAGTTGATGGAAAATCTTCTTTTGCCTTCTCCTCTGAGCATTTCCTCTTCTTACTCCCCGCTATCTGCTTCCCTTCTCTTTTACTTTCCTCTATCAGGCCTGCTTTAGTCAACTCTTCACGTTTTCTTTGATCTCTGACTGCTTTCGGGGGCCTTCTTCTCAGTGCAGGTCGTTTCTTGACTATCCCGGAAGAGCAGGGTGCAAAGGAGCCAGCCCTGAACACCGTAGAATAGTCCACGCCCCCATCGTTAAAACTTTCAGCAGAAGCTTCCTCGTCAAGCAAACGCAGCTTATGAGGAGCAGAGCACGCCGATGCAGATGAATGCGCTTTAAAGGAATCAGCTAATAACTTCTCAGGGTTGCTGTGTGTACTTAAAGCTCTGGAGCTCCCGAAGTTGTCACTGTAGTCAAAGACCAATCCTTTGCCTCTGTTCAGATCAGATATAATCACCGGGGGAGCCTCTAATCTTAGAGTTGCTCTTTGCATCATTGTGTCTCTCGACACCTCTTTCAAAGATTGATGAATTCTGTCTACTTTAATGGCGTGACTATCTCCCGTCTCAGCCATCAAATACCTTCTCATTTCCTCAAGGACGTCATTTGCAATCTTGCTTCTACCCGTCACTGGGTCCGTCCCTAGCATAGACTCATCAATGATGCCAAAGAGAATATCATTTTCCGGTATGACACTTTGCTTCTTCTTCAAGCTTTCTGTCATCTTTTCTCTCCTCATTCTGGAAACCTCTTGTCTCTGTTTAATCACCAAAGGGCAGAAATCTTTCTCATGGTTGAGCCTTTGACAATGAAAGCAACGTTTTTGAATTATCTCATAATGAAAGAAAATCTCTGCTTGCTTTCCTTTAATGGTGATTATCTTTGATCTTCTTAGAGCATTTGCCACGTTAAACTTTACCTGTACTCTAATGAAATCTTGGGTGATTGGCTTTGTTGGATCGAAAGCCACCACCACCGTCTTTCCAACAATATCACCAAGGGCAGTAAGCGCTTCAGTAGTGTAACAGTTGACCGGAATGTTGCTGATTTGAACCCAAATTGGAACATACTGCAGATAATCTTCTGAAGGGTTTTCCACCCACCTTTCCAGTACTATCACCCATTCGTTAAACGTGTGAACCCCTTTCTCCAGCACATCTATGAGGTCGTGTTCATTCTGGAAAATGAACTGGAACCTTTCTTGAGATAAGGCTATCCCTCGCACCCGACCTTCCTTTTCCCATTTCCTCGGCATTCTCATGATCAGACCCGCCATCTTTTGACATTGTGGGTTAAGTATCCTACCAATTAGACTTAACTTGTTATCCTCCGCCGAGCTGAAACCTGGTAGCTCCGGCATTTCGAATGGAATATCTTCTTCCTCCAAAGATAGAGCCATCAAGGCTTTATCCATAGCCAAAGACATGATTTATTGCTTCACAAAACTCTCTTTCTCAATAATTTCTTACCCACTTTTACCAACGTGTTCTTAATAAATGAAGAACAGTGCGGAAAAACAGCAAAGAATTTTGGAAAGCAAGCAAAGTAGACTCGAAAACCAAGATAAGGTTGACAATTTTGCTCCCCAAACGTGATGTAACTAACAAAGTTCACTGCTCGATGCTTCTCACCCTTCAGACCGCTGGATAATAACTAAAGCCCACTAGGGGACGCTTGAGAGGATATTCTCACTCTACTTTCTCTCACTGCTTAGCTTTTAACTGGGGCGTAGTGTATCTTCTTTTTATCTTTTATTTTCTTTTGTCAAATCAGTGTGTCTCCCTCCTTCTATGTGTATACACTCAACTTAACTTAAAGAGAGACTCCATTATCGAATAAAAACCTCAAAGATGAAATACCTTTTACAAAAGTCCACTTTGCATATACCAAAAGAAAGAAAGAAAAGGTATATTTAGTTGAACACAAATATACAACGCTGATCTGACAGGTTCATACTTCATAACTCTCTCCCTTACTCCTTTGGCTACGTTAAAAGGAAGTAAACCGGTATTCTTCTGGTTTGATTCCATCAAATGTTGAAGTTAAACTGGTTTGGTTTAAACTAAACCAACCGAGCTTTCGGATATACTCTCCCACAATTTCTCCAACAATGCGTGAAACTCCAGAAGAGACAACAACAATGGATGTATAAAAAGCAGCAGATTTGAGATAAGGTTTAGGCGATGCACGTACGTTGACCGGTTTCCGGACGTAGACCTTGATCATACCGAGCATGACTGCGCAAACCAGAGAAACCGAGAAAACTGAAACAAGCTCGTAGTTCTTGATTCCGGTTTGGTAGAAGGAAAATGCGTAAACCAGTGGAGCAATTAGGCCGAAGAAAATGTAAGACATGACCGCTACTAATACATGCATCCGAATGTTATCACGTCTCCCTAACAATTCATTGTACCGATCTTTTTCTTGATCTGAATTGTTTCTTAAATCTTGAAGCTGCAAGAATAAACCAGAACCGGTTAAAATCAAGAAACCGGTTAATTACGTTTATAAGGGCTTAGAATTACGTTTTGTGCAAGGACGATGAGACCACCGGCTAAATTTGCGACCGCAAGAGCCAAGATATTCTCTGAAACAATCAAAGTTTCATAGATGAAATCATTTATACATAAGTTATATCAATCATCATGTAGAATAAGGACCAATAAGATGATTACCGGTGGAAGATCCGGAGGCAGAGGCGGAAGATACAACGACGAGGCTGGTGATTGTCTCGGTTAGACCGCCGTACACGGTGCTCTTCAATAGCTCAACGGCGAATCTTTCACGGTCCAGATTATTTTGAGGCGGTGATTCAGTGGTGTCACTACTCTTACTCGCCTCTAAACGTACTTCAACTGCATGTATACAATTGTAGAAAGTGTGATGCTTATAAAGTTCTATAGAATTAGATGCCACTTATACCAAAAATAAATAAAAATTGTATGATAACGTACGTGGATCATCAACAGGTTTTCCCCTGGCATAATCTCGTTGTAAGAACCTGGTTCCTGAAATTTAGTATTGAGAACGGATGTCACGTTCTAAAACCAATAAATGAGATGAAACCAGATTAGAAAGAGTTTGATTTACCTAAGTTGATGTAGTACTTGAGACAGGCTAAGCAAGCGCAGAGATAACTTCCCTCCTGTTTATCTTCATTCTCAATAAGCTTCTCAGGGGAATGCGGCTTAACCGGTGGTTCAATCTCCTCAATTTCGCTTGATTCATAAGATATCAGTTCCGCATACAAATCAACGAGCTTCCCATGTTCCTTTTTCCTAAGAATCACTTTCCTGGTGATACACGAGCTACAGCTCGGACAATAAAGCTCGTACTTTTCTTGTATTGCAAGCAACGTCTCTAGGTTTGATTTTTCTTCTGACTCAGATGATGTTCTCTCGCTGTTTTTATCTTCGTCCTTTTCTTCTTCTTCGTCTTTTTCTTTGTCTTCTTCTTCTTCTTTGTCTTTTTCTTCTTCTACTACTATCTCACCTTCTTCTGCGTTATGGTGCCTTTCGTTCTCTACATTAGGTAAGTTTGTGGAGTTCGACTCTAACCAATTATAACCGGATTCTTCGTTTGAATCGAGTTCATTATGTGAACCGGTTTCGCTCATTGTATCCATAACTATTGGATCTAAACTGGAAGATTCCGATCCTATGCTTTCATGAACAGACGTGTTTCCTACGAGACCTAATCAGACCACGAAATAAAGAGATTGATCTACCGGGTAATAATGCAGGATTGTTTCCCGGTTAAGAAAAAATAGGTGTAATTTGCAAATTCAAAAAGTACTAGACGCAATTGGAAACTAAAGATATCTAAAAGTACCATCGTTGTAAAAACAAAAAAAACGTAAACGAAAAGGACAAGTTGACTAAAAATACCTTGAGATCCATCATCCTCCTCCTCTTCATCCTGCTGCTTCTCGATGGTCTTGTCCTGCTGCTCCGTAGCCGGCGTAACCTTTGCCGCCGCCGCGTCTATCACATTTTTTATGTCGGGAAGATTATATTTACCGAATCTGAAGGTCTCGAGAAGACCCACCAAGAAATCTGCATCTACCATTTCACCCTCCCCAGACTTGCCTCCGTCCGCTGCTCGGTCCATATAAACAAACACACCCCAATGTAATGAAACCGATGCCTAAATATATGTAAGGAGAATTTCAGCTTTTTGCAAACTTTTTTTCTTTTTTTGTTTCTTTTGGTCCTCTCGAATCACCTTATCTTATAATGTAACATAAACAATTCCCACGAGGGAAGCACGAGGCGTTAAATATTGTGGTATAATCCTATACCGAATATCTTTTGGATCCTTTTTATTTTCTTGGTAAATTTATAACAGGAGAGCTGTTTTAGGGTTCATATTTCGCCACTTTCAAGAATGATTTTGTTAAGCTAGATGGGCTTCCAACCTAAAACCAATTGGTGATAAGTGGAGTGGTCCATCTATCTTATATATTACTAACGATCCCTTCCAATACCCGATGTGGGACCTTTATCCCTAATAGATTTGTCCTGTGTTATGTGAGAGAAGGTACAATACGAATCAACTTAAGCTCACATTTATAGAAACAAGTTAAAACATTCTTTTGGCATTAGAAAGTGTTATAACTACTGAATTCTACCTAATCTAGTTCCACATATATGATTAGAACTCACCCCATGTAACGTGATTGTAACATGAGTCGCACGATATGACAAAAGAATCTCACATACAATTAAAAATCTTAAGAATGTATGGGTCAACTCACTAAGACAACGAATAATGACAGGGTGGTGTACCAACTCTACAGTTAGTTGGTCGTTAACTAATGTGTATATATACATATTCAAAACGTGCGGAAAGAATAACTGTTATGCGGCCCATTAAACCAATAATGCGGCCTATATTTTGCATATTCAAAAAATTAAACTAAAGAAAAAAACTGTTTAGCCCAGTGCCTTAAATTAGCTTTACAATTCGAGCCCATCCGAGTTTCAGTCACCAATAAAAATGGAGCCCACAACTTTCCACGTGGCGAAACGTGAGGCTTTAGTTTCACACATGAAGTGTGATTGTGATCTTTCTAGTCGTCCTTAATTTTCGCGCTTTTTTCTGATAGATCCTTGGGAAAACAAAAATATTAAAAAACTGGAGTGAAACTTATTTGCTGTAGATCTAAACTCCAAACAATTATCAGAATTTAAAAGAAATTTTTTTAGAGGATAAAATAAGTTTTGATTATGTTTTCAGTTTGAGAAGATACCGAAAGTTTAGTCCTTTTTTTCGTCAACTTTGAGATTTGTCTATTTAATTTTTTTTTTCTAAACTTTTAGATTTGTCAAAGATACCGAAAGTTTAGTCCTTCTCTAAAAGATCTAAACTTTGAGATTTGTCTATTTAATTTTTTTTTGTTCGGACAAGAAGTAAGTAAACTCTGTGGTTACTTTTATAAAGGAGTTTTTGGAAGCATGTCGGCGAAGGTGGAAGGATTCGTTCCGTAGTAGATAGGCCACAGGTGGTTTCAATCGAACGAGCCGAATATCCCAAATACTCTCAGCATTGTCAATTACTTTTTTTTTTGTTTTCATCGAAAGAACCCTCCTTTCCTCCTCAATCTATATCAATGGCTTCCCTTCAGATCAGCGGCGGCTCTGTTAGGTTCGTGGCGGGATTCAACCGGACCGGCTGTATCCGTCCGATCGGCAGCCTCGGTTTCCCTCATTCCCAGAGGAGGTTCAGTATCGGACGGCCCTTGTTGCTCCGCCGTGCTTCCTCGTCTGCAGAGTCTGAAACTGATGACATCACTGACGCCGAGAGAGATGTCTCTGGCTCTTCCTCTGGCTCTCTTCTTGGGTTTCAGCTCATTCCTCCTGGTACTTGATTTGTTTTATTCACACTGTTTCTTTGAATTAACTGTGATTTATTCAAAGCTTCCTCTTGTCACTAACCATAACGTTTCAGATTCACTGATCTTCAAAGTTTCTGATTTAAAGTAGCTACCTTTATGTTTGATATAATTTTATTTAAAAAAATCTTGATTTGATTTATTCATAGTCTTTTTGGATTAATAGGTTATTTATTCACACTTGTGTATATAATAATGAGAATGATTCTCTTGAATGTTGCTTGTGTTCCTCCTCATATTCAAAGCTTCATAACACTTTCAAGTTTCAGAATCATTAAACCTTCATCGTTTTTGATATAAAGTATCAAACTTTGTTTTAGAATCTCGAAGATGAGCTCAATGTTTTTCTCTCCTGTACAGGCGAGCAAGAGATCGTCAGCACTGGCACAAAAGAAGCTACACATCAAGAAGAGGAGTCAGATGCTGCTGAAGAAGCAGAGATGGCTGACTTTGGTGTACCTGGAAACAGAGCTGTTGAAGAAGGAGCTGCAGAAGTCGGATACACGAATGTTAAAGCCGAAGTTATCAACAACCTCGTTTTCGTTGCATCTGAAGCTGCTCCTTACTCGAAGACAGGAGGTTTGGGAGATGTCTGTGGTTCTTTGCCTATAGCTTTGGCTGGACGTGGGCACCGTGTCATGGTCGTCTCTCCTCGGTACCTTAATGGAACCTCTGCAGACAAGAACTACGCCCGGGCTAAGGACTTGGGGGTCCGTGTCACGGTTCATTGCTTTGGTGGTTCTCAAGAAGTTTCCTTCTATCATGAGTATAGAGACGGTGTTGACTGGGTAACTGCTTTTAAACTCTTCTTGCATAGATCTTTTGTGGAGTTTTGGTAATCTTCTCATTGCTTTACAAGTTGTTCTTGGTAACTGTTTACAGGTTTTTATTGATCATCAATGTTACCATAGACCTGGTAACCCCTACGGAGATAGTAAAGGAGCATTTGGTGATAATCAGTTTCGGTTCACGTTACTTTGCCATGCAGCGTGTGAAGCCCCTCTCGTGCTGCCTCTTGGAGGGTTCACTTACGGAGAGAAGTCTCTCTTCCTTGTCAATGACTGGCATGCCGGACTTGTTCCCATGTAAACCTTTCCTCATTCTCTTTACCTATAAGATTTATCTTTGAACACCAACTTATATCGTGTATCCCCTTTGATTTCAGACTTTTGGCTGCAAAGTATCGCCCATACGGAGTTTATAAAGATGCAAGAAGCATTCTGATCATCCATAACCTCGCTCATCAGGTGAGATGCTTATAGCATTTCTCTTGGCCTAATGTCCCCTTGCTAGCATACCGTACTCAGTTTATTTTGTGAGTGTATGTTGTTGTACTGTGTTTGACTAAGTTGAATTGTTACTTGCATTGATTGGGTTCTAATAAACTAAAAGGGAGTGGAGCCAGCAGCTACTTACAGCAACTTAGGCTTGCCTTCGGAATGGTATGGAGCGGTGGGGTGGGTGTTTCCAACATGGGCAAGAACTCATGCTCTTGACACTGGTGAAGCGGTTAATGTTCTCAAGGGTGCTATTGTGACCTCTGACCGTATCATTACCGTGAGCCAGGTGATGAATCTTTTGGAAACATAATCCTTAATTGCTAGTGACGACCACATTCACTAATGGTAATGATTTTCTTGTCCTCATCTTCAGGGATATGCATGGGAAATCACTACTGTTGAAGGTGGATATGGTCTTCAAGATTTGCTTTCTAGTCGTAAGAGTGTTATAAATGGTACTTCTTCTTACGAAACCTCATCTTTTACAAAATAAACATTTTTTGGAGGTGATAACATGGCGATGCTTGTCAGGGATCACTAATGGAATCAATATTGATGAGTGGAATCCGTCCACAGATGAACACATTCCTTTCCATTACTCTGTTGATGATTACTCCAACAAGGTGATGTGCACTTCTCTCGAGTAGAGAGGTGCCAAAGTCTAGCTAGTCAAATGCTTTGTTATGGTGAGTTGACCTGTTGTGTCTGCTCTGGGGATTGCAGGTCAAATGCAAGATGGCACTACAAAAGGAACTGGGTCTCCCAATCAGACCTGAATGTCCTATGGTGTGATTTCAGAAGCCAAACATTTTTTTTTAACCTCTATGGTCTTCTGTTTTGTCTTATAGTCAGACTCATGTAGTAGCTTGGCTTGTCTTAAAAATCTTTTTACAGATTGGGTTTATAGGAAGACTTGATTACCAGAAGGGCATTGATCTGATCCAAACTGCTGGTCCTGATCTCATGGTGGATGACATTCAATTCGTAAGTGAGTCTTTTTGAACGATTTTAGTGGAATGCAAGTGACTGCTGCTGTGATTACACATATGGCCATCTCCTATTTCCTGCAGGTCATGCTTGGTTCAGGTGACCCAAAATGTGAAAGTTGGATGAGAAGTATGGAGGAAACATACAGAGACAAGTTCCGTGGTTGGGTTGGGTTCAATGTTCCCATCTCTCATCGCATCACGGCCGGGTACTAAAAAAGATTCTCTAGCTTAGAGTCGGTATAACCAATTTCTAGAGAATTTGATTAAAACCTGTTGGATAGTCTTTTCTTTTTCTAGGGAGATCATTTCTTTGGGTTAACACATGACTTATCTGAAGGAATAACTTAAAATTGCCACAAGCATTTCATTGGATTTTTTGTTTGTTTTGTGTAAATTTATAAAACAGATGTGACATTCTTCTGATGCCATCAAGATTCGAACCCTGTGGTTTAAATCAGTTATACGCAATGAGATACGGAACCATTCCAGTCGTTCATGCCACCGGAGGACTCAGAGTGAGTGCTTTCCAAATTGTTTTATCCAGAACAGCGAATGGTTTGATAGTTAAGATAAGGCTATATATGATTTATAATATTTGGATTGACTTAATGTATTCAGGATACGGTTGAGAATTTCAATCCTTATGCAGAAGGTGGAGCTGGTGCTGGTACAGGGTAATACAACATTATTCTGTTTTGATAAGAAGAAAAATGAGTGTGACTGATCAAGTTCATATGACTTTGGGTGATCTTATGAGTTTCGTTTTGTGGGTTTTAATGTTTCAGATGGGTTTTCTCTCCATTGTCAAAAGATAGCATGGTGTCGGTAAGCCTTTCAAACTTCCCCATTTCTCTTACCATGTTGTGTTACGTAGCTTTGAACCCTTACCATGTTGTGTTACGTTGCTTTCAGGCCTTGAGGTTGGCTGCAGCAACTTACAGAGAGTATAAAGAGTCATGGGAAGGATTGATGAGAAGAGGAATGAGCAGAAACTATTCTTGGGAAAACGCTGCCGTTCAGTACGAGCAAGTGTTCCAGTGGGTTTTCATGGACCCTCCCTACATCAACTAGATCCGAACCAAACAGAGTTGGACCGGATCAGAGCAGACCAATCCCAAAATCTATGGTGTTCATTTGCACAATGAACCATGTATCTATGTCATATATAAATTATAATCTATGATTTTTTGTTTTGTTTTTAGGGAGGTATAGGATTCTAGTTGTGATGAGGCAATACTTTGGTTCATTTCTTGGTTTTTACGAGGATAATATGCTTATCTTTGGGATTGATATCTATTGACTATTTAATTGAGGTCGTATTCTGAGGAAACCGGAGAAAAAAGATGGCCAATGATTGATAAATGATATGATTACATAACCAAATAATTAGATGAAACTGAAATGATATAAAGATGGGCATGAGTAGGAGAGCAGTAAGTAACACACAAATGTAAAGAAAGAAAACGTAAAATATAATTTAAAAAAGGTCCATTAGAGACGTGCTTACCTCATTCTAATCAAACATTATCGTTCGAGCACGCACGATCCTAATTCTCTTTTTTTTTTTGACGTCGAACGGCTGATCCTAATTCTCTTATCATTATAATCATATAATAATGTATATGAAGAAAAATTACTATAATTGAGTTTCACATTTTCAAAAAGCATTCCTTTAGTTGACCAATCAGTTCACATTGACAAAGTTGTTAATGACAATGATTGTCTTTTTTAACTATTACTCTGTCCATTTCAAATTATATATGGTTTAAGACTGTTACATGCAAACTATAGAATATAGTTTAACAGTAAAATTTGTTTTTTATTTAACTATTAAATTTCCATAATATTTATTATTTATTATGTTATTGAATTAGTTAAGATAAAAAAATAAATCATCGTAATAAATACAATTTCAACATAGTTGATTTTGTTTTCTAGTTCAACATATTAATCCATCCGTAATAAGACTATAGTTTATACAATTCAAAGTGATATATGTCGAAAACATTAATGTATTATGATTATAGTTGAAAAGTTGAATTTTTTTCAGATATTTTTAATGGAATAAATAAAGAGTGAAAATAATAATTCAATGAAAGGAAAGAAAAAGATGAACATTTGAGAGAGAGAGCGAGGGTCGCTGCGGAATTGAAGGGACAAAAAAGTGGGGAGAGTCGGTGTCTGATATACCAAACATTGAACTCGCTTTCTTCCTCTAATCACTCACTCTCTCTTCGTCGCCTCGCTTTCTTCCCTCTTTGGTCGTACCTCTCTAACTAACACTTGTAAAAATTAAAATTAAAAAACACACAAGCGGCGGTCTCTAAATCCCCCTTTTTTTTGGACAATCATACAACAAAAGCGAGAGGCTTGCAGTGAGAAATCTCAGGTTAATCTAATTTCTTGTGTTCTTCTCCCATTTCCCATTTTATCTCTTTCGTTTTTGTCTGAAAATCTCAGTTCAGTATGCTGAAAGGTTGAGACTTTGGATTACTATGTGCTCTGTAGCCTCTGTTCATATGGTATACAGGAAGCTGAAAGCTTTTTCTTGAGTGTGGATTTTGATAATCCTGGCAATTTGGAACTAGTGGGTTGGGGTTTGATTTGAGGGTTTTAGATTGTGTACTTGGACTGGTTTTTGTCGGTTCATGTGCTATGGAAACAAAAAGCTCAGTTCTTGATTGTTAATTGAGACATTGCAAATTTTCATCTGGGGTTTGGTTGAATATTGCAGCTTTTCTTATGGAGTTTTATTTAAAAAAAAAAAAATTGTTTGGTTTTAAACTAATCTGTTGTGGGAGATTTTGTTAACTTCTTACAGATTTTTTTAAAAAGGAGTATTATTGAAGATTCAGACAAAATTTATCTAAAACTAGTGGGTTGCTTTAGAGCTGTGGATTCTACTTCTTGTCTGTTTGCTATTCTTTATTAGATTGTATTAGTTAGCGTGTTCTTGTTACCTTAAAACATCCACATGAATCCTTTAAAATTCCTTAACAAAAAGCTTTTAGATTCTCTGAGATCTGCGGTCCAATACACTTTAAAAGCACCAGTCTTGTTCTTTCATATATGGATCATAAAGATAAACGTATGTAGCTGGCTTCAGTTTCATTTTTGCTAGTTGCTTGAACAAATCAAACACTGAAGATTGAGTTTCTTTTTTGCTCATTCTTATTTGATCATTTTGTTTCCACAGTGGAAGAGAGAAAACAAAACTTGAGACTTCCACTTGTTAACCTTTTGATTTTGAATCAGGATGAGTGCAGCGGCTACAATGCACATGCCCCGAGAGGGCTCAAACTACGATGAAATCTCTATGCAACAGAGTATGCTCTTCTCTGATAGTCTTAAGGTAATATCCTAAATCTTGAAGTTGAGTAATCTTAGCAAGTCTTTCCATGTTTCTACGAATCAGTCTGACCATCAACAAGAAAAGGGTTTACTAGTATGGCATCATCTTTTGTTTTACAGGATCTGAAGAATCTGAGAACACAGCTGTACTCAGCAGCTGAGTACTTCGAACTATCATACACAAACGATGGAGACACACATACGTGAGTGAAAATTTATTCTTCTTGATTGTTATTAGACTCTTTTTATATATTTTGGGTTCTTATAAGTGGTTACGTGTGGCAGAGTCGTGGAGACACTGAAAGATTATGCGATAAAGGCTCTGGTGAATACAGTTGACCATTTGGGCTCTGTTACATACAAAGTCAATGAATTTGTTGATGAAAAAGTTGATCAAGTAACTGGAGCCGAGCTCCGTGTAGCTTGCATCGAACAGGTATATATATTAACAAACTTCTCTTCAAAATGGCCTTGTATGGTCTACGTTACTGAGTTTTTTATACTTATGCGTGTATAGAGGCTAAGGATGTGCCAAGAGTATATGGACCATGAAGGTCGTTCTCAGCAATCACTAGTCATCAACACTCCACAGTTCCACAAGCGTTACATTTTGCCTTGTAAGTTTCTGCAAAAACAGCTTTTGTTTCTCTTATTTTCTCATTTAACCATAAAACTGAAAACTTCTCTTTACCAGCTGGTGAAATCAAGAAAGGTGGTAACCTCGCAAAGCTCAAGAGCGTTGAAAGTAGTTTTGGTGAAGAAGCTGACTGGAACCAGTTTAGAAATAGTATATAAAACTCCCTTTCCCTCATATATATACTTTGTCCAAGATTTTAACACTGATTCTTGATTTGCTTTTGTTTTCTTTGTTTCATAAAAGCTGTTCGTAATACAATTCGGGAAACGCCTCCACCACCCCTTAGGTATATTTATTTATATATATAATCTTTGCCTACTTTTAGTAAGTTTCAGTTTTGAACTTTTTGTTTTGTTCAACTTTTTGCAGAAAACCGGTACTTCCTTCTCCTCCACCTCAACGTAAAACTCAACGTTCAGCAACCTTTTCGTTCTCCTCTATCTCCAACATGGCACCAAAGAAAGAACTAGGTAAGAAGAAACTCTGTTAAGTCTTTAATGGGAGCACACATGCATACAAATCTTTAAACTGTGTGTGTTTGGTAAAACCAGATAAACGAGCAGTATCACCGCACCGGTTTCCACTGCTAA
This sequence comes from Brassica nigra, assembly GCA_016432835.1. NCBI lineage: Eukaryota > Viridiplantae > Streptophyta > Magnoliopsida > Brassicales > Brassicaceae > Brassica > Brassica nigra. Next base: position 5,995,233 of record CM028247.1, on the reverse strand, counting down.
GATCTGGTTCGGTTGCTATCCGACCGACATCAGTTAGCCGACCAACGACTCCTAGCAAGAGTAGAACAATAAGTCCTAAACGGGTAAGCTTTGCTCGTTAATACTTTGGAATGTTTCTTTTTTTGCTTCACCGGTTTTGATTCTTGATTTCTTGTTTTACGGTTTAGTATCCGTCAGAACCGAGAAGATCAGCTTCGGTTCGGGCTGCGTTTGAGAAAGAAGCTCAGAAGGAGCCAGAGCAGCAGCAACAACCGAGCAAGAGCAAACGGCTGCTTAAGGCGTTGCTTAGCCGACGCAAAACCAAGAAGGATGATACGCTTTACACTTACTTGGACGAATATTGAACCGAACCTGGTTTTGTATATCTCTATTGCTAAACCGGAAATTTGATTCCAAATTTTAATTGCATTTTCTGTTACATAATATCAATACATTTATGCTTGTGTAGATTTTTGTATACCGTATGACAAATGTGAGTGCAAATATATTCATACAATTATATCGAATATGTACAAGAAAACATCTAAACGATAAGATAATGTTTATTTAAAACAAACCAAACTGAAAAAAAATTAGTTTGGTTTTAATGTCTCTCTCTTCCCTAACAAGCCAAAATGTTGTTATAAATATGTTAAGCTTCCAACTCAAAATCAACTAACAAGTACTTGATTGGCTCAATTTTTTCATATGTTACTTGTAACCAATCGAATGGGAAAACACATTTCAATTGTTTTGGTCAAGGGAAAACATATTCTTACACCCATTTTTAGAGTTCAACCTATAATCCATTAATGTCTATTTAATTCTAATATTCTTTTCGAGATAATGTAACTATTAATCTTACATACCATCATTTCGGACAGGGAATCACAGGCCACTTCTGATTGGATTATAAGTGTGTTTGAATTGATTAAATAAAATTTACTATACTTACGTTTAACGATTTTGAAACCATACTAAGTTCTTTGGATTTTCAATCCAAAATTATTAAAAATTAGTTGATTGTTCCATGTCTCTTATAGTTTATTTATTATAATCTCAATAAAAGAAGACGACATACCTGAACGAACATGTTGAGATTATTCTCTATCCAAATGATGTATTTACTTGGGAATCCAAGAGCCTTGAGTGAAGCAAGTAGAAAAGGCCATTGGACAGTGTCAAAGGCCTTAGAGATGTCGATCTTAAGCGCACATCTTGCTGAGACTGAGCTTTTATGATAATTTTTTTACCAGTTCTGATGCCAAGAGGATATTCTCCATTAGCAGTCTATCTTTGACGAATACGGACTGGTTAGGTGAAATGAATTTTGGGAGGGACACTCTCCATACTTTTATTAGATATATAAATTGTATTTATATATTTACATGACATACTTTGAGCAAGGGACATATCTCATTTAGACAACCCAATGTGGAGGCACACGTACACAAGTGGAACTGGTTTGCATTTAAAAAATTATGAGAAAATTGTCAAAACGGAATAATAGTTCAGTTTTGGCCATTTAAAATACTTTATAAAAGTAGAATTTGCATTCCACAGGAAAGTGATTATCTTTATGAATAGTAGAATTCACATTCTCCATATTTAGAATATAAACAAAAAGTAAATTACTCGTTTTAAAAAAGGTAGATGAGCATGTTTAATTTAGAATTCGTTTTCACTACAAGAAAGCTGGGTTTTGACGAGGAAGATTAACGAGGAAAATATTTCCTCGTTAAATAACGTGGATATTACGATGAACTCACGAGGAAAAAAGAAGCCCACGTTATTTCCTCGTTAAATAACGTGGATATCTTTTCCTCGTAAGGAACACGTAAATTGACGTCGGCTTTACGTGGATGACGCCGACGTTACGAGGAAAAACATTTCCTCGTAAAGTCGACGTAAATATAGCCGATTTACGTGGTTAAAGTTGGACGAGGAATTAACCACGAAATAATTGAAACACGTTTTTTTTTGTTTCACCTAATTATATTTTCGTACTTAATTCCTCGCTAATCTCAACAACCAGATTCGAAAATTTCCTATAAATATGGACGTTTGAATCTCATTTTAGACACCAACAAATAAAAAAAGTTATAAAAAAACATTATGTCCACGTCCGGGAATATTTTGAGTTCGAAGGTGGATGTATATGCATAGAGATGCTAACGAGAGTGACGAAAGAATATCTTGGGGCTGGAGACATTTATGCATCAAGCGATTCCACACCGCCCAAGAAAGTGGTAAGATGTTCTGCCCTTGTAGGAAATGCAACAATTTAAATTGGCAAATCGTGAAAATGTTTGGAAGCATTTAATAAATAGAGGTTTCACGCCAAATTACTATATCTGGTTTCATCATGGAGAAGGTTATAATTATGATCGAATGAAGCTAGTAGTAGTAATAGCAACTTTCGGAAGAACTGGTTGATCATCATTTGCTTAATGAACATAACCATCGTGAAGAGCAGATGGTAGTGGTAGATTGTGATAGGGTTCATGATATGGTAGCTGAAGCATTAGTAGCTCATGACGAAGATGAAGAACCTAACATAGATGCCAAAAGTTTTATGAAATGTTGAATGCGGCAAATCAGCCACTTTACGTGGTTGTAGAGAAGGTCTCTAAATTATCGTTGGCTGCTGATGATGAATATAAAACTGATCACAATCTACCGAAAGTTGCATGAATGAATGGGCGACTTGTTTAAAGAGTATTTGCGGAAGGCAATGAGTCCGCTGATTCTTACTATGAGATTCGAAGCTGGTCTATAGTCTTGGGTTGCCTTCGAGATGATAGACATTTGCATCGACAACCGCATGATCTACCGGGAGTTGATGAGAAGTTAGAAGAATGTCGATTCTGCAAGAAGCCACGATTCAAGCCGCAAGGACGGGACGTAATAGGTACCGTACCAAAGGATGTGGTACCTACCAATTCTGACAGATTGAAAAGATTGTATCAATCGAGCAGACTGCAGGGAAGATGAGATGGCATGCCGAGCATACTCAGACGGATGGTGAGATGACTCATCCATCGATGCAAGACTGGAAACATTTTAACAAAGTATATCCGAATTCGCTAGCAATAGCGGAATGTGTATCTCGGTTTATGCACAGATGGATTTAGTCCATTCGAATGTCGGGAGACAATATTCATTGTGGCCAGTCTTTCTTACGCCATACAACCTGCCACCGAGATGTGCAATTTACGGAGTTGATATTCTTGACCATATTAATACCTGGTCCGAACCATCCAAAAGGTCTCGATGTTTTCCTGCAACCACTTATAAAAGAGTTGAAGGATTTGTGGTTTACGGGAGTGAGGACGTATGACTGCTCAACGAAGACGAATTTTACGATCGCGGCGATGCTTTTGTGGACCATAAGTGACTTTCCTGCCTATGGGATGTTGTCGGATGGACAACACATGGTAGATAGCCTGTCCATATTGTAATGGAACGACAGATGCTTCAACTAAAAATGGTAGGAAGACAAGTTGGTTCGATTGTCACCGTCGATTTCTTCCGCTGGCCACCCATACCAAGAAACAAGAAATTGTTTAAGCACAAAGGGTTGTCGAGACACACCTCCTCCATATCTAACTGAGAACAAATTGAAGCAACTCGATTACTATGGAGCATTGGAAACAGCTCCGTGGTAATTGGCATGTCCCCGAATATGCCTGATTCTTATGGTGTTCATCACAACTGGCACAAGAAGAGTATATTTTGGGAGTTGCCGATTGAAGGATCTTCTTCGCCACAACCTCGATGTGATGCATATAGAAGAATTTCTTTGAGAACATCATGAATACAATATTGAATGTCCTGGAAGACAAAAGACAACATAAAATCGAGGTTGGACTTGCAGACATTTGCAAGAAGTGAGTTACATATAAAAGCAATGGACAAGTTCCGTTCCCATATTTCGATTGTCTTCAGAAAAAAGTCGGTGTTGTTCGATCGGGTTGCATCGAAGTGAAGTTTCCGATGGGTATGTTTCAAATCTCTCAAGATGTGTTGAAAAAGGTCAAAAGTTCTCGGGATGAAGAGTCATGATTGTCATGTCTTTATGCAACGACGCTTCCATTTGCATTTCTTGAGCTACTTCCAACAAACGCATGAAGCACTTGCATATATATATATATATATATATATATATATATATATTAACACAGTTATTTTAAAATGGTTTAGTTTGCTATTATATATGACTAATAATGTGTTTCATTGTATTTGGAATATACAAGGCATTGGAGCATTTTTCGGGATCTGAGCACACGCACTCTTAAAGAAGAAGTCGTCGAACAACTGCAGGAGAACATTCCCATCTTATTGTGCAATTTGGAGAAGATATTTCCACCTGGATTTTTTGACGTCATGGAACACCTAGCTGTCCACCTCCCATATGAGGCAATGAAATATTTGAAGGGAAAAGCAAAAAATCTTGCGAAAGTTGAAGGTTCTATAATTGCGGGAAGTTTGACGGAAGAAACTTCTCACTTCACATCGTATTACTTTGTCAAAAGTACGTACTAAAAAAGAGCTCCAAGAAGATACGATGATGGGTGTCGCCAACATATGCAGTTGCTGGTGTTCCGACATCTTTAGCCGATAGGTCGACTCGGTGGAAAATTAAAAGTGGTTTGGTGGTCGAGTGAAGAAGACGCTCATAGTGCACACATCTATATTCTACTCAATTGCGATGATCCTTTGATGCTATTTTGAAAGGTAACATATATTGACAATTCTAAATACATATATAAGTTTAATTTTAAATACATATATATAAGTATATTAATTTTCATAAAGTTTGTGATTTTATAGCATGTTTGTTTCTCAAGTCGAAGAAACATTCCCAGGTATATCTACAAGTCATGTAGACAAAAGAAAAGATCAACACTTTATTAAGTGGTTGGACTCAGGTATTACTCTAACTTTTAATTTTGCAGAATTTTTCATACAATGTATAATATGAAACTCTTAATTTTGCAGGTTGATTATGAAGACGATCCAGATTATCCTAAGTGGTTACATGAAGTAATTCAAGCTCCACGTAAAGGTTACCACATCACAGATGTATTTCACACGAGGCTATACTTTTCACACATATGAGTATGGTAGGCAGCGGCCACCAGTAACTATGGAATATGTGTGAAAGGCTAAACAGATTTCTACGGTATCTTGACGGATATTATTGAAGTGGAATTCCGGAATCTTGAAGCTGAAATGCTCTTTCAAATGTGAATGGTTTGACCCTATCGTGGACAGAGGTGTCCGGTTTAACAAATTTGGTGTAGTTGATGTCAACGGTGGACGAAGGTACAACAAATTCGAGCCTTTCATCTTAGCTTCACAAGCAGACCAAGTTAGCTTTCTTCCATACCCCCGAGTGAGAGAATCGGGAATAAATTGGTTAGCCGTGATCAAAGTTACACCTCGAGGATCAATTATCGGTGGGGAAGAACCACCATTGCAAGAAGAACAGATAAATGTCGTCGAAAGCGGCTCAACAACAAATTGATGACATCCTTCTCATTGATCCGCATAATGAAGAATATGAAGATGTTATGGACGATGCCACAAACGAAGCTGTTGATGACGAGTTTAATGAAAATGATGATGTTTCTAGTGATGACGAAATGACGATGTATCTGATTGATGTATTTGTTTTTCGATATAATCACTAAAACTATTTAGATAATTTTTATTAAAAAAAAGATTGAGATTATAAGTATTGAAATTGTGGTTTTATAATTTAGGGTTTGGATTGGAGAGAAGAGATATGAAGAAGAAGATAAGAAAGAAAGTGTTTGGGGTTTGGAGATTCCGGTTTTAGAGATTTCCACATTTCCTCGTAATATCCTAGTTCATTTACGTGGATTTTACGAGGAAAGTTAAGATTTCCTCCTTAAAACCACGTAGATGGACGAGGCCCTACGATGAAAGCTTGTTACGTGGTTTTAACGAGGAAATTCGTCCTTATTTCCTCGTTGATTCTAAATCCAAATATCAACCCCTAAACTCTTAATTTTATCTATTTCAGTGTACTTAAAAAGAAGAAAGATCTGGAATCACATATGGCAAGACCTACGCAAATCTAACCCGCGTAAGGCTATACTATATGTAACTCCAGTATCTTCTTTTCTTCTTTTTCTCAAATCTTTGTAATTTGAAACACAAATTTAAGAATATATAGTGTTTGATTTGGGTGATTTGGGTGGGATATGAGAAAGGAAACATCCATGTATATATAGAAAACATATCCTCGTTATTTCCACGTCACCACATTTCCTCGCCATTTCCTCGCCAAGTGACGTGGAATTAACGAGGAAAGTTTTACTTTTTTTAATTTTCCTCGTTAAAGCCACGTCACTTGGCGAGGAAATGGCGAGGAAATGAGGAATTGTGCAAATTCAAATGTTAATATTTACATTAATTTTTAAATTGTAACGTTAATTTTTTTAATTTTCCTCGTTAAAGCCACAAGGCAGGAAATGGCGAGGAAATGAGGAATTTTGCAAATTCTAACCCTAACCCTAAACCCTAAAGTCCGAAACCCTAACCCTAAACCCTAACCCTAAACCCTAACCCTAAACCATATATTCCAAATACATCTTCCCTTAAACCACAATCTCTTAAGTTAGATTTGAAAATAATGTTTATATTTTTATAAAAATATAATTAAAATTAAATTTAAAAATTTTAAATAAAGATTTAAAAGTAGTCTCTAAAGTATTTTCGATTTGGAAAATGAAATGTTGAAAAGAAAAAAAATTAGAAATAGAGGAGATTGAAGTTATAGGAATGATGGTTTGAGATTATATGAGGTAGAAGATATGAAAGATGGGATTATAGGGTTTGGGGTTTGAGATTTTAGGGTTTAGGACATTGGCCTCGGGCTTTCCTCGCCAAGAAAAGACGGGCCTCGGCTTTCCTCGCCAAGAGAAAGACGGGCCTCGGGCTTTCCTCGTGAGTTAGCGTGGGCTTTACGAGGAACAAAGACGGCCTCGCACTTTCCTCGTTAACCTACGAGAAATAGCGAGGAACCCTAATCCTATATATATGCAGCGACCTCACCTCATTTCTCTCCATTTCCTCTCCTCTACCTCTCCATAATGGTAAGCCTCTCTCTTTCCTCTCTTTGTATAGGATAGATTAGGTGGTTAGTTTAGAGAAGTTAGATTAGGTGGTTAGTTTAGAGAATTTAGATAGGTTTATGGAATATTTATTTATATATATTAGTTATAAATTTTAGTTTAAGTGTTGATTTTAATTTTGAATTTATTTTTCTCGAGTATTCGCAAGCATCAGCGACTCCTCATTACGCAGATGTTCGGTCCGCGTACTCGGTTAGACCCGCCATCTGTTTCAGGTCCCGTTCTTCTTCGAGTCAGCAGGAGACTGTCCCGAGACTCAGTATTCACATAGAGTCTCGCCTCCGATGGCTCCTCCACCGATGCCAGCTGCTCCTCATGTGCCGCCTCGGATGCCCGCAAATCATGAAGTTCATGCTGATTTGCAGTGCCGCCGAAGTGCCCTTATTCTCAGTACACGGTCGAGGACATTCTCGCTATGCCAGGGAGAAGGCTCACCGATCATAGACCCGACCGACCAGACGGAACTATGTGGTAAGTTAAAATATTTTATATTTTATTTGACTTTTAAAAATAATTTTAGGTTAAAATTAATATTTATATTTTTAATGTTTTTCAGGTTTGGGCTTGACGACGACTTGCAACGGACGTAACCGACACGATGAAAGGTTACTTCGCGTATCCACATCCTAACGAAACTAACCAATCCACGCCAAGGGCGGTTCAAAATTTACGCTGTAAGTTATTAAATTTACTAATTTAATTTTTGAATTTTAAATTTTAAAATTATCATAAATTATTTTCTAATTTATTTTTTGGCAGCAAAATATAATTGGTCTTTGGGGTCACGGAGAAGGTGCGGAAGGGTTTCACGAGAAGGTGAAAGCACGGTTGCTTGACACGGTCTCCAACTGGAAGGGTGACTGGATCGTGAAGGGTTATGTGAAAGGCAAACCCGCTGAGCTCACCACGAAGTCTGGGATGGCCTCATCGCCATTGGAAGGATCCAACTCCATCAAAGTCGCACGGCTTGCTCTAACTCCCGTAATTCGGTTGATGAGAACGCCATAAGGCAATGCTACACTCTACGGGCCAAAACCCCACGCTATCCGCTTGGAAATGGTACGTAATTAAATATTTTAATTTATTATTTTAATATATATATATATATATATAATAAAAAATTTAACTAATTTTCTTCAATGTTTGTAGCCAAAGAGTTGGGACGCTTCCCACTCTTCTCGAACTTTACGACCGACCCACAGGAATAAGGCGGGCCAGTTTCTAGATGGAAAGTCCGAGCAAATCTACAACCAGGTGGCAACTCGGGTTGCGGAGCGTGAGACCAGTGACGCAGAGTCGCTGACGGATTGCCCGTCGCTTTATCCGCACTGAAGTGGATCAGATTTACGAGGAGGTAACTTTTAAAAATTAAATTTTAAATTATTACTTTAAAATTATTACTTTAAATTTAAAATTTTAATATATATATATATATATATATATATATATATATATATATATATATATATTTTTTTTTGTTTTTTAAGGTTGCCCAAGAAAAGACGATGGGGATTGGTTCCGTCAACGATGTTCGAGCGACATCGTCTTATGGTCAGAGACGGAGGACGAAGTCTCTCAGCTACGTACCGAGTTGGACTCGACAAAAACTGAGCTGGCCTCGACAAAAACTGAGTTGGCCTCGACGAAAACTTCCTTCACGGTATGGGTGGAGTGGAGGGCTTTTTGGACGTGATAGCCGCCACAACCGGAATGGGAGGCATTGTTGAGGAACATGCGACAACAAAACCCTATTCCAGCGAGCCATCCGACACATAACGAGGATGTCGAGAGAAGGAGCGATGAATTCTACCAGGCGATGCACGAGTCTTCTTAGTTTTTTTTAATTGTTCTTTTTTTTTATGAATGCTAAATATAACATATTTATTTATAAAATATATTATTTTAGAATTTTTTTAATTTATAATTTTTAATAAATAATTTGATTTTTATTAATTAATTATATTTTAAAATCTATAAAATAAGAAACGACGTAAATTCGAAGCTAATTTACGAGTTCTTTACGTGGAAAACTAACGAGGAATTAACGAGGAAATGTCAACGTGGAATTAACGAGGAAAGCTTCTCGAGAAGTTTACGAGGATCTTACATTGAATATTTTTCTTCGTATTTACGTGAACTTTACGAGGATCTTTTTCCATGGTATTTTCGTGGTATTTACGATGAAACATTTTACGTGGTATTTACGAGGAAAGTCAGCGACGTCTTTACGTGGAAATATCACGTGGTATTTACGAGGAATACTTTACTTCGTCTTTACGAGGAAATATCTGACTAGCTAATTAACGAGGAAATGGCGAGGAAATATATTTAACGACAAACGTATTACGACCAAACGGTTTCCTCGTTAATTCCTCGTAAGTCCTTTTTAACGAGGAAGTAACGAGGAAATTCGCCCTCGTAAAATAATTGTTTTCTTGTAGTGTTTCTACTAACTCGTTTTATGTAGAAGACGCAATCTACTTTTCGTAGAACGTAATTCAAATTTTTTTATTTATTAAGTTTTTCAACAAAATAAAATACCCGTTTGTGTATATGGGTGTTTTATTAATTGTTTATATTTTTATGATATTTTTGATTTACAAAACTATTTATTTCATTAATTTTCATAAATATAAAAAGTAAAAAGAGAGACAAAGTGGACAGAAATAGTTTTATACTAAAGGGACAATCATGTTATTTTTTTTTTGTTCCGTTTTGGCAATTTTTCCAAAATTTATTTGTATCTCTTTGGTGTGTGATACGAATGGTTTATTATATATATATATATATATATATATTTATAAAAATTAGATACTTAACTATATAATATACGACTATTCTAATCTAATAAGACAAGATGAAGAGTTGATCACATCCAACAGATGCGAACCTATGTGTGGTTGCGCTAAATTGGCCACCATTTTAGTCGTGGAACAGTTTAGTGTCCATGTGGATGTGTAGTTCATGTACATGCGGGTTATATAACCTGACAAAACCATGTTTCATGGATTCGGTTAGATAACATTTGTTTTACTTTGATCGCAAATGAAGAAGACCTTGGGAAATTGTTACTTTCAAGAAAAAAAAATTATCAAGTATTCCTACTAGTATTGAGAGTGACATCGATATAATACCGGTTTGCCCGTTCAAAGACAAGTTAGAGAAAATGTAGTTTGGGTATAATAGTATGGGCGGGACCAGGGGTTAAAGATTATAAAGCTTGCTTTAAGCCCAATTTACGGGCATATATATATATATATATATATATATATATATATATATATATATCAAGTATATATAAAATTTAGCTAGGGTTTCCAGCAGCCTCCCTCACAGAAGTGTTGCAATGCTGCCATCGGCTTATAATCGTTATGGTTCCGGTAGGCGTTACAGGAATGCGCGTAAGGCAGTGTTCTTTTGTACTTCTAATCTGCCGCCCGGGGACCGTCGCGATAATATTAGTCATGCTACGATGAAGGTTATTTTACTTTCTTTCCATATAGTATTCCTTTGCAAATCGCAATTGATAAGTTTATGTCATATATCTAGGCCTTTGTTATTTTGGTTGATTTGATTTCATCTTATATTGTTATTAACAGAGAATCATGAAGTTCCGGTCTAAGTCGTCGTCATCAAGGTATTACATTCATGTGTAAACCATATCTCCACTGTGTATATATATATATATATATATATATATCAAGTAGCTAATCAGATGGTTATTGATGATTTGTTTTTTTTTTGGGCCCGGACAGAACAAGTAAGCAGCTCGGATCAAGTTCAAAAGAAGAAGATGCTGCTCCTAATGATCAAGTCCAAAGCCAAATCCTCGGATCCAGTTCAAAAGAAGATGATGCTGCTCCTAGTGATCAAGCCCAAAGCCAAATCCTCGGATCAAGTTCAAAAGAAGAAGACGCTGCTCCTAGTGATCAAGTCCAAAGCCAAATGCTCCACCTAAGTCTGCAAGAAGAAGAAGATGTTGTTTAACTTAAACTTGCTTTGCTTTATCAGGAAGTGAAAACTTTTGTTTTTTTTTATGTTGTATGTGGTTTGGAGAAATCTTTGTCATGATAATATATCCATGTGGATTTTAATTGAACTACTATTTTACATAATTTATCTTCTACTAGAGCTTTTTACATGATAGAACGGTTCTTTCCAGAGAATTTAGGACACTATATTAGGTTGCTTAGAGTCTGGACCAATAGGAAGTTCTGTTATGAGATGAAATCTAAAATTAGTTCTCTTCTTCTTGTCTCTTCCAGAGATCTCTGTCGTTACCATTAAACAACAGAGGAGAGACATGTTTAACCTTTTACAAACTCTTCTGCTCATCAGCTTTAGTTCTGACTTCGGTGTTTGTTTGTGCTTTGACAAGAAAATGATTGCAACACTAGCGGGTAAGAGTTCATGAGAACCGCTATTCTAGTAAATGTTTTGGTTGAAGGTAGTCCTGCATCAGAGGGATCATTTTGTTAAATCAGCTGCTCTTGCAAATAGGGCACCCGGCCATGTTATCCTTGGGAATTTATAACACATCCACAACCACAGAAACTCTCACCATATTATGATATTGCACAGAGATGTTGCAGTGAGCCACCTCTCCACTTTCATCCTTCATTTACCTCTAAAGAAATGAGGAAGGTTTCTATTCTCTTCCCAGCACCTGCATTGCTTACTTTTTTTTTATCTTCTTTCATTAGGTCACTCCTACTATTGTTAAGTTCAGGAGATAGTGAGTTTCTGTGAATGCACTGAAGTCAAAGATTACGTGAACTTCCTACAGCAACCTCTGAGCCTCTTGCCGTTCTGGTATAAACAATCCAATCAATATATCTCCTTGCATGATGTAAATGTCATGGGATCATTAGCACTCACTCAAAACAATCTTCTTCCTTTTTTCCAGTTACACAAAGGCAACAGCAAGTGGCAGTGAGATAACTGGCAGGCGCCTTGAAAGATAATATAACAAACGTGCTCTGATTTTTGGAGAAGCGACTTATGGAAAAGGGTAAACAAAAAGGGTGATCTTGATTCATCTTCTTCTCCGAAAGTCTGTGTTTCAGCTATCTGATGGTTCGGATATACACAAGTTTAGCTATTGAGTGAGTTTTGGCTCATCGCCCGGAATGTTTACCTATTTAAGTAAGCAATACTTTACAAACTATATCAAATATAATCTTGATTGTTAGACGACATCTTATTCCTAATCCAACTTATATCTCTAAGCCCAAAACCGTTTTGATAGCTTAGTCAAATAAACCAATCTTGTTTCACATGGTAATCGTTACCATCTACCTCACTCATGTAATTGCAGACACGTTACTTTGGCAAACCCATCTTACAACGAAACGAATCTTGATGGTTGACAAGATTGGATAGACATCAAAAATACTTAAAATTAATTGAGGAACAGATTTTAATTCAATTTTAATTTATATTTAAAATTTATATCTAATATAAATATAAACTAGGTGGATGCCCATAATTTTGCGGGTTTTAATGTTTTGTAACAATATATTTATTATAGTTTTTTAAATTAAGATATTTTTTCATCATCAAAAATTGTATATGTGTTTACTGTTAAATATTTTTAAAGAATAATTATTTTTGAAAAAGATTATTATTTAAATATCTGTTGATATTTTGTATTGAATTTTTTATTGAAATTAGTTATATATAATATTCATAATTCAGTTTTTAATGAAAATAAGTTTTGAAGGTATGTAGTTTTGAAACATTTGAGTTTTAAATAATTTATAGCTAAAGTCATATGTCTTTACATCAACCATGAACATAATCTGCAACAGATTCCAAAGAGTTCATAACCATCCGATGTATTCTCTTATAAAGAAGGAGAAAGATAGAGAGATTATTTTTGTCGACGTGGAGAAATAAAATGAATTGATTGGGTGATTATTTGTCGACGTGGACACCCTGAACAATCAGGATATCTTCCTTTTAATACTTGTTTGATGTACATATCAGCGATTTGATATCCTCTTATTATTTATTCATGTATAACATTCGAATAAATCAAGTAATCAAGTATACACGAGCTCGTAAACTAAAACGTGTACGAGGAATATATTGCAGACATAATCTTATGACAAAACTGATTACGAACGTCAATAGTTTTGTGCAACAAAACGCGTTTCAACTAACACGAGAAGTCTAGATAATTACTTAATATAATCAAATTACATTATTGTAAAATAATTATTACGACAGCTTTTAGTTCATGCCCTGTTCTAAAGCAGATTCACAAATCTAATAGATGTTTCGATGGTTAGTTTCTGATTTAATCAAAACATCTTGAAACACATAACGATTAACATGCGTATCACATATCTATCTTAAACTAGATTCATATCAGTTTATGCAAGTAGACTCTAATACCACTGTTGTAATTTATACCGGTTTATAACAATTTATAAATCTAATTGTGAATTCAATTTGCTTATATTTCATGCAAATACTGAAATAAATCTAGATCTTAGGGGTTCGAATATATTTGGAAATTTTTTCGCGGAAATACAAACAAAACCAAGTCGAGATTTCAAGTACTCCAAATGTCGTACCTCTACTGGTATCCACACACGCACAAGTTAGATCGATTCGGGATGCTAATACCATTGAGAACAAATCTCAGAAAACTTGACAAACTCTTTTGTCTCTTGGGGTTTGTTTAATTTAGAATTCGTTTTCTACTAACTCGTTTTATGTAGAAGACGCGATCTACTTTTAGTAGAACGTAATTCAATTTTTTATTTATTTATTAAGTTTTTCAACAAAATAAAATACCCTTTTGTGTATATGTGTATTTTATTAATTGTTTATATTTTTATAATATTTTTGATTCACAAAACTATTTATTTCATTAATTTTCATAAATATAAAAGGTAAAAAGAGAAACAAAATAGACAGAAATAGTTTTATACTAAAGAGACAACCAATTTATTTTTTTGTTTCGTTTTGGCAATTTTTCCAAAATTTATTTGTATTTCTTTGGTGTGTGATACGAATGGTTTATTATATATATATATATATATATATATATATATAAAATTAGATACTTAACTATATAATATACGACTATTCTAATCTAATAAGACAAGATGAAGAATTGATCACATCCAACAGATGTGAACCTATGTGTGGTTGCGCTAAATTGGCCACCATTTTAGTCGTGGAACAGTTTAGTGTTCATGTGGATGTGTAGTTCATGTACATGCGGGTTATATAACCTGACAAAACCATGCTTCATGGATTCGGTTAGATAACATTTGTTTTACTTTGATCGCAAATGAAGAAGACCTTGGGAAATTGTTACTTTCAAGAAAAAAAAAATTATCAAGTATTCCTCCTAGTATTGAGAGTGACATCGATATAATACCGGTTTGCCCGTTCAAACACAAGTTAGAGAAAATGTAGTTTGGGTTAAAGATTATAAAGCTTGCTTTAAGCCCAATTTACGGGCATATATATATAAAACGTAGCTAGGGTTTCCAGCAGCCTCCCTCACAGAAGTGTTGCAATGCTGCTATCAGCTGATAATCGTTATGGTTCCGTTAGGCGTAACATTTATCCGCGTAAGCCAGTGGTCCTTTGTACTTCTAATCTGCCGCGCCGGGACCGGCGCAATCATATTGATTATGCTATGATGAAGGTTATTTTACTTTCTTTCCATATAGTATTCCTTTGCAAATTGATAAGTTTATGTCATATCTAGGCCTTTGTTATTTTGGTTGATTTGATTTCATCTTATATTGTTATTAACAGAGAATCATGAAGCTCCGGTCTAAGTCGTCGTCATCAAGGTATTACATTCATGTATAAACCATATCTCCACTGTGTGTATATATATATATATATCAAGTAGCTAATCAGATGGTTATTGATGATTTGTTTTTTTTTTGGGCCCGGACAGAACAAGTAAGCAGCTCGGATCAAGTTCAAAAGAAGAAGATGCTGCTCCTAATGATCAAGTCCAAAGCCAAATCCTCGGATCAAGTTCAAAAGAAGAAGATGCTGCTCCTAGTGATCAAGTCCAAAGCCAAATGCTCCACCTAAGTCTGCAAGATGAAGAAGATGTTGTTTAACTTAAACTTGCTTTGCTTTATCAGGAAGTGAAAACTTTTGTTTTTTTTAATGTTGTATGTGTGGTTCGGAGAAATCTTTGTCATGATAATATATCCATGTGGATTTTCATTGAACTACTATTTTACATCATTTATCTTCTACGAGAGCTTTTTACAAGATAGAACGGTTCTTTCCAGAGAATTTAGGACATTATATTAGGTTGCTTAGAGGCTGGACCAACATGTCGAGATTATTCTTAGGGCCTAATGATTGTCCTCATTCTTTTTGTATTATCTACGGTATTTGTTCAACTAAAGAATCTATTAATGTAGTAATCAACGGAAGATGGAATCATTCAACTCTTTCTGGTGTATTATTAGTTACAAAAACAAAAAATATGAAAAAACAAATACTGCATTTGTTATTTGAAACAATTATCTTTATTGTCACCAATTTTGAAGGTGGTACAAGAAAGAATCAGAGAAAACACACACCTAAATTGCTTTGGAAAACATATACCATGTGAAAACATAATCTTGACGAGAAGTACCACCGTTTTTTTTAATTTAGAATAAGTACACAGATATTGCCTTAAAACATTAGACATATCTTGAAAACATAAAACAAACATCAGAACCCAAGTAACATGACACCAACTTACGAGTCTTCTTCACGACCAGTGGTTTCAGATTCATCTTTTTCTTGGGGGTGGAGGCGGCGATCTCTGATAATATTGAGCACCAAGTGATCGGTGAGAAGAAGAAGGAAGATAATCTTGACGAGAATGCATAGATGATGCCGCGGGTGTGTTGTTGTTGTTGTCAAGAAGTTTCCGGTTGGTTTGAGCCTGCACGACCATGAGTATAGCTAGAAGAATACAACAACGTTTCAAGAGATGGTTCCAAGAGGCCATTTTCTTGTTTTGTTTTTGTTTTCTGGTGATGGATGGATGGTTCCTTTGCTCACCAAAGTTCTATGTATAGTAACATCATAGAGATTAGAGGCTTCCCACTACCTACTATTTATGATCAAATAGTTTTAGATATTTGTTATAGCCGCACGGATTATGCCAATTATGGATGGATATACTGGACATATTGTGCCTTTCGATGTATATATATATATAAAAACAACGAGGTGACTAAACCGGTTAGTTACGAGTGATTAATTTCTTTAACCAAATATAGAACCGGGGTTTTAATAAACCGAACAGAGAAGAGTGTACCGGAGAGGGTATATTAATGTATTCCGGTTCTATCTATTTACCGAACACAAAGTGTAGTCAGAAGAGACATGTCTTCTTCTTCCTTCACCTCCTCCTGCTCTTCGATTTTGCGTGTAAATCTCTCTACGCTTCCTTCTATCATCACTCGATTTCGATTTGATTTGATTAATCTTCTGTGTTTTCTAATACTTTCATCTCGTAATTTACAAGGTTAATAAAAAACGATTAATTTTTTATGTTTAAATTTCAGATTGGGGATGCGAGAAGCGGGAACTCACGAGCTTCAATCTTCACATTCCAACCTAAGGTCTGTCTTTGTGGTTGATGCTTGTTATATCGGGGGAAGAATCCGATTGATTGGTTTTGTTTCTGTTGCAGGTTTCTTGCGGGATTCAAAGGGATGATAATGGACGCCGTATTTGGCGGAGGAGAACACTGGTAAAAGCAAGAAACACTCTCTTCTTACACTTTTAGGAACACACTAGGAACTTTGTATTGATGTGTTCTGTTACTGTCTATGGAAGTTATAGAAGCAAAGCTTATAATATTAGAGAGTTAGTCTTTACCTATTAATGGCCATAGCTATCTATCATAATCATCAGGAACTTGAATTACATATTACATTTATAGACCAACCAAACAAGTGTTAGCAGCCATTAATACCTTTCTATGTCTTGTCTTGCAGACAAAGAAGGACGATATGTTGCGTTACAAACTGCAGAGAGTTCCGTTTGTGGAAGAGCAAGTGAGGAAGATAAAGGAAGTTGGGAAGGTTATGACAATGGACATCGAGCGTTTGCTTTTGAGCGAAGACAACCGCTTTGAGTTCGTCAACAGTGTAGCAGCTGAGGCAACAGAGTACGTTGAGAAAAACAGGGACGAATACGGAGGTACCAAGAAAGCCATCTTTCATGTTCTGAGCAACCGTGTCAACGATCTCGGGTTTGATCGACCGGAAGCTTATGCAGAGTCAGATCCTTACAAACCTGGTCCTGGCTACTTGAAGGAGTATTACACTTGAAGAGATACTACTGCTATAGCAAGAGTTTAAAATTCAACAGCTTTTCTTGTCTTGTACTAGTACCAAATCCAAGTGGGTGCATTCACAACTTTGTTCTGGTAATTTTGGTAGAACAATATTATAAGTTTATAACAGTTTAAAAATCGTGTAATAACTCATGCATACTTTCTGTTTGATATTCTTATATAGCCAAACTGATGAAATCTAGTTATAGTTCTCAGCGAACTTAAATACCAGTACGGTTATACATTTTGGAAATTGAAATATAAGATTTTCTATCACCAATTCACCAGTCTCTTCTGTACCAAAAACAAATTGTAATGGAGAGAAAACCATGGTATTTACATGAAAAAAAACACACCTCAGTTACAGTTCCCTATATATTTTACTTACAAAAAGGAAAATTATATTTATACTAATAATGACTTTTACGATTAAAAAGGCAAAAATCTGAGTTCCCCTTCTATGTCTCTCTGAAGGCTTCAGCTCCGACCTGGTGAGACCCTACAAACCACCGGGACAAAAAAACGGGCCAACGAGGTAGGCTCAAACTTAGGCCCATATAACACTCCTACACATCGCCACGTTTAAAATCAAACTGGCTTCACCACACGACACCTGGATACGGAGTATGCATATAACCGGTGGCGTTTGAAAAGGAACGAATCGTAGCCGTTGAAATTTCAAACGGGAACAGGCAAGCCGTAGTTGTGAAACAATCTGATCCGTCCATCCCACCCGCCGGTGACAATAACCAACCCCCAGAGATGAGACGACTCCGCCGTCCTCCTGCACGACGATCGGAGGAATCTATAATGCGATCTCCGGATCGCCTTCACCGGAGAAAACGAGCTCGCAAGCTTCTCCTCGGGCCAAGTCGCGGCTCCCTTCGGAGAATCGAGAACGTACTCTCTCCCCAACGAGAACAGCGACGGAGATAGGTCCGATCCGCCGGAGTTAACGGGGGAGGAGAAACCGCACCACGGGATCGCGACCGAGACGTCGGCGGAGAATTTCTCGAAGGATCGGATCTTGACTCGTTTCGTGTGGGAGAAGAAACCAGGAGACGGTGGCTCGGGATCGTGCGCGACGCAGTTCCAGACGTAGACGGAGGAGTCGTCACACGCGGAGATGATATGCTTCCCGTTTGCTGTAAACGACGCCGAGATCTGATTTCCCGCGTTTCGAGATCCTACAAGATAAAAAAATACATTTCACAATTTGCATACGTCGCGTTTCGAACCTGTGACCTCCAAGTTCAGTTAATATTATTTTATTACCTTTGTATTTGTGGACAACGTTGCGACCGCTAATGATCCTGACTTGTGAATCAGCGGATGCTACCATGACTCTGCTTGGATCAGTGGAATCAAACTGCAAACGAAGATAACTAGATCATGAGCAAAGATAATCAGTGGAATCTGTAATGATTTGAGAACAATATATGAACCTGAAAGCTGATTATTCGTTTATTTGATGACTTCTTTTTGTTGTGCAGACATATATGACCGTCGAGTTGAAGGCAGTGGCCTGAACCAGACAAGAAGAGAAACTGTTTAACTTCAGATATCTAGGACACATGTTACTGAAACTTGTAGAAGCATAGTACCTGTTACATTGTAGAAGCGACACTCGCTCGTCAAAGTTCCAACAATTAGTGCCTGAAATAGATAAAGTATTCTTGTGTTAGAAAGAGAATCTGAGCCGTGTCAAACAGAACAACAAGACTTTTTGGGTTTTGAGACAGACCGTCCCGTCTGGGCGATAACATACTGCGGTTACAATCCCCCTAGCATCAGCCCAATCTACAACTTGGCAGTGAGAAGCTGACCAGATACGAACTTTTCCATCTATCGAACCCGTGATGAAGTGATCATCATCAACCGGGTTAAACTGAACAGATGTAACTGCAAATCAGAAAAAAAGTTTTAATGGTCATCGTGTACGAGTAGACTAACAAGTGAGGTTGCACAAGAGGGAGAAAGAACATTACCATAGTTACTGTGGGAGTAGATTCCAAGACAGTCTTCACGGCCAATCTGCCAAAGCCGAACACTATTGTCTGCTGAAGCTGACAAGAGACGCTGCCACCAATATCACAGAATGAGCTAGTTTTTTCTGTTCAAGATTACACATACATGGACTGAATCTACGTTCTTGTTGTGTGTTTATAGGTCTCAAAAACATAACGATAAAAAGGTGTCTAGCTAGTTCTTTTAAGACGAGAAGGCCAACCTAGAGTTTTAGTTTAAAGCATTAATGCAAAGGGAAGAGTTCAGGAATGGAAACTCACATTGTTCTTGGACCATGATACGTCAAGGATATCACCACCGTGACCGAGAAACTCGTGCACAGGTTTATCAACAACACGGAAAATCTTTGGAGGAATAATCACACAAGCTGACTCCGGTGTCTTTCTTGGACTCATCAACGAGCCATTAACACCATCTTTTTCTACAGCCACTGGTCTCAACTCAGATAAATTGCTCACTTCGAAGTAGATACAAGTGGGATCCATCTTGGGAACGTCGTGTTCCTCGCATCTTTCGTCTTCAACGACGCTCCAAACCCGTAAAACCCTGTCTTCACCTGCGCTTGCTAAGTACCTCCCATCAGGACTAAACTTCATAGCGAGAATGGCTCCTTGATGAGCTTGTATCTCTTGACCCTTGAAAAGAGCAGAGAGCTCCTTGGCTTCTTTCTTATACTCCTTCACTTTAACTCTCTCGATCCTGCTACTCCCTGAAACCGAAGCTTCACCGGAATGATCCTCTGTTTTCTCCTTGCTACGCGCGGCTTTATGCAGCCGGCTCAACCATTTGTCCTTAACTCTCTTCATGATCCCTCCAGCATCACGCTGTTCTGAAGCTGAGATCATAACGTTTATCGACTTAGGTTCAATCTCTCCACCGTTCACCTTCACAATCTGATCAGTTGAACAAAGGCTAGAGCTAATATCATCATCATCATCATCAAAACCAAAACTCCTCGAAACCATTCCATTACTTTGATCCTCAAAATCTACTTCCTTCACAATCCTATCTACATTCTCACTCGGACTAAAGACAGAGGAATCACAACGACAAGAGCTAAACTCGTCTTCGGATCTCAAACCCGTGGTTGCTGCTTCACTAGCACAGGCTGAGAAACGATCCACATTGTCTGATTTAGAGGGTTCCTCCTCTACATTAACTCCCATCCAGTGCAAGAACTTCTCACGACGCTCTTCGGCGTTTCCTGGACTCTTGATCCAAACTTCGTATGGGAAATCGCCGTAGATGGACGGTGGAGATGCGATTGCAGTGGAACAGGATGCCATGTCTTCGTGTGCGTCGAAAAAACGAGATTCTTCGTCTTCTATTAGCGATTCCATTTGCTATTTGTTTGGATGATTCTTAAAGCTGCCTGCAGAGAAACCAAAACCAACCCAATAAAGTTTTGGACTTTTCTACCAAGAAGAAGAAGAAGAAGAGAAAATAGTAAAATAATCAAAAACAACAACATGAAATTTAAAACGAAAACAAATACAAAAATACCTAGAATCAATCGAACAGCATAGATCCCGATCAAAAATGTAAACAATCGAGAATTAGAAAAATAATAATCTGGATCGAAAATCGAGTTTGAATTCAAAGCCAATAAAAACCAAACCTTTAATGATTAAAAAGAAAATTGGAAATTAAAATCAAATCATAGAACGCAAAGGACAAGACATGCAGGTTCCGTTTTGTGCTAGTTTCTTTCTTACATGTGTTTTGTATTTAAATTCCGTTCTACGATGCTTTTATCTGATGCTGGAAAGCTCGCGAAACGAAGACAGCGAAGAACAAGAAGATGAGCACATGAGACAATCTACAAGTTCTTTTCACACTCTCTTTCGGAATAAACAATACAAGTTTTTGATTTTTTTGATTTTTTTTTTGTCTGACAAAAAGCAAAAGAAGAAGAAGAAGAAGGGAAGCGTAGGTTGAAGGAAAGGGAAGATCTGTGGATCAGACAGAGGAAGAAGAATGGAAATTAATATAAGTTTGGAAGATTGTCTGAAATCTGTTTTTGGGAGGACATTTAATTTCTCAATTTCTTTTTAATTTTAATATGTGCGGTCGTATTATTATTAATATTATCGCCTTCTTTTTTTTTCTAGTTTTATCCTCCCCCTACCGTCATTTTAATTGTTTTTATTTCATTATCTTATTACTCTTACCTCTCTTTTTTTCAGACAAAATACAAGCATTGTTTTGGGTGGTCAACTCCGATACATATAGATCAAAATATGGAATGATATTATATAATACTACTATAGTAAGGTATCGGTAATCTAGTCAAACCAGAAAAAGTGTCTTCCATACTATAACATAATGTGTATCCAATACTATTATGAAATTTGGTCAACAAGTTAATATATTGAGTTTAATCTCTTATATATTAAATGAAAAATATTTTAACATAAAAATTATGATAATGTGTTACCACTAAATAAATTTTAGATTTTTTTTACAAAACGTGTTTAAATGACTAGAATAACTAAAATACAAGTCATTCATATTTGGTTCATCTAAATATAATATAATATTATTTATTTAAACTAATACAATTAGTTATTAGTTTTCAAAAAAAACTATTTATTTACTTAAATAAAACTGCAGAACTAACTAATATGACAAAATGGAGAATGATATAAATAACACTATAATAAGGTATTTTACAAAAAAACCTATAATAAGGTATCGGTAATCTTGTCAAACCTGCAAAAAAAAAAATGTGTGTTCAATTTCAATACTTCAGTACTATTGTGAAATTTGGTCAAAAGTTACTATCTGAGGCCCCGATTGGCAAAGCATATAAGAAAGATTAGAAGATGCTATAAAAGCAGAGATGCTACTTAAACTGTGCTTTGCTAAACTGCTTAATAGATTGATTGGTAGAGCATATGGACATGCTATTTGAAATTATTATTAAAATTAGTATATAATATATAATATATTTATTATAATGAATATATTTCTAATATATATTTATTTATTTCATTATATATATTATATTAATATATAAAAGATATATAATTATTTTATTTTATTTACTAATTTCAGAAATTATGTTTATATCGAAAATGTTATTTAAAAATAAATTTTACAATTAAAACATCTATTTTAAAATAATATTTCGCATTTAAAATATAATTTATTTATATGATTAATTTAATTATATTATATTTTAAAATATAATATAATTTATATAATTAATTTAAAATAAAATTTATATATAATATAATTTATATAATCAATTTATCTAATTTATATAATTTAATTTAAATAATTAATTAAAAATATAATTTATATAATTAATTTAGTTAAATATAATTAAATTATATTTTAAATGTGAAATAATATTTTTAAAAATATTTATATGGTAAATTTATTTTAGAAATCAAAGTTTCATTTTCTGGATATAAAAATAATTTTATGATATTATTAAAAATCAAATAAATGAACTAATTATATATTATTCTTAAATTTATAAATTATAAATGCAAATGATCTTCCAAAAGCTTCATATGAGAGCATTTGTCGAGAGCATTTGAGGGCATTAGCATTTAGTAAATGCTTTTCTAAATGCTTTTCTAACAAATGTTGATTGGATAATGTAGAGCATAATGCTAATGCTAATGCTCTACCAATCAAGGCCTGAGTATAATTGCTTATATATTACTTAAGAAACATTTTAATATGTTAACTATGATATGTTTATCATGGAAATAATTTTAATGAACTTTATAGAAATATATTTGAATTAATAGATTAATTACAATCTATGTTATTCATATTTGATTTATCTAAACATATATTATAATTCATTTAAATAATATAACTATTTAGTAATTTACATTTTATTTAAATAAAACTATAGAATTACCTAATATGATTTAAAATCTGTACAACAATCAATGGTATTGAATACTAGATATTTGATAACAATTTGCATATTCTAAATCATTTTTCGTTTAATTTTATATTAGTAAAAGAAATTCAACAGTCATATTAATTATTAAATAAAGATTTAAATTTTTCTATATTATATTTTAATTTTTTTAGAAAGATTATAGATTACTGAAACTTTTAAAACTTACATTTTTGATTAATATTTTTAAAAATTCTATAAAAATCTAAATGATAATAAAAATACATGATTAGGAAATCTCATTTAATAACATTCAAATATGTATTAAATATCGGTTAAATTAAACTATACCTATAAAAATCCATAAATATTTTAATTTCAAAATTTTGTAACATATATCATATTTGAATGAATAAAAATTGAATAATTATATAATTTTAACTTGTTGAAATCATTAAAATCTATTTTACATATTTTTATAAAAACTTATTAATTTAACAAATATTTTAGAAAATATCTCATTTCGCGTAGGATGCATATTATTACCTAGTTACTTGTTATCTTAGAATGATCATCTAAATTAACACTTTTAAATAATATTAATCAATAAATCAATTTAAAGTTACTAACAAAGGATGAAATAAAATGTCTGTAGATACATGTTTCTTTTTCTTGACTATTGCAAGTTTTACATGACAAGCGTAGATTTTGGATATTAGCTTAAGTTTTCGCTTAGAAATAAGGAAGTGGTGAAGTGGTTAAACTGGTTCAGAACCACTACACTAGCTGAAAAGAAAATCAGAGATATTAGACTATTGATAATCATGACATCTTATTTGTTTGTGAACTTATTTAAATCAAGGTTAGAAATTGTATAATCCTTGAAATCATTTTTCTTTTTTTGCGTGTGACAAACGCGGCTTCACCCAGCATTTGTGTCGATAGCACAACACTTCCACATCAACACTTTCATTGAACCCTTTCCGCATCTTACTATGTCTCTATCTTGACCTGTTATTTTCATCAATGGTGTTGCCAGCAGATTTTGGTATTATAACAACTATATGTCAGATTTTTATTATTATTTTGGAATGTATCCTATTTTGTTATTGATTATGCTTAAAACTACGAGAGTATCTTGACAACTTACAAGATGCGATTTACAGTACGATCATATGAAATGTAAACATGGTGGGATCATATGAAATGTAAACATGGTGGGGTTATGCTTGCGTATACTATTTTTTATAGTGCGTTTCTTCCAAGCTTATATATTTTATAAAGAAAAATAGGAATAACCGAGAATCTAATAAAGCAATACGAAAATAAGAATATTGAACAAGCTAGATTATGTTATTCACCTATAATAAATAGATGTTGTAGTGACCTATAGTTTCTTCGTATTAGTCCATGCTAAGGAATGAATCTTCACAAGTCCGGACCTTTATATTTGACTATTCGAAAACACTTTAAAATAATAATAATATTCAAATTTACGTAGAGTTAGAAAATTAGTCAACTTTGACCCAAAAATCTTTTCAATGTAAAATTTATTTTTTTCTCTATAAAAAAGTAATTTCATAATGGAATTGAGCTACTCCAGCATTACTTCATTTAAAAGTGAAAAATAGAATAATTAACAAAAAATAAAAAAATAAAAAAATTATTCGACTTATAGAATAAATCCATGTTTACTCTATTATAAAGTGGAGTTGGAATTGCTATAAGAGGATCGTAGTTACCATATAATAATAACAATGTTGCACCTATGAAGGGCTAGGTCTTTCTTTCATGGGTGGTTTATTAAGCAACATAACCTAATAGAGAGTATTATGTATATATTCTACGGTTATGAATAACAAACAGTTTGATTAGGAAAATAAGATAAAGCTTGTGCATATCTAAGAAAAAGGTGGATGCATAATAAGATAATTTTACCTTCGATTGCTTCACATAGGCTAAAGAGAATAAAAAATGAAGTTAGGAACCACGAGTTGGGTGGAAACACTGAAAAAAAAACATGTGCTCATAGGATTAGTTCATTTTTAGGTTTGCATTAGCTCAACCCAAGTCAATCATATACCTCATATACTTCAATTCAAATGTTCGCTATGTTTGCATTTTACGTTATACTGTTATACACATACATTTCAAATGTAAATTCCATTTGTTAATTTTCAATAAAGAACATTATACACAAGTTCAAACAAAAAAACATTATACACAACTAGGAAAAAGATCCTACATTTGTGATTTGTATTTTGCGTAAACGTTAATATGTTATGGGAACGCTGAAAATGTTTTAATCATTTTGCAAAGAAAATACAGTTTGCAACAGTATAGGGTTCTACTACCGATTCCAAACTCAGTGGAAACTGCTACTTTTTTGATAATTTATGTGTGCGTGTGTGTCGCTATATTACAGATTAGGTAAGAGACACATACGAACATTAGGAGCGAAACAAAACCAAACATGTTCTCATAGAATTATTTCATTTTTACTATATTAGTAGAACTAGGTTTTGTTTCCGTTTGAGCCCGACACAACCGCTCCAGAATTTTTCTTTTTCTAAAAGGAAGAAACCTGTAGTTTTGGTTATTCGAGTAATTGAGGTAACAAAAAAAAGACAACATGATTGTTACTAGTAATTATAGACTAGGTAACAAATTAGGATTAATTAGCTAGATAACACATTTTGGAGGTTTAAAAACGACACACAGTTGAATATTGTAAATAAGTAAATTTTTCACACCTTTTTGGCATCAAATAACTTGTTGTATTAAGACTACTCCAATAGGCTAGCTACATGAGAAAGCCAAAAACTTCACACCTTTTTTAACAAATCGTGTGAGATCATAATTTTAAAGCAAAACAGAGTTTACCTGTTTCTTAGGATTTTAAGAAAATTGTTTTAAAAAAATTAGATATGTAATAGGACCATAATAATGTTACGAGACTTTATGAAAGTGGTATCACAATGGAAAATCATCTGGCTAACTCAAGTTTTTGTTTCTAGTCTTTAAAGTCAAAAACACTGTCAATTGTGTCAAGTATTAGTGAAAAATCATGTTAAATTATTCCAAGCTTCCTAATTATTTGGCCGAAACCTATTAAGCAATGTATATACATTTCAAACACAATCATAGTGCTTTCTTGAAACATGATTACAAACCGACGTTAGCGATTTAATTCAAAGATCAATTCGTAGCAGTATGTTTGATCAAACGGATTACAAATTAAAATCTAAAGTAAAGAGAATAGTAAACGTCGGTAATCAAATGGGACCAACTCTCAACCGTGGACACATTATAGTCATCATTTAACCCTAATCAACGACACTTACACACCTACTCGACAAAGGAGGGGTAAAGCAACATGATAATTAAAAAAAAAAATAACAGTGAAATTATTCAGTAATATGTGTGAACCGTTTTACATAATCACTAAAATGTAATGTGGATTACTTATCAGCTTATTATAATTAGTCTATATATATCGCCCATTGATCGATCAACTAGACAACTAACAAGTTTTTATAATATAAACTTTATTCATGTATTTTTCTGAGTCTATCGACTTGTAAGTTTAACGTTACTTTGTCCAGTACGTAGGATCGCCAAGACGTAAAAAACAAAAGCAGTGTCGTGTTAAGCAATGGGGGCTTTTTCTTTTCTAAAGAAAGAAATGATCATGATCCCAATTAGAAACACTAAACGTAGGGACAGGAGGGGAGACACTGATTAGCGATTCTAACCCTAATTAGAAGACAGCCTGACGACATTAATTATTTAATAATCAAAGTTGCACGGAGAGCCATTGTTTTCAAATGTGATAATGATTCTTGTCTTTCTAAAAGAAGGGAACAAGAGAAAGTAATGATGTCGGTAATAGTTGGTTTGTTCTGATAACCTAAGTCCTAACTACTAAACTCTCTCTATTTGCTTTACTTTACAACTTGAAACCAACAAACGTTGGCATTTTGTCTTCACTTATGTGGTTGAACAGTTGACTTGAGACGAAGAACAAATTTTCAACTTTTATTAATTAATGTTTTTTGGGTGTAAATGTTAAGAGAGGTTGTCTTTATAATTTAGTTATCTTTAACTTAATTAAATTCCTTCACTGCAAAAGAAAGGAAGATCTAAAGGAAACACTATAGATGAATAATAATTTAATTAGGGTCCAAGACTAAGAAAAGATATTTGTTAGATTATGAGGGGTTAAAATTTACTATCGATTTTTTTTAGTTTTTGACAGAGATAAAAAATAATTGTAGAACTGAAATATCAGTCTAAAAATGTCAAAATATTAAAGAACCGACGATTCCGAAAAACACGAACTCTAATCCTATTCTCCTGATAGCGCTCATAAGCATGAACCTTAATCTTCGGACAACACAGTAAGACACATACAGACCGACGACAATCAACACGAACCAAATAAAATTCGACGACAGCTAACTAATTAATACAAACCAAAAAAAACCGACGATACTATAGTGGGCGAACCCAACAAAGATCAACGACACTTGTAAGATGTTATCGTAAATAAGTAAATATCAGTTTGTCTATTTATTAATAACCTTCACCAAATGATAATAAAATTCTAATAAGAAAAAACAGAAATTCAGAATGCAGTGTTAAAATAAAACCAGATGTAGCCGTTAAAAGAAACCAGATAAGAGTTGCATAATATATTTGCAGGTCATTTTGATATATCCTTATATTTTCAGACTTGTAACCATACATATTGAATGTAATTAAACATTTTGTTACATCATATGCTTCCCCCGACCAATTTAAAGGGCAAGAGAGTGAAAAGAAAAAGAGAGAACAAAGAAGAATAAAAGTCACAAAAGACTGAAAGACAGGTATTTATGCTCTGATAATCTAAGATAGACTGAAAGTAGCCAAAAGAAACTCAAAAATAGTAGGGATGGGCAAAAAACCCAAACCGAACCGAACCGAACCGACCCGACTGAAGTTAAACTGACCCAAACCAAACCATGTTCTTTACATAACCCAATTGGTTTATGTTTTACTCAACCCGAATGGTTTGGTTTGGTTTGGGTTTAAACCGAACCAAACCGAACCAAACCGATAATCCAATATTTTTTTTCTATAAATATTATATATATATATATATATATATTAACATATTGTAAATTTTAGTTAAGGATTTGTTTTCCATTTTTCTTAACTTCCATATATTTTTTAAAAATCCATATATGATTCAAATAATACTATTATATATATATATATATATATATATATATATATATATATTCTCTAATCCTAATACCTAAAGATTGTACTAAAAATAAAACCTAAAAACTATAAGCATCTAAATCGTAGCCGTCTCGTGTCGTTCATCTTCACCAATTTCCGTTGTCTAAAGGTAAAATTATGCAACAAAGTTATTATATGGATTTTTAGCTATCAAAGTTTATAACTTTATATTCCCACTCTATCTTTTATAAGTTGATTATTTTTTAATAAAACTGATGTCATCATATTTTATAACCAACCCGAACTACACCACACCAAACTAAATCATAATAAAGTAAACCGAAATCAAACCGAATTAAAACCAAACCGAACTAAACCAAACCAAACTAAACCCAAACCAAACCCAAACCAAAACTACTTTGGTTTTAATTGGGTTGAGTTTTATAAAACCCAAATTAACCAAACCAAACCGAACCCAAACCGAACCCAAAACTAAACCGATATGCCCACCCCTAAAAAATAGAATTGAATCGAAACGAGTTCACAGAAAAGCTCATTATGAAATGATATTATTTACGCATGACATCACTCGATCGGAGAAATAGTGGCGTAAATCACGTGAAGACAATATCCAATGAAACTTCGCAAAAAGCCTTCAACATTCCTATTATTATTTTACTTGTTTGATAATAAGCCTTTAATTGCTGACTCTTTTTCTTTATCTCATTTTCTATGGGCTACATAGATTATAAATATAACTATATCATATAACGAATTAATTACTTGAAATCCACAATGGTTTGATGTTAAGGGGAAGAGGATTAGTAATGATGTTGTCTTGTAATTTTTTACAAAATTACAATTTACAAAATTTTGCGATGGCGTCTGTTAGGAGTTACGAGTGCCAAATATTAAGGAGACAACAAATGGTGGTGTGAAAAGTAGCTTTAGCAAATAATAATCATTTCTATATTGGGGACCAAGCATGCAAATATGTTTCTCTTTTTATTATTACTGTTAAAGGCACTAAACTCCCAAAACATTTAAAATTCCACCCTTTCTTTTACGCAAAATCAACAGTATCCCGATTAACCTAGATTAATAAATAAACTACTTTATTAACCGGGCCTCGTGGTCTGGTGGTAAAGGAACCTCGGCTGAGGTATCCGCTATCACGAGTTCGAGTCCCGGCCACAGCGGATTTAACATGGTTTGCGTTTGGCCTCCACGACCTTCCTCGCTAGTTCCGGTTGGACGCGGTGGGATAATCGAACTAAGTGAGAGGTCCGGATACTTGGATTATCAAAAAAAATAAAAAAATAATAAACTACTTTATTTTGCAAGTATTTTACACACCACTGCATTTTTCATATTAATGACTAAAATGTTCTGGGTCCAAAAACCTGTACATCCCTCTATAGCAAAGCCCAAACTGTAAAGAGTAAACAATATGTTTTAATAAGGTTTGTTGATTGATCAAAATCAGCTTTCAGTTAAACAATAAAAACCAAAAGACACCAATCTTACAAATATACCTCACAATAAGATTCCTAATTTTAACTTATTTAATGTTTTTACAGTTCCAATTTTAAGTGGTGATAAATGTGTGTTGTGGGAGTGGGGGCAAGAAAGAGGTTGGATACCTCAGTGATGTACAGTAATGAGAAAGGAAAGGAAGTGTTGTTTTGATGCTAACTCTCAAAGTCTCTCAAGGTACTGTCAGACTCTTCTTTAGGTACTCTGGATGGACCATCCTACTCTCCTCCATTATTCCTACTCTGTTTTCTTGTGGTCCCTTTCTCCTCCTTCCCACCAACACTCTTTATTTTCTTCCCCTTACATTTTTTTTTTGTAATTAACATAACAAAGGCTACATGTTTTGTGGTCCAACTTGAAGTAAAGGCTTGCTTCATGATCTAGGCCCAGTTAAACATATGAGGAGGTAAAAAAAACACTAGAGACAGTTTTGGTTTTCTTGTTGAACAATCTTATATCTTTATATATATTCACTTTCTAGTGTTATACAAAATGTTCAGTTGGATATGAATGTTCATATCCGTTGTAATCATAATACAATCGCTCTCCTTTAGATATGTCTCTATTAGCTACTAGAAGAACCCTTGCTTCTCCGTTGATGTTGAACCTCACACACTTCAGGTTCTGCTTTTTCCTCCCTTCTCTGCACATTTCACAAAAAATGTCAACAAAAAGCAAACGAGGATCATCCTGTACATTTCTGGTTATGTTAATCAGGGGACCAATATAGAAAGGGAAGAGAAAACTCACGGGGTGTGGTTGTTGATGCCGCTGATGAAGCGAGCAATGTTACTGCGTTTGTCAGGACAAATAACTAGACACTGCAAAGGATCAGAGGCGTGGAGCAGAGTCATCATGCTGTCTCCATCATAGTCATCTTCTCTGTTGCTCAGATAATCAACATCTCCAACATACTCTGTGATTATGGTTAAGTCTTTTATACACCTGTCCGCCTCTACAGTGAACCTGTTTCAGGTTTAAAAGCCATCTAATTCAAATATCATTCTAGATAAATAAAAAATACATAATTAAAGAGTGAAAAGAGAAGAAGGTTAAAGTACCCTTCATAAGGATCAAAGACGACCATAAGCGGCGGGCATTCACCGCGGTCCATCATGTTCTTGCACATGGCTAAGCTCTCTGCGTCTTGTTTACTTAGAACCTGTATCACATTAAATGCAAAAATCATCCTTTAATACTAAAACAATCCAAAAGAGGATGCAAAATCCTAAAACTAATACCAGACTTAATCTAATTCATACCTGCATGCCTCCTTTCTCAAGGACAGCCTTGTTAGCAGATCTTGGAGCCTTGCCGGATACATAAGTGAGCTCGTTCCTGAACTCAGTGTTGGAGGCTCTCAACGCAGTGGCCAGAGACGCCATTTGCTCGAGTCTCCGTTGAGGATCGACGGTGGGAACGTAGGGGAGAAGCTTCCTCTTCTTCTTTGACATCACCAAACTGGTCCTTTTCCGTTTCTTCCCAATGCTCTCTACAAAACACATCAAGATTGAGATTTACATAACACAAAGACAGAGGTCTGCGAAATCACAAAAAAGGTGTAAACTTTTTATTTACCTGGAGAAGTTGAGTCTGGAGACCGCTTAATCCGGAAGAAGTCAATGAGTTTGGTCTGAACAAGAGGAAAAGCTGCAATTTTTTTTACAACGTTAATCAGCTAAACGACGTCGTATAACGGAACAAAGATTGTGTTTTGATGATAAAAAAAAAACTTACATTTGGGGATCTGGTGTTGAGAACAGGAAGGACAGAACCAAGAGCCTTTGGGAACGGAGACGAGGATTGGTCTGAGACAGAAGAGATGAAACCCTTTATCGCATTTGTCGCAGAGAAGCAGCTTCGCCGGTTGTTTCCCGGAGCTGCATTCTTCGCAGACCGTATCCAACTCCGAATCGGAGTCATCTGCTGCTAGGGATCTCGGAAGATCGGATCTAGGGTTCGTCGCTTGGGTTCTTCTTCGGAGCGAAAACACCATCGTCGAACTTTTTTTGATTTCCAGAGAGAGTAGAGAGAGAGAGTGAGAGATTGAGATTGAGATCTAGTTAGAGCGAGGTAAATAAACTAGAAGAGTTCGCGCTCTGGATTTCGCGGGGGAAAATTGACCGGGTTTAATTTGGCGCCACTGTTACGGTTTATTATTTAGAGTTTGGTTTAATATGGTTTTATCAACCGGTTTCGCTGATGGATCAGAAACTAGGACGAACCAAAAACTTATATCGGAAATTAACAATGTGAAGATTTATTTGGTTTGATATAACCAGCCGTATAAAGAAGACGAGATAACATTAAAAATACAATTTCAGTTGAACCGGACCGGATATTAGCTAAAAGTGAACACTGTCAAGATTCAATTGATTTTTTTTAATAAACCGTCTCTAAGTTTTTTTTTTTCAATCACAGAGTCCGAGTCGTCGTGCTTTCTCTGCTCGTCGCCGAAGCTTCACACAATCTGTATCAGTCGCCATCGTTCACGGTTTCTTACCCGAATCCCGTGAGCTTAATTACTGAATTGGACTCAGGTATGTTATCGATTGCAATCTCATTTCCTTTAATTCATCTTCAAGTGCCCCAAGTATAATAATTTGTCAATTGGGTTTTCTTGAATCATTAAAAACTTTGTGGTTCAAACGATGAGAATGCTGATGTGTTAGGGGTAGTCTGTGAGAACGATTTTCGTATCAGAAACGATAGTCGGGAAGTTTCCTGCTGATTAGATCTCCGATCAATTAAAACCTCGAGTCGATCGTCCTGATCCGAAGACGACGTCGTGTAATCGGTGTCTCGATCGAGATCATGGAAAGTCCTGGACAAGAAGTTCTGTACGAGATACGTAATCACGCCTCATTGCCCTTTGTTCCTAGATACCCTCCTCTTCCTCAGGTACAAGATTCATGCTTTTTACTACTAATCCTCTTTGCTCTGCTGTTTTTACATCTTTACATTTTGCTTTGAATCTAATGTCGGAGTTCAGGCAGATGGAACGGCTTCCAAAGGAGGGCTTCGGTCTCTCGTCTCTATAAGAGGTCAGTTGATTCTCAGTTTCTTCTACCTGCTTTAATTTACTACTGTTGGTTGATAAAGCATGGAGCTTCGATGTATATGTATACTGTTCAAATTATTGGCACTATAGTTGACTTGCTTTCAAGTTTGTTTTTCTTATTTTCCTCTTGATTATCATGGTTCATATATGTGTACTGTTCTGTATTCTTGAATTTGCGTATCAAAAATACTTTGGTCAGTAGATTACAGAGGTGAATTTCAATGCCCAGGAGTTATGATTATTTGTTGTCAAAGTCCATCCACAAACTCATAGATCTTGTGAGTTTGAATGTTTTGTTTGATGAGCTCGTGGTGTACATCTCTTTGATATAGCATTTTATATCCCATTGGTACATGCTTCTTGATCTCTATCCTTTTTTATGGTATTAAGGTGTTAGTCAGCTCAAGGAAACGTGGAGTGGATATTGGCATCCGAGGAAAAATAATAAACCAGTTTCATTATTTATTTCACCTAGAGGAGAATTTGTGGCTGTCACTTCGGGGAATCACGTTACAATCTTGCGGAAGGATGATGATTACAGGAAACCTTGTGGCTCTTTTACAGGTTATCTTCCTTTGCTTCACAAATGCGTTTACTGTTTTTTCCCCTTCAAATTGGTTTGTGGATTCGTCATTTTGTCAAATCTTAGACTGTTCCAGTCTCTAATTCTGCTCATTTTCCCAATGGATGCTCTCCTCTATATGCCATTTTTCTTTCTTTCTTTGTTTCTGTTTTCTTAATCATCGTCCTTTCAATACTCTCTCTATGGTCTTATGATTTCTGTTGTCTGTATCAGCGAGCATATCAGGATCATTTACTTCGGGAATATGGTCCGAAAATCATGATGTTCTTGGTCTTGTGGATGATAGCGAGACCCTCTTTTTCATCAAAGCTAATGGTGAAGAAATAAGTCAAGTCACAAAAAGAAACTTAAAGGTTTCTTCATCGGTATTAGGACTCATGGAAGATGACGATGGTTTGCAAACATCATGCTTGTACGTTTCCTTTTGCCCCTATATGTAAATATGTTATTTGATTTAGACTTCAGAAGCACTGGCATCCGAATGTGCCATTCAGAACCACTATATTCTTGTCTTCTTAAGCCCTGCCGGTGATATGAAATTGTGACCGTTGATCTATCCCAATGACATTTTCCCTACAGGTGTTCATTCAGTGTACTTACATCAGATGGACTTATTCATCATGTCGAGATTAGTAGGGAGCCAAGTGCTTCGGTCTTCTCTAAACATGCTTCAAATAGCAGCCCAGCTTTGAGAAAGCAGTTCCCCAACCATGTTTTCTGCTTTGATTACCTTCCAGATCTTTCTTTTCTTCTCGTTGTTGGCAGTGCTGCAGGCGTATCATCGACAGGGAGTTCTGGTAGGTCTTATACAACTTATTATTTGGAGAAGTATCGAATTATTAGTACTTCTCGGTAAGACTTGTGTAAAAAAGACTTGGCTACACGTGTGCTCGAAATCAATCAATTCAGAAATATTTTTCTATGGGCGGAGATGTTGGATTTACTATCCTGCGAGGATTAATTTGTTATCTGTGAACTGTCAGGTTCATCGTGTCTATCACTTTGGCGCAAGTGTCAGAATTCAGGACTGGAACTCTTGTCCACCACAAAATACGAAGGCGTGTATTGTGACGGAAAAGAGTCTCAGGTGGCATATCCAAAGGTTTTAATCTCACCTCAAGGGTCACATGTTGCGAGTCTTGATAGCAATGGGCGCCTGCATCTGTTCGATTTGGACAAAGAAAGATTGATACTTTCGTGTTGTCCTTCTGAAGACAGTTCTACTTCACTAGAGCGTTTAAGAAATGTTGTAGACTTTACATGGTGGTCTGATCATGCCCTTACAATTTTGAAAAGGAGCGGTAACGTTAGTATACTTGACATCCGTAGATGTGTTATAGTTAAAGAGGATGCCACCATTTACTCTATGCCTGTGGTGGAAAGAGTTAGGAAATTTGAAGGACACATTTTTCTTTTAGAAAGTTCAACTCAGGAAGCAAAATCAGCTCTCGCCAAGGTTGACAAGGACCCAGGTGAATTGGACCATAGTAGTGATCGTGGTATGTTATGGAGGCTAATATCTTTTACTGAGAAAACAATTCCTGAAATGTATAAAATCTTAGTTGAGAACTGTCAGTATCAGGAGGCCTTGGATTTTGCTGATAGTCATGGCCTGGACAGAGATGAAGTTTTCAAGTCAAGATGGTTGAACTCAGAAAAAGGGCCAAGTGATGTGAGCATGATTCTATCAAAGATAAAAGATAAAGCTTTTGTGCTCTCCGAATGCTTAGATAGAATTGGTCCAACAGAGGATTCCATGAAGGCCTTACTTGGACATGGACTTCATCTTACTAACCGATATGTATTCTCTGAATCTGAAGATCAAGAATCCAAACAACTTTGGGAATTTCGAATGGCTAGGCTTCGTCTATTACAGTTTAGTGAAAGACTCGACACTTACTTGGGGATAAGCATGGGCAGGTATATGTCTTTACACTTTCTACTTCTCATTTTCCTTTCTGTAGATAGGTCAAACTGGTATGCCATATAGTAATCTAGGTCTTCCACATCCAAGATCGTTTTTTTTTGTTATATAGTTATCCAATACGGAATGAGGGTCGTTTACTTTGTAACACTGATTCTAGAGTTTAAAGTGATTTCTGGATTCGATTGCATCTCGAAAAAACTTGCTGGCCTCTTTGCCCATTATATGTATACCAACTCATAAAGTTTTCTTCTGGTATCTCCAGGCTTTCATATGGGCACCGCATTTTAGAATTTCTACTTCTTTTTAGTATATCGTTAGACTACACTATCAGTTACATCTAAAAATGGTTAATGACATTGTCTTTTATAGATATTCAGTGCAGGACTACAGAAAATTCCGTAGCAGTCCTATAAATCAGGCTGCAATAGCACTTGCTGAGAGCGGAAGGATAGGGGCCTTGAATCTGCTCTTTAAAAGGCATCCTTATTCCCTTGCTTCTTTCACGCTGGAAATTTTGGCAGCCATTGCTGAAACAGTTCCCGTTGAAACGTACGCACATCTTCTTCCCGGGAAATCTCCTCCGACCAGTATGGCAGTGAGGGAAGAAGATTGGGTTGAATGTGACAAGATGGTTAGATTCATTACTAAATTGCCTGAGAGTGAAAAAAATGATTCTCTTATTCAAACCGAGCCAATTGTCAGGAGGTGTTTTGGGTATAACTGGCCATCATTAGGAGAACTCACTTCATGGTACAAGAACAGAGCAAGAGATATTGATTCTTCCACTGGGCTGCTAGACAACTGCATCTGCTTGATTGATATTGCATGTCGAAAAGGCATATCTGAGTTGGAACAGTTCCGTGAGGACCTATCATACTTGCACCAGATAATTTATTCTGATGAATTTGGGGGCGAAATCTGCTTCAGCTTGAGTCTTGTTGGGTGGGAAAAATTACCTGATTATGAGAAATTTAAGATAATGCTCGAAGGGGTTAAAGCAGAAACTGTGGTTAGTAGATTGCACGACAAGGCAATTCCATTTATGCAGAAAAGGTATTCGGGGACAACCAACCATAATGAGGAGTCCTTTCTTGTTAAATGGCTGAAGGAGATTGCAGCAAAAAGTGATATGGATCTGTGCTCCAAAGTTATAGAGGAAGGGTGTACAGATTTGTATACTGTTTGTTTTTTTAAGGATGAGGTTGAAGTTGTTGATTGTGCTCTGCAATGTCTGTATATGTGCAAAGTTACGGATAAGTGGAATGTCATGGCAACAATGCTCTCGAAGCTACCAAAGATACATGGTTAGTTGTCCAGATCCATTGTAGTCTCCACTCTACATAAATAAAGATGTCCTTACCCATTGCTAAACAAAACTTACTTCCATAAAATTTGCAGATATTCATGATGGTGAAGACATTCAGAAAAGGCTGAAACTGGCAGAAGGTCATATAGAAGCAGGGAGGCTCTTGGAACTTTATCAGGTTCCAAACTGCCTCTCCATCTTTATTTTAGCAAAAATATGTTTCTTTATTTTAGCAAAAATATGTTTCGTGTAATTGAAATGAACTAACTTAAGCATGTATAGACATATGTACACTTATAAATGGATTTTCTACTTGAATATTTTGAGAAAGTTATACTACTGTCTCTTTTTGTTCCACAGGTCCCAAAGCCAATTAATTATTTCCTTGAGGTTCATTCGGACGAAAAAGGTGTTAAGCAGATCCTTCGACTCATGCTTTCGAAATTTGTTCGTCGTCAACCTGGAAGATCTGATAATGACTGGGCGTGCATGTGGCGTGATCTACGACAGTTGCAAGAGAAAGCCTTTCCTTTCCTTGATCTTGAGTTCATGCTGACGGAGTTCTGTAGAGGACTTCTGAAGGCTGGGAAGTTTTCTCTGGCTAGAAATTATCTCAAGGGTACGGGCTCAGTTGCTCTGCCATCAGAGAAGGCAGAGAGTCTTGTTATTAATGCGGCAAAGGAATACTTCTTCTCTGCTCCGAGTCTTGCTTCTGAAGAAGTAAGTGGTGTTTTTTGGTTCTTGTATAAAGCTTTTGTCCCTGCTAAATATGTATGCAACTTGTCATCCTGTTAAGTTATTGCTTCTGGTGATATAGAGTTTTTTTTGGGGTTTTCCGCAAAAGGATTGGTGTCAACAATTCTCTTTACTTAAATGGTTTTTCATTGACAAATTTGCAAATTATTTCAGATATGGAGAGCAAGGGAGTGCCTGAATATATTTTCTAGTAGCCGGACTGTTAAAGCCGAGGCCGATATCATTGATGCAGTTACTGTTAGGCTTCCAGATCTTGGGGTTACTCTCTTACCAGTTCAGTTCAAACAAGTAAATGACCCAATGGAGATTATTAAGATGGCAATCACAGGGCATCCTGGGGCTTATCTACATGTTGAAGAACTTATTGAGGTTGCTAAACTTCTTGGGTTGAACTCTTCAGAAAATGTATCGTCTGTTGAAGAAGCTATTGCTAGAGAAGCTGCAGTTGCAGGCGATCTGCAGCTGGCCTTTGATCTATGCCTTGTTCTAACCAAAAAGGGGCATGGTTCGATTTGGGATTTAGGTGCTGCAATTGCAAGAGGTCCTGCACTTGAGCACATGGATGTAAGTTCCCGAAAGCAGTTGCTTGGCTTTGCTTTGGGTCACTGTGATGATGAATCGATCAGTGAGTTATTGCACGCATGGAAGGATCTTGACCTGCAAGGCCAATGCGAGACTCTAGGAGTATTATCAGAGTCAGATTCTCCAGAGTTTCGCAAGATGGACGGTGTTTCTTGTCTGAGAGGTCACCCTCAGATGCTTGATGATGGGCTAAGCTTTGATCAACAGCTAGATTTGGGTAGAGTCAAAGATACACTTTCTGTTGTTGCTAAGGACTTGCCGGTTGATAACAGCGTGGACATGGAATCTCTTCTAAAGGAAAATGGGAAGCTTCTCTCATTTGCTGCTTCGCATCTACCTTGGTTGCTTAAGCTAGGTAGAAATAGGCAATTAGATAAAAATCTAGGGCTTGATTCAGTTCCTGGAAAGCAGTTTGTCAGCACGAAAGCAACTGCTCTAGTTACCATTCTTTCTTGGCTGGCAAGGAACGGTTTTGCACCAAAAGATGAGCTCATAGCCATGATTACAGACTCGATCATTGAACAACCTGTAACAAAAGAGGAAGACATTATAGGATGCTCTTTTCTGTTGAATCTAGTAGATGCATCTAATGCAGTAGAAGTGATAGAAAAGCAGTTGAGAATAAGAGGGAACTACCA
Source organism: Brassica nigra (assembly GCA_016432835.1). Classification (NCBI taxonomy): domain Eukaryota; kingdom Viridiplantae; phylum Streptophyta; class Magnoliopsida; order Brassicales; family Brassicaceae; genus Brassica; species Brassica nigra. The sequence goes on along the minus strand of CM028247.1, from coordinate 5,956,244 downwards.
AGAAATTCGAAGTATCATGAGTCTAGGGATGGTATATAGTTTGCTACATGACTCTGGAGTAGAGTGCACGGATCCCAACCAGAGGAGAGAACTGCTACTAAAGAACTTTGAAAGAAAGCAGATAGAAAGTCTCTCTGGTAAGGGTTATATTAAAATATCTGGTTGTTTCGAATTTTTTTGCTATCTTGATCCAGTCTTATATATCAGTAATCTTGTGCTCTTCTGAATTTTTTCCTGCTTGCTCTATTTTGGTTCAGATGATGTGAGCAGGATCGACAAACTTCAATCAACTTTCTGGAAGGAATGGAAACATAAATTAGAGGAAAAAATGCACGTAGCTGATCGTTCTAGAATGCTGGAGCGAATCATTCCCGGGGTTGATACTGAAAGGTTTTTGTCCCATGACATTGACTACATTAAGGTTTCTGTTTTCTCACTCATTGAATCTTTGAAATCGGAGAAGAAGCTTATTTTGAAGGATGTGCTACAATTAGCTGATACATATGGCTTGAAGCAGTCAGAGGTAGGAAATATACATATAACTCTTTAAAGCTTTATCTTCCTCAACTACATCTGCTATATATCTGTCTTTGTCTTCTCACCAGGTGATATTAATGTATTTAAGCGCTATCCTGTGCTCTGAGGTTTGGACAAATGAGGACATCACGGCTGAAATTTTACAAGTCAAGGAAGAAATACTTGCCTTTGCTTCGGACACTATACAGACCATAAGCACATTCGTGTACCCAGCAGTTAGTGGTCTTAACAAACAACGCCTTGCTTACATATATAGCCTCCTTTCTGAGTGCTATTGCCGTTTGGAAGAAAGCAAGGAAGAGTCGTCGTTGGTGCAACAGGTTCAACCGCATGGTTCTTTCGTTGGGTTTTCAAATTTGTATAGCATCCTTCAGCAAGAATGCAGTAGAGTGTCGTTTATCACAGATTTGGATTTCAAGAATATCGTGGAGTTGGGAGGTTTAAACCTTGACAGATTCAACAATGAAGTTCATGCACACATCAACGAGATGAACTTGGAAGCTTTGGCCAAGATGGTAGAATCTCTCACTGGCTTTTTCATGGAGAACTCACCGAAGGGTCTCATTTCCTGGCAAGATGTCTACGTACAATATATTATGAATTTGCTAGATACACTGGAAAGTAGAAGAGATCTTGATTTTGGAAGTGCAGAGAGTTTCCAGGGCTTCCTCAGTCAACTTGAGCAGACCTACGACCACTCTAGAGTATACATCAGGGTCTTGGAACCTTTACAGGCTCTGGAAATCCTGAAGCGGCATTTCACGTTAGTTCTACCGCCAAGTGGTTCCTACGTGCACATCCCTGATAGTTCGACATGGCAAGAATGCCTTATCTTACTGATTAACTTCTGGATAAGGTTAGCCGATGAGATGCAGGAAGTAAAATCTTCTAGTCCAAGTCTTGTGGAGAATCTTATCTTAAGCCCGGACTGCATTAATAGCTGTCTTACCGTTCTTATAAGACTAGTGATGGACGACAGTCTGTCCCCAAGTCAGGCTTGGGCTGCAATACTTGTCTACCTTAGGTCTGGCTTGGTCGGTGATTACGCCACTGAAGTCTTCAACTTCTGCAGAGCTATGGTCTTCTCTGGTTGCGGCTTCGGGCCTATTTCTGATGTCTTCTCACATTTATCCTCTCGGTATCCAACAACTTTGCAGGATCTTCCCGATCTTTATTTGAGCGTACTTGAACCTATATTGCAGGATTTGGTCTCTGGGGCTCACGAAACACAGAATCTTTACCGGTTGCTATCTTCTCTCAGTAATTTGGAAGGAAACCTGGATGAACTGAAGCGTGTTAGGCTTGTAGTGTGGGAGAAACTCGTAATATTCTCTGAGAACCTTGAGTTGCCAAGTCAGGTTCGCGTCTACTCGTTAGAGCTTATGCAGTTCATCTCTGGTAAGAATATCAAGGGCTCATCGTCTGAGTTACAATCAAATGTTATGCCATGGGATGGGTCGGCTGAGTTACTATTATCTAGGCAGAATACTGAAGCCACACTTAACGAAGCCTTGTCTGACCAGGCTGACGGCTCTAGCAGACTGACAAACACTCTGGTCGCACTTAAATCATCTCAGATCGCTGTGGCGTCCATTTCTCCAGGCTTAGAGATCTCCCCAGATGATCTATCGAGTGTTGAAACATCCGTTGCATGCTTTTCTAAACTCTCTGCTGCTGTTACTACAGCTTCACAAGCTGAAGCTCTTCTGGTGATTTTAGAAGGATGGGAAGAACTGTTTGAAGCTAAGAAAGCCGAACTACTATTGCCTTCTAATGAGGCAACCGAGGAAGGAAATGACTGGGGAGATGATGATTGGAATGATGGATGGGAAACACTTCAGGATTTAGAACCCGAAGAGAAAGAAAAAAAGGAACATGTAGTCGCAGCTCATCCTTTACATTCGTGTTGGCTGGATATTTTCAGAAAATACATCTCTTTGGGCATGACCGTACACGTTCTACGTCTTATAGATGGATCGCTTCAGAAACCAGAAGAGGTCCTGCTTGAAGATAGTGAAGCAGAAAGCCTGACCGGAATCTTGGCTAGTACTGATCCATTTCTCGCACTAATGATTTCTCTTTTGTTTCCCTACGAACGGGTCAGATCGCAGTGCCTCAGTGTTGTTGAAGAAAAATTGAAGCAAGAAGGCCTTCCAGAGTTATCGAGTCAGAACCATCACAACGTTCTTCTTCTGGTTATATATTCCGGGACTCTCTCAACGATAATCTCGAATTCTAGATACGGGTCAGTCTTCTCTTTCCTCTGTTATATAGTTGGAAAGCTATCTCGGGAGTTCCAAGAGGAGCGGATAACACAAGCCGACAACAAAGGAGCGAGTATGGGTTCCGAGAGACGGCTTCGGTCATATTTTGGGGAGCTCATGTTCCCGTGTTTTATCTCGGGGCTTGTAAAGGCCGAACAGCAGATATTAGCAGGGTTTTTGGTAACCAAGTTCATGCACAGTAACCCATCGCTGAGTCTGATTAATGTCGCAGAGGCAAGTCTGAGGAGATACTTGGAGAAGCAGCTCGAGTCTTTGGAGGATTCGTTTGGTGAGACCACAGAAATTGAAACGCTGAAGCATACAGTGTCAAGCTTAAGGGGCATCTCAAAGGAAGTCATACGAGCTGCCTTGGCATCTCTTTCTAGCTGTACAAACAGCAGATGATATGACAAGGATGGTGTTTCTTGCGTGATGAAATGAGTGATAAAAGTAATTTAGAAGAGGTTAAATTTGTTTACGCGTTTTTACACTTTTTGAAGAGGGTAAATTTGTTTATGCGTTATAGGAAAGCTGTCCCAAACAACAGAGAATGTGTTACTTTCTACTGGTCAGCGGTTTGTTCTAAATCAAACCAAAACATAATTTATGGTCGAGACGAAATGGATACTTAGATTTGCAGATTTGTTGTTAGCTTTTAATAATTGAGTGAGGATATGAAAATCTTTTCTTTACATTAAAGCTAGAGCTGAACAAAGATTCAAACTAAACCAAACCAATTGAATCCAAACCAACCCAAACCAATATATGTAACCTAACCATTTGGTTAAAGTTTTTATGAGCCCAAATGTTTAGTTTTGTTCGACTTTACACTGAATCAAACCGAAAAACTTAAATTTTATTTAATTAGATTAATTAAATATACTAATAATATTAATATTTAAGATAATCAACTATTTAACTTAAATAAGTAAACAGATTTTATACATTCGATTTCTAAATAATGATACAAACAAAACTAACAAAACTATCGATAATATTTATATTAAATTTAAAAATAATAATTTAAATTGTTAGATTATAATTTTTTATATTTTTATTGTGATATTTGTTTTTACGTCTACATATAAAAAAATTCATAATTTAGTGCTAAATGATTTATTTTATATTTTATAAATTGTAATTTCTGAACCAAATTAGAACAAAATTAAAAATCTACTCAATAAAACTGAATAAATACAAACCAAACTGAATTCAAACCGAACCAAACATAAATTAATCTGAATTCAAACCAAGACAAACTGAACACAATCCAAGCCAAAAAATTTAGAACCAAATAAACCACCCTGAACCCATATTTAAAACCGAAATACCTATTTGTGGAGATGCCAAACTAACCGGTCTAGACCGGGAATCAAAACAAGTATTAAACCGGCCGGTCAACGTCTGTTAACTATCCATTATTCGAGCTTGATTTGGGGGATCTGTAGATTCTCTCTCTCTCTAGAACTGTCAACAAATTTTTCTATTCCGACAGCAGTTTCGCGTTATCCCTAAAAGAAATTCACTTTCTTCTCCGTTTGATAATCGGCGATAAACCCCAACCAACCCTCGATCCTGCAGCTGAATCCAATTTGTTGTTTTATATCTCAGAGAAGACATTTCATGGTTTCACAGCGATGAAAAGAGGATCCGCACTACTTGATCTGATCGTGTTCCTTCTCGTCTCTCCATTCGCCCAGAGTCTCAAGGGATCTGAACTCTCCAAATTCTCCGACAAATCTGTTTCCAATCAAATCTCCCAACCCGACCGGTTAGTGTCTTTTCGATTCGGTTTAATTGATCCATCTATTGACTTCCAAGGTTTTAACTTTATTTAATCTAATTCATTTGCGAATGTCAATATCTGTTTTTGATTATACTGAGACATTTTTCCAGTGATTCCAATATTAAAGTTGACATCTTGTTCCCTGTTCTGATGGGATTGGTGATTTTCTTTAATTTGAGAATGTAGTTATGTGCTGGTTGCAACGGTCGATGGAGCTATCTCATTGGTGGATAAGTCTTCTAGGAAGGTCGATTGGACTTTCGACACCAATGAGCCTATCTATTCATCCTACAAGGCTCCTCACTATCATTACAGCGACGATGGTGAACGTGTCTCGTTGCTCAGTGATGACTTTTACATGGATTGTGATAAAGATTGGAATCTTTACAAAACCTCTATACGAGAAGGAAACCGAACTAAAGAGGTATATAACTTTGCAACTTCTTTTTGTCTCGTGTATGATGTTAAAGTGTGTTTCTTCTTCTTGTATTTCAGATAGTGGATGCTTCCGAGTTCATTGGAAGCTTGCCCTACTCGCTGACGGATAGGATTGTTTTGGGGAAAAAAGACACGTCTGTGTTTCTTTTGGATGGGAGGACTGGAGAGTTGGTTACTAGGTACAGAGTGGACGATCTGTACACTACTAGTTCAGTCGTTCAGAATGCTAAAGACAAGGCTATTGTTTTGTCTAAAGAAGCTCCGGTAGTGTTGGGACAGGAGCATCTTCCAGAGATGGTTTACGTTGAGAGGAAGGATTTTAAACTCCAGTGTGTGTCGAAGTTTGGAGATGTTTTGTGGAGTGTTTCTTACGCTGAGATGGAAGCTAAACTTCAACAACATGAGAGCGTACAGCTCATGGGTGGTGGTGGTGGTGGGTTATCAATGATAAATGCTACTGTGATGCGGTTCCGTGATTATAACTTTGAAAAACTGTTTCCGAGAGTTGGTTTATTAGATGGAGCGTTGTATCTAGCAGTTCCAGATAGGAAGACAAATCAGTTGGCTCCTGGGAATGGGAATCCTTTGGCACTTCCGAGCAACAAAGAAGCTGAACAAGTCCTCTCCCTTCCTCTAGCCGAGACTGTGATACCTCAGATCACAGATGGTAATGGTGGAAGTACTAGGAAGATGGGTTTCGCTAGCAAGTTTTCTGAGTTGATTGTCCTGCTTATCGGCTTTTGCGTTACTGTCCTTTCTGTTTGTGGCCTTGTCTTTCGTCGAATAAGGCAAAGCAAATGGAACAAGGAACCTTCCGTATCTGAAGTGCCTACAGTGACATCTAAGAAGAAAAAGCCTAAGAAAAATGGGACTGTAAAGGCCGCTCACAAGAAGAACGGGTCTGGAGAGAATAAAGATCTCGAGAACGAGAAAAAACTACGTATGAGCTTCCCTGACCTTAATGATAATGCACTGGAGGGATATAGAGTTGGCAAACTGTTTGTCTCTAACAAGGAGATTGCTAAAGGAAGCAATGGAACTGTTGTGCTTGAGGGATTCTATGAAGGTCGTCTTGTAGCGGTTAAGCGTCTTGTTCAAACACATCACGATGTGGCTCAGAAGGAGATTTTGAATCTCATGGCTTCAGATAAACATCCAAATATTGTCCGGTGGTATGCGGTTGACCAAGACGAACATTTTATCTACATCTCATTGGAACGGTGTGCTTGTAGCTTAAATGATCTCGTACATGCATCCTCTGGACTGCTTGAGAGTCCGACGGCTTCAAGTAGTATACAGTCGATTCAGATAAGTCCAATCGTTGAGAATGGCAAGGGAGTTGAACTATGGAAGGAGAACGGACATCCTTCTCCTGTTTTGTTGAAGTTAATGAGGTTAGTTTAGCTTCTCAACACTTGAATCAAAAGGTTGCAGCATTCTGATCTTTTTTTGTATGTTTATGTTACAGGGATATGGTAGCTGGTCTAGTTCATTTGCATGATATTGGAATCATTCATAGAGATCTAAAGCCTCAAAATGTGTTGATTGTTAAGAACTCATCTCTATGCGCCAAGCTATCAGATATGGGTATTAGCAAACGTTTGCCAGCCGACACAAGTGCCCTGACCAGAAACTCAACTGGTAAGAATCTTTGAAGACTTTGGATGATACAATATAGTGACATCAACAGAAATTGAATTTTTTTTCCTTTAATAATGATAGGTTCTGGAAGTTCTGGGTGGCAAGCACCTGAGCAACTCCGCAATGAACGACAAACAAGAGCAGTTGATCTCTTCGGTTTAGGGTGTGTACTCTTTTTCTGTATGACTGCAGGAAAACATCCTTACGGGGACAATTTTGAGAGGGACATAAACATTTTAAACGATAGAAAAGATCTCTTCTTGATCGAGAGTATTCCGGAAGCTGTTCATCTTCTCTCTGGTCTCCTGCATCCGGATCCAAATTTGAGGTAAAGAACTATGTTTTCTTCTCTCTCTGGCCTCTGTTCATCTATCTATCTGTTAGTACATCAAGATTTACTTTTGGTTTGTGAACATGCAGACCGAGAGCACAAGAAGTTCTGCACCATCCATTGTTCTGGAACGCTGACATTAGACTATCTTTTCTCCGGGATGCAAGCGATAGGGTGGAACTGGAAAACAGAGAAGAAGGGTCACAGCTCTTGGCTGCACTTGAAAGCACAGCAGCGGTGACTCTAAACGGGAGGTGGGATGAGAAGTTGGATAGTATATTCCTAGACAACATTGGGCGTTACAGGCGGTACAAGTTTGATAGCATCAGGGACTTGTTAAGGGTCATAAGGAACAAGCTGAATCATTATAGAGAGCTTCCTAGTGAGTTACAGGAACTACTTGGGAGTGTACCTGAAGGGTTTGATAGGTACTTCTCAAGCAGGTTTCCAAAACTGTTGATTCAGGTTTATACTGTTTTATTTAATTACTGTAACAATGAAGAGTTCTTTTTCAAGTACTCTAAGACCTCTGTATTCTAGGTTTCTCTTTTTTTTTCTTCTGTTGACTCTCTGTATAATAGATTTAATCTGATAAAAAGAAAAATAAAACATTTGTTACTGATTTGTTATTGTATGTTGTTGTCAATGCATCCAGAAGCATAACCAATTGCAATCTAGATTAGATGCAAAGTTGATGAGTAAGGGAAGAGTTGTTTTTGCCCAAGCAACCTAAATAGCATCTATCTTTTGAAGTACCAATATAAACTAACTCTTGAGATAATCTTTTTTTTTTTGGAAAAGAAACCCTTAAAATAATCTTTTAATTACAAGTAATGTCATTAGAAACTAACTAATTCTAATTTTTATCATTAATTAGTCTTAATTAATTCAAATGACAATATATTTTAACAATTTTCCCTAAAATTACTCAATTAATTAATTTTATCCCCAATTAATTGTATATATAAAAATTAATACAAATAATTTGGTGTAAAAGTAATATAAAATTTTGTAATGTACAAGCTGATGAATTTGCTAAAAACTCTCTGTTTTTGTTCCTTAGGAGAACTCTGTTTCTGCTTTTGAAATTTAATGGAAATTGTTTGATCAAAAAAATAATATAAATTATTTTTACCATTTTGTAAATATTAAAACATATCGATTTTTTCCTATCCAAAAATAAGTAGTCAGTTGATATCGTATATAATAACTATTTTCAAAAAATTAAATATTAATGTACATGAATAATATAAAATTGACATAAAAATAAATAATAATTCACATACTTATTGTATTACTAATAATTTTATATGCCCTAAAAGTCGAGATACAAAACAACATTCAATACTATATGTAATTTGTATATATAATAAAAACATAAAATAACATTCAATACAAATAATAATCCAATGCTAATATCACAATATTTATAACTAGAGACTTTTTTGTTAACTTTTTATTTATAAAAGAAGTATATACATACAACCCTACATCAAGTTGGCCAAGTAATTATAACTACAGATTTATTATTTTTAAATTCACGCACTTATGTTTGTTTTTGTTATGGAATATAGTATTTCTTTATATAATTAATTTAAAATTGATTCAGATCATTATTATGTTTAAATCTATCATTATCTTATTTATCTAATTTTAAAAAAAAATCTAGAAAATATATTTTAATATAATTGAAGTTCGTAATTAATTTTATTGAGAACACAAAAATAAAGAAACAGGTCAAAAGAACGGAAAAAACGTTCTCAGCAACAAACCATGGAGACTCTTGATTCCGGCCGCTGGTCGGACCTCCCAGTGGACATCTTGACATCTCTCTTCGAACGTTTGAGTTTTATTGATTTCCACAGGGCTAAGACGGTGTGTTCCAAATGGTACTTGTGTTCCAAGCAAACGTTAGGGCCAAAAGACAGATCTCCATTGCTGTTGCTGTCTCCAGAAGAAGGGTGGTTGTCGTCTCTACAACCCTGAGGACGATAGGGTTTACGTGCCCACGAGGAGGGACTTTTCAGGGTGTCGATTCCTCGGAAGCTCAAGTAAGTGGTTCCTTGTGGCGGATTCTCAATCCAATCTCTATATCATAGATGTGCTTAGCGATGAGAAGACAGATCTTCCACGTCTAGAGCTGGTGTCGAACGAGGGTTGCGTTCATAGTCTTGAGCCATTAGGAGATGGAGATTTTGAGGAGACGTTGGTTGGAAATTCTGCTGGGATTCGTAGACGGGAGACTACGTTGTGGTGTGTCGTTTTGACAGATGTGACTATATGCGGTTTTGCAAGAAAGGGGATGATCGTTACCGTGAGATTCAAACACGGGTTGGTGTTAACGTGTTTTTAAAAGGCCAAGATGATATGGTACTCAATGGCTATAACCTTTATACGTCTTTACTCCCCGTTACTCCCTTCGGCACATAGATTTGTCTGGAAAAGACGGTTTTAAGGATGTCATCGAGCAACCCATGTTTACATGGTATAAGCCAATATTTGAGAGTAAGGAAGAAGAGGAACGAATGAGAGCATACAAATTCATCTCAGAAAGCGAAAACATTGCTGCCGTTACAAGATCAGGAGAGGTTTTGTTGGTCCATAACTACACTTACCCAGTCGTCTACTACCACCTTTATGATGTTCCACGTGTACAAGAGGCAACTTAAAAATCTAGAAGACCCCAAGACCTACAAGCCCTGGTTTCTTGAGGTGGATTCTCTAGGAGATGAGGCACTGTTTCTAGATTTGGGTATCACCGTGCCTGCTGACACTACACTTGGTATCGAGCCAAACTCCATCTATTTCACCCGTGATGACCGCTTCCGTTTCATGCCACGTTCATTCCTCGACATCTGTGTCTACAACCTTGCGACAAAGAGCATCAAACGCTTTCCCATCCTCTCCTCCAACTTAAAAATAAAGGACGCTCAGTGGTTTATCCCCTCTTGATTTCTCCCTTCTTCCTTGCTTCTGCTACATTCTCGTGTTGTTGAGACATTTAGAGCTCTGCTTTGTTAACCTTTTTTTTTTCTTCTTTGATTTTAATTAATATCTATAATCTATGACATTGTCAGTGCTTAATCAAGGAGTTAATTTGCCCAGCAAATTCAGTATGAGTTTACCATTATGGAAATCAACTACATCTAGTCTTGATAAGAAATTTTGTATTCAGTAACCCATAGTACGCGTAAATTGTTTGGTTAATCATACCATATCAATAACTGATTTTCTCACTCCAATATTCATACTAGTATTAAGTAGCAATTGAAAAATATTCTATTTCAAACTAAATAAATAAATATAGAGAACTATATAGTGCAACTAGTATTGATTACATTTTCACACACGGTAAAAAGAATATACAAGTTCTAGAAATGTGGAATGGTTTATACGTATGCTGATGCTTTAAGTAAAGTTCTTAAAATTGTGCTCATAGTTTGTTAGAATATCCTTTTTGGATGATGATGATGATGATCTTAGTTGTTAGTGTTAGGTTTTGTATATGAAGGTAAATGTGTAAGTCATATGATTTGGTGGTACTCCGAACCTAACTATCTCCTAACAACTTTACCTTACAACTTTTAGAACAATCTAAAAGGCTTAATTAAAATATGATAACCAAAATTGGATGGTCATTCACTTAATTTTACTTCACTTTATGGACATATCTTCTAATTTTCCCCAAAAATTAGTTATGAAAGTTACTTTAATTTGGAATATTTTCAACTATAGTGGATGAGAATATCGATTGAAAACAAATATTATGGGAAAAGAAACCGACAACACATAAAAACTTCAATGGGACAAATCAGGTAGTAACTGAAGTCAAAGATGCACCCACCCACTTTCAAAAATTCAGTGCTCTTTCACCTTTGTGGGGGTTACTGTCGACACTTTCAAGGGACTCCAAATTTTTCCCTATTTAATAATAAAATCAAATAAAACACATTTTGGAATTGTGTACGATCTCTTCTTCCCTTTTTTTGGTGGATACTATATATTAAAAAAGGAAATAAATTATATTATTTCATGCAAGGTTTGGTAATCAGACAAAACAACCATATCTCCAAGTCTAACTGCAGAACGCGTGTACTTTCTCATATTAGGTTTACGACACTTTGAAATCACACCTATGTTCTTTCTGTACTGTCATAAACATACAAACCCTAATTTGTACTTCCATGCAGTACACTTTCTCCCTCCTCTTCTTCTCTCTCTCTCTCTCTCTTCTCTTCATTCAAGTCCCTTAATCTTCTATATATTTTTTATCAATTCAACGTTCGTTAAAATGTGATTCTCTCTTCTTCTCCTTCTTGGGATCTTACGTGAAAACCCGTCTCTGGGAATCCTTTTGGATCTTGAAATTCACCTACCGTGTGTAACAAGCAAACCAATCGATTTGCGAGTTTTTCTTGACTTTTCAGATGGACGACGAGAGGAGCGTCGAGAGAGAACACAACCAATGTTACGAGGAAGAGTCCACAGATTCGAGGAAACCACCTCCGTGGAGGAAACAGATCACGGTTCGTGCCATCGTCGCGAGTGTATTCATCGGAATCGTGTACAGTGTCATCTGCCTGAAGCTAAACCTAACGACGGGACTCGTGCCGAATCTCAACATCTCATCAGCTCTTCTAGCCTTCGTCTTCCTCAAATCATGGACCAAGATCCTCCAGAAAGCAGGAATCGTCACCACTCCTTTCACACGCCAAGAAAACACCATCGCTCAGACTTGTGCTGTTGCTTGTTACAGCATCGCCCTTGCAGGTTATTTTAATCACAAATAAAAAAACAACAATGTTCAGTTGTACATATACACAAACATTTGACTAAGTTTGGTTATGTAGGTGGATTTGCGTCGTACTTGTTGGGTTTAAATAGAAGAACATACGAGCTAACGGGAGTGAACACACAAGGAAACAATCCTCGTGGTATCAAGGAGCCTGGTGTTGGATGGATGACGTCATTCCTCTTTGTTACTAGCTTTATTGGACTAGTTGTATTGGTACCTCTTCGTAAGGTAACTAGTGTTTTTGTAAGAATCATGTTGACTTATTAGTGTGAGTTCTGATGATGAAATGATGTAAAACAAAAACAGGTGATGATTATAGACTATAAGCTCACTTATCCTAGTGGAACAGCAACAGCTGTTCTTATCAATGGGTTTCACACTAGCAAAGGAGACAAGACAGCCAAGTATGTATTATTTGAATGTTCTTGTTTTTATTTTATTTCCCACTTTGAATTATTGGATATTTATTCTTGTTTTTTTTCTGACAGGAAACAGATTCGTGGGTTCATAAAATCGTTTTGCGTGAGTTTCTTCTGGGCATTTTTTGGATGGTTCTATTCAGGTGGTGACTCATGTGGCTTCTCTCAGTTCCCTACTTTTGGATTACAAGCTTGGAAAAAATCGTGAGTTTTACTCTGTTTCCTCTGTTTATGCAACCTTACCAACAAGTTTTTACTAAACGTTTTATCTCTTTTGTGGGGAATACAGTTTTTTCTTCGACTTTAGTATGACATACGTTGGAGCTGGGATGATCTGTTCGCATTTGGTGAACCTATCGTTGCTCTTTGGTGCAATTCTCTCGTGGGGAATAATGTGGCCTCTGATAGCAAACCTTAAAGGAGAATGGTTTCCAGCTACTTTGCCAGAGAGCAGCATGAAGAGCTTAAACGGCTACAAAGTTTTTATATGCATTGCGTTGATCTTAGGAGACGGGCTTTATAACTTCCTCAAGATACTCCTTTTCACTGCAAGAAACTTTCACTCTAGACTCTCAAAAACCAACACATGTAAGTTGAAGCATAAACCATTGTTATATGTGCTATGTGAAAACATAATAATAATAACCGATTGATTTTTTGTCAGTGGTGGAAGTTCCAGGAGACGGTACAAAGGAATCTGAAAGCTTGAAACGAGAGAACGAGGTGTTTGTTAGAGAGAGCATACCGTTATGGATGGCTTGTGTGGGATACTTGTTCTTCTCCATTGTCTCCATCATCGCCATACCTCTGATGTTCCCTCAGATCAAATGGTACTTTGTCCTCGTAGCTTACCTCCTCGCGCCGTCTCTCAGCTTCTGTAACGCATACGGAGCTGGTTTAACCGACATGAACATGGCTTACAACTACGGTAAAGCGGCTCTCTTCGTGATGGCGGCGTTGGCTGGTGAAAACGATGGCGTGGTGGCAGGAATGGTCGCTTGTGGTCTCATCAAATCGATAGTCTCCGTCTCGGCTGACCTGATGCACGATTTCAAAACGGGACATCTAACGTTGACCTCGCCACGGTCTATGCTTGTGGCGCAAGCCATAGGGACAGCGATAGGCTGTGTGGTTGCCCCGCTCACTTTCTTTCTTTTCTACAAGGCGTTTGATGTTGGGAACCCTGACGGTGAGTACAAGGCTCCTTACGCTATCATATACCGAAACATGGCTATTATCGGTGTTCAAGGTCTCTCTGCTCTCCCTCATAACTGTCTCGAGCTTTGCTACGGGTTCTTTGCGTTTGCTGTTGCTGCTAACTTGGCGAGAGACTTCTTACCGGAGAAGCTAGGGAAGTGGATACCACTCCCCATGGCGATGGCTGTGCCGTTCTTGGTGGGTGGCTCGTTTGCAATCGATATGTGTATTGGGAGCTTTGTGGTGTTCGTTTGGCACAAGGTGAACCGTAAGAAGGCTGAGTTTATGGTTCCAGCGGTTGCTTCAGGTTTGATATGTGGAGATGGTCTTTGGATTCTACCTTCTTCTTTACTGGCTCTTGCTAAGGTTCGACCGCCTATATGTATGAACTTCACACCAGCTCACTAGTCTCTAAGGAGAGCCTTACCAGACAGAACCCAAACTCATTGCTCAAGAAATGTATAATAGCTGCGGGTTAGGTTAGGAGTAGTCAGTAAAAGAGTGGGTTCAAAGTAAACCACATGTATACATGTCTTACATCCTATTGATTTTGAATAAGAATGAAGAGAAAGAGTTTGGTTATTGTCGGAGATGAGCCTATCACATGATCCAAAATCAGTCCCATCTTATTATTAGAAAGCTGATTTTATTAGATGATAAAAATTACATCACTGTTCATTAAAAGGGGAGGAGAACAGGACAGAAACGCGACCACAAATCTAGTACCACAAATCGATTAGCACAAAAGTCTTGGACAACCTCAATCTCTATGATTTTTGACTTTCAATATTCAGTAAAATATATTTTAAATCATTAGAAATAATGTTCTTATACTCTGCTTCACTGTTTATAATATTTTATCCTTTGTTTCATAATTTTTTCACTCTCTTATATATTATAGATTAAAAAATACACCATGGTTTTAACACACAGCATTTAACATTTTCATTATAAAGAAAGATGATTTTATTTATATCCCTTGAAAATTTAATACATCTTTGTCTTATGTAGTTTCAAATTTGAATCCATTTCAAAATTAATAAATGATAATAAAGTAATTTTAAAATGGCCACATAAATTTTAATTCTCAGATTTTTTTATAAAAAGAAACCCCTAAATTGCATTCTAAACAATTGGGTGTATAAAAATATCCAAACAACTTTGATCAAAACAAAAATTTAGATAAATATAAGCAAAAACAAAGCAAAACAAAAGCAAAAGAAGAGCAAACCAAGAGCAAAAAATAGTATTTTTAGAAGAAAAGATTGTGGATTTGAAGGCTATGAAATTTGATTATCAAAATTAGATTACGACAGTGAATGATTATCTAGAAACCTCCTAATTTTAGACTAGGGGAAAAAGATATATCGTAATTTTTAGATTATCTTCATTTTGAAGAAGATAAGCAAGTATGGTCCTTTACTTTAGATTATCTACAAAAAGATCACTATTTTTAGATTATCTACAAAAAGATCACTATTTTTCATTTTGAAGAAAATTATCTACACCGATTGAACTACAAACTCAACAATCTAGTGTTAGAGAGATAGTGATACCTCCTGAGATAGTGATACCTCAGGGAAGCTATTGTTGACTTCAGTGATTGTAACGTCATTGGTTGAGGTGGAATTTACAGTTGTGTATAGAGACACTTTGTCTGATGGAACAAACTTTGCAGTCAATAGAGTGGAAAAGAACTGATGACTTGATTGGCATCGATACCTTCAAATGTGAAGTCAGTATGCTAACTAAGGTCCATCATAGAAATCTTGTGGTTCTCCTAGGGTATTGTATAGAAGGAGAAGAGAAATTACTGGTTTATCAGTTTATGCATCAAGGCCCGTTGAGCAAACACCTAAAGTCATGAACTGTGTGTCACATTAAACAACCAACCAAACAATGGCTAGTAGTAGTAAGCGGACCATTTCAAGTTCCATATCTCGTATTCGTTGAGATTCTTGTAAAGTTAAGTCTAACAAATCCCTCATTTTTATATTTTTATTTTAAATATGTTAAAAATTTTGAAATTATTATTCAGTCCACATCTTCTTAATATCATGTTATATACGTTTTTTTAACAACAAAAAGTTAGATACGTTACCAGGTACTATTGCCTCAAGTACTATTTTATTTAGTTTTTAAAGAGATTATTTTTGGGCAAGAATTGAAACTGAATATCAAAATCAAAGAAGACCAAAAAGATCTTTACAAACTCGAATGACTACAATTCTTTCAGCTTTCTCCAAGCTGAAAGGATGCGTTAACCAAATTTAAAACAACAATCCTAGATGTGCTTATGAACAAGACATTGTGAGTATACCTGATTTTATATTACTATGTTTTGTAAATTTATTGTATATTTCCTATATATTAATTTTGGAGCAGTACAACTCTTTTTGGTAGCCACGTGTCATCTTAAAAATCATTCTCAGAATTGCTAGAGAAATATGTTGGTCCATCTATATATATATTATATTTTTTATTAAACTAACTATCAAATTAATTAGTAGTGTACAAAAGAATATTCTCTATTCTTTCCTTAAATAAAAGTTATGGAATTACCTAATATGATTAATATATATATCACAATTAATAATTATAAATAATAAAGATTTGATAACAAATTTTTATCCTCAATAATTTTTGTTTAATTTTATATTATTAAAAGAAATTAACAATCACATTAAGCATATAATAAAAAAATCTTATATGTTATATTTTGAATTTTTTAAAATGATTATAAATAACTAAAAATGGTAAAAGTCTGACATTGAAATTTTGGTGATCCATTGTAACGTTTTTTAGTTCAGTCCATCGTTTTCTTTAATGGGGCTTGAACAATTTTTAATGATTAACTAAATAGGCCACGTAGATAGTAGAAAGTGTTTTGGTTTATAAATTGTTGCATATCCAAAATCAATATGAACGATCATCACATTCGTTTAAATTTTTTCTAAACTAAAAAATATAGGGCTGGACAAAAGTTCTGAATCCAAATATCTGAACCAAAATCCAATTCGAAAAAGTAGTATAGAACTTTAACCAAATTGGTTAGATATCTGAACAGGTTCAAAATTTTGGTATCTAAAGAACCGGAATCAAACCCTATCCGAACCAAAATATTTCGGATATCCGAGTATATTCGAACCAGATATATATATTTAAATATATTAATAACTTTTAAATTTAATATTTAAAAGAATATACAATACATAATATGTTTTTTAAATTGTCCAAAATGCTTAGAAATATATAAAATAGTTAAAAGTATATGTTTGAAATAGCTAAGCGTTACTCAAAATACCAAAAATACTGAAAATATTTATTGATTTTCTATCCAAATATTTTTTTATGTTAAGTTTAAGTATTTTGGCATACGTTATTCAAATTTATATGTTATATATTATTTTATTTTTAGATTTCAATAAATTTAAAGTATATATGAACTTTAATTTTTTTTTTTAAATATTAAATGGATTATCCGAACCTAAACCCAAATCGAACATGCAAAGATTCGAGCCAAACCCGCAAAGATCTAAACCGAACAGAACTTAATCGAACCAAATGGTATTCAAATGCCATCCCTATATCAAATGTAAAAAAAACTATTGATAACAAAATATTTATTGTTTATAATATTTAAATACAACATATTTTAAAAAAAATTATTTAATCTTTTTCATTATTTAATTAGTTGAACCAAGCAAAGATGTTATTAGTCCAATATGTCAAATATAAGAGAAGCTTTAAATTCAACCACATCTGACCTAGTCGCAAAGGCATGGAAAAATTTACAAATAACAATAGTAATGTACCTGGTGCATTCCAAGAAGAAGGTCGTAATATAACATAATCTCCATCATTTTCAGTTGATCCCGAGTGATCACCATCCCCTAGTATGAATACATTTGATCTAGTTCTTTTAGTTGTGGAACTTGTTTATTCATGACTATTAATACGAAAATCTCCAAACCATTTATACATTTTATACTCTCTTTATTGCCGATCAAATATGTAATCCACAATAATCATATTACCGGAGAAAGATTCTCTTTCCCGGCACAAAACTTGTTTGTACACATACAAAAATTGAAAATGGAGATACATCAAGCTTATCTATCTCCAAGTAAACAACTCAGGTATAGAGAAAGCAAACACACCACACAAAATCATATGCCTATTTTGATTCTGACCTTATGTGATCATATTGTTCAAATCTTGGTGTGGAGGGTAATAATAAGGTCATGCGCATCATCTAAGAGCTTCCACACGTCTAGTTTCCCAACCATACCGTGACACTCTCCCAGAATCTCCTCCATGCTGTTGTACTTCTCTATAATAAGTTTCCTCCTCTGCAACACCGAAGCTGCTATCGCGTACAACAACAGATCATCTGTAGGAGGAGCTTGATGCTTTATTCTACTGCTCCACGAAGATCTCCCGATCCCAGCTCTCACTGCAGCTTGGTCTGCCCACATCACTTCCCAGAGAAACAGCGTCTGCTCCAGAGTCAGCTCTCTTCTAAACATCACAAGAACCATTCTGTAAACGAAGAAACAATCTTCCGCCTTAACTTTCTCAAGATGCTTGTATAGCTGCGAGTCTTTTGATCTGATGATCTTAGAGACTATGCTGAGCTGCCTCGTGATCCCAACTTCATCGACTCTGAAGTTCTGACGAGCCTTCTTCATGAACCCTACGAAACACCAGAAGGCCTCGTGGTCTTCGGGTATGACTGAGAGTATAGGGGAGAGAAGATCGCTCATTCCTTGGCAATAGCCTATCTCAGGGTCATGCAAAGCGTAGGCTTCGAGAAGAGCGACGAGACGTGCAGCGTGAAAGATCTTCCATGGCTCTAAGTGACTGTAATCCTTTAGACTAACCGCTTCAGCAGCACGACGTGCTTTATCTTCTGATACTAAGGCTTGGGATGGGGAATATGGGAACCACTCTGTATCCGCACGGACAGCGTCTAGGCGGATGATGCGCTGCCAAGTCACGAAATCCTCTTTGGTGCGAGAGATGTATACGCTGGATGGAGGTGTACTATTGTCATGAGTAGAAGGAAAGACACGAACAGAGTTGTTATCGTCTGAAGAATCTGAGTCTGAAGACTCAGAGTTCACGTGACTTGAGCCGGTGCAGTTTATGTCGATATCTTCTGTGTTGTTGTCTTTGTCGCTGGAGAGAGATTCGTGAGTGGTGAAAGCATCATCATCATCAGAACACGAACTGTCATCAGTGTCTGGAGCAATAAACCAACTACTATGCACGTCTTGAGTAGTAGTTTTATTGATCTTGTTTAGCTTGAAGTCGTCGCCACTGTTTTGTCTTTGAAGCCTTTTGCATTTCCTGCGTAGTCTCTCATACGCTTTTCTGCAGTTTGCAAGGTTCGGTAAAATGACAAAGAACAAAAAGAAAGGAGTGTCAAGCTGAGATTCATGTGTGTTCTCTCACCTTCTCTGAGTTCTTGTAGCACCTCTCTCTTCTTTGGAACTATTGAAATCGCACCTGTTTGTAAAGAAGAACATAAACAAAAAGGTAAGTGATTCGAAGCATATTGAACAGTATGTCTCCGTGTGTAAGTTTGTTGCAGAATAAGTGTGACAACAGTTTTTAAAAGTTAATCAACAACATTTTCAACCAGACAGTGTTCCTTGATGTCAAACACACCACAAGAAACAAGGTCAAGATTTTCATTATAACAAAGCAACTGTCATAAGTGCATGGCTGTATGTGTGTGTGTGTGTGTGTGTACTTACACTCCAAGAAGGAAAGGCCACACCTCTGAACGGATGCTAGGATCAATTCCCTACAAGAGAATATAAGAAAAATTGAATTATTCCAAAAACACATATCATCAAACTTCACACACAAAAGGCTATGAAGCTTTTTGACGAGACTCACTCTGCTCCGGACTTTCTTCAACAAATCAACACCCCTGTTCCGAAGTCTACCTTCTGGAGTGAATAATCTTTTCCACCGTTGAAGCGTGAGGGGCTTTTTCCGTTTGAACCGTGACCACGGTGACTTTAGTCGATTCCTGAAATATTAGATTTTAAAATTTAATCATGGAGCATAAACAAGATATGACTACAGAGAAACATTACAGAGAACAGAAGAAAGAGAAAATCCTTGTAACCAAGTTTAAGCTCTAATCACAAAACAAGTTCAAGTTGGGTCCACTAAGACAATCAAGTAAATAATACAAACCAATGTACTTTATTTTTTTTTTGATCAAGAAGAACTCATGTAACAGGCAATCGACAGCAAATGGAAACGCTGATCAAAGAGATTAGAGACTCACGGATTGGAGGAGGAGGAAGAAGAAGCGGGAGATGAAGAAGTGACAAGGACAAGAGCAGAACGCAAGTGAGTCCACGGAGAGGAGGAAGACGAAGGAGAAGAGAATAATGGCGATGATGGAAATGAAGACCTCGTTTGAATCCGTCTAAGAGCTTTCATCGAACCCTAAGGCGCCTCCTCTGTCTCTCTGTAGAAAGTTGAGATCTCTCTCTCTCTCTCTCTCTAAGTCAATTCAGAGTAAGAAGAAGGAGTCTTCATCTTCATGCCTCCTATTTATTTGCCTTCGTAAATTTCGATATGTTTGTTTAGTTGATACGTGACCCACCACGTACAAAGAAAAAAAAAACTGACATTTTTTACATATTATTATTTTTCTTTATTTAACGGTTTTTAATGCCTAGTCATTCAACTTTTTCTTTCTACAAATACACATTGACTATCAAATCCAATAAATAATAATAACTGAAAATATTTGGATTGGTTTATGGTTAAAATAATTAAGATGAGGTGAATCCAAAAATATAGCAATGTTTTTATATCATCCTGACTCTCATTATGATTTGTAGATTTTTCTTTTCTTTGACTTCTATTTGTAGATTTTTCTTTTATGACCAAATTCATTGTAAATAAGAGGTTGGTTGATCTACCCATATTTGTGTCCAACTATGGTCTAAATAAGTCTTTCATTGAACACTTCTTTATTTTTTTTTTCTCTCTTACCATTTAATTTCTCATTCAGATCTCAATCCAACAATACTTTTCTAAGAATACTATCACCGTTTCAATTAATTGTCATTTTATTATTATCTTTTTTTAAAAATTAATTAAACTAAAAAACAAAAAAAAATTGTTATAAAATATTAAAATTAAGATAAAATAATTCTTTTTAGTTTATGTAAAAAAAATCAAACAAAATAAAGTATAAATTGGATGGAGTAAATCTTCTAGCCTTCTTTGCTATTTAGCACAACCATATCTTTTGTTTTTGCTCTCACATCTCGGCTCTACACAAACTACCAATATGTATATACTTTCCATCATAAATTATTAGTATTACAATAGTTTTGATTTCTTGTAAATGAAAGCTGATAAATTAGTCATAGTTAATAGTCTCAGTTATTAATCAAGGAGTCACTAATCCATAAGATGCAAAAATTTAGAAGATATTTTCGAAGCGAGAGAAGATAAACAACAATATAGAAATTATTAAATGAGAAAAAGTCTGTTTTTTAATGAAAAAGGAATCTGATAATTATCTGAAAAAAATTTCAAGACACACCAACATCAAATCGCAACCAAATTGTTGTAATAAAAGAGCACAACATATATTAATATTTTTGGATCAAAAACTAAAACAAATATTAAAGTAATAACAAGATGAGATCTTGAACATTCCAACTATACACATGTCAACTTCGGAGATGATTCTTCAACATTTTCCTCACCATTGGCATGATTTGTCAAATTTCAGAAGATAGTTCAATACTTAACATCTGCTTTACAAGCAATTTTTTTGTACAAAAAACGCCTTGACATCCACTTTTTTTTAGGATCTCTTCAATAGTAAGCATTGTGTTAGAGACAACGGTCATGATGATATATTATGAGAGCCTTACCCAACATTGTTATAGAATCATAAAGGACAATCAACCCGCAAATTATCATTTTAGTTATTACAACTAGTAAATTTCATAGTGAGAAGAAATTGTTATACCTTATGTGTTCAAGATCACCATCAGAGATGATGTGATGAATCGACAAAGCAGTGATCTCCACATATCTAAGATGAATATCATCAAGGTTTCTTCTTCTTATTATAAAATAACAAATAATTTAAAAATTCTTGTCAAACTATTTTACTTAATTACTGATTAATCTAGTCCCGAAACATTAGTTGTCTGACCTAAAACGAAACAAAAGACAAATCATAATCATATTCCATATAAAAATGAAACAATCACAGACCTCAATTTAAGTCTTCAACAAATAGTTGTCTCAATCATCTTAAGGCAAAATCAGATAAATAATTCCAGTAAAATCATATCCAGATAACTAAAACATATCATTTTCTTGAATTTGAACTCAAATCCAATCCAACATACTATTTATTATTGAAATAAATAAATCAGGAAATGTTATATAACTAAAACATTAGTTGTATGACCCAAAACAAAACAAAACAATAGACAAATCATAATCATATCATTTATATACTAAATCACATATCAATTGACCAATAAATCTTGACACACATCTATGGAGATTTCAAAAAAAAAAAAAAGCAAAACCTAGCTCAATTCCTAAATTTTCTTATATATATCACATTCAAATTTTAAGAATGAATCCAACCATCTATAACTTCCAGTCAAGCCACAATTTCAATCGGTTTGAGCTTTTTATATAACTAACCTGCAGACTTCATCTCTCCTTTATTTTGTTGTTTCTTCTTCTTCATCTTTTTTTTTGTTTTGTTTCGAGTGTAGGAAAAAAAAACTCATACAAGTTTATGCATTGTCTTTATTCAGATTCATTTTTTTCTCAATCCAGTGAGAGCAAAGATTAATCAAATAAAGAAAATTGAATATATAATGGAGTATTCTGTTTTCACTCTCCGATTTCGGCTTTAGACAACCCACCAACAAAGTTTATGTATTTACTTTCTAGTCATTGTCTATCACATACTACAACTCAGCCAAAAGTGTGTGTGTAAAAAAAAAAACATTGTTTCCAAACATTTTTATTTAAATAACAGACTAGGCCTGGGCGTTTTTAACTCAACCCGAAGTATCTACCTAGACCCGAACCGGAAAAACCAAAACCGAATCCGAACTGGTATATAAAAATATCCGAACGGAACTTATGAACTTAATACTTTGGAGTTTGGTTATAATCCGAACCGAACCGATATCCGAATTAGGATCCGAAAATATCCGAAATTTGTTAAATATGTTAATATTTCTACATATTTTAAGGTGATTTAGATATTTTAAAGTATTCAAAATATTTTTTGTATTTTGTTTTATTTGTTATTTTTAATACTTTTTAGCTAATTTAGATAGTTTAACTAATATTTAACTAGATTTGTAAATAATTTATATTTTTTTAAAAGAAAATTTGTCAATTTTTGAGGTTTAAAAATATTTTTTTTGGACGATTTTAAACATTGGTTACATCCGATCCGAACCGAACCCGGAAGGATCCGAACCGAATCCGATCCGATAATTAGTAAAACCCGAATGGTACTTTTGAACATAACACCGAAAATCCGAAAATCCGAATCAACCGGACCGATACCGAACGGGCCACCGAACGCCCATGCCTATAACAGACAGTCATATGGTTGCAGAACCCAAACAAGTTCAGATTAGATTACATCCAACCTCCTCTCATCATCCTCTGCTTTTATTACAACAGCCTCTCCCACAACATATAAATAGAGAGAACCGGCGAGTTAACCACTCGACTAAACAAACCAACAAAAGGCAAAACCAAACCAGAGTAGTCCACTCTCACACTGATAAGTTTTCAAAGCTTGGACGATGCTGGTTTATCAAGAAACCAAACAAGCTCGTCTTCAGCAGAGACAGAACCCGCAGGAGGTACACTCCCAGTCTTGTTAAGAGCCGCCTGCACTGCCTCTGCTTTCCCAGAGCCGCAAACCACCAGAGCTACATGCGCAGAGGAGTTGATAACCGGGAACGTGAATGTGATTCTGTCAGATGGTGGCTTTGGAGAGTCGGTGATGGAAGCCACCCATTTCTTGCTCTCGTTGCAGAGACCGTGCCCTGGGAAGAGCGATGCAACGTGGCCATCAGGGCCCATGCCGAGAAGCATGAGGTCGAATTTGGGGAAGCCGGTTGATTCAGATACGCGGAGGATGTTGGTCTTGACCAAGTGTTTGAGGCATGTCTCGTAGTCATCAGCTGCTGCCTCGGCTGGAAGGGAGTCGTTGATTGCGTATACGTTTCCCGGAGGAATTGGAACCTGGTGAGAGAAAGTGAAGAAGTTTATTGACTCTTATCAGTTCATCTACAAGGTTATGATCATGTGAGAGGGAAGAGTGGAAGGTTGAATACCTTGGAGAGGAAACTATCATAAGCAAGTTTGTAGTTGCTGTCTTCATGATGCTTGGGAACAACTCTCTCGTCGACCCAGAAAAAATGCCACCTTGACCAATCGATTGAATCAACCTCTACTAACTTCCTGAAATGTGAGCCATCATTCCCATCACAAGTAAGCATGTCAGAATACTAAAGCTATGTTCTTGATCAGCCTTGCAAGTCTACATATACTTAAAATGATCAAACTTGCAGATACTAATGGCGCGAACCTAATGTAAGATTTTCACTTTCACATGCCAAATCTGAAAGCCTCGCAACTTTGAATAAAAAAAATCTAAGAACGTTAACACACACACACACATGTACACATACCGGAGTGATTTGATTAAGGAGCCGCCAGAGACAACGACAGTGAAAGCGCCTCTCTCCTTGCAAAACTTGTCGGAGAGATCCGCTGTGTATTTGGCCAAATCAATCGCCAGATTCTCCTCGGCGTCGTAAATCTCCACCCTCTTCTTATTCACCGTTTCTGACGCTTTCATAGCCATTCTCCTCACTCCCCTCCGACTCTCACCTACTCTTCTGATAGATCTACTTCGGATCGACGAAACCGATAACGACGAGAAACGAGACGGAGTAGAAGGAGAAGAACAAGTCAGAAGATTGTTTGGAAAGAAAGCTGAGATAGAATCTGATCGAGATGGGAAGTTGGTGGGGGAAGAGAAGAGAATCGAGCGAAGGAAACAAGAAGAAGATGAAGCCATGGAGACAAAAAAGTCAGAGCTTTTTTATAGGTAAAGTGAGTAGCTTTGACTTTGTTGGTGGAGTTAGAAGGACAGGACAAGTGGATTAATATCCCGACCAAACACATGCGCTAGAGTTGTTTTAAACTCTAACTTGGACCGAACCGGTCGGTTAGATCGATAAACCGTGTAAAAAACTACAACCCAATTTTACTACTTCTGATAGTTTTAATTTGGTTGATAAAACAGGTGGTTAGGTTTCAATCTAAACCACCCTAAAGAAACTATACAAAATCTGATTTATAAGTATCTGTTCTATTAAAAATTTCAAATAGAACTATACAGTATAAAACTAACATTTTATCGTGAGGTATATTTACTAAAAATATCGTTAAATTTTTTATGGACTCTTAGAATTTGATCAAGAAAAAATGTTCCATTGCATCTATTGAGCAGGTCGCGCAAACTCTACTAGTTCTTGCGACTCTTTTGAATTTAACCCACGACAATGTAGTTTTTTTTTTTTTTTTGTCGATGCCCATCTTTTAAGATCAAGTGGTAGTCGGTCTTGAGTCGTTCCGGAGAATCACTCTGTCCGGCTGGGTCTGATCTATGTGGGAAAAGAGAATACCACTACATCTTGCCTCCTTTGCGAGGGAGTCCGCACGCAAATTCCTGTTCCTAGGTATATGAGCAATACTGAAGTCCAAAAAACCAGTTCGTAGAAGCCGGAAGGAGACTAGTTCTGAGTTGAAGGCCGGCCAATCGGTGGGATTTGCAATCATGTCCACAAGGTCGGAACAGTCCGTCTCTATGTGGATCACATTGCAGAGTAGATCTCTTAAGCAAGCCATCGCCCATAAGAACCCTTCCATCTCTGCATGTAGAGCAGAAAGGCTTTTACGGCATCCTTGTAACCCACGACAATGTAGTTTTTCGAAACCCATACGTAGCTCTCGCTCTTCCATTATTACATAGAAACTAATTAATGGGAAGTTCCATCGCTCTTCCATTTTTATTTACTTGTCAATTTGTCATATTCTCCTTAATTTTAGGT
Source organism: Brassica nigra (assembly GCA_016432835.1). Taxonomy (NCBI): domain Eukaryota; kingdom Viridiplantae; phylum Streptophyta; class Magnoliopsida; order Brassicales; family Brassicaceae; genus Brassica; species Brassica nigra. The sequence continues at coordinate 5,930,669 of CM028247.1, read as the reverse complement.
GATTTGTTTATTTGTTATTTTTAAATAATTTAGTCTTATTTTTTATATTCTCCATAATCTAGATTATTTATTTATTTGTCATTATTTGTTTTTTATTAGTCATATATTTTCTATAATTTTAGGTAATTTTCTTATTTGTTATTTTTAAATAACCTAGTCTTATTTTGTATGTTTTCCATAATCTAGATTATTTATGTATTTTGAACTCTTAACCTCCCAACTCTTTTCATATTGATCTATTCCTTGAAGTAATCAATGTTCCTTTCACCTTCTACTTACCATTGTTGTTACTAAAGACTGTCTCGGTTCCTCCAACAACACCTCCTTAGGTGTTATCATCAATATAGTCTGATTGTCACAACCTAGCAAGATCTCTTACACTATGTTGTCTATTTGTTCAAGCAGGTTATGTGGGTTGTAATGAGGCGGAACCATCCCTAATGCCTACTTTTGGACTCGCATCATATAAGCTCAAAGTATCTTGGTGGAATCAAAACAGAGTTCAAGAGTGTCACAAGCTCTCTTCTTTGCAAAAGCTGCAAATAAATGACTTGAGCGTCTGCAGGACTGATCAACCGGACTCCAGTTTCTTCACCTGCAACATCCCGCCAATGAGGGTAAAACATAAGATGCTTTCATGACCATCAATTTGGCTCTGGTCTGAAAGACCATCATCGGCTATTCTACGTCACATATTGCTTACACTGAAGAATCTGTTGTTTCATTAATGAATTGTAATCTAATCTTCTCTCTTTCTTATACTGAAATTCCCCTTTTGATTTACCCAGAACAAGGATTTTAGGAGCACATTGTGAAGTTTGTGTCTGGTGTTGTAATGTTGAGATGCAACACTTTTTGTGTTACAATTTGATTACTGAACTGAAACACCGCTTGAGTTATATATCAAGTTGTAACAGGTTTAAGTAATGATTTTTTTTTAGCTTTGACTAATTTTGAGTCTTGAATAGAGTCAAAAGGTACTTCTGTTACTTCAATATGCACATTAAAGTTCTCCAAGTACATTAGATTACAACATACACTCATAAACTACGAAGGCTTTGATACCATATATCAAAGACCAGTACATGATAAAAACTTTTACAGCATTATGACATATCTTAAACGTGTCTTTGATATGTTTTAAATGTCCATGACCCCGCGCTTGCCTTTGCCCCTAGTAATAATAACAGTAAACGATACGATATAGTATTACTGTAAACCAAATGACAGATCAGTGATCACTTTAAACCGGGATCAAACAAATTTATTATTGTTACTTTATTATAGAACACAGACAAGACAAATACAAACAAAAGTTTTGCAAGATTCAACCGAACCAAATCCATCTTATTTATTACATCCGACCATAGCTTTTTATTTGAGAACGTAAAAGGAAAGATATACAAGATAAAACTGACCCCAAGTGAACTGAATCTCAAAGTCATTCTGGGAGCTTGGACGCAGCCGCTCTGTCGAGATACCAAATGGCTTGTGTATCAGCTGTGAGCCTAGCTGAAGGCAAGTTGAAATCATCTTTAAAGACCTTTGCAACCGCATCGGCTTGAGCCTCACCGCAAACGGCCATGAGATTGTAGGAAGCACAGTTGATGACAGGTAAAGTGAAGGTGATTCTCTTGGGTGGTAGTTTTGGGGAGTTGGTGATATAAGTCACCAAGTTAGCCTTCTCCTTGATCTGATAATGTCCAGGGAACAAGGACGCCATGTGGCCGTCTGGACCCATCCCTAGGAGCTGGAGATCGAACTGAGGAAATCCCGAGGATTTGTATGTGCGGATGATGTTTTGGTTCACTAATTTTTTGATGCACTCCTCGTAAAGTATTGCAGCTCCCTTGGCATCACCAAGGGCTGCACAGTCTTGGTCTATTGCGTAAATGTTTGAAGTTGGAATAGGAACCTACATTAGTTGTATTTAAGTATATATCAGAGACGTCTAGCAAATATCTAATGTTATAAATCTATGGAAAAACAAACGATTGTATATCACAATATTTGGACTATTCTACTGACTTTTTTTTTTTGTTATAAATCCATGCATGTTAAATCTTTAAATTATTGTAGCCCTCAAGTAGTTTACTCACTTATTTTATAAAACAAGTGTGATACTTTTAAAACAAGAGATTTGTCCAATTTTACATATCTTTTTCTGCAAGCAGTTAATTTTGTGAGTACTTTTAGCGCAAGGAATATTACATATAACACAAATTAATGTGAGATATTTATTGCCATCATAGATCAAAAATCGTAAATAACCATTTAAATATTAGATATTGCAAATGCAAATTTTATGGTATAATAGAGATATCTTCTCCAGCGTATTAATTTATGGAGTAATTGACAACCCTCAAATTACATTATAACTATAAATACACAAAGATTTCACTAATTTGAATAGAAAGTAACAAACATAGATAAAAACAACAAAGGAATAATCCACAAAGCTCAGACAATGCACATATTATATGTTAGTAATGTATTCTTCAAACTATGCACAAATTTTTTTACTAAATAGAATTATTTACCTGACATCTTCACTCCGTGCAAAGCGCGGATCTCTACCTAGTTAGTTGTTATTTAAGTATATATCAGAGCCGTCTAGCAGATATCTAATGTTATAAATCTATGGAAAAACAAACGATTGTATATCACAATATTTGGACTATTCTACTGACTTCTTTTTTTTGTTATAAATCCATGCATGTTAAATCTTTAAATTATTGTAGCCCTCAAGTAGTTTAGTCACCATATTTTATAAAACAAGTGTGACACAATTTAACTGACCAAGTAAGAGTTGAAATAGTTCATGGCTAAAATAAAACCTAGCTAGGGAGATCGAGATCATATTTTGTCCTCGGATCTCTTACCACTAGGCCACTATGGTTTACCCTTGTAGTCCATTGATTTTTTTTGTTTTACAAGCTATAAGCACATGAATCTCACATGGTTATCTAGTTCCCGGAATTATTTTTTCTTTGATGAAATTTTGAATATGTGTATTAATTGGGAACTAAAAATATAGATTTATAACTTGTTATATAAGCTGAGAAAATAAGATATTGAGATGGCGATCATAATGTTACCTTGGAGAGAAAACTGTCCAAGGTCTGTTTGTAATTACTGTTTACAGTATCGTCCAATGGAGCAACCCTCTCGTCGACCCAGAAAACGTGCCACTTTGACCATTCAGTCTCAGCGTACTCGGGAGCCAACAACTTTCTGCAAAACTTAGCTACATTAGATTTAATCTTTCTGAAATATCAAACTACAAATGAGTAATCAAAGATTTTATAGTACATACTTGAGCCAAAGGACGAGATCACCACCAGAGAGAACGATGGTGAAATAGCCTCTTTCCTTGCAGAACTTTTTGGAGAGGTTGAACGTGTACTTGGCCATAGCCTTAGCTACGTCATCCTCAGTGGGAAACACAATCTTCTCCCTCTTCGTGTTTGCTGAAGCAGATGCCATATGATTCTTGATAAAAGAAAAGAATACAATGAAATTTAATAATTATAGAAGGTGAAGATATGATGATGAGAAAATGCTACGAGTCTTGATTCTTATATAGGCAACGCGAGTCGAGGCTTCTTCATTCGCTAATTAAAATAATCAATATTTCACTTATTACTCATCAACAATTAACAATATATATACATACATAGTATAGTACTATTACTCTACCATAATTAATATTTCGACAATCTTTAAGTTACCAAACGCATCAAAAAATCGTTTATATATCAAAATTTTGGGTTTGACTTCACGTGTTGTCCACCAATAAAGTAATGCTATTTCAAATAGATTGGTGAAAAAAATCATCAAAAGCAGAAGTTATGTTTTTTGTTTAGCCAGTTTGATTCGTATTATTTGGAGTTGGTTAAGTTCATGTGTTGATCCACAAGATGAGCTGCCTAGAATCGTCGTTAGAACGTGCTCTCAATTTATTTAATTACTTTAAGAAAATAATCAAATAGTTTAAGAGTACGATGGCTTTTTTGTTACGTGAGTCTACGACGAAATAGTCTTCTATATTAATCTAGTTATGAATTAGTTAATTAGTACCCACGAGGAAATCAAATAAAACAGAATACTAATACCAAATGTACAACTAGAATATTGTTTTGTATCCACTCCACGCTTACCTGCACATGACTAGACCTTATCGACACAAACGAGAGACTTGTTTATTCATTAGTATATACGTAATAGATCCGCAGGTATTCTTGACCAAAAAAATAAAGTTCCGCAGGTATTTTTCTTATAACTAAGCCGCTAAGGTTTGAAAGTTTGGTCCAAATGTATACCTTTGAACCTTTGAAAACTTTATATCAACAATCAGAAAGAAATTTGAATACTATGTTGTTCTTTTAAAAATTAAAGCAGTTGTTCATTAACAACAGCTCCACGAAAAAACACTTTCATTGGAACATCCTATACTCTGTACTTCGTATAGTAAATTATTTCACATGGACACGTAAGATTTTATATGTATTTAGAATGAGTGACGATGGAGAATAATTACTTGTTCAGTTCTCTAGTTCGCCATGACGCCATCCATTTCTCTAGTATACAGAATATTTTGTTAAAATGGCAGTCGAGTTCTTGAGCCACACAATTGATCATTTCTACATCGAGATAATTAATGACAATTAAAAAAAGAAGTAAAACACTCTTCATTCATGAATTGTTAATAAGGTTTCCGAATATTATAATAACCCAAAGTCATAGCCTGGGGGCACACACACACAACAACAAATCGGCGACAAGCAAATATGCATCAGCCGGTTAATTATTGAACACACATGCAACCAAACACGCACCAACTCGGTCTCACAAAGCAACAAAGAGAGGTTATTTTAGAAAAAAACACCATTATTAATGTGTGGCTCTCTAGAGAATGGAAGCAGCTGTTTGGTCAAGGCAGTAGCAGCCCTGGACAGAAACAATGGAAGCATCTGTTTCCAGCCGTTAATATAAAAGACGGTTTTCGGCTATTTTTACAACAGTTTTCACTAGCTCAGATGGTTCATGTACTAGTAGATTCTTCATAGATTACAAGTTCAATACTCCTTGGCAACCTTTTTTAGGTTGGGCTTCCAGTCTTGATTATTTTTAAGTTTTTCAGGACCGGGCCTGGGTCAATGTACCAAACATTTTCGACCTGAGCACTAAGATGGCAGATGGTAAAGGTTTGCTGTGCTCCATGACCTTCAAAACCGAGTTGATGACCGGTAAAGTGGTTGTAATTCTCTTTGGTAGCGGTTTGAGAGAGTCGAGTCGGTAATGTGAGTGGCCATTTTTCCTTCACTGATCTGAATGTCTCGGGAAGAGAGACGGCATGTGGCCTTGTGAACTCTCTGTTCATTATTCTCTTCTGCTTCTTCTTCTTCTAGAGAAGGAGGAAACTCGAAGCCAGCAGTGTAGGATAAATCTTGTAGAGGAGCAGGCCTGGCTCTGGATGACGAGGCTGAGACTGATAATGTCTCCTTGCATGACTTGTTTTTACCCATTTAAAGCTAACCTGAGAGAGGATTAAAAAAAAAAAGCGGATTAGTCCTCAAAAATCATAATCAAAGAGACAGAAACCATACCATAATCTTTTTTTTTTTGAACAAACCATTTCATAATCATAACTTAAAACTGAGTCACTCCACGAGGGGAGACATTACAAGAAACACGAAGGCCTGACTTTGCCAAAGAGTCAGCAACAACATTTCCGGCACGGGAGATAAAAGAGAAAGAGATAGACTCAAATCTAAGGCTCAGCACCCTTATATCAAACGAATACTCTGTAGTTCGGGGAGTTCGGAAGAGTTGAGGAGGCTAACAAGAGACTTGAGTCGAGAACACGTTCAACTGAGAGAAACCATTATCGTTGCATCCAAGAGCAGCCTTTACCGAGAGTGCTTCGCCACGGAGGAGAAGTCACATGAGGCGGTTCGAGGAACATGTCTTCGGGGACACCAAGGGGTCAGAAACAACCCAGCCCTGTCCCCTAAGCGTGAAGCAGGATCCCACGCACCATCTGTGAAGCAGCAATAACCTGCAGTTGAGGGAGCAATAAGGTGAGTTGTGGGGAGGACGAGCACAATGAGGCTCATGGTCACGGCTGGCCCTACGGCTTCTTCCCATACGGGCATCATGAATAGCCTTCAGTGCCACCTCTGAAGCCGTCCAAGCTTTGTCTTCAAAGATAAATAGGTTCTACTCTTCCAAAGATGCCAATACAACCAAGGATATAGGGGAGTACTTGCAAGACCAGTGGGCGGTAAATTGATCATCTTTGTGTTACTGAGTAGCAGTTCACTCGAGGGAACTAATAGAATCAGCATGGGCTTAAAGAGAGCTGGAGTTTCCTGCCAAACCTGTACCGAAAAGACAAGATAGAAGGAGGTGAAGGGAGTTTCGAGCACCGGCGTTCAGCGAGGATCCGCGCATTCCACGACTTTGAAGTAAAGAGCCCAGGGGCGCACCACTCTTAGACGCCAAAGAAAGTGTCGTAACTTTGGTGCTGTATTGATGTTCGGATACACTTCTTCCAGGGGAAATCATCGAGGCCTGGAGGGTGCAATTCGAGGCGAGAGTTTGCATATCCAGATTTTGTCGTAAACGTTCCTGATTTGTCAAGGAGCCACACTAATTCATCTTCCTTGTTTAAGGAGCTTGGAATGATTTGTAAAATGAGATCCTCATCTTGAGGCATCTTGTGGATCGCCGGTAGATTCCATGTGCTTATGCAGCGAGATAAGGTCGAGAGACTTCGAAGGTCTTGGTTATCCCTGGTTGGAGGACCCATAGGACATAAAGGAGCCGTGGGAGAGAGCCAGGGGTCAGACCAAACCTTAATTGTCTCGCCATTTCCAACACTCCAGCCTAGACCTTTAAGCAAGGGTCTCTTCCCCATAAGATTCCTCTCCAGCCATGAGAGGCAGAATTTGGACTTTGACAATCAAGGAAAGAAGCTGATAGAAGATACTTTCCCCTTAAGGTTTGGGCAAGTAAGGACTCGGGATCATGGATTAGGCGCCAAGCAATCTTTGCCAAGAGTGCTTGATTGAAACATTCAATGTCTCGAAATCCAAGGCCCCCCATGTTCTTCGGTAGTGTAATTTTAGACCAAGAGACCAACACATTTTCCTCACACTTGGCTTAGCGTCCCAAAGCGAGTGAAGACCGATTGGATTTGTTTGCAAAGGGCGCGGAAGCCTGAAGCGACATGGCGTAGGAAGGAATAGCAGTCAAAACTGATTGCAACAGCACTTGTTTCCGCGCGAGAGGTAGCGAGACGCCCAGCTGATAGCTTCGCTGCCGTATACGATCAATAATGCTGTTGAAAATGTCCGCTTTTCGTCCAAAATGCTCGGGGAGACTAAGTATTTGCCAATCCCTCCCTCCCTCTCGATACCGGGGATAGTTTAACTTCGATCCTTTGCAAGCGAGGCGTTTTGGAAGAAAGTAATGGCTGACTTGGAAGGGTTAATGCACGACTGGCCTTCGTATCGAGCTATTAAAGCCAAGAGGTTTGCACAACTTGTCGGGTCCGATCTGGTGAAAAACATAGTATCGTCCGCGAAGAGGAGATGGTTGATCGGAGGACTAGAACGTGCCACTTTTACACCTGGTATGAGCCCGCCTCTGAGCTTTCATACACATTCCGATAATACTTCCGTGCATAGGATGAAAAGATCTGGCGAGGGGTCCCCTTGAGTCCTCTCGAGGGTATCACTCTTCCTTGTGGACCATCATTGATTAGGAATGAGTATGAAACCGAGGATACACAGGTCATCGTCAAGAGATCCATTTCGTTGAAACCCAATCTCCGCACGGCGAAAAGGTCCACTCGATGCGATCGTAGGCCTTGCTCATGTCCGTCTTCCGGCCATTGAACATCGGACCTTGGCCTTTGAGGTGCGGAGATAATGTAGGACCTCGTGAGTGATGAATAATTGCGGAAGCAAAGGTTGAAGGCGTGGTGAGGATCTTTGCGATAATCTTGTAATGAGTAGTGCACAAAGCAATAGGTCGGAAGTCGAGACCTTCCGAGGCGAGAGACCTTTGGAATGAGGCGAATGTGGGTTTCGTTTTGTCGGTGGAGATGACCAGTCTCAAAGAAGTCGGATGTCGGTAGATGTCCTCGCCGATAATGTCCCAATAAGAGTGATAAAACCGGCAGAAAAACCGTCCGCCCGGGCTTTGTCGCGTGGATGGCATAGACAGCCCGACGAACTTCTTCCTTATGCGGTATAGAAGTGAGGTGGGCGTTTGCTTCTGAAACACAAGGGTGAGGCGTCATGAACCGTTCAAAACAGTCAGCACCGAGGAGGAAAAGATAGCTTGGAAGTAATTGGAGATGATCTGCACAATGCCCTCCTCGTATCACATATTACTCCTGTTAGTCCTCCATAATAGACAGTTTGTTCACTTGGCGTCTTCCCTTGTTACAGTGAAAGAAACTGAGTTACGATCACCACATTGGAGCCACTGGATCGGCTCCTTTGTTTCCAATATTCTTCCTCATCCAGTAGGCTTTTCAAGGAGGCGAGTGATGGAGGATATCGATCAAATCGGTATTGCAGCGGAGAGGGCATCCTCGGTTGCGATTGAGCCAACTGAATATTCTCTACACTCTTTGCATTTTGTTCTCGGACCACTCAATGATTTTATTCCGATTCGCTGGTTTTGAAAGGACAGATTCGGGCGGGATGTGGCCGGTGAGACTGTACCAGGTCGCTGATTTCGGTTTCTTCCGTAGTCTGCGGTCAAAGCGGAAGTTGCCTCTCTTTGGTTTAAAAGTTTGATCAAAAGAGTGAGAAGAGGCGGTGATCGAGCCCTCAAGCGGAGGTATACACTACGGCGGATGGAAACAATTCGACCAGGCACGGTTGCCATAGCTCTGTCAAGCGGGATTGTATAAAGTGGCTATGACGAAATCCCCGCCAGGAGAGATGATTTCCAGCATGAGGAAGGTCCCACAATCCCGATTGCGACACGAAACTGCGAAAGGCTAGGAAAGAGCCTTCCCAACGAAGTGGTCCTCCCACCTTCTCCTCATTATCAAGTAAATCGTTAAAGTCTCCCATAAGGAGCCAAGCATCCTCACGAGCCTGTCCTAGGTCCGTTAACTTGCTCCAAAAGTCGGTCTTCTTTCCTTGGTGTACCGTAGATAAACGAGACATAAAAGGATGATCTCTTTGATTGGACAAAAGTGTCAATAATGTTGCAGGAGGAATACAAAATATCGACTTTTACATCTTCTTTCCAAGACAACATTAATCCACCACTTAATCCCACAGGGGGCACTGAGAAATGATTCTTATAAGGAGAATTCTGAAAAGTCCGGAGCACTGTTTCATCAGAGTTTTTGGTCTCCATTAGGAACAAAGGTCGGAGAAAACTGAATCTCCTTTAAACGCTGGACTGTAAGGGTGCTCCCTATCCCTTGACAGTTCCAGCTTAAGCATGCTAAGGAAGAGGATTTGGCGGAGGCCGAAAATCCGAGGCCTTCCTCCTGCTAGCAAGGACAATCTTCGGTGCTGGAGGAGCTTTGCTAGTACCCGCACTCCCTGCTCTTGTAGCGTCAGTGTGCATAACTAAGCTCTTCTACTCCTGGGAGAGCTCTGAATCTTTGAGATCCTTCTCTTCTTTATTGAGGCGCTGGGGAGAGTTGAAATAGCTTTCTTTTGCCGGAAGGCGGGAGCCTTCCTTTTCCTGAGTTTTGCTGCTGCTTTCGCCCGAACGTTTCACTGGTGGTTGGAGCAGGAGGTCCCGAGATCGATTCCAGGGATAGGGCCTAGGCGCAGAGAAACGTGGAGCCTATCCTCACTCAGAGTACGGATCGGAGAGGAAGAGGAATCAACAATTGGGAGCTTTGGATCCGAAGCATAAGCTTCAGCCCGGAGGGGAGCATGGAAGGTATCCTCGAAATCTCTTGATTCAACCTCAAGGAGGAGTCCCGAGACTGGTCTACCGTCCTCCGCGAGGTAAATGACTCCTCTCTGAAGAGAGATGCGGTAGCGCCGAGCGTCTCTCATGTGATCCAATAGGGCTTTCAGCTGGAGATAGCCTCTCTAGAGCAGATAAACGTTCATTTGAGGCAGGGGCTAGACGTTCCAAAGCTGATCTACGCTCTGCGAACCGTTAGTATTTCCAGCAACAGCAGCAGAGAGAGTGCATAGGTTCTCGAGAGGGTTTCGGAGGCGGTGTGTGGAAACCGAGATGGAGAAGCTGCATGGAAAGAAGCGAGCTGGTCAGACAACCCCGTCCTCTGTTCTTTTGAGGTGGGGAGCATAAGTGTCCTTCCCGGGACCCATTTCTCGAAGAGGAATATCAGTTCTGCGAAGATGGTGAGAGGAGGCCGAGGCCGTCGAGGCTCATGACGAGGAAGGTCTCGTCTTGCAGTTCCTCTCGTCTTGCAGGTCTGTCATCGTGTTCCGGCGGCGTGAGTACGAAAGACGTGGCTGGTAATCATGTCGCGGGCCCAGCCTTGAAGGGGTGAGGTTTATCAGTCTATCTCGGCGAGGGTCATTTCGTCTTCTTTCCGTCAACCTATCGACGGTTCGATTTGATTAATGCCCGGTGGGCTAGGCGTCCTTCCCAGTGGGCAGAGGAGCAATCATCCTTATCGTGGGAGAGAGGTGCACGAAGCGGTGTTTTCGAGTTTTCATACTCGAGCTCCACCTCTTTAGTCTCCCGAAGGTAACTCAATCTCGACGAGTCTCTAGGAGAAGCCCATTAATGGAGACTCGGACCGTCCATTACTTAACGTCTTTTGCTTCCATGCCCCAAACCGAGCCAATGGCGTGGAGAGCCGGTTCAGTCCAGTAATGGAGCGGAATGCCATGAATCTGAATCAAAAGGTGATAATAGAGGGAAGCTTTCGATACACTAGGCTCCCAGCGTTGTAGCATGAGCATCCATCGTTTGAAGTGATAAGGACCTTTGGAGAGAATGCTCTCTAGATCTCTTTCGAATCAAAACTGAATTGGAAAAGATGGAGGCCAAGATCGCGCCGAGATAGTTCGATGACTGCGCTGCGGAAAAAAGTCAACGGGGCTCGAGTGTTACGCAGCGGTTGGAGACTCTTCTATGAGAGTAAGTTTGTTCTTCTCAATGAGAGCGAGTTGTCGGCGGGGATCTGGATTCTTGAGCGAGGTGAAGACCCGAAGCCCTTTTGCCTTTTCAGCACCGAAAACCTTCTAGCCATAGTTAAGGGACCAAAGTAGCTAAAGCCGAGAGGGTGAAAGGTTTCTCGAGGAATGGAGGCGGATGAGCACTATCGCCGACATAGAGGTTTGCGGTGAGAGTGGCGTCATGAGCGGACCCGCCGACCAGAGTCGGGGGCTGAACCCGGGGAAGGGGAGGACGATCGGCAAAGGGACCGAAGGATAATACCGGATGAGGAAAGCTTTTTGAAAAAGAAGGGAAAGTTGGTGAACTTTATCCCCAAGAAAGGTAAAAAGTCAGAGGAAGGACAGAGGAAGACTCAAAAGACCCGAGGGTAAAGACCACTCTCGACAGATGTGTCTGGGAGCATTTTATCTCTATATTTCTATGTATATAGCTAAACCATACCATAATCTAGCAAGTCAATTATATAATTAAATTTAAACAGAATTAGGGTTTCTACTTCTTCAACTCAATCAAATAAAGAAACACAAATACAGTTATGGATTCCGAATCTTAAACGTTTCACGATTATATCCCAGGCAACAAGTTTCTTCAAAGAACGTGAAACCTCACGGCCTTTACTTGAATTAATTTGACTAACCCTGAAAGATGCGAATGCTGAATCAAACTACTGTAGGCTGTAGCTATCAAAATCAGGCACGGAAACAATCACACGCATTATATACCTTTTGTATGTGTGTGAGAAGGCGGCGCTAAAAAATTTGGGCTTAAGTTTTCGTAGCCCAATTTTGAATGGACCTAAAGTTATATCAGAAAGCCCGTTTTATAATAGATATATCTATTTAGCGTTTACAAAAGAAAGAATCGAAAAAGGAAAATATTGTACCGAACCGAACCGAGGTTGGTTCACGCCAAGGACCAAGCTTTCCTGATGGTTATGAGTTAAGACTGAAGCGTGGTCAGAGAGAGGCTTACAAGTGAGGTTGGTTGTGCAGATTAAGACAAAGGACTGATTCATTTGAAACCCTTATTCTAAACAACTCGCTTTAATTTTCTTTGCTTAACCTAACTCTTCATTATTTGACCAAAAAAAAACCTAACTCTTCATTAATTGTTAATGTTTGTTACACTAATTTCACATGTGAGGGTCCTGAGGGGAGATAAAGTTAAATGAATATGACCATGATATTCAAAACTAAATGATAATCTGAAAAGACTAAGACATTTTTTCTTGATGCATGTACTTTTTCAACATTTAAAATTAATCTATACATAAACTGCACTATGATCAAATATATATATTGAAATGTTAAGTTAACGAAAACGAAGTATTCATATTCATCACTTCAAAGATAATGAATAAATAAAACTGTGAAATAAATAGGTATATAATGAATGGTGATGTGTTCTCTCCAGTTCTCTATCTGTTTCTCTCTACTTTTGCGTGCAGAGAACACATTTATTATATATACCAAGGTGTGGTATTTACATTTACTATATTTTTTTGAAGAAACATTACATTTACTATATTAATCCTTAGAAACACAAAAATTAGAGTTCGTGATAAGTGATAAAATCTAAAATACCATCATTCATGAAATAACGTCGGTTTTGAAAAACATTATTATTATTATAACACAGGGCCATAGCCTGTGACTCAAACACAAGTTACATAACTAAACATAAACAACAAATCGGCGTTTCAATACATTTGGTACGTAAAATACATACGCAAATGCATTATTAGCCGATTATTAATTAACACACATGAACTCCAATAACACGCTCCACAAAAGCATGACTTGGAGAGATTATTATTCATATAAAGGACATCGTCATTATTAATGTGTTTGGCTCCTCTAAAGCAATGAAGCAGCTGTTTTGTCAAGGTACCACATTTTTTCGACTTGTGCAGTAAGATGAGCAGCAGGTAAGTCAAGATTGTTGTTCTTAGAGATCTCAGCGATGGAACGCGCACATTGGACTGTGTTGTCGTCGCAAACGGCCATTAGATTGTACAAAGACGAGTTGATGACCGGTAAAGTGAATGTGATTCTCCTTGGTGGTGGTTCTGGAGAGTCGGTAATGTAAGTGACCCATTTGTCCTTGACATTGATCTGAGGATGTCCCGGGAAGAGAGACATTTTTTTTTTGTTAAAGTACGACGATATGGTCTTCTATGTTATTGATTAATACCCACGAGGAAATCATTTTTATTAAAAAAAAATATAAGATTTAAAACTAGAATATTGTTTAGTCTCCACTGCTCCACTCCAGCATTAGTGTATTGGACAAAATAAGAAGACTGAATGAGCCTATAGAAACCCCATGTTTTATAAAAAAAATTCTTTTCTTGGTACAGATGTTAAACCATGTTTTATAATTGATTTATCTATTTAGCGTTTAAAAACCCAAGAAGGAAGGGAATTATATTGTACCGAACCGAGTTTGGTTCACGCTATTCAAAGACAAAGAGTCGGCTTTCCTGATGGTTTATGATTAAATGGCGATGTACTTTATACAAAACCAAATTGTAACCAAGGTGGTATTTATATTTACCATAAATCGCAAAAAAAAAAAAAAGAGTTCGTACTTAATAAAATGAATTAATGATTCCATTAACCAAACATATCATGTTTAAGTCGGGATCATTAGTGATAAAAATCTAAATACCATCACCATTAATGAAATAACGGTTTTCGGATGACCTTATTATTATAACACAGGGTCATAGTCACTCAAACACAAGTTACATAATTAGACATAAAAAACAAAAATTAATCGGCGTTTCAAATCATCTGGTACGTACTATACGTATATACGCAAATGCATTATTAGCCGATTATTAATTAACACACATGCAAGCAAACTCCAATAACACGCTCCACAAAGCATGACTTGGAGAAGAGATTATTTTTCATATAAAGGACATAATTATTAAGGTGTTTGACTCTCTAAAGCAATGAGGCAGCGGCTTTGTCAAGGTACCACATAGTTTCGACTTGGGCAGTAAGATGAGCAGCAGGTAAGTCAAGATTGTTGTTCTTAAAGATCTCAGCGATGGAACGTGCACATTGGTCTGTGTTGTCGTCACAAACGGCCACAAGATTGTACAAAGACGAGTTGATGACCGGTAAAGTGAATGTAATTCTCTCTGGTGGCGGTTTTGGAGAGTCGGTAATGTAAGTGACCCATTTGTCCGTCACATTGATCTGAGGACGTTCCGGGAAGAGAGACGCCATGTGGCCATCAGGACCCATCCCTTGAAGCTGGAGATCGAACTGAGGATATTGACCATTTGGAGATAGTGGGAGTATCTTTTCCTTCACCAGGTTCCTCAAGCACTCCTCGTAGAGTGTCGCACAACGCTTCGCGTCACCATCAGCGGCACATTGTTTGTCGATTGCGTAGATGTTCTCCTTCGGAATCCCAACCTTAAATTTTAACCAAAACAAAAGATTTGAGGTCTTTTGCACGGCTATCAATGGATATGAATAATGAAACCACTTGTGATGTGGTAAATGATAACTAATCGAAAATATAATAACAACGATAATATAACCTTGGAGATAAAACCATCCATGGCGAGTTTGTAGTTGCTATTTTGATCTTCATGTGAACAGACCCTCTCGTCTACCCAAAAGACGTGCCACTTTGACCATTCGACTGAATCTTTATGTGGTGATTCCAACAACTTGCTGCAACATTTTGTTAGTTAAAGCAATTATATGTCACTGGATTTTTCTTTAAGAAAAAAAAAGGTGAGGGAAATGGGAGACTTATAGACCAGAGCCAATCGATGAGGCCACCGCCGGAGAGAACAACGGTGAAAATTCCTTTCTCCTTGCAGAACTTGGCCGAGAGATGAGCAGTGTACTTAGCCAATGCTACCGACAATTCATTCTTGGTCGCAAACACCTCCCTCTTCCTCTGCGTAGTTTCTGCCATCGTTGCCTATATTAAGAATGTGTCTGTAAGTTGTTCAAAAAAATAGGAATGTGTTTGTATATATTGTTAAGGATTGGGGGTTTCTTGCTTTTTATAGAGATCGAGTGCTTCTAGGAGCTAGATGTGGCGTTTGAGTTAGTAACGTGATTCTTATTGTGGCATTGGATTATTAATTTTGTTAATTTAATGAAATTAAGTTGAGGAGGAAATGGAGGAGAGGATGAATATTTCCCTCTTATCATTTAATCAAGCAGGTTGAGGTTTAAGACAATTAAAGAGGATGAATAATTCCCTCTTATCATTGTTATCAAGTAGGTTGAGGTTTAATGAAATTAAGTTGTGTTCCAAAAAAAAAAACATAAAATAATCTAAAATATTACCATCTTTCATGAAGTAGAAAACCTTATTATTGTAAACAGGTTCATAGCCTGTGACTCAAACACAAGACACCTAACTAGACATAAACAACAAATCGGCGTTACAATACATTGGTATGTAAAATACATACACAAAAATGCATTATTAGCCGGTTATTTAACACACATGCAAGCAAACTCCAACAACACGCTCCACAAATCATGACTTAGAGAGATTATTATTCATATAAAAAGGACACCATTATTAAGGTGGTTGACTCTCTAAAGCAACGCGGCAGCTGCTTTGTCAAGGTACCACATAGTTTCGACATGGGCAGTAAGATGAGCAGCAGGTAAGGCGAGATTGTTGTACTTAAAGATATCAGCGATGGAGCGTGGACACAGCTCTGTGTGGTCGTCGCAAACGGCCATAAGATTGTACGAAGCCGAGTTGATGACCGGTAAAGTGAATGTGATTCTCCTTGGTGGTAGTTTTGGAGAGTCGGTAATGTGAGTGACCCATTTGTCCTTGACATTGATCTGTGGATGTCCAGGGAAGAGAGACGCCATGTGGCCATCAGGACCCATCCCTAGAAGCTGGAGATCGAACTGAGGATACTTGCCATTTGGACATAGTGGGATTATGCCTTGCTTCACCAGGTTCCTCAAACACTCCTCGTAGAGCGGCGCCGCGCAGTGCTCCGCGTTACCATCAGCTGCATAGTGTTTGTCGATTGCATAGATATTCTCATTGGGAATCCCAACCTGAATAAAATAAAATAAAAATTGTTATGATGACAAAAAAAAATTGTTAATAGTATATCATGGCGAAATAGTACATATATAAATATAAATACCACTTGTTATATGATAAGGGATCACTAATAGAAAAATAAATAAATAAAACCTTGGAGAGAAAACCATCCATGGCGAGTTTGTAGTTGCTGTCTGGATCTTCATATGCACAAACCCTCTCGTCGACCCAAAAGACGTGCCACTTTGACCATTCGATTGAATCTTTGTAAGGAGGTTCCAATAACTTGCTGCAACATTTGATTAATTTAAGCATCATATATTATTAAATTTTTTCTCTAATGAAAAATTAGGAGAAGATTTGTAGACCAGAGCCAGTCGATGAGGCCACCGCCGGAGAGAACAACAGTGAAAAGGCCTTTCTCCTTACAGAACTTCTCCGAGAGATGGGCAGTGTACTTAGCCATTGCTACCGACAATTCATCCTTGGTCGGAAACACATGCTTCTTCCTGTGCCGAGCCTCTGTCATCGTTGCCTATAAGAAGTGTGTGTTTGTATATGTTGTTAAGCGTTGGGGTTCTTGCTTTTTATATAGATCGAGTGGGTTTAGGAGCTGCTTGTGACTTTTGAGTAAGTTAGGTGGAAAACGTGACTTTTTATGATATTGGATTATCACTGTACGTATTGTCGTTTTCACTCTTTTTTTTTGTTTTTATTTTCTACTAAATTACTTTTACACGCTTCTGCAAGAGAATATGCCCTACAAACAGGTTCTGGAATCAAATGCTGGATTATGCTTTTTGTTTCAAAATTTCCACAAAGTTGGAGGAAATCAACAATGAATTCCATGTAAATATTTCACTCAAGATATTATTCACCATTACAATTTGTCACAATCTTTATTTGAAAAAAATAATACGTAGCAAAATCGTCCATCTCTTTTACAGCTTACATGTGCATTTTGTATCATATGTCTATAAGAAAACAAAAGAATGAGTTTTGTCCTCCTCAAAATTCTCTAACGTTCAAGTCACCGACCGTTATGGAAGGAGAAGTGGTTGCTAAGTTATGGACGTGGTCGAGAAGGGATTCGAGGCCAATCTAAGATAAAATGATTTAAAGTGGGATTGGACTTCTACCGGTGACGAACAGGAAAGAGCTAATAGTAATTGTCATCTTTCATGTGTTGTTTTAGCTTCTTCTTCCTCTTTTATCTCGTGTCCTACCATTTTCATAAATGCCACTTTTGTGGGGTTTTTTTTTTGTTTCTCTCTCTCACATGTTTTGCGAATGTAACTTCCTCTGCACAATTATTATATCTGCCAACAAAAGTAGTTGCAACATCAATTTACTTCGAAAAACTGAACCGTACTTTCTGAATATGTGAACTAGATTCTACAGAGTAATTCACGAGTAGACTGATTCACAGTTCTAACCACCAACTTCAATTTTCTCTACCATACTTTCTTCATGTAAAACATGTTCTCTACCGAACTCGGAATTGTTAGTTACACTCAGTTTTAACATCTTAGGGGATGAAAATTACACGTGAGATATATATTTGTTGCACTACGTCATGTAATGGTTCAACCAATTGTGTAGCAACGTTTTAGTAACAATCGTAGTTGCCTAGTTGGTTACTACATACGTTTTGTTAGGTCAAAGAAATTCACTTAACCGCTTCGCTACTTGATTCCTAGCATTTCGGAATGCACCAAACTTTGAGAAGTGTAATCGATTACGCAAACCGAACCAAAAAAACAACACCTCTCCAAGTTCCTCTTATAATATATGTAATATGTTTTTCCTTTTTTTTTTTTTGGTTTGGTTCCTCTAAAAACTAGAATGCTCAAAGAATCATTTACAAAGAAAGCACCTAGCTTATTCCACTTCCAGTATATGTTGCATCTTTGAACCCCCAAGATTTCTGACGGCAACGTCGTTTTGGATGCTTGTCAAGAATTGATATTCCCACGTTTGAAGAATTTTTGCCATGACTATGTGTCACCTAGGTCTTGAACTCGAGCTTCGTACAGTCACACCATGCAAGAACTTAGCGTAGCCCAAGAAACTCAGCTTTCCATCTGAGCTCCGGATCCAATCCTTGAGCAGAGGATATGCATTTGGTGCCAGGCTCATCTCCTGCATTATATCACGCCCCAATAAAAAAATATGTTTTAAATCTTATAAAAGAGATGGTGCATAAGCAAATCTCATCGAAGGTTGAATTTAGGACCATACCCCGGCAAGTTCTTGGACGGATATGATTCGATTCCCTTCTTGCTCGAAGTGCTCAAATGCTGAAGTTGCAATCTGTTCCCATTCTTCAAGAGCCTCAAGTTGGTAAACGCTGACCCCAGCCGCACAGAACTCTTCAAAGTCCAGTTTCTTTTGCGCCAATGGTTGCATCTTCATAGAAAGAAAAAATATATATATATAAAGAAATTGCGGAATTCACATGCATAATGGTATGAGAATCAGCAAAGAAAGATCAACATTAATATTAGGAGAAAACTGGCGATAATGGTCCATGAAGAAATGTTAAAGAAAGGCTCTGATTTTCTGAAATCTTAAGATAATCATTTATTCATGCAATCCGCAATATCTACAATCATTTCGACTATTAACCACCATGAAAACCATAACTTACATCTATAGTTGGTCCACCCATAAACTCATATATTCAAAGATTTAGTATATAGCAGAGATGTGTTACCGTGTTTAAAATGTCAGGAAGCCTTGATTCCATCATTGCATCAGTAGCATATCTTGTTAAACCCTGCAAGTTACACTCAGAAAGGGTTTATATTTTTGATACGTATTAGTTTGTTTCTTTTTTTAATTCAGGATTTATAGTTCTTGCATTAGGAAACTATTCAGCAAATCTCTTTCTTCATTTCCTTTTTCCCAGAGGACTTTGATTGCAAGTTTTATTGTATAATAGAGATGGAGCTTGGTTGTAAGACTCATCTACGCTAGAGAAAGGCTTTGAAGGGTATATAGCTATTTTCGATAGTGATCAGCATAGTGGATAATATGTTCACAAATCAAAGACAATGCTATTAGCTAAATCAGGAGAGGCACACTGACCGCCGTGAAGCTATTAAGAGATAGGCCTCCATCTTTAGGGTCCAAGAGCATGAACTGTGCCTTAAGGAACACTAGCTCCTCGTCGGGTATAGCTTTGGAGAGAGCCTAACAAGTGAAAAAGGAAGAAGATTAAGATACAAAATAGACAGCCATAAGAAAGATAAAGATCAAACAATCAATTGATAATAATAAATATACCTTAAGTGCTGATCGTCTGAAAGGCGAGGCACGAATATAGGACTTGACCAACCTGTAGATCGAGAAATCGAGAAGCAAACCAGGGTTTTCATCACGTAACCACGGATGAGCTGCAAACACATAATCATATAATATTACCGCTAATGGAAAGCAAAAGAAACCCCCAGTTAACATGTAATAATACTTAATGCCTATAATATTCTTGTTTCCATCTCAAGATCAATGTGTTATTCATGAACTAACCTAAGGCTTGAGCAGCTGTCATTCGTTTCCTGTGGTCCTTGTTCAGAAGCCTCTTCACGAAGTCTTTACCAGTAGGAGATATTGAAGGCCACGGCATATCCTCAAAATTAGGGTTGGCTCTAAGCACGCAGCGGAAAACCGCAGATTCAGTTCTTCCATGGAAAGGTCTGCTTCCACAGAATAATATGTAACTTATGACACCAATGCTCCACATATCTGCTTCGGTGCTGTAAGACCTATGGAGTACTTCAGGTGCAACATAGAATGCACTTCCTACAACATCGTTGAGACGCTGATCTGCAATAATATTCAAAAGATTTGTAACTCATAATGATGTCAGAAAGCCAGACTAACAATAACAAGACGGAGGATACAGAGAAATTCATTAATTACCGTATCTAATGAAATCAGACAATCCAAAATCTATGACCTTGAGGATTGCATCCTCGTTTCTGCTGGTAAAGAGAAAATTCTGTACACAGACACAGATGTACCATTTAAGCAACCGTAAGTAGCTAAGAACAAAGCTTACAGAGGCAGACTGTGTACCTCCGGCTTGAGATCACGATGCACAACACCTTGGAGGTGAAAAAATGCAGTTGCTGATAATATCTGTACAAGAATACGTTTGGCATCGACTTCAGGGTATCTACCACCTCTGCAGTAAAGGCAATAACACTAGAATTTTGAATCCATATCAAATGCAGTAAGGCCCAAACATACAAAACAAAGACACTAAGACACGTGTACTCTACCTCGCCAAAATTCTATCCAATAGCTCTCCACCTTCGCACAACCTGTAAAGTGATTATTAGCATGGAAAAGTGACAAACTTGTAACGTTTTCATGAACCGCCAAGATAAGAATGAACAACAACTTACTCCATCACAACAAAGACGTTATCATCGTCCTCGTATGCATCGTGGAACTTGACCATATGCCTATGTCCAGATAAAGCTTTCAGCAGTTTCACTTCTCTCCGTACATCTTCGATAGATAGAGCTGACGTCATCTGAACGACATCAAAAACCAATGATCTCAATGCATCGACGAACAGTGACAACAACAACAAAGAGTCCTTACACAACACACCTTAGCTTTAGCGATGATCTTAACGGCCACCGTTTGTCCTTTCATCTTCCCTTTCTTGGCCTTAGCCCAGCAAGTATGACCGAAATGCCCTCGCCCCACCTCCTTCCCCAGCTCGTACTTCCCTCCAAAGTTCTTCCCGAACCCGAAGTTCTTGTCCAGCCTCTCTCCCCCTCCGCCGCTGCTCTCTCCTCCTCCGACGTCCTCGCCGTCCTCCGGGATCGGCTCGTCTCGCGGCCGCGGCGCCCCGCCTCTCCGCCGTCTCAGAGCCGCCATGATCGGTTTGGCCGGCGAAGGCGGAGGAAACGGCCATTTGAACTTCCTTCCCGGAGTTCTTGCCGGCGACGGAGCTACTCCCGCCGGTAACGGGCTTTGGAACGGGCTGATGGTGTAGGAGTTGACTTCCGGCGGAGCTCCGGTGGCGAGAGGTGACTGAGGGGTGGAAGCGTGGCGGTGATTTTCCGGAGGTTGATTCGGAGGAGTCTCGGCGGGGATCTCGTCGTCCTCGACGGCGGAGATGTTCCGGCTATAGCAGTGACCCATGGCCGTTGGATTTGGAGGTTGAAATTGACTGATCGGTCAGAGTCAAAGCATCGGACGGTCAGGAGCCAAAGTTGAACAGTTTAGTTATTTGTTTTTTTTTTTTTAATAATAATAATAAATGAGAGAGCTTCTGACGAAAGATTTAAAAGGAAGGGAAAGGAGAAGGCGTTTCTTGTGGTTTGATAAAACGACACCAAAGTTGAAAACAATGACACACTCCAACTACCTAGAGCGCCTACTACTGTCATTAATCTCTCTCTCTCCCTTTTAATTGTCTCTTAATTTTTTCATTTAATGACTTTCTTATGGGTCATGCATAACATGTTACGTCTTTTTTTACTATTTTAGTTCTGATATTTTTCAACTAAAACAACTATATTCAATTCAGACTTATTTACTCTACTAAAATCAGTTGTATATTTTGTAAATTTAAATATAACTTTGGTTTACAATTGGGAAAATTGTCATTTAAATCACGAAATTTCAAATTTGGTTGAAAAAAAACATGAACTTTCGCTTGAACCATTTAAAGCACCAACTTAGTTTGAATAGTCACTTTAAACCTCAACTTAGTTTGACTAAACCAAATTAAACACGTCGTTAAATTGAGTAACAGATTGGTTAGACGAGGTTAAACCGCCGTCTCTGAATTCCATTAAGTCCAAGCGACGTCGTTTTAAATTTTTTTAAAAATATGGATGTGAAGGGATTCGAACCCATGACCTAAGGAACAATTGATGCAAACCAAACCTTTCATATCAGTAACTTGAATGAATCTAATAGATATTATTATGAAACCTTCACATCATCTTTTCCCATCCTAAATCTCTAAATGATTTTATAAATATTAAATTTTTGAATAACTTAATTATTAAAATATAAAACTTATAAATAATTATTTTATAAGTATTATTAAAATTATTATTAAATAACGAAATTTTTAATTATTAAGTTATTTATAAGTTTTAATATTTTAATAATACTCTCAAATTTTAATAACATTTTTATAATGGTTATTTATGATTTTATATTTTAATAATACCCACGAAATTTTAATAATAATTATAAAATTCTTATTTATAAGTTATTTATAAGTTTTGATATTTTAATAATACTCATGAAATTTTAATAATACTTATAAAAATAATTATTTATAAGTTTTAATATTTTAATAATACTCGTATTTTTAATAATACTTATAAAATAATTATTTATAAGTTTTAATATTTTAATAACACCAAATTTGTTAATAATTAAGTTATTCAAAAAATTAATATTTATAATATCATTTAGAGATTTAGGATGAGAAAAGATGATCTGCAGGTTTCATAATAATATCTATTAGTATTCATTCAAGTTACAGAAATTGTAAGTGGTCTAGTGGTTTGGGTTTGCATTGAAAAATGGTTAGGTCATGGGTTTGAATCCCTTTAATGCCTATTTTTTCAAAATTTAAAACGACATCGTTTGGCTTTACGGAATTTAGAGACGGCGGTTTAACTCCGTCTAACCAATCCGTTACCCGATTTAACGACGTGTATGATTTAGTTTAGTCAAACTAAGTTGAGGTTTAAAATGGCTATTCAAATTAAGTTGGTGCTTTAAATGATCAAAGGGAAAGTTCATGCTTTTTTTCAACCAAATTTGAAAGTTCGTGATTTAAATGATAATTTTCCCGTTTACAATTACAGTACTAAAGGAATAACTTGTTTCTTATTTTTGAGTTTAATTCATTGTTATTATTATTATGTAAAGTTATGTTATTATGACATTTGCTTTAAAATATTCAGATACTTTTATTTCCTTTTCAAAAGATTAGAAAATCTATTTAAAACAGTAATGTATATTAAATCTGGAATCTATATATATTTAGTCTTTACAATAATTTAGTGAATATATTCATTTAAATAGTTGTAGTTGATATTTAACTAATGATTATTCTGATTTTAATAGAAAGTTAGTACTAATTCAATTATTTTGTACAAATGACACAATTCCACAAAGGTGAGTGTCGCCACGTGTTGCTTTGGCGATACTACTGATATTTATTAGTTTAAACTAATGACAGTTGAATCATGGTGAATATCGCATTTGTCCATCAGATAGTTATGTCATTTATCCATCAAATAGTTGAATCATGGTGAATATCGTATTTATTGGCTTATCATCTTCAGTATAAACCGGTTTAAACCGCCTTGATACACATTGGTAAGCAAGTCTAAATATCAACGTCTCACGGTCAGGTCCAGCCTCCAGAGCAGTGATATTGATGTATGTATATATAATAATATATTAGTAGCAAATGGTTGCCGGTCAAATTACGAGAAAAAAAAAAGTCGATAATGATGCAGGCAAGACGTTTTGGTCGTCGGTTCATAACCTTAAACAAGGTGGCTAAGTCATAATTAACCAGAAACATACAGAGTTTGCTACCATCATATAATAACAATTATCTCTTAACCGTAAGCATTCCGGTTTGATCTTTTACTTGGGTAATGGCTCAGTAATCTGGTTGACAATGAACTTGCCTGTGCAGCAAGTAATATTTTCACGTGGCGTATGCTCTTTGAGCGCGTAACTTGTCTTATACGTTTCCCAACTATATTGACCGGTGAGCCGACAATGGTCTGATAAGTTGACATTTGTTCTTCCGAGTTTCCACTTGAGCTTTTCAACGTTTGAATACGTTATTTTCTACATAACAGGTTAATGTCTCAATCTGAAACATATGATCTATGCTTTTAGAAGTATGATTTTATACTTTAAAAAATTACAAACAGAAGCTTAATTAATGTCAACTAAAACTTTCACATGTATTGTGCCTAATTTTAGTTGTGGTTTCACACTTGGGTGTGTAGTTTTGCCAAGGGTGCTCAATTCAAAACAAACCAGTTTAAGTCAGTCAACTCAATCTAAGAGTTTGATCTATAATTTAATTCGATGAAATGGTTTTACACGATAAGAATATTTGAAACACCAACCAAAACAAGTAAAATGCATCAAAAAATCGTGGGAAAGAGTGGCTGAAATCATCACAACCAACCATCACTTCTGATTCTTAACAACTAAAAAGGTAAGATTTCCTAATTTATAAAAGCATGATCTATACGTTAATTTGGTTTAAATTGTTCTAAAATCAATTTTATACTAAAAAGCTATCTAAGCAAATGGAAAAAAGTAATTTAAATTGTAAAATATATTGTGATGGAAAAACACAGAATCTGTAAATTACTAGACCAAAGGAATCTAACAAGTAAAGTGCATCACAATTATGGAAAAGAGTGTCTGAAATCAGCAAAACACCAACCAATATTTTTGATTTTTAACAACTAAAAAGTTTATAGGATTTCCCAATTTATAAAATATGTCGTAGGTTTACTTAATATATAAATAGTACCAAAATACGTTTAAATTTTGATAAACTAACTTAGATTATCCTATTCCAAACAAAGATGTAATTATCAATTCAAAGAAAAATCAGAGCAAAACTAATTAACCAAGAAAATAAATATTCCTTCACAACATGTATCCAACAAAGGATTCCCAGAAGTCTTTTAAATATTCCATAAAGATAACCAAAGAGAGGTCTCCAAAAAAAACAAAAACAAAAGACAATAGAAGGATAAAGTCTAGCTCATAGTTATTGAGGATCCAAAGATACCTGCCAAGTAAAGAAACAAAAGGATCTTTATACGAACAGAAAACGACTAAGTATATTGAAATGACTTGTGTCCTCTCTTTCTCTTCTTGACCTGATCTCTTCGATCAGACTGTGATTAACCTTCAGTTTAACTCGGAGGCAATTCAGAGCAGTGTGGCCTCACTGGCGTCTTCGACGGGCTTACCCTTCACACATAGAAAAAAAAAGCGAAATATTAGTCTCACCGACGTCACCGTGCTCAGTTTCACTATGTCTTGTGTTAACCTTAAAGAACACCACATAATCTCTACCTTAACATAAAAGAATAGTTCAAACACACAAAAAGGTTTATAAGATTTTTAACAAAGTATGTTCTCTTTGTAAAATAGCAATGCATATATCCCCAAACTGAATCAAAAGAAAAA
Source organism: Brassica nigra (assembly GCA_016432835.1). Taxonomy (NCBI): domain Eukaryota; kingdom Viridiplantae; phylum Streptophyta; class Magnoliopsida; order Brassicales; family Brassicaceae; genus Brassica; species Brassica nigra. The sequence goes on along the minus strand of CM028247.1, from coordinate 5,905,238 downwards.
TAACAAAGTGCGTTGTCTTTTTCATGTATGAATCTTTGTGTCTCAGATGAAATATTATCAAAACACTAGATGAACAAAGGCAGACAAATCGACAAGCCTGCACTAACTGAGCAACGCACAAGAGACATTTCGAGAGGATGTGTTATAGAGGTATCATATTATTAATATCTACAACTAGCATGCAACATTGACTCTGAATCCACAACTGAATGAGCTCATTGTAAAAGAAAGGCTACAGTACAGAACAAGAGAATGTAAAATGTTGTAGTTAACCTACCTTACACGGAGCCCACCCAAGACAACACCGCTGCAATTAAGAGCAGAGATTGCACTTTCCGCCTGAACACAAGCAAAATTAATCAATGAGCATAATATAGTTGATTAGAGTCAAACTTGGCTCATCAGGCCAAACAAAAGGTCGATATATAGTGGACCATACACATTATTGCTGGGTTTATATAACATTACGACTTCAAAAGATCCATCACGCAAGTAAAATGAATACAAAGATGAAATATTTTTAGAGTGAAAATATTTTAAACAGATCAAGTAGACTTCAAAGTCGAGTTCATGCTGTTACCAACACTATCTTCTTCTTTTTGACAAAAGTGATTAAGAAAAATTTATATCAAACTATACTATACTGTGCACATGAAAATTAGAAATTTCGAATTCTTTTTACCTCATGAAGTAACTTAACAAGAAATAGGCAAGAGGAACTCACCAGGGTAAATTCAATAAAAGCAATTCGGGTTGGGTGATGATAGTCTCCAAGAAGCCTCAAATGTTGAATCTAAAAAAGAAATAAAGAGGATACAAAATGAAAAAAAAAAAACACTGCATATCTTATAGTATAAACAATTGGCCATACTCAAAACCACACGTGTACCTCCCCACAGGCTGTTCTAAAGAAATTTTCCAGTTCCCTTTGGGTGACCTGCATTAAGCAAAACGAAAAATAAGATGAACAGATGAGTTTCTCCACTGTTTGATTAGTCTGATGCAAACAAGTACTGAACGTAACAGAGGTTTTTGCCAAATAACATTGTAAGTGATTAGGAAATGAAAACCAATATTACCTCCTTGTCAATATTAGTACAGTAAACTGTCTTCACACATTTCTCGCGCTCATCCTCAGACTGGGAGAAAGAAAGCAACATTACGCAAACTCAGCAATAGATATGAATAAAGATTTGATTCAGAGGAAGCTACTAACACCTACGATCATACAGCTCAACTTACCCTTGGGAGGAAACTCGGGTTCACAGGTGCAATAGCTGTTTTTGAGGGCAGAACCTTAATAGGATGAGAACCAAACAGAGTACCCGATATACTTAAAGCAGACCTAGCTCCCTCTGAGACATTACTTCACTGATTAGTAAACAACAACAAGAAAATTTCAAGTGGTGAGACTGTTGGACTTATAGGTACTTACCTTCATCAGTGAACTCAATGAATGCAAAGCGGAGAATAGATTTACTGTCACCGCAGATACGACAATCAACAATCTTTGATTTCAACACAAAAGATGGACAAGAAAACGTATGAGATTTTAGAGTTTTAAAGATTATAAAACAAAGTAGTTGAAATATTTATTCTAAGTACCTGGCCGCAAGAAAGAAAGAGACTGGCAAGTTGCTCCTCAGTAGCCTACAAAAAAAAAACAGATAAAGACGGCTTTGGTTACTTCTATTAGATTACTTCTGAGAAAGCAAGTTCTTGAGACAGAAAATCTCTTCTCAGACCTGTTGATCAATGTCTGAGACATATACAGTTCTCCTGATTACATCTGTATTCTGAGCCAAGCTTGTGTTTGTCCATCGTTTCCCTTGTCCAAAGTTCCATCTCTGTATTAAAGAATTAGACAAATATCTCATTTAGCCCAGTGGTAATATGCTGTGATTTATTTTTCTCAAAAAAAAAAAAGAATAAGACCATATTTTTCTAACAGAAGGCTATTCACATATAACAACACAAAAGTTACACTTACATGCAACTCTATAATGTACTCAGACATTGAAGTGTGACAAAACATTTCAAAATTTCTTATAGCTTAATCAAAACTTTATAATTAAATTTTTTTCTTAAACTAAAAATGTAAAAAACAAAAAAAAAAAGAGTCATAAGCATTTTGGTCGAACATTGAGAAGTTATTGCATGAAACATAACAAATCCAAACACATATAGGCCATAACTTAGAGATGATATATATGTTTACATACCCTTGAATGGCTATTTTCCACAGCAGGAATAGGTTGCATCATTGCGATATTGTTGTTAAGCCATACCATATTACTCACAAACCCAGGGTGGGCTAGAGCAATTGAATGTGGAACATATTCCTTAGCCATCGGATTCAACTTAGAAAACTTATCATCCAAACGACTTATCTCACTCTTGAGAGTCCCTTCACTGTTCTGGTCCTTTGTTGGGTTTGATGTCTCAACAGAGGAATTGGATCCAGGGCTCTTCTGATCATCAGAACATGGCGGCTTCGTATCAGCTTCTAAGACATTGTTTTTGTCTTGACTCTGACCAGAAGAGTCCATTTTCATCACATCAGCATTTTCCGAGACAGCCATGATCATTCACACAAAAAGATGAATCTGTGGATAGTAAAATAAATATCAAATAACAATCAGACTGAGAAAAAAAAAGACAGAACATAATAATACAAACCCGTTACTGCATCAATGAGTCGAATTCCAAACGATCACGAAGTAAGAATGTCATGGAGAGCAAGATTTTTATAAGAATGATCTGGAGAAAAGTTTGAACAGTAAGCTCTTTTGGTTATGAATTAAAACATATTTTCAAGTCAAGAAAAATATACAAACATAATAATTTTCATTTATTACTATTGTCATTTGTCAACATCAATTTATTCATTGTTCTTGGTAATCGTATATCACCTTTTCAATTACTAAAAAAGTAATATTACTTTCCTTAACAAGATTCTAATAATTTCTCTCTTTGAATTACTTTTTTTCTTTTCTTGGCAACAAATTTCACTATTTTATTTCCTTTGGAACAAATTTAAACCTTCTCTTATACACAAAGATGGCAATGGCATTATATGCATAGGTGGTATAAGCAATATAAAAGTTAAAAGTAAACCAATTGATGGAAAAAATAAAACATTGATTGGTTTTACAAAATTAATGTATGTCATAATGTTCAAGATTTCTAATTCTTTTAGTCAAAAACATTTTTATTTTCGTTAAGTTTGCATGGATGTATTCTCTCAAATCATAAACTTTCATAACACAAGCATGGACTAATGATTAGTGCAAGCATAGACTACAATTAAGAGCTTGACCTGGTCTTGTTTCTTTAAAACGACAATAAGAAAAACTTGGGTAAAGTATAAGGTCCATTATGCAATTAAAGAGAATCTAGTTTAAATGCGAATAGTATCATCTTTTTACAATCTCGTCCTCATATTTATTTCTCTGGTCGTAGAAAATCTGAAAAATAAACCAATAAATTGGGTAAAGAGTCTTTACGCCCTCTCCGAGGCATGACTACGAGCCACGATTGAGAGTTCGAGGGACATTTTGGTCATTTGACATGTTCATTGGCCCATCTCCGCCACATACACCCCTCGTAAACCGCCGTAACAACCACCGTCCTCGCAGCGCAACCGTCTCCTCCGCCCTACCTGATCTGTTTCTCGCGGCGGTCTCTCTCCTCTTCCTCTGGCCTTCTCCAAAACCTCTCCTCTCCCTACCTCCCAGCAGATTCTCTTTCCCCCTAACTCCTCGCCGCCGATCCACCGCCATGTCCCGTCGATCTCCTCCTCCTCCTCCGCAGCAGCGCTTCGCCAATCCTCAATCGCTCTCCGATTGGCTCGAGCCGCGTCTACCTTCCGACTCGTTCGCCGCCTGGGGAGTCAGACCGGGGACCAAAAACGTCCACAACCTCTGGCTCGAGCTCTCCGACGGCGAGACTTCGATAACCGATTCCACACCTCCGGTGCGCGCCGTCAACGTCGTCACGGTCCGTGTGATCGGGAAAGACGGGAGAATCCTCGTGGAAGGTCGCCAGGAGTTATCCGACGGGAGCGTCCGCGAGAGGTCTCGTCCTTTGTCGGAGAAGATGAAGCCGAACGAAACGCCTGACGAAGCAGTCTTTCGCGCGGTTAAAGAAGAGCTCGGATCTATATTCGATAATGAATACGACGTCGTGCAGAGGATCAAGATTCTTCCGGGGAGTTATAGTAGAAGAGTGGAGGAAAAGAACTCCATGTCGTATCCGGGGCTGCCCGCGCGTTACGCTCTTCATTCGATGGATGCGACGGTTCAGGGATTACCGGAGGAAGATTTCTACACGGAGGAGAAAGAGTATGGTGGTGGAGAGTCAGTGGAGGACTCGGAGGAAACACGAGCCGCAGGAAAAGCGGTAACCGTGAAGCGGCATCACTGGAAATGGGTTAGTCCCGGTTCGGTTCGAGCTTAGAACTTTTTAAAACCGCTTTTGAATTTGTAAGTGATTCATCAATCACATGAATGTAGCTTACATATACACACATTCTTGTTAAAGCATTCTTCAGTATAACTCATCTTCTTCTATTGGCTTGTTCTTCAGGTTTCATTGTTTTATGTTGAGACTTTTATAACAGAGTTTTGTCAATCTTATATAACCCGTCTTGCAAGTTACAGAAACTACAATCCATCATATGTATAACTTTACATATCTCAAGTAGATGATAAGTATGATACTAACTAAAACTCAACTCAACAACCAAGCCCGAAAGCTCTATGTACACACAAAAGTGGCACTAAACTACGTACGTACGTGGAGAGTTAGCACAAGAACAGCTACAAATCTAATAATAAATACATAAATTTGTGTGGATCATTGTGGAGCTTCCTGTGCTGAGGTCTCAGTGGACTGGACTTGACGAACGAATTGCCCTTTGATTCGAGGCCGTTGCTCTGCTAATTTCTTCCGGCTCTCATAACGGACCTTTTTCTCAAAGCACCTCTCCTTGCGCTTCATCCTGAATTTGTTTAGAGCGGCTTCCCGTTGAAGAGATTGCTGAAGTTTCCCGACAGAGGACGAGTATCCTTCTTCGTTCCTCTTCTCTAAAAGCTGCTGATGCTGTTGCTGATGATGATAATCAATGTAGTTGGTATTGCAGTGATTGCCTGTTCCACTGTGTTCGGTTGCAGAGGAGAAGTGTCTTCTCTCCTCCATATCCATGGAACCATCCCGCTCTTGCAAGCCCTCGGGTTTACCGTTGAACGGGTGAAACATGGAACTGTACTCATGCGGGCTAACGGAGCTAGGACTTGGAGATAGTGAAGCAGGAGCCATAGCAGATGCGTGAGCTGTGTTAGGACCAGGGAACTGTATGATGGGAACCGGGGTTGGGTAAGAGCCCTGTCCTGGCCAAGAATTCATCTGGTTGCTAAAAGGCGGACCAGGAGAGTCAGAGCTGTTGTAAAAGCTGGCCTCGTTTCTTCTCTGAGCACTTGGAGGCGGTTCAGACACATTGTACTGGTTGATTAGCACAGTGTTGTTATCATCTCCACTTGCCGCAACGTTCTTTCTTTGATCGGTAACCAAGGGAGAGACTGAACATTGCGTCTGCAACGGCCTGTGAACGTACCTGGAAACAAGAACCACAGTACAAACAATCAGCAGAAAGAACGACAAGTGTTGAAAGATTGAAGGAATCAGAGATCAGACAACTAACCGTGTGAAAGCCGAGGCACTAGAAGGATGAAGAGGGGGCTGGTTCTCACAAGTGTCAGGTCTTCTCAAGGAGAGATCAAGCTCTATCCGAGAACAATCGTATTTAGCAACGTTTTCTTCTCTGTTGCTTAGTCCGCTTCTTCTAAACGACGCTCCCATGAAGTCAATAGCCTCTTTGGATGAGACTCTTGGGATATCTTCCACGTCTGCGCTCTCACCTTGCATCTCTGGTCTTGAACATGAGCTCTACAAGAACCAAGATTTTAACTAAAAAGTTAGAAACACGATCAAGTACACAGGTGAAGAGAATCCAGCACTGAGAATCTAACCTGATCATCACCACCACCATCCCCAATTACAGGATGTTCCTCTCTCTGGAATCCATTCACGTGGTTACTGGTGGAGTTGTTTGCAGACGCACCCTCAGGTTTCTGCTGTCCAACACCCTCATCTACTGGAAAGCTACTACCAGGAGCAAGTGACTGCCAAGATGATCAAGAAAACAAGAAATCTGAGAACTCAATTATCTTTTAATAGACAACGAAATTTCCCAGAACTTAAATAAGGATGATTAAGCTGTAGACTTCTCAGGGACACAATAAGGTTAAAAAAGTGCATGAGACATACAGTTTGTCTTCTCCAGACATGTTGCCAGAGATTTCTCAGCTCGTTCCTCCTCAAAGGCTTGACAAGATAGTCAGCCGCACCTTTCAACATGCACTTATAAACAGTATTAACCGAGTCCTGTGTCGACATCACTGAGAACAAACAAAACAAATAGATAATGAGCCTAGAATCATTTCAAAAACTATGGAAACCAAAAAAGAAGACCAAGCAGGAGTTTCACATACTTATGACAGGAATGTTCTTGCAGAGATCATGCTCCATGATAAGTGTTAGAAGAGCGTATCCGGATATTGAAGGAAGATCAACCTCTGTCAATATCAGATCAACGCTCTCTGGATTTCCTTTAAGCATCTCCCAAGCTTTCAAGCCATCGGGTACAGCAGCAACTGAGATATCACAAGGGAACCACATTAAACCATTTTCTATGGGGGAAAATATCAGCTGAGATTAAAAGAAAAAGTCTTTCACATGCTAAAGACTCAGACCAAAAAGTCTTTGTTTTTAATCGAATTATATAACGACACATCAGATTCAGCAACTCAATAGATTTTCAGACAACATAGATTTCCCCCAGAACAATCGAGTTCAGACACAGAACTCTAAAAGACAGAACCTCAGGACATCAAAACACAAGGGAGTGTCTTAGAACTGACCTCTGTAACTGCATTTCCTGAGGAGAGCAGAGATAATCTGCCTGGTGGAATCGTCTGCTTCGACGAGCAAAACTCTAAGCGATATCTTCGGGAGAAACCTCTCCCACGTCACCAGACCATCGCCGCCCTCCGCGGCGTCCTTCCGCCGCATCTTCCGCCGGTTTAACTTTCCTCCGCCTGCCTCAGCTCCTTTCTCCACCACCGTCACCTCAACAACTTCGTCGCTCACTTCTCCCATCTCACAGTCACTCGCTGAAAAACCAAATCCGATGAAAGTTCCAGAAGAAGAAGAAGAAGAAACAGTTTGAGAACAAAAGATATTGTGAGTGGAGGAAAAAATCTTATTCTCTATATTGAAGAGTAAAAAGAAAAATATCTTGATGTCTGGCGAATGTTCCAACGGCTGAGATTCGAATCCCGAGGCCAACCGACCGTGATCCAACGGTCACGATACAATGAAAAAGGATTCGGAAAATATCTAGCAGAGTTGGCTGACGTGGCCACGTTTGCCATGTCAGCAAATACTGTGGGAGAGACAAAGAGATCCAATACGCCAAACAACCTTTTTTATTTATTTGATTTAATTCTTGTGGTGGCTGGGCGTTGATTACTCTGTGGTTCTTATGCAAAGTTGGGTTATATAAAACTTATGCTTATTCCAAAATTCTTTATTAAAATATTATCGTGTCGTATGTTTTTTGTAACGTAGGAATGTTTAATGAATTGCTTATTTTAACAGCATAGTAGATTATTAGACTTGAAGTTATGACGCTGTTTAAGAAAAAAACGTTGAAGCTATCAATTATGATTATGTTTAACTTAAACAAGAATATTTATAATTGCCAAACAACTAGTAGTATTTTATCCAACAGTTAGCCTTTTTAATGAACAAAAAGGCCTATAAAAATCCCACTCGTGACTTTAGGATAATATCAAGCAAATAAAATATCTAATGCAAGTGGTAAACAAGTATCTGTACAAAATCTATCCAAAAAGGAAATGAGTGAGTTTGAATTTTGAAAAAAAAAAAAAATCAGTAATACAGACACAGTATGATTATTTAATTTCAGGAATATACAAAAAAAAAAATCAGTAATACAGTCGCAATGTGATTATTTAATTTCAGGAATATACAATAGGAAAAATATCGAGTTATCGACCATGGTTTACCAATTTATCAGCATTTTGGGTTTTTTCACTGTTGCTGCTGTATCTTACCATCTAACGATGAACACATGTCACGGTAGGGACAGCGTGAAGGGTATTTCCGCGGCTAGATATTTTGTAGGGATAAGGCAGAGACAGAAGAACGAGACACTTGTTTAAAACTCGTGGTCTTACTGGACAAGAGTGCGACACGTGTATGGTGGTAGTCTGACACAACCATTCACCTTTGATGGTAGCTGTCAGAGCCCAATAAATATCTAATTTTCTTGTCGCTTCACGCGCCGTGCGTTTAATCGATAAACCCTACTCGCTCTCTCCTTCCACTTACTTATTTTCCTTGACCAATGCTTTTTAACCTAATTTTACTATACTGTTTTCCTGAAAATTTCATACAATATTTTCTTTGGAAAAATGAAAATTTCTTACTTACGACCTTCTTATCTGGCTTAACTTAATGTAGTCAACGTTTATATGAACACCCAGAGAGAAAAGCCAAAATAATAATACATATAATACCTCAAAACATTTAAATATAATCAGTTGGTTAACGTTTGTTTTCATATGGTTTATAACCATTTTATAAAGTGTTATGACTTTGTTTGGATGATAGTGCACGCGAGTGTGGTAGTGGATGGAGTGATGACTTTTGGTTTAAGGAATAGAAGAAATCTAAAGATAGTTTTGGGCCTAACTTAAACGAATGGCCCCCCATCCTTTTTCAAACAGATATTTTTTGTCTGTTCGATACTTTTCATCCTCTCTTTCTTTTTTGTGGCCAACGAAATTTGATATTTCTTTCTTTGTTTCTTTACAGTCTGTAGGTTCTTTTTCTCTTTTCTTTTTAGGCTACTTGAGATATTTTCGAGTCCTGTATCATGTGGCTATTGTCTAGTCCATTTATAAACTAATTAGATATTAATGTGATTTAAACATCACTTGAGACGGACAATCTAGATATCTAACCAAGTGCTAAACAATAAATGATGCCAATGATTGTAATATGTATAAGATGAAGTATAGCGATATTATGGTCGATAATGTTCTGCAAATCGATCTAGCTGACCTATGTATGAACAATATTGTTATACCCTTTTACCCAAAAAAAGGAAGAAAAATTGTTTAGTTTCTTAGAATTTGCAATTTAGGGCTAACGTCAGTTAATATAGGGTCAATTGTATATCAGACCCATTTTATTAGTTTATAAAAAAAATAGTATGAACTATACAAAATTAATATTGAACTCAGTTTATCAGGGCTCTCTTGGGAAATATTTCATCACCCAAGTCTCTTTTTCTTATAATTAATTTTAATACAAATTATAACATTTAATAGATGATTAAATATAATTTGAGAATGACATAGTAGTGTGATATTACTCAACTGCAGTAGAGACTATTTTTGAAACGTATAGAAGTATGGTTATACAAATTAACAACTGAACAAAAAATCAAATTGGAATGAGTTAAAGAAAATATGCCAAAGCTTCGATGGTCCATATGAGAATAGTGTAGTGGTAGTGTGGTACCAATGATGGAACATTTGAGAATTAGTGTAATGCGGTGACTGGAAACCGAACAAGTGTTAGATATATGAAAATGAAAATAAAATTTCACTAGAGGTTCAATAAACTGACACTTCGAGTAATCCAAAACTGCCTGAAATTGTTGCATACTGAGTCCTGGTAAGTTGGTAAGTCTCTGTTTGCAGTTGTGTAAAAAGTTTGAGCTATATACAAGCTCTAGAGTGTTCGTGACTTGGGGGTTTTGGATAAACATTCTTGTGTGATTATCACTTTTGTAAAGACTTTTAGTGTGACTTCCCTTTATTAGATTTTCAAAACTTGTAATTCCTTTAACTATTTCTCTAGCTAGTGGGTTCCGTAACTTGATTTTGACGAAACACATAATGTTAGCAAGCTTTGCCAGCTAATGTTGTAGTTCGTATTGGAGCACAAATGCTATATAGCAAATGTCTTGAAGAAGGTTTACACAAGACATTTGCTTCAATTCCACATCAAACCAGTGGTGGAGCGAGCATCATCTCTCATAGGAGTCATTTATTAAAATAATTATGTAATATTACTATAAAATATTTAAGATGGGTCAAAGTAAAAGGTTCAAACTAGGGTCATGGGGTCAAGGTAAAGGATTTCAACCAAATGTTCCAGCCAAAATCAATGGTACATAAGCTAAACTCATTTATTTGTACAAGTCATGTGGATCAACTAACCCCCTTCCCCAACCACATGGCTCCGCCACTGCATCAAACTGCTAATGTTAGTAACAATTTGGATTATACTTACTTCTAGGGAAAGATGATTTCATAATCTGATAAGAACTAATACTCGAGTTTGGGTTCAAGACAACGTACTTCTACCATCCGTACATTATGTTGTGTCATAGATGCTACATTATGATTTAGAATCACTGATCATTTTTAACATCAAATATCTTATGATGGATTTTGATAAAGAAGCTGGACTGAGGTAACGACCCTTAATTTCTTATGATTAATTTTGTGAATAAATGTTCACAACCCCCTATAAACCCCTTTATGTAATACTCAAAATCAGATACACGTGTCTCACTTTAATCATAAAGATATGTTTGTTTTCACATATCTACTTTCAAATGGGCTACAGATCTAATTAGTCAGAATCATCTTTTCTCTACGGTTAATCTTCATAATGTATTAAAGGTTTTATTATCTCAGTTTAATTAACCTAATTAATTATAGTAGGTTGATAATGGTCTCAGAAGTAAATGTAACTATTGACTTCTGTGTGTAAACTACTCAATGAAAAGAGTTATATAATCCTACAACGTTCAAGAAATGTCCCTACAAAGATTTAATGTAGCTTACATGTGGACGTAAGTCTATGTTTTATATCAATCACAAAATTCAAAGAAGAATACTAACCGGAAAGAATAATAGAAGAACAACAAACTCTTATTAAGTTATTATAGTAAATGTTCATTTGGCACAACTAATCCAAATGGTTGATAAGAATGTTTGCAACAGGCTCTCATCCATCCGTGAGAATGCGCACACGGGAGGTTTAGCCACATAGTTTACCACTCGATAGCTTCTTGAAGCTTAGATTTTGGTTTTAAGAAAAATTTCAATTCCAATCTAATATATAGTGTAAAATAGTTTGTTTGAACTAATTTAATATTCTTTTAAAAAATTTGTTCATTTGGCACTACTTTAGAAACTATAGAATTTTAAGTTTTGTCAAATTTGTCAATAGCACCAAAGTTGCCTAGTTTAAAATCATGACTAAACCCAAAAACAGGATCGTGAATACATATCTGAAAGTAGGAGGGAACAATGCGTAAATATGGAAAAGTTAAAGGATTCACTTCGTAAATACAAATCATTTGCATATGCCAGCGACCAGCGTCCTTATCCCATTTTTCACCTTATCCAAAAAAACATTTCCGACAGTCTTCAGTCTTCCCTCTTCACTTTGACAAACAAAGAATCTGTTAATCTCTCTCTCAAACAAAAATGGCGACACTCTTAGGGTTTTCTCAGACCAAGTTTCAACATTGCAACGTCTCCATCACTTCGCCACCGTGCTCATCTCATTCCACGGTGGTCTCAATGGTGGGGAGCCGCTCGAGCCAGACTGATTCGAAGACTCTCCGGTCAGGTTTCCTCGGCGGTATCTCTAGTGATGAACGGACGCTGGTAAGACCCGGATCCGGAAAAACGGGTCGACGAAGCTCATTAGCTGTTAAAATGTCGTGGAGCGGTCCTCTAGCTTCCGTCAAGTTAATCATCCAAGGCAAAAACCTCCAGGTTTGGATCTTTTACTACACGCTTGAATTAGAGTTCTTAACCAAAAAGATGTAAACTTTGTGTGTTAATTGTCCGGTGTTATTACAAAAGTTTCGAACTTTCGAGAAATGTTTGCTCTTAAAAATCTGTTGACATTGGTGTGACAGTTATCAGAGGCAATCAAGCAGCATGTTGAGGAGAAAGTAGGGAAAGCTGTTCAGAAACACAGTCATCTCGTCAGGGAAGTTGATGTAAGACTCTCTGTTCGAGGAGGAGAGTTTGGTAAAGGACCAAGGATCCTTAGATGCGAGGTAAACTTGTCATTCTTAATCGATATGTTTTGAGTCTTGATCTCTTATGTGTAATAGATAGTTGCTATGGTTAATTTAGGTAACACTATTTACAAAGAAACATGGTGTTGTGCGCGCTGAAGAAGATGCTGAGACGGTGTACGCTTGTATCGACTTGGTATCAACGATAATACAGAGGAAGGTGAGGAAGATTAAGGAGAAGGACTCTGACCATGGAAGGCACATGAAAGGTTTTAATAGACTGAAGGTGAGAGAGCCAGTGATTGAACCGGTTGTTGAGGATGCTGAGGACGTTGCTGACTCAAGCCCGGGAGAGGGAGAAGAGGATGATTTGATCAAGGAGGTTGGTCCAAGCTTACCTTTTTTTTATTGTTGATATTTACGATTACTGAACTTCAAAATCTGATTATTTGATGATGCTTTTCTTACCCTTTTTCACAGATTGTCCGTACCAAATACTTTGAGATGCCACCATTGACCGTGGCTGAAGCAGTGGAGCAGCTGGAGTTAGTCGCTCACGATTTCTATGGATTCCAAAATGAAGAAACTGGTATGCATTTGACACAACTAAATCGATTGCTTCAAAATGGAAGATGGAAAGGAAGAGTGACATTTGGATATTGTTTATGGTTGGCAGGTGAGATAAACATAGTGTGCAAGAGAAGAGAAGGAGGGTACGGTCTGATAATCCCTAAGAAAGATGGCAAGGCTGAGAAAGTTGAGCCGCTTCCAACCCACTCTTTCGCCGAGTAGACCGTGTCTCAAACCAAAACTGATCTTCCCCTCCTTACAGTTTGCATGTATAGGAGCTATGGATCTTTATAAAACAGTGAAAGAAACTGAATCTGTTATTGAGTTCAGGAAACAATGTACATAAACGAAGAAGCCAAACGACTTTTCTTAAATGATTTTGTTCTACTTTTTGTGGTAAGAGAAATTGAAAGGAAAGAATCCAAAAAGTGGAGTCAGAATGATTTGGTTTTCATTTGAAGTTAATTTTCATGTGTCTAAAGTTGGAACCTGTACGCTTTATCATACACGATTGTTTTTTGTTTAGATGCTAACTAACCCATGACAAGTAGAAGCCACTTCACACTCCAATTACAAATCCAAACACCAGAAACCACTGCAACAATATTATTATTATCCTGGTTGGGTTTATACACAAACAGAGATAAAATAGTAGAGCATAATGAAGTCTTAGTTACAATCAGATGGATACAGAGAGGCATTGCGGATCAAATAAACCAGAGTGCACATGCACCAACCAAACCCTACTAAGCTTACGCCCCTTACTGGTTACCCAGGTTCACGCTATCTCCGATTATGATCACTTCCCATCTCCATCTGACACCAAGTGAAATAGTCAGCAATGATAAAGGAAATGTTATTTCAAAACCAAAACGAGTTACTATGAAACTTGAAGCACAAAAAATATAGAGATGCTTATTTCAAACATGAGATGACATATGAATAATAAAGAAACTGGTTTCATTTCATCATAAACTAAAGTCCACCTAAAACCCTAGTGGCAATGCAATCAAGAAGACTCTCTAAGCAATAACCACAAGTGAGATATCAATCATACAAACCTCAAACTCTAAGGAGCTGCATTTTGTTAGAGAAAGCAATCCCAATCCAATCCGGCAGCGAAGAAGACCACTGCAACTGGTTAATCTCCGAACCGGCCGAGTAAACCGACATCGGATCAATCCCATTCGGCCCAGCAACCGTCGGCAACTCCCAGATAAGAGCCTGCGCGTCATCACCACCGGAACAGATATGCTTACAGCTCTGCGGAGCCCACGCAATCGCATTCACACTCCCCTGGTGCCGCTCGAGCTCCGCGACAGGCATCGTCGGCGATCGGATATCGAGAATCACAACCTTGTTCGAATCCATCAGAATCGTCGCCATGTACCTCAGATCCTGCTTGTTCCACGCGAGCCTCAAGAGCGGCGTATCGGGCTGGGGGCTCTCGTAGATGATGGTGGAGTGCTCCTTGTCGCGCAGATCGAAGATCCGAACCGATCCGTCGGCGGAGACCGAGGCGAAAACCCTAGCCTCCCCCCAGGCGATGTCGTGGACCTCCTTGTCGTGCGCGATGAGCTGCGTCTCCACGACGGACCTCTCGACGTCCCAGATCGTGCACGTCGTGTCGATGCTGCACGTGCCGAGACGCTTCGGCTCGACGTCGTTCCAGTCGAAGGAGGTCAAGGGAGCGCAGAACTCGCTCGTCTTGCTGTTGTTGAGGACCGAGACGGGCTCCGTCGTTGTTGTTGAGGAGTCGTCGTCGTTGATCTCCCAGAGACGGAGGAAGTCTCCGGAGGAGGCGAGGAGGTCTCCGCGGCGGAGGGAGGGAGGGCTGAACATGAGCTTGGTGGGAGGGTAGGGGTGGTCGAAGGAGAGGGTCGGGAGGGGCTTGACGGACATGGAGTCGGGATCGAAGGAGAGGATGTCGATGCGGTTGTTGTAGTCTTCGAGGAAGCTCCCGACGGCGATTCGGTGGGTGGAGGAGGAGAAGGACATGGCGTAGAGGGGGTAAGGGGAGTCGTAGGTGACGGCGGTTTCCGATCTAGGTAGAGAGTCCGGAGCTGAGTTGTCCATTGTCTCTCTCGCTCTCTCTCTCTCGCCGGAATAATGTGAGATGGATTTTGATTCTGAGAGGTAGATTCGTGACGACGATTGAAAGTTCTACGGTCAGTCTCAGTTGCGATTTGGAGCCGGAGCGGAGCTGAGCTGAGCTGAAGTAAACCCTCTCTGACTTTGTCAGTAGTGTTTCATGTAACTGGGCCTGTCTACGCGTTTTGTGGGCCTTGTGTCTTACAGATTGCTGACCTTTTCTACGCTTGTAGGCCTTATTTTTTTTATTTTATTTGTCCCGAACATAATCGGTTTAATAATAAGGGTTATTTGTCAAATAACAAAAAAAAAAAACAAAATTAGTTTCCTAGAAAGAAATTAGAGAGAGATATGAAGAGAAAAGGGGAGAAAGTATGTGTTTTTGGTTACTTAGTTAATTTTGTTTTTTTATGTCACTAGGTGCAATTTCCCTAAATAATACTTCTTAACAATTATATATATTAGTGAAAGAAAAACGTATAAAATTTCCAACATGATAAAAATAGAACCATAAACAGTGGATTTTCATAAAAATCAGCTCAAGATTAAAATATATATATATATATATATTGGGAAAAAGAAGTGGTAACCATAATTTTCATATTAAATATCATTTATTATATGTATAAAACAACTCAGATAATGTAAACATAAAATAATAGATTTTGCATTGAATGTAAAAACATATTGGTGAATTTGTAGGGAATATTATTTCGTTGTTTTTCTCTTAAATTTTTAGATGTGATTTTTAGAATTCATTTAGTTTAATTGTTTTGCTGAGAGATTATTAATGTTTTGTATCATGAGATCTAAGTTTTGAAGAAAACAAATTATGCAGATTAATTAATGAAAAAGTTACATGAGATTTTTAATATGTTGCAAGTAAACCCGTCAAACATGGATCTTCATAAGATGACTTAATATATATATGTATATATATATATATATTAAAATGTAAATTGTTATAATACATGTAAAATTATTAGCCGTAAAATTGTTTATGTAATATACATAATAGTTAAATCATCATTACAAAAATAAGTTTAGATTGCAAAACAGTTTGCAAAGAGCATGTTGTTTCAAAAAAAAAAATATCAGTTTGCAAAGAGCTAATTGATTGGTTCGACTGTTGCTGTACAAATTTAGTTGTAAAAGTTTAAATTAGGTAAGTTGGTTGTAAAATGTTGTAGATTTTATTAGAGACTTTCTTTGTAGCAAACTTGTTGTAGCTGTAAGCTATATGTTGTAGATACTTTAAAATGATATATGTGATGTTTATATAAAATAATTATTTTTATCAACTAAAATCATTTATATTAATGTTTTTATAAATTATCAAAGTTTATTGTTATTTAAAGTGTGATATGTAAATAATATTTTATGTTATTTAAAATATTTGAATAATTTTGAAAACATCAGAACTAAATTAAAATATTTATAGATATTTTAATTATGATTATCTAATTAATTTGATATTATAGATAGTTTTATTTTATTTTACAGTTTTTACAAACTATAAAACAAAGATGTAGGTGTTTTGCCTAAAATATATAAGAATAAATTTTGCTTTAATTTTTTTGCTGTAACTTTAAAAATAAAGCTAAAGCATGATTGGTACAGGTTAATAGAAATTTGTTGTAAACTTTGACTAACAAAAATAAAATTACAACATGATTGGTAAAATTTAGTGCTTTAAAAATAAATAAAACTAAAGTAGGGAGATAAAACCCAACCAATCACCCTCAATATCTATTTTATGTGAAATTTTTGTGTTACTTTGTATCACTTAAAAGAGGCGACCGAGTAAAAGCGATAAGAAACAATGATAGGTCCAAATTGAGAGTTAAGAGATGACAAGAAAAGAAGTTAAGAGTGTAGGACATGACGATAAGTCCGTATACAATGACATACCCTATTTTCCTCAACCCTAATCTCACGTTTAGCAATCGAAATGATCACATTAATATTAAAATTTAGTGCTGGTAGACCATATGAAAAGAAGAGAGTAACCCATGAATCACGTAAGAAAGTGGAGCTCTGTCTGATCATCTTTAGTTATGATTGTGCTATGTGCCTAAATACGGCTACACTAAACATAATATATTAAAATCTATAAGAATTATAAGATCAAATTTAACAAGACATGAGAAGACAAGAAAAAAAAAACAGTTTAACACATGAACACGTAGTACACAGAAAAAAAAACAAAGATCGATTAAAATTAAGATATCTCGTCTACTCACCAGACCTCCATGCATCTTGATTGGATATCGGTAACTGATTCAATGGTTATGGAAATTGGAAGATATGGCTTTCGACCGACGCTAAAATTAAACCCTATTTTCAGCCATGTGTTTTTATTGCATTTAGTGTCACGACGAGACTTTAGTTCGAAGTGTTTGACACGGTAGAAGGAGACTCGTTTGTGTTGTTCTTATCACGATTGACTTGAAACAGGTCCCAACCATGAATCCATTTCGATAGAACAAGGAGCGGTGTCAAAATTACAATTCTATTAAATTCAAAATTACAATATTTAATATTAATTTTGTCTTATCGATCACTCAAAACATGAGACTTTTAACACGAAGGTTGAAGTTTTTTCGATTGAGTTAGCGATCTATGTCCCAACTAATGTCACTATTTATACTAGGGTTGGACATCAATATTTGTTACTCGGTTACTAATTGCTGTTTGACTCGTACTCAGCATAAGAAATACTTGACGTTTTGTCAAATTAAGTAATAGGTCCTCAAATTTATTATTTGTAAATACAAGTCAAATATCAAATATCATGATTTTTAAAAAATATTTGGTCCTATTTACTTGTTAGTGGTTCTAAAAATATGTACTATCCATTAAAATACTTGTCTTACTACTGATATTGTAATAATAAAAAAGAATATTAGTTTCTAGGTATTTGATATAATACATACTTATTTCCAAGGAGTTATACACACGCACTGAAAAATAACAATATTGATTTCACGATTTATTGTACTTATATTTTAGTATATTTAATTTTAAAATTTAAAACCTAAATAAACAAGTATCACGCATTATCAAAGTAACTTATAATTACTTCAAATATATGCAAGTATTTGACTAACTGAGTATTTGATCGAATCAAGTACAAGTACAAACCAAAAATTCTAATACTTGCACAAGGTAAATCAAGTAGTAGGTCGAGAAAATTAAGTATCTGACTTGTGCTTAAGCCTAATTTGTACCAATTACATGAATATATTTAGCGACATATGTGAAACTTTTATGTGTTCAATACACACATGTGTAAATTTTACATGAATCTTTTTCTTGTATTTTGTATGGTTAATCCTTGCTACAGCAAAAGCAATTAAGATTTTAAGCAAATTTTAAAGCTGTACATACAAGTATTATTTTGAATATTAACTAATACTCCATTCATTTCTAACTTAATATTGTATTATTTCAAATTATTATTATTTAATAAAAAATATTCTTATTTTCAATGTAACTAGTAGTTTTTCTGAGCACGGCGCAGAAATATTAGTTTAAATATAATATTTTTAATTTTAATGAAAATTTAAATTTAAATATTATATCTTTTATTATTTAACTTCAACGGTTTAAAAAATGAATCATAGATGTATTTTTGTAATTTTGTTTCTTTTGATTTGATTTAAATATTTAAATTTGATTTTATTTTAGTTTAAATAGAATTAAAATGACATTTTATAAAAATAATTTCTATCAGTGTTGCTTTAATTTTGTGTTTGTTGATGCACACTTACAATTAATCTTCATAAAATGTATATATTTTACAAAATATAATATATATTTGATGTAAAAATTATATTTAGCTTATTTTTAATAATGTGATGTATATATTAAGTTAATGATGCTATATGAATTATCATTTATTAATATATTTTAATAATTTCCTAAAAATAAAATTTATATTGAAAATTTACATCAGTGGTGATACACTGATACATGAGTTAATAGTCATTACCATATTTAAAAACATTGCTATAAATATATATATATATATATATATATATATAAGTAAAACTATATATGTCACAACTAAATTGAAGACATGTCATATTTTCCAAAAGCCATATGTTTAAGAGATATTTTTATGATATTTCTTTCTTAAATATTTTAATCAATATTATTAAACTTCAGCAGTAAAATGAATATATAATTAAAAACACTCTTTTTGTGTGTGAATAATATGTAAACTGAAACAAAGAAAGTAGAAACTTATGTCAGCATATACTTAGCAATGTATTTCATGATGTTCAGAAAAACTCAGTGGATGGAATGTCTAATGCAATATAAATATAAAATGTTGAATTGTTCAAAGTTATAGTTGAAAATCACAAAGTTTTAAACTTAAATATTAACACAAAATATTGAGAACCAAGTAGCTAAATGGCTTCTCTCTTTTCGAAGGCCTACATGCCTTCTAATAATTTTTTTTGAAGGGACATGGCTACAAATCTTATCATGGTGAAGTTTAATGGTTAGAAAAAAAAGGTTTCGGGAAGAATAAATATAATAAAATAAAATTGGGTTGTCAAAACGCTTTCTAAAAGTCACCTATCCCTTCTTCCTCATCCACACATTTATCTTCTATGATAAGATTTCGTAAATAGCTTGATTACCGTTGTTTGTTGTCTTATTATCCCGATTTAATTGTCTTTTAGTGAAAATAAATATCCAATTTTCATGAGATTTCTTAAAAATATCTCCATTTTACAAAAAAATCTCTAATTTTGTAGGGTGATTGGTAAGGGCTGTATGTGCTCTCTAGAGTTCTTTTTCTTTCTACCGTCATTTTAATTTACCAATCATGCTTTTTTTCCTTAAAAAACTTAAAAGTAAAAAAATAGTGCTTTAGAAAGTTACAGCAAAAAAAGTTAAATCAAATAATTCTACAGACTAAATTCTACAGCCAAAAACATAAAGTTACAGCATTTACCAATCATCTTTTTTTTTTCTTTTCTCCACTTGTTTATCTATTTCGTAGTTATTTTTTTTAAAGTAAAAATCGACTTTGTTAGTTTTTTTTTTGAAAAAAGTTAAATCTGAATCTATTATAGATACAGATGTAATCTTCAAAAATACAGTTTACACGAATGAATCATTTTCCGGATATTCAAATGGGTCAAAAATAATAACACATATCCACGTGATGAATGGAAATCAAATTATGGGTACTGTATTAGATTTTTCCCTCAAAACACTATTAGACCGACCTCGTTGGTTAAGCTTTGTTAGTTTTCCGGTTGTCATAATACTAATAATATAAGTTAAAATAACTAGATTTCTTTTATCCGATTTTCACAATTTTAAAGGTAAAAAGTGATATAATTTTTGTGCACAGGTAAAAAAGTGATTAATTGTGAAAATAACTAGTTTCTCTTTTTACTACTGTGGGAAGAGGTAGCTTTCATAAAAGAAAAAAAAAAAGACTACGGTGTGAAGACAAAATCTCCTCTCGAAGTTAGTAGAGGCCAACTTCGGCCGCAGATCATATTCATGATGTCAGTGCAATGATGTAAAAGATGACGCCACACTGATGATAATATAATTTATTAGACAACAATATAAGACTTTGGCTATTTTGTTTATAGTTTTTGTATTTTAAATATGATGAACTAGCTGGATCTTGACCGGAGCCGAAAACTCACAGTACTAAAGACAACATTATTGGTAGGACTTAGTTTTGAGTCCTTAGTTTATTTAATTAATTTTTTTGTTAAGAAATAAAGGTAAGAACAATCTCAAAATAGTAGATTATTGGTGTTTTTCCCGACTGTGTATATCACCATTTTACCCTGTTAAAACATAAAACAAGAGTTTTAAGTGAATTTCAATGGTTCTCTTCTTGTAACTGAAGTAAACTATTAAGTTGTAACAAAGATGACATTTCAAATGCTAATTTCCCATTGACATCAACTCCATTGACAGCAAGAATCTCATCTCCCTAGCAAAAGAAATGCATTACATTACATTACATTACATTACATTACATTACATTACATTACACACTTTAAAAGTTGAAATCATCAACAGAAAAAACTTCTAGAAAGAAACTAGACTTAGTTTTATTAAACCTGTTTCATGCCAGCAATGACAGCAGGACCGTGCAACACAATACCAAGGACCTTCAGCTTTGCATTCCCACGACCATCAGAAACTTTTCTAAGGTTTATCCCAATACCTGTGATGTCATACTTCGACATCCTGGAGAACTTCAACAAGTGACACACAGACAAAACAAATCTGTAACTGAGATCACTCAAACTCATTACCAAAGATACATGTAACTTTCCCTCTGTTTCTGCAGAGTAACAACAACAACAAATAAAGATTTAACCTTTACACATAAATTTTCTTCCTTTAACAACCCATCAATCTATTAAACATTACCTGCCAAGTCTCAAGAGTCCATCTATTGCTCCGAGCATCGAGAAACGCGTCGTTAACAATCTCCCAAGCTTCTTCAACAATCCCTTCGTTAGTTACTATTAACTGAGGTGTGACCTCATCTTCTAGTCCTCCGGAGAAGAAGAATCGGGAGATAGCGAAGGCGGAGTCATAGATAGGTAAAGATCGATGGAAGCAGCGACAGAGGGAGTCGTCGGCGACGAGAGCACGACAGTGAGCGTGAGAGCTCCGGTTAGTGTTCCGATTACCGATTTTTTGAAAATTTTGGCTAAACCAGAACAGTCAATTTTCGACGGAAGTGGTGGAAGTTCTGGTAACGGCAGAGGTGACGATGAAAACAGATCGGTGTGGAGTGAGCGACAACAAATCGGTCTGGTTGCAAATCACCGTCGAGAGAGAATAGGGAGACGGAGACGATGAAAACAAGAGAGAGACCGCAAACTCAACTTTCCCCTATCACATTCGGTCTTTCTGTTGGAGGATGACACGTGCCCATAAAGACGTGTTAAAAAACTTCTTAATTAAGAGACGTCCCTCTCGTATTTCATTATTATTGATTTAAATTTTCGGCTAATAATGCTAAGATACGGTATAATGACGCCCGATAATCATGCCCTAAAACACATATATTTCTCTAAAATAATTACAATATGCACATGCGTGGATCCACAAAAACAAGAAATGAAAACTAACAATCGTTAAATTCATGTATGTAACAAAAACCACAGGACAATTGTTAATTCAAATAACTAAAAAATTATTAATTATAAATCATCTTCTAATAAAATACTACTATTGAAGAAGGTGACAGAAATGTAATTGGATGTTAGTTTCTATGCTGAAGAATATAATTTCAGTTTTTAAGATGGTTCGACTATTCCTTAAAGCTTGATTTGATAAAATAATATAACAGGGATTAAAAACTTCAATCGTATATTATTATATTCCATGATTAAAATCAACATTCGTCACTTTCGAAAACCACTTAAAAGCTTAAACCCACCATACAATTATAGATTCGGTGGATTTATATATTATTTATTTTTCTCTAAAAAACTCCCTCGAATAATATACATTTGGAAAAAAAATTCCACTCTTAAAGCATTAATTTAGTAGGACAGAATATGCTTACATAGTTTGTTTTTTTTGTTGATAAAGTGCTTACATAGTTTGTTTTGTTTATATATAGAACACACAAATACACAATGCTCATCGCATACATACCCAAAGTCAAGCTTCTTTATCTCTTTCCCTTTATACTTCTTCTTCTTTCTTTTTTTGTGCAACTTTTTAAAAAATTTAGACGCCGACCGTGGGGGGGGTATCGAAATTTACTTTGCGCAACCTTTATACTTCTTCTTTACTTTCTGATATCAGCATATAGATGGCAGCAAAGCTAATATCCACCGGTTTTCGTCACACAACTTTGCCGGAAAACTATGTTCGGCCACCCTCCGACCGTCCATGTCTCTCTGACGTCTCTCCACTTAAAGATTTCCCTATCATCGACCTATCTTCCACAGATCGATCTCGGCTCGTCCAACAAATCCACCAAGCTTGCTCCCGATTCGGGTTTTTTCAGGTACTTGTATACACATAACGTTTTCATAAGGTACATGAACTTTTGAATCAATTAAAGAAAATATGTACCTGAAATATGAGCTTATGTACCTGCTATGTATATGAACTTAACATAACGTTTCTTTTTTTTTATTATTGACAATATCGGAAATAAAGTACTGTATACTTACTTTTTTGTATTCGTATTCTTAGTATGCTTTGTCCGCGTCGTACGTAATAACCATATTCAAAGCCAGAATTATAATTTTACTACTATTTATTTCCGGTTGGAACTTATATATTTCATTAACCGTTTCTCACAAACACAAATTGTATATAGTATTCGAACTTTATAGTTCATAACTTTGTAATATTCCGATGGATCTAGGTCATAAATCACAGAGTTAGCAAAGAAACAATTGATGGGATGGTGAGTGTTGCGAACGAGTTCTTTAGCATGTCTATGGAGGAAAAAATGAAGCTGTACTCGGACGATCCAACGAAGACGACGAGATTATCGACGAGCTTCAATGTGAAAAAAGAAGCGGTCAACAATTGGAGAGACTATCTTAGACTCCATTGTTATCCTATCAGCAAGTATGTCCATGAGTGGCCTTCAAGCCCTCTTTCATTCAAGTAAGCACTAGCTTCACTTCTACTTTTTAGATACATGTACATGTTAATATGTATATATAAAATTTACTTAGAACTTTAGTTTGCATATTCTTTCTCGAAAATTTATTTAGTAACTCATCTATCGTCAAAAACTATAATCAGTATTCTCATGTTTTAAATAGGTAAAACAAACTGCCACGTTTTATGATATATGAGTATGTGCTAGTTTTATTTAATTGGTTATTTCTGATATGTCAGAATTGCCAGAAATAGAATATCAAAGCTATTCTAGGCCATAGATAGATAGACTTACATAGTTATTTTAAAAAGCTATCATTAATCTAATTAGATTCTATTTTCTTTGTGTTATAAAAAAAGAATTCTATTTTCTTCGGTCCCTGTATAATATATATAACCGTGTTATATCATCAAACTTTTGATGAAACCAAACGGTTCAATACAACGAGGCTGCCTATCAAGAAACGAAAATGCAATGAGCTAGATATTCGAAGCTACATTTTGAGCGCCATGATTTTTAGGACATTTTCAATCAATAACAATATTTAGTGTTAAATCTACATTATTTTAGTATAGCTTTTTTATATTTATGGGGCTTACCCAACGGTAACAGATTATTTTAGAGTATGACTGATTTCTCCACTACCAACTGCAAATGCAGCTTTTGAGATTGGTAGTTGTTGTTATTTTGCCACAATCATACTAAACAATATAAATAGCTTCAAACCGCTACAAACTTCATAAAATTAAAAGTTGGTTCCGCCAACGTTTTCGGTTCCGGGTGGATAACTAAATATAAGAATATTTTTAAAAATATTTATAATTTTAATTTAAACTTTAAAATTAAAATATTATAAATAATGTATATATTAATTTAAATTCACTAATAGTATAATTTATATTTTAGAAAAATTGAAACCAAAACTATTCAATATAATTTTAAGAATTAATATATATACACATGTATAAATATACATATATAAATAAAATAAAATATTCTTTTAAAAGTTGTAATATAAATTTTCAAAATTAATTTTCATAACTTTCATTTAAACTAAAATAAATAAATGTAATATTGTGATTAATTATATTATATTTCTATTTGTTATATTTTATCATAGTAGTATATTTTTGATGTTTTTATAGCGTTAAAATTTGTTAATATTGATAATTTATTATTAAACCGGTACAATATCTCATAATCAACCAGTCACAAATATCCTAGCTAATAATTTATAACCAATGTACCAATTGTACAAATCGCTTAATAACGCTTAGAAACCGCAGCCATCCATATTTGTTAACTCCCAACCTAACCGCTTCAACCAGTCAGCTTTAGTATAATTATACCAATATTTTTTTCTAACTACAACATCAAATTTCATAAATTATTTTATATTACAACGTTTGTCATTTTTTCAAAGTTATTATTTAGCATTTAAAATATAAATAATTATTATAATGTAACTATATTACACAAAACATATTATAATAATATAAAACAATATTAAATAACAGCTTTAAATAAAAATTCAGTACATATGATATTTTATTATAAAAATTATTTTACCATTTTATATAAATTTATTAAATAATATAGATTAAATTGTATATTTTATTGATAAAAATAAAAAAGTGTTTAATGGGGTGAATAATATATACCAAATTTGATATGAAATTATATTATTGCAAGAAATGTAGTTTTTAATATTGGGATATAGTTTCTTTATGTAAAAAGTATATTAAAATAATATTATTATTGGGTTAGAGATGGTTTAAGAACACTACACAACAAAAGTAAAGCAAGCATTGCTGCCTCTTGTCTTTTTGATTAAGGATTTTCATTTTTGATTTTTAATTTTTATCTTATATATATATATGTATATATATATTTCTTTTTTATTGCTGCCTCTTGTTAGATCTATTAACAGCAGGACGATCCATAATATTAGGCACGTTATCTCATATCATTTGTCTATTGTATCATAACATTATAAAACAAACAAGCATATGACCAGTTTATATCACCAGATTATTATTTTCTTTTTTTTTGTCATCGACTATTATTTTATTTTTGTAACGAGAATATTGGCATATTCATTATATTTTATGATTTTAAAGAAACAAAAGTTGATTTGGATTTGAACACACGAAAATTCAACCTTCGTTTGAGTCAAGTCAACTGTTTTTGTTTTTCTTCAAATTAGTTTTTTTTTAATGATAGGTGAAAGATAATTCACTTGCGGTCCCATTTGGTTTTTATTTTTCTGATTTTGTCTCCCATGTGATCACATGGATAGATTGCATGAGATACAGTTATATACCTATGCATGCATGTGGCTGTTGGGCTAATTATAAGGAGTGGTCACCATACTTTATTCTACAGAATCGTGTGAAATATTTCGACCGCCCATTAGCCATTAGGTATCAACCATTAATATAACTGATATCAAACAGCAACGTTTTTGTACTGTATTTTAAAAACTAAAATATATTATATGCAAACAAGATTTGATAAAGATATATTGGTGGAAAAGGACAAGCGGAGATTTGAAGCAAAATCCCCACGATCTTCACAACGCTCTAAAGACTACAAATCAAACTAAGATATCCGACAGATTTCCATCTAAACTGTCATTACTTTAAGAGTCAGTGAACACAGACAGAACCCGGCTTCATAGTGAATGTAATGTTTTCAATTCGGAACTTAAAAAATAATTTAGTTGAATAATAAAATTTAATACTGATTATCAGTAAAAGAAAAAAAATACTGATTATCATTAATCTCATGATCGCATCCTAATTATGTCATAGGAAATGAATACTAAAAGTTAGTCTCGGCATTTGCTTCAACTTACTAGATATTGATGAACATATAGATTTCTTTAATATTTTTAAAAAAATTTCTTCTATTTTAAATTAGATATTGTTTTCATGCAAATTAAATGTTCAGTTTTGCTTTTATAATTATTTTTATTTAGTTAGGGATAAATATATAATAAATTAATAGTAGAAAAATTGCATTGAAATCGTAAAATAACACTTACTATTTTGTGATAAAATTTTTATTCTACAATGACATTTAATTTGAAGTAGAAAGGAGTATATCACTATACGACATATATATATATATATATATATCACTTATAACAACTGTAAACTACATAATAATTATGAGCTTCAATACATAGAAGATGAATTTATCCCAAAAAATAATTTACTCAAAATAATGTAATTTCATATAATCTTGTTCAGGAAAAAGGTGAATATGTTGACAGTATGAGTAGCTAACGGTGTGTGTGTGCACTTTGCAGGGAAATTGTGAGTAGATACAGTACAGAAGTAAGAGAACTGGGGTTCACAATAGAGGAACTGATATCAGAGAGCCTGGGTTTAGAAAAAGATCACATGAGGAAAGTGCTTGGTGAACAAGGTCAACACATGGCAGTCAATTATTACCCTCCATGTCCTGAGCCTGAGCTCACTTATGGCTTACCTGCTCATACCGACCCAAATGCCCTCACCATTCTTCTCCAAGATGCTACCGTTTGTGGTCTCCAGATCTTGATCGACGGTCAGTGGTTCGCTGTTAATCCTTGTCCTGATGCTTTTGTCATCAACATCGGTGACCAGTTCCAGGTAATTGATCAAATAGTAGAAATCTATCACATTGTTGCAAAAAAAAAAAATTAGATACATAAAAATGTTCATGATCTCCAAAATCTCAGAATCGGTCAGTGACCAACTTTGGTTAAATCTTTAATATCAGGCATTGAGTAACGGAGTATACAAAAGTGTTTGGCATCGAGCAGTAACAAATACTGAAAAACCAAGACTGTCGGTCGCATCATTTCTGTGCCCAGCTGACTGTGCTATCATAAGTCCGGCAAAGCCCTTGTGGGAAACCGAGGAGGACGAGGCAAAGCCAATCTACAGAGACTACACTTACGCAGAGTACTACAAGAAGTTTTGGAGTAGGAATCTGGACCAAGAACATTGCCTTGAGAACTTTCTAAACCACTAGATATTTACTGGGCAAATAAGCTGAATCTGAAAATCCGAACCGAATCCGACCCGATAAAAATGAACCTGAACCAATCCGAACCCCACATAAATACCCTGGATCTTGCTTAATGGTATTTTGAGTTATGCATTATATCCAAACCGAATCCAAACCCAAATGGCTATCCGAAAAAATCCAAAATTTTCAAAATCTCAAATATTGAACTTATACCAAATCCGATCTCAATCCATAATATGTGTCCAAAATACATAAGATATTATTGAGTACCTAAAATAATTATCTATTGCATAAATAGTTAACTCATTAATATATATTTTGGTATTTAGTCAATAGTGATGTTTTTTTGACAATTATATTTGAAGTTCCATTATGAATACTTTTGCTTTTGTAGTTTAAATAATGTTTCTTACATTAATAGAGTTGCTATTTGTTTATGTTTTATTGTACTATTTTCATTTATATAAAGTTTTGGTATCTCATAATATGTCTGATGTTTTCTCATGATTGGTATAGGAGTCTACAAAACTTATGTTGAAAGGCAATAATATAGTTTAAGAAAGCTACATACATGTAAATTTACTGAAAGATTGGGAATATTAAATATAATCAATTATAAATTAATATTTTTGAATCGATAATCCGATTAATATCTGAAATCAAAACTATTTTGGATTCAACATGATTTTTGACATGTAACTAAACCCGAACTAAATCTGACAAATTCGAACTGGACCAAACTAAACCTAAATAGAATTTGACCCAAACTTTTATAATATCCGAATAAGACTAAAATTCATAAATCTGAAAACTTGAAACCCAAAAAAACTCAAACCCGATTAAGATCACGATTGTCCAGCTCTAGATACTACTATATGCTATACATACATGTGTTTGTATGTGTAGTCGGCATAAACATGAATATCTAGTTATCCATATTTCAGTTGACTTATGATGTCGATAATAAT
Organism: Brassica nigra; assembly: GCA_016432835.1. Lineage (NCBI taxonomy): Eukaryota > Viridiplantae > Streptophyta > Magnoliopsida > Brassicales > Brassicaceae > Brassica > Brassica nigra. The sequence continues at coordinate 5,876,752 of CM028247.1, read as the reverse complement.
AATAATAATAATTTATCAGTCTAGCTAGACTGATAGTAATAGATCTCTTGATTACCGTTTACAACTATTATAAGAATATTTGTGTGGGTTGGACAATTTGTTACTTATATGGTGAGAAACTCACTAGAAATTTCTAGCAATAAATTTAAATAATAAAACTATAAATTTTATATGAGAGTAATGTGTGAAAACCCTAATCACACATGTCACTCTCATATTCATTTATGTTTTTTTTCGAGAAAATATTTATTTATTTTTTTGATAAAAAAGTGTAACATGTGTAATTAGAGTCTTCACATATGTGTCTGTGTCTGTCAAGAAGAGACCCATCTCTTCTCTTTTTTATATTGTTTATTTTGATGAAAGACCTATTAAGAAATACAGCAACCTGAAAACTAGAATATCTAACAATATCTAACAAATATAAATTGAAAGCTAAGGAAAGAGAGAACTTTTTTTTTGCCAACTGATTTTTATTAAAAAAAGGAAAAGGAAAGAGAGAACTTAAGTTCTTTGAGAGATTTAAAACATATGCGGATACTAACTTTACATTCGTCAAATAATTAGATATCCCGTCAAATATTTTATGATATTTTTGAGAAAGTATCTAAACATTTATGATACTCATTTACTTTATTTTATGTTGAGATTTGTGAGATACTAATGAATAGAAGTTAGAACTCATTGATAATAGTGTTCTAAAAACACACCCAAACGAGGATTGTCAACAAAATTTTCTAAAATTACATACATGTATATATAAATATTATTATATAACACACTCTGTCCAACCAATGCAATTGCTCTTACACACAGTATCCAAAACCTAATGTAGTGCTTACATAAGAAAATGAGTTATGAGCTCTGTGTGTTTCCGTCTCAAAAATAAAAAACTTTTTCACCATTTAATTATGTTATTAGGAGTTTTCCTGCGTCATGTGTAGAGATAATACATTTTTAAAATATAATTATTTTATGTAAAACAAATTCTTCAGTTTCAAATTTTTTATATTTTTAATTTTTAGTTAAAAATAAAAGCATAATATAACTATTTCTAGTTTTGTTTATCAGAAATTGGTGTCAATACACCTAAATGGGCCTCTAATTTGCAATCTATCCTCACTTCTTTCCTCTCAAATTTCATTCCTATTTTGCCCTTCTGCTTGGATCCATGTATCCTGCATGTGTGTCAGTTTGTGCGTCAGGTAAATGTTTTTTTTCTGCTTTTCACTCACTCTCTTTCTCTCTGCTCTATTCTTCTAGCTTTCTTTTTCTTCTTTACGTAAAATCAATTTCAACTTCTTTTTCTCTCTCTCTCTTCCTATGTTCTTTTTTATTGTGCTGTGTATTTTATTTCTTATTTCTTCTTCTTATATTCTATTTTATATCATTTTTCTTATGTTTTAATTTATTGTAAATCCTCACATATTCCATTGATCACCAAAAAAAAATTATTTTTATATCAATACACCGCTTTAAGTTTTGAATCACAATCCACCTTCAATTTTTAATCACAATTATGATTATGTCGTTAAAAAATATTTGTTGTGGTGAAACGAGATCAATCAAGAAAAAAACTTTAACGGCTGAGAAAATATGGTGAATCAAAAAGACTTCTATTATTTGGTTTATTAATTCGTCGTCGTTGAATGAACTCATGAAAAATATTCCAGGGCTTTGTGAAATTATTTTCTATTTGGATAACATTTATGTTAGGCGGAATTCTATCATTTACCCTATATTTGCTATGCTTTAGGGAATCTTTAATTTTATATTGATGTATGTGGTCCATCTTTTGTTAGATATTACAAACAAAATGCCACTTATAGATAAATGTTTTGTAAAATATCACAAATACATATTGTTAGCTGATAAATAGTTTGTTAATTGTTATATGATTTGTTACGTCGTTTGTTAGCTGATAAATAGTTTGTTAACTCTTATATGATTTGATACGTCTTTTATTAGCTGATAACTTATATGATACATGGTTTGTTAGCTGGTATAATGTTGTAAATGGTTGGGAAGATGTTACCAAATAACTTTTATTAACTGATACATGATTTGTTAGATGATACATAATTTGTTAGCTGATACATGATTTGTTAGCTGATACATAATTGGTTCATAGAACATTTTATATTTGTAATGAAATACATATTTTGTTAGATATTATAAATAAGAGTGTCATTAGTTGATAAATAGTTGATAATATATTACAAAATAGTTATCGTTAGCTAACAAATGATTTGTTAGTTGATAACTGACTTTTTTAGCTGATAACAGGTTATGTTTCACGCTCAAGTAAGACACCTATTTCCTAGTGTTAACCGATAAAATATGTTAATAACCGTTAAGCACATTGATATCACACAAACATAATAAATAGCGCCTAATATAAGTCATTACCAAATTTGTTCATTATACAAAAGGTCGAATCTTTATTCCCACATAAATATTTCACCTACTGCTTAGCATATATATTATAATTTGTAAACTCTAATATAAGCACATTTTTTGTAATATATTATCAAAACACTTACTGACACAGACATCAAATCTAGTACAAAAACCTCTTCTTTATTCAAAGGATTATATGATGTAGCACTCTCTATGGACCGGTGTTCGCCTGCGAACAACTCTGCACCAAATTGCCTGCTGGATCTACTTTCTGACACAATTCTTACTTCTGCCATTTCAGATTCCCCAAAAGCAGGGGCATTTTCGTCATTCCAAGCCCAAAAAGGTATATGGCTTTTGCAATTGATACACGTGAGGGTAAATTGCAAATTTGAGCTTCAGATGGGTATATTACACCAATTCACTCTTTGTTTATTTAAGTTTACTTAAAAATTTAATTTTATTTATTTATTTTTTTTAAAACAATTTACATTTTATAAAGATTATATTAATATTATAATTTATTTAATTACTTTTCTTTTAAATTTGTGTATTTTAAAATATACAAATAAATTCAAATAAATAAATATATATATATATTATAAATAACCTATATAAGTTGATAAAATATATAATTATAACTGCACTTAGTTTGATAGTTTATATAATAAAATATATGATTTATAAATTGATATAGAAAGATTATTAGCTAATACTATATTTCTAAAATATGACCAAAGTGAATATTCATAAAGAAATATAAATCAATATATAGTAAATAGTCATCACCATATTTAAATAATCTTACCAAAAACATAATTATTAAAATAGAAAATTTTACATGTCCTAATTATGTCGGTGTTATGTCATCTTTTTACTGACATGTCATCATTTCTAGTGAGAAAGAATATGGTGATGACACATGTCAAAATCACTTCTCAAATAATGTCTAGGGGATAAAATAACAAATTCAGATCCTAAATAAAATTCATGTTTTAGAAAGAAAAAATTCGTTTCAAAAAGGTATATTTTTTTACATTTTCAATATATTTATTAATGGTAAATTGTAAATTTAAAAAAAAAACATAATTCTATTCATTAAAAATATTGAAAATAGTTAATTATGGAAATAATATATTAGTAACTAAAAATTGATATTTTTTTCTTAATAAGTATGAAAATGCTAAAACATAAAACATTTTGAGAGAGAGAGAGAGAGTATTTCAGACTTTCAGTGTCAAACTAATATTTAGCATTCTGTGTGTTTGTTTTCCTCACTATTTCCTCTGTCTCCTTAATTTATCTCATTTTGAGATACCAAAAAATTGGTTATAATCCCCCAATTAAAACGATGGCTCCTATTAACTAGGCGTCAAAGCTTTGAAAGGAACCAGAAAATATAGTATGTTTTAAGCCTTTTGACGTGAGAGACAAGTACCAAGTCTTTTTTTTTGTGCAATAGATAAGTAATAAGTCTACAATCTTTATTTGTAATCAATATGAATACCGCTTTGTAAAAATAACGTTATTACGATGGAGATGAATCTTCTTGATTTACCTGAAGAATGCATCGCCGCCGTGATTTCTTTCACCAGCCCTCACGACGCCTGCCGTATCTCCGCCGTCTCCAAGTTACTTCGCTCAGCCGCCGATTCCAACGCCGCGTGGGAGAGATTTCTTCCCTCTGATCCTCGTCTGGTGAATGGTCATTCTTTGTCTACGGTTTCCAGTAAGCAGCTCTTCCTCCGTTTATGTGAGTCTCCTCTTCTCACCGACGAAGGAAGAACGGTAAACTTACACAACCTCCCCTGTTTTTTCCAATGCATGGTTCTTGAAAATGATTGTTTGAAATCTTGATTTAGAGCTTTTGGAGGGAGAAGAGGAGCGGGAAGAAATGTTGGATGCTATCTGCAAGGAAACTAGAGATTGTTTGGGTTGATTCTCCTGAGTACTGCTCATGGATTTCGATTCCAGATTCTAGGCTAAAATGTTTCATCTCTATATATTCTCTGCTTCTTTGTAATCCAAAGCTTATTAATGTTGACTTTGATTAGTCAGGTTTGAGGAAGTTGCAGCACTTCTAATGGTGTGTTGGTTTGAGATCCGAGGCAACATAAGCACGTCAATGCTCTCCAAAGCCACCGTTTATGGAGCGTACCTTGTTTTTAAAGAAGGAGAAATAGGAGCATTTGGATTTAGGTCACAGTCACTGGAGACGAGGTTCGGGTGCACAAGAACCGGGCTTTGTAATGATAGAAGAACATTTCTTGAGTCTGGAATGCGAGAAGATGGGTGGTTGGAGATTGAACTAGGTGAGTATTATGTCGGGTTCGATGAGGAGGAGCTTGAGATGAGTGTCTTGGAGACGAGAGAAGGTGGCTGGAAAGGTGGAATCATTGTTCAAGGGATCGAGATTAGGCCAAAATTAATATGTGTTGTGTGATTTAGTAACGTAACTCACAAGTAAATTCTAGTTTGTTGTGTAATAAAAATGAAACTCTATTGCAAATTGCAATGTATGTACATGTTGACTTCTCATGCCAGTTTGTAATCATTGATGGTCCATGTTCTTGGTTTTTAATATAACTGGATAAATGTTGATTATTCTATTACAAGATAACTAATATTAAACCCAATGGCAATGGGGATCGAAAATAGTATGAAACAACACACAAAAGACTTTTACGAGTTCTCCTATCTTTCTAGGGTACATCTTGGTGAGACTTTAGCTCGCAATCTTTACCACAGAATGGAGAGTCAACAGCCTTCTCTCATGGTTGGTATATATTGTTTCAGGTTTTACATCAGTAATGGGTAGTCACAAAGGAGAAAGAAGATGTAGTGAAGAAAGTATATATGCTCTGTCTATGTAACAGACCTTATAGTCCGATAGTATCTTGTTTCGTTGAAAAGGGCGGTTTCTCTAACTGTGACAGCTCCTCATATTGACAAGATTGCAGCATAACACTGCAAGCAACGAAAGTTTGACCTCCGAGAATTTGCTAACACTGACTTTAGCGAATGAAATTTTGATTAGAATATGTGACTGATCTCATGGATGAACGCTTTCAAGACTAATTGAGGATGAATCTTGGGATAATGCTGAAGCTAACGCATAAAAAAAGCGAAGAAACAGAATGGTAAGGAAGGAAGAGCGGTCTTTGGCTTTTAGGAAACAGACGAGTAGTATACGGCAATAATTCGTAGTTGCTTGTGATAATAGACTAGTGTCTAGTAAACACATGCACATGAGCCAAAAAAGACTCACACAATGTTTAACACAGTCTTTCTCGGTTCGTCACACGAGACTTCTCTTGACGTCTGAATGAACATTGTTTTTCAATGAACTGTCATGTGATTCTGGTCCCCTTCCTCATCATGTCGGTTTCCTTTTCCACCAAAAAATATACAAAGCCCCGAATTATTATTCTATTTTTGTAATAAAACAAATCCCCAATAATTCTCGTATCATAAAGAAAAAAACAAAACAAAATGGTTGCGGTTAGTTAATCTCGCATTATCAAAATATTATGGGGAGTTTTGGGTGACGAAGTTCAATGAACGTCATACACACTTTTCAACTTAATACCACATACTTTTTCTATGGTGCTGAGTCTGCTGACTGCCGAATAATATCAATTATCTAACAAAATAAAAATAAAAAAATTTCTGAATATAAACAAAATTCAAAAGAAAATTAAGTATTCACCTTACAATTTATATCTTACGCTTTTTCAATATATCGTCATAGTTATCCACAATGTCTTCCGTCAATGATACATGAATACTTTTTGAACCCTCTAATAGTTAATTTTCAACGTTACAAAATAAATTTAAATGCTATTCTGAATTTTTGATTTATCATTGTAGATAATATAGTAGTTTGATTTATCATCAACTCAGGAAATAAATAGAAAGTCACAATTGCATAACACAAGCATGCATGTTTCGAAATTACAATCAAGAAGAAGAAAATTCGCAAATCTCTTCGTCTATACAAAACAAAAAAAGAACTCAGAAATTCAAGAGAAACGCGGCGTAGTTTGGAGCGCAAGATGATGAGACGTCGCTACGAGGCGAAGAAGAATCAGCTTGGCCGCCGCTACTGGGAGCCCGCACCCTTCGACGGCGACTTGTTGGTGGTGGAGGGAGGAGTGTGGCGGTGATGCGAGCTAGCGCCAACGTGTATTCTTCAAGCAACTCAGCGGCAGTAGCTACTGTTATCATGACGATTTGAAGATGCTCTGATTATAATTTACTTGTTGATGTCTTGCTAAAGGAAATCTCTAATATTATAACCTTTTTGTAATGTGCAAGACACTGACAATGTGGTTTAGCTTTTAAGAGACGGTATGGTATTTATAGAGTATGGGCTCCGAAGCTGATGGATGGTCATAAATTCTGGTAGGTTCTGATCATAAATTATTGTAGCCGTCAGATCTACCGACTTCTATTGAATTTAATTAATTTTGTTTCTACCTTTCTCTTTATGTACTCTATTGTAGTTAACGTCACATTATTTTCGCCAGAAATATATCATACAAAAACTATGTATAAGAAATGGATGATAACATGTTATTTTCAAAAATTAAACGGTATGTTTTAATATAAGACTTTATGGAAAAACTCTGATGATGTTCATGGGACCTGTATGTGACAAAGATGGTGGGATGGGCAGTTGCTAGAAATATGAATGGTGAATTAAAGCTGGAATGGGCAGCAATGGGATATTAAAATCCATGAGTATGAATGTGACGTATTAATTTGGGCAATGTAATCAATATGTGAATACGTGGCGCTTTTAGAAGATTCTAAATTTTGCTGGAACATCTTTCGGGTGCAAGGGGATATATATATAGTTAGCTAAGAAGGCATGAATATTTGAAACTGCACTCTTACATTAGGACGATCAAAACATGGGAGCTAAGACTGATAAAGGAATGTGTTATATTCACTTGTGCCCACTTCTTGTGGATGGTCTAAATGTAACCAAGATAATGCCAATGTTAGTCAAAGTAAAACTATAAATATATGTTTGCTAATAATTAGTCCAACGACTTGCATGATAGTAGACCCTAGGAAAATCAAAGACATCCTGCGTGGTGTACCTACCTAATGCTCATGATGTGATTTGTTTTTAGGAAAATAACAGATGTTCTTTGTTTTATTAGTTTTAATCAGTACCTTTGGTTTTGATCAAAAAAAAAAAAAAAAATCAGTACCTTTGGTAAAAGTAAAACGTGTACCTACCATTGAAATTTTGGAGTGATAATGAGTCAAATATGAAATTCTAATCGCAGCCGTAAGTTTGGAAGTCATGAGTTTATTTGTCAAGTTTAGCAAACAGAGAAACTTCAGCTCTAATTTTTGGCGAAGAAACCGATTGGCACAGGCAACATCAACTAAGAGTATATGAACCAGACTTCCTAGTTAATCAACAATGAACAAAATAAACATTTATTAATAAAAACTAACAAGTCTATTACATAAACTCAGGGAGTTAACAACTATAATGCCCATGACTTGTTTTTGATTTATTCTATTTGCTAAGATTTGTTTTCATCATCAAATTATTTGTATTTGAATTATGAGTTTTGTAATTATTCTAATGTGAAATAATGGGTTTCCGAGTTGTTGGGAGACCGATGGACATAATACTTGTGCACAATTTTTTTTTTAATAACATATCTAATATTCTTATAGTGGTTGTGTTGGTAGATAGATAGGGGCAATTGGCTTTATGGAAAATCCTCTTACCCAATCCATTCGTTTCAAACCATATCCTTATAGATTATAGTGCTCTCAAAGTCTCAAGTGATGAGAAAAAAGAAGAGTCTCAAGTGATGAAAAATAACCTTCGGTTCTTTTCTTAACCAATTATGGATTAGTTCTAAACCATAATTTACAGAGCTTTAGTCCATGCTGCATCTTGGGAAAAGTTTATCTATCGCATAATACTTTTTCTTTTGTTATATTTTTTTGCTAACTATATTTATTTAACAAATTTGATATATAAATGATTAAAAGTACAAAATATAATTTTATATAGACTTTAGACTTTATGATAGTAACAAGAATACATGGAAGGTTTGGTTATGATTTATCAGATACAGCTGTAACACATTTAATATGTTCCTAAAGTTAATCGCAATCATATTACATATCTCATGCATTTCTATCTCCCAACTGAAAAAGAAGAAGAAAACACTCGTTAAATTAACTCTGATCTCCTCTTTAGCCGTGGTTTAACTTTACTAATCAGCAGAGTAACAAACAGATTATTGAGTTTACGATCCGATTTCTCAAAACTATAATATGTAACCTTAAGTGAGTTTCGGTGACACTCGTCATGTGTTTTGATTCCAAAGAAGTTGTGAACCTAAAACAAAAAGATAACACATAGGAATCATTCGCTCTGGCCCAAAATGTTAGAGGAGGTCTTGCCACACTCTCAGTTTTCTTTTCTGCGTAACCCTTTCGTGGGCTTTCTGATCTACGGCCCATACCATCGTATCATCACGTCACTCGATAACAGTTTATGTGAACTGCATGACTAATCAAATGCTTTTCGCCCAAGTAAGAATCAATTTCACAATGTGAGGTTTGTACATATTAAGCTGTTTTGGAAAAGTAAAATAAAAACCTTTAAAATTGAGAGGCTGAGAAGAAATAGGCAAGACAAGCTAGAAAAGCTGCCACGTTGGAGAAATGGAGATTGACGTAGCAAAGGAAAAAAGGAGCACACCATGTGCGACCCACAAGGATCTCTAGTTCCCACTAGATTCTTCTGTCTCTCTAAAATTTCCATATTTCCATCACGAAATAAAACATTTCACAAGAATATAGAAAACAATCGTAACGCACCATTCGAACACACACTCACTGTCACACACGCACATCCACGTATACTTTCATGAATATGAATAGATTCCGTGTCGATCGTTTTTTCAGTTGCCATTACGTATATACCAAAGCGTAAAACGTATCCATCGATTAATAAAGATACCAACCACCAGTTATAAAAATATATAATATGTAAATAGTTTACATTTTTTGCATCGTTAGCTATGTTCTTTTTTTTCTTTTTTTAGAGTAATTAATTCCCCTAATTATATAATGTATATATATAAATTCCGTGGACCACAAGAAACCAAGTTAAGAAATGCAACAAGCGTTAGGGTTCTCGTCGCTGAAAAGCTGCGGCGGAGGAACCCTTTCGATGACATATGAAGGCTGATAATAATACATCATCCTCTTCATCCCTTCTTCTTCCCACACACCCATCTCCTCCGCAGCCTCCATCTCTTCTCCGCCACCGTCCTCTTCCTTTTCATCTCCCGCCTCCTTCTCCCCTCCTGTTTCTGCGGGTTCCTCACCCCCTTCACCGCTCTCCTCCTTCTTTTCTTCCTCCGCCTCAGGTATTTCAGGTTCCGGGTCGGGTTGGGGTACGATCCGGGCCTGCTTTTTGGTCTGACGGTAGACGTAGTCCACGAGTTTCTCTTCGTCCATCGTCCCGGTCACTATCACTTTTCCGGTGGTGTGCTCCGTCACAGTTGTTTGGACCCCTTTAAGCAAACAGTATTTGTCAGGCTAAATGAATTAAGTTACACCGAATTTACCCAAGTATACAAAAGAACCGTGCAATCCACGAATAAATTCCTAGGTTGGGAATTAATTTCAATATCAAAATCAGTATCACTATTGCTAAAAAAATCCTATAAAAAGGTTGTAACCTAGCAAAATTATTGCATGTTTATTGCAACATTAAAAATAATTAAGTATAGAAACTATTTTGATCGTGTTCAAAAAAAATATATATTTTTTGATCAATATAACCAGCTAATTCATGTACCTCTCATTTTGAGAATCTTCTTCTTTAGCTGGTCAGCACAAGCTTGACAGTGCATGTTGACGCTGAGCTCGACAGTGGTGAGGCCGGAGACTTGAGAGGTTATGACCGGTGGCAGAGGTTCTCCCTCGGCCGCAGGAAGTGGCGAGAGAACTTTGGCCATTCTTTTAGTCTTCTTCTTGATTTTGTTGCACACTGCTTGTGGATCCAACACTCCTTTTATCGTCACTTGGTTCTCATTCATGTCCATCACCACTTCTTCCACACCTATGCAGTTTTCGTAATATTAGAGTAATTATTCATATAACTTATGAAATTAATACAATAATATCTAGGTACTTTAAAGAGTATAGATGTCTAGTTTCAAATCTTTTTTGGTAACATTTATTTTTACCTCTAATTTTTAGTATAGATCTTTGGATCTTCTTAGCACATCCTACACAATGCAAGTCCACGTAGAGAATGAATGGCGGAGGCGGTGGTGGCGGCTGCGGCTCCTCCTCCACCGTTGGTTTTTCCTCCTCCGCCACATCTTTCTTCTCATCCTCCGCGGAGGCGGGCTCTGGGACGGCCTCTGGAGCAGAGACTGCCTCCTTTTCCTCCTAATAATGAAAACATCAATTACCAATTAATAATAAAATTTATTTTGTTGCAAACTGAAATATTGTTGGGACTCTGAATCTTACTGGTTTAACTTCTTCTCCCATTTTTACAATCACTGATTATTGGAAGATGAAAATTTGAAACCAAGAAGAGAGGAATGTTATGAAGGATGAGTAGGGCGAGATGGAGTATTTATATGGAATACTAAAATATAAAAAGACGAACTAAGGAGGAATTCGAATTATTGATGAATAATGAAAGTTATAGTATAAGGTAGGAATTAACAGAACATAAAGCATAAGTGGTTGATTCCATAGCACATGGCAGAGAACTAATCATCCAATAAATATATAGACACACCCCTTCACCCTTGTACCTTATATATACATTTTCCGTTATGTTATATAACTTTTTCACAAACAACTTTTTCGATTCTTTTTATTTTGCCATTTTCTTAGGAGGGTTGTGAACAAGATGGCCCGATGTTGGTATGTTTTGTAGACATAGAAAGTGGGTGTTCTTGATCATTTAACGGTGATATATTGCTTTGTAAATGTCATCGAACAAAATATAAATATAGGTTTTTATCCTCAACATTCGTATTCAGTTTTTAAGTTTGATATAAAGAACATCATCTTCATGGATGCACATGCAAACGAACCGCTAACGCTATGATGGATTCTTTGTAAATTCCTTCTCATAATTTTTCTTCATGGGAGAAAGGTATATTCTTGATAACGAGGAAAATAAAATAAAAATAACCATGGGACAACAATTTTCGGCATCGAAAAAGACAATACTTTGCATCAGGCTCACCGACTTTAGTGATTGCATTATATATTATTCCTTCATTTGTTTATATATAGGGAATTTCTCGAATTCCTACTTTAAAGTCTAATGTATATGTTAATTATGTTGTAAGTTATAATCCATATGTCAAAAAAGAGTTATAACCCAATGTTAGTTCAAGAAAAAGATGATTAGATGACGTCATCATCTCTACGACTAGGCAACGGATATATTTTGAAAGTATTTGTGATTTACTTCGTATGTCACGGATATCTAATTTTTCGATTTGCTTTGCTTCGGTAAAATACAGATATTCGGAAAAACGGATATCCGGAAAATAAATAAATATTTGTGAATATTACGTAACTTATTATCTTTGGATTAATACAAATTATCTTAAAATTTGATACAAATTTGTTTTGTAAAATATTTTTTTACATGATATAAACGATAAAAATTAAAAAAAGTAGTGAATCTACATATTTTGTAAATTTTTTAAACTTAGTTAATAACTATAATAACACAAACCTTAAGAAAAAAAATTATAATTGTCATGAATTTTTCTCTTCCTTTTATGTAATACTTTTATATAAGTAATAATGAGAATAGAATCTGTCAAATCATATGTTAGAATAATAATTATAAAAATTTATACATTTAAAATTTTAAATATAATCAAGATATACATGTATTTATATATGGACGGATCTGATCGGATATCCGCTTCCAAAAGTTTTAGTATTTGTGATTTGATTCGATTTTAACGGATATTGAGTTTTAGTATTTGCCTTGCTTCGAAAGCTTACGGATATTCGAAATTTTCGGATCGAATAACGAATCGAATCAAATTTAACGAATAAAATGCTCAGCCCTATCTACCACTCTACACACTCTACTCTTGACGAATATTTGTTTATTAAGAGAAAATTAGTTACATTTTTAGTAACCGGAGAATATCAGTTACATTATAGACTTGAAAGCTTAACGAAAGTATTATGTTTCTATCTTTGTTAAATTGGTGCTAATAAACCTTAGTTACTCGTTCGTATTCCTAAATTTAATAGAAGTTTCATGAAACAACTTCAACTTTTTATAAAATGTTAAAAACTTATCATATACTCCTCTCTTTTCTTTTGCTTAACTAATACATATTGCATATAGTGCTCAAATTACATAGTGAAACCAGTCAAAGAGATTAAGATTTGATCATTTGTGGCTCTTCTATCTCCTACGTTGGTTTTGAGAACAATAATTGAATCTGATTTCCAGTGGTAGGGTTATCTGTCAACTGCTAAGTAAATCAAAGTTTGCGATTTTTTTTTGTCGGCCAAAGTTTGCGATAACATTCACCCATTCTGCATTTTAATGTCGGCACAATGATAAATTATATTTATAACATCATATTGGAAAACCGTAGAAGAACGACGTTACTGACAGTCGAAACTTTCTGTAAAATATTATACACACTATTTTGGTTTCTTAACTTAAAAATTGCATTATTATAATTCGATATAATTTGGTAGAATATTATCTCGCACATAAATAATAAGAGACCTTTTCGGGAATTATGTTGTTAAATTCTCCTTGTCGTAATATTTTCGAATGGTTCGAAATGGAATAGTATGCTTTTCAGAACCATTGACAGGCTTTCCAACTCTGGATGGCATATGCGAGAGCATTGACCATAGTTCTTTTACTGGTTTGAAATGTAATAACCAAAGTAGCAACTGCTGTAAAAACGCTTGTTTTCTTTTGAATCAAATTTAACATTTTATTCAAAATAAAAGAAAAAGAAATGGAATTGTATGAATCTATGAAAATTTCATCTTCGTTCGTTAAAGCGGATTAGTTGGTTTGATTTATTTCCTTTTAGAAGAAGCATCAAAATCCTTTACCTACACTACAAGTTCGGCTAGTTGTATTATCGATACTATTAACAATCTTATCAGTAGAAAAGAAAAAAAAAATCAGTAGAAAAGTCATTAAACAATGTGTTCTGTATTATATCATAAGAAAATTTACAAACCAGCGTGGGCTGCACAACAAATTTCGAAAAAGAAATATTAAATATTATTTGTGGATTAAAAATTTTGTAAGAACTTTTGGCATGGTGGAAAGTATCAAAGGTAGAAACCACGTGGGATGATTTTGATTAAATTTGGACAATGAAAGATGATCTGTATGATTGTTTGGCAGTTAAGACAGGTTTTGATCAATAGCGGATCGTTGCTTTTGATTATGCGACTACTGTTATTTCACGTCACGACTACTGTTATTCACGTATTATTACTTTTGATGGAGCATTAATTTGAATATACGCCAAGTGGCACGTCGTGATGGACGAAATTTGGGAACTCATCCTCATTTCACAGATGCAATCTGGTTTACCAATCAAACGAAGGTGTGTGTAAGTGTAACCAAAACCGGTCTAAAGGGTCCAAACCGGTCCAAAAGTCTAAAGAGTGATAAATACCTATATATATATACTAGGGTCGGCCCGCCCTGCGGGCGGGATATATTTACTGTGTTCTAGATTATTATTTTTTTGTATGACTTTGTGGTTTATGTTTAAGGATTGCATTTGATTATGATTTTTGTATTTTTGAATATTTTAGGTGATGATGGATTACATGGATAAGATGTATTTTACTTATTCACAATAGTTGTTTCTATATTAAAGAGTTGTGGCATTGATATGCTATAAGGGTTTCAAATAGTTTTCATATTGTTCCTTTTAAAAAATTCCATCCAATATTTGGTACGTTATTTGTGGTTTGTAATAAGAGTAATTACTGTTTATGTTGTAATAATTGTCTTTCAACATGCTATTAAAGTAGAAGTGGTAATTATTTGAAGTTTCATTCTTATTAAAAGTATAACGTTATATTGAACGCGAAGAAGGTTGTAAGCAAATCAAAATAAGAAAACATTGAAACTGGAAAGTGTGAAAACTGAGTTGTCGATAAGTGTAGGCACTTGTTAGTCACTGTAAAACCAACTTCAAGAATTCTTCATTTGTTTATAGTAATAACAATCACTGATTTTCCTGATTATTAAATGATATTTTCTTGATGGTATTATAAAAATCATATTAGTTCTATAACAATTTTCTTTCAATATAGAGACGTCAAGTAAGGAATATTTTTTTATGATTATTAAATGGTATTTTCTTGGTGGCATTATAAAAATCATATTAGTTCAATAGCATTTTTTCAGCTCCAGAAATCACTGTTTGCCGTTCATGGAGATCCATAAATTTCATCCATTCTTTATGTTTTTATATGCATAGCAAAACTATGGCATATAGATAATTTCATGCAGAGATGTTTGAGACCTTGTTGGGGTTTTATTTCAATGCCAAAATTGTTGTTTTTCCTAATATTATTTTTTGTATAGATTAAGTAAAGATTTTCTAATTCAATCTCATAAACTGACTTTTACGGTTAGTGTACCTAAATATTAGTGAAATTAAGCAAAAAAAAAGAGATTAGTATAGTTAAATGTAATATTTATTCTAGGAATTTTCAGTTGTTTGGTTTATATGATAAGTCTGGTAATTATTTAATTATGAATTCATGTTTTGTTAAAATTAGTGGAGAATGATAATTGTTACGGGATAAGTATGTGGGTTGAGTTGAGATTTGAGATTCCCTATTTTAGTTGCTTTGATGATTTTTGTTTTTGTTTTTTCTTTTGTTGAATGAGAATGAAAGATGTTTCTGTGCATGGCAAAACAATATAAATAAATTTATATTATAAAATTATAAATAAATTTATATAATAAAATTTTAAATAAATTTTTAAATTTAATTTCGTTTCAATAAAATTTTGAACTAACATTAATCTCAATGTTTAATACTTATTTTATTATTTTTAAAATTATATATATTTTGAGAAAGAAAATTATATATTTGTTTCACTCTCTAAGAGGTGTGGTCTGATTATATTTTATTAGGTTAGGAGGTGTTATCTGTTGTGAAGAGTATATATCTTATGGCAGTTTGGTGTATCGACGGAGTTTTATATGATCTTTTTTTAATAATTTGTAATTGTATTGCGTATTTCACGTTATGTAATTTATTTTGAAAGAGTCTTTCCTCTAAGCTTCCATTTTCCATTTTCCATGAACTCATACACCAAATACCCATATGTAAAAAAAAAAACCTTATGCATGACACATACGAAGGAGACGAATCCTATGAGGATGTCTTGAGCAACATCGGGTTTTAAGGCTTTAATGGCAACAGAGGTGTGATCAAGTGTGCCTTACTGGTCTGCATCCGCCTTTTCCTACTTTTCTGTTGCTCGTGAATCTATTAGCTACTTCTTCAATCTTTTTTATATAGTATCTTTTGTACCAAACATCATTATGTACGAAAGCATGCACCGTCTTTCTCATGCGAATCTTCTCTTCTTTCTTTCATTTATGCTTGCTTCCTTCTAGTTCCACCATCATCTGTGCTGTCTCACTTGTTTCTGTTATAGCTCTGCACTTGGCCTTCTCCATTTTGGAACAGACAGGAGTGCCTTCCATTCTCCACAGATTATGCTAATTTTTCAAGAGAAACATGGGAGACATTAGGATTTATATGTAGCAAGCTGAGCTTCCTCGGCATCAACTATCCTTGCTTTGACACCTATATTTCTTACCGTCCTTTTGTATTAAGTATTTCTTTGGACGCTGAGCTGTACATGTCCATGGTTTGCCTGAGTTCAAGCTTTCACCTTCTCACCTCAGATTCAATATCTATCTGCAAGTCAACGACTGGTGTTAATTTGACGGTGAAATCCTTCTTGTCAATGCGAATGGTTTTCATTATATGTTGTGTGCCTTGTGAGTCGTCGTTCAATGTGCTCATCTTCAATAGTTAGCCGTCACGCTAATGTATGGTCAGAGTCGTGTTTTCAACTTCGATCGTTACTGCGGCTTCTCACAGACTGAAACGTAGCAGATGGATAAAATGTTCTTCTCTTGAAACCACTCACTTCATTCTTCTTGTGTTGTATGCACATATCCCCTCGCTTCTCCAGGAGAGCATTTGTGATGGCCATAGAGGTTTATTTTTGACCCAGGTTAAAAATGTTACATAAAATATTTAAAATTAGTTGAAAGTGTAAGATAAGATTAAAAATATTATTTGCTTTGTGAGTTAATCCCGTCATGAAAAATCTACATGTGACAATTGTTGTGATTGTTGTAATCCTACATATGTTTTGTTCAAATTATTTGACTCAACATATCTCTATGCTCGGTGTTCCTTTTGTACATTTTTGTGCTCTCTTGTCAGTTAATCTCTTTTCCCAAAATTGACTCTTTTGAAGTTTCTGTTGGAACCATTTGCATAGGGTTTTAAAATCTCAGGCAGGTGCGAACTACACTCTAGAAATTCTGTAGAAATATCTGATGTATATCAGTGATAGCCAACTGATTTTTCTTTTGTTTTGACATTTAGCTTTCGCTCTTGTCTATTGACATACGATGCCAAAAGGCAAGGACAGGTTTCAGCAAGTTTTGAACATTAACATACCATAGAATTTGATGGTCCAAGAAAATTAATGAAAGAGATAGAAAGGACTTGCTTATCACTTCTTCTTGCCAACTTAGCCTGACTTTGAAGAAGTTCCAGCGGTTGAATTTGTGGCATGAGGTTTCGATACTTCACTTACCGAGATTCCTCTTTTCACTTTCTTTGATGTCTCACCAACTCTGCAATTATCTGCAGCAGTTTCTTCCCAAACATATGTTTAATGGAACACCTCTCAGCATGTAAAGCTGGAAAGCCAAATTGATACCAAATACTCAGTCTTTCATGGGCATGAGAATATGATTTGGATATCAAATATTCACTTTTTCATGGGCATAATGATAAGATGATTAACGCAAGCAAAAAAGTTTGAAGAACAATAACTTGGGGATTGGTTCTAGGTCCCTCACTTATGCATGTTAAGGTCTATCTAGCTATAAAGATGCGCAGCCGTAACATTAGAAATCTTGCAAATTGCCAAAAAATGACTAAATAAACAATTTTTATATAGCTTCAATATGCATCTGAGTCAGCCGTAATTGATGCAATGATATCATAGGAAACTCAAGAGCTTGTGAAATGAATTTAACACATAATTAGTCAAGACAGAACAGGAAAACTTAACTTATGCAATTGCGCAGTAACCTGCCAAATGGACTGATTATCTTAGTTCTTCCTCGTTTGCCTCAACAGCTACATTTTTTCAAATGTACCTTTGTTGAGAATTATCTGAACCTTTCCCAACCGTCTCCCTCCATTTGTGTTCAGAAAATTTCAACTCTAAAGCATGCCCATCCCGAGAGGTTCCCTAAAATCAAACAGAATTGAGTCGCTGTGATTCATCAAATCCAATCAACTCGAAGTTTCGAAGAAACAACTATTATATATATATGTATATATCTGAGTCGAATGCTACAAAACCATAACCGCTTGAAACATTTCTCGTATTCAGTAGACGCTTTACTATCTGCTTATATGGATTAAAATTAAAAAATATATATATATCAAAACAGAGTCATGGTTAAGAGCAAATCATTCCTTCCATGTATCGAAATGAAAAAGCTTACCTTAACACTCGAAATAAGTTTACTGCCTGTTTTGAGGGTTTGAGAAGATTTTGAGAAGAGGAAGGCTAACCTTTTTATACTCGCAGATAAACCGTTTTACAGAAGACAAACTCGCATTGAAGGCTAGATCGTGGTTGATGGATTTAAATAGGGGTCTAACAACAATGAATCTAGAAAGTGGAAGCGTTTCGTATTTCTAATACGATATCAAAAGGCACATCGAAACCCTATGTAGAGATTCTTAAAATCGACTTCATCATATCAAGCCCCGAACGGTGAAGACCAAAAGTGGGATGGACGAACCCTAAATCGGATGTGACGCCGGTTTAGAGGCGCAGGGTGATGTCTATCAGGCTGGGTCTCTTGAACATTATTATGGCCCAAACAATAATCAAAGTCCGCATAAATAAAATGATGCTTTAGACGCTGACACGGACGCTAGAATAGTGAATTTCCAGGCTGGATGACGACGTGGCTGCCTTGAGAAGAGAACTGGCTTTTATAATAATAGATATATATATATATATATATATTAGTTGTTTAAAATTTGAGAGCTACGATAAATATTTTATTAAGTTTTGTCCAGAACCAGTCATATGTAATATCACATGTGCGCTATTTGATATTTTTACAGCCTTAAAATATAGATACGTATGAATTACATAATATATTTTACAGTTGGATGAGCATAATTAGAACTTAAGCGATACCATTTTGCTTGTAGCCACTAAGATAATGTGAATGCTATAAGGAAATGGTAGATGAAAGTGTGAAGAGAATTCACTCAGGTTCTTGATGTATGTAGTTGAGCGGTTTGTAATCCATGTTTGGTACTGAAAGTAACTTCTAATTAGGGTACTTATTCTATTGATTAAAAAAAATTAGGGATAATTATACTTTAAAAATGAGAGAACTGATCCAAAGTACAATATTATACTCAATTAACTCCACTCCAAACCGGATCATAGATCTAGCCTTCATGTATAAATTATTTAAAATATATTATAATGTTGGATATTCTTAATAGATGTTTATTAGAATTTACTTATTCAACATTCTTTTTTTTTGACTAGTAATTAATTTAGCTTATATTTACTTATATAATGATCTGCGTGTATTTAAATTTCAATATTTAGTAATCATCTATCTTTGTATAGGTTGTGATGTTATCTTATCATATACATATATTGACAGTTTAAACGTATATTTATCTTTTTTGTCTATTCACCAAATTTTCCGATAGGCTTAAAGCATAACACTATTTCTTAATATGATCATGCATAATTTCTTAACTAATATGAAATCATGTTCGAATGTACCAATCAAATGTTGTATAATGGCGTTCAAAATAAGAAAAGCCTTGGTCAGAAAATAATAAAAAAAGCCTTGATGGGAGATTATGATTGTGAGGTCATCCAATTTTTTTTCTACTTCTTAATTTTTTTTAAAATACATGCTAAGAGGTATGCATGTTTGCATGTGCCCAAACACCTGGAGCTGACTCAGCTTTTACAACATGCTGCATGCATACGTTTTTGTGGGTATCTATGTATGCATCTTTTATCCAAATATAATCTATATAACACGTCGATCTGACTAACAAAAAAAAAACCTTTATCTCCATATCTCTAATTTCTTGGTGGGTTTGGCAAGTATTTTCATAAATTTTTATAGATTTACGAAAATTTTGAACAAAATTATTTTACAGTAGTAGAATAGACATTATTAACCAATAAAAAGTATTTTCAAATAAATGATATAGTTTGATTTAGACATTTGAAAATATAAATGACGTAGTAGTTTTAAAATTTAAATATGAAGTTTGGTTTATCTATTATTTGTTTCAATTGTTATTAACTATAGTTACTTATTATTGTATTAAGTTACTAGTAATCTAGAAACTAAATATTTGAAAATAATTTGAAATTTGGATATTTAAATCAAATATTGCAAAATAGAAAAATATAAAAATTCAATATATATATAATGATATATATAGTGTTAGAAAAGTTTTATTTCTAAATAATTTTCAAGTAGCATGGATGGAGCAGGAATTCAAAGTCCAGAACTCTTATAACAACCACATAAATATAGTCGAGTAGTATGGCGAGTTTGGAAATGTGTTAAATATTTCGGGTTCAAAATTTACTAAATTTAGATTTACCCGATTGTATGATCATGTCACATAGATATTTAATTTATGTTGCAAACAAACTATATTTGTCTACTGCAGATAGACAAATCTTTAGAGGATTAATCGATTGGATCTCGGTTCCGGTCCGTTAGATATCCCGAATTATCCAAAAAATCTATAATCTAAAAAAAATTAAGAGATCAATTACTAAGTATATCAAAACCATATACATCTCTATTTTATCTTGTATTCCACTTTAAAACTACATGAACCGATTATTTTTTGCTGCAAATTAGCGTTTGTCTAGAATTTTGGTAAGTTGGTTGAGATTATGACTAGACTAGCTAAATTTTTCTATATAATCTAAATTTGGACATAACTTTCTTGTAAACATGTAAGTGATACTTAATTTCAAGTCTAAATAATTGAACCGATCGTTTTGATAGTTTGATTTTCAGATTAGATATGCTTTTGACGACATTTTTTTTCTCTCAGTAATTGTTTAAGACTTTTAGTCGACATGTACTTGCAAAAACCCTCTTTGTTGATGAATCGTTTGTTTAATTATCCCTAGATTAGTCATATACTCTCTGGTGTTTTCTTGGTTTATTTTGTATAAATGGTTTTTGAAAAGTGTTGATAAATGCTATAAAAATATGATTTATTTAACATTGTTGCTGAAAATAACATGATTTTCCGTTTATACCAACCGGCAATATGCGACTTTAATCTGATTCAAAAGTATATCCATAAAGTCAAAAAACAAAAAGCCATATTGACTAAGCTTGTAATTAACTATATGCTTTTTTTTTGTTTTTGAAAAAGGGCTTTCTTAATTAACTATATGCTATAACGTAACTACTTTAGTTTCTATGCTAGAATACACTCTGGTTTTAACTTATGTTTTCAGATGTGCGGCGTGCCATGTTAACGTTTTCTAGCTTCGAGTTATTTTTCTTTTCACTTTGAAAAACATATTGAATACACAGCTTCCGCCGGCTTAGCATCGAGTAATTCATATCCACTATTGTATATTACGCTTTAAAAGTGTGCGTCGTCTTTTCTAATTATAATCGGAATATTAAATGAATTATATAACATGATACGTGAATTCTAAAAATAGTTGGGATCAAGTTAGTTGGTGTTTGGTGCATCGCATGTGGTGACATGAGTCCAACTGCAACTGCGTTAAGATTCGAATGCAAATACTTTATATATCTATATATTATTTAAGTTTATTGGAAGGAGTCGTACGTATTTAAATACGACATTTATTTTAAACCCAAATACCTACGGTACATCTTCTCGTTCATTGCCGTAAATTATTCGGTAACTACATTGGATAACAATGGACTTATTAGGGATCTAGTTCTAGTAAATAATACATAAGCTGCAAGATTAGAAAATAAAAACATAGTTGCCCAATATAATATAAAAACAAAAATTCCGAAAACTGGTTAATGTGGAGTTTTCATCAAATATCAAAGAGACTTTAGTCACCGATACTTCTTTCATATAATTCTCAGTTCTCACAATTTATAAAAATGTCAATTAATTGCATAGACAATAATCAACATTATTTACATAAATATTTAAGAAACGAAAAGCATTTACCTACAACATCTCCTTAGTCATCCCTGAGGATATGTCATGAAAGAGGCTTAATTTTTTGAGGTCAAAAGTTAATGGAAAGAGGCTTAATTTTTTGATTTTGTTACTTATATAAGAACGTGATTTATTTTTCCGATGATCCGGTAGTGGAATATACTGCCGTGATGATGATTTGACAGGCGAGTGTTATAGTCACTAGGGATCCAGTGTTCTGGTCAGCAGGATCCAAGTGTTATATTCAATAGTGTGATCATTCTGGATAAGAAAAATGATAATTTCACACTATTACCACATTTGAACTTCTAGGACATTAATCTACATCATAGTTTTGGACGTTTTAGTATCAGAGATTCTCATCAACTATTCCTTATTACCTATATAGTCTATAGACAAACCCCACCATGGCGATTTGTTTTAGGTCGGCCTTGTTTGATTCAACAATTATCCTAGTATACTGTTAAATAGGGCCACCATTTGCCAAGTCATATAAACATTAAAAATAAATTGGGAAAAAACATTGATGAATACAATTATAGAAATAAAGAGAAAGATTATTCCTTATCAATTTTGGTAAGGAACAAATTTGTTCTACATTCCTATAGAATAAAAGAATAAAAAGAATTAGAAAGAACGGATTGCAAAAATTATTCTTTATAAATGGTGAAAAAAATTAGGAATTGTAAAAAATACATTGTTCCCTTTCATTTATTGGTCACCAGTTAGTCTATAAGAAAATCACACACAATTCAGAATGGAATCCGTAATAGTATATTGCAAGTTAAAATTTTAAAATATACAATTAGTATTTAAAAAAATCCATAACTGGGATAGCGAAATGTGAATCCAAAGTTTAAACCTTATAAACATGTCTGTGGATCGCTTACTGTCTATATGGTTAACCTTGTAATAAAAGTGAACGAGAAGCTGTTGTTGAGCGAAAAAAAATCTCCTAAAGCTTTTAGGCTCCCTCATACATTTAAAACATAACAACTGTAAGTTATGATCCATACAAGTTAACTACCACGCTCCTAAACCGGCCTTGGTTAAGCTTAAACCAACAATAATGACAACAACAACATCAACAAAAACAGATGAAGAACCAGGCCAAGTCCCATACATACAAACCACCCCACCCTCTCAACCAGAAAAAACCACCTTCATTCTTTTATTGAATTGGCGAACAAGTATAAGCTTCATTTAAATTTTCCGGTTTAAATGCAAAATCGACATAGCAAACACAACCGCAACCACCCTCGCTTTGAAAAGCCCCCTGTATGAACACCCCATTGCTGCAATCTTCTTGGATATGCTGCTCTTTGATCTCATGAAGTTTCTACATCCCTTTGTTACAGTTCCCCTGTTGTATCCTTGACCTGTACGCAAAAACGAAGGTTAGGAATGGTAAAGCATGTGAAGTGTTCCCAACTTATGAATATAAACCCCTTCTCACCTCTTGCTTGATACATTGGAGCTGAGGACTGTCAGCTTCTGACTTGTGACTATTATGGTTAACCTGAAGACGCAACCTTCTCGATGCATTGCAAACTGCTCAGCACCACCAGGGGCTTGCGCCCGTCGTCCACTAATCTTGATTTCTGTTTCAGGCACATCATTACTGATCTTGTTGCTTGTGTTGACAAGACTCCACGGCTCATATGTAATCTGTTCTGGCGTCGGCTGCACTACATGATCTAGAAACTCATAAGGAAACTGAAGAACCGAATCCAAGAGCTCAAACATAGATTGGTCGGTCTCGTTTGAAGCGTATATAGTTTGAACATGAGCCCCATTCTGGTTACCAAACAGCTCGGTTGAGCCAAAAGGAAAACCATTGAAAGAGAGGATCCAAACTCAGATTGGAACTGAGAGTGCAACAGAGAGAAAAATATTGTAATCCAAAGTATGCATCTCTAAATATGAGCTCCAACCGACATTGTCAAGCTGCTAATCCAAAACAAAGTTCATAAGTTCGCAGTTGTATCCCAGATCGGAAGTTAAAAGGGATCTTCAATAATATATACACGAGAATGGATCAATCAACACTACTTATCACTAATTGGTTTTATGTTGGAAGCCTATCTAACTTAACAGTATCCCCTTCTATCCCAAGAAAAATGGATCTTGTTAATCCCTTACCTCGGAGGTTGTAACCTCATGGGAAGAGACTTCACTATGACACTCGCCGGAGGCTGCAAGGGAAGATTCTGCGACATCAGAAGGCTTTGTCTCTTTGGTTTTAGGAAAAGCCAGTGAAACCTCAGACAGTTCAGTTGGAGATGAGACAGCTGGTTCGACTTCACATGACTTCAAATCTTCTGGATGCACAACATCTTGCTTCTTAAACAATTTGAATATGACAAAGGGGTTCTGTAACCAAAGAACCAACACAATCAGACAAAGAACTAACACACAAGTAATGTCATGCTTTCAAAACTGTTTTTTTTTGTTTACCTAGCCAGGCTTTGTTCCATCAAGATCCTTCTCAGTTGCGCGGTACTAGTGCATAATCTAACAGGTTTGCGTCCCCTTAGGAGCACGACCTTTGTAAAAGACAAGAGTCCTCTTAACGCCTATAATCTTCTTATTGTTGTTACCTGATTTGACCATGTGGTCTTTCCCAGTTGCCTTCCAGTATCCAGCAACAGTGGCTCGATTCATCCTACTCCCGCTCGGATACTTCCGGTCTAGAGGGCAGAAGAAGAGCCACTCGAGTCCGTGATCGCTTTTACAGACAAGATGTAAATCGGAAAGCTCAAAGTAACAATAGATCGATCAGAGAATCATAAAGAGAGAGAGAGAGAGACAAATCCATGGCTCCCTTTTGCAGATAACGATGGCACGGATCACTCTGACGTCGTCATCACGGCCGTTGGTCTTTGAGATAGTAACGGATTAACTCCTCGTCCGTTGGACTGAATCGAACCCGGTAGTGAGTCAAGCGATAACACTTCCATAAGTCTTGTGCGACTTTGAGGAATTCGAGTTCAAAGGAAAAGAAACGAGATTGTGTACTCGAGATGCGATTCAAAAGTATCAAGAAGGAAGAAAAACAGATTCTCAATAGAAAAAAAGACTCAATAAGATTTAGGGCCCGATGGTTCAAACGCGGTTCGGTTGCGGCGGGAGTTCATGGATGCGGTTGATTCGCGGTTTCAAGCGTTATGTTGCGTTTTGTATGATTGGCATAACGTTTGAAAATTGTTGCGTTTGGGATATTTATGACCGGTTGATTATGAAATATTACAGGTTTAATAATAAATTACCAATATAAACATATTATAACATTATAAAAATATAAAACATATCATTGTGATAAAATATAATAATTATTAATATAATATGATTAATAATAATATTATCTTTATTTATTTAATTTTTAATTAGTTGAAAATTATAATTTTAATATATATTTTTGAAGATTTATATTAAAACTTTTAAAGAATATTTTGTTTGGTTTTATATATGTGTATATATTTATAAATATATATATATTAAGTTTTAAAAATTATAATCATGAATAGGTTGTTTAAAGTTTTATAAAACAAATTATTACATTGATTGTGAATTTAAATTAATACATAAATTGTGTATATATTTTATTTATAATATTTCCACTTTTGATTTTTAATTTTAAAATATTTAGAAAAATAATTTTATATTTTTGTATCCAACCTACCAAGAATCAAATGGAACCAGCTTTTGATTTTAAGAGGTTCGGAGCGGTTTGAAGCGATTTGTAGCTGTTTGTATGATTGTTTTGAAACGCTGTTAACCACTATCAACCGTAAAAGCTGCGTTTTCGGGTGGTAGCGGGGAAACCAGTCAAATCCTTAGTAAAGTGAAGAAGATGAAGATGTGACACGATTTGGTTCAGACAAGAGAGATCAGGAAAGAGATTGAAAAAGCAGGACGTGGAAAATTGTTTGTTTTTATACACGTGCCCACTAAAGCAGAGGATGAAATATCACAGGGCCAGGGGTACATGAGTAAAGTTCGAGTGTGTCGGAGAGAGAGGTGTCATCTAGCGAATCATACATTGACACGTAGATTGAGTAAAGAAAGCTTCCATCATTTATCCGGAAACAAGGTCAACATCTCTTACAATTCAGAAGACTAGCAATAATTTAAAACTACAGAAAATACATCGGTTGAAAATGCTAAAGAACAGTGACTGAGGAAACAACGTTTTCAACCACAGAACAATCTTCACATATAGTTGCAATTGCAAAGCCCGTTGAAGAAGAAATATTGACGCAGACGTGGGTTGAAGAGCTGAAAAAGGTGGATGAGACAGTAGCTGTTCCACCAGAGAAGGTTGAAGCGGCGGCGACCGAAGCTAACGCACGAGAGAATATTGCTGTGGATGCACGAGAAAACGTAGTGCATACAACTCTTGTGGTTGTTTGATTTAAAAATATATATAACTTTTTTGCTTCTTGTTGTATGGTATGGACTCCTTTTTGATGCGTCAAAGTTGTTTTATGGACTTGTATTTAATTTCTTGCTACTTAACCGTGGATGTCAGCAAAATTCCAAGTAGTTAGAGAACGACGAAGTATATATTCTAATATATAAAAAAATCTAAGTATTTGATAACACAACCGGCCTACCCGACCATTGTATTTTATTCCTGTTAACACTTTATGGGGAATCAGGAGAAGAGTCTTTAACTTTGAAATATTTTTCAACAATGTTTCGCAAATTTGGGTCCAAGTTTTCGGCATCTTGTGGTTAATTGTTTATGACTTGCGAGTCAAACGCTGCATTAATTTAGGATTTGATTTGTTCACCACAAACTTCTTACAAAATCACATGTATATAAACGTTTGTAATGGCATATAGATTACAGAAACCAGTTGGTACGTTTTCAAAATTGCTCTAAATCATAAGCGTTTATACTGACAAAGGTTGTAAGAGAGAAACTTTTTACAAGTTTATGTTTTGTCTCGGAATAAAATATTTACTAAAATAAATATCAAGTGGAACTTTGTCGTATTCTAGTAAATGTTTCCATTTCAAGCTCACATAAACGCATATATCCTTAACTTAAATACATTGAGAAAAAACACATTTAATCCGCCCAATTCGGAATTGCAATTCCTAAGGATATTAATTTTTATTATTATAAAACAATTTATGGTGTTACGATCCACTATAATATAGTACTGTCAGCTACATCTATTTTAATAATAAAAACAGATACATTAAATTTTAAGTAGATCTCAACATTTGTCAGTAACTTCGTTAAGTTCATGTCTCTAGCATATACTATTGGTTTGACTATTTAGATCCCAGCAGTTAGCATTTCCTATTTATGAAAAGCTTCGAAAGAGATCTCAAACCATTAATGTATTTGACCAGAAAAACAAATAAAATGTGACCTCATAGTACTGATGTCAGTATAGAAGATTTTATATGATTATACATTAACTCTACCAGTATTGAGAATATGCTTCCGAAAAAGAAAAGAAAAATTCATACACAACGATTTACCAAATTGGACTGTTAGTTAAATATATTTCACACATTAGAAAATCTTGGAGATAATAACGTTTTATTCACTAAGCAACAGAATAACTCGCTGACATGGTTCAACAACCATTGAACCTGAATCGATACAACTTATGAAACCAGTATGTTCCACTGAAGAAATCTCTCAATCTCTCAACTAATTATTACACATTGTCAGCTAAGCTTCTAATCTCAGTCTCCTCCGCGTCCGCGACCCCAACGCTACAATCCATCGAGTCGAATGTTAAATCAAGAAAGTACAACAAAAAAACAAGAACGCAGCAAGTTATGAGCATTGGGATGGGACCAAAGATCCATAGAAACAAAGGCGAGGAGAAGTAGAACGCTCTTAGTCCTAACGACCAGAAGTAGCTCCCACGGTTAACCGTTGCAGCCACATAGTCTTGGTTTATCATAAGACTACCACGACTATGACCACCCGAAGAAACAGCCATGAGCTTTTTGAAAGGGACATTGATGAGGATGCTTGCATGGCTGTAGTAACGGATTGATTGGACGTTGAGAAGAAACGCCACTAAGAAGCAAACGAGGATTGAGAAAAACTTGATCGAGAAGGCCCGGTCGCTTCTGTCTCCAAACACAAACCAGACCGATCGTTCTCCTGTACCGCTAGTCATTAGGACAGCGATTAGTGAACACAACATTATCGCGGTTGATGCCAATAGAGTTGACGCCATTATGTTATTTCTTAGCGTTTGAACCGCTAGAACGCCGTTCTTTGATGAATCCTGTTTATATTTGTTGTAAAAGGACATGGATTAGTTGTAATCAAATTGTACAAGAAAAGTGAAAACCAAAAAGAGGAAAATATTGGTGGAAGAAACAAAACGTATTTTGTTTTACTGTAAGACAACTTTATTTATTTAAAGTATTCCCAAGAAATGCAAAGCATCTTTTCAGAGTCATTAGATTTCACACTTGAGGACTCGTTTATTAAGGAAATTTCGGAATCTTCGTTTACGTAAAGAACTTTTATCTAACTTTTATATTCGCATCTGAAAAAAGAAAAATCTCTCGTAAAAAAGAAAACATTTATATACTCTTTCAATATAGCAAATTTTCAAGTGGTTTGGCGCATGCATGATGATTAAACACACACACACACACATAAACACATAACTATGTTCAGATTCTCAAACTCCAACACAAATGGAACTGAAACAGTTGGCAATGATTTATTTCCCACGAAAATCTCTCCACACGCATATACACATCATCATCATATATTTTCAGATGAATCAATATTCATCATTATCTGTAAACACTACATGCAATTTACATATATCACTAGAATAAACACACAAAAGATAACAATGAACTAAATCAAAATTTTCCTGAGAAGAAACTCTTACATTTTTTTCCGGAAAATGCTCATCAACTCATGCAGGTAGTAAATAACTAAATATGGAGATCTAATCTATGATAAAAAGAAACCATCTAATAAATAAAGCTAAATGATATAATAATAAGAAAAGGAAAAGGAAAAGACCTCCATCATGGCCTGGACCCAGAGGCGGCGATTGAAGGCGTTGAGGCCAACTACGGTGGAAGATGGACGGTGGATGATGCGGTGAAGAAGCCAGAGATGATAGAATACCATCAAACCCATACCTAGTGGTACCAATATGTAATCCAAATACTCAAGCTTCATTTTTCTAGATCGATGAGATTGATCAAGTTCAGAGGAGAAAATAATAATAGAAGAAAATGAAGGGAGAGCGAAGGGAGATCGAGAGAATCAAAATGAAACACGGTTCTTAAGTGGACCGTTCCGTATCTAATGCGACCCTCTCTCTCTCTACTTCGTAATGTGCTTGCCGGATTCTCTGCCGTTTCCTCTCACTCTTACCTCCTTTTATAGACTTGAACCTTTATGTATAGACGCGTGTATTAGTGTTATGTATATACATACGCACACGTCCACTTGTAAACAACGAAGCCCTAGGTGTTAAGTGTGGACCGGGCTTCGACATTTGGCTGGCGTTCGCATTTGCCAATGTTTTTATTACCAAAACACATTAAAAATTATTTAAAGTAAACTAGCACACGTTTTAACTAATTTGGATTGATGTTCACTGTTTGACGTGTATTGAATCCAAAATGCTTAGAATATGTTTTAAGGTCATTTAACCATCAAGAAAAGGAATCTGTAACTTAAAATGCAATTTAAGATACCTTCCATAATTAAAGTTTGTTGCTACCTTAAATATTATAAAATCATTTAAACTTTCAAGTTGACATTTGAAATCAGCGAAAATATCAATGACTTAACAAGAAAAACAAGAAAAACGGATGTTCTGTTACAGTAAGTAAAAATAAAAACGAATGAAAAAAATGTTTACCCCTCCATCGTTCCCTAAAAAAAGATTTATGTAGTATTCATACATATTAAAAATTCAATAAATATTTATAATTAAATTTCTTATTTATTTTTTATTATACATTTCCAATAACTAATACTGATATTTAATCATTCAAATATTTTCAATTAATGTTTTTTTAAATATACAAAAGTACTTTAAAAATATAAAAGATCTATATTTGTGGAAAAATATAGAAAATTTTATTTTCAGAACGGAAGGAGTATATAATTCTATTTCAACAACTATCACTCCAAAATGTTTTTTTCAATAACTCACAACTCAAAAGCGAGCAAAAATATTAGGGAGTCAAATTTATTAATGTGTTTTTGTGAAATGTAGGATAACTAAAATAAAAAAATCAAATCAAGTGAAACCAGCAAATTGATGTCGCTTTAAATTGAAAATGAGGAAAAGATGAATTTTGAGGAGTGAAAAAACTTTCAGATCATAAAGCCCCACATAAAGATTCCATGGTGACGTCTGTCTTTACTTCACAGATGATTTCGCACTGGTATCTTCCTCGATGCTTCCCCACTTAACAACTCAATTACAGAATTTCAAAATATTTTACTAATGGGTGGTGATCAAAAATTTATCACGGCATTCAAATATTAGTATAAGATTTGGAAAATTCCACAAGCATCATGCATGGTCCTAATCTTTAATGCAAGCACAGTAGCCGTAACTGGTTAACACTTTCGAAAGCAGGCTGGAAAATAAATATCGTAATCAGCATTATGATTGTTTTATATTTCTTTTTTCCTAAGAAATGTGCATCATAATTTACGTTGGATTATTTAATCATTCACATTTCACTATTAGATGCTACCATGCAATTGCAATGAGCTTGACTATCTACTGACAGCGGAAACCTTATTAAATGATATAACAAAGTATCTCAGAAGATTTCATGTTCTGACTTCTGAATATATAATAGATAGGTTTGAAGTTTGAGATCATTTGTTTTTCTTGCGATCTTGAATACATATCAACCGGACTTTACAGAGTAAGATATTTTTTTTTTTAAGGAATTCTTACTTGTTTACGTTTTGTGGTACCACTTGCTACTTGCTAAAGAGTAGATCAGTTTATTTGTCACTTGCATGTTCTTTCCACAACAACTACCACCAAGTCCTGTGGGGAGAGGCTTGAGAGTTAAGATAATATTAAGTTAAGCATTAAATTGGAGCCAGTCACATGTTACCATCACCACCATAACTAAAAGCCTTTCGTTGACTTTTTACGGGTTCAGAGAATCTAATGAGTCTGTATAATTTTAACTTTTTATTTGGATCTGTCTCGAACAGAGCATCCGTATTCCGTACCTATATCTTCACGTTTGGTTGTCTTCGATCAGGTTAACACGTGGTCGTATTTATAAACCACGTGATCAGGTTAACATGTAGCCATATGGCCAAATGCTAGCTTATTTACAACCAAGTATAGGGGCTACATGCTTATTTACGCCTAATAGTAATAACTCAAACAATGTTCAAATTTTTTTTACAACTTGTATTGTAAAGCTATACGAAACAAGTGCACTGTTCTATAAAAGACTAACTCGCCACACTACAAATGCAGAAAAGGATCTAGCTAGTAATCTAAGACCAACAAATACACACTGATTTTCATGAATGGCACAATTTCTCCACAAAGTTAGTTGGACTTTGCTGTCAACGGGTAATAATACATCCAGTTTTTATGTAATATTCTATATGGACATTTTGAATATGTTTTTTTTTTTTGCTAAACTGTTAATATCATTTAAATGAAAGAAGATTTACATTTTGCATATGTTAAACCCTGGTTAAACCGCTCTTACGTATAGGCCGACTTTCATTTCCATGAAGTTTGAATAAATTTAGCCGCCTACATGAATTATTTAGCTTTGTTATTTCTTATGTAACTCAGGGTTCAAACTCTAAGAGGATGATTGTTTGTAGATTTTGGATTAGTTTTTGGTTTTTGCTTTTCCAAAAACCATTTTACATCCAATCAAGATTTTAAAATAATAGATTCCCTAAAATGTAGGAAAATTCGTTTTTGCAAATAACTAACTTTTTAATATAAAAACCAAAAACCAATGTTTCATGGTTTTTACTAAATCTACAATGGTTTTTCAAATATTTTTTAAAAATTGTATGCATTAACATAGAGAAAATTAAAAAATGATAATTACTCTAAACATATTGTTTTATTATATTTATGCATTAATATATGAAATAATCATTTCCTTACTATTTTACTATTTATTAAAATCGTGATGTATTCTAACAGTAATTTTATTTTGTTTAAAAACAAGAGATATAAAAACTAATTAATCAAATTTCGAAAAACTAAATAGATTTACAGAATAAATAAAAACTAATATCTAAAACTTAAAATATTGCCTCAAAAATAATATACACTAAGAACGATTTAAAAACTAGTTAATAAAATTAAAATAATTATTTAAGTTTTTTAAATAAAATCTAATTATTAATAGTCATTACAAGAACTACATATATATATATATATTTAATAGCTTTTTATTTTATTTCGAGAAATTATATTTTTTTCTTTAACTATTTGATACCTATAAGGTATATTTTGTATTCATTTGGTTTTACTTAATATTAACTAGGACTAGAAATAATATTTTTCCTTTACTATTTAATACTTATAAACTAAATTTCCTATTCATTTAAATCTAACTTAATATTAAATAATATTAGGAATATTTTCTTTTTTAATAAAATTTACTAAGTATAGACTTTTAGAATTTTCTATATGAGATTCACAATAGTTTTATTTTTTATTTGCAGTATTCTTTTGAAATAATTCTATCAAATAATCTTATGTGTGTTTTATATAATAGTATTTTATATGTTACTTTTGCAGAATAAATATTTTACTATTAATAATATATTTAGTTTATTAATTTTAAAATCAAAAACTAAAAACCAAAATCTAAAACAACCATTCATGATTTTATAAAATCTGAAATCTACTGCAAAATCAAAAACCAAAAACTAAAATCTAAAAACTAAAAACCAAAATCCAAAAACTAGAAACTAAAATCTAAAAACCAAGGAAACAATCATCACCTAAGGCTAGACTTTTTGGTTAGCCTCGCTAGATTTCGTATTTCATACTTGTATACTGGTGTGTATTGCTACGCAGATCCTTGTTCAAGTAATAGAAATGCTGTTTGATTTAGAAAAAAAATAAAGCGGTCTAGATATTTCGAAATATTTTCGAGTTTACTATGTAAAATAAATTACACAGTACAAAGAGAGTTTTTGATACCTGTAATGAGATTTATATATATTGTAATAACATTATAAAATTTAAATGATAAAAGTTTAATTTGATCAAATGAAGTTGTTAATTGACAAACTGAATAAAATGTGAAAGAGCAAAAAACAAAAATGTGAAAGAGCAGAGAAGACGGGTGAAAGTTAGGTGATTCAAAGTCATCGCCCTCACACACTTTCTTCACGCTCTGCTTATCGTTGCTCCTTTTCTTTCGTTTTCTCTATTTTTAATATATGATGTAATTAAAATTTTAAGTTTTTGTAAAATCTAAAACTGCCAAAAAAATTTCTCTTGATCTAACATTCGGTTATATATCATCTTTTTATCACAACTCAATAGAAATATTTTTCTGCACTCAAGAAGAACCATTTTTATCATGAAAATGGGTCATTTTTATCATGAAAATGGGTCAAACTTCATATATACACACATTGAGTCAAATAGAAAAATAGGTGAAAAAGTGGTGAAAATTAGGTGTTGAACGAGGATTTAAGATTATATGATAACCATTAGATCGCTGACACGTGACTTGATTCTCATTCCCTTCCGAGATAGGACAAACAAAAAACGAAATAGATATAGACGAATTAAGTTGATTAAATGTTTAATCAAAAAACAATACTAACAAAACGAAATAAATATAGACGAATTAGTTAAGTACATGTCTCTTTAATCAATAAACAATAATAAAACGAGGGAAAAAGAGGTGGCGCGCGGGACCCGTTTATTAACGGAGTTAAACGATCCTTATCCGTTAGAAGACAGTGTGAGAGTCTAATCTATAAATATCTTCTCTTCCTCTCCTTCTTCTTGTTCCCTCACTTTGCTCTTCTTCTTCCTCTTGCTCTCGAGTCAAAATTAGGGTTCGTTGACGCGTCTTCTCTCTTTCCAGGTATGTTTCTCTTCTCTCTATCTATTCCAGGTGTCTTCTCTGTGTGTATCTGCTTTCAATCATTTGAAATTCCCTCATCCTTCCGTCGGATCTGGTAGCTATACCTTGCAGCCACAATTTGATTTGATTTTTTGAAAATTTTCGATTTCTCATGAGAATTCTTTCAAATTCGGATGTCGATTCGCGTGAAACAATGACAAATTACTTGATGATCTAGTGGCTAGTTTCTTCGTGTCCCGAATTCAAATCTTCTTTGCTACGAATTGTTGTTTTTTAAAACTAGAATTTCCATAAGCTGCTCGGAACGAGATTATGGGCCTAAGGGCCGAGATTATGGGCCTCAGATCACACATTTTTTGCATCACATTGATGTGTGTTCTTCTGGCTCTGCAGAGTATAAACGTTGCGTGGAGCTTTTCAGATTAATCAAATCGAAGAAGAAGAAGAAGATGGAGGTATTCGGAAAATCTCCCACCGTCACCTCTGCGAATGTCATTTACTTGTCTGCGATTCTAGGTCGCGTCACCAACGAGTCGTCTCACAAATGCGACTGGAAATGCGAGAACGAGAACGTTTGCGGGAACATGTACCGCTGCAGACTAACAGGACTGACTCACGTCTGCGACTACAACTGTAACCAGAGGATCCTCTACGATAACCACACCTCTCTCTGCCGAGCCAGCGGCAGGGTTTTCCCTCTCTCTCCCGCAGAGGAGCAGGCGGTTAGAGGTGTGAGGAGGAAGCTTGACAGCAGCGAGAGCGTTGCTTCTTCTGAGAGCTGTTCGTTTAAGCGTCGTAGGCGTGGTGATGCTCAGCGTCACGCTTCTCTTTTTGAGAGGTCTTTCGCTGCTGTGGGGCCGATATGTAGTCCCGCTGGAGACGGGATGGATCTGAGTTAGATCCTTCTGTGTTGATCATCTCTTCACGAGACCTGAGAGGCTCTGATTATCTCACCTAGTATAACTTACTTTTATCTTTTTTTCTTTCTTTTGGACATCTATGGATAAGAGACATTTGTGGTCTAGGCATCTTCCATGCCTGAAAGAGAGCTTTGTCTTTAGTATTGTTGAACTTTATGTAGT
Source organism: Brassica nigra (assembly GCA_016432835.1). Classification (NCBI taxonomy): domain Eukaryota; kingdom Viridiplantae; phylum Streptophyta; class Magnoliopsida; order Brassicales; family Brassicaceae; genus Brassica; species Brassica nigra. Next base: position 5,841,608 of record CM028247.1, on the reverse strand, counting down.
AGTACTTATGTAGGAGAGACTTTATTATTTTTACTGCTATATTCTGGATCTTACTGCTTTTGCATTTAGGTGATGTAGAATAATGAACTTTGCTTCTTATTCTTGTTGGTGATGTTGGATATCTCTTCTTGTGCGCATTTAAGTTTTTTTTTCTTTGGGATTGTACACCATGTTTATTTAGGCAGGCTTTTATTCAGCTAGGTATCTTGTTTTGGCTAGCGACGTACTAGTAAGAAGAGCTTGACTCAGCATTGGTGATTTTCTGTAAGTGTTGTGCGACAGGATCTTTCCATGTTGCTAACCGATGCAGCATAGGTTCTTCAGGATGATTGATATATTCTGGTTTCTTTATCCTGTTTGAATCATCCCCTTAATCATTTCTAATTATTATTTACTTTCAACTTCCATTTCCTTGATATGTTAGTGCTTGAGGTCCTGAATGTGTTTTGCGTTTGTGCAGGTTTTCCAATTTTGAAATTCAGGGAGTTTAGTTTATGCTTCATTTTTGTCCATTGATATGATTGTTATGTTTCTGAATTTTGTTTCTTTAATAAAGGAGTTAGTCTAACTGTTGGAAGTTTAAAACCTTGCTTTGCAGGTTCTATTGTGTTTGTTCTCAGCAGACAACAACACTGTTGGTTAAATTAAACGGCAACATAAGCCGAAGCTCCTTAATTATTAGAGAAAGGAAGGATATGAGTAGATACAATTACCCAGCGTCCAGTGAGGGTGTGGGTCTGGTTGGCCAACTGTGTGCAAACCCATTAGCTATTCATGGTAATTATGGGGATATGACGTTTATGGAATTGCCACGTTTTTTGGTTATATCATTTACTTTTGAGCTCTGATGCTTACCACTACCTGCTCAGCTCTTAAATCTCGTGTTTCTTATCATCTGCCATGTTGTGTTTTCCGCTTCTCTCTGGTGTGGACTGTATCTGAGTTTCTGATATTTGTTTAATATCTATGATCAGGTACCAACCTCTTTACAATGTAGAGTTTCTGAAAAAGTCATGGAATCTGGGCTCTTATGTTGCTCCCACCTAAATCACAGTACTTGTAAGTAATCACCTACACTGAATGATGATCTGAATTAACTCAAAGTAAGAGAAACCATGTAGTCATCGTATAAAATTGAATTTCCAAATGTTAGCTTCAACTTTTCTTTTTTTTTTGACGTGGATTTTGACGCAATAATTTTTATTCTATTTTAAGCTGACAGAAAGGTAGATGATGTAGGCTTCGATGGTTTAGGAGCCTAGATTTTCTGGGATCGTGGAAGATTCTGTTCCAAAGAAGTTGGCAAAGTATCAAATGTTGACTCGACCGCTACGGTAAGGGAATATTTCTCCCTTTTAGCTAATGATGATAACAAACACTATTTAATCAACTTTTCATCTTGTTTAGAGTTAAGAAAAAAACGAAATGATTTTGGACTTTTCTTTGTAGATCTTAAAAGTTCATGATATATCAGTTTCATCTCTATTAAAAACATAAATACTAAAGTTTGATAGGTTTTTTTCTTATATCTTTTAAATATTGGTGGTTAGCATTTGATAAGTTTTAAAAGTAATGTTGGTGATTAGTATTTGTTTAATAAGTTATTAAGTAATAATGGGTGCTTTTCGAACTTTCACAACTATATCAACTCATTTGTTAAGGAACTAGAATCTGAATGAAGTGGGAACATGGTGTAGATTCTCTTTGCATCTTTTCAAAAAGGTCTCGTTAGTTTTTTTTTTTTGAACACTAGGTTTCGTTAGTTCGATTATCTTTCTTTAGAATAATATAATATTACGGAAAAGAGGTTGGTCAAGCAAGGCAAAGAATAGCCTTGTCGGAGAGGCCAGTGTCCTAAGAGTAATGCTAAACCTTAAGTCCTCGCCTTGCGGCTTGAAGCTTTCTAAAGCAACTTCACCGCCTCAACATTGAATCCTTATCAACCTCTTTTATTTGTTATAAACCCTGGATCAGAGACCTCCCAGCCAAAACCATATTTCTGAAATCTTAAACTTCAGTATGATAATGGGAAGATCACTAATGGTTCCCATGGCTGTACTTATCTATGTTTCTCTACTGTTCTCTGTTTCATATTCCTCCACGTTCATCGTCACGAATAACTGTCCCTTTACTATTTGGCCCGGTACTCTTTCAGGCTCTGGCACCCAACCACTACCCACCACGGGATTCAGGCTTGATGTGGGACAGTCTGTTAAGATCCCCTCGGTTCTAGGCTGGTCAGGTCGGATATGGGCTAGGACCGGCTGCAACTTTGATGCTAATGGCGCAGGAAAATGTATGACCGGAGACTGTGGTGGGAAGCTGGAGTGTGCTGGTAATGGTGCTGCGCCGCCCACATCACTTTTCGAGATTACGCTCGGTCACGGTTCTGGTGACAAAGATTTCTACGATGTCAGCCTCGTTGATGGTTATAACCTGCCAATAGTTGCTATCCCAACAGGTGGTGGACTGGTTGGAGCTTGTAATGCTACAGGATGTGTTACTGATATCAACATTAGCTGTCCAAAGGAGCTTCAAGTGATGGGAGAGGAAGAGCAAGAAAGAGGAGGAGTTGTCGCTTGCAAGAGTGCTTGTGAGGCCTTTGGATTAGACCAGTACTGTTGCAGCGGTCAGTTTGCTAACCCAAACACATGCCGGCCGTCTTCGTACTCTACCATCTTCAAGAGAGCGTGTCCTAGGGCTTATAGCTATGCCTTTGATGATGGTAGCAGTACTTTTACTTGCAAGGCTTCTGAATATGCCATTATCTTCTGCCCTGGCAGGTATGTAAGATCATGCATCCTTCACTTTTCAGTTTGTTACAATGATTTCTGCAAACCTTTCAGAAAATATTTGCAGGTTCTGATTGAACAGATAACTTCTTGTTCCAGGGTAAAAAGACCAAGCAGCCAAAACTCGGATCCCCCTAGCCAGCCTCAGCCTCCATACGGACAACCTATGGCTCCTCCGACACAGAATCCATACGGGCAACCTGCAACTCCCCAGCCTCCCCCGACTCAGAATTCGTACGGTCAACCTATGGCTCCACCAACTCAGAATCAGCACCCGCCTGGACCAAACCAGAATCCGATGACTCCACCTCAGAATCAGAATGGGAATGGACAGTTTATGATGCCTCCTCCCAGTGTAAACCAAGCTCCAAATGACCAGTTTATGAATCCGCCCATGGAGGATGAGAGTCAAAGAGCTGAAACTGGGAGGGTTGCCAAGAGCCCTTCCTCGTCTGACATTCTTCGACCTTACCCTGTCTTGTTGCTTCTTGGCCTCGGTCTGACTGCTTTGAGGCAATCAAGCGCGACATAAACCATCACTATTATTCCATTTAAATGAGAACTGGTACATAATTGTGTGTAAGGAAGCAAACAGACCGACCATGTTTAGTGTTTTCCCTGAGATTCCGAACTTTATTAATCAAAGTTCTTTTTATTACCTTGAATTGGATTCACAACTCGTACAGGTAACACTTGTCTATTTATGTATAGTGTTGTATCAACTGAATTAAGTTAATGACACGTTTTTTAGAAAAATAAATAAAGGGGGAAATAACAAAATCATAACTCATTTCTTGGGTTTTGTTTTCTTAGGAGCAGAACTTCTAGCCTTTTTTGCTGGTGGTTGCTGCTTCTCTTTAGATGGTCTTCCTCTCTTTTTCCCTCCAACCTGTAAAGATTCCACAAATACATCCTTTACTGTCCGACAGACATTGATTTCATGATGAGTTCTAAGCTTTGCCAACGTACATTTTCGCCTTTCGCTTTAGCTTTACCATTTCCGTTGGTTACCTCCGCTGGGCCTCCACTTTGATCAGCTGGCTTTGAAGCAGTCTTGCCGTTTTTGTTAGATTCATCATCTGAGTCGAACGTGAATCCCTCCAGAGTGCCTATAAATAGGTCATAAAGTTAGCTGGAGAGTCAGTTTACCCGATTCACAATAGTGCTGCAAGAAAATAAGGTAGTAATAATGTCATTTCACTCTAAACAGGGACAGGGAAAACGAGCTGACCTTCCATCATTGTTTCTGCTTCATAGACATTAGATTGTGGTGTTAGCTGTATGAAGTCATTCATTATAGCTTCAATCTGACAAGGAAACATATGATCTAAATAATTAGGTTGTTACTCAAATCCATGTTAACTAGTTCCCTAAGAAGTTTAAAGCTTAAAGACAAAGATCTATGCGTTGCAAAACAAGAAAGCACAAGAGAAATATTACTAACCTTTGCCTCTGACTGGCCAACGTTAACCTGAAATGCAAGATTTCAGGTGTGGGTAATTGCATATAACTAGTGCCCTTACAATTTGAAAAGAAGGTACAATGAAAACAAAAAAAACGTACAATGCAAAATGTTCTGGATGGAACAATTGTTGATTTATATATCGTTCCTGAAACATGAAATGATAAATGTTAGTATAGAGACTCCCGTCATGAACTGATTCTTTGACGTGTTACATGTAACGTAATCAGTTCTGTTATACTCGATAGGCATAGCTGGGTTCTCTATTACATGTTTTGCAAGAATAAAATAATATAGAAAAAAACACAGAACCATTTTGAATACAGATGAATACAGAAGAAGCATAAAGAGTGTTAGGGGAAACATGCCTTTCAAGTCCAAGTACACGTCCTCGGCTGTGTCTGACACAACCACACGCCCAACAGCCCCCATGTCTCCACTCAAATCTATAGAGTCCCCTTCACATTCAACGAGTACCTGTAAAATTAGTTCAATGCTTTTTTTAACAATTGTGCTTTATCTACAATAAAACTCTAATATGGATGAAGTTTAGCGGTTCCGTAACATTAAGTGTCACCAGCTGCCGTAGCAGATATTTATAAACGTTGAGTGTAAAGCCATGTGCAAAGAAACATATTTGTATTACCTTTGTACGATTCACCTTCTCAGAAAGTACCAAAGGCAATCTTGAACTTGAGCCCTGGAATTTATAAATCTGGTCAGAAGGAAGAACCACAGAAGAAACAAGAATGTGGTGCTAGCACAAGATTCTTACAGAAGAAGGCTTGACATTCTTATTCTTTGTTACTTCCTCGGCTACTGTGGCATCTGTATCTTTGTCTGCATGATCGAGGAACCGTAACATTTGCTTTAGAAGAGTCTTAATGACACAACACTTTCGTTCAACTCATACCTTCAGTTTTCAAAATTTCTTGTGCACTGTCTTCTTTCTTGGGTGACTGGTGGCCACTATTTGCCTTTTTCTTCGGAGATTTTTTCTTTGGAGCCTTCTTAACCGCAGGTTCTCCCTCTTTAGCTTGAGCAACAAAATCCTCATCCTTTTCAGTTGCCATAGTCACTTGCTGACTCATTGGTTCACTAGATGGTGGTTCAGAATCAGATGGGACAAACCATACAAAATCATCTCCTTCCTGATAAAGAAAAGAAAAAGATACACAGTTCCGTCAACTTCATCCCAAACTAAGAATTAGCATTTTTAACAAGACTAAGACAGGTAGAGAGCAAAAGAACGACTGCCACCTAATTTCATCATCATTCATGCAGCTGGGAAGCTTCTCTAGAGTAGGGTTCATAACTAAGAGATCAATATCTAAAAGAATACTATTCTATTTATCAAACAGATGCATGCAAACAAGAAACGCTCGAATCACACTAACTACCCACTAAGACAAGTAGAGGCTGCAAAAAGCACAAACGTTTCTTACTTTAGCGTCCTTTTGCTTGCTAGAGTTCTCTTCACCGTCAACTTTATTTCCATTCTCCTTCTCTGCAAGTTGTTCAGTAGTCAAAAACCATGCATTTAAGAGCTCAACAGTCAGCACATCAAACCTCAAGAAAGAAATGTTTCTTAATACCTTCAAGGCCAAGACTAGCCTCTGCTTTCTTCTTCCTCCTAGAAAAGACCTGCTCGATGCTCACTTGCTTCGTCACCAACTTCGTTTTGGAATCCTTCTTAGACAGAGACTCCGAGGACTCTTTGTCCACAATAGTAACGGCATCACCGTCGTCATCAGGCACAGGAAGAGAAGAAATGGTTTCAGATTCCCTGCAAGGACTATCATCTGGAGAAGATAGTGATAACAATGAAGTGGTGGTGGGTGCCTGCGCACAAAAACAAAAAAGCTTCCACCTTTCAATCCTGTTTCTGTTATAAAGCAAACCCAATAAACAGAAACAGAATCCAGATTGAATCAAATAAGGAAAACCTGGAAAGATCGAAGCCAATCGGGGGATCCCTCTCTGGAGCTGCTGCTCATAATTCACTTCTTCAGAGCTCAAATTTTCACCAATTTGAGCTTCTTCCGACTTCAACGTCTACTCAATTGAAACAAAATCAGCTCGTGATGCATGCACTACTTTCAAGAGTCAAAACCCTAAAAGAGATCTAAGAAACCATAATTCGATGAAATCGAAGCTCACCTGAAGAAGAGGCAGAAGACAGAATTAATAATTTAGCGAATCTAAGGACGCTGAAATCCAGAGACGAGATCTAGAGACTAGATTGACGGAGGGAAGGAATGAAGGAAGCGAAAGTTTCCGGCGGCGGCGAGATTGAAGTGTGTGAAAGAGGCGGGAAGATTGGCCTCTAACAGCATGTTCCGGTTTCTGAGTGTTTGGTTGCAAGGGCGTAGCTATCCCCCACGTGGAGAGACTTGTAGAAGGCCAAAATTATGTAACTGGACCCAAATCGGTATAAAACTATAAATGGATATGAATAAAGAGCCGATTTTTTTTTTTTTTATGAATAACCTTTTGCTTTTTTTTTTAATTAAAAAAAATAAAATTGATGTTGTTGTACACGATAATATAGCAGTTGATATATTAATTAATATATGATTTCACTAAAATAAATAAAATGTATGGTATCTGTTTCATTTTTAATTTGAAATACTTATTTTTACGGTTAAAAAACAAGTTCCATAAAAATATTCCAACTAAATTTTGTTAAATGTTTTAATATCCACTTTTTTGATATCAGTTTAATACACAAACTAGTTACTTTATTCATTTCAATACAATTACTTTTAAAAATTTGTTCATTTCCATATCCAAAATATATTCATCTTAATAATAAGTTTCAAACAAAACTTATAAAATCTCTGAAATTAAAAAAGAAAAGTCTTCCAACAAGTTAAACATAGTACTTTTTTTATTGTGTGTTTGGTAGCAAGGCAAAACGCATCCCCACGTGGAGATAGACTTTTTTGGCAAAAGGCACAGTTAGGTTTAAACTCCCAAAAAATATTAAATGGGCCACGAACATAAAAAGCCCAACATCTATCATAAAGGCTCAACAACAACAGCACATCGTACCAGAAACGGAGACGGCATTGTAAAAACGAGGTAAGATAAGAAGACTGAGAAGAGAAAGAGGAAGAGAACAAGAAAAGTGTGAAGAGAAGAAGAAGATGGGGAAAGACGTAGGAGGAGAGAAGAAGGGAGAAACAATGGCCGTGATGAGCCTAGAGCAGAATCCAATCCAGCAGTTTCAGGTCAAGTTCAAAGAGGCGGAGACTGGTTTCAAGTCGTGGCTGTCTAAACAGAAGCTGCCTGTGGAAGCCGCCGTCGTCACCGCCATGGGAGGCGTTCAGGGAGCTTTTATCGGTGGGCTCATGGGAACTCTTTCCCCTGAGATGCCTCAGACCGGCGTGGACCCTCAAGCCATGGCGTCGTTGCAGCAAACTCAGGTCTTTGAAACCTCGAAAAAATCTAACTTTGATGGATTTTTGGTATCTGGTTGGGTCGTTTTCACCGTTTATTGCTATGTTGTAGGCTCTTGTGGGTGGGCCCTTGGTCCAAGCTCGGAACTTTGCGGCTATTACTGGTGTTAATGCTGGTATAGCTTGTGTAATGAAGCGGATTAGAGGCAAGGAGGATCTTGAGTCTGCGTAAGTTTGTTTTTTTATCCCTGAAAGTTTGCAGCTTTATCTTAATCTAGTTGCTAACTCTTCATTAATGATCTAAGACTAAACGAATCCCTGAAAGTTAAGTCTAGAGCTGCTGTTAGAGACGATTACTGTCTGATACTAGTGTTTATGTTCTGCATTTGTCACTTTTCTTATCATTGGGTTAAGTCTTTAATAAAGTTTGAGACCTGTTACATACATGTCTTAATCATCATTTATTGCTTTCACAAACTTATATTCTCTCTCTGAATCAGCTCATAGGTTTTTTGACCTCTTGTGTGAATATTTGAAGGTTAAAGAATCTCTGTGGTTTACTTGTTTCTTGTGTGTTTGTGCAGTGTGGTTGCGGCGTTTGGATCTGGAGTCGCGTATTCTCTGGTGAGCGCAGGGTTACAAGGACAGCCTATGAATGCAATCACCACTGCTGCTGGTTTCTCTCTTTTTCAAGGAGTCTTTTTCAAGGTGAGTGAGATCATATTCATATATAGGAGGAGACTATACTGTCTTTGAATAAGAACATGTGTTTCTTATTTTTTCCGGTCTTGTTCAGTTAGGGGAAAGGTTCTCTAAACCAAGCGTTGAAGATCCGTACTATACTCGGGCGAGAGCTATGCTGTTGAAACTGGGTCTAGAGAAGTATGAGAAGAACTTCAAGAAGGGTTTGTTGGCTGATCCCACTTTGCCATTGCTCACTGATAGGTAACTGAGCTTTTCAACTTTTCATTTCTGTATCATCGAAAACTAATCTGCTCTCTAAACTCTCTGTCTATGTGTGTGTGTGTGTCCAGCGCGCTAAAAGACGTGAGCATCCCACCGGGACCAAGGCTACTGATTCTAGATCACATCCAGAGGTTTTGAATCTAACTTCTAACTCTATTTTCAGATCCATGAATCTTTGAAATCACTGAATTGTGGTGGGTTGTTTTGGTACGTATAGGGACCCTGAGCTGAAGGGTAAGCGAGGAAGCCGTGGTTGAAGACTTGAGAAAGAGCCTCTTTGTGTCTTTGGCAGAATCTTTGTATCGTTTCGTTGTTAAGTATCTCAATCACTAGTAGTTTCTTGTACGGTGGTATTATTATTCATATTATTATTGGCTCATGTTGCTGGCAATAAACTTGTAATGTCTTATGAACTATGATTACTTCGATTACCAATTTATGATGTTTATTTTAGCCAAAACCACACAACATATCTCTAATTGTTTTATCAAAATCATTCCAGGGTTTATATATTGTTAAATATATATATATATATATATTTAAATTGATATCTGCCAAATTTTGAAGTGATAAGAATATGTGATTTTAAAGTGTAGTTGAGAAATCTTGTGTATATACATACCTTAACCAAGTTTTAACCAACTTTTAATGGCCTTCTATATATAATTTCTAGTAACACCTTTAAGTATATCAATATGTAAGAATTCACATTCTATCTGAATTTAATTGCCAATCAAAACTCCTAACAATGCAAGCAGTAATCTGATCATTTTATTTAATTATTATTCAATTTAGCAGAAATTTAAAACATGGATTTGAACACAACTCATTGATGGGTTTTACATACCAACTTTTGTTTTATACAAGCCCATTGGTTGATTTGGTTAGGTTTATTCCTATAGTACAAGTAACTTATCTTAGTACAAGTAACCATGTTCCTTACACTAATTTATATTTAAAGAACATGTCAATTAAGTTTAGTAACCATGTGCGACGCCTTTTTATAAGCAACAAAAAAAAACATGAACTACGCGTACTGTTGAATCTATTGTTGGCCTAAAATAAGCCTAATATGAATCGGGCGACCAAACAATGCTTTCTTACAAGGTTCATTAATCATTATTGGTTTAACTGTTTAAGAAAAGACGAAAGTTGCTCTATAATTTTTGGAAGCATTTTGAGCGAAATATTAAATCTATCGAAGAAATATACAAATATCCATTACTTGACTATTTGGTTATGTTGAATATTTTGTTATATAGTTTAGATTAGCGAAGCTCCTTTGTATAAACAATTTCACATCTCCTTGTCCTTATGATGACTGTTTAACCAAAATATCTTCACTATAATAATAAGCAAAAATCACTTACTAAATCAAAATATGAAACGTCATTGTCGGTTGCTCGTGGGTGGTGGTCATTATGCTTTAAAGAAAAAGAAAAACAAAGAAAGAAATACTGTAGTGTTTTGGCTTTAATAATGAAATAATACAATATGAACTGTGTATGATTGTATTTATATTCATCACATTCTCTTTATACATTTGTTGAGTAAGATGTATAAACGTAGACAATCTTTTTTCAAGGAAAGACCGATTGCATTTGAGTTGTTGGAGCCATGACCATCCTGAGTTTCCTTTAAAGACCGGTTGCGTTTCACCATTCAAAACTGTGGTTGTATAAGAAATTGTTTATTTAAGTTAGGTATCACATCAACATCTAAAGCAGTGGATATAAACATTTTACTCATAGTCTCATATATACTCATGAAACTGACCCAGAGGCATATGATGTGAGGCTATATATCATATATGGGATCTTTTGATTTTGCCCACCAAGTATATCCTTCTCTATAGGGTTTAGCTTTCCTATTATTTCTAGTAAATTTCACATTAGCTACATCATCCTGTATGGTCGCGCGAATCTTTTAAATAAGGCCATTCCTTTTTTTTCTTTTTGAGATAAGCAAAGAGCTTCAAACTCAATAATATTTGCATTGGCATGTGACAATAATATAATTCTATAATGACTTTTTTTTGTAAATTGTAGATCCTGTTTTATTTGGCTTCTGCATTTACAATTCACAAGAAACTGTGTCTTTACCCATGACATGCCCTGGTCGTATCCCTAAATCATTTTATGCTCAGTTACTTCCTAAAACTAATTAAAAAAAAGTTGAGTATTGTGGATTCGAGATCCATATGGTTGAATATAGTTAGGCTTAGCTTTCGTTATGGCACAAAAGTACATGTTTTCTTGCAATAAACTTGATATGAACAAAGAATACTTGAGAAAGACCAAAACCACTGTTGGAACGCCACTGGAGGTCAATGGCTATGGAAATCCATATCAACAACAAACAACACAGATTTTATTAGTAAATTATTTTATCAAATATGCCATTTCATTTACTCAAAGCTTTCTTACAAATTTACTATTGGATATCTCCTCACATCGAAATATATTTTGCTTTAATTTCCAAAGACTTTCATCGCTTTTTAACATCAATTTTTTGTTTATGCTACATTTTCAAAGGAGAAACAAGAGATCGATTAAACAAAAAAAAAAGAAAGAAAAATTATACATAATTGGCATTGATATGAGCCAATTCTGTAAATTCAGATACATGCAATAATCTAAGATATCTATCCTTACACAAATTTGCATATATGTATATATCTCTATCTATCAAAATCTAGGGCGAGGCTAAATCGGAGGAAGAGAGACGAGAGAGTTCGTTCACGAGGAAGAGGATGCGAGATTGGTAATCACGCGCCTGGTCGAGCGATTCGGCTTCGAGCTCGGCCAGCTGAGAGCAGAGACGCTCCTCGGCCTCCTCCGCCACCTGCGTCCGCCGCCACAGCTGCAACATCTCCTTCCTCATTTCCTCCACCGCTTTTTCCATCTCTCCGTTCTTCCGACGTAACTCCTCTACCTCAGAAGCCACCACCATCACAAGATTTCCTCCTTTGCCCATTTGTTTTTGAGTTTTTTTTTTTTTTTGGTTCTTGGCTTTGTGTTTGCTCTTGTTCTTGATATGTGTTCTTGAATGCTCCTATTTTATAGGCGTCATGGTGACTGCTGGCCTTTGGGTGGGTATATGTCCAGGTTCAATGTATCTCTTGTTCTCGTTTTCTTTTCTTCTGGTGATTTATTTTCCTCCTCTAGAACATTTTGTTATTTTATTATTTTCTTACACACGTTGGATCCCACTATGTATTTTCCAAAATTCTAGTGGTGCGACAAAATTGTTTCAGCGGCTACAGATGTTGTTGGAGACTTAAAAATGTCACGGGAATTTTCTAGAAATACAAAATTTTATGACACAATTTGAAAATTCTACTAAAAGAAAGAACTATTCATATACACAAACAATATTAGTCTATGAGGTAAACTTGCTATAGTTTTAGGGTTGATACAGTAAAAACTCTGTAAAATCATACTCGTAAAACTAATAAACACGGTAAATTATAATGTTTTTTGTTTCAAATTTGGTATGTACAAAATATGACAAATTGATAATATAATTTTTTTAGAAAATCTTATGTAAATATAAATCTCATGAAAATCATAAGTATATAATTTTTATATAAACAATTTATTCAAGTACAAAGAAAATAATATATTGTTTGTTTTATTCACAATAAAACTATTTATATATTTTCTAGACAGTCCAATATATTTTGATAATATTTAGTAAAATTATAAGTAAAATCATATTTAAATTCTACAAAACATATTGTATATACAATAAATACTATAATAAAAAAAATTTGAAAATCAAATTTATAAAATTTGATTAGTGTATATACAGTAAATCAACTATTTTCTTTTTTATAAAAATACATTTGAAAAGAGAATTTTTTTTTTGTAAATTAATAATTTTATAAAATATTAATTAATTATCGTAGTCTCAACATTATTCAAGGTGGAATTAATTCCCGTCAGAAGCCTTGTTCATATCTAGAATACACAATGACAAATCTAAAAATTTTGGACCATATATTAATTTGTTAATTTTTGTGCGACATGTCCCTTTGCAAGGGCCATGTTAAGCCACAACCTTGTTTCGGTCTATATTTTCCGATGACATGTTTGGTTGTAAATGTAATAAAGGAAAAATGAAATTTCACTGTTTCTTGTATCTAGGAAAAGTGAATGTAGTGGAAGTCACTTTCTCACCTTTATCCTTTCCACTAATATATTCCGCCAACTAAAGCCACGAATGGTTCGAGCGCGAGCGTAAAGCCTTGTCGACGTAATCATATTCCCACCTCTTTCTCTCCATTGGACAGTTTCTACCAAAGTCAATGGCCGTCACGATTATACGACTATTTACTTCCTCTTCTTCTCTTCTTCTATAGTTAATAGTAAGGACACTATTTTTTCATTCCAGATTAAAGTACTATCTCGTGATTGTTATATATGTATATGGGAAATGTTAGTAAGAATCAGTCAAAAAACAAGAAAAAAATGTTACTAAGAAGATTTTGTCCTCGTATATATATGAATGAAGTTTTTTTTGGTAAAATATTTGTGTAACTGATTCCCAGCTGTTTTTGCTATAATCGGGTGAAAAATATCTGTCTAGTTTAAATGAATTTTACAGAATTACGAAGAAAAATAAACAGATAGTCGTGAAACATGAGACACCAAGACAAATCACTAGAAAATGCCAAGAAAATATCACGTCCGACATGCCATAGTTCAAAAACACGTCCAGGTTCAATGTATATCGTCATTTTTGAGCTACTCTTTCAAATTCACACATTTCTTATCAGTTCATTACATATATAACTTTATCTCTTATGTTATTATTACATTATATTTGTGTTCATTAAAATTGAATTATGATTCGATTTTGGTTTTATAATTGAGGTTTGCTTGAGCGAAATGAAAAGTTAGTAAATACTGTATGTTGTACAGTGGGAAACTCGAACCGGACTCTTTTCGTAAAATCCAAGACTTTTATACCGGTTTAATCAAGTTACTAAACAAAACAAAAAGTCATGGTGGGACTTTGAACGATTATTTAAATTAACAATGTAAAACACAGAGTAGGCATGCCGGCTGTTTTTTTTTTGGTCAACATGCCAACTGTTGAATTTTAGTTGGAATATGCTCTACGGATGCTGATCAGTGATCACAATCTCCTTATTGTTTAATTGATTATTTATTATCATTATTCAAAATATCTCAAATAGATTTTAAAACGTCCCTACTCACGTCAGTATGCTACGTGTGCACCAATTCACCGTCTCTGTTATTAAATGCAGAAAACTGATTGCAAGTTCAACATAAAGAATGCATAACCAATAAGAATTAAAAAGGAAAACTTGATCGATGGTTAATATCTCACCAAGTCCATGACATTTCTTCACCAAAACAGGAGGGCTCTGATTTGAACAAAAAAAAAAAAAACAGGAGGGCTCTGTTAAAGTAAATAAATTTATGATATAATTTCCACTGTTTCCCTGTATGTATCCCAGTGTATATATAGTGACCTAATACTAAACTGGACTTTCCATTATTCCAAGAGTTTGTTGTCTGTTGACACGACTGTTATTGAGCATCTTATAGTATATTTTGAATCAATCAAACAATGCAAGAAAAACCTGTAAGAACAATCAGAAACCAGGACAGGCCGAGTTAGAGTCTTCTAGATCTCTATTTATAAACTCTATATTTGGTTTTGGTCTACTAGACCATTTTAAAATCTGTTTGTTTTTCAGAGTTTACAAATATTTCCTATGATTTGTCTAAATTAGAAAGTTATGATTTTGCCAAGTTAACTGAAACACACGGACGATTCCTATCTACTTCTATTATGTGATGCAGGATGTTACAACATCTGAGAATATATATATACATATATATATATATATATATATTCATTAACACAAGCATCTTTTACCTAGTTGTCTCCTCTTTTAGTTTGTTTACATATTTCACTCATAAAACAACTCTTACATGAAGTATTGAACAGAGGATGGACAAACGATAAGAGGGTACTTGCGGCAAACATCAAAATACCAATTGCTTCAGCAATATCAGGCTTATCAACTCCCATTGCTCCTACATCAACTTTCCAGTTGAACCGTTTCACTAGGTTGGCCAATGTGACTTCCACCAAGGCTACTACATATCCACTTCCAGGACATTGCCTTCTCCCTGATCCAAATGGAATAAACTTGAGATTTTGTCCTTGAAAATCTACAACCATATCTAAATGCCTCTCTGGCCTAAACTCTTCTGCATCTTGTCCCCAAGCTGACACGTCTCTTTGGATTGCCCATATATTGATTAACACCTGTGATCCAAGCAGAGGTGGACCCACTAAGAGATTAGGTGGGTCAGCTGACACAGGTTAAATCATGATAAATAAATTTTTTGTATGTAAAACAATGTTGAATCAGTAAAGTTTTTTCTTCTTGAAAGTAGGTTAAAAATGCTTTACCAAGAGGACGAATTTTAAGTCCCTTCTCTCAAACTCAAAAGGGGTCGTCTTATCTTTTTGAACAGATAGCAACACATATACGAAATCTGATCTCTCTTCATCTGCATTTTCATGATCTAGCACTGCTTTTTCAAGAAAAGCATCAACCTCGTTATATACTTCCTCCACTTTTTTTTATCCAAACCTCGGATTCTTTCTATCCATGCCAACTTGGGAATGAAATCTCCGAGAGGGAAAGCACCCACGAGCTCCATGAATTTTCTCACTACGTTCTGGGGAATATATTCACCTCCCTCAGTGCTATATTTTTTCCCCAAGACTACTCTGGTTATAACATCGTTTGAAAAATTAATGAAGAGTTTGCTTAGGTTTACTGGTGAAGACGAAGAACTCGCTTTCTCAAGCTTCTCCATTAACACATTGATCTCGTCTGCTCTTATATTCTCGAAGGACCGAATCGTTTTGTTGGTAAGGAGATTCATGACGCAAATACTCTGCATGCATCCCAAACATTTATATGATAATAGTTAGCTAACGTAGATGATCTCTATGTATAGATTTGGTTGCATCTCAAAATAATTATTTTGTTTATGCACGTTATGTGTGGACATAGAATATCGTTGCAAAAGTTTTTTAAACTTAAGGTTGCCGTTTTGCCATGTCCATATCCAAACTTTTCTATATATTGTAACGCAAGCAACATGTGAATCCATTTAGGACGGATAGTGTAAATTGTATTTTGCTAATTAAACGTTAGCTCTAAAAATACTATTTCAGATAATATTGCTAAAGCAAGACAACATCTCTTCGAAAATATTACGTTTAATTCTATAAATATCTTATATGTTTTTTACTCTTATAATTCCTGAAATAATATATATGGGGATGTGGTAGATGATGAAGATTAGTCATCCAAATTTGGGAACATGTTAATACGAAGTTTGAGATAAATTTAATCAAATATATTCGTTACAAACGTATATTTAGAAAATCAGTCAATACAACAAAAAAAAACTTTTGATTAGTGAAAATATTACCTTCATCTGCCTCCAATATTTTCTGTAGGGGGCCATCCTGAGTTGTAGCGTGCAGAAATTCCTACGGAATTGGACCATAATTTAGATTGTGAGTTGATCATTAACAAGTTCTCAGGTGCTAGCTTTTCTGGATCAAGTCCAGTAGAATTCCATGTAGCAGTAGGCTATTTGGACAGCATTCAGTCAAAAATGAACGGTATTGTAATAGAATATGGTATTGTAATAGAATACACCAACGAATGTGACAGTATGTGTTCACGTTTTTTGGTTGTGTCTTTTATTTAGATCTAGTGAATAATATTATCTTATTTTAGGACCGACAGATAGGTGGACATTGGGCAACCACACTGCAGATATTGCTATCACAATGTGGACAAAATTTTGGCTTGAGACTCGTTCTCAGTCCCAGGACATCCTATTCATTTCTGGCGATGGTGGCTTCAGCGAGACCTTAGATATTCGTGAACAAAACTTGAACATTTTCTTAGTTTATTATTTTCTGACACACTTTGGATT
The DNA here is from genome assembly GCA_016432835.1 of Brassica nigra. Taxonomy (NCBI): domain Eukaryota; kingdom Viridiplantae; phylum Streptophyta; class Magnoliopsida; order Brassicales; family Brassicaceae; genus Brassica; species Brassica nigra. Next base: position 5,824,978 of record CM028247.1, on the reverse strand, counting down.
CTACTATATGTTTAGCTAAATTTGAGTGGTGCGACAATACTACTTTAGCTTTGATATCTATAGTGAATCCAAGATGGATTATTGGCGTATCACCTAATAAAATACTCCATCCATCCATTTCATATAAAGTTTATATCTTCTTCAAAGTTGTTTACACATATTAAAATTATTAATTCTTTTCATGATACATCTAACTAATACATTGTTTTATTTGATTTTGTTATTAATAAATTAATAATAACGATAAAACTAGTAAAATTAGCGAACATATACCTTAAAAATATAAAACGATAACATGTTTATTATGAAACAACGAGCATATGTATTATTTTTGGCTCTCAAATTTCAAATCTTTTAAAGAAACTTACACTAGAATATCTACAACCCATTGAAATCTGAAGAGCTGGATCTATGAAATAAATTGATTAAAATAATTGTTAGGCTACCTTGCTTATCAAAACACCTGGTAATACATGAATGTGTAAACTATTGTTTCACATTTATCTTTCCAGTAATATGTCTGCTAATTATAGCTGTACTAGTGCTGGAAAACATGTCAAATTTATCCAGCTTAATCATTTCGCTGCAGATTAAATCATTTTTTATTCAAAAAATTCGATTTTCATAACTTACAAAGAAAAAATTTTATATCCATATTATTTTATAGACTACTAAATTTGCGGATAATCTGCAAGATCTGCGAATAATATTAATTATAATAAGAACAATAGTTATATATTAATTATTTTAAATAATAATAGAAAATTAAATTTATCATTTAATTATGGAAATATTTTATAAAAATATTTTTATAAAGAAGAATGCGACTGAACCTTTTTAACTAACCCGTACACGCATCCGTTAGACAACTTTTCAAACTAATCGATAAGCATTCATTCTTCAACGGCTTAAACGACACTAAATTTGTGGTTAAACACTCAAATTTCCATGTCAGCTCTAAACCATGTAAACTTATATTAGAAAAAAAAAGATTTTTAATTTTAAAGAAGAATGGGATGAAAATTTATTGATCTTTGTAAAGTACATTTTGTGGTTAAACACTCAAATTTCCATGTCAGCTCTGAACCATGTAAACACCAATACCAACTGCTTCAGCTAGACCAAGCTCAACATCTCCCTTTACTCCTCAACTTTGAACCTATAAATTCGTTAGAAACCTCCTAAATAATCTAAGGGGGTGTTATTCAATCAATGATTTCAAATCAATAATCAATGTTTTATAATCTATCAAATTTTAAAAAATTTAGATAGTTTAAGTTGATGAATTCTAAAATCTCTGCAGTAAGCTTTAGATTTTGAATTTATTCATTTGTTCATGAGAATCCATAAGAGATGATTTGAAATCAATCCAAAATATAAAGAATTTTAAAATCCTTAAAAGTTGAATAACACTATTTAATACTGAATTTAAATTATTCAATGAATAACACTAGATTTCAAAATAGAATTCAGAATCATCAAATGAATAACAATGGATTGTGTTTGGATTTAAAGTCTATTAAAATGCATCATTGAATAACACCACCTAAAGTTTTACCGATTACTCAACTCCTTGTTGATTATTTGTCGTTAGTATTTCGTACCAACATACCTTTCAATGCAATGAAAAAGAGCTGCAACCTGGGATATATAACCACAGGTGGCAATAATTAAAGGGTTAGATTATAAAAATTAGTTTAGTTTAATTAGAACAATATTAAAAACAATATCTAGATGTCATAATCTTTCCCTATGATACTCGGAACAGATCAGAAATCACTCTACTTCTATGTGCTTTGTTTCTAGCTGTCGTGGGAATTGATCACTTAACCCAGGAAAAACTGATTCATCTTGGGCTTGACACAATACAGGCCCGTTATCCCCTCTGCTTTTGATCCAACAACATATTTGATTTGTCCACAACTTCTCAGAAGCCTCTACCTCACATAGAGTCTTTCTTCATACCAAAACATTCCGCTTCTTTTCTTTCTCCTGCTAATTAGAAAAATGTCAGCTCTGTGTCCCGTCTGCAATCTAACGCTTCCTCTCCCCCAGATCGAAAGGTAAACAATAAATCCTTCTTCTTATGCTCTCCTCTTCACATCAATTCAATCCTCCTCATACTTTCTTTTCCGATGATTCAGCCATGTGAATGCCCACTTCGACGACGACGGCGAAATCGATCCACAAATCGCAAATGACCACTACTTGGCTCTGCAACTCGCCTCTTCTTCTTCTTCCGATCCTTCTTCATCTGCAAACCTTCATTCAACCCTAAAGGAAGCTCCTTTTCTCGACCCACTTGTCAAAACCGTTCCTTTTCTGCAAAACGACAACGTTGTGCGTTCACAGACCAAGAGCCCATTCTACAGAGTAGGAAACGGTGGTTTGATTTGTTTGCTTAAGAGTTGTTTGTTGGAGTCAAAGACCAAACCTTTGGAGCGCAGCACGAGTTTACTCTCAGGCTACGTCGATCATTTCCAATCCACGAAGGAGGATAAAGGATGGGGATGCGGATGGAGGAACATCCAAATGCAATGCTCTCACTTGCTTTCTCGTAGAGACCAAGAAGAAGTCAAAAGAGTTCTCTTTGGTGGCTCTAACTTCGTTCCCGACATTCCCTCGCTTCAGCGGTGGCTCGAGCTAGCTTGGAGCAGTGGTTTTGACGTCTCTGGGGGTCTGCATTTCGGTAATCGTATATACGGTTGTAAGAAATGGATTGGTACTACTGAGTGTGCTGCGCTGTTACGCTCTTTCGGGTTGAGAGCTAGAGTTGTTGACTTCGCTCCCGAGAAGTCTAGGTCGATGTATCTTTCGGTTCCTGGCTCTGCTGTTGCGCCTAAGCGAAGGTCGTATGGGCCTATGGATAGGTACGTGGTTAAAAAGGGTGAAAGTGGGGTGGAGAAAGCAGTTGACTCTCGTGGTTCTAGTTCTTCTAGGATCGGCAGAGGAGCGGTTTTGATGGAGTGGGTTTGGAATTACTTTTCGGACAACAGGTTGGATGTTTCCTCTGGTGTTCATATCACGAACAAAGGGTAATGTGGTCCTGTTTCTGTTCTATTGGATCTTGGCCATGTCTTCCTGTGAGTCGTTGTAATCGTGTGTGTACTGCATGCAGGCCCTTGTATTTCCAACATGAAGGGCACTCGAGAACAATCGTTGGGATTCAGAGGCGGTTGCAAGGAACTTCATTTACTCCTCAGTACAATCTCCTGATTCTTGATCCATCTGATGTGAGTTTACTGATTTTTTTACTAATGTTAATTATGATTAATGATGGTGAGACTTTGAATGTGAGAATGCAGTTTACTAGAGGTATAGAGAAAGCGCTTGTAGATAAGAGAGGGTGGGAGGGATATCTTAAAAGAGGAGCTCACACACTGACTTGTCCCGAGTATCAGGTCTCAGCTTCAAACTCTGATACCCATCTTTTTTTGTTATTTTTGTTTTTTGGTATCTCAGTAATCATAGTTTAGTGATTTCTAATCTGTTCCGAGTGTGATTAAGAAAGATTATGATATATATTTATACATACATACATACAGATGTTGTACGTTGATAATGGGATTGCTGTTGGTGAGGAGTTGGAGCAGCTCAAGACCATTGATGGTCACTTTGTTCAATTCTAATGGTTTCCATAATAAACAGAAGAATGATTATTAGAGGAGTCTTAGTATTGACAAAAAAAAAGAGGGATCTTAATTTAGTTGCAATTTGTAGTTCTTTATAACATTTCTTTTGGAGGGAAATCATGAATTAGTTGCAACTGTATACTTCTGTACCATATGTACATTTGTTTGCTTATATCTAATGTGTCAAGACTCCAGAGTAATGCCATTTTAAACAATTATCAATAGTGTGAATCTTAATATTTTGTGTTTATCAAGAGTCAAGACCATTTTCTGGATCATATTATATACCAACTGGATTATTGTGAAAAATCACGAAGAATATAAAAGATGTGGCTATTTATTAGAAAAAAGTCTGAGAAAGTTACAGAAGAGATCCGACCAGATATAGTAGCATCACAACACCTAAGAATATAAATGTCTTATCCCCAAAAGAAATTGGAAGACTTTTGAGAGATAGTCATATAGGAAAAAAGCCATAGAATTTTTCTTACCATCTGGCAGTTTGGTCATCACTTCCACTCTTCTCTGGCAACAAAACTTAGTGTGCCTCGAAATGAAAACAACACTTGCTCTTCCCCAGTCTCCGAAAATTGTGACAATTTTTAGAGGTTAGTTAAGATGCAGCCACCTTCTTCCGCACAATCCTCTTTCGCCTAGCCTTTGGAGGTGGAGAATCTGAAGCTGAGTCGTGTTGCTTCATACCAAGAAGTCCCGAGACTATTGCATCCTTTGAGATGAACCATCTTGAAGCTGGCTTTGCTGCTGCTGCTTCCTCTGAGGGTCGGTTGTATGCTTTTGCCAGCAGATCATCAGACTGAGCCAGCGGGTCTGCCTCCACACCTAGCCATACTTGTCTTGATCTTTCCCCTAACTGAACGTTCATAATCCTGTTCCACATCCAATCCATGTTCATTATACAAATCCTCAGACCAAAGGGTTTCCTAAAAGGGTGAAAGAGAAGAATACCTCACGGCAGTGCCAAAGAAGAGTGCTACTCCTATGACGTCAAAGTGGTTGCTCATAGCTCTTTCAAATCCACATAACAGCTGATATCTCAAATTTGCATATAACCCAAGGAATGCGCCATAACCAAGAGCGTTTGTGGTGATTGATGGGACTGTCACAGATACTCTGCCAAAACAAAGATACAAAAACTCACAAATTAGCAATGAGCTGAAAGAAAAGAGACGCTGCCTAATCATAGGATGTAAACGGAAGATATGTGATGACCTGTTTTTCTTCTTTGCCGCCAGAAAGTTTGACAACGAACCCTGGAGAGTTCCTGTGGCGACTCCAAGAATGGATAACTCAGCGGCCTTGTAGAAAAGAGAATGAATCCTCTTCTGCAAGTCGAACTCTCTAAGAGGATAGCTCATCTCGAATACGTTATTCGGTAGCTTCTGCAGTGTATTTTGCAGGTCAAACCTAAACGTGTTCCCATAGGAACGACATGGAGCCAGTAACCAAACAGCAGCTACATTGCATGCTGATACGGTAAGAACATTTATGAGCGCAAGATCCCATTCCTCTTTTATTCTGCAAGCAACAGAGTAAACAATTTAAGACAAAGGAAATAAGAAAGCTAAAAAAGCTATAAACGGGAGTCAGTTTACGTTTACCTTTCCTTACGAGTCTTCACTTCCCACCAAACCGAGCATCCAACCGTGGCAGCTTGCTCCAAGAGAAGTCTATAGAGAAATGAAGGATCCGCCAGCATCCTACACAAAGACAGTCACATAGTCAAGACTGTCAAGAAGTCCACATAAACCTACGGTTCTCAGAAGATAACCCACAAGATTACCTGCCAACAAAGGCCCTTGATAATCCCTGAGGAAGAGCACGGGAGATGAATCTAGTTGTTGTAGGACGAGCATTAATGGCAAGGAACTTAACCATTTGTGCTGAGCTGACCAAACCCTGCATATAAGTTTCCATAAGTTTTAAGAGATCTCAAAACCATAACAACCGAAAGCTTCAAGGACATCTCACCATTTCATATGCTTGACGGAGCCCAGCAGGCAAGTCCAGCATTGTTTTTTGCCACTCGTTCAACACAGCATCAACAAACTTCCTATCAAAAAGCTGGAGAAAAAAACATAAATGTCAGTAAAGATTAACAAACACACAAACGTAAAAGATCTCTTACCTCTGCGAGGAACATCCTACGCCTGAAAAGACCACCTTCATCTCCATCATTGTCATCATCAAATTCATCAAAGTAATCATCATCATCACCATCGTCGTCGCCTCCATCCCCACCACCGAAATTGACACTCTTTCCAATGTCTCCACCACCTCCTCCAGTTGCAATCTGCAAATGAAAAAAATAAACACGAAAATTCAAAATAAAGCTAATCTTGTTTCTCACAGCAAAACCTATCTCCCAAGGTAAACATTACATTATTCCTAACATATTCTTGAGATACAACAAATCCAACCACAGATTACTGTAACACATGATACTAATACGATTCATTAAGCTTAATATCTAGAGACTGAGTTGAGTACTACTAATAGTTCCAAGAAGATTCAACAACTCTCTGCCCTCAGTAACCAACTTGAACAGAGAGAACAGAGCAAGACGATGGATAACAAAGGCGCAACCTTTAGATAGAATTCACTAAACCATTCTAAAACTCTTTGATTAGGAACAAGAAGAGAGAGTGAGAGAGAGTACCTCAGGGGTAGACTCGACTTTCTTCTGGGTCATATCAAGCTTTCCTTTTTCCAAGGTAACAGCTCCCACCGAACCAAACTTCCCACCTTTCATCTCCGGACACATCTGAGCACTCGGGGAAGCTGCAGACAAGGAGGAAGAAGACGTGGATAACTCGCCGCTGAATTGCAACTGTAAGCAGCGTTCGAGACCCGAAACTGAATCTCCGACGGAATCGATAAGAGAAGAGGAGGAAGCTCGGATGAAGCCCCGGCGGAGCTTACAAGGGAGAGTGGCGATAGGGCGACGACGAGGGATTGGTAGACAGGGTTTGAGTGGAGATAAGGGTTTTGGAGCGACGACGCTCTGAAACACCATATGAGACATGGCTTTCGAGTTCAAAGACTCAACCTTTGAATTATGATAAGGCTTTTTGGGTGGTGATTTTCTTGAAGAGAAAGGCGGCAGAGAGCCTTTTCTTCTCTCTTGAGGATGTCAGAGAGATGAGAAGAGGAGATATCGCCAATTAGACGACGAATATACAGAGCAAACCCAATCTTGGTTTCTCCTTTTTTCCACCAACTCGAGTTTTAATACTTCTGGTTGACACAGAGTGTTTCAAGTCGGTCGTAAAGGGCCAAGGGTAGCCTTCCAAGTGTTAGCATCTCTACGAATACATCCAATTCGAAGTTCTATGGTTTGTTTATTGGCATACGTCAAGGGGAGATTAAATTGAATGGAAAAAAAATATAAAGTTTATCAAATCAAATCTCTTTCGATCAGTTTACACGCTTCACATACACGTACCTTAGAGTTGAGTTTTTTTTTTTGTTTTGTTTAATAGTAATACAAACCAACAGATACGAAAACGAAAATGACACATTACAAAAACAGAACTAAATTAAAACACGCAGATACTGTGATGAATATCATCGTCTTCTTCCTCTAGTCAATATGGCCACAAAGCTTGATTATGGACACACACACCCGTTGTCTTTAGTTTTGGGATCTTCTGTGCAAACTTGGCTTTAGCCATCCTAGAAACCAAAGTCAATTGGTTGGCTTCTTATTGGAGGATAGGTTACTTGTTGCCTTCCGGTTGCTGCATTCTCTGTTGGTTTCACTGTTGTTGTAACCGGTTCAGGAGGCGGTGGCGGCGGCATTGTCTGGCTATTATCCTCTGTGGCGACTAGAGCTGTTTCTGTGTTTGGAGTTGAAGACGGATCGCTTTTTTCTTCCGAAGAAGTTTCCTCTACCACAGGACTCTCAGACACTGTCTCTGTCACTGGTTTATCCACGTGTGCTGCTGTCTCAGCAACAGCTGCAGTTTCCGGTGCTGCTGATTCAGAATCAGCTTCAGTTTCTCGTGCTTCTGACTCGGAAACCGCTGCAGTTTCTGGTGCAGCTGACTCAGCAGCAGCTGCAGTTTCCGGTGCAGCTGACTCAGGATCAGTTGCAGTTTCAGGCGCAGACTCGGTCTGTGGTTCCTCAGAAGATGGAGGAGCTTCAATAGCCAACGGCTTAGCTGGTTCTTCGATAGCCAATGGCTTAGTTGGTTCTTGCGTCTTCAGTGTGGGTAGCGGTTTTTTGGGAGCAGAGATGGAAGCAAAGATTGAAGACATTCCAGGAGGTAGAATCTCGATAGGAGGCTTTTTGGATGCATCAGATAAACTCGTGAGCTTTGGATCTTCAAGAGAAGCCAAAAACGCACTTGCAGCATCCGTTTTAGAAGATGGAGCTTGCTCAACTTCCTTCTGCAGTGTTTTATTCCAAGCCTGGACCAAGTTCTTTAGAGTTGGACGACCATGTGCCTGTGTAATAGAAAAGTCAGAAACAATAAAAGGTTCATAAGAAAGCAAACTCGAGAAAGAAGGGGGGAAAAAGAAGATTGGTGAAACTGAAATCTTACATGGGCATGAAGTACAGCTTCTGCGAGCATTCCCGTGTCTTGCCATGCTTTCTCCATGAGCACATTGTCACCCAGAACTGCAGCAGCAAATGCTGATTCTCGCCCGAGGCCTATGGAGATCAGATTGTTTATCAGACCCTGAAACAAAGTTAAAATAGCCTTTCAATTAGGGACCTGAAGATACAAAGAACAATCTCCCAAGCTTTAAATTCTCAAAGAAAGAAAGAAAGAGAAATTGCATACACTTAAGCGTGTCAATTCTCCATGGTTTGCTAGGCGTAATGCAAGGCCTCGCAACTCATGACTCTGTAAAGCGCCTTTGACCGAACCTGCAGTGGCTAGTCTTTTTAGGGCTTCGCGAGCTATGTCAGCGTGCCCAGTGGCATCTGCAGCATCTATAAGGTCGAGAAACTCCTTCGCGAATTTCACTATTCCCTCCACAGCTTCAACAACGTCTTCTTTCTTCTCAGCTGTCAAAGAGAGAATGTCACTCAAATCCAGGCCTAAACCGTCCTGTCCAATGTCCCTGCTATTACTCATTGTGAGAAGACAATGAAGAGCCCTCTTCAGATCATTGCTCTGCATCGCTAGGTCAAACTCCAGCCTGGGAACACATGTGAGAAAAAATAATCGCTGATATCACTTTTGTGAGTTCACAGCTAGAATAAAAAATGGACCACACATGTGAGTGAAATACTGGGGTTTTATTTGCTGTCAAGCACAAGCAATTCAGAGACTAGTGAAAACTGAGAATAGTAGGAACAGACTGAAGGAAACAGCTCTCCAAACATAATATGCTTCTTTTACCTCTTAGATATTCCAGGCAAATGAAGAGCTTCTGTTGCATATCCCATCCCTAGCATAAACTGTGCCAGATCGTCATGATGTTCTCTCCCAAGTCTACTTGCCCTGTGCAACAGACAAAAAAATATTGTATATTCCAGCTAGTTTACTACTCGCGTAAAGGCCATATAGTGAAAAATTTATCAATACCATTTAACTGCACTAACAGCATCCCCGTACGCAGCAAGACAGCGACAACGGATACCAGGATGGCTCAATGATATGGCATGGGCACACATGTACCTATCATGAAAATAAATGTGTCAGACAATAATTTATCTCGGTAGTTAATAAATTTATATGATCATTCAGTAGTTCATTATTTATATGATCATTCAAGTGATTAATAGGACGATCATGGCAAGATATTGTACATATGTAACTACATATATTTGTTTTACGTTGAAACCTCGGACTGCAATTCATTATTTATATGATCATTCAAGTGATTAATAGGACGATCATGGCAAGATACTGTACATATGTAACTACATATATTTGTTTTACGTTGAAACCTTGGACTGCAAATGGAAGAAGGCAAGGAGCCGACCTAGTGCGTACTAGGAATGAAAAGAAAAAACCTTGATCTAACTGAATATACGTGTCTTCAACAAAGAAATCTTATAGCAAGAGCCAGTCTTGCTTTAAGGTAAGAACATGGATATTCTTGATACCTGTCAATGAGCCAAAGAACTCCATCCCGTACACCAGCAACAACAAGAGGCCCCACAGGTCGTTTCTGCTCCACTGGGAAACGCGTAACAGCAACTGAGACTCCACCACCACCTACAGCTACCTCACTGGCCCTTCTTTCATCCATGTCATCACCATCACCTCTAGATTGTCTCGGCAATGATAGAAATGGTGGAACAGATGGAGCGTTTTGGAAAGAAGCTAAACGTACCACCTACAATAAAGAAAAAATATACACATGAGGTGAAAGTTTGAGATAGATGTCGATAAAGATGCAGTACAAAATATTCAAGATTAGACATGAAAAATTAAGCTTCAGAATCAGTTATGTATATATATATATATGTATATATCATGTAAAGCAAGAAATGTGCACCTGCAACATGGGAGCCCTCAATAATATCCTTTCTTGCTTGGCACTCTGGGCGCCTTCTACTGTGATTAAGGCTAACTCACCATGCTCTGCAACTGCTCGAGCCTGCGCCTCCTTAAGTTTCATTTCTTCTTTCATCTTCATAGCCTCTATATCAATTTCAGAAATTCCCGCATCCACAAAAACACATCTGGAAATCGAGGCATGGAAGAAAGTATTAGCATTCCTCCCCAAATATTTTGTTTCAGAAAGTAGCTAATTAAGGTAACTATGCCCTTAACAAAGTCAGAATCATGGAAAATACATTCAATGAGTTCATAATCTCCGAGAAGTTGGATTCTGCCCAATCAAGATAATTGAAATAACTGGTGATACACAACTGCTGCAAAACAGTTTTTAATCTGTTTCATTCAAGTGGAAGTCGGGAAGAAGCATTCAAGGTAACAGATACAAAGCAGAAAGAAGTTCGTGGATCATATATAGAACATTAATCTTACTCAATTGTGGTTGGTGTAGCCACAAATAGCTGCCTGCGGTGCCAAACAGCTCCAGTAGCATGCGAAATGGCAATATCACCAAGATATCTATACTGAGGGCGCAACGACGATATGACCATGTATTTTTGATAAGCAAAAGCACAATACTCAACTGTTTGGTCCCACGCTGTCCACTCTGGCTGAGGTAGCATACCACCTACTGGCTCAAAATTTTCCCAACTGCACATTGAAAATTCCATGTGGATTAATATGGAGCCAAGGTACTACACCATGAAAATGCCTCAAAATTGAAGTCGAGTTAACCAAAATGAAGCCAATATCACCTGTAGAGCTGGTAGTTTAGGGGTGCGGACTCGGTAGATCTCTGCGAAGAACCATCATCATAGCTGGAAAACGAAGAAACATTACTGTTTCCAAATCCAGAGAGTGGCATCGACTGAATGGTTGAAATAGCTGAAGCAGCAACAGGACTAATCCTTCGGGATGTACGATAGCCTATTCCAAGTAGAGCACCACCATGCAGTCCAATGACCTGCCAAGAGAAATTTCGAAGCACATTATTGCTTATCTAAGCCTAGAAGTCAAGTATCAACATACTGTCCTTTGATAAGTTTTCCAAACATACACAATACACCACCACTTGGAGTCGAGAAGAATTCTAATGCGTAAGATTCTCATGTTCAGCAACATTGTTCTTTTGGTCGAACATCATTAATAAACAACTGGATTCAAAGTTTAATTTCTTTTTTTTTTGTAGTAATTTTCCTTATATTCAGTGCAAAATTCACACGAATTCTTAGAAGCATGATTAGATAAATTATTCAATGGAATCACTTCAACAGATAGCTCGAGAATACATAAAGAGGATCTAAGATAAACGAACATATGATGAACTTGAATATGAAAGATAGTGAGATTTTACGAAACTAATCCCCAGCTGAGACTAAACACATCAAAAGCGGCTACTGAATACAATAACTCAAGTAAAAAGACACATACCGGTTCAGAGCGACCTCCTACAGATCTCATGAGAATGTTTGAGGTTCCATCATCCAAGAGAATACGAACTTGAACACTAGCTGATGAAGCTGCATTGGCAGCAGCAGCGGCTTGAGCTGCGGCTGCAGCGGCTTCTTTCGCCTTTCTTGATGAACCACCCTTTGGGATTACAGGCATCCTTTGAGGTAATACAGATTCTAGTATCGCAAATCTATCTCGACATGTATCCCAAGCCAAAAGTCTTGCACTTCCAGAATCAACAATGGTCCAGTCACTAACCTTGTAGATAGAGAAGTACAAGATATCAGGCCATACAACTGCCACATACCTACAACCAGAGAATAAAGTTAGATGGCTAACAAAAGACAGCACTCAACAAATTACGAACATAAATATATTAGCTAGGAGTTATCTAAAAAAATATATTCAGGAAAAGAACGACTAAACTAAATGGTCGATACTTGAATGCCATTTTCTTTTCCCTGTCTACCATAGTATCTGGTGGGGTAAATCCCACGGAGATACAAAACCAACAAGCATGAATAAACATGTACGAATTTAAAAGTACAATAACAATACATGCCACCGTATAACAGGTAAACAATGAAGGAATTAGAATATTCACAAGCAGCATGAAAACATAAATACAATTTACAGTAACAAACAACATCACTATGCAAAAAATATTTAATATAATGGATATCATTATAAGACTGAAAAAAAGAACTGGAAACTTACTTTCCTGAACTGCTTACAGAAAGAACCGAGTATGAATCATGTGGAACAGGTGCCACAATCTGCTTTTTAGTCTGCTTTACAGTCAACTGTTCACCTGAGTCTCCCTTAGACATTCCTGATTCGGATAAGGCACTATTATTTCCAAGGGATGGGTTGGCTGAGTTGGATATTTGAAAGTTTAAGAGCTTTAATTCTCTTCCAAGGATATATACAGCTAAATTCTCCCGACTTCCAGACAGTGCCGGTAGAGGAGCTGCAGACGGGATGGCACGAGGATCAAATTCACTAACTATAATACCAACATTGGTTCCAGTTGCGACGAGATGTGGCTGAAGAGGATGTGCAACCATACAATAGACCTGAGAAAATGAAACTAATAAGTAACTAATCTGCACATTCTGAAAATTACTTATTTTCTCAATTGCAATGTTTTATGATACATTCAGTGTTCAAAACAGATATCACTCTAAATTCTGCTTTTGTAGAGGGTTAGGGTTATCTATACATGGATTTGTTCTGCAAGAAGTAACAAATAATCAAACAGTGCAATATATTCTTATTATTGTTCCTAGTCTGGTTGGGTCCGAATGTATTTGCATTGCAAGTGCAGTTCTGTACAGCTGATCAACTTCATTATTTTAACCATGATAGAGGCCCTTTTACGATACATGAATAGAAAATACTGTTTTGTGGGGCACATCGAATGGAGATGCAATTCTTTCAAGTCTAGAGAGCATTTCTCATGTTCAGGCTTGTGACTGAATTAGTGACACAATAACAGAAAAAATGTATAAAATTAGCCGATGCAGAAAGAAATGACATGATATATGGTCGATTCCAAGGAATTCATTAACCACTAGTGCTGCCTTTGCTTAGTTAAACTCAGAAATAAGCAAGTAGTCAAAAGCAAATTACCCTAAGTTTTCTGTGGGTTGCAAGTACTTGAGGCGGAACCAAGGAAGAAAGTTCACATAATGGCCTTGTCAAAGCCGAATAAGTTGGATGCTCAATAGACCTGTGAAAAATTCAAACAATTAAATACTCCTCTAATATACAAAAAATGTTCAAAATGGATACTACGAAATGTTTAATCAAGGATACCATATGTGTGAATCTTTAACGCATGTCAAAATATCAAGGTTTGGTGCTCGAGGGTGACACCAAGATGCAACACTGTGGCAAGCTAGCTTCGGGACAGGTTTAATTCTCCGCAGCTCCTGTAGAGAAAAAGTAGACATGTGCGTTGAAAATAGAACTCCATAAAATATGCAAAACCCATACATGAAATACAACATTACCTTAAATGTCATTGTGTCCCATATAGCCAATGTCTTGTCAGCACCGATTGTAATTAACTGTGGAGCACTGCCACTTACCCGTGACAACTCAACAGCCACTACCCCACCATCATGTGCCTAATTCAGTAAGAACAAAATATCAGAAGAGATTGAGCACAAGATTTTACAAAGCCATATCTGGAAGGACAAAAAGTATAACAGAGAAGTGGAATTTTATAGACTCAATTAAGCAAAACAATAGCATGTCACTTGAACCAACAGAAGAAGACAAACAAGAGCATGTCATTCTACTCTAATCATTACTCGGCCTATAAATCACAACAGAATCAAAGAAAAAAATCTATTACTAATTATCCAACATCAATCAACTCAGGTCGACTGAAACTAAGAACAATAGTACCATGTACTCATCTGTAACCAAATTTGGCCAATCTTTCTATGAAAGAGTAGGATTGAAATAAATACCTTTAAGCTGAGCTTGGGTACAAGTTCCCTTGAATCAGTGCCATGATCGGCACTCCACAGTACAAGTAAGCCATCACTGCCACCTGAAACAAGGAGTGCCTGCAATTGCAAGTAGATAGAGAATGGTTAGTATCATGTATTGATTATGAACAACAGAGAGAAAATAGTTTATAATCGTTGATTAAAAATTGTTCAATTATAAGAAAATGGAAAAGGCAGTCATTAGTAGAACTAAAACCTAATCATGATATTAAATGAATATAGAGTACTAAACAACCAATTTTGAAAATAGATGCCCATGTTTAAATTCCTTACGCTCCCAATGCTAGGTTGTGCATGAAAGTTATCCCAAACATTACAAATGAACTTCTACTACTAAGCAATTTAAGATATATGAAAGTAAGGGTAGATATTTAAATTGAATGACTCCTCACTAAATGATGTTAGGAAACGAAAAGAAAATGTAAGAAACTTCCAAGACAATATGCCCAATAAACCGTTTTGTTTTACATGTCAGTCAACCATAGCAGGTGACCTTGCGTATGTTTCTGTAAATCAAAGAATGGGAAGTTGAAAGAATATGTAGTTACCTCGCCAGATGATGCCATGAAATTCATCAAGCAATAAATTGATCCTTTATGGCCACCAGTATATCTACGCGCAAGCTGGAAGGAAGTAAGCATTCAGGGAAATTAACACAGACCATTACCAATAGCGCTCACCATAAACCCAGCAGAAAAACAAAATAAAAAATTCACTTTTAGAACAAGCACCTTCCATGTTATCATTGATAAAACCCTAATGACACCATCAGTTGAACCAAATGCAACTAAAGGGCCATCACCACCAGATGATCTGGAAAGAAACTCCATGCTGCAAAAAAGAGGAGGAAGTCTAACAACTTTATGGAGAAGAATAATTCGGAAAAGTAGAACGACTATTTGAACATTACACTTAAAAGGGCACACACACAAACATTAACTTGTCATAGTCTATATTTGACCCGAATATTTCCAGCTTCGTTCAGAATTCAAGTAACCCGATTATTAGCAAGCAAACAATATTCTAAAATCAGAGAAAGAGCAATGAACTTACCAGAGAAGTGACCTGTTGTCAAGCTCTTGCTTCGGCACATCTCGGCCACGCATTGTCACCAAGTCCAAGAAAATGGCTTTATTCTCACAACAGATAACCAGAAAATGCCGGCCTTTAGTAGATGGAGCAGGAGAAGTGAAACCGGACGTGAGATGATTGACAGCAGCTGGAGATTCAGCAGCTGCAGAGCGATTGCGCCACAGTTGCCAGTACCGCACATCATCGTCATAAAACTTCACCTGCTTAACACTTGTAGATCGAAAGAAACAAGATTTCAGCTGATTATCATTTTTTCAGAAAAATTCTCGGCAAAGATGTTTTACCTTCCTCCTCTAATAGCTTCAGTAGGCTTGCCTTTATAATCTGAGCAAAAACATGTACCTCAGTCATTAACCGCATACTCATTATACCAGAACGTAGAATTGACAAGGAAGAAGTTGATCATGGCTCACCGGAGTCTCCCTCGGCAAGCTTCTCTAACTTAGCACCAACTAAACGGCGCTCGTCGACTCCACCGGCTTTCAATTCATAAATCACCTACAAAAAAATTCGCCAAACACGTTGATGAGAAACTCGATTCAAGATCAGAAACTAAACCAAATATAAAAAAAAAAAATCAAAACCTGACGATGCTCCCAGTTCCAGACGGAGACGTGATCCGTATCATCAGCCGTAACAATCCACGGATGCGTCGGATGCACCTGTATCTTCACGATCTTACCATTGGTCTGCCGAAATGCTCTCGCGCGCAACATTTCGATCTCTCTGACGAACCTCGAGGATCAATGAAACAACGACTCAGAAATCCGGCAAAGACGATTCAGATTCACGAGAACTCCTCCAGCAGAGAATTCAGCAACACAGAGCAGAAGAGTAATCAGATCCGATCCGGAATCGATTAGATCCACCGGGTTACCAAAGAAAAAGAGTCCCGATCTACGACTACAATCGCAGAACAAAAAAAATTTCCGGTAGTGAGAAGGCAAATAGGCCCAAAAACATTTTAATTAGCCCGTTTCGTTGTTGCAAATATATATTCCATTTACCAAAATATTTTATATATTTTTATATTGTAGAGTATTTTATCTATATTAAAAATTCTATGGACTAATAATACTGAAATCATATCATTTTTATCAAATCACTAATTTATGAGAACAGTTTGGGAAATATCAAAACATTTAGACTAATTTTTTTAAATATAAAAACAGTTCAACTAATAATATAATAAATTTCAGTTGTTAAAAAAAAACAGTTCAACTAATAATAAAACATTTTAGAGAATATCTCATAGAATTATATCTATTATATTAAAACAGAAGTCACAACTTCATTTCATGTGTGATTTTTTAAGTTGGACCATTATTTAGAAAGTTTATAAAATATACATAACTTAACTATAATATCATTTAATATCTTCAATTTTATTTAAAATAAATATTAATATCTATTTAAGAAAATTCTAACAAAATCTTTTAAGAATCTTTTTAAAATTTATTTCCGAAATTGATTAATTTAAATTTTAGTTATCATAAAATATAACCAGAAATTTAAATTTAATGTAGTTTTGATTTATAAACAAAAATAAAAATTATTTAAAATATTTTAATGACAATAGCAACTTAAAATGATTTTAAATCTGCTCAAATTAAAAAAACAAGAATTTGTTATGTTTATCAACTCGTTAAAAACTACTTTATAAAGTTTTGTTCGCATTTGACAATGAAGATACGGTATTAAAGAAGTAGTGAACTAGTGATTTTACGAATCAAATTTTCAAAAATATTGATGTAGCAAGTTATAGATAGACCCAACGGCCGTTGCTTATAGAATCTGAAACTAGTTTTACAAAACCTCTCTCATGTACAGTGTCCAAGTTCTGTATTCTATGCACTCGGTTAAGCAGCTTCCGGTTTAACTAATGTTGCTTCGACTTAAAACAAACTGACTATGCCAGCTCCGGCTTTTCCCAGTTTCAATAGTCGATAACAACACACTCAGCAACTCTTCTGCTTCTTCCTCAGATGGAAGCTCTAAGTTGGTCTGGAGAAGCGGCTGAGCTGATGTATCGTTCCATCGTTTCCTGCTCGGGCTACTCTTCTTTTGCTGGTTCTGTCTCCAGTTCCATACACCATCTGAATTGCTTCCTATGATTCGGACAACTCCGTCACTGCAGTCTGTGTGTATCACGCTCTCCAAACCGATTTCTCTTTCGATATTCCACACCAAATCTATTGGAACTCCGAGAAATCCCGGTTTGCCAAAATCCACTAAGCTGGGGCTGCTTAGAACCAATACTAGTCTCCCTGTGATTACAACGAAAGCTCCTTCTTGCTTGAGTGCTTTGCATTTGACTAGTGTCTCGCCTTTGAACTTCAGGGTATCTCCAAACTCCGTAAGTACAGCTGTCCCGACCGCCTCTTCCCATGAGTAAGGCCTTAGAGGTAGTTCTCTGCTCAGAGGCCTGGGAAGGCGAAGCCTATGCCTTTGGGATCTTATGCTATGAATCCGGCTTCTGTTTCTGATACTCTGTGCGGTTTTTCCAGTTACCTCAAGGATACTAGCCGCTGGTATGGCCACAAGTCCAGTAATCCCCAAAGCCACTCCTACACCATTTGGAGTCACCCACAGTTAACATGCATGAAATTACTAAGCTAGACACAAAAAGGCCAGCTATCACTTGAATATCTATAAATGACTAGTGATGGTTCTAGCTTAATTACCTGAGATGACGCCTGGAAGACCATGTTTCTCAGCTCCTCTTATCGGTGATTGAAGGAGACCAGTGAGTCCCTGTTATGAACATCATGATGAACTCTCTTTTTTAAGTAAAGTATAAACCAACGATGACTTTCATCTCATCGATAACCAATCAAAAGAAATTGCAAGAAACAGTTCGGCTGCTTTTTTTAAGGGCAAGATCAAAGGGCAAAAGAGATATACCTCAAACACTTCACCTATAACTCCTTTGCTACGCGACCCTTCTCCCAATCGCTGCTTTTCCATCCTTGCAACATCATGTTCACTGAAGGTAAATGCAACAATACCCTGCGACAAATTGAAAAATCTGTGAGTATTTCTTGAAGGCTGGACTGCAGCATAGATTTTGAGAAAACAGATGCGTAAGTACCTTGTGTGCAGCTTTGCTAAATTGAGTGGCAGCATCACTTAAAGCATAAACAGTGCTACTCAAGAGACTCGTTGTTCCATGAGCCATTCCTTGAATAATTCCCGCTGGGCTCTGTTCAATTAAACTGGTTTAGCATACACACCACAAGTAACGAAACCAGACTCATTAAAGGAAAAACGTTAAGTAACATGAAAAGGATTATCACTTTTGAGACACTCCTGCTTGGAGCAGACAGGAAATCTTTGATTCCAACTGCAACATTCCTCGCAAACCCCATGGGATTACCAATAACGCCAGCAGAGCCAAACACCTGCGTTAATAAGAGAAAACAGGTGTAGTGGATCGGAGGAATACGCTAGTAAATAGTATGACTGCTACAGCAAATCAACAAAAGAAACAGCAAGTGAAACTGGTGTTTCCCAGTTCTTACCTTGTACATCTCATGAAGAATTTGACGGGTATAGTGCCCAACAAGGATCTCCTGAAATGATTCCCAACTAGTCATGTGATGAGCAATTGTCAATTGCTTGAGATGTATTCGAGCACCCTCGACATCAGCAAGAGCCATGAGACCTCTCTGGAATCGGATCATTATGATTTAGTCAGACATTAGATACGGCATAATTTAATCTAGACTCAGAAGGGCACACTCTAAAATGCAATAAGATTCAACACTATGCTATTATATTCCTTATATTCAGGATCGAATCTTTCTTTATGACAGAAGAAACGACGAACAATACTCGAGTATCAAGAGAGCCAAAGGACAACCAAAAGCTGTGTAAGGTTTGTCTTAGAGTCGCTTATCTCTCCCAAAGCTATTAAAGCTCCTAACTAGACCATTAAATCAAAGACCAATAATAGTCTGTTTTCCCTCACCTCTATTTATAGCCTATCAGGTTATGCTAGCTTCGAAAAAAAAACAGAAAAAAAAAAGAAAAGAGCATGGCGAAAAATAAAAAGAGTCACAATGTGGTTTTGAGTTTTCTATGGTGAGAGAACGGAGGACTACTAAAAACCTAACGTCACAAATTATGTATTCATTGAATTCATGCAGTCTAGCTAGTGAATGCTTCAAGAACAGTGAAGGTACATACATGGATAAGGGACTCCCCTGAAGTAAGAATGCCATTCCTAAGCATCCACGGAGCACTGCAGAAGCTGTCAATACAGAAATACAAAAAGGGGCCATGTGAATCTACATGTAGATAGGATACAGAAAGTATATAGATCCTGACAGAACAATTTCTAGCTCACCTTAATGTAAACTTAATAGGGGCTAAGTCGAATGTTTCAACATAAAGTTTCATGTGTCTTCGAGCCAACAAATGAATATGCTGCCACGGAGCTCCTATCGGAACCACTATAGGTAGAGATACAGTGCTTCTCTGGCTTTTGTTAAATACAGGAATGTTTCTTGCATGTGGTGGAGCATCGTCCAAACTTATTTCTTTGGAACCAGTGTCATAAATCAGAGGATGTACTGTTGGATCTGAGAGAGGCAACAGCCTAGCCTGAGAATTAGGAAGCACTGCTTTTACGAACTCCAGCAAGGATAGTAGTGTTTGTAGCTCAATCTCAAGTCCAAATTCACCAATCCTGCATTTGTTTAAATAGAAACGGAGATTTGTAAACCAAAACGTATATAATAATAATACAACGATGTCTGTGGTAACTAAACAAAATTATACCAGTAATCATACCTTATATTTATGTACTCAAAAGAAACTAGTGAAACATCTTTCTTCCGCCACTTTGCTAAGCCAATGTAGAGTACAGCATCACGGGTATTAATCCTAAGCTGCTCAACAGATTCAAAAAGTCTTGCTTTATCCTTAATACCCCAATCGAGCGGAATGCCTCTGTGGTCATCATTGAATGACAATATGACAGGATACGAAGAATTGTGAAGTGGGTTGTCTATCTGCAATGAAGAGATCTGAAAGGAAAGCTTCTGCTGATCTGCACTTTGTTTCAGATCCAACACAACATTTGACGCACAAGCGTAAACCAATTCCTGCGAGGAGGAAGATTTATGGAGTGTCATAAGAACAATAGGATGCAATATAAATGCTTTATATTTCCCGGGGATAGTTACCTGTGGATGAGAATTAACCAAAGAAATACCAATGCTTGGCAGCACAAGCAAGAACTTCTCAGTGTAACGGATGATAGTATCCGTTTGAAGTTTTTGTTTTCCCTTCTCATAGAATTTAGATTTAAACGTTTCCTTTATATCTTTCACGGTGTGATGGCCTGAATCTACAATACTGAAAACCTAAAAAGACGAAAACGAACAAATTGCATTAGCAACATAGAAGAAAAAACATTTGCGTCCTCAGAAAGGTAGTTAAATAAAAAACATTGGTATCGGAAAAAAGTGTACCTTTGTAGCTCCTTCAGCACAGATAGATAGCAGCAATGTCCTTTCAGGTTTCTGAAGCAGGTCAATTGAAACAGTTAACTAGATATGAAAAGAAGGAACGAAGTTTAATTCTGTTATATGGTTTTATTTTCAAGCTATTAGCTTGTCATTGTAACTACAGAGCCATCACTCATTCATTTGTCTAAAATCTGACTCCAGACAAATTTCATGCGACTTTTTCCCAATTTTAACTAATAAAGGATTGGCTAGATTTTTTCTGCTCATAACTAGTGCTCAAAAAAACATGCTGACGATTCTTCTCTATGCCAGGAATGGAACAGACGAAGTTGTTTGTGATATGTACCTCAGTGGTGGAGCGCAAGTGCACTAGAATAGGTTGTCTAGTTATCTCAAATGCATAAGAGCCTATAACACGATCCCCGGGGACCTATATTCGTCAATAAGAGGAAACAACGTGAAAAATGGAAAAAAAGGAAAAGAAAAGAACAACAAAGAGAAACGTCAACAGCTCACGGAGGGCTGATTTGTTGGAAGCAGAGATGTAATAACCATACCTCAATGGTCAAACGATGTGGATAGCAGGGTTCATCCCAAGCATAAGGGCAAGACGTGTAAGGATGAACTATGGTATCAAAAGTTTCACATTTTTGTTGATAAACCCTCAGTCTCTACCATCACAGAAAAAAAAAAGAAGCAACACTCAATTCCTTGTACGAGTAACCAAGGGTTTCAAAATCAATACGATATTGTACTTCAGTCAATCAGAAAGCAAGTTTTCTAGAGCCCCTTTGATGGCTGCAGAGTATATAACCAACAATTTCACCTGGTTCCTAAAATTACATGCTCTAGTAAAGACAAATACATAACTCACACAGTGGATACCATAGGAAAATCAAGCACAATTTTATGCGTGCTAGATATTGATTACTCAGTTTGATGTTCTAATTGCTTGAAGTATTTTAGAGTCGAGCTAACTGTGAACTATAGAGAGTAATAACTAAAGCTCTTCAGCTGGATTTATATAACCATTAATTATAACATTACTGACCTCATTAGAGAAATTATCAATCCTGTAAGGCATATAGCCCATGTCATCATCTGATAATAGAATAAAGTTTGTCCCGACATTTCCATGGACACTCCCTAGAAGCTTTTCATCTCCGCTTGACATATTGGCATTCTGAACTTCCACCCGCACCATGTTGAAAGCTTTACTAACATAATTCCAAATCTTCAGTTGAGTATCACCTAAATGATCAGGTAAGAAGCCGCCTGACCATTGCCATCCAGGCTCATTTAGACGGATTGAAACTAGTAATTCCCTGTTTACATAGAAAAGTAAGTGGCTTACAGGTAGAAAACTTTTGACTGTAACTTCACAGTACATAGGATAAAAAGTAACAACATCGGTGGTTTTCAAATGTGTTCCACTTCCAGCCAAGTTAACAGGAAAGTAGGCACAAAAATAAAACAGAGAACTATGAACAATATAACAAACAAAAATAAACCAGAATTCAAGCATAAACAGCTACATCAATAAGAAGCGCAGTATGAGAACTACTTGAACTACTTCTATATAAGATGACAATAGAAAATTAAATGCACAGATATCAAGAAAAAGAACCACTCCTTAATACAAGAAATATGTTCTTTATAAGACTTAAAGAAGTAAAGAACGAACCTTGTAGTATCTGCCCACTGAAGCTGAGAATGCTGTCCTACAGCCAATTGAGAAACTAAATTGGTCCCCTTCTGCTTGTAGCACAAGTTACGGCTGCATGAGTTACAGATGATATATCTGCAAAATGGGAATTTGTTTATGGATACGTACGGAAACTAATACAGGTGAAAATAGAAAATTTGGTGGAACTATCTGTCACCTTGGTTGGAAAGTAATTGCTTGCGTTCTCCCTGCTAATGCACCACCAAGAATAGAACACGTAACAGATAACAAAGATGATTCACCAGGCTGTGGTTGTGGGACAACTATATTTGTTGAACCACCAGGTGGAACAAGAGGAAATGGAGCAGACCACAGAGAGTACGGGCTATCTGAATTATCCGACCCTGGCAGGTCCTTTTTGACTCGAATACTGCTGTCACTGGCCTTGGAAATAGGGCAAGGTGAATAAACGCATGCCTTTACTTTGCCCGGCTCATTACCTTGGAAGCACACCTCCCTTAGACTTTTTGAAGAAAGACTTCTCTTGCGAACAGTTGCCGAGTCTTTTGGATATGCTAAAGGGACTTGCCGAGTTGATGGAGTCACATGCCTATCCAGAAATCTCTCAATACTGGATGCAGTGTTGCTGCACTCCGACGAAGAAGGACTAGAAGGGGAATCCGCATTTGGAAATTTATCTAGCAAATCTTTATCAGAGGTCAAAATGCCAAGACCAACTTTTTGACTCTGAACAAAATGCTGCTCAACAAGGTTGTAGCAGGATGGAATTACGCTGTAAGATTTGGCTTCATTGGTGCAGTCCGAAACAATCAGAGGAGTCCCAGTGCAGTTATACAATAGAAATGGGACAAAGATGAATACTTCCCGTGCTCCACATGTTACATCCATTGTTTTCTCACAAGATACATAAACAGAACCTATAAGTTAAAAAAATTATCAAAAGTGTCACAAATGAATAGCCAATTATAAAAATATAAAATGATAAACCTTACCACCATCGGGGTATGAATCAAAGCAAAGAGTTTCAGTCTGAGAGAACTTCCCTCCACTGAACTTGGCCAAGGTGCTAAAAGTTTCTGAGCGTGGAAACTTTAAAGATGATGATCTAGAGCCATTTAATTTGAACTCAAGGACTAGGTCATGTGAAGGATCGATATGATAGAACGGAGTCTCTCCCTAAAAAAAGATGCATTTTCTCGTTACATAAAAAATACCACAATAACAAAATAAAGACAGGATTCAACTCTATCTTTCAGAAGAAAATTGTATGGAAATATTTTGCAGACCTCAGAAAGAGAAGCAGTCTGGGTGATGCCACCACTTTCTATAGAAAGTGATATTGGTTCCGGAAGACAGCTACTCACAACAAATGGAGTACTTAAAGTCACTTGATGAATGAATTGCTCCCTTGATTGGTCAATATCGTGCAACTGCCGGCCAAATTTTCCATCACTAAAATCATTCACATAAAATGATGCTGGCACGCTAGAGCTTTCAACAGATATGCAACACCGAAATGGTTCATGGCTAGGGTGACATGGATAACAGGCAAATGATCGGCGAAATCCTATCCTGCTATCTTGAGAAAGAACCTTGGAGATGCTATGAGCTTCACTCCACAAAAATGAATCTCCGAGGGGACGCCACCGTAGACGGCCAGATTTAGCCAAGTGTAGAGGCAGTGGAAATTCTTGACCAGGGAAAATTGGATCTAGAATCTGAAATAAAATGACAAAAAATTTCAGAGGAATAGAACTGAAAACAGAAATAGAGATAGCTCTCCAACAAGGAACCTAGTGCCCTTCAAGCAAGTCCCAAATAAATTCTCCTATCCCTCTTATTCCCTTAGCTTATGCACATAACGACAACCCTTAATAAAAAGAAAGGAATTGACATAAATCTAAACCCTATGACTTTGGCCAACTGAATCTAAGATAATGCAAGCAAGGGACTTCTAAATATTATGAACCCTTCAGCTGGGCAAGATCCTAACTCAAACAAAAGTCTGGCACATATAGAAAAACTAGCATATTATAGTTCAGTAACCTTCGGGGAGACACCAAATGGAATATCAAAGCGAAGTTCCAAAGGCATGGAGGTGGAGTTTAAAATTATTACCTGAAAAAGGGAAAGATCATACAGAATCAACATATTTATAAGAAAAAACAAAGCATATCAATTGTAATGAAGTCATACGTACTGTTGAGTATACTCGTATCAACTTGCTCTGCTGTTGTAATGAAACCTCAAACACAACAGGAACAACAAAGCTGTTCCCAGAACCAGATTTACTTGCTTTCCCAACATTATTAGAGTTCGATGTTTTGGAAAAATCAACCTCAAAATAGGAAAGGCCAATTCGATCCATTGAATGAGGAGGAGAAGCAAAAGATGTTCCATCAAGTTGGACCTTCATATAATAATGTGTGGCGTCAATATTATCGAGATATATGGGAACAGAGGAACCTGGTTGCACAATATTCTGAGCCACCGGAGCTGACATATTGAGCACATGTGAATTACGCCATTGGAAAACTTCGAACCCCAAAGGAAGAGAAGTTAAATTTTGAAGCACATAAGGAGAATATCGTTCTGTATTGGTACTCTCGGTGCAGTAAATTGACAGCCTCTTATCGTCAGGAACA
Source organism: Brassica nigra (assembly GCA_016432835.1). Classification (NCBI taxonomy): domain Eukaryota; kingdom Viridiplantae; phylum Streptophyta; class Magnoliopsida; order Brassicales; family Brassicaceae; genus Brassica; species Brassica nigra. The sequence continues at coordinate 5,799,935 of CM028247.1, read as the reverse complement.
TCCTCTGTTTCCATCAATTCCAAAGTGTTCGACATCTCAATTATCCTGAAAATGCACTACAACAGAAAAAGGAAAAAATGAACATATCTGGAGAATTACTACACAAAAAGTTTACAGGAAACAAAATATGCCTCAACTTACCTCGAAAAGAGATTCTGTTAAGTTCACATTGAGCTGATTTGATGATGCAACAATTACTTCAGTAAGTCCAGCGTTGTTCAGCAAAGCATTTGCCTCGAATTTTCTGGATAATTTAATATCAAAATTCCAGGGCTCAATAAAAGGCTCCCACAATACCTTCAGCATATATTCAAGGTGGTTATCAGCATACTACCAAAACAAGATACAAATGACAGGAGGATTCTGTTTCTGCCTCATACCTTGTGCATATTATTATAATTCACTTCAAGGTCACATGAAATCAAACTCTCCATATTATTTCCGGTAAGATTAGCTTGCAGGAGAAAGTTTCTCGCAATAACTTCAAGAAGCAGACCGCTGCATCCCCACTGCAAGAAAGTCAAGACACAGAGATGCTAAGCAGAAGTAGCTCCAGGATTCCAGCTGAAGTATTGCAATAAACAATGAAAAAGCTATAGCTAAGGAGCTCCAGACAATCATGGAGAAAAAAATGCTTTAAAAAATGGAACCCCAGATCAATTTGAAACATTTTTGCCTCTTCTGTCGTGGCTATATATTTGAAATCAACCAAAATTCACACATCAAACTAAGTTTCTCATCAATGAAGAAAAACTCCTCGTCATTTCACGCGCTAATTATGACATAGTACCATCAGGTTCATAAGCAGACATTAACTGATTACGAAGAACAAGTACATACAGTAAAAGGCATGAACAAATAATATGCAAATGCAGCACTTGATGAACTGAGATCAGTTATGCACTGTGTTTTAGAACATTAACTTAGCATGCAGAAATCAAGAAAACAAAACGAACAAGTGAGGCCGAACAAGGACATGGTATGGCACAAAGACGTGGCAACACAGTAACACTGACATACACATAGGCAGCCAAGTTAAATAACATTGACAGAAATATATGCGTACCTTTCCATCTGATATAATAAGAGATGCATCTCTTATCTGGAATTTCATACTTATGATTCCTTGGAAACTCTGTGAAGATGGCGTCTCAGGTGCATCAAATGTAACTCCATGCCAGAAAGATAATACTTGATGAGATGCATGCATCTTTAAATTGTCAGAGAGTACACCAACATCGATGCTCATGATTTTCTTCTCATCCATCTGAATATTAGTTTCTACAAGTAGTTGTGACGCTCCAAATAGAGAGCAAGACCTGACAGTATCAACCGCGGATATTGCAAGAATACCATTGAGCTTTTCAATCTTATAGCTCAGTTTAACATCTCTCCCAAGAATAGAGAGTTCACCGTTCCTACTAAGTGCTGTAACAGAAACATATTTGCAGTATTTCCCTTTTAAAGTTTTAAATTGCTCTTCCTCAGATCTCTCGTGAATATCAGCTGCCATGAACCCTGGAAATTCTGTGTCGCTTATGCAGAGAGGAAAATAAATTGTGACGCCAATAATCTCTGATTTTGCAGTAAATGCCATAACCTCACAAGGGTTCTCTGATACCCCAGACTGCAGCACGCTCAAAACCCCATCAGTGCTGTCACAAGTGTTCCTTAACCCTTCAATCGAATCATGCATATCCAGTTTACTGTCTTCCAGTCTCTGGGAATACGATTTAAGAAGTTCAATAACTTCAATCCAATCAAAAGAGTGTATCCAGATGTCCAGGGATGGGAGAGAAAAGCAGAGTTTATATTCATTTTCAACCTCTGTCGTAAATTTGACTTTAAGTGCTGAAGGACACCCATTTGCATTGGTGCATCTAGCTAACATGACTGAGCTCAGCAATGAATAAAGCCCAATTTCTAAACACTGAACATCCAAGCTCATAGGGAAATTATTTCTAAGGTCCCCAGAGCAAACAAATTTCAAATCAGCCTGGAGCACCGGTTGGGACAGCAGTGTTCCAAGATCTTTCCTAGACCGTTGCAGTTTTATCGTCAAAAGATTGACAAAAAATCTGACTTTTATAAAGTTTTCGAGAGATTCAAGGGGTGCAACTGCCACCTCCTGCTTTAGACGCATCTTCGTATCAAGAAACTGAGGAACATCAGACACAAACAGTTTTGATTCCTCGCCAACTAAAGAAAGCTGATCAACCACATCAAGAAATGCCTTAAACCCATCCAAGGAATCTGAATCTGCAAAAAATAAAAAATAAAATTATTATTTATGCATCACTTGAAAATAGGTAATCACTCTAGGAAGAGACGAAGTAAACATGATGGGGAACACCACCTACCATCTGCAACGATTTCGCAAACTTCAACTCTTGACATAACACATGCCACATTTGACAACGAATCGTGATCACAAGGTAATCTAATCCAAGCGTCAGCAATCACTCTAGGAGCTAGAGTGATACTTCTGCACACAGAATCCTTCTTGAATGTTGATATGCCATTCTCCGATAACAGCAATGATAACGATAGGTCCCGCCCAAATATGTTTATATAATCGGTTCGCCCTGCTACTTGATTACGTGGAATAACACATTCCTGCGGTATGTGCTGCACCACATTGCTCAAAGCACACTCTAGAATAAAGCTCATATATAACTCTTGTATGTCAGCTTTCAGTTGCCGGCAGTCATCATTTTCCACAGGAAGAATCAGAGTGGAGTCCAGTACCTCAATTTTATAAGTAATGGCAAGCTCAGAATGACCCTTAGTGCACTCAGTAGCTTGTGGCAATGACTGAAGGCCTGACTTTGAAGTCCAATCAGGAAGGGTGAAGTATCCAATTATAATGGCCAGATATTCCGGTGGCAAAGTGCAGCATGTGTGTTGAATACCAATGCTCACTTCAAGCTCGGAACCAGAAGACTCCAAACTCCTCTTCCTTACACGTAGGTTCAAGACCGGTGAGACATCTGTTAATGAAGCTCTCCAGAGAAATCCGCCAAAATAGTTGGTGAACAATGATGACTCCAGCATCAAGTCTTCGGCAGAGGCAACCAAATCAAAACAATCGTCTGAAATGGTAAGCACGTATCTGGATACTGGCAGTATAATAGTTCCAAAAACACTCGAAGGATCATGGAAATGCACATTGGTGTTGGAGACATGCACATCAACTATAAAGAGACTGGTCTGACGAAGACCTCTGGAGAACGAAAGCTCATTCAGAGGACAATCACAGTTTTGTTGCGAAGTACAGCTCTCACATTCACAGTTCAGACCTATGTCTGCCCCATCCTTTTTATTCCTTAGTTTAAATGACTTCCTCCAGTCAGAAGAAGAATAACAAAGAGAACTATCTAGGCTACCAAGAGAACCAGAATTGTAAATGGTCATAAATGGATATCTGTCAAGAGGAATGGAGCCACAAGATCTACTTTCAATGAAGTTTGAGAATCCAAACCTTTCAAAACCAAGCGGAGGAATTTCTGTTGCAGTACTTCTATCTGCAGGAAGGCTAGATGGATACGTATCCGCAGAAGAGATCTTATAGGAAGTTATCTTATCCAATAAACTTGTCAGCAAACCAAATATGTATGGGTAGCAATGGAGTTCAGCGCCCTTCCAATTGATTGTATACTTGTGAGAAACAGAATTTTTACTTCGGGAGACCTTGCAATTTAAGCTGAGAGCAGCTTCAGGAGTTGTGCCGTTATCACTAATGTTGGTCTGACCGCTATTTTGAGCATCCATCTCCTGTCCACCGGGAAAGAACGAGTCGAGTACATCCCCAGATGAACATAAAATATGACTATCAGCTGCATCTTTAGAGGAACAAGCTATCAGTTCCAATGCTTTTATACGGACCGACCACTCTTCAAATTTAGTAAGTGAATACCTGAAAATAACGATTTTACAAGAGAATTTGTCAGGAATCCAAGGTCTTACAGTTTTTAACAGCTGAGAACCGAGAGAAAAAGAATTGGATGGGTATGGATTTAAAATGGCATGACTAAATGAGTCATAGACAGTTATCTATAGAGACCAAATTTGTGTATAATAAGAAGCATGAGAAGATATTCAGCTGCTTGGCAAAACAAGCAGAGACAACCCACATTCATGCTTTCTTAATAGCTGGAGATCAATACGCCAGTGATACTGTAAAAAAGCATTAAATACCTACCAGAGATCAAGGTGCTGTATAGAAAGAATAAGCACTGTGCTATTTACTCCTTCATTTTCAAGATTGACGTGCAACCTGAAAAGTGCCAAGTTGGTATTGATGGTGAATCGAAAGGTGGAAACGGGGTAAGGCGGAACATCTTGAGCTCCGTGATTCTGAATATCAAGATATTCAATCACAGACATGACTCCTTCAAATACTGACGGAGAGAAATGTACATTGATCGTAGACAGAGTAGCTTCAACCTGAAACGAATGAAACGAAAAAATGATCAATTCCAAAATGTGGTCTCCACTTTTGACGCCTCTACAAAAGAGCAAGGAAGTTATCCATTCTCTCAGAGAACTAGACACAGCCACCTTAGAATCTGAATTTTAATTTTAATTACCTCCAATTGGTTTAATACTGACTCTTCCGGAATTAAACAAGACGCTAACTTTATAAGTAATGATGTTTTCTCCACAAGGGGAAGTTCTTGTAAAGAATGAATCTTCTTCAGCCTCATCTGCACATGATGCAGTTGTAAGAACATCTATAATTACTTATACAACTCCAATACAAAAAGATATATACATATCATATACCTCAAGGTCACAAATGTTGATCTCAAAATGGTCATATAGATCTTTGACTTCAAAAACATCCAAGGCTGCGATGGAACTTTGTAAACCATCCCCCTTACCTGACTGCATTCTTGGACTTCGGTTAAGAAAATAGGTGCTACTGGATGTGATAGAAAGAGATTCCAATACCAGAACCTACACAGAAATGCGCGGAAGAAAGAATAAATACTGAGAAGGTTACAAATTTAAAAAAAAAAAAAAAACAAATGACCATATATGCGAAATACCAGATTATAGCTCTCTGACTCGACCAATCGTCCAGGGAAACATATGGTAAGATCTTTTATGTCCAGGTCCCACTTCACTTTACTTCGGCTTGATAAGAGGTATCTATGAAACATACCACGGCACAAATAAGCACCATAATCAATGAGGATATGAATCTACACCTACGTTTCCATAGAGGAAAAACTTACTCAGTTTTCGCGGCCAGTCTGGTTTCATCTTCAAGGCCATTGAGTGATGACAGAACCTGAGCGACATAGGAGAATGTTATATGTTTTCCATGTGAGGCATCTTTCACCAAATAACTCGTGAAACCATTCATAATGTCACAAGAGAAAATCATTTACCATATAAAATAGCCACAAATCATTTCATTAAATTCCTTGGTCAATTCATAAATGTTATCTATAGTATTCACATGTCCAGAACAATTAGCAGAATCAACTTTCAGACTTTTGATTACTACGGTATTCAAATCACGGAGACAAACTGGCATTATATTTTACACTTAACCATACTTCCTTAACTGTTGTTTGTCAAAAACTTCATATGTTTTCAGGACAAACATTACGAACATGTAGCAGATTTAGTGAAATAAGAGCTCACTCTTTCATGTTGAAGTTTGAAGGCTCTTGAACCAGCGAAAAATTTGCTGACAGATAGAAAGAAATCTACATCGTAAGCGGCTTCAAGTGGTTGAAGGGTGACCTACAGAAACAAAAGGGAAAAAAATATAATAAAGTCAATCCTACGGAAGAAAGACCTAGACTGGAGAAAGTAATGGGTTTGTCCACAAAGGTACAGTTAGTTCACCTTTAATGACAATGGAACATCATGATCTTGAGGCAAGTCTAGCCGCATTTTATATGAGGGTTCCATTTCTAGTGCATCGCTTTTCATTTCTAGTGCATCGCTCTGAGACATGAAACATTCTAATTCAATATTTTTTTACTGAAAACAACATTAAAAGCGCTAAATTGATTTTAATAATGGAGACGACAGAACATATGTTAAAACTAGATGGTTCATATCACCTTATTAACTAAGCATTAGTCTAACATGTTCATGATTTCCGATATTAGTAATAGTAAGCATTAGTATTAGTAACAGCATATTGAGACACAAACCCCTTTCATGGTTAGAATTTCTTTCCCATTTTGAGGATAGACCAGCCTTCCAGAGATAACAGAAACATTGATGGCTGTAGATTCTTTCCAAGACTTGCATTCAACAATCACCCCCAAAATGTCCAACTCTGTTATAGCTTGACTGTGTCATTTAAATAAGAGAAAGAACAAATGAAAAGAAGGACAGTTAAATCAGAGATCATGACGAAGCAATTGAGAAGTTGTAATTTACCCATTTATATGCTGCAAAGTAGCAGAAATTTTTCCCACGTCGAGTCTAATGAAGCACGTACAGATCTTACCAGTTGCACTTATATTTCTAGGAGATGAAGAAAGAGGGTGAAACTTTGTTGCCTCGTGTATATCCTGCAGTAAATGAAAAGTTACTATGATGTCCCGTAGAGTTTTAAAAGCTCCACTGGTATAAAATGTTACGGAATACCTTGACAATTTCATCAGAAACAACACCAGAAAACTGACTAGAATCCTCTGTGCCTCCGGCACCGAGCATTCCCCGTGACAACCAATTCAACCACCCACGCGACTGATTCGATATAGGATCATCACTCTGTTCCTTTTCAGCGCCAGTGGCACCACCTGCTCCCATATTCACAGCCAATTCTGAACAAGCTTCCTGCATAATAAGATTCAACGCCCAAAGGCAAAAGGAAGATAAGGAAATGCCAGTGCTAGAACCTCAACTTATCTGTTATAAGGGGATAGGTATCTGAACAACCTTTGGCATCTCTTAAAAATGCAACAACAACAACCTAATTTACCGTACCTGCATCTCACCTTCTGCTGCAGACCGATAACTTAAGATATCATCAATGTCAGACTTCTTCTCCATTTCTTCCAGGCCCAAAAGAACTCCCTCATCGATTTTCTGCAGCCAGACGCATAAAGGACAACCATATTAGAAGACTAGCAATTTGACAAGAAAAACAGGCATTACATCAACTCATCTTCAAGTTTAAAAGACTACACATTGTCCTTCTCTAATCAGATGAGGAAGAGAAAATAATTGCCTTTTCTCTGCGTAGGAAATCTAACTTTATCTTGTAGAAGTTTATATACCTCCTGCGCATTGTCCTGTAATTTTTCACGAAACAAGTCTAAAAATTAAGCCGACTGCTTGAAAACATTGAAGGATTTTTTGTCTACTTATTCCATGAAACTGATATGTGATTAAGCATCATCAAACTTAGGATATAAAAAGATATCTAGAAAGTAAACATGAAGAGATGTCAAGATAGTACTTACATTCGCTGTCCTAGAAATCTCCATGAAGTTTTCCAAAGTTTCTTCCGTACTTCAGATATAATTGATTTTTGAGCGTAATGCCACCAGAGTCTCTGCCACCCTTGTGGTTTCCTTGATAAGGAACTGGAGCAGGGGCGATAGCGCCCATACCTAAACCATTATATTATTCTTTAATCAATAGTTCTTCAAACGTCACATAATGCCAGATAATAGACCCAAGTCCCCGAATAAAGTTTGGAAGGAGGAAAACCAAATGAAAGGCTTACCTCTCACGCAATTGGCTGGTCTGTAAGTAATCTAACAGAATAAGAATCTGCTGCAACTGAAATTCATTCAGAGTCATGACCTGCAATGCATAAGTGGAAGTTAAAATGCGTATCTTAGCTCTTAACCTAGAACAACAATTTCTGAGAACTAACCACATCAGTCAACTCAGCGCTGATAGAATACTGAGGTAGATCATCATAAAGCTCTCCAGATCGATTGACCTATGCAAAGAAATGCATCAGCGAAAGAAAAAAACTGCATATTTACGCACAGAACACAAATGCACCCCAAGTAATAGCTGACGCATAGACACCAATGCCTGATCTGTATGCATATTCTATCTTTAGTCAGATAGCTGCACTAGATAAAATGTCTATATGGAGCTGAGAGTGAACAATAATAGAACTGGCAGAAAAGCAAGCCATATCATTACTGGAACACTAATACAGAAGGATGTCATCAAAACTGCACTACTGGAATAGATAAATAAGTTCAGCCTGGAACTATGCGCTAGTTTATCACAAAAGGAATTAGCTTCCAAGACATAGACTAACATTAGTTAGAATGTCTACTAATTCCTAGGCCATTCCGAAAATAAAGAACAAGACTAACTACAGAAGATATAAGATAAAATTGTGCATCTCATTTTTAACATAACCCTCAAACTAAAGCATGCAACGCCCTGGAGCAGCAACAAAGCATTGATGATAACGACAGATGTTATAAGCACACAGAAAACTAATGACACTCTTTTAACTCCATTACCAATAGCGTTACACAAACATGGACTTGCTTCAATAAATAACCAAGTGTATCGCTTTGCACTCTCGCCTGGTACCAGTTGTCAAAACTTAGAAAGTCCATGTTTCCTTCATACATGTCGCAATAAATTTCCAAAGCTTCAACCTCCACACGTTTATTCACTTGCCCCCCTCTCATCCAACCAACTGATTTTCTGATATTCAACATAGCCATGTCAAGAGATATAAGGGTGAGCACATATGAACCACAGAACATGGCTATACCAAGAAAATATTAGTTAATGGAAGAAATAGGTAAAAACTATAGTAAGTAAAGATCCAGTTGGAAATAGTGGGAAATGTAATTTGAAACACATCTCCTTACCATAGAGTAAATCAAAGGTACAAGGAATCAACCACGAAAGTGTAATACATTTTTATTAAGTGCAAAAGAAGGTTTATCAAGAAATTACCCAACGGGGTTTTGCTTCGAAACTGTCAAACTTGAAAACCGCAATCCTAAAACAACTTGCTCCTGCAGACAGCAGTTTACAGTCAAACATATGAAAACACCAAACGATATTTCAAGTTGTAACTTTAGTGAATCCCGAGAAAGACTGAAAGAAATTCAGCATCATCCAGCTTATAAACTTGACGCTATCTAAATTTGTATCCCCCAAGATAAATAACTGCTCTCTCACGAGTGAACCAAGACTACATCACACTACCGATGTAAAAAGGAAAATACTGAATTGCAAGCCTATATTCTAGTAAACCAATTAAGCTGAAGAAGCTAGTAAACCAATTAAGCTGAAGAAGCAGGGGACTTACCGATTCAGATTGTGCATCCGAGTATACGACGTGAAAGTTTTTGATGGACAGTTGAATACTATCAAGAACCTAAACCAATAAAGAAGGAAAGTTAACTCAGTAGAAATACTATAAGGACACGATAACCCCATCCACAAGCAGGAAGATCAACACTTGCTCAGAAATTAAAACACATCATCAGACCGAACATAATATGAAAATTTTAAGATGCCTAAACTAAGGATCAACTAATTGCCTAAATAATAGATCACCTGATTGCCTAAATAATGGATAACCTGACTCACCTTGGCTGCAATATATGACGTAAACGAATTCCCTGCTGGACTGTCTGGAAAAGATTAAAAAAAAAAAAAAAATTGAAGGGGCTGGCCAAGTGTAACATAGGAGCAATCTCTAAAGACAAACTATTTAGTAGAAGAGGAAGTATATTGCTCACCGAAGACACGCTTGGACAATTTCGCCAGTTCTGCAGCAGCAAGCTTAGCTTTCTTACCAGCAAACTCTCTTTTCTCAACCACATCCGAACTCCACTGCAATAACCAATGAAAACTTTTAAGGTTAAGTGCAAACCCTTGTCATGTATAGTATACAAAAAAAAAAAAAGGATACTAGACAAGGAACAAAAAAATATAACCTCTTGATCACTCCGTTGTGTTGCGCTTATAAAGACATCTTCAAGCTTAATGATGATTGGCTCCCAGCCAAGCTTCTTCCATGGAACCTTAATGCTCAATTTCCCAACACGTCCTGTAAGAAGAACAAATAAAGAAATTAAAAATTAAAAGCATCAGCCTTTGTGACAAAAAAAAAGCCTATTATGTCAAACAAACCTTGCTTAAGAGAGATAGGCAGCTGCAAATAGTCAAACGCTTCAAGAATCAGCTCCACGTTCTCCAACAAGACTTCCTCTGCAGTTGCAAACCACGAATTGTAGGTAAAAATCATTCAATATCAATACAGAGATGTGGAGAGATCGAAAGAAGGAAGTGTAATTACCATTCCAAACAGTGATCTTGAGCTGCTCTCGCTGTATGTCTTTGATGTAACGACCTAAGTACCCTAACAAAAGCTTTTGCACAAGCCCTTCGAACATCTTTCTTTCAAACCTCTATTTCATTCTCCACAGATTCGAATCCGAGATTATCGAATTTTCTAAAATTCAGACGAGCCGAGAAGAGATCGTAGGGTTTTTACTCTGCGTCGAGACGGGGAAAGACGGTGTCTTTTTCTTCTCTAACAAGACGAATTTTTCAGTCGGTTATGTCCTCTCAACGCCGAACCGAACCAGACCAAACCTAACCGACACCATAGTGGTCTCTGGTCAGTGGTCACCGCAGCTAGGACGTTTAAAACACAGCGATCACCAATAAAACGCGTTTGTAAGAATTTTGAGCATTATATGGGCTGGGTTAAAGCAGAGCTTGGGACTTTAGTGGGCTTAACCAGGCTTATATTTTTACATATTCTGTTCGTGATGCTTCTTAATATTATTGTCGGCTGTCAAAGATCACTGTATTTGTTAAACTAATTTATAGATTTTGAACAATTTATTAATTTTAAACTAATCCACCAATAGAAAGAATATTGGAATTATATATTGGTTTTATTTATGTCTTAAAACTATAAAAATAAGTATTTTAAACATATTCAAAAATATATCTTAAAACTTCCAAAATAGTGTATTCAAAAAGTATATCTTAATCAATTTTTAGATGATTTTATATTAATTGAAAATTTTAATATAATTGTTGTTAAAATAATATGGAATATCATCTAAAACCATTAGATTTAAATTTTTATTTTTTAACTAAAAACTATAGATATTTGAAAACTTCAAAAACTCATAAAATTTTCCAATTTAACATATTTTCAATAACCGTGATTTCAAAATATATTGTAAAATTTCAAGTTTAATGATATTAGATTTTAAATATTTTTTAAAAAATTATTTTTTAATAACAATAATTTGATATTTTAAAAACAAATTATCACAAATGCTCAGTTGAATACATTCCAAGTTTCGAACCTGAATTAGCAAAAAATTCGGATAGTAATTCTAGACATGTAATTTTAGATAGGCTTTACCTTAATCTTAGTTGTTACCCAAAATTAGTTGTTCTGCTTTACACACACACACATAACAATCTCAAAACAACTTGTAAAGAAATTGTGGTAATGGAATATATTGTGCTACATGGTGATACTAGTATAAATCATTGTGCTACAAATCTTTGTATCTAGTTATCACTTTTAGAAGAACAGAAAAAAGGACAACAATTAAAAAAATGTTGTTAAATGCAAGACTTTGACATGCTATTTTCCAAATAATATTTATATATTTTCATACAATTTAGTTATATAATAAAGTTGATATTTAAATATAAATATAACGGATCACAAGCAAATATATGGATGAAAGTTTCTTTTTTTTTGCTTAAAATGAAAGTTTCTTAAGAAGTTTTCAAAGTATTTTATTTGAAAATTCCATTTTTCAATTTATTTCTTATTTCTATTGATAAGATACTCTATGATCGTATTTTCTAATTGACATGTTCTTATATTTTTTTTTTCATCAGCTGTCCATCTAAGCTAGATCAAGTGGTGGCGAACGAGCCGATACTCCGAAGAGCACCTCCGTCTGACGTATTCTTATATATGAAGCCAGTTTTCATACGTTTGCAACAATGTCACTCATACAATACATAGTTCAGTAAATCATTTATGCAAAACTTGACATGCTATTATCTAAAGCTAGCTAGTGTGTACCACATTTAAGTGCACGCAATCAATTTTTACCGAACTATTAATTAGTCATGAAACTCTAAACCTATGACTCATGGTCCTAAACTTGTAGAAAACTCTTTGTAATAGATCATATATAATATTAAATGAGTACAGCAACAAATCATATTTATACGTAGAAGGTATCAATCAAATATTCTAAAGATCGTAGACATTGTGACACCAAGATAATTTGAGCCCTATAAGATGTGTATATCACATGGGATGATTATTGATTCACAGTTGGATAATCTATTTGTATAATACCTAAACTGGATAGATTCTCACATACTGATTATAAAACGCTAAACATGATTTGGTATGATGTATCATTTTAATGCCGTAGTTTTTTTTTATTTAAAAAATCACGTCTAAAATATATAACGTTGTAAGATTGTATAAGCGTGAAATATCAATACCATTTATCACACCAGAGAGAATTAGACGAATTTGAAGTTGCGTGAGCACTTAATAATTTACATACACACACCATTTAGGTGACTAAAAATAAAAGATGCGTGCCTATTGCATGTCGCCTTCCAAAATTAATGTTTTTTTGTAGCTTACTAAAATTAATGTTTTTTTGTGTAAATGTTAAATTTCTAAATAACTAAAATTAATGTTCTCCATAATAACACGCGTTGCTTCATCATACGGACATTGTTTCTGTTCCGTACTAACTTAGCTTATTCTTATTGAACAGGGAAACAAAATTAGCTTACTAATTTATGAACCCTCCCGAGCTATAAGAGTTTATAGATTCCATGAAGCAACTGCTGGTATTGCACCTCGTGCATGATTTTGTAACCCTTTTTGTTTTTTGTAACTTTTTTAGGTTTCCGTATTCAAATAATAGGATTCTTGTGATGGAACGTCTAAGCATTTATATTAATTTAATTTTTACCCTTTTAATAAGTAGAAATATGGGTGCTGACAAAAAAAGTTAGAAATATGGGTATCCAATTTGCGAATATTAATAGATTTATAATCACGTGAACCAACATATATAATTATGAGGAAATGGTAAGAAATCTTCAACAATTCATATTTGTAGTCGACCTGGATTTTAATGAGATATTATTTTGTTAAATTAAGCAATTAAGAAAAAGAAATTGTTCGTAAAAAAAAATTAAGATATTTCGGTATTGAATTTTCAGCAGATATTGTATGTCTATATAGTGGTTAAATAGCTTATAGAAATATGTTTTGTCCGTATTTTTATGTTTTCGAACAGAGGATTATAGTAGTTTGGTTTGAGCTGGTTGTCGAGGGAATTATAAGTTCAGTTTCTAGGTCTTGTTGATCTTATTTTCAGAGGAGACCCTAAATTTTTTAGCTGTGAAGTTTGTTTCTGTAGTAACCGATATCAATAAATAATTTTGGTAAAGTGCGTTAACACCTTTACGTTTCGCTATTTAATGTAATTCCATTTTACTATTGTATTTATGTTTTATAAATATTGAAAATGGTTTTGAATGAACCTCTCTTAAATTTGTAGAATAAGATTCTATCTTTGGATTACTAAGCGAAACAATTTCTGCTTTTGCATAATTGTTTTTTTTTTGTGTGCACATTGCATCATTGGTTATACTTCCGTATATCTTCTTGTTACGTTCCATTTGATTAAAAGAAGGATTCAGTTTTACCTCATGCGTTCACACGATGTATCACTGCAATGCTATCAAGTTAAGATTGTTGACGGAATACCAATTGAATTTGCTTCATTTTTTTATCATGTGATTAAACTTGGATTAGGCTTTTGTTTTTATTTTTATTTTTATAACAAACTCATAATGAAATAACATAGGGAGGAAGGAATTAATAATTAAATCATATTTATTTATTTTTCATTTACGTTCGCTATATATGGAGACAAAAGAAAAGATAAACGAAATCGACGAGGTTGAAGAAAAGAAAGAGATAGCAAAATGGAATGGAAGAAATGGTACTTAGACGTGATTCTTGTGCCATTAGCTCTTGTTATGATGCTTTGTTACCACATCTACTTGTCCTTCATGGTTCGAACCCATCCCTTCTCCACCGTCCTCGGCGTTAACTCTCGCGGTCGCCGACTCTGGATTTCCGCTATGATCAAGGTTCTTTATATCCATCTCGATGGTGATCTTACCCAAATATATACAACCTTATTTCAAATATTATAGTAATCTCGTGATTCTCATCTTTACTGATTAGAGTTTTTGGAATGAGGAATAAACTAGTCTTGATTTTCAGCTTGAGATCATAATGCCGTAATCTCTTGCCAGCATGAATCTCTCAAAAAACAAAACAAAAAATATTAAAACAGAAAAAAAAAAAAAAGTGAGAGAGAAATGAGAATAGTTTCGCTCATTTAAGCTTTTGAGAAACTCATATGCCATTTTGACACTTTTTGATGGTTAGTGTTTTTTTAAATATTAATCTTTATTGTTTAGTAATAAAGAGAGTTTTTCTCCATTAATGATGCCCTTATAAGTGTAAAAAAAATTACAAAATAAAGTTGTAATAATTAATTATAAGCCAATATATTTATTGTTGTATAATTTTGGCAGGAGAATCAGAAGATGAACATATTAACGGTACAAACACTCCGTAACATAATAATGGGAGCTACACTGATGGCTACGACCTGCATCCTCCTCTGCGCCGGTTTAGCCGCAGTCATAAGCAGCACTTACAGCATCAAGAAGCCCCTAAACGACGCCGTTTATGGTGCTCATGGAGATGTCGCCATAGCCATCAAATACCTAACGATTCTCACAATCTTCATCTTCTCTTTCTTCTCTCATTCTCTCTCCATCCGCTTCCTCAACCAAGTCGCCATGCTCGTTAACATCCCTGACTTATACCCTAATCCCTCCGGTGACTTGCTCCTCACGTCTGAATACGTCAGTGAGTTGTTTGAAAAGGGTTTCTTTCTCAGCACGGTAGGGAACAGGTTGTTCTACGCAGGGTTTTCCCTGATGTTATGGATCTTTGGTCCCGTCCTCGTGTTCTTGAGCGTTTTGGTGATGGTGATTGCTCTTTATCACGTGGATTTTGTGTCATTCAGCAACAATGTAGAGAAACAACGTATAGTGGATTGTCCACGCGCCTCTGAGACTCCAAATGGTGGTGGTGATGATGCATAATACATTAATTTTCAAATGTAATAATGTGAAATTTTGGAAAACTCTATGAGAAATAACAAAATATAGCACTATACATTTTCAGATGTGAAACTAGTATACTAATCATCTCCTGAATAATTTAATATGGAGAATTTAAGCATCAATGCATGTGTTAACAAGGACTGAGTTCGAGTTTTATTATTTACTATAGTGAATCAGTACTGTAGATCGTGAATTTAAGAAAAAATAAAAGTCCTTTTGATTGGAATGTTCTAGTTAATGACTTTAAATAAGTAATTTAGAATACTTTTGGATTCTATTTTCTGATCTAAATAACTTTTTGTTTTTTTAAGATACATTTCCTAGTTTTTTCTTTTTAATTGTATTGTTGTAAAATATTTTAGCTTTTCAAGGGAATCGCAGATCAAAAGAAAAGAAAAGTTGTGCTGTATAAAAAATTGTCTTTACATCAGCTTTTCAAAAGCATATGAAGAAAAGTAAGAGAAAACAAAAGCATGAAAGAAGAGAAGAAGCATATTGTGTTGCTAGTAACCGGTAAAAGTTCTTTTTTCTTCTAAGTATGGTTGGTGAATGTTGAGGAATCATTTGTTACAGATTCATAGTATTAGTTATCAATTCAAGAATATAAATATATTGACAGTCTCCGGCTACCTTAGTTAGTCTTCTCTAGTTAAAGGATTTAGGTTATCATTAGCATATAATTGGTACTATATAACCTTCTATACAACTATTGACAGAGCTTAAGATCTCTCTTTTTTTTAGGCTTTGCTTTACTAGTCTCTTTTATTATTGCTGTCATAAAAAGTAAAAGGTTTAAAAAATGAGGACGTTACATTGACAAAGCAATTTTGATTTTGCTTAGCCATTAAGAAGCTTTTTATAACTTTAGTAAACAAGACAGAGTGTTATATAAAGAAGATGTCTATCACAACTTACTCTTCCCCTCTTCCTTTTTTTCCCACCAAATTTCATGTATAGAGAAAAAATGGATGGTCACACAGCTAAAGACACTGGTATGAAGAGAAGTACTTCTGAGTTGGCTCTACAAGAGTGTCTCACTAAGGTCTTGTCTTCTTCTACTTTATCAAGACAAGAATCTACAAGCCCTCTAAACCCTTCTTTTGATTCCATGAACCAGGTTAGTGTTTCTTCAGTTGTCACTGTTACTAGATCCACAGATTGTAGTAAGAGTCTTGGTATTCCTATCTGGTTGCAGGGTCACATTGGTGAGTTGAGATATAGTCATTTGTTAACTGACAGCTTGACTCCGACTGGAGGTTTACTTGATGCACAGTCCTCAATATGCGGTATGTGCAGGTCTCTTTGATTTGACTCCATGTGTTCTCTGTAACAAAGTGTTGTTGTAGTAATAATTTTCATTTGTATGGCTCTTATCTGCAAAGAAAACCTGTCAGCTGATAGTCCAGTGTCTGCTAATAAACCAGAGGTAAGGAGAGGAGCTCGGAGAACGGCGAGTGTATCTTCTCATGGTCACTCAGATGAAGAAGATGCAGAGACAGAAGCTGGCCAATCTGAAATAACCAATGATCCCAATGCTTTAAAACGTATTAGAAGGTATGTTGTTGCATATGGATACAAGTTAGATGTGAAACACCGTTTTAATTTACTTTCTTTTTCTGTGATGTGAACTCAGGATGTATTCAAACAGGGAATCAGCAAGGCGGTCAAGGAGAAGGAAGCAAGAACAGTTGGCAGATCTTGAATCTCAGGTTGATTCTTTGAAAGGAGAGAACTCAACATTGTATAAGCAGCTCATTGACGCAACACAGCTGTTTCGTAGTGCTGGAACAAATAACAGAATCCTCAAATCAGATGTTGAAACTCTCAGAATCAAGGTATCATCCAATCACTTGAACGACTTAATAATTGGAATGTGCTAATTTAAGTAGTGTGCAGGTGAAACTAGCAGAAGATTTGGTAGCTAGAGGGTCTCTCACTAGCAGCTTGAATCATCTTCTGCAAACACATCTAAGTCCATCACCACAGTCCATCAACAGTCTGCACTACACAGGAAGTACCTCACCTGCCATTACAGTCCAAAGCGACCAATCTATGTTCCCTGGAATCACACTTTCTGGACAGAACTCAAGCACTGGACTTGGTAATGTATCCAGCGAAGCTGTTAGCTGCGTCTCAGACATCTGGCCATGAGCCTCTTCTTTTCAATATGTAACGATCACTATGAAAATTTCATGTATGTGTTATAATGAAATCGACATATTCGTTATTGAGAACTCAAGTTTTGTTTGCAAGACTGCCTTTTGCTCCCTGTTACATTATACATCAACTTGAAGAAAAAAATGAAAACAATAAACATCAGATTTGTCTATAACATATACTTGTATTGCTTGAAATCCAGAAAATGTGAATATTGGGTTACAGATGTGCATGTATAAAATGTATAAAGACAATACATTACATTCCATTGATCATTACACTATACTTTCCAGCAATGTCTATAAGCTATCTGAGGAGATTCCAAAGGACCAATATGTGCGTTGTAACATGAGCAGACAAAACTTACATAGAAAAACCAACCTTAGTTGATTACAGGATCCATACCACTTGAAAGAGAAAAGTCCTTAGGCAAGGGGATATTTAACTCTGAGCAAACCAGCCTGATGATATTAGCCGTAACACCTCCCATAGACATCTTGTTGAGCGTTATTGCAATGGAAAATCGGTTTTCGATGTCACAGAAGCCTGTTGATCCTCCCAACCCCGAATGTCCAAAACCAACTAGAGACCCATCTTCTGAAGTGACACGCTTAAAACCAAGTCCAAACTTCCCATCAGGCAGTACTACGCCATTGTAATCTCCAGTACCCATAAAAGCATCATGGATCCTTGAGTTACTAAACATATTGCGAATATCTTGTTGATCATTGCTGCTGATCTCAGTTTTGCCAGCAGAACTGCTAGTATCATTGACTAGCCTGGCTAGACTTTCTGTACTTGACTCTCTGCCTTCATAGAGCCTCTTCTCTTTATGATCTTTTGTTTTAAGCTTCTCTGTAGCTGCCATCTCCTTACCCTTTCTCCTTTTCATTGTGTCGTTTATCGATGAGAATTTTGGAACGTGTGTGTGGCTGCCAAGTGGTGGCTGGGATAAAGAGGAATGTGGCGGTGGCACTAGACCGCCATCTGCTAAGGCTGCATAGTACCGAGCAAGTGCACGAGCCGAGCAATGTCCATTGGCGGCAGGGATTATAGCTCTTCGCACATTCAATGTGTTAAATAAGACCGGCAAGCTGCTAGCAATTTGCAAGATCTTCACAGGCTGAAATGTCGAAGGAAGCTCAGGCTGACTAGGAATGGACGGAAGCTTGTTTAGTTCGTCGGTGTCCAGCGTCAATGTAGCAAGCCGAGATTCAACACCTATAAAAATTAAGACGTCAGATAGTTCTTAATAAAGCTGGAAGCCTAAGTTACAACATTTGTTATTTACCTGGGGGAATACCAATGTACAGTTCTCCATCAATGTTTAGGGGTTTTACAATGGATTCTTCAAGGATCTCTTGAAATTTCTTTCCAGAAGCATACTGTTCAAGATTGAAAACAAGATTGACATCATCATAGTAGAGAGCCTTGCTTGTGTTTTAGGCTTTAAATAGACAGGCTAACAATAAATGACATGATTAGTTTACCTCAAGGATTCCACCACATAGCCATCCAAACGTGAGATAGTGATAAGACTGCTGACTGCCAGGCTCTGTTTCAGGTGTTGAATTAGCAATCCGTTTCAAACATTCATCCCAGTCACAAATAAGCAGAGGATTTTCTCCTATAGGGTCAAAGGCACTGTGCAGCCCAGCCGTATGGTTAAGCACATGATGGACCTGATACAAAAAACGGAGGGAGTCAAATGAAAAGTAATATCACATGATAGGTTGCGAATTGATTACATGACAGTGTAACTCCTTATACCTTTATGGTCTCTTTTCCATGTGATCCAAATCCTGGCCATATATCTCCTACAGTCTGGTCGAACTGGAGTTTTCTGCATCATTAAAAACTAAGCATTACTAACGTGTTACTAAGCATGTGTTGCGCAAACGAGATAATGAAATTAATAATGAGATCAATATGTAAGAATTGGAGCTGATTCGAAATCTCAAGTGCATGAAAATACTACATGAAAACTTTTGCAAGCTTGTAATGTTGGTACCCACCTATTGTCGACAAGCCAGTGTATCATGCCGGCAGTGACACCTTTTGTCACAGAGAAAACAGGAAATAAACTATCTGGTTGAACTGGACGAGGATCATATCTTCCAAGTACTCCAGCAGCAGTGTCAATAATGACTTTCCCATCTTTATATGCACATACCTACATATACATGCCCGAGTTATAACACATGTAGAAATATAACGAACGCTGCCTGCATGTCAGATGGTAAAACAGTGTTTCCCACCTGAATTCCAAGTATTTTCTGAATACTCCCAAGTTCAGTGAGCAGTTTCCTCAGTTTGGACTCTACATCGGAATGGACAGGCGAGTCATGTATCCAAGAAGCATCTACTGTTGGTCCTCGACTGATACTCCTGCAAAATCACATTATGGTCATACGAGATTATCACGAGGAGAAGATAAAATGAGCTGCAAAAACTCCAATGGGACTTACCCCAACAGGACAGATTCGGCAAATGGTCTCATGATGTCCAGATAAACGATGCGAACGTTCATAGTGGATGAAAGTCCTAAATAGTCGATAAGTAACAACAGTAAATTACTATGAATAAGCAAATTCCTTTGTAAAATAGTATGATTCACACACCATACCTCTGAGTAGATTAATGACCCTTGCAAAAATGACAATATCACCAGGAAATGCATCTACCTGCATCAAATGGTTTCAATTAGATAAACATGGCCACTAACAAGCCGTATACTTGAAAGAAATTTATGCTTACCGGATTGAAGCGTTTAACTTCTTTCGGGGTGAGCTGCATCTTTTCTTGTATAACTTTCATATTTTCCGTCCTTTGATCGTTCAAGGATTTCAGCGTTTTCTATAGAGAGAGATACTGTAAGAGCGGATCCACTAAAGTTACCCAAAAGAGAAAGCAAGGTTATGAAACGAAGAAGTAAATTTACTAACCAGAGCTTCATTTGATGGAGTTGAAGATCGGAAGAAGAGACTTGCCACACTCATTGCCTGATCTGGCAGATCGAGCCGCAGCTTCAGTCCCATTTCTGCAAAGGCAGACAAGAGCGCCACTTGGTCTCCCTGTTACATTAAGCAGTCAAAATCCAAACTATGACCTGCCTAAAATTTTACAAACATGTAATATTCACAAGACCAGAGCGTAATTGGTTCAGCTTTTTTTACTTTTTGCAGTTCATTCAACTATTTAAAACGCTTAAATTTTGTTGACGAACAGTTCCATCATTCTAATATCCCACAAAAAGATTTGGGTAAGCCAGGGTAAAGAAAGAGAGTGTGTTGCAGAAACTTTCACAAACCTCTGCCGATGCTAGAAACATTTTGGCTAGTGCTTGTTTCAAGGGATGTGAAAGTTTCTTCGTAAGCCCAAAATCAAGTAAAATAGGGCGATGTGGTGGTTCTTTACTAACAAGAAAATTTCCTGCAAAAAGATTACAGATATAATTCTTGTATATGAGAACTATATGTCTAAGCAAGCATGGTGGTTACAAGACATATGAAAATAAATGACAAACTCCAGACAGAAGTTTCTTGTCAAAGACTATACCTGGATGAGGGTCGCCGTTGAAGAACCCATCAACATATATCTGGTGGGCATATGCACGAGTGATCTCTTCAACGATCTTTTGTTTATCCACACCAGAAGCATCTAGAGATTCCACATCATTCAAGCGAATTCCATCCATGTACTCAAGAATGAGCACACTCTCAGACGACTGTCATTTAGGGAAAAGAGGTGTAAGACACAAGTGGCAGGAAAAGAATAAGGAATTAGCAGCTTTCAGCTTCTGGATTCATCAATTTGTAATGCTGCCTCTAAGTCTTCACTCATTATCTGAGACAATCTGTGTTACAGAGGGGCTACATTGGTCCACTACGCAATCTCTAAGCAATATGAAAGTTTTTATGTCCGTATACTTCAGAGTAAGAAAAGAGCACTAGAGATAAGAACCTGGATTATATCTGGAATTAAGACATCAACCCGATTGTCACTTCCAACTTCATCATTTGTCTTCTTGCACCTAAGATTTCTGGATACGGTTCTAGTATTTTCTACATGTTGAGAAACAGAACACAAATGGAAAAAAAAATCAGAAATGCAGTTATCAGTGACGTGCAAGCATGAAGCTCTAGGAAAGGTATTCAAACACACAAAATTCTGCCTATTTTTGCCATGTTATCTAGAACATGGCCATTTGAAAAATAAAAATAAAGTGTGACTAAATTGGTAAGATTATGCATAATCCAAAATCAAAAAATTGACAACCTAACTACCCAAGAAAGTTGAACAGAGATGAATATAAATCCAGCAACGTCTATCTCAGAATCACTATCCCATCTCAAGCACTTGATCATAGAAGGCGATGAAAAGCTTTAGTGAAAATTTAAGACTATTCACTATCTATCCAAGTGAAGCATACCAGCTTCAATGTTGAAGTCTAGTTCTCTTGGAGCTTCCTTGCACCATTCATCTATCATAGGGTTAAAATTGTACTGTGGTTCTGCCCAAGCAATCCAGTCAACAATGGACTTTGCATTCTTCAAGTCCTGTTAAGAAACGATTAGAGAAAAAGAGTTGGGAAAAAAAAATTCAACTCTAATTTGAAAGGCTTCAAAACAAAACAAAGATCAGACCTCCAAAATAATCGCTTTAATGCCATTGTGCTGAACTTTAACAACCACATCCTGGCCATTAGCTAGAGTAGCACGATGAACCTGTGCTATCTACAAAACCGAGAGCTCACTATCAAAAAAAAAAACTATGCAAGTTGTGGCTTGAAGATACACGTGCTACACAGGCAGAAGCAGCTTCAGGATATTACCGAAGCAGTTGCCAAAGGTTCGTCAGAAAAATCAGTAAACAAAACTTCCATGGAATGCCCAAGTTCTCTTTCAATGGTTCGACAAACCTGAGAAAGAATGCACATATAGAGCATT
This sequence comes from Brassica nigra, assembly GCA_016432835.1. Taxonomy (NCBI): domain Eukaryota; kingdom Viridiplantae; phylum Streptophyta; class Magnoliopsida; order Brassicales; family Brassicaceae; genus Brassica; species Brassica nigra. Next base: position 5,777,622 of record CM028247.1, on the reverse strand, counting down.
CACATATCAGAGAACTTCAAAATTAGATTACATTGGTAAGGTAACCATTTCCTTTAGGTAGATTAACAACCTCTTGCAAAGGGCGAGGAGGTAGAGAGTCCTGCAACTGAGTGAGAAGAGTAATATAAGCCTGAGGAAGAACATCAGCACGGGTGGATAGATACTGCCCCATCTTCACCCACAGCCCTTCCAACTCCACAATCAAATTCAACACTCGCTTGGCATTACGATCATGAGCTTTCTCCCACAAAGCAGGGACTTTAGACTTCTTAATCCACTTCTCTCTCTGCTGAACACTCTTCACTCACCCACACAACAATAAAGATACAACCTTTCAATACACTAAACGATCAAAACAAGAGAAATCAAAAGCTTTACCTTATAATCAAGGTAAATGATTATAGCTAAAGAGAAGACTTTCATCCTCCTTCTGTAAATGTTTCCCCAACCCATTGACACTCTCTGTAAACTCACTAAGAGTCTAAGGAAAAACGATAAGACACAATCCACCGCTACTGACCACCACCGATTATTCTACAGAACCAAATCACAAAAGAGAGATCTTTTCGATTACAAATTCGCAAATTACAAATTACCCAGATCGTGAAATTGAGAAATTGGAAAAACAAAAAAAAAAGTTACCTGGAATGAACCAGAAGTGTTTCTGCGAAATTGAGAGTTCCGCATATAAGAAAATGGAATCAGATTCGCTCAATTAGAATACTCAAACGTTTTTGATTTATCCTTTTGGTAAAAGTAGGTGACAGCTTTAACGTAAGAGCTTGACAAAAAAAAAACGCGTCATGCTTTAATTTTTTTCTGGCGTTGAGTGTTGTTGAGAGGATACGAAAAGTAAAACGAAAGAGCCCCCGGGAAGCAATGAATCTAGAACCGCAGATTCTTATGGGACCCACGCAGATTCTTTATTTGGGCCTTTTTGTTTTCATACCTTACGGCCCATTAGCTCATGTTTTAGTGATCCTAAATGGGTCACGTAAATCAGCTCCTTTCTGACCTACGTTCACCTAATCCATACCAATCACGAAAGATGCGTTTGCTAGCTACCCACATCATCTAAACCGCACATACAACTGAATGTGTGTTTGTTGATCATGTCATCAAACGTATCCAAACATTAATCTACGTAAAATATGTATGGTATACGTCATGTCAAAATTTACTAGGAAAGTAGCAAAAAAATTTTTTTTTTTTAAAAGCTACTATATATGTCAACTGATTCAGTTCGTTATATTTGATCAAAAATGATCATTTCGTTATTATCCTGTTGTGTATATGATTAGATATTTTTAGAGATTTAAAATATATTAACTGAAAGTTAAATACAATTAAATTTTTTAATATATAGTCTCTGTTCTTAGAACTGAAAGTAATTGCATGTTTACTCAGATTAGTAATATTAGCTACTGTTATGAAAAAACTTGGCAATTCAATATTTGTAAGTTGTAACCGTATACCGGCTTACATGTCAACCACTATTTCATGCAGTGCAACACGGACTGCTTAATAGAGGACAAAAAAATTATGTTCAGTTAAGTGATCAAGAAACATCTTTCAGAACATGTCATATATATCAGATATATAAATGTAGCTAATAACTCAGTTTTGGAAGCATTAAACTATACAGAAACATGGTTTCATCAATTCCACACCTTCTCCTCCTTCTCTTCACTGTACTTTCTCATACTTCTAGCCTTGAAGATGATCTCTCGAATGAACAACCAAACGGTTTCTTCTTACCCTTCGAATCCAACCTCTACGTTGAGATCACCATTGGTACCCCAACGCGAAACTTCAACCTCAAGCTAGACTCTTCTACACATCTCACATTCCTAGAATGCGACCCTTGCGATGACGATGAACACCAATGCTCCCTCTCCGACACAACCCGTCGATACGACGGCAAATCCTCGACCACTTTCTCACCAATCTCCTGCACCAACTCTTCTCTATGTCCTCTCCTCTCACCTAACGCCACTAGCCATGACAACACAACAACAACAAGAACAACAACGTCTCTGTCTCTTCTTTGCACTCCTTCCAGTTCCTGTCGCTACGATGTCTCTTCTTTCAGCGCTGGCTACCTCGTTTCCGACACCCTCCAGTTGACTTCTTCCATCACCGACCAAGAAAACTCTCTCTCCATAGTTCGTGGGTTTGTCTTTGGCTGCGGGACTAGCAATCGTGTGACGCCGGAGGATGACGGAGGCGGCGTTGACGGGAGAGTGAGTCTGACCACTCATCATTTATCACTCCTTTCTCAGCTTCGCGTCACGAGATTTTCTCACTGTTTATGGCCTTCCTCCGCCGGCTCGCGTAACTACATTCGTCTAGGATCAGCGGCTGAGTTCGGTGGCGATATGATGTTGGTTCCGATGTTAGATACGACGGAGACGAACTCTTACTCGTATCACATTCCTCTCCTCGGGATCAGTCTTGAGGAACAGAGGTATAAATATATATAAGGATTTTTTTATTATATTATTTCGTTAAATGTAGGTTCATTAACCTAAAGTTTCAATTAAATTTCAAAACATTACTAATTTTTAGCTTCGTTAGCTACATTTTTATGCAAACGCTGAAGTTAACGTTTGAGACTACCAAGCCTCTTTTCCTTCTTTCTAACTGTCCGTTACATGTTTCACAAACACTTTTTCTAAATAGAATGAGAAGCAACGAGACTAATACAATGGCAGTAGACATTGGCACGTACTATACGCGTCTGGAGGCATCTCTTTACGAGAAGGTGAAGGAAGAGTTAATGACGCAGATTGGACCAACGGTTGCATATGAAGTGAACGAACTAATGTGTTTCACAACCGAGGTTGGCTTAGAGATAGATTCATTACCCATAGTCACTTTACATTTCCAAGGGTTCAACTTCACGATCTCAAACAAAGGACTTTATCTCCGAGACAGCCCTTCTTCTTTCTGCACGGCTTTGATCAGATCGACCATGGAGGATGAGGAGCAGAATGTGCTTGGAGCATCAGGACTTGTTGATTATGTAGTTGGCTATGACACTTCAGATAGGGTGCTTGCCTTCCAACAAAGAGATTGTTTGGCCGATTTTGTTGATGGTATTTAGTAGTCTTATTGAGTTTTAATTAGTCTCTTTATAACATATATGATTTTGTTTTTCTAAATATTTGCAATAGACTGTGGTTTTTATCATTCCCATAGCATAATTTAGACATTATCATGACAAGACATTGGTGAATACTTTATTACCCATCTAGTGTGCACGTGACTATAAATTGGCACAAAATAAAGACTATAAAAATTTCATAAATATCGAAGTTGAAACTTGAAAAAAATGTGGAAGCTCTGACCAACTAATTTGCCCTCTCCTTTTGTAACGATTCTCCTTGCATGCAGATGAAGTTTTTCAACATCCTCTGCTTCTCTGACAACACTGTTTCATTCTTTTTTTCTTTAAATGCATCTAACCGTTAAAAATTACTTGATATTTTGGGTGTATGCATAAAAATTAAAATAGACATTATTTTCTAAAAAGTAACATTAAAAATATAAATCAAAATTAGTTCAACCAATCATTAAAAATAAGTATATCATTGGTCAAACAGTTTTATATAAAACTAAAATTACTATAAAATATCAAAACAACATCTATTTTGAAACATCTAAAACTCTCCAAAAGATCATCTATTTTGGAACGGATGGAGTATTATCTATCGAACTGTACTAATAACATAAAAAGTATTACATTGCTGCGGAAAATATATCGGACTTTGATAGAAGATAGGCGAAAGTTCTTCAGTTAAACAGATAATTAGAGTGTTGAGTTGTAGAATAAAAAGCTAAAAACTCTTCGATGCTCATATCAGTATCTTGACCATGAGATTTTGGTCAGGAAACAGGAAAAAGAACAGGAAGATACAATATAAAAGAGAGGATTATATTCTACACCGGCCAAAATACGTGGTCCGGAGTGTATTTTTGAAACCTTTCAGGACTTGTTTCTCTGATGAAAGCTTGTGTACAGGTTTACTTACGTACTAGAGATGGGAGTACATGGGACCTCTAGACGAAAAATCACTATTTTGTTTTCACATGAAATATTTAGCCTGTTGCTCAAAAAAATTATTTAGCCTAGAAGAAAATATGTTTCGTGTAATTTAAAGATGCAATGGCACTTGTGAAGTTTAGTTAACGATTAAGGCTTAGCGCAGAGAAATACTTCAGAGCCATTGACAGGGAGGTCAGAAACACCTGGACTTCAAGGAGGCATTTGAAGCTATTCAGCGGCTTAATGTCTCTCTCGTTGGGATAGTAAATTAATCTCACCTGCAAGTTTGGAATTCTTGTTGTCCCTCTCTGTTTTTTTTTTCTTTTGCCGGAGAGGCACATAACTAAGATTCACTTTCTGTAAACCTTCTATCATTTTAATGAAATTAACAGTTAAACAAAACAAAAAAAATACTTCAAACTAAAATGGTCCATTAATGCTAATAAATAATATTTCTAGAATATGTTGCTCAAGGGCCATATTAACAACTCACGAAATAATTTAACAAGTTAAAATAAGAGAGAATTTAGTTTTATCACAAGTTTGATATCATTTTTTATATTTCTTTTTTTTTAAGATAAATATTTTTATAAATGTTTGAAAATTGTGATTAAAAGTAGGTCTGCGACGGATCCGGATATCCGGGATATTCGGGATACCTGGATCCGGATCCGTACCCGCCGGATCCGTGATTTTAGTATCCGGATCCGGATCCGTGCCTTCCGGATATCCGAGGTTCGGATATCCGTCTAGATATCATGATATCCGCGAGTATCCGGATTCGATCCGATCCGCCAAAATAATTAAAATAAATAAATAAAAATATTTTTAAAATAAAAAAAAATCTATAAATATTACATAAATTAAATATTTTTACAAAATTTATAAATGTATTTACATATATAATATTATTAAAATTAAATGTAACATTATAAGATTAATTTTATGTATAAATATTAATAAATGAACTATAATTATTAATAAAATTTTAAATTTAATATATTTATAAAAATTGGATCTGATCCGGATATCCGACCTAAAATCCAGATATCCGGATCCGACATTTTACTATCCGATCCGATCCGCATTCTAGATATCCTATTTTTGGAGCGGATCCGATCGGATCTCGATCCGAATCGGATCTCGGATCGGATCCGATCTCGGATCGGATCGGATTAGATTAACAGCCCTATTAAATTAGATTAACTATTAAATGATTTAAAATAAATAATAATTATAAAATATTTATATTAGTTTATAAACATAATCTTACTCTTTATACACTAGACGTTAACCAATAAACTAAACTCTAAATCGTAATATAATAATATTTACGATTAAATATATTTTTCAAAAATGGTAGGCAACTTAAAGTATTTTAAACAATTTCCCTTAAAACAACAAATCACATCTCTAGCAAATGATGAAAAGTCGTTTCAATTTTTTTTTTATCTTTGCTTTGAAGCTCAGATATTAGTATTACATGACCCGACCAATATACATGCAAGGAGATAAGGGCGGTGCATTGTTGGCGGGCGGCCGCCATACCTTTTATGTTCCATTTCTGGTTTTCCATTTATTTATCAAGCTTTATCTTATATACATGTTAACATGTATATAACAAATGTTAAAGTTCTGAGATAGAATGTTCATTCTAAAATATTAGCCGTTTAATGCTAAGCCATGCTAGTGCCCTAACATTCCTGCTTTTATGTCAACGTTAACTAAACATATGTATTATGTTATGTGTTATACATATATATGTAGCCAAATCTTCTTAAATGAAAGTAAAACTATATTTACTGATCTTTATCATATCGACCAATCAACCAAACGAACCCACTAATACCAAAACACCAGTTAATTTATGCTAATATTCTTTGAGCAGTAAGGAATGTCACTAGACCCAGTGTAATCCAGTCTTTGAAGTCAAGTCCTCTCTATAAAGGAATTATTCGATAAAATTTCTAATTGTAATTATTGTTTCAATTATTATTTTTGACCAAAAGACCATTGTTTCCATTCTGTGTTTTCAATAAATGTGAGGATTGCGTAAGAATAACTGCCAATACACCTTATATATGCACATTATACGTAGACATTTAGATACATGGATATCTAGAACATTGTTGACAAAACTTTTTTACTGTTTGCAGAAATCTGTAAAATGAAGTACAGCTCTCAATATCTAATCCATATCTGCCATGTTTCTTTTTATATTCTCCCTATACGATTATCTTGCTTTTTATATAGCATATAAGCCAATCACCACTAATGCAAATAATTCTCTGGTTTTCAATATTTCTCCAAAGGAGTAAAAAATTTATTTGGTTTAAAGCAGTGGGACCAATGTGCCAACCATCATATACCCTCTCCCTTTCTATGAGGTTTCTTTCACAAAATTACATTAATAATATTGAATTCTCATTGATGTGTTGATATTAATCTGTATGAAGTATTAAACTGTTTACAAATTCCATGTATGAGATACGGGTAGATCAAATTACAAAGTTTTTAAACTTAAGACTCACCTGTTAATTCGATCCTGAAATTTGGGTCTTAAGATTATTTATGGGAGTTAATAATGTGTTTTGTCCACATATCTTTCTGGGACAAAGGCAGGAATGACAAATGGGTTTTCTTTTAACGATATAGCATTGTTTGGATTCGAAAATCTAAAATTAAGTTTTTAGTGAACTGCTCGAACAATCCATGTATGTTGATGTTAATATTCTCTATATTCGTTGACTGCTCCGAATAAATTAAGCTAAATAACCATCTAATAAGTTAGGTTGAGGGAATCGATTGATATAAAGATTTTGAGAAGTCTACAAGATTTTGTGAGTGGATGGTGGAAAGGCCGTGCGGTGAGAAGAGGCCGAGTCTTTTGACATAATAACATAATTGGCTTTATGTTGAGCACTAGAGCCACTTGCTTTACGAATCTTTGGCTGATTGTCGAATATTTTATATCACCATATATGTAAATGCATATTATATTGGACCGGATACGTTGTGCAGTTAATTACATGTCTCTCTCTTATAAATACTTCCTTCCATTCCACTCTCTAAACCCATCACAAACATACTCTTATTGAGGTTTGATGGACATGCGTGCCCACCGGAGTAGAATTGCATGAAGTGGAGTAGAGTATAATGCAGCCAAGGATGACTTGCCGGAGGTTGTTCGTCGTGCATAAAAATATTGACGATGATGAACATATATTCTGGCAAGTTGTCCTTCGGCTACATTTTGCTCTCTTCTACTCATGCAAACTCTCCATGTGATATTTTACTTCTAATATCATCCTTTCAAATCGACGATGTAAAATTTACTGACAAAGCCTTGGTATTAATCAGAAGTCCAGCATCGGTATGATGGTATATTTATACATTTTTATTAATGGTTAGTTTTATTCTTGTGAAACTTAACAAAACCAGGGACGAGGGGTTCTTTGTTTCTTTTTACAACTTCTTGAAGACACATTTGCAAAAGGACAAATTTCATCTATATAATTGAGCCAGAGATTTTATGACGCATTTGCATATAGAGTTCTATAACGCACATCTTAATGAACTCAGTCCGCCACATGGATTTGAGCTTCATATATATATATATATATATATATATATATATATATATATATATATATATATATATATTAAACAACTTGTTTCGTGGACTTAAGATTAGTGGACAAAAGGTTTGGCTTTTTTCTGTCTGTTTCTTTTCATCATATAGTCACACTATTAACAACATATGATCCTCTTGCATGTTTTTGACGAGCCAAAACAAAACCCTTTAGGCATACAAAATACAAATAGGACAATTCCAAATATTAAGGGAACGAGCCTGCTTGCATTGGCCATCCTATCACTACATACGTTTAGAATGTCGCAACGTACAGATTATAGCAAAAACATAGTGCAAAAGTGCTAGGTTGTTGTTGGATCTCTCCGCTCCAGATCTCCAATACATGTAGTTTATCTGGAAGCATACATTGTCAATTATGATTTCATAACCTTCTAATATATATCCGCAGGTTGTTTTCTTGGTTATAAACTCAGATGTGATATTACGTAGCAATCCAGGAAATTATATAAAGGCAATGAAAAAGGAGAAAGACGTGGAATATGTTGAAACAAGCGTTGTCGGTTTTGGGAATCTAAGAGCACAATCATCGCGGTTAATTGAGGTGTTTCTTCCCTTAATTTTAGATTAAAAGATAATTAAAAAAAGGAAGAAAGACAAGGAGACGGGTGTTTGGTCGTCTGGTGAGAAAACGGTTCCTGATGGACGCGTGTCGAGAGGAGAGAGGCACTTGGTTCGGTCACGCGTTTTACGCGTGAGAAGTCGTCTTTCTCTCTCTCTCTCTCTCGAACTCTCGAATCCTCTCTCCGAAAGCGATTTGAATGGCGATTTCAATGTTCTGGTTTTGATCGGTTGAACTCGGTTGGTTCTCGTCCTTCTGTCTCTCGGTGTGTCTCCTCGACGGCGACGGTCGTCCTTCTATCTCACGGTGTGTCTCCTCGACGGCGACGGAGGTTTGGATCGGTGGCTCGGCTCGAAATGAAAGGTAAAAATCCTTGAACTTTTGGAGTCTTTTGTCTCATGCATGTGATTGAACTTTCTCAAACTTGTACTGATCGTAATCTCCTTGTTTAATTTTTGGTTTGTTCGATTTGTTGTGTCGGATGGCGAGGGAGCTCTAGTCGACGGTGACGAGCTGTTTCTCGGTGGTGACGGATCTGTTTCGCGGTGTCTCACCTTGAATCGAAGGTATTGTCTCCAGTTTTTAAAAATTCAATTAATTTTCATGGATCAAAATTCACTTATTAAATCGTTATGAGAAAGATAGGTTGAAAATCATTGATCAAATTAGATTTGTTCAAGATAAATTGATAAAAATTAAATGATCAAAATTAATTGAGCAAATTAATTCGTCGGACTTGTGTGTTTGCACCAATGTTGTTCGTATATGACATTTAATCTCTTTGTGTGTTTATGTTTCAGGCTGTGTGGTTCCACGGTACAAGAGGAGGGATGCTCAAAGCAGAGGAGTACGAAGATGAGCGTGTTACAGGTAAATGTCTCCTCTCTTGAATTTATTGTGCTCTTTAATGTCGAGCTAGGTTTGGTTAGTTTCAAATTGTAGTTGTGTTAGTAATAAATAGGTTGTTGGTTAGATAGAAAAAGTTCTGAAGTGTGATGAATGTGGTAGGTTGATGTCATGTTAATGGTTAATGTCGAGTTAGGTACTTGATTTCATGTATTTAAGTTAGTCTTTCTCTCTCCTGTCTCAAACATTGTGCTTCTTCTCTTCCTCCTATCTTTTCTACATTCTTCTTCTCTTCTATCTTCCTTCGTGATGGATTCCAATCCATACTCTGAGTACTGGCTTTGTTGATTTCCTAATGAGTCAACAAGGTGTCTCTGTCCCATCTCTTCCTTCGCTTGTAACTGACGCTACACAAGGTGTCTCTTTCTCATCTCTGTCCCAACCTGAAGAGAGTCCTGCGGCTGCTAAGGAACCACGCAGGATGTGGACGATCGAAGATAGCGCCCTCATCAGCCTGGCTAAAACAAGCAAAGATCCAGTCGTCGCAAATGAGCAACGCTCAGGGCATTCTGGAAAAGGATAGCCGCTACTTTGCGGCTAGTCCAAACATTTCAGCCATCAACATAGAGGAGGAGGTCACTGCAAGCAGCGTTGGCACAAGATCAACGATGGAGTCAACAAATTTTGTGGGGCTTATGCAGCAGCAACTAGGGAGAAGAGTAGTGGCCAAAACGAAGATGATGTTCTCACTAAAGCTCGCGAGATCTACTTGAACAACCATGGAAAAAAATTTAGCTTTGAGCATTGTTGGAGAGAGCTTAGGCGTGATCAAAAATGGTGTGAGGTTGCTACATCTAGAAATGAGGGAAGCTCGAAGAGGAGGAAGCTAGATGAAGGTTCACAGTCTGAGAGCTCACAACCACCTGAAACAATGACGGAAGAGGTGCGTCCCATGGGTGTTAAGGCAGCGAAAGGGAAGAAGAAGAAGGGTTTCGATGGGAAGGAAACTGTGTCACAGATTCAGGCATTATGCGAGCTCAAACAGCAAGACTTTCAGTCCAAGGAAAGGCTTTCAAAAATGAAGATACTTGACAGGTTACTTGGAAAGAAAGATGGCTTAGATGAGTTCGAGGATCGTCTTAAGAAAAAGCTCATAGAGGAGTTATTTTAGGGTTATGTGTGTTGTTTGAACTTGTTGTGTTTTAAAAGTAGTTGGTGTCCGAATATTTAGAGTACTTGGTGTTTGAACTTGTTGTGCTTTAAGCTCATATGTGATATGTTTTATTTTATCTTGTTGTTGTTGTTGTTTCTCTGCTTTTTGGACTTGTTGATTATAAATGTGTTTCCTCTATTGCATGATCACGGACACAAGTTAAGATGGAAGTTGATTTTTGGTCTTTCTTTCTTTGCAGGCCTCAGCATTGGACACAAGTGAAGACAAGACAGTGAGACATGTGAGCTTTTGTCTACATGTATCACGGACACAAGTGAAGACAAGGAGAGACATGTGAGGTTTTGTCGGACACAGCAATGGGGATCACGGACAAGTCATGGCTTGGTTGTATTGTTTTGCAAAGAATATGTTGTTGTATTATTTTTTAAAAACGAACAAGTATATATAAAGACATTGTGAGAGGTTTACTTTCTTACACTCATATCTCAAGTTCTTTCTTTTTCTTCTCTCAAGCATCATCAACTTCTCAAGCTCACTTTCTTCCCTATCTTTTCTCAAATAAAATCAAAAGTATCATCTCAATCTCAAAAGTATCATCATCGACTTCTCAAGCATCATAACTGTCACAATGTTTTTTTAAAATCTCAAAAGCTCACTTTCTCTATTTCATTCATCACAAGTTTTTTTAAAAAAATTAAATATTCACTTTCTCTATTTTATTTCATCACAAGTTTTTTTAAAAAAATTAAATATTCACTTTCTCTATTTTATTTCATCACAAGTTTTTTTTAAAAAATTAAATATTCACTTTCTCTATTTTATTTCATCATAAGTTTTTTTTAAACAATCAAAAATTAACTTACCCTATATTTCATTTCATCATAAGTTTTTTTTTAAAAATCAAAAAATAACTTTCTCGAATATTTATGATGTCTTCTTCTTCTTCTTCTGAAAACACTTTAGATGATATTCTAAATGATACTTATGATGAGTTTGTTGATCAAGCCATTGAAAATTTGACCATTCAAATTGAAAAAGAAGAACGAAGAACAAGAAGAAAACCCCGAGCTTATATCGAAAGACAACGAGAAGATGGGCATATTCGTCTATGGAACGATTATTTCAGTGATACCGGACGTATCCTCATGACTTGTTCCGACGCTTTTAATGAACAAGCCATTGTTCCTGAAGATTGTTCAACAACTCTCCACCCATGTTCAATATTTTCGGCAAACGGAAGATGGTCTCGGAAGGAGAAGTCTCTCTCCACTTCAAAAATGTACCGCCGCCCTTCGGTCTTGGCGTATGGTTCAGCAGCTGATGCCGCCGAATACCTCCGCTCGGTGCAACAACAACTCGGTTATGTGTTGAATATTTTGTGGATGGAATAATAAATTTGTTCGGTGAAGAGTACTTAAGAAGACCAACAATGGCGGATCTTCAACGCCTACTTTATGTTGAGAGTATCGTGGCTTTCCGGATGATTGGAAGCATTGACTGTATGCATCGGGAGTGGAAGAATTGTCCCACTGCCTGAAAGGGCAATATTCTCGGTTCGATAAACCAACAATCGCTTTGGAGGCGGTTCCTTCCTACGATCTCTCGATATGGCATGCATTCTTTGGATCACCGTACATTAAATGATATCAATGTTCTTGAACGCTCACCGGTTTTGATGACATAATAAACGGTCAAGCTCCAAATGTTACTTTCTCATGGGGAAATGAGTACCATATGGCTTACTATCTCACCGATGGTATATATCCAAATGGTCAACTTTATCCAATCTATATCTATGCCACAAGTACCGAAGCAGTTCTATTTGCTCAACATCAAGAAGCTGCCCGAAAGATGTAACGTGCTTTTGGAGTCTTGCAAGCTCGGTTTGCCATTGTTAAACATCCCGCAAGTTTTGGATAAAACAAATTGGAAAGATTATGCGAGCATGTATCATACTCCATAATATGATAGTGGAAGACGAACGAGATAGCTACGCCAAAACATGGAAGACTTCCAAGAACAAGAAGACCACGGAAGTTTACAGGTCCATCCCTCGAATCCTCCAAATACTTCAAATATGGAACACATGATGAATGTTCAACAACAATTCGTAGACAACCGTGATCGACAACTGAAAGATGATTTGGTTCAACATATATGGCAACGATTTGGAGGTGATGAAGCCGACAACTGATCTCGATGTTTGTTTTAATAAAGTCTTTTTAATTTTAATTATCTTTGTTTTATGTTTTTATTTAAAAATCAATGTTTAAAATGTTATATTTAGTTATGTCTTATTTAATAAAAAAAATTTCAAAAATTTATAAAATTGAATAATAAAATTTTTAATTCAAGAACCCCAAAGTAAGAAACTAGCAATGGAGATGATCAAAATCTCAAGTTTCTTGATTAAGTCTCTTGGTGCACTTTTTCTTTAAACATGATTAAAAAATTGATCAAGATACCCTTAATGGGTATGTGGGATAATTGTGCTCTAAGGTACTGGTGGGCCGACAAAAGTAAACATGTAATAAAGATTTGAAAGATTTTGGTCAGGCAATCATAAACTCAAATCTTTGTACGCATTTTAACACTGACACTCATCATCGCCTTCCTCTTTTAAATGTATCAGCTTTTTAGTTACGTGTGTTATCATCATGTTCCTATCGTATCCTCTCTTCTTTTTGTTGTTTACTTGCATAATCTGCTGTGCATATAAAGAGCCGGATAGGACAAGAACAAAACGCAACCGTTTACCAGGACAGGCAAAGCCCACACTTCTTCATTCCAGACTATACTATTACTAGTTTAACCTTATGTCTGTTTCTATCTAGATTGTTTCCTTTTTTTTGTCACATCTATCTAGATTGTTTCCCATCCCTCTAAAAGAGGTATTGTTACAAAGAACCTATTTCTTGATGACTTGATCTACGAACCTAAAACTACAAACTTCTAGTATAAGTTATACATTTTGAACGTTAGACCTATGCTATCTTGAACATTTTTCCTAAGATAAAAATAGTTATATACAGAGAAATAGGTAAAACTTGTTATAGAATATCGTGACAAGTACAGCGAAGAGGAAGATCAATGCATCTTTTTGGCACGTTACTACTAGTGTCGAATATTACTTTCGTCTCTACTAACGTTTAATAGTGGACTCATACGGTCATATACCACACACTCTTTCTTTATTTCAGTCGACAATTTGTTTTTGTTTTTACGTGTAAACTGAGTTTCCACACACACACACAAACAAGTTTGTTTACGCGTCGACCGATAGGCACATATGCATTTTACGTATAATTCTTTTTCTACGGGGACAAATGACACTTGAGATTCACGATGATCGTGACCAGGCCTGTGTCAAAGGAGAAGCAACTAGCACCAAAAACAATTGAATTTGAGATATAATTGCACTGTTGCCGCTGCTGAATTTGTCGGGTCTATCATGTTCTCCACTAAGTAAACAAACACACACACACATTTATATATATAATCAATTAATTATTCATGAAAAGTGGTCTATATAAAATTCAAAGATTGATTAGGGAAGCGGGGAATTGATGAAATATATGAGAACAATATGATGAAAGAGGGGGTCTTACCCAAAATGGATATGGCCATGAAAAGATTCGGCTTAATAGATATATCGAATATGTAAGATAACATTAACTTAATGCACGAAAGGCTGCGATTGATTGATTCCCTCCCCTCTTGCGTTACTTTTATTTAACAAGTTGACTACTTGACACGCAGCGTGACGACACATGAAAATCAGTATTATTATACAAGATACTAGCAATTGGTAGGTCACATACTCGATGATATGTAGCCGAAAGAGAAAATGTAAAAATGCGTGTAGCAGTCATCATATCTTATTAGCATTTTTTAGCCATAAATAGTTGATGCTCTTGATTTGATTTTTCTCTTCTCATTAAACTCTAGATTGTTCTTTCTTTTTGTTTGTTGACATTAATGATTAATTTCACATTATGTTGTAACTTTAAAATTTCGACCTTAATGGACTATCTTAGGTCCATAAGAATTATAGACCTTATCCAGTTATCTCCACTAGCCCCAGTTTTATCATTGACATCAACACTGGACCCTATGCATCATGGTCCATGGCTAGACATAATTGTATGACATTTCTCTCTGGCTATACAAGTACAAGTCATTCTAAACATACAGTATTGTATTCTTGAATTGACATTGAGAGAAATAGAAAGAGGTAAAAAAATATAATTGTATGTAGTTAGAGCCCTCAAATTTGGAATACAAATTCTTTTTTTTTTTATATCATTTTTGAGAAACCAATTAACCGAAGCTTGAAATTAAATATAGCGGAAGTCTCAAGGTCTTAATGTTTCTACGTTAGGTCTGGATTTTAGTTCCTAATAACAGTGAATTGGAAAAAATAAGTTTATAAGAGATATTCAGCATGTCGTAAGGAGTACCATCATAAATGGATCTCATATAGTGATATGATATAATCAAATGTGGATCCACGTTTATCATTGTTTGTATAGCATAACTAATCAGTGTCAATTTTTTTTAAAAAAAAAAGCAAGTTAAAAAAAAAAAAAAATCTAGTGTATGAAAATGTAGAGGCCATATTAAGCCCACTCATAGCTGAGCCCAAAACAAAACACTATTCGTTAAGGGCCACGGCCCACCATAAGCAAGAACCCTAATTTTACTCAAACGTGCCCAGAACGAACAACTCAGCTCATGATGTCGATAGCGTCATCTGCAATATCCAGGATCAGGTACGCAAATTTCGATTCTTTCAGAATCATCATTTCTCCTCAAAGCCTTATACTGATATGGAATACATGCATATATGTAAATCTACGTTTCAGCTAAGATCAGAAGCCATTTGTGTACGAATCGTGTGAATGTGTGTTTTCTAATTCGATGCGTATGCGATAAGGTGGAGGAACAAATCAATCGCGATTGTGTTCGTACGCAATCTTCCAGATCAGAAAGTCGTATTCTTTTTTGCAAGCTTTGGTGCCCTGCTTATCTGATTAATCCATGACTGTAAGTTTTTTTGCAGTTTCTCCTTGTAGTTATGTTTATACAAAAAAGTGTTAAAACTTTTGCTGATTCGGATGCAGCTTCTCATCTCTTGTGGGGAAGTTTCGTCTTCTCAAATCACTGTACTTCGCTTACTCAACCAAAGCGTTGACTTTTTATTCGACAATGTCTCTAGGATCCTTGCTCCTGTTTTCACCAACCTAAGGTGACTTGATTTGATTCATTCATTCGTTTTTACATGACAAGTCTCTGTTTGCTGATTCTCTGGTTTAATGGGATTTGCAGGGATTTTGAAATGCGTCTTTCTTGTATTGAGCGTCCTCAGTTCACTCCTGGTGACCATTCTTATTTGTCCACTCAGAATTGGATTTCTGATAAAAAGGGTTATGACCATAAGGGAGACCCTGAAGCTAACTTCAATGCATTGGATTCGATCTTGAAAAGTAGTTTGGACCGTCTCGCTTCTTTAAGGTTTATAGCTTCACCAGTGCATTTCATGGTTTTGTATCACTGGCTATTTTTTACTTGCGGAGGGAAGTCTAAAACTTGCTCTTTCTTGTAGGGAGAGTGTATGTCGGACAAAGAGCCTCAGATACGATGAATCTATAGCTATCCACGCTTCTATAATGAGGGATCTCTGTTTACAAGGGAAGCTGGACGCTGCTCTCTGGCTACGGAAGAAGTTGATGCAGAGTGGGTTTATTCCAGGTTTGGTCACACACAATCATCTTTTGAATGGGTTGTGTAAGTTAGGTAGTATCGACAAGGCGGATGGGCTTGTTAGAGAGATGTGGGAGATGGGTCCTTCTCCCAACTGTGTTTCTTATAACACTTATATCAAGGGTCTTTGCAGTGTTAACAATGTAGATAAAGCTCTGTATCTCTTCAGCACTATGAATAAATACGGTGTTAAGCCAAATAGAGTGACTTGCAACATACTGGTCCATGCACTTTGCCAGAAAGGTCTTATGGGTAACACAAAGCTTCTTGAAGAGATTTTAGATAGTAGCCAGGCGAATGCACCCTTGGATATAGTCACTTGCACCATTCTGATGGATAGTTGTTTCAAGAATGGGGATGTGGTGCAAGCCCTTGGGGTTTGGAAGGAGATGTCGGAGAAAAATGTCCCTGCTGATTCAGTTGTGTACAACGTCCTTATTCGTGGTTTATGTTCGAGTGGAAACATGGTAGATGCTTATGGGCTCATGTGTGACATGGTGAAGAAAGGAATGAATCCTGATGTTTTCACTTACAATACTCTCATAAGCGCCTTGTGCAAAGAGGGAAAGTTTGATGAGGCATGTGGTATCCATGGTACCATGCAACGAGCTGGTGTTGCTCCTGATCAGATCTCATACAAAGTTATCATTCAAGGTCTATGTATGTACGGAGATGTTGCTAGGGCGAACGAGTTCCTTTTGAGCATGCTAAAGAGTTCTCTGCTTCCGGAGGTTCTGCTATGGAATGTGGTGATTGATGGTTATGGAAGATGTGGAGACACTAGCAGCGCTTTATCTGTTCGAAATCTAATGCTTTCTTACGGCGTTAAACCAAATATTTACACAAACAATGCTTTGATTCATGGGTATGTGAAAGGGGGAAGATTCATCGATGCATGCCAGTTTAAAGATCAAATGCGATCTACCAATGTCTATCCAAATACTACAACGTATAATCTGCTACTAGGTGCTGCTTGTACATTCGGTAACTTGAAGTTGGCTTTTCAGTTGTATGATGAAATGATGAAAAGGAGATGTCAACCTGATATGATTACTTATACCGAGCTGATTAGAGGGTTCTGTTGGAAGGGTCGGTTGAAGGAGGCAGAAGAACTTTTGTTGAGACTGCAGGCGTCTGGTATAACATTGGATCATGTTCCGTTTTGGATACTCATGAGGAAATACACCAAGTTGAGGCGACTAGACGAGGCGTATCTAGCTTATAAAAAATGGCTATTGACGAGGAGCGGCGGAGGAGTTGCTTGTCCGAGCAGGCTAAATCACGTGCATCCAGAACAGAAGCAGTAGTGTGCTACTTGAAACAAGAGACAGCAAGTTTATCATCATTTGCCTTTCAGGTAGTTGTTCTCACGTGGACACTTGAGCTATGTTCAGTTTCTTTCGAATATGGTCAGACCATTAGATTGTTGAAGATATCCATCTTGACTCCTGATGCATAGAGAATCTGAGACGAGGAAGGAACACTTAAGCTGTGTAGCTTATGTTGGTGCTATGTTGGTGAAGTGACTGAGATTTACAGAATGCCTCACGCCTTTAACATGCAAGGAAACCTCATTTGGTATTCCTCTTTTTACTATTCTTAAGAATCAATTGATATGTTTTCTTTAAATCCCTCATAGATTAAAGTTACATTCAGGTTTTGATGGATGTTTTTGGCTTTAGGGGCACACAGGGCTGTTCCCCAATATACTTTCTTGTAAGAAACTTGAAAAGCATTTCATTGTAAGAACAATATGAATCACTTTCAAGCATCATCTTGGCTTATGGCATTACATTTTTAAACTTATTAAGATTGGTTCATTTACATTGTACAACAAGATGCCAATGTAAACTCCCCATTCTCTTGCCTTGATAGATCATTAATTTCAAACTCTCTGTGAATACTATCCCAAAAAATTAAAGTTGAGAAAGAATCTGGTGTTACAACAACAATAAGATGTTCACTAACAAAAAGAAGACCCAATTCAAGAAACATATGCAATGCGTCTGAAAACGGCTCTGAAAGTCTGTCCTCCATTCCTTGCAACTTTCTGTCCTTCCTCAGTAGCACTGCACAGAAGCTCAACTACAGGATCCGAATCAAGCTCTTCTTGTGTCAAAGACTCAAACATCGGATGTTTATCCAAGCAAGACCTCATCCACTCACCAAGCTCCTCAACATCAGTGATCGTGTATATAATCCCACCAGCTCTAAGAACGTAAGCATACTCATCCAGCAAATCAATGCTAATCACTCTCCTCCTGTGATTCTTCTCCTTGAAATGTGGATCGGGAAAGAGGAAAAACATCTTGGAAAGCTGTCCTTTCTCAAAGTAATTCGGAATGTACTTCATCGAGTTCGTCCTAACAACAGAGATGTTCTCGTACTGTCCACCCGAGCTCGTCCTCCTCAACGCCAAGATCCGTTCCTTGACGTACTCCGTCACTTTGTCCCTCAGCTCCATACCGATCATCAGCGTATCAGGGAAGAGCGTTGCGAGGGAGATGAGAAGACCGCCAAACCCACATCCGATATCAGCAAACTCAACCTTCTTGGAGACTTCTTTGTTGTTGGCTCCAACGAACTTGGGGAAGTGAAGCGAAAAGTCGACATGAGATGGAGAGATGGGGATGGGGAAGTGAGAGTCACTGAGTGGGTTGCTATGAGCTCTTGCTCTGTAGAAACGCTTACGAGGAAGCCCTGTCGACTTGCTGAAGGTTGGTTTCGTTTCGCTCTCCATAATCACTTATTACACAGACAAAAAGACAAGAGATACAATGAGGGACATAACAAAACATAACAGTCTTATACGAAACATATGTTTTGTTCTAAAGATCTGATCTAAGCTTAAACACTGCGAAATAAGTAAACTTTGAATAAACCCAGGACGAGTCTGCAAAGACTAGTAAAACCCTAAACGCTAAATTTCTAAAGTCTCTGTTCATGGAGAAGATCGAGAGCAGGCATGCCTAAGAGAAAAACCAGAAGCCTAGGTTCATAGTTTACACTATACAGCACGAACACAAAAGAAAAAAAAAAGGTGTAAGTAAGTAGATTACCTGATTCAATCTGCACCTGGAAACAAAACCTCGAGCTCGTTGTTCTTCGTAATCAAATCTCCGAGAGAGACGCAGATAGACTAAAGAAGAGCTTAAGCTACGTATTAGGGTTCTCATGCTTTAAATGGGCCCAAATTAAAATCTCTATTAATGGGCTATAAGCCCATTACGATCTAAGATAACGATCTGTTATTTTAGTTTGATTTAACGCGCGCAATTCTCACATAATGTTTTCTTTTTTTAATTTATCGTGTAATTAAATGTAACTTATGTAATACAAAGTCTTGTGGAGAAGAGTAGATTTAAGGACCATTGTGTCTTGAACGTCTCCCGCTGTGATTCCCTCTGAAACCACCACCACCACCACCACCAGACTTTGACGTTTGAGCATTACCACCACCACCACCACCACCATGACCATGCTTCAATGGCACAACTGTGTCCATATACATCAATCTCCCTGGCCAATGCCTCTTCTCTTTTGGAAGCCTACGCAGCTGCTGCACCCAAAACGCAACGTATTCTCCTTCTGGATCATAGCTCTGTGCCTGAAACAAAACCAAAACACACAATTTCAGTCTCTTCTTCCTCTTCTTCACATCATTTGCTTATAAGGATGTTGATAAGTTACTTACTTGCTTGGGAATGCTGAAGTACCGGTCTTCTCTTGGATCATTTCCAACTCCTTCAATGGTCAAAAACGGAGTCTTTCATCATCTTTGTGTATGAATTATATAAAACAAAGTGTGTTCCTCGAGTGGCGTGAGTAGAGTAGTACCTGCTCCATAGGTCCAGTTTCCGTAATTAGAACACGGATCATAGTCTAATAGACATGTCTCAAACCATTCCGCACCCATCCTCCAGTCCAACCCCATGTCCCTCACAAGAAACGAACAAACAATCTGCACATCATCGATGAATGAATGAACCATCATCAATGAGAACGAACAAAGAGAGAAACTAATCCTAAATTTTCACCTGTCTGCCACGATTTGACATGAAACCTGTAGTGGATAACTCCTTCATGTTTGCATCTATTATAGGATACCTATGCAACGATTCATGAACAATCACTATAAAGCCTCCAAGCATTGAGAAAAATATTCACTGATATAATCAGAGACATATACACACCCGGTCTTGCCATCTCTCCAAGACTCAAACAGCTTCTTATCTTGACTCCATTTCCCTTGCACATTTCTCGGACCACCTACGAATAAAATATATGCTAATTAAAGTTCACTGTAAGCACTTAGACTAGTCTGGTAAGCAAGCATCATTACCTAGATGGAACAAGGAGTTGCCACACTTAATCGAAAGAAACCTAAAGTAATCCCTCCATATTAACTCAAACAACACCCTGCAAACATATATCACAAATCAATTGAGAGGTTTAAACGAAGGACTAGGAGTAAAGACATTACCAGTATGTTGAGTTGTTTGCTATTCTTTCTCTTTCATATCTTTGAACCTGAATATATTATTCAACTACCACGTAAGTGAAAAACTGCTTATATGTTTTGGGACTTTGGATAAAAGGTTTGAAATGATCTGACCTCTTCGTAGATAAAGCGAGGAGAGATACACCCAAAGGCAAGCCACGGAGAGAATTTAGTAGAGTAATCAGGTCCCAGCATTCCGTTCCTCGTCTCTTTGTATACTTTCAAAAGATCCTACATGCAAAAAGAGACATAAAACATTATGTACAAGCGCCACTGTAGATGCAGGAGAGCTCAAGATTTGATCTTGCCTTCTTCCAAAAGTACTCAAAAACTCTGCCTACTCCAGCACTTTCACCACCCACGAATCGCATTCCTCTGGTCACCTGTTTCAACATACGTACAAAGACTAAATAACAAAGAATGTTTTCTCTTCTTTTTTTTTACTTCATTTTCTCTCTTGTTTACCTAAAGAGATTCTCAGAGAAACTTACCTCTTGTGGCTCAATTCCAAGTTGACTAAGAGTTGGAACATCTCCCCAATTATCAACAGAAGGTGTTGGCCCAAGAGAAATTGGGATGCGAGTGGAGCTTCTGACCCTACACTTGGCTTCCACTGACTGCAAACGAAAACAAGCATCAATATGTTATGATGCGTCATTGATCTCATTCTCAGTTACTCAATAATTAGGTAAAATGCCTCCTCCTTATCCACAGTTACTACCACAAAACATTGTACTAGATATCTTAAATCCTTTTTTTTTTTGACAAGAAAGACACCAACCAAAAACAGGAATCACACCTTACGAAACTGAGTGTAGATATCAGGCAAATCAAGAACGTCAAATGGAAGATCATCTATGTGGTACATTGTGCTTCCCCAGATGAGCTCAAGCTTAGTTCCATTTCCAACCCCTTTTAAAGCCCGATCCACGAGCCTTTCAACCTGTAGCTCCTCGCTGCACGTTTCTTTATGAGCATATACCTATAGACATACGATAAAAAAATCCTCATTTTTTATCAGTCACCATGTCCCACAGATAACAAGCACACAGAACAGAAATGCTTAACTGTATGAGCTTGGAAATCTTTGGCAAGAGAAGGAAGAATGTCTTCAGGTTTACCACTCCGAATCAGAAGATTCAATCCTCTTTTCATCAGATTCTTTCTCAAATCAACCAAACACTCCATAAGAAAACCACCTCTCAGAGCTACAAACATCACAACACAACACACAAATGTAAAAAAAAACAAAAAAAAGAAAAATAGAATGAACAGATCAAACAAAAAAAACGATCATTTTCATTACCTCCGGTTTTAGGGAAGTCGAAGAAATGAGTAGTGAGAAAGAGACGAGGATCGAGACAGTAAACAGGCAAAAGGGTATCAGAGGAAGACCAAGCTCTGTACAACGCTTCGTTGTCAAGCACTCTGAGATCGTTCCTAAACCACAGAATCGCCACTCCTTTGCCGTTTCTCTTCGCTGAAGAAGGCAATGCGTATCTCTCAAACGTTTTCACGGCGACGGAGTCCATCTCTTCTCCGTCGAGACCTGGAACACGGTATATATTGCCGTTCATTTTCGCGGCGGAGCAGAAGAACAGAGAAGAGACGGGTTTCTTAGAGAGATGGTGAAGGCTGAACCTGCGAAGTGGGTGTGAGAGAGGAGACGAGAGCGACGAAGCCGCCATTCGCGGGGATGCTTTGTAAAGTGTAAAGTCGTCTCCTTTTTTTTTTTTCCTCCATGAGTTGTGGAGTTGACACGTGGCGGTTCTTGGTGAAGTGTGTCGTGGCGGATGTTTAGCCTTTTGTCTGAATCTGGTGGAGTTGCGTCGGTCTGTACTTGTCACAATTATGATTGAGGACGATGGTCACGTGCATTTAAAAACTATCACGTGATATGACCTTTTTACAATTATTGGGCTTAAGTTTGAGAAATAAGATGGGCCTTCTTTGCTTTAGTAATTTTATGTATTTATTATGTCTCTTTAGTCTTTAGATAATTAAAAAAAAAAGTTTCTTTTTGTCTTTAGAATTGAAAGTACATATTTTTAAAACCACTATCGACAAAAATAAAATAAATAAAAAATAACCATTATAGTATTAAGAATTTTAATGAAAAAGCATAGTACTCCCTGTGAATTTTCAAAATCAATGCATTTCCCTGCATACTTTATGTGGAAAAATCTGATTATCGTATATATTGATGGATATAGTTTAAAATGAATAAGTATAATGAAAATGTAACTTAGTGAAAATCAGAAATAGTATAATACTTCCAGTCGAATCTTTAGGATGGCATGCCCGAATGTTATGCGAGACCTAATTATGCAGGAATATTTGCTACATTAGTGGCCAAAGGAGTCATGAAACGACAATTATACTTTGTTAATTATTAGTTTTATGCCTTTAATATTTGGTCTAACATATATAGTAATCTTACAATTCACAGAATATATTTTAGATAGATAGATGCGCTTCTTATATTAATTATGTTCCCGCATCTCTACATTTTCAAATAGGTAATGCCAATTCTCAAAAAAAAAAAAAAAAATTCAAATAGGTAAGACTGATTTTTTTATTTTTTCATCAGATTTTTTATATCAAACACTGAAAGACAAACTGAAAATAATAGTGTGAGTTTTACAAAAGCAGTATTACGTAATTAATTTTAAAAAGTTACTACAATTCTAGGCATCGGAGAAAATTAATCGAGTGTAACTTATAAATGCATTTAATTCTCAAAAAAAAACTTATAAATGCATTCGACCGATGACGCATACGGTTTGCGTGTTAGTGCACTAATACAATCATCGGTTGGGCTATATAGCTATGATAGAATAATAGTAAGTATTGTAAAAGATCCATATTTTGGAAAAATATTTTGTTTCAAAAAGATATATATTTTGTGTTTTCTATGAAAAAATTGCAAACTTTAAAAAAATTAATTAGTTTTATTAGATTACTATTGGCTAAAAGTTATTGAAAATTGAAAATTACAGAAAACGATAAATTTATTATAGTGATTTAATGAATTTTCTTAATATGTGTGAAAACACTAAAAAGTCTATCTTTAAAAAAGAGAGGGAGTATATGTTAGGGAAGTGTGTGCTGAATTGCCTAGCGTCGAATAACTCATACTTTATAAGAATTAACATAAGAGATAGAGATTCGCCTACCATTATTGTATGCGTGGTTCTCTTAATTCGTGATTCCCCCACCATTAGGGCTATTGTCCATAGTTTTTTAATACTGATTTGTCGCTTAAAAGATGAGTGAGTGAATTGGATTATAATGTTTAATCACGAAAAGTGTGCTTATAATTGGTAGAATCAGAAAGGATGCTAAAGTAACGTTAACCGTCGAATTTAAGATAGAAAAATATTGTATGCATAATGACATGACATTATGGAATAATACATATTTTAAAATGAATGTTTTATTGAAATATCTAGATAAGAGCATCTGTATTAATAATCTACCAACAGAAAATTATGTTGATATCTATATTATTATTTATGAAGTGATTTAATTTATTTGTTACATTCTCCAAAAATTTAGGTAATTTTGCTTATTTGTCATTATTTATTACTTATTTGTCATATTATCCATAATTTAAGGTAATTTGTTTATTTTTATGTTTTTAATAATTTTACTTTTGATTATTTGTCATATTTTCCATAATTTAGGTTAATATTTATATTATTTTGATTATTTCTTATGTTTTATTGGTTTTTTAGAAGCTTATGCGTTATTTTTTCCACGGTTTTAAGTTTAGTCATTAGTTTTAATTAATTAGTTTTAACAATTTTAGTGATTATTTAATTACTTTTCATTATATTCAGGATAATTATTAATTTTAAACAATAATTTTATAGATATGTAATCTTAGTTAATAAGGTTTTAGTTAAATAGAAGTATATTTTTAATTATTGTAGATTTTGTTGATAAGTGTTACTATCAACTCCTATGAATAGGAACTTCATATGAAATCCAATTAATTTGATATTCGTATGAATCATCGGAAAAAAAAATGTTCAGTCATCTATATTATTATTTGACGAAGAGGAATTTGTTTTCTAAGCTTTACTGATAATTGGTAATTATGATTTTATTTGTAGATTTATACTTTTATGTGATTTTTAAAAAATATTAATAGAACTTTGTTAAGTTATTGTAATGACGATTTTTTACAAGTGGGATTTGGTGACATAAGAAATAAAAAAAATTGTAAGTAATAAGCCACTATCTATACTGCGTTGTAATAAAAAATAAATTATATCTTATAATTAATTCGTTATTTAAAATTAATTAAATAATTTAGATTGAAATTAAAAAATATATTAAAATTTGAATTAGTTGAATATATATTAGTGCAGACCATTATCTAGTATAATGTTATACATGTAAACACAAATTAATATTAAAATTTTATTATTAGAAATTTTTTTGGCGTGAATCTAATACTTTACTTTATAAAATTTTGCTTGATAATTATAAACAATTTATTTTAGTCATGTTCAAAAGAATACAAGTTTGTCTTGATGTGATAGAGCCTCTCACCACGGCTCTATAAAAACAGTTCTACACACACCTCTCTTCAATAAAAAAAAACCATCGCATACTCTCTCTTTCTTTCATCTCTCATCTCTCTCAAGAAGATCATGTCAGGCGTGTGGGTGTTCAAGAACGGAGTGATAAGGCTTGTGGAGAACCCTAACCAGTCAGGAGGCGACACACATAGCCGGAGGAAAGTGATGGTCTATTTACCGACAGGAGAAGTGATCTCATCTTACTCGACGCTCGAGCAGATCCTCCGGAGTCTTGGATGGGAGAGGTACTTCGGTGGCGGCGACACAGATCTTCTCCAATTCCACAAACGCTCATCCATTGATCTCATCTCTCTCCCTAAAGATTTCACCAAATTCAGCTCCGTTTACATGTACGATATTGTCGTCAAGAACCCTAATTACTTCCACGTCCGAGACTCCAATTAAAGCTTTTTCTCTTTTGTGTTTGTGTGTGTGTGTTTTAGTTGTTTTTAATTGAATGTGTGTTGGGTTTTGTTTTAGTTGCATGTGCATGTTTTATCTGTTGTCGACGTTGAGAGTTGTGTAACTGTGTATGTAATTGTGCTTTAATGAAAGTTGAGATTAATAAGAAAGTTTGGTTTAGGAAGAACTCTATTATAACAGTATTTAAATTCATTAATCGAACTCTATCACAACAGTATTTAAATTCATTAATCGTATCAGGCACTCCACTGTTATTGAAAAATATGCTCGTTTTCTCAGTGGATCGCAAATGCTTTTCTATATTAATCCAAAATTCAAATTCATGGATGAATTTTTTTTCTTTTCGTGTACGAACTGATTACGGTTTTGATAGACTGTATGTCAATAGATTTCTAAGCCGTAGCAAAAATCCATGGAATCAACTATCATTTAAAAAGTTAAACATTGTCATGTCATGTGAATATGTGATCGAGTAACATAACATTAGCCTGTGTCATATTAGAAATTACCATCGCAAACTCATGTTCATCTTCCGTACAACTTTGATACCACCAAAATTAGGGACCCCATGGGGCATTGGATCATTGGTGGTATATATATTGATGGAATATTTTAGGGACCCCATGGGGCATTGGATATTAATGTATCATGATTCTTGATTCTTAGGAAATATATCGGAGTGGCACTTTAACTTTGGGTTGTCTGATCTTCACTATTGAGGTCTCTTAATTGATCTCCGGATACAAGTTAGAGCTATATTATCATTTGTTGTTTTTGGGATAAAATATCATTTATTTGTTTTTACTAGCTAGAAACGCATAAGATCTGTTTGGCTTTCGTGCTAGAGCGTGGAAGAGACAGTACGCACAAAACGTTTGCAGTGGTTGTGTCAGTCTCTCAGTGATGAGCATGTTACCAAGCAGCTTACACATTGTATGAAGAAAAAGGCCTATCAAGGGGAAGAAATGATGAGACATCATTTGCAAGAAGTAGAACATTCAAAATTTCGAAGAATTTGAAAGATAAATCATATGCATTTTTTTTTGTAAATATTGCGCACCCGACTGTAAATATTTATAAGTTGGACTACAATATGGACAAAGATATGTCGACAGTAGGTCCTGCTTTACATCCCAACATTCATAACGTCATGACTTTGTACCCGAAACAATGCATGGAGATGCCTGTAATGATGTACCTTATTGATTTAACCAATTAGTCTATATGATTTGCAATCACATCGTTGACGAGGCTTGTCAAAAAGACATCCCACATAAACGTAAGCAATAGAACACAGTGGCTCACGTGAAGAACGCAATGTCAGTTTCTTGGTGAACCTACGGGAATCCGAAACGTGTCTAAAGGGACATTGCTTTGAGCAACACTTCCCACTCTCGAGGAGTACTGCTCACGTGGCCAGAGCTTTGATATCGTCGACATGCACACAAAATCGTTATGTAGTAGACATGTATGTATTGGCGTGTGACAAGTACTGGTACACTGTAGAAGGAAAAAATGTCAGCAGCATTTATTGGTGAGTGACATTGATTTGCGGAAAATTCTGACGTATTGTCGACATGGCATGCCGTAGTCCATAAGAGAATAGAGCGAAGCTAAAATTTAGGTCACTCTGAGAAACTAGTTTAGGAGACATCACATCTTGTTCTGCCGTCATAATTAAAAGTGTACTGCATAGACGATTGGACATGTCATTACCAAAACATTATTCAGTCAGTTTCTATTTTATTTATACATTTTACATCAGCAATCGATACTACGTTCATACGTTTGAATATTAATTAGCCTGTCCTGATAGGTTAGGACATCATTATTGGTGGTCCTCGGTTGAAGTCCCTTAGCGGAAAATTCCTTAACTTTTAACTAAAAACGCTAAGGGACTTCCCTTAAATAAGGACAGGCTAAGAGACTTAGCGTTTTTAGTTAAAAGTTAAAGGACTTTCCGCTAAGAGACTTCAACCGAGGACCACCAATAATGATGACCTTATGAACGAGGGCGACAGGAGAAAAGCAGATCATATAAGAGAATTGCATCTAAACCACCATTCATCATTTTCTGTTTTTAAAATTTATTCTGTAGGAGATCTGGATGAATTCAGATTTTTTTTTTTGTTTTTTATTTTCTAAAAAACAGATTTTCTGTATGCAGTGCACTATACATGTGATTGATGTTCACCCATTTTCTTTTATTGACCGATCAATGATTTTATTACAAATTATTAATATATTTAATATTCTTCTATAAATAATTTTTTTATATTCTATTTTACTTAAAGCTTTTACAATACAAAAAACCTCATTGTCTACTTATCTCTTTTTTTATTATCGTCATATAAGTTTAACATTTATCTAAATTATTTATATGATGTGTGTGTTTTAATTATATATATATATATTAATGGAAGATAGTCGTTTTTGGTTAATTACTAATATTTTCATATTTTAATTTTAAAAATACAGTAACATGACTTTAGTACAATATTTATTGTTATTTATGCATTGTATTTGTATTTTACGTATTTATTATAATTTTATTTGTCAAAATATATAATTTAATTTCTAAATTGTTTTATCATTATAAATTGTAATCAGTGGAAAATCAGACCGGACCGGTGGATCAAACCGGTTGAACCATGACTCTTTCTTCTAACATGTTATGGATTGTGTTAAAAATCGGATTTGAGTTGAACCGGTAAACCCGATCAAAAATCAGCAAAACTCGATAAAAGAGATGGCCCAATTCAATATTAAAATCTGGATTTCTAAAATTCAGTTTAAAAATCAAAATTTTTAAAAGAAATCACTAAAATTTCATATTGTTTTCTAATATCTATCTAAAAATTAGTTTCATCATATTTTTATATCAGTTTTAAAAATTTTATTTTATTTTCTTATCATTTTGGATTCGAACAATGATGTAAAATTGTATAATAATTTTGTTGTTATACTTATATAAATATTTTCTTAATTTAAAACGCGGTTGGACCGGTCTCACCATTAATCTAGCTATAATTTCGAGTTAATATACAGTGCAGTTTTCAAAACATTGACTGTAATAAACTGTTTGATATGCATGATCTATCTTTTTTTTCATATGATCTTATTTGATATGCACAATCTGTTTGATATACACCAATTAAACTGCTTTTACCATTCGAAGCCACTAGATTGTATCTTTAGTCGCAATAAAGCATCAATTTAATCTGATGGAATGTGATTTTATTGATATCTGTTTAATTTGAAATGTTTTTTTTTGTGAGAAATGGCATGTTTAATTTGAAATGTTAGGGTAATGGAATTTTAATTTAGTCTGTCCAAATTAAAAGTGTAATGCATAGACGATACAAAAAAGTCCAAATTTTAAAGTTACAAAAAGAATTTTATTTTAGTAGCTCTTTATTTTTTATACAAGCGTAATGTTTAATTAATAATATAGAGCGTGATTAATTATCTGGTTGAATATTATATATAATATATAATGTCATATACATAAGGAACCAACTAATATGATGTTGAACAATGACGATTTTTTTTTTATCAAAAAAAAATTATGTATGGATCATCGTCATCTTTAATCTTAGGCTCTTAGTTAATTATGGAATTTAAAACAAAACCCTATACATCTCTTTTTTTTTTGAGAAATTAAAACCCTATACATCTTTCAATCGGAAATTTATATAAATTATTGTAGAACAAGTTTTCAAATTACTACTCACTTTTTGTAACACTATCTCTATCTGAATGAGAGGATCATCTATCTATTCCATCGAATAGTTTTGGATTATAGCCTTTAGAAAAGACAACGTAAAACAGAAAAACAAAAATCAAAGATTATCGACTTCGTCCAGAAAGGAAAGCATCACAAAATGAAAGAGAGGGAATTTTTTTTTTAAAGAGAAAGGGAAATTTACTAACATAACACAGTTAGGGTATAGATTTATGAAAACTGTAACCCACATAGGTCGGTTTATATTACTAGAAGGATAAGGAAAATAAGCTTTCTTTTTCAACAAGGAACATATATATAACTTGCATAAACCTCGGCTCCTTCGGATTATTCCAACCCATATAAACGTCTTCTTAAATCTCTCAAATTCATCAAAGTCAAACATAGCTGAATCTCAAGACACGTACAGTCTCCAGTTTTCGTCAGAGTTTTTGATTTTAGGGTTAAAGGTTTTGGTTTCCTTACGTGAATAATCAATTTTTTAAACCCTAAGAGGAAAAAAAAAAGGATGACAAATTTTCTGATGCTTCCAGATGATTTGGTATTAAATTGTTTAGCACGCGTCTCAAGACTAGATTCCCAATTCTCTTATTAGTCTTCAAGAGATTCCGATTTCTCCTTGCTTCCAAAAACCTTTACCAGACCCGAACCCTCTCTTAGGCCGCACCGAGAGTTGTCTATGGTCCCGGTTTCATCTCCTAATCCTCCACTTGCTCATCCTCATCTTCAACACTTGGGAGCGGTCTATGTTAAATGTGAGGTAGAAAAATGCGACTTACAAGCTGCACAAAGGTATAAGATGAGAGCAGCAGAGTTAGGGATGAATAGAGGATGGTGTTGGTGGGCATTATCTCTTTGTGTGATAAAGAACGTGTGATACCTTTATAGCCAGAAGATCTATTGGTCTAGCTCCAGAGACAGATTATGGAAAGATTTAAAGGGCTTAGAAAAATATCCTAGGTTATCTTTAAGTGGCCATGTTTTAATTGATTGATTACAGTGGGAAAATGGCGGTTTTGTGGGACGAGTTTGAGTTTGGGTTTAGTATGAAGAAAAAGATTTGGTGTGCGGAGATAGCGATTAAGAAAGACCTATTTGGGGAGCCTTGGGGGATGCTCAAGTCTTTTGATACAACCAGTGAACGACATAGCTTAGCGCATGCTCTCGCTACTACCATTTGATGAATATGAGTCATATTCATAATCATGTAAACATGTAATTTCATCATATCACTTTGTTGTGATTTTGTTTTTTCTTTCATTTATTCATGACTTTTTTTGGTTGTTGCAGTCATATGTTTTATGTGAACTTATAATGCATGTTATATTTAAAAGATGGAAACATTCATAATTGTCGTTGAATTGTGATGAACACAAGCTAATGCAAGTGAATAAAAGAGAGCAGAGTTGCAAAGTTTTCAGTTAAAAAAAAAAACATGTTGCGGATTATTTCTTTTAAAAAGGTTGTCCGTGGGTCCCTTTGAACAATATCACTTTCATCAACCAAGTCTCTAGCTGCAAGACTTGAAAAAGAGTTTCAGAAGAGAATAAGATGCCATAATGTTTCGAGGCATGAACAACATCCAGCGTGATGTGGGAACCGAAATTCACACCGTCAATTTTAATGAATAAGATTGCGGAGGAAAGCCAAGTTAACCCGACTTTCCTTGAAGGTCCGGATTCTCTGCGACAGCCAACGACAAGTGACCAAATAAATGCGGAAAAAGATTTGTTAAGATTTGAGACTGGACCTTAAGAAAGGCTGCCTACGTACCCCTTTCGAGGATCAAGTCGGACGTAGTTCAGTTAGAAAGAATTGAACAAGAGATCGAACCGTCTGGGCGGGTTCGTCTAGTATGAGCGTTTGTCATAGAAACAGGCATGTCGAAGATAACGCCTAGGGTTTCTATGTGCGGAGCTCTTAAGTAAAGAATTGTCCGATCCTTCCGAGGAGCGGAGATTTGGCGGAGGCGCCAGACGTTCTAGGGCCTGGTTCGCCTAATATGAGCGTTGGTCATAGAAGCGGGCATGTCAAGATAATGCCTAGGGTTTCTATGCGCGGAGCTCTAAGTAAAAGTATAGTTAGATCCTTCCGAGGAACGGGTCTGGAGAAGATAAAACTAGAACAAGAGGCGCCAAATGTTCGAGTCCCTGCCCGCTGGCCTAACCGCCTAAGTTCTAAGTTCTCTAAGCTAGCAGGGTGCTCTAAGTCTCCAATCTAGGATTTTCGTTCCCTTTCTGCCCTTGCTCTCCTTATATATCCACTCCAAGGTCGGTTTGCCTTAGGATGATGGACCTCGCCTTTGGGTCCAAGCTTATCTCTTCGAAGTATTCCATTTTCGCGATCTTTGTAATTATCCTCGAAGTTTTGGTGACTTGATGTTTATCCGATGTTCGGGATATCGGACAAACCGTCATGGCCTGATTGGGCCTGAATTCCTAAATTCGTAAGTTAGTCCGTGGACTTGTCTTAAGTCGTTAAACGTTTTATACGATTTCTCGGAAAGACTATCTTTCTCGTAAAATAAACCGTATAACCTAAAGGATCGATGTTCAAGTTAATCGACCTTGTTTTATACGATATCTTCTACGAGAAATCCAATCCTTCTAGTTTTTGTCGTAAAACATCGAGGACGATTCCAATCGAGTCGTAGGATGTTTATTCCAGAGCGTGATCGTCCCAAACTCATGATGATTGATCCAAACAAGCCAAGATGGGATCAGACCGAACACGATGGGACCGAGACCAGGACGAGGGCCGTCGACCGGCGCCAGGCCGGGGTGCCGCCGGCGCCAGGCCAGCCCGCGACGACGGGTGCCGCCGCGCCAGTGCCGCCGGGCGCCAGGCCAGCCAGCCGGTGCCGCCGGCGCCAGGGTGCCGCCGGCGCCAGGCCAGCCCGCGCGACGGGTGCCGGCGCCAGGCGGTGCCGCCGGGCAGGCCGCCCGCATCACGGTGCCGCCGCCAGGCCAGCCAGCGTGTCGGTGCCGCCGGCGCCAGTCCGCCCGCGTGGCGCGTGCCGCCGGCGCCAGGCCGGGTGCCGCCCGCGCCAGGCTGTAGATCTCGGCGAGGGCTTCGATTTGATATCTTGATCGTTTTCTGGTTCCTCACGGTTTGAGAGAACGACCTCTTCGAAGTTTCGAGGCAGATTCTTTTATGTTTAGGGTTTTTGTGGTGATTGAATCTTGATGTCGTTGGGCGAGCGGACCGATCTTTCCGGGGATTCTCGTCCACGCACGCCCGTAGTCTTCCGATCTCACAGAGAGTGGATATTCTAATTTGAGAAAATCTCGTATAACTCCTTTTAGAAATTATCCGAGACTTTTTGTTTCAAGAAATACTTTCTAGAGACTTTCAGTCATTGATTCCGTCGCGACCGATTTTGACACCAACACGTGACAGCCACAAACATTGGAGTTTTGGGTCCAAGCCAGGGTGATTATGCAGAAAGATTTTTGGTTTCTTCTTTCGCAAGTATAAATTCTATCATAGATGAAGCTTGAAAGCTCACAAATATTGCTTCCATTTTCTGCTCAAAGTAGTATGGTTCCAAAACGTTAAAACTTCATGGTAAGAGTGATTGACAATAGAGTTGTTGAAGAGAATGAAGAAGTGGAATAACAGTATATATGTATATATATGGAAGTAAACCAACTATTGGTGGTTTGAATTTTCAAATCTTTATACAGGTGAAAGAGGACTTTCTCCACCTGATTCTTATTTTTCTATTTGTTCCCAATTGTGTGTATAAGTAAAGAAAAGAAAAAAAGAGAGTTTTATGTACAGAGAAAAGAGAACAGGGTGGTGGGAATCAGAGAGACGAATGTCTCATGAAAATGGCTGTGGCTGAGATTCTGCGGCGGAGGTTTTGCAGATAGGACACCAGTTCTTCATTCGAAGCCATTGTTGCGCACAGCTCGCATGGTACATATGTTGGCAAGGCAGAGTCCCTACGTCCTCTCCATCAACATACTCTTCCTACATTTCATTATTATCATAAATCCCACTGCTGAGTTTTTTTTCTTTCTAATTATCTTCAAGCAACCAGTGAGAGTAGACTTAGAAAAGGAGAGAGAGAGTTAGTGATACCTGGCAAATACTGCATTTGACATCATCATCTTTATTCACGCAAGTTCCACTAGATTCATCTGTTGGATGGTTAAAAGTGCTTAACTTCAGGCTTTTAAGCAGAGCTTCCTCGCTTAAAGCAGTGCTCACTGTGCCCATTTTCTCCTCCAGTGCTAATAGCTCCTGCAATAATTCTCATAACTTTCAATAACCTGAACGCTGCTGCCTTTGACAGGTTAAACAGGTAAGAAGACTAACCTCGTACGACATGTTATCAATGTCAAGCCTCATATCTCTATGCTGATCGTGGAAGCCATTCAAGAACAGATTGGTCTCTAAAACAGCCAATTGCTGCAATGTGAAAGAAAAAAAAAAAGAAGCGTCAAAAACAAAACTCAGTCAAAACAACTTCATTCCTTTTTTTTTTTTGTCACTGTAAACAACTTCATTCCAAAACTGCTAAAATCACCTCGTATGTAAGCTCTTCGTCTTGTCCCATCCTTTCCAGAGCCAACAATACCTGCAAAATCGCCAAAAAAGTATTTGAGTTGGTGTTATCAAGAACCTTGAATAACATCGGTATATGATGACTACCTCTGCAACTCCATTAACGTCATAACGTCTGAAACCATCACGGTTCATCAAAGAGCGTGAGGGGCTACCACCAGGCATCATCAGGCTACGTAACCTGCCGTTACTACTGATTGGCCTACTGTAACTATGTAAAGGACTACGAGAAACTTCTGTATTATTAGATCTAGAGGGATTGAGAGCAGCTCTTGTTGCAGGCTGCGGCGCTTGTAATGTCGTAACCCCTCCAGAAGAACGCCCTGTTCTACCATATGATCTCCTAGTACTACTCGAAACAACACTGTTGTCCCTAACACTAGGCGAATTTCTGTTCCTCCTAGATTCAGACATGGTTATGCCATTGCCATGAGGAGGAAGAGGAGAATTCTGGTTCTTTACCTCAATCACTGATCTATCTGGCTTGTTCCCTCTGCTTGAAGAGCTGCTCTCTCCATCAGAGGTTTTCTTTCTAAAAGTACTGAGTTTTCTCGTTGGGTTTGAACTCGAAGGAAGAACATCAGACTCAGGTTTGCTCCTCAAGTCTCTCAATCCATTCCTGTTCACACCATTCCTACTACTACCCATACGGGTCACCAAATCAGGTTTTCTGCTTGAGCTTCCTGGCTCTGTCACAACTTCTCTGACGGTGCTCTGTTTGGTCTTTCCACGTCGCTCAGTAGCAGCTGCCTCGTCATGAACACTGCTGCTACTCTCTGAAGAATCTGTGTCCAAAAGAGAAGAGCGTTGTCTCCTAATAGTAACTTTGGAGGCCTTTGTTAATCCACTCGTAGTTCTAGACGAACTCCCAACGGTTTCCTTTCCGTTCGAAGGAGATCGAAGTGTTGTAGATTTTGGTTTGTGATCAACGGAGAGACCCTTGTTGGTGCTTACCCGGGAACTGCAACCAACACGGCTGCAGGTAGGGACAATCTTATCATCCTTCTTCTTCATATTCTCATGGAGAACAAGGCCACTCGCTCTCCGGGGCATAACCGGTGCGGCGGCTGTTCTTTTACCCTTGAATCCATCCATTCATATAACACACCCTTTACTACTACTCTTCTGCAATGAACAAACCAAGCTTAAATCAGACAACTTTGATTCCTATCTAGAACTGCATCAAGATTAAGGAAACAAAAATTTACAGTATTTTCAAGATTCATCAAAGGAAAATAGAGAAACCAACAAGAGCAATAATTAAAAAAAAAAAGCTTACGAGAAGAGCATATAACTTGATGAACCATAAGCATAAGGCTTCAAAAAGCTAATTAAAATGATTGTTAAAGAAACCAAAAGGAGAGAAAAGACGGGAAGATAAAGAGAAGACGATCATCCAACAAGACAAGAAAAAAAAACAAAGGGTCCCATTCGATTTACACGGACTTTCCATAAACATGGCTATCTTCCCCCGTGATTCAAGCTACTCCATGAAAACTTTTTAATAAACAAACTATAACCAAAGAGGCATATATAGAGACGATTCAACCAATCAGAACCACAAGGACTAGTTCAAACCAAATGAAAAAAAAAAGTTAGTTTTGTCTTTTAAGCCAAAAAGGAAGAAACTTTCATCGAATTAATCACTCATCGAAACTTGAAAAAGAATTATACATAATTAGAAATTTGAATCCAGAGTAAAACTAACAATCAGCAACGAAGAAATAAAAAAAGATTTTAATTTTCTGGTGATTTACCGTAGCGGAAGAAACGGAAGCAGAGAGGGCGGGAGACAAAACCAAACTTGTTGGGGGGAATAAGTTATTCGGCGAGGAAACGTGGAGGGAGAGAGATGCGAAAGAGCGTAATCTCTTCTTCCGAGTCCGTTACCTATTAAAAACTTTTTTTTCGTGATTTAAATCGGAGAAGAAGAAGAAGAAGAAGTGATGGCGTATCAAACGCGAAACAGCGGTCGGAATGATCGCAGCCGTCGATTTTGGGTTTTTGTTATGTGAAGCTTGAGTTGGACGGCTTAAATATATTACGGAGTCTTAAGATAGTACGAAACGACGCCGTTGTCGATTAGGGGACGGAAATGATATTTAATTTTCATTTCCCTTTTGTGTTTTTTTTTAATATATGTTTTCTTACATGAAAAAGGTAAATAAGGTGTTTAGGAAACATAGGATTAAGATTTTTAACTGCATAATGATCGTATAAGGTGATGTCAAGAAGCTAATTTCACTGTTATGGCAAACCGGCCTTCAACACCAATACACTATTGAAAAATCATAAATTATTTCTGAGATGATATAAATTACATTAATTTCGATTTGGTGTCGATATTTAAACGGGTCGTTTCTGATATAAAACAAGATGTAACTATTAAAGGAAAGACGACGTGCCACAGAGTAAATTAGATCCACATCCATGATAGAAACTGTACCATTATCATAAGTTCAGAAATAGGAATAAAATATTAATACATGGACTAAAAATAATAACTAATTCAAAACATCAAAATCAGTGGGTTTGTTTATTAGAATAAAATATTGTTAATCGACCTTTTCATAAAAAAAGGAAGAATAATGGAAGAGGGAGAAAGATTATTGAATGGGCCCAAGTCCAAGCCGAAGCACAATGGGCCCACATTTCGTGTAAAAAAAAATCAGGGGAATCGTGAGGTGCACGCGCCATGACGACCAGACGTGAGAGGGTTATACTTATCTGTAAATGTCAACTTGAAGAAACAAAAGTTTTTGGAATCATGCTCAAGCTGCTTTTCTACGTCATACGTCTTTTTCCTCACCGTATGTGTGTTGCGTCTAAGAGCATGTTTATTAGTGAAACCCACCTAAGGGTTCTTAGTGATTTTTTAAATACTAAAGTGATGTTAAGAGATTTTGCTAAGAGACCTTCACTTTTAGTGATTTATTGGTAATCTCTTAATTAGGGGATCTTAAGTATTATGTTAAATCTATAAAGAGGAAAAGAAGAGGCTAATGAGAATGCTCCTAGTGTTCTGCATGCATACTGAAAAATTCCCGTATGAGGCTTACATACTAGAGTAAGGGAGAAAAAGTTGTCAACTAAAAGAGTTCAATCAGAAATCCTCTGATGCAAGAAAATTGCAGGTCGAATATATGGAGGCCGCAATGCTCTAATCGCTAAATCCTTGTCGAGATCGGTGTATCCGCGACTCTGAACAAAGTTCAAACATGACCAAACTAAAAACCTGAATAGGGGAACAAGTAGTTTAACAGTCTAATGAGATGAATAAGTTGTGAAATGGCCATACCTAGAATACAATGGCATTCTAAGCTAAGAAGTTTTGACGAACTCAAGCTCAAGTGTTGCAGACCTTGGTTGCAATGCGATTGCAGCTCTCACTTTATTTAACCAGCAATGAGGGTCAACTTGCGAAGGCCCAGGAAATAGAAAAACATTTATGATTCAGTGACAATGAGGATAACAGAGATTAGCTTCATGCAAGAGACTTCTCACCAGTAGCATAACAGTAGTTTTCTCAGAACTCTGAGAAATCCAAAGAGCTCGTGAAGAATCAACAACTATTGTCTCAATCTAGAAGTTGAGAGACTAAATTAACACTCCATAAGAAGCAACAATCAAACAATCAAGAGATGCTTACCGGATACAATGTAAGTCTTGAGCATTTAAGCCATCGACCGATTATGTAAACCATCGAAGCTCTTTGTCCAAACCATAAACTTGAAAATCAAAGCCGAAAACAAGTAAACCACCAAATCATCGACTGATATCATGAGAACAAGAAACACAAACTTTAATATTTGTGAAATTAATAAAGAGAACAAGAACAAGAAACACAAAATTTAATACACAAACTCCATTACGTAACCGAACATGAAACACAACTAAAACTCCAAGACAACAACTTATAAGCGAAATTACAACAAACAACAGATCAGCGGAAGACATGATTCACTATTACCACAAAAGATTTGAGAAACATACCGAAGTGGCGTGAAAGATCAAATCAGCCGAAGCAAAAGGCTTTTCACAATCTTCCTCGACCTGTCAATTAAACTCACTCACCACCACGCCATTCTCCAACGCTCGATCTCGGAGCAGTTAGTCCGCCGAGCTCCGAGCTTCACTCTTGAATCTCCGACCAATCAATATCTTTGCATCCAAAATCAAAAAGAATTTAATCAAAAGCGAGTTTAATGAAAACGAGTTTACTAATCGAATCATCGCGGCCGCCGGAGTTCGATCTTCATCCTTATCGACGCTTATCTTCTCTTCGCCGACGGAAGCGTGAAGCACATCTCGAGGGAAGATAGAAAAGGCAAAGGCATAGCGGAAGGAGAAGGAGGAGCAAGAAACGGAGACGCCACAAGTCTCCGACAAGGAAACAACCAGATCGCCCAACGTCGAGGAGAACAACCCACGATCGTCCAACGTTGAGGAACCTTCTTCATCGATTGAAATTGATTTTTCTTCCCGGATGACTATCAAGGTGACGTGTCCTTTAAGAGCGTCTCTTCAAGGTTTGATCAAGAGACGTCCCTAGAGTAATTCATATTTTTCTTTTTTAAATCCTAGTCAGCGCTTAAGAGACGTCTAAGAGACGCCAATAATCATGCTCTAAAGGCATCCACATCAGTGATACTGAGGTGGGATTGCTTTTTTTTTTTTTTTCGCTTACTTTTCAAAAAAAAATGAATCACAGTCCGCCACGTGGTGAACTCGTGACGAACCGGGTTCACCACGACGAACCCACGCGCGCCGAGTTCATCACTGTTCCTCTCGAAAAACGTGTGAACCCCTCCTTAAATCCTCCAATGGAGATGCCCTAAATATATTTATAATATGTTCGTTATCTCGTACCTAACGCGGATAAGGAGAAGCATGCAACGCATGTATTGTACATATTTTTATAAAGGAAGACATATATTATATTGATATATGATAAAATCCTATATAACTTCTTTATATAAATGTTGGTAAATGGTAGTAGTTAAAACCTTAAAAGAGCGAAGGTTAAGCTACAATAATAGTATATGTTTGTTTCCGTTTAAAGATACGAATGATTCCCTACCTTATATGAGGCTACGTGCCACTCTTTCGACACAAATTAAATTAAAAAGTGTATGTGAAGAAATGTTTCCCACGAACTCTAACGATCGACTTAATTATGTATAAGCATTTTGTTGTGCAGAAAAATATATACAAACTTACACCAAAAAATATATATATACAAACATATGAATACGTTACTCTGCTGCACCCACACATCCCCAACTGCGATTTTTGTCATAAAATTCGAACAACACATGAGAATTTTGTAGTCGTTGCCTAATTTCCGCGTATGGTCTAAAATTGAGTTGGGTCTTTAATTTTATGACGGAATTTTGGTTGGCCTTAGCCTCTGTGTTTCGATTTGGGCTCATTACTTCATTCTACAATCTACACTAGTTCTCATATCAAGTATTGCTATTTTAATGTATTTGCGTACTTGATATGAAAACTATATAATTATTTTCACTTGCAATGTATAACACGGACACTTTAGTTAAACATTTCTATTAAATGAAAAAGGTAAACCTTTCCAATATAACTTTTTCTCCATTTTGGCATTTACAAAACTGGCTTAAACAAACACATTAATCTCCATAAAATACAGCACACAAAAGTTTACATGTTGCAGGGAAACAAGCATTTTTATGTTTAAAAGTGTATTCGGACATATTCCAGAACTAATTATTTTCTACTACGAATTTTGAATCGGCCGGTTGCCACATTAGGTTTTAACATAGAATATTCTTCGAATTTTAACTTCATATTATTTAATTTAATGATTGAGATGGAGAGAGTAATTGAGCAAGGAAATGGGACGAGTGGATGGCATGTAGATTGATGCTGGAAGGTTTCAACGATGAGCTCCATGGAAGTTGAGCAGGCCCAATGTCTTTCGTTATGTATAATTGTTTTAAATTAGTTTAATTCCTATTCCTGGTCTGGCTTAGTTTAACAGTTAAACGCATAACACCTAAGTCGTACATGTCCATGACGTGGAGACAATTATCATACTGACATTGAAACGGTCCAAAACGAAATAGAGAGACAACAGAAACAAAACACAGTTGGTGTCCTTTGTATTAATAGAAACGGCTCAAACAAAAGTCAACGGTTCTCCATAACGACAGGAATCGTTTTATAATGTTTAATTTAGTTTTTGTGATTATAATCTGTTAAGAGATTGATGGCCTCCACCATCATCACCATCCAAGAATTTTCCGAGATTTAAGCTCTGTTTTACAAACACACAAGTAATCGAATCTCATTTTATACAAACCCTAGTTCCTTTCCAAGGAGATTCGTTTCCTTGACACACACGTCTTCTTTCTTTTCCTCCCAAAAAATCTATTTATCTGTTCTTCTTCCCTTTGATCAATATTTCTTGAGGTCATGGCAACGACATCAAACACGGCAAAAGCAAAGGTGGACAACAATAACCTAACCAGAACAAAATCACTCGGTAAAAAACCAAAGCAACCATCGTCGGTGTCATCAGAAGATGGATCTGATCAGAAACCTGAGAAGCCTTTACCAAACTATCTGAAACCAACCATCAGTTCAAGACCTGACCCAGTCAAGTTCTTGAAGAAGAATGATCAGGATAACCAGAAGCTTCTCCGTAGAAGATCTTTTGATCGACCACCATCTGCTTTGACTTCTGCTTCTACTCCTTCTCCTCGTATCCCGAAAACCCTCAACGTTTCTCCTTCTCTGCCACGGGACAAACCCGCGGTTCCCAGAGAGAAGCCTGCCACAGCTCAACGGTCTTCTTCTTTCCATGGAAGCAGAAGTGTTCCAAGAGGAAGCACTTCTCTGAAATCGCCTCATGTTGCTCCAAAGAAGAGCGGGTTGAGCAGTAGTAGCACTTCTTTGAAGAGTAAGAAGGAAGGTTCTGAAAATGTTGCTGGAAAGAAAGCACCTGAGAAAGAGATTGTGTTGGATACTGCTTCTTTGTCATCTGCTCAGGAAGATGAAGAGGAGATTCTCAAGGTTGAGAGTGATGTACAAGTTGCTGGTGATATAGAAGAACCTAAAGGTGAAAACGAAAATAAAGAGGTGCATGTAGAGGTTGTGCATGGGGATACTTCTGGTGAAGAGAATGAGAGTGGTGGATCAACATTGGTTGTTCCTGTTGTGGAAGACATTGTTGTTGCCAAAGAAAATGAAAAAGAAGAAGAAGAAAGATTGATCAATGAGCATAACTCAGAAGAGAAAATAGAGGAAAAGAACGAACAAGAGAAAATAGAGGAAAAGAAAGAACAAGAGAATAACCAAGAGAACAAGGTTGAACTCGTTGAAGAGGTTACACCAAAGATTGATGAAGATGAAACTTCAGAGAAGGTGGATGCTGACATGAATACAAAAGAAGTTGAAAAGGTCGAAGAAGTTGAAAGTGTGGTCGAGACGAAGGAAGAAAAAGAAGAAGTGAAAGAAGAAAAGGAGGTGGAGAGAGAGGAGAAGGAAAAGGATAAAGTTAAAGAAGAAGAATCAGGAGAAGGAAAGAAGAAGGAAGTAGTGAAAGGTAAGAAGGAATCTCCATCAGCCTACAACGATGTAATAGCAAGTAAGATGCAAGAGAACCCAAGGAAGAACAAAGTTTTGGCTCTTGCTGGAGCTTTCCAAACCGTTATTGACTATGAAACTGCCGCATCTAAGTGATATATGTCACAAAGAGACACACCAACAACAAAATCAGCAATGTCTTCTCTTTAGCTTTGAATTGTTTTTTTTTCTCTCTCTCTCTGTCTAATTACCATTTGCCATTGTTATAATTTTTGTGTCGTGAATTGTATGCTTTTCGAGTGAATTAAGTTATACACACCTAATCATATGTTTGAATGTATTGGATGCATTTGTGTATATATGCAATGACTTGAAGACTAGCTACTTTTAATTCCATAACTTTTGTTTTTGTCTTAGCAAATTTTAAATCAACATATACTCTTGTACATATTTGAATTTTGATAAGAATACAACAATGATATTGACACGAATCATATACATGTTATGGTGAAGCTAGTGTTATCAGACTCTAAGATTTGTTTCAAAGTTAAAAGTGACTTTGGAAAAATATAAATAAAAGCTCATCTTGTAGTGTTTAACTATTGAACTTTGTTAGGATTGATTGGATAATTAATAACCTAATAATAATAGATACTATATGCTACTCAACCTACCATCACATTTTAAGTAGATCAATTTACGACTGAAGGACGCAAAGTAGCTGGTGCCTTTCCACTGAGGAAGTTGTCCAACGCACATGAGAGTCCCTATCAACTTTGACATGTTATTATAACAAAACAAGCACAAGTGGCAGGACACAAATTTAGTGAAACTGAGTTACACGTGTTCATTTAAGTCCATAGCCTCTTCTTCCTTTACTCCCAACATTTGTTGGAATGAGATGAGATCAACAAACAAGCAATCGCTCTTGTGGCAAAAAAAAAAACAAAAACAAAAACAAAAACGAAAGTAAGAACAAAAAGAAGAAGGTGCACGTCTTCCGCAACTGCATTTATTTCCCCAAACCCTCAGCAATTAAAAAATTATAAGATCATTTGCATTAGTGAACTTCTATTCAGGTTCACTACCATTGTTTTATTATTATTTTTTTTTGTTTGATTTAAAAAAAATAATTTAATATCTAAACCTTGTGTGGGATCCACGGAATAGTGATGATACGGGTTCATGGGAAAGAATTCGGATGATACGAATTCATAAAGATATGCATATAAAAATATTTTTAAAAAAAAATCTGTGTGAACCTCCTTTTAAACTCTCGATGGGAGTACCCTAAGAAAGTTCTGATATATTTATTTAAATAATATTCATTAATTCTGAAAATATTTTTTAATTGATATAAATTATATAAAGAAACCTTCATTATTTGTATCTAAAACAATAATAGAATTCAAAAGTGTATCAAAATTTCAATTTAAGCCTCTTTTAATGTTTGACAATGAAGAGAACTTTGTATAGAGTTTTTCTTGAGTAATTATGAGTATTAAATTTGTAATAGGCAGCAGTCTTACTCTGTAAAAAGGTTTTTTTGAAGTGAATAAAAATTTAAAATATTTTCAAAAAAAAAAAAGACAATGAAGAGAACTGAGCCTTCCCAAAGAATACAAACATTTACTTGGTTACTTACATTAAAAGTACTTTTCATCTTTGTAAATTGTAACATATCATCTCAAAACAAGTATTATGCCAAGATAGTTCTACTGTTTCAGTGATTAAGTTATTGACATGATCGCGGTTCTAAACATTTTCATCTCTCTCGTTGGTTCTCAGAGAAAGTTTAATATGTGTTACTTTGGTGTTACGTGAAACCTAGCCTAATTATGAAAGAAATAAATGTCAGGTGGTATTCAGCATCAAAGATACCAACTATTATAACTAGGTCACTGAAAAGGAATTCACAAGTTCAAACATCAACAACGGAAAAGAGACTAATTAACCTACTTTAATCTCCACCCCCAAAAGTTATAGGCGTAGAGCCAAAAACATATTGGTTAAAACACCAAGCGTATGATTAAAAAATGAGGTCATGATATCGAAGCCTTCTCACCCCCACCACTCACCACATGTATGCTCACTTTTCTAGAAAAAAAATATTCACAAAATATTTTGACGTTATCTTTGTCAACTATTGACTCGTTCTTTTTTAAAATTAAATAGAGAATCGAT
Organism: Brassica nigra; assembly: GCA_016432835.1. Taxonomy (NCBI): domain Eukaryota; kingdom Viridiplantae; phylum Streptophyta; class Magnoliopsida; order Brassicales; family Brassicaceae; genus Brassica; species Brassica nigra. The sequence goes on along the minus strand of CM028247.1, from coordinate 5,734,000 downwards.
AATGTGGAGACTGAAAGGACAACAAACAGATAAGCAATTAAAGAATCAAACACTAACGTGGTTGATTACTTTTCCTCCCGTCGACATATTTATAATTAGTTTCTCGAATTAAATAAAGAAACACTAATTCGCGCAAAAAAAATTATATTTTAGATTGAACAAAGAAAATACTATGAACAGAGAAAAAGATTAACGATTTGCATTATTGATCATCATCCTCATCATCTTCTTCTTCCTGTAGATCTGACAAAGCAAAACAACTCCTAGACTTCATAGCTCTGTTCTTGAACGAAGGCTTCCTCGCAAAAACACCTCCTCCTCGCTCATCATCACTAGATTTGAGATCTTCATCATTGTCTTCATCCTCATCTTTGTCTTCGTTGACTGGGAAAAGAGGCATAGATTTAGGGTTCTGCCATGAGTAAAACGATCTTCTCGCAAGTTTATTACAGATCTGTAACCTTCTTCGCTTATTCAATGGATTCTCCTGCTTCGGCACTTCTTTCACACTCCCGATCTCTCCTAAATTCCCAAACGATTTTGATTTCCCTTTGTAGTGACTCGATAAACCTCTTCTGATTTTTTTTTTTTAAAAACCCTAATTAGTAGCTTTCCAATCTTGTTCAGCAAGATACCGTTTTTAGTAAGAAAATGAACTTACTTGCTGATGAGAGAATCTTCTAGAGAGCTCATCGAAGCCAGCCCTAGCTCTTCGTCGTCGTTTTCTTCTTCATCGCTTACTTCGTCCACCTCGCTGTCTCCCGGACTTCCGATCGAAGATGAGCTTTCCGACGAGTAATCCGCCGTTCTCCCCGACCAGATTCCGCTTCCGAGACGACTCAAACCGGTTTCATCCTCGTTCACCGTGTCACCGGAAGAGGTGGAGCATGAAGCCTTCTCCGTCGCCGGTAGATCGCCTCCGTATTCCGAGACCTCGATTGAGAAGGTAGGTCCTCCTCCTGACATCATCTCCATCAGCGTATCTTCCAGATCAGACAGACACAAACCAGGAATCTCTAACCGGTTTGGTCGGAAAATCACGGTTTTTAAAAGTCTCACTTCCGGTTTTTTTTCTTCTAATCACAGACTCAGAGAATAGTAGAAATCGCCATGGCAGAAGGAGAGAGAGAGAGAGAGAGAGAGAGGATAAGGTTTTTATCTTTCTTTTTTACAAATTTAATTGAAGGCGATAAAGGACGATAAGTGGATAAAATATTTATCCTATTGGAAGATTAAATACTATATGCCTCAATGCGTGATTTCGGACACAAAGTACTGTAAACTAATGTATCTTCCTGTCCTTTCTGCTTGTGATCTCTGTATTTTTAGTATTTTATAACATTTGAAAAAAAAAAACAAATAACAAGATAATATTTTGGAAATGTAATACTATTCCTGAACAAACTCAAAAGGAAAGTAAAGGATCTGGGGTTGTATAATGTTTAGTCGAAATAACTTGAACGAAAACTTGTGTTCATAAAAATAATAATCGAAAGGAGAGATATTTTGTAGGTCATAATGAGGATGATTCTCCAATGCTTTTTTTTTTTGAAAAATATGAGAAATCACGTTATCTAAAATGTCAATAGTAAATAATTTTGAATTGTAATTATCATGCCGAAATGAGTTTGAGCTCATAAATAAAGTTGGATAAGGTTAGGAAATAGTAAGTTTGAAGTAATTTAGAAAAATCAATTATTGACTATTTTTAAAGACCATATCATAAGGCATATTTGGGTTTTATTTACAGTGGAACATTCGGTTTATTTAGTGTTCTTAAAAAATACTCCACCTCTACCATATAAAAGGAAAGGAATAATTCCTGTTGAATACTTGAATATGTATTACATAACTTCATATCCAACGGGAGACCAGCCCACAATAGTATTCAGTTTAACGTTTTTTTTTCTTCTTTTCTTGTTTAAAATGTATTTTCTTTGTTGCAATTTCTATATATACAAGTAAATAGATCTGTAGAAATGATAATTAACAAGTAATAACTAAGAAAACTTAAAAGTCATAGGTCAAAGTCAAAGCAGGGGAACAATGGTATGAGGTTGAGGTCTAGAGAAACAACATACTATAATCTAATCGATCTCTTTCTTCATTTTTAGCATTTGCTCTTCTCGGTGGCAGAGAATCACCCTCAGATGTAGCCCCTACGGATCTCTACATGCAATTTGCTCACTTCGGGAAGAGCGGACGACACCACACCTACTGTCTCTCTCTCTTGCTATCGATTTTATTTTTCAATATCTTCTGTAGCTTTTTTTTTGAGCAACTTTCTGTAGCTTTTAAATCTGGGAATCAAATGTTATTTTCTTTTTGATAACTAACGCGAGAAAAAAAGACAAGGTGTATTGGTCATTGGTCTGGTTGGCTAAACTTTATAAAAAGCTTAATTATCATGCTTCCACCCACAATCTAAAAAATACAAAACAAATCAATTCGACACGAGTTTGTTGGATTTTTCTATATATATAAGTTTGATCTATTAATTATATGAAACAAGTTTTTTTACGAAGGATCTAAAGATTTGCAGACCGTTTGATCTAAAGATCTGGTGACCGTTTGATTGAAAGTTCAATTCTATGTGATGACCAGATTAAGCTAACATAGTTGTGGGCCTTGTGGCTTCGTGGTTTGTTGGAATATGTGTGTGTTAATCAAAAATGTATCACTGAATCCATCATACTAGTCTAACTATGTATTCTAGAAAAATATTAGAAAGTAGAATCGTTACTGTTAGGGATGTATGAGAGTACAAAAGAGTTTGTATTTGATCTTTATCCGCGGGTTTGGGACTCCGAGGGTTTGTATAACTCGTCGCTTTGGATTTGATCTTGTGTATGACCTTCGTATGATCTTGGGTAGTCTCTTTCTAATGAGAAATATAATCTTTCCGTGTTTTAAGATAAAAGAGTGCAAAAGAGTCAGAAGTGACAACAAGCGGTGCCAAGGTCTGCTTTCCCAGTGGTTCAAACATACCTAACTCAACATAATGTTCCCGATTATTAGTTCCAACTGGTTTTTTATTTTTTTTTGAGCCATTTGTAACTTCATGCTTTAACAGCGCTTGTACTAAACTGTAAATCATTGTGGCTGCGCAATGGCCAATCACACTTTTACAAATATCTGTAAATCATTATTTACAAAATATCAAAATATGAACGAAAATACTGTTACTATTACAATAAGAGAGTAAAAACTAAAACCACAAGCTAGACACCATATATATATCGTAAGATCTTATTAATTTGGAATAACCCTAATGACAACACCATGTTGAGGCTCAACAAGCATTCTAAACACTGGAGAGTGTTGGTATGTGGGAGATAGAAAATACTGTTACTATTACAATAAGGGAGTAAAAACTAAAACCACAAGCTAGACACCATATATATATATCGTAAGATCTTATTTAATTTGGAATAACCCTAATGACAACACCATGTTGAGGCTCAACAAGCATTCTAAACACTGGAGAGTGTTGGTATGTGGGAGATAGAGTAAAACTAAACCTTGACACAATAAGTGACACAAGAACCTTGAGCTCCATCATACCAAAGTTTTTTCCTAAACACAGCCTTGTCCCTAAGCCAAATGGGACGAAAGACTGAGGGTATTTACAAGCTTTAGAGACTCCTTCACTAAACCTCTCTGGCCTAAATTCATTTGCATCAGCTCCCCATATCTCGGGATCTCTGTGCAACGTAGGGATCAATGTCCAGATGCATACTCCCTTTGGAACCACGAGGTTCCCAAGTTTTGTGTCCGCAAGTGCTTCTCTTGACACAAATGCTGCTGGTGGGTATAGCCTCAACGTTTCTTGGATAACCATTGTCACCTATGAATAAATGCAAGAGACAATTAGTTTATGAAAATGGTCACATATATTTGGAGGTCGAGAGACTTGACATGTGCAGCGAGACTGAATTACCGTCTTGAGGTTGGATATAGAGTCTATGTCGGGAATACCATTCTTGCAGAAACTCAAGACTTCATCACGAATCCGAGTTTGCCAAGAAGGGTTTAGAGCAAGGAGCATAAGACACCAAGAGACAGCAACCGCACTGGTCTCATGGCCAGCAAAATAGATGCTCTTACAGTTGTCCACCACAAAACTTTTGTAAGATGATGCCTTGTCCACCAAGCTACCATCACAACTACTCATTGCTCCTTCTAGTATCAATTGCATTAGATCCTTCTTGTGATCTCCAACACATTCTTTTTCTCTCTCTTTAACGGTTTCCCATATCAAAGACTCGATATGCTTCTCTAGCTCCTCAATATTTCCATTCCCATGCTTCTTAGTCCCGAACACAGTATCACTTGCAACCATATACACACATAATAATCACTCAACAATATTATATTTGCTTAATATATAAAGATAACTAAATGGTTTTATAAATCCACATACGTGAAGCCATTGAGACTGAAGAGGATGTTATTGTGAGTGATGGCCTTTTGAAGACATCTAAGCTTAGAGAAGATCTCTTTGCCTTTGGAGAAAGAGCTCCCAAAGCAAGCTCTAGAGATGACATCAGCAGAGACAGCTCTTAGGTCTTCGTCAACTCTTATGTCACAAAATGTTTCACCTTCTCTTCTTTTAACCATCTCTTCCCATTTGCTAAGCATTGGCATCGCCGATTCAACCACCAAACCAACCATTCCCTTGACTTTGTCGAGGAAGAACTCAGGGGCGATGATACGGCGTTGATGGGCCCAACGAGGCCCATTAGACGTGATGACGCCACGGCCGAGAATGGACTTAAGGCGTTTGGTGACGTAAGAGACTTTGCCAAGGTTAAGAGTGTTGGCTTGGTTAAGCTCTTTCACCACCTCAGGGTGGTTTACGTACAAGTGTTGCTTCATGCCGGTCGAGTATGTGTACACTCGTCCTTCATTGTCATTATTTTCAATAAATTATATTTGTAAAAGAAATATACAATAAATGTAAAGAAAAAGCTAGTTTTTATATTCCAAAAAAAACAAGAAATTATATATCGGATTAAAGAAAACGGCGACGATCCAATATTTCTTCTTTAATCAACTGAAGTGATGATAAATTACATTATACGGTTCCACGCGTGTTGGCGAAGTGACAACTTTTTCTAATTAACAAATTTAAAATGTAGAAAGATATCCGTATTACTAGAAAAAGGAATAAAAATGAATCACTGAGAAGGAAATCATATAATATAAGCTGATAGCTTTTGATCAAGTTGACCTGAGCCCCAAATTCTTATTGGCTTCTATAAACTTTCTTTTTTGAGCAAATTGGCTTCTATAAACTAACTAATGAATAAGACAGCTTTTCTCAAATTTTAAATTCTGCGGCATTAAGTTGTCAGTCCATGCATATGTCACACACACCCACATACATATGTAAATAATACATGCCTTAGCTGTCAATGAATATGCATATATATATATATATATATATATATATATATATATATGTATGCAAAAATGCACGCATGTATGTAAATCAACGACTACATAGTTACATATTATATGTGTGCGTAGCTATATAGAACTAAGTACTCTGATTTTAATTCAATATATACAAGATGTAGTTCTACAGTCAAACGGATTGAAAGAAGAAAACTTGACCACCGCGTATAGACTCTATGAAGATATGTATTAGTTTGTTTCGATTTGCTTCATCCATCCAAAATAAAATAAAAATTGTGTAATCCAAAAAGGACTAATCAGCCTCGAATTTAAACTATAAACTATATTGTGAGATTATAGATCATATCCTTTGAACAAAAAAAAAAAGAAAGCATACCGTATTGTTTTCGCCAATGATCGAGATAGGGAAAGAGAGAAGAAGTGTAGTCATGTGCGATGATATTATCACCAGAGTAGTGTTTATTAATCATTGTTTGTGATTGGATTCTTTGCATCTCCGGCACGTTTCCGCGAAGAAGCGACGAGGGAGGACCCTTCACACCTTGCATCGTCAGCCTCCTCCGCATCCTCCATTGCTCCGTCATGGCTTTGCCGTATGTTCGAAACCCTAAACCCAACACTCCTATAACTATTATCCACCAAATGGTCTTGGCCGTTTCCACCATCATCAGACTCTCCATCTTTTTTTTTTTTTTTTGTAATTGGCTATAGCTTCTGAACTCGCAACTTTTATTTTCTTGCTAGTCTTTGGCTATATATAGTCGACCACAAAGAGGTTTAAACAATTATTATGATATAATAGATGTATATATAACGATGGGGAGTACTTTACTTTTGATGAAAAAATTGTATATTCATAGATGTATGCTGTAGCCCATGTGTCTATCCATATAGACTATGCAATTATTTTAGCTCTCGGTCCTTGCACTAACTTACATGCACATATAGGTTTGGGAGGAAGTAGAGAGTTGTACTTTGTTTTTCAAGGAATAATTAGTAGTCCGTTCTGCATATGCGGTACTGATACACATAACTCATATATTGTTAGGTATGTAATTTAAACTAGCGGTTGGCATGGATCGAATATACAAAATTTTGGAGGTATTCATAATTTGATATATTTCATCTGAATAATCAACTATTCAATTCGATTCGATCTATAGCCATCCAAATATTATTTATTCTCATATATTTAAAAAAAAAAATTAAACGAATATCTGATTTAATCTATATAAATAAAATAAAATTTTAAAATAATTAAATAAGTTAAATAATATAAAACAACAATAACTTATTACAAAAATAAGAAATTGTTTTCTTCTAAAATTCTAATAACTAATATAATAAATTTTAAAATTAAAATATTGTAAAATTTCTATAAAATATAATATTTTATGTAAGTTATATATATATATATATGTATATAACGGATTAGAGTCGGATATTTGTTTCTAGATATATTCGTATTTGTGATTTACTTCATTTCTTATAAATATTATATATTAATATTTATTTTTGTAAAGTTACTGATATTTATATTTTTGTATTCAAATTGAAATGAATAAAAACTCGATCAAATTCACGCATATATTTTATCCGGCCTTAGGGTTTGATTGGTTGAAACTGTGACTTTCTATTTTTTTCTCTAAGATTTTGACTTTAACCTTTTTTTACTTCAGTTTAATTTATTTTGCTGTGAAAAATTTTCAAAAGCACTGAATAAAATAAAAACTCTAGAGAAATTGATTTCTCGTGGACTCTATGTTCCCATCTCTTTGTCCCTCTTACTGTGTCTCCGTTGTAATTAATGCAGAGTATAATTGTCTTTTTTTCAAAAAAAAAGAAAGAAGAATATAGGTTGGGATAATGATCGATTTATATATAGGTTTATATTATCACTACAAATAACATTATTGTTGTCATAATTTATTAAGTGAATCACAAATTTTGGTCAACTTTGACACATCAATGGCCAGAGCTCTTGTTACATACTTACATTACATGTGATGTGCTCTACTTTAGATAGCAAAGCCCTCACAAATATTAAACTAAACTATTGCAGTTGAATTAGCTCGTTTAGAAACGTTATAGATGGTCATTGTGAAGTACGTAGATCTATAAAATAATAATGAAAGAGTTACAATATGGTGGTCTATTTATGGTGATATAGCTAGTAAAATCTCAAAAAGTGATGATATGAAGTAGACTGTGCAAATCATGTCTTTGACTTAGATGTAGTAATCACAAATTATAGAAATGAAAATTTGACTTTTTGGAGCGATAATTAGATATAGTTAAGGTTTTTTTTAAGAACTAGTTATAGTTAAGGTTGTTAAACAAAGTAACTACTGATATTGATAACAAATCTAGCTGTAGATCCGAATCTCCTTTAATCAGGAACCAGTTTTTAATGATAATTGTAAAGCGTAAATCATATTCATATTTCTCACTCCAACCTGAATGTAAGGAAGGACTGATCCTACCCTTAAGGGAACATTCATTGAATTTGCTTCCTGATTATTAATGCGATCTCTTCAAATAGTATGAACACTTCAAACGGTGAATTTTGTTGTTTGTGCTAGGTTTTATGGCTATACATCATTCTTATTGAGTTGATGTATTATGCACATCAGTTTCCATTACAGACATTTTATTGTATTTTCATATTGATTCGATAAGATTAATTTTGAACTAAAAAAGTATTTTTTTGGTCGAACCGAGAAAGAATATAATTATGTGTATGCACTCGCATACGAAACTGTTTCTTTAATTGCAACTTGGAGTATTTATTTGGGTCTTTCGGATAATAATGTAAATTATATATAACGTGTGACCAGATACATATTACATTAATCAAAGATAGCCAACTAGGGCCAGTCCAGCGTCACTGGTTTGGAACATTATGTGAAAATCAGAAGGTACAAACTCAAATTTATGACAGACAGTTGGGTGACGAACGTGATCGTAATTGCCATTTGTTTTCCAAATACTATCGCTTGATAGTGTATAATGTTATATATGATTGTGTTAGTGTTAAAAAAAAAGTGTATAATGTTATACAGACACAGAAGGGCCAGTTTCAATGATACTAGGGGGCAAACAGATACATTATTTCTCGTTTTAAAATAATTCTTAGGTATCCTTTTCTATATTTTTCTTTTAATATTTGTCAATTTTCTTTAGTATGTAAAAACATATGTAATTGGTAGTTATTTGTGCGCACATATAATTGGTAGTTAAGGATGCAAATAAATAACTGTGTTAAAAGTTGTTGTGATCAAATCATGTAATGTCCGTATGTCTCTCTCCCTGTAATTGCATCTGGATTAAAATGCAATAAGATTTCAAAGTTCAACCGGTATTGAATATTTGTTTAGATGCAGTAACTGAAACTGCGCGTAAAACAATTGATATATACAAGTATAAGATTGGAATTTTTCTTAGCAAGCTTTCTGGTGTAGTCAGCATAGTCATATTTACTAGTAGATATATGCAAAATATCTAACATGTATTAAGATTAAAATTTCTTGAGTTTTCTTTTTGATTTAAGAAATTCTTGAGGTTTTGTCTCGTTAAAATACTCGTGTCGAGATTGTAAGATAATACGACAACAATCAACATTTACTTAATTTAGAATATATAAAAAAGCTACAGACTATATGATTTATTTAGATTTCGATCTAAGATCAGAAGAATAAAAGGAAAATACAGTGCTATATAATATTATGATGTCTTGCATGATGTATTGTTGTAACGAGCCGAGGATGTTGACTTTTTGTGATATTATTTGTGTTTACAAAAAAAATTCTGTGAAAAATTGGTGATGCCATATGATAACGATGACTGGAACATTAACTAGGAAACTTCAATTAGTGGTCCAGTGGTATGGTCATCCTGCATTCCAGCTTGATTGTCGGATTCTATTATTTAGATACAGTTTTTGGATACGATTTATCAAGGTACCGTACCTAATGTTGCATATACAGTCCGGATAATTAATTAAAAAGCTTCATGTTCTTATATATGCATATTTTCAAACGTTTTATTTTTATCGGGTTAACTGTTAGAAATTAGATAAAATCAAAAGAAAAAAATATCAAGTATGTTAGTACGCCCATCACATCTTCGATTAATTCGATAGATTTCGACCATGCTTCTTGCATGTTACTGAAATTGATTTATAGGAATCAAATGTTTTCCTAATTTTAGTTTTTAAGAAATCGAAATTAAAATGCCAACCCGAAAACTACTTGTGGTCCAGTGGAATGAGAATATATGTTTACCAAAATTTTGCTTTATTCGGGAAAAATTGATAAAAACTGCGAAACAGTTTTCTAATTTAGGAAGCTTTTGATGTAAAAATTATTAAGATGGATGTTTTCTTAATCAGAAAAAGATCAGAGAGATAGTAAAAGAAATATCATATATATATTCGTGGAAGAATGATAAATATCATATATATATTGGTCTTTGTAACTAACCAAAATCATCTCGAAACTCTTTTCGTGGAAGAATGATATATATTCTCCAAGATTTAATATCAAAGACGCAACTGACATTTGTAGCTAGAATTTATCAATAACATTTTGATAACACAAACGCTTTCAATAAAAATGTTGCTTTGCAGACATACTTATTTCTTCCAGTTTAATAAAATTTGGTGCGTTTAGTTAAAACGAAGATATATCTTTAATTTATATATGCCAATTTTATTAAATTTGGTGTATTGAGTAAAAACAAAGATATATACTTTTTAACTCGTTAAAAATATACTTTTAACGTGTTTATGAGTTCTAATTAAAAAAATTATGATCATTTTAGGTATTTGTCAATAATATGATTTATGCTGGTTTAAATTTGATCATCAATACTTTTATGTATTGTTTGTGGCCGGCTTTTTAGTTTCTTTTGGAGGAGGAGCTTCTGTTTTAATTCAGTTCAACCTTCTTCTTCACTATAAGCTTCATACATAAATTCTCACTCTTGTTATTTTAGCAAAAGAAAAAAAAAAGAGAATGTGGATGAAGTTACTATTACAAAGCAATAGACTAAGGTAAAAAAAAACTATGGTTTTATAAAACCAAACCGCTTTATATAATATAAAGACAACTAAAGTTTGAGAGAACATATTATGAGCATGAAATGAACATAGGAAGTGACTTATTCGAAGCACAAGGGTGATGATACAAGGGATAAAGGGAAGTTGATGTTCAATGAACATTGGTTGAAAAGAATAGATAGATTTCTTCACGATACTGTGATGTTGACATCCTACCCCATCCTATCTTTCTATATATCTATCGACTACAAGAAAATGGAAAAAAAAAATATATATATTTAGGAAAAAATTAGAGAGATGTATAATGAGAATTATTTGGAAACTAATCTTAATACATACCTAAAAGTAAAATTTAACAGTAAAAACCATAACACAGATACCATTTTTTCTTTGGTTAAATCTTTTAGACTTCAACTTAATATATTACTTCTTTCAAAAGAAACTTAATATATTACTTTTCTATCATTTCAACGTAATTTATTACGTGATCATTGTTTTCAGTTTTAGTAACTTGTTTGCAAGATGTCATTTTCGTTCTTGTGTGTTTTGTAATATAATTCTTGAATTCGTTTAATTTCTTGTTTAATAAGAGGCGAATAACTATCTCACTTTGTAAAGAGAATTGATAGAGAAAATTTTATCTATGGAATCAATCTAGAGCAGAGTTATTACCCTAGATGCATCATCTCCGGGGAAACTAGCTTTGGCTTGGACAAAACATTGAAAAAAATTTAAAAGATGATGGAAAAGATTATAAATAAACTTTAACAATAATTTCAAGTTTCTATTATATCAAGGGCCGGCCGGGTGACTATTTAATATTCTTAACTTATTACAAAAAAATCTAGCAACAGGACAATCATTATATATGATGAAAAAACTACGTAACCATATTAAATAGCCAGAGACTAAAGATGATGTACCAACGGATAATTTGAAAACATGAGATTCGTCGCAAGATATAAAGCTATGTAGATTTGCTATTTTGGCGACAAGTAAATATTATAATTTGTCGCCATTAGCAACAAACTATGACGGTGAAGATTTGTCGCATGATCGAGATCTTATAATCGAAATAATTAAATAATAACGGATCACCAGAATAAATAAGTTTTCAAATAATAATAAATGCAACGGATAATGGAAACTTATCTGGAAGCAAATTAATTATGAATTTTGTGGTTACTAACAATTGATTTGCCTAAATCTGTCGCATTCCCAAATCACAATCAAATAGCTCGATGATAAAGAAGGAAAATTTTATTTGGGCTAAATTTCCTGTTAAAATGAAAACGTTACATATGCTTTAAGCCCAGTTTACGAGTAAGCCCAATTAATTAAAATATAAAAGAATCCAATACATGAACCAGCCCAATTATAATTGGAAATGGAAGTAAACCGAACCAGGGTGAGCCGGTTTCCCATACCAACCGTTTTTGTTGATCCATTCGTCGAGTTAGGGTTTCTAAGGCGAATCACAGATGATTAGAGTTTGTTACGCCAACTCTTTAACACACACTTTTCATTTCTTTCTAAATTTTATTTCAATATTGGCTTAACCCATTACAACTTGAAGAGATATATATCCTACAGTTACGTTTAGTTACTTCTTTATTCGTGCAACACACGTATATAGCTTGGAAACTGACTGAAAGTGATTTCTTTTTACTGTGCGGATGACAGCACTAAACCTGGCCTGTGATTTCTTTTTACTGTGCGGATGACAGCACTAAACCTGGCCTCTGCATTTTACCCTACATCTCAATCCATATCCGAACCGAAATAGCAAAGTACTCTAACGGGTATTGAATTAGGAGAGATTAGATATTCGAACCCGAACGGATAATATCCGAATAGATTTCCAAAAATAACCGAACATATGTATACTTAACCTTATATTTCTATTTCACTTCTTTCATTTTATTAATGCTACATATATTTTAAGATCTTGTAATATACTTATAATAACAGACAAAATGATTTGATACTCATTTAAAATGCATGTCAAGTTTTTTTTGTTTCATACATTAACAAAAGTTACATCAAAAATTAAAAACAACAACAACCAAATCAGTGTTATTTATTTTTAAAATATCATCTTCAGATCTATTAATCATTTAATCTATTAAAATAAAAAGAAGTTAAGTAAAAGTTTTATTTTTAAATACAAAAACCTGAGAAATGAAGATTTTTTTTTCTTTTCAAAATCTTAATATCCGAACCCAACCCGAAATAACCGAATCCGAGCTAAAAAAATATCCGAACTCGATCCAAAATACAAAAATACCCGAACAGATTCTATACTCCTAACCGAAATACCCGAAAATCTAAAATACCTGACCCAAACACCCATCCCTAGACAGCACCTACATATAGTCAGATAGTACAAAAGAATGTTATGCAAATGATATGGATTCATTTGTTTCCAAACCGGCATATTTAAAATCCCTATAATATTATTTGAGAAGTCAGTTTCCTATGTGTCGCACTCACGTTAACTATCACAGTGGTTGATTACGATGATACCCTTAATGAATTAAAATATTATATTTAAACACTATTATTGATTTTTTATTCAAATTTCTTTTTAATATTTTCCAAATAACATATATAATAAAAGAAAATATTATAAAGATTATAAATTGAATTTTAAAAGAAAATATATGTATAAATAATATGATTAAATTAAAAGGAAAGTTCACAAAACAGTAATATTCCTTTTAAAATATTTCTAAATAACATAAAATATACTAATATACTTTCTTTTATATATATTTTCACAGATAATCTTGATATTAGAAAAGAAATATTATTTATTTTAAAACATAATTTTAAACAGTACAACAATATATATTTTCACAGTAACATAAATATTTTTAATATGATTATCTATTTTTAGATAATTACATAAAATAATTAAGTAACATAAACTGATATATGTTTTATTGACTAAAATATTTTATAATTAGTATTATTGAAATGTTATTATTATTTTCTTATATTTATTTGACCATAATATCTTTCAATTACAGCAAAAAATATCAATAAATTTTTTTTACTTATATAATAAGATTTCTCAAATACAATCACAATTTTACTGCTTATTTTAAAAGATATTAAAACGAAAAATAAATTTTAACAATGAACATCTTTTGATCAAATAACAAAATATTTTAAAATCACACTATACACTTTGATGAGGTAAATATATTGTATTTTGCCTTATTAAAATTATATGTTTTCTTAATATTAAATTTGGTTTTAAATTTTAAGTTTTTATGTTTGTGGAACTTAATATAACTATAACCAAAAGGCATAAAATCTAAAATTATTCATAATTTATAAAAATATTTTATTTATTGTAAATATTGATATGTGTTCATGAGCTTCCAAAAACGTATAATTACTTAATATGTAACTTTCTATAGGTCATTGTTTTATTTTCTAATTTCTTTTTTTTAAATCAACATTTAATTTGATATATATTATGAAACTACATGCACATTTAAACGATAAATAAAATTATTTTGACTTGGCTTAATTATAATAAAAATAATTATACCTCAGTTTGTATTTGAAAGAATATATGTAACTTAAGATACTTACAACATGAGTGACTCGACTAATCCAATTTATATCTAAAATCATAGATGTAACTATAATAAGAAAATATAATTTTATAATAATAATAATAATTTATTTTATAAATATAAATTATAAGATTACTCAAAACACCTTAACAAATAAAAATAAAATATTAAACAACTGTTTTTATTTAGTTCTTTTGTAAAATTTATATATATGCATGAGATTGCAGAATATTATCGTTATATTAATTTATATAATTTGGAACCAAACACTTTAGTTTTTTTTTTCATTCTAAGCACAATATATCTTAAGTTATAAATAATCTTCCTAAAATATATTTACATATTTAAGACAAAACCAACCTAATGCAAATAAGAAAATTAATCAAAATTTTAAAATATTCTGAATAAAAAATTTTATAATTGAATTCAGATAAATAGATGCAATCTAATATATTCAATTGATAACTAAACCGATTGTAAAAACAACAAAACCTACTAGATATAACATATCTAAAATTATATGTCTAATTAAAGTAATATAAATTATGCATAAAACTATAAATTAATTTAAAATTAAAAGTAAATAGCTATCAATTATTATAATATATTTACTTTATAAATATTTATACCCGTGCATAAGCACGGGAAAATCACCTAGTAAATACAAAAACTAGAAAAAAAAAAGACAGCAGTGAAGTTCTCAAATAAGGTAACTTCTCAAATAAGGGCTCATGAGAATTCCAATAGAACTCCTAATGCCACATGTCCATGTATTATCCACTTATTGATGATTTAGGTTTTTTTTAGAAATTTAGATTTAACTATATAAACTAATTGTATTAAAATTGTTATAATTTTTTTGCTGAAATACTTGTTTTGAGATATTAACCAATAATGTTGTTCAGATTGTTTGGAACAGTACTTCTATTAGATTATTTAGTTAGTAGATTGAGTGGCTCTTGTGTAAATAAAATGTGAAGGACAAGTTGGAAAAGTTTGGGCTTAAATAGTAAGTCTCTTTTGGTTTTAGTTTTGGTTTTGGTTTTCGTTACTCCGTAAAGATGTATAGTTTAAGAATTCAGAGATGTGAAATTTGTAGAAACAACAATAATTATTTTTTATCAGTATCAATGTTTTGAATGAATACTTATGTTCTCTACAAAATAAAGTTAGCTCACATTCTAACTTGTTATTATATTTTATATTCGTATCGTGTCAAATTATTCTATGAACAGAAGTTATTTCCTACAGTTAGCATCGACAAAGTTTCATGTATTAAACATGGCTTGAAGTCGTATTGTCTAAATTCGAAAGAGTGTTTGATGGTATTTGTCACAGAGGCAACTCTAACTATTCTTTCTTAGCGATCCCACCTGACTTAGTTTTCTCACCAATGAGTAACACAATTCAAAGCTGGTGTTTTTTTTGTAATATCAATAATGAACTTGACTTTCATATTGTATAATTGATTAAGCATCCTCCAAATTTATATCGTTACTTTTTATATATACTATTTTAATGATTGTGCAAACAAATACGTGCACCACAGATAGCTAAAGGGGTGTATACTACTACTACATGTTCACTTTAAATCAACAAAAAAAAAAAGAATCAAGAGCAAGATAAATATATAAATAAAATAAAGAAGACAAGCAAGATATGATTCTTGGATGTCTCACAAAGTCATATAAACAGATCGATAGATCAATACAGACAGAAATATATTCGTATCTAAGTTTGATTCACAACCAGATTTCGAATAATTTCATGACTTTTTGTTATATGCATAAACAAATATATTCTCTGGCTTCACAGTAAATCTACAAGCCTCTCCCACATAGGTGGAAGCGAATCTCTCCGGCAAGCATAAATCAATAACTCCTGTCTATCTATCTAAGGGGTTGCGTACATCAATCGCTTTCGGGTTCACATGATACAACTATCAATACCAGTTTATGTATATATGTGAATAATATTTTCAATATATATATATGTGTTTATGCTTCACATGATGGAGTCGTAATCAACAAGAGATGACCCTTTGGCTTAACCAACAGCTTGTTTATTAATCTGTTAAAGGTGAGAGTAATTTCAGATGCTTTTGCGTTGGTGGAAAATAGAATATTTATAGACAAGAGTCTTCTTTTTATTCATACGATCTAAATGGATTATTTGCACATGATTTCAATTTCAGAAGATTCTATGTTTTCTTTATAAATTATCTTTGTTTTTTAAAAAATTAAGTAGATGTGAGAGAAGTAATGTTGAATGGTAATATTTCGAATGGACGAACGTACCTGAGTAAGCAAAACAAAACTCAATTAGCTGTTAAATTGTACTAGTCAATCACTAACATTAGCTAAAACATTAACCAACATTGCATATCACAAAGTCAAAATCCACTAGGATTCAGAAACTCAAATTCGTAGTTAAAACAATTAATTATCTTAAAATTGTAACTTAGTGGTTTGTAATTTGGTGTTCACATTCGAGATAAAGCTCCCATGATATATATTGCTTACACAAAACAAGTAATGGTCATAATAGTAAAGTGGTGATCAATCTGAGGTTGAATACAAATATCTAATTTAAACATAAATACTTCCAGATTTTTGTAGAAAGTTTGATATATATATTTCGATGGTCGATAATAGTATGCATTGCTGATTAATATACTTGTGTTATACGATATATATGTATGAGTTTACGCCATTGTACATATATATCGACATCCACAAGTATCGCAAGTTGACAATCCAGAATTTTTATGTCAAGTTGTCAAGTCTCCTCCAACTCCACCAAAATATTCTCATGGCACAACTTAAACTCAAAGAAAAAGCTTTGAAACAAGTTCTCACCTTAAAAATAATATTGAAATTTACTCGATCAATTAAATTTTAAGTCTATCTAAGTATGCTACAGAAAAATATTCTCCTTCGTGAATTATTGCATAGCTGAAAGCCTTAAAGTAAAGCTCTGAAGTATGTATGTGTACAGCTTAATAAGTCTGACTTTGCTTGTTTAGTTGCATTTGTAGTAATCTAATTTTGCTTATGAAGTTATGATCTAATTTCATAGAATAAAAGTTGACTAAAAACTTTCAATCCCACTATATATCCACTGTTATTATTTCAAATCAGTCTATATCCATAATATGGTTTAATATTATTTTATTCATATATCTATATACATTTAAAGATTGTGCGGGGTAGGCTAGTTTATGTAAAGTATTTATTTAAATATTAATCTAACAAATTTGGGACTTGACTAGATTAAACAAATGATATATTCCCTTCCAACAATGGATAAAATAAAATCTAGTGGAATATTGTTGTGGAATATCAAAAGTAAACCCACATATAATTACTGTTAGCTGCAAATCATATCCAGATAGCATCATAAAAAGATAAACCCTTGGATTTAGCGTTATAACAAATAGCCATGTGATTTACCGCTGCCATTGCCCCAACCCAGAGACTTGACGTGAAATTCATGGGCCCGAATCAAACACACACTGGGCACAGTTGATATTCCATAATCCAAAATTCCAAATAATCATCAAATCAATTTGATGGTTTGTTTTTGTCTCGTCAATTATTTTTCCTTTTTCATGCCAATATGAGATTTTGATAAGGCCACAGTTGGGAGTATTTTTGTTACAGTGTTCTTAAAATCTAAAATTATAACACCAATATGACAAATCCTCATCCTCAACACTACACATATGATGCTTATATGTGGTTCTTGTGAACTATTGGTCTAAATAAAATTTATTTGATGTTTTTACATCCTTCAGCTCAAATTTAATAATTCTAAGTGTTAGTTCTTTGATCAAAAACATGAGTGTAAGACACATATAGTTTGGTTAAAATTATTGTTTTAAGTTCGTAATTGAACATGGAGTACCGATGGATGAGTAAACAAGTTGCTAATTTCTATATCTCGAATCTCTATTTTCACCACATCTTTCATGTAATTGTAGATATTATTTCCATTTATGTTGTTTAGCATAACTAAACGTTTAAGCTATCCATCCATTTCAAGAATATAACTATAACGTTTCGACCGTCTACTGCTTATGAGCCTCTTACATTCATTCACTCGGTCCGGGAGTCCATTCCGTAAGTTGAGCGGCACGTTAATTTTTTCAAAAGATTTGAGAGTCTTGTTTACTTACCTATAATCATCACATGACATTTTTTTATTTTTTGGCCTCACTCACACGATACGTGAATAACTTCCTTGTAGATCACCCCTATTTTAACTACTCCATCTAAAATATGCTTAATTCTTTAATTTTAAACGAATATATGATCAAAAAGATAAGTGCACTTTGGTAATATAGATAATCAAATCAGTTTTCTTAAGCCTTCCCATATACCACAAACCGGGATGTTGCAATTCATCCTCTCTCACAGAATGCAACGTCCTCGTTGTGCCACAATATTGTTACCCATGTTAGTGTGAGCCACACATGTCTCTATATTCGTCTAGGTCCGTCTCTGATACTACTTGCAACGCTCCAATCGCCCATGACTGATGAGTCTCCCACTCCCGTTCTCTAGGTCCGGGGCCCATTCCGTATGAAGGTTGTACGTTAATTTTCGGAGGCTCATTAGTCATGTTTACTGATATTACAACTACATGATTTCTATGTGTTTTGGCCTCATTTGCACGATACGCGAATAACTTCCCGGTTAATCACCCATCCTTTCATTATTCTATCTAAAATATGTTTTACCCCGAAATTATAAACGAATATGTAACCACCAAAAAGATAAATATACTTTAGTAACATAAATAATCAAATAAATTATCTTAAATCTTTCTATATACCTTGAACCAGGATGTTACAACAACTCTACACATAAAAAAACAATGCGGATCTTCTTTGCAGATTTTAACATTTTCTAAGCAAAATATAGATTATATATTCATTATAACCTAAGTAATAAACAATTTCATCTCATTTACAAGGATAGTTACGTCTCTGCTTTTGTATTCGTACTCGCATTATGATTATACATACTTTCTTAATCATTGTTGATGATATTCAAATGTGCTGCTATGTGATACGATCTCTGATCCAAGTAAATCATGGAAGTAAGATGTACATTTTTTTGTGCTTGTTCAAAAAAAAGATGTACATTTTTGTTGTTTATCTAAAAAGGACAAAAATAATACAAATCAAGATATACATCTAAATGCAAAACACACATTGTTAAAAATATCTTCGAACCTGGTGCATGATCAAAGCAACGTAACGTATCATGGAGATTCCGTGACCCACTTACCTTTAAATTTGATTTATAATTAAAAAGAAAAACAGAAATGACATTTTGTGCAATATTTTACCTCTCTCACTCTCTCTCTCTCTTACTCTGCCAGTGCTATAAATTAACTGTAAACCACTCCAAGCAAATCAAGCTAGCTTCCCAATTACCAAAAAAGAGAGAAAATTCACACTTTTCAGTTTATAAAAACAATGAGGGATTTCCCAAACATAACAGATCACAAGATGTCAACAGTAGTGGAGTCTCAGACACGGCATCCCTGGCGTTCACCGGTCCCTTACCTATTCGGTGGTTTAGCCGCGATGCTTGGACTCATAGCCTTTGCTCTCTTGTTACTCGCCTGCTCCTACTGTTCACTCTCACGGCGGACAAACAGCGATGGAGACGGCGAGAAACAGACGGAGTCCGATGAAAAGGTAGCGGCAAAGGTTTTCGAGGAGAAGA
This sequence comes from Brassica nigra, assembly GCA_016432835.1. Classification (NCBI taxonomy): domain Eukaryota; kingdom Viridiplantae; phylum Streptophyta; class Magnoliopsida; order Brassicales; family Brassicaceae; genus Brassica; species Brassica nigra. The sequence goes on along the minus strand of CM028247.1, from coordinate 5,714,192 downwards.
TTCTTGTGATCATGGCTGGACAAAACAAACCAACCTTCTTGGCCACACCTGTCGCGGCCAAGACTTGCGTGTCAAGCGTAGAATGCGTAATTGCGGAAGATAAAGAAGGGCAAAATGGAGAATCCGCAGAAATAAAAGGGCCTTCGTCTTCTTTTGATGAAGAAAACCAGTGAGCTCTGTACTAAGAGTGTTTTTATTTTATCTTGTCGTTTCTCTCGTCCTCTGTTTTTGTTCCTCTTTTTTGGTTGTTTTTGGAAGTATTTTCCTCTGTTTTTCTCGACCTTGATATTGTAAAGCTTCATTAGATTAGTAAATGTGAACAAAAGTTTGACATATTTTCGGGTGAAAATATTTCACTTCAAGCTAATTTCAAGTAAGCCAAAAGAAAAAAGAACAAAAATGCAAATTATCACTGTTGAAAAACATAATTCGTATGTTCAGTACATAACAAAAAAAAAGCTGTGGAATCAACAAAACTAGCATCGGTATATTTTGTTAATCTAATTTCTCCTATGAAAATATTATAATATTAGGAAAAATGATTTTAGTAGATTGAGGTAAACTTGTTCTAGGAAAGTACAAGAGCAAGTACGAAACGATCATTATGCTCATAATCATACCACTATTATTTATTGATTGACTCAGACTCCCATGGTTTTCTGCCGTCGGCATGATGTATCGGTTGGCGGAAAGTACATTGAAAAAAGAGACCATGACAAGTGTCACGACACTGGTTTTGAAGAAGTACAAAGTGTTTTTCATTTATTGTCGGAACAGTTCTATGAGTTACAGCTCTATTAGCCTGACGCGGCGATGAGACTATGCTGCATCATCTTATTTAATGCACATCATTTATTCAACTTCCAACAGAGAGAGAGATAGAAGTCCCACATTTTTCATGATATCATTCGGACGGTTTCAGATCTTTTTTAGAGGGTTTGGTATGCGCATCCACGTACAACCTGCAACAAGAACCTTTTTAGAGAAATAAATTTATCATATGGCACAGTACTGTAATTTCAATTTTGAAACCTCATGCACACATACATTACTTCATTAAAAGGATTATTGAATTTATATATTTCTTATAAGCAACAAACATGATATTAATATAAAAAACCAAAAACATATAAGGTTAAATATAGGCTGGATTCAGTCTGTGTAGTGTATTTGTATTTTTAATTGTCTTTTTAATCCTACTGTTTGACTTCTGAAAAATTTGCTACAAAAACAAATCAAGGTGCGTTAATCCATTTGTTGATTGAAAAGAACTATGATTCTATGATAGCGTTGATTTTAAATGGTTTTGTTAGCTCTTGGCATCTTGCAACTTTGGCAGAAGTTTTTTTTTTTTTTGAGGCACACAATATACCAGAGACATAGAAAAGGGCTCTATTACTAAAACCACTAGGCCCAACTAAAGACTCATGAAAAGCCCATTATTGACCGACCTACTCACCGGCCAAATTTATACTTTTTTCTACACCTTCGTCACGGTAACGTCTCCAACTCTCCATTTATGGCTAGCTTCTCGTGGTGGTCCATAGACTCCAAGTGGAAAGCATCAAATCCCATGCTTATTCACAATCAATCAACAACTTTTTTCATTTGATTTTGTAACAAAATGACCATTTTTATATGAAAGTTCACAACTCTCTTTTAAAAAAACATTGACAAATTTGCTACGTATTATTTGCAATGAAAAACACCTGTTGCCATATGTCGAAAGTCCAGAATTATTATTACAAGTAGCTGAACGAGAGAACGCATGATTGATTACGATAAAAAGAAGACAAAAACCTCATTTCGTGCATCGTCAGAACTTTTGATGCCAAGTATTTTTATTTCCTTTTGTCTGAATTATGTTGTTTGGCTAAGATTTTACCACGTGTCGCGTTATCATTCGTTCTAAGTGGATACTCCTAGGGACCACATGGATAGGACTCATGGACAAGCTCATGTGAAGCCATATCATCACCAACCACAAAGACAGAGTGACATTTAGAGAGAGAGAGAGAGCAGAGAGAGAGAGAGAGAGAGAGAGAGAGAGAGAAATGGCTTCTAAGCTCTGCGACTCATGCAAATCGGCGACGGCGGCGTTGTACTGCCGTCCAGACGCGGCGTTCCTGTGCCTAAGCTGCGACTCGAAGGTCCACGCGGCGAACAAGCTCGCGTCGAGACACGCGCGCGTGTGGATGTGCGAAGTGTGCGAGCAGGCGCCGGCTCACGTGACCTGCAAGGCGGACGCGGCTGCTCTGTGCGTCACGTGCGACCGAGACATCCACTCGGCCAACCCCCTGGCTCGCCGCCACGAGCGCGTCCCCGTCGCGCCTTTCTACGACTCCGTCTCCGACTCCGACGGCTCCGCCAAACACGCCGCCGTCAATTTCCTCGACGACTGCTACTTCTCCGATCTGGACGGAAACGCTAGCCGCGAGGAAGAGGACGAGGCCGCCTCGTGGCTGCTTCCGAATCCGAAGACGACGGCGACGGCGATGGCTACGGCGGCTGAGACGGTGCCGGGAGATAACCCGGAGATGAACACGGGTCAGCAGTACATGTTCTCGGATCCGGATCCGTTTCTTGATTACGGGACGGTCGATCCGAAGCTGGAATCGCAGGAGCAGAACAGCTCCGGCACCGACGGTGTGGTTCCGGTGGAGAATCGGACGGTTAAGGTACCGACGGTGAACGAGAACTGCTACGAGCTGGATTTCACCGGAGGGTCCAAAGGCTTCACTTACGGTTACAACTCCATAAGCCACAGCGTAAGCGCTCCTTACGGTCGCTTAATTATAATTTATTTATCAACCGAATCTGTTAATTCTGTTAAAAAAATCAATTGTTTATTCAACTTAGATCTTAGTATTATATTACGACTTTAAATTATTAGTTTAATAGGTACTAATGATTGGGTGATTGGATGGTGTGTTGTGTACTTGTATTAGTATAGTTGTTATGCATGCAACATATGTAACCTTATCTATAATACGATTATTTAAATATCAAACTAGTATATCTCAATTGGTCTGGATTTATTACTGATTATCATGTTTTGTTAGTTATCAATTAACAAGTAGTACTAAGTATGTACTATTCATAGAGTTGTTTGATTATAGTAACGTTTATGGTGGTGATTAGAGTTGTTTCTAATCCAAGGGTTTTGCTACAGCAGGTATCGTCATCCTCGTTGGAAGTGGGAGTGGTGCCAGATGGTGGCTCGGTAGCTGACGTTTCGTACCCTTACGGTGGTGCTGCAACCGATCAGGGAACAACTCAGAGGGCAGTTCCGCTAACGGCGGCGGAGAGAGAGGCGAGAGTAATGAGGTACAGGGAGAAGAGGAAGAACAGGAAGTTCGAGAAGACGATAAGGTATGCTTCGAGGAAAGCTTATGCAGAGATGAGACCCAGGATCAAGGGAAGGTTTGCGAAGCGGACGGATACGAGTGAGAGCAACGACGTGGTGGTTGGTCATGGGGGTATCTTTAGCGGTTTTGGACTTGTACCTACATTTTAGAGATTGTGTGTGAGAGAGAGAGATACTCTTAAGATGTGGGTTTGTTTGAAGTCGTTTTAGTAATAATTAATGAACTTTTTTTTTTCTTTTAAGAGTTGCTTGTTTATTTGATGAGTAATAGAGGTATGGGGGAGGGAGCAGGAGAAGAGAATGGGTGGTGTTTATATGTAACTTGTTTGTGTATATATCATGTGATTTTGAACTTGCTTTGTCTATGCAATGTTTTTTATATTTTCTCACATAACATCTGGTTCATATTTTATTGTATTTTTGTCAATCATTAAGTTAAATGATCTAGTACATGAGATGATAATGGGGTCTCTTGTTTTTTTTATAAAAAATTATCAATGTCACTTTACAAGTTTACAGTTTAGTACACGGCAGAAGAAAAAATACATTATTGGAGTTAATTAGAACCTTCACAGAAACAAAAATAAAAAAATAATACATCAAGGACAGATAATTCTCAAGAGGCAAAAATCTTGAGACATTCAATTTTTCAGAAGAAGAGCATTCTGAAGTCGCTTGGTTAGTGATAAGAGTGAACGTTGCTTGTGGCGGAGTCACTGTGAACTGTGGTTGGCTTTTGGCTCTTTTCACCTAGTGATCTGCTCTGTTCTGAGGAACTGGTGTGGGTTGCTGCAATCGCATTTTGCCCTTCTGCGACCGGCTTTTGATTAGCAGCGCTCCGGTCCATATCGTTGTGCACTGTGATGTGCCCTTGAGCAGGTTGCTTGGTGGAGCTCTTAGGCTCTGAGCCGCTTTGAACTGCGCTTGGAACTTCATTCTTTTCTCCGGCTGAACCTTTCTCTTCTGAAGAAACGCTGCCTTCTTCTTCTTCTTCTTCTGCAGTAACCGCAACTGGCTTCTTTTGGTTCAGGCTTACATTTTCAGCACTGCGGTCCAACTCGCTGTGTTCTGCGGCATGGTCTTGATTGGCTGAGATCTTGTGGTCTGAGTCACTTCTAACTACGGTTTTACCTTCGGTTGCTATTTCCTGGGATGAGCTGGCGTCTGCTGAGGATATGAGGGAAGCTTTGGTATTAGCAGTCTTGCTCTCCAGAAAACGTACGACAACACAAGTAATATTGTCAGCACTTCCTCTCTTTATTGCTTCACCCACAAGTTTCTTGGTTGACTCCTCTGGATCTTCAACCTCTTTAACCACTGCAACAGCTTCCTGCAACAGTACCATTAGAGGATGGGAATCAAGCTTTTCCTATCTCATCATCATCATTCATATAAAGACAGAATAAGTCAATGGGACAAAACCTCATTAGAGAAAACATCCCAGAGTCCATCGCTAGCAAGGATCAGAAACTCAAGAGAATCATCAATCTTCTCTTCCTGCATGAATCAAGACAATTAAAACACAAGTAGATTGTGTATGGGGTATGATATGAAAGTGAAGTCATATATGTACCTGAATCTCTGGGTCAGCAATAACATACTCTTTCAGAAGTCGATCACCAAAGGAGCGAGAAACTGCAAGAACTCCTCCAACTCTCCAAGTTCCTATTCATTCCAGGGCTCAGGAGCGCTATATATGCAATTAAATAAACAAGAAAAAAATTCTAACAGTTTTATTTTTATTACCAGCCCACATGACAAAACCACCAGCATTCTCAATGCGTTCACGCTCATCGCTTTGATCAGGTTTATGGTCTCTTGACACAGCAAAGGCTATATACACCAACACATGAACCATTTCATTCAAAAACATTCACATTATCGTGAGTTATGAATAAAATAATTTACCATTTCCGGCTCTGCATATAACAGCTCTGGAATCACCAACGTTAGCAACAAGTAAACGATCACCAACGAGAATAGCAGTAGAGGCGGTTGAACCAGCGTCTATAGTGTGATTATTTTCTGACTTTAGAAGTTCAGAGTCTGTATGATTATAGGCATCAGCTGGAAAAAAAAAGAAGAAAAACAGAGCAAGTCTTTTAGATCAAACAATGATTTAAGTTGAAAAACAAAAAAACAAAAAGATTTAGAGGGGAGGGGAGGGAACCTATAGCAGATTTGGTGTCGGAAATGAAGTTAGGATGAGTGATAAGATTGCTGAAAAGATGACGCTTCAAATACTCAGCTGCTGCCGCTCCACCATGTCCTGCAAGTAAAGATGATTCAGATTTGCTCGTTCGTTCGTTCCTAATGGTATGAGATGGGTGAAGAGGAATATACCATCAAAGACTCCAAAGAGACCAACGATCTCTCCATTGATACCGTCGATTCTTGTTTCGAAAAAATCTTCCATAGATGATCTCTTTCCAGCTGAGCTTGCATATCCATAGCTAAATTTTCCATTCTGGCTGCAATGTTATGGAACATTGTGATGGATGCTAAGGAGAGCTCTAACTCGAACAAAAATGTATGAAAGATTATTTAAGAAGTGTGACCTGAGACCGCCTCCGCTAGCTGGGGGTTCAATAATCCGCATCTTATTCGAATAAGACAGCACCAAGTCCTTATATCCCATTTCTTTTTTTTTTTCTTTTGGTTTTGCAGAATTCTCGAATACTACTTGAAAGATAGTCTGGAATCGAACAAAATCTGGTATGATGTTAAGCATACATGAATTCAAAAACTCACAGAGAGGATGGCTTGGAGAGAAAGAAGGTGAGAGAGGTTTCATAGTCCAAAGGAAACCAAAAAAAGGAAACAGAAAGCAGCGGTTCAAGTTTTCCCGGAAGCAATGGTGTTCAGCTTTTTCCGGATAGGATCAGTGGTGCCTATGGTATTTGCTAATTATAGAAAAGCTTTACGGACTTGCAAGTCAAAAACACAGTCCAATGACGTATAATTTACACTGTTACACATTCCTAGTGTTATATTCTCTAGAAATAGCCGAATGTGAGATGGAATAAGCGATGTATAAAATAATTTTATTGGCTCTTCTTGTTGTGATGGAGCAGTTTGGAGAAAATGATCCAACAAGTGTTAGGCACTTTCTGGCCAAAATGTGTAGACAACGCAGACACTATCTCTAAAGCATAACTGTGAACCTCAGCCTTTCTTGACATCCGAAGAAGCATTGCTGTCCACATTCCAGGTGCAAGCTTCACGGCCTCGCTCAGACATTTAAATCCATTGCTCACTCTTTTCATCGTCCCTTCTTCCTGAGAAAACTTTTTATATAGAGAGTACAAATGATGAGACTTAATAATAACAGTTTCTTCAAATTCCAATGAGAAATTATTATTTTTAAAAGGTTTTGATGATTACTGACCCTGAGATTGATGGTCTGCTTCTTTTTCGTGTCGAGATCAAGAACCTCTTCTTCCAGGAATATATCAACCACTCTGATTATGTCTTGAAGAAGGAAGACTCTGACTCTCTGCCCTTTCTCTGATAATATGAACAATAGCAAATCTTCTGTCGCCGATACTACTGAATGCATGTCGAATGATTTCAGTTCTGATGATTTCTTCAATGTTTTGTCTTGTGGAGAATCTCCAGATGTCACTGAACTCTGTTCGGATATCGCTGCTACCTGGAAGAGAGAGAGTTGTTAGCTCTTTCTTCAGGTTACTCAATTTCACAAAGAGAACCAACTAAATCGTAAAGAGGAGAGTTGTATGAACGTACCAGGCGTTCCAGCCGATTCCACCTTATTGATCCATCGTTACAAATCACAAGTTCCCTTAGTATTTTCCTCATATCTGGGCTTGGATCTGCTAATAGCCTCCCGATAACAAATGGATACGCGCTTTCGATGACTTTGAACTCTGGATCAAGAATCTTTGCAGTGCCTTCTAGTGAGCCAAGGGATCTTATCACAAGAGCATAATCTGGAGGCAGTGAGAAATTGAAGTCGTACATAACATCATACAATTGTTCCATCACCCCCTGTACAAGGAAATAAGCAAGGATTAGGTTAGATGTCAGTGTTTTGAGAGGACAACGAAATCATCACGTTGAAAAATTCTGTCAATGATGGTAATCAACTATCACACAAGTCATCTACTAACTGTGTTTCTAACAATTGAAAAGCAATCCATATCCTTAGAAACCCACATTTCTTTCTCAGATTCTTTAGTACCCCTTTAATGCTATGCACCATCTATGAACTGGAGATTCTATTTTGATGCATGAGATTAGCTAAGCATTTTAATCCAAATATACTCATTGAAGCACAAGCGACAAAATTTCTGATGAGGTCGGTTTAATTACAATCATTGCTAGACAACTAAGTTCCTACCGTTACTGTTAAGTTTTCTCTACCTTTGTCGCTTTTCAAAAGCCTAACGTTGTAAGAAAATCATTTCAAGTTGTGCATTTCCGAACATGCACGTTTAGTTGAAAACATTTTAGCTCATAAGCAATAGCAATAAAAATGTTACTAAAGGCTTTGTATCTTTCAGTGAATGTGTGTGTAGGGGCATACCTGGAAATCTTGTGAAATTCTTGTACTAGAACCAAACGAAGAACGCAAAGCATTTGAAACTGCTTGAATATCGACCCCTTCAGGTAAAAATCCCAAGGAAAGGAAATCATTTGCCAAGCTTAGAGAGTCACGGTTGACAAAATGTACCAGCTGTAATCGCAATAAAACTAATCAAAATCAACAAAGTAACAAAAAAAAAATTTCTAATAGAACGTTATTATTTGGTCATCTGCAAGAAGCTGCATGTAATATATTTTATAAGTAAAATCGAGAAGAGAAGCCAGAAGACCGCAAGCTAATATAATAATACAGAAAAAAGCAAGAGAGAGATGAAGTAGAGCTTACAATTTGAATAAGTCCCACACGGTAATGACGTGGGATATTACCCATCATCCCGAAGTCGAAATAAACAAGAGACCCTTCTTTAGTTGCCACAAGATTTCCAGGGTGCGGATCAGCATGAAAGAATCCAACCTCAAGCAGCTGCTTTAATGAGCATGATAGGCCCTGTAATACAAACCAATACAAGGTTCTCAGTGGAACATTTATAGGAACCTAGCAGTACTAAGCCCACACGCATCTCTCAGAGTCACCAAGTTCTGTCCACAGATTAATTTGTCACTATCTGAGGACATTAACCTAGCTTGCTTAGGTATAAGTTATTTAGTTACCTGATCGATCAAGTCCCTTCTATCAAGAGAAGCCCTTTTCAGCTTAATTTCATCTGTTAGTTTTATGCCATCGACCCATTCCATTGTGAGAACCGCAGTGCGTGTAAAATTCCAGTATATTTTAGGGACTTTAATGTTCTCTGCTCTATGATTCTTGGACATATTCCGAGGTGCAGCGTTATCATTAACCTGATCATTCCCTGTCAATATTTAAAGATATAATGGACCTGACAATGGTATTTCAGAAGAGAGTGCAGAATTTGCAACTTGAGAACCTACCTGAATCAAAAGAGTATAGAGAAGCAAATCGTTCTGCATTTTTTGCCTCTCGAACGTAATCGATTTCATCAAACATATGCCTGACCTGTTCATCCAAGAGAGACATAAACACGTTTGTACGATAATGTAAGCAGAGTACTAGTTCTAACGTTACAGATAATTGACTCACCATTTCATTCACTGCTACCAAAAGATCCTTACGGGCTTTCGCAAATCGTTTAAGTTGTCCCCCGATCATATGGAATAAGAGCGCATCACGTGTTAGCGAGAGGGACATCCCAGGTCTCTGAACCTTAACAGCTACCAACTGTCCAGAATGCAGATGAGCTGCAATACTTGAAGGGAAAAGGTGAAACGTTTAGCTTCTAGCAACTCTAAATTGAGAAAAATGGCGAGAATATCGGCAGAGACCGGACAGAAGAAATCCGACCAGTGACAACAGTTAAAAAAGTATCTAACCTTTATATACCTGGCCCAGAGATGCAGCAGCAACAGGCTTAGGGCTAATATCGGCAAAAAGTTTTGACACTGGAGCACCCAGTTGCTCCTCAATACATCGCATGGCAACACTATTTGGAAATGGAGGAATTTGATCCTATAATAATCCATAAAAAACAATGTCCAGTATCCAATTATTATAGCACACAGCTAAATGGATAATTTGAAAGAAAGAAAGAACGATTGCCAACCTGCAATTTTGAAAGCTCCTGACAATAAATAGAGGGTAGTATGTCTGCTCTCGTGCTCAGCGCCTGTCCTAGCTGCAGCTCAAAATAGTGTATTATTTTGTGAGGATTCAAGAGAAGAGGAGGCAGAAGTTAATATATTCTATAGTAGTATTGGAACAAAAAGGGAATAACCAACATGCCTTAATGTAGAAAGGCCCTAAGCTGATAAGAGTCTCACGGAACTGCATCCAAAATGTGATAAAGTACTATCAAATTAATTACTGGCCGAACCATATGTCCAAAGAGAACTCATCGTTTCATTTAATTAAACAACAGATCATCATAAGTTCGAGTATACAGACCTTGACAGCCCGTTTCCTCATATCCTGAACGAAGAGCTGCCAAAAGGCAAGCTTCACCACATAGAACGAAATGATTGCAGCTCTATATAGCGCCAAAAATGGGCCGAAACGATACACTGCGGAGAAACTTTTCGAGCTATATGCTCCAAGAGCTTGTCCAAATTCGGTTTCAAGGGATTCTCTCCGCAACTTTGCATAATCTGCCGTAGGTCTTCCACCATGAACGCTGGTGAATTCCGTCGAATACCTGTGACATCCATTCCCCAAAAAAAGAATAACTCAGTAAAACATCCTGAAACCCTTGACTGGTTGATCAAGAACTCACGTTCTGTGTTGCAAGTAAAATGGTGAAATCCATGTATTCGTCCGTCTTCCAATTTCACCATCCTTTCCTCTTGATATGTAGCCCACAAGATTGGAGCAAATAGGTTTGTCAGCACGTGAAACTGCAACAAACTCATCAACATTAAATTCTATTTCCAAACAGCATCATCATCAATTTAACCTACTACACATCCCTGAGCTGATCTAGCAAAGATAAGAATATCAACTTCGCTGAAGCTGAGCTCGAGCAACCATGGAGTAACAAAGCAAAGGGTAATCAGCTTTAACGAAACTAATATCCAGATTTCAAATCTCTCCAACGCTCGTTACAATCACAAATCAAGTGGATTCACAATCGCAATTATAGAGTCTGAAATTACAGAATCACAACCCGAACTACATTCACCAACGCAAATTTTTTCTCTTAATTCCTAGATATTGTTGACGAAACATCAAATTGCCATCGAATGCGAGACCGAAAAGGGAAGAAATACGTACTTCTCTGGAACAGCGAGACACGGCGGTGACGGCGGAGAGCAACGACGACATTCCTCATCGGCTAAAGCAAAAAACACGACGATCGATTCACTCGAACAGTAAGCGAGATTCCCATTAACACTCGTACCTCCTTTGCGCAGAAACTGTTCGCTAAAATGCGCAAGCGAGATCGCCAATATGAGTTTTGAGTATCTCTCCACGTAGTGTGCCGATGATCCACGTGGATAACACGTGGCAACCGCCGAGGCGGTCGGCGTTTATGTTACTTGGAGAAGTTATATGGGCCGGATCAGTCTTAAGGCCCATACGTTCAACATAACTAGAGTAAGGTTAACATTGTTCTTGCTCCCAAGCATCATTACTGCTGATTTTTTTTTCAAATCGGAGAAGGATAGATAACACCACGACGACTCTTTTCTCTCGCAGATACAATCTTAGTCGTCTCCGGCAGAGAAATCTCGGTGAAGTATAGAGCCAGATCGATCCGTTCTATAGTCTATTTCATTTCGTCTGCGATGGAGAAGTCTGTGGATCTCGTGCCGGCTTTGGTTACTTTCCTCGCCGCAGCTCACGTCATCGCCTTGGTAACTCTCTCTATTTCGAATTTAAGGTTTTATACCGATCGTGATCTCGTTTTTGGTTTATGCGATTTGCAGGTTTACTGGATTTATAGATTGGCCTCTGATCGTCAGCCTCCGAAACAAAAACCTCAGTGAGGAAACGTCTTGGACTTGCGATTCATCGATTGGGGTTATGGTTTTTTGTTCCGATCTGATATTGCGTCATCGATGTTTTCATGATTTGTTGTTTTTTTTTAATGAATTTGTTACTGAATACTTTAGATTTCGAACTATGCTCCAAACTATTGCTAATAAGAGGTGTGTTCTTTGTTTCTTGGCCCCATCCACCATTTTCTAGCGTATGGTGGTGGATTTGCTGCAAATGAGAGTTATTTAGTAAAAGATATAAGGATCACATATTCAGATCCGTTAGAACTTAGAAGATAGTATGTTTTCCAAATGAGAGTTAAATTAGTCGGTCTAAATCTCGTTCTTAAAAAAAATTATACAAACCTATGGATTCAAAACCTCATAATCATTTAAAACTTTGATCTCGCGTCTTGTGTGATCATAAACATATCATCCCATCAGGTAGGAGTGTTCTGCATAGATACAGCCGCCTGTTCGGTAAGCTTTTGGTAGTGTCTGTAACATTGTAAACTGTGAGAGTGAGTCCAAACTTATGAACCTCAAAGAGACTACTTGTAAAAAGCTTTGGTGATGGTTAGTGACAACCGATGTTGATTAGCAAAATGTTTGTAACATAATGTTTTATTTTTTTTACGTTGCCAGTACTTTATTTGAATACTTGTGACAATAATTTCTACTAAAATAACTTACTCAAAATAATAAATACTTCGTATAACTAGCTAATTCTGATTACTGTATACGATGTGCTTATTCAAAACGATCTTTCTATAAAACAAAATTTAGTTGACATTGGAATATTTGAAATGGGATTATGATTACATATATATATTAATATATATTTGACGTTTATTCATAACAATTTATGAGATCGAACAACGTCACACGTCTCAATCATCATCACCATAACCATTACCATTACACATGCCAAGTTGGCTGTCCTCTATCCTTGGTCTTTTATCCCTTATGGGTTATTTCATAATAAATAAAAAGTTGCAGACAAAAAAACAAAAAAAGTTCATAAGATTCATAATCTTTCAATTTAAAATATTACTTGAAATTAATTCAAAGCGTGTTGTCCTCGTGGCTGGCTTCCGCTGAACCCATCATTCTGTACGGTTTCAGTGGCTGCGGGTCGACCACAAACGCCGACGACACCTCCATATGACACAACCTAACGCCTCCTATCAGTCTCTCCGGCAGCTCATCCTCTGTTTTCGCCTCGATAACGTAGCCAATGTCAACCGTAAGGTTCCTGGAATACACTAGCAAAAGCCGTACAAGCGCCGACAAGATCGGCCAGCTACCTGTATCGACATCTACTACAAAGTAGTTTGGTCCTTTATGGTACGTGCACTTCACTGTCCTAGCCACAAGAAACGCACCAAACTGCCCTGCCGCAGCTTTAACTATCCTTGGCCCTTTCACGACTTGACTCACTATCTTGAATCTTTGGTTACGGAACGCATCGTCTCCGTCTATGAACTGTTTGAGGAGAGAATCTGATGGAATGGGTTCTTCCGTCGCGAAGTAGTGCACCGCGTGGTAGTGTTCCTTGCCTGGAATTTGAAAATTCACAGCGAAGATGAAGCCGTTTTGGGACCGGCCAAGAGACTGTGCTTTTCTTAGCGCGTGAGCCACGCGGTTGTCGGGACGAGCTAGGATGTTGTCCAGTTTCATACTGGATTTGAGCCAGTCGACGCCTGCGGAAGAGAGGAGGTAGTCTCCGCCGGGACATTTCTGTTTGCTGGTGAAGTAGTCGGCGGAGCGGACAGTGAAGACGTCTGCTGGAGGGGCAGCCCAGCCGTTGATTCCTGTGTGGAGATCGACGTGGCGGGCGGATCCACCATTGATTGTCTCGGTTATCCACTCCGGTACGGCAGACACTGCTCCGGTTCTGGCCGGATTGGCATTGTTATCATCAGCAGGGCTTTGGGTTTGGTTCATGATGTGTGATGCTCATTCGTTGCTGTTCTCTGTCTATAAGTAGTATGGGGCTCGTATAAAAGGACATGCCAAAAATGTGCAAATGGTCCCTGGTTATTAATGTTGAGTACCGTTGAGTTAATGTGATATTTCATGACAAAGGAAGACTTAGATTTTAGAGTCTCCAAACTCAACGAAACAACGTGGCTATTTTTAGTAGCGTGATGTGGAAACTTCTCGATGCTTTGTTTGGCCCTTTGGCTCGCATGTGCTACTTTTTTGGAGCCAATAGTTTATCTGTTTCTAACACTGCCCGGAGGGATATCAGATCCGAGGCTTGTGATTGGTGGATTTCGTACACAAAAATCCATTATTGTAATAATAATATCAAAACTGAAACTAACATCCAAACTCATTATGGGGCCTGCGCTCATCATGCCTGTAAAGATTTTTGAGAAAAAGAAAAAAAAAACATTAATTCATTTTTTTTTCTTTGAGTGAACGTAAAATTTATTCAGTCAAATACTTTGTATGTCAATTGTCAAGTGGTTATAAGAGTGTTGAAGAATGCAACGATTAATAATAACAGATTTTAAAAACTGTTTCTGCTTAATACTCAGTTTGAGGCCGTGTTGAGTACAAAGTGAATAGTGCTTCTTTTGAGTTGTCATCTCCAATTTGTTGTATAGAGAGAAGTATGTTCCTTAGAGTCATGTCTACAAACTTGATTAGGCATTCTGGTTACAGTACCTTTCTCCATGGTGTCTTGAATTTCTCTCCCTCCAAATGCTATGTGTCATTATTTGCAGAGCATATCTCAGCAGGAATAATTTAACTTTGTCTATGTATTTATCTAATGCAAGTTGAATGATAAAAGACCATTCTGACGTGTAATCTGTGTCCATTAGGCGGCCTTGCGCCAGCGATTTCCATATCTTCTCAGAATATGAGCATTTAAAGAGGAGACGTTGATGAGTTTCTTGGACATCTTGGCAATACACTTTTGCATTCCATTGCATCATTTTTATCTCTAGTGGTCAGTCTGTTCTACATCACAATCAGTTGCATAAGAAGTATTAGGAGTCGCATGAGCCCCATATGTTGATGGAGTAAGCTTTTCTTGTTTGGTTTGCACTTGTAACAAACCACATTCGTACGATATGCTTTTTAGGAATAAGAAAAATACATTTAATGAGATAGAGATGTTTTCCTAAAGAAAAAAAAAAGACTTTGAGGCTAATCTAAATACTGGTTAAGGAATTGTAAATTATTCATATATAGTCAATCGACAAACCCGAAAAGGGTATTTGCCTCAATCGTGTTTATTCTCTTAGATGTCTTTACTTTTTACGAGAATAATTCGTGCCTGTTCACAGTAGTTCATGTTTCTTTTACTGAGAAATTGTTCCTATACTTATCGCTATATATTTTCCATATAAGGATGTCTTTCTCTCCGAGTGATGCTCTGTTTCTGACATTTTCAGTCTTGTCTTTCATATCATTTAGCAGAGTTGTCCAAATGTCGTCTATGGCAATGCTAAGCTAACACTTCTTCACTGTAACTGCATTGTCTATCCCCATGCCAATCGAGCACGGTACCCGCAGTACATCCTTCAGGCATCCATATATAGACCATGATGAGTACTAGAACGATGTTCTACTACCGCCTCTAACATTAACTGGAGAAAAATATCTTGTCTAATTTTTGGCTTTTAGTATTTTCCTCCACATTCATGATTCATTTTTTGTTTTCTTATTACCGACCAAATAAAATCAAATAAACTTCAGTCTTCACCCATTGAACCCAAAGGGAAGGCTGATCTGGGATAATACACCAATTAAGTTTTAACTTTTAAGGCAAGTGGCCGGCCGTATTTACTTCCTTAAGGGATTTTAACCTTCCTTTTTTCTTAGGTTTGCATATATTTCAGTAGGGTGGCTGACACATTTTATTTCTGAGAGTTAGTCTAAACTTACGAACCTCAAAGAAACTTGTACAAAGCTCTGAGATTGGTGTGTGACCAAATTAAGGTTAACTAGCTATAAACGATACTGATTTGTCAACCTAAAGAGGACACACAGTGTGATATTAAATTCCTAATGTTTTACTTCGATTGAATGGTTAAGAGTCTACATTTTTAAGGAGAGTTGCTAATATTTTATTTGAATATTTTTTTGGTTAACTTGGGATATCTCAGATTTATAGAATATCTCAAATTATTTTCAAGGAAAGGTGCAATTCATGAATGGATTTGATCACCGGTATTAAATAAGTCGTAAACAGTAAATTCATATCTACATGTAGCTATATGATAAAGTGTACTGAAATACCTTCGAATCCATATTGCTTGCCAACCCAGAGATCGTATGTCACTAGACCACCATCGTATTGTTTTATTTGAATAGTTGTGACTATAGTTTCAACTAAATTAATTAACACAAAAATAAATAATAAATACTAAGTATATCTTCAGCTAAATTTAAATATATGATTTGCTTATACATAATGATCTTTCTTTAGAAAATAAAAATAGTCGACATTAATTGGTTTAATATATTTGAAATGATCGTGAATTTATATATTTCATGTTTATTTATTGTTTTTACTATTTATTAGTAATGTTTTAATATCTCGGTCTTTCTATCCAGAAAAGAAATTACTTGAAAATTCATCTAATTCTTGTCGTCCTGGTGGCTTACTTCCAGTGAACCCATCATTCTGTACGGTTTCAGTGGCTGCGGATCAACCACAAACGCCGACGATACCTCCGTATGACACAACCTAACAGCTCCGATCAGTCTCTCCGGCAGCTCATCCACTTCTTGCGCCTCAACAACGAAGCCAATGTCGAGAATAAGGCTCCTGGCGTACCCGAACAAAAGCCGCACAAGGGCCGCCAAGATCTTCCAGCTACCTGTATCGATATCAACCTCAAAGTAGTTTGGTCCTTTATGGTAAGTACACTTCACGGTCTTAGCCACGAGGAACGCGCCGAACTGCCCTGCCGCAGCTTTAACTATCAACGGCCCTCTCAAGACTCGGCTCACTATCTTGAACCTCTCGTTACGGAACGACTCGTCTCCGTCGATGAACCGTTTCAGGAGAGAATCTGATGGGATGGGTTCTTCCGTCACGAAGTAGAGCACCGAGTGGTAGTGTTCATGGACTGGAATCTGGAAGTTTATAGCAAAGATGAAGCCGTTTTGGGACTGGCCAAGAGACTGAGCTTTTCTGAGCGCGTGAGCCACGCGGTTGTCGGGACGAGCTAGGATGTTGTCGAGTTTGGAACTGGATTTGAGCCAGTCGACGCCGGCGAGAGAGAGGAGGTATCCTCCCCCCAGGACATTTCTGTTTGTTGGTGAAATAGTCGGCGGAGCGGACAGAGAAGCCGTCTCCTGGAGGGGAAGCCCAGCCATTGATTCCTGTGTAGAGATCGACTTGACGGGCGGTTCCACCATTGGTTGTCTCGGTTATCCACTCCGGTATGGCTGGCTTGGGGTTATTATCGTCGGCAGGGCTCTTCATGACGTGTGATGCTCATTCGTTTTGTCTTGTCTCTCTCTATAAGTAGTATGGGGCTAACATAAAAAGACATGCAAAACATGTGCCAATGGTCCCTCCCTCGTTAATAATGTAGAATACCGTTGAGTTACTCAAAGCTATGAAATTAATGTGATATTTCATCACAAAGGAAGAAAGAACCCAAGCTCAACAAGACAACCTCGCTATATTTTTAGTGAGCGATCAGGGCATGACAATGGATCCTACTGGTTTCCCCGCTATTATCTGCAAAATTAATATATTTTATATTGCAGATATTTGTCAATCCTAAAAGTTATATAAAAATTAAAAAAATTAGTTATTTAACTTTTATAAAATATGGTTTATGTTATTAATTTTTTAATAAAAAATATAAAATATTGTTTAATTTTGACACAGATAATCCACAAATTAAACATGATAAATGTAAGTTTATAAATCTTATTTTTTGAGTTACTGTATAATACTCGTATTTTGTTTTATAAAAAAGTTTGCTGGGATGTATTATATTGGTTCTACTATTTTAGTTTGGGTTTCCAAATTAATGTCCTGAGTTATTTTTTATTGTTCATTAGTGTCAAAAAGAAAAAAAGTGTCAGCCCGCGGTGGACTAAAGGTCTGACTGGTGTAAGAGGTTGCGAGGCGTTTGCGGATGCAGGTGATTATGGTTATAAGCGATATTAAGAGATTTGTACAACTGGTTAAAAATGAGTGCGTTTGCGGGATATTTTTGACTAGTTTACCATCAAATACAATAGTAGTTAAATAATAATTTAACAATATTAAAATTTATATAATTATAAAGTATTAAAATTCTATTTTATATTAAATATAAAATTGTATTTATAAATTATACTATTAGTTTTTAAAAGTAGAAAATATTTTTGTTTTAAAGTTTGATAATATAAACTAAAATATAATATATATATTTTAGTATTATATTATTTCAATTTACAATTTTAATTGGATATTTTTATTTTTATATTTATATAGTTTAATTTTTTTTAACCTTTCCGTAACCGCTGCAATCACAAACGTTAGCTGAAACCAATTTTTGAATTAGGAGGTTTTGAACAATTTAAAGCGTTTTGTAGCATTTTTTGTGATTGTTGTAAAACGCCAGCAATCGCTACGAACCGCAAAAGCTGCGTTTGCAAATGATAGTCGGAAAACTGGTTATGCCTTAAGAACACCCCCCATGGGGGGTTCTACCCATGGAGTTCTAAACCCACATACTTGTTTATGTATGTGTATATATATATTTTAAATGCGTATGTAATTCTAGAGTCCATAACTTTACGGGAAACCCAACCTAAATTTTTTTTTAAAAAATATTAAGAATTGATAAAAAAAAATGTTAAAAAATTTTGGGTTGAGTTTCCCGTAAAATTATGATATACATTTATATAATATATACATACATATACATATTTATGTATGTATGATTAGAACTTCAATGGGTATAATTTCCCATTGGATGGAGGTGCTCTAAGTGAGACGGATGTGTTCTGTTTTTCGTTGACAAAAAAAAATGTGTTCTGATTTTTTAGCCCTGTGCATGAGGTGGAGAATTCGCGATGCTTTGTTGGGCTTGTTCTACTTTTTGAAGCTCATTGTTTATCTATTTTTAAAGTATAAAACGTTCAGATTAGTGCCAGCTTTTGTTATCCGATGCTAGTGATTGCTTCGAGACCCCCATGAAGGACTATAAATCAACAAAGGAAGTATGCCCGGTCTGGTAACAACCAAAGTTTCAAAAGGGATCCTTTCTTCTAGAAAATATATTGCAAGTAGCACGTGAATAAACAAACAAACAAAATCTTAATGATTTCTTATTGGATTTATAAAAGAAATTAAAGTCTTAATAAGTGTGTTAATATAAAATTATACATACCAAAAGTTGCAATTTCGATAAAATAGGTATACAAATGGCAACACAACATCTACCAAAAGTTATAGAATTATTCTCATTTTTTTTAAAGCTAATGATTAACAGTTGATAATAAAAAAAGCTAATGATTAACGTAAAGCCAAACACATTCTCAGGAAAATGAATCTCCAGAGTTCATGCTTCCATGAATAAGCAGCTTCCTCAAAACTTGAAATCCTTCTTTTTCTTGCCTTCCTTATCACGCTTCCTTTTCTTCGAATTCTCGGCGACCATGTCACTGAAGTCCTCTGGCTTATTGCGTAGTTTCTCCTCTTGTCTTGCTTCCTCATACTTGGCAGGCAACACATTCTCCAGGGCGTCCAGCTCTTCTGGCTGTAAGCCGACGTCCACACGATCTGTCTTGTGTCGTTTCAGCAAATCAACCCTCTTCACTCCCGTCTTGTCTTGAGTACCAGTTTTAATAACATATGTGTGTGTGGGTGCCAGCAAAGTTCCAGGAGCAACACTCTCTCCCTTTTCTTCAAGTACCTGATATAGAGCCCTGACAGGGGGTTCCTTTCTCTGTTCCTTACGAAGTTCAATTGCATCCGGTGTCTCTATGCCAGTTGGAGTACTTGACATTGTATCAACCGATTCCATGCCGTCTTCTAGTTCCTCGGGTTCCTTTCTCTGCTCCTTACAAAGTTCAATTGCATCCGGTGTCTCTATGCCAGTTGGAGTACATGACATTGTATCAACCGATTCCATGCCGTCTTCTAGTTCCTCTTCTTCCTCCTCCTCCAAATCACCCCAGTGCGTGCTCTTATCAATAGGCTCATCCTCATAGTTAGGCTGATCTTGATGTTTGACGCCAAAGACATCTCCATACAATGGACGTCCAGACTCATCAACTGGAGGTTTTCCCAAGCCACCCGCATGATAACCAAATCTCTGCATATTAATTAGCCATGGGGGAGGAGCGCCTTCAGCCATACCAAGGGCTTCTTTTAAGTCATGTGACAATGTCCCTGGTTTCGTTTCCCTCAGTTTTACATCAAATTCTTTCCCTTCGAAATATAAATCTCCAAGTGCTGACAGCTTAGGCTTTGTTTGGTATTTGAAGAATGCATCATGTAGCACCTGGTAGTCAATGTCCATCTTTCCCATCTTTGGTTGCACTCGCTCTCGTTGCTTCTGCTTCAACTTTTTACCGTCTTCTTCTTTCTCAATGTAAGCCTGTCTAATTTTCTGAATTCCGGTTGCAGCAATGAAACCAGGTAGATGAAATGGCGCCTTCTTTTCTATACCAGGCTTTCCCTGCAAATACTTACTCTTATGAGACCAGTGTCTCGGAACAGGAACTGTATTCCGATACGACTTTAAAAACACCAACAACTTTGGGTCTGCTGAAGTAGCGTCCCAGACCTCAACAACATCAGGCCTAGCGGCACACCTGCTTCAGCTCACCAATCTTCATCCTCCGTTCAAGCTTTTTCATCTGCTTATTAGAGATGATGCCCTTTTCTTTTTCTTCATTGCCCTGATATGAGTTAACCTTCTTTTTCACATCTTTATTCTCCTCACATTCATCCTTCTTAGCGTCGTCATCAGGTTCCTTGAAACTGAACTTCTCAAAGATTTGCTTGAACTCATCGCTAAAGCCATCTTCGAATGCAGGCTGCTCTGGAACATGCTCAATCTCAATCTGCTCAGATACGGCCTGTGGCTGCGGATCCGCGTTCTCCTTAGAATCAGAAGCACCAGAAACGTCCGCTTCACGGGATGCGGCTTTGCTGTTCTTCTTCTGCTTCCGCCTGCGTCTACGACGATCAGATTTCTTCAAGGAAGGGATAATGTTTCCGTTGGAAGCGTCTCCGTTCGGAACGACGACTGTTGATTCGACGGTCATAAGCGGTTGCCGGTGTGGTTGTGGTTGTGGGAGTTTGCGGATACGGGTGGTTGCGGTTTTAAGCGGTTTCGAGAGATTTGTATGACTGATACAGCGGTTAGAAATTGGTACGTTTGCGGGATTTTTATGACTGTTAAACTACCAAATGCAACCGCTGTTAAATATCAAATTAATAATATTTATATTTTATATAATTATAAAATATTAAAATCATAATATTATAATAAATATAAAATTTATATTTATAAAATCATAATAATAAATTTTTCAAAATTAAGGAAATACTTTTGTTTTAAAGTTTTATAATATAAATTAAAATATAATATGTATACATTTTAAAATTTCTATTATTTCAATTTAAAATTTTATTGAATATTTTTAGTTTTATTTTTATTTTTAAGAAAAAATTACCCTCCAAACCGTCCAAGAATCAAAATGCTATGGAACCAGCTTTTGATTTTAAGAGGTTGGAATGGGCGATTGGAACATTTTCTGTGATTGTTTCAAAACGATAATAACCGCTGTGAACCGCAAAAACTGCGTTTGCAAGTGGTACCGAAAAAAACTAGTCAAGGCCATATTCGCGGAGATGTCTTGGAGTCGGCGATGCCAAGTGAGAGAGAATAATGTCTATTTCTACTCTTTATATAATAATAATAATATTAATCAAATAAAGGTGACAGAACTTCCCAAAGATGGAATAATGGAAATAGGGCTTTTGGTAATTTCCAAAATCAGTAGAGAAGTTAGTTAGTAGTGGTGACAAGATCTATTTGGATCCAACGGTTTTGGAACACGTATCTACCAGAGGCGAATACTTAAGGTTAAAGAAACCTTGTTTCTGTTCCTTTGGTGGCCGACTGATCTTGAAATAACCTTTTATAGAAATCAAGTTTCTCGGTTTCAATGTCTCAAGAACTCAAGAATATATAAACTCAAATAAGAAACTCTTTTTTTTTTTTTTTTAACACAATCTCTTTTTATTAATCTTTCTTAAGAAAAACTATCTCAAAAACCTTAATCTATCTCACAACTCATATCTCTATGCTACACATAGCATCTCTTTATATAATTCAATAATATCCTAAACTCATTAGGAATAACATAAATAAATATTTTCCTAATTTATATCTCAACAAAATTAGGTTGATTGCTTCTCAAGCTAACTTCCAAACTTATCCAACAATTTCTTACTTAAGCTTGAAGTTATTTGTCTCAAGATTTTTCATGCCGATAAACTCTCTCATCTCCCTGAATCGAACTCGACCTAGAACTTTTGTAAGGATGTCAGCTTTCTGTCTTTCATTGGAGACGTGTTCCACTTCTCCGTTAAATTTGATTTGATTCGTTATTCGTTTCGATTCGATCTGAAAAAATCCGGATATCCGCAAATCTCCGAAGCAAACCAAATATTAAAAATCAATATCTGTTAAAAGCAAAACAAATCACAAATACTAAAAAATTTAGAGCAGGATATCCGATCCGCTTCGGCTTATATACAGATAGGTATATATATCTACGACTATAAATAGAATTTTAAATGTATAATCCTATACAATTATTATTTTAACATATAATTTTATAAATTTTATTTATAAAATAACTTATAAAATATAAATTAAGAAAAATATAAAATCTTTAATGAAAACTACAATTTTCAAAAATATTTGTTTTACAAGAAATTTTTTATTAATTTTAAAAATTCATAAAACACATAATTTCATTAATTTTTAGTTTTATTTTTATATTATGTGAAGTTTATTTTAAGAAAAAAAACAAATTTGTATAATGTTTTCTAGATTTATTTGTATTGTACAAAGTAGATAAAATATCTGTGAATATTTGAAAATATCTATAAAATTTTCTGATATCGGAAGCAAAACAAATCGAAAAATCAGATATCTGTAAAATACGAAGTAAATCACAAATACTGGAAAAATATGGTAGTATCTGATCCATGCCTATCCCCGAAAGACTTAATTAAGTATCAAACCATTAGGTTTGTTATGGTGACTTTGATGCCAAAACATTACCAAACACATTCAATCCGTTTCAAATTAGATTAGATATTTTTACAAAAGTTAAAAATAAATAAATATTTACTTTTACCCTTTTTTAGTTATCAAAATTTTATAGCATTTTTAAAATTATTTATGAACAAAAAATTAATATAAAAATACATTAAAATCATAAAACAATATTTTTGGTAGCAATTTTTTTTTGCTTTATAACAACATTTAATTCGAAACATAATGAATAATATTTCATTTTTCATGAATTTACTTTATAAATCTCTTTTTTATTTGGTGCCTTAATTCTCTTTTTTTTTGCCAATAAACCTTATTTTTCTATGAGTGGTATCTGATAAAAGAAACAAGCATTTAAATTCAAAAATAGTTTCTATATTGTAAAAGTTTCTATTTTTAATGTGAAATTGACAATGAAAATAGAAAGTAGAAAAGTTTAGACAGAATGTTCTTCTTGGTAAGAGGACAAACGAAAGATGTGTTTTGTCAAACATTTTAGCAGCAAAACTTGACATTTTCCCTTTCGTCGCTCTTTCCCCTGACATTTCTTTAATCACATTTTTTTTTCTTGTCCATCTTCTTCAATGAGGTTTTGTTGTTCTTACGAAATCAAGTCAACGAATGTTCTTGTTTCCCAGTCTCATTCTTGTTTTTTTTTTGAGCTTTATTCCAAGCTAAGATTTTGAATTCCCAAATCTCTGTTCTTTGACTTGCCGTACATCAAAAGATTTCATCATTTCTATGATCTGAGCTTCAAATCCAATCCAAGAGAACAACCCACTTCAGTCAACTCTGGTCTTGGATCTGTTTCCCACAGTTTCGGACCAAACCCACATCAAAAGTTTCAACATTTAAGCCAAATCTCGAATCTTTTCTACCAGATATGGTAGTAGAAGACCAACACCTCGAAAGTGGCGGATCCGTCCGTGTGGTCAAAGGAGAGAGTCGTTTCCGTAATGTGGTGTGGGGTCCAGTGCGGTGGATAAAGATGCTGTCCAAAGAGCTTCACTGGAGCTTTGTCTTCGGTGTGGTCTCACTGTACGGTATAAACCAAGGGCTTGGTGGCTCTTTGGGCCGTGTGGCCACAGAGTATTACATGAAAGATGTTCAAAAGGTTCAGCCTTCAGAGTCTCAGGCTCTCAGTGCAATCACCAAGATTCCATGGATCATTAAGCCTCTTTGGGGCATTCTCACTGATGTTCTTCCCATCTGTGGCTTCCACAGACGCCCTTACTTCGTTTTAGCAGGTGTGCTTGGAGTGGTTTCTATGCTTTTCATATCGACTCTTGGTAATCTACACCTTTACTTGGCGCTCTTGTGGATGACGATATCAAGCGCTGCAATGGCGATAGCTGATGTGACCATTGATGCTTGCACTGCTTACAACAGCATCAAACATCCTTCTCTTGCCTCGGATATGCAGAGCTTGTGCAGCTTAAGCTCTTCCATTGGAG
Organism: Brassica nigra; assembly: GCA_016432835.1. NCBI lineage: Eukaryota > Viridiplantae > Streptophyta > Magnoliopsida > Brassicales > Brassicaceae > Brassica > Brassica nigra. The sequence goes on along the minus strand of CM028247.1, from coordinate 5,690,043 downwards.
CGCTTCTTGGCTTCTTCATGAGTGGCATCTTGGTTCATCTTGTTGGCTCTAAGGTTAGCCAATCTTGCACTGGATCTCTAGTGACTTCTTTTTAATGCTTATGTGTTTTATTTTTTTCTTCGAGGTTAGGGTGTGTTTGGCTTGCTGACACTCCCATTTGCGTTGGCATCAGTAGTGGGGATGGTGTTTAGTGAGTCCCATGTTCCTGGCTTCTCTTACAAACAGGTGACGCACACCATTCTCTCTTTCACTATGCTTGAGTTTCCACCAACATGAGATTACTGACTCTTGTTTTGTATCAATTCAGGTAAACCAGAAGTTTATTGACGCAGGGAGAGCGATGTGGAGGACAATGAAGTGCTCAGATGTGTGGAGGCCGAGTCTGTATATGTACGTTTCCCTTGTTCTTAGTTTGAACATTCACGAAGGTCTCTTCTATTGGTTCACAGATTCAAAGGATGGCCCTTTGTTTGCTCAGGTACACTCTCAAAACAACCACTCTCAGAGTATACTTGAAATTGTGTAATATGAAGAGAGGTTTTCTTGTTTTGTTACAGGAAACTGTTGGTTTCATTCTCTCAATTGGTTCAGTCGGGTCGATTCTAGGAGCAACGTTGTACCAGCTAGTTCTAAAGGATCATCCCTTCCGTGGCATTTGTTTGTGGACTCAGCTTCTCTTTGCCTTCGCAGGAATGCTTGACCTCATTCTTGTGCTACGTCTCAACTTAAAATTTGGCTTACCTGACTATCTCTTCATCGTGGTCGATGAGGTAGTGTCTCAGATGATAGGACGCCTGAAATGGATGCCGCTGCTTGTGCTCACTTCAAAGCTTTGTCCTCACGGAATTGAAGGGACCTTCTTTGCGTTGCTAATGTCTATTGACAATGCAGGTTTCATGACCTCGTCTTGGCTGGGAGGAGTGTTGTTGCACGTCCTCAAGGTGACTCGTACTGAGTTTGGTAACCTCTGGATTGCGGTTTTGATAAGGAATGTGATGAGACTTTCGCCGCTGTTTGTTCTGTTCCTTGTGCCTAAGGGAGATCAGAACACGTTTAAGCTCCCTGGTGAGATCATGGGTGAAGATTCTGATGAAGAGAAAGAAGAAGCTCGGAACTTGGAATTGGCGTCTCTTGTTCATTCCGCTGATAGAAGATAGCTCACAGTGTTCTCCTATTATAGACAGTCTTTGAAGCACATGCTTCAGTTACTCAGCATTTTCTATGAACTTTTACCTGCACTGATACAAAGTGCAGATTTTGCAAGTTTGTCACATTTTTTTGGTATAGAAGGACAGTGTCTTGTAATATAAATAGTTCCTTACGAAAACTTGGAAGATGAATCTTGCAGAAGAATGAGTGAGAACTCTTAGAAACTGGGACTGGAATACAGAGAATGCGGTTTACATCTATGGGTATTGAAACACAACGGGTTGAAACTTTTTTTTATAGGAACAGTATTTCCAGTCATGCAGAGAAACAAACCATGAGGTGAAGGAACAATCATACCATGAGGTGAAGGAACAATCATCTCAAGTCTCGTCTGCGCCAATCCCTGTCACTCTCTCTGCTTCTACCACGATCGTCTCGATCGTGGCTTGGACTCTTTTCACGTCGGTCTCGGTCCCTGTTCAAATCATGTTGCTTATCTCTGTCTCTGAGTCTCCCTCTGTCCATGTCTCTGTCCAAGTCATGATCTCTCTCCCTGGTTGATGATTTCCGTGGTGGACTTTGGCTGTGGGTTTCCCCACGGTGTCGCTTTTTAGACGATTGTCGAGAATCTTCATGCCTCTCCTTCCGCTCTACTATTGATTTCTCTGCAGTTAAAAGCACTGTTTATGTTTACACGAGGGCCACTAACAAGGCCATGTCCTGGAAAACACCAAACTCAAATTCTTATCTTTTAATGTTTGAGACGAACTCGCACATGTATAGTACTTAAGTTACCCATGAGTATAAGAACCTGAGCTAAAGAATTTCCAGAAAGGGGGTCAAGTTTCCCTAATTGTAGCATCAAATGGATATGGAACATTTTAATACCTTTCTCAAAACAGAATAAGAGTAGTAACTATCAGGTGTAGTGTATAACTTACGGTTTCTGTTGCCCTCGTTGGATCCTGATAAGCCAAAATCAACTTCAAGCTTCTTTCGGTGGATTTCTACTTTTCTCTCTATCTCCTCGGAGTTTTTCATCCCCTGTTCCTCTAGAGCTTCACGATACTCTATCAAAGCAACTTCTATGCGTCTAAGCTTTTGTCTGCAGTGCAAGGAAAAACAAACAGAGTAAGCGAGCCGCCTATTTAGTTTCAAATGATACAAAGCAGCTACTGATATAGGTAACTCTTCATTTTTTTTCTTGGAAACTGTACATACGCTTCGCCCAAAAGCGTTCTATGACTTTCAGCAGGCAAGAACCAAAATAGCAAATCATTTGTAGTCCTTAGAGACCAAACCAATTTCATAAGAACACACCTCCCTCACTAACACTACTCTTACGTTGATCTTTCTCTTTTCTAGAACTATATCCTGTAATATCTTTGATGGTTTTAATGCTCACACATAAACATGAAGCAATAATGCAAAGTTGGTGTCTTTTAATCCATATTTTGCCTGTTTAAGCTAATTTCCTAAAATTATTTTCAAAAGTAGATAGATGAACTGATCAAACCTTTGTTCCTCGTCCAGACCATTGTCATGTTGGGAACGTACACAGTCATTACCCTTGAGATCCTCGTCATCAACCTCCTTAAGAGTTACCCCACCAGTATTGTCGCTTCCTGGAGAGTAGCTCTTCTTTTGTACATCGTCAGCTTCGTCATCCACTCTAGCCCATTTTGAAGCTGGCAATATAAGGTCATTTTTCTCTTTTTCTACAAAGGCTTTCAGCTCAGGCTGTGGGATTGATGTTGTCATAGGCTCTTTCATTTGAACCTCGGCATAGCTGTTCCTGATAACCTCACGCTCATTCTTACCTTCTTCACAGGTTGAATAGTCTTGCTGATACTTTGAAATTTCATCTACTGCTTCGTAGCCACGTTGTTTCTCTGAATCTTCAAGGCTTAGCAGCCGAGCAACCATCACTACTCTACCCCCTACAAGAGATAGTCCGTTGTGTCGGCATCGTCTCTCAAGCTCAGAAATTGGTAAATCCATCAGCTCTTGCCCTGCAGCGCCTTTGCCTATTGCCAGTGCAGCATCTGGATTAATAGTATCGCTCATATTATCAATGCAACCTTTCTTCTCTATTTCAGGTTCATCACCGCAGAGAGAATGAAACGAGGTAACACCAGATATTCCTGATCGGAGAAATGTGGCACGTAGCCCATATATGTATGCGTCTGAAAAGAGAAACCAATCTGCCCATACCTGTAGAACTTTGAGAACCCGTTCCTGCAAAAGGTCCGAGAAAGTTTATAGCAGCATTTCATAAGGTAAAGCAAAACCATAAAGATTATTTCTCTCTAGGAGTACTTTTAGAGCCTCAGCAGTAATTCTTCCGGTTATGCTACGGTACAGATCGTTGAAACTTTCCATTATATCGGGCAGTGTTGCCTCGAACTTGGTTCGGTATGCAGATGCATTTTTAACAGGTGCACTGCTATTATGAAGAATATCAGACACAAGCATGAGTCTAGCAACTTTAGTCGGAATTGATGTCTCTTTCAGGGTCAGCGACTCCGTCAGAACTTCAACAACCTGTGGAGTATATAAACAGGAAAAGGCGTCAGAAGTGACTCAGAACATCTGTTTACTAACGAGTAATTCTGTTCAGAAATTCAATGAATTGTCTAGAAAAATAATCTGTAAATAGTTTTAGTTTCGAGGACAAAAGGAATTGTAACATAAGTGAAGCTTCTGAAGGATATCTATGAAGTATAGAGGATCGTCTGTGAAACTAAATGTAACAATATAATTCAAAATAAACAATACCTCTCCAGCTGCATCTGCATTATCTAAAGCGAACCCCATAGCTTCTTTTATTTGACTCCTTTCCAAAGTTAGAGCACGCAACATGTCCTCGAACTCATCCCTTTGAGGATCGGTCAGAGTCCTCTCAACTTCCGCTCGCTGAAAAATTTACCGGTGCAAGGTATCGACACTAATAAAAAAAAAAGAGAGACAATAATAAATCAGAAGTGAGACTCCAAGAAGATTACCCTGCTTCTTCCCGCTGCATATGTGTTTGTTGACTCTTTGTCATGCTCCAGACTCTTAGTTACAGGTAGCGGTGGCGGTATCCATCTGCAATAAGAGACGAAGACACAGTTAAATCAATGGAAGTGCAAAGATCAACCCAACCGAACACCAGGATCAGTCTCACAATTGGCAAGGTTTAATACCTTCCACTACCAGTTATCATGATATAAGGCTCTGTTCTCCACCTTTGGAGTGTATCACCCTAAACAATGCAAGAATATACATCAGCTTATGATAATGTAAAGCTCAAGGAGAATCAAAGATATATTGAGTTATAAAGCAACCAAAATGTACCTGAGCAAAGGAATAGAGTCTCCAGACGTAGTAAGTATGCTCCTTTGATCCCAGCTCAAACAAGAAATTAAACAGTGGATTCCCACGGCCCCTCTCCATGATAGCTTGTTCAAAAGCACATTCACCATCCAGAACATAGAGCGCCATTGTATCAATCAAATGTCTGAGGTGCTCGTTCTCAGGAGTAACAACAGTGATATCCGGAACATTAGGGGTAAGAACCTGAGAAATCCATGCAAGAGTTGTTAATTTGAAATATGATTATTGAAAAAGTCTAGCTGAGAAGTGTGTCTTTAACTACAGATGCCACATCAGCAAGTAAGTCGAACCAATATCACTAGGAAAAAAGGACAAGCCTCAAATACTGATGTCCAATTCAAGACATGTGGAATCAAATTGACATACCAATTCAGAATTTTGAGTTGGAACAGCTATTGGTGGACCCGACTGACCAGAAAAGATCAAGTTGCAGCCCTGCCAATGAAAACAAATATATTAGAGTGACAAGAAACAAAAATTAAATCAGCAATCAGTAATGCAAATCATAATTATGGATCAGACCTATTCGTAGTAAATAGTAATTAGAATTTAAGAAAAAAATGAAGCTCAAAAAGTAGCACAGGGCCATCACAGACCTCTTTACTACGAATGGCCATATGTCCAGGTGGTGGAGCGGGTAAGGCTTGTGATGGTAGAGAAACCGCTTTACCCCATCCGATCTTCAATTCATAGTCGTACACGATGATCCCTGTAAAATTAGTATCTCCTTCATAACTTTCTTTATATTGTCACATGCAATCAAAATGTTCTGTTAATGCAAAACCAATCGACCATAGACTAGTAAAAATTGTCAGAAGGACCATTAGTTTCCAACATTGACTAACCAGTGGGTAAATTGTATCGATCAAGAAGAAAAGACAAATGTACGAACATAACGCAGTAATACTGAAGAACGACGAATAATCAATGAAGAAAGAAAAGGCAGCAAAGCTAGGTAGTAATAGTGACTAAAACTGAATGGCAATGCAAGCCTTGTATTGAAAATTGGTGACATAGTTCTTTGACAATGACATAGAATTTGCACTTATGAAACCAATCATATATTTTTGAATTTTCCTAGTCAAAATATGCTATTGAAAATGCATAGAACCTAGAAACGTTTCTTGTACAATTATCCATTTTAAGATTTTCTATCCATTACACACGTTGCCACCAACCTAGCAATTATCTCTAGGCCAGGCTACAATAGATAATTCTAGAGAGAAGAAGGCTAGCTAACCTTGCATTTCATCTTTTGCAGCTTGTCCATCAGCTCTATGCATGAAGGAAACAAATCCACAGTTTCTTTGTCGCCTCTTCTCCTCTTCTGTTCTTGGCCACATAATTTTGACACTAGCTATGGGCCCAAATCTTCCAAAAGTGCGCAGAAGGAAGTTTTCATCAACCTATTGGAGCATAAAGGTCACATCACAAGGACGTATATTAGAAAACATTGGCGAGAGAAAACAGTATATAAATTCAAGTAAGAATAAAAGATACCTTTGGGGACAGATTCCCAACATACAAATTAGTCGTTTGTGGGTCACCATCATCAAACGATCCTAGCCTTCCAGTGGGATCAAAATCATCAGGTAGCTCATCAAAGCGGCTAGAAGGCTGAAGACAGAATAAGTTTAAGTACAAAATGCAAGACATATCTCTCCAAAAACAGTTCAGAAGAGGACAAGACTATGGTGACTAACCGAGTTATCACCCTGACGGTCACGATCCTGGTTTCGTCTTTCCCTCATTTCTTGTTCACGTTTCAACTCCTCCATGAAATGATCTATATTTCGAGTCTTTCCCTTTTCTCTCTCCTTAGGTCTCTCTTCCTCCCTCTACAAAGATGAAAAAAAAGCGCTTACAACTAGCTCATTTCTGCTTCAAACGGCAAACAGAAGAACACACAGTGACAAAATCCATGCTACTGACCTTCTTCTCTGGTTCTTTACCCTTAGATGCCAGTGGTGGAGGAAGAAAAGAGGGAACATACCTACAGAGAATACATGGAAGATAATCTTCTATATCACAAGAAAAACGCACATGGATTTCATCTTACCAAGCAACAACCAAGGAAAGTATTCCTAAGACCTCAGCTTAGTTACTACACACAGATGACATAAGTATATGATCTATAAATATAGCAAGCACATGATACATAGTATTCTACTCAAGCCTTGTAACAACCACGTCAGTAGTGTATACTCATCAGAAAATTTCACATGCCGTCAAACTCCTTCTGTTTATGATGGCTTTACAAGATTGAACAATCAAAAGCAACCAGTTTTACCTACTCCCCTTCTTTGAAACGGAACCCCCATCTTTGGACTTTACACCTGCCATCCGCCAGTGTATGCATAGAAAAAAAAGGTCCATACTCTTTATTAACGTGTTCCCAATATAAACAAGAAAAAACGTTGCTCTAACCAATTCAACACCATCAAAAAAAAGAAGCACACAGACTAGGCAAAGGTAACAAGAGTTAAAGCATTAGTAGCCTTTTTACCTTGGGAATCAACCTTGGGGTTGTCGTCGGGGTTAATGGTGCCACCTCGAACAAAAGTCTTAGCTGCATTGTCCCCTTGAAAGGACTCCACGAATTCCTGATACAGCCGAGCCGTCTCATCCTCCGCTTTCTGAAAGATCATCAATTTATCAATTATGATCATTGAAGCTAAATTGGGAGAGAAAAAAAGAGCATGAAGGAACCTTCTTCCTGGCTTCTTCTTCTTCCCTGTGTTTCTGGAATGGAGTTTTCTTACGGGTGATGGAGAAAGAACTCATACTTTTTCAGAATCCAAACTTATCGCCGAGCTAAAGCCCCTTTGCTCATTCATCCATTTGGTTCCGACTCGAAAAAGCTTGACAAAGATCGGAGCAGGAAAAGCTATGGATTCTTTCTGATTCGGAGCTGGAGCTAGGGTTCATGGGTGACGGCCCTTTAACGGCCCATAACTATGACAGCAACTAGATGATATTGCTGACGTCATTCTTTCTGATTGCGTCAGAAACGCCTCTCTATTTATAAAAATTAAAAAGATTCAACAGATAGTCTACCGCCGCCGCTAACCTAACTCTACGCCGCCGTGTTGTTTACTATCTCTGTTTAAAACCCTTCAACTCCGATTCTATCGGTTGATTAACGATGGAAGGAGGAGGAGAAGGAAGTAGTAGCGCCGCCGCCGCAGGAATCGTTCCGAAATCAGCGATGGAGGCTGTGAAACAGACACTGGCTATCCTCGAGGAGCTGAAACCGCAGCTCGAGGAGATGCTGTCACTAGCTGAGCCAGAGGTTCTTGCGCAGATGCAGCCGTTGAAGCGAGCTAAGGTTATGTACATGCTCGCCGAAGCCACCACAACCATTTTCAACGGTAACCCTTCATCTTCCTTCTCCTCCTTATATTGAATAGCTATAGAGATTGAAAGTTTGTTCCTTTGCGAGATAATGTGTTAAACTGTGTTGTTGTGTGGCTTTGTTTGCAGTGAGGTTGAGGTGTACCGGCGTTAATCCCGACGATCATCGTGTTAAATCTGAAATTGTATGTCTTTTGGTATTCTCGTTTTGTTTGTAGATGAAAAGGCATCTCTTTGGCTTGTTTTTGCTGATGGTAGTCTTGTTTTTTCCTTTTTTGCAGGAGAGGCTTGACGTCTACAAAGAGAAGCTTCAGCGATGTATGGATCGAAGCAAAGGTAAACATTAGTTTCTCTGTGCCTGGCTGATTTCACTAGAAAGATCCAGTGTTTAAGAAATAGCTAGTCGGTCATTATTCTCTTTATAGAGAATTATTGATTAGGCGGGCCTTTAGACTAATTTTAGATCCCATTTGCCACTTGGGTGGAAGCTTAGGTGCTACCTAGACCTGATTTTTAGAACAATGGAAAGATCAAAAATTTGTTGCTTAGGATTTCGGGGTTTGCTAAAACTTTTGAATTTACTGATTGTGTTGTCTCGTGGACAGAACAAGTTTTATATTTTGGCCAGTCTCATTTAAGCTTATAATAAGGGTGCTTCCTTACCTTGTTGGTATTACAACTACGTTCGAAAACTATGCTCTCAGTTTATTATTCTAGTCTTGTTTTATAGAGAATGATAGATAGGTGCTACCCATTTGTAATGCGGTAAACTCAATCCTCTGAGTATCTTTTTGTTGAACTCTACATTTTCTAATCTTTCTAGGGACCTGCATTTCTGTCTTTGTTAGTTTCCTTGTGCTATAAGAGTGTTGATCATAACTTCTCGTAGATACAATGTTTTTTTTCGTTGAAGGATCTTTTATTGCATACACCCATCTTAAATGCAGGGGAGTAGTATGTCAACTTTGTATACTGAAGTGGTGTTTCCATTGGAAGGCTTTATCATAATCTCTCCCGCCTAATGCATTGTTCTCCTCGTCACTTGACTATTCCATCTACCTATATCATCTTTATTTTCCAACTGCTTATACAAAAAAAGTGTTACATTCCTTTTGGGACACCTCTTAGTCTGTTGAAATCAAATAAACTTCTTTGTTCGCTATTTTTCCCAAATAGATTGATACTCAACTTCCTTTTATACAACTTAAGATCTGTTTCGTTGAATTCTTGTTAGCAAGCCATTTTCCTTTTTTGCTGAAGATCCATTTGTTGTCGTCGTCTTCTATCTGGGCCGTAGACCCGAACATCCCCTAGAGCGAGGCCCGAACCATCCCTCCCAACGGAAATCGAACTTGTGACTTGATATTGGTTTCATCATTTCATTAGATAAGTGTTACATCAGGTCTATCTGTTTAGGGAATATTTTTTAATTCAGTTAGATTTTGTTAGAGACAGAGTTGCTACCTTTAATTCAATGTCTTATCCACTATATGATCTCTTATTCGTTTCTCCTTTTTTTTATCGTAGAACCATTGCGTCCAACTACAGTCTTAAACCGTCATGCAGCAACTCGTTTCATCGAACACTCTCTGCCTGATCTTTCATCTGGTAAGCTTTTATACAGTTTTTGCTTTCCTACCTTTTCCTTTATCTCCATGTTTCTCTAACACTCAACTGGTGAACGAATATAGCCCAAAGGAAAAACATTAGAGACCTCAGCAAAGGAGAGAAATCAAGGATGAGGTATTCGGAAACAAGTGCTAAAAAGAGGAAATATCAATCAGATGAGAAACAGTCTGTTCGGTCTGCTGCAAAGGAATTTCTTGAAAAGGCAGCTCGCGAGCTTAATGGTAACAATGAAAATGGTTTGAAGGGCCCTCTAGTGGCGGCAGCTGATGGTTCAGATGATGTTGAGATGGGTACGGCCTGATTTTCCACATATATACCATGGTAATTTTCTCTTGTCCAAGTTATTAAATGCTCTCTTCTTTTTTTCTCTGACCACCTGAATGCGAATCTTTAGAATTGACATAATTGTCCTATTTAATTAGTTTGTGGTATATTGGGAAATTGATAGTGAATTTAAAGTAGATCCAGGAAAGACATATAGTTTCTATCTAAATAAGAAACTCAAGCTGTCTGAATACTGTAGCCTCTTTATGAGTTGTTCTTGCTTTCTCTTGATGGTATTTAGGGGTAGTGTTGTTTGCTGTCGTTCCCTTGAGGGTTGAAATGAATCAGTATCGTTTATGTGTTCTGTTCTTCATCTTTTGCAGCTGCTGATCTTTTTTGATTGTGTGTTCGGCATTTCATCGTCCTTATCATCATCTTTTTTTCTGAGGGAAGTTTGTTTTCTCAACTCATCTTTATCTTATTTATGGTGTCTTTTAAAATTTATGGATCTATAAGTTAGGGTTGGTGTCTGTTGTAGATTGCATTGTGATACCAACTGGTTTCATAAAGCTCTTAGAAGTTCGCCTAATATATATCCGGAAATCACCATCGTCAAAAAGCCAAAAGAACATTAAACGAATCTCATGGGGGAGAAAAGAATATATAAAGCAGAGATGGAAATCTAAACAGAGTCTATTGGTAAAATGAGACCAAGACAATTGATAATCCAACAAATCCCAAAACTCCAAATCTTCTAGTCAAAGAAGAAGCAGAACCGGTTGCAGGGGGAACAGCTGGAGCTCCCAAAAGAGCATGAGAAGGTGCTGGAGAAGGAGCTGAGCCGGTGAAGAAACCACCAGTGTGGCCACCACGAGAGGACATGACGACAATGTGAAGCTTCTCGCCTTCCACACAGTTGCTCTTGGTGCCGCTGATGAAGAAGAAAGGACCAGATCTATCTAGCTTCACCTTGGTGTCTCCACTGCTGTAATTAGCTGCTGGGTTTGTGGTGTTGCAGTTAATGTAGGCTTCTTTAGTCACTTGCAGAACCGAGTCTTTTTCCCCATCGTACTTCCACACTGATGCGTTAAACACATGCACAAGAGGTTAGGAACTTTAAAGTCAAAAAGGAAAGAGCTGTGTTGTTGGAGAGAAAAAAAAACTCACCGAGAGAATCGCCAACGTGAAACCGCAAACTCTCAGCCCATTTGTTGAGGGAATCAGAAGGCGAAGAAGGGATTTTCCAGGCGCTGGGTTTGCCTCCAACCAAAATCTCTTTGCAGCAGGCCAGATCAGCCAACAACAGCAAGAAGAAGAATAGACAGAAAGTGTCAACTAGAGTTGTCCGAGCCATGAGAGTTAAGTTGTGTAGTAAAAAGATGAGATTTGTGTGGCTTAGGTGGCTCTGTTGTGAATGAATGATTGGGTGTGTATATATAGAGGAAGAAACTAGCCGTTTGGAAGTTAATGGTGCTACTCTGCTGCTATAACGGTTATTTATAACGGTCAAGTCCTTACCAAGTCTCTCTCTTCCAAGAGAAAAAAAGTAGGAAAAAAAAAACATTTTTAATAACGGTCGGAGACAAACATCAAAAAAAGCGTGTCATTTGTGTTCAAAAAAAAAAAAAAAGCATGTCATTAAATTGGCATTTTGCTTCAGATGTTCTGCTCGCTCTAATTAAAAATTGTACGCCATTTTCTGCTTAATGTTGTTTAAACGAACATAATAATAATATGATGATTTAAAATGATTTACTCCATCCCGAATATTTATAATAATTTAATATCAATATAATAATAATTTAATATCAATATAATTTAATAATTTAAATAACAAAAGAGAAAGAAAAAAAAATCAAATTTCTACACAAACTATCCAAAATTTATGTCCAAAAGCTTTGTTGGTTACTTTCTTAATTACTCTAGAACTTTTAGTTATTATCGGGGGTAATTTCCCTTGGCGTTAATAACTTCAAAATTGTGATGTGTGAGGCATTGACTTTTCAGGATCAAATTTATTATTTATCCATAAAAGAATATTCGGTCGGTTCCTCACAAACTATAATGATTTCTCATATGATCTCTTTGAGTCTTGATTATGAACAGTGTTACTGAATCCATACCTGGACACTCAAAGAGAGAAAGATGAGTAAAGTGCTACTATACGCAGTCGTTTTGTTTCTAGCTTGCCTCTTCCTACCATGTTCTATAGAATCTTCCGATCGATGCAAAGCTTGGCTAGTTCAGTCCATCCCCACTGACATGCCTGAGCTTCATGTCATCCCTGGTGTACTTTCCACAGGTTATTATTATTCAATATCACTCTTTGCTCTGTTTTAGAGTTTTCTTCCCTAGAAAAATCTGCCAATTTAGTGTTTAAATTCAATCAAAAATCTGAATTTGAAGTAAAAGGGTTTCCTTATGGAAGGATGTAGAATCACTTTGTTGAATGTTTTCAGATAAAGGTTGTTTTTCTTTTCCTTTCAAAACTGTGTTATTAAGCGGCTCTTGTTTACTCTGTTTTCTATGTTAGCTCTGTTTTTGATAATTTTCCGGGAAAAGTTGGGTACTTCAGTTAGTTAGGCTGTTATTATTATAAAGACAAGATCCTTTATTTGTGTTTAAGGGAAATTTATTGTGTGGTGTGCAGGTGATGTGTTTCAGTGGCTTGCAAACAATTCAACAAGATCACTTGACATCATAGCACAGTACTGGCAGCTTCTTGCTAATCCAAAGGATCCTCGCTCTGGCGATTTCGGTTACTCGGATTCAGATTTGCAGCAATTTGGAGCTCATCTTGGTTCTCTAGTTTACAAATCCATCGACAGTGCTGCTAACCGCAACGTTAGCATCAGGTAAACCACTACAAACACACACAGTTTCTTTGTCTGAATCATAGTTAAGATCATTTCTTGGAGCCAATTGATTTTGAGTAGATGATCTGGAATATTGAAAAAAAATGATAAATGTTTTGTACATAGACTATTATCTCATTCAGGAGTGTATCCAGAGTATACCAAAGAACCATCTGATCTTGCTCATGGAAGACCAAACGTGAAGAATGTGACTTTGCTACTAAGCAAGTGGTATGGCTCAGGGATTGTTCATGCCAAGGTTTGGATTTCAGATGACCGCGACGTGTATATCGGATCTGCCAACAATGACTGGAAGTCTCTAACTCAGGTAAATGTCTAAAACGTACACATTGGAATCATGTAGACCAATGTCAAGTCTTTGGATGTTGCCAGGTGAAAGAAGTTGGAATATACTTAAGTGGATGTTCACGAATTGCTCGAAAGATCAAAACTTATTTCGACAACTTGTGGCGATTAGCCTCTCTTGACTCTTCAGTTCATACAAGAAATGTAACAGATCAACAATGGCTGATCAATAGAACTGTTCCTTGCTGGTCACATTTTATACCTAGCAAAGCAAGATGCGAGTAATGTACACTAAAACCAACAACAATACTCTTTTTTTTTAATCTTACTAGAGAGTGAGTTGTTTCTCTTTTTTTTCAGGTCACCTCTTCCAAGTTACATAGAGACACCTAATGTTTCACCAGGTTATCCTCCACTATCTGATCCTGAGATGTTCAGTGTTGACATCGAAACTCTCCCTAGAAACCATTCTTGTCCAGAAAAGCAACCGAGTTATCTATCTTTTGCACCACCAGAGGTTAAAACACACAAGAAACAATTAGAACATTTCAACCCTCATTGTACGTGTAATGTATATGATATGGTTTTGGTTTTTTGAATGTGTAGCTTTTGTTTGGAAAGCATCAATCTGATGAACAAGGATGGGTAGATACAATTAAATCAGTAGTGGAAGGAGGAACAGTTAGGATCAATACAATGGATTGGCTTGGCCAGTCTCAGTACACTAATCCTACTGTTTACTGGTCATCTCTTTCTTCTGCGGTTTCCGAGGTACTAAACATGTTCTTGATGATCTTACTCAGCCGAAAATGCCAGAATTTTGAAGTACATAAGCTGACATGGCAGGTTGTCTTCGCCAAGAATGCCAAGGTGAAGATCCTAGTAGCATATTGGGGTCATTTCATTCAGGCAACTGATGGATACTTGAGGTCGCTGCTCTACTCCAATGTTCTTTGCTCATCTTCCTCTGTGCAAAGCAAATGTTTTGGCCAAGTGGAGATCAGATACTACGTTGTTCCTGGTTTTAACAAGACAGGTCCTGCGGTTAGAAACGGGACTAAAACCGGAAACATGTATCCAGGTTACACGAGGGTGAATCATGGGAAGTATGTGGTCAGTGACGTGAGAGCTCACATAGGAACCAGCAATCTCGTTTGGGACTATTTCTTTGCGACAAGTGGTGTGAGCTTTGGAACATACAATACAGAGATTGTGTTGAAGCTTCAGGAAATCTTTGATGCGGATTGGAACTCTCCTTATGCAGTTCCAGTTCAAGAATTTGGGCAAGATGTTTAAATACTCATTGCAAATAAATCTTTGAATATCAGATTTTCAACTTAGGGTAGATTTCAGACATAGTAGCATTATTTTTTAAGAATGTTTTTTTCTTGGGTTAACATACACACAAATGTTTACTGACCATTACATTACATGATTATAAAATAAGAACTAGAGCTTGGTTCGTGCGGGTTTGATTTTTAGATCTTTTTTAATAAATTTAATGACATTTTTAAATACACTGTTTATTTGGATATTTTTAGGTTCCTACGAAGCTATCCGGAGTGAGAAGAATTCGACTCGAACCCTGTCCGAAAATTTGTAATATCTAAATGGTGTTTAATTTTAAAACCCCCAAAAATTGATATCGAAAAAGGATTAGTACTTGAATGGTACTTGGACACCCATGTCTAACTGATTCTGTAAACAAATAAAAATTTATTTGTTAACCGATTTAAATTTTTTGTTACGAATGAAGCAATTTAATTCAAACTTATGAAATTATTATGGTTAACACGTTAGTGGCAAATTATTATAGTAAATATAATTAATGAAGTATTTTTGGAAGAATGAAAAATAAAGAAGATGTGTAATAACGCACTTGAAAATATATAAGCTTTGTTTTATACTTCAAATTAATTAAAAATAGTAAATAAAATGGTTAAAATTAATTACAAAATGAATAAAAATGTAAAAACCCCTTTAAAAATATGCAAGTGTTATTTTGTATTCAGTTTTAATAGAACAGATAATCATTCTGATTTGATATCTTTTACTAGTTGATTAATTAAGTCCGAAGGAAGTCCGAGTCTACTACATTGATCTGTTATTAGGCCTATGTGTTGTTATCAAATAATAAACTTCCATATGCAAATCAATTTACCAAAAATTTATAAACCGTGAATGTAGTAACTTTTCTTGATGTTAGATTATGTACAAAAACTATTTTGGATGATTTACGAGGTTTATAGAAAAAGATTAGTAAAAAGTATTGAACTCTATTCATTTTTAAGAACCCCCAAGGCTAGAAACTTCTGTTTCATGGATTCATCTAACACATGAGCGAAACACCTTATTTGGCTCTCTCTTAATTTCTTTTATTTTCTTACCTTTTGCCTTGGTTAATTTCTAAACACGATGGTAAAGGATATATATGATCGTAAACATGGTCGAGTTAGGGATATATTCGGTACAATATTGAAAGAAAATTAGACGTAGCATTTTGTGTAGGTTTCACATTTTGGTTGGAGTAGGACCGAAGGAAGGTCGTTGGAATTAGAAGTGCAGAAAAGACACAAAGACACATAAAATAGATAGAATGAAACATGAAATGGGGCCAACATCAGATGACGGGTAAGCAGTTAGGTAATTAATTAGTACCACATAGTGCCTTCATCCTTATTCAATCTGTTATACGTCACTGTCCCTCTGTCTTACACCACACACACACCAACCGGGTAAGGATATTGCAGAAACCAAATTGTTGTGGACCGAGCCATTTTTGTGTGTATATGATATATCTAGGGTACAAGTAATACATTTGTTTGGGTTATTATAGCTAACTGTGGAGTTGATTCCGTGTTTCTTTAGTTAATAATGTTGGATGAGAATAACCTTGTTTTTTTGGGATAGAGTTTGGTGGTCCAGTGATAATTGTTGATGCATGTTCCATCTATTTTTGCTCAACTTGTATTCCATGCATCCGAGGCTAAACAATGCATGATTGATTCATAGCACCTACCAACATTATCTTTCACTTTTTTTGTTTTAATCTCTATTTTTGTATATACTCATTTCACTTAATATGCATGGGCTTATATGACATCTACGACAACAATTTTTTTTTTTAAACATTTACAATATTTGAGTCATCTATTATTTTGACAGGATTTGATTATTATTTACCTTTTTACATGCATGGTTATTAGTTTTGTTTTTAGAATTGATGATCGATGGCATGCAACAACCACTTCGTCATGTCACGGATGTAAATTATTCTACCTTGATTTGTATGAGATTTCTAAAAACTATTCTTTCATCTCTATATACCATCTCGTATATGAAATAAGAAGGATAATTAATGTAGAATCATTTTTTAATTGTAAAATAAAATATTGTATATATATTTTAGCAACCTAGCTCTCTTTTGAACCTTCCATTTGCCAACCTAAATTGTCAGATCTTATATTACGGACCTTATATCTAACTCTTGTAATTTGCGCATATATCACTTTTCCAGAATGTTTGCATTACGCAATACTAAATGCAATGACAACTAAACAATTAGACTCCTCGAAGTTTCATAATGTATCTTCCTCATTTAAAATGGCTTTTGTCGTGACTTTGTTCTTTGAAATTACTCTTTCTATAATTTGACTTTGTAACACAAGGAAAGGTCTTTTGGACTCTCTACGACACAAACACGTGCCTGTTCTTCTCAAAACTCCCCAATTATCTGCAAGTTTTGTGTCCGATACTTTTTTCTCTGTCACGCAAGCTAACGTTATCGTATCCACTAGTCAAATCGTTATGTGTCGCTAATTTGTAGTTAAACTCGTCCACTGAAATCTGTAATTATACTGGCGGTGTAACTACAAAATGTTATTAAATATGTCCTGGACCTGGTCAAAGTAACGTATTTTATTTTGTAAAGATATTAAATAAAGGGGCCCTTAAATAAACTGTAATACTAATGAAAATATTCAAATGCTGAGTGACATAATACCTCAATTTGCTAAACAGCAAAAATGACTCACGAAGTTCTTGTTGTTTACGTTTAATCATGTGCTAAAAATGACAAAATGTCATTGATTAGTAGTGCTACTAGATATTTTGATATGCTCTGTTACATGAATACAAAAAGCATTTGATTCAACAGACTTCATTTATCCCAGCTTTAGAGTTAAATTTCCATTTTTTCCTATTCTATAACATGTTTGAATATTTTGATATAGCTTCAGATGAAAACTTTCTTTTGACATATAAATAGATATTTATGTTTCTTATTTTTGAACCCCTCCCCCTCCCAAATGACATTTTGAAGAACATTTATCATGTTATAATGCTTTCTACATGATATTCTGATATGAGATGATTTACTAAATAGAATAAGAAATGAAAATATAAATATAAATAACAAGAAAAATCCAGTTATGTTGAATATTTTCCTATTAACTTGCATATCTCAATTTATTATAATAGTTTTGTTAGCTTTAAATATGTTTGGCATTAAAATCATTCCTAAAATTTAAGCAAACCACATTAGTAATGCAACATACTTGCACACAACTTCAATTGTTTTTTTTTTTTGTCTGTATATGTTAAAACACAACTTCAATTATTGTCCATATAAATCTCTTGTAATCTTCATATCAATAGAGGTTAAAACTTTGAATTCATATATTCATGTCAATTAGTATAAACATTCAACAATTTTTTTTAGGTCAATCAAACAAACATTCTGTGATAAAATGTATGACTAATCTGAGATGCTCAAGGAGTTAAAATGGTTCTATATACACCAAAATTTACAAAAACTTCTCGAGTCTAACAACAAGCGATTAAACAAACAAAAATCAACAGCTTCACATTACTATCATTATATTCTCTCACAGCCACTACCAGAGTTTTCATCGCTAAAAATAATAATTATTATTACTGTCACTAATATTAATATTATTATTATTACTGTCACCGTGCCACGACCACACGATGTCCTTCAACGCCGGCCGGACTTGTTCCTCATACAACCTGTTATACTCCAGAGTGTCTCCAGCCGATTTACACAGCTCCACGACGGCCACCTCCGGCGCCACCTCGAAAACCTCCGCCGTCACCGATATCTGCCCCTTCCTCCCCTCCGTCTTCCCCTGCATCTTCACCTTGAAATCCTTCGTCCTCCTCACCTTCATCCCCATCTCCTTCCCGATCCCTTCCATCTTCGCCACTATCTCCGCCGCCGACCACCGCGACGTGAACATCGACCTCACCTTCCTCTTGCTCTCGAACAGGCTCGACAGATCGAACCCGGAGGACATCGACGAGATGAACTCGAACGCGTTGAAAAACTTCGGCGATGCTCCCTCCTCCTCCACGTCGTTTCTTCCCGGCGATTCGATCGCGGCGACGGGGGCCTTGAAGCTTTTTCGAAACCACGGCGTGCGCGTGATCGCCGGTATCGAGATCCGGCGATCGGGATCGACGACGAGGAGCTTGGAAACCAACCTCCTCGCTTCCGGGGAGAACCAAGGCGGGAAATCGAACTCCGCCTTGAAGATCTTCCGGTACATGTTCATGAGATTCTCGTCCTGAAACGGGAGGTAGCCAGCGAGTAGCACGTACAAAACGACGCCGCACGACCATATATCCGCTTTCGCGCCATCGTACCCCTTCTTTCTTAAAACCTCGGGCGCCACGTAAGCAGGGGTCCCGCACTGGGTGTGAAGCAACCCGTCCTGGAGAAGCTGCTCGGGGAGAGCGGAGAGTCCGAAGTCGGAGACCTTGAGATCTCCGTTCTCGTCGACGAGGAGATTCTCGGGTTTGAGATCTCGGTGAGATACCCCTCTGCTGTGGCAGAAATCGACGGCCGAGATCAGCTGCTGGAAATATCTACGCGCCGCGTCTTCTTTGAGTTTTCCTTTCACGACTTTGGCGAAGAGCTCGCCGCCTCTGACGAACTCCATGACGAAGAAGATCTTCGTCTTCGTCGCCATGACTTCTTTGAGCTCGACGATGTTGGGGTGGCGGACGAGCCTCATGATGGAGATCTCGCGCTTGATCTGGTCCATCATGCCGTGGCGTTTCATCACGTGGTCTTTGTTGATGATCTTGATCGCGACGCTTTCGCCGGTGGCGATATGTTTGGCGTGGTAGACTTTTGCGAAGGTTCCTTTGCCTAAAAGCCTTCCCATTTCGTATTTTCCGAACAGAACAACACGCCGTTCTTCCTCCATGATACGTTTTTTTGTTTTTGTTTTTTGCTTTTAGAGAGATGTGGTTGATGCATGAGGAATCCATGAGTATGTAGTGACGTTACAGAAGTGGAATGATTCCATATTCAGCAAAAAAAACAGTTATTACCAGAGAGAGGGAGAGATGGTGATGAATGATAGAAGCTTTGAATCGGTGGTGTTTGGTTATAAGAAACTAGATGGCCCCTTGGAAATATATATTCAGTGGGGCTGTGAATTTTATGAGATTCCCACAGGAAAGAGACTCTTAAATCAAGCAAAGCCGCGGTTTAGAGATGCAGATTATATAGGGGTATATTCTCTGATATGATAAGTTTTATACTTTTTTATATTTAGGAAAAATGTTTAATTGTATCAGTTTAACACTAATTAGATATTTGATTTAGCATGAAATCTTTCAGTTACACCTCTCTCTTTATTTATTTATTTATTCTAGAATTTTGTCGAAGAAGTTTTAATACCGATTAAACCAATAATATATATTTCTCTTTCAGCAACGTTTACAATCCAACCCAAAAAAAAAAATAGACGCTCCTCCCAAACCGAAATTCAAAACTAAAGATTTTAGCATCTTAAAAAAACTTCGTTAAACCAAACCCCCCATAATATATTTCAAAATTATGTAATTTACGTTTTTTATGTAATAAATAAAATCAACACTGTTTCCAAATCAACACTGTTTCCTATGGGTGGGAGGGTATACCTCTCGGATCAGCAAATATAAAAATCATCAATGGCTTTTCGCAACACTGTTTCTTATGGGTGGGAGAGTATTACTCAAGAGGAGTAATCACTCAATCAGACCAAGACAAATTTTAAAAATAAAAATTTCAATTTTTAATAAATTATTATTTTATATTATTTTAGTTTTATTTTATTTATTTTTACAAATTGAGTCGAATATCCAATTATATAAAAATATTATGGATATCCTATATATCAAATATCCTTGTAACTACAATAAGATTTCACAAATGATTATTTAGCCAAAATTGATCGGATAACAAATACATTTAAAATCCACATATTCGATTCATGTCTACACTAATTGGAATCATGTATGTGCTCTAGTTTTAACAAGAGACAATTCTCCTTGCCAACTTGAACGTATTATAATTTATAAACTGAACTTTTCCGTAATTCAAATTTTGAGACTTGAAACTAGATTGTAGCACCATAACTAGTCGTATACTAATCAAACCTACTGTCATGAACTCATGATGTGTAGTAATAGTCTCATGTTTTTTAGACTACTTAGAGCACCCTTATCGCAGACCCTATTTGGGGTTTTTCACTTTTTTCTTTTTTTTTGTCTGATTTTTTTTAAAAAAATTAAAAATAAAATCATTTGTGGACCGACACGTGTCAGTGGGATCCACGAACAGCTCAAAAATTCAATCAAAATAGTCTCTTGGTCTGACCATTTTTCTCTTGAATTTTCTTCTTTTTGTGGGTCCTCTCCCCTCAAGATACCCCTTGAATCCTACTATAAAGGTGCTCTTATGGGTTATTAAGATAAGTATATAGTCGTTGTTCATCCATTTATATTTTTACATGTCTTGAGAAATTATTCTACTGCATTTCTTGAGAAAATATTTCTGCATTCTATCATTTTTTCTCAAAATTTTCTCGATATCTTAAATTGAATATAATAATAAGGCTAGAATACAATAACGAAAAGGATTTTATTAAAAAGGAGGATATTCTCCGCGACAAAGAAGGATATATTCATTTACTTACGACGATACCTAATAGTTTGTGCCCAATGATCAGCCAAATTTGAACAGTTATTAAAATTAAACTAATGTCAATAATCCCCTTAAACGCTCCAACGTTTTTCTCTTGTTCCCTTCTCCTTTTCTTTTATAAAAATTAATTAAATCCTCCCTACCTGTAAATTCATGTGGTAAATACATGATATTAAAACATCTTTAAACTCCCTTCATCATATCTATAAACTCCTGTGATATATCTGAATGTAATCTAACAGTTATATATGTATACATTTACTTTATTTCTAAAACTTAAATCTATTAATATATCATCGGATTTAAAGATAATCTATAAAAGATTTTGTAACAATAGTCCAGAGATTTTGGTAAAAGAGATGAGTATTGTTGACTGAAATTTCGAGTGAAAACAAATAACGATGACGCAATAGTAGCATTTGTTTGTAGCTATAGTTGGCGGAGATATTTTTCGGGGGCCGAATAATTAAATTTGTCATTGACTACTACTACCTTAATTTTTAAATCTTATTATACAATTAGTGACGAATATTATATGCATCTATAGAACAAAGTTTATACGTCGGCTGCAAAGGACAAGATATGCAAGTCAATTTCGTCATGATGCTTTGGATTCTTATTTCTGATGATAAAGAATTGGAACTGTAACGATGTTGATTGATTTGCTAATGCTCTAAACACGATTAGTTTATGTACATGTT
This sequence comes from Brassica nigra, assembly GCA_016432835.1. NCBI lineage: Eukaryota > Viridiplantae > Streptophyta > Magnoliopsida > Brassicales > Brassicaceae > Brassica > Brassica nigra. Next base: position 5,668,411 of record CM028247.1, on the reverse strand, counting down.
GACATCCTGTGATTTTGTTTTAACCAGCTGGCTTATTTCAGTTAATATGCTTTTAAGTTTTAACCATCATGTCACTAATGCCATATCATTGCTTTGTTTTAAAAACTTTAATAATGGGCCTTCTTTTGATATTGCATTGCTTGTTGAAATATCATTGGGCCTGGGTATTGGATACGTTAACAGTTTCTTCAGATTTGATTGTGGGATGAAGTTTCGCTTAAAGAAATTTTTGAAGAAGTCTCTCTTTCATTCTTTCAAGTTGTCCATCGTCCTAATCATTCATCTTTAAAGAACGGTTGACCTTAGCTCACTGGACCAGACATTGGGTGTAACCTTGAGACTTGAGACCCAAAGCAACTTTCCTCTTTTCAGTATTATCATATATCCATCAAATAAAACATTTGAGCTTGGTGTTGAGTTAGTTCTTCCCTTTTTTTACTTTCCTTGCACCGAATAAAGCCTTAGGCTATTATATTTTCAGTTAAATATGAAGTAAAATAGCTTATCGAGTCTCACGTTGTTCAATTGTTTGGATCTTTACCATCTTTGTCACCCAAAGAGACCCATAAATTTTCCATTCTATGGCTTCCTCCACTGTCACATGCTGTTTTAGAATCATCCTGAAGGAGAGAATGATTTGAGACGAATTAGAGAGGAAAATAATTTACTTGAAATCAGGAAGTTCTGATAGATTCTCATCTTCCAACTTGCATTAACAGGTTTGTCTGCATTAGATCATGTGGAAACCAATCGATCGTTCTCAAAACATAGTAGAGAGAGTATTAGAGTACACTGACTAATATCTAATCATTGGCATGAGCCATATACTGCCTTGAATTTTTCCTCTACAGAAGGAAAATTCTTATACCCAAATGTTAAAATATTTTTGACTGAAGATATTTTTTAAAAATAGTATTTAGTTTATAGTATTTCAAACAATATTATACTTATTCAGATGACAGCCGAAGAAGACAATCACCATGAAAAAAATTGCACGGAGAAAATGTGAAAATAGTCAAACTCCCCGCCTACGAAGTAGGAGTTCATAGCAAACACAACTCACTAACAACATATTTTGCGATAGATTTCGAGGATAAGTGGCTCATTTACTTATTAATCACAACCACATCAATACTCAAACGAACCTGTATCACCTTATCTTGAAAAATCTAACACTATTCGTTTGTGTGGACATTACTTATCATGAAAGAATTCCATGCAGCCACATCCGTGAACTAATAATGACAACCAGACAAGATAATCTCATTGGCCCATTTAATGAAAGATTGATAAAGACTAGTCTTTTTAAAAAAAAACACGAGGATTGTGCATGGTTAAACAACACGCACAATGTCTATTTTTTTTTGAACTGAAAAGAAATTTGGACAATTTCTCGATTTGTGGATGTCATCTTTGCGTAAGGGCCATGCTAATCTTCTCTGTATCGTTCCAATTTTATCGGATGTTCTCGAAGGGACACACGCACAATGTCTATGCTATTCAGAAATCACTCATCCTATCACTTATCTCACAAACTGTGTATAAGTACTTATTGGTAAACTTATACAAAAGTATTATATTATTTGTTATCCAATTAATTATTGTTAATATTTTTTAAATTTTTTATAAAAGCCCTCCAAATACTTTTTTATTCCACGGTTTCATACGAAGCTTTTAGTAAAACATTTAACTTTTAAAATATTAAAACAACTAAAAATAATTGTATAAATCAGTTCTAAACTTGTATCTAGTATGTTAAAAATCGAATATACTAATTTTTGAAAACGGAAATGCTTTACAGAAAATCGAGATTCAGAATGCAATTACCCTGAATCTTTTAGTTCATGTGGTATATATTACCCCCCAAAGATATTAGATATTTAGAAATATCCAAACGTGCTCAAATGTTATAAATTCTGGTGAACGCTTACGTAAATTACAACGTCATCTCGATGCCAAAAGTTGCATAATAAGTATGTTGCTACCGGCTGCTGCGTGTAACACAATTATTCCACAACTAAAGTAAAATACAAATTATCCTCTCAGTCTCCTCTTTCTATCTCTCTAAAATCTCAGCGCCGTATAAAGACTTGAAGGTAACTAATCTTTCCATCGATGCTAAGTAGATGTTTCAATATAGCAGAACAAATTCTTACTTTCTCTACTATTTTTAAAAATTTAAATCTCTACTATTTTAAATATATGTGTTCTTCACTTCTTTGTGTTTTGCAAAGAAAATTCAAAATTAATCTGGTGCTGACATACGGCAGGAGTGATGCTTTGATTGTTTTATTTCTGTATTTTCATTTCACTTAACATGCTTATTTTGTTGGGGTTAATCACTTAACTACATGCTTATGTTGGGTATTTATTCACTTGACATATGGCTTTATATTTCTGTGAAGATTATCAAATAAATAAATTATGCCTTTTTGTATAGGAAGCAAAATGATTTTGTGGTATTATATCATTGTTGCAATCATCTTCTTTGCATCTGTACTCGTTGCAAGCAACACCAGAAAGATGAAGAAAAACCTACCTCCTGGACCACCAAGACTTCCTATAATTGGCAACTTGCAGCAACTGGGATCCAAACCTCACCGTTCGATGCTCAAATTATCTGAAGAATATGGATCTCTAATGTCCCTCAAGTTCGGACACGTGTCTACCGTTGTGGCGTCAAGTCCGGAGACAGTGAAGGATGTCCTGAAAACGTTCGACGCAGATTGTTGTTCACGACCATATTTGACGTACGCTGCAAGACTTTCATATAATTTAAACGACCTCGGATTTTCTCCATATAGCCAATATTGGAAGGAAGTACGGAAGATGACGGTTGTTGAACTCTACACCACGAAAAGGGTAAAGTCGTTTGCACATATCAGAGAAGAAGAAGTTGCTTCCTTCGTTGACTATATAAAGCAATCTGCTTTATTGGCCGACCCGGTTAACTTGAACAGCAAGTTAATGAAATTGTCCGGAAGTGTGATTTGTAGAGTCGGGTTTGGGATGAATCTTAAAGGGAGCAAACTTGAGAATACTTATGAGGAAGTCATTCAAGGAACCATGGAGGTGTTGGGGAGTTTTGCAGCAGCCGATTACTTCCCTGTTATTGGTCGACTCATCGATAGGATCACAGGGTTACATAGTAAATGTGAGAAGGTTTTCAAAGAAATGAATGCATTTTTCGATCAATCTATAAAGCATCACCTAGAAGATGAGAGCCTTAAAGATGATATCATTGCTTTGCTCCTCAAAATGGAGAGGGGAGAGACTTCACTTGGAGAATTTCAACTTACACGAAACCACACCAAAGGAATTCTTCTAGTAAGTAATGGAAACTTCTCAATCAATAACTTCATTATTCACATGTTGCATAAGGTTTGAATCTTGTCTTATTGATTAATTATTACAGAATGTTCTAATTGCTGGAATAGACACTTCTGGCCACACAATAACATGGGTGATGACGCATTTGATTACGAATCCAAGAATTCTGAAGAGAGTGCAAGCTGAGGTTAGAGAAGTAATCAAAAACAAAGATAATATCACAGAAGAAGATATAAACCAATTAGAGTATCTCAAAATGGTGATTAAAGAAACGTTAAGGATAAACCCACTTTTGCCACTTCTAGTTCCAAGGGAGGCTTCAAAAGATTTAAAGATCGATGGTCACGACATTCTGAAGAAAACATGGATCCATATCAACATTTGGGCTCTTCATAGGAATCCAAACGTTTGGAAAGATCCAGAAGCTTTCATCCCCGAAAGGTTTATGGACAATGAAATCGACTATAAAGGTCTAAACTTTGAATTATTGCCATTTGGTAGTGGAAGGAGGATGTGCCCTGGCATTGGTATGGGTATGGCTTTGGTACACTTGACTCTTATCAATCTTCTTTACCGTTTTGATTGGAAGCTTCCAGAAGGAATGAAGGCAAAAGATGTTGATCTTGAAGAATCATATGGACTCGTCTGTCCTAAGAAAGTACCACTTCAGCTTATCCCGATTCTTACTCGATGGACTTGACTTCGATTTATATATTCATAGTTCAAAAATGTAAGCTTCGGAAGTGTTTTAAAGGTCTTACCAATATCAGTTATCATTAGGGAAATTGTTTGATGAACCCATTGTTTAGCATATTTTCTCCGTAATCATAACTTTTTATGACAATTATCACTGGTTTGACTAGTGTAACAAATTAATGAATCTTCAAGAGCAGATTAATAGAGAAATATTTTTCGTTTTTTATCACTTATCATTAATGTTACTCGTTAGTAGAGTTAAAAGACCAGCTTGCACTGCGATTATTTCTAGTCAAAGTCCACTACTTTTTTTTGTCAAAGTGCACTGCGATTTTTATACATTACTAAATGGCCCTAACGGACCTACCTTAGCAACTTGCAGGTTTCCCTTGGACCTACGTTAGCAACTTGCAAGTCTCCCCTTTGATATGAGTAGGCCTAGATATGAGAGCTCTATTTACGACAAACTAAGAGCATCTTCAACGTTTGGATACCATGACAATATCTAAAAAAATAAATTTATTACTATTTTATTTACATATCTTTATCTTAATTTCTTTTAAGCAATTGAACCTTCTAGTTTGTTGACATTTAGCGATTGAAGTTTTAGTACGCAGTCAGAACCTTTCCTTATTCTCTTTTCTACTTATTGATTAATTTATAGTTCTATAAAGGTTAGAATTTGGGGAAGAACTCACCGTTAAATTAACGGCGTTAATCATGCTCAACCTCAAAGTTAAAGGGTTTATATTCTTTGATGGTGAAGAGTTTTAACCTAGGATCGCTCATTTATTATCTCAAAAAACCATTATCCACCTTTGAAAAGGTATTTTGGTTGAAAGGTCTGGATTCCTATCTCTTTCCATTGTTTGTTTTTCTTCTGTTTGGGTTGATAGGTTCAACAACTCAAACTAAGAGAGGTTACTGAACGAAGCAATCTATGAATTCAAGTTTTGGTACAACTAGAGGAGTATATGTACTATACTATGCGCTTTTTTGTCGTGTTTATTTTGGTGTACGTATGAAAATTGATGTTTTATTACCTTGAACAAATTTTATAAGTCTTGCAATCACACAAAAAAAGGGATCTAGTTGTGTTACGTGACCATATATGTCCATAAGTAGTTCAAAAGGAATAATCTTAGTTGTGTCTGGGATGGTTCACGGAGTTATCCTTCGATAATATAATTCTATTAAAATACTCATATAAAAGGCTAAAGAAACTCATAAAAAAAAAACCTAAGGAAACTCATAAGCATATCTTAAGCGATGGTAATGCTTAGCATGTGGCCACTGATCGATAGTACAAAACGCAAATTTGATCTTCGAAGTTACTGGACTAAATTTAAAACTACGAATTTTAATGCTTCAGGTGCCAAATTTAAAGAGTAGTACTGTTCCTTAATGGTGTTATGCATGTTTTAGAGATGCCGAACTCGAGCTATAAAAAGGGTATACATTTTTTCCTTCCACCATATCTTGATCGATCGGACTGCTTTGGACGATTGTGCATTTGTGCAAGGGTGTGATTGCATTTACGTAAATTGAAAAAAATGAGTTATTTGCAAGCGTTTTAGATCATTTATAAATTTTGCTCAACTTGAACGTGTATAATTTTTCTATGTAGATATCTAATTTTACCAAACAATGAAATATTTTTATAGGTTCATCAACCAATAGAATTTAATTATTTCAAATTTAATATTTTTAAAAAAGAAAACAAAATATAAAGAATTTGTCAAGTTATATTATGTTTTTAAAATAAATAAAAATAGTAGTAATTAAAAAAAATTTAAATATTGTTAATACTGTGAGCAAAACACTAGATCCTAAATCCTAAACCCTTGAGTAAACCCTAAACCTTTGGGTAAATCCTAAACTCTATATCATAAAGATTAAAACTAAATCTTAATAAAATTAAATCATAAATTTTTAACCCTAAACCCTTTAGAATTTATTCAAAGGTTCAGAGTTTACCTAATGGTTTAGGGTTTATCCAATGATTCAAGGTTTAGGGTTAAGGATTTAGGGTTTAGTATTTTTAAGATTTAGTTATAAATGTTTATGATTTAGGATTTATCCAAAGGTTTATGGCTTACCCAAGGGTTTAAAGTTAAAGATTTAAGGTTTAAGATTTAGGATTTAGTGTTTAAGGTTTAGAATTTAGTGTTTTGCTGACAACGTTAACAATATTAAAAAAATTGTAACTATTATTATTTTTTATTTATGTTAAAAACATAATATAACTTGACAAATTAATTTTTATTATTTTGTTTTTTTTTGAAAAGATATTAAATTTAAAATAAATAATGGTTGATGAACCTATAGAATAGCTATTTATCTAAAAGCCGTTTCTATGCGTGTACGAGTTAGCATGCATTCTTTGATTTATTAAAATAAAATATTTGATAAAAAATTATTCATTAGTTCGGATTTCTCTTTCAAATAATACAGGGATCGTTGACTTTTTGTAAATTTTTAAGGCTGGCCTGAGTTTATTAATATAATTTTGTGGGGAAAATGTTTACTCATATAATTTAAGTATTTTTTTATAACATATACATCAAATAATTGGATTGTGTTTTGTTATATACGATATATGATAATATATTAAATTGGAATTTATATAATTAATTAAAGCGTTAAATATTAGTATACATATCCTCATACACCTTATTTTCAAATAACTATATTTTAAAAATGGCACATAAAAATAACCTGCTTCAGTGTCCATCATTTATATTTTCATGATATGCATGCAGTTTATCAACTTAGAGTTATATATGTTTATTTAATGGATTGAATATTCGTGTATCCATATTGCCAAATTCTATTAACTAATATTTTTAGGTGTTCTTCAAAGAATCGAATTATTTCATTGTCCGGTCAAGCTTCAGAAAAAAAAAGAAAAAAATCATTGTCCGGTCCAATTTGCATAATCAAATACAGTGCTTTTTGGCTGGCTTCTTTTAGCAATATATTATACTCTTAACCGAATATTGTTTTCATTAGTTTGCAAATAAACCCAATTATCAAGTATGCAATAATGTGACTTTAAATTATCGTTTGGGTTGATATTCCAACAATCTTGAGTTATTTATATAAGTAGAAAAACATATACGAATTGATCACTATAAAAGATAGGGTTGGTCTTGATTTTGTTTAAAAAAAAATATATATATATATATATATATATGTATGTACTAGGTTGTGATTGTTTCCATATTCTTTTCTTTTTTAAATGTACTAGGTTGAGCTCAGCCATGATACCTAACATGTCATGCCATTTGCCAATATGATTTAAAATGCTGATATGAATAATTAACTTAAACAATGACTTGGTCTTTTTTTAACAAAATCAAATAATATTTTACGGCCTTGATTGGCAGAGGAGGTGATAACAAAAAAAAATCAGTTTGATACAGAATCAGTATGTTACAGAATTAATATGCTCTTATAAATGTATTTAATAAAGTGACTGGTAGAGTAGTAAATCATTCATATATAAAATTATTATATAAATTAGTATATATTATATTATTTATTTATTTATAAATAATAAAAATATATTTTCATTTTGTAACATATATGCTAATTTATATTTTATTTACAATAATAAATCATATTTAATTATATTTAAATGTGAACTATTATTCTTTATTTTAAAAAATTATGTTAATTTTAAGTTATTTTTATTTTAAAATATATTTAATTTTAGTAATTTTGTAATACTACTAAATAAAATATATTAATTACATTAACTGTTTCAAAATTTTATATATTTTACATATAAATGCTATACCAAAAGCTTTATCTAAAAGCACTGGACAAATAACATTCAGGGCCATTCTTGATCTTTTTGTGTTTTATTAGATTATGAATCAAATTTTCTTCTTCTTTTTTTTGCTTCTGGATTAGAAATTGTCAGGCTAATTACGTTGATCATAACTTAACTACAAATGTACAACTACATTTCTCGTTAATTGGTTGTTAACTAGATGGTATAAATTTGATGTAACTTAATCGTATATTTACGATTAATTAACGATTACGTTTCTCGTAAATTGATTGTTAACTAGATGGTATAGTTTCGATGTAAAATAGTCATATATTTACGACTAATTTACGACTACGTTTAAAAGTAGTCATAAATTGATTGTTAATTACCTTCCACTTTACGACTAATAATATTAGTCGTAATATAACTACCAATGTACGACCAATTGAAAATTAGTCGTAACTGAAATGTAAAGTAGACGTTAATTTACGACCACACATTTGTAGTCGTTAACTGTAGTCGTTTTTTTCATGTTTTCTTGTAGTGTAGGTTCTGATAGCATTTAGAGATCACTTACATCTAGGCCTCCGCGTTTGGGGCCCATTGATTTTGTTTTGGTTGATTTAAATTTTTGTATTTTTGGTATTATGTTTATAAATCACATTCGAGTTTTATTAATTATCGGATTGAGTTTGGTTTTGATCAGATTATAACCAATGTTTGAAATCGTCTATAAATAATTTTTTTAACCTGAAAAATTGACAAAAATAAGTAAATTATTCACAAATATAATTAAAAATTAGCTAAACTATCTAAACTAACTAAAAAGTATTCAAAATGACAAATAACAAAACTACAAAAATCTTTCGAAAACAATAAAATATTTAAATTGCCTTAATATATATAAAATATTAAAATATTTAACTAATTTTGGATAACTTTGGATCCTAATTCGGATTTCGATTCGGTTTTGGTTATAACCAAATTCCAAAGTACTAAGCTCATAAATCTCGTTCTAATATTTTTTGTATAACAGTTCGAATCCGGTTTTGTTTTCTTCTGATTCGGATTTAGGTAGGTACTTCGAATTGGAATAAAAACGCCATGCTTACTTACATCATCTAAATGATATTTTAAGTGTTTTTTAATAATTATTTATTAGATAATAAAAATGTTAATAGTTTAATGCTCTTCCAATCACATTACGTAACATGGCATCTGCCCACGTTGTTTATTTGGTCTCTACGTCGCTTATTATGAGGAGATAGTGAAGTTCTGATTTTTTTTTTTGTTTATAAAAGGAAGTTCTCTCTACTTCAGAAATCAATCCGGAAGCTCAAACTCTAATTGAATAACTAACGCTTATACAACAATTCTCGAAGGTTGTCTTACCAAGCTCGGTCTATCGTACGTATCCAAACTCTATTTCTTTACTTATTCGAAAGTTGCATGCATCTTTCTGCTATAGTAGTTGTGGGAAAAGTATTCGAGATCCTGTTTCTGTTCCACCTCGAAGTAAGGATATATGGAGTTTCCAAATGTGAATTTCTTCGTTACAAAAAACAAGGAATTTCCATACGAATTTCCGACAGAAATATCCATTGAAATTTTTTTAAAGAAATTCCAAAAAAAAACTACGACAGATAGCATACGAAAAAAATTAGTAGAAATTTGTCAGGAATCTGTTGGAAATTCTCAAAGAATTTTTCAATGAAAGGCAAAAATATTGACTTCCGCCGGGAATTAGAATCTGTTAGGAATTCTTAACATATTTCCGACGAATATCAATTTCTGGTTTTGAAAATGTAATAATAAGGGTAATGGTCTCAAAATGATTATCAGATAATATGATAAATGTAGAAACAAGTTTGGACGTAATAAACACTCACTATATTTTTTGATAATAACATCACCTAAGGTTAATTCTATTGAATCATAAACTTCAAGCTAATATTATATGTATATTTACACAAACAATTAACAAAAAATTTCGATAAGTTTTTAATTGTTTTTAAGTGTTTTTGATAGTGTGTGATGTTAATAAAATTTTGTATACCAATTGTATAACATAATCAGATATTATTTGTAGTTTCTTTCATTTTTCTTGACCTGATCCACAATCCATAAAAATCCGTTGAGAATTTCGTCAAGAATCCATTAGGAACACAAAAAACCCAAAAAGTAGATCACCAACATTTTTCGTTTACCCCGTGAAATTGAGATTCCTGGCGAAATCACTCCATCAAAATGTTCTAATACATATTTTACCCATAAACTTTTTCGTCTTTATTAGTGTGTCTCTCTAAAAACATACAAACCTCCTCCCTCTTATCATTCTCTCCCAAATCAGCATCTCTCTCTCCCAAAATCAATCCAAATTATGTAAGTTTTCGTCTTAATAGAGCTTGTTAAACTAAAACTTTGTCAGGTTGTTGGTTTAAAGTTAATTTTAGGAATTTGGAAAGTTACATTTAATATTGAATGGTAGTTTAAGAATTTTGTAGTTTGTATTTAATTTTGTTAGTTTTAGGATTAATATTTGTTGTTAGTGTTAATATTTGTTAGTATTAGAAATTTTTTTGTTAGTAAAATTTTTAAAACATTTTTATATAAGAACTTATTTATAGATTTTACATTAATAGTGTTATTTTCTTTAAAAAAGTAGAAAATATTTTCAATATTTTTCCAAACTAAAAACGTTTTTACAATCATTATTATAAAAACATTTAAAATTATTTTATAATTCTGTAAGTAGGCAATAGTATATTAAAATTTCCTTTTAAATATTTTTTTTATTTTTGAAAATTATTTATTACTAAGTTTTGCTAAGTAACAATAATATATTTTGATAAACATTTTCAAACATTACAGTATATATTTATATTTAAAACGTTTTGGTTTTTACATTAAACTTTTAGAAAATGTTTTCACACAATTCTTCATTATTTTAGATATAAATATTTTCTATAATTTTTCGTAATTTTTGATATTACCCAAATAATTACAAAATTGTAAAAAAATTATCATTAATTTTTTCTGTATTTTATATATTTTCTTATTAAAAATATTTTTATATTTAGTAATGTTTAATATAATTCTAACTTTTGTTAATTTACATTTTGTTTTTAAAAATTATATTAAAAATATAGATTATAATATTTTTATAAATTATTTTATTTGTATATTAATTAATAAATTATTAAATAATTAAATTTTACAAATTTAAAAAATCATTAAATTTTATTTATCTTTTTGGTTAATTTTTGAAATTCTCGAAGAATTCTTGACAAACTATTTCTGTAGAAAATATTTCATAAGAAATTCGTTTGAATTTTTCCGACGAATTATTACCAACAGAGTGTGTTCATTAAAAATTTGTTGGAATTATACAAATAAATAAGATAAATTTGCTTCAAAATCCACAATACATTAGCTAAGTATTACGAAATGGGATCCAGATCATATTGTCTCATATGTAGGAGATCTAAACTCTAACAATTGCTTCAAAGATTTTTATCCGAAAATTCAAAAGTTTTCGAATAAGTAGAAATTAGTTGATACTGTATAATCGGCTAATAGCTTAGACGTCTTCTCGTGGTGCCTTACAAGAGTCTTGAGTTTTTGGTGGTTTTAGGTTACGCGGTTATATACTTTCAACTTTTCATTGATATAAACCAGTTTTTTTTAGAATGATGAATGAATTTATGAGTAAATGATTTCTTTATTTGATTTGGTAAATAGGAAGACGAAATGAATCTGTTGTATGTCATTGTTGCATCCGTCCTCGTTGCATCTATACTCATTGCAAGAGAGGCGAAGAAGAAAACGTTGAATCTACCTCCTGGACCACGGAAACTTCCTATCATTGGCAACTTGCACCAATTAGGCTCGCAACCTCATCGTTCGATAAACAAATTATCTGAAAAATATGGACCTCTAATGTCCCTAAAGTTCGGGAAGGTATCTACCGTTGTGGCGTCAACTCCAGAGGCAGTGAAGGATGTCTTAAAAACATTCGATGTAGAGTGTTGTTCCCGACCATACTTGACTTACCCTGCCAGAATTACGTACGGTTTAAACGATGTCGCGTTTTCTCCCTATAGCAAATATTGGAAGGAAGTACGAAAGATGGCAGTTGTTGAACTCTTCACTGGGAAAAGAGTAGAGTCTTTTCGACATATCCGAGAAGATGAAGTTGCCTCCTTTGTTGATTTCTTGAAACAGTCTGCTTCGACGGAGAATCCGGTTAACTTCAACCAGAAGTTAATGAAGTTGTCAGGAAGTGTGATTTGTAGAGTTGGGTTTGGGATAAATCTTAAAGGGAGCAAACTCGAGAATACGTACGAGGAAGTCATTCACGGAACCATGGAGGTGTTGGGGAGTTTTGCTGCAATAGATTACTTCCCGGTCATTGGTAGATTGATCGATAGGATCACAGGTTTACATAGAAAATGTGAGAAGGCTTTTAAAGCAATGGATGAGTTTTTTGATCAATGCATAAAGTATCATTTAGAAAATGGAAGTATCAAAGATGATATCATTGCCTTGCTCCTCAAGATGGAACGGGAAGAGACTGCAATTGGAGAGTTTCAGTCTACACGAAAACACACCAAAGGAATTCTTCTAGTAAGTAACGGAAACTTCTCAGTCAGTATAACTTGATTCTTTACATGTTTGATAACGTTTGAATCTTGTTTTATTAATTATTACAGGATATTCTTATTGGTGGAATAGATACTTCTGCCCATCTTGTGAACTGGGTGATGACGCATTTGATTGCAAACCCAAGAGTTATGAAGAAAGTGCAAGCCGAGGTGAGACAAGTGATCAAAAACAAAGAAAATATCAAAGAAGAAGATATTGAACAACTCGAGTATCTCAAAATGGTGATTAAAGAAACACTTAGGATAAGCACACTTGTCCCCCTTCTAATTCCAAGAGAGGCTGCGAAAGATGTAAAGATTGGAGGTTACGACATTCCAAAGAAGACATGGATACATGTCAATGTATTTTCTATTCACAGGAATCCAAACGTGTGGAAAGATCCAGAAGCTTTCATTCCTGAAAGGTTTACGGACAGTGAGATTGACTACAAAGGTCTAAATTTTGAGTTGTTGCCTTTTGGTAGCGGAAGGAGGATGTGCCCTGGTATGAGTCTGGGTCTGGCTTTGATACACTTGACTCTTATCAATCTTCTTTATCGTTTCGATTGGAAGCTTCCGGAAGGAATGAAGGCAAAAGATGTTGATCTTGAAGAATCATATGGACTTGTCTGTCCTAAGAAAGTTCCACTTGAGCTTATCCCGGTCATTACCCAGTGGACTTAAAACTTTTTTATATTTTCATTGTTCAAGATGTAACGTTTGAAAGTATCTTGAAATCTTTTCATTTCGAATAAGGAAATGTAATCGATGTGTGAGCACATTTCCTCTAGTAACAACTTTTTTTTATCAACGTTACGATTGTTTCAAACTAGAGTCTAGGAATGAAAATAGTTTCTCAACAACTAGGCTACTTGACTTTAATACCTGCTCTTCCTCGGTCTACTTTCTGTAATGTTATGGGTTTAAAACATTGAGCTTGGGCCTTTAATCAAGTATTTTCGTGACAAACAAAAAAAAAAACTACGTTAAAAAAAACTACGTTAAGATTCTCTAAACCAGAACCAAAAACTGAGTTTCCTATCTCTTTCTAAGAGAGGTTACTGAATGAAAGAAGATATGGGTAAAACTCCTAAATCATTTAGTAGGAACTTAAAGATCCATAAATCCGATATCCATCAAGAAGATCTGTTCTCTTGAAAAAGTTAAAATTTAATATCTGTACCCAAAAATGGTTAAATTTAATATATGATTTTTTTTTTGAATGAAGTTTAATATATGATTTAAGTCTAGCTTATGAGATTTACGTCCGTTTAGGCCAAAAACTTCTTACTCATTCACAAAATAACTAGATGAGTATTTGTACTATACTTAGGGGTGAACATTTTATTCGTTAAATTTGATTCGATTCGTTATTCGTTTCGATTCGATCTGAAAAATCCGGATATCCGTAAGTCTTCGAAGCAAAGAAAATATTAAAAATCACTATCAGTTAAAACGAAGCAAATCACAAATACTAAAAAAATTAGAGACGAATATCCGATTTGCTCCGACTTTTATATAAATAGTTATATATCTATAGTTAAATAGAGTTTTTAATGTATAATCTTATATAATTTTATTTATAAAATTACTTATAAAATATAATATGAAGAAAAGAATTATAAGATCTTTATAAAAACTACAATTCATCTTAAAATATTTAATTTATAACAATTTTTTATGAATTTTTAAATTTATAAATAAACAGTTTCATTAATGATTTACTTTATCTTTTATAAGAACAAATTTGTATAATATTTTCAGATTTACTTGTATTAAACATAGTGGAAAATGTATTCGTAAAATATCTGTGAATATTCGCAAATATCCATAAATTTTCCGAATATCCGTAAAATCGAATATCCGTATTTTTTCGAAGCAAAGCAAATCGAAAAATTAGATATCCGTGAAGTCCGAAGCAAATCACAAATACTGAAAATATGGAAATATTCGATCCGTGCCCACCCCTAACCAGGGGCGGATGCACGTTAATGACTATGGGGTCACGTGCCCCCGATTAATTCTTGATAATATTAGTTTCGAGCCTAAACATTATCACTTAATTTGCTCAGTGGCTTATAGTGCCCCCATTAGATATTGGAGCGACAGTTCGATTCTTCCGTTGCACATCTTTTCCTTTACCTTTTCCTTCTTTTTTCCTTTCAATTTATTTTCTCATTCCATCGAGTATTATGACGTAATGTATGGACGGCATATTTTCGTGTATTAATTTGTTACCAAGTTTATGTAGATTATTTGTTTTGCTTTTTTCAACCAACTATTTCTTTTCTATTTTGTTCGTTTTATATATTTACACTTAATTTAGACAATTAATAAATTTAATTAACACCTTGGATAAAAAATTTAAACAATACAAAACAACTAAAATAATTTTAAAAGTAAATATTAAAATTGAAATTCTTTTAAGATTGGTGTTTAGTTAGTTTATGTATGCTATACGATAACAAATTTAAATGTACTATATACTTTGAACTTAATTTTGTTATTTATTTTAGTCATACATATTAGTTAATTTTTATAAAAATATGTTACTAAATTATATATACTATTTTAAATATTTGTGCTCCCGATCCAAAAATTTTCTGGATCCGCCACTGCCCCTAACTATAATATGCACGCAGTTGTTTTACAATCTTGCTGGCCGTATGAAAATTGGTTTTTTATTACTAGTACTTTGTTACTATCATATGCGTATACGTCTGACAATCTTACAATTACACCCAAAAAAAAAGAATATCAAGCTGTTTTCTCTGATTTGAGGCCAGAAATTAGTCTATTAAATGTCCAGAATAAATTACAACAAATTAAATAATAATAATAATAATAATAATAATAATAATAATAATAATAATAATAATAATAAATTACATCAAATTAAATTTCCTATTTCAAATAATTCAGGGGGTCGCTGACTTTGTGTTTTAAAACGGGACTGAGTTTACAAATACAATTTTGTCAAGGGTGCGTTTGCATCTATTAATTGAAAAATGATTTATTTTCTAGCAGTTTAGATAATTTATAAATTTTGCTTAAGTGGAACATGTATAATGTTTCAAAATAACTATCTAATTTACCAAACAAACGTTAACATTTTTAGTGGGTCTATTCAAAGGCCCGTCTCCAGCCTCCAGGTATGTGAGAAGCATGCATTTGCACCGAAACTTTGATTATTAAAAAAAAACATTTTTCTATTAAAAGGCCAGAATACTAATTATAAAAAATTCTAATTAAGTTCTAATAATACAGGGATCGTTGACTTTTTGTATTTTTAAGGCGGGCCTGAGTGTACTAATATCATTTTGTCGGTGCAAATGTTTACTCGTATACTTTAAATATCATAAAACATATGATTTCCTTTTCAAATACTCGAATATGCTTTTGTCGTCATATGTGATATATGTATACTCTGTTAATTTGGAATTTTAAGGATTATTTATGCGTTAGTATACATATATTCATACACCTAATTTTCAAATAACTATATTTTATAATGGCCCTTTATTAAATGACACATAAAATAACTAACTTGTTGGCCGTTGACCTTATGGTGAGGATGGGGATATAGTATCCCACTCTTCGATCCCTTGAACCTTAGAGCACCTTTATCGTTCCCCATTTGAGGTTTTTTTTTTTTTGACCGATTTAAAAAAAGAATTAAAAAAAAATAATCGCAGACCGCCACGTGTTAATGGAGACCGCGAACAGTTCAAAAACCACTCCAAAAACGCATCCTGATCAAAACACTTCTTCTCTTTGGTTTCCACATTTTGTGGTCCCTCCCATCAAGAACTCTCCAACAATCCGCGATAAGGGTGCTCTTAGGTTTTTTTCCCCTTCCACTGTTATCTTTTCTCGTCTCTCCATATATTCTAGTGATAATCATAAGCCTAATTTATTGTTAAGCCCCCTGTTTCTGGGACGGCCGGAGGTCTCTGTTCCGCTGCCTTTATGGATTGTTATTATTAATATATTTTTTAAAAAAACTTATATGTATCTTTTTTTTCTGTGAAAGGGCTTGTTATATATGTATCTACACTGGAAAATACTAGCTAACTAGGATGGGATTGGTCGCTTGCATGAAGGTTATATAAACAAAATATAATAGATATTGTATTGAAAACAATATTTTTTTGGTAAATATACAATTTTCTTTGCACAATCGAGCTTTTTGATTTTTGTCTAATCAGATTAAATATTTGTTTACTGATGACGTACAAGTAAAATGCTTTGCATTTTTTTTTCTTTAAATATACCAACATCAAATATGGTTAGTTACGAACACAACTGAATGATATATATGTACTGATAATCAGTATTTGGTAACTAATGGAAAATTAACTCGGTAGAAAAAAACACTATACACATAAACTTACTGCATGTCTTAAAATAATGCAATAAATATTTTATTATTTAGTTACTGATCCTTGTATATAGGTAACACAAAAAAACTAAAGGAAAACGATTTTCACAAAAAAAACTATGTAACATAAATAAATAAATATTTTATCCCGTGCCGACCTAGAAGTACTTAAATATATGATTTTCATTAAAAAACTATGTCACATTCATTGTAATCGATTGTTAAATAGAAGTTAGTCAACTGTTTTACTTATGGATCACTATACGATTTATGAAGGTGACAAAAAACAAAGTGAATTGCAGGTACGTATACAATAGGGAGTGAAAAACATAAATGTTAATACTATAGACGAAACACGATTCTCTCACTTGAGTAAGAAAAATGTTTTTTTTTTTGAAAAAGGGCTTGAGTAAGAAAAATGTTTTAGTGATATCGATAAATAATAACTTTTTTAGTTGAGAAATAATCTTAAGAACATAAGGAATATAAAATCACTCGTGTCTTGATGCTTATATATGTTTTTTTTTAAAAAAAAAAAATTGAGTTAAGAAAGAATCTTAAGAACATACAAATAACTTTTTCTTAATGGTCTTATCAAAACTAATTGCTAGTTATAAAGATAGACGTAAATTTATTATATATATTTTCCTAGAGAATAAAATGTTGGTATATGGTTTGCTTAGACTAATTATAAGGCTGTTATGTAAGTAGGGTAGAAATGTAAAAGTGTTGGCAATCCAGCATGGTTAAAATGTAACTGATAAAAAGTTACATCTTTATAGAAAATCCTCAAATATTCTATACGGAATGTTTTTAGATGTTCTCTAAAGATTGGAGTTAATTTCATTGTCCGCTCCAGTTTGCAGATACTTTTTACTTGGTTCTTCTAGCAAAATTTTCTTAACCGAATTTTCCTATTTTTCATTAGTTTGCAATTCAGCTCAATTATCTTTTTTTGAATGAAATGTTAAAATTTATACGAATAAAGAAAAAAACCTTTTACAAAGAATGTGATGTGTTTGAAGGTACTAAGCTATCTAAGACTTTTGAAACCAATCATCTAGTATAGCAAACTAAACCCCCATAGCTTTAGCATATATTCTTTTACCACTTCCTTTAAGTGAGTCAATGCGGCGCGGATATTTTGTCAATGTAGTTTAGCAAGCGAGTTTGGGTCTTGAGCTGGTAGCCTGGTACCCCATGCTGAATAGACCAAAGCTTGGAAGGCATACCTAAGAAGAGCTGTTTTATCCCAGTTAGTGTCCGCCAGCATGAGTAGAATGTCACTCCAAACAGCAGTGTAATGACTACCAAAGAATTTAAAAGTTAATCCTCCCTAAATTCCAGTTAGTGTCCGCCAGCATGAGTAGAATGTCACTCCAAACAGCAGTGTAATGACTACCAAAGAATTTTAAAGTTAATCCTCCCCAAATTCCTTCAGAGAACAGGCATTCAAAAAAAAGGTAGTCTCTGTTTTTTCGACTGGTTCAGTGCATAGTATACAACCTGATTCAGCTTGAGCATTTCATCGTAAGAGTCGCAATGGTTAGTGCATTCCATTAAGTCAAATTATGCAAAAGACAGGGTAACTGTTGACTTTTAAAAATATAAATATATGCATATTAAGTTGAGCTCGGCCAATAGTTAGAATTCTACCTAACATGTCTTGTCATTTGGCTATATGATTTAAAATGTTGATATGAATAATTACCTTAAATAATGACTTGGTGTACCTTAATAAAATCAAATAATACATTAAGTCAAGCCTAATAATACTATATAACATAGCATCTGCCCACGTTGTTTATTTTGTCTCCAAAGTTGTTTTTTTCTTTTTTTGTCACTGTCTCCAAAGTTAAGTTCTGAATTTTGATTATAAAAGGGAGTTCTCTCTACTTTAAAAGTCAATCCAGAAGTTCACACTCTATTGAATAACTAAACGCTTTTACAATGATTCTTGAAGGTTGTCTTACCAAGCTCGGTCTCTCTATCGTATGTTTCCGAACTCTATTTCTTTACTTATTCGAAAGTTTTTTTTATTTTTGGTAAAAACTTATTCGAAAGTTGCATCTATCTTTCTGCTATAATAGAGGTGAGTAAAGTATTCTAGATCCAATTTCTCCTCCACCTTGAAGGTTTAGATATATGGAGTTTCCAAATCTGAATTTCTTGGTTTAAATATATTTTAAGAAATGTGGTACATATTTGAGACTGGATATAAATTATAATGAATATATTTTAGATAGTTATGAAAGCTATTTAAAAAATCTGTGAGGTTTTCTATTTAGTTGTACTACATTAAAATATTTTAGTTTATTTTCTTTTATTTATAATGTTATACAATATTTTATATAACTTTTAGCTGAGTGTTACATATTTAGATCTGGATCATTACATGCCCTTTTCAAGCACAGGGTCCACAACAATTTTAAGTCGGGTCTACGTACCATTAGTTTATCGTGTACAGACAGGGCTAGCTTACGAGGGAGAGCTGCCAGTGTGACCGCCCGGGGCCTGCTCTAAATTAAGTTATATTACAGTATAAGAACATGATACTGCAGAAATTTCTAACTAATAAATCAAATAGAAATACTTGTTTGATGTTATGCGTGAGTTGAAAAACTCAGGAAAAGTAAAACAAAATATTTTAAAATTATCTAATTATGGGTCCCAAAATTTTTATTGCCCAGAGCCTCCGGTAATGTTAAGCCGGCCGCATAGAAGCTTAAGTCTTCTCGTGTTGCCTTACTAGCTAGAGTCCTGAGTTTTTGGTGGTTTTAGGTTAAGCGGTTCTATACTTTCCACTTTTCATTGATATACGCTTATTTTTTATAAGTAAATTAGGGTTAGCCCGTCCTACGAGCGGGGATGGATAAACAAATGAACAAATAATATATATATATTAATGTTTAACTTATTTTTAACTGAAATTAAATTAATTTTCAAGTTTTTATTAAAACAATTTATCAATTTATTTGAATTTTTAAAAAATCATAAGCTTATTTAATTATTAAAAGTTTTGTAGAAGATTATTAGTTTGCTTTTTTAACTATAATTTTTAAATTATAGATTACTCAATTTTTTTTATTCTATGTTTTAAATTTTAACAAAGTAATACTAAAGATCGTAGTTTTGGTTACGGAATGACCAAAAAATAGCTTTAGTCTTGTATCAAAAAGGCATTGGTCGTTTCTTAATAAAAATCTCTCAGTCTTCGTCCATCTATTAAAAAAAAGCTTTCGTTTTCGATTAAACAAAATTTCAGTATCCCATTTAATCTCCTTATCCAAAAATAAAAACATATTCTTGTGTTTTTGGGTTTTTATAATTTATAGAGAGGAGGAAGATAAAGTTAGATTTTTTTCAAGAACAAATCTCTATCTATTCTTAAATAAAAAGATCAATTTCCCTACAATTGTATGCGATCTACCATGGTAGGTCAATCTCGAAAGATGGATCCGTTAGTTTAACCAAAGCCTAATGCAAAGTCCAGAATTTCGGAGGCGAGATTAGAATTTCTAGAAGGGATTTCTTTTTAGTTTCTAGGCATCAAATCAATGATAATCAAATAGAAATTGAAAACAATGCTGAGTTTGAAATGACATAGTAATGAATATGATGAAGATATAGCTTATCGCAAGAGGAAGAATGTGATTTGGATAGTTTTTTTAGAGCTTACATCTTATATAGTTTTGCTAAGCCCAAGTATAAAATATACACATAAGTCCAATGAAATCTCAAACCCAATTTAAATTATACGACATGACACTCTCTCATTGCACTATTTGATGAGGTGGCAGTCTCATAAAGGAGAAAACATTTTTTAATATATATAGATAGATAGATTGATAGTTTCTTTAATGAGTTAGGCATTAGTTAAATTTATCTAAACTATATCTTCTTTATTTGATTTGGTAGGAAGACAAAATGAGTATGTTGTATGTCATTGTTGCACTCGTTTCCTTCGCATCTATACTCGTTGCAAGAAAGGTGACGAAGAAAACGTTGAATCTACCCCCTGGACCACCAAAACTTCCTATCATTGGCAATTTGCACCAGTTGGGCTCGAAGCCTCATCGTTCGATAACCAAATTATCTGAAAAACATGGACCTCTAATGTCTCTAAAGTTCGGGAAGGTATCTACCGTTGTGGCGTCAACTCCAGAGGCAGTGAAGGATGTCTTAAAAACGTTTGATGTAGATTGTTGTTCGCGACCTTACATGACTTACGCTGCAAGGATTACATACGGTTCAAACGATATCGCGTTTTCTCCCTACAGCAAATATTGGAAAGAAGTACGAAAGATGGCAGTTGTTGAACTCTTCACTGGGAAAAGAGTAGAGTCTTTTCGACATATCCGAGAAGATGAAGTTGCCTCTTTTGTTGATTTCTTGAAACAGTCCGCTTCGACGGAGAATTCGGTTAACTTCAACCAGAAGTTAATGAAGTTGTCAGGAAGTGTGATTTGTAGAGTTGCGTTTGGGATAAATCTTAAAGGGAGCAAACTCGAGAATACGTATGAGGAAGTCATTCAAGGAGCCATGGAGGTGTTGGGGAGTTTTGCTGCAGCAGATTACTTCCCGGTCGTTGGTAGGTTTATCGATTGGATCACAGGGTTACATAGCAAATGTGAGAAGGCTTTTAAGGCGATGGATGCGTTTTTCGATCAATCTATAAATCGTCATTTAGTCGATGAGAGTATCAAAGATGATTTCATTGCCTTGCTACTCAAGATTGAGCAGGAAGAGACTGGACTTGGAAAGTTTCAATTTACACGAAAACACACCAAAGGAATTCTTCTAGTAAGTAATGCAAACTTCTCAATCAAATCAATATATAGCTTGATTCTTTACATGTTGCATAACGTCGTATTGATTATTATAGGATGTTCTTCTTGGTGGAATAGACACATCTGCCCATACTGTGAACTGGGTGATGGCGCATTTGATTGCAAATCCAAGAGTACTGAAAAAAGTGCAAGCTGAAATAAGAGAAGGGATCAAAAACAAAGACGATATCACAGAAGAAGATATTGAACGACTCGAGTATCTCAAATTGGTGATTAAAGAAACATATAGGATAAATCCAATTGCACCACTTCTAATTCCAAGAGAGGTTTTAAATGATGTAAAGATTGGAGGTTATGACATTCCAAAGAAGACATGGATCTACGTCAACGCATGGGCTATTCACAGGAACTCAAATATTTGGAAAGATCCAGAATGTTTTATTCCAGAACGGTTTATAGATAACAAGATTGACTATAAGGGTCTAAACTTTGAGTTGTTGCCGTTTGGTAGTGGAAGGAGGATGTGTCCTGGTATGGGTATGGGTATGGCTTTGGTACACTTAACTCTTATCAATCTTCTTTACCGTTTTGATTGGAAGCTTCCGGAAGGAATGGAGGCAAAAGATGTTGATATTGAAGAATCATATGGAATTGTATGTCCTAAGAAAATTCCACTTGAGCTTATCCCCGTCATTACCAAGTGGACTTAATTCGATCTTTTTTTGTATTTTCATTGTTGAAGATGTTTCATTTAAAACAATCTTGAAAGTCTTTTCATTTTGAATAAGGAAAATGTTAGAGGAATCCATATATGTGAGCACATTTTCTCTAGTAACAACATTTTTTTCTACCAACGTTACTATTGTTTCAAACTACGGTCTAAATTAGTGAATACTTTCAAGTCTTCAATCTCTACAACTGGGCAAGCCTAAATTGCTCGAGATTTGAAAGGAACGTAAGCAAGCAAATTCTTTTTTTTTTTTAGCAAGTCGACGAGTCAGAGTAGAATAACCTGAAGAAGAATGGATCCAGAGCAACTCGACGAGCTCGTTATGGGATACTTGAAGAAGAAGGGCTTCAATAGCGCTGCTAATCAAATTGAAGAATCTCTTCATGAGAACAATGGTAGCAGTTCTATCGATGATCATCATAACTATAAATTTAGGAAAAGTTATGAAAATTAAGTAATGTGCCACCATCTGTTTAAAGTAAGATCAATTGTTCTGTATCTTTTGACCTTGATTGATGTATAATATATCCTGAACTATTACTTAGAAATAACTGTCACCAATACATTATAATAAAAATTAGCAAAACTAATCAACTGAAAACATATTAGCCAGATCAATAATTTTCCTTATTCAAAATGTAAAGACTTTCAAGATAGTTTCAAATGAAACGTCTTCAACAATGAAATACAAAAAAAAGATCGAATTAAGTCCACTTGGTAATGACTGGAATAAGCTCCAGTGGAATTTTCTTAGGACAAACAAGTCCATACGATTCTTCAAGATCAACATCTTCTGCCTTCATTCCTTTTGGGAGTTTCCAATCGAAACGGTAAAGAAGATTGACAAGAGTCAAGTGTACCAAAGCTATACCCATACCCATACCAGGGCACATCCTTCTTCCACTACCAAACGGCAATAACTCAAAGTTTAGACCATTATAATCGATTTCATTGTCCAAAAACCTTTCAGGGATGAAAGCTTCTGGATCTTTCCAGACGTTTGGATTCCTTTGAATAGCCCATACGTTGACATGGATCCATGTCTTCTTCGGAATGTCGTAACCCCCAATCTTTACATCTCTTAACGTCTCTCTTGGAATTAGAAGTGGCACAAGTGGGTTTATCCTAAGTGTTTCTTTAATCACCATCTTGAGATACTTCAATTGCTCTATATCTTCTTCTGTGATATTGTCTTTGTTTTTGATCACTTCTCTAACCTCGGTTTGCACTTTGTTCATTACTCGTGGGTTTGTAATCAAATGTGTCATCACCCATGTCGTAGTTTGGGCAGAAGTGTCTATCCCAGCAGCAAGAATGTTCTGTAATAATAATAAATTAGGCAATAAAGTTTAAGTATTGAAGTTTTTAGGTACTTACAAGAAGAATTCCTTTGGTATGGTTTCGAGTAAGTTGAAATTCTCCAAGTCCAATCTCTCCCCGTTCCATCTTGAGGAGCAAGGCAATGATATCATCTTTGATACTCTCATCGTCTAGATGATGCTGTATAGCTTCATCGAAAAACGTATCCATTGTTTTAAAAACTTTCTCGCATTTTCCATGTAACCCTGTGAGCCTATCGATTAATCCACCAAAAATGGGGAAGAAATCCGCTGCCGCGAAACTCCCAGAAACCTCCATGATCCCTTGAATAAGTTCGTAATAAGTACTCTCAAGTTTACTCCCTTCAAGATTCATCCCAAATCCAAGTCTACAAATCACACTTGTTGACAATTTCATGAACTTGAGGTTCAGGTTAACCTGTTTCTCCAATGAAGCAGAATGTTTGATGAACTCGACGAAGGAGGCAACTTCTTCTTGTCTGATATGTCCGAACGACTTCACCCTTTTCGCGGTGTAGAGTTCGACAACGGTCATCTTTCGTAGTTCCCTCCAATATTTGCTATATGGAGAAAAGCCGAGATCATTGCGATTGTATGAAAGTCTTGCACCGTAAGTCATATGAGGACGTGAACAACAATCAACGTCAAACGTTTTCAAGATTTCTTTCACCGTCTCTGGAGTTGACGCCACAACGGCAGACACATTTCCATACTTGAGAGACATTAGAGATCCATATTTTTCAGATAATTTGAACATGGAACGTTGAGGTTTCGATCCCAATTGGTGTAAGTTGCCAATTATAGGAAGTCTTGGTGGTCCAGGAGGTAAATTTTTTTTTGTCTTTCTTGTGTTCCTTGCAACGACTATAGATGCAAAGAAGACGATCGTAACAATGATATACCACAAATTCATTTTGCTTCCTACACAATAAGGGATAAATTATTTTAAAGGCAATTAATAATTTCAATCTATTTAATTAATCTGTAGAGAAATGTAAGTACGTAGCATGCTAAGGGGAAATCAACCCCCAAAATACATGTAAGGTGGATGGGACCGTGCAAACTAAACCTACAAAAGCATCACTCTGCCGTAATGCGTCACAAGAGCACTCAAAATTTTATTTACGCAATCAAGGTATATCAGTAAAAATAGATGCAAGAAGATTCAAATCAGAACAAGTCAACAAAACATATGGATATAAAAAAAAATTACTTGAAAAATATAGTGTAAACATTATATTTTTGAATATTTTTTTCTTTTAAAGGATTCCATTAATAGATTATAAAAAATTACAAATACAGCCCGCCCAACTACAAAAAAAAAAAATCAAGGGATCTCAAAAATCAATGCGCCTTCCCCCTGGGAACCAAGTCTAACTTAGCAAAATACATCGCAATCAGAAAAACGTGAGCCAAGTCGAGAAGAAAAAAAATCTTGCGTATTTAAAATAAACTAAAATATTTTAATGTAACATAACTAAATAAAAAAAAAATCTCATAGCATTTTTTTAAAGAATAGATAAATATCTTACGTATGTTCAGTTTATAACCATTCTCAAAGGTATACCATACTTCTTAAATATAACTAGAGCTTAATACATACACCAGCACCACGAATGTTTATTTTAATAAAATAAACATATAGAATAGACATACATCTATATAGGTGTTTATTTTTTATTTATACTATATAACAATTGTAATAGACAAACAATTTTTAGTTGTCGATAATCTTTTGGTTGTTCATATTGTGATTGGATAATAAACCAATCAAAATGATATGTTATATATCATATTCGTCAATTAGTAATTTTTAGTTACATTAACTATTTGATGTATTTATCTATAAACTAAAACACCAATTAGTATGTTTATGTATAATAATAAATCTATCTTCTTAAAATAAAATATTTTACGTCAAATAAAATTCATTTCTATTTGAATAAAATAGATAGATATGTCTCTAATTTTTTATAAGCCAGATAACTTTTCTTCTATGTTTGTTTTTGATGAAAATATTAAAATTAAGATTTAATTATTGTATTCTTATAATTCAAATATATATATGTGTGAATAATATTAATCATCATAACATATATTTGAAAAATAACTTTATATGTTATAATAAAACATTTATAATTTATATTTGTATGTGAAATGAAATAATAATTATGAATATATAATATTTAAAGTTTTATGTCACATTTTAAATAAGTCTATTTAATTTTATTGTAAAAATTGATTAGAAAATATTATGGTTAAAGAATAATGGTAAGTTTGGTTAAAAATAATCTAGAAAATAAATGATTTATAGTTAATTAATTAATAATTATTAAGTTAGTGGCACAAGTTGTAATTATTATGATAAATGAAATGTTATTTTCAAAAGGTACTTCAGTTTAAATAATATAGACTATAACTTGACCCGTGCATCTGCGCTGGTTTTGATTTTTACTTTTTTTTTTATAAATTGTTTAATGACCTTTTTAAGCACATAAATTATTTGGATAGTTTCAGGTTCCTACGAACCTATCCAGATTTGGAAAGATCTTACTCGAATCTCGTCTGGAAATTTATAATATTCAAATGAAGTTGAATTTTAAAACCTCAAAAGCCTAATATCTAATAAACTGATTCGTACTCGAATAGATATTTGGATGTCTATATCTAACTAATTATGTAAATAAATAAATAAAATTGTTACTCGGTTTGGATTGTGTAATTTAGTTTTAATAGAATAGATATAGATTACAATAAGACGTTCAGTTTTGAAACTCTATATATTCCATAATTCAAGATGAAACAGAAATTGGATCTCGAATACTTTACCCACCAGTAATATAGCAGATAGATGTAACTTTCGCACAAGTAAAGAAATAGAGTTTAGATACATAAAATTAGGTAAAACTACCTTCGAGAAATGTTGTGTAAGCGCCCGTACGCCAGTTATGTAATAGACTTCGAACTTGCTGACAGACTTCTAAAGTAGAGAGAACTTCCTTTTATAAACAAAATTCAGAACTTCACCTTCTCCCAATTAGTGGCGTGGAAAAAAGGAAACAACGCAGCAAATGGCATGTCAGGTAGCAGTATTTTATTTTGGCTCAACTTAATGTATAAGAAAGACTAGGACTTTTTTACAACAAAAAAAGAAAAGAAAGACCAAGTCATTCTTTAAGGTGATTAATCATTTCAGTATATAAATCATATTGGCACATGGCAAGTTGCATACCATTCAAATTATTGTCTGAGCACATAATTTACAATTTCTATTTTTTAGTGATGTAAGCTAAATTGTTAGAAAGCAGATCGAGTTTATAAGTAAACGATTTCTTTAATTTCCGGTTTAGGCAAGCCTAATTGTTTAAGCTTACGGCAGTGATGATGAGTCATTGATTTTAGATTTATTCTTTCGCTTCATCCGTTTACTATATCTTTTTCTTTTCGTTTACTCTTTCATCCACTAAACACCTGCTATCTGTATTTCTTTTTAAATTGTCAAATATAAATTGTCTTCTGTATATCATTGTTGGAATCGTGTTCTTTGCATCTATACTCATTGCAAAGAATACGAGAAAGAGAAAGAAAACCTACCTCCTGGACCACCAAGACTTGCTATAATTGGCAACTTTCACCAATTGGAATCGACACCTCATCGTTTCATGTTCAAATTATCTGGAAAAAAAATGGATCTGTAATCTCCCTCAAGTTTGGAAATGTGTATGACGTTGTGGCGTCAACTCTAGAGACAGAGACAGTGAAATTAAGAGTTCTTGAAAATGTTAGACATTGGTTGTTGTTCACAACCTTATATGACTTACTCTGCAAGGCTTACATACAATCGCAACGGTCTCGCTTTTTCTCCGTATAGCAAATATTGGAGGAAACTGCAAAAGATGACAGTTACCGAACTCTACACCGCGAAAAGGGTAAAGTTCGTTTAGACATATCAGACAAGAAAAAGTTGCCTCCTTCGTAGATTTTATCGAACAGTCTGCCTCATTGGAGAATCAGGTTAACTTTAACCTCCTCAAGTTTATGAAATTGTCAGTAAGTATTATTCGTAGGTTTTATTTTGTGTGCGATATCAGTTACAAAAAAAAAAATAGTATTATTCGTAGACTTGGATTTCGTATAACTCTTGAAAGGAGTACTCTTGAGAATACTTATGAGTTATGACGAACTCATTCAAGGGATAATGGAGTTTAGCAGCAGAAGATTTCTTCCCCATTGTTGGGGGATCATTCAATAGGCTCACAGGATTGCATAGCAGATGTTTTTAAAACAATGGATACTTGAAGAAGAAGGGATTCAATAGTGCTGCTAAACAGATTGAAGAATCTTTTCATCAGAATAATGGTAGCAGTTTCAGTTCTATCGATGATCATAACTATACATTTAGGAAAAGTTATGAAAATTAAGTAATGCGCGTCACCATCTGTTTAAAGTAACATCCATTGTTATCTATCTTTTGACCATGATTGATGTTTAATATATCAATAAGAGATTGAGTTGAACTATTACTTAGAAATAACTGTCACCAATACATTATAATCAAAACTAGCAAAAAGTAATAAATTGAAAACAAATTAGCTAGATCAATTGATAAACTCTGAATCAGCTTTCCGATATCTATGTAGGCCATTTGTAACGTTTGGACCCACCAACTAAGTCGCAGCTCGGATACAAAAATTAAATATGCAAAACTTAACCAGTACATCTTTCGATTTCATTACAAGCTAATCTTAAACGTCTGTTTCCTTTAACTTAAAGTAAGCTAAACTTTGGAAGTGCTGTGTAGTATCTTAGATTTTTTGGAGTTATGTATTATGTCCCGCCCACCATGTTGATAAACAAAGATAAAAAAAAAAAAAAAAAAAAAAAACGTTACTTAATGCTCAAGCGGGTTTGAACTTGCTGGCGTGGCTTCCAAATGAGAAATTCCAATTGGTAGAATAAAGCGACTTTATTCATGCGACCTAGTTGTATTTGATGATGAAATTAAGTGGGAAACCAAAATTTATATCGAAGATTAATCTACAAAACTCTTTAGAGATGTTAAAGAAGACGAGCTTGGAAGTTTCAAAAATACTTTTCCTTTAACACTAGACAAAAAGAATCACTCTCGTAAAGAGATAGGGATTAATTGGTAAGTGTTGTCTTTTTTTTTTTTAACACGTAAGTGTTGTAGCTTTATGCTTTTAGTTTTAGAAGTTAGACTGTAAGTTTTTTGAATGTGTCTTTTAATTTTTTTTTTGTAGATTTATTTTCAAAGACAATTGAAAGCACTATATTAAAGCCGTAGAAAAATTGATTTCTAAAACTAACATATTTCTTTTTTAAGTTTTTTTGCTGTAGATTCATTTTTAAATTTAAAACATGATTGCTTTACAAAAGTGGTTTTAGAGAGAAAAATGGCTTTCTATGGTTTCTAAAGCCCTTGTCAATCAACCCCAAAATGTTCTTTAGGTCATACTATGGTCTACAATATCTCACTAAAGTACACAATAAATGAATCATGTATATTACAATTAAACGAACCTTAGCCAAAATAAACATAATCAAATAAAAAAGTTTTTCAAAAGATTACCACCCATGTTGTAATGGGATGAAAATAAGTCTTAAAGGGTGGACACCTTTTTAGAAATGGTTTACTATTGTTGCATGGCGAGCAATAAAAAGAGCAAAAACTCATTACATTAACAAAAATTCTAATTGGATTATCATTATTCTATCATATGGTACCAATGCGAATTATAGTATCTGAGTTTAAATCTAACTATCCAACTCACTTTTTTTCTCTTCCAAACCTTAGGCCATTAAGTTTCCGTTAATATAAATGTGTCTTCTTACTCTCATCATGCAATCAATGCATATGTATTGGTGTTGATTTCCCTAGATGATTTTTTTTGCTTAACCCAACAAATTAAACATTTGAATAAAGGACGAGAACAAAATATCCAGGGCATACAGTTTAAGCTACGGTCTGGTCTTAATATATAGTACAAAAAAAACAGAAGAAGAAGAATTGAAGGAGAGGCCCACAAGGCAACAAGAAAAGCTAAAGGAGACAGACATGGCTACCTACCTCATACTAGTTTTGTAACTGTTTTGAGATCTACTTCGCGTTCGGTTTGCGTTTGTATCCCTCACATTTACTATGCATATAAAGGCCAAGGGCTAAGGGTTCGTTCCAACATCATATCTCATGAGGATATATGTATTGGGTTTTTGTAAGAGGAAGCATCCAAAAATGGAAAGGGACCTCTTATTAACGTGTATATATATATGTGGAGTTCCAATCAGCTAGATTTTAAGTGTTTTGTGAGAAGGGTGTGATAGCAAACCAAACCTACCTATCGCTTTCATCTTCATACTACTTTGGTCCACTACTTTTATTACAAAAACCAAAGAAAATGTTATACTGTGGGGTATTGTTTTCTTTATCTACTTCTTTCTA
The DNA here is from genome assembly GCA_016432835.1 of Brassica nigra. Lineage (NCBI taxonomy): Eukaryota > Viridiplantae > Streptophyta > Magnoliopsida > Brassicales > Brassicaceae > Brassica > Brassica nigra. The sequence continues at coordinate 5,638,263 of CM028247.1, read as the reverse complement.
ATATCATCTGCTTATGCTCCCTCCCGTTCACAGATATAAGCTTCTTCGATAGCTATTGACAGAAGAGAGAGAGAGAGAGAGAGAGAAGAAAATCACCACTTGGAAAAAAGCCTGTTCCCCTTTTAACTGTCATGGGCACTTCGATGGACAACCAACTGCCTTCAGATCCCTCTTGCGTAGCTTTCTCATCCACAGCTTTTCCATGTAAGGATTCTCCAAACAAGAGCCAAGAAAAGAGTTTCAAAGACGAAGGAGCAGACGTTAACGATGCAAGTCAAGAACTCAATCTCATCGACTGCATAGATACGAGTATCAATGTCAAGCAGAGTTATAACGGATCTACTACATCAACAGAACAGAAGCTTTTCTCATGCAACTACTGCCAAAGAACATTCTATAGCTCACAAGCACTTGGTGGTCACCAAAACGCACACAAGAGAGAGAGGACGTTGGCAAAGAGAGGGAAACGGATGGCAGCATTGGCCTCAGCTTTTGGACATCCCTACGCCTTCTCTCCAGTTCCTTTCCATGGACACTACAACAACAGGCCTTTGGGGATACAAGCGCATTCTATTAGCCACAAGTTAAGCTCATATAACGGGTTTCGTGGTCATTATGGTCAAATCAACTCGCCAAGACTACCATTTGATCAACAACCAGCAATAGGCAAACTGTCTTCAATTGAGAATTTTCATCATCGTTATCAGCAGCAGCATCATATGATGATGATTGATCCTTCAGTAAATTCACGGTCCAATAACGTCGGTATACCATCGACCAACATAGGAAGGATTCTGGTAGGGTCACCGATGACTCTTGAACAATGGCGAGAAGAGGGAAGATTGTTATTAAGCATTAATCAGGAAGAGCAGCAGAAGCTTGACTTATCTCTCAAGCTCTAAGATTTTTTTTCTTGATTCTTGCATTTAGTATCTTTTACTGTATTTTCATGTGAATGTTATCAATAAGTACTCTTTATGAGTATATTTCTGTCTAGTAACATATCTACTTAGTCTGAGATTTGTCGACTATACATATACATAAATGATTTCAGGTAGACGCCCAACAACCATAAAAATCATATCTAATTCCTAGAATTGGCAAAGATGTCTATAGAGTAAATGAAAAGAAAAGAGATCTGTGTAGGAAGATTTGGTTCATAGTCACAAGAAAAGAAAAAAAATATATATATATATATATATAATGTCAAAGTTGGTTTACCTAAAAGTTAGAACAATCATTCTATTTATTTGAAAGTTGCTAACTTGACGCTCTCAAACAGAACAAAGCAGATATGACAAACAGAAGACAGTTGCTGTGTAGGATGATTGTGACACTAAAAGCAAAGAGTACTATAGAAGATATTTAGGTCTATACAGAATAAACAAAAAAAAAGCATGAAACAATAAAGCATCCAATGCTTCTCTTTTTTAGACCCTAAATTGGCGTACACTACGACTACGAATGACCTTTTGTTTTTTGCCCTCGAGGATAACAACACTCGGACACTCACACACACCTATATGTAGACTGATGCATAAAAGGTGAAACTATAGCAAAGCAAGAGATAAGCTAAAGGTGTGAAAAGAACTATAAACTTTTAAGAGACTAACGTTATGATTAAGGACTTACTCCAACTTTGTATACTCCTCCTGAAATGATGTGTAAAATAAAGAAAAGCACCAAACAAATTACGAAAGAGATTGCAAACTCTTAGTGGGGTTTTTTACTTTCAAGCTGACACAGAGGGATATGTGAATGATTAGCATAAGCAAGGGTGGGAAAATACAAAGTACCAGAGTGGTCTTTTTCAAGATGTAACGAGCAAATTATTACGGCCATATGAGATTATTTGAAAGCCATGCATAATCCTTATGATAGAAAGCAATACAAACAAAAGAAATTAAACGACATAGATGTTGCTTTCATCACCAAAGACTTCACGTGTCTTTTTCCAAAATGGTCGAAGATAATTGAATCAGATAAGTCTCTTTCAAATCTTTTTGCACCAGTAGTAGACAAATTAGTCAAAGAAAGATATGATTGTTTGTATCCACAGAGAAAAAAAAAACAAAAATCGTCAGAAAGAATGAACTAAAAGCCATAAGTTTATCGTCAGAATGAACCAAAAGTCATACAGTTCCAAAAAATAAGTCCAAAAACACAGGTAGACAACACATCCAAAACATGTAATGTGTAACAAACCAAGACGACTACTTAGAGTCATCTTCATCTTCATACAGTTCCATAAAAAAAATTCCAAGAAGAACACAGGTACACAAAATTACACATCCAAAACATGTACGTAATGTATGACAAAACCTGACCAGTACTTCGAGTGATCTTCATCATCTGTATATTACGGTTTGGGCCCAAAACTTTTCACACACTGTCACACACACTTGTCTGTACACATAATAAGTAGAACATAAGATTTACTGATCAATCATTTGGCTACAAAAGAAGCAAGCACCAACAAAAACCTAAACGGCAAAAGGAAATTCGACGGAAACAGCGGGAGGTCGGCATAGCCGTAAGGTGATTTAGTTGAAATGGTGTCTCCGGGTTGGGCTAAAAGGCCCACAACTGAAATGAGTACGATATTTTATACTAATGTCCAATGAGGGCAAAAACCTATATTCCTAAATCACTAGACTCCATAGAGACAATCAAATCACTTTTTTTTTTTACTTGGCTCTATGCTACTTGCGAAAAAGTTGCTCTGCCTTGCTTTATAGGAACACCATTTTATACTAATGTCCAAGATAACTTCGCTAGGATTCTATTTGGCTCTCAGTGATGAATTCAAATGGCAATCAATATATGTATCTTTCTGAATGGATTTTTCAGGATATCCGGAAATGGATAGATGAGTTTCATTCCATCAGGTCCACCGAATATCACAAGACTTGATCGTAAAAGGCTAAGGAATATGCAAATATACTAGCAGTCTAGAAGTGCTCGGCCGGCCCATAATGTCGTCGTTAACCTATTCTTTTCTCTCATATGATTATGGTTTTCTAAAGATTAGTCTATTATAGTATTTAATTTTCTCTTATTAACCTCTGTCGAATATATACAAAACAAGTTTTTTATTTAAAGGTCTCCGACTATTGGTGCCAATCATAACCAGCAACAAATATAATTGTAAATTATGATAAACATGACTAGAATATAGTACTGTGATCGTCATGAGCAGTTGACTATAATAATTATGTACGCAAGTTGGTCCTCAAAGTCGTTCTACAAATGGCCATGACTAAATAATTGTCAAAGTCATTAAATAGATATAGTTGTGTTGACCTTTTATAAGCTACCTTTTAGAATTGATATATACGATTATTAAACAAGACAATTTCTTACTTAATGTTTAAAAACCTTTCTAATAGTATGATATATACCTTTTGTTGGGTGTAAACTAATATGAACTTATTTTTTGGTCGAATATGATATAAGTATATAACTTATCTTTAGAATTTAGTGGGGAAAAAAACTTATCTTTAGAAAATTGATCGAGTACAAATTAATAGATATTCCAAGTCAAATGTTCACTCCAATAGCTTAACCCTAATTATTTAGTTGTTTTATTAAACTAATTATTTTGTTATTTTTCTTTGATGTTTTTAACGAATATTCAAATATATACATCAACCAATTTACAAAAGACGGCTAATTCGTCTGGTTACTTACTGCCTTTATATATGTTTACTAGACCTTGACCCGTCCGACCGGACGGGTATTTATTTATTTTTTATTTTTTGCTTATACCAATGATGCATTTGTAATAGTTAGTTTTATTACATTGAGTTTTTTTGCATTTTTATTAACAATCAAATGTGTCACGAATATTTAGTATTATATAAAGAATACGGAAAATAAATAAAAAGATAGATAATGATACATTATATATGAAATATGTTATTCAATTTTGATAATTTCAAATATGTCGAAATAAATAATATGAAATATATTATTCAATTTCGATAATTTCAAATATGTCGAAATAAATAACTATGAGTTAGTAAGATACATGAAATAGATAAATAAAGTATAGATTTTGTAACATCAATTCATTTATTCAGATTTTATGGATATATAATATATTAAAATGTTGATTTAAGATTTGTAAAGAATTAATAAAAGTGAATTATATAACAAATAGTTATTTTAGGAAATTATTAAATCGTCATATTAATGCTAAAATTATTTTAGGAAATATTATAAAACTATTTTAATAATAAAGATAAAATTGAAATTGATTTAATTAGAGAAGGGAAGTTAAATTTTATTTTAAGACAACACATTAATAGAACTGAAAAAGACAAGCATTAAAATAGGAAATTTAATTAATAGTCTTAGTGGTATGTCATTGTAAATAAGTTGAAAAACTAAGGGGTATTTTTAAAGTGTACTTCTGAATTAATAAAATAGATAGTATTTGAGCAGGGAAATACAATCCGGTATATCCAATTAAATACAAATCAGTTTGGTAGAATAACCAGTCTAAAATTATCCAATTAAATACAAATCAGTTTGGAAGAATATAACCAGTCTAAAATTATCCAAGTGGTGAGCGTAATAATGTTGTTAACTTCACGCCCCAACAGCTAAGCATCGGTTGCTGAAAACGTACACAAAGAGACACCTCCTGAGACATGGCTCGTGGCTTTGTCGATTTCTATATAAATTGTTATTTACCTATACCACCCTCCTCTTTCATCTTTTATTACACAATCTTCCATGAGAGTGATACTTTTGAAAAGTAATACATCACAAAAAAAAAAAACTATACAAATTTTGCTAAGCGTTGATCCAAGCTAAAGATAACATAATCAATTAATTTTAAAATTATTGGATTAGTCTAAAGTTTATATAGGATGATGTTATATAGATTTAGAATATTTTACATTTTTGATAGAGTTCATTGTGGCCACTCACCAGCCACCGAAACGTATAGGCTATCGAGTTTTACTATTCAAACGACTAATCAACATTTACGTGCACTTATATCACTCTTCTGAGCTCTAAAATAGTCCTCGTTGGCGTCGCTGGACTAAAAGTACTACTTTAATAATATTGGGGTCAAAACGTAAAAATGTAAATTTATAAGGGCTAAAACAATATGTGCCGTAAACAAAAGGGTGACAGAAAGCAGAAAAAGAATGTAGCTTTTAAGAAAGGAAGGAAACATGAGCAGAAGCTTCTCTCTCATATTGACAACAAAATAAGCAGAATAATCCACAAAGAACAAGATTCTTTCTTTAAGCTCTTACGAATCTTAAAGGTTGTTCCTTGCTTCCGTCGGTTAAAAAGAAAAGATGTTGTGTAGAATGGTGGTGGTAACCGGCCGGAAGAAGAAAGCCGGTTCGGTTCCGGTTTATCTGAATGTATACGATCTCACACCCATCAATGGCTACGCTTACTGGTTAGGACTTGGCGTCTACCACTCTGGTGTTGAAGGTATCTCCTTTCCCTCTGATTTTTGGTTTTGGGTAAAGTTCACAACTTTATGAAATCTTTGGGATTTGAATGAAGATTATAGATTCAGCTCGTTGAAGTAAGAAACTTGATGTTATGTTTGTTTGTTTGTAGTAATTGAAGTTGACCGTATTTCATTAGAATCCAAAATTGGAAACTTTTTTTGACCTTATTTACGGAACAGCTGTTCCGTTTTTATATGACTTTTTTAAAGTGATTTTTTAGGATAAACAACTTATTTAGATATGTTCTGTCCAAAAAATGTAGTTCATGGGATTGAGTACGGTTTCGGAGCTCACGAGCATTCGACAACGGGGATCTTCGAGGTGGAACCGAAGCAGTGTCCAGGTTTCACATTCAGGAAGTCTATTTTGATTGGAAGAACAGATTTGGATCCTGAGAAAGTCCGTGCCTTTATGGAGAAGCTTGCTGAAGAGTATAGCGGAAACACTTACCATCTCATCACTAAGAACTGCAATCACTTTTGCAACGACGTTTGTGTTCAGCTCACCAGAAGATCTATCCCTAGTTGGGTTAACCGTCTTGCTCGCTTTGGTAAGAACCTACAAAAACAGAACATTAGTTTACTCTGTTTTGGTAAAAGCTCATGACTTTTATGTTTTGTGGTTTTGTGTTTTAGGTTTGTTCTGCAACTGTGTTCTGCCTGCAGAGCTGAACGAGACAAAGGTGAGGCAGGTTAGATCAAAAGAGGAGAAGGTTGCGGAAACAGAAGAGAAGAAACTTAGGAGCAGGTCAAGTAGATTTCCACCTGGTCCTTCGCTTTCTTCGTCTGGTTCTTTAAACAGAAGCAGAAGAGGTGGAGGGGAAAGGAGAAGAAGACAATGTCTTCCTCCATCACCACCTGTCAGTGCTTAGGTTCTAGTCCTAGTAAAATCTTACTCCTTTTTTTTTGGTTTCGTAATTTGATTCGGTTGTAATGGTTTCAAGAAGTTGTGTTTATTAAAACAAAACATTTTATTGATGGTAATGGTATAAGATCTTTACATCACTTATTCTATGTGAACTAACAGGTTATAAAGTGTAAGTCAAGTCCACTTTGTAAGGACCGGGGTAAGCTGAAGTAGAACTTTCTTAGGAGAGACAACAAGTCCATATAATCGAAACGGTAAAGAAGATTAAGTGTACCAAAGCCCATACTTGTACCCATTCTATGGCACATTCTCATTCAGCTACAAAATGTCAACAGCTCAAAATTTAAACCTTTAGTAGTCAATCTCGTTATATATGACCCTCTTCGGGTTGAAAGCTTATGGATCTTTCCAAACGTTTGGATTCTTCTAAACAGCCTAAATGTTGACATGGATCTATGTTTTCTTTAGAATGTCAGAACTAGATGTGGCACAAGCTGTGTTATCCTAAAAGTTTCTCTAATCAAACATTTGGAAAAACTCTTAAGTCGTTTTTGTGTTCTTCTTCTGTGATATGGTCTTTGTTTTGAATCACCTGTTTCACCTCGCCTTGCGCTTTCTTGATAACCTTTGGGTTTGTCATCCATGTCACAGTTTGGGTGGTAGTGTCTATTTCAGGAGTAAGAACATTTTGTGTGGTAAACCAATGAAGCAGATTGCTTGATGAAGTCGAGAAAGGAAGCAACTTCTTCTTCTCTTACATGTTACCCTTTGTGCTGTGTAGAGCTCAACAACTGTCATCTTTCGTACTTCCCTCCAGTATTTGTTGTAAGGAGAAAAGCTCAACAACTGTCATCTTTCTTATGTAAGCAAAGTTCTTACATACTCCTACAATAATACGCAAACCTATCATTCTATTTAGTCCAGATATATATGATATACATTTGTTTGAAACGATCGTGTCGTCAATGTTTTTTAAAAGTTTATATATTAAACTCTTCTTTTATATAAATGATGATTAACCACTAAATACAACCAACCACACTAAACTGTTGGTAATATTACAGCTTTTTAAATTTGATAGTCAACCTCGATTCAAATGACACACTCTTTTTTTTTGTAAACTATGACACACTCTTCAGTTTGTACGTTTGGAAAACTTAGATAATTATAAATGGTTCTAATTCAGACTGGTGCACACTTTACTAAAGTATCATGGTATATTTCTCAAAATAAATGCACCAGGACAAAAATTCGAGTTTACAGATTGTAGGCAGAAGAACGTGGCATATTCCCATTTAATATATGAACGTATAATGGAGTATTTGTTTGGGCTCATCGATAAGAAAGAAGGTACTGCACATGTGGTATTTAACACACACATGCATCTTATTATGAATATCTACTAGTTATGACACAGTCACAGGGGAAACATTCACGTATGTGCTTTAACAATTTTTTCTTTAAAAAAAAGAAGCAATTCATGTATGGGCATTGTATAATGTATTATATTATATATACGCACTTAGATTTCCTGAAATGATATAAAAGTTTATATAAGTATAATCAAGTTGAGATGGAACAAAAGTTTATAATGTTATTAATTCACCTAATTACTGTATTTTGGAGAATTTCACTTCTCTCTCAGTCTTTTCTTTTTATATATTTTGATAATAAGAGTTTATTATTTAGAAAGTTATATCAAAAATATTCTAAAGTATCTATCATAAATGAAAAAAATATACTCCCTCTGTCCCATTTTAAGTGGGTTTTTAGGGTTTTTCTTTTGTTCCATTTTAAGTGATGTTCTCTTTATCCTAGATACAATTTATTGTTGTTTGAAAATTTTGACCAACTACAAAATACTACATCTTTTTTTATTGGTTGAATTAATTTAATTTAATACTAATACATAAAAATTTGTATTTTCTTAATATTTGTGCAAAAACCTAAAACACCACTTAAAGTGAGACACAGGGAGTACTAACCGGAAATGCGCGCGCCGCACACACAGAAAATAAAACAAGAAGGAATTGGATGTTAGTGAAAACACTGAAAAGGAGTTTCACTACATAAGGCCATGCTTTGGTCGTTTTTCGAACCAACACCTTCACATGAGAATCTACATTGCTCAACACCATCATTCGCTTCTCCATTATTGCATTTGACCACTTTCCTCCTTATTTTTTATTTTATTTTTCTCTATACATATATACTTATAAATTGTATATATGAACACATTCTCATGTGTACATATACATATAGGCATGGCATAAAATCCATAACCTAAATTCGAACCGAACTCGAACCAAAAAATCCGATCCGTATCCGATCTGAAATGTAAAAAATATCTGAATGAGTCTTGTAAGGTGGTACACTAAATCTCCGAATCCGAAGTGTTATTAACCGAACCCGAATAAATAACCCGAAAAACTAAAAAAAAAACTGAAAAATCCGAAAAGATATCCGAAGAAACCGATTTGAATATCCAAACAAATATACAATATAGTTATATGAAACATAAATATAAATTTCAAATATTCAATTTCATATTTATTGTGATAAGATATTTAACAATAAGTGTTTAAAATTTAAATAAGTACCTGAAATACTTAATTATATATAAATAGTGTATATTTCTTATGTTTTGTTTTTAAATTATAGATTTTATTTTGGGTATATCCGAACCGGTCTGACATAATCCGAATCCGAACGATATATGAATACTTTACGGATTTTATTATGTGATACAAAACCGATTCGAACCTGATATGTTATATCCGAACCCGATCCGTATCTGTAAATTTACTAGAATTGGATCAAGGAGATATTATAAAAGAGAGCCAAAATACAAAAAAAAAAATGATAACGGCCACCACGGATACCGAGCGTCTAGACCAATATTATATTTTTATATATATATATATATATATATATATATATCATTCGCAAGATTCATCGGGGTAAATGTTGTGGTAAACTAGTTATCAACAACTTTGGTAGATATATCCTCTCCGTGACACACTTTTTGTATACCTATCAATAAATAAACTTAGTTACCAATCAATAAAAGTTTTAAATTTACTTTCAATCATTACTTGATTAAAAGGACCGTCGAGAAGAAAATAAGTCATTCGTATGTCTTCTCTCTTGTAAATGTTAAATAAATCATATTCCAGATTCTGAATTATGATTATGCGACTAAATTTTGTGTTCCCAATTAAAGCATAATTTTGATTTTCCATAAGTTTGTTCGTTTGGATGTCGCATAAACCCTTAGCATACATGTTTTGTCTATATATGAGCAGTAATGATCTACATGTAAGTACTAATTTTATGCGGAGTTCCAAACCAAAACAGAGTCTAACTTGAAATAAAAGAACCACAAAGATAAGCTAACTAGAAAGGCCAGCAATATTTGAATGAGTGTAACTCATTGTAGTTAGACTCTATTGTAGTTAGACTCTATTTCCAAACCAAAACAGAGTCTAACTCAATTTTCCTAACTAGAAAGGCCAGCAATATTTGAATGAGTGTAGTAATATGGTAAAAGAACCACAAAGATAAGCTTTTTGATTTCGTTTACTAATAAAGCTTGATCATGGCAATGATTTATCTTAATTTGAATGCCCAGGTTAGCGTTCGATATATAGGTGAGTTTACTTTGTTTTGTCCAAAGATTTATTTTCAATACGTGTATATATAATTAAATAAACATGTTCAAACTCAACAATCTCTCTTGTTCCTATCAAATGTTGTAAGTAAGATTAACGCACACCACGTTTAACTAACGATGTTTAGGATAAGTTCAATAACAAAAATCATACGTAAATATGCAATACGTTTTGATTAAATTTGTGTGAACAAAATAACGTTTTCATGCACTAACTGGGACCAGGGGATAAATACATAACTAAGAGCATTTACAACGGGGGATTTTAATCAATCCTTAAGTCCAAATCCTTAACTATTAGACATATAATAATAATAATATTTAACTCAAATAACCTAAGGATCAATCCTTTGCTAAAGATTAAATGGAGTTGATCTTTGGTGACGTGGCATCATCAATTTACTGTGAAAAGTGAAATCGGGAGGAGATGAAGGCGGCGAAGAAACCAATCCACACCGTGACGATGACGACGACCAGTCCACCGAGAAGCCACCAGCCACGACGACGACCAGTCCACCGAGAAGTACATCCGCGAGATCCTCAGCCTCACGTCCCTCTCCCGCGGCTATGTCCACGCCTGCGTCACCTCCGTCTCACGCCGCCTCGGGAAGACGCGGGACTGGATCATCGCCCTCAAGGCCCTGATTTTAGATCTCCCCCACCTCCGAGAGGCTATGATTACGAGAATGGTTACGGTATGCCTAAGAGGTCTCGGTCTTTCGGAGATGTGAGTGAGATTGAGAAGAAAGATGTTACTCCTTTGAGAGACATGCCACCTGAGAAGATTTTTGGGAAAATGGGTCATTTGCAGAGGCTGCTTGACTGGTTCTTGTCTTCTCGTCCCACCGGTTTAGCCAAAAGCAGCAGGATGATTCTGGTTGCGATTGTGAAAGAGAGTTTCAGGCTTTATGCTGATATCTGCGAGGTTTTGGCTGTTCTTCTTGACAAGTTTTTCGAGATGGAGTATACGGATTGCGTTAAGGCCTTTGATGCTTACGCTAGTGCGGCTAAACAGATTGATGAGCTCATTGCGTTTTACCATTGGTGTAAAGACACTGGTGTGGCGAGATAGTCAGAGTATCCTGAGGTTCAGAGGATCACTAGCAAGTTGTTCGAGACGCTTGAGGAGTTTGTGAGGGATAGAGCGAAGAGGGGTAAGAGTCCTGAAAGGAAGGAGATTGAAGCTCCTCCTCCTGCTCCGGTAGAGGAGCCTGAACCTGATATGAACGAGATCAAAGTGAACCTGTTAATGTTTTGGTTGTGTGTGTCTCTTTGGGCAGGAGCAAGTGCTGTCTCACATCATGGTAAATATAATTGCGACCATTTCTCCCTTCTTCTCAGTGCTGTTTTAAGAATCACTTCATACTTCTGTTAGAGATGTTTGATGTTTTTCTTTTTGGCAGATGACATAGATCTCCCTCAACCAGATTACAAAGTTCCAAAAGACCAATTGGTCTGTGAGCTTCAAGCAAGTGCGTGCCGAGAATAAGATGAGAAAATTGGAATTCTCTGAGGTAAAGCTTCAATTCAATGGTTTCATCTTTATTCCCTAAGGATTCCTAAATGGAGTACACCATTGGACTGTCTTTTTGAATTATAATCCTTAACTCTTCAAAAAACAAAAAAAAATATTAAAATAAAGATTAAGGACTCCAATGGTAGTTTCACCATTGGAAATGCTCTAAATATTACTAATAAGAATGGACAAGATACGTTCTCATCCGAATCTGAATCTATACCTCTACCTATTTATCCTTTATTTGGTGAGTCAGTGAAACTTTTATTGGGACAATAGAAAAGGACCTTCCTAAAAAGAAAAAGGGTCACAGAAGTTCAAAGAAGTAATGATGATGAATTCACAAGCATGCCCATTATTTTAAATCTCACCTTTGCTGCTTCAAAACGCTTTAAGAAAACAAAATAATTAGAATAAAACTGCACTTTTATAATTCCCTCTTCTTTTTTATTTACTTTTTTGAAAAGTGTGGGGGAAACAAAATCAATTTACAAACAGGTACGTAGAATAATCATTATAAGTTCCATTCGATAAAGACCTCAATCCTATAAATATTACCACGTTGAGATTCTAGTCTATCGCTATTGTTTGACAACTTTCGTCCCATATAACCGGTTAGACCATGTCCATCGGATAGATTGTTAAAAGGAAGTTTTAGTCAGAAAAATATTAGTATTATAATCTAATTTGTGTTTTTAGTTAAATTTTTTTTTTAAATGCGTATATAAATAAGAAAATGACGCATGTCTAATCTTGTTAAAGCATCATTATCAAGGATTTCTTACTGCGGAGTTCTTAGAACATCTCCAATAGTTTACTCTATTTTTTACTTTAAAATAGAGTGACTCTATAATAGAGTTAGAGTTTGCTCTAATGGTACTCTATTTTAGAGTAAAAAATAGAGTGATGAACAAACAAAAAACAACTTACTTTGTATTTGGAGAAAACCTATTTTTCATTCTATTATAGAGTGAGAAATAGAGTACTATTGGAGTACTTTTACTCTAAACTCTATTTTAGAGTAAAAAATAGAGTGAGGTTGGAGATGCCCTTAGGAAAATATAAGAAACTGTTTGTTAAAGTATTACTTTAAGAAACAATTTCTTAACTTTTTAATTAAAAATTAAGAAACAGTTTTTTATATTCTCCTAAGAATCTCACCCTAAAAAACTCTGAATAATGATGTTTTTAATAACCGGTTCTTAGTTATATCTTTTAAGAGCCTTTCTCTTCTTTTTCTCTCCTTTTTTTTCTTTTTCTCCTTTTTCTAAATTATTAAGAGCTCCTATAAAACACACCTATGGACATATTGTTGTTGAAATTGCCATGGATTTCAACATATATTTTAGTGGCTGACTACTATATTGTCACGTAGTCAATATTGCCACCAAAGAAATTGTAATATCTCTTCTTAGCAAAAAAAGAAAAGAAATTGTAATCTCATGCACGCCTGCGGAACTCTTAGTTAAATTGTATATCTAACTTGTAACTACATTTTTAAAATTTTCTTGCGCAAGCAATGAAGTTCTTGTTCAGAATGATGATGTTGTATTTTATCTCTGTAATGGATTAAGCATATGATGAAGTAGTTTGTGGAAGCAATGTGATTCACTGATTAAAGTTTAAAGATTTTTGCACCTAAATTTGGGGATCGAATTCTAGACAATGTAATTTTTTATAAATTATAGAATATAAAATTTATAGGAGATTTTAGAATACTACAAACATAACTCGTGATTGTGTATGCCGAAAAAAGAGTATTTTCGTCGAGGATGTCGTACATGCAAAACCTTCGTTGATTCAAGTGTTTGGAGAAAGCTTTATCATAAAATTATTATTTGTATAACTGCTCATCAATATCGTATATGTTGCAGATAATTGATCATAATATTTAACAGAATTAAACATTATATGATGATATAATCAATGTTAAGAAAGTAGTTTAAAAAACAGAATTTTTTTTGGCTTCCGATTATAGCAGTAGTTATGTGAGATTATACGTTACGATTAAATATTTAAATTATTACAACCTTTTCTGCCTCTTGTCACCCTTGTAAATTAGAGGGCTTTTATCGCATAGTCAAAGATTTAATTTTATATAAAAAAAATTCCATAGGTTTTCTCAGTTAGATACAACATACATTTTTATAATGTTAATTTATCACCAGGTTATAAGGTTGCTTTTTTCGCAGTATTTATCCGCAGCATCCAAAAATATGGCAAGAAACCCTCATCAAATCCAAGCCAAATTAAAAGCTAAACAAATCATAATTTATTTTGATTATTTATATCAATCATAAGTTATACGGTATAAAATATCCATGATTGAAAAAAAAAGAAATATCCATGATTGCGTAGTTTATTTTATTACGTTGATATTTTATTATCAATAGCATGCAAATAAAGGGACAAGATATCTTTTTAGATCTAAATCATTCCTAACGTCAAATCATTTATGTGCTGCTGCAATTTAGATGCATTGCATGTGTACAGTATATCGCAACGAGCTAATTAGCCATACTGGATTATCATTCAATTAGTTCAATTCTTTTTGTTTTGTTATGTCTTGTTGCTAACAACTGATAACTTGCATATGCATAATGCATGCAAGAAGAATCATCCGATCGGAGCGGAGAAACTAACGTATTGTTTTGTATGGCAGCTGCGTAGTACTTAATCTTATACTGATGAGGTTGTTATTGCTAACAAAATATGACGTATGGTGTGGTTATAGTTGTTTCACTGCTTGATTGGTTGACTTGCAAATTGCAAGCATCCGTAAAACGTTGTTTATAGTGTGGTTGCGGTTGCAGGTTGCACACATTTTAAATCAACAAGGAAAACAGTTTTATTTGTGTAAAAGAAGAAAAAAAAAACCAAAACGTTAATAAACAACAAAACCCTATATTACAAATCAATGAGGTTGAAAAATACAGATCCTTCTATTTTAAAAGTTGGAATTTGATTGTCCTGTTAGGCTAAAGGTAGGGACACTTTCTACTTAGCAGCAATCCCAAATTGAAAAGAGAAAACAAAAGAGATGGAGAAATATAATTTTAAAAGGAAATAAAATTAAGGTCCACAGTAAAAAAATGAGAACATGCCTGGAACAAAAACCAAAAAGCTAACTACAAAATTTTCAAACCCTTAAATTACAAAATCCCATCTCTCTATCTTCGTTGATATCTTTCTTTCCAATGTTGTATCTTTTCACTACATAAAATCCCCACTTACGCACACACGAACACAAACACATGAGTCATGATCCAATTGCATGGAGAAAATGATGCAAATTAAAAAATATTAGATAACGTTTTTCATATAATAAAAATAATATACATTACATAGCATATGATCGATTGCTCTTGCAGAAACAAGAATGAGTGTTTCAAAGAGGCCAATTCAGATCAAAATGTCTTGAAATTAGCCTTTTTCTCTTCTACTACTCCACGACGCCGTCATGTTGAAGGAAAAATAAGATTAAGCTTAAAATAAAATAAAAAAGAATTACTGCTAAAACGACAGGGCCGTTTCTCACAGCGACTGAGTAGGTAAAACAGAGCAAAGCTCAATGGAACCGTAATGAAGCAGCTCCTCTATCATCTGCTCGATATGATCTTCCTCCAATGGCTTGAAACTCTGTTGCAGATTCTTGTTCCCATCTTCCCATTTGATCTCCTTCATTGTCTCCGTTACTCCTCCTCCCCTGTTATAATGATTTCCACCCGTCGTCATATTATTGTCCGGTAAGGAAAACGACCGTGGTCTCGGATTCTGAGCTTGCGCTTGAGACTGAGTTTGAGTCTGTTTGGTCAGCTGAAGAGAAGCCATGTAGCATTTGTGGAGTTTAGCGGTGAGAGTGGCAGAGAGGAGCTTGGAAGAGGATGAAGGAACGGCGTTTGGGTTGTAAGGGAAATTGGTACGAGCTCTCGGACCACACATTAGCCTCGCCGCCTCGTCATAGGCCCTTGCCGCATCCTCCGCCGTCTCAAAAGTCCCGAGCCAGATTCTTGTTTTCCTGGAACAAGACAAAGAAAACGAATCAGCTAACTCGGTCAAGAACTTCTTGATTAACGTTCAAGAAAATGAAAAAAAAAAAAAAGCAAGGGTAGTTTGGTAATTGTGAGAAAGACTTACAAGAGAGGGTGGCGAATCTCGGAGACCCAAGAGCCCCAGTGTCTCTGTCTCACGCCTCGGAACCGTTGTTGTGGTCGTGCCATAAGAATATTAGGGGTCAGGTCTGTTCTAGTTTGTTAATCAATTCAAAGTGTTTGTGGGAAAATGTAAAAGAGGAAACTTTTGTAAGTGTCGTTGAAAGAGCGAGTTATGAAAGTGTTGTTGGAAGAGTGAAGGGTGGCTTTAAGTACTGTTGGCTTCATGAGACAAAAAGAGAGTTTGAGAGATGCTTTTGTTTTTTTTTTTTTTTGATCAAAGAGAGATGCTTTTGTTGTGTAATTAATTTATTTGGGAAATTAACTGGCAATCAATTTGGTCCTAACTGCTGGGACCCACACCATTACCAATACGATCCAGAAAATCTCATTGATTTTTGTTGATGAGAGACATTAGCGGAGTGAGAGAAAGACACCTATATCAAATATATTTTACTTTTATGTATTAAATTATAACACATTTGTTGTATTCGTATGTGCCGCGACATGGGCAAATGGATTACCTATTACTCAATCTCACATATTGTAAAGTTTTAGTGAATTTTAAAAGCTTATAAACTGTATATGGGGAAATAAATAGTTTTTTTTTTAAATTTAAGGGAAATAAATAGTTTTAACAATGTTTTTGGAAAGTATCATTGTACTTTCATTTGAAAGAGAATAAGACTTATGCACAACGAAATTTATCAAAAGTTGAAATATATATACATATTCTATAGTTTCCCTATAAGACTGATTTCAGTTATATCTTTAGTTCTATGTTCTATCATGTGATATATAAATCCTTGGTTATGGCCGGATATTTCTTTAGCAAAGAAAAATATATTATTAACTATAAATTTATTAACTGTCCTACATATAGCATATGTAACTGATGTTATAATCCCAGAGATCTCCTAACAATATGTATGTTATGTAAGTATCAATTTCCTTTATTTCCCAATTGTGAACAAGCTGGATTCAAAGAAAATTTGGTTGCGGTGAAACTTCAAACCCACTTCACATTTTCACATGGTTTTGATCATCACAACATGTCTGTACATCATAGATACTGCCAAATTTGTCTAGATTTTTCCCCAACTAATTAGTAATAACAATAATAATTGGAAGCAAAAAAAAGAAGGTTGATGACTGTAGCGGGACTCTTTCATCACCATTCTTCGCCCATGTGAGGTTTGGATAATGACTCAATCAGAGTAAAATCATCTTCGACTATTATGTATACAGGATCATATATTTTTGGTTTATTTTAGGTCATTATTGAAACAAACATTAATGTTTTCTGGTTTTGCCCATGATTTCTGAGTGCAGTTTACCAGATTAGTCGCAGAGTAAAAGGGATAATAATAAAACTATTATGCATTATATAGGATGTATTGATCTTATTGCTATTATTATATGATAGTTTTGTAGGGAATGTCACACAGTCTAACCAGTTCGTCTGTGGATTGTTATATATATTGAGAGATGTATTTTTGGTCAATATTTTCTCTGTTGTTCTATAAAGTTCGTAAAACATAATTAAATTGTTCATCAATGAATAAATAAATCCTGTGATTTATATTCAGTCGCAAGTATTTTAAAACTTATTTTCCAGTTCAGACAGTATATCCTTTTAGAGTCATTAGTCACGAAATAAAAAGTGATACTAGAAGAATATGTTGGGCAAAAAAGTGTGCTGTTAGAATGGATCCATCGAAATAACAAGTGCCAACATTATTGGGGCAATCCAGTAACAACTTGACGGAAGAATCTTAGACAGCAATTATGACTACAAGAAAAAATCACTAGAAGGTCATTAACTTCTATTAATAATTAATCAATTTAAACCCTAGTAACTAATCATGTCCGTAAGAAAAAGGTAAGTTGCATGATCGACTGTTCCAAATAGGAGACACTTCTTTAATCAATGTTTTGCATTCATTTCCTTAAATTTAATTATTGTTAGGCAGTGGATGATGTAGATATTTAGGAGGGGCAGCTGCCACCCATGATTTTCTGAAAGTATAATTATTGAAAAAATCATATTGCCCCCATTGATATGTTTTTATGTTCTATTGCCCTGTATGACTATAGGTCGATCTGATAATGAATCAAAATCATGTGGGAGTGGGTAGCTCCAAAGACTGTTTGAATTGGTCATTTTGACTCTTTGCTACTGTATTGGCACGTGTGAGTAGTGTGGTTATCCTTCTAAATTGTGTTGTCTGAATTGTTTTTTTTTTTTTGTAGAATAGAGGGTCATCATATGTTTGGTGGATCATATCACACATCTTAATTTGGTTTTGTCGACCTTGGAGAGAAAAGAGAGTCGAGAACATACACGAATCAGTTGTTTGGGACTACATACAAAGTTATGGGAAAAATCAGACAAGAGTATTATGAATAAATAAAGTGGGGTCTAGGTAGTAAACGCGTGACGTGGGAGCCACTACGACGTATATAAACATGGGTGATGAAAATGGCGCTGATTGTGATTCATGTCCTTTTCTGCATTCAGCTGTAAATTATATTTCACCCAAATCACTATATATATGCAATAAGCGTATTTGTATTGACAATTATTCTACTGTAAATAGCCACATACATAAAAGACTTTTCAATGTATGTATTCGTGAGGAATTGATTTTAAACACTTCTTTCCTAGTTTAATTTCTCCAACAATACATCTATTTATTTTTTGCCAAAGTTCCTGATCTTATACTCAGAATTCTTCTAGATCAAAAATCAGTTTTTAAATATATTTATTTAAAAAATTACTCTCTATATCAAAGTTACCCGGAACACAAAAAAATATACCTCGTTTACTACTAAACCACCAACACTTTGGTAATAATACATCTATTTTCTAAACAGATTTAAATTTTATTTGTCTCACAAGTGTACTTTTATCTCTAATTTCTCATGTGATTTAGCCTCCGGTTAGGAAAAAAAAATGAACTTGTTAGAATTTCGCAATGGTGTATAAATTTCTGCGTGAATTCTAACAAACTCTAAAACGACGGTTACAATTTAGGAATTATTGTTAGCGTCTAACAACTTTATAAATTGTATGAAACTTTCATATCACAGTTTTTTAGATGAGTATAAACTTATATAGGCATTGGATTGAATAACGTATTAGCCAACACGATTTATAAATATAAAATATTTTAAGTTAGAACGACAAAATGTAACTAATACTTATTTTTGTTGCAAGAAAGAAAACTGACAAAAAAATAATTAATTATATAAATAATTTAAGTTAGTAGATAAAATTAAAACAATAAGGTGACGTCCATGTCATAGACCGCCATTCTCTCGTCCCATTCCACACTCAGGCACATGCAAATATGGAGGGTCCATTGAATCCACAACAAAAGGTCACAACAAAACAAATATCGTATAGAACAAATACAATTTTAAACGTATAGAAACATAGTAATATATATATATATATATATATAATAATAGAAGAAGTTTGTTCAACATGGACTTTGGAGGTTTTAGAGATGTTGTTCCTCAGCTTGCATACACACATGCAGTATCTTTTGGTGTTATCTATGCATTCTTATGTTCTTGGTACAAGAGAATCTAATCTATTTTGACAAATTTTCCAGATTATCATTTCGATATTTGGAAATAGTTACATATAATGGTATATTGTATCAAGTTAGTTTGCCTTTTGTGTATAATGTCCGAATAAAGAAAAAATCTCACAGAGATCATCGTATATTTCTTCGACGGAATATGTTGTCGCCTCTCCTTTCCAAATCCAAGACAGCATTAAAACATTGTTTGGCTTCTATAACTTTCACACACACACAATAGAATTGAAAAAGCGAGTACAACAATAATAACATTACAAATGGTTTTAGATTGTAAGCTCTAACCATTGAATTAGAACCCCAGGCTAACAAGGACATAGAGTGAAGTGATTTGTTTCACTCGGATTTAAATGTGTATATTACAATTTAGAAATGAAACAAAGAGTTAGAACTTAGAACTAAAAGTTGGAGAAAATTAAATAGGACGCGGTTTTGGAGCAAAGTGAGAGCAAGTGAATATTACGTTTGACTCCTAAATGAAAGAGATTTTTTGTCATTTCCATTCACCGCACTACATGGGATCTTTGTTCCCTCCTTATCTCTTCATCCGTTGAAAGTTCTTTGTTTCCTACAGACATTATACAAGTTGCTATAAACAAACATTTAGTTATTTGTAAGAGTTAAAGATTATCTTATTCAAAATATATTTTCAAAGATTAAGGTTTCAAATAATCTCTGATTCTTTGGCACCTTACAAGTTACAACCATTAGGTGAAATGTTTGTGAGGCATGATAAATGCTATCTCTCGCGTCGTTTCCCATGTGCTTTTGTTCATTTGTATTATTTTAGTAAGCCTAACAACAACATCGAATATAAGTTTGGTTGGCTCCTTCTAATATTAAAGTTTAAGCTTCAAAATGTAATAAAATTCATATCTTTTTTTTTGAAAAATAAATAAATTTCATATCAATTCAATCTAATTTGCATGATCCGTATACTTTTTTTGTTGTAATAATTTTGTGTTCGATATTACTATTATCCTTCTTATAAACATTTTCTGAATAACCATATGATATAAACCATTATAGATTTAAGCTATTTTTTCGATATTGAAACGTTGAAATTCTGAATAAATAAGTAAAATTAGATTTGGACCTCTGTTTAACACGAGGTTTTAATTAACATAACTTTTTTTAAAAAATTGTATTTTTCATATCTAAATGTATTTAATATTTTTTTAGAAAATAGATTTTTTGTCGTTGTGGAATTAGGAATATAGAATATATTTGTAGAAATCTTGTGGAAAATCTAACTAGTTGAGAAATTTAATATGTTTTCCATTTTGTTTTATTATTTATATATCAAAAGAATTTTGGAGATTATTGTATCAAAACCATATTTCAAATATTCAAAATACAATATTTTCAATTTTTTTTAAAAAATATTGTAGATTAAAATAGTTTTTCAGTAAGTATATAGTTTTAATATATAGTCATCTATCATATAGAACATGGTGGATGAAACGGTTCTAAATTTTTAATATTCTATGATCTTAATCGAGATGGTTTTGTCATTCGGTATAGTGGTATAAGGGATAAACTAAAATGGTTAACTAAGTGTATTCTAACTCAATGTAGAGTGTTTAGATATATTTTTTTACCAAAAATGTTTAGATATAAATGCAATTGACTAATACAATTACGATATTTTATAATAAGATAGATATATCAATTATGCTCCTATTTGTAAAAAATGTAAAATTAATTAAAAATTAGATTTAATGCCATTTTATAAAATATAACACATGACTAAAGTTATTTCTAAAACATTATCTTGTTTTAATAAGGTAGATAAGCAAATAAATTACTAACATACTTTTTTAATATGGTTAAAAATATTTTATATTTTAAGAGATGGTATAACCTAAAAAAATCTACAAAAAAATTATGATATTTCTATTTTAATAAGAGAGACTGTACAAAAAAAATCCATGATATTTTAACTTTTATATTATAAAAATAATAAAATCATATTCTAGGGAGGAAAAAAACACAACCAGAGAGAAGAAGACCTTTCAAATGTTATATGGGTCAAGAAAGTAATCAAGGCGTCTAAAACGGGCCTAGCCCACTAATTGTTACACAGTCCGACATCTTATCGCATTTCTCCTTGGTGCTCAGTTATGCTTTTGCACTCCTCGCTCATCTCTGCCGTGAAGTGATCGTCCTGCTCAGCAATGAAATATGATTTTGGTTAATCTCGAGATAAGAAAGACAATTAGTAGCTCAGTAATAGTATCAGCCAGACAAATCATCTTTAATCTTTCCTTAATAGTAGTTAACAAATAGTCCTTTATTTAACAAATAGCCCGTAATTGGTCGCATAGAATAGGCCCATTATTAGAAGCCCATGAATAACTTGTAAGAAACTGTTATAACAGCCCAAGTTATAAAAGCTGTTGTGATTAGCAGCTAAGTGCCATGTCAAGCATGGGTCCCAGTTAATTCTCCCACACCTCCACACGTACTAATATTACAATTAATTTTTTTTTTTAAATCTCATTATCACACACACATACCCAAAATTTTCTTCTCCTCTTTTCTCTCTCTCTCTCTGTCTCAAAGTTAGTAGTATCTTTCGCTTTTGTGTCTTCTACCTTTTCTTTTGGTTGGTTCTCTGTGTGTTTCGTCAGTGTTAAGTCTGGAACCGGAGATGGTGACTGGAGATGATTGGACCAAGTCGGCGATGAGAGATGGAGAAGTGGTGGCTGAGCTTCTGGTTAGGCTCAAGAAAGCCAAAGTGAGACCTGTTCTGTTCTCGTGTCCGACGATGCGGTGGGGAAACAGGCAGCCACGGTCGAGAAAAGAAGCTGATACAGCTAGATGTAGCCCGAGTACACCGCTCTCTTGGAGCGCTTCTTCTTCTCCATCTGCTCACCTCGACGGTTACGAGGCCACCCCCACTGGCTCATTTCCCGTCGGATCTAGATCCAAGGTTCGTCGTTGTCCTCTTCTTTCAAACGATATCATCTCTGTTTTTTTGGATTCTCAAGATCTACCTCTTCGCAACATAACATATCTCGTTTCAATGCTTCTTCCTGCTTTTGTTTCCCGACAAAACCAAAACTGTGTTTGACATAGAGAGGGTATTCTGGTCATTTCGTAATTCTGTTCAAAAAGAGTATGATACGTCGTCGTTTTTCTGTTTGTCTGTTTCGTACCTTGTGATTTTTGAGGAACAAAACTTAGGTACACCCCCTCGGGTGAACCTTTAAATTCACCTCTCATTCCATATCCAATCAAAGTGCCACGTAGATAATTAAATAAAAAACATTAAATTTTATTTTTAAATAGGTAAAAAAAGAATAACGCCAATTTTATCGATGCTGACGCCGCCAACTAAACCGTAAATTTTAAATTCTAAGTTCTAAACCCAAACCCTATACCCTAAATCCAAATTCTAAACCCTAAACCCAAACCCTATACTCTAAACTCAAATTCTAGACCCTAAACCCAAATCCTAGACCCTAAACCTTAAATTATAAACCAAAACCCTATACTCTAAACCAAATTCTAAACCCTAAACCCAAATTCTAAACCTTAAACCCAAATTCTATACCCTAAATCCAAATCCTAGATCCTAAACCCAAACTGTAAATCTTAAATCCAAATCCTATATCCTAAACCCAAATCCTAGACCTTAAACCCAAATCGTAAATCCTATAGCGTCTAGTTTTAGGGTTTGGATTCAGGGTTTATGGTTTGGGTTCAGGGTCTAGGGTTTGGGTTTAGGATTTACGGTTTGTATTTAGGATCTATGATTTTGGTTTAGGGTATAGGGTTTGGATTTAAGGTTTACAGTTTGGTATTAGGGTCTAGAATTTGAGTTTAGAGTATAGGGTTTGGGTTTAGGGTTTAGAATTTGGATTTAGGGTCTAGAGTTTGGGTTTAGAATTTAAGGTTTAGAGCTTAGAATTTAAAATTTACGGTTTAGTTGGCGGCGTCAGCATCGATAAAATTGGCGTTATTCTTTTTTTACCTATTTAAAAATAAAATTGAATGTTTTTTATTTAATTATCTACGTGGCACTTTGATTGGTTATGGAATGAGAGGTGAATTTAAAGGTTCATCCCAGGGGGTGTACCTAAGTTTTGTTCATTTTTGAGCATGGGTAATAATCCGGCATAATTACTTAACCATCTTTAATAAAAATATCTACTCCGTACCCTAAACTTTTAGTTAGCTTTATTTTCCTTAATAAACTATAATAATATGGATCTGCTAATACGTAACTGTTGTTTGTGATGGGCCGGCCTATGAGTTATCTCTACTTAATAACCACAGTGGACCACCCCTATGAGTTCTAAAGACAAAGTCAAATGAATTAGTTTGGATTCTAGGGAGAGTTTATGGATTAGTTATGTGTGAAGTGTGTGTTCGGAAAGGAGAGTTGGGTTATCAACCTCAAAAGACAAGACGCGTTCATATTGTTAGTGTTATCATCATATCACATGTGGACCCTTTTTTTATCTCAAACATTGAATTTTAGTGTGGGGACTTCTTCATCTTCCGTTTCTTGTGACTCAACTTCCTCCCATTTATTATTTGAACGATTCTTGTTCTTATCGCAGGTTCTTGTGACCGCAGACTTGGATTTTGGTGTCAAAAGATTGCAGAGCAAAAAGGTTCCCAGTTCTTGAATTCTTTACCACTCCTCTCTGTGGTTAAAATCTTTTCTTTATTGAATGGTTGTAAGCAATTTTTGAATGTGTTTTCTTTTATAAGCAGGATACTGCATCGCTCAGATCAGCATTCAGCGAACGAGGAGACATCCAGAAGAAAACCTATAAGAGAATGAAGTTGAACACACATATTTCTACTTCTCCCTCACGTTGTAATTTGGCAGAAAATGAAGATGGCAATTTCCTGCTACCTGACTTGAATTTAATGCCATGTGAGGAAGCAGCACTATATATGATATAAGGATTGTGAAGTGAAGGAACTCACTTAAATCATGAGAATGTGGTTTGATCAGAGTGGACTGATCTGATCATCTCTGGCTCAGCTTCTGTGAAAAGAGTATGCCTCGCAGGAGCTGAAGAACAAAAAAAAAATCTACGTATAAATTCCTCAAGGAAGTTTCGTCCATATATAAGATAAAGATCATAAGCAGATCATGTGTAGGATAAAGAAAACAATATTTTTTTTGGCTTCTTTGTAATATGAACAAAAACAGTCATTTTGTAATATTTGTCTATATTAGCACAAGAGAGGCGGTATCGTACTATCGTTGATGACCCCTCGCTTATTAAATCCATACAAACGAGTAACATGGAACATAAATGTCACTTTCAACAACCATTATCCATTTGGTCTTTGCTCAAAGCTCCTCCTTTAATAGCCTTGGAAACTAACTATTAATAAACCCAAAATATTTTTCGTTTAATAAAAAGTGTTCAACTAAAATAAAATAAACCCAAAATATATGTCCCATTCTGTCTCAATTCTTATTTTAGCACACAGAAGAAAAGCATATGGCCCCTGGGCTGAAAAGACCACTTGATATATCTAAGAGTGCAACAAAGCCCAATTTAATGTAAGAGGATGTGTCTCATCGTA
Source organism: Brassica nigra (assembly GCA_016432835.1). Taxonomy (NCBI): domain Eukaryota; kingdom Viridiplantae; phylum Streptophyta; class Magnoliopsida; order Brassicales; family Brassicaceae; genus Brassica; species Brassica nigra. The sequence goes on along the minus strand of CM028247.1, from coordinate 5,613,409 downwards.
GAAAAGCATATGGCCCCTGGCTGAAACGACCATTTGATATTATCTAAGAGTGCAACAAAGCCCAATTCAATGTAAGGGGATGTGTCGTCTTAGACTAGATCCATCCATTAGTAAGAGTAACACATTTGGAACTGGATCGTCCATGGCACCAAGCTATGCCTACTCAATCAAATGTTTACCTGATTAATATAGCGTTATTTTGCTTACAAATACTATTATAACGTAGTATCAATCTAACTTGGATTCATTATCTTGATTAGCGACAACATCCTGGTGTAATTTAACGTCCACACATTCAATTCATTAATAACCTTTTGGCAGCATCTATTCATTACATGCTTCACATAATCTTAACCGAATCAAAGTAAGCAGAACCTAATCTCAACATCTCTATCAGTTTCGCAGAACCTAGTTACATCATTGGTAGTAGTAGTAGTACTACCATTCATGTAATAACACATCATACATTGTGAGACCGTTTCGTACTTCTAATTTTATGGTGCTTTAAGCTTTAGGATATATAAAAATTTATGGGCCGCATTCTAATAAAAGTCAAGAACCAGCTGGATGTCTTTCATTAATAGATTATTGCTTAGTTTCTTTCCGATGTTAGGTAGCGAAAATGGCCTAAGATACTCAGATGTGTCAAATTGGTGACCAAAAGTAAGCAAGCAATGTGGGTGTGGCAATGGTATGGCCAAAGGCAGAAGCATTGAGAATGAAAGAAGAGGAGAGTGGAGGAGTGGTCCAATCTCAAAAGAATTCAGTATTAATGAAAATTGTCTTTGCTTTTTTCTCCATTTTTGGTGGTCCGCTTTTAATGGAGATACAGTCTAATGTGGTAGGCTTTTAACTTGAGGAGCATACAAATGTCTCATTCCTCTTGACTTCTTATATACCTCACCTCCTTTTACTCAATGCTTATCTTTACACTCCCTTCACATTCCTTAACATTACATGTTCCTATGACTTCTACCAGTTTGAACATTTAAGATCAATAGTTTGTGTTCCTCTTGATGCTTCTATTATTTTCACTGACTTTGAAAGCTACTTATTACATGATTTTGTCCAAAACATTTTATCAAAGTTCGTTGTTACTTCGGCTTAAAATTTGCCTGGAGTGGAAAAATTATTACCATAGCCGGCCAAGAAGATAAGTAGGCCCCAAACTGGACTTTCTTTTGTTCATTAATTATATTTGTATGAAAAGATACAATAATAAAGTCGAACCATAGATATGCTGCATCTAACTTATTGTAAAGAACCCTAAACGTGAGAAACGAGTCAAATCAAAATATCAATAATGTTGGGATTTCAAATCAAAACTTTTATTTCTGGATTCACGTTTGAAAATTTTGTTGCGCATAAGCTTAAACCAAAAGACAAACACGACTAAAGATAAATAATAATATAATATGAAGACATTTGAGAACTATCATTCAATATGGATATCAGCATAATTAGAGGGGAATGAGTATTATGGGTAAAGAGTAGGGTATTGGTATCAGAGATAGTTTGATTTCTTAGATATCAAGATCTTCGGAAATGTGATCTAGTCTCTAGGTACATTTTTCACACAAATATTTGGGCGTGTCAGAACTATGATAGACTTCAATATTTAGTCATAAATTTGATAAACTACATGCAAATTTCACTATTCTTTTGCGCTAGATTCCGTTGCATTTAACCTGGTTTTCGTGTTCATGTATTTTGCTTCATTTCTGTTATATCTATAATGATATGTATCTTGTCGGCAGTATATATGCATGCATGTTGTCATATTGTATATTACTATTTTGCGATGAATAAAGACCAGCATGAGTAAGACTTGACTTTGACAAAGGGTATGTAAGTGTCTGTGTGTACTGTCGTATAAACCCATCAAAATGATATTAAGGCTTCTGATCTGCATAGATCATCTACAAGGTTTAACTGGAAATCTTTGTCAATTAGCTACACTTCATTTCCATCTCTACCCCACAATTTTTAAGTTTTTAGCTAATTCGTTTGACAAAATACTATAGGTTCCTCCACTGTCGGCAAATTAATTCAGATCCCGGCCCATTCATTCTATTCTTACAATTTAGCACAAACTATCCAAACTAAAGACTTGTTGTAATCTCTAATAGTTGTTTCAGCTTGTAAAACTTAGATGTCGTTCGCTCCTCCTGTATATTGATGATGCATCCAAATAAAACAATGGTTACTCTCAGTCTGAGGTCTAAGTTAACCATTTATATTAATTTTATTTTTCCTTCCATTATAAATGTCATTTGGATCCGACCCTCACTACCACTACATCCGAGAAGAAGAATAATTCTAGCGGGCTCCCTCGATGATAAGGAGAGTGAGAGTTGTCAATTCACTAAATTATTCTACCAATGCATATTCTTGAACTAGGTGAAACATTTCAGGAGGCACATGATATACTGAGGAATTTGTGCATGATTTGAGTGATGAAAGACTGTACATTGCATCAATCAATCTAAAGTTAACTTTTCTTTTTTAACATTCTCAGGTTAACCCGATCTTCTATTTTAATATTTTCATGTGTATCCTAGGATCATAAAGCTAGGATTCTCACCAAACACAATATATTATATCCCTCACAATCACGAGTTCATGTTATAAAACTTACTATATAATAGTTGAACTGTAACATTTCAAACAAAATTAAATAGTAAAATCTCGAGTAGCGAGATTCTACAGGTAAATATAAATTATACAGAATTTTCTCTACTATTTTTAGTATCATGCATTTAATGTTGCATAGTAAGAAAAATAGTATGTTACAGAGATGTTTTGCTGGCTTTTTGCGTTTGAATGATTTATCGTACATTCAATATAATATTTTACTTGTGTAGTAACCGAAACTTATTTTATTTTCGTTATATCTTGTTTGATTTCCTTATTAACAATGAAAATATTTCAGGTATAATTGTGGAAAAGCTCAGATTAATTTCTAAAATTGAAATACATATCATAAATAAATTATTTTTGGTATTCAAATGAGACATAAAACATGATTTTATATCTACCTGGCCACAAGATGAAGTGTAATTGAATGATTTCTATTCTATGGATGTATTCAGCTTTAGATAAAGAAAAATAGAAGAAGAAGGATCAAAAGGTTGTGAAAATGACACACGTTCATTAAAAGAGTAAACGACTTGTAAGCGCCTCTCTCGGTCGCAGCGCAATGATCATCCAGAGACCAAAGCAATTTATTCAGTCGTTTTTTCAAGGCTTTCATCGATTTATTCAGTTACCATTCGAAATTTAATTTATTATTACCTTTGAAGACTGAAATGGATAGAGTTCAGAAATGAAGATTGAAATGGAAGATATGTGTGTCTGGATAAACCCTAACAACATTTCCAGTTTGAAACATAGATGAATTGATCAATATTTAAACAACTCTTTCATTGTATTCTATTTTTTGCTTTTTACAAGTTCTATTTTTTGCTTATTACGAGTTCTATTTTTGTTATTTTGTTAATTTTACAGAAGTTAATCATAATATATAATGCAGTTACAAATTATCGTTACTTACTAAAGATCATTCAACAAGACTTTTTGAAGAAAAAAAATCAATGAAACTGCAACAAACAACAAAGGTGGTGATAAAAAAATAATAGAAGAAAAGAAAGAACAAACAAACAAAATTACAAAATATTGTTTAAAATAAAATTATTAACCAGAGAGTTTGGTTTGTGTTCAAAAAAAAAAAAAAACAGAGAGTTTGGATCCACTGGTCTATTGGATTGCCTTTGATAATACTTGTAATTAGTTCACAGACGCATATCATCATCTCTCATTAAGTGAGCCTAGGTCTCAAACTAGAACCAACACAAGACCCCCTTTTGTATATATTTTTCTACTCTTTTCTAAAAGACTAACTCAAACTTATCAAACATTTTTTTAAAAAAAACTAACATGTCCAAAAAACCAATTTTTAATAGTATAAAAGTAACGCTTATTTAGTAAATATTTTTGAAGGTAGTAATAATTAGAGTACTATTTACCTTTTGTCAGATAGATAAATAATAAATTTGAAATCTTTCATGAAAATGTTTTTTCTTTGTCAGAACGAAATTGATTTTACCTTAAAGAAATAAAATGGTTTTCTATTATAAGAATTTTAGTGTGAACTAGGCAGGGGACCACTTGGAGATAGGTAAACAGTTGGCTACTTAAACACCTTCTCTCCCCTCACCAGTCAGTAGACCCCACGCGCTATGTGGTCCCCAAATTAACATTTTTATTTCTTTCTTACAATTATTTTATTCCGTCAATTCTGAAAACTCTAAAAAATAAATAACTTTGTTGGGGTTAAATCCGGCCGTCCACTTTCATTAAGCCGGCGGCTGTCAGCCTTAGTCTGAAAAAATCTAGGACTGGTCCCCACGTTTATTTATTTAATTTGATTTAAAAATAATAATAATTTGTCGTATCTATGGTTTCTTCTGAAGAAATTAATTTTTATTATACTCTTTCTCTCTTCGGGGTTGCATCAATCCAGATGTACGGTTGGTATTCTCTATCCCGAAACGCATGCTATTGCTCTGGAGGGGACCATATGTGGTCCAGGCAACGTCGTATTGACACGTGTTTTTTTGTTTTTTGGCCGGGAGTTACGACGTGATTAATGGTCCCCTCTCTCTCCATTTCTCTCTCCTTCTGCTCTTTAATTTTCTTTACCACTGGTTATTTCCGGTTTATGGATTTATGCCAACCGGTTATCTCGCCGTAACATAGAGGGAAAGTAATCGTGAGTTATGTGATTAACAAAGGAACTGTAGAACAAGCAATTCAGTAGTGACTTCGTTACGCTCCTTGGAGTGACGTGGAAAGCACGCTCCAACCTTTACGGGTTTGGCTACGTGTGGTGGCTTTTAATTAGTTCTGTGTTGCTTATTATATTATTTGATACTAGATTTGCATTATTAATTTTCTGTCATTATCCATTTGACATTTAAATATAAAGATTTCAATAGACCTAGGTATGAGTCACTCGTAGAATATTCACTGGATAATGGAAAATTTGTAATATTTAAACCCTTCGGATTTAAATAAAAAAAGAAAGAGCAACCAAGTCCAGCGATGGGTTTTTTTTTTGGGGGATCTCTTTCGAATAGAACCAAAAAGGGAAGAAGAAGAATACAAATGAAAGGGTGGAGCAGGAGATACATCAAAGAGAGACGTAAGTCATTCGACACCGACGTAAGAAAAACGTTAGTCATGGTCAAGAAAATACTTGTTCGTCGGCACTTAAGTTTTTAGATTTTGAGATTATAATGTTTACTTTTACAAAGACGTGACAAAAAAATACCCTTCCTAAGATATAAACATATACTCCTACTAATTATAGATTGATCTGATTCTTTTGGGGGTGCAAAATACTGACCAAACTTGCATATATATGAAAACTATCACTAATACAAAAAAAGTATGGCCATACATTTAAGAAAAAAGTACTAAACCATATAAATAAAAACATTTATGCATTTTCAGCGGGGAGGTTTGTATTAAAACTGTTTGATAACATGACTTGTATTTTGTCTAATCTAATAAATTCACCTTTGTATTTAGGATATAAAGTCAATGTAATTTACACTATACGATTTATGTGTGAAAGAATACTATTGTTTAGTGTACATGCATCTGCATGCGGTCAAAAGTTTCTAACGTGAATTTTGTTTTGAATTTTTTTACTACATGAACAGGTTTTATTACAAACGTCATATATTCACGCGAGTCGTGCATGTTTCAGTTCAGATTTCTTTTGGATCTTACCTTTAATCAAAACATTAAGAATTTCTAATCTAAAAATAGCACTACTGAAAAAATATTTTGAATTCCAGGTACAGAGACGTTAAATTCATATCTTCACACGTGTGGTAAGGGACAACCTCGGCTTTTATTTGGTTGGGTAAAGATGACATGTGGCTTTTTACAAAAAAAAAAAAGATGACATGTGGCTAGAGACCTTTATAATTACTATATGAATAAAATAAACGATTTAACGAATGATTGAACCATTAGTGGAGACATTTTAAGATGGTGTTGATTGAAATTATGTTATCAAGGAGAATATAAAATTGTGAAAAACATATTCGTATTGCGATTTAACTGTACTGTGAATTTTAATAAAGTATTAGTAAGACAATCTTGTAGAAAGACAGAGAATTTTTGTTTTTGTTGTTGTTGTTGCGAAGTTTCGTCGGTGCAATAATCAAAAAATTATAGGTAAAAATCTATCGTTTGAGCTAGAGCAAAAATAATAGATTACGAGCGGAGTATTATCATTGATCATTATAAAAGAACATTTGCATGATGGATAAACTGAATTGGCTTAATGTAGTAAACCGTATGAATTGAGGGAACAAATTATATATTTTTATGTATGTGTTCAAAGAGATGATACAAGCTATGTACTTTTGTTTCTTTTAAATACCGTATTCTACAGTTCCGTCTGTGCATCCGGCAGCTAAAACTGCGCGTGAAACACACGCGCTTGTGGATACGTTGCGTCTGAAAACACAACACGTAGCAACTCCTTTTTAAAAAAGAAAATACATTTATTATTTCTCAACGACCTTGATTCACCGTCCGATCGTAATGAATCCAATCGTCACTCATAATGAACGACTCAGATTAGGCCATGACGACCTACTTCTTTAATTACGTTTTGTCGTGACCTAATCTTTCTGTTTTATTCATTAATCAACAATTTTTTTTTGTTTTTAAAGTCTATATGTGGACCACAGTGATTGGAAATTGAGAAACCTTTTTTTTTTCTTCCTTGGCAAAATAAAACATTTTTGTCCATTATTACTAAAAGTAATTTGCTTTGATAATTACTCTGGTAAAAAAAAAAAAGAGAGAGAGAGAGAATAAATGGTCTATTTCTTGCTCGTCTCAGCTCTGTGGAGGCTCTGCACACCCTTACATATATAAAAAAACACACAAACGTTTTCTCTGTCACTTTTTTTTCGATTAAATAAATAAAAAAGGTTATAAGTGGATTGATAATAGAAACATATGAAACAATCGTCATAGAAACAAGCAGCAGAGATTCACCTTCTCTTCTTCCTCTTTCTCTTTTATCTTTCCCTCTCAGACACAACAGGAGATTCGAACAACAACAAAAGAAAAAAAAGGAAAAAAAAGTCAAACGAAACGATGGCGTTTCATCAGAATCATCTCTCTCAAGACCTCTCTTTCAATCATTTCACCGACCAACACCAACCTCCTCCTCCTCCTCCGCAACAACAACAACAACAACAACAGCAACATTTCCAGGACACGACGGCGCCTCCAAACTGGCTCAACACGGCTCTTCTTCGCTCCGACAACAACAACAACAACAACTTCCTCAACCTCCACACAACCACCGCCAACACAACCGCCGCGAGCAGCTCCGACTCTCCTTCCTCCGCCGCCGCCGCCGTCGCGGCTAACCAGTGGCTCTCCCGTTCCTCCTCCTTCCTCCAACGAACCGGAAACAACAGCAACAACGCCACCGTCGTCGGAGACGTCATCGACGACGTAGCCGGAGGAGCCGAGCAGATGATGAGCGGCGAGAACAAGAACCACGGAGGAGGAGAGGGAGAGGGAGTCGTGAGCTGGCAGAATGCGAGGCACAAGGCGGAGATCCTCTCTCACCCTCTGTACGAGCAGCTTCTGTCGGCGCACGTCGCGTGTCTGAGAATCGCGACTCCGGTCGATCAGCTTCCGAGGATCGACGCGCAGCTCGGGCAGTCGCAGCACGTCGTCGCCAAGTACTCGACTTTAGGAGGAGGCGGGCAAGGACTCGTCGGCGACGACAAAGAGCTTGACCAGTTCATGGTAATAAAAAAATAACTTCTTTATTATATTAAATTATTAATATTAATAATTAATAGTGTGATTGTTATGAAAATGAAAATTCGATCATAGAGGGTGTTCAGTGTTTTGATATGTTTTATATAACGCAGACGCATTATGTGCTGCTTCTATGCTCTTTCAAAGAGCAACTGCAACAACACGTCCGTGTTCATGCGATGGAAGCTGTGATGGCCTGTTGGGAGATTGAGCAGTCTCTTCAAAGCTTAACCGGTTAGTCATAGTATCTTTTTGTTTCACTTACGGTTCTTGTCGGGTAATCATTAAACCATGTGTGTTTCTTGTTTGGTGAGATAGGAGTGTCTCCCGGTGAAGGAATGGGAGCAACAATGTCGGATGATGAAGATGAGCAAGTAGAGAGTGATGCGAATATGTTTGATGGAGGCTTAGATGTGTTGGGTTTTGGTCCTTTGATTCCTACTGAGAGCGAGAGATCCTTGATGGAACGTGTTAGACAAGAACTCAAACATGAGCTCAAACAGGTAAATATGCAAAAACTAATCAAAACTACTATAAGACGAAGACCAAATACTTGAAGTCTATTAGGTGTTACATGAATGATCTTTTTTTTTGTTTGGTGTGTGAAAAAAGGGTTACAAGGAGAAGATAGTAGACATAAGAGAGGAGATACTGAGGAAGAGAAGAGCTGGGAAGCTACCAGGAGACACCACCTCTGTTCTCAAAGCATGGTGGCAATCTCATTCCAAATGGCCTTACCCTACTGTCAGCTCTCTCTCTCTCATTAGTTTTCTTCCATTTAATGAAATTCCCAAGTAAATAACAATGAGCATTTGCAGGAGGAAGATAAGGCGAGGTTGGTGCAGGAGACAGGTTTGCAGCTAAAGCAGATAAACAATTGGTTCATCAATCAGAGAAAGAGGAACTGGCACAGCAATCCATCTTCTTCCACTGTCTTGAAGAACAAACGCAAAAGGTATACATACTACTACTTACATTGTCTATAAAAACATAACCAAAAAAACTTATCGGTTCGACTCAAGTCTGAAACCTTTTGTTGTGTGCATGGATGAAAGCAATGCAGGTGACAATAGCGGAAGAGAGCGTTTCACGTAGGAAAGAACACATATATATTATGAAGTGAATTGTAGCTGGATTGGTTGGGATTTGAAGCAAAAGGGTTTTTAGGGGTTAAAGGTGGAGAGAAAATGAAGAGGAGAAGTTGGGGCTTATATAAAGAGGGGACAGTATTAGAAAGTAACTTTTTGTGCAATTACAACATAGTACGCAGTTTGGTTATATTATGTGATGCCATATGTTTATTAGTAGTAAGTACACAATCCCAAAAGTAAAAAAAAAAAGTTGTCACTATCATATGATTTCTATTCAATTTTTGTTTGATTTGTTCCACACTATTATAATTAGTCTAATGTAATTGAACCTCATTAGCTATATAATCTCCATGCAATGAAGAAAACTTCTGAGCTGTGTTTGTAATGATCATATGTTAGAGATGTTACACTGACATAATTATAAGCATACCACACTTCTGCGAAACACCAGGCGGAGGCATTGTAAGGTTCCTTGGTAGCGGTGAGCTACGATCTTTTGTCAAAATACCATTCCCCAGCCTTGCCTGAAATAACAATAATCATGAATCCAGTCTCAATAATCAAGTTCTCAAGTTTTTATTTAACTAAATTTTGTCTCTTGTTCTTAAATGACAAGCAGAATTCGAAATCTTACCTTCATATCATAGTCACATCCATAGGTGTAGTGTATGATGTACTTGTTTTTCTTTTGTTTGTATGATGTACTTGTTACCAACGTCTTTATCCAATGGAGGCTGACTTATTACCACCAAACCAAGTAAATGTATCAAAACAAAAATCTTATCCATGTAACAATACATACACTTTATGGGGTCCAGGCCATAGTTATTACACTGTTCTCAAACTCGTGTAAATAATGGAAGTTTAACAACAGTTCGGAGGAAGATTTTTCACCCTTAACCACATGAGCGCACTCTCTAGATTTGCAGTTAGTTATTCAATTTGTATCGTACTAGTTCATACATATAGTAACTGAATATCATTTTGAACAAGCGTTGTGGCACACTTTTGGCTTCTCTATTTAAAACTGCAACATGCTTAACAACAATATACAAGTTTTACCAAATGCATGTATAGGGTTTGACCTGAATCATGAAGTCATCGTATAGAATATTTCGAACACCATGCAATGGAGATGAGACAGCAGAAACATACCTATACAAGATAACAAAAGTTGTAGTCCAGTCTACTTAACCAACAAAACCAAGCAGCACATCCCATGGTCTGTTTTACTGTTTATAGTCAACTCCTCTTCTTCCTCTCGTCCCCGCGGATTCTTGGTCCTCCACGTGGCAATAAGATGAATGTGTCTCAACGGAGATATCGGCCCGGGAAAGCCTTGCTTGAGATGATGAAGTTGTATGTGATTAGAGCAATGGAGAGGGTAATGAGAAGTGGGTATATTAACAGAGTTACACCGCACCGCAACCCATCGAGAGAGATTGGAGATGAATGAAACTTTGATAGCAGAGTTCTACTTCTACAGAGCTATGTTTTCTATTTACGGTTTTACTCCGTCTATATGACGAGGGCAAAAACTTGTGGGAAATAACATAATTTTATATATAAATAAATAAAATGGACATGTTTTTAGGTAAACCCTACCCAATATCCATTGAAATGTCAAAACCATCTCTCGCATCACAAAAGCTCAGAATAAATAACCAAAGACGCAAAAAAAAAAACTATCACTCTTCAAAAAAGTGTGTTGCTTCTCACTCCTTTGCTTTTCTTTTGGCGCCAACAATATCTCACTCTCTCTGCAAACACACAAACTATCAGATCATGACATCTAAAATATCTTAACGTAATAAAGGAATCTCAATAGTATCGTTAGTTTGATTAAATTCATTGTATTCAGGTTTACCTTCTGACGTTTTGACCCTGGAGATGACGGTGGTTCAGGTCTCCGACTTGACTCCCCTCTCTCTGCACCTTCCCCCTCCTATCCACAACCAAAACTCAATCAAACATTTTTAAAAATATTCCCATTATTATCATACTATATAACCCACAAGCAAGTGGTTTCAAGGCTCAAAATAATATGAATCCCACAAGTCAAATGACGTGTCGCATAAGCATCTACGGAAATAAACAAGCTATGTATACTTGTTAAAATGGTGAGACCAATGAAGATACGAAGTACCTGTCTTGACGAGGAGGCTTGTCTATTGCTACTGCTGGCTCTGCCTGCAGTTTCATCTGAGCTTGAGGAAGGCACATTTTGAGATATGAATGGCATGATTTGCTGAAGAACACTTGATATGAAATTCCCTTCATCCATCCCTGTTGCTGGTGGCTCTACTTGTGCATTTGAAACTGCTTCGTTTGTTTCCGTCGACGCTGTGGCAGATGAGTATACTGCCACCTGAGGCTCTTCTCGACTAGATACGGGTCTCAAAACCTGATGGATTCTGTTTCTTAACTCAGAGAAACCTCGAGCTCCTGGAGCAGAAGTGCTATCACCTACATGTTTTGAAGAAGTCAGAGAAGCAAAATGTTTATGACACAGCCTATCCATCTTTAGGCAACTTAAAAACTACCCGGTCTAAGAAGATCAAAGCCAAAACAGTAAAGGAGAACGTCAAATCAAACATACTATGACGAGCAAACAAAAAACAGTTTCCTCTTCATGACATTTTAACAAATAAATCAGCAGCGTAATGGAAGGCATGTTAAAAAGTACCTTCTCTTCCTGGAGTACTGGCACTCTGTGGCTGCCTAGAGGATTCAGCAACAGACTGATGTACACCACTTAGTCCAGTGGAGTTACGTTCGCCAGTAGATACCTGTTGATATCTAGCAACAACTGGTATAACTAAGGCCACGGGATTTCGAGGAGTTTCAGATGGCCCTCTCACTGAAGGGGCAGAATCAGTAGCGCCGCTGGGTGGAGCAGGGACCGACTGTCCAGGGGTTTGCTGTGTATTACTTTCTTCTCTCGGGTTCGTCCCGCTGGAGGGCATCCAAGATCCTAATATAACCACGAAGAAGCCATATATAAGGTGTATAAAAAAATACTTAGATCTGAAGATTTACGAGATAGCAGGAAAGAACTTAGAAATTAAGTGTATGAACGGCACCTGTGCGTATTCTTATCTCGATATTTCTAGGGGCAGAGGTAACTGATTGCCCACCGAAAGGGCTAGAATGTGCAGTTCCTGCTTGTAAGCCTCCAATACTCGTCCCCATCCGAGAGGAGTGTGACTGCAAGAATTAGCAAGGTAGATACGAAGTTGAAGGGTGAAAAAGAGAAGTGAACAAAAAGAAAAGTGTACACACTGCTAAAGAAGAGAGAGGGGGGGGAGGGAGGGGAACAAATAGACATACCGGCAAGGGATTTCCCCCTGTAGGGGATATGAACACCGCAGGCCCAGCATTCACAACAGCATCCTCCTGACATTTAAGATAACAACGTTCTTATAGATATATGGGAGTGAACAGAACTATATGAAAAGGTAATGCATCACAAAAAAAAATGTGAGGAATCAGATTCATAATATGTAAGACAAGTATACGCACAGGTGTTTGTCCCAAACGGAGCATCATGGTGGTACGGCCAAGCTCCATAAGCGAAATGCCTAAGTTCTCCAAGAGGTTTCCTGACTGAAGCATGTTTGACTGGCACAACCTTCTTGTTGAGGGATCAGTCATATTAACATGATCCACGAGCTGCCTTGAGAGATTCTGCAGAAGGGAGATACAAAATACCAAAATGGTTATTCTAGTTTCCACAGCTTTGACCACCCAATGCCAGTTAATTTCAGTCAGTTAAAAAAGATAGCGAAAACACTACATGACACTAATAATTAACTGCCCCTCCTAACTTCAATATTTCTCACATTGTAACATTTCACGAAAGGATATGGTGATGTCCAGGACACTAGAAGTAGGAAACAATAAGTTTATGGTGAAAAAAGTTTATCTAAGTCCCCCTAGAGTGATGCAATAATTTCCACAAACGTAGGTTAAAACTGGTCAAGATAAGCAAAGATAAAAATGGCATTCAGATAAGACTTCATGAGGCAGAAGACAAAAGGAAAAGGGCGTACAGATAAACAATCTGCTACTTCACCGGTCAACAACTGCCTTGTCGATTGTAGCACTTCAGCCAAATGAGATGGCCTTGGAATCCGACTCTCTCCAGTAGTTGAAGCAGAATCTTGCACATTGCCCATTGGATTTACAGGATCTTGCAAGTTATTAGCATTGCTACCTGCACAAAGAAAAACAAAAACAGTACCAAAGTCAGAATCTCGAGATTTGTTCTCAATACAGAACCAAACATTTAGAATCAGTCTAACCATTTGCAGCAAATTCTTGTCTCAGATGATTTAGATATTCGGATAAGGTTGACAATGAATCTGGAATCACCTGCAGCGGTAAAAATATAGGGTTCTCATGAACATAAACATAATGCATCTTACTAGCAAAAATTGTGTAACATGAGAAATTATGAAGTACAGCTGGTTGTGAAGATGCCAAGGGTGTAGATGTCTGGTCCGCCTCATTTGGTGTGACAGATCGCCCTCCAGAACTCCGAGTTAGACTCTCAAGAAGGGGACCCTGGCAAACAAACGTCAGTCGTTTACATCAAAAATGAATTTTAGAAACTCACAGGATATTATAGGCACTTACCATAGCATCAACTCCTTCCATACCATTACCACCTTCTGTATTAGAGATCCCAAGAGAACCCAGAACAGCTGATACAATCTGCCAGATATGAAACATAACTCGTGAAAAGGCTCACACCTAATCCAACACATACAAGAAACAGAAACAGATAAAAAGAGGTCTCACGTGACCAAGATCTGAATAGACTCCATCTGCTTGATCGATGTTGAAGGATCCTACTAAAACTCGTGATCGTTGACTGCTCGGGTGGTCACCCGCACTCGCAGCAGGATCAGCCGCTGAAAAACAAAATCTACACTTAGCAGAATATCACACAAAGCATTGGAAACTGAAAACTACCATGAGCGCAGAGTTTCAAAGATGACTATGAACAATTTTGGGACAGCAAATTTGCAAGGGAAATTGGAACAAACCTGCATTACCAGTTAAACTCTCGGATAATGGTGGAATGGGTTGTCTGACAACCATATGCAGAGTGTGGCCATCTTCAACGTCTAAGATGGACCCGTTAAAGAACTTTATCAGGAGAAAGAAAGAGTAATTACAGGCTATTACACGGCATTAACAAACACGGAAGTCGAAACTCATGAGCAAAATAGAGTCCACAAATAAAACGAAAGCTCTAAGAAAGAACCAAGGCAACGTGGTGGAAAGAAGAGAAGGATACGATAGGCTGAGAGGAGCTGATCATCCTTCATTACTTGCCCTCGGCATATCAAGCGTTGTTGTTCTGTAACAACCCCAGTAACGGAAGCAATTTGCTCTTTCAAAGCGGGAACAGGGACCTAAAATGAGACAAGAACACCAATCTTTGAAAAAGGCTATATAGGTCACACACAAACAAGTGAAAGACTAAGATAAAGGCATAATTATCAAAGCATGGTTATCATAGATTAATATAGAATAAGAAATCATGATAAAGAAATGTCTATATCATCTTACACATTTATCGACACGTAAGGTGTGGGTTTGAGAATCCAAAGTCTTGATATTGATCTCAACCATAGCACTGGCACATTGAGATGCCATAACTTCATCGTTGCCATTGTGTGCCATCCTTTCTAAGAGAAAACTCAACACTGTTTAAATTATGTTAAAGAAAGTCAGAAACTTTTCATATCCTCAGGTGAACACAGAAAGCTTCAAAAAGGACATTTGTTGAGAGATGTGATCATCATCAATAAACACGATGTGCAAGCTCAACTTCGAGAACAAATAAAAAAATAGTAAAAAGAATAAACGATACTACCAGCTACGAAATTCAATCAACCGTTTAGTAAGGTTGTATGCTTTACGGTGACCCCGAAACAAAAGACTGAATCTAAACCCTAGAAAATTAACAGCATAAGGAAAGTAATACATCGAAGGAGGAGAATCAAAACCTAGAAACTTGATCGGGGATGAAGAGAATCGAAACAAGGTGAGGGCAGAGGGGAAAGAGAATCTATGAACCCCCTAGAGAGAGACTCTTCGAGGCTCGAAAGAGGCGATTCCGCGGCGAGGACAGTGAGCCCTGAAAATTCGATTTTTTTCTTTTTCTTTTTTTTTCTGCCCCTTTTCTTTCTTCCGCTCCGTTATATTATATCTCACGTGAGTCAATTTTAAGGTTTTTTTTTTCTAAAACTAAAATGATTTTTTTTTCATTGTTGACATTAAATCATTTAATTAACAAAGTAAAGTTTGATTTTTTTTTTCTGCAGAATCCGAAAGGTTAAGGCATAGAATATTTGTTTGACAAAAAAGAATAAAATATTCTTGATTTGGCACATTAGTAAAGACTAAAGAGTCTTAATTGGCTATTAATTTGAAGAGATTTTGTAGATCTTTTAATTGAAAGTATCCAACAGGAATGGTAATCTCAAGTGTCTCTGCTACGTTTGCAATTAACGCAGAACATAGTGATTATTATCTTTCGATATCTCAACCTTTGGACCATGAATTGCAAATGCAGATTGAGTTGATAATACGGTGTTCTGTTCATGGTTTTGATTTTGGAGTAGGCTGTAGGCATGTTCAGTTTAGACATCATCAGATTTATGCTTACGTTTCACAGCAGGAGATAGAACGTTAGAGCACCTCCATCGGTGGAGGCCCAAAAATGAGATTCTTAATTTTTTTTTTCCGTTTTTTTCTTTTTCAAAAGAAAAAATTAAAAATTAAAAAAATTGAAAGAACTGCCTCTTGTGTTGTTACTTTAGGAATCGGTGGAGTCCACAAAAAGTTGAAAGAACTGCCTCTTGTGTTGTTACTTTAGGAATCGGTTTTAATTTTTTTTGTGGGAACCACGCGTCATGGGTCCCACAAACAGTTTAAAACTCCCCTTTTAGAACTGCCGATGGACATGTCTTATAAAACCCTAAAAGAATTAATGTACTTTTTATATGTTCAGTGTTCTATCGCCTGATCAGATCGGTTCCGACAAAAATTACTCGGTGCCACGAAATGAATTCATTATCAAACTATTTAATTCAAATTTGGGATGTTTTTCAACTAATGTTAGGGATAGCCAAATCATCTATTACTAAACTTAATATATAAACTGTATGTGTTGAAACTCAAGCTCAGACCAGCTAAATAACAACAAATTTGTTCTTAAACTAGAAGCGAATCCAGACGAGTTTACATCATTCCACAAGTTAGCCCTCACCACTCTGGCTTGTATGTTTTTTTCCAATTCGCGATCGCATATGACAAGTGCCTCCTCCGCATTAGCAACGCTGCAGGTTGTGGCGTTGAAACATTCAACAGTTTTTTTAATTAAACATGCAAACTTGTCGAAATAATCAATGCAGTACATTCTTGATGGATAGCTAGCAAGTAGCAACTGCAAGCGATCCAACCCGGTCAAACCGATCCAAATGAGTCTACATTTGGGCTATTTATGTCTGGGCTTAATTTATCTGTGGAGGGTTTTTTGTTTAGTTCGAATGAAATTGTGTGGCCCACGAGATGATACTGAAATGTATTTTACATCCTTGTATTGTATTCTTTCTTTGATATGTGTACTAGATAAGCCTCCAGGAGAATCTCAAAACATTTTTTTTTCTGACGACTCAAAACATATAATACATGTTTATATATTTCTTGTTAATTTTATATTGGTATACAAAACAGTATAAAGTAAACAGTAGTAGTGTTATGATAATTTCCCAAGAATGCTTTAATCTGCGTTATAGAAGTCCACTAGAACTGGAGAGATGTGGAAGGAGATGAATGCTCGAGTCTTCACTGCAGTTCCATCCCCACCTCATGTTGGTCACCTAGCGCTTGATAGATTGCTCCGTGGTCGACTTCTATCTCTTCAATGACCTCTCCATCTACAGACCCACCTTGACCAGCTACCGCTTCCTGTTTTTTTTTTCTTTTCACTTCTTAAGTTGGGTTGTTGTTTATTCTAACTTCTAAGTAACAAGTTGTTTGCAACATTAAAAAGTTCAAAATGGTATAAATTTAATATTTTACCAAAAAGAAAAAAAAGAACTGGAGAGATGGTAAGATTGGCTTGTGCAGTTTGGATAGTTTTCTACACTTGAAATTACGATAATCATTACGCCAAACAGTTAAGAGATAAATGATGATTACATTGATTTGAATTAAGATGGAACGAGGTTAATTGTCCTAATAGGCCTAGTATATGACATACGGCCAAATCAAATCTTAAGAAAAGGTGTGACAAGTGTACGGTTTATAAATCATTTTTATTGGGGAGTTCTTAATAAATTACATAATTTAAAAATGAGAAATAATATAAAAAGTAAAAAAATGAGACAAAGTTTCATTTTCGAGATATTCATGCATTTATATTATTATATAGTTAAGATATAGATTGATAAACTTTTACTTTGTACGTAACTAAACTTTGATTAGTTATGGTTATGTTAGTATGCTTTATTTTTTTGTTTAAAACCCACTCATCCTAGAGACTCTAAATTAGATGAGTGTTGATATGATAGGGGGATGCGAATTTTGATGAATAAATAATGGGACCATGACTAGACTCCCGTGAGCGGTGGCTTTGGGCTGCACTAGTAACCAATAATTAGGCGCACCTAATTGGCTTTTTCCCCTTAGCTGGAGTCTACTAATCCACTCCCCTAACATATTATTAACTATTCGTATTACTATAATAAATGTTATAAAATATGGTTTTAAGAATTGAAAACACATTTTCATCACAAGTCTAAACAAAATAAGATGCTTGATCATGTGGCGTACAACAAAACACTTCTTAAGCAACCAGAGAATTTTGTTTGGCTTGTGATAAACGATGATAATCACATGACGCATAACTCGACTCTATTGTCAGAATCTAATCACCTTTGAAGGAAAAAAACCTTTTTTTGGGCTGGATGCCGTGTATCTTGATGAGTTTCATACGTGTGAATGTGTCATGGTTAGGCCGTTGCTTAAAAGATTTGCTTGTCCATCAAGTACTTGCAACATGTCTCAACATCTTTGTGACTGTTTTGATATATTTTGTCAATAACATTAAAATAGTATATACGAATTTTAAATTCAAAGCAAAATACAATGCTTACATAGTATCAAGCATATATAAACAAACACTCCATGCTAATTTACTCGTGTTTGTACTAATTACATGTAGAATAGGTAAAGTATGTTCTTCTCCGATCGCCAACCTTAGTGTATTCCAAACGTAATTACTCAAAAACAAAATCAACAAAAGATAATCATAGTAATGAAAGTCTAAATTCTAAATGCATGTGACTTGACCTCGAGGACCTGCTTTAATCAATGTAAGAAGCTTAACCTCTTTGCTTATTTAATAGTGGCAGGCAATAATGCACCGAATTGAAGCGACCGATACTCCATGACTTGTACTTCTAAAAAATGATTATATTTTCATTTGTCTAACTTGTTTTTCACATTTGTCTAGCTTGCACATATAAGTTCATTAATAATTAATTGAAATAGGTGGTAGTAGCCAAACTAGCCATCTTATTTTACTAACCTATTGATGTTTGCTTCGTAAACGAACCTCAGTATCAATTAAGATCTGCTCACCTTCCCACCTCACTAACATATTAGTGATAAATATATCGTTTGTGTATAACTTAATAATTGTCATAGACAATAGTATGCCAACCGGACATAAAGAACCGCAACATTAGTATTCTCGTTATGTAATAACCCCAATCAAAATGGAGATTATTATACCCCATCTGTTTTGTTCCAATTTACGAGAGACCCGCTGTATTTTGTTTCAACAAACATTTGTGCCATCTAAGGACAACATTTTCTCTCTTGTTACAACTCGTTAAATTATTCGTCAATATAAATTCGAAAATCTTATCTATTAAAATGTCAGTTTTCAGTTCCTTAACAAAAAAAAGAATGAGTTTTATATTCTAAAAATCAGCAGACATTACTTTACAAAAATTATGATGATGCCTAAATTAAAAATCCCAGAAAGGATTGGCGGTTAAAAAGCTAGAAAAAGAGTGTAGGTGGATATTAGTAAGGAAGATTACGACCTAAACCTGACAGGCTGACACATAGTGGTGTTAGAGTCACGCTCCCTCACAGCTGGGAAGATTATCATTCATGTCCACCATGTGCTCATTTCACTCTCCTGCTTTCCCTTTAACTAGACCACACTACTATTTAACTTCAAATTTAATATTCTGAAAACAACATTATTACAAAAAATGATGACTAATTACAAGTTTACTTTTGAACGTAATTAATAACGAGCTAAGGAGTCATTTACAACATAGAAGATATTTTCATAAGAAATTGTATATCATAATAATACTACTAAAAGAAAAGGTAATAATGCTGCATATTTTGATTTTGGTTTTGAATCATGGGGACTTGTATACACCGACGTTAACCGTAGGAAACAACATATAGTATTATATATAAATATATCGCAGTAAATAAGTACGTAGATGGTTCGGTCTGTCAACCAAAAAGAAAACCCACGGACCACGGCACAATTTCGAAGACCGATCCATAAGTTTGAATCAAGTTTAAATTCCAGAAAGCCGGTCTCTTTAATTATCAATAAGCCTACGTTCGTACTTTATTTGAATTATTTTCTAAGAGTTTACCATGGTCACAAATTGTGATTGAATATATTTTCTAATTGAGTTTATCATGGTCACAAAATGTCAACTTATTCGTATCATTTATGCTGGATACGACTTTTTCTTTGTTGGGCTGGACATGGAAAAATGCCTAGTTGTTATTATTATTAGTGTTTATATTTTTGGAGACACTATTGTCAAAGGAAGCATCTACATTTTACCATAAAAACTAAGAATGTCAACAAAGAAAGTTCTAATTATTGTAGACAGAGAATTATCATTTTTTATATATTTTTACGATCAAACTATATACGGATTTAGGAAGCTAAAACAAATACCCCCAACTGATCCTAGAACTTAATTGAGTTACATGCATTTATATAAGCCATGCATTCAACCTAATAAACTTGAATATGAAACTAATTTTATTCATTTTCATTTAGAAAAAGGTTACTTCCTCCAATTCAGTACGTTTTGATTTTCGCTTCGTTGTGCTAAGATCAATTTACTATCAGCGAGAATTCGGAACTCGAAGATGATCCTGAACAATATCTATTATGTTTTTTTTTTTTTTGTATTTCCATACCAATCAAATGAATACATAAATCCACAGTTAGTTCAAAGAAACCGTGGGCGCATTTTGGAATCAAGTTTATAAATGTATTGCGGGTCACACGCCTCTCTGTTGTGGTGGGGGTTGATGATTTACGCGACGGGTGTTGTTGGATCTTTGTTTTGGTCGAAAAAGAAAAATACTAAATAAGTTACAAAAAAAAAAACAAATAGCTTTTTTTTTGTCACAGAAATACCAAATAGCTAAATCTGCTTTGTTCTTGTTTACTAAACATAAACATATAATCAAAGATTCCTCAAACGTAATTAGTAAAGTCTTTTAGAATCTTAATTATTTATTTTATAGATTTATTTTTAAAATAAGAAATTCAGAACCACTACATCAAGTAATAAACTGTGAGAAGATAAATATAGAAAAAATGAAAAAAAAACTATCAGCTTCAAGAAAAGGTTGTCTTTGTGGGACTGCCTGGGGCCAAATGGAAATGAAAACTTGGCCCTTGCGAACAGTGGACAATGGCACTTACGCAATCTCATTCATATTAGTTCTCGGGGGTATTTCTGTAAATAGCAAGCTGACCTTTTCTGGAATCCGTCTACGTGGCGGCCATTGCAAGTGCCCACAAAAACACTCTGATTAATCATCTCAGTCTCAGCCGTTGGATCAGAATCCGATTCTTTTCCGAGACGGCAATAACCGGGCAAGTTGATAAAAGAAATCCCAAAACCCAATCTCTACTTAACCATGGTTAAGTCAGTTAACCCCATTAACCAAGTTTCCGAAAAGGTCACGAACTCTCTCAATAATTACAGAAATGCCACTCTTCGTCCTCCAGCTATAAATTCGACTTCCGAGACTCGCTAGGTTTGCCGAACCAACTGTCCTCCGGGAACCCCTAAAGAGAGAAAAAAAAGCCTCAAAATCCTCCTTTCTTGCCTTCTTCTTCAAGTAATCTCTTTCAAGTTTCATCCTCAAAAAAAAAAAAATTCAGAAATGGTGATTAATTCTTCAAGAACCAAATCAAGCGGACCGGTGCTACGCTCCGTATCACCGTCCGGTCGTTTCTACGGCGGCGTATCGTCTCCCTCGTCGTCAGGTTTCGCTTCCTCCACAAGCTCAAGTTTCTCGTCTCCATCTTTCTTCAGCACCAACCGTCAACAACAGCAGCCGCACCACAGATCCGCGTCTCCAACGCGCGTGAACCTCTTCACATCGACGCCGTTGAATCAATCGTTCCGTTACTCGATCGACAACAGATCCGTATCCCCGAACCAATCCGTCGCCGTCTCGTCGAAGAAGCCGAGCGGCAACAAGATCCCCGATTCGAGGAGGAGATGTATGTGTTCGCCGACGACTCACCCCGGCTCGTTCCGGTGCAGCCTGCACAAGAACGTGGCGAATCCGCACGGCCAGGGCGTCGCGACGACGTATTCGACCAACAACGGTTTGAATATGCGGAGGTCGGCGATGACGAATTCGCTGGTGAGGATCGGGGGTGTTGAGGGCGAGTGGGTGAGAAGAGCGTTGACGACGCTGATAAGGCCTTCTTCGCATCAGCTCAAGAGGCGATCTGCTTATCAGCCCAGGCCTAGCAGGCTATCGTCTATGTCGAAGGCGGATGACGTTTGATTTGGTATTTTCAGGTTAGTTCTTGTTTCTGAATCAGTTGTGGATTAGATCCGGCGAAGAAGTCTGGATCCGAAGCGAGCGAGCTTATACTCGGATCTGCTCGGACGGGTCGAGTCAAGGGAGTGTTAACCGGGTCGTAGCGGACTGAGTTATGTAATGGAGAAATCGAAACGACGCCGTCATAAGTTATGTTATTGTTGGGTGGAGATGAGATTGTACCTAGTAGTACTCAAAATGATATTGAAGCACAATATTTCCATAAGCCGATAACATCTAGAACAAAAAAAAAAAAACGAACAGTAGTGTAAAATTGGGTGATTAAAATCTGGATATGAGACAATGGACTTGATAAGTATTCTGGATCCCGTTGAGTTTTTGCATCGTTCGCCTTCACCGTTATTTGTTCCGTCAACGTTCTCCACTACCGTAGACCCGTTCCGTTTGCCGTTAACCGTCGTCGTGTGTCACGTTATGTGTTCCGTTATAATTTCCAGGTATGCGTTGTTCGTCGTGTGAGGTATGTATCATTTATTATTTTTTCATTTGGTTAATTCCGTTTTTTTTTCCTTGTGAACGTTTGATCTGTTTTTTTTTGTTAACGTGTTTTTCAGGTTTCGTACGAAGGGGGAGAAAGAACATGACTTATGCTAACCGTTACATTCAACTTTCGTTTTTGTGGACTTTAAGAAACTGGACTGTAAGAAAAATCAACTTTTGACCGTGGTACGTTATGTGGGACAAGAACAAGCTGAATATAAAAAGATTTTAGAGTCCAAGAGAACGAGGACAAGATGAGTTCTCGAAATTTGGGACGAGATTGTGAATCAGAGATCTAAGATTTCGTAAGGAGATTCTTGAAACCATCGAGGGTTAACTTTGAAGCTAGAAATTAATAACTTAACAAATATTCCAAGGAATCATATGGACAAAAAGTTTTTTTTTTCCTAAACAGGTCAAGTAATTAGTGTATCATTAATGAAATTTCCTGAAACGATTGAGGGTAACTGTGGAGAGGTAGACAAAATTGGAGTATTTGAAAGGTAAGTCTTTTTGGCCGATAAATGGAAAACAGCACAACATGAAATTAAATATACTAAACAAATCGAGAAATGAGATGTAAAATGGTGGCAGGATCAGAGATTGGCAGAGACACGTCTTCCTTATCTGGAGGGAGTAAAGTTGGGGGTATTTTTAGAGTTATGCATTTGTCGATTCCTGATCTCACCCTGATTTAAGAAGTTTAACAAACACTTGCTTTCCTTTTAATTTGTTGACCTAATTAATACTATTTTCTATATCTTTAAAGTACTAGGTTGAGTAACCTTCTTCTAACCTTTTCTCCACGGTCGATGATGTTCTTTTTATAAAACTGGGTATTTTCTTTTTAATTCTTTAGAGCTAAAATATGTTTATAGGTTAGAATTTTTGTGGTTGTGGTTTATTTATAGGTTGTACATCAGACACGTGAACTGAAAACTTAACTATACCATAACCTCGTTGATTTTGGAAAATTCCATAATTATAGTATTTAGAACAAAGTTGAAATATGAAAAGTCTTTGCAATACATATCGTTTGGTCGTCGCAGGTCCTGCGTTTGCGGCAATATTTTTTCATCGACGCTTGTTTGTTTTATCGACGCGGGTACTTCTGCGTCCGAACACAGCGTCGAGCGTCAGACGTCGAAAAAAACAGCGTCGAACGTCAGACGTCAAACAACTGCTTCCTGTGTCAACGTCCATCATCTGCATCAGCGTCCAGCGTCTTCGAAACGAATAACAATCAGCGTCGGCGTCGGCGTCAGTGTCTACAAAACGAACAACAATCAAACTAAAATGACGCAGCCGCTGTCGCCGACGCCGAAAACAGCGGCAACCAAACGAACAGGACTATATTGTTCGCGTGTATACATACTAGCTTTAGAATAAATTGTCAATATTCATTTTAGTCTAATGAGGATATATTCATATAAACAATAATAATTTAGGAGTATAACGACACTTCATCATCAAGATGAGAGTTGTTTTCAAAGATAAGATCCAACCGACCTCCTAACAAAAGCAACAGTAGGAGGACGATCGTGTAGACTGGACCATTATCTTGTGTGGACCTATATGCCAATATAATTTAGATGTTCCATTATTTTCTCCCAACGTACACATCATTCGTGGGTCTCTCTCCCTATTTGCCTTCGCCTTTCTATCCTCCAAGTTTGAATGTTTAGAGAGAGAACACATCTCTTACGAGAGGTCTTTGAAAACATCAGATCATACTTTCATTTTCGTGTATTCCGAAAAGCGCCAATACTTTTGGCTGATTCATTTTTCAGAAGGTTTGCTTCTTTTTTTTTTTAGGTTCAGGGTTTTCAGATAAGAAAATAATTACATGATGTGGAATGGATGATATCAATTTCCAATCCACCAGATAACAGCTCAGCACAAACTAAGCAACCACTACTTGTCTAATCATTTGTCCCTTATTTTAGCTTTAAGGCGCTACTAGAATGGAATGGACTAATATTTAATAATGATCTTTATGTTAAACTATATTACTTAAATTACATGTACATAGAGTACTTATATTTAATTGTTTCAGGGGCCAACGCCACTGATGGCTGGCTTTTCCAACCAAAGATGCTGTGGATGGAAACTTGGTTCAACTTTCTATAGATTGTTATACTGATCATCATGTTATTCTTATGTAAAATTGATTAGCAAACATGGTAATCTGGATCTGCAACATATATTAATAGAAGCAAACATGAATCGAGATAGACAACATACAAATAAATTACCAAAAATACTAATTATTTATCTTGATGTCGCCGCTGTGTTGCTATCAGATTTCTGTCGACGTTCTATTATCCGAGTTCAAATTTGATATGAACCAAGGTGTTCATATAGGTAAAATAAAGGATAAAAAGCAGCCGAATGATAGAAATGGTCGGATAATGTTTTTGATAATGATGTCAGGCGATAAATTTTTTGCTATTTACATACATTCATGTACTTTTTTCATTTGTCCAAAATTTATTAAGTTTTTGTGACAAACAAAGAAAATTGGCGTTGGCATGTGAAAGGAGTCATGACCCACAACCCACAAGAGTTATATGACACCACATGTGATGTCTGATGAAGGCCACAAAGAGATAAGGTTCTTTGTTTTTGTGTTGTTTGGGTTTGGCCATTTTCACCACCAAGTGTCAAATCCTTTGAACGTTACGCTTTTCATTTTTCAGAGGCATTGCTTTAAGGTTTTATCCTTAGAAGTTACTACTCTTTCCCTTGTATGACCTACATACAAATATATATGATCAGGTTTTAACACTAATCGAGATATTCATTATGTTGTTAATTGATTCTTAAAAATACATATTTTAATCAAAACTTTACATTTTCTTTGTTTGATAGACTTCAGTTTTTTTGGTTTATCGAAAAGCTCACGATCAAAACATTTAGTTTAAATCACCACGTATAAACTTGAAGTTGAAGGAACCTTTTGGGTAGTTCAAAAAAAAGAAGAAGGAACCTTTTGGATTTTTTTTTTTGTCATATATATGAAAAAGCTTATTGGGTATGTATATGTGGGAACTCCAACGGATCACTGGTAGTGAAAAGCCCATCTAAAAGAAGATGTATAAGAGAAAAATTGTTGACATTAGGCTTTTAAACTAACACGATAAACTTCAAACAGCCCTAATCCTGATAATAATCAAAAATATAAATCCTAATGCTAACCCTAACTACAAAAAAAGATTCCTAACGCTATTGTGATTTAAATAAAGCATCCTCGACAGTGTTTATAAATACAAAGCAGGTGGATGAGAAAGGCATACCAGAAGAGAAACAATCAATACAGCAATAGAGATCCTCAGCTTTGTTATTGATGATAGGAGCCGGAACGATCGTTCTCATCCTTATATTCTCTTTAATTATTCTTTGTATCATATGCCGCCTCATAGTGGAATGCATCATGAAGCGTCGAGTAGGTCTGGAATCTCACGCGAGTGGACAAGAAGTGCAATATGAAGACGAGCTCGGTGTCGCTCATCATCCAAAACCAAAACCCACACAATGATTGATTGAATATCACTTTTGTTATTAACTGGGGTTTCTCATCTCGACTTTGTTTTATTTCATTAGTTTTTTTTTTCTCATTGTGTGTTACTATTGTTTTACTTAATTGAGAGATTATCGTTCTTCATAAAGAAACATGTGTTTCTCTGTGCTTTACTTACACCAACACATAACAAAGTTTTGAAATTTGCATTGTTATTGTATATTTTTTTGGCTGTTGTTTCGAATACCTGAAAAAGATACACACTTTTTGCTTACATAAACGCATTAATTTCCAGCTAAAACTTATATATTTCCTTTTCTTCAAGGAAACTGTTAGCAGATATGCCATATTCAAGTCTAGCCAGGGGAAAAAGACTTAGCAACCCGTTTGTATGCATGATGATCTTAATAAAATATGGGATAAGGCTCGGAACTTCTTTTTTTTTTTTTTGAAACACAGGCTCGGAACTTCTTAAAATTCAAAAATAAAACTATATTATACTTTTATTAATACTTTCTTTAAAACTTGGGTTACAGATCAAGGCAAAAGCCCAACAGAAAAAAAGAATTAGATATCTAGCCCAAGACAAAAAGGGAAGACGCGGCCCAGAAACAAAAGGCCTTAATTGCTTTTTAATTTAAAATCGAAGAGTATAAATAAAGGTAAAAAATAAACTTTTGCCCTTTTTTCCAGATACATCTCCGAATCACGCGCCCCTCCCGCTTCTCACTCATGTCTAGGAAAACTCGAAGCTTCCACTTCCAAAAAAAAACTGATCTCTGATCTCTCTTCCTACGATCGCTTGATCCATCTTCTATCCGCATAAACCTGCATTCAAATTTTCAAAATCGAAAGTGTAAATAAATGTGTAAAGCAATTTCTGATCGAGGAGTGTAATTCTGCAGGATCGATTCTAGTATTTTCGTTTCTCGTTTAGATCTGCCGAGAATGGTGGGAAACGACTGGGTGAACAGTTACCTGGAGGCGATCCTCGCCGCGGAACCGGGGATCGGCGATTCCAAATACAGCGACTCCAAATCCTCGCTGCTGCTAAGAGAGCGTGGCCATTTCAGTCCCACTCGTTATTTCGTCGAGGAGGTCATCACAGGCTTCGATGAGACCGATCTTCACCGCTCTTGGATTCAGGTATAAATCTCACTCTCGTCTCTCTCTTTTGATTTTTTCCTTTTGACATGTTACTTCATCGTTGGATTTATTCTGCACAGGCAGCTGCAACGAGAAGTCCGCAGGAGAGGAACACGAGGTTGGAGAATCTTTGCTGGAGGATTTGGAATCTTGCTCGCCAGAAGAAGCAGGTTGATCATGAGTGTTGTTTCAATCTTTGACTGTGCCTTTTAGTATTGGTTTCTTGATATTGTTAGTCGAATCGTTATTGTGTTTACTCTTATTGATTCTTTTTGTCCTTAGTCAACGTTTGTTGTGTGTTCACTTAGGTTGCAGGGAAGTATGCTAAGCGTACTGCTAAACGTCATCTCTTGCGAGAGAGAGCACGATTGGAGGCTACTGCTGATATGTCAGAGGATCTATCGGAAGGAGAGAAAGCTGACGTTCCGGGGGAGATTCTAACTCCTACTGATAGCAGCAAAGGGAGAATGTCTCGGATCAGCTCTGTTGATGTGTTTGAGAATTGGTTTGCTCAACACAAAGAAAAGAAGCTTTACATCGTCTTAATCAGGTATATATTACATTGAAAGCAAATGGTTGTTTGTAGTTGGAGTAAGGAGCATCTATTGCTTAGTAATACTGGTACTTTTGTTGCAGTCTTCACGGTTTGATACGAGGTGAGAACATGGAGCTTGGTCGGGATTCTGATACCGGTGGCCAGGTTGGCTTTTTGCCAATGTTTATTTCATTCAATTTGCGTTTCACACAGTATTTAACATTTTTCTGATAAACAGGTGAAGTATGTTGTGGAGCTTGCAAGGGCTTTGGGATCAATGCCGGGAGTCTACCGGGTTGATTTGTTGACCCGTCAGGTATCAGCACCGGATGTTGACTGGAGCTATGCTGAACCATCTGAGATGCTTAATCCTCTGGACACAGACACAGATCAGGAGCATGGCGAGAGTAGTGGAGCTTATATAATTCGTATACCATTCGGTCCAAAAGATAAATACGTAGAGAAAGAGCTCCTCTGGCCTCACATCCCTGAGTTTGTTGACAGGGCGCTTAGCCATGTCATGCAGATGTCAAAAGCTCTTAGTGAGCATATCGGTGGTGGAAAACCGGTTTGGCCTGTTGCTATTCACGGGCACTATGCAGATGCAGGAGATTCCACCGCGCTTCTCTCGGGGGCTCTAAATGTACCGATGGTTTTCACCGGACATTCTCTTGGCCGTGATAAGCTAGAGCAACTCCTGAAACAAGGCCGGCCGAAAGAAGAAATAAATTCTAATTACAAAATAATGAGGCGGATTGAGGCGGAGGAGCTATGCCTTGATGCCTCTGAGATTATTATTACTAGTACAAGGCAAGAGATAGAAGAGCAATGGCGCCTTTATGATGGTTTTGATCCAGTTTTGGAGCGAAAACTCAGAGCTAGGATGAAAAGGGGTGTGAGCTGTCATGGCAGGTTTATGCCTCGCATGGTTGTAAGTATCATCTCCATTCTCCTTGTCTTCTAAGTTACTCTCTGCGACTGGTGATTTTTGTTTCTAAACATTTCTCTGTGCTGATTGGTAGCTTTTTTTTGTCTGAATATAGGTGATTCCTCCTGGCATGGAATTTCATCACATCGTACCACATGATGTGGATAACGATGGGGAAGGAGCTAGAGACGATGAAAATCCACAATCTCCTGATCCCCCAATTTGGTCTGAGGTTAGTAAAATCATCGACCAATAAACATTTTTTTTTTGTTTCATCATGTCTTTACATATTAGATGACAGTGTAACCTGCAAGTTCTTTCAGTGCTAATTTTATATTTACTTTAATCTCTTCACTTGGGCAGATTATGCGTTTCTTTTCTAACCCACGCAAGCCCATGATACTCGCTCTTGCTCGGCCAGACCCTAAGAAAAACTTGGTAACTCTAGTCAAAGCATTTGGAGAATGTCGTCCATTAAGGGAACTTGCTAACCTTGTAAGTCTTCTTCTTTATCTTCTCTACTGAAGAACATCTATGATCACCTTTTAGCTTTCAGGGCGATGTTTCACTTTCATATACGTTTTTTTTCTATTCAATTGCAGACATTGATAATGGGAAACCGAGATGATATCGATGAGTTGTCTAGCACCAATGCTTCGGTGCTTCTTTCAATTCTAAAACTAATAGATAAATATGATCTCTATGGTCAAGTGGCAATGCCTAAGCATCACAAACAATCTGATGTGCCAGAGATTTACCGCTTAGGAGCTAAGACAAAAGTAAGGTTCTAGACTCATTTCAAATACAGCTCTGACTGTTACTTTTCCCTTTATAGGTATTTTATGTCCCAAATTATCCATCGTTGAGTCTTTTAACTGGTACGGGTTCTGAAACTATAACTTCACTGCATATTCCATTCAGCCAACAAACTTTTTCTTAACACCTATGTAATATAGGATGGTAGCTTGTACTTCTGCAGCTGTTAGTGAAAAGCAGTTTGTTCATCCATCTTATCTCAAATCATTTTTTTCCAGGGAGTTTTTATCAATCCAGCTGTGATTGAACCATTTGGACTGACTCTAATTGAGGTAACTGTTTTTGTTTTCTCTCAAGTGCTCTGTTCTTTCTCATGCTATCTTTTGACCAAGCGATGTGTCTAACAGGCAGGAGCTCATGGATTACCGATCGTTGCAACAAAAAATGGAGGTCCCGTCGACATTAACCGGGTTTGTCCTGACACTACCGAATAAGTTTACATTTGTTATCCAATGCTTCCATGAAATAAACGTTATTGATGAAATGGGATAAATATATGACAGGTTCTTGACAATGGTCTTTTGGTTGATCCTCATGATCAGCAAGCTATAGCTGATGCTCTCTTGAAACTGGTTTCAGACAAAAATCTCTGGACAAGATGCAGACAGAACGGCCTAAAAAACATACACCTGTTTTCTTGGCCAGAGCACTGCAAAACCTACCTGTCTCGCATAGCAGCGTGCAAGCAAAGACATCCTCAGTGGCAGAGCACTGATTTTGAAAACTCTCACCCTGATTCACCTAGTGATTCCCTCAGAGACATCAATGATATCTCTCTGAACCTGAAACTTTCCTTAGAAGGAGAGAAAGGAGAAGGTAAGAGCACCAATTTAGATGCTGAAGAAAGCTCTGGTGAACGAAAAGCGAAGCTAGAAAAAGCTGTTTCAACACTAACACAAAAGAGCACATCGACAGAGAAGGTCGATGGAAGTGGCAAGATTCCGATACTCAAAAGACGGAAGTATATCTTTGTTATCTCCGTGAACTGTGACAAAACCTCAGATCTTCTTGAAGTAGTTAAAACAGTTATTGATGCTGGAGGAAGAAACGGGTCTTCGATAGGATTCATCCTCTCAACCTCAATGAATGTCTCCGAGACTCATTCCACGATTCTTTCAGGAGGATTAAACCCTCAAGATTTCGATGCCGTGATCTGCAACAGCGGGAGTGAGCTCTACTTCACATCCTCTGCATCTGAGGACAAGAACAAACTACCTTATGCGCTTGACTCAGATTACCATTCGCACATAGAATACAGGTGGGGAGGAGAGAGTCTGAGAAAGACTTTGGTACGTTGGATAAGTTCAGTACACGAGAAGAAGAAAGGGAAACATGATGGAGAGATTCTATCGGAGGATGAATCTTCCTCATCTAACTATTGCCTGTCTTTCAAAGTCAAAGAGCCGACTTTGGTAAAATAAAACTCGATAATTATACAAATATCTATTCGATAAACGTGAGTATTCCTAACGTGGTGGGTTGGCTTCATATGATACTCTTCGCAGGTACCTCCGGTAAAGGAGCTGAGGAAGTTGATGAGAGTTCAGGCTTTGCGATGCAATGCAGTATACTGCAAAGGAGGAACTAAGCTCAACGTAATCCCTGTCCTTGCTTCAAGATCCCAAGCCCTCAGGTATTTATACCTCTACCAGGGACTTAGATGACTTCAAACGCTAAGTTATGCGTTTACGTTTGCATTGCATTTGCATTCATAAAACATATCATCTGCTTCGAGAACCTCTCTCATTCTCATCACCACTCCGAAGAGCTTACCTCTCTGGTTTCCTCAGGTATCTGCTGGTGAGGTGGGGAGTGGATTTATCGAAGATGGTAGTTTTCGTTGGAGACAGTGGAGATACGGACTACGAAGGGTTGCTTGGAGGACTGCACAGGACAGTAATAGTCAAAGGTGTAACTAGTGACGCAACCGCACGTGTACTTCATTGCAACAGGAGCTACCCACTAGAGGACGTGACTCCAGTAAACAGTCCCAATATCACCAGAGCCGACCAATGTGACCGCGAATGCATTAAGGCTGCCCTTGAGAAGCTAGGCGTCAAAACCTGAGATATGAAGATGCAACCTTAGTACGTACGATATGATTAATGATTAAAAAAATAAAGGTACTTGAGTATACTTCCTTTATATGAAGATGCAACCTTTATATGAAGATGCAACCTTAGTACGTACAAATACTGTATGTTTTTTTCTTTACAAAACAACTCGAGGGATCATTGGAAAAATAAGGGCCACTATATTGAGTTCTTTCCACAATATATAGCAGCTTATACATTTAAGTATCTATTTGTATTTTGTACAAGTTGATACACCAATTCGCCGTGATGTTACTGATGTATAAACACATATCCTTTACTCTCTTTTTTTTTTGTGGAAAGAGACTATACATCCCTCCCTTGTGGCTTGTGTGCTTTTATTAGAACATACTTGCCGTGTAGAAAAATTTCTAGAAAAACAAATTTAGTGGGGGAGAAAAAATGCGATGCGGGGGAAATAGAGATAGAACGTGTAAAACACACAACTCTTATAACTTTGTTGTTCAATTAACAAAACTAAAATAAAAATAGTTAAATGTTCTCAGAGTTAACTACTTTAGCAACGCCATGGAAACTTTCTATGAATTTTCTTCTAGAGTACATTTTTATTATTGTTTTATGGACTTTCTCTTCTAAAAGTTTTAGGGAAGGGTGTGTTGTTGAATGATTGAAGGAGAATTCAGATCATTTCTAAAACTTGTTGTGAATGCAAACATAGTTTCATATAGAAAGTTTAGATAAATAAATTTTAGTATATAAAAAAGATCTAATTTTTATTAGTACAAGATTTTTAGGAAAATAATTGAGTAGTAAATCTAAGCGAATTTTGATGCTTAATCTCAAAATAGATAAATACCATACTAATCATTTGGAAAAGAGGTGGTCAAGAGCGTGGAAAAAAACCAACAAAGTTTTTAATGAATTATGTACAAATGACACCTTAAAATCCAGAATTTGATATGTTCTTCACATTCTTCTCAAAATTTTATATTAAGTTCTTAGAAAATAAAATGAAGCACAAATGCTATATTAGAAAGTTGAACAACATTACAATGTACAAGAAGTTCTGAAATGAGTTACAGAAATCAAATTCATTCCAATGTTAGTTAATCTTAAGTTGAATCAGGGATGGATAAAAGAGGTTAATATAAGTGGTAAGAAATCAGTAGAAAATTTATAAAAAGGTATGATATAAGACCTTATTATATATTTTCTCTTTTATACAGTGAATGTAAGAAATCATTAAAAAGAAATAAAGAGAACACATTAGATGAACCGTGTGGATTCAAACGGTGCAAACTCGTATTATTAATTATATTTTTTTTTTCAAAAACTCCATTAACAACCAAAACAAAACTTCCTTCTCTCCGCGCCTATTCATTTCTTCACAGTACAGAGAGAGAGAGAGACTCACTCACTCACTCTTCTTCTTCTTCTTCTTCCTCTCTCTTTCTCTTTCGATTTTCCCGGGAAAAAGGAAACTAATCAAACGCAGTATCATCTCCTTCCTCTTTCGGAGAACAGAGTAGACGTAAAATGGATAAGCATCAATACACGAGATTCTGTTTCTTATCGATCTGCATCGGATCAATCGCGCTCGTGTTCGCGATCTCTCGCTGCTCGATCTCTTTCTTCGACTACTCTCTCCAGAAACTCGAATTCTCTTTCCAGGAAAGCGAGCTGCGACGAAGCTTTTACAATGCCGGCGGAGACGAAAACAGAGTCGTGGATTCTCGCGACGTCGTCTCTCAGCAGATCCTCTCCGTCAGATCGAGTAACGCCACTGTAAGTATCATCATCATCATCATCATCATCGTCACGATCGGAACTGTCAAATTCAAATGATCGTTAACGGTCCGGTTTAGTCAAGTGAGTGTGTGTTTGAATCGTTTGCAGAGTAAACCGGAGAAGAAGAATAAGAAGAAGCTAAACCGGAGAAGAATGGTGGAAGTAGGACTAACCAAAGCAAGAGCTTCGATACGAGAAGCAGCTTCTTCTAACCGTAACGCTACATTGTTCAGCGTTGATCTTCCCAACACACAAGTCTACCGTAACCCGTCAGCTTTATTTCAGTAAGTTTTTTTTTAAATTATTATTATCTCTCATGAGTTTAATTTAATATCAGAGAAACTTTAGATTCAAGACAAAAAGAAAAGTTCTTTAGCTTCCAAAACCTTGAGTTAAAAACTTTGCTTTAACGATCGTATTTTTGCACACGGCTAATTTTCTGGCTTTTGCGTAGTAATTATTAAAAATAACTCTTCTAAGTGACGCTAAGAGTCAGATGAGTGTGAACCAATGAAAAAAACTCAAATTCTAAATTTGGTTATTGTTTGTATCGAAAGAGTTCACATAGACACCACTAGTTTTGTATCATAGCCTCTGAAAAAGTATAAAACTAAAGGTTACTTATTATTCATGATGAAACCCACTGATTCATGATTTTCAGAGAGAAACTCCTTTCACAAGCAAGCATCCAATTCATTGAGATTATTACATATTAGACTATAGGATATGCTAGCTATTATGTAACTTAGTCAGTAATAGTCTGTACATAACTTAGGCGGTGTAATTAACTCTGCTACCCGGATTAAGGTCTGTTATATGTCACTTTCTTTACGCATTTGGCCTTTATCAATTTACGGCTCAGCAGCTATGTTACTAGACTACAGTTACAGTTTTATACTTATGTCATAATGTGCTTAATAATTGTATGGTGGTCCATAAACACTTCTAGTCAACACTTAGTTTTCTTAAAAAAACTCATGCGCGTTCCAAGTGTCAGGTATCTGCAGCATGCAGTAGTAGATATCACAAAAACATTGATCTGTGAAAGATGCAAAATTTTTATTTTTATTTCTTTTTAAAAACAGGAGTTACTTGGAGATGGAGAAGAGGTTTAAGGTGTATGTATACGAAGAAGGCGAGCCACCGTTAGTTCACGACGGACCTTGCAAGAGTGTCTACGCTGTTGAAGGCAGATTCATTATGGAGATGGAGAAAAGCAGGGCCAAGTTCCGTACATACGACCCTGACCAAGCCCATGTCTACTTCTTGCCCTTTAGTGTTACTTTGCTGGTCAAATACTTGTACGAAGGGAACTCAGACGCTGGACCTCTCAGAACTTTTGCTTCTGACTACATTAGATTGATATCTAGTAACCACCCTTTCTGGAACCGAACCAGTGGAGCTGATCACTTCATGCTTGCGTGTCACGACTGGGTATTTATCATCTTCTATATTCATGCTTGCGTGTCAAGATTGGGTATTTTTTCTATAAATGTGTTTTTTTTTCTAATGTAGGGACCTCTCACATCAAAAGCCAATGAAGATCTCTTCAAGAAATCAATCCGAGTCATGTGCAACGCTAACTCATCAGAAGGGTTTAAACCTGCAAAAGACGCGACTCTCCCTGAGATCTCACTCTTCGGCGGCGAAGTCGATCGCAAACTCCGCCTCACTAAAGCGGCTTCCCCTCGTCCACACCTCGCCTTCTTCGCAGGTGGAGTCCACGGTCCTATCCGTCCCATTCTTTTAGACCACTGGAAACAACGCGACCCTGACATGCCAGTATTCGAATACCTTCCTAAACACTTAAACTACTACGACTTCATGAGAAGCTCGAAGTTCTGTTTCTGCCCCAGTGGCTACGAAGTAGCTAGCCCTAGACTCATCGAAGCCATCTACTCCGAGTGCATCCCCGTCATCCTCTCCGTTAACTTTGTCTTACCCTTCAGCGATATCCTTCGTTGGGAGACTTTCTCTGTACAGGTCGACGTCTCAGAGATCCCGAGGCTGAAGGAGATTCTAATGTCTATCTCTGATGAGAAATACGAAAGTCTTAAACGTAATCTGAGGTACGTGAGGAGACACTTCGAGCTCAACGATCCACCTAAGAGGTACGATGCGTTTCACATGATACTTCACTCCATTTGGCTACGTAGGCTTAACTTGAGGCTCACGTAAGGAAGAACACATCAGGAGGTCATTATTAAAAGAAAAACATTTTGTTAGCGTCCTTTCTTTTTAACTCATACCTCATAAGTGTAGTACCATAACGTCTAGATATATTTGTTCAAAAAAAAAACGTCTAGATATATAATGGAGAACGTACATTTGGTGTTATTACTTTAAAACCAATGGTGAGTTTATTGCAAACTTTCTAATCTTTATACCAAACTACTTAAAACTGTTAGTCATTTGGTCGGTACGAAGTTGTGTGAAAGCCGTTCTATCTGCGACCTTAGGATCTCACCGAGCGAGAAACGGTGCGCTTGCGGTTGCTGTTGCGGTGCAGCCAAGGCTGGCTGCTCATGAGAGACGACTCTGTCTTCTGCACTGTCTTCATTCTTGACCTCGAGATGGATAGGTCTCATCTCTTTCTTCACCGACTCAACAAACTCCATATCGATCTTGTTACCCGAAATGTCCCTGACGTAAAAAGCGTTGAGCGACTTCTGCCCCTGCGTCTCCACGTCTGCACGGACAACGGTCAAACCGTTCTCACGTAGCACACGAGATATGTCAGAAAGCAAGCCTACTCTGTTCTCTGCGCATAGCTCCAACTTCACCCCCTGCATTATTACCCATACACCAACACACACCACAACTTTGTTTACCATTCTTAACTAGAAACGTTAAGAAGGTCTCTTTCTCTTTTTACCTCGCAAACACGACGCTCTATAGCAGCTTCAAGGCATTTAATCACACGCTCTTTCTCTCCTTCAGTGTTCAGTGCACGTCCATCTACGTGTCTTATGAAGTATTCCTACAAGGTTTCCAAAAACCAAGACATAAATAAACATCAAATTGATCTTAAGAGATGTTATGTTCTTCGCTCTACCTGAAAAGCATCAGCTCCATCAGACCGGAGAGCAGCGTGGAAGATAACGTATTGCATATCGATCAACGTGCAGATCGTATCAAACATGAGTCTTCTCCGATCTTTAGACTTCACCGTCACTATCGAATACCCTCTGTCTTCGCAGTTCCCAATAGAAACACTCGTCGTCTTCCTCTCACAACACTCCAACTTGGAAGTAAACAGCGACAGCGATGAAGCACCGCAGAACGGTTCGTCGAAGTCTCTCACAGACAGCATTAGCTGATGCAGTCGTCTCTCCACGTTGGAGTTCATACACCCTTTGCCTTGTCCAGCAAGAAACCTATCCGTTTCATTCTCCTTGTGCCCCACGTGCGTTGAGTTGGAGGCGGGATCGGCTGTGGCGCGGATCACGGTGCTGAGGTGGTCTTCGATGGAAGCCAAGCGGTTTGGATCATCGATGGGAGCGTGAGTAGAGTCGTCAGAGACGTAGGCGATGCAGGCTAAACGAGCGTTGTGGCTCCAAGCGTGAGCTTCCAAGACGTTGCAGTGTAGGTCAGCGAAAGCAGCGAAGATCTCTGAGAAGAGGCCTGGTCTGTCTGTACCAGTCATCTCTATAGCTGTGTGCTCACCATGATCAATCAGTGGAGGTTCCAAAGAACTGTTGTTTGCATTTTCATTGGCTCCACTGGCCTTTACAGAATCAGACTCTCGCCTACTCGTGCCAATGGCCTACATGTTACAAATGTCAGAACACTCGAATCCAAAAAAACATCTGGTTTTAGTAGTGAAGATATATAAGTTTAGGACGAACATGTTTGATGTGGTTGATGGCGGTTTTATCAGTGAGTTTACTGCCATGCTCGTCTTTAACATGGAAAACTGCAAAAAACAAAAGTAAGTTAATCTCTTTATTAGACTAATCTCAGACTACATAGAATGAGGAAAAGTGGATGCATGCGTACCATCCATGAACCATCCACCATCAGAAGAGATGTAACTCTTGGTGATGATAAGATTCATGTCTGTCAAGATCTGCACCACTTCTAGAAGAAGTCCTTGTTTGTTCTCACTATTCACCTATTCATTTTATTAACCATTTCAGATTATGTATGCACAAGAAAACCATTGGATCCAATATTTGTTCCTAGAATATCTATAAACTCATGCAACCTTGTGTATGTACCTTCACAACCGTGCAATCTTGGATGCTGTCGTTGTCGATGTAGACCCTGCATCTGTAAGTTACACACACCAAGAAAAAGGAGATGAAAAATTGTTGTTCATAGGATATGGAACAGAGGAAGAGAGCAAAGAGAGCTTACGGTGGACCGTAAATGCGTTCACCAAGATTGTCAAAATCAGGATCAAAGTAAGGCCAGCAAACTTTCTGCATCGTCTCTGTGATTCCTGTGTTAGAATTAGGACAAGATGAAGGAAGAGGCAACAACAGATTCTTTATATAAACCAGCAGATGCAGAGAGAGATGTGTATCCACAGATATGATTTTGTATATAAGCGAAACCGTTTAGGCTAAAAGTGTAAAGGAAAGATAGGTAAGATAGTTTGGTGTGTTTTTAGAGAGAGGAGGAGACGATGGATGAAGAAGAGATGTCCACCTTCGAATACAAAGGGTTTGACAAGATAGTCATTTACTATGTTTAGCTAGGAGGAGGATTCGTGTGTTATAACGTGTGGAAGAAGTTAGTTCTAATGAGAAGATAAAAACTTTTTTTATATTAAAAAAGAAATCTATTACAGATACATATGCAAATGATAATGACAAAACATGCATTCTCGATTTGGTTAAATATATATAGGGTGGGAGTAGCAGAGTATATAGGTCAAGAACTTGTCAAAGGTCAAATACAAGAAACGGTAAGAAACTTATAGTGAAAAACAAGGTGTTGCATGTTTTCTTGCTTCTTCTCCTCTCTTATAATTTATCAACCGCCACATGTTTCCCTAAGTTTCTGGAGCAATCAGAGTTGCCGAATCTCTCTTGATAATAATACTAAAATCATTTTTTCTAAATTTAGTAGAAGTGAGATCATTAGCTCATTGTGAATAATTTAGAAGCCACATAAACAAGAACGTGTGATCTCTTCACACATCATTTGTACTATTTAATTACTTAAGTCATATGGTGAGAAAACATGTAGTTAGCATATATACAAAGTACTAAACCTAGGAAGGCCAGATTAACATGAAAGCTATCCATGCTCAAGAACAACTGAACATACACCCATCTCTAAAAACTAAAACCATTATTTAGAAGAATCTAAACAGCCTTCAAATCACAACGTCGATGAACACAGTCTATCAATGAGTTAAGAATTCTAATCTAAGTGGTGGAAGATCAGGAGGCTGAATGTATCCTTACTTGAAGCATAAAGGAAGCGTTGGTCTGAAGCAATTGAAGGGCATAGCGATGGTTAAGCCCTGTAAGAATCGCCACAACACTCACTTCAGTTTTATGTCGGAGCAGCCTAAGGCAGAAAGTAGAAACATCACTTGAAGAAGTCTTAAAAGGAGAAGCCTTTATATCAGTAGTCTCTTTCCCCACCACACTGAAACTGAACAACAGGCAAAAGCAAGTGCTCCTTCGATCCAAATCGAAGCAAAAGCAGTGTGAACTTAACTTAAATACAGTAGAATCAAACTCCGTTTCTGCTTCACACTTAACTTTAACCAAAACGATCAACTTGGAAACTTGACGAAGTACTAATCTTTGTCTTCTTTCAGGAACTCTGGTTCTTTGAATTTGAGTTTTCTATTCGCACAGGAGAAGCTTGCTTTTCCGGTGAGGCGGTGACGCCACCGATAAATTCTCCGCATGTCCACTCTAATATTGGGCTTAAAGGTTTTAAGCCTCACACTGTTTGGCCCATTAGTAGCAGCTCTAGTGAAAACGAATAGCATAATATAATTTCATGATTTAAATCGTTACATAAATTAAACTAAAAAAATATACATATAAATCCTCTTGGTTCAGTGGTTTGACTAAGGATTCAAATCCCAGAAAATATCCTATTATAGAGAAATAGGTTAAAATAACTTTGAGTAAATGAGGTCTTTGGAAGAAAATTAGGTAAATTTTTGTTTTTGTTAAAATATTAAAATACTTAAAAATGGTTTAAAATTTTTATATATAAATTGGATTAATCTTTGGTTTGTTAAACTTTTCATGGACTTGTATTATTGCTTAGTAGGTCACTCTTCCTCTGATCTATTGTACTTATGTGATAGATGACGAACTATTCGTACTCAATTTCATTCAGACCATCTTTAAATCAGACAAACTTAAATTTGAAGAAGACAACAAAACCCCTCTCTCTTTTTCTCTTAATGTTATTAGTTTTGAATTATTTGAACATGTTGTAATATAGTTTTGAATTATTGGTGTTTGAAGCCAAAGATGTTAATTTAGGAAAATATATAAGAAAATAAAATGTGATTAAAGCATCGTAAAAGAGAATGTGACAGGGGCCAAGGATCACGTTTTGGTAACCAAATGGCCATGAAAAAAGCACAAAACAAATAAAGCTTCTCACAATACAAACAATGTGAAGGCCATACCATCTACGTTTCAGTTCTTTTTTAACGACAAGAAAAATAATACTGTCACAAAAGTTTAGCTAATATAAACAAGCCAAAGGCTACTTACTACCCACTGTTACATACATTGTGGAATGGTAAAAAAAAATCATTTCAACATAATAAAATGTTGGCTTTGTATTTCATTCTACTTGTTTGCGTGCCCTTAGCTATCATCATGACCTTCACGGCTCCTCGACTAGCCATCACTGTCTCCGTGAATCAGCCGGCCTTCTTAGTAATACAAAATTCCAGTAAGACCATCACACCTCCACGAGTAATTACTTCTCAGCAACTAGATAGCGATGAGTTGCTGCTTCGTCAAGCTTCTAAAGTCAATCCAAAACCACCACCCAAACTGCCTAAGAAGCTCGCATTCATGTTCTTAACAACAACTTCTCTTCCGCTGGCACCACTCTGGGAACTTTTCTTCAACCAAACCTCTGACCACAAGTCTCTCTACAATGTCTACGTGCATGTTGACCCGACTCAAAAATACAAACCAGGTCTCTTCGGTAACCGGATCATACCTTCCTCAAAACCGGCTTACCGTCGCACACCAACACTCATCTCAGCAGCGCGTCGTCTACTCGCCCACGCGCTTCTCGACGACCCTTCAAACTACATGTTCATCCTTCTCTCCCCTTCTTGCATCCCGCTTCACTCCTTCAACTTCACCTACAAGACACTCGCCTCCTCCGCAAAGAGCTTCATCGAGATTCTCAACAACGAGCCAGGGTGGCACGACAGGTGGGCTGCGCGTGGCCCCTACGCGATGCTCCCCGAGGTTCCACCTGAGGAGTTTCGAATAGGCTCACAGTTCTGGACACTGACAAGAAGCCATGCGAGGATGGTCGTGAGTGACGTGGAGATATGGTCCAAGTTCAACAAGCCTTGCGTAAGGAAAGACACGTGCTACCCCGAGGAGCATTACTTCCCCACTCTCCTCCACATGCGTGATCCACAAGGGTGTGTGTCCGCTACGCTCACGCACGTTGATTGGAGCGTCAGCGACCATGGTCATCCCCGAACGTATAAACCATCTGAGGTCGGGGCTAAGCTTATACAAAAGCTGAGAAGTGCAACTCCTAGGTACGGAGACGGCGGCAGAACGAGGAAGGATTCGTTTCTGTTCGCGCGGAAGTTCTCTCCGGCGGGGATCAATCCGCTCATGAACATAGCTCAAAACGTCATCTTAAGTTGATTTAATTGGATCATTGCAAAAGTCTCAAATGAAGTATATTGTAAGATATGTAGACGATCATATTTCTTTGCATATATTAACGTTATATTTAAGTTAGAATTAAATAACTAGGTTACTTTATATGGTTTTAAGCACGACTTTTCTTTGAATATTATATATTTTTAAATTTTTTGCAGTCCTTCTACAATTATATATAATCAAGTGGCGAGTTAAATCATAATTTAGATGAGTTGAGTCTCATGTATGCATGGATATGAACATTTCTATGTTTACAGATTCTAATTAATAGTGGGTTTTGCTATTATAGGTCCTAGACTTACTTTATTAAGGAGACGTCATTGCTTTTTTTAATGGAGAGTAGATATTAATTTACAAGATTCGATATAATTAGAAAAAGGAAAATGACAGATTTAGTAAAAAAAAAAATGGTTGAAAGAGAGAAGAGGTCACACGAAACGCGGCCGACCCTAACTTATTGGACAAGGAATCTCAGCAATAACAACAAAACAAAAGGAATAATAGTAAAAACTTCCATCAACACCAACTTTCGTCGTCTGATTCGAACCCTAACTAAACGAATCAGACAATAGCTATAGACACTCCTCCGAATACACCAAACTTCATCGATCCTTTGATTTGAATCTCGATTGAAAAAAAGAAACCCCAAGGTTCATTTGAATCCCTTCCTAAACCGATCTTGAAGCCCCTATATCCATTAAAGAGGATGCTAATATCGTGTTCCCTAGGGTTTCTAGATTTTCATTAAGAAGAATATGGGGAGCTTTCATCGTCGGACTTTTTCATACGACAAGCTTCCTACCGAACCTATTAGAGCAACTACAATGGTTAGAACCCATTAAAGGTTCTAATGATTATTTTAATAGTTAATTTTATAGTTTATGAAGTTTAGAACCTTTGTTGATATAATTAAAATTTTTATGGTCCAATGGGAGAACCTCTCTGAGGTTCTTAAATTTTTTTTTTTTTAGAAGTTTAATGATTGGAACAAAATAAACTAACTACCGTCAAACCAATAACCAAAATTGCTGATCAGTTCAGAGTCCATAACCAAACATGAATTGAAAACCAAAAATGAGGTTTGGTTCAAATGAGGATACAATCACAAGAAATCAAATACAAATAACGTATAAGACAAACTAACCACAGAAGGCAGTGTCCAGCCATCTTCAAGTGACCAATCCAGTGTTGGACGCACGTCTTTACGCAAAGCTGAATATATTTCTCCTTCACCGAGTGGTGGTGGAAACAACTCAATCTGCAAAAGCAGATAATTGACATTGCACTCAAAACAAAGAAAGAATTGTTGAAATCATTAATCAGATTTAATTCAAGTGGCCAAAGGACAAGAAGAACATGTCAATGTGGACTGGATAACAAACAACTTCACATATACCTGTAATGGTTCTTTTATTTTCGCTGCCAAAACCGTTGCACATCAGAAACAGTCATCTTTCCACCAATCAACCAAGTCTCCTACTTTTGTTCTTACGGAGTAGCTGCCACTAGAGTTCCTAGTTCAAGGTATACAAACTTGAGCAACCTGTGTAGTTTTGTACTAAAGATCAATCATTGTTGATGGGTCTAAAAAACAGAGGTTAAAAGAGTAGAGAGAGACTGTTTGTTATTATTCTTTACCTTGGCGATCTTGTGAAACGGTCTTCTCGTCTTCATCTTCTTCTTTCTTCTTCTTCTTCTTTCAGAATAGACTCTGTCTTAACTTCTTTTTCTTCTTCATGGGGTTTTGAGTTTGAGGTTTCTCGCTATGTTAGGTGAATCCGCCTTCAGGCCTTCCTCGATTCTATTACACTATCCATTGTCTTATGATCCTGTGTGAAAGATAGAAAAGGCCTATTAAGAAAACCAAAGCTAAGGATTTCAAGATTAGTGTTCACCAAGACACCAACCAACGAAATTGTGCTAAAGATCAAAATACAAGATCTATATGAATAAAAGTAAGTAAAGTTGGACTGATAAAAGACCACAGACATCAATAAACTTCATTCCAGAAACAAGTTCAAGAACTTACAAAACAGAGAAATTCAAGAACCAGTTCAAAACCGAAACCAGTTCAAGAACTTAGAAAGAAAAAGAGAGGCATGTACCTTATAAACAGAGACTTTGTTTGTTTGAAAAAAACAGTGGAATATAGTTTGTGGAGGATTAAATATACACGCTTGTTCGTTACTTGAAGAAGAAGCAGATGAATATTAAAATTTCAAGCACTCGTTAATTCATGGTCTATTTGAATTGATTCAAGAAGAGCAAAAGAAGACGAACCCATGATCGATGAAGCGGATGATGTTGGGGTGATTGATCTTCCTCGAGATTAAAATCCCCGACATCGCGATCTCCATAGTGATCTCCTTGATAGCAACCACATTCCATCTACACCACCGAAAACGATCCCCACCCGATTTGTTGTCCATCGATTTCTCAGACCAAAAAGAAAAATAAAGAACAAAGGCGAAGAGACGACGAAGAGGAAGAGAGAGAAGGCAAAAAAAAAGTCAATAATAAAGTGACACGTATGGGGTTTTTATCAATTCTACTTCCTCTCATTTAGGCAGCGGTTCTCTCTAATTTTAGCATTTTTGATTTATTTTTTTTGCTTTTTCACTTTAGAACCTGTCTTTAGAACCATCGATGGACGTGGTCTTAGGCTCTCCGTTCTCAAGCTAGATGGCTCTTCCTTCGGTAAATTCATCGTCATCATCATCATATTATTATCTTTAGTTTCTGGTTTTGGTAAATACTCTTTGGTTAGCTTCGATTTTAATTTTTATTTACTACGTGAAGATGTTCACGTAACGAGCTCAGCCACCGTTAAGGATCTTAAGCATGCCATAGAGACTGCCTTCAGCCATATCCCCAAGAAGGGACCCTCCAAGATCTCATGGTACTTTGATTGCATTTTTCTATCCCATTATGGTTAATGCAAGTTTTTTTTAAAAGAGTGTATATTTTAATGGTGAAGGCCACACGTGTGGGGGCATTTCTGCTTGTGTTATGAAGGTCAGAAGCTGGTCACCGATACGGAGTGCATCGGAAGTTATGGGATGAAGGACGGTGATGAGGTTCCCATCTTATTTTCATGATACATGATATAAGAGTTTTAGGCAAGAGAGATTCAGCACATAACTCTAGACGTTGTTGTTGTTATTAATTAAAATGTTTCAGGTAAGGTTCGAGAACCATGTGTCGGGCAACGCCGCATTGAACAAGGGATATTCTAGAAAATCCAAACAAAAGAACTCGTAAGTCTTTAAGTTTCATTCTTGATGAATAATGTTTATTACAAACATCCTATTTCGTTTGTGATGCAAATTAACAATTCTTGTACTACAAATTACAGAGAGAGAGTAGGGCCAAAGGATGAAGATGAGGAAGTTAGTAGAATGGAGGAGATTGATCATGGCTCTTGGGATGATCTTGAGAAAGGAAGCTTAGTTAGGTACAAAGACGATGGCTTAGAAACTTCACCAAGGGAACACAGGACTTGTTGTAAGACCACTGTCCGAGGTTGCTGCTTTGCTTTTGGTTTAAAGGAGCTTTTTGGTTTTGGCAATGATAGAAGCTATTACTCTTTGAGAGATACTTGGAGAGACGATTGATTCA
Source organism: Brassica nigra (assembly GCA_016432835.1). Taxonomy (NCBI): domain Eukaryota; kingdom Viridiplantae; phylum Streptophyta; class Magnoliopsida; order Brassicales; family Brassicaceae; genus Brassica; species Brassica nigra. The sequence goes on along the minus strand of CM028247.1, from coordinate 5,568,766 downwards.
TTTCTTTTTTTTCCTCCATTTTTGTTTTCTATTTGTAAGATTTTTGGTCACACAGGAGACATTTGATTTTGTAATCAACAACAAAATGATCCAAAGGATCAAGTTTTATATTACAAAGGATAGTATGTTCAGGGAAGCTTATACAATGATTAACAGTGCAGATAGTGCCTTAGAACAAAAAAAGTGGAATAAAAACAGAGCTTTTGGCAAAAGACAACACACAGAAAAAAACAACTCCAAAGAGTTGTAAATGGCGACTAAGAAGTTACACCGCCATTGCCAAAAGCTCTACACGAGGAAGATGAAAGGCACTACCACATACCTAAACCAGAGAACAAGGACTCCCCACAAGAACATGGTAAAAGCATAGAGAGACTAACAACTCCAAAAAAGGTCAAAACCAAACCCTAACTAGATTACCAGAACTCAGTGACAGGTCCTTAGGAACAACAACAGCTGTAGAAACAGACTCCTCTGTTTAGAAGGAACCTGCTAAAAATTTGAGAAAAAACAGCTGCTGCATCTTGGGAAAGAAACTGAGCTCTAGGTGAAATCTATGGGTTTAGCGACCAAAAGCTTTTTTTTTTCTTTTTGAACACAAGCGACCAAAAGCTAGAAGACGACTTTGACTAATACTTACTAAGGTGGTGGGATTCAGTAGAGTATATCGCACCTCCATAGATGTTCCAGAAGGGAACCCACAGTGCTGCTGCTGATTCTACCGCATCTTTGGATGTTCAACCCCAAGAGTGTGCGGCCGAGTTTTTGTATACATGCCTTGCTTTTGTCTGTAATCCCTGAGCAGCCGCCAACTGAAAGAACCTGAAGATTCAGGTGGTTGGGAGAAGATGCCAAAGCCTTGACACCGTGATCCGAGACCAAAGTGCTTGAGATGTCTAAGTCATTGACTGAGTAGCAGTTCTTGGCCACTGCGACAAGGCTCGCATCGGTGATGTTCTTGCAGCCATCAAGGTTGAGAGACTCCAACGTGCGCCCGTGGCACAAGGATATTGCGGAGACCGTGTTGTCCGAGACATTGATGCATCCGCTCAGATTCACCTTCACTAGACCAACGTTGTTGTTCTGAATCAACTCGAACACACCTGCATCCGTCACTCCATTCAATCCACAGAGTTCAACATCCTGAAGCTGGTGACAGAACTTTCCTAAGAAAGAGAGACTTGCATCTCCAAAACCAGGGCAGCAACGAATAGACAGTGAGCGCAAGGAGCTGCAGCTGGTTGATGGCAGAGGTGCTTCCGAGTTGAAGTCCTGGATTCCCAGACAGTTTGTCAAAGAGAAAGACTTCAGCTTCGAGCCGCAGTTGATGAGAAAACCCAAGAAACCAAACTGGTTGATCTTGTGGCATTCCTCAAGTTTCAAACATTCCAGCGACGATGCAGATTTGGCCAAAGCGACAAGTCCTTTGCCAGAAACAAGCAAACACTTGTTCAGAGAGACATGCTTCAGATCAGAGCAACCATTACCAATAGCTTCAAGCCCAACATCAGTCATGCCTCTGCAAGACGTTACCGAGAGAGACTTGAGTTTCTTCATCCCTTTGGCAATTCCCATCACCCAGAAGCCTTTCTCGTTCACACCTTGAAGACCATGAAGCACAAGATCAGTAACTCCCGCTCCGTAGTGTCCAAGAACGGCAAGAGACAGATCGGTCACGTTCAGCATCTGAAGCTTCACCTTGGTCAAGTAAGAACCAGCTTGCGCCAAGAGGAAAGACACCCCTTGGTCTCCAATGCGTGGGCAGCTCGTGATAGAGATAGATCTCAGATTCACACACCCCCTCGCAACAGCCCTCAACCCCTCATTGCCAACACCAGAGCACGAATCAATCGTCAGATCACTCAGATTCCCACAATTCTCAGCGATTGCAACCAAAGCCTTGTCAGTCAACCCAGGACACCGCGAAAGGTCAATCTTTTCGATCATGGGACACGACCTCGCGATCTCAGACACACCAACATCACTCACAGCAGGCAGGTTCCAGAGAGACAGAACCTTAAGAGAGGAACACCCACGAGCAACCGCTCCAAGCCCAGCATCCGTAACCTTACTCTCGAACCCACTCCCACGGATCTGAAGCTTCCCAAGCCCACCACGAGCAGACGTCCCGACAGAGATAGCAGCCAGCCTCAGATCCGTCGCCTTCTTCCCTTCCAGACTCCTAGACAGAAACCCTTCACCCTCGAGATCCTGAACAGACTCGTCCCTTGTGATGCTGCTCAGAAGGTTAAGCCAATGCTTGGAGACGCAAGCGCACGCGCTCCTCTCTTTCCCGGAAGGCAAGCGTCTGAGGATCTCAAAGAGACACTCATCAGGCAACACTTGGATCGAAGCTTGCTTCTGCTCAAACGCACTGTAAAACGACGACGACGAGGGTGCAGCAGCAGCAACGCGTAGCCTCTTGCGCGCTGGGAGGTATACGCCGGGACAGCTCCCTGGCGATAGATGCATGGATGATGATCCTCCAGTGAAAAACTCGTCATCACCTATACAAAAAAAGTAAGAGATCCATCATTTCTCTATTCTCTAAAACCCTAGAATCTAAATCCAGAAAGTTCCTCAACACCAGATCTATAAATAGAAAGTAAATCCAGATCTATAAACAGATCTATAAACATACCACTGAATCTGAAGATACCAGACATGATTCGATCAACGTTTGAAGAAACTCGACGACGAGAAACAGAGCAGAGATGCGAAGAAGACTGAGATTCATAAAACGAGAAGAACCCTAAAAAGATTAGGGAAAAAAGGACCCTAGAAGATTAGGGCAAAAAGGGTAACGAAGATTTACAGAAGGAAGAAAGAAAGATTAAAACTTTGAGAGATCTGAGAAATGCAGAAAAAATTGTGAAACTGTCTTTTAAGGGAAGGAGAAGATGTTGGGGGAGGTTACGGTGGGCGTTGATGTAGGGAATAAAAACTCTTTGGTTCAATGTATCCACGCGAGAAAGTCGGATTCTTCTCTTCCTTCTTTGTTCCTTGAACCCACCGAACTACCCCCAATTGTGTAATCTTATATTATTATTTTAATTTTCCCCCACCATGACTTAAACATTATTATAAAGGAGAGAAAATATACACGTATAAAATTTATTTCGTAAAGGTTGACAGAGAAAAGGCTGAGTACATTGAAGGAATGACAGAGAAATGTCGAATACATGCATTGTTGACCAAGTATAACATTTGAGAGAGGTCGACTTGGTTGATTTTTTTTATATATTATATTGTTTAGTTGTGGAAAACACATGACTGTTACAATGTTGTCATTGTTTATTTGAGAACAATATCAAGATATCTCGTAACGTGTTTTTTAATGATGTTATATATGGGGATAACATAAGCCTTTGTTCAAGAAAGATGTATGAGATTTGAGAATACCATAATCCAAATCCATGCTGATCTTTGTATTTGAGAAGTCCAATTTGTAAAGCTCTTCTTGGCTTTGATCTGTGAATCATTTGAATAGGTAGAATATGATATTTCTTTGAAATATATTTGTATATTCGAGGGAATTATTCAATCATAGATTTTACTGGAAAATAATTTCAGACAACATAATTCATTTCTATTCAATAATGACAACAAATTTTGCATTAATACTTGGTGTTACAGTATTAGATATGACATTAATTTTGTGCAATCAGAGAATTAATTGTCGGATTAGCTTATAAAAAACGGGAAAATTGACAAAATAATCCTCAACTTTCGAAAATAAGCCAAAATAATCTCCAACTCACAGACACGCCATTTTAACCCTCAACTTCTAGTCAAACACAAATAAATCTTGTACTTTCGTTGACCAAGCCATTTTAATCTCTTCAAAATTCAACTGTTTAGTACCGTTAGTAATATTTAACGGTTGACTTTTAATAAGACCGTAAGACCAAAATGGCTTGGTCAACAAAAATATGAGATTTTTTGATTCAAAATTTAAAAGTTAATGATTAAAATTACTTACTTAATATCTTAATTAAATTTTGTTTTCTTTTTTTTTAACAAGAAAAACTGTAGTTTATCATATCAATTAGAATGACTAGCTTAATAAAATATGTTCAAATAAGCTTAATATTCTAAAACTGAATTCAAAACTAAAAATTAAAAAAAAATATTTAAAATACAATTATAATGTAAATTCAACTATAAGTCTATAACATAAAGCAATTAAGTGCTTAAGTTCAACACAATTTAAAATAAAAAAAAACACAAAAGTTAAAGGTAAAACCCTAAACACCTTTTTGTTAGAAGTATGATCACAAAAGTTAAAAGTAAAACCCTTTACGTATTTGCTTTGTTCCTTTTTCATTTGTTTCATATATCTTCTATCGAGTATATGTGATCATACTTCTAAAAAAACGTGTTTATGGTTTTACCTTTACCTTTTATATTTATTTTTAAAATTGTGTTGAACTTAAGTACTTAATTATTTTATGTTCTATCTGAATTTACATTGTAAATTTATTTTAAATTAATTATTTTTATCAAAAAAAAATTTTTTAATTCATTTTAAAATATTATATCTAAGTTTATTTGAACATGATTTTAAGTTAGCATTCTAATCGATATGTAAATCTAAAATTTTGTTTTCAAAATAAAAAACAACAAATTTTAATTAAGATAGTTTTAGGTAAGTAATTTTAATCTTTAACTTTTAAATTTTGAACCAAAAAAATCTCATAATTTTGTTGACCAAGCCATTTTGGTCTCATTAAAAGTCAACCGTTAAATATTACTAACTGGTACTAAACGGTTGAATTTTGAAGAGATTAAAATGGCTTGATCAACGAAAGTATGAGATTTATTTGTGTTTAACTAGAAGTTGAGGGTTAAAATGGCGTGTTTGTGAGTTGGAGATTATTTTGGCTTATTTTCGAAAGTTGAGGGTTATTTTGTCAATTTTCCCTATAAAAAACCGACAGGAAGTATTCTTTATAGCTCATAATAGCTATTTTGTTTCTGAGTGAAAAGGGGATAGTCTCTCAGTCTTTCGTATTTGGTAATAGTATGTACACACTTAACTCTGAGCCCAAGAATAAGTCCAGAGGTTAATTATCATATAACCTATATTAGTTGTCTTAACCGCACTGAACCAGTTTGTTCACTAATAGCAAAAAGCCAACAAAATCTCCATTATGTATACTTGTTGTAACAGCTTAGTCACATTTAAACAATTAGCCAGTTTACTTGTCTGTCATATGCTGTTCATGTATTTAGTTGTGTATAGTTTCACTAGCTGCAGCATCATTAATCAACAAGTTATGAAACAAATAAAATAAAAAAATAAAAATGTTGGTGAGGTTTTAAAAGAAGAAAAGCAAAGAATATTATTGTTTTTAAAAGGAAACGAAAGTGATGGTTAAGGCTGACAAACCAAAAAGGTTGAATACATTGAAGGAGAGGACATTGTTCAAGTACATGCATTGTAGACACAGCCCTTTTTTCTTGGTTTGATGAAAATTGTTGACAAAGCATTGGAAAGTTTTGGGTTCTTCGAGCTTTTATTTATTTTCACATTGAAGAGAAAGAGAAAAAAAAAACATGACTGGTGACGACATGAATTATTGCTTGTTCTAAAGAATCAATCCAACTGTTGGATCTGTCGTTACATACTTTATTTAATACATCTTTAAGCAGAAAAATAATAAGTATCTTTCAAAATCAAAGGTGTGATTAGCTTCATAATAGTAACGAAGACAAGTCATAAAACAATAAATTACCTTGTGCGTGATAAATTGTATCGCTTTCTTGTTTTCTTTTCTTTTCATTCACCGTACTTGATTTTTGTTATGTGATCATTCCAAAGAGAGTGACGTAGAAGACAATGAAGAAAGTCATTTAGACAATGGTCAGACATGTACAACTTGAAAGATGATTTACTCTCTCGACAACAATTTGATTTTGAAAGGGTTTTCTTCAAAATCAGTTCACACCATTAATCATTTATACGTACATAATAAAGACTCAAAAGATGCCATCATTTAGATATTACACACATATAAGAGAAAAAGAAAAAGAGGAAAAGTAAGTTTGAAAGAGTTGCAAAATCAATCATACAAGCCCTCTTGCTCCCACACATCCACCAGAAAATCCACCATTTCCTGCCATAATCTCAATAATCATATATCAAAAACAGGTCCTAAAAATTCACATTTTGAATATATATATCTGGAAAGTTTCTCCAGAGAAAGAATGCTTACAGGAAGAGGTATTGGACGAGAGAACCGCTTGTTCATACCCAACAAGCTCTCATATGTTGCATTCCAGCTACAGAAAGAAAAAAAAATTAACTCAGGATGTTTTACACAAGAACTATGTGATATGGCTAAGGTTTATCCATAAACTATTTCTGGCAAGACCCTCATCTTCTACAGCGTAAGAAGCGCCTTAATAACTACAATGAATAAGTAATCACAAGGCACCACTCTTGTATCAACAGCCTTTCAAACGCCAAGCTATTGCCAATCTTTGGATGGCTTGCTGATGTATATGTATTGATGGAAGTATATTTGAAGAAGATACATGAATGGTGCCCACGCAATTGGTTTTCTTTTACTCATCGATCCCTGCCCTTTTATATGTATTATCCAGTTAAGAAGTTCAACTACAATGTTCAGTGGATGAGAAAGTAATGGAAGCACTGAATGATATAGCTAACAACCGAACTCATGAAATAACTGGAATCCTATTTAGGCATGTTTCTTAAGCAACAAAATGTATATACTATAATTGCATTTTAGTTATGTTTTATCTGTGAATGATTCTTGTTCTTGATAGAGAGTCCTGTGAAGAACTACTACACTGATAAAGGAATAGTGCAGATGCACAAGAGAAAAAAAAAGAAAGCTAACCATCACCAACCTTATTGTAGGTTCTCGAACTTTGGCCTTTGTTTGAGAAGATCCATTTGAAAGCCACTGTTGTCTAGTCTGGTTCCAGAGGTTCAATCCTAGCCAAGAAAAAAAAAAGAACAGACACAACACCTTTTTTAAGGGAAACGACACCACAAAGAACAAGAATGAGAATAGACATAGCAGAGAACCATGATGTAAATAAAAATAAAAAGCAATCTGAAAGTCGAAGAAATAACAAGTCATGTGGAAACAACAACGTGTGGGGAAAATTCAACTCACCGGTGTTTACAAATTCGTTGGGGTTGCTACTACTACTTGCAGCAGTAGCAGTGTTGTTAGTGAAGCTGATAGAAGAAACGCTTCTCTGTGACTGCATTGTGCTGTTATCCATATCGCAGGTGCTCGTGCTCCAGAAATCGTCTGATACGCTTGGCTTCTTCACTAGACGACCTTGAATCCTTAACCCTTTAGACGGCTCATCCACTGCAACTATAAGCGGCGGTGGTTTATTGCAGCTTCCAAAACAACCTCTGTACTGTTGCAAAACCCACAGAAACAAAAAAAAAACGCCAGTGAGAAAGACTTTTATCAGAACTGCAGAAGTATACTATGAGTAATGAGATTCAAATCACAATACTTATCCTCTAAAGATTATGAAGCAAAGTTTCATTGATGATCTTAACCAACACAATATTGATATCTAAAGCAATCTACCAATCCGAAACTAAAGAAAGGAAATGATTTACAATCATGAGAGACAAAAGATAGCAAAACTAAAACTTGAGAGATGCTTTGAATCCATATTCTTTTGCTTAAAATGCAAGCAAGAACCATATACATATGCACAGTTGCGATACTAGTAGCTAACTTAACCTAACCTAACCTACAAAAAAAAAAGGAAACAATATAGCCACAAGATCTCAAAAAATGATGGGTCAGATTTAGATATCATAAAGTTTTCAACTTTACTCAATCTTCAGAAGAAGATTCATCTCTCTTTCTCAGTCAAACACCTAACCACAGACAAAGGGCAGAAAATTACATATAAAAAAAAGAGCTTTAAGATCCAGACTCACCCCATGCAACCAAATAACTGGAAGATCCAAGAAGGAATATATTCACGGATATGCATCTATCTACAGCAACCAAAGTAGCGACCTTCTAATCAAGATCCTGATCCCAGGCAGCAGAAGTCTCACTATCCTGCCATTTCAAAATATCCAATTTTTCAATATTCGCCAGAAAAGAAAAAAAAATCAATCACTTAAATCAAAAAAAAAAAATATGGAAAATAACCTCAGAAATGGCATATTCGGGGGCAATTGAGATTAGGGTTTTGTTCAGCCACCTCCCTAGCAGCTTGATTGATTACAGAACGGAACTGTCTTCTTCTTCTTTTTGTTCTCCAACTCGTGTTCTGCGTGTGTGGTTGGTTTCTGCAAGGAATAGAAAAATTCTGTTTTTTTTTCTCACAAATAGACTTATCAGTTATTCTTTACAACTGTACTTCTATTATAAATAAATAATTTTTAATCTATGGAAAATACTTTATCTAGCTGCCATTTAAATTAAGAGACAACCAGCTCCTAAATGTGATTTTTAATCAAAAAAATTTTCCCTTTCATAATTACATTAAAATTAATTTTTCTTTAATTATAAATTTTGTTGTTGAAAATATTAGAAAGCAATAATTTCCAAAAGCTTTTCCTTTTTTTTTCTTTTTTTTTTATATTTGCTTTATTGAATATAGAAAAGAAAGATATTCGTGCATGTGACAGCCAGCCACTGTGATAGTGTGATGAGGCATATTTTTTTCCGTCAACGCACATTTTATTTCCTTTTGTTATTGTCACGATTTCATTATACAATTCGAGAATTTCCAAGCTAAGTAATCCTCTGCAGTATGAAGAGATGACGTTGTTTAGTTCCTTTTTAAGTTGATTAGTGGATGATAATAGCAAAAGATTGTATGAATAGACATAAAAGAAAAAGAAAAAAAAAAAGAAGAAGAAAAAGTAATAACGAGTGAACATGGCTATATGAATGTATTGTGTCGGCAGTGTGAATGGATAAGTTGATTTATGTCTCCATCTCAATTATTGATAATGTGAAGAAGAGTTTTCGTTAGGTGTTATCCATACGTTTGATTTAAAAGGCTAATGAACGGTCTAGACTCTTAAGAGTTATACCACTACTAGTACTAGTCTACTAGCTTTAGCCTTTTGTCTGCTCTATTCTGTAATGAATTGATTCTCAAGAGCTGCTTATATTAACAAAGAGTGATGTATACTACTTCTCTAATCTTAGTTGCTTAAGTTGGATTATAGACTAATTATATAATATTAATGATATGACATGTATATTTATATAGCTATGCTTGTATTGGTTGTGTCGAATGCAGAAGATTGCTTGATTAATCAAATTTTTAACTAACATAAATGTAAATCGATATTACACATTCTGATAGTACACGACGCAAGTGTTACATCACCTAAGTAGTGAGGATTGGAGGGAGATAATTAGATTTTTCTCCTACAACCTTTGCGTTAGTATCAGGAAAGAGCTCAGCGCCAGCAAGACTTGTTACTTCCCCGTTGCTACCAATGCTAATCGGATAACTAAGCAAATGACCCGGTAGATCGTGATCCCGAGGGTACACTTGTGCTGCGTAGAGTCCCCATAGCTCATCAGCCTTTGCATTAACCATTCTTATACACTCTTCGCTTTCGGGAAACTGAAACGTATTGGTTACAATCCGTAGATGTTCAAGCCATAGCGATATCCTAAAGCTGAAAACTTGGCCTCTCGGCCTCATTTGATTGGTAGCTAGCAGATGGTTAGGTTGGTATGCTCCCATCGCGATCTCTGAGTCTCTACCTCCATCCATAGACCTTTGGTTAATATTGGCTGATCCTATTATTATGTACTCATCATCAACTGCATAGAGATAGACACTATCTTAATGATTATTCTAAATAGGTCATGGACTTTTGGCCCGCTGCAAAAACTTAAGGTTGAATCTATCTTTTCTTGTCATCCAAGGTAGGTTTAAACTTACCAATCATCATTTTGGAGTGGACATAGATCATGAACCGACGAGATTCTTGAGCTCTTGCATAATCAGAATTAGCCTCTGGCTTTCCCGGAGGCGAATACTCTCCTGCCTTGTTAACTTCTCGGTTCCCGAGGCAGAAAAACGTTAGGTAGTCTCTAGGATCTGCATCTAAGCCTTTCTTCCTAAGAGCAATAATAATATCTGTATACATCATCTCCATAGTTCTCCTTTGCCAGTCTAGTATTGCTTGAACCGAAGCAGACCCCGGTTTACCTTCAGGCCATAAAGGAATCACTACATACACTGAAAACCTCTCACCTGCCTCGATCTTGCTCACGATCTTGAGAGAAATTTCTTTGGGAATGAGGTGTAATGCGTTGATCTCGTTTAAATTAATGTCTCTTGAGTTCCATCCAAAGGAGCTTCCTAGGAAGTATTGGTTCTCAATGTAGATAAAGTGTTTCGCTCTCCTTATGGCGTTAATGTAAGCGTCTTGTATGCTTCTTTCGATGACGTTGTTTTTTCCGGTTACAAGTCCTACGCTCGAAGCTTCACGTGGATCCTCTGAGAACCCTTCAACCGCACCGTTATCTATCGACCGGAATACTTGAACCGTCCAACCTTCTACATCGTCCGATTGTACAATTGGTAGTGGCGGAACCGTGATCTCTGATAACCGTTCCATCGATACTAGGTACCTTCTACCACTACCTGTAAGTAAGCACACCAAATTAGTTTATAATGAATTAAAGATTGAATGCTTTGAGTTTCTTTGAATGGATTTTTGTTCAAGGCTACGAGTTTTCAGACACTAGTTTATTACTTTATTGTATTTATTTACATGCAACTCTGTTTCACATTAAAAAATTAATTGGTAAGAGATATTCTAAAATTTAATTGGTAAGATATGTTCTTAAAATGTATTTGCAAACGCTAAGTTCAGACAAATCTTTTAAAGTTTAAAACGTTATAACATGTTTTTTTCTTTTGTAAAAATCATGATAAAATGTAAACTAGAAAACAAACCGTTAAAGCCTAGTTGGTATGTGTTTCAATACCTTGTTTCATCCATCTCTGTTCAAAATTGTACAAAACATCCCAAGCCGCAGGACCATCCAGCCTGCAGTGAATATCGTGCCAAGGCTCACGTGGACCGCCTTTCTTTATCGATGCGCCGTCAAAGTTGGGCTGGTGAAAGTCATTAGAGTGAACATTGTTCAAAGTACCAAACAAAGGATGCTCCTCAGTATCATACCTCCCATCACAAAGATCAATACCTCCAAGAAAACTTACTATCCTTCTCTTCGTTTTCAAACCATCCACCTCAGCATCCACCACGATGGTTTTCTGATGGTGAGTAAACATCGCAGCCACACCAAACCCTTGCACAATGCTCTCACCGTTATCAGGGTTCCGCGGACAGAGAACGCAACGCACTTTGGTGTTCTTGAAGTAATCGTAAGTTTCTTGATCATGAGTCATCATCAAACCGTCTCTCTTAAACGCTTCGTTAGACGTTCTATCGTCCCACACAAGCATTAGAACGGTCACGTTTTCTTCAGATTTCTTCTTCAGCAACTCCCCTAGCTTTAGGTTCCCTCCTGGTCTCGGCCGTTTAGGATCCCTGATCAATGTTATGTCGGGGTAGACCGACCAGCCCGTAATATATATCAAATGTTTTGCTCCCCATATCGCATCGAAAATATCTTCCCAACACCGATGATGTATGTAAATCGCTTGTCCTCCCGCAGCAGTAATGTCCGGGTACTCACCAAGAACATGAGCGTCTTGGTAAAGCGTAACCTTGCAACCTTCTCTTTGGTTGAAAAATGCGTTAGGAACTCCTTCAAAGGGCGGTGATGATATTGTTCCTTTGTTCCAATCTACGTCTTGTGTTACGCTAGTGAACTTCACACGTACATGGATTTTAGAACCTCCTTGGATCGGTCTCTTGTTCTGGTCTAAAACATCGAGCCATCGGTCTACAGGCTGTCCGGAGATGACTTCAGTGGCAGGTAAGTAAGCTCGGCCGATCAGATTTGCACTGATCGGTTCATCCTCTTTGATTGTGAATACGATTTTGGAGATTGAATGTGCCGCGTAGATATGGAATGATTGGAACCATTTTGTATGACGTCTCATCATGGTACGAGCCACCCTTGATCTGTCTAGGTCAATGGTTGCGTAGAGATGTCCTCCTAGTAAATCTGTGCATGCGGCCGCTAGTCTCTTCATTTGAGTTTGAATCTTCTTCCCCGTCGTGGGTTCCTTGTTCCCCAATAATAATGTCCCCCAAAATAATCATTGTGAGTTTTTATTTAACAAGTTAAAAAACCTTCGTCAAATATTTCGTTTTCGTTCTCGCATTTTTTATATCTAAGACATGTACTAATATATAACATGCATAATCTATTAGTAACAGAAGATGTTGAAGTTTCAAAAATATATGTATATATATTAGCATATTTATTATATATTTTTTTTTTTTTTTTTTTTTTTTTTATTATATATTTAGGTACTATAATCTTTAAAAAAATTGTAAATCATAAAAAAATACACAATACACAATGAAAATTAGTTTGTAGAGGTTTCAATCAAGCTATAGTCATATTCAAATTAGGACTATACTGATAATATATTTGGGTTACGTACCTTGCCATGGAAATTGAATCTTGCACGTTGATGCAACTTATCGATCCTGTATATCTTTACTTCAAGATTTCCATGAAGCAATAACTGTTCCGCCATATTGTTTTCACCTGCAAACTATTCTACTTTCAGTTTAAAGTATAGGTTTGAAACATTTTCGTGGAAAGTAGATTATTTCTATTTTTTGTGGATGAGTATTTTATACTATATTACTATAGAATATAATAAATAACAAACCACAAGGAACCAAAATAATCTCCCTTTTGAGGATCTTTTTGAAAATGCTCCAAACCGCTTAGCAATTATATAAAGTTAGAAACAGAATAAATATAAGGAGAATAATTGGAATTTTTAAAATGAAACCTTTGGATTAAGATTGTGGATTACTTGAGGAAACTGTTGAGATAATATGTTTACTTAAGCTAAACCTTTTCTTGTAGACCAAACCGAACACAAGATAAGTCCAGAATGGAATATTCTTCTTTTGGACATTACCTGATGACTCGTTTCTACAGTTTCTTGATGTATTATGTACAAGTTATTCCATTCCATCGCATTATTATATTCTAAATTTGTGTCTACTGAAGAGACCATTAAACAAGAAAGTCTTCATGTACAGGTAATCAGCTTTGCCCAACTTACAAAATCTTAACTTTACATTCATGAAAATGATATTTGTAATGGGTAAAAACGGAACCTTATTCTTTTTGTTTTTGACGCGATGAGACGTGGTACTCATTGGGCCTTCTTTCTGTAAGCCCAAATATAGTTTGACCTTCCAAGTCCTTCATCCATTAAGGCTAAACGAAAAAACTCCTTCCTCGTTTTTCTTATAAACAGTACATCTTGAATGTCTTCACTCTTCACTATCGAAAATTTAGATAATAATGATATGGGCTAAACCCATAGCCATATCGAGCCGCATAGACAAAACTAGTGTTTTTTTTTTGTGTTTCAAATTATATTAAGGGATATAACAATTTAAAGATACTATACTGCTAGAAGTTTGCTTATATTGCAGTGATTGCATACCGTTTCTCTTTTTGTTCAATGACTGTATACCACTTTCTAGGTTAAAATTGTTGATTTCGATTACATAGGAACATCAAAATTTTCTTTTGTTTTAAGCAATACGTTATATTGAGTTAGGGCGGCCTATAGTAGTGAGTATACGAGCCATACAGAGAAGTAAAGTATTAAAACTGGTTTTGAATCTTTTGATACTATTGATGATTATATCAGATTTATTGTTTTTATCAAAAACAATATATTAGATCTATTGTTGATTTTTTACTATCCTGGAATTTAGTTTAATTATTAAATTTTGAAAAGATATATTTTATTTCATAAAACCAAAATATTTAATTTATTAATCAAATCATAGAAGCGAGATTGCAGAACTTATAGATAAGAACATATTTAGCTGACAAAGAAAACATATTTCGAAAGTATAAAAGCAGTTGATAGAAAAAAGAAGTATAAAATCCTAGAGCATAAACAAGAGATAAAAATAGTGTTATTAAAAGGCTCAAACTATATAAAGACATTAAGGTAAATACCCTCAAAATAGACACAAATTAGCTAACTACACATGAAGATGAAAAAAGGACACAGGTCATGCACATTTGGCATGAATATGACGAAAACACCCTTCCTGCTCTCTCTCTCCATTTGTTGTAGTACTCTGACGCAGCAGGAAAGTGAACAGGTAAGTTAGGTTCAGGTTCCAGTATTCAAGGTTATAGGTCTACAGCTGGAAGACTTCTCCCTCACACGTTTTCTGTTTCTTTTTTTTAAAAAAATAATTTTTTCTTTATCATATTTCATTAAAATATTCACCAGTGTCCATCATTCTCGCTTCCTCAACTATACAGTTCTTTTTGTTGCGTATTGATAATTTCTGATTTGTTTCATTGATTATTATCATCAGCTTGTTCAATGTTAAGTGTTAAATATAAATCTTATGTAATTAAAAATAAAATGTTAATGTTTAATGATAGGTGTTAAAAATAATATTAGCTTCTAAATTAACTAGTTAACTATTATATTAGTGTGTAAATAGTATTGTAACCAGTACATATGTTATCATTTATGAATATAATAGTGAAATCTAACAAGATATTTATCTAAAACTTGGACATAAAATATAAGATTCTCTAAAACGATAAATAATATCGGGTACAATTTAAAATATCTGCTAACATAAATGTTATCTATATTGAAAACAACATCATGAATTTGCTTGTTTCTTCTTCGGCTGCGAGTCAACTCTTTAGTCGTTAACGATATAATGAGTAATTTTCATTTTAGCGGGATACATCAAACGGTAACGGTCATAAATAATGTTAGCGGTGATTTAAGTGTTATTAAAGGATAACCAATTATGTATCTCGCTACATAGGTTGTTAGCCGTTAACAATACAATGCATAATTTTTATGTTAACGGGATAAGTCAAATGTTAGTGGTAATTTAAGTGTTTTTGGACAATGAAGGTTAAAGTTACTACACTTTATAAAAATCATTGATCTAATGGATTGATAAAATATAAGTTTTTGGTTAGCAAACAAATTATCTAATGTAAGTTTTAGTATGTAAGTATAAATTTTACGACCAATCTTAAAGTTAACATATATTTTTTTAGTGGATAGGTTGATAAAATACAATAACTGAAATATTATGTAATGTTCTAAACATTGTGGTGAAAATCTATAAGTTAATATATATTTTAACGAAATCGACATAAAGAGATGTATTGATATGAAAAATTATTTTTTTTGATGATCAATGAAATATGTGAGAATTTATAATAAATGAGAACATAGAAAAAAAAAGAGATAGAGTAAAACATGAGAAGAGAAAGTAGGAGAGATAAGATACACAGCAAACAAGAAATAAACATAGGAAGAGATAGAGATAGAAAAAAAAAAGAGATTAAAATTGACTTAACGTGGAAAGGAAAGAGAGAGTTAGAAGAGTAGAACATAGGAAGAGAGAGAGAGAAAATAAATAAATAAAAAATCATTTGTCTGAAACAGAAACTGACACACGTACAGGATGTGGGGACTTATGGCAGAGGGGCAAAATAGGAATAAAATTTGAATGAAAGAAGTAAGGATAGATTGCAAAATAGAAGTCTATTTAGGTGTATTGACACCAATTTCTCTATTTTAT
This sequence comes from Brassica nigra, assembly GCA_016432835.1. NCBI lineage: Eukaryota > Viridiplantae > Streptophyta > Magnoliopsida > Brassicales > Brassicaceae > Brassica > Brassica nigra. The sequence continues at coordinate 5,553,018 of CM028247.1, read as the reverse complement.
ACCAACGCAGAAACATTGATTTTACCTCAAAACATATTTTTTCTCAAAAATTGTAGAACTGATGAAAACCAGATGTTGTGCGTCCAGTGTTTGGATGTATCTTTTATATGTCACATCATAACATATTTATTTATTTGCTTGACAGTATCACACAACTGGTGCATTAGGCATAGGTTGGTGAATTCATTTATTTAAGCCTAAGGTTAAAATAGTTGTCTGTCGTCCATAGGTTTATTACATTTAATTAATGCACAACATTTAATATGCTAAATATCCGTGGACTTTACCGCGCGACTCGACTCACCGACAGTTGCTTTTGCTCTCAGAAGACATTTATTTACAAAGATAGCAAGGTTATTCCTGATTAAACAAAAAAAAAAGGAAGCAAGGTTATTCCTCTTTGTAATTTTAAGAAGAAAATCTAGATGAATTCAGAAGAAAAAGTGTTGATCAGTATCCTAGGATTAATGATATCGTATTTTTCTAAGAGTGGTAATTCGAGGGAAAGAGCCAAAGAAGTGTGGTTTCCCTTATCCTAAAAATTGTGAACTGAGCTCATTCATTTATTTTAGAATTAATTTAGGTTTTTAAATAGCAAGACATATTTGAATAGTTGAATAACATGAGACATCATTATCAAAGAAGACTCTTTGAGTAGATGTTAGAGAAAGTAGACGAATTAATCTGATGTGCATATGATTTACAAAGCTGGGCTTCCGAATTGGCTGTTAACAATTCAATATTTTGCTTAAGGCCTTAAAGAAAAAAATCACGATCACTTGGTACTACCAGTCGTTGGCGTGGGGAAACCAAATCGACATAAGTTTTATAATAACCTAAATATTATTTACACATGACAATATAGTTAGGCCTCGAATTATTATCCGGGATAATCCAATCCGGATCCACTCTGAAAAACCGGATATCCGGAAGGGCCGAATCCGGATAGTAAAATGTTATATCCGTCAAAACCGAATCCGGATCCGGATATCTCAATTTTCTAGTCTAGATATTCGGATCCGTAATTTTGTTAATATTATTTTAAAATAGTAATATATATTTATAAAAATTAATTTTATTTATTATTTTTCATTTTATAATAGTATATATAATTTTTATATAAAATTAGTAATCTCATACATAAAAATAATTAAAACATTATATACATTTTTATTTTAAATATTTGTTAATATTTTATATATTTTAATATTATTTTTATTTATTTTAAAGTTTCAAATACGGATCCGGATATCCGCGGATATTACAATTTTAGAAGGATATCCGACACTCGGATATCGAGAACCCTGGATCCGATAAGGATAGTAAAATCATGGATCCGCGGATAAGGATCCGGATCCGATAATAAAATGTTGGATCCGTCAAACCGAATCGGATCCGGATATCTCAATTTTTAATCCGGATATCCGGATCCGTAATTTTATTAATATTATTTTAAAATAGTAATATATATTTATAAAATTAATTTTATTTATTATATTTTCATTTTATAATAGTATATATAATTTTATATTAAATTAGTAATATCATACATAAAAATAATTAAAAACATTATATACATTTTATTTTTAAATATTTGTTAATATTTTATATATTTTAATATTATTTTTATTTATTTTAAAGTTTCAAATGATCCGGATATCCACGGATATTACAATTTTAGAAGGATATCGACATCCGATCCGGATAGTAAAATCATGGATCCGCGGATAAAGATCTGGTTCCGGATACCTCGAAATTCCGAGAAAATTTTAGGAGTTTTCATTTGAATTTTTTTAAATAACCATGAGAACCTCAAATGCCGCTTTTGTTTATTGTTTTTAAAACTAAAATTTAATTATACAACAAAATTATTTTAAATATTAATATTTCCTTTGCTTTCTTTTTTTTTTTAAAAAGAATATTTCCTTTGTTTGAGAAATTCTTTGAGATTCTGATTAATAAGTGAACTTGAGTAGTTTGGAATTACAAAATTATGGATGGAATATATACTCCATGACATAGTTTCAAATAAAAAAATCCCATGGCACGGAAGGATAAATTGAGAGAGAGAAAGGAAAATAAATACTACCATAAAATGAGTAGACAGTTACGCTTAAGTAGTTGAAGGTGGAGAGATATCAGAAAGAAAAGAATCTCTCTCTCTCTCTCTGCCTGCCTTTCTGCCTTTCTGAGTTCATGTCAGAAAAACACATAGATATTAAGAACCCTAATTTATAACATCAAAAATGGTACATTCGAAGAAGTTCCGAGGTGTCCGCCAGCGTCAGTGGGGTTCTTGGGTCTCTGAGATTCGTCATCCTCTCCTGTCAGTTCTCTCTCTCTCTCTCTCTCTCTCTCTCTCTCTCTCTCTCTCTCTCTCTCTCTCTTTTTTTTATCAACCCTCTTCCTCACTCTCAAACACAAGTACAACTACTCACATGTACGTGTATATATATGTACAAACTATTTTGTAGCATACATATATAGTGTATTCACATTCATCATACATTCAACTAACTACCCTTGTTCATACATTCAAAGATTGATGGAACTCTTACGAACATGTGCTTTCGGTTAAATTGTTTTCATCAATTTCGTTCAATTAAGTAGACCACATTCATTAATCTACGCAAGTGTCAAAATGTGTTCAGTACATGAGAGTAACGGCTTTTTTGTTTTTCTTTCTTTTGGGTGTGATGGATTGTTTATATTCGTAATCTTTTGCATGCATTAGCTGATATATAAATGAAATTTAATAAATTGAAATGCATGTATGACTTTTCGATGTTCATATATCCATGCGTATTATATATATCAGTAATATTTAATCTTACTATCCTTTTTTATTTTAATAGCATTCACATTTTGTTCCCTCTTTTGCTAAAACTGTTTAAATATACTAGTAATGAATATTAGAGCATATTAGGAAAACGGTATATACCCTTTCATTAGTAATTGAAATAACCTAACTCGCAAGGAATTTGTTAAGAAATAAACACAATATATTATAAACCTTCCACAAATAAAAAAGATTACTTGCAAAAGTACTTTCATGTTATATGGTCAGCAACTTACATTATATAAAAAAACAATAAACCAACAGAGAGTTTAGCAACAAAAAAAAATCTCACATTAAATATTTAAGCACTTCATTTGATGTGTGTGTGTGTTTTAATTATATTTTTTTGATGCTTTAGTTTAGTTGTTAATGCGTAAGAGTTTATGTGGTCAGTAAGAGAAGGGTGTGGCTAGGAACATTCAAGACGGCGGAAGAAGCAGCTAAAGCCTACGACCAAGCTGCGGTTCTAATGAACGGCCAAAACGCGAAGACCAACTTTCCCGTCATCAAATCCAACGACTTAGATTCTTTAAACATCAACTCTCTGTTGAGGTCTCCGAAATCGTTATCAGAACACCTGAACGCTAAGCTAAGGAAGAACTGTAAAGACCAGACACCGTATCTGACATGTCTCCGCCTCGACAATGTCAGCTCGCACATCGGCGTCTGGCAGAAACGCGCCGGGTCGAAAACGACTCAAAACTGGGTCAAGCTTGTTGAACTTGGCGACGGCGTGAACGCACGTGCCGGTGATATGGGGATAAATAAGATGAATAATCGAGTGGACGACGTTGAGGAAGAAGAGCAGATGGCAATGCAGATGATCGAGGAGCTTCTCAACTGGACTTGTCCTGCTTCTGCATCCATTTCAGGTCTCAACTAGATATTTATTATAAAATAAGATAATAAAATTAAGGAGCTTTAGTCAAATTCATTTCGAAATTCGAATATATGTTAACCTATAGATCAAAGTAAGTACACACATACGTAGACACCTTTTCAATACATATTTGTCTGCATGTATTATGTTTACTAAGTTATAAATACTTTACTTGATTATAAAGAGTTGATCATCCTTGTTATATTCGTCGACATGAGAAAATTATATAGAAGAGACCGACAAGATATGGTAAGAAGGTACAATTGTAAGGAAGATAATTAATTGGTTGATAGAAGAAGAGGGAAAACTAAATGTGAAAGAGACTAATCACTCTTGCTAACCCATCTGCAAATTAGATTCATGTGATTCGAATGTTTAGTCCTACCTAAAGCTTTTACTATTCTTATTATCAACATGGTTATTGTGGTGTGGGTAAAATTCTCCTCTGGTCCATTTTGAATTTTTATAATGGGCGCAACTGGAATACATTTTTTGGAATAAAATTTCATGAATGCTTAATTTATTTATATCATTAGAAATGTTTATCAGTTACAATGACAAAATAGAAAAGGTTTTTCATTTTATTTCATAACATTATAAATCATTTTAGGAAAAAAATATTCCTTTGAAAAAATCATTGAAAGTTGCTTGAAATACTATAAATCGACTACCACTTTTCAAAAATATATTCAATCAAAAATAAACTAAATCAAAAATACTCCAACATTTGGGTAGAAATGACCCAAACCAAATCTAACCAAACTGACCTAACCGAACCCAAACTGATCCAAACCGAATCAAATCAAAATATATGTATAAACCATTTGGTTTGGATTAAACCAAACTGAACCATAAAAGGAAATGTTTTTCAATAAATTAATTACATATACTGATAATCTTAAAATTAATACTAGTTAACCATTTAACTTAAAAATTAACATAATTTTATACATTTTACTTCTAATTTTAAATGAATAGAATAAACACAACTAAAAATAAAATAAAAATTAGGAATCTCATATTAACGTAGAAACTAAAAAAAAACTACATCTGATATTTATAATAGGTTTGAAGATAATGATATAAAATTATTGAATATCATATATATTTTTATTGTGATGTTTGGCTTTGTATTTAAATATGAAGAAAATAATGATTTTTTATGTTTTTATATTTATATTTTTGTAACTGAAATAGAAATTTTTTTAAAAAATTAACTCGATTGAACTAAACAAACAAAACTAAATTAAACTGAACCGAACACAAATCAAACCAAATTTAAAACTGAACCAAACATAAACCAAACCAAACCAAACTAAAACTGAACCAAACTGAACACAAACTAAATTAAACTAATTTGGATTGACTTTAAATAAAGTTTTTGTAGACCTAAATAAACCAAATCGAACTGAACTTAAACCAAACCCGTAATTAAAGAGAAATTCCCACCTCTACATTTGGATTTAGGGTATAATGATATTGTACAGTGAAACCTCTATAAATTAATAACGTTGGGACTACACCAAAACTAAAAATTTTATTAATTTATAGAGATTATTAATTTATCGAGATACTAATTGAACCAAAAACTCAATTTGGAACTATGAAATTATATTAATTTATAGAGATATTAATTTATAGATTATTAATTTATAGAGGTTATACTGTATATGGTTAAGGCTAATTTGCGTTATTTAAATTTGAATGTTTTTTTTTTTGCTAGGATAAGTAGGAGTCTTTGTAAAACATTAGATGAACTATTGTCATTATAGTTTATAAAAAATTGAGGGATGATAAATGTGTTAAAAGCTAAATGAAGTGAAATGAAATCTAACAAACGCTATAAAATTCGATGTAGACATAAATAGAAAAGAATGAAAACATTCAAAAGGCAAAATATTATAAAGAAATATATTAGTGAAAGTTTCAATGAGAAGGGAAGAATTTGTTGAGGCAGCAAGGTAGACCATAAAACTCATCGTTTCGGACATCGAGATTGTATAGTCGGAACTTTTCCCACCATTTCAGCCCGCAATCTTTCTTGGCTTCATCGCTCTCACGAGACAATGTGCAATCAAGCACTATTGCTATCATTCCCGCAACCGTTGTGTGAGACATAAATATCACCCTTAACACATCTTCTAGCTGGTTTGTGTTCACATGATCGAAGAAAAACCCATATTATGAAAAGCATATGTTAAACTTTTTTTGTCTTAAAGTATCCAAGAAGATGTACTCACCCAACTGGAGTGATGATCAGACCGCCAACCTCCATTGTAGTATTCTCTAAAGTATTGTGGGATTGAAATAGCCATGAAAAAGGAAAATCCTAAGATGAATTTGGTGTTGAAGCTGTTGAGGTTGCAAAACTGTAGAAAGCTAATCCCCGCAGAAGCTACATTGCATTAGAAATGATTTTGTTTTTCAGTGAAAGCGACAAAGCATATAATATTGTACGAAAGTGTAATTTTGATGTGATGAAAAGACTTACAGACAAAACACAAGACGATGCAGTAAACGGACGCCATAATTGGTAATGGTATGGACGCGAAAAAGGCTCCAAACTTTCCTGCATTTTGATCAAAATAATTAAAATACTAAACCGAAAAATATTCACCCAAATCATTTGTACATTGGAAAAAGGTTATAACAAAAAATACCAAAAATTGAGAAAAAGAGCATGAAGGCAGCTGATATTTGTATCACTCTTCGACTTCCAATTTTAGTCATTGCCAGAAGTCCAACATTTTCTCTGAACATTAGCGTTAATCATATCATAAGCCTTAACTAGATATGATCTCATAGATAGGAGTTCTTCAAAAAAGTGTTTCAAAAAAAAAGTCTCTTTCTTTTTGAAACAGTTTTTTTTTTTGAAACGCTAAAAAAAAGAAGTCTCATAGATAGATAAAAATTTAATAATTTTTTTTTTGTTTTGAGGTAAGGTTCCTCACGTTGATGTTGTGATCCCTGAGACGCCACCAAACATGCTATTCAGTAATACTCCAACTCCCTACAAGATATTCATTCAAGTATTTATAAGACGATGAAAAAAACAATAGTTAATAAACTGTTGAAATAGAAAGTGACTAATTAAATTGTTCTTAGACTAACCAGCCAGCCAGTACCACGGCTAATAACTGATGGTGGGATCGGGGTCGCACTTCCATATCTTGCAGATGCGTAGAACAAACCCGTCGACTACAATAACATAGAACACTTGCACTCTTCATAACCATGGCAAATTAAATTTTACATTTCCTTGATTTTTGATATTCAATACTCGTTATGATTTCAAATTATCAATTTCATAACAAAAGAACAACCTCAAAGAGAGTGACGAAAGAGGCAGCCATCATCGCGAAAGAATCAGTGAAGTGGAAGGTTGGGCTTCCCCATTGGAAAGGATATGGCAAATATATCCTATCGTAGTTCACATAAAGAGAATAGAAAAAATGAATATCTAGATAGTGAAACCACCAAAATAAAACATTCAAATAGAAGAACTGACCAAGGAGTGTTGGAGATGAGACCATTACGATCTGTACGGCAACTAATTTGAGTAGTTTGAGGCTTATGGTTATATACACCACTTGATGTGAGTAGCAGAGCTAACAACCAGACCAATGGAATGCATATCATCATCCCATAACGATCACATCTTGACCCGTCCCAAATCCCTCCTTGCTTCATCTTCAGACAGCGCGGTAAATACTAAAACCCACATAGAAAAATAGACGTTTATTAATGTATGCAGGTTATGAAATAAATTCATGTGTACTGATTTTTTTTCTTTTTTAAAGAAATTTCTAGAGCTTTACCTGCGTGACAAAAACAAGTAAGATTAACCCGGGAAGTCCCACTTCAACGCACCTCGCCAACTACAAAACAAAATATTTTCACATCATATAGATCATAATATGAAGTATTCAATAATCAACCATAATTAATGAGTATGTATATATAAACAAACCAAAGGGAATCCAATTTGGTAGAGTCCTAGTCCAGCAAATGTGGCCAAAGGAGCAATTGAGAGTGGGCTTAGAAATCTAATGATCACACAATTAAAAATAGACTTTGATTTGGTGGGTGAGTCCAAATTTCAGTAAAGCAAAATAATGTTAATTATTTTACCTGGCGATATTTCTCCATACGCCTAAGAAACATACAAGAACTTGGAAACAGCCGGCGACAAGGAGAGCCCCTTGTATGCTTCTCATTGTTCTCACAAACCTCTGTTTAATTATGTGATCAAGCAGGTTATATAAGTGATCAGGTCTAGTTTGTAAGAATAAATGATGAGATTAAGGCTAATACTTACTTCAAAAGGATCAGTGTAGTGGCTGAAGCGGGTAGAGGAAATGATGGAAGTGATAGGTATGATATAGGCATAAGAAGCAGCAGCTATCACAGGCAATCGAGTTCCAAAGAAAGAATGTAATAATGTTGTTAATCCAGACACAAATAGCATTGTTTGTATAACTCTAGCCTTCTCTGCCTGAAAAATGACAAAATATATTGAAAGATAATGTTAAACATAGATCAAAAGATAGAGCAAAAAAGAAAGTAAAGTTAGACCAAACTTACATCACCACCTCCCATGAGTGGAACTAAGAGACTTGGAATAAGAACCGTGATGCCAAGACTCAACAAATAATGCTGGAAACCCAACACTACCGCTTCAACTGCAACACGATAAATAATATTATTTACACACAACATTAAAAAACTAATTTAATAAAATAATTCTTTGTTTTTTAAACATACGCCAAGGAGGAGGACTGTTGACACAATACTGAACTCCGGGAAGTTGTTCTTTCACCGGGTGGGGTTGTAACTCCACTGTCCTATTGCATCCTCCACTGTTGTTTGTGTTTCCGCCACCACCGTTGCGGTTGCCGCCACCACCGTTGTTGTTGCCTCCACCAGCGTTGTTGTTGTTGCCGCCATTTGCCATGGACGTTGTTACTTTGTATTTTCTTTATTCAAACTAAGGTATTTTCGTAGCGAGTCGAAGGGTTAAGTAATTGTAAAAAGATGGAGAAGGTGTAGAGTGAAAGGAGAAGAAGTCAAAAAGGTTTGAGTTAGAACTCCTAAGCTTTCTCCAACTATTATTTGTAAGCAAAACTATAATTTAAATTGATTAAATGAGTATATTTTTCAATTAATGTGCTAATAAATGTCTTAACAATGTCAGTTTTGATACATGGAATTTGAAATAAAAAATCCTATTGATATTTAGTAATTTATTATGACTTAAATATAAGTTTTGAAATGTTTGACTATAATTATCGAAATATTATGAACTTTGAAAAATGGCGACTATTAACGGTCGAAACGGAAATGTCAATATTCATGAATAGTACATTTGCTTCATATTTTTAACTCCAGAGTCTTTAAATCGCTGAAAGGTCAAAATTTTTTTTTTTTTTAAATACTTCAAAGTTTTTCATCCGATCAGAGAGGTGAAAATTAGTATTCTGAGGTGTCATATATGGAGTTTAATCAGCTGTGATTAACACGATTATTGTTAAAACAGTTAGAAACATGGGTGGAGAATTACGCGGTTTACTAATTATCAATTACTTAATTATGTCTTAACCCGTACGTATTACAAACAACAATACGTTGCTCTCCTAGTTTCCTCTTTGTTAACCAATAAGATTCTGCCACATCAGCAATACAAGTCCTTGCCGTATCTTTCTACCCAACGACCGATTTCTGTCTTGTCTTTTCATCTCTCTCTCTAGAATTTCCCAGCCTATTCGTCGGATCTAGAGAGAGAAAGAGAGAGACGCAACGTACCGTCGCTGAACTCTCCAGGTATGTCAAAGACGATTCAATGTATATATTCAGATGCTATGTCTCAGCTCTTTCAAAAGCTATGATGTTTTAGAGTTTTACTATGAACGTGTGTTATCTTTTTTTTTTTTTTTTTGAAATTTAACGTGTGTTATCTTGTATAACACGTTACGTATATCCATGCAGCAATGGAGAGTGAAGGAGGCCCCTTTCAAGGGATACTCAGAGATATCGAAGGTAGACGCAAATGCTACAAACAAGATTGGATTCTTGGCTTCAAAACCGGTTTAAGGTAACAACACCAATCTTTCTGTTGATTTATGTATATTAATCTTTTATGTTTGAATTTGTAAACTAACGTCACATGTTATGTTTCTCATCAGAATCTTGGCTCCTACTTGCTATATTTTCTTTGCCTCGTCTCTTCCTGTAGTTGCCTTTGGTGAGCAACTAAGTAAACACACAGGTATTATATATATAACTCCTTATTCACATGTTGCTATGTATTGAATGTCTCATAAGAGTGTTAACCTAGCTCTGATGATTAATATATAGGTGGAGCTCTGAGTGCCGTGGAGACATTAGCTTCTACTTCTCTTTGCGGAGTCATACACGCCTTCTTTGGTGGACAGCCATTGTTGATACTTGGGGTCGCAGAGCCAACCATCATGATGTATACTTATCTTTACAGTTTCTGCATTAGTAGACCTGATCTTGGTCGAGAGCTTTACCTAGCTTGGGTGGCATGGTAAACTAATAAAACAAAATCTTAATCCTTAACTCGGCATGTATCTGTTTTGATTGGTTTGCTAATATATCTGCAGGGTTTGTGTATGGACTGCAGTTTTTCTTATCCTTCTTTCGATATTCAACGCGTGCACAATCATCACAAGATTTACAAGAATCGCCGGAGAACTCTTTGGCATGTTGATTGCTGTTCTCTTTTTACAAGAAGCTATCAAGGGATTGATTAGTGAGTTTCAAGCTTCCGAGAGTGGACATCATGACGAATCAGGAGAGTCACATTTCCCCTGGGTATACACAAACGGGTTGCTTGCAGTAATTTTCTCGCTAGGTCTGTTAATCACTGCGTTAAAGAGCAGGAGAGCAAAGTCTTGGAAGTACGGTTTTGGTACGTCATTGTTTACATTAGTTTCTTGAAAGTGTGTGAATAGATATTCATTTTTGGACTGCCTAAAAAACCAACAGGGTGGCTTAGGAGTTTCATTGGAGACTATGGTGTTCCCTTAATGGTCTTGTTCTGGACTGCATTGTCTTATACGGTTCCTAGCAAAGTCCCTGAAACTGTTCCTCGGAGACTGTTCTGTCCACTTCCATGGGAGACAGCTTCGTTGTATCATTGGACTGTAATCAAGGTAAGATTCTAACTATGATTAATCCAAATGTACTTAATTATAGAATTAGTCAAAAACTTGTTTATATACAGGACATGGGGAAGGTACCAGTAATGTATATATTTGCTGGGATTATACCTGCCGTGATGATAGCTGGACTTTACTTCTTCGACCATAGTGTAGCTTCACAAATGGCACAGCAGAAGGAGTTTAATCTAAAGAACCCTTCTGCTTACCACTACGACATCTTCTTGCTTGGAATCATGGTTTGTTCTAACGTTTTTAAAAGTGATTTAAAGATATGATTTAATGGTATAACCAATTGTTATGGTGATCATTTATATAGACTTTGATATGTGGACTACTTGGACTTCCTCCTTCAAATGGTGTTATTCCTCAGGCTCCAATGCACACAAAGAGTCTTGCAATTCTCAATCGTCAGGTAATTAAAGATCAAATACATATGAGAAGAAAAAGATGGAGATCATAGTTTTATAGCCTGGCTTGTTTCTTGTTTGCAGCTGACACGCAAGAAGATGGTGAAGAGTGCAAAAGAGGGTATGAAGATGAAAGCAAGCAAATCAGAAATATATGGGAGAATGCAAACAGTGTTTATAGAGATGGAGACAAGTTCACCTCAGGTCTACTCAGTAGCTGCTGACTTGAAAAACTTGAAAGAAGTTGTGATGAGACCAGACGAAGGAGGAGATACAAAAGGAAAATTTGATCCAGATGTGCATATAGAGGCTAACTTGCCAGTTAGAGTAAACGAGCAAAGAGTGAGCAACTTGTTACAATCAGTACTAGTGGGTTTAACACTTCTTGCCGTGCCAGTCATCAAAATGATCCCAAGCTCCATTCTCTGGGGTTACTTTGCTTATATGGCTATAGACAGTCTCCCTGGAAACCAGTTCTGGGAGAGACTGTTGCTTCTCTTCATCCCTCAAAGCAGACTCTTCAAGTTAGTTAAAAGCTGTGTTTCTTTTTCTTTAAAGAGAGAAAGGTTTCTCAATTCACTGTTTTGGTTTTATCTAATGCAGAGTCTTGGAAGGAGTACACGCTTCGTTTGTGGAGTTGGTACCATATAAAGTGATTGTGATGTTCACACTGTTCCAGCTGGTTTACTTTCTCTTGTGTTATGGCATGACATGGATTCCTATGGCTGGAATATTTTTCCCGGCGTTATTCTTCCTACTCATAAGTATAAGAGAACACTTGCTCCCCAAGCTATTTGATCCGCAACACCTTCAAGTGCTAGATGCTGCTGACTATGAAGAAATAGTAGCTACACCTATACAACACCCAAGTTTTGCATACCGGGTAAAGCTCTTCTGTTTTATTTTTTAATATATTTTCTGGTGTGACTTTCTGTCAACAAGTGTGTGATGCATTTAAACCATTATTTGTGAGCAGAAACTGGGATCTTCTCGTCATTTATCAGAAGGTGAAGAAGAGGATGAGTTCCATGACGCAGAGATATTGGACGAGATGACTACTAGTAGAGGAGAAATCAGGATCCGAACCATAAGTTTCAAGGAGGTAATAATAATAATAAAAAAAATCATGTCTATTCCTTATAAGTTTTCTAATTTGATTCACTAATGCAAGAAAATGTTTCTGTTTCAGGCGCGCCTTGATTCTGAAGGAAGGCGTGTAACCTTTGAGCCTCATTAAAACACACAATCCTTTTTTTTTTTTGTATACAAATGCATCTGTGTCATTTATAGAGAAAAAAATATGTTTTCATCAGTTATAAAAACCTTTTTCGTATGTCTTCAAATCTTGGCTATTACATTCAAACTATCTAGCACTTGTTGCATACACGAACGTTTCTTCAGGTCTTCCTCAAGGCATTGTTATATTGTCTTGCACATATACATCCCCTCTTCAAGAGGATAACTATTCTCTAACTGCAAACTGTTTAAGTTAGTAAGGAGCGACAAATTAGTAACGCCAAAGGTAGATTAATCAGTAAGGCCAAAAGTAGATTAATGCTGGCTCTTGTAAGTCCCATACAGAACGAAAACAAGACCCACTCCAACTTTTGTTTATGGCTGGAAATTAACCTCTATATTCATAAATCACATTCATATCTTCTGCTGCTAGATTATAATGATTAAAAGTGAATATGTTTAAGACTTCGGACAGTTCCTTAAAGATGCCACTTCAAAACATTTTTTACATGAATCATATATAGTAATGCTTTGCACGGGTCATGGTGAATAAGTATTATGAGGTAGACGGGGATAAGATAAGGTATTATATTAAATAGACTTGTCAGTAGAAAACGATATGAACTTTTATTTGAAGACATTTCCATGTGAGTCACATTAGTACAGGAGGGTCGGACATGAATAATTAATGGATTAATTAACAAACAAACAAAAGAAGAGACAATTCTGAATTCAATGTGAGTAACTTCCTTCTATTATTTTCTCTCAATTGCCAACTATTATTTTTGCTGATTATTTAGACAGTTTTTCCTGTTGTTCTGAGCATACTAAAGAAGCTTTTGGAAAACCTTTTTCATTTGCGTGATCAAAAGCTCAAATGGTTTAAGATTCTCGCTTTAACAAAAAAAGCAAGATCTCATGTCGGCAAGGTGACTTTGTGTGTAACATAACAGGCGTTTTTTGAGTTAGTCTAGGTGCCTTTAGGTTCGAACTTAGTCCACCGGCCGACTAAGATAACCACATATTCAATTATTGGCTGTTAAAAACTCTACTCAAAGAAAAAAAAAACAGTTTCTCACAGATTAAAGCTATCAAATGGTGTTAGCTCAACTAGAAAAACATTATAGACAAAACTAAGAAATTAAGTGATTGAGTGAGTTTGAGACGAAATTAATATTATATGTTGTGGTCTTATATTATAAATTTTGATGTAAACCTTCTAATTAATTAAAAATAATATTTAAAGCTATCTGTTACATTGTTTAACTTTCTTTCTTTTTTTGAACTGAAACATTTGAACTAACACAATTGTAGGTTCATTGTTCTATTATAGCATTAATCATATGCATATAATAACGGACCTCAAATGTTTTGTCTTTACAATGTGATGATTAACCTAATAATACTAAAAGGTTAGTTAAGCTTGTGCGTGTATGGAGTGATGAGGCCAATGGGCCCGTAGAAGAGTAAAAGAAGTGTACAAGGAGGAGGAAACAGATGCATGATCCTGCCTTTTGCACGTCTCTTGTCGCGCTCTCTTCTTTCTTTTATACGGGCCCGACCCACTCGTTCGTTACCTACCGGCCCCACCCACGTTTCCGACGGTTTCTCGTCCCTTCATTGTATATCAAACAGCGATCATGGTTCGTTCGAATTTTTCTCTCAGTTTCCTAATCAATATTTACTGCTGGCTAATAACTAAAATACCATTAACCATAAAAGTAACTTGCATACAATTTATATAAATTTGTGTAACAACTGAAAAAAGTTCAGAAGGTCATACAGTTGAAAACTAATTAATATGTCGTGGTTTATGCTTATTTTACTCTGGATCACATAGAGAAATACATTTCTTTACTATTAGAAATGGCACACCCTTTATTGAGCTGATAAACATGAGAATAAGACGCAATTCTGAATTTCTGAGGCCGTCTCTCTGGCCAACTTTGGAAACCGTATTCCTAGCCAGCAGTGAACGGTGCCCTTCATAGCCTACACATTTCTCATTTCTATAATTAAAAAATACAGCCAAGAAACAGTAAGAAAAAACGCACGAAGAGCCAAATCAAAGAAGACAAAAGACTTAAAAATATCTTTTAAAAAGAAGGAAATAAAACTCTTTTTAACTTTGTTTTTGGTGTAACACATGCCACGCCACGATATACGATTCTCCTCGTAGTATCTCCACCGATAATTCTATCAAAACGACAAAAAGATTAGCCTTATCACAGTTATCATAATTAATCAGACATGTCACATAGATTCAAACGTAAAGATTGCTAAAATATATATATCAATTATTTTCAAAATCTTACAAAAAAAAAATTATTTAACCAGATTAAAAAATTATTTTATCCACGTGCTTGCGATTCCCTTGGATTTAACCAGATTAAAAAATTTTGAACGGATCTTATCGTCAAGTGGCAGTAGACAAACCTGAGATGCTAACACGTTTCAGGTTAATCCTCCTACTATGCGAAACTAAATCACATTGTTTTGTTCACCTAACACGGATATGGATCCATGCTTTAGGATCTATTTGAATGTCGTGGAAAAAAGTTCATTTGTGGACTTGCGATTTCCTTGGATTCAACCATGTAAAAAAATTATTTTACAAAAAAAATAAAATTATTTTCAAAATCTTAGACTCAAGTGTTAACATGTGTTAATGGCATGTGGATAAGAGATTGTCGCATAATCACGTTTAGTGTTTTTTGTTCTTTGCTTGTGGTCGTCTGTCTTCCCCAGTCAGTCACCGCCTCACCATGACATGACTATATATAATTATAAAATAGTACTAGCATTAAAGACTAAAACTAAAACTTTTATATCAATAAGGTTCCAAATCTATGGAAAGCAGTAAGGTCAGTATCCCACGTGGGGCACGCGAACTCTACATCAGTAGGCAGTGGCATGGCACACACTCGTAATATATAGAAATCTCCAAGGGCACTTTAATAGCATTAGCTCCTTATAAGCAACCTCAACTCTCTTTGTTAATTACTTTCCACACTAACACTTTATCTCTTTTCTCTCTTCCAAGTGATCCCTTACAATGGGAGGCGTCACCGTCGTGTCTCTCGTCCTTCTTCTCATTTCCACCGCTCATTCCGCCGTTGTCCCCTTCCGTGACGGTAAGCTTCTTTAACACTTATATTTACACAATTATAACATTTCAGATTTACTATTATAAATAAAAATAGCAAAAAAATTTGAAGAAAAAACTCGAATTGTTTCTATATTTATTACACAATAGTACTGAAACGTAGTTATTTTAATATATTCTTTGTGAGCGGATGGTAGAATTACAAATTTAACCCTGTTTCTGACACAAAACACACCGCTGTAAAGTTCTTGGACCATTTTCAATCAATGAAGTTTAGCGGGCCCACCAAGGAAGCTAAACCATGTTATTACACAGGCCCAGTTAGGCTGTCTCTCAGACACACCTCACGTGCCTATATCTTCCTTTTTTTTCTTTAAATTAATCATTTTAAATTACTAACACTGTAAAGGGCAATATGGTAATCCACAGGGATGTTACCGAACGGGGACTTCGAGCTAGGACCAAAACCATCGGACTTGAAAGGAACCGAAGTAATAAACAAGATGGCAATCCCGAACTGGGAAGTCACGGGATTCGTCGAGTACATAGGCTCAGGACACAAACAAGGAGACATGCTTCTCGTCGTCCCCGCCGGAAAATTCGCAGTCCGGCTCGGTAACGAAGCGTCCATCAAACAGAGACTCAAAGTGGTGAAAGGAATGTACTACTCGCTCACTTTCAGCGCCGCGAGGACGTGCGCTCAAGACGAACGTCTCAACATCTCCGTGGCGCCTGACTCCGGCGTCATTCCGGTGCAGACGGTGTACAGTAGCAGCGGGTGGGATCTATACGCTTGGGCGTTTCAGGCGGAGAGCGAGGTCGCTGATGTGGTGATTCATAATCCAGGTGAAGAAGAGGATCCAGCTTGTGGTCCACTCATTGATGGTGTTGCCATGAGAGCTCTTTACCCTCCCCGACCAACAAACAGTAAGTGGTTACTTCGTTTACTCTGTTTTTAACAGTTCTTGAACATGTGTTAATCATGTTCTTAAGTATGTGTTTTAGAGGACGTTAAGTATGTGTTTTAGAGGATTAGCAACTGAATTATTGATTAACTTTATATATATTTACATTTATATAAGATATTTTAGTTTATTATTCGCCCTTGTGAATCATTGATTCATTTTTATATGTTTTACTGTATTATTGATTTATTTTATATATATTTTACATTTTATATAAAATATTATAGCACATTTTGATTTTACATTACAGCTTCTATGTTTTGATTTAAACAGAGAACATTTTGAAAAACGGAGGATTTGAAGAAGGTCCACTAGTACTACCAGGCTCAACCACAGGAGTTTTGATCCCACCGTTCATAGAAGACGACCACTCTCCTCTACCAGGTTGGATGGTGGAGTCTCTCAAGGCCGTCAAGTACGTAGACAAAGAACACTTCTCAATCCCACAAGGTCGCCGAGCCATCGAGCTAGTAGCGGGCAAAGAGAGCGCCATCGCTCAAGTGGCTAGGACCATCATTGGGAAGACTTACGTCCTTTCGTTTGCTGTTGGAGATGCTAACAACGCTTGCAAAGGATCGATGGTGGTCGAGGCTTTCGCGGGGAGAGATACGCTTAAGGTACCTTACGAGTCTCGTGGCACGGGAGGGTTCAAACGAGCTTCTATCAGGTTTGTGGCGGTTTCGACCAGAACTAGAGTCATGTTCTACAGCACTTTCTATGCCATGAGGAGCGATGATTTCTCGTCTCTGTGTGGGCCTGTGATTGACGATGTTAAGCTCTTAAGCGTTCGTATGCGGTAGATGAATGAATTATTATTATTACAAGAAATGAAAGTGTGTGGGGTTTTATTATCAAAAAAAAAAAACTGTCTTTTGGTGTGTTTTGATTTTTATTCAAAAGATATGTAAAAGGTGACGTTTTGTTTAGGGTTATATATGTATTTTCTTGTATGAGAAGGCAAATGAAGGTTGCCATTTATAGAAAGTTGTCTACAAACTTGCAAAAACAAAAGTCAGTAACATCAAGTTGATTGCCATTAATTAGGAGAAACTTCTCTCAATAGTAATTCTCCAATTTGCAAAAGAGGAAGTTTAGCATGCAAGTTGGTTCAACCAACATAAAGGGTTAGCATATAGCATTACAATCATCTTTATGAGAAACATACCAAAAGGGTAACCACTACGCTAACTCATAAGGAGGAGACTGAAGAGCACTCAAAATCTGTTTACTCGTTGAGGAAATGTACTCTGACAGCCGTGACCACACCTCCTCCTGAGCGTTCAAGTTCACAAAGAACACTGTCTCCTTGCTTCAGCTTGTACTTTCGACATATAGTAGCCCAGCCACTGAAACAAGGGCAACCTCCGTAGATCTTAGTGAGTGCCTCGATTTTTTCGTTGGGAAGGAGGTAATGCATGGGTGAATAATGGGGACCAAACTGCAAGCCATACTTCTCAGTCACCAGATGGCTCACATACTAGACAGGGAAAAAAAGACAAGTCTTAGCTTAAAAGGCAACAAAACATAAAACTCAAAACTGTCTGCAAAGAAACTAAAAAAAAAGGCTGTTTTCATTACCAGAACATCGTTTTGTTTACCCAGCGTCTTCACAAAGAAAGGGTTACTCGGATTTAAGAGGTACTGCTCAGGATTTTTGACAAGAGCATCGGCCTGTCTCGCTCCACTTGCTGAACAAATAGAACCGAACTTAAAGGAATAGTTTTGACTCTGAGAAACGTGAATATGATTCGTTCTACATGAATAGTCTTTACCAGGGGCAGGAGCAGGGGGAGGGGCAGGGGCAGAGGCAGAGGCAGGGGTTTCCAATGGAGAATTCTGGGGCTTGGGAATAACCACCTCAGCTTCGAGAGGTGCTGAAGTGATCTCTTTCAAGTGGTACGAATCTTGTTTATAGATTCGCACTTCAATGAACATTGTATCTTTGTGTGTGAAGAGCAAGACATCATTTGCACCTAAGAAGTTATCATTCACAAACTCATCCCAATCTTCTTCTTCCATAAACAGACCATTCTTGTCTCTCTGGAGCCAGAGTTGCCAAGAATTTCCCCAACGAACACTTAACACCACTCTGTGTTCAAAAGCACCAGGCGTGTTTCTCACAAACTCTTCCGGAATAATCCTCTTCAAAAATACAACAGATCAGAACAGTTGACAACAGCAACAAAGAATACTGACAATTAAAAAAAAAGAAACATTGAGAGTATAAGCTATAACTTTCCAAAGGAAGAGCTTTGCTTTGTAGTTTAAGCAAATGCATAGAAAATCACGAGAAGGACTTAATCCAGCACTAGCAGAAAGAAACATGAGCTAAAAGGCAATGAACCTCTGTAATGTAGCCAACCAATAATTTAAAAAAAAAAAAAAAAGAGAGCACAGAATAAAGATATAAAAGCATTACAACAACAAACGAATAATACTCCCCTTGGTGAGATATCAAAATCTCGTCAAAGTTTCTTGAAAGATAGAAAGATCTGAGCTTTTTCGAACAACAACCAAAGAACAATAATAATACTAAAGTAAATTTGTCATAGAAAGGGGTAAAACCAAAACATGAAAGGATGATTACATCTTACTCTACTAGTCTACTAGCAACAACACTGAAAGCAAAGGAAAGAAGCAACTCGACAGAGGATGTACTTAAGCTAAACTGACTTCAATGGAAAGAGTAACAGTGAGTACAAAACAGAGTAGCGAGTTACCATGGAATTAGAACTCCAAGTTTCTCCCAAAGACAAAGACTTGCAGAAGCGAGGCTTTGTCACATCATCCTGTAGCATATTATAAACACTCTTTCCCGACATTTTCTTTGTTTTCCGATCTGCCCTGTAATCAACGCATCTAAGTAATGATGAAGATGACTTGCATCATGCGTAATATAATCAAAGCAACACAGTAAACTGAGAAAAAAAAAACATTTTAAAAAAAATGTGTACGGTCAATCGAGGAAGATCCCTAGGTTGGTGGAATGGGGGAATAACAGTGTTTATTTTCAGATGAAACAAAAAAACAAAGAAATGCGTAAAACGCAAGTAATAATTAGCTTAAAAAGCAATGTAGCCGGAGTGTGAAACGCACGTACCGTCACTGTAGAAGAATCGTTGCCTTCGCTGCAACCTTGCTATTCTCCTCTACTGGGTCCGTTTCAAGTCTCTTTGCAAGCTGGAGGATAGAGAAAACGCATCAATAAACATGCCAAATTTGTACTCTCACACTTCTGAAAAGAGTTTTGACCAGTACGGAAAAGTTACTGGGCCTCAATAAAAGTGAGCCTTAATAAGTCGGAATCAATTAATTGAAGAAAGAAAAACACACACAATTGTCGAACAAAACTTAGCTCATCTGTCTGTCTATAGAAATACATCAGAGAAACAAATTCAATTCAGTAAAAATATTAAATTGTTCTAAGCAATACAAAAAAACAGATGCATGGTTATGCCATTGCCATGTCCCCAAAACAGGGACATCACTTGCTGCTTCTTATTCCGCAGTATCCAAGACGGGAGAAGAACTGAATAGATACCGAAGGAGAGGAGCCACCACTGCTACACTTAAACTATTTCCAAGCATTGCATATCTGCACAATAAAACAGGAGTTCATGAGTTTCACAGTGTAATCATTATTCTTGTGTGTTTTAACATTTCCACAAACACCAGGTAGTGAGATGTAAAGGGTGTTTTCAGATTAAATTCTATGCCAGGATCAATCAAAACGGTGCCTCTTTTATACTTAGATGCACATAATCTATTTAAATG
Organism: Brassica nigra; assembly: GCA_016432835.1. Lineage (NCBI taxonomy): Eukaryota > Viridiplantae > Streptophyta > Magnoliopsida > Brassicales > Brassicaceae > Brassica > Brassica nigra. Next base: position 5,532,627 of record CM028247.1, on the reverse strand, counting down.
GTGTTTTACCTCTGTCGAAGGCTTATCTGCTTTGGGAACTCAAAGTCTTCAGGGAACGAGTGAAAGTTCGCTACCTAATCAAAATAGAAACCAAACATCATCTTCCACTGGAATAAAGCTTATCACTCTTTTCAGTGAGGTACTGATAATAAAAACAAAAAGGACGGTGCTTAACCACCTCTCTTGGGGTGAAGTATCTAAGCCGTTGCTGTTTCAAACAAGATTCCTTCCCCTTGACTTTTGGCTGCGTGGTTATGGATTATTCACGGATAAGCAGTAGCGAATTAGAGGAAAACAATATTGTAAAACTCAATGGAAGGAAGAACATTACCTGGACAGTTGCCAAGAGGGAACCAGTGCCCTTCACGTATCGGTAATAACTCTTTGTGAAACAACAGCATCTCTTCGAATCAGGGTATACAATGTCTACAAGGAAATATAAAACAGAGAGTTGACCGATTTCATATGAGCAGAACAAGTAAACGGTATATTTGTAAGAAAGAAGACGAGATCATAAAAGGATACCCATTGCGTTTCCCCATCTCTCCACCAAACTTAATGGAACTAGATATTGACGTACAGAGTCTGAGACAGTATCTTCTTCCTGTCCATCACAATCTCTTGATCCATTCTCAGACTCGTCAAAACCACTTGGCTCGATGTTTACTTGTGCTGTCGAGTCAAGAAACTTCTCTACTGGTTCGCAAGACTGAAGTAAGTTTTCGGATCCTTCTTCTCCTTGACATTTTCCAAACTCCACCTGATCATCACGCCCATATAACGGGCCTGGAGACCAGAGTAGCTTGTTGTTATTGTGCTGAGATTGAAACGACAGAGGCTTTCGTTTGGCCTACAAAGTAACGAAGATGAAATGATTTCAACGCTCATGAGATGCTTTAACCAAAAGCAAAAAAAAAAAAAAAAAAGCCTGAAAAAAGAGAACCATAGATAACTAAGGAGGGAAAGACCAACGCATACATTATATTTTATATATCAACTATTTATAAGTAGGAGAAGCCATGAGAAGCAAAGAGAAACAGAGATGTATCAAATGCATTACATAATGGAAAGGCAAAGAGAAAGTACCAGACAAAAGTAACGTGGTCTTGAATACGGCACACCAAACTGCAACGGACTCAGAATAAACTCTTGAGTGACATAATTCGATTTTGTCAACGTATCAATCATTTCCATATGGGTATCCGAAGTCTGCACCAACAAACACCCCCAATAAGTAAAACAGATATCGAAAATCCGAAGAAAATGATTGAGAATAAGTATAAATGACTAAACACAAACCTCAAAACCAACAACATTCTCTACAAATAACATTCGTGGGGGAGTAGATGTATGAGGTATAAGCTCGAGAATCTTAAGAAAGGAAGACGCACGAGCATCACCGGAGTGTTTCTGAAGGCCTAACCATCAAAACTGTTGTTAGCTAGAGAAAAGCGAGTCAAGTGATAGAATAAAAGGAAGACAGGGTGAGTCACCTTGCCTAGTATAAGGCTGACAAGGAGGAGAAAGAAGCCAAGCATCTGCATTATACCTATCTAGGTCAGCAGCAGTGAGGCTCTGAATATTCCCCTGTGAACATAACAGAGCAGCAATGGAACGGTTTCAATTGAGATGAACTTTAAGTCATACAACTAGCAACAAGTAGAAAGTTTCAAGCTTGCAATTGAGTAATCTCATATATGAGCAATTAAAGCAGCAGCAGCTTCAAAGGTTTCAAATGAATTGCAAAAGTTTGTCTCTTTAGTTATTCTACCTGATGGGGACGATGTCCGAAGTTATGCTGATAAACATCATTGGCAACGTCATTGATCTCAAACGCTTCTACTACTTCTGCCACCACTCCCGACGCCATCAAAGAGTATCTCTACAAAAAACAGAGATTAGGATTTCAGTATCAGCGTATGAGTGGAGAGATAAAGAGGAGAGAGTGTGTTACCATTCCACCGATTCCACTGTAGAACTCGAGAACTCGCCATGGCTGCTTCTCATCGACTCTGTCCGCCATGGATTGTCTTCTTCTTCTGCCCTAACCAGCTTATTTGGGAATTGTAATTTCTTCTCTTTTGTTGGGTTTATGTTCGGTTTACTACTACAACCATACCATCCTTTCTTTCGGTTTACTATTGTAACCATGGTTTAATTAAAACCAAATATTTTAAAATTACCACGTACGTACATAAAAGAGATTGATTTATAAATTATAACCAAGTATTTATATACTTCTGCTTAAACTAAATAAGTTTGTGTTAAATTTTAGAATCAAAAAGTTAAAATTAATGAAAACAAGAAATGCATTTTATCATTAGATATAATAAACTTTAGTACTTTTATTAATTTATTTTTTTTTAAATGTTATATGGTATCAGTGCAGTGGATTAGGTTCACATGTATTTCAAGTGGATTTTTTATTTATAAAATGGGATATGTTTCTGTGCAGAAAAGCTTTATCGTCAAAATATATGAGCTTTAAATATTCTGATCATGCCTATGCCTTGGTTTTAATAGAGTTAAACATGCATTCTTCGGTCTTTGATTGTCCAAATTATTCTTGCTTGTCCTCTGATTTAGTCTCTCTTACTCTCTTTTTAGTGTGATTTGGTCTTTGGTTTCTTTTTCTGGAACAAAGGTCTCTTAGTTCAAAAACAGCTCCAACTGGACTTTTATCTGAGTTCCTTATTATAAAAGTAAAGTAGAGACAATAAAAACGATTCTAGAAGAATAATTTTAAAGATTCATTAGAGATTCATGAAGACACATTCTTAGTGATTTATTTGTTTTAGACTAAATTTAAAACATACAGATGAACTAATACTACAAATACAAATATGATAAATGAATAGTTAATTCCATCACTGGAAATGTTCTAGGTATCCTTGCGCGAGATTGATCATATTACTTGTAAAATAAAATGTAGCTTCCCAAATAATATACGTGGAAATATGGGATAAATAGACATTCAGATGATGATAGATAGATAAGTGATGCATGGAAGCATTTCCCAAAGAGAATCGAATTCGAATAGATTCTCTCTCTTTTCTTTGGTGGTTCGTCAGTCTTTTCTTTACCATTCCCCGAGACAATGTGGTGGGTTTACTAATTATTAAGTATGATTCTTACATATTCTTTTTTTTTAGGACTAATTCTTACATATTCTCCTTCTTCCCGTTTTATTTTCTTTCTTCTATATATATTATATACTTGTTTATAATCACCCACTGTTTTCTACAATTTCGAGTTAGATTTTACGTGGACTTATGGATAAGGCATTGGCCTCGTATGCAAACAATTGTACAAGTATGTTGCAAGTTCAAAAAAGAAAAGGTGTGTTGTGGCTTTGATCCACGACCCACGTTACTATAAGCACTTTTGAAATTAGTATACAAAAGACTTGTTTTAAGGTGAATCAATTACAGGTAATAGACTTACGATAAATAATTCAAGTACAAACAAATAAATAATATTTCGTGAGTGAGTATTTTTGGGGTATCTCAAATCTCAAAAGGTTTAAGTATATATTTTCGGCATTTTTAATTTATTAGATTTTACTTGTCTTTGTAGCAACAAAAGTAATTCAACTGTAGCAAAATGGAATTTAAGAACTACAATGTCAATGTGACACTGACACCTAGAAACGGTAAATAATTTCATATTTCTTAATATCCATATAATTTTGATTATATTTGAGAATTTATATTAAAAGTTATGAATCATTCGTGGGATTCCACATGTACCTCACTGTGGTTCTTTTGTCTTATTATCTTACAACTGACCTTTACTTTAGAGAGACATATTTACTTTCCAATAATAAGATTCTCTTATATTTGAAGGATGGAGAATGAATTTTATGATATACAGTGTACACAGATGAAAAGGTGAAATGACGGTAAAAAAAGCAACGATTGCAGTGTACCATAAGCGACAATGTATAAGTATAACTGGTAAACTGGTTTAAATGGAACGGAATTAACAAAGTATACGAGATTGTACTCGTAGATAAATTCAAATGACACAGAGATGGTCAAGATTAAAACCTCGGAGACTATACCTTTACCATTCAAATATTCTTGTTTTCTTTAAACCAAGCTTTAGATGATGTTTTCCTTGGGTTTTGTTTGAGAATCACGAACAAGTTCTATCTATACACGACAAATTCAGTACTATCGTATTGGAAGAAACATTCAAACTTAAAAGACTAAATTAAAGAAGATAGAAGTAATATTCCTTTAAATATTTAATTTTTTACGGTTAAGGGAACGGATACGTTCCTTGAAACTGTTGCCATGCAACTTTTGCTTTAGCTGCCTCTGATTTTTTTCTTCTGACTGCATCCTTTTTGCCCCTGACACGCACGAGATCATATTATGTACCCATGTATTTAAGTTGAATTGGTGGAATTTTACGGTATATGCTGCAAACATTGTCTAAAATAATAACAATGATGATAATAATAAGCTGAAAACACATCTTTTTCTTACCATGTTTTAGTTTTATGAAAAGGAGAATTTGTTGAGAAAAACATAATAAATGATTAAATAGGTTAGGTTATGAGCTTATAGATGAACATATTGAATAATTAAACTATAAAAGTGTGTATATATATATAGATTTTTAAGCCCTGGGAGTATTTATACCACAGTGACGACCAAATAGATCAGGTTGATGACTAATGTAGTGATTTATATGCAAACACACATCTGTCCAACGATGTGAATATTGAATTTGGCAATATTTATTAGCTTTTGTGATGCAGAAGCATAACGAAAACGGCTGATATTGGAAGCTTTAACCATGTTGTTTTAACTTCTTTTCTTTGTTTAGAATAGTGGGGTCTAAAAATGATAGAAAATTTTAAAGTCCTCGAAATGTATAGATAATTTTGTTTCTTTTGGGAAAACGTAGTTTACGTTAAAGGAAATGCATTAAAGCTGAAACAAAAATGAGAAAGTAAAAACCAATTGAAACCCTAATTTTACTTCAAAAAAAGTTCCCGGTTGTTAAAGACAGAGCCTTGTGCTTTGTCGATATATATATACGAGGGAGTCCAACATCACATTTATATGCTCTAGCACCAAAATCTCATCTACTCTCTTCTCTTTCCTTAATTATTTACAACTAACATTCCCCAGGTAATCATATCAAATACTATAAAAGGTTACATTTGTGTGTGTATATAAGCCTCTAATTTTATGTAATTATATTTTCTCTATGGGGTCGTAGAAGAAGATGAATAGGCCAGGAGACTGGAACTGCCGATTGTGTAGCCACCTCAACTTCCAGAGAAGGGATTCATGCCAACGTTGCAGAGAGCCAAGAACCAGCGGCATTACCGATTTGGTCGGCGGTTTCACAAGCCGTCCAATCAGTAGCTCTTTTGTTTTCAACACCGGGCCTGACGTGAGACCAGCACTAGTAGAAAAAAACGCTATAGCCACGTTTTTTTTCGTGGCTATGAGCTAAATTTCGTAGCTATATGACGAGTTAGCCACAAAATGCCACGGAAAAGAAAACGTGGGTATATGATCGTAGCAAATTTGGGCCGTGTCAAAATCGTAGCAAACAATGCCACGGTTTGGTACGAAAATTTTCGTAGCAAAAATGCTATGAATCAGCCACGATCAAATTCGTATCTAATTGCTACGAAATGAAAGATGGCAAATTCGTGGCTATCTGAAAAAAAAAATTAAAAAAAAAATGACAATATCGATTTTTTATATTAAAATTATTATTTTATATATTACACAAAATACACATATATATACATAAATATAAAGATAAATACATATATACACACAAATACATCATTATCTATACGGGTACAGAGTTCTTCCGAGAGCGTCACCGCTTCGCACCTCCACTGCCGCATCTTCACCATCATCTCCGTTGTGTTTCCTTCGTCACACCACCAGCTCCGGCGTGTCTGTTCCGTCACATCATCACCTCCGGAGCGTCTTCTCTGTCACACCATCAGCTCCGGCGTTTCCTCCGTCGCCCACCACCACCGGCGTATCTTCTCCTTCTTCTTCCCGTTTCACCTCTTCTCCTTCTCAGATCTGTAAACAAAACAAAAAAAAAATTAGAAATAGCTTAAGGAGATGTAGAAAGAGATTAGGAAGAGGATGAAACACTTGCTTCTTCACAAAAGATGAAGAAAGAGGATGAAACACAGAGTCATGAAATCGTCTTGGTCTCCACGACAATTGCGACTGATGCCAACGACGGCAGGCTTGAATAGAGGTTGAGCAGGGATGGGCATGAAGATGACTGGAGATTGAGCAAGGGAGGAGATGGTGGCAAAAGAGATAAGTTGAGATTGAGAATAAGATAAAGAGAGAAGTTGGCTTTCAAGATCTGTTCTCGGTTTCTCCGTGGAAAGAAGAAGAAGCGAAGAGAGAAGTTGAGATTGATTTCCACCGTTAGATTTTACTTTAATCAATGGCTACAATTGATCTGACACAATCCTTGCCATTAGCTATCAGCCAATGAAAAAACAGTTTTATTCTTTTAAAATTTGCTTGTTATTTGGTATTGTACTTTGCTTTTGATTCTTATATTTGAACGTAAAGTTTAAGGATAAAACTTTATAATATATAGTTTTGAATTTTGAAGTATTTTCACATATAATTGAATAAAGTTTGTGGTTAAGTTTGTTTTGTAAAATGATTATTGTAATTGTATACGTAAATTTTTAGTGTTTGGATATTGAAGTTTGGATTCTGGTCTTTGAAGTTAAGGGATTAAATTTTAAGATTATAATTAATGTTTGAGATTTAAGTGTGTGGTTTGGAATATAGTGTTTGAAGTGTATATTTAAGTTTTGGAATTAAGTTTTAAAAATATTAAATTTTAAGTTTAAGTTTAAGATTCGTTATTTAACTTTGAAAATATTAGATTTAATGTTTAGATTTATGATTTGTGGTATAGAATATATATATATATATGGTTTAGGGTTTGGAATATAGTGTTTTGAGTTTATATTTAAAATTAAAGATTATATTTTAATGTGATTAAATTTGAGTTTAACTTAAAGATTTGAGGTAATAGAATGGAAAGATTAGAGTTTAAGATTTATTTTTAGAGTTTAGGGGTTAGAAACATGTTTAGGGTATAGAGTTTCAAATAGCCACGAATTTTTCGTGGCAAAACCGTAGCTAATAGATATTTTGTGGATTAGTCACGACATTTTCGTAGCAAAACCGTAGCTGTTTGTTGCCACGTTTACATTCGTAGCAAAATCGTAGCAAATTTTGCTACGAAATTGATACGGTTTACTACGTTTTGTGTTTCGTGGCAAATTGTGGCAAATTCGTAGCTTTTCTAATTTTGCTACGAAATTTACGTAGCAAATGCGTAGCTATAGCCATGTTTTTTACTAGTGCAGGTGATTGGTACTGTAACATTGGAAATTGCGGGACACACAATTTTGCAAGCAGATCCAGCTGTTTCACGTGTGGTGCCGCAAAAGATGAGTCGTCACGCTCGGCTGCTACTGCAGCCACCGGGTTTATTGACATGAGTGATGGTCCGAGACGCGGCCTTTTTGGTTTTGGTAGCAGCAGTAGTGGTGGAGGCGGCATGGGCCGTTCTTCTTGGAAATCTGGAGATTGGATTTGCCCGAGGTATTTTTTTTTGCTCAGTGTGCATGGTTCATGAAAATATATGATGGTACGTAATATCTATAACTCATGCATGCGCGCGGGCTTACGTAAGTATATACATTCATGTTTTAGAATTTATATGTATAGGAAAGCTGTAGAAACTGATTGGTTTTGTATTATTGTATCTAGGCCAGGCTGCAATGAACACAACTTCGCAAGCAGGTCAGAGTGTTTCAGGTGCAACGCCTCAAAGGAACCAGCCACCAATTCACCCTACTAGTCCTAACTTTCTTCATCATCTTCAAGAAAATGGTTCGTTACTAGACTTTCTTTGGTAAATTTCATTTCAACAATAAATATAAATTTATAATCACAACCCACACAACATCTTATTTCCCACAAAATTTATATGCTAGTGTGCTATATATATATATATCCCAAAAATATCCTTTGTTTTATTTGGATGCAGGTTACGTCGTTGGAAGAGATAAAACTAGTGAAGAAACCGAAGCAAGATAACGACCCTTATGTCGTGATTTTTTTTTTTAATGTTGATTTGACTCGTTTCTTATCTCCTAGGACCTGTCTGGTTATCTTTGATGTTTAGGAAGTGTTTTGTTCTTATATCGATCTCCTACTATGTACGTTTGCTTTAATGTATTCTTATTTTTGATAAAGTGCTACCTTCTTTGTTCTTACTCCGCAACTACGATTTTCATCAAAATTTAAAGCACTTGAGTTGTTTATCGTGCGAAACGCTAAGATTTTCAGTTTCTGTGGAAGCGCAAATTGAAATTGCATGCATATTTCATTATTCATAGTCTGTATTATACAAATTTTAGAAGGGGTGGAGATTTTTTGTTCGCTAAACCAAACAACAATTATAGTACGTGTGTTGACATGGATGGATGCATGGACCACAGCGAAACCTTTTGTTCAATCCAAGGCCTCAGAAAGAGCGTGAATAATTATGAAATTTGAATTTTTTAAAGGTGTATAGAAATGAAGCATATATATATGAACAAGCATTCCTATTCTGATGTGGCTTGAGGATGATGAGTTGACCACCAAATGGAAAAAAAAATTCTTTGAGTTCTCTTCTTTAGTACAAGTACAACTATCAGCGAATAGTAATTATGTTGTTACTAGTAATCTGAATGTCAAGCTGACCAAGTAATTATGTTTTTACTAGCATTCCTATTAAACTATAGTGGTTTAAAACGTACATGTCTCTTCTTTGACGTTTCGATAAATTTCCAACTTCTAATTAACATAATTTGATAAAACATATCGTTGGACTTATAAGATTCTAGCCTAGAAAGGTTTAACTATTTTAATTATGGTTTTCTCCTTACAACGAATTTGGTCATAAAAGGATATTTTGATGCATATTGTTCCTTACAGGAAGATTTGCTTGTTGAGAACGATATTATAAGCTTACGTACGTGTCCATACACACGTTGCATTTTGCATAGGATTCCTCATTCATTGACCTCATAGAGGTGTACTTAAGATTATCATCAAACGGGTCAAAAAAGAAGACAACCCGTCTTTAATGTCTGCTACTATAATCCAGTGCTTGGCTTCTTCTTTTTTTCGTTAAAGGGTTGCACTAATTGGCTTTTACAAAAGAGTCTTTCGTTTTTTTCTACACTTTAAGTTTGATTCATCATTTTATTCTTCTTTGGTATTAGTGAAATGAAAGTACGTCTTAGGTATTATCATTCCCACTTTGAATTCCAAAACCATCAATTATATTCGATTTACTTGCATTGCTTTAATGCCATGCACTGAGATTTGAACCCTTTAATTTGCAGTAAATAAATACATTTTTAAAAACAAACTCAATCAAGTTCATAACCTATCAGGTTAGAGTTTGAGTCTCGGTTTGGTTTACCAATTCTGCAGTTTATAAATCTGATTTGGATATTTTTATTTTTATAATCTATTTTGGTTTGTTTTTTTTCTATGCTTGGTTCAGATCATGTTTTAATTCAACATATGAAAGAACAAAAATTCCACACTAAAATCTAAAAATATTTTAAAACGTTTTGAGTTATTCAAAAGCAAATTCTATGATATAAATTATTCAAACTCTTCTTAAAAAAATCTGAATTTATGGCCGAAAACTTGAAATCAATTCTAATTTCATAGTTTTTTCGGATGCTAGATTGAGTTTCTATTCGGACCGATTGAGTTCTATTGATATTCCAAATGTTTAGTGTTATGCTCCTTTCAGATATTTTTCTAGAAACAAATCGGATCTGTATCAGATTTTTTTGGAGAGAGGTTGGGTCAGATTCCTGGTTAAAAGTATTTTTTTGCCCAGCCCTAACGTAATTACTAATATGCAATGCTGTTATTGTATCACTATATGAAACTATATAGGAGAAGAATTGTAGACGAGAAAAAAATTAATAAATCTGTTTTGTATATCAGATACAGTATTGCATATATAACTCCTACATAACTGATCTATGAAGTTAAACAGTACAGTCTTCTTATAACTAGCAGAGTCATGTTCATACATCTTAACTAAACACATAAGTTCACAATTACCTAAAGTCCATAAGAAATCATTAAACTATAAATTATTGTCAAATGGAGTCACTGCTTAAGTGTTGGCGGAGATTAATAGCATCTAATACGTGTGACTCTTTTATATATATTAGAGGACTAGATAAGCAATATAAACTAAGCAATTAATGTTTCTTTTAGTGATATATGAATGAGAGAGGCCCTGGATGACAAATCTAATAAGTAAAGTGTACATCACTTGTTAAAAAATAAAAGTTCGACTGTTAAAGTCAAATTTTTGTAACAAAAAGCAATAGCAAAGCTAACTTTTTATCCATTTTAGAAAAGCACACTTACAAAACAATTATAAACAACTTATTATTACAAAACAATCAAACAATATTAAGTTCGTAAATTTAGGGAAATTGCAGTAACTTTTCTAAAAGTTATAAAAAAATCTTTAACCCACATAAAAGAAAGCAAGAATGTTCATCTTTCTAAGCTCTTATTTCTTTTGCTTTTGTCACATTCTTCCTAATGATTTATATCTTTACGCAAAGTATGCAATTGTAATGCAAGGAGTATGTATTCTCATAAATTTGGATAAAAACTCATTTTCCTTTTAAAGGCCGTATATATATATATAGTACAATTCTTCCTAAAATCGAATCATCCGCAGGAGTTCAGAGGTTTGTTTAACACTTATAGGTCTTAACTATCCGTCTCAAGAATCTTATGATTGTCTAAGAGGAGTTTGATCAAAGAGAATAAAAGACAATTCGAAGTGGGACGAACAAAGGCGTTTATTAGAATCAAAGAGATGAGATTACAAAGGGAATAGAAAGGAATGTTTAGCCGGAGTTCGGAGAGCTTTAACCGGGAAAATTACAACACGGCGAGATACATAAAGGATGTGGGAACCCTAATCTAGCCACAATGTGTGAGTATTCTTGTTTTCCATCCCTTCTTCCTTTGCTCTCTTCTCCTTTTATAGTCTTTTAAGTCGGTAGCTTTTGACCTAATTCCTTGCCGCTTGGTTGGGCTTTTCGGTTTATCGGGCTTGTTGAGTTGGTCACTCGATTCAAGCCACCTAATCGATCGTTTCCGACTGCCTGCTGCTCGGCTAAAAGTAGTCCAGAGTCGAGCCACGGGAAGCCGAGAGTCGGTTCCCGAGCCGACGGTCCTTTAATTCGTTGAATTGGACCTTTTGTTCGATGGGCTTTGTTAGATGGATACAATCTATCCCCAACAATGATATTTATATAAAAGAATTTAAACATGATCAAATACTATACCTTCTTTTACAATAACAAATCTATTATTAAAAAAATAACATAAATCCGTAGAAGATACATGAATGTTCAAAACTTACACGACCATTAACACTGAGTTTGTTGATTTTTTAACAACAATTGAATACTTCCAATGAAGCTATTGAACAAATAAAAGCATGATGTGGATTGTTGCTAGTTGAAAGAATTCAACTAGTTAAATAATAAGATATGGGATCCATTTGTTCAAAAAAAAAAGATATGGGATCCACAACACATATGTTACTTGATTATTGGTTAGAGAATTATCTAAAAAATCATCCTTGTTATTTTCAGATCAGTTAATTTGTAGTAAACTAATTTATTTTCATAATTATTTTATGTCCAAATTTATTATTTTTGTACTCTATACATATAACTTTTTATTTGATTCGGACACATATTTTTAATATAATTATTTACTTTCACTAAAATTTTAATTATATTTTTAATATTATTTTCATAAAGAATTTCCAAAATATTAAATCTATTATTATTTGGTTTAATTTTTGTTATTAATATGCAATCACAATCAAACACGCAAAAATATAACATAAAAATAGATAGATAGAATGTTGATTTTTTAAAAAATAATATTTAATTATTGAATTGATGAGCATTACAAAAAAAAAAAGATGGACGAAACCATATTGTTCTAAAAGTTGGTAGCAAACTTATATTGAAAAGAAGATGGTTAGCTCAATGAATGAGCTAAATATAGATGAAAGTACCATCTTGTCATGGCTGGTAGAGAGACAGAGCTAAGCGACCACCGTCCACGCTTCCCTCACTCGACCTCTACGATCTCTATAGATGAAAGTACCATCTTGTCATTGCAATGGAATCCAACATTTTGTTAGCTTTTTTAGAAGGGTGCGCTCGTCTGTCCCTCTGGTTCCTTTGTTCCAATGGAATAACCAGAAACAGCGGGACAGAATCATCATCTACAAAATTGGATACAATATTCTAACCGTAGCTTTTCATTTTCTAAACAAATCTAAATCAGCAAAGCTGTTTGAACTTGAAACTTTTGCGGTGGAAAACAAAAGTTTTATAAATCAGCAAACCGGTAGCTCTTTAATGTTGATTTTTATATATAAACCATTGTGAAAAAACAAAAGTTTAATATGTGTTGAATGATTAATACAACCATTTTATCCGCTATCCGAATCTGTATCCGAATCCGATCCAAAAAATCTGAAGCCGATTCAAAAAATACGAACTGAAGTAGTAAAATTTCCGAACGGGTATTAAAGTAGGAGAGATTGAATATCCAAACCCGAACAGATAATATCTGAATCCGAATAGATATCCGAAGATAACCAAACATATGTATACTTAACCCGATATTCTTAGTTTACTTCTTTCATTTTGTACAAAATATTTATGTTGATTATGCATATGGTTCAAGATTAGATAACATATAAATTGTAAAAAGTGATTTTCTACTTACTTAAAATGCATGTCAACCTTCTTATTTCATGCATTAACAAAAATTACATCCAAGATCTCAAAAACAATAACTAGATTAATGTCTTTTTATTTTCGAAGTTTTATTTTCAAACTTATTAATCGTCCAATCTATTTTTTTTTTGAAACACAATCGTCCAATCTATTAAAAGTGAAAAATTAGTTATAGTAAAATTTTAATTACAAGAAATTTGAGTAGGGAAGAATTTGAATTTTTTTTCAAATCTAAATATCCGAACCCAAAATACCTAATCCAAACCTGAATGGATACTCAAACGACTAGACCTAATAAAAATAAAAAATGATATGGAATGTTAAAATGTAGAAAATAAAATGTTGAAAAAAATACTTGTTAACATAACGATTCGCTTCAAAACATTAAATTTTATTAATTATTTATGTATGAAAAGAACTATGGTGTTTTTTTTTTGGTGTTTATGAATATGTTCATACATATAATGTTACTAAGAAACATTTATACATACATTAGACCATCTCCAATGATACACAAAAATTGACTCTATTTTTCATTCTAAAATAGAGTAACTCTATTATAGAGTTAGATTTGCTCCAATGGTTCACTCTATAATAGAGTTACTCTATAATAGAGTGGATTATAGAGTAATGTTGTTTTTTATTCTATATTTGGAGTGGAAAAACAACTTTATTCTATAATTCACTCTATTATAGAATAACTCTATTATAGAGTGAATCATTGGAGCAAATCCAACTCTATAATAGAGTTGCTTTATTTTTAGAGTGAAATATAGAGTAAATTATTGAATACCATTGGAGATGCCTCCGGTGAGCGATAATTAAGATATTAAAAACTACATGAGATTTTTGTTTGATGTGAATTATTTCCTTTTGAATATTTATATATATATATATATATATATGTATTTTTCTGATAAACATATTATTGATATACAGTATCCGAATTCAAAGACGGGCAATTTCATAGAACCGACCCAATTCCACATAGACACAAAGTTCCCGATTTGTCGACGCGATCGTGTCGACGATTAAGGCTCTTGGGCCTTTAAATATTTTTATTTCTTTAAGCCCATTTATGATCCAAGCATCATTAGCGCTTTCGAACTCCCAAGTCTCTCATCACCTCTCTCTCTCACAGCTTCACTTGTGATCTGAAGCTTCCCTTCTCCTCTTCCAAACCAATTTTTACTTCCTTTTCACGTCACATATGCCTTTGTATTACAAGTTTGATGCTTTGGTAAAGAATCATACATTTCCGACGAGCTTAACATCCTAATCTCTTCGTGTCAAGAGTTGCATGCAAACTGTTCGTTGAAATTCCTAACAGAGAATCCTCCCCTTGCCCGATTCGATCCCTTAATGTCTGAACACTAACCCGTTACTGTTTCACATACCCTTGCTTCGAATTTTTGGTAACATGCATCACATAACAAGGCATCTAAGCCCTGTCAGGGCAAATCCAATGAGTTTCTGTTCAGTCCAGGTTCTGTTTCATTCTTGTGTTGACTCCCACGAAGAATGGTGCAAAAAGAAACTCTCAGTTCTGACAAAACTATCCCGTGCCTTGAGAGATGTTGATTTAGTCGACGGGAAGCTAGAGGACATCAATGGCGTCATCGTCTATGATGACAGAATCAAACAGAAGATGCAAGCTTTCAAGTCTCTGGCTAGAATCTTCGTCGGGTCTCCTTCACTTCAGCACAAGCTCAAGCAACAGGGAGGGCGCTTAGTTTTTGGAGCTGAAAGCGAAAGAGAGCCGTTGGTGGTGAATTCATTGTCCAAAGTTTGCAACTTTCTTGACGTCTCGGCGCAACAGAGGAAGCTGGTGAGGTGCACTGTGTGTTCACAGGTGACTCAGTATCGTATCTGGAGAGGCGCTCTTGAAGATATATTGAACGGTCTCAAAGATGAAGTTGATTGGTTACTTGAACATAGCGAGACGAGACAAGGCGCGAAGTTGGGTCAGCAGGTGATTTTGTCTTGCCTCAAGTTCTTATCTGAGTCATCGGTTTCGTATGAAGCCGAGAACTCAACTTCATGGATGCGGCCTGTGCCAGCTAGATACGCAAAAGCGAACGCTTCTGCGAAATGGGAAGATGTTCTTGACATGGTGAATGATCTGAGAAGGTATCTCGAACACGACGAAGGAATCACGGTGCTTTACCATCTGGAAAAGCTTTTATCGATGAAAGAAGGGCTTCTACAGATCAAAGATGTGTTTCTGGACAACACTATTGGATTCAGAGAGGTTAGACATCAAGAGCACCTTGTTCATAGAAAGCTTTCAAAGATGTTGGGAAGTCCTTCCCCTTGTTTGTTCACTCTCCTCATGTATTTTCTCTACGGCCGTGTGCGTGACATCGAAGTTGATCTCTGTGGAGGGTTTTACAAGGAGAAGAGTGAGTTCTTTTGCTTAAGCATGGGGAGGATCTTGACCTCAACTGATGAGAAAATGCTTCGGAGAGGGATCAAGCAGTTAGATAGAGCTTTAGGGCTCTTTGAATTTGTGTGGGAGACAGCAGGAATGAAAGAGACTCTTACCCTGCAAGGACATTTATGGTGCCTTGGTGCTGAAGAAAAGACCATCACATATCGTGGGAAAACGTTCTATCTGCATGACCTTAGTCTATGAAGTTGTGCTGTAGACGTATTGTTGAAAGAAAAAGGTTTTCAATATAAACTTAATTGAATACAAAGAGTTTGATATATATAGGTTTCATTGCTTCCAAGCTTTTAAAGGAAGCAATAGATTTAGCATAAACCCCACACAGCTAACTATATAATATTGCAAAGACCAATCTAGATGATAAGTTCCCAGACCATAGCTTAAGCAACAGCATTCCATTTCCATCTTCTTCTCTTGTTAGCAGGCAATGGAGGTTGCTAAAGGAGTAACTAGGACAGCTGTCTTTCCAGCTATGGGCTTCATACTTGCTGCCTTCTCAAGCCTTTCCCAGGTTTCTTTCCTCTTCTCCGCTTCAGAACTCTGCTTTGCTTCGTCCTCTTGGAAACGGGCATGGCAAGACATGAAGAGAGCCTCGTCCATTTCACAGAACATTTTTCTCACGTTTAGGGTTAGGTTTAGCACTGATTGGTTCCAGTGGTTGTCAGCATTCTTCTCCAAGGCAGTGAACATGATCGGTAGGATGGCTTGACGGTTGTGTGCAATCAAATTCACAATCTGATCGTTGTTCCACAAGAAGAGAGCCCTTTCAGAGACCTGAATCAACCATAGGAAACTCTGAGCTTATACTCTATACTATTGCAGTTCAAATCATATATCAAGGAAACAGTATTGTCTCTTTAAGAGATACCTGAAAGTGGCAACTGTTGACACAGCAAGCAATCCGCAAGAACAATGGGACCATCACCTTTTGAAACTCCACCACGCTCATTGCCTCCACAATCTCCTCAACCTCCCCGAGAAACATCACTTCCTTCTGGCTGTTGGTGATAGGCCAGAACTTCAACAAACCCTTGATCACAACACTTGCCAGCTTTGGCTCCTTATCTACGAACTGAGTGATACAGAAAGACAGCTGCTGGAAGTAGTTCCCAAGAGACTTAGGCTTGTGCAGCGGAATCAACACTCTCCACAAGAAGATCTTGTGCTCCTCTTTCAGAGGCAGCGCGAATCCACTCACTATGCTCCCCAGAAACTCCAGAAGCTCGGCGATTCCGCAATGCTTCTCTGTCTCAAACACAAACCGGTAGAAGATATTGCTCATTGCCCTCCGAACGAACGGCCTGTGAACCATGAACTTCCCGTAGACCCGATGCATGATCGTCTTCAAACACTCTCGTTCTCTAGGATCCTCGGAATCAAACAAGTCAAGTAACCTGACAATGAAAGCATTGTCAAGATACTTCTTTGCAATCTTAGCGTCAAGACAAGGAGAGGTGATGAACTTAAGCAAGAGATCATAGACTATCTGCAAATGAGGCCAGGCAGGGTCAAACACAGGCTCATCATCAGCATCGTCATTTTCACCACCGCCACTAGACCACCGGTAACTCGGAGGGGAAACCCTAAAGAGATTCACAGCACACATTCTACACATTGCAAGGATAGCTGGCTCAGTGAATCTAACAGACCCAGAATCCACGAAATCAAGAAGCTCGAGCAGAGTCTGCCTTTTCACCAGTTTCTCGATAGAGTTTTTATTGGGGTCAGAGAAATCAAACGTGACGCAGCAGAGGCTAACTTTACTGACAAAGAGGTTTAGTTTCTCAGAGTTTGGTACATCCTTGAAGGGCAGCAAAGGCTCGATACCAGCAACCACGCTCGCTGGGAAGACAGCAGAGGACATACGCTTCCCTGAGTTGGAACGAACCGGCGCAGAGACCCCTCCGGGAATCTGAATCGGGTCCGAGCTGGAAGGAGAGAGCTCTTCTGAGTCTGGTTTTAAAGGCTTACTCTTCCTCAGGAATATCTTGTACATTCTTCCCCAAACACAACAAAGCAGTGGTGAGAGAATCGATTAGAGGTGGGTGAGGAAGCTCAAATCCACAAACGAAGAGCCCTAAGGAGAGAAAAATGTTCCGTGGAATGATTCGAAACAAATGAAAGGTTGCCACTTTTGTAATCCCCAATTTACATGGAAACCCTAATCATTAACTGCTTTCTCCTCAAATCTCAGTCTCATGATTCCATGGACATTGAGAGAGACATAGAAACATAGAATATATATAAAAAAGGGAAAATTTCTGAATCTAGAGACCAAATTAAAGAAGAAGAAGAAGAAGAAGAAGAAGAAGAAAACAGAGTTTCGATCGAGAAGAAAACTTATTTATCCTTTCTCGATTGCTATGAGAGAGAGAGAAAACAAATTCCAGGAAAAAAAATAATAATGGACAATTTCAATTTTCTCTTCTTTTTTTTTGTTCTAAATTTGAAAATTTCAATTTTTCGGACAGGATTTTCTTCTTATCGAAACAAACAGCGGTTTTGTCAATAACGACATGTCTCATGCCGTTTATTAAAAAAACGACATGCGTCATGCAATTATAGCGTCCGTGTCTGTTAAGACGCCTTACACGTGACTACAACCGTTGGATTCACTGAGAAATGGAATCCTAAGTAACGAAGGCCCAGTTATTATTAAAGCCCATGTATAATTTGGGCCTCATTGTATCCCAAGCCGAACACTAGTCTCTAGAAGACACGAACTGTTTGTTGTCTTTTTCTTTCTCCTACTTCGTTTGTCACCGAAACAGCTGAAAAACTTTATCCAGAAGAATCCTTAGGGTTTGCTTCTCACTTTGCATCTATCTGCTCCGATTGATTATACGGTGGACCTGTTTATCTATCTTGTTATAAGGTATGGTCTTCATGTTTAGTATTCTCGAGATCTAATGGTTTGGTTCGGTTTAGACTTTTTCTTAGGTTGACAATTGATGTATGAGTTCAAGTTGTTAGGACTGGATCGAATTTTTTGGGGCAAGTATATAACTTTAGAAGTGTCTGAATCGTTTATCTTACTTTTGCTTGTCAAACAGCTGTTTGAAGTGAATGTTGTAAGCAGCTGTGGTTTATCATGTCCGATGATATGGGAGCTGAGCTAATCTCTACCCACATGGAGGAGGAGAGTCTAAAACCGGATCCAGATAATTTTAAAGATCCTAACTTTATGGAGATAGGATCAAACCATCCTCCTGTTCAGGATATGGCTGTTTCAGACATTAAAGAAGAAGAAGAGCCTGTCGCTTCAGCGTGTGACAACGTGGACTTGACGAAAGTGGACACATCTGTCTCTGATCCTATGCCATTCACGTTTGAGCCAGAGGGCGTCTCTTCTCAACCTTCTGTTTTGGTTGATTCTCAGTCTAAAGTGGAAACATCTGTCTCTGGTCCTGTGTCATTCACATCTGAGCCAGAGGGTATATCTTCTCAACCTTCTGTTCTGGATGATTCTCAGGAAAAAGTGGACACACATGTCTCTGATCCTATGTCATTCACGTTTGAGCCAGAGAGCGTCTCTTCTCGTCCTTCTGTTTTGGTTGATTCTCAGTCTAAAGTGGAAACATCTCTCTCTGCTCCTATGTCATCCACATCTGAGCCAGAGGGCATCTCTTCTCAACCTTCTGTTCTGGCTGATTCTCAGTCGAAAATGGAAACATCTGTCTCTGGTCCTATGTCATTCACATGTGAGCCAGAGGGTATCTCTTCTCAACCTTCTGTTCTTACTGCTTCTCAGTCGAAAGTGGAAACGTCTGTCTCTGGTCCTATGTCATCCGCAGTTGAGGCAGAAGGCATCTCTTCTCATCCTTCTGTTTTGGCTGATTCTCCATCTTTGCTGAATCGTTTGCAACCTCTTGTTCCGCGTGGATATTCTCTAGATAGATCATTAGCTGCCTGTCGTAGTCCAAGGTCATTTCAGCTGACAGGGAAGCGGAAGTTACCACCGGAGTCTACTCTTGGTGATTCTTCATCCGAGAAACCAAGCAAGCGTGTAGAATCAGTGCATCACAGACCCTGGCTCGAACAATTTTATTCATCAAGTATTCAGCCAGCTCATATGCCAACTGCTCTTTCTCCGAAGACGGAACATCCACCAGTGCCTGCCAAGAAAGTGAAACAAGTGGAACCAGCTTCCCATAGGAAGCAAGTGATGAACAAGAAGCAAACTGGCCTATCACAAGGGTCAACAAAAACACTTAACGAAGGAAACGAGTCGTTGAGATCGAAAATGAAGGAATCGTTAGCAGCTGCCTTGGCTTTGGTTCATGAGCATGAGGAATCTCCAAAAGAGAAAAAGACTTCAGAATCTGATGAAGCAAGTGCTCCAGTTACTGAAAGTGATGAGCCTGCCTCAGCCGGTGATGTCAGTGTTCCTGCAGATGAAGGCATCAACAAGGCGGCATTGCCCACAGAGGATGAGAGTTCTGAGCAGAAGAATGTCAACGGAAGAGTATTGCCGCAGGAGACTTCCAATGACACAGAGATGAGTTATGTTAATCAATCAGATGTACATAAAACTCAATATGATGAGGTTTTCCCCTGTGATGATGGTCCTTTTAGCGGCAGTTTTTTTTCCAGCGATGAACTTCTACAAGGTAATGGCCTCTCATGGGTTTTGGAACCTGTTTCAGATCTTGAAGAGAGAAAGATGAACGAAAAATCTTCTGAGGATCCAAACCTCTTGGCATCTGAAATAGAGCTGGAGCTGTTTAAACTATTTGGAGGTGTAAACAAGAAGTACAAAGAGAAGGGAAGGTCTCTCTTATTCAATTTGAAAGATAAGAACAATCCTGAGCTAAGAGAAAGTGTCATGTCCGGAAAGATCTCTCCTGAGCGGTTGTGCTCCATGACCGCAGAGGAACTTGCTTCTAAGGAGCTTTCTCAGTGGCGACAAGCAAAAGCAGAAGAGATGGCTGAGATGGTTGTCCTGAGGGATGCAGACATTGATGTCAGTCGTCTGGTGAGGAAAACGCATAAAGGTGAGTTCCAGGTAGAAGTTGATCCTGTTGAGAGTGAGATGGTGGATGTCTCTGCTGGGATTACGTCACGTAGTAGACCTCGAGCCAAAACCAAGTCCATGAAATCATCTAATCCTGCCAAATCCACTCTAGATAAAAATGAGTTAAATGACCCGGGAGCTATGGCTCTGCCTTCAACGGAGGAGACTGATCCAATGCAAGGCTTGTCAATGGATGATGAGATGAAGGATGTGGGTTTCCTTCCTCCAATTGTATCGCTTGATGAGTTCATGGAGTCTCTGAACACAGAACCTCCATTTGGAAGTCCACAACATGGGAATGGTATTAAGGAGGAAGTGGCTGCATCTGAGAAGAGTGACTCAGGAGCTGTGTCAAATTTAAAATCTCCTTCGAGATCTCCTAAGAAGTCTCCAAGGGAAGCTTGTGAAAGTGTTTCTCCTAAAACAGAACTCGAAAAGGCTATTGTAACTTCCCCAAAACCGGATGTGGGTGTCAAACTCGGTGTTGATGTCTCTAAGCCAGAAGAAGCAACTTTGGTTGATAGCATTAAAGAAGTACATATATGGGATGGTATACTGCAGCTTAGTGCATCTTCAGTTGTCTCAGTCACCGGAATTTTCAAGAGGCAAGTCTCCTAATTTACCTATCTTTACTTGTTTGCATTTGTGAAAATCTGCACAAGATTGAATAGGGATTTGTAGTTCCAGTAATTGAATATGTATGTAGGACACTATATAGTATGTTTTTTTTAGGTTTTATTGAACATTATGTCTGACTAGAATTGGCTGTGCAGTGGTGAGAAAGCAAAGACAAGCGAGTGGCCAACGATGGTGGAGGTAAAGGGTAGAGTGAGACTCAGTGCGTTTGGAAAGTTTGTACAAGAGCTTCCGTTGTCTAGAAGCCGTGTCTTAATGGTATTCAAAGTTTACTACTTGCATTATCATTGTAGTAGAGCATTATTAGCATTAGATTCAGTCTCTTGTTTGTTACTTCTGCTACGGGGATTCATTCAAAGACCCACAAAATCTCATCTCAATATTGCAAGTCATTATTTCTTAATGCAGACACAATAATAGGCCTTCCAGAAAGCAAAAGCTTACGGTTGGTCTTCATGTGTGAGACAAGACAACGAGCCCTTATTGACCAGAGAGAATCAACTGTGGATTGAATCTGGAAGTTTTTGTATTTAAAAAGATTCATGAAAATTTTGGATGTTAAATCACTTGTAGATGTATTAACAACTTAGGATATAGAATCATCCACTTCTTGCCGATAATCTTTTCCAGAAAGTGACTAGACCACAAAACATGGTCCATAAACTACATGCAGATCATGACCTCAAAAATAGAAACTCTTGAAGGAAAAATTGTTGTTGCATGCATGTTTTGGCAAACCAGTGTATATAATTGAATCCTGAACCGGTTCTGTTTTCTGGATTGCAGGTAATAAACGTGGTTTGTAAGGATGGCATCTCTCAGAGCCAACGTGACAGCCTTTTTGAGGTAATAATTCCATATTCGTATTATTATTTTTAAAAATTATATATATATATATATCTAATTCTGGTCAAGACATTTATTATTGTTTGGTCCTTGTCCTTTCTATTCTTTTGTGTCAGATTGCCAAGTCATACGTTGCTGACCAAAGAGTTGGTTACGCAGAGCCTACATCAGGCGTGGAGCTTTACCTCTGCCCTTCACGTGGAGAAACTCTAGACCTACTTAGCAAAGTCATCTCCAAGGACCATCTCGATGAGGCCAAGTGTTCAGACAACATCGGTTTGATCGGTCTAGTTGTCTGGAGGCGTGCAGTCTCGTCCCCTGCCTCATCACGTCATAAGCCAGGATTCAAACGTCAGCACTCTTCTTTGAAGAACCAGCCTCCTGTTGTTGCTAGCACCAAGAGCTCTGTGTTGGCTCCAGAAAACAAAAAGTCTGGCAGTAGTCTGAATGTAAAGAATCATCAGCCTCCTGTTGTTGCTGTTACTACTACGTCCATGGGAAATCATGGTCGTGAAGATGATGATGACGATGAAGATTTGCCACCTGGATTTGGTCCAGCAGCTGTGAAAGACGACGATGATGACTTACCAGAGTTCAACTTCAATCGCTCCACTGCACCACCGGTTACTTCTTCTCCCCGGCAAGCAGCGCCTCAGTCTCGGTCTTTGAATCAAGTAAGGGAGCTCATACTCAAGTATGGAAACTCAGCTGGTAATAAACAACCATGGAATGATCAAGATGATGACGATGACGATATTCCTGAATGGCAACCACAAGTCTCAGGCCACCAGATTCAACCTCCACCGCCACCTCCTGGTCCTCCATTTCATAGCAGAGCCATGGCCAGACCACAAGGACATGGTGCGGGACCATCAGATGGATGGAGAGCCAATCAAAACGCACCTAGGCAACAACAACAGTACAGTGCACGTAGGAACAGAGGATTTTGATTTGTGTGAATGCGTTTGTTCCTCTCTGTAATATAATAGTGTTTGTGTTTTTGTTTAGGTCATGTATTGACTTCACTCATCGTTTTTTCTTTCTTTTGTAGCTTTGTAATAGTATTACGACAACGGAATCCTTTATAATAAACGTTTGAAATTCAATAGTTGGCAACAATCAAAGATCTGTACAAACTTAGAGGAGGAAAATATAATATTTAACATTCACAGTATTAACAAATATTTCGGTTGATTCATATGATTAAGGGGTTTTTCTGTTATATTAGAAACATTATAATAGGAAAGAAAAGGAGTGTTAAAGCCAACATGCGCAAAAGTGTAGAGAGGCTCTATTACTGATCCTTTGTCTACCACCATAAGAACAATCCCAATTCTCGACACCCAAATTTGTAATATTCAAACAAAAAAACAATCTATACATTTGCACTCCTTTCCCCCAGGAAACAAGGGGAAAGAGGAAAACATAGAAAGAGATCTCTCCTAAGATAACCACCAAGCTTCATATATCATAATCCATTGCAAGAAATTTATAATACTTTGACGTTTACTCATTAAATCAGGAGGAAGACACGGGAGCTTTGAGGGTACCCGAGGATGTTGATGATGCACTTGCTTCATTACTCGCATTCTTTTGTTCTGGAGCTGAGGAAGTTGAAGGCGTGGTGGTTTCAGGTACATCGCCAATGTCCAGTGTGTCTGGGAGGTATTCTTGCGCTTCAGTACTGTAAATCTGCAGGAACGGAACATCAAAAGTCTCATTGTTACGCTCAAGTTTGGTTAAAATTCGTAAACAAAGCACTAATACAGGGATCATGTAACGTTAGAGAAGGTTTTCAAACACACAAAAGCTTTTGATTATGTGTGTGAATGAATTTACCTCGAGCTGATTCAGCATTTCGATAGTAGCATCAAGATCACCATTGTTGGCCAAGTAAACATCATTGATAGACTCCTGAGACAAATCAGAGAAAGTGGCTAAAAGGTACTCAATTTCCATGTCCAGCTCCAAATCCTCATCCTTCATCTGCTTGTCAGAGGAGAATGCTGTCTTTGGCGTGTACATTTGAGAACCTGGAAAATTCCCCATTCCTTGGACTCCATAACCATATGCTCCATAGGGTTGGTACTGCACATGATGTGTGGCAGCAGCAGCAGGCTTTGCCTCTCTTTTGGAGAGTGGTACATAAGCTGCTGCGTTGGGATTCAGAGCTGATCCTCCTGGCTTCATCGCTAAATGTTGTACTGAACAAAAGAAGAGAGCAAACTGATTATTCCAATCATACACAGTAAACCAAAATTAATCACAATTCACAAATGACTAAACAAAGATTGTGACAATGATTCAAATGATTTGTTTCCTTCCATACATTTGATCACGAGTAATCAAAACTGATGCCACGAATATAAAAAAAAAAACAAATCTCTGATAATATGATCAGCTTCGCTTGTTCTTCGTAATCGCCTTAGGTCAAAATCAATCTAAAGCCACACCGATACTAGCCTCGAATCAAAAACGCGATGATTGCTGTCACATGAACAGCATAGATCGCGAGACTACATACACAGATATTGAAATTTTCTACAGAAACATATGATCTAGAGAAACTGATTCACGAATAAAAAAAAACAGAAGAGAACACGAACAGGCGTGTCATCGTCGTTGCGATCGATGTCAACGGAGAAGCGGAAAACGAGCTTACCAGACGAAGAAAACAATCAAAGGCGTTGAAAGAAGATCGAGAGACGATCGCAACTCTCAATAATGGACTTTATATCGTAAAGAAGAAGGAGCGTTTACTTGATGGTCGCATCACGGTAGGAGGGTCTGTTTGGAAACGTAATTATCTTTATCCTCGACTCGGTTATTTATCTCTCTGATATTTTCTCCGGTATGGTGACGTGTCCTTTTATAAATGGCTCGTCGTGTCTGTGTCGGAATAAAAAATAAATGAACGTGGAAAACATTTTATATACATTACCCTCTCTCGCCGGTTCAGTGTCGGTCGAGTCGACGAGTCCATTGAACCAAGAACCATTTATCCAAATTAAGAAATGAATTTTCATCACATCACATCCTACAGTCGGAAACAGACACATCTTGCGACATCACTCGAATTTACGCAAACATAGCACTAATGTCAAATGATTTCATATTTTCTTCCTTGTTTTTATGGTTTTGCTGTTTTCGTATTTTCTTAGACCACCCTTATCGGGGTCTCTTGACCTGCGTATTTAGGTATTTATGTTTAAAAATAAAATAAAAATTAGCTAATTAAGCAAAAGACGTCGCTTGATGAAGACGCGCAGTAGACGGGTTCCTGAGGCACGTGTCATTCCTTCAACATCACTCTCTCTCACAACCCTCATCTTCTCTCTTTCTCCCGAAATCGAGATCGTCGGAGGTTTACACGAGGTCGCAGCTCGAGGCTTCTGCTGCGGGGAAGGAGAGTTTCTTCGCGAGGAGGATGGCGGAGAATGAGTCTAAGCCTGAAGGACTTCCTCCGTCGCAAGGTGGGAAGTATGTTTGGATCGAGCTCGGGTCCTCCTGCTCCGAGAAGCAATCAGCAGGATGATGTTTTCTCCGTCGTGTCTCAGGTGATTTTGAGATGCATTTTTGTATCAGTTTCCTTTTTTTTGGTAAAATATCAATTTCCTTTTTGAATGGTATGTTGATGTGATTTGGTTATTGAAAAAAATGATAGGGATTTGGAAGATTGTCTATGGTTGCTGCATCTGCAGCTCAGTCAGCTGCTAGTCTTGTTCAGACAGGAACCAATTAAGGAGTTCACTTCCAAGGTACTTCTGTAACACTTTTTGATTCTGCTTTGCTGAAAGTGGAGACCTTTGAAAGGCTACATTTGATTTTGGGTAAACATCGAAGCCGTGGTGAATATCTGTAGTCTCCTTATCTGGTTTCTATGTTGATGCTTGGTTTAATCTGTCAAGCCTAATATCACATTGTCATATAAGAGATTCAGTGTCCAGTCTAGTAAGATTCTTTATAACTCTGTATAGAGCACAGTTCATGGTGAATATATGTAGTCTCCTTATCTCGTATTTATCTTGATGTATAGAGCACAATTCTTGGATGTTCTGTAACCTCTATACATTTTTTTTTTTACCGTAGTTCTACTGAAAATAGAGTTGGTAAAGTGAAGCCAAAGTTAGATAAATGCAACCATTTTTTATTTGCAGGTGAAGGAAAGTGGTTATGATCACAAGGTGAGTGAAACTGTAAATGTAGTAGCGAGCAAGACAACAGAGATTGGACATAGAACATGGGGGATCATGAAAGGAGTAATGGAAATTGCCACACAGAAGGTCGGAGAGTACACTAAAGAAGGAACTACAAGCTGGAATAAGCATAATGAAAGTGAGAGCAATGGTTACTACCAGAACTATGGAAGTGGGAACAAAGCAGCAAATCCATCTGCTGGAGGAGGAGGGTCACAGTCATTATCAACTGGTCATTACAACAATTCTCAGAAGTCAAATGCTCGGGACGATTGGGGAGAGAGTGAGAGTACGAAGAAGGAAGCAGTAGCTCCAAAGGGGCCATCTGCTTCTCATGATGATGGCTTGGACTGGTGGAGGTTTTCTCTAAAGGTAACCAAACTTGTGTAAGCTCCATAGCCGACTGTTTTTGCTAAAGATTCTCAGATAATCTTTCACAATGTTTATTTATATTCAACTGTAATCACAACTAAACATTCTTTTTTCATTCACAACTAAAAAATTTTTGAAGAACTTCAAAATAAGAAACTTGCAATGAAAGACCAAAAAAATGAAAGTTCTTGAACAAGTCTCTTTAAGACATTTGCTCCTTAAATACAATTAAAAATTAACCAAGAGACCCTTAATGGGTCTCTAGGATAATGATGCTCTTAGATACTTTCTTTGCACTACAGTCAAATGATTTCATATTTTCTTCCTTGTTTATGATTTTGCTGTTTGGGTAATTTCTTAAATACTTTCTAAGGCTTTCTTAAGTCATGTAACTAAAAAAAAGTCATGTAACTGCTCATAGATAACTTTTTTCAATTCTGATGAACTATATATAAAACCTAAACTTACGTTAACTCACTCATACGAACAAATTACTTTAAGCTCAATCATCATGTATACAATAATACTGTTTTCTAGTAAAAACTGATAAAAATTCCTAGAATTCAAGTTAATAAAAAGTAATATCATATCAAAGATTAATTATACATTTATATCGATTTGATATCATGTTTAACAAAAAAAAAAAGCTAAGTGGTAGTCAGTAACATAACAATAAACAAATCCCTAAGCTTTTCCCTAAAAACTAGCATCATCACATCCTGTCTGTATAATTTTAACTTGCTTTCGTTTAACTCGGACGCTAAACTAGTGGGACATTTTTCATTTCACATTTGCCAAGTCAATTCCAAATAAAAGGACTAATCTTAATCTACAAAATTAAGTTACCTTTTATTATAAGATAAACTAAATATTTTTCTTTTAAAAAGCCGATATAAAATATAAAATAAAATAAACCAATGGTTTTTATTTATTTATTCATTGTGACACTATTAAAATTATAATGACAAAGAAAAGAAATACAATTTTTCTGTTCTCATATATAAGGAAAAAAAACAATGCAGCTTCCAGACATTCTGGGTCAGAGCCAATGCTGTAATAGCAAGAAAGTTCTAAAAATAGCATGTAATGTTTTACTCCAGTCTCACATCTAATAATAAGAACCAGTAGCATTCACTGCCAATCTCTCTCTCTTTTCCACAGATTTAAATCTACAACTAAAACCAAAAAAATAACAAACGAGGAGGAAGAACAGTGAATTTACAAAACTAAACACCATTCTACTGTCATGAGGATCAATCAACCGATCCTACTATCGTTCGCCACCACCGTCGTCTTACTTTACATATCGGCCCTCGCGACCGCCGCTTATAGTGGGTCCCGGCAACTTCTTTACGTCCGAGACGACCCAATAACGATACCTCCATACCTCATCTTCGAAAACGTACGGCTCGAGAGAGCTTACGTGGCGTTACAAGCGTGGAAGCGGACCATGATCTCTGACCCGTGGAATCTAACGTTAAACTGGTTCGGACCCCGAGTGTGCGACTACAACGGAGTAGTATGCTCTGAATCCCTCGATGACCCTTCTATCAAAACCGTCTCCGGCGTCGATCTAAACCATGGAGATATCGCCGGTCATCTCCCCGAAGAGCTTGGCCTCCTCACGGACATTGCTCTGTTTCACGTCAACTCGAACCGGTTCTGTGGGACACTCCCACTCGGGTTTTCTCAGCTGAGTCTCTTGTTTGAACTCGATCTCAGCAATAACCGGTTCGCTGGTAAATTCCCGGAATTGGTTATCGGTTTACCGAAATTAAAGTACCTTGATCTCCGGTACAATGAATTCGAAGGTGGGCTACCAGAATCTCTATTCGAAAAAGATCTAGACGCTTTGTTTCTGAATAGTAACCGGTTCACTAGTAAAATACCGGTTAACATGGGGAACTCCCCGGTATCGGTTCTAGTTTTGGCGTCGAACCGGTTTGATGGATGTATACCAACGAGTTTCGGCAAGATGGGTAAGACTCTGAACGAGATCATCCTGATGGACAACGGTTTACAGTCCTGTCTACCCCATGACATGGGGCTGCTCAAAAACGTCACCGTTTTGGATATCAGTTATAACTCCCTGGTCGGAGGGTTGCCGGAGTCAATGGGCCAGATGGAGAGTCTGGAGGTGTTAAACGTGGAGCGTAACATGTTCTCCGGTGTAATACCGGAAGAGCTTTGTTTGCTTAAGAATCTTAGAGAGTTCAGATACGGGTCCAACTACTTCACCGGAGAACCACCTACGTGTCGTTATCTAGAGGATTATAATAACACGCTGAACTGCCTTAAGGATGCGAAACTGCAGAGGTCGACAACGGAGTGTAAGGTGTTTTTGTCAAAGCCTGTTGATTGTGACTCCTACAAGTGTAGTCCCGTTGCTTCTACGTGTCTTTGTCCAGCTCCTGTTTCTCCTCCTCCACCTCGTATATCACCATTTTCTCCACCATCGGCGCCATCTCTTCCACCAGCGCCGCAGTCGTCTCCGAGTGCTTAACAAACCGGCTCTTCATCGCAGCCACCGATGAACTGATCGATCTATATGTGTAGAAACTAGAAAAGGGCATGTGTTGAAACGAGATTGTTTAGAGCCAGAGGGAATTTGTTTGAGACAGCAAGCTGCAAATCTATAGGACAAAGTGTAGGACTTGTCTCCTTATAATAGATTTGCATGTGTGTGTTTATTTTTGACTTTTACATAATTTTACTATATGATTCTTGTTTGTTAAGCCTTTTTCAGATTCATTAATAAGAACAAACGGTGGCAACCATTCGACCGCGGATATCACATAATCACCTCTTAACTTCCTCACCCAACTGCTAACCTCATCATTAAATCTCACAGCATACATCTTAAATTACCTATTTACCTAAACCATAGAATTCTACTTAATTTTCATCTTCGAGACTGTTTGTTTCACCATCCACATGAATCATCTGGAGATGAAAGTATCGTTTGTTTAGACTACAAGTCTTTTCGATAGTTTATCTGAATAAATTTTAAAAATTCTATCTTAGTTTTGAAAATTAGCTGACTGATCCAAATTGAAGTATATAGGTAAAAATGGTACTGTCAAAATGATACAATATCTATTATATTCCTTATATAATTGACAAATTACAAACTTAAACATAATATCATTTTGTCACTTACGAAAAATGACAAAACCGCAAAAATGTATTTTTCCATCAAAACCACACAAAAAAAATTCCCGCCAAAAACGATACGATTACGTTTTTCTCGTGATCAAAACCGAGAATCTCGTTTTTTCCGCCAAAATCGAAAATTTCTAGCCAAAACTGAAAATCTCGTTTTCATATCAAAACCAAAAATTTCACTTTTCCTTCAAAACCAAAAATCGTTTCAGATTGTTTTCTCCTTTTTATCGGTTATCCATTTCATTCATAAGAAAACGCCTAAGAACTAGAAATCAGCGTCAGCGCCGATGTCACACTCGTTCATCATAAAACTGCTATGGTTATTTGTGAAAACCGTGACATCAAATGCGCTTCGATCCGGTAGTATCGGATGATGTTTTCGAGGGTACAAAGGGAACGGGATGGCAGTGAGGTTGAGCGAAGATAGTGGCGTTAGTATGGGATGTTTTCGAGGGTCAAGTGGTAAGTGGATCTCCATAAGTGAGGTGGAGGAGCGTGATGGAACTCTATGGGTTGGATCGGTGAATACTCCTTTCGCTGGAGTGTATGAAATAATGATAAAAAATATCCTAAACTAGCGATTTAATTTTATGGGCTGGATACACAAGGACCATACGGGTGCCATCGTTCGTCAATGCACATGTGTGGTTTTCTTTGATGCTTTTTCATTATTACAATTTAAATATTGCAATCAACGATATAATATTTAAACAGTAGTTATTATACATTCTTCACGAGGAAAACACTACATAACAAAATACATATATCCTATGAATTTTTTTTATTAAGCTATAGACCTTCTCATACGTACGAAACAGTAATATATACCATGCGTCCATGCATACAAACATAGAGTTGTGTTACACACCATTCATGGCTTCGCTTCTTCCTTTTTCTCTGCTTCTTCAGTAGCCATCTTCTTGGAACAACAAGCAGTGCACCGCCCATAAGCGTAGCTTCCGCAGCAACCACCGTACCTACATCCGCTACGTTGTTGGGGCTCAACAACTTCAGCCTTCGCTTGAGCAGGTGGGCAACAGAGGCTGCAGTACCGTCCACTTTGGCAAATTCCGCAGCATCCGTATCTACAGCCACTGCCACAACGAAACCCCTGCTGAGGCTCAACAACGTTGGCATCAATAGCTTCGGTTTCCACGGCCTCCTCGGATCGTGGACGGGGACAACAGTAGCTGCACCGTCCATAACGGCAGGTTCCACAACATCCGTATCTACAGCCACAAGGGACCCGCTGCTGAGGTTCAACAACAACATCGTTGGCCTCGGTCTCGGCCTCCGCAGCCTGGGGTTGTTGTTGCCCTATGGCATCGGTTGCATCACTTGGCTTTATTTCATCTTTAGCTGCACGTGTGACTGTGTGAGTTACATGCTTTTTGCGTCAGGCTATGTATAAAACATTCGATCTCAGTTATGTGAAACTATACAAGGGAAATGATAATTGTATACCATGTGTAGAAGCATCTTTGGATGTGTCGGCATAGACAGCGAGAGAGAGGGAAAGCAAAGCCAAGACAACCAGAGGCTTGAGGCTTCCCATGCTTTGATTTCGTTACTTGAGCTTGTTCGATTTGTTGTGAGGATAGCTGTTTTTGGTGGTGAAGAGAATGACCACAGCACATCTATTAATAGTTGGGCTCCAAAACATTGCGACAAGAGACCGGTCAATTATGTCGAGTGATCAGGGAGGCAAAATACCGACATATTTCATGGGAAAAAAAAAACGATTTTTACGCTTTATAGAAAATGTGAAAATAAATATATCAATGAGCACATTCGTACGTTCTGATTGATTCCATTCGATTAATATTTGGGTATCCGCAGACGTAACGTAATTCTCGTATAATAAGTTCATCAATGATAACACCAGAGCTGTAATTTTGAAAAGAAAAATATTATAGATATGTCCTAGTCGATTACAAAAGAGCTGAGTAAAAACTATCGGACAAATCGAGTTAGCTGAACTTGAATGTTGAATGTTGAAACTCATCCACGTCGTTCCATGTGTAAATGACATGCTCTGTACATGACCCATAGTGTTTACACGTCAAAATAATTGTCACAAAGTCTATCTCTTAGACTCGAAAGCCTACCATTCGAAAGGATAACGTCCATCCATCCATATTCCAAAAGCAATCACAGAATCTTAAATCAAACCTTTCTATTTTGGCAAAATCACTAAAATTATCAAGTGTTTATAGTCTAGGGATGATAAAAAAAATTAGTGATAAGAACTTTCAATTATTTTAAATCGAAAGAAAACCTCTAAATAAACATTTTAACGTTTTAAAAATCTCAATTTACAAACTGTTAATATATTACCATATGTATATAATTTAGTCTATATTAGACTAAAACCAGTTAATCTTTCTAGTTAGGAGTTTTATCACTAAATTGATAAAAAATGGATTATTTATAAAAACTTGTAATTTGGTGAAAATTTCATAAACAATATATAAGAGAATTAATATAAATAATATATAATATCAGTTTATCAATAAATTGATAAAAATGAATTATTTATAAAAACTTGTAATTTGGTGAAAATTTCATAAATAATATATAAGAGAATATGAAGACATATAAAATTATTTATAAAAAAATATTATAAACTATAAAATATAATAAATTAGCAGTAAGAGTTCAAAAACAAAGATATAAGTGTTTATTATTTATTTCTTTAGAAAACCTTTTAATACTTGTACGAGCTTAAAAATATTTATAGATATTTATAAACAAGTTATAAGAGTTATAAAGAATATATGCTGCTTATAAGGATTAATAAATATTTATAAAAGCCTATAAATCATTTATAAAAGTTGATAAGCATTGTAATAGGAACTGTGAATGTTTATTAAAATCACTGATAAAATGTTACTAATCATTTTTAAAATTTTATTAGAATATTTATAAAAAGTTATAAATCCGTTATAAATTTTATAAATAATATAAAATGATCTATAAATTAGTTGTGAACGCTTATAAATTGGTTATAAGAGTTTAAAATAATACATGTATTTACTTGTTTATGAATGATTTTTAATGTTTATCCATATTTGCGATTTTATAAATCATTATTGATACAAACTTTTATGAACTATTTTTAATTCTTTAATGATAGAACTCGCCAACTATAACTTTTTAATTATTTTCCATCAAAATAGACTGAATAACTGACATAGTAACATATATTAATGATTTATAACTGAGAGTTACGTTAAAATACTAGTTGAGGTTCACTCGTTGAGGAATTTTCTCCAGATTCACAAAACTAGGTGAGAGATTTTATCACTAAAAATCATAATATAAAGGGTTCATTTTTGTGGCTCAAATTCAAATCATAATATAAAGGGTTCATTTATGTACAATGTAATTATTTTCGATATATAGTGTTTATATATGTATATGTATTATGTAATGGATATTATTGAATTATTATGGTACTTAAATAAATTATATAACCATTATTTATGATATATAAATAAATTGAATAATCTGTTCATTGAGTTGATTTGTTATTGATTGAAATATTTTTGTAGTATTTAAATTTGTAAATATAAATTTTGTTTATTTTCGTTGTTTTGTAAATTATTTGATTTTTTATTATTTAATTTTTCTACATAATTTGAAAGAAAAATTGTTTAGATATTGGAATCAGAAAACGAATAGCTTTTCTATCTAATATAATATAGTTAAATAAGTTTGTTAT
The DNA here is from genome assembly GCA_016432835.1 of Brassica nigra. Lineage (NCBI taxonomy): Eukaryota > Viridiplantae > Streptophyta > Magnoliopsida > Brassicales > Brassicaceae > Brassica > Brassica nigra. The sequence goes on along the minus strand of CM028247.1, from coordinate 5,499,321 downwards.
AATATGTATTCACGTATGTGATTATATTTAGTATATTTATAATTTATTTAAATGTTTTGAATTAAAAAAATTCAACAAAATGATATAAGATCAATATATTTTAAATTCAAAAACATTCAACGGATCAGTAAATATGTCAACGTTTGATATAGTTTGGTTATTACGCTGCTAAAATGCCTGCAAAAAGACATACTTAGACATTATTTCTGAAACCTTCATATTTGCAATAGTTCTCTTTCCATGGTACTCAGAAAAACATTTGAGGATGATACTTTTTCATGTTTTAGATCTCATGTAATTGTAATAGGAGTTAGAACTTATTATAACGTTGCAATAATATTTGTAATCTACAAACGGCAAATGGAGTCTAAAAGATTATGGGAAAATATTATGTATTCCGTAAGGATCGTCCGGTAATATGATAACTATGTGTTAGGGTAATGATTAAATGAACAAGATAATTTAGTAGGACCATTAAAACTTAATTAACAAATTTTTATCAGTAGATAAAAATAGGACTCTAAATGAATAAAATAAATTTTATTTATTTTCGTTAATTTTATAAATTATTTGGTTTTTATTATTTAATTTTTCTACATAATTTGAAAGAAAATTGTTAAAAAAATTGTTTAGATATTGGAATCAGAAAACGAATAGCTTTTCTATTTAATATAATGTAGTTAAATAAGTTTGTTATGTTATGTGTTCACGTATGTGATTATATTTAGTATATTTATAATTTATTTAAATGTTTTGAATTAAAAAAGTTCAACAAAATGACATAAGATCAACATATTTTAAATTCAAAAACATTCAACGGATCAGTAAATATGTCAACGTCTGATATAGTTTGGTTATTACGCTGCTAAAATGCCTTCAAGAAGACGTACTTAGACATTATTTCTGAAACCTTCGTATTTGCAATAGTTTTCTTTCCATGGTACTCAGAAAAACATTTGAGGATGATACTTTTTCATGTTTTAGATCTCATGTAATTGTAATAGGAGTTAGAACTTATATTATAACGTTGCAATAATATTTGTAATCTACAAACGGCAAATGGAGTCTAAAAGATTATTACCTAAATATTATGTATTCCGTAAGGATCGCCCGGTAATATGATAGCTATGTGTTAGGGTAATGATTAAATGAATAAGATAATTCAGTAGGACCATTAAAACTAAATTAACAACTTTTTATCAGCAGATAAAAATTGGATCCTAAATTAATAGATTAGATACTACTAAAAAAAATCATTTTAAAAATTTACTGTAGAAAATTGTTAGACCATCTAAAAATAAACAAATCTATCCTATTAATTTAGAGTTTTCTTTTTGAAATTTACCATAGTATTTTTTGGATCTATCAAACATGTTGTGATTTAACCAAACAAAAAAAATAACTAACCCAAACCAAACCCAAATTAATAACTAACTGAACTGTTCCTATATATCTTAAACCAAAAAACAAAAATTACAATTGAACCGGAATTAAACCAAAAACCAAAAATATAATCTGGAAACCAATCAAAAACTGAATGCATATACCTAAACATATTAGTAAACTAAAAGACATTTTAATAAATTTATCAACAAAATTTAATTCTACGCTTTCAAAGCGCGGATAGGTTGTATCCTAGTTAATATTAAAAGAATCATTCTAAAAAAATATTGTAAAAATTTTATTTGATCTATTTAATATACTTTTCTTATTAAAACAAGATCTTTCAGTATTATTTTCTATCTATTTTATTCGGTGATAATCACAAAGATATTAACAATATTTACCTACAATCTCTCTCATGTATTTTTTTCATTAACAATAGTCACGTTAAATAATCTATATTGGTGATGATTGGTTCGACTGTAGCTGTAAAAATTTAGCTGTAAAAGTTTAGCTGTAGATAAGTTGGCTGTAGCTGTAAAGTTGTTACTGTAAATTTTTTTGCAGAGACTTTTGCTGTAGTTATGTTGACTGTAGCTGTAAGTTATTTACTGTAACTTTATTAAAATAAAAGATGATTGGAAAAATATTTTTTTTAAAAACTGTAGCTGTAAATTTTTGGTTATAGTATTTTATTGTAATATATAAAAAAACTTTTACGTTATTAAACCCCCCCTCCAAAAAAAAAACTCAATTGTTTATAAGAAAAACCAACTAATAATAGTAAAACTACTATCGAAATAATAATAAATTTTACCTACGAAAATTCCATAAATTCATTGCAATCTCATCACGAAAACCCTCCATGTATTGTCTAGAATCAGCCATTTGGACATCTTCAGGTTCTTCAATCTCCTCATCTACGAAAATTCCATAAATTCATTGTCAATATTCGCCATGTCTATAACAAATACACAATAGAAGTGTCATGAGAATATTTTAAATCTCATGGATAAAAGCATGTAATATAGACATGTTAATTACAATAGAAGTTTAATAACATATCATGAAGATCGTAACGTGGAGATGGTGATAGATGATGATGATGCATGCATCTTAATTATTGTTCAAAACGATCTTGATATACGCTTAATGTTACATGCTTTAATCCAAATAAAAAAAGATCTAGTTATAATCATTTAAATATGAAGAATAGTCGACCTTAATGAAGAAGATGAGTTTTACAAATAGTCAATAGAAATTCTATATAAGATTACGAGAAAAAAAAAACAAAAGAGAAGATTAGAAGAAGAGACTTATTGCTTGTGTTCGAAAAGTATGGAACGATCCCTTGGTTTTTTTGTATCTTATGATGGTAGATTAGAAGATCAATTACTAGTCCTTCTATAAGTTCTACGTTAGGGTTTTCTTTCTTTCTGTTTTTAAGTTTATCTAATAAATACGATTTCTTTTTTTTTTCATTAAAACTTCTACAGCCTAAATAATAGGGATGTAACACTTTGGACTAAAATAAATAGAAAAAGGAAGTTTCTTTTTTTATTTTGCTGTAACTTTGAAAAAGAAATTTACATATTGATTGGTAAAATTTTGCTGTAACTTTAAATTTTAAAACTAAAGCTACATCATGATTGGTTAGATATGTTGCTTTAAACATAAATAAAGCTAAAGTAACAAGTTAAATCCCAACCAATCACCCACATTATTTCAAAACAGAAGTCATGTTGGCCTCATATAGGAAATGATAGCTAGTAGCACCAATCTTCTGTATTTCGAATATGAGTTCTAAAATCGTCCACTGACATTAGTTATATATCAAATACTGAATTTGGAATGAGAGAAATACTAGACTGCACTCCAACAACTTCAGATCAGTGGACACCGTCTTCTCAATCATCGATCATCAACTGAGAAACAACTGCAAAGCTTCAGAGACTCAAACCCTCGTCTCTCATCAGCAGCGATGCAGCTATGGATTCGCTGAGTCTATCTCTCTGTCTCCCCTTCGTAACTATCGAAGATCTCTCGATCATTCTCCTATCTACCCTGGGCTCTTGGGCTTTATTACTTAAAAGATTCTGTTTCTAAGATTGCTAACTGGGCTTGACCCAAACACTAAGGTTTATAAACATTTTCCGTTTTCTTTTAAAGGAATGCCAAGTTACAAAAAAAAAATGTTAGCTTTCAAGATATGATCAATGTGCTTTAAACATGATCCGTAACATTGAACCGGATTACTTTACAATCATTGAGTTTAGGGCTGGGCATTTCGGGTATCGGTTTGGTTTGGGTATTTTGGGTTTTGGATAGTTCGGGTAGAGGGTTAGAGGATCCATTTACTACTTTACCTATATTTGGTTCAGTTTGGTTTAGATAATTTCAGTTTCTGTTCGGTTCGGATAGTAAAACTAGGAACTCGAAAATACCTAAAAAATTGGTTTTCAGTTGGTTCCGGTTCAGATAGTTCGAGTAGTTCGGATAAAATATCGGTTATTTAAGACAAAATACCGAATAATTAGGATGATTAAGATTAAAAAATTGGACATTTTGGATTACTTTGGATATTTTGGATAAAATTATTCGGATATTTATAACGATTTAATTATCTTCAAATACTTTTGGATTCTTTTAATAAAATTTTAAGTTACAAATATATATTTAGTTATGTTATATGTGTATATTATTAATATTTTTATATATTCAGATATCCGTTCGGTTCTGGTTCGGTTCAGTTATTTCAGATATAGAAATATAAGAATCATTTGGATATTTGAAGGTCCTCCATCCGGTTTGGGTATTTCGGTTCGATTCCGATTCGGTTTTTTGGTTCCGGTTTTGTCCCCACACGTTAATGGATTGATTTTGGGTGAATAGTAAGTAACTAATTTAATTAATTTAAGGTATAATTATTTATATTTATAAATATTGAAAATACAAGAAAATTAATGTTCTAAAATATAGTAAATTTTTAAAACCATTTTTATTTAATTTTTCCATTTCCAAAAAATATAATTTAAACAATTTTTGTTGTGACAAACTGGAGTTACCACATATAAGCAAAAACACAATATAATAATTATTTAAATATTTAATGCAAACATCGAATTTAAATTTTAAGCATAGTAATTTTAATCAAATTAGATTACACACTGGTTATCCATAAGTTTGACCAGTAGTCTTGGGTTTTCGCAGGCTTTAGCAAGCTTTTAAATGATAGATATCTCTTAAAACTTAAATTAGATTACATGTCATTACTGGATTAACCAGTTCGGCCATGAGTCTAGATCAGATTTAAAAGTACGGACTTATATGAAAAAAATATTTTACATAGACAAGATTATTTTAAATTAACAAAACATTTGTAAAGTTGTTAATGAAATTTTACATCAAAAGTATCTTGCGGTTTGAAAGCGCAGATCAAAATCTAGTTTATTAATAAAATAAATCTAATCGTTTTATTAATAAAATACAGTTTTCTATTATTATATACATAAAATAAAATAATACGGCTTTAATACTCTACTATCACACTAATAATAAGAACCAGAAGCCCTCACTGCTAATCTGAAATCTCTCTCTTTCACATATTTAAATCTACCACCAAAACAAAAAGATAATAACAGAAGAAGAGAAAGATGAAGAGTGCATTAACAAAACTAAACACATTATACTGTGATGAGGATCTATCAACCAAACCTATTATCGTTCACCGCCACCGTCATCTTACTTTACATATCGCCCGTTACGGCCGCCGCTTAGAGCGGGTCCCGGCAACTTCTTTACGTCCGAGACGACCCAATAACAATACCTCCGTACTTAATCTTCACGAAAACGTACGTCTCGAGAGAGCTTTTGTGGCAACGTGGCGTTACAAGCGTGGAAGCGGGCAATGATCTCTGACCATAGGCGGATCCACGTTATACAAAGATGAGTCACCTGACACAGGTTAAAAACATATTCCAGCAAGTTGATTTGTTACATTTGACTGACAAACACTTAGTTCAATTGGTTTGTTTCTCCCTTCCTGAACCACCTTTAATTCATCAACGTGAATGATGAATCCGAACTACTAATTGTTTTGCACAGTTTTTAAAGAAAATTCACTTCATTTAAATTTTAAGCTGGGCCAAACCCATTTAGTTACACCCCTAAAAAATTGTCTCGGATCCGCCACTGCTCTGACTCGTCGAATCTAACGTTAAACTGGTTCGGACCTCGAGTGTGCGACTTCAAAGGAGCAGTATGCTCTGAATCCCTCGATGACCCTTCTATCAAAACCGTCTCCGGCGTCGATCTAAACCACGGAGATATCGCCGGTCATCTCCCCGAAGAGCTTGGCCTCCTCACAGACATTGCTCTGTGTCACGTCATACATCTTAAACTACCTATTTACCTAAACCATAGAATTCAACTTAATTTTCGACTCGTTTGATTTCTAAAAGTTTAATATTTTATGATGTTTAAATGCTTTGTAGTTTGTACTATAAAAAAAAAAAGTTGATACGCTTGATGTTATTGTTTTTTTTTTTTGAATACGTAAACTAATTACAATCTAAATATGTAAAGATTTTCAATTTTACACCAAAGTTTAAGCAAAAAAAAAAAAATCAATTTTATTCAAAGTTGTCGCATATATTTAATAGCTTCGGAGATTCTAAATGGGCCAAGCCCACAACATTTACACTCGTTATGAAAAGATTTCTGTTGTTCCCCACAATTCACTCACTCGTCTTCGAACTCTCTCACACGGCGATAATGGCGGAATCACCGGCGCAGAGTGGTGCGGAGCTCGTTACTAATCAAGCTCATGGACAGCAAGCTGAATCTGATCTTGCGTCTCTCGTATTCGGTTTGTTTCTCCTTTTTTACCAGTTATCCTTTTCATTCATAAGAAAACGCCTAAGAATTAAGAATCAGCGTAAGCTCCGATGTCACACTCGTTCATCACAAACCTGCTATGGTTATTTGTGAAAATCGTTACATCAAATGCGCTTCGATCCAGTATTTGAATGAGTCTGTGCATACTTATTGGCCTAATCGCTTGATCTAAACTTGATTTCGCGTTTCTTCTTGTGCTAATCCACCTGCCGAATCGAGATGTTCATTGGAAACCGCCATTGTTAGGTTTTTGCATCTCTCGCAGATGAAAAATAATTGTAGTGTTAGTGATACTGTAGCCTCTCAATAGATGCCGAATAATCGCCTGAGTCACTTTTAATTTATCATGGATTAGATCAGTGTTGGGACTGAGATTACAAGTTAATCATTTCTCTGTATAGATTTGTTGTGCACCATTACAAGTAATTACATGATTCATTGATTAGATCAATTGGTGGATTGAGATTACAAGTCAATGTTTTCTCAGTATTTCTTTTTTTTTGAACAATGCGTATAGATTTTGGTGTTTAACTTTCTAGCAATCAATGGTCCCCTGATACGCGTTGCAATTTGCAGAAATGTCACAGCAAGTTCAGATGGGGATGGAGAATATGCTTAAGCTGGTCAAGTAAGCAAGCAATCTTTGATAAGTCACAGCTGTCTATCTACCATAAAGCTAATGGATAGTACTGCTGACTGCTGCTGATCCAGTGCCTCTTTTTGTTTTGGTTGGAAAAAAATTTCATGCAGTGAGATTGATCAAAACTCAGTTGGAATAAAGGAAGAGATTGAGAAATCAAAGGATTATGCAATGGAGAAGAAAAGGGTTCTCGAGGAAGAGAAAGAACAGTTTCAGAAAGCTGCTTACACTATCCTTGACATGCTTAGCAACCGAAGCTAGATGCGGTACACTCGGATTCCAACCTTATCCTCTTTGTCATGCCTATGCTTAATTCATTTTTTTTTTTAATTTACCTAAATAGTTCCTCATGTCTCATGTAGGAGGGAGATGCATGATGCCAAATCTGAAAAACACTTTTATCAGGTAAAGAAGTATACTACAAAATGTCAAATAAAAGACTCACTGGATTGGTTTTGTAGTTACCTTTGACATTTGCCATTACCGTAATTTCTAACACTTAGTGTGAAATCAGAAAATAACAAGTGAATGAAATGTATGAGGATGACTCTGCAGCCACACACACCCCTTATGGTTAACAATATTTGGACTCAAGTAAAAAATTATAAAAAAGCATTAACAAATGTACAAGGATTTGCTCAACATGTGGTATGGAATGTACGTGCGTCTCGAGATGAAGCGGGCCAGGGATTGTAGGTTGACCAAATATTAGTATAAGGAATCAAAACAAAGAAATTGTAACTGCAAATCTTATATCAGCAAAAGAAATTTACCAAAAAGGGAGAACCCTAGGGGTGTGGTGGTGGGGGTAGAATAGTAAATTCCGAAAAGCATCCCCTCCAGTGGCGGGAGAATTCTCCCTAAAAAATTCTCCATTTAATATATTCCCACTCCCCACAAAGCCCTTTCTTCTTCTCTGACTCTCTCTCTCTCACTCACTCTCCGAATATGGTGACGCTCCGCCAGAGACCAACGGTCGCGACCACAGAACCCGAACCGGTGCTGGAAAAATGCGTCGACGGCGACTTGACGATTCTGTCAGACGACGAGGATTCGCCCTCCGACGCAGCAGTGAAGCGCTTGCGTGGACGCTGGGAACTTGCTTCCGTTCTTAACTTCTTCAATGTATTAACGAACCTCTTCACGTGTTTAGATTCTAGGGCTTTTTGTGAGAGATTTCGCTGCTTGGAAACTAAAATGTTTCTTATATTGGTCATGTGATCTGGATGTTTCTACTAAAGTAGATTTTGTTCCCGTGACAGGTCTTTCGACCACTTATCTCTGACAAATTGAAGGTAACAGCTGAAGAAATTGAGATGGGTCTTATCGATTCCGACGCTACAAATGCTCAGCTTCACATTGCACTTCTAAAGGTCTTGACTTTATCTGTTATTGATCTCTTAACATATGGATTGCTTTCTAACAAGCTTTCACAATAATCTCTTTTGTTTCCTATAACAAAAAACACATGGATCTGATTTTCGACAGGGAATACCACCGGTGAATAAATCGCTTGAGGACGGAGATGCATGGATCACTGCGCTGTGTAAGAAACTCGATCCATGGTGGCCATCGGTAAGCCCCACGGTGAATCTTTTTGTATATTTATATCTGTTTTTGAAACAGGTTATGGTTTTCCTTATTTGACTCATGTGATACCATTATTGCAGATTGCCAATGGTGAAATTCCTGTAACCGCTAACAAAGGGTATTGTGTTAAATGATGTCGCTTTTGTGCATTATGTATTGGTAAATGATACTGGTAAACAACTCTCTAGTCTCCTGTTTGTATGGTTAGGGAGGAAATATCTGGATACAAAGGACTTGAACCTACTGATCGCCTGCAATTTCTTAAAGCACTCTGTGAGCTTCGAGCCCAAGTAATGTCTTCTTTTCGTTTAGTATTTGAGCTATAAATTATGGTTACATTTCATTCCTAGTTGCATTAGTTAATTTTTTTCTTACAAGTTTGTTTTGTTTGTCTGTTTCCATTGGTTGATGATATAGCAAGATGATGTTCGTAAGTATATTCAAGAGAGTGCCAATGAAGGAACCCTGAATCCATATTTCGGAAAAAGGAAGTTGGGAGGAGATGGAAAGAAGACTTCTTACTGGTAGTTACATGTCCTATTTGCTTCTTTCAATATTTTTACATTAAAGTGTGATTAACTTTCATTGTTTTTTTTCCGTTTTAGTTTTGATGGTAATGACACCCTCGGGTACAGGTTATATAAGGAAGTAAATGACATCTCAAAGAGCGCTAAAGCAAGGAAGAATGTATGCTCGGATACATCTTGTTTTTGCTGGGAAATTGAAGCAACCAATCTAGATGAATTTCAAAGAGTTGCTGTAAGCTTTTCGATTATTTGTTTCTGCTTCTAATCTTTAAGATTTGTGAAATTGTTTTATTTCCTTTTTTTAATGATACTGATAAGCTGTCATGGCAGAGAGAGTTATCATCAAGCAAAGCTTCTTCTTTGGCTGCTGTCGGCGCGATGATTGAGACAGATGCTATACCCGTTGTTGAGAAATATCATAAAGTACGTTCTCAACTGTTAGCATCTCTCAAGTTCGTTCTTTATGCTTATGCACGTCTGTTATATTCTTTTGAAAATAACAGAAGAAAGAAAGGGCCATCAAAAAGAAAATGAAGCAAGAGATTGTTGTTAATATATCCCGTCCTATCCGCTTTACTCGTTCTTGTCGTAACCGCAAGCCTGCTACTTACACCTTTGGTAAATTCATTTTACTTTGTGTTGCTTCCTCTTATTTGATAAATTATTTAACCCGTTAGCGTGGCTTATTCGTTTGCATATCTTATTATTCAGACGAGTATGACAAAATGATAACCGATGCTGTGAAGGATACAGAGTAAGTGCTCGACTCCTTTGTTAAGCGAAATTATCTATCAATCATTACTTTTTAGTAAGTAGTTTAATTGGGCTAAATGAACTCTCAGATAATCTGATGAACTAGAATGTAAACACTTTTGATCTCTCACCTGTCCTGTATCGATGATCCTTGGATACCTTATAGCCTGATAACTTTTTTGGAACTGCCAACATGTTCTATAGCTCATATACGTTTCTGTCTCTTTCATAGTAAGGGATGCAAATAAGTATACCAACTGCTTAGAGTCGGTTTGATTAGCTTTAGCAATAGGAAACTCATCATTTCACTTCTCTTCTTGATCAGTGACACGGATAGAGGTGACGAGGAAGGAACAGAGCAACAAAGTGCCTCATTGGTGGGTTCAAACGACAGTTCTGAAGATAACAAGATGAAATCAACAGAGGATGTGCCTAAAACAGAGGAAGCACCTGACAGCGGCAATGGTGATGTAAAAGAGATGGAGAAAAGCAAGGAAGAGTCAGGGGGAAAGATCGAGTTTGGTGCCAAAAACAGGCTGAGACAAAGAGTAACAAGGAACTCAGCTCTCTGCTAGTTTGTAAACATCAATGTTGTTGAAGAAATGGTAAAAGTATCAGTTATCGTTTTGTCTCTTTTTTGGATGCTGGTGGGAAGACCGCAGAGGATTAATAGGCCTTGGGAGCAGGATAGTTTTTCTTTAGTTCTATGCTGATGTACTACATTCTCAACAATGTAGATCTTATTCAACAATGTCCATTATTTCCTTACAACTGCTGAGGCTTTTTAAGTTTCTTTGTATTTGTTTCTTCAATTGTTTGTAGATATTTTAGATTAGGCCTTTGTGAATCTTATATTGTATTTACGTTTCATTAGCTATACATATTAGTTCAAAGTACATACAACAGTCAGGGTGGTCGAGTGGTCTAAGGCCCCAGACTCAAGTTCTGGTCCTCGTGAGAGGGCGTGGGTTCAAATCCCACTTCTGACACTAGTGCTTTTAATTTTTTTGTGGTTTTCGCCAAATGAATCTGACAAATACGTTTTTCACTTTTCTGCGAGGCAAAACAAGGTCTATTTATTGTTAAAACTTCTAACAAACTATTTAGACACAAGTTCTTTTAATACATGACATAAGCTGACAAATACGTTTTTCACTTTTCTGCAAGGCAAAACAAGGTCTTTTTATTGTTAAAAACTTCTACCAAACTATTCAACACACGAGTTCTCTTAATACATAAGCAGAGAGAGAGAGAGAGACAGTGACCTCTATTTTAAAAAACTGGTTCAAGAGACGGTGGCTTTCTGAGCCAGAGATATGATTCTGAGCTTCTCGTAAGAGTCAGCACAAGCGTGAGCATAATCAGACAACGCCCTGAAGATCTCAGGCAATCTGATCTTCAAACTATTCAGAGATTTCTCCCTCACCTGAACACAATGTCTCTGGTGAGCTTCTTCTTCATCTTCAAGCCTTTTCTTCAAACTCTCCACAACAATTCTCCTCTCTGTCACATGATCATCTTCCCCACCTTCACCTTCCTCCGTTGGTCCTCTCTTCTGCAAGTGCTTCTGATACCACTCCTCAAACCCTTGCTTCTTCCTAATAAACTCCCTCCTCGTCTCTTCACATTTCTCCTTCAGCTTCATCTCCTCCTCCTGATGAAGCAAGATCGTTCTGATAACCGCTGCGAACGACGAAATGGCTGATTTGGCGACCTCGTCGGGTAGTTTCTCGAGACAGTCGTGCCACGAGTGGAGAAGGGCTTGGATTGGCGGACGCTGAGGTCTTGGAGGAGAGGAAACTTTCTCTTTGAGACTGCTCTCGATGGGGATAAGGTTTAGCTTCAACCAGGTGTTTAGAGAGTTAATGTACTGCTTCTGATGCGTCACGAGGCTGTCGAACTGAACATGCCATTCTTCCAAGACGGTGCAGAACTGACGTGTTTGCTGGTGATGCTGCTTTGTGGTTTCTTTCCGAGAAGTTGAGATCTCGAGAGACTTTAACTCTCCAACAATCTTTAGTTGTGTGTCGTGTTGTATGCACATGTTTGACCACATCTTCGCCATCCTAGAGATGTCGTCACACGTTCAGAAAAATCAGTTAGGAAATTAGTTAGAAAATGCATTTGATGGTAAGAGAGAACTTTACCCTTGGACTAAGGAGACAAGTCTTGGATACAACTGGTCATCCCTTAAACGGTTTACTTCAGAGACAGTTGAATCCATGGATTGCATGTCAACGATGTATCTAGTGTGTAGATGACTCACGGCAGCCTTTGTTTTCTCCACGGTTTCTGCACTCGCACCTCGTTTCTTATACCTGTTGAGTAAAGCTACCTTTTTCTGATACTCTATCTTCATAAGCTCGCCTTGCTAGATAAACAAACACCACCAAAAAAAAGCATTCAAGTAGACATCCTTCACACGTAAGGTAGAGACAATGATCAGCTAACCTTCACTTCATCATATAGTTTCTTCTCCCATGCTAACAATTTGTCCAACACCGTGGCATGAGTCTCATGCTCATCTGATTCTTGATCCTCTTTCCCACCTTCACCGTTGGAAATGCCTCTTAATGATTTGTTCCAGGTTATAACCCGCATTACTCTAGCGGAATGATCAACATATCCTGCAGGTAACATAATTAAAGTTTATCAGATTTTAGCTATAGAAGAAACAACACTCTCTGGTAAGGACATATCTGGTAAGATAATGGTATCAAGAAAAGGGGGTTAAAGTGCTGATTAGTCAAATCTAAAACTTTGTTTAATGGCTTTACACGTGAATGAAAAAAAAAACAATTAAGAAAACCACCAGATCTATTAATTTAAGGTTTCATTATTGGATTCTCACAAAAGCTATAGACAAATGTCAAAGTAGACAGACCAAAAAAGTGCAACAGAATAACATAAGGAATATTGCAGACACTAACCCATGATCTGATCTACAAAAGAAAACTTTTTTTTTTCTAGTTTCAGTTAGAGAAACGAAGAACCAAGCTTTCTAAATCATGGATTCATTATGAATCACCTACAAACTGTAACCAAAGTTTTGTCTTAGAATGCCTTGTAATAAAGCTTAACCAGAGATCATTTACTACCACTAAGTTCTTGTCTTGATATGTGGGTTTGGAGAGTCAAATCAGATTCAGAAAAAATTGCAAGAAAACAACACAAATAAATGACTTCAATACCTCTGTTATCTGCAAAATTGGAGTGATAATGTAACCTTGTTGCTTCCAGCATCTTGGACACCTCCTGTGCGCACTCTGACGCTTTCAGGAACCGATCATCGATCTCGTCCAGAATCTTCATCAGATTCACGCTTGGTGCCGACGCCGTGGCATTTGCTGCGACGGCACGCCGGAACTCCGGCGGAGCAGTGTTGGAATGCTCAATCTTAGCTTTCCCTTTCTCCTTCTTCTCAGCATCTTCCACCATCACTACATCCTCCTCCTCCTCCTCTTCTTCATCATCATCTTCTTCTTCTTCCTCTTCCTCTTCAACTTTCTCCGGCGTCTTCGGCTCCATTTCCTCAACAGCCATGTGACCTGCTGACTCCTCTTCACTGAACCCAAAGTGTTGATTTTTCCGAGCCTGAAACCCGTTCCCCACTTCCTTATCTTCTTCCAAGTTAGGACCAGGCACATTCTCCACCATGAAAAAATAATCCCAAGCCATGCTACTCGCCGGCGACGCACTCACAACAATCTCCGGCGTCTCGGGTCTCTTTCTACTACCTTTCCCAACATTCTCCGGCGTTCTCGGCGAAGACTCTTCCTCCTCCTTCACTCCCACCTCTTCCTCATCTTCTTCTTCTTCATCTTCCTCCTCAATCGCCATATCATCAACACCCTTGACCTTCCTCCCTCCTCTAACCGCCATACTCGGCAAGCTAATAGCCCTTTTGATGGGAGAAGGAGAGAACTTCGGGAGAGGAGGAGGCGGAGGAGGGAGATTCTCGATAGGCGGAGGCCGCGGAGGAGGCTGAGGAGCGCCGGCGGGATGATCCGCTGCGAGCTCGCTCTGTTTCTGGAAATGGCTCTGTTGTTCCAAGACCTCTAAGGTCTGGTCGGATTCGCCGTGGCCGTAGTCGCTGAGAGCGGCTCCGGTGTTCTTTAAGGCAATGGCGTAGGCGAAATGGCCCGCGGCGAAGGCTTTGCTCGCCGTAACCGCTTCCTTGATTAGGTTACGCCGCTCCTTGCATCTCGCCACGGACTCTTCGTTGTCAACCCTAGATTGAGCGCACCCCATTGTACTACTCTCTCCACTGAAAGAGAGTGTTCTTTTTGAGAGAGAGAAATGAAAAGAGAGTGAAGATGCACCGAGAGAGAGAGGGAGAGAGAGAGAGAGAGAGAGAGATGTTGGGATAAACACCACGCGCCACCGCGAGTGGAGATGTCTTTATGTATTGGGTTTATCGCCCTGTGTGGTGTCTCTGTCTGAATATTCACAATTTAAAAAAAAATAGGCTGTCCTAACGGTCGGTCACATATCTCAACGCACTACGTCGTCGTTTTACAACACCTTGTAACGCTTTGTATCCATTCAATCAAACACGAATGAAAATGCTTTCTTTTTTTTTGTTTCCTTTTCCACTTTTCTCTTCTTTTCTTTTGATCAAATCTTTTCGTTTCCTTTTTTAACGTTTTGAGCTCTCAGTAGTCTGGTTGGTATATATAAAGTTACAGATTTGGCTAAACAGCTATTAGTTAATCTCCTGCGGATTTTGATCATCGCAAATTGTATTGGAGAAATGAGTGAACTGTTTAAAGTTGGTTGGGGTTGGATGGACATTGGCAGTATCATGTTCTTTGTATGACACTATATTTTCGAAACTATCAAAACCTCGTGATTGTTCTTCTATATGTGTTCTCCTTCTCATGTACAATTCGTTGATGATTAAAAACACAAGAGATAAAACTCTTCACATTTGCTTCCGAGTGGGATTTTGGCTTGGCATCCAACTACAACCTTGTGTTCTCCTCGATTTGTCGCTCTATAGAGGTAAAAAGAGTTGCGTCCAAAGAAAGTGCATTGATGAGTTGGTATGAAACAGATAACATAATGACAAAAGAATGAATAATACTATTAGATCACGAGAGAAGATTGAATAAACATCAAACCAAGACAGAACGCCATTCAGTATCCTACTTTTTGGTGATAGATCTTATTAGTAACTCCAAGCAAACTATAACATTTATAATTAAGGTTTGAAGAACCAGAGTTAGTCGACTCTCCTCGGGTTTATAAGGTGACCATTGTGTTACCACTTTTTTATGATCTTGCCATCAAAGAAGTCTGAGGAGTCTAGTTTACTATCATCGTCAACTGAGATACATATTCGGACTTTTGTCCAGTTTTATAGTTTTATCAAATTGATAATATTGTTATATTTAAGACGTAAACTACTATTTGAATCAGTGGTTTTGGAAACTAGTATCACTAGATCACCACCCCCACTTGATCAGTTTTATTATATATTCTTGCTAAACAACAAGAAGCAAAGTAGGTCATAGAAGACTCCGTAAAGCAAAACATATAAAGATGCCTTCGGTCATTGATTATATGGAAAACCACACATTACTATATATATGTATACATACAAAACATCCCAGAATATATAGATCTTCTTATACATTATTACATATTATAGAAAAGCATATCTTAGTAGCTGAACCAAACAACATGGGTTTCAGGGAGGAAGTGGCAGACCGGAACACTCCCAGGCTTCACCTTAAGGACTTTAAAGGCCAAGTGGTTTGGGTTCCACGCTGAGGTGTTCTTGTGGCATACCGCAACCGCTTTAGCCCGCAACCCGTTCTCTCCTTCGAGGGGAACCGCGTAAACGGTGGTCATCATCGCTTTGTGGCAGTAGAACACCGCGAATGGGTACTTCTGTTTGTGACACACCACTGACTTGTCGTCTGATAACTTCTTTACCCCAGCCGCTGCGATTGTGTACTTTTGCATCGGTGCATTCTTTTCAGCTACCTGTCGAAACAAAGGTCACATCGATCAACCAGAATATTAAAGACATAAAACAATAGGCGTTTACATGTAAATCAAACGAAACAAGACCGAACCAAACTTAAACTTTTTTGATATTCTAAAACCAAAGAAACTGAAGCTATCCCCAATTTCAACCAGTATGAGTATAAACAATTTATATGTTTCTTATAATTATCTGAAATCGAACGGAATCCAAACCAAATATAAAGAAAATATAAGTGAAACAGTTGAGTGCGGGTTTTAGCTAAAAAAAAACAATTTAAAGGCTTATCTTCATTTATATTAACTCTACACTTATAGGAATTCATGTTGTTCTAATCTCATACCGAAAATAGATTAGTTTATGGTTTCTTTTTTGTACCTCGGTGGAGACAGCACGGACGTGATCTTTGCCAAGTTTAGAAACGCTAAAGTCAACCATCGACTCCAAAGACGTAGCACAATACTTCTCCTCACCACCGACTCTTTTCGCTTCACACTCCTCGATCGTTCTCTTCATCATCTCTGCTTCTTCCGAACCAGGCTTCACCGAGAACGTGTTCAAGATCTCCGAGAACTTCTCAGACCCGAACGGCACCGTTTCCGCCTCTCCACGTGGCAAGAACGCAGTTTTGCCGTCGTAACCGTCCTCCGCATTAAACCTTAGGTTCATAGCTTTTCCGGGAACCATGTCTTTCTCCAAGAAGAAGAGAGCCGCGTTGGGATCGTCGTGGAGCTGAGTCTCGCTCGCTGCGTAGTTATACTGAAAAGGGTTTTTTCCTGGCTTCACGCCGACGTAGACCGGCTTGCCCTTGTGGCGCGTGTGCACTGTAACGCCGCCTTTGCCAACTCCTACGTCGGTTCTCTTTCCTGGTTTTCCGGTGTGGACGCCGACGCCTCCGCCGTGACCTTTTCCGCCGCTAACGCTCACGTGTGTTCCCTTACCCTTCCCGGTGTCCACATGTACACCTCCTTTTCCAACGTTCACGGCGGTTCCTCCGCCATGCTTGCCTTTTCCGGTGTAAACGTTCACGCCTCCTTTACCTACTTGGACGTTGGTGCTCTTCTCGTCGGCAAATGTTGAGATAAGCTTGAAGATAGCTTAAGAGTTAAGCAACCTATTCCTAGTTAGTCTATGATCTTAAGAGATAAGGATCATAATATGTGTGTGTGTTACAATTAGGAATAGGAAATATATATCTCTATATAAAGCAATGTCGGGTAATGGCATTAGCTATGATTTGTGATTGTGATTGAGAGACTTAGTTTTTGAGGAATTTTTCTAAGGCAATAAGAAAGAGCGTTTCTTACATATTGATTCTTGAGTTCGATATTTGGTATCAGAGCACAACTTGGGTTTCTGCAAAACGTGAACAGGTGGTATCACGAAGAAGACAACTAAACGATGGCTGATATTAAAGACGATCCGGATACGTCGAACCCTAAGGAAACAGGACCCTCTTCGATAAAGTTTCCCATGCTAAACTCTTCCAACTACACCGTGTGGGCCATGAGAATGAAGATCGCTCTCAAGGTTAACAAAGTATGGGAATCTATCGACCCTGGAAACAAACACGAAGAGAAGAACAACTTGGCCATTGCTTTACTATTTCAATCTATACCTGAGGCCTTAACTCTGCAAGTAGGCGACCTTGATACGGCCAAAGCAGTATGGGAAGCAATTAAAGCAAGACATGTTGGAGCTGAGAGAGTACGAGAAGCACGATTGCAAACACTAATGGCGGAGTTTGATCGACTGAAGATGAAGGAGACAGATACAATAGATACCTTTGTTGGAAAGCTTTCGGAAATTACATCAAAATCTGCTTCCTTGGGTGAAACTATTGAAGAGCCAAAGTTGGTAAAGAAATTCTTAAAAACCTTGCCGAGGAAGAAATATATTCACATCGTCGCATCTCTTGAGCAAGTCTTAGATCTGAATACAACGAGCTTTGAAGATATTGTGGGTCGATTGAAAGCTTACGAAGAAAGGATATGTGAAGAAGAAGAAGAACACCATGATGATCAAGAGAAACTCATGTATACGAACATGGAGACGCAACGAGATAACTATGGAAGTAACAGAGGTCGCGGCAGAGGAGGACGAACAGGCTGGAGAGGAAGAGGTCGAGGTCGTAATAGTGGATTCTATGCGCAGAGAGAGGCATACAAACAGAGTCAAGGTCGTGATACATCTCACATTACATGTTTCAGATGTGACAAGCTCGGGCATTATGCAGCTGATTGTCCCGACAGGTTACTTAAATTGCAAGAAGAAGTAGAGAACAAGGAAGATAACACTCAAGAGGCTGATGAGTTGATGATGCACGAGGTGGTTTACCTAAACGAACGAAAGGTAAAACCAAGCATATTCGAAGCAGAACAGAGTATAGAGAACCTATGGTATCTCGATAACGGAGCAAGCAATCATATGAGTGGAAACCGTTCTTTCTTCCTCACACTCAATAAAGAAGTCACTGGGAAAGTCAGATTCGGAGACGATTCTCGAATCGATATAAAGGGAAAAGGCTCCATAAGGTTCGTCTTGAGAAGTGGTGAGAAAAAGATATTAAATAACGTCTATTACATACCTGGTTTGAAGAGCAACATCGTGAGCTTGGGTCAGGCCACAGAAGCGGTGCGTGAGGATGAAGGGTGATCAGTTAATGCTTCTTGATCGTCTAGGTCACCTGATAGTTAAGACGACGAGATCAAAGAACCGCTTGTATAAAGTAATATTACAAGCCGACGTCATTCGGTGTTTATTAACTACAGTTCCTAGTGAATCATCAAAGTGGCATTCGCGGTTAGGTCATGTTAACTTAGAGACAATGAAGATGATGATTAACAAGGAACTTGTCATTGGAATACCAAAGCTGAATGTCGAGAAAGAAACATGTGTATCATGCTATCTTGGAAAGCAAACAAGACAATCCTTCCCACAGTTAACTGAATACAGAGCAAATCATCCTCTTGAACTAGTCCATGGAGACTTATGCGGGCCTATCACTCCAGCTACACCCGGTCATAAGCGTTACGTGTTTGTGCTAATAGATGACTGCACGCGGTACATGTGGACGGTATTACTTGAGAAGAAGAGTGAAGCCTTTGATAAATTCAGAGTGTTTAAAACATTAGCAGAACGAGAAACAAGAGCTGAAGTGAAAACCTTTCGGACTGACAGAGGAGGCGAGTTCATGTCACAAGAGTTCATATCATACTGTTCCAAGAATGGTATAAATAGACACCTCACAGCTCCGTATTCCCCTCAACAGAACGGAGTCGTCGAACGTCGCAACCGCACACTACTAGAGATGACGAGAAGTTTATTAAAACATATGGGCGTACCAAACTTCTTATGGGGGGAAGCAGTTAGACACGCCACCTATCTGATAAATCGGATTGCAACACGATCTCTGGTTGGAAAGACACCTTATGAAGCACTACGAAATAAAAAACCAAACATCGAGCATCTTAAGGTTTTTGGGTGCGTATGTTACGCTAAAACAGAGGTGGCAGGAAGGAAGAAGCTCGATGACAGGTCAAGAGTATTGGTGCACTTGGGAACGGAGCCCGGCTCAAAAGCTTATCGCTTGCTGGATCCATCAAACAGCAGAATCGTAGTGAGTCGACGCATACTTCGATGAAGAACGAAGATGGAGCTGGAACAGAACAGAAACAGAGGAAGCAGACGTCTTTGAGTTTGAGCTTCCACCACAAAAAAAAAATTAATGAAGAGTGCTCCGACAATGAGGCTACGGGTGAGAATGCAACTAGCGAAAGAGAATCTGATGGGAATGATGAAGATGATAACGAAGAAGATGATGAACAGTTGCAGACCCACCCGAGACGATCAACACGGTAAGCACCAAACCCTCCTACTTAGAGGATTACGTGCTATTGGCGATGCAGAATAGCGATTATTGATGGTGATCAATAATGAACCGTATGATTTCAACGAGGCTAAGAGATTAAAGGTATGGATTGATGCGTGCTTGGACGAACTCTCGTCTATAGAGAAGAATAATACTTGGATCCTTGTCGACTTGCCAAGAGGATTTAAGCCTATCGGATTGAAGTGGGTGTTTAAGGTTAAAAGGAATGCAGATGGGAGTATTAGCAAGTACAAAGCTCGTCTAGTCGCAAAAGGATACGTTCAGAAACACGGCATCGACTACGACGGTGTTTGCACCAGTGGCTCAATTGAGACAGTGAGATTGATCATTGGCATTGCAGCATCGTATGGTTGGGAAGTGCATCACCTTGATGTTAAAACTGCATTCTTACATGGAGACTTAAAAGAAGAAGTGTACGTCACTCAACCTGAGGGTTTCGAAGTTAAAGGTAAAGAAGAGAAAGTTTATAAGTTGAGAAAAGCCCTTTACGGTTTGAAACAGGCTCCAAGAGCCTGGAACATCAAACTCAATCGGATTCTGCAAGAACTCGGCTTTATAAGATGCTCCAAGGAAGCATCACTTTATAGAAAAGAGGAGGAGAGAGGTCTACTCATCGTGTGTGTCTACGTTGATGATCTACTAGTTACTAGCTCGTGTGTGCAGCTAACGATTGACTTCAAGAAAGAGATGGGGAGACAATTTGAGATGAGTGATTTGGGTAAGCTCACCTACTATCTAGGCATCGAAGTAAGACAGTATGATGGAGGAATTGTATTATCTCAAGGAAGATACGCAAAGAAAATTCTTGAGGAGACTGGTATGCAAGACTGCAATTTGACTCATATTCCCATGGAGGTGAACACGAAGATATCAAAGTCACCACTTGAAAGGAGCATCGACGAGAGGAATATCAAGAAGCATTGATGTCTTCGTTATCGCTACATACGACCTGACATCTCTTTCGTGTCGGAGTACTTAGCAGATACATGCAAGACCCTAAGGAGTCTCATGGCACAGCGTTGAAGCAGATTCTAAGGTACCTACGCGGGACAACAACTCTTGGTCTGCGTTTCACTCGAGCAACAAGTCTAAAGTTGGTTGGTTACAGTGATAGTTCGCATGTGGACAATGATGATGGAAGGTCAACAACCGACATGTCTTTTATCTCGCAACAGTCCAGTGACTCAAAAACAAGAGATAGTTGCACTATCTTCTTGTGAAGCTGAGTTTATGGCAGCTAGGCCGCTAAGCGGCTATTTGGCTTCAAGAACTTTTGAGTGAAGTTATTGGTGAATCAAGCAAGAAAGTTGTCATAAAAGTTGATAACAAATCTGCAATAGCACTCACGAAGAATCCGTGTTTCACGGTCGAGTAAACATATTCATAGAAGATTTCACTTTATTCGAGTGTGTAGAGAATGAACAAGTTGAAGTCGAGCACATTCCGAAATGAACAACGAGCGACATACTTACAAAATCACTTGGTCGCTTGAAGTTTAAAGAGATGAGACAGCTTATTGGAGTACTTGAAGTGTGTGAGAGTGAGTTCAAGCTTAAGGAGGAGAATGTTGAGATAAGCTTGAAGATAGCTTAAGAGTTAAGCAACCTATTCCTAGTTAGTCTATGATCTTAAGAGATAAGGATCATAATATGTGTGTGTGTTACAATTAGGAATAGGAAATATATATCTCTATATAAAGCAATGTCGGGTAATGGCATTAGCTATGATTTGTGATTGTGATTGAGAGACTTAGTTTTTGAGGAATTTTTCTAAGGCAATAAGAAAGAGCGTTTCTTACATATTGATTCTTGAGTTCGATAGCAAAATCTTTCAACAATGAAATAATTTGGTAAGGAGACATCGACTTGCTATTAACTTACACTTCCAAATTCAGTCAAAAAAAAAACTTACACTTCCAAATAATACCAGCGATTGTGCAACCAGTCAGCTTGTGACACATATCTTATAAATAGTATAATATGTCGGAATTGAAATAAGTAAACCATATTTTTCTTTGCATTTAGGTCTATCATTTCCCCTTTTTTTTGTATCTCCTTAAATATAAAATTTGAAAAGCATTTAAAACAATAGAAAATCATAGTATATATACATAAGCAGATCGATCCTAGAGAAATTAGAAATAAACAATGTTTCACAAAAATAGAAGGAAACAAATATAGCTTGTTAAAGTGAAAAAAGAATTTTAACCTGAGGTAAAAAGATGGCGGAGAGAGTTTGGCATGGGAGTGTTTGGTAATGCAGAGTTCCAATAACGCTCCGGTGTTAAATCAGCCGCAATGGCCGTGACTGAAACAAGAAGACATATCAAAGGAAGACGAATCGCCATTTTTGTGGGAGTTAGAATAGAAAATGTGTTTTTGATGAATTTGAAGAGAAGAAGTGGGAGTGTACGTAGAATTTATAACACGAGGGTTTTAGTAGAAAGATATGAGGCTGAAGTATATTAAAGTATGGATACAGACGGCTAACACTTACCAATCTATTTAAGCCGGTTAATTAAATCGCATACTCCCTAACCACCACTTGCTTTCAACTCCTTAAATGCTCTTTGTGCCCATGTGTGGACAAGTGTGTTTTTAATTTCACCTGTATTATTTTGCGGTGTGTTATGTTACACACGACGTCGTCTTCTCTCATGTAGGTCCTTATTTGGGGTGTCAAGGTATTATTGTGGGACTATGTCAACCTACTCGCTGGGGATATTCTGATAGTGTCTTGAAGGAAGTCTAACGTCCCGAACCTATTTTATGTGGTTCACGCGAAAGGCCGACATGTGGATTATCCAAACACCACATCATTCTAATATTTGGTTTCTGAATGGGGGGATACTCTCTTATAAGTATGAATCAACTCTTCATTAAATATGAATCAATAGGGCATCTCTGGTACCTTTCCAGAAAATGATTTTATAAGGATAAACACTCATATAAACTCTCACAAACAAACCAAGCTGGGTTGATCTAGAGGGACAAAAACCCAACAAGGTATCCGCAGTTCAATTCTGTTTAGCCACCGGAAATTTACATAATCGACATGCTGGGGTTCCACTAAGTGCGGACCAGAAACTGTGGTTAATCAAAAAAAAAACTCTCTCACAAACACACTCGTTTGCAACCACACAACCCTTTGTGTTTGCCTTATTTTTTTGTTGTCCACTATATAACTTGTGCGCTGAATATTATGTATTCTCTCTGTTTTCCTCGAGACCTTGATATTTTCTCCCGTGGTGCATGTCCATTTACTCCAGCACAGCAGGTGACTTTGACGACTCCAGAAAACATATCCTGATAGATTAAAAAATCTGTACGCAAGAGTATGTTTTTTTTTTGTCAAAGAGTATGTTCTCTGACATAATCCTTAGAGTTATGGTAATTTCATTTTCAAAACCAAATTATTATTCCAAAATTAGAGTGGCATTAATGAAGGTCGGTCTCAGGCATGTTACGACGGTTCTTCAGTGTCATACTGTCATGTGGTCATGAATTTGTTCACTTCGATCAATAAATAATTCAAACTCCAACCGCAAGAGAGTGAGTATATCGTCGTCGTAACTTCTGTGTGGACTTTTAAGACAGAGAGAAAATCAGAACTGAACAACTAACTCATTTATACCTTAGACCATGATTAATGGGATCTCCTATTGTGGAATTTTTAGTGTAATATAAGATAGGTCTCTTAATTTTTAATTAAAAAATGTCTCTTAAATAAAAATATAAGAGACATCTCTTATCCGAAAAGTGTCAGATCATGTTAAACCCAAACTGGTCTCCTCACATTTGTTTTCATTATTATTTCCGACTTCATTTTTTATCCATGGTTGGAGAATGGGTGTACATCGATGTATTTATGTTATTGGTTTTAGTTCATACAAATAATATAGTAGAAACTCTGACACCAACAATGAAGACCATGATATGCATATACCAGCTACAGTGATTAACGTGAAAAAGGCAACACAAACTTATATAAAACCCGTTTTTGAGGCTTTCGAGCAAGGATGCAGTGACGATTACAAGCCCGTTTTGTGCATTTTTTTTTCCTTGTGGTAGCGGCGATACCGGTCGATACTGTCTCTCTATCCTTGGGAGGATTGCGCCTTGTGCTGTGGGTTACGGTTGCTGGACGATCTCTTTCCTCTCTGGCACTTCATAGACTACAGTGGTTTAGGAAAGAGAAGAGTGGTATACTATTAGCTCTTAACTTGGATTAACTTGGATGTGGTGGCGATGACGAAAGGATTTGGAATTGCGTCCAACAACTAGCCTGTGTAGTCCAAATAATCAGACCTACCAAGTTCACTTTTGTATTGAATTTTGGTCAAATCCTTATTATGTAAAACTTTGTAATGATGTCCCATTCGGGTAATTTCAAATAAAAATTATATTTTAAAAAATTTATAAAAAAATTATATTAACAAAATTAAAACGTAACATATATTACCCATACGATTGTTCTAATAGGACGAGCTACGGGGAAGCCTGTTTAACAATGATGGGCCTGCCTGCAAACCCTGGAACGTCCCCCATAATTTAGCATTGCACAAACTTTAAAATTCCGAATAACCCGAGTAGCAGAAATGATGGGCCTGCTTTACCCAAAAGGCCCGACATCAATCGTTGAGTAAACCCAATACTACCTAAACGTAACAGTGTATATCTCCAAGTAAATTGCATTTAGGGATAGCCCTAATTATGTGAATACTTCTGTAACGTTTTGTATAAACCAGAACTTACACACTCAGCATAAAAAGAAGCTTTGATCAAATATACACACACATGTCGAGAGATATGATTTGCTTTCTTACTAGTAAAAGAAAGATTGAAAACTGAAAAAGCATAAAGATAAAATATTTGATAATTTATGAGAAAATGGGGAGCGCGAGTGAGTGTTATCAAACTGTCATGCTTTCACCGACCATTAGGCCCACAACTTCTGATATGCTCCAAATTTAACTATATGACTTGGTTAATGTATGCAATAACACTGACTGTTTCACGGTTGACGGTTAATCATTATTAATTCATTACTAAATAAGTCAACAGACGAAGTAAGGAAACGAGCAACAACTGATATAACCAGTAGAGTTTTAACGGGTGATAGTATATATATACATATATATAATACAATACTATAATGCATCTAGTAAAAGCAAGTTACGTAACCATACTATCGTTGACAAATATAAAATTGACACCCACCTTAATTAACGTTGTAACTACGCTTTGATAAAGAAGGTGGTCACTGGTCAACTATCACTAACTTACGCGTACGAGCATGTGTTTCTATAAATTTTAATTTTCCAATGCCAAAAAATATGCGAGACAATGAATTACGGAAAATACAGGTTTGAACAGAGGGTGCATTCTCTTCTAATAAAAAAAACAACAAAAAAACAATACCCGGCTTAGCCGCAAAGACTAACAACAACTAAAATAGTACTTCCTCCGTTTCATTTTAGTTGTCGTTATAGGTTTATTCACACAGATTAAGAAAACATTTAATTTTACGTATTTTCAAAATAAAAATGTCATTACCAATACACATAACCATATTTCAACCAATAAAAAAATAGAATAGAGAATATTGTCAATAAATTTTGCTTTGAAAATCGAAAACGACATTTATTTTGAAACAAAATTTCTAATCTACAACGACAAGTAATTTGAAACGGAGGGAATATCATATAAACGATGAATAAAATGGAACATCCGTTATCATAAAAACAAAAGGAGTTAATTGGGATAAATTGGGAGCCAACTTGTATTACAGAATTTGATAACATATTAACATCTAATCATCTATCTTTGCAAACGTTCATTTTTGGGTTATTCATTATAGAATTGGAAATGGAAGAACGGCTGATAGAAATTTGGTGTTAACAAGAAGTGTTATCGAGTTGGATGAACAAAACTCCGATACTAATTGTATAAATATATTATATTGGAATCTAAGCATATACCCTTTCTCTTGCAATGTAAGCTAAGAAAGAAAAATAGAAGAGAGAAACAAGTATCCAACAATGAGCTTGCACGATCCCGATCCATCTTCTTCGATTGACCTATTAAAGGAAAAAAAGGAGAGAGAGAGAGAAGAGGGGACCCTAGAGCGAAGAGACATCACTTTTTTAATCTTAATTCGCTTGCATTTCACTGGGAAGGCATTAGTATCTTCTGAGACCTTTTAGTTAGGACCACTCTTTTGCACCTCATTTCCACACTTACTTCCACTATAGAATCTTTGTCTCATCTCCTTGCATGTGTAGGAGAGAGATAGAGAGTTTTGTCTGTACTCATCTGATTTTCACACATGCATTCATATCTATAGCTAGATTTCTCAACATGAATTGTTTATCACTCATCAGTCACTTGTAAGAATGATTATATGGAAAACTCTACGTAGATTAGTTGGATTAACATTGCCAAAGTATGAACTATGTAATATTTCTCTTGCTATGTATTCACGAGCGGTGTCTCTTTGGCAAGAGATAAAGAATAAGATGAATAAAATAAATTTTAAAATACCATGTAGTATTTCCATTATGCCAATACGTAACCCTATTTTCTGTTCCTGTTAAATTTTGTAACCCTAGTATTTTGAATCCGTTTGTGGCCCTTATTTAAGATACTCTTCATTGTTTTTGTTATCTGACTCATTGTTCAGATTCAATATATGGAGGGCGTTTAACCAAATCCTTCTACCTAGTGAACCATTTCAGCTTATATTTCGTAAAACAACAACAATGGGTCATAATTACATATGACCTTTCATATCATGCTTTTGTGTTGGGCTACTACGTGGTAATAAGCTACACACGTTATTAGTTATTGTGGTTTCTTTTAAGAGTACATGAACTG
The DNA here is from genome assembly GCA_016432835.1 of Brassica nigra. Classification (NCBI taxonomy): domain Eukaryota; kingdom Viridiplantae; phylum Streptophyta; class Magnoliopsida; order Brassicales; family Brassicaceae; genus Brassica; species Brassica nigra. The sequence continues at coordinate 5,472,773 of CM028247.1, read as the reverse complement.
ATGTTGATTGTACGTTGATTGGAGATTGATGAAGTTGCAAGGCCAGAACCATGATTGATTTTGTTTGTTTTGTTGTTATCATATTTTGAACTGTAAGTTTCATCACATAAACTGACGCGTTTTTCATAATTACAACCACTACGCTTTTCTATTTGTGTTGAATGGGAAGCGTAAACAATAACCATACTATCGAAATACAACACGTATACGTTCAAGCTATGATGAAGGGTGTGAAATGCATAGATGTAGTTAACTCAACTGGAAAAAATCTTAACCATTGTGTTAGAGATCCCCAATTCGAATGATCGTTAGGAAAAAAACTAATATTATATAATGGGATTTAGAATCTAAAATAATTATGGGTTTCGATCCCAAACTCATGATATTAAAAAATGCATCTTTTATTAAAATTGGTATTTCGGCCGGTTGTTTTGTACAGCTTCTGGTTAACGAATAAGGTATATATAACACATGTTGTGGGATTAATATTCTCCATTAACACACACCACTAGTTTTTTTTTTTGCCCAGAGCCTGGGCTTGTAAAACGAACCTGATTTGCTTAACCATATCTGCAAGCACGATTATTGAATTACTATGAGTTTCATTAAAAGAAAATAGGGAAAATAAAAAGATTGGTGAAGTTTGGTGTAGCTTTTATTAGTTAATCCTCGTGAGTAATTATGGGGAGATGTATCTTCACGTCAAATCTGGTGACAGATATTTCAAATCCGCGATTACTCCTTTTTAATCATTGATCAATCAAAGCTTCAACGAGGCACAACCGTGGGATGATAGACCAGTCACGTCTGACTGCTAGTATTACCGTCCGATCTTCTTTTTCAATTTTAATTGATTTTATCGAAAACAAAACTTTGACGGACAAGAAACTGTAATGGTCCATTTGAGACCGTTAAGATCATGAATGCGAAGGACCAGCGAGAAATTAAAGCTTTTGGAACTGGGTGGTTCAGAGAGAACTAGGACCCATGAGTGCCAAACGTACGAGAGCGGCTGGATCGTCCAGCGAAATTACTTCCCTTGTTGTGGAGGAGAAGAAGATGCACTTACCAGACATATGGACCACATTGCCGTATTTTCACCGATATTTATACGATGTCTATTTTTCTAATTAAGGTTTCAAACTTATTTCCCTCACCATTTGTCTAAATGAAAGATCAACTCAACTATAGATTAAGTAATTTAAATCTTACTTCAAAATATAAGAAAAAATGAAAGATGTTGCACTATACAAATGAGGCTGCTTATGTATTTTTTTTTTACATCATGTATTTATTTGTTAGTGCTATGATTTTATTAGTTTTATAGTCTTTACTACTGAAAATCTTTTGTCTTTGAATTATATTAGTTTAAGTCTCTGCAGTATCTGGATTTTGTCATTTTAAAACATAAAGCGTGATATATGTGTATATATATATATCCGTTGTACATATATATTCATTCATTTTGGTGATGAATAAGGTCTTATTTCGAGGCAAAAATAATAATGACAATTTAGGATTTTATAACTTGTAGCCCGTTAAAAGAAAAGATGATGTGGTCGACTTAGAGAGTTGATACGAACGGTACATTCATGCATTTGTATAGTTGATTGTACTCGAGCTTTGATCATTTAACAGGTCGAGCTTCGAATAAAATTTAAAGCGTGAAGTAAACTAGAAATGAATGAAAAATGGCCATGAAAAATGCAGGTACGGGCCTTACGTGCCAACTCACTTATTTTTACGGCATTTTGTGCCAACTTCCGTTTAAAGATAAATTAAAACTGCAGGAAAACTATTCTATGTAGGTCAAGTTATGCTAAAAGATCCAAAATTTAGCAAAAAAAAAAAGTTATGCTAAAAAAAAATAAAAATGGAATTATTATTTAAAACCTGACCTATTTGAACAATCCCACTAAAACCCCAACAAATTACTATATGTCCACTATTGATTGGCAGTCATTGTCATTGCGATAATTAATACGAATAATTAAAATATTAATTATTTTCCTGGGAGCACATATGCTTTTTTGTTGTTGGTGGTGGCAGCACAGAGATATTTTCCAAACATAGTACTTCATTTGTATAGTGCATGAAATCTGGTCAAATATATTATGATCTTTCCCAGTCATGTGTATAAGATTTATGGACGCAATCATCTATACCGTTTACTGTCGAAGAGCACTACTTTCCAACACGATTTGGTTGACAAGCCAACTATATAATTCAGAGCCAAGAAAAAAACACAAACTAAAAAAAAAAAATAAAGAAAAAGAGCATCACAAAAAAAAGCAGAAACATGATTTGAAAAAAGCAAGTGCTTCTTATGTTCAAAATGTGGGACTAGGAACTGTAAGGATATATCAAATCTGTTTGCCTGCTTGGGGCCAGCCACTACTAATTAATTCACCAAAAATAAAATTTAAACAAAAAGTGATGTTTAAAATTAATAATTTGATGTTGACAAAAATAAAATAGAAAGATTTGATTTGGGATTTGAATATCTGATATTGTTTCCTAAAATTTCCCCAACAGCTTGCAAAAAGTGTAGGCCTCCAGCTTGTTACTTATGTGCCTTTTACAAAAGTAAATTTTCTGTAAGATCCTGTTCCCTTTTCCCTTTTCCATGTTTTGCCCGAATTTTCTTTTATTTAACACATTAATATCTATTTTCCGATGGCTTAAGCTTCAGGATTTGAAATTTTTATTGTGTATATATATTTGAACGAAAGGCAATTTTGTTGGATTTGAACAAGTGCCTGACAGAGATTCATAGATGACAATCTAAACAATGAACCCACATGTTTTTAGGTCAGTATACATTCTCTTCTCACATGGCTTTTATGGTTAGCCGCATGGCTAATGGTCCAAAGGCTAGGAAGAAATATAAACATTACGGATGACTAGAGAATGGTCTTAACTGGCAGTGTTCTAAAATGCACTCTAGGCATTCGTCTAGACGATATTTATGGGCTATTAGTAAACAACCATATTGTTTTCATGTTACGCAGTGTTTTATATTAGATTATATTAGTTCAGACGTGTTTATGTAGATATATTATACAGTTTACACGGACGCCTAAAATTGTGTTATTAACTGGTTACATAGATTTTGGTTATAACCGATCGAGTTTCATTTTTTTGTCAGCTAGAGTTTCATTACATGTTTCAATTTTTTTTGTAGCCAAAAAGCTTATAATTATGTGGTTAAGTAAACAAGACTGATATTGTTACCGAATCAATATACAGTCTTATTAAAATAAGGATTTGGCTCTAGGATTATTCCGAGTTATAAGTTGTTTTTCTCTACTCTTGCATCATTCCAGTCTACGAGCTTTTTAGAAAAAGTAAATCCGTAACTGATATTTAATTTTTTTAAAAAAATATTTGAATGAACAAAATGCATACTATTTGGCTTTAGATTTTTTTTTTTGTCAAATTTGGCTATAGATTTATAGTCTCTGACTTGAATGTTGGGTTATGGACATTCATCACTTGGGGAGCTATATATTCTTGACACTGAAATTATTTTTGATTATCCGTTTGACGTCGCTTGCTGCAAATCATATCTGACATGGTAGTCTTTTTCTATCGTCGTAGAATATACGGTTTCACAACGGTTTTGCTGACTTTTATGAAATATCCCCTCCCCCTCCCTCCCTCCCACAAAATCCTACTAATACGGCCAAGATAACATATCCATGATGAAATCTAAACGGAACGTTCCATCTGACATGATCTACTACAGATTTATCTAGCTATACCTAGTTTAATTTAAAAAACATGACAAAAAATCATGTGGAGACCGTACATCTAGCAATAATTGGAAAAAGGGTCAGCAGAATTATAAATGTGCATGCAGGTCTTAATTTCTGACAAATGTACAACACAGTGGTCCATATCTATGATACTTGGACTAGGGAATGAAATCATTTCGACAACGAAATTTCATTGAAACATTCATTGGATTTTTTTTTAAGTTTTTATTTATTACAAAAAGCAAGAGTTTTATTAAACAAATATTATGTATATAACCAAAGAAACTAACACAATACTCTGCCAAAACAAATTGAACCGAAAAATCTAAGAAAAACAAGAGCATACCTAACTAAGGAAACTAAAGAAAAGGAAACATAGAAAGAAAGTGTAGAAAGATTTACCAAGTGGGTTATAAGCATGCAAAGAGAGAAAGGGTCCCCTCCTCTCCTTGGGCAGATGATCATCAATTCCCACCACGTTCATTCTCACTAAATTTCCTTTTCATTCTTTCTTTCCCCCAATTTGCATTGCAGCTGGAGATAAGACTTAATATACTTCACTCCCCAATCCTCCCCTTGAAACCCAAACCATCAATTTTCTTCTTTGATTGCTACCCGTCTTCAAGTTATGTTTGTAGAAACCTTTCATTTCTCAACCGTTTATTATTAATCTAATTTAGGCTTGATCAGGTTTTCTTGACATGAACACTTGTATATGTCTATGGGATTGATCAGATTTTCTTGAACACTCGTATATATCTTGAGCTATTCTCTTTGCATCCATCGATGCTCCAGAAATCCCACGTTTTGTGAACCCGACCGCATATAGCCCACATTCTCCCCTCCATCCCTCCGGAAACTCTTGTATTGGGAATCCATCTTTCTTACTAAACATTCTATTTTCCTGCAAAATTATTTGTTTATTAAAAAGAGATGTAATGCGACTTCTCGATAAATGTATATATATATATTTGTATATTCTTACGAAAAGATAATTTTAATAAAGGATTTTAATAATCGTTTTAAGGAAAAGTGGACATATGTAAAATAACTATATTATCATTATTGACTACCTTTAGCCAAGAGGGTACGTTGCTTTTGTAGCCAGTTGCCAATATTATGGCGTCAAATCTCTCCGTTTTCCCGTTATCGAACTCAACTTCGTGCCGTTTTAACCTTCTTATTCCGGAACACACCTTTCTCGTTATTAACAAATCAAATATCACAATCAGTAAACTGGTTATCAGCGTAAATATATATGATATATTACAATTGATTGAGATATACGGTACCTTGATATCTCCTGTTTTGATCTTGGCAAGCGTCCCCACGTCGAGAACCGGGGTTTTGCCGGTGAGATTTTTGAGCTCTAGTGGACCTAACCGAGGTCGGTTAAGACCTAACAGGGTGGTATCCCCAAGGATGAACCGGGAAACAACCAATAGGAAACGGTCAACGAGACGGATGGGCAACCATTTGAGTAACAACATGGACAGCCCAAAAGTCGAAGTACCCAACATCTCTCGTGGTAGGACGTGCACCTTCACCAGTTAAAAAAGAATCCATTAGCAAATATGGATTTTTAAACATACGGAAGAGAAAATCATAGTCTATATATATTTTATATTTCTATAATGTTGAGAGACTTATGATTTGTGTGAGAATGTTTGCGCGTGCTTGTGATAATCCCGATAAAGTTTGTGTTCTGATAGTTCTCATTCTCTACAAATATTATAAAAATAATATTTCCGTATTACAGAAATTAGGTAAACCTCTTTATTTGTAAAAAGAATATTAACAAATTGTTGGAACTTGAAGTCACAAGGAGGGCCTAAAAAGACAGAATAAAATCCTAAGGATGAATACCTGCAGCCTTTGTATTTTCAGTAAATTTTTTAAAAACAGTTTAATAAAAAATCAAATGTGAATGTCATCAAACTGAAAAGATTATAAATTATTTTCAAATTGTTACTGTAAAAGCACACAAAAATTAAACAGCGTGCACAGACGATTCTTCTGAGATCTCCAGCTAGTGTTAAAGAGACACTAATGATTAAACTACAATTAGTTTTGTATAAATAATTGGGTTCTTTATGAAATAGTACAATGAAATAGATTTTCTTTTCTGAAACACTTATTATTGTTGATAATAAAATCTTGTTAAAGGGATTCGATTAATAAGACGAGTAGTTAAAGAAACTTTTGAAAAAAATCTTCAAGTTAATGATGTTTAAGATTGGAAGATGAGTGTTATCAAAGTTCTTTTCATCTTTTCAAATATTTCAGGAACATTTTTTGTCCTCTCTAAAATTCGTTTAACTAGAACATCTTAAAACATATTCATGAACGGGAGATTAACTAGAACATCTTAAAACAAAAATTCAGGAAAACACAGAATTCTGAAACTTGTAAAACATATTCTTGAGTTTGAAAATAGTTAGGAATATCAGAAGATCAACTCGAATTAAAAGAAAAAAAAAATATTATGTGATTTTGGTTAAGCACAAAAGAACTCTACCAAACATGAAACAGCCAAAAAATATGTCGAAAAGCATAAGAAAAAGTTAATTTAGTCTCCAAACTTCTTAAAATAAGAAAAAAAAAACTCACAGCGTCTCTGACAACGAGAGAAGGCTGAGCACCGAAGTTGCATAGATCCAAACAAACCTCCATGCCGGAGTTTCCACATCCGACGACCAAAACCCTTTTTCCGGCGAAATCTCCACCGGTCTTATAATGACTCGTGTGCTTGACTACCCCCGTGGCCGCAAACTTCTCCATGCCCTCAAACCTAGGGACCACCGGCTCTGCATTCTCCCCCGTCGCAGCCACCAACCACCGGCAAACATACTCCGTCATCCCATCTTGACCCACGCTCCTCACTCGCCACATCCCGAGGTTCTCATCAAACTCCGCCGACTCGACCGTCTGACCAAACTCCGGTCGTATATCGAACCTACGAGCGTAGTCCTCGAGGTACTCGATGAACTGCTGCTTTGTCGGATAAGTTGGGAAGTCGGCGGGAAAGGGCATAAGCGGAAGCTCACAGAACTGCTTTGGAAGGTGGAGACGGAGGCGGTCGTATGTCTTGAGCTGCCATAGTGACGCTATGCAGTTTGATCTCTCGAGTAATACCGAAGTTATTCCTTTCTCTTTGAGACAAGCCGCCGTCGCTAATCCCGACGGTCCGGCGCCTACGATCACCGGACCGGTGAAGACGCAGATGCGGCGTTGTGGCGTCATCATGCCGTGGTTGGAGGACAAGTAGTCATTCGCTAGTTTACCTTCCATCTCTCTCTTCCAATCCATAATCAAGAAAGCTAAACTAAGAATCGTTCCTTTTTTTTCCTCTCTTGTTTTCTTATATAAGAGGGGCTTGGTGTGTATTTTGTAATGTAATTTAATTAAGGACTTATTCTTAAGAGAATACTAGAAGGGTTTGTAGTAGAGAAGTGGTGGTGGTGGTAGTGACAGTATTTAAGGGCAAAGGACAGACTGAACCATTTGACATTTATGGCGTGGAGTTAGAATAAAAAAGAGGGGATGGTAAAGAAAAGTGTTTCTTCAAAAATGTTTATAATTTGATTTCTTGAAGAGAATAATTAAATATTATGCGATCAGAATCAAAGAGGTTAGGGTTTGGATTGAGTCTGCTGAAAACGAGGGAGTTAGAGATAGAGAGAGATCTTATCCAAATAAAGAAGAATGAGTAAAGAGACTGAGAGATTATCGTTGATTTGTGTTTTGCTGAGAGTGGAAACCGGAGGATGATCGAGAGAACTACGGGTCTCTTAAATCACCATTAAAACTTATAGAAGAGAGATATAAATTGTAGTTGTGACTTGTGATGTGACTATCTATTATGTGTGTATATATATGTGCTTAAAATACTTAAATAGGAGTTTATATATTTAATGGAGTTCTCTTTTTTTCTTTCCACCTATGAGATTTTTTTGTGTTCCACTACACTTTTTGACTCTTTACTTCATTGAAATCTCAAAGATTGATGTAATTAATCTTTTGATTATCTTATGAGTTTTAATATACAATAAAGAGTATTTGACCAAAAAAAAAAATACAATAAAGAGTATTTGTATTTTTGTGTCCGTTACATCAGTTTTCATTATATGCCATTAACAACGTATCATAATTTTATTCTAAAAAAAACAAAGGATCATAATTTTACATTTAACACTATATCATCTACGGTGAACATATTCTACTAATCTCAAAAAGAAGAAAGTCTAGCCCAAAACATATACAATAGCCGGCCTACATACAAAATTTCGAAACTTTCAATAAAGCTCTAGTCCACAACATATTCAATTTGCAGTCGGTTACCCCATCAACTGCTTTTCCATTCGTTGACATGAATTTGTTAATGGTTTTGGGAGGAACTTCCTCTGAATACAAAGACAACTACCATTCGAATTTTTATATATTTTCTATGCGACTGTTTAATAACTTTTTGATCTATTATATAAAATTTTCACCAAAGCTAGTATGCTACTATGAAATCAGATTTATATCAAGCTTTTGCATTAAAATACAATGTATCACTAGAAGCGAAAAAAGAAGAAACTGTACCTTATATGACATAAATAAAAGTCTATTTGATAAAATAAATGTATATTTAAAAATAAATCAGTGCGCAATATTTAAATCATATATAACCTCTTGTGTTTCTTATTTATTTATTTTAAACGTACCTCTTTGTTTAGTTTTATGCCAAAAGCTTTCACTAGTTAGTAATTATTACTTCTTAATTAATTATCATCTTCCATAGTGCCATAATGATTTTTTTGGGTCATTGCATTGCATTATTTTTTTGGATATTTTTGTTTTTATTTTTTACAATACAGCTTGAAATTAAAAGCAGAAGAAAAAATAAAATAAATTAATAATAAAATCAAACAATTAGTTAAAACCGGTTAACAAAACTGGAATAGTTGTTGGTCTAGTGATAAATGAGTGTCTAATAGATATTTTGCCATTCAAATTTAATTTTCGGTGAAAAAAAAAATATTTATAATGCTTGGATTTTTGGAAAAAAAAGTTGAAATCACCTTTTAACAAAAAAAAAAACTGAAAGAGCTTAAAAACCTTACCCAACAGTAAACGAGAGGAGTGAAAGTGGAAAATGCCGCTGCCAAAGATCCGTTCAGAACCATCCCCCGAAAAAGTTGCTATGTCGATCGCAGATCATCGCCAAGGCAGAGCACCAGAAACACAAGATCCAGAAAACGAAACAACTTCCACCGGAGAGTAAACAAGGAGGAAGTGTCGTGCCCCGTCAGCCACATAGATCGCACATTTGGTAACTTTGTACTTCATGTGTTTTTTCCTACACAATATACATTCTTTTTCGCCCTCCATCATCGTTTTATTTGCCAAGCTTTTATTGGGTTTATATGGACATTAATATATATTTTTATTATATATCAAGGGAATTTGCTTTCTTAAAGTATTTTTATAAATAAAAATAGAATTAAGGTGGTTGATGAGTGATTAATCATGAGTAACAGTATTAGAAATTTTGGCTTTAATTAGAAACATTGTATAGCGCACGATGTATATATATTCATAATGTAAAATAAATCCTGATATAAATATTTAAATGGACACATCATTTAAATAGTTATGTATGCAATTACTAGAAAATTAACACTTTAATAAATTAGTAAAATATTACTACGAAAAAATTCTTTTGAGAACTGAAGATACTCTGCTAATCTAATAAGTTTCAAAAGTAAGCTAACCCATTTTGGTAGGATTGGCTACAAGTATATATTGTAAATATAACCAATTGCAAATTATGGAAACACCAAACTAGAAATGCTGTTTCTACAGATACATGATTATGAACTCATACAGCAGTATGAAAAACGTTTCCCATTTCGATATAATATAACGGTACTCTGCAGAGCTAAATACTAACGCGAGTAATTGGTTAGCTAAAAAATAATACAAAGGATACCAATATCGTACTTCGTACAAATTCACACCACAGTTCTTCTAACTTTCTTGGCATGCCCTTTTGCTATCTCAATGGGCTTTCTGGTTGCCCTTCGATCGATTAATATATATGTGCAAAACAAAATTCGTCATTTCGGATGTCACAATGAGAAATAGAGAGACTTTCATTGGATGGAGATACGAGTGGAATAAAGATCCCTAAGCCAGACAAATACACACACCTAATCGTTTTGTTTATTTGGCCCCTTTTCGAGCATAAACGTAATTAATCAAATAACATCACTTACCATACCTGTAGTCTGTAGAACCTTGGACATGCGTTTATTATACATATCTTACAATAATATTTACACAATGCCTGAGATTTAACTTTTTTTTTGTTTGCTCAGTCCTATGATTTATAAATAATTTTAGCGATATTAATTGATCAAAGATGAACTAGTATAAATATTGAAGTTGTAAATATCTTACATTATTGTTTTTTTTTTTGTATACCATGAGGTGTCTGGGCCTTCAGCCCTTCCAGAGCACAGGATCAGTCGACACTAAATACCATTTATGACGTAAAACATCTCTGTCAGTGCGAGTCAAATCCAGATGACGGTAGTTGCAATTAGGGATGGGCGTCCGGGTACCCATTCGGATTCGGTTCGTGTCTATTCGGGTTTCGGGTTTTCGGGATCTAAGATTTCAGTCCCATTCGGGTATTTCTAAATTTCGATTCGGGTTCGGATAACCCATTTAAATTATTTCTAAATTTTAAAATTTATTATATACTTTAAATTTCTCAAAATCTATAAACAAAATAATATATTACATATAAATTTGAATAACATATATCAAAATACATAAAATTAACATATAAGTTGGTTTGGTTTGAATATTTGGATAGAGAATCAATAGATATTTTAAGTATTGTTGGTGTTGTAAATATACTTTAGCTATTTTAGACATATATTTTTACTATTTGTATATATTTCAAGTATTTTGGACGACTTAAAAGTATCTTATATATTTTGAATGTTTTAATATACATTAAATCTAAAAATCATTGATATATATAGTTATATAAATCTAGTTCGGATATATATAGGTACCCGAAATACTTCGGTTCCGATTTTTTAAATACCAAAATTTTGAACCAATTCGGATATTTAATCAATTTCAGTTCAGGTTCGATACTAGTTTTTCAGATCGGTTCTTCGGATCCGGGTTTTTTGCCCAGCCCTAGTTGCAACTGCAACTCTTTTATCACCAGAACTAACTCGTCACATTATTTTGCCAATAATTATTATTTTGTACATTGTATATATCATTATACTCTTTAAGAAAAAAAATTATTTTTTGAAAAGATATCAAGTCAAGGTTCAAGATACTAAACTTGGTTATATATTTCGTGGACATTAAATGGTAAAATTTATATCTATAATAATGCATTGGATACAATTTTAAAAAGTAAGCTCTTTTGATGATACGTCAGACTTTTTACTTAGACATTATAAATGCTTAAGAAATGTACCATCCTAAAAATATATTTATATTATTATATAAGGGATTAGATATGTTTTTATGTGCATGCATTGTATGTTGCTGAAAAAGGATACTGAAAAATAAAGTTTGATATAAATCAATAAATATAAGGCAAAATATCAATATATAATATATAATCAAGCTGATATCTGAAAAGGCCATGGGAACTGACTTAAGTATGAGATCAATAAAAGGTATAAAGGAGACACATTAGTAGGCTTTGGAGTGCCTATAATGTATTTAGCCTAGGCGTTAGAACTTTCTTCGCACATTATTTAAAAGTTTACTTATGCGACCAGTGTCATAAAACTACACTAAAGCGATGCTATTGTTCAACTTTACTACTTTAGTAACCCTAGAAAAATAGGGGAAGTCTAAACTTTCGCTCCAATTGGAAATATTATAGGATAGCGGAAATGTGGAATTGAGGTTTTCACATGATCTTCTACAGAATTGAGTTTTCACGTAACCAATTTCTTTTGTGGTCTTCAATTCCTTGAGCTTCGTTGGGGTCGTGGACCGTAATGGTATCGATGTATTATCCCGATTAATTTGGATAATGGCAACAATATTTCATACCACTATCTAGACTTAATTTTCTGATAAGCTTAATCAATATATATATTAAAAAAAATACAATTAAGATGGAACGATCAGTAATCACAAGCCCACTCAGCTCCACTTATCTAATAATATCCTTTTCTTTTTTTCTGCTCTCGAGACATTCGTGGGGAAGAATGACTTCTGGCTATTTAAAAACAATATTTAAAGGAAATTTCATGCTGGACGGTTCATTTGCTTTACTTAAAATATGATAAAGCAAAGGAAAAACAAAGTGATAAATAATTAATCGTGCTAAGTTTTCTAATAGCAATGGTGTAGCTCATAATTACCCAATCTGTCTAATGATTATAAGTTTAAGTGGGGTTGTGACAAAGAAGAAAGCAAAGTTAGGATTCTAATTAACATGATGAAAGAACTTACATGCGTAACTAAAAACAAATGTGTATGTGTGTACGATGTTCTAATCAAATATTCAGCCATGGAAATACATTTTTCGTATTATTAATTCTGATTAAAATTTTAAGGAGCCAATTAAGAGAAAGAATCTAAAAATTTGGCAAAAGTTTCTCAAAATCCCTTTTGCAATAAATTACAATATGTTGTTGGTTCATGTACTTGAAAATGCGACTGAATAGTGAAGACAAATAAAATTGAATTGACCTTATTAGAGCATCTCCAACGTAAAACTTCATTTTTTTTTCCAAAATAGAGTAAAAGTGATTATGGAGTAAAAATGTTTCAACTCTATTTCATTTCTTATTTCATAATAGAGTAATGAAGAAACAAAAAAATAGATTACTCTATTTATGGAGTAAATTTCACTATGGAGTGGGAAATAGAGTAGGATTGGAGCATTCTTTACTCCATAATCATTTTTACTCTATTTTAGAGGAAAAAATAGAGTGAGGTTAGAGATGTACTTAATTGGTTTTTAGAAAATTAAAACCCTGCTGAAGATAATACTTCTACTCTGAAAGTAATGAAAAATCTATAATTGAAAGATGTTCGGGATGTTCCAAAAAAAAAATGCTCGGGATCTTTCGATGGAAAAATATATTTTATCATAATTTTAATTAAATTAAAATTTATATATTTTCTTCATTAAAAATGGAAAAAACCAGAAAAAGACAAATCAGAAAATGCACCAATGAAGATCTGCGAAACAAAACAGGTTCTTGCCCCATTAATCATTCTGTTTTATCAACAAATGTCATTTGAAAAATATGATATGCATAATTAAAAATTAATTTTTTATTCACACACTAAATATATATATATATCTCTTTCTATCGGTACATTAAAAAATAGGAATAGAACTGAACTTTTATTTAACTTTTGCATCAAAAATATAAAGCAACATTTTTATGAAATAAAATTGCTAAACAATATTTTTTTGAAATACATGAATATTATTTTATGATTCTAAATCATCCCAACTTTTCTTCCTAGTAAAATCCAAATAATCCTAGTAAACAAATACAAATAATGGCCAAGTAGCCATACCACCCTGAATTGTTGTTATTTCGAGCCTGAAATGTTAATTTAAGTGTTGCTTCGGAAAGTTTCTAAGAAAACCATACAAAAATCATTTTTGGATATTAGTAGGAAAAATAATTTATAATTTTATAAGAATTTATATCCCATGACCTCCATGTATTACTATATATATCTAAAATTTACATATGTTTACGCAGGGGCAGATCCATTTAAAAGGTATTGGGGTCATCAAGTGGATTTACCCGTGCTTAAAGATATGTAAATTTTAAATTGCTAAACAATATTTGACATAAATGTTTTTATATTGTACATAAGTTATGATAAAATATTTTATATTAAAGTAATTCAACTCTCCAATCATTTTTATGTATTTATTTTTGCTTCTTCAAAATCATTTTAAATCACTTCTCTTGATTTATTATTCTTCTGAAGTGTGTATAGAAAAAAAGTATCTAAGAGATGATTTTATTAATAAATAATAAAAAGGAACCATTTCTGCATATTTAAAACCAAGAGGGATTACTTTTGCAAAATATTATAAACATAATGAGCAAAGACAATCTTCTTTAGGCTTTATGTTCCATCAGGTATCATGCAAACACATAATGCTGAATCTATTCGATAAAGACATGCCTTTTTAGGAGAACAAAACAAGCTTAAACTTACACAAACTTTGAAAATCTAAACAAAAATATTTACAACTACATCTATACTATTTTAAAAGAAGTGTTTGTGATCCAGTGGGAAAAATAACATTTTTAAAAAATGTAATTTCAATCCTTTCTGAGTGTGATTGTTTTATAAACATTTCATATTCGCAGGGCCGGTCCTAAAATTTGGAGGACATGAAACCATGTCAATGTAAATTCTTTTTTTTACGAATTTAGAGGTCTAAAATTTTTGTTTGGGACTTATTCTACCGTGCCTGCATTGAAAACTATTGGCTAGTCGAGATAGTTGTTGATATCAACCTATTAAAAACTGGTTGTATAGATTATTCAGCTATATTTACCTTTTTAAATTAGTTGAATTTTAGTTCAGAACCATAATAAGTAAATGTATTTATTTTCTTCTACAAGAAACGACGTATACACATTTATTTAACTACTAAGGTCACTCACCTTAGTAGTTAATTCTCGATCGACATTATTCTTAGTAGTTAATTCTCAGAACCAAGATTCAGGAATATAACATGGACGTACCGTAAATTCTCAGATCAACATTGAAGTATATTAAAGTTCAAAAAAACATTGGAGTATGATTTAATTGGAGCCCTTGGCATATAATATATAGTTCACAGTAGAAGATGATGTGTAAAATGTCCTTCGTCTGCATGTACGGCTATATTATATATCCACGTCGTTAAACAATAGTCATCGTCTTGTCTTGGAAAGAATATAGTGTTGTCTGATGCCAATGGTTAGTAATATACTGAATTAAGTTTTCGAAAATAATAGAGATGACTGGTTACACTACATTTTGCAGATTATTGGACCATCGTATCGTCGGTGGCTTATTCTTGCCAACTTGTAAATTATTATTTTTTGCTAGGAATGGGTGACTAGAAGAAGATAAAAATGAGTGACTAGAAAAAAAAAACCAACCAATTATGTATTGTTTTTTTGCTTACTTTTTTTTTATTGTTAAGTGGGTTACTTACCAGATAAGATCACACTCATCCACCATTTGGAAACTTTTTCCAAATTTTGTACATTTTTCTAAATGTTTTAATACATATGAATCCATAAATGTCGATAAGAAATTAGCTCTCGTTTGATAGTCATTTGAATAGAATGCAACTAACGCAAGCTCTTAACCCTTTTTTGCATTTTTGCATCTTTCTCTAAATGTTTAAGCACTAGAAGAAACAACATGCTGAAGTTTTGTCAAAAAAAAACATGCTGAAGATTTGACGTTCATGGTTATACAAAGAATTAATTGATAATTAATGTATTATGTATTGATATATATTCCATACATGATACATCCCTTATATAGTAGACTCTCTATAAATTAATACTCGATAAATTAATATACACTAAAAATTTCTAGAAATTAATATAATTTTATAATCTCAAATTGAGTTTTTGGTTCAATTAATATCTCTATAAATTAATAAAAAAATATAATTTTGGTGTAATCTCAACATTATTAATTTATAGAGATTTCACTGTATATTACCCTAACTTATAAGGAGATATGGGATATCTAAAGCCCATTCGATATGATAGTTCTTTATCTATAACCTATTTATAACTGACTTTCATTATACAATCAATAACATATAAACTTCAGAAGTATTTTGAATTTGATACCATGTAAATCATGTTAATAAATTTACAGCTCAATATCACTTGAGAATGAACGTAGTATATCTCGTTAGGTAGCTAGGTATCCCTTACTTATTGGTGTTATATATTTTTTTTTGTAACACGGTGTTATATTTCAAACATAGCCTTTATAGAAATTTAATTGAATGAATTTACCTTTCTTTAAAAGTTTTAACATGTTTAAAAACCGAAGATTGAGAAACTCTGTTTGAAAGTTAAAAGGAAAAACTTTGAGGGAGTTATTGGTAGAAGAATTCTAGAAAAATTATTAAATTTTGAGATTTCATTGTTATTGGTTTATGAATTTTTAAAATCTGAGTAGAATCCATTGTTATTGGTGTAGTGACTTTTAAATTCCACTTGAAATCCTTTGTTATTGGAAAAGTTTTGTTTTCATTGATTTTGAGATTCTATTAAAATCTATTGTTATTGGGCTAAATTTTCTTTGTTTTTATTCATAAGACTCAACTTTGAGAATCTCAACTATACCCATAAGAATCTTGAAATCTTGGTTTTATTTTTGTATTATTTATATATTAAGAGGATAGAATAGCATTTTGCCTCTTTAATGATTAAAATGATTCTTTTTCCTTTTATTCTACCACCATTAATTTCTTACCTTAAAAATTAATAACAATCAATAGAATTCTATACACAAGTTATGAAAATCTATGTGTAAAATATGTTAAATCTAGTTAACTTATAAAATCTTCTCAACTATTAGAATCATCAAATTCCACAAAAATTCATGTTCCAATAACCTCCCAAGTTTGTTTTTGAAAGACTTGAAGTGGTTTCGCTGCAGACTAGTACGGTAAACTTACATGTCCACGGATCTTTCAAAATGAAAAACATGCGGTGAGCGTGGATCGAACACGCGACCTTCAGATCTTCAGTCTGACGCTCTCCCAACTGAGCTATCCCCGCTTGATGACACTTACAATAATGTATTCATAGGATGTTTCAGGTGCACTCTACTATTTTAAAACTCAGAACTGCAATCTTATGTGAGGCTGAAAAGGGTAATACAAGAATATTAGTAGTAAGAAGAGGTATAGTGAAGAGTAGATCGTCTTGGTCATGCTGATAAGAGTGAAAACCTTTTTTCATTTCATAGCAATATAGTAGACAAAATAATATGTGTGATTGTATTGAATATTCAATGCAGGCACGGTAGAATATCCCAAAGAAGAAACATCTTTCTATGATCTCACATCACATCTTGTTTTGTTATGAAGGTACTTGAAAGATGCCGCATGGTTGGTGTAGACATATTTTTGAACTAACCGATTTATGTTGAAATTTCGCGGAAAAAAAGTAAGTATGGTCTTTAGTTGATTTTCTGTTGTTGTGGAGTTCACTTCTCCCTCGCGACCATTGTCTTATTTGCATAACAAATAGCCTGCCTTTCTGCTGTCCTGAATAGTCCTGACACTGAAATCGCGTACATAAGCTCCAAAGAGTAGCTTACTTTTTGATTACTTCAGAGTTGATACAGAGAAGTGGATGAGCTTCCTTGGTAACTGCAGAGTTAGTACTCTCATGCTTTTTTCTTCTTAATTTTCTAACGCAACTCTTAGTTAAGATATGTTCTTGATATATAATTAGAGATGCAGTAAGAAAAGAAAACTCGTAAAAACCTTAACTGGAATGAATTGTATGAAAGAAGATTTGCTTGTGAAATTATTCAAAAGGAGGTCCAAATACTAGTGAGCAATAGATGTTTTTATCCTTTGGGATATTCTTACAGTGCCAGCATGGAAAAAATGACAGTTGATCAAAAAAAAGATAACGATAACACCGTTTTCACTAAATAAAGAGTGCTGTGAAGGTACCACAGACCAATTCCTCATTCCAGCTTGATGCGGTCCATGTCGTTTATCACACCTTCAAGCTGCACAATGAGAACCAAAAAAAAAACATTTAGATTCTTATCATGTCTGCTATGTATGGCGTGCCTGTGCATATATATCTTAGATTAAGTTTGTGTTACCTTTGCAATCTGCCGCAAGAAGAAATCCCCATAACGCTTTGCAGGTTTTGATTCCACAACGTAGATCATGTCCTGCACCTTCCAAAGTTACTTCTAGATCTAGAAGCACCAATGAAATCAAGATTTGGAAAAAAAAAAAGTAGGAAAAACATACATTGTTGATGTAGAAATCAATGTCTGCATTGGAGATGATCTTCCCATCAGAACCAACTGAATGAGTCTTGTGCTTGTATGTTAACAATATGGTCCTGTGTGTTTAATTTAGTAAATGTCAAAAACAAATAAATTACATTGCTGAGAGACTTTTAGTTAAAGCTATCTGTCTCACCTTAGAGTTGGTTCATCAACTTCCATGTAGTTTGCGAGCTTAGCAAGAGAAATGGAGGAGTAAACTTTAAGGAACGTCCTCACTCCTGACAACAGCTGCTGCTGCTTCACCTCATAAAGGAACATCTTCAACTGAAGCCTGTATGCATCCTGAGAGATGACCACAGTCTGTTAAACACACAAGTCTTCTTTCATAAATGTTAAAAGTGCAGTCAATACCTGATTGTAATTGACAAGAGGCTCCTCGAAACTTGGTGCGGAAGGGGTGATAAACTTGGGGCATGCGTAAGAGAAGAGCTCGTCATAGATACCAAACGCTTCGTCGTCGTACCTCTGCATCCTCATCATCTTTTCACCATACTTCTCTCGCAACTGAGAGTTGACAGACTCGTCAACAAGCTTTGTCTGAGGACAGAGGGAGAGGCAAACCGCAAGCAAAGCATACATCTGCTCATTCTTCTTCAGCAATTGCTCATATTGAGGTGACTTTTGATGGTACTGCTTTGTCTTGTAAATGTAGAGGAGGATCTTGTTGAACTCACGAACCGCATCTACATACCTTCGCAGCATGAGGTTGGCGAATCCATAGTGATAAATAGTAGCGATATGGCATCCAATGACACTGGTGTAAACACCTTGCTGAGTGATGTCAATGGGCTGCAACCACTTGAGACCAGTATGGTAATCACCCAGAAGGCAGTGAACACGCAACAAACCAACCATGCTGAAGTAACCAAGGACCTTCAACACGTTGCTTCCACCACTGTAATCATACCCGTCGGTAGCAGTGAACTGCTCGAGTCCTTCCTTCTCCTGCTCCAGAATCTGGATGATGGTAGACTTCTCCACAAGCGCTTGCAAGAAGTTGAGCACACCGTACACATTCCACGCCTGAGATAATAGCGTTGTAGTCAGTCAGATGAAAAGCTAACCTTATGAGAGAAACAACAGAAGAGAAAAAATTACCTTGTCATTCTGTTTGAGCAACGCAATCTCCTGCTCAGTTTTGTTCTTCATCTTGGCTCTGTACTGACAGAAGCTTTGGAACTGGTAGACAAACTCATCCACCATATCCCACAACCACTGGTTCGGCAGCTGCATATTCACAACTCCGTGCAACACCACCTACACATCCAAACACTTGTTTTCAGACATCTCATAGTAACCATAACAATAAAGAGATAAACTTTCGAAAACCATACATCCAAAAGAATCTTAATTTAACCCCCAATCCATTACCAGAACAGTTCTAATTGAGACAAATCTAAATCCATATCAATCCGAGAGAGAAGCAAACACCTGAAACAAGCTGCAATAGTTATCATACGAATCAATCCTCTGCTTCAGCGTCGGAGACAGCCTCGCGTACAAGTGTCGGAACCACATCTCGCGGTACAGAAGACAGAAGACGTGATCGTTGTCCACGTAAGGAGCTATGGCTTCGACAGAAGGCCAGGGAGTGTCTTTGAAGAGACGCTCGGAGAGGGTCTGGAACGAGGTCTCGCACATCTGGTGGATCTCGTAGACGTTCTTCTCCCTGATGTGTCTGTACATGTGGACCACGAACGATTTCACGGAATCGGGGACGAAGTTGGGGTCGTAGACGGCGTCCTGGCCGCCCTGACGCTGTACGTCGTCGTAGTTCGCCGGAGCGTCTTCGAAGTCGTAGGTGGTCGTCATGTTTTTTTGCAGAATCTAGCGTCTTCTCTCTCTATTGCTGATGAGCTGAAGAATGAGAAAGAGAGACGGAAAAGAGGAGAAGGAGAGGAGAAGTTAAAGCTAGGGCTTACTAAAGATCGATAACCGGTTTACTTTGGTTTGGTGAAATTGAAATTGATCACTTTAATTTGTACCGGAATTAAATAAATAAAGTAGACCGGTTTATTCTTTTCTAACTATAGAAGGTTCACGCCGTCATAGTTCTCGTCTCATCGCCGTTTGTTCTTCGTTCCTCGTTCTCTCTCTATCTCTCGCTCTTGAAGGTAAAAGCTCCATTGATTCTTCTTGATTTCGCAATCTGCGTCCTTTCATATGATAAGAATTTGTTTCTAGGCATCAAAGTTTCTCCATTTGCTGATGATTTGTGCCGATCTCAAAGTACATAGATTGATACTTTACCTAAGTTTATACCGATCTGCGTCTAATCGATCCCTACGAAGTAGTTGCGTGTGTTCTTTGCTGGGTTTTTGCTAAAAATACTCATCTTGTTGAAGTTTCATTTTGCAGTTGGTGTGATCCGTCTTCTTTGGGGAAAATTGTGTTTCACTAGCATCATTCAGACATGCAGGTTTGGCCCTTTTGACTTATCTCAATTACAAATCTATGTCATGTTTTGTAGTGGATATAGAATGCTGGAAACTAGTGTCTGAAATCGGGATTTAATGTATCAGCAATCACGAGCGAGACTGTTCAAGGAGTACAAAGAGGTTCAGCGAGAGAAAGTAGCTGATCCTGATATTCAATTGGTCTGTGATGATACCAACATTTTCAAATGGACTGCACTTATCAAGGTTTTTTCATACAAGCTTTCCTTTTTTAGGTTGAAAAAGATGAAAGCTTTGGTTTTGTTTTTAAACAGGTCTTTGTATCTCTTTTTAGGGACCATCCGAGACTCCTTATGAAGGCGGAGTGTTTCAGCTTGCCTTCGCTGTTCCTGAACCGTATCCTCTGCAACCTCCTCAAGTGCGGTTCTTGACCAAGATATTCCATCCCAATGTGCATTTCAAGGTAAATGAAAACATTGATGTGAATGAATCTCCGGCCCAAGAGTGTTTCTTAGTGTCCATTTATGTGTTCTGTAGACTGGGGAGATATGTCTTGACATATTGAAGAACGCCTGGAGCCCTGCGTGGACGCTTCAGTCTGTGTGTAGAGCGATCATAGCGTTGATGGCTCATCCTGAGGCAGACAGTCCTCTCAACTGCGACTCAGGTACAAGCTCTAGATAGTTTTCCTGTACTATTCACAGTGCTTTTAAACTTCAAATTTGATTTGATCTCTAAGGATTTTCTTTTTGTTTGGGGTTTGCATCTTATAAAGGAAACCTTCTAAGGTCTGGGGATGTCAGAGGCTTCAATTCAATGGCACGCATGTACACACGCCTCGCCGCTATGCCCAAGAAAGGATGATCCTCTCTTGCTTTCTTTTCGGGTTATAACTCGTTTTCTTTGAATATGTAATGGAAAATGATTTGGGAAAACGAATATATTATTAACAATTCATATGTAAGGCTGCAAAAGAGATGTTTCTTCTTCAATGTTATTGCTGATACATATGAACATGGTCCACCGGTTCTAATAAGAAGTGATGTCTACTTTTCAAGAGGTTTTAACTTGTAACTAGCAATTTTTGTTTTTTTTTGCTAAGAAGGTAAATATCATTCCAAGAAATGAACGATGAGGTTTACCAAGAGCGATTCACCCAATGTAAAACCAATGGAATTGATTCCATGGCAAAAAAACTTATATTTAAGTAAACACTAGTTACTCAAAATCTTCACATTGAATTATAGTTAATCTAATCTGTTTTTCCTATATAAATTATAAAACAATTGTCACATGAAATATGTTAAAAAGAGTTATAAGTTCCCTAAGCATTATCCACAACTTGAGTCTCGATGGCCTTGCTCTTCATCTTGTGGTTCCTTTCTACTTGGATCTGTGTTGGTTTTGATATTTGTTCCTGCTTAATCATCAATGTATTAGCTTAGCACATATCTCGCAGCTCTTAAAATTTTTAAACAAGGATACGGTCTCTCAAGCGATAATCAGCTAACCTTTTATGCTCCCACGGTTTGAGAGCTGAATGAGATAGTCCCTGAAGGTCGACAAGATCTGCCTTTCTTTCTCTAAGTAAATCTCCGAGCTTGTGTCTACGTCTTTTTTCTCTTGGCTTGTTTTCACTTCGGCAGACGTCTCTTTCTCTGATGTGATCACATGTTCATCATCACACATCAATGCACGTGTTGCTGGAGATACGGGCTTCTCGTCCATTCTAGAAGAATCAAGGACACAATCTGGAGAGTCGTTGAACTCATTAGCATCTCTCTGGGCTGGCTCAAGTGAAGGGTCTTTCTCATGTTTCCTCCTTTTGTCTGTTTCACATTTGACGCCACATATTAGAAATTGTCTTAAACAGATATCTTACTAAATGAGGAATATATCCTCCTCTTTATCTAACAGCATGATATATGTACCTGAATATTTATTTGCTACATCTAACGATTTTGTGATCAAAAGCGTACAAAGGTCTTTGACATGACGCGGCTGGATAGTATTTGACAGAGAAGACCTATAGGTAAACAGTAAGATAAATCCTTAAGATGGTATGAGGTAATTTTGAATGTTCATATCATTCAAAGTAAGGAGTTGACATCGCCAACCTGTAAGTACATGTGGGAGATCCCGAGACAACTTTGTTGTTAGGGACTGAAAATAGAGAAGTGTCACCATTCCTTATAACGCGATTTACCTAGTTGGAACACAAAAACACACAAAGAATTATGCTTTCAATTGGAGAAGTGAACCTAAAGTGCATGAGATCAACATGTAACCATCACATTTTAACCCAAATGATCGTATAGTTCCGAAATTTTACCGCCTGATTTTGGAAAAGGTGCGGAACCGCAGATGAAGCGTCCTTGCTCTTTCTCTTTCTTGATTCAGGAGTGTTCAGATAACCAGAGGTGGAGACGGCGCGGTTGACAGCAGCATTGGTCGTCTGTTGTATGTAGGTTTCTGAGACATGCGGCGATCCATGAAGAAGGGCACTTCTTTCTTCGCTTCCTTCAAAGTTCTTGCAATCTTGACATCTACAATTCTCTGAACATAGGACATTCGCCTGGTAACACTCGCAGTACTTCTTGAGGCATCCTGATTTCTTGCAGTGGCATCCTTTGCTGTGCTTTCCCAGAATCAGGAGTTGACGCACATCCTCCTACAAGTCGTTTAGGAATATTCCCCACACCGGAGATTTTACAAAACTATCAGCAGATGAATAAATAAATAAATCGTCCCTTGACACTTTTTCTTCTGCTTAAGACTAAAGCAGTTGATAACAGCATTGGAAACAAATTTTCAGAGGATTAACTCAACTAATCAGGGGTAGAGTTAAAACTTTTTGGAGACAAAAATTAAGTCTTTTAACGTATTAGCTAAGTAACAACAAGATCACACACACCTGCAAATCATTGATTCCATGAGGACTACCAGCAATCTTAGGCTTGAAGGCATCGGGATTGCGCTCTAAAGTCCCCGTGATGGCCTCTTGTCTAGCGGACTCATTCTCCAAATTGTTGTGACAATTCACGCAGTTGCAACCATTGCAATACGATCCCGACGCAAAGCATTCACAATACCTGTACACATAACATCAACCTTCAAAATTCAAAAAAAAAAAAAAGCTATGGTCTAAGTCATTAACTAAGTCTCTTTCATTATCACCACATAGACCACAAATTACAAGGCTTTTTAAATAAATAAAAGATGTAGAGAATGCACACTCACAGCTTCAAGCATTTTGAAGCTTTACAGTTGCAATGCTTCTGTTTATTCGGAGTATCATCCTTGGACTCAGCTTCCGTCTGCTGCCCTCGTGGTGTCAAAGGTTCTTGCTTGCTGCATACACAATCAAAAAACCTTAACGAACTCCAACGCACAATCTAATCAATGATTTGAAAACTACAATCAAAGACTTTTACCTCACTCGACACTTCCCCAATGGATGACTAAACCGATGAATCGGAGGTTTCTGTACCGGCGTGACAGCTTCCGTCCCTGATGGCTGCGAAGATCTAACCGGAGAACGTGGCGGCTGTTCCAGCGACTTCCCCCCTGATCGATGTTGCTCCTCGGGAGCTTGAGGCTGAGAAGGCAAGTCTTCATCTCTTTGATCTTCCTGAGACGACTTCGAATCGAGAAGAGATTGCGACTGCTTCTTCTCACTTCCCTGAGAAGAATCCATCGTCTTCGTTTCCACAGCCTCCGCCGCCGATGGGACGGAGAAATCCAATTGACGCGCCAATGAATTCCGGTTAGAACTCAGATCATGATCGGATTTCTCCATTCGGATGAAAAATTCAAACGGAGGATCAGAGAGATTTTTTTTTTTTGCTGCTTCAGCTGAAGAGAGGTTATTTTTTTTCAAATCGAATCCTTTGTTCTTCGTCTGTAGGGATATTTTTGAAAAAAAAAATGAAGTTTTTGACGACCGAATCTAACGGCTGAGATGTTAAGGGAGTTATTAACGGTTTGGATCGCTTGATCTAGGTTTTCTTGAGGATACTAGCGGAATTTGGCGCTAACGGTGACTCTTTGATTGATACTGTGAGACCGTTTTTATACATGTTCTATATGCATCCTAGATTCACAAAATATATTAAACTAAATATATAAACAAAATAATAAATGAATATCTTAATATTTTTATTTAATAACTAAAGATTTATTTTTTAAAAATATTGGAATGTATCTTAAATTTTGAAATACTTTTTTTTTGTTATAATATTGATGTTACAAGTTTGTTACTTTTTACAACTCTTGTAATAAGATTTTTGTAATGAGATACTCTAGCTCTATCTGCTTTAAGAAGATAGAAGTTTTTGAGATTTTTATTTGTTTAGCAAATGAGAATTTTATATTCTCAATACAAAGCTTGTTTATTTTTTTGCTCATGTTAATTAAACTAATTAATATTAAAATAAATTGAACTGTTTTGAAATTATGGTATTATACTATTATAGAAGGTTTTTTGGTATTATAAATCTATTCTTTAAAATTTGTAAAAATCCCAAAACTAAAAGAGATAATTGTAGTCTATAACCATTTAAGCACTTAAATAGCTCTCTGAAAGGCCATAAACAGAAAGACATATATAGAGTAATAAACCAATAATGTTAAGAATTAAAATTACTGAACTGAAGCTAACGAGTGTCTGTCTACTGGGTGCTGCTCATAAGTTATATAAAGGAAAATTTTGGCGACTGTGTGTAATGTTTATTGTTTGATACCTACAAAACAGAGCGCTACTTCGGCTTGTGCTTGAAGCTCTTCAAGAACCTTCACAACTTTCTCACGGCTAAACGCAATTTCACCCTCGTCTTTAAGCATTCTCCGCACTCTTCATACCCACCACCAAGAAACAGACAGTAAGAAAGCCAAGCAGATTGCAGATTCAATGTCATATTGTATCTATAATGACACTGTATCTGTTAACAAACCTGTGTACAATGGATGTATCTCCATGTCCGGTACAAACTATAAACATTGCATTTGTGGGTAATGCAGCGTGAAGGGCATTGACTCTTTTATCCATCTTCTTCAAGATTTCCTTCGTTTCCAGTGAAACCTTGCTTTTGCTGCGTTTCTTGAGGCCTGAATCATCGTCGCTACATGTCAGCAATGAGATCTTCTCTGCTAGCCTGGAGTTTAGTTTCTCTGGATCATCTGCTCTGTTCTGAAAATGTGTATTTAGTTCTGAGAACTGTGTCCAAACAAATTGCGACCGACTCTTCTTCACCTAGAAACACACATGTAGTAACTTTTAGGATGATGGCAACAACTTCAAAAGCATGAATGGAGTCACAAGATTGTTTACCTCCTTCATGGCCTTTGAAAGTGCTTCGTCATCAGAAGAAACTGGAATTGAATTTGACGTCTCAGAAGCATATCTCTTTACGATGTTCATGTTATCTACAACACAAGTGGTTTTACCACTCTCGTTTAAAATGTCGAGGAGCCTCTTCCTTATCAATTCCGGTGGTGAACCAAAATCAGGTCCTAGAGGAAGCCAGAAAAAGAAAATCATTTCAAAGGATACAGAACAAAAGAAAGAACAAGATTGGGTAAAGAATATGAGTCTCTTTACCATATTTTATCTTCATTAGTGCCAAATCCATGGCTGCCTTTGCATCCTCGACGCTGTCATGTCCGGATTCAGACATCTGTATCTCTCTACCAAGAAACTTTTTCGCTAGAACTCGAAGTTTAGGTTTATAAGATCCAGACCGTGGATGCTTGTATAGAACTGCAGTGTCAATCACCAGGTTGTGAGAGATCTTCAGAGAATACAAGTCATTTTCCAAGGAGTGTCCGACTAATACTGTCTCTTTGAAAACCAGCTTCAAGAACTCTTCCTGAACATAGTAAAAAGCTCTTATTTATACTAAACCGATTACAACACTTCAATTCAAACCTCCTAAAACCGTATGTTAAAGAATCTTGTCAAACCTGAATATCTTTGATAGTTGTTGTAACTCCCTCCATCATCTCAGCTGTTATTCCGCTATACCTGTAAACCGGATACCAAAGTGTTCTTTAGGCATGCCTTCTAAAATTGTAAGGTAATAAAATCAAACAAAGTATATCAGCATGGCTTACATTGTAAGATAATCCGTTATATGATTTGTTGGCTTGACTAATTTATCTAATAGGACCTGCAATATCATGGCAACTTAGTAGCAGTGAAGGAGAGATCTAACAAACTTAAGAAAGTAAGGAAGAAGATGCCTGTCCATGGATATCCACAAGCGTCACTCTCGTCAACTCCAAACCATCTTTTGTTGTACACTATGGTGAAAGAAAATGAAAACAAATCATATATTTGTTTACAAGATGATTAACAAACTGTTCATATGTTTTGAAAATATTTATATATTCTCAAGTGATTATAATCACAAAGCATCATCATTATCAAAGGCTGGAGAAGAATGTTGTCTACCATCTCGCAATCAAGAGCCAAAATTTCATGGGGACATGATTCTGATGGTGCAGGAAGTGTAGAAATAAACTCTGTATGAAGAAAAAAAACAATAATCAAACAAATGTGACCCGTAGGCAAAAGGTTAGCAGCTTAAAACATGATTAAGCTGTTAATCTAAAATAGCAGGAACTCGTACCTGTCTTAAAATTGTATCTATTTTTTTCCATTTCCTTTTGACTTAGAGTATAGTATGTAACAGGGAATGGTATATCTTTCATGAGCTCAGTGAACGATTTCCCCACCAGATTGCTTTCTTCTACAAGCGAAAGATGTTATCTCGTCAGGGCCTTATATTAGGATAAGGATTGCTAAAACTTAAACTGAAACTAGATGTTCTACTACCTGAGTTAGATACTAGGAGAGGTGGTTCCACTGAATGAGTAACCTTTTTCTTCTTTTTACCCTTGCAAGTAAGGAGCGTATCGATTGTTTTCATCTCATCAACTACACAGCTAACACAATGAGAAAAGAATGTTTTACCAACAACTAACCAAAACAAACTGTATTCAATAAGCTGCAAGAAATGAGAAGCCCCAACCTCAAAGCTAAAAGAGGTATAGCATTTCCACAGCATGATTTCAAACTAGCAAGTGCTTTAGACTGTGATAAGTACAAAGCTGCATCCAATCCAGGAAGGTAGAGCATGACAACCTTTGGAATGAGAGGCTTGTTCTACAAAAAGAAAAAAAAAAAGCATATTCTTGAATATCATTTATACTTAACCAAAAAATATATATAAATAAAAGTCATCTCCAAGCTCAATTATCAACACATACACAACAAGTTGTTCATACCTTGATGAAAACCCAATTGGGCATATAGCCTTCTGCAAGAACCCATGTCACAAGTCCCTGAACATCCTGCTCAAAAACCCCAAATCAAATTTATTACATTATTATAAATAATTAAAATTAGAATAGTTGTGTGGCATATGAAACCTACTTGTAAGTTCAGTGTTGTTGTTTCGGGACTCTTGAAAACGAGTTCTGGTTTCGCCTGTGCCAATAAGAAGAAGAAGAATCTAAATCAGATGCACAATATAAAACTAATCAACCATATCAATTTTAAAAAAAGGTGTTTACTTCCGGTCCATATATATCGAAGAAACTGTTCCCGGTACCGCTACCATCGGCACTATCTTCCACGGCGGTTCCGGCGTCGCGCTTTCGCTTCGAGGACGTCATTGTTGAGACGGAGAAGAAAGCTTACCGTAAAATCACCCACGGGAACACAAGTCACTTCCGCAGTCGCCTAACAGCGCAGTTGCCCTTTTTATTCGCCGCCGCGCAATTTAAAGGCTCCGTTTTGTAACCTTAGTCGTCCAAAAACATTTTGACCAAATAAAAAGTCGTCCAAAATATTTAAAAAATTGCTACTTACATTAACAATTTTCAAAAATATCTTCAATCAAATTTAAAATAATTAATTTAATATTTTCATTATAAATTTAATATTTATGAAAATGATTGTAAATTTAAAAAGAGATATCGAATTTTTGATCAGATTTGAATTATTTTTTAATATGTTTTTAATAATCTTTTCTAAATTTATATTGTAAATATTTGACTCGACATATATATAATTTTGTGGTTTTGTTTTGTATATATTGATATCCTCTCGGACAAAACAACTAGTTGTAGAGTCCTTTATGACTTTATGAAGTACTCGGTAGTATGAGCTCGGACAGCTGAGCAGAGTTCCAGATAGACTTGCTAAAATTGCAACGCAAAGTGAAAGAGGTGATTCCATTCTTCGTAGGCGGAGCAGATGCAATCATAACTTAATCAGCATACACCTCTTCTACCGAAGTTCCATATGGTTCTTGTTCTCTTCAAAAGGTATCTTCTCTATTGAAATTTCAAGGACCATCCGTTGCACACTGTTGTTTATATTTAGTTGGTCTCTGTCTTTCTAGTTTGTACCTATTTGATGAGTGTACTTAAGTGATGAGAGAGAGAGAGAGAGAGAGAAGCTAAAAGGGGGGTTTTGCTTTTACTTTGTAGGATATGTCCACGGCACATGGAAACGGCAAGGCATCTGAGCATATAGATGATATCCCCATGGAAATAGTGGAGCTAATGGCAAAAAATCAAATACGAAAGGTGTCTTCCTGACAGAGAAGAGGACAAACAGCCACCGCAACCAACGAGAATTCTTGGATACGCTGGTAATCCTTTACCTGCTTCAAACTCATGTCATTTCTAACAAATTAGTTTTGATTTGGGTCCAAATTGAGTGTGAAGCAGGTAAAGGAGCAGCAGGAGAGACGGGCATTGTAGATACAGAGGGATACACATCATTCCTCTTTGCTTTCTTATTCAGAGAAGATTCTCTCCTCTTGTTCTTTTTATGACAACTTAGAAAGACTATTTTTGTATGTTTGGTGTCTCATCAAGTAGAGAGTTCTATAAGCTAGGGAACAACTAAAGGGAAAACATTCTATCAAGGTCTGAATTGTGTGTTGTCTTTTTTGCAATTACTGAAGAATATGGAAATGCTATAAATTGATGTTAGCATAATAAGAAAACGAACTGTCTTGGTGGTATCACTATACATAAAATGTTTAAGAAGACCGGTTAGAAATTTTTCACTGGAATCAAATCTTCGATCTAACGGTTTTGAGCAAACAAAAAAACTCGTCCCGGTATTGAATTGGTTATATGAACTTATGACTAAGCCGTGGCTAGTGAAATGTAAATATTTAACGTGGGCTAGTAAAATGTAAATATTTAAATTTATATCATCAATTACTGTAGTGTCACCAATGGTTCACTATTTTTGCCACCATTAACGTCTAATTTGAATAAATATTTTGTTTAGATTGGTTCGTGTGTCTACGACGTACAAGTATAAATAATGATGTCGACGTACGTACACACATGACGAAACATCAGAATACCAGCATTCGCATTTACTTTTGCTTTTGTGCTTAATGGCCCACTTATTGTATGTATTAATTACTATTACCTTATCTAGTTAATTTTGTCAAAAGACAAAATTTTTGGCTTTTTGACTTTTGAACCCTGTATTCATCATGCTAAAAGGGTTATGAGAAAACCGTTAGTGCTGTATTAATTGTTAAATCATATAAATATTAATAATGTATTAATATTATAACATGCATAAAATTTGAAGGAGATATAATGAATGAAGAGAAGTCATCCAAGATATTTTTATCCTCTATATATCACAGCTTTTGATTTTTATTTCGTCGCACCTCTCTTTTTTCTTCGACCGCTTGTTGTCACGATGAAAGCCTGATTGATATACAGTATTTGTTTCTTCACAGATTCATCTTGAAATTATCATAAACATTGCGGTAGTCGAAATGTCTGTTCTTTTATATTATATTAAATGATAGTACTGTGCCATCATACCATTCAACCACCGTTGCAATGTCATTTCGAATTTTAATATTCTTATAAAATGTCTTTTAACAAATTGAAAAGGTCTTAAAAATGTGATTGTTTTTACTTTTTGTTGACAACTCTGCAATAATTGATATATAAAAAAATGGATGCAAAACAAAGATGGCATGAATTGTTTCTTTACAATGAGCACTGAACAAATTTGTTTTCCAACAGTTATTGACCATTTCTACTTCTAGTTATGTTACAGATTGGTTGTCGTTTTAGAGTTAAAAATTTTATTTTATTTTAAATGTCGTTTTATATTTTCAATATATTTTTACTAGTTTTTTAGTTTTATTTTATTTTTAGTTAATTATTTAACATAATCAAATAAAAGAATTATTAATCAGGGATAAAATAATAAATTTAATAATTTTTTAATCTACGTAAAAAAAACTTATCATCCCTAATTTTTACTCATCGAATATTCTTTTTTTTCAGCTTGACTTTGTGATACATATAAACAAAAGGATTCACAGTTTTTCAGTTGCTACATCCCGTTTCCTTACATCAAGGGTAAAAGAGTGAATATGTGAGATATACCAAGTAGAAAAAAATTTTAACTACTACTCACATAACAAAGATATATGTACTCATTTTACCAAAAAAAAAAAAAAAAGATATGTACTCATTTTACAAGGATATGACATTCTACCACAAAGCTGACCAATTTTTTTAATAATGCATAATCGACATCTGTTAATTTTTACAGTTGCGTCAAATAAATATTATACTACATAAATAAGTATGATAGTACATATTTGGAAAAGAGGAAGAGATTGTACAGTTAGATGTAATAGAATAGAGCACAACAAATTTGTGTCTCATTTGAAAATAAAACTAAACAATCCTATATAAATTTATAATATAATATAAATTTAAAACCCAGTTTATGTAGTATAATATTAAATTTATAAAAATATATTATGTTTTAAAATTTTAAAATTATTTTATATGTAAAATTTTTATAAAGGTGTAATGGCTATAAATACGTATTGTAGGTTATATTCTATCCACTTAATTATTATGTATATTTACCTTATTAAAAAAATTGGTCATAGGATCAAATGTTTCAAGGTAAAAAGCGTCCGTTCATTCTTTTGGTAAATGCTATTCATTTTTTTATTTTCCCAAATAATCACTGTTGTTTTCTATCAACCATGTCACATAGAAAAATGATGATTATTATTAATTTTGTTGAGTCTATAGCAATACAATTAGTATAAATACTTCTTTTTTTTATCGAAATTAGTATAAATACTTCATATTATTTATTTCAACGGAAATATTAATATTTATAGAGACATCGGTATCTAGAGTTTTGTTTTCTTTAGTAAACATATCATATACGACGGCAAAGCTTTCAGGACTACTAAAAACATTGCAGATTTCAGATTTTTGAGTCACAGAAGATTCTAATACATTTAGGTTTAAACTAACATTGATGATTGAAACGAATAATACAATATTATAGGAGAAAATATACCAGATGAGATGATATTAAGCTTTTCTAGAACATACATTTAAAATAAATAAAAGCAGCTATACGAATAAACGGCTTTGAAGTTTGCATTATTCTAATGTAGTTTTTAATCAATTATTATTACCTGGATGTTGATTACAAAATTTCCCAATAATCAAAAGATGTCAGCTTTTTTACAACTTCTTTGGTAAAGCTGAAAATTGAATATTGTATTGTCGGGACAAAACATATATAAAATTAAGGTTTTTACATAGTATATACTTTCCTTACTATATCAGACTCCACTATCCACTATCTTTCACAAATACAATTATTGAGAGTATCCTTGAAATGGCAAGCAAGAAAAAAGTAAGTTTTAAATTAAGTTCACTCTGTTTTTTAAATATGTTTAATTTTATTCGAAGATATTCGGACTTATTCGGTTTTATTCTAGTCTCATTGTTTATTGATGTATTGTTTGCACTGTTTTTGGTTCTCTGTGAATATGAGTGCTAGCTAAGAGAAAATGATTAGATACTTAAGTTCCAAATCTACTAAAATATCACAAAAAATTAGCTATAGTAATGAGTATTTCTGTCCAAAACCATTAGGTTACATGTTATGTTTTGGTATATATGAACAAATTTTAGTGCTAGGTATACCATTACGTTAAAAACTTCCAGAAGATTACCAAGATTTCGTTCATGGAGCCATGGATGTGTTACATGCCTTAATTACGCTAATCTTGATTCGATAGAAGTCATTCCAATAGATTCTTCTTTTAAACTATGTCTACTCAATAAAATTAGTGGATAGCGACAGATTCTAATTACAGTTAAGCACTAAAGTTTATAGTCTTTCGTTCAAGAAGAAAAACGAAAAGAAACGTAAGATTGTGACCAAAAATGAAATTCATTTTGAACAAGTCATTACAATTTTATTTACACATTTGTATATTCTAATTAAACTATAGCTACTTGTATTACAATATTACTCTTAGTGCTCGAACGACAGAAGAAGAGATTCTTCTGTATTGGGTCGCAAAAGAAAATG
The DNA here is from genome assembly GCA_016432835.1 of Brassica nigra. Lineage (NCBI taxonomy): Eukaryota > Viridiplantae > Streptophyta > Magnoliopsida > Brassicales > Brassicaceae > Brassica > Brassica nigra. The sequence continues at coordinate 5,440,116 of CM028247.1, read as the reverse complement.
CAATGAGTAAAAGTCAAAATATTGATCAATGCAAAATAATTCAGCTGTTGATTATCCTAATAGATATCACCAGATATATACAAAACACCATTGAATAAGTACTGATAGTTGAAAAAAAAGAATGTAAACAAACAACGATTGGTCAAGATTAATATATGTTTAGTGAGAAGAAAGGTTTAATTAACTTGCATTAGAGAAAAGGAATAATGATCATCTCGAATCAACAACATGCACTCAAACAGAATGGCCATTTCTTCCATTGGCTACTAGTCCAATATTATTATTTATTTTACAAAATTTCCACACTGACTTAAAAAAACGAAAATTATGTACAGGTATTCATATATGGAACACTCTATCTATCTCTCTCACACACACACAAACACGCAAATTGAGAAAACAGGATCAAAGACAATTAACCCTAAAAACTCACCCCACCACAAAATATAGGGTTCACTAAAAGGTAGTTAACACATCATTACAAGTAGTTTTTTAAAATATGAATATATAACTCAATAATTAAACAGTCCTGAAAGATCCCAATCCTGTGATAATAAGCCAGGAATCATCTCATAATCACCTTCTAACAACTGATGAGGTGGATAAACCCAAAAGTCTGCCGAGTCAGAGAAAATGAACTCGTTACTTAGCTGAGTTGAGCCATCATAGCTCGATCCTAAACTCGGTAGCTCAACAATCTCCCCTAGCTCATCAGAGCCAGTCCCTGACGAAGACACAAGAGACTCCAGCGAAGAAGAAGACTGTGAGGACGAAAACGTTAAAGATGAAGAAGAAGAAGGAGAAGACTGTGAGTGTGAGGTGGTAATGATGATCTCCATGTGTGCAGCTTTGAGAGCTGCGGCTTGGATATCTCGAGGGCTGAGAGAGCTTGGCCGTGGGAAAGAACCGGCGAGGTCAGGGAAGTTGAGTATCGCGGAGGTTCCTTTGATGCTAAGAGCAGCTACGTCGTGTGCACGCGCCGCCATCTCCGGGGAAGGAAACGTTCCGAGCCATATACGAGATTTCTTCCTTGGCTCTCTTATCTCCGACACCCATTTTCCCCAGTTCCTCTTTCGGACACCTCGGTAAACAGGATGCTTACCGGAATCTGTAGCAAGATTAGGCTTCTCTCTCTTGCTGTTTTGACTCACTGAGTTAGTCGCCGAGTTCTTGGACGTACTCTCTAAAGCTGTCATTGGTGATCTTACTTTTAACAAGAGCTATATACCAAAAACACCAATGGCACATTAACCACTACTGTCTTTTTAAGGATTTAGAGGTTTTTGGGTAGTGAAAGGGAATGAAGTTAAAGAAAAAAGTTTGAGAATTCGATAAAAAAGATATTTATTATTTTGGGGAATGAGTTAATGAAGGAAAGTGAGAGACATAGCTTGATGGGTATTTGTCTTCATTTCTCAATCAACTCGCTTATTTATATGCAACAATTGCTTTGGGGTGTGGTGGTAGGGGGGTAAAGGAAGAGATGGGGACAAATATTTCACTAAGTCTAGTAAGTAATATAAGAAAGGACCCACGGGGGCTAAATTTGATTTTGATGCCCTTTAAAAGACCCGTACGTATTTTTATTAATCATGACAACAGCATAAAACCATATTTGCCTTTACCCAAAAAATAAATACTTTAAAGTGAAAACATATTTTTTTTAAGTGAAAAGTGAAAACATATTTACTTGTTTCTTTCTTCCGGTTTGTTTTTCTTTACCACTGAGAGTAAGAGATGTGTTTTATTGGGGAAATTTTTTTTAACTATTGAGCAAAATAACGTTGTATGTTCTAAATATGAAGATAGTTTTTCTAATCTGAAATTATCATTTAAAACATTGGAAAACGATTTTTCGCATGTGATGAGTATCATGAATAGTAAAAATATCATAACTAAAATTTTAAATATAAACTATGAAATTAATATTCCTTTTATCATTATCTATATGTTAAGTTTTAACATATAATTACAAAATAATACATCATTAATCTATTTAAAATATTTTCAGCACTCAGTGATTATTCACTAAGAAATCCTATTTGGATAAAGTGGTTCTGCTGTTTATTAGTACTATAATGCTATTCTATTACCCAGCCCTAATGTTTTTTAAGTGATAGTTTTGAAATTAAAAAAAAAACAATTTCAGAACAAATGCGATTACGTAAGAGAATAGGATCTACTATGCAACTAATGATCTCTTTCTGGTTTCTTAAAGCAAATTATTGTTTCCTTTAGAATAAATCTTAATAGAAAAATGAATAAAAGTTCCCTTTAAAATTTAAGACAACATCGATATAATGAGATAAATTATCTTGTGTAGTGCCGATTGAATAAATCTTTAATTATATAATAACATGATCACGACTTTTTATTAGACTTTTATTTTTCCCCTTCGTGTTGAAAACGGTGTATCAACTGTTTTTAGTTATTTTAAGTTTTCATCTCAAATTCACTGTTCCAATTATCTCTGGTCGTGATCTCGATGCATCATGTTTGTCACTACAGAAACATTATCTACATATAAAAACATAAATACTTTTTTGTCAAGCATATATATGTTTGTATATATGCATATGAGGTTCCCAGATATACAATAGAGAGGATTCAGATAAATTTGAAGTTTAAAGCTTAGATTCGAGATTGTAAAATTGTGCAGTCTTTTGTTCTATTTGGCTGACCGACCAACATAGTTAAAGATAGAAATTATAGCATTAAATTTTTATTCATAAATTATAGAATTAATTATGGTCTTGAATACTTAAACATGTATTGCATTGTAATGATCTAACACCAAAAACTGTAAACAATAGTAATATATTTGTAGTCAACTGGTTGACCACCTCTGATTTTTGTTTTTAATCGATTTGACGATTTGATTCTGGTGTGTAACATTAACATCCATTTAAAGCTAATTATAAATTATAATTGGTGTACTAAAAGAAGAATTAGAAGCCACAATTTAATAGCTCATGATAAACCGTTTGTCACACATGTGAACTCAAGTCTCTAAATTTGTTCTTGGGTCGTGGCAGCATTAGCTTTGAGAATGATTCCAAATATGACAGCTTGTATATTCGATTTTTGCACAATTTTTTTGTTTAATTTATCTCTATATATTTTATATTGTATTCTACATAAGTTTTGGTATGCTTTGGAAATAGTCTAAGGTTAAAGACAAATTCTAGTGAAGAAAAGAAGAAGTTAGTTACAAAGTTGATGATGAACAATTATACTAAATCAAGTGGCAGCACGGAACGACGTTGTGCGTTCCTTAACCGTACGTTCAATATGCATACATGCATTTTAAATTTGCTATGCAATTAAATTAAAGTTCCGAAAGTTGTAAGTCGCGCGCTGCTCATTTGGTGAATGGCCAAAACATGGTAAAAGTTTTTTTTTTTTTTTTGCAAAAAAACATGGTAAAAGTTTCTAGTTTTGATAGTTTCATATTGTGTCTTTGAAACGCAAACTTAATGGTTGAATCTTATATCTCTCAGCGAAAATATTGGGGATCGATCACAAGAAAAAATAGTTGTCGAACGCTAAGAGCATCAATATTGATGAAGATTCATTAAAAAAAAATCAACAATGAATTTTAACATTTGAAATTAGTCATTATCAATTATTGAAAGTCTTTTACAAATGATAGAGAATCTTTAATATGATTCATAGTTTTTATTTTATTTTCTATTTACTTATTTTTTATAATCCAAAAGTATTACATTTGGAAATCTTTAAATCTCTCTACACCAATAAAATCCTAGTATCGAATGCTGTAAACGCAAGAAAAATAAACTCTTTATAAAGATTGACATCTAGGATGTGCGGATGTCGAACGATGGCGCGATACAATACATTTTTTAGAATTAGGAAAATTTACTTTTAATAGGATGGCGCGGTATGATACACTTCTTTAGGATTAGCAAAATTTATTTTTCTAGGATAACTATGTATTTCTAAAGAGAAAAGAAATCGGATTTTGAAACTGTTATAATTATGAGTCTAAGAAATTGTAAAGTTATTCATTCACATAATAATATACAAATCATAAATAGATATTTGCCTCGACACGTTTTATTAGCTTTACTTTCTTTTAATTTTCATTTGCGTTTGTTCACGACAAAGGTATCCAACAAGTCGATATCCAACCAACTAATCAGAAGACATACCCAATTGCTCAGAATGGGAATTAGATACACATTACCATTCCGGGTGTGTTTGTATTTAGTATATTGATGAAAGATTTACTAAGACTTACTCACCAAGGCTAATACTCTAAAGCTTCTCAACATATACAATAAGGTCATAAAAGATAGGTGGTGTGACTGAAAACGTCTAGAACAAAGGATATAAATGTTCATATTCTAGGAATTTAATTAAGTGTTCTCCCCTTACTGAATAGAATTGGATGGAAAATGATCTTTAGCTATTTAAGGATGCCATATATGGTATATTCTATGGACAAAGAGAGTCCAATTAAACATAATTTTCAAGCTGCTATTATTGTGCTTGAATTAGCTACAAAACAAAATCACCATCTCCTAACTCTCTTTGTAACTAGAGATTACTATTGAGCAACGTGTTCAGAACAAATTCTGAAGTTCCTAAAAACAGCACTATAAGTTCTGTGTTTCACCTACTAATCGGTGGTCATAGTCTTAGGATAAGTAGCACATGCATGTAACGTAACGATATTATGATCCCTAAGATTGTGATTCTCAAGAAAAGAGTAAGTTTAAACAATCAACCCCACACAAAAGAAAAATAACTACAAGATCAATGTATTTACCCAAATTTCAGAATGAATCATTCCAAAACCTAACTATGATTAATCAGTGATTAGGGAATTATACAAGAATTGGTATGGCTGAATTTTTAGGATTTGGATAAGACAAATCACACACTTGGATAAACTAGCACGTTTGCCGAAGTTCCTAGATACATCATGCAACGCTTTCTACATTCAGATTCCGAGAACCGATCTTTCTAAAATCTAAGCAAATTTGACTATCGACTCAAACGTGTCGAATCTAATGTAGCATTATATACTGTTTTCACTCAAAACTTTTTTTTTAAGCATGCAAAATAAAAATTGTTAAGATAATTGTACTGTTCTCTTGTTATTTAAAGTCATGAGCTTATATGTCTCTTTTCCAATTGTTACATTATGTTTTCTAAACCTTAAAACAATACATAAACTTTCTTTCGTTGAGGCAAGTAGACTACGGTTAGAGTTTCGTTTTAACAGATAATGGTATATTTTTGAAAACCTGTAATTATGAGAACATAATATACGGGAAAATGTGAAGAAAAATAACAAAGAAAAGAGAAAAGGCATTTTTTGTGTCGACGGGAGAAAAAAGCTTATCGATGGGAGAACATTGGAAAAAGAGCCAAGTTGTTTGATTTAATTGGCAAACAAATGGTCCAAGAGAGACATCTGGAATTGTAGGGCATGCCCATAAGTTTTTGCTTTTCTTGCATAGGAGAGTATAAGGAGGTAGTCAACGAAACGCGCGGTTGGTTGTCGTTTCGGTCCCATTCATACCCAAAATAATGTTTATGTATATCAGTATATGCATGCAACAGTAGAATTCAATTATTGCAATTTGTCGACATTATTCTACAGGAATTCACCGACCGATGTTATTGTTTGTCGTTGGTATTATAAACGGAAAAACAAGGGATGATTGTAATCCAAAGAATTGTTACTACAGTTTCAGTATCGTTAATGTGTGTGTCCAGCTTTATTTAATGTAATGTTTTTGGAGCCTACTTAATTATTGTTGTAGAATCTTATGCATTATTACTCCATCGGTTGCAAATTATGGTTTTAGTGTTACTATTTTATTTGAGAAAAGGTTTTAATATTTTCACATTATAAAGAAATCTTTTTTTTTTTTTTTTTACGACGCACATTATAAAGAAATCTATTAAGCTTTTCCAAAATAAGTCTGGCTCTTGACTTTCTATTGTATTTTATTTTATTATTAACTTTAAAACTAACATTTAGACGACATCTGAAAAACACAAACATACGAGCATAAAAAGATTTTTCATTTGAAATAAAGAGATTACTTTTCTTCCTCCATGTCATTTCTTTATGTTAAGCCTTTCATTCGTGTAGTTAAAACAAGAGTTTAAACTTCCACACAAGAAAAAGAAGACGGACTTATAAGAGCAGATTTAGCTAAACGGCTAGCAATTTTTTCAAGCATGAGATAAAATGAAGAATAAATCAACATACGGATGTCGTGGAGGATAATTTTGATAGAAGTCTCATAAGCAAATCATGTGAGAAGACGAAACTTTTCTTCCCTGTTATCTAAGTTCATGATTTATAAGCATGCAATAGTCACTTACTATATGACAATGGGTTTAACTTAGGGGCAGAACATAAAAGGACTAATTAATTGTCGACCATATTAATCAGTGAGCAGTTTCATTTATGTTTCTAAGAAATTATTCAAATTTGGACCACCGATGTCATAATCTTGTTGTACTAGTTTGCTTTTCTAAAATTTGTGGATGCCTGTGTGGATATATCTTCTTGATTCATATGTCCTCTCTATGGTTTGAATCGATTATGGAAATAAGTGATAACGACTGAACATTACCTTTTACAATATAGCACAAACTAGGTAATTTTCAGTAAAGACACGATACAGATTGTAGCGTCTAAAGTAATGTTTTACATTCAGTCTGCAATGATGGTATGAAAAAGGGAAAATGATTTTCCAATGGGTAATATACTAACATTCATAATTATTCTCTTTTCGAATTCAACTTACACTAGCACACAATGTTGATTTGACCCATTAATACGACACTGGAGAAAAATGGTATTTGCCATAAGAATACACCGAATCATGGTTATCTTACCACTGGTTGCAAATACTTCCATATGTTTGATACATTAAGCAGAACAAATTTTTTTTGGGGCCAAACTATGTCGACGACCACTCGTTTATCTTTTTGTGTTAAAAGAGTAGACACGTCTATCGGTATAGATATTTTACCTGTAATAATTATACCAGACGGATGTTGTCACCTTCTTCAATCCTGGGACCAAAAACGGTTACTCGATGAGTCGTTTTTTAAACAAGAGTTTCCAATGGTACGTCAAATTAATGCAGTTTGGTAAATAAATTAAAAACCTATGTAAATGAAATATGAAAAACAACATGAGCAGCCTATTGTATTCATTTAATATATAATTCTTCCTAATTTTAAGGTTAAGATTCCGGTTGTGAATGGTTTGCAGACAAAATTTGCTGCAGTGTAGCAGTAGCACTGTAGTAAAAGTCGTTCTACAGTCAGTACTTTATGTTATTCATACAAAAAGAAACAGCTTTATTACAGTTAATTTGTTCTTCTTTTTTTTTTCCATTTTTGTAATACATTATAAGCTAATTTGAACCGCATGTTAACCTTTTCAAATATGATAGTTTCAATACGGTTTAAGTATAGGTCACAAGTAAGTGTTAGAAACAATATTACTTAAGTTTCATATTCAAATTTATTGTTAGTGAAAAGTTAAAAGTTACATTTAGATCACTGCTAAATACTAGACTTGTTTTCCTAGTTTCCATAGATTCGTTTGTTCTAGTATATATTTTCTCTGTTTCTAAATGAGGATATTTTTTAAAAATTTGATGTTCCAATATATAAGATGTTTTTCATTTTTGTAGATAATTTTTATTTTATTAAAAACTGTCTAGCCAATTATATTTAATAATCTATTTTTAATTAGTTGAATATCATTAATTTATTGTTTTAATTCTATTTTTTATATAAAAATGTAATTTTTTAATAAGTGTGTTTTTACCTAAACATCTTATATTTAAGAACGGAGAGAGTATATATTAAGCATAGTATATGCTCGGTGAAAAGTTAAAACTACTAAAAATTTGGAAATGATAAAGGTTTATTTATTGAGTGTAAGAGACAGACAAAACATATTGAAAAGAAACATGTCCCCCGTAACGTCAAACATCACCATCTCCATTTATTGCCCTTTTCTCTGTATAGCTTTTCTCCCAAGAAGATGATATGACTCTTCCAAACTTATTAATAAATTTATCAAAAGAAGAAGAATTTAGGATGATAACTCCACAGAAATTCGTATAGACAGAGATTGGTTTTCTGAAAAGATGGCAGTTCCTTGTTTCTCACATGCTACTGCTTTGGCTCCTGAATTGAATATAAACCACATACTGTATCATTAATTATGCTTACTGGTTCAATCTACTCAACCCCAACCTATCAAACCGGATTCACATATAGATGTACAAATGAGACCACCAGTTGTCTTTTTTCCTCGATTGAGATTCCATTGATGATAAACCACACATAATTTACACCAAGGTGATAACCAAAGTTTGCGAGTAACGAACACCCGAAAACAAAAGCTAACGAAATAAAGAACATTCTCTAAAAACTAAAGCTAGCGGACGAATTACATGTCCCCAAAACTTAACAATCATATATATCAAATTTTTTTTTGAATAATATATAAAATTAAACAATGAAATTAGCGCAAAACATTTGGAAAGAGGAAAAAAAGAAGAAGAGGGAAAGTAACCATATATATAGTCTAACTTTATTAAAGAGGATCACATAAGATACTAAGACTCCTCCCATTGGTAAGAACTTTGGCTTTAGACTTTGGTTTTAGAATTTGACTGTGAAGACAGTGGCTATTACTTATAGTACTTTAAAAAGTTTAAATGGTATCAAAAACTTTACAAACTGTGACTATTATAAAAATATATATTAAAATTATATTAAAAACTAATATAAAATCCGTAAGAATGCAAAATCTTGAAAATAAAATATGAAATGAGTATTCAGAACGACAAAAGTTCAAAATTAATAGCTTTTAAAAACAAAACTGATTACCTTATTCTCATGAGCAGATAATGAAACCATATAAGTTTGGAAGACTGAGTCTAAAACCTACAAAAACCTTTTACAGTGAGCAGTTTGTTTATCAAAATTTTCATAGTATTTATAATATTCTAGTATTCTATTTTTAGTTCAGCAAAAATAGAAAGCTATATTATTTTAACATAACAAACAATAAATTATTGTACTAGTCAAAGATGTTGCTAGATTTTTGTGATAAATATTTCATTCAGTTAACTTTTTTACTTATTGAAACAAATAAAATATAGTATTAAATAAAATAAAACTGGAAACACTAAAAAATTACCAATAAAAAGTGTTTTTAATTATTTATTAGCAAAGGTAATCATTCGTAAATGTTTTCAATTAACTATACAATATTTTTAGTCTTTAAAAAGTTAATGTCTAAAAATAGTAGATTATGACTTTTTCTTGATATTAAAAACTAAATTAACTAGTGAAAATTAATATATCAATTATTCTATTTATTATTGTTTTTTATTTTGGAAAAATGAAAATGAACGAAAGACAAAAAAAAGTTTGCCACATTTTTTTAAAAACACACATATTTGTATCTCCCTTAGCCTACTTCAACTTTGTTTTATCTTACTACATTTTATTAATGTATATACAATTCTGTTTCATTTTTCCTAAAAAATAAAAATAAATATTTTATTTTGTATATAGATATATGATTTACACAATAAATAGAGTATCCGAAACCGAAACTCAAACCAAAATCTATAGAATTCATTTATCCGAAAGACCTAGACCCGATCGGAAATCCGAAACTGATCTAAAAACCGGTGGTATCCAAATCGAAACCCAAACCAAAATCTATAGAATTCATTTATCCTAAAGATCCAGACCCGATCTGAAATCCGAACCTGAACCGAATATCCGAAGTCTCAGCCTTATAAGATACTCATGATACTCTGCTCCAGACCACATCGATCCACTACACGAGGTACGAGGCAAGACCGACTTGGCAAAACCAAATAAGTAGTAAGAGAAAAACATGTTAACCTGACGACTTCCAACAACTGAATGATAAAAGAGTCGAATGTTCTAGATCTTTGGAACAAGCCGGAAAATTCTTTGAAGAGAGCTTGAGAAAAGAAGAGACAATAAATTATTTGTGACATATGGTTTTCTGTAAAACTGAATTTTTATCTGTAAAAAAAAGAACATGTACAAATGAATCGTGTTGAATCACATAAACTTCTAAACAGAAACCTGAAAAACCCGGTTAAACCAAACCGAATGAAGAATCATATGAAACATATCATACTTCTCAGCCTTCACATGCCACAGAAAATGCTTCTGCACTCGCTTCACCCTCATCTGCATCTGCCTATACCTACGCTCCGACACCGACATCAGAATCTTCTTCAAGTTCGGTATATCCTTCTCCGCCACGAATAGAGCAAACGACTCCCAGTTCAACACCTCGAAAAACGGCGGCACAAAGTTATCAGATATGATCACCGGAACACAGTCGTAGAATATAGCCTCCACCACTCTAGGGCTGTTCACTTCGAACCCTTTGGCGCAGATGCAGTACTTGCTCGTCTTCATGAACTGGAGGTAGTTCTTGTTCCCTTTCGTCCTCGGAAGCTTCCCGAATATTTTCAGGTCGGGGTCTTTGTTGTTACCCCAGTAAGAGAGGAGGATCGGTCTTAGGTAGCCGTGGTCAGGCTTGCCGGCGAAGAAAGCTAGCGTTGGCCTCTGGGACGCAGATTTGCCACCGATGTTGCTTAACGGTTTCTTGGGATCTCTGACGAATGTCTCTGGTAATGACGTGTCCTTACCGAAGACAAAGCCTTCTTTAACATCAGAGTTGCATAACGCTCTTATACTCTTTGTGAAGTGCTTGCGTGTCTCCGAAGGCGCCTGAAAATGAGACCATAACTAATTAGAAAATGAGACCAAATATTATTATATTAGAAACGTGACAAATAATATTCTATATACCCAGTCATGGCAAGCTGCAAGGAAATGATCAGCACCGGACGTTCTATTCCAAAAAGGGTACTTCACGGAGATGAAGTCTATGTAGTCTTTAAGATACTGGACGAGGTTGCGGTGACTATGAGAGTCTTGTACATATAGAGTCACCTCTAGCATTCGTGAGCTAAAGGGTAAGTAGAAAAGATGAGCTTTAGAAGCGTCCTTTGTGACAAACTTGTTGTTTGATTCGATGAGTTTCATGAACCAGCCTTCTGATGCGTATATCCCTTTGAGTATTGGACTGTGCATGATAGGTCTGTCTCCTTCTTTGTAAACATAAACCTTCAACATCTTCTCCATCAACTCATAGCTCCTAAGGAACACACTATCAGTATATAAGCTTTGATGCAGCTTCAAGAAAAGAAGAAAGACTCTTACCGTTTGAAGATGGAGACGTTGCGGTAAAGAGGAGCGTAGAGGAGAGGGTCTTTGTCATCTATAGGTGCATTCTCGATCTCGTACTTGGCTTGTAAGAGCTCCAAGTCAGGTTTAGTAACCCATTTTGGTTTCTGAAAAAAAAGATGAACACATTGTCATGCTAATGTAAAGAAAGGTGTTTATAAAATCAAGAAGATGATGGATGAACCTTTGCTAGACGGTTATGAGAGATGCGGTTTCGACGCAGCTGCTTGCTCATCTCTGATATTGACATCACTCCTGAATCAGGCATTTTTGACTTCTCTTTGACGTCAGGAACAAATCTCACAACAGGAGAGACACCAGGAACATCTGTTTTAGTTGAGTTCTTGACTTGTACTTGGCTAGTTGCAGGCGTTGTTGCGTTGTCCTTAACCGGAGACGGGTTTAGACTAGGTAGAGCAGCAGGGGGCTCTGCACTTGCCACAGGTGCGGTTGCGTTTTCTTTTACTAGGGGTAATGCAGCAGGGGGCTCTGAACTAGCCGCAGGTGCGGTTGCGTTTTCTTTTACTTGAGAAGGTGAAACGGCAGGTGCGGTTGCGTTTTCATTTACTAGAGGTAATGCAGCAGGGGGCTCTGAACTAGCCGCAGGTGCGGTTGCGTTTTCTTTTACCTGAGAAGGCGAAACGGCGGGAGCAGTTGCGTTTACTTTGCTGTCAAAGATCTTATCAACCTCAACTTCTTCGTCATCTCCCCCACCAGAATCATCCACCAGAGAAGCGTTCTTTTGTGGGAAGCTAGGTGCCATAGCTGGAGCCAAGTTACTACTACTCTGATGCTGGCCGTGTCTTGAAAAGGGAATCTTGGAGGAAGAGAAGAGGGAGGAGATAGTGTTTGGAAGCTCGATGTATTGAAAAGTGACGATGAGAGCGAATGTGAGTCCCAGTAGCCATAGAAGACGTCTGCTTTCTACTACCTTCCATAGCCATGGTAACTCAGGCCTCATCCTCAGGCCCCTGTTGTTAAACCTGCTAGACTCGAAAATGTCAATCTTTATGATCAAGAAAAGCATATGGATGAATCTTATCTAATATAGTCAACGCCTGAACACAAATTGGATCGAGCTAAGCAAATATACAGAGCAGAATCATTGTAACTCAAATCCTTAGAAAATGCCAACGCCTTCTTAACACACTGAAGTTGTAAATACAGAGCTCAAACGATGCAAAATTACTGAGAAAATTCTATGAACTTAAGTTTTGTCAGGAAACAATTTTCAAAGATTTTTTTTTTTCTTTTATTTCCCCTCCAGTAAAAGTGATCATTACTCAAGAACTATCATCCGATCATTGTTTTGACTTTTCAACTCTTTCTAAAAAAACATCATTGCATGCAATATGTTAAAAGTCGTAAAGATGATCACATATTGAGTTATCAAGATAATTATATGCTATGTGCCATGAACAGAGAGAGATATCTAAACAGAGAGAAGCTGAAAGGGCTTACGAGTCGACGGGGAAGACAAACAAAAGATCAAAGTGTAGATCGGATGATTGAAAACTGATCGGCTTCTTGTCAATACTCTGACCAAACAAACAGTAAACCCTTAAACAAAGGCGCAAAGAGACGAAAGAAAAAAAGTTTCTCGATAAAATTTATTTTCTTTGTCTCAGTTCGTTTTTCCTTACGTGTCTGGCGTAACTAAGCTGGTTCGCTCTTTACGAGAAACTCAACGGAATCAAGAACCCCGTTTTTAGGAAAAAAGAGAGGGTATTTTCGGAATTTGAGTGGCCGAGTTTGAGCCGCCAGGCCCCCCACACTTGGCTTCTCTCTTGGTTTCTTCTTCCTTCGCAAAAGATTATTCTTTTGCTTTTTTTTTTTCGTACTTTTGTCTGAGTCAGGCTCATGCGTTACGAAGCGATACTTAGCAATCCACCAAAGATACATTGGAAACGAGGTTAAGGAGAGTATACATGGTTCGATTCCGTTACCCTCATTAATATCGAAACTGGTTACAGTCTGAATCCAACTAATGTTGTTTTGACTCGGTTTGGTTCTCTCAGTCATCAATCCTGTAACTAAACCGAATCCAAACCAAAAATAAAAAATACAAAAATCTCGGTTTGGTTCTCTCAGTCATCAATCCTGTAACTAAACCGAATCCAAACCAAAAATTAAAAAAAAATACAAAATCTTCTTTCCAATTCTGTAGAAATTTCAATTGACACGTTGTCTAGTCTAATACCAAAATTACTTTATGGATTGATAGTATGAGACAAATCAAACCATTAACTATTCAGTTCAAATATGAGAAAAATCTGATCATTATTTCATCGATGCTCACCAAACCGAACGAATCGTTATATGGTCTTGGTACCAATAAACAGCTAATGTTGGAATATATAAGGATTTTGTGGACAAAGGTATCCTTCATACCTTTGTACTATTATCGTGAGTGACGCATTCATTGAGATCGTTGACATTTAATAATACCACTAAGGTTTCTTGCATGTTGCGGCAGCAGTTACTATTTACATATTTTTTTATCGAGATACGGAAATTGTGAATTGATTGTATCGAAAACACAATAAATTTTGTAAAATTTAGTTATGGTAAAGGTAGTTTTTAAAAACAATATTTTCCCGAGAACCATAGTGTATCAATTAATACTTCAGACGGTTGTTGTAACACCAACTTTGTATGATACACGATTAATTATTGAGGGAATATTCCACAACTGACTGTTGTTTAAATATAGTTATGTTATACAAACTCATGCCTCTATGGGAACATTGGACGCTAGTAGTCTCCATCAATCATTATTGTTGTCGAAATAAAGACTACACGTTTTAAATTTAGAAAATAAACACTGAAAGGGGTGAGAGAAAAATTAAAATAACCCAAAACGTAGGTTGAAATAAAAGTTTGATAAAAGCCCAAAAACCGAGTTCAATGTGGGTTTGGGATTAGAGCCCATATAGTTTTATTCTTTATTGTTTAAGCCCAAAAATACGAACGCCCTTTTTAACATCGAAATTTCTTGCTTGGTTTATGAAATTGAGTTTTATACGAGCCCCATTGTTGTGATCTTAGAATTTCCCAGAAAGGCAGTTACTGGAGTAGTTTCCTGTCCTTCAACGGAAAGAGACATAGTAGCTGATATTGGAGTTCCTGTGTCATTTATAGAGTGGACAGTTGCAACTAGAAAATGTAGCTATATGAGATAGAACTCACGTCGTTAGTTGAGAGCTGATAAAACAAATGTCAATGAGTTGGGAGACCGTTCTTGATTGGTTTAGGAAACGGCCGTTTACTAGTTCCAAATCTTATCAGCAGCTTCTGTACGGAGAAGGAAGTTGCATCTTTTTAGTATTTGAGACAAGCTTTGATCTCGGTGCATGAATATTCCGTTTTCCTAACAGTAGATGTGCTTTGACGATATGCCATATGCTAACGTAGTAGTTGGTTTGTCTTGCAGTGTTTGGCCTCACTCACTGTACGTGGCGATTCATACTTTCTCCTTTCGTAATTAGTAACGCACGATTTCGTTTTGAGACACCGATCAAAACCAGATTAATTTAACAAAAAAATTCGAACAAGTTTTGAATAATCATGTATGCCTCTCCATCCCCTATCATTGGTTTAACATCTCTCTCACCAGTTTGCTTTTGTTTTCCTCTTTTGGTCACATGATTCTGGAAGAGAAGAATCATTAGCTACTTTGTTAGTTCAGCTGACAAAAATTATGAATAATTTAACTATGATCATGATAAGAACGACTTGTGAATAACTAAAATAATAATTATTATAAGAATCGTCATTGTGTATAGAAAACGTTAAATTGCCAGGAGACATGAATGATCTATCGCTTCACGACTTAACGTGCCAAAAAAATTTTATATTTGCGCATGGGAACCCATTTTAGGTATTTCTACGTCAGCTTCCATTTTTAGTTTTCTTTTTGGTAGAAGATAAAACTGAACTTTAGTATTAACAAACTAATCTACCTAGAAACTAATTTTATACAATAGAGTTCCACGCAATTAAGAACGATACTAATTAGATAGAAAAAACTGAATTTTAGATATGAATGTATGAACATAGAGCTTCACAAGTATAAAAAAAAAAAGAGCTTCACAAGTAAATGTTCTTTTGTTGTTGTCGGATACATGTGCGTAAGATACAAGGCCGTTCGTGAAAATGACTCTCTATGTGCATGAGGCATGTGACCACCGCAAACTAAGCCTCCACTGATATTTTTTAATTATCATGATTTCGTATATATTAGTCCAAACAACACTGGTTGTAAGAAATTATTCACGTTAGCGTTTGGCAGTGTTTACAATAACATAAAATAAATCTCGTCACTTGCCAAATTTCTATTTGTAAGAAATATATGCATGTCTCCACTCTCCAATTTTAGTTAGATTGTAGTAATAATAATTTAAGTATACAATTTCTTTCTCAACAAAAACAAACAAAAAGAACCACTAGTATGAATCAGTAAACTTGATATAAAATTATGTTAAACAAAAAGGGACAGCAGGAACTATGGATTGGTGTTGCATAGGATCGTGAGAGCAGATAAAAAAACAGGTATTTCATCTCTACATGTTTTATTTATCAATTATCTAGTGGTTGTAAACCATCCATGTATTATAAGAACTGCATGAAACAAACCTTATAGTACTAATTTATCAGAGAGAAGAGGCTAACAAAATAGCTTACAAAATACCGCTGTCTCTTGGTTCAGTAGTACTATTATTTTTCTTAAAAGATTGTTAAATTTTTTTAAAGAAAAATCACAATACTTGCGAGGCAGAAACTTTGAAATGGCTATACTACAAAAGAGTGAGGGACCTTGATCCGTGAGGTGACATATTACCAACACTTGGACACTCTCCCACCAATATTTCATCATTATGAATTTTCACCTCTACCTTGTTGTAATTCATTATAATCCATTTTCCTCTACACTATGATTAGCGTCATAAAAGTGATTAGTAAGGTTTACATAGAATTTCATACAGTTTATCCCTTGCTGTAATCCCAAAGTTACTAAACTAGATGACATAAAAAAAGTAAAATTAAGCAAAAAAAAAACTATTAAAATTCATTTCATGTCAAGAAGAAAGCAACAAAAACTTCTAACAAATTCCCAAATACGACGCAAGAAAAAAGAGAGTAAATTGTCATCATCATAATCAAGATTAGCAAAAATTTGATCTAAGAAGATTATCCCTAATTATTGGAAGTAAAAAAAAAAAGACAAGGGATCGATCAGATAAGCTGTCCGAACTCTGGGCCAACGTTGTGGTGAATCAAGTAATCATCACCGTCCGACGAGACGTCGAAGATCATGGCAGTCTCCGTACCGTGATGGTGATGTATGAACTCATGGTGGGCCTTCGTCATCTCCTTCTGTCGCCTGAGCTCCATAACTTTCCGATGAGAGTTCGAATGTTTCGCCAGCACGAACGTCGGACTCGCCGCCGGCCGGTACTCCGGCACCAGACGCCCCGATTTGTACCTCACCCCGCAGGCGTTGCACAGCGTCTTCGGGCCCATCGGACCGGTCCGCCACTGCGGCGTCTTGTCGGTGGCGCAGTGGAGACACCGCCGCTCCTCTCCGCCGGAGTCCAGCAGAGAGTCTCTCTTTCGCCGGAACCCGTCGAGGGCTTGCTTTTTCCCGGGATGGGTCGTCGGCGACGTCGGCGGAGAGAGGTGGTGGCGGGAGAGGATGGTTTCTCCGGTGAACGGGTTGTCGTAGACGGCTTCCATTAGAAGCCCACGCGAGGCCCAGTTACACGCTGCGGCGCGTGAGCGTTTGCTCCTGGCTTTGGCCGGCACTGAGACGTCAGCGGTGAAAATCGGGCTGGTGCTATTCGGGTTTTCGGGTTCGGGTTTCGGGTCGGGTCGGGCTTTGTAACCGGATATTAGCTGTAGCTTCTGTACATCGTCGGTCGAGAACGAGTCCTCCACGAAGTTAGACAGCCACTCCAGCTCAGCCAGCTCATCACTCTGTCCGAAACGAAATAATCAAACAAATAATTCGAATCAATTAAAATCGACTAACCAACCAAACTTTCCCTAAACTATATGAAATTTAATATCACAATTACATATTATTTATCTAATCACAATTACATACGGTGTATCATTTATTTTCTTTCCTAAAATCCAATAACTACCAAATTTTTTTTTTTGTTATTTCCATATTTATTGAAGTTGATTTTTTTAACATTACCGGTACGCAAAGTTCGCCGGAGAAGCTGGTACCGTCTTGAACGTCACCTTGGAAACTAGTGAGACCTGCGGCGGATAACGAGGAGGAGTTAGAGCTGTCGGTGACGGCTAAGGCAGTGTTGGCGCCGTCGGAATCAACAATGACATCATTTTCCTCGTCATCATCGTTAGAGAAATCCACCAAGAGGTCATCTACGGCGAAATGATCCGCTGTGTGTAAGAATTCATGAGCTTCTTCTTCCATGAGAATGAAAAGGTTGGTTTTTCCGGTGGGGTTGTTTTACGGTGAACTCTCGCCGGAGCTCTTGTTGGGAGAGAGGAGAGAGTGGAGTGAGGGGAAATGTGAGTTTAAAAAGGAGTAAAGTTAGCGAAAGTCATGGTTTCTGTAGAAAGATAAAACTTTTATTTTATTATTGCTATTTTATTTTAACTTTTTTATAGCGTTTGAAGGGGACAAGAGATAAATCATCATACATGTAAATCGGAAGGTTTGACGAGGACAATGGAGATTTTATTGGTAAATTTACACTAATTAATTAATCCTCTTATTTTAGTTTTTTTCTTTAGCAAATTTTGATTATAATTGATACTATTTCCCAGCTGGTTTTGCCATATTTTATTTTGTTTACATACTTGTACAAACATATGCTTAGCCACGTTTTCCATAGGAACATATCTTATTTTTACCTTAATTAACACAACACGACTATCTATTCCTTGACGAAAATATTGTTTGTATGGATATTTTGATTTAGATTTACAAAGGTGATATTTGTACTGGTAAAACTTTTGTACGAATACTTCTACAAAAATCAAACTAAATTACTGCGTTTATTGAAATTTATGGAAGATAGTTAATGCATAATATTCAAGAAATAATTCAAAGATTAATGAATCAAACATGTGCAATTGTGGTATTAGTGGTGGGGACAACTTCACTAAAAGGGTCATAACGTTGCTTCAAAATTACAAAAAGTACCCCTCACGTGCATGTGTTGGATGATGATCACGCCGTTGATTATCAATACTCGTTAAGCGACAACACCATTAGGGGAAAGTCGAAACCGGTCCAGTTTTGTCCACATTGTATGTAAATCTATTCAAAACCGGATTGAGTTACCGCTTTTGGTAAATCGTTGTACGGTACAGTTATCAAATCATGTACATTGGAGGATTATCATCATAGTATCTTCCAGCAAAAAACTCTCCACAAGTCATTTACAGTTATCATACCGCAGCGATACAAACCTTTGTCAATTGAAAGATGACTAATCGTATAAACTAAGAAATCATCCCACCAATGCTAAATGCAAATAGAATTATATGAAATGCGGTATATGTATATGTATTGAATAATCTTTTATCTCATCATGGAAAATATATATGTGCAATAATCAACAATTAAAAAAAAAGCAATTTGTAAGTTTGTATTATATATAAATTTCCTATAATTCATAAATAAGTTTGGTAGTCAGATTTGTCGTGGTCGAGTGGTGGATTGTCTTGATAGACGTGTATAAATCATTTGCTCTGAGTTAATGTCGAATTCAGAACAATTCATGGAATTATTTAAGCAGTTTTTTGTGTGTGTGTGCAGATTATGTGATTTTTTCATGCTAGTCAGTAGTGAAACTGGAACTTGAATGTGTAATAATATTTCATATATTTGCTTCGTATATAGTTTTAGCTTTTACGATATCTCAAATGTGATTTTTAACCCTTTGTTTATCTGAAATCACGTACATCTCCGTTGTTTTTAAGTTATCTTGTATTGGTTAAGCTAAAATAAAAGATTTATGAAATCAAAACATTCTATAAAGTCGATTCGATTATCTACCCCATTGAACAGTATTCCTCGGGACTTGTATAAGAATATTTTTAAGAGTTAAAAAAATCCTTAGCTAGCTATTGTTATCTTACACGTTCTTCCTAATCACATGTTAATTCTCTTTATTCCTTTATCCTACCCCACTTTTAGGCACGACAATTTCCAGCTCAGGCAATTAGAAAGAGTGTTACCTGGTCTTAAACCCTCTTGTTCTCCCTAGTTTATGTCCTACAGTATGAGCCTAACATCTACTATTACAAATGCGCCAGTCATAACTGTAATCCAAGTCTGTTTCCTGAAAATCAGACATTCTAACCACTTCAAAAAGAGAGAATTACCATGGTGTTGTAAATTAATCACTGTGGATACAATAAGTACATCTAATTGATCAACCAAAAACCATATATATGTAAACAAGTCCCCATACGTGAAGTGCTTAAAACGAGAAGCATATACAATGAGCACAATGGTCTATGATACGGTTTTATATGGAAGAAATGTAATAGAACAGAAATAAAATTAAATGGTTAAGTTATAATGGGTTGGCATTGTCAATGGAGCTCGTTATGTATATATATATACTCAATCTACAAGACCGTTTATGAGTCCTCAAAAGTGCGTATCAAAGTTAATGAAACTCGATTACAACAAAAAAATAAGAGGAAGATGAGAATATTTTGAGTTTAACGAAGTTTGAAATAATCTAATTCTTTTCTAAATAAACGTTTGAAATTTATATGTGCCTATATTTAATAAAATAATACAGCTCTATGCGTGAAAATATTTATGTATACTAGATATATATATATACATATCTATATATCTTAATTATAAATGTATATGTATGTGTAAAGTGTTTATGTATAACATCTAAGCTTAGATATGTTAATACGACACAGATTTCAAGTTCTTACTCTTATCGTTGAGAATAGTTTGCGCCTCCAAAGTCACAATTCACGAACAGCCTCTACAAATGCTTGCAATCAAAGCTGGTGTTTTGAGAGAAGCGATTCAATTAAGTTTCCGTAGCTTCACATGAGTGTCTGCTTACTTCAGACACGTGTCTAGAGAAGACCCTAGTTCCATGGGACCCAGCTTTTAATCTTACGCCAACCCCTACGCGAGCGACCTTCGAAACAGCGGATCGGATAAGGTTTATGTTTCTTATATCATCACTATTCATTGATCTCTTGTTGCTATTAGAATCCTATATTTTTATTCAACATCAGTGATCGCTTGAACCAGACTCTTACTTTTGAATATTACATCACTCAGTTATTATTACACTTAGTTTATGTTATCTTCCTATATATGGTAATTATGACAAGGGATCCTGAGAAGTGAGAAGTGCGTGAGCGTGGCCAAAGAAGTAGTAGTGCCTAGGAGTGCCCCTCACGTGTCAAAAGCGAAAGACTAGTGGTGCAACACCATCCAAAATGAGCTGGGCCTTTAGAGAACCTCCTCACGGCTCATGCTTCTTTGAAAGTAACCGAGAAGCCCAAAGCATCATCTGCTAGCTCTAGTGGAACCGTGAGCCTTTAACAGCAACGTGAATTCGGATTTGCTGGATTTGCTTTTAGTTTGTTTGTTTTTTGCTCTGTGCTGCTAATTAAGGTGGTTGTAGGTCAACTTCATAATATGGTTTGGTTTGATCCTTATATCATTTATTTTGATTCCAGAGGAATGGACTGCTGAAAGATCCGTAGATCATTTTAACATAATCCAATGGTGTATGTTTGCTGAATTTTAGAGTGAATTCATGTTAGCTAGGATTATGTTATCATCTAATTAAGTGCTCAATTATAGAGTTGATGGATTCTTTAGCGTTTTGTTATCAAACACTTTTGGGTGGAGTTCTTAAATATTTGAGATTCCCTCCTAATTATTAGATTTTTCCAATATACTAGATACGTCCAGTGAGGGTGTTCTTATGTTACTAAGGGTTCTTACCGATAATATATCGTTCTTTACAAATTCAACCTATTCTTATCCTTTGATATTCCTTCTTTACATAATTGATACACAAATATATAAGTGAGAAACAAAGTTTTAATTAATTAAAACATCACACGGGAGAAAACAATACATTACAAGGAGTATTTCCATCAGTTTCTTCATTATGTACGTATATAACTAAGTTAATATCGTTCTCCCTCTCTCTACATGTAACTTTATATGAACATAGTAACATATACGTAAAAGCCTTTATCGAAAAACATACATAAACGTAACGTGCGTATATGAATATACTAATTAACCAAAGAACGATCTTTTAGCTCCTTAGCCAAAGCAGGCATGCAGCTAGAGCTCCTGGCGAGACCACCTTTTTCAGATTTGGTGGGTCTAACCATCGTCTTAGACCTCTTTTTGAGAATTTCCTTAACGGCTTCTGCTTGAAACAAGGCCGGATAACTCCGGCCTAGCCTGTTGAACCGGGAACATGCGCTCATGTGTGTCTTAACTGCCTCCTCACGCCGCTTCTCCGCCACTGACTCACTGTTGTTCATCTTCTCCATCTCTTGCTCCACCGCTTCTGCGCACAGCCCGCAAATCAGCTTCCCTGAGAATTTTGAACGCACACGGTTTATATACTCTGGTGTGCACTCTTCAGACATGCCACAACACTCGCACTTTGCATCTTCCACTTCGGATATCGCTGCTAAGGACAATAAAGTTGTTGTGGTTGCGGTTGGAGTTGGTTCTTTTGTTAGAGTGTTGTCTGTGGATATTTGGTGTGAGATATCCGAGAAAGTGCGTTGAATGGGGGCCATGGGTATGATTGGTCTTTTAATTTGGTGGTTTCGATCTTGTGTGTTTGTTGTGTATAACAGTCACTTTGTATCTACGGTTTTATGTTTGTTACTTGATATGATGATGCGTATTTATAGTGTTAAGAGAACGGTCTCGAGGGTGCTGTTTCCCTATCTACTTTTGTTTTTGGCCTGCCAATAAAAGCATGAACAATTTAGCTTTTATTTAATGAGCTAAAAAGGACCAACCTCACATGTATATCTTGAGCAACACGGTAAAGCCAATATAAAGTTAAGTTTATTTAGTATTTGATAAAGAAACTGGTAAACACTTTTTTTCTTCTTATCAAGGCTCCAACTCTAAGATATTCAGTTTTATGGATGTGGAGAAAATGAGAGAAAAATAAATGAGATAATGGTATTCTCGTAGGAAACTGGTAATTAAAGAATAATATAAATTAAATTGCACTATATAAGAAAATGGTAGTTGTCCGAAATAATATAGAGGGTGATTGGTTGAGTTTTATCTCTTTACTTTAGTTTTATTTATTTTTAAATCACTAAACTTTAAGAATCATTTTGTAACTTTATTTTTAAAAGTTAAGCCTACATCATGTTTCTATAAATTTTTACTAATCATACTTTAGCTTTATTTTTAAAGCTACAGAAAAAAAAAACTAAAGCAAATTTTTTTCTTATGTAAAACCTAAAGTTTTCTTTTATAGGTTGTAGAATGTATAAAATATCAAAAAACTATCTATCATATCAAATAAATTAGATAATCATAATAAAAACATCTATAAATATTTAATTTAATTTTGGGTGTTTTAAATTATTAAAATATTTTAAATAACATAAATATTATTTATATATCACATTTTAAATAGCAATAAATTTTGACAGTTTATAAAAATATTAATATAAACTATTTAATTGATAAAAATAATAATAATTATTATATATATTACATATTTCATATATTTTATTGTAAAATATATACAGATATAACTTACAGCTACAACAAATTTAATTACAGAAAAAGTCTCTGCAAAAAAATCTACATTAGCAACTTTACCGGTACAACCAATTTACCTATAGCTAAATTTTTATAACTAAATTTTTAGAGCCACAGTCGAATCAATCATCACCGTATACTTAGAAATTAAATATAAGTAATTAATGATATTATATAAAACTTTATATGTATACACCGCTAAAATACTGTATATTGGTCTAAAACAATTAATAAAACATATCACAACAAAAATTTATTGATATATGGTATATGTCAAAGTTACATGTACTTATGTATTTTACGTTTTGATTATCTCCTTGAACTAAAAAGAAGACAACTAGAGTAAATCTACTAAAAAAAAATCCATAAACAAATAATAATAGATGTAATTTCGTTTGTTGAATAAAAGAGAACCAAGTTGAGCCCCTATTAATTGGCATTTAAACGACGTGCACGATACTTTAAGAAAGAAAACTCTTTTTCCTCTCCATCTACTTCCAGCTAACTCCAGTTGCATGCGATATCGCTTTCAAGTTAACTGGTGGTTTTGTAACGATGACCCTTTTGTTTCTTAAATCTAATTTTCTCTACACACATTATAACAATAAATGGATTTATATCAATTGGATTAAGTCGGTCCAAATTCCATAAGATTTCCATATTTTCCAGCCCAAACCGATTTGGACACTCTAAAAATTGAGTTATTTTCAGTGGTTAAATTCGTCAGAGAAATATGTTGGAGGATTTGGCAGTTAGTTCCATACGATGAGTAACTTGTTAAAAAACAGAGCAAATTTTGACCATTTTTTTGAAAATATGAGTTTGTTACAAAAATTTTACGATAATTTTTATCAGAAATTTTCGATAACAGTTTCAATGAGAAATTTTTAGATGACATTTTGTCAGAAATTTTCCATATTTGTTATCGAGAGAATTGTTGTTTTCTAATCTGGATATGATTCTAAATAAGTTTAATGACTTTTCCAATATATATATATATATTTTGTAAAAACAGTTCAAATTTGTAAATTTCACAAACTTAAGATTTAAACATGAATACATTTCTAAATATAAAAATTTCTCACAAGAATTAAATAGTAAATCGATTGCCGGACTTGTTACATCGATAACTCTCTTGTAGCTTATGCTTCTCTTGATACGTATTTGGATTGACATTTCAATGATCATTTTTGTTGTTGCATTTGTTGTAGCTACATTTACATTTACTTCAGTTTTCTTTACGTGTATGGGCTGAACCCATAATGGTAACATACTTATTGCACTTGTCCAACTACTTCACTCGCGTTTCAAAACATACCCTACCCTACTACTTGGTTCTCGACTTCTTTCATTGATAACAATTTATATTCTTCATCCACCATATTTATCAACTAATAAAGTTGAAAGAAATATCTCCTGTAGGAATTTCCATCGTTTTAGAATAAGAGTTTTCAGAACTGGAGATAGGTAAAATCCCTTTGAAAGGTTGACACAAGAAGAAAAACCCAGTTAAACAAACATATACAAAAGATCTATAAAAGTATAAAAGTACAAAAGAAATAAAAGGCAGCAAATATTATAAGTTTTTAGAGTCATCTTATGATCTTTCTCACATATCTCAGGATTGTTGTAGTCGTGGTCTCGTGGCTACGGTATAATAATTATCCGGTAGCTTCTATCTCAAGCAATTCCCAAATTCTATTTTTTTTCCATCATTTTCTTTTGTTGTGTTTAAAATTTGGAATCAAATAATATGTTCAATTAAATTATTTTATTAAAAAGAAATTATAAACAATTATTATTACGTTTAATTATAATGCGGTAAATTATAGAAATTTCCAAAAAAAGAAGGAGACCAATAGAAAGAGTGTGATAGAATGAATGAGAAAACCATTCTCCGCGTTTTTCTTCAGACCTCTCAAAACCAAACCCATTCTCTTCTTCGCCTACTTAATCGCATTCTCTTCCTCTCCTCTTCTTTTAATCTCCAAGGCTTCACTTTTCCTATCAAAAAAACTTTCATCTTTCTCTCTCTCTGTTTCAGATCGTAATCTTGAAAAAAAAACAAAAAATGGCTCAGATCTCCGACGACTACGTCTCCGAGAACAGGTCCGGCGTCGGCGGCGGCATTTCAGATGTCTACGGTGAGGATATCGCTACACTGGATCAGCTCGTCACCCCTTGGGTCACCTCCGTCGCCAGGTCAGACTCTCACAACAAAAGAACCTTCCTTTGGCCCGTTTCGCTTAGATCCAAATTATTATTTTTTTAATAATATTTTTAAAAATCGTTGTTTTGTTGCCTTGTTGTGGAAGCAAAGAGCCAAATGTTTAGGGTTACCTGATTGTTGTTGTGAACTACATGTTTTTCTGCAGTGGGTATACATTGATGCGTGACCCGAGATACAACAAGGGACTTGCTTTCACTGATAAAGAGAGAGATGCTCATTACTTAACTGGTCTTCTCCCTCCTGTCATCTTATCTCAAGATGTTCAGGTACTATTAATTAGGTTTACTTTGAATCATATGATTCAAAGATCCCACCTTTTTGAGGTTAATTATGCTTATTTCACTTTGTGGGCTTATTAGGAGAAGAAGATGATGCATAACCTCCGTCAGTACACGGTTCCTCTCCACCGTTACGTGGCCCTCATGGATCTTCAGGTAATGTTATTTTTTTGTTTGTTGGATACAACGGGGAGCTGATGTATATATATAATATCTTTTCAGGAAAGGAACGAGAGATTGTTTTACAAGCTTCTGATTGACAATGTGGAGGAGTTGCTTCCGGCTGTGTACACCCCCACGGTTGGTGAGGCTTGTCAGAAGTATGGGAGCATTTTCAGGAGGCCTCAAGGTCTTTACATCAGCTTGAAAGAGAAGTGCGGTTTTTTTTTAAATACTTTCTTCAAATCAACAACATTCTCTTCTGCAATATGGTTTTGGATTCAGTTATTTGTGTTTCTTTTAGGGGAAAGATTCTTGAAGTGTTGAAGAACTGGCCACAGAGAGGGATTCAGGTTATTGTTGTCACTGATGGTGAGCGTATACTTGGTCTTGGAGATCTTGGTTGCCAGGTAAACAGAGTCTTAACACTTGATCTCTCTTGTGATATGCGTTCTTTTACCCTTTTTGTTGGTTTTGAATTATGCTGTAAAAATTTCTACAGGGAATGGGAATCCCAGTGGGCAAGCTTTCTCTTTACACAGCTCTGGGAGGGATCCGTCCATCGGCTGTAAGCACCGAAACCGAAAGCTGCTGAACATTTTCCTTCCTTCATGCTTGATTCTCTGTAGTTCTGATGTTAATGTAACACATGCAGTGCCTTCCAATCACCATTGATGTGGGTACAAACAACGAGAAGCTCCTGAATGATGAGTTTTACATTGGACTTAAACAGAAGAGGGCAACTGGCGAGGTTTACTCTTTATCTTTCTTAATTTTCTCTACATTTCTTGTGTTCAAATTATCCATGTTTCAGAAACTGAGAGTTGTAGTTGCTTTTGTTATTCAGGAATACGCAGAGTTTCTGCACGAGTTCATGTGTGCTGTTAAACAGAACTATGGAGAAAAGGTGTTGGTGCAGGTATATGATCTATACCGCTAAAACTTGTTTTTTTTGTCGATGTAGTGTTGATATACACGTTACATGTACCTCTTGGTTTCAGTTTGAAGATTTCGCTAACCACCACGCGTTTGAGCTTCTTTCCAAGTACTGCTCCAGTCATCTTGTTTTCAATGATGATATCCAAGTGAGATCTTGTCTTCAGCACAATATCACTTTTTGTGAGTTTTCTGAAATGTGACTAGTAAATACTTGTTTTTGTCTGTGTGTAACATTGCAGGGTACTGCATCCGTGGTGCTTGCTGGGCTTATTGCGGCTCAGAAAGTGCTTGGTAAAAGCCTAGCTGACCATACCTTTCTGTTCTTGGGTGCCGGAGAGGTGAGACCTGAAAACATATACTAAATAAAGCTTTTTTTATACTAATTGTTTTGTGTTACTAAAGCTTTTTTAAAATCTTTGCAGGCTGGAACCGGAATCGCTGAGCTAATTGCTCTTAAAATTTCCAAAGAGGTTAGATAATAGTCTTTTTTGCCTTCATGCTATTTACTTCTTGTCAAGAATCTGTAACTACATTGTTTTGCAGACTGGAACACCAATCGAAGAGACCAGGAAGAAGATTTGGCTTGTGGACTCCAAGGTATTGTTGATTACGTCATTGTTACCTATTACTTTTTTTCTCACTAACGAAACATCCTTTGAATGATCTTGCAGGGACTGATTGTTAGCTCACGCAAGGAATCGCTTCAGCATTTCAAGCAGCCATGGGCGCATGACCACGAGCCTGTCAAGGAGCTCTTGGGAGCTGTTAATGTACTTTAAAAAAACAAACTCAACTTAAGATCTCTTCATGCGTATATGACATATATATCTAAGTCTTCATAACATTCTCTCAAATCAGGCTATCAAGCCAACCGTGCTCATTGGAACCTCTGGTGTGGGGAAGACTTTCACAAAGGAAGTAGTGGAGGCTATGGCCACCTTCAACGAGGTATTGTTTCCTTCTTTTGATATGCTTTCTCGGTATCTATGCTCGTGTTTCTGATGCTCTTTTTTGTTATGGGTTACAGACACCCTTGATTCTTGCTCTCTCAAACCCAACTTCTCAAGCTGAGTGCACGGCTACAGAAGCTTACACATGGACCGAGGTAACGATCTACAGCTTATACGATACCACCACCACAAGTGAATTTTCATCTTGATGCAACTAAGAAAAGCTGTGTTTTGATTATAGGGACGTGCAATCTTTGCAAGTGGAAGCCCGTTTGACCCTGTTGAGTATGGAGGCAAAACATTCTTTCCTGGCCAGGTTCGTTTGTTGTTTACTGTAACATCTTTATCCAACAATCCACGGCTCATGTTCCTCTTTTTTCGCAGGCAAACAACTGCTACATTTTCCCAGGTCTCGGTCTTGGTTTGATCATGTCTGGTGCCATTCGTGTCCGTGATGACATGCTTCTAGCAGCTTGTAAGTACATTAAAACTGTTTCAAGAGACTGATGTTAGAGCACCCCATCAATGAACTTATGGGGACCGTTCACACAGATTCCAAAAAAAAAAAATTAAAATAATATACAAAATAATATACAGTGATGAATCTACTTCTCCCCAACTCTCCTTAGTGAACTTCTGTCGGGCGAGTTCATCACTGTTTCGCAGACCCACAACATGTGGCGATCCGCTATTAGTTCGATTATAATTTTTTATTTTATTTTAAATCAAATAGAAAAAATTAATAATAAAAAATTATAAACTTGTAACGCAAGAGGGAATTCTCTAATGCAGATGCTTTTATAGTTAAATCTCGCCATGAATGACCATTATTTTATCCATTGTTACTACTAGTTTGAGAACCATTTTTTGAGTCTGCTTTGTAAACTGTGTGTTCCAATTTGTTTTCATCAGCGGAAGCTCTGGCCTCGCAAGTGACTGAAGAGAATTTCGCCGACGGGTTGATCTATCCGCCTTTTACAAACATCAGAAAGATCTCTGCTAACATTGCAGCCAGTGTGGGAGCCAAAACTTATGAACTTGGTTAGTTTTCATAATTCTCCATATGTATATACTATATTATGATATGTCAGAATATATATATATATATTTGTAAAAAATATGTCAAAATATTTACTTTTGCATTAGTCTGACTCCATGTTGTTTCTTTTTGTTGCAGGATTGGCGTCGAACCTGCCTCGTCCTAAGGATCTGGTCAAGATGGCAGAGAGCTGCATGTACAGCCCTGTCTACAGAAACTTCCGTTAAAGATTCTTTTCCACCATTTTGTCTCCCCCCAGCTTTTTTTTTTCTTTTTACTTTTTGCTTCTTCGGTTTTGCCGCTACATTGGACGCAACTTTTATCCTGTTTGGTCGTTTTTTATATAATTACAATTAAGTACTGAAATATAATACTTTTTGTTTTATGAATAGTAAACCATCCATGACTCATTTTGTCGTATGCATTAGGTTACGACCATGCTCAAAAATTTTGTTAGGTGATAATCTTGCACTTTAACAAGGTCTAGTTGTCTAGCCAACTTTTTTCCTTTCCCAAATGAAACTCATTTGTAAAGATTGGCTGTAATCCAGTTGCAAAATAAAAAAAGATTGGCTGTAATCAACTTGGTAATCTATATGATACAATAGTGTGTCATCTCCTTGTTAAAAAGACACAAATTTGTTTAATGGGCAAGTTTTCCATATTATAATTTTCATCTAAATTTCGTTAATGTAAGATTTAAATGATCTTATCTAAACTACTATCATGTTTATGTTCTGTTTAACTTTTTCAAACATATATAATATTTGACCTTTCAAAAGAAAAATTACTGCAGAAGATGTGTACAAATTGATCTTTGGTATCTTGCTAAGGTCACCATTTTTACTGGCACAGAATGCAATGATTATAAAACATACTAAAAGAGAAGAATAAAGAAAAAAGTGTCAAAAAGCGAACATTTGAAGTGATTTTGGGCCTGAAATTATAATCATTGCAAAGTCAATGATCCCATCCATCATATCTCAAAACTCAAAAAGTCAAGAAAAGATATATAAATCAAATAAAGGGAAAAGATAAAAGAAAGAGAGTAAAATTGCAAGTGGTGGCCCTCCATTAGTGCAATAGTTATTTATGATAATGATGATAGCTTTGATTTATTTTTCCTTTTTAGAATGGGTTGTACATTCATTGAACACAATTGTATAATTGTTCTTAGCCTTTTTGCCTGATAATGTTCTTTAAAAAAATGATAGGCATGCCTAAATGTGTATCGACCATTGGTATCAAGATGTTCATCATAACTTCTTCTTTGGAACGCATTATTTTCCCGTCTTTATTTCTATTGTTTTCTCCTCTGGATGCTCAATTATAATAGCTGGACTTACTCTAATTGATTCGATTTAAGAGTTTTGTAGTCTCTAGCTGAATATAATCCAAATATTTATGACAAAATTTTTCATAATCCTTATTAATTCGGCTATACTAAGATACATCATTGCTACCTGAATTGTCAAAAAATATTGCTAGTCGGCTTGGCTTATCTTTTTGGCAAGACACTTGCCTATTCGTTGGTCTTCTTCAAAGGACTCAAATTTCAAAATTTAAAATGTGACAACAATAGAACTAACACAATCAATTTTACAACTTTTGATATCATTAGTTTTTTTTTGCACAGATATCATTAGTTGTAGTGTTGCTTAGTCATGGTATATTTAACGATCTCAATCAACTTACGAGCTAACAACTGTACGTAAATGAGTACTCCCAAGTCCCAAATCACGGTCAATGGCCTAGAACTGCTGCAAAATGAGAGTGAAGCATGAGTTTGTAGCCACGGTTTTGATATGCGGTCGTGCAGGGCTTAATGGATTTTAGCCATGAATGTTTAGTTTTAGCAACAAATTTATATGCATCTATTTTGCCACTCTTGTTTGTTGTCGTTATGTAGTGTTTCGTTCACCTTAATACTCTTGGAAAAAAAACTTAATACTCTAGCAGAGGACACTTGGAATACCCTAACTAGCCCATTTTAGTTGATTTTTTTCACCCATCAATTAAAGCTTATTTGATTAAATGCCATAGCTATTAGTTTTCTTATTGAGTTGAAAGATCCTTAAACCGCTAGTTATAATTCTAAAGTTACACTTGATTATCTTACCAGTATCATTAGCTTTAATTTAAGATATCATTTCATGAGTTGATATTTTCCCTAAACCAAACAATTATTTAACTGGAAGAAGGGAAAATGCAGGCCAAATGGCAGCAAAGAAAAAACAAAAAAGGAAACAGAAAACAATAAGCTAGTAGTGGAATTGTTGTGAAAAAATAAAGAGGGTTAATACTAGTGGAAATCTAAGTATGCGTACAATTATTTTTTTAGCATTCAAATAAGAAAATAAAATTATTTATTATGAAAATAAACAGAAGAAGCAAAGAAGAAACGAAGACCTACGTTTCTCTTTTTATTGGTAGGCGATCATTTAAGCATGCCTAGGAATCTCTTTCCACTTTCTTCTTTCATTTAGTTTGTCGGCCTCCATTCTCCAATTTTTGGTAAAATGTTAAGTTGCTTTTAGAAAATGCTTTAAAAATGGAGCTATGGAGATGATGATGGTGACGATCCTGATAATCACATGATGCATAACAATCATGCATGCATGATTTTTTTTTTTTTGGTTAAACATGCATGATATATTTATATCTCATGAGTATATGTAAACACGGTTACATATATACATATCAGATATAAAATTTCAAATCCTAAATGTCAAATTAAATATGAATTTTCTAGTCTAATGTCTTTCAATTTTTTCAAAAAACTCGAATCACAGGTGTCAATATGCATAAGAGAAGCAAATGTAACTGCAATTAGGTTATTATAACCTCGATCTACGAAGAAAAAAACTCAATTTAGGTTTTCAATTTCTTATTTAATTTATATTATGCTTTGAGTTTTCAATTGTTTTTGTGTGTTATGTTATAAGTTTTAATTTCACGAATACACGATTATCCAAGTGATAATTATTTCATGATTTTATTGTAATTCTTTTGACGGTTATTTTATATATGTTAAGGTCTAATATAACCAATAATTTGATAAAACCTTTGTGTTTATGTTTAATTCTAATGATGGGAAAAAAAAAATTCTAATGATGGGCTTCTTAAATGGAGTATAATATACTACTTGTAGTGTTATTTATATATAGTAATCGAGTAATCGTTATGTATCATGTCATATATCATACACGTATGTAAGGCGCGCATCTTGACATTCTGAATCCTTTCAAGTAAGATCTCTGTTAGGTGGTTATTTATGCAAAATAAAATGTATATTTATTGGAAAATAAAAGGCTACTTTTGTAAAGACTGAGATTGCAGTTCCTTGCCAACCAACCATCCATATAATGCTCCCCAACATCAAAATAACACAACACAAACTTAACAATGGAAGAAGAGAAGAGATTGGAGCTTAGGCTGGCTCCTCCCTGTCACCAACTCAATTCCACCAACAACAACGTCAATGGTCCTAAACAAAGAAGCCTCCACAAAGAAAAATCTTTTGTTTCCAATAACAGGTTCTCTTAGTTAATTCGTTCTTACAATTTCACCAATAGGAACTTGATTATCAATCGATTTTAGTCATGGTTATCTCACTGTATAATGTTTTAAATGGTATGAAAACTCTATTTTTTCACATATCTTGATTGGTCTGGTTTGGGTTCAAGATTCTTCCCACTACGTACATACAAATATAAACTGTTTATCAGTTTATAATAATATACGGCTAAAACAGGTTGGAGGCAGCTCCAGTGGTGGGATGGCCGCCGGTAAGATCATCCCGGCGATACCTAACGGCACAGCTAAAGGAGGAGATGAAGAAGATAGAGAGTGATGAAGAAAGAGAGTTGTACGTTAAGATCAACATGGAGGGAGTTCCTATCGGAAGAAAAGTCAACCTCTCCGCTTATAACAACTACCAACAGCTTTCACATGCCGTTGACCAACTCTTCTCTAAGAAAGATTCGTCGGATCTAAACAGACAATACACTTTGGTCTACGAAGACACTGAAGGAGATAAAGTTCTGGTCGGAGATGTTCCTTGGGAGTAAGTTGATGAATCAAACAAAATCAAATATTGACATTATAACTAGTCTCGAAAAGTTATTTTATACCTACCTACCTTTTGAGCTAAACTATACAAAAATCACATATATAGATTAAACAATGAGTTTTCCTAAGAAGAGTTTTGGTAATTTCTTTTCATATGATTCCATTTAAAAAGTTTTAGATATATATTTGGGATTTTTTTCAACTATTCGCTGGACAGATTAATGACAAAAGTAAGCATATTTGTTAGGATGTTTGTATCGACTGTCAAGAGATTGCATGTTTTAAAGACCTCCCACGTTTCCATGCTCTCACGTAAGATTACTTTTCTCACTGAATTTTACCAAGGTTATACATACATGTATATCAATCTACTACCTTAATTTTTTTTACATCTTAAGTTAAATTCTATGCATAATTTCTGTTGTTCTTTTCCAGCTAGGAAACACGGGAAGAAATAGAGTGAGGTTCGCCACAATCATCAGTTCGATGACTTGTTTTTTTAAATGTAATTTATGGAAACCATGGGGCTTGGCTTGATTTACTGAATTTTTTTTTTTGCTCGTTAGAATTTGTTTTTCCAACTTATGTTCTAGGTTTTTTTTTGCTTATGGAAGATGACTTTGTGTAAATATGTTGTTTGCTTAAGTAACCTGTGTGGTATTTATGTAATCGTGTGTATAAGCTATAAAGATGTCGTAAACACAAGTTGAGTATTGCTTCTAATAACGTTGTTGTTCTTCAACATTCACCATTGTCTCACTCTCATAAGTATCATCACAGTCGCATCATGTCAATTCAATAAACTTATTTAATGAGAAACAAACTGGTTTCCACTTAGCAAACACCATATATCTCTATACTTTTTGCCTTTTTTTTTTCTTTTGGCAGACAAACTGTCTAGATAGAAAGTAAATTTTCCTCAATAATCATGTTTGGTGTCTACTCACCATAAACCTCACAATAGTACACAGTAGCAACTAGCAAGTCACGTATATGTTGCAACACACATCAAAAAAACAATTGCTATATTGACAAGAGACAAAGCATTCATTTTTAAGACTTGTAAAGAAAAAAAGTTGTAGGAACATGCTAATAAGGCTTGAAAGAAAGGTCTACAACGGAGTCTCAAATGGGCTTTCATAAAACCCAACTCTCAAAAGGCCCAAATACAGAGGCAATATCTCACAAGTGTCACAAGATTACATAGAACGGATAGATATGGTCTCATTGAAATCCGAAATGAGTAATATTTAAACACCGAAAGATAAACTTCCAAGTTAGACAGTGCCAATAAGTGAAAAACTCCAAACATTCCCATTCTATTTTTTTCTAGAAAATGAATGCATTTCTTCATCAGTTTCTTCTCTTTCACAACAATCACACCACTTCCATACCCTCCATGATCACTCTTCTCCTTGGCTTTGTTGTCTCCTCCTTCCTCTTCATCTTCTTCTTCAAGAAACTACTGTCCAGACACAACATGTCTGAAGTTTCTAGGCTTCCCCCTGTCCCAGGTTAGTTAGTACTTTTTTCTTTTCCTGTTTCACCATCTGGGTTTGTCTAGTAATCACTTGGGTTTAGTTGTTTCGTGATCTAGGGAACTAGTTTGGTTTAGCTTGACGTTTCATCAGTAAATCATTGTAAAAAGATTGAAACTTTGAATACTCTCAAGTGTGTGTGTGTTTGATGCAGTGGTGCCAGGGCTTCCGTTGATTGGGAACTTGCTGCAACTAAAAGAGAAGAAACCACACAAGACTTTCACTAGATGGTCTGAGCTTTATGGTCCTATTTACTCCATCAAGATGGGCTCTTCCTCCCTTGTTG
This sequence comes from Brassica nigra, assembly GCA_016432835.1. Lineage (NCBI taxonomy): Eukaryota > Viridiplantae > Streptophyta > Magnoliopsida > Brassicales > Brassicaceae > Brassica > Brassica nigra. The sequence goes on along the minus strand of CM028247.1, from coordinate 5,405,510 downwards.
TCCTTAACTCAACCGAAACAGCCAAAGAGGTTAGCTTTCCTGTCTGATTGTCTCAGTAAGTAAACATGTAAGGAGGAATGTGCTGTAGTTTCATTCACAAGAGACTTTGGCTAGTAAAAAATAGTGTTAAAAATGCTTCCTTTATCAATCTTGATGTGTTGATTACAGTCAAGAACACATGAGCAGACCTTAGAAAGGAACACATGAGCACACTTGTTATTACTCTTGTTATATGATTCTACTTCATATGATTTCTCTGAATAGTATGCGCTTTGTGTGTTTTGTTTCGTTTTCTTTTTGCAGGCGATGGTAACTAGGTTTCCATCAATCTCAACAAGAAAGCTATCAAACGCCTTAACAGTCCTCACTTGCAACAAATCTATGGTTGCTACAAGTGATTATGATGACTTTCATAAACTAGTGAAACGGTGTATCTTGAATGGCCTATTGGGTCCTAATGCACAGGTGAGTTCACAGCTTCTTTACTCTGCAGCTTCCCTTCGATGTAAAACTGAATCAAGTTCTGTGTTGTGTGAACTTCTTCTTTTTCGTGGCCAGAAAAGAAAGAGACACTACAGAGATGCTCTGATTGAAAACGTGACTTCCAAGCTGCACGCACACACGAGAGACCACCCGAACGAGCCTGTAAACTTCAGAACTATATTCGAACATGAGCTTTTTGGTGTAGCCTTGAAGCAAGTGAGTATTTTCATTTTACCCCTATACACTTCAGGAAAGACACACTTCTGTTTAATATGTTTTAAAAAAAAAAAAAATCTTTCTCGAAAGGCCTTAGGGAAAGATGTTGAATCCATTCACGTAGATGAACTCGGTGAGACTTTGTCTAGAGAAGAGATCTTCAAGGTTTTAGTACATGACATGATGGAAGGTGCGATTGACGTTGATTGGAGAGACTTCTTCCCATACTTGAAATGGATTCCTAACAATAGTTTTGAAGCAAGAATCCAGCAGAAGCATAAACGTAGACTCGCTGTGATGAACGCTCTCATTCAAGATAGATTGATGAAGCAGAATGATTCAGAAACGGTATTATTTTTTTGTTCAGTTGTCTTCCTTTATTGTCATAATTTTATGATCTGATCTAAACTTTCAAACAGGATGATGACTGCTATCTCAACTACTTGATGTCTGAAGGGAAGACACTAAATATGGAGCAGATTGCAATCTTGGTCTGGGAGACGATTATTGAGACATCTGACACTACTCTGGTCACAACCGAATGGGCCATTTACGAACTTGCAAAGCATCAAAGTGTTCAAGACCGTCTGTGTGAAGAAATCAAAAGTGTCTGCGGTGGAGAAAAGACCAAAGAAGAGCAGTTGCCTCTGCTTCCTTATGTCAATGCAATCTTCCATGAAACCCTGAGGAAGTACAGTCCTGCTCCGTTAGTTCCCATTCGCTATGCTCATGAAGATACCGAGATCGGAGGCTATCATATCCCTGCAGGAAGTGAGGTAAAAGCAAACACCACTTTGCTCACGTTTCACATTTTTGAAGTTGAATTTACAAAGTCTAGTTTTGAATTGTTGGCTGTGTAGATAGCAATAAACATATATGGATGCAACATGGATAAGAAGCGTTGGGAGAAGCCAGAGGAGTGGTGGCCTGAGAGGTTCTTAGATGACAGATTCGAGTCTTCGGATCTTTATAAGACAATGGCGTTTGGAGCGGGGAAGAGGGTTTGTGCTGGTGCACTTCAGGCGTCTCTTATGGCAGGGATTGGTATTGGGAGATTAGTTCAAGAGTTTGAGTGGAAGCTTAGAGACGGTGAAGAAGAGAATGTTGACACCTATGGTTTGACATCTCAGAAGCTTTATCCTCTGATGGCTATTATCAATCCAAGGCCTTCCTCTTCTTAAGACGTCCTACTTTGAGTTTTGTCTGTTCAATGTGTTGGCACTGTCCGAATATTATGCTGCTCCTTGTTAAATCCAGGCTTAAACGTTTCTCATATGTTTTCTGAAAGTTTTATATTTGCGTATACAAATACCTACTCTACTACTTACTATAAAAGAACGAAAACAGAATTTCAGAAGAATACGATATTTGATAAGATTTTACCAAAACTATATGATTTAGTTCGGTTTGGATTCAGATCCTATCAATTACCCCTGAGCATATGATATGTTTCTAAAATTAAATCAAAAATGAACTGGAAATATTTTAAAGTTTATTGTTTATAAACCAAATTATCCAAAAATGAATTATCTAAATATTTAAAATTATCTAAGATTTGAACCTAAACTGAATTAAACCTGAAATTATCTCGAATATTAGCAGATTCTCAATTTTGTTATCCGAATCAAAAACCGAAATAATCAAATCTAAACCAAACAAATTTTTAAATACTCAATAGATTCTATGTTTCTAGAATCATATAAAAAAAAAAACAAAAACTGAAATAAATCGAACCTAAAACAGCCCGATACCCGAAATGTCGAAGCCTTGACTAGACATAGACACGTTGGAGACAACTAATAACCAGAGGTCAAGAATACAAGGCCACAAGGTATCCGCATCTTATCTCTTCACGAGTTTCAGACAGTTGAATGGAAGAGTCAACGTTCAAAATCAGACAACATGTGGCAAATTGGCAATCAGACAAAATCACGGACTTTAAGATCCATAAGTACGTTACCTATTAATATAGTATGATGTAGCACAATAGAGAGAAACAAATGGGAAATGGTGTTTTCTGATTAATTACAGTCTCTTAACATACCCCATGGTTTCTCTGTATTTTTCTTTGAGTAAACTATAGGTTCTCTGTATTGCCTAATGCCTATTTGCCTCCATAATCTATCTCGTGTTATCAAAACAAACCAAACCAAACATTATCTTATTTACTTTATTGTCAAATTAATAAAATCATTGCATCATTGGTAAGTTGTAAATATTTATTGTGAAAGATACTGTATCATAAAATAAGAAAGTATGTCTGTAGCAACCAAAATCAGTCATAAAAACATAAATGAATGAAACATTGATTTTTTTAAATTTTTTTTACAAAATTGTATATAACCACAAAATTTTAAGATCGGCTGACACAGTGTAGACTCGACCCACTATCTCCAATATGGATTAGAAATGAGAAGGAAACTCAAGAGAAGAGAAGATTTGGTGGTAAATTTTACACAGTGAAATACTAGAAACCGAATCATATAAAAATCATAGATATCGTTATTGACTTGTACTTTCTGACTTTTCAAATGGCACAAGTTTCTTCAGAGAATAATCAATTAATTACTCATGAATAATGCTCGCGTGTTTGAACCGAACACTCCTCCTAGATTAGCTATTAATACACCTTTTTAAATTTTCCTGTTATCTAGAAGCACCAAATCATATTCGTAAAGACTAACTTGTGCTTAACGGAAACGCTCTGGTGATATCAGCCAAATCTAATAACTTAACCATAATCCATAATCAAACTGAACACTCATAAAATTAGTTAATCGATTTGATAATGTTTGTTAACGTAAATCTAGGGTGGACACGGGTCAGATAATATCATATTTTTCAGTATTTGTGTTTTGCTTCGTATTTCACAGATATTTGATTTTCCAATTTGTTTTACTCCGGAAAAATATGAATATCCGAATTTCCGGATATCCGAAAAATTTATAGATATTTGAGAATATTCAATGAAATTTACGAATACTTTATCCACTTTGTACAATACAAGTAAATCTACAAAACATTATACAAATTTATTTTTTCTTAAAATAAACTTTACATAAAATAAAAAAATAAACTTAAAATTAATGAATTATATGTTTTATAAATTTTAAAATTAATAAATTTTTCTTATAAAACAAATATTTTAGAAAATTATACATTTTGTTAAAGATTTTATAGTTTTTCTTAATTTTATATTTATAAATAATTTTATAAATAAAATTATATGTTAAAATAATAATTGTATAGGATTATACATTTTAAACTTTATATTTAGTCATATATAAGTCAGAACGGATTGGATATCAAGTTCTAAATTTTTTAATATTTATGATTTACTTCATTTTAACATATATGGATATCAGATTTTTCGGATCGAATCGAATCAAATTTAAACGGATAAAATGCCCGACCCTAGGTAAATCCCAAATAGAATACTCGATCTCTCTTATACAAAAAAAAACACTGTATTGGTAAGTTATATCGTGTATCCAAATGAACGAGAAAGCTCTAAAAGAAAAGACGCCTGATAACGATAAAAAGGAGAGTCCGAAAATTCAAATGGCTTTTTTTGAGTCTTTGACTATTCAACTAATCTCTCACTCTTTATCTTATAAAACACGTTTTTAAAACTCTAACTTACTTCAAACTTGTATGAATCTCCCAGTCAAATCTCTCTCTTTGCCGAGTTTCCCGGCAAAACCCCAACCAACGACAGTTACAACATGACCCTTTCACCCTTAACCTTCCTCTTTCTCTTCCTCACCTCACTACCCTTTTCTGTAATTTCGCAGCTCGACGAACGGTCAACACTCCTTACCCTGAAACGCGGTCTCGGAGACCCACCGTCTCTCCGCCTATGGAACGACACATCCTCCCCGTGCGATTGGTCGGAGATCACCTGCGTCGCCGGAAACGTCACCGGGATAAGTTTCTATAACCAGAACTTCACCGCGGTTCCGACCAATATATGCGATTTCCCAAACCTAGAAACTCTCGACTTGTCGTATAATCTATTCTCCGGCGAGTTTCCGACCGTTCTCTACAACTGCACCAAGCTTCGCTATCTCGATCTCTCGCAGAACTACTTCAACGGCTCACTTCCCACCGACATCGACCGTCTCTCACGAGAACTCGAGATTCTCGACCTCAGTGCTAACGGTTTTTCCGGCGATATCCCGAAGAAGATAGGTGTGTTTTCTAAGCTCACGGTTTTGAATCTCTACATGAGCGAATACGACGGTACGTTTCCGTCGGAGATCGGAGACCTATCGGAGCTCCAGGAGCTTCGTTTGGCGTACAACGATAAGTTTACACCGGCGGAGATTCCGGCGGAGTTCAGGAAATTGACGAAAATCAAGTACTTTGGGTTCACGGAGACGAACTTGATCGGAGAAATCCCAGCCGTTGTTTTCGAGAACATGACGGATCTTCAACACGTGGACTTCTCCGCTAACAAGTTATCGGGCCGGATCCCAGACGTTTTATTCGGGTTGAAGAATCTAACCTTTCTCTATCTCTACACAAATGAGCTAACCGGAGAGATCCCTAAATTTATTTCGGCGACGAACATTGCTGAACTTGATCTCTCGTATAACAATTTGACCGGTTCAATTCCGGAATCGTTCGGAAATCTGACGAAATTAGAGTATCTAAACCTGTTCGAAAACCAGTTAACCGGCGTAATACCGGCGGCTATCGCAAAATTACCGGTATTAAAGCATGTACAACTCTATACCAACAAGTTAACCGGAGATATACCTGCGGGTTTTGGAGTTTACTCAAAGCTAGAGCGGTTCGACGTGTCGACCAATCAGTTAACCGGGAAGCTACCGGAGAATCTCTGCAAGGGAGGCAAACTTCTGGGCGTGGTTGTATTCTCGAACAATCTCACCGGCGTTATCCCGGAGTCGCTGGGGAACTGTGGGTCCCTCTTAACGGTTCAGCTATATAACAACCGCTTCTCCGGTGAGTTTCCTTCAAGGATATGGACTGCTAGAGACATGTATAGTTTGCAGGTGAGTAACAACTTCTTCACCGGTAAGTTACCGGAGAAAGTCGCTTGGAACCTTTCTAGAATTGAGATAGATAACAACGAGTTCTCCGGTGAGATTCCTCAAACAATCGGTTCTTGGTCATCTGTTGAAGTGTTCAGCGCTCGTAACAACCGGTTCTCCGGTGAGATCCCGACGGAGCTAACGTCCTTGTCAAGACTCATATCAATCTTTCTAGACTCGAACAATCTCTCAGGCGAGTTACCGGAGGAAATCATCTCATGGAAGTCGTTGGTGACGTTGAGTCTATCGAAGAACAAACTCTCCGGGAAGATTCCTCGAGCCCTAGGATTATTGCCAGGCTTGCTCGATCTTGATCTATCGGAGAACGAACTCTCCGGCGAAATCCCACCGGAGATAGGGAATCTGAAGTTCACAACGCTTAACTTGTCGTCGAACATGCTCACGGGAGAAGTACCGGACCAACTTGATAACCTTGCGTACGAGACAAGTTTCATGAACAACACCAATCTCTGCGCAGACACACCCGTTGTTAAGTTACAATATTGTCGGAAAGTGCGTCGGAGATCAAATCAGTTGCCTGGGAAACTTCTCGCAATGATTCTAGTCATCGCTCTTCTGCTCCTTGCCGTCACTCTTATTGTCACGTTCTTTGTGGTTCGAAACTACACAAGGAAACCAAGAAGAAGCAGAGGCTTAGAGACGTGGAAGCTAACTTCATTTCACAGAGTAGATTTCGCGGAACACGACATCGTTTCGAATCTGATGGAACACAATGTGATAGGGAGTGGAGGTTCAGGCAAGGTTTACAAGATATTCATCGGATCCTCGGGTCAACACGTGGCGGTGAAGAGGATATGGGACAACAAGAAGCTTGACAAGAACCTTGAGAAAGAGTTCATCGCTGAAGTTGAGATTCTTGGAACGATCAGGCACGTGAATATAGTGAAACTACTGTGTTGTATCTCGAGGGAGGACTCAAAGCTTCTGGTGTATGAGTACTTGGAGAAACGCAGCTTGGATCAGTGGCTACATGGTAAGGAGAAAGGAGGTGATGTAGAGGCTAATAGCTTGAATTGGGAGCAGAGGTTGAATATTGCGGTCGGTGCAGCTCAAGGACTTTGTTATATGCATCATGATTGTACTCCTGCGATCATACATAGAGATGTCAAGTCAAGCAACATCTTGCTTGACTACGAATTCAACGCCAAGATTGCAGATTTCGGGTTGGCTAAATTGTTGGTTAAGCAAAACCAACAACCTCATACTATGTCAGCTGTTGCTGGATCCTTTGGTTACATTGCTCCAGGTAACAACACTCTTATAATAATTCGAGTAGGTCTCTTGTTATGTACCATTGTTTGGTCTCTAACATCTTTAATGTTGCAGAATACGCATATACATCAAAGGTGGATGAAAAGATCGACGTGTATAGCTTCGGTGTAGTTTTGTTAGAGCTGGTGACTGGAAGAGAAGGTAACAACGGAGATGAACATACAAACTTGGCAGATTGGTCATGGAGACATTACCAATCTAAGAAACCGCTCACAGAGGCTTTTGATGAGGACATCAAAGATGCTTCTAACACGGAGCAGATGACAACAGTGTTCAAGCTAGGTCTAATGTGTACTAACACATTGCCGAGTCACAGACCTTCCATGAAGGAGGTCTTGTATGTTCTTCGCCAACAAGGACTCGAGGCGACAAAAAGGACTGCAACAGAGGCACCTGAGGCACCTTTACTGGTTAGTTTATCTGGTCGGAGAACAAGTAAAAGGGTGGAAGATGAAGATATAGGTTTTGTCTAATCAATAATCATTAAAAAAATTGAGGATGTTTTTAGGGGTTTAACGCGTGTGTTATGTGTGAACAAAGCAAAACTTTAGGCTAATTAACTAAACAAGTTTATATGGTCAGAATAAATGAATGAAAAAAATTTCTCTTATTTTGAATCAAGGAAAGATGCATAGTTTTATTCATTACGCTCATATGAGTTCTGTTTTACATCTAGATATTGAACACACTTTATATTGATTAAGGAGTTCAACGCATTCAAGTATATGAATTAAGTCCTACAAAGGTTAGAGTTAAGGACAGAAACGATTCTGACAAGACCAGGTCCTCTAAAGTAGACTCGGGCATATAGGTTTCCCGGTTAAGCTGTGTAAAATAACAATCGTACTCATTAGAGTACTCGGACAGATACGGGGGATACTTGATCTGCAGGGAACAGTCTTTGATCCTAACGCTGGTGAGGAAACAAGCTTCGCCATGGAGTAAGATGCCCAAATTCCACTTCCCATTGTAGTTTTGTGTGTGGCTTCTTCCTCACGTTAGGTCTATACACTTCTCCACCTCACTGCACTGCCGTGGCGGTGTGTTTTAGGTCAGTGAACAGTTTTCCTGGCCAGTATCCCACCACGTCGTCTGCGCAAGTCAGCCATCTTTATATAAAACACATGATTTAGAATTAACTTTTAACATAACTAATGTATCACGGGCTTTAACATCAGTCACACGTACGTTGCGTATCGGAGATATGATGTTGCCAATATAGAGGGAAACAATGGCCAATGGAGTTGTTACGTGAAACGTAACGATTCTGGTCAAAATCAAATGATCTCAAGAAAACAAGATGATATTCATTGATCAAAGGTCTGAGTACAAGGTTTCAGAGACACGTTAATGGCGTCTCCTTACTCTCACTAACCACTAAAACCCAGATGCCCTTTTCCTAAAACCCTTACAGCTCATATATAGCTAAAGCATAGAGGTAAAGTAACTAAACCAAGGTTACTTTTTATTAACTAGAGTTACTTATGCTTATCCTCTCTTAACCGATAACCACACGTATCAGGAGTATTGTGTTATCAAAAGAAACCAAACTTTTTCTTATTTATTTTAGTGTATAGTTTGATCAAAAAAGAAAAAAAGTTTATGTGTAGTAAAAACAATATTGCTTTTCTAATTATGTAATTTTGCTTTCGAAAAATACCACTGCAGAGTGGCAAAACCATACAATTAAAGAAGAATGACTTAAATTAATGTTGCAGAATACGCATATACATCAAAGGTGGATGAAAAGATCGATGTGTATAGCTTCGGTGTAGTTTTGTTAGAGCTGGTGACCGGAAGAGAAGGTAACAACGGAGATGAACATACAAACTTGGCAGATTGGTCATGGAGACATTACCAATCTAAGAAACCGATCGCAGAGGCTTTTGATGAGGACATCAAAGATGCCCCTAGCACGGAGGAGATGACAACAATGTTCAAGCTAGGTCTAATGTGTACTAACACGTTGCCTAGTCACAGACCTTCCATGAAGGAGGTCTTGTATGTTCTTCGCCAACAAGGACTTGAGGCAACAAAAAGGACTACAACAGAGGCACCTGAGGCACCTTTACTGGTTAGTTTATCTGGTCGGAGGACAGTGGAAGATGAAGTTATAGGTTTTGTCTAATCAAATCATACAATTTTTGAGGTTGTCTCTAGGGTTTTTTAACGCATGTGTTGTGTGTAAACAAAACAAAACAAAACAAAAGTTTGGGCTAATTAACTAGATAAGTTTTTATGTTCAGAATAAATGAATAAAAATGGTCTTTATAAATTTGGTATTCCTGGTTATTTCTCTTATTTTGAATCAATGAAAGATGCATAGTTTTATTCATTATGTTCATATGAGTTCAGTTTCACATCTAGATATGGAACACACTTTATATTGATTAAGGAGTTTAAAGCGTTCAAGTATATGGATTAAGCCCTACAAATGTTAAAGTTAAGGACAAAAACGATTTTGACCAGGTCCTCCAAAGAAGAACACGGGCTCTGCCCTATACGATTCCCGGTTAAGCTTTGTAGAATAACAATCATACTCATCAGAGTACTCGGATAGATACGGTGGATACTTGATCTGCAAGGAAAAGTCTTTGATCCTAACGTTGGTGTGGAAACAAGCATCGCCATAGAGGTAATTTGGCCATCTTCCACTTCCCATCGTAGTTGTTGTGTGTGGCGTCTTCCTCACGTTAGTGCTATACACTTCTCCACCCCACTGCACTGCCGTGGCGCTGCGTTTTAAGTATGTGAAGAGATTTCCCGGCCAGTACCCTATCACGTTGTCTCCGCAAGTCAACCACCAGTTTTGGGTGTTTGGATCCTGTAAACATGTATGGTTTTTATGATGAAAATACATACAAAGAAGGCACAAAAGGATGATCATTATATATGTTAAGTTTCCCGAAACTAACTTAAAATCACAAATTTGTGGTAAGTGGATTGACTCAACTTATTCATGTATTAAATATGTCCAATAGAAACTCCCATGTGAGAGTATTATATTCTCACAATACATATAAAAATAGAAAATTTTACCAGGTACATGCTAACAGTGATGTAATATTGTTCACTCGAGGGAGTTGAAACGGGTTCTACGGCTGCACCCAGGGCGAATCTAGTTGTTGTTTGGACAAAACCGGAGCACAAGAGGTTGGTGCAGCCTGTTGTAGCGTATGAGTCTTTCTGCAACCCCAAATAGATTAATTAGTAGTCTTTATGAAACTGTGATTTGAGAATGTACCAAAATCCCTATAGAGTCATGTAATGGTGTAACTTACAGTCCAGTAGGTGAATAAGCGTGTGCGGGAGTCTCCAAAAACGTGTGGGTTCACCTGAAAATAGTTTCTATGGAGGTTACTTCTAACGCAAGCTATAGGATTTCTAGGGATAGAAAAGACCAACGTACCACCCAACCAGCTTCGATGCTCTCAAATGTATCTGATAGACCAGCAAGCAGCCATATCTGAGCAGAGCTGTAGTCGTTAAACTGGACTCCCGGAGGATTCCACACATTTATATCAGATTGAGCACCAACATAGTTGTACCCAAGAGCGATAAGTATCGCCTCCTGTATCATCAAACATAGAAGAAGTGTTTCTAACAATAATAAAAAGGATAACTTCTTCATTCAACACCTTTGACACTACGTACCGAACGGTCCTTTGGGCGTGGTTGGCCTAATCTTTCAGCTGTTATATTGAAATTACCCTTGTGTTTAAGTGCGTTGTCGAGAAAGTCGTATCTTCGAGGAGTTTTTCTTCCAAAATCAGACGGTGAAGTGGCTCTGGTTATGTCTTCTCTACTGACTCTACGAACCGGTATTGTCCCAAAGGGACAAGTTCCAGATTTGGACCAAATCTGAGACGTGATTGGTTTAGAAGTACCGTTGTTTGGTATAGTGGTCTTCGTTGTACCAAACTCCACGCTTGGTTTCAACTGCATGCATTATATGCAGAATGGGTCAAGAAAAAGCGGTGTCTAGAGTCTCTTGTGGCATGCATGTGTGGAATTTGTTTACCTGAATCTTGTGGTTTCTTAAGGCCGGATGATCAAAAGCATGTTGTTTGTAGATATCTACACAATCTATAATGTCTCCATCTTCACTCTACAGATAGATTACAGTTGACTCTAGGAACTCAAAAACCAGAAAAAAAACTATATATGAATATTGAAATATTATCTTTTGCCTTGGGATTCCATGCATACCGTGATAGTTTTCAACGCTGGCTTATTAAGGGCCTTCAGTTTCATATCTATATCTATAGAAGCTTTCCCGTAGGCTTCATTGTAAAGGCCACACAAGACCGCAAAGGTTATGAATAATCTCATGGCGACCTTGTGACGTATTATTATTATTCTTCCTGTGATGGATGAAAGAAGTGATTTTATGATATAGCTTTGGACCTTCTTACTAATGATCGAGTTTATAAAACCAAATGGGTTTAATTTTTCGTGCAGAAAAGTTTAAAAGGTGTATTATGATAAACTGCAAAACGGAAATCTCACAGAGTCAATCTGCCAGATTTGCAACGGTTTGGTCAACTCTTTCTTCTTTTTTTTTTTTTTGAACTGTGGTTAACTCTTTCTTTCTTTGTGCTATTAAACTCATACTAACCATATATGAAAATTATGAATGCTTCAGTATATTTCTTAAATTGTCTTTGTCCAAACATGAATGCTGAATGGATTCTCCTTTGACTTTTTCTGCTAAAGATTTCTCAAGTCATATCAAGTTTTTATAACATTAATGGATTCGCTTTGAATGTGTTTGTTTTTTTACTAACACATTTAACGTTAATTCTTTCCTTTATCACAAAAGAATCGTCCAAGTTGACTAATACTTTTTTTTTTATTAATTCCAGTGTCAGTGAACAAACGAATAAGTTACGGTTACCCATTATATTTGCTTAAAATTATCTTTGTTTTTTTGCTAAAAACAGATAAATAGAATAAAATAATTTCAAACTCGTGCGGATGAGTCAGAGGAGTTAATAAGGACGAAGAAATCGAAATTCAAATGATGTTATTTAACAAAAATGTGGAAGCATGGTGACCTACTAATTAAGATCTAAAGTTTTTCACACTAAATCTAGGGAGAGTCTAGAGAATGTAACTTTTTATAGATTATAGAATATAAGAGAATGTTACAAGTAGAACTGTTTGTTGTGGTTGTGTTTTTAGAAAAAACATGTTTATCGAAGATATCGTATATGGAGAAACATTCGTCGATCCGAATATCACATGAAAACTACATCGTAAAATTGTTGTTCATCTATATTATTTATTAGTAGGTAATTAATTATTATATTTCTATGGTATATTTGAGAATTACAATGTTAATTTTAATCAATTAAGTTTAGTACTAAAATACCATTAATAATATCTTTTGTTTAACTTTGTTTTTTGTAAATATTTGTTTTCAAATTACCTTATTATCAAAATACAACAAATATTTAATATAAGATATATAATATTTATATTTAAAACATGTAATTTAATTAACCCAAATTTTCTTTATATAAATTAAAAATAAGATAAGGGCAATATCTTTAATATATATAACAATTTTATATTTTAAGCATGTAATTTAATTAATTTTTATATAAATAAAAATTAACATAATATTAATTGTATAAATATTTAACATATATAAATTAAAATTAATATATAAAGAAACAATTAATTGTATAAATCTTTAATTCAATTGAAAACTTTTTAATGTTGTGTTATATTTTAAATAGTACAATTTTAGCTTGGTGTTATACAATTTTCAATTATGTAAAAATTTTAGTTTAAAAAAAATTATAAGTGATTTTTGCATTTTCAAAAATTCAAAAATCCTTATAATAGGCCAAAATAAACAAAGTCTGAAATTATAATTAAAATAACTATTCAACGATAAAAACTAACTATACCAAATGAAAATCAAGCAATAATTTTAGAAATAAATATCATACCAAAGGTGAATATTTTAAAAAATCAAATATTTTTAAAACTTCTTCACTTAATAACTTATAACTGACAGTTTTAACTAGAAAAATATAAAATTAAACAAATTAAAATAATATTAATAAACTATTGTAATTTGTTTTCTTTTGTAAATATTCATTCATGCGTATAGACACGGAAAATCATCTAATCTAAAATAAATAGATATTTTATAACGATGTAACTGATAATTTGATCAGCGTTAAAATAAATATTTTAAGAAACCAACTCCGACGCTAATTTCTTAACAAGTGCCTTTAGAATAAAAAATTAGAAAATATTTAAAAAGTTGAAAGGAAATGAAATGTATTGGTGGAGAGATGTGCAGAGATACTTTCATCTTCACATTAAACCCCCTTCCACTGTATGTCCTTCCTTTATTGGTAAATTTATTTTCTAAATTATTATTTTTTATTTTTATTTTAGTATATTCAAAACAGTTTCTAGGCATTGTGGTTACCCATAAATTCCTAACCTAAACCAGCTGCCGTTTTAGAAATATAGAAAGGAGCAAGGCCAGTTTCACACGGTCTAGTTCCATGGTCTGATGCATGCTAAATTACACCCATCGTCTACAGTAAGGGTTTTATTGATATTTAAACCAAATCAGGTTATAATAAGATAGAGACTACAAAATAATAGGATTGACCACAGTTAAAAACATTGGCCATGTTCGGAATACAGTAGTTAGCGACAAATTGATTCTCATGTTTTTAAAAAAGTGGTGATGGTAGCCTTGTAGTAATGTAAGGTTTTGGGTCTCGGATTTAAACCACCTCTACGATTGAATGTTATTCTTTAAATCAAAAGCTGACTCTGAATCTGGAAAAGATTACGGGTCTAAAACTCAGAACTTCCGTTGCTCACAAAAGAAATTGTTTAGAAAAGATATTCTCTATACATTATTTACAAAATGATTTTGACAAATATTTTCTCTACAATCACTTTCACTAAATAAATGTGACATGACATACTAAAAAGATGACGTGACGTATAGCTAAATGTGACATGGATTGATTGTATTTATTGGTGAATTATATTTTTAGTAATTTTCTTAGAATATAATAGTAAACTATACATCATCATTAAAATAAATTTATTTTAATATGATATTAAATAATGTAATAATATAAGTATAATAATATTTAAATTTTTGATATATTGTTTATTTCTGTTTTATAATTATGAAATTTTAGTACCAAAAAAATATTTTCCAATTTTTCTACGATTTTTTTTTTAAAATTATATTTTTAATCATAATATCACTAATTTCTTTTATATATCTACAAATTTTAGAATTGTTGTTTAGTTTCACTTTTAGATAATTATACAACTTATATATCATTTTTATTTAATTTATGAGAGTTTATTTAAGATTATACAAAGAAATAGATAAAAATTATCTAAGATTCTAATTTAAAATATATGTATCTATTTTTAAAATATAATTTTAAATAAACAAAGTTGTTTAATTTATCTTAATTTTATGTTCAAATGAATCAAAATTTATCTTAAAATATTGATAAGAAAATAATAAAATTTAAAATAATAATAAAATTTAAAATAAATAGAATTTAAATCTAAAATTTTTATTGCTGCACACACATAGCACGTAGTTGAAAACGATGTTTAAAGGACGTTCAATGAAATATTTTACAAAAAAATATCAAATTAATAAACTAAGAATATTAATATTGTTTTGAAAATAGCAAAATATAAATAAAATACTTTTTCTATAACTTCGAGAATCTGTACTTAAATATAAATACTTATGTGTGATTACATTTATATTAAATTTTTAAAGATTCAACGTAATCCTTGAGATCTGGGAATGCTCTAACATGTGAGAAATACGATGTTTTTTTTTTGAGAAATACGATGTTGCTCATGGGTACTAACTTTGAAGTCTGCGCAAAAATATCGAGTGTAAGGATGAAAAAATAAACTCAAATTACATCACCTAAAAAGAACTAATATTAACCGTGATGACTTAAAAAAAAAAAACTGTGATGACTTCAACCTTCTATTGCAGAGAGATGCTGAGCCCCTAAATGTTTGCGAAAAAAAAAAAAGTTCATCCAAAGAGTGGCCTTTTAAGTTTTTAATAGCGGTCCAGTCCTTCCAAACATCGTAGATGCCTCAGAGGTTGGTTGTAATAGGACGGCTATGAAACCTAACCTTCTCTGACTCGTGGAGTCTTCACTTCCGATATGCCTAGAGATGTCAAATGGGCCTTGTGTCCGTGGGCGGCCCGTGTCCAAATCCAATTGGACTGATCCAATTAGACCCAAAACAAAAAACTGTCCGAATGGGTCGAAACCAAATAAACCCAAAACCAATGGACTTAACCATTTGGACATGGGCCTCCAATTTCCTGAAAAAAACTAGGGTTTTCACATTTGGGAAAAAAAAATCAGATTCTCGTTCTCTCCTCTCTCTCGACGAAGCAAGGCGACGATCGCCTCTCCATCACGATCTGCCTCTCTCGTCGTCTCCGTTTCCGGCGCTTCATCTCCGACGCTCCATTGCCAAACTCAAATTTACTTAATGGTCATTGGTCACCAGTATCCGCCTTTTATAGCAAGACTTCTCCATTCATCTCTCTCACAGAAGTTTAGGAGTGGCCGGGCTGTTCAACCTTCTATTGCAGAGATGCTGAGCAGGGCTGTTCAGTTGGAAGAAGGTAAAGAACTTCTTGTTACCTGTGGCCGGACAGGGCTAAATAAGGCGTTTCCTATCAAACGGCTTCTTCTGCTTGTGTTTTTTCTAGCTTTTTCAGTTGCTTTCATCATCATTACTGTATCCACAATCAAGTATTATGGAATCAATGGTGTGGTCACTTCAGTTACTTCTAGCTTCGTCCCTTGCGGCGAGAAACCGAATGCTTTGGATAAATGGATAAAACCTCCTCTAGCTCTCATGCATAATATGAGCGATGAAGAGCTTCTTTGGCTGGCCTCTTACACGCCTCAGAGGAAAGACTATCCGTTTAATAGGGTACCCAAAATCGCGTTTATGTTCTTGACATTGGGTTCCTTGCCGTTTGCACCGCTTTGGGAGAGGCTTCTCAAGGGTCATGAAAAGCATTACTCGGTTTACATCCATTCACAAGTATCTTCTTCGGTCGAGTTTCCAGTTTCCTCTGTTTTTTACCGTAGGCAGATACCAAGTCAGGTATATCTTTTAATCTACTTTGCAAAATTTTGTTTTGGTTGGTAAATAAACTTTTGAAGTCGTTTTTTGTATATGGGAAGTTGATTGCATTGTCGTCTTAAATTATTCATAGGACTGGTTTAAAAAAATATTAACAGTATGTTCAAAAACATAATGATATAGTTTTAACATTTTTTTGAATAAACGTTTAACATTTTTTTTAAAAAAATGATTAACATTTTTAATAAAAGTTTATAACACTTACTAGCTATATCTATATATGTTTAGCTTTTAGAATTATAAATTTATTTAAATTTCAACATATAACAAAAAAAATTTAAATTTTAAACTCTAAATTATACATTTATTTAAAAGAAAAAAAAATCCTTCTAGAACTTGGATTGGGTTAACTTAATCCTTGTGCAGGTTGCAGAATGGGGAAGAATGAGTATATGTGACGCAGAGAGACGACTTCTTGCAAATGCATTGCTCGATATCTCAAACGAATGGTTTGTTCTCCTCTCCGAGTCATGCATTCCCCTCTACAACTTTACTACTATCTACGGTTACATAAGCAAATCAAAGCACAGCTTTATGGGTTCATTTGATGATCCTGGTCCCTATGGCCGAGGCCGCTACAATGGCAACATGTCCCCTGAAGTATCCATAGAGGAATGGAGGAAAGGGTCTCAATGGTTTGAGGTTAACCGGGAGCTTGCAGTTTCCATCGTCAAAGATACCCTGTATTACCCTAAATTCAAAGAGTTCTGTACGCCCGCATGTTACGTGGACGAGCATTATTTCCCAACAATGTTGACGATTGAGAAACCAGCGGCCTTGGCTAACCGTAGCTTGACTCGGGTCGACTGGTCCAGAGGTGGTGCACACCCGGCTACATTTGGAGAGCCAGACATCAATGAGGACTTCTTTGCAAGGATCATGAAAGGTGACAACTGCACTTATAATGGAGAAAACACATCCATTTGTTATCTATTTGCTAGAAAGTTTTCTCCGAGTGCTTTGGAGCCTTTGATTCAGATTGCTCCTAAGATTCTGTGCTTTTGAGTAGTTATACTAGGGGCGTAGCCCCGCGCAAGCGCGGGGTCGTTAACGTAGTTGTTGCTCTATCTAAATCTATGGAGATGATGTTGTTCTGAAGTTTGTATTTTGGTGTTGTTATTGACTCTCCATGATTGTATTGTAATAGATGGGGTGATGAACCGTGTTACTTTGTTGATACAGACAAAGAAACTGACAAGAAGTATTGTGACTATGTGAATAAAATAACATCGAGATAATCATATAAAACTAAATCTAAGCGATAATAACAAACCGAAAGAATTCTCTTTTATCACTACTCTTGACAACACTCATTCAAAAGTTAGTAACTTGGAAAAACTTAAATTTAAGAATAAAACAACTACGCTAAGGAATCATAATTTAACTGTAGAGATCATCTTCATTGACAGCAGCAGTAGAAGTGACAAAGGGAATGGTGGTCGCAATGATAGTTGTTACCTAAACTCAGTTCCAAACCTTTTTGATTGCTGCAGTTTCTGCGCAAAAGCTTGGTTGGTGTTTTTAAATCTTAAACCCTAAAGCGTATGTGTTGGAAGTGTATATTTTAATATATATATATATATATTAAAATATAAATTTTACAAAATTTATGATTGAAAGTATATAATTAAAATTAAAATAAAGCATTTATGCATTTCTAAAATTTCAAATAATATAATATTAAAACTGTAAATAAACATAAAATAAATTAAAGAAAATATTATATTAATTATTTTTAATATTTTATAAAGATATATTTATAAACCATCAATGCATAAAGATAATTTATAGTATTAGTTTTAATATTTCTATATTTCTATTTCATTACTATTAATTTTAGATTTTATATAAAAATAAAACATGCATTTATATTTTTATTTATGTATGATATTGTGTTTTGTAAAACGGAAACCTGATTTTAAAACGAATTGTAAGTTTTCAATATTTTTAAAATATGATATTTTATAAGCGTTTTGGAAGTGAAATTTATGAGATTCAGATTTTGACTTCAGTTCAAGTGGTAAACGGATGTAAGACTAAACATGTTTTTTTTTTTTACTTTTTGAGCAAAAGTATAGTACTTATTATTCTCAACGCTACAAAGGAGATTTTAAGTCAAATAAGAGAATCATAGTAACCAAAAAAAAAAAAGCAATGACACCGTTTTGTGAAAACAAATGTCTTTATCTTATGAAATGTGAGAAAATTTTCAAAAGCCTGGTATGCAAGGTTTCAGTGAAC
The DNA here is from genome assembly GCA_016432835.1 of Brassica nigra. NCBI lineage: Eukaryota > Viridiplantae > Streptophyta > Magnoliopsida > Brassicales > Brassicaceae > Brassica > Brassica nigra. Next base: position 5,387,016 of record CM028247.1, on the reverse strand, counting down.
GTAACTTCATAGTCAATCACTCTTCGAGAGCTTCAGTCTCCTCTCATGTTTTCTGTTCAGCTACAGATGCCTCATTTCATCCATTTGGAGCAGATGTTTGCCCTGCAACAGTCCCATCAGCAGTGTTGCCTCATATGTCCGAGTCCCTTCTGTTCTCAGCTGGATGGCATCTTTTAACAGCTCCACCACCAGGCATATCATCACCTGTGTCGTCATTACCACCCTAGCCCATTAACAATGAAAACAAACATTCTTAGTTTCTGGACAAGTCCAGGCTTAAATTAGTTAATGTGCTTACTTGGTTCTCAAAATTGGTTGTGGTCGACACCGATGAGTATCGTAAATGTGAGAAACAGTGTCTGATGTTTAGATAAGAATTTGAGCCGAGAGAGCTTCAACTGGAATGTGAAAAACCAGGCTTAAATTAGTTAATGTGCTTACTTGGTTCTCAAAATTGGTTGTGGTCGACACCGATGAGTATCGTACACGCGAAAAACAGTGTCTGATGTTTAGATAAGAATTTGAGCCGAGAGAGCTTCAACTGGAATGTGAAAATGCGACCAACAATGTCCTCGATGCATTGTGGCAAGGCCTAACTCTGGGGGGTCTCGGAGACCTGCGTTATGGAAACTAATAATATTTCAGGTACTTGAATTTGATGTTTACGAAAAATAAAGACAGAATTGTGAGCAGGTTGTTCAAAATTACCATTTGTTGAGAGACCTCTGCAGCTCTGAAATTAGTCAGCTTACTTATATCAGATTCGAAAGCTACAAACTCAGCAGAGTCAGATGCTACGGAGACGGTCGGACACGGTACCTAGCTCACATTTACAATTTCAGAGGGTGGCGTATAATATCACTAAGGGTTAACTATCAAAGAAGATGAATAAAATTGTGTCCTAAATACATTACCTCAAACTCCAACATTGCAGTTTGCACCATCCGGTGGCTGTATAAATGCCAACAACTACCACTGTGCACAGGAACTCAACGGCCTGCAGCGTTGAGAATTAAGAAAGACACACATTAGTGGTTCCATTTACTCATGGCGGAATGTTTATTAGTATATGTTTATTCAAAATGAATATATTAACCTCAGCCAAGGTTATATTCTATCTTCCTCACACCACCATATTTTGTAGTTTTAGAGGTTGACGCCTGGGAACAGTTCTCTCCCTTCCTGAGTAATTGTCTCCTTTAAGCAGCCCACGAAAAAGATGGGAAAAGAGCTCACCTGCACACAGGAAGTCTGCTTCAGCGGATTTCATAACGGCTGTGCACATCAAGAGAGAAACTAATGTGAGCCTACCAAAGCATGCAATGGAAAATGATGATTGTTCAGTCTGTGATCTATACAAAGAACCTGAAAATTCTATCGAGACTCTGCAACCAACCGCAAGTGAACCTACTGATAGAGATGTCGACATTGAGGATGGAAATTCTAACGAAGAAAAAATCTCTGCTGCAGGTAAAATATTATTTCTGTCCTGTTATAACTCTTTGTTAACTCTTTTTCAAGAATAGTGTAATTGATCTAATATCCAGCCAATCTTCCTGGTTCTGCAGATGTTATAATGGCAAGTCCATCAAAAACACGAAGGCAGATGCTAGCTTCCTGGTTGGAAGATATGAGTGAATACTATCGATGACCAACAATCACATTAAACGTTTGTTTTTCAGGCCACGTAAAGCAATTTAGGAAACGAAACTTGTACCTTTCTGTTCGGAGCATTGCCATAATGAGCAGACCACCTGATCAATTTCCAATCTTCCTATATTGCCTCATTAGCAGCAATTACGTCAATTTTAACTCTTTAAATCGGGCTCGCGCAGCTGGTTCGTTGTCTCTATTGTTCTCACCTTTTGAAGATGAAATACAATATTAATAGTTGAGAAGGGATCCTCACAATGATAAAATACACAAATCAAATAAATCATTAATGAAGAAGCTGTAGACAAACCTGTCAAAATATAGCTAAACGAAACTCTCGGTTAAATCCAGATGAAGGAAGAGCTTGTCAACACCCATTGGGTCGTACATACTGCAGAAAGCCGCCATCTTTGCCTGTTGTTATAATTTGGGAATGGTGAAAAGAAGCGCATCGAGATGAAGGTATATATAAGGTGAAACGATGAGGAAACGAAGAGGTCGTCATCGCTATTGGGTTAAATGAAAATACCATTTAGTGGCGAAATTATGAGGGATACGTTGAACAATAGGGGAGAGTAAGAGTTGAAAAAAGAATCAATGTTGTTTGCAGACGGCGAGGGGGAAGAGTCGGATCAGAACCTAATCTTGTCAAACACAAAACGCAGAGTTTAAATTAATGACCAAACCACACGCGAAACTTAATGACCAGAACAAACCAAACCGAAAAGAAAGTAGGACCCACAATCATTAAAAATATGCATACGTGGATAGCCTAAGGAGAGGCAAAAGTGCCTCATTATATATATGATGATTTTCATGATTAAATAGTTTAACATGAATCAGAATACTTTGCTCATTTTTAAAAATAAAATAAAATAACACATTTAAATTTCATCAACTTTAGGCCTTCGTCCGATATATCTGAACCGGCCATACATAGTGTTTCCATTTAAGTTACATTTACAACATGAGTTTATATGGACTTTTCTTAGGTTTGCGCGCGCTTAGGCGCAGCATGTGCGATGAATGTACCTCGACCATCATACTGTAGTATCTTATGATTCACATGTCCATAGTGCAACTTGGTTGTTCCTTGTTGTGTAAGAAAAGACATATTACTGTAATATCATCAATCTTCTTAGATTTAAGCTTCTTCTTCCAAGTAGTTTCGGCCGCCTCTGCCACCAGTTTAGCGGCCGTATCTTGGGTTTTGCCGGACTTCCATATTAGTGATACAACTTCATCATTGCTAAGCATATCCCACACCTGTGACGACAATATTAAATACAAAGGATTTTCACTAAATTTTTGAAGTGCTAAAACGTAAAAATGAAAATTTGAATTTTATGTGTGTTTTACCCCGTCTGAAGCGAGTACAAGGAATCGGTCTTTAGAAGTTATTCGGTGGTGAGAGACCTCTGGAACCGCAATAACACCGTAGTCTTTGAGTCTGAAATCTCCAAAAGCTCTTGACATGGCTAATCCTGGTATGTCTTGGTTGGGTAGCCACACCCTTTGGCTGGATGGTTCTGCTTTCATTGCGTGAACGCGACCTTTGCACGCCCTAATCCTCTCTGCTTCACCTGCGACGGTAAACTCAAATAAGTAGCATCAAACCTCTAATGGTACAACCATTCATCAGGCAAGGAGAGAGTGGCATACTAGGGACATCAGGTGTTAGGTCCGATGTTAACTGAACTGCGCAGATCTCGCCATCTTCGTTCATTGTCCCCAACACTGCCCTTGAATCACCAAGGTTAGCTATCATGAGGTCATCTCCCTGAAGAAAACAAATGAGCTCGAGCTAGTCAAATCCTCCATTGCTACCAGTCAAAACCTAATGCTAGAGGAAAAAAATAAAATAAATTAATGTACCTGTGTAATAGCAACAACAGCCGTAGAGCCACTGAAAGAGCAATTAAAGACTTGGAGCATGAGCTCTCTGTCAATGAGTCTGAATGCATTAAAACAAGCTCTCTCCCACTTGAGAGCTTCATCTTCTTCATAAACATGAGGTTCTTCGTTTAGCTCCTTCTTTAGTGTTAGCAGAAGTGATGGTAATCTATTCCTCGCCATTTTGCTCACCAAATGCCCATTTTTACCGTGCCCATCAAACACTCCACATAGCTCTGCGTCTCCTGTTCCATATCCCTAATGAATTAACCATTTAGTTTATATCAGTTTAATCAATTTATTCTACTAAACTCAATAAATATTAGAACTCACATATATAAAAGTTAATCTGGGGATCGATTGCGTCTAATTTTCTTACTTGGTGTTTACCGTATTTATAAGTATCAGCATCATAAACAATTTTTTAATAATCTAAAGGCAAACAAACAAAATGATTTTGTGTATATGAAGTGAAAATAACTGAATTTTTCAATAAAAATGAAAGGAAGTTTAAAATATTCTGGCGTGTAAATCTAAACACATAAATTTGTTATCATCTTGAAACAGTCAAAGCAGATCATATAGATCTTGTTTATTTGTTATGAAACGCAATTGTCTCGACCTGCACATGGTAAATCTATCTTATTACAACCCATAAACCGAAACAAGTATCTCATCCAAAAATAGATGTTCCTTAAGAATGGACCAGAAAGGTTCACCGTTGTGTGATGCGACTGTTCTTTATAAATTAGGGAACGAAATATTGGTTCGTCATCTACCTCAGACTCAGAACGTTGTTGGTTGTCATCTAAAATAATGATTTAGAGAAAAAGAGAAGAAATATAGAAACAAGAAAATAGCAAAATATCAAAATGAACTACCAGATAAAGAATAGCATTATCTTGGTTAATCGCTTTGGTTCCTTGTATAGAGCAGATAGAACCGGGTCGGTAAACGGGACGGTCGTGATTCAAACCGAACTCATCGCCATAGTACACCACCGCATTTCCATCACCGTGTTCATTTTCCTCGTGAATCTCCGATGAGGAAGAAGGCAACGAAAAACAATGACCCATATACTCACCAAAGTCTGCACACAAATTTATTTGGAAAAGAAAGTATATCAGAAAAAAATCTCTCAGTTAAGCTGATTAGACGACCTGTTCACATAAATATGAAAAGCCTATTCTTGAAGCTGGAGCTTAGCTATTACAGATGCGTATAAAATTATTTTATTGATAGTGTTTTCTTACGGCAATTTAATAACCGTATTATATAGTATTGAATCCCAAAAGATAATATTATCACTGTCTGCGTGGCACCAACTTGAGTTCTAAACTTCAATGAAATCAATTTAGATAGATGTATATACGTTGACTTTGTATTTAATATAGCGATATACAATTAATCATGTTGCCCGAGTCTCCCTTGAAAGGGCAAGTTCTGCCGTTTAACGGGCCATTCTACTTATGAAGATCATACCCATATAAGAACATGCTTGATGTGTGTGCTACCGAATGTTTTAATAATTAAGATACTTAAACACCTTATAAGTTATATACATAATATGAATTATCAAAGGAGCTTTGAGTTTATATGAATAATATGGTCAACTTATATGAGGGAACACCCGCTTGACTAGTTATATACATTTGTGAGTTTGGCGATTACTTTTGATAGAAACAAAATGCTTTGTGAAAGTCATCAAATCGGAATTTTTTTTTTTTCAAAGACGTCAAATCGGAATGTTCTACTTGTAAGTTCATTTTTGGCAAGGTTCATAACTTGGTCATCTATATTCCAGCATCTTACCGTATCCAATTGTTTTTTGACTTATTCAAGTGGACATAGTTCGGCCACGTAGCTCAATCTTAAAAAAAAAAAAAACTATACGTGTGAATGCAAAAAAAAATCAAAAAGATGTCGGTTAAGTACCGGTTCGGTTTGGGTTGTATACAAAAGCGGAAGACTAACAACCACTTTGTTTACTAAAACGCAGTCGTTTTCAAGTGTTTGTTTCTTTCTGGGCCATATACGGGAAACGTATAAACTTTGACTAAAGAACACATGTCTCATCTGCTTCCAATGGAAAAGTCTTGATCTTTTGCATTCGGATTCACCTAACCTTCTTCGCATCTTCCTCCATCTCGAAAAGATCTCCCCTTTAAGTAAAAGGGCTAATCAAAACCCTAAACCCACTACCCAATTCGATCTCTTTCTCTCTCTCTCTTGCAATTTCGCTGATCGATTTGAAACTGTATGGAGGCGACGGCGTTATCATCTGGGCTTCGTCCTCTTCCGAACCCTAACGGTTACAGATTCCCGAGGTTAGCAGATTCTCAATTCGATTTGGGTTTTTGCTCCGATTAGATTAGTATATAAATGACGATTGGTTTTTAATGTCATTGTACAGGTCGTGTTCTCAGAGAAAGTCTCTGTCTTTGCCTCGATGCCATTCAAAGGAGACACCTTTCAAACCCAAAGGGTCTCTCGCGATCACGCATCACCGTGGATTGAGTTTCAAGACGAACGTGTTCGAGCAAGCCCACCCTGTAGCTGGAGACCTCTCTTACGATGATGACACTCGTTCCAACGTTGCTGAAGATAAGATCGGTGTCTTGCTTTTGAATCTAGGTGGACCTGAAACGCTTAATGATGTGCAGCCCTTCTTGTATAATCTCTTTGCAGACCCGGTGAGGATCTATATGAAGAAGCCTTGGGCTTTGAGTTTTGAGAGTTATTTGGAGTGTTGGTTTCTGATGAAGCAGTGGCTTTGTTTGTTTGTTTTGTTGCAGGATATTATAAGGCTTCCTAGACCGTTTCAGTTTCTCCAAGGGGCTATAGCCAAGTTCATATCTGTGGTTCGTGCCCCGAAGTCGAAAGAAGGGTATGCTGCTATTGGTGGTGGGTCTCCTTTGCGTAAGATAACCGATGAGCAAGCGGATGCTATAAAGATGGCCTTGCAGGCGAAGAACGTTGCTGCTGATGTCTATGTTGGTATGCGGTACTGGTTTCCATTCACTGAGGAGGCTGCTCAGCAGGTGATTTTTTTACCGTTTTCTTTTGCTCTTAGATGAAGTTGCTTATGCATATTATGTCCTAGTTATGTTTATATCAGTTACATTTTTTTTTATAACCAGATTAAGAAGGACAAGATTACAAGACTTGTTGTACTACCATTATACCCTCAGTACTCTATCTCCACGACTGGCTCAAGCGTCCGCGTTCTCCAAGACTTATTCAGGTTTGTGTAATCCACAAAGTATATTGCTTTGTTTGCATGAGTGGCCCTTTAACATGAATTATCATCATTCAGGAAAGATCCATACCTAGCTAGAGTGCCAGTTGCTATTATACAGTCTTGGTACCAAAGGAGAGGCTATGTCAATTCCATGGCTGACCTCATTGAGAAGGAGCTTCAAACTTTCTCTGATCCTAAGGAGGTAACAGTGATTTCTCCTCTAATGTTTATCACTTTCATTATACGTTTTATAGTCCGAGCTATGGTTTAATTGGTGTCTTTGTCTGTATGATTTAGGTTATGGTATTCTTCAGCGCCCATGGTGTTCCAGTTAGCTATGTGGAGAACTCTGGAGATCCATACCAGAAACAGATGGAGGAGTGTATTGACTTGATAATGGAAAAGCTAAAGTCCCGAGGGGTTCAAAACAATCATATATTGGCATACCAGGTTTGGTCATTGTTATCAATTATAAAAGCTGCTTGTCCATTACCTATTAATCTCAAGCCCTGTAACTGATCTTTGGCAGAGTCGTGTTGGGCCTGTTCAATGGCTGAAGCCATACACTGATGAGGTTCTTGTCGACCTTGGTAAGAAAGGTGTCAAGAGTCTACTAGCCGTTCCAGTCAGGTAATAGAACATATAAGAATCTCCATCAACTAAAAAAAAGAAGCGGTCTCTTTTGATTCTATATGGTTATTGACCAGTTTTGGCTTTCTTGTATTTTTGAATTTCAGTTTTGTGAGTGAGCACATTGAGACGCTTGAAGAGATAGACATGGAGTACAGGGAACTGGCTTTAGAGTCAGGGATAGAGAACTGGGGGCGTGTCCCAGCGCTAGGTTTGACGCCATCCTTCATCACCGACCTTGCTGATGCAGTTATAGAATCTCTTCCTTCAGCGGAAGCTATGGTGAACCCAAGCGCGGTGGTCTCAGAGGATAGCGAGTCATCAGACGCTTTCAGTTACATAATGAAGATGTTCTTCGGCTCGATTCTAGCCTTCCTACTGCTTCTCTCTCCAAAGATGTTCCATGCATTCCGGAACCATCTTATCTAGAAGAAACCTACTGAGAATCTCCGATGAATAGCTGGTTGTGTTCTTTTTTTTTTGCTTTTGGAGAAATGTCTTGGTCAAGTTTAATATATGTAGTCCAATCTATTGAAGTACTAGCACACCATCTCTAATGAGATGATGTGGTTGAGTAGTTCACTAGATTGGACTATATATATTACATTTGATCAAGATATAAACTAGGTATGGGAAATAATGAGGGAAGAGAAAGGATTTATTTTGTTTTTTAGTTATAAACATAGTGCAACGTTCCTCCTGGAGGTGAGGAAAAGGAATATAAATCTATTAGTTATTTTGGTTTCTAAACATAAACTGTCAAATGCTTTCTTTTGTTTATTAATCAGAAGTTAATTGTGCACTTTTCACCATAAAGAAAGCTGCAAAGACAATCACTATATGTTTGTGTTTGGAATGAAAAAGAACACATTACACACAAGACAAGACGGTTATATATATATTCACATGCACGCAATTCATAGAAGTTCTGCATTGCATAGCTGCTTTGGATATTGAGAACAGTTCACGTGGAAGCTGAATCTAGTCGTGTCTTGATTAACCCTTGACGTGAGAGATTCTCTATGGAATCCGCAATAACTCTGGCGTTGGACTTCATGTACCCGCCTGCAAAATGTAATCACACAATATTTGTTATAAAAACACATTACTCAGTAGGCTGTTTGGCTATGTTGGTGTTAGTTTGTCACCTGAAGTCAGCATCACAACAGGAATCTCTCTCTCCCTTGCAAATCTGAAGACTTTCTCGTCTCTACTGGTTATGCCATCAGGGCTTATCTGCACCAGAGTCACACGAGTTAGAGACAGATTGATGTTCAGTATATATAGAAATGTGATAATCTGCAGTATATATAGCTTACCTTTAGAAGCCCCAGAGGGTCTCCGTCTAAGATATCAGTGCCAGCATTGTAAACTACCAACTCTGGTTGGAAGTTCCGGAAAGCAACCTGAGGAGTCATAATGACCATCATTAAGTGTTTTTCTTAAGAATCCTAAAGACACATAGTTTACCACCACTACTAATCATGTCTCTTCAAGGAACCAAGTTTCCAGCTACCATGATCTTAATCTATCGCCGCCAAGAAACAAGAGATTAAGGGAATGCTTACCTCAAGCGCTTTGTCTAGTTTCCTCAAATACTCATCGGTCGTGGTCCCGCTCTGTCAAAGAAAAGGACAAAACTATGTAGTATAATGTCTCACAAAATTACAAAAAACTTTCTAATTATTTCCAGCTGATACAAGAGAGAGAAGATATGCTTTGCTTACCATCACCTCAACCTTCTGATCGATAAATCTTCTAGCCCTATAATCCTGAGAAGCAAAAAAATAATAATAATAATAATAAAAAACAGTGTTGAATGCAAACACAAAAGCCACAAGACTGAAACTGCGGTAATAGTTAAGGATATATCTCAGGGTTGCTAGCTTACGTAAGGATATATCTCAGGATTGTACATATCCAGAATGTAAACACGACCTGCAGACAAGAAACTATTATCAACATACCGAACACAAGTAAAGCAAAGAATCATAAAATACAAAACACAGTTTCTCATACTATCATCGCCAAGATCTGTTTCATGGCCATTCCCTTGATGAGCATCAAGATCTATTATCATAACCCTGTTAAAGTTCAACAATGTCAAGAACATAAAACAGCTAATACACTTTTTAGCAATCTAAATGGCTTAGAGAAGATGTAGTCACCTGGATATGCTCAGACGAAGAAATGCAAAGTGAATACAAAGAGAAATATCAGCGAAAGCACAGAAGCCGCCTCCTCTTTCAGCAGTACAATGATGAAAACCTCCTCCTACGTTTATTGCCCATCCACGTTCCACTGCGAGTTTAGCTGCCAGAATCGTCCCACCAACCTGTCGTCGTCACACACCAACGACTTTGTAATCACTGATCCACAGATACACAGAGTTCTTTTAAAAAAAAACAATCAAAGTGATTCTTCTACCTGCTTTCGGAACGGGCTAAGAACCTTCTGCTGCACAAGAAAGTTTGGAAAGAAAGCAACTGGTGGAACCTATAACACAGAAAGTTTAGCTCAAGAAAAATCAAATAGATTAATTATTAAATGGACCCAAAGAAACTTAAGACAATCACCTCGGTTATCCTAGCGACAGTTGCACTGCTTTTCAAACTGTTCAAGTAGTTCAACGAATGTACCTGATGATACATATACAAAAAGGATAACCATAGTCGTGAATTCAAGAAGCACCATTCCAAGCAAAGAAGAGTTGATCAACAACACTATGTATAGTTAGTAGTTTACACATCTAAAGAGAAGTCAAGTACCACTAGAAGATCACTGTTGGAAGCTTCTAGAGGCTCGACGATTGATTTCTCCTCCAAGAACCCATCAGAAACAAGGAACTTGCAAACTCTACGCCATTTGGTTGAATCAAATGGATGCCTAGCACATATCAGATAACAAGAATGATTCTAACTAAAAAAAAAACTAAAAAAAAAATGATTCTAACTTAGAAGAATCCTTCAAGATTTAACATATTCTCAGAGTAAAGAAGGCTCAAACATTCAACAAGTTTAGAATTGGTCAAAATTTGGTATATACTCACAACTTTTCAATCCCCATGAAGGAGATGTCGTATGCTGATGAATAGATGATCGAAACCTGTCGATCAAACAAACAAACTCGATAGTCAAAACCTTGAATTGTATTAGGCACACATACACGGACAAATACCTTTGATTCAGGGATGTTGAAGTAGAGTTTGCTGGAAAGGATCCGCTCTCGTCTGAGAGCTTCTGGGTGTGTCTCCATGGAAAACGATGACATTTCAGATGATTGAAAGCAACGGTAGATAAATTGGGAGACTTTGATGGCGGAAAACGTGAATAGCAAGTAAACAGCTGAGTCACGAGTTAAATCGGTCCACGTCGAGACAACTCGGACATCTTTCATGACTGAAGCGGCGAGTCATGTTCTGTTCCGAAAGAGATACTATTTGATTACAGATGTCAAATTTGAAATATTCAACCAAAAATTTTATTCATTATTATTATTTTAAGTTTTAAAGAACTTACTAAATACTTGCAATGTGGGTGTTCTTTTACAACTCAGTATTAGAGATCACAGAAATTTGTTTTTGTAATTTAAGAAATAATAAATGTTACTGCTTTCTCTATAGTATCGTATAATTTTTCTTTTTTTTTGAATATTAATCTTCATGTATATGTGTATTTATATATAACTCCATCAATATTATCTCCCTCAAGATACTATCGTCCGAGTCTAACACAAAGAGGTTAGAAAAAATGAATAAAGAAATATTGATCAATCAGATCTAAACATGTATAGTTAAGTATAAATATTGAAACAAAATCACCATTTCCAAACCCATTTGCTTCTGAGTATATCAACAAAGCTCTTACGATCATTCGCATCCCTTACGATCCTTCTTTGATAGAAACCGTCTCTCTTCGCTACCCAAATGCACTCGTCTCCTCCGTCTCCACACTCTTTCCGGAACCCGCTCTGGACAGAGAACACTGTCACCACGTCTTGGCTCGTTGTTCCAAACCCGCTACGAAACTGGCACCGGAACTCAGTTTTCTGGAACGGCCACATGTTCATTGTCGTGAACTTCCATATCCTTGACTGCATTGGCTTTAGCATATCCCACCCTAGGTCGTCCTCGTTCGACCAGCACCTCACCGCCAGCTTCGCTTTCCGGACACCAGTCACCCCCGAGATTTCGTTCTTTAGCTCTAGACGTCCCGCCATGGTTGGTGCTGGTAACAATGCTGCGACCACAGCCGCTGCCATGAAGAAGCACCAGGCTTGGTTTCTCCCCATTTGGATTCAAACGATTGATATGTGTTTCTTAAATATTGTTTTCGTTGAGTCTTGAGGCTTACGGAACAAATTGTTACACGTGAATGTGTAACCGAGTTATATAAATGTCCATTATATGGTAATTAGATCGTTACTGACTGCTGCCGCTTCTAAATATAGAAGTACTAGAAGCTATTTTCATCTATTTTTGGAGATAAAACAGAGAGCAAATCCCCAAGGTTGAAAAATAAAATGTGCTGTTTCAGAAACTTTGACCATCGTCATCATCCTCTTTGAGACTTTTATCACAGGTTGAAAAGTTTCAAACGTTATGCTTAAATGAATGATATATCATATTTTATAGCATAATTTTGTAAAATTAATAACTATCCAGAACATTAAAAATGTTTTCGCCTTTAACCTTTTTAAAAAATAAGTTCACTATATTAATCAAGTGCTATAAACATAATTATTAGAGTAAATTAGTATTATATCAATTCCACTTAGCTTCTTTGACGATTATCATGCAGAAACTGTATTCATTGATAAATGATAATGTACAATACCCAGCTATAGAATTTGTTTATAGTAAACAACAAAACATCATTACAGATACGTTTTTCTCATTTTCACCATTTATAAAGTTACATTATATTTTTAGGTTTTATTAAGACGAATAACAACATACAGAGACGAAAATCACGACATTGTTACAATCTTCGTACTGATCAACATCGTGAAATTTTTAATTAGCTCCAAGCTTTCTGGAGGACATCATGTTCGACATACTCATTCCACCTCTCATTACCATACTTGTTACTAAAAAATTTGGTCTTCCACTGTCTCAAGTAGAGTCCATCCTTCTTAACGACCCAAGTGCATTTGTCCCTGTCCCCACAGGGCTCTTTCGTATCCCACGACGCAACTAGCTGCTTGTCCACACGTCCGTATCCTGTATGAAAGTTGCAGTAGAAGAAGGTGTGGAATAGCGACATGGCAAAGGACCATTCCTTGTGTTGATCTGGCCAGTTTTCTCGCCACCCTAGATCGTTGTCGCGGGACCAGCATTTGTACATAAGCCTCCTGTACCGACCTGAGAGCTCGTTCTTGATCTCTAGTTGAAATCCATGGGAGTGAGTCACCGTCATTATGGTGATGATAAGTACAAGAGAAAATTTCCCGTTGAGGGTTTGGGGAATCTTTTTTGACCCCATATGTGTAACTCTGTTTCTGTTCTTTATTTTTTTGCCCACTCAATCTTTTTGTTTTGATTTTTGGGACATAGATAGTGTTTCTACAAAACTTACTATTTTTAGAAATTGTAACGCCTAAGGATTCAGCTATTGCCACGGGTCAAGGGGAGGAACAAGTCATTCTCCAACATCCACATTTTATTACTTTTTTTGTTTGAACAGTATATTTGCAAACAGGTTGTTTTAAGTTTCTAACTATAAGAGTGAATATAAATTTTTAGTCTTTTCTCCCAAATGACAAAAATATTGGAAATATTAAGCAACCAGCGAAATAGTTTACAACATGTCTTAAAAGGTCAACATTATTTATATATAAGCTACTAGCGGAATAATTTGTAAATTTGATAATCCAGAAAAAACAATATAATAGTAAATAACACGGCTTAAGAATGAAGCAAAGCATATACTAATTAGAGGAAGGCCTCAACAAGCAAAAGAGAAATTTAAAATGCGAACAGCAAGCAAAACCGCCGGCTAATATATACTTTTTTGGGTGTAAATGCTAAAATATATTTGAAAACTTAGATCTTGAATAAATCCTAAAGTTAGTGGGAAGCCTCTAAGACAACTTCGATGGACTATATATAACCTATAAACATAAGTAAGTGTAAGGATCTTAACATTAACCTCAAAATGGTGTCTCTAAATCTTTCCTTCACCTCAGTATTTATCTTGGCAATCTTATTGACATTTGCTGAAGCCAACAACAGAAAACTCTTGCAAACTCCCACTAACTACCAGCCTGCATATTCTCCTCCTCCATCACCGATTTATTCTCCTCCGGTTACTCCTCCTCCTCCTCCTCCAACTCCGGTTTATTCTCCTCCGGTCACTCCTCCTCCTCCTCCTCCAACTCCGGTTTATTCTCCTCCTCCTCCAACTCCGGTTTATTCTCCTCCGGTTACTCTTCCTCCTCCTACTCCGGTTACTTATCCCCCTCCTGTTGCTCTTCCTCCTCCAGCTCCGATATATTCTTCTCCTCCTCCCGCTCCGATCGTTCCACCTTTGAAAGCTAATCCTTCTCCTCAAGCTTACAGAGCCTTCTACTACAGGAAGGCTCCTCCTCCTCCCACCAGCAAACCTTGGTGGGGGTTGTTATGAGGCGGTAACAATTAATGTCTCAGGAAAAGACATTTGCAATGTCCTAAAACATTAAGATTGCAGCACTACTGTTGTGTTATAACATGGTTTTGATGTTTTTAATGAGGTATTTGTATCATTATTTTTTGGAATGTTAATTTTTTTTCTCAGCAAAACAAAATTAATTATTTGCATGAGCTATTTGTATCTGCAGTGTGAAGTTAACCCATTCATTTGTTTAATCTTTTTCCATTTAAGTATTATGATTAATTATCGATCAGTTTTGACTTTTACAAAAATAATATTGTCTCCTGGTAAAAAAATTACTATAACATGCATTTGTAACTTTTTTTGTAACTATAATAATAACAATATAATATATAATTTAAACTTTTGTTCCAGATTATCTAGCTCTTACACTCGCAAGCATTGATTGATTTAAGAGCCAGATAATGTTTAACTATCCAATATTATGGAAGCACAATTATTATTGAAGTAAACCGAAAGCGATCTGTCATTGTAGAGCCAGATAATGTTTAAAAATGAATATTTTTTTTCTCAAGAAATTCTGGACCAAGATTTGTAATTTCTTTCGAGCAAGAACAAGAACAATTGCTAAATGTCTTTTTCCCTCTTTTCTCTCGTAGCTGCTTGAAACTCGAAATAACATCTATACCTTTAAGGCAGAGGTCTTTACCGGTAGTTTTGTACATATCACATAAAGAATATTAACTACTATATTCATCATCATCTCTTCCGTCTCTCTTTTTTTTTTTTTAATATAGTTTTGCTATTGTGGCAAGTGTATCATTGGCAGAAATGATGTGTTCTATACCTAATGGTCCTTTTCCTTGTCGTCATCATCGTAATCATTGTCATCGCTTGACCTGGTGCGATTGCGTTCTCGTAAAGCTTTTAACTGTCGCGGAGACCACGCCTTCCATGGCTCGACAAGCTTTTCAACAGGCCTCACCAACTCTAGAAACCTTAACAAAATGTTGTGCGGATAGTACGTCTCAAAACCAACGAAATATATACCGTTCGGCTTGATGACGTATTTACACACATGTCCTCCGCACAACATAGATGTCATCGACAACGTCCTGATCTCGACATGCGCTGTCCCTTGGCTTGACAGGAAATGGCATAGGTGAATCACCACGCCGTTTCCAAACGGCGGTACATCAAAATCCCATGAATGTTCCGTTTTGGGATGCGATCTGCGCCACCGGAGAGATTTTTCGGATGACTTACACCGGTAGACAACTGATGGACGTTTCAAGCCATACATTTCATTTTTTATCACTATAGAGAAACTCACATCTCCAACTTCTATGGATTCTACATGGAGTATGATGACTTGCAATACAAGGCACCAGACGGTAGCGTTCTTGGCAATGCTATAGTCTCCTTTCATTTCTCTTCTTTTTCTTATTTTCTTGTAAAGTTACTCGCGATCGAGTTCTGATTTCCTATTGATTTTTTTACACGTTATGATATTTTCATTTCCTTTTGCTTTTATATATTTACGAGAGGATACAAAAAGTTATACAAGAAAATTTGTTTTGTAGCTACTAACGAGATAACCACTCGAGTGTCTATTATTGGATAATAATACAACAACGTAGTAATTAGTGATACCAATTGATTTGTTATACCACACGTTAAAAACGAAAACTACATTTTTGTTATAACTTCTAACAATATTTTCTAGTAATACATACATGATACATCTTGTACATAGTACACGTCTATGTTAGTGGCGCTAGAGCTTGTAACATCGGACGTTAAAGGAAGTAGTTATTAGGGGAAAACCTAAAAATTTTAACATTGAAAATAACAAAATTAATTATCCTAGGTTTAGAGAACAATAATTTCAAATTATTTAGGTATGTGTATCCGAATTTTAAATAATCAAGCTATCAAAAACGGATGAGGTCATCTTGATGACATCATTAAACGAGATTGATTTTCCTGCTTAATCCAAAATATAGATAAAAATAGAGACGTTGACAAATTCTAAACGTAGAGTTTGGATAATAACTGATCTAGGAGGTCTGAAGTGTTTTATGGTGATTGTGCATATTACAACCAATGTATTAAACGTCACAATTATAATAATCGTCTTCTTCTTCTTCTTTTTTTTGTTTGTAAATATTTGTAATTTAAATCACACAAAAATGGTCTACCCGTAGGCAGATTTTACAAAGGTAAGCGACCCCGGTTTGAAGTAAAGCTCACAACACTAAACTCGTGTGTTTACGCAGATATGAAACCATATTTTTGATCTTATTTGAATATCCGAATAGAGGGAACACTTCGTTACAGAATTAGTTTGAATTCTACCATATATCAGAGGATACCCTAGTTTGATTTAAAAGAAAATATATCTAATTTTAAGAAATATGTGTAGATAAATCTTATTCTATCAATAAAGAAATAAAATAACATTAGATTTTAGTAAATATGTGAACATTTATAAACGAATAACCATGAAATCTGAAAATCTAACAATCATTATAAATCCAATTCTACTAACACTCCATTTGTTTTGCAAAAGGATTATAAATATATTGTCTATATATTTTGTGATTGTCTTTTATCTTGATTTTTGGTCATTCTGTAACTAAATTTTATGTTCCTTTTTCCCTCAGCGATCACTTTGCTTAAATGTAAAAGAACTCGCATTCCATACACACAAATGGTCGAAGTGTGGAACCTCCTCCGCATATAAAGAGGGTAAAGTGAGTAATAAAAGAAATGCTCGAGGAAAGGAATGACACCTCCTCCATGATATTTATCTTAGAGGCTGCTCAATTAATATTTGTGCTTCTATCACGTTCTCATAGTGGTTATTAAATTTTGTAGATGTTTGCCGAGCTCCGTATCAAGAAAACGATTTCAAATCGAAATTTGGAGACGATGCCAAATGCTCTAAGCATTGTTTTCTGTTGCTGACTTTTAACTAAATAAAAATTCTTCCAAGGGAGAAAAAAAAAGAAATGCATACACACACTGACACACATCCTCGTAATATACCAGAGGACGAATAACTTAGAGATCATCCTGAGTTTGGATAACAACCGATCTAAGAGGTCTGAAGTGTTTTATGGCGATGAGGCCAAGGAGTCCAAGGAAACAGTTCGTTAGTATCTTTCATGAAAAGACCTTCACGTCTGATCGCTAAAACGCATCTGTATCCAGGACACCGTCGTCCAAGCGCCGGAGTTATCTCGATATTGATATTAACATAACCCAAACTAGACCGGAAATGACACCGGTTAACCACCTTTGCGTTTGGGTTAACACTGTAAAAGAAGAACTTTGCGAAGAACACGTCTCCAGGGAGAGACCTAGTCCAATGTTTTCATTGCTGCACTCGAAGCCTGCTTTTGGTTTCTTGATCCCTTTGAGTTCGTTTATAGCTTCAAAGATCACGTTGGTTCACCAGGAGTATGGAAAGAAGAAGCTGCTGCATCATCTATAGGAGCGTATGTCTGAGACTATAGCCACATGTGGCCTAGCACTTGGCATATTCCTTCTGCCAGAACGTTAGATTCCTATACCCTGTAACCAAAACCATTACACACTTGAGTCTTAGAGTGATGGTCCATCACTAATAGATATTGGGTACGCTTTTGACCAATACGTACCACGGAGTCTAAGATAAGCATGCATCATCTCGTGAGCCAAGATATATCCTGTTAATAACCTGTGTATTCAAGACAACTTTGAGGCACGAACAAGAGAGTATAGCAATAGTCAAAAGCAGACAGTACTTAGGAAGTCCATATAAGATGAGAATTGCAGTGACCTCGCACTCACCAACGACTTCTTTAGATTTCGTGGCCATGCCTATTAGCTCCTTATTCGGCCCCATCTTTGGCCCTTTTGACACCTGTTTATATGTGTGCGGAACAAAGTTTATAGCCCGTAGAATTCAGGGTTCGCGTCAAAAAGTAATACAAATGTGCAAGTCACGAAGTAAATTAAAATACTGAGTGATTTCAAAAGAGTTAGTTTTGCGTACATGGTTTTCAACCTGGACAGCTATTCGTTTGTAGCAAGCATCACAGCAGAGACACTCAGGATGCCAAAGAGCAGCCAAGACATCCACATATCTTCACTGTTTAATCGTAAGGTAACAGCCACCACACATGCTACGAGTAAAACATTCTTAAACAGGTCAAGACATATGTATATATGAGTTGAGATCAAAGCTAGCAGTTAAAGGCATACACTTACCTACGAGGAGGATTCACCTCTAAAAGCTTTCCATCGTCTTCCACCTCATCTTTGGATTGCGTTATTTGACCCTTCCCCTTCACACTTTCTCAAATAATCCGCTGCTCATCTTCATATTCACTCAAGGGAAATCCAAAGGAAATGTTGCTGTTTTCTTCAAGTCGAGGTGGAGGAGACTCTACCATGTTCAGACTCTCCTGAAGAATCAGAGCAGGCCGAGTTTCTTTCTTGCCATAGAAATTGAGGTATGGGCTCTCTATATAATCCAATAAAGACTTTAAAAACACAGGTTTAGCCCGATGATTGTCGGTGTAGTTGGTACGTATCTTCTCCAGCCGCTTGTTGGAAGCATCATAGTAAATTACCCAGAGAGGCACACTTGTAGTTGTGTTGTGATTTTGCTCTTGGCTTGACCTCTCACTTATGGCAAGCCTCTTTTGTTCTCTCTCTGATTTTTATACTTGTGTTTCTTTGTACACAAGCTTACTCTCTTTACTCTCACTTGTCGTTTGTTCTTGTTTCTTTAGAGAGAGAAGAGAGAGAGAAAGTAAATGATGAATGTTTAATTTGTCGCTTGTTAAATTAAAATTCGAAATCAGAGTTGTAATATTCGCTGGGGTGAATGGATTCGTAGTCAGCGTAATGGTTTATAAAGGGTTGTGGTCGTCGCTGCTGGTGACTTGTATCACAAGGCTTAGACATAGTAGGGTTCCAAGAAACAAACCTTTGAAGATTATTTCTTGTTTTTTTTTCTCTTTCTAAAATATACAAAAAAGTGATCCGTTAGAGAACAATGTCGTTATTCTCTCAAACAGAAAAGTATTTGTAACGATTTCTGTAAACAATGGTGCTAAAACATTCTATATTTGCCATATGTTGGTTGGGATAATCAATCAATATAGTAACGTCCTAACGGTTAATGATGCAGTTGCTATCTCAAGTCTTCTTACTTTGTAATATAACAAATCAAAAATAAAGAAAACTAGCTACGTCATATAATGAGTCAAACAAAGTGCTGAGAAACAACAATGATAGTCTGTTTGGATTGTAATCAAATACTCAAACAGAGGCAGTGTACATGTGCTAAAACATTCAAAGGCATAATCTTCCTACTTCTATTGGACCAAATAGCAAGTTTTGGGGTAGCTTTATAGCCACAAGATACTGGAGATCTTTGCTCATCCAATCATAGTACGTTTTCTTCCTCGTTGCCTCACTACATAACCAAAAGAGTAACAATTTAAAAAAAAATGTGAAAACAGAGTTGGTTTTCTGAAGAGGGGATGTGGAAGAGGGGTTTGATAGAAGAAGAACCTTGAGCGAGCTTGTTGAACGTGGCTGACCATTGCTTTGAGGACTTCCTATATGATGTCAGTATACGATCCATCTACATTTTCACAACATAATACACAATTTTGAGACAACAACAACAACAACAAACCGAACCAAGCAAAAAGTAGGTGAAGTAGTGTTATGGTCTGTATCATCACTCTTACCACATTTCCGCATGAAGAATGCATCGAGAGCAATGCTCTTTCAAGAACATATAAATCAACAGCTTTGTCTTCCGGCAAGGTCGACGTGAAACTCAAGCCGAAATCAATCAGTACCTGAGAGAAGAAGACATCATATATCACATGGTCATGAATAACCAAACGAGTGAACATATCAGAAACTCTATGGAGACTTACAAGCTGATTTGTACCGCTTCTGACTAACATGTTTGAAGTGGTCAAGTCACCGTGAGACAAGCCACCATCATGGAGCTTAGCGATGGCCTCCCCAATCTGAGCAGCGATATCATCCAGCCGTTCCTCGACAATCCCATCAGCGCCAAACTCTAGAAAAATGTCTTTGACAGAGACGCCCTCGATGTACTCAAGTGTCAAGGAATGGAGCAGAGGATCCACCGCATAGAGGACTGGAGTGCAAACCCCGAGCTTTCTTGCTTTCGTCATACACCTAGCCTCCTACATAACAGCCCATAGAACAGTTGATTCATTTATACTTTTCTCTCAAGGTTTAAACAAAAGTAGAAAAAAAAGGTAATGAAGAAGAAAGAAACAAACAGCATTCAATCGTTTGAGTGTGAGCTTCACATCCAGAATCGGATGTCTATACTTTTTGGAGAACCGCTCTTTCACGATAGATCTTCTCCCCACAAATGTAGACTCAAACACCCTCTGAAACAAAACAAGTAAAGGCTTAAAACTTGTCAAAGAAACAAAAAGAGAACACCGATTCACACAAAGATACTTACAGCTTCAGCTCCTTGTTTTATCAGAAGGAGAGATTCCTTACCAACGTCTCCCTCACAATCCATCCTAAGTTTCTTGTTTCAACAATACCAACACAGATCTACATAAGAATTTAAAAAAAAAAAAAACAACTGATCATGTAATCAAACCACCAATGACAATGTCTAACAACTGACCATGTAACATAAGACTGTTAGTTTTCGCCTTAATATTAATTGAGCAAAATGTAAAATGAATACAGAAAAACATAGCTCAGAATCAGTAACAAAGAGGTGGTTATCAATCAACCCATCTACAAAAGTAAACTTTTTTCCCGGCGGAAACAGCACACAACACATAACTAACTCGCCGGAATTGAATCGATGTTCTAAAAGAAAAACCAAACTTTGATTGGTCTAAACCATGTCAAATCTAATATATTTACCCTCAGATGTAAAACCTCCTGATTGGGGCAATATGGGAAACACAAACAGGTTACTATAAACTTGTCGGAATCTTGTTTGGTCTCAAGAGGATATATAGCCAAACAAGAAAACTCGAAACACAGAGAGAGAGTAAGCTCACGGGAAAGAAGGACTAACCAAAGATGGCTATGAGCCGGCCAAGAAGTAATGAATCTGGTTAAAGACAGAAAAAGCTACCGTCGCCGGAAAGGAGGCGGAGGAGGAGAAAATATCAAAACAACTATAAAAAACCCTTCCTTCCTTCCTTCGATTCTCTTACGAAAACTCGTTAACAATTGTACTTTAAGTCCTCTAAGCTTTATTTATTCTGATATTTAGCTCATACTTTTAAAATTACACAAAAGACCAAACATATGAGAGAAATTTGGAAAAGAGATACTAATTCATATTTTCTTTTACCATTTATTTCGTGTGCAGTAAAAGTGGATTAGTTTTGCATTTGATCCTTTTCTAAGTTACTTTGACAATCCTCGTCTAGTTAATTTTAGTTTCACCCTAATTAGAGATAGCTTACTTATACTCCTTAGTTGTAAAAATGCAATCAAGAAAACATTAAATTTTTCCAAAAAAAAAAGTATCCATGATGATCAGCCACAAAACTATATAACCATTTGCGACATCCACGATAAAATTTTGCATTCCTACCTCAAAACGCTATGGCATCAGTCATTCTCATTTTTGTAATCTAGATTATGATGTTATAAAATTCTCGTGATCTGCCAAATTTGTAAATCACTTTTTTTCTAATAAAATCGTGAAATTACATTTTTCTGTCAAAGTGCAAAATTATATTTTTTCAGCAAAACCATAAATCAATTAATTTTTTTGTCAAACCACCAAATCATATGTTTTGCTAAGATGTAAAATTATTTTTTTGTAAAATCACAAAATTTAGTTTTCTACCAAAAATATTTTGTTTTTTGTTTTTCTTGAGCCATGTGTGTAAACTATTTGAACCTTGTTTTTTTATATAACTTAGATATCATTCATGAGCAGAAATTTTTTTGTTCAATTAGATAAACTCATCTGAACATAGACAGCTCAATTGACAATTTTTTTTAAATAACATTCATAAACAAGCAAACCAATAACTTCCAAAAAGTGTTGTAGATTTCACAAACTATAAAATTTGAGCATGATGACAAGCTTAATTGTGAAATTCTTCACAAATAGGTTACTAAAATGCCAAATGCATTTTAACTGTATCATTCAGTCAAAACCATTCTTGTAATTTTTCATATGCACCACTATAACTCTCAAAAAAATCAGGATATTTACGATTCAATTTAGTTTCCAAAAAACTTCTTTTTTTCTTTTAGAGTTCAATGATAATGAAACCATTTCACTACATTTTTCCATGCCATTACATTCCTCACAAAAACCAGTAACTCATTAAAAAAAAACTGGAAATAACAAGAACTCAAAGTGTATATCATAGTTGAAACTCTTCCCTTATTTGAAAGACAAATATGGTGTAAGCAGAAACGAGAGAGGAAGAGAGGCGAAAAGTGTATCCTAGGACCAGCCTTTTTATACAAGCAAACTCGCTTTTCAGATGTAGAAGTATAGAAACGAAGGAAGTCACATGAGTTTGGCCACTAGGGTCTCCTAAAACCTCATTCCTTTTGGACCAGTAATATGGGTATCATACATCCACTGAACCTAAAAGCGTCTCAAGACCTAGAGAATACGTATACTGTTGTAGCTTCCACATAGTAAACATCATTAGTGAAGCACCAACAAGGCAATTCGAGATACAGGATGTTACTAGTTAGTATAAGCAAACCCAAGTTGATGGATACACTAATGTGTCATCGTATAGTTTGCATCTGTTAGTGCAGGTGAGGCGACAAAAACTAAGTGCAGAAAGTAAAGACACATCAAATTTGTTAATTAGGTTCGTTTCTTATATTCCCGAGGCCTCATCCAGATTTCATTGACTTAGAATAAGGATCAACCTACAGTTGCTATATGGTAAAACACATACACTAGTGTCTACCACTCTTTTCTAAGTAAACAATCTACAAAGATAGAAATCAAGTACACATGCATAGATCACCATCCGGCGCACCGGAGCATAATGTCTTCTACAGCTGCAATTTTCACAGACCACCAATGAAACCTCTTGTGCTAAACTTTCTCTAAATCTAGGTTTCAATCTTCTACATTTTAGAAGTACTTCACCAAGTACGTCAGCACCCGATACACACAAATGACACCATAAACACGTCATTTCTAACACACCACATGCTCACCACGAGCTCCACACAATGACTAACTCCAGTATACAAAGTTGACGCCACCAAACTAAGTTAACATCAGACTCCATCGGAAACTAGTTTAGACGACACCAAGCAATAACAGCACCCAAAGGAAACCTCTTTCTCTTCTTAATACATGAGTTTTTTTTATTGTAAGAAGTTCTGGACCGAAGTGACGAAGTTTATCATTTTTTGGGCCAAAAACAAAAAAAAAAACAATTCATGCTGCTGCTAACAACCGAATCTGACACACGTACTCTTACGACATAACATTTTACCGGTAGAGCCAACGGTTCCGGTTACATTTGTATTTCTCTTGCAAAGTGTTTTCATATATTTTCAAGATATTCTTTTCAAAAACATATATATATATATATATTACTTAAGATCATTAATCATATCTCAGTTGTTAAACCATTATTTTCTCTCGGGAAAAAGATATTTAATACATCGTCTGTGTCCGAACCAGTTGTGCTATCTTTTTTTCTTTCAACTAATGTTTTATTCCAAAGTCTGAGATTACAAACAGGCCCAAAGAAAAGGCACAAACAACTTAAAACTAAACGGCAACACACAATGCCTAATATACACAGCAACTTGCGGTCACGTACGAGAGAAAAACCCGTTGGGGAAGTACCGGTTCTGCTATCTCGCTTGGTAGATGTAAAAAAGAAGAAGAATAAACACCATTTGGTATTTCTAAATTTGAAATTATATAATAAGAAACAGACGGAATAAAATGCAAGTTGAAGAAAATAAGAAATTGCATGGGAAGTGAGGAAATGTAGTATGAACACGAACCCGGTGGAAGATAAGGTTCTGGAAAGCAAACAGCATATCCCCATAATTGGATCAATGTAGGGCTGGACGACTAACAAACCCCATTTCGACACGTGACTGGCTGGGCATTTTCCACATGCTTTCCTGCCGAAAGTGGAAAGATAAGGTGATAGCCATCACAAGATTAATATGGATGTGTGGTCACCCATATTCCTCCACTACTCAATCAGCTTACATATATTATCTGAAAACGAGTGTTAAAAAAAAATTGTTTTTTGAACAAAAAAAAAATTGTTTATCTTGATACAAACATAAAAGATAACCAAGACGGTGGATGAAAACAATTGGAGAACAACGAAATTGTGTGAGGTAGTTCATTTGCCAAAACGTGTGCATGAATATTAAAGGATGTCTTTGAAGCAGTTCCATGGAGGTTTTATTTTTATGAACATAGTTCCCTGGGGCCCTGGAGGTTATAGGATAAAATCTTGATAGTCGCCTGCAGAAGTAATGTTTTTTTTCTTTTGATGTAATGTTCAAAACAATTATGCACATTCCCAAAAATATATTTTAAAGATGATAAGCATGAAGAAAAAAGCATAGGTGCTTTCTCAGAAGGGAAAGATGTCATGAAAGCACAAACATATGCGTGATTCCAAATTCGGAAATATGTTATATTTTAATATATTTTAGGGTATCGTTTGCCAGTACTATTTTTTGTATATATACTAAAGTAAAAGTCAAATCACACTTTTTATCTAATGAAAGATTCAGCGTTGTTCATAGAGATCAAAAATCAAGAAGATATGCGATGACTTGTTTGTCTTTATTATTAGAGGGCGAAAAAGAGTTTTGTTTATTGGAAGTTTATTGGGACTTTTCTTTTAGACAGAGACTGTTACTAATGTAAGTGTTTAACTTCTTTTTTTTTCGTTGCTATCAACTTTTGTAAACGCTGACAGAAACACACTAATGACAAGCAGTGCCGGTTCTGAATAATTTTAGACCGGAAGCAATTTTAAAAACAAGGCCTCGTAATATGCAAAGCAAGAATATTTTTATGTCAAAAGCATTGACCGGTAATCGAACCCAACACATATACATTTTTTCTTGCTTCATTAACCACTAAACTATCTAGGGGTTTTGGAAATAAATGGCCGATTATTTAGTAAATCAAATGAAGGCCGGAAGCCTAAGCTTCCATGGCTTCCCCTCGGGGCCGCTACTGATGACAAGAGATACTTGTTCAACAAACTACATTATTCTTTTAATATATTGGGTGATGAATTGATATCATAAAATAGTATGTTAGAATTCATCACAAATTTCCAATTACTTTTCCTTATGGTGTAAACGCAAATCTTTATTTTTTTAACATCATTGAGATGGTTTCGGAAACCACACCAAAAACGCAAGTCTTCATCAAAATTGTATTTATTAATTACTTTTATTTTTTATATCATGCATGTTTTAGTTTTCTACTCGTGAATTGTGATTGCAACGACGACTTACCACTGTCACACACATGTAAACTGGCACACATGTCAATGCTGTAAAAAGTTATAATTATATTATATTATTTCTAGTTCAAAATGATTTTAGATTTTAGATTTTTTTAACAAAATTCATTTATCTACATTTTCAATAAACTTTTATTAAATAATAATAATACATTATAGATTTGAGTTATAATAATAATAAACTATAATTTTAGAGAAATTATTTGCATTTACTAAAATTTATTGGTTAAAGTTACAGAAAATGGATAAACATAAAATAATATATTTATAATCAAAATTATTTTTTTCAAAATAAAAGTTTCTAAATTTGGTAAAAGTATTTATTTAAATATACTTTCGTACCTATAAAGTAAGAGCATTATTGTCATTTATCTCTTTAGTAAAATATATTTTGGTCATTTTAATTCTTATACGATATTTTATAATTAAAAAAATCTTTTATATATTAAAAAACAAGCATTACAATATTATAGCTATGACATGTGTCGTTATTAGAATGCTTCTCAAAATCTCTGGAGTAATATGTTGGTCCATTAAATATATATTATAGTTTTTATTAAAGTAATCATATAATAATGTACAATTAATAGCAACAAAAAATAAGTACAATTAACATTTTCCCTATTTCCTTAAACAAATGCTACGAAATGATCTAATATGGCTATAGTATATATATATGACAACTAATGATTTTAGTAATAAATATTTAATAAAAATTTCTGTATCCTCATCATTTATGTTTAGAATATAATATATTATTAATATAAATAAAAATTATATTAACCATATAATAAAAATTTATATTTTTGTATATATTATAATTTTTTTAATTACTATAAATTACTAAAAATATTAAAAGTCTTACAGTAAAAAATTGTGATCAAGAATTTTAAATTTTTATTATAAAAATATAAATAATCGTAAAACCATCGTAAAAATTCCCACGTAATAGATATTCAAAATAATATATATATATATATATATATTAAAGTATAGACTATATAAAAATACACAAATATTTTAATTTTAAAATTTTCACTGAACAATTCTTGAGAATTTAAATTTTTTTAATTTATTAATTTGCAATGAATTTTCAAGAACGATTATTAATTATTAAAATCCCACATAAAAAATTTGTTATCACGAGTTTACAATTTTTGTTATAAAAGATACATATAATCATAAAATTATTTGATTAATAGATCTCATTTAATAGATATCCATATTAAAATATATTACATATTTATGTTAGTATCATTTAAATTTATTTATGTCCATACAAAATTTATAAAAAGTGATTGTATAAATTTATTTACCATAAAATGATTGATAAGCAAAAGTAATTGATTTGATGTGCTTGCACCAATTTAATTATATACGTAATAGTTAATTATTTTGAATTATTTTATATATTTTATTATTTTGTTATTCTTGAGTATTCCTCTACATAAAAGAGGGTTAAATATATGATTCAGTTGGATCTATAAAACTACTTAAAATTGATTATGTGATTTAAAAAAAAAATCTAAAATTATTGGATTATCTATTTATAGAAATAATTGATTTTTATTTATATTTTCATAATATTAGATTAAAATTTTTTTTTGAAATATTTTGTAGTTAAAACTTAAAAATGTTTCTGAAGCACGGCAAAAGAGGTAGCTATGTTGTGCTAATGTGCTTAATAATAAGACATTGGTTTTGGTGAAAACTAAAAGACAACACTACAAGAAAACACAACCAACACTACAAGAAAACACAAGCTTAACGATGGCTTGTGTTTTAATAAGTTAGAGAATGCAACGACTGTGGCTTGACCAAAAAAAAAAGAGAATGCAACGATTGTATCTAATTATTATCTCTAGTTATGACTTAGAGAGTCTTAGTGAGAGTTAGATTTATATAGAATTTGTTGATTATAAAAATTGAGAGATTTTTTAAATTTGGAAAGAGTTGTAGAGAATTTTATGTATTGTAAAAATTCATAAAAATAAATTGTTATTGTGATTTTAAGAATCTAAAGGATATAACTAGTATTCTCAAAATCTTGTTTAAAGAATTAAATTGTTTAGAATACAATCCCCAATAATACTATCTTTGATAGATTTATGAAATCATTAATATCCAAACTTTTTAAATAACAATAGATTCTGTGTAGAATTATAAATTCACAAACCAATAACACTAGATTATAAGAATTCTAACAATCCTTGTAAATCATATTACCACTGGCATTCCAAATTACATAAAATATATAAATATTTTATTATTTAATAAGTAAAAGTTCGTAGGTGGTTAAAAATGGAAACAGAATATTAATCATCTTTGAATTTTGACTGCATTCCGTCGGTTACGAAGCAATCAATAGGGTTATCATTTGACCAAAAGAAAAGAATAAGGGGCCATACAAATTATATGGAAATTATCATATATATCATATATATACTCTATATTTTATTCATCTTTTCTTCTTATTTCATTAATATCATTAATATATTTTTGCTTATTGATTATCTGTATCAAATAATTGGAGAAGAAATGTTAAAAATTGGAGAAGAGAGAGAAAATAGGTTATCTTCTCTGTTAAGATCTCTCTCGATCTCCCACAATCTCTCTCTTTTTGGCTATATAAAGCCACAACAGGGCTCCATTCCTTCCCACAGCCAAAGATAAAAGAAATACATACGCCTATAGGAGTAATTAGAGCGATGTTCATCCCTAATGGAACATCAATATATATATGTATATATATTTAATTATGTTTATTTATTCATTGAGTTTGAAGCGGCTTACAAGGGTTAGGGTTTTTGGTTGGATCATAGATGCATGAAACATATACACAGGGATGGTTTGAGTGACAAGAAATTGATGGTGACAGAAGAGAGTGAGCACACATGGTGGCTTTCTTGCATATTTGAAGGTTTCATGCTTGAAGCTATGTGTGCTCACTATCTATCTGTCACCTTGTTCTTTTCGCTCACATCTCTCACCATGTTTACTTCTGTTTTGATGTTTTAGATTTTTCTCCACTTTTTTTTGGTTTCAAAAACATGAATTAGTATATCAAAAAATCATTATTATGCCATGATCATGTTGATTTTCTCAGTCATCAATTATTAGAATATCAAAATCTCTCTCTCTGTCTCTCTAAGTTTCAAAAAAAAAATCTCTCTTTTGATTTTTTTCTTTATTTGTTAAAATATCTCTCCCTTTTTGCTATAATTCTAATCCACAACCTGACTCCATTTCTAGTTCTCTCCGTGTTTCTTCTTTTTCTCTCTCAGACACTGGTATCGAGACGTTTATTGTCCAACAGACAAAAGACTTATCTTTCCCGGTCTTTCCTTCTTACCCAGAGTATCTTGCGCAGCAAATTCGAATTGCTTCCCTTTTGGGGCTATTATCCGGTCCGTCCGTCGCCGTGCAGCATAAACCGCCGGGTTCTTCCCCCGACAATGGTCGGAGGGACCGCCGTCTCCGCCTTGTCTCTGCTCCGGTAAGAAGCCCAACGGCAGTTCCGTTTATCTCCGTGGTTTAATCGGTTTCTGCAACCAGACCCTAAGCTGTGGTTTCACTGCAAACAAATGCTTCCAAACCGTGCTTTCAACTCTTCTACTTGGATACTTCAAGAAGACGTGCAATAGAGGAGAGCTTTCCCTCGAGCTTGGAAGCTACTGCAAGATTGTCTCTCGCCAGTCAAAACCTCCCAATCTCTAAAGTCTCATGCTTCTAATGACTAAAGGGGATTCCCGCGCTTTAGAACCACGACTTTACATTTGCTCTTGGATACGCTTCAACACATCACAGCCTTAGTCGTAAACCAACAAAAACTGCTCTGAGGACTCTCAGGTATGGCACACAGGCGAATCTCTTCAGCAGAAAAAGGCAAAGGAGTGGACCTTGGGAGTCAGCATCCTCCTCGCACTGCTAGGGTCAAAGTTCCACTCCCTGATAACTCGGAATTACTCCGCAAGCACACGCTCACGCTCATCGGACGAGTTACAAATAAATCAATTCAAAAGGTGTGGTCTTTGATACCTTTCTTCACTGAACACTGGAAGACAGAGTTCAAACCTGTAGGCTCGGACCTGGGGAATGGGTTATTCCAATTCCAATTCGAGACCGAATCGGACCTCCTCTCGGTCCTAGATCAACGGCCCTACCACTACGCTAGATGGATGGTCATATTACAACGGTGGGAACCTACTATCTCGCCCACCTTTCCCTCTCTGATCCCCTTTTGGATAAAGGTCCAGGGCCTCCCGGTTCATCTCTGGACAGAATCTACAGTCGAGTGCATTGGCAGAGATATTGGCTTCTTTGAAAAAGCGGAAATCACTCCCCTGTCTGTCCGGATGAGAGTGCACGTTGATGGACTCCTCCCTCTGATAAAGAAATCTGTGGTTGAATATCCGAATGGTGATGAGGTCTCCATTACACTGGTCTACGAACGGCTGGATAAACATTGCGGAAAATGCTGCCGTCTAGATCACGAGCTAAAGGAATGTCTAGTAGCCCGTGCGGAACAAAAAGCCCAAAGCGCAGCACAAGGAACTGAATCCAGTGAGAGACCCGCAATTAATGCAGGACGTGTGGAAGACTCTGTTAGAGGAATCTCTGCGGCTTCTACCAGACTGAACGAAGCCATCAAGTAAGACCACAAGGATCGGGCTCTGTTTTTCACTTCTCTGCATCAAATAGAGGAGACAACCAAGCTAAAAGACATGATAAAGAACCCAAGGATAACTCTTCCCACAGATCCTATAAGTCGCAATCTAATCTCTGGATGGAAAAGGGCTCCTACAGGCGGACCTCCCAAGCAAGAGAACGCTCAAGATATGATGATGGAAGATCATCTCGCCCTCCCCGCGACAACCCCTATCACCGAAACCATCCTGCACCACCAAGTAAGAGCTATTACCGAGAAGTGTCTCGGAGGATTCCGGAACCTAAAGAGACAGGCTCTTGTGCATCAAAGAGTAACCATGGAAGTGCAAATAGGGGGACTCCCCTAGAAACTATACAACAACCATTCCCACAAGAAGCCATAGAGAAAGCAATGGGGGAAGTTAGAGATACAATGATGCAATATACTATGAGCGCAGACCCACAGGAGAGAGAAGCCCGTAAGGAAAGGCTGCGCCAGGCTGAAGAACAGGGCGAGATAGAAGATGCTGCCCTTCTTATGCTTACAAACCCACACTATCAATGTAGTGAGTCATAGGGATCTCAACCGAACAACTACCCTTAACGTGTACCAGCTTCTCAACGACGGGTCCTAGCCCAAACCAAACAAACCCTCCTGAACGTACTGCAGAGAGCCCTCTCAGAGGCCATCAAGAGAGACTACCAGCTCCTCTACGACTAGGACCACCAGCTAATCCAAGAAAGTGATCAAAGAAACATCAGCTGATAGAGATGTAAACTTGATGGAGACGGATCCGAACGAATACCGCCCTAAGACGCCCGAGCATCACTACAGCAGCATCTAAAGGCCAAGAGAGCCATGTAAAATCACAAAGAGGAAACCTGGGAGACCTCCTGGGAGTAGGAATGGACCCGAGAATCCTAAGCAGACACAAGGCTCTGGACAACGCAATAGACGAGTGACCAGCACTAAACCTTCACCGCTCAGGAAAACTATAAGTGAGAAGAAGACTACAACAGAACAACCACCAGAACTTCTTCATCGCGAGGAAGGAAAAGACCGCTTCTTCGCTACTAGCTCGAGAACAGGCCAATCTGCAACATGATACCACCTGCGGCAAGGAAACGGATGGATTTTCGGACTCCATCCATTCCCGGTCCTTAAAGATAGCGAGCTGGAACTGTCAGGGGTTAGGGAATCCCCGGACAGTTCGACGTCTAAAGGAGGTGAATAGGACCATCTCTCCTGACATTATTTTCCTTATGGAAACGAAAAATCCCGATCCCTTTGTGCTAGTAAGACGGACCAGCTGGGCCTCGAACATCACCTTCTCGCCTCACCAACTGCCATGGTGCTGGCGGACTAGCTCTACTTTGGAAACAAGAAATAAAGCTCCATGTCTTATCTTCTAATGCACACTTCATTGACACTTGTATTGAGTATGAGGGAAATACTTTCTTTGTTGCCTTTATCCATGGAGACACCGACTATCTTAATCGAAGAGTTTTTGGAACCAACTTGTCTCACCGATGAACGCCGATGCACCCTGGCTTATAACCGGGATTTCAATGACATCCTCAATAATGCGGAAAAGAGGAGGGCAGCACGACCGAGGGCACCTTTGGCGACCTCCGATCTTTCTACTCTGAAGGTGACCTTTATGATCTCCCACACTCTGGAGACCTCCTATCATGGAGGGGAAAAAGGAATGACTATTTGGTGCGATGTCGACTAGACCGCGCTGCAGCTAACAGCGCCTGGGCTGAGCTTTATCCAGCCGCTAGAAGCCACTATCTCGAGTATGAAGGGTCCGACCACAGACCCTTGATATCTGTCCTTGATCCCGGGAGAAAAGCGCAGAGGCTTGTTCCGCTACGACCGTCGTCTAAAGGATAACGAGGAGGTGAAAGCTCTGGTCAAAACTGTATGGGAACAAGCCGCGAACAAACCAATTCAGACGAGAATATCCCATGTGCGATCTGCTATTGTGGAATGGAGCAAGAAACAAGCCCGAAATAGTAGACTGATGATTGAGATGAAGAAAAAGGAACTCGAAACAGCATTGGTGGATCCTCGGAATGATGGCGATCTGATTAAAAAGATCACTACAGATCTTGAGACGGCTTATCGCCGAAGAAGAATTCTGAGACAGCGAAGCAGGCTACTTTGGCTACGCCTTGGCGACGTAATACTGGATACTTCCACGCAGTGGCAAAGAAACGAAAAAGAGCAAATTCCCTCACAGTCATAGAGGACAGTAATGGCACCATGTTCTATAAGGAAGACGACATCACTAAGGTGATTATGCAGTATTATGAAAATCTGTTTACCTCCGTTGATGGAGAACGCGCGGAGACAGTGACTCACGACTTCGAGAAGGGTCTCGACGAGGACAACGAGACTTATCTGCCCCCATCAGCAGCGAAATCAGGCTCGCTGTCTTCCATCCATGCGACAAAGCTCCCGGACCTGACGGATTTTCAGCAAGCTTCTACCATTCAAATTGGGAGACGACCAAGAAATACAAGGCTTCTTTACTCGGGTACTCTGCCTCCGAGGATTAATGAAACAAATGTACGACTCATACCGAAGATAAAGAACCCGCAAGCGGTAGCGGACTACAGGCCCATCGCACTTTGCAATGTTTATTACAAGATCATCTCCAAAATCCTCACAAACGGATGCAACCGGGCCAGATCCATTATCTCGAGAATCAATCAGCTTCGTCCCGGGACGAGCTATCTCTGATAATGTTTTGATCACTCATGAGGTCCTCCACTATCTCAAGACCTCAGATGCGGAGAAGCGATGCTACATGGCGGTTAAAACCGACATGAGCAAAGCATATGATAGGCTTGAATGGGAGTTTATCGAGCTGGTATTGAAGCCTTGGTTTCCACGATATTTGGACAAGCTGGATTTTGAATGTGTATCCACTGTTACATATTCCTTCCTCATCAACGGCTCGCCTAAGGATACAACCGAGTAGAGGCATCCGTCAAGGCGATCCTCTCTCACCTTACATATTTATTTTATGTGGTGAAGTTCTCTCGGGTTTATGTAACAGGGCAAGCGAAGAGGGTTCCCTACAAGGAATCAGTGTAGCACGGGCATGCCCCCGAGTGAACCACTTACTCTTTGCCGATGACACCATGTTTTCACGCTGCAAACAAGAAAAGCAGCCAATGTCTCAGCACCATACTTCAGCGTTATAAGGGAGCATCGGGTCAATCGATCAACACAGCAAAGTCTTCCATCTCTTTCTCGAGAAGAACCCCGACTGCTCTAAGAACTATGGTCAAGGAAGAGCTGAGTATCCAGAAGGAAGGCGGAGTAGGTAAATACCTAGGCCTACCCGAACACTTTGGGAGAAAAAAGAGGGATCTCTTTACTTCTATAGTGGAAAAATCAAGCGAAAGGGAGCACCGACAAATCGTTTCTTATCGGCTGGAAAACTGACCATGATCAAAAGTGTCCTGTCTCCAATTCCTTCCTACTCCATGACCTGTTTTAAATTACCAGTCTCCTTGTGTAAAAGGATCCAGTCGGCTATAACGCGCTTCTGGTGGGACGATGTAGAAGGACAAAGCAAGATGGCATGGACCTCGTGGGAGAAAATGACAAAACCTAAAGCGATTGGAGGCTTGGGATTCAGGGACTTCCTAGCATGGAATGATGCCTTCTTGGGCAAATTGAGTTGGAGATTACACAACAACCCGATCTCTTGATATCGAGAATCCTATTTGGAAAATACGCCATTCGAAGGTTTTATGGAGATAACAGAGAAATCAGCAAGCTCCCACGGCTGGCGTGGAATCCTAATAGGCAGAGACCTACTGAAAGAGAACTTGGGATGGGTTGTAGGAAATGGTACCTCTATTCGGATCTGGGATGATTCATGGCTTAGTCTCTCGACTCAGCTAAGGCCAACAGGTCCAGCAACTGAGGCCTCCATTAACCTCACTTGCGACCTTTTCATCGACAACAGAGAGAATGGGACGTAGGAAAAATCCGGCTTCTCCCACAATGGGAATCGATGATCCAGAATATCAAACCGAGCCTCTCTGGTGCGGCTGATAAGCAAATTTGGCTGAGCACACCTACAGGGGAGTACACGACAAAATCAGGATATCACTCGGCAATCATGAGGAGGAATGAGAATCGAGACGAGATTGATGCTGAACCGGACCTACATTGGTTTAAAGGAGTGTGGAATCTCCACATTTCACCAAAAATCAAAATGTTCTTGTGGAAGGTTTTCCAAAAAGCAATACCTGTCGGAGAAACCCTTATGGATAGGCGAATAATTGATGATGGCAAATGCAAAAGATGTGGCACCCTAGAATCTATTGATCACCTTTTCTTACACTGTCCATTTGCAGAGAACATCTGGCGCATAGTTCCCTTTGCAATGGCTTTTGAGAGTAGAGGATCGATAGATTTACAGAGTGTATGGCTAAATCTATGCGAGCGAACCTGTGTCCCACCAACAGGGTTAGCTGCTGGACCACTTGTCCCATGGATATTATGGC
Source organism: Brassica nigra (assembly GCA_016432835.1). Lineage (NCBI taxonomy): Eukaryota > Viridiplantae > Streptophyta > Magnoliopsida > Brassicales > Brassicaceae > Brassica > Brassica nigra. The sequence goes on along the minus strand of CM028247.1, from coordinate 5,352,289 downwards.
GATCCGTGTGCAAGAAATCAGTTGATCTTTGAGGGAAAAACTCTATCGGCGAAGAAACGCCACTAAAGCGATCATTGCAGCTAAAGAATGGACAAACAACCAAGAGATAAAGCCTCCTACCGCAAGCGCGCTTCCACCACTACCTGCGACAAACGGAACGGTGCTCAACACAGATGCAGCCTGGAGAGTACAAAACCACACGGCGGACTTGGCTGGACGGTGAAATCACCAGGAAACTCCATGGAATTTGCGCTACCCGCTCGTTTTGTCGGATCGGCTCTAATCGCTGAAGGCCTAGCATTGAGGGAGGGAATCACAAAATGCAGCGATTGGGATCAGAAGCTCGCGAATCGACTCGCCCAACTGATTCAAGCGGTCAACTCAGGAGCCTCCCACCCGGAGCTTTACGGAATTGTATCTGATATTTTCAGTCTTTCTTGTTGTTTTGAGGATGTGTCTTTCTCTTGGATACCAAGAGCAAAAAACAGAGCAGCTGATTTGCTTGCCAAACAATGTCTGGTTGGGGTAGAAGCTTTTATGGTGGACACCTAACAATCCTTATCATTAATATAAGTGTGTGTGTTTCAAAAAAAAAACCTGACTCCATTTCTTTGTAGAGTCGCTGATAAACAAATACATATCTTTAAAATGTATAGAGCGATGTTCCTCCTTAATGAAATATCAACATTTGAATTTATTTGTGTATATAAGTCATTGAGTTTGAAGTTCCATGAATGACTAGAGTTTGTAGTTGGAGCACAGATTCATGAAACATATATATACGGATGGTTTGAGTGCTGAGGAATTGATGGTGACAGAAGAGAGTGAGCACACATAGTGGCTTTCTTGCATATATGAAGATCTCATGCTTGAAGCTATGTGTGCTCACTCTCTATCTGTCACCTCCTTCTTTCTCTCTCTCTCCATCTCTCACCATTACAAATATTCTAATAGTTGTGTATATATTTTCATTTTAATCTTTACTTTTTGGATTTAATCCATTCTTTATTTTACAAACATGAATTAGTATATTCAGTAATTTCAATTAGTATGCATCATCATGTAGATGTTGTCAATATGATTAGCGTATTCAGAAACATCAATTAGTATACTCAGCAAATCTTAATTAGCAGAAAGTATGAATTATATTCAAGCTTTAACTACGACTAAAACGTGGACAAAGAACATGTCTCATCACACCTAACGCAGCGACATGGGGGCATTTGATTTGGTAGATTTTTTCAAATATAGTCGACTATCATGCAGGTTGAAAATTATCTAAACAATTAGTAAAACAATATAAAGGTGCTGAGACAGTGTAATCTACATTTGAGAGATTAGCTATATCGTTCCCAATCCTGGCTTCCTTTTTTTTCTGATGCTTTTTTTTTTTTGATTTTGCAGTGTTTATGAATTCAAAGTTGATTTTTCTTCTCTTCGGGTTCTCAAAAACCCTAAATTCTACCAAATCATTTTCTCTATTGTCTCAATCTATTCTCTCTGTACTTTTTCAACATGTCTCTTCTGTTTTCTCATTAAGCAAAGCGACAGCATCTAGGACTCCGCCAAATACTATTAGTCGCAATGGTGGACCTATAAATTATTTTACGGGAATAATATTATATTCAAGGAAAATTAAAAGATATCGTGTATTGTATACGACAAACAAAGCGTTATCTATCCCATACGTAGGAGCCAAATATTTACAAGCAGAAAACAAATAAAAGATATTAATAAACGATTAGTGTATATATATGTATATATACCATGATCAAAATTAGTATATAAGCTTGTTTCTTAAATTATGTATGGTTTAGGGGTTCATTATCTCACTCACACTATTGACTCCAATATCTTATACCTGCCTCCACTTGAAAATAACCTCAACATCAACATGATCTTGATAAGTTTGAAAATAAAAAGAAAAACGTTACCAGGAATACGAGAGAGACTCGGTTGGAACTTGAGGCAGAGTATTATATTTATATAATTGTATACAACATTTAATACTTTCATATTTTGTGAATAAATATTTCAAACCATATGTCGCAAAAGATTGAGTCTCTTGTAGACAGGGCCGGTCCAGAGGGGAAGCCACCCAAGTCGTCGATTAGGGCATCCAATTTTAAGGGTATATTTTTATAATTTTTTTACTATATTTATAGATAAAAAGAAATTAATAAGATTTTAATTGAAAGTATACTTATTAGACATTTTTACTTATGATAATTTGAAACCATAATTCAAATACTGAAAATTTCTTTAAAATAATATTCATTCAATATAATTAATGGTATTTTATTTATGGAACTAATACTCTACAAGAATCAATATCAAAATATATTAGAAAGCCTATTATAATATTTGTTTGTTAAAGAATGACTGTTATCGATAAACATAAATTGTTAAGTGTGCATTTTGAATATAAGAATATCGATCATCACATATAAAAGCTTTTAAAAGTATAAATAGTTATTTGTAGTATAACATGTTATCTAAGAGATTACCTAAATTGGTTTTATTATCGATCAAAATTTTATAAGATTTGACTATATTTATTTAATGAATGCTTTTACATGGAAAAATGCAAAAAGTATTTTTTAATGTTTTAGAGTTACTGTTTTAATTCAAATTTTAATTTACTTTTATATTAGTTTTTTTTATAATTTCGATACAAAATATTAAAAGGCATAGTTTTAAAATTGGATTAGGTCATTGTTAAATGTTAGACCGGCACTGCTTGTAGAGGCCAATTCAGTCACGGCTGGATCAAGCATTCATTTTAAACTGACTCTACTTATTGCCGAAACATGGTGAGCTGTAGATGTCTATATAACAGAATGTTCCTGCTGCAGATTTCAGGTGGTATTGCGTGATCAACGTTGGGCTAAACCAACGTCGTTGATCTTGCTTGCTCACATAGTTTTTTTGTCTAAGAGTATATTGGCCGGTTTGAGGTCGCGGGTGAACCTAGCTTGATGAAGGAATGATATGACAGTATCAATCTCTGCCGCTATTCCGAAACGTTTCCTCCACGAAAGCGGTTGAGAGTTTCTTGTCCAAAAGAGACTATATCCTCTAAGCTCCCGTTTTCCATGAACTCATAAACCAAACATATATATTGGACACGCACCAAGGAGAAAGACCGGGTGAGGATGCCCTATGCTACTTAGAGCATGATTATCGGTGAAACTTGTTTTGAGTTTTTTAATTTTGTCTGATTTAAAAAATAAAATAAAAAGAGAACCAATTGCCGACCGCCCGTGTCAGTGGAGTCCACAAACAGTACAAGAAACTGCCCAAAGTCGACTCTTATCTCGTGATTTCTGCAACCGATTTTTAAAAAACACTCACACCTTTAAACTCCATTAGTATACTGCGATAATCATGGCCTTAGAATCTCAACCTGTAAAATAAGAGTATAAAAATCATTAGACTAAACTAATTGAGCGTTAATCTTGATAACAAACAAAAAATAAAAGAAATTCTACTTGTTGAAACTGCTCTTTTTCCTTAAACATCATCATGTTTCCGGGCACAATATCCTTGATAGGGATAGAGCCAGTCGTGAGATTTTTGAGATCTATACAAAACAAAAAAATGAATATTTTAAATATCACAGTATATATTAAATTAGGACCAATTTCTCAAAATACTATAAACTAGGTAGATAATTCGCGCTTGAGATGAACTTGTGATGACAAATATCTATTATATTTTACATTTTTGTGCTTAGATTATAGAAATTGGTTTATGCATTAATTTGTAGTATCGAAATAGTTTTAGTATTTGACCCAAAAAAAAGAGAAATAATTTTAGTTATAGCAAATGTAAAATCATACGCATATAGTTTGTAGTATTGATAAAATCATAAGGGATGTCACCAACAACCTTGGGGATATCACCAAATGACTTCTTTGGACTGAGTTCCTCAACGTCTTATGAGATTGCCGTCGAGCAGGGATGCATATGAGTAGCACATGTCGTTGCTGGCGGTCAGGAGATGCTCAGGCCGGAGTTGCAGTGGCGGCTCGAGGACAGTCGCTCCAAAGCTTTTAATTTATAGGGTTTTCTTAAACCAGATGTAGCCAGTTATTTCTAGTTTATGTCTATTTTTCATCCGGTTAAATCTATTGTAAGCCACTAAACTTTTTGGAACGGATTAATATAAATATTAATATTAATAAAAAACAAAAAAAATTGTTTAGATACGTATTATTATTGCTCTAACGTTTTGATCACATGAGCTTCGACTTTAGTTTTTTCAAACAAATGTTGAGCATGTTTTAAAAAGGGAACATATAACATACTGTTGACTGTTGTATAAAGGAGAGATTGCCACTTCTGCAAGCAAAATCAAGATTTTTCAAAATATCATCGAAATAAATTTATAAGAGAAATTTGCTAATATGAAACGGACATTTGTATTTTCAACATGTATAATAATTTACATAATCTATAAATATATGATAGCTTATACGAGGCTTTTTTTTTTGTATTTTCAACATGTATTCTCACAAAATATATTTGTTACATCATTATAGGAATATGCTTATTTGATATATGTAACTGGTTACAGAATTATAATTTATTTAATTTTATTCATTTTTATTGCTAATTTGTTTTTACTTATCAATGATTTCAACTTGATTCGTTCTTAATTAAATTCCAGATCGATTCATTAAAACATGATATTCTGAAAATAAGGGGTTCCTTGATAGTAGCAATTGCGTGCTGTCACTGAACTGTAGAATATAAAATGCATGCCGTTTATGAGAGAACGCAGAACAGAGAAACAACACACCAGTTGTCTCGCCTTAGCTTAGCTCCATTCCTTGATTCATCTCCTATCTTCCTCCATCGTTACGTCACTGCAACAACAACACACTCTCTCTATTTGGACCCACTAAGAATCAGACGAACAAGCCCTACCAGCGAAATCAAGCATTAAATTTACTCACGCTTTTCCCGTGAACACGATTTTCTATTTTTTTTGAAATTCCGGCAAGATCTCTCTGATTGTTTCGGTAAGAACAACGAGAGCTTCGTCTGCGTCCTTCTAGGTTAGATTCTTTGCTTCTAATAGTAGCACAAAGCAAGTATCTTTAAATCATACATTCAGATTTCAAGTTTTCATCTTTCAGTGATTCGTAGACTTGTGGTTTCTATAGCAATCAAAGTTAGTAACTTTTGATTCTAAATTTTTTTTTTTTTTAATTGACTTTTTCAGCGTTTTGCTAGAGTATATGACTTGATCAAAGAGTGTTAAGCAATGTCCTCTACTGATAGAGACAGTGGGCAGCTGTTGAGGGACATTAAGGAGGTAAGCAAAGCTCTTTACTTGAACAACGCACCTCAAAGGCCACTGCTTTCGTTGCCTCCTGCCCGGTCCAGATCTGTTGCCACAGAGAGTGGGTTGTCATTGCTAAATAAGAAGAAGAAATCGTCGGTAGCATGGGACTGGAAGAAGCCCTTGAAAGCAATAGCTCATTTGGGTCAGCGTAGGTTTGACGTTTGTTTTCATCTCCACGTTCACTCCATTGAAGGCCTGCCTTCGAATTTGGATGGTACTAAACTAGTTGTGCAGTGGAAGAGAAAAGACGAAGTGATGTCTACTCAACCTGTTAATGTCTCGCAAGGAACTGCCGAGTTTGAAGAGACTTTGACGCACAGATGTTCAGTGTACGGTAGCAAACACGGGCCACATCGTTCTGCAAAATATGATCAGAAGCTTTTCTTGGTCTGTGCCTCTCCCGTTGACGCTCCCTGGCTTGTTCTAGGGAAGCACTGGGTTGATCTCGCCAGGATCTTGCCTTTGTCTCTGGAGGAGATGGAAGGTGCGAGAAGAAGCACGAGGAAGTGGGACACGAGCTTCAAGCTATCTGGTGTGGCGGATTCTGCTGTGTTGAGTCTTGGTTTTGATTACTCGGTTGTCACCAGCTCTGTCTGTGATTCTACTGCTAGTGGCAATGTGATGCTGAAGCGTGTTGGTAGTGTTCCAAGTATGGAGCGTAGATCTTCACCGCTTGATGATGGGAAGTTCTCCCATCAACTCTCGCCGAATCTGAGTCTGGATCTTTCTCAGTCAATAGATTTTCTCTATGAAAAACTTAGCGAACAAACCCCAGAAGGATCAGCAGGAACTAAGATAGAGCAAGGTGTGGAGAATGATAAGCAAGCAGATGACTCTGACAACACAGGAAAAGGAGTAGAGGTACATCAAGAAAGATCCAGGCTGGAAGAAAGAACTGATTCAAAGGAGTCCTCAGAAATTGAAGTTATTGATGTCTATGAGTTACTTAAAGATGAAGATGAAGCCTTTGTGGAGGAAACGTGTTCTGCTGATCAGTTACCATTGCCTGAGCTAAAAACTGGAGGCCCTAAGGTTGCTTTCAGTAGCCATGTGAGTTCTGACTCATTTGAGACTAAATCTTCATCAGCCATCGATGATTCTACTGAGAAAGAAAATTTCTTGGAAGCTAAATCTAGTTACAAAGCTGTAAAAGTATTGACGAAGTCACGAAGCTTGGATGACATTACTGAATCTGTAGCTAATGATTTTCTGAACATGCTTGAACTTGAGGAATGTTCTTATGTTTACACCTCAGATGGTGAACCTACATCTCCTCGTGAATATCTGCTTCGTGAGTTCGAGAAGGAGGCTCTGGCTTCGGGAAACTGTCTCTTAGATTTAGGTGGGGGAGCAGAATATGTGTCGGATATTGATGAGGAACCGAATGATTTCTCGTTCTCCTCAAGCCCTTTGGGTGAAACCAAGCGTGAGGGAAAATCTCAGCTGTTAATAAGCAGAAGGAATGCCAAGCTACTTGAAGACTTGGAAACTGAAACTTTAATGCGAGAGTGGGATTTAGATGACGACTCTCTCTGTGTTTGCTCTGATGGGTTTGGAAGTCCAATAGAGCTTCCGGTTGACGAGGAATTAGATTTGCCGCCACTTGGAGATAATATAGGTCCTTTTGTTTGGACGAAAGGAGGAGAGTGTATCCGGTCCATGAGTCCGCTACTGTTCAGAAAGTGTAAGGATGCATCACGTCTGATCATGCAAGTTTCAGTTCCTGTGGTGTTAGTACCAGAATTAGGTTCTGATGCTGTTGAGATACTTCAAAGTTTGGCAGCTTCTGGAATCGAAGGGCTTTGCTCTGAAATTAATGCATTGATGCCTTTGGAAGATATAATGGGGAAGACATTACATGAAGTTATCGAGGACACATCATCTGACAAGAGTAAAGTTGCCTTGGTTAAGAAACCATCAGGACAGCTGGATTCGTTTCTTTTAAAAGAAAAACTTGGGGGCTTTGGATCGAATATGTGTTCAGGTTATGTACCCCTTGACGCTCTTGCTTCCTTAGCTATTGATGGGATAGAAATTCTGTCGGTAGAAGGATTAAAGATTCAATGCAGCATGTCAGACCAATATCCACCATCAGTCACTGCACCAAAACCCATGGATCAGTCTGAGGCTTTAGAGTTGATTAGTTTTTCCTTAACGCTGGATGAGTGGTTAAGGCTTGACCATGGAAAGTCAGACACGGGCGATCAAAATTCTAAGGGAAAGTGTAATACCTCCGGGAACAAGTTGACACTTGCTCTTCGAGTGTTGCTTAGAGATCCACTTCGATGTAATGAGCCTGTTGGTGCATCTATGCTTGCTCTGATCCAAGTTGAGAGGTCTTTGGTTTCCTCAAATCCACCTGGTTGTAGTTTGGCTCAAGAAGAATCCTTTGATGACGATACACATTTGTGGAGAATCATTGACATTGGTCTTGCGGGTTTGAAAACTGAGCCTCGTGTCGACCATCCGTGGTGTACGAGAACCCAACAAGAGTCTGGATCCCGCTGGCTACTTGCCAGTGGTACTGGTAAAACTATTAACTGTCAAGCTTCGAAGTCAAAGGCGATCATTGTAGCAAACCCACAAGCAACCAGAAAAAACCTGGACACATTGTGGAGTATAACAATCGATAGTAGGCACAATCAAGAAGGTGATTTGAGTAGCTCTGCTGCCTTTGTTCCACTAACAAGAAATTCAGATGTGATATTTTCTGATGAAACAACAAAAGGATTGTGACAGTAGCATTTCCATTGGCATATTATCTTAGAAATTGTATCCACACTCTGCTTAAGAGCAAAGTCATTTTGATGTGAAAGCAGCAGTCTCCCTTTTCTAGTTGAAAGAAGTAGATTCAGATGTCATCAGTTATATGAATGTGTATGAGAAATATATTTTTTGGTAAATATACTTCCATTTGCATCGATGCTTCTTCTCTTATAAAAGCTGATGATATTTTTTCTGTGAGTCAAATATATGATTTTCTGTCTTGAGTGTAAATACTGCCTTTAGGAATCTCTGTGATGTGCAGAGACTCTACGTCATAGGAGAAATATGTAGCTTGGTCTCAATCTGACTCCAGGAAAATCAAGGCTAAATTCAGGGTATGCTCTGTAATTATTTGCAATGGCTAGTTTACAGGTATTGATTCAAATCATCAAATGTGATACTTTCTCAGTTCCTAGTGCATGAATTCTTCATTATGCTTTTTTGCAGGTTCAAGGCTGGTAAGAAGCAATCATGTTCATCAGTGGTTTGGGAGTTGGTCTGGTAATTTTCTGGTTATACTTGAGTTTATATTCCGAGATTGCTAATTTATGAATAATATGAGATTCTCACGTGGAACAAAATAAGATGCTATAGAAGTAGTCCAGACTCAGAATATCATAAATTTTCTAAATTTGTCAATCAGTTTACATTGAGTATAAGAGAAGCAGTATAAGTACAATAAACATTGAAAATCAGTCTCTAGAACAGATTTATAAGTGTATTGGCTTCGTAAGTATAAGTTGAGAAACTTCTTAAGAACCCTAGTTCGTGCTTGAGTGATTGTGGAAGCCCTCATATGTTGTTATCACAAAGCTCGGATCATCTCCATCTCGTTCAACCCGTTTCTTCACAGGACAGCCATCAGCTGAACATTTATAGTAGTTTCTGAAAATTACATGAAATCATCACAGTCAGCAAGAGGTACTATTGGTGTATTTGATTTTCAGGTCATAAGGGCGGATCTCAATGTCTGAAAACAGCTCAACCCTAACAGGCATGCCATTTTTTTTTTTTTGGTTTCTCATATTTGGAATGCTTCTTTAATATTGGAGTATGAAAATGTTGTTCCCTACCTGGGATTTGGGCTGTTCTTCACCATCTTCTTCCCATACTTTCTCCACTTGAACCCATCGTCAAGCACTTCTACATCAGACTGTGTCTTGAATGCAACTCTCTCTTTTACTTTCTTCTTTTCTTTCTTAATCTGTTTTTCTTGCATAAGCCAATAGGAAAGAAGAAGAAGAACAGATTGAGCACAGGATGACCTAAACACCATTTTGATTCACCTAAAAGTTTTTTGGTTTATGCTAATATGTCTATGCTTTTCAAAAACTGTCTTTGAAACCAGCCATCTTATGGTCCAGTTTTCTGACGCATAAGGTTTTATGAAATCATCAAGGACACATGTTTTAAAGGAGTGTATACATATGTTGACAGATCTTTGAATCATGATTCCATTTTCCTTCAGGATGATCCTTTCTTATATGGTTTCCACAGAAGAAAAGAGAAACTTACCGGCAGAAGCGGTGGGTGTAGCAGCGGCAACAGAAGCGTTGGTACTTGGAGATTTCTGATGATCGAAACTGCTAGAGGAACCTGAGAAGAAGGCAGCAGCAAGAGCATTATCACTAGTCTGATAACCATAAGAATGATTCATCCCTGAAACCGCAGACACAAGATCATTGTCCATCCATTCATCTGACAAGTACAGATCCGGAAGGTCGAAACCTGAGTAAGTATCATCGCTGAAACTCCTCCCAAAGTTTGTCTCTGCATCATTCATAGCTAGTTATGCATACAAAAGCATATGTGAGTAGTGCCTATATGTTTCAAAATAAATCTTTCTTTTTCCCGGTTTTGAAGACTAACTTTAGAAAGGAAGCTTCAAGGTAAATGTATATATATATAATATGTAGAAACGTGTACTTGTTGAAGGTACAGATACATAAAAAGATAGATGCTTCAAACCAGTTTTAAGTCTTACAAAGACCTGTGGTTGACTTGTGTCTTGGTCCACGACTACTCTTTTATTTATTTATTTATTTTGTCCTTGTCTTCTTTCAAGTCTTTTCATAAGTCTTCTCGTCCAAGGACTAAGGCATAAGTTACGGTACATAAAGTACCATCACTGAGAATCAAATACCAATTCATTTTGAAGATGGCTCAAATGAAATGAAAAGATATAAAAAACTTACTCTTATGGACTAGACTGTTGAATTTTCAAGTCAAGCTGACTTTGTTGGGTAAAGATTCTCCATCTTTCCTACTTCCTACATCTTAGACCCTATTACGTAGTAGTAACGTATGCAGTCTAAGGCGGGGTCATATGTATTTCTTTTTTAGTTATTATATATATATTATAAGATTTGTCCGTATGTGTGATATCTAGATTTTTAGTTTAGTTAGTCAAGTTTTAATCTTGGATAGGTGTAACAATATGTGTGAACGGTCCGTTCTGTGATGTTCACAGTCTGCGCTTCGTTTCCAGATTTCGTTTTTCTTTATATGAAAATAAGTGCAGAAGGATGAGACAGTTACTGACTTGTTGGTGATGCACCCTGGCACAGATTTGCATGCTCATCATTTGGTTATATGATTGAACGTTTAATCTGTAGGTAAACGGTGAATGATCTTTGTAAATTATGTTTAATATATAGTTTATCTTGCTGATCTTCATTCCTTCGAATGATAGGGAAAGGCAAGATCAGTGGTTACAGCATCACTACAGTCAGAAGCAGGTTGGGAGGTAGGCCACAGTTCTCACGCACATTTTTTTCACATTTTTCAGTTTGGTGGTTGTCATGATGATTGTTGGATACTCTCATCGTATCCTGTCTGCTTACACTAGTTACCATGCTTAATTTTGCCCCTTTTGGGAAGGTTCTTGATGCCTGTTCAGCTCCAGGAAACAAAACAGGAAAAGGAAAAATTCTAGCTGATCGTTTGGACCATCTGGAACCAGTACAGATCGTTTGGACTATTTTCTTCCTTCTCTTCAGTAGGTTAAACTGATTCTGGTTGTGTGTGTCTTGTTATGTTACGTAGTGACTGAACCTTTACAACATGTTTCCATGTAGATAATAAGAAACTAGGACTCCACGAGACTGCACAAGCTTAAGGTTTTCCAAAAGAAGGCTCTTGCCTATGCACTCTCTTGTGAGTTACATACTTGTCTCATGTTTTGGTTAAAGAAAATATTTATCCATGGTCCACCACAATCTTATGTGCGTATTCTATAGTATTTTCTAATGCAATACATTATTTTATTGTGAATCTCGATGGAAACCATTAGTAACGTTTTTGTTTGATAGTATATCAACAAGAGAGTTGACTTTAAGGTTTTTCTAACAAGTTGATCACATTGGCTTTGGCTTGCAGGAGCTGAACATTTTACTCAGGAGGGATCCGGTTAAGGACGACGAAATTGTTCTTCATCGCTTTGTTAACCAAGACGCAGAGATGTAACTTATCTCTCTTTTATAAAATTAGAATATGATTATTTCTCGAAAAGTTAAATGAGAAACCCACAGGAAACGGCGACAAAGAAAATAAATGTGACTGAAAAATAATAATGAATAAAAAATGTCGACACCCATAGAATGATGAAACATGTGGACGATCCAACAGAAGCCAATGTAACTCCAAAGGCGGCAAGTTTCTAGAACATTAACCAGTAACACTTCACCACGTGTCCAATCATCCTCCATCCTCCATGTCTCTCTCTGTGTCTCGCACACCCTTTTGAGCCGTTAAAGGCCACTACCTTTGTGTTATCCAATACGGCCCATCGTTTTGGCTCCTCCTTTTTCGCTTTATTTTTATATAATATATTCTCAATCGAGTTCACAGTTTTATAAGCTAATAAATCCACAGAGATCTTTCTCATTCGACTGGTTTATATCTACTCCTCTCTCTTCTCCGCAAGATATTTCATAATACTAGTGAATCAACAGAGTTTCCATGTTTTAAGGTCACTCATAAAGAATACACATCTCTTTCTTAGTGAGGTCACTTGACAACTGAAGTAAAAAAAAAAAAAAGATAAGTTGAAAATGAGTTTAGGTGCTTTGATGAGAGGAGAGAAGAGAGCAAGATCAACTTCTTCTCAGGTGTACATGTCCAAAGATGTAGACTGGCAAATGCTTGATAAGTCGAGGTTTTTCTTCCTCGGCGCTGCTCTCTTCTCCGGCGTATCCACAGCTCTTTACCCTATCGTAGTCCTCAAGACAAGGCAGCAAGTCTCACCGACGCATGTCTCCTGTGCCAAAATCTCTCTGGCCATCGCTAGACTCGAGGGTCTTAAAGGGTTCTACAAGGGCTTCGGGACATCTTTGCTTGGAACCATCCCGGCTCGTGCTCTCTACATGACAGCTCTAGAGATCACCAAGAGTAGTGTAGGCCAAGCAACTGTTAGGTTAGGTTTGTCGGATACAACGTCTATGGCTGTTTCCAATGGTGCAGCCGGTTTGACCTCGGCGGTGGCTGCTCAGGTCGTCTGGACACCTATTGATGTCGTGAGCCAACGGCTTATGGTTCAAGGAGACCTGTCAATGAGTAAGCATGTCCCTGGAGTGATCAGTTCTTGTAGGTACACTAACGGGTTGGATGCTTTTAGAAAGATTCTTTACACAGATGGACCAAGAGGGTTCTACAGAGGGTTTGGTCTCTCCCTCTTGACCTACGCACCTTCGAACGCTGTATGGTGGGCGTCTTATTCCTTGTCTCAGAAAAAGATTTGGTCTCGGTTCACAGGTCCATGTGGCCGTAAGGAAGATGCTCGTGGCTCAGTGGCGGTTCAAGCGCTGAGTGCAGCCACAGCAAGTGGTTGTTCAGCTTTGATTACTATGCCTGTAGACACAATCAAGACGAGGTTGCAGGTTTTAGACGCTGAAGAGAACGGGAGGAGACGGGCAATGACAGTGATGCAGACGGTGAAGAACTTGATGAGGGAAGGAGGGTTTGGGGCTTGTTACAGAGGGTTAGGGCCAAGGTGGGTCTCAATGTCAATGTCAGCAACAACGATGATCACAACCTACGAGTTCTTGAAGCGTCTCTCCACAAAGAAGCAGAGATGATATATGATCTAAACCATTCATAGTCTCAGTTTCTATGTTTCTTGTGTTAGAATGAAGAAACGTAATGGCAAATGGATTTTAAAAATGTTTTCCTCTCTAAATAAACAAACATAAAACAGAGCCAAGGATCAAACCCTGAACAAAGAGGCTAACTAGCGCCTAAAGATAAACCAAATCACATGAAGTCTTAAACCAACAAATCTGATCTAACCAAACAGTTAGGGCTTGTTCATCATATGCAAAGCAAATAGACAGAGGCGGTAATAAACAATTGAGTTTTTTTAGGATCGAGCTCTCTTGTTGCTGCAAGATGGGCACTTGTACTGCTTGATGTGCTCAGCCCTGGCTGGTGTTATCTTCACACACTTCCCATGGAACCAGTTCTCACAGAGGTCACAGCAGATCCAGAACTCATCAGCGGCATAGCTCTCGCCACAAGCCCCACACTGTGTTTCCCCTTGCTCATCATCATCATCCTCATCCTCTTCCACACCTTCCTCTTCCTCTTCATCTTTGGGCTCTGGCTTTGAGTACTTGGACTTAGGTTCTGATCCTCTCTGTAATTTGAAAAGGGCCAAAGGGATTTAGTAAGTTGGACAAAAGAACAGTGCACATAAATAACACTCAACTTTATGCCCGAAAAAAAGCAAAGCTTGTTACCTTGGAGTTTGACTTGGATCTGTTGCTGCTGTTGTTGGAAACAGAGGACTTCTCCTTTGATTGTTTCTTTGCGGTGCCAGCCACAACCTCAAATATTGATGGGAGGTCATTCATCATATTGAAAAGCCGTTTCCTGCAACCAAAAAAAGGTGTAAGAACATCAATCACAATGTGAGGCTTGACTAAGAGTGAATGGTGGTATCATGCAAGAAACTAAAAACGGCAATACATATACCACAAAGGAATGTAGACGCAAGAAGATGCATACCTATCAGCTTTGTCAAATCCAAACCTGGCTCCGAAAAAGAAAGCAACTGCAAGAAGCCATGCATCACTGTGGACAGCAACAAGGGACAACCAATCCTTCTCCATCATCCCATCTCGGGCAAAGTTGATACCCAAGACAGGCTCCGGGAGCTCAGGGGGAACTTCTTCAGCTGGTAGATTCACCTCCCAGTGCTCATTCGGGTGCCCATAAAGGCACAGGTTCTCCTTTTCTACAATCACAAGAGGAAAAATGAGGAATATTAGGAACTGATTCTTTGTTTGTTCATAAGTTTTCAATAAACAAACAACCATTTATTGGGGAAGGAAAGGACCAACAGTCTCTATTTAGATATGACCTAATTAGAGAAAACCATGCCGTAAGTAAAAACAGGTGATCAAGTTGTCAATTTTCAAAACATCTATGATGTCACAAGTTAAAAATCTCTTAAATGGAAAGAGCACTAAACACACCAAGACAAGTGACATCAAAAGCAAAGAGACTCTAAACGGTGAGGAACAGAACCAACAAATGTTTACTTGTTGACTTTAAATCATCAATTAAAATGGAAAAACAATGACCAAAACGAAGAACAAATAGCACTTTCAAGTCTCCCAAACCCCAAATCTGCCATTCTCCCCTGTATCTATACTATTCAAACAACTCACATTCTCGTGCCATCAAAACCACAATGCTAAAACCAAACGAGAATTCACACAAAAGAACATTATTTTTGAAAACCAGTATTCAAAAATCAAAACTTTACTCCGCTTTCAGGCAGAACTCAGAGAAACAGAGAAACTATCAAAACCCCTAATGCATCATTCAACACTCAGCTCGAAACAGAGCCACAACGAAGACAACTCAAACAAAAAAGACAAAGACTTTCCTCATAGGAGACCAATCCCACAAACAAAAATCAACACTTTACTACGCTATTGCTCATAATTCAGAGAAACTATCAAAACCCCTAATGCATCATGCTCAAAACAGAGCCACAACAAAGACAATTCAAACACACACACACACAAAAACAGTGACTTTCGTTAATCCCACAAACAAATCTCTGAAGGTAACTAACACTCACCTGGATCGCAAAGTCGGTAAAACTCCTGAACATCTGCGAGAGAAAAGCAAATAAAAAAGTTGAGATTTTTAACTGACAATGGAAGAAGAAGAGAGCAAAAGAGTGTTGATAAAAACCAAATATATTACCAGTGGTTAAAGCCTTAATCATGCCATTCCTACGACCCTTAAAATCCCTGAAAACCTCCTCCACCGTGCGTGGGTTGTACGCTGCACCACCACCGTCGCCACCTCCGTCCATAATCTTACACAGAAGTAAGTATTTGACTTGCTCTCAGCCTGGAGAATTGTGTGCGTGAGGGAGAGAGAGAGATGTGACAAAGAGAGCGGACACTAAAACAATTAAGCAGATTTTAATAAGAGGAGGATGAGTCCGGAGGAGAGAGAGAGGAATCCGATGGGGAAAGGAGCACGAGAAAGCGTTACCTTATAAACCTCTAAGATCTTAACACGTGTATTGTTTCGCTGTCGCCTGAACGCCGGCGATGACACGGGAACCTCCTTGTTATGTTTTGGCTTTGGATTGTAATATGTTTCTTGGTTTTCACTTTTGTGTTTGAATTTGTTTTAGAGTAATGGTAGAAACCATCAGTTCTTTAGCATCAAATTCTTTTCAGTAGTAGATGGACTAAAACAATACATTGGACTGATTTTTTTAACTTCTTAATTTCAGATATTTTTTCTCTTCGTCCCGATGGTTTATATGAGATTATGAATTAATCGGTTTTATTCGCGCCAAAATTACTTTCCGAATATAATTTCAAAACAATAAGATTAATGATTTTTATGTGTTTAAAATATTTATATTAGATTATTGGAATTTTCTATTTTTAGTGCTGATATTTTTTGGTAAAACACGATTATAATAGTTATGGTGTTATTTTCCTTAGTTACTTTTGATACTTTTTTTTCTCTTCGTCTACTAAAATATTTAAAATACGATTCTAGACTTATTTGTTTTTTCGCACCAAATTTTTCTTATTAACATGATATTAAACAATATTTTAAGGGTTTTTAGCTTTATGTTTAAGATATCGATTTATTAAATTTTCTAACTTTCACGCAAACTTTTTTGTAACATATGATACCATATTTGTGTTGTTATTTTATTTTATTTTAATCATTTATTTTAAAAATAGTTTTTTATCGTTCAAATTTTGATATCAATAACTTAATTCAAAATTTCATAAAATACTAAATTGAACTAACATATTCTTGATACTGGTGATATGGTATGCCAAGAAGTATACAATAATGTATCTTAAATTTATCAACTCAACATTGATTATTTGTTTTTGTTCTCTTTTATAATGGTTTCATATTCAGAAGAATTACTGAAAAATCTTCTAGACTTTTAAAATATGGCATGGTAATTTCAAATAAGAATCTAAGTTAATAGATTATAAGCAATCTTTCCATATTAATGACAAAAGATAAGAACAACTAGATTTTAGCATGCATTATTTAAATTTTACATTTTTAATAAGTAAACAAATTATCCTTTTAAAAATATTTTTTATTCTTTTAATATTTAAAATATATGTAGAAGAAATTCATATTTTTGGAAACAAATTAGCTGACAAAAAAATTTTGGAAACAAATTTCACACGTACCATTCTAACATTTAATAAATCATAAGTGAACAGAAATACAGCTACAAGAAACCCAAAGGAAAAAAAATTTGTCAACCCAACAAAAGGAAAAACTAATATGAAAATCTCTTACATAATAATTATATATTTCAGTTATTTTCTAAGTTTTGTATGATACAAATCATACTCCTACAAGATAAGAAAAATGTCAAACTAAAAACAAAATATACTAACTTATATTGTTTTATTATGTTATATAACTAAAGTAACATCACATATATTTTGGCTCAATGAAAAATATTATAACTGAATTATATATATATATATAATATTGCAATTATTCTAGTAATTTTAATAGTTTTAGTACCAATTTCTGTAGCCCATTAATACAATGAACCAGCTTTAGAGTAGCCCATAATCAAAGTGGACCTTATAAGAACCCATGAATTAAAGATAGAAACAACCAAAGTGAATTGAATATTTTAAATATTTTAGTAGAGGGATTCTCATATGTCTTTGTGTCATAAATTCTCACTGAATACAGAGGGAAAATCATCTAAATAAAAGATCTAAACTTTTGAAAGCTAAAGATGTTATGGTAAATAAAGTCTCAAATATAAAGAGTATTACATCCTTAGATTAATCATCACCAAAATGTAGTTAGTTGGCTCCATGACTTCGCTTGTCGTCTCTCATGATGCAAAGACCCGTTGACGAGTGGAAACATGAGCTTGAGACTGAGTTTTGATGGGTACACGAGAAATCATAGGCTTCAACAATGCCTTCACTTCCTTTGGTAGGTCTAGATGTTTCCTCACCTCGTTCGCCAATTCGGTCACATACTCTTCCTCATGCTCTGTTTTTCACAACATTCATCAAACAAATCAGTGTAAAAAAATGTGATATTTATTTTTATTTTTAACGCAAAGCCATTAAGAAGCTCACCAATGTCGTGCATTGCTTTCTCCAGCTTGAAAAGGTACTCACGGTTGTTGCCACAAGGTCCAGAAGCTGTGGCGATTTGAATCGCCATCTCCTCCAATGGAGCTGGGCCTAAGTAGTATTTATTCAACACTTTGTCTGGAGTTGACGTAAAGCTATACAAGAGAGACACAAAACTGAGTTTTAGTTTTGAATCTTTCAAATCAGAAACATCAAGAGAGAAAAGGGGAACGTACACTATTACTCCGGTTAAGGTTGGTTCGGATGTGTCAGTTTCCTGCATCCAACGAATAGAAACTATATTAAAAAAAAAAAACTTTCTAAATTTTGGAAATTTACAACAAGAAGTTTCTTTACCGTATAAAACTCGACAAGGGTTTTAGAGTCGTATTCACACTCTCTTCGCTCCAAATACTCCATGGCTAGCTTCTCCTTCTCAGGTCCTCCACGAACACAGTAAGCAGCACCCCACTGTCCAAAATATCAACGATTTCAGCAATGTTCTTAATGATAATAAAACTGTGTTTAAAGAATATTACCCTTTTAATTAATAATAACTATAAAACATAAAATATGTATTTTTTTCTTACGCATATAGCTCCAGTGGATTGCTCCAAAGTGCAGGTTCTTGCAGGATGTTCAGGCGTGCCTCTGTGATCAATACACGCTGCAAAATAAATCGGATTTTTTCTTAGCAACATTGACTATTTATTTGTTGATAATTCAAGAACAAGTATATTGGGAACGTACCGAGATCGAAGACGCGTTTGTAGTCTTTGATATAGCCAATGAGTTTCTCGTCAAAATCGAAACCTGGGTTCCATATTAAAGATCCATATCCGAACACCCACAATACCATCTTGAGTGTTAAGGAGGAAGACGAAGAAGAAGAAGAACTAGAAAAAGGAATGTGATGTTTTTTCCGTATGCGAGAATCAGATATTAATAGAGGAGACAAGAGTTTTGGAGTTTGGGAAGCGAATCCCGGTAAGTTTGGGATTGTGATTGAATATAGACGTCTTTTAGGGTTTATTCGTTTTGTTACGTACATCTAAGCCGAACCTAACTCTTTTTTAGTTACGTTGAATCTAGACACTTTTTGTTATTCTTATACAGACACAAATGTCTCTGGTCCAGCATAGCCTAGCCCAGCCTAGCCCCAAGCCCACGTTCTTTTTTTTTTGGCAAAAAGTCAAATTCCAGTGTTATATTTTGGATGGTTGACATATATAATCGAAACGATCTTGGTGCTTTTTTTTAATAAACTTTACTGGCTAGTCAACCCGGGTACCACACTGTCTGATTCGCGTTTGGAATACTTTCTAACTAATGTCAGGATGGACAGATCATCTGTTACGATCTTGATGTTTGAAAAAGCAGATGAGTGGAGATAGGCACAACAACTACACAACTCTTGGAATCTTCTCTTCTTCTTCCTTTTATGTTGATCTAGTGTATTACCATATGTTTGTACTTTGCATTTAAAGGTAATTTAGTCTTTTATTTGTTGGTGTATATACTAGGTCTAGATATTTGCACAAAAATATGTAACCTAGCTTTTTGGCTTGTTGATTGGATAACAGAGAAAATCTGTTACTCTTGACATAATCTCAATGGATGTTTAGGATTCCTTCATAACCTATATAAAGATTTGTACAAATATGTAGTTAATCGGCTGCTTAATTGAGCAGAAAACCCGTTAGTACTACTTATTAGGTTCTGAGTTATGTTCTCCATAATCCGATTCTCTTAAGATGTAGAGTGTTGGACATTCGTTGGCCAAATTAAAAGAGACTGCTGCAATGTTAGTTGAGTTGCGAGAGAATCATGGAGAAGTGATTTGTTAGGGGAGCCAAATCTTTTGCTAAACAAATCGTTATAGCTACAACGACGGATGCATTCTGATGGTGGTTGTCATGCATTTTTATATGTATGTTGAGTTTTACATCGATTATCGTTCTTGGAAAATAAAAAGAATAAAAATGGTACTTGAAAAAAAAAATGTAGAGAAAAAAACTATTTAATCTTATTAGCCAGAGTAAGAAGACAAATAATCGCTAATTTTAAAAGAAATCAACAAAGCTTGATTGGTTGATTTTTTTGGGGCTGAAGCAAAAAAATTAGGTTTGTCTAGCTTCTTGGTACTGGACCACTTGTTTTTGGTTATGGGGCAGATCGTTGTAATTATTAACTATTGCTTATAATAAGATACTAGAATTGATTACGTACATCCAGGTTATAACTTATAATTAAAAGTACAGTTCTGCTTTCTTAGTTCTCGTTCCTCTAATTTTGGGTGAATTTCTTATAATATAATCACGCAAACAAAATGCACTATACTTTTTTGGTGGTAACAATGTTAAATGTTAAAATATATTACCGAATTTTTAGTTTTTCATAGAAAGGACAGGGACAACAAAAAACGAAAAAACAATAATAAACTAAACATGACTCAATCTAACTAAGTAGGAACTGACTCAAAACTTCAAATCTAAAAGCTAAACATACATCAAAATCAGAACACACGCTTGCCGCAAAATCAAAGAGAACTGAACCCGGTAGAATATCAAACCCGCAGTGATTACAAGAACTGAACCCGGTAGAATAGCATATTTAAAATAAAACATATTGCTTAAAAGAGTTCTCGTGCAGTTTTCTATGAACTAAATTAAATCAACACCTAACTGAATTAGTTTAATCGAAAATTTATAAAAATTGGGTTCAATACATAGTAAGTATCTAAACATTTATACGGAACTACCTAAAACTAAAAATAATATAAGCTAAACTAAACTGTGAATATTATTTTTATAAGGACAATGTCATTTAGAAGAATAACTTGCATTTTGTATTATTTGCAGGTATAATCATTCGCCTAGTTAGCTCACACCGGTCACCGTATAGTCCTCTTAAATTTATGCGACGGTGCAAGTATTTATTATTGTCGTTGATAAGAGTGAGACAGAGGATAGCGATGCTATCAAAGATCTTACTAAACACATGTCTCTGTTTGTCATTAACTCTCCATTTCCATGCAGCGCAAAGACAAATTTCCAACCTGCATACATTTATATTTACTGCTTCTTTCGTCTAATCATCAATCACACTAGCTATATATAGTAGTATATATCAACTCCATATTTTTTTGACTGAATATCAACTCCATATTACATCAATTTTATTTGACAAACAGTCAATATAAATTATTTAATAAACTACAGAGTATAAAAATAATTATACTAAAATGTATCTATTATTCTTATTTTCACAATATGACATATGTAGTAAATATACGTATAAGAAACAAGATTTTGAAGAAAATGATAATAATGATGAAGAGGTCCCAATAAATAATATACTAATAATAATTGAAAATTCATTGTGCTTTGTATTTATTTTTATTTTTGGTCAAATGTGCTTTGTAATTATAAGCATCAAGATGGTCAAGAAAGAAAAAAAATGAAGTGCCCCCATCATTAAATGAAGACACTGTTGGATATGATTAAAAAAGATGTATAGAAGAAAATATTTTAGTTTTTAGTGTATAATATAGTGTTATAAACCAAGTGAAGAGGAGGTTGACTTTGACCACATCAGAATCTTTATTACGTACCCAGCGCTTCTCAATGCAAAGATGCACATGCATGATGCATCCACCCACTTAGAGCCAAACATATGCATATGTGATTAATGTTTTTGAGCTTCTACTCCACGTATACGATTGATTGTACTACCATCATAATATATTTTCAAGATACCCTAGCAAAATCTATAAAAACATGTGCATTTTCATGCCGTTCAAAACTTTAAATTAACTAGTTGATGGTATAACTACAAGATATCACCAATTTTTGTAAATTTATAATTTTTAAATTAGGATTGTAGTGTTTTTAATGGAACCCCAGGCTAATCTATGTGACATGCAAACAATTGAATATTCAAGCAATTTAATCATTTATAATAGCTAAAATAGGGAACAACAAAGATCGTATATGGTGCTATTCGAATTGTGGTCAAGATCCACATAGGAATCTTTCCCAGATATCACTATAATTTATTACTCTATATATTTTATAAAGAGTTTTATTTAGACATTTCTTATCGCGCAAAATTATTATTTTAAAATTTAATTTATACTTATTTTAATATTAATATTAATTACAAAATACATTGATTAAAATTATAATAACATCTAATAATTATAATTAATAAATAATGAAAAAAAAATCGGAAAGGAACCTCGCTCAGGACCCACACAGTTCCCGCCACAGATTTAATATGGTTTCCCAGACCTTAGTCGGTAAGTGGAGGATAATTATCAAAAAAAAAAATATATATATATATATATATAAAACGTTAACGACACACTTTTTACGTATTGGATGGATTGGGGTTTAAAATTATAGTGACATTTAAAACCACCATTTTCAACAAACAACAAAAGTTTACCATTGGTTTTTACCTGCTGTTTTCATCCGTTTTACCCGTTTTCTTGTTTTTTGTACATATATTACTTATATTAGGTTTACATTGATCAGTCTACCATTACAAATATTGTTTTGCATCACCATTGAAGCGTTGTGCTTGGTTCTTTTATCGTTCGTGGAATTTGAAAAATTCTAACAACAAAAACAAAGATCGTAGGTGCTCATTCGTAAATTAGAAGATAAATAAATATGGAAAATTTGTACCTATTACGATCGCTCTATAGATATTTCATATTTTCAATCAATCCTTTCGAGGCGTGTTATTTCATTAAAAATATGAAAATGTACACTATATGAATCCAATAATTAGTAACATTACTTTCAGTGACTTTTTAGCATTTCGTAGATTACATCATGTCTAAATCATCCTTCAGAACACAGACACACGCACACATATATAGAGCGCCATTGTCACAATAATAGCTGGAGATAGATATGATGCAAAAATGTATTTTAAAAAAGAGTTGGATATTTCAAATGAGATCAGCAGTGATTGAGATATGAAAATGGAGAAGGCACATTAATTTATCAATTAACAGAGAACACCGACAATAACCACATAGAGAGGAAGGTGATAAGGTACGAAGAACTGAACCATCGCAGAAGAGTACTGGTGAGTACTCAATAATCCAATTCGTCAATTATTTTCCTAAATATAAACCCCACTGTCGTTTTCTTGTTTCCCTTCAATTATTTCACAACGTCTCTCTATGCTCTCTAAATTTATTTAGCTATTAATCTTATCCAACAAACCACAAGGTATGGAAGCAAAGAAAACAATGTTAGTTGAAATCTATACAAAACTCTAGCGAACTTGTATTGAAATATTCATTGGTTTTTGTAATGTGAATGAAATGTATGAGTTTTGGTCCATTATGATCAAGATGGATAACATATATAATATGAAAAGGAATTAAAATCAAGATGGATCATGAAATGGAACCACCAACTACAATGTCTTATTCTGAGTTAAGTTAATCAAAACAGATAAAATAACCAATAACATCGTTAATTATATGGGATGTTTGGATCACACTGGCAATCCTAAGACAAAACAGTAGATTAAATTAAAATGTCTAGAAAGACAAAGAACATTAAAACATATATGGGATCGATGCATGAAACTAGATCTCGAGACTACTAACCATGTTCTTCTGCATCATCGAGTTCTTGCAATGAGCAATAGCTCCTTGAATAGCACTCTGCAGCTCTTCCATCGAAGAAGACATACTGTTGTTGATGCTGCTGCTGCAGCTACCTCCTCCTCCTCCTCCTCCTTGAACCGGGAATCCTCCACGTGTCAGCACCCCGGAGTGACTCGGAGATGACCTCATCGACGACGGACAGCTCGCGGCGCATCGCCCACGTTTCGTGTATTTCATCAGGTTTCCTGAGAAAGAGATAGATATCCCGCCGCCGCTAGCCGGAATGGAGGCGATGGTAGAGGAGGAGGAGGCGACGGTGGAGTTTCCTCTGATGTTGCCGGAATGTTTGAGAGATGGCTGCTCTGTTTTTGAAGATGCGACGGTGGTGCTCTGTTTCTGAGATAGCTTGTCGTATAAAGGTTTGACCTTTTTCATGTATTTGCGGATAACCTCCTTCGCCGTCGAGCTCATTCTCTTCACCGACGACGGAGCCGCGGTTGCTGGGGCGGAGACGGTTTTGTGATCTTTCTTGAAAACAGAGGAGAATCTAGAGAGCGAGAAACCACCGCTAGTGTTCTTCTTCGTCGGTTTAAAGAACGAATCTTCCTCGTCGGTCACGGAGCTAGGACGGGAAGAAGAGTCGCAGCCATCGAGCGGCGGAGGGCGGAGGAGAGGGAAAGAGGCCGTGGAATCAGTGGAGGAGGAAGATTCTGTGGAGTCACGTGCCGCGGTGGAGGAAGAAGAAGTGTAGTCAGAGGAAGAGGAAGATGAAGAGCAGAGTGTACGGACGAGAGAGAGACGAGGGGAGAGCTGAAGAGGGAGAAGCTGGCCCTTGTAGAAAAGCTCATCGGCGGGACAGAGCGAAGAAGAAGCTTTTCGAGGAGAGATGGAGACGTTGAACTCGAACTCCGACGAAGATGACGACGGAGATGAGTGGGAACGCGGTGGCGAGGGACGTGGACGTGGTTGACGTCTCATCGCGCTCTCTTATCTCTCTGTTTTGTATGCTTCTTCTCTCTGCTTTGTCTTTAGCTTGTATGTAAATAATAGAGTGCAATGTTTTTAAATAATTTTTTTCTTTTTTGGTTTTATATTTAAGAGGGCTGCTGCAGTGCAGTTGATATCATGAGAAAATGCCACGATGATCGCCAGATTGAAGCTGTAGTCACATGCAATGAAATTAAATAGTGTTAAATGGACCACCGGATTAGAGAGACGTTTAATGACGCCCTAGTTAATTACAAAAGAAAATTAATAATCAATTTGTAGAGGAGTGAGGAGTGAGCAAAGCTAGTTGTGGCTTGTGACCTCTGGTCAGATCTCTCTCTTCATCCCGGAAATTATGGTTGAAGTTTGGATTTTATTGACTTTGTTGGCATCTCTTTGGTTTATGACTAGTTTAATTTTAATAAAAAGTCATTTCTTAATTGGTTCTCTATATTTGTTTTAATAAAAAATAGATTTAAAGATGAATATGATTGGTTGCAGTTTACAAGTGGTTTGGATTTGGATAGTGTTTTGGGAAAATAATACTCCTTCGGTTTCTAAAAGATCCATATTTTAGATTTTTCACACTTATTAAGAAAAACATAAAATTTTATTTATCAATACATTGTTTTTCTTAATTAACAATTCCACATAATTTTGAATCAATAAGATTTTAGTAAATACAATTATATTTTTGGAAATGTACGATTTTTCATTAATTAATGTATTGAAAATATAAAAAATGTATCTTTTTGAAACAAATTTTTTTTCTGAAACATGGATTTTTTAGAAACAGAGGGAATACGTGGATTCGTCCCGTGTTTTGATTTTAATGAACTCTCTACATTTAAATCAGTATTTATAAGACCATAAAGACATCAATAGACATCAATGAAAAAGATGTAAAATATAATGAAATTACGTTGAATCTAAAGGAAGAAATTTACTACTATTATTATTATTATTTTTTTTGAAAAGAATTTACTACTATTATATGAGCGACTTTGAGAGAAAAAGAGAGATACACATGCAAGACTTTCTCATATATGGCGATGCTCAGATGTTTTGGACGTAGCCGACCTGACGATTTTTTTTGTGTTTAACTAATCTTTTACAAATGGAACGATTAGTACTAATTATATGTTGCATTATCAACAGAATAATATTGTGGTACTGTGAAAGAGAAAACATATAAACACGAGTAACTAATAAAGTAATAATACCTTTTGAACATAGATTTACTGTAATTCTCCACTGTAATTTGGATCCGTGAACCTTTTGAACATTGATGAACTTTAATGTAATTTGGATCCGTAAGAGGTTCTCAATTATAAAGTCTCACGATAAACAAGAAAATAAATTATAGTATTTAAATTAATAAAGTTTTCAGATGTTGAAATACTGATCTCAAATATTTCAACATTTGAGAACCCTATCAATTTAGATATATATATTTTTTCTCTGTGAGAACCCCAAAGCTAAGAATCTATGCAATGAGTTAAGCATGCTCCATGCAACTCTTTTTTTTTTTTTGGGTCAAATCTCAATGCAACTCTATGGTGATGCACTGCAACTATAAATATTTTATACGAAATATGGAAAATAAACGTCATTATCGCGTCTTGTCGGAAAATACAGTGGGGAAGTTTAGAAATAGTAATTCTATCACGTGATGCTAACGCCATTAGTGGCGCTTGGTCGTCCCATCTCCGTTTATTTGATACTTCTTTGTTTCTTTTTTTTTGACTGATATTTGATACTTATTTTGTTAATACTAATAGATTCTCTATCAGTTTCGTATTATTATATTCCAATTAATACATGATTAAGCCGTTTATGTTGTTGGTCGATCAAATCATTCTCTTATTTGTAATTGTAAAACAACAACTTTATTATATATATCAGAGTCATGGTGCTGTTGGAGCCATGTGTATCTTCCACATGTTGAGAAGAAAAATGGGGTTTGGGACTTCATTATGATTAGGTTCTTTTAGTTTCAAAGCCCATTCATTACGTATGCTCCTTGTCTTCTTTGGCAATTTACCAATTGTCCAATTCAATCAATAATCTCAATTAGAGAACCCACCTAATAGTTTTTGTTCATTGTTTTCTGAATGGTCATATCGCATTGAAATACATCTGTCCCACTAGGGATGTTGTGATGGGCAAAATTACCCAACCGGATTTAGAGTACCCTATGGATAAAAATCCATTGTTAACATCCCTGGCTCCCACCATGGATTCGCAGTCGAGAAAAATACAGATGCCAGTTTTTGTATCATACTAGATGATACCACTACCCTAAGCAAATATTTACCCACCAAAACCCAATAATGTTGCTGCTGCTATATGTTGTACAACTGGCACTACCTAAGATTGTGTTTGTGTAGGTTACATTTTATGTCCAAATTTCGATATGTAGTTATGTACTAAAGTTATATTTCTGTATATTGTGTTCCAGACTCTTTTTTTTTTAATGTATGAAATTTGTCAAATGGGGTTGTACTAATCCAAGAAACTTTGATCGCCATTCGCCAATGTTGCTGGCTTTAGCTAGTCTTAGTGATATTTTTAAAAGCCATCTAAGCTAGAGGACCAGCTAATGACTTTGACATGTAAAAACTTGCGTGCAAATCAACATAACTTGTAAAGGTTATGTTGACGGATACTATATATAGTATGGCTAAAGATGTTGACATCAACATCTCAGAAAGTGGCTTTTGAGGTCAACTTTCTATTCATAGGAATAGTATGGCCTTGCTATATAATTTAAGCTCAAGGCCCTTTATGGAAAGGGACATTAGCTAAGAAAAGGTGTGGATGAATACTGCAAACAAAAAGATAACAAGCAAAAGGATACTTTGAAGAAGCAGTGACATACATGCACAAAGGAGTTCGATGCGTTTGATTCCACTCCCGATAAAGTTTTAGTGGAATTGCAATTGTGGGATTGGTAAAAGCATTAAGGCAAAGGGGGCACTTAAAGTCTAAGGTCACAATGTTCGTTCCAAATTGTATTCTTTTCTTTCTTCTTTCTTCCATATGAATATGATATCAAACTTTTTTGACTAATTGGTTGGCTCATAGTGTTCAAAAAAACTATGGATGTTGTTGGTTCTCTTCTTTCTTGGTTTGGATAATCAGCTCCGATATTAAATTTTAATTTAATTATGTGGTGAACAGACACGTTGGCATTAGAACTTGCGTTCTAGCAATGATATACATATAGATTTGTCTTCTGATCTTTATGTTGTCATTACTGAGAGGAGAATGTTCAAAAGTATTTTTAAAGTCTGTGGAATTTTTTTGGTTTAATTAAAGGTTTGTTAATACTTTTTGTTTATGCAAGAAAATCTTAATTTAAATACCAAAAAGTATTTTCTCAATTTTACAGGTTGATAAATTAAAAATTTTATAATAGATTTTTATCATAGTAACTATCAGACTAATTTTCTTAGAAAAATTAAAAGTTGTGCATTTAAATTCTTATAAAGCAAAAGAAACTATAGATTGTAAAATCGTCATTATAATAATTTTTATAATTAAAGATGGTAAAAAATAATTAAATAATAAATCCATGTTAAAAAGTTAGGAATGTTTATTAAAATAATTTATAATCACCAAAAGTATGGAAAATAACATTTTTTACCCCGTAGTAAATAAATATGATAGGGAAAGTTAAAATGTGTATAACATAAGTTCTACAGACATCTCTCATAAACAGATTTAAATCACAATCTCTAAGTGATCGAATCCCCAAATCCAGCAACCTTCTCGATTCGATTCGATCATCAATTCATCATCATGCTCTCGAATCATCTACACAACGGGATCGAATCCGATAGCCTCATCTGGTCTCGCGTCCCTGATTCCGACGATGCTTCCACCGACGGCGTTGGCTTACTCAGCTCCCCACGTGACGGTGGTGGCGGCGTTGATAGTCTCGACTACGAGGTTATCGAGAATTACGCTTACAGAGAAGAACAGGTTACTTGCTTACTCCTTCTATCATTTTGCTTCCTCTATCTGATGATTGATGATCTTTGATTCCTCTCGTTAGGCGCATCGAGGGAAGCTCTACGTTGGTTACTACGTTGCCGTTAAGTGGTTCTTCTCGTTACTCATCGGGATCGGTACTACTACTGCTACTTTACACCATCTTCTTTTCAGATCCATAGATTTTGTTTTTTTAAAAAAAATGATTGGTTGGTTGGTTGGTCTTAGGAACTGGATTGGCTGCTGTTTTCATCAATCTTTCGGTTGAGAATTTTGCTGGATGGAAGTTTGCTCTCACTTTTGCCATCATTCAGAAGTCTTACTTTGCTGGGTTTATTGTTTACCTTGTCATCAATCTAGTCTTGGTGTTTTCTTCTGCGTATATCATTACCCAGTTCGCTCCTGCTGCTGCTGGCTCTGGCATTCCTGAGATCAAGGGTTATCTCAATGGTACGTCAATTCTTTCTTACTTCTCCATTTGTTGTTAGAGTTTGTAGTTCAGACTAATGTTTATGGGATGGGATTGTGCAGGAATTGATATTCCTGGTACCTTGCTCTTTAGAACCCTTATCGGAAAGGTGCGTTATTTTAGTGTGGAATGTTATGTTATCTTCAAAGTTTACTTTTTTTAATTTCTATGTTGAAGAAACTTTTTCATAGTTTGTTCTCTCATAGATATTTGGAAGCATTGGTTCTGTTGGAGGTGGCTTAGCTTTGGGGAAAGAGGGTCCCCTTGTACATACAGGTGCTTGCATTGCATCGTTGCTTGGTCAGGTGAGCATCTGGGTTTTCTTTTGATCAGGCTTTGTAGATGATAATTCAATGTTGCTTGTTAATTGTTCCTCTATTCTCCAGTATTCCTTAGGAAACTAATATTATACTTTCCTTTTGCATCTGTTGTTTCAGGGTGGATCTACGAAATACCATTTTAATTCTAGATGGCCTCAACTTTTTAAGAGTGACAGAGATCGTCGTGATCTTGTAAGTCGCGATGCTTCTTGTGAAGAATGCTGTCTGATTTCTTTTTGTTTTAGATTAGGTCCGAATTTCTTGAGAGATCTTATTCCTTTTCTTTGCGATGCCTTGAAAGGTCACTTGTGGATGTGCAGCTGGAGTTGCTGCGGCTTTTAGAGCTCCAGTTGGTGGAGTGTTATTTGCATTAGAGGAGGTCACATCATGGTAGGTTCCTTCCCTCATCCTATGTTCAGCAGCTGAAATTATTCGTTTCTGAGAAACAACCATTTGAGGAACTTCTGCTGTCTATTCCCTTGTTTCCTTAGCAACTGGTGTCACTTGACAGCAGCGCATTTATCCTTAGGATGCCTTAGCTAGTGGGCATCTGGGATGCTATGCTGTCTGTCCATCTAGTTTAATTTGCATGTGCTATTGAAGGTGGAGAAGTCAACTTATGTGGCGTGTCTTTTTCACTTCTGCTATCGTGGCTGTTGTGGTGCGTACTGCCATGGGATGGTGCAAGAGTGGAATATGTGGACACTTTGGTGGAGGTGGTTTCATTATATGGGATGTATCAGAGTAAGGTTCTAGCTTCAGTGATCACTTACATTGTGCAAAGCTAAAAGTGCTAGAATTGACTTGCCACTTCTCTTTCCTTCGTTTAGTGGTCAAGATGACTACTACTTCAAGGAGCTACTGCCAATGGCTGTAATTGGAGTTATCGGAGGCCTGCTTGGTAAGGTTTTTTCTTTTCCTGCTGCAATCTTGGTTCCGTTTATGTTCCTCTAACTGTTACGTTTCTCATGCCATTTTCCTCCAGGGGCATTATTTAACCAACTTACATACTATATGACATCTTGGCGTCGAAATTATTTGCACAAGAAAGGAAATCGAGTGAAGGTAAAGCTTCACAAGAAATTCTACATTTATTTGGTTATGTTCATCTTTTGAAGATTGATTGTCTCGTTTCTGAACTTAAGTAACTGCTACATATTTGAATATGCAGATATATGAAGCATGCATCATCTCTTGCTTAACTTCAGCAATCTCGTTTGGGCTGCCACTCCTAAGGAAATGCAGTCCATGCCCTGAAACAGTTCCTGACTCTGGTATTGAATGTCCACGGCCTCCTGGAATGTATGGGAATTACGTAAATGTAAGACATTGTTATAGATAGATGTGTATCTTTGAGATCTGCTATGATGATATTCACCCATCATATAACTGTTTCTCCGATGGCAAAAATGTCCGGCCATAAACTTACAAGTTTTGCTAACTACACCTAGTGAAATTTGAACACTCTTGTTAGATGCGTATGTGGAATTCATGTGATGGTGTCTACTAGGA
Source organism: Brassica nigra (assembly GCA_016432835.1). Lineage (NCBI taxonomy): Eukaryota > Viridiplantae > Streptophyta > Magnoliopsida > Brassicales > Brassicaceae > Brassica > Brassica nigra. Next base: position 5,321,634 of record CM028247.1, on the reverse strand, counting down.
AAACTAAATAATCAGGCCCCAGGACTTTAGCAATGACATTCATTGCCTAGCTTTTTGACTCTCCTGGCATTTCAGCCTTTTAACACAGCCGCATTCTTGTTGCTTATTTTTTTCGTTTCCATCATTACAGTTCTACTGCAAGACGGATAACGAATACAATGATCTCGCCACAATTTTCTTCAACACTCAGGTCTTTTATTGTAAAAGATTTTCAATATTGTTTCTAATTTTGACTTTGCTTTACTTTTAGGCCCGACTGTTACAATTTAAAACTTTTGCTTTTCTTTCTGGCTACAGGATGATGCTATAAGGAATTTGTTCAGCGCAAAAACAATGCGAGAATTCAGTGCTCAGAGTCTACTGACTTTCTTGGTATGAAATGCTTCTGCTTGGTTGGTTTTAAAAAGTTCTTCAACCTGGTCGTATGCCCTTAATTTGGTATATAGAGTTTGAGATTTAATTGAATCATGTGCATGTTATCAACATGATAAGGAACATTCTTATTTGATTTTTAATATCGTTCCATCTCTTTATCTATTGGAACATCATTCTATTTGTTTATTCTTCTGATTTATTGGTCTCTTTCTGTTTTAATATGTACAGGCTATGTTTTATACATTGGCAGTGGTGACATTTGGCACTGCTGTTCCCGCCGGCCAGTTTGTCCCTGGAATAATGATAGGATCAACTTATGGACGCCTAGTAGGCATGTTTGTTGTCAGGTTTTACAAGAAGCTCAACATTGAAGAGGGAACGTGAGTCTCTCTGTTTTTCCCGTTGTTGATCTTACCTCTTCATTTTTTCAGTTTGTTGTTTAAACTTTAGGCCTTTGAACCTTTAGTTATGCTTTGCTGGGAGCTGCTTCATTTCTTGGAGGCTCGATGCGGATGACTGTATCTTTATGTGTTATCATGGTTGAAATCACAAACAACCTGAAACTTCTGCCTCTTATAATGTTGGTTCTTCTCGTTTCAAAGGTATGAGTTACCAACAATGATCATTTGCCTTAGTTCTTAAATACATGTTTTAATTTGTTCTGTTCCTAGGCCGTAGGTGATGCTTTCAATGAGGGATTGTATGAAGTACAAGCACGCCTGAAGGGCATTCCGTTACTGGAGTCGAGACCCAAGAATCATATGCGGCAAATGATAGCAAAGGAAGCATGTCAAAGTCAGAAGGTTGTTATGATTTCTCTCCGTCATCAAAGACAGAACTATGTTCCATCATCAGCCAACCACGATGGTCTTATATTATGTTAACTTCTTTTTTTTTTCTTTCTTTGAAGGTAATTTCTTTACCTCGAGTTATCAGGGTTGCAGATGTCGCTTCAATTTTGCGCAGCAACAAACACAATGGATTTCCGGTAAGTGTTACTTTCTCCCACACAGGTTTGACTCGTTATTGCTTAGTCCTCTGTACTTGACGGTTTTGCTTTTTGACACTGTACCAGGTGATCGACCACACAAGAAGTGGTGAAACACTTGTCATTGGGTTAGTTCTTCGGAGGTACGTGATTGTACATTTGTCCATCAACTGCAAAAAGGTGTTGTTTTTGAAGAAATGTATAATTCTGGGTTTTTTTTTTTCACGATGCAGTCACTTGCTTGTTCTACTTCAATCTAAGGTGGATTTTCAACATAGTCCTTTGCCTTGTGATCCAAGTGCCAGACCGATCAGGTAAACTAACGTTACACCCTTTTCTTTTCCACTCTCTTCGGAAGGTATCATATTTTGTCTGATAAATAAATTGATTATGCAATCTCCAGGCACAGATTTAGCGAGTTTGCTAAACCTGTTTCATCTAAAGGGTTATGCATAGATGATATACATCTAACTTCAGATGATTTAGAGATGTACATAGATCTTGCTCCATTTTTGAATCCGTCTCCATACGTTGTTCCTGAAGACATGTCGTTGACAAAGGTGAGTATAAGCACTGGTTATATTTTTTACCCATACTCGAATATCCATCATCATTGGTTGAGAGAATTTGATCCGTCTGAAACAGGTATACAACCTTTTCCGACAACTTGGATTGAGACATCTATTTGTTGTTCCCCGTCCTTCCCGTGTGATAGGCTTGATCACAAGAAAGGATTTGCTGATTGAGGTATCAATTCTTTTACACTAGTAGAGAGTTAGTTCTGGACAATATTCCATTAGGAATAACATTAATGATGTTGCTGATCTTGTTATGCAGGAAAACGGGGAATCATCAGCTGTTGAACTCCAACAGTCAACTAGTGTAAGGTCTCTATCTTGCTGCTATTCTCGTGTCTAATGATAATCTCACAAAGGCCTTGGGAGTCTCTCGAGTCTGGTGTTGTGATCCTTTAGTCTAAACCCTCGTTTAAGACATTCAAGTTTTACAGTGTAGTTTAGTGTCTTTACCCTTTAACCAGAACGCTTATTATCACTCATTGTTTTTTCATTGCAGAGGTCGGTACAGTGAGACAGCAACGCGGACGGATGCTGCACGTCCGCTTCTAGACGATCTTTTAGGCTAGATAAAACAGTCAAACGTATACAAGCATTTGAAGCTGGTTAAGTAAGATCTTTACTTGGACTAGTGATTAGTCCCACACTACGAAACGACATGCTTTTCCTCCGTTTTGAATTTGAGGAGCTTTGCCTCAAAACCAGGCTGAAGGATGTATGATCATATCTCGTGAGCTGGAAATTGTGTTAACAGTCTCATTGGCTGTTCACAGAGAGTAGAGAGATATATATATAATGAGATTGATATGTTGTAATTGTGCAAACTTTGATTATTTCTTGGTCATTGTAAAATAATCTAGCCGTTGACGTATTCCTGAAACCCATATCGGAAAAAACAAGAAATAATACGCGTTGAGCTCACTGGTGATCTGATCTACACACTCTAGAAATTCGACAATTCAGTGTAATAGTAGCCAAGGCTAGCTAGAATACATATTCGAAAATACTATTGTGAACTTTGATCAGTAATCAAGATAAATTTTATTTTATTTTTTTATTTTTGTCTAAATTATTAAAATTTTATTTTTAATACTATTATCAAACAAAAAAGAAGACAAGGGAGGAGTTATAACTCATAAAAACACACTATGATACCACCGAGCAAACGGAAGCAACATATCCACGCTGATTGTGCCTTTGGAATTTGGATAAAACCAAATCCAGACGTTTTAAACCAGTTCTCATATATGGTAACAATATGACAGCGATGTGCTGACTGTAAGAATCCCTCCCAAAGAGTCAAAAAAGGGAACATTGATCCAAATTTATTTGACCATATATTCAATTCTTGCACATTCCATTCTCAGACATCATCCGTATCTTTTTTTTCTGTATAAGTATATGAACTGTTCTTGGTCTCATGAATAAGTAAAGATCTCTCTCTCTGCTCGTCTCTCCTTCCTTAACACGACGGAGAAGCACAAACACACACAAACATTTAGAGAGATCAAGAGGTTTAAACAATGGCTGGTGGGTTTATAGCATCTAGTGGTGATTCGCCGGCCTTTCAGGCGAAGATGACTGTTTACGTCTTCATCTGTGTCGTTATTGCCGCTTTTGCTGGTTTGATCTTTGGTTATGATATCGGAATCTCTGGTACGGTTCTCTTCTCTTTCAATATCGTTTGTTCCTTTTTTTTTTCACGTTACTTATAGATCAAGAGATGTTCATTTTAGATCATATACGTATCATATTATATTAGAATGAGTCTAAAGATATCTCTATATGTATATATACATCTTAGATGTGTTTCAAAAAAACATCTTAGATTGAAATCATGCGGTCAATATTAGTGAATCAGACCATAGTATATATGTAACCAGACCATAGTTAACCCGCAGTTCGATTCCCGTTGGCTACCGGGCAATGGGGATTAAAAACTGTTGGCATCGCCAGGGTCCACTCGTTAGTTTCGGCCAATGGATACTGTGATTAATTCAAAAAAAAATAAAATATATGTAATCTTGGTTCTTTAACTAGCTCACCTGACGACTAATGGTACTCATGGCCGGTCCGATGTAAATGGTGACTTAAAACCTTAACATGATGGCATTAGCCATTTTCTTAGTCTGCTTGCCCTCTTTCTTGATCGTTCTTGATATGGTACTAATGTTAAACAACAACAGGTGGGGTAACGGCAATGGACGATTTCTTGATGAAGTTTTTTCCAGCTGTGTACGAGAGGAAGAAGCTAGCACACGAGGATAACTACTGCAAGTACGACAACCAGTTCTTGCAGCTCTTCACCTCTTCTCTTTACCTCGCGGCACTCGTGGCCAGCTTCTTTGCCTCTGCCACGTGCTCTAAGCTCGGCAGGAAACCCACTATGCAGTTAGCTTCCATCTTCTTCTTGATCGGCGTTGGCCTTGCCTCCGGAGCTGCTAACATGTTCATGTTGATCATGGGCAGAATCTTGCTCGGCTTTGGCGTTGGCTTTGGTAATCAGGTACAAAAGTTACCCTACTAAACCAATAATATAAAAGACCAAACAAAACAACATCGGTATTAATAATGTTGATATTATATTTATTCTTAGCTGGTCCAGAAATTTAGAGGATATAGACAATTTATTAAAATATTAAATAAAATGTTTGTAACAATGTGGACCATAAGCTTTTCACTTACATTGGCTCAGAAACCAGCTAGGTATATATATATATATAGCCGTTAGATTATAAACTATACTTGGTTTTACTCCGTTTGTTTGTTCTTTTTACTTTTGTTTTTACTCCGTTTTGGACATAGTGTTTGTATGAGACTGTGTTTTAAGACTTTATTTGTCGGAATATATTTGTAGGCCGTACCGCTTTTCTTATCAGAGATAGCTCCAGCGAAGCTTCGTGGAGGTCTCAACATTGTGTTCCAACTAATGATTACAATAGGAATCCTTATCGCCAGCGTCGTCAACTACTTCACCTCTTCTATTCACCCTTACGGATGGCGACTCGCCCTCGGTGGCGCGGGGGTTCCTGCCCTCTTTCTCTTCTTCGGATCACTTCTCATCTGCGAAACACCGACGAGTCTCATCGAGCGGAACAAGTTCGAGCAAGGCAAAGCAACGCTCAAGAAGATCAGAGGCGTCGAAGATGTTGATGAGGAGTATCAATCACTCGTCCAAGCTTGTGTGTTCGCGAGTCAAGTCAAGGATCCTTACAGGAGGCTGATGAAGCGCGAGAGCCGACCGCCTCTTGTCATCGGAATGTTGCTCCAGCTGTTCCAACAGTTCACTGGAATCAATGCCATCATGTTTTATGCCCCGGTTTTGTTTCAGACCGTGGGGTTTGGAAATGATGCAGCTTTGCTTTCGGCTGTTATTACAGGATCTGTCAATGTTCTCAGCACTCTTGTAGGGATTTACTTAGTCGACAGAACCGGTCGGAGATTTCTTTTGATCCAAGCTGCAGTCCAAATGCTCATTTGCCAGGTATTTTGATTTCTTATTCCCCAAGGAAATAGAAATTTAGTTGACTTAAGAGTTTGAGTTTCTTGTGGCGCAAGCAATACTCCTGAACTTACATTTTTTTTCAAACAGTCTGTCATTGGAATCATTCTAACCAAGGACCTAGGTGTTACGGGTACGTTAGGTAAGCGAGAAGCAATTGTAGTGGTCATCTTGGTGTGTGTTTACGTGATGGGTTTCGCTTGGTCATGGGGGCCATTAGGATGGCTAATCCCTAGCGAGACCTTTCCCTTGGAGACACGAACCCAAGGGTACGCATTGGCGGTATCGTGCAACATGTTCTTCACGTTCGTGATCGCTCAGGCCTTCCTATCAATGCTTTGTTTTATGAAGTCAACGATATTCTTCTTCTTCAGTGCTTGGATCGTTAAGATGGGACTCTTTGCTTTGTTCTTCGTGCCAGAGACTAAAGGTGTCTCGATTGATGACATTAGGGATACCGTTTGGAAGCAGCATTGGTACTGGAAGAGGTTTATGCTTAAATGAGCATGATGTGAAGAAAAGAACAGCTTGAGCTTTCTGATCAATCAGACTTTATTTCTCTTTTATATGTTTTTGCTTTTCAAATGGAGAACAATGTACACCGTACTAAGAAACAAATTTGTTGATTCTTGTTTTATACTTGATTGATAATGCTTTTCATGTTTGGTATCTTTAATGAAAACTCCATGATTCTACAGTTTTAAGTGTGTTAACTTGTTAACCACTTGATGCGGAGAAAAGTATAGTGTCCATAACTTGGGTTTGATCGAGACTTGGGTTTGTATCAATAGTAATCACACCACTCTTTACAAGGAAACGGCTTAATCATTTATAATCACATCTTCATGAATTTGGGATTGAACGTGGGAGTTGTTTTGTTTTTTTCCTATATTAAAGTTGATTGATATGATATACAATAACATATGAATATTTATGAATTCTTCAATAATAGTGATAATACCTTTGACATTGAGTCGATCGTGCAAGTATGCAAGTATCTTGCGTAAAACGTTTTGCCAAAAAGTTCAATCACATTGAACATTTTGCCACCCACTATCTTCCACAAATTCTTTTTTTTTTTGAGAAAACTATCTTCCACAAATTCTTACACTTGGAAAATCATAAAATATATAATAACCAAATCGGATGTGATCCAATGCACATTCAAATACACAAAAATAATAATAATTAATATAACAAAAATAAAACTATCTCCTCCCACGATTTGGTTTCGACTATTTGATCATTAGATTATCTTATGAAATATTCAACTAAAATCTTGAGATCCTTTAGTTTAATGCTTTCTTCAATTCTCTACCTGTCACCATACCATTTTTCTTGTAAAAAGAAAAAGAAAATCATCCCTTGTGTAAAGCTTTATCAATTTTCTAAAATAAATTTCCAACTTTCAACCAAAACAAACAAAAAGAAACGTGTAGAAATATTTTTTTTTCACGATGAAACCACTTTCACTATTTTATATTAGTAACTAACTCAATAAGTATCATGGTGCATCTGTCTATATAAATGTATCGATATAGCAAAACAATTAACCATCAAAATATGGATAGTCTAAAAAGGAGTTTGGGTTTCATATCTCTTGCTTTTCTCTTCATTACTTGCGCTTCTGCTGAGTTCCTCATTCAGCAGGTTTACTTTTTGTCTTTACTTTTTTCTTTTGTCTGTTTGTTTTAACGTATTTTCTCATAGATTACCATAAGTAGGTCTTAACAATAAAAAAAAACATATCCAGGTCACAGAAGGCAGAGGAACAGAGAGCAACAGTTCTTACAGTCTCGATGCAAATCTTGGTAATCTTGTTGTCTGAAAGCTTTTTCCTTTGTGCTTTTTTCATGAACATTTTGAAACCAAGTTCTTGATTTCTATTGGAATTATATGGAGATTTATTTGTTATGGGTATTAATCTTGAATATTGTGTAAAAATATAAGTTTAATTGCTCGTCAAAAGTTGTAAGAAATTTGTATCAATCTTAATTGGCAATTTTTTTTGAGTTGCAAGTTCAAGAAATTCATAACTTTTTTACAGGAGTAACGAGAGTGTGGAGAGATGACCGACCATCAAGTAAGATAGTGCCAATAGCAGGCTACTCCGTGATTAAGGGGAGAGGCGAACCCTACGAATCCTCTGTTTTCGAGGCTGCTGGTTACAAATGGTAAAACATCTTAACGTTTTTTTCATTTATTCAACTTATTTATTAACTGGCAAAACAAAGAACTTATTTATTAATTAATATTTATTTCGATGACAAAAAAAATACCAGGAGGTTGGTTTTGTACGTGACTGGTAATAAAAACGATGGTGGAAATGGCTATATATCACTATACGTCTATACGTGAGGATGGAAGAGACCGAATCGCTTCCACGTGGTTGGGAAGTCAATGTTGATCTCAAACTCTTTGTACACAACCCGAAGCAACGCAAGTACTTGACTGTCACAGGTTTATTTTCATCATCCATTCGATTTTTTTTCTTTACTGTAGAGATTAGTCTATAAGCTGAGTTTGATTGTAATTGTGGACTATTGTAGATGGAGCAGTGAACCGATTCAATGCAGCGAAGAAAGAGTGGGGCTTCGGACAGTTGATTTCTCTTGCAACATTCGAAAACACAAACCAAGGATACATTGTGCAGGACACATGTTCTTTCGGGGCTGAGATCCTCATCGTTAAACCAGCTAAACAACAAGAGAAAGTAACATTCATATCAAACCCACCAAACAATGTTTTCACTTGGAAGATTCTTCGTTTCTCCAACTTAGAAGATAAATTCTACTACTCTGCTGATTTTCTCGTTGGAGACCGTTACTGGTTAGTACTTTATTCATTCCTCAGCATATTATATAGTTTCTTATTTGAATTCCGCAGTGGCCAAGTGTAATAAATAATAATGGTTTTTGGTTAATGTATAATTAGGAGATTAGGGTTTAACCCGAAAGGGAATGGAGGAGGAAGACCACATGCACTTCCAATATACTTATATGCTCAAGGCTTTAGGCCAAACGCAGTTGCTACAAACACTTGGGGTGCGGTTAATCTGCGGTTAAAGAACCAACGTAGCTCCAACCACAGGCAACTATATTGTAAGAAGACCAAACCAATAAAAGAAAAGTTTTATCTTTTTTTTTTTTGGACACGAGAATGAAATTAATAGTTTTTTTTCATTTTTTTTTTCAGCTGCAGCTTGGTATCCGATTCGAAGCGGTTATGGTGTGGGAGTGAACAATATCATATTGATGGCAGATCTAAAGGATACATCAAAAGGGTATTTGGTGAATGATGCAATTATCTTTGAAGCTGAAATGGTTAAGGTTTCTGTGACCAACATCGTCCCTGTCTAGTGATCTCTACTTGTTTGTCATCGATCAAACAACCTTATGAATAAAGAGACGTTTGTTATGTGTTGTTATAAGATGAAGTTGTTAATCATTGTGATGTAATCTTTATTCTGTTCTTTGAGTTTGTTTTCTGCTTTGTTATCAATGAAATAAAACTCTTGTTTTGAACTTTACTGAAAAATCTCACATGGTTTTAAAAAACCCAACACTAATATATACATATTTTGAGTCAATTCATTCATTACTGATTTTGAGTTAAAACAGTCGAAACATCTAGATATTGGTCTTCACAAACCACACTCGTCCAGTGCGTGAATGTGATCTTTGATTTTGGCGTATGGGTTCTCCTGCAGAACCGGTTATGGATCTTCAAAGGCCACAAGATAAGGAAAAAGGAAAAAAAAGAAGTTAATGCTTGTTTGGCATTGAGCAACATGGACAAAAAGTTCCAGAATATTACAAAAAAAAAAAAAAAAAAAAAAGGCCGTATCAGTAAATATATCATAAGAGAGGACAGATAAAAAATACTAGAAGGTTATCTGTTAGAAAATACCAAAAGGCTATCTGAATCAAAGAAAACAAACACAATACACTCACAAAGAAGACAATAGTCTTATGATGATAGTATGCATTCTAATAAGAGGTTGGAAAGAGGCTAGTGATTCCGCAGAAATCAAAGATTGAAATTGTACACCGTCTATGCGACAGAAGCTCCTCAAGAGCATTAGACAATTTCTAAAATTGATGCCTTCTCGTTTGTGTACGAGTCATTTTCTCATTATTTGAAAAAAAAAGGAATAATTAGTGAGAACGGCTGATCGAAGATCCAAAAATTAGTGGACAAATTACTAAACCATGAACTCGAACCTTTAAACTGTTTGGTTCTTCTTAAATTAGGGGACAAATTACTAAACCACGAATTCGAACCTTAAAACATAAGAAATTGACTTCTCAAATTTTTTAGACATTATTTAAAAATTGATTTGCCACATGATCTCTCTACAATCACTTTCATAAAAAAACTGTGACATGTCTATTTAATGACATGACTTATGGTTAAATATGATATGAACAATTACATTAATTATTGCTTTATATTTTTGGTAAATTTTATAGAATATAGTGATAACTCACACATATATTTAATGATGATTTATACTTTTGGTAAAAATTTTAGAATAAGGTAATAACTCACATAACATCATTAAAATAAATATATTTAAATATGTCATTACAAATTTTGAAATATTATTTAATTGTATTTTTAGAATTATAAAAATTTTATTACTAAATATTTTAAATGTTCTACATTTTTAAAAAAATTATAAATTATAATCATAAAATCATTAGTTTCTTTTATATATCTACAAATTTTATGAATACTTTTAATATTAATCTGTGACAACTATACAATTTTATATCAATCTGTATTAATTTTATGCAAGTTGATTTAATATATTTAACTAAAATAAATAGATAAAAAATATTTAAGATTATAATTTTAAATGTATATATATATTCTTAAATATAATTTAAAATAAATCAGTGAAAGTTGGTTTTACATAAACAGTGACCACACCGACTCTACAAGAAAACCGTTAAACCTTTTTTTTTGAACTTAGAAAACCGTTAAACCTTGCTAATCACATCTTTCTTTTTTAACAGTTCCCATATAAAAGCTGAATGATATGAAAGTAATGTAAATTAATATAGGAACATTTATGAATTATTCATTGATACTAAGAGACTCTCCAACAATATACTAAATTTGGTGCCGAGATTAAACCAATATAATTTAGTGTCATAACAATAATATCTAGTTTTACATCAAAAATAATATTATATATTATTTTATGTGTTCAATTTCAGTATTTTATATTATATTATATATATATATTATATTTTTATCATTTATAATAAATAAATAGTTATTTTATCAAATTTAGATTATTATTTGCAAGTGATAAATGATAATAGTCATTTGATGACAAAAGATAATAGTCATTTAGTGATTTATTTTAAAAATATATTTTTAGTTATGTGAAAATAAATTAAAAAATAATATAATATATTTATGTTAATTACAAATTTGATAGTAAATGAACTATATTATTAAATGAAACATAATAAAATATGTATTTTAAAAATTTGGTGTGATAGATAATGTTATATCAAATGTAATGTAACATTATTTATATTACCTAAAATTTGGTGGGACCTTGTCAATTTTAATGACTTGTTGAAGATGAAATTATACCAAGTTTGATGATTTAGTATCTTGTTTGAGATGACATAACTTCAACACTGAGTTAATCATGCAATTGTTTAAGGTTCTAACTAGTTGAAATGCAGTGGTTAGGGATGTGGTTGCGGGAGTTTTCGGATGTGGATGACTATGATTTCTAGTGTTATTAAGCTATATGTATGATTGGTACATCAGTTAGAAATTGGTACGTTTACGGAATATTTATAACTAGTTGATTACGAGATACTGCAACGATTTAATAATAAATAACCAATATTAACACATAACATTATAAAAATATTAAAGATGTACTTTTATGATAAAAATAATAATTATTAATATAATATAATTAATAATAATATTATGTTCACTTTTATTTTATTTTATTTTGGATGAAAGTTATAATTGAATATTAGAAATTTTGAAAAAATATTTTGTTTCGTTTGTATATGTATATATCTTTATATATTATATATTAATGTTTAAAATTTAGTGAATATTCTTGATTTAAAGTTTTTATAAAATATTGTGATACTTCTGGTGAATTTAAATTTAAATTTAAATATAAAAATATATTTTTTTATTAATAATATTTCAAATTAAAATTAAATTGCTTAGAATTTTTTTTATATTTATTTTTTCATTTGCAGTCGTCCATAACCGCACATGATATCGTAAATCAGCTTTGATTTATAAAAAAATTGAAGCGATTTCAAACAATTTATAAGTTTTTTATAATTGTTGTAAAATGTTAATAATTGTTATAAATATAGGTGGTAATCCAATCATACTCTAAGAATATCTCTAATGATACTCTATAATTTTCTCTATATCTAACTCTAAAATAGAGTAATGATATAAAAAAAAGAGTGAAAGATAGACGAAATTATAAAGTATCATTGGAAGTGGTCTAATTATCTTGCCTAAAACGTGCTGCCAAAAAAATTATTCATATTTTAAACTGTTGTCACCGAGTACATCTAGATCGTTCTTGGCACATTCCAATAAGTTAAAATAATAATAATTAATTTAACAAAAACAATAATATCTCTCTGGACGATTTCGTTTCGATTATTTTATCATTAAATTATCATATGAAGATATTCAGCTGAAATTCAATCTCCGAACTTGAATATCCAACTAACATTCAACCTAAATTCATTCCGATATGTAAAAAAAACATCTAAAGAAATCTTATAACGAGGTACTTTGGATAAATCGAAAATAATCTAAATGGATATCTTGAAAATATCCAAAAATTTATAATATTTATTTATAGAAAAATTAGAAAATAAATCTAACTATATATATTTAAAATTGGAATTAATATCCAAATAAAATTTTTAAAATCTAAGTAAATAATTTAAATATTTGATTTCATGTTTTTTTGTATTTAATGTTACATTATTCAATTTATATAATCTTTGTAAATATTTCTTTTTGTTTTTAAATAAATATATGATCCCTATTTAATAAGTGCTTAGAGTAAAAATATTTGACCCGATCATAGATCGAAATATAGTAAAACTGGAATGGATCTTGGAGTTTAGTACTAATCATTCGAATTTCCAGAGAAATTAAACTAGATCCGAACATAATCTTGAACTCCTATGCCTAATCTCAAATAAATATATTGTTGGTTTACAAAAAAAAGAAAAAGGAATTGTTCTATTTGGTAAAAGTATTAAAGATAGAAATATATTTTTCCACGAGGAACAACGTTTACAATTTTATATTTGCAACTAACTCAACAAGCACCATGATGCACCAGTCTATATAATGTAAAGCTTAACCAAAACCAATAACCATCAGATCTCAAAAATGGATAGTCAAAAAAGGAGTTTGGGTTTCATATCTCTTGCTTTTCTCTTCATCACCTGCTCTTCCGCTGAGTTCCTCATTCGACAGGTTTACTTTTAGTGTTTTCGTTCTTTTGTCTGTTTGTTTTGAAGTATTCTCTCATCGACTACCATATCCATAAGTAGGTTTTAACAATAAGAAAACAAATTATCCAGGTCACAGAAGGCAGAGGAACAGAGAACAACAGTTCTTACGATCTCCGGGCGAATCTTGGTAAGCTTGTTGTCTCATGAAGCTCATTTTCTTTTGGTTTTCTTGGTGAAACATTGAAACTCAGTTCTTGAACTTTTCCTGGAAATTTTTTGTTGTTTACAGGAGTGACAAGAGTGTTGAGAGAAGAGCGACCATCGAGTAAGATAGTGACTATAGCAGGCTACTCCGTGATTAAGGAGAGAACCGAAGTCTACGAATCCTCTGTTTTCGGAGCTGCTAGTTACAAATGGTAAATGATCTTAACGGCTTTTCTTTTCATTTATTCAACGTATTTATTAATAAGAATATTTTTATGACAAAAAAAAAACAGGAGGTTGGTTATGTACATGAATGGTAATAAAAACGACGGTGGAAATGGCTATATATCACTTTACGTGAGGATGGAAGAGACCGAATCGCTTCCATATGGTTGGGAAGTCAACGTTGATCTCAAACTCTTCGTCCACAATCCAAAGCAACACAAGTACTTGGCTGTCACAGGTATATTTTCATCATTCATCCTCCATTTGTTTTCATACTACTAGATACATCTTTTTCTTTTTACATCAAAAAGTCTTATATTAATCAAACTTCTTGTGGTCTAAAAAAAAACTAAATAGCAATAAAACAACCAATGAAAAACAACTTTCCATTAGATGATAAAGATTTGACTGTAAGCCGAGTTTGATTATACTTGTGGACTATTGCAGATGGAGCAGTCAAGAGATTCAGCGCAGCGAAAAAAGAGTGGGGATTTGGACAGTTGATTGCTCTTTCAACGTTCCAAAACACGAACGAGGGGTACATTGTGCAGGACACTTGTTCTTTTGGTGCTGAGATCCTCATTGTTAAACCGGCCGAGCAACAAGAGAAAGTTACATTCATATCAAACCCACCAAACAATATTTTCACTTGGAAGATTCTTCGTTTCTCTACCTTGGAAGATAAATTCTACTATTCTGATGATTTTCTCGTTGGAGACCGTTACTGGTTAGTACTTTATATAGTTGCATATTTGAATTCCTTTAATAACGGTTTTTGGTTAATGTATATTCAGGAGATTAGGATTCAACCCCAAAGGAGATGGAGATGGCAGACCACATGCACTTCCAATCTACTTATATGCTCAAGGCTTTAGGCCAAACGCAGTTGTTACAAACACTTGGGGAGCGGTTAATCTAAGATTAAAGAACCAACGCAGCTCCAACCACAGGCAACTATATTGTAAGAAGACTAAACCAATAAAATAATTTCTTTTTTTAATTTCAAGAAAAATCGGTGAATGAAATTAATAATTTTTTTCTTTATTTCAGCTGCAGCTTGGTACCCGATTCGAAGCGATTATGGTGTGGGAGTGAACAACATCATATTGCAGAAAGATTTAAAGGATACATCCAAAGGGTATTTGGTGAATGATGCAATTGTCTTTGAAGCTGAATTGGTTAAGGTCTCCGTGACCAACATCGTCCCCGTCTAGTGATCTCCCTACTTCTTTGTTATCGATCAAAACTTTATGAATAAAGAGATGTGTGTTGTAACAAGATGAAGTTGTTGATCCTTGTGATGTAATCGTCATTTCTGTTCTTTGAGTTTGTTTTCTGCTTTGTTATCACTGAAATAAAACTCTCTTGCTTTTAACTTTTCTGAAAGATGTTTGATAACGTCAACCTATTCGAAAACATTATAATTAGGTTTAATTTTAAATAAACTGAACCAACATCTAGGCTTGAACCTCTTAGGAAAAAGTCATGAAGAATATATTTAAATCATGTGCGTATTTTTCTTACACATCTGTTGAACTATTTTAAAACCTCAACCATATATATGGAGATCCGGTTTAACAGTGATGTAGCAAGTCACTAGGCTAATATGTTTAAGGGTCCAAGTACTGAATGTATATACATAGTGGAATTGTTTTTTCTTATATCTATCTGGTGTATTGTTAATCACCTGTTGTTAATTACTCTTCTTGCCGGTTACATCTTGGTCATCCATGAACCTAGCCCAGAACCAGTGCTTTTTCCACACTCTCTCCCTCATCTCCTCGATAGGTGCGTTCTTGGTTTCAGGAAGGAGGAACATAACAAACAGAGTCATGACCAAGACCCACAGAGAAAAGAAGACGAATATCCCAAACTTGAAAGGACACAGCATCAAGAGGAAAGCCTGAGCTATAATGAATGTGAAGAGCAAGTTGATGCAGATCGTCACGTACACTCTATCCCGCGGAATGTGTCTCAAGAGGGAAACTCTCACTAGGGATTAGCCAACCGAGTGGTCCCCAAGACCAGGCGAAAGCAGCTACATAGGTGCAGATCATCACCACAACGGCACAACCAGAACCACAAACCCTTTGGAAAGGTTATTAGAGTGGTCTGTGACTTTGATGGCGAGGACAATGGCGATCACGAGTTGAGAAAAGAACATTTGGACTCCAGCTTCAAGAAGAAGAACACGACGACCGACTTTATCAACAAAGTAGATAGAGACTAGAGTGGAGGGGACGTTGACTGCACCGGTGAGTACAGCAGAGTAGAGAGACGCGTCACTGACAAAGCCTAAAGTGCTGAAAAGAACATGCAGGAGCATAGAACATAATGGCGTTGATTCCAGTGCATTGCTGGAAAATCTGCAATTTAGCATTACTCTACCATTTTATCCTAAACCCCAAAAATCAAACCAGAAAAATCGTAATCAAATCAAGAAACGAATCGATACCCGAGAACATAAAATACCATTATATTAAAATAGAATTATATTTTCTTTACCATGACTTACATTTGATTATAATTTTCTATTGCCAGTAAAGAGTATGTTTGAGGACATCCACTGATCTCCCAATATTTAATTATTTTGATACTTTCGACTAAAATAATTAAAATAGATTTATATTTGATTTTAATTTTATATTGTAAGTAAGAGTATGATTTAAAGACCTCACTGATCTCCTAATATTTTAATTATTTTGATACTTTCGACTTAATTAAGGTAAACCAACACATGCTAATTCAAAATACTAAATATTTTACAACATTATAGTTGAAATTTCGTGCCACGGTTATCATGTGCTCATGCATGAAAGTAAACATTATCCACTTGACAGACACTTAACATTGTTTTACATAAAAAGTGTGTTTTGCTTCTCTTTTTTTAGAATAATAATGTAATTATAAATGTGTTTTACTTTTCAAACATCATTATCTTGTTAAATTGGAGTTAAGGTCTCAAGGATTCTAATTTGATAAAATATCAAATAAAGGAAGCAAATAGTAAAACGTGACGCTCATTTTAGAAGAAAAAAAAAAGATAAGAAAAGAATACGCTAACAAATTAGAAAAGCTCATCTCAGTGTCATTGCAGTATTAGAAGATATATCGAAGGGAAAGATAAATGCCAAAAGAAGATCAGTTGTTAAATTTAAAGAGATACGTCGTTGTTAAATTTGATAAAAGCCAAAAAGAGGCTCATCTCACTAAGTCATTGCAATGTTACAACAATTTTATTTTGTTTATATAGGGTCAGAAATATCGTTGAGGAGACATAATATATACAGGATTCTCAGTTTACAAGATTTTGTCATATCATTGTGTAATAAAAAAATGTAGATATTTGATAATCTCAGATTTTTCTAATTAAGATATATAGATTTTTGTTCTTTTATGAGTTACAACTGAATCAAAAGTTAAGACATATAGTGTGATAATAACTTTTACTAAATGGGTGTACATGTTATATAAATCTCAGCATTGGCAGAACACCTTTAGAATTGTAATTATATGTGATTATTTGCTATTCATGTATCTTGCTGACATTGAGTTTTTGCTGATTAATATCTCGAGAGATTGAAATTGATTGATCTAAATCTAAACCCTAAGCATCATTGATAAGTTAAAAGGATCTGGGTCAATCTCCTGAAAAATTTGTAAAATCATGTGGAGAAAGCAACGGCTGAGATTTATTTCCCAAAATAGAAAAAAGTACAAAGACCACTAGATCTCCGAATCCAAAACACAATGTCTTCTCCTTTAAATAGAGACTGCAACAAATATATCTTTTGAGTTGTTATCACCAAAAAAAAAAATTCTTAGAATTCTGTAATATTTGTTGTTCACAAGAAATTAAAGTGACGAGAGAGATGGCTGATGAAGTTCCGAATTTGGCAGAGTCGAAGTTAACAGCTTTGGTCGTCGATGACAATTATGTAAACCAAAGCATGCATCACAAACTGTTGGACCGTCTAGGGATTGAGAACGACGTCGTCTGTAACGGCCAAGAAGCCGTCGACGTTCATTGTTCCGGCAGAAACTATGATCTCATTCTCATGGATATGGACATGCCCGTCATGAACGGTATTCAGGTATATCACCTTATGATATTTTTACTCATTATTCTATGCGCTTGTTTACACACAGTATAAATTATAACGGTATTCGTTATTCCATTATAATCTTTTATTTTCTTCTTAACCGAACCCTTTTATTATTCTCCAAAAATAGAACCTATAACTTTTTTTAATGTCAACATTTAAATAACAACTAATGGACTGTTTTTGTTTTTGATTGAATGAAATTTTATTAGGCGACAAAGAGACTAAGAGAGATGGGGATAGAGAGTAAGATAGCAGGAGTAACAACTAGAGCAAAGGAAGAAGAGAGGCAAGAGTTTATGGAAGCTGGTCTTAATGACTTTCAAGAGAAACCTCTAACCATCTCTAAGCTTCTCTCTATTCTTCATAAACTTGATTTTTATGTCCATACCTAGTTAAATCATCTTTATTCGTTAATCTTTACTTATTTGCTATGACATACATACTTATAGTTTTGAATACTCATACTTTCAAATATTAAATGCCAATACCAATTCGATAAAGTCTGCGAGCAAGTCAGGCTATAAAAATAGATCAGGTTTATGCATTATGATGCTATATCACGGACATCTTCATCTCTGCCAGTTTGAAAATGTTAACCAATCGGGTTGCTTTGTAGCGAAACGAAGAAACGTTTCGTGGAAATCAACGATGTGTCACGTGAAAAGAGCTAACGTGTATCGGTCGTTAAATCCGAAGTATCTTGCTTACGAAAAAGTGTCGAGTCAAAAACAAAACCAAATATTATGCTATCAAATATAATAATAGTAACACAATTACCGTTATACGCAAGGCCCATGTGTTAGGCTCATTTGGCGTTTAGGCCTGCCTAAGATCAGGTCCGGTCAAGAGTATAGACACAAAAAGCGATCGTTTAGGTACTTGTTGCATGTTGACAAAAAAAAAAGGTACTTGCATATAATAAAATAAACTTTTCTACTAATAATTCTAAGAGAAATATCTTTCTTTTTAAACAAAGAGAAATATCTTATGATGGATCTAAATGTATTTTATTATGTTTTTAATAATTAGGAATATATCTTTTATATTATTAATACGATATTAATTTATTTTAAATAATATATATATATATATAATAATCTAATGACACAGGATTTCATTCCTTAATCTTTCAAAACCCAATTACACAAATAATGTCATTTTCTAATATATGTATGTTGTCAGATTTTCGTTTTGTTTTGTCAGCAATTATTTTTGTCAATTTAAATAGTACTACTATAATATATTAAGAGCAGTATTTAAAATTATTAAATGGACTGCCGACGAGAAAAAATGAAATGGACAAGGACACCTGGACGGAAACTAGAAGTCGGAAATTAAAAAAATAATTTAAAGGAATGTACTATTTTGTAAAAAACATATATGTGTGTATGTATTTATATGAGCTTTGCTTCTCCTTCCTCGATCTCTCACTTTTCAGCGTTGAATCAAATCTCTCCGTGTTCCCCCCCTTTTGCTTCTTCAGGTTAGTTTTATTCCACAGTTTCTTAAGATTATTGTCTGAAAATTGCCTTGGAAAAAAAAACATGTGTAATGAATGGTTCTTGTCTCTCATTACATGTCATTTCCGACCAATGCTCGATCTTACATTTCGTCTAAAGTTTTCACCTTTGTTAGCTCTTTTGATTCGTTCTTCAGCTGTTTAATTCCACTTCTGGGTACATCGATCTGTATTGGATTTTTCTGAGTAATTTGTTAAGAAAAAAAAATGATGAAAATGTGTTTAGTTTATTGCTTTTCATCTGATCTACATGCTTTTGCATTTAGATCTACGGTTCAGTCACTTGGTTTCAGATTCTGGTAGATTGAATCAAAGAGGCTTCAAATATCATATTTTTAACGATTGAATTGATCCCAAAGATCTCGTCTTTCTGTTCTGTCGGATCTGGTTTCTACCTGTGTTGATCTATCTATATACGTCAGCATTTATCTGTTGCTTACATCACTTGATCTTTCTGTCTTGTACCTGTTTTTAAAAATCAAAATTTTTTGTTCCCTTGGATCCTCTTCTTCTATGTGCTAAAAGCACTTAGATCTGCACCTATTATTGGTCCATTTATGGATATTTTTTTCATGAAACTTGAAAATGATTTGTATTCTTCTTCACAGGTAATATTTGAACAAATTGCGTAGTACTACCATGGGATCCACTGTTGATGCTGCAAACAAGGTAACGATTTTGATTATAATTGGATTATAAAACCATTGTTATGTTCCAATTAGCTAACACTGCTTGTTCTGCCTTGGGAGATACATTGTTTGAAGCTTATGTTTGGTGTCTGTTTTCTCCAGGGTCTTAATGGAACCGCAAGTGCCAAGAAACCCACTGTTATATTTGTCCTTGGTAAGTTCATCATGTTTCTTATTTGTCTTTGCGAAAACCGTTACTTTTCAGCAATCATGCTTGTGGTCTTCTTAACCCGGTAGATTGAGATTGCGTTGCACTCCTGATCCATGAGATGTTCTCTTAGGTCAGACTTCTTTTTAACTGTACATCTTCTGAGCTTGTTCCCTGTATATGCTGAACAGGTGGTCCAGGAAGTGGGAAAGGTACCCAGTGTGCCTACATCGTTGAGCATTTTGGTTACACACATCTGAGTGCTGGAGACCTTCTTAGAGCTGAAATTAAATCTGGCTCTGAAAATGGGTAATGCCCTCAAAACTTTTCTGTCGTTGCCGTACATATACAAAAACATTACTGAATATTTTCAAGTCTCTCAACTAATCATATGCGGTGCTAAAAGCATTTGGCCTTTAAATTGGTTTGTGCAGAACTATGATCCAGAACATGATTAAAGAAGGGAAGATTGTACCTTCTGAGGTTACAATCAAGCTGCTGCAGAAAGCAATTCAGGAAAAAGGGAATGACAAGTTCCTCATTGATGGTTTCCCTCGCAATGAGGAAAACCGAGCAGCATTTGAAAAAGTTGTAAGTAACATTACAAGTCTTTTTAGCAGATGTTTATGTTTTATTTTTGGCAATACAATTTGCTTAATGACATGTGTTTGATTATTTTTGTAGACTGAGATTGAACCCAAGTTTGTCTTGTTCTTCGATTGTCCTGAGGAAGAGATGGAGAGGCGTCTGTTAGGCAGAAACCAGGTCAGTATGATATGAAAAGCTCTGTGACTTTGCTCTGTCTAATCTCTTGTTCCATATAATTGATTGTTGCCTCTACTGAAGGGGAGAGAGGACGACAATATCGAGACTATAAGGAAGCGTTTCAAGGTGTTTCTTGAATCTAGCTTACCAGTGATTCAGTACTACGAAGCTAAGGGGAAAGTTAGGAAGGTAAAGTCTTCTTTTCCTTGTTTTGATTCGCATTACTGTTCCAGCTGTTGTAAGTTGTAACAAAGTTATGTTGTTTCGGTTTCAGATTCATGCAGCAAAGCCCATAGAAGATGTGTTTCAGGAGGTGAAAGCAGTCTTTACTCCTGAAGCTGAGAAGGTAAAAAACAATACTTGTGTGATTCTCTAATCCTCTATTAGTCAAAAAAAAAAAAAGAAATAAAAGATTCCTCCAACGAATCACGTGTTGTGCTGTACTGTAGAAGGTTTGTAACCAACTAATGTTTACTGTTCTGAATCATAGATTCATCATGACTGTTCTGTAAAGAATGATAAATAATGCAGTTGCATTAACTTTGATGATCCAACTTTCTTTTTGCCTCGCAACTCCGTTATGAATAGTGCAATGCCAAATAGCTTGGATCAGTGATAAACTACAGAGGCCAAGTAGCTGCAGCTATGAAGTTAACAATTATTTGAACGTTTTATTTAGGTTGAAGCCTAGGCTGCAGCATCGTAATGACAAGTCGGATAAATTGATCAGGTATGTATGTGTAGCAGTCAATGAAGATGGATCATTTTCTTTTATTCTGATCTACTCCTATAAAAGTAGAAAAAGGTAACTTGAGAATCTGGAATAAAGGCTTTGGAAGCTGATGCTTTGTTATAGTATCTAGTTCTCTAAGAATCTTTGATATGTATGTATGTGATGATTATTAATGTTTGCTTTCTTTAAAAGATTTGCAGGTAGCTGGGTGGTTGCATCTTTACTGGGAAGTCTCTGCTTGGCCTTATTTTTTCTATATAACTATATGATATGATTACTGTTATTATAATACACATTATTACCTATTATATCATTTTTGATTTTGTACTTGATAAGATTTTTGTGATTGGCTTTCTGTAATTTCATAAAACAAATTCATGGAATTTTTATAATATAATACAAAGATTAACGAAATCTTTGTGCTCTGGTTACTATTTCTTGTCGTTCCCTTAAGATTGTGGTTGGATTTAGATTTTTTTAAAATCCATGATACAAATGGTCTTGTTCGTTAATAAACAAAAAAAAGGATCAATATTAGTGAACTACATACCTCATAGTCATACATTTTCATATTCTAAAACAAAGAGTTATCCAGTCCTACATAAGTTAAACCAGACAGAAATAGCAAATTTTATTCAAGTCAAACCAACCTAAAAATAGCAAACAACACAAACAAATAACAAAAATTAACTCTGTATAGAGGCAAAAACTCAGTATATAAACCTATATACACATCTCATATCTATCAAACAATAAACACATTATCTTATTCTTATCATTTTTGTTTTGAACACAAGAAACTTTGCAAGAGAAATGGCGGGAAAAGTGTGTATGGTGATGGCATTGGTGATGATGGCATGTGTTTTACAAGCATGCAGTGCACATGAGAGCAAGCTAACGCAAAACCCAAAGTTCGAGTGTTTCAAAAACTGTTCCATAGAATGTGGAAAACAAAACAAACCTTGTTACCAAGATTGTTTGACGATATGTGGTCTCCCTCAACGACCTCCTAGACCAACAACATCTTCATCACCTTCCTCCACCGTCTAATCTTATATTTTATATGTGTGTTTATCATGAAGGAAAGAATCGAGAACTATCATCAAATGTATCTGCCAATTGTGTGACAAAGTCTATTCAAATCTAATGATTTGCAACATATGTATCTTGACCTATATAAATCTATATTATAATGACATAGGTCCTTCTGTCAAATACATGTGATAACGATTCACATATAATAATAGAAACGTACAAAACAAAGGAGGTAGTGTAAATAGACTGTCTAACCACATAAAATCATACAAAACTCAGAAACATGGAATCTGATCATTATAATAACCTCAAAAACAAAAAAGATCCATCAGCTTTCCCTTGTTTCTGAAGCAATCTCTGAAAATGCCAATTGAGGAAAACCTTCTCCTTTACGTACTTTCTGCACTATGCTTAAAATTTAACCCTTGTCTGAAGTATACATCCTCCATGACTGCATTCTCTACCGTCTTGATACAAACGGTTGAAGCAAGCACGAAAGGATTCACATTAAGAACACCAAAAAAGACAAGGATCTCTCTCTCTCTCTGTCTCAAGAACAGAGCCATTAACTTTAATACCCTCTCTTGTCAGGACAATCTGCTGCCCTGTGTCCTGAACTTCCACAATTGAAGCAAGCACCTCCAAAACTCCTGTTTTATCAAATCAATTAGTTGAAAGAGGCAGATTTTAACTTAGATTTGTTTGAAGCTAAAAAAGAAACCTAACCTCTCCCTGGAAGGAGCTCTGCTGCTTGATGATCGTCTGTCACTACCGCCACCAATCAACCAATCATCTGAACTTCCTCTGGAACCACCACCACCACCACGGGACCAGCTGCTTCCTCCACCACCACTGCTTCTACTTCTTCTGTCATCATCACCTCCCCAACTATCACGTCCTCGTGATGATCCTCCTCTACCGCCAAATCTTGACCCTCTAGAACCTCCTCCTCCTCTAGGCATCCTGTCTCTGCTAGAGAACCGTCCATAGTTATCACTAGACGGTCCATCATCTTGCAGCGGGGGCAACTATAAAAGATGCCAAGCGTTGTTAGTCAAAAATGATCTCACTGTGTATATGTTATGTTGTATGAAAAGAGTGAAAGGCAGCAGAAACTAAGGGAAGCCAGTGTCAATACCTTTGTTATCAAGGATATACTGTTTCCTTCTGGCACCTCATTCTCTAGCAGCTCCTTCGCGATGTCCTCTGGTAGATCAAAAACAGCTCCTTGCACCTGATACACATTAGCAGAATCAGAGATTTCTAAGCAAATAAGATAGTTTCAAAGATACAGCTGATATGATGATCATTTCAATGAGACTGACCCTGTCATCTGCTATCATGAAGATTTTTCCAACTCGATCGGCAGCTGGACGGTAAACATCGGAAAGAAAACCAGTCACAGACCTTGCAGATAGGAAGCCTCTAGAGTTTGTTGGATCTCGTATTAACTGCAAAGTCACCCATCCCTGCAGTCCAAAATTTTAACTTCAGTTCATGATTGTAGGATCATCAAATCTATCTAGAGTTGCTAGTTTATTGGTTTCTCAAGAAGCAATCTAAAATGTTAAAGACTACTCATTTGTGTTAATGAATCTTAAAGCATAGTTGAAAATTAAACCTGCTCATGACTGAGGAGAGATCTCGATGAAGGTGGCTGAGAGAAACCGCTAAGGTGAGCTAGAGCTGCAGCTAAAGCATCTGTTCCTTTTTCCTCATATAGTTTCTGAGCAGTTGCCGAGAAAAACTTAATAGACTCAGGGTGAACACCGTTTAGAGTGGCCACCACATGGTCTGCTGACGCTTCCAACAAGTCTCCAACGGTTGGTGGGCTAATAAACTCAAATCTGCACCCTACGTCACGCTCGAGAGACCTCACTGTTCTCTTTTGGCTGCTGCTGTGCATGAGAATGGCAGAGCCTTCTTTCCCTGCACGCCCAGTACGACCAGAACGGTGCACAAACGTCTCTGGGTCATTAGGAAGTTCATAGTGAATAACCTGTGAAATAAAATGTCAGAACAAACACACAAACAAATATGCCATAAACGAGGATTAAACTATCTACTGGAACTTCAAAAACTTACTAGATCTACATTGGGGATGTCAAGTCCACGAGATGCAACATCAGTGGCAACTAGTACTGTGAACTTCCCTTGCCGGAAACCATTGAGTGTTCTCTCTCTTTGATGCTGAGAGATATCTCCATGAAGTGCTTCGGAAGCTATACTGTTTGATAATGCTAGAGAGACCTCGTCTGCATCTCGTTTTGTTTGGGTAAAAACAATGGTCTTGCCACCCTTCGCATACACCTTCAAGTTTTTGAAAAATTGAAATAATCAATATAGAGTTAAACTATATTCAGGAAATAGGAAACTATCAGCTGAGCCATACTGTTATAAGGTCGCTTAGAATAGTGCGTTTTGATGTGGATGTGGCTGAGATAGCATAAAGTTTGATCCCTTCCGCAAGCTTCTCATCTTGGTCTCCAACCTACCAATCCAGTAAATAGCCTTAAGCATCTGAGTCCAACCAAAATAATGAGAAGAAACAATGAAGCAAGCTTTTACCAGATCGATATTCAAGGGATTGTCAAGGTACTTCCTCGCCAGCTTCTTCACCCAAGTAGGCATAGTCGCTGAGAAAAGCATGCTTTGTCTCTTCTGTGGGAGATTCTCGAGAATCGACTCCACAGCCTCCTCAAACCCAACCGCAAGCATCTGGTCAGCTTCGTCAAGCACCAAGTACTCAACTTCACCCAACTTGAGGCTCCTTCCTTCGATCAAATCAATGATTCTTCCAGGGGTTCCCACAACAACATCAACACCACGAGTCAGAGCATTCTGCTGAATGGTGTAAGAGACACCACCGTACACACAGACAGTGCTCAGATAAGGCGCAGACTCCTTAATCTCCTTCTCCACTTGCTTAGCCAGCTCTCTGGTCGGCGCGAGGACAAGGAACTTAGCAAGACGACCAGGCTTCCTACTCAACAAGACAAACAAAACATTTAGAAACTCCACTAAAAGATGCAAATGTGAAGTAACAAAAAAAGAAGCAAGACCTGAAAGCAGAGTAGTCTCCAGCTTGTTCAGTGAGTCGTTTGATGATAGGGATACCGAAAGCTAAAGTCTTTCCAGTTCCCGTCTTAGCACGAGCTATGATGTCTCGTCCTTCCAGTGCAGGAACCAACACAGCCCTCTTCAGACAACAACACAAAACACAGTTATGTCAATACAGATTAAAAAGGAACTGTTTTTCAGATTGAAAGGATGAGACTTTTTAACCTGAATGGGGAAGAGGTGAGTGATACCACGCTTCTCCAGAGACTCGCCGAGACGCTGAGGCAAACCGAGTTTCGAGATAGCGAGCTCTTCAGCATCGTCGGAGGAGGAGGAGTCGCCGTCGAGGTCGAATTCGTCGGAAAGGCCGAGGCTTTTGAAAGCTTCCTCGCTGAGAACGGAGTTTGGAGTTGCGACGGCGGAAGGGATGAGAAGAGAGGAGTGGATAAGACGAGTTCTGCGGAGAGAGATGGGAGAGGAGAAGAAAGGTTTGTGGAGAGAGAGAGCTAAGCAACCAGACCTCTTCTTGGAAGTGGTTTTGGAGAATTCAAGGTGAGGAACCTGGTACAGAGATGGAACTCCCACCGTCGACGCCATGTGTAGAGGAAGAAGAGGAGGAAGAGATAAGGTGTGAGTGTTTTTGAAAGGCTTTGTAACCTTCCACGCCTTTTGCTTCTCTGCTCTGCCCTATCTTAATTTATTTGTAGTGTAACACTCTTCAAGTGGTGTAAAATATCGGAAATGATGGGCCTTATAGGCTGGTCTTAGGTGTGTTCAGGCCCATTATACGGATGTATCTGCTCTAGAAGCTAGGATAAGAAACTTGTCAAAGTTGTGGCCTTGCATGGGGATATAGATATTTTTGGGAGACTCCTCTTTGGTTAGTAGGCTCTCCCTTTGGATATAATATAATGCTTACACCAGAAAATTTGGATTTTTGATTCCTGATAAAAACGAATTATGCAGAGTATTAAAAAACATGTTTGTAAATAATTTTCAGTATAATACAAAGTGTACCGTCGTAAATGAATTTTATAAGACGACATGCAATCAAACGTCTGCAATATTCTCTATGTTATGTTTTTTATAGTTTATAATTTGTAATAATATAATTAATTAGTATTAAAGAAAAAAAACTAGTTTAAACGTAGGATGATTCATGTTTGATTCTTTAAAATACATGACTAAACTAATCGTTTTCTTTTTCACACTTCCACACCTTTGACACAACACAAGTTATCTCTTGCTAATAGTATGATTTACTGGTGAAGATCTTAGAAGCAAAGGCATGGAATGTTTTTAGTTTTAAAAGAAGTCTCTATTGTCCAAGCTTGAGGCTGTGGCTTTGCCGACAAATGATATTGTAGTTTATGATTCTAAGCACACTATTATGGACCGACTATTAAGATCATTGGATTAGCTTTAGACTTGTGGGATTGAATATTAAGGAAAAAAATAGAGTATACTAATTTAAAAATGATAGAAAGGGTTTGAAGATCACAAAGGCTGGAATGGATGGACGTTGAATGGATTCCAACTCTTTGCTTCATCTAAAAATCTTCAGAGCCTATAATTAAATAAATAAATAAAATAATCTTAAATCTTTCTTTCTTTCTTTTGGGACTTGCGTTGCTGTGAAACCCATCTCAGAAAGGTTGCTCCTTTCCTAGGGAAGGAAGAAGAAGAAGAGGAAGGAAGGCTTATCAGAACCCTTATCTCAAAATCCACAATTAAACTGCTCTCTTCCGCAGATTAGGGTTCTTTTCTGTTTCTTTGCTACGGTTACATTACTCTCTTCTTCCTTCCTTCCTTCCCGATTACGAATCTTGTCTCTCAATTCTGGGTTTGTGTCGTTTCCAATCTTCGTTTCATACTTGCTGTAAAGTTCCCAACTTTATACTGGGATCGTGTTTAGGGCTCTTGTTCTGCTTTCAAAGGTTTCAACTTTCTACCCAAATTCTCTATTTTTTTTTCCATTTACATTGGTTGTAAAGTTTGTTCATTTGTTTGTAGAATGGCGGATTCGATACCGTTTTATCTGAATATCGTGGCGTTTCTATGTACTGTCGGAGCCATTGCCTTGGCAATATTTCACATCTACAGGCACCTTCTCAATTACACGGAGCCGACTTACCAGAGATACATCGTACGCATCATCTTCATGGTCCCGGTTAGTTATTCTCACCGTCTCTAACCTCTTGACATTGTTTTAGTTCACTGACGTGTTCTTGATTTTATTCACCTCCCTGCCAGGTTTATGCCTTCATGTCATTCTTGTCTCTTGTGCTACCAAGAAGCTCCATTTATTTTGATTCCATACGAGAAGTGTGAGTGCTCCTAAGTTTCTGATTCCATACCATGTTTAAGTGTGTTACTCTAATGGCTAACTTTTGGTGTGTTTTCAGTTATGAAGCATGGGTCATTTACAATTTCCTATCGCTGTGTTTGGCATGGGTTGGAGGTCCAGGAGCAGTAGTGCTTAGTTTAAGTGGTCGCTCTCTTAAACCATCGTGGTGTCTCATGACTTGTTGCTTTCCGCCGTTAACTTTGGATGGGTAAGTAGTTTGTGTTACCAAAACCAAGTTCTTTTCTACTCATCAAAGATTAGGCAGTGGTTTACATAGCCTTTCCTGGTATTTCATATAGTCACGTTAATAGCCATTATGAGTGCTGTCATTAAAGACAAGACAACCATTAGTTTACACAGGCATTGACACATGCGCCATTGTCTTTCTATGCAGGCGTTTTATTAGACGATGCAAGCAAGGCTGTCTACAGTTTGTTATTCTTAAGCCTATCCTAGTGGCTGTCACACTCGTGCTTTATGCAAAAGGGAAGTACAAGGATGGAAACTTTAACCCTGATCAAGCATATCTCTACCTTACCATCATCTATACCATATCCTACACAGTGGCTTTGTACGCACTTGTGCTGTTTTACATGGCGTGCAGAGACCTGCTTCAGCCATTCAATCCAGTCCCTAAGTTTGTGATCATTAAGTCTGTGGTCTTTCTAACCTATTGGCAGGTAAAATTTTGCGTTCTAACTTTGGATTAGTAGACATCAACCCTTGGCTTCTGCCATCTTCCACATATAATTGCTTTCGTCTTGTTTCTACAGGGTGTTCTTGTTTTT
Source organism: Brassica nigra (assembly GCA_016432835.1). Taxonomy (NCBI): domain Eukaryota; kingdom Viridiplantae; phylum Streptophyta; class Magnoliopsida; order Brassicales; family Brassicaceae; genus Brassica; species Brassica nigra. The sequence continues at coordinate 5,293,088 of CM028247.1, read as the reverse complement.
CTTGCTGCAAAATCTGGATTCATACAGACCGCAGAGGAAGCGGCTCATTTTCAAAACTTTATAATATGTGTGGAGATGCTTATTGCTGCAGCATGCCATTTCTATGCTTTCCCATACAAGGAGTACGCTGGTGCCAATGTTGGTGGATCCGGCAGTTTCTCAGGGAGCCTATCACATGCTGTAAAACTAAATGACTTCTACCATGACACTGTCCACCAGGTAAACTGATCTTTGTTTTTTAAACAATCGTCGTTTAAAGTACATTGTCATTTTGTGGCTTTCTGATGATTGGTTGTTGCAGTTTGCTCCCACTTATCACGATTACGTACTCTATAACCATACTGATAGTGGCGACGAGGGGACAAAGAAGTACCGATCGAGAACTTTTGTGCCAACTGGCCAAGAGATGGAGGCGATGAGAAAGAACCAAACTGTGTACGCAAACAAGATAGACGGTGTTTCGGTCTCAAGTAGTATATCTTCTTCAATGGGAAGCTCACCGAAAAGCTCCAGCGTGACATCTGATCCTGCGCGCTCTGAAGCTGCTTTGAAATCTTCGTTGCTTGTCGATGCCTCGGATTCTCTTGATACAATGTATGATATGTCCCTCATTGACATTGATATATCTAGTTTCCCCAGCAATGTCCCTTCAGCGAGTGAGAGTGGGGCTAGATAGGAGCAGAAAAAGGAAGATGTAGAAAGCACCATTTCGAGGTACAAAAAACGTGTTCCTAATAGCTGGATTCGGATGAATCTTCTGAGGTGTGTTCGTAGTTGGAAGATGTAAGTAGGATACTTGAGGATAAATGAAAAAAAAGCTTCTAAACCCGTTTGCCTTGAGCTCTTGTAGCTTTATGTGATGAGTCTTCTACTAGCATGTTTCTTTTCCTTGCCTGCTGTGTTGTAGATATACTAGGACGTGAAACTTGTCTTTAATTGCTTCTCAAGCTTGTGAATTGTTTCGCAGCTAGAAACATTCTTCAAATATACATGTAACTAGACGAGTTTGGAGAATCTTTAAAAGTCTACATGTTGTGTGTTCTTGGCATCAATTTCTTAAATTTGAGAGCATGGTAATAAACAACAAAGTCCTTGAAACTCCTAACGGCTAAGGCTATGGAGCAGACGGGGAACTTGTGTACCTAACACTATACTGCTTTCACTATGGATGTAATGGTCTTTGGAGGCAGTGTTGTTAGAACTTTTGTTGTGACATTGAATAAGAGATCTTGTTCTAAGGATGGTTGGTGTTGACAAAACCAAGCATAGTAAATGCGCTGGAGTTAGGCGTATCCTTTCATTGATGCCCGATGTCACATCTCACACACCTAACTTACGCTTCACTGCTTTGCTCCACCAAACATAAACTATTTCATATTCTTGTGTGACCACAAAAAGTTAATTTTATAATAAGATATCAAAAGTAAGTATTTGTATAGTAGAAAAAAAAATCAAGTGTGAAGTGTAAGCATAAACTATTTCAAAAAGTTAATTGTATGTGTAAGCATAAAATGTCATGAGCACATCTTTTTATTATTATTATTTTCTTTATAAGAATAATTTTTTATTTTCTATAACAAAAGGTGGCGTTTTCTTAAATTCTCTGAACTATTGTCTTGGATACTGCATACTATTTTTTTTCACGTTTTCGGCATCTCGAAAATGTCTTCTGATTTAATGTATGTGTGCCTTTTAAGTAAAAGCTTGCTATACTAGTAGTGGTAGTAGCCAATTAGCTTTGGATTTAAAAAAAACACATTCATTCTCGAAACAAATGGTTTCATTCCCTGATTTTACTTTGATGTTAGTTAATGGTATTAATATTGTTGGTCACCGGGGGAAACGTTAATTTAAAGTCTCACCAGATTTTTGGATGGATTAACGAGGACAAAAGACTTAGCGAGATATTAACATGCGCCAATAAGAACACAGTGCGTAACACATGATAAAAGCAAAAAATACTACTAGTATTTAAAGAGAGAGGGTAGTCACTTAACGCACGCTTTTATAACCAAAAAAAAGCTTCAACACACTGCGTTAATAGACCCTTTAATTTAAGAGTCTCCATTTCCAAACTTGGAAGGAAACATAAAAATACCTAAAACGAAATACCCATTTCTCAGCCTCCACTGAATATGAGTGAGAAGCTAGTTTTCAGAAGCAGCGGTGGCGGCGGCGGCGACCGTTACTGCCATGGAGAGTATCTGGAGAAGAGACAGTTGTTTCTCAGGAGCTACCAGTTCTCCAAGAAACAGAGCTTTAGGGTGAAGGTTACTAGATCTGTGAGGAGAGTGAAGAGGTTTGTGTGGACGAGGTTGAGATCAGCGAGGAGGTTGAAACGCGTTGTCTGGTCTCGACTCAGATCGGCGTTTTTCTACCGCCGCAGACGCTTTTTCCGTCTCCTTCATTTGCACCAAGACGAACCTTCTTACAAGTGCTTCTAAAGGTTTTAGAGATTTGGCGAACTCTTCAGTCAGTGTGTTTGTTCCGGTCCTCTGGTCTTTGATTATGTTTTTTGCTATTGCTCAAATGAATCATTGTATAATCTCCGTTAATCAGATGATTAGTAAGCTTAACTGAAGTTTTGGATTTATGATTTATCATTATTTTCTTCAATTAAATTTGGTTTCTTGAATGAGAAAGTCAGCAGAAAGTTTATTGTGTCAGTGTGTACGGAGAGAATCATGCAAGAAACGTGAACTTGGCGTTGAATCACAACACAGTTTTAAGACACGAAGTCAGAGAGTGGTTCCTCTTTGCGTGTCCCTCGGTCAACAAGTTCACAGCTGCGTTTTCCTTCTAATGGGCCTTAGTCTTAAGCAAAATATAACAATATTCGGCCCATAGTATACCAAGAAAATGTTACTGGGTCTCTCACATGTGGCCCAACTTTTGAATCTCTTATTCAAACATCTCATGACAAATTCTTGTAATGCTGCATTTGTTTTGTTATCATGAATTCTTACCAATAAACAAATCAAAATAATAAAAATTATAATGGAATTCTCAAAGACAATTTTTGAGAACCTCTTGAGAACTCCAAACAACACTTATCACTTTTTAATTGATTCAATTTTATTTGAAGATTAAGTCTATTTTTTAGTTAATTTAAATTAAAACATTGGTATTTTTTTTGTTTGAGAAGGGATGAGGTTGCTCTTAGTATGCAGTAACCTCCTTTTTCAAAACATTTTTATTGAACCAAAATAATTAAAAGAAATAAGGATTTGTGACTTTTGTCTTTCTCATTTCATCATCTCTTCTATACATGTGTTCCAAATGATTAGTTAGTGGCTTGTCTTCTTCTTTATCTCTTATTTAGATATATAAAACTTCTTAAGATACAATCATTGCACGTGGCTCTCTATTTTCCTATACACTACAACATCAATTCTTTATATTTTTCTCTCTGTTTTAGGGTATGTGACAGCCATAGATAGCCACATAGGTCAAATACATGGCAGCTGCATGCAGTCTCTCTCTGACTTGTGTGCTTAAACAAGAACTGAACAAAATTCAGAAGATTTGGGGATTTGTAGGCTTTAATAAATACAAAATAAACAATATAGCCATGTGCTTTCAGAATCTTTCCCTCACTCTCTTTTATCATTTAACCCTTAGTTTCTCTCTTCAATCCTCATCAAACTGTTCTTTGTTTGTTACTTCACTGTTTCTCCTTTTCTTAGTTTTAGAGCTACTTTCAAACTACTTCATCAACAAAAATCTTTGAAAAACATCTTTTCCCTGTTTTTTTATCTTCCAGACAACAACAACAACAATAAGCTCAAGATGCTGCGGATACTTGGTAAGTACCGTTCAAGATCATCGTGCCATTACCAAAAGCTAAGTCATCATAAAGAGAAGGTTACATTAAGACATAACTTGGGAAAGAAGCTCGAGGGTAGGTCAAAAGGGTTTAGACTAAACCGACCAAGGAGGCTGGTTCTCAAGGCATTGGTTTTACCAAGAAGGATCTTCAGCATCTACGCGCGCATCACAGATAAAATGAACACAGAAGGTTTCTATCCTAATCTCGTTCTCTCTTCTCACTGGGGCTTCCCTGTTGTGTCAGAGAAGAAGCTCATATTTTGATGTTTGTGACTTCATATACACAAAGAGATATCAAAAACAGAGGAATAATGAAACTGTAACCAAATGCTGCTTATGATGCTATATATTTGTGTCTGTTTTCTAATAGTGAAACGACTTTACACTACTCATGTTTGGTCCACAAACTACACATATCGTCCCCCACATTATTTTGATACATTTTCCAAAAATCTCAAATTAGTAAGCTAAGTGTGTATTATACTGATCATGTTACTGAGTTTATGTATATCCTCCCTTTTGGATATATAAATTGGAAGATCACACTCAATAGAGCTTAATCAATCTCCCTTAGACATGCGATGCGCCATGTTAACTGCAATGGCTAGTGAAACTTAAACTCGAGTTCCAAGTACATTATAAAGCATTACTTTGTCTCTGGGATTAGTCGTTGACAATACACGAGATAGACTAGTGAACCCACTAAAACACACATTATTTAATATAATTGCTGGAGATTAAGCGTGACAGATAAAGCATCAATTAAGGGAGAGAAAAAAAAAAGACAAGAAGAGAGATAAGCATGATAAAGGAGATGACCACTTTACAGAACATAAAATACTTTACAAAACAGAATGTGATGATTTATGACAATCACCTCGTTTTTTAATATGTGCTATAGCCTATAGGGAGAAGCAACACATTTAAAGATTGAAAGCTTGTCTGTAAAGTAACTATCTTTTTGGTCACTTTGAGAGAATCAAAAGTATCATTATAAAGCTGTTAAAGGGTTAGTGAATGCCATTCTTGTAGAGAAGCTGATGTGACAAGAAGAAACTACTTTCCAGAAGAAACTACTTTCCAGAAGAAAGTTATATGAGGAGTTTTGCGTGTAAGAAGATGTGGTGGATTGTACATCGAAGGACCAATAAGAGGAACTTACACCGAGATTCCGAGGTACATGTAGCAAAACCCTGAGAGTCAGATTCATATATTTTCAGTATCAAAAATGGAATCTTCGAAACAAAAGTGTTGTAACTTAACAGAACAAGAGTATATGCGACTTGGGGAAAGACTTGGAGGAGATACTAAAGGGAAGGCTAGAGACGATAGAGGAGGAACCAGAAGCAGAAGAGCGAGAGCGGTTAGGAGAATCGCAGAAGCCAATGCTGGTTAAGGCTAAGATGAGAGTTGAGAAGGGAAAGGCAATAGTAAAAGCAAAAGCTACAAGTGGGAAAGTGTTTTACATGTTGTGTGTCATTGGTTTAGCCTCTAAACGTGGTTTTAATGATCTTGTTCTTCACTAAAACCCTCTCAACTCCTAATTTTCTTCTTCATTTTCTTGTTTGTTGTTTTCTTTACTTGACTGTGGATGTATATAAATATATGTGTGTGTATTTATATTTGCTATACTTGTTGTGTAGTGTAGCTTTATGTTGGTCTTTGTTTCGTTTCTTTATTTCTCTGGCAGAGTACTCTTTTATGTAGCTAAATACATAGTATTTGGTGGAACTCAAGCCTTTTTTTTTTTTTTGAACAACTGTGGAACTCAAGCCTAGGATTTGATTTGTTGTCTTGTTACTATAAGAGCTATATATGTAAGAGATACAACTGTAATTAGGATTAACCTAGTACTCCTCCGTATTCGGTATATTGTACTCATTCTACTCTAGTACAAGTACCAAAACATTTATATTATATAAGTTATCAGAGTCCGATCTACAAAATTCAACTCTATCATAGTCAATCCTACCCAAAGTTGAGATATTGATATTTGCCCAACCATTTCCAGATTAATAATAAAAAAACTGTCAGACCATAATTAATTGGGGTTCTTAGGGTAAACGTCATTTAATAACCAGTTCTTAACATTTTTCTTTGTTAAAATTAAGAACGGTTTTTAAATTACGATAAGAATTCCATCCCTATCCCCATTAATAATCATGCCCTCATCTTGAGAGGACATATCAATATCTCAGGTTAGAAAAAATCTTAAGTAATATAAGAGAAATGAAATGATTCACTTATCACCAATTTTTATGTTTGAAGACCATCTAAACCGATCATGATCACCACGGGTATTCTTGTCACACTAACTAAATGAAAAGAAAAATTGAAGTCACGAATCAACCATGCATCAACTAATCACCACGAGGCTTATACCGGTTTAGTATTAACTTCCAAAACTCATGAAATGTTTCCCACACATAGTATATAAGTTTGTTTTCAAAATGTTAAAATTGATATGAGTGGTTATTTTAATAACAGCTAGTATGAGATCTATTTTCCTAATTATGGCTCCATTTCTTTTCCTATTTCTTACGATTCGTGCATCCACCGAGCCACGTCCAACTCCCATATTGAGACATGACAACCAAAGCAGCGACCTAGTCTCTGCCATTGCCGACATGATAAGGGAATCTTATAACGGTTTTGGCACCCTTCTCCTTCTCCATGTCCTCAACGATACAGATTTCTACAAGAACCAGGAGATAACTTTCTTGATGCCTAGCGACGACCATCTTTCTCAAGCAGACATGAGTCAAGAGAGTCTTGAGACATTTATCTTAAGACATACGATCCCTGCTTGGCTTATGATCAACCACATGCTTCGTTTCCCGAACAAAACTCTTGTTCCTTGTAGCATCCCTGATAAAATGTTCACTATCACAAAGTCTGGTAGGTCGGGGGGACTATATGTGAACAATGCGAGGATCGTTTCTCCTAATATTTGTCGGAATTCTCGCGTAGCTTGCCATGGAGTCAGCAACGTTATTACATTCAACGAAGACTCCTTTTCAAAGGGAATGTTGTTACCTAAAATGTTATCATCAGTTCGCGAAAGAATCACTTCGTCTAGGCACTGAAGCTCTCTCTATCTTTACCACACAAAATTTGAATGGTGTGGGTATTTTCTAAAGTCAGAAAAAAGGTTGTAGATTTCTCAAAGTCATGTAAGTTGCAGTGTGACCATTAAACTGAGACCATGTTGTTGCAAATTTATTATTTCCAAAGAAAATGGCTGAATCACTTTCCGAAATCATTCAACCAACCAATATATTAAAATGATTTCTCTAAATCATTAATTCATTAATTCAAAAAAAAAAGATTTTAAGAAAATTTTAAAAAAATCATTAATTCATTTCCCTGAGTTGAAACAAAACTGTATACTTGTTTTGTTTTTCTAACATCACTGTCTACTTGTTATTTTCTAAAACATTTTTACACTTCACATAATACGATTATTTCATATGATCAAATAGAATATTTATACATGATAGAGATTGGTATAAAGCAGGGAAATTATTTTGTTTACTTCGATAAGCAGTACTACTACCTTTAAAAGAAAAAAGAAAAAACGAATAAATTAATTAATTAGTTAATTAATAAAGTCGTTAAGCACGAAATTAGTGGTTAGAAACAGAGAAAAGAGCCAGCGAAGGTTTTTTGATTGAGAAAAGAAACATAAGTGTGAAGCCGTGGAGGAGACAACAAGAGCATAAGAAAATCAAACTCCTCTCCCTTCCTCAACCACCAGATCGATCTTTCCACGTTCGAAAACGGGAGTCTGGTTAATGCCTGGAAGCCACGGGGAGATTACGGTGGATGATCAGAACGGAGTCGACAACGATCACAGGACGACGACGAGGAGGAGGAAGAAGAAGAAGAAGAAGGAAGAGGAGGATGGTATTGAGAACGAGAATCAATCAATAATGCCCTCAATTTCAAAACCCAGGAAGCGATTTATAGACAAATTCAGAAAGAGACCCAAATCACCAAATCGATCACGTTCTGGGTCGCGTAAAGGAGGATGCTTTTCATTGAGGAGACCTCGGAGAACAGAGGAGGAGGAGGATGGTTCTCCTTCGTCTCCAGTTTCTGACCCTAACGATGAATGCTTCACTCACGAGATGCTTCGTGTTATGTTAGAGACTAATGATTTCTGCTCTAACGATTGCAATCCGCATCGGTGATTTTTGTGTAAGTTTTTGATCATTGGGGAAGAGGAGTGGTTCTTGGTATAGGTTTTGGCTTTTTTTTTTTTTTAATTTGCTCAATCTGTATAGAACTTTATTCATCTGGTTAAATCTATTGATGCCTATGAGTGTTTTTTTTCTTATGGTCCACACCAATGACGATGATCATCTATCAGTATGGTAAGCAATTGTGTATGGAATCTGATTCGTATAGCAGAGTGTGATTTGATACGGTTAGGTTACAGTTTTCATTGAATTTTGAGTTTATCTTTAGCTTCGCAGGAGATCGAAGGTCAATGTTATAGATTTATATATTTTCATAATAAGTTTGGATGGTAAGATAGTATTCAAGACAGACAGTGAGTGCTCTATTTGAAGAAGTTCAGGACTGAATGTTAGCCAGATTATAGCTGATGGCTCTGTTGTGACTTACGGATGTCTCAGCAGATTGTGTAGGATGTGATGAATGTTCTAGGGTATGGTTGAGCGTCTCTCATTAATTTAGTTCGTTCGGGCTTAGTGAATCGAAGAAGAAGAGTAGTTTTCAAAATCTTAAGCTCTTATCATATGAGCAGTTGCAATATGGACTATTCGAAAGAAGCAGCAGTTTGAGCATTGCATTTTAAGATGATTTTGATGTATGAGTATGGGTAGCTAGTAAATCCTCCCCATTTTTAGGGTTATTGGAGCAGAGTGTGTTTGTTTTTGATCTATGTACTATGGCACATTAAGTTCCACCACTTGTCGCATTACTCTCTTGAACACACAAGTGTAGAGACAGTGATACATAAAATTAGTCATAACCAAGGATGTAGTGTTGTCATTCTCCAAATGATGAATGGAGATTGATGCATATATACTTGCTTAATTCTCAACCTGCGTGATGCTTCTTTGTTGGATTCCCTTAATATAGTTGGTTGGTGATGCTGCTAAGAAAAGCACTGTTTCTAATCATATACTTACCTCCAAATCATATACTTTCCCATCTGACTCTCCACCGCTTTCGGTCATCGTTGCTCTCTCCCTCTCATCCTCTCCGGTGACTATCGACTCCTCCTCCGCAGCTACTACCGTCCCCACTTTCCTCTTCTCCCACGGGTATTTTCCTTTCCCGTTACGACTTATGATTAGTTTCTTCCTCCTCTCTCTTTCTCAAACTAAAACCCCTTATGTCTTCGATTTAGGCGCAAACTGAGTGGGACATCCGTTCTTCTTCGCTACGTTGGCCGTTCGGCCGCGAGCTCGCTTCCTGGTTTCTACGGCCGCGATGCTTATGAGTCTTCTCAGGTTGATGAGTGGGTATTTGAGAATGCTTGCACTCGCGTCGACAAGTACCTTGAGAGTGCTAACTTTCTCGTTGGCCATTCTCTTTCCATTGCTGACGTTGCTATCTGGTCAGCTCTTACTGGTAATGAATACTCCTCACTATCTTGCTATGATCAACCTGTTGCTTATACTGGTGATAGTTTTTTTTACTAGAGGTTTTAAAACTCTCTGTTATTAGGATCCGGTCTTAGATGGGAATGTTTGAGGAAATCCAAAAAGTATCGAGGAAATTCAACTCGATATTGCTTGATTACGCTGAGCCTCTCAAAAAAGTGGCAACATATACTACAACTGTGAAAGAGGGCTCAGGGAAGCCTGTTGCCCTTGCTGCTGCACCAAGGACCAAGGATCAAGAACGAGCTTCGAAACCAGTTAGATAAGAAGGATGCTTCTTTCTAGTTTTCTTATGCTGAATATGTTGAAAGCTATGAGATCATTAGCATCATCTTCTATTATTATCATTTTTATCTTTGAGTTTCTGTAAACGTTGAGATTTCAATAAGATGAAGCTCACATGGCCTCCTGGGACTAATGAATCGGTCAAGCTCATATTAACAGATTTTGATTACAATATCACCAAGAAGAAGAAAGAAAACAAAAAAAAATATTATGTTTTTTTTTTCATTTCTTGGGTTGGTATCTGGACTTGATCCTCATAACTTGTTTAGGTTTGAACTAGAATGACTTAACTAGAATGTCTTCAGGAAGAGCTCCAAAGAGAGAGGACACTGGTGACTGTGTTCCAGGCAACTGACTATCAAAAGCTGCTATTACAGAAGCAGGAGCCGGCCTAGCAATGTTCTTCTGTAAATGGAGAAGTCCTTTGGGGAAAACGAAGACTTCTCCTTTGTTAATGTACTTGGCCACGAGTTTTCCAGCGGTTGTTACGAAGCCGACGTAGAGCTGACCTTCTAGGACAAAGATGATCTCGGAAGCACGTGGGTGCATGTGCGGTGGGTTTAGGCCGTTTGGTGCGTAGTCAATGCGTGATATGGAGAGGCCGAGAGTGTTGAGTCCTGGTAGCTTCTCCACGGTGGCTCCGGTTACAACGGCGCCTGTGCTGGTGTTTGAGGCTGCTGCTGCGGAGGCTAAGCCTTGCATGTGTATCCGTTGACCTTGACCTCTGCATTTGTCACAAAATGGAAATAGAAAATGTGATAAACTTAAAAATTAGAATCTCTGTTTTTTTTTGAAGGAAGCTCTTACCAAATCAAAAGAATTTTTTAAAAATGAACAATTTTGAAAATAAAATCACATTGTTGGAAAAGAATGTTTGAAGATTCAATCCTATGTTTCCACACCTACTTTTTGGTTTAATTATTTAAATTCGTTATGTCTAAATGTAACAACTTACGAACTAACTTCTTAAGAACACACATATACTATATTGAATTCAAAAACGTTGAGAAAACTAATTTCTATTAATAAACAAATGTATCATTTGAAGTAAATCCGGATAAAATTTGAGGAAGCTCTTGAAGATGTGAAATAACAACTAACCATCCATCAACTTTAACTTTATCCAGTTATCCTCTATTCCTATGTAACTTCTTAGGAAAGTCAAAACTTAGTTAGATGGTCGGAAAATCAAATGGTGACCCGCAAGTTGATCAATGCATGGGATGGAAGTTTCCAAATGATTAACATAATTTAAAAAAAAAAAGATATAAACAGAAAATGAGAATTAAGTTATGACGATTGTTTCAAGGGGCTGCATTCTTAATGATATAATTTCAAGTTAGGTATAGGATTTTTTTATATAATATGTTGTGGAAAGTGAAACACTAAAGGAATGGTTCGTTTTATATTCTTAACGATGTATAAAGAAATTAATGAAACGTAACTATCACGAGACTTTTCAAAAATAAAACTAATTCGAACGATCTATAATTGAAGTGGTGTATATACCATTGGTCAAATCAGCAACACAGACATCTTGAAGCATATTGGATTCTGATGCTACGGCAACGGCTGAGACCAACATGGTAACAACAACAACAAGATGGGTCGCTCTAGACGCCATTGATTATGTTTTAGCTTCTGAAAAGAGTGTTCTTGATGAATTTCGAAAATTAAAGAATAAACTAAGAATAGAGAAGCTTTGAAACTTCGCCTACTTATAAAATATTGAGAGGATTTAAAGGTTTATTATTAGGCAAATTGTGAAAGGTGGGGTTAGGACTTGATATAGATAAAGATTAGGTCTTAGGGTTAATTGTTAGTTAATACTTAGGGCGGTTGTGATTAACAGGGTTTAATTATTGGATAACAGAGACATCTAATCTAACATCTATTAGGCTATGTAGTTAGCTAGTACCGTACGAGGAAACTCACCTAAAATAACCTCTCTTCCTGGAATGAAGGTTCCAAGTCACCAAACTCAAATGAATTACTTGCATGAAAAGAAATACATAGAAAAGTGGAGGTTGGCTGGTTATTTCGTTTCTGAAATAACGTATGCAAGTTTTGTTTTGGTAGACGGAATCCAACCTGATGGTTCTTATAAGGTAGAACTTCAACCTTAATAACCAAACCGGGGAGATCTGCTGGATCACGGTCCGGTTTCCAGAAGAGTTTTCTATGTCCGGACCATATTGAACCGGATTCTTGATAAAGGCCGACAGATATCGTTAGCTAAAATGTCCTTGTCGAGAGCACATCACTATAATAAAATAAAGGGTCAACTGCAAATTGATAAGACTTGGGACTAAAAGCTTTCTAGAATGTTAAATATCAACCAAGTAACTGCTACCAAGAAAAACTATAATTAAAAAATGTACATATATTAGTATTTAAACTATTTATATGGACACACACGTAACACATACGTATAGAGAGATACGTATGCAGCTAAGGTGAGTTAAAGATTAGGATTAAAAGACATTAGTCGAAGTCAAGTCGCTCTTCAAACTGTTACAAAGACGATTTTTATATTAAAAAGGAAGATGGTGAGAAATGAGAACAATAAGAGACAAAACTTGACTGCTTCTGCATCCTCTTATCACTTTCTTTATATGTTTCTAATCATTTCTCTTCTGAATTCCATAATTCATATCTCCCAATAAAATCTCAAACCATGGTGGTTAAGGTAAGAACATGCTCATACTACTAATATGAAAAAAGATATTTAGATTTTTCTTCTTCTCATGACACAACGGTCTTGTTTGTTTCGATTTTGAGCAGAAAGTCGAGTTTAAAGTGGACATCAACTGTGGGAAATGCAAAAACGCAATCATGCATGCTGTCGCAGAGATAGAAGGTATGATTTTCTTAAAAAACATATGTTGCCAAATCAGCAGTCATATGAGAGATGCAGTTAAGACGATTGGGATTTGTATGCAGGTATTAACCAGGTTTTACTGGATGAAGAGAAGAGCTTGCTTACGGTGGTTGGCACGATGGATCCTATCTGCGTTGCAGAAAAGCTCAGAAAGATCAAACAGAAACCAGTAGTAGTCAATATTGGACCACCAAAACCTCCAGAGGAGAAAAAAGAGGACAAAAAAGAAACGAAGCCCGTGTGTTGTAAGCCTTGCCCTCAGCTTTACTACCCTCAGCTTTACCCTCAGCCTTGCCCTCCATACTACAATTCCTGTGACATGGTAACAGTTAGTACCCATAGTAACGGAAGCGGCTGCACCATTGTTTGAATCCTCTTCCCGTCTCTTTAGCCTTCATGTAAAAAAAAATCCTTCAGTTTATAGCCAAAGACAAAACTTCTTTATGCTATATCATGTTTCATATCATTTTTTTTGTTCAAGTGATGAATCTTTGTTATTAGCACCTCTCCTGTTTTCTGAACCAAGTCTTAACCTGAACCTTTGCTTTTATATCACATCGAGTTCTGACACTAGTCACAATCTTTTTCCTTGCCAAAGACACACAATTCATGATCAAACCTTCACAAAAACCATAAGTTTCTAACACTGAGAAAACAGAGAAACAACTGTTGCAGAAACAGAGAAAATACAGAAAAAAAAAAAGAAGAAGCAAACAGACTACTTAGACATAGGAAAACCAATCAGAGTTTTTCGATTTTCTCCCAAGATCTTTGCAGCAGAAAACGTACTAACTGATACAGCCTCGTAAGAACTGGGACTGAGATTTACTTCTTCTTCCTCCCACCACCTCCCTTAGTTTTCTTATTTGCTGCTCCTTTAGCGTTGCTCTCTGGGTTTTCCTATTACCAAGTAAAACAACAGTTCGTAAACACCAAATATGTCTAGAAACATGTAAAGTTGTAAACACACAAACTAGAGTGTTTTATTGATTCAAACTAGAGTGTTTTATTGATCCCATGAATGTAAAAAACAGCAGCACTTAGTCTACCTGGATAGTTTCCGGAGCTAAATAGAACTACATAAATATAGCAGATTGTTTTTTAAACGTTCACCGTGATATTTTAGATTCTTGTGCCTATGCCAGCTCCAGCCATTTGAAAAGAAAGATTGGAAGCCCGGAACAGAGAGAACAGCCTAAAGCTAACGATGTTATTGGAGGTGTTACATCCAAAGGCATGCAGAGAAGACACTTTATTGATGATAGCTGGATTAAACTGCCCGAGCAAGCATTTGGTACCCTGTGATCCAATATATTGAGGAATCACCTCAGAGACGACTAGGAATTTAAAGTTTACCTAAAGTGTGTAAAGTGCACATATATTTCATCCACTTGTGGACATGTGCTAAGAACAGGTGGCAGGCTAGTAATATGAACATGTTAATAATGAATTCATAATCACTAAGATGCAGGCAGAACGCATGAAGATGACCAATGTTTCAAGAACCAAGAACTGGAGCATTGATTTAACATCCGTTTGGAAAGCGTTTGAGTTACTAATTAATTTACTAATCAGTGTTTCTTTTTTGTACTTTATTGGACGCACATAATCATGTATAAGTAAAAATAAGGAGCTTAAGAAATAATAATTTGTAAGAGACAAACCTTTCTCTTTGCAGGCACGGATGAGCTAGCGACTGGCTTGAAAAATGACTCCAGCCTGTGAAAGCGTTTAAGAAAGAAATGAGTGGAAGACGAGGAACAAGCTTAAAATTATCACTAATTTGGTCGAAAGGTGCAAACCTTCCCTGGGATGACTTGTTCTTTGCGGATTTGATTTTCTCTACCGCCTATATAGTAATATTAGATCAACCACCATATTTTGTGGGAATGAATGATTGCACACATATGAAAACACGGAAAAAAGTATGCTAACATACCTTGGTTACCCTATCTAAGTTGAATCCATTCTCATTCACCAAAAACTGAACTATACCCTGGCAAAGGAGAATAAAATAGGTAACTAGTCCTGAAGAGATTTAAAGAATATGTAGCGCAGAAAAGGGGAGAACTTAGGTTTCTACCTCTTCATCTGGAGAGGTCCACTTGATATCAAGCTGCTCTTCATCGGTTAAGACATCAGGTTCTTTAAAAAGTTTACGAGCTTCATTATATGGCCATTCCTCGGGTATCTGATACCTATATAACATACCAAAATGGTAAAAGGTGATAGGATGGATTAGTTTAGAATAGACTACAAACTAATAGAAATATGATTCTTAGATATGTGGTTATAGCAATGAATAGCGGAGCCAACTCTTTTCAGCATAAGACAAAGGTGAAGTGCAACCAACTAGACTAAATTTGTAAGTTATAATATTCGCTTATGTTGGTTGGTGTATGACCTCTTATATCATAAAGTTCCATATGTCGTCACCAAATCAAATTACTTATTGATAGTCAAACAGAGTCAAACCTTTCTTTGTTTATATTTTCGAGTATAGTCTCAATAGAGCCATGCTGGCGAATGAGCTTTAAAGCAGTCTGCCCTCCGATACCTGAGGTACAAAATGCATATTAGGTCCTCACCTGCGTTCTACTTTTAACAGAGGAAAAAAACATAATTGACTTGAAAGATGTAAAGTGATAATAAAAATCTCTGCATACCACGGATGCTGTCACAATAGTCACATCCCGACAATATGCATAAGTCGATGAACTGATCCATGGTAAGCTGAAGCTCTTCTAAAATCTGAAACATGACCACAAGATCAGAGATAATCTCATTAATCTAACAAGTAGAAGAAAGGATAGTGTGTGTGAGTGTGTGAGGGAAACCTTGGCAATATCAAATTCCATGACAGGGATCTTTCTGGAGCTAGGATCCATCAGGTGGCGCAGAAATTTAGGAGCTCCAAAAGTTAAGGAATCCATATCTTCAGAAGCCACACCATACACCTAAACAGATAGAAGCATATCATAAGAAAACATTGCAGCTGATATACCTTGTAAAACCTCCACTTAGACACTGGTCACTCTAAACTGTCAGTAAAACACCTGAAAGAGAACAGGGAGAGAATACAGACCTTTCCTGCTTTGCAAAGTGCAGCACATTGCGCTTCTGCTTCGGAAGTGGCCTGTATTGATAAAAGCTCTTGTTCGAAATTTTAGCTATTTAAATTATTACGCAGAAAAAGCATAATTAATGGCAGAGACTTAGGCTCTGGGGCTTCTGACCTCAACAACGGGAACCCCCATGAGTTTTAAGAGTCTTTTGCAGTCGTCATTGTGTTGTTTTGTCACCTGGAGAGAGGGGTATTAAAGATGTATTAATAAGCGGACTAGATTCAATTGCTTTGAAGGGGATGCTATTAAAAAAAATCAGAGGAATCCAAAGATTCACAGGATGGAAAAAGAATAGACTACCTTCACAGTTCGTTTGCTGTACTTCTCAATGTCCTCCTTGTTTCCTGCCTGTCAGCAATAAATAACTTCTAAAGTTATGCTCTTTCGGTCATAAAACAAAGCTAAGTCGAAAGGCGAGTAGTAAGAGTGACAAACCTCGATTGCACCACTCAGATCTGCAGTTGCATCAGCTCTCTTGGAGTAACTGAACCAAGAGTAGAATAATTGGATAAACCAACAGTTAAGAAACTCATATAAACCTCAATTTGATAGTAATATATACCGTTTAGCTAGTTCTTGTCTCTTTAACTCCGGAGGCTTCCCATCGAAAACATAGCTGTAGCAAGCAAACATCCAGAACGAACTTAGCAAAAAATACTAGTAAAATCCAAACCTTAGCGGCACTACACACAGAAAAGAAAAAAAAAAGTAAAAAGAGAATGTGGGGAGGGAGAAGAAGGTTTACACAGGCTTGATTCCAGCTTCGAGAAGACGAATGGTTCGATTAAACATCCCTTGCAAATGGCTAGACGTTCAAAGAAAACAGAGACATTAACACTTTTATACACGAAAACAAGTGCTAAGAAAAGCACAAGACATTTGACAGATAAATCCAAATGGCTACAACTATAGATTACCTAGTGACTTCACCAGCTTCATTCGTGAGCATTTCGGTCCCAGTTCTCCCCACCACAATCTACGTTCCAATTTACAGAAAGGTACTCTCTTTAAGTGATTTAGTGCCAAACCAAAATGGAAATTGAAAAAACAAGGAAGAAGGGAACGAACAAGGAACTGGTAAATGCTCATGCTTGCATCAACTGCGATTTTCCGACCGAAGTAGCTCTCGAACTTCTGCTCTTTCATGGCGCTAGGCGCATTGTCGGCTAAAAGCTTCGTTAAACCCTAAAGAAAATAAAATAAAAAAAAAGATTAAACATTTAGATCGAATTCGCAATTAAAAATTGAAACTTGAGGTTAAAATCTTTCGATTCATAGTGAAACCTATCAGACCTTGATACCCATGACGATGACTGCGAATTATCGAGCGGAAAGTTTCTGACTCTCTCTCAGTCTCTCCGGCGCCGATGGGGTTTGTTTTCCCGCCTCCTCAACACGTGTGGGCTCAGTCTACGAGTCACTTGTCAGCTTTATGAGGGTTGATGTTGTCAGGCCTGTTAATATATATGAGCTCGTCTAGTAAATAGGCCCATGGGCTTGATTCGTAGGTTAGTTTCTTCTTTTTGGTTCGGCTCGGATTGGTTTCAGCTTCCAATTGCTGGTTCGGTTTAGACCATGTGCCTCATGAATTGTCTTGGTTAGTTTTAATAATTCTTATATTATTATTTTTATAATTAATAATCCTATTTATTTTATGAAAATTCATTACATTTGGCTGTTTTGTAAAATCTTTGTCTCCTATTTCTATTTGCATTTTACAACATTCTGTTAAATTTTTACTATTAATAAGCCATAGATTTCTGAGTGCAAATATTTGAATTAAGGATCTGTTTTCATGTGAAGAATTTTTAGTTAAAACTTAGACTATTTCCCATGTATTTGCTATTTTTACTTCTAAAATAGATGAATTCTATAACAGAGGTGAAATATGCTCCAATACATTTCTCTAAAATAGCACTTTCTAAATATAAAGGTAAAAAAAAAAAAAGAGAAATGCTATTTTTTCTAGCAATATCTATTATAGAAGAAACAATAGAAGTGGATTAAAGTAATTTTACCTCTAAATACTATTATAGAAGCAAAAATAATAATAGGTTAGAAATGCTCTTAGAAGCAAAATATATGTATCAGAGATGGACGAAAATGAACTTCTTTCAAAAAAGAAAATGTACTTGAGTTGCGAAAATAATAATCATTTTTTGCTAAACTTGTATATATCATATTAATCTATGAGTTGCCAAAATGATAATATATGAGCAAACGAAAATGTACTTGAGTTGCTCAAATAATAATCTATAAAAATACGGGACGTTTTCATTATTCGTGCATGGGAATCGTATGGGGCAGAGTAAAAACCAAAGAACGCAACGGTGATGGTACGTGATCTTTCTCTAATTACTACTACTTTATTAATATTTATCGAGAACCAATATATAATCATTGTGCATAGCATTTGTATCACAAACGGTGGTGGTACGTGATCAGTTAAACTATAACGCTCTAAAACTCACACCGACACGATTTTATGGAGAAACGTACAATATTAATTACTCCCCACGGAAAAATACAAAGGGGACAACGGTGGCCTTCATATACCAAACTTTTTCTAAATATCATTTTGATTAGTTACATAATAGTCATTGTTATAAAATAGAGGCTTACTTGAGAAAAAAATGATGTGTAACTAAACCAAAAACACACAGAATGATGAGAGAAAATGAACGCTACAAGGAGTAAGAGTTTAAACTATTAAAACCAAAAAAGGAAAGAAAAGAATTTAAAATATAGAGTTTTTTTTTGCAAAAAAAATAGAAAAAAATAGAGAGTTTTACCGACAACAAAAAAAAAAACTATAAGAGAGCACTAAGTGAAGGTGGAAATGTGAACAGATCCCGAAGATTGGAGCTTATACACAAATAATGTTAAACAAAGGTCCTTGTTACCAAAATAAAAAGAAAACAGAGTTTAGTGGACGATAGCACCGTAGCGTCTGGGGGTGTTTGTTTTGTAATGGCGTAACATGTGCATCGGATTTATAAATTGCCCCACCACTTTCTTTCTCTTTCTCTCTCAGCCATATAGTTTCAAATCGATTATACAATAAGACATTTCTTATCATTATGTTTTTCACCCATAAATTATGGCATTTTCTTGGTTAGTCAAAGAGTTTTGAAGTTATTTTGGCCTATACTCAATAATTAAAATTTTCTAATATAAGAGATCTGTTTTCCTGTAAATGATCTTTTGATGCAGAGAAAATTATTTGAGTTTTATTGGCCACTTTTTGAAAAAATAGGTTAATGTGTATTTATTTAACATCCTTGGTTACTTCAGATTCAATCAAAACAACGATACATGTTTGAAATCTTAAAGAATGTTTTCAAAATATAAATGAGTTAACGGCGTTACATGATTACCAATTCCGTAATTATCGCTCATGATTCTGTAGTGCTTCCTGAGAACCATTAAGACAGATAGACAGGTAGGTGTGAAGGAAAAAAAGTCATAATCCAACGCGTGATTTAGAAAATAAAACCATAAAACTAAAGTTATTACGCCTACTTATTTTTTACTTATGTGGTTTCATGTTTTTTTTTTTTGTTCACAATGTGGTTTCATGTTATGTTTGATGTTTTCAAGTATGAACCAACATATAGTAAACAAAAAGATGGTCTTCCTGTCTTAGTACTTTGTGCAGAAATATGATTATTAATTATAACTTTTGTATTAGTATAATCAATTAATTAAGAAAACCAAGGTAGTAATGAGATTCCAAACGTGAATCCAGCCATTAAATGTTTTCTTGTTATTATTATTTTTTTTAACAGTCTTCTTCACTGACTTCTCCACTGTTATGTTCTGCTCTGTCTCTTTCTTCTTACTCATTATAAGCTGAAACAGAGATCTACTCTTTCACTAACACTAACACATGCAAATTCTTGCATTTGTCTGAACTTCCTTTTTCTTGTATAAACATTCGCGACTCTTGTAAAGAAAGAGTAAGAGGAATGAGGAAGCTTTTCTTGTTAGGGGTTGTGGTGGTGACAGGACTGGTTCTAGGGACTGAGGCAAATGAGTACCTAGAGTTCAATGTCACTGAGTTAGATCGCATTGAGGAATTAGAGTATGGTTTCTCCAAATCTAGCTCTAACTTTAACCCTTTAATGGTCGGCCTCACACTTATCAGAGGAGCTGGTGCCAAAGGAGCTGGTACTCTCTCTCTCTCTCTCTGCTTTTCTTTAATTCATTTTGTTTATCAAATATTTAGTTGCAATGACATTTTCAGATTTTATCAGAGTTTTATATTTAGTTGCAATGACTTAATACTAATAAATGCATTTTACAGTAAATTAATTTATGTTTTTGTAACGTGAGAGTCAAATTATGTATACGCATCTGAAATTTGGCTACAGAAGAGTGAATTTGAACCAAAGATCTGAAATCTTTGTTTTGTGTCAATGAATACAGTTTGTTTGGATGGAACATTGCCTGGATATCACTTACATCGTGGACATGGATCCGGAGCAAATAGCTGGCTAATTCAACTAGAGGTCAGCAAATAAAGATTTGGTTTATTCAATATGTAACATTAGATAAAAAAGGTTATAGTTTATATAAGTCTTTGTTGGAAATTGAAAATGTGTGGAAAAAGGGAGGAGGATGGTGTGACAACATAAGGAACTGTGTATACCGAAAGAAGAGTCGTCGTGGATCCTCTAACTATATGGAGAAACAGATTCAGTTTACAGGAATACTTAGCGATAAAGCTCAAGAAAATCCAGGTCTCTTTCTTTTCTTTTTTTGTTTTGTCTCCAGTGAAGAAACAACTAGGACTAATTGTTTTTTTTAACCTTTCTTTTTTGGTAATGTTCATTTAGATTTTTTCAACTGGAATAGAGTAAAGCTTCGTTACTGCGATGGTGGTTCCTTTAGTGGTGATAGTCAGAACAAGGTTTGTTTCAATAAACATTGGACTTTGTCTTAGAGAGATCACTACATTTCATTCTTTTAACATTTAACATCTTTTTTTTTTTGCAGGCTGCACGGCTTCAGTTTAGAGGAGAACGGATTTGGAGAGCAGCCATGGACGATTTGAAATCAAAGGGGATGAGATATGCCAAACAGGTAATGTTTTCACTTTCTCCATCCTTCTGCTTCTTTAATAGTCTTGTCTCTTTACATTGATCAAACGTTCTTGTTACTCTTCAGGCACTTCTGTCCGGATGCTCTGCTGGTGGTTTAGCAGTGATTTTACGCTGTGACGAATTCAGAAACTTGTTTTCAGGATCCACCAGAATCAAATGTTTGAGCGATGCAGGCTTGTTCTTGGACACGTAAGTTACTACTTCTCATGAATCTTTTCCTCTTCTTCTTCTCCTCAAAGTCAGCTTTGTAACTAAACCGCTTGCTTTTCTGTGGTTAAAAGGCCTGATGTGTCCGGTGGCCACACCATCAGGAAGTTATATAACGGTGTTGTGGAGTTGCAGGGAGTGAGGA
The DNA here is from genome assembly GCA_016432835.1 of Brassica nigra. NCBI lineage: Eukaryota > Viridiplantae > Streptophyta > Magnoliopsida > Brassicales > Brassicaceae > Brassica > Brassica nigra. The sequence goes on along the minus strand of CM028247.1, from coordinate 5,271,876 downwards.
ACAATCTGCCACATGTGTGCACAAACCATCTCAATCCAACTTCTGTAAGCTCTTCCTCCTTTAATCAAGTCACTTCTCTTTTTGTATTATAAGCGCAAGAGCTGACCCGTAAACTCTTGTTTATTTGATATGTGACAGTGTTTCTTCCCTCAAAACTTGATCAGTCAGATGAAAACTCCTCTTTTTATTGTCAATGCAGCATATGATATTTGGCAGGTAACGTTTCTTTTTCTTCTTCTTCAAGACTGAAACTCACATGTTTAATGCTAACTGAGACTGATTTGTTTTTAAACAGATTCAAAGCAGTATTGCTCCACCAAGTGCAGATCCTAGAGGTTATTGGCATGAGTGTAGATTAAACCATGGAAGATGCAATGCAGCACAGCTCCGGTTCTTGCAAGGTTCTAATCATCATTTTATTTAAAAATACATATCTTCTTTTAAATGAAAATGACCTGACGTGACCAGTCTTATGTTTGTACTTTAACAACAGGGTTTAGAAATCAAATGTTGAGAGCTGTAACGGGATTCTCAAAGTCAAGAAAGAACGGTTTGTTTATAAACTCATGTTTTGCTCATTGTCAGACCGAAAGACAAGACACTTGGTTCGCTGATGATTCTCCTGTTATCCACAAAAAGGTTACCACTTCATGTTCATTTGCTTTGCATGTTCATTACATTTTTGAAATAGTTGTTTTGATGATTTTTTTTTTTTTTTGAAAATGAGGTTAGGCTGTGGCTATAGCGGTTGGAGACTGGTATTTCGATAGAGCAGAAGTGAAACTGATAGATTGTCCGTACCCGTGTGATAGAAGCTGTCACAACCTTGTCTTCAGATGAATGAATGAATGATGCATTTATTTTTCATATACGAAGTTAAAGTGAAAAGAAAAATAAGTTTTATTTCATTTATATGTCATTGTTCTTGTTGTATTGTATCCTTTAGTACGTACCAAATTCTCATTGGAAAAATAAAGTTTTCCTAACGAGATCCAAAGTTTTCCTAGTTTGGTTTGTCGTTTTTCTGTAATCGAACCGAATAAAAAAAACTGTGGTTTGATTCGGTTTGTTGTCGAATTGGACTAATATTTTTGGTTTATGATTCAAATTTAGATAAATTGGATTAAATTTGGTTAGGTTGGTTTTTGGTTCGTTTGATATACATTGGTATGCTTTGTCTAGAAAACAACAAACTAACTGATCGGTTCACTTTACCAAACCGACAATCGAATTTTTAAAAAAAAATTCTCAATTTTTTTTTTTTTGAACACAGTTCTGAAAATTTAGTCTGATTTATAACCGCAAGATTAGTTCTGACCCAGATGGGTGAGGCAAGTGTGCGAGGATTAAAGCCCATTCAAAGATGTTCGTTTGGCGTTTCAACATTAATTATATTTAAAATTTGCTTATACAATTTTAACAAAAACCATACATTTTTGAAAATCTTTCAACAAGTTTGATCAACTCAAATATAAGTTTTGGTTATTGTATTAACCAAATTGTTTTACGTAGAACTATATTTTATTAAGTTTCGCAAGTAATATGTCATTAAGTTTCACACATAGTTTATGTAGAAACTATATGTTGATCAATTAGAGGATACTGGATCAATGATCATTGCTTCCGCAAGATATGTTTGTCAAGCATGCCCTTTATTATAATATACATGGAATAGCAGTCACACGTTTTAAATATAAAGTTCCCATGACTGTTTTTTTTTACATCCATGACTAGTTAATAATGCAACTTTATAATATTAATTTGACACCTCCATATCGCCTGTCTTTATATATAAGCTAGTTTTTTTTTTACGTTATCGTTATCTCCATATTTAAACGACAACGATCCTTTCAAAATATCTGATGCAAAAGGACACCATACATACGTATATATATGTTATACATACAACATGCTCTTTTATTTTAAAGACCAGTTGAGAAACTTAAAAAACCAATGATCGAATAAAACAATAGATCACTAGTGATATTTTGTGATTGTAATATAGATATGAAAGTTTAAGCAAAATAAAATAAAATATAGATATGAAAGTTATGATTAAAGTAGGGCCTCAATTATTTTAGCTCACATGCAAATTATGAGGTGTAAGGATAAAAAAAATGCTTTTCTTTTAGTCTTCAAAAAACAAATGATCAACTCATAAACATTTGTTTTTTATTTTTTGAAAATTCTAAAGAATCCTTTGTATTTATTGATCTCATTCAACAATCAACTTTGGCGGAAATATTAAACCAATAGTCATTCTTGGCTTTGTATAACATCGGTATCTCTTTCAATAAATAAATATGTAATATATAAATTATTATCAAATGATAATGTCCGCAAAATATTGTTTGATACATTATGTAATACTATTAACACGGTAATGAGTTTTACTCAGTGAATATATCTAAGATAGTTGTTCAATATATAGATTAAGAAAGAAATAATCATCAACGAATTAGAATTAAAAGATAGGATCAAAAATTTGAAAAAAAATTAAGGGTCGGACCGAAAATATAGGTATCAGACGGCCGGAGAAAAGCCATATAGGCGTCAGTCCATCTAATAATAGCCGACAATATATGTAAGTCATTTTCATCTCTTCTTTTCATTTCGGTCGACGGAAAACTATATAATTGCTCACAGAGTCACATCATTTTCATCAGGCTCGATACTCACATATGATATATCCAGTAAAGTCCATGATCATGACCATCATATCACCATATAAACGCTAAAGCATTTCAAAATTACCATACATATATTTACATTACTCTACTAATTTTGACAAGTTAGATTGCGTTAAACTTATTTCCCCTTGACTTTTCATAAAATCTTTAATCTATATTTGTTTTTCTTTTAAAATTAAAATTTGATTGCTCTACTTATCTCCTGCATGGCTTTTCCAGTTTTATCAACACTATCTCAGCAACAAGGGTCCCTTATTCTGCAACTATATGACTTTTTGTGCTCCATTAAAAAAAAAAATACACCAACTCAAAAAAGCTGCCCTCGTGTGAATTATATTGGGATATTGTCAGAAGAGTACACACCTTCGAAATTCGTATTTTCGACACTTCACAAAAAGACAAGCGTCATTCTTATACGCGCGTGGCTTTTTTCTATTTTATTTTTGTCAAAAAAAGGTTTCACTTCTTTACCGTAGACCCAAATATTGTAAATAATCTTTCCCACCAAAAATTAAATATCTACTAGACACTCATTTACTACTAGATCAAAAAGCTCACTATTTTTGTTTTAAAGCATGCGACGGGAATTGTGAAAAACCTTTAATCACTTGTGAAAAACCTTGAAATAGTCTCTCTCAACAAAATTGTTTATGTTAATTTCTTGGAAATTGAGAGTTTCAGACTTGTGAAAAAACTTTAATCAATTAATCAAAAAAAAACCTTTAATTAGTTGCGGAAAGTCAACATTTTTTTAATAAACTGGCTGATGAATGTGATCGCAGAAACAAAAATATGATTTTAATATCGTTTGTGAAGAAAACTATTTCCTAAAAATATATATTACATATTTTCTGTTAAATTAAGCAGCTAAGACATTCAAGAAACAAGAATACGCAACTTAATCTGTTCTTTCAAGCACATGCTCCGAACTCACATATTGGTCTTTTACATGATCTCTACTCATTTTAATTAAACTGATGAAATATATATATATATATATATATATATATATATCCCTCTTTTCTAAATAAGTGTCGTTTTAGATTTGTGCACACAGATTAAGAAATCATTTAGTTTTGTATATTTTCTATATAAAAACATCATTACCCATACACCTACTCATATTTCATCTTATAGAAAAATACACTGGAAAATAAAGTTAATAAATTATGCTTAGAAATGCTAAAACAACACTTATTTTGCAACGAAATTTTTTCTCAACAATGACACTTAATAAAAAAACTGAGGGAGTACGTTCTTTCAATTTTGGCAAGTCAATTTCAAAACTGTGGAAATCGACGTCTGAGTAGTAGAAACAATGAGTATGGGAAATGTTCGCAAGCGAAGCACACATGTCTTTTAAGGAGACAACGATGGACTTCCATTCTAAGATGAATTGTCCCATTCATCACAGATTCTCGCTCATAATTGTCCCATTGGCTAAATGATAATTTTTCAACCCAGACAACTTTGGTCATATCTTTTTATATATCAACTTTAATATAATGTTTTTATAGAAAATTGCATGAACTTCTTATAATAATTCTGAGGTATTTAATTTCCTACTTTCACAAAAAGGCATATTTTAATTCCTTTAGTGTAACTAATTTTTATTTATTTCAAATCAGTTTATGAGTTTATATTAACTTCAATAATTCGTAATTTCTTCAAATACTAAAATGGTCGATCGGTATACTTGTACTAAAAACTATATATAGCCAAAAACTGAATATTTATTTGAGATACATTTTATTCTTTTTTTTTAGAGATACATAGCATTCTTCATATATATGCTATATTTATCTCTTCAAAAAATATATGCTATGTTTAATAACAAAAATAAAAAGGGTCTTCCGGTTCATTTGTTCGTTGTCTGGGATCACTTTTCTGAAGAAGTTCTCCACTCCAGCTTAGGATCTATTAACCTATCATTCAAGAAAAAAAAACACTATCCACCTCAACCGGGACATGTTTACACTTTGCTTTCTAGGTTTTTAGTTTTATAATTTCGCGATCGTGAAAATAACTATTCTGAAGTAAAGTTAGTATAGATGTAGATAAAAATAAAGGAAACTGTATTTAGGTCAAAGTCATGACAAGAAGAAGAAAAAACAAAGGAATTACATCTTAGCACAAAAAAAAAACAGAAACAAAATACACGAGCAGAGAATTTACACAGCCAAAACATTTAAAAATATACATACACACATGAATAATAATAATAATAAAGTAAACTCGGATCCTTGTAGTGAAATAGAAATTGAAGAAATACTGATTACACTCTCTAGCACATGTTATCTAATCTAAATGCTCTGATCAAACGCCATTTTATTAGGTTTTTGAAGACTTTTACCGTAAAACTCCACGTCAGCATCATGTAGTAATGTGGCAACGCTTTCATTTGGTGATGACGATGATGATATTGATCTCCAGTAGTACTTGGCAATGTCTGGCTTCACATCGGCTTCTAAACCAGTTTCTGAGCTTTGGTTATGTTCTGTGTAATGAAGGATCTCTGGTGCCCATGACTTCATGTCTTGATGAGGATGCTGATCTAATAATATATTATTATTATTATTATTCATGATTTGGGTAGCTTCTGTGTAATGATTACCAAAGAAAGCACTGTAGATACTGTTGCTCAGAGATGGAACTGTGTTGCTGCAGTAGTTGAGTTCCCAGTTGTTTGGAATAGGATTGAAGTTTGAAGTCATTGGCGTCGGAGATGATGACGTGGACAATGATGAGATCAAAGATACGATCTGGTCTGAAACCGTTTGGGTACTACTTGAACTGAAGCAAAACTCAGCGTTTTGATTAGCAGTGGTGGTCGTGGTCGTGGTCGCCGGGTACCACCACGGACCGGGTTGGGATAAGACGACCATCGACTGATCATGTGTGTTGTTTATCGAAGCCGTTGACTTTACTACTTCCGAAGTATGTGACGACGTCAGCTTCTGATCTATGACGTTAAGAGTTTGAAGTTCGCTTATTATGGGTTTATGTGTTGTTGGATCAATGCCTTTTCTTCTCAGCTTCTTCTTAAGACATGAGTTCCAAAAGTTTTTGATCTCGTTGTCTGTTCTTCCTGGTAACCGAGTTGCTATCTGAGACCATCTACACAAATTCAAAATGGATTTAAACAATGAAATATAATTCAAAATCTCCAGTTCTCAAGAAAAAAAAAATCTCTATATTATGAATTCAATTAAAAGCTGTACAAGTAAAAGTCTCTAACCTGTTGCCTAACGCAGCATGGAGCTCCATGATTAAGCTTTCTTCATCTTGAGAGAAAGCTCCCCTCTTTAAGTCTGGTCTCAAATAGTTTATCCACCTAAGCCTACAACTCTTTCCACACCTCTGCAAACCTATACGATCATACCAATGCATACATAAATATATAAATGATATAAAATATACATATATGAAAATTTTTGAGCTTTTCAAAGATAAGAGGAGATGAGGGAAACCAAACCTGCGAGTTTAGGGACAGAACTCCAACAGCCATGACCATGTCTTGTTATGTAATTGAGAAGTTTTTCATCTTCTTCAGGAGACCAAAGGCCTTTTCTGAGCTTTTGCTTATAACAACAAGAATGTCTTCCCATTTGTATTCGCAAGTATGCAGCAACGTGATTTATAAGAGTAATGAAGAAACAAGAAGCTGTAGATGGTTGCAGAGAGACAGAGAGTTTATGATCTGTGAAGGTTTCTATAAGGTTGAAGAGGAAGGAAGAAGATTAAGAAATTATTATAAACTGAGAGAAAATGTGATTGGCGACTTCTGCTGTAACACTTATGTTTTATAATCGCTGGGTGAATTAATTGACACCTCTGATGGGACCACAATATACAGAGAAACAAAGAAATGAACTAAAAAGTAAAAACCTCGTTAAAAATTATTTGATTCCTTTACAAAATAGAAAGAAATCGTGGTTAATACTTTAGAGATAAACTACTAAATTATTATTACCTATTCTCAAAAGATAAATACAAGATTAAGACATATGTATTGGCTTAAAAACATAACTATCAAGAAATTTCTCTTCAATTAAAAAGGAAGCAGGATCATATTTTAATTATATAAAGTAACTACCTTCGTTTTCTTATGGAAATGATTTATAGTTTTCCACACACACCAGCATATTAAAACTACCTTGCCTTAATATATATACTTATAAAGTTATTTCCCAACCCAACAAATTTATAATTATATATATAATGAAATGTTATACGGATATATATAACCTTAATGTTATGAATTAACTGGAGTTATATTAGCCGACAAAAACTGGACCTGTATTATTAATTTTATAAAAATATTATTTTGGAAAACAAGATAAATATTGTTAAGTAAAGATAATATAAAGTTTGATGGTTAAAATAAAAACGAAAAAGAGAAAATTTAATTACGTGCAACTACTCTAGTAGTTGATTAAATTGCTGTTGTTCAGGGATTCAATATGTCCTGTTTCGAATAATCATTTGCTAAGTTTGAGGGATGATGATTTTAATTTTTATATATCCGATATAAATATTACTAACAATTGGTTCCAAACCTATTAAAAAATGTGAAAGTCCCATTGGTCTAATGGTTTGACTAAAGGTTAATTATGCAGATTATGGAAAAACAAGTTACAAGAGATCTTCAGCTTGGTTTCTACGAACATAGATCTCATATGACGGCTCAAAAAGATGTAGTACGTATATTCTCATAAGATGGTAGAATTATCGGCTTTGAAATCATCTAGTAATATCTTCATCGTTATAATAACATAACTAATCGTATGTTTAAAAAAAATCTATAAAAACTCGCTTTTTCTTACCAAGAAAAAACTTGCCTAAATTTCAGAATTTTCTAGTATATAGCAGAAAAATGTAAAATGGAAAGGGGAAGCCATCGGTCAACAACAGACTCATTTTCCATGAAAGCATTGTACGAGTCTAAAATTATTTGTCCCCTCAAAATACAATATTTCAATATATTTTTCTTGTTTGGCAAAGAAGTTTAATATTTTGGTACTTTTTTCTTTTACTTATATTTTTCCTACTCTGGTCTCGAAAGAGAGACCTTGATGTCCAGAGAATGTAAAAGAGTTGTTCAATTTAAGTACGCAAAGTGATAGTGGGAAAATAGCAAAATAAATGTTTCCACTGTGCAATAATTTGGTCGCGTAATTAATTTACACAGACATTCGTTAATTTAATAGTTACTATATGTAGTTATAATTAAGTTTTTTTTTTTGAAGAAAGGCTTAATTAGTTATAAGTTTCTTAGAGAATCTTTGTTGATAGAAATGCAAAACTAAGTAATTTAGTAATTTAGCAATTTAATATAATTTATTTCTATAATTATTTTTAAAGATTTAACTATTTTCAAGTAAATAAAGTGGAATGGGGTTTATAGATACCATCTCATTCTTTTATGTTTTAAATTTTTTAATTTATTCTAGTGTTAAGATATCTGTTTACATATTATCTGTGGAATTACTTTTAAATACTTAAATTAGGAGGTTGATCTAACGTGTAGATAAGAAAACTAGTAAAAGTTTTAATTTTAAGCATGTTTCTACACGAGAACAAAACAGTTCGTGTTTAGAAACGTATATTATGATAACAGATGCATTCTCATTATTATCGTATTATAGGAAAGAGAACTGATTCTAATAGATAAATCATGATTGGCTGAACACAGATATTATATATATAAAGCTACTAGCTTAAGCCGAGTCTCAATAAAATATAAAATCATCAGCATAATTGCAGGATGTCCTTACAACAAAAAAACACTCAATCCCTTGCATATCCAACCTGTCTAATTGTACATATTTGTTCTAACAAGAAGAAATATCATAGTTTACCTCTATCTAATCATAACGTGACAATCATTTCAATTGAGATGTGAGTTTGTCCTATGTATATATCATTTACATATTTTAAACAAATTTTTATTTATTTGTTAAACCTTAAGTTTCTTTAGTAACTCGAAGTTATCTTACAAAAAGTCAGTAAATCCTGACATTTTATCGGTTTTCCCACACATTATACAGCGGCAAGATTAGAAAAAAGTAGATTAGTGTGATACATCTTGATAAATATTGCCTAAGTAGAGTATTTTTACATAATCATAAAAAGATGTAGGAGAAGCAGACGAAGTACGGATTAAGATATCCACCTATTTATGTATACTGTATTGCAATATGAACTTATAAAAGCACTTAATGCGCTGAAAGTATATATATGGGTATATATTTAATGTTGTGTGCATAGAAAGTCGCGGTGATGTTTCATTGTTTTGTATAGTTTCTAATGGAAACACAAAAGAATCGCCGCCTTCCAAATGATTGAGCATTTAAAATTTTCAAGTTGGAGAGATGTTGACATTGACTTTGGTTTTATCTTCGAGAAGCCATGTTCATGAGAGTAGGATTTGCATGCTTATTTCGAGGTCCTAGAGGAATTTATTCGACGTGAAAGCATGGACAAAGAGGTGAAAGCTCAACAGCTACAAAAACAAGAAGAAGACAAAATAAAGAAGGATTAAAAAGGATAATTTTTAGGTCAAATGTTTGGCCGTTGAGTAGCTAGAGGTATGATCCAACAGTTTTGCTAAAGCGGTCAGATAGCGCCATTACGAGAAATGAGCTGTAATTAATCATGCAATATGTTGGAGGAAAAAGAAGCAAGGTCTTATACCCAGACATTGATATTCTTTAGCTTATCATTGCCAATAATGCATAAAAATACAAGGAAACAAAAAGAATACGTACACTGATCTTTACGCGTAGAAAGTTAATGACATAATTAGTAAAACACATCGTCATCTATATCAATACGTTGTTTAGCATATTATATTCATAATGTAAATCTTCATGTGCACTAATTATTGCGGAGTTCTCTAGCTGCAACATGAAGATTTTAGTGTTGGATGGTGGAGAAAAGGATATTGGAAGCAATGTCAAAACAATAAGTATACTCTATAAATTCAACATTGAAAACTAACATGTCAATCATTCAATAGTTACATGTTTTCAAACGCTCACAAATAGTATAAAAACAAGAAACAATGATGAAAACAAAAAATGGAGACGAATAGAAGATGCAGAAATTAAAGTGAGAGAGCATCATTTGTAGTAGAATGATGATTGCAAAAGTGGGACAAAAACAGAAAACTCATGATTTGGTCACACGAATATATATATACATTTCCTTGTTCTAAGTACAAAGAAAGCTTGCTTAGAGAGGCAATACCATACGAATGTAGTGAAGAAAGAGACTGATGAAACATCACTCTCGTGTCCAATTCGAGAATGTGTGCGGCACCAAGCTTTTGTTTTCTCGTTTTTTTTTCATGAATACTATAATATTGCTTCATCTTCTTAGTATAATTATTAATCTGCAGCATTCGTCTGTTGATTTTGAAGTGACTGTCTCTGTTTTATACGTTATGTAGAAAATACTTTGAAAGTATACTTTTTTGTAAGTACTACTCTGTTTCACTTTAAAGTTAGTTTCTAAAGTTAGTAATCAAAGTTATCGCTTTTCACCATAAATTTAAATACAATTAAGTTCGTCCCTTTTCAATGAACTTATGACATATATTAAAAAGATTTAGAGACCAAAAAATTGACAAGGAACGACGTATTTTAAAAATATTGTTCACACTATATCATCCAATTTTTTTCTAAACTATCAATCCAAATAAATGACACAGTAAACATTTTTGTCCATTTTAAACAATGGGTCAACATACACACATGACACATACACACATATATACATATATATTAGTTTAATGTTTCAAAGTAACTTAATATTGTCAAGATTTAGTTATGAACTAACCTCTAGAATTTAATATGTTATTTTGACACATAATAAGCAATAACCAAATATTATGCATGCCTGAATTCTACATCTGATTAGTTCCATTATAACCTCCTGATAAGGCTTTGGTCATTGGAGAAGTAATATATTACTTATGAACACTAATTCATTTCCTTTAGAATTTCGTATGTTTTGTTTAATTACAACGATTGTATATTAATAAGAGAACCATACCTGAAGCTAAGCATCCTATGTGTGTATGATACCAACCGGGTACACGATGCATTGATTAAGGACAGGATGTATGTTATAAATTTTTAATCTACTAGGATTCAACTGAAACGACCAAGAACTCCACAAAACGATTCAGAGTTAGTATACTCTTCTTACATTTTGGTTTAATTTATTTACTCATTAGCTGCTAAAAGCATGTAAACAGATAGTTTTTTCTTACGACAATTTTTTTTTACGATATTTGGTAAACAAATAGATGCATGTAAACAGTATTCCATAGATAGTTTTTTTTTTCTTACGATAAATTCAACTATCCATGATATGTCTCGAATTCTGATGATTTGAGGGAAAAAATAGATGCATAAATCATCTAGAAATGTATATAATTTACTTAAAAGCCCTTGCATAACTTTTAGGTAAAGTGTATCGTTGGTTAACATAGCATGCATATTATTAAACATAGGTGAATTGCATGTAAATCGTTTGTCTATGGAATACTCAGACATACAAATCGACTATTAAATGAAGTTAAGATCCATAAATCACATGTGATTTAATTTGTGAAACTAGTTACTGCTGTTAACCCCTTGCAGAAACACGGTTTAAAGTTCTGACCGTTTGTTTTTTTTGATAAAAGGCTTTCAAATTAAACATAAATGAACCATTACAAGATAAGACGATGTCTTATAGTTGGATAAAGTTTGCGTGAACGTGGTTGAATACCTTCCCATGAAACAACAAAAAAAGAGACTAGAGTTACCAACAATACAATGAAAGACAATAGCTAGTGATAGGATCCGTGGCCGCGACGACCACGCTTTCCTCGTCCTCTAACTGTCTTTCACTCCATGTCTTGGTATTTAATTGGGGGTTTTATCTCCCTTCCACCTCTTGTTAAGCTGAGCGAGCTACAAAGTTCTGACCGTTTGTTTGCGTTTATGTTTTTGTCTGTGCTTATATGTTACAATGGTGTAACATAGAAACGAAAACATAGATGCGAACAAACTTTAAGCCTAATTCACAAATAGTAATATTCACATGTATTGTAGCAAAATGGTCTTTGATATTGATATACCTATGAAGCACTGTTCATTGGGTTGATTAAGGCTGCTGACAAAACAATAAGCACGTGCTGTGTTAGGCTTCCAAATCTTTAAAGGTTCAATTATATATTTAGTAATTATATAGTTGACGTTATGCCACGCATCAAGACAAAGATAGAGGTGTTCGCCGACGGAGAGATATTAGCAGAGGTCAGATGTCATAATTATATGTACTGATTTACATGAGGTCCTAAATCACCGAAATCAAAGTTACCATCAAACATGATTAATGCTCATCGTTTTTTAATCACGGAGGTTAAGTAATAATTATTAATTATGTTCCCTCTAAAAGGAAAACCATTCTCATATTTTAATAAGAAAAGGTAGTCGACTTTACTTGATTTCAGCACATATAACTAAAGAGGCAATTCTCGTGTCTCTTTGACAATTGGGTCCAGTTAGCGGAATCCTTAAAATGATTTTGAGTTTAAGTATTTGTTTAGTACTTATATAACATTTCACGTCAGTAAATAGTTGTAAAGAAATGATAGTTAAGTCTAAAATAGTGGTCCTTTTTCTAGTTTTCTTCATAATCAAATCTCATTAACCTCGGCTTCGAACAAGATATTATATACAAAATATCTTTGATTCCTTTTCTTATTGAACATCTTCAGATGCTATCAACAATAAATTCAAAGTTTTAAAAGAGTATAAGTGAAAGATCTGAAACTTCATATTCATCGATATATAGATTCAAGTTAAAATTGTTTCCTTTTCTATATCTCAGCAACCAACTGATTCGGGGAGATTTTTGTAGCGGGTGTATATAAATCTTTAGTTCTAAGTAAAGCAAAAGCAATAATTAGAAAGTTTAGCAGTTTTGAATTTTAATTAACGGAAACAATAACAACGAAAAAGTTATTAACATTTTTAAGAAGGTGACATGACATGTATTTTCAAAAGATAAAAAAGAAGTAATAATAAAAAGTGTTTTTGTCTAGTTGAAAAGTGTGACCCATGATCTTACTCATGCATAATTACACAAGTAGGACCTTAGCTAATTTTTCACATTTTTATTTATATAGAGACGGCATATATATTTTAGTTATATACTAAATTATAAACCCGTGTTATTTTAATATCTTAAAAATTTAATTTTAATTATTTTTAGATAATATATAGTTGTGAGTTATAATAAAGCATAAAATAATATATATAGTTATATATATAAAAATTTAACATCTAGTAACAAATTTATTTTGTATTAAAAGTTATATATTTTACGAATTTAAACTCATTATAACATTGTAAGATCAGTTTTAAATGAAAGCAATATTTGGAAAATAAACAGATTAATCTACAAATTTAGCATATTTTACCGTAGTTAGTTTCATATAATAATTCTATTTAATATAATATATACTATAATTAGCATATAAATTTTATTTTGTTTTATAATAAAACGTTATTGTGTAATAATATTATATTATTAATTACAAAATTAATTAATGCTTTTTATAGAAATATTTTCAATTTTGTAATATTTTGTTGTTACTAAAATAAAATTTAATTTATTATTGAAAAACTAATCTGTCATTAATATTCTTAATAAATAATTAAACATTCAAATATTTCTAATGTCATATTTTGTAAATAACACATGAACTAAGGATGATTTCTCTATTATGATTTTGTTTTAATACGATAGATTTAGTCAAAATTATCTTAATAGAACAATAACACTTTCATTCATCTTAATAGCATTTTAATAAATAATATATAACTAAAATTTATTTTAAATAATTCTGAATTAACAATTCTGCAACTAAATTCTTATTTTACATATTTGCATCTATGTTGATAAATCATAGAATTCAGATGGCTTTTAAAGTTGAAACAAGCAGTCAAAATACACTCTTTCATCTGTTCCTGTATTCACAAGCTAGTTGGTATAACTTTACATTCATTAAACATCATTTCTTTTATTCAAGGATTTGACATTGAAACCTAATTTCACATGAAAACAGATTTATACAATCTCCAATGGTTTGCATTAAATTTTTCCCTCAAAATGATGCACACTGAAAATAAGTCTATGATTTGCTCCAATAATCTCTTTTATTTTTTCTTATAATTCTTAATATATTTATTTTTCAATTTATTACATATTTCAAATAACATATTTTATTTGATAGAATTTAAAATTATGTTCACTAAAATTTAACTCTATTAAAATAAACTATTATTGTATTAATAAAATTACAAAACCACACACAACACAATACTATAGTTTTTTTAAAATACTACTATTACTATATCTTTTAAAAATAATAAATCAAAGCATGTTCTATGTTATGTTAGCCTGTTAGGTTTGTATGTGTTTTTAAAAACTTATATTAGTTATATATTTTTAATGTTACTGTTTATTATTTATCATATCATTATAAAAATATAAGTTAAAGAAGTTTATTCAGTCTGTATATATATTAGACAGAAATTTAAAAGTAATATTTTGTGTAAATTTGTTATGTATTAAATAAAATTATCAAAATTTTAGAGATTATTATGTAAATAAAAAAAAATTAATATTAAAATTAGTTTGTGAATAGTGTACCCTCAAATATGATGTAATATTATTCACATATTCATATTCAAATATGATGTAATATTATTCACATATTCATATTTTTTTCTCAAAATAATGTACTATTAGAAAGAGACTTTTTAAATTTTTTAATGTTTTCTCTTATTTTGATGTATTATTGGAGATGACTTTTTTTTAACAACACCCTTGGAGATACCTTCGTACTTCAAAATTTTGGGTATTTGTTTTTCATTTTACTACGGGGTAATTATTTTTTTTTGAACTTACTACGGGGTAATTATTCCATTGACTTACTGTTGGAGTCGGCATTCCTGAAAATTAATTTCTCAAAAAGAGATAGATTAATTACATAGCAATTATAAAAGGGAATTTTGTCTGGTTGAAAAACATATCAAACGAATAATTACACAGTGTGTTGTTTGGTGATTAATTACGGAGGGGGTGAAGTCGGAGTGGAGAGATAATAGTCAAAACTCTGATTAGCCACACTCTTTTCTTTAAGTCTCCTTTTATTGAATCCTCACCTTCTTAAACCTTTCCATCAGCCACTCTTTTCTTCCCTTTCTGTAAGGTCTCTGTCTCAATTATAATGATCAAACTCTTCTTTCTCCAATCTAACATCTATTTTTCTTTCCTTTAATTATCTTCCATTATTATGCATATGTGACGCGTATCAGCTACTGACTTGTTCCTTTTTCTCTAATTTCAATTTATTAACTTTAATCAATGCGCACATTTAATAAACTTGAACTTCTTGCGTTTTTATTTGTCAACCACAAAATCCTTGTGTCTAGATCATTTGTCTAGTGGTCCACACGAAAGAAAGAAAAATTCGGCAAGTCATTTTCTTTTCTGAACAAAAATTATAAGGGAATTTAGTTTTGTGATTATTTTGTTTTATATATTTCAATCACAAGATCAGTCCTGAAGTTTTCGTAAATAACCGCTAGACTCATTTGCTCAATATTCTCATCTCGTGAACTTATGTTGTTTGAGCAGATTCATTACAAGTATCAAAACAATATTATTATTATTTTTTGTGCAACTCATCAAAAAAAATATTAAGAAACAAAATAGAAAACCAGTTTACAAAAAAAAAAAAAAAAACCATTTTCAATTCTCTTTTTGTAGACGCTTTGCGTAAAAAAAAAAATCCAAGAACTTGGTCCCGGCCTAATATTTTATGTGTCTTAAGATGTAAATAATGGGCGGCCTTCTTTACGCTTTAGACCCATTCGTATATTGTCATACACTACCTAAGCCCAATGAGCTTAACAAACGATCCAATGGAGTCTCGTGGTCTCGGAAGCCCAAAAAATAGTCGCTGTCGAAGCATGGGTGCCCAGAGAGGGGAAATTCGAATTCGATTTTCTTTGCATATCAACTTGGAAATAATCCAAGAACATCAAATAAAGAAGGGAATGGAATGAAATTATTTTAAAATTGGCGCCACTTATTTGCTTTTAAACATCAAAAATATAGTAATAGCTTGAGATATTAGAGTCAGAGGATGATGAATATATTTATAACGTTTTCAACCATCCATGGCTAAAAAATGAGAATAATGAGAAAGAGCTTAAAAAATTGGTTTCGAAAGAGAAGAGATAAATGCTGAAACTTTTGACGAGGAGAAAGAGGAAGAGGGAGATTGTGGAGTTTGTTGAGTAAAAAATTACTCTACGTTGTATTTGATCTACTCATCAAGTAGAGTTTGTTGATTATAAACGTTATTTCATTTTTTGTTATTGTCTAACCACGAGTTGTTCTGTTCCCATCACTAGTGGCATTTTCTTATGTATGTTTGTCAGTGTGTTAACTCTCTTTTTATGTATGTTATCAAAAATCTGGGTATCAGAAGTATCTGGAAGTGCATGCTAACTTGTTTCATGGACTTCTTTCCTTGCATTCTTGCAGCATGCTTGTTGGATGTCTTTAGGGTTTTGGATACGACAATGATCATCTCGTGATTGCTACAAGATCTTGAGGTTTTATCTCAGGTCTGGGGGCTAATCATCAAAGATTAAGATTGTATGAAGTGTTGTTAGTTCAAAGGTTAAATGTATACAAGATAAAACTAAAGGTTACATCAGATAACTTTTGAGATCCAACTAATAATGTATAATATACGGTTTCGGACCTGATAATTTTACGGGCTTCAGCCCAAATCTTCTAATAAAGGAACTACAAAGTAATATAAACTAGATTTGGACCCGCACAATCGTGCGGGTGTTTATTTTTGTTTATAATTAAATAAATATTTTATTTTTACTTTTAAATTGATATATATATATATATTATAGTAATCGATATATGAAATATGTAAATTTAATGTTTTCAAACATAATAATATTAGAGTATACTTGTTTTCATCAAATAGATTGTTTCAAACTTTCACATGTGTTTGTTTCTTCTTTTTTATTTTTTATTTGTTAGGTTAGTATTTCATTCTTAAATAGATAAGTAGAAATAGAACTTGGTAAAATATTAAAATATTATCATCTACAAAGATAATGTAATATTTTACAAAATAAGATGGTTAAAAACTAAACTTATAGCTTTATTATAAAAATTTAATTAAACATTTAATTTTATATGTATATATCTTTATTTTAGATCATTATTTAATTTTAATCATATATTTAAATGTTTCTTTAAATATTTCAAATATAATAATTTATAGTTTGCATGTTGTAAAATGTTTAAAACCATCACATGTATTTATTTCTTCTTGTTATATATTTATATTATTGTATTTGTATTTAGTTATTAAAAGAATTAATATGTGCATGAAAAATATATTTGATAATTATTTTGTATTTAATTTATGTTAAATTTTCACCCCCTCTTTAAAACTGGATTTCATTTTGATTATATTATTGATAAAAGAATAGAATAATTATTTTCATTTTGTAAATGATAACTGAATATAGTAGTGTATAGAAATATTTTAAAACTAATCACAAAGTTAAGTTCTGTTAAAATATTTTTAAACATATTGTTTCGAAATTTTAAATAAATATATATATATATATGATTTAAATATATGTTGGATTCAATATATTGTTACTCTTGTTTATAAAATCCTAAAAATGGGAAATTATTATCTTTTATATTATATTAAGGTTATTAATAATTGAATAATGTAATGTATTCTATTTTATATAAAGATTAATGATGATTAAAAATGTAATGTGTCCAATTCTAGTAGATAGTCCATTTTATAAAAAATCACACATGAATTAGAAGTCATGACTTCTCTTTTAATATAATAGATGAGTTTCAATTTGAGTTTTGGTTTAAACAATAGAATAAGTTTTAATTTCTTCCTTTCAAGAAAAGCATGTTTGGTGTTAGCATATAAAATAAATTTGTGAAAAAATATATGCCATTTGTTCTAGAGAAGATTTCTGTATCTTGTAAATACGATCTTGATAAGAGCAGCACCTGCCTAATGAATCAAAATGTGTATTTCTTATTTTTCATTTTCATTATGGATCCTGTAATTCACAGTGAAAGAAAACAAAAAAAAATGTTTTTTTTCCTTTTTCTTTCAGAATAGTTACACAAAATTAGCTGGCAATTTTTGTTTTCCTAAAACTGAAATGAAGAATACATTTCTTCCTCAATGTATTAGTACCCCAAAAGGTATGATAATTTACGAAATTATCTCTAATATTAAATGATTCTTATCCCTTTTAATCAATCATTTTCATACACGTGTATTTGCATGGTATATTGTATTTTTTTCTTGCTAAAATGATACGATTTTATTATATGGGTTACATTTTTTTCATAAACTTTACTTAATCATGTATAACGTGTATTGTTGGGCAAGATATCTTTTGAAACAATTTGTGCACTGCCAAAATATTTCGTCAGATCACATCTTCCCGCATATTATTTTTTCTAGTTTTTCATACCCATGATTTTATATTTATCTTAACAATTTCTTACTCTATTCCAAACAAATAGGAGTACCTAACATTACATAATTTCAAAATTTATGAACGAAGCTAGAAGTGAGTGATTGTAAAAAAAAAGAGAATAATATACTAAGCTAAGTTAGTCTTATATAAAAGAAAACTTACTCATAATAAATAAAGAAATGCACCACAGTCACACATACTAGTAGAAGGGAGTATAGAAAGTTTTGGCCAGTGAATAGAGATTACTACAATTTATTTATTATATATATATATATTTTTTTTTTTTTTTTGAGATTACTACAATTTAATTACTGCAGTTTAGTGGTAAGGAGTCCAGCTAAGAAGACACACTAGGCCTAGAATCACCCCTCTAGCTATTATATAAACAACCAGGGTACCAACAAGTCTCTCACCCACACACAAAAGAAGATAAATCATGGTGAGGTCCAGGGTGAAGTTATCACTCATACCTGACAAAACATCAAGGAGAACAACGTTCAAGAAGAGGAAGGGAGGGATTATGAAGAAACTCAACGAGCTTGTGACTCTCTGCGGCGTCAAAGGATGTGCGGTCGTCTTCAACGGTCAAAACGATGCGGATCCGGAGGCTTGGCCGTCAAGGGAAGGTGCTGAAGAGGTGTTTTCGAAGTTCATGGAGTTTCCGGAGGTGGAACGGCAAAAGAAGATGTTCAACCAACAGTCCTATACGAAGGAGAGGATCACGAAAGAAGAAGCGACACTCACTAGGCTTCAAGAGGAGAACCGAGAGCTCGAACTTAAAGAGATGATGTTCGATCTTCTCAAAGGGAAGAGGATGATGGAGCATCATTCTAATGATGCAAGTGTTCTTCATGATTTGTGGCGTTTCATCAATTATTATGACAGTGAGCTAAGTAAGAGGATCCATGTGCTTCAGGCTAACGGTGAGCCAATTTCATTTCCTTCCCTTGATGTCGGTGTTGTGGAGGCAGCTCATCCTGCTGTCGGAGATGTGAACCCTAGTGCTGATGCAGATGTTGCTGCCGCAACGATGCCTTATGGGTTTAATTTTGATCATATTCAAAACATGAATATGAATATGAATCAACAAGCTCCTGCACTTAATGATCATATTCCATATCCGAATATGAATCAGCAAGAGTTGGGTCAATACCAGGTTCCAACTTATTTTCCTGATAATGTTCCATATCAGAATATGATGAATTATCAAGACCCGTTTCAATACCAAGTGCCTGATAATGTTTATGATCAGAATCAACATGGGTTCTATGGTTTGAACCAGGGTATGGGTTTGGATATGAATCATAATCTGAGTGGGAGTTTCAATCAGTATCCAGATCTACATGCTCAACCGTTCATGAACCAACGGATGGCGCAACCTCAGCAGATGAGTTATGCTGAAGAGCTTGCAAGCCTCGCTTCCATGGAGAACAACTACCATCAACTACCAAGCACCAGTTACATGCCTGCCATGGATCTTTCTGCTCTTAACACCAACAACTTGCCTACTAGGTTTGGTTTGGAGTGAGATTTGTTATAGTTTGCATTTGTCAGTTTTTCATATTAAAAGATAACATTATATATGATGTCTTCTCTAAAATATTTCAGTTGTTGTAATAATAATTAAAGGTTTTTTGCCTTTAAATAAATTATGTTGTTTTCATTTTTATAGCTGGTTTGATCTTTTCTAGTACTTGTGATTATGAACAAGATAAGGTTAAGTGAAGATAACGATTTGCATGCCTCCTTTGAGGTACTAATGGACCCTTAATCTCTCATAGGCAATTACTAATTAAGTGGCCCAAATCTTTTTTCACGGACATGTTGGGGAACATGGCCATATGCAACCTAACGTTTCAGGGCCTGGGTGAAAAGTGGTCGTATCAGTTGATCTGTTCGGGCTTTTGCATGATCGAGTCCAAACACATATGTTGAGAAGGTTCGCAGCATTTATACAGATTTGAAACACTTCTCAAAAGTAATAGATCAAAGTTCACGTACCAGTGATGTCGCCATACATAGTTGTTCTCGTAACAACCGAGCAACAACAAAAAAAAAACAATGTGTTCGTCTATTTGTATTATACACAGAAGTTTGCGCATGTTTCAAAGGTGACGCCTGCGTTGTTGTTCATGCAAGATGGTTGTCGTACGTAACTCAAGCTTAATATCCACGGACCACAGTGCATTTTTTTTTTTACCATGGCAGTTTCCCAAGCCGCCAAAAAGTCAAGGGAAAGGTTTACGATTGGAAAAGATAAGAACAAAATGCTTAGTCTTAAAGATAAGCTCCAAAAAATTTAGACAAGACCACTTTGATTAGGATAGAAAGTATGATAATTAGTTGAGATTATACAAAACTGTCGGCCACTAATGTTGAATTGAATGATTTTATTTTATTTTATTATGAAATGATAATAAGTGCAAAGCATAAAAAAAAGCAACGTCAAGAAAATAACCATATATGAAAAATGCGAGTCATATACTCATATACGACTCATACTATGAATATCTATACTATTATTTGAGAAGTGAATTTGCTTACTTGTCATATTCTCCATGATTTTAAGATAAATTATTAGTTTAATAAATTTTATTATTTAAAATTTTATTTTAATATATATATATATTTATCATGATATTTTAGATAATCAATAAATATTAACCTATTCAACTACTATATATATACTATTATTTTAAAAATATATACATATTTAATATATATACTTATCATGATAATTAGGAAAATTAATTAATTGATATATATCAACAATTGATATTAACAATATCGATTGATAATATAATAATTCCGTTTATCTTATATTTAATTTATGTTATGACTAATATTATAGTCAGTTTCCATGATTTTTGTTGAAAATATGATCCAAATAATTATCACAATATTAAAGTTAAGATTAATGTAAAGCATCATTGAATATATGTCTTAAAATATAAATTATATACTCACGTTAAATAGTTTATATAATTTTAATATTGAACAATCATATTCATATTCTAAAATAAACTAATTTGTACTTGTTCATGGCGAAAATCAAAAATCACAAATGAATTTAGGCTAATAATGAATTTATCCATAAAATGATAAATGTTATCAGAATAATATATTTAAAACCGGAATAGTAAATGTCATATAAACTACAAATTGAAATTAGCATAAAATATTAATTAAAAATATATAGAAACAAGAAAGCTAGGATTAAAACATTAAATAACACTAAAGTTTGACAAATAATAAACATATAATATAAATATAATCTATGAGAATACAAAGATAATGTTTTTCTCATTCATTTTGTCTCACTGTTTTTAAAATCTAAATTATAGAGAATATATAATTTTTGTTGAGTATTGTTAGTTTGTTGATGTTTTATGATTTGTTATTGTTTATAATCCTTTTAGTGTCAATATTCGATTTATTTCCAGTCCACAAATATAATAAGTATATATAAAAAGTAAGTTTCAAATTTTAAATCCAAGTTTTATGATTTGATTATTACTATACAAAATATTTTGATCCAACTTCTACATTGTCTAAATAAAACTATAAAACAAAATAATATCATATTTAATACATTGATTACCAATATGAATATTGAAGTTTTATAATTTATAATAATAATTTAAAATTTGTATTTTATTTAATAATTTTTTAAAAAGTAAACATTAAAATAAAATATTCTTAAGTTATATATAATATATATATATATATTACATAAGGTGGGGACATCAACTAGTATGTTTCAATTATCGAAGAGCATATGAGATGTCCACGTATCGTCATCAACTTCCTGAAGACCTGACCGGTCCTAAAATTGATGGAGTTCGAAACGGTTAAGAACTAAAGCTAAATTATTAATATATAGTTAATTACTTAAAGACTAGAAATCTATTTTTTATGATTATCTATACATATTTTATTGAAAAAGAAAAAAAGTTAAAACCGGATTTATTGAATATACAGATTTAATCCGGGTGGAAGATGCATCCCACAAATAGATTCTTTCTCGGATATTTAAATAGACCAAAAAACAATAAGCCATATCCGTGTAGGATGACCAGAAAAATTTGACTTAGTTTTACATGTCAAATAAATCGAAATCGAAATGTGATAACATTCCAAACCCTTCTTTTTACCACTTGAACACAAACTCCCAGTCAATTCTATACATATTATCTTCTTAAAATTAGAGACAAAATAATTTTTTACGGTCAGGATTAGTCTTGTCTCAATATATATATATATATATATTATTTTTTTTTAATATTTTTTTTGGGGCAAAGAGTCTTGTCTGAATATTTAAAATTATTTTATTTTTTGCAAAAGATATTTAAATTGTTCCATAAGACCTCTCGTCAAAATCCACGGCGCAGCCACTAGCTCGGCCCCCAACATTCTTCTCTTCGCCGACAATAGCTTCTTTGTAGAGCATTCGGTTAATGAATTATTAAGATTGTTTCGCTGTACTGTAATTGTAATATTTATGTTTTAGATATCCGACATTTTATTTATTTATTATATGTTTATAGATCACAGTCTCTCAAAAAAAAATTATTTTATAAATATCATGCATTCTACATACCAAATAAAATTAGAAAATATTAGTAAAACGTTGACAACTTAAAAAATTTAAATTCTAAAGAAACAGATTGGATGATTTGTATAAAGATTAAATTTATATGTAAAGAATATATCATTTCACTAATTTCAATACTTAACATAGTGTTGATTGACAGAAAATAAATTTAATCCTTACTATTCTAATATTTAACTTTTATGAACTAAAATACAACCGATTGAACTTTTGATAAAATACTTAAAATTCAAACAAGAGTGAGAAATTAATTTATTTGTCGATATAAATTTTTTTCTAATCAAAGGAACTTGGATCGAGATTGAAATTTTTTGTTTTCTTTCTAAATATTTAGATCAAAAAAATTAACAGTTCTATATTTTATAATTATTTTATTTATCATATCTATTATTATCAAGAGAATCCAGTACATGGATTGAAGGTTAACTATTTACATTTATCTTTATGTTATTTTTTAAATTTATTACATGTCCTCTTATATATATTTTACTGCTTTTTCAGTTACAAAAGTCAGTGGAAAATGTTGATAAATCACTGAAATATAATCAAAGAATAGTTTAACTTTCTTTCACAATGTCAATTAATATATTTGGCATATTCTCATGGAAGTGATATTATAATATTTTTTATTTTTAATGAAATTAAAAAATGATATTTTCACTCGTACTAATAATTTCACTGTATATCAATTGATAAGAAATTCATATACAACAAAATAACCATATACACATATATAAAGTTATACTTGGTACTTTTAACTCCATCTACTCTATCGGTATATAATGTTCTTATTAAACGATTTAGACTAAACAGTGAATTCTATTTCTTGAAGAATAAATATGATCTCTGATGTTTAATTTGATAGTAACTATGTATAAATTATTGAACTTTTAATATGTACTTTATATTTGAACTTTTGTGGTTGATATATCAGGTGTGGAAGGTCGAGAAACTACAAAAATTAGATCCAATCAAAAATTAATATTAGGATACTAGTGTAAATACATAATTTTGCAACTGTATCATTTAATAATAAAGTTTATGATTTTTCAACCATCAAAGTGGTTTCATTTGATTTTTTTTTTTAACAAATGAACAACAGTCCAGCGTTTGAATTTTTGTCAATGAGCTTCACCAAAATATATCAATTACATGAGCTCCACAGAAGTTAAGAGTTATATATCATATTAATTAAATTTATTTCAATACATATATGCTATGTTAACATAAGAGAATAAATTTTATCATTATAATCATAGATATGTAAATAACAATCTAAGAATATTAATGTACGCAAATGTTTGTGGGCCGTCCATCTAGTATAAATACATAATTTTGCAGAAAAATATAGTTGAGATTTTAAATTTTTGATTAGTGAATATGTTTGTAAGATGTTTATGATCTAGTAGACTAATGATAAAATAATGATTAAATAATTATTATTTTAATGAATTATATTACAGAATATAGTATGTATTTGACTGGTTCAATGATAAAAATGTATTCATCGATACACAAATTTATAGAAAAAGTTATTTATGATTTTAATTATTTTATTATTGAATTCATTTTTAAAATATTTATAATTAGTTGATTATAAATAAATTGTAAATAAATAATGAATAATAATGTTAATAAATTATATCACATAATATGGCATGTGTTTGACTAGATTAAACGATAAGAACGTGAATCCACAATTTTACAGAAAAGGATAGTCATGATTTTAAATATATGATTAGCGAATAAATTTGTAAAATATTTATGATTAGTTGACTCTAGATAAAATAGTGATAAAATAAAAATAATTATATTACAAAATATAGTATGTGTTTGACTGGACTAAACTAACGATAAGAATGTAATCATGCATACAAAATATAGAATGTGAATACACAATCTCACAGAAAAGGATAGTCGTGATAAGACCGTGACTACACAATCTTACAAAAAAGGATAGTCGTGATTTTAAATATTTAATTAGCGAATACATTTATAAAATATTTATGATTAATTGATTATGAAATAGTGGTAAAATATTTTTTAAAAATATCTTAATACTTATATTATATATACAATATATAGTATGTGTTTGACTTGACGAAATGATAAGAATGTAATTATAAATATATTTCTTTTGCAGAAAAATCTAGTTATGATTTTAAATATGTGATTACTGAATACATTTCTAAAATATTTATGATTAATTGACAATCGATATATCAAGAATTAAATAATACAGATAGTTTTATTTAAAAGATAGATTTTAGATTCGACTAGATTAATTGATAAATATGTATGT
Organism: Brassica nigra; assembly: GCA_016432835.1. Taxonomy (NCBI): domain Eukaryota; kingdom Viridiplantae; phylum Streptophyta; class Magnoliopsida; order Brassicales; family Brassicaceae; genus Brassica; species Brassica nigra. The sequence goes on along the minus strand of CM028247.1, from coordinate 5,246,640 downwards.
GAGTATATAATTTTGTAGAAATAGATAGCTGTCATTTTAAGTGTTTTATTGAGAAATTTGTTTGTAAAATATTTGTAGTTGATTGATTTTCTCGATCAATTTATAGTTGATTGATTAACTGATACAATTGTGGATATATAACATGAATTTTAAAGTATATAAATACGAAACATCAAAAGAATATAATTATAATAATTTTAAAATCATTAGTTCTTTATATTAGTAATGAGACACTATGTGTGTACTACTTATATTTATTTGTATTCCTTTTAATTTGGATTAAAATATAATTTTAATAAAATTGTTTATTTTGTGGGAATTAATGGAAAAATTTAAAAATATATATTTTTAGATTATATATATTAGTGATAAGAAAATAAATCAATCTTAAATTTATAGTACGCTCTTAAATATTAATTTTAAAGTGAAATTTGTTTGTATATTTTATAATTACCTACATTTATTATTTTATGAGAAATGTTTTTTCAAAATTTTAAATTGACATGAAATGATATATAACATTTTGGTGATTGTTATTAAATGTCAATAGCTACTATTTTCCTAAGACATTGTTTATGAATGGTGGCGGAAAGCCAATTAACCGATATGTATAATATTGATTAGACTTGTCGAAATATATCTAGTCCCACGTGGTTCATGAGTATCTCAAGCGCCAAAAGTAGGTAGTATATAGCTTGATCGCATTAAGATCATGATGAAGAATTATACTAGCTGGGAAGGAAAAAAAAAGTAAGAATAGAAACTTGAAGAGCTTGAAGGGAAGAACCAAAAAATGGCGGACGAAGGAAGTGGAAGTGGAACAGCGAATTGCATAGATATTCTTCTTGCTATCCTCTTGCCTCCTCTCGGCGTCTTCCTTAAATTTGGCTGCCATGTTTGTTTCTATTTAGCTCTCTATACTTAACTTATACTTGTGTGTCTGTTAGTCTATATACTATAGTTTCTATTTTTATACCAAATTTTGTAATAATATATGGGGAAATTATATTGCAGGTGGAGTTTTGGATATGTTTGGTGTTGACGTTCTTAGGATACATTCCGGGGATCATATATGCCATCTATGCCATCACCAAGAAGTAGTCTCTCTCTTCATTCTATCGCATCAAAGATCATGAGTTATCATAGCTAGGAACTTCTTGAATCTTGATCTATGGCTACCACTTTTATATTTTCATGCATATATTGGATGTACGTATATACAGAGGGAGTGAAAGAGCTTATAGTTACATGAAAAATCACAGCTCTACTCTTCTGCATTAAGACGATTTGGTTTCAATGACTTTTTTCTTCTGGTATGTGCAAGTTTCTATATGATGAAGAAACAGTGGTGTTACTCTGATAGTTTCTCTTTTTGTTCTTTTTAATATTGTCAGATAATATTATTAAATGTTGTGAAGTTAATATAGTGGAGTTAAGTTTTAAAACGTGAATCACCATAGACCTAACGCAATCAAAACGTATCAACCTCTCAGACAACATTTGCAAAATAAAGATCTATCCCTAACGTGACTCACGTGACCAAGGTTCCAAATAGCATATACAAGTGCCACAGAATGGACCAGAAAACTTCGGTACATTTTGTGGTCTACTTATACTTTGTTCAAACACATCGACAAAGAGGGAAACCAAGCTAGATATATAATCAAGGCACAACACAAACTGTCTCTCTCTGTCTCCACTTTTCTTACTCTTTAAATTGCCATTCTCTACGGCACATAGGGCAATGAGCTTGACTCGTCTGTGAATTAACCCATTTCAATATACAATGGAGATGAAACGAATGGTTGCAAGCACCCCAAACTGTTCAATCACCATAAGCATCCACGCGTAAGAATATAAAGCAGAGGTTTAGTTTAAGCCATATTTTTGAGTTAAACAAAAAAAATTAACAAGATTTTCATCAACAATCACACTGTGTAGAGAGACATGAAAAAAGACGAGGGACTTACTTAGAGGGCAATCATCTCCAGGGAGTTTGCAGTCAGGACAACAACCGTCAAATGGCATACGACATATCCCACATGTCTCATCTTGAGCATCCCATGTCCATGATGCAACCGCATGCCACCTACAGTATTTTCCCAATGTAAGAGTTCATGTAATGGAATTGTCTATCCATATAACACATGTACTATATGGGACAAATAAACTTACTCTGTTTTTTCGAAGCCAGGAGACATTGAAGCACCAAGAGTCAAGGAAAAAAAAAACAGTTTTTTGAAAAAGAATCCAAATTTAGTAACACTGAGCTGATCTTACGCTACACGATATGAGAACTAGTTGAGACATAAGATTTGATACCATGAATCCTCATAAAAACTATCAGAATGTCATCAACATCAGTAATCAAAACTTAGAAGAGAACAGTTTTAGAAATCATGAATTAACAAACCATGTTTTGAACATCAAAGCAACTATGGATGAAGCAGAGATAATGAAGTAAGAAGGATACGCAAGAGCTTGACTTTCATGGCTTCCTCCTGAAGAAACAAACAAATCTTATATCAGCTTTACAAATCCCCCCAAAAAAAACCAAAACACAAAGACAGTCTATTTCTCTCAGACATTTGATCGAACAACTTGTAGGCAGTAACCGAACATTAGATCAGTCATGTCTCACTTCTTAAAGACAGCTAGCATTGTAATGAAAATAAGCAACCAAACAATTAATTTCACTAAACCAGAATAAATCAAAGATGTTAACTTTAACACTCAGATGTATGACGACGATTCTCTCCAGACTCCAACGAATCAAACTCGTTCTGGAATACACCTAGAACATATTCATTTGATTACTTAAGAAGAAATCCAATAAGGGTTACATCACCTAAACAGAAGAGAGCAATCACAAATTTAAAAAACTCACCGGCGATGACGGAGAAGCGAACTGCGACGGAGAAAGCAGCGAGAAGGAGGGAACGAAGATGCGAACTGATTAAGCTATGGGCTTTGAATTAATTTGGGCCTAAAATGGGCTCTTAGTAACATCTTCTTATGTTAACAACAAACATAAAGAAAAAAAAAAACTTATTTTAGTCATGAAACTAAATCAAAATGTTTTTTTTTCCTTTGTCATTATTTTACATTTTAGTTATTTTTACTAGAAAATAAACATTTGATTATACTTTATATGGATTAGAAATCAAATCCATTTTAGCTTAATTCTATTCAAAGATAATCTACCATATTTTGTTTTAGATTTTTCTTCTATATATACACACTAATAACCTTTTGTTGTATGCCATTTGTATGAATATTTTTATATTTTCCATATGTGTAGATATTTTTTTTATATTTTTCTATATGAATGAATATTTTTTTCTAGATTTCTATATTATATAGGGAACATACCATATATATACAAATTAATAATGCTTGGCTCTATGACCATGTATGATATTGGTACATATTATATTGTATAGATTTAGATATTAAATATCTCTTTAAATTTCATTTAACCATTGATGTGTATATAAAGAACACTACCCCACTTTGAAAATTATAAGAAACAAAAACAAACAAACAAAAACAAAAGAGTCATGGCGAGAAACAGGGTGAAGATGGTTTACGTAGAGAATGATACTTCAAGGAAGGCAACATTCAGGAAAAGAAAAGGAGGTATCATGAAGAAAGCCTTGGAGTTATCAACTCTCTGTGACGTCCCAGTGGCCGTAATCATCGAGAGCGAGTACAACTCGGTCCCTGAGGTGTTCCCTGCTTCGAGAGAAGCTATGGGAACGCTTTTGGCCAAATGGGATAAGTTGTCGCTCGTTGACAGGACCAAGAAGATGGTGAACCAAGAGACGTTTCTCAATCAGAGGATCGCCAAAGCAACTGAGAAATGCAAGAAGGTTACGAAGGAGAACAGAGAGTTGGAGGTGAAGGAGGTCATGTTTGATTGTCTTACCGAAAAAACTGCGCCATGTTTACTTGGTAAGAATGAACTTCTTGATTTGGGTGGTGTTGTTGACCAGTATATCAAAAGTCTTAATCGTAGGATCGAGTTTCTTACGAAGAACAACGATGCATCGTCCTCCACCTCTGTTGTTCCTGCTGCTGCTGCTGCTGCAACATCTTTTGCCATGCCTAGAGCTGAGATGGGTTCTTACTCAACTGGATTTAGCGATACTATTCAGGAGAATATGAATGTGATACCAAAGGTCAAGGACTTTGATCTGAATCAGATGCAGAGTGAGTAGTTGTGAACATCGTTAGCGGTCCTGCCGGTCTCTAACCATGTTGGTGTTTCGGTTATTTAAGCTATCAATAAAAAAAATGTTTTAAGTACTTTTGTTTTAATTACATGTGTGTTTCGTTGGTTTGACATGTAATATTCTAGTTTATCTTCAATAAAATTTCAGTTTTATTATATTTCCTTGTCAGCAGCATATCTTATGTGAGTTCACGATTCGAGTAGTGAACCAACGACCGTATTAACACAAACTAATATGAATTTTTTTTAACACTGAAAGTTCATTCATCTTTATAGAAATTCAAGTATGAGATACATTTTTGATACACAGAGCCAGCGGAAACATAGGTTTTCTAGAGCCAAAAGCCAATAGAATTACAAGAAAAAAGAAAAAAAAAAGAATTACAAGAATTCTCCGAAGCCAAATAAAACCTAAACAATTGACTAGAACAAGATAGAGAAACAAGTCAAGATCAAAACCATAAACACTTTATCGGATGAAACAAGTCAACTCAAGATCAAAACCATAAACACTCTTTCTACTTATCCAAGTATAACACATTACAATTCCTTACCAATATCCGTAAAGAAAAATCTCGAATTGGATCTCTTGACAGAATATGATTTCAAAATAACATGGATCAAGGTTGGCTAATGAAGCATTGGGAATAAGCTTCATCGCTGAGAGGGAAACAACATACAAAAAAATGAGGAATCCTCATCTCGACTCTGACTCTTCCACTCTTTACTTGAAAGTTGAATCATTCACAGCTTTTCTTGGTCAACAAACTATACACAACTTAAGAAACTGAGATAACACATATTGATCAAATTAAATTAAATTTTCATTTTTCGTAGAAAAACCTTCAAGCTTCATGCACTACTATTCTCTAAGTAACTCATAAAAACTCTAGATTTGTGAACTTATATTCTTACATACACTCTTTAGATATAAAGATACATATTTCTACTATTCTCTACATAATCTAATTAATACCATCTCTCAAGATAATAACTCTTCTATCTATCAGTAGCAGTCCTCGATAAAAGCCATAGAAACATATGTTTCTAGCCTTGTAAAGTTATGTATATTTTCTGGTCATTTTTTCTAATATCTTTAGTAACTCAGCTGGTATAAGTTGTTAGTGGTGCCGTATAAAGTCGCAAGTTGAACCCATTTACCATCACTATAACTTTTCATTGAAATATGTACTTAAATAACAAACCCATATTTTTAGTGTTTCCAGCCCAAATTTTTTCATGACTTTTCGGGTTAAACTTGCTATCCATTAATTTATGGGATTAGTATCTGGTCCAAAAGCACACGTCACCTATCGACCAAATTATAAGGCCATGATTATCGCGGTTTTTAATGGGGTTTCTTTAAAAATTAGTACGTGGACTCCACCAAAACAACAAAATAAGGATCGATCCTAGAGAGTTTTTATTGTCGATTGGTTTGCTCTTTATTTTTTTTTTCTTCAGACTTAAAAACAATTTTTCAAAAACCGACAGCGATAATTATACTCTAAAAGCATCAGCAATGAGGTTCTCTTCCCCAAAGCTCTCAAAAAAATAATAAAAAAAAAGAGAGGAAGAAATTTTTTAAAACATGCTCTCATTTGAGAACTCATGTTTTTAGAGCACTTCTCTCCTCTTTATCTCATTTTAATTGGTTTAGAAAAAAAAATAACAAAAATATACTAGATAACTAAAATAATATTTTTGAGAGCGATAAAACTCTACCATTACTGATGCTCTAAGAGTGTAGATCGATTATAAATATTTTTAATCGTTGCTCAAAAAAACAATTTTTTCTTTATAGTTGCTCAAAGAAAACAATTTTTAACAGTTAAGTTTAGTGGCTCTGATAACATGTTCAGTTTTATGGACTTTCAATTATAAACCATTTAGTAGTAAGTAGATTTGACCAATCTCTTATATATTATTTAAGTCTCATTAAAATTCCCATGTAGAAGCTTATATTTTTACATACAATCTTTAAAAATTACAACCTAAAACCCATTAATTTCTACATAATTCCAAAACTTTTTTGAAAAAAGCTTCAGATTTCATGCACTAAGTATAATCGTTTTGCAGCACATAACAAAAATCTAAAGTTAGACTTAATATATTTCATACGTCAAACTAGTTCTTGAAACATGTTTTCCCAAAGTACCGGCACAACAGTTGCCTTCTATTAATATAAACTCAAATCGTATCCACCATGCAAGCCGTTGTGTCTAGTTTCGGTTAAGGGTGTTAGAATTGATGTTATCTCCGCTCGAAAATAGTACGGCTTTGCGTATAATGAAATCATAAGCCTGAAGCTATGATTAGAATGGATGCATTAGCAAATCGATGCATGTGGAAACAATTGTAATCTTTTTTCTAAAAAAAAATCAATTTTTTTCATCATTTTTTTTTGGTATTCATTATTCCTGTTAAAGTATCATAAAACTAATATTACTAACTTAAAGTTTTAGCATTACAACTGTTCAAAGTGGCCATATATTCTTGGTTTTGTATACAGATAGATCTTTTAGATTCGAGAGAAAGTGACTAACACGTGAATGCTATATTTCAACAACAATTTCTAGCAGGATTTCAGTCTTCTTTTTTTTGCTTTTACATTGTGCGGTAGAACTTTTTATTCCGACCCTTTATTCATCTAATTATTAAACTCCTATGATTCGGTAAATATGTAAACAGATACCCCAAGAGAATAAATCAAATAGCAGACAAAAAGGTTAAAATGGAAATAAAAATATAGAAGAGAAAGGAAAAGAGCTTTTAGATGGTTGGTTCTAATACGAAAGACACATAGGAAGTCATGTCTTGTCCATTTTGACAGAAAGTTTTTCAACCCACATTGATGGGCTTGATTTGATCTTCAAAATCATGAATCTGTTTATTCATAACAACCTTGTTCTATACGATTATATAGCCTACTTGTACTCTAGCTTTTGTCTTTCGTTTCTTGTAGGTCTAAGCATATAGAAACCCTACGCAGAATATATAGCCCAAATCTTATAATAGGAGATAGCACTATTGTTGGATGATTATGCGTCTTGGTTTTTCATAAATGTGTTGTGTTTTGAATTGATGGTCGATAGCATTGATCGAGAAATTACACTACCATTCGGCTTTGTTATTGATTTGAACTCGTAAAACACAAGCTACTTGTTACTGGCCAAAAATAAATGACAAATATAAAATATAAAAATTAAAAAGTTTAATATAACTGCATCCCTAAAATTGACTGTCAGTGGATTGACTATGGAGTATGATCAACAATGTTACATGACCTTCGCTAAATGGTTGATCCCTCGTCCTCATGAAACGCTGGGAGGTGTTAAAAGGCCAGTTCCATTGATGCTCCACTTTAATATACGATTTGACATTTTGAATTAGACCTAGCTCAAAAATACTTTGCTTTGGGTCAAAATCTACATGATTAATAAACTTGAGCACCATATTCTAAATATCTTGTAGTAGAGTCTCTAGACATGGGCACTTCTCAATGCATCAGACAAAAAAAATCTAGGCATTGTGAATATCACTATTTAAAAGTGAATCGTAGATTATCTTTTGAATCTAAAACAACTCTAAACCATCCATAGCTACTAGACACAAAAACATGAATCTTTATATTGTCTAGTTGACCGTTTAGTCTTCAAGTCAGGACCAAACACATATTACCCAGCTACGATTACATATTAAGTGTAAGTTTGTCTGAAAGTGTACCTCGTAAGTCGTAACTAATTGTGGATCCTATTTAAGAGAGACAGTTTTTGACTTTTATGATAATTTAATATCTACCATAGATAATTTCGAATATTTTGATATTTTCTGTAATGCCCCGTCTCGCACCCACATCCGTTCACTCGGCTCATAGATCCCATTTCGTCTGACGGTTGGTCCCTTAATTTTTTCGAAGGCTCGAAATCATTGTTTACTAATCATGTAATCACCACATAAACTTTCACCGTGTTTTGTCATCGCACGCTATCGCATATCACTTTCCGATATGTCACCCATCCTTCCACTATTCCAGTTCAAACGCGCTTAACACTGGAGTTCTAAACAGATGTATGCCGAAAAAGATAAGCACACTTTGATGATATAAATAGTCAAATCAATTCTTTTAAACTTTTTTCACATATCACAATTCGAGATGCTATATTATCATTCTCAAGATTCGTCAATTTTTTTTTCTTCATTTAGTTGAATCTCTTACATTTGCTTAGACTTGCAAACTAATAAGAATCTAACCCATAAATGCTAAGAAGTAATAGATGTGACTGTGATTACTGAGAAATATTCTTGGCTTTTTATGTGTGGCTTCTAAAGCAGTAGTATTGTGCGTTGTTATACTCAACTTGAGTAAAACTTAGCTTTACTTAATTGCATTCGGTTTAATAATAAAATTTTAAGGATATTAAGTGATTATTATCAAAATAATAATTAAAAAAAATGGATGACAACAGGAAAAGAAATATATAATAGGCAAAAGAAGATGAGAATGAAGAGAGAAAAACAAGGAATAAATGTACTCCTAGAGATGTACCTTTGTGTACAAACTACAATATATGTGGGACACTAATACCTTCCACATATTGTTCTAGATTCTACAGCTGCCTTCAAATCTTTGTTCTTGCTTAACGATCCTTTCGTTCTTGTTAGTTGGCAGCTATATTAAAATGTATCAAAGTTAATCAAACAAAAAGGTTACATATTGGCTACGAAAATCATTAGTCCCTCTTCAGATTTTATTTGACTAAGGACTTTGATTTGCCATTTTGCGATGGTTGCTTAAACATAGTAGCTAAAACTTTCTTAACAAACCAAAAAGGTATTATTGTGAAGTTGTTATTAGTGCAAGTCTTTCCTACAGATCGATATTTACATGAAATAATAGTGTATGATCCCGTTTGTCGTCAAAAAGAAAAACAATAGTGCAAGATCTTAATTTACAGTAGCTAGAATGCGTCTTGACATGTTCTTGATCATATGTCATTTACTTAGGAATGTTTTTGTTTGACTGATTATAGTTGACATATTTATATGGTAACATGGAGCATATATATTGTGAAAATATGCATGTTAGGAACTTATCAAGTCTATTAATTAATACTAAGAATTGTAGAGAACGGTTTAAACTACAAGTAGGGCATTTATAAACAAATCATCATAAGGACATCATCATGAACATGAGAAGAAAAATAAATATACAGAACCAAACTAAATACGCTATTGGCAATATTTTTTCATTCACCATCATCAATGATTATGAAGATGGCTAGTTATGATGAGACTGGCAAGGAGGGAGAGTTTGGCACTCAGACTCAGAGACACGAGAGGCATGGAATTTGGCGATGAAGGCAGAAGCTTTACGGTCAATACCTGGCTCAGCCACCCAATATCGCTTGTCCTCGTCGCTGGCCCATGCCTTTCTTGTGTATACGCCGTCGTCCCATGCGTCTGCTTCAACTCTGTGAGACGACCTTCGTGATTTAAAGAAGCTGAAGAGCGAGAACTTCTTTCTGCTGCTGCCTCCCATTAGACGGTACAAGAACACGCCAGATTCAAGAAAATAGAACTTTAAATTTGTGTAAGTTTGATGTGTTTGTGTTTATGTAGAGAGATGGTTTTTAAAGATGTATTTATAGGGTGGCTGAGCAAAACAGCTTCTTGTGGGAGGTTCTTTTTGTCCGGTTTGGTTCGAATCTTGGTTGGTTCTGTTTAGAAATTATCAAAGCGAAATAAAGTTTTGCTCAGTGTTCTAAGCTACTTTGTCGGACAAACGTGCTTTTTAAGTGTCGCTTGCAATTACCTGGACCCTATTCCTTTGTGAGATTTTGTGTCCTTTGTTACTTTTATGAGTTGTTTTTTTTTTGTCAACTGAGTAGGTATTAATATAAACATCTCGCATAGTTAAGAGTTTTTCATTAAAAAAATTAAAACAATCATTTTCGCAAAAAAATTCAACATAAAATTGTAGTTTACTGAAATCTTAACATAACAGAAGTTATTCTCCTAAAAAACGCATCATAGCACTAATTAAAACAATAACCGATATTGCATGCAATTTCTTATTAGATGTTAGCTACGTGTATACTCAACCCCTCCATCAAATAACAATCAGCTATTTCCCATAGTTTACTGCTTTCTAGCTCGTCATCTAAAAGATCAAGGGAAACTCTCCTATGTTAATGTCTCATCATATGAGAGTACATAAGAATATATAAAATTTGTAGTTTTGAAGCATCATAACTATATCAGTATAATACTTATGAGACCTTCATAAATTTATATTTAATAACTATCTACCCATCTTTTTAGAATGATACAAGATTTTTTTTTTTTAAATAGTAATCGGGTAACAAATAATCAACGATAGCAAAAGAATATAGAAACAAAAACAGAGCAACCAAATGGAAAGAAAAATAATAAAAATATATAAGAATTTAAAGTAAAAATTTAAACGGAATCAATGAAAGATGTGAAAATAAAAATTTAAAATAATCAATTAAAAACAACAACATTGCAATACTATAATTTAATGCGTGAGCAGAAGTACATTTGATAAACAATAGATAGATGGCTAACAAAGTAACAAGTATAGATATAAAAATACTCAAAAATATAATAATCAAATTATAATTTCAAAAACATGTTTTTTATTATTTTTTTACTGATAACATGTTATTTATACTGCAAAAAATAGATATGCGCGTGAACGTCGATTCTCCTCTAATACATATTGTGGTATATCCATCAATAATGTGGTCTTTTCCTAATTCATCCATCAGATGAGGAGTTATTTTCCTATAATTAATTTTCCACATTAAAATACATAAATCAATGCAAAGGAAATCATAGTAATGGAGATATTGTTCGAGAATCTGAAAGGGAGGATGAAGATGAAGAAACGTGGAAGCTGGTATTATAATCGGAAGGTTGTTGAGATTGTATCGAACAAGCCCAGTCTCAAAGGGGTCTGTATTAACTTTAACTCAAGAGTGTTTGCTCAGTCCCAAAGGCATCCAAGTTATCTCTTTCTTTAAGTCTTTTCTTTAGAACTTTCTTCTAACTTTTTTATTCAAGTGATCGAATCAAACAAAAAGTGTATGTTATTTTATGTTTTGCTATGCAAAAAGTTAGAATTATAGTAATAAATGACCAAACACAGTAGTCTTTCTTTGTTGGTTCTTGCTTTCCTCTCTTAATGATGGCTTCTAGATCACATTTCTCTCTCAAATTTCAACGAAGTGCCAAACTCTATCACTTTGATTCATCTGCCTAAAGTTAGTCAATGCAAATAAGAAATTATTGTGTGACGAGTTTCTTTTGCCTTTACAAAAAAAATGTATTTGTATATTTTGTGGAAACATATCAATTGTGTAGCTCATTGGTATATCAAACCTTCATCCCTTCATCGTATGCAACTTCCAAATTTAAATATGTATTTCCTGAATTTCACTAACATTTTCATATAAATGAACACTGACATATGGGAACATATAGTCTATACTAATAATTAAATATCTCTGCTGAACAAATTGGTAAAACACGTTAGGTTTTGAATGTCTTAACTACACATCCACTATCATAATTTCATAATTAGAGTATTTCAGATATACTATGACAAGGCTGTAGTACAACGTACTAAAGGCACAGTGTTTTCATATAATCCTGTAAACTAAGAGACCTCTATAGTGGAGAAACCCATTTGAAGTTCTCAACAACTAAAAATTTAATTCTTTTAATACCAGTTTAATTGTTCATTTAAGTTTTCTTTTTCTTTTAGTTTGTTCGATGATAAAAATACAAGTTGACACAAAGCTTCTCAAGGAGTTTCGGAAGGTCTGTTTTGAGATACTCAGAAGTTTATCTCTCTTGTCTTTTCATTATTTTTGTTTTTTTTAATAGTTAAAATACTCATCAAGAACAGTCTCATACAAATGTTCTTAGAATAACTCCAATAGAAGTTTTTCATCATGGAATTCTCAAAATACTTATATATGCATGTATTGTTTAAATATTTTTGGTTAAATTTCTCGTAACTTTAAGATAGTCACAATTAAATGCTAATATATATGTTTATTTTGAGAATTTTATGGTAAAAAATCTCCATTGGGATTAGTCTAATAAATCTAAAATTTCATATTAAAAGGAATTCGTGGAAGAATAAAAGACTCAAAATGTGTTATTTTATATGACAAAGAACGCTTCTTCTTTCGTTTTCCATCTTTGAGGAATATATTCAACAGCTTCAAGCTACATTATATCTAGTAGTTTATAAATATCTAGTAGACTTTTTCATACAAATGTCCTAATCATCTATAAATAATCGTGAAGCCTATAAACTTTATATTTTAAGCAATAATTAAAGCATGGGTAATCTACCACCAACAAGATCGTTGTCGAGTTTGATAGGGAATATATAAGAAGGAAAAAGTTTGATTTATTCATTTTGGATGTGAATGGATTAATCTTAATGGATTTGCAGGAGACAAAAAAACTCTCCTTGCTTCACTGTGGGTTTGGAAAATTATTACAAACATTGGTCATATAAGAAAATATAAAAATTCAAATATAAAAAAAATAAACTTTTTGTTACCTAAAATTTATGGAAAAAGACCTTATGATTTGAAAAAATATAAAGACATTTGGGAGATGCTCTTACTAAAGAAAACAAAGAAAAAAGAAGATTAGCATGTAATTTCAAGTTGCGATGTTAAAAAGCAGACTCCAAACATAGTATATGTTTCAAAGTAAAAAGTCATCCACTAAAAGCTAACAAGCACCATCTATGCGCATTACAAAAGAAAAGTCACTCATCTTTTTATCACGACCAATCATATGAACGAATGTAACCACAATCTTTTAAATTTTTAATATAGGAAACTGAGTGGGTAATCCTCAACTTGGACCAGATTCCTTCTCCTTTTTTTTTACTTTTCATTTCTAGTTATATAATTTAGTAATTTTATTTTTTAAAATAACTGTCTAAAATTCTTAATACAAAATGCTAAAATCATTTTTTTAATTTTATATTATTATGTTCCCTTTTCCAAAATGCCTTTCGCTGGTGGGGGAGGGAGGTTGGGCCTAAGGCCCATTTATAAGAAATTATGGGCCTAGCAAACAGAACAAATAAAAACTCTCAGATAGTTTCTTCCTCCCTCTCCATCTCTCGAGCTCTCAGTCACAGATAAGCTTCTTGTATCTTCCTTTTAGATCAAATAGTTCTGTATCTAAACGTAGTTATCTCCGTCTTCCAATGCTAATCTCGGTTTCAAAGCGAGAAACTCTAATTTTATCGTGTAAAACCTTTAATCTAGCTTAACATGTGATTCAATCGTATCTAGCTGGCTTCATTTTGATTGCAATCATGCAGAAACACTTATTTTCATGAGCTCTATTTGCAATTCTTCAGACGGCGTGAAATTAAGACGGAAGCAAGTAGTAGAGAGAAACGTATCAACGAGAGGGATCATCAGGTCAATACACAACTCCATCACTGTTGTTTTTTCTTACTTATGTGTGTAGCGTTTGGTCTTTGCTTGTGTTCCTTTTTGTATTAGATGAGTCAAGAGTCTTTTATTGAGGAATTAGCAGAAGAGTTTAGATTTGCCAATTTCACACAGGGGTGACTGAAAACGTTGATCTCGAGAATGCGGAGCAAGCTTCAGTTTCAGTAGATATATAGATATCATCATCAAATTGTTGGGTTTCGTCTTCTTCAGAAGATGGGGTGGAAAGGCAAAGGCCTCGGGAAGCAAGAGCAAGGTTTGTGTGTGTTTATAGCAATGTTTAAGAAATCGCTAGGCGGTGGTTGATTATTGTTTATGTGGACGCTTATACTGATTTTTGAATGCCTAGAACGATTTATAAAACACCTGTTTAGAGTGTTTATAGCTGCTGCCTCAACGTTGATTATTTGTTTTTACATGTTTGCTTCAGGCATAACGGAGCCTATAAAGTCTGGTATCAGGGACCGGAGACTCGGGTTAGGAAAGCAAGAAGAGGATGATTATTTCACTGCAGAGGAGAACATCCAGCGTGGAAGCTTGATATTGAGATCGAGGAGACTGAGGAAATCGCTAAGAGACGGGAGGTATGCGCTCAAAACATATTTGGAAAGAGCACAAGGAAGTGTGTACTGCAGTTTTTTTCATTACATGGTTGGTGGCTTTCTTCTACTGCCCGCTTCCTGCCCATTATGACAATCCAGGTCCTAGCAGATTGTGAGCTGAAGATCCAGAGCGATGTGAAAAAAATTCGCAAAGTCTTCTACTGTGAGATATGCAGCAAGCAGTATTGAACGGTGATGGAGTTTGAAGGTCATTCACTCATTTGAGCTCATATGATCACAACCATAAGAAGGTAAACAAAATAATGCACGAACCCTTGTTAACAGATTTTCAGAAGGCTCAAAACATCAAGTGTTGGGATTATGCAGATATTCAAAGAAATGAAAGAGATGCACTGTGCAAGCAGCCGCGACGATAGAAAGAAGCCACAGCAGCAGCGTCAAGAGAGGGTGATGACTAAAATGTGCTCAATTTCTATCTGTTCCTTTTAGATTTTTCGAATGATTGTGCACGCCTTGTACTTAACCCCAGAGTATTGGTTTACTTCTTTATGGCTGATGTTCGTAAACAACAGCAGATGCAACAGAACAAGCAAGAAGAAGAAGAACGTCCTAGCCTCATCACCGGCTAAGACCACTATAGCACCACTTGCTGTACAGGAAGAACGAAAAACATTGAAGCTCGGCTTTTCTTCGAAAAGCAGCAGTATGTCAAAGGTACAGTAACAATGGCTAGGACCGGTTAAGCCTGCTACATCATTACTTACTCACATATCAATTGAATTAATTATCTGTTGCATTTTTGTAGAGCCAACCAACTAGCAGCAACAGGAAGCCTAAAGTAACAATTTCATCCATTTTTTGCAACGACAGCGACGAAGATTAAAAGGTGTTACATCTTTGATTCATGAACATCGTACTTTATGTGATTCTATTTTATATTTTATTAAACCAGAACATGGTCTGCGAAAACAACAAAACCACTCTGTCCTATCAATCTAGCCGTTGAAAATAACCGTTAAAGGGGTCATCGTTGTGTCCTGTCTGAAAGTATGTAACGGATGCAAATTAGCTGACCATTTAACACGTGAGTTATAGTCTTGCGTTGGTAACTTGGTAGGTGATATCTGTTCCTCACCACGCGCCAGTCACGTGACATTGAACATGAATGTGTTCTTATTATTATTTGTTTTGTCCACTTGTCGTCGTCATGGAACCGCACTTTCACAACTTGTCTTTATCCTCTTTAATAATAATTAGAATGAAAGAAAACGAACTCATCAAAACCATTTGCGTCTCTCCTCTTTGAACAAATCCAATGGCGTCTCTCTCTCCGCCGGAAGAAGCCGCCGCCTCCTCCTATCACCACCGCCGCTCCAAACGCTATTCCTCCTCCTCCACCAACGGCGTCTCCGCCGAAACCGTCCCCGACAAACGCCACAAGATCTCTCTCCCTCCTCCTCCTCCATCATCATCATCCAATTTCATCTCTCCCTCCGAGATCGAAGCGGAGTTCTCCCACCACGATCCCGCCTTCGCGCGGATCAACAACGGAAGCTTCGGCTGCTGCCCCTCCTCCGTCGTCGCCGTCCAGCGAGACTGGCAGCTCCGGTTCCTCCGCCAACCCGATCGGTTCTTCTTCGACGAGCTCAAACCCAACATCTCCGCATCAAGAGCCGCGATCAGACGCCTCATCAACGCCGAGCACGAGGACGAGGTCTCCATCGTCGACAACGCCACCACGGCGGCGGCCATCGTCCTCCAGCAGACCGCCTGGGCCTTCCGCGAGGGCCGGTTCGACAGAGGCGACGCGGTGGTGATGCTCCACTACGCGTTCGGCTCCGTCAAGAAATCGGTGGAGGCGTACGTCTCACGCTCCGGCGGGGAGGTGATCGAGGTGCAGCTGCCGTTCCCGGTTATCTCGGCCGAAGAGATAATCAACCGGTTTAGGACCGGTTTGGAGCTGGGGAAGGCAAACGGTAGAAGGGTCAGGTTGGCTTTGATCGATCACGTGACGTCGATGCCTAGCGTCGTGATACCGATCAGAGAGCTTGTGAAGATATGCAGAGAAGAAGGCGTTGACCAAGTGTTCGTCGACGCTGCTCATGGGATTGGTTGTGTTGACGTTGACATGAAGGAGATTGGTGCTGACTTCTACACTAGTAATCTCCACAAGTGGTTCTTCGCGCCGCCTTCTGTCGCTTTCTTGTACTGTAGGAGGTCCGGTGCTGGTGGTAATAATCTGCATCATCCTGTTGTCTCTCACGAGTATGGGAACGGTTTAGCTGTGGAGAGCACGTGGGTCGGGACTAGAGACTACAGTGCGCAGCTGGTTGTGCCTTCGATTCTGGAGTTTGTGAACCGGTTCGAAGGTGGGATTGATGGGATAAAGAAGAGGAATCATGAGTCTGTGGTCGAGATGGGACAGATGCTGGTTAAGTCTTGGGGGACGCAGCTTGGTTGTCCGCCGGAGATGTGTGCGAGTATGGTCATGGTTGGGTTGCCGGTGTGCTTAGGTGTGTCGAGCGAGTCGGATGCTGTGAGGCTTAGAAACCTTTTGAGAGAGAGGTTCAGCATTGAGATCCCGACTTACTTTAGAGCACCTGGTGAGGGAGAGACTGATTCGATCACGGGGTATGTTCGCATCTCGTTTCAAGTTTACAATAAACCTGAGGAGTATCATAGGCTTAGGGACGCAGTAAATGAGCTTGTGAGAGATGGGTTTAAATGCACGTCTCTAACTGATTGAATAAGGTACATTTATGTTATGTACTCTTAAGTGAAGGGTATCTATATTGTTGGTAGTATGCATATACTAATTGTATGTAACGCAGGGAAACAAGAGGGGGAGTAAATGAATAATGCAGCTGAAAGTAATCATGGTTTAGGTACCATGAGGATTGGAAGAAGTGAAAGTAGTCTATATATATATATATGTATTTTCTAGTCAAGTCATAAAACGTCTTCTTAATACAGTAAATATGTATGAGAAGACTTTGTAAGCATTCTTCTATTTCATTTGCTCTTTGTTCATTCTCCTCTTTACATGTCTCGTAATAACGTTAGCAAGGTCGGTAATAAAGTAACAGCGGTCACTGTTTTCAGTGTTGTCGTTGGTTCGATGTCACTGTCTAAGAAAAAATCTTTAATTTGTATACGTTTAGTAATGATTCTCTCTGATAAAAATTCATTGTTAAACTCACCCAAATCGACTAAATGGAAAACGTTGATTTGATTTGGAAACCTTTTGTTACTGTAAAAGATCAGATTCATTTAAAACGGGAAATCTATACACGTTGTATAGTATAGCAAATATTTGAAAGGGAGACTTTTGAAAAGACTGCTATATAATCACGTCTCCAAAAACATTTGAAGATATTTATGGCAGCAGATGATACCTACCTGATAAGACTCGCTCATAAGAGCTATTGAATTGGTCGTTGGTTGATTGGAAAAGATTCCCAAACTCAGGTGGTGCATGTTCGCAACGTTTTAGTAACATGAAAATGTTTTGACTTTTGAGAGTCTTTGATCCAAAAACCTACCAAACTGTGGGTGGGTCCCGTACAACTCAGCAATTCATAATTCTGACGTGGCGCAGCATTGGCATGATCAGTCTCTTTACATTCGAGGGTAAGAGTTTTTTTTAGCCTTTCTGCAAATTCCACGATGATCCTTTTGTTTTTTTTAAATGTATATCAAAGTGTCGGTAGCCTATTACTATTGTTGTTGGTGGACTCTTCGAAAATTCTTACCCAAAATTCTTTGTTTTGCTTCTCTTATTGACTTCTAAATCTAAATGATATTTTCTTTGTAAGAGCATCTCGTCTCAAGTCTGATCCGCACTTTGCAAATTTGCATACTTTTCTCCGGCGTCTTAACTCAAATACAAGTTGAAAGTTTGTACCAAAACTTAAGCTTTAGAAGGAGCTAAAAGCTCCTTCCTACTTTGTCGAATACTTTTCTATGGTACCAATGCGATGAAAACCAAACGAGAGTTGTATTGAGGAAGAAAGATTCACAAAAGCACAAAGAGTACCAAACTATTGATTTAAATTACTTGATGGCTTGTACACTATAAACCAATCACAGTCATAATAACTTCTTTTTTTCTACTATTCATACAACAAACAAAGGGTACATCTCAGATTGTGGATACAGAGAGATAGAAAGATAGATAGAGAGGCATATTATACAAGTTTATGTGTTTGCGCTACTACATTTAAGGTTTCTTAAGGGAAATCACAAACCGAGCCAAGGACACTGCTTCCTCGCATGCTCAGGTACTAACTTTGCTACAGTCTCCACTGCCACACCTTTCAGCTCTGTTTTCACAAACAAATAACAAAGATGATTTCAGAAACTTGGATGATCATTATAGGTAACTTTGGAGATAAGGAGTTAGGAAAAGGAAGATGTATGTGTACCGTGAGGCTTGAAGTTGAACAGTGGTGGAAGGAAACGTCCATTAGGCAGACGCGCATTTGGATCTCTTAGCTCATCAAAGAATGGGTGGACCAACGTGTCAAGCTGCCACCACATTTTACTAATGTCAGATTAAAAAAATAGAAAAATGAAAAAGATTCACAGTTGAATGTTCCAAACAACACTCACAGCGGCAGATCTCAGATTGGGAGAGTATTGAAGAAGCCTTGATACCAAATCAACAGCCTCCGGAGGCATGCGCTTGTGGAAAATCTGTAAATATATTATGGTGAGAAGACAGTGAAACATGTTGGTTCATCTGATGTATACAATGTTTTAAGGTATACCTTGTGCCATGGATGAGCTTTAATCTGAGGGAACTTGAATTCCGTGTAGTTTGGGTTCATGCACTTGATTTCTTCCCTAGTAGGTGTTCCCAAAACCTACGCAACACAACATATGCAAACATTAGACACAAGAAGTTTTTATTAAAGTGAACATGTGCAACAAAGCTTGTTTACCTTGATGATCTCTACAAGTTGATCAACACCGCTCTCACCAGGGAACAGTGGCTGTCATTGAGCACAGGCTAGCTTTTGTCAATATCACAAAAACTACAATTTGAGTGTTTTGGATTAGATGATCTAGCATCATTACCTGTCCAAGCAACAGCTCAGCAAGAACACATCCTGCAGACCAGACATCAATGGCTGTTGTATACTCGGTGGCTCCAAAAATAAGTTCAGGTGCTCTGTAATACCTCGAGCAAATGTAGGAGATGTTTGGTTCCCCTTTTACCTGTTTTTTAACATGTTACAGTGATTTACTAAATATTCAAAAACCAAGAAAAATGTACATAGAAGGGATTTATGGAACGCACCAATACTTTTGCACTTCCAAAATCACATAGCTTCACTTGATGAGTGTGTGGATTTACCAACAAGTTTTGAGGTTTGATGTCACGATGACACACACCAATACAACGGTGAATGTAAGACAAGGCTCTAAATATCTGCCAAGCACAGAAGAAGCAGATAAGTGATCTCCACATACAAAAAGAACTCTAAAACCAAATATACAAATGACAGTAGTAGTACCTGATAGGTATAAAGCTTGACGTATATGATAGGCATCCGCTGGTTGAGTTTGTTGTAGTGTTTGATAACACGGTGAACAGTCTCAGGGACGTACTCAAGCACCAGGTTGAGGTAAAGCTCGTCTTTTTCGGTGGTCGAGAAGAAGCAGTGTTTCAGAGAGACAGCGTTTGGGTGGTCAAGTAGCCTCATGGTCTGAAGCTCACGGTTCTTGTACCTCCGATCTTGTAAGACTTTCTTTATGGCAACGGTTTCTCCTGTCTCAAGGCATTTCGCCTGGAAGACAACCCCGAAAGAACCGTGGCCAACAACACGTTCGGCCATGTAGCTGATCGTCTGCATTTGACATTTGAAGGAAATCAAAACCCAAAACAGAAGAAACTAATGAATCATAAGAGAGTCATAAAGAGACAACTTAAACTAAAACCTGTTTAGGTTGGCCGTTTCTACCACCGATGGTAGTGACTATAATGTGGCCAGTCTCAGTGCTATTACCATCAACAACTGTCGCTTCCATCTCCTAGCAAAAATCAAAATCATTTATATAAACATAGAAAAGCAAAAACACTTAAAGAAACAAAGGCAGACAAAAAAAACGTACTTTATCGTCTCGAATCTTCATGTCGTTCATTTCTTCAGGCAATTTATCAACACCACCAGTAGAGTCTATAGGAAGAGGTGGTGGTATGCTCACGGATGCCATTTTTTTTTTCCAGGCTACAAACAAAGTTTCCTTCTTTCAATCTCTTTCAGTCTTGTTAAGCTCTCTCTGAGGCTGCAACAAAGCAAAAGTGCACGTTTTTCAAGCAGCAAACAGGGAACAGCATTTATTCACAAGCTGAGTATTAAAAAAAAGGAAACTTCTACAAGAGTTTGTAACACTAACAATAAGAAAACATAAAGAGGAAAGCTTTAGCAAAAAAGGACCTTCTTAAACATCAAAGTAAGAAGATTTAAGACGAAGACCACCTAAATTTGACAAGATAAAAGCAGATCTGAAGCTATAAACACCTCAACAAATTTTCCAGATGAGAAACAGAGACACCCCACAATTTCGAAATGAGCATATAAAATTTAGAAGAAGAAAGAGATGTTTAAAACGTACCGAACGAAAACGTAGAAATCACAGATCGAGGAAGATGAAGAAGACACGAAGATCTTTGGAGGTAGATCCGTACGATTAAAAAAAGAAGAGATTGTGGGTTTGATGATGATGATTCTTCTCTTCTTTCCTCTCTTCTCGCTTTAACTTTTTTTTTTTTTTATTATGAACTTATTTTATTTTATTGTGGTGTTGTTTCTTCTCTCTTCTTGTCTCGTGAGACGTATGATATACTGCGCTGGAGACATTTTTTTTTATATTGTTACAAATATATAACTATGCTTATTTATTGATGTCAGGAAAAAACTAGTATTTATTTATTACAACATTTGACCGTAGAATACAAAAACAAATAGGCCAATGCCAAGTGGGATATAGTCTTCAAGTGAAAATAACAATAAGGATGGACTCTTTGAAGTTAGTAAAGAACCAATGTAAAAGTTACATTGGTTATGGTTTTTGCTTGTGTTTTTGAGTTTTTTTTTGACCATTCAAACTTTTATTGTTCTCCCCAACACACACGACACGGCAAAAGAGAGAGATAAGGATGATGATAGTAAATACACATCCTTTATTATTTATCTTAATAAACTGATCGTACACATACATTACAGATAGACTGCGAGAATATACCAAGAGGAGACCACAAGCTGAAAATGGGCCGTTGAGTCAAACGTGTCGCAGAGGCAAACAAAACAAATAAATAAAAATTAATCAACGACCACTTTTTATTATAAGGTGAGAGACCACCCTATCTTGTAAGCTATCTCCCTAATAATTCACCCCCAATTATTGGATTTTATCCCCCCCCCCCCTACATCATTGAATAAAGTTGGGAAAAACAGAAATATATTTCTTTTCGGACAGTTCTTCTTTTGTTTAATAATTCCATGGACAGAAGCATATTGGATTCTAAATTTATTTTGGTTCTTCTCATACAACCAACAAACATTGGATTTTGAGTAGTGGAATGTGTTGATTGAATGTCTTATGTTCCAGTTTACCTTGATGATCTCTACAAGTTGATCAACTTGATCACTAGTGTCTCTAGCTTTGGCAAAGCCTGTTTGACTCAGCCCATAGGAAAGCCCAATATATCGGCCCAATAACGCAAACCGCCTTGAATACCATAACTCATGACGAAGTTGTTTCAGTCTTCGCAAACTCAAAATTTTCTTTTTCTTGGGGGGGTGGGGGTGGAGGTGGGGGTGGGGGGTAGAAACAACCCCTAACTCCGAATCGTTACATCTGATCACACAGGAGTAGAGAGGTAGCAATCTTAATAGTCATTGACTCATGGCCTAAGAGATGGATAATCATAGTATATCTTATGCATTCTCTCTAACGAATTATAAATGTAATACTTTAAAAAAGGATTGTAAAGTTTCTCTTGTGTACCCTCAAGAACCATTATCTACCACTACTGACTGCAACGTCTACATTTACACACAAAAATAAGATAAGAGTTCAAAGATCATAATAAACATATGAACTCATCTTTTGGAAACAGCCACTAATATCAACATCGACATTGACACAACGATCTTGAACCCCGAAGTATCCCAAAAGTTCTGTTTCTCCCCAGACACCGATTCATTCAACTGTTTTCCTGTAATCTGATCTCTAATCTCTTTGATCGCCTTATCTCGCTTCTCTCCCATCTGCATTGTCCATTCATCAATCACACAATATATCATTTGATTTCTCATATAAAGTAAAGTAAAGCTAAAAGCTACTTTACCCTCTGCAGCTTCCTTGTCTGGCTACGAGCTTCTTGCAGACAAAACTCCAGTTTCAGCACCTTCTTCTTCAACTCTTGATCTGTTCTTCTTTGTTTCTCCAACTGAATGTTCATTTATAAGTTAAAGACTGAAACTTTCTGACAATAACAGAACATAAGAGTATATAAAGACAGAGATATGGATGTTGCACCTGAGATTCAAGTTCCTTAGTCTTGAGTTTCCAGTGACCTGACATTAACCTTATCTCATCTTTTAGTTTTGCAATCTCTTCGTCTTTTACACCTACTAGCTTGTTCATTCTCTCAAAGTTCTCTGTAGAGACCTCTTCCACAAGTTTCCTGAGCTCACATTCTGTTTCTTTCCCCGACTTTGCAACAGCTTCGGTTATCTCACGCTCGATTCTCGTGACTTCATCTCTCAGCTGCTTCTGAGAACACTCTCTTGTCCTTAGATCTCTCTGAAGATTGTCAAGCTGGAGGCCAAGCTGAGTTACACGGTCTTCGTGTTCTCTTAGCAAACGTGTTTTATCGTCAAGTTGTTCTGCAAGCATTGTGCACTGCAGCTGTGCGGATTGAGCAGAAGCAGAGCTTGTTTCTGCAAGTTCCTTTGTTAAAGCTAGCTGCGATCTCAGGTCGTCCACTTCTTCGAGAAACTGTATCCTCAAAAAAAAAAAAAAAAACGCACAAGAGAAACATTCTTAGAATGAATAACGGTTTCCCCAATACTTTAATGGTCCCAAGATATAATGTATGGCTGAGTGCCTAAGAAAACATTTAATAAAGCGCTAAGCAAACCAATCAATAACCGAACAGGACTTCTACCAAACTAATTGCATTGAGTGTTCAAGAAAGTAACGGTTCTGGAGTTGCATTGAGTGAAGCCTTCTGATCAATAACTGATCATATTAGTTCATTTCATCACAAGAATTTAACCTTTTCAGGCCAAAGCTAGAGACTCTTTTTATCTAAAGATCAGCTTATTGCATTGAACCATTCAAAGGATATCTTTTTGAATATGTCAAGCTTCTCTAGACATTTATTATATAACAAAATTTGAGAAAGAACACAGTCAACATTTCATACTCAGCTTTATCTACTTTTACTGAAGATCTTAAAAAGGGCCATAGATCCATATAAACCAAAGTATAATGATTAGCTCTGAAAGTTGAAACCAAGTATACTTTTTTCCAGTAACCATACAACAACACTTCTCAAAGACCCAGACTTTTTCAGACAATAATATCAAATTATGAGTCTTTAAGTTTATATATTATAACTCAAAAGCCTAAAGGGTATGTAAAAGTTCAAACCTTTGTAGCAGCAGATGTTGAAGCTTCAAGCTGACAACTCCTATCTTCCAATGTCTTCTGCAATTTACAGATCTCCCTTTCCATGTTCTTAGCTTTTGTCTCAGCTTCCTGGAGAAAACAAAAAACAAAAAGCAAATCATTTATCCTCTGATCCAAACAAGTAAACCCAAAACTGACCCCACAGAGGCACAAACCAAAGCAGCAAACAAAAAGGAAGAATCAGTCAGAGAATAAATAAAAGAGACATACTTTTCTAGAGAGGCTTTCTTTAACAAAGAATTGTTCTTGAGAAACTAAACGACCTTTCACTTGCTTAAGCTCAGCCGCCATAGACACCACGTTGCGCCGGAAACTCTCCTTCTTCCCATCCAAATCTCTCAGAAGCGGATCCACCGTAGTTTTGAAGGAATCAGACATCAGGGTCTTGTCGGATCTCTCATAAAACCAGTGAATCTATTTCAAGCATCAGATCAAATCTCAGAAACTATATATTACAGAAGAAGAAGGAAAAAAAAAATTATATTCAATGCATGTGAACAAATCTAAAACTAATTAACATACAAGAAAACAAAGAGTGGATCATTAAAGTATGAAACTTTTATTAATGAATCGAATTTTAAATATATTTCTTCAGACAGTGAGAAGCAAACAAAAACATCAAAGGGGTTTAAAAAGATTGCGACTTTACGAATTCTTGTGGAAACTAAAAGATGGTGAGAGGGAGTTCAGCAGGAGCTTTGCTTTCTCGGGAGAAATGTTCAGTTTCAATCAAAGCTTCGGGTTCATTTTCTTTCGTGACAGAGGAGAGAGAAAGGAAACACGTAAAAACGCAGTCAATGAATTTCAAATTAATGAATTTGGCTTTTTTAATGTGTGAGAGAGACATACAACTGGAAAAGATTATCATTATTATTATTATCATTATTATTATTTCTAAAAATTTGATTATTATTTTCCACTAATTACGGGTTGAGTGTTTATTATTTTATGAAATAAAAGGGACTTTGAACTTCACTGATAAAAGTATTTCCCTCCGAATTCCTCGGTATTTGCAAACCCATCGAGAGAAAGACAGTGAGAAAAGCAGAATTTTTGTAAAAAAAAAAATATTAATATATACTCCAGGAAAGAAGAATCAAATATTTTTGGTTGGGGAATTGATAATGTCCAAAATAGTTTTAGTTCAAAAAAAAAAATGTCCAAAAATAGTTTAGTTTTTGTCTGTCCAAAATATTTTTGGTCGGAAGGATGTACAGGATATATGATTGGATTCTAAGTTGAATAAAACGTTAATTTACTGGAAACTAGGACGTATAGTTAATTGTTTTTGTAAACATACAAAACATGTATAAGTATATACCTGCTCATAAACACTTTGCATGCGTTGATTCATAGCTGGAAGCCTGGAAATGAGTGTCATGAGGCAAATTGGAATTATCTACACGAGAGTGTTCCACAAAATGCATTAATTAGTTATAGCAATCAAAGAAAAGTATTATTTTCACATATTCCTCTATACGGTTATACCTCTTATACTTATCATTTCTTAACTAAATCATTCCACGTAATTTTTCTTGTTTTATAGTTTTCATCTGTATGAATAAAATGTTTTTATGTTTATGTTCGTCTGTGACGAAGTAATAATTAATAAATACTGTGGTATTTTTTTGTAACTAGTACTGTAGTATTGTTTACTGCTAAGTGCGCATGAAAATGTCTCATTATTTAATCGAAGAAACACAGCGACATAATATAGAAGGGAGAAGATGGTACCCAAAATAGTTGGTTAAATAAATTAATCTTATAAATAGGAAAATGTTTGGAATATATTAATCAGATTATTAGTTGGATCATGCATAGGTGGCTGTGTTTAAGGGGCAATGTCGACACAAGAGACAAGGATACAAGAAGAAACGTGTAAAGGGAGACTGGTCTTAGGTTCGGATTTTTATACGTTCGGTTTTCGGTTCGGTGTTGCCGAACCTCTCTAGCTCCAGAAGTCCCGAGTCCAGACAAAAAGACAACAACATGAGCCGTTTTTCTTCTCTGGTTTGAACAGAATCAACAGATACGCAAGAATATATTTGTGGAAACTCCAAAAGCTTCCAGAATTAATGAAAAGTAGCTATTTTCTGACTTTTCATGTGAATAAAGTAGAGACGAGGGGTAACGCCAGTGACTTTGGTGACATTTTGATATGGTACCATATCAGCTTAAGGAAGCCATTCACCTTAGCTGCTTTTCTTTATTCACACTTGATCATAGCAGCTGTATCAGTAACAAACACATATCACAATCTTGTGTTTCCGGAGTTGGGATAAAGCCGTTGATGTTTTGGTACGTACTGCATAACATCATTTGATTTTATGTTTCTTTAAATCATAAGTCTTTGGTTCTTGCAAACGAAGAAGATATCTGGAGTGGAGACTAGAAATCAAACTCCTTACTGGACCGGAATTCGAAACCAAAAATATTCGCTGGCCCGTTTGGTGCACAATGACTAGGATAGAGCCCACAAACAACTTTCTCTAGCGCAAACCAAACCATCACATGTCAGCGAGGGTCTTGTGGCGGCCTCATGGCATTCCTCTGCGTTGTACTACATACTAAAATATTATTTTCAAAAATTCTAGCAAAGGTACACATTTCAAGTTGCCAAAATGATTAGGGTTGAAGGAAGTATGGAACTATTCTACTTTTCTTTTCCAAAAGTTATAAAATAGTACTAAAAAAGTTCAAAAGAAGCATAGACAGAGATCCCTATATATCCATCACAGCCGCACATCTCGAAAATGTAAGCCACGAAATCAATCTACACCGTTCGATTAAAATATTCATTATTCAGTCCCATCATTTCCGTAATAAAAAGGCTTCTTTTTCCTCAGTTAGCCAAATCATTCTCCACACTAAGACAAGACTCACTTCACTTCTCCTCTGCCCTCGAATCAATCTTGAGATTTTCCGATGCCGTCAACGACTAGGTGGTGGCCGATCCGCTTGGCTTCATCTGGATCCGAGCCGGGATGGTTTTCAGGCGTTGGATTTGGACGGTGGCGCTGGCTGAGCTGGAGTCGACCGGAGCTGAGTTTCTTGTCGGTAATGGTGGACGACGTTGTGTGGAAAGTAGTGATGGCTTTCGAGTCAGTGGCGTTGGTCTCCATGCTCGGTTTCTTCTTCCTCTTCTATGGCTGCACCGTCTGATTTTTTAACTTCACTTAAGATTTTGTTTTTTTTGTTTATTGTCGGAGGGTTTTGGATTTCTTTTTTGTTCTTTGTTTTTGCTTGTAGTTTTATCTTCCATTACTCTGCTTCCACCTTGTACTAGTGGTGACGCAACGGCGGAGATATTGATGCAATGTGTTTGAAAGAAGGCGCGTGATGCACACTTGCAACTCGCCATTACTTATTTTAGTTTTGTTTTTTTTCGCAATGATCATGTCATGTAATGTTTGGTAGTATATGTTCGAATCCTTATAACGAAAAGTTTAGTTCATTATTATGATTTCATTTTCTACGTAACCGCAAAAAATAAAATATAAAAAATAGAAACAGTAATGGACTTTGACTTTGAGATATTTTTTTAATTTGAAATGGTAATCTGATTCTTATTCAACAATTAGGTAGAACTAGAAACCTAATCACCATTCAAGCAAAATCAAATATTAAAAAGGACCGCGCGGGAAAATATACAGCTGTTCGATCTAGGCTAATGGGCTTGGGCCGTTTAAAACAAACACTCGTGAGCTTCTTCCTCGCTTTCTGTTACACGACGTCGTAGAATCCGTCAGAAACCCCAAGTCTCTCGCTAAAGTTGTACAAGGAAGAAAGAAGCTTCGTCGGCGCCTGAGACTGTCGAGAAAAAGCTCCGATAATGGCGTGGATGCAAATAGTACAGAACGCGAGATCTGTTCTAAGGACAACACAACCTTCGTCAACTCTAGTCCTCTCTAGATTCTATTCCAAACCAGCTCCTTATGCCGGTAAACTTTTTTTTTTTCCCGATGTTGCTTCTTCGCTTCTGTATCGGTTCGTTACATTAGAGCTCCTTAGGCTTCTAATGATAGTGAAATAATTAGTGGGTTTTCATTGGTTTCAGTTTTTATAATCAAAAGGAATCATTTTTATCACTCTGTGTCTGTGTATTGTTTCATTTTCAGTTTGCAAGCATTCGTGAATGTCTAAGCACTATATAGAGATGTGTGGCTTCCCAGAAAAAATCAGAAGACTATTGAGACATCTCTTGGATCACATTGTCTTATTGGATTTGATCTTTTGTGATGTTTTGCAGTGAAGGTTGGGATTCCTGAGTTCTTGAGTGGGATTGGTGGAGGAGTTGAGACACACGTTGCCAGGCTTGAAACTGAGTTAGGTGATCTTTCCAAACTGCTCGTGACTCGTACCCTCAAGCTTAAGAAGTTTGGCATCCCTTGCAAACATGTACGTATCGTGTCTCTGTTCTGCTCTGCGGTTTGCAGAGATTTGAGTGTTTAATAATATATGCTAGGAATGAAAGAATCTGTTACCTTGAACTTGTTCCTTTGTGAAGTAACTACACTAACACTAGTTAAGTTAAGGAGAAAAGTTAAGTTCTTGAACTTTTGCTAGTAGAGAGTCGCATTGTTGTCCCAAAAAGCATGACATATAGGCTTTGTCCAAAGTTCCAGTCACTCACTAAGACATCTTTCCTTTCATGTAGACGTTTATAGGTTTCTAACAGTTTTGAATTCTGGTTTTTGCAGAGGAAGCTGATACTGAAATATAGCCAGAAATACAGGCTAGGGCTTTGGAAACCTAGAGCTGACGCTATAAAGGCGTGATTGGTTCGTTATTGTGAGTCTCTGTAATGCGTGTGTGGTTTTGCTACTGAAATGAGTTGTTCTCAGAATGATCTTAGGCATAGCAATGTCGCCAATCACTTGAAAACTCCGTACTTATTTTTCTGCATTCATGTACTTGTTATCTCCATGGATCTAGAAAACAATAAAGCCATGCTTGAAAAATCCTAAAGCAGTATGTTTTTGAAATGGTGGATGTATTTTAGTGGGCCTCTCTCTGTATCAAGACTGCCTTCTTTTTTTTTTTTTGAACACCACCAAGACTGCCTTCAAAGTTTCCTTTTTCACCGTGACAATTATTGCTCAGTTTCATTGTAATACTAAATCGCCTGATAGAACATAAAATATTGAAACGGTTGCCCGCAAGGTTAAATGATGAGAGATTCAAAGAGTCCAGTCTTGTGTTTCGGTTTGGGCTTGGTTCCAGACTTCCAGTTATGACTTCGTTGAGCTCACGGGTCTAATTTACGTGTTAGACTTTTGGTTCTTGGGGCTACTAACAAATTAATTGCTGTGTCCCAGTTGTTAATAACCAAACCATTGCCCAGTTTTTTTCTTCGTGGCCAACCAAGAGACTCGATCCACCAAGTGTCTTAGGTATGTTTTACAAGTCGTTTATTATATCAATCACCAATCTTTTTTATTTGGGTCAAATATCAAGCACCAATCTAATATTTGATTTCTGAAATCTCTGTAGAAACAAAAAGGAAACAAATATCAATGTATTTTTACTGTATCTGTACTTAAAGAAAGAGACTGCAATTTACTAAATTTTGTTCAATCTTATCTTCCCACATGATATATTCTTAGTTGTAGTAATTTTATGAATTGTTATTATAATACAATTAACAAATAATCAAACGTAACTTTACTAATGTTAATTCTACTAGTATATATATATATATATAAAAAATTATATATGATTTATGACTATTTTGTGCTACTAAATCCTGGAATGGTATCGCAAATATCTGAAATACTTACCGGTTCCTTATCTAAATATTTTAACTATGCCATTTTTCATATTAGTTTCAGTTATTTGGTTATACTTTATTCAAATTTATTTATTGTATATATAATATTTTTATAAAAAATTGTGATATAGTTGGACTTTTAGTTTTTTTTTTTTACATAATTTGAAAGAGTATCTTAATCTAAACCATACCAACAAGTCTGGAATCAAAATGAATCAAAATTTATAAATATCGAAGCTTAAAATACCTATCTCTTATACTAAAAATTCAAAAACTGAATAGATCCAAACGCAGCCCAAGTAAAAGTCAGCCTGCAGCGGATCAATTAGGCCAACATTCCATAAAGAAAATGCTGTCTGTCAACTTAATATTAGCATATTAGGTTCCTATAACGAGAAAATTTAGATTCAGAATATATCTTATATTAAATATGAAATATACCATTATTGACTTAAAGCAACAAAAAATTCAGCCCTCACCACCATAATCATATTACTACAAAATCAAGAGTCATCTTACAATTTCATTCTCATCCTCTTCTTCCTTGTCTTCGAATTTTTCCTGCATTAAACAGGAAATATACCATTATCCACTTTAAGCAACCAAGAATAACAGCCCTCACCACCATAATCATATTACAATTTAGAGTCATCCTCTTCTTCTTCCGTTTCTTCAGATTTTTTTTTCACAAATAAGATCAGAGACAAAAATAAACATGTCTGGTTTCTTCATCTTCATTGCTTTGCTTCTGAGTGCTTGTACTGGATTGTTAGCAGCAACTGATCGAACTTGTGGTAACAAAGTCGTAAGCACAATCTTGGTCGACCAAACCGGTTCAGGAAAGCACCATACGGTTCAAGATGCCATTGATTCGGTTCCTGAACCGAATTCTCAATGGATCAAAATCAAAGTAAAACGAGGTGTCTACATGTAAGTATGACCACCATACTCACTACAGTTTTCCTCTATATTTACTTCAGTTTTTGAACGCAGCGTTCTGAACCGCCGTTTTAAGCGTTTGATATTGTCTATATTTCCATTTTTTAAATAAAACCTTGAAACGTTTTAACTTGTCTGCTTTATCTTCTTCGCTTAAAACGTTTTGGAATCCTGATTGATAGCAAAGTAATTAACGATTTAACATATAATTTTGTGATGATGAACCAGAGAGAAGGTGAGAATACCGTTGACGAAACCGTGCATAATAGTAGAAGGGGAGGGACAAAGAGTCACGACCATCACGTACAATGCTCACGAGGCCACTGATGTCAGCTCCACTTTCACCTCCTACCCATCCCATGTTGTCGTCCGAAACTTAACAATCATGGTTACGTAATCTCTATATTATCTTTGACTATTATAACTTATTTTGACGTGACAATATACTAACATAATTATAATTTTCATATGTAATATTGGTTGCAGAATAGTTATAACCGTTTGAGTCTTGTGAGTAAACCGAGTTGGAATATAAAGCCAGCCGTAGCGCTTGCGGTTTATGGCGATAAATCAGCGTTCTACAACTGCGAGTTCTTGGGGTTACAAGATACGTTGTGGGATGTTCAAGGCAGACATCACTTC
Source organism: Brassica nigra (assembly GCA_016432835.1). Lineage (NCBI taxonomy): Eukaryota > Viridiplantae > Streptophyta > Magnoliopsida > Brassicales > Brassicaceae > Brassica > Brassica nigra. Next base: position 5,215,263 of record CM028247.1, on the reverse strand, counting down.
AAAAACTGTTACATCGAAGGTGCTGTTGACTTCATTTTTGGTAGTGGTCAATCTATCTACGAGGTAATGCATATATACCTAATCTCTCTCTAGAATTATGCACTTAAATGTTGAATGGTGAGTGCTTTTCCTGCTATATTGTTACTGCACGGCCGCATAAACCGCAGTTTAATCACTATTTACAATAAGAATCGTTACATTCACACAAAACACACTTTTAGGAAATCTTTTGATAAAGCCTTTTTGGTTGATAGCAAAAAGTAAAAGCAGATGAACTATTTGCTGTTATAATTATACATTGATTTCTTTATAGAATGAACTAGTACATAAACGTGTAACGTTTGTACAATTGCCATCATTCTTTGTTTATGACACCAAAGATAAGAGGTTTATTTTTTTTTATTTTATGAGATAGAAGTTCATGTAAAATGTTTTGACAGGACTGTCGTATAAATGTAACGGCGGGAGCATTGGCACCAATAGTGAACTTTGGGTACATAACGGCTCAAGCAAGATGGAGTCCTAGGGACCCGAGTGGGTTCGTGTTCCTACGTGGAAGTGTTTCAGGGACCATGAATGTATACCTTGGACGAGCCTATGGTCCATTCAGCCGAGTCATTTTTTACCAAACCTATCTTGCTTCGGTCGTAGTCCCTCCGGGCTGGTTCCCTTGGAACTACGCTGGCCACGAGTAAGCACAACTTTACATATATATATATATCTATCTATATATGCCCCACTATAATTTTCTTTAAAAATAATCATATTTGTAATTTGATTGTGTGTGTGTATTTAGAGCGAGGTTCACGTACGCAGAAGTAGATTGTAAAGGAGCAGGATCGCATTTATCTGGAAGAGTTCCTTGGATTAACAAAGTTCAATCTACACTCGCTAAGGAACAATTCGCTACCTACTCTTTCATCGACCAAGATGGATGGCTCTCTAATATTCCTCGTTTCTAATGAAACGCTCGCTTTTATTTTGTTGTTACCAAGCTATTTTATAATCTTGTTGAATAGACTATTGTTGTGTTTAATCTTTGTACACTGTTATTTCTGTGGACTACCAAAACGTTCTTATCGTTTGTATTGTTCTTAACGTTATTTATCAGTTGTTGCGACCTCTTTGATATTCTGCAGATTGCTAGAGAAATCCTACTGATGAACAACGATGGCTGTTCTCCTTCGAACTGATTTGAAGTATGACACTGAAATGCCTTGTATAGTTTATTTTATTTAAAACATATAGAAATCATGTTAACCTCACTGGTCCATAAACTCATGAGTTAATCTTACTGGTACATAAACTCTAATTCAAATCTTTTGAACGGTGCCTGTCTTAACATTTTAGAAATTTAGTAAGAAACTTAACAAAAAGTTTGGTTTAATAATTTAGGTAATATGCCAATGTTTTTGATTAAAAAAACTAATATTTTATTTAGCTATGTCAATGACTGGTTTTGTTTGTAAAGTTGACTTCTGACTGGAACGCGCTAATTTCTAAACCAAGAATTGTGACGTTATAAATTATTATTTTCAGAAGCCAAAAACCATTAACCGTACAAAACCGAACTGGACCACTCAATTTCAACTAGATTGGTTTTGGATTTTCTCACGGTTTAATCTTTTTTTTTTCTCTCTCATAAAGAAAAAGCCCTAGGGGCCTCACTCAGATAACAAAAACCTTTATTTGATGCTCCTCCGTCTCTCGGCTCGCTCTATCCGTCGTAGTTGCACTTCTTCTTCTTCTTTCTCTTACTCTCCGTCGTCGCCGCCACATTCTCGCTTAGCCTCTCTCTCTTCCTCGTTCTGCACCGTTCCATCAATGGCAGCTAGCCATCAAAAGAACGAGGCGTATCTCTCCGCCGTTATCCCCAAGCGTATCACTCTCTTCGAGCAGATCCAAGCCAATCAGCTCGAGAAGCTCAAGTCTCTGCCGCACGATCCAATCAAGTAAAATCACGATGCGATTAGCTTATGTATAGATTGCGTTATCGAAAGTTTTCAGCTCTTAAGAGATTGATTTTGTGTGTATACAGGATTACGTTGCCAGATGGGACCGTGAAAGAAGGGAAGAAGTGGGAGACGACTCCGATGGATATCGCCGCTGGGATTTCGAAGGGTCTGGCTAACTCTGCGTTGATCTCAGCGGTCAACGATGAGCTCTGGGACATGAGTAGGCCGTTGGAAGGTGATTGTAAGCTTGAGCTGTTCAAGTTCGATAGCGATAAAGGAAGGGACACTCTCTGGCACTCTAGTGCTCACATTCTTGGTCAGGTAATAAGAGGGTTTTAGTTTAAATCTTGTTTGATGGTTGAAAGTTTTAATCTTTGCGAATGATTTGTTTACCTGTGGATGTTGGTGGCGCAGGCTATTGAGCAGGAGTATGGGTGTAAGCTATGCATAGGACCATGTACAACGAGAGGGGAGGTAAGAGGCTAAGAGCAGCTTGTTTGTAACCAGAAAGGAGGAAACCATAGTCTGGTTCTTGCTCTTTGTAATGCTGTGTAAAGGTGGCTACTCGTTGATGTTTGTTGTGGATTGTTTATTGCAGGGTTTCTACTATGATGCACGTTATGAAAATGACTTAGGGCTGAATGACAATCACTTCCCTAACATCGAAGCAGGTGCTGCGAAAGCTGCTAAGGTATTGGTTCTTCGTTAGTCTCCTAAGTTTTAGTATGTTGTAAACAAATTGCTTTTTTTTTTTCTTTTCAAACCTTTTAAGTAAGAATCGAATGAATATGTCACCCAAATTTGAATTCTTATTGTGTTCTATTTACATCTCAGGAAGCGCAACCATTTGAAAGGATTGAAGTGACAAAAGATCAGGCAATGGAGATGTTTTCTGATAACAAGTTTAAGGTGTGTTCAAGCTACATACTATTGTTCATTAAATTTGTTATGTTTCTCTAACCCCACGTTCATATGCTGTATCTCCTCTCTGAATTTGTTTTTCCTGGACTCATACTTCTGCTGTTAATCATCTAGATTGAAATCATCGAGGGTTTACCTGCGGACAAGACCATTACTGTCTATAGATGTGGCCCTCTTGTTGACTTGTGTCGTGGACCGCACATACCGAACACTTCTTTTGTGAAAGCTTTCAAGTGTTTGAGGGTGAGTTACTTTTTTATTCTAGGAGTTACATCTATGCTGAAGATTCTAGTTTCTTTCTTGTGTTGAGCAAACTATTTTATTCTCAGGCCTCAGCAGCTTACTGGAGGGGTGACAAAAACCTTGAGAGTTTGCAGAGAGTTTATGGGATATCTTATCCAGATCAGAAACAGCTGAAGGTAGTCAATTTTCTTATGATATTCTGACTGCTGCGCAGGGTTCTAAGTATGCATAATATCGATTGTCTTTGTCTTGGTTGTTGCAGAAATATCTTCAATTCGTAGAAGAAGCTAAAAAGTATGACCACAGACTATTGGGCCAAAAGCAGGAACTTTTCTTTTGTCATCCCCTCAGGTTCTTTCAGTGTTACCCAACAGTGTTTTACTCTTTATGTTTCACTATACTGATATATATACATACTCATTTTGATCTTCAGCCCTGGTAGCTGGTTCTTTCTTCCACTCGGCACTCGTGTATACAACAAGTTGATGGAATTCATCAAGGAGCAATACTGGAAAAGGGGTTACACTGAGGTTTTTTCTAAGCTCTCATCTCATATATGACATTCTTGATGAGTTAGGGTCGCTAAATTAACCTTGCACTGGCAGGTCATAACGCCAAATATGTACAACATGAATCTGTGGGAAACTTCTGGACATGCTGCAAATTACAAGGATAACATGTTCACTTTTGATGTAAGAGTACATGGAAAGCTTAAGAGTCCTCTTGACTCTAATTCTCAGCATGCTTCTCCCTTGAAGCCAACATTTGGCCTAGGTTATATTCTACACGTGAGTGACTTTTGCGAATGTTTTTTATGCAGATTGAGAAGCAGGAGTTCGGGCTCAAACCTATGAATTGCCCTGGTCACTGCTTGATGTTCCAACACAGGGTTCGCTCATACAGAGGTGCGACTCTGTTCCAATAGTGCATTTTGATATCATCAAAAACAGATCTAGGAATGATATTAGTATTTAATAGTAGAAATTAAAGTCCACTGCATTTGCTCAAAAAAAAAAGTCCATTGCATAACATACTATTAAAACTATCTAGTGGATTACTCGGTGCGAACTTTACAAGAATAAGAGACTTTGTTCCAAAGCATAATTTTTACTCTCTATCTATCATTTGTCTTTGCTGACATCATTTTACGGCTTATATGGTCTGTAGAGTTACCTATTAGAATGGCTGACTTTGGAGTGTTGCACCGCAATGAGGCAAGTGGAGCCCTTAGTGGGTTGACTCGTGTCCGGCGGTTCCAGCAGGTATATTTTATATCCTTCTTCACTTTGCCTGTTTATTATTTTTACAGTTCCATGTTACATATTTGTTGCTTAATACGAGAATCGCGAACTTATTTCAGGATGATGCACACATATTCTGTACAGAGGATCAGGTTTGTGACATACTTGTGTCTAGCTATGTTATAGATCCTTTTCCTTCCATTTTGTTTATGTTAATGTTATCTGTTTGCAGGTTACGGAAGAAGTGAAGGCTGTGTTAGAATTCATTGACTATGCGTACAAAATCTTTGGCTTTACCTATGAGCTAAAGCTTTCAACGGTACGGGAGATTCTTCAAATTTTATATAATTGCGTGATATGTTCTTATGGCTAATTATTTTCATGTAATTTTCAAATTTCAGAGGCCAGAGAAGTACCTTGGAGATTTGGCGACATGGGATAAAGCTGAAAATGATCTCAAAGTAGCCCTAGATGCCTTTGGAAAGTCATGGCAGGTATGTGCACGTATTGATGAATGGATACTCAAAGTTTATTCACTCGTCCGCATTTATTCTAACGTGTGTTGTCCTGGCAGTTGAACGAAGGAGATGGTGCATTTTATGGCCCAAAGATAGATATCACAGTCTCTGATGCACTGAACAGGAAATTCCAGTGTGCTACTTTACAGGTTATTGTCCCAAACTCTGTTTTAGTTTTCTTTTTTTTCTTACTATAGTCCGTGCAGGAGTTGATTGTATGTTTCTTTTTGCCAGCTTGATTTCCAACTTCCTGATCGCTTCAAACTGGAGTACTCAGGTGACGACGAAGCGAAGAGGAACAGACCTGTAATGATACATAGAGCCGTGTTGGGATCTGTGGAACGCATGTTCGCCATTTTGTTGGAGCACTACAAAGGAAAATGGCCTTTCTGGTTAAGTCCGCGTCAGGCCATCGTGTGCCCTATATCGAAGAAGTCTGAGGAATATGCATTGAAGGTAAAAATTGTGGCTACACTTCTTATTAGCACCTGTGGTTCTTGTCGACTTATCTGCAGCTTCTAATCTCTGGCTTTTGTCTTGTCTTTCATGCATCTAAACAGGTGAAAGCACAAATTCATGACGCTGGATACTATGTTGATGCGGACATAACTGACAGAAAGATTGATAAAAAGGTAACAGTTTTAAGGTTGATGTTCTGTTCTGTGGTTGGCTGGTTTCCTAATATTTTGACTTGAGTGATGATTGTAGGTGCGAGAAGCTCAGCTTGCGCAGTACAACTACATACTTGTAGTTGGTGAGACTGAAGCTGCTACAGGACAGGTTAGTGATTGGGCTAATTCAGGGTCTCTTTGGAGCTTAGCTAATTTTGTTTTGTCTGCACATTTGAAGACCATTTGTTTTGTTACTCTCTGAAAATTTGCAGGTGAGTGTTCGGATAAGAGACAGTGCAGCCCACTCGGTTAAGAGCATTGATGATTTGCTGGAAGAATTCAAGACCAAGACTGCCGAGTATCAATGAGATCCGACTCTTAAAAGTTCAAGTTTGATTTTATTCTGATGCATACTGTTTTTGGTTTTAATTTTATTTTGCAAAAAAATAGAGCAAGACCAGATTGAAGTGTTTACTTTATCTTTTATCATTCAACCATACTCTCTAAAGTTTCATAACTTTTCTAGTGATTTTGCTTCCTATCTTTCTCCCTCGGGTGGTTTGTGAAAACTTGTTGCAAATAGTATGCTTAAGGTACTTATTACAGACAAATTCCAGGCTCAGTCTATGAACATGACAATGGCAAATTGATGTTTTACTTGATCAGACTGTAAAAGTCAGGGGGGCACTTGTATACAACTTAAAATAATTTGACGATTTTGGCGATAGTTGAATAGCTATGGGAGGCAAATTTATAAAAAAATCAAATCTGTTGGTTACCAACAAAACCAAATTGGTTGGTTTGTTTGTGTGATATATAATCGATGGGAGCTTGTGACACAAGACAGGAAGACCTAGAGCTACTCTTCAACACAAAAGACAGGATATACATCTCACGTGCTCTCTCTCTCTCTCTCTCTCTCTCTCTCTCTCTCTCTCTACGTAATACAGTTTGTATCAAAATCACGCGCCTTTTATGTCTCTGAAAACCAGTTTGCAGTTTCTCTAAGCAGGTACGTTTTCCCTGCTATTGCTTTAGTTTAGCAACTTTGGGTCCTCTAGGACAAAAGATGTATGCTTTTTCCTGTGTTAACACACACACACACACACCTTTATTCTTCTTCTGAGTGTTTGCAGAGATAATGGGGTTGATCTCAAGGACTGTTTTTCCAGCGTGTCTTCATTTGTTGTCCTGCTCTCGGGAGGAGGTTTCTACATCCCGTCAAGCTTAAAAGATACTCCTCCTGCACATCTTCCCCAAATCACCTGTAAGCGTTTCCTTGCAGCTTTATTTGTTAAAAGTGTTTTCACTTATAAATTGTTGTGATCTTTGCGTTTGAGCATCTCTATTTGTGTGTTGCGACACATAGATTACATATGTAAGAACTTGATATGCCTAAGTTTCATTCATATAATGCTTGGGTACTTTAATGACCTCTCTTTAGGATGGTAGACCAAATGAGAGAAAGATGGTCAAGTTGTGCGAGTATGCTGCGAGGAACCCAATCCATATCCCCAAGGTATAGTGTTTCTTTTTCGAATCTTACTACTTAGTTGGTGAGGAGGAGTCTTGTCCATAAAGTCCAGGTTGGTGTTTTGTGGGCTGTCACAGATTGCTAAGCTTCTCGAAGAGAGGTGTTACAAGGACCTTCGATCCCAGCAGATAAGTTCATCAATATTGTCACTGAGACTTACAACAACATGCTTTGCCATTGCAAGGATCAGATGTAAGCTTTCTATTACCAATGCACAAGTCATAGACACATAATATATTTGGATCATTCTTAACTTTTCACTAACACTTGTGTATTTTTTTCCCCTCTTATTTAAGGGCTTATTTTGCTATAAGTTTGCTGAATGTAGTTACAGAACTACTTGACAATTCAAAGCAGGACATACCGACCATTCTTGGATGCCAGAAATTGACAAGGTTCATTTACAGTCAGGTAAATATATTAGTTGGAGACTGACAGATTTAATAACTAATAAAGTTAATGGCTGCTACACTTATACTAGTCCATGTTGAAAATGTGAAAAGTATCTCACTCTTCATCTGATATGAATAAGGTTGATGGAACTTACACGCACAGCCTTGAAAAATTTGCGCATAAAGTTTGTTCATTGGCTCGTGAAGAAGGTGATGAACATCAAAAGCGGTGTCTGAAAGCATCTGGCCTTCAATGCCTTTCAGCGATGGTACTTTTCCATCTTCCAATAAAGGTTTCTATCCGGTTTAAATCAGTGGGTTTTGTATGTTTGTTTCTTCATCAGGTGTGGTTTATAGGAGAGTTCTCACATATCTTTGCCGCTGTTGATGAGTTTGTACATGCCATTCTTGATAATAACTGGGTAAATGAAGGCAGAGGAACAGCAGTTAGTTGTTGTAATAGCCCCTACATGATTGTCAGACCAAGAACTGCAAGAAAAGATCCGGTTCTATTGACTAAGTAACTAACCTATCCTCTAATCTTTGCTGTCATCGTTTTTCTTCGAATATACGTAAGTGTTGATTGTTTCAGAGAAGAGACTGAGATGCCCAAAGTCGGGGCACAGATTTGTCTCCAGAGGATGGTTGATCTGGCTAAAGTAAGCACAACTCTGCGGCAGATCTTGGATCCTATGTTTAGCTATTTAACTCTAGACGCCAATGGACTCCTCCAAACGGTCTAACCATGATAATTCTGTCTGATGCAACATACTTGATGGAAACCTCTGGTATGTGCTTTCTCTCTCGTCTTTTTCTGTTAGAACATGAATGTGTACTCACAGTTAGGTCTCTTTCTATTTTAGGGAGTCAGCTGTTGGAGTTATCGTCTGTTGTACGTCATCTCGACAACAAGCATGTTGCCAATGATCCTGAACTCAAAGCTTATATCGTACAAGTCGCTGGCTGTCTAGCAAAGCTGATCAGGACCAGCTCGTATGAGGAACTCAACTTGAACGTGATGCTTCAAAACTCCATTGAAGACTGTCTGCGGGAGATAGCCAAAGGAGTTGGAAATACACGGCACTTGTTCGATATGATGGCTGTTTTACTCGAGGGGCTTCCTTCTTCAGGAGCTGATGCAACTCGTCTAATACTATCTTGTGATGGCAGTTACCATCAATGATGAAGTTTACTGAAGATCAAATGGGGCAATTGTTATCTGCTTTCAGGACGCAATCAACTCTTTCTGATATATTATTACCTCCAGGGTCTATCAAGATGGCCACGGAGAACCGCTACAGAAATTCATTAGAGGAGTCATATGCACTTGAGAAGGTACGTAAGAGGCTGAGTTAGGTATCTTTCAACCTTCAAAGCAACTGTTAGTTCTGTATCTCATAAAACCTGCTACACTTAATCTGTTCTTGTCCTAACTAATCTTAACTTCTAATGATCCTACATAGGCTGGTCAATAGAGAAGTAGAAACTTTAGCATTTGAGAGCTTACCCGTTGGCTCTTAATGTTATACAGGTAACAGAAGATAGGAGAGACTCGTGATCCATGATGAGTCTGCCTCCAACTAGTCCCTTTGACAATTTCCTCAAAGCAGCAGGAGCAGGAAAGTTGATTCAATTAAACTTAGATAATACTCAAGAGTCAAGTCTCATGTAGAAATAGAAATAACATAGCAGTATCTTGTATAATAGTGTAATCTTATTAGCTAAAACTAATCTAGTCTAAGGCCGAGCAGATTGCTACTCTTCGCTTATCTAAAGACAGACACAAAGCTTGTAATAATAATATAGAATCACTAATAGAAACCTTTTAGCTTTCAACGTGAAAAGGAAGTTTAACGTGATAACCACTTTAAAAGGCCGTGTCTTTACTATGTGAACGAGACCGATGCAAAACGACGGCGTTTCGTCCTCTCTGTTCTCCTTTAAAGCAGAGGTTTCGCTTCGTCGTGGGGTTTATGAAGGGGTTTGATACGAATCTCCGTCTCCAACCTTCTCCCCAACTTACCAATGGTTTCTTGCCCAAGAGGCTAAGCGTTGAAGTAACCAACAACCTTGACTTCAGATCCTCTTCTTCCTCTCCTTCAATGTTGAAACTTTTCTCTTCCTCTGCTTCCCGAGTCCACCACCTGACTCCGGCGATTCGCGCCGGTGCCGGGCCTCGCTCGGTGGAGTCTCCGCTGCTCAAAGCGCTGAGCCAGCTTACCGGGTTGAATCGTAGATCGAACTCGCTGGGTCACCGTGTTTTCTTCTGCTCCGATAGCGCTTCTGACGCAGAGTCGGCGGCTGAGGCGGAGGCTAAGGTAGCCGAGTCCGATGCCGAAGGGTCTGATTCGAAATCATCATCGGCGATTGTGTCTACTAACCCTAGACCGGAGGACTGTTTAACGGTTAGCTCAATTGTACTTAAAAGCTCAAATTTTTCTGGTCTTGTTCCCTTGGGAAAATGCATAAAGGTTGTGACTTTATTGGATCGTTAGTGATTCAACCTCATTCTTGTTTAACTTGATTTTAAAGTTGTAAACTTCAGTTATTTCTAAGTGGTCTAGATTGTGTGTTTTGAAACTGTAATGACTTTGCATGCTGGTAATGAGAGATGCTTTTCATCATTGTTCTATTTAGTGGAGGAATTTGGATACCAGCAAAACTAGTGGCTTTTTGTGAGCTTTATACATTTGAATCAGCGGCTTTTTTTTTTTGTTTTGGTTGTTTAAATTGCAGGTTCTAGCATTGCCGGTGCCACATAGGCCCCTTTTTCCTGGGTTTTACATGCCAATCTATGTCAAGGTTTGTCAATTCGTCCTTTTTATGGCCTCAGTGCATTATATTATACAAAGCATACGTCTTGTTTAGACCTCAAGATCTCATGGAATTCTCTCTGAACTTAACTCTATGTATCGTTAGAACTAGATTCGATATATCGTATTTTCGAGTGTTTAGTAGAGCCAGGATCATTGATTACCCTAGATACAAGAAAAACTGGAGAAATGAGTTATCAAAGTTGATACCACGTACAATGTGAAAGACCTGCTGGTTGTATTGCTGCATATAGATAATTTTTAGCTGCATGTGATGCATAAATGTTGATCTGGAACCTCGTTGTTTTGTATTGTAATATTTCCTGCATGGGTCATTTGATGAGTTTGGACAGTAAGCTGAAACTACTTATCTCCAACCATAGAGATAACATTATCTTTGGCTTGGGAGATGTCAGATATTTCTGGTCGCTTACCAGAATGTGCTTTTATGCCGTGTTTAGGATCCAAAGGTACTCGCAGCCTTACAAGAGAGCAGAAGACGACAAGCTCCATATGCTGGAGCTTTCCTTCTGAAAGATGCCCCATCAACTGATTCATCTTCAAGCACCACCGACACAGAGAAAAACATAAATGAGCTGAAAGGGAAAGATTTGCTTGAACGGCTTCACGAAGTTGGCACACTTGCTCAGGTATCGTGTTACCGCGACTGCTCCATAGCGTCTGTTTTGGTGTCCAAAAGACATGACTAGCATTACGATTTCCCTGCTGATTTTTTTCCAGATTTCAAGTATCCAAGGGGACCAAGTTATCCTCGTTGGTCACAGACGGCTTCGCATAACAGAGATGGTAAGTTGGTAGAGTAGTATCAGTTTTCACATATGTTTATTTGGTTTATCAAGTCACTTCTTTAAGGGAGAAATTAATGTCATTTTAATTAGGTGAGTGAAGAACCACTTACCGTCAAAGTCGATCATCTTAAGGTAACTTCTATGGTTTTCCTCGTATGATGTATATACTTTTGTTTGGTCTTCCCTTTCCAATTTCTTTAAGGCTTGAACCTTTTTTTTTCTTTCTTTCTGTGCAGGATAAGCCGTTTGACATGGACGATGATGTCATCAAGGCAACATCCTTTGAAGTTATTTCAACGCTTAGGGATGTGCTAAAGACAAGCTCACTCTGGAGAGATCACGTTCAGACATATACCCAAGTATGCTCTCTTCATGATTTTTCACTTGCGCAGATATAAAAGTTTCAGGATACAAGTATCTTACTGGATGTCTTTCAAACTTGAGTAGCATATAGGTGATTTCACTTATCCACGGTTAGCTGATTTTGGAGCGGCAATATGTGGTGCAAATAGGAATCAGACTCAAGAAGTTCTTGAAGAACTGGATGTAAGTAGTTTCGCTATGACTGCAATTGTATGATATTCCAATTCTTGGTAAATCTCTCATCTCTTTAATTCTCCATCCAGGTTCATAAACGGCTGCGGCTAACGCTGGAATTGATGAAGAAAGAAATGGAAATTAGCAAGATTCAGGTATTTCATTTTCTTACTTTCTTGTGTTTCCAACTAAAAGAGCTACTTATCTGATAGCTGTTTAATGAGAACTCATGCTCTTATGTTTTGAGCATTTTACAGGAAACCATAGCAAAAGCAATTGAAGAGAAAATTAGCGGTGAGCAACGCCGTTACTTGCTAAATGAGCAGCTCAAGGCTATAAAGAAGGTATTCTTCAGCCCGCTTCACAAATTGTTCTTGCTATTTTCCTCCACATACCAGGTCTATGTGGTCGTGTATAGCGTATTTCATTTTAATTCTTAAGTGATCCAATGCAGGAGCTCGGTGTGGAGACAGACGACAAATCTGCACTTTCTGGTTAGTACTAACTTAAAAGTATCTTCAATTCCATGTAGTCATATATACTCATAAGAGATATATGATCTTACTGCCTCATGGATCACCATGCAATTCATGAGGATTCCGAGTGCACTGTTAATTGTAAGACAACAGCAACTTATCGTCCGTTCTATACTGCAGGAAAGTTTAAGGAAAGGATTGAGCCTAACAAGGAAAAGATTCCAGCGCATATATTACAAGTGATAGAAGAAGAGCTTACAAAACTGCAGCTGTTAGAGGCGAGTTCAAGCGAGTTTAACGTGACCCGTAACTACCTTGATTGGCTGACCATATTGCCTTGGGGAAATTACAGGTTTTGCTTTTATCTTATATGATTTGCTTAAGTACAGAAGTAGGTCTTATGGTATGAGAGAGACTGATAAAGAACATGGATGAGCATCCATGCTCATCTCATGGCACCATTTGTATTTGCTTTGTGTTAGCATGATTGAGAATTTGTGTATTAAATCTGCAGTGATGAAAATTTCGATGTTGTGAGGGCACAAAAAATTCTTGACGAGGATCACTATGGCTTATCTGACGTTAAAGAAAGAATACTAGAATTTATTGCAGTTGGAAGGCTTAGAGGCACTTCACAAGGTTTAATTCTGATTTGATCTTGAATAATTAGAAAGAACCTGTCCTGGTTTATATAAGCTCTGCTTCTGAAATTTGAGTTAAATGTGTCACCAGGGAAAATCATCTGCCTCTCTGGCCCTCCTGGAGTTGGTAAAACTAGTATTGGCCGTTCTATTGCACGTGCTCTTAACCGCAAGTTTTTCCGGTTCTCTGTTGGAGGGTTAGGAGATGTCGCTGAGATTAAGGTAATAACACTATCTCTTTTACTTGCAAATCTTAGTCTTACTGAACTCTGTCCTGAGAAACAATAAACCATTCACGTAATAAAATATTTAGGGGCATCGTCGAACATATGTTGGCGCCATGCCAGGAAAAATGGTGCAATGTCTTAAGAGCGTGGGGACAGCAAATCCTCTTGTTCTTATCGATGAGATTGATAAGGTAAATATTTTTATTAGTGCTGGGGTTAGCTTCTTGAAGTTAGTGATCGTCATATTATAACTGTATAACCACTAGTTAGCTACGTCAAATTTTCTCTGCAATGATTTTGTTTTATTTTTTACTCGGCAGCTTGGGAAAGGCCATGCTGGTGACCCAGCCAGTGCTCTGTTGGAGCTTCTGGATCCAGAGCAAAATGCAAATTTTCTGGATCACTATCTCGACGTTACTATTGACCTATCAAAGGTTATTATTTAATATGATCAGTGACCAATTAATGTATATGGATACCTGTTTTGTTTCTAGGCTGTTTGAATTTAATTGTGGATCCATTGCTCTACAGGTGTTATTTGTGTGCACAGCAAATGTGATAGACATGATTCCCAATCCTCTGCTAGACAGGATGGAGGTGATTAGTATTGCTGGGTATATCACTGATGAGAAAGTTCATATTGCAAGAGATTATTTGGAAAAAAACGCACGTGGAGATTGTGGCATCAAGCCAGAGCAGGTCTCACTCTCATTATATTCTCCAATTGTCTCCAGTTTTATCTTTGGATATGTAGAACAAAAGAGTTTGAGTTATTGTCAAGAAATCATATGCTTTCTTCTGGTATTTGCTCAATTTGTTTTATACGATTTGCAGGTTGATGTGAGTGATGCAGCTCTTCTTTCCTTGATAGAAAATTACTGCAGAGAAGCAGGTGTTAGGAATCTACAAAAACAGATTGAGAAGATTTACCGTAAGGTAACTTTTGCTGCAAGACCATGGATTGTTTTACCCCAATCCCTCAAAGTCTAAACATTATTTACTTTTGTTTTGTAGATTGCTCTTAAACTAGTGCGGGAAGGAGCAGTCCCAGAAGAGCCTGAAGTTGCAACTGATGTCGAAGAAGCTGAAATTGTGACCAAGCTCGACGTGGAATCCCCAGAGAAGGAAAACCATGCTAAAGAATCAAAGGAAGAGGCTCAAACCAAGGAGATAGCGGTTGAAAAGGTTATGATTGATGAATCAAACCTTGCAGATTATGTTGGGAAACCTGTTTTCCATGCAGAGAAGATCTATGAGCCCACACCGGTAGGAGTTGTGATGGGTTTAGCTTGGACATCCATGGGTGGTTCAACATTGTACATAGAGACAACTGTTGTGGAGGAAGGGGAAGGTAAAGGTGGACTGAATATAACGGGTCAGCTCGGCGATGTGATGAAAGAAAGCACACAAATTGCTCACACTGTCGCCAGAAAGATCTTGCTAGAGAAAGAACCAGAGAATCTGTTCTTTGCAAATTCCAAGCTTCATCTCCATGTTCCTGCAGGAGCCACACCGAAAGACGGTCCAAGTGCAGGCTGCACCATGATTACATCACTGCTATCACTTGCCATGAATAAACCTGTTAAAGAAGACCTTGCGATGACCGGAGAAGTCACTTTAACCGGTAGAATTCTTCCTATTGGTGGGGTAAGTTAGTTACTCTGGACTTCTCTCACCCACTCTATTAATGCTTTTTGGTTTGCTGCAAGTTTCTTAACCCAAAAAATTTCAGGTGAAGGAGAAAACCATCGCGGCGAGGCGGAGTCAGGTGAAGACTATCATATTTCCAGAGGCAAACCGGAGAGACTTTGAAGAGCTGGCGGAGAATGTGAAAGAAGGGCTTGATGTTCACTTTGTGGATGACTATGGAAAGATCTTCGAGCTTGCCTTTGGCTATGACAAGCAACTAGACTGATTGAACTCAGAAGTCACGTTGACTTGCACGGTTGCTACAATGGCATTGTTGACTCGTTGCTACGTTCACAACAAGACTGTTTCATCAGAATGAAGGACAATTAACATTTTTATTTGCATATCATTCGATATTTAGGGATATTTTAGCCATGCAGACAATCCAAAAGAAATGAAAAAGAATGCTCCTGGATTATAATGTGAGACAATGCTCCTCAATATTTGGCTATTTTCACTTCATCTTGATTCTCATGTCAGAAAAACTAAGAAACAAGGTTCTAGAAACACAGACCAGAACTTCTAGAATGCCAAGATTGGGTAATGAACGTCAAAGCTAGTATCTAAAAGAGAAATCGTCCCATGTAGATGTAGTTCAGAAACTTCCTGGATGCTTGGTTTAGTAATATTTAATTTAAATAACAGGAAAATCTAACGTAGATCTACGTGTACCCTGACTCATAATATACCTGTAGACAAAAATAATAGTTTTAGCAGGCTGCGGGCCCATTTCAAAGGTCTTCGGAGCAGTCGAATAAATGTTTGTATTGGTTCATTTCAAAAGCAGAAAATTTGTGACTCAATACTAAAAGTGTTTCCTACAGTGGCGGAGGTAGAGAGGTGGGAAGGGTGGCAGCTGCCCCATGATTTTAAGGTTGTCCACTGTTTTTGTGTTTGCATTTCTATGTTATGAAAAATGAGAACCATATGCAAACATCCTAGATGAAGAAAACAATCAAGACCATAATATCAGTTTTTTTTAAAAAAAAAAAAAAAAATCGTTTAGTCTCTCATAGCGGAGCAGACTTCACAAATGAACTAACATTTTTTTTCTTTTTTGAAATTAAGATGAACTAACATATGGCATGTACATTTTGTTCAATGCGCTGACACATCTCAAAGAAAAGGAAAAAACTCAACATAGCACATTAATGATAACAAGTAAACAATATAATACAAGTATACAACTATGTAAGACATGTCAAAAGTGATCGGGCAATGAAATGGCTCGATCAAACTTATATATATCAATGATTATAAGTTAGTTTGAGTGTTTGACTATTCTGCCTCTCTTAGCTTCCCTTAGCTTTTCCTCGAACTTGGTAGGAAAGTTTCTCGTGATATTTTGACCCCAAACAAAAGGGTTCCTTCTTAACATATTCCAACAATTATTTTCTCAAAGAAACACAAAATGTCAGCTATGCAACTGATAAATGTTAAGTGGACAGGGGCGACCAAAGGTTCGAGACTGATCATGTGTACAGAACTATATATGATACTTCTACGACCTGGTTAATTTTTTTTACCTGGTTAATTTTAGTAGGTTTAACGTTATTAATGATATATTTTGAATCAATCTAAAATACATTTGAAGTGTGATTCCCTACCACTATTTTTGTTGTATGAGACAAAAGAATAGACATAAATATATATGATAAACGTTATTTGTAACCGAACTTGGAAATAATAGCTCGCCGCCGTATCTTAACTCTGATCAGTTCAGCCGTAAAAAGAACATGGTTCGATAGATTAACAAGAGATGGTTGTTTATTGTTTAACGTATAAATTATATTTAAATGTATCTCCTAAATAATTTGTTTTCGTACGTAAAACATATAAATTGTACCATATCCTACCAAATGGACCAATCGATAAAGAACAAAGCAACATCTTACTTATTTTGTATTCAATCGGAATGTTTGTCTGTATTATTGAACCAGAATAAGATTTGGACAAACTGGTCGTTTAATTTGGTTTCATCAAAGGAGATCGTCTATCAGCATAACGCGTTGATTAAGAAAAAAATGTTCCATTATTTTTCTGTATCTATCCTTCCAATTTTATAAACACTAGTATATATGTTGAATGTTCAATATGAGCATAGTAAATTCCTGAAGAACGCGTTATGGCATCACTTAATAAGCGTGGTCTTTTTGGGTCGATGTGCTTCTAGTTGACGATCTAGCCATGTCAACGGCTCTTTGGCTTGTTAATAAATTTTCAAACACTCTGAACTGAAATGTTTCGAAGTATTCATGTAAAAATCCGACTGTAGATTTACTTGGGTAGATTTGGAAAATTTTCTTTTACATTTTATCTATATTTTTACATGGTTTGTTTTGATGACCAGCTATGTTTTAGATGTCTATACAAAATTTTTGGTGAATTGATAAATTAAGATCGTAGACATAAAATGTGCTAAACAGAGAATAGAAAGAAAAAAAACGAAATAAAATTGAATAGGTTTTTGCTGATACACTTGCAATACTCGTTCTTGTTTTTGACATTCAGGAATATGTTTTTAACAAAATTCTTTAACTTGCAGACAAAGGAATAATTGAATAAACTGAAATTTATTAAATCTCTCCACTTTATATCCGACTTTTCCAATATGTGGGGACGTTTTTAAGAAAACGTAAACTATTTATATATACTGGTTTGGCCGGATCGAGTGTTTATTCTACATTAAATATTACAAGCTGATGTGTTTCAAAAAAAAAAAAAAATTACAAGCTGATCTTAGTTTTTGTACGAAATGACTCCACCAACTGATTTAATGACGTATAAAGATATGACACTACACAAGTGTGTTTATGTTAGTACTAATTAACAACCCAAAAAAAACTAAAATAACTAACGCTACCGTGGTTAATGAATACCGTGGTTGATGAATAAGCACTATTAAACTCCGCGAGCAACGACGAATCTTCCTCGACGTTTCAAGTGCTACTTGGTCAATGCTCAAGTCCCTTTATAATTCCATCACCTAACTACTCTTTTCAAACTCATCTCATTGCTCTCATCTCTCATCTCTCTCTCTCTCACACACACAAAGATCTCTTTCTTCTTTAGAAAAAGAGCCTATAAAATATTTGAAGATCTTAAATCCGTCTGATAATAATTTTTTAAACCCCAAAAGTGATCAATGAAGATGCGAAACACCCCTTTTCATGGGGCTAGTGGGTACACTGGTTTAAAAGCTCATAAATTAACATTCAAAACGTGAGTTTCTTCTAGCTTACAAGACATATAATTTTGTCTTTTTCCTTTTCCGGTTGATTTTTGAGTTTGTTTTCTCATGTAAACCATCTTACAGAGCTGTGAAGAAAGTGATGAGGCATATGCCAAATAATCAATTCTTGGTTGAGATGGAGAACATGATCAGAAAAATTGTGAGTTTTCTCATCGTCTTCAATTAAAATATGTTAATTACTCACAGGTTTATTTACATAGCCACCAACTTTGACCGACCTCTTCTTCTCTTGTGTCCCTTTTAAATTTCTATGGCTTAAAATTTGGTGGGCTCCGTACGTATCAACAATGAATGGTCCCCGTCTCCCTGAGCCTAGTTAGTAGTTGGCTAGTTGCTATAGTATATCAAGTTATAATCATATAACCAATAAGTATAGTCTTATAATGCTCGAGTTATATACATATAGCTAAAATACATGTAATCGTTTTGTATGCACATGTACGTGATGATGTGCCGTTTTTGAAATTTTTGCAAACGTTTACTTATTAGTTAGTGAAATATATAAATTAGTGATTAATTATCTTAATTATTTTTTTCTAATGATTTAGGTTCGGGAAGAGCTTGAACGTCTTATTCAACAACATCATCTCTCCTCGCCGTGGTCCCAAATCGACCGGTCGTGTTCGGAAACGCCGTCGTCGCGTTCAAGATTCAAGCTGCGGTTCATAAACTCGCCGCCGCCGTCGATATTCACGGGAGCCAAGATCGAAGCCAAGAACGGTTCCCCGTTAGCTATCGAGCTCGTGGATGCAGCCACAAACGCTCGAGTCGTCTCGGGACCGCTCTCGTCTTCTAAGGTTGACTTCGTGCCGCTGAACGCTGACTTCACGGAGGAAAGCTGGACCGTTGACGTATTCAAAGGGTATATTCTCAAGCCACGCGAAGGGAAACGTCCGTTACTCACGGGAGATGTAACGCTGACGCTTAAAAACGGTGTTGGAGTGGTCTCCGTCGCTTTCACGGATAACTCGATATGGAGTAGGTGTCGGATGTTCCGGTTAGGTGCTAGACTAACCGGTGGTGGAGCCGTGGAGGCAAGAAGTGAAGCGTTTAAGTGTAAAGACCAACGTGGAGAATGTAAGAAGTACTAAAGATTAATTACTGCGTTTTGCAAACGCGGTTTAAACGTTATATTAATTTTATTTTATTTTTTTTGGTTATGCAGCTTATAAGAAACATCATCCTCCGTACCCCGGTGACGAGGTTTGGAGACTAGAGAAAATCGCGAAAGATGGCGCTTCAGCGTTGCGTTTGGCTGAACGGGAGATCTATACTGTCAAGGACTTCCGCCGTTTCTATGCAAAGGATCCAAATGCGTTATATAATGTAAGATTAATTAAAAACCTAAAATAATTGAAATGAATCTATAATCTCCAAATCTTTCAGAAATATAATTCTTTTTTTTTAAATAAATGACAGATACTTGGTGTTGGTGGCGGAGGGATCTCAAAGAAAATATGGGAATCTATTGTATCACACGCGATGTGTTGCGTTTTGGACGAAACAGAGTGTTACATCTACGACGCAATCGCTCATGACGTATCACTTGTCTTCAACTCTGTTTATGAAGTGACCAAAGTGTCCATCGGCGGTGTTCTTCGAAACGTGGACCAGCTACCTAGTCATCTGCTGAATCAATTGAAGCGAGAAGCTTATCAAAACACTAGCAGCTTTAGAGATGGTAGGACCTTTGCGGATCATCCACAAAGGTCCTTACATTACCCGCAAAATCCAGGATTCGGTGGAGCCTGTCCTGGATTCCAGCAGCTAATGGACTTTTCAGGTACTAAATTTTTAGTCTGGTCATCGGTCTAAGGTCTTTTTGAGTTTTGACATACAAATATATCTTAACATAGTCTTTGACTCATGTTCTTTGGATGGTCACCAGTTAGATCCATAGTATTTGACTTACACAATCTTTTTAATGTTCAGGACCATCAAACTCTTCGATGCCTGTTTACTTCACAGGTTCAAGTTCCACTATCCAACCCGAAATGCTGATGAGTTGCGAAAACTCAACAGCCAAAACATTTCATATCGACCAAAAATTCATACCAACTTTCAGAAACAGCTTTAGGGCGAATGAATACGATATGATACATGACGAATTACAAAGCCTAGTGTCAAGAGGTTATAACAAAAATCACGAGGATGAGAACGGTTTTGCTTATCATCACCATCACGAAATTCCTTCCAACTGGTCACCTGGTGCGGCGGTTTGGGAGCAACAAGAGTATAACAATTTGTGTGTTAGCGTGACTGGCACGGAAGAAGCTGGGATGTATAATGTTCGTATTGCAAACATTGGGGGGTCTCCGAGAGCCAGGTGGTGCAAGGTTAAGGCAGCTTTCAAGCTCCGACAAGTCTGGAGACACACAAGTGCTAGAAAACGAGGGAAGGCTTGCAAGAAGCCTTGCTTGATGTATTAGATTCAGAGGATTCTTGCTGGGCAAGAAAGATGTGTGTATATGTATGTATGCGAGTGTTTTCCTTTCGATAGAATAGGGTTAGATAAATGGATCCCGGCCATTGACTGTTTCAAATGGTTTAATAAGTTACGGGGATTAGTCTTTGTGTATACTACCATCTATGTATGATATTATTGTAAGAAAAAAGAACCAAATCAGTATACGTTTTTATATTTTTTGAGTACTTGTCGTGCCCTAAAGAGAGAGTTCTATTGCCAAGGGCTTGTACGCTGTAACATTTAGATACTATTAACCGCCTAGCCATGCCATGTGAAACAATTGGAACAGGTCCCCGAATTTTTGAAAAAAATTATATAGACATAAGTTCCAAAAAAAAATTTTAGACCCCCAAATTTGTAAAAAAAAAAAATTACATAGACATTGCTTCAAGGCTCCAAAATCTGGAGATCGGTGCTATATAAAAATATTCAAAGGATTTTGTGGGGCACGAAAGCTATGTCAAACAGATATACCAGAAATTGTTTTTATATCAGGTGATTTTCTAGTAATATTTCTAGAGTATCATCCAATAAAAATGTTGAGATCATTATCCTTTTGGCTATGCCAAAACAGTTACGTAACTTTCTTCTACTTCACTTTAGAATGTTTAGCCGTTCAAAAAAAAAACTTTCTTCTACTTCACTTTATAAGAATTTAAAAACGGCAATATAAGATATACTGCATCAAATAATTCCAAGAGCTCCAATAGCATACTTACTTTTCTACTTCACTTTATTTGGTTTTCCTAGAACTATCTAGGAAGAAGAGTACTGGCTTCCTGCCCAAAAAAGTCTCTAAGTAATGTTCAAAAAAAAAAAAAAAGTCTCTAAGTAGGTGAAATCATTATCATGGAGGCTTTTGCTTCATTTTTTTTTTTGTGTCTTCATGTGAACATGATTGCCGAATCTCTGGTTTCTTCTACTTTTTTTGGACAACCTGGTTTCTTCTACTTTATTTTCTCTAATACAGAAACACACACTCTTAACTAATAAAAGTAATTCCACAGATCATGGTCCTGCGTACTGCCACTTGGCTTTCCCTCCGACAACTATTTGGCAGACGTTTTGTCCTAAATCCACAAACAAGGCCATAATGATTTTGATCAGAAGTGTGGCCAAGGGCATTTGTGTCTTCTTTCCTCAGTCACCCTTGTTTGGAACGGTTTTTAAAGGAGCTCTTAGGCCTAACTTGATCACTCATACCAGGGAAAAAAGAAGAAGAAGAAATCTTGCCATAGGTTCTCCATAGTTTTTGGCTGCTGTGGTATCAAAAAGGAGCTCTTAAAACAAAGGTCAAAGGTTGGTTCTTTTGTTTTGATTGATCCAAAAAAGCTATGATCTTGTTCATCTTCTAATATGTCAATGCTGCTCTTCTAAATTTTAACAGATGGAAGAAGAGAAAGGAGACAGTTAGGTGTTGCAGTGAGTGCAAGACCACCACGACACCAATGTGGAGAGGTGGACCATCTGGTCCCAAGGTCTCTTCTTCTACATTCAACCCCTATATCCATATAGATTTATTTGAACTTAAGCAGGAAATTGGATAACTATTCTTAAGATGTTTTTTTTTTGTTTTTGTGGGATTTTCAGTCACTTTGCAATGCATGTGGGATCAGATACAGGAAACAAAGACGGTCCGAGTTATTGGGTATTCGTATTATTCACAGCCACAAAGACTACAAGAAGTTAAATCCATCATTATCACATGGTGGCTTAGCTTTTAAGAAACGACGGATCTTAAAGGAAGAAGAACAAGCTGCTCTCTGTCTACTATTATTGTCTTGTAACTCTGTTTTCGCCTGAATGAAGAACAGAGAGAGTATCTCACTGAAAAGACAGTTATGTCTTTTATTTTGTCCGACGCTCTTCGGCTCTTTTGAGAGGATATACATGTATAATTTAACGCATTAAATGTTGGGCCTATCCTTGTGTCAACGGCTTGGCCCATAGAGATCATTGGTCAACTCTTAGATGAAATGGAATTTAATTTTAGACCGGAGCATTTCGGCTTTGGCGTAGCATTGACTTCGGTTCTGGCTGAAGTTGGTTCAGATCTGATTCTGTTTGGTACAACCAATTTTTATTTTATTTTATGTGAGTTGAGCTAGAACATGGCGTATTTTGAAACTCTGACACCAAATTTTCTTCTTTTAATTACGTATATCAAACAAAACCAAAGAAAAAAACAAACGTGTACGTATTTATAATGGCTACATCATCAATATGTTAAAAAAGAAAGATTTATCTATTCTTTAGTTTGTCAGGAAAAAAAAAATATACATAAGAAACAGAAACAAGTTAACTAAAAAAGGTCATATACGCAAGTTGAAACAAGCGACTTGCTGGGATGTTTTTCCTAGAAAAAAAGGAATATTCTTTTCTTTCAGAGATATTAAAAACACCAAAGATTCCTGTAATAAGTCGATGATTTGGTTATCATAATTTAAATGTTTTAAACTTTTAGTAAGCGTAATACATTAATGTTTAATGTTTTGACTCAGATCTGTTTGGTATTAAACTATGATAATTTTAATGATTAATCTAAGACTTTTTTTTTTTCATAATGTACCAACTCAAGTGCCAAAGTAGGAAGGACATTTTCCAAAAGTGGAAAACATGTATGACCCTCCTAACTAAAGCCAACTCGGATCGTAGATCCGTATTTGTCGGATCGGGTCAAAGATCCGAAATAAACGGGTCTTCCTCTCGGGTTTACTTCAATCTCCACCATTTCGCTCTCTCTCTATCTATAAACAGTCGATTCTCAAAACCATCTCAATTCCGTGCAGATGCAAGTTTTCATTACACCAGGCAAGTATCTTCTCTCTTCTCCTTTTGGGTCAGCTTAGATTCTTAAACATTACATAAATTTCGATCCTTTCCGCTCTCTTCTTCGACGAGGAATCGAAAGCACGCTAGAAAAAAAACTGTTCGATTCCTTTCGTCGTTCGTCACTTTCGTGTCTATTGATTGTAAATTACGATACTTTTTAATTGAATTATTCAGATTGGAGTCTTAAACATCATGGCTTTTGATTTCAGTTGTATCGTTTTCTCTGTTGCTTTAGAGTAAAACTGTGTTTGGTTGTCTTTGGCCTGTTTCATTCACTTTTCTATTTCTAATGTGATCTGCAGATCGGAAGATTAATTTCTGCAGGTATTCTTCTTCAGCAACATTGTTGTTTTGATTCTAGATCTTAACTTAGGGGAGAGAGAGAAAGAATGTGTATCTCAATCTCGCAAGTCTCCAGATTCAGATTCAACCTATTTGGAGGAACTTCTTGCTGTGAACGTGTCCATGGCTGGTTCAAAAACAACTCAACCCCGAAGCTGCTCGACGTTAGAGCTTCCTCGGTTAACAGTAAGAGCAGATGGGTCAGACGAAACGTGAGCACAACTACACAAGGAAGTCAGAGCAAAACCAAGAGCAGTGTGCTGGGAGGAGCAGTTCCTGTTACAAGGATAGTAGATGCAGAGAGCACCACCAAGATACAACAACAGCCTTTTGGAAACCTTCAGCAACGTCTTGCTGAGAACAAAGATCTGTCTAAACTCCTCACTGTTATAGTTTCTGACCTTGAGACAACCGGCTTGCATAGGGTGAAGGAGAGGATTATCGAAATCGCAGCTCAGGATCTAGCTGGTGGTGAGAACAGCACATTCCAAACTCTAATCAACCCTGGTGTTCCCATATTGAATGCAAGTATCCATGGAATCAGGAACGATATGGTTTGTAGGCCTGAGGTTCCAAGGTATATACTAATATCTGTCTTTACAATCTTTGAGTTTGTGAGATGTATATTAGATTATTTATTGGCTGTTATGTTGGTAGAATGGAGGAGATGATACCGATATTTCTGCGGTATGTTCAGAGTAGACAGAAGCCTGGAGGTTATGTGATGATTGTTGCACACAACGGCAAAACATTTGATTTCCAGTTCTTGATCAACGAGTTTAACCGTTGCTCTTACGAGATTCCTCATAACTGGCTCTTCTTTGACTCGCTCCCACTTGCAAGAGAGAGCATGAAGTCTGTAGGTAATGTTCCTGGTCTCTGCTTGTTAGCATTGTATATAGCAATTTGAGTTCTTGTTCGGTTATATTGATTGGTTTAGTGACTTTAGTCTGTAAAAAAGGGTTCAGAAACTGATAAACCAGATTCTTCTTCTTCTCTTTGGCAGACGCAACAGTTAAGCCAAAAGCGTCATTATCAGCTCTAGGTGATTACTACAATCTTACAAGGGATGGTGATGCTCACAGAGCCTTGTCAGATGTATTACTCTTATCTCAGGTGTTTCAGAGACTAACCATTGATCTCAAGCTCTCACTCTCTGATCTTGTCCTCCGCTCTTACACCACCTCCGACCTTACTGCTGCCATGGCAAAGAACAAGAAGGCCTGAAACAATTTTTAGAACCATTGATCTTCTTAGGCTTCTTTTTTCTTTTTCATATTGATCTATGATTCTATTGTTTCTCTATATAGTGTATGTAACTCCTCAAAGGATCTTACTCATGTAACTTATTTATTTAATTTATCGTAGGATAAATTAAGTGAAAAACATATGTAATTTCACCGAGTCATAAAACATTCAATACAAAACAGTAATAAGCTTTACTGCTTCGGTATGAGCAAAATCCCTAACTAATCATCACTAGATTAGTTTGTTTAATTACTCTCTCCAAACACAAAGTGAAAGAATTCGTAATGATCTTATCTTTGAGCAAAACCTTAAGTTGAATCCATAAGTGATAAACTCAAAGTAAATGATAGAAGGTTTTAGGGTCAGGGTCATCCATAACGAACATTATTATATGTCACTTCTCATTTTAGACTTATCAGGTGCGTCTAAATAATTCGTGATCCGGTTGAATTTTTTATGTTATGGTTTTGGATCCGTAGAAATAACTAGTTTGATTCAGGACTTCTTCGTATTCAAAAATATATAGATCCAAAAGATAAACTCAAAATAACTGATCTAAGATTTTAAAGGTTAAGTACTTAAGCGTATGGAAAATTATTGTTTGTCATTTATCATTTTAGCCTGAATGATTTATCATTTCTCATTTTAGACTGATCAGGTGCGTCTAAATAATTCGTGAAGATCCTATTGAATTTTACATGTCATGGTTTTGGATCCGTAGAAATAACTAGTTTGACTCAGAACTTCTTCATATTCAAAATTATATAGATTCGAAAGATAAACTCAAAATAAATGATCGAAGATTTTAAAGTTAAGTGTAACGAAAATTATTATTATCATTTTAGACTGAACATAATTCGTGAACATGGATTCACATGTGGATTTATCTAACTCATCAGTAAACAAGCATAACCCAACATACCATATAGCTAACAGCATGACGTTTTTATCAAAGGAAAAATCATGTCAGATTTATATTACAAAAGGGAAATACACGGCGTGCGGGTTATTGAAAGCGAGAGGTTAAAATAAAAAAATAAAGTAATTAAATTAGTAAATAAGTACATGTAATAAAACCTTTATGTAATTATTACATCAGAACTCATCTCTGTCTCTTATTATCTCACTCTCTATCCAAACAATAATTAAAAAGAAATAGGAAAGACAAATTCCGGAAAACCGTCGCAGAATCGTCGTCGTCGTCGTCTTCTTTGCATCTCGCCGGAATCTTGTCGATTCGTGAATCAGAATATCCGTATAATCTTCTCACCGATAATCAAATTTTCCTTGGGGAATTAATCGTTTCTGATCTCTCTCTGGATTCTTCGGTTTTAATTTTATTTGTTGAAAAGTGGGAATCGTTGGTTTCGATTGAGAAAAAATGGATTCCGATTCGTGGACTGATCGTCTCGCATCGGCTTCAAGGAGATACCAGCTCGATTTCTTGTCCCGATCTGGTGAGTCGGTTTCATTTTGAGATTTGATTATTATTATTCTATGGCTTAATTCAAATGTACGAATGAGAAAGAGATGATTTTGTTGCGATTATCTCGATATTCTGGTGATGTTGAATTTGTTTTTTATTCGTTTTCTGAGAAGAAGGCAAAGTTTCTGTTTTTGAGGCATTTTGACTCATCATGTGGATGGATTAATTAAGCGTGTGTGCTAGTTTATACCAAGAGTTTGTTCTTGGGTTTCGGTATGAAACTATTCAAAAGTTTGAACCTTTTGATTCTTGTTTCACCAACAAGAAATTCAAAAACTTGTTGTTTGGAATGACGTTCGACGCTAGTTTCATCTCAGACCTTAGACATATTTGACAGGGAAGGTTATGGGTTGCTACTCTGCTAGTGTTTCCATCGTTTATTACATATCTTGATGTTCCTTCTAATCACGATTT
The DNA here is from genome assembly GCA_016432835.1 of Brassica nigra. Taxonomy (NCBI): domain Eukaryota; kingdom Viridiplantae; phylum Streptophyta; class Magnoliopsida; order Brassicales; family Brassicaceae; genus Brassica; species Brassica nigra. The sequence goes on along the minus strand of CM028247.1, from coordinate 5,188,614 downwards.
ATATAACACGCAGGAATGGAACGCATTTTTAGTAGTCCTATTCTTATTTTTTTTTCTTGGCTCTGTTTCTGTACTTGTAGTTGTTTCTCCTTGCATTGTATTTGAACGATTTTTTTTAAAATGAAAACGCAGATAATTTTTTGGGGTTTGAGGAGATAGAGGGAGAAGATGATTTCAGGGAGGAGTATGCTTGTCCCTTCTGCTCTGACTACTTTGATATCGTGTCCCTCTGCTGCCACATAGACGAGGATCATTCTATGAACACAATTAATGGGGTAAATATTTCGTCCATATTACTATTCTGTTAATCAGCCTTTTTCTTATGTGGATCTTATTAATGTTTCATCACAATGATTATTGGTAGATTAGGCAGACCACTGTTCTTTGTTTAGTAGTTGCTCATCTTGGATGTAATAATAAGGAATGAAAGTAGCAATAATGAGATGTATCGGAATAGGATTGTCAGGACAGTTGCTACAATAGGAACTTGTTGTTTGAATCCTAGAGATTTGACATTTTTTGTTCTTGTAGGTATGCCCCGTTTGTGCGGTGAAAGTGAGCTCTGATATGGTTGCTCATATAACCCTTCAACATGCAAATATGTTCAAGATATCCTTTTTTCTAATCTTTCATCCTTACCAGTTCGTTATATTTGTTTAATGATCATTTTACTTATATGATTCCTCAAATGAGTGTGTTTCATTCATTCCTTAACGAACATATTACGTGACGACAAGAAAAAGGAAAGCAAGAAGAGGAGGGGCTCAGTCCATGCTATCCATCTTGAAGAGAGAGTTTCCTGATGGAAACTTTCAGAGCTTGTTTGAAGGATCTTCACGTGTTGCACCTCCTTCGTCCACCAATATAGCTGCTGACCCTTTGCTGTCTTCGTTCATTTCGCCAATGGCAGATGAACTTTTCATCTCAGAGTCAGGTCTATGCGGAGAAACAAGTTCTGCCAAGAAAACATCAAATCAGAGTTTGCCTGAACGGTATTTGCTTCCTCAACCTCAGATTGATTGCTTACATATCTGGATATTTACACTGCATAGCCCTGACATAGTTCTGTGCTTGCAGGAAGTCACTTTCAGCAGAGGATCACAGAGAAAAGTTGAAACAGAGCGAGTTTGTTCAAGGGGTTTTCTGCTCTACGATTCTTGATGATGGTTTATAAAGGAGATAACATGACTTCTCTACGGTTATTAGATCATTGAGTCATTGGGGAAAAAAATGTAACAGAGTTGTTTATTCTCAACAAGTGATTTGGGGAAGGGGGATCAGGGGTAACCAGAATAATGTTAGTGAGAGCTTTGTATTGAAAAGTCAAGAGAGACATGAATAACGAGTATTATTTATCTTATTGAACACATACTTTCTCTAGTGAGCATTCGATTTGTCTGTAAGAAAACAACAACAGAAGATATGTATTTCACTTACATAGTAGCATTGAGTTCTGTTCTTCAAATCTTCAGTATAGTTTCTTTATGCTCTTTTATGTAAAGAGGCCTGAAAAAACAGATGTTGAACTCTATCCAGAGGAGAGCCTTACCATATTGACTCCAGATTCTTAGGTATGATGCAGAGGATCTGGAAAAAAATGCATTGTCCAACTTGGGAATACAGTATAACTAACAATGCTTTAGAGACTGATGATAGATGGTAGGAGCCGCGCGAACGCAGGCTCCCTCTGCCACAAATAATGACACAGGCTCTCCCACTTGGGGAGACCTTAGGCTAAGCGCCCCTCCTTAATGTGCAATGGAGGTCACTAGCCTAGGCCACTCATCTTCTTGATCATGAGTTGACCCTGTCCAGGTAAGTGATTTGCTCGTTCACTCCACTTCCCTTCTTGTACTATTCTTCCCGAGTCCTTCTTGCTATTGTAAGCGATGTGGGACTGTTTGCTAGGACGTTTCTCGCTGACATAAAAGTTTTTCTTTTCTACAGTATACATGGGCTGATACTATAGGCCCAGCTACGTGTTTGAGCATTTACATTTCTGGAGTGATGATTCTTTTCTTGACTGGATTTACAGGAATGTTGAAGAGCAGTATAACTAACAATGCTTTAGAGACCTGATGATAATGGTAGGAGCCGCGCGAACGCAGGCTCCCTCTGCCACAAATAATGACACAGGCTCTCCCACTTGGGGAGACCTTAGGCTAAGCGCCCCTCCTTAGAGTGCAGTGGAGGTCACTAGCCTAGGCCACTCATCTTCTTGATCATGAGTTGACCCTGTCCAGGTAAGTGATTTGCTCGTTCACTCCATTTCCCTACTTGTACTATTCTTCCCGAGTCCTTCTTGCTATTGTAAGCGATGTGGGACTGTTTGCTAGGACGTTTCTCGCTGACACAAAGTTTTTCTTTTCTACAGTATACATGGGCTGATACTATAGGCCCAGCTACGTGTTTGAGCATTTACATTTCGGGACTGATGATTCTTTTCTTGACTGGATTTACAGGAATGTTGAAGAGGAGTTCTCTTTCAGCTGAGTATAATTAAGCAGAGAAAACTTGAAACATTCCGGTAAGTTCTCTATCGTTGTTAGATCATTCACCGACCTGTAAAAATGCAACGGGCTGTTGTTTACGAATACTCTAAAATGGATATAGACAGTAGGTCGTAATGAAATAACAACTAAATGTATGTTTTGATCAGTTAATAGTTCTGTTCTTCAGGTTCAGTATAGCTTCGTTTTTGCTTCCGTGTGGAATTGTGTTTGTATTAAAGCTCTGTGAGTACATTATAAAACATCCTTTTGAATTTAAACAAAGATGCTCCTTCGAACCAAAAATAAAAAGACAACATGCCTTTAAGACATAGGCTTAGAAACAAAAACTTGAACTAGAAAGATTGTAGGACTTTACCCCGAAGGGAGTCCTTCAAGAAATTCTCAAAGACCTAGGTCAAGCCTAGGAACAATGAGGGGGTTTGGAAATAGTTTTCAACCAGCAATAGACGCGCCTCGGTTAGTACCTCATTAGCTGCGTCATTGCCCCAAGCGCAAAGATGAGTCTCAACCATTGAACACCTCTTTGTTTTATAGCCAGACAAAACTAACCTACTTGATATATACTTCCGATGTGGGAGTGTTGATTTTTCCAACCAAATCAGTGTATCTATCATCTTTCTGCATATATAATTGTTCTCAAGTCTTTACAGAAAATACAGTTTACCAAAGATTTCGCTATACAATTGGAATTACAAACAGTTGTGTGACAGATTGATAAAAAGCTAACAACGGATGATGGTAAGGGCTGCAGATAGCATGGTGTTTATTGATTACAGATTGAAAGACAGTTGTTGTTCGAATCAGTATTCTACTTAACAAGTAAATAAACAAGAACATATGATAATAGTTCATGTAGGAATCTCATGTACAAACACACAGAGATTATGAGTAACCGTACCTGAAGAAGCTCATGATTATCTACATGGATAAGGATGATTTCAACGAAAGCCACTTTCTTTTGTTACATGCTTCCTATGCGGGGATAATGTATTTAGTATATCCAAGAAAAAATCAATCATAGACTTTTATTTTCTGCATATATTTTTTTTTTTTTGTAAATGAATTTTCTGCATATATTGTTCTCAAGCTTTCAGCTCTGCCCAGCTATACGGCATAAGAAAGATTCAAAACTTCAAAGGATGGTAGGGGTCGCGCGAACGCAGACCCCCTCTGCCACAAATAATGACGCAGGCTCTCCCACTTGGGGAGACCTTAGGCTAAGCGCCCCTCCTTAATGTGCAATGGAGGTCACTAGCCTAGGCCACTCATCTTCTTGATCATGAGTTGACCCCGTCCAGGTAAGTGATTTGAACGTTCTCTCCACTTCTCTTCTTATACTCTCCTTCATGAGTCCTTCTTTCCAAGTGCAAGCGATGTGGGACAACTTACAACATCTCACTAGTCACTACAAGCTTGAAACGGCAAACTCGTTGGGTTTTGCAACCATGGGCTGGATACTACAGGCCCATTTATGTGTTTAAGCAGCAAAACCAAATACAAGTCTCAAAGTCCAGTTTGACAGAGAGAAAAAAAAAAAACTCAAGCACTCAATTAAGAGACTGATGATATTACACGTTTAATCGATCAAACCAATAATGCTCTTGCTTCTTTTGTTTATACCTTGAAGTGAGAATGACCTGAAAGGCCAATGGATGGGATCATCTAATAGCACTTTAAAGATATGGCAGATGTAGATATTTGCATTGAAACTTCCACTAAATCCTCCCACCAAAATTATGAAGAAAATAAAAACACAGCAATATATTTCTAGGCCATATCATTTAACTAGAAAGTTCAGACAGTTATATAGATTTGAGGGTTTTGATCAAAAAAAAAATATAGATTTGAGGCTTAGTCTTAGATATCACATATATCGTGTATATAAAATGATATAAGGCCTCATATATTTTCCAGGTTCGTAAGTTATTCACCATTTTTTGTCAACTATTCATTCTATTAAATCAAACTTTAATCAATAGCAAAATAATACACCTCGTGCTCTATTTTGCTTAGATAAGGAAGACATTGCTAATCCAAGAGATATAAACTATACTAAACATCTTAAAATAATCATGTAAATTATACAGAAAAATAGTTTTGAATAAAATGCCAGCTAGTCCAGTGAAATCTCAATCATATCCACCACTAACTACACCATAATCTATCAAGTTCTTTTTAACTATATGCATGTATAAAAACCAGTTTTGCTTGAGAACAGATAAAACTACAAAATAAAGTTAGTGCTTATTAATTTTCGTCTGGTGTATTAGTCCCTAAAATCTCAGCATTTCGTTTTCTTGGTGAAAAAATGTTTTATTAATATTTCTTTGTTTGCACATGATGTATGCATAATATATTAAGATAATATAATTAACTCAATAACTTTCATATATTTTTTGTGATTGTACATCTTCTCATAAATATTTTCCATCCAATCAACTTTTAAAGGCTGTGGGGTGGACATACATCTAAAATATTGCGTGTTTTTTAAATTTCCTTAACAATTATCTAAGAATTAGAAACTATAAGAAGAAAGAAATTAAAAATCAAACTTACAATCCAAATATTAATATCATATACTTAGTTGCTATCATCACAACAATCGCTGTTATGATTTGACAATGTTATACCACATATTTCAAGGCCAAAGTGTTTAGGTCGGGAGGGACAGTAGACCTTGTTTGTTATTTTAAATGTTTCAATCCCAAATAAAAAGTATCACTCGAGGACCCCGCTTCAAAGCCCTCACAAATCAAAAGTGTTTTTCAAGTACAGCAAATTATTATCATGGAACCTCTTTTGTCGTGTTCCGTCGACAGGATTGATTATCTATTAATTATGTTAATTGTTCAGCATAATTGTTATTATCTATTTCTGGTCGGACATGTTGATCTCAATATCAATTCGATCCGTTTTTTTTTGTGCACCAAATTCAATCCGTTTGATTTCGCATTTTAAGAACTGGTTGTTGGATTAATAACCTAAATCAGTTCTATATGTTTCATAACTTTAAAGCTTATCATTGATAAGATTCTGTATGTGTGGAGTTTATACTAGTATTGTTGATGCATCATGTCACTCCATTGAGCTCAACATAATACATTTTGTTGAAAATAGTATCTATGTATAACAAGTCATATGTGAAAAGAAAAACGACTGAAAGTGATGTTTGGTCTGTGTTTCCTACTGATTAAGAAGCAGATGAAATGATTTCTTCCACTTGACACTTGACAGTTTAAACAAATCTATTAGTTAAGCTCCCCTCAAGAAAGCTAATAACCGTCTTAACTATTATATCTAGGCACTTAAGGGTCTTAATGTTACAGAATTATGATAATGGTCCCAGTAAGCCATTAATATTAGGATCCACTGAATGGGACCACCGTAACGCATACACACGTCGTACCATACATAATACTAATACACATGTAGTATATACTATCAAAAGAACTATCCAAGCAAAGTTATACTTTTACAGGTTGGTGTGTTTAGCAAAGGGGTCCTGTTCACTTCTAAAAGTATTTTTAATTATTATAAATTCTGACTATTTAAATACGATTAATGTAGTAGGGTTAGATTTGCAGATCATGAAAACAATGTGGAGGTTCAGAAATTGATGTGTGCTTTTTGATCCTGAACTTGCGTGCCTAGTCCTCACTTTAGCCAGCATGTGTTCTGGGCTACTTTTTTAAAGTGGGCCATTCAATTTTCGGCCCATGTATTATTTAATCCTCAATTGATTAAGTTAAACAATCGATATAATTTAATTACGATTTTTCACGTCGACGGTGGATCGGAATAACATGCGCGCCTTTTTTTTTGGCTCGGATCCCAAGCTCCGCCCGGTTTGAATAATAGGAAAACGGCGTTCAGGACATCATCATCTTTTGTTTTTTCCCCCTTACCCGTATCAAAATGAATATCCCAATTTAACAAGAAAACTAGGTAATAATACGAAGTAATGTATTTTATAAAATAATTTCGCCGTTTTATTTTATATGTTGTTTTAAGTTTTTTCATACACATTCTATTTAGTTATGTTTATTAGTACGCTAAAATAATATGGGTGAAATTTGAAAAACTATCAAATACAAATATGCATTGAAACATATAACAACACTTAGAAAAAAATTTCTGAACATTTAAACCAAAAACAACACTTAAAATAAAACACATTTTAAACTCTAAAACAACCATTGATATGAAACAAAGAAATTATTTTTTAAATAAATATTTTAATAGATTTTTATTAATAATTTGATCAAATTAAATGGTAAAATATTTAACTTTTATCAATCAAGTATTATACGTATTTCCAAAATTTCAAAATTAAAATATTTGATATGGTATATGATATATATTTCATTTAAACAATATTAATATATATATATATACATATTTAAATAAAAATTTCTACTTATATGGTTTGTGATCAGTTATATTTTTTATAACAAATTTTTTTAAAAATTGTGAGACTTTTAACAGTTTTAGTAGTTTGCAGTCATTTAAAAAAAACAAGATATAAGATATACAAATTGTTATCAAATATTTATTATTAAAAATCATTGATTGTCATATATATTTTATCATATTAGGTAATCGTGTAGTTTTTATTTTTTATAATTTTTTTTTCGTAGATTACTAATTAATTTAATAAAATATATTATATTATTTATATAAATCAACCTAATTCCCTAAAAAATCTAAGAGTCATTATAATGATGACATATAACATAATTCATATGTTGTAATGTTTCTTAAATAGTATACGAGATTCCGATTTTCAACATATTCAGTTATTCACCCCATAAAAATTCAGGATATATAGTAACAAAATATACTTCTCATTTGCAAAATCACTAAAAATATTTGATGATCTAAAATGGCCTACATTGGAGGATATATATATATATATATATCTGCTTTTAATATACTTCCAATAGTTAATGCTGAATATAAAGGTGTAAATGCATTATATAATAATTAACAGTCGGACATTTCCAAACGTATTAGAATGACATTAGAAGTAAAACAACGCAGCGATAGCAGTATATTCACATACACCAGTTGTACATACGCCAGTTGTGTACCGTGTGCGTAGTAATTTAATTAATTCAGATGCACCAATCACAAATATTTATGTAACATCAATTTTATCGGTGTAAAGTTCACATGTGTACTAAGTTCACAAGCTGGATATATATATATTGACCGATCTCCATAGTTAGCTTAAACCAATGATGTTATGCAATGTAAAAAAAGTTTATTAGGGGTGGGCACAATGTACTCTACATGGTTTATACGAATAGTAAAATTTTGGATTTGTAATTAGTATATTGAAAACAAGGACTTACAGTTTCAAGTACTTACTAAACTACGGTTAACTTGCAAATTAATGTACTACTTTATTACGTGTTACTTGTAAATTATTTGATAATTATTAGTAAATTATTTGATAATTTGTTTAAAGCAAAGCTAAACATCTTTATTATATCTCATTATTTTTCTATGTTTTAATCAACTTAAGGAACAAAATAAGAAAAATATTTATATAAATATATTACTTATGTTTGATTTACTTATGAAAATAGAAATATAAATATGTTATCTTATTATGATTTAAGAAAATGCATATTTGTTCATTAGTATAAACGAGTAACAATCTAAACAACCGCAAATAGTTATTTTTAATTCTTGATACTTATCTTTTACTTGCAAGTAATTTAAATAAATTACTATTTAAATTATTTGATACTCGATTTGGTTAAAATAATTACTCAATTTTATGGATCAAGTAGCAAATACGGAGTGAGTAACGAGTGTGACTACCCCTACAAACTATACATTACTATAACTATGTAGCAAAACTGAAACATTAAGTTCTTCAACAACTCTCCATCAACTAGAACCCATAGAAAAAATGCCATAGACTATTTGGCAGTCGAGGTTAGTTTATAGGAAACAGTATCTATAGAGAGAGAATTATCCATCTAAGTGGAACCTTTGAGACAATTAAGAGAAGATCTTGGTAAGTAAGGTTAATTGATTGAAGAAGGAAAGAATAAATAGAATCAGAAAATAGATATTGACAGCACACCACCATAACTAATGTAAGTTAACATATCATTTGATTTGATTCATCCAGCAGTATCTAGGGCTGTTTATGTGAGATATCAAACAAAGTCCCACATTGGATATTAGACAAAGGAGAGTCTAATATATAAAGAGATGTCCAACTCTAATAGTATGAGGCCTTTTGGGAAGGAAACCAAAAGTAAATCCATGCGGGTCAGTCTCTAAGGCCCAAAGTGGACAATATCATACTAATGGAATAATATAGAGTTGGACACGGGATTTCGCAATCCCAACAATTGGTATCAGAGCACCAGGTTGACGAGAAATCTGCAAGAAGACCAAAATACCCTTCGAGTAGGAATGGGACCCTTCAGGTGGAAGAGGAGGTCTTTGGCAGAAACGTCAGAAGATAATGAAACCTGTGATGATGTTGTGGAGAAACATTCTCAAAAGAACGAGAATGTGAGTTACATTCTCAAATGAAGAAAACACACGAGATGAGATGAGTGTGGTCCTTAGTTTGAGGGGGAGAATGTGAGATATCAAACAAAGTCCCACATTGGATATTAGACAAAGGAGAGTCTAATATATAAAGAGATGTCCAACTCTAATAGTATGAGGCCTTTTGGGAAGGAAACCAAAAGTAAATCCATGCGGGTCAGTCTCTAAGGCCCAAAGTGGACAATATCATACTAATGGAATAATATAGAGTTGGACACGGGATTTCGCAATCCCAACAGTTTATTCAATGAGTATTGAATGATAGAGAAATAGGTAATTTGTAAATAAATAAAATATATTAAATAAAATGGTAAGATATTTTACATATTAATTATTTTTTACTCCATAAATAGTACCCAACGTTTTCAAAAATTCTAATAATAAAAATTTTCAGTGGTTTGATTAATCAAATAATGTTTTTAGTGGGATATATAAGAAAAAGAAAAAAAGAAGCCAAGAAAGAAAGAAACCGAAGCGGGAGGTTTGGGGGATAGGTTCGGAGGGTAAAGCGCCACTTTCTCCCCCCCTCCGCTAGATTTTAATTTATTTATTTAATCCAAAGAAAGAGAGAAAAAAAAGGGGTGAGAAAGTGTGAGCGAGAAAGTGAGGGAAAAATTTAATTTCAAAAGAGAGAGAGAGAGAGAGGCCCCTTCTCTTCCTCCGTCTACGATCCTTTTATATAAACCGCAATTTTCTCTCTTCCTCACATCGATTCACCTCCCTTTTAAACAAACAACCACATCACAATCTCACGAAAATTCTCCATTGCTTCTGAGAGTTTCCCCCTGCAGATGGCGACGACGACATCGGAGATGATGAATGATCTTTCGTTTTCCGTAGTATCCATCGTCGAAGATGTTCTTCAACAGCATAGCAGCCGATCAAGCGACGCTGGGCTGTTGGTTCCCCGGAGAGTCGAGGAATCTTGTGAGTTGTTTCTCACCGATCTTATCTGTCTTTTCCATAGATCCTCCATCGTTCAATTTTGGTTTCTTCGATGATGATTTTGAGTTTTAACGATGGATTTGCCTTTGTTTAGAGATCACGAATTGGTTTTATTGTTTGTTATCATCGAAAATCCAGCTCTCAGTGTTGCTGCGTCTTAATCTACATGAATCTTTTTTTTTGCTGTGTAGCTCTGAGAAGATACGAAGCTGCCGGGTGGCTTAGAGAAATGATCGGAGTTTCTGGTGGTAGAGATTTTCCGGCTGAGCCTTCTGAAGAAGATTTTAGGCTTGGTCTGCGAAGCGGGATCGTGCTTTGCAATGTTCTTAACAAAGTTAGCCCTGGCTCTGTCTCAAAGGTATGAAACTTCTTCACATCTTAAAAAAAAAACTGTATCATAGATGAAATTTGGGTTTATAGATGATGGAAAGCTTTGATCGCTCTACTTTAATATATTTTACTGGTTTATTTGGAGGATTGAAAACATCTTTTGACAGGTTGTTGAAGCGCCTGATGATGTTGCAGATGGAGCTGCACTCTGTGCTTTCCAGTACTTTGAAAACATCAGGAATTTTCTTGTTGCGATTGAGGAATTGGGGTTGCCATCATTTGAAGCTTCTGACATGGAAAAGGTAGAATAAAAAGTGAAGACTTGAAAGAAGATACAGACGTGTAGCTTTCCCATCATTGATTTTTTTTTTTAATCAATATATATGTTTCAGGGAGGAAAGTCTATAAGGATAGTGAACTGCATCCTTGCACTTAAATCTTACAGCGAGTGGAAACTGAAAGGTGGAACTGGTCCGTTTAGGTATGGATCCAACATGAAGAATAATTTTGGATCCAGAAAACCATTTCTGAGAAAAAGCTCAGAGCCGTTCATGAGCTCCATGTCGAGATCTCATCCATCGACTGATCAACCTGCGTGTTCTGATGTTGGGCAAGACGTGAGTGATAAGTGGAAATGTTTTGTTTCTATGGCATAGTTTGTGGTGGTTGTTGATAAAAGTATCTCTGTTTTACTTTGCAGGGTGATTCTAGATCTATCAACGCGCTTGTTCGCTCATTTATTTCAGAAAGAAAGCATGAAGATATTCCAAGTGTAAGAAATCTGCTTTTTAGTTTATTGCAGTTGTCTTTGTTGAATGAAAGCTTTCTTCTTGGCAGTGATCTGTTTAATCATCTTAGGAGATTAAACGGTTCTAATTTCTATCTTTTGCAAACGTAGGCTCAACTGTTAGCAAGACTAGTAGACTCTATTTCGAAAATTCTTATTGGAAATTCTGATTTCTTTTCTACTTCAATCTGCTCAGGTTGTAGAGTCTGTGTTGCACAAAGTTATGGAAGAAATCCAGCAGCGGTTGTCAATCCACAATGAAATGGTGAGGTCAATCATGATGTCAATTTCTTTGGAGTGGAAAATTTCTGTTAGACAATGTTTTTTATTTGGCTTGTTGATGTTATGAAACCGGCTTTTACCTTTTATTTTCAGATGAAATCAAGTTCAAAGCATATTACAGAAGATGATTCATCCTGCGAGACAGTGGTACAGTCTCAGCAGTGTGACGTAAGACAAGATGAGGAAGCAGAAGACAATAGTCCGTCACAGGTCGTAGAAGAAAAGATTCAAAGAATAAATTCTGATCACTACGAAGAACAGGAAATTCTTCTAAATCAACAAAAGCACATTCAGGTAACTTCCATTGTGTTGCAACTTAAAGGCGTTGGGGGATTTAACACCATATGTGAAAATGGATGCTTTTGGTATCTTCTATTCTCAGTTTAGCAATCACAAGTTAAAAGGAGCTTGAGTTTTGTTTAAATGCCTGCAGGAACTGAAGCAAACTTTATACACTACGAAAACAGGAATGAAACTACTGCAGAAGAAGTATCAAGAAGACTTTCTTCACCTAGGTGTCAACTCAGATCATGTTCTTGCTATGTCCTTGTTCAGGCCCCAAGTTTATTTAGTGAAAACATAACGTGTCATCGTTTTGGGTTGTCACACAGGCACGCATTTGAATGGTTTAGCTTACGCGGCTACGGGATACAAAAGAGTTCTGGAAGAAAACCGAAAATTGTACAACCTAGTGCAGGACCTAAAAGGTAACTTCACAGAACAAAATGATTTGTGTCAGTCAAACTTGAAGGATCTTGAATTAGTTCCTTTTAGTCCGTTTATCTGCGTAAAGACCTCACTCTTGGTAATTATTAGGAAACATACGGGTGTACTGTCGGGTTAGGCCATTCATGCCCGGGCAGCCAACTAGTTTGAGCACCGTGGAAAACATAGAAGAAGGGACTATCACGATCAGAGTGCCATCAAAGTATGGGAAAGAAGGACACAAACCATTCATGTTCAACAAAGTCTTTGGTCCTTCAGCAACACAAGGTTATAGAAGGCTTTGATTTTAACGTTCCTATAATGTTTATTCGAGTCTGTTTCTCTCTGAATAACATTAGTGAATGAATCTTTGTTCTTCAGAGGAAGTGTTTTCAGACATGCAGCCTTTGGTACGGTCCGTTCTTGATGGCTACAATGTCTGCATCTTTGCTTACGGCCAAACCGGGTCCGGTAAAACTTTTACCATGGTAAGAGCTGCTACTATACTTGTCGTGTGATCTTTTGTAGATGATATTGTTGATTCAGTTTACTATGGAGTTTTTAGAGTCTGTCTACAACACCAAATTCCTAAATTTTTGAACTATTCTAGTCAGGGCCTAAGCAACTGACTGAAGAAAGCCTAGGTGTGAACTACAGGGCATTAGCAGACCTGTTTCTCTTATCGGATCAAAGAAAAGACACGACCAGCTACGAAATCTCGGTTCAGATGCTTGAAATTTACAACGAGCAAGTCAGAGATCTACTTGCCACAGATGGCCAAACTAAAAGATATCCTTTCGATCAATAATTTAATAGCTTTACTGTCTCTTCATCTTTCAAGAACTATGAGATACTTTGATTTTGTTTGATCCTTAACTTTTGATTACATTGGAAATCAGAAACAACTCTCACAATGGAATTAACGTTCCGGAAGCAAATCTAGTGCCTGTCTCATCGACGGTTGACGTTATACAGCTGATGGATGTGGGACAACTTAACCGTGCAGTGAGCTCTACAGCCATGAATGACAGAAGTAGTCGATCTCACAGGTTTGGATTTCCTTCTATTCTTTTTTGAATACTCCGTTGCATAACTCGTTTTAATCCCAATATTCTTCATATATTTGGCAGCTGTGTCACTGTCCATGTTCAAGGCAGAGACCTTACATCTGGGGCTATCCTCCATGGTTCTATGCATCTGGTTGATCTTGCAGGAAGCGAGAGAGTGGACAAGTCCGAGGTGACTGGAGACAGGCTGAAGGAGGCTCAACACATCAACAAGTCCCTTTCGGCTCTTGGAGATGTTATCTCTTCACTTTCCCAGAAGAATGCTCATGTGCCATACAGAAACAGTAAACTCACCCAGCTGCTTCAGGACTCCCTCGGTAAAGCTCTCAAAATCCTCATAACTCGTTGTATTTGTGTATGTATATACTCGCACTCGGATCTTATACAAAATATACTTATATGCCATCCAACTTGTGTTTGTATGCTATCAGGAGGATCAGCCAAGACGCTTATGTTTGTCCACGTTAGTCCAGAAGCTGAAACTGTTGGAGAAACTATAAGCACTCTGAAGTTTGCTGAACGAGTGGGGAGTGTTGAGCTAGGCGCTGCTCGTGTGAACAAAGATAACTCAGAGGTCAAGGAGCTTAAAGAACAGGTCTTTAAAACATACACTGCGACCATACTTGAATATCTATTTACTGTTTCCGCTCATCTTGGCCATTAGTATCGTGTCACTGATCTGATTATGTTCTCGGGGGATTTCAGATTGCTAATCTTAAAATGGCTCTAGCGAGGAAAGGCAATGGTAATGGTAACGAGGCCCAACCAAACCCTCCACCACAAAATCATGAGAGAATATCGAGAAGAAGATCACTTGAAACTCCTATCTTTCGACCCAAACTTCCTACCATGGGAAACGCACCAAGCAACCTTAAGCCCCAGGTTATGGATCTAAGTGGACCAGAGGTATGTATGCTTCCAGGAATAACCAAAGTTGCTCAAGAATTAAAATAACTAGAATTCACAGATTCATGTAATTTATATGCAGGCTTTAAGTGATACTGCATCTTCAAGAAGACACAGCTTAGATCTCCATGAGCTAATGAAATCTTCTATTCCGTCTTGGTCGAGGCAAACTCAAGAAGAGGATAGAGAATTTAAGTCAGGGGAGTGGATAGATAAGCACACAGAGTTGAATCAAGATGATAATTTACTTTCTCCGGATAAATTCTACCCACAATCACTGTATGCTACTCTCGATTCCATTTAACCAACAACAGCTTCATACTTAACATGTATCTCTCTGCACCTTCGTATTGTTGATCTTTAACATCTTTTCAAATGACAGAAACGGTGGGAAACAAGATTTCGAAGTGCAGAGTATTACAGACAACGAATCTGATGAAGGCGTAGCAAGCGATTGCTCAGATTCTGATTTGATGTGGCGACTGAACGTTCAAGTGAATGTGCCCAGAGTTTCTAATAAACAAAGTTCATCAAACCCCAAACCAAAGAAAGTTAAGCCAAAAACTACCAAACTCTCAGAAACCAGGTAATACATCTATAAATTGTTATTAACTGTTTGTAATATTTTTGTTGTTGTTGTTTTGATGAGGAACCTTTGTCTTTTCTTGTGGCAGAAGTTTAATTCCATCGCTGATACCAGCACCAAGCAAGAGACCTCCTAACACCGTGAGTTCTCAGCCGCAGCGACCAACCAGAGATGGAAGACGCAGACTGAGTTTAGGCAAGTGAACATGTTTCCACCAGTTTTTGTAAAGAGTTAAATCAAGGAGACAACAGAAAAAAAAAAGATTTGTTTTTGTATATTGTGAGCAAGCTCTTTCTGTTTGTTCAAAAGACAAAATCTCATATTTGCTGTTTTGAGTGTACAAAGAATTATTCCGTATTATACAATCCTCTTTTGGATCTCTCACATGTGTATGCAACTATAATTTGATTTTGTTTAACCAAATGGGTTAAGGGAGACAGATTTAACAAAAAAAATTCTTGTGATTTATCCAAAACATAGATCACAAGAATTTGCAGTGTGATGGTGACAGGATTCTTGTTCCCGAGCCATGACCGTTGATTGGTTCATGTCGTTAGTGTAGTTTCAAATTCTTGCCGACTCACCTCACTAAATACTTAAAATAATAATAGTCTTGAGATTTGCAAACAGTTATACAGGCTTTGTATCTTACCAATTTCAGTATCTTAATAATCTTGAAACTAAGGCTACAATTTTGAAGATCTAAAAGCACTGCCTAAACCTAAATAAAAATCAACAACACTAACTAAACAACCAATATTTGATATTAATAACATGGATTAATATTATAAGTCATAGAAGTTTGTTCATCTTTGTAACTGTTCTGGAGTTTGGTTGCTTGTAGTGGATGGTGAAGTGTTGATGGCTTCAGAGGGTGGAACCATCCCCCACTTGCCTTCAGCCTCGGTCGGTTCTATCACCTTAACTGAACCGTCATTCAAACCTACTGCAAACTGGTTTGGCTCTTGCGGATGAGCTGCCACAACTAGAGGGGACAAACCTTGGTTCCTGTCAAACCAAAGAGTGTTAATATAGAGAACCAATATGTCATGTTACAGAAGTCTTTTCATTTCGAATAAGAAGATTCAAGAAGGAATCTTACACTGATTGAAGTTTAAAAAGCTAAATGAAATGTAGGATAAAGCACTTACCCTTGAGACAAGTAGGCTGATGGAGAGATACGGCATCTTAATCTAAGTGTGTCTGCGTCAAACACTCCAATGTTACCATCACGGAAAGTGGTGTAGATCAACTGGCTGTTACATGCATACACTGCTGAAGATATAGGAGAAGACAACGAATCTTGAGGAATCCACTGAGACATGGAAACAACAAAACACAAGTCACCACAAAACTCAAGAGCAAATAATTAATCTTGCATTTCCATTTTTGGCTTATCTATCTACGTACCTGTCGAATACATTCCATCTTGGAAGCATCAAAGATGGCTAGTTGTGTCTCGTGGACTGCGAGGATACGGATCTGATCCACATGAAACTGAACACGAGTGTCTCCGTTGGCGGCTTTTCCTGCTGGCATTTGTATTGCAACTGATTTTCTCTTCTCCCATGTGTCAATGCTCCAAAAGGATATCTAAGAGAAGACAGAGTTAGCAAATCCTCCTAAATCAGATAATAGAACGGGTTGAGATAATTTTTTTACTACAGGACAACAACAAGACGCAGCATAACACACCTGTGCATCAGCACCAGATGAAACCAAGATATTGAGGGTCGTAGAAAATGCTAAGCCAGTGATGCGTTTCTGGTGACCCTTTAGCTTTGATTTGACCTGATGATACACAAATGCAAGTGAAGTGAGCTCGTTCATATAGTTTAAAGGCAACATCTAGCAGGGGAAGAATTCATATGGTTGACAAGTTCTTCCTCTTCATAGTGTCAGTATAGACTACTTACCTCATCCACTCGGACATTATATATGTGAATCGTGGAGTCCTCCATTCCAATGGCAATGATGTTGTTGTCCTGAGGATGGAACGCCAAAAATGTTGATGCCGGTGGAGGTGGCATGAATGTTGTCATCACCTATAGAGCCAGCAGGTTTCTTTAAATATTAGAACCACCAAAAGAGTTTTCTAGTATATTAGAGCGCGAACATTTCCAGCTAGAGATTGTGGCTTTAGTAATCTTTTTAAGCTCATGTGTACACGAAGATATGTATACCTTAAAAGTCATCATGTTGAACAACGAAACTTTTCCTCCAGCAGCAGACATGACATATGAGTCGTTCTTAGAGAGGGCGATGCATGGGTTGGCCTCTTCAAGGTTTACACCAGAGACATCGTTGGTCATGAGAAGACCAGTGTTTGGTTGCCAATGCTGAGGAACAGCAGCAGCAGTTGCCTGCATGATAAAACGGTACTTAAATAAACACGCACACAACATGCATTGAGCTCTCTCTCTCTCTCTCTCTCTCTCTAACCCTATTTTCTGATTACCTTTCCACTGGGGTTTTGTTCATTGCGAACCCACTTCCAGAGCCTCTGAATACCGTTAAATCCTAGTGCCAAGATTCCAGCGCCGGAATTTGTATACAGAAGCCGAACGACCTGATAAGCCATGCAACAGGAGAAACATAAGCCTGTTTTTTTTTTTTAATATAAAACATATTTCTGGTGAAGTTAATTGGGCAAACCTTTGTGGAAGAACCAGTGGTATCGGGTAAAGTGGCTTGGCGACACTGGGCATGGTCCAAGATTTCAGCTAATTGCCAAGGTTTTGGTTTGTCTGCTGAGTCATCGATTCTTGGCTTTGAGGGGTCAACTCCATTCTTGAGGGTTTGCCACAACAAAAACAACATTCAACAAATGGAATTTAATTTCATTTTCTCAACAGTAAAATAATGATTAATAAAAATGGCTAGAGAAAATAACATTTAAAATGTATGATTTACCACGATTGGTGAAGGTCTAGCAGGAGAGCCTCGTTCAACTTTACAGCTGACAGATGCAACAGAAGCACCAGGAACCTAACAGAATATCAAAATGTGTAAACGAGGCAGCTTGCTACAACAGTGGATGTAAATAAAGGAATTATATACCACAGAGTTGGGAAACATTACAGCTTTACTTAAAGAAGAATCGGCTGGAGTCCTCATCTTTTCGAAAGATGAAGTTTCCATAGCTCTCAGAGATCGGAAACCAGCTTGGTTTGCTAGGATCTTGAATCCGTTGTCTGCAGTAGTAACGGCTAGAAGATTTCCTTCCCTGTTAAACCTCAAACGAGGAAGAGCCTGAAGTTGAAACAAGTTAGCATCCAAACCTAAGCAACAAGCCAAGGGAAAAGGGAAAGAATCTGTGGGACTAACCGGAAGTCCACCCTCAGCATCAGTGCTAGTCAGAACATTGATGTTGTCCATATCCCAGAACTTGATTTGCCCATCTTCGCCAACAGCCAGAAAGTGGTTCTTTGAGGTATCAAACTGAACCATACCTGCCAACTTTTTCTGAAACCCAAGATAGGTCCTTTTGATTGATCCTTCACTTTCGTTCCACTCAACTAGGTAAAAATCTCCATCTTTACTCGTTCCACAAGAGAACAATCTGTACAAGAAAGTACATTTTAGAACTTAAAACATTTTAGAAACTAGTTAAGAATGATTTGATAAGCCGTAAGCGGGACAAAGGATTAGAAGATGGAATTTTTTAAAAATGATCGTACCTGGTCCCATCAGCGCTATAAAGCATTGTAGTACACCATTTACCGGGAGCATCATAGTCAACTCTGGAACCCATGTTATCATAAAGCCATGCCTTTATTTTCCCATCTATGGCCGTTGAAAATATGAACTGAAATCCAAATAAGAAACGTGACATTATTTTTTGGAAAAGAGCAGAATACCATAGGAAGAATCTACTGTATGATATATGTCATCTACTTCTAAGGTGCAACTGGAATGCACTTTTATAGAATAAAAGCTTCATGAATGCTTAACTTCATTAAATTCCTCATGATATTCATCAGTTAAAATGAAAAAATGAAATAGGTGTTAAATTTCATTCCATAGCACATGTCATTCTAGAATTCCTTGAAAAATCTTCAACGTTAAATTTTCTTTTTGAAATAAGTGGAATGCTAATCCATTCCATAAATTCCATTAGTTATTATTCATTTTATCCCTTATATTCCTTTTACTAATTACTAGTTACAACCCTAGTGTTATTCAAACAGATGGTAAAACAGTATCATACATGATAGAATACCACACCTGAATGTTCTCTTTGTGATGAGGGCAAATGGAATAAACAGGAGCCTCGTGACCTTCGAAGGTAAAATGCTTCCGACCTGAGACGTCCCATACCTGTTCCACATCAATCAAGTTAGACAGCTGCAGTAAAAAGACGTCTAACAAGGAAACCCTGTCATTCATTTTCTCACCTTGATTAGCTTATCATCTCCGCAAGTAACTACACACAACTGTCTGTTTGGATTAGCGAAAGCCAAGTCGTTCACAGCACCCACATGGGCATCAACCTGTGAGAGAATTAAAAAGTGATCACAAGTTCACATCGCATTGCTTATCGTACGGATCAAACGTATGCTCACCTCAGCATGCTGGCGAAGGTCGTTAGGTCCAGAGAAAGCATACAAGTGAATAAGATGTTTCGTATATGCAACACCTGCACAAAAAGAGACTGAGACCAGAGACCAATTAAAATCCCACAACGCATGAAACAGAACTTACCAATGAAATTTCCATCTGGACTCCATGCAACGCGGGTGACAGACATTGCTGTTTCTTTAGCTATCAAAGCCTGAATGAGTCCCAAAAGTTATAAAAGTATAAGACTTTTGCACAACAAATAGTTTGCTGATACGTTTTGTCTCCATCACTTCTTAGATCTCACAGCCATAGATCAAACACATAAACTACAAAATTAATAGTAGTGACGACAAACCTGAAAGGGAAGTGAGCAATTAGCCATATCCCATATTTTGAATGGCCTTGAAACCAGCTTCTCTCGAACAGATAGTTCCCACAATGTGATTTCTCCGGTGGCAGATCCAACTGGTGGAACTCAAATGGTCATCAGAAAGCCAAAGAACAAATAGCAGAAAATGGTTTAGAAGTTTCAAACCACCATACCAAGAAGTAACGTATTTTGCATAGGGTGAAACTCCATGCTTGTCACAGTGGACCCTTGATGCAACGCTAGAGCCGCCTTTAACGGCAAGTCTTCCAGCGACAATGGAGGATGCTGCCTAGGTGCAGGATATGTCACCTGCAACATGAATATTGGTTACAACTTTTTGAGAAAAATGCAAGAATCATCATACAAACAACTTTCCATAATTTTTTTTTTTTTTGTGTGTTACCTCCTCTACAGATGGGGTGGGGCGGAGACGCTTCATTAGCTCATGATCTGGATTCTGATAATCTACTACACCTGGAGTTGCTGGTGGTGTTCTTGGTCGCTTCAAGATTGACACTTTTGGGAAGAATAGTAATTGTTCTTAGAAGGAAACAGAGTCCAAAAGAAATAAATGTGGAAGATCTTTCACAAACTAACCTTGATTCTGAGGCAGGGGAATAGACGCAGGAGTGACAACGGCAGCTTGGACACTGGAAGCACCAGAGGCAGCAGCCATCCAACTAGCTAAAGCGCCAGCATTAGCAGCAGCAGCAACAGCAGCACCAGGAGGAAAGGGCTACATTTAACACAAGAGTTACTCAAATATTTAAGATTTTCTAAGACTCAAAAACATGAATAAATAAAGCAGTCAAACATTAGAGATTTTCTTACACCATGAGCTCCAAGCGAAGGAAAAGCTGTTGGCTTTGTCAAGGTTGTAACGGGCTGATTGACTGGTGAAGGAGCCAGAGGACCATTGGGAACTGCGCATGTGTGGTCTGTGAACAGAGTTTTGATATCCGGGTTTGGCCTAGGATTCTTGCACAACTGGTGCTGCCAGTTAAGGCTGCAAAGAGAACATGTAAACACAATAAATCCCCCATCAAGAAAGACATGCAAACCTAGCCAGTAACATATACTATGGACACACCTTTGATTAATCAGAGTCCGCAGTCTGGAAGATCTCAAAGTAGGGAACGTCAATTTGTCACGAAAAAGAGGATTTGCTTCAATTAGTTTCTTTAGTTCGCCTAACATTATGGTCCGAGCAGTTTTGGTGTCTCCATATTTGGAAAGCTGCTCATTTTCCCTGCATTCGATAGAGAATCAAAATTCCTGAATATCATTGATGCCAAATTCAATCCTTAAAAGGCAAAAAAAAAAAAAAATGAGAGTGTAACTGGAGTATCACACCCTATTTCACATTCCTATTGATTTTAATTGATTTGAAATTTAACCAGGAAAATCTACAGAGCTTAAACTCAACTTGGACTGACACTAATCAAGTCTCTCATACCTGAAGTTGTGCAAAGTCAAAAGCTGAGTAATCTCTTTGTAGAGCTCCTCGTTGAAAGTGGAGAAGACTCTCAAGTCCTGCACCAATATCTCAACTGCTTTGGCCTTATCTTGCCTGTACAAAAGAAACAAAAGAGATTATATATCACACTCTGAAACCATTAAACAAAAAAAAAGTAAAACTTGCTTGTTTTTACATACTTATCAAGAGCCTCGAGATACTTCTGCTTCCTAATCTCAAAGAAAATCTTCATCGAGTATCTGTTATCATCAAGCTTGGTGAACCCAGACAAGTACTTCTCAACTTCATCCCACTCTCCAGCTAGCACTTTCTCGTCGAAATACTTCGTATTGAAGAAGAATCCCGACTCTTTCTCCAGCCTACAAAAAGATAACAAACGACACTTAACCAAATCAGGAAAAACCCCTTTTGCTTATCAAACATCAAAACCAGACACAAAGTTCTGTTTTGTCTAGATTTAAAACCAAACCAAGTACTAATTTTTTTTTCTAAAAAGATCAAATACAAATTATTTAAACTCCAGAGTCCAGACCATCCATGTATATTACAAGAACAAAATAATAATAACGAAACTGCAGTTTTATATACTAATCAAAATCTTTCACAGAGTAATATAAATCAGAGGAACATACTATATAATATACGTTAATAGACGAACCTGTGAACAGACTCCTTGAATTTCTCTTCCTCGAGAAACTGAAGTATGAGAAACACCAGCTCTCTGCTTAACGACGACATGATTTTTGAAAAGCTCCGAATCTCGTCGGAAACAAGACGTTAACACACAATAGGAACACGATGACGGAGCTCGGTGAGAGAGAGCTCTGAAGATCGAACGGAATCGAGAAATTTCTAGGGTTTTGAAAGAGCTGAAAATGGGAGAGAATATAAAAAAAAAGGAGGAAGAGGAAGAAGAGAGAAAGAGAAACTTGACCTCGCTTTCTTTCTTGGACGCCTTCCTCCCCTTCTTATTCTGCAGAGAAAGGTCTTCCATTATCTTACTGACTTATCAGATATAAGCGGAGTAAGCCTCGGTGATATGTAGCCTCGCTTATATGAGAGGTTGGGTGAGGTATCGTGATATGGAGTGATAGGCGGGGTTGGAGATGGAGTGGCGGATTCGAAAACAAAATTCAAATTGGGTGAATATTCAGTGCACACGTCCATTCTGGTCCCCACGTTTCTCTTTCTTGTGATGTCGCTCTCAGCTTTCGATGCGCTCTTTGTTGTTTTTTTTTTGGCTTTTTCATTTTTCTTCTTCTACTTACCTTTTTAAACTCCTAGAACGTGTCAGTTACTACACAGAATACAATACAATTTTTTTTAATGTCTGATTAGTTACGAGATGAAAATATTACAAAGACGATTCTACAACCGACAAATTTATCAGAGAATACACGTCTGACTGCACTGCTCCGAACTGTTCTATGAGATCCATGTTTGATGGTACGCCCTTCACCAAACTAAAGATCTCTTGTAACATATTTCTCCATAATCTATATAATTTGATATTTTTTGGATTTAAAACCTCAAATCTCCGGGTGTAGAAATATTAATGAATCCTTAGTCAAACCACTGAACCAAGGAGTTTTCACAGCGATACAATTATTTAAAGGCTGAGTTTGAGTATATCCTTCAAGGGCCTTCATAGTTGTGGGTAGCATTAATGGGCTACGCCTTAAGAAACCTTGCTTAGTTGCTTCTATAAGTTGAGTTGTAAAGAAGATAGCCTTGTGTCAAAATAGCGCTGTAAAAAACGTTACATTCATTTTGAAAGTCGAAAAGCATTTTTTTTGTCGCAGCCATCATGAGTTGATTCCATAGGTCTCATTGTGTTTGAGTTATAAGGTGAAATATATGAATGGAACATTAGAGACCATAAAACAAATTTCTTTCAATGTAACACATTTTGATACAACGGGATCATTCTAGTGAACCTAAGAGATTTTGATCATTTGTAGTTTTTCAAACAGTTTTTGGTTATTGTTTTTCTAAAACCTATTTTTTTATACCAATCAAAATTTTGAGAAAATGGATTCCCTAGAATATAGGGAAAGCAGATTTTGTAATCAATTACCGTAGTTTCCTGATTTTCTCAACAATGCACATTGGATTTTGTATTTTTGTTATTAAGGGTTTGACTGAAATGCAGTGGTTGCGGGAGTTTGCGGATACGGGTGGTTGCGGTTTCTAGCGATTTTAAGAAATTTGTACGACTAGTATTGCGGTTAGAAATTGGTGAGTTTGTGTGATACTTATAACTGGTTAACGACCAAATACAGCAGCGGTTAATAATAAATTATTAACATTTATATTTAATATAATTATAAAAATATCAAAAATCATAAGATACATATAAATTATAGTTAGAAATTTATAGTTTAAAATTATAGAAAATATTTTTATTTTAAAATTTTATAATACTAATTAAATTAAATAGATATATTTTAGTATTTTTATAATTCCAATTTAAAATTTTTATTTTTGGATTTATATTGTTTTGAAAAAAAGGAAAAAAAAATTATCTTCCTGCAACCACCCGCAACCACAAACGCTACCTAGAATCAGCTTTTGAATTTAAAAAGTTTAGAGCGATTTGAAGCGGTTTAGAGCGGTTTGGGTGATTGTTGTAAAACGCCAACAACCGCTGCCAATCACAAATGTTGCGTTTGCGGGTGGTAGCGGGAAAACCAGTCATGCCCTAAATATGGAATATTTGTTTATTTATGTATTGATCTATACTATTATTTTCAAAGTGATTTTTCGCAATGGAACTCTCACGTTAAACGTTATAGTGGTTAATATCGTTTATACCCTCAATGAATAAAATATATAAATAAAGTAAAAAAAAGAAATTTAATTTATTTGATTATAGAATTGATTAAAATTAATAATAGTAAGAATTATCCAAAATTTAAGAATATATTTTAAAGTAAAAAGATAATTTCTATATACGTTGTGTTATTATCTGAAAAAAAACTTTTAATAAAAGTAATAAAAACATAAAACATATAACTAAATATTAACCAAATAGAATTCTTAATTTTATATGATTGAAAAGAGAATATTTAAGTGACTTTTAAGATTTATTTATATATAATGAATATAGAGTACAAAGAAATTTTCAAGAAACCTATAATATGTAATAATTTTCAAATGAAAATAAAAATAAAAATTTATCATTATATTCTTTTAATTAGCAATACATTTCTTACTAAGTAATATAAAATTGAAGTGATAACTACATAATAAATTTCTTGAATTTGTGATCCCTTTTGCTTTACACATGAACCAGAGATCCTAAAACAGCAAGATGTAAATAGACGATGACTCTAACCTTTACACATGACATGATATGGTGATAAAAAATATGACCAGTAGAGAACATATGCTGTAGATTCGATACTACGCTGGACTAGTAGAACAAAATCAACGTGTATAAAACACACATTTATACTATATGGTAACTATTTCGAAGTTTTATATGGACAATAATACTTGAGGTGACACATAAGCATAGATTCGTATTGTTTGTTTGGGAAGACAATGAACTCATCTTTGCATTTGATGTCATCATTTGAACAAAATCTGCAGATTCGATGTAGTCTAAAGCGGGCGCCTTTGGCTGCAGTCCCTATATCCTTGTATAAAATCTGGAGATTATCTTTCTATCCCATCATATTATGTTCCTTATTGTTTGTTTTCTAATATGTAAATTCAAATGTAATATATGTATGATTGTTATACATATTTTGATATCCATATAATTTATACTTTAGTATTTTATTAAATATTGCAAATTATAAGTTATTGGATATGTCTTCCTTGACGTAGAAATGAAAAATATGTACATCGGTCGAACAAAACGTAGATGAGAAAGTTGTGTACATGTGAATGAGGTTTAGCAAATCTAGAGAGCACAAATAAAAGTTTGTGATTAAATCAAGAGAATTATTCTGCATATTTTACGAATCTTCACAAACGACCATGTAGTTGGTTAAGTTAGAGTTAGTTAGGTTGTAATTACTTTTAAAAAAAATTTCACATCATATTAATTCAATTCATAAATATGTAAATAAACATATAATAACAGTATAAAAATCTAATTTTTTTTCTTGTTGTTTTGATATCCATATATATATATAATACTTTATTATTTTAAATTATAATTTATTGGATATGTGTTTGCAATGTGTTTGCAATGCAGATTTCTTGCCGGAAAACCATCGGAGGATAACTCGTCAATAAAAAGTTTGATTTTTGATTGGTGGGTTATAGATTTCACATCAGTATTCAATAGTTTACAAAAATCCGCATGACTGCATCAGCACTTGGATTGGCATCTGGATTCAAACCAAGAACCAGTTGACGGGTAAACTATTGAATAACCACTTGGATCCCTTAATGTGGGCCCGTCTTGGGCTTTTATCAATTCATTATATGGACGACAACAAAAAGTATGTAAAAAGTGGGAAAAGAATCGTTTTTTCTCAATCAATCGAGAAGAAAGTTAGGGTACGTTATCAGCAATGAATCCAGCGACAGCGACAGCGAGTAGCGATGATTTCAGTTGGGAGGAAGATTTGTCAGAGGATCTCCGAATGTATAATGAAGAGTGGGAAAAGAGCGGGGTTAGGGGAAACGATGATCTCTCCTCTCCTCCCTTTGAATTCAATTTTGATTTTTTTTTTGTTTTTTTTTCGTTTTCAGGGTTTCGATATCGACTTCTCGAAACTCCGTCACAAATTCGAAACCGGAGCTGTGGATCTCGACGACGATAACCTGGTTCATGACCCTGATGATACCAACTTAGCTCTGCTCACCAGGTTGACCAACTTGGCTATCTCTTACCACAAAAACGACACGGTTAGTAATCAAATAAAAAGGAAACATTGACTTTTTTTTTTTTTTTTGAAGATTGAATATCTCTTTTTGCTTGTGCGGTGTTTTGTGGGTAGGGTATAAGCCTTGAGTTTGTCAGGGTCTTGAAAGCAAACTACCACCCATCCGCTGGAGTCACCTACTACATCACTTTCGAAGCCAATGATGGTAATCACAAGACTAAACAGTATCAGGCTGTGGTTCGCTACCTGCCATGTGATACTCAAGTTATCTCTTGCTGGCCTAAACCACCCTCTTGAATGGTACTTAGAATGGAACAGTTGTACGTAGTCACTCTTGTCCAGTTGTACGCAATCATCTACTCTGCCTTCCTCAGAATTTGATTGTGTTTGAACACAAAGAAGAACAAAATGAGTCAACTTTTTATTGAATAAAATTTAATCAAGGTCTTCCAAACGACTATGTTAGGGGATGAGAATTGCTGGTTTCATCGTAGGTCTACGTAGAAGCTCTCACAAAAACGCCTCCAGTGAGAAAAAAAAAATATCCAGAAAAGAAAGAAAGAAAGATAGAAGATCCATAATGGTTATTGCCGCTTGTTAATGTAGCTCTTGATCACTAGAATCCATCCCTACGCTGCAAAGAGCCAAGGCTGTTAACTTGAGAGGGAGGGAGGCTACTAGCTAGATTCCTCACTGTACAAGAAGAAGTTTTTGCTTCATCTGCTTCTGTTGTTGCTTCCTGTTCTTGCTAGGCGTGACCTTTCTGCTGAGTCTTCTCTCATCATCTGAGTGCACAGGTTATCCATTTGATGCATCAGTCAACGGTGCGAGGGTCGATATCTGGTTCCACCAGAAAGCGTTTCAAATCAATGTGATAAAATCCAAATTTCATAAACGTGTAAAATAAATGTGAGGTGACTATACCTCTTCCATTATTGGCGAATCCTTGGCTAACTGGGAAGATGAAGATGAGAGTGTGGCATTATGGAGTTAGTCATTGTCCAGACTAGAAATGAAATACGAATTAATTTGGAGCTGAGCCGTTGCAAACTTCGGCTTGGAGTCTCATGCTCTGCTGTGTTGGAGAGTTTTTGTTGCAGCTCAACTTTGAACTTCAGCTCTTCGATCCGGTTTGTGAACACATCCATTCTCTCATTGAGTGTTGATATCTGTTCCGAAAGCTGAGTCATAAACCCCTACAAATAAGATCAAAAACAGATTACAATTGCACTGTTAAGTTACAATTAATGAAGACTCTGAAATTGTCAAAAGGAATAAAAGAGAACAAAGTTGAACCTCGTTGGCTGGAGAGTCATGGTTTCTTTCTTCCTACCTCCTATCGCTTGAAGAATAACCAGCAAGCTTGGACAGATTCTTATCTCTTTGGGTTGAATATGAATGTGACATGCCTCTGTATCATTAAACGGCATAGCTACTTAAGGACACATGGATTCGAATTAACAAAGCTTTCTCATACACTCTTCAAAAGAAGTGTGTACCTTTTGAGGTTCTTATTCCTCATGGCTACTCTATCTGCAGACGCTCGTAAGAGCGCTTCCTTTGGGCTTGAACTAGACACCAAATCCTCATCTAAGCTTAGCTTGTGCTTCAAATCATCTGGTAGAGCCTGTAATAGAGACTTCTAATCAGGAACCACCCACTTGAGATGTAATGAAAGAAAGAAAATAAATCATAGCCTGAACAGCAAATCATACCATTACTTCATTTATCAGTTTTTCCAGTTGGATCTGTTCAATATACGTGCGTGGAATGAACGATCCTTCTAGTCCTAGCTGCTCTGCAGTGCTCTGTACAAGTTGCCTATCTTTACCTAGCACCTGATGTTATTACAAATTTAGAACCATGTTATTCTACAATCACTGGGAACAAAACTGCTTTAATGGGCAACGCCTCAAGAAGCCTTGCTTTCTATAAGTTGGGTTTAGACACAAAGAAGATATTAAGTCAAAATAGCGTTGTTTTATTACATTCATTTTGAAAGTTGAAAAGCATTTTTTTTTATGTGGCAGCCATCATGAGTTGATCCATACGTCTCAGTGTGTTTGATTGAGTTATAAGCTGAAAAATGAATGGAACATTAAAGAAACCGTAAAACAAAATTTCTTTCAATATAACATATCTTTGATAAAACCGGAGCATTCTAGTGAACCTAAGTGTGGAGTTTCTGCTTTTTATTAATTGTTATAATTCTTATTTAATAGGCTTCGCCTAATTTGGTTTAGTTCCATTTCCTTGTAATTAAATTTCTTGAATTTGTGATCCCTTTTGCTTTACACATGAACGAGAGAACCTAAAACAGCAAATGAAAATAGAATGACTCTAACCTTTACACCTGATATGGTGATAGAAATATGACCAGTAGAGAACATATGCTGTAGATTCGATACTAAGCTGGACTAGTAGAACAAAATCAACGTGTATAAAACACACATTTATACTATATGGTAACTATTTCGAAGTTTTATATGGACAATAATACTTGAGGTGACACATGAGCATAGATTCGTATTCTTTGTTTGGGAAGACAATGAACTCATCTTTGCATTTGATGTCATCATTTGAACAAAACCTGCAGATTCGATGCAGTCTAACACCAATAAAATGTGATCATCATCATCATAAGTTTTCCCTATATAAAATCCCCACTACTCTTCACGTTGTTTCAAATATCAATCAGTGTTATATCATATGAAAAGAAACTCGTCTCCATATCACCATGTTTGTATGTACGTATATATTTATCTACGGTTTACAGTTTCGTTATATATCTTAATTATTTAAAAATCTATATCACTTGTTGATATTTTTTTCTCTTTAAAGATTTTATTCAAACTCTCTTTTCTTGATTTATACGAATGTATTTAAATCTGCAAGCGAAAACACATCTTCTCTACATTGTTGGGTCTTCTAAGATACACCAAGTTGCATGAAACAAGACTTTTAATATGAATACATATATATATTTTACGTGACTAGTATTTAAAATAGAGGAGAAAGACCTATAGGGATATTAAAATCTTGGTCCATCTGTCCTATCCAAGCCATAGTCAACAAAATGAAGTCAACGAAGTAGAAGAACGTGAGGAGCGAGAATCTCGACAACTTGTAGATAAAGGTTAGTCTTTCACCTTTGTCGTTTCTTATTTTTATTCTAGGCTCAAGTCGGGTAGCTCTTATTCTGGTCAGGTATATCTCAGCCAACGATCTACATTATACCATCATTTAATATAGGCTTTTATTTATAATTTTTTTAGAAAAATGTTAACACTGCGCCGTCTTATTATTAATTATATCTACTATATACTATAGTCACTATACATATATAACTACACGAAAATATTCAAATTAATTATACGTAGATTATCATAATCCGAATTATGCAAGCTACTAGTTATATAATAAAGGAAAAATCGCAAGATTTTTCGAAATTTAAACGCCCAGCCTACTATTGGGTATAAAACAACTCGAAATAAAAGAAGAAGAAGCCAAAGGTAATGTACCCAACTATCTTATTTTAAGCTTAAGTGTGTATTGACAGGTGGTGGAACAAATATGAGTTTTTGAATATAGTCAAAACAAAATTAAACTCATATTAGTTCTACCTCCTGCTGAAGCCCACATTAATCTGAATAAGATTTACTCACATTCACACACAAACGAGCATATTCGTATATTCACATGTGTTATATAGCAAGATCTTACGTTACATGCCAGCCCATATATATGTATTTTTATCAAAGATAAACGTAGCACATTAGCATCAACCCATGTATATCCAAACTCAATTTTTAACTGGCTTATGTAATTGCACATCTAAGTATATTACTATATATATATTTAATCATGTACAAATATCTTACGAAAGGTAAAAGTTAATAAACACTTTTGAGTATAATTATGATAAAACATATTCTCTAAAAATATAACTTTCTTTCCATAATCCAACGAGGAAATCCGTATATAATTTTTTTTTTCAAAAAAAAAATCCGTATATATAAACATTCACATTGGATGAGTTTTTTTTTAAAGAAAGGCTTAACATTGGATGAGTTTTCCAATAGATTTTTCAACAAAATAAATTTCTTTTAAAAGACGAGAGAGATTAATCTTTTCTGTGAAAGACCCAAACCCATGATTGAGAAACTCTACTCACACATGTCACTTTTTCGTTAATATGTATCTACAAATTAAAATTAATGTAAAGAAACTTTGACGAGTCTTTCACCAATCCTCATGCTCTAACTTTCTTCACGCATGCATGTCAATGTCTAAACATATGTCAACTTCCGAGGAGCCGTACACAAAGTACTTTCATTTTCAGAATGCAAACATCCAGTTTAGAGCTGGAAATAGTATCGATTAATTTTCTTGGAACTTATCAATATATAAGCTAAAAGATGAAAAGCAGATAAATTCTGATTTAACAAGCGACACGTGAACCTTCATCGAGATGTGCTAATACGTGACGTTGGAAGCTTTCAGATTAGATTTAAATGCTTATTTGTTTAAAGAGCTTTCCCAACTCTCGCACGTCACCGTTTGATAATAGTAGCAATTTCCGTGGTCCCAGCTTTACTCTTCTTGAACGGTCCAGATTAAATCAACGATCCGCCACGACGATCCCGCGTATTTCCACGTCACAGATGCCTTCTTCGTTTATAGTATATGATATGGTTTGGATTAAACAGATAGGTACGGTCGATGCACGTTACCTGGGACCCACAGAGGGTTTCAGACCTAGTTTAGGTACAGTTACGTAGTTGTCATCTGCTCCTGATCCTACGGTTAGATCACCACACGCCTCTCGGATATCGCCACGTGGTTTATTAATACAGTTAGGGACGCTCTTAATCTTCCTTCTTCCCTCTTTATAAAGATTGAAACAAAAGGTTCGGTTTTGCTTTTTCCCACCGGAATAGGTGTGAGTAATCGGAAAGTGATGAACCGGAAACTAAAAACCAGTAACCGAATTCGAATTCAACCGGTTTAACACTATCTACTCTATCTCCGAGCTGTCTTCCTCTTCATTCCGACTTAAGAAAGATCCGTACTTGTCTGATTCAAAACCAAACCAACGAAACACATTGGTCTCTGTTTTTCTGTTTGTTTTCTATTCTGTTGCAAATGTCGCAGTCCATTTTATCCGCTTTGTCGGAAGATCTCCTGTTTCGTGTCTACGGGTTTCTCGACCCTCCGTGCCGGAAAACATGGCGACTCGTCAGCAGAGAGTTCCACCGAGTCGACTCGCTGAGCCGAACATCGATCCGAATCCTCAGAGCCGAGTTCCTCCCCGCCCTTCTCCTCAAGCACCCCAACCTCTCCTCGCTCGACCTCTCCGTCTGCCCCAAACTCGACGACGACGTCGTCTTCCGCCTCGCGCTCGACGGCGCCGTCTCGACGACGACGCGCCTCAAGTCGCTCGACCTGAGCCGCGCCACCGCGGTCCGAGCCAGGGGACTGGAGACGCTGGCTCGTCTCTGCCGCGCTCTGGAGCGAGTCGACGTGTCTCACTGCTGGGCGTTCGGCGACAGGGAGGCGGCGGCGCTCTCCGTCGCGGCGGGGCTCAGGGAGCTGAGGATGGACAAATGCCTGAGCCTAAGCGACGTCGGATTGGCGAGGATCGTCGTCGGGTGCAGCAATCTAACCAAGATTAGCTTGAAGTGGTGTATGGAGATCTCTGATCTCGGGATCGATCTTCTCTGTAAGAAATGTAGAGACTTGAAGTCTCTTGATGTCTCGTATCTTAAGGTTCGTCTCTGTTTTACTCTGTTTCGGTGTTCGATTGGCATAAAGGTGAAAACTTTATGTATAATAATAATCTGAAGAAAAAAAAAACTGATTTTTGATTTGGATTCAGATCACGAATGATTCAGTTCGCTCCATAGCTTTACTACAAAAGCTCGAGGTGTTAGATATGGTAAGCTGCCCGTTGATAGATGATGCTGGGTTACAGTATCTTGAGAATGGCTCTCCTTCATTACAGGTACTATTTTTGAAGCATTAATCAATTTTTAAAGATTATTTTATTAACTGGTAAGAACTATATAAACAGGAGATTGATGTCACAAGGTGTGATCGCGTGAGTTTGTCCAGCGTAATCTCCATACTCAAAGGCCATCCTGATCTTCAACACCTTAAAGCCAGTCACTGTATCTCCGTAAGCTCATAATAATAATCCACGCCTTTAAATTACACTAATTGTTTCAAAAAATGTTTTTGATTTTAGTGATTTGTGATTTTCACAGGAAATATCTGTGAGCTTCTTACAGAGCATCAAAGCTTTGAAGCATCTCAAGACTCTGTGGATCGATGGAGCTCGTGTCTCTGATTCCTCTCTTTTAACCTTGAGTTCTAGCTGTAAAGCCTTAACAGAACTCGGAGCGAGCAGATGTGTAGATGTGACTGACATTGGGATGATGGGACTAGCACGCAACTGCTTGAATCTGAAAGCTCTTAACTTGGCGTGCTGCGGATTTGTGACGGATGCAGCCATCTCTGCTGTAGCACAGTCTTGCCTGAACCTGGAGAGCTTACAGTTAGAGTCTTGTCATTTGATAACAGAGAAAGGTCTTCAATCGCTTGGGTGTTACTCCAAGCGTCTTCAAGAACTCGATCTTACTGACTGTGATGGCGTTAATGACAGAGGTAAAGAGAAGAAACATGTCAAACTCAAACTCTAAGTGTGTGTTCTTGATCTTACAAGTTATGGTATCTTTGCTTTTCTTGGCTGCAGGGCTTGAGTATATCTCGAAATGTTCGAATCTTCTAAGATTAAAACTTGGCCTCTGCGCAAATATCTCAGACAAGGGAGTGTTTCATATCGGTTCCAAATGTTCGAAGCTTCTAGAACTTGATCTATACCGGTAATTAGCATTCCTTGTACAAACAATGTTTGAGCTATTCTTGATGGAAAGTGTTTTAGTTTTTGATTTTTGAGTACAGCTGTGCTGGTTTTGGAGATGACGGTTTAGCAGCTATATCAAGAGGTTGCAAGAGCTTGAACCGGCTCATTCTATCGTACTGCGGTGAACTAACAGACACAGGGGTTGAGAAAATCCGCCAGCTAGAGCATCTGAGTCACCTTGAACTTCGAGGGATAAAGAATATAACGGGTACTGGTCTTGCTGCAATTGCACGCGGCTGCAGGAAACTAGGTTACTTGGACCTCAAACTATGTGAGAATATCGATGACTCAGGCTTCTGGGCGCTTGCTTACTTCTCAAGAAACCTAACACAGGTAAAAGGACAAGCATTGGTGTGCTAGCTGATCGGTTTGGTTGATGGAAACATGTTTGATTCTTTGTGTGTTTGTGTTTGGTTTGGCAGATAAACTTGTGCAACTGCTCCGTGTCTGATACGGCTCTATGCATGTTGATGAGCAATCTGAGTCGGATTCAAGACGTTGACTTAGTCCACCTGAACCGTGTGACTGTGGAAGGATTTGAGTTTGCTCTAAGAGCATGTTGCAACAGGCTCAAGAAGCTTAAACTTCTAGCACCTCTCAGATTCTTGCTCTCATCTGAATTGCTCGAGGTGCTTCATGCTCGTGGTTGCCGAATTAGATGGGACTGAAGACAAAACATACGATCGTTTCTCGCTTTGGTAGACTGTTGTAGACTTGTAGTGGCTAAAATCACTGGAACTTTGCTAGTAGCATTAAATGTGAATTGAATCCATATATGTAGTTGTCTTATCTTACAACATTGTTTGTGTAGAGGGACTCACATCTCAGAAGTTTTCATCTAAACGTTTTGATGATGTGATTTTGTATTTTTGAGTTTGAAATAAGATTTGTTGGCGTGCATGGCTTGCAATGTCCATGGATAATAAGGGATTTAAGAGTTTAAGGCATATAACAGGGTAAAGAAAGCTAAAAGATCAAATATAACATGAAACATATTTATTCAAAAGGATAAATATCATACCAGTCAATTTGTGTAGTTGTAAAATATAGAATTTTTAATTACCATTTTCTCTCTTTGACCATATATTATATGATTTCTATGTTGATTAAAAGTAAATAAAACTTGAAGGGAATATGATATAGAAAGCTTATAACACAATGCAAATATATATAACTGAGATTTAATGGTGGTAAGTGATAGATATGAAAACTAAGGATGTCCTCAACACTGATATTTCTATATGTTTCTAAATTATTTATTTAGAAAAATACATTATATTATTTGGTTCTCACATTTCACTAAAAATTAATCATCAAAACTAATACTAGTTAATATATTATTTATCAGAACATTTACTGCGTTCACTTATTTTTACAAGTAAAATATGAGTTGCATAAATTTTTTAGAATTGGTTAATTACTTAATTTTAATAGATGGCCCTATTGTTATATTATAATTAAGAGATTTTAAAACAACCATAACATTTTTTCTTGGTGTCAAACTATATCATAGCATATTTTCGTTAGACATAATAATATTATACGATCTATTTTTTAACGTATATAATCTGTATTTACATTCTTTTATATAGGATGAAATGTGCAGTAGTTGATATATTGCATGCGTTTTGGACAGACATAAGGACAGGATGCCACCAAAATATCGTCTGCGCAGATGATGTATAGCAATATGGGTCATGGGATCTGGAGCTTCGGAGATTAGGCTACAACTCATTGGACTTCATCTCCTGTGCAGTGTTCTCGGATTGGTTAATGCAAGAGTCCACGGTTCCTCTACCGCCTAGCCTCTCATGCTAGTATGCTACAACCTATAACATTCGGACAGAAGAAACATGCGCTTTCATGATTGAAAATCTGAAACAGTAACCGCAGTTTTGAAGATCACTGACTGCACAGTCCGTGATATAATTCTGGGCAAAAGACAGAAGAAAACATTCAAAAATCTAATGCAGTCATGGCTGAGATATAAGTAAATCTTATAAAGTTTCACTTAAATGTTTCTGAGTTTCGCCTCTTTTTATTTTATTTTTCGCCTAGGTCAACCCCAGCTAGTTTACAAACCCAGAAACCCTTCTTATAGTTATATCAATTCAGATATATATACAAGGACATGCGTATTGCATTTTTATAGAGCTTCGTAATATTCATTTGATCGATTCAATATAATATGTATATTAGTATATATATGCTTTATGTATGATATGAGGTGTATAGCTATACTTTGAAATAGCAAATTTTTATCATAACATAATGTTACAACGAATCACATATTTTGAAATAAAAATACAGGCAATTGTTATTCATATCATTCTGAGAAAAAAAAAAAGAGAGGACTACATCTAGAGAGACAGATCAGTCCCCCAATCTTTATAATCATTTGTGATGGAATTGCTTTCTTCTAACTTTGGAGTATCTCTTGTGTCACGACTTCCAATGGTCGAAATGAGATCTCTAGTGTAAAACGAACTAGAACGACGAATATTCTGTAGGAAAATGCAAATATTACGATAATCCCGCTCCATCTGTTCGCGCTTCATCTCTTCACGCTTCATCTCTTCGCGTTTCATCTCTTCGCGTTTCATCACCATCTCTTTCTGTGAGCACAAGTTTTGTGGCTTTGTATTGAATTTTTTTTTCTTGTTTTTTTTGTTGTTTCAAAATCAGCAAACTTAAACCCTATAGATTGTGAGAGAATAACTCAAACACATTTTGCTTTTTTATAAGGGTTATTAATATTTATTTTGTTGCCCTGATTTTTCAGTTGCACATTTGATGACAGAAAGACCATGTGTTATTATTTATTTACCTAGTTGAATTAAGCTTTTTGTTCAAAACAGTCTTAATTACGTGTATTTATGGCATAATATTTCTAGGTATTGTCAAATATATTAATGTCCTGAGACTAGACAAAGTTATTTTCAAAATGTAAGGGAACAAATAAGGCCCGATATTAACTTTAGTCCTTGAAAACTATTTGATGTGCTTTTATTGCTTTCACAAAGTCGGTAAATTCCATTATGTCAGCAAATTAATACTCAATAATTGATTACACATCTTTAAAAATGAGTCAAAATTTACATGCATGTAATTCATTGCCAGCGCATAGAAAAAAATACCGGAAAACAATTCTTGTTCCTTAGTAGAAATTGATTTAGGTAATTCAGTAATCCAAAATTTGATTGTTCGTTAAGAAAATGATTTGTTCCCGTGTATAAAAATGTAACTAATATTCAGTTATATATGTTTTTAGTAATTTTGTTAGAAGGTTGAAAACCCTTTAATAAAAAATAATGATAATAATTTTGTTAGAAGGTTTCTGATTTATAACAAGTCACAAAATATTCACTAGACTACATTGAATCGTTTTCATGCAAAGATTACATCGAATCAAATCATATTTATTACACAAACATAAGTTATGAAAAGATAACGTTTCTTACAAGAAAATGATTTCTAGTTAAGAGTAGCTCCAATGGAGAGATGAAGAGGGGATCTAAGAATAAAAAGAAAAAAAATTAAAAGAAATTAAAGAAAGAGAAGGAAAAGTTTCTAATCTTTGAACACATAAGAACTTTTGCTAGTATACTTTGTCTAGATGTCCTTACTTAGATAACTTAGTGACTTAATTTAAATCAAAATTTAACTATTTAATTTAAATACTATTATTTTGTTTTTAAGAACCCATGTTTTATAAATCCACCGATATTTAAATAGGCTGTTATTTTACGTACTTGAGTCATGTGGTTAAAGTCCATCGTTTTTTTTTTTGTAAGATTAAAGTCCATCGTTTTTGATAGCTTCGAAACTCTGTTCTGGTAAGTCCATGAGTTCAAATGTCTAATTAGTCATTATATAACATCCGCCTCCCCCAATAACATAACTTGGGGTTTCGATCGTAAAATTAACACAGTTAGACATACCACCGTGTCCCGATAATGTTTCCATGAACTCAGACGTGTTCCTTTTTTTCTGAAAACACTAATTCGACCATATCCACTATTTCTATTCGCAGTCTTGTACACAGAAAAATGAAAAGGAAAGTGGTGAATATACGGGTTACCCAGTAAAACGGTTTTATACCAAATTCTCCGCATGAGCTTCTATTCTACTCAATACAGAAAGAGAATCGACTAAATACTGACAATCAAACAATCAATCAATGATATCATAAACAATAAGCAATCTTATTATCGATTCTATATGCCATTTCTGCAGGTCTAGATTGCTTAGGTGTCAATCATATTACACAAATAATTGACACCTAAGCAATCTAGTCCTCTAGAATTCGCACATAGAATTGATGATAGGATTTTGTATTTTGAGTTTGAAAAATGTCCATGGATAATAGGGGATCAAGGGTTCAAGGCGTATCACAGGGTTAAGAAGGCTAAAAGTTCAATAACGTGAAACATATTTACTCAAAAGTCATTCTTGTGTTGGTTGTAAAAAAATATAATTTTGTATTACCATCTTCTCTCTTTTTGACCATATATTATATAATTTCTATGTTGATTAACTGATTAAAAGCAAATAAACTTGAAGGAAATATGATGTAGAAAGCTTATAACACAATGCAAGTATATGTAACGGAGAGATATTCAATGATGGTACATATGAAAATCTAATGACGCCCTCAACACTGATATTTCTGTTTATTTTTAAAATATTATTTAGAAAAGATACATAATATTATTTGGTTCTCACATTTCACTACACTTTAATCATCAAAACTAATACTAGTTAATATATAATTTATCAAAATATTTACTGCGTTCACTTATTTTTACAGTCAAATATTATTACTAATCAGCTATACTCCATCTGGTGGTAGTTAGAAGTCTGTCTCTAGCTCTTTGTTCTGGTAGTTAACCAGAGTTTTGAGGATTGGCCCTCGGTCTCCAGTCTCTGCTTGTCGGAGAAGTTTTGATGAACACTTGCCTCATCTTGTTTTGAGGAGCTTTATTCCTCCTGTGCTCATCCTCTTCAGAAGGTTCCCCTGGTGTAAGTTTCTTCGCTCTTCTCTGGATGTTTGTGCTGTTTTTGTTGAGACCTCTCGCTGTATCGTGGCCGGAATCGAAGCATTAAACTTCCGCATGTGTATCTGAGAGTACTCTTGTGGCTTAGTGTTGGTATAAATTTCTTTTGTGAGTCTTGAGTTTCTTGCGCTTGGGAGTTCCTGGAGTTCGATTGATCGGAGTCGGCTTCTCAACTGCTGACCGGGGCAGGGTGGTCCTCCTCCTCCGCTTGGTATACTTGATGAAGTTTCCCTCCGGCTCGCCTCCGTCTTCCTTCTCCGGTGGCTTTTGCTCTTCTAATTGCAGGACTAACCTACGAGTGAAGAGTGTCTGGCCTACTGAAGTTGTAAGTGCTGCCTTCGACATCTAATTAGTTCCTTTTAGCTTTACACATTGTTCACTAGTTGGCAATTGTAGACCTAAATTTGTATCAGAAGTTTTTTTTTTAATCTTTTTGGGGGGGCTTCTTGATACCCCTTTGCTTTGTTAAGCAGACTGATATACAAGTAACATTGTATCAAACTTACATTACAAAAGTAATGAAATTCACATCCCTATCCAAAAAAAAGTGATGGAAAACCTGCAACAGTAACCGCAGTTTTCAATCACATGACTGCACAGAAGAAAACATTCAAAAATCTGATGCCGTCATTGGCCGAGATATGATTAAATCTTATAAAGTTTCCCTTAAATGTTTTTGGATTTCATCTTGCCAACATCAACCCTAGGGGTGGGCGTTCGGGTTCGGTTCGGATCTATTCGGGTTTTGGGTTTTCGGGGTCAAAGATTTCAGCTCCATTCGGGTATTTCTAAATTTCGGTTCGAGTTCGGTTCGGATCTTTGCGGGTTCGGTTTGGGTTCGGTAACCCTTTTAAATTATTTTTAAAATTTATTATATACTTTAAGTTTCTCAAAATCTATAATTAAAATAATTTATTTCAAATAAATTTGAATAACATATGTCAAAATATCTAAACTTATCATATAAATTAGTTTAGTTTGAACATTTGGATAGAGAATCAATAGATTATTTAAATATTTTTGGTGTTTTGAGTATACTTTAGCTATTTTAGAAATTTACTTTTGGACTATTTGTATGTATTTTTAAGTATTTTGGAAAACTTTAAAGTATCTTATATATTTTGGATATTTTTAATATACATTAAATCTAAAAAATTAATATTTTAGGTATATAAATCTATTTTGGATACATTTAAATACCCAAAATACTTCGGTTTGGATCGGGTTCGGTTTCGGTTCTATAAATACCAAAATTTTGAACCCGTTCGGGTTTGGTACTACTTTTTCGATCGGGTTCGATTCGGTTTTTCGGATCCGGATTTTTTGCCCATCCCTAATCAACCCCAGCTAGTTTACAAACTCTTCTCATATTTATATAAAATTCAGATATACATACACGTACATGCATATACATTATTATAGAGCTTAGTAACTTTTTTTGAAACATTCAAAACAAAATAAATGCTTTATGTATATGGTATGATGTGTATATAGCTTATGTACTTTGAAATATAAATTTTTATTATAAAACAATGTTACAACAAAGCACATTATTTAAAATAAAAATGCATAGGCAATTTTTGTTATTATTTTGGAAAAAAGAGGATTACATCTAGAGAGACAGATCAGTCCCCCAATCTTT
Organism: Brassica nigra; assembly: GCA_016432835.1. NCBI lineage: Eukaryota > Viridiplantae > Streptophyta > Magnoliopsida > Brassicales > Brassicaceae > Brassica > Brassica nigra. The sequence continues at coordinate 5,149,039 of CM028247.1, read as the reverse complement.
ATAATCATTTGTGATGGAACTGTTTTCTCCTAAGTTTGGAGTAACATCTCTTGTGTCACGACTTCCAATGGTTGAAATGAGATCTCTTGTGTAAATGTGAGCACTGCCCCGGATGGTTGAAGTAGATGAATTAGAAGGTGGTCCAAGATCCATGACCATACATCCATGCTCAAAACTAAAACGAATGCTCTTTGCTAACTCGGCACGATCTAGTTTGCAACTACCACGACCAAAGAGACTACGACCCTTCGGCGCCATCTCTTCGCGTTTCATCACCATCTCTCTTGTGTGAACACAAGTTTTGTGATTGTGAGAGAATACGCTCAAGCCCACTTTGCTTTTATAAGGGTTATTATTTATTTTATTGCCCTGGTTTTGTAGTTGCACATTTGATGACAGAAAGACCATGTTTTATTTTTTGCTGAAAACGGTCTTCGCGTATTTATGGTATAATATTTCTACGTTTTGTCAAATATATTAATGTCCTGAAACTAGACAAAGTTATTTTCAAACTGTAAGGGAACAAATAAGGTCCGATATTATAATCCTTGAAAACTATGTGATGTGCTTTTATTGCTTTCACAATGTTGGTCAATTTAATTATGTACAGCAAATTAATTCTCAATAATTGATTACACATCTTTAAAAATTAGTCAAATTTTTTAATTATGGTACATGCATGTAATTTATCCCAGCGCATAGGAAAATAAAAATACCGAAAAGCATTCTTGTGCCTTAGTAGAAATTGATTTAGGCAATTCAGTAATCCAGATTTGAATTTTTCGTTAAGAAGCTATTGGTTTGTTCATTAATTAAGAAAAATTAAATGAGTCGTTCGTTAAATGATGATTTGTTCTCGGACATATATCAATAATTTGTCTGTTATGTATTCAATAGTTTTGTTAGAGGGTTTATGATTTATAACAAAAGTCCGAAATTGTTCAGTAACTATATTGAAACATCTTCATGCACAGACTACATTGAATCCAATCATATTTATTTACACAAACACAAATTATATTAAAAAAGACATGTCTTACAAGAAAATGATATATCTCTAATATGAAAAAAAACAAATCTGACACGATTCAACAGAATTTCTTAACAACATATTTTAGCATTTCAAAAAGATCAACCATTAAAAAGTGACCCCTAAATGAATTTCTCAACCATTTAGAAGAATCTCTCAAACAAGAGACTATCTTCTTCTCGTTCATGTTTTTTTTTTCTCTATTATTTTTTGTCATGAGAGACTCCTTGAAATACCCACACCAATGCACATATGCTCTAGCAGTTACTCACCATAGTGATTAAGAGACTTAGAAACATAGTATACCACAATAAATTGGTTTTAAAAATCTACTCGAAGCATCAGAATAAGGCTCATGCACTCATCATTTTTTTGGAGGCGAATGTCTGGGCAAGCCAATTTATACCAGCTTGTGACTCATATTATAACTGGCGCCTTCCTATCGAGTTCCTGATCTTGCGTGTTGCGCGCTCTTGGCAACCCCTTCAAGTTCTTCATGTGTTTTCTCTCCTCTGCATCTCAGTTTCAGTTCTTAATCATGTTTTCTTTCTTGTATTTTGTTGTTGTGTTAGTATTTTCTTTTTCGTTGTTTATTTTCTGCTACTAGTATGTTTCTGTAACTTCTGTCACAAATCTGTGAATGGTAATGCAATCTTAACATGTTTACCAAGAAGAAAAAAAAGGCTCAAAATTTTAAGTACTTGTGTCATGCAAGTACTCAAAGTCCATTGTCTTGATAGCTTCGAAAGTCTGCTCTCATAAATCAATGGATTCAAAAGTGTCATTAGTCATTATCCATTTCCCAACCACCACCATCTTCTTCTCGTCTTCTTCCTCGGTTTTCCCTCTTCACTTTCTCTTCTCTTCTTCTGCTTTTATCTGCGGTTTCCTCTACGTTGTGGGCTTCTTCCCCTTTGTTGCTCGTTTTCTTCCAACGGTTTCAGTTTCTCCAGCTCAACAATGTCTGCTATGTCTCTCGATCAATCAAATTATCAACTTCTTCAGATCTTCACAATGTGTGACTCATATATTTTCTCTCTAGATGTTCCTCATACGAGGAAGACGCTGGTTCCAACTCCGTGATCCCCAACTCTAGCTCATGCTCCTCGTACAGTGTATCTGATCAGGAAGAGACAATGGCTTTGGTGGTGAAATAAACGAAGAAGTTGGAGAAGAAGAAGAAGAGCATTTTGTTGTTGGCAGGCTACGTAGACGATACGGCTGTTAATGATGATTTGAAGAGGTCGACCAAAATTTTTATAGACGATGATCTAGAGGAGCTTAAAGATTGTGTATATCAAGGAGGAGATTCCTGAGTTTTGTAATAATTTACTGGCTCTTTGAGCTTTGTTACTGGATGATTCAGAAGTTTAATGATCAAGATCGTCATGCACCACCATACTTAGCTCGAGAAGAAATCGATGATTGGATCTCCAGTAAATCCTAATTTTCAAAGTTTTAACCCTTTTTGTAGCATTTGAGTTTGTTTCCAGATTTACTATTTAGATGAAATGTGTGAAAAAAAAATTGGGATAATTGCAAGTTCTAACCACAGCAAGGAAAAAAAATATCAATCTCATTACTCAAATCTAAAAACTGCATATATGAACTTAAGCATAAAACAATAAAGCAAAATTATCTCAATTTCAAATATCTATCTGACAAATGATGCAGATAGATATTTTATCATTTCTTGATTATTACAGATTGAGATAAATATTCTTTATTGTTTTAGGGTCTTAGGATTTTATGGTTTACTTTTATATAAGGTTTAAGAATTTGAATGCAGTTTTTAGATTTAATTACTAAGATTGAAAGTTTCTCTTATTTTCCTTGTAATGGAAAGAACTTGCGAGTTCTCAATGAAATAAGAAGACTTAGTTTGGCATTTTAAGACTAAACGAGATCTTAGCGTTACTGTAGCTTCTGCTGCCTACATCAATATCAAAGCAAGGTTGAAATTCTGGTGAAATGTATATTTTCATTTATACTTAGGATGAAACATGTGTAAAAGAAAGCAGAAGAAGTTAAGTTGGCAAAGTTACATCTTAAATCATGAACTGAAGCATTGGTTTATGCAATTGGCTTGGGGGCTGTTATGGAACATAGATTTTTGGAAATTGCCGAAATGATAGAAGACTCATGCATGATATAATATAGAGATGGAAACAAGAGAAAAGAAGAATAAGAAGAATCATATATTGAAAAAAGAAGAAGCAAATCAACCAAACACAATTACATGAAACGAGAGAAGCTACAGACAAAGGAACGTTTAAAACGATATACAATAAAATGAAAAAGAGTCAAACAACCTTCAGAGAGAAGAGTACCACCACCTTCTTCTGCCTCATCATCATTATCATCATCATCATCATCATCATCAATCTCCACAACATTGTCCTCTTCGCTCAGTGGATTCTCATGCCCCAGATTGTTGTTCTCCGTTTCCTGCTCCTTGGACTCCTCAACAGCCACGATAATGCTTTCACAAATTTCGGGTTCGGGTGCGGAAGAGCTTGCAGAAGTCACAACTTGGTTCTCCATTACAAAATATTCTTATTTAGTTTTTTCTTTCGGATTGAGAAGTGAACTTTATCTGTTTGTGCTTTGATTCTGAGAAGTGAGGACGTAATTTATTGAGTAGATAACGTTTCAATTATGGTAGAAAATCTCCAAGGTGTAAGCTTAATTTTAAAATTAGAATTTACTTTGAATTCATATCGCAAAATATAATAACAATTATTTAAGCTAATTAGTCAAAGTAGAATCTTTCAGTGTATGGAATGATGATGATATTCTTCCTCAATTTTATAGAAAGATTTAATCATTTGCATGTACAAAGAAATTACAATAAAATAATTCATTTGATCATTTTATTTTCATAGCAAAGATATTTGTCTATACCACTATGGTTGGTGTGTATGCATCCATCCTGAAACTCAGATATCTTCACGAGTTCTTACAAAGTCAACACTATTACTAATAACTCACTAACTTAATCAAGAAAATATATTTGGATAGCTAGTTTATGTGATTAGTCTCCTATAAATTATGAGATGTACAAAAGAAAGAAGGGTGAATAGTTCATATTTATCAAGTAAATCAACCAAAACACAATTACATGTGAATACAAGAAGAGATACTACAGACAAAAGGAACATTTAAAACGAGATACAATAAAATTAAAAAGAGAAAAACAACATTCAAAGAGAGAGAGATGTGGTGGAAAGAGAGGTATTTAATAGGCAGGATACCTCAAAAATAAAAAACTAAACAATACTCAAAGGGATAAATCCTTGCCCCAGCTTTTAGGGTTCTCTTGGTCTGGCTGATCATCATCATCATCATCATCAATCACCACAACCTCGACCTTCCCTATCTTTGAGGTGAGATCCTGCTCGCTCCGACGATTCCCTTGCGGATACAAATTGCTAGGAAAGTTGGTGGTTCGAGGATGATGAAGAAAAGGAGGAACGTTTCTAGGGAATATCGGGGCATAGGTGGGTCTGGGCCCAAGTCCCCTTGAAGAGGAACCACCGATAAAAGTGTTCCCTGTGAAGAAACGAGTAGGAGTCATGCGAGGAACAACGGTCACGTTCATGCCCCTGGGTCCGCCATTGGATGGTGGGTGAACGCCGCTTCCCCTACGCTTGAAAGGTTCAAGAGTGATCCCAAGATGATTATCATTTGATAAAGCATCTTCTGAATACCCACCAAGGAGCAAGTGTGGCTTGTCTATGTAAGGGTTCAAAAAGGAGAGTCCGGGGAAGTTTTCTTCCATCTCCTTCCGCTTCTTCTCCCACTCACGATCATGCTTGTGCGCGTTCTGGTGACCACCTAGGGCTTGAGTGGTTGAGAACCCTTTACTGCAAAACGTACAAGGGTAGATCTTATTAGATCTCGATGGGTAGATCAGCGTCATCTCTGTTCCTGTTCGGACAGCACTAGATCCGAGACTAGGGTTCTCAATCCTCGTCTCAGACATAGCCTCCTGAGAAGACTCCAGGCTCAGATTGTTGTTGTTGTTGTTCTCCGTTGTCTTCTCGGTGGACTCCTCCACAGCCACGATCACGTCTTTGCTGGTTTCGGGTTGGGGTGAGGAAGAGCTTGCAGAAGACGCAACTGAAGACATAGCTTGGTTCTCCGTAACACGATTATTTTCGTTGTTTTTTTTTTCTTGGATAGAGAAGTGGTGTTTATCTTTTTTATGCTAGATTAGGAGAAGGGAAGACGCTATTTATTGAGAAGATAACCTTAGTGTTCGTTAACAATTATGGTATAGAATCTCAGTTGGTTTTGACCCTCAAAATCTCCAGTGTGTAAAATTAATAATATTAAAACTACTTTGAATTCATGTCTCAAAAGTTATGGTTGGTTCTTCATTCAACTACGTTGCTTTTACTTGTGTAAAAGTAAAACTGTACCAATATGTTTACTTATCGTATTTAACTAGGGCGAATCCTTATTTTTGAAATATATATATATATATATATATATATGGTTGTTTTCTCTAATCACTTTTCCTCTTTAACCATACTCTTTTTGTCGTCATAACTAATGTTTTGTGTGGAATATGTATGAACATAGTTTTTATAAGTCGGTATTTACACTCACTGGTGAATAGTTGTATCTATTCGTGCTTACGTAATACACTACTCTCAATCCATTTGTTTATCTAATCAACTTTTTCTTTAAAAAATGGCATTGCTCTAAAATTAATATGTACCACTATAATTATATAACTCTATGTTTTTTATTCAGATATGTTACAGTTACACGTATTTACGATATGTACTAATGACTAACATCTCAAAATTTTGAAAGTTGATACTATTTTATTATAAAAATACATATAAGTAAGATACTTTTTGAAAAATATCGATGTTTCTATTTCTTATAAATGCATGTTATATTCTGTGTGCATATATATATATATATATATATATATATATATATATATATATATATATATATATATATATATTATTTTTGTTTGCCAGAAAATATATTTAAACTAACAATTAATAAGTTACTGGTCAAAGAAAATATTTAATCATTGCAAATTCAAAGAAATTGAAATGTATATATGGAAAATTAAGTTGGAGATGTATCATAAATATACTTAGACAGCTGTTTCTTATCCTGCTTGACTAAAGACTAAAATTGCTTCTTTGCCATGAGACAAAAATAGTAAAAAAAAAGTGAGATCTTTTTAATAGTTTTCCGGTCGTAATCAACTTTTACTTTCAATGTTCTAATTATGAGAAAATTACCCGAAAAGATTTTGGTCCAAAAAAAAGATACCCAAAAAGGAAAGAAAATGACAAAATGGTGCATGAACCAGAAAGAATAACAGCTATAGTCTTAATATATTATTTTGAATTTCAGATATATATGCATATCCAGGAAATGGACAGCTTGAATACCTTTTACTGTCATTTTTTTCTTAAATAAATCGGACTATAAAACTGTTGGTAAAAAAATATCTAAGATAAAGTCATGAATAATGATTTATTACTTAATAATATGTTGGTTTGTTTTTATCCATCTTTCACTAAAACAAAACACCATTATATGAAATCTTTCTTTTCCGGGGGGGAATATAGAACCATTGTATTTTTCCTTTGCTAAATTATATGTCTGAAAATAGTTAAATCAGAGGTGATACTCCATTAAAACATGTATACAAAGATGAACAATCTAAGTATTGTAAGCTGTACTTACTCCATATGCATATATGTCCAGTTTTATTATTGTACAATTTTGTTCATAATTTTATCTGATACATTGACATTTTTAAAGGCCATGTCTTGCATTGGTTACATTTTATTTTTAGATGTGAGCAAAAGATCTTTAGATAATTTTAGTTTAAGGTATCAATGAATCAATGAATTTAAGTTACAAAAAAAGGTATCAATGAATTAATCCATGTTTAGTAACTCAGAGAGAGAAAAGCCAAAACCACAAACCTAATTTGTCTCTGTATCTCTCGCGCTCTTCAGCCGAACGGCTTTCCCGCCAAACCTCATAAAACAGAGCAAGCAAAACTACAAACCTCTTTATGTATCGGAAACAAAACTTTCATTGTAAATATTTTAAAAATTACAATAAAACTTACACTCCTAAGGAGGCTACGTAAGCTTCGAAAGAGGAGTCTATACAAAAACAATAAATAGTTTTTTAGGAAAATAGAAAATAATATACAAATCAAAAAAAAAAAATTGATAGAAAATGGCATTTGGATCATATGACGATGATTCGAAGAGGAAAAGGAGGTATGCAATGATCTCCATATCTTCTGTTCTTCTCGTTTCAATGGTTGTCGCCGTTACCATCGGCGTTAACGTCAACAATCACGATAACGGAAGTAAAGAAGAGATCACGGCTTCCGTTAAAGCCATCAAGGAAGTCTGCGCGCCAACGGATTACAAGAAGACATGTGAAGACACTCTAAGGAAAGATGCAAAAGACACATCAGACCCGCTGGAGCTTGTGAGAGCAGCGTTTAGCGTGACCATGAAGCAAATAAGTAACGTGGCGAGGAAGTCACAGACTATGATCGAGCTACAAAAGGATCCAAGGACGAAGATGGCTTTGGACCAATGCAAGGAGCTAATGGATTACGCAATAGGCGAGCTTAGTAACTCCTTTGAGGAGTTGGGAAAATTCGAGTTTCACAAGGTGGACGAAGTGTTGATCAAGGTAAAGGTCTGGCTCAGCGCGACGATAAGCCACGAGCAGACGTGTATCGATGGTTTTAAAGGGACAAAAGGTGACGCAGGCGAGACGATCAAGAAGGCATTGAAAACCGCGGTGCAGTTGACACATAACGGGCTTGCGATGGTCACGGAGATGTCGAATTACTTGGGACAGATGCAGTTCACGGAGCTGAATAGTCGCCGGCTGCTGTCTCAAGAGCCTTCGTGGGTGGATGGGCGTGTCCGTAGGCTCTTGACCGCTCCATTGTCTGAGGTCAAACCAGACATGGTGGTGGCTCAGGACGGGAGTGGTCAGTACAAGACGATCAGCGAGGCAATGCAAAATGTCCCCAAGAACAAGAATGTGACTTTCGTGGTTCACATTAAGACCGGAGTCTATAAAGAGTTTGTTCAAGTGGAAAGAACCATGCCGGATCTGGTTTTCATCGGTGATGGGCCTGATAAAACTGTCATTACCGGCGAGAAAAGTTTCCAGGACGGTATTACCACCTACCGTACAGCCACCGTTGGTAATGATTCTTATGATATCTCTCGTACCTTGGTTTTCTTATCAGAAAAATACATATAAATAGCATTAAATATATAAAAATTATTCAAAAAATAAAATACAACATAGAAAATCTTGAAAATAACAGTTATATTTGGATTTATGATTTATTGATTAGAGTTTAGGGTTTATTATTTAGAGGGTGGAATTAAGATTAAGATTTAGAATCTAGAGTTTAGATTATTTTTTTCATTAATAAATGTTATTTTGATGATCTTTCTATTTGAATGTTATTTTGTGACAAAAAAAGAATTAAAACAACAACTACAAGATTTACACTTCTTATTATTTACCGATATATATATATGACGAATGAGCCATGCAGCAATCATTGGAGACCGTTTCATTGCAAAGAACATGGGTTTCCGGAACACGGCCGGGGCGGCAAAACATCAAGCGGTTGGAATCAGGGTTCTTTCAGACCAATCCATATTCTACAACTGTAGATTCGATGGTTACCAAGACACACTCTACGCACATTCCCACCGTCAGTTTTACCGGGACTGTACCATCTCAGGCACAATAGATTTCCTCTTTGGAGACGCAGCCGCTGTGTTCCAGAACTGTACATTATTAGTGAGGAAGCCACTACCAGACCAGGCATGTCCCATTACCGCACACGGACGCGAAGATCCGAAAGAAACAACAGGATTCGTGCTACAAGGGTGTACTATTGCTGGCGAAGCGGATTACTTGGCGGTCAAGGAAACTAGCAAAGCTTATCTTGGAAGACCGTGGAAAGCGTATTCAAAAACTATCATCATGGACACGTTTATACCTGATTTTATTGCGGCCGAAGGATGGCAGCAGTGGCAAGGAAACTTCGGTATTGACACGTTGTTTTATTCGGAGGCCCGGAACACTGGGCCGGGTGCAGCTTTGACGGGCCGGGTTACTTGGCCGGGAATCAAGAAGTTGAGTGATGAAGAGATTCTTGGATACACTCCAGCTAAGTACATCCAAGGTGATGGGTGGATTCCGGGTAAAGGTGTACCGTACACCCCCGGTCTTTTCGCCGGAAACGGTTCACCAACCGTTGCCGCTTCCTCTAATTCTACAACTACCGGTCCAACCGCACCAGGGTTAACAAATTCTACCGGTAATGTAACCGGTTCCAGTTCGAACACGACAGGACCAGGTCCAGCTGCTGCTCCAGGAGTCTCCGCCGTCACTAATAGCAGTGGCTTAGGGTCACCTTCAGCATCACCATCAGCTTCTCCTTCAGCTACTCCCTCGGCTAATCCTTCAGCTTCACCATCAGCTTCTCCACCGGCTACTCCTTCAGCTTCACCGTCAGCTTCTCCATCAGCTACTCCACCTTCGGCTTCACCTTCGATTTCACCATCGGCTTCTAATGTGTCTACCTAGAGGTCGTGTCTGTAAATATTTTTGACAAACCTTGAGGATTTTGTAAATGATTGATAGCTGTGTAAATTCATGTTAATGTCTTCCGGTATATATGCTGTTATTAATTAATTTTTAAAAAAAAAATTAGCACATCTTGTACATGAATCATTTGGATGTTATTTTCTGGACATGTTTCAAGATATCATATTGATTTTCTTACTAATCAAAAACAGTTTAGTTAGCAATGTAGCAATTAAGTAGAGCTTTACAACACTTTCAAAAAGAAAAATTGTTTCAGGGTTGGGCCAGACAGGAGAGTTTGGGCCGATACGTCTTTGACTAGATCCGGCTCGTACCTTGTAAGCGAGAATTCTGAAATTGCATATAGCTCCTCATTCTTCTAAAAGCTTATATAAAGCATCATTTAAGTCTTTTTAACACAATGAAGCCCACTAATGTTTCCAAATATATAACTTTTCTTACACAATTTGACCAAAACCCTTAAGATCTAATTTTCCTCCGAAACAATGGCGGCTTCATCGTCTTCCTCCTCCTCCTCAGACGTGTCCTCCGATTCGTCAGACTCTAATCGCCGCCGCAAGGATCGCCGTCGCCGCCGTAGAAGCGATCGGGACAAGGACTCGCTCAAGGTACGGAAGAAGAGCCGGTCCAGCTCGAAACGACGTCGTAAGCGCCAGCACTCTTCCGATTCCTCTGATTCTTCTTACTCCGATTCCTCCAGGTTTGTGGGTTTCTTAGTAAACATTGTATTAACTATCTCTCGTTAGAGAAACACGATTGAAAAACCTCAACTTGGCGATTATTTGCGTTTTTTTTTGCTGAAGTGAGAGCTCAGAGAGTGAGCATGAGAGGTCACGAAGGCACAAGAAACATGACAAGCCAAAGAAGGTTACTTGTTCACTCACATCCATCAGTCATGCGATGTCTCTCTCATGATTTTTCAGCTTGAAATTGCTATTTATGTGTACAGGCAAAAGATAAGGAGCGAAGCAAGAGTCATCGTCATAAACGACATAAGAACAGAGACAGAAAGGTGTGAGCTTTTGTCTAATTACGACATTCGCTTTATACAAACTCTTTATTTTGCCTCAGATGAAAATTTCATAAAGATGACAAGTTACTTATAATACTTCTTTGCCTTTTCTCTGTGGCCTCTTCGAACTTGGAGCTGGGGTTGGTGACGTGATAAACCTGGGACATTGTTGGTTTTTTTTCCTTTTTGGTCTTGGCGATGTGAGTGTTGTATAGAATGGGGAAGGAGAAGGAAGCAGTGGGCCTGTTAAGCTATCCAAGGTAACTAATACTAACATACCATAAAGATCTAAACTTTGCATCAAGTAGTTCTCTGCTTCCTAGCTGTGAGTTTCACCGTGACGCCTCTATTCTGTAATTCAGTTTTTGGGTCGAGACAAGGACGATGGTGAGCGTAGAAGTGCTGTCTCTGGGAAAAAGGTTAGTCAAAACTCTCTATCTTTTGGGTTGTTTGACAGCAAGATTTCTTTTGTTGCCATATCACATACTTCTTTGTTTGGGCTACAGATTATGCTGAAGGTTGACAAGTCCAAAGAGGACAAAGCTGCAGAGAGCAAGAGAAACGAATTGCTTAAGTTCTTGAATGCAAGTTTCGACTAGTTTTATTCGAAACACCAAAAATGTACCAGACCCTCTTTGATCAGATTCTAGGTCTGTTGATTATGATTTTCGTTATGTTTATCCTTTTATCATGAAATTGAGTTTTGATATTACAGCATATTGGATTTGGTTTTCGTTTAATTTCCATCTTGTTGTTTGGTCTTGAAAATCTTGTGTTTTCGCACATTGTTCTTCTTGGAAACCCGAGAAATGGTTTCTGAGATTTTATCGGTGCGTATATCAAAGACCAATTCCAACTTCCAAGGATCAGTATTGAACTTTTGAAACACCTCCTCTTACCATGGAGCTGTGTTCTAGTGTCTTTGGAGTACATGCACTTCTGCTAAGAAACCTTGGTGTGTTCTTATTATACAAGATTCATTACGATTATTCGTTAGCCTATCATTTCTGTAATAAGCTCATTATCAGCCTCGTTACCTTGTAGAAGAGTCCTAGAAAGTAATCATATAAATATGAATCTTGTTTGCTCCTTAATTATTATGGATACACTGGGAACCACTACGGATTCACTTGGAATAACTTCATCCAGTAGCTTTTTCTTATTCACAGTAATTTGATAGAGACATTTGGTTATACAGTCACATAGTTTACGAATTGTAACACTGAGGTCTCATTAAAACAATGCAAAGGTGGGGTTCTACTTAATTGATAATATAGTACTCCCATGGTCATTAGACAAAGCTCAAGCGAGATTGTTAGCAGTAAATTCTCAAAAGGGTATTACGCAAAACATTTAACTGTCGTTTACAACAGAAAGATAACTTAAAACAATGTCTGATAATAGGCAAAGAAGTACCTCTACCAAAACTTAGATCATGAAAGCAAACCACAACGGAACAGCAAAGAGATCTCTTAGACCTTGAATCCACGACTCTTTCGCTTTCCTCTAGCTTTCTCAAACTTCCTTCCCTTAGACCTAACATAGGGCTTGGAGTGGCTGTGAGGCACACCAGGAGCAGGTCCAAAGTGCTTCACTGCTTCACGAGAGTTCTTTGGTCCTCTGAGGAGAACCTGTCAACAACACATCAACATAAGCTCATCAACCTCGTATAAAACTAATAAATACAAAGCCATTGGGGTGATTCATTTTCAAATTGTGACTCACCGTATTCTGTCCCAATGGAGCAATGAGAGCAAGCTGATCAAAAGTTAAGCACTCTCCACCAGCTTTCTCAATCCTAGCCCTAGCCCTCTCGGTAAACCTCAAGGCAGTAACCTTCATGGCAGGAATCTCATGCACTCTCAAATCATCAGTGATTGTCCCAACCAACACAGCAATCTTACCATCCTAAATTCAGAGAAAAAAACAAATCATTTAAGCCAATCCTAAATAAGCAATACAGAGAACTATAGAGAGGGACTCAAAGGAAACACGAACCTTGCCATTCATGAATTCCACGAGCTTGGAGAGTGACAGAGGAGCTTTGTTGACTTTGCTCATAAAAAGCCTCTTAAGGATCACAGCATCGAACTTGCTGCCGGTTCTCCTTACCAAAAACCGGTATAGCTGCACAAGGAGAAAAATCACATTAAACCAATCTACCCATACCATTAATCCTATTGATTCATCGACATTTAACAAACAAAGAGAATCGTAGCACATCCATTTCAATACCTTGACGAGAAGCTTGAGGTAGACATCATCGGACTTTGGAGCAGTCCTTTTGGTCTTCTTGCTCTTACCTCCCGCGATAAGATCGATACCCTACAACAACAACGACACGACCCATGAATCAGCATTGAGAGCAAGTGAAACAGAATCAACACTCACACTACGCAGAAACCTCAATCCAAGCTATCGTGTAAATCGATTAACTAATGAGCACCACACACACTAAATCTACAATATGAGATTCCACTATCGAAACGCACAAACCCTAAGGAGGTAATCAATAATAAGGTAAAAGCACCAGATCGAGCTCAGAAAAATGGATATATACTTCATTAGATAATATGAAACTCAGAAAAGAAGATTGAGCGACGGAGATCAGAGTGTACCATGGTTTGTGCTGTCGACGAGAGGAAGACGAAAATGAAGCTAGGGTTTATGAATTTATAGGAGGAAGCTCTCTCGCATTTTAGGTTTCATGACTTCATCTTTGCTTTTAGGCACTATGGGCCCAACCCACAAGCCCATTTAGTTAAACATCCTTCCTCTTCATGAATAGATCTTTTTGCCAATATATTCTTTTTTCTTTTAAATGCTAGATGTTAGATGTAGTATCCATTTAAAAGAATCACATAAAAATAGTTTACTGAAAATGGATATGATTTTCAATAATATAGAAATAGCGTGAGCGAGGAAAAATAAATTTTCATATCTCAATGGAATATATATTTGTTGGACTTGCTTACATTGCCGTCAATGGAAGCTATCGGATTATGTATGACCAAACCAGATAACAACAAATAGAGATTACTAACAGTTAGTGGAAATTTTGTTTTCATAATTATCTTATACACGTCAGACGATTGTTTTATGCACCTAGTGTTGGTAAGCCTGTCCATTCAGCGATCTAGTGGGAAATTTTATGAAGGCAACAGCTAATACATACTTTTATACTATTAAGTTATGTCGGAAGTAGGGTTTGTTGTGTACAACGAATCGTGACGTGAGTAGAGTAAAATAAGGGTTATGATTAGTTTGGTATGGAGAAGATCTAGATCAAGCAAACAAAAAGTTACCTGGCTATCAAGTATCGAGACAGAGTTCCGTGGAGTCTGTGAGTGCACTTCACGCTATGAGCTTCAATGACATTACTCACTGAGATTGGAAAACTAGGTTGACCCACGTGCTATTTGTTCTCAATCGCCACCACAATCCATCCAGCACACAGCTTTGCCTTAGATAGTTTCAGGGAACTTTTTGTCCTAAAGGTTCTTTTGATGTATCCATTTTAAATCACGCTGGATTCATTTAACATCAATGTAATCATTATTAAACTTAAGAATTTCTAAACTTAAGAATTTAAATCCCTAGTGTGTTTTAAAATTTTCTCAACTGTTTGATCCACTCATGCCCTTTATATGTCACACTACTTCTCATCATACTTGTATGTAGGATTTCTAGCATAATCTTTCTAGATAATAGTTTCTTCATCCCATCTGAAACCGAATCTCATTTTATATAAAAAATAAACAAAATTACATTAGATGTTGATACAATATTGTAACTTTTCTCTCCATAATAGAACAGTCTACAGTATGCCCAAACTTCATATTCACAGCCACCCTTGATTAAAAAAATCAACCATTTGCAGAAGTTCGGGGTGTGTCATAACTTTCTATAAGTCAAAGTTGATTTCCCAAATGCTTTTAAAAGTTTTGGATTTTTTTTCAATTTTCCCGTATTATAATCATTCTTTCGGATTGTTCTGTTCTTATCTTCTCTCTACCACTTTCCTCCTCTGAATATTTAAAAAGACAAAAAAATACATTTATTCTGAGCTCTCTCATCGTTTGACCCCTAAACTCATCGATTGCATGTTTCCCACATTCTTTCCCGGGAAAATTCAAAGGAGAAAAGCCCTTTGATTTCTCCGATTGAACACGACGCCTGCTTCTGGGCAAAACCCTTGTTATCAATTTTTTTTGGATTCTGGTGAGAAGACGATGATGGCGAGCATGGAAGGGATGGTGGAGAAAGGGGTGTTGGATGATATCATCAGGAGATTGCTGGAAGGTAAAGGAGGCAAACAGGTTCAGCTATCGGAGAGCGAGATTCGTCAACTCTGCTTCAACGCACGTCAAATCTTCCTCTCTCAGCCCAATCTCCTCGAGCTCCATGCCCCTATTCGCATCTGCGGTAATCTCCTCATCTAAATTAGCAAACTTTAGTGTTTCTCTGTGAAAATTTGAGCATCTGGGTATTGTAATCTCTCTCTGTTATCACCGATTCATGATGAAATTGCATAGTTAGGGGTGAAAGTTCCAAATTTTAGGGTTTCTCTGTGAATTTGAGCATCTGGGTATTGTATTCGATCTATCTCTCATCATCTTCCATGATGAAATTGCATAGTTGGGAGTGAAAGTACCAAACTTTGGGGGTTTTATTTGAATTTGAGCATCTGGGTATTGTAGTTTCTCCTGTGTAACATTTTCTTTGGGTTTTGGGGGGAGCTCAGGTGATATCCATGGCCAGTATCAAGATCTTCTAAGGCTATTCGAACACGGAGGCTACCCTCCTTCGGCTAACTTCCTCTTCCTCGGCGACTACGTTGACAGAGGCAAGCAAAGTCTCGAGACCATATGTTTGCTTCTCGCTTACAAGATTCGTTACCCATCGAAGATATTCCTCTTGAGAGGCAACCACGAGGACGCTAAGATCAACAGGATTTACGGATTCTACGACGAGTGCAAACGGAGATTCAACGTACGCCTGTGGAAGATATTTACTGATTGTTTCAACTGTTTGCCCGTAGCTGCACTCATCGACGACAAGATCTTGTGTATGCACGGTGGCTTGTCACC
Organism: Brassica nigra; assembly: GCA_016432835.1. Classification (NCBI taxonomy): domain Eukaryota; kingdom Viridiplantae; phylum Streptophyta; class Magnoliopsida; order Brassicales; family Brassicaceae; genus Brassica; species Brassica nigra. The sequence goes on along the minus strand of CM028247.1, from coordinate 5,133,252 downwards.
GGAGTTGGACAATTTGAATCAGATACGGGAGATTCAGAGGCCTACGGAGATTCCAGACAGTGGTCTTCTTTGTGATTTGCTTTGGTCTGATCCTGATCAGAAGACTGAAGGGTGGGCAGATAGTGATCGAGGCATTTCTTGTACTTTTGGAGCTGATAAAGTCGCTGAGTTTTTGGATAAGAATGATCTTGACCTCATTTGCCGAGGCCACCAGGTAAAACAAACAGAACTAGAACCTGTGTTGAGATTAGCTTTTGGTCGTAAAGTTAGAGACTTTATGAGAACTTGCTCCACTATATTGAGACATGTGTGATGGTTTTTTTGTGTTGCAGGTAGTGGAAGATGGGTACGAGTTTTTCGCAAAAAGGAGATTAGTCACGATATTCTCTGCTCCAAACTATGGTGGGGAGTTTGACAACGCTGGTGCATTATTGAGTGTGGACGAATCTCTTGTTTGTTCTTTTGAGATTATGAAACCAGCCACAGCTTCTAGCAGCGGTCATCCTCTCAAGAAGGTTTGTTTCTACTAATAACACCATTCTTCAGCTAAAACTTGTAATTTGAAATCTGCAACAAAAAACATTAGGTTTCAATGTGAGATCTTAGTATGTACTTGAAGTCCCCATTCTTAAGCAGTAGGAGAATCATTGTGATTTTGTTAGGCCATGAAAAGTTTTGTTTTTTTTTTTGGTCACATGTTTCATGGTTTACGTACACCTAATATGTCCTCTCTTTATCAGGTACCGAAAATGGGGAAGTCTTAGTCTTCTCTCTCAAGATAACGATTCCTTAGCTCAAGCTAGGCTCCAGATACGGACTTCCACTATAACTGTGTTTGTATCTTCAGTTATGGGTTGAAATCAGTGAAGACTCCCAAGGGTCCTTGATCATATTACCAAACTTCTGTAAAAAAAAAAAGAGTGGTTTTCTGTGTATAGATGCAGAGTACTCTGTCTCTGGAGATTTGTACCTCCTTGATAGTTCTTTTCTTTCTTCTTTTAACCCTTTTAGTTTAAGTTGTCTCTCGTAGATTTTCAGCTCTTGCTCGTTTCTTTTTCTTGTTCTACAAACCCTTTTGCAAATCATCAATGTACAACGTTTTCTTCCATTTCAAGCTCTACTGTTCTTCTGAGAGTAACAATAAAAACAGTAAAAGTAACACAGTACTTCTCGCATTTGACAACACTTTACTTGAGATAAGAAGATTCGACTTTGATAACAGTTAAGCTAATGCAACTACTGCAGTAAAATATCCTGCCGTAAGCTTCACTCAGCTTGTTCATTTATCAACTTTGAACTACTCTTCTATGTATAGCTGCACTGTATGAATTCCCATTTGCCTTCCCTCCCAATCGTCTAGCAGCTCTCTGGACTGCAGCCAGCCTCTGCTTCTGATTCCGGTTATTCCATTGCCTTTGAAACCTAAAAGCAAGCGTTAGTACCCATGAGGTGTGCTTACTTTAGAGAGAAGAGAGAAAGGAGAAGAAACCTGATCAAGAACATTCCTGCTACAAGAAATGATACTCCCAACGAAACCTTCTGAATCGTTGTCATTACGCGGACCCATTGCAAAAGATCTTTAAAACATGATAAAGTCTCAGTCTTCAAAGGTTTGGTCTTCTTCTTTTTCGAGACTCTCGGCCGTGACTCCACACTTGATTCTAGACTTGCTTTGCTTCCATAACACGGTTTTTCTCTAGAATCATCATTTCTCTGAACGGAAAAACCAGCTGCTTCGCAGAACGATGTGCCATTAGACTCCCAGTTTGAGGTTTTAACGCAGATGATGTCGTTTACTCCACAGGGGCCAATCATCTAAGCACATACGTTAAAAAAAAACATAAGCTCCCACAAACCATTTGATCACTTTTCCTTCGGATTTGCTTACCTGTGTAAGTGCATTACTGGCGAAGTATGCGTCTTTGCAAGCTTCAAAGACTTTGTCACAGAACGAAGCGCAAATGCAAGGAGGACCTGGTTGAATTCCAACGTTCGGATTACAGACTGAACACTCCAATAGCTCGAACAGATGCAGACAATCTTGGCTCGCTTCTCCGAAAGTAGCCAAGTTTCTTACAGCTACAAAAGCAGAGTTGGTCTGAGCAGGAGAGCAACAAGTCCTTTTACGAAACACCTGGCACAGAGTTAGATCCTTTGATCCTCCTCTACCAACGGATTTAGGAGGCTTTCCTTCTGATTCATATGGCGGAAATCGCCCTCCTTTAGAAACGCATACTCCTTTCGAATCCGGTTTCAGTGCACCTGAAAGACATTACCAATTCATTCTTAAGCAAGTACCAACCCTCAAAAAACAGAGCATTTCAATTCAAAATGATTAGTATTATATTGCAAAGAGTTTCATTTCTTTTCATGAACAGGACAATCTCAAGATGAAGCTAGCAAACCACTGAACCCACATGACCAAACAACAAACTGAGGAACAAAACTGCAAAACTCTGTTTCTAACCAATCTGGTTTGCAACAGACGAGTCAAGATGATTCAGACGACGAAAAACAAAAAAAAAAGTTGACACTTTGAGTGATAGAATCCGATAGCTACGATACCCATTTTCTGGAATCTAACCAACAGATCTTACGTGATGTGAACAAGAAGAAGAACCCTAAGCTTTTGGTACTAACCAGATGAGAAGGAGATCAATAGAAACAGGATCGGACTCTGAACCAGAAACACCTTCTTCGTTAAACATCTTCCCATCTTTCCCGATTGATCTAAAAGGTCGTAACAAATGATGAAACACGACCGAAGAAGACGAGAGTTACTCGTGACTTAAGTTCAACAAAGTGAAGACAATTACGGGTGGACCCGAATACCCGATTGTAAAGACTCCGTCTAATTTGGTTTTGGAATAAAAGAATCTCTCTCTCTTGTTATTATTTCAATAGACAAAGTTTATAACATTCATTCTCTTTAGAACAAGACCACAACACGGCCAACATCTGATCTCAATCTGTCTGAAAAGCCGACAAGACAACGATGTTCGAAATTAACAACATTGAAATTGATTTGGTTTCATGGGATTGTTTGTTGAAATAATCCTCAAAGTAATTTGACACCAGCTTCCCTGACGGAATCGACCACGGCCTTGACTTTACCATGGTACCTCTGCTCTTTCTTCATGTGGATAGTAACAGCTGGGATATCTTTCATCAGGAGTCTTTCCCCAAGGATTTTACCAATCTTGGAAGCAGCAGCCACGTCCCGTGTGACACTCATTGTTTCCCTCAATGCTTTCTCCTGTGAGCTCGCTGAGCAAGCCACCGTGGCTGTCGGTGAGTGGATGACTTGGGCGTGAACAAACTTGTTCGTGAAGTGCATCTTCAGGACGTAAGGTTTGAGGTAGTCGAAGAGACGTGGTGGTCTCACTGCCGGTGGAATCACCATCTTTCTCTCTTACTCTATAAAAGTTTAGCTGTGAGGAGAAACAAAGTGTTAACACTTCAAAGAGATAGAATCTACACATTTAGAGAGATTTTGTAAGAACTAAGAAGTAAACTATAACTTTCACTAGTCATCCATCAACACAGCCTATGACCAAGATGAAAGTAATTATAACTCTTCACGTATAACTCATATAATCAGACAAAGACTATGTGTGATGTGACCCTCCTGGATTTATATAACTCGACTGCTTGTAGAACCAAAACCAAACATCAAAGATCCTATGTTTTTGATCTCCATCGATAACCAAACAACAAGCATTTGACTTTCTTTCAGACATTTCATCAAACAGTTGGTGGGTATCAATTTGTGACTTAAACCATGATCATTAACAACCGTCTAAACACTCATGTGACGGAATTAATCAAGCCTTAAAATTTCCTATTGCTACTACTTAAACAGATCACCCAGCTAAAAGAAAATCGAAAACTTTGATAAGATGAAAACTTAAATCCAGTGAGCAATGTGTTTCAGATTCTCAATGTTGAAGATCAAGCCTAGTAGTCCTAGAAAAATAATCTGCCGTAAGAACAGCTAAGTAAATTCTAGAAAATCAACCTAGATTTCGCGTACCTGGAAAATAGAAAGCGGCGGAGCCTGACGGCGAAGGAGAGATTTGAAATGAAATGCCGACGATGATGACGGGTGAAAAACCCCCAGGACGATAAATTGGGTTTTAATCAAACAAAAGTAGTGGGCCCATCATTGGCCCAATTAGACTTGAAATGTGGGTAGTGAGACATTGTTTCTCTCTAATTTGGGTTGAGCTCATATGCAAAATATGACTGTTTCCAGTATGTGATATATTATTTTATAGTATTTTTGATTTTTTCTTTTACGACAAAAGGTTAAAGTAATTTTGATTATCTTCACAATAACCTATCATAATACATTTCAAATTTAACTACTCAAATAAATAATTCTGACATGATTACATATGCTTACTAGCTTATGGCATGTCTCTATTAAGCTAAATCAACCACATAACAAACAAACCAGACTTCATCGTGGGTCGTTTGCCTGTTGTTGGTCACAAACTCTTCTTTTTATGCTACCTCAATGTACTTTTGATTTCATTATATCTTCAACAAACTGTATAATTAACAAATTTTCTTTATTTTAGGACGCCATTTTCCATGCCTTCGAAATAGATTAAAAAGGAAAAATTGATCCGTATAATCTATACAGAGGATCAGATCAATGTGGGGTTATACAATCTGTATTAAAGAAAGGGAGCAACGGTTTTGTTCGTAAAGATTTTGCATTCTGAATATATTTTTTATAAAAATATTATACTACAACATTTCGTTACGAAGCTGTGCGCTCCACTCCAGTGTGCTTTTTTCTGTCCCCGCAAGTACGTGACAATATTTACTTGCGCAATTTTAACTGTTACTCTCATCTTATTTTTCTCATTTATTAAACTGTTACTGAGGAAAGAGACAGAAGTAGGAGTTAATGGCAGTGAGAGTGAAAGTCCCCCGCTTTCTAAGGAAACTCTACCTCAGCAACCTTTCTTCTTTTTACCCTACACACATTTACACGCTTTCATACATTTTCATAACAGTGACGTAAACAAATCAGTGTCTTTTTGCTTTTTTTTTTGTCAAAGTCTTTTTGCTAAGTGACTAGACTATCAGTTAGCTCTTTTCCAATAAATTAAAACAAGATTTACTGAATCTCTACATATACATAAGAAATCAAAATTTGTCTGTCAGAGAGTTAACAGCAGTCTTGAAACCTGAATATCCCGATGTCCATATTATTAAGCAGAATAGTTATTTTATGACATCATCAGTAGTTTGGGAGAGATTAAAACACGCATTTTTATTTATCACAGTTTCAATATCTTCCACGGAATTTCATTTAGTTCAATATCTTCTTTTACCATGCCATTGCCTAGTGTAGAAGCAAAGTATAGAAACATGTAATGTATATATAGATATCGATGCACTGCAATATCACATATATCCACGCGCATTGCCAAGAAAAATGACACAAAATTGGAGTAACTATCAATGTTGACTTCGAGTCGTTCTCATGTATCCACGATATATAGATCAAGACATAGTAAATGTAAGTATGTAGTAGTCCAGTAAATATGAACTCGGATCGCTTGTGGTATTGCATAGTCGGGAGGGGGAGAGACACGTGTTGGAGTAGTAGAACACGTGCGAATATATGATCAACATGCTGTTTGATCTCATTCGATCGCACGTGCCCTGCTTCTCCAGCAAGTGTTACTCACCCATTACATTCACTTAGGTTTAACTCCTTGCAATAGTTGAGGAGAAAGATAGAGAGTTTTGCTTGTGTAGAAGAAGAAAGTTAAGAATATAGAATACAACTTGAGAGTGAGGAGGCAGGTACTTCTGCTTGCTCGTTTATGTGCATATATAGTGGGTTTGAAGTGTTTGATAAAACAAGGCAGAAGTCTAAAATAAGATAAATTCGGAAATTGAAAAAGTATTGAACTAAAAAAAATTGGAGTGGAGTTAAAGTGATTGAGTCTTGGAGTGGGATTACTTTAAATGTGGATAAGAAGTAAAATGGCAATCATGTCACCAAGTCTTTCATTACTTTAAATGATTCTTTGCTTTCTCAAAATTATTTCAGAGAGATGAATATACAACACGCATGTCTGCATAGATACGTAAAACGAGACTCGTAGTTAATAACTACTATATAGTAGATTTATTTCCAACCTTTGGTCATTATTGGAGGATCAAATAAAAATAAATACAAATTGATTAGCACACTGAAAGAGACCAACTAAATACGAATGGATTAGCATAGTGAAAGAGACCAACTAAATACAAATTGATTAGCATAAATAAACAGAATTGACGTCTGACCATGATAGGAGGATAAGATAATCGATTTACAATTGGACAACATTGAGTAGCTTCTTTTAGCAGAAAAAAAAAACATGGAGTAGCTTGTGAGAATAGTAATAATATATTAAACATTGTTAATAAATTATGAAATAGTAGTTTATTACGCAATGCATGTAATAGAGACAGACAGTAAATATAGGTGACGAGCTTGGGTCAGCTTATGTCTACTTCCTGCCGCCGAATCCAAGTTCAAGCCTCACTATTTTATCCCAGTTTTTTACTTTATCTTGACGTCACCACAAATATAGTTATCAACCAAATTATTATTGCGTACTTACTAAACTAGGAGTTCAAGATCTTAACTATTTGAACTTTCCGTGCATATCTACATACTAAATTATGGTCATATCGACACAACAAGGTTCAATCGAACCCTTGTCCAAAAATGCAGTGATTAGAAACGTAGGGCACGATTAAGTGTAAGAATCTTCACTAAAATGCATGCTATATTCACATTGAATATGATCTAATGAATACTATATATCCAATTAATTAAAAGTTGCGCACCTGCCTTGTTGATTTGCATCGAATATAACTCTTCTGGCGAGTGAAGCGTCCGACTAATCTCGGAATGACAAAGTACATGTAAATCCCATTGCTAATAACACATTCGATTAAAACCAAGTAGTATTTGCAGGTTTTCTTTTCCACGCTATAAAATTAAAAAACATTATAAGTTTTCCAGTAACGTAATAATTAGTAGGTATGCATAGTCAAAATTACGTGTGGTTGACTTTCTCCAATACGAAATCGCATAATTGATCGTTGTTTAGAATTTGATTTGAAATGGGAAAGAAATGTAAGAAAAGTTTATAGAAAAGAAGAAATAGGATGGTGAAGAGAAGTGAGAGATGATGGTGTAGTGATGGAGACAGTAACACAGAGAAGAATGGGTTGCGTGTTCCTCGCGAGTTTCTTTCCCTTTTCCTTTTTCTTACCTCGGAATTAAATAGAACAAATTCACCACTATAGTCCATAGATAGCGAGACAGAAACTTTTTGGCTTGAAGAGTTCCAATGCAATTCTTTTAATCATTTTATTGTATTCCTCTTTGCCCATTATTAACAAAACTAAAACAAACCGTTATATGATCTATGTATTTTGTAATATTGATAAATCTGTAGCCAATATTCAATGGGATGCATGCGATAATATATGTGATGTAAAAAAAGTCATTCCTCACCAAAGTTCCTCCCATAATCTCCATTAAGCTAAACGGGGAAAATCCACATATATTCATTGTTGAAAAAAGTGTTGAGAGTTTGACTTTTTTTTTTCTTTTACTAATTTGAAAACTTGTTATTATGTTTAAATTAAGTACAAATCTATCTTAATCTGCGGTACAAAAGGAACTTGTGCAAATTCTTATTAGGTCAAGTTAGATTAAAAATCAGTTAAAGAAAATCATACTTGGTCAATTCAATCATTGTTACCTGTTTGAAAGCATATGAGCATCGAATCTTAGACGATATATATTCATGACATGTGAAAAAGAAATAGAAAAAATATTTGTATAAATAAAAGATTTCATCTTTTTAACAAAAAGAAAAAGGAAAAAGGGTGGAGGATTCTGCAGTTCAGTGTCACTTACTTCTGACGAAATTGAAGTGAATCGTTCCCCCATGTTTTATGGGTTTGGATTTCCCCTCTGACGTCATTTGCTTCTCTCTCTCTCATTTCAATAATTAAATTTTTATTTACATATCTCTCTCTCTCGCACCTAAGGATGTCACATGGGCGGGTGATTAATGGTTATTTCGGGTACAATCCTTTGCATTTTACCAACTGAATATGTGTAGCAAGCCAAAAATATAAGGTGTTTAAGAGAGTTGAATTTTTTTCTTTTTAGATTAAAATTTTATACCAACGACCCGAAAACAGGGATAATAGTTTCGATTACAAGACCGGTTCGGACAAAATTACCCAGACCCAAAATTTTCTATCTAGTTTCGCTTAATCCATGTCTCCGGTCTCTTCCACTAAATAAAATCCTACATCTTTTTAGATACAAGTAATTTATAGTTGAATTATTTTTCATTTATAGTTTTAATGGTATTTTAGGTAAAAGTAACCTTTTAAAATATTTGTGTGTTTTTTTTTTTGATCAAAATATTGTGTGTTTCATCTAAAACATGTTAAACAATATTCAAGTGAATAACTGAATCAACCATGTATCATATTTATATTCTGAGAGAATAGTACCTACTATAAGTCTATAACTATTCTGACTTGTATTCACGGCCGGCCTTGAGCCATGCCGAATGAAACATTTGCAACAGGTCTCCAATATTTTTGAAAAAATTACATATATATAAATACCTAAAAGAATTTTTAGACCCCCAAACTTGTAAAAAAAAATTTTACATAGAGATAATTTCAAGCTCCTAAAATTTAAGGGCGGTTCTGCTTGTATTTTCTTAGTGCATTAGTGCATAATGAAGGAGATATATCAATAGTATAACAATCATGTAGGCCCAAACAAACTATACGGCAAATACCATTAATCAGGACTAGAGACTTCCTTTTGTTCAAACGTAGTGGTAAAACAAACAATGATACCAATCAAAGATTCAAAACAACTGAATCCAAACCCATAATTGATTGAAGAATACGAATAATTTTATTTCTCAACAAATAAGACCATGACCAACACTATTCTCCAATTGTATATACTCATCACTAAACTTGACCAATCTCTATACTCCAATTGTATATTCTTTCCACTTGTAGTACCATTAATCTAACACCAACTACACACATTTCCGAATAAAATAATTTTGCTAAAACTCCACTCGGTTTACCGAAATAACTGTCTGGAAAAACACAAGACTCCATAGAAGCTCAAATGCGCCACAACAAACGAAAGTGTATCCCTTCAACCAAACTAGATAATATCTTAAACAGAACAGAGATAACTGTAGTAGAATCAAAACTCAACTAAGAGGAAAAGATGATCAGAAAAATCGTGGTCTTTTTTAATCTTCTTCCTCTGCTTCGTTCTCGGCGATGTTGAAGTACCTCAGCTCATAGAGGTTACGGTCCTTGTTGGCTGCAATCACCCTGAGCCAATCTCTGACATTGTGTTTCTTCAGATACTTCTTTGTCAAGTACTTGAGGTATCTACACATACACAAAACATACAAGTCGTACTTAGAGATTGACTAAACTAAATAGTCAAACAATGTGAAACTCAAGATAACTTAATAGATTTTGATCAAACCTTTTGGAGAATTGGCCATCAGAGGTGACGGTGATCTTGCTCTTGTCACGAGTGATGGAGACAGAATCACCAAGAGCACCTGCTTTACCACCACCGACCTTAATCCTCTCCTGAAGGAACTTCTCTAAGGAAGCAATCTCCATGATCTTGTCATCAACAGGCTTCGAACAATCTATGGTGAAGGAAACTCCTCCCTTCTTCTTCCCCTTCGGAGCTGCTGCACGGCTCATTTTCACTTCTCTTCTCTCTACAAAATCCCAAAAACCATATTGGCCATTCATATAATGCTAAACCAAGTAGAAGAACAAAAAACCGATAAACTAAAAGTCGTTCATTCTCTTTCTCATCAACTCTGTCGGAAACACTTTTCGAGAGTTTTCAAACGACAGCATACATCAAATACTGAGGAAGCTTGTTTTAAGTTAAAAAGAGTGACGATGAAAGTGTGTACCTGAAGGGAAAATGCTGGTAGATGGAACTGCGGCGTCTTCTGATCTTCGAAAGAGGAAGAAGATGTTGCGTCTAGGGTTTAAGATGCTCTTGTAATTCAGGCCCACATAAAATTTTAGAGTCTCGGTAACCATTTCTTATAATGGGCCGAAAGCCTGTCTTGTCCCCTTTAAACAACTATAGCTGAATCGGTTTGGTCTTTTAGACCTTGTCGAGATTGTAGTTCGTAAAAACAAAACTAACCTACATGATATAAAACTTCGGATGTTGATTTGTTAACTTTATTTGTCCAACATGACAAAGCTTAGAGACTGATTAAAGATGGTAGGAGCCGCGCGAACGCAGGCTCCCTCTGCCACAAATAATGACACAGGCTCTCCCACTTGGGGAGACCTTAGGCTAAGCGCCCCTCCTTAAAGTGCAATGGAGGTCACTAGCCTAGGCCACTCATCTTCTTGATCATGAGTTGACCCTGTCCAGGTAAGTGATTTGCTCGTTCATTCCACTTCCTTTCTTATACTCTCCTTCACGAGTCTCTTCTTGCTATTGTAAGCGATGTGGGACAATTGAACACACTCATGTACTGATGTACCTGCAGGCATGTTGGGTATTGAACGCATAGGCCGGACAAACAGGCCCATTAAATGAAAAAATGGGAAATGTGTTGAAAGAAAGATAAATGTCTCAAGGAGAGATGGGAGAATGAACCTAGTATGCTAACAATCTTCCACCATCAAACTTTCGAAAAGATATTATAGCCAGAAAAGGTTCGAACATTTCAAATCATCTATCAAATAAATGTTATTATAAAGACTAGTGCTAATCTTAGAAGAGGTTGTCAGCTTGTGTCCTGAGTTTGAAATATGAAGAAATTAATATAATCAGCTCATAAGCCGAATGAAAGTTGAATTTTATTCATATAATTTCTGTAATTACCTCTTACATTTTCGCATCCCGAATATTGCAAACAGTCTGCAAGTCGTGGGGATTATATAACGCAGAAGTAATTCATTTCGAAGTACCAAAAGAAGAATACAAGAAACATGAAAAAATGTCACCACTAGTAGCTATAATATGCCTAGAATAAGAGAATAGGCATGAGCAATGATAAAAGAGTTTTTTTTAGTCTTTAGTCAAGTTGTCGGGCTTGAGAAATTTGGGGTAGCGATCGGTGGCTCCAGTTTTATGGTCGTAGTACTCCACTGCAGCTGCTCCAGCTAGAGCGGCTAATGTCAGGGCCTGAGCGTGTAGCCTGAGAATACAATCCAATACACAAAAGGTGTGAGAGATGTTAATGGTGAAGAAGAATTAAGATCATCATCAGCATCATTAAAAAAGACTAAGCATGATGGTGAATTTGTGATATATCATCGAGCACCAGCCTAAATGTTTCTTCAATAATACGTTATATTGGCATTGGAAAGCATCGTGTATATGATCAACATATCAGAGAATCAATCTGTTGTTGTTAGAATGAGCATTCTACATCTAACCAGTTAGAGAAATGAAGCACAACAAGGAGAACAAATGATCATTATTCATTTAGAGACTCTCAAGCACACACGCAAACACAGAGATATAGAGGAGTAACAATACTGAAGCAGCTCATGCTTCCTCAAGATTAAGTGTATTTATGAGAATAATGCACACGTGCATAACTAATTTGATTCGACGCATGTTTCATAACCATTAAAAAGGGGAGATAAGAAGAAAGATTAAGATACCTGGCGTGGATGATTCGGACACTGGTTTTCATACCAGGTTTAGACCAGTTATAGGCGATTGAACCAGAGATCCCACTCAGCCATAAACAACCTATACAGAGTCCAGAAATAACATCAAACCATATTATAGTAGATCAGAAGAACACACACGCAAACGCAGGATGTGAAGCAAATAGGAAATTCGATTACTTAAAAAAAAACTAATCAAAATTGAGATCTGTGTATTAGGATGAACACAACATAACGAACAGATCTATAAAACATTTAAACTTTACCAACGGTACGAAGCTTGTGTTCTACAATCCATTCCCTGATTTCTGCAATTTTTGTCTTTGATTCCGCCATTGCTCAACAAATTTAAAAAAAAAAATGAAATTCAGAAGAAGAGGTGATGAGAGAAAAAAAAAATAGGAGATTGCAAGGGTTGAAAAGCGCGTTTGGCCGTGGTTTTAAAGCGACCAAAGGCGGAAAATTCCAAGGAAGAGAAAACCAATTTGCTAACTTGGGCTACATTCCCGCTGTTACGTGTCATTTAACTAAATTTGTATGTTAATAGGTTTTCTGTTTCGAGCCCGTTAACCGTGTGTTCTCGTTATTTTGAGAGCTTGAGTGGAAGAGTTCTCACATTGTGATCTATGCTATTAATGGAGTTGCTTAGCCACTGGTCCGAGCCAATATACTAGAGAAGCAGGTTCGAATACCCACTCATTTTGTCGCCATGTTCCTATGATTAGCTCGTTTCATGTTGCTACTGATCAACCAAACTGTTTCCATAGTGATTGAAAACAAGACAGTTCATGTTTAACGAAGAGCGAAAAGAAATAAACATCACAGTTACTAACACACCCTCTAAACCTTTAGTTTCAAGAGCCTCGAATCATCCATCGCATTAACAGAAAAAAAAACACAACACAACAAGTCTGTCCTCTTTTCTTGGATTTTGTAGCCATCCTTCCTTCTCTACCCAAATGTTGAAATGAGGAAGTTCTTGTATATGCTCATAAACTTGGCCACAAATGCTGCAGTGTTAAAACACCGATAAGATGATTTTCTTTTTTATGTGTAACCCAAATGCAATAAACAGTCTACATACCTTCTATGTGAAATATGGCTTTCTGACCTAATCTCATCCTATGTTCCTGTCACAACATCAATAGAGCCATTAAATCAACTCAAAGGACTAGAGCTAAGTCTCGAATGAGAGCACAGATGTTGAGACAATGAACGGTATACAAATAATCTTACATAATATGCGGCCCAGTGGCAGACTTCAAGCTTTAGCTCTGAGTCCAGTTTCCTCAGCAATTCATGAAGAAGCCTCTGTAAAAGTATAAAACTATGTGTAAAAGGGAAAGATAAAAATGGACACGAATAATAGAATTGGGTTTTTGTTTGAAACCTTGAGTATGACTTCTGGTGGAATGCAATTAACTAGCAGCTCGTATACCTTCCCACGCACCTGAAACAAACTGAAGACGCACACGAGAGGATGATTAAAATCAAGGGATGTTTAAATCAATAATTAGCAAAGCTAAATGATCTAGAAGTGCAACCTTTTAGGGCTCTGTTCCCTCAGCATGTCAGTTGATATCTCAGCAACATACTCTTCCCAATCCATCGGAGATATCACTTGGTTATCTGTGAACGGATAGCTACCAAGAAAACTTGTTAACCATTTTCAAAAATATGAAACAGCAAAAGAAATCAATCAGAAGACTCTTTGGTTGTCTGCAGAGATACAGTTAATGATGCTTACTTTTGGACACGACAAGTCTCAAGTGACAGAATAGCTCTTCTAAGACTGCGATTTGATTTCTCTGCAATACGAGCAGCAAAGCCGTGGGGTAGTTGCAGACTTTCTTTCTTCGCAACGAACTCCAACACTTTCAGTATCTGCAAACAGAGAACCACATTTCTTTGTAAACAATAATCTTGCATACATTTCTTTGCAAGAAAGTTTACACAGGCTAAAATAAGCAAACTTGCACATCACAGACATGCTACAGGAGCGGTAGTCATGAAAGTTTTCACATAAAGGATAAAAGCAGGTACATAGGTACAAGTTTTAACTTGTTGTGTTCTAGCCAGTCTAGTGAGAAGTATACAGTAGGAAGGCACGAATATGTCAGAATTGATTTCTACAGTGAGTTGATCCATGGGAAAAAACAAAATGTAATTCGAGATCTCCCATAAGACGGACACTAAAAATTTAGTTGGCTGATTATTTAAGCGAATAGTCTAAACAAAGAGAAACAGGTTATGTACCTCTTCCTGAGAAGGTGCATTGATCCGCACATTGAGACAACGAGACTTGATGGCTTCTGTAACCTTTGAAGAACTGTTACAGCATAAGATGAGACGGCAAGATGAGCTATATTTCTCCATTGTTCTCCGCAGAGAATGTTGTGCTTCTCGTGAGAGCTTGTCAACTTCATTTAGTACCAACACTGCCAAAACCAAAATAAATTACAAAAACACAAAATCATGTGTTTGCGCACCGCCTAATGTATAGTGAAGACACTCAGTTGAGTATGACGCTTTAAATCTAGATATATGAGGCAACCATATTTAGCGAAATAGTGAGGTGGAAAACTAATTCTTACCCTTGTAGCCCTTCTTTCCTTTGGTGTCAATTGGTCTGTTCTTGGCCATTTCTTTGATGATCTCTTGAACGATGTATCTGTCCTGAAAGCCAGCATCACTTGGAGTAAGTTCCACATGATTGGTGCTTGATAATGTAGTGAGCTCCAGATCAATAGTTCTACTCCCAGCCTGCATTTTCCAAAAGTTCACATAACATAAAGATAGAAACTTCAAAAAAAATATGAAAACAGATTACTAGACCAGCTACGAAGAACACCAAGACTTTCACGGGGTTTGGCTTAAGTAGGTTTCATATACTCAAAACTAGAGACACCGAAACCAACAATTCTCACAACGTTGTCATGTTTTAATTGAATAATCTATCGAAAAGGACCACGAAAAGAAACACAATTCACATCTCTTAGTTCACATTTCAGAAGTACAAGAATACACTGAAAATAGAGAAGCATGTACAACTCACATCAACTTTCCATGCCCTATTCTCCACTTTCACCTGCAGAATGAAGAATGAAAAATGAAAAAGTAGCAATCAGAAGATGAACATCAATGTAAAGACAAGATCAAAAGTTAGTGGTAGTGAAACAGTAATTTAACCGACATCTCAACAAGCAAAAAAACAGACAGATTACTTTTCCTCAAACAACAATTAGGTTTCAAAGTCGCCATCTTTTGTTATTACCGAACTAAACCCAGAAAGAAAAAGGATTAAAGAAGGATACCTTCTCAGCAGTGGCACCGTAAATCTGCTTGAGAAGCGCCATGATTAGGGTTTTCTTACCCGAACCTGACGGCCCATAGAAGAGCAGATGCGGACAATCTTGCTCCGTAACCTACGCAAGAGAATCAAAATTCAGCTCCCAAAACATTCAAAAAGCAAAATTTTGACCTGGGGCTCGAAGAAAAAGGAGTACCAATTTCTTGAGATTTTGAGCGATCTCCTCATGAACGATGACCTTGTCGAGCGATTTAGGCCTGTACTTGTCGACCCACAACATCTTGCTCACCGGCGGATGGGTTTGGGGAAGGCAAATGGAAGTGGCGGGAAAACAGTGAATCGCCTTCTCTCTTCCTTCCTCCACTCTCACAGCAGCTTCTTTGTGGAAAAAGTATTTCTTCGCTTTAGGCCTCCCCACGTCGATGCCTAATTGCCTAGTAAAACCGAGTCCCTCTTTGTCATTTAGAGTCTTAGCGTAGTTCACATTCCTCTACGACGCTGTTGAGCGTTTCAAACGGGTTTCATGAATACATCATTCGTTATGTAGCTGTTTAATTTATAGATGTCGTCATTTTTTTTTTTGGTCGTTCGATAGAGATATAAATCAAAAGTATACAAAAGAAGTCGAAGAAATTAAAAAACTGTCCACAGAACAGCTCCAATTTTATATATTCAGCTAATTATGATTAGTTTAATATATTCAGCTCAAAGATGAAATTAAAACAAAGAACTCTTAAAATGCGAGTGCGGCAGCGGCAGCAGCAGCAAGACAAGTAGAAGAGATTGGATAGTCTTTTTTTTTATATAAGTTGTGTTGCATCAACCACGTCCACGACCTGCTCCTGTTTTCACAAGAAATTATAATTATAGTTTAGCTTAAATCCATTTGCAGCAGACAAAAACTATGTAGAGAGATCATCAAAGATTTCGGTGAATTCTAGTAAAAAATCATCTTTACCTCTATTGCCAGTCATCTTCGCCATTGGAGCTCCACGGCCTCGGCCTCTGGCTCCTCCATCATCCATACCACGTCCTCTTCCACGTCCAACCCCTGGTGGTTTCCTATCTGCACATTATTTACTTGTTGTTGTTAGATACCACGAACATCTTGCTTATGTTTGATAAAAACACCATATAAACATGAGAAAACTATACCTGTGCGGGTCTTCTCCTCCTGTACTTTATCAATCACCTGAACATAGAATTAAGTTAATATAAGTAAACAGTGTAGTTTGAAGCATCTTGTACAAGATATAAAAAGAGCATAAATAGAGACAGCTTATGACTGTCACTTCCAGATATCTCTTGAATGTTCTAAACTGAATAAATTTTGATCATAGGGGGGTGGAATAAAGAGGTACAAAAGAGAATATTCCTATATGTGGAGTTACAGGCTTCAGAAACTTAACACAAGTGAGTAAATAATCTGGTCAGGCAAAAACCATTCTCTGTGATATCGTCCAAGACACGCTTCAACAAGAGGCATGCCATGTTTTAAACAAGGTACATGCCTCTTGGAGCACATATCTGATTTGGCTAAGCATCATCACTCCAGAGAGAAAAGAAAAAGAAAGAATAAAACTAGATCAATCAAGAGGCATACAGACAATTACCTCATCTGGAACTCGAAGGTACTTGATTGTGTTACCACGGATGTAACACTCCGGCATCCTCCAAAACCTGTCTCCGTCCTACAACGTAAATCAATGCGACATTATGTCAACCACACAAATTCCATGAGGGAAATACAAAATAATATGGAAGTTTTGTAACAAATATACAAAAGCAGAAGATAACCTTTGATGTGCAGATGACTTCACGCAGATGAATGTTCATCCACGTATCACAATTTACTAAATGCCCATTGTACGTCTCACCGTTCTTGAGCTCCACAAGCTAACAAAACGATCCAAACATCAAAAAGATGTAAGCTTTAAAAGAAAAAGAAATCTCCTACGCACACAGCTTTCATAAGGACTACTAACGCAACATCTCAAATTTAAATAGTGCCCACTTAAATTCTGCTCGATATGTTACAAAAACTATAATCAAAGGTTCAAACTACACTTACCATGGGATGCCCTTGAGCAGTCTTGAGCAGTGAAAGAGGAAGCTACAAAATCAACACAAAAGAGTCAAACTTTTTGAAGTTATACCGAAACCAATTCAAGATACAGTATATAAGCCCAGCAAGTGACTTACCATCTTCTCGAATTAGAAGAGTTAGAGATCCTTAAAGAACCTGATCAAATAAGAGAATACAACATTAAACCAACGCGGAAGAACCAAACTGTACAAAACACTAACAGATCGGAAGCAAAGAGAGAAACCTTGCAATCAAAAGTTTGGCTTTACTCTACGAAGGAGGCGGAGAAAATTTCGAAATCAGTTTCCTTTTTCTAGTTCTCTTGTTGGGTTTTCCGAGTGAGGAAGGAATTCTAATTAGGTCAAATAAGAGTGTAGTATCATCCTGCACTTTATATTAGCTAAATTTAAACTTTGATAAACTTTCAACAAATCCGATGTCGTCCAGCGGTTAGGATATCTGGCTTTCACCCAGGAGACCCGGGTTCGATTCCCGGCATCGGAGCTTTTTGCTTTTTTTATTTAATCACATTCGTAAAAACCACATTGGGCCTAGGCCCGTTTGAAGAACTTAGGGTTTTTTTTTGGCAAGTATAAACGGTGTGGCTTTCTCTGTCTTCGCGTTTCTTTCTTCCATTGCCGCACTTGCTTTGCTTCTCCTTCTCAGGTAATATACGTCATTGAATTCTTCTTCGTTTGCTGTTTCGTTCCTAAGCTACGAGAATAGGTGAATCAATAGTTTTGCTTAATCCTAGGAACTACCATATGATGTTCAGTTACGTAGCTTTTGCTACCTCATTTAGTTATGTTAGCCGCTGGATTGCTTCTAGATTCTTCTCCCTCGTGATATTCTGTATATCTAGCTGTTAACTTCACTATAACCTTAAGGCGTTGTGGATACTTTCACTTTCATTTAAGCGTAACTGTTTGTTCAACTCTAACATAGTTTGTTATGTGTTGTGTCTATTCTTGAAGCTAACCTTCAAGATGCAGAACGAAGAGGGTCAGGTCACGGAACTATACATTCCTAGGAAATGGTAAATACAATATTACCTGATTCTTTAAATTGATTTGTTATGTAGTCTCTCATAGCCATCTTTATTAACCGTTTATTTTTATTTATGTACCTGAAACTACAGCTCGGCTACAAACCGGATGATCACATCAAAGGATCATGCATCTGTGCAACTCAACATTGGTCACTTAGATGCTGATGGCATCTACACCGGACAGTTCACTACTTTAGCTCTCTGCGGTTTTGTTCGTGCCCAGGTTTGTCATACATTTATTCTAGACTCTTGTTTAATCCATTGCCTTGTTATAAAAGCGTTTTGAGTTGAAATTTTTTTGTTAGAAGAGTACTTTTCATCTTGAATGAACACTGCAACTTTGGTTAATCTTCATTGGATTGACTATTAATTCACGACGGTGAACTACACTGCAGGGAGATGCAGACAGTGGCGTGGACAGGCTGTGGCAGAAGAAGAAGGTCGAAGCCAAACAAATCTAAAAAGTCTTATTAAGCTATCTTTTTGCTTTGTTCTGAATGTTGTTATTGAATTCCAAAAGAGATCATCGGACATACTGAAGTAATGACATTTGCTTGACTCTTGGTTTTAATGCTTCTTATGCACTGGCTTGTTCTGATTTTCCTCAGATCATCACAATTTGTCAAACCTTTCTCATTTTTGAACGATTCTGAATACTCTGTCCAAGTAACTGGCGAGATCGAATGAGATTAACAGAGAACTACCACTGATGAAAACTGAACACTCCACCGTGTGGCCTGTTCTTTTTTGATGCCGCTGCGACGTGTAAGCAAATGTTTTGTTTGCATATCGTAAGATCGTGTGACCAGTGCACTAGGCTGTAGAAAATTTTAAATTCGAATTCAACGATATAAATAGTGATTTGCGTTTAGTGAAATCAAAACGAACAACAAGGTGCATAGTGGCCCATTTTTAGTTAACAAAAAAAAAAAATGAAACACTCAGTTAAAAGTTCTATCGATCTGAACGGCGTCGTTCGTGGGAAAGGGAGCAGCAAATTTGATGCACTTTCGTTCACTGTTTTATTTTGGCGCCTAGGGTTCTTATTTGCGATTCCTAACTCCTTTCCATCTTCTCGCTTGCGGATTCCCAGAAAAAAATTTTGATCGTTCAAGGTGAGTGAGAAAGTCCGGAATCTCTATCTATTTGGCAATGGCGGAAACTGTTAGTTGATTCGATTCATTTATCACTAGGTTTTTGAGTTCTGAATTTGGGGACTATCCGGTAACTAGAATCAACTTTGTTGTATAATCCTTTTCTTACCGTCTCGAAAGCGGAAAGCCTGTACCCATAAAAAAGGTTTGTCTTTTAGTCGACCGCACAGTTTTAATTCGATGGATGAACTAGATTCGTCTTTCGATGAGGTTGTGATGAAGCTTGTTGAAATGGGTTTTGCAAAACTGGATGCTGTGGAAGCTGTTAAAGCTGTAGGGAAGTCATGTGATGAAGCTGTGGAGTTTCTTTTGAAGGGACATCACAAAATTGGTGGATTCTCTTCAGCTAGTTCACTGTGTTCTACAAAGAATAATAACAACACGACCCTTGGCAAGAGAGCCATGCCGTCTTCGTTTTCCTCGGGTTCAATGCGGCAATCGAGTCTGTTTGACCATTTTAGATCCGTGGATCGGAACAAGAAGAAAGGCGTCAGCTTTGGGACTGCAGTGGTGGATTCTCAGCTAGAAACGGTGTCTGTTCCTTCGGAAGAGATGATAAAGTCACCTCCTCCGGTGTCTGATCCTTCAAGTGGTTGCTCAGAGGCTTCGTCAACTTGGGAGAAAAGAGTTAATTCTATATTACGAAACCGGTTTGGTATTTCGTCCCTGAAAAGTTTCCAAAGGGAGGCTTTGTCAACGTGGGTTGCTCATAAGGACTGTCTTGTTCTAGCTGCAACGGGATCTGGTAGATTTCTTTTTTTTTTAACTCATCGCTGATGCATTCTTCGTTCCTTCATTGAGTCTGTAACGTTCTAATTGTGGTTTATGTGTGTTTCACCATGCAGGGAAATCTCTTTGCTTCCAGATTCCTGCATTACTGACTGGAAAAGTTGTTGTGGTGATTTCGCCTTTGATAAGCCTGATGCATGATCAATGCCTCAAGCTGTCAAAGCACAAAGTCTCTGCTTGTTTCCTTGGTTCAGGCCAACTTGATAATCGCATAGAACAGAAGGCGATGCAGGGAATGTATCAGATCATTTATGTTTGCCCTGAGACAGTGGTTCGGTAAACAGCACAAAGTTTCTTTTAAGTTCATTTATGTTCTTTTTGTATTTGCTTAAAGGATGATGTAAACTTGATCGCAGGCTGATTAAACCACTCCAGACGCTTGCAAAAATTCATGGAATTGCTCTTTTTGCTATTGATGAAGCTCACTGCGTATCAAAGTGGGGACATGACTTTCGTCCGGACTATAGGTATGTTTTTGAGAGTCAAAAACTTGCAATTGTTATTGCTTTCAAGAGCTGTTTCTGTGGATGATCTTAGTTTACTAAACATATCTGCCGCTGTCGGATTTTCAGAAAACTATCTCTGTTGCGAGAAAACTTTTGTGCCAGCAAATTGGCATTCTTGGAATTTGATGTACCAATCATGGCATTGACTGCAACGGCCACAGCTCACGTACAGGAAGATATTCTCGAGTCACTTCACCTGTCAAAGGAAACAAAAACTGTGCTTACTTCTTTTTTCAGGCCAAATTTACAATTTTCAGTGAGTTTCCACTCAGATTTGATTTCACTTCACATTCATAGATCTCTTTTGCAACCATAGACTTTAGGAATAAGATGCTGAATGTGGATCATGGGATGTAGAGCTTAAAGTTGATATTTTTTTCTGTCATTTACAGGTTAAACATAGTCGAACAAAGTCTGCAGCTTCATATGCAAAGGACTTCCAGAACTTAACTGACTTATACTCTGGAAAGAGAAAGGCTACCGGGAAAAAGCTAGCAGTAATCTCACTAGAGTCAGAGGGGCAGAATGATTTTGGTTATCACGATGCTGAAAACATCCATGAGACAGATAACGATGATGATGAAGAGGATCCGGAGAACTTTTTGGCAAAGCAAAACAGTTCAAATGGGAAAGAAAGGTCAGAAGAGAATCTGGAAGACGAAACTGACATCTTCCAGAGTGTTGATGATTGGGATGGTATGCTCCTTTTCATTTTTGTTTGGTAACAGAAAGTGTTCTGAAACTCTTGATAAAATTACATAACTTTGATATCAACATTAGTAAATGCATCTGACCAAGTTCTGCTTAATTAAGTTGTCAGCTCATATGCAAACTAAATTGGTAAAAAGGTCACTTATCCAAAGTTAATATGCTGACAACAGAACAAAAGTCCTATATGATTTATTTTTATTTTCTTAATATATCATTGGTGTTGAAGAATGGTGGTTTAGATCAGATTTAATCATTGCAGTTGCTTGTGGCGAGTTCTGTGCAATATCTCCTTGTGATGTCCTGGATATGCCTGACACTTCCGAAAAGCAGATACCTGACGAACCTGGACACAATCATGGTAACCAGAAAAAGGATCTTGAAGGACCGACAATTATTTACGTTCCTACGAGAAAGGAGACTGTAAACATTGCAAAATATCTCTGTGGGGTTGGACTGAAGGCTGCAGCTTATAATGCATCGGTATGGACTTTTTACCTTATGGAGCCTCTAACTTGTTTCTTAGGAATGGAAATTGTCAACCTGTATTAACTTGGTATCAAGTCCACTATATTAACCAAGCTGCTATTATAGAATTTGTTTGTTTCCACTTTATGATGGCAAGATCTTGTATTCTACAGACATGATTTTCATTTTTAAAATGTTATTATGGCTATTTTTAACAGCTTGTTACATTTTACAGTTGCCAAAAAAACATCTTAGACAAGTTCACCAGGAATTTCATGAAGATAAGCTGCAGGTATCTTACATGGAACCTTTATGTTCTGACTAACCTGAATGTTCTACTCTGTTATCCACTTTATGTGGAGGAATATTGACGTTAAGGTACTCCTCTTCAGGTTGTTGTTGCCACAATTGCGTTTGGAATGGGAATTGACAAGAAAAATGTCCGGAAAATCATCCATTATGGTTGGCCGCAGGTTTCTCTCTGAGCTTTTTGTATGAATTTAATATTTAACATTAGTGGACACCAAAATATAAACAAATCTGTCTAACTACATCTCATTGAAATAATGAACCGCAGAGCTTGGAAGCATACTACCAAGAAGCTGGTCGAGCTGGAAGGGATGGAGAATTGGCTGAATGCGGTGAGATGATTAATATTCATTTGTTTTGGTACTGTAGAGATCATCTTGTCTGCCATTCCTAAAGTTATATGGAATATACAGTGCTCTATGCTAATCTATCGAGAGTACCAACACTTTTGCCGAGCCGTAGGAGCAAAGAACAGACAGAACAAGCTTACAAGATGCTGTCCGATTGCTTCAGGTCTGTATGCTACTCAAATACTTGTGTGCGTGTGTGCATCTTTCACTTTTCCTTCTGTATTCTTTTACATTCATTCTACTATGCTTATGCAGATACGGAATGAACACTTCACAGTGCCGAGCGAAAATACTTGTGGAGTACTTTGGGGAGGATTTTAGTTCCAACAAGTGTAACTTGTAAGTCCTATCCTTATTTTCAAAAACCTGTTAAGGTAAACTAGGACACTGTAATACCTTCCCAATCTATGAAACAGATGCGATGTTTGCACTAAAGGGCCTCCAGAGCAAGTTAATGTACGAGAGGAAGCTAATCTTTTGCTTCAAGTAATCACTGCTTTTCACGTAAGTCTTTTGAGTAATACGAGAATTTCCATTTGTTAATTCTTCTATTATAATCGTTCTTTCGGTCTCTTAAGTTTCTAATGGATTAGTTGCAGGCAGAGAATAGCTCTGAGCATGCACCATATGAAGATTATGGACTCGGAAACAACAAACAGAAGAAGCTTTCCCACAAGCCGAATCTTCTCTTCTTCATCAGTAGAATCAGGGAACAGGTAATCTTGTATTTCATTACATAGTGCATTAAGTTCGTCATGATATTCATGTGATGCCTTTGGTTGGTGACAGTCCCAAAAATTCATGGAGCTAGATCGTCTTTGGTGGAAAGGTCTTGCCCGTATCATGGAAGCCGAGGGATACATCAAAGAGATTGATAACAAGGTAGTTACAAAAAAGCAACCAACCTTTCTTCTTCCGTTTCATGATCCTCTCCTTTGGTTTGTGTTGCAGTCTCGTCGAGTTGAGATAGGTTTTATAGAGCCAACAGAAAGAGGTAAGAAGCAACTAGATTTGGAAGATGACAAGCCACTCTATGTATACCCCGAAGCGGACATGCTGGTTTCATTGAAACAACGCAGAACATACAGCGGATTCTCATCTTGGGGGAAAGGATGGGCAGATCCAGAGACCAGACGCCAACGGTTAGAGACAATGAAACGGCCAAGAGAAAGGAAACCACGAAGAGAACGATCACGACAACAACGTCCTCTGAAGTTACAGAAGAATGTTCCATGGAAAAGCAAAGAATAAACCTCTCTCAAGTAACGAATCCACTTTATATATAATACTATTACTCTCTTTCTTTTACCAAACAACATTCTGTTCATGGGTCTTTATGGAAGCATAATAGTTCTTTCTACAATTGCTCTTTCAGGGTCGTTCTTCTTTGCACTCAGTCCCATCTTCAGGCAGAGACGTCGAGCCATAGAGAGGCTGAAGCTAGTGAACGAGGCTTTGGTTGCTGCGGAAGAGAACGTGGCGAGGCTTCTAGAGCGCCATGATGTGATTCTCAGTGAGATATGTTCTTATTACCTCGTTAACTCCGAGCTCCAAGAAGCTCTGGTTGCAGCTCGAGCAGATATTGATGTTGCTTCAGGTTTTGTCATAGAGCTTAGAAGATTACAGTTGAATATATTGAACTCTCTTTCTTAATGTAAGCTGACACGTAAGTGATTGGATTAATTAATTAAAGATAAAGCTTGATTAACGTGGGGGATGAATCCAACGGCTGAGATTACTCGAGGCTTTATATCTCTCCTTCCTTCCTTTACGTCTCCCCCCACGTTTAGTATCCAAATACGTCGACCCATCGTGTAAAGAGTGACCGTTGGATCAAACTCAAAGAAATACAATCTGAACGGTTGACTTCATCAACACTCGGATCGCCAGCGTGGCAGTAGATGGTATATAGATACACGTCGTTGGATCATCAATAGTCATATCGAGCAAATCGTAAACCGCCACAAAACCGTCGAAAAGGAAAAAATAATTGTGTTTGTTAGTTTGTTAAGAATCTCCGATGGAGTCGTCACCAGCAGCAGCAGCGAAGCCGGCGAGAGGTGCAGGAGGAAGGAAAGGAGGTGATCGGAAGAAGAGTGTTTCCAAGTCGGCCAAGGCTGGTCTTCAGTTTCCCGTCGGTCGTATCTCTCGTTACTTGAAGAAAGGTCGTTACGCGATTAGGTACGGCGCCGGTGCTCCCGTCTACCTCGCCGCCGTGCTCGAGTACCTCGCCGCCGAGGTATATAATTCTTAGATCTCGTTTTAATCACCGTCGATTTTGTTGTTTGCGGATGTGCATTATTCGGAAATGAAATTAGGGTTTGAAATTTGTGATTTAAATCTACAGATCTAAAAAAATATAATCTCTCTCTCTCAGGTTCTGGAGCTTGCGGGGAACGCAGCGAGAGACAACAAGAAGAACAGGATAAACCCAAGGCATCTTTGCTTGGCGATAAGGAACGACGAGGAATTGGGGAAACTGCTTCACGGAGTCACCATCGCGAGTGGAGGAGTTCTTCCGAACATCAACCCGGTTCTTCTTCCCAAGAGATCCGCATCTCAAACTGAGAAACCTGAGAAAGCTAAAGCTACCAAATCTCCCAAGAAGGCTTAAAAATGCTGCTTAACTATTCGCTGCTGCGTTTGTTATATCAAATCTAGAAGAAGAAGAACATCTTGTTTTTAGTGATTGTGTAGGTTGCTTTCTATGTTTACTCTCTGTTTCGTTTGTTTATGAATCCAATGGCAGATTACGCCATTTTGTAATGAAATGAACTAATTTCTGGGTTTCTTCTCAGTGTTTTAGTCATATATCAAATAAATAAAATTTCTTTCTGGATTTCATACTTCTATTACCCCACTCGATTTCGAAGAGAAAGACTCAGACATTAAATGGATGTTAGTTAGATGTTTTGAAGATAATCTGAATGCTAGCATTAGTGAATGAATTTATTGTTGAACAAAACGAGCATTAATGAAAGTAATCAGGTGTTTTAGTTTGTTAATTAAATAAGGTATTTTAGTTGGGTACAAAAGATAAGTCAGTTTTGCCTCGAATTGGGCTTTAGCTGGGCCGGGCCATATTTATTGCTGTAGAGCGTCTCTATCTCCTACACGATGATTCTGGAAACCGAAGGAGGTTTTTGACTTGCTTTGCGTGGGGTTTAGCAACAATCAAAGTGTTTGAATCTTAGAATTTGGCGATGATGAATTTTCTGGTTGAATTCTTCTATCTGATCATGATGAACGACTCATTCTTCAATTGATTCAAAATTCCAATAACTCGTTGTTGTTTTGTTTTTTTTTTTTTTTCTTTCCCTTTTTTGGCAGAGAAGAGCCGTCTCATCCTCTTCGAAGCGAAGCTCGCTTATACGCATCCTCGCTGTTGCTACCGCTACTTCTGGAGTTGTTTATAGCACAAATACAGGTAAACCAAGCTCTTTAACATTTTTCCTTGATTTTTTTTTTTTACTTTCTTTGCCGCATGGTTAATGCATTGGTGGCAAATGTGATCCCTATCATTGTTATTCATGATGTGATCATGTATTTCTAGGAACGAGAATATCAGTGGCTATCCCAGAATCTATTCAAGAATCTAAGTCATTACCTTGGCAGATTTCACATGGTTTGATTCATCGCACAGAGCAAAGCTTGTTTGGTTCGTAATGAATAATCTCATCTCTCTTGTATGTAATTTTTAATATGGAGTTGCAACTTTTTTGAAATTTTATATCTTTTGTATAAATGCAGGAAATTTCGCGGCTTTTTCTGCCAGAGCCAGTCCAAAACCAGAAGCACCTGCAAGTAATGATGAGAAGAGAGGTCCTGTTGAGGATTCAGATAGTGTGAAACCACCGAGTGGTGGGTTCTTGGGGAGGGATACTATCGCCAATGCGGCTGCAAGAATTGGACCAGCCGTTGTCAATCTCTCTGTTCCTCAAGGTTTCACTTCTTTCTTTTAATTTCATTTCTGGCTCTAGGATGATGATTCACTGTGGTTGTTGGATGATCTTTCTGGAATTTTCTGTAAAGGTTTTCATGGGATTACTACTGGAAAGAGTATCGGTTCTGGAACGATCATTGACGCTGATGGCACAATATTGACTTGTGCTCACGTTGTAGTCGATTTTCAGAGCATTCGCCAATCATCTAAAGGAAGGGTAAGTTCAAAAAAAAAACGATCAGCTCATCATAGTCTGGTTTATAAAAGAGCATGTAGGACTAGTGAATGAATTAGAGTGTATGGTCTCTTTACCCTCAGGAATTGTAGTAAATGTCCAAACTCTTGATTGTCTAGTTTTTGTTCGTACCATCTTGGCAATGATCTTGAAATGAGTTATATTTGAGAAATAAATGGTTAATTGTTTGGAGGTATAGCAAACTCTCGGATTATAGCTAAAGATAAGATTTTTTTTTTTTTCCAATAGCTAGATGGAATCTATTTTTTTCTGAAAAATAAAACAGATGAGGTTTTGGATATTATAGGTTGATGTGACATTGCAAGATGGTAGGACGTTTGAAGGTGTGGTGCTGAATGCTGATTTACAGTCCGACATTGCATTAGTGAAGATAAACTCAAAGACTCCATTGCCAACTGCTAAACTTGGTTTCTCCAATAAGCTTCGTCCAGGGGACTGGGTGATAGCTGTGGGTTGCCCTCTTTCTCTTCAGAATACAATAACCGCCGGTATTGTTAGGTAAATATAAACACACATACCTGTAACCACGATAATATTCTTTTTTCATTTGATAAGTTCATATAGCTACAGTTTGGTCTTTACTTCGGGTTTTACTGTTCTTTCGGTGTAGTTGCGTTGATCGCAAAAGCAGTGATTTGGGTTTAAGAGGCACAGGTAGAGAATACCTCCAAACAGACTGTGCTATCAATGCTGTAATAATCCACATCTTTCCCTTCTCTATGGATTGTGATTTTGGTACTGATTGTTTTGCATGTCTCTTTCATTTTTATATCCTTTTGCTTATTTGTGTGGCAGGGAAACTCTGGCGGGCCTCTTGTGAATTTGGATGGAGAAGTGATTGGTGTAAACATCATGAAAGTCTTAGCCGCAGATGGGCTCGGATTTTCTGTGCCAATTGATTCAGTCTCCAAAATCATCGAGCATTTCAAGAAAAGCGGGTATGTTAGTATCAATTTAAATACCTGTTACATTGGCTGGCGTTGGTTGTTTTTCATCTTGAAAGTTTGAGAGAAATAGTAATAGAAAACTCTATTGTTGCAGTAGAGTAGTTCGTCCATGGATTGGGCTAAAAATGATCGAACTCAACAAAATGATCATTGCTCAGCTTAAAGAACGATACCCCATGTTTCCTGATGTGGAAAAAGGCATTCTTGTCCCTACGGTGAGTAACCCCATTCATTCATAAAGAAGATCAGATCCATGTTGTTTGTGTAAATCCTAATCAGTATCAAATTTTGCATATTCGACCAATATATTTGCATGATCACCGTCTTTGCAGGTGATTCCAGGATCACCGGCTGATCGAGCTGGATTCAAACCAGGTGATGTGGTTGTGAGATTTAACGGGAAGCCGGTTGAGACCATCAAAGAGGCATGTAGAATCCCTCAGTCACATTCTTCTTCTTCTTCTTCTTCTTCTTCTTCTTCTTCTTCTTCTTCTTCTTCTTCTTCTTCTTCTTAGAATTTAAAGTATTCATGTGTGAACGACGTTTCAATTGCAGATAATAGATTTAATGGACGACAAAGTTGGGAAGCGGATCCGAGTAGTAGTGGAAAGATCAAATATAGAAACGGTCACACTAGAAGTCATTCCTGAGGAGGCCAATCCAGACATGTGAGATTTACAGATGTATTACTTAAAGCTGCATTGATTTTGCTTCTTCTGTCATGGTATGTTTGCTTTCCTCTTTTACAACGGAGGTAAGTCGATGTCATTTTGGACAAAAGTAATCCTTACTAATGGTTTCATTCCATATATTATTAACCATAGAGTTTAAGTTGATCGGTATAGAGAGATCCATCAAGAATTGAGTTATACATGACCCAAATAAACAACGTCAACTAAAATCTAAGAAGTTGTTACGGGCAGCTTCTGAAACTGTGAATAAAAGAGAGAAATGTTCTTATTGAATGAGACAGACTGATTACAAGAGAGGCTTAACGCTTCCACTGATTCAAAAGATCCGAATTCGAAAATCTGACTTCTGAAAGCTCAAAAGTATCGAACAGTATGTTAATGCCAGATCAAATTCACACACACTATCGCCGGAGATTCTGACCTACTGAATGGAACGGACAGAGTCTGTTGGGAGGCTTTCGATTTGATTAAGATAATTTTATTTAAAGGCTCTTAAGCCCTGTACTGACCCAATAAACAACCCGCGTTTTATTTTTCTCTCGAAGAAGAAGACAAGAGAACAAAACTGAGAGAAAAGACAAAAGATAAAGAACAGCTCCATAGTTACAGTGAATAAATCAAGTAGCAGCTGTTCAGTTATTAACTAACTAAACTAAACTAACCTCTACAATCTCATATCTTTTTTTTTCTTTCTCAGATGAAGAACTCGGAAGTTATAATTCATGTCTTTACAAGAGCCATGATCTGATTCTTGATCCATCCCATACACGTCTGTATTTCTCTGTAGATTGGCATGTTCTGAGGACACCGCGGCTGCAAGCTACTCACTGCTGTCTCCATCACCTGTGCCACGTCCCCTGGTGGGTACGGCTTCTCTGTGCACTTCTGCATCCATTAGAAATAGCTCCAAATCAATGAGAGATAAAACCTCAACTTAAAAAGTTTGTATTCATAAGTCCAAGTACATTTCCTTTTAACTTACCTGAATCATAAGCCATGTTGAAACACAAGAGCTGATCAGCTCTGAAGCCATTTGCGTTTCGTTTTTTCCTGATCCCATCAATCCTTCATTCATCAGCTCTCCTGTGTTTGAGGGAGACCGGCTTTGATGATGATGATGATCCAAGCTGCCATTGGCTTGGTCTTGATGCTTCACACCAGACACTACAGAGTTGTCTAATAATGGCTGATGATGTTCGCTGATTGAGTCTAAAGCTTGTCGTACCATCTTCCCTGCGTCTTCGTCATCTTTCACCGAAGATGCAGCCTACAACCCCAAAGTGAGACTAAGTCAAACAAAACATAGACTTGTATCGCTTTGAGTTCTCTGTTTCAACAAACGCAAACACATATTATAAGTACCTTCATAGCTGCATCCACCATTGCTTGTGCTATTGACCTTGAACCACTGACAATTCCAAGCATTTCTGGCTCCATTTCCTGAAAACCAGAATCACGACAGGAGAAACAAAATGGGTTTTTAATACTTTTTAATGAATTACTAATCTCAAGGCAGAGTTCCACGGACATCCAAGTTTAGTTAGCTTAAGCCTATTTAGTTACCAATAGTCATTACCTGTGCATCTGAAGTACGCTGCAGCATTAGAGCTCGTTGAATTTCATCTCTCCTTGCTTTGCTATTGGCTGTGTTATATGTTTGATCAGTAGTGACTCGCCTGTCTCTAACATCCTGTAGAGACTTCTTGAATTATGCATAGAGTCTACCAAAAAAGTGTACGGAACGAAAAAAACGATCAAAGCTTTAACAGACCAGCTTAGGAGGACTCACAGAAGAGTCGACATTTACAAGCACGGAAGGAGTGAACAGAACAAATGCATCAGAGCTTGGGTGTTTGGTAAGCTGTGCTTCTCTGCATACTGACAAGCAGTTATCCATTTGCCTCCTTAGACCGTCAGGCATGTATTCAAACGGATGTAAAGGCATGCAATCAATGTCCTGGTAAAAAAAGGATTTAGTTAAATCACCTGAGATACGATTAAAAGTATTAAAATATTATAGTTCGAGATTTACCATAACCACGTCGACTCCCAATTCATCAAAAAGAACGTTGCACTTGTTATGATCCACAGTAAGAATCTTGCCATCACGAATTTCCCTTGTTTTAGGATGGATGGCAATGACTCTGTTCCCGACTGATAAAGGCTGGGCCAAATCTGTTGGAACCACTTCTCTAGCACCTGCACGTAGCTCTGTATAATGATTTCTCACAGATTCACGGTACTGTTCCAGTTTATCCCGCTCTTCCTGTAAGAATCTCTCAGAGAATCTCCGAGCTCTACCAAGAGAACTGAAAATATATAGAAAAATGAGTAACCTTTTCAAACCTTTATGCAAAATAGAGACGGGAAGTATTACAAACCTTCTAATGACGCTCCATTCTAGACGAGTAAGTCTTGGAACGTGACCAAGGCCCACATGATTTAGATAATCAACGAACTCCGTCTTTGCAAACCACGGATAGTCAATAGCACTATAGAACCATTCAAATATGCACCTTCGACGTGCCAATGGGTGTGACAGACAAGTCGAAACCTTCTCCTGTAAAATGGAATAAGCAAATAAGTTACCAGATTTTTTAATGCGTCCTAAGAGAAATGAAGTTAGAGACTCCACCTTCAATAATTCATGTTCTGGATCTATTTCGTAATTATGTGACTTGTTAGGAGTGGCTTCAGAAGATTTGGTTCTCTCTTGTAAACTTTTCTTAAGACTCATCTTACGCCTGTTTGGTGGTTTCTGCAGCAAACTCGCTGGACCCGAACCTGAAACTTGTGTAGCTGACACTACTTCATTTGGTCCAGTTATTTTCTTAACAGTAGTTGAACAAGATTCTTCCGAGGTCTTTGCAGTTTTCTGCTGCTTTGCTGGTCCTTGACTGGCACGTCTGGCGTTGATCGGAGTCTTCAAATATTCATCTTCAGCCGATCCCTGCAATGCAATAAACAAAAATCATGAGAGGAATCACAATAGGTTTCTTTAGCATAAGTGTTTTGTATGAAAATACTTTGTCAAGGACCCTACAATTGCATTGTGGACAACCAACCGCAGATCACAGAGTAAGTTTAATCCAAGAAATAAAAACTACCAATCAAGAGAGAAGCGGTTTTTGCAAATACCTTATTATGTGGAGGTTTACGTTTTCTTCTTGAAGTGTCAAGTTCCCCTATGAGAACAGCATTACCATCAACAAGCTCCTGCGCAGACTTCGGTTTTCTACTATCAGCAGCTGAAATTATGGTTTGCCGAGTGTTAGCTACTCTTTCTTCTTTCAACTGCGGAGATGATTCTGGAACCAACACAAAACATTATAAATAAATAAAGAGAGAGGTAAAAGGTTGAAGCTGTAGATATGTATTAATGGGTTTTTCCTTCTAAACCAAGACAATATATATCGTCAATGGGAAAACCCAAACCCCAGAATATAAAAACATTCGATGCTCACCTGATTCCATCAAACCACCCGGAGTCAGTAAAGCTGACAAGTCAGCCAATGCATGCAGAGCTTCTAATTCATCTACACATGAAAAGATGAAGGCCCTTAGGTTAATAACACAATGTGGTACAGATAATAATAGAAATGTCACTAAGACAAAACTATAAAAAGGGACTATTACTGGACCTCTGATTTTTTCCCACGTCAACTTATCATTGGGTTTTACATCCATAAAAAAAATTCTTATTAGCTTTTTGGCTATCTAGTGAATATTACCTCTTGGGGCTTTGCATGCTTCTCCGCTGTCATCAGAAGTATCTCCTTCTGCTTCTTCAAATCTGATATTTTTCTCCTTCCGGGGAACCTCCACGTTACCAAACCCATCTATATCCATTAACAAAGCACCATCTCTATCTGGAGATCCCTTAATGTGCCTCCTATCTCGGCTTATTCTCACCACATTCCCAGACATGGAGCTAGAATGGTGCTTGGATTGAGCTTCCTTGGCTTGCGACTGGTAAAACCAAAGAGTACAATCATTATTTAAATTAATCATGACATGATAATAAAACTTAAATTTCTAGAGTTATAGATTCACATTTGGCGTGCTGTTTTTGAGTTCTGGTCTTCTATATGGAGACACTCCAACCCTTCTCGATGCATTTGCCAATGCTAATGCTAGTATATCATCATCATCAGCCTCAAGTTGTTTCTTGGATCTTTTATTTGGTGGTGTTGAACCTTCTTTATCATCCATCTCGTCTGCATTTGGTACGAGAAACCGAGGTGTACGTTTACCAGTGGCACGTCGCTCCCTTCCTGCATAACATAAAGTAACAAATCACACATTATTGAATATATTCATTTACATGTATTGTTACGCACAAGACAGATGGTTAGCCTATAAATATTGTGAACTAGAAAAATTAAGATAAAAGGCAGCTTGATTTGGGCGGAAAATAATGATTGTAGTACCATAAACATGTGTCAGCTTCAAAAATGAGAGGCATCCTTCCGTTGGTGCAATTGAATGTGGTGAGACAACTTCTTCTGGAATATCACTTGGCGGAAGTTTAGCACGTTTGCGCTTCTGATATTTCCTCGATACTCCAGAAGCACAGTAGCCTTCTCCTTCACTTTCGCTCTCCTCCTACAAAAATTACCACAATAATCATGTACACAACTATACTAAATAGACAATGTGAACCCATTTTAACATGACGTCCAAAGTGGTCCAGCCGTAATAAAATAAATGGACTCACCATGACGCTGTAGTGATCAGTCATCATTGCAATGAGGCCAGCTACAGACGCAGTTCCTTCGGGCAGGGACAAATATGCCTGGAAAAGAAAAGGAAAAATCAAACGAAATGAAAAGGTATTCACATTTGGCATTATGTCGTTTCAAGGTTAGAAGTAAGCTTAGGGAAAGTGAGATCATTCTTGTAGTGATACCCGATTCATATGAAAAAGAGCTTCCACCATGTCAACAGACCGGTTATTCCGCACAGCAGCAGCTACCTAAGCAGCAAGGAAGTAGCATTAAGACTTTGAAGTCATACAAAAGTAGTCACACGAAACCATAACTGTTACCTTTTTCCAGTCTCTGCCATGCTTCCGATAGGCATCATAGAAACGCTCAAGCTCGCCTTTCGTCCACTGAGGTCCCAGCTTGTCAGTCAATTTCTTCTTCTGGAATGTGAGAAAAAAAAACAGTCAACGAGGTAAAAATCTGATTCAGGTTTGAAGAAACGAAGATAGCAAAAGAGCATCTAAGTTACAAAGAGAGAGACTCTTTTAAGTCAAGTGAAGGGCTTTAAATAAGATAAAGATTTAAGTCAATGCGGACAAAACTCACACGTTGCTTGACTCTGTCTATATCTGGAGAGGCTTCTCTGGTGACGCGCTTCTTCGACGTCTTATTGGGCGCCATTTCCCGATTCCTCTGCCCCCAAACGAAAGTGACAAACTTTGCTACCTTCAACAAAAATCCCCGAATCCAATTCCACTGAAAAGAAGATCAGTAGTATATCGATCGAATCCAATTTTGCAGCATCAGTAAATAAAACCAATCCAAGAGGATCGAAATGAACTTTTTTGTGGAATTCAAAAAGAGAACAAGACACAGATTCAGATTGAGACGAAGAAAACATAAATCACAATTTCAAATCCAAGTTTCCGATAAGAAAAATTGTAAATTTGAAAGTAATACAACTCCGAAATCGAAATTCACATCGCTCAAACCAGGAAGCAAGCAAAAGTCTCAATCTTCAAATCGAAATCCAAGTTCCGATAAGCCTTCCTAGAAAAATCGATAAAGTTGTGCTAAAAACCCTAGATCAGAACAGATCTACTCACCGAGTACGCAGCTCAAAAGAGAATCGACGTTGAATCACACAGAGTAGAACTCGGATGAGAGAAACTGCTAGGAGAGATCGATGAGAGAAACTGAAAGAGATTTTAAAAGTGAGAGAGAGATATGAAAAAAGAAAAAAAAAAGGTTTATTTGGGAGATGAAATATAGAGAGAGAGAGAGAGAGGAGGAGAGGGGGAGAGAGGCGTTGCCGCGAAACTTGAATAAAAGGACGACTCGGAGAGTTGAGAGAGAGAGCCAATAGGCATTCTCCTTTTCATATCTAAAGCTTGCGATCTGAAGCGTCCACGTGGCTTTTCAGTATATGCACCGTTAGATGTTCTTGATGTTCATTTAGGGTGTGTAGTAACGGCAACATGGGATTTTATTTGAAAATACCCATATTATACTAGTGACGGTGATTCTGACCCAAAAAAAAAAAAAAACTAGTGACGGTGAAAAATGAAAATATTTCATACGTAAATATTTTAAATTTATTTCGTATATTTGCTATCTTCCTTTTTTCTATCAACTTACAGACTTCCTTTTATAATATTTCATATGTAAATATTTTAAATTTATTTATCACAATAATTATGAATCAAATTGTGATACAAATAGTAAGAGTTTTATTATGGAAAGATATTGTAAATTATTTAAAAACAGTAAAAGAAAGAATAGTCAAATATTTCAATATATTTATTAATTATTAATTAATTTAATTTGATTGGAAAATTACATTGTTGTCAGTCAAAGAAACAATTACAATCAATATAGTACTTAAATAAAATTTGTTAAATAGTATAAAAACATTTTGATCTTGTTAGTATATATATTTGAAGTATTTTCATTATACTAGGCTAGATGGATTACAATATTCACTTTCTAATAGAATATTGAGATTTAACCAAAGCTAGTGATGGAGATACTCGAGCAAAATGTTCATATTAAACAAAAACAAAACAAAAAAATCGATAAAACACTAATATATATTACTAACAACATCAAAATGTTAGTATATATTACAGTGTACTGTATAGTAGTACTGTAATTGGGTTAAAAATAAAAAGAAATTGTAATGAAATAAATCCATTCTCTGTTTCTTTTATTGAATAGTATAAACGAAAATAACAGCATAGAAATCTGATTTATTTCTTATAAATCTACCACCAATCACATATTTTGTGGTTTTATCTTTTATCAATCCCTCGTTAACTACAACAAGCACTTTTTGCGTCAAATGCATATCGATCATCACAGTTTAGAAGGCAAAGGGTCCCAAGCTGCAATCTCTGCATACATTTTGGATATTGCTTCTGCAAAGTAAGCTTTTGCTTGAGGTCTCTTTACCTGTTTGTGAGTGTTTTCAAAAACATGAAATTAGAGATTCCCAGAGGTGTGAAATAACAAAAATCTCATTGTGGGGGTTACAAGTACTTCACGTTGTTGATGGTTTACCTTAAACGTTGGTGTTAGAAGTCCATTCTCTAAGGTGAATGGTTCTGGCACCAAAGTCACAGCCTTTGCAAACTCAAATCCTCTCAACTGGTGTATTACCACAAATTGTTAATGTGTTTGGTTTACTAATTTTCTTTATGACATGAGAGATTCTTAAAACATATTTTGTTTGTTCTTACCTGAGCTTCTCTTCCAACGATGTCCATCTCGGTAAGAACAGCCTTCCTCACTTTTGGATCTTTACAAAGCTGTCCTAGATTCTCATACTGTAATCACCAAGAAGAGAGGTTTCTTTAGCTGAGTTGAATAAGAAGTCTTGAGAGTTATAAATAATAATAATAATAATAATACCTTGATGCCTTCTGATGCAGCCCAATCTTTCATAACATCTGGATCAACTGCAACTATAGCCACTAGAGAGGAATTGAAGCTATCGCCTAACATTAATAGACAGTTCTGACTTGGTTGAGAAAATAGCACAAGTGAGTCTAAGCCTATGCATAGTATTTTTGTTTGCTTGCTTACCGTGTATGAAACACTGAGAAACAAATCTACATTTAGTGTAAACATTTTCGATTTTCTCTGGTGCTATATATTCCCCTTGTGCCAATTTAAATATGTTTTTCTTCCTGTCATGAACATTGCAAGTGTTAACAAACATTTTCGATTTTCTATCCACCAAAGAAATATGAAAAACAGAGCTTGTTTCGAATTTATAAAACCTGTCGATGATCTTGAGCCGACCACCTGGTAACCACAACCCGATATCTCCCGTGTGTAGCCAGCCATCCTCATCCATAATTTCTTTCCTGCCCAATTAAAATGTGTCAAGACCCATGTCTGCTTATCTATACATATAAAGTAATAATGAGTTACGTTTGTTCTTCATCTTTGTAATAGCCTTTGAAGATGATTGGCCCTCTAACACAGATTTCACCACGTGGGTATGGTTGATCTTCCGATGTGTAATTCATTTCAGGAACGTCCACAAGTTTTACCTCTGACAAAGAAAAAAAACATTATTTTCAAATACAAAAATCTAGGACACATATCATACATGTTAGACTAAAAAGGTTTTCACCAATACGATCTTATGTCTTTATAGATAGCACATTGTATGGTGCTTCTTACCACACGCTGGATTAGGGGATCCGACATGGCCAGATAAATTGTCACCTTCATCCATAGAGCTTATGACACACGAAGTTTCGGTCATGCCATACCCTTCACGCACCGAACATCCAAAGCATCTGTAGATCACGATGATGGAACAAAGACCACGTTTTATATAATGTTGATTCACAATGTCCTATAAGAGTCTTAAGATTCTTAGAAAACTTACACTCTCAAGAAATCCATGACATCAGGTGACAAAGGAGAAGCACCAGACCCCATGAACCGAACACGTCCACCTAGCTTTTCTTTTATTTTGTTGAACACCAGTTTGTCCCAAAGTGGAGACGGACTCCTTCCTAAAGAACACATGCAGAAAGCTTAACAAAGGTATACTTGATTCAATTTGTAAATGTTAAAATTAGTAGACACTACCATTTAAGATTGCTTTCTTCTTTGAGTTATAAGCAACTTGGAAAAGCCTTCTTTTTGTAACCCCAGATGATTTTACCGCACTTGTAATCCTGTTAGGA
Organism: Brassica nigra; assembly: GCA_016432835.1. Taxonomy (NCBI): domain Eukaryota; kingdom Viridiplantae; phylum Streptophyta; class Magnoliopsida; order Brassicales; family Brassicaceae; genus Brassica; species Brassica nigra. Next base: position 5,096,015 of record CM028247.1, on the reverse strand, counting down.
TTAAAAAAAAAATTAACACATAGATCCACATAGTTCCTCAATAGTACTATAAGGGATGATTTACCCATCATATACTCGATTATATAAGCGAGGGACACTGCAGAATACTGTTGGCCTTAACACAGCCAAATCATCCATCAGTTTCATGATATCCTGTTAAAATAAATATATAAGTTAGTCTGATTCTGTGGCTACAAGTTCGTCTGCATATGTCATGAGACATGAGCTTGACATACCCCTTGATAAAAACCGATGGAAACACCACCGTACACCCCCATTATCTGGTTTGAACGTTCATAAATGTGCGCCAACGGAAGATATGATATGTAACTATAAGGATAGAAGACATCTCAGTCAAAGATCTTCCACCATAAAAGAAAAATAGTTAAACTATAGAAGCGAAGGGAAAATGTTCCAACTCACATGTCTTCAGATAAGAAATTTATTGACAAGCTGGAACCGGCGACATTTGATATCAAGTTTTCATGACTCAACATAGCACCCTTTATATAGAAATAAAAACAAATATATAGTGAAGTGTGTTTTAGCTTCAAAAGTGACTCATTCACAATGTCTTTCCAGAGCATCAATTCAACTAGAAGAACAAGAAAACACACATAAGGCTTCAGAAACTGTAAACAACTCTCACCTTTGGTGTTCCTGTGGTTCCACTTGTGTAGCATATGGTTGCAATGTCTTCGGGCTTTGGAGGGGAAAATGGATGTAAGCCACTGCGACCCTAGAAAAATAATCAGTAGCAACATGAAGTTACTCTAACTACCAAACAAGGAATAACGTACTATTCATAAAGGTAATAACCAATACAAACAACACATTGTAGAAGGCTCTACCTGACTCAATAGCTTTTGGTATGATACAATTTTGACACCAGAACCTGGAGGAAGTGATGGAAAATTCTCATCAGCCCCTCCCACCACCTTATCACAGTGCATATAAAGATAAATAAGTGCTAAGTATATATATATATAAAAATTTACTGAAATTATGCATTACATACCACAACGAGACGAATGGATGGGATTTCAGCTAAAAAGCTTAGCAACTGCGTATTTCATCATCAAAAGAAATACAACTTAAGACCACTTGGACTGATTCTCATAAGGTACTAGCTGGAACAGACCAAAACAACACTTACGGTGTTTAAGGTTTGTGGTACACAAAAGATGGCCTGAAGAGTAGCATGATTCACAACAAACTTAACAGCGTCTGGACCTGCGTAACACAGAAAATCATATTAAAGAAAAGACAATTTCTTGCGCAGACACCAAAAATTTCAAAGTTAAAGGGAGCTAGGTACCAAGTGTATCGTATAAAGGAACAGAGATGAATGAATAGGCTGCACAAGCATGATCAACAACCAACCACTCTGGTCTGTTGATAAAATAGAGTCCAACGCAAGCTCCCTATTCCATTAAATTCAAGGTCTTAAGGAAAAACATATGGATTTGATAAAACTAGAAACTAAACAATTTTGGTGGAGCTCGCTATTTTCATATTCAAAGAAGAAGATAACTTACATGATTAATTCCATTATATAAAAGTCCAGAACCTATGGCTTGTCTAGCCGAAGCTGTTTCCGCATATGTCATCCATGTGTACCTTCAAACACAAAAACACACATCACATGATAAACATAAACATACCACAGCTCAAAAGTTAGATAAAAAGAAGAGTTTCTTTTATAAAAACTTACTCTCCAATGGTTCCATCAGGACGAGCTCGTGTGCCAAGATACTTGTTGTCAGGATATGTTTCAACAGCATGTCTGAATATTCCACAGAAAACAGAGCAATTTCCAGCCTGGTTAGATCATAAACTAACCGATCATTTGAACAAAAGGTCAAAGAACTTACACAAAGTTGTCGTGCAGAGTCCCTATCTCAGGATGATCCGGGAATCTGCTAACGAGCTTCGTAGGCGACTTTGCAGATCTGACACGGAGAAAACAGGAATTGCACCATAATAACAATAATAATAATCATAATCACATACACACTCGTTGAAACCAAAATATACGTAACAGAACAACAATATCTCAAGTGTTTTTTGTCACCTGTAGACATTCCATATTCCAGTGTCCAGCTTTTCTGGAAGCACCACGCTGTAGCTATCCTCTATAGAAAATGAAAGCTCAATCTCAGTGGTAAACACAAAAAGAGATCAAAGATATTAAACGTATAAAGTTGTAAACATACCGTTGAAGAAGGGTGAAGCAGAAGCGGTGGTGTTGAGGAAGAGCGAGGTTGGATCATCTGGCGCCGGAGAAGAATCAAGGTGAGAACGAAGGGTCTCGAGACGACGTTGTGCCGGCGAAGAAAACTCCATTTTTTCCAGAAACTTTTTGAGGAATACGAAATTATAATTAATAATAATAAGCCACCGATTGCTTCACGACATAAATACCATTCTATCAAAACATATTAATATATGTAAATATATTTGGGTAAACACTACTTTATATATAGAAGAAGATCAACGTTGGATCAAACGAAAATAAGACAGAGGTGTGTGTATGCATCATACTATTTTTAACAGCTTTACAATATATTAACTCAATACTATTAACAGTTAGTTATATGTACTTTTCTCACGTATTGCTTACGTCATGTTCTCCGCCAGGAATGGAAGAGATCCACAGGAAGGGATCAGGCACTCTTTTCTATGTGGATAATTTACCATTTTTCAAATATTATTATTTGGTCCTCGAAATTATAATGTATTTAAAGTTAAAGAGGCCTATTTAGTATCCGTTTCGGTAACCCGCATCCGGATCCGTTTTCTGACGGGTGAATAGTTTATACAAGTGGAAGCCATGAAGTTTCTCCTGCCACTGGACCAACACTTCCAATTCTGCAGAAAAATTGTTGGAGGCTGTATATCCAATATATGATATGATTTATGAAAATTTCCAACCATCTCCTTTCATTCACTTCATTATACATCTCCACTTCATTTTATAGGTCTTGAAGGATGAACATGCGTTGGTAATCCAACCAAGTCAAAGAAATCAAGATATGTTCCTTTGTAGAAATGGAAATGTCAAAGGCTCTCCAGCTTCTGAGTCGAGACCTTTTAGTTTCTTCATACAAAGCTTGTTTGCTTTCACTTGTACTTGACATGCTTCAACGTTTTCAATGGCAGCTACTGAGGTTGGAACTCTGTAAAAGCAAGAGTCATCAGAGAGGAAGGGATTTTACAATGAAAGTATCGGAGCTAATCAAGAGAAATAATCGGTGTCTTTTGCAGATGCAATACACAGTAGCAGGATGATCCAAAGTTGTCTTCTCCGGTGTGAGATTTGATCAAAGTCAGGGTGTCGCCTTTTAAACTGTTAGATGATTGTTAATTTGAAGAACAGAACAACCAAAATGAGATTCCACATTGAGGAGACAAAAAGTTCTTTTTTTTGTTATTGAACAAACTCAACACAATGTCTTTGACCATGTTCTCTCTTTTCTTGTCCCTAAATGTTTGTGTTCCCACAGATCTTCAACCATCACTTCGAAACCCCATTTCCATTACACTTCTAAGAAGAAAAAATGGTACTCTGGTAAGAAACTTGGGAATGATAAACAAAACTCGGAACAAGAGATTTGCTATCTTCTTTTCGTGTTCCCCACCTTGAGACCATTTAGTTCTTCATTCTCAATCTTCTCAGGCAGAAGCGCTCTTTCTTGCTGCATACACACGGTATGCAGCCAGCCCAACAACCACAGCAGCAGCTCCAACTGTTTACAAATATAAAAAGAAATCTCAGCAAAACATCGAGTGTGAAGCCTTTTTGTCGTCTGTTTCCTTGTGAGAAAACTTGTGTCAGGAATTAAACATACTTGAAACAGCCATAAGAGAGCGGTTGATTAGCCTGTTGTAATGTTTGCGGCTTTTTCCTGCTTCCGTCTCTGGAATACTCAGATGAGGATGTTGCGCTGCTGTTAAGATTTTGCGGAATAAGTTGTTGAAATCCCCCAGTTTGGAGCTGATGGATACCGGAGGCTCTATTCCCATATCCTGCGTCACCTGCCAAAAGATCCGTGTACATAAGTAAGGTGCTTTACAAAGTTATTCGAGCTCATTGACTCAGGGGATCAATAAAAACCCAACCCTAGTGGATTCTTGTATGGAGATCGGGAATGAATCAAGATCGTCTTTCGCTGAAACCATGAGGCAAGGGACCTCATATCCAGTTGCCTCACCATGAGTTGCAACTTCTACAAGCAACTCAGTCGCTCTCTTCCATGACGACTCATCAGAACTGGATGGGAAAAAATAAAGCAGGAATGCAAACAGCAACTCAAAGCCTCGTCTAACTGTTATACACAAATTACAAGTGGAGAATGACAAGGCATCTACTTAAGCCTATTTCAACCAATCAAACAGACCTGTCATACACGAAGACGGCTATGTCACATGCAGCCAACGACTCATTGGATGAAAATAGTCCTTGAGCCCCACCTTCTGGAATTTCCCTCATCACTAGCGTTTTCTTTGCACTCTACACCCAGAGATTTGCAATTATCAGATTAATGAGCAATGAGAAACAAAGAGAAAAGTAGCCTCAAATAGCCAAAAAAGTAGTAGCACATCTGAACAGTTTTGTTAAAAATGCACTAGTTGGAAACGCATGCATGTGACAATAGAAACAGCTCGTCAAAGATATCTACCTAGTTCCCCTCTCAAAGTTCCCATTAACACTCAAGTTTGCCATTCTTGTTTAGAATTTCGCACATACATTATTCGCGAAGGGAAATGTATCCAAAATATATACACAAAACACACACATAATGAAACAAACTGCATAAGAAATCCCACTCACCCCAGATTCATCGACCATATTTACTGCATAGCGCTCATCAGCGGTTGATCCCAGGTTATCAGCATATGACCTAGATCATGAAGAGACGACACAACTGTAAACCATATGGATATGTCATCCTGATTGTATTTTTGAAATGCAACAAGTTTCGGTAAGAGCTAATATGGCAAACCTTCCAAGAAAGCAATTCAGTAGTGCAGATTTTCCAGCGTTATTGGGTCCGAAAACAAAGCACTGGAAAACTTTTCTTTCACATTGTTGTTTTTTGCGATCTAAACGCCTTCTCCTAGTAAGACGAATTGCAGAAGATGGATCACCTGCGAATCCAATGTAAATCAAATGTTCCACACTCCGAGCCGGTTCTAATAGTGTCATCAGTGACCACTGCAAGGATAGGATTGAAAGATCAGGATAACATAATTTTGAATTGGTTGAATGAACAGAATAAAGATTCAATTTTGTCTGACAGAAAGAATTGCATGACATTTTAGTCTTTCGTAATAAAAGCAAAATGAAACAAAGAAGAATGATTATATGTATTTGCATGCATATGAATATTTCCTTAATTTGTTGAGCATGAGAAAGAGGAGAGTATTGACAACCAGTGACAGGAAAGCATCAAACGATAGTCCTCCAAGGGCAGTTTTCTCTGCCGCATCCACATAAGGAGCTTCCGTCCAAGGACTGCCATTCACTTGGCGTTTTAATGTAATGGAGATTAATTAAAATTACACGTTTTTTGCTTTCTCAAGGTGGAAAAAGTACCTTTCAGGTGCAGTTGAAAAAAGATCCTCGATCTCTTGAGGTCTCAGATTATTATCCTGCAAAGTATAAATTCATTATGACAACTATAAAAACTGCAACTTATGCCATTATTTTTTATTTAAAGGAGAGTTACCCCATCGTCATCAAACAACACATACATTCCTTTCAGGAAGTCGATTGCTACATCTGTCAACTCGACACTCTACAAAAAAAATTGAACACAAGCATTAGCTGGAGATTCCAAGGAAAGCAGGTTAATATGAGCTGTAACGTAGCTGTGTCCCAGTAATGTAACTAGTAAGCATTCAAATTCGCCTCTCTTAGAATTCAAAACAAAAATAAACAGACCATCCAGTTGTGGATGACTGGAAAACCCAATGACTCCAGTAATGAGCACATAATGGATTCCGTTTGATCAATTTTACCTGATCAGGTGCTCGCTTGAATAAAGAAGGTGGAAGTAATTCATCAGCGAGTCTTATATCATTGTTATACCCAAACTTCCGAAGTACAGTCCATGTTGTCTCGAGCCTCCCTTTCTCAATAAAAAGTGCATGTAGAAACAGGAAGCCGGTCACTGTCAGTCCTCTTTCATTCACACCTTCGGGCAACTTTTCTTGCACAACCCTCTTAACACCATCGATTTCAGAAGGTTGCAATGGTGCATGGAAACACTTGACCTATTTTGAAACAGCTATTAGATGTGTCATCGGGATAAGAGAATCGCAACTTCTTTAAAATATCTGAAGGATAGGACACATCCAATTCGATGAAGAAATAGCTAAAACACATGAAACACAAGAGAAAAAAAGAACCTGAAAATCATTTAACTCAGCCTCGCTAAGAGCACCATCTCTGTCATGGTCACAGAGTATAAAGATACGTTTCAAAGCCCTTACACACCGTGGTTTCAATGACTGGGATTCTTGATCGAACAGAGGTCCTGTTGGGTGAAGGACTGTCTTTTGTGCATAATAGAAAACTTCTTGTGCCTACAGGAAAGTTTGTTTATTAGGATGATATAGTTCAGGCCCGAAATATAATTTATAACTCCCACCTCTCTGACTATGCACTCCAATCCATCCCCAACAAAAGTGCAATTCAATCACAATAGTATCCACTTTCCAGCAAAAAGTTAGCAACAACTAAAATCCTTGAAATTTCTTAGCAAGACAATCATTTGCCTAATCTACCTACCCCGAAAGAATATTTTGCCATGATTGAGGTAAGATAAATATTATATCTTAAGAGGAATGACAGAAGTCATAAAACCTGGAGTTGTTTGAGGGCAGAACATTCAATACAAGTCTCAATCTCCCGAAACTGATGCATTATAGGTGACATCACTTGTTCGAGGCTGACTGGGTTATTGTCGTCTCTCAAGTCAAGCTTACACCCTGCTACTATTATAGGAACTTTCACCTGTTTTAAAAAATATCACAAGCCAATCTTAATAAGAAACAGCTAAAGTTTAGGTCGCAACAAATCATCTAGACATTTTAACACAAGGACAGTGACATGACCACCAGCAGACAAATTATACACCTACTACAACAACAACAACAAGATCGACATGACTAAATTGAAAACAGAGAAAGAAAAAGCAAACCTCTAATCGCCGAAGCTCTGGAAGCCAGTAAGTACTCAAACCTTCGAGAGTCTCAGGTCGATCACAGTCATATGTCAAAACCACCGCATCTGCATTCCTCAACTCCTCTGCAACCATTTCCCTATCTTCCGGCCTGAACCCACAAGCAGAAACATTAAAACCCACTTCAAGGAGCACGTCAACAAAGCTGTCAAAGCATGAACACTCATAAACCCTTCAATCAGTAATTAAACAGTTGGCAAACTGCTATCCCAACATCTGACACCATATGTGCTAATACAATTCTTAAAAACCTTAAGCATATGCCATAAGGTTACTCTCCTCTCCTATCACCATATGCCACATTCTTTTTTTCTACAGTCTACACTAGCATCACTAACCTTCAAGTAGTCTTATCGTTCTCCATGTCAAATCATATAGAACGAGATGTAATATACCTGGAGGAAGTGTCGACAATGGTGACGGGAACGCCGTCAGGGAAGAACTCCAAAGGAAGCTTGGTATCAGGGAGAACAGGAGGGACATTGGGAGGGAAAGAATCGGAGGCCGCAGCGACGATCAAGCTGGATTTGCCAGTTCCCTTGTCACCAACCACAACGATTCGTACAGATTTTGGTGAGCCTGGACAATCAACAGTTCCAGCTGAGTATCTCGCCATCTGAAAACTGCACCAATTATCAAATCAAAAAAAAAAATCCGAAAGAGTCTCGAATTCAGGATTCAAGTAGATACTTGAAAGATGAATGGATCATTGCGAGATTGAGACCAAATATCTTAAACTTTTCAGATTTAAAAATCGAGGAACAAGAGAGAGCAGGATCGTGAAGAATCATAGATAATAACAACAGAAAGAAAGAGCCACATCGAAGATTAGGTAGAGAAACGAGAAATGAGCCCTGACCTAAACTGGAGAGTGAGAGAGAGTGAGGAAGACGAAGGTTGAAAAGCCCTTGGAAAACCCTAGAGTTGGGAAGATTGTGGTGTGGTGGCGGTGACGATTGCAACCAACCAAACCAAGGAAGGTGAAAGAAATAGAAAGGCTTCTTTTGCTTCTATTCTAGTGGTATTTTCGTAAATTATATGCACTTTTTTTTTTGTTCTTTAACGCAAGTAAATTTTCTTTTGTCTTGTCACCACGCATAAGTTATTTTCTCTACTTTTTGTTTACCGCTTTTTTTCTTTAACTACCACGCATAATTGTGTTATTCTATTTTTTAATAAAAGTTACAGGTTGCTCAAAAAAAAGTTACATTTTAAAGTATTTTGTGAAAGTTTTTTTTGTTTTTTTTTTGAATAAAAGTGAAAGTGGTGTTCTTAAGGATAAGTGAATTAACAACAGCTCCATATATCATAATAAATTGTTTTAGCTAAAAACTAAAAGAATAAATATTAGAATGTGATTGGGTGAAAATAGCGAAACGGAAAGAATAAAAAGTGGAAAAATTGAATGAAAGGAGAAATAGAAGAAAAAGTCCTTAGAAAAAAGAAAGAAAATTTTACTCTAAAACCTATAAAAAGAGAAAAAAGTTTGTAACCATTTTATCTTTGATTAGGTTGATTTTAGTGTAATTTGGTGAAAACCACATTTTACTCTACAAAAGTTAGTTTCTATGACGTGTAGATGAATGAATGTGCAATGTATAAAAAGAGATATTCTCATCAACGGATGCATGATACATCTCATTACAGGAGGCATAATGTAAAAACATAGAAAAATGTCAATATCAATCAATCCAAATGATCAATAGGCTAACTTAGAGCTTTTTTTTGTGTGTGCAACAGCTAACTTAGAGCTAATTTAACGATAAGACCGATGACTATGAATATATAACAGGGTGACTATTGGGCTCGTGGGCTGGACTAGCCTGTTTGTTTAAAAAGACATGAAAACCACGTGGCGCCACTTTTAATTGTTAGACCCGTCATTTGACCGAACTAAACAAGGAGGACGGTAATGACCAGTGAGTGACGTAGACGTCGCTAAAACAACTCTGACACGGCTTTTTTAAAATCCCAAGACGGAACACAACACTTTCATTGTGATCCCATACCTTCCTCCCTTCTTCTCCAAATAAAGAAAAAAATTAAAAAAAAAAAAAAGACAATCTCATCTCTCTCTGTCTGTGTCTCTGCGGCTGATTCGTGAGGAAGAAGATGGGCGTTGATCTGGAATCTATCTCGGAGGCCACATCTGGAGCTATAGGCTCGCTTCTCAGCACAACCATTCTGTACCCTCTCGACACCTGCAAATCCAAGTTCCAAGCCGAGATCAGCGTTCGCGGTCAGCAGAAATACAGGTCTGTCTCCTCTCTTCTCCTTCTTCCTTTGCCAATCCTTTGTGCTTTGGTTTGTTAGGGGATCATGATCGAAACTGGTTTCCTTTACGAGTTTTCTCTTTCAAGTTTGGTTTTTTTTATTTGGCCCCCTTGTAGATCCTCGTTTGGATCGTAACGTAGATTTCAATTCTTTGATCAAGGCTCAAGCTTTTTGATTTTGTTTTTTGATGGGTAACTTCAAAGCAGCATCCTTTTAGGTGTCTATGACTAAATCGACAATAAGAAGCTATTTATTGAGAACAGAGTTTTTCATGGTTTAGTATGATAATGATTCATCTGTGATTGTTGTTTTGAGTTTGTCTTGAATAACGTAAACCTGTTTTTTTTTTTTTTGGTAACGTTTTCAGATACTTGTCAGATGTCTTTTGGGAAGCGATATCTACAGGGAATGTTCTCTCGCTGTATCAAGGCCTTGGGACTAAGAATCTGCAGTCCTTCGTCTCCTCTTTCATCTACTTCTATAGTTACAGCTATTTCAAGAGGTTGCATTGTGAAAGGATTGGTTCCAAGTCGATTGGCACTAAGGCTAACCTGCTCATCGCTGCTGCTGCTGGAGCTTGTACCTCTGTTCTGACCCAAGTACGTTTGCTTTTTTTTTTTGCATTCAGCTCTAATTCAAATAAACTACTATGCTCTCTCCTCTATGCTTAATAACCACTTCGACTTCTATGTTTGTGTAGCCTCTAGATACAGCTTCATCAAGGATGCAAACAAGCCAGTTTGGAAAATCTAAAGGACTGTGGAAGACCTTAACCGAAGGTGATTGGGGAAACGCATTTGATGGCCTTGGCATCTCTCTTTTACTCACTTCCAATCCTGCAATTCAGGTACCATTCTCATTTTAAAACCATCACCTTCATATTTACAAGTGTTATCTGCAATAAGCTGAACAATAAGCTTCTTTCTCTGTGTAGTATACGGTGTTTGATCAGCTGAAACAGAACCTCCTTGAAAAAAGAGTGGCAAAAGCCAACAAAGACTCTTCCCCTGTGGTCCTCTCTGCCTTTATGGCCTTCTTGTTAGGTGCCTTGTCGAAAAGTGCTGCTACCGTCATCACATATCCAGCAATCAGGTATTAAACAGCTTTGCATTGATCCAGACTCTTTTGCGGAGGATATTGATCTATATGCATTCATGGTTTTTGGTAGGTGCAAGGTGATGATCCAAGCAGCAGATGACTCGAAGGAAAGAACCAGGAAAACGATTCGCGGGGTCATCCGTGCCATATGGAAAAAGGAAGGGGTCTTAGGGTTCTTCAAAGGCTTGCAGGCTCAGATCTTGAAGACAGTTCTGAGCTCGGCGTTGCTGCTAATGATCAAGGAGAAAATCACTGCAACCACATGGTTTCTCATTCTAGCAATAAGAAAAAGTCTTTTCGTCACGAAAGGTAGGTTGAAAAGTCCATAAAGATGGATCTCATCAGCAAGTGTCCCAAAAAGCCAAGCAAGAGCAAAAAAAAACTTTGGTTTGGCAAGTATTGTAGACTTTTATCATTTCAAAAACCATTGATATTTTTTTTAAGCAAGGATCTGATTTATAGGGTTTGCATAAAGCTTCATGTTGTTGCCAGATATTGAGTTTCTGGGAGTAGAGAACTTTCTGGTTGTTGTGTAGTTACGTTTGTTTTCTTCGGTTGTAATAAAAACAATGATCTATGTGTAGGATCATGTCTCTGATTAAAAAAAAAAAAGAAGATATGTCCTATTGAAAGCTTGAATCACCTCATCTCTGACTCTGATCTAAGCTTGAATTACCTGTTCAATTTCTGATCCATTTCCTGACTTCTTCGATGTTCGTGATGCTAGACAGACAGTTATGCTGTTCTGTCACGTGGCCGCTTGACCCCTCCGTATGAGAACAGCACTACTCTTTCCCCGACTTAAACACTCAAGATCAAGAAGCAGAGATCGGTTCATGAAATTCTTGAAAACATGAAAAACAAAACCAAGAGATTATTTGTAAGAGACTTTGGTAAAATAAAAGGAGGGAAACAGCTGCGAGAGACGATGGATGATGTCCGGTGATCTCCTCTTTCTAGTATATGTGGCTCCTCTTTCTAGTATATGTGGCTCCTCTTTCTAGAAAGATAAAGATAAGGTTCTTGAAATGTTCTGGTGATTCTGATAGAGGGATAGGAAACATTATATGCACAACCTTTGAAGTTTAAGAGGTCACGGTAACACAAAGCAAGTTCCAACAAAATAAATAGATTAAGATGAAGTTTTCATGAAAAAATGACATTAATGTATCAATCAAGCTTTACTGCAGGCGTAGCCTTGAAGGGCAAAAACGTCTTTCCGCCGATATACTCCTGCAAAACCTCAGGGATGTCCACACCGTCTTCACGCTGGTAGTTCTCGAGAATGCAGCAAATGGTCCTCTCAGTCGCAGTAAGAGTCGAATTCAGCATGTGCACATACTGCTTCTTCGTCTGCTCGTCCCCCTGCATCAACAAAATAAAATAAAAGACAAAGATCAAATATATTTGCTTTACAAAACGAAAAGAGAGAGAACAACCGAGATCTTTTTTTTTTTACCTTTTCCGGAACGTATCTGATGTCAAGACTTCGAGCTTGGTAGTCTGTACAGTTGGAACATGACACAAGCTCTCTGTAAGTCTCCGACGAAGGAAACCAAGCCTCCAAGTCATACTTCTTTGCGGCTGCATCGTTCAGTGCTCCAGAGACAATCGACACGACTCGGTATGGAAGTTTTAGCTGGCTCAGAGGAGAGGAGTGGAGTGGATACAATTTGGCTAATCAGAAAAAAACAATAAACACTACTAGTAGAGTTTGTTTAACTGTGACTTAACGAAATTTACCTTTTGGTAAAAATCTTCAGAGTTGTGCATCATCTCCTCCATCATTTCCCGCGAATCATTCTCGTTAGGAGAAGTGATGCAGAACTGTTCGATTTTCTCAAACTGGTGAACACGGAAAATGCCAAGTGTGTCTCTTCCATGGGAAGAAGCTTCTTTTCTAAAACAGGACGAGTAACCAGCATATCTGTGAAACAAAACAAGTATATATGTATGATGATTGTCAGTAAATTTTTTTTTTTTTTTTTTTGAATACACAAAGAAACAACGCTGCGATTATATATATATATATATATATATATATATATATATATATATATATATATATATACACCTTTTGGGAAGCTTGCTGAGATGGATCCGTTCATCCATATGATATGCACAAAGAGGTTGCTCAGCAGTTGCAATCAGGTATTTGTCATCTCCATCACCAGTCACCTGAACAAAACAAAGATCTCCTCAGAATTTAAAAAAATCTCAAGACAAGTCTCAAACAAACATAAATTAAACAAAAAGTTTATAGACCTTGTATAATTGGTCATCATGGTCAACCAACTGTGCACACTTAGCCATGACATTCTTCCTCATGAAAAAAGGAGGTTGCAATAATGTGAAATCTCTATCATTCATGAAGGTTAGCCCAAAGTTGATCAGAGCCTGGTTAAGTAGCACACCATATCCTTTAAGGAAAAAGCCTCTTCCTCCAGCAATCTCAGCACCTCTCTTACTATCTACAATGTCGAGAAGCTCAACGAGATCCACATGGTTCTTCAGCTTCTGACCAGGCGAAGCAACCCGCTTCTCACCCCAATCTTTAATCACAGCATTATCCTTCTGCAAAATCAAAAAAAAAAACACACACACCACAAACTCGTATTATAAATCACTCTCCTTTCCAGTCACAACAAGTAGGGAAAGAGAAAAAATAAAAGGAACAAACCTCATCTTCAAAAACTGGAACAGAGTCGTCGATGAGATTGCCAACACCCTTCAGTTTCTCTTTCAAAGAAGAAAATGTTTCACCAACTTCTTTCTCCTTGTTAGTAGCATCTTCTTTCTTGTTCTCTGATTGCTGAATCAGCTCAGTCGCATCAGAGCCAGACTATTCCAAAAGAAAAAGAAAAAAAGAATAAATCTCCAAACCAACTAAAATCATTCCACTAACGATGATCATCATGATCAGAAGAAGGTTCGAATGAACTAACGATTTTGAGGTTGGCGACTTGCTTGTTCAGCGTGTTCAACTCCTTGCGCAAATTCTCTACTTCAAATTGACCTGAAAACACACACACACACACAAGCAAATCAATCAATAAAACGCTCAAAAAGAGAAACGATTCGAGTGGATTACATACGCTGACGCCATTCTTTGTCAAGCTCGATAATCTCGTCGACGAGATCAACGCTGGCGAATCTCTTCCGTTGAGATTCTCGGATGATCTCCGGATCGTTCCCCTTCTCTTCTCGAAACAGATTGATATCCAACATCTTCTTCTTTTTTTTTTTGCTCTGTGAATGAAGAAGCGTTAACGTGTTACCTAAGTCTTCAATTAAAATTTTGATTTTAGGAAGACTCTATGCACCTATTTATGAGAGAGGATTAGCTTGATCAGGAAGTTAGGTAAACATTTGTTTAATTTACTTTTTATGATAATAATTTAAAATGTATAATAACTTATCATCTAAAATATTTGTAAAGTCAAAATATTAAAAATAGGTAGCTATAATTTACTTTTTAATGATTACATGATGAATTAAATATATTGATATTTTTTTTTTACGATTGCAAAAGTTTACAGGTTATTCCATAAAACATGTAAAATATATATTAAATATAAGACATGTTAAAAAAATAAACTAATTCTTTATTATAAAACTCAAACAAAAATAATGTAATAAAATGATTAAAAACAAAGATTGATGATCCAATCGAAACGATAAATTATATAAACTGTCTGTTTCTGTAAAAGTCCATGTTTTAGAAAGAAAAAAAAATTATTTCAAAATTTATATTTCATCTCACTGAAGAGACGGAGAAGCATCTCTTTCTGTGACCCCTCTATTTATGAGAACATCTCTTTTCTCCTAAAGTTGAGCAAGAGTCCGAAGATTGATGTGGGAATTTCTAGAAGTTGGCCCTGGATTCTATGGTACTTGTGGAAGAACAGAAATTATTTTCTATTTGAAGGCAGGTGTTTTGATGCAAGAGAGCTGAATAAGAAAGCAAAAGATGAAGCAGACTCATGGTTTTTAGCGCAACAAGTCATGTCTCGTATGGAGTCAACTGAGACAGTGGAGGTGTGCTCGACAATCACTGATCACGGAGTGCCTGAGGGATGGGTGCTCTGCGAGATTGGAATGGACTGGTCCAAATATTGTGCTACCATGGGGGCTGCTTGGATTGCAAAAAAATAGCAGAGGAGAAGTGACAGAACATAGCAGACGGGCTTTTTCTGAGGTTAAATCGTTGGGTGAAGCGAAGTTGCAGGTTATGCTACGGGCAATAGAAAGTATGAAGAGTTAAAAAAAAATGTGAGATTTGTTTCAAGCTTTGGAGACTTCGTGGAAGCAATAGAGAAACCTGCACGATGGCCAGCTCTGCAGTTCGAGATATCAGAAATTCAAAGAGAGTTACAAGCCTTTGAAGCATGGGAACTAAGACTTGGAAAGCTGGAGTCAATTAGATGTGTCTCTTTCATTACACAGAGCATAAGGAGCCTTGGGTTTTCTCAATCTTACGTCGCTGCCGGTTACCCCCGTTGGTTGTACCATTGTTATGGTGATGAAGAGGAACATCTAATACTTAAAGGTCGCTGTTGGTGGATTCTTTTTTGGAAGCATATAGTTGGTGCTTTGGTATAGTGTTGGGGTTTGTCTGACCAATTTTTTTGGGTTGATCTTTAGGGTGATCACTTGCTTGATCGGTAATCTTTGGATGATGAAGTCTCGTGATATATATATATATATATATAACATCTCAATTTGGGGAAAAAAAAGAGACGGAGAAGCATTAATGTTACACAAAACCATCTCCATTTAACTCACTTAGAATAAAAGAACCTCTTTGACCAAAAAAAAAGAATAAAAGAACCTCAATCCTATGTCATTTTCACTCTACTACAAAATAAAAGGTTTATTTCACAATAAAGTCATTTTTTGCTTATCATTTTATTTTTTAATATAAAACAAAATATCATTAGATTAGAACTCAACTTCATTATAAAATTATTCTATTTTGAAAAAAAAGAATTGGCTTTAATTTGTCTATCTCTACAACGAAAACAATCTATCTAAGATTTTTGGTGTTTTTTTGAGGTAAATCAGTTTTGGCTTTTATTTATAATGAACTGCAACTTGTAAACATTCCATATCGGAACTTTCAAAGCCAATCAACAGAATTGTCTACTATAAATATCACATGCTCACTTCAGTAAAATCAGTTCAATAAACTTAAGGCTCATTATTTGTTTTGGATTAAAACTAGTTAATATTTTTTTAAATAATCGGCAATTGGAAAGAGGTGACAAAAGCAAAGAAATCATGGAGAAAGAAAACGAAAAAGAGAAGAAAACTTCTGATTCTCTTACTAATGATTTGATCTTGGATATCATGCAATCAGTTCCGCTCGAGACAGCCACCAGGATGTGCGTCGGCTCAAAAAATTAGGCTGAAATGATCGGCCGTGATAGTTTAACTAAATGTTTCTGATCTCAATTCTTAGCAAATCCTCTAATTCTCTTCACATCACTCATAGAAGAATTGCCGTCGCAGAGAACTAACTACCGGTGGTTCCACTCTGTACTTAAAAACAAGCAACCCGAGCTGTGGGACTAAAACCAGACATTTCTAGTTCTATCGCTCCTTAATAAGATAGTTCTTGGTGAAAAGTAGATTGCAACAATTCTTCACTTGTAAATCACTCCTTGATAAAAACAGTTTTTGGTTTCTATTTTCTTCCGTTATTCTTTTAGTAAACATTAGTTTTTTTAATACTAGAAAGATAATGATTAAAACTTTATGGATAAGAGATGAAATCCTAATCTTTAAGTATTTAGAGCTTTTTATTAGTATAATATTGAACTATATATTTGTATTAAAAACTTTGATTTCTTCAACTCTCTTGTTCACTGCTAGGGCATTTTTATAATAAACAAGTTATCAACATCTTATTTATATCAGCTACTACATCAGATATCACTTTTAGCTTTCTATGTATATGATCCACTTAGTCAATATGACTATGTATGCATAATAACTTATCATCTAAAATATTTATCGAGGCACAATATTAAAAATTAGAAAAAGGAGGTTGCAATAATGTGAACTCTCTATCATTCATGAAGGTTAGCCCAAAGTTGATCAGAGTCTGGTTAAGTAGCACACCATATCCTTTAAGGAAAAAGCCTCTTCCTACAGCAATCTCAGCACCTCTCTTAGTATCTACAATGTCGAGAAGCTTTACGAGATCCACATGGTTCTTCAGCTTCTGACCAGGCGAAGCAACTCGCTTCTCACCCCAAACTTTAATCACAGCATTATCTTTCTGCAAAATCAAAAAAAAAACACACACACACAAACTCGTATTATAAATCACTCTTCTTTCCAGTCACAACAACTGACAAGTAGGGAAAGAGAAAAAAAAAGGAACAAACCTCATCTTCAAAAACTGGAACAGAGTCGTCGATGAGATTGCCAACACCCTTCAGGATCTCTTTCAAAGAAGAAAATCAATCTTTGTTTCTCTTTCAAAGAAGAAAAACAAGCAATCCGAGCTGTGGGACTAAAACCAGGCATTTCGAGTTCTATCGCTCCTTAATAAGATAGTTCTTGGTGAAAAGTAGATTGCAACAATTCTTCACTTGTAAATCACTCCTTGGTAAAAACAGTTTTTGGTTTCTATTTTCTTCTGTTATTCTTTTAGTAAACATTAGTTTTTTTTAATACTAAAAAGATAATGATTAAACTTTATGGATAAGAGATGAAATCCTAATCTTTAAGTATTTAGAGCTTTTTATTAGTATAATAGTGAACTCTATATTTGTATTAAAAACTTTGATTTCTTCAACTCTATTGTTCACTGCTAGGGCATTTTTATACTAAACAAGTTATCGACATCTTATTTATATCAGCTACTACATCAGATATCACTTTTAGCTTTCTATGTATATGATCCACTTAGTCAATATGACTATTATGCATAATAACTTATCATCTAAAATATTTATGGAGGCACAATATTAAAAATTAGATAGCTATACTTTTAATTAATAAAACAAATATTATAAGTAGTTAAAATTCATATTATTTGATTACATGATGAATCAAATACATTGATACTTTTATGATTGCAAAATTTTACAGATTATTCCACAACATGCAATATATATAATTAAACATAAGACATGCTTCACAAATAAATTAATGGTGAGGAGACAATTAAAAACTAAGATGGTGAAATTTCTAAATCCAATTCATCATCTGTTCTCTGAATAGATGGAAGTAAAAGTTATTAGCAGATGAAAAAATATATATATATATATAGAAGACCGTAGAGTAAAATGACACGTTTCTATTCCAAGGAGTGAGCTCAGCTAACCCAGTAATCGGATTGTTGTATCCAGTGAAAGACAGATTGACTCATGGTCATGCTAAGCTCCTGAAATAGGTTTTTTTCAATCTACTTCCTTACTCTGTTCTCATCCGGTTGGTCAACGTTCTGCTCATACCAAATGAGTACACTGTTCATTGCATCCTTCGTCATTTTGGAAGTTTGGAAGCGTTTTTTCGCGTCCAGTCGCTACTCTAGTAAAAGGTTTTCTCTTTCAAAAACTTGATATAGCGCTCCAGACATTGGATCTAATCCCAGTCTCTCAACGCCCTTCCTCCTTATAACTGCTCATACTAAGCAATCACCTTCTGCTTAGCTCTGACACGATTGTTTTCCCACTCCTTGGTCGAGATTGTGTTGCAATGAGGATGTCCAAAAATGATTGATGTATCAAAATTCAGGATAAATTTTGAGAGATTGGAGAAAAAAGTGACCACTGAAAATCCTAGATGAGTGACCATATAATTTATTTTGAACAAAAACTATTCTGATGAGACAATTAAAAACAAAGATTGATCCAATAAAAAAAACGGTCAGCTAAATATATCATGTTTGATTCTCATATGATTTAGTTCATCTAATAACAACTAAAATAAAATCATTTACATAAATATAAAAAATAGATATTTCAACTAAATAAAATTTGTTAATTGAAAATTCACGTGTTCAAAATCTAGTTTCTACAATTAAACACTAACATTTCAACTTCGAAAAGAAAAATAAGTTATTTGGTAACAATGTCGGTCTTAGCTTTGTTGGTCAGAATATCATGTTGGATGATTTTGGTTGCGCGTTCGAATCATGAATATGTCACGATAGTCAATTTTTTCTATTTTCTATATATAATGAGCCAAAATTATTTTTTGCTTCTGGACCGATTTTTTCCAGACCCGGCTCTGGCAACCACCACAATAAACAGAAACGGTTTTAACATATAGAGTTTTGATGAGAGGACTTGACTTTTTTCGGTTAGGGCATCTCCAACCTCATTCTATTTTTTACTGTAAAATAGAATTAGAGTAAAAATGTTTCATAATATTCTATTTTTCACTCTATAATAGAGTAAAAAATAGGTTTATTCTATTGTTTTTTTTTGTTCATTACTTTATTTTCTATTCTAAAATAAAGTACCATTGGAATATATGACAATTCTATTATATAGTTATTTTAGAGTGAAAAATAAATTGAACTATCGGAGATAGTCTTAGAACAAACCGTATGCACTAACTTTTTTTACATAAACAGAATGTCAAGGAAACACACATAAAGAGAGAATCACCAACAACAAAAGAGTCAACAAACTGAACACTTGCTCAGAAAGAAACATATCAAAGTGACATTGTAACAAAACGTGAATCAGATCAGAGGGCATTTGTATAATTGCGGTCTGAAGACTGAGACTTTGGAATCACATAACTAAAGGAGTGGAAATATGAAACTTAAAACTAAATTTTATGTCTTAACTAGATATGGACCCGTGCGTTGCACGGGTTTTATTCGATGTTTTAATTTAACAAACACATAAAAGGATTGAAAATATTTTTCACATTAGTTCTTGGATTTTCCGTATATATTGGTGCGATTTTAATAACAATAATCTGTTTTCTTACATAAATTTGATTGGTATTTCTATTTGAATAATCACGGTATTTTAAATAGTATATTGATATTTTTTTTTAATGAATACTTCACTTTTAATTATTTTTCAAAATAATATTAGTTATAGTTAATTGAAACATATATAAGTCTGAACTCTCTATATTGTTTATATTGTGTAAGACAAACTAAAAACAATTCTATTTAAAATATTAATATTACACAACACCAATCAATATGTTTTATTGATAGTCAGCTAAATATCGAATATATTGCTAGATAAAACATCAAATTTGTTTACTTTAGCATTCATGGTGTGACTTTAACCTTTTTTCTATATATAATATTTTATAAAACATTATAGTCGCTATACTTTAAAAATCTGAAGCTCTCCAGTTGTGGTGACTCTTGATAGTGCAACGTATAATTGTAAGACTGGACTTGTCAAATATACCAACATTTTAAACTTTAACCTTAACTCTTGTTAATAATCATTGGATAGCAAACTCTTATATTAAATTGAAATCTTTTCAGTTTGAAAGGTCATCTTGCATATGTTGGTAAGAGACTTATTCTAGGGATAAAAATCTGTTTTCCCACATAACTTCCGGTTAGGATTTCGGCTTCAATAATCATGTTGCCTAGGTGAATTATTAGTAACATTATTATATTGCAAAGTCTTTCTCTTTAATTTAAATTCTATAGTAGCATGTACAACAACATAACCAATTTTATATGTCGATAAGATTAAACACAGATAAACATAATCACACATAAGCATAATAGTCACATTAACTTAGTCACAACAACATAACATCTATATAGGGATGGATAAAATATCCCTAAATTTTTATTTGATTCGTTATCCATTTCGATTTGAAAAATTCCAAATATCTGTAACTCTACAAAACAAACCAAATACTTATATGCAATATCGAAACAAATGAAACAAATCACAAATACTAATATTTTTAAGAATGGATATCCGATCCATTATATGCATATATATACATGTACTAAAGAAGTATATATATATATAAGTTCCATAAATATTATATTGTATATAAGTTTTATAGTATTTTATTTACTAAACTTATTAAGTTATTTATTAATATTTAAAAAAGTAATAAATTTTTGTTTTATAATAAAATATAATTATTATTTTATCTTTTGGAATTTTTGATTTATTTTTTCATTTTTAATTTATTTTCGCGGATCGAATCGGATATCATGTCAAAATTGTAAAATTTTCTGGATATCCAGAATACCAAATATCCGGGTGGCTACGGATCTAATCAGATCGAATAATTGATTATTCTGACAAAAATGATCGGATCAGAAAATCTCGAAAAACCCAGATATCCAATTCATTTCCACCCAAACATCTATATGTACAAACGCCTAAATATAGCTGTAACAATAATTAACATACGGCAGCATGACAATTTTTTTTTTTTTTTAAACTGAATATCAGTTTTATTTTCTCAACATGTGACACCTAAAAAAAAAGATAACACACGAAGATGTGAAAGAACATGCAGAAAAAACCCACCTTATATTTTTCTTGCGTCTCTTGTCAATAGATGAGAGAGAGAGCTTAATCACATACATGGATGTGAATAGTTATAATTCATTTTGGTTTATGATTTTTAAAAAGAAGATTAAAGAGTTTAATATATAGATGTGAATAATTATAGTTCCGTTTGGTTTCTGATTTTTAAATAGGAATATTAATTATTCATAAAAATATCTGAAATAATTATTCTACAAATCTTTTTGATTAGGATTTGAATAAAAGAAAATTACTATTAATCTCTCTCTCACAATTTTCTTTTCTTCTGTTTAAGATATTAGGAAAGGACAATTACTATCAAATAATTACTATCAAATTTTTTTACAATATATTTTCTTTAGAAATTAAAAAAAAACAAAAATTAGTTTAAATAAATTATTTGACAAATATTTTTTTGTTTAAAATTTTTAAAAATAAAAAAGTAGAGAAAATACCATTAAATAATTCTAAAATTACTTTTTAAACATTTGTTTATGTTATCTTGTTATATTTTTTTATTATTTTGAAACACATGTCAAAATTTTAAAAGGAAAACTAATACCAAATAATCTTTTCAATCATCTTTTTTGGATTTTATAAAACGAAAATTATTAAATAAGTTATTTTAAAATATTTTTTTTTTTAGAATTTTAAAAGGAAATTTTCTAGATAAAAATGATTATATAACAAAATCATCCTTTCTAACAAAAACGATTATATAATCAATTTTTAACAAAATCATTTTTATAATTTTTTACTATTAAATAAAAATTAATTTATTTCAAAATTCGTCTTTTTTTTTATCTTAGTATATATATCATTATAAATTTTAACACATTACTCAAGTTAAAAGGAGAATGTTTGCAATTATCTTTTGTTAAGGATTTTAAAATGGAAAATTACTATTAGATAATATTTATAATTACTTTTTAATAAAATTTGTTTTTGTTAATATCTTAATATATGTATTTTTAATTATGAGATAGATAAACACATGTCACAATCTTAAAAAATTTATTGACACATGTCGCGATCATGTTAATTAGTAATTTGAAGAACCAAGCTTTATATAATAAGATTTTTAGTCTCCGGTTCGATTTGGTTTTGTTATTACAAACGGTTCGTCTTCTTCGAATTTTAATGTCTTTAGTTTTTTAGTTTCCGGTTCGATTTGGGTTTGTTATTGCAAACGTGTGTAAAGAAGAACAGGTTCGAAGAAACCTGTTAACACAATAACACACACACAATTCCATACGGCATTGAGCAACGGCTATTTCTATTAGACCGAGATACAAGAAGACAGGAATTTGCGCTGATGACTCTTCTTCATCTATCATCGCATCCCAATGGGTTTTATATGATTAATCCACCAAGTCCGCGACTTTCATCAATATCTCCATTCTCTGTCTCGCTCCTTTCGATTTCGCATCGAACCCAGTTCCAAAGTTTGGTTCTTTGTGCAAGGAGGAGGAAGAAAAGAGCCGGGCAGGGAATAAGCGCGAGGTTTCTGTTCAAGTCTCTGTCTTTACTGTCTACTAATCTCCAGATTTTACCGCAGCCGTTGGATCTCGTCATTGCTGATTTAGGCGGCATTGATGGAGGAAGAGGAGGAGGAGGTGGTGGGATAGGGTTTTGGAGAGGATGGGGGAGATTTGATGGGTGGAGAAGGAAACGGAACAGAGTACCAATTTTGATTCTCGTTTGTGTGATGCTGTGGATTTGTGGTTACTGCAAAGTCTCTGGGAAGGTGATAAAGAGTGATGAGATTCTGAAGGTTTTAGGAGTTTGCGTATTTGGTTTCAGTTTAGTGAAAGAGCTGAAGAGAGAGGCTAGATCTCTGGTCTTTGTGTTTCTCTGTTTGGTTGCTTCACTGGTTTTTGGATTCAACAAAGAGAGTTTCGTTAAGTTAGCTTCTCAAGTCAGGTATTGTTCTTCTTCGGTTCTTCTTACTAAGAGGAGATCTCGTAGAAGAGTCTAACGTGTGTGTTTGTTTCTAATTCATTATTTCTCGAGGATTCTGTTGTTTTCATGCTGAGATATATATAATCAAAAAAAGGTCTTAACTTTTTACTGCATTTAGATGTGATGAATGCTTTCAGTTATGTTACCATTGAACAAAACAGAGAGGAAAAGAATGAGAAAGCCACACTTCAAAACAATGGTTGAGCTCAAGTGTTCGCCATAGCTGACTTGTGATATGTTACATATATCCAGTGAATACTACAGCCAAAAAAAAAAACAAATAAATATGAAACAAGCAACACACTAACCATAACTTGCAAGCAAAGATTGATATCAACAACAATCAAATAGAGATTAAACTTAAAAAATAACAAACTGTGTATCCAATGGATTTATCAGAAAAAGCAGCATCATATGATTGGGTGTCTGGGTCATGTATCACCAGCGTATGGTTGTAATCACGATCATAAAACAACAACTTCTTCTTCTTCTCCTTCTCCACAAAAATTGCTAGTGGCGAGAGAGCGCATCCTGTTGGGAAACCAAAGGAAAGCCAAGTTCGAGCAAGATCTATGGACCAGAGCTTGTCCCATGTCTTGTTGAATGAGTTGAACGACCATATAACTTGGTCAGGCCAAGTCATCTGGGAAACGCACAAGCGGTTGCTGAGTTTGCACAAAAGAACCTCCAAATGTTTACCATTGGATGCAAAGGGAGCTTTAGTGACGACTTCAAAAGTTTCAGCTTGGAGATCGAAAGATAACACCTTGGTTTCTTCACACTCTGTGAACCAATGAAGCGACCCGTCTACAAACACAGAAGTAGGGAAATCTCCGAGAATCCGACAAGGAATAGAGGGTGTGACATACCTCCAAGAGCTGGTGCGAAAGTCGAAAACTTCGCACGTGGTAGCATTCTCTAGACCTACTTCGAAAGAGTTATAGAGCCAAACAGGCTTGTGTATCCCTGTGCACTCGTCTTTACCAAAACCAGGCTCGAAGTTTGCGTTCCAAGCTCGAAGTAACCGTCTACTAAGTCGATAATGAGTTGTTGTAATCTCGAGAGAGGAAGAGGCCGATACCATCCAGTTGTGGGGTTGACCACAAAACCAGGTTTGTGAGAATGGTACAGGCAAAGGAGGCCGTCCACGCTGCTCTGACAAACTAAGTATGTTTCATTTCCCCAAGGGATCATGCCCGATGATGATTGTAATGATCCGGACACAAGTGTTCTTAGAGAAGTTGAAGACACCATGAGAACATCTGGATCTCCAGACTGTTGACGATGCTTCAACTGTCTTTCTTGGAAGAACCGGGATTCGATCGTTGATTTCCATTGCTTTGACACAGTCTCAAAACTCAGCAGAGACTTCACCGGAAGTCTCTCCATGAATAGCTCTACCACATGGTGGGGCACCGATACTGATTCTATCCTCCTAAGTTTTCTCTTCCTAGCCATTGATGATGAAGAGATACATAGGCTCTCTCTTTTATATACACAGTAAAGGCTCACACAAAAAGGAAATCTCAACACGCTTTCCTTTTCTATCTTGTTGTTTATTTATTTTTAGTAAAACAAAATCACATGTAGCCAACATGATAATTATCTTCTTATTATCTTTAATGTAAAAATAATTCTAAATTATGTATAAGTACCCTTATGTATCCAGAAGCTTCATCCCTCTAAGCTGAAACTACCAGTTTCATTCCAAAACGATGTTTAAACTTCATATCAGCCATTGAGACACCTGAAACATAATAACTCTCTTCTTTCCTAGATGATGATGCACGAGGTTCTTCATAATCATCTGTATGCATCGGGTAAACGATAACCAGACATTACTATTTTGTCAGCAAACATCTTGCCGGTCTTGGGCATGACATGCCAATGCAGCGTCAAGTTGAAGTCTTTCCCTCGGAGGTTGTGTCCCTAGAAAGATCCACAATCAGATATGCTCTTTTGACAAAGGGGGACGACGAGTGTTTTAAGAGAAAGTGCTTTCAAGTACCTGATCGATGAAACGGTACTTGTTTGAGATTTGTATCCAGAACTTGGCATGCTCTTTCTCGGGTATTATGGCATCCCATAGAGAAACCTGTGGAACAAAAAAATGTCAAATGTTCATGGTAGATCAACAAAGGGGGTCCTGATCTACATCACATGCATGAAGAAGCCAGCAACGCTAAAACACACACATAACTCTGAACTTGTTCTTATCCACAACGAGAGCACTAGGCTATATAAAGCGTTTGAAGCAGAGTAGATTTATACCTGATTCAGAGAATTCTTGGAGGTTTTATACTCTGCTGCTATAAAAGCGAACACCTGCAAATATTTTCGTTTGTGATGGTTTCATTATGTTCATCCGACACCATACAAAAAGAAGTATCCAGCAATACAGTATAAGATTAGGAAGATGTCAGATTAGCATTGGTGTATTTCTGCAGATGCTACTATACCTGCTTAGTGTTCCAAGTAAAGAGTGACTGCAAGTCCGCTGTTATGTTCAGTGTCAAGCTGACCTGAAAACACGTTACGTGCTGAATATATGCAACAGATAACGAAGACTAAATATAACCTGGAAAATTAACCGAGTATCTACTTATTAATTAATATCACATTCCTGGTGTATATTCAAAAACTTGGACAATTTGGGGTTCAATATGACTCTCAAGAGTACTAGGCTATAGTAAAATCATTAACTTTCTAGTTTCTACTACAATGTTCGAATAAACAGTGGCATCTGAATCCCAAGGGCCATCGGATTTAATAACACACAATGAATACTAAGCTTCATATGGCTCTCATTAAAGTTTTTCATACCAAAAGTACAAAGTCATGACCATTATGGATCTTACTAAACCATCAAAAGCCAAACTTTCATCTGATGAAAGAAAGAAAAAAAAAAACACAAAGGAGTGGTAATACCATAATTGCTTACCTCATCATTTCCATGGGGTTGCTTCTGAAACCAATTGATGTTCAATATCTGCACAACCATTACAAGGCTCAGACTTTTTCCACCACTCCACAAGACAAGAATCAAAACAAAAAACTAAGCATATAGACAACTTAACCCTGTCACAAACTAAAGCATGCATCTTTAGATCCAGGATACACAAAGAGATCTCTGCAAATACAAAAACCTGGATCTGAGCAGATGGATTTTGGTTACTGAAATTATCAGAGAAGGACGCAATCGCGCACATGAAGGCCAGTATCGTCACAGCGAACGTGAGCAGAGCATTCGCTCTGTACCCAAAAGAATGCATCCTCTTACGAACACTCGTCTAGTGTTTTTTTTTTCGTTCTCGGATCCACTCGAAGGAAGAAGAAGAAGAAGAAGAACGTTTTTGTTTTCGCCTCATTTAATCCAACTTTTACTAATTTAAGAGAATTTTTTCATTCACTGATAAAATGTGATATAACCGGTATTCCGGTTTACTATAGCATCGGTTCAGAACTTGATTTCTCAGTTATGTGTGATTACTAATGAGTAATGAACATGTTAGGAGATCTTTGTTATAATTTGAGAGAATGTTTGAGAGAAAGTGTTGTGTATATTTCTCATTAGCCAACACCACTTTATATAGTGGTTTGATATAAGGGTTTACAAATGCTTTATAAGGAAGTAAATCTACACATTAATTGTTATTGACTATATTGATGTCATACATGAAGACTTGGTCAAGGTGATGATATCGAGGTTGACTGAGTCTTCTAATCTCGAACCGGAATGTAGACGGATCGGAGACAGGTGTAGATGGACCGGATAGTCGGATCGGATGTAAACCTCCTTGGACTTCTACTTGGTTAAATGGCAATCCACACAATGGATTTATAACACTCCCCCTTGGATGCCATAACCATATCGGGCTTGTAATGTGCTAATGTTGCCTCATTAAAACCTTACTAGGAAAACCCATTGGGACAAAACCATAGTTAAGGAAAAAGAGTACAACACACATTACTCCCGATTTGAACATCACTTGTGAATAGATGTTCATGGATTCTTATTTGAACAATCTTGTAATGTTCGGACATATCATGTCTCTTAGAATCCTGATGGTACTTAGAAAATGTACCACTTTGATATCGACCATTTTAGTACTTTAAATAAAATGTACTATTTTATACTCTGGTCATCTGATTATGGTCTTTGACCAAATCATTCTTATATGCCTTTCCATACATATTGGTCGGCTAGTACTTTAGATCCTTTATATGATATGGATCATCATTGTATCAAGTATGAGATACTTTAGCTCTTTAGGACTTCTGGACATGCCTTAGCTTTATGAGTATAATATTCTTTTGCCATAGACAACTTTTATACATAGGTCATATCGGTTAGATCATGATCCTTGTTTACATATGTCCATAGTTTATCTATGATCAATCTAAGACATTTTCAGTCTTAATATGTCGGCAGTTCGTGCACATATATATATATATGGATGATTGGACAGATCTAGGCTGGACATGGCCTTGACATAGAAATGATCTAATAGATCATCAAACTCATGTCTAATGGCATCTATGATCTATAGCTTTATCATGGACCAAATCTTACAATATGGTCGGACCCGTTGGGTCGCATATTGACGCATAATGCGGTCCTACACCTTTTGTTCAAAGATGAACTTTGATCTTATAGCTTATCATTATGATAGCTTATTCATTCATACCACAGCTTGGTTGGTTCATGCTGAGAATTTAACCAGCCATAAGTATTACCAAAAATTTGGCTAATTTGTGGTGATGATCTATAACCTTTATAAGGTTTAATGAATAACCATTTAACCTATCTTAGGCTGGTTAGTATAAAACACAAGGAATTTAAAATTCCTCATTGGACTGATTTGAATTGTTCTTATAGAACTCTTCATTTGCTTACATGTAGCAATTTAATTCAGTCCATGGACAACTTTAGAAAAATGCTGTTCATGAGAACTTCTTTTCTCATCTTATGATTCTGAGCTCAATACATTTTGGTAAACCTTTAGGTACCAATAATATTATCATCATCCAGTGAGTCATATAAAACATACTACATCTTTTGAATTTCTTCCAGACATTATATGTAGTGACATATGTAGTAGTATCCACCACTTTGGATTATATAGACCACTCTTGGTCTGTCTCACGATTTTATCCTTCTTTCGGATTTATCTATTCACTGGACATCTTATGGCGTTTACATATTTATGGCCAATACAACACGCCTATTATATATCACTTTTAGAAACCCCACGTTTCTTTCATTATTAATTATGAGTACTCTTGCGTGGGTTCATGATCCTCGTTTCATTATTCATGTGCTACACACTTGCGCTTTTCTATGAATGTATGTGTCGACACATTTATATATATGGTTCCTTTTAATTCCAGACTTGGTATAAAATCGATTTTGAGATTCTCATTATCTAGGACCTTTGTAACCTTATAACTTGGCGTCCCAAGTTATATGGTATGGTACCTAGCCGTTCAGCTGGCCAGCCTTATATCTCAATGTCTGGAATGGTTTCCTTTATAAAACTCGGAATTTATCTCATGCACCTTTCTTTCTTTCCGAGGTTCCTTTGAATTATGGAACTTTATTTGGTCTTATATTAGACTCTGTAGCAACTTGGTTGAGTCTTTAAGACATCAAAACCGTGTGGTGCTAAGCTGGGATGACTTAGTCATTCTTTTCTCGGGTCAATGTGTCTTGCATTTTATTTTGCTATCAATGTAGCATATGGACGTCTATAACTTATTTTCTAGTCTGAGGATCTTTGCCAAGACATTGATGGTTGATACCAGATGGTAGATACCATTCTTTACCAGCTTATTACTTTTCTCCTTTCAAATGTTGGATATTCGGATTCATAAACCTTATGTAATCCTTGTTCCTTGGCCTATAATTAAATCACCCATTTTAGCTCAAGGTTTCTTTAAACTTATGGAGAAAGTATATTCATATATATATATATATATACCCAACATATATTCTCAATCCTCCTTATGAGATTCTAAGGTCATATGATCTTAGATGGCACATATATTTGTGGTGGATTCATTCTCAATATCTTAAGATGATATATGTCGGACTCATGACCCGTATTAGTCTGAGGTGGGAATATCTGTGATCACTTATATGGCCTGATATAATATAAATGGCCTGATGCAAGTTAATCTTTATAATTCAACCAATATGTAATTATGGTTGTGGACCATATTTCACGGATTTTAGTATGGTCATGTATCATAGGATTTGTCCTCACTTCCCCTCATGAACATACTCTAATTCGTGGTGCTGGGACAATAAATTCCCTTGTGCATAGATATATATTGCACAAACGTGAGATCTTATGGGATAGCTTTTGTGCCCTTTTAAATCTTTGCATCATAATCTGGATGGCTATGTATGGTAATGCCATCTAAGTGATAAATTTCGTGGGTCAATCAAACATGATTTCCCTGGCTTATGCCTAATATCATATTGATCTCTAGATCAATAGAGAATGTAGTCACGACCATTTAGGCGATTTTAATTTAGGTATTCTTATTACCTTTTGTCCATTGCTGGAAACCATTTTCTCTTCTTAATTCAATGGACCTTATAGGGTGAATATAATGCCTTTTAGGCAATGCCATGGTCGAGCTTCTTTTTCCTTTCTTTCAAGGAATGCGTAAAGAGTATTTTACGTATCATAACTAAGCCTTGATGGCCGAGCAAGTCGTGTCATTTGTTAAAGGCTTCTTTGAACTCTTTGAAAAGTGAGTTGAGATATTAATCCTTAATCATATTTATCTTGGCCCAATAAAGACCTATGGATATAATAGGTATAGTCTCTAGGACTTTCCTCTGGCCTTGGGCATTTTCATAAATAAGAAGGAATTCTTTCTTTCCTTTGCCCATAGTTTCAATATGTAGATCATTCATACGAATGTCTTTGAAACCTAACGAATTCCACTTTGATTTTTGGGAATATAATGCATCATAGATTTCTAGATGCGTGCCTTTAGGCATCATGAGGTTGGCCTGGCCGTGGCCTTGAATAAAGTATCTTTTGTCTCTTAATATAGTGTGGCTTAATCCACTGTAGAGAGCAAAGACAAAGTAGAATGATGTCGAAATCTAATTGGCCTCTTTAAGGCAATATGAAGTCTCATATCCAAGATGATCATCATACTCATGGTCGAAATCATTCGTACCATCGTGATGGACCCAATGGGCCATAGGGTTTTATCCCTTTATGCTCTCCTGGTAGAGTTCAATAAGGTGTTTGGGAGTTCTACATTGGTTGGACCAATGGTTGTTCATCCCACACTGATGGCAAGCAGATTTGGTCGAGGCATGGTTTTTGATATCGGACTTATACCCATGGCTTGGTTGATAACCTTAGCCTTGGTCTCGACTATGGAGTGACTGTGGGTGATATCCACGCACATCCTTGCCATCCTCCATGGCCTTTCACATGGCCATGGTTTGACTCTTTCATATGGCTCTGTGGCAGCATGTGCCTTAGGCAATGCATAAATCCAGGAGGCCTCATCTTACTATTCTTCATGATTAACTCATTGTTTTGCTTAGCAAGCAACAAACAAGAGATTAAATTTACATATGTGGAGGAATCCTTTTCTCGGTATTATTGCTGAAGCAAAACATTGCTTGTGGAATGTAGAGAATTTCTTCTAACATGTCAGCATATGTGATAGTCTCTCCACACAGTTTCAACTTTGAGACTATCATGAAAAGAGCCGAGTTAAACTCATCCACAGACTTATAGTCTTGGATCTTTAGCTTCCTCCATCTTGTCCCAGACATAAGATAATTAATGGAGATCTCATCATTTGAACCCTCAGTACCATGAGGCTCGGCGTCCCGAGATCCATTGGTTGGTACCTTAGGAATGGCCATGTCGGCCTTGTCTGGACAATCTATGAGACTTTCGGATGGAGATCTCATCATCAGTACCATGAGGCTCGGCGTCCCGAGACCCATTGGTTGGTACCTTAGGAATGGCGTATGATTAAGAGAAATCGCCTTGTATCTATCTCAAAAGTGAGATATTTAGATACAGTCACCAAGATTTAGATTGATTATATATAGGGTATTAAAGCCCTTTAGAATTTGAATAAGGATCAGTCATCAATTATTTGAGATCAAGCAATATGGATGAAAATCAATCATATTGGTCTAAGGGTAAATGCATGGATCAAGAACTAGTCGGATGTATGTTCTGTCCTGAGCATTGGACCTAAGCAATTTATTTGAATAAGCATGTAATACCGCATGTCCCCAAGCTGATACTGGTAGCTTCGACCTCATGAGTAATGGTCGAGCAATCAACTGGATTCTTTTAATGAAGGATTCGGCCAATCCGTTCTGTGTATGTACATGTGTCACGGAGTGTTCCACACTTATCCCCATGGACATACAGTAATCATTAAAAGCTTGGGAACTGAATTCACTTGCTTTGTCAAGACATATAGTCTTTAATGGAAAATCTGGAAAGTGGGCTCAGATCTTATGATCTGAGCCAATAATCTTGCCAATGCCAAGTTCGAGATGATAATAGACAAACATGCGACCATCTGGTCGATCGTCAATGAGGACCATAAAATATTGAAATGTTCCACAAGGTGGGTGTATTGGTCCACATATATCACCTTGTATTCTTTCCAGAAAGTTCAATGTTTCTTTAACTACCTTTACAGGTGATGGCCTTATTATTAATTTCCCTTGTGAGTATGGAATACATGTAATGCCCATAGGGATAATATTACTTTCTTTCAAGGGATGGACAGTTGAGTTCAAGATTATCTTGAGCATCATGGTTAGACCAGGATGGCGAGCCTTTCATGCCATTGTTTAAAGGCTTCTCTGAACTCATTTGTCTTTGTGACATTTGCCTCAATTGATTTTATTCTATCTTATGACATATCAATATAAAATGATACTATGGCTTATAAAACTTTAGAAATAATTTTCAGTCAAAGATATATATTCAATAAAATCAAACAAGCATTTATAAAATCGAATATGCATTTATAAAAATCATAAAAGATTTTAAAACTTTGACTGTTACAAAACAAATATTAATAAGAAAAGATATGCAATGATTGGATTAAATTTCGATTTTATTTTGGTTGACTGATTTTTAGGGATCTGGCGAAAATGGCACAGCAAGAATTTGATGGAATTTTGTTTTGGCCAGATTAAACACTTACTTTTATCACATTTGATAAAATGGCCAAACAAAGGGATTTGAAACAAAGGTTTAAGCTTTCTCTAATAATTTTATGATTCATAAGTTTTATAAACAAGATTCATATAGATCTTTAGATGTTTTAATAATTTAGAGATACTTAGAACCTTTAGAAAATTATAAGTTTATGGACTCAAAAAATTTTAGAATCAAGTTTCATATGGATCATATGGATCATAGAAACAAAATTAATATTTTGGATCCATAGATTGTTTATAAGATTTGGATTCATATAGATCCTAGATTTGTTTCAGATATAATGATCTTAGATTTTCAGGTTTTGATTTGTTTACCTTTTACCACATTGATCTGAATAGACCACCATGAGAGAGAGGGATGGCCGGCGGATATAACTAGGGAGATGGCCGGCGTGGATTGTATATGCGATTTAGGACGTGTCTGAGATCAGATCGACAAGCCGTCTTCGGCAATGGATTCCTCTCTTCTTGGGTTTCAGATTGATAGGTGGATCGTCGTCTGGCTCCACAGGGTTTGAGAGATACGGCGGTTTAAAGTTGCGCCTGAATTTAGGATTTTCTGGCCGGAAAAGATGGCCGGAAAAAAAGAGCTCAGGTGGAGAGAGACTTCTCAGGTGGAGAGCACAATCGTGCTGATAACGTGTTATAATTTGAGAGAATGTTTGAGAGAAAGTGTTGTGTATATTTCTCATTAGCCAACACCACTTTATATAGTGGTTTGATACAAGGGTTTACAAATGCTTTACAAGGAAGTAAATCTACACATTAATTGTTATTGACTACATTGATGTCATACATGAAGACTTGGTCAAGGTGATGATATCGAGGTTGACTGAGTCTTCTAATCTCGAACCGGAATGTAGACGGATCGGAGACAGGTGTAGATGGACCGGATAGTCGGATCGGATGTAAACCTCCTTGGACTTCTACTTGGTTAAATGGCAATCCACACAATGGATTTATAACAATCTTGTTCTTCTCTGGAACATTTTATTGATACTAGAATTATAGGATAAAACCTTAATGTCCCATGAAGAATTCATAAAATTGTATAAGGAGCTACAATATACACATTCTCCTTGTCCGTGGGATTGACGTTTAATATACAAGAAAATCTAAATTAGAAAACTAGAGAATTGCGTATATTGTATGAACAATGCACAATCTATTTTTTTTTTTTTCGGAAAACGCGATAAAACATAATTTTTGATAGAAGCTGTATTATTATTTTGTAGAAAAAAAATTATGTAAGATGACATTTATACTACAATAATCATTCTATCAAGAATTAATTGAGATGGATTTATTCTGTTTTTTTTTCTATATTTCATTCATTTTTAATCTATCAATTACTCATTTTATTTCAATATATGTGGGTTTTAAGGTTTTTGCATAGAGATTAAGAAAATACATATTTTTATTCAATTTATCTTGGTAACATAAAAATATCATTAGAAATCAATTTAACCAATAAGAAAAATGTACAACTTTTTGTAATTGATCATAAAATTCAAATGATATTAAAATTTATAATAGTACGGAGAGAGTATATTTTTATCTTTTAACTGTTTAACACTTGCAACCTAAAAGTTTTAGTCAACTAAACCGGCAACCTAACGGAATCGCTGGTTAAACTTAAACCAACTGTCTCGGTACGTTGAACTTGAACCGATGATGTTCCTTCACCGTCCTTATTAACTTCAGCTCTCGGCGAAGAAACCGGCGTACTCTCCACAAAACGACGTGCTTCAAAGAAAGCTCCACCGGTTTGGTCGTACCGAGTCACCGGTAGGACTTGTTACTGCATTTGCTTAAATGCTACCACCTCGCCTAATACAACCATCCTCCCGTCTCCGCCACATAAACGGCGGTGTTTTGAGGAATAACCACTTGTCCCATCGATCCATTGACCTGTCAACCGGTACCGGTTTACCACTCCTCCTCGGTAGAACCGAAAGACTATTCGACCGGGTGATTTTCCTATTCGCCATTATATTATTTATTAAATCATCCGGTAACCTCAGCGTAAAACGCTCGGTACATTCTCCAGGTAATATCAACGAATGTCCCGTCGTGTGTGACCTCGGTAGTCTGACACGTGCAACACGCTCCACTGCCGGTTCAGGAATCACCGGTTGCTGCGACTCGACATCTGTTTCGGTTATTACTTCCGGTTCGACAGGTTCATCATCAGCCATCTGCTGCTGGTCAGCGAGATCCATGCGGCAAACGGGACAAGTCACGTGACCTTGGAGCCATGCGTCGATGCAGTGAGAGTGGAACACGTGATGGCATATGGGTAGCAAACGCAGCGTTTCATCGTCCTGAAACTCGTTGAGACATATCGCACACTCCAACGCACCGTTCCCGATCTTCTGTGTCTTCACTTCCGAGTAGATGAAAGTCGGGAACGTCTCGATCATCGCCGCGTCGAGACCACACGCAACCGTCTCGTTCGTCATTCTCCTCGCTTCTGCCCAAGGAGGGTTAAAGCTGCCATCGGCTGCCTCCATGCAGCAGTGGCGGATGCAGTAGAGGGTGAAGACCGCGAAGGAAACGGCGATTATACCCATAATTACCACATGCATGGCGAGAGTTAGCCTATAATGGTGCGGCTTATTTGGTTCTTCCTGTCCGGGTTGACTTGACGCTAGCTCCGACATGGCTAATAGTAGAAACAGGACAAGAGCTGGAAAAGTGGTTTGTTTTCTGGTCAACGGTAAGAAACTCTTCATGCTTCTGAAAATCTCAAAAGCACAGTTTAGTTTTTGTTACCACATGAGAGGAGGAGAAGAATGTGAGGTTTATAGAGAGATATTATTTGTAAAGTTGAAGACTTGGAGAAGAAGTAAGGAGGATCGACTCAAGAGGGTGGTGGGACCAGTTAGGGGATATGTCTTCAGCAAATGTGTTAATCATTTAGTGACACGAGGACAGAACTTTCCAGTGTAAAGTCATAATACTTTTTGGAAAGTTTGACTGTATATATATGAAAATATGATTCCTTTCCTATAATATATGGTTATTAAAGTATTATATCTAATTATCATTATTAAAAATTATTTAATAATTCCTGCAATTAAATTTTAGTATAAGTTTTCAATTTTTTTTACAAATAACATATATATATATAATAAGTAAACATTTACAAAATTTTAAATTGAATTTAATATGTATATATTTTAACATATAATGTAATTTCATAAAAGGAAAATTTATAAAAATAATTTAGATATTAAAAATATTTTCTTTTCAAATATTAAGTAAAATTCTGCTATATATTTTCAAAAATATATAAAAAAATTCTTTGTATCCATACATTTTCTTAAATGATTACAAAAAAAAAGTTATCTTTAGTTGGTTAAAAATATTTGGGCAATTCTACTAAATAGACTTTTTATGTTTTTGTCATAAAAATAGTCCTTAAAGAAGAAAATCACCAAAATTTTTCATTTAAGATTCAAAAGACTTTTATACCCTAGATATATAAATACAAATAAATAAATAAAAAATAAATGAAAATAATTAAAATAATTTTTTTGTAGTTTTGAATTATATGTTTCAAATTCAATTTTTGATAAACTTTTTCCGATTTTTTCAAATTTTCTTTTTGAAATTCGAACATGAATTTTAAAAACTCATTTAAATCCACTGTTATTGAACCTGACATTTCGTAAAGTAGTCTTAAATCTACTGTTATTGAACATCATTTAAGTTATGGAGTTTTAAAGTTTTTAGGTGATTTGAAGGTGTTTGGGTGGAGTTTTTTAGTTAAAAAAATTGAAATCTAAATCCTATGGTTTTAGGTGATATTCTAGAGTGTTTTAACAAAAATCACTTAAATCTCTGCAACTTATTTAAATCATCTTAGACTCTATTAAAAATCAAATCAACTCAAATGTTAGATTCAATATACCCCCCAAATCATAAGGTTTAGCTTAGTTAACATTAGGGGTATAAATGTATATTTAACTCTTTAATGAAACATTTTAGTCTTTTTGATCTTTAGATACTATATTTGTGACAAAATTTTTTTTAGGATTATCATAGAGAATTTCTCAAAATATTTTATAATTACACTATTATTGAGATGATTTAAGCGAGTTATCCTTTTAAAACAGTTTTTGCATATTGCATATTAGTTTTTATGAAACATTTATCCACACTTTCTTTACACTTTTATCAGACTATAATTTATCCAGATTTTCAAATTTGCTTTCGCTTTACTAGTCTTAGCCACCTTTGATGTAAGTTCTGTTTTGATATTGACATCCTTCTAGAAAGCTCTTAGCCATCGAAGCTTCGTATCTCTATCGTGATTACTACTCAGATGTTGTTTTATTATCTTAACATTTTACCTCCCCCAAAAGGTGGTATTACAGCACTTGTAACTCTAATGACTCTAAATAGTGGTCCTATCAAATAATAATTATTTCTTGGTCAACAACAAACAAATAATTAGAATTTAAATCGAAATTAGTTAAGTAAACCAAACTAAAAGCTAATTTAAACCAAAAAGAGTCCTAATCTACAATATATTAAAAGAGAAGCATTTGAGCTTAATATGTTCACACTATTTTGCCACGTGACAGTTTCATATAACTTTGAAAAGGAACACATTGATGTGTCGCCATTATAGAGCTTCTCACAAAAAAAATCATTCTATTAATAAAAAAAATGTTTCCTATTTTGCTTATACGAAACACGTCGATGTTGTATTATTTAGTTCATAACGATCGACGTCATGAGAAGCTATTTGGGTCTATACTCTATAGTATGTTATATGACCAGTTAATATCGTGAAATTGGTTAAATCTATCGCTTAAAATTATTTTGAAAAGGCAGAGAAGTCAAGTTTCGACAAGCACAGTTCATAACGATCAAGTTGTTGAGAAGAGAAGTTGGGTAATCTATCAATGGAGAAGAGAAGGAGTCAGCGGCAAGTCCATGTTCGGCGTGACTTTCTTCCATAACTCCACGAAAATAGAATCAATCATGGAAGGAAGCTACGTTGAAAAGGCACGAGCCGTCACCGATTTGGAGGAT
The DNA here is from genome assembly GCA_016432835.1 of Brassica nigra. Taxonomy (NCBI): domain Eukaryota; kingdom Viridiplantae; phylum Streptophyta; class Magnoliopsida; order Brassicales; family Brassicaceae; genus Brassica; species Brassica nigra. The sequence continues at coordinate 5,058,654 of CM028247.1, read as the reverse complement.
GCGGAGGGGACGAATCGGGAGAGGAGGCGAGAAGCTTTTTGTAACGGGTCACAGATCAAATTAAAAACACATTAATACACGGCTTATTTTTGATTAATGTATGTTAACAGCCCATTTGTGTAAAACATATTTTGTGTATTATCTCAAAATCCACTAAGAAATCCAATATCTCAACATCCATTAAGAAATCCAATTGTTTAAGTTCATAAATTATACTGGATTTAGGGAATTAAAAAATTCATATAATAAAAATTACTAATAAAACATAATTACATAAAAATTACTATTAACAAAATTTATATTATTAAACTCTTAAAAACTAATTTCTATGAGTATAAATATACAACTTTTTATATTATGTCTAACATATATGAATGTTCAAACAACACAATTATTATTAGATTATATTATATAAAATACATAATCTTAAAATGTTTGTCCAAACAACACTATAATATTGGATGTCTTTTTTCTTTAACTATTATCTAAATGCGTTTAGAAATTATAAAATGAAACCATTGGTTCGAGATCAGAATTGTCTTAAATTCATATAATAAGATATTTAAGAGCCGTTTCTTAGTTTTTTTACAGTATAACCTCTATAAATTAATAATCTATAAATTAATATCTCTATAAATTAATATAATTTAATAGTCCCAAATTGAGTTTTGGTTCAATTAGTATCTCGATAAATTAATAATCTCTATAAATTAATAAAAATTTTAGTTTTGGTGTAGTCTCAACATTATTAATTTATAGAGGTTTTACTGTAGTTAAAAGTTAAGAGACGGTTTCTTATATTCCGCTAAAAACCTCACCCTAAGAACCTCCTATTAATCATGCTCCAACTCAAATTTGGTTTTATTATCTTAACATTTTGAACAAGTTCCCGGCGAAGTTAGTGGTTTTAAAATTCATATAACATGAAATTTTTGGTTTATCACCAAAAAAACCTCAATCATTTTTAAAAACAGAAAAATAAATAAATATGAATTTTGAATGCTAGATATATTTTAGGAGATTAAAAACCGAAAACCAACATAAAACCGAGTCGATACCTAAGTTAAACAGACCTAATGTCTTCTTATCTTAGAAAATAACGAAATTAATAATCTTAGCGTAAGATGCGGATTATTACCTAGTATACTTATTAAAATCATCAAATGAAATCTTCTTCTTTGTAACATATTTACGTTTTCTTGTTCCCATAATTGTTCTTTTCCTTTTTCAAACATGGTGCAAGAACTAAAATTGTGTGTGTTAGATGGATATATGGAAAAACAAAAAAGAAAATGGTGGAGGAGAGTTTGGCTGACGGAGATAATAAAAACGGACGGTCGAGGTTTGTCAAGACTCGAGTATTGCCAGAAATCGAAGCTTCCGTTACCGAACTTGAATCGAGACAGACTGAACATATGAAACCGTCATGTATCTTTTTTTTTTGTTGGGAAATGCAATGTTTTATTTTTATCGGAATATAATAGAGGAATGAGTTTTGTGATTTTTTCTATTTTTAATTTGTTATCGAAATATACTATCGTATATAAATAGCACTGGAGTATATGTGGAAAGTCAGGGCTAGTTTTTCTTTTTTCTTTATTAAAAGCGGACTTCTTCATTTTCTTCTCCTGGTCTTTTTATCAAACATCTTCTTCTATATCCTGATTCCGAATATTTTGTTTTCCAAAGAAATGTTCCAACGTCTTTTTAAAATTTTATTATTTCGTTAGTTTTAAGTTCAGATATGTGGCTTTCAGAAAAAAATGAGATAGTTTTGTCCACTCATTCAATCTTTGAACTCAATTTCTTCAAATATTATACTTTTTGGTATCTGAAAATCTGGTTCAAAAGATTTGTATCGATCGTTAATTTAGATAGTCTTCTCTCCAGTTCTAAAAGTATTTTTAAAATAAGTAGCTTTGAGATCCTACTATTCAATGAGTCTGGCTACAAGACGTGGTAGACGAATTTAATAAGAATTGCTGCTGTAGACACGCCGTTGTCTACTAATCTATCAGATACACGCAATCTAATTGTGAACTAATCAAACAAACACCGAAGCAACTCAAATGGGATCGTAAAGCAGATGTTTGATAACCTTACAAACGTTTACTTCCAAGAATGATACTTGGATGAGAATAAGAACAACCAATAGTTACAATTAAAGTTTACGAAAGAGAACAACAACCAGCTACTATGCCACTTTGAGATTGTCCTATACTGGTTCATTAATCTGATCGGAATGGACTCCTGAAGATACAAAGTGGAAGGAGTTGTTGATTGCCCATATGACAATTGCAATACATACACTATATGTGGAACTAATTCGTACTGCATTATGAATCAGCTTAAGTTTTGTATAGTTTCAGCTGTTAATTGCTTCAGAGAGGAATCAAGATGACGACACTTTACATGAAAGTTGCATGAGAAAATAACTGCTGACTTGCTCGATGATGGGTTTCAGCTGTAAAGGTTTTGGAACGAAGTAAAGCTCATAACAGTTCTACAACATATCAACCTTGTCAGCCTTTGTTCTATACATCATTAGAAACCTTTTGTTCACACAAATCCAATGCCGTAAATTTTTTGTTCACACAAATTCGTCAGCAGCTGAAACCAATCATTGACGCAGGTCAATGGTGTAATACTCCGAGTTTGTAGTATTAAATTAGGTGGAATGCATTATAAGAATTGATTTGGCTATATATGATATAAATTGCAATTACCTTTTTGGTTAACCAACTGGAGAGAACTATAGAGGTCGTAAAGTTCTCTCCGGTTGGTTAACCAAAAAGGTAATTGCAATTTATATCATATATAACCAAATTAATTCTTATAACGCATTTCCACCTAATTTACTACTACAAACTCAGAGTATTACACCACTGATCTGCGTCAATGATGGGTTTCTGCTGCTGACGAATTTGTGTGAACAAAAGTTTTACGGTATTGGATTTGTGTGAATAAAAGGTTTTCTAATGATGTATAGGACAAAGCCGAACTAGGTTCATATGTTGTGGAACTGTTATGAGCTTCACTTCGTTCCAAAACCCTTGCAGCTGAAACCTATTATCGAGCAGGTCAGCAGTGACTTCCTCACATAACTTTCATGTGAAGCGTCGCTGTCTTGATTCTTCTCAGAAGCAATTAACAGCTGAAACCCTTAGAAACATATACAAAACTTAAACGAGTTCATAATGCAGTACAAATTAGTTCTACATGTAGTATGTATTGTAATTGTCATATGGTGCGATCAACAACTCTTTCCACTTTGTATCTGTTAGAGTCCACTCCGACCAGATTAATGAACAAGTATAGGACAATCTCAAAGTGGCGTAATAGCTGGATGTTGTTCTCTTTTGCAAACTTTAAAAGTAACTATTGGTTGTTCTTGTTCTCATCCACGTATTATTCTTGGAAATAAATGTATGTAAGGTTATCACAGTTCTGCTTTAAGATCTCATTTGAGTTGCTTCGGCTGTTGTTGTAGCTCACATTTAGGTTGCATGTATTTGATAGATTAGCAGACAACGGCACGTCTGCAGTAGCAGTCCTTGTTAGATTCGTCTGCCACATTTTGTAGCCTGACTCATTGAATAGTAGGATCCTAAAATAATTTATTTGAAGAATACCTTTAGAATTAGAGAGAGGACCATCTAAATTGTCGATCCATACTATATATTCTGGGAATCTTTTGAACCAGATTCCTAGATACCAAATAACATGATATTTGAAGAGACTGAGTTCAAATATTGAATTAGAGTATATAACTATCTTATTTTTTTCCGAAAACCACACATCTGAACTTAAAGTCAGTATAAAATAATAAATTTACGAAAAAAAGATGTTGGAACATTTCTTTGGACAAAATTATGCAAAATCGAAAGACAAGAAGATGTTTGACAAAATGACTAGGAAGGAAACGAGGAAGAGGGACAATAAGTTCGCTTTTAACAAACAGAAAAGAACTAACTCTCACTTTCCAGCATACTCTAGTAGAATACCACTTATATATAATAGTATATTTCGATAACAAATTAAAAACAAAGAAAAAAAATGCAAAATCTATTATTATATCTAGATAAAAATAAAACATAAAATAGTACCTTTTTCCCAGAAAAGAAAAAAGAAAAAAAAAGTTTAGAATATGTTTTCGACCTGTCTTGATTCAAGTGTTGGCGACGAAAGCTTCAATTTCTCCGACCATACTTGAGTTTTGACGAGGCTCGATCTCGCTCTCTGTCTTGTTATCTTCATCAGCAAACTCTCCTCCACCGTTTTTGGGTTTTCCAAATATCCATCTAGCACACACAATTTTATATTTTGCACCATGATTGAAAAAGGAAAAAAAAAAGTTATGGGAACAAGAAAACGTAACTATGTTTTTTTTAAAGACAAAACGTAAATATGTTACAAAGAAGAAGATTTCATATGATGGTTTAATAAGTAGATTAATTAGGACTCTTTTTTTTGGTTTATACCCTTAACTTTGAGTCAAACATTATCATTTTTGTGAAACAAATGACGTTTGATTGAAAAATATATAAGCTTAAGCATGCGATTCATACCAAGAATATTTGAAATAACACATTTAGCTAAGTTACCTTATATGTTCTATTGATCAAACACATGATGGTTCAAGGTTCTTTTGGTAAGTAGGTATTGGGACGCCAGAATCATCCGTCAGTTTCTTGTAAGCACTTTGCAATTTTCTTGTCACCGGTCCTACCATTCCTTCACCGATCACTCTCCCATCAATTTTCACAACCTAAGAACAATGACCTCGGATTCATAAAAGTCATGAAACAAACCACAAAAGTGTTCTAGAAAGTTTTAATTGCTTCCAATGTTTTGAATATCACTACAATCTCTGATATCATTAAACTAGAGATTGTGTATGTACCGGGCTAAGTTCTCCCATAGTTCCTGTAGTCCATACCTGAAAAAAAAGATTGATATACAATTGAAATTTAAATCTTTACTGGATCATTTTAAGATTCTGAAATCAAGGAAAAAGATGATGAAACCTCATCAGCTGTATGGAACTCAGACAAGCTGATGTTTCGTTCTTCTAAGATGAAGTTCTCTTTCACCACCAGTTCCATGACCTATATACATTGATGAGATGGTGATATGGTTAGTTATGTTGTTTTGGTCACTGAGATTTGTTAGAATAAAGAACGGCAAAAATATTATTCTTTTCTCTTAACAGTAGCTCGGGTGATGCCTGGGAGACAGTAATCTGCACGGGGAGTAAGAACTCGGCCTTTCTTCACCATGAACTGCATCAAAACACACAATCCCTCCACCATTGAGTAAGCTTTTCTAGAGAATAAATATTTTTCAATGCGAGAGCCTCTTGAGGATCTTACAATGTTGGTTGCATTGGTTTCAGACACAAAGCCATCCTTGTCAAGCATGACTGCATCATCCACGTTGGCATTGTTGCTTTCAATCTGTGTCATTATGAAAAAAAGAAAGCATCTTCCAGTGATGACACGAGATCACAAATCAAAACTTGATGTGGTGGAAAAAGATGGAACCTTTGCGAGTATGTTGTTGAGGAGGTTGTTGTGGTGAATCTTAGAATCTAAACTCTGGAAAAAATAAGAGAAGAGGAAGAGAATAAACAACAATGTACAATAAACACTTTTTGAGTATATAGATCAGAGCAAAGAGACCAAGTCTATACGTTAGGTGAATTGCGGCGTGTAGTTGCAGTCACCAGCACAATTCCACCATCGTTGTCATATACCGGAGGCTTCCACTCGGCCAGGACTACATTATTTTTTGAAAAAAAAACAAACATTTCATGTCAAAACCATATTACTAACAAAAACTTTTATGCCAAAACCATATTACAGAGCCTTAGTAGTAGTAAGCTTGCAAGAAACAAATCTGAAACTTTACCGATCAAAGTACATCCATAACGGTTAAATGCAGGGCTCATTCCAGAAGTAACCTGAAGAACGTCATCATAGCTTTTTTTTTAAGTTTAAAACTAAAACAGAAAGAAGAATCTTCCTGCGTATAAATAAATTTGAACTTGCTAGAAGGTGTAAGGAATACCTTTTTGCCTCGAGTTAGAGAGAGTCTTATATGTGTATTGTCAAACATCCCATTGGTTATGAGAGTTCTGAAGATGGCTTCTTTTACCTCCTCACGGGTCGGGACATTGTTGAAAGCCAGAGCCTTTGCTGAATCAAACAACCTAAATGCAAAAAACTTTCAACATATTAACAAGAATGATTCAAAGAACGTCTCAAGTTTTACTCTAACTCGCTTCTTACCGGTCTAGATGTTCTTCAAGCTTGAATACTTTCCCTTTGTATATCCTAAGACCTTCCCATACAGAGTCACCGCCTTGCACGACCGAGTCAAAAACAGAAACCTTAAAACAAGAATAAAGAAATATAAAACATCAGAGTTTCAAAGCAAGCAGTTAATAACAAACAGAGATCTCTATGTACGGTTCAAGCACCTTCGCCATCTCACGTGGCACAATCTCATCACCAACCCAAGCGAAAATCTTAGCATTTTCAGGAACTGGAAGACTGGGAGGAGTTAAGGTGCTGGTCAAGAGAGATGACTTGTGCTTCACGTGGCGCCTGAGGATGTTGTATAGTGGTAAAGATTGCTCCAGCAACTCGTAATGCTTCAAAGGGAATGTCTGACAACACATAGAAAACACAATGTAGTTTGAATGAATGATGTTTTAAGTTCCAGAATCATTAATTGTACTAAACCCAAACCCCTACATGAGGATAGTTCCTCGGAGACGAAAACCCTGTTGATTTGTGAAGAGTCTTGTACCACCATGAAGCCCATAATCCATCTTCTGGTATAGGACCGGCCTCCCATCTTCAAGAACACACAAAACAATCGAGTCATTGTCCTGCTGTTTACGGTCAAATCAAAGAGAAAGCTAAAGAGTCTTACTTAAGCATAGAGGCTTGAAACGGTATCTCCAAGTCATTGCAAAGACCACGTAATGTACCCTGCAAATAGATGAATGATACAAAAAATAAACTTCTTCTTACATAAGAGAATTGAGTTTCTTGTCAATTTTTTCATAATACAAAACCTCGGGATCTTGCTGAAGCTCATCTGCATCGACGATTGCTGGTGGTGTTCCCATCTGACAGAGATCGCTGTATATCGAAACTAACTCTCCCAGTCCCAACTCGTGAAATGATAAAGGGTGTACCTTCTCAAAGGAAGGCTGCATTAAATTTCAAACAAACAATAACAATGAGAATAATCATCTCAAACCTTTTAAAAAGACCAGAGACATAACGTCAAGACATACCAATATGTTAAGGGGATTGCGTATCAAGATAAAGTGCTTCCCTTTGCTCATTAGTTCACTTGGCAAACCAAGAAGTCGCTGTTTAGATATATGCTGTACACAGAAGGGTGAGAAACACAACACAGAATCACAATCTTATCCAAAACACAGCGCGATATAAAAGCAAAACTGAAGTCTCTAGATCGGAGTATAACCTTACAGAACCTATATTTCTTGGTTCCTGGACCATAAATGATGTCTTTCACCACCTTTTCTCCATCACACTCCTACAATTATGTTAAAATTTCTCGTCAGTGAATACACTAACCATTGAAACCAAAATCAATTACTGACATACCATCTTAGAGAGAAGCTCATCTCTGTATGGCCTATCAGCACCTGTAGCCTTGAGGAATGCAGCGTATAATGGCTCGTCGAGCACTTCAGTGTCATCTCTCTGAGTCATATAAACCAAAAACATCTTTTCAAGTTCCAACTCACACCCACAAAAAATGTTTTTCAGTGAATCAAATGTTAATTTTATTTCCATCATCATAAATTCAGACAGAAACCAAAAAACTATAACTGCAGGAATACTCAAAGCTTCTCTCAGTGAAGCAGGAAAAAAAAGTACCTGGGCAAAGGAGTACATCAGAGAGGTGCTAAGTGATCTTGGAGCAGACCATGCGTGAATTACCTCCATTAAAGACAGATTTGCTTTGAGATCAAACAGACACTTCGCTCTGTCCGTGTAAAGTCATTGCCTTTGTCCGTGTCTCTCGTTATATAGTTTAACAAACAGAGAATCTTGACCTCATGTAAAAGAAGATAAAACTTTATTTTCTCTCTTTTGGGAAAAGATTTAAAATTTCCTATTTTATTTGATTATATGATCTTTTCAATTAGTTTAAGCAATCTTATCTGATCTCCTGCCACATCGAGGTTGGTGAGTGATGATGTAATAAAACAAGCCATCAAGATTCGTTCTGTATAACCAATAAATCAAATCATTTATATCGACAATGACATCAGATCGCTGTCACAGAGCAGAAAGTTGAGAGTAAAATAAACTTTATGCAGAAGATCACATGGATGATAAGTTTTCTTCAAATCCAAAACGTTTTGTAATAACAAACAGTGATAGTGTTTAGCGGTTGTTTTGTAACCACAACCAGATGAAACGCTCACGGCAATTTTAACCACTAAACCTTTGACTTGATCAACCAACTACCATATAGGACACAAGTTTCAAAGAATCTGTAGTTTCAGTTTTAAAGAAACTAAAAAGCCTAAACACATTATCTGGAGGATATGGAGAAGAGCCGGACGCTTGAGCGGTCATACGATTGCATATACGGTAAAAGCTCATACGGAGGCTTAAGTTCTTCCGTCAAGTCTGTGATGGAAAGGTCCATCTGATCCACAAGTGTCAAGAACGCATTGAAAGTGTCTGCATTGCGGATCACAGATGCGATATAACCCACTGCAGGGCCGCGTACTTGAGGTTTCGTGGCTCTGTCTTCAGTCTCGGGAGAGCCATTGTCTCCTTTGGGTGGTCTCCTTAAAAGGGCTACTAAAACCCGAAGTAGATGAGGGAAACACGAAGGATCATAGATCACATCTGCGCCTAGACTGATAAGAACGTAAGGGTTAGTGACATAAGCAACATCTTTTAACAAATGGTTTTTGATTTACTCACATAATATCTGGACGATACTCGCTCACTTCGCTGTCCGTTGCAGTTTCCCATGGGAGATGGATGCATTGAACTCGCTGCTAACGGAGAAACAATCAATGAAGTGTATAATATAAACTCTGAATTAAAGAAAGAAACTCCTACTCACTGTACTCTCATCTTCTCCGTGTTGTTTGAGCAGCTCGTCCTCATAGTTTAAGTGGTTCCTCTCCAAATTAAGCTTCATGTTAGAGAGAGTTAAGAGGTCTCCGTCTGTTAGTATCACCTAGCAGAAGAGAAAATTTATGACTCAACATACCTTTGTATAAGGGCATCTCCAACCCATTATCTTTTTTTTTCACTCTAAAATAGAGTTTAGAGTAAAAAGTGCTCCACTAGTACTAGTAAAAATAGGTTTAATCTATATATAGAGTAACTTTTGTTTTGGCCATTACTCTATTTTTCACTCTATAGTGTACCATTGGAACAACCACCAACTCTATTCTAGAGAAAAAAATAGAGTAAAAAACCATTGGAGATGGGGAAAGTGTGGAAATAAGCAACTAAGATACCTTCTTTGCCTTTACATGTGCAAGACAAATTCCGACCAAACCAACTCCAGAACCAACCTAAACAAGACCCCATCGAATCATGAAGTGAGCAGAACTGATCAGAAAACTTAAACTTCATGATGTCAAACTAACCTCAAAACAGGATTTATGAGTGAATAACTCTGGATATGACAGAACAAACTCCGACAAAAACAAACTTGAAGGCCAGATTGAACACCTGCTCAGACACATGGTGAACGATGTAAAACGAACTCGTGCATCTAACTGAATCTGTGGCAGTCAAATAACTCATATGAAAGACGCTTACCCGGTATCTCCTTCAAGCATGTTCAATGAACACTGCAGCGGAACAACTAATTTCCTTGAACTTGGACAGCTTGGATGTTTGTATAAACCTACTAAAAACAATCCACAGATGAGTCCGCAAACACATCACAATAAGAAAGATTCATTTTCTAACAATGAACGAAGACAAGATTTCACCTTCTGGGAAAAGAAAAGAGATGAACTTGGTGATCCTTACGTTTTCTTTCACCAATGCATCCTCCTAAACACCCTTGCAAACTCAGTTTTGTTTTCCATATACTAAGAAACTTCAATAACAAACAAAAAATGTACACCTTAGAAGCCGCTGACATGTAAAGAGCATACTCTTCATACACTTCATCCAACACTTCACCTTTCTCCAACTCAACTTCAGTTATGAGTTTCTTCAGTAACCTTTTCGCGTATGATGCGTTACCATTCGCAGCCTACACCGAGGAAAGAGTTAAAACAAACGTGTACAGTAACTTACACATTAATACTACTCAAGTTTCAATCTTGAAAAAGGGATACATGATCTTAACATAAAGCTTCCAACTTTCTCTGACAAAGTGCAAAAGAGTATTACTTTACTTACAGATTTAACGCAAAGCTCCCAGAAGAACCTCTGGACACTCTCGGTAAGTGATCCTCCGGAACACCCTCTACATAAAAAAAGTACATAGAGAAGCAAGAATCAAACGCCGGAACAAAGAAGCACACGGCAGAGACGGTGGTGTTATACCTCGCAAGAGCAATGACGGAGTCCACCGGTTCCATTGCGAGGAAAGCAGAGAGTACATGAAGGCACTGTGACTCTGCCTCCGTCGAGTTCTCGCTCGCCGCCATGACTTCGCCGTGTCAAGCTCGGAGAATCGTTTACCAGTTATAAAACTTTGGGCTTAACGGGCCTGAAATGATTTGGCCCAATTACATAAATGATTAAACTACAATTACTAAAGTACCCCTTGCCTTACACCTTTTGTCTTCCTAGTTATCTTCAGCTAGTTCCAACTTCTTATCCATTACAAGCTATGACGAAATCTTCTTCTTCTTCTATCTTCTTCTTCTTCCCCTCCACATGGCCATTCTACTTCACTCCCTCCTCTTCTCTCTTCATCCACCAAAACTCAAATCTCTAAACCTTAATAGACCCAAGAGTCTATCTCCCCTCGAACCTTCTGCATCTCTTAAAGTCCCCAGCTTCCGGAGAGATGTGGTGCTTAGAACAGCATCTCTCTGTTTCGTCTCCTTCGTATTCCAGAACCCACTTCTGGAGTCCTTAGCCGATCCTTCGAAGTCTACCAAACCGGCTAGACTCGCCATTGCCAATACCAACTCTTGGTTCCAGTACTTTGGCGATGGGTTCTCGATCAGGGTTCCACCTCAGTTTATTGACTTCACGGAGCCTGAGGTGTGTATCTTGTGAATTCGAATCAATCAGTATGGTTTTGTTTAGTATCTTACTTGACATTGCACGATAGATTGTGATAAGGCTGCTCGTTTGGTAAAAGTTGTAGACTTTTGTGGGGTTCTAGCTGAAAAGTTTGATTCTTTGTGGCTTCCTGATTAGTTAGCTAGTGAGAAGTGAGAACACTTGTTTAGCTGCCAAGTTGAGTCTTAATCAATGGTTTGTTCTAGCCAATTTGATTTGGCGTTGAAGAGGTTCTGTTACAGTAAACTTTGCGTTTGATTAATGATCAATGTTCTTGACATTGTGTGTTACCTCATGTTTTAGGATTACTCTGCAGGATTGTCTCTCTATGGGGACAAGGCAAAGCCAAAGACTTTTGCTGCCCGTTTCGCATCTCCTGATGGGTAATGATATCCCTCTTCCCTCGTAACCAACCTGTTGGATTCAACTACAAGTTGTTCATTAGAAAACTTCTGAATAATCAATGTCTTGATGATGCAGATCAGAAGTCGTGAGCGTGGTCATTCGCCCTTCAAATTCCCTTAAGATCACTTTCTTAGAGGTTTGCACAATAAACGTTTCCGTTTACAAGTTTTACGTTTTCTCTAGTTTGAGAAATTTACTTGTCCAGAGAGCTCATCAAATGCTCTCTGATTCAATTAGGCTAAAGATATATCTGAACTGGGATCATTGAAGGAAGCTGCAAGAATCTTTGTTCCAGGTTCTTTTAAATCATATATATCTTGGAATGGAAAACCACCTGCAATCTTGCCTTTGAAATCCTATTGTTCTTCTTGCATTTTTGGTTGTGGTCATTGTTTGTTAACATCTTTAACCACAAGCAGGTGCGGCAACGATTTTCTCTGCTCGCACAATCAAGGTTAAGGAAGAAGAAGGTTTCAGGCAAGTCTCTTTTTGAACTATTCTCCCATCCGTTGGGGAGTTTTTATGTTCTTAATCTGTTTGGTGGAAGTTGATTTTCTTGTTATCTTTGTGTGCAGAAATTACTACCTGTACGAGTTTGGGAGAGATGAAGAACGCATTGCTCTAGTTGCCGCTGTGAACAGGGGAAGGGTCTCTGCTACAAACTCAAGATTACTCTTTGAGATTCATACATACTTCCACATTCATATGACTCATTAGATCATCTGTTTCGTACTGTGTTTCTTGTACAGGTATTTATAGCTGGAGCAGCTGCACCGGAATCCAAATGGAAAGAAGATGAGTTGAAGCTTCGATCTGCTGCTATTTCTCTGACGGTCCTATAACTGAAAAGCGTCTTCTCCTTCTTCTTCTAACAGAAAACGTGAAACCCTCAATGAAGAGTTAAAGACCAAACAGGACAAATGGACATTGTTTTGGAACACTTTTTGTCATATTCATGTTCTGTTTTTTTTTTGCATTTGGTGAAGTGATGTTCTTTGTTGTTACTCTATAATGTAATGTAATGAACAAAAGAAACCAAGATTCTTTCAAACGCGTCCTAGAACGCGATTTTGCTGGTTGTCCTAGGCGTTGCGTTTCCGTTTGTGTTCGTTCATCAAAATATGTTTTTATGCGGTTGTGTTGGTGCAACCCGCTCATGTGTTTTAGCTAATCGTTAGAAACGTGCGTCTGCGTTTCCAACGTTTTCAGTCTAGAAGAGAGGCACATCGAGATACGGTGCTCCGCGATGTAGCGAATCTTATCCACCTTAAACCCTGTCGATCCAAGTAGAACAGGATGGGGGACCTGAGATCGATGGAAAGCTAGGGTTTTTCTCTGAGATTTCTTCTTGGCTATCGAAAATGGCGGTCGTGAGTAGGTTTCAAACAGTTCGTTCACTGTTGAGAACAGCTGGATCAAGAGCATCTTCTTCACTTCCGTAAGCACCTTCCTTACTTGATTGGTTGCGTTTTAGGAGAAAAAAAAATTGAATTATGAATCGCTTGCTGTTACCACAAGCTAAACCTTTTGGAATAGTTTAACGCAAAAAAAAGATTCAATTTTTAGTTTCTGCATCCAGTTTCCATTGCTGCGATGGCTTTAAAAAGAATCCATTTTTATCGTCTTCCATCGTTTGTGTCCAGCTTTCGTAGTGGAAATGAGTTCTCTTGGACTCAAGTAGGAGATGATTTCAGATTGGGGCGTTGGAGGAGCTTTCATTCTTCTCTTTGCCACGGTAGTGGATCCAGATCCCATTTCTCCACTGGTTTGACTGTGAATTGATGTTTTTTATTTATTTATTTTGTTATTGTAATTGACATGTCCAGTTCCCGACACTCATGGAAGAAGCGTGTATTCGAGCTTATATGAGAGCCACAACGCTGCCAGCACACATTTGCTCCGATCTACAATGGTAATTACCAGATTCTCCACTGGCTGTTGTTCTACTCTCAAGTCTTATCGACCAAACTTTAGTATGATCATAGACATGATTCTTTGGTGTTTCTTTTTTGTGTGTGTTTAGATTTCAGAGTCTGTTCCTTTTAGCAGTGACAAAAGGTATGCTACAACACAAGCAAAGGCTCCACCTCAGCTACAGAAAACGGTGTGTTGAGTAACTCAATTTCATTTGCATTTTTTTTCTTTCAAATGTCAGTTGTTTCCTATGGTTTGATGTCTCACATCCTGTTTATGAGTACAGGGTGCCGTTAGAGTTTCGATGGTAAGCCCTGGATTTGTTTACGAGCCCTACGCACTCCATGAGAAAATCCCGTGGTGGCGGAGGTGAGTTTGTCACTAGACTTACTTTCTCACTTATATGTTTTGAAAAATGCTGTTCTAATGCCAATGAGCCCGATTCTATGCATTTTTTTTCACGCTGCAGAGCATAGATTTTCTCCTAGAATTGAGTTTCTAACTACTTTCTTTTGAATTGTAGATGTTTCACAAGAAGCGGTTGGAAAAGAACGAAAGAGGATTTCGTTCGGGAGGTTGAAACATTTTCAAGCGTTATCTTATATATAAGATTGTAAAGGTATACTAATAACATGTCAAAACTCTAAATTTCAGCTAAGAAGTGCCTACGCTATCGCAAAGTTAAGAAAGACTGGGTACTCAAAGAACAAGTTCTACGTAGAAGCACTAGACCTATACAAAGATGTGTGAACTTGTACACTTGGTTGTGGTTCTTATAGTGAATTCTTTTTCTTACAAATCATCTTGAGTTAGCTACACATGTTTTGCTTCAGATTAACATTATGATGGCGAATGGTGACAAGAAGACAATCAGGAAAAACGTTACTGAAAGGATGTATTCTGTAAGCTTTCCAACGAGTTGGTTATCAATGTGTTATAAGCTAGACTGTGCTCAGGTTTTGTGCAATTGTTGGTTTCTTTTTCGATGTAGGCATTGAAGAACGAAATTAAGCAAAGAGAAGCCAGGTGGGGTAGCGTTTACTGGGAAATGGTTGAGCCAGCCATCAAAATCAAAACTCTACAAGCTCGACTGGCAAGTGTTTATACAATACATTTGTTGAATCTGAATCAACAAATCACTAGTGGATTTTCATGCTCACCCTTATATTTTTCGTTTTTTTGACAACTCCTCAGATCGGCATCGACAGGACAGACCTTAACAAAGCATTCATACAACTGACACTCGAGTTTCTGACAAAGCAGGTCAGTGTTATCTTTACTCATCAGTTTTGTTCCTTGAGCATTTGAAGCTGTACTGAGTTCTGGATATCATTACTATCTTCAGATATTTGAAGCATACGATGCAAAAGGCAATGTAGTAGCTGGAGACAAGAAGAAAGAGGTAATGTATACTTGAATCATTTCTTTCTCTTGGTTTTTCAATAAGGGAGTCAAGAGGAAGCTATGATTGTTTCTAGGCTACAACTAGTTGTAATTACTTTGGAAAGTAATAGTTTTCTTATTGGAACCAATTTAGAAGTTTAAGAACTTTTCTTACCTGCAAGTGAGTTACAAGTTTGTTGATTATGCAGGTGCTTGTACGTGACATCTGGGTCTTTGAGAAATCTCTATTCCACACAGGAGCTTGCTGGCGTCTCTGTGGCCGTATTGAATTTCCTTCAAAGGATAAAGTCCAACCTGCCCTCTGATTTTTTTTTTGCTGAGTCAGTATTCTCTACACAATTTGCATTATTCTAGTCTCTGTTGCAACTAAAGCGTGAATGTTATCTGATTAGGCTCTAGATACATCCACTTTGCAAGAACCATTAATAAGTGCAAAGACATCACAATGAAAAACTTTGCCTTGTAAGAACCTCGTTGGAACCAGTTTTCCTTTTCTTTTGTAGTTCCATTAACAGAGAAAGGTTTTGTTGCATCTGTCGCTTACCTTTGATATCTTCTACCTTGAAAGATGTTGGTGGATTCTTTATGATGTGTCGTAAGGAGTCAAAAGCTACGTTCTTTTAGAAGATAAAAGTTGTGTTGAGTTGTTGGCCCCATTACTTAAGTTTATATCCCCAGCTTCAATCTTGTATACAATGCGGTCCTACTGCTAAGAAGACAAGTTTTCAACTACTAACTACTCTCACCTACCTGACCACTTCATAAAAAAAGAGATGATTTAAATGTTGCCAAAGCAGTGGTTCTTTAGTAGATGCTGAAGAACAAAAACTTTGATATCTTATTCGAGTTTATTATTATTTTTCAGAAATGAAACAGTGTTCAAAAAGCATCTCTAACGTGACTATACTATACTGTAATAAACACTTTTCTTAGATTAAAATCCTTTGGTTTAAACAATTTAGAAAGGTTTACTAGTCTTTCTTGAGAGAGATCTCAGATGTCAAATAGAATAATATATTATTCCTTAGAAAAGTCGTAGTGATCTTTGTTTGACGAACATGCGTTAAACGTCCAAAAGGCTTGCAAATGGTCAGTGGCTGCTATTCTCTCTCTCTCTCTGTCTTAATCTTCTTTCACTTTCATTGTCACTGCTTTCTCTATTTCTTCTCCTCCTCTTCTCTTACACTCAATCCAAGAAGCTCCCTTTTAGATATCTGAGATGGAATCACAGAAACCCATGTTCCAAGTCGAAAACTTTGACGATGAGTTTGTTCAGAAGCTGGTCTATGATGCTCTCGTTTGGTGTTCCCTTCACGGGCTTGTCGTTGGTGACAAAACTTATCAGGTTAGTAAGTTTGGAGTAAAGATTCAAACTTTGATGATCTGTATGAGTCTTGTGTCGCTGATTTGATCATTGTCGTCGTCCTGAATGATCCCTGATCATATATCACTTGTTATGGATGATAGAAAGAAGAAGTGTTTTTGATTACAGAAATCAGGAACAGTTCCAGGGGTTGGGATGATGCACGCACCGATTTCATTGCTACCAACTCCGTTCCCAGAAATTTACTTTAAGCAAGCTTGTGAAGTTGCTCCTATCTTCAATGAATTGGTTGATCGTGTCAGCTTGGATGCCAAATTCTTACAGGATAGTCTCTCAAGGTTTAGTTCTCTCTCTCTCTCTTTCTATCTTTCTATCTGCTTTGCTTTGCATTCAAAGTCGTTGTCTTTGATTGATTCTCTATGTTGCAGAACGAAAAAAGCCGATATCTTTACATCTAGACTTCTTGACATTCACTCCAAGATGCTGGAAAGCAACAAGAAAGAGGTTATCTCTGAGGTTTCATGTTAATCTCTTGATTCCTTGGTAAGAATGTCATTCATTTTGGCTGTGATTGTATTTGCAGGACATTCGCTTGGGTTTACACCGATCAGATTATATGCTGGATGAAGAAACAAAATCACTTCTTCAGATAGAGATGAATACTATCTCCTGTTCCTTTCCAGGCTTTGGTCGTCTTGTCACCGAGCTACACCAGTACGTGTATCTATACACCATCTTCTGATTTAGTAGCTTAAAGGTTTCATTTTTTTTTAAAAAAAAATTTAATTTCTCTTGTTTGCAGGTCATTGCTTCGATCTCATGGGGATCATCTTGGCCTAGACTCTGAACGTGTACCCAAAAACACATCCGCGAGCCAATTTGCTGACGCATTGGCTAAAGCTTGGTTGGAGTACAACAACCCAAGGTTAGCCCTTAGCCAAAGAACCTTTTCAAGAATCACAGAAAGGTTTCATCTTTTAAAGATATACTTTTTTTCTTTGTTTCAGAGCGGTGGTCATGGTAGTTGTGCAGCCGGATGAACGCAACATGTACGATCAGCATTGGCTAAGCAGCATATTGAGAGAAAAATATCCTTTTTTTTTTTATAATGTTTCTCCCGCTTTCCAGGGATCGATCTCGGCTTTATATCCTATATTTTGTACCTCCTGAGAAATGGTGTTGTTTCTTGACTTCAAAACACGCACAATATCATAACCATTAGGAAGAGTTTAGCAGAAGTTGAAAAAGAAGGGCGTGTACAAGAGGATGGAACCCTTGTTGTGTAAGTAGTTGTTTTTTTTTGGCGTTGCGGTTTTGTTAGCATTAATTGTTGAAAACTATGTAAAGAGCGTTTGTTGTTGCAGTGATGGCCAAGCAGTCGCGGTGGTTTATTACAGATCAGGTTATACTCCCAGAGATTATCCATCTGAATCAGTAAGTAACTATCTTCTTTCCGATTTTGTGACTTGCTTTTTAATAGAGAATGTTCTGAACTGTTATTGTGATTTGAAGGAATGGAATGCTAGGTTGCTTATTGAGCAGTCCTCAGCAGTTAAATGCCCGTCTATAGCTTATCATTTAGCTGGCACCAAGAAAATCCAGCAAGAACTCGCAAAACCAGGTGTTCTCGAGAGGTAAAATGGATCATCTTTTTTTCTTGCAGAGAGGTTGACACTGAGCATTCGATAAACAGGTTTATGGACAACAAGGATGACATTGCTAAGCTGAGGAAATGCTTTGCTGGACTTTGGAGCTTGGACGATCCAGAAATCATCAAGAAAGCAATTGAAAAACCTGAGTTGTTCGTTATGAAGCCTCAGAGAGAAGGAGGAGGTTATAACCCAGTTGAAGTCCCCCACAGTCTTCTACTGTACTTCCCCTCTCATATTCTAAGCTTATATACTTGGATTCTTTCAGGTAACAATATCTATGGAGATGATGTGAGGGAAAATCTTCTGAGGTTGCAGAAAGAAGGAGAGGAAGAAAACGCTGCGTATATCTTAATGCAGAGGATATTCCCAAAAGTCTTAAATGTGTTCTTGGTGCGAGAAGGCGTTTACCATAAAGATCAAGCTATATCAGAACTTGGAATCTATGGCGCTTACCTCAGGTACAAAACAAGAAGAGTTTGGTATGCTTAAAGTAAGTCTCTACATAATATATCGTGGCATAACCTTTGAGAAAACATGTCAGGAACAAGGAGAGAGTTGTAATAAACGAGCAGAGCGGTTATCTGATGCGCACAAAGGTCTCGTCATCAGATGAAGGTGGTGTTGCTGCTGGTTTTGCCGTTTTGGACAGCATCTATTTGAATTGAGATTGGATCCACATTCACAGTCATCTTTCTGATTCATGTTTCTGCTGGTTTATTCCTTTCTCTATTTTATATTTCTTCTTTTTGCTTGTTAAAGATATGTGTATTTCTAAATCATAAAGATCTGTAAGTGACTAGACAAATCTTTTTACAATTATTTGCAGAAAACATGTATGCTTTTTTTTTTTACTTTGTGGGATGAATGATCGGTTATATATATATATAGTCAAATGAAACATTGGTGTAAGACATTGTTCAACACAAAATTTAATTAAAAAATTTCACCAGTAACATTCAAAATTAGTCTACTCCATATACACACACTTAAAATCTTGTGAATAGAACACATAAAATAATAAAAATAAAAAGTTAAAAGTAATAATCAAATAGAATGGAGCTGAAGATAATTTTCATGGCATTTTTCATAATCACCTCTTTGTTAGCTTTTGCATATCCAAGTTTAGGCCAAGAAGATGTTGACGATGAACCATTGGTCAATCCTGGTCCCAAGATGGATGCAGTGGAAGTGATATCACCGGCTTCACATGGTTACAATATTAAAATGGTCGAGAACCTCCCACTAAAATTTACAACATATCTAGAAAACTGTATGGATAAAATGGGACATGGTTATGGAAAATGTAATGAAGATGTTATTGAATAAATTCTTACGAAAAAACATGTTTCTAGAGAATATTGTATGAAAGTAGTAAAAACTGGAAAAAAATGCTACATGGAGATTAGAAAATTGATGTTTTGCTTTTATCAAATCAAAAGCTTTGCATCTCAAGTTTCTTTTAGAACTAACAGAGATGTGGGATATATGTTCTGCTGAAGTAGAATGTCCATCTTCATCTCCCGATGACAAGATTGAATTATCTTGATTGAACCTTGATATTAATTACTGGTTTATTGTTTGAAGTATTATAAACTAATGGTTTGTTATACTATTCTAATTATATAATATAAAGTAAAATTTTCATCAACTCGTTCTCTTAACGTTAATGCGGTATCTTCTGTTATCTTAACTAGTGTTTGTTTAGCTTACATGAATCTTTTTAAATAAAATAATTTATTTGTTTTTTTACTCAACTAAATTATGTTGTTTTATAATTTAATTTAATATGAAAAAATAAAAAGTGAAAAAATGATATAGGAAATTGATGTTTCGATTTTATAAACCCAAACGCTTTGCTTCTCAAGTTTCTTTTAGAACTAACGAGGTCTGGAAAAGTTGTTCTGCTGAAGTTGAAAGTTCATTTTCATCTCTCTCGATAACAAGATTGAATTATCTTGATTCAGCCTTGATATAAATAGTGTTTAAGTATATGATGAATTATAAACTAATGGTTTGTTATATTATTCTAACTATATAATAAAAAAATTCATCAACTTTGTTCTCTTAACTCTAATACAGTATATTGGGTCATCTTAACCAGTATTTGTTTGGCTTACAAAAATTTTGTTAAACCAAAAATCGTATATATTTATTTTCTTGTAACTCAAATAAATTATGTTGTTTGACAATTTAATAATTTTATAAGTAACAAAATTGGGAAAAACGATATAGGAAAAAAACCAATAAATTACTCTCGTTTTATGATCATAGTTAACATCTAATTTGTGAAATTAATTACGTTAAGCTATTTACAATATTTTCCACAAAACACATAGCTATATACTACATTTATACAATATAGATCTTTCTCCAAAAAAAACGACATCATGTAGACCAAAATCAAACTAAGTCACCTTTAAATGGATCCACCTCAACAATTAACCTTTAACATTTACTGTTTAACTGATATCGTGTTGGTCCGAGTATGCTAAAAACTATTTATCTTAAGTTGGGTATCATACAAAATTTTAATGGGTTCTCAAAATGCTTGGATAGAATTGATCTCAAAATGCAATCCATTATGATTGCAGAAAGAAAGAGAGGAAGAAAATGCTGCAAATATATCCTAATGCATATGATGTTCCAAAAGTCTCATATGTATTCTTGGTGCGAGAGAATGTTTACCATAAAGACAGTGTTTTGAAAACCGGACCGGACCGGCCGGTCGAACCGGTTCGACCGTGACTCGGTGAAGAAGCCGAGTCCGGTTCGGTTTAAAACCCGGATTTGTAAAAAACCGATAAAACCGGCTGAAAACCGGTAAAACCGGTGACCCGGGTCAGTTTTAAAACCCGGTTCATAAAAATTAACATATAATTAAGTGTTTTCAACTATTACTAGTTAAAATTTAATATTTTATAATTAGTGTTCAACTATCACTATTTAATTGATTTTTTATTTTCTTAAGAAACAATGTGAAAATATATTTTTGACTTTCATATACTATCTTTATTTTACCATATTCATAAAATTTGAGATTTAGTTGTAAAATAAATAAATATGATAATTTTAATTGTAAATCATAGTATGATTTTATCAATTTTAGTTTACATAGTATTCACTATTCAGTTTTATTTTACTATATATACAGTTAGATTTATGTTTATTGTTTATATTTAGTTAATTATAGAAAAGAATAGAGAATGTATTATATGTAGAAGTAAAGTTCATATAATATAAATATATAATTATATATATATGTTTCATAGATAGAAAACCCGGTTCGACCGGTTGAACCGGTCCAACCAGTCAACCAGTAGCTACACCGAGTCGGTATCCGGTCCGGTTTTCAAAACATTGCATAAAGAGAAAGTTATATCAGAACTTGGAAGCCATGGCACTTATCTCATGTGCAAAATCGAAAGAAGAGTTTGATTCAGTTTCTACTTTATCTGTTTTGGCACAATATTTGAGAAAATGTTGAAATATTTAGGAAGAAGGAGAAAATTATAATAAACGAGCATGGCGATTATCTGATGCTCAGAAATGTCTCTTATCAGATGATGGTCGTGTTGCGGCTAGTTTTGTCGTCTTGGACAACATTCATTTCAATTGAGATTGGATCCGTATGGATGGTGATCCTTCTTATTCATGTTTCTGGTTGTTTATCCCCTCCCTTTTCTTTTTACTTCTTGCTTGTTAAAGATCTATGTACTTCCAAATTATAAAGATCTACAAGATATGACTAGGCAAAGCGCTTTACAATTATTTTCAGAAGCATATATGCTTCTATTTTTTATTTTTATTTTTGCTTTGTGAGATGCATGATCGGTTATAGGCATAGTCAAATGAAAAACTGATGCAAGATATTGCAAAATATTTTTACTAAATTTTTTATTGTCTCGAGTTAAGACCAAGAAGCATTTGATGAAATAAAATTAAAATGATAGGCATTAAACTAAGTCATCTTTAAATGGATCTACCTCAACAATTAACCTTTAACATTTATTGTTTAACTGATATCGTTTCGGTCTGAGTATGTTAAAAAGATCTCAAGTTGGATATCATACAAAAAATTTAATGGGTTCTCAAATGCCTTGTATAATTAAGAATTTCATGAACGAAAAATCCAATATGATTGCAGAAAGAAGGAGAGGAAGAAAATGCTGCAAATGTATCCTAATGCATAGGATGTTTCAAAAGTCCATATGTGTTCTTGGTGCGAGAGAGTGTTTACCATAAATAGAAGTTTATATCAGAAATTGGAACATTATATCATTATATTTAGACCATTAAATGATTTCAACAAACACAGATCCAAGATTTCGATAGTTACAATAAATTTATTTAGTAACAATAAATGTGTGAAACGTAGAAGGAAATTTAAATGGATATGTATATGTTACTCTTAAAGATAACTGAAGTAACTAAGTCATAAATGAATTTTGTTGTGAAATAACTTCAAACAGTAATTTTATTAATTAATAAAAATCACCACAATAACATCAAAAACCAGTCGGTTACTATATATACACACTTGTAGATAATGGGAATAGGATAAAAACAATTAAATAAGAAAGTTTGTAAAAGAAAATCAGACAGATGGAGATTAAGACAATTTTCATGGCTTTTTTTTCATAACTACCACATTGGTGTCATTTGTGTATTCAATTTTGGGTCAAGAAGATGTAGACGACCACCCACCGGTTAATCCCGGTGCTGAGATGGATGTGGTGGAGGCAATATCTCCAGCTTCGCAAGATTACAATCTTAATATGCTAGTGAACTTTCCGACAAAATACTTTATGCATCTTGGAGCCTGAATTTACAAGATGGGGCATGGTTGCAAGAAATGTAATGAAGATGTTATTGAAGAGATTCTTACAAAAAAAAAAAACTGTTTCTACAGAATGTTGTCTGAAAGTCGTAAATGCTGAAAAAGAATGTTATATGGAAATTAGAAAAGTTATGTTTCGATATTATCAACTCAAACGCTTTGGTTCTCAAGTTTCATTCAGCACTAACAATTTTTGGATAGATGCTCATGAAGTTGAAATTCCTACATTATCACACGATTAGATTCTCTTGATTGAACCCTGTTATAAAATTATATGATATACTATCAAATAACAATTTGATAAAATAGTCTAACTGTATAAGATAAAACTTAACTTCAGCAGCCCAATCCAGGTATTGAAACTTCAATCTCAAAACTTCTTCACAGGCATTGATTAACAATGTTATGTAGTTTTTCAGTCAAGAATAACTTCAATGGTTACTTCAACACAATTCGTAAGGTTGCAATCTTATCTGGATGGGTTGGCGCAGTTTGCAAAGTTTATCTATGATTGACAATATTATAAATGATAAAAATAGCTGAATCATGTTTTAGAACATGAACGTGGAAGTGATGTTATCATTCATCATCGAATTATAAACTACTGAGATTCATTTAAATAAGTTTTCATATAATTTATCATTTGATATGTTTTACTATTGTTTGTTTTCGAAGTATTAATCATATTTTGAACGATACAAAACCGTGAAAAAGTTACATATTATTCACATGAAAACTGAATATGTAATATTTCATATTTATCATCACCTATTTATAAAGTTCAAATATTAGGATAATTTAATCACATGTTAATTTTGCATCTTATTATTAGTAGGATTTTTTACTATTGTGTGTGGCAGAATCAAGTTTTTCAGTTGTATCACTCAAGCTTAATGAACTAAAGATATTACTAGAAAAAAATTGATATACAAAACTGAAATATATATATATACTAGGATCGGCCCGGGCTACGCCCAGGTTTTTGTTTAAATTTTAATTCTGATTATATATTTAGTATGCTTATTTTAATATATACATTTTAGAATCTATTATAAAAATATAAATAGCTATAGAAAAATATAAAATAATTTAAAATCATTCATTGTTTTTGTCTTTTGTAGTTCAAAATTTTAGTATCCATTTTTTGTTATTGGTAATTTTTTTTTTTGGCTGTTATTGGTAATTATATATAAGATGAAGAGCAGAACGAACAAACATTAATTAAATTCTAGTTATAGTATTTAATTGGTTGAATTGAAGAATATTTTGTTTTACTTAAAATAAAAGGGTCGGTCCATACGGATTATATATTTCAATTTGTTATATATATTATTTATTTTATATTTTGTTTATTACTTTGCTTATATGTTATTTCATATTTATAATATATTTTATTACAGTATTAATAGGTAAAGATAATATAAATACTCATTATTTTAAGTAAACTAAATTATATCTCTTATTCAAAGAAATTCATTAAAAAGTAAATAAAATGCAACATTTACTTACTGTTAAATGTCCTCAATATATTCATCTCATGTATGTTTTTTGTGTCTTACTTCCCCACATTGTTGAAGATTTATCACTTAAAATTGTGATAAAAAGTTGGTAATGAATACATTTGTGAGTGACTTATATACACAGACAATTGTTATAACTTT
This sequence comes from Brassica nigra, assembly GCA_016432835.1. Lineage (NCBI taxonomy): Eukaryota > Viridiplantae > Streptophyta > Magnoliopsida > Brassicales > Brassicaceae > Brassica > Brassica nigra. Next base: position 5,034,184 of record CM028247.1, on the reverse strand, counting down.
TATTTTAAGCAAGTTAATAAGTTTTGTGTTTATGAAATTTAAATAGTTCTGCTATAACTTTTATTTTAAGCAAGTTAATAAGTTTTGTGTTTATGAATTTTAAATAGTTCCACTAAGGCACTAACTCTTTCTTCCATTTTTTTTTTACTTCTTCAATTATCTTATTGTACTCCGTATAGTTATATTATATCTCATATAGTTCTTTGTGCATGTTACTCGAACCAATACGATGGAAGTACGTATATATATATATATATAATATTGGCATTTCTTCAAGAAAATTCAAATTTTTTATCAACTCCAATACCAGCCTAGCTCTGTCCAATATATTCCATTTATCATAGCTACAAAACAGTCACCAACCACCATATTTCTTCTCAAACTATGAAACAATGTTGTAATTTCTTGTTCAATCTCAAACTATCAAGGCGTGCATATAATGGTATAGAGAAGAAGAAACATGAATCTTAGTCCATGACTGCTGGTCTTCTTGCACGCATCAATTAAAAAACGTGTGAAACAGATGGATTAGCTAGATTTGCGGGATATGAACTCCTGAATGCTTAGCTTGCATTTGATCCCTCTTCTGAGGATTTTTCAGCTTCATCTTGCACGTGATCTCTTTGGCACTTAATTAAAGACCATGTATGCATTCTACAAAAAACCTTAGAATCAACATAAACTTGCATCTAAAATAAGCCTTAGCAATCCTAAGACAGACTTATTTTACTCTACGTTGATGATTCCCAATTTATCAATGGAAATACCAGTAAACACACAAAACAAACAGCCCACAAGCATGTTCTGCCTCCGATTTAAAAATATATAAATTACTATGGAACTTAGAAAAAGCTGGGAAATTGTACCTTGAGCATGACAATCAATGAAAGTCAAAAAGTCAAGCAATCAGCTTATGTATTTTCCACTGCTACCTCTGTTCTTCGAAAATTGTTGTTGACTTCGCAGCACCTTATTTTAAAAGGTGAAAATGCCACATGTGTTTAGAAAACAACATAACCTTACTAACACTATTGATAAGAATAGAATAGATTATCAGAGAGATGCTGACGCCAACACACAGTTTGAAAGAAAGAAAAAATAATACTTAGGTAAAAGGACATACAAACACTCGTTCCCACACATTTTATTTGGATAGTAATGCACAGAATATCCCATAATTAAAGACTACCAACCTCTCTCCCGTTCCCACCTGTATTTAGTTATGCAAAGATGTAACTCTGAATCGAATTTGTTATATACATGAGCACAATTCTTGTTTTTTGCAACAGATAGCTCATCTGCTCCCTCCAACATCTCAAATCCAGCATGTTTTTGTGTTTAGACTTTAAGCTGCTTCGCTAACCCGTCTGTTTTCTAATATCTCAGGTACACATAAAGAAGGATACTAACCCTCAATTCGTGATGCTGTTGTGTAGAGGAGTCCTTGCAGTAACCCATGACCTGAAACATACAAAACACATATCTTGATGGTCGAAGCACTGCAGGAGCTTTTTCTGCAGAAAGCATATGAATATAAAAGTTTAGAGACTACCTTTGACTGAATGTATAAATCATCGATCTGGAACAAAACGTATAAAATTAAAAGCACCAAACGAAAATAATAGATAGAGTATATGTCTCTTGGAATGAAATAGATGATGCATATGCTAGAAGATGAGGACCCAATTAACCCAAAATCCACTATTATCACCACGATAAACCTCTCCAATTTTACAGGGAAAGATTCTTCTCCATATCCCTCTCTGATATTTATTGAGTCCAACTTAAACTTATACACAAGGAGCAATGTATTAGATTATCAGAGATATTTACCTTTGTTCCACCGGCTCAAACTCATGACTGATATTTGGATGTCGTCTTCTGCTGTACACGTTTCTCTGCCATGATAGCTAACACTGGCTCCGTCAAAGTAACGATCCCGAGTCGTCGGAAACCAAACCGTGAGGATTTGGAACAATCTTGTTTCACCTGACAGAATAAAATGCGATGTGAAACAGGGAGATCAATCAGAAGAGCTCAGCGTTTTGGATTTGACAACGAAACTCATCAGAATGAATATTGAATATCCAGAGAGATTTACAATTAGCGATGCACCTACAGGGAGAAGACGGCGAGGTGATATCACTACAGTGAGTGATACACCAAATCGTCGGAAACCAATGTATAGCTATGAAGAATTGTGGGGATGTGTTAAAGGTATGAACTTTATATAGGTGGAGATCCACCGCATGTAAAAGAGATAAGAATCATTGAATGAGTGATCTGTAGTTAGTCGAAGGAGTTAAAAGGTGTTAATGGCGTTGAATCAGTAATCTCGTAACGTTTCGGAGGTTGAGAACCGAAAAAGAAACGACACAATCGATGTTTAACACAGGGATTGTGCATGACGATTTGTATAACTCAACCCTTCTGAAACTCCATTGTTGGTGAAGATCGTCAGAGATCAAAGAAGAAGATAAACCCTAAAATTGGATATCGCGTACGGTAAGAAGATATCAGTCTCTCTAACGGGGTTACCTTTTGACTTTCACAAAACTTAATAACAGAAGAAGGAAGTCACTAAATATTCAAGACGAAGCCCATTTTACTTTGATTACCTTTTGGCTGAACACGTGTCATCTCCTCAAGAAGTGAGTTTCTGACCTGGATGCTGATGTGGCATAGTTCAGAAGGGAAGAAACTGAACTTTATATATAAAGATATATATTTTTTTTTTAAACTGAAATATATTTAATACACAAATGAAAAGAACACGTAAATTCTCTCAACGCACAATACGATTAAACAAAACGTTGTCCCTTATGCTTATCCATACAATGTCAAGCAATCCTGATCGCAAATGTACGTCTCATGATTCGCAATAATAATTCATTGGCTTATCATATATTATTGATTTGTACGAAATAAGTGAGGCCTAAAATTTTGCTGGACGCCAATTGAATATATGGAAATCAATACTATTAAAACTGGATCATGACCAATTGATATACGTGTAGTCTAATTATTTATTTCCAACAATACATACTAAAAAAATAAACCTTATATTTCCTATTTTTTGTAACCACCACTTCATGTCCTTAAAATTAGGGATCCACTATTACTAACTGCATATAAATACCTTATTTAATCAAACGCGTGAATCAAGTTCTTTTATAAAATAACATTTAACTGAATAATAAACTAATTTTACCATGAATGACGTACAGATTAGAAAAATTATGGGATAGCATCAAAATCGTCATTTAATAAATAATTCAATATCAATACTATTAAAACCAAAGTGTTTTTTTGAGACACCCTTAGAATTCAGCAATATTTACACTTCTCTGCCACTGCATTTATTTTAGACTATGATTTTGATTAATTATTTTTTAAAAAAATGCAGGTAACAATAACCTATTTTCGTGTAATCTTTTTCAATTATTTAGTTAATTAACCATGAATAATTATAATATATCAAATCTTCCTATCGGTGGTTATATGATTTATTTATTTTTTTGGTCAAAATGATTTAATATATACCTAAGCTTTTAAAACCTTTGGTTTAAGCCATTTTTTGTAAATTTACAGCAAATATAACTGCTGCTAAAAACAATCTGCAACGCATAACAAAAAGTTGACAGACCTTCACTGACCCCATTAGAGCAAATGGCACACAAGACATTGAAAATAATAAAAATTACAGAAGGTTTAGATTCAAACAGAGGGATACAAGGTAGAAAATTGAAAATGGTGGTCTCACAAAATAATTAACAACAACTTCTTCAATCTATAATAATTTTTACACGAGCTTTGTGTTATTGTTTGTTTGCTAGGTTTTGATTATATTATTTACTTTTTCTATAATCTAATAGATAACATAATTCGGTTTGGTGCAAACCTTCTAGATTTATTTATAACATTACGTTATTTAATATATGCAAGTTAAATTTGTTAACATTTAGGTATGCAAATAATAGCATCTTCTGAATATAAACAATATTTTTATATTTTTATAAGGAAAAGGAGATTAACAATAAGAACTACGAATATTAACAATAAGATTTTGTTGTTGTAATAGATTTTGTAACTTAATTTATCTCTAATAATGTATATCCTTAGAATATTCCTAACTATACTCGATTTATTAACTTGATTATCCTGTTATTCTCCAGCGACATCAACTATATAAATATCGAATCAAGCACAACAAATACATTCATTCGAAACCTCTAAACTGTCTACCGTGATATACACATGGATTCCATTATCAAAATCAGCAACATGAGTGATCTTAAACCATTCAAATCTGCATGGAGAGTACAAGGGAAATTGCTTCATACATGGAAGTCAATCAATCCGGAAAATGGTTATTCTCTTGAGATGGTTTTGACAAACGAAGTTGTAAGCTATATTCACTAACATTTGAAATCCGACCCAAAAATCGAACCGGACAACCTTCCGGATTACTGTATCACTGGATCAACCGCAGGTGTTACGCGAATAAGTAACTAATTTTATTATATAATAATATATTAGCTATAAAAATAAAAATATAGAAACTAAAGTTAAGTATTTCCTAAGTTGTTTAAAACATAAAATAATAGTTTGGATATGTATACTTTATGTTTTAGAAAAAAAATTAAAAACCCTATATTTTTATTTTCATTTTACATACAAAATATCAAAAAATAGTTTAGAGTATTTAATTTTTTGTAACAAGTTAAGAACTTAAGAGTTATGACATCTAAAAAATATATATTAAGACTTAAAATTGATAGATATTTAATTGTCTAATGATAAAAAGTCACAAAAAGATAAAATAAACTCAAGTGATCCACAACAAAGAATGGAAAACATAGTAGAGCTCAGAATATGTAAAACGTAGTAAGCGATATTTATGATAAGCGAGAACTTAGAATATGTAAAACCTAACTTCTTAATTTAAATTTAGAATACAAAACAGATTAAAAAAACATAATTTAAAAACTAAAAAAATAAATAAAATTTATTTATTTTTTCAACCATTGCTTTAACCGGTAACCGAATTCTGAGTTTTAGTGATTTTTTGCAGGTTTTATTTGGTTTTTAAATATTGGTTGTTTCACGAAATCCAAACGGATTTATCTTGGAACAACGGGTTTACCGGTTCAACTTATTAAAAAAATATTTAAGTAAGATATATAAACTAATAAATAATTTTATATTTTGATATATATATGTATATATTAGAATATTAAAAATAATTTAATATATTTATCAAGTATGAGACGGGTTGAATAACAATAGTTAATTTATATAACAATTCTTAAAATACAATAAGAAAATTAATTTATACCAATACAAAATAAAAATTAAATTTGTACTATAATTTAAAGTTTTAAAATATAAGTAAAATTGATATGAGACAGGGGTATAAATGAATTATCTATTTTCATAAAATTATATTCATGTAAATTTTAATTTAATTATATATAGAGTGAAAACAAATGTTTTATAAAAGAACATATGTATAAGATTTCTAATTTTCAGTAAATAAGTTTTGAATACAAATTAATCACGTGCTGCAAAGTCGTGTCAAAATTAATAATAAAATTATTATTATATATAATTAAAATTTATAACAAAATTAAAATTAATAAATATTTAAATGTTTAATATGAATAGTGAAATTAAATTTAAAATAACCCAAAATCGAAAAATTATAATATGGGAATAATAAAAGTAAACTAAATAAATAAGTAAAAAATTATATTTATTTCAAACTTATAAATTAGTAAACAATTATATTTAAGTAAACAAAATAAATAAGTAAACAATTATATCTAATATGAATAGTGAAATTAAATTTAAAATAACCCAAAATCGAAAAATTATAATATGGGAATAATAAAAGTAAACTAAATAAATAAGTAAACAATAATATTTATTGTAATAACCGTATACGAATCGTTGATGCTCAAATCTATTTCTATTTTATTTGAATCCTCTCAAATATTGATCCATTACGCTTACAACAAAATGATAAATTAGTTTGACTAAAAATTTGTATGGCTAACTTTTGTAAAATCGGAGCATCACATTCATAATATATTCATCTTTCATCTAAACATTCATGAATTGAAATACTTTAAATATGACAATTCAAGTCAAATAGTATTAGATAATGTGTCACCAACCGAGTCCTATGTTTTTACGGTTTTTGCGGGGATTTTTTATAGAAACCAAACCGGATTATATATAAAATCGCCGGTATTGCTGGTTTAACCGCATGTCCGGATCGAATTTTAAAACACCAAATATAACAATTCATGTGTAACATTTAAATGTAGATATACAATCAAAAATACAAGTATATATCATATAAATTTGGTTTGTTTTAAAAATAATCCCGCGCTTTAAAAGCGCGGGTCAAAATCTAGTTAAACTATTAAAGTGGGGTATATTGTGCACTTATACAATTATCATAATGGATGTATCGGCAAATTTTTACCATTGGTCATTTCGTAACATGCGTCTTTAGCGTATGTGAAAGTGATATGTGGTATTTGATTTCTAGAAACTGCATTTAAAAACTTTAACAAAAACAAGTACTAGTAATTTCACCCAAAAAAAATGATTGAAGAGATTCCATCAGTTCGGTTATGATGTGACGCGTTGTGAAATTGACTATCATTATTTAAAAAACATTGGTGTTTTCTGTGCAATGGGATGTGTCAATCACTGTGTAATGTCATAGAAAATAAAGATAGAATATAATTGAATAAACCGTGGTCCCTAGTACATATTAAAACATAACGTGAAATGAAGGGAATGAGAGGTTTTGAAAATCGTATAGTTTATACTTGATACTAGGCCGGGACATGGATCGAATATCCGGATTTTAAAAGTATTTGTGATTTGTTTCGTATGTCACGAATATCTAATTTTTCGATTTGTTTTGATTCGAAAAAATACGGATATTCAAAAAATAAATATCCGGAAAATAAATAGATATTTGCGGATATTTACGAATACTTATTGATTAATACTAATAATCTTAAAATTTCGATACAAATTTGTTTTATAAAATACTTTTTTGCTAAATATATAAGATAAAAATTAAAAGAAGTTGTGAATCTACATATTTTGTAAATTTTTAAAACTTAATTAACAATTATAATAACACAAAACTTAAGAAAAAAGTTATAATTATCATAAATTTTTTTTCTTCCTTTTATGTAATACTTTTATATAAGTAATAATGTGAGTAGAATTTTTCAAATCATATGTTAGAATAATAATTATACAATTTTATACATTTAAAATTTTAAATATAATCAAGATATACATGTATTTATATATTGCCGGATCAGACCGAATATCCGCTTTCCAAATTTTAAATATTTGTGATTTGCTTCGATTTTACCAGATATTGATTTTTAGTATTTGTTTTGCTTCGAAAGTTTACGGATATCCGGAATTTTTGGATAGATAATGAATCGAATCAAATTTAACGGATAAAATGCTTAGTCCTACTTGATACAGCCTTCAGTGTATTACCCAATAGATAGATATACAGCACATGTATGATACTGGATCAGCTTTCAGAAAAATTGATAGTCAATCACTAAGTTTTTCATATGTTAATGGAATGAAATAGGTTATCGCATCTATCGATGTGGTAGGTCATTGATGTACTGTGAGCGTAACACTGAACTCACGAAGAAATGATGTGACCCAATGGAGTTTAGATACGGTAGATGAGCTTTGATGATTGATCAACCGGCTAATTTTTCTAACCATGAAATTATATGTTTTCTTAGATAAATCAAAGTTGATTATGAAGAGATGTCGTCGTCTTTTTTACATGACCTGAATCATAATAATCTCAAAATTTTAACTTTATATTGATAAATGATATACCACTCACATTTTCATGTTTTTGAAAATGAAATTTACTAGTTTTACCATTTACTATATTTATCAATTTTTACTAAGTTTTAAGTTTTTATAAAGTGATCCCGCTGTATACAAATGTCATGTTAACGATAATGTTGCCAAAAATTAGTTGTATTGTAAAGACCATCCTCATCATAAACAAGATAATTAACCTCAAAGCTTAAGAACACAAGCTTCGTACTCTAGGCATTTTAAATTTAGATCTAAAATAATTTCTCACATTTGAATCCAATCTAAATCAACTGGACTAGAGCACGAAGCTTGTGTTCTTAAGCTTTAAGGTTATTATTTTATTTGTTACATCACTACTAGTATTTGGTTTCTTTTATTCGCTCTTAACCAAAAAAAACAATTTCTCACATCTTAACTTCTTTTTAGTTTTTACTTTTGGGGCTCCCACCAGTTATTGATATGTTAGATCTACTTTCATTCCATATATGATCGGTTCGAGATCTTGTAAAGATTGCAAAAATTTTAAAATAAATAATCATGTAAATCATACAATCTTCAGGACATCAATATTTCAGTTTAAAAAAAAAATCATACAATCTTTTTTTTTTCTCTATCAAACATATTTTAAGAATTCTTAATTAACTCTCTAAGTATGATGTATAACCAAGAAAGAAATATTGGTCGTAAATGGATGACTAAGATAGACAAAAAAGCCCCTTAAATTTTTTTTTGGTGTAAGCCCCTTAATTTTTTTTTAACAACTTAATTGTTTTAATTTTTTTCCTCATCAGTGTAATTCTCAGTCTGAGCACTAGAAACCCGAAAAAAAAAGTTGACAATCTGTGATCCCACTTATTGGTTCGGCTACTTTTAGTTGACAACTTTACACCAAACAGTTGGCATATGAAACTTATGTGAACAGATATATCAAAGGCTACTAGGCAACGCAGTAAGAGGAGAACTTGCAAATATAAGCCACATTGTTTTTAGCGGAAAAAAAAAGTCACATTGTGAAAGGGGCGACCAATATTCACGTAAGGTTTTAGGCAAAAAAAAAAAAAATCACGTAAGGTTCAAAACTGTTGGTAAACTAATAGTACAAGAGAAAGTAGGCTGGGGACACGTACGGGACAATAACACGTGATTAGTTGCAGTAAATTTGAGTGTCGTTATTAGTATGTTTGGCGAACATTTTTAATGCGGAACCAGGACAAGCTATGACTTCTCAACCAGTTCCACAATGTAAATCTCCTTTATTAATTTTTACCAAAAAAAACTCCTTTATTTTACTATTGTGTGTTCACAAAAGAACTCGAATACTCTTTTTTCAAAAAAAAAAAGGACCTCGAATACTTGGGTTAAAAATGTACATAGTTGATCTGGTCGCTTGCTAAGTTGATCTGGTTCAATGCCTCCATTCCCCGCCATGCTATGACGGCCTGGCTCTTCGGTTGGAACAGGAATCCAACTCTGGTGAGGATTCATGCCTGGAATGCAGATACTGATAAAATATGTCTGCTTTGTGGCATTGAGGAGGAGTCTCGGGATCATTTGTTCTTCACATGCCTTTATTCTGCGCAAGTTTGGATAGGTTTAATGGACAGGTTGGGCCTATCTTCTCCCCCAACTGCTTGGGAGCTCATTATACAGTGGATTCAGGGACTACCACCTCCCCTAGTTCTAAAGACGGCAGTAATTCAAGCATGGCAAGGAGCCATCTATCTCATTTGGCAGGAAAGAAACCGGCGGTTTCATGATGGCCTTACAGTTCCCCCAACAAGGATCTTAAATTCTCTAATCGCTCTGTTAAGGATTAAAGCTCTCGCCCTCACAGCATCAGGTCGTGCTTTGGGTGACAAGTTACCCCCTTTCTGGTCGGGAGAGTGAAACCTTACTGTTGTTGTTCTCCCTTTAAAATCTTTCTTCCATGTCTTTATAAGCTGTGGTTGCCATCCCCCTCTCTTCTTTGAATTTCTTTTTTTATTCGATTGCTTGTTATTCTTCTTACTCCCTCTGTCCCACTTTAAGTGGTGTTTTGGGGTTTTTATTTTGTCCCATTTTAAGTGATGTTCTCACAAATCTAGATAGAATTTATTGTTATTTAAAAATTTTGACCAATTACAAAATACTACATCTTTTTTTTATTGGTTGAATTAGTTGAATTTAATACTAATGCATAAAAACTTGTATTTTCTTAATATTTGTGCAAAAATCTTAAACACCACTTAAAGTGGGACAGAGGGAGTATTAATGAAAGCCATTTAACAAAAAAAAAAAAATATGTACATAGTTTTTTTTTAAACACTACTATGTGTATAGGTTTAATTTTATAAGAACGCACTAAATGCAGATTCTGAAATATATAATTTTCTAGAAGGAATTCTTTGTCTGAGATTTTTTTAATGTAAATCTTAATCTCTTCTTCTTAAAGGCTTCTACTGATTTTCTATTATAAATTATAGGATTAATTTATCTACTTAAGTTTTGAGAATCTTTAATTTCATTCGATCAAAGAGCACTGGAAATAGTTTTTTTGCATACATGAATCATGCAAGGCATTCCAGAAATGTTTTTTTTTCTTTTTGAATAATCTGAATAATTTTACCACTTTAAACGTCTATAAATCAAGTGGCGGGTTAACGATTATTCCAAATGGGATAAATAAATTTTCTGGCTCATAAGGGTATCAGTATCTTCTTTACATTTTGATATGTAAATGATGTAGAATGATGCATTTTACAGTTTAATATCTTATAATAGAATACAAATATACAATGAACATAGGCCGTCTTTACAATCACGGAAAAATACATGAAAATGGCTAATTAAGTATTAGAAAAATAAAAATACTAATCACAGAACAAAAGGGGTAAATTTCTTTGTCGATGAGCATAGCATCATAAACTGAATTTAATAATCTTCAATAAAATATAAACATTTCAATCTACATATGACTTATCTCGTCGGGCTGACCAGTAAGCGAAATTTGTATTTCTTCAAGTGATAATCCTTTCGTTTCCGGAACGAGCAACCAAATAAAAAGCAACGCTGCGCCTCCGATAGCCCCGAATATGTAAAATGTTCCTATTAATATTATGCATATATATATAACCCAATAAACTTATTAATTAATATAATTATATAAACCAGTAAACTTACTAATTTATTTAACTTTGTTTAAAGATCATACCTTGAGTGCTCCATTCGAATAGAAAGTTGAAAGCGTAAGTGACGATGGAACTACTTGACCATGAGGCTAACGTAACTAAACTCCCTGCTGTTACTTTTATATTTATTGGAAATATCTGCATATACACAAACGTCATACAGTTATATAACTTATATTAATTACTTAATTTATTTACAAAATGGTATACATTTGAAAATAACAGTTCGAGATAAGCCATGTATACCTCTGACATAATAACCCAAGGGAGGCCTCCCACGCCTATTGCATAAGTTGCAATATACAGCTGCCAAGAAAGAATTAACATCAATGTTTATTACTACGTTTTATTCGTATAGGACGGTGTGAAAGTTGAGCAAACGTTTTACCGTAACGCATATAAACGTGAATACTGGAGTTAGTTCCGGAAGTAATTGCATTTTCTGCTCATACCAAATATACAAAAGCATTGGTTCAGAATTGAATATATGACCAAAAAACATATATATAAAAATGTAAATAACCTGTAATGCGAAAGCGAGCCCGAGAAGCATGCAAGTTATGCTCATCCCACACGCAGAAGTCTATCTTGTCCGAATTGTAACAAATATTAGACAACTTTCTAATTTTAATATGTTGATAAATGATTGCGTAATTAGAAAGAATAAAACTCACCAACAAGAGGGGCCGTCTGCCCCATTTATCTACAAGAATCAGACCAATCATGGCTTTTGGTATCTGCGAATAGCCACAAATGCCATTCAATGCTAAGAACAGTACAAAAATGGAAATTCTAATTATATATATAGAGAGAGAGCTTCTTAGTTTAAAAAAATCACTGAAGTTTGAATGTTTATCCTCCAAAATATCGGATAAATCGCAAACATCACAATAACTTAGTAGTTGACTAATGAGTAGAAAAAATAGTTTGATTTCATAACCGTGGTATCAGTGTAGTTCATAATTAAAGCATTTGAAAAAGAAATGTATATACTTACCATGAATAGGCCTAACATCGTCGATCCAATGGCCACTGAAAAACCTGTTTCAAAACTAATTGTCAAAGAAAATAAAATTGAAAGTAACTTCATGGCATCATCATGCAAAATACATAAGAAATTGATTGGTAGAAGAAAATATAAGCATCTGTAAAAAGAAAAAAAAAAGAATCTCTTGAGGTTTAAAATTTCTATGCAAATACAAATACTAGACAAAATGCTACTCTCGGTGTGTATTTAAAACATAATTTTACCAGCTTTTCTAAAAATGGTACTTGCATAAGAGATTACAGCAGCACTTCCTGAGAACTGTTGTATCAACATTAGCCCGATTCCTACCTGAGTAATAAAAATGATGTGCAGTTAAATGTAACCATTTATAGGCAGGAAATTAATTTATCTACTTATTTTTACAACATAATTAACACTGTACCACGAGGGTATGTCTATACTTTCTCTGGAACAAATCAGAAAAACTTGACTTTGAATCACTTTCTATCATTCTGGTCATAAGCTGAAAACAAAACAAAAAATCATTCAGACTCTACATTATCTCTAAGCCAAGGAATGAATATGCATTTAAGACCTATGATACAATAATATTGTAACAACTTACTTGAATCTCTGAAGCTTCATGTGAAATATCAGCATCTCTCCCTCTAAGCCGAAGCAGTGAATTTTCTAGTTCTTTCTCCGTACCAACTTTTGCCTTACAAAAATTGGAACACTTTAAATAAGGTTCGTTTATTTCTTTTCATGGTTAGAAGATAATATAACGGGTTTTACTAAGGAATATAAAAATTAACCAACCAGCCATCTTGGGGACTCTGGTACAAAGAATAAACCGACTGCTTGAATGACGCATGGTAAAGCACCTGAACCGGAAATATAGTACATTTTTATCAGTTAATTTGTACACTTATAACCACTTTCTTTTGTATTTGAACATCACCACCACGTTGATTATGTGATAAAATAATAATTGATTTTACCTAGTAAAGCCATCATCCTCCAGTTCAAGAAATTTCCGCAAAAATAAACCATGGCGACTCCAGCGTTTTGAAGAAGCTAATAATTAGTCACACGATAATTTAAAAGGGTTAATACACTCACAGTAAAGCTAAATTTTCTTCAAGTTCTGAATATGATTTACGATTGATGCTTTCCCATTATACAAACAAATATAAATATTGTGGTTGTATTTGGATTAGGTTTGCATGTATTAAGATGATGGGTCAGACTAATTTTGGATGATATCAATTTTTTTTAAAAAAAAAACTAAAGTCAAACAATTTCGTTAGGTTTGGGTTGAGATAGCGTACACGTTCAGGTTTTAAGTTTTTTTTTTTTATCATGTTTCAATTAAAAACTACTTATTAGTTTACAATGATTGAACTTTTATACTATATATTTATTTAAATAACGAGAATTACTTTTTCTTAGTTTTATCATTGTTTGCTCATATCGGTGAGTAGAGTTATCAAATTGAAGTCAAACTTTAGTTTAGGTTGGCTGATAAGCTTTGATCATATCCTTGTCGGCCTTTATTATATTTTCTGCAGCTAACGTATTAATGGTTTGCAAAGGAAAAAAATAACCTGGTTTGAAAAGGTAAATGTACCGCGAACATGTTTTGGCGTAATTTCTGCTATGTAGACAGGTACCTGCTCCACGTATAATATAAGTATTTAAATTTTTGAAGTAATGTATATACGTAATAAAAAAAACACGAAACTTGTTAAGATGATATCAAATATATATATATATATATATTTTTTTTTTGAACACATATATATATATATATTACTAAAGTATCAGTAAGTAGTTAATAAGTTAATTACCACATAGCTAGTCAGGCCGATTCCTATCCCTGATGATATTCTTCCAAAGTCCAGCCACAACACATCCTTTCATGTTCCAGATATGCAAACAAAACACTATTGAATTGTTGGATTTATTTAACCACAAGCTAAATTGTTTAATTATTTGTAAGAAATAATGATGATTTTACAGCACAAACATACGTTTGTGGATAGAAATCTTTTAATACCTTAGCGAAAGCGATGGACAGCCAACCAGTGATGCAGAGAATATTGGACACCCACATTGTCTTTAAATCATGAAAAACAGAAAAAAATGTTATTGGTAGGAACCAAAATATACATTTCTAGTTGGAAAAGAAGATGTACGTTTTCTTTCTTAAATGGACAAAATATGATAATCAAATTCGACTACACACAAAAAAAAAACTATGATTATGAAAGGGTAAAAATATATTTACTCCTCTTCTTCCTAACATGATCGCCATTTTACCGCTGAACAGCGCACCGACAGTAGCTCCCAACGTGGAGAATGAGCCAAATGCTGAAAACTGAAACATTACGGATCAATCCAAAAATCAATTGCAAAAGTTGATGAGTCAGTTTGTTTTAGTGTGATATCAGAGCATCTCCAATGTAAAACTCCATATCCCCTTCTTATTATTTGGGGAACATTTTTAAAAACAAACCTTAAGTGTATGTGTTTATTACAGGGATGCCATTTCCTACGTGGCAGTTCCACAAGTCCTCTCATTCCCTTAATTTAAAAACCTTAGTTAACTAGAGTATTTACACACTATGCCATTCATGAAAATATTATCATTCGTATAGTCCGTCAAAAAAAGCGTAAGAAACTCAATTTATTATACTCACCGGTTATGGACAGTTGATAATCCGCATGTTTTACTCGTCGGTTATGGACCGGTTATGTATAACCGCCTTCGACATGCACTCAGCATTTGTAAAGTTCCATATGCGATGATTTTTTTTAAAATGTTCCATGTAAACCTGTAAGAGATAAATCCACCGAGTGGAACATTGTTTTTAGGGCATAGAGCTTATTGTTCTGATTGAAAGATTTAAAACATGATCCAAATGTTCGATTTCAAAAAGTTCTACCAAAACCATAGTTGATATATAGCATAGATCCTATTGAATTTAATTGGAGCATGGTTTATTTTTTACACCTAACCGATTTCAGTTGAATATGGTTTATTTTTTGCACAAAAGGTATGCTTTATGTTTGACACTAAACCGATTTCAATTGGTATATGGTTTGACTTTGTTGTAGTTATATTCCATTTTGCCTTGGATTTGAAATATCTAAAGTGTACGCCATAAAACCTACGTTCTAAATGAGATCATACCGTATAATTTCAAATATGAAAATTAATACACTTAATATTTGGTCAAATATCGTATTGAATATTTTCCCCCCATTTTATGTTCGAAAATATAGTACTTTCCAATTTGTGAAAGCGAGAATGCGTGTAGTTAATTTCCGTGATTGTAATTTGCGTGATTTTAATCAAATAATAAGTAGGGGATTTGTGTGTTCCCATATTATGGCTAATCTGCGTGATTTTAAACTAATTGACAAGCGATAATGCTGCATTGAATAATTTAAATTAACACGCATGATATCACTCCAGTTATCTTCCAAATATAATATTTGTTTTCAAAAGCTTGAATACACATTACAAGGAAAAGATTGAATCTAATTGACAAATTTAAATTTATAGGAAACTTAAATCTTCGTATATGCCTAATATGGTAACAACTGATTAATTTCTCAATCACCATTATACACTTTCCGTTTACTTATTCCGTGTAGCTTTCTATGTCTAATACTATAAATATATGGCTACATATAAAACATCGACTCATATCAAACTCTTAGCTACTTCTTTCTCAAGAAAAAATAAATCTCAGAAGCAAAAAAAAACTTCCAAACAAACTCATGGCTGGATTTAACTCCGTCTCCGACTTGAAACCTTTCAAGACAATGTGGAGTGTGAGGGTTATATGAATGGTTAAATGTTAATTTCATATTGTTATTTTGGATCAATTTCGTAGTTTCAGTACCCCGAATGTGATACCTTTGACTCTCCAAAACTTGGTTGGTAAGACATATTTGTTCAAGGTTGAAATTTTAAGAGAAAATTTCGTGTACAAGCATGACACCTTCAAAGTGAACAAGATAATCACCAATCTTGATATCATCTCAGAGTTTGATGCACCCAAGGTTCCAGAGGTATTACTTTATGCTTTATAGCAACGCTAGAACTTACACTTTTATAAAAGTGGAACAGTAATATATTCATAACGGTTCTGTCTATATTTTCAGGACCAAGGCATTCAAAATTCGGAGCTTGACAATTCGGTCATTTCAGACGCACCAGAGGTTAGAATAATGCTGTTGTGTTTGAGATTTTGTATCTATGAGTTTGCTCATTCCTTTCTGAGTAATTAATGTCCTTATTTGCTACATATCTGTGCTCAACAGGGATCTCAAATGTTGGTAGAAGAACCGTTGTCGCAGCAAGGTGATCCAAGTGATCTAACCCCAGCTAAACGCAGAGGTGGACCTATTGTAAATTTGGAGGACGAGTTTGATCAGAACTCTGTTACAAAGATGGGCACTTGAATCAAGAAGGAAAAGTTTGATAAAAGTGGCTAGGTGGTAACCAAAGTTCTGAAGACTTTTTAGAGGTTTTCACTTTTGCAGTTTTTATTATCTTTTACTTATTTTCAGCATGTTCTACTATTATGAACTTGGTTTTTGCTATTTTCGTTATATGGTATTACTCTGATGTATTGCTCTTTTATTTTTAATAGAAAGCATCTTTTAATAATGATTTTCTGTCTCCTTATATATGTCAAAATACAAGTTGACAAAAGCATCTTTTAATTAATTTTGTTTCCTTATGTTTCGTATGCCATAATGTGTCTATAATTTTATTTTGGGTTTATTCTGGTTTGTTTTTGACCTAAACTTAGCTTCAAAGAAGAGACTTATTTCGTATAGTTTTAAATGTAGACCAGTGGTTACCTTTCCAAATCTCCTTCATTTATATTACTGAGAAATAAACAATACTATATACATTTAGTTTTCGTTTAAGAAATCAGTCGCACAAACTAGAGAACATGCATATCTTAGTATATGCATATATACAAACATGTTTAACATTTGCTATGATAAAGAATTTCGTAGTCAGAGACCCAAGTCTTTTGTTTTTTTCTACGCTATTGTTATGCCTTTCGTCTTCCATTCTATATACAAGAAGGAAATGTTTAATTATATGATTTACTGATTTTTTTACAAAAATATACGTAGCCTACTAACGTGCAGCTAATAAAGCATATAGCCTATTGATAATCAATTGCATATATATATTAAGAAAGATAAAATCATCATACATAATGTATATAGTTATTGCTTTTTAAAGTACACATATCGTTATAATCAAGATTTTTCTCTCATGAAGCCCATTAATATATCTTCCCTGCAAACTAATACATAGATAACTAAAAAACTAAAACGATAATTTTAAACAGAATGCCTCCTTAGAGAGCAAGTTACCATTTTTGATCAACCAAATTATATGAGAGTCTTTGTTTATAAATAAAAATTCATCTGTCATTTTGAATATGAGATATTTCGTGTCTTTTAAAATATTCCCTATATTAATCTCAACAACTCATCTGTCATTTTGAAGATCGATCCATTTTTCAAGTCCAACTTTTATTATTTTCCAAACTTTGACGACCTCTACTGTGGATTTGTCCATCCAAATTTTCCATTGGTATGTTTTTAATTCGATCTTATTTATTCTTATAGTCAAGTTAGCAAGTTTCCGTAAACATGCTACTATTTATTGTTGACTGTCTAAATGTGTTTCTTTTTTTTAATATTACAAGATATTTACGGGGCTGTCGTAGGAGTTGGATTTCTCAAAGAATATATGATAGAAACTACTCACGGGAACAATGGTTTCGTCGACCATAAAATATGTTTCTTTGTCCACAACATAGAGTAAGTATTTCAATTTGCAATTAATAGTAACTCATTTAATCACTTTCATATTATCTCATTGAATTTTTTTCAACGATTACAGTAATGTTGTTGTCAATTGTGTTGCTTATGGAACACTTGCTCATGTTTTTCAAGATTTATGGAATTCTATAAATGCAAATGTTGTAATATGTATGTTACAATTTTGGCAAATTAATTGGGGAGTAAGTAATATATTGTACTAATTGGTAATAAACAAATTTATGGAAATGATATTCCCTTCATATATTGCTGACCTTTTTTTAAGGTCGTCTGAAGCACGGAACCAGCATTGATGGGTTTTCTAAAATTATTTTTGAACCCAAAGATGTTCCAGAAATCAATGCTTTCAGAAAGAGGTATATACCCATGAGTTTATTTTGTGTATTTGGTTAGTAGTTATGTTTAGTTTGTTAAACTAATTCTCAGTTTCTTCTTGGTATACAATTGCAAGCCAGGAGTTTTGAAGATCCTTCTTGCGGTATTTTGGTTTTTTCAGATTTTAATTTATTTCTTTATAATTTGGGACTGTCAGTACTTTTGCTTTTCGTTACCTATGTTTTTTATAATATTTTAATCATAATTTTATTATGATAGTAATAATTCTATTTCTTATTTTTATGTTTTGTCTTAAATTCATAATAAATTAATATAAGTTATTGCACACTATTATATCTTTGTTTCCATCCAATATATATAATTTACAGATAACCACTTAAATAATCTTTAAAAACAAAAGAAATCAAGTTTACAACTTATACATACATAATTTATGGATCAAATATATGAAAAATTAATTTTAGATCACTCACTCCGCGCAGGGCGCGGGTTATCACCTAGTTTTCTTTTAAAATAGAGTAAAATTGAATATGGAGCAAAAATGCTATAATCCTACTCCATTCTTCATTCCATAATGAAGTAGTGAACAAACAAAAAATTGATTACTTCATTTATGGAGTAAACTTCAAAATGGAGTGAGATATAAAGTTGGATTGGAGCATTTGCTGCTCCATATTCATTTTATTTCATTTTGAAGAAAAATATAGAGTTGGGTTGGAGATATTCTTAGAGCATTCGCAGCGGATGATCTCTCACTTAAAGTCTCTCATCCAACAATAAATTAAAATTGAATAGTAGAATAGAGAAGGTAGAAAAGAGGAAGAATGTTTCTTCCTAGAGAGACTATGAGCAAATTTAAAGAGACTCATGTGTCATTTGGCATTTTCTTATTGGTTCTAGCTATTAAATTAAGTACATAATTAAATAAATTACACATGTTAATAAGAGACTCTTTTAAAAAGCTTGTCTAGTAAAGATGCTCTTAGTTACTAAAATTAGAAAACTAAAATACTCATATCCATTATTATATTTTAAACTGAAAAGTAAAAAACATGAAAGAGAGAGAAATGATTGATTGAATCGTATAAAATTAAAAAGAAAGGACTGATTACAAATATTGTTTTGTTCGTGAATGTCAATGTTCATATGTAATGTACTATGAAGTAAAGGCATTTTGCATTTCAGGATTTGAGTGGTAATATGCAGAACAACTACAGAATAATTGAGGTGTGGTCGTAACAAAAATATATAAATATATTGGTACATGTAGAGATTTTTCGTTACGATGGTAGTGTGGTTCGTAAACATTCGGAACCTCAGTATAGTTTAAACGTCTGAGATCCTAGAGGAAGTATATATATTATTTTGAATGATTTTGATAAGTCTACATATACGGATACCTTATATACATTATACAAGAAATCATATTTATTATTTTCTTAGGGTTATCATATTTTACGATTACAAATTTATCTTTTAAATACCTTTTTCAAAAAAAAAAATATCTTTTAAATTTAAAAGTGAACCACACGTAATGAACTTCACTATTTGGGATAACGACGATATATCTTTTTCTTCATTTGAATTGATGGTTAACTATTTCAGTTAGAATGAATACAAAGTAAACAATACGGAGTTAAAACTAAAAATGCAGTTGTACTTATCTACGTAATAATCTGGTATGGATATGTCAATGTGTCACTCTCAGTCTCTGCTGCTAATCAGAATATAATTTTAATATTCGCTTATCAAAATAAAATAAAAGAGAGGCATACTTCTGCGATAGAAAGGCCAATGTCTTGCATAATTCCTATCTCAGCACCTGAAGTATAACCAACCTGCAAAGAGCAAATATTAAAGAAAGAAAAGAAAAACAATTAAGCATTACATCTGCATACTAGTTTTTCTACTAGTAAGATAATTAGCCCAATTTCTAAAGGCCACGAGTTCGATCCTTGCATAACATGGGGAGCTTTAAAAGTAACCTTTTGTTATAATTTTGGTCTCACAAACACCGTTAATCTTTCAGTTTTGTTTCTTTACCGATTATAATATATAATTTTGTAAAAGAAAAGAGCAAGCAAAGTAAGATGATAACTTACAGCAACACCAAAGGAGAAGGAGCCACATACGGCGACGAAAGTGCTGAGGATAACACAGGCAGTAATACGACAGTCTGAGGCGTCGTTTTGGTTCTTCAGCTTGAGAAGCCCTTCCTCCATACTTCTTTCTTCTTCGACCACCATCATAAACACATGCAGTATATGTGTAAGACAGAATTTCTGGAAAGCTAGAGAGAGTAAAGAAAAAGAGAAGAGAGAGAGAGAGAGGCGTGTGCTTTGTTTTGTCAAAGTGGGCTTCCTTTATAAAGAGAGATGTGGTCACAAAATATTATTCCTTCCATATAGTAATTATGTTGATTTTCTACTCTTAAATGTATACTTGGGATGCAAAAAAAAATGTATATACTTGGATTAGAATGCTGATGCGGATGTGAGATTTTCTTTCTAAGAAATTTTTCTAGTCAAATTTTCTTAATTTATATGCTGTATCGATTTTTTACTGAAAACAATACAGGTAGTTGTTCCCTTGTTTTTATCATTATATAATCATACATGCGTCATATGATGAATTATTTTGACAAGTTGCACATAACGAGTGAACACTTGTTCTCTCTTTCTTTTTTTTTTGGGTTAGCAAGCCTACCCCGTATATGAAAAACGTTTCCGCTATTTTCAGACAGTAGAATAAATAGATAACTTTTTCAAAACAATTCATCATAATTGTTTATGTAATTTTTATCTTATTTTGTAACTGTACTTACTAATAGCGGTACAAAGAATGTCCGAACCTAGAAGTGGAGAACCATTGCATATTTGCATTTGCATTAGTTCGTACGTTTTTTTTTTTTTTGGATTAGGCATCATTTAGCACTCAAAGGTAACCATAAACCAGTCCATAAACTGTTTAAATGTCAATCTACCTCTCATTTTACTTTAACTTTTATATTGATAATTGTTACATGTTCGTTTTTCTTCCTTGTACTGTTCTACTTGTGATGTAATGTTTTATTTGTCATTAGTTACTATTTAATGTTTAATAAAGTTTTTAAAAATAATAAGCAAGTTGATGTTAGTCCTATGCTGGTATGATGATGTTAAGATCTGTATACCTGTTACAATCTAGGAATAGAACCGCCTGAGTAGTTGGCCTTTCAACTATTTATACATGCTGCTTACTTTCATTTATGAAATATTCGAAGATTAAATATAAAAAGGCCAAGGCCGACGATATAATTCGTATTTTCGTACGGATGAAATAATATTGAATGCTTTGTTTTTGTTCGGTAAACCAATTCAATGCCCTTTTATTCAAGGCTTTGTTGATTTAGCAAGAAACTGTAATATCATAACTAGGATAAGATCCGCGTCTTGCGCGGGATGAATTAAAAGTTATAAAACAAAAAAAAACATAGATTTCTATATATATATAGTGTGTCACTGAGAAAATATATGAGAAAAATGAAAATGACATTATTAAAAATAAATTCTAGAGTACTAAAACTAAATGGTTAACCAGGTAAATAAGTTTACAGGTATTCAGATATTATATAAAAACATATTCGATTTCGTGTACATAGACAAATATTAAATTATCATAAAATATTACATATCGTAAAGTATAAGAATTTGTCTATGATATAAACAATGACAAAACATATAATTGTTTTTGTAATTTTGTGTTTCGGCTGGTTCTATCTAAAGCATGTGCGTTTGTAATTTTTTAGAAAGTTTATCAAAGCCAGTTTCGATAAATCCCAAAGTTAAAAAAAAAATTGAACATACATCTGATGGAACAATAAAGAAAAAGGGGATTGAGGTTCTAAGGCGATGGTTTCCAAAAGTAAAATCGATGCGGTTCATCTCAAATAAAGAATGATAATTAAGAAATCTTCTTTTCAATCCTATCTACGTATATCAGATTTTGAATGATTTGTGATGATAATCATTTTGAGTGATCTATCTTTTTTCACTAACGTTTCCTCGCCAATTGTCTTCTTTTTCGTATTGATAGAAACACAACTGTAATAGAAACACAACTGTAATAGATTGTAATAAGGCGTGGAGGACGTATCAACACCCCTCAAATATTCTGACATGGAATAGATCGAAGGTAACAATCAGAACCTGGAAAAAAGTTTAAATACAATTTTTTTTTGCTTTTTTCTCTAATTTTCAAGATTGACTTGTACGGGGCTTCAAATCGTTAAAAAAATCTAAACAGGCCATGTCAATCCTTAAGGGAAAATAAAATAAGAGAAGCGAATACATAAGAGATGTTATGGGTTTGAAGCCTCTCCGTCTGTTTTTATAGAAAAAAAAACTAATGAATACGATATTAATGCAACAAGCCTATATAATTAATTTTGGATGCTAATAAATGGCTTATTGACTATATTAGGACAATATTCGAATTGCATATTATTGCCTTTACAGTATTGGAATCAAAATATATTGTAACAACAATATAAGATACTTGCATATCAAGTATTGCCTTGTAATATGCAATGACATATAACTTCCCGTAAATTCAAGTGATAAATCAATGCATTGACTACGTACATAATTTGGGTGGAGAGAAAGATGAAACCAATGATTAAAATATATGCGCAAATTTATTTTATTTTCCTAATTTTTGCTCCTCTTTTAATTGCATTGTAACTGAAACTAATAGTTTGTGTCAAACCTTTACTCTCGAATAAGATGTTGTTTTGCTCCTCTTTTAATTGCATTGTCAACCATAGAAAAAAGTACTAACATTATAGTTAAACAGTTTTTTTTGGTTTTGGTCAAAATCTTACTCTAGAAAAAGATCTCGAGTTGCTGACTTGAAATAAACCATCATGTACTTTATACTACGAATTAGAGTCAAGCAACTCGAAACAAATGATCTAAAACTATCGTGTACACTATATTATTGGTCAATTTACATAAACAATTACGTGCACTTGGTCTTTAGGTTTAGAACCTGTGTCATAATATAATTACAATGAACGAAAACATATATGTACACTATATATTATATCTATATATACCATTGTTTGTATTGTTAAAGAGGACATATCAATGAAAAACTGGCTGATATTGATTACATTTGTTCAAGTCAATGTGGCTATTGTCAGATCCATTTATGAATTTGCAACTACCTCTCGTTGAGAAATATGTTTTTGTTTAAGCAATTAACTTTGCGCGGGTATTTATTTTCAGTTTTCAATTTTTATTTGTGTTAAATGCATATTATATTAGAGAGCTATATATAATACGGTTTGGTTTTAGAAAAAAAAACACTATATAAAAACTCGATAAAACTCACAAAAAAACCTTTTCAACTACTGGTTGACCCACCTAGTAGATAACTTCTACTTATTTTATCTTCAGATTTTTATAATTGTATTATTAATTTTTTATTCTAAATAAAAGTTAGATTTTTAGTTTTTTATTATTCCTATTACTGTTGACTTTGTATGTCCTTTGAATTTTTTTATGTTGTTTGATTTTTTTTTTTGCTTATCGTGAATCTTACCTATGACATGACTTTTGTAGTTTTGATTTTTATTTGTCATTTTTAAATTTGTAAGAAGAATTCGCTATGCCACCGGAGAAAATGAACGATGGTAGAGAACTAAAATTAGTTTATATGATTTGGTACTTGTATATTTTTGTTATCAACAATTTTATATTTCATTTTTGGTTTATTTAGATGTAAAGAACAATTTTATTGTTTTACATTAGATATTTAAATACTAATGAATTTTAAGCCTTGATATTTTTAATATGTTATAACTTCTAACTTGTCACAAAAATTGTTAAATAGTTTAAATTATGATTTGATATTTTCTATGTGAAATGAAAATAGAAGATACAGAAAACTAAATTTAAGTTTTTTTATCTATATTATTAAAAAATAAAAATCTTTCTTATATTTTTAATAGCTAATATATTATTATATAACAATATTAATTAATTTATCAACATGTGGTTTATCCCGTAGTCATACAAATAACTGGTGACCAGGAAAATTATCTGGTTCATTGTCCAGGTAAGTTATAAACACTGAATATAAACTTTTGATAGATAACAAAATTATATAGATACTTGGAGAACTGATTATTCGATATAAGAATTGAAGAATTTTGGATATACATTTTACATTAAATTTTCATAATTATTATAGATTGATCCGCAAGGAAAGGAAAAAAATCATTTGGAAACAAATTAGGTGATTTAGTAATAGATAATATTATAATTGTTTCAGTATTTTAGTTTTTACATCTTATTGCTAAAGTAAAGATTCCTAATTAATTATGTATGGAGGGAATAAAAGGGTATTCTGGTTTAAATTTTGAATTTATTGATTTTTTTTATAAATGTTTAAAAGTCATTATATCCGTTTTTAGGTAAAATTAGATAATGGAATACATTAATAATTAAGAAAAGCAACAATACTAAAAATTAGGTAAATATACAACTTTACAAAATCTAGGATTTAATCTTGAGTACTCTGTAAGTCTATTAATTTTGAATTTATTTGGAAACAAAATATATTTGCGAAAATCATGGCTATAGTTTAAATGATAATTGTTCACAATATCTTTTATTTATTATAAACTGTTCCGGAAGGAAAGAAGATAAATTCGATTTGAAAACATCTAGTACCTTCTAATATTTAAATTTTATCTTCTAATAAGTAATAATAATTTCAAAATTTTATCTTCTAAAAATAATCTATATTGATTATATGTTTGGAAAGATATTCTGTTTGGGTTCAAAATTGATATATATATTTAAATAGTTTGTGATCGTTTTAATAGTTTTTATATTTTAGCTTTTAATAACTACATATTGATTATAGGTCTGGAAAGATGTTCTGTTTGGATGCAAAGTTAAATGATTTAGTTTGTTGATACAATTTAAAAATTAAGGAGTAATTTTAAAGGGAAAATTGTAAATAGAGAACAAATAAACTAATACATTGTCCCTATGCCATAAAATGAAATATAAGTTGTCCCATTAGTATAATTTTTTCATTAATCCCAATTAAATCCCTAATCTAATCCAAACCGAGTTGGTCTGATTTAATTATGGTCTGATTTTCTTTAGATCTCTGGTTAATCTAAACCGAATTGGTTTGATTTAATTATTAAAAAAAATAGATAAACAAAAGGGGGAAATCATTTTAGCCCCAAATATGGTGTTTCAACCTAATTTCTTCTCCTCCTTCGACGATAGAGAGACGATTAGGGTTCTTCGCCTAAACACTCGCCGTCGCGGTCTTCCTTCTGCCGAGAAGTCTCTGGTGTTCTTGTTCTTCTTAATTGAACCTCTTGGTCACTTCATCTTGTTGTCAAGTAAGCTTGAACTAAATCGTTTTGCATGTCTTTCTCTCTTTGATTTGAGTGTTTTTAATCACAAATCGAATGTAATGGGTTTCAATTTTTGTTTGTATGAATGATTTAGCTTTCTAGGATATCAAAGTTTCATACTTTTGATTTTTTTGTTTGTATAAATGGAAATTGTTTTTCTTGGTTTTATCTTTGATTTGAGTCTTTGTTGTCATCATAGGTTTGATTTTAGTTTTATCTTTGATTTGAGTCTTTTTGTCTGTCATAGGCTTCGATTTTAGTTTCGGTTTTTATCATAGCTTGTGATATATATGTGTTAGTTGAGATAGTTTGTGTTAATGATTTAGTTGTCAATGTTAAGTTATTAAAGTTTGATGATGTCTTTCTTATTAATCAACGCTTAAGTCTGATTGTAATTTGGGTTTCATTGTTCACAGGTATGTTGCTGGATCCGTTGCCTAAATGCCTATTCAAAGAGGGAACTGAAACACAAGTTGACAAGGTTAACAACACATGTCGAACTTCCATACTTGGCGGTGGAGAAGTACATTGAAGCCGAGTACAAGGATGTGTTGGCTGATCCGCTATTTGCTCAGGTTATGGAGATTTATGATCACAAGCTAGGATATTCGGGGAGAGTGATCCACACCTTCGTTTGTAAGCAGCTTCTGACCTCTAAGCGTCATGAGTTGTGGTTCCATTATGCTAGGAGGCCTCTCAGATTTTCGATGCAAGAATTCTATCGATCACTGGTCTGAAATATCAAGACGACGAGCCTGATTTGGAGATTGACAATTGGAAATATGATAAGGGTTTTGGGCTAAGTTGCTAAGGAGAAAGAAAAAAATTTGCTTAATGGAAATTAGGAAGGTGCATCTGAAGCACTGTAATACGTGGTCCCGTGTCGATAGGCTGAGGATGGTGTATTTGTGTGTCATCGCTGGTATAGTTATGGCGAAGGATGAGAGGGTTGCCATCCCACACGAGTACATCAAGCTGGTGATGGATTTCGATAAGATGAGGAGATATCCGTGGGGTCTTCATTCCTTTGATGCTCTGGTGACTTCCATTATCGCAGCAAGGGATAAAGTGAAGGAGCAGAACAGCTATGTTGTAGATGGATTCTCGTATGCACTTCAGATTTGGGTGATGGAGGCTATTCCAGACATTGGATCGCTTTTGGGTCAGAAACTCAGAGAAGGCGTGACTAGCATGAGATGCAGGAATTGGAAAGGATCAGCTAAGGTTTCCTATCAGGATATTATGAGCTTAGAGTCTAACTTTGCATCCACTGTAAGTTCTATTTCTTTTTAAGTAATGTGATTGAATTTAATAGTTCTTAAATTTTTGTCTAACTTTGTTAAATTGTTTTTGTTTTGTAGGGACATGTGTTTGCATACCTATCTTCAACTGGAAATTATGATATTGGTTTACATGAAGACTTTAAACGAGACTCGAGATGCAGGATGAAAGAGTCGATCTGATGGACATGATCCATAAGATGTATGATTGGAGTAAGCATGAGTGGGGTTTCCTGGAAACTGTTGAACCAGTGTTGGAAAGTTCTGAGGATGATGGTTCTGATAAAGAGGAAGCTGGAGAAACAAGTGATACTGGTATGGAAGAAGATATTGAAACCCCTCCTGTGTCTGCTGCAAAGAAGAGAAAGAAGAAATATCAGGATACTGGCGCCGAGTCAAGGAAGAAGAGGTTACTTTTCCAAAGATCAAACGAGAAATATAGAGATATTGAAGAGGAGATGAAGTCTTATATCCAGGTTATGTTGAAGTCTTCATTCTGCCTTAGCCGAGTGCGACATAGTTGATGACCGGTTTGCCAAATTAGAGGACAAGCTCCTTTCATCTCAGACTCCGGGTGGTGCTCCGGCAGATACTCAGACTCAGGGTGGTGCTCGTGGCTGATCCGTTTTATACTCCTTCTGCTGCTGCTCCTACTCGCTTCTACTAAGGCTCCTGCTCCGGCGTACTCGTGCTCTGTTCCAACTCCGACGTCTACTCGTACTACTGTTACTGCTCCTTCTCGCAGTCGAGCTCCTGCAACTTCTCAGACTGGTGGTCCTGCAAATGCTGCCAAGACAAGGTCTCAGACAAAGGTAAGCAAGAAGTAGATCTTTTCCATGTTTTCGGTTGCTGTTCTTTTTTGATGTTTTCGGTTGCTGTTTGTTTTTGATGTCTTCGGTTGCGGTTTGTAATATTATTGTAAGGATGATGTTGTCTTCCTGTGTAATATTCATGTATGGATGGTGTTCTCTTTGCTGTGTGTAATATTCATGTAAGGATGTTGTTTTAAATATTTATTAATGTCAAGTTTTGTGTTTTATAACCAGGATCCAGAATTGTCAGATGTGTTTGGCAGCTTATTTAGCACCTTAGATGACAATTTAGGGACCCAAGAGCATTTACAGAAGACAATGGGCAACCTTACACAAGAGTCAAATGTTGATGGTTTTGATCCATCTCAAGACAAGCAGTCCAAGAGAACCTTCGCGCTACGCCAATGACTTCTTTCGGCCAGAGATCTTCGCGACCATTCTTGCGTGATATTGATGATCCGAAGTCCGTTGCAAAGACAGCGACTACAAATTGGTTTTTGTTCCAGAAGACAAATGGTCCAAACTAATTGAATGGACCTTGAATCCCACGTAAGTTATATTATTTTACTTCTTTCTCAAATCTACCTCATAAACATCATCATACCATTGCTGTTTCTTTACAGAGTACTTCAGATTGGGCCATCTAAATTTGATGCGAGTTAGCTTCGTATAGTTGGGCCTAATATTTGGTTCAAGAACTATGTGAGTTTAGCTCAAAATTATTTTGGAGATTGAATTTGTTGTTGGTTCTCATTACTAATAAAATTGTATTCTCTTTGTCAGGACATGGACGCCATGATGTATTTGTTTCGGGAAAAAACCTCATTCGTCGTTGGAAGCCGACCGAGTCACATTTCTGAACTGTATGTTTAGTAATCAGATCATCACGGCCTATGGCAAGTTTGAAACAGGAGAGGGTTCAAACTCGAAGACCATTTTCTCGAGTATGGAAGAGGTGAGCTGCCATATCATGGAAGCACAGGTTCAGTATGGAACATTGATATCGATCGTCTACATCCCTATCTGCGTTAACCAATACCACTGGATCTCTATGCGTCAATCTTGTGAACCGGACAATTGATGTCTTCGATTGTGGGGTAAAAGAACACCAGGGTCGTGGAAGCATTCGCTAATCTCATTCCACGAATCGTCAAGGCTGTCCCGCCGGATAAGAAGAAAGATTTCAACGTTAAACGATATCGCTTCATATGTCCCGATGTGCCAAGTCCTAAACATGAGTGGTAATGATTGTGGTGCTTATTCGTTGAAGTTCATAGAGTGCCATGTGCTTGGATTAGATTTCTCTTTGGTGAATGACGAGAACATCCAAGAAGCCCGACACAAGATAGCGTATGATCTTTGGGAAGCAGCAAATGATGAGGTCTTGTATCGGATGTCCACATTTAAGCCTCCAAAGCGTGCTCCGAAGCTGTTGATCTCGTTTGATGTTATGATGTCTTTCATATTTTTTGTATCATTTTATTTCATACACTACTGTTATTGCTATGAAACTGATCAAGTATTTGAGTTCATGATTGTTGTTATGAAACTGATCGATTATTTGAGTTCATAATAAACTGTTCTGTTCTTATTTAATTTTAACTAATAATTTGTTGACACTAAACCCTAAATCACATATGGTTCATACCCTAAACCCTATATTAGAGAAGATTTATACCCTAAACCCTAAATCACATAGGGTTCATACCCTAAACCCTATATTAGAGAAGATTTATACCCTAAACCCTAAATCACATAGGGTTCATACCCTAAACCCTATATTAGAGAAGATTTATACCCTAAACCCTAAATCACATAGGGTTCATACCCTAAACCCTATATTAGATATGATTCATACCATAAGTCACATAAAGAGTGAATAAGATTTTCTTTTTTTTGGTGAATAAGATTTTTGTTGTTTAACAAATTTGAATTCAAGTATTTTAGAGATTAATAAGTTGAATTAGATTTTTGTCTTTTATAGGTGTATGATGTCGCTTTGAGTGTATTAGAATATAGTCTTTTAGCCAAACGATTTTAGTGTTTTAGAGTATAACCATTTACGGTTTATACCCAATAGGACCCACCCGGAAATTCTTAAAATCGGACCCTTAACCCGGATCCACACACCCCTAAACACGTGATTTTCTCTTCATTTGTCGAAACTTAAGAAACCAAAGCCGATAGAAAGGGGGATTAGGGTTCTTTCTCTGCGAATCTAGAAAGGCAATCACAATGACCAGTTCATCGACTTCTTCTGCTCATTTTCCTCGGATCTCAACTCATGGTGTGCCTACAAGATGTTGGTGTGGAGAGGGCATAGCAACTTTTGGTTCGTCGACGGCGGAGAATCGATATCGACGATTCTACCGATGCGAAATTGCAAGAGATGTAAGTCCTTGTTTCGATTACTTTTGACAGATTAAACGATACTATAGCAGTTAGATTTACAGTTTAAAATAGTATATTGACTGAATTTTGTTTTTTTAATAGAAAATCTGAAAATCATCTATTCAAATGGATTGATGAAGCTTTGCTTGACGAGATCTGTCGGTAGATGCAAAACATGAGAGAGTTGCTCAAGGTTAACGGTTTGAAGAAAGGGTTATGGAAATTTTGAAGAATGAGATTGCTAAAGTTGAACATAAGATGTCTCGAAGCTCAATGAAAACCTTCGTATGGAGATTGCTAGAGTTGAAAAGGAGATGAAACAAGCTAAAGATTACGACGGTGGCTGTGGTAGTTGTAGGAGCAATCGTAGGGATATGGGCTTGTCTTACTGTCTGAGCAAGTTCTACTCGATTGCTTGATTGTTGGCTCAGTGTGTTGGGTTCAAAATAGCTTAATTTTCCAGTATTGTTTTTCATTATGATCGACTTATATACACTCGATGGCTTCTTCGTTACTGAAGATCGACTTTTCAGTTCACAATTGATGACTTCTTGTTAGATTCGTGTTTTGAAAATAATTTAGTGATAACAATTGCAGAAAAACCAGCAACGCCATGAGAAAACAAGTAGACCATAACAAAGAAATTCGTTTCAAATCCAGAACCAAGAACATTCTTTAAATCAAGTAACCATAACAAAGAAAAAACAGAAAATTCAGAACCAAGAAAACAAGTAAATCAAGTATCCGACACCATATTGAAAACAAGAAACTCCAAACTAACGACATGACTAAATAGCTCATCACATGTAGCCCTGTTATGATTCTCTCGCCACATCGACTGCATCTGCGCCGCTTCTTTTCTTCAGCTCCTTGCGATGAACGGAGCTTGTCTTCAACTGTCTCATACCTTCGTTTTCTTCTCCTTCCTGCTGCTCTTCTAGATTCAGGAGGTAGCACATTAGCATTTCCAACAGCATCTGAACAACCCAACTATCCACAGGAACACCTATTGGATTAATAGTTTCGATAAGCTGTTCTCCAAGTGGAAGTAGTGTACATGTCATCAGTAAGGGAGGATGGGTCTCGGCCAACTGTTAAACCAGCCTTGATAGCGTGTCTACATGGAATCTTTAGCAAGTCGTATTTCCCACATGAGCAAGTCCTTCGTCTAAATCAACCAGGCAGTCGAATATATCTCCACGAACCAAAAACGATGCTCGTTAATTGGTTGGACAAGAAACGTTTTACCCTTGCTAATCCGCCTATCTATCTTTTTCTCGATGGCAATAGTTAATGGTTTTGTATGCTTCCTGCTCAGAGTCCGACGTTCAAGAACCAACGAGTCAACATTTCTCTGATGCTATCCAACAACGGAATTACAGGATACTCTCTTGGTGTGCGCAGCGAGTTAATTGATTCAGCGGGTTTGTCGTCCGATGTCGCACCTGAATCCTGAAACTGACAGCGAGCCCACTTTGAAACCTCTGCATCCGTTAAATAGTTTCCAATAGCTGGACTAATATTGCAAACAGCTTGGAATCTCTGCTGAAAATCAACAACTCTATAAGCTTTTGAAGCTTTTGCAATCAATCCAACCAATCCTTTCCTTTATAATGTGTGACCACATTATTCAACAAATGGTGAATGCAAATGCCATGTTGAGAAAGAGGATAAACATTTTCAATCGCCTTACAAAGTGAGGTATTTCTGTCTGATACAAAAGCCGAGAACGCCGTCCGCAACAACAACCTTTAGCTGACTCATAAACCAATCCCATGAACGGTCATTTTCCGAGTCCACAACCGCAAATGCAACAGGATACAAGTTAGAGTTTCCATCTAAAGCTGTAGCAGCAAGTAATACCCCTTTGTACTTGCTCTTCAAAAATGTCCCATCAACAACAAGAACTTTTCGCATGGATGTGTGAAAACCTCGGACTGATTGGCCAAACGAAGAGAAAGCGAAATTTACCATCAACGTCGGTTTCATATAACGTGTGTGTTCCTGGATTAGCTTCTTTCAGCATGTACAAGTAGCTCGAATTTTTCAAAACTCTTCTCGGAATACCTCGACCACATTAATTGCAAACTCTCGAGCATCCCATGCTAAGGACTTAGATATCTCGCATCCATGATCCATCCTCATAATCTGTATGATATCATTAGTTTTGGGACCTTCTTTCACACCATCATACCTATGCATTATTAGACCGCCAATTGTTTTTGCAGATGCTGTCCGACCACCACTAGTCATGCTCGGCGAGAACATGTATGATCTGCCACATATTTTTGATGATGAAATATGTGGATCCGGATAACCCCTCAGCACGAACACTCCAGTTACAATGGTTGTCACTGCATCGGATGTACCAAAGTTTTCTGTCAGATTTTACAACTTTGTAATCGGTTATGCTTCATTGCTGACATCTCCAACACTGATTTCAACATGGTTTTGTTTAGAACGTTTAGCCGTCTTCACCACATCCATCAAAGAAAACCGAACACTTTTTCCATTTCGTCTTCTTTTGCGTTATGCCGAGAATATCATCTTCTTCCCAGCGGTTGAGTTACAATCCTCTTCAACATCTTTGCTTGATTCGATGAACTACCAATGTCATCTCGAGGTGGAAACGAAGAAGGTTCACCTTGCTCTCTGAAAGCGAGTTAGATTTCTCCTTATCAAGCCCAATGTTGTCATGTTTCCATTGATAGGTGAAGTAGACACACACAACCTTGCGAAGCTTTTCCACGTACATATGTAAGAAAATTCTTGACTTGCGATCATTCTCAATGATAACTGGGGGACAGTCTACTGAACTGATTAACTTCATAGGTAAGTAGCTTAACTCAAGCTCGACAAGGTTTTCATCAATTCCAAAATCCTTAAAAGCCATAATCCTTAAGTCTTCAAAGGAACTTGTCAATTCCACAACCATTACTCTACCTCGTTTTCCTTCATCAACAGCAAATCCCCATCCTTTAAGTGGATCAAATTTCCACACCCCAACATGCATAAATATGCATCCTTTCAACGAGCTTCAAAATTTTGGTTGGTTTCAAAAAGTAGAAATCGTGTGATGAAGAAGAAGAAGAACACGATAAAAAAAAAATTAGGAAAACACGAAATTAAAGAAAGTTATAGATTTACAAAATATTCTCAACTGATTTTGGAGACATTTAAGGAAAATATACAAATCGAAATTGGTAGAATATACATTCTATGTCATTCATTCTTCGCGTAGAAATCTGATTAATGTTAGTAGAATAAAGTATGTTGGTAGATAAATAAAGCATACACTCGTAGAATAAATTAGGAAAGGTAGAACTATCATATCTACCTTAATTCAGAAATTATGGAAACGGTGACTGACTTAATCTAGGAGTAGTATTTATTAGAAGATCCGTTCTACGAGAGTTGTATTTTATTGGCACCTGATCCTTTCTACATCGGTGGAGTTGTATTTTATTGGTAGATATATTCGTTCTACTTGCAGTAGATATATATGTTATTAAAGGAAATACATAATCTACGCCCGTAGATGATTAACTTCTCGCCATTCGTAGATCAAAATATAAAATTTTGATATACTAATATTTAGTCTTCAAAATATTTTTCATATGATTGTTTGTTCTTTATATATATTTTTAATATTTTTCCATATTTTTCTGACTTGTAAAATAATTGATATGATTTTTCAAAGTTGTCCAGGGGTATCTCAGTCCAAAACGGATCAAAAAGAGATTTATGGCAAAGGGACAATATAGTTGTGTATTTGCTCCGTTTTGGCAATTTTTTCAATTTTAAATGATACTTCTATTTTAATAATATAGATATGTTTTTGCAGGTTATATCAACTTAAGGAAACGACTAAAAGCAATGACATGTCCAACTCCTTCGAATTATATTATGGAATCTAGGTTTCCAATCCTATGTGTGCCAGCACACATAGTTATCATGAAACTATGGGATATACAGATTGTAAGAGCACCAACAATGGAGATTCTTAAGGGAGAATCTTTAGGGAAAAAATAATTAAGTAATTAGTGGATCCCACCAAAAACTAAGGATTCAATCCTTAAAATTCTAAAATAAGAACTCTTTCTTAGTGAATCCTTAATACGTGTCGGCCCGTGATTGGTTGGTATTTTTTTAATTTGAAAAAAAAATCAAAAAACACTTTTTATAAGGATTCCAATGGGATAACACCATTGCGAATGCTCTAAGGCTTTCTTGAATTCTTTATCTAAAGTCAATCAAATGGCATTGTCTGTAAATATATTAGGTGGATGTGGGTATTTTTAAAAATGATCTGAGGAGAGCTGTCAATGAGACACGTCAGCAAATGGCACTCCCGTAAACATAGTATATTTTCAAGGTTATTTTTATTTTTTGTTCTTCAGTTAATTAGAAAGGGATATCAAATTATGGAGTTCTTATACAAATTAAGATATACTTAAAGTTTAGTTAAATTTTCGTCCTGCTGTCATATAAAAAGGAACTTAAAAGTACATTTCCGGCCGTCCAAGTCCAACTACCACCCATACATAAGGACATCATTTAATTATACCCAAACTAACACTACTGTTTTATTTTAATAATAATAAAAAATTAAGTTTTCTAAGTTAATGTCTTATTGAAATCAACTAGTTTAGAAATTTAGAATCCACCATGTTTATCTGACTATAAAGTCATAATTGTCTATATAGATGCCCTAGATTCAAGACCTCTAACCATATTCGTTAGTTATCAAACAAATGAATAGATTAGACTTCCAGATCATTAAAGCTGTCAGATCGCCTTGGATGCTCCTAGCATGCTGGACTAGGGTCAAAATCCTACGATCTTATCCGTTTTATCCCTAATAATTGTTCAACCTACCAATTTTTGCTGAGTTGTGGTATCTCCTTTAACCTTGACTCTTCGTTTATGCAATTGAATAGCGTTTAAATCATATAAATATAGTTTGGACGAACATATTAGTTAGCGGTCGTGTGTTGAGAAATATGAATTTTGATCTTCATGCAGTTGTTAGATACTTAGAGTAGACTATGATGTTCCAAAACAGAGTTAGACTAGGATTAACGATTCTAATTCTAATGTTGGCAGCAGATCGGCCCTTAAGTGCTAAGACAGAAGGGAATGTGACTACAACAACTACAAGACCCATCTGTCGAGTAGAGACGAAAGTGGAAGGCAATCGCTCAACGGATAATAGTTACTCTATCTTTGGCTGTTAAGTGTAAACACTTTTTGTGTTTGATATACTCTTATTTAGGTAAAAACATTGCGTTTATGGTTGTGTACTTGTCCTTTTGTTCTTTGTCGGGTGTCCTTATCCTTGAACTTCAATTTTCAATCGCGAATTGTAAAGTGTATTTCTAGTAAAACGATATGGGCGAGGATGATTCCAAACAAACAAAAAAAAGATATGAACGATGACAAAATGATAGATGCGAGTGATCAAGAAAGACACGTTACCAAAGAGATTTGGCTAGCTCTCTCCGACCCACGTTTTGGGTCCCCACATTAAAAATCATATAAAAATAGTTCTTGGTGAGTAATCCATGGCTCTATG
The DNA here is from genome assembly GCA_016432835.1 of Brassica nigra. Lineage (NCBI taxonomy): Eukaryota > Viridiplantae > Streptophyta > Magnoliopsida > Brassicales > Brassicaceae > Brassica > Brassica nigra. The sequence continues at coordinate 4,998,433 of CM028247.1, read as the reverse complement.
CCTGTTTCTGGATCGAAACTGAAGTGATGAAAACTATTTATATTGGAAAAAGAGAAGTTTGAACTGTAGACTAGTAGTTAGGTACGTGTTCAACGATCATGTGATCTTTTTCGTAGTTTAACAAATCTATTCATGCACTAGAAAACAAAACTTAAGTAGTCAAAATAATTGAACGAAGGCACTAGATTAGTTAGGTACCTGATATTTTATGTTTTAAGAACATTTGGGTATTTCAACTTTGGTTTAAATAAACTAACATAAATATTGAAATAATCAAGGAATATGACATGTTTGTGACGTTTTGAAAAGAGAGTAAACAATCTTCTTTTACTTATCCACTTCTTGAAGTTCACCACAACAGCTAGAAAGTTACTGACCAGCAAGATTCATTGTATGTAGACAGAAAAAGATCCAGCAAACATGATTGGACAAAGCAATGATAAGAGTTTTGATAGACATGATGAATCCACGAATTGAATATATGATGTGATGCTACTGTCTTACCGAGATTGCCTAAAAGTACAGAAATCTGAGCGATTGGCAAGATGTTAGAGTTTGTGACAAAAGAAAAAAAAGGCAAGATGTTAGAGCAATTAAAGGTAAAGAAAAATAAGACAAAACATCAATGATTATTCCTAGTGAGAATGAATGTGACGTTTGTTTTTCTCCTTTCACATGTTTGATAAAAATAGTGTGAAATTAGAGTAACCACAATTTTTTTTTTTATCACATAGACTTTTACTCTATAGTAGATAACTAGATATCCAGTAATACTATAAATATACATTAACCATGATTATCTTCTCCATTTGACATCTAATGTAATTTTATTGTCATTTTCTGATTTAAAATAATTTTTATGTTAGATTTTCAATGTACATTTGATCCTGATTTTTAGTATATTTTACTAAAAAACAACATATGAGTATAGTGGTGGAGTATTAAACGTATCTCACTATACTATTATTTTGCAAATAATTTTTCGCAATGTAGTTCTCATTTTAAAAGTTGGCCTGATTAATATTGATAGTACCCCTAATGAATTTATATATAAAAGTTATATAATTAAAACAAAATTTGTATTAATAATAATAGATTTATCTGTTATATTAGAAAATTGATTATAAATTAATATAATAAAATTTCAAAAATAAAAGCATGTTTTCTAAAAATAAGATAATACTTATAAGTATTGTGCTGTTATCTGAAAATAATATTTTATATTATAAAATTAAAATTTATATATAAAATAATTTCTAATTAAATATTAATCAAACAAAATATTTTTATAAATATATTTTTCTGAAATAATTTTAGTACATGACTGTTTTTAATTTTAATACAATAATAAGCACATATATTTTGATGAAAATATTGTCATATATAAATAATTTGATGTTTGATTTAAAACTTTTTAAAATATAAATAATAACTTATTATGATGGTTTTGAATTATTAAACCATAAATTAATAAGGAGATTCTGTTTGCATGTGCAAAAACTATAAATTACCAAAAAAATAAAAATAAAACTAATTTAAAATTTATTTGATTAAATAAGTTATTAAAATTAATAAAAATTATAATTATCCAAAATATAAAAATATATTTTAAAATAAAAGATAATTCCTATATATATTATGTTCTTGTCCGAGATATATTTTGATAAAAAATTCAAAACAGAAAATACATAACTAATTATTACTCAACTAAAATTCTTAATTTTATACAAATTTTAAAATTTATTTGACTAGATAAGTTATTAAAATTAATAAAAATAAAATTATCCAAATATAAATATATTTTAAAATAAAAATAGAATTCATATATATATTATGTTCTTATCCGAAATATCTTTTAATAAAAAGTTCAAAAACAGAAAACACGTGACTAATTATCGGTCAACTAAAATTTTTTAATTTTATATAATTGAAAAGAGAATATCGAGTGATTTCTAAGATTTATTTATTAATTATAAATATAATATACAAAGAGATTTTCAAAAATTTATACAACGTAAGAATTTTATAATTATTTGTTAATACATCCATTATTAAACGCTTGTAAATGAGGTTGTGGGGGTCCGTTGGGTCATTTTCTGTGTGTCGTAGGCTTGTACGGTTGTATCCAATTAGTGCTCTTTTAATGGGCTACCACTTTTATTTGGGCTTATTAAGCTTAAGGGTCCGTTTACTGTTTAATTTATTGGTGGTGTACGTAATTAAATTCACTAATTCAGTTTTTTCTTTATTTTATTTTTTTCGAAAAAAATTAACTAAATCATTTAAAAAAAATTGACATCAGCTAAATTATATTTAAACAACTCTAATTACGTCATTATCATGATGTGAAACGTAACAAATATTAGTTCCAGAGTATTAATGTTTGTTACCTACATATGTCAGAATTAAATCAATTGGTGATATGTGTCTAAATTTGACTAATTGTAATTATGTGTTTTACAAAACAGAAGTTATTTCATATGTTCTTTTTATCGAAACGTATCCAATTTTCAGTCTACAGCTGTGTTTTAAAAATTAATATTTAATTCTATTAATATGTATACAGAATAAGATATTAATACATACTAAAAAATCAGTTTGTTACCTATATATGTCAAATCTTAATGAATTAGTGATATGTGTCCAAATTTAATTACTTGTAATTATCTATTTTACATAGAAGCATTTACTTCATTTGTTTATTTTTAGTGAAATATATTCAGTTTTACATAACAACTGTGTAAATAATAATATTAAACTTAATATCATACATTAATTTGACCAAATTTAAACTAAATTATTAATATAATCTAAATTTAAACAACTTTAATTAACTCATTGTCATGATGCTGTGTTTCTGAGTGAAACGTATCAAATGTTAGTTCCACTATATATGTGTGCAACCAGAACTCCAGTCACACATTCAAAAAACCTTTTTTAAAATAGTGAATTGGGCCCCAACATTTGAATCTTGCGAGATTTACCCCCAAACTTCGTCTCTATAGCCTTGTCTCTTTCTCCTCTCTCTCTTCACACCATTAAAAACTGCACCATAAACCCTAAAAACCTCAGCCGCCACTAACTCCTGTGTGCGTTTCCAGAAAAAAAATGGCGAAGAAGAAGGCTTCGTCTCGTAACTCCAACGTAGCTTCCAACGAGCAGGAGCAACAGACGGCAGCTTCTTACCAGAAGCCCGCCGCCGAGCTCAGCCGTGAGTTCTCGATGGAGGAGGACCACGACTCGTCGGAGGAGAAGTTCCAGAACCTCAAGTCCCTCAACGCGATTCTCCTCAAGCAGACCGTGGAGAGGAGGCAGCAGATCGAGACTCTCTCCCAGGCGAAGGAATCTCTGGAGGCCGAGCTGGCTCGTTCCGGCGCGGAGAGGGCTCGGATGCGGGAGGAGCTGCGCGGCTCCGGTGACGAGAGTTTCGTGGTGAGGCTTGAGATGGATCTGTTTGTGGGGATCGTGGGGAGTCGTCTCAGGGAGATGGGTGGTGTGGTGGATGGGTTGGTTAGGGAGAAGAGTGATAGGGAGTGTGAGGTTAATGATCTGATGGGTAAGTTAGAGAAAGAGAGAGAGGAGTTGAGTAGGGTTTGTGGTGAGAGGGATAGGATTAAGAGTGGGTTTGAGTTGCAGAGTGAGGAGGTGAATAGGTTGAAGGAGAGTGTAGTTAAGATGGAGATGAAAGGGGATGAAGTTGATAGCTTGAAATCTGAGAACGGTAGAATGGTGAAGGAGAGGGAGAAGAGAGAGGAGTTGATTGAGAGGGTTAACAAGGAGAGGAGTGACTTGGAGAAGACCCTTGAGGAGAAGGTTAGGGAAGTAGATGAGGTGAAGAGAGAAATGAATGGGCTTTCGAGGGAGAAGATGGAGGTGGAGATGGTTAATCGTGATCAGAAGGAAATGATCGTGGAGTTAGAGAAAAAGGTGGAGAATTTGAGTGAGATTGTGGGGAGTTTGAGAAGGGAAGAGAAGTGTTTGCGTGATCAGGTTATTGGGTTGGAGAAGAGTCTTGGCGAGGTTACTGAGGAAGCAAAAGCAAGGGAGGAGAGCATCATTGCACTGGCGAAAGAGAAGTCTATCAAGGTTTCTGAGTTTGAGGGTTTACTGGCGGAGAACGTTTCAATCAAGAAACAGATGGAGAAGGCTCTGGCGAAATCCTCTGAGAAGGAGAAACTGGCCGACCAATTTGCGCGCGAAAAGCTTGATCTTTTGGAGCGTACTAGTGAGCAGAAAGCTAAGTTTGATGAGATGAGTAAACTAGCGGATGAGCAAAAGCATGTTGTGGTGCAGCTGCGAAATGATTATAATGATCAAATCAAGACTAGTGAGAAGCTTAGCTGTGACGTCAGACAGCTTAAGGATGCTCTAGCCCTGGTTGAGGTCGCGAGAGACAATGCCGGGAAGGCTCTTGATGAGGAGAAGAAGAGCCGGGTGGCTCTTAAGGAAAAGGTTGTAGAGCTAGAGAAAATGATTCAAGCTTCTGGTAAAGAGCTTGAGAAGATCAAGGCTGAGCGAGGGAGATTGATTAAAGAGAAGAAGGAACTGGAGAATCGTTCCGAGTCGTTGAGAAAGGAAAAGGGTGTCCTCCAAAAGGATCTTGTGGAGCTCAAGAAAGCTATGGGTGTGTTGAAAACAGAACTAGAATCTGCTGGAACCGATGCGAAACGTGGTCTAACAATGCTAAAGACTGTGTCCTCTCTAGTATGTGGACAAGACAACAAAAAAGGCGAGCAGAAAAGAGGAGAAAAGGGAGTGGATTCGTACTCGGTGGAGGTAGAAGCGATCAAGAAAGCTTTCAAGAACAAAGAAAGCATGGTTGAGGAAATGAAGAAGGAAATAGAGACAATGAAGCATTCGGTCAAAGATGCACATGACAAGAAGAGCTTTTGGACGCTTGTGTCATCTATTACTACTCTCTTCATGGCTGCTTCTGTTGCCTATGCCGCTGCCATTAAGTGAACGGTTGAAGATGGTACTGCCCTTTTAACTCTCAGACAAACATTATCCCATTTGAGTTTTCTATTTTTCGCTGTTTAACTTCTAAACCTTCTATGTAGTTGGTTTGATCAACTATGTGATGTAAACCTTTTCCCTTTCATATCTGTGATTCTGTTACTATTCTCTGAGAACATGTAGCTGATCTTCAGAAAGTAATAAACCTGTTTGTTTCATATCCTATATTTTAAGCTATATAAATTGCAAATTTTAGTTGAAAAGATCGTGTGGTTTCAACTTAAGTACCATTGATTAGTTATCATATTATAGCTTTCATGTACAAACACAAATCAGTTGGTCATGTTCATCATCCTACTGTGTAATATCAGTGACAAACTGTGAATATGTTTTTGGTTGTGTATATTGTATAGTTTATAAGCATGTAAATTTCAAATATGTGAAGACATGGTGATTAAAAGATTGAGCTATCTATATCAGAGCCAACTATAACTACATCCTTCATTATGTTTTTTTTTTTTCTGTGCTTGAAGATGAAGCATCTTATCAAACCAACACGTCTTTACTTTTTTTGGTTGCAATTCCACGTCTTAAGTTCATGTAGACACCATATACAGGTGTATACTATTACAAAACTATTGTATGCCTCATCATTGTTCAAAGATTCATCTCATAAAAAAAAAACAAAACTCTTTTAAGAGAAAAGTAACAATAGTGCATATCCTTCGAAGAGTCGATTTCTTCTTTGTTTTGTTCCCCTTGTGGTGGTCCACAGGGGATACACTTTACTCCAAGACAGTTTGGTTTTATATTGAAAGAACACAAAAGACTTAAACATCAAATCTTTTGTCAATGATTAGATTGCAATCAAGCCTACAAGCGAGTGAATCTGGACATTTAGTTTTGAATTTGAGTGGGGTTTTATGTGGCTATAGATCAAGTGAATGCTTTCTTTCTTATTCAATACCTTGAGTAATACTATCTCAGTAGCAGATTAAGCAAACACAACACCACATTTCTGAAGTTACAACAACCTATAAACATATACTGTTGATTATGTAGATAAGATATATATACGGTTTATATCATAATAGTAACATAACCGGAGTTACTATCAACCGCAAGCTGAAAAAAAACATAGCTGTAGTTTTAGTTAAACGCTAACACTAAAAGCCAAACATTATACCGCCTTCACTGTTCTTCTTCCTGCTTTGCTCTCAGAATCCAGCTTCGCACGGTTCACAAACGCAGACGCCAACACAACCGCCGTGGTAGTAGTTAAAACGCCATTACAAGGAGCTTCTAAAAACGAGAATCACGGGCCTCCTTCCGCGGTGGATTTCACCCGTTTGTTAGTGAAACAGAGATTACGGTGCGAGATAAGAGCGTTTTCATTGGCATTCTGCGTTAACAAACGCAGCTATCTCCTCCATTACGGTATGGAAGTGAATGTTATTAGGCAATAAGTAGAAGCCAATGGTGGCTTGCTCCAAGTAAACAAGCTTCACCTCTTGACCTGCTCTCTTGAGCCCATCTGCGTACTTCAGCTGCCAATCTTGAATCAAGTCTAAACCAGCTACAACGACTAGACTCTTGGGGAAACTCAAACCTTCTAAACTCTTGCTTCTAGGACCAAACGGGCTACACGCTGGATGCTCCCTGTCTTCTCCCTCGGGGAGAAACGCTCTCCAGTACCAATCACGGTCTCTGACCGTCACAAAGTACTTCCCATCCAAACGTGTCTCAGATTCTGTTCTCTCTGTTCCTCCAAACATAGGGTTAAGCAAAATGCTCCCCAAAACATCAATCCCTGACTCAACAGCTCTCACCGCGACGTTATGTGCTATGTTACCCCCAGAGCTATCACCCGCCAAGAATATATGAACCTTCGAGTCTTTCTTGCTTTTAAGCCAAGATCTCGAGTTCACCCAGTTCAGAGCAGTCCAGCCATCATCATAAGCACAAGGGTAACGATTCTCAGGTGCACGTCTATAGTTCACAGAGACAACAACGGAACCGCACAGACCAACAAGCCTACGGCAAAGAGTATCATAGATAGCACTGTTTGCAGAAGAATGCACAAAGCTTCCACCATGGAAGAAGACAATAACAGGCACTACTTCACCATCAACGGGCTTCTGAAGATCAGTAAAACTTGGTGGGTCGCCGCCGGCATAAGCAGGTCTGTACACTCGGCTAAGGAGATTGGTCTGGCGATCCATGATGACATCGAACGAGAAGACCCCATTAACAGGGTTGGCGTTTGCAGGGACTTTACGGTCTAGAAACTCAGCAAGGTGGCGGTTGAAAGTCCCATCAGGGCGGCGCAGGAGATTGTAGGCTAGCTTGAAGTTGGATATCAAAACCCATGTATTGAGAGGAACCACTGTCTGCAGCAAAAAAAAAAACACAAAACACATACAAATGAGAAGCCAGAAGATTTTTCCAACAAACGCTATCAACAAGTCCATAAGGTGGTAGCAGAAAGGAGAAAATAAGCTTTTGATTAAACCTCAAAAAGTCTCGTTATCTAAGCAAACAATCAGATGCGAAGTAAGAGGAACAGTTCAAAACTGAGTAACATGTAATCGAAATGACACATGACAAAACTATGTGTTGGGAATCAGTTGATTGCATCTGAATATTCGTTTAGAACTACCAAAAGTCTTGATTTTTCGATCCAGAGTGGATCAATCAAAGAGATAATCAGAGAGGAAACTAAAGCCAAATAAAGCCAAGCAAGCTCCGAAATTAGAAAAGACCCATCAAGCAACCGACACGTTTCATCACCCGAAACGATAAAAAAAGCCTTAAGCTTTGAACAACACATATGCATCCACCAATCAAACACCAAAGGTTCTATCTTTGAAAACAAAAGCAAACCCATAACTCTGATAAGAACATCATAAATGAACACAAAGCTTAAATCACAAGAGACCCATCGAACAGTTCCAAGTAAAATCACCGAATCAGAGATCAAAAGGTCTCACCTTGCTCTCAATAAGGTTAACCTGATCGCTACTCCCAGCCATGGAAAAATAACAAAAGAGTTCCCTTTTAATACCCAAACAAAACAGCACAGAGACACGAAAGCCCAGATCGAATCTTCCCCTCGCGATTTTCAGGATTAAGATAAAAAAAAGTTTAGCCGAGAAGGGAAATCTGGTAAAGACTAAACGAGTTTCGAGTTTCGATGTGTACTGAGTTTTTATCTGGAAATAGAAAAAAAAAAAGGATCAAATGGTTTTAGCTGGTTAACACGGAGCTTAAGAGGTGGTGGGATAAGAATATAAGCGTAGTTTAGCATTAGCGTGGCTACGTACTGTTAACCTACGCACAGAAAGTCCAACGCGTCGGGGAAGGAGTGGAGATTGTGACGACTGTTTTAGTGGGCCTTTAAGAAATTCAATTTTAAATCTTTTTTTTTTTGTTGGAAGAATAAAACGAAGAATAAAGTTGAGAGTGGTATCAAAGACGCCCCCAGGAAGGCACGTTACGTTGGAACGGGATCCGTTGTTTGACGTTTTCACTTGTGGAATTACAACTTTGTCCCCACTGCCTTTGTTTTTTTATCTTCTTCATTTTATTTGTGTTGTTAAATCTATAATATAATGGGTTAGTCCTCTCGACATTTTTGTACCACTTTTAAAAGTGTTAAAAGTATCAATCCATGGTTTGAACCTGAGTTCTAAGATACAACATCCACCATTTATACCATCGAACTAATCAATAAGTTGTACATCATGGTGAAACTAATATATATTTATGAAGGTTGGAAGTCATTATTTCTTGGCATTCTCTAAGGGGGCCTGCAAATGTATTATGGGATTAATTTTTAAAGAGCTTCATCACGTTATATTAAGAAATAGCTTAAGTTTGCAACAATTATAGTTTTCTCATATTGTAAATCGTCGTTGTTTAACATGAGTTAAATTCTTTTCAACATTGTATCGGTGAGTTATAGAGTGGCGTTTGTCTGTTCGTAATTTTTTTTACCGTGAACTATTCATCTCCCCATCTTAAATCGCGATAATAAATATTTCGTTTTGTAGCCTCTATAAACCCTATATATATATATGATTCTCATCTTTGATGAACCCAATTTGCATCTCCACATAAATCATTTATTCTTCTTAACTTTAACCATCTTCTAGAATGTCTCTCTCCGCCTCTCCAGCTCAAACCAGTCCTGGCGGAACCTTCGAAGTTTCTCTTATTGGTCGTAGTAATGAGAGCATTGTCGTTGGCCTCCTCCGCTTTTGGGATTCCTTGAAATTTAAGAAAGACATGAGTTTATGGTAAGTTAATATTTGATCTATCACATATTTATTTAACATAAATTGTTTTAATTGATTTCTTGATTCTTTGTTGAATAATATTATTTGCAGATTTTGTGATTCATGGATTTATTCCACGGATGTGCTAATCATTACATGCCATCTTTGAAAGCCGGTTTGTGAAAATCGATCGCTTTGAGATTGCTAGTGCTCAAATATATACAAAATAACTGATCATCAATTCCTCATCAGATCAACCATTATTGATGAAGTCATCACGAGTGCTCCCGAGATCAATCTCCAATCATGATTAGTTTCGACAATCTCCAAATGATTGCAAACACAAACCTCAAACTTCCATGTATATTATCATATTACATACGGGTTTATATTATGTTTCGATATTATAAATGATATTTAAACTCACATGTGGTTGGAAAATCCCTTCGTCCGAGCTTGGACCTCACAAAGAAACAACTCGAGTCATTATCTATCCTCTATGCCCAAAAAAATCAACACACAATTATGCCTATATTGTACTAACGCCAATGATCGAAATATTTCCTACCCAAGATCTGTGGTCGTCTATTTATCTCCCTTACTTATCAAACTAATTTCACACAAACCTTTATTTTACAGCTTAAAAGAAACCACAACAACCCAAATAATCAAAACAACAAAACAAGAATCCAAAACTAAAGTCCAAAAATGACAAATCATTAATGATCACCTTATTTGTCTAATTTTACAAATAACTTTAAACCAAATATACCAAACCAAGCACATTAACTAAAACTCAACGACATACAATCGAAGTAAACAAATACAAACTACACAACCAGTTTTTTTTTTTGAGCAAAAACTACACAACCAGTTATTTAACAAATTATAAACATACTTTCGCAGATGCTTATGAAGAAGACAAAGAAGACAACCAAGATCGTGAAATCACCTAAAAAAAGTCGAGTAATTTATGAACTCGATAAATATAACAAACAACGATTTTGTTTACATATTACCCATCAAATTAAAGAGAAACAAACACATGCACACCAAGAGATACAAGAGAAAATCCAGATGACACAAATGCGACAACAACATCTCCACCGCCACCTCTTGTCTTGTGAAAATAGCTTACATGTTCAATGTCAAAATACCAATGCTATTGTCTTCATATGAGAAAAACATAAATTTATTGAAAATCCATTAAGGTCCAAACACTCGAATTATCACTCATTTTATAGTTATTTCTACAAGTCTTCATGTATTTGTTTTAAAGGTTCAGAAAAGCAACAAGTTTATAAATAAAATAAAAAAATATAACAAACATAATAAAGATAATAAAATTATTACTTAATACATACAATGTACACAATTAATCTGAGAAAAAAATTCAGAAACAAAGGTACTCTCAACAACTTTAATTTAATTTATGTACTCTCAACTATAAGAAATAAATAAAAAGACAAACAAACAATAATTCTCAGTGACACAGTAAGCAACACTACAAACTATATCTATCACATTACTAACACAGTTTAGTCCTTCATAAAGGGAGAACAATGCATATACAGTTCATCATCATAACTCTAACCCTATAACAATAAAAAAACTTGAAAAACAATGATCGACCGAAAACGAAAAACTCACACTACAATAACTCTAGCAAATATTGAGATGAAACTCTGTTCATAACCCCGCGCTTGTGCCCTCCAAACTCACACACTTATGCATATTAGGAAAATAATCGCAGATGTGAAGCTCTCCCGAAGACGGAATAAACAATAAAGATCATACTTTTATTTTTTTCCAATACAATAGTTCAGAAAAGGCTCATTGTAGTTTGAGCCCAACGTTTTAAACCCACGATTACAAAACTTTACAATAAAACATGAGGGAAAAAGTTTCAATTTTATGATCAACAGTTCAAATAATTAGAAAAACAACAAAAAAAAAACTCCACAGCTCAAATAAACCACTAAAATAAATATTTATATAACAATATGAATAGAATCCTCATTTTGTATTCAAGATATTTCTTCGATAAATTTGAAAGTAAAGCTATACATTAAGCAATTGTGAAGGTCAACATTTTATGCAGATAAAAAATATTAATATTTTTATGGAAGATTGGTGTTATGAGAAGAATTTACAATTCTTCTTATTTGACCATTTTAAACATCATAACAAACAAAGAGAAAATTAGTCTTCATAACAAGAAGGATTCAATAAATCACCGTAATTAAGTACTAAAACATTAATTTCAATATTCAACATCATAATAAATACACTATATAAACAAACGTAAAAATAAATAGGCAAAAGTAACATCAATTCCTAACAATCTATAAACATATCTACAATGTGATAAGCTTTCACAACCAAACACAAACATAAATAACAATTCACTTCTTACCCATCGACTCTCACACCAAAAACATCAACACGAGCAAATCCTGACAATTACTCCGTGTCTATATACAAAGACCAAACACACAACAATCGGTCATCGATTTCCGTGTACCATCAATTTTTGACAATCTTGGTTATTACAATGAATCGGAATCATTAGATTTCATGTTATCATATCATGACATTCATCATCCCTCTACATTCCTTATTGAGAGACTAACCAATATGTGATGAATTTAATGAGAGAAAACCATAATATTATATCCCAACATCTTCAAGTTACTCTCGCCATTAGAGACTACAATCTAAATGCAACCGCAAGACTTGGCGTTGATCTAATCATCATGGACTGAAGTAACCCGACAACCAAGAGGAAAACCATATATGCACCATCCGCTTTGAGAATTACACCAATGTAACCAATATTTCACACTCACTTGCGGCCATAAATTTCATTGTTTTGCATTAATCATTGGCTTGCAAATATAAGTTGCCCAATGTGTCGGAAAAGTAATTTATGAACCAAACCAAGGTAATAATAAATAATAATTTCATGTTTCAAACTCAAAATTTATTGTCTCATTCCTTACTATTCTTGGTATAATCATCAAACAACATTCGATAAATATTCAAGGGCATAATCAATTTGATAAAATCACATACACAAAATTACCCGATACATCAACACGTCACGGTCCTACGGGCTATGCAACTAGTGCTAATAGTTTTGTACTTCTTTAGATACTGATGTACGCTCTATTTTTAGAAACTTCTGTGATTACTATGGTTTTTTTTGTAGTAGTTTGTTTTTTGTAGTAGTAGTAGTAGTTTACTAAGCTTTTTTGGATTTAATTGTTAATATTTTGATACGGTTGTTTCACGGGGGCAATACAAATATCTCGTTGCCAACATACTTGATTTTTTCTTTAAACCGTGTAGTTTCACTAATTGATCAACATCTTTTTTTTTAAAAAAAAGATTATAGATCCTTAAATTTTCCGAGATACTAATATCACTAAAATACACGAAAAGTACGTTTGGTTTTTAAATAAAAGTGTTTCCTGCCAAAAATATACGAAAATACGTGTGGTTTTCAAATAAGTGTTTCCTGCCAAAATATATAAAAGATATTTTGGAAGCATTAGGATTTAGGGGTCAACATCTATGGAAAACAGCTTTTATTATAATTTCTTTGTACTTTAGTGACCCCCTTGCTCAATTAGATTTTTAATATCATGACCACCTCATCTGTCCCTTTCCTCTTTTTATCTTCTTTGTCTTTTCCTCTGCTGAGATCCTTCACGCTCTCTATAACTTTCTCAACCGTTCTAAATGTTTCTACCCCATTCTATTAAATATTATAAACCATTGTTTGAGATTGCTCTACATAATCAAAGTAAAAAATATAGACTCCAGTTACGGTTCAAGTAGTATAACGTTAAACAATTCATATTCAATCTATATACCTACAGAACTCATTTAGTAATGGATAGAGACAAATAAAAAAAACTCATGTATTTATTAGAAAGAAAATAAAGTACGTTGAGTCAATCCATATGAGTCATTGTCCATTCGGGACATCCATACCACAAGAGGGGATGAATCTTTGACATATATAATCATTTTTTGCGTGGATACCCATGCATCACTCTTTTCTATTATATTTGTTAATTCAAGCTCTAAAATATTAATTTTTGAAATGAGGAAAATACATACAAGTTGCAAAAAAAAAAAAAAAAAATTAAAGATACATATTTTAGATTCATGTATTCAAAAAAAAAACATCTATGCATGTTGCTTGACTGAGAAAAAAACGTTGTTGGATTATAGTGTATTAGTTTGTTTCACTTGGACCAACGCTACATTTTGTACAAAGTACGGCCCAATCAAATCGAGCTTTACTCATACGATGTCGTTTTGCACTGAAACAGCTAAGTAATCAATTAAACTATGCGAACGTCCGAAAAGTTCCCAACCTGGACCATAAGGATCTGAGCCACTCATTTCTTGGCCGACGAGATTCATCAAAGACCACCATTCCAAAGCAATGGCTATGAACCAAATACGTTTTAACATCTGAATCACTCAAAAATAAGGTCAATTAATCTTCAGATTTTATTCTAATTTTAAAAGAGGCTTGCATCCCTTTGTTCTTTAATGGATTACATTTATGTGATATAGGTCCCAGTTCAAAACTTCCTATACAAACTGATACATTTTTACAAATACAAACTTGACACATCTACTTCAAGAAAAAGGGCTTATACTGAAACTAATGTTCTTTACCTACAGCATTATACAGATCTTGGACTACTCTTGCAACAAGTCTGTCATCTTCCACAGAGTTTCTCATCATTTTCTCATACAACAATATCCCCTTCTCGGCTTCACCACAGTTCATGTACCCCTTTAGGATCGTGCGCATGCAAGCGCTGTCTGGACTTACACCAGCTTCCGACATCTCGCAGTAGATCCTTTCCGCCTCATCCATCATTCCAGCTTTGACAAAAGCATAGAGTAATGGGCTGAAATGGCTTCGAGATAGCGAAATGCCTTTCTCTTGCAGGAGAGTTATCGTTTTCTCTGCTTCTCCGTACTGTGAACTCTCGGCGTAGGCTTGAATCAAGGCGAGGTGTGTGGATGAGTTGTCTGTAAAGTGGCCATTTCTCTCCATTGCTTGCAAAAGTTTATCAACTTCACGATGTAGTCCTCTAGTGGCACATATTTTTACCAGCATGTTGTAACTAGTCTGCAAATGTTCTCCAACATTGACCAATGTTAGATCCACAGTTAGATCACTAGTTTTAAGAAAGATCTTACAATGTTACCATTGGATAGAACCTACCGTTCCAGGTTTAATCCCTTTCTTCTGCATTTCACTGAACAACGCCAGTGCCTCACTCATCTTTCCTGGAAACAGCAAGAGAAAGTTTCATTTGTCACTGTTACTAACCAGAATCAAGACCACTCAATGTGGAATAGCATTCCAAGTGTACGAGAAGTTTTGTAAATCATGTTAAACATAAGTTCTCCATTAAATACATACCAGCCTTCCCATAGTGCATAATCATATTTGTGTATATTTTCTCGTCCAGATACAATCCGGATCGGCGAGCACTGTTAAAAACCTCAATTGCTTTGTCCACCTGCAGACCCCGCCCGTACACACTGCATCAATCACACCAAGATGACTGTAAATATTACAGGACAACCAACTTGCACGAATCTTTAAACACAAGGAAGGCAAATCTAGAGCCCTTTTTACCTGATCATTGTGTTGTAGGTCTGAATCGAACAAGGAACACCTGAGTTACACATCCTCTCATAAATTTCAGATGCACGCTGCAGTTTACCTGTGACAACAGATATTTTAGTATTGGTTCCTTGCAGCACTAATAAAAAATCTGTTCTACCTGCTTCTAGCATTGCCTTGATAAGGGTATTATAGCCCACGGTGTCAAGCTCCATGTTCTTTTCAAGGCAAGTCTGTGATATATCTTCTGCTTCTCTGTGTTTCCCTACAAGTAGTTGGTTGACATATAACAGTTACATATATTAGTTCTCAACTTTAAGAGCATCCGAAAATTCCAATCATGTGCAATAATAAGAATAGTATTCACAGTTGGGGCCCTGAATTTTTCTAAGTTATTTAGGAAGGAAGGAGTTGCAATTTTGTATTTGGCATACCTCGATTTGTTAAGGCATTCACAAGTATGCTGATGGTAACAGGACTAGGGTCACAGCCCTTTTCTGCTGTTTCCATGAAGAGTCCATGCGCAGCTTCAAGCCAGCCACATCTGACATAAGCATCAATCATTGAGTTGATAACAGATTTTCCCTGAGTTTTAGACTCTCCTGCTGCAAGGTAAAGCCGTTTTGCCTCTTTAAGCTTATGTTGCCTCCCATATACAGCAATCAAAGTCGCAGTTGTTTCCTCCTCTATACTGAGTCCTAGTCTGATTATCAAATCCGCAAGAAGTTCTGCTTTAGATGTATCACCTGCATACAAAAATTGAAGTTAAATCTTCAACAAATATACCTTAACAAACACAGATTAATTTTTTATACCTTCTCTCACAAAGCTACTTATAACTCGATTTACAGCTGCTGAACCAAGATCAGTCTTGAACATTAAATTCAAGATTGATTTAGTCTCATTGACGTTTCCCTCTTTCAGTCGCAAATTGAGCAGCATTCCAAGAGCCGTGACATCAAGCCGGCTTACGTTTATAACTGCTTCCTGTTTATCATCCTTATTTCTCTCACCATGCATAGCCTCTGCAAGTGTGTGTACAAATCTGTTATCTTTAACCACAGCCTCTCTACCCATTTTCTCCACCAGCTCTTGAGCTTCAGCTACCATTCCCTCCTTGCAATACACTCTCATAACCGTCTTGTAAAGCTCTACATCAAAGTGCACTTGATCAGCCATTATCTGCTTGATGAAACCCTTAGCTTTCTCTCCTAAACTGAGTCTAGCATACAAATTGAGCATGTCGTTACAAGAACTGGCATCAGGAAGTCCAGTCTTCGATAAAGCTCGAAACGCATCCTCAGCGCAGTCTACGTTTTGTATCTTAGCGTAACACTGTAACATGACGATATATGCAAATCTAGAAATGGGAATATCTCTGGTCTTCATCATCTCAATGACATCCAATGCTTTGGCAACATTACCAGAATTTAAATGGACTTGAGACATTGCCAAATACGTTTTCTCATCAGACAGTATATTCAGACGTTGAGTCTCTTCGAATATAGTCTGTGCATCATGGAAAAGTCCAAGCTTCCCGTAGATTCTGATGATCAACCCGCGGATGACCTCATCAGCTGGTATTCTAAACCTTTCCATGTCTGCAAAGAGAGAAAGCGCTTTTGGGTAATTCTCGGTTTTGTAATACAAACTCAACATAGAAGCACACGTATAGTTGCTCGGAGTGATTCCTTTAGATCTCATATCCTCGTACAATCTAACAGCCTGATCCCAATTACCAGCCTTCACACTTAAGCTAATAACCGAACTGTAAGTTACTTCCTCTGGGACAAAACCTAAGCTCTTCATCTCACCAAAAGCCTGCAACGCATCCTCGTTGAAACCTTGTTTAGCATATGAGCTCACAACTAACGTATACGTGAACTCAGTCGGCGGCACACCTTCCTCGACCATTTCTAACCACAGGTCTATCACTCTGTCATGAAGTGACTTCTTCTGAAGAGACGAGAGCATGAAATTGTAGACAGAAGTAGAGAGGGTTATTCTCCTTTCTCGAACGGCTTTGTAGAAGGTTAACATAGCGTTGTGACGTCCCCATCTGGCATATGTACACAGCATCGTACCACAGGCTACTGCATCTGGTTCGCATCCCACTTCAAGCATCTCCAAAAACGTTTCCTCGGCTAGCTTTATCTTCCCGACTTGTCCATACAAACGAAGAACAATCGTGTAGACGACTACACTTGGACGGTAGCTTAACTGTTGACACAAAAAGCTATCACCAGATATTCATTAAGAGTGAAGTTAAGACAAACAAACTCAGTTAACTCTGCACCAATTCTATAACAGAACAAAGCAAAGGTTGGAACTTTAACAA
Source organism: Brassica nigra (assembly GCA_016432835.1). NCBI lineage: Eukaryota > Viridiplantae > Streptophyta > Magnoliopsida > Brassicales > Brassicaceae > Brassica > Brassica nigra. The sequence continues at coordinate 4,981,197 of CM028247.1, read as the reverse complement.
GAAGAACAGAAGAGAACCTATCAGACAAACAAACTCAGTTAACTTTGCTTGTCTGAAACAGACCAATTCTATAACAGAACAAAAGTAAAGGTTGGACCTTTAACAAGAAGAACAGAAGAGAACCTATCAGAAAAACAAACTCAGTTAACTTTGCTTGTCTGAAGCAGACCAATTCTATAACAGAACAACTCAAAGGTTGGAACTTTAACAAGAAGAAACAGAAGAGAACCTGAAGTTTCATCCAAGCGAAGAAGTCTCTGACTTGTCTCCACCCTCTCTGCTCTTTAAGAACAACACACATATCTCTGAAAGTCAGCTTGGCGACGAAGCTACCCATCACCACCCTCATATCAGCACCACTACCTTCTCTCCTCTGAGACAAGCCTCTCACTGTCTTGATCGCAGCCACCACGTGCTTCCCGTACATCTGACCGTTCCGGTCATCTTCGAGGTACTGAACCATCTGCTCAGGGGTGCGCTTGATCCACTTGGGAGTCATGGCGTGAGAGCCTTGGTTCCTCCTCAACGCGCTGAGGTACTGTGCTTTCTTCTTTATGATTCTTCTCGCGTCGTCGTCTGATAAAGGGTGTTTCGGCCTCTCGTATCTCGGCTTTGGTCTGTCCGGGTTGCCGTCGCTGAGTGACCACGGGTCGGGTCGGACTCCGGGTAAAGATGAGCATTTTATCGTTGTTCTTGACTTTCTTGAGGGTATTTTGGGAAGAGAGATTGAAGGGTGGAGGTGAGTTGTGGAAGTGAGGAAGTCACTCTTCATGTTTACCGGCAAGAACCTCGCCGTATCAGCAACTTACAGAGACAGTTTCCTTATGTAGGCCATGGATTATCCGGTTAAATTCGGTTTAATGTATAGGCCATGGATTATCCGGTTTATTATTGGTTATTGCTTCCTAAACATTAGTATATAGTGTGGTTAGTCTCTTCTTCGTTTCTGTTACTTCTGTTCTGTTTTTCTTTTTCTTCCTTTTTTGGTACGAAAGTAACAGAACTACAGCTAGACACAAGTTTGACCAAAAAAAAAAAAAAAACTACAGCTAGACACAAATGTATAACCTTCTGATAATATTTGCTTTAGCACAGTCTGATCTTCCTAAACACAAATGTTAAATTCTAACTTCACATCACATTCCACAAGTTTATTGCCCCAACAGCCCAACGACACAGATGTGAGATTAACAAAACAAAAAGAGACTCATGGCATTCCCTATCTTCAAACCCAGTAGCTCTTCTCTCGTGCCTGAAAGCAGGAATCTGTACTACCATTTAACTGACTCCGTAAATCATTTACCTCTGGACTGAGACCATGACTCACCATTTCTCCCACGTTTCCTTCTTGAGTTCCCCGTGGGTTTGATTCTTGAGGAATCAGCCGCAGTGACTTTTGCAGGTTTCTTTGGTGTAGGAGTCGTCTCATCAGATAGACGAGATCCATTTGGCTGTCCACAGGTTGCACCCCTCTTCTCCTTCTCAGCTTTTTCTTGGCCTAGTCTTGAAGCTGCTTGTTTGTTTGTTTCACTCACAAGACGAGGAGATTTTCTCAGTTCCAATCCATCCACTGCTTTGACACTCTTCTTGGCCTTCTTCACTGAGTCCATTTCCTGATTAGCAACCTCGAACATATCTTTTGGCAAAGCAGCAATGTCTAATTCGAAGCACCCGGGAGGAACACCTTCACCTTCCCTTCCAGTCATTTTGAATGAGGGGACTTTGTGAGAAAATCTAACCATCTCGTTTGGTGGAATTTGAAATTGTAGAACCCCACACTTTGCATCTCGGCGAAAGAGAGAAACAAAACCTTCCACTTTCCCTAGGTAGGCTACTCCAAGGCCATTCTCATCTTCAAAATCACACAAAACTTCAACAAAATCATATTCATAAGTTCCTTTGTGATTTTCGGAGCTACCACCACTCCAACTGATATCACAGCCTCTGAAAACTGCCCAAACTTCCCCTGCTCTTGGATAAATGACGACGTTGTTGTCACGACGTATGTGAAGCATCTCACAAGAAAATATAAAATGGTCGTCTACTTCCTGTGACTCAGTATCTTGGAAGATTCCACAAGCAGTGGGGATAGAGTTGTCATTATAATCCTGTAAGGGATCAAGCCACGTAATCCACAGCTTGAACTCAGAATCAATCACTTTTGTAATCCGAGCATAAAACCGAGGCATACCGTCACTCGGATCATACAGAGACCACACCTGGTTGACAGCAAAACAGTTTGTTGTCAATTCAAAATTATTAAAGTCTTGATCAGGTGAATCCTGCGTGATAGTCTTGTGGTTTTTGTCAGTCTTTCCTCCCATACCCATCCCTTCTCCACGTGCTTCATTTGCTCTTGACCTTTTTGTGCCAGCGCTTATAGCATCACCACTTCTTCCCTTCTCTTCGCAAGAAGCTTGCTGGCTTCTCCGTGGGGATTTCCTCCTCCTATTATTATCTTCTGGATTTGATTTATCCTCAAAAACATCAGAGAAGGTAACATTGGTAGTCTCAGCCGGTTCCTCAACTATCTTTCTCCTTTTCTTTTTGTCCTTTCTCACTGAGGGTGCTTGACTAGACCTTGAAACTGATTCATCAGGTACATGTTTTGATGCACTTTGTTCTGGTTCTGCAACCTCAGGCTGTGTCTTCAACCCATCAGTTTTGGGCGACTCAGCTGAATTGTTCATCTTTCCCTCACCTTCCTCGGGTTTACCTGATTCAGCACAGTTCTTCATCGATTCTTCCTCTAATTTGGGTTTTCTTACTTCAGCATTTTGGTGTTCACTTCCTCCACCATTCTTGTTGGAAGTTCCTTTCTTATCCACCTCAGTTGCTACACTTCCTTGTTGAGTACCAGTAGACCCCACATTTCTATTTGCACTTCCACATTGTAGACCTGAGTTTGCATTAAACTGTCTGCTAGCAACCCGTGAATAGATTCTGTGCTTGATATCATACTGCATCCGTTTTTCCTTGTCAGAAAGCAATCTGTTAGCTTCCCCAATCAACTTGAAAGCAGCCTCTGCACCCGCGAACTGGTTTTTGTCAGGATGGAGAAGCAAAGCGAGCTTCCTGTACTGCTTCTTGATCGTGGCATCATCAGAAAAATGCATAGCTTGAAGAATACCGTACCAGTTCTCAAGACCGTTGATTTTCTTCTCGGCGGAAGAATGAACATCACAGACTGCTAACATTTGTGGCAAACCATCAAGACCTGAGAAGAGTGTCTGAGCCTTCGTTACAAGCTTCTGAGCGTTGGGGTAATCACCTTTCAGCATCAAATCCTCTGCCATTTTCTTCGCCCTAGAGGCCTCTTCCTTGTTACACTCCATTCTCAGCCAAGAATCAGCTAAATATCAGAAATGAGAAAACACAATAGAGAACCAATATCTCATTCTGCAAACACAAAGAGCTATTAAATCAGTCTGAAAGTTGAACAATATTACAGACCTGCAAACGAAAATAGAGTAAGTAACAAGAAGAAAGCATAAGAGTCATATGTCTAGTTAAGTTGCAAAGCTCAAAGCTCAAAGCTAAGAGCTTTAAATTAAAGTTTTAATTTTTTTGATGCAGAATCACACACACACGCACACACACAGAATAACAGATGAAAAGATATAAGATATCAATACAATCTAAGCAGAGAAACGATTGCTTTCTCACTTCTCAGAGTCGAAACTGAAAGAAAGCAAGAACCTTTTGCATCGGCGTAAAAAGAACAACAATGCCACACAACAACAACCCACAAGTTTTAAGACATACCTTAAGCCGAAACCCAGATTGCTCAGTGAAGTCAAAACCCCTAAATTTCCGAGTGAAGAGGACAACTCGATTGGTCTTTGTTTATTTTAATGGAAACAAATGTTTTTTTTTTTTTGCTTCCAAATTTTATGTTCTGACCTACTTTCGCATTGATAAAAAAGAAACTATTTTGACAAAAATTTTACACTAGAGTTGAAAAATAATCCAACTTTATTTTGTTTTCTTTTTGAACAGAAACTTTATTTTGTTTGTCAACCACATTTTGAAAAGATTAAGAATTTTGATTGGTGGTGTAGTGAATGATTAAACAAAAATACTAAATAATTATACCAAGTTCAAAAAAAACAAACTAAAATATTTGTCTGCAACCTTGTTAGCCCTGCAAACACACCCAAAAAGAAACAAAATATGCCCTTAAATACACTAGAAATTGTTCCCGTAAAAAGGATCTTAATGTTGATAACACTAGGGAGGCCCCTCTGATTGTGAGCACTGGTTATGATTGCTGACAGTGTTAGGAGTTCCGGTGAAACCTATGCTGTGATGATCAACAGGATAAGACTGCCTTTCACCATGCCCGTAAACGTGATTTCTTGGGTGCTAAGTAACGTGTACTGAGCTCTGTTTGTTTTCAGAAAAGCTGCGTTTTTGTCCTCTCTTCTTGTTACTCGTGGATCCCTGTTTGTTCACGGAGGAGGAAGCAGCTGCCGTTGAAGGCTCCGAAGGTGTGTTGCTGGTGACAGAACCAACCTCTGCTGAATTTGGTGGCATTGCCGTCTGGGGTTGTTTGACTGTCGAGTCGGGTTTTGATCCGGATCCAGGTCCATTTAATATGTTTCTTCTACGTTTCAACAGTGACTTGATTTGTTCCTCGAGGTCTCCGAGTTGGAACTCTGATTCGAGTTTGTGACATGATATGCATTTGATGGCGGCTCTTAGTGATTTGATCTGCCTCTCTATGGCTGCAATCTGTACAGCCTGCTTTGTGTTAAAAGATACTCTCTTTGAGGTCTCTTGAGTTAAGAAGAAAGAAATAAAGAAGCGGAAGTTACCTGTGGTGCAGATTCGTTCATGGCGTCTCTATATGACTTTTCCGCAGATTCCTTTGTAATCCTCAGGGAATCGTTTATAATAGCGGAGACAGGATGGAATCTATGGACCATACCAAATGAGTATATGTAGTCAACTGACTTGAGACGATGCCCAGTTTTTATGAGATTTTGAATGAAACCTGCCCAAGAAAAGCCACATGATCAAAGTTCATAAAGTTCATTCAGGCATTTTTAATAGAAATACGTATCTGTGGTTTTGTAATGCTTAGAGATTCAAAATAGTGGGAGAGTAAAGAAACGGGAATCACCTGGAATGGCGCTGTCCAACTCGAGAAACTGGCAAAGATCAGGAGACACACTTTTCCAATAAGAACTGTCTAGTAGACCTAGAAGGTCATTAGCCTTGAATTCTGACACAATCCCGAAGATACCTAGAAACTTTAGGAAACAAACGACTTCAAGTTCATCTGTCTTACTCTTTGAAATCTTATCTTTCCAGTGAGCCGCAAGTGTCTTTGCATCGTCTTTCACAGGATGTTCAATTTGAAGCGGAAGCTTCTTCAGATGATCCAACAATAAGAAGCATCTATCTGAAGTAACAAGCAGTTTGAATTCATAGCCCCCTTCGAATCTAGGACAAAGAGCCATGGATGTTTCCAGAACAAGCTTTGCTGGATTTGGGGTGCACTTAATAGCATCAAAGATATAACTCTCCACCGGAGGTTGTTTTTCTAATAGCTTCCTTAACGTGTCTGCGTTAGTTGAACCAGAGAGAATGTTTAGCTCAGTTTCGGTGGTTAATGGATACGTTTCTTTGGCATCTGGCTGATGATGATTTACTACTAATTCCTCAACCTTCTCCCCAGAAGAAGGGGGCACAACCTTGAGCTGGTTCACTGGACGATTCAAAGGCATAAGAAAATGTCAGTTTATGGCTAAGTTTCTGTTTCATATGCATTTCTTAAAGCAAAACAAAAACCACAGGAAACAGAAACTTGACACAAAGTGTTACATGAACCACGATGTAAGTCAATGAAAACGAATGGCATAGATACGTAGGGTCTAGCTTCTAGTTTACGAGCCTGATACAGAATCAACATACCTGTTGAATTTTGAAAAGGAGTTATTGGTTCAGTTAATCTTTGACGCTTAGCTTCATTCTTGTGTTCGTAAGGAATGACAGAATCAGCTTTAGGTTTCTCGACAGCATTGGCCGTGTTCTGTCCTTTTTCACAACTTTTGTGAACTAGTTCCGTTGCTCTTGGGGCTGAATCATTCTCCGCCAGTACACTCAGCTGTTTAAGAGCATTAGCATTAAATCTGGATTCCGCTTTCTTCTCTCTGATACAGTCAAGGGCCATGCCCGCATCAGCTTTTCTCTTCTCCCACTTCGCTTTCTATAATAAGTCAAGACAACAAACTTAATCAATTTGCATATGAACACACATAATAAGCAAGGTTGAATAAAACCAGAGAGAGGTAGAGAAGTTAGCGTACCTGCGCCTCCAATAAGTTTAAACTCCCATCAGTTACTCGTGCAACTCTTCTTAAGGATTGCAAGAACTCATGCAAAACTGCTCTTGGTCGCCATCCTGGACAAAGGTTAGATGAATGGAATTCACAGATGAATCTCAGCGCTGCGAGGTACTCATTTTTCTTCTTTAGAGTTTCAACCACACCTGCGGAGCAATTCACATTAAGTTTCATATTTTGGGCAACAATTACCGTTAATGCTTCATTTGCATTTCAGAAAGCAAAATGAAAACCACATGAAACAGAAACATATTAAAGTAGTACATGAAACATGATGCAAGTTGCTGAAAACAGTAAGGCATTACCAGAAACATTATCTTCTAACCCCAGACGCCGAAACAGTTTGGGGGCCTGCTCATACAGAAGGAAGCGATCCAAAAGTTTTAAGAGCATCTCACGAGTAGTCCCGGAGGCCCAACCATAAGTAGCCAAAAACAACAACAAACCTAAAACCAGCGAGTCATTGTTCGGATTGGTTTTTGCCTTAACCATCCAGTCAAATCCAAGTTGAGTCGCTTTTTGTCTCACTTCTTGTGTGATACGTAGTTTCATCAGCATCAGTTTCTCTAACAGAACAACGCAGCTATTAACAACACTATCATCAGCTTCTCCAAAATCTTTATCCAAGTATTCCTTAAAACACCCCTCGACAGCATCCAAAACCACCTTCGCTGGGTCCAAATGCGGGATCATTTTTGCCAAGGCTTCGTTTCTCTTAACCAAATCATCCGTCGAACAGTTTGTAGGCATTGTAACACTCGACCCTATGTTTTTAGCCAACAATGAAACTAGTGGCTCAAACTCACCTCTCACTGTAACAACACCTTCTCTCTGTTTCTGCTGTAGCTCTTTAACCTTCAATTCAAGCTCTTTCGCTTTCTCTTCTAGTTCCTTAACCTTCTCATCAGAAGCTTTCTCCACCGATTCGATCCTTTTAGTAAACTCCTCAAACTCTTCCCTCCTCTTCTCCATCTCTTCCAGAACAAAAGCTTCATCCTTTTTCTTCTCCAAATCGCCAACTTTCGCTTCGAACGACTCGCGAACAGAGCTAACCTCCTTCTCCTTCCTCTCCAGTTCCAAAGCTCGGACCTTTATAGACTCCTCCATTGCCTCTAACTCCTTGGCTCGCTCCTCGAGAGCGGTTTTGGTGGAATCGAAGAACCCCTCGATTTCTTTCCACTGAATCGAGAGGAGAAGAAGCGAGTGAGCGTTCTCTTGGAGAGAATCTAGGGCTCGCTTGAAGTTCTGCTTGCTTAGATCAACAAGCTGTAAGCGACTCATTGCCTTCTCCATCAAGCTACCCACAAACTAACTTATGCACAAACAAAACCCTAAAGTTCATCAACCAAAGACAAATTTTTTTAAAAAGGAACGAACTTGGTGATGGTTCTTCACACGACTACTGTATTGTTTCTCAGGATCGTCGTCTTTTGTGTGAATGAATGATAGGATAAAGCCAGATGAAAAGTTTCGTTGAACACTAAGCCCACCGCCTCGCCAAAGTTTTTATATTATTTTATTATTTTTTGTGTCACCCATTGTTCTCTTTCTTTATAGGTCTCTCTTTCATATTGTGTCTGTGGTTAATTTTTCCATAACTAGTAAGTTACCAACTATTCATTTAAATTTGATCCAAACAATGAATCCAACTACTTTTTTAAGTTCACTGGATTGACTGTAATTGAATCTTGAATTGACTCTATAGTTCAACCAGTATCCTAACTATGGATTAATGGCTTTAAATCTGAACCGGAGAATATGATAGATCATCCGGTTTACTGGTTAACCCATTTGACAACATTGGTTATTATCATCAAGAAATTTAAAGATGATTATTACCATAGCATAAGAAAGTTATTTTGTTTAGCGAAATTTGTAGAGGTCCTGAAGCTTTCACTTTGTTCAAATTAGACAAATTCAAATACTGTTAAGCATATTCTGAAATAAAGGTTTCTTCTCTGCATTCTTTTTTACACAATAACCAGAGAGATTAGTAGATAGATGGTGCATCTCTTACCCCATAACCTAAACATATTATTAGATTCTACACCAAAACACAAAACCTACTTTGTTACTTCCTACTACTTGCCTAGCTAGCTTTACGGCTTTGGCCTTGAGACAGAACACACTAGAATCTGCCATAACTTGTTGGTGGATTGAAGCAAGGTCTAATCACCGGTCTAGGACCTCCAGGATCCACCCTCGAACGTTTACTACCAGCGTGGTATGAAGATTGACCTTGGAACGCAGTTGAACTACCAGCTTGGTGTGTTTCTGCGTCTACGACCTGTGGATTTGGTCCTGCACTGAAGCTTGTTGGAAGGAACGGGAATGAGCTATGAGTTGCAATGTATGAGTTGTGAATGACTGTGTGTGAAGCCTGCATATGAAACGGTGGAAGTGTCTGCGTTGATTGAACTGGGACAGATGACGAGGCAACAACATGTTGGTTGTGGTTTTGAATTTCCCGTGGAACCCGTGGAAGTATCTGCGTTGATTGAACAACAGGGACAGATGATGAGGAGGCAACAGCATAATGGTTCTGATTTGGAATTTCCCGTGGAACCATGAATTTGAGGATAAGATCCACAGGGAGATCAATTTCCAGCTTGAACTCTTCAATGATTTCCATTATGTCTCTCATTTTAGCAACATCTCTGTTAGCTTCAGCCTATAAGCCAACATAGATTACAGATTTAGACATCAATGATGATGAAATTATACATTTTGACAAGAGATGAATCGGAGAAAGCTTTAACCTGTGATTCAAGTCTGACAGAACGTCTAAGATTCATGATCTCTTGCTTCAAGATAGCCAGGGGAGAAAAATTGCTCTTCACGTTGAAGAAAAGCATAAACCGGATTGCCGGAATATATAGGGCTTTGATTAGGAGCTCATTAACAAAATCTGTGCAGAGATAAACGAGTAAAATATACATTGTTAGTCTTATATGTATCACAAACGTTAAAGAGCAGGAAGTGAAGTACAACTTACTTGGGATGGCAGAACTAAGACCAAGAGATCGAAAGAGTTTAGGAGCTTGCTTGAAGTGAGCAACATGCGAGGCAAAATGTAAAGTTTCATTTTGTTTAGTTTGTTTTGCCAATCCAAACGCCACAATGAACTGAAGAAAAGCCCAAGCCTCGAGCTGCGACTTAAGACCACTAGCTCCCATCATCGAGCTCCATAGATGTGCCACTTTGGTTGCATCTGCCTGTAGTTCAGGGTCGGTAGAGCGTACAACACGTGTCAGCTCCTCCAAAAGGGGAACCAACGTCTTAACTATAGGATCTGCTAAACTCAACTCTTCTCTCTTACGAGCACCGATGAGTGCCTCCTCAACAGAAGTTAGAACAAACCTGCCTGGATCTTTTAATATTGGAAGGTCAGTGGAGACTTCATTAGGTGAAAAAGAAGGTGTGCCTACAATGTCTCTAAGAGCATCTTCACTGGCCAAAGGAGATGATGCTATGTTTTCTTGGACATTCAAGGAGCGACAATCACTACTGTTGCTGATTGGTGCTTCAGGGGGCTGTTCAGGCTTATCATCCAATAATATCATATTGTTGACTGTCCAAAACAAGTTCAATAAGCATCATAAGAATATAATAGAACTTAACTGTATCACATGACTATAATTGTAACTTCTAAAGGTCTAAATCTTTTTACTAAGAAAACATACCAGGTGCTGAAGCTGTTATTCCAAGAGCCTCACATAGACAGGGGGCATATTTGCGAAGAAAGGCGTCATCTAAAAGATTCTTAACTTGGTCGGCATCAAAAGTGTAAGCCACACTGAATGCAGCAAGAAGGTGAAGAAAACCCAACACTTCCACAGGATTCTCTGCGTTAATCAGAGTTGTGTTCTTACATTCCATGGCAAATGTGACAGCTTCTCCTTGTACTTCAGTATTGGGTTTTGGTGACGTATGCACTAAGCACTCCAGCAAGCAGATGCTACTCCTAACACAGTCTGGATCAAGATTTGTTTCTGCCATCCCTTGCCGAGCAGAGTAAAGCCCTCTTATTGTTTCTAACACAAGCTTTGACGGGTCAGAAGATGCCTTTAGAGAATGCAAAACATCGAGGTGAAGCTGAGGATATTTCTTCAGATGCCCACGTAATAGTAACTGCAAAGTCTTCTCGTCCTTTACATTGGCGTCTCGTACCAAGTCAACATGCTGATCCTGGGTGCCTTGTTGACAAAAGCTGGACAATTGCTTTGCTCTCAGCTCAATTTCCTTAAAAGATTTAGCCAACTTCTGCTCTGTAGATTTCAGTTGCTGATCCTTTTTATCAACCCTTTCCTCACGAGCATCAAGCTCCTTCTCTTTTAGCTCAAGTCCTTTCTCACGTTCCATCAACGATGCTTTCAATCTGACTTGCTCCTCTTTAGATTGCAAGTCTTTCATGCTGCCATTAATCTTTTTCTTGATAGAACTAAGATCGCATTCTTTTGATTTGAGCTGAGTGGTGAGGTCAGTAATTGAGCTTTGAACCTGATCAAGATGTTTCCTCTTCACCTCTAATTCACCTGAGCATTCTCCGATAGCCTTGTTAATTGAACAAACCTCTTCTTGTTTCAACTTGAGTTGTCTAGTAAGTTCATTATTGGAGTCATTCAAACGCTGCATTTTCTTCGCCCCTTCTTCAACTCGTCTATTTCTCTCAGTGATTATTGCTTGTAATGACTTTAACTCCTTCTCTTTGATATCCAGGTCTTTTAGGAGCTCTCTATATGTATCCTTTACAGAGAGAAGTTCCCTTTTCGCTGACTCATGCTCATCAATGCATATTTCTAAATGTCTTCTAGTTGAATCCAGTTTTTTCTCTGCTGACTGTTGTTCCTCAGAGAGCTTCTGGATAAAAACTTCAGCTCTTTCCACTGTCTTCTCTTTAAAGGTCATCTCCAAGGATAATTTACGAATAGCCTCTGTTATTTCATCCTGTCGCTTCTCTTTGGAAGATAGTTCTTCATTGTGTTCCTCAATCAATAAACTGACTGATTCCAAATACGCACTCTTTTCCTCAATTAGCTTCTGAATGTCTTCCAACTCCTTGGCTTTAGTTTCCGTCTTCTGGCGAGTCTTCTCCATGTCATTGTTTAGTGATATGACTGACTGTTCCCTCAAGTCAATGTCCAGACTCAGTAATTCCAACTCTTTCTCTTTAGAGATAAGCTCCGAGGACCGTGTGTCAAGCAGCTTCTGCTGGGAGTCTAGTTTTTGTTCCACCGATAAAAGCTGCTTCCCACATTCCGAGATTTTATCAAGAACCGCTGTAAGATCCTTCTGCCTTCTCTCTATCTCCTCCTCGAGTTCTCTACTGTGAGTTTGAGTTCTTATCAAATGCGTCTTCTCTGCGCTGACGTCAATACGATGCCTCTCAAGATCAGCTTCCATATGTCCCAACTGTTCCTGCTTCAAATCAAGCTCACCCTGAGTCTTTACTAAATCTGAAGACCGTGTCTGAAGCAGCTTCTCACATTCCGCAATTTTTCCATGAACCAAGGCGAGATCTTCAGTCTCTCTCTCAACTTCCTCATCCAATTTTCTCTTGAAAGTTTGAGTTCTATCTAAATGCTCCATCTCTGCACTGACATCCGCACGATACCTCTCAAGATCAGTCTCCATTTGTGATACCTTTTCACCTTTCGAACCAAGCTCAGCCTGAGCCTTCCTCAACGCTTCCAACACATCATTAAGCTCACTTTCCTTTGACATTTTCTCTGCCATACACTCTTCCACCAATTTCTTAAGCTGAGATAATCTCACCTCCTCTGCATTGAACTCCTCTCGAGAAACCTCCACCTGATTCCTAACAAAATCAAGTTCCTTCCTCTTTGCTTCAATTTCCATCCTAAAACCATCAGATTTCATCTCTAACTCAATAGCCACAGCTTGTGCTGCTTCAACAACCTTAGCCCTTTCTCCAAGTGCAAAGCTTTGATCTTGCAACTCAGTCTCCTTCAAATTCAATTCCCTGAACCTCTGCTCTACTTTCTCTTCAGCAGAATCGAGATAATCTGATAAATCTCTCCACAGAACGCTGAAGACAAGTATATCAGAGGAATGAGAATGAATCTTGTCCAGCTGTTTAGCGATATTGTCCTTCTTCACACCAAAGAGGTTCAACTCGTTCTCCGCTTTAATCTCCTCCATAGCCACCAATTTCTTCAACTCCAAGGAAGAGTTTCTAAAAATGGTTAAAAAGAAAAAATCCAAAACCCTAATTACCCTTCAAGCAAAATCTCTGCACAATTCCGAAACAGAGAAGTAGAACAACACAGACCCTAAAAACGCCGCCTTTTTCGAAGTTTCCGTGTGGAAGATAGTGAAGGGTTTAGTAAAAAAGGAAAGAAAGTTAGGAGCTTTCGTGGAAGAAACTAGTGTTGAACCAACAATTTGGAAGAGAAATGTTTACAATCGAAGAGAAATTGAAGACGATAATTGAAGGGAAGAAATCAGAGAAGAGTAGAAAGGAGGAGCCTTTGTAAGCTTGTATGGCGACGAACATCGACAACGGTGTGTGTCATCTTCCTTCTTTTTCAGTTTTTGAGAGAGACCACGATCAACATTTAATTAATCTCTCTGCTGTTTATTTTTATCGGTTCGAATTCTGCTAAACCAAAACTGACGAAATCAGGTTATAAGCAACTAAACCGGCAGCTGTTAACCATTTTCCGATCAATATACGATTAATTTATGAGAATTAAATCAACACATCAATTAATTTATTTTATCTGACATGTCATATGGCGATATGGGATACACAATTATGATATGCTGCCTTTTCCAAATGTCAAATCAGTCGGTGCCAAAATTCAAAATATATTATCACCTCCAATAAAATTGCAGACTTTGGCCAATATATTGCATTTACATTTTCAATATAGCGTTATTTAAACTCTTTTACATATAATTGACTTGATTTTTTTTTTCCGGTTAGGAGTGTCAGCGCAGATCAAGAAGACACCAAAGCGTCAACCAATAATGATACGACATGTCATCATGCTCACTTTAACAAATCTGAGAACTTCTTCGTTTGAACTTTAAAAGTTGTGTTAATGGGATGAATGGTGAACGTCCATTTTCTTTAATTTATTCCCTACTTCTTATATCTAATGATCTTTTAAAAACGTGTATTGAATATGGTTTTAAGAACTCCTATAAATAGAAATCTTACAAAAGTATTGCACGAAACATAACTTTAAAACCAATGTAGGAATGTATCTAGAGCTAATAACTGTACGTAGATGATATTAGTAGAGAGAATGTTTTTTTTTTTTTTGACGAAAGTAGAGAGAAAGTTTGGCCGAAGAATACAAAGCACAAGCTTATGGACATGTATATTAATGTATCATATAATATGTCCTTTTTTGCTTGAATATCATCTAATATGTCTAGAACTAGTTCACACAATTTTTTGTCTAAATGAAATTTCTGTAGTAAATATGTAATGAATTTATAGCTGCAAACAATATGTATGATGAATTTTTGCTTTCCTCATGTTTTTCACATTTTTTTTACTTATTTAAGCATATGGTTTCAATGTTCATAACAACATTATAGTCTTCATCTTCGTATATAGCGTTCTCCTCCATTGCCATCATCAAATACATAGCCTCAAAGAATGTAGTATTTATAGAAAGAAAAACAATTTACTAAAAAGAAAATTTAAAATGAGGAAACGATGCAAATTATTGGCTCGTGAAAAGTGAAAAATCCAAGAGACATATCACTTGCATGCATTTGACCTCTCTTTTGACTACAAACTTTCTCCCACTGTTAACACATGCATAGGTTATACTGTGTCTGTCTATTAAACTGTTTACTATATATAAAAATATTTAAATTTTCAAAAAAAAAAAAGAATAAAGGGCCCTAGAATAAATGTCTTGTGTAAACTAGAAAGGCCCATTTGCACATAAAAAAGATAACACTGCGTCAGGAGGTAACCTAATCTTCAGCCCTAATTTCCATTTCTTGGTGTCTAAGATAGAGGTCAGTCATAGAGGTACGAGTAATCTTTACACAAACAAATGTATTGTTTTATTCTAACTTACAAAGTTACAACAACACAAATACTAAATATAACACTTTTCAAAGTTTTTTCATGTGTTCTGCTTTCTGCTCTCAAATCCTAGCTAGGTACAACAGCTCTGTCTCTGTCCTTACAAACAATATTACAAACAAAAACAAAAGCTTATGTTTATTCTTTTTTCTTCCACATTTTTCTCTCAAGCTCCACTGAGACTAGGAGGATCTCTCTCAGTTGGAGAGCCAGGGACAAAGGGGCCAAAGCCACGGCCTCCAAAGACAGGTCGCATGAAAGAGTCATCAAGTTTTTTCCAGTAGTAATGCACTGTTCTAGTGGGCCGTGTCAAGAAGCCAAGTATACTGCCAGGGGGAGGCACATTCTCGTTGCCTGCAATCTCCTCAATGAATGAGTCTTGGTCCAGCAAACGCACCTTAGTGTGTTGTTGTCATCAGATAACTTGTTCGTTGTGGCTTGCTGGTGCGGTAATAGGTACCTTATGAGCGGTTTTGTCAACATACCAAACACCTGATAACCCAGTTCAAGAGAATCATGTTAACCATATATATACACAAATCAAATTAAAGGAATATGTTATGTAACTCAGTGAACATCTTTTTACCACGGTGCTATAAAGACAAACGGTAATAGTACTTGTGATCATGATTGCATGCTCGAGCAAATCTGTGTGTCCAGCCATTGTAAACTGCTATTGAATGAAGTGTTAGCTTGATTCTTTTATGTCATATCGAAAGCTTCATAGAGAGTGTTGCAAAGACAAAACCTTGTTGTATGCAAGAGCCATTGATACAGCACCTCTCATGAGGCCAGACCACCAAATCACAACCTGGAAGATAGAAAGATAGATATATATAGCTGAGATCCAGAAGAAGTATTAATTAATTAAACCCATTAGTATGCAAGTAGGAAGGATTCATACTTGCATCTTAAAGTTGATTTTCTGGCTTTGATATTCTTCTTGGCTAAGTTAGACAGAAACGATAAGGGGAAGACAAAATGCTGCTCTCCCAAGCATGAGCAAACCTGTTAAGATAGAGCTCACTGCGACTGATGTTCCAAGGCTGTCTCTCACTATTCTCCACTTGTCAATGTCCAATGCATCCATTCCCACATACAAGAAAATAAATGTCTCCGCAAGAAACGACAATGTTCCAAAGGTATGCCTGTCTCGGTAATTAAAAAAAAGGATAAAATAAGCTACAGACTGTTTTTAAAACAAAAGGTGAAAACTGGAGATTTCAGTACTTTGTAGTGATTCTTGTGCGCTCTCTGTTACGTTGTGCCAAGTGTAATGAGACATCACAATCCCAGAGAAGAACACAGTGAGAATACCACTCAAGTCGAATAGCTGCAACTCAAAACAATGTAATAATTAACATCAATCAATGTACTTTTTGCCTTTGAATGCAATAAGAAAAATTGTGAATGTACCAATATAAGCTAACCTCAGCAAGCATATAAGAAAGATAGGCCATAAGCTTCATGAGGGCAACCTCTCGGTCAGTAGAGTGGCTGAGACATGCCATGTGGGGACATGTACTTTAGACCAAACATGGAAACAAATATAAAGTAAAGACGAATATCTACCTTCCAAAATATAGGTTTTTGATGACATATGCACATATCAGACCGGTCTGCAGAAATGAGTGGTCACAAAGATTGTAGATGCAAATAAGCAGTTCACAAGAAAGAATGGTAGAGAAGAAGAAATATGGGACTTACTGCAACACCAAGCAAGGTACTGAGGAGAAACAACTAAGAGAAGTTTCCAAGAAGTTTAAAAGCAACTCCATGGTTAAGGTTGGTGAGGTCAAAGATCTGAATCGCGTTGAATACAAAACTGATGTGGCATCATTCACAACACCTTCTCCGAATACAAAACTATAAAGCAAAGGTGTCTCATCTTGATTCAGAACCTATATATATAATCACAACACAAGAGCATTTGGTATCCACTTTGTTTGCTAATTTTGTAAAGAAAAAAGATTACCTGCAGTGTGCACAGAGAATCTGTTGCAGCAAATATGGCACCGATTGCTGAGAAGTGAGAATTAAAAAAAAAAAAATTAAGTCCCACTGGAGTGAGAACAGATAAAGCAATACATAAGCCATTGGTTCAGAGGCATTATATTACCAAGATAATCACCCAAGTCAAAAGGTTCCAATGTCCAACTTCTTAAAGAACTGCGTTACACCTGTTTCAAGCACCACCATATATTATAAACATGAAGCAGCTTTCAAAGGCAAACGAAATGGGAAGTAAAGGTACGTACCTAGAGTTGTGACAGTGCATGAAATAGCAGTTCCAATGGCACCAAAAAGCATAATAGTCATCTTCTGTATAGCCCGCGTGAAGTATTTATATATAGCTGATCAATGTACACAAAACTTTATTCAGACATCAACTTAGAAGAAGCAATCTGTTATCCAGCCGTTTTATTAAAAATAACTCGAGCATCTTTGAAAGTACAAGTACAAAGACATCAACAAGAGTAAATATATATATAACATTCATAGTCTACATATAAGTTACAAAGTAGCTGGTTACTCTAGATTATGCTTGTTAATTACTGTCTTGATGTTCCCTTTGTAGTTACTCTGGAGTCACATCTTACTCCAAAGAGTAAGTACATAACATTCATAATTTACAAATTAGAAAAGTAGCAGTAACAAAGAGCTGAGGTTTTGTTTCCCAGCAACAAAACACAACCAAAAGAGAGAGAGAGATATATGGTGTGTCATGAATTGCTTACCGCAAGCGTTTCAGCTTACGTGATCACTGATCACGGGGAAAATAAAAAATAAAAGGAAGCTCCGAAGCTAAAGGTCTGAGATTCTTCTACGAACGTTTAAACTGTATGGACAGAAAGAGAAAGACATGTAGGGTCCTCGTCCTCCTGCTTGGAGAGGGAAATAGAACAAAGATTCTTATTCTCTGCATGTAAACTAGCACAAATGGTTAAATCTCAACCGTCGACTTATATGTGAATGCAACCGATATAAGCTAAGCTCTGACTAACAGCTACCTACTTCTATTTATGCTTAGACTAATTTGTTATGTACTATATTTATTAGATAACTCCCATTTTTCAAAAAAGAAAATTAAATTAATTAGGTATTTGTTGTGTTACAGTAGCGAAATTAGATATTGAAGGAGTGAAGATAGATATAATTGGTAGTGTCTAATGTTTGTAGCGAAAGGTAAACACTACACATAACACCAAAGTTTTATTGACTTAAGAGTTAGTATTATTATTTTTTTTTTGAAACACAACTTCATTCATTCAATACTCTTAAAACAGAGTTAATTGGGGCCATAAAGGCAAGTTCAGCAGACAGAGCCTGCTTCGCTAAAGTATCGGCCAACCTGTTTTTCTCTCGAGAGATCCAGGCAAAAGACACAAATTCAAAAGAAGAAGAGCTATATAGATTTGATATCAGTAACAATGCCATATAATTTCGCAACCGAGTTAGTATTTCTTTATCAATCATGCATTGGTCTTAAATTGTGTAAATGGCATGCTCCTCTAGAGAAGTAACATTAGATGGCAAGTTTGATGATTTGAAAAACCTCGTTCATGCATCATAACCTCAAGGAAACAACTCCTTAAATGTATCTGATTACCAACTGTGAGCAACTGCTTCTTGTTTGCCTCTCGCAAAACCTTCTTTCTTAAATAATTTACACATCCGTACAAATATGTAAGAATTTATACTCTTGCCTCTCTCTTAAACTTCATACTACAATGAACTTTATTTTCCTCACAAAACACTGGCCAGCCCGATTGTTTCCCCTTCGTCTTCTTTAGCTTCAGAAGTACTTGCTGGTCCGCGAGTCCTTACTAGAAGGCAGAGAATTTTTAAAAATGTCAAGAAGTTGAGGATTGATATGAAACTTGGTGTATGAGAGAGTTAGGGAGGCTTACAAGTGACGTTGGTGATGACATTCGTGGTTTTCTGAGCAGCAAGTGCTCTTAAGTTGTTCCCAGTACCTAACAGCAACAAGCTCCTCATGAGTTGCTTCTGCTCTTTGGGACTTGGAGTTTTCGCCACAGCTTCTTCAAAAGCACGCAAGTCGTTGGGTGTGAGACCAGGAAGTGAGAGCAAAACCTGATACCATCGGAGAAAAAGATCAAACCAAGATAACTTCTACAATACAGCATGCAAACGGACTTTGAGAGTGGTTAAAATTCTCTTTACAAAAAAAAAAACTGACCTGGCGGGGAGCTGGGTCTCTGTCAGAGAGATAAATAAATATTTCACGGCATAGGTTAACTAGGTCAGCACTGTTAACGGCATTTGACTCCATGGCCAAGCCTCTAATGACCGCAGAAAACAAATCTTTTGACACAAATTCTCTGAGCTCAACGTTATTTGTCAGGATCGCTAGTAGAACAACCACACCACAAAAACAACAGACTTTAGTGGTTGTTTCCCCATCTGTCCATGTAAATACTTCCAAACAGAACTGCAGTGCGGGGAGAGCAACGTTTTTGTGATTCAGGAGGAACCTGCAAACACGATACACTCATTATTAACTCTCTTTTCATCCAAGAGTTACCAAGAAAAGAAGTTGGAAAGAGAGAACAGTAGACATACCCAACCATAGAGTTGGATTTGAATGCAAGCAAATCCTTGGGAGCAGACACGTCAATACGTCCCACAGGGCCTGAATGCTCCAAAACAGGAAGCCCCGGATTTAAACCAGGAGAAGCCATTGTGGAAAGGAGGTTGGCAATCTCCCTAGTTAGATCCCTCAGCAGTTTTTCTTCCATTACTTCAAGTTTCATGTCCGGTCCGTTTTGTACACCAAACGAATCTGGAACTTGTGCTCTGCCCTCACGCATAAGACAGGCCCAAGAGGAGCTAATAGCTTTCTGACAATGATTAAATAGTGGATGCAGGAGAACTTCAAGCCACGACTCCCACATATCCGCCGGACAAGATTTTACTGCATAAACTACAAAGGAATGAATTAGCTGTCGCATGTGCCTGAACTCCATTGACTGTAAGTTCTCCACGAGTGCTACTGCGACATAGTTAGCATCTAGGCATTTGAAGAATGTATCTCCGATTGTTGCTGATAGACCCAACACACAGTATCTGCACATGTGGACAATGTTTGTCATAAAACAAACTTTATGGAAGATTAAGATAACCAGGAGAGGGGAAGAAAGATATAAAAGCCGTGAGTAAGGCCTATAGAGGTTAATAGATGCTTACCCACTATCTCGGATACCTTTCAACCAATTTCGCACATCAGATTCATTTGCCTCAGAGTGTCCTTCTCTACCACCATCAAAAGATCCATCCGCATAAACCGACGAGACTTTTGAAAATTTAGGAATTGCTTCCCCAAGGAGACTGTATCGCTCAACATCAGCCATTGTCATAGCTGCCTTCATCTCTGGGGGTAGTGTTTGATATACTGAGGGAGACCAAAGGGAATGGATAACACGGAGAAGCTAGACAAACAAGATAAATGAGTGTTATATGTTAGTCTTTGAAAAAAAAATCATGACCAGGTTTTGGCAGCAACCAAGCTTTAATTAAGTTTTAACAATGGATATCAATGTCTTGAAAGAAGATGGGTATACATACTTTTAGGAGAGGTGGCAACATCCAAGAAAGATGATGAGCCATAGGATGCAAATCTTGACTTGTTACCGAGGTCGTATTCAAGTTGCTTTTTCTATGTCCACTTCTCTTGAGTGCCTTCTCAAAGAATGTAACGGTGTGGAACAAAGACCACATGAAGGGGGTGTTGGAGCACAAACGAACGAGGCCCATAGGGTCTGATAGATAGCAATTCTGCCACTCTGATTGGATCCACTGTTGGCTCAATGGCTCCAGCAACCAAGCAAGAACTTCTTGCTGCTGTTGAGCTCTGCAAGAAGTTCAGATCTTTTCTAAGAATATGACATATCTGATCCTGGATAAATGCAACAAATGAAACTTCATATTACCCAGCCGCAGAAGCCATAACAAGAAATGCTTCACCCAGAATGTTGTGCTCTCCACGGAGTAACGTTCCCTCTTTTTGCATATATGCCATTGTATCAGCAATCGACTGTGAAAGTATGAAGTTAGAATGAGGGTTAACATGAAACTGTATCAAACAAAAATGATAATTCCGAACAGCAAATTTGGAACAAGACAAGAAACAAATTGTGCAGTAAGGATGTCCCAATGGACATATGGTCATATAAGTCATAGTTTACATAGTTATGAATGAGTACCTACACCATATACGTTTAACAATTTATAGCACACAAGTAAAGTCATAGTCTACTAATCACAAATAAGCAACCTTCACAAAATAGGTTCATCAACCAACAATATTGATTATGTTGCTTTAATTTAAACCAGACGAACAAACTAGACACCTCTGACTGAAATTCAAGCAAAAAAACTACCTGCTAAAATTTTTTGCCTAAACGTGGTCTCTAATATGTATCCATTTATCAGAGCGGACAGGCTTATCAAACCATAGGGTAACTTTCCAGCCTTAAGATCTGAGTAACTATAGGTGCCTTGTTTTGTATCTGGTCCTTAAAGGTGAAGAAGAAGAGAGATCAGATTTACCTTCATGTGAGGTAGAACACTTGTATCAGCGGCTTTAGCTATACGTATAAAAGACGTACAAATCTGCAATCTTGCGACTCTTGAAGCACTAGTTGCTGGATCCTGCCAAGGGAACAAGCGATAAGAAAACTCAATTACTCCTTAACACTAGGCACTGTATATGTATACATGTGCATGTGTCCATGGACAAATTTTAACACAGAAATATGTAACAGAAACAAACCTTGACAATGTGTGGAAGAGAGGTAAGCATTTCAAACAATTTGCTGATCAAATTTCCAACTGCATCTGGGAAATACTTGAGAAAGGGACCCATTGCATCCAGATAGTGCCCATGCATTTTTATAAGTTCTGGCTCGGTCAATTTCAATGAGAGAAGATGCTGTAGCAAGCCTTCTCGTCAACAATCCAAAAATGAATGAGGTTTGGATAGTGTCAAAATAGAGAAAATCGGGAATGATATACGATATGCTACCACATACCCTCAAATATTCCACGCAATGAAAAATGAACATCAGAACTGCCACCAGCACACTCGTTGGATCCATCAAAAACCGTTGCTACAATACAATCAAAAACCAATTGCTGGCTGTCCAACACTGCTACATCCTGAAATGCACATTTTCAACACGAACATATAAATTACGGAATATCATAGTTATCAAAAATTGCATGCGGTTAAAAAAACTCCAAAGACAAAAGCAAGTCTTTAAAACAAAACCTGAAGAGGCACTGGAGAAGCCAATAGATCCTTAATGAGGGTGATAATCCTTTCAGATATTTTAGTACTGGCAACTAGGGGCTTGTGAGAAGCAATAAACTTGACCAAGTCTAGCTGCACCAAAAGAAAAACAAGATTCTGTTTAATTTGTTGTCTGGGAAGTAAATTCAGTGCATTTGGCTGGGAAACATACAAGCCTTGATCGGTATTGGCCAAACTCTCCCTTTCCTTCGAACTCATCACTCCACAGTTCTAAAGGCCCAAGGGAAGGAGCAATTCGAGGAGGGACTTTTTCTTTCCTGAGCATCCGCTGGAAAGATACATCCAGGATTGTGCTAGCAATGTCGTCACTAATAAGTCCTAAAATCTTTTTCTTTTCGTTATCAACTTGGCTTGAACTTTGAATGCCACCAACTGCTAGTCCCTCTCCACTTGGATTAGCGGCAGCCTTTGGCTTTGTAAGTAAATCCCTCATTAATGCCTACAAACAGAACATAGGAGTTCTAATGTCTCTGTGGTTTATATTTCTCAATGGATGGCAGGAATGGAAAAGATCGTTGTTAGAGAATCTCACATACCAGCCAGAAGAGCATTGCTTCAAAATGAAGACCCAACTTAAAGTGTTGAAAGAAACCAAGCATCTACAGTCCAAAAAGCGAACAAGTTACAAACTAACAGATTATAATAGTGCATAATAAAACAAAGATGCCATAGGCCACATAGCAACATAATGTTAGTAAAGTAATTCGACTCAGCTAACTGAGGAACAAGATTTAAGATAAGATAACCACTCTTTCGGAAGGTTACTTCAATATGAGAAATAACGGATATATGTTCTCTAAGAAGTAAGGACATGGCCGTCATGAACTAAAGTGCAGCTACATCCTAGCTGAGGCATAATACAGAATTTGAGACTCTATTTAATTTAAAAGTTGACGGACACAACGATATAAGTACCTGTTGAAGGTAGACAGCCAGTACACCACCATCAGTAGCAATACATTGCAGGTTTGTTGAGCCTAAAGAAACCAAACTTTCACATATACACTCAGCAAACTCATAATCACTTTCATCGATACCCCCAGCACATGAGGCTGATCTGTATAAGAATTCTCTGGAAACATTCATCAGACTCTGAAACAGACTGCTAATCGCAGCATCGAATTCAGTACCAGAAACATCACTGGGTCTCTTTCTGCAGAAAAGGAATTTATTTTTTCAAATGTCTACTAGTCTTAATTTAAGGATATCAGGTCAAACAGGCCAGTTGCATACCTTGAGCAGACAAGTTTGAAAAACTCACAAGCATGAAGACGGAAGTCAGGAGAGGAAAGTAACGCACCGCACCTATTAAAATTTGGGGAGCACGTTTAGCAAGAAATGTGGTAGATGATCTGTATAATATTTTCTGCATGAGTATTCTTACCCGTTGATGATTCCATATCTAGAAAGATCTAAAACAGGAGCCCATTCGGCATATGCATTGATGGCATTTAAACAAGCTATGACCACAGCCGCGTGCTGTTTTGCTAAGTCAACTTGTTGCCTACTAGCTTCATTCATTACAGCTCCAAAGTGTTTCTCGAGAAGCTGCATTTTAAGTAGTGCATCAAATAACCGATCCAACGAACAAATAAACATGAGAGGAGAAAGTTGTGGCATACATTATACAATAAAGGTAAAATCTCAGGCAAAGATTGAGTAAGTCCCCGCAACAGTAGCCGACGCCTGTCACCTGCAGAGAAAATTTAGCAGGAAGTTAGAGAGGGGCATGTTACCTGTTAAGGTGCCATGTTATAGCATGAACAAAACTACAACCCTGAAAGAGCGTCAAACCCACAGGTATAAAAACGCGATAACAATTAAAACAACTCCACTCTTAAGTCTTAAATACCTTCCAAGTCCTCATTGTGAACTGTAATATCTTCAGGAAGCCATCTGAGCATCATTGAGACCACTTCAGCCTGGTTTTTAAGATAACTCGTTAACACTTTAAATGTCTGCCTTAAAGAAAGGAACAAACTAAAGAAATGAGAAAGCATTCTACTTGTAATGGCCCCTGTGCAGACAAGGAGGTTAGTGAAGGAAACAACTCCTGCCAAAGATCGGGACCTTCTCGTCTAACTATCTGTAAGATGGAAACATTAGTAATCCCCACAAACTGAGTGAAAGCAAACACTAATGATGACTGCATGTGAAAGCTCAAATAAATATGAGCTCCTACCTCAGCTACGAGGGCAGCTGACTGACTCTTCAGGGACCATTCCTCAGAAGGACTAGCAATCTCTGACATTAGGTCAACAGAGACCTTAGCAAAATCCCTGCGTTCTGAGGGGCTTAATTCTTCCCACCGTAGTCTAACCAGGTGCTGCAAAAAGAGAAAGATAGCTACATCATAAGGTTGCTATGCTCTTCATAATTTGCTTTAATGAGACATTGCGCAGAGTCCACTC
Source organism: Brassica nigra (assembly GCA_016432835.1). Taxonomy (NCBI): domain Eukaryota; kingdom Viridiplantae; phylum Streptophyta; class Magnoliopsida; order Brassicales; family Brassicaceae; genus Brassica; species Brassica nigra. The sequence goes on along the minus strand of CM028247.1, from coordinate 4,957,029 downwards.
AAAATTCAACGCCCATAAGGTCATAAAAGTGAGTTTCTCAAGAATGTTGAAAAACCCATCAAATCTCAACTTGCTACCCAGAAACTTATTGGAAAAGATTCTGTGTTATCTCATTCTATAAGAAGATATTTACAAACTAAACCTCAGAAACGTTAGTTAATGGATAATACAATGATCTAAACTTTCCCATTTGAACGCAGCAACGTTAGTTAATGGATAATACAATGATATACCTGTAACATTTTGAAGGCATGCAGACGGATTTCTGAAGAGCATTCCTTCTTCACTAGAAGTAAGGAAACGTGTGCTAGAACCCTAATATCTCCAGATTTAACCTGCAACCATTGTAAGGAAACAGATCACGAATAGCTCAATCAAACCAAATGCGAAGACGTTCATTAAACCCTCAGAGGGTATTCACGAAATACTCTAATAAATTGAACAACATTCATGCTGTCCAAAACAGTGATAGATGCACCCAAGTTAGGTTCAACACAGATTATGCAATTTATTTGCGTGTATTAAAAACTCAATCAAACACCCGTCATCAAAAGAAAAGAAAAAAAAAAAAAAACTTTTTCCAACCAGTAACATGTTCTTAAATGGAGTTGAAGGAATCATCCACGAGCCAAGCATCTCTGGAAATAACTAACGATGCACGAAGAGGATCAATAAGGTAAAACAAGAGCTCGCAAGAAACAAGAAAGCAGGGATCACACTAGTAATCAAAACACCAAACCCTAAACCCAGAAAAGGTAAAGCAATAATCTTTAATCTTAAATTCAAAACCTTTTACGAAGCAGAAACTCGGCATTCTCTTCACAAGCAAAGCATAACTAATAACACTTAAGACCAGCACACAACCAAATATTCACACACGCAAATCGATCACAGGAAAGTAAAAAAAAAAAAGGAGAAGTTTTTTTAGAGAGATTATACAGATTCGAGGAATGCAACGGCAGCTCTGCGAGCATCGGGAGTGGAGTTATAATCGAGGACGGCGAGAATCGCTTGTGCCACGTTGCTAGCAGTAGCATCCATTGTGTTTTCCGGCGAAAGAGAGCTGTTTTTTCCCCCTTTTTTCAAGAAACTCCGTCTGAGTACCTAAAAGAAGATTCTCCTACGCGTCTTCGATTTCTTTCCAAAATCAACAGAGAGAGAGAGAGAGTCTGTGGTGGTTTTAATGAGGTTTCTTACGCTAATTGTATTTATTATGTTAATTGCTTTTTAAAAAAAAACAATATTTATCATGTAATTAGGGGGACTAAGCCGACTCGAAGGGACTTTCGGCTTTGGAGATTTTAATTTAGCGTTGAAACAAAGTTGCAGTTTCGAATTATATTCACACTTAAACCTCAAAATCATTACTTTTTCTTAAAGCTAGTGATATTTTTTTCTTCTTCTTTGCAGTTTTTAATTTTAAAATGTACTGAATAAAAATAAAAGTATATTCCCTCTTTTCTAACAATAATGTTTTCAAAAATTGTTAAAAAAAAAATTATCATGTATTTTATGTAGTTCATACTAGTTAATAATGAGAAATGATAACTTAAAACATTTATTAAATTATTTTAAATTTTAAATTATAAAAATATTATTAACAAAAAAAGCATACATTTATAATTAAAAATTAGTATTTTTAATATGTGTGAAACACAATAAAATACGTGTTTTAGATATACAAGATTCTTTTCTCAGTACTTCTTGTCAAATATATTATTTTTTTCTTATTTGCAATATTTAATTTAAATTGTACCAAATAAATCTCATAAAATAGTAAGATTCCTTTCTTCATTCAAATCCAAATGTTGTCAACTCTCTATGTAATAATTAAAAAAAATGACTGAAACTTTGCAACTGAATAGCTGTCTTTCCATCAACCTTCACATCCATCCATCATCTTACTTCCACTGCCGCAGCCACCACTCCTCTGCGTCTCAGCCGCAATGTCAGTAAACTCCACTGGGCGCTAGAGGGCCAGACCACATCTGGAGAGGCTCATCGGCGTAAGAAGTCAACGAACTCGAGCTAAAAGGTACCTCAGACGGTTCAAAACGCCTAGACAATCCCATTGGATAACCGAGCAAACCGTCTTGGTGTGGAGGAGGGAACTTATCGCTCTTGCTCTTTGCATTTGCGTGAGTGATCATACGCATTCTCTGTAAAAAGGTTAAAAGTTCAGATATGTTTGAACAAACATGATAAGTTGAAAGTAGTAGTGTTCTCTTACGTCAATGTTGGATTGAACCTCAGCATTAGCCTCTGGAACCGGCATTGCTCTAGCAGCTCGTTCTCGGGGTCTTGTTTTTCCTCTTCCACTCTCGTGTGCTTTACGTTTTTCTCTTAGTCTGTTTGGCAACAAGAACTCATTAACAATTTAACATGCATCACTCAAGACATTGACACTAGAAAAGTATACCTTCTATACTCTTCATCTCGTCTCTTGGCATCAATCTCTTTAGTTGGTGGATACTTAGGGAGATCAAAAGGTTGACACGGAAGAGGATACGTTGTGAAGAACTATTACAACACATAACGTACACAAAAATTTCAAACTTCCTCTACAATTTGATCATGTATTAAATCAATGTGGTTATAAGCTATTTCAATCTTACATCACTCATTAATGCAGATGCTGCAGTCTTACGCTCAGCAGGGTCAAGTGCAAGGAGCGTATCCATAAGAGAAACTGCCTCAGGAGAGAAATCTTTATAAACCTCTCTTATGCGCCTCTTATACTGCGGTAAGGGCCTGTGTTGAGCATGTTTACGAGTGGAAGGTAACTTGATTTTCCTCCAATACTCTTCTGAAGGTGATCCACATAGTTTATAGATCCTATGCAGTTGCTCTACCTACAAAACAAAGATAACATAATCCATGAGAAGAGCTTTAAGCTGGAAATGAAAATCAATGTCAGTCTAAGAGTTAGAGAGCTAGACCTCGGTTCGACCGGGCATTATCGGTCTACCAGTAAGTAACTCGCCTAAAATGCAACCTGCGCTCCATAGATCAATACCGAAACCATACTCCACAACACCATGAAGAAGCTCTGGTGCTCTATACCACAATGTAACCACACGGTTTGTCATCTGTTGCCTTCTTCTTGGATCAAAAAAAGTTGCCAGACCAAAATCACCAATCTTGAGAACTCCTTCATCGTCTATGAGAAGGTTTGATCCTTTGATATCACGGTGAAGCACACCTCTGCTGTGACAATGCTCGAGCCCCGAGAGCAACTGTTTCATATAGCATTTAACCTGAAGAAACTCAAGAGTCAAAAACACTTTAGAGAAGAAGAAGAAGCACTTGTTTTGTATTTGAAACGTTTATGAAACTAAACCTGTTGCTTGGTGAACTTTATGTCAGGGCTTGCGACAAGACCAGCAAGATCATGGTGCATATAACGGAACACCAAGTATAAACTGCTTGACATTCTGGAAGTAACCAAACCTTCTAGTTTGATCACATTGGGATGATCCAATCTCCTCAGTATCAGAATCTCTCTCGCCATAAACCTCAAGCTCTCTCGTTCCTTAACATCGCACCGCACTTTCTTTAACGCCACAATGTTCCCTGTCAACAAGTCTTTCGCTTTGTACACATTGCTATACGTTCCTGATCCAATCTATTCACCAAAAAGAAGAGACTCAATATATAACAACAACCTGCAAAAGAAGATGGACAAGAAGAAGACAGTACTCACTTTCTCAATCTTCTCAAAAGAATCAGCCTTTCGTGGAAGCCAACCGTTGAGAGCTTCTCCACAGATTTCAGATAACCAAGATGGCCAACCTGCAACGACCTGCTCACCAATCAGATGCTTTGGCGGATTACTCTTCCTCGGGTCAGCCTTATTAGTCCTTTTACTTTCCCCTTTTGGCTTTTCATTTTCTTCCTTAATCTCATCAACTCCAGTAGCAACAGGAACAACAATACTACTAATGGTATCAGCTTCAGTGACGGTCTCCTCCTTCACTTCTTTCCGTTTAGACTCGAACCTCGTGCTGACTTGGTGTCTAGACTCTGAAACTGAGTCTGATGAAGAAACGGGTCTCCCCAATACACAACCCATCTCATGAAACTAAGCTTCATCTGCTCAACATTGTTCCACAGTAACTGCCATAAACAAAACAAAAACCCACAAATGGAAAGTCAGCAGCTTTATTGAATTCTCAAAAGGTTTCATATCTGACAGATCAGATTGACAATAGACCAAGTGATGAACATACAGTGTAATGGGTACAAGAAAGTTTCCTACTTTATGATGGAAGAGGAGCAGAACTCGCCACCAGGATGAACAATTCTGGAACTTGAACAAGCAAATACAGTTTAAATTCAGGCAAGTCAAAAGGAATCTAAGGATCTAAAAGTAGTAACTAAAAACACCTTCACATACACAAATGTTGAGAGGGAGAAAGAGAGTGTAAAAGAGAAGAGAGGAAGATGTGAACCAGAAGTTAATTTGTTTTGAAATAAAGAACACCATTTAGTTAAAGCAGACAAAAAATTAACAATAACGGCTTTGGGAAAAGCAAAGGTGATTGATTGATACACACACAAAAAGGACATAAGAGTCAAACAGACCAAAACACAAACTTCCACTAATTAAGGAGGAAAGAACCCAACTTTCCTAAAACAAAATTGAGCAAAAAGATTATACTTACACAGCAAGATAGAAGGGAGATGATTTGCTGAATTGCTGAAGCCTTCTTCTTCTTCTTTAACCTCAAAATCTCTTCTTTTTTATGATGTCTTTCTTCTAAAAACACCCGGAGATATGTTAGCTCATAGCTGTAGTTGTGTGTTCAAACATTACTCCCTCAATGAAATTACAATATCCAGATATAACGAAAGAATGCATTAAATAATCTACAAGGATCTAGCTGGACAAAACAATACACATTATCATCTCTCTATTAGCGTAAGATACAGTGCTTGGTAATGGTAGAGATGGGTGTTTTAGTTTCCAGCTCTCCAATTAAAGAAGCTCAATTATTAAGACTGCATTGTTTACCAAACAGGAGACAAAAAGCTAAGAAACTTGTGATACATTCTGTCTTTTTGAATAAAGAACAAAACATTGGGAAATTGTCAAGAACCAAATCAAACAATACTCTGTAAAAGATATAGAAGCGTCGCAATCAAAACAACCAAGAACTAAGTTGGGCTTTTAACAGGCTCTATATGTAGTGGATCAAGAACCTCTCTGTTTTCAACGAGACATAAACTGATAGAAACTTAGATTTCATATAAGATTCCAGCATATGACACAATTGGAACGATTGATGCTCTTTAGAGACAAAACTCCAAGCTCTTAACATATGAGTCATTTAGATTCGTCAAGTAGAAATGTAAGTTTCTAGCAAAATGACTAATACATTACCATGAGCAGTTCTTAAAGGTAAAACAAAAACAGGACATTTTTTTGTGAATTGTTTTTCCTGATAAAACGTTATAAAGATAATAAGCGTACACATTCAAAAAAAACTTCTCTTCAGAGTTCAGACCTCACTCTTCTTTTTCTTCTTATCCTTCTTCTCTTTCTTCTTGGCAGGCATTTCTGTTTCTTCTTCCTCGTGTTTTCTCTTCTTCTTCTTCTTTGACGGTTCCTCGGTTTTGGGCTCTTCTGCTTCTTCAGGTTCTACTTCTGTTTTCTTCTTCTTCGACTTCTTCTTAGACGGTTCCTCGGTTTTGGCTTCTTCTTCCTCTGCATCATCAGCCTTCTTCTTCTTCTTCTTTTTATCTTTCTTCTCTTTGACACCGTTCTCAGCTGTGGAAGTTTGTCCAAGAAGAGAGTCTGCAGCAGTGTTGTAAGTCTGCACAAAACAATAGTAAGCTTAACTCTTTCAGCAAAATAACAAGTGACATATCAAATCCAACTCAGTTGCACAACTCACCTTAGCAGGAGTGATCAGACCTCCAGATCCAATCTTCTTATCCTTGTCGTAAACTTCAATCTTTGGTTTGCCTTTAGCTGAGCCAGACAGACGTCCCAAGTCTTTTCCTTCCAGAGTTCTCAACCGTGTTTCAAGCTGTCCCAATATAATTACACAAACCATAAATAAAGGAAGAAGAACAAGATGGTTCAGATTGATAGGACTGAAGAAAAGATATAGAAGAGTACCTTTAAACGGCTTTCCACTCCCATGGTGTTGTCTTCGCTATCACCAAGAGCATCACAGCGGATAGCAAGGGCAGCTTTTGCAGCTAGTGACCGTGCGATTTTAGCCTTGTTCTTGGGTCCCGCTTGGCCAACAACGGACGCATGGTAAATTAGACCGTATTTGGGAGTGTTGTGTTTGGTCTTGAGGGCTCTAAATAGGGCTTTCTCAGCTCCAAGAATCTGAACCGTGCTACCAGGCTGCTTTGAGAGGTTCAACAAACTACCCCCGTGAGAAATTAGGCGCGCACCGACAAGCTCTCCAACGAGTGCAGTCAGATTCGGTGCGATAGTGTTCATTCTGCTCTTCAAGTAGTCATAAAGCTGAGCTCTGTACTCAGCAAGAGACAGAACCTGGTCGCAGAGTTCCCGGATGTGCATCAAATCAAGGTCGCTGACTTCAGTTCCCATAGATATCACAGAAGCCTCTTTTAGTTCCGCTTCAACTTCATCAGCCAATATCTGCCACAGGTGTAGCAACAGAAAGGATGTTTTAGAAAGGCATACTTAGTTTCAAGAACTCTGAGAAATGTTAAACAAGGCTTAACCTCAGAGAAGTCTAGCTTTGCGGCGTTGATACGGTTTCCCATTAGTTTTACAGACTTGGCGTAGAGGATATTGTCACTTATGATCTTGGCAAGCTCTGGAAAATGCCAGCCGTACCATTCACGAACCCTCATAGCGTAAGTGTTGAGCTCTTTGTCAAGATCATCAAGCAGACCAATAGCTTGGATTATCATGGTATCAACCTGTCAACAAAAACTAGTGCATAAGGAGATGCAAGAGAAGGAATACACAGATAAACTCAACCAAAATCATAATCCAGAGACCTATACAGAAGTTTCATAATCAAAAGCGTTAAGAAAGACTACCTTGTCAGAGCTGAACTTTAGTTTATATCTTGCAAGACTGTGAGACAACCCCAAGCTCATTGGAGCCAAGTCTTGATCACCTAAACCAGATATAAGTTCGGAAAGCTGACTTCTCACACCTCGCAACAGCTCCATAACAGCATTGTTGTGAACACAGTCTATTTTCTACACGAGTTAAGCAAATCCGTAAGAAACACAAACAACAAAACACAAATGAAAACTCTTCCAAACGAATCACAAACCAGTTTCTCCTTGATAATGTTTCCAAGCTTCGAGTCAGCCACAGCTAGCGTTTCGCCTTCGCAGTTAGCTTTCAGGAACTTGCGGAGACCCTTGCTGGGAGCTCCCTCAAGTAACTTAGCCACGGCTTCAAGAGCCTCAGACGTGTTGTCAAACTTGTCAAAAGCTTTAAGCTTCACCATCTGTATACACACCAAAACGCTATGAGAAACCGAAACTAAACATATAACCTATGTTGCACCGGGACGGATACGGGGACAGATACGGAGACGGGAAACGGCTAAACTTAAAATTTGTGGATACGGGTACGGCATAGATACGGCTAATATATATATATACATATATATACATTCATATTATGAAAAACAAACTACAGTTATCATATAAAATAAAACACCACTGTAATATCTTATATAAAATAAAAAAAGTAAACTAATCATCAAACAATGCATTCTCCAAATCTGGTTCATCTAGTAAAAGACTTTGAAAACTGGCTGTTGAGAAAAAGAATAAGAGCTTGTTTAAAATTAAGATCAAAAGATGGATTAAAACTTTGTAACCCTGATAGTTTATATAAGGACGTGTTTTGTTTTTTAAAACTATTTTCCAAAACTTAAACACATAAGAAAAAGTACTGAGTTTACATCAGAAACGTTTGGGAAACGTTTCCAAAACCTGACTACACCGTTTCTTATAAACTTTGCCGTCCCCACTGACTCTGAAACGTTCCCATGCCGTCCCCACCACGTCCCCGTCCCGGAAGCGCCGCTGGTACGTGAGACGGCAGTGAATTGCCGTCCCCGTGCATCATAGCATATAACACATAGACTAAAAATAAATAGGATGAATCACCTTTCGAGCTGAGTCTGCAGACGAGAACACATTACCCAAATCCTACAAACACCAAATAGACATACTTAGAATAAATTTTTCATCCACACACGGAACAAGGTAAGATAAGAACAAAAAAAGGTGAAGATAATAACCTCAACATTAGAAAGCTTTCCTTCATCTAATACTTTAAAAAGGGCGAAACCACCAGGTGTCTCAAACAGTACAAGCATCTTCACAAGCTCAAGTCAACACCTGCAATATAAGATTAATCAAAACACTTTTAATCAGCTAAAGGTAAACACTTATATCTACACAAAGCTAAAGTTTTTGGAGCTAAAACTAGTAAAGAAACAACTTTTATCGTCATGAACATATACAGAAAAAGACAGAACACGAGTTAAGACCGAAGCTATGTCCGAGTTTGAAACTCCTCACCATGACAAGAACTATACTAACACAAAACCAAGAACTTAAAAAAGCCATGCAGCACTGATAAGGTTGAGGGAGAGGACGAGAAAGGTTTAGTACCTCGGAGGATCAACGAAGAGCTGAAGCGTTCGAGGGAAAGTGGTCAGGAGCCGTGTGGTAGCTAGGGTTTAACAGAGTATTTGTTTTATATAGTTCTTGAAGAAGGCTACGAGATGCTCAAAACGCCGCGTTTTATTGCGAAGTGGGCGTTCGGCTTATAACTTTTTGTTGTAATCTAGGGTTTCCAATATCCAGCTTATTGGGCCTAATCAAACTCGGCCCGTTTGATGCAATAAGTAGTTAAGATCGTTATGTTGCGTTTTGCTATTCTCTCTCTTAAAAAAGATGGAACCTTTATAAACCAGACTTAACGACACTGAGATGGAATCGTTCAAGTTGCTGTCTTTACTGAGAGTATGCACCAGTGCCAAGTCTCTAAAACAAGCCAAGCTTGTTCACCAGAGGATACTCGCGTTGGGGTTGCAAAGCGACGTCGTTCTATGTAAAAGTCTCATCAATGTCTACTTCGCTTGTAAGGACCATTCCTCGGCGAGACTCGTCTCCGAGAACATCGATATCCAGTCTGATGTCTACATCTGGAACTCCCTCTTGTCCGGTTACGCAAAGAGCTCCATGTTCAACGAAGCTCTCGAGGTTTTCAGGAGATTGCTGCATTGCCCTGTTTGCGTCGCTGATTCATACACATACCCAAATGTGATCAAGGCGTGTGGCGCGCTGGGTAGAGAGTTTCACGGTAGAACGATTCATACTGTTGTGGTGAAGAGTGGGCATGTTTGTGATGCGGTCGTGGCGAGCTCTTTGGTCGGAATGTACGCGAAGTTTAACTTGTTCGGAGATTCGGTACAGGTGTTCGACGAAATGCCTGAGAGAGATGTGGCGTCTTGGAACACGGTTATGTCTTGTTTTTATCAAAGCGGGGAGGCAGAGAAGGCTTTGGAGTTTTTTGGTATGATGGAAAGGTCTGGCTTTGAACCGAACTCAGTGTCACTGACGGTAGCTATATCAGCTTGCTCGAGGCTGTTGTGTTTGGAGAGAGGGGAGGAGATCCATAGAAAGTATGTGAAGAAAGGGTTTGAGTCAGATGAGTATGTGAACTCTGCTCTTGTGGATATGTATGGGAAGTGTGATTGTTTGGAGATGACTAGAGAAGTTTTTGAGCACATGCCTAGGAAGAGTTTGGTTGCTTGGAATTCTTTGATCAGAGGTTTTGTCGGTAAAGGAGATAGTCAGTCATGCATTGAGATTTTGAATAGAATGATCATAGAAGGAACTCGGCCTAGTCAGACAACTTTGACCAGCATTCTAATGGCTTGCTCTCGGTCGTCGAATCTCCAACATGGAAAATCCGTACACGGTTATGTGATTAGGAGCTTTGTAGACGCAGATGTTTTTATGAACTGTTCCCTGATTGATTTTTACTTCAAATGTGGTGAAGTGAAGGTGGCTAAAACCATCTTTGCAAAGACACAGAAGGATGTAGTTGAGTCATGGAATGTTATGATCTCTGGTTATGTCAGTGTAGGTAACTGGTTTAAGGCTATTGAAGTGTATGACCAAATGGTGAGTGTTGGAGTGCAGCCAGATGTAGTAACTTTCACAAGTGTTTTATCTGCTTGTTCGCAACTGGCTGTGTTAGAGAAAGGCAAGCGGATTCATTTGTCCATTAGTGAGAGTGGGCTCCAAACAGACGAGTTGCTGATGGGTGCACTTCTTGACATGTATTCCAAATGCGGCGATGTTAAAGAGGCTTCTAGAATCTTTAAAAGTATGCCAAAGAAGGATGCTGTGTCCTGGACAGTAATGATCTCTGCGTATGGATCTCATGGTCAGTCCAGAGAAGCGCTTCACCATTTTGATGAAATGCAGAAGTTTGGTGTAAAACCTGATGGTGTTACTTTTCTTGCTATATTGTCAGCTTGCGGTCATGCTGGGTTTATTGATGAAGGTATCAAGCTTTTTAATGAAATGAGATCCAAGTACGGAATCAAGCCTAGTACTGAACACTACTCGTGCTTGATTGACATTCTTGGCCGAGCAGGGCGGTTGCTCGATGCTTACGACATTCTTAAACAAAAACCAGAGACAAGAGATGATGCAGAGATTCTCAGAACCCTCTTCTCCGCCTGTTGCTTGCACCGGGATCATTCATTGGGAGATAGAATCTCAAGGTTGCTTTTGGAGAGATATCCAGATGATGCATCAACCTACACTGCCATGTTCAGCTTGTTTGCTTATGATGAGTCATGGGATGCAGCAAGGCTAGTCAAATTGAAGATGAAAGAAGTTGGACTGAAGAAGAAGCCGGGCTGCAGTTGGATTGAGATTAATGAACAAGTGTGCCACTTCTTTGCTGAGGACAGGTCTCATCCACAAGCTGAGAACGTTTATGAGTGTCTTGCCCTTTTAAGTGGCCATATTGAAGCTGGTCAATGATTATTCTACTGTTGTTGCATCTGTCCCAAGACAACAACATCTCAGGCTAATGTCCAAGTAACACAAATAGTAGAATCGGTGCAAAGTCACATTCACAACCAGAACCCATAAAGTTGCTGGAGCCCGAGAGTAACTCCTCTACTCTTATCTTGACAACACCAACATGATGCATTTCCTGGGAAGTTTACCTTGTGTTACCTAGCTACAGCCACTCTGTAATTAAGGATTTTGTCCTCAGGTTCTTCCAAATATATCCTCGTACGGTGACTAAGCTCATATCTGGAGAGAAGACCTGGAAATCACCGAATCAGCTTGTTAAGACCAGAGTCAACATGTTCTTGTACGATGAAAATTTCTCAAATTCGATAAAATGTAGAAGTAAATAAGAGGTCTACATTTTTGTAAAAAAAATGTAGAAGATATATGTGAACTAGAATTTTCGCAAGTCAACGGTTCATAAAATTTAATGTGTATAGATTCAAATTTAACACGTCTCTGTTCGTCATGAAAGACTAAATGACCTTTGTATACAGATGGGATAATAGGAAGACGCTCCTCGAGGAAAAAGGTACCAACTTTTGTCTTGAAACGGACCTACCATGAACCTGATTCTCTAATCATTTTCTTTTTTAAAATTATATTGATCCTCCTATGCTCAGAAGTCGTACTAATCCACTATCTTATTTGAAGAAGAAACAGAGTGAGATAGAAAGAGAGAGACAGTGGAAGATGTTCCATTTCTGAAATCAAGACCATCATCATTCATCACCAGACAAAAACAGTGTTCAATCATTTGACAAAGCCTTCCACTTTCCAACTCATACCTTTTTTTCAGAAATCAAAACTTGTTTTGGGTTGTTGTATTGTCTCTCACTTGCTGGATCTTTTGCCTCTGAGAAGATAGCAGGTCTCTTTTGATTTTTTTGAGCTTTAAACTCATTTAAACACTCATACATACATGTGGGAATCTGGTTCTGTTTCTCTGTTTAATGCTTCACGAGATTGAGATTCTTCAAAGTCTGGATTTCACTTTTTTTTCTGTTTCTTCTCTTGTAATTCTTCTGTAGTAGTTTGCTTCATCTTCACTTCTCTCATTTCTTTTAAATATTTAATTTTTTCGAAGGGTTTTTCTTGTTTCTGACAAATTAAACCTTTTATTATTTTATCTCTGCTAGGAACTTACAATAATCAATTATCTGTCCTGAGTTTTATGACAACTCTAGTTGTCTTCTTGTTCAGAGTTCTGTAATAAAGTATAATAATGATAAGTATTTAGTGTTTGTTCCTAACTACCATTCTACATTGAGTTGTTGTCGTCGTCCATTCCACTCCCACTTCCTCTTTGATATTTTTTTATTCTGTCAGAAGTTGGATCTCGTTCATTTGAGCTAAGAAAAATGTTAATCTCAGCTGAAAAAGAAGAGATCTTGATCTCTCACTCTCCTGTTAGCTCAATGTCGGTTCCTGAATCTGTTGAATCGCCACAACCTGTTCCTTTGGTTTACACCGATGTAACTGTTGTTCCTGAGCATGAAAGGAATGAGCTTCAAAAGTCAATATCAAGCCTCGAAGGTATCTCTTGATATGCTCCTCCTCTAACTTTTGTTAACGCCATATTTGTTCAAAGTATGATTTCTATATGATCAAGAAGTTTAAACATGAATCTGAGTTTAGTTTGATCTGGGTTGGTATTTACAGGGGAAGTTTTGGAATTGAAGTCAAAGCTAAAGTCACTGGATGAAAAGAGAAAGGAAGTTCTGAATAAGATTATAGACACTAAAGGTTGTAACTCTACAGTGCTAAGACCTAGCTTTTGAAATTTGATTCTTGTCTTAAAAAGATTGGCTTTCAATTTGCAGGAAGCATACGTGTGTTTTGTAGAGTTAGGCCATTTCTATTGACAGAAAGGAGACCGATCAGGGAACCAGTTTCGTTTGGATCAGACAATGTTGTTGTTAGATCTGCTGGTGTTCGAAAAGAATTTGAGTTTGATAAAGTTTTCCATCAATCAGCAACTCAAGGTTAGTCTACTGCTAGGCTTGAGTGATTCCCCTCTTTTTTATATCTTAGCTTTCTGTTTCCTTCCAGTTCTGAGTAAATGAGGCCTTAAAACTCTGTAGAAGACGTTTTTGGAGAAGTAAAACCGATTCTTAGATCTGCACTTGATGGTCACAATGTATGTGTCTTGGCTTACGGTCAAACAGGGACAGGAAAGACTTTCACCATGGTCAGTCATTCTTGAAACATTTCATTCAGAGAGTTGGTTTTGCTTCTCTAAGGTAAGTAAGAGCTTTGTCTTTTGCCTTGTTTAGGATGGCACAAACGAGCAACCAGGCCTTGCTCCTAGAGCTCTCAAGGAGCTTTTCAATGAAGCTTCAATGGATCATACACATTCGGTGACTTTTACGATGAGTATGTTGGAAATCTACATGGGCAACTTGAAGGATTTGTTGTCTGCAAGACAGCCTCTGAGGTTTAATGAAGCCTCAGCTAAATGGTAAATTGAGTATAGGCTTATCTCGAAAAACCTCAAGCATTTTTCTAAGTTCTTTCTCTTGTATGCAGCAACCTTAACATTCAAGTAGACTCAAAGGGTACGGTTGAAATTGAGGGTTTGACTGAAGTGGAAGTGCCGGATTTCGCAAAGGCTAGATGGTGGTACAACAAAGGAAGACGAGTCAGATCAACTTCTTGGACAAATGTGAATGAAGCTTCAAGCAGATCTCATTGGTAGGTTGCTGATGAGTTCAACTGTGTTGTCATTTCTCAAATCAGTTGTCATTTCAACCCTTATTCAATTAGTTTATCTCTAGTTTAACAAGGATCACAATCTTTCGTCATGGAGATGGTGTGGGGTCAAAAACTGAAGTTAGCAAGCTTTGGATGATAGATCTCGGAGGAAGCGAGAGGCTGTTAAAAACCGGGGCAATAGGACAAACTCTGGATGAAGGAAGGGCCATAAACCTCTCACTTTCCGCTCTTGGAGACGTGATTGCAGCTTTAAGAAGAAAGAAGGGACATGTGCCTTACAGGCAAGCTCTCAGCTTTTAGTTTCTTTTCACACAATGCCATTGAAGCAGGGACATCTGCCTGGGACAACTTTGGTCATGCTATTGAATTTTAACTTTTTCTTGGTTGCAGAAACAGCAAGCTAACTCAAATCCTTAAAGATTCTTTAGGTAAAGGCATTTGGTTGCTTATAATATTATTTTTAAAAAAGTGTTTTATGATTGCCATATTCTGACGTTATGTGAGTTTGATTGCTTTCATGAGTTTAATGGATATGTGAATTTAACCTTTTTAGGTACGAGATCAAAGGTTCTGATGCTTGTTCACATAAGTCCACGTGATGAAGATGTCGGTGAAACAATTTGTTCTCTGAGCTTTACAAAACGTGCGAGAGCTGTAGAGTCTAATAGAGGATTAACAGAAGTAAGCACATGGACTGCAGTATTTGCATTTATAGTTAGATCCACTGATTGCTGAATCTTCCCATCGTTATTTCTCAGGAACTTCGAAAGATAAGAGGAAAGAAAATATCGGAACTCGAAGAAGAAATGCAAAACATTCAAGAAAGTTGCAAGAAGATCATAACGCGTTTACATGAAGCTGAGTGTCTGCTTAGTGAAAACAAGAAACTCTTGCGGACCACTCATGGGAAGTATGAAGAAGACATAGAAGAGAAACTTCTTTCGCCTATAAATCATCTGAAGGAGGCTGACGCAACCCCAAAATCATCTGATAAACTTGTTAAAATAAGCAAGAGTTCTGGGTATGTCCCACGTTTCATGACTTCAACTGTTGCTAGTCGCACAAGGCAAACAATGTCAGAGAAGGAAATAAATGCAAAGCATCAGAGCATACGATCAGTTGCTAAAACTCTTACTCAGTTTTCCACTTCTCAGTCGCTTAGCCTCTCTGACTCACGCATCAGAGGTCCCCTTCGAAGATCATACACAAAGCCGCTTCAAGCTGGAGCTAACAGTGGAACACCAGAAACGCCTAAAAGGGAGATCAAAGACACTTCTTTAAAGACAAAGAATATCCATGATACTTCTTTGCCAAGGAGCAAGATGGTTACTTCATCAGATCCGAATGTGAGAGCTAAACTTTGTTATCATAGGCGAAGAATGTCAAGCTTGACATGATCTAACAGTGGTCAATCAAGAACCAAGTCTTTCTTCTTTCTTTTACATTCCTTGTGGATTTGCAAGTTCTAGTCTAGGGTGATGATCCAGTTGCGGTTGAGGACCATTGGCACTTGTGTATGTTGCAGTTCTGGTTTTAAAAGGACACAACACTCGAGTTACTCTTTGTTCTTACAGCTGAGAGCTTGCCTATATGTTTTGCGTGGGACTGTTTTTTCAAATCTTTATTTGGGTTGGTGTTAGTTTGATTTTGTATGTTCTTATGGTGTTCACAAACACTGGATCATAATTAATATTTCAGATTCAGTCTTGTTTGGGGGTTTCAAAGAGAGAAGTGTGAAAGGGTTGATGGTTTTGTTTTGTATTCTTAAGGGGGTCAGTGGGAGATGAGTTTAGATAGAGTTGATTGATTTTTAAGAATCAATAGATTTATTAAATTTATAAAGAGTATACTAATGAGTTTTTCATTTTTTAAAAAGTCTATGAAACTAATTCATTATAATGATTTTAAGAATCTTGAGTATAAATGCAATGTTTTGAAAGTGTCTTAATAACACTAGATTTGATAGAATTATAAAATCATTATAACTCAAACTTTTTGAATAACAACAGATTATATATGTTATTAAAGAAACATCAAACCAATAGTACTTGGTTTTTATAAAAATGTTAGAGTCCATCAGTTAATAACTATAACAATCATTATAAATGTAGTTCCTAATATATTATGAGATTATGAGAGTGACAAAGTCCGACTCACAAAGCAAGTGGCTTTAAACATCTCTCACTGTGATGAAAGTCCACCTCTAATCAGATAGACAACATCTACATCATAAAGAATTCATGACTTCACAATCCAGCAAGTTAAAAACCAATTGATCTTCATAAAACTTCTGAATGCGGCAAAGTCGGATAACACATGACACGACCAATAAATGCCTAGATAGAAACCACCAATATTCTTACTCATGTAACAAGTCTCTAAATATACAATTTGATACATTAATGGATGCTATTAGTTCCATAAACTTGTTTAAATATATAGTTTTAACCTATTTGTTGACAGTAAAATATACAACATCAAATTTAGTGCAATTAGTCAAGATTTGTTAACTTTGAAACATTTTATCCCTAAAAAATGAATTGACAAAATATGACACATCCAACTTGAGCTTGTCGCAATAGGATTTAGACATTAGAAGTTGAGGATTAGGAATCAGACTAAAATTATACAATTTTAATTATAGGAAAATCGAATTGAGAATTAAATTAAAAAAATTCTAAAAAAATCTAACAACAAAAAGTAAAATGCACCAAAAAGAAAACTTTTTGAGCTTTAATATCTCCTCATATTAACACTTTTTACTTCTTTCTCTTTAATCGTTTTCTCGATAGATAATTTTTTTATATATAACAAGTCCTTTTTAATCTTTTCTAGTTTCTTTCTTGTTTTACTTTCGATTAAGCGTAACAAGAAAGATGTACTTTTCTCAATTTTTTTGAATCTCTAATCTGATCGTTGAGTTTCTCTTCCAATCTTATGATAAATCACTCATTCATAAATATGATAGATGATGATAAATTGAATGAAAAAAAAAATCTCAAAAATGAGAAAAAGACACATTAGAGATTAAGAGATATTTTGGTAGATTTAGAAAATATATCATACAAAATTTGGAATTTTTCATTTTTATGAATTTAAAAACATATAAACTGAAATAAGCTGTATTTATATTCTAGGGCATCGAATATTAGGTGAAATATTTATTCCTTAGTACGCATATCAAAAGAATATAATTAAATCATGTTATAACAATTAACCAAAATAAGGTATATTATAGAGTTAAATTTATAACATGTATTTACAAAAATTGTATATCGAAGAGTTTTGGTCAGCATATAAATAAACAAATTATATGTTGAATAAAATATATAAGAAACTATTAATTACATATTCTATCTTATATAGATATAGTATAACACATTGAATCCATTTTCTAACTAGTTAGATAATCATAATGAATATTTTATGTCAATGTATGACATAAAATAAAATATGAGTTCAATATTTATTTTGAAAAAAACATACAAATAATGCTACTTATGTTTTTAATAGTTTACATATTTTTGAAATTTAAATTTTTATAAAATTAGTTTTCCCATTGATAAAGGAGAAGTCTTGTTCAATATTGAGAAAAAGTCAAAAAGTCATATTAAAACAATTGGTTGTTCAAAAGAAAACTCATATTAAAAGTTTAAAACAATTGAAAATTGGATTTGTTCCATTCTGCTAATTATCCAGAAGAAAAAAACATTTTGTAATTTTGTTGATGAAACCGCGTGGTTACTTCTACAATTTTACTCCACCGGTCCAGCTTATGTTGGATGATTACACAGATCAGACGATTAAACCCGGTCTGAGCCGGTTTATCTCCTCCCCGGAATAAAAATCTGTAAGCTCACTGAGATTTGTTCATTCATGGCGGTTCTGTCGTCTTCTTCGTCGGCGATGCAGAAAGGCATTGTTGTCACGGTACCAGTTCTGGTTCTAACTGCTTCGCTATCAGCGGCTATCTTCTTCATCCTATCGTCTTCATTGTCTTCCTGCTCATGTCCGTCATCTCCATCCTTACAGAGCGACGCTATCGTCGGTGATGTGAGGTCGGAGGAGAGAGTTTCGACGTCTCGAGAGGATATAGATTGGGTTAAAGATCTGATTAGATCGAACGGTTTGCATATGCATGAGAACGTTCTGAGGAAAGGGATTAATCCTCGCACAAGGGAACAGCAACTCCAGGATCTCATACAGTAATCATATCCATTCTCTTGCTTTGATTCAAAACCTTAGCTAAACTTTTACTCGTGAGCTTTGAGATCTTTGATGCTAGCTTCCTTAAGCTCAGTTAGTGGATTATGGTGGTAGATAGCTTTATATAGTGTAGAGCTTGTGATTGTTGTTGTAAATCGATTATATATATATATACATTATGATATAATGCTGATGCACCAAGAGATCCTAACGGTTATCTAATCTAGAAGATTATAATAACAAATGTTCAAGAAATCATTAGGCCGTGATTAGAAGTTTTATAGTGGATGCCGTTTTGACTAGGTGCCTCTTAAATCGATTTTTAGAACATTGATAACCATATTTTGTGTAGACATTTCGACGTTGATCATCCAAATGTGTTGTGTTTTGTTCTGTAAAGTGCAGGCTCTTTAGATAACATCTTCTGAATTTTACGGTGGTTTGTGGATTCAGGTACAAAGGTATATCGCATTACGTAGGAGATGAAGCAAGCAACCACACAGCTCTTCCATGCCCTGGTGAGTTACTTGTTGAGGAGCATCACAGCAACTACGGTGAGCCTTGGGCTGGTGGGCGTGACGTCTTCGAGTTCTTAGCTGAATCATCACGGCTAAAACCCAACGCTAGAGTCCTTGAGATAGGATGCGGTACGCTCCGTGTTGGTTTGCATTTCATCCGTTATCTCAACCCCGGGAACTTCCACTGCCTTGAAAAAGATGAGCTTTCTCTGATGGCTGCGTTAAGGTACGAGCTTCCTTCTCAAGGTCTTCTGCATAAACGGCCTCTTATAGTCAGAGGGGACGATATGGAGTTCAGCAAGTTTGGCTCGGATGTAGCCTACGATCTTATATACGCTAGTGCGGTGTTTTTACATATGCCTGACGAGCTGGTTTGGAGTGGAGTCGAGAGGCTGGTAGATAAGTTGAAGCCTTACGAGGGGAGAATGTTTGTGTCACATAATATAAAGTTCTGTTCGCGTTTAGGAGGAGAGAAATGCACAGAGAGACTAGCGAGCTTGGGACTCGAGTCCCTGGGGAGACAGACACATGATAGTTTGTTGTTTAATCACTACGAGATCTGGTTCGGGTTTAGACGGATCAAAGGATAGGTAATTCTCAGTGATTTGATTCCACGGCATGTCACTGCTCCAATTGGCTTAACAGAAGCGTTGGGATGATGTGATGATGATAGGTTGTGTTGTGGAGTTACTATGGAGCAAGAGAACTTATAAAGCAGTGTAGTACACGAATGGTGATGGAGATTATATATTAATTATTTGTTTGTTTGTTTCAAAGAGTTGTTATATTGTTGTGTTTTGTAATTCTGTTTGTAATTTTGGAGTTACGTTTAAGAAAAATGTTATACTTTGAGTATTGATGTTTGAATGTTTGGTGGTTGTCTCCAAAATTTTCAGTATGTAACTTATGAAAGTAAATTATTTATTTTTCGTGAAGCGATTTGAGGCACGTGACATGCGCGTGATAACATACCCAGCTCGTCGAATCTGAGTGTTTAGTTTACCTTCGTTTCGATTTCATCTTTACCCAATTCGTTTCGATTTCATCTTTACCCAATTCGTTTCGATCGGAGCTTTCCTGTTCCGATCTCGATGCTAGACTTCCCGATTCAGTTATTTGCCTGGTAACATCGAAACCCCTAGCATCGGAGCTGCTCTCTCTCCCCAGAAAAATCTCGAGAGGTTCGAGTAACGAAAATGGCTTTGGTAGCGGCTCTGGAGGCGGATCTTCGTGCTCTCTCTGCGGAGGCACGGCGGAGGTATCCCGCCGTGAAAGACGGAGCTGAGCACGCAATATTGAAGGTTAGATTTCCCCCCCAAAGTTATACACACGTCTACTGTTCGAGCTTGAAATTCACTGTGAACATGGAGATTATGATGGCTTCCTTTCAGCTTGGTGTTTGTTTTAGTTAGCTCGCACTATGCTTTTCTTTAACTGACACTCTATGATTGAATCTGCGTTCGATTGATCATGTGAAGAGTGACACTCTCAGATTGAATCTGCATTCAATTGATCATGTGAAGAGTAGAATAAATCATCGCTTTGAGATTTTGTTGACACTCTTCTCTGCATAACTTAACAACTGTGAATTGAATGAGCAGTAATCTTGTTTTTTTTAGTGACTTGACTTGGGTTTGATAGCATCTACATTCTCAGATTATTTGTTAGAATGTAGTTAGTGAATGTAGTTGACGTTATCTGTAATTTGTTCTTGTTTGTCAGCTTCGTTCGTCATCGAGTGCAAGTGATCTTTCGAGCAATGATGACATTCTTCGGATCTTTCTGATGGCTTGTGGAGTCAGGAATACGAAACTTAGTGTTATAGGACTTTCGTGCTTGCAGAAGCTTATATCTCATGATGCAGTTGAACCATCTTCTCTAAAGGAGATACTTACTACCTTGAAAGATGTAAGTAATAGTTTCTGTAACTTCTTTGAATTAACTAGATTTTTTCTGGAATTGTTTTGGAATGCAACGCAAAACATCTAACCCGGTGTTTTCTTACTCGCAGCATTCAGAAATGGCAGAAGAAAATATCCAACTAAAGACTCTACAAACTATACTGATAATATTTCAATCTCGCCTACATCCAGAAACCGAGGTGAATACGACAAGCTTGGTCTATGGAAGTTTAACGCAAAAATACTGGTAGATTAGATTATAACTCAACTATAAATCAGTCCTGAAAGTTAATATGGTATTATGCATATGACAACGGAATGCGGATGTCAGGAAAGTTGACCTACTATTCAACAGCAGTAAACTGTCTTGTGCTAGTGTAAAACTATTAGTTCTCCATAGTCTGCTTTCTTGTGGCTTGGCTATACGTGAGGCTTAACATCTTTCTTTATTCCAGGATAATATGGTTCTGGCACTAAGTATCTGTCTTAGGCTTCTTGATAACAACCGACTTCCTAGTGTTTACAAGTAAGTTGCTTTAGTTCAACCTTACCTCATTACTCCTATCGTATTTTCCTCTTCAAACGTTTTTTTTGTCATAATCAAAAACCATTCTGTTATATGTTTATCTCTCAGTACTGCTGCAGCTACCTTCAGGCAAGCAGTTGCGTTGATTTTTGATCAAGTGGTTTCGGTTGAGTCCCTTCCTATGCCTAAATTTAGCTCTAGTAGTCAAACAGCAAGGACTGGCTCAGTGACTGGAGATTTGAGTCAGAATATCAATAATTCAGAGTATGTCCGTCCTGATCGCTTCTATCTGACTTACTCTTTTAACTCAATTTTGTACTGTCTTCACTGTCCACTTTGTGCTTCTGTGGACTATTGATTATTTAATAATACACCGTGGGGATGCAACGTTATATGCTGGTAGATTTGTAAAAGACATAGGCTCCATTTAGAATTCCTGCTTTATTTAATTGGAAGTTGGAATATTTGGTGTTACAGCTGTGTAATAGACTAACAGAAATATGAAACCAGGCCCTTGGAGAAAGATGTCATCTCTGGTCGATTGACAATGAGAGACATCCTGAGCGAAACCGGTAAACTTGGTCTGCGGTTGCTTGAGGACCTAACAGCCTCAGCTGCAGGTGGATCCGTATGTGTTAATTCAACTATACTGATTCTGGTTATGTATCTTCTCTCCAGCTAAGGATCGTTAAAGGTATTTGTTATCTTCATGCTTTTGCAGGCAGCTTGGTTGCATGTTACTTCTCTTCCGAGGACCTTTTCCCTCGAACTAATTGAGTGAGTTGGCAACACTTTTTGAAAATGTAGTCGCTCGTGTTGAAATAGACTGAAGATCATTTTTTTAATATGAGTTCTCAATTTACTTTGCAGGTTTGTTTTGTCAAACTATATCTCCGTTTTTAAGATACTACGTCCCTACGAACAGGTAATGTTAGGCTTTTTCCAAATGGGCACTTGTTTGTTCATCCTTCCATTAACGTGCTGACCTAACTGTAAAAGTTTACCTGTTTGTTCATCAGGTTTTGCGTCACCAAATCTGTTCCCTTCTGATGACATCACTTCGGACTAGCTCCGAGGTAAAATCATGCCTCACTGCCTTTTGTATCTTTGAATACTTCCACGTGATATGGATAAAACTTGGATTAGCAATTTAGCATTAAAGCATATCTACGTGCATTTACTCTTGGAACTGAATTTTTTACTACTCAGCTCGAGGGAGAAATGGTTGAACCTTATTTCCGCCGGTTGGTGCTGCGATCAGTTGCTCATATTATTCGACTGTATAGTTCGTCTCTCATTACAGAATGCGAGGTAGAGTATGAACAACTTTACTTGTTTCCTGTAAGCTTGTGTGCTATTGACTGCAAAGGAACAAGCACATAAAACATTGCCTCCTGTAGACTATATATTTGCAGATTTTCTTTACTGATGCATGTCCATTTCATTTCTTTCTGCGCAGGTGTTCCTAAGTATGCTCGTGAAAGCTACATTTTTAGATTTACCATTGTGGCATCGCATTCTTGTTCTTGAGGTTTTGCGGGTAATCATTATTTTCCGTTTTCCTACTTGCACGTGTATGTACGAATTTGTGTCTCAATTTTTTTCAGTTCACATTTCTAAGCTATCTTGTTTATGCCCATTACGTAGGGGTTCTGTGTTGAGGCAAGAACATTACAGACTCTTTTCCAGAATTTTGATATGTAAGGCTACTTAATTCTATTTTTGTTCTTGTGGTGCACTCATTGTTGCATATTAAGGAAATTAATCACTCTGTCTTGTTGTTTCTTCATACTGGCAGTTGTATAAGTTACTTTCCTGGATCATGTTCCTTATGTAATCTGATAGTAACTTTATTCTTTTAAGGCACCCTAAAAATACAAATGTTGTGGAGAGCATGGTCAAAGCGCTTGCTCGAGTTGTTTCTAGCATACAGGTGGGTTTGTATGCAGGTCGCCGAATTCAAAGTTTCTATAGTCTTGATTTACTGGATCTCATAGGCTCTGTGATAATTTCGTTTACTAGTTGGTTTTAGATATGCATATAGTTTTTACTATTTTGTGTAGCAAGAAAGATTTTGGGAACAACTTCAGGAACTATCAGAGGCCTTATTAGCTTAAGAATTGACTATACATCGTAACAGGCGTAAAGACTAGGAACATGGCTAAAATTTCGCATTGGTTTTCTTGAAAGTAGTTTCAGGAGACGAGTGAGGAAAGTCTAGCAGCTGTTGCTGGGATGTTTAGTAGCAAAGCTAAAGGTAGTCAATTATTTTGTTGCTATGACTATTACCTCTTAAGGACCACAAAATTAATATTTCCTCACTGCTGTAGGAATTGAATGGATTCTTGATAATGATGCTTCTAGTGCGGCTGTTCTCGTTGCGAGTGAAGCTCATGCAATAACTTTGGCAATTGAAGGCTTACTTGGAGTTGTTTTTACGGTCGCCACCTTAACAGATGAAGCAGTAGACACTGGGGAGGTAATTGATGCAGGGTTCTCCTCTCTATGCCATATGAATGCTTGGCTAATATTATATCTTTCTAATCTTTGCCTGCTGTTGTCTTGTTTTCCATACTTTCCTTTATTCAAACCACCAGCTTGAATCCCCCAGATATGAGCTTCATCCTTCGTCTGATTATTATACTGGGAAAACCTCACATCTCTGTATTTCGATGATAGACTCATTGTGGCTGACTATACTCGATGCATTTTCCCTTATTTTATCAAGGTATTATAGCTCTTTTGCCAGACTATATATTGATTGTGAAGAGACGAACACTGAGGATTTTTTTGTAATCTAATTGTTTTTGAAGGTCACAAGGTGAGGCAATCGTATTGGAGATACTGAAAGGATATCAAGCATTTACTCAGGTAAATTTAAAACCGGATTCAAAGTTTCCGTATGTGATTTGGATACTAATGTCCGGACGTCTTTGATTTACACCTTTTACATTGATAACGAACCTTATGTTGTCTACCGGTCCAGAAGAATTGATGGGTATCCTCATAACCTTTTCTCAGGCATGTGGCGTTCTTCATGCTGTAGAACCCTTGAACTCTTTTCTTGCATCACTATGTAAATTTACCATCATTTTGCCAACTGATGCGGAAAGGCAAAGGTACCTCGATATTAGATATCATGTCAAAGCTACTTAATCTGTGCTAGCTGGTTAACTTTGGGGGTTTCGTTTGTGATTTCAGCAGCATCGTACAGTCTCCTGTGTCCAAACGTTCTGAAGTACAGGTGGAACAGAAAGATGTCATTGTCCTGACCCCCAAGAATGTTCAGGTATTTAACTTGATTGTCTTTATCCAGTATCTCATTCTTCCGTATATGCACATCGTGAAAGAAAAAAAAAATTCCGTTGCAGATTTTCCATTTTAAGTTGTTTGGTTCAATGTGCTTGGCTGACAAACCTTCTGATTATTGTTCAGGCATTGAGAACACTCTTCAACATCGCTCATAGGTTGCATAACGTGTTGGGCGAATCATGGGTGCTGGTGAGTATTTTGCTTCGAGTATGTTTAATTAACCTATCTCATGATAACGGGAATTCCTAAACAAATA
The DNA here is from genome assembly GCA_016432835.1 of Brassica nigra. Classification (NCBI taxonomy): domain Eukaryota; kingdom Viridiplantae; phylum Streptophyta; class Magnoliopsida; order Brassicales; family Brassicaceae; genus Brassica; species Brassica nigra. The sequence continues at coordinate 4,932,531 of CM028247.1, read as the reverse complement.
CAGGTTCTGGAGACTCTGGCTGCCCTAGATCGAGCAATTCATTCTCCTCATGCAACTACCCAGGTAAATTTGGCAAAACCCTCGTGCAGGATTCTGTCTTTTTGGTTGTATATATAATTTGATATTTATTATAGTTATTAGTTAGTTAAGCATTTATGTTTTCCTCTTATTTGTGATTAGTCTTACGAAGCTTCTAGGGCAATATAACATGATCTTTGACTTGTAGGAGGTCGCAACTGCAGTCCCAAAGCTCACCAGGGAGCCTTCTAGGCAGTACGCTGATTTTAGCATTCTCTCTTCTTTAAATTCTCAAGTAAGCTGTAAGCCAAAACAATTGTCTTTTATAATTTAAGGCCTTGGATTGCTCTGGTTGATATCTTCTGGTTGAGATTTCTATGGCTAGAGCTACTTATCTCTATTTGTTTGGGCTTAGCTGGATTCTGAAATCCTGGTCCTTGACTCTTTGCTTTCATTTTTCAAGCTGTTTGAAAGCTCGGCTCTGATGCATGTGTCTGCTGTTAAATCACTTCTTTCTGCACTCCATATGCTGTCCCATCAATCCATGACAGAAACGTCGGGCAGTGTTTCATCAACTTCAAGTAAAAAAATTGGGAGCATCAGTTTTTCGGTGGACAGAATGATATCTGTTCTCGTAAATAATCTTCACAGTATGTTCTTTAATGGTTTTCTAAGTTCATCTTCAGAGTATAATCTCTCTTTTCCGTGCTGTCGCCTTGTATATTAGTCCAGTGTCTGGATTAATTGTGTGCGTCATTATTGTTTTTCTTCGTACGACAGGAGTGGAACCACTATGGGACCAAGTGGTTGGCCACTTTCTTGAGGTGACGCGGCATTCGTTATCTATATGTTTGCAGGATATCCTGACATTGTTCTGAGATTTACTGACACTTCAACTGCATGTTGCAGCTCGCTGAACATTCAAATCAAAACTTGAGAAATATGGCGCTTGATGCCCTGGATCAATCCATATGTGCTGTCTTAGGCTCAGAGCAATTTGGAGACGATCCGCCCAGATCAAGAGTTACAACCCTAGATGTGAGATCTCTCTTTACTGTCCTTGCTTAAATTCGAGGTTTGTCCATCTCATGCAAAAAGGACCTTGCTTTGATTTGTTCTTCGTTTTTTTGTTCTTCACCCTAGGTAGAATCAAAGTCAACTGAGTTGAAGTCAGTTGAGTGTGCCGTACTATCTTCTCTCAGGGGTCTTTACTTTTCTGCTCAAAAGGCCGATGTTAGAGTTGGTTCATTAAAAATTCTTCTTCGTGTACTGGAGGTATATAACGATATGAACATTCAGAGATCGATATTTGTGTATCTTCAATATCTAACCTTTTGCTCCTGCATAATCTTATCTCATCAGAGATGTGGGGAAAAGCTGTACTATAGCTGGCCTGGCATTCTTGAAATGTTGAGGTGTGTTTCCTGCTCAGTTTCTGGTTTTTTTTCCATGTATTTGAAAGTGAATTTCCCGTTCCATTTATTGATCTGTTTCCTCGTCTATTCTTCTAAGGTCTGTTGCTGATGCATCAGAGAAAGATGTGGCGACCCTTGGGTTCCAGGTTAGTCAAGGATGATTGCCTTGGATTTGATCAAAGTTAGCAGCATTGTATGACCTTAGTCTATCGCTTACTGATGTCTTGTCACTGATACCTTGTTCTTCACAGAGTCTCCGGGTTATTATGAGTGATGGACTTCCTACTCTTCCCGAAGACTGTCTCCATGTGTAAGATTATATCTCAGTTTTTATTACTTTGTTCCTTATTCTACCTGTTGATACTTAGTTGTTAGAGATGTCGACATTTTACTTCGTTTCTATGGGGATAATAGCTAATGATGTTAATATTTTAGGTGCATTGACGTTACTGGAGCTTACAGTGCACAGAAAACTGATTTAAATATAAGTTTAACAGCCATTGGCCTGTTGTGGACTTTGACTGATTTCCTAGCAAAGGGGCTTCACCATGGGTCTCTAGTGGAGAAAGGATCGGGTAAATAACTCTCAAATCCTAGTCTGCAACTATTACCTTTATCGAAACTCTATATAGATATATAGTGAACCGTGCTGTCCCTGCAGGATTCAATAATGTTGACACCTCTCCGCAGCAAACAAATGGTGAGGGTCTGGAAGAGCATATAGTTAGCAAATCCAACAAGCCTGATGATGAGGCTCGAATACACTTAGTAAATCATGAGAAATTGCTGTTTTTAGTCTTTTCCTTAATTCAGAAACTCGTGGATGACGATCGACCAGAGGTAAACGTCATAGACCACCGTTGTCTTTTCAGTGTGATTTTTATTTACTTGAAGTTGGTGCAGCTCTAACTTATTTTCTCATTGCTTTTTCCAGGTAAGGAATTCAGCTGTAAGGACGTTTTTTCAGATTTTGGGAAGTCATGGGAACAAACTTTCTAAAAGCATGTGGGAGGATTGTCTGTGGAACTATATCTTCCCGATGTTGGATGGCGCCTCTCACAAGGTGAGGAAAGTAATTCGATACAGCCATAATAAGAGACTCTTATGACAGGTGAGTTTTCTTTTGTAGGCTGCAACATCATCAAAGGCCGAATGGCAAGGGAAAGAAATAGGTACTCGGGGAGGGAAAGCAGTGCACATGCTCATACATCATAGGTGACAAGGAAATTTCTACGCATGGAAGTTTTTTGCATTGTCCATCTCGCTCTGATAGCCTTTGAAACCTGAATAACTTATTTGTTTTAAAAGTTTACCAGTCTTCCTACTATTTAACCTTGCCATCCACTTTCTGATTTACAGTCGAAATACAGCCCAGAAGCAATGGGATGAAACATTTGTGCTTGTCCTTGGAGGAATAGCCCGCCTCTTCCGTTCCTACTTTCCTCTTCTTGAAAGCTTGCCCAACTTCTGGTCAGGTGAGAAAATTGTGATTTTCCTGGACTGCAATCCTTGTGGTTTATGAAAAACTGAATACGTGGAACCTCTACCGCTGTAGGATGGGAGTCTTTGCTTACTTTTGTTAAGAATAGCATTTTCAATGGAAGTAAAGAGGTATCACTTGCAGCGATAAATTGTCTGCAGACAGCCGTTGTGTCCCACTGTGTCAAGGTAACAGCGCAGCTACTTCAAATATCTACGAGCTACTATCGAGTCTGTCATATCCATGTTCCACTTTTTTAACTTAACTTTTTGTATGAATTAGGGAAACTTGCAACTCCGATATCTTAATTCGGTCATGGATGTGTATGAGCTTGTCTTCCAGAAGTCTTCAAGTTACACAGGTGACACAGCAACCAAGGTGAAACAAGAAATTCTGCATGGTTTAGGTAATTCTTCTTTCTCAATGAATTCTCTGCATTTATGTAGTCTTTTCCTTTGACCTCGATGGAGAAAAGGCTGAAACAAAGGTGTCCGTAACCCGAGGATCCTACTATTTCCTTTTTCATATTTTTCCAATGTTTTTGCCAGGTGAATTATATGTGCAATCACTGAAGATGTTTGATGATAAAATGTACATGCAATTGTTGGGAATTGTAGATTTGGCTATAAAGCAGGCCATTATAAGTAGCGAAAATTTTGAAACTGAATTTGTAAGTCTGTTCTCCCTCATCTATTCTTTACTTTCTTCCTTTTAAGTACTCAGTTTCAAATTTGGCATTCTACGTCCACCTTATGCGTATTATATTTGATGATTTCAAGGGACATGTCCCCCCTGTACTACGTCATGTCTTGGAGATCTTGCCCTCTTTGGGTCCTCCTGATCACCTTTCATCAATGTGGCTAATCCTGCTAAGAGAGTTTTTGGACTATCTTCCACGGGTTGATTCTGCTCTGCCAAATGAGGAAGGTGAGATTAAGCAAAGCACCACAGGTCACCGTGCAAGTAAGTACTTGATGTTATGTTACCCGTAACAGTTGTTAATGCTGATGTTCATTTATCATTTTGACCCCAGGCAGTGAAGTATCGGAACACAAAGCTGATGTTTTGTCTGATAAAACAATTCCAACCACAAGAATTACGAGTAATATGTTTGCAGAAAAGCTGATCCCTGCTTTAATAGAGCTTCTCCTTCAGGCTCCTGCAGTTGAAAAGTATATCCTGTTTCCGGAAATCATCCAGAACCTGAGAAGGTAAACCCAACTCTCATTATATACCGTAATTGGGCTGATGTGGTTGTTCTTCTCAACTCAATGGTCTCATAACATAAGTTTCAAAACAGAAGCACAGGTTATTTGGTTAATCTGTTAGCATGTGCGGTCAAACCGAAACCCCTCCTTTCTCTCTCGAGTTCCACGTCCTTTCCTAGAATTGCAAAAAAAAAAAAAAAAATTCCTGACGTTTTGTAGAGTCCTTGAGTTACAATATCTAATTAATATCTCCAAGTTGCGTCGAGGATAAGTGCGTACAATCCTAATTATAAGATCCTTTTGTCTTTCAGGTGCATGATGACAAGACGAGACAATCCAGATGGTTCACTCTGGAAGGTAGCAGCTGAAGGCTTCAACCGTTTACTTGTTGAAGATGTTAAGATATGTTCTGCGGGTGGTGACACAGACCTGAAAATTAGCAAAACTGCTCGAATGCGCATTTGGAAAGAAATTGGAGATGTGTACGAGATATTCCTTGTTGGTTATTGTGGACGTGCACTTTCATCAAATTCTCTCCCTGCAGCAGCGCTCAAGTCCAATGAGACCCTTGAGATGGCCTTGTTAGATGGTCTTGGTGATATTATTCTTAAGTCGACTGTTGATGCACCTCGAGAAGTGAGCAGCGTTGGTTTCATGTAATATGTTGTCTATTAATCTTTGATTCTTAATATGATTTTTCCGTATCTTGAATCAACAGGTCTTGGAGCGGCTTGTTTTAACCCTAGACCGCTGTGCATCACGTACATGCTCGTTGCCTATTGAAACTGTTGAGCTGATGCCTGCCCACTGTAGCAGATTCTCCTTGACATGCTTACAAAAGTTGTTTTCCTTGAGCAGGTAATCTTACATTGAGCATTTCCTGGATCATTAGCCTATTCCTTTGGTTTTTTGCTTGCGTCTTTTGCAAAGACGCTGCATTTCCTACTTCGTAATGTGATGTCTCTTGCTCCTCCTGAGAGTCCCTCCTCGACTTTTACTTGCATATTTTGCAACAAACACATAATAATATGCATATACTTGTACGTTATTTGCTTATACATATCATAGTGGAAGAAGGAGTACTCATTCCTACTCCACGTTTAACATACTGACATCGATAACTTTATTGTTTCAGCTCTGAAACGGAGACCTGGCATTCAACAAGAGCAGAAGTGAGCAGGATCTCAATCACCACGCTAATGGAAAGATGTGAATTCATTTTGAGTAGATTTTTAGTCGACGAAAATAACCTTGGTATGGGTCTCCATTTTCTTATGAACCGTTCTATGCTTGCCATTCTATAATCTGTGGTTTTCTTTTGGCAGGCAACCGTCCAATCCCAACTGCTAGACTTGAAGAGATTATCTTTGCCCTTCAAGAACTTGATCGCCTCACCATTCACCCCGAGTCTGCTTCGGTTCTTCAATTGCGACCCTCTCTGAAAACCATACTACAAGAAGATAACCGCGTTTCCCGTGCACACCTACTTGTCCTTTTCCCCTCACTGTGCGAGATTGTGTTATCAAGGTAATATCACTTCTTCAACTCGAAACACACCCTTAAAAGGGTGAAAAAATCTCTCTATGGTCCCTAAAAATCGGTAATCAACTCATCAAGTTAGAAAGGGAAGAGAATATGTAACAAAAACATACTAGACCTTATCATATTTTGATTCTGAGAGTTCTGTTTTGGCCAGGGAAACGCCGGTGAGAGAGCTGGTGCAAGTTTTATTACGAGCAGTTGCGACGGAGCTAGGTCTGAAAAAGGTTAGCATATCCAGTTGATGGCAACACATGGCAATGTTTCCCAGAAGATTTGAGCTTTAAACTTTTTCTTATAGGTTCTTTAGAAGTTTTGGTTGTATACCGCTTAGGTTGTATTTTTTTTTCCTAGCTTGTGCTGATTTATTGTGTACTGTTTTATCTCGATTCGCTCATGGCACTGTTCATCACTCTTTCCCACTGAGGATACAGTGCGCCATTCTCCGATAATTTATGTTGGTCCTGAAGAAAGTGTTTTGTTCGACTTTGATCGTTGAAACTGGTCTGAACCAGTCGAGCCTCTTCCATATTGCTGGTCTTTTATAGTTTTACTTGATCCCTTTTTGCCATGTTTATTTAACTCATGTAGTATGTATTCATTCTGATCTTCTTGGTTATTCATTGAACTACAATGTAGCTGACGTCTGTTTCAAGTAGGTACAGGAAGAAAAAAAAGCTTGAAAATCTTATTATATACACACATATATGTCAGTTTATATGCTCGAGTTCTCAATACATTACATAGGTCCCAAGAAAGAAGAATTGTATCACTTGGATTGATTAATCCGAGCAGCTGCAGCAACAGAGGCGGCCACTCCGGTTGGGTAAGTAGTGAGATGTGGATCGTTCCTCATCTCTGCGCCTGTCACTCCCTCCGCGTCTTTCCTCGTTGCTGGTTTGTCCGACGGTAATTTACCCCTCGCTCCCTTTCAAAACCAAAGTGCCCCCCAAAAAGACTATCGTTAGAAACTACACACAATTCATCAGAGACGTTGGGATGCTAGCATTTTACTCACAGTGAGAACATCAGCAAGCGTAGTCTTCTCTTCATCGGAATTCGCTCGGGCGTTAAGAGTGGCAGCTGATTGAGCAGAAGCAGCAACACCCCCGGGCATGATGTTGGTCCGTCCGGTGGCTCTAACCTCAGCCGCTTGTATGGCAGCTGCGTCACTCCACTCCACCGGCTTATTCCCTGCTGTAAGAACCGCTGCCTCTAGAGCCTCTCCTATCGTAATGGTTCCTTCCGATGCCGGAGGAGGATTAGCCACCACATTGTTCTGGTTTACTTCTCCCTCCGCCTACAAATTTAAGGTTTATGTTTTGATAGTCTCTTACATATGTTGAATGTAACAAGTATAATTCATAGGATAGTATATGGACCTGTGCACCGGAGGCCTCGCCGACAACACCTTTATCTTTTACCTCCGCCGCGTCATTGCCTCCCTGCGTCGCCGGAATCTTTTCGGCATCTTCTTTTATGTCAGAAGTAATAGGTTTCTCTACCTGATCTTCGCTCATTTCTATTTTACTTTCTAGGGTCTTTTCTTTTGTTCCACGCAATAAATATATATTTGTAATGTTTGGAACCTATTCAGTTTCTGCATGAGCCATTCAATCCCTGTGGCTTTGCTTTACACAACAAGAACAAAGGTTCCCCTCGACTTTCTCCTTCTCAACTTTCCCTCCTAAATTCCAGCCAATACAAAAGCTCACATATGTACATGTATAAGCTTTTGCATAACATCTGGTTCGGTTTAGCATTTAAATACTATCTATCCGGTTTAGCTTACTCGATCAATCGGTTAGGGTCTTTAATTCGTTTTAGGACTTCTTCAGCTTCGGTTCATCGACGACACTGAAATCGTGAAGAAGTTCTTCCTTTACTCGCCGGCGCATAGACATCACTGCGAAGCTGTTTCCATCTAACGGGTCCTTCCCTCTCTATTTTAGATCTCAAAATGTCCTTCCCTGATCAAAAGTTCACGACTTTGAGTTTTTCAAATTCAATCAGTGCTTGCTTTCTCTCTCTGATGATTGATCAATAGGGAGAAGTTGAAGGAAGGAGAATGGATTCGAAACCCAGTGGGCCAGCTGCGTTGACGGCGGAGGAAGAAGCCGTTCTGAAGGAAGGAATCGGTTTGGAACTTTCACAGTGGACCGCCATGAAAGCCGCAGTCGATAACGGTTGGGGAGGCCGAGACTCTCATGAGAAAGCCCAACGCACGTTTTCCAACGTTGTCGATTACTTCATCCATCTTAAAGGTTTCACCTTTTCTTTCTGGGCTTTTTCATTCACGACCAAAGATTGTGGCTTTATGATCGTTTCATGCAATGCTTCTTGTAGATCCGACGAATGGGTTTGATGGTTTAGCTGATATTCTGGAGAATGGTCTTTATGAGCTTAATACTGTAGCTGATGATGGAAGTCTCGAAGAAGTATACTCTTTTTGGATTTTTCAATGATAATTTTATTGATTTTCTTGGGGGTGCTGATAGTGTTTTCCTTCGTGATGCATCTAAAAGGTGACAGAGACGTTACTAGATTGGTATTATGAGTGCCTTGAAGGTGATTACCGAAGGCTTGAGAAACTGAGGGCTACTAGTTCTCAGAGGAGTGCAAGTGTTGTCAAGGTTTGTCTTCTTAAACCCTTTTTTTAGTATTTGATGTCTGTTTGATTTAACATTACTTACAGTTACAGAGGTTTATTTAGTACGTTGTGAGGTTATTTCAAATTTTAATACATTGTTTTGGTTCGTCGAAATCCAAGTGTTAGAATTGAGACCCTTTTGTGGTACTGTAGGTTTCAAACGGTAACGATGAGGAAAGCGATGATGATGAACAAAGCGAGGAGGATACAAACGTGAACGAGGATCAAAGCACAGACATGATGGTGGATGCATCTGAGCAGAAACCAGAAGCCATGCCTGTTGATGAACCAAAAGCCGATGATGGCTGGACCACGGTGCCATGTAGAAAAAACAAGGGCAAGAGAAGAAACTAGACGGTATTAGGTTCCAATGGTGTTGTGTAATGCTTAGCAGTTTTGGTTGTTTTCACACTGAACACACGTTTGTTAACGAAATAACAAGGTTGCCGTATTATTTTTAATCACATAGTAATCTGATTTAGGTTCTCATTCAATCGGCAAATTCTCTGCTTCATATCTGACAGAATCAAACAGTTTAGTCGATAAATAACGTTCTCCTCCACTGGCAAAAATCACCTGCAAAAACCAGTCGACAACCTGCGTTCAACTGAAAAGCTTATGGAGTTATGGGTGATTGGTGAGTCAAAGACAAAGCCTTACTTACCACAATGAGTTTCCCTGCGTTCTCTGGACGCTTTGCAACCTTTAACGCAGCAGCTGCGGTGGCTCCAGAGGATATTCCCACCTGCCAGATTATATCCCTGATCACAAACTCCATTGTTTCATAGTTTATTGCGTTAACCGAACGTACCAACAATCCCTCCTTGAGAGCAATAAGCTTGGCTGTTTCAATGGCTTCCTCACCTGTCACCTGAACCAAAAAGACTGCAGGTCTAAGAAACATTGTTTCACGATTCAAGGAAGTAGATAAAACCTCAGCTACTTACTTGAATGATTTCATCAACAATGTTTAAATCCAAATTGGTTGGGATGATACCAGCACCAATTCCCTGAATCAAATGTGGACCTATCAAATATGAAACCAAGTATTACTATTATGATGTCTAGAGACAATCAAGAACTTGGACGAGAGAGTTATGTTTATAGGCTCACCTGGTTCTCCTCCACTGAGTACCGGACTTTCTGTAGGTTCCACGGCACAAACCTGTTGATCAAGATTATATACTTTTTCTTGAAAACTATAATCTTCAAGAACTAGTGAAGCTTTTGTACCTTAATGTCTTTATTCATCTCCTTGAGGAACTTCCCTACTCCACTAACCGTTCCACCAGTTCCAACACCAGCAACGAAAATATCTAATTTCCCTGCTGAATCTCTCCATATCTCCGGACCAGTGGTTCGGTAATGGATCTACAAGAAACATATCATGAAAGAGAGACTCAAAGAACATAGACTTTGATGCATGATATTATATATCAACCTCAGGGTTTGCAGGATTTTCAAACTGTTGCGGAACAAAACCACCTGGAGTTTTGCTTAACATCTCTTCAGTTTTCTTCAGCATTCCTTTAAGGCCTATGCTCCTATCCGTGAGATGAAGCTCTGCACCTAATGCTCTTACAATGATTCTCCTCTCTAAGCTCATCGATGACGACATCAATATAATCACTTTATAGCCTCTTGCAGCACCAATGCAGGCTAAACCGATACCGGTGTTACCAGCTGTTGGCTCAATCAATGTACTCTAGTAAACCAAGAAAAAAAAAAAATTTCATTCCAAGAAGAAATAAACTATATATATGGTAACTCTTGAAAGTTGTTTCAATCAAACCTCTCCAGGAGTAATCAATCCTTTGTCTTCTGCATCTTTGATCATACTATAAGCGATTCTGTCTTTTATGCTAGAGCAAGGCTCCATCATCTCAAGCTTGGCCGCTATACGGGCCACGCAACCGTCAGCAATTTTGTTCAGATACACCATTGGTGTGTTACCAATTAACTGTACAAAATATGAAAATAGAGCAGTGTCTTGTTAGACATGTTCTTTATTTCAAGAAACAGCAGATTGATTCATTCAAAAAAAAAACATATTTTAGGGAGTTTTTACTTCAGTCACATCGTTCTTGATCAAGCAACGATCTTCCATGTTGGTCACTCTTTGAAACTCCTGCAGATATAATCTGAGATTTCAAAGAATTAGACACACAATCCTCAAAATAGTCAACAGCTACTAACTGAAAGTAGCAGGAACAGAGCAGAGTTACATAATGTTTTTATGGATAAACCAGAAAGAACCTTTGAAAAAGAAGTCCTGCCTTTAAAGATTGAACGAAAGTATCAGTGAGGCAATGAAGAAGAAGAAGCATGAACCGATGAGTCTCTAAATAAGCATCAGACTCTATATATACACAGATTGATACTGTACAAAGATTAGTATAGAGTGGTTGTATACTACAGTACAATAATATGTGTAATATATGGTTGAAAATACTTTTTTATGCGATTTTCATATGTGGACCTGTGACGAACTGTACGATGTTTGAAGTAGTTTGTGTCATTTTGCAAAGCGAGCGGAAAATGATAACATCGAGTTGGTGTCATGTTGCGCAGTGTGAACATAACATCTATTTGTTTAATGTGAAGATAACATCAAACACTAATTTAAAAGCTTTCAAAGGTTATATGATCTTGTCTCTCAATTAAATTACTAATCTTATGTATAAGAAGACGAGGCATTATTAGCCATACGGCCCTTCTCAACATATAATATACACATAAATTTATAGATGATCATCAAATAAAATATAACAAAGAGTTCCACAAGCAACTGCAACATATATCAAATTCCAAAGAACATGTGTTGAAAATGTTCATTTAGATAAACATCACACATAAATTATTTGCTTGTTTTGTTAATAAAAATAGCTAAAGGAGTTTTGGTTTTTTATTGAACTAGGGACAACCAAAAACTATATACTCTAATATAACTATCATACAAAGGCTATGCACAACCCCCACTACGATTCACCACTAATGGACAAAATTAAAAGAAAAAAGATTTCAATCAAGAAAAAATTAAAAACTAAAAAACCTAGAAAGATTTCAGCACCATCAGAAATCTACTACTCAGTATTATTAGTGTATAGCTTACTTACTATACGTCACCAGTCACCACCATATCACAACACATATTCATCTTGCTAGATCTTACAAGAACCCATTACAGTCTTCCTTATGTCATCATCCTCCACTTGGCATTGTCTTTAACTCATTTACAGTGGCTCTAATCTGCTCTTGAACCAACTCTAATCTCCTCGAGTACACTTCCAACTCAAGAATCTGCTGTCTCCTCCACCGTTCGTCCCCTCCTCCTCCTCCTCCTCCTCCACCAAACCCTAGTGGATTCACCGACGGCATTAGCATTGGGCTTAATACACCCATAGCACGAGCACCACCACCTCCTGGATATCCTCCTACCGCAGCCATCATCATCCCCGTTGCACCATTCATCATCTCTTTAACCAAGGGCGATACACAACTCTTCACCGTCTCTTCTATCAATCCCCTTAGATCCCTTCCATCACTGAGTTCACCAAAGGCAGACATATTCTCGTTGAGGTTAACATTTGGCACTAGCCCATCAGACAAAGCAACATGCTTGTCTTCATCTATCTTCCCTATCCTCGATCGTGGTCGTTTTCTACTCACTGCCACTTTCTTCTCCAACACGTTTTCAGAATCAACATCCACGTGTGCATTACCATTAATGTTAGTTTCCTCGAACTCCGTCACACTGTTATCTTCGAACCCTATGATCTTCCCTGTTTGGTTCCAGATCTTCCTAGAGATATCGAAAGTGGCTTGATCATGAGCGCTTTTGAATACTACCTCTTTACCGGAACCGAACTTGCTCATCACGTTACGGTACTTCTTCTTCAGCCTCCGTAGCTTCTCCACAAGCTGGTTCTTGTTGAACTCGAGCTGGAGCTTCGACTTGATCTGCTCGTAAAACGGCGCCGTGTCGGGAGGATGATGCGAGCTGCCGCCGCCGCCGCGGTGGGTCGTGATGTAGTCGAGGAACCCGCGGAGGAGCTCTATCTCGTCCTCGTCGGTCCACAGCCTCTGGAAAAGGCGTCTCGAGTCGTCGATCGGCGGTGGTGGTCTGAGATGGACGATCTCCGTCGTCGGACGGTGCCATTTCGGATCGGAGTCGACGGGGATGGCCGCGACGGGTACGGCGGATCCGGAAGGAAGAGCGACGGTGACGGTGGCCGTGGCGGAGACCAGCGGAGAATTCAGATCTTCTTCGTATTCGTGATCGTCTTCGTCGGGCGCGTTTGGCTCAGGCATAACAGCTTCTTCGTCTGAATCAGTCTCTCCTCTTCCGCCGCCACCGGCGCTGCCGTCTTCATCCAGCTCAGGCGATTCGACAGAGAAGACAGCTTCACGCTCGTCCGATGCCATCTCCACAAAATCACAAACACTCACGCAAAGTGGAAGCTCGAATCGTCGTAGGAGCTCAGAGATCGAATCAGGACAGAGAGACAAGAACCAGATCCAAATAGAATTGGATTCACGAGGATTGATACGCTTCTGTGTGTTTTGGGTGGTAAGGCATGAGAATCTGCGACACTAGCAAGGGTAGTTTCGGTATTTACTAATTATTATGACCTGGTGATTTGCAGGCATAAGTGGTGCAGACTCGTTCACATGTTTGGTTGTTGCAGTTTAGTTGAAGTCTGCTCCTGTCTGAAAAGTCAAAAAGTCAACCACAGCTCACAGAATCGCGATACAGAAACGCGTTCCTCAATCGCGATTCTGTGTATTAGCGTTCACATAACGTCTTTACCTGTTTGTTCAACGATAAATGAATAACAGAAAATAGGAAACTCGATTTGATAAGTGTAAATATTTCGAGAGAATGATGTATTTACCAGTTCGATTCAAATGGAGAAAAGGAAACAATTCAAGTCAACAATAACCGAAACTGAGAATTTTTTTTCTTTTTGAAATTAACAATTCGAAACAGAGATTTATTTGGTTAAAGCAAAGTTCACTTCTTCTTGTGATTGCCATCATGAGGAAGGAGGAGAAGGATGTGCTGAAGGAGGAGAAGAGCTTTCAGTATAAACGGAACTTCTCCTTAGTGTTCTGGAACACTTGTTCAGCAATCGCAGCTCCATTCCCGTCTGCTTTCTTGATCTCCAGGTTAGATTTCTGGTAAACGCCCGTGCCTCGCAGAGCATCAGCTATGAAGTCATCAAACCCGATCGCTATGGCTGCTTCAGCTTTCGCTCCGTATACCAATCTCTGTTCACGAGCCACTCATCAATGATAAAATGAAAGAGATAACGAAAGATGGGGTTCGTGTTTCCTATATTTTCTTTTACCTTGAGTCTGGAGAGATGAATGGCTCCGAAGCACATGGGACAAGGCTCACAGGATGCGTAAATCTCGCACTCTGATAGCTCGATTTGATTAAGTTTCTTGCATGCCTGCGTGTTCCCACAAATGGATACATATCACTGTTAGAAACAAGCAATGTAACAAGACTCCATAGCAAAGCGAGTGCAAACAGATTTAGTCATGGAATACTCTGCTTTTACCTCTCTAATGGCAGTGACTTCGGCATGTGCAGTCGGGTCAGTGTATTTCAGAACCATATTGTGGCAGCTAGCGACGACCTCGTTCTTATGAACAATAACAGCACCAAAAGGGCCACCATCACCACAGTCAACTCCTTTGTAAGCTTCTTCAACAGCTTGCGTCAGGAACTTGTGGTCACTGTCTTGCACAGCTGATCAAAAACACCATGATACAATATTCAACTAACTAAGAATGTAGCATAAAACAGAGATAAACTATGACAAGGGGTAAAATACTCATGTGAGTGAACTAGAGGGATGTAAGTAATGGGATTAAGTTTGTATACCTTGTTGGTGACCGGCAAATGCAGCAGCGACGGAGATGGTTCCGTCTTTTGCTTCCACTACACAAATTCAATAAGAGAGGCATCAGATTCAAAAACCCGCAGAGCTTGTGTTGTACGGACAATTGCAGACATTGATCAAAGAACAGCTCATCATGCTTTACTCACAGTACAAGTTAGCAGAGAAAAGAGACATACAACACCACTACTTGCGATACAAGAAAACATAGCTTCACGCAACAAAGATGATGAAAAACTAGTGGCTAATCTAAGAGCCAAAAATAATCAAAACTCGAAGGAAGATCTGAAAAAAAAAATTACGCAAATCAGGATGAATCAAACCGTAAAATTCTACATCTGCATGTGATAAATTATAGACCGAATCGATGGTAAATTTCTAGATTCCCTATCTAAATCTGGGAAGCACATAAAAACAGATTCAACGATGAAGCAGCTTTTTGAAAAGAATCCAAAATCGCAGGAGAGAATCGATTCAACAAGACGATCGATTCGGTTTGTACTAATCCAAATCCAAATCCAAACAGCAAATCACGCGCAACGGAAAAATAGGATAAAACTAATATTTCGATCTCGATCGATTCCAGGGACAATCGTTCAACGGTGAGCATAATGCGCAAGGAGTAGAGAATGAATTTTACCTTTAGCTTCTTCCATGACTGAGGGAGAAGAATTTGAGGGATGAGGATTCTAGGGGAGAAATCGAAGAAGAGGCGATTGTGTGGTGGGTGAAGGTTGAAGAAGAGGTGACTGCCAATTGATGTGCTTTTATAGACAATAATCAGAGAGAAGGATAGAGACGAACTTAAGAAGCAATTGTGATGTGTGTGTGATATAGAAGAGAGAGAGAGAGTCTATGAGATGATTTGGAAAGTGCATCTGCTATGAAGAAAAAAAACAAAAAAAACGGGTTAATTAAAACAAAAGTTTCCTTAATTACCATATTTGATATATACATTAGTTTGGGTAACTCTGCATTCTAATTATTGTTATGAGATTTTCAGAATTAAGTTTCCTTATATATCCATGTTTCCATAAGATTGCATTGGGAAACATTTTTTTTTAAACAAGAGTTACAAGAAAAGCTCATTGTTAACCACTCCACTGATTGTTTTACATTTACTTTTGTTAACATTCACCAAATGAAACACATCAAAATATTACTTTAAATACTAGCTTCTAATGGGGGTATATACTTGTCTTTTTATATAAACATAAAGAATAGCTGAAAAATGGGACAATAATAGAACCGGGGGATAAGTCAAATGACTCAAATACACGAATTAAGGATGAGGACGCCGGTGCACGTTATCATTTTCGTTGATAAGATTCATCTTCCATACAATGTATATGCCAGGATAATGAGCCGTAGTCTGTGTACATGTTCAGGATTCATCGATTATCCGGTTCAGCTTGGTTTTCTTTTGGATTATATTAAGTCTATAACTTTACTCTTTGTTTTCGAAAGCTGACATTCTTTTAAAACCAACTTTTACTCTTTGTTTGGCCACAAAGACTCCTTGTGCTAATATATATTGACATTTGAATAATAGGGGATATTAACAGTGGGTACCTCAGCAAAAATATTGTAAACTCACAACCATGATCATGTGAAAATGATTTAAAAAAAAAAATTGACATCAAACGGTCATGACGATTCTATTATAATAGATGAAATACATGTAATTATTTGTTATGTCGTTACTTAACATGCGAGCTCTTATTTGTTATGCTTTCGATTATTGAAAAAGAGATGATGCAAGACGTAACCACATGTGAGTTAGTTAAACAAATAACGGAATATATAAATTGGAATTGGTTCTTCTTACCCGTCTTTTTTGACCTTCACATGGAAACGCATCGATGGTCTTTTTTTAATAAATATTAGAAGTAAATAATTTAACTTTTCTAGTAGGTGAATTTCTTTCTCTTTTCCGGACAGATAATAACCGAACTACATTTAAAAGAAGCTGTTTTTTTTCTTGTCAAGATTTAAAAGAGGCTGTTAATAGGTTCTTTTTTGGTAAAAGAAACTGTTATACGTTACCATGGAATATGTCAAATCTGGATGGTGGAAAATAACTTTCCTAGAAATTTATAAGAACACGTTTCACAAAACAAATAAAGGAGCAACTTTGTTTTTATTTTTATTTTTGGTCCTTTAGTGATCAAATATTTACGCAACCAAATAAAATCAATTATACAGCATCTCAAGCATATACATTCTCGCGTATACGTCTTCAACTCTTTCCCCAATCTTGCCTCCCTTTTTAAAAAGATAATGGACTTATAAAGAAAGTGCCTGACAAAATATTTAACATTTTTATCAAAATATATAACACTGCTTTTCTTTTTCGTATCGAACATATAATGTAGACCTACTAATCTTCCGAGTCAATAAAACAAAGGAGATTTATAAAAAGAAAAAGAGGAGTCAAGATTAGGAAATGAAGTTGCGTCATTTTCTATCAGATTATATAAAATTGTGGGTCAACAACCCTAACGTATTTAACACATGCCAAATTTCAGCTTAATAAATTAGTATAGAGATAAGAATCCTTTTTTTTAATCAAAAGAGATAAGAATCCTATGAAAGAAAAGCAATGATAAATTTTCAGCGATAAATTCTCTGTAGTTTTAAAAGTTTTTTCGTAAAAATTAAGAAAGTACAAAATTTTATGTAATTTATCTTGATTGCATTAAAATAGTATTAAATAAAACTAGTTCAACTAATTTTAGAAAGATATATTATTTTGTTATTGGTCACAGATTTCAAAAGATATTAAATTTTATCTAAATTAATATAATTATCATTTATTTTGAAATAAAATAAAAATCCATAAAAACCACTTATATTGATATGGAGGGAGAATATTATTGCACTCTTTCAGCGATACATGATACAACTGTAACAAAGCAGAAGATGGCTCTTCACTTTCAACCTATTTATAAACCGCTTGAAGCCGGAGCACTTACTTGCCCTATGACTGACACTTCAACAAGTCATACTACATCATGAAGATGATGTTGCAGGCTCCCAACAATGGTGTCACATTATTTTATCATTTGTCTATGATATTTTCAAGCCAGCTAGTCTAATATGTAGTAACCAGCTGATGTTGTATACGCAAGGAAGTAAACACACTAACGATTTGGCTAGTCTGATAAGAACACACAGACAACAAATTACGAACAAAACCCTGTCGAGCTGGTGATAATTAAAAGTGGAAATATTATTAAGTGCTTTAATCTTATAACATCATATATCTAATATCTTTGCCTGGAATGCAACTCTATGTTGGAAACTGAAGTCAGAAAAACGCAATCGAAGTTAAAATCAACATGGCTCAAATAACGCTGGTGTCGTTATCAAAAGATTTTGAAGAGGAAGCAAAAGGAGAAGATGTTTAAAAATAAAATGTATTCAACAAAATCTTAGCACATGGTTCTCTCTAACGCTCAAAGCATAATCCAAACAAAGAAAGAGTGTGACAATGAGAAGCAAACATGACCATAAATAAGGGGTGATGCAGAACAAAACCCATAACGATCCTGCGTTCTTCAACAACTCCTCACTTCTTCTTGGGGTCACCAGCCTTGGTCTACACACACACACAAAAAAGCATTTAATAAAACAGAGCCAAAAAAAAACAAACAACTGCAATTGTAGGTTAGAGAGTTAGGTTACGTCTCACCTTCTTAACACCACGGATTTTCTTGGCTCTGTTCTTCCTCTCCTTAATCTGTTTCCTTGATTTCTCAATCTTGGTGTCAAGTCCGTTCTGTCAATCACAACAGAAAACATGTTAGCATGACAGTAAAGAGCCTTCGACACCACCACCATCATAGCAGAGCACGCAAAATCAAAGCGCTAAGAGTATAGGTGGACTAAAAACAACACCGAGAGTTTAACTACGTAGTAGGCATTTTACAATGCTATGAAACAGGTGAGAGAGGGAAATAGGACATACCCTGATCAGCCTGTACTTGGGCTCGAACTTCTTGGCACTCTCGACATTGTCGTAGATCAAACCAAATCCAGAAGATTTACCACCTCCAAAGTGGGTTCTGAATTTGAAAACAAAGATAGCATTTGGGTCCTTAACCTCGTACATCCTTGCCAACTTCTCCTTGAGCTCAGCCTTCACAAAAAACATTACAATCAAACAAAACAACAATCAGAATCTCACTGAACATTGCAAAGCTAGAAAGGTAATTAGACACGACAATGAAGGTGTAAAGATCATACCTTTGAGACATTAGCTCTTCCTGGGTGAAGAACATCAATAACCTACATTCATAAGCCACCGCCACTAATCAGTTACATAAGATCTACTTCCTCACTTCAAATCTTTCAGGGTGAATCAGAATCCTATGAATATGCTGAATCTAAGATTCTCTATCTCCTTATAGTTTTTGTATCATCATTTCATAGAAGACAGATGAAAGGATTGAAACTCACAAACTGCTTCCTGGAGAGAAGCCTGTTGGTCATGAACTTCCTGGTCCTGATTGTGACTGCTTTCTCCGACATGGCTGCTGCGATTCCTCAGAGATCAGACTGAGCTCTCCGGTTGTGAAAGTCGACGAGTTTTTCTCTCACGCTGCAGCCTTTGAAGAAAGAGAAGAGACCGTCGAAAACCCTAGCTGGTTATATATGGCCCTCGCTTTCACGTTTTTAGGGTTTCTTTTCTTACTGGTTATTGATTAATGGGCCAGATTTTTTAGCTGAAAGCCCAATGGGCCTAAACAGTAATATGCTGTCCTCACCAGATTTTATACAACTATGCTGTCCTCAACAGATTTTAAGGGATTATATAGCCTTAGGAGTTAGGAGTGTATAAATTATAAAATTTATAAAATCTTTAAATTATAGTTTCTTATTTATTTAGGTGATTATTATAAATTTATATAAAACATTTAAAATATATTTATAAAATTTTCATTTCCACATATTAGTTCTTATAAATAAGTATTGTATATATATATATATATATATATATATATATATATATATATATATATATATATATATATATATAAACATTTGTATTATCGTTGTTTAGCAAATTAGTACATAAAAACTTATTAATAGTAGTCAACTATTAATTAAACCACTTAGCTAAATGAATATCTAAAAATATATAATTTTGTAATGATAAATCAAAAATGTCTTTTTGCTTCTTTTTCTAAATTGAAAATCAGAAACAAACTGAAGGTATGAATGGTAACCAGGAAACGACTAGGAATAATGAATTCCCTAACATTCCTCAAAAAAAAATCATCATTCACAAGGAATAAGTTTTTTTTCTATTTTCCTCTTATTCCTTTTTTTGTAGAGAATTAAAAAACAAAAATATTTTTTGTTAAATTTAAAAAAGAACAACCATTCTTTTTTACTATTTTATTCCTTTACATTCATTTCATATTCGTTCTCTTTGTTTCCAGAATGGTCACCAGTGAGACCCTGATTTATGACAATCACGGGCTTAATGAACTATAGTTAAATAATATTTTTGGTTTATCAACATTACTGTAAATAAATTCTACACATACTAACAAAAGACAGCGAAAATGTCTTCTTCTTTTTTCTCCATGGGAGTAAAGCTTTACGAAAGCTCATTATTTCCTCAGGAACAACATAAATAGTTAGTTACTTGACCTACAAGAAAACGCCTCTTCTTCGTCAGAGTGGTTTACACCCGTAGTGATCTCCTCAAAACGTCCATGCTTCTCTCCACACATATTTCTACAACACTGCCTCACGTTGAAGTCTCTAGCTGAGCGGTTCGAGGCGCAGTGGCAAAAGCTGCTCTCAAGCCCTAGGCCTGATCTCCAATCAGGAACCAGAGAAGCAATCTCTCCATCGATCATGTTAGCTATCTTTGTCGCATCACGGTCGTCCATCTCCAGCTCTTCCACCATCTCTCTTGCAACGCTAATTGCCGTGTCGCTTTCTATGTCAAACGGGAAGTATATGTTCCTCACAAGCCCTGCAATGAGAGGATAACTGTTTATAGTCTGAAACACGGAACTTCTAGAACCAAAAAAAAAAGGTCGTCTGATCACAAACCTTCCTTGTCGGCGATTCTGAGTCTCAGAAACAGTCCATCACCGTTGTCTCTTCTCTTACCTTTTATACTTATGTGAACATTTTCAAACTTGTTATCATACTCTTCTGCTTCTTCATGATCATCATCGTTTTGAAACTCAAACACCTCTATTCCGTGTGACTCAACCGTCTCATCTCCATTGTAATAATCCCATTGGTTTCGATCATTGTGGCTGTAGTAATCGTTTGAGTAGTGAAGATGATCAAAAGTGGACTCACCTTCATCGGTACAAAGAAAATGGTCGTCTAGTAGTTCACGAGCTGAGAGCCTAAGTGATGCACTGGCCAAGCACTTCTCTATAAAGCCTCTAACCTCACCGTCCTTCACCTTGTCTAATGAGTCTGGTTTCTTGCCCTGAAACATAACTCAACAAGTCTTAAAAACTCAAAACTCAAATCTTGTAATAAAAGAAGCTTGATGAGTCTCACCGATATAACTCTCTTGTAGATCTGAGCAGGGTGAGTACACTCACTGTACGGGTAATCAAACGTTACCATTTCCAAAACGCACATCCCAAACGAGTAGATATCGACTAGTTCGTTATATTCTTCTTCATAGACTTCAGGAGCCATGAACTCTGGTGTCCCTAAGAGGGCAAAACTTTCAGCATCACAATCTAATTATGAGCTTAGAAAAGCAAATGCAGAGGACATATTGCAGTACCAACACAATGAGCAGCGTGCGAGTTTTGTAACATAGCAGCAAGACCAAGATCTCCAATCTTGACTTCTCCTTGGTTCCCATTAACAAAAATGTTGTCACACTTGAGATCTCTGTGAATCACAGGAGGGTCATGTGTATGTAAATAGTTCAAGCCTCTTAAGATCTGTCTACACCAATGCTTCACTGCTCTTATGTTCACTCTCTTGTGCTTTAGCCTATACCTGTTATTCCACCAGATTTAATGAACCAATAACAACATCTTTAATGATACATGTTTATGATTAACAGGACAGAGGAAGCTTACTGTCTGAGGGTACCAGAAGTGAACATTTCAGTGATGAAGTTAATGTTTCGATTATCGATATCGACCCAAGAAGTGTAGAACTTCATGATGCTCTTGTGTTTTAGTGTTTTGAGGAGGTGGATCTCACAGTAGAGCCTCTCCAGCTCTTGAGGACTCTGCAAGAAATCATAGAGCTTTACTTGGTTCCATGCTACTTCTATACCTTCATACTCATCAAATCCTCTGTAACTGCAAATCCAAATAAAAAAATCACAAAAATAGTTTTGTTTATGTCAGAATCATTAAAGCCAGTTGTTATATCTATGATCAAGATGTCTTTTGGTTTATGCAGAAACTAAAGTGGTTTAAGCCAGCAGGGCAAAGAGGGTTATGTTCCTATATTGTGTAAAATAGGAACAAGATTATAAGATACAGAGAAAGAGAGAGAGATTGGATTCTTACACGGTCTTTGAAGATCCTTTACCAAGAACTTCATTGTACTGCAACAACAGGAACACACTAAGACCTTAACAAAACAAGAAAGATAAATAAAATTTATTGAGATGGAGAGATCATAGAGAGAGAACGAGAGGGAGAAATATACTCGTCCATATCTTCCAGAAGGATCAACTTCAACAAACTCAGAGTAATCTGATTCAAGGTTGTTCATCATTTCCTCAAGCAGAGAATCAAAAAGAGCAATACATAAATGGAAAATATAAAGAAAATCCGAGAAAAAGAAAGAGAAAATCTATACTATACTAAAAGTTGCATATCCTGAGTCCTAAAACCATCCACGTAGGATTAAAAAATCCACCAATCAGATGCAAGACTAATTGACAACTCATTTATATGCAAGCCATGTCATTTTTAAAAAATATTTTCATTCTTCTGTATTTTTGTTTATTGGCTACATAATACGAAAGTCCCGTAATCGTTGAACTCATCTTCCATCTGAATCGTTTTCTCTTCCCAAAACGTCTGCCTATCAACATTCTATAGGACGATGGTATTGTCTCTTGAAAGTTTAAATCAGCTTATCATGGTCTCATTAAACCATGAGATTTTCTTTCTTCCTCCAATCTCAACTGCAGTCTCCTGCTACGACGCCGCTTTGCATTCTCCGGTCGGATTATCAATACGACGGGTCCACGTTTAATCGCTAACGCCACTGAAGAGTTAGTTTTTTTTGCAGGTTCAACACAATCGGCAATATCAAAGCTTGGAAATTAAAGGCAAATGCTCTCAAATACCGACAAAGGTGAGAACCAATAACGACCAATTGGATTAACTTACGATAATATATTCTCAATTAAATTGAAGCTCATGTCATATAGTCAGTTGTTCGTAGCAGTGTGGGATTAGTTTGTTACACAAGAAGATACAAAATCGCTAATCGGGAGTCCTCCGTAGTTTCTGGTACGTATCTCCTGCTCTCTAATTTCTCCGATCACGTTGAATAGGTTGATTACGAAAGGGATCCCGCCGGTATTGAGGGAAAAGGTCTGCCTTTCTCTTTGATGCTGCCAAGAAAAAGTCCACTGCCCTAGAGAATTATTACAGTGATTTGAGCAAGGCCGAGACGGAAAGGTCACACTGACAGCACAGCAGATTGATCTTATCCGAAGTCTCAATTTTTTTGTTCTTCCGAAAATTGATGTCTTTTATATTTAGTTAATTTTCGAGGTTATATTGGTATTGTTTTAATTGGTTATAAGCTCTGTTTCATATTGTAATTTCATGTAGTCCCAAAGCATTGAGAAAAGAAGATGCTGTTATGGTTGGAATACTTGCTGACAAAAAGTTAAGAGTTGGTATCAGAGAGATTCACTTCTTCCTTGCCCCGGAGCAGGCACCTACGAACTGATTTCGTTTTACTGCACTTCAAGTTTTAGTACTGTCTCTTCTCTTCAATTATTTGACCTTTAAAACCTTTTTCCTTTGATGATATTTAAAAAGGTTTTCCATGTGAATTCGTTGATGTGTTGCCTTGGTTTGATCCTCCAAGACATGATATTGTAATACAATATCAGTATCAACATAAAGATGATCACTGGTTAATATCTGTCTATTTACTTCTATCTTTGGCTTTAACTTATGTAGTATTGGTTTTCTTATAGGGGATCAACTTGCTATTGCCAAATAGACTCGACATAGGCTCGGTATGGGATCAAACATGTATCCATCAGCATCAGCTTCTCTACTTGGTCATCACAAAGGCGAAATCCTAGCTGATGTTCCCGTTGAACAGTTAGATAGAGAAAGCTGTGCCTTTGCTGCTGTCTTCCCAGGTTGGTTAAGAAGAGTTTTATTTTGTTCATGAACATGCCCTCTCTCTCTTTCTCTCTACAGCGATGTTTTGGTTTATGTTTCAAGTTTTAGTACTGTTTCTTCTCTTCAATTATTTAACCTTTAAAACCTTTTTCCTTTGATGATATTAAAAAAAGCTTTGGTGGTCCATGTGAATTCGTTGGTGTGTTGCCTTGGTTTGATCCTCCAAGACATGATATTGTAATACAGTATCAGTATCAACATAAAGATGATCACTGGTTAATATCTGTCTATTTACTTCTATCTTTGGCTTTAACTTATGTAGTATTGGTTTTCTTATAGGGGATCAACTTCAATATTTGTATCGTTCTTCCTGCTGCTACAGATGCTGCATGAGGCGCTTCTGATATTGTTCTCACCAAGCCTTGACTCAGTGTTATCATCAGTGCGTTTTAACCACTCAAGCTATTTTCCAAGGAATGATGAGCTATACATACAGTCAGGGCTCTCTTTTAAATCTCAAAGGACAATGCCGTGCTGGAAAATCAAATAAATCTTTGCAACTGGCATTGTCTTTGGACACTATGGCTTTAGTGGCCTTCATTTTTTTTTTTGTGCTGCTTACAGAACCAACTTCTTTCCGGTATCTAACATATAAACAATCTTTCTCTCTCTTTTTCTTCAATTAACTTCTCCATCACACTTGCGAATCGGAGTTCAATACAATTCAGTATATTTGTTAATAATTATTGTGAAATTCTCCGAGTATTTTACATATAACTAAGGTCATTATTTGTTATGATGTTAACCAGAATTTGAGTGTCATTTATTAAGTACCGACTTGAAAGTATTTTACATTGCTATGGTTACTGTTTTTGCTTCATTGGTTGTCATTCATCAAAAGTTGATCAGCTAAACTAAAAGAAAAGGGTACAAATAGCTATCATAGCATGTTCATAGAAAATAACCCGGGCGTAGCCCGGGACCAGCCCTAGTATATAGTAATGTTTTTAATTTGGTTGGTTTTGTGTGTTTTTTTCTTTTCGTGTAGCCTTTTCATTGGTATCATTACTGTGCCTCTAACATAATAAGTTAATCAAATAAACATTAAACTCGTGTAAATGAGGAGAGAGGTTCGTTTGAGCTTTGTTGGAATTGGAAGACAAAAGAAAATCAGATTCTTTTTATTTCCTTTTTTCTTTTGTTGTATATGTATACTTTTGCTTCACTTGTTCTTACATAGAAACATAACTATCTCATGAAAGCTGTAGCCTGTAGGCAAAGGCAGTTGCAAGACGCACAGGCGTGGTCCAAACGAGTAAACAAATGCTTCATCTTTTTCTTTCTTTTTTTTTCTCAATAAAAATGTTAGGTTGAACTACATTTTCTTAAGATATCTACCCATCTTTACTTTAAATACATTTTCCTAAGATATCTACCCATCTTTATGTCAAAGAAGATATATATTTTAGTATCTTACCCTGTTTTACAAATAATGTCATTTTGATATCATTTTAAAATTCAATACAATTTATAATTATTTTAATTGTAATACTAACTACAAAATGCTTTGATTTTATAGATAGTTTTGTTTATTTCAAAGACCATTGGTTAAACAAATTTAATAATTAATATCATAAATGGAATAATTTTATTAATTTATGTGAGAAATGTCTAAATTGCACTTTTAAGCAGAGAGAATATCAGTTTATAATTAGATGTGTTTTAATGAGTATCACTAATGAATAATGATTTATGTTGGTGTTGTTACTTGTATTGTTATCATACAACTTAAAAGTGTATAAAATACATAATGAACATTATTGATAAAAAATAAAGGTGGTTTAGTTTTATAAAATAATTATTATGACGTTTCAATAAAAATATATTGTCCATAGACACTTACACGAATATAAGTTTGTGTTTTCAATTCGTTTGTATATCCACAGAAAGCTTCACTTAGAGATAGTCTAAGTATCTATCTATTATTATAAAGTTGAGTTTGTTCTCTCCTAAGGCATGCCACATGAGCGTCCACGTCACTAATTCGGTGTTTGTGGTGGCGACACGTGTCATGGTCAATCAAAACTTAATGTTTTATTAATTCTTGAGTTTAAATGGTTTTGTGTGTTTATTACGATCCAAATGCATCTTCTTCAGAAAACTGTATACAAAACCTAGAGAAAGTGGCCATCGTGAAACAAATTTCCGTTCAGTCAACTGTCAATAAAATCTAATGGTTTCACCGGTGACGAACGATTCCGATCAATGTCAGTTGGGAGCTGAATAGACTTCTTTCATCTGGCGCCGTTACGGAAATTAACTTGGTTTCACCGGTGACGAACGATTATGATCAATGTCAGTTGGAAGCTGAATAGACTTCTTTAATCTGGCACCGTTACGGAAATTAACTTGGTTCATGCATCTTCATTAACATTTGCATTAATACATATTCTCTACTTCTCACACGACCTTACATTCAATGAATCCCTTCATTCATTCTTCTGTGTTAATCCTCCATTATAAATATGAAAGTTTTCTTCCAACAAGATCATCAGTTCATTTCTCTTAATAAACAACACAAAAGGTGATGAAAAGAGATATGTTAAGTCCATGGTTGTGCTTAACGGTTGTGACAGAAAAGTGATAAGAAACAAAAGAAATGAGATGAGAAACATAATAAACAAAGAAGAAGAGAAATGAGGAGAACGATAGAAGAGGGAGATAACTTTTTTTAATGAACCTTTTTAAAAAAATCTATTTATCTTTAACTCATAGTAATTTCCAACATCTTGGTGTTGATTTTTCATTATTGTGGCTCCCTAAAAGGTTGTTGGCCCTGATCTCAATGATCAACAGTTAGTGCAGACACTTATGGATAAGAATCTTGTGTGAGTCTGCATGATTGTGATTTGTGAGTATATTTCAATTACATCTTTTCCATATCAACTACTGGAATGTGAATTCTATTTAAATTGGCTGCTTCTGTGTCTCCAAAATAGGCTGAGTTTTGATATATACGTAGAATGCATTTCTCTTATTATACTTCTAAATTTGAGTCTGCATATATCACAATAAAATGAGGATGATGGACGAATGAGCTGAGTGTGGAATACTAAACATGTTCTTACATGAAATTAAAGCGCTTTAGTTTTGTCCAAACATTAACTTATGCCTTATATAGAACACTCACTTCCCATAACATATATACTCTCTTCTCGACAAATTGACACCTGCTAACCTAATAAAAAAATAGTTTCAAATTTAATAAAGCTGAATCTTTTATTTTCGTGATGGCATTTCATCAACAAAAATTGTCTAAAAATTTGACACTATAATTTTTAAAATTTTATTAAGTATTCCACTTTTTAATCATCTTTTGTTTAAACCAAATTTATTAGTAAATTATTTAATAATCTAGAATTTATTTTTGATTAATATTTTATTTTAGGTCTAACAAAACATTTGATATCAATCTAAAATAATATTTTATCACATAATTAACAATATAATATCAAATATGTAAGTTTTAAAATATTCATAAGAAAAGTTAATGTAAGATTTTGTATCAAAATTATTTTACTTATTATCAAAATTATCATAATTACAGTAGAAAAACAAAGATAATATGTAAAACTATTATGTATCATGAACATTTTAATATTAAGATAATCATAATCTATAAAAGAATAACAAAACATACATAATAAAAATTAATATCACCTTAAATATACTCTTTAACTGGTATATTTATATATTTTCAGTTATTAACACACCCATACAGTGAAGAGAGAGAGAGAGAGTAAATTATGCTAATAGTAAAAATTAGTTGTTTGGTTAATTCTAAATTAAGAAAATAGTATATCTCAAATACATCGCTTGCAAATGTAAACATAAAACACAAACCACAAATCATATAAAAATAATAATCTTGATCACAAGTTAAGTATATCCCGCCCGTAGGGCGGGCCGACTCTAGTTTTTTATAAATCTGGAATATCTACAAGTTAATCAAGAAAACAAAAACATATCACGTCATTGTAATAAATGGACTTTCAGTAACGTTAGCTACAAAACAATTTACTCCATTTATTGAATGCTAAGCCTAAATGTTTGAATGATTGTACAAGTATCAAGGGATTCTCTGATAGTATAGTGGCGATGGAGATAAATGACTATGTCTGAGGCGGCAGATGGCAGTTATTGATCTTGGACCAAGTTGATGAGGTTTCCTGCCTTGGTTTGAAGATAACATGATGCTTTTTTTCTGGCTTTGGTGTTGTATAGTTTTACTAAAACTATGATATTGTTTTCAATGCTGAAAATGAAAAGAATATGAAAAGACATTTTCCATTTTAATTTGGGATAAATGAATCCTTAGCTTAATATGTAATTGAGATTAAAACATGTATTGAGGATATTCTTCTAAAAATCAAGAATCGAAGATGAGCCAATAGAATTTTTAAAAGCAAACAACAATTAAATATTTGATAATTGTATTTTTTAAAAATATCCGATTAAATTAAAACGATAGAAAAATTCAAGCACAGATGTTAAAATAGTTTAAATTTATTCACTGAAAAAGATGATAATGTTGTCTTATAAAGTTATCCAAATTGATATATGAAATGGTTGTATGCTTGATTGGTAGACTTCCAAAATTTATAGTATGATTGTATCGCACTTGACTTGTAAAACTTTAACATTAACAATAGTATGATTGTATAGCACTTGACTTGTAAAACACAAATGATACATGCATTTATTTTGAAAATCTGTGTAGCAAGCTGAAATTTACAAACTATATCAGCTAACTTTCTTATATGAGGTTTAAACATACTTTATTCTGTTTCATAAAAAGTGTCAATTAGACATTTTTACATATACTAAAATATGATTGAAATGCAATAAAGTTTTCATTAACTATATCTATTTAACAAATAGTATTTGAAATAAATAAATTTATTTATAAAAATAATAATTTGTAATTAATATTTGTCTAAAAAATAAGTATAACTTGTATGTAATTCTAAAACAACTACTTTTGTGTAACAAGAAAAAAAAATGATAACGTGACATATTTTTAAGAAACATAAAAATGATAAAGTGACACATTTTTAAGAAACATAACGAATATGACAATTAACAAGTATCGTCCAACTATCCCTTTGAAAATATTAAAATAAACATCTTATAAAGTTTTTATTTAGATATAATTACGATTACCTTTTAATGAAATGAGATAGTGTGAATCACGTCGATTAACACGCTGTCCAACTACTACGAAATATTTCTGTAAATTGTTTATAAACAATTCATTCTTTCCAATGCTAAACTTTGTCGTGAATGACAAAAGTTGAAATGATTAAGATAAGCATCAAGATTAAAAGAAAAAAGAAAGAAGAAGACACTTTAGACTTTACAGCTAACGATTAATTAAACAACTTATTTATTTTGATAATACAAAAATCATTAATTTATATTATTCGGGCTTTGTCGTGGTTGTCTGTGTACGGAAATATAAGTAGTCAAATTATGAAATCCTAAAAGCAATCACACCACCAACCCTGATTGTTGTTTTCTTATACCAGTTGTAGTTTATGTTAATCGTCACGGTCACATTCAGTTTGGGAAATGGAAAAGACTGAAATCAGATAGTATACAATACCATTTATAAACATCATATCCTTCAACCTTCAAGACCTCCAATATCAACAAGGCCATTGCATGTGGATGTTGAGATTCAGACCAAGTAATTTTCTATATCCAAGTAAATGGTTAAAAGACAATATATCACACGATGCAAATAGTACTAATGCGAACTAGAAGTCCTCTGCGAAAAGGATCCATTCCCAAATGTAAGGCTCCTCCCTTTCGTATAAACATAAAGATAGGCACATCGATTTCTTATGAACCAACATATTTTATATAAATGGGGCCGCGGATTTTGATGATAAAATTTGGGCCTAGTGCGTTGCATTTGTTGTATAATGAGCAAAGTTCCTATATTGGAGTTAAGTAACCAGCACCTTCAATATATTTGTGATAAAAGATTCATACATGGACATATCCAACAGCAAACCAAAGATCAATTAAAATTTAAAGCGAGATAACATTTTGTGACATGCCGACATTGTGGATAGATGCATGCGTGTGGTCCTTCACACGAAGGTTTTTCTTAGCACCAAACTATATCACACCAAGCAAAAGACAATTCTGACAAAACTTTCCATTGATTAACTGGAAAAGATTGTTGTACCGGCTATAGAAAAAGTCTTAGTTCCTTGTTTAATAATATACGTTGTTTTAAAAGATTTTGTTGTTTCAAAAATATAAGATGTTTTGAGATAACTATGATATTTTTTGTAAAAACTGTTTAATCTATTAGACTTCGCAATTTTTTTTAATTGTTGGTTGGATAATTTTTAATTTATATCTTTGAAACTACTTTTAAAGAAAAATATTTTTCTAATTCTTGTGTTTTAAGTCAAAACATCATATATTATTATGAAATAAAAATAGTATTTTTCTGGATTTGGAGGAAATAGCTCATTTGGAATTCTGTTTATTGACGATACTCGAACAACTAGGGTGAGACAAGAGGGACGAGTTATGCTAATTCTAGTGACTTCCAATGGTATTTGATTATTTAAGCGCTACATACTTTTAGGGGATAATACACTGAACTACTATCGACACTAGAGAAAATCTCTTTTGACTACGATTGTTTTTTCTTCTTCTGAATCTGCGTTGTACTCTTGACATGTCGTGGTGACCAAGTATGCATGGAAGAATAGAACAAGAAAGAACGATGCATGTATGTTACAATTAAGAAGCAGTGACCCCTTCGTGGGTAAGATATCAAGTATATATATTATTTGCATACTTTAGCCGATTAATCTATTTGTAAACATGTGTGTAGACATGCACTAAATCCTAAAGTAATACCACAGTGAACTTGAAAACGATAACTTTTTGTATTGGATAATTAAATTTAAGATCACTACTCTTTTTTTTTTGAACACTACTCATTAATTGATTTTTTGGTCAACATATAAATCATATCTAATTGTCTTACTTGTTAATGAACATTAATCTTTCTTTTGACTAAAACATTAATCTTCAGTAAATAGTAAAATCGAATAACCAAGTTGGTGTAGGCCATTTATCGATTTGTCAATCTTTTAAGAAGAAAAAAAGATAAGAGAATGTTGGTAATTAAGGATCAATGTGCAGCAGTGGTCTCAACCTCATAGCTTTCCTGATATAGTAATATTTTGTAAACCAGGGAGTTCTGAAGTACTGGTCAATAACATATATGAAAGACATTGTCAGACTTTTTTATCTTATTCAGAACAATGTTTTGACTTCTCAGATATATTAATGGCTCGTTCATATTAGCAATATAGATTAGGGAAAGAAAACTAATGAACAAAATAAACATGCCTTCTGTTATCCTGAAGAAACGGCGTTTACACGCAAAGTGGGTGGGATGAGAGGTGGATGGCTAAATATATAAATCAATAAAGCAAATGAAATCACAAGAAAATCAGATCCATATAACAATGTATACTACTTTACTACTAAACTGGGACCTTAAAGTTCACGTTAATGTCGGTCGATCGGTTTAAAAGCATTATTGACAACGAAATTACGTACATACAAGCCTACAAGTTTACCATAGATGCAAATTGACGTGGCATATGTCAAGATTGGGTTGTCTAGGATTTCACGGAAACCATCATGAACTCATGTGCGTAAATCTTATGCATCACTGAAAATACGTTCGCTGCTTGCTTCGCTTCAAGCTCCCGACAACTGCTTCATTAGTAAAAATTGGTATTAAATTATCATAGACTAGAAAAAATGTAGCTATGGTCTTTTTGTTGGTAGATATTTTTATTAAAGATATGTTAGTAGCATATACCATTTTTTATGAAAATAATATTTTTAAGTTACAAAGTTAATAAAAAATATAAAAAAAGTTACAAAGTTATTATGTTCAGGGAAAACTACAGTTTACGCCTGGCTACATATAAATTAGTCTTTCGTAATTGGTATAATTGATTTATCGTTTCAATCACCTACAAATATTTTCAAATTTTAAATGATAGACACTTTTAGTTTACTGTTATTCATGTGCACCTACATCATCCATGTAAAAGGAATAAAGAACAACGGTATTCAAGAAAAAGGCCCCTAAAGTCCAAAAATGATGGGCCCAAAATTGGGTTGTAACGCATGACAACTACCCATGGACAAGTACACGTGAATACCATTTCCTTCCATACGTATGCAAACTAAATTATTTTTCCTCAAAAGTATTCTAACTTATTACTTTATTAGACATTTTAATAAGTAATTTTCGGGGAGAAAAATCAATAATAACCACCAAAATTATGTATTTCTCTTTTTTTATATATTTATCTGTTCATTTTCAAAATTAATGGATTTGGATCTTTCGACAGAGACATGGCAGTTCAGACAAACAATATAGTTTGGAGTTTTTTGTAATTAAAACACATTATTCAAAATCGAAAATAGAGTATTTTGTTTTCAACAAAATAGAGTATTAAACTATTCACCATACAATCTCCGGAGTCCGGATCCAACCAAACACCATTGCTTTCTATTAGAATATTAACAAAAACAGCTAGAGAGGGGAAAAAGAGACTAGATTTAGACAGAGATAATGGTAGTAATGATGATGCTGAAGCTGGCAATTTCTGAGATTTTAAATGGTATTTATTCCGTTTTATTTGAATATAATTCTCCACAAATATTAACTATGGATTTTTTGAGAAATACTTCCTCCGTTCCTAAAAAATCCATATTTTAGGATTTTCACATTTATTAAAAAAATATATCAAATTTCAATTATCAATATATTATTATCTGTAATCAACTATTTTCCATAAGTTTTCACCAATAGAATTTTAATAAAAGCAATTATATTTTTTAAGTTTATAATTTACATTTAATTTATACATTGAAAATATAAAAATGTATCTTTTTAAAACAATTTTTTTTTCTAAAACATAAATCTATTAGAAACGGAAGAAGTATTAAGTATGGGAATTGCCTTGAACTTTTGCTTATTTTCGTGTAATGATAACTCTTGTAGTCGACGCATAATATTTGGTCGAACAAAAGCACAGCATTCTGGACCATCATGATCCATACTAATAGTGATTTCCTATGGATACCATTTATGTACGTAGCACAGAAGATCAATACATTAAGAGCTGGAAGATGATAATAAACCTTAATGTTTGTCATTATTATAAAATGATCCGTGTCTTAAAAGTCATATGCAATATCGCCAAATTAGAAGCACTTAGCCTATTTTCTTACTATAATTTAAGGTGTCGGATACTTGTATTTATAGAAGTCGTGCTTGCATTTTTGAATATTCGATGGACCCGTTTCAGTCCTCAAATTATTAAATATGTATAAATGAATTACTATAAGGGGTGAAATGATCATGGGAAAACTAATCAACGGAGTTCAGTGACTTGATGGTCTTGCGACAACTATACAAACTTTCATGTTTTCAAAGACAGAAGTAGTCTTGCGAGAAAAAAAAAAACATCCATGGAAGAGATGGTCGTAGAAGAAGACTAAGCATCAATAAGCCGTTTGTTTTAAGGATTTTTATAATGTACTGATTTACACACGCCGTTTTAAACATTTTTGCATATACAATTCGACCATTGTGTTTTTTTTGGCTAATTAAAATGTAATTTGTTAAAAGTTATTAACATGTTTTTATTCTTTTACTTTATACAGTTTTTTTTTGACTTATACTTTATACAGTTATTAGTATGTAAATCTTCGTGTTGTTTTAACTTATGGTAAGTTCGTGCATTCTGTCCTGTCTGAACATGCCAGAAAACATTGCAAACTACAAACACTACACATTTGTCTACAACTTTGACTATAATTTCAAAACATTAATTTGATGTTGATTCTCGAACTTGAGCACCCCACATTCCATACATTCACTAAATAACCAAACAGTTAATAGATCATGAAAACAAATTATCTGACAAAAGTCCAAAAGATACAATTAAAGGTTGAAATCTCATAATAATTATCGCCTAAACAATCCATGAGCTTTGAAAGACACGTGAACCCAACTGTTTAACAAAATAATCTAACAAAAGAAAATAAAAGTCATTTGTAGTATTCAAATTTTCAATGGATGCCGACTCAAAGTCTAGTTAGGTTCTCTTTATTACCTTAATTTTAAACATGGTAATAACAATTCTGAGAGAGTGAAAGGAGTCTCCTTTTGTCTCTATCTGTCTCCAAATTTGAGTTTTTTTTTTTATCGAGAGTAACACACACGTCTTCTTCCTTTACTTCGGCGATTTGCTACCTCCTCTCTCCTTCCTCACTCTCAAGCTTTTATCAAATTCTCTTTCCTCGGAGACACCGGATCCAAATCGACGAAACTTATAACCCATCAATGACGATTTCTCCTTCTTTAAACTGATTCATAGCTCTCTCCAGGTAAAAAAAGATTCAATTTTTCTCTTCTGGGTCTCTTCCTCTCGACTTAAAGCTTCCGTCAGTGTCTTAGCAGATTCGTCTGTGTTAAAAAAGTCTTTAACTTTACGCAGTTTGCCCCCAAGTGTTCGTTGAAATTCCTTAGAGAGAGAGAGAGATGAAGGATTTTCCTTCTTGCTTCGGTGAAAACGGCGTCCAAGTTGCGGATTCGTCGTCCTCAAACTCCGGTAAAAATGCTCAGAATCTTGTCGCTTGCGTCTACCAGTGCCGTATTCGAGGAAGGAACTGCTTGATCACTGTGACGTGGACCAAGAATCTGATGGGTCAGAGTGTCACCGTTGGCGTTGATGATTCTTGTAGTAACCAGAGTCTGTGTAAAGTCGAGATTAAGCCCTGGCTGTTCACCAAACGAAAAGGGTCCAAGAGCTTAGAGGCGTATTCTTGTAAGATCGATGTTTTTTGGGATCTTTCGTCAGCCAAGTTCGGATCAGGACCTGAAGCGTTGGGAGGGTTCTACGTGGGTGTTGTTGTAGACAGAGAGATGGTTCTGCTTCTTGGTGATATGAGAAAAGAAGCTTTCAAGAAGACAAACGCTTCACCTTCGTCTCTAGGTGCGGTGTTCGTCGCCAAGAAAGAGCATGTCTTTGGTAAGAGAGCGTTTGCGACGAAAGCTCAGCTTTGCGCTGATGGGAAAATCCATGATGTTGTGATTGAATGCGACACTGGTGTGACTGATCCTTGTCTCGTTTTCCGTGTGGATGGGAAGACGTTGTTGCAGGTGAAGCGGCTTAAGTGGAAGTTCCGTGGCAACGACACGATAGTTGTGAATAGAACGGCTGTGGAAGTTCTATGGGATGTTCATAGTTGGCTCTTTGGGATGCCTTCGGCGGGAAACGCAGTGTTTATGTTCAGGACTTGTCAATCGTCTTTGGAGAAGAGCTTGTCTTTCTCGCAGGACATCATGGCTACAACAGCAAACTCCAAGTCTCAAAGTTTTGGTTTTTCGTTGATTCTGTATGCTTGGAAGAACGAGTAAAGAAAGAAAGAGAGAGTTTCTACTTGGTGCTAACAAAAACACCTTTAAAGCGTCTGTTGATTCCTTATCCACACTTGTTATTTATAGCATGATTAATCGGTTGATTTTCTGCAAATATGGTATTCTTTACAGAATGATGGAACCTGATCAGTCTTGACAAACGCCATCTATGTATACATTAGTTACCTATATGTCCTACTAGAATCTGTTATGCCTTGCAGTCTTTCTTCATGTTGATCATCTGCTGTTCCTTTGTTAGCTTATTTCCCCTGCTCTTTGATTTGTAGCTTGTTAATTTTTTTAGATGCTTAGGACTTTTGCTTATCTTCTTTCTAATAACAGATTTGCCTCATAGATATTGTATGAAGATTCCTAAACTGTGAATTAGTAAGTCAGATGTTTCTTAGCTTTCACATGGAGAGAGACTCCAAGTTCAGTGTTCATACAAACTCAGAAGTCCTAAGTTGTTCTTTAAACACTGCAAAGGAAAAATGCTATTATTGTGTCATTTTTAACTTATTAGCTGTTTTGAAAAATGAATTACTTGAATATGACTGCAAGACTTGTTTGTGAACAAAAAAAAAAAATGTAAGACTTGTTTAAAGTTTTTTTTTTCTTTTTTCTTTTTTGGTTCTTGACCATATGTAATCAGTTTGATGTAAGCCTGAGAAAAATGTGAATTTCCATATGTAGCAAATCACTGGAAAATCATGTCTTCGTCAGAGAGATTCTACAAATAAAAGAAACTTCAAAAGATTTGTGGTGTCAGTGTCACAGAGAACTTTATGTAAAGAGCAAGCAAGCAAGCAGCTTTATATGTCAAATTTCAGACTGCACTCTGTTTAACAGAGAATCTCTGCAACTGCCTGCCGTTTATTGTCCTCTGTCATTTTTGATGAGCAGAAGAAGTTGCCATGAAAAGAGTCAGAGTGAGAGGGAAGAGTGTCTCTTTTGTGTTACTGCAAACATTCTCCTTGTGACATCATCACATGTTTAAACATCCCATGTGGTCCCCACCCAAACACCCTCCTTTCTCTAGATATACGGGCTTAACAATAAACAGTCCAATATAAAAGCCCTTTAATTAAATGGGCCCATATAATATGACTCGACTCTAAGACTAGCGCGTGTCTATAAATACAAGACGACCCTTCTCCTCACAATCTATTCTTCAGAATCGCGACTAGAGAGTTAGGGTTCTCGAACTTCCGATCGCGACTCCAATCACCTTCAAGGTTTCTATTGGAGAAATCAGATCAATAAAGAAGACGATGGGATCGAACAATTAAAGACAAAAGACTTCATGTCTTGTTCTTTTACCCTTTAAAGAAGTAATGATTACTACGATGTACTCGGAAGAATCAGGAAGAAGTAGTTACTTGCCCCGCAAGCGACAACACGAAA
Source organism: Brassica nigra (assembly GCA_016432835.1). Taxonomy (NCBI): domain Eukaryota; kingdom Viridiplantae; phylum Streptophyta; class Magnoliopsida; order Brassicales; family Brassicaceae; genus Brassica; species Brassica nigra. Next base: position 4,896,031 of record CM028247.1, on the reverse strand, counting down.
ACCCTCCTGAAGAACAGAGCAAAAAGTCGAGACTTTACCCTCGCGATCAATACCAAAACATGAACGTTGTCCCTCACGGTTGGCTAGATTGTCCTCGTTTCGGTCACGAGATCGGTCCCATCATCCCCTCGAAAGTCCCACTCAGCGAATCTTACAACGACCATCTCCCTCCCGACAAGAGATACACTCTCAAACAGTGGTTAACTAACAACAAAAGAAAGAAGCTCGGTCTAGTGATCGATCTCACCAACACGGCTCGTTACTATAACCCCAGCACAGAGTTGAAGAGGGAGGGGATCGAGTACGTTAAGATTCGCTGCACCGGTCGCGACTCTGTCCCTGATAACGTCTCCGTGAACACATTCGTCCACGAGGTGAATCAGTTGGAGAGACGTAACTTCTCCAACAAGTATGTTCTTGTCCACTGTACGCATGGACATAACCGTACAGGGTTCATGGTTGTTCATTACCTTATGAGGTCTAGGCCCTTGATGAGTGTTACGCAAGCAATTAAAACGTTTTACGACGCTCGTCCCCCGGGAATCTATAAATCGGATTACATCGATGCTCTTTACAGTTTTTATCACGAAACGAAGCCCGAGAGTGCTTTATGCCCGCCAACACCCGAGTGGAAGAGGTCTGAGAACGAGTCTTTATCACCACCGCCGCGTGTCCCTTCTCCACCGACAGTGACCAAGAAGATGTCAAACGACGACGTATTGGGAGACGAGATACCTTACGGGCAAGAGAAGCGTTACCAGGAGTTTTGCTACGAGATGATGAATATTAATATACAAGGAAGATCGTCTTCTCTGCAGTTTCCCGGCTCGCATCCCGTGTCCTTAGACAGGGAAGGGTTCCAGCTCCTGAGGCGGAGGTACTATTACGCCACGTGGAAGGCGGACGGAACGCGTTACATGATGCTCTTGACAAGAGAAGGGTGTTTTCTAATAGACAGGAAGTTCAGATTCAGAAGAGTGCAGATGCGTTTCCCTTGCAAGCCTCACGAGCCTAGAGTGCATGACTACACTCTGCTCGACGGAGAGATGGTTGTAGATAACTTTCTCGACGGAGAAAGAAAGCCCTGCCAGGCGAGGAGGTACCTCGTCTACGACATGGTGGCGGTCAACGGCCAATCGCTCGCGGACCGGCCTTTCAGCGAGAGATGGAGCGTTATCGAGAGAGAAGTGATCAGACCACGCAACGATGAGAAGAAGAATGTTACAAACGTTAACGGTTACAGATACGAGATGGAGCCTTTTGGAGTACGTGTGAAGGCGTTTTGCTTACTCTCCGCTGTTGAGAAGAAGGTGTTCAACGAGCTGATACCTTCGCTCTCGCACGAGTCCGATGGGATCATACTCCAAGGCTGGGACGAGCCTTATGTCTACCAGAGGAACCAAGGCTTGTTCAAGTGGAAGTTTCTAGACTCTATCGACTTTTTGTTCGAGGTGGGGAAGGACGGGCGTCACATGCTGTTCTTGTATGATAACGGGAGAAACAGGCTTATGGAGGGACACACGGTTGAGTTTAGAGGCGATGGTTGGGACCAACCGGGGAGTTACAATGGGAAGCTTTTAGAGTGTTTTTGGGATAAGGAGGATAGAGTGTGGGTGGCTATGAGGGTTAGAGTTGATAAGTCTCAGCCAAATGGTATGGGAACCTTTCGTGGTGTGATGAAATCGATTGATGATAATATAACGAAGGAGGTGTTGCTTGAGGAGATTAAAGAGATTATTCGTCTTCCTATGTACGTTGAGCGTATTCGTATGGACACTCAAGCTGCCGAACGCCGCAGGCATGGAAACCGCAAGGCGTGATGAGTGAAGTTTTTGTATGCTATTAGGAATATTGTTAAAACTATTTGTAATCTATCGTTCAAACGTAGCACTAGATTCTTGTTTGGTTTTATTTATTTGGATTTGAAAACAAATAAATATTAGCCAAAAGGCTTGAATATACTTCTTCAGCCTCTCCCCATAATATAATCGCATAAACTAGTAAGAGCATAACTGGTTTAGTATACCACAATGTATGAACTATGAACTAACTATTAAACCAAAGATGAATCAACCATCTGTCATATATAAGTCAATGATGAGCATAATAAAATGTTCTTTTCATCAATTTTTTGTTCGGTTTACTTGTGGATTGGTTCAACTTTCTGGCACAAACAACTATGAAAACTGATTTACAATCACCTTCAAGACAGAAAGTAACGCTTCAAATCTTCTTGTTTAAACAACGGCCATTCAGAGAGCTTTTTCTCTGGTGAAGACATCAGGTATGTAAGTACTTAAACTGCAATTTATACTTCTTACTATGACTATATGGTTCATAAGTTCTAATGGAATAAAGATTACATAAAGCTGTATGTTTATGTATCATCAGATACAGGGGTTAGCTTCAAAGAACACAGCCTAAGTGTCAAACAATTTCTACCCAAATCGTGGAAGAAGAAGCATCATGCCCTCAACAAGTTCCAAAAAAAACGACTTAGAACCCTGTTTTTTTTTAAAAAAAACCTTCCTGCTTGCTACACCCTTATCCTTAACCTTCCTGCTTACTAGTACTAGCTTCCTTGTAGCTCTTAGACAACCATATCGCGGTTTCTCTAGGCGATACTTTCCCCGGACCAAACGGTTTCAGCAACACATTCAGCTCATCATACCTCTCGTCTAGAAGCAATCTTGCGCTGAACTCAAGCAGTCCTTCGAGCGCCTCAGCACGTTGTCTATATGAGCTGGGGTCAAATCTCTGTCTCCTCGATGCACCTGAGGAAGCTCTGCTTGATGCTCCAGCAGTGGCATTCTGATCAGACAGATCGCTCTTGGTTTCTCGTTCTGGTTCTTCGAGCGTGAATTTGTCTTTTGTGATTGAGCAGTCTAGTGGTTGCTGCTCTGGAGGCGGGCTGTATGATCCTCTGGAGGAGCCTTTGTTGTTCTTCTTCTTACGCACAACGGGAGTGAAAGGCATTTCTTCGTATGAAGCTAGTGGGAATTTGATGGTGTCGATTCTTGGAGAGTTTACAGACACGTCTGGAGAGTTTAGCTGATGGAGTATACCGATGTTCGGGGTGTACAGAGAGTAGTCTCTTGTTTCTTTTGCAGGTTTGTGTGAGGCAGGCAAGGACGCCCTACGAATGGTTGCAGCTGGTTTCTGATACATGAGAGAAAAAAAAATATAAAACACTCTGAACCAGCAATTAGTAAGGTAGGGAGTATCTGGACAAGTGACTTACCAGACCACCACTCTTAGGCAGGCTTGATCTCACTGGCACATGTTTTGAACTGTAAGAAACCCCTGAATGTTTTGAAACAGCTGATCTACGAACAGTTACTCTAGCAGACGAATCCACTGGCATGCGACGGTGCAAATACGTGTGCACTGGTTTAACAGAAGACACAGAATCTTCCTGGTCAAGAATGAACTTGCTGGGACCAAAGCTTATGCATTTGCCAGAAGAACGCCTTCTCTGCTGCTCAGGATAGCTGCTTCTCCTTGCGGATTCAGATTCTGGTGGTAACTGGCCAGACAACGTATCGTGTCCCCGGTAGCTCAGTTTGAGAAGAACCTTTTGGACGTAAGGCTGAAGCAGCGGGTGTCTGAGAAGATCAGAAGCCTACACAGCAGGAGAGAAAATGTTACTTCCTCTTCAGGTTTGTACTTAAATAACCACAAATGATACAGAAATGTGTATACGCTTGGTCTGAGTTCTGGATTCTTCCTCAGCATGCTTTTAACCAGACCTCGACTGGAGAAAACAGGAACACAATAGAAGTTGTTGAACGAAGCTCTAATAGGTTCAAGTTACAAATAAGAATATATATACTTACAAGCCAGTAGAATATTTTACAGGAAGTGGAGCAACGATTGATCTGTTTATCCTGTTGATCAGCCCTTGCATGTCCTAAAAATTGTAACGAGTATCAGAATCATTAACATAAAAGAACATGATCTTGAAGGTGTGGATGGAGAAGAAATTACAAAGGCTTTGAATGCCGCTTTCAGAGACGTCATCTCATATATACAACATCCTGAACGAAATTGAAAAGAAGTACAGACTCAGATTAACGTTTTTGCTATCTAGAGGAAGAGTTAGTATCTTAGCCATGGATGAGAAACTTGCCCAGCGACCAAATATCAGACTTTGATCCGTAGGGAATATCAGCAAGAAGCTCAGGGCACATATAGCTTGGTGTTCCGACCACCTGGTTTTTTTTTTAACAAATCACTTCCAGAGTTTGAGACCAGGAAAAGGAAAAGGAAACAAGGAAGAAGTCTGAGAACTCTACTTACTGAAGAAGCAAGGTCATCTGATGTCAAGATCTTGGCAAGTCCGAAATCACCTGCATAAGTCATTAAACTCAATTTTTTTCATACGATTTGGAAAAAGGATAGAACTTGACATACGTTTGTTAAGCATCTTTACCTAAACGTATATCGTGATCCTTTGTCAAGAATATGTTTGAACACTGAAATCAAACCAGTAGACTTTGTATTAGTAAGTTTCAAACAAGGAAATTGTAAATAGTCTGTGTAATGCCCGGAACCAGACATAAGAACCAACCTTGACATCGCGATGGAGAATGTGACTGGCATGCAGGTATTCAAGAGCCATCAGGAGTTGTACCAGCCACTTGCAGAGTTTCTGAAAACAAAGCAAGAAAAGAGATTCCAGAACTTTATGTACTAATCAGAAAGCAGACGTTAGATCAGATGTATGTAGACACCTCTTCAGAGAATCCTAGGCCGTTGGCTTTCTTTATTGCTTCTGCCCTGTAATGCCGAGGAAACAATGTATCAGAAACCCCTTCAGAGTCAAGAATGGGCAAAAAGTTTCTGACAAGGAAACAGCAATTTACATGTCACCGCCTTTGCAATAGCCTAAAACAATGCACACATAGCATCCCTGAAAACACACACACACCAGAGATCCAGTTATATACTTTTACATGTATACAAACAAACGTCTGATTAAGTAACAGTGAGGCTTAACGAACATACTTTTTCAACCCAAGAGTCTTTATATTCCACGATAAATGGATTTCGTATCTTTGAGATTAGTTCCATCTACAAGGAGATATCAAGAAACTGTTAGATCACAAAACCATAATCTTTGAGTTCAGATAACACCATGGCATTGAAACCACCAGCACACACTCTGATTCCAAGTAATCTTTGAATTCAAGAGGGTTAAGCATGTGTGGTTCAACTCGATACAGCAAAACAAATATTGTTCATAAGACCACTGGGATAAGAGTTTGCCTCCCAAACAACAAAGGATCATCATGGCCTCAAGAAAGCTAGTATGCGAGGTTGTGTGTGTGTGTAACACATTGAGAATAGAATTAACCTCTTGGTGAGCAGATCTTCTTGTTCTACCAGTCTGTCGAGCCAACCGGATTTTCTTCAAAACATACCTTCAGACATACCAACAACAGAAAATCAATAGCAGACAACATAACTACACACACATTCAGGTGAAAACATGAAAGAAGTAAAGTCACTCTCCAAGTGATCACAAGTATCTTACAGTTTCTTCTCATGCTTATGCCTCACGAGAAGAGCTGACCCAAAGGACCCTTTCCCAATCTGCTCAAGAACCTCGTAATGCTCCATTGACAAGCTCCTTAAACAAAACAAAAAGCTATCTTCCTGTATACAATCTGAAACAGCAATGATGAGTTAATCTCAATCAACTCTCAAATCATGGTTGTTGTAACCGTACCTTACCGGACATATAAAGGAAGAAAAGTAAGCTAAAAAAGGTGGTAAAATTTAGTAAGCCAATAAAGTGAACTCTGACCGAATCTTCTACGTTTTTTCCGTGAAAAAAATCGACTGCCGACCCACCAAACTTAAATAAAGTCAAATCGCCACACACGGAAATGAGGATAGAGAGCTTAGAAAAGAAAGGGTATCCCACATCATGAAAACTGACTCCTTTCTAATATAACACATGTCCACTTAACACAGAACAAGAAAATCTTGATTTGATTTTTCTTTTCTTTTTTTGTCTGTCTTGTTAAAAAGCTCTAATCTTTTATTGCAATAATTGGTCCTCCTCCTAATCGATTCTACTCTCCACATTTGCGGTAAATAATGAAAAAGACCAATCAAGTGTCTATGCCGATTTAACACCCACAGAAACATAATAAAAGAAGAGTCTTTGAGTTCGAAACTGAGAGACCAGAGAAGAGAGAGAGAGAGGAGCAAACCTAAAAAAGCGTCGGTGGGAGATTGGAGGAATGTGGTTGCTGCATTTTTTTCAGAGAAGAAGCTACAAAACGGCACCGTTGCGGAGGAAGCAGTGACTGTTGAGAGGAAAAGTCATCGGAAGCTGCTTCGCCATGAGACCCCTGCTTCTCTCTCTCTCTCTCTCTCTCTCTCTCTCTCTCTCTCTCAGAGTGTGAGGAAAACGACAGAGTTACCGTGAGAGTCGTATATCGACTTTATTTTATTTCTTTGTTTAAATAAATATCCTGACGCTTTCTATTTAATATAAATGTCTTTTTTTTCTCCAACAGTATATATAATGTTTATTTAATATACTGTATATTTATTGTTTTTTTTGTGTAGTATAACGTTTTCTTAATCTATCTGGTCAATATATAATTTTCCAAATGTGAACAGTAGTAGTTAGACATTGCTCTATTGAAGAGAATGAAAGCTTTTAGAAAAAATCATGAAAAGAAAATGGTTAGATGCAATATAATAAAATTATTGTTTATCTCAATTTTGTTCACATGGCACTTTGTATCTAATTTTAAAGTGATCAAATATTTTGTTTATACAAATCATTTCTAATATATATATACATTGAGAATTTTATAATAACACATATTGATGATTAAATTTTTATGTTTTGAGCCATGCATTGTTAATAATAACACACATACTAATTTAACTTAGAAAGTAGAAACCTAATATATAGGCCCTGTTCGTTTGGTTACCGCAGGTTTAGGGCGGCAGCGTCGGGCAACAGCGTCGATGACGATAATTGTTGTTCGTTTAACAGACGCTGACGCTTTGCCTGCCGCCGCCGCTGTCGCAGATTGTTGTTCGTTTATAAGGCGGAAGTTGATCTTTGTCATTGCCGCAGAAACGACTTTGGGTTGTTCGTTTGACTGACGTTGTGGCTATTTTTTTTTTTAATTTTTGTAAATTGTATTTAAATAAATAAAAATGTGGTTTAAATATATTTACATCCATTAAAATATTATGTTTACTTGGTAATAAATTTTTGGTCAATTATACAAATGTAACAATATATCATAAGCTAAATTATAAAAAATAATACTTCAAAATATGTATCAAAAATAAAAGCTAAATATTACATAAGTTGATTGATAAAAAAAATACATCAAGTCTTAAATAAATATTGCATTTATATGATAATTAAAGTTATAAGCAACTTATATAATCAAATCTCAAACATTTAATACGATGCGACCTCTACCATATTCATTTGTGATGTTATCACGCAAATCTTCCATCGCTCTATCACATGTGGGTTCATATACAATATGTCCACCACCACCACCACCACCACCACCACCATCATCATCATCATCATCATCACCTTCTTCTTCATCACCGTCACAATCAGCTTCTTCTCTTTCTCCTTGTCCATCATCACCATTTTGCCACTGTACAAAATCATGATCTTCCCGATGTGAATCACGTATGAAGTTGTGTAGTGCCATCGTCGCTGTCACCATCTTAATCCACTTGACCAGACCATACTTTGGATGCTTACGATCCAACATCCTCCATTTTGCTTTCCATACTCCAAATGTCCTCTCAATCACTGATCGCAGACCTGAATGCTTTCGGTTAAACAACTCTCTAGCACTAACTGGTGGTCCTCCTATAGCAAATTGACCAAGATGATATCGCATATTACGATGCGGACCAAGATACCCTGTCCTGGTCGGATATCCGGAGTCAACTAAATAATATTTTCCAGGAGGAGGATGTGGAAAAGAAGCCTCGTTTCTCGCACAATGAGTCAAAACCTTCGTATCATGTGCTCTACCAGGTACACCGACATATGCATATATGAACTTCATATCGAAGTTACATATAGCAAGAACATTCATTGTCGGATCTTGCTTCCTGCCTCTGTATGCATCTGCATTTTGACTTGGAGGACGAACCGGGACATGCGTTCCATCAAGTGCTCCGATACAATCTTTGAAATGAGGCCAATACCGATCATCATTCCTCAAAACAGGACTTACTCTTCCAAACTCGCCTTCCTGTGGTCTTAATGTATCCACTGCAAACTTGAGAATAGCACTCAAGACATCATCAAGCTTCCTTTGTACCGTATCTAATGATCTTTGATACCTCGCAGCAATATCCCGCTTCGTCTTATCTTGACCAACAGTCTCGAGAAACATCGCAACTGATTCTTCAAGGTAGACATGGTGAGACTCTTCCAATCCATATCGCTGAGCTAGCATCTTGCACAAAGCTTCAAACGTCTTCGATTCATGCGAAGAATGTCGTAACACTGCTGATCGATTCATACATAAGCTGTTGAACATGACGCCATCCTGCTCCTCGATCTGTTCTATGACTCAATCTCTCAGTAATAGGCACATCAAATAAACCAAGTTCATCATCATAATCTCCATCTTCATCTTGCAAAATCCATCTTTCAAGCATCTACAAAACAATGTATAAGATTATAATCAGCACCAAAAGAACTTGTAAAGATCAACGAAAGCAACCTGTTTTACTAACAAAATGGTCCAAGCCTGTTTTACACAATTATAAATACAGCAAGTAAAGAAAATAAAAAAGAGCATATATATATAAAGCCACAAAGGCAGAGTTCATACAAAGATCAAACCAACAAGATCACAAAGATGCATAATCCTAAACTCCATAGTAGTTCCAGAAGATCACAAAAGACTAGTCCTAAGCTCCATACTAGTTCCATCAAGATCACATACTAGTCATCACCACGTTTTATCTTAGTCCTAAGCTCTAGAAACCTAACTTTAGCTTCATCTGTCTTCATTGTTACAAAGCTCTTGGTTTCCTTCATTATCTATGAGAACTTCCATCGCTGCTTCATATAGTGGAGACCATTCTCTCACTTCAGCAAAGCATACAATATCTCCAACACATTTTCAATACTAAAAGCTTCTTGACGCTCCAACATCCGCGCTGCCATATTGTTTTTCACCTCGAGAGCTTCAGTTCGTTTCACAAGCTTCTACAATTGTGTCCTTCTCCTTACGCCTTCTTTTTGCTCTTGAACTTCCAGAATGAGTCAGTTGGCTGAGTTTGGCTGGGCTTGTGGCTGTGTTTCTGCCTCCGGTGCTTGAGTTTCTGCTGCTGGCTGAGAATCAGCTTCATCATCACCATTATCTTCACCCACTCTAGAAGTCAAACTGGCTTCTCCATGTTGAGCGCTCCATCCTTCAGCTCAGTTACTACTACACTACCGAATTCCTTCATACATATCCATATTATCAATCTCTTTGTGTATGCTTCTTCTAATCCCGAACATTCTTATTTAACAAAAAGAAAGAGTAAGTCGTGATAGGATAAAGTGAAATAATTAACAGCTAAGTTCATATAAGAGAATGTGAAACTAACCTTTTCACGTTCATTCCACCAATCATCGACATGAGAATTTTTCCCAGGTTGTCATACCCAAGCCCTGTCTGTTTTGAGTCAGCGTCTTAATCTTGATGTATTTCTTTCTCTGTGTCGTACTTGTTCTTGTAGTCCCTCTTCCAATCAGAAAATCCCTTCTTAAACCTCAACTCAAACGCATCCATGATGTTCTTTTTCCCCACTTTATTCATTTGCTGACCAACCTTATTTCCTTTTTTTCTCTCTTCCGCGTAGAGTTGGAAAAAATATCTAGTTTCCTCAGGTTTCCAATTCTAAAACACACCAAAGCAAGACACAGATCCTTAAGCATACAACCTAAAAGACCTAAAGACAGTTCCATACAACCTAAAGGCAGTTCCATACAACCTAAAGACAGTGAGAGAAACTTACATCTTTTGGCATCGACATCTTAAGAGTGAGAGGAACAGCAGTAGAGAGTGAACTTAATGCCTAAAACCTGCAGAAAAGATGCACATACAAGCATTAAGACTTCAAATACTCTGAAAAAAATATAAAATTCTTTGTTCAGAAAAAAAAAAGATTAAAGTTCATCACTTCATCTAAACATCTAAACCCATAAAGCTCATCACTTCATCAAACATCTAAACATCTAAAACAATATAAAATTCTTTGTTCAGAAAAAAAAAATATCAGACGAGGTAATGGCCACTTGGAATACGTGTTTTATGATCCTTAAATTCGAGCAAGTAATGGCCACTTTTGGGTTAGTGATATGATAAATATTATCATGGTGAATCCTCATGACATTTAACTTCATTTAAGTATCTAGAAAGCAACTAAAACTTGAAGCAGAGTTTATGAGAGGTTCACAATTAGTTGTTTGCTACAGCTTAACTACTGGAAATATATGACTTTTAAATCTGAGTGTAAGATATTAAATGGCAGATGAAGCAAACCTCAATCAAGTCTCAAGGAAACGATCAAAGATTAAAACAGAGCACAAGTTTTAAACAACAACACAAAACAGAACCAATCAATCAAAAACATCATACATTGAGAGAGTGAGCTTGAGAGGGTCTTGAGAAAGTGAGCTTGAGAGTAACTTGAGAGTAACTTGAGAGGAGAAACCTAAGCATCAACAAAGAGAAACCATAAAGCTATCATCATTTCATCAACAAAGAGAAACCCATAAAGCTATCATTTTAACTTGAACCCATAAACCCATAAACTATTCACTTATCATAAAAATTTGTTGATTTGAACTCAAAAACAATCGGTGAATAAAAATTTTTTTCCCAGAAAATATATATTTTTTTTAAAATAAGCAGAACGTGAAATTGAATGCCAGGATCACATCCACCACAAACAGCAAAACGACAGACCATCATCGGATCAAGAGATTTGCCGAGAGAGAGAGAGATTTGAATCAGATCTATCCCAATTAGAGTTATTTAGTAAATATTTAAAAAAATTAAGGGCAAAAGGGTAAATTGTTATACTGACCGCACTTCAGTAGTTTTGGTGAATCATTTAGCATTATATATATAGTATAGTTTAGATGAATCGTATAATATCAAAACTTTTATGATGTTTTGGACATATCCTAAAATGTTTCTGATGGATGATGACATGCTAACCATATGTCTTTCAACCTGCCCACATAACCTTCTATGGGAAAACGCTTGCCAACAAGTGAACTGATACCTCCAAGAAGTCCAGCATATCTATTTATCTTCAATCATGATTAGGATTTGATGATATCTCAACCTTGTCCTTGCAATGTCACGGGATATCTTATGGTATCAAGTATCTATATATGTTTTTGTAAACTTGGTATCAAGTATATTCTGTAAACATTTAATATTTATATCATATTTAGATGATATCTTCTTGTATAATTTGATTGATCTTACTTCTAAACAATATAATATTGACTGACTTCATATGATGTGTCATTGTTAGAAAGACAAAACACACAAAATAGACAAATGAACGTTTTGAGATTCACATGTCTAACATAGCATAGACGATCATAATTAATGTAGGTGACAATATTCAAGAGTTTCAGATTAGTGCAACCTGGCTCTCAGAGTGATATACTAATCTGAGTCATGTACTCTCTATAAATCCCAACATCTCCTTCATCTTAAAAGCAAAATATTTTCTCATTTGGTTAAGACATTATATATGTATTCTCTTGTCTCAATTAAAATATTAACATTTCTTTTTTTGCCCCCAAAAAACTTATATAATACATTGCAAAAAATATTTTTCTAATGACACCATGTCGCTCAATCGCTACTCATCCTCTGTGTAGTGTGAATTGTATTTTAAGATAGATTTTGTAAGGTAAAATTACTAAGCAAAAGACTTTTTTATTCGTGTTGAAAAAACCTGTTTACTCCTACTGCTTAAATGTCAAAATATACAAATTTATAAGAAAAACTAGTTAGCATGTCGTGTGTCTGTATGAATGTAACATATATATTTCCACTATAATAACCCAACGACAAATTATACGCATATGTGAAAGAATTATATATCTGGAGAAATATCAGAAAATATATATGGATGATGTTTCATGTTTATCAATGTGATGTGATGTTAATTATATATGCAGGTCTCGATATTTTTAAGCAGATGAAAAACAAAACAAGGTCGTAGTCTGTGGATGTGGATAATATACTTCTCGTCGGCCATGCGTTAAGAATAATTGTTTTCTTCTTCTTCAAAAGTTTGTTAGTTGTGTGAATTACATGTTGTTGGATATGAAACATACGTCTTTGATTTAAACTTAATAGAATATTTCTACATATATAATATCTCTAACAGCAACAGTGCCGTCTCTATCATTCATGAGCTTCGAGGTTCCTAACAGGTACTATTCTATAAAAGAACAGCTGATCACAGCGACGCGGGTTAGTAATACTGTGTGTGTGAATAAAAACGTACAGGGGGGGGGGAGGGAATTGAGTAAATTTTCCATGTAAAAATTCACGAAATATACTGTTTTCTCACAAAATTTCTTATTCAAAAACCTTATCTCGTCACCCAGAATTAAAATTTGACCAGTAGTTTTATTCAAGTTCAACTGAATTTCAATGTTTTGTCGGTGCACGTGTGCGGTCCAACCAAGATAGTGAATATACGTTTCCAGTTTCACTCATGCGTCAAAACAGTAAATGATACTGTTCATAAATATTTATTTAATTTTTTCATGATAACCAAAAATGAAGTTTTGAAAGAAAAAAAATCAATCAAAGGGAATTAAACTGATAATATTATTTATATAGTTTTTGAGGTTATTAGAACGCAAGATCGAAACCTGAAAATTGTACATTGCTTTTTTCGCCGGCACCATCTACATGCATGGCTGTAGGAATATCAGGATCTCCGGATCCAACCCGGTTTTGCTCGGGTTGAGTTTCCAGCTCTCGGACTGACGTGTCGGCTGAGACGGTGGTGGTGGTCCCTGTGGAGGGTTGGCTGTACAAAGCTGTAAGTTGGTGAAAATAAGGACAAGTCCTTGAGTCAAGTGGCCTCTTCTTGTTGACATCTTTTGTCTTTCTAAAATACTTGTTGATGTTTTCCCATTTCTCTTTGCATCTCTTGGCACTTCTCTTGTACCCAACCTCCAACATTTTCTTGGATATTCTTTCCCACAGAGGAACAGCTTTTGTAGATGATGATGATGATGATAACGAAATGTCATCTTTACGATGGTCATCGTCATTCATGCTACTGATACTGCGTCTGATGTTGATAAGAGCCAACACCTCGTCCCTAGGCCATCTCTTGCCAATATCACCCTGTTCATCACCTTTTGGAGGTTTTGGATTTTGGGTTTTGGTTTTTAGGGTTTTAGGTGAAGTGGGTTCAAGTGAAGGGTTTTGTGGAGTTAGGGTTTGAAGTGATGATGAAGTTTGACACTTTCTGCTGCCTTGGGATTTTGATAGAACTAAGGAAGATGAGTCTTGAGAAGGGCTTGGGCTTTGAACCTTATTATTCCCATCATCATGATTATTATGATCTGTGAACTTGGATATGAACTTGATGATGCTGGTGTTTCTATCACTAGCCATGGCTTGTTCGTGTGCTCTAATCTCTAACTCTTTGTTAAGCCTCTCCGTCTCTTGCTTCTTCCAAGCTTCCTCTCTTGCTATTTTTTCTTCTTCCTTTTTCATCATATCCTCAAGAAGCTTCTTATGCATCTCCTCTTGTTGCGCTATCACGTTCTTCACAAGACCCTCACAAAACCCTTTCACCACACCAAACCTCTCCTTCTTTTTCTTCCTCTTCCTCTTCTTATTGTCCCTCATGATCATCATCAAGCTTGCTGTTGATGATGACTTTGCATCATCTTCCACGTTTCCCACTTTTCCAACATTATCAATGGAGGTTATTTTATTCCTCATTGATGATTCATCTACTTGACCTTGATCTGTTTTGTCTACCTCCAACAAGTCTTGTCCCGTTTCCTCAACGTGTCCTTTTCCCTCTAACGAATCGTTCCTCTTGTTTTGGTTATCCCCAACTTCTGATGAGACGACATGCTCATCATCAGCATGACCCTCATCATCAGCATGACCCTCATCATCAGCATGACCGTGATGGTAAAACTCATCAACCTCACTAAATAGCCTATAATTTCCCTTGTTGTAATTGCTCAAGTGATGAGCATTAGTGTTGTTGTTACTATTGAAATATCTTCTCTCTTCTTCTTCGAATTTCTCTTTGCATTCTTGTGGACTCCTCTTAAACCCAACTTCTGCCAACTTTCTACAGCCATCATAATTTCATAAACGACATAGAACCATTAATTATGCGAATACACGTATATTAAAAAAATATACAACATCATAAATTTTTCCCTATACACATATGTATCCATTAGTTTCATCGTTCAGTTTATTAAAAAAATGGAAAATAAAATTTTACGAAAATGCCATTTGTGTATAAACCATGTACGTAATAATGACCAATCATTTGTTAACAATAACATCAAAATTAAATTTACCAGAAGTGTTTATTCGAAAGAAACAAGATCTAGTCTATCAATTTATAATTGAGCGCAGATTTTGGAATTTTTAGTCAAACTAATGTACACATACACTCATAAAAACATTAAAAGACTGATGCTCATGTCCATATGCATACATAGAAATATATAAACATTTGTTGATGCATATATTAGAAGTACATTCATCAGATGTGTGTCAATGTAATTTTGTATTACCTTGAGGTGTGCTCCCATGTGAATTCAGGGAACCAATTCTCCACCGTAGATCTGAACCTAAGAAGGGCAATGACTTCATCAGTACACCATGGATGATGGTGATGGTGACGATGATTATCGCCATCATGATTTGTATGACCCATCCACTCAGAAGTATCACCACTATATTTGATGTCATGGTGATGATGATGGTGGTGATGATGAATGATCTTAGGGCCATCAAGGTTCAACATATGGGCTTGGTGATTAGTGTTAAAAGAAGCGAATGAGACAGGAAAAGGCAGTGATCTTTCTGCCGCCGGTTGATGCGGATGAAGCGGAGGAGGTTGCTGTGAAGATGCTACGAACCGGTGGATCTGCTCCGGTGCTCCACCGTCAAACATTTTTCTTTTTCCGCTTCTTCTTTTGTTTCACTTAGCTATATTCACATCGAAATGTCTCTTTTCTCTCTCCATTTTGGTCTCTCTTTTTATATTGCCATTTTATTAATTTCGAGGGATATAAAATAAATTTTAGAAAAAAATATCTGAGGTTAGTATTAGGCCACTAATGAATGATTATTGTTTCCGAATAACCTAACCATGTTTTTTTTTTTTGCTTAATTTACTGGTTTTAGTCTTATATTATTAGTTATCAAGCTCAATGTAGAAGAAGTTCGTAGAACAAATCACAAAATTTGACACAAATGTTATAGTAAATTACAAAGAAGAGAATGCTTTCTTGTTTTTGTTCTATTAACTTTCTTTCTTTTTTTTTTAAAAAAGGGCTTTTATTGTTCTATTAACTTTATACAGAATATTGGAACCATTCTCGAATTATTCGGAATATAGTTGAGAAATAAAACAATTGACTTCAAGGATATTTTTGAATTGCGGTCCTATTCTCTCTCTGACGAAAAAGTTTAGATTCTACTATAGATGAAAAATTAATGTCGACTAATTTTTTCCCTCGTTAAATCAAATATATATATATAGCAGCTCTAGCAATACATGTTTGTTCTTATCGTTCCATATTATTATATCTAGTAATAGTGAAATTATAAGATTAATATAAACAAATTCAGATTCAATTTACGAAATGGCAAAGACAAAGAAAATCTATTATATTAAATTAGGATCATAACCTATTGGTAAATGTTTTATCCAACTATTTATTCTCTTTAATTTGAAGGAGTTATTTATTATTCTTTTTATATAACTGTATCTAATTTTATTTAAACATTAATCACTATGTTAGAACGGCTATCAACAATTAAGAAAAAATTAACCTTATGTTAATATAGTTAATATATATATATATAACCCTATGTTTTTATGTAAATATACAGTAACTACTACGTTAGGATAACTCTACGTTATATAATTGTATATGAATTAAAGTTCTTTAGTATATAAGAAAAATATTACATATTTACAGAAACAAAAAAAAATTACAAACCAATATTATATCTGCTGGTTAAGATTTAGAATAGACAAATATAAAATAAATATATATATATGATTACAAAGAACCGAATGTACGACGGATCAACTTTTAAATTACTATTATTTTATAAAATAAATTTTGATTAAGATTTATACACAATTATAATTACACAGAAAAACACAAATATGAAAATTAAATTTCTAAAAAAATTAAAACAAAAAATATACCTTCAGTATTACTTAAAAACAAACGCCACCTCTCTCTCATTTATCATTTATCACTGATACAATAAAACGAATTATTTAGCCCATGTTATAGACTTATAGCCACCCGCTCAAACAAATTAAATGAAATCTAAGCGATATCTAGGAGTAAAACTTCTATATTTTTGGAAACTATATATATGTAAAGCTGATTTTTCAAAATTCATATTTTGTTGTTTTTGTCTTAGATTCATAGGAAAAAGTTAGCAAGAGATTCATACTCGAAATTATGAAAGCATAATCAAGTTATAGGTTGATGTTATCAAAATAAGAAATAAAATTGGACCAACAACCAATTACAAAGTTCTTATTAGACATGTTACACTGATGATCGTATATTAAAAACCTAAATGCTATATATAGTTATAGTCGAAAAATAATTTTTTTTTATTGTTATATGTTAGTAAACAATAACTTAAGCTAATTCTTCTTAAACAATTTTCAACAAAAATCCAATAAATAATACTATTTCAAAATAATGTGATGTAAAATGCATGTTTTCTTTTTGTAAAAACAACTATTATCATTATTTTAAAATCACGCATCTTAGACTCGTCATTTTTTTGTCAATTATACTCGTCAAATTGAAATCGCCTTTAATAATCAATATAAAAATTGATGTTACTAAAAGCATTATAATGTCATAATTATAAATAAACCTCCTCAACATAAGATTAGGACTCTCTCGTGCTTTTTTTTTTACCAAAAGAAATATTCATAATTTTATACATTTGACTCACCGTGTTATACAGCAGTCGCACAAACAATATCTCTCAAAATCATATTTGTAGTGAATGGGTAAACATTCTTTCAGCTTATATGCGAAATAGGGAGCATTAACATGTATGAAAACATTGTTGATATTTTCTACCAGTATTTCTCTCATGATGTAAAATTGTTGTAAGCAGATCCCAATAAATTAACTCAAATTTCAATATTTATTTCTTATATTATATAAAACTCACTGAAAAGTTAGATACTGAGACAAACTCGTAATTGTATATTATCGCAGTTGTCAATGGTGACTTGGTGAGTGGTAAAGTAAGGTGAGACCAAAAATAATAATTAAAATAATTTGTTTAAAGTTGCTTATTACGTTTTGCGTTTCTATGTAGTTTTAGTCTGATTGTTTTGCTAAAAAATCCAATTAAATTACATGTTAATTTGGTAGTTGGTACAAGTATAATCCATGTTATAGCCACATCTAATGATCAAAAATTAAATGAAACTGGGAGGAAAACTTTTATATTTTGAGTATTATATATTTAAAGTAAAATTATTTAAATTATTCATATACAGCGGCTTTCAAATTCAAATTTTCATGTTTTGGTTGTAGATCCATAAATGGCATGATATTCATACTAAAAATTATGGAAGCATAAGTTATATGTTGTTGTATAAAAATTGAAATAAAAAAAATGATCAACAACTAATTACAAAGCTCTTCCTAGACAATATATAAATTGATAATCGTATATTCAAAACCTAAGTGTTATATATAGTTTATAGTAGACAACAATCAAATGTTTTTATTGTTATATTAGCAATCAATAACTGAAGTTATTTCTTTTTTAACTATTTCAACAGGAAATCCATCGATTTATTAGATGATGATATTTATACTTTCTAAATAAAGTGTTGTAGAATGCACGCTTGTTAAAAATAACTATATCCTTACTCTATAATCATCAACCATAAAGGAACAACTCATTCGTTGTAGCTTATAAGAGTAAGTTAGTAAATGAAAGAGCATTGCTTAATTTTAAATAAACAAACTATATAAAAATTCTAGTATGAAATATTTGAAATGTGTGAATGGATTCTTCTTCTGCTCGTTTATTTCCATAAATATCTAGAGAGTACCAAAATTTTCGTTTTATTTTATAGGGAAATAATTTGTGATTGACTTATTTTAACATCAATTGTTCTTGTCTTTATTGTGATACTTTATTAAAAAAAATTGGAAAAATAAAATAATAGAATTTTTGGAGGTACCTAATAGAATCCTATGCAGAAGCAGAAGCAGATGCAGATGATAGTGTAATAAACGGCAAGCGGGAATGGCAGGGCACGTGAATACATGCAGGAACTGGGTCCTCTTTATTTAATACTATTTCTTTATTTATGTCCCCATTTGTCTTCTAGGTTATATTCATCTGCTTCTCAGGTCCACCTATTTATGTTGCACCTCTCTTCTCTTGTCGCTATTATGTCATCACTTTTCTATTGGATCATGGAATACTATTAGGACAAGATACGTGCAAATCCTTGCTTTCGTCTCTTTTTTCTTCCTTATAACGTAGGTTTTACTGTTAATCTACTTTTCAAATACATTTCATGAATCCTTTTTCTCTTCCTTAGTAAAAGTTATACGGGTTTTGGGATTCACAAGATGTAGACACGAGTTAACATAAGTAAGAATGAAGGTAAGAAGAGCTTAACCACGACCTCCTAGATCGCGGTTTCCATGTTTTTCCAGGGTTTACAAAATCATATTATTATCGTTAAGTCAGAGGAAATTCTTTTTAACTTTACCACCGAACGTGCTAGGCTAATAGTTTACACGTAGATGCTGATGTTTTTTTGTGCATCTAGTTCAAAATCTGATATAAAGAATGCTTTATACCATGTTTTTAGTATTAACGTAGGCTGGGTCTGAGCTATAAAATTAGGGTAATAAAAAAACTTCTTAGCTCTGGTAATCCGAAGAAAAAGTGAGTGTTATAAGTTGGCTAATCTGCTAATTCGTTTGCGCAAATAAAGAAAAGGTTGGCTAATATAAGAGGTGGTTCATAACCAAAATGCTTATAAACTGTTTTGTGCCCTATTCTAAAGTACCTTGGGTTTTACAAATACAGCCACTGAAGCCCATACATCATGTTGAGCTTTGAACAAGAAGATAAAGAAAACAGACTGGGCCTCTTCTGAAAGCCGTATATAGCACAGGCTGCGTTTGTGTTTAAAAAATACTTATAATGTATCTTGGAAAAGTATTTATTATTTTCTAAATATATGGTTAGAGATTTAAATATATTTTTTTCCCTAACCCATGAAATTATTGAGCCAGCTCGAGGACGACATGCAAGTTACCGGCTTGGAAACATGGTGGAGAAAGGGTGTTTACGGTGATGCCGTCAGTGGGAGAGTTTGAGAAAACAGTTGCGGCGACTCGTAGAAGTACCTAGCCAATTATATTATACAAATTTCCATACATATTCTTAAAAATACTTCATCTGTTTCAAAATGACCTATGTTTTCATAAATTTTATATTTTCAATATATTTTATTAATTAATAATGGTAAACTGTAAACTTTGAATAAATTAATTTTGTTTATTAAATTTTGATTGGTTAAAAATATGAGAAATATTTAATCACAAAATATTGTATTTACAATTAAAAATTAAAATATTTTGTTAATATAAGTGACAACTCTAAAAACACATTTTTTGAAACGGAATCAGTAGATCACAACAAACATTTTCAAAATTTTAATGTTTTCGAAAAAGTAAACACACATATTTTATAAAACAAAAGGTTATTTTGCTAACTGAATTTGTAGTATATTCACGTAAGTTTATAATTTTCACATTCCAAAATTAATTATACGATAATTTTATTGAGAAAGAAATTAGGGAAAGGGGTTATGAAACCGAAACCCTGTTTTGACTTGATTAAAAAAAAAGTTTATATTAAGAAAAAAGTTTCAACAGTATCTAAAACAAATTCGGAACGCAATCCCTATTCGCTAGTACATACACACTGTATGACTTTTTCCTTTTAATATATCTGCAACAAATCTCTATATATAAACAACATCAAAAACATTTTTTCATTTTGTCTCAAACTAAAGAGATCAACAACATGGATATTGAATCCCTTTCACCACCTCTCCATCAAGAATCCAGAAACCAAGCCCTGCTCAAGAAGCAGAGAGGAGGATGGAGAGCTATCAAGTACATTATTGGTTTGTGTGTAACTTTCTTGTTTTCTTATCGAATGTTAACTGAGTAATGAAGTTAACACTCCATTGGGTTTTGTGAAGCAAACGAGTCGTTTGAGAAGTTGGCGTCGATGAGCTTGATAGGGAATCTATCGGTATATCTCACGACAAAATACAATCTTGGTGGTGTTTTCTTGGTGAACATCATCAACATCTGGTTTGGTTCTTGCAACTTTCTTAGTATCCTAGGTGCTTTTGTCTCTGATGCTTACCTCGGAAGATTCTGGACTCTCCTCCTCGGTTCCATCGCTTCTTTCCTCGTAAATTTACCTTCCACTCTTTTCATTTCTAATAGGGATCGATGTATCTGGACGTGTGCATGTGCGATAAACCAAAAACAATTTAATGTAACATATAATAATGATTTATATTTATTAACTTGACAGGGGATGGGACTAATGGCTCTAACCGCGGCTATCCCGCGTTTAAGACCAGAGGCTTGCAACGATCCAACAAATTTTTCAAACCCACCCGCGAAGTGGCAGCTCGCGGTTCTCTTCTCTAGTCTAGGGTTGCTAGCCATTGGAGCAGGAGGAATCAGATCATATAACATCGCGTTTGGAGCAGATCAATTCGACACATGAACTAAAAAGGGCAAAGCGCAGCTTGAAACATTCTTTAACTGGTGGTATTTCTCATTCACCGTGGCTCTTGTCATTGCACTGACAGGGGTCGTATATATACAGACTAATATTAGTTGGGTCATTGGTTTCGTTATCCCCACGACTTGTCTTGGACTCTCTGTCACCACTTTCGTCATCGGCCAGCACACTTACATATGTCAAAAGCCTAAGGGCAGTGTGTTCGTAGACATGGTTAAAGTTGTTGCCGCGGCTTGTAAGAAACGTAAGGTAAAATCTGGAGAAGGTGTAACATTCTACTTAGGCCCTTCTAGTGATAGATCATCCACCTCTTTGATCCAAAACAGACAAAGGTTTGTAGTTTGGTACATTGACTCGTTTTATTTGTTTTTGCATTTACGTGGTTATAGAATCTTAAAAATTATCATTTAATACCAATTTTAAAAATTACTTTAAATAAAATATATAGTTTCTTGTTAAAATTATTTTTACCAAAAGACCCTTCCACGGATTTTTCGTATTTTTAAACAAATGGAAGTTATTCGTGTAAATTTTCATGGTAGATTTATATTTATGTACTACTTATATTTTTTCATTCATTTTAATTTTGAGACGCAAATATGGAACATGAATATTCTTTATCACATCAAAATGCTGTTGGTATGTGGAATTGCAAGCTAAAATGTCCGTTAATACTCTCTTCTTTTTGATGTTTCGGTGTGATAGGTTACGTTTTTTTGACAAAGCAGTGGTGATAAATGATCCGAACGAGTTGAACAACGAAGGTAAGGCGAAGAACAACTGGAGATTATGCATTCTCAAGCAGGTGAAGAACCTTAAGTGCGTGACCGCTGTTTTACCCGTTTGGGTCGCAGGAATCGCGTGCTTCATGCTGACTGACCAACAGAACATCTACGGGATCCTACAAGCCATTCAGATGGATAAAACGTTCGGACATAACTTCAACGTCCCAGCAGGATGGATGAATCTTGTGTCCATGATCATTCTCGCTATCTGGATCTCACTATATGAATGTGTCTTCCTACCGATAGCGAGACAAATCACAGGACGTAAACAACGGTTAACGATGAAACAAAGGATCCAGATAGGTATCATGATGGGGATAGCTTGCATGATCGTGGCAGGTTTCTTGGAGAAGGACCGAAGAGCCTCTGCTCTAAAGAACGGTTCGTTTGTCTCTCCAGTTTCGATTGTGATGCTGCTTCCTCAGTTCGTGCTTGCGGGTCTAACCGAAGCGTTTTCAGCGGTGGCTTTGATGGAGTTTCTGACGGTTAAGATGCCTGAGCATATCAGAGCCGTGGCTGGAGCTATCTTCTTTTTAAGCTCGTCTATTGCTAGTTACATATGCACGCTTCTTATTAATGTGATTGATAAGGTGACGCGTGAGGAAGGGCATTCGTGGTTAGGAGATAAAGACTTGAACAAGAACAGGCTCGAGAACTATTTTTTCATAATAGGAGGTATTCAAGTGGTGAATCTGATCTATTTTAGGTTCTTTGTTTCCAGGTTTGTCACTGAAAAGGATAAGGATAACAGAGATTTTTAGTCTAGTGGTTGATCGGTATTTATTTCGTCTTTCTGTTACTATTTAGAGGGTTACGTTTTTGTTTTTATTTTGTTTAATCAATATCATGTTTACCGTGGCTTGTCCTTTGACATATGTTGAAAGGGTTTTTGGTGTTTTGAAGAGTTTTATAGTTTTGAGATTCTAATTTTTTTTTTTCTAATGTTATTGGTTTATAGATTTCGTAAATTTTTGTTTTCATTGTTTTTTTTTTGATGATATTATTCAAAATTTGCAATTGTCAATTTTTTTTTATGATTTAGTAATTCTCTTGAACTCTAGTATTATACTATATGATTAATTTAATATACCTCCGTAAGAGCTAGACTTATTGTTTAGAAAGAGAGTTTTATGTAAAGCCATCTGTAAGAGCTACTACACTTAGGTGTAAAGTTGAACAAAAAAAAAAGTGTGTACATTCGAGGCAAAGGAGAGAAGGATAATTTGGCATGGTGATTTTGGTTTTAAGAAGCAAATACGTTTACAGTATTTATTACAAACGAAGAGAAAACTCCATCGTTGTAAACAGTATTGGTTGTAAATATTCCAAACGTGCATAATGGCAATTGACTCAACTAATGTCATATGGAAAAATTATAACAAACTTCACACAGTCATCACTGTAAAACTTTTTTATTTTGTTGCCGTCAATGAATATAGTATGATGTTATCTACTTATTATATGGATTTTATAGATAAGAGAATGAAACTAATGGAATCATGATTCCTCGGTAGGTCTAAAAGACTATAACCCAAAAGTAGAATATTTTTATAAAATAATCACAGTAAGAAGATATGAGGTGGATCCAGTCGATCTTATTGTACACCGGGCCGGGACAGAACTTACTCGGTTCCACGTGCGTTTGGCATTTTAACCGGGACCACTATTTTGACTACACCGGTGGACACGTGGTAAGCATCGGATGCACTCTTTGGTAGTTTTTAGAAACCGTTCACTTTTGTTTAAAATTTTAAATGTGAGAACATCGTACTAACCTGTCTGCTATTTGGGAATTCCTATTTGTGTTTATCGAAAGAGGTTTGATCTTCTCTGATATCTGAATCCTAATGATAATTATTATTTTTTGCTGTTTATATTGCTAATAATTATCTGTATTTTTGTATGATGATGTGAAATTTTGTGATTCAAAATTAAAAGAAAATAAAAATCTGACTTTTTAAATGTCATGCGAAAGAAATCCAATCCCAAAACTGCTTGCTGTGCATGTTTTCTTGTTTTCTTTTTTCTTTTGAATATGGATCCATTTTAGAGCATCTTTAACCCACGAAACCCATTTGGGATACTTTTTTCGTCTCATTAAAAAAAAATTAAAAAACGAATCAATCGTGGACCGCCACGTGTCAGCATGGTCCGCAAACAGTGCAAACAACCCACTTAAATCGGTGTTTATTTGGACACTATAAACAACTGTTTTTGGGTTTTCTGTGGAGCCTACACTTAGCATTTGCATCAAGCACCTGCATTGAGGGGGCTTTTAGGCCAACATTATTGGGGAGTCCTAGCATTGGATCCTTAGAATATAAATATGTGTATGTATATATTATATATGCGTATATAATTGTAATTTAAGGACTTCACAGAAACCCAAACCGAAAGTTTCTTATTTAAAGAACTTTCGATTTGGGGGTTTCCGTGAAGTCCTTAACCCACATATATATACGTATATATAGTATATACATAAATATATATTTTTTTAAGGACCTTGTATTAGGGACTTCCAATAATGATGGTCTTAGGTTTATATTTTTATTTTGTTATATCTAGGGCCAAGCATTTTATCCTTTAAATTTGATTCGATTCGTTATTTGTTTCGATTCGATCCGAAAATTCCAGATATCTGTAAACTTTCAAAGCAAAGCATATACTAAAAATCAATATCCGTTAAAATCGAAGTAAATCACAAATACTAAAATTTTGGAAAGCGGATATCCGATCCGATCGAGCAATATACAAATATATGTATGTCTTGATTATATATTTAAAATTTTACATGTATAAAATTTTATAATTATTATTCTAACATATAATTTGATAAATTCTATTCACGTTACTTATATAAAGTATTACATAAAAGGAAGATAAAAAATTTATGACAATTATACTTAAGTTTTATGTTTACTACAATTGTTAACTAAGTTTAAATTTTTTACAAAACATGTAGATTCACTACTTCTTTTAACCTTTATTTTTTATATCATGCAAAAAAATACTTTACAAAACAAATTTGTATCGAAATTTTTAAGATTATTTGTATTAATTAAAACAGATAAGATATCGCAAATATCCGCAAATATTTATTTATTTTCCGGATATCGGTTTTCCGAATATTCGTATTTTTCCGAAGCAAAGCAAATCGAAAAATTAGATATCCGTGACATACGAAGCAAATCATAAATACCTTCAAAAACCCGGATATCCGATCCATGCCCAGGTCTAGTTATACCACATTGTCTAAGCACATTTGTTTATTACGGATTTGAATTTTGAAAGTATACACCTACACTTGGCAAACCTATCAAGTTCCTCTATCTGGAAGCCTATGTATATATATCTTTACTCACAAATTAATGTACATAAAAATGTAAAATCTTAATGTTTGATAACACAGTGTATATCTAACACATTTTGGAGTTGTTTTTTTCACAAGAATCAGAAATTTCCATCAAACAATTTCAAGAAAATATCACTGGTTCATCAAGGCTTACTAAAATTCAATATTCTATAAAGTACATCCAAATTGAAAATTTCAATTTAAGTAAAGGCATATTCTAAACATTTACTTTCAAAGTAAACATTAATTAGTTTGCGAACTACAAATTAAATATTGCACTTTATGCTTTTTTACACATTGGAAAGTGGTACATTTGAAAACATGTGAGAAATTTGATCACTGTATATACTTTACATGTTTTGATAATATTTTAAAATCTATCTTTCAAATTATCTACTAAAAATGAATATTATTTTTAACCTTCAAAATATCATTAGGTCATGACTGTTAAACCCTACCATTTCGCGCACAGAATAAATGACAGCTAAGCTTGCATAGTCTGTGCTCGTGAATCGTGATTATCTGGGTTTGGCCGAAATTTTCTTCTTTTTTCTCTGAATGAACAAATTTTCTGATGTTGAACCTATCTTAATTGCCAATTAGGCTAATATTGTACACATCGTTTTGTGAAATATATGTCATAGTTTTATTCTTCTAATGTTCTACCTTAGTAAGATCATTGTAAGAAAGCTTTTTATACTAAATGAATAATCCACGGAAAAAGTAGAATAAAATTTTTATGAGGTGGCTCGCGCTAAGTGACCTTGAAAGTAAAAAAACAGTGAATTCATTGCTCATGACAAGGAAAACAATAGTAATTGCATTTAATGATAAATCATGTCATATGGCTATGTTCATAAAATTTTGGGACTACAATAGCTATCAACGACCAATCAGTAATACTATTATTCGCGATTACGAGTATCTGGAATTGATTGACAAGCATACATTTACAAAGTTGCGATTACTAGTATACGTATTTGTTTTTAGCAATGAGACGCGTTAGTAATTAGCATATATCACAATGACTAACCATATATACACATACACGCATTCATGTCAATCTATAAATTAGATTTATATCTAAATCACTGAAATGAAATAAACATCTTCAAATGTTCCCTAAAACCTCAACCATCATCGCATGGAAGAGAATAGATTAATCTATCATCTAAAGTCTAGCAGAGTTATACACACGAGCCCTAACTGTATCGGATGATCCTCAACCTGATGGTTATAATTTAAATCAAATTAAAACTCCAAACACATAACGGATCAAACATTTTCGCGTGAATAATCATAGCATGTCTTGTTCACAAACAAATAAAAGAGCAACAACAGCATATATGTAGATAATGCAGATAAGACATTAGATTATACAAATAGAGAAGCGAATACGAAACAATACAATACATAAAAAGTGGGGAGATTTATATAAATGTGATCATACAATTGCACCAGAGTAATTAGCCATCACAGACTGACCTTGTTGTGGCTGCTGTTGTTGATGTTGCTGCAGCGGCAGAGGCGGCTGCGTCTGTGATAGCGTTTGCGTTTTCTGCCTGTTGACTCTCTTCCTCTTCTTCTCATAGCTAACACCGCGAGCTTTAGCCTGGAAGTCTCTGACTTCACGAAGGTATAACCTGACGGCGCGTGAGCCGAAGGGGTTAGCCTCGGGAGGGCCACCGTTCTCCTCGTAGGCGGCGCGGAGGCGGCCGATGAGGGCGTCTAGTGAACCCCAGGCTTGTCGGAGAGGACAAGGGCAAGGCGCGGGAGGGTTAGGGAGGCCAAAGAAGGCACAGTTTTGGTGGTGAACCTTTGTTTTACCGAACTGGTCAAGGTAGCGGAGGAACTCTAGCACGTGTGCTCCGCTGCACGACGGGAGAGAGAGCGGGGGACGGTGGTTCCGGAGGTACTGGCAGAAGGTGTTCCAGTCGCGGCGTTTCTGATTCTCGTACCGGCTTGGGGAAGGAGGTGTTAACTGTACTGAAGTATTAGGGTTCTTGTTTGCTTGGTGAGAGATCAGTTCCATAGCTTAGTCTTGTTTTGAGTTTGGTAAGAAGAAGATGGAATCTGATCTAGGGTTTTTGCTTTTCTTATATGAATCAAGAGATTAGGGCTCTTTAGATCATTAATACAACCAAACAGAGAGAAAGAGGGACTTAACTGGTTGTCATGGTGAAAACGGTACTATAAAAGGAATAGATTCAACTTTGGCAGATCAATCAAACACACATATGAGCAGAAATGGTGAGACAAAGAGAGAATAAACTGAAAAAAGGAGAGAGAGAGAGAGAAGTGAAGTTTATTGCTGCCTATAGAAGGTGAGAGAAGATATATAAATGGAAGCTATCATAAGTGGACTTCTTTTCTCTATTTTATTATTTTCTAGCTTTTCTACTTTAGGAGACGATGAATTCACAAAATCACACTTGTCTAGACTTAGAGTGTAATTTCAAGACTGAAGAGCACAAGGTGATTTAAAAAGAGAGAGAGAGAGGCTAAAATGAGTACAATATTGTAGAGAGAGAAGAAGAAAGGGGACTGAGTGTTACACAGCGTAGCAAAGAGTAATTTCATAGGTGATGAGAGAGAGAGAGTGTGACCAATGGGTCAAGTGGGGAACTTGAAGTTGAACATTGACATGACATGAGGAGGAATAGTCTGTGTTCCTGGCCTGCAATTTGCAGTGACATTTTTTTCATTTCTATTATTGTTTATTTTATTCATTACTTTATGCGTTGCGTTACATTTGTTTACTTTGTTTTCGCAATATTCGTGTTCCCTTCCTTCACTTTATTTATTTTTACTTTGAAAACGACCTCATTAACATATAGTATCTTTTCTTTACCCGGAAATCATGGGTTATTAAACTCAGAATAACACTTCTTTTAGACCCAGTCGTTTCTTAAGATTAAACTCATTGAGTGAGAAAAACATTAAGTAGTAAAATTCTTGTTTTGTTTGCTTCAGATCGAGTGAAGTTTTTATGCTCCGGATCAATTGTAAAAGCTGCCAGTTGAGCAGCGGTATTAGTAATCATGGCAATAACTCCGATAGTAAATTTAGCACCAACCTATTCGGTCCAAGTTAACAAGGTTTTTCTTTTTGAGAATTGAGAAACGTTAACAAGGTTTACATAGAACAATGTTTAAACGACAATAAATTGAATAAAACGGTCGCTAGAGAGAAGTTTTTATCTTAAAGACTTTGGAGTCAAATGTTGAAGTTCTTCATTATGTGAAAACTTGGTTGTTGGAAAAATCATAGATCTGCAGATATTGTTTATTGGTAGCGACGAATCAATAGTCTAGAATTTGGTTTGATCGAACCGTTTGTCTCTTCTACAGTACCTTATCTCGTGTGAATGTTTGTTCAACCTTCATTTTCGTCATAATTTTTTTTTGTCGACCCTTCGTTTTCTTAATACTATAACTGACAAAGTATAATGTCTAGATAATTACGCTTCATAAATACAGAGATTATCAAAGTGTTTTTACAAGAAGGATCGCGAACAATTTATTTATCTTAAACGAGGGTTTGGCACTTTCAAAGTGTAAGAGGCCTAGTGATTTTTCGAAATTCATATTCCTTACGCTATTACATATACATGACAACTTGGTGTAATATTGCAAACATTTCATCCGTATATAACCTTTTTGTAGGAAAAATGATATGTACATGTTTTTTTGTCAAACTTTTTTTTGTCAAACATATATATGTACATCAAGAACATGTTTACAAGAAAATAATAATAAAAACAAAGGGCTGCAAATTCGATTGGAAAAGTAGTAAGAACGAAATTTAGAATTCAAGTTCACTTTTATATATGTTTAACCTTAAATCAATTGATAATGAAAACTAGTTATATTTATTATTATATAATAAGTGTTTTAATCTTTAAAACGTGAACAAAATTTAGTAAACAACTAATTTCAATTCGAATCAGATGATCTTTTTGTTTAATAGGACCAATTTCATATTGGATAAATGTTAGTTAAGAATGGATTGGTATCTGCTTTTTCTCTGACAGCTACTGGCATGATTAGAGTCTAAAACATATTCAGATTTAAACTAATATCAGTCTGTAGTAAATCTTGCTTTATTTTACTCTAAATTACATTTCATTTTGATGGAAAACTATAACATAATGTTTTTATTGGAAAAATGATATCATCCAAGACAACAAGTTTTGCATTTATGAGATTAGAGAGAAGATAAAAAGTAACCTAACATCATAATAATAAAGTAAAACATCAAACACGGACGCCTTTTAAACAAGAGGTAAAGACACTGAATGGCGCGTGATAAAAGACGCGTTTGGAATCCATCTCTGTCAGTGGAAAGCAAGAAACAGTGGTTTGATCTGGCACCAACATCACACTTATTGATTGATCTGTATACAATCTCCTTTGATTAATTCACTGTATGTGATTTTTTTTGGCGAAGCATATATTTCCAGGTATATGCTTCTCGACCGTGTGTTATTTGTGTTGTCAATCTATTTAGTTAATTTTTACAAAACCTAAATATATGGACGAGGGCATTCAGTTATTTCCAGTTCAGCTTCGGCTTGAGAAAGAGATACTTCAAATTTGGTTAAAGTTTTAACTACCAACTACAAGAAACAAATCAACATGATCAACATGGTAGATTAATTATTGCATACATGGTATGAAAACACTAAGCTCTAAATCGACTATTAGATTAAGAAGGATTCCACATTATGTATACTTTTTAACCTTTAACTTCACCAATAGAAGTTATTGCTCTAGTACTTCTTTTCGTCCCTAACAATCCATCTAATTTTTGACCTTTTAAATAGATTTCACCTTTTCTTGACACCCAATGACCCCAAAAAGGAGATTTTACCATTTTCTGTTACCAATCTTCCCCTAAATCACGAAACACACATGTATTATATTTCGAGATCTCCATATATGATAACAGAGAGAGAACATCGTACAGGGAACGGAGTTCCAGCATTTGGAAACTAAAGCCCTAACTACCATGGATCTATATAGGGTTAAGCTTTTAAGACCTATTTGTTGGTTAAACCAAGACTAATAATTCTTTAATATTCATCTAAAACTTCAAAATTGTCGTTCCCATTTGTAGCAAAATACAATTGTTCCATATTTGGCAAGACAGCAGTAGGATAGTCTCTTCACATGTCCTTATGATTCCTTTACTCCCTTCCTGTTTCTCTCCCAGGGGGCATTCATCACTTGTTTATAATTTTTTTGTCTATTAATAAATTAGCTTACATCTTCTTATGTTAAAGAATTTTCCACATTTTCCCAGCCAAGCTACACATCCCATATTCTATGCATACTTGACACTTATGTCCTTTAAATGAGAACTATGTATAAGAACCTATATTCTATATAGGACTAGGCAAAACAACCGGATCAAAAAAACCGAACCGAATCTGATCCGAAAAATAGTACCGAATTCGAACCGAAATTTATTAAATATCTGAAATGGTTCAAAATTTTGGTATTTATAGAACCAGGCCGAACCGGAATATTTAGGATACCCGAATGTATCTGAAATAGATTTATATACCTAAATATATTAATTATTTTTAGATTTAATGTATATTTAAAACATCCAAAATATAAGAGATATTTTTAAGTTTTCCAAAATACTTGAAAATATATACAAATAGTCAAAAATAAATGTCTAAAATAGCTAAAATATACTCAAAATACCAAAATACTTAAACAATCTATTGATTCTCTATCCAAATATTCAAACCAAACTAATTTATATGGTAAACTTAGATATTTTGACATATGTTATTCAAATTTATTTGTAATATATTATTTTATTTATATATTTTGAGAAGTAATGAATTTTAAATTTTTAAAAATAATTTAAATGTGTTATTCGAACCCGAATCCGAACCGAACTCTAATCAAAATTTAGAAATACCTGAATGAGGCTGAAATTTTTGATCCCGAAACCCGAATAAACCCGAACCGAACCTAAATGGATACCCGAACGCCCACTCCTAGTTCTATAAATAGCTATAGGCGAAATCGACTTTAACCAAAACGATTTTCTTCAAATCCTATTTGTGCAATTTTAAATCAGTTTAAATCAGTTAAATTATTTGAATTAGTTCAAATCGATTTAAATTAATGTAAACTTATCTAAACGGATTAAAACAGATAACACCCGAGTAAATTATAACTAATTTAGTTATAACATATTTACCGTATATAAACAAGTGATGATAATTTTTTCTCTAATTTTGTTTCTAAGTATAAACTCACAAGTTTATCTGATTTTTTAATATTATATTTTATCAATAAAATAAATTTTCAATTGAACACACAAAATTTAAAAGTTATGTAATATAAACAATAAAATGTATAATAAAATAAACATAAAATTTGATAACGCTTAGGTTCCGACTTAAACGCTAGGTCTATACAAATCTCTTATTTAATACCTAGTGATTTCTTTAACAATATACATTTCAATGTCGTACATTACAGAATTATAAATAATTAAATACACATGTAAATTAACTTATAAATAATTTAATACACATGTACGTGCATATTGTGTATTCTAGAATGAAGGGAAGCAACGAACAACGTATAACAGGTAGGCGAGAATAGTTTTATTTTTTATTTTTTAAGAAAGGGTTGATAGGCGAGGATAGATGTTCACGCAGGCGTAACAAAACATGATATCTGCACGACAATTAAGTAAGGTAGCACAATATATTGTTGACGAACAAAAAACGGTAACGAGATATTTTAAGAACTTGTTAACATCCTATCATTTTCTTAAAAGATTATTTGTTTTCTTCAGATCCACCGTTTTCTACAAAGCGGTACCACTGCCACTTTTCATTTTTTTTATAATATGTTTTGGTCTATCAAAACTAGCAATTTTAAATTTGTCCATCAACACCGAAAAACTTGTCTCTAAATTATTTGTTGTACATCACATGTTGTACAAGTATAACGCTTGTAGTAGGCATAAAATAGATAATAGATTTACCAAATTAAGTTGTTAAGCTTTGATAGATCATATTCAAAACATGTTATGGACAAGTTTTCAAAGACAAATAGGAAGAATTGTTCAGATTCTGGCAGAACAGAAGTGTTGATTTATAGGGCTATAAATCCTGTGAACGTGGCAGATCTACAATTTGATTTTCTATAAAATATAGGGTTGAATAAGTTTTTCATATTGTTACATTCATGTGATAGTAGTAATTATCCAGGCATTTTTTAATAATATAATCAAAGCTGAGAAAAATAACTTAATATTGGATATGATCAATTATTTGTTTAAATTTGGCATGAGATTGCTCAATCAAAAGCTATGCTGCATCCATCTCCCAATGTTCTGTGAAGTATGTACATATATTACATAAATCCATCAAGAGCTTAAAGAAACGTATTAAAAAACTGACTTATGCTGAATGTGGATAGTGAAATAAGAGTTTGGACCTTCCACATATCGAATACCCTTCGTTACAAAGTACTCCATTCTCGCCCGAACATAAGCAATCGATTGTTTGTGACATGTAAAGAGGATGGGAACAAACATGTGTACTGTTTCCAAAGCACCCTTGATCTGATGGCGAATAACTATTTAGACAGAAGATGAGTTTCATTGATACCGGATACGTACTAGAAACTTTCAGAGATTGGTAAGGTATCCATAGTTACATACCAGATCCTCAAAATGACATTTGAGTATAGATACATACTCCCTCCGTTTCATTTTAGTTGTCGTTTTAGGTTTATGCACATATATTAAAAAATCATTTAATTTTATATATTTCCAAAATGAAAACGTCATTACTAATACACCTAATCACATTTTAACCAATATAAAAATAGACAGAAAGATAGTATTAATAAATTTTGCATTGAAATCATAAAACGACATTTATTTTGAAACAAAAATTTTACTCACGAACGACAGATAAATCGAAACGGAGGGAGTATAACTGATCACTAGAAAGTCAAATCTTCAGTAGACATCTATCTTTATTGGAGATCTGAGCTCACTTCTTCAGATGGTGAAACACAAAGGATTGGTCAAGCAAAAGGACTAATTATTGGCGGGAGAATTATAACGAGAGTGGAATATACTTTAACCGATCCGGTTTACATCTGGTTTAAAATCAAATTAAATATTTATACCGCGTCTTATCTGTTTCTAGACGAAGATGATAAGGCAGAGCTATTAACCCATCATCTTCTTCCTCTGCGACTCTGTTCTCACCACACACACACACAGCACCATGCTTTCTCTCGCCGCAACCACACTCAAACCCTCAATCCTCTCTCCTCTCACCAAACCCAAACCCAATGGGCTATCTCCCCACCCGATTACCCGACCCGTTAACCCGAAGCCCTTCACCGTCAACGCCAACTTGATCCCCGCTTCGAGCCGCCAAGCCCCAGCAAAACAGCAGCTTTACCAACCCTTCCGCCCTCCACCGTCCCCAATCCCTCAAAAGTTCCGATCTTTAGACCCCGCCGGCAAAATCGAGGTCCTCGCCGACCGCATGGGCCTCTGGTTCGAGTACGCCCCCCTCATCTCCTCCCTCTACACCGAAGGCTTCACCCCTCCCACCATCGAGGAGCTCACCGGAATCTCCGGCGTCGAGCAGAACTGCCTCATCGTCGGGGCTCAGGTCCGCGACTCCATCGTCCAGTCCAGCGCCAAGCCGGACCTCGTCGCCGCCTTCGACACCGGAGGCGCGGAGCTTCTCTACGAGATTCGTCGTCTCAGCACGGTCCAGCGTGTGGCTGCTGCTGAGTACATCGTCGATCAGGGGTTCGACACGAAAGGGGCTCAGGA
The DNA here is from genome assembly GCA_016432835.1 of Brassica nigra. Taxonomy (NCBI): domain Eukaryota; kingdom Viridiplantae; phylum Streptophyta; class Magnoliopsida; order Brassicales; family Brassicaceae; genus Brassica; species Brassica nigra. Next base: position 4,861,925 of record CM028247.1, on the reverse strand, counting down.
TCTCGCGAGAGCTATCAAAGATTATCCTCACCGTCGAGGAGACGTTGGATGGGAGGAGTTTGATTACAATCTGCCTGGGGATTGTCTCTCTTTCATGTTGTATAGGAAGAGCAGAGAGCATAGGAGCCCGTCTGAGCTTAGGACTAGTTTGCTTGAGCGAGCGCTTGAGGTTGCTGTCACGGAGAAGGCCAAGAAAGCTGTGTCCAGAGAGTTGCATGGTGAGGAGACAGCTAAAGAAGAGGAGGTTAAGATCATTCGTGTCCCTGTTGTGAGGCTGAAGTTCGGAGAAGTGGCGGGAGCGAGTTCTGTTGTGGTTCTACCGGTTTGCGAAGCAGAGGAAGGAGTGGAGAGGATTAACGAAGCTCCGATGGAGTTTGAATCGGGAGGAGAGTTCGGTGTTGTGGAAGCTGAGAAGGAATGGAGTAGATGGGTGGTTTTACCGGGTTGGGATCCGGTTGTGGCTGTTAGGAGAGGAGGAGTGGCGGTTTCGTTTAGAGATGATAGGAAAGTGTTGCCGTGGAACGGGAAAAAAGAGGCGGTCATGGTTGTGATGGATAGGGAGATGAAGACGGTGGAAGATGATGATGGGTACTATCTGGTTGTGACTGGAGATGGGATGAAGTTGGATAGAGGTTCGGTGTTGAAGGAGAGAGGAGTGGGAGAGTGTTTAGGGTTGGTTGTTTTGGTGGTGAGGCCACCGAAAGATGATGATGATTGGCAGATAAACGATGAAGATTGGGACTAGAAGAAGAAGAGTACATTTGAGAATACTAGTTACCAAGTAACTTTCCATCATAACTATACTCCATGTTTTTGGCAAATATGTAATTCTTGGTTTGATTGCGTATCACATAATGTCATTATGTTTTTCTTTCAACCTCTGTTTAAAATATGAATCTGCATATGATTGTCAATATAGTTTAGACTTGAAGGTACATATTGTGTAGCTAAAATAACGTATAAGAAGTAGGTGGTGATGAGAGATAACATTGAAGCTCGCTTGCTTGATTAGCAGTCATGGCTGATACGAGTATTAGCAGGTGCAATTTCGACAAGTGCAGATAGTTCTTGGTTAGTGTAATCAAGCCGATCTTTTTGAGATCATAGACTTCCTTATAAATTCTCGTAAGAGAAAGAAAAAAGGAACTAAACAAGTATAACTTAAAAGCTAATTATCAAAACAAATTGTTTATATATCTAAAATGAGAAATCTCTGTGAAATCAAAAAAAAAACTGATTATATAAAGAAAAGAAACAAAATAAAAAAAAAGGATGAAGTGAAACAGAATCCAGAAAAAGATGTCAAGTTTACTATAATATTACACTGAACCAAGAAAACAAAAAGCATCACAGTCTAGTTTTGTCTCTCTCTCTCTCTCTCTCAGCCTTTGCAATGAAAATATCCTTGGGACATTGTATGATGATTGATTCACTGCTCAACTTCACTTTCCATCATAAACCTCTACACACTTCTTCAGAAACTAGTGTACTAAGCCGCCATTTACTCATAATCCCCATTTTCTGATGACCCATTTCCTCTCAGTCCTGACCAACATCACAATCATAAGACCATCATAATAGTCCAAACACACAAACAAAAATACAAATGAAAACAAACAAGCGGTTAGCTTTCTTATTACCTGACAAGTCGTACCCAGCACCGCCCCATTCAGAAGGCCGCGAATGTGTCATGTGCATGCCCTGAGGTGGTTGCATCATGAAATGAGCCCCACCACCCAATGCGCTACTAGTCATAGTATGATGCTCATTTCTTCCGGAAGATTCCATAGTTGGATGATAGACATGCAAAGATTCTGTGCCAGAAGGAGAAGGTAACAAGCTTCCACTTCCTGAAGCATCATCTCCTTTCACATCATTTCCTCCATCCTTCTTTTTCTCTAGCTGAAATGTACCCACGATCACCTGTAAAGGAAAACCAGAGACTATCCTAATCAAACTTGGCAAATAGTCAATGAATCTCATTTCTAGATTCAGTTTGTGGTATTAATTTAGTGGTATAAGAGGTCACAACGGGCCAAACTTTCTACAGACAAGCGAATGTTCTTAAACTGAATGATAGTTGGAAACACATGCATAAAGATAAGAAGAAAGATACCTGAACTGGACCAGCAGCTTTAAGGAGTCCCCCAACTCTTCCACCGAGGATCTGGCCATCTGAACTAGATAAACAAATGCTAAGGCCACCAGTTTTCCCACCGTGTTCGCTCCGAATATAAGATCCACTCAGTGAGAGGATCTCGTACTGACCCTGAATAAAAGTTTGTAATTCTGAAGCAAATTAATACCTATAAGCCAGTTCAAGAATTAGTTTAGAGGGAATAGATAGGAAAAAAGAGAATCACATGATAAGATACACTGGTTCCGGTCGCGATGTGAGACAAGGATGCATTAGAGATGGCGCCAGATGCAGAAAGAATGCATATCTCATGCTTGCTTTGCTCAGAGAATTGGATAATTTTCTGGGCCACATCCTATCAAATTAATCCACACAAAACACATAACAAAAACAGATAAATCAAAATCCAATTTGCAATACCAATAACCTTACAAACGAGCTCTATAGCAAAACCTGATTTCAACTGAAGCTAGATTGCGTTTAAACCTCCAATAGATTCACATTTTTAACCAGTTCATAACATCAATTAGTATCATAGAACAATACTCACCTCACCAGGAGTTATATTAACAATGTGTGGAGTAAAACTTTGCCCAGTTTTCCCTGCAACAAGAAAAAAAAAACTTATGTGAAGCTCAAAAAATGACAACAGCAAGAAGAGTACAGCACACTAGAAGGTAAACTGGTAATCAAAGTGATCTCAGCCATGTTAAAACAAAAAAAAATTATCCAACAAATAGGATAGCAGATAAATGCTATTGCAAGATTGAAATAAGTCCACACAGAAACAAAGGCCAGCAAAATGATGCAATATAAGAAACAAGAATCTACCCATTCTTCAATGCGTCTTCAACAGTAGGTACACATTTGGAAGCACAGAGAGTGTTTATGGAAACTCAAGTTCAATATAAGACAGAGTTATATACCAAAACTAGAAATGTAATTACTTTGCAGATCATCCCTATGAATGACAATCCAAACTAGATATCAGCAATATCGGTATAATTCACATAGAAATCGAGCAATTTCACGATCCAAGATCAAGTTTTTCACCATAAAGTTCATTACTTTACCAACAACTTAGACGAGAAAGGGGAAAAGGGTTTTTCGATTTCCCCAAAAGAGAGAGACTTTACGCACCGACATAGCCCGAAAGGGCCTTTCTCGACCCGGATTTAGACGGAGGAGGCGACACGCCGGCGGCGGCGGCTTGCTCCCTCCTCTCCCTGGCGGAGGAATTGCTAGCGGAAGACGCCAGCTTCTTAGCAGCCAGGGCCTGAGCAGGCGTGTCGTACTTCCTGGGACGTCCTCTCTTCCTCTTGACGGGATCAATCGGAGCCGTGACGGCGGAAGACGGCACCGAGTGAGGGTAGACCGGGAGGGAGGAAGATCCATCGTTGGACGACGGCGGCGGTGCCAGACCACCGTTGTTGGTGGAAGTGGTTGGCGGTGCGGCGGAGACGGTGGTGGGATTGTGGTGGTGGAAAGGATGGTAGTAAGGGGAAGTGAGATGGTGGTGGTGCCTTTCGTTAGGTTCCATTGATTCTTTTTTAGATAAGAGAAGCAGAAAAAAATAAAAATTGTATTTTTTTTTTCCCCTTTTCCTTCCTAATTTTCTTTTTCTTTTAGGGTTTTTATGCTTTACAGATTTTTATTTTTCTTTTCTATTGATGAAAAAGGTTGTCGTGTTGTCGTGTTCTTGGATTTTGATGTGTTCTCAACCGTTGGATCATACTTTTGACTTGGGTATGTTGACTTTTTGTGGTTTTCTGGTTTAAGTATGTTAATTAAGCTGATATTATCATTATAACTTCTTTAATTCTACTTTGTCGTTCGAGTAGGCCTACCACCACCTACGGATAGGGTGGGTGGACCATTTCCGGTTTGGTTCAATTCTGGATTTTGGATACGAATTTGGGTGAACCCACCTATAACCATAGACGTTGGAGGTACAAAAAAAATTGTGATCAAGCGGTCATAACCAGTGGCTCTAATGGTTTAATGTATGTGTTTTCGATGTCTCGATTGGGTTCTATGTTAAAAGATCTCCTTTTGGTTTTCACGAAGGTCCTGATTGGCAAAGCAGATGAGAAATCAGTAGCTGTATGCTATAAAACAAGATCTTTAAACTATCTTTGCTAAATTGTTTAATAGATTGATTGGTAGATCAGTATGAAAATACTATTTAAAATTATTATTAAAATTAGTATATAATATATAATATATTTATTTATAATAAATATATTTCTAATATATATATATATATATATTTATATATTAATATATAAAAGATATATAATTATTTTATTTTCTTTACTAATTTCAAAATTATGTTTATATCCAAAATGTTATTTAAAATAAATTTTAATATTAAAATATCTATTTTAAAATAATATTTCGCATTTAAAATATAATATAATTTATGTGATTAATTTAATTATATTATTTTAAAATATAATTTAATTTATATAATTAATTTAAAATATAATTTATATAATTAATTTATATAATTATTTTATATAATATATTTAATCAATTTATATAATTTAATTTATATAAATAATTTAAAATATAATTTATAAAATTAATTTAATTAAATATAATTAAATTATATTTTAAATGAGAAATAATAGTTTTAAAAATATTTATATGGTAAATTTATTTTAGAAATCAAAATTTCATTTTCTGGATATAAAAATAATTTTATGATATTATTAAAAATCAAATAAATGAACTAATTATATATTATTCTTAAATTTATAAATTATCAATGCAAATGCTCTTCCAAAAGCTTCATATGAGAGCATTTGCCAGAGAGCATTTGCAGAGCATTAGCATTTAGTAAATGCTTTTCTAAATGTTTTTCTAACAAATATTGATTGGATAATGTAGAGCATAATGCTAATGCTAATGCTCTACCAATCAATGCTCAAGTATTGTTACAATGTATTTGTGAAAGCACGTAACCAACCGTAAATCGCATTTAGTATAGGATTTATATATTAAATTCAACTGTGTTTAACACCTAACATAATCTAATTTAAGCGAAACGTTATGGTTTAGGATTACAGCGGATACAAGACGAAGATTTAGTCATTTAATTATCTTGTTAATGTCTTTACCGAGACAATATAATATTCCCTCCCGTTTCTAAAAGATCCACATTTTAGAAGAAAAAAAAATTGTTTCAAAAAGATACACTTTTTATATTTTCAATGTATAAATTAAATGTAAATGGTAAACTTCAAAAAACATAATTGCATTTATTAAAATTCTATTGGTGAAAACTTGTGGGAAATAGTTGATTAAGGAAAATAATATATTGGTAACTAAAATTTGATATATTTTTTTAATAAGTGTGAAAATCATAAAATATGGATCTTTTTAGGAACGGAGGGAGTATATGATCTACTAAGGAATGCACACCTATCAAAACAGCAAGAGTTCTTGACTCTAAAATGGGCTAATTCTCACTGGATAGAAGACTTGTTAGACTAGTATTTGTCAGAGGTCACTACAGACAAACGTACCATGTGTTCAAATGATAAAAGAAAAACATAGTCGAGAGATCGATACAATGATTAAAAAGAGGTTCGTTCTCACTGGAGTTTAAAAAAGAAAAAAAGAGAGTTAAATCCACAGTTACAAACGTAACAACTAGACAGGAATGACTGTCAGTGCTCCTTATGCATATTTACTAGCTATGCATGTCATCAGAGGTGATGAGAGTAACTTTTTAAGTATATACGCATGAATGCATGAGACCATAATTAAATCATTGTGTGATCATATATTGTTTCAACGATTTATTTAGGATTTGGAATAAGATTCTTTTTTACTTTTTATAGCTTTTGTGCCATTTTGAACAAACTCCACTGGTTTTGATGTTTTCTCGTTTGGCATAAACGACATTTAATTTGTTCGATCTGTCCTTTATCACGTAATTCATGCATTAAAACAAGTCTTTTTCAACTGTTTGCATAGTCATTTACTTATCATTCATCAACAACCTTTAATTATCACTACCAAACATGTACCCAAGTCCTAGTGGATGGAGGTCATCATTATTATACCTAACGTTAATTCTTGCTTGGCCAAGTCGCAGTTTTATTTTAATTTGGATCTTTGCATTTGGAAAAATGTGAAATGTAAGACGGAGTATAACCAAGACGAGCTTCACATATATACGATAAAGATTGTTAGGGCCATTTCTCGTAAGAAAATATTGTCACTTGTGTCAATATTCTTCAAGGCACAAGCGATGGCCAATTTGACCATTTTGGCAACATTTCTTTTTAAAAATTTCATATTTTAAATTGGCGTAGTCTCTTCAAATTCAAAACCATATATCGATTACAATTTTGTCATGTAAAACATTATTCCAACTATTTAGAACTGAGGGAGACAAAGTTTAAAGAACCGAAACCAAGTCATTCTCCCCCGGCCCATACGCATTTGGCAACTTTCTACTTTCATTTTTTTCATATGTTACAACTACCACTTAATATATTTTTAACAAAATTTGGCTTAAGCCTTTTAAATGTTCATTGCTGCCTTAGTGCCTCTAAATTAAAGGCTGATAAATATCGATTAATTGCGGAATCCCGTAAAAAATAATTAACCTGCATAAAAATAATTAAGTTGCATAAAATTTTAAAATCTGAATAACAAAAACTGCAGAATAATCTTTTTACACGATTGGAAAAAAATTCCATAAATGGAAGAACATATAAAAATTGATTAAAATATTTTATATAGTATTTAATTTATTAAAAGAAAAATACTTATACTTAAACTAATTACTACCAAAATGTGAAAATAACTAAAATATATTAAAAATACTTGAGATCGTAAATAATTAACTTATTTTCAATATGTATTAATAATAGACAGACATCTTATATCATTAAAATTATTTCTATTTATTTAAAATTTAAATGTTATTATTATATAATTAAATAATATAAAAATATTTTCTAAATAATTTACTAAAGCTCTTTTTCACTTAATGAAAAATTTATTTAATTTGTATATTTGTGAACGAAAATGCTGATTTGTGTTTTTGCATTCATTAATTCTATAACTTCTATTGATTGGCAAAATACTTGCGGAATAACGCAATTTCAAAGGTTACTAATTAGGACAAAAATATTGTTTGCAAGAATTTAACATAAGGAAAAAACTCAAAATATCATTTGTTTTACTTGAAATACTAAGTCAGTATCTAAAAAAACACTAAAGTTGTAAAAGGAATAAACTCTTGAAGCTGCCTCAAACGAAAGTTGTTTCAAATGAATTTCGTGAAACTAGGGAAGATGCTCAAAGTGTATTCCGCGTGGCAACACTCTTAATCCTCTTGTCAAAATTAATTGATGCACATGCAGCCCAAGCTGCCGAGTCTCTACCGGTGGATGATGGTGATGGCTGATGATGTCTAAAGACCGATGGGATGATTCAGATGTTGATGTATGACCGATGGCGTAATGGTTTTTGTTTCTCGGAAATGATTCCTATCCTAAAGCCTTAGAAATTGCGGAGAAGGTTGTTATGAGCAAGGAGAAGTGGTACGGATTTGTATTCTTCATATCATCGACTTATAAGCCCTTAAGTCATAAAATACATCGTCACTTATATGAGCTATGGTTCATCTTCGTTACTACTCTCAATCATTTCGGAGATGGAGTTTCTATAATTTGAAGTATGTTGTTACAAAATATTATATGTAAATAAGAAGAATAGTCATTAAGGACCCCGGTTAAATTCGGTCTCCGCTCATCAATCACAACCTACTAAACCGAACCAATGATCTCTAGAAATACTCGCTCAAGCGAAAGCGTGGACTAGGGAATTGTTTTGAGAAATAACATACTTAGAATACGATACAACTTGTAGCGAGCAGATCTGCATGGTACACTACCACGTAAGAGTTCAACATAGAGAAAAAAAAACACTAAAACGTAAATACGAGTTCTTTGCTTCTTCGACAAGCAACAAAACCAAACACACACAAACTTCAGACTCTTACTACTACTGCTACTACTTCTGCTGCTGCTTCTTCACTGGACTTACTTGCGCCACACTCGTTCAGTTCCCATCATCTGATGACTTCAAGTAGAGCGTTTCTCCACCATCTCCTGAGCTTCCTCCTCTGCCTTCACCACTTCCCATCTCCGGCTTACCACGGCCAAATTCATGAAACCCACCAGCCTCTCCCTGAAGGATATGGAGACCGCTGCTTCCTCCTCCGCTGCTAGAAGTCATCCCAAGCTGGCTATGGTGCAACTGCTGATGCTGAAGCGTTGCATAAGGCTGTTGCTGCTGCTGCTGCTGAGCATACATCATTGAAGAACGAGCCGCCATAAGAGACTGCTGAGTCATCTGCTGCTGTTGAGTCGCCTGTTGCTGCTGCAGATAGTGTGACCCTCCTTCTCCTTGAATCAACCCACCACCAGCAGATCCATACTACCAACAAAAATACCAATGACTTTTTCAGTATCATACAGAAAAATTTGAGTACTCTTCTGATTTAACTGTTTACCTGGCCATGCACACTTGGTGGTTGAGGCTGAGAATCTGCAATTGCAGCCAAGTACATCAGGTTGCGTTGAAGCCTTGCCTGATTCCTGTAACACAAGATTAACCCTTATGATCATATCCTAAAACACAAGTAAAAATCAAGGAGATATGTTTGATCTTACTCGGCACACTCACTGAGCTTTCCTGAGTTTTGAGACTCAACTATCTTCAGAATCAAAGACTTGTTCTCGTCCAAGTACTACAGATTAAGAACAGCATAACCTTCATTAATCAATAACGGTACGAACAGAATCTATAAACAAAGATTTGATCTTCTCTTTTGTATGAATAAAGACATAAAAACCTCAAGGAGTCCCCAGTACTTGAGATTCCAGACTTATCAAAAGACAAAAAACGTTGAAACATTGCAAAAGTTGTATGAAAGATTTTCTTTCGAAAAGATTTGAGGAGGACCACATGAAAGGTGAGGTGAGCTATTAGGACCACAAAACTTATATATCTGGTCATGTAAGGAAAAGAAGGAACACTTGGACTGCTTATATACATATTAGATCTAAATCTAATGATAACAATCTAAACAGGACCACCACATTCACATAAATGGCTTTGTGGTTTTTGCCATCAATGAAACTTCCAGAACCCGAGAACCAAGACAAGCTTGAAATGTGAGCAATCTTCAGTTCCCAAGATTTGTCTGTTTCGAACACATTATTTTTTCGTTACATGTTTCAAGAACTTAAAACAGCTGGACCCTAAACTTGTTTTTTCATAGAGAGAATCTCTTCAACCGTTGGACATGTATAGGGCCTCAATATTTTCAAGCTCCTCCGGTTTATACAAATGATTAATGTCTAAACCGGTATATTAAAAAGATATAAATGTAAAATGATATTGAGAACCTTTGTGGACAAGAAAAATAACTTGAATCGATCACTAAGTGACATGGTAAAAGAAGATGCACAATACAGAAGATCAAAACACCTAACAACCAAACACTACTAGTCTACTACACAGATATACTAAAACTAATTTATCTATGAAAAAAATGAAAACAAGAACAACAAGAACTCAATAACCAAAATCTCAGAAGTTTCGGTCTAGTTACACCCATTAGAAAATATATCATTTTATATATGTTGTGAGAGAGCAAAAGAAAAGGGTATCTCCAGTTCTTCCAAGCCAGTTTTCATCACTTATGTTATTTTAAAATTTCAAAGAGACATAAATATTAAAGAAAGAGATGATATAATATAAGTTGCAGAAGTATTAGAAGGAGAAGAAGAAGAAGAAAACCTGCTGAATATGATCAGAGGTGACATTGCTGGGGTAGTAACCAGCCATCATGGGCTGCATCTGCATCAGGTGCTGTTGCATCTCTTTTGCTATTTTATATAAAACCTGATTATTCTTATTTTTATTTTATATATAGCTGCAAAAATGTTTTTATAGAGAGAACCCCCACCACTAAACCCAAAGGAAAAAGAGAAGCCACCAAAGAAAGAGAGAGAGAGAGGAGAAGATGTTAAACTTTTTGTATCTGTCTTCTATCTCTCTCACACACTTCTTCTGTATATAGAAAACTCTTAACTATTGAAGATGTATATCTCTGTGTGTGTGTGTTATCTCGCTTTCTCTCCCCCACAAAAGTTGTTTTGCGTTAAAAGACTCAGAGAGACAGTGAAGTCTCTTAAATAGAAAGAGAGAGGGGTGTTAGAGAGGGGTGAGAGAGGGGGAGTCTTGTTTCTCTTTTTCTTGGGTTTTGGGGTATGGTTTTGTTGGTTTCTTTCTGTCTCATCCTATCTCTGTCCCTGCGAAGGAGAGTAAGTCACGTGACGAGTCATGCTTATTATAGAGACGTGAGCTTTGAAGTTTGCATTTTTTTAATTGCTTTGAAGTTTCAACCTTAACTACAGTGAGCTCCTTTATTTTGAAGAACTTTTCCAGACAACACCATTAACGATTCTTATACGCAGAACCGGTCCTGAGCCATGCGTAGTGAAACATTTGCAACAAGTTCCCGAAATTTTCGAAAAAAATTATATGGACATAAGCCCCCAAAACTTTTTTTTAGACTCCCAAATTTATAAAAAAAAAAATTTACATAGATATTGCCACAAGCCCCCAAAATCTCAAGACCGACCCTGCTTATATTTTATTCGGTTTATTTCGCTTAGGACCTTTGGTTTTCTCCATTTTGGCCAATATATCTTCAGTATTTCGAATACAATAATGAAAAAAAAAACTATACAATAATGTGTATGTGTGAATTCGATAAATATATTAACCTTTTCATTGACAAAAAAAAATATTAACCTTTTCAATATTGTGAATATCGACACTATTTATAACAAAATAATATAGAGGATATTAGTCTAGTCATAATTTTTAACTAATTGTAAATTTTAGTCATTTATTTATAAATTTTTTAATAGTAAGTTACTACTTTTTAATATTACTAGATTTAAAATCACACTAAAATATCATCTGATTTTATATGGACCTATCTTCTAAAATTCAAGAACAAACAATCAAAAAGAAAAAAAAAGAACAAACAACCAAACCGAGTGCCCACCTCCTTAAGCAAAACACTGCTGGTACGATCACTTGCCCATTGGTTTGAATGTTAGATATATTGATGACGTTTGACTAAAGGATCTCTAAAGTTTTTGAAATGGTTTGGTGATAAAATTTAGTAGATAGTTTGGAGTTATTTGATGCTTATAAGAGTTCCTCGCATTATCTTTTGTTATAATTCTTGAAGTACGTTTCGATGGTCGGTAAACTTAAATAAAAAAGATTTAACAGGTAAGTTATTTGCGTGGTTATGTTAATTCCACGTTAGCTCTCTAGTAAATGTGATTAAATATAAATTAACACCTTATTCGCTGATATCAAAAATGGATCCGAGATATTCCTTCTGCATATATGAACCACGGAGGCTCTACTTTTAATGTATGTTTTTAAATATTAGAACCCAAAAACTATAGTATTATGACTGAAGATTAAATTAATCGGCAAGGATAAATGAATTGTTTTATTTTACCGATTAATTATGCCTAAAAACAATAACTAAATCAATAGTGTTTCGACGATACTATATACTAAAAAAGCAAACTAGAAAAAAACAAGAACGATATTAAGATCATCGGTAATATTTGCACCACACCAAGGAAATAATGTTTGCCCGGCTATAAATTAAAACTATGAGCTTCTTATATATATGTTATTATTAATCTGAGGTTGATGTACTTCTTACATGAAATACGTTTTTGTAACTTGCTTTGATATATTTGAACGAATAGTAATAGTATCAGATATTGAAAAACCGATAAATAAAAAACTATTTGAGGTGAGATATTTTGTGGTTAAGATACCTCACGTCATATTGAGATTCGACCTTCTTTGCAATCTCTCCCACGCGCTTTTGATTTATACTTTATCGTATTTCTTTCTTTTTTTGAACAATTACTCAGTCGTATTTCACTCGTTTGAATTTGATGTGTTGGTTTTATAGATAATATTTTTGATGTGTTCTTTCTTTTATTGTTTCTAAAAGAGAGTAAGAAATAACTGAAACTGATTTACTTGATTTTAAACACTTTCAAAGAGTATATTTAACGTGGTAATACCAAAAATGTGTCATGTCATATATTTTACTAAAAATAAATTTCTTTTGCCATATAATAACAGGATGGATGATAATTGAACAAAACTTTTAGTCGAAAGCAAATAAAATCCTTAAAATATTGTTTAAAGGGAGCACGGAAAATAAATGAGAAAGACACATTTTACATGCAAACGACCATAACAACAAAACGCCTATGTGTCAAACATGTGATGTCCACGTATATTTTATGTCTTTTCTCGCCTTAAATTTGGCAAGTTTTGTTAATTGTCGGTTTACAAATATCTAATGAGAAATGCTTAATGGCAAGGGACAGTACTACTGGGTTTCAGTTTCTGATAAAAACAAGAACAACTCCACCTTTTTTCTTCCATAAATCTATGTTTTATAGTATTCAGATATGTCTTTACCAATTGTTAGATTCTACATCTGACAAGAAATATATGCAAACGTGCTCTATATTGAATACTAGTATTTCAAATAATGTTATTGAACTAAAACTTTTGGTTTCCACCTACCAACAATTTATTTGTTTCTTTTTCACGCAAAATAAAACATTTTTTATTCATAAAAATAAAAAACTTTTAAACCAAATTCATACTTCTCTATATATGGTTAATTGGTGACAAGGTTCTAGTCGGTTGACAGAAAAACTAGTCTTATACCAGTGATCTTAATTTGGTTAATATAAATGTAATTAACAATATACATTCGGCTTGGAGATCTGCAAAACCTACAAACACACACCCACACACACACAGGTAATTTATCTCGAAGGAAAAAACTATAATATGCTTCACAATTTTTTTTTCTTAAAAATGCAATTAGAGAAGAAAGGAATAAAAAGAATTCAGAAAGTAGGACGACATAATAAAATTCGTAGGGGAAAGAAAAACATAGGAAATAAATTGTAAGGAATGAGGTATGCGAATCTAACTTTAGATATATATATCCGATGCATGAAATGAAACACCATCAATCCATTTTACATTAGTGGCTTCTCGTTGGCCTGTCCGTACGGCCAGCTTTGGACGAATATGTAAACCATAGCTCATATAAAGTTGTTTCTTTTTTTTTTTTTAGGAACAGCTTTATATAAAGCAGCTGAACACTAGAGATAAAACCATATAGTTTAAGAATTTATAGTTTAACGTTGATATATAGAAGGTAATATAAAAAAAGTAATATGTAAATGAAATATGATTACAAATGGAAACCTTTGTGGCTATTGTTTGGTCTAGTCCTGCATTCTTCCCTCATAATAGGATACAAAAGAAGCTTTTGAAGCTTCAGCTACTTGTTTTAGAGTTCCTGAAAGTTGTTGCTCATAGTGCTGAAATAAGGTACTTTCAAGTATGAAAATTAGTCCATCTTTAGTTGTTTGATCGATTCTACAAGATTTGGTTGACCACAGAATACGGTTTGGTCACTAGTTTCCAGTTAATGTGATGCCCCGGCAATAGTCAAGGATGGCGTTATATCAAATACATATGGATTACCTTGACCAACATGTTATTCTGACATTTATCCTTCTATTGTCACAAGATTTATTAATACGAAAGACTGTTCTCTTATAGTTTGACCATAACCGTTCGTAACAAAATAAAGAAATTTCTGTTATGATATTCGAATTCCTATGACACAAAGGATTGTGGTGGTATTTGTCAAAAATATTCTAATTACAAAAAAAATATTTATATATGTGAGAAATTGGAGAATCAATAATTAAGCAATTGGGTCCCAAAAGCTCACATGATCTCTGAAAGCCATGTCCAATCCATCTCTCAAAATTTGCAATAAGGTGGTTGACAAGACTCTTCTTTTTCTTTGTTTTTTAGCGACAAGACTCCTCTTTAAAAATTAATGTTGTAGAATAAGATTCCTCAAAAATATAACAAAATAATGCTACTACATATATAAGCGAAAGTTATCCAATGGCACTAGTCCCAACATCGAAATCTTGTTTGCAATATCTTTTGATTTGTATTAATTAAAAGCGCAATGTGAAATACTAACATTGAAATATATATATACTAACATTGACCTCCAGCAGGTTACTCTTGGACCTTTAACTTTTCAGTATTCACACCGTAGACAAAATTTATGTTATTTTGATCGTGCTTGTGGGCTACTGGCTAGTACAAACTTATGTCGATAAATTGAAAGCACGCAAATATATGACTTGAACCAAACTGGCATAGACATGATGTGAAGGGTTAAGGACAATCAATTTGGCAATGGCAATCATAAAAAAGAGATCCAAAAAAGAGAAGTGAACGACGTAAGAAACAATGATTTGAGAATAGTGGTTAGTTAGGTTACCATTGATATTGCTTTGTGTTTGTGTTTTGTCCAACAAAATTGATTGGAATTACATGAAGAGGGAACATGTGGGTGGGTATGAAGGCATTAATGATTAGCAGAGTGGCATCCAAATAATTATGATCTCCACAAGGAAACAGACCCTACTTTTCAACCCAGTCCTCTCCTCTTTCACACACCTATAGATTTTTCTCCCATCCCTTCATAGACAAAGTCTCAGTTTGTCTATCTTTCTTCAAATACTTAACCATTTGAATCTATCTTTTATTTAATAAAGATCTAGAAATTTTTCCGAATAGTGATTAATATTTTAATTATTAGGCTTTTACAGTTAAAAATTTATCAATCATCGAACAAGTTTTTAATCTTTATTCTAGTTTTAGTAACCAATTCAATAGCAAAAAAAAAAGCGATACAAATATAATTTATATACTTCGAAGCTCATAACAAATTCAAAATGTAGAAAAACACACTATAAGATATATATCAGCATTCTTGATAATCATGCCTTACTATTCATAAGAATCATTGGGAATAACAAGACAACTCTTTATCTTGTTTAAGAAATTAGAGGTTATGATAGAGGGAGCATGTGACTGAGTTCGGTGAAAAGGAAAGACTAAAAAAAAATAAAAGAGAAAAGAAATAAAATTCACATGCGATGTTTGGTTTAGGTGAAGCTTTTTCCCCTCTTCCAATGAAACGTCACATCTTCATTTCCATTTTCATGAAATTCAAAGACGTTAAATGACCCATCGCTCTATCCATCCGTTTCACCTTCTAACTTCGTGCCGTTTTTCCACCTCTCCTACTCCCCTCTCTCGACATTTATTGTTTGTTTTTTTAAACTACTAATAAGGCCATGAGTCATCTTTCCAACATCGAGACTCGAGTTCGTAAATTTAAAACGCACTCTATATATTGTAAGACTAGGATTCCTAAATGAAGAGCTACATGATCATGAATTAGATTTATTGGTTTCATGATTGTAGTTAAGTGGTTTATGATCGTGTAACCATTCGTTAAAGAAAACTCATATGTTTTGCATCGTGAGCGAAAACTTCTCCAACTTGGAAGTTACAACACCATGTTAATCAAACAAAATATGGCAACAGTAATATTTATGTCGTAGGCCTACTCAAATGAGCCCTTATATGAGATCATGGGCTTTAAGGCCTACTTAGATATCTGGTGATAAAAATTTGCAAACCTATGTAGATATTAACCTAAGAAGCATTTTACAACAAAGAGGGAAAGAAAAAAAAGCATCAACACAACATTTGATTGTCTTCCCATAACTTCACAAATCCTTTTTTTTTTTAAATATGTTTTTTGAGTTAGTAAGCAAGCTTGCTAGTTATGCAAAGAAACTTATGTTAACACTCGAAACTTGTAGAAATTTGTTTACATGGTCACTCACTCCTTCTTGCCTTCAGGATTAACTTCAGCTTCTATTGGTTTCTCCTCAGTGTTCACCGCCTTCTCCTCCGGCACCGTATCTTTGGTCGCCGGAGTCATCAGAGAATCGAACTTGTCTGATTTTCCCAACACAATCTCAATCTGTATATGTCACAAATGCATTATAATGAAATCGAAAATACATTCATAATAAGATGTTAAAGAGATAAATAATTGAATGACTAGCCTTGGCTTTCTGAACTACTCTCCCTTTGTTCTCGTCCTTCATTCCCACTGTCGAGGTCAGAACTTCTGTTTGTTTGTTTCACACAAATGAAATTTTCAGGACAAATAAAGAAAAAGGAAGAGACAATGCTCATGAAGAATCAACGTTAAACGTACTCTTCTCTGTTGCAAGTCCATTGTTCTTTAAAATTTCTGAGATAGTTACTACTGTTGTGATCGCTGCATATATACAATTAATCAATCTATAGATCAAAAGTAATATTTCAAACACAGATACACACACAGAGAAAAATAAAGCGAGAGAAAATAAATAAAATAAAGAAAATCGAAAGGTTGTAACAATTGTAAGCAACCTACCCATTCCAAGTGCAGAAAGCTCGACCTCGTTGTGTTGTTGAATGTACCTCTGCATTAGATACACACGAAAAATGAGATACTGCTCAGTTTACAGTTACTAGATTCATTATTCATTATATAAATCGTTTGCTTGACCACCAAGAAACCTTTGTTATGATAAAATGTAACGATACATGTTTTTGTTTGGCACTTACCTTGGCGAGATTAACGTAGAAGAACAAGGGTTTCTTGGTGTTAGAAACTTGGATCCTGTTCTTCTTCTGAGTTTCCACGGCGGTTGTTGCTGACACGATGAGGTTGGTTGCCGGAGACGGTGCAGGTGCATGAAACGGAGTTGCTACTTCCGTCGCCATTATTAGTCTTTCGCTCTTCTTTTTTTTGGGAAATTAAAAAAGAGTTAAAGAGGCGTGTTAAGCATTATAAACAGCGCTCGGAGGCAATTCTAAGTGACGCGTGTTCGTCGCCGGTTTGGTCGTTGACCGAGTAGGAGAGAAAAACGGATCATCTCGCTTCCAAATCCAAGGATATGCTTATTTGCGTTTCTCACGATCTACTTTGTTGACTCCATAACTATTATTGTTTTTTTTTTTAAATATGTATAAACAAATACGTAAGAACATTAAAGATTAATTATTTGAAACTGTAAAATGCTACTGAAATCGAAATTTTGGTCTAGAAGTGTTAAATGTGATCATTAGTAATTTCAGAATGGGCCTGTTAGGTTTGATTATAGTGAGGAACAAGGCCTTGGGAATTTGTTAACTAGCCCAGATTGAGAGTCTTTAGATTACTCTTTTCTTCTTCTTCACATAATTACTGGCCAATGCACGCACGTTGTCACATTCGGTAGAAAATAAACTAGAAGTTGTAACATATATAGAGAGATCAGTACAAATATGTGATCACATCGTTGGTCCTAGTGGTGTCAAATGGACTGTACAATTTCAAATGGGGTTTGTACAGATGAAAATATTTTTTTTAATGGACTCCAAACCTAAATAAAACCACATTCAAATATGATTAAATCTAAATAGAACTATGACAAAATATGATTGTCAACGAGGTACAAGTTATAAATTAGAGTTGTTAAAACGGATTGTCTATATTCAAGTGGTCATGTTCAGTGAACAGTTTCTTTGTTTATACATTAGTGATTCTCCCAAAACGATTTTGACCTAGAACTTTAGGTTATTTGGGTTATCCACTGACTAAACGGTCATCCCCACTTTCTGTTCCAGTTAAAATTAGACTTACCCATATTAAATCCCACTTTCTCTTCCAGTTAAAATTAGAATTATATGAACTTATCTGTGATTGGCCAGTTAAAAAAAAAAACTTGTCTGTGATTGGCCCATTTTATTTTGGACTCGGACTATGTCCATTTGCCACCTATCCAACTGGAATATGAATATCCATATGTATAAAGTAATAACGAGGGGTTATGCATGGAGATCTTTCTTAAGTCCATCAATTAAAACTCAAAATACGAACGCGGAACGAGGTAAAATAAAACCTCACATATCAACTACTCCCTCTGTTTCTAAAATATTTTAGATTTTTCACACTTATTAAGGAAAAAACATAAAATTTTATTTACCAATGTATTGTTTTTCATAATTAACAATTCCCCATAATTTTGAACCAATAGGATTTTAGTAAATACAATTATATTTTTGGAAATGTACAATTTTTCATTAATTAATGTATTGAAAATGTAAAAAATGTATCTTTTTGAAACAAAAGTTTTTTCTAAAACATGAATCTTTTAGAAACAGATGGAGTACAATTCAAGGTAAAACAAAATGTATAAACATTTCATAACAAATTCCCAGAAAAATGTTTAAAGGTAGAGACAAAGAGGACCCAGAGATAGATTTGAGATCAGAAAAGTTGGTTTGGGAGAGTGTTATTCCCCGTGTCGGCGTTAACTAACCGTCGTCAGCATTGACTACGCGAATTTAAAAGTACGACGATTCACGTGTTATCCGAGGATGTCTTATTTTACACGACAATATTTCTATTCAAACTTGTCGACACATGCATATAATATCTAGTGTATAACAAAGAGTTTGTACTTTAGTTGTAGTCGTTGAAGATAAAGATGCAAAACTGATTCTTAATATTTAGTTTCGATTTAAATAAGAAAACGTGAGTATATATTTTTTATTTTATCAATAGTCTGCCCTACTGTGCAACTCATCAACGGACAACAACTTTATTCATTGGCTGGACAGAATTATTCTTTTCGAGTATTTTAATTGCCAAGATGAAGAATTAATTGCCAAAAAGAACTGACTAAAAATAGAAAAAGCTGTAAAGAAAAAAAGACAAATTAAACAAGAAAAAAGATAGCCGATAAATATCCAACAGCTTAACAAATGAATTGCAGTTCCATAACAGTCACCGCCAAAAACAGAAGCAATCTTTCTTTTTCATAGAGAGAGAGAGAGAGTTCTTGTTATTTCTTGTCTGAAAAATCTCACGTCAAACCGGAAAGAGTAAGTCTCAAGACTGGTTCTCAAGAATAATTGTTCAATCAGACAAGATCTGTAAGAATATTATCTCATAGTTCTTTGTTCCTGTTTCTTTTGTCTCCCCTGTTTATGTATCTTGTTTGAGGAAATGCGTTCCTTGCATCAACCAATAATATATATAAATATTTTTGAGAAAGGGTTTACTATTAAATCAACCAAGAATATTTGCTAAAGGTTATTGTCATCTGGATTCATGCTGGTCATTTCTTACAGATCCGAAATGTTTAGATTCAGATTAATATCAAACCTATGTTTTTTCTTATAATCATGAACAAATTAGGTTGATAGGATGTTGGAAATTCAATTAGAGAGATGAAAGAGAAAAGTGAAAATTTGAAATAACAACGAAAAAATCAGTTTGGAACTTTTAGGATTAACTAAAGTAGGTAATAGAATGTGTGTCTGAGCGTAGTTTAATCTATTATATTGTTTATTTTTTGGGTGAAACATGGTAATAGACTAGTTGTTGGAAATGGGAAGAGAAGTTGTTGAGTCGCTGAACAAAAATGCACCCAATGGAAGGGTTCACGTGGCTCCCAAGATAATTGTAGAGGAGGATTATGAGGTCAAAGAATGCACTGAGGAGAACTCTCTCTCCCAGAATCATCAATCTCCTCCTAATGTAATCACTGAGGTATTGTATACTAGTGTATAGAGGGAGATTGTAATGACTGAGATATGAAAATGGTTTTAACCTACCTTTTTTCTAATATAATGTCAGAATGATATGAAAAAGCCGTTGGAGCATGAGAACAAGAACAGTTTGGATGAAGAAGATGAATCTTCTCTTACTTCTTCGTATCCTTTCTTTAGTATTTTTTTTTACTTCACAAAAAACACCAATAAATCTGCTTATTTTGTGATAACTAGTATCTTTTGTTTATTGGTGATTCTTGACGATATTCTACTCCAGCGCTGCAACATCCATGAGGAATGGTAAGTCTAGAGCAGTAACTCATGGAACTGCTCCGCGGTTTAGGAGTGCTCAGCGGGCTGAGAAACGCAAGGAGGTATGTACTCATCATAATAAACAAGACAATTTACAATCACTTCTGTTCTGTTCTGTTCTGTTCACTGATTTTAACTGTCCTTTTTTGGGTTTAGTACTACCAAAAGCTTGAAGAGAAACACCAAGCACTGGAAGCTGAAAGGAACGAGCTCGAACAAAGGCAAAAGGCAAGTTCTATTTGAGTAACTGAATTCAAGAAAATGTATATGATTCTTAGCCTTCTGAACATCTAAATGGGAACACGATGAATATGCAGGAAGAACAAGAAGCAGCCATTAAACAGCTAAGAAAAAACCTAAAGTTTAAGGCTAATCCGGTGCCTAACTTCTATTACCAAGGACCTCCCGCTAAACCAGAACTTAAGAAGGTACCAATTATATCTAGATTATCTCACACATATTTCTTGAGTTACAAGAAATCTTAGCAAAATGTTCTTTGTTTCAACATATATAGTTTCCTTTGACGCGTCCAAAGTCGCCAAAACTCAACCTGTCTAGGAGAAAGAGTTGCGGAGATGCCATTAACTCTTCTGGTGAAGAGAATCCGAAGTCAGTCTCTACACAGTACCGGCACAGCGTCGGCAAAACAGAGTTGAAGCCTGTGATTGTGAATGAACAGGAAGGGGTTTCCTTAACCTAATACGATTATACCGGGAAAAAACCTTTCCAAACCAAACTCTGGTTTCAAGTTACTTCCGGTATTTGTTTCAGTTTCACAATCGTTCTCCTCGAGCGGTTATTGATTGTTTTTTTTTCTCTGTTTCACGTCTGTCTCTACTTGATTTCTGTTTTAATGTTACGTAACGTTTAAACCTGACATTGTATATTTTTAAGTGTTGATTGAGTAATCTTAGAGCTAAAGATTGAATCGATTATGCTAAAACTCGAAGCTGGTTTATAATTTCATTGCCGATGATTAGTTTCAAGGTTAGTCTAATCCCTAACTTACTTTTTATAAATATTAAAGAAACGCGCAGCTAATTCTAGAAAGAGTTTACTATTAATTACTTTCTCTAATGGACTTGTAAAGAGAACAAATAAGAACCAAATCATATCAGATACATCAGTTCAACATCTGATATTAAAAAGAAACCTTCTAGATTATGCCATTTATAACAATATCTATATGTAGATAAGGCCGAAGCCAAGCTTGTAACGCAAGATAACCTAAGTTCAAGTAGAATATACAAATCAGCTACTAGACCGGTTTAGCTAATCAGGTGTGAGCTGATTGAGAAGGGAACATTCTTGCATGGTTATGCTCACCTTCATAAGTCACAATAAGCATCGAAGTTTCATCTACGCATCGTTCAACATGCTTCCTTGCTGGACAACCTCGGACGCTGCTGCATTTATAGTATCCCCTGTAACAAGAGAGCAACATTAAAATAACCAAACATACGAACACGTCCATTGGCTAAGCATGTAACATAGTATTACTTAGTACTTACCTAGGATGAGGAGAACCCTTTATTGGTTTTTGTCCGTACTTCCTCCAAGAGTATTCATCTGGAGGTATATCTGCAATCTTGTTACTTATTGCAGGTACTTTGATCGATCTTTTCACTCTCAACTTCCTGTAAAAGAACCAAACATCTTATAACACAAACACTTTTTTTTTTAATCTCAAAGAAGAAGACAAAACCGACACACACCTTTTCTTGGAACAATGACACTTGCTCTTACTTCCACATTTCAAACTACCAGAGCAGCTTGTCCTCCTGGAATGCTGCGATATATGATCAGATCCCTGAGGTAATCCGATCAAATGAAACGAGTTTCTATCGAAATCTGTGACACTCCCATCCATACTAAGAGATGAAACAAACGATCTTGATCCGTTGGAAACACTTGGGGAGTAGCAACTACCACCACCAGACCCATCAAACTTCAGGTTTAAACCACTGTTGCTTCGATAGTACACTCCTTGCTGGTGGTTACGCACAAACTGGTATGGTTTTTGATCGACAGCTCGAAGAGACGACGGTGGCTTTAGCTCCAGAAACGACTTGTCAACACACATTTTCTGGTTTAGCATCATTGATGGAGGGTGACCCTGTCTCTGTTCACCATAACTGGGAGCAACAGGTGGTACAATCTGAAGAGGCTTTGGTGCTAGAACCGGAATGCAACCAGTTATAGCATTATTACTGCAAATGGGACTTTCCAAGAAGATGTGTTGTGGCAGCAAAGGAGACATAAACTTGTAGTAGTTGTTGTTGTTGTTGTTGAGTTTCCTAATCTTTCTTTGACCTCCTCCTAACCCTTTAGTCAAAAGAGAAGTGACTCTCTTGAACTTGGATACTGCTTCTCTTGTTTCAACCATTAGGGATTTAGGATCATTGGTTTTTTGTGACAAGAGATTCAAGACTCCATGACAGCTTTCCACTGCCGCTTTGTTTGCTGCTTCAACATCCTCCATCTTTTTTCTTCCACACACACAAGCTTCAGAGCTATTAAAGTCAATCAAATCAAATCAAATCAAATCAGTCAGAAGCTTGGAAAAATCTTGAACCTCAACCCTAAAAACTGTTTGAAAAGGAAAAGCAAATCATCAGGACTAATGAGCACAGCCAAAACATTGAAACCCTGAAATGTATTAAACGGTGAGATCTTTTCCCATATGAAACAAGAAGAAGGATGAACAAGGAATCTTACTGAAGTTAAAGTGTTTTAGAAGCAGATGTTTTTCTTATCTAACTTTAAGAAGAAACAAGTACAAGGTTAGGATTTAGGACTTGTTTCCCTTCTACGTTCGAGAGAAAGAAAGAAGTTCTTTCACAAAATATTCCCTCAGCCCCATTAAAATACAAATGTTTTCTCTGCTTTGTCAAAAATGATTTTAAAAATGAAAAAGAAAAGAAAAGCAAGAGAAGAGGGAGTGGAGTGGAGTTGGGTCTATGAGAGATGGTCGTCGCAGTCACAGGGGAAGGAGGGAAAAAAACAGAGTCCTCTGTAAAAGATTTCTTTGTAGGTCCCCACTACATGATCTACTTTGTATGTACTCATTGTAGTTGAGTTTTTTTTTCAGTTAATATAATAGTAATCTCGGATCAAAACATATATATTTACAAAAATGTTATGGGGAATTTATCTTTCATATTTAAATAAATTATAAAATATTTTCAAATAATTAATGTATACTGATATTTACAGATATTTTACAGAATTATTAGTTTCGACATAGTATAAAAGATATTTAAAAACCAATGTGTACGTCTTGGAAACTATTCTAGAATTTTTAATGAAATAAAAATAGTAAACTATTGCTAATGGCCCCACATTCCAGCTATGTACTACTTACTATTCTTTGGAATCTCGGGCATGCAACTTGGTTGGACAAATGACCGCTAATATTTCGACACGTGTCCATTGTTTCTGTCTTCATCGTAGCTCGTGTAACTGGAATGTTGACTGAACATGTACTGTTGTCTTTTTCTTGTTTTATCTTGAAAATGGAAAGTTTCTTTCATAAATTTTGTAATTTATTTGATTTTTAAAATTAAGTTATTCAATTTATAACAGTTTAGTTTAGACTTAAAAAGTGTTACATCCTACTCCTTCCATTTCAAATTATTTATCTGTTGCAGAGAAAAATTTTCTTCACAAAATAAGTATCTTTTTATAGTTTTTAGGCAAAGTTTATTGTTTTTAATCTTTTTTATTTTATTTTTCTATTGGTTAAAATATGGTTAATTGTATAAAGAATGATGTTTTATATTGAAAATATATAAAATTAAGTGTTTTCTTAATCTATATGTAGAAATCTAAAACGACAAGTAATATGAAACAGAGAATGAGTATATAAATAAAAACAACACTAAAATAGCTAAAAACTAAAACTGTAAAAAAAACACTACAGACAACTCGCGATAAAGCCGAGAAACCGGAAGCTCCAGAAAATACCAAACAGGGACTTACACCGAATGGGTTGGTGACCATAGGAAATGCGACAGGAACTTAATCCCTTCAAGACCATGTCCATTGCTAGTTTCTAGTTAGAGTATCTAAAGTACATTCAGCAGCAAAACCAAGAGCACATACTAGATCAACGCTGGAAGCTAAAAAAACGACTCGGAGCTAACCCATATATTAACTTATTTATCAAAAAATAAGTTGATACTATCCAGCCAATTACAAAAAGTTGGAAAAACGCATCTAAAAAAAATAATCTCTAAGAATAAGAGCTACATGGTAATGATGTGCAGACCACCACAGGAGGTTTTCCGCATTTATCGAACGAGACATGCCTCGCATAATATACACAAAACATACTGTGAAGGGTGAACACATTGTTGAGGCCATTTTTTGGTTCAACACACATTACAGATGATTGATTTGGCTCTTTGTCGCCCATATATAAAGACAGTAAAATTACAATACAAAAAACTGGACCCAAAGCGAAACAAGAGTCCCAGTTGACCTGGCAAAGATTCTCTTTGCTTCTCGTCACGTAGTAAACTAGTAATGAACTGTTTGTTTCTTCTTTTTTTTTTTTGAAAAGGGACTGTTTCAATTTTGTTCAACCATTAGTAAATAAATATACTTATGACATGTTGTTTTGCCTTATAACTATGATTTGAGATATTAGTTTTCGTAGACTATAAAGTCTATTTTAGAAATTAAACTTTTGTATTGTCCAAAGCAATATTTTATGTACTATAGTCGTTGTCTTTGTCGTCGTATGTTCGTCCTCTACTCGTTAGATCAAGTAGGCATGGCCGATTCGTTTTCGTCAATTTTCACACCTACAAAGCCACTATCATCATCACACTAGATTGGCCAACTCCACCTCCTTATTATTATAATACATAGAGCATCCAGTAAGGTTCTCGAAACCGTCGAAAACATTAGGAGCAAAAGCCAAAGAGCAAATCGATTATTTGGTTGACAATAATCTTTCTGACGCATGAAGCTTTTCTTTTCCTTTTAAATCTTGGATATCGTATCAAGCCCACGATGCATATCTTATCGCCATTCCTTTCTTTGATTTTACTCCTATCCAATCATGTACATGTATCAAATATGTATCTATATCATCCATGTGCAACTCTAAACGACAATGACATGTCCG
The DNA here is from genome assembly GCA_016432835.1 of Brassica nigra. Taxonomy (NCBI): domain Eukaryota; kingdom Viridiplantae; phylum Streptophyta; class Magnoliopsida; order Brassicales; family Brassicaceae; genus Brassica; species Brassica nigra. The sequence goes on along the minus strand of CM028247.1, from coordinate 4,836,687 downwards.
TATTGTTAAATCAACTGTATCTGGTTAGAAAACAAAACTACAATAACCAAGCTAAGATTATCCGATTAGGATAATGTTTATATGTATACCTGGGGAGATTCGATCTACAACACTTCATAAAACAATTTAGGTACGATGTTAGTACCGAAACCGTTTATAATGTTCATTCTATTTTTTTCTTTTCAAAATAGAATAATTTTATCATGTAGTTGAATTCTATTCAATAGTACTTTATTTAGAATGAAAAATAGAATAATAAACAAAAAATGAATTAATTACTCTATTTATATTCATATAGTAAACTCATTTTCTACTCTGTTGTAAAGTAAAACTGAAGTTTGGTTGAAACATTTTTATCCTAAAATTTATTTTAGAATTAAAAATAGAATATGATTGGAAATGTTCATATACGCATATATATGGAGCTTTTGTAAGATATAAATAAAACTTGTTATCTCTTAAATCCTATTTTCGTTTAAATTTGAACGTACTAAAAGTCTAAATGATACATAGGATGATTGCAAAGCTAATAAAGAATTGTTGACATAAAATATGATTTTAGTACCATCGTCCACTTTGGTAGTGACTTTCGGTTCCACATCCACTACAGAATGTGAATATGATCCCCAAGACAAAATCATTGAGCCATTATAATAATATATATACAGACTACCAGTCTACCATATAAATATTGCATTCGTAATAATGGTAAAATATCCAGTCTGCAAAAAAGTATGTCGAACTTTTCTGTTTTCTTGCGGAATTTTCAAAATTATCAGTTATATAATCAAATTAAACTAAATCACGCCTGTTATTGTGATTATGATTTGACTTCGGTGCCATATGACAAATGACAAATTCCTAAGCCACTAAAAATTGCTTTTGAACTATTTTAATTCTGTAATGAAGTAATGAACCAAAGTGTGTTTATTATATGCTTACTGCTTTCGAGGTTAATAAGTAAGTTTTTAACATTTTGTTTGGGCTTCATGCGCAAGCTGATAAAGTCCAATCCAAAGGGGAAGTCGTTTTTGATTTCACTTGAATTTTCGCAGCATTGATTAGTTGTTAACAAAGAGACATCATAGTAAGGCGCATCCAGACCAGAAGGACGTCTACAAATAAATTACTAACCAAAACTCCAATGCCTTGTTTCTAACTTTTGAATGATACTTCTTTTTTTTTTTGTCAACAAAGAAAGTAGTGAATGACACTTCTTCGAACTTTTCTTTAGGCTGCTTCGGGTTAGCTTCTAAAATTGTCAAAGTTCTATGATATTATTAATTATTATGATTTATAAACTAAGGTAAATATAGCCATCTATAGGGGATCGCTAATCCATATATATCTTCATACAACGAAATGTAAATTATGTGAATTCTTTTATAAGAAAATAATTTTCAATGGGAATCAAATCTTCGATACTTTAGACACTAATTATTGAAGAGTTTTAGTAATTAGACCACTTTTTGTTGGTTTAAATAGTTAGAAAACTCTGTACAGTACTACAGTTTACAATATCTTGATAACATGTAACAGCAGCACATAGATATATGTTTTACAAGTGTTTTGACTTTTAACTTTGGTTAAATTGATAAAGCACGGGTAAATTAAGAAGAACGAAGATCTAGTTATGTTTCGCTTATCATATAACATAAAAGAAAATAATAAAAAGAACCGATTAATACACATTTTTCTCTTAATTTCCATAAACAAAACAAAAAAAGTGGATACGTCTTTTTTTGGATCGGTTGTGAAGTTACTTCATCGCCCTTTAGGGTTTACAATTTGAGAAAATATCCCACTGTTTTCTTCAGATGACAAGTCACTCACGTCATGTTCTCCGGCGCCGCCTACGTTAACCGCCATACCACCACCTACTCCTCCGTCTAAATCCTCTGTCTCACCTCCACGGCTAGGCGTTGGTTGACGCGACCCATCAGCAGTTTCCTGTAACTGAAGCGCGAACTCAAGGTTCCACAAAACATCTCCCATCGTCGGCCGATCTAAACCACTATCGGAGAGACACTTCTCCGCCGTGTCCGCAAACTTCTTCAAACACTCATGATCAATCTTCCCTTTAAGATTAGGATCAATGATATCCTCTAAAGTCCCCTTCCTTTTACAGTTCATAGCCCAGTCTCCAAGGCTCACTTGCTCCTTAGGCAAGCTAGGGTTTAAAGCCGGCCTAGCACACAAGATCTCAAACAGAACAACTCCAAAAGAGTACACATCAGACTTCTCGGTTAACTGCTGTCTCCTAAAGTACTCTGGATCCAAGTACCCGAAGCTTCCTTTAACCACGGTCGTGACATGACCTTGGTTCATGTTGGGTCCGGTTTTGGATAAACCGAAGTCGGAGACCTTCGCAACCCAATTCTCATCGAGCAAGATGTTTGTTGTCTTCACGTCACGGTGTATGATCGTGTACTTTGCACCCGTGTGAAGGTAATGCAACCCTCTCGCGGATCCAATAGCGATCTCTAGACGTCTTTTCCAAGTTAGCTGAGGTCTCTTGGTGTTGTAAAGATGCTCTCTAAGTGTTCCGAGTGACATGTAATCGTATATCAAACACATCTCTCCTCCGTCGTCGCAGTAACCGATCAAGGACACCAAGTGTTTGTGTCTTAACCTCGAGAGAAGTTCTATCTCTGTCTCGAACTCGTTGAGACCTTGTTCTGAATTAGGGTTCGATTTCTTGATCGCTACTTTTGTTGTTCCGTCTATAACTCCTTTGTAGACTTTACCAAACCCTCCAACTCCTATCACGTTGGATTCATCGAAGTTTTGAGTTCCGTGTTTGATCTCAGACAATGTGAATCTTCGGCATAGACCCGCTGCAAGGTTAGATAAGTGGCTTCCCGTGTTGCTCTTACCAGATATAGTAGATTTTGTTGCGGATGTGTGGGAGTTTCCGTATATAGGAAGCCAGCTCGATGTGTAAGAGTCACTTCCTTGGAACTTACGTTTCCTTTGGTACATTGTGAAACACAATGCACATAGTAAAACCGCTGCTACTCCACTAGTGGAACCAATGATAAACGCTGTGATTCTTTTGTCTCTTCGAAACTCCTTTTTACCATCTTCGTTGGCTTGCATGGGTGATGGCTTAGGGTTTGGACCCGCTAGGTTTTTCATCGTGTCCATCTTGAAAATCTCTAACCCGTTGAGCTGTGAATCAAGATACTCTGGCTTAGCAAACTTGGAAGGAGTCATCTGAAGTGAAACCTCTTCACCTCCTGCTCCTCCGTTGCTAGCATCAACGTACATTGCGTAGTCCTTGTACGTAGGGACACCTTTCCCTCCCGACCACGCGATTATATCCGCAGCGTTGGTGTCCGCTTGTGCGGTTCTGTTGTTGATGTAGATGTTGAAAGCTTTCTGGTTGACTTTAGAAAGCTGGAACTCACAAAAGTGGAGTCTCATTATGTAAGTGAAGTTAGTATCTACTTGAAACATCCATGTGAGATTAGAATTAACGTTGATATCTCCGTTTGGTCCTTGTGATCTAGCTGTTTTGTAGACATCAGGTGGTGCGGTCGAGACCGGCATTTTCTGGTAATCGATCCTGAAGTTGTTGCTTGCTTGAAGGGTAACACCGAGACCTGCGCTGAATATGTAAGGCGCATCGTTGTACCAAGTTCTTGTTAACCCACCAGAGTCTTGGCTTCCGGGAATGTCCTGACCACCAACGTTAAGCCTAAACATGGTCTGAAGATTCGCGGACTTAGCATCTGCTGTTTGGTCTGTGAACCCAACGAGAACAGCTGTATCAAACAGTTCTGGCATCTCGATGACCTCGATACCGTTTATGAAAGCAAACGACTTGGGATGTTTATCCGAGGGAGTAAACGTGATGGTCAAGACATCTTTTAGGGTTGGTGCAAGAGAATATTCCCTAATGAGGTAAGCTTGTGTTAAGGCTTGACATGTGATAGATGCACTAAAGTTGCTTAGAAGTGTAACATCGTTAGCTGCTACGGAGAAGTAAGAGTCGTCGATGTTGTGTCCCGTGTATGCTGATGGGTAGAAATGTAACCGAAGCAAATGTCTTTTGTCTCCTTTAACCGGGATCTCATAAGTCGCGGGAGCTGTGAAGATTCTTGCTGTCATGTAAGGAATTGTCGAGAGAAGAGATGGATCTTGGTACGTAGCTGTTGCATGAACCGTGTCTGGAGTTTTCAAGAACTTGGTGTCGGGTTCCCATTTCTTCTTGTCTGGATCAGAAGATGGTTCTGACGCTCCGCAGCTCAACGCAATATCTTGGCCGTTAGATTGAGAGATGGAAACAATAAGAACAGAGAAGAAACAGAGGAGGGAACATAGAGACCTTGTTTTCTCGTTCATGGCTGAAACATTAGATAAACGTGTTTCAAATCCTCAGGAACATAAAAAAAGATTACTTTTCTTTGTGGAGGTATAATTACCTCAAGAACCAGAAGAGAAAACTTGGAAGCTTGCTTCTTCTCCTCTCTCCAAACCTAACAATGTATGATCAAAGCCATGGAAACAGAAGCAGAAACGTCAACAAGACAAAAACAAACCGTTCGTTTCCCTTGGTCATTGGTTTTTTCTCATTTTTTTTTGGTGTTGTGTCTGAACGGAAACAGAAAGTAGTTAGAGAATCTATGGAGGAGAGGATTAATAGTCGAAAACTCTATTTAGCAAATTAGTTAGAAGAGAGAAAAATATACATTTGAGTTATAATCAATCTCACACTAATGAAATAAAATTTATGACTGAAAACTATATTGACTTGAACCTTAAAATAGGAAAAAAATAACAAGTTTTTAGTCAATGTACATTCTTCTAGAGTAGGATAATTATGAAACACGTTTTCTTTTAGAGGGTGAAGAATCTAAACAAAGAAAAGATCCCTAAATAAATGAGGATATGAGTCTTTGAATCAAATTTAAACAATGGAGGAAAATAGCTTTTGACTCCATTGCATAAATCAATGGTGAAAACTACTTTTCTCTAATCCTCCATTAAAGGCTCCTTGAGTCTCTCTTTGTGAGAGTTTATGTGGTCGGGTTTGGCAAAATTTTCAGGTAGAAAAAGAGTATACAGAAGATTTTCTGATCAGCCCGACCCGTAGAAGCTTCTTTGTTGGCCGTGTTAATTGTTGGCACACGCGGCCAGCAGATGAAGAACATACATCTAGACTCTTAAGCAAAATCCAAAGCTTTGATATTTCTCCTAAAGATAACAAGTAGTAAAATCATCAACGTAAAGCCCTAGCTTGTACTAGAAGGTATATTTCCCAATTTAAAGATCAAAACCCTCTGCCTTGCACTACAAGTCTTTTAAAAGATATAAAATGGTGAGGAGAAGAGAAGGTCTTATCTTACCACTCTCGTCTTCATCGCCGTCACTTCCTGAGGCACTAGTGGCGCCATTAGCCTCACAGAAACCAAAGCAGCGGTTATCAAAGCAACTATCAATGCGTGAGACACCGCGAGATGTTGCTTGGGAGAGAAGGCGCCGTCAGATGTTAAAGATCCAAGAAAAGAAGCAGAAAGGCCTCTCTGACAGCGATTGTGACCCGACAGATCTAACAGACGAAGACTTAAGGGAGCTCAAAGGGTCGATCGAGTTAGGGTTTGGATTCAAGGAAGAAGCAGGACTGAAATTGTGCAACACATTACCAGCATTAGATCTTTACTTTGCTGTGAATAGGCAGCTTTCGCCTCTCCCTTCACCCAGTAGCAGCCGTAGCAGCAATGGAGGAGATGGCTCTTTACCTTCTACTTCTGCTTCCTCAAGCAGCATTCCTTGTAGCCCGAGAACCGATTCGGATTCGTTAAAGATCTTATGCCCAGGTAAAACAAATTAAAACTTCATTTCATCTTCTTATAAATGCTTACTTTGATCACTTGGTAGATGTCTAAAGGGTTATGAGTGCGATGGCCGTTGAAAGAGGTCTAGTCTCCTAAAAAGAGTTAATTTAACATGCCGTGTCCCATGGAGATGTATAAGTTTACTGGACCAGAATTTCCTAGTCATTCGAAAAAAAATCTTATTTTGATGCCTATGTTCCACATAAATATACATATAATAAACATTGTGAATTGAGATGTGCAGGGGACAGTCCTCAACAGGTGAAACAAAGATTAAGGCATTGGGCACAAGCTGTTGCATGTTCTGTGATGCAGTCTCACTAATGAGTGTATACGTTGCGACTCTTATAAGTTTCAACATGACACACTTGTTTTTTTACTATTGCTGGTGAGATAGGACAGAGAAAGAATCCTACCAAGTAGGATCTCTCTGAAAGAGGGAAGAACAAAAAAAAAAGTTTTGGAAAGAAAGATAGAGAAAGAGATTATATGGTTCTCTCTACATAGTTTTACAAAGGTAACAAGATAAAGAGGGGAATGGCCTTTCTTATTCGTGTACTGTATGCATATACACTTTTTAATATATGGTCGTGGATGAAAAATATTTCCAAGTATGTTTTTCATAAGAGCCTTGTATAATGCAAATGCACGGAATCTATATATGATTGATTTCACAAGAATTTTTGACAGTATTTTACTTGTGTATTAATCATTTTTATAAGTTACGTAACAATGAAAGATATGTGACAAAAAGTCATATTGCGCATTTAAGTTACAAACTCCTATTTAACCGAAAAATCCATGTCAACATCAACACAAAAGCTCCAGTATTATAGACACGCCGATCATAAGAGCTTACATCATATCTCAGCTCCGTCACAGCTCCAAACAAATTATTCAAACCAAATGAATATTTTTCTTCGGCTAGCTAGTGATGTGCTTGGTTTCGTAAAACTAAACAATCTGTCACTAGTCACTAATCAGGGTCCAAGTGAGCCAACATGGGCTTGAAGCTTTCCAAGTTTTCATAGTCCGTTTTGCTTACGAATTACAAGCAAGATGACATCTTTTAAATAAAATGGTGTAAAACGGTCATAATGTTACCTCTAACTTGCAACTTTCTAAAACTCAAACTTTGTGATAATTAAGTGAATAACCATAAAGTTCTCATAGTTTGACATAGGACCCCATCACTGAGTCGTTGTTAAGACCAACGACTGCTTAGTGCATACCTTGTGAATAGAGTTGATGAGTCATAAATCCAAAAATGTAAATCTCCCTGAAACAACAAATCAACATCTAAAAACATCTCCACTAGTATATAGAAAAGAGATTACAAACAATATAATATAGATTTTCAGTAATTATATAATTAACATTTTGATATTAATAAGAAGATTAAACCAATTGGAAAATAACAAAGATTTTCTGTTTTATGGGTTCTCAAATTCATTCATCTTCTTGAGATTTTTTTGTTTGAAAACCTTCGTATAAGAAAAGGAAATTCTCGCATCAATGTCCATATCTCAAATCCGATTACTATATATACGAATATATCAGAGTGAGAGGCAGAGGCTGTAGATGTATGAGATATAACATCTCCCGTGCAGCAGAGATCTTTGGTGTTCCGAGAGCAAGGGAGATATATGGCCGCTCCGATGTCTACTACTAAAGACGGTGGTGGAAAAAGAGTTGGGTTTGTGAGCGCAGGAGTCATCTCACAGCCGGGACGAGAGGAAGCCAGTGATGGGGAATGGAGAAGATATTGAGCTTCCAGAAGAGAGTGGTGATGAGGATCATGAGGATGATGGCGAAGACAAAGTAGAGATCGCTCAGAAAGAGGTCCCTGCTGCTGTGTTTGGAGGACTTGTCAGAAAGAGAGAGGAGGAAGGAGGTGCAGCTAAGACTCTGGGTGCGTTAGAGAGGATAAAGAGACAAAAATTAGCTCAGTAATAAAAAATCATGTTAGACATTACTCTCTGTGCTACACAGATTGGAATTGTAATATCCAGAATAAAATCTTATGTTCTGAGAAATTTTGTATTTTTTTTTGTTTTCGTGTCTCGGTAACATCTTGGATCTATGTATGCAGCCTGTCTTAGGTTCGTCTGGTGTTAAAAAATGAACAGTACATTTTACAGAAAGTTAAAGCGTAGAAGCAACCAAACCATTATCCGAAAACAATGTAAATATTTAATATACATTTGTTTTCAATGTAAAATTTCCAATAAAATACTCTAAATATTAGCTACTTCAGAACATAAACTACTGTACATTGTTCATGAAATCCATTCATAGTTTAATTTTGAAGAGGCTCCTTCTTATCGTCCCACATATCCAATCGCTTTCTCGCCTTTTCCACCTGAATTATTGTATAAAGATAATCTTGATTATTATTTTTTAAATCTTGATTATTTTGACACCACCCAAACCAAAACTAACTTATAAAATATGATTTAAAACCATTACGATGTGAGTTCATATGACGTTATACTTACCTCTTTATCCCAATCTGTTCGGTACGTGACGTACAATAAAATGAGGGTTTGCATGAGGGTACCTCCAATCATCCCGGTCCATATCCCCTATCACCAAATTCAAATAAAATTAAGTTTACTACATAGATTTATAAAGAATATGCAATCCATAAAATGCTTTTAGAAAACAAACCTTGGCTTGAAAATTGAAAGCGAAGCCGAGTATACAGCCAACAGGAATACCAACAATATAGTAACAACCAACATTCACATATGCAACGAACGTTTGCCATCCACATCCTACTGCCACTCCTGTATACAAATACCAGACCGATAATTATTTTATCCGGTTTGGTTAAGTTAAACCGTTTTTCTTCCGGTTTTAATGACAAGTTTATTGTATGTATGTACACACCGGACAAGACTGGCTGGATCCCGTTGAGAATGATGGTGACGGCGAGAAATGGGCAGAGGTCAGACACTGCTTTAGCCACGTCAGCATCCGACGTGAAAATGTAGCTAATATAATCACGTGAAGATATCACGGCAAGGGCCTCCCCGAGAGAGATCACGAAGGAAACAAAAGTAGCCGTCCATGTAGAGAACAAAGCCGATTTTGGATTTCCTGCTCCAAGCTCATTACTTGTCCGTATGCTGTAATTGTTTTTTTAAATAAACGATTTTAGTTTCAGCAATGTTGATTAATGATTCGAAGTTGATATTATTAAATATAAATACTAACCTTGCAGCTGCGTTGAAGCCAACGGAGACCATGAAGGATAATGCTGAAACTGACATGCTGAAAAAAAGAAGAAAAAATGTTTTAAAAAATGAACATTACTAAAAAAACAAGAAAATCAAGTTTGTAAAATGGACGTACCATATGGATAGAGAATCTAGAGAGAGAGCAGGTTCTTTAAGCAGACCAGCGAGAAGAACAAGAATCTGCGAATACCACATCTCCAGACAGATCATAACAGCAGAACCAACAGAGAGTTTGAAAAAACTCCAAAGACCATGAAACGATCTCCAACTAAGACCAGTCCACGTGTGTCTAAACCTTTGACTACTCGTAATATACAAAATCTGAGCCACAACTATGACCCACCAAGAGATAGTCAGAACATAAGCGATGCCCATAAGACCTAAGCCCATCACGTTAACGGTCATCCACGTTAGCGAGATCTGGAGGAAGAGAGCTGCGGCTGAGATGTAAGCACTGGGCGTCACCACGCTTTGGGCCTGGAGGAACTTTTGAGCCGTGAAGTTGACGGCGTAAGCGAAGATCTGAGGCATAAGCCCGACGATGTACAAGGAACCCATGTACGAGACCATTTTGGGCTCACCTAACAGAAGTAGAATCGGGTACGAGAAGGTGTATAGTACTGTCATGGGCAAACCAACTAGAGCCAGGACAATTGTTGCTCTTTGGAAATAGATTCCAAGCATGTCGTAGCGGTGAGCTCCATATGCTTGTCCACATAGAGTCTCGACTGCACTTCCCATACCTAACTGTTAAGTATAAATGGTAAAATATATAAACACTTTTTTTACAATGTATATAAAAGAAAATACATTATCCATTTCTACAAACAAAATCAACACATGTATTTACATATACCTGTTATAACGTATGTTTTGTAGTTATACAAACGGAAGGAATATTTTCACCCATTAAGAAGTTATTCTTTTGATCCACGATAGTAATATATTGTAAGTGATAATCTGGCAGCAAAATAAAAAAAAAGTTGCTAAAAATAGATGTTCATAATTTTCACAATTCGTTTATTTTGTTCCAGAAATCCAAATCCAACTTTGGACAAAAGTCGAAATCAAATCATTGTTACAATCTCTTCATATAGTGGTACTATTTTAATTTATACCGTAATAAAATTTAAGAAAAGGAACTAATATCACGAGAAAACAAAAAGGTCAATTCTATACTAAATGACAAAAAGAGAATCATAAATGTAACAATGCTATTTCTACACGAGAAATCTTAGAACAAACAAAACTTTAAAACATTTAAAAAAAAAAACTTGCTGTACTGCACATTTTTTTAAAAACCATTGTACCACACATTTTATCAAGCAAAGCCCCACATTTAAATCGTTGCAGGTTATAGACTAACAAGTCACTACACGTTGTAATATAAGAGTTGAAGATTATTTTTATTTTTAGCAAATAAGAAGACTGTTATTCTCTTTCGAACTCCAGAATATTTTATTTGCTTAACAAAAAATATGTGCAAGTTTTCAATTGGTCTAAAAATTAGTCAAAAAAGAAGTTTTCAATTGGTGAGATATTTGAGATTATGTTTTAACGGAAACAGCTACATAGCGTGAACTTTATATCCCTAAAAGAATACTATATTTTGAGTTATAAGTTCATGATAGGTTAATTTAAATAATGACTTCAGTATTCATGAAAATTTCTTAATATTAAAGATTTAACGCCAGATAAAATTATTATTTCGTTAGATATTATTATATTAACAAGTTTCATCAAAAAATAATTATTCAGCGCAATGACAAAATTGGAACCATCAACCATAAGAAAAAAGCCATGCGGAGTTTTTCTGGCTATATTTCAATATTTTAACACACAAATTCACAACTTGGTATTTCCTGATCAAATGGAAACACTCTTAAAGTCTTTGACTAGCTATAACTCTTAAAAATTAATAAAATAACACGCCAAAAGAGAATATAATTTAACCGTAATTAATACTGTCACCTATTTTCCTCCTAAAAATCCGACAAATTGCCACGTTTAACATTATTTACTCCTTCCGTTCCATAATATAAGATGTTTTTGAGAAATTTTATTGTTTTAAAATATAAGATATTTTGATACTTTTAAGATATTTTAATTTTATTGAAAATTGGTTAACCAATAGTAATTTATTACATTATTTGTGATTGATTGATTTATATTTAATTTATATTATTTAATAATATTATATTCTAAAAAGTAAATTTCTTAATTTTTGTGCATTCAAACAAAACATCTTATATTATAGAACGGAGTAGCAACGAGCAAAGAAAAAAAGGTAACTAATAAAATCACCAATAAACATCTTATACATGTTTCCACCAATCTACATATAAAAAAGCCAACGTACCATGAGGCCATAGACGAGACTAAAGCAGCTATTTCCGATGGAAGCAGCGGCGAGTTCGTGGCTGCCGATATGTCCAGCGAAGATTCGAGCAGAGATACTCATTCCGCTGTTGACTATATAGACAAGTATCGCCGGAAGTGCTAACCTGAGAAGTATTCTCAGTTCTATACATGCGCCCAAGTACACGCGCCTCCGGTACGGAAGGCTATTCTCAGTTAAAATGCTCTCGAGTCCGACGTCCGAGGGTGGTGGTTTTCGGTCCACCAACGGTCGTTGGAGATCGTTTCTCTCCGCGGTCTGCTCATTTGACGCATCCATTAGCCTTCTAACTATCAATAAAAGTTAAAAAAGGGTTTGGTTATATAAAAACTGAGAAGGAAATTGAGTGGGGATGTGTGGATTGATAGGGTTGTGGTTTTCTGAAATGATGAAGATTCGAAAAACAAAACCTTTTGTGTATAGGTAGGGATTGGACACATGTATATAAATTGCCACGTTCAATATTATTTCTGAAGTGAGTGTGTTTTGGAAAATTGTTGCATAAAATAAATAAATAACAAAAATAAAATGGGTATTCCAAAATAAGTGTCTGTGTTTCTTTTTCCTTGTTTTTTTTTTTTGTTTTGAAAATGGACTATGAGACTTTAAAGAGTGGACGGTATGAAACCCCGGGGTGGGTGGGATCCATGAATAAACTACAATACATATAGTGTATAGATTATTTATATAATTGTATAATACAAATTCGAAAAAAGTAATATTGATCAATAAAAACGTACAAGGGATTAGTAAAAAATGCACAGAAAACGTGTATAACCGAATTGATTCTAATAGTTGACAAATAAAAAGAGTAAATTTCAACTTTGATTTAGTTGAGAAATTAATAGTTGAGTTGCAATTTTCATTTATCAAGTACTCTTCTATCGATAGCGCAGTGTGTGGATCTTGATTAAGTTTTAGGGAAAGCCGTCGTCCGCATCAGTCTACCAAGCAAACTTTGACATCAATTAAGAAGTTTTTGCGCATTGACAACTTGCGATGTGATGCATCATATAGGGCGTTGGAAGCAATAATTTTTTTTTTTGGCCACTATGTTACTTTATCAAAAAAAGTCGAAGAACAACTATATTTTCAAGGAATTGGACATGATATAATGATTATGTTCTTTCGATTAGATCTGTAAAGTTTGCTTCTTGTAAAAATAAATGATTTAGCCCTTTTTTCTTAAGTTTTCATATTAAGAAATACATATGAATATCATATTACTTGTATGGTCTCCTGAGATCATTCACAATTTGTGAAAAATATATTAATAATCTTGTGGTTAAATCTTTAAAAAAGTCATCATCGAACGGTCATATCATCTTTTGACTTGTGAAACTATGTTTTTATTTTAAATTAATTTAATTTCTATTTAAATGTTCCTTGCTGATATATTATGATAAATCAAACATTTTTTACTATTTACTATTTATTCAGATGATTTTAAATATAGCATATTTAAAATATCTGTAACAAACTATTTCTATAAAATCTATTTTGTTTTACGTATGTATGTTAAAAGACTTAATAAATTTTCCACAAAATATGGTAGTAATACAAATTTATAACATAATTAATATCTTAAACTATGAGTAGATTAAGCAAATTCAGTCAAATATTAAAGATGTTGTATAATAAACATGTACATTAAATGATAGAGTTACGAATACGTTTGAAACTTAAATGAAATTTTTTTATCAGTAAATAAGAATTGGAATCTAGATTAATAAATTAGATACTGATCGTATGTATATATATAATATTTTTTTGAGAGAAAATTGCCAATTGTGACTCAAAACATGATTTCAAATACAATAGTAAACCCAAACTTGAATCAATAGCAAAAGTAACCTAAAAGGGTATTGAAATTACAACTAACCCCTTGTGAACAAACAAAAAAACCGAATATTTGTTCCGCTTCTACCCCACGTAAGTCGATGCATGCATCGACTTTAAATAATCGTCAGCACGACTTAAAACTAAGTCGTCTGGCTCTGTTGAGCTTAAAAATAATTTATAAATTAAAAAAAAAATGTTTGGACAAGTGAAAAATAAAAATCATGTAATTATTAACAGTTTTAAATGATGTAAATTAACATATAATAAAAATGAATAGTTTTCAACATAGATGAGTGAAAGTAGTTAATCATGATATTCTTTGGTTTTGAGGGTTTGAAAACATATGTTGTAGTATTGTATGTATTCTTAGGGTTAGATTTTGGAAAGCTTGGATTTTTTCTAAAATATATATTTTTTACTTATATGTCTTTATTTCGTATAGTTAACACTTTTAAGTTTAATTTGATTTTTAAAGTGTCTAGTTAGTTAATTAAGTTTAGGGGTTATGTTTAGGAAAAGACGACTTAACTATAAGTCGCCTGTTGAATAATTAATGTAGGCGACTTACATTTAAGTCGTCCAAACCGCATCAACCTATAATTTAACAAAGTAATTTAAGCTAACCGAATAATTTACGGACATATAAATACATTTTTTCCCTTTTTCACAAATTTTGGAAACCCTAGCGCCTTTCTCCTTAGACAACGGCGAAATCCATCTTCTCGATTCTTTCCTTCTTCTTTTCGTCGATATTTGCAGATCTGAATCACTGGTGTCGTTATCTTCTCTACCGTAAGTCATTCATCCATCCATCTTGTAATAAGAGTCCTTAGAAGACTTATCGAAGTCGTGACGACTTAAGACTTCTTGGAAGTCGTCTTGGAAGTCGTCTGAGCAGTCTTCTCACTATATTTTACATGCGATTTGTATTTAGAATAGTTTGCTTGTTACGATGCTTGTATTTGATTGTATTTGATTGTTTTGCAAGGAAAAATGGATTTACCAGAACTCCCGGAGGATATATACGTTTGGGAAAGAACCCACTGCAATGAAGAGCATTTCATCATACTGATAACTCGAAGTTGTTTGCTGCTCTAAGTGAAGGTCTAAGAGTCGAATCTGAGGAGCTGAAGGAGTCGGTTGGGAGTGTTCATCAAGTTCAAGGAGCTGAATTTTAATTGGGCTTCAAGGCTGGTGCATTATATACTCGGTTTCCAGCTTAAGATCAAGAAGAAATATGAGCTCTGGTCTCGTTGGTGTAGAACCGATGAGGTTTTCACTGATAGAGTTTGAACACCTCACTGGTCTGAACTGCTGACATGAAGGACCTCGAAAATCCAAGGTGTGAGGTTCTGAAGGAGATGGCTGCTTTCGGGACAAGATGGGTGTTCATATCGAGGCTGGGCCAAATGTTGATCGATAATAGGAGCATTTAAGAGATGCCAAGAGTGGTGTGGAAGATCGCATACGGCTCGGATACCTTGCTATCTTAGCGGATTCATTGAAGGAGAAAGTTCTCAACCCTATACGTCTAGTCTTGCAAAGCTAGTGATGGATTTAGAAAAATTTGAGAATTATCCTTGGGGAGAGTGGCGTTCAAGGTGCTGATAGCTTCGTGAAGGCAGCAAATTTGGAAGCAAATTCATACTGTTGATGGCTTTATTCAAGTTCTTCGGTGTGGGTGTACAACTTCCGCCAGATTTAGGTGCAAATTTTGGGAATCCCCAACCAAACAGGCCGACTCCACCGCTGCTGGCTTACAAGGGTGGCAAAGGACGCGATGTTTTAAAGAGGCCATCTTGAGGCAGGTATATAAACTTCAGTCCACAAAACCGCAGACGACTTAAATTTAAGTCGGCTGGAAAGTCGCCCGAAAATGCTTACTTTAATTTAAGTCGGTTATCCAGAAAATGCTTTGACGACTTTAATTTAAGTCGGTTGAAAGTCGTCAGAAAATCACGACAACTAAAATTTAGTCCAAAAGTCGTCTGTGAAGTCTTTTCTAGACGACTTTTCTGGACGACTTAAATTTAAGTCGTCTGTGAAGCATTTTCTGGACGACTTTCCAGCCGACTTAAATTAAAGTCGCCTCGTGAAGTAGTAGGGACTGAAGTTTATGCATTTTGCAGACTAAGGTGATCAACTTTATTGAGAAGGACTTTGGTGAAATGTTTCCACGTTGGGAGTTTGATGCAGAGGACTCGGCCGCGGATAACATAATCAAAGTTATGTTTAATTCGAATCCTAAATGGAAGTGGACCATGGATTGCTGGGAAGTCAATCAGATGAATGAAGTGATTGCAGCGGAGACTTTGAGTGGTTTGAAGGAAGATAGTGGAAGGCCTCGGAAAAAAGCTTGTAAAGGGGGTCTCAAGGAGGCTTGCAAGGAGGCTCCTAGAGGCACCTAAAGATGAGACTGAAAAAGCTGTTCTGGGATGTGCCTCAAGGAGATTAAGTTGCTGAGTGATAGGTTGGAAGCTGTAGAGAAGATGGTTGGAATCACCAAAACCGAACTTCGGCTCGCGAAACCACCTTTGCACCTAACAAGGGTTAGTACCATAACCTCTTCCAAAATCCAGAGAGAGTCACTAGGCAAAGTGATATGAATAAGAACTGATGTGCTTTGTTTGTTGTGTGTGCTTGGTTGAACCTTTGTTGATTTGTTTCTTTTTATGTATGTATGGATTTTGTTTGATTTGTTTGATTTGTTTGATTTGTATGTATGGATTTGGTCAATGATTTTTAAACCCGTCTTGTACATCCAAATTTCAGTGAAAGTGTGAATGGAGCTAACGAGTCAACCCGTCTTGAGGCTCCAAAGGCTAAAGCTCCACGAAGTATGCGATTCCACAGCTGCATGATTCTCCAGCGAACGTGAACTTAAGCGTTCTTGTATTGGACAAACGAGTACCCACCGCTTGACATAAGGCGAATCTCGAAAGCGCACAAAGAAGGATAAAATGATTGCACAGTCCATGAAAAGATTGACCGAGAGAGGAAACTTGCTCCTTCACAGCAAACTCCTTTAAGGGAAACAGACTGTCAAACATATCATTCAAACAAAAGGTTGGACAAGGATATGATCCTTTGCCTTCGCTAACAAGAAGATGTCGGAGGTGCTCACAGCCTGGTTGAAACTTGATCCGTAAGTGAGAAAATGTCCCATAATAGCTTGCTTTGTGCTATAAAATGATTGCGCTTATCTACATTATGTGTGTGCAGTTATTTCAAAACACGTTTGGATAAGAAACCACGCCTATGTCCAAGTCGGTTCTATTCCACACCAACCTCCTTAGCATGGCTGGACGACAGAGTAAGTTTTCTGCTATTTACTTTAGAGAGCTAATGGACAACTTAACAGACGACTTAATTATAAGTCGCCTGTTAGTCATCTATCAGACGACTAACAGGCGACTTATGTTTTAGTCGCCTTTAAGTCATCTGTTTAGATGACCTAACGACGACTTAATTATAAGTCGTCCTATAAGTCATCTGTTTAGATGACCTAACAGACGACTTAATGATAAGTCGTCCTATAGGTCATCTACCTAACAGACGACTTATCTTTAACTCGTCCGTAATGTCTTCTATCACTGACTTGTCTTGTTTTATATGCAGCATATGGATGCTTTTATTTATTTACTGAGGCAACGGTACCAAAAAATCCATCGCATTTCAGGAGCCAGAATGTGCTTTCTTGACCATACTTTTGCTCAGCATTGGACGTCAAGTACCCGAATTTAAGGCAGGCAAGCCCAATGTCAATGGTTTAGAAGAAAGCTTCCTGGTGGGCTGGATTATTATGGAGGCAACTTACCATCATGGTGCAAATCTGGGAAGGTTTGGGGACTGATGTGGATGATATTTATGCCCACTCAACTACAAAACAACCATTGGGTTGCTATGTGGATATCGATCCCAAAGAGGCACATAGTCGTGGGGACAGCATTGTCGGACATATCGAGATCGAGAACTCGAAGTGTTAGTGGAGCCTTTGTCAACATGATCCCTTACCGCTTGTTAAGCACGCTGCCTCGGATGAAGAACGTTTCAAGTTGTCTCGAGCCATACACATATGAGAGTCCAACCGTTGGAGTACCTCGCCGAGGTGGTGATTGTGGTTTGTTCACTCTCAAGTACATTGAATGTCATGCTCTTGGGTTTCAGTTTCGTCCAGATTTGTTGTGTCATAAGAACTCAAAGGCGATCAGGGAGAAGATGGCGGTGGAGATATCTAAGGAGCTTCTAATTTCCATTCTAGAGAACGAAGACATTTTCCACCTTTGATGATGATGTACTTGACTCGTGATAGAATGTAGTATTTTGTATAAGGAAACGTAAGGTCGGATAGGAGGTAGTATTTTTGTAACCTATCCTCCTACCAAACAATTATGCTTTTGTATAAGGAAACGTAACTTGCCTTTTCATGCTTGTCCTTTTCATACCATACTATCTGACTTCTGACGACTTAACGAAGGTCGCCCGGACTTCTGACGACTTAACTTGAAGGTCGCCCGACTTCGGACTAATTTATAGTTTTGAGTCTTCTTAAAGAAAAACTCGGACGACTAAATGGACGACCTTCGACGACTTAAATGAAGGTTGTCGGAAGTCTAAACAGTGGACGACTTAAAACAGTTACCAATGTTAGCACCTCTTTCTTAACCAATCACATTTAATTGCACCACACACGCGAAGAGTTGCCTTCGTTGGAAACTGATCTCACGCGTAAGGTCGCAATCATTCTCGACAACTTCTTGGGACGGTTGCGATACTATCTATAAATAACCATCAACCCTCGCCAATACAGTAAGGAAGACTAAAGGCTGAAGAAGAAGAAGAAGAAATTCCTCTCAAACTCCGAAAGTAAGAAATCTCGACCTATTATACGACTTTAGTTATCATCATTACCCATACTTGTTCTGATGTGATTTATGCTGCTAGGTTTAAAATGTCTGATCGATCGACCTCAAGAGGAAGCGTCCGATGGAGGAAGACTACGGCAAAACCGGAAGAGGGTTACGCCAGAGAGGCTGCTGCAACGGAACGGTACGGCGATCCTCCGCTTGTTAGGGATGAGCAAACCGCGACGGCCAAAAGAACTCTGCGAAGTCGAACGCAACTCTCTCCGATCAGATCGCTTTGCTCGAGGAGATGCTCCACAAGGGGACCGGTTTGACATCCCGGAGAAAACCAGACTCAAAGCCGAACTCGACGCGCGAAAGAGGAGGTGAAGGCTATCAAGGTCCCTTTCGTTGATTGGGAGAAGCTTGGCGAGGGCTGGTTTTGGTCTCGCCTTGAGCCTTCTCCAAAAAAAATAATTTTAATTATGTTATTTGTAATTTTTTTTAAATTTGAACAATGAATTTCTGGTTTTAAAAATAATTTTAATAATGTTATTCCTATGTCTAACTACTAACTTGAAGACTTAATGGTCTGAATGGAGTTCTGACGATTTAACGTAAGGTCGTCTGACTTCGGACGACTTAACGAAGGTCGTCGAGAGACGACTTTATACTAAGTCGTCGTTTCTGTGTTTTAAAAATAATTTATAAATTAAAAAAAAATGTTTGGACAAGTGAAAATAAAATAAAAATCATGTAACTTGAAGACTTAATGTAGGTCGTCGACTTCGACGACTTAACAAAAGGTCGTCTGATTACGACTTAAAATAAGTCGCCGGTTCTCGGACTTAAAATTAATTTATAAATTAAAAAAAATGTTTGGACAAGTGAAAATAAAAATCATGTAACTTGAAGACTTAACGAAGGTCGTTTGACTTCGACGACTTAACAAAAGGTCGTCGACTTACGACGACTTAAAATAAGTCGCCTGTTTCTGCAGCTTAAAATAATTTATAAATTAAAAAAAATGTTTGGACAAGTGAAAAATAAAAATCATGTAACTTGAAGACTTAATGTAGGTCGTTTGGACTTCGACGACTTAACAAAAGGTCGTCGACTTCGGACGACTTAAAACTAAGTCGCCCGCTCATTGAGCTTAAAATAATTTATAAATTAAAAAAATGTTTGGACAAGTGAAAAATAAAAATCATGTAATTATTAACAGTTTTAAATGATGTAAATTAACATATAATAAAATGAATAGTTTTCAACATAGATGAGTGAAAGTAGTTAATCATGATATTCTTTGGTTTTGAGGGTTTGAAAACATATGTTGTAGTATTGTATGTATTCTTAGGGTTAGATTTTGGAAAGCTTGGATTTTTCTAAAATATATATTTTTACTTATATGTCTTTATTTCGTGTATAGTTAACACTTTTAAGTTTAATTTGATTTTTAAAGTGTCTAGTTAGTTAATTAAGTTTAGGGTTATGTTTAGGGGTTATGTTTTTAAAGTGTCTAGTTTTAATGTAGACGACTTACATTTAAGTCGCCCAAACCGCATCAACCTCGAAATTTACAATGTCCTTTTAACCTAACCGATTATTTACCGGTTATATATAATGTATATATTTTTTTTACTCAGTTTTGGCGAATTCAGAAAACCAACCGCCGCTTTCTCAAAGGCGAAGTTCGAAGCGATTTCCGAAGTCTCTCAATCCATCGTTTCACCGCCGATTCTATCTAATCCGGCGTTATCACCGTTTCAACACCGCTTCTTTTTTTTAAGTTCTGAGAGGAAACCCTAGCAAGATTCTCAGCCGCCTCGTTGAACTCCGCCGTTATATTCTCATCGCTTCATTCAGTTCTATAAAATGGTCCGGGACGACTTATAATTTAGGGTCTGGGACGACTTAATTAAGTCGTCCGAAAGTAATCCATCCGGACGACTTTACGGACCACTTATTATTTCAGATCCGCCAGATTGTTTTGAGTCGAAGTTTACGGACGTCTGTTTGTCTGTTTGACATTGGTTGTCTTTGATTGTTTTGCAGAAAAATGGATTTGCAGCGTAGGATACATACACTAGGTGAAGAGCCCAACCAAAAAATAGCATTTCGATTCATCCAGCCTCGGTTGCATTCGCTCACGTGAGGCTCTTCATGATGACGAATACGAAGAGCTGAAGGAGTCGAAGTTGGGAGTTTTCATCAAGTTTGGAGAGCTGCAATTTGAATGGGCTTCAAGGCTGGTTCACTTCATGCTCGGTTTCCAGCTGGACATAAAGAAGAAGTATGAGCTTTGGTGTCTCGTTGGTGCGTAACCCGTGAGATTTTCGCTGTTAGAGTTTGAAAACCTCACTAGGCTAAACTGCGAGTACATTGACGACCTTGAGAGACCTCAATGTGTTACTAATGAGATGACTTCTTTCGGGGTTGTTGGGAGTTCATGTCGCTGGGCCAACTACTCGAGATAATAGAAACACTTCGAGATGCGCAGGTGGTCTCCTGATGATCGCAGCGGCTGACCTTGCCATCTTCACTGGATACATTGAAGGGAGAAAGTTTTCAACCCCTACACGGGTTAGTCTGGCTAGGCTAGTGATGGACCTAGAACGGTTCGAGAATTATCCATGGGGAGAGTCGCGTTAAGGTGTTGATGGACTCGTGAAGGGCGAGATATTTCAGGTTGTTACACAATTAATGGGTTTGCGGCAGCTCCGTGTGGGTGTACACAGCTCTGCCGGAATTGGGTGCTACTTATGGTCACCCTCTCCCAAACAATCCGTCTCCACCGATACTGGCTTTCAAGGGTGGCAAGGGACGCAGAGCCTTTAAAGAGGCTATCCTCGGTATCTACTTCAAACCAGACGTAATCCAGCTGGACGACTTAATAGACGACTTATAACGCTCCAGACGACTTAATTATAAGTCGCCTAGAAAGTAATCCAGCTGGACGACTTAATACGACTTATAACGTTCCGCACTTATTTTTTTTTTACATCTTATCTTCTATTTACGCAGACTAGGGTGATCAACTTTGTTCAAGGCCAGCGTAAAGAAATGATTCCAAAATGGGAGTCTGATGTTGAGGATGTCGCCGACAACATTATTAAAGTCATGTTTGTGAAGAAAACGTGGAAGTGGACCAAGAATTGCTGGCAAGTCAGGAACTCAAGTCAAGAGACAGCCAGCGAGGAAGAAAGATACCGTGAAGGATGAGAGACCAAGACCTCTGAAGAAAGCTAGAATAGAGGCTATTGAAGAGGCACCTAAACAGCGAAAGAAGAGGAACTGCAGAGGCGAGTGATGAGGAACCCGCAGAGGCGAAAGTGAAGAGGAACCCGCAGGCTCGTTCAAAAGTGACTACGATGATGGGTTGACCAGAGGAAATTGAAGCCATGTTCAAGGTCATCCTTGATTCCATGAGGAAGGGTTTGGGGCGTGCATTCGAGAGATCAAGGATCTCGAAAGGGTGGAAGCATTGGAGAAGAAGGTTGGTCTCACCACAAAACGGAAACGGAAAGGGACACCAACAGGACAAAGGCACCGGGTTAGTAAACAAAGTTGATCACCTTATATTTAAGTCGTCAGAAAGTAATCCAGCTGGGCGACTTAATAGACGACTTATAAATAAGTCGTGAAAGTTTTCCAAACGACTTACTTGTAAGTCGCCTATTAAGTCGTCCAGCTGGATTACTTTCTAGGCGACTTATAATTAAGTAGTAGAACACTTATAATTTTGTACATTGCAGAGTGAAAGTCTTCCAGATGGTAGTTCCTTGCCGGAGGAGAAAGGGACTGGTGTGCATACAGATGGTAGTTCCTTGCAGAAGGAGAAAGGGACTGATGTGCCTACGATGCTCGACTTGCCGGAGGAGAAAGGGCCTGCTGTGTGCAGTTGCTAGTACCTTGCCGGAGGAGAAAGGGCCTGCTGTGCCTACTTGCTAGTTCCTTGCCCGGGAGCAAGGGACTGGTGTGCTACGGATGGTAGTTCCTTGCCGAGGAGAAAGGGGCTGATGTGCATACGATGGTAGTTCCTTGCAGGAGAAAGCTAGACCTGAAGAAAACAGGACGCTGCTATGATCCTTGGCGTGCAAAGAGTGATCGAAGAAGGAAACTTGCTGCTTCACAGCAATCTCCTTATCACGGGCAACACGACGGCCGGGCCATCATGCAGAAGATCCGTGCTATCATCCTTTTGCACCAAATAACAAGGATAAATTGAAAGAGCTCGCTACTTGGTTGCAAGAGTGTCCGTAGTGTTTGCTTTTCCCATAATAGCTTGCTTTAGTCTACAAAACTGATCGCTTTTAAACATTTTGTGTTTGCAGTCAATATAGAACACCATACGAAAAAAACCGCAATTGTCGCGACTTGGTGGTATCGGACCCTCGAGAGACTTAGAATGGCTGACGGACCGTGTAAGTCTTCTGCTATGACTTAGTTCAATACTTGTAAGTCGCCTCGACAGTCGTTTACGTAGACAACTTACCGGATGACTTACCAATAAGTCGTCCGATAAGTCGCTGTTCAGATGATCGGTCCGCACGACTTACCTTTAAGTCGTCTGCTCAGATGATCGCATGCACGACTTACCCTTAAGTCGCCTGATTCGTAGATGACTTTCATCACTAACTTACAGCTACTAGCTAAGTCGTCGATATCTTATATGCAGCATATTGATGCTTGGATGAATGTGCTGAGGAAGAGGTACACGGATAACCCACATCATTTCGAGACAAGTTATGCTTCCTTGATCATCTCTTTGCTCATCATTGGAGTTTTAACTACAAGGATTTTAAGGATTCCGAGCCCGATAGGAATGGTTTAGGAAGAAGACTACCTGGTGGGGCGTTGAATTATTATAATGGCACTATACCATCATTTTGCAGATCAAACAGGATTTGGGGCCTTGATATCACAGATGTCATGCCTTGAACTACAACGACAGTCATTGGATTGCTATGTGGATCCAAATCCCTAAGAGGCACATTGTCGTCTTTGACAGATCTGTACATGTATCTCCCAGAAAACTCGATGAGGTGATGGAGCCTTTTCTCCACATGATCCCTTATATGCTTGTTGAGTGTGCTCCCAATGACGTGGTACGTGCCGAATACAGCCTGGCGCCATTCACTTATGAGAGACTAGAGGATTTACCTCAGGCCGAGCTGGTGATTGTGGTGTGTACGCTTTAAAGTACATTGAATGTCATGCTCTTGGGATGCCATTTAGTAAAAAGAGTTTGCTAAGAACAAGGGAAGGCTATTAGGGATAAGATGGCGGTGGATATATTTGAAGAGTTGCCTGACGTGCATCTGTGGGAAAACAGGGATGGCGATGAAAACTATGGTGCATATGGTGATGACAGATAGATCAGGCTGTAGCCAATGTATTTGTAACCTTTTGTATATAAACTTGATATTTTGTGCAGTAACCTTTTGTATTTGTAAACTTTTTGTAATCTTATGTGCAGTTCCTTTTGTTATCATTTGTTTCATACTCCGTCTGTTTAATCTACAACCATCTCAACTCAACTAATATAAAACACTAATAATAGATTTTTGACACATAAGTTCATTACATGAAGACCATGAAGACCTTACGGACGACCTTGGACGACTTAAATGAAGGTCGCCTAGAAGACTAAACACCGGACGACTAACTTGAAGGTCTTCTTGAATAAAACAACTCTAGACGACTAAATGGACGACCTTCGACGACTTAAATGAAGGTCGTAGAAGACTAAACACCGACTAACTTGAAGGTCTTCTTGAATAAAACAACTCTAGACGACTAAATGGACGACCTTCGACGACTTAAATGAAGGTCGTCTAGAAGACTAAACACTGGACGACTAACTTGAAGGTCTTCTTGAATAAAAACTCGACGACTAAATGGACGACCTTCGACGACTTAAATGAAGGTCGCCTGGAAGACTAAACCTCGCTTTCTTACATTGTGGTTTCAGATGGCCAGGTTCTTGCACGAGCATCTATAAGCTCGTGTTGCTTCCTGGTTTACGTCCTCATCTGGATAGCTCCAACCAGGATTGCCATCTTGATTTCTTCTGTCTTCCCGACCACGCTTTACTTCGGAGGAAGGCATGTGCTCCTCAACTTGTTGTCCATTACAAGGATATATATTCTCCGAGTATCCTGCAAACAGAAAATCCTTTGAGTACCGGAGATACAAGTGTGTTGATATGCAAACCGACAGATTCTCCAGCAGCTATAGCATGAGAGCAAGGTATTTTCTCCACTGCATAGACACCACAATCACATTTCCCATGTTCCAAATCAACCACACAGTCCATTCTGCCACCTTTCACAAAGAATTGCCATCCGCCAATTGGTTGTACCGTCATCGATCTGCTATCTCCGATCGAACAGCAAGCAAGTGTTCAACACCCGACTATGTTGAGTAGTGAGACTCAAAGCATCTTCTCTCTTTTCCAAAACCACTTTCCTAGCTTCTCCTTATGAACTCCAACAGAACTGAATCGAAATCCTCTAGCTCGGCGGAATTAATAGATTCAGCGATGTTGCTTGTTTTATGTTGTACCTGTCCCCGGCAATGAACCCTTGACCATAGGCTGACGTCGGCATCCTCCAAATAAAGGTCCGATTTGCACTCATATCTCATCCATGTACCGGTCAAAATCTGAAACCGTATGAGCATAAGCAGACCTTTCACCAAGTACAAGAGATGTTTCCTTTAAATTTTTGACAATGTTTTCTTGAAGGTGATAATAACATATTCCTCGGTTGCCCAAGGAAACACCTTGTCACACGCATTTTTAATGGCCAAGTGCCGGTCGGAGACTATCACTAGAGGCTGGTCATCAGATACACAAATAGCCAATTTTGTGAAAAACCATTCCCAAGAAGGTGCATCTTCAGCATCTACGATCCCAAAGCCAATGGAAATATCTGAAAATTCCCATCTTGTGCGGTTGCAACTAGCATAACACCTCCATACTTCCCACTTAGGTGAGTCCCATCCACCACAATGACCCTTCTCGATATCTAAAACCTTTGATAGAAGCTCCAAAGAGAAAATAGATACTTAAATCTATTCATAGAATCAAGTTCTATAGCTGTGATAGAATCGGGATTTGCTAAGGAGATTTGCTCGAGATATGATGGCAGACGCGAATACCCATCTTCTGCTGTTCCTCTCACCAATGTTTGTGCATATAAAAGTGCTCTGTATGAAGTGGTGTAATCAAGAGTCATGCTAAACATCTTCTTCATTGCAATAGTGATATGCTGCGGATTCAACCCATCAATGATTCCAACACGATCAATGAAAAGCCTACCAACATACTTAGAGTATGTCTCCGCTGGCGATCGATCTCCCTGAACTTGTATGTTTTCCACATACTTTGTTACCCAAAACGTTTCGTCCCATGTTTCACACTTGCTCGACCTTCCATTCACAACCACTAACCGGACATGTTGTCACAAGGAGAGTTTTCGTTGACTTGTATATTCGAAGGTGAACTTAAGCCTCACGCTGTCAACCTCGATTAAAGCGGTGCATCCTTGCTACCAAAACTCGGTTGACATAGATATTGTTACCATTCGATCTTCCACCTTCTGTTTTAATTCTTCAAAACATATATCATCTTCTTCATCCTCATCTTCAACCTTTCCATAAACACTGTAATCCTCACCATTCTTGTCCGCTTCAGTTTTAATAGAGATATCACCATCCTCCTCCCCATCATCCTCCTCCCCATCGTCATCCGCCCATCATCCTCCCATCATCCTCCCCATCATCCTCCTCCCCATCATGATTTTCATCTTCAACCAAATTATCATCATCCTCTTCAAAACATTCATCAGCTTCATCATCGAAACCATTTGCACCTTGCTACGGCGATACACAAAGCCGTACACTATCGTTTGGTTATCTCGAGCAAGTTTCTAACTTGTCTATCACTTGTAACATGAATAGGAAGGGTGTCGGAGCCATCATCATTTCTGCTGGTAATGAGTAGGTTATCTCCACAGATTCGTACTCATGTCCGGTTAAAATCTTCTAGAGCCATTGCAAGAAGTTCGCGTCGTCGAACCTTCACTCAAAAAACATTCTCGCTCCTTTTGCATTATCAACCACAAAATCCCAACAGCAATCTTTTAACAACCATTCCCATACACTGCATGTAACCGGCGATCATCGCAAAATTCAAAATAAAACACATTAGTAAACATAGAAGGCGACTAAGCGATGAAGTGACGACTAGGCGACTAAACATTAAGGCGACGACTAAACGGTAAGTCGTCTGGGCGACTAACGATAGAAGTCGTCAGGCGACTAAAAGTAAGTCTTCAGGCGACTAACGATAAGTCGTCTAGGCGACTAAACAGAAGTTGTCTAGACAACTAAACGATGAAGTCGTCCAAACAGGTCATTTTGCAATTGAATTTTAATTAGGACGACTTACCATTAAGTCGTGTAAGTCGTCTAAACAGTAAATCGATCCAAGGAAGTCGCAGGATAAGCGGGTTAGGTTTGCATTTGAACTAATTGTGTCGGATATTTGACTTTTCTGGGCGACTTACGGGTAAGTCGTCGGGTAAACAAAATTACAATATTTAATTGAAGCTAGGCGACTTAATTGTAGGTCTTCTACGTTAGTTAACTTTACCCGACGACTTTACGAAAGTCGTCCGGCAGACTTAGGAGAAAGTCGTCCAAGATAACCAAGGTTTGACGGATGACTTGGGACGACTTACCATAAATCTGGCGACTTTGCTTATCTTGGAAGATTTTCAACTAAGTCGTCTTCGGGACGACTTCCCGTAAGTCGTCGAGATAAGTTAAATATTTAAGTTTTATTTTCCAATTGCAAAAGTAACCAAGGACGGCGAGTTAAGTCGTCAGATTTAATTTGAAATTTTGTTTTCCTTGGGACGACTTACCATTAAGTCGTCGAGAAAAGTCAAATATCGACACAATTGATCAAATGCAAAATTAACCCGTTTATTCTAGGCGACTTACTGGTAAGTCGTCTAGAATATTCTCACGATTTTTTTTAAAGAACAAAGCGGACGACTTTAGTTAAGTCGTCCGTTGGACCGAAGACTTACGGGTAAGTCTTCTACTCGATTCGGAAAAAATTCAATTTCTTACCTTAAACTAGTGAGATGACTTCCTTAGCACAGTCTTCTCCAACCACCCGAACCTCAAACGAAAGTAACCCACGTTGAATAGTATGCTTCATAGCTCTATCAACCATAAAAGTTTTGAATCAAAAGCTTGAGTTTTGGATGAATATTGAGGCAAAGTGAGAGAAGTTGTTTTAGTTCATAACAATTGAGAAAGAGAGAGTGTAAATCGTACTAGGTGCATTAAGGGGGGCATTAAGAGCTCCAAATTGGTAGTTTGTTGTGGTTGGTGTATTGATGGCAATGGCAATCAAGTAAATTTGTGAAGGTGATGAGGTTGAGAGAGTAAAAGAGCCATTTTCGGAAAAAAAAAAACATAAATTAATGGCATTTTCGTGAATAATGTGAACAAGTAGGGTTGAATATAGCTAACCATTTCCAACAAAGAAGGAGAGGTTAGTTTTGTGTTTGACTTTGAGTTGTGAGTTACTTTTGCAACAACCCCTATATTGAATCTGAAACATAACTTGTGAAATAACCGCAATTCAATTCTAATAGTAACAAAACATAGAGATACATATATACATATATGTAAAGATTTTGTCACTAAAGATGATTGGTTAGATTGTAGGTACATAAATTATGTTATATAATTTAGTTTGTAACTTTTATTGTTGTAGCTTTATATTTTTTTTTTTTTTGCAGTAGAAAAATAATATCACTTGTAAAGCATTTTAATAGTTTCTTTAAGAAAAAAAAACATGAATAGAAAAATCTATAGATGGTGTAGTTAGGTTTTAACTTTAAAAATAAGGCTACATCATGATTTGAATTTTTATAGTATAAAATTTAATTTAAATGATATTAATACATATATAATATAAATTTATATATATTAAATGAATTTTCATATTATTTAGTTTTATGATTATTTGTATTTTTATAACAAAGATTACAAATCATTGATCATAAAAGTTTTAATGTGAAATTTTTAACAGTTTTAGTAATCTATTATATGGTTAATGTACTTTAATTTATTTTAATAATATAAAATTGATAGAAGACACGTAAATTTTTATCAAATATTTATTACTCAAAATCATTAATTGTCATTTATGTTTTAGTTATATTAAGTAATTTTGTAGTTTTTATTTAAAAAGAAAGAAGATTTTTTTTTTGTAGATTACTAACTAATTTTATGGTTATTTAATGAGAAATATATTATATATTAAAAGGAATCCAACTATTCCTCTAAATATTTTAAAAATCAATTCTAATGATAACATAAGACATAGCTCTTCAAAAAATATATATAATAGATAACTTATTTTAAAGTTTATACTAAGTTTTCAAATATCAACAAATGGACCTCTTGGTGGCTAGTTAGTGTCACGCGTGAAGACGAGAACGTATTTTGTTCTTCTAGGATTTTTTTTTTTTTTGCTAAATGGTATATATCATTGATCATCAATGAAAGTTCGGTTACAAACTTAACTGCAACCACAATCTGCAAAGAGCTGGTTTGATCCTAGTCATCGCAAAAAAAATAAAAAACCACTAGGATTTTTTGGCTTTTGTCTTCAAGTATAGTTTTGATCCTAGTCATCGCAAAAAAAATAAAAAACCACTAGGATTTTTTGGCTTTTGTCTTCAAGTATAGTTTGGTATGTGTAATTAGAAATAAAACTAAGTTAGAATATTGTCACGTTCAGTTACAAAAAAAAAAAAATATTGTCGCGTTGTTTTTAACACATCTTTTCAGACTACGACGATGCATGGTAAGTGGTACTGATACCCCCTGAGGCCCGGAGTCCGGACCACAAAAATACTAGGGGAAGTAATACGTTGGCACAGAGAAAAAAAGAGTAAATCAACTACAATCATTTACATATGTCGTTCAAAAGAATGAGTCCACATTTATTAAAAGAGAAAAATAATAATGATTTACAGCAGAGATGAAGAAGTCAAAGTTTTGAAGTCCAATGATAAGGAGGTAGAGGTCGGCTAATACCAATTCGCATTCTATTGGACTGGAAGATAATCAAGTGACTAGATTTCATTTACCTTTAAAATCATTAATCAAGTGACTAGATTTCATATAAGCAAACATTATTTCGGCAGTACAGAAGACATAATAACACAACTTTTAAAGCATCTATTCTAAGATATGTGATAAAAAAAAAGCCCATCCTTTAATGGTTAACTCTCCTCATTTCTAGTGAAGGCTGAGCCAGTAGAAACTTCATGACCCTAGCTCCTTTCCGTGGACCTGCGCTGCCTCCGACCTTGATCTTCCATGTAAAACCTGATGAAAATTTGTCCATCAATTCGTATGCGATGTAAACAACGAATACTTCCAAAGGAGCAGTATTGTCTCCAATCCCCACAGTATGTGGAAACATGAGTCAGTTCTAAGAAGGAAACAGTAATGAAACATTAGGAACGTTTTCATGGTGGAGGGGGACGAAGCTTAACCTCAGAGGGAGTTGTCTGTGCATCGTTGTTTTGATATCAGCCGGACTGAAGAAAATGTTAAAATTACTATCAGCCCAAAACTCTTACCGTTTATACAGTGAAGAGTTATCTGAATGGAAACCATTTTTAAAAAAAAATAGAATTAATAGATGCATCCCAACGATTCCAAAGTAGTATTGATAAAAAAAAATATTGAACATGAATCTATACTCAAAGCTTGCACTCCGAGATTTAGAGGTTACAAACCAAAAGCCAAAAATAGCCAAAAAAACCTCTTGCTCACAGGTGGGTTTGATCCCATCTTCTTTATAATAATAGACTAATAGTTGACCTTGAACAATCAGACTAAATGCACTTTTACCTTAATTTCATGGCTAATTAAATATTTAATGAAATGGTGGTTGGAAACCCATGTTTCTTCTGCTTTGCGCTAGAACTAGTTTTGTCCATACGACCATACCTGAATGATTGAGCTCAATTCTTATTGCTCTGTTTTGCTTCTACCTTTCAGCTTAAGCAAAAATAAAACTGATTATTTGATATTAATAACCCAAAATATAACTATAAGTACACATTGATACCATTTCCTACAACATGATCTACCAGCAAATTATTTGGATATCGAATTGATTTCGTTAGTGAAAAACCCTCGGATTTAGAGTAATTTCTTGGAGGATTTTTAGGAACCCGAAAGCTTAATGTGTTTTTGGACTGTAATATGCTCGTATCCATCCTATCCTCCAACTCGAGGCAGGTTGAACATAGAGGTGTTTTATTTTAATACCCACTGTTTTTGTTTCATTCTCTGCCTGCAGAATGGGGCTGCTGATAGCCTAGCCAAATCATCTCTTTTGTTTGTGAACAATTACTTTCTTGCTTTACCTTAAGCTTTATGAAAGTCTCCCTTGACCAAAAAAAGAAGGGAAACTAGTTATTAAGCCTTTGATCTACTGTAAACGTAACTGGATTGAGTATTGTAAATATGTGGTGCATCCATTACTTTGACATGCACATGTGTGTACACATGGACTCAGCTCTCTTAGTCCTAACCAACTTTTGTTGTGGATGATATAATCTTTGAATATATTAACACTTATCCTTGTGTCGTTTGTATTTATTTCAATAATTGTTCAAATCGGTAACTCTTTTACGAACGCGCCATTTGGATAGCAAAAATTCAAATATGACGTACAAAATAAACTGGTATCTAGGTGCTAAAGTATGCATCAAACACAAATTAATTCTTTTAGAAGATGGAGTTAATTTTGCATTCAAATAAAACATTACAAACATTATTTACAATATACAACTGAAAAAATTACAAATATTAGATTATCCAAACAAAACATCTAATATATTAGCATCTGGATGTTGCATCCAAATGTATTTTGTTGAAAAAGAAAAGATAATTACAAAAACAAACATGTACATAACTTTGGAGTAGCTAAAATCACTGATTAAGCGATTAAACTCAGCTTTTTTTTTCAGTCAATTTACCAAATAAACATTAATCTATCTCAGGGATGCTCTGTAACGCTGGTCTCCACGGCCGTTGATGAGCATTGGATAGATCAGCGGCGGTTCCGGTTTCATCTCCCCCGTCAGAAAGAAAATTAGAAAAAACCTCTTCCGCCGTCAAACCCTCCAAACTAATGTTTCTCATGAGATCTTCAAATTCTTTCCTCGTCATCTTTATCTTAATCTCTCTTCCTCCACACGTGGAAGAAGAGCTTGATGACGACACGTTACTTGTTTCTCCGAGCAGCTTCTCTTCTACCACGTCGTCATCATGGAACACGGTGGATCCTCTTCTCCTTCTTCTCTCTGTCGTTGTTTTGTTTATTACACATATGCAGTTTCCCATTTTGTTTGTTTCTATTTTGTTTTATTGTCTGATTGATTTAGTTGCTGAGATTCAGAGCTTAAAGAAAGGTTATAAGTATTTATAGTGTACCAGAGATAATTGGTTTCTCTTTTTGTAATAAAGAAATGGATAAAAGGCTCGAGGAAAAGGATTAGATTTGTACGGCCATGTCGGGAGAGATGACAAAGGTTGATTAGTCTTTACGTGGAATGTCTATTTCAAAGTTACGTTGTAATTAGTTGACCAAAGTTGTGTCATCCTCATCCATTCCTTGTAACTGAATTACTTCATAAAAAAGGAAAATATTATCAACAACTTATTTTCTTCAATTTTTTTTTAGTAAAATCTTCTATTTCACAAAATAATGAATACCATTTTATTATACCTTCTCAAAAGAGTAGATATGATAAAAATTTGTTACGAAGACATGTGAAAATAAAAATTGATCCTGAAAAATACTCCTAATATTATATATTTGCTATCACGAACATGTCCTATTACAATATTGAGTACATTACTGGTATTCGCAACACACAACAAAAATAAAACACATTTAAAACATTGAACATGTCCTATTGAGAAATTGAACGGATTTTTTAATCTTATACTTCATATCTACTCTAACTGGTCCTTAGTTAAACGAGTCATTGCCTAATTTATTTTTAATTTGGTCTCAATTAGTCAGAGCTCTAACTACAAAACTAGAATAAAACTCGTCATATTTTTGTTTCTGTAAATTTTAAAATTATTGTTGATTTGTTGTATTGTTTAAATCAAAACGTATTAACGTCTATTGAAATAGTGCCTATATTTACAATACTGAAAAGAATCTATGCTATTTTTAATAAATTCTAAACCATTTTATGATAACCTACATAATTTAATATTAATGTCCACTAGTTCTGGTATGTATAGCTGACTGTGGACAAAAACTATAATTATCAAATTATTAGCAAATTGGTGAAGTTGACGGGAGTGGACCAAACGTTACTTGTTGAAATGATTTGTCTATTGTGTCGGCCGTGCACTTCCAAAGACTAGCAACTTAGAGTAATATGTTTAATTGTTTTTATTTTAATCAAATACGATTTTAGCTGTTGAATATATTTTTTGTTCTGATGTACCAGTGTCTTTAATAAATTCGATTATATGTGTAAATCTAAATTATTTTTTTTTCTTTTTAATTAGCATTCTTTCTAATTAAGAAAGTATAAATTTATTTTATTAAGCCTTTTACAAAAAATTATATATTTATTTACTTCTCCATAAGTAGAACTCTGATGTACCTTTGTGCTAGAAACATATATATATATATATATATATACTGAAAAATGTTTTAAAGAGATGGTCTTATGGTGGAAAATTTTGTATATACACTGTAAAACTGTTCCTGAGCTGAGTTCAATTATTCTTTGCTTAGGTTATCATGTGTTGTTTACTGTTTTTTTTTTCGAGCTTGACATCGTCAGAATAGTAGTTCGTATGCAAAATTATGTTGATAATAATATTTTGTATACCAACTGAATCAAGTTTCGATAGAGGGTTTCGCCAAATATCATTAACTACATATGCTAGTATAGTTCTTTTATATGATGAATATTATACTTGATGATACAGAAGTGATTCACGTGCTCGAATGAATAATAACCAAATGAGTACTATGGTTTCCAAGAGTAGGTGAAAAAACTAAAAACTAAATTATTATTAAAAATAAATATTTTCTTTTTGGTTTCTGCTTTTGACTAAAACCAATGACTTTAGAAAAGATTGTCAGCTATTGCATTTGCATGGGAAGGTAAAAACTTTTCGTACGCTTTTAATTCTTCAGTCTCTTTGTTCCACCAGTTTTGCATATTGCACGTGTACAAATTGTATATACGAATTCATGGTCATTGTAGTTTGATCACTTTGCTATTTGTATGAAAAGAATCTGGTCAAAAGTATATATTACAAATTTCTACCAAGAAAAATGGAGCCTGGTCAATTGTTTTTATGCATTTAGATGTATTGACGCGACAATAGTTCTACCGAAACTTTTGCATTGCTTTTGGAGGCCCACATTTAGTACTGGAATAGGCCTGGTCTACGGGTCACAGTCCAATAAACGTTAGATTGGAGCCCGTTGATTCCTAAAATAGACAATTCATTTAGCTACAATGCTGATGAGGCTAATGGTGATTGAATTGTCTGAGAGTATCTGAGCCTAATCCCAACTAATCTTTTCAGGCAAACAATATTGACGAATAATCCGGTTTTATGGTTTTTTTTTTTAAATGAGATCTAAAGTATGATTCCATATTGTTTAACTAAATAACCAACTTTGATCCCAGCAAAACCAGAGGCGCGTACGAGGATGCATCTTGTGATGGAAATGTTGTGTTGTGCAGATTTGCCATTTTCATGGGAGGGATGCATCTTGAACTCAAGCCTGAGAATTCTTGCTCGGTACTAGTAAAGATGAGGATGCTCTATGCTCAAAGCTACTGATCATTGGTTGTGTTTCTGATTTTGTATAGCAGATTATTGCAGAGAGTCTATCAGAAGAGGAAACTAAAGGTCTTAAAACCATGTTTGCTTAATATGGATACTGACAAAAGTGGAACAATAACTTACGAAGAACTGAAAACCGGACTGGTTCTAAGCTCTATGAAGCTGAAGTTAAACAACTCACGGAGCTTCCATTCATCCATAGTCGTCTTAAAAATGACAGAGGAGCTTCAAAGCCTTCCAATACTTTGACAAAGACAACAGCGGGTAAGTTCTTTGAGGTGGGACAGAGTAAATAGACTTAGAAAGAAACACTAAGATGGAATTGGCTTACACAGGTTTATCAGAAATAGATGAGTTAAGAATCAGCGATGAACGAGTATTGTATGTGAGATGAAGCTAGCATCAAATAAGTTATAGCGGAAGTCGATACAGATAATGTAAGTTTTCAAACTCTGCAGAATTCTACGCCATGATGAGAAGTGGTACCACAACAAAGAAAACGTCTTCCAGCCTATTGATTGATTAATCGAAAAGGAGGGACAAAACACTTCTCTAGAATCATGTGTGTAGAAGTGTTGCAGAAACGGTTTTGATTTTGTTTTGTTGAATCGATTTCAACAAAGATTATGATAACAATTGTTTGCTTGCATCATTATAATTGTGCACATACATGCATTACATATATATGCCGACACATTTTTACTGAAACCCAACATAGCACAATGATAATCTTATACAAATACAGCGAAAGATGCACATCAACTTGAAAGTAAGGTTTTCTAAAAAAGAAGTTATTTAGTGAAAATGTGATTTTTTTTTTTTTTTCACAGCTTCCATTAACATGAGGGAGCCAAGGTTTCTAGAGGATGTAGCCCGCATTCTGTAATCTCCCAATCTTTGTGGCTGTAACCGAACTCAAAGACTAACTCGGGGGAACTCACGGTTTGCTCAATTTCGAATATGGACAGATGCTCCCCTGAAGTTGGAGACAAATCGCAAAATCTAAAAGAATAACCAGCTGGTTTAACACCACTCAGTTTGTCCTCGATGCAACAAGATATTTCAGGGCAGCGCCGATAACCAGCATCAACGTCACCCTTATAGACCAGCAAGAGGCAAACTTTAAATCTCAAGGACGTAGGAAAGTACTGTGTATCTATTCCATTCCATGTCATCGACAGGGAACTCCCGGTGGCTCGGTAACTGAAATTATATGTAGGCACTGTTTCTCCAGGCAAAGTTGCAAAGTCTCTTGTCGATGTGTTGATGATAAGGTCTCTTGCTTCTTGATTCAGTTTAAAGCAGTTAACAAATCTGAGCGCATGAAATTTTTTCTTGTTAAAAGAGCAATCGAGTCTTTCGAGGGACCCACAATTGTCTGCGACTAGGAATTCTAAGGAGTCCGGAAGCTGTGGAAGAGAAACCAGCTTCGTGCATCCCTTGATTACAAGTTCACGTAGACGAGGCCATGACGTGATTGATGGAGGGATTTCTTCTATTGCAGTTCCATCGAGCTTTAGAACACTGATGTTTGTGGAAATCTCGGGAAAGATTTTCAAGGAGGAGCAATCAGTGAGAACAAGTTCATCAAGGGATTTCATGTTGATATTGATAGGAAGGGCCGTTAGTTTTGAGCATCTTTCGAGATACAAGATCCTGAGATTACTCATATCCCCAACAGAAGAGGGGAGCTTCACAAGACTTATGCATCCATTAAGAGACAACGTCCTGAGATTAGTCATATTTCCAATGGAAGAAGGGAGCTCAACAAGACTTGAGCATCCATTAAGAGACAACATCGCGAGATTAGTCATATTCCCAATGGAAGAAGGGAGCTCAACAAGACTTGAGCATTCAGCGAGATACAACTCCTCAAGATTAGTTATATTCCCAATAGAAGAGGGGAGCTCCCGTAGACTTGAGCATCCTCTCAGATTAAATTTCTTCGGGTAATTGGCAATATACAGAGGGAGCTCCACAAGATTTGAGCAACCACTACATGCAAAAGCCTTGAGATTAAGGGAATTTCTAACAGAAGATGGAAGCTCCACCAGACTTGAGCAATCCTCGAGAAACAACCCCTTGAGATTACCAATAGAGTATGGGAGCTTAGCTAGATGTAAGCATCCCGTGAGATCCAATCGCTCGAGAGTAGTGACATTTTCCATAGAAGAGGGGAACTCCACTAGACTTGAGCAATTACTAAGATCCAAATTTCGGAGATTGATAGCATTTCCTATAGAAAAAGGGAGCTCCGTTAGACTTGAGCAACCACGAAGATCCAATGTTTGCAGATTAGTGGCAGTTGAGAGATCAGGAAGCTCCTTTAGATTTCCGGAGTCCGACAAATTCATGAATTTGAGATTTCTAATCGTCTGTACAGGAAAAAAAAAACATCAATAAAAGAAGACGGTCCATTAAGACAAATAATAGATTCGAATCAAATATAAGTAATACAAAGTACAAATATTATTTTTACTTACTTTATTTCCGTCCCACAATCTCTCAAGGTAGTTGCTTTCAGTCAAGACTATTTTCACCAGGAACTCCGGATTAAAATTCGAAGGCAGACATGTCATCGGAAAAGAATCCCAATACAAACTTCTTAGATTTGGGGGTAGACATGTCACGGAATCCATGCTGTGAGGATATGGCATACCGTGAAAAGCATATCTGACTCTTAAGAATTGGACATTTGCCATTCTTGCAAAAACTCCGTCACTTATCTTCAACTCCGTCTCCAACTTTGAAAGGTCCAAATCTATGCCTATAACATTTCGACTACCCTGAAAAAGAACCCAAAGATACATAAGCAAAGTTTGTGTGTTAAAAAAAAAGCAAAGATGAGTTTTATCAAAATTTGTAGGGAGAAATGCAGTGAACGACTAATGTGAAAACTTACTAGTTTATCATCATCACGTAGTACTTGGCATATATCTCCAACATCATCCAAAAACAGACGCTTCCCAAGTTCATGAATGGATTGTTTACGAACAATTTCTCTACCCAAACGTGCTAGCAAATCATGGATTTCTAGAAATCCCCCCTCAAAGGATATGAAAGATTTCTCAGCTAAACCACGGAGACGACCTTTCACACCAACAAAATTCCTTTCAAGACACCCTTCCACAATTTCAAGCGTTTCGCCGTTGAAAAAGCAAGATAAATGAAGAAATAAAGCTTGATCTTCAGGGCATAAGGCATCATAACTGAACTTTAAAATGCTTTCTATTTCTCCATCAAGTATACTTCTTAACCTTGGTAGTTCCTCTTCCCACTCCTGCTTGGACCTTCCTTCGAAATAAGATCCTATAATCTTTAGTCCCAAAGGGAGATTACCGGCAAGTTTTGTAACATCGCAAGCAAGTTCCTTAAATCCATCATGTGGAGACTTTTGGCCAAAAGCATACATGCAGAAAATTTCAAGAGCCTCGTCGTCAGGTGGAAACTCCACCTCGTAAATATCGTCAATCCTTCGTGCATTTAAAAGCCTTTTATCTTGTGTTGTGATGATTATCCGACTTCCAGGACCAAACCACCGAGCTTCTTTCGCTATGGCTTCTATTTGCAACGAATGATCCACGTCATCAAGAATGGCAAGCACTCTCTTGTCTTTTAACCTGTCTTGCACAACTCCTAAATGCTGAATCTTCATATCTTCTAGGTTGATTATTTGGTACATGAACTCTTTTTGTAGTTGCAGTTTCGCACTGTACTCATCATAGTAAGGTCTGGGAAAACGTCTTTTAATATTCTCCATAAAGACACTAAACTGGAACTCATGAGAGTGTTGGCTAAATAGAACTCTTGCGATGGTGCTCTTGCCAATTCCAGAAGGACCCCAAATCCCTATCATCCTCACTTCATTGGAGCCTAGGCGTAGCAACAGTTCCAGCTTTTCCATATGGGTACTCATCCCAACGAGAATGTCGAAATCACTCGACTGTGTAGAATTATTCAGCTTGTTAAAAACATGGGTGGATATATCCTCGATCATGGCAGCTTCATCCACCCTAAAAAAAGAGGAAAGATGAATACATACCGAGGTTGAAGTAGATCTTCTGTAACCAGACGTGAGTGGAAGAAGATGGGGCGGATGAAGGAGACAAAGCAGACAGAGGTTGAAGTAGTGGAGACAACGAAGACTGAGGTGACGGTGGAGACAAAGAAGATGGAGGTGATGAAGGAGACAAAGAAGACGGAGGTGGTGACGGAGACACGGAAGACGGAGGTGATGATGGGACTTGACTTTGGCTCACTCGGATTTTTTTTCTCACTGGTTTTGCAATCGGATTTGAAAGCTCATCTGCTTTCCTCTTCTTTCTCTTTTCCACTATCCTTCTCTGTTTCTTGATTTCTTTCAAAAACGATCGAAATCTCATTTTTGAAGAACTTTTTTTTTGGGAATAAAGTATGGATTAGTATATCACAAAACAAAACAGTGGAGTTGAAGAAATAAGTAGACAAAGGGAAAATTGATTTCTTGGTTTTGTTGATGGAATCTGAATTTTCAAAAACAATATGAAGAAGCATATGCAGGAGCAGCGAGAATGGCAAATGAAAGGGAAAAATAACCAATTTGTGTTGGTGGCGAGTGGACCAAGTATATTTCTAGTTAAAATATGTAGTGCAAGCATCAACCAAAGAGACGTGTTCGTATGTATAATTGAGTAAATGACACGAAACGTTGACTCTATTGGCTTACAAAGACTTGTGGAAAATTTGCACCGACGAAAAATTCTTTCCTTAGCAGATTGAAGTTTAATGTATGGGGCTCCACTGATGAATGTTGTCTATAACTTCAGAATCTGATCTCATTAAATGTTTTAGCACGAATAGTGTAAGTTTTGTTTCACAAGTCTTAAGCTAACGTTGAAATTAATTAAGGGAGCCTCTTGTGCAGATGGACGAATACACTATAAGAATTTACTCCATGATGAGAAGTAGTACCACGCAATACTACCCTTTTTTTTAACAAATCTAAACTGTTATTATTATTATCAAGAAATTACATATAAAAAAAGTAACCAAATAGGTTAAATTGTAAGGTCGACAAAAAAGAAGGTTAAATTGTATATGTTTGGAGCTTATTAGGTGGTGATCGGGGGAAATTGTTTTTTTTTTGTTCTTCTATCATAAATATTAATATATTTTAAGCATGTAATCAAAATAGTACTAAATATTATTAAAACCTAAATCTATTAAAAACATCATTTGGAGCTCACCTTGTGTGTTTTTTTTCTTTTTATATTTGTAATTTCACTTGGCTAATTTCAATTATACTTCTTGATAGCTTTTTCTACAAGTTTTTTTTTTTATAAAAAATATAATTATAAAATAACCAAAATTGTGATAAATAACTCTAATGCATTTTCGCTTTGTAAAATTTATCGATTTTGATAGTCTCATAGAATATTTGATGTTTATTTAAATTTCAAAAGTTTCTAAATTTTTTACAACTTACAAAAAAAAAGAAGAAAGTAGGAATATTAAAAAATTGATAGGAGATGCAGCTGTTCCTGCTAAAGTCAATCACGATGAAACGTGGAATATGCACAATTTATAATTCAAATTTATTGTTTATTTCTTGTCAACAGAAAAAAAAACTGGAAAGAAAATAAATTGTCTGCTAATAAAGTAAAAAGACTACTAAGGTTTTATTTTAATTAAATTGCGTATATACCATCTAATATAATACGCCAATAAAAGAAAGTATGGTTGTGAGAGAACACATATATTGAAATCCTCTCTATCTTTGACTATTATCAGAAAAGGAAAAATATTATTAAAAATAATAAGTTCACTGGCCAATAGACTAGGTAGAATTTTTAAAATCTGGCGCTTCTAAAAGTTTTATATTCTCTGACGTCTAAAACCCATGCTTTACGGCTTTAGCCCAGAACCTGTCCTAAAAATCCGAAACAAAGATTATGATAGTAATTGTTTGCTTGATATTCAAGGTATAGAAGGAATGATATGATACACACACGTATAAACATATATTTGGCTACACATTTTTTGTTCAAACTCAAAATCACACAATATTAATTTTACACTAATACAGAAAAGTGCACATCAACTTGAAATTAAGGATTTTTAAAACAGTAACTAATGAAAAAGGGATTTCAGAGGACGTAGCCCGCATTCTTCAATCTTCCATTTTATATTGCAGACTCTGAACTCGAATGCTGGTTCGGCTGAATAGACAACTTCTTCAAATTCGAATACGACCAGATGCTCCTTTGAAGTTGGATAGAGTTCGAACCATAAAGTTGAATGTCTAGATTTAACAACATTCAGTTTGTCCTTGATGCAACAAGAGATTTCAATCTCCCTCCAGTCACGAGCCTCAACGTCAGGCCTATTAACCAGCAAGACACAAGCTTTAAATCCCAAGTTTTTACATAAATGTGTATCTAATCCATTCCATTTCATGGCTAGGGAACTCCCGGTGGCTTTGTAAGTGAAATATGCAGCGGGCATTGCTTCTCCGGGAAAAAATTTCAGGTCTCTTGCTTCTTGATTCAGTTTAAAGCAGTTAACAAAACGGAGCGTATGAAACTTTTTCTTGTTAAAAGAGCAATCTAGTCTCTCGAGGGACTCACAATTGTATGCATCAAGGATTGCTAATGACGCTGGAAGCTGTGGAAGAGAAACCAGCTCCATGCATCCCTTTGATTACAAGTTTATGTAGACGAGACATTTCCTTGATCCATGGAGCAATTTCTTGTATTCTTGTGTCGCTCAGATGCAGCTCCTCGATGTGGACAAAAGCATGTTCGGACTTCCTGAGATTTTCAGAGTATGGCATATGTAACTTACGAAGACGAGGCCTTACCTTGGTTGATGGAGGGATTTCTTCAACTACAGTTCCATTGAGCTTTAGAAATCTGATGTTTGTGGAAATCATAGGAAAGCTTTTCAACGACGAGCAGTCAGTGGGGTCAACTAGACTTGAGCATCGACTCAGACTGAATTCATACAGATTAGTGGCACTAAAAAAGGAAGGAAGCTTCACAAGACTTGAACAATCTCTAGAATCACACTCTTCCAAATTAAGGGAATTTCTAACAAAAGTTGGAAGATCCACCAAACTTGAGCATCTATGGAGATTCAATCCCGTAAAATTACCAAGAGAAGATTGGGAGTTCTATCAGACTTGTACATCCACTAAGATTCAGTTCTTCGATTTAACTATGTAATTTCTCTATGTTTTATGATGATGTTTTTGTTACAATGTAGAAACTGAGAAGGGGATACTTCATGAGATTATAAAAGGAGAAATTGATTTTGAGAGCCAACGCATGGCCTTTGTGAGGAAGATGCTCTCTAAGGACCCCAAGAAACGAATCTCTGCGGCACAAGCACTCGGTAAAGTCCACTTATTCAGAGCCGTCCAATACTTTAACAAAGACGACAGCGGGTAAGTTCTTTTAGGTGGAACAGAGAAACTAGACTTAGAAGTTATAACTATTACGAAACACTAATGGAATTGGCTTACACAGGTTTATCACAATGGATGAGTTAAGAGTCAGCCATGAAAGAGTACGGTATGGAAGATAAAGCTAGCATCAAAGAAGTCAACCTTCAACAAAACCATAAAAAGGAGAGATTCTAGAATCTTGTGTGTAGAAGTGTTGCAGAAACGTTTTTTTTTTTTTTGTGTGTTGATCGACTTCAACATAAATTATGGTAGCAATTGTTTGCATGATATATATTCTTACGGTATAAAAGGAATGCATCATGATACAGTAAAACTGTATTGGAGAAATGAATAGTAACTTGACTTGGCGCATTCATAAAACACCAACTCAACTCTCAAGTGTAAAGAGCTTAGCATAAGAAACAGCTCTAGAACATCAATGAGGGATTGTCCATGAAAGTTCACAAGAAAATAAGAGAAAATATGAAGAAGAGTTCTAACAAACTTTACAAAAATTTTGGATGATGAAAAAATGAAATCGTATGCTCTGTTTTTATACTCTGTTATCAACTGCTCTCTCTGATCTGATGTATCCTGATGACGTTGCTCTAGTGACTACATTCCTTGTATCACAACCACTATAATTACATATATTTCCCGGCACATTTCAACTCAAACCCAACATGAAGCGAATATAGAAGAAGATGCACATCAACATGTTACTAATGAAAATATGATTTGGTTTTTCTCGGGTTCCACTAACATGAGGGAGCCAGGATTTCAAAGTCAAGGTTTCCAACTTTCCAGAGGACGTAGCCCGCATTCCTCAATCTCCCAATTTTTGTCATGGGATCTGAACTCAAAGACTAATTCGGGGGAACCCACTTTTTCTTCAATTTCGAATACGAGCAGATGCTCCTTTGAAGTTGGAGAAGAGCGGTGCCATAAATAAGCATAAGCTACATAACCAGATTTTACACCATTGAGTTTGTCCTTGATGGTATAAGATATTTCAGGCCAGCACCAGTCACCAACATCAACGTCACCCTTATAAACCAGGAAGAGGCAAGCTTTAAATCTCAATGATGTAGGAAACTGTGTATCTAATCCATTCCACGTCATTGACAGGGAACTCCCGGTGGCTCGGCACGTGAAATATGTAGGCACTGTTTCTCCTGGAAAAATTGCAAAGTCTCTTGTCCATGTCTTGATGATAATGTCTCTTGCTTCTTGATTCAGTTTAAAGCAGTTAACAAAGCTTAGCACATTAAATTTTGTCTTGTAAAGAGAGCAATCGAGTCTCTCAAGGGACTCACAATTGTCTGCAACTAGGATCTTTAAGGAGTCCGGAAGCTGTGGAAGAGAAACCAGCTTCGGGCATCCCTTGATGACAAGATGACGTAGACGAGACATTTCCTTGACCCATGGAGCAATTTCTTGTATTCTTGTGTCGCTCAAGTGTAACTTCGTGATGCGACCGAAAGCTTGCTGGGATTTCTTGAGATTTTCAAAGTATGGCGTATGTAACTCACGGAGATGAGGCCACGACATGATTGATGGAGGGAATTCTTCTATTGAAGTTCCAGTGAGCTTTAGAACTCTGATGTTTGTGGAAATCTCGGGAAAGCTTTTCCATGACGAGCAATCAGTGAGAACAAGTTTACCAAGAGATTTCATGTTGATTTTCATCGAAAGGGCCGTTAGCTTTGTGCATCCACGGAGAGATAACTTCTTGAGATTATTCATATTTCTAATAGAAGATGGTAGTTCCACAAGATTTGAGCATCCACTGAGACGCAACTTCATAAGATTAATCATATATCCAATAGAAGAGGGGAGCTTCTGTAGACTTGAGCATCCATTGAGACGCAACTCCATGAGATTAATCATATTTCCAATGGAAGAGGAGAGCTCCTGTAGACTTGAGCATCCACTGAGACGCAACTGCTGGAGATTAGTCATATTTCCAATAGAAGAGGGGAGCTCCTTTAGACTCGAGCATCCATTGAGAGACAACTCCCTGAGTTTAATCATGTTTCCAATAGAATATGGGAGCTCCAGTAGACTCGAGCATTCATTGAGAGACAACTCCCAGAGTTCAATTATATTTTCAATAGAATAGGGGAGCTCCACAAGACTTGAGC
Organism: Brassica nigra; assembly: GCA_016432835.1. NCBI lineage: Eukaryota > Viridiplantae > Streptophyta > Magnoliopsida > Brassicales > Brassicaceae > Brassica > Brassica nigra. The sequence continues at coordinate 4,793,006 of CM028247.1, read as the reverse complement.
ATTCATTGAGATACAACTTCTCAAGATTAGTCATATTTCCAATAGAAGAGGGAAGCTCCAGTAGACTTGAGCATCCACTCAGATCAAATTTCCTGAGATCAGTGGCATTACCAAGATAGAAAGGGAGCTCCACAAGATTTGAACAACCATTAAAAGTAAAATCATCGAGATTTAAGGCATTTCTAACCGAATATGGAAGCTCCACCAAACTTGAGCAATCCTTGAGATACAATTTCTTGAGATTACCAATAGAGGATGGGAGCTTAGATATATGAAAGCATGCGGTGAGATCCAGTTCCTCAAGATTAGTGGCATTTTCCATAGAAAAGGGGAGTTCCATCAGACTTGTACATCCACGAAGTTTCAGTACTTTGAGTTTAATTATGGTATTCCCAGAAGAAGATGGAAGTCTCACTAGACTTGAGCAATTGCTAAGATCCAACATTTCGAGATTAACAAGATTCCAAATAGAAGAGGGGATCCCCACTAGACTTGAGCAATGACTAAGATCCAATGTTATGAGATTGATTGCATTTCCAATAGAAAAGGGGAGCTCCACTAGGCTCCAGCAATGAGAAAGATCCAATTCTTCCAGATTAGTAGCAGTTGAGAGATCAGGAAGCTCCTTTAAATTTTCGGAATCCGACAAGTACATCCATTTGAGATTTCTTATTGTCTGTACAAAAAAGAAAAACATCAACAAAAAAAAAGACGGTCAAGATAATTTTTTTCTTTTCAGCTAAAGTACAAGAGGACAAGTTATAGATTCATATGGTACTGAAGGGAACACAAAGTCTTAGATATAGACAGTAAAACTCTATAATTTTACAACCTTGAAACTTTGATATTTTATTAATATATAGAATTTAATAATTTATAAAAAAAAATTGATTTATATATTTTAAAATATGACTTTATGTATACTAAATTTTACAATATATATACTAATTAAATTTTATAGATACAAATTTTGTGTTGCTTTTGTTCGAGTATTCGATATATAGAAAATATGTATCTAAATATAAATTTATTTTAAGTGTAAAGTGACAAAATAACTTCTATATATTTATAAATTTTAAGAAAAAATAAAGACAAACTTTATTGTGAATAGAAAACAAACTATACACAATATATTGGTTATATATATGTAAATTTTATATACAATAATTATTATTTTATGTTTATATTGAGACCATATATTTATATAGGTTTCAAAAAACTTATTATTTTATTATCTTGTCATATTTTACATTATTCCAACTTTAAACTATTAAAATTTATTAATTTATCGTGTTTATTAATTTATTAAGTATTAATTTATAGAGTTTCTACATTAGATACGTTTACTTAGTTTATTTCCTTCCCACAATTTCTCAAGGTAGTAGATGTTAGGCAAGGCTATTTCTACCAGGAACTCCGGAATAAAATTAGAAGGCAGATGTGTCATGGGATAAAAATCCCAATGCAAAAGTCTAAGATTTGGAGGCAGACATATAAGTAGATCTATGCTGTAATGACATGTCTGTTTGGGAGAATGCAAAAATCTTAAGAATTGAACATTGAACATTCTTTCAAAGGCCCTGTCACTAATCTTCAACTCTGTCTTCAACTCTAAAAGTTTCAAATCTATGCCTATAACACTTCCACTACCCTGCAAAAAGAACTCAATGATTTTTTTATCAAGTTTTGTAGGGAAAACGCAGAGAATGACTAATAGGAAAACTTACTAGTGTGTCATTTCGTAGTACTTTGCATATATCTCCAACATCAGCCAAAAACTGACGCTGCCCAGGTTCATGAATGGATTGTTTACGAACAATTTCTCTACCCAAACGTACTAGCAAATCATGGATCTTTATATACCCCCCATCAACGGATATGAAAGATTTCTCAGCCAAAACACGGAGCTGACTTTTCACACCGACAAAATTCCTTGCAAGATACTCTTCCACTTTCTCAATCAGCTCATTGTTGAAAAAGCAAGCTAAATGAAGAAATAAATCTTGATCATCAACACATAAGGCATCATAACTTAACTTTAAACTGCTTTCTATTTCTCCATCAAGTCTACTTCTTAACCTTGGTAGTTCCTCTTTCCACTCCTGCTTGGCCATTCCTTTGAAATAAGATCCCATAACCTTTAGTCCTAGAGGAAGATTGCCGGCAAGTTCTGTAACTTCCCAAGCAAGTTCTTTGAAGCCATCACATGGGGTCTTTTGACCAAAAGCATACATGCAGAAGATTTCAAGAGCACCACGGAAACCTGGAAACTCAACCTTGTAAATATGGTTAATCCCATGTGCAGTCAAGATTTTTTTATCTTGCGTTGTGACAATAATCCGGCTTCCAGGACCAAACCAGTGAAGGTCTTTCGCCATGGCATCTAGTTGCATCAAATGGCCTACATCATCGAGAACAACAAGCACTCTCTTGTCTTTTAACCTGTCTGGCGCAACTCCTAAATGATGAATCTTGATATCCTCCTGGTTGATTATTTTAGATAAGAAGTCTTCCTGTAATTGCAGTTTCGCGCTATATTCATCGGAACAGGGTCTTGGACACCGTTTTTTGATGTTCTCCATGAAGACACTAAGTTGGAACTCATGAGAGTGTTGGCCAAATAGAAATCTGGCGATGGTGCTCTTACCAATTCCAGAAGGACCCCAAATCCCTATTATCCTCACTTCATTGGAGCCTAAGAGTAAGAATGGCTCCATCTTTTTCATATGAGCTTCCATCCCAACAAAACCTTTGAAATCACTTGATGGCACAATATTAATCAGCTCATTTGAAATGTCAGTGGCGATTTCTTCGACCATTGATGCTTCATTATCCCTAACAAGGAAAAGATGAATCCACAAAGATGAATACATCATTTGAAAATTTACAATACATAATCGAAAACAAAAATGATATATTTCAAGGGCTTTTATTTTATTTTAAATTTGTACAAAAATAAGTAAAAATTTTTTAAAGCAAATTATTTTTACGTATAGAACAAACTTTCAATAAAAGCGCGAAACTAACAGACTTTCACATTTTGTTATTAAAGAAGAAGAATTCACATTTTGTTTTCTAGAATTATTACCGATCGAGACCTTAATTTTTTTAAAATGCAATAACTTTTTAGGCTTCTATAGTTTTAGAAGGAGATCATCTTAAATCATGTTATATCGAAACTGTTTTTTCTTTCTTTTAGAATTTTTTTTTTTGTATTTCTCAATACATATTATATTTTGGATGTATTTGAAAGATAGCAAGTAAAAAAAAGCATAGGGGACAAACCAGTTGCTTGAATGGTAACCAGCTATTGTGGCCACCTTCTCCAAAGCTTGTTTCCACCTCCTAATGTCCTCCTTAGCTTTACCCTCACAAGTTTTTCTGAAAACCTTCCCAAAGTCTCCGGTCAGCTTTTTTACATCAGATGGATCTACTTTATAGAAAATAGCAATCACAGTTTGACCCAGCTCCTCCCTGCACTTCATAATCTCCACCAACTCCTCAAGACACCACTTTGAAGAAGCATAGTTCCTCGTGAGCAGGATGATGGCAATCTTCGATCCTCTAATCCCCCGTATGAGTTCGGGACCGATGGATTCTCCTCTCTTGATCCCATTATCGTTGAATAGTGTGATTCCCTTTCTTTTAAACTCCTTTTGAACGTGACTGAGAAAATTATTGCGGATATCTTCCCCACGGAAGCTCGGAAAGACATCGTGTATCCAGACGTGAGAGGAGGAAGATGGAATAGATAAAGAAGATGGTGGTGATGAAGTAGACAAAGAAGACGAATCGAATTCTTTGTTTTCTTGATGGGATCTGAGTTTTCGAAAAATCAAGAAGATGCCTATTGCAGCAGCAACGATGTTAAGGAAAAGAGAGAAATCCATTTCTGTGGCAGTGGAGAAAGGATAAGTGAGCTTTTTGTGTAATTGAACAAAGAGACGTAATACGTTGACTCCGTTGGGGGGACTGAGAGAGACTTTGTGGAAATACTTTTACCGGTCAAGGTTGAATGCTCCACCATTCTTTGTAGTGGTTGAAGGTTGGGTATCCTTTTCAAAAAGGGAAAAAAGGCAAGGGAGAACAGAAGCAACTTCAAGGAAAGTAGTGATCGATATCAATGTCTCTACGTCAAAATTGATGAGGTCGCACTTGAAATTTCACAGCAAAGAGATCAGTCTTATTAGGAAACTTCATCCTCGGCTTCAACCCTATCATTTTTCTTGAATCGTGCGTTGAACTTTTCAAAAAGTGGGTTATGCTGAATGGAAACTTAATTTAATTGACTTTAGGAAGCTTCATCCTCAGCTTCCACTAACTGAGGGAGCCAAGGTATCCAGAGGACGTAGTCCGTGTATATATATATATTCTTTATAATTTATTCAACTTCTAGTACCACTTTAAATCCTGCATTTTTTCTAATATAAAAATCTTTCTATTAAATGAAGGAGATTATAAAATAGAGTGTTATACAAATCTTCTCAGGTCCAGTTTCTGTTTCAATTGAAAAGCCCACAAGTTAATGTGATCAAGAACCAACATTAAATGAGACTGAGCAAAGCCCATATAAAGAAACCCAAATTGATGTAGTCATTTGAACTATGTCAGGCATGTCACCAGTGTGATCAACTCAAAAGAGTAGAGCTACAACCATCGTCACATGCAGCTGAACGAGAAAGAGGTTCCAATATATAGTCTCATGTTCAACCATTTCTGCACTTCTATTCTTCTCCTGTAGACTGATAATTTCATGTTATAACTATAAACTCATCTGCTACAAAATCCATCGTCCACAACTCGAATTTACAGCCAAACGGCTAAAGCCAACATATCATTCCAATTTCACAGTTTCTACGCTTTCAATGTACACGAAGTCAAAAAAAAATGTACATGAAGTCATGAGATTTTTAGGTTTCTTAAGGAATATGTTCTTTTTAAAGTGTCAATATTGTTGACTCAAAAATATTTTCAAGTTTTTTTTCTCAAGTTCCGACTCGAATTCCTTTACAATTTAGGGTATATATGTATACTAAAAATTGGAGAGGTTAAATAATAAACTTATACAATTTAGAGGTGTTATATGAGAACTACACTTTTCCATACATCGTGTTTTCGAATACCATCCCTTGCGAGGAGACCCACGAAGCGTTTGATTGGATAGCCTAACAAATTGATTTTCAGAGACTACAAATCAATTTGATTCTTACCCCACCAAAAAGTTTGATGTATTTACGTGTGTACGAACACGGGATTCAGATTTTTGGTGTGATAAATACTATAGAGTATCTTTTTAGAACACCTTTTCAATAATAATACGTACGTACTTCGTAATAGAAAACCAAGAATCTTATAAACTTGGTTTAAAGGAAACAGTTAAGCAAAGATTCTCAAAAAGGATAACATAGAATGATCACAAGCTCTTTTTGGAGAGAATTTTACATATTTGATATTTCCTCTTTAGTTACTAACAAAATCTGTATAGCTAAAAAATGATTAGAGAGTACAATGTGGGTTAGGAAAAGGATTGAGATAAGCAAGTATTTTCATACAGTACAGTTTCTTTGTCTTCTTGCATGAATCAGACTCTATCAACAATTTTGGCAGGTTTTAGTAGAAGTAGTACCAAAGGCTACCACTCCTTTATGATCTAAACCTTTTTAATTATTTTATTTATTATATATTTAATTCATAGTTATGGCACCCAAAAAAGTACGAAATTATTACAGTTTTGGATCTTTATGAATCCTCTGCCTATTGTGGAGGCTTTTGATTCCCTTGAAGCAATCAATGACCTCTCTGTCTCTCATTTGCCAGCAAAGAGAGATTGTTTAATGTTGTTTATGGTTCACATTTTTATACATCACATTTTTCACTGAATCTTCCTCTGCTTCTCTCAGGTAATTTAATTCTCTCCTATCTCTCCTCTCTCCTTCCTATCTCTATCTCTTCTTTCTTTTGGTCTTAAGATAAAATGTTGGAGTATTTTCATGTTTTCAGGAGGAAGAATACCACTTAGTTGCAGCTAGAAGAAGAAATATTAACGAGTAGGGTTTTGTTGTAACAATGGAAGGAGGAGAAGAGTTTCAAGAAGAAGATGTGTGGTCAGTTTTGAGAGAAAAAGAAACTCAAGGTCCTCAAATGAGAATTTCCAAAAGTAGCAATCTCTTCTCAGCCGCTTCTTCATCTTCTGCAAGGTACATTCCTAAGGGCAAGGAGATCTCCGGGGCAAACCAGTCATCTGCTCCAATAAATGTTCCTGACTGGTCGAAGATTTATGGGAATACGAAGAAGAGCACCAGGAGCAACCATTTGCATTCGTGGGCCACTCATGATGAAGATGATGATGAAGACTCAATGGTTCCTCCACATGAACTGGTGGCAAGAAGGCTTGCAAGAACGCAGATCTCATCTTTCTCCATGTGTGAAGGAATTGGAAGGACACTCAAAGGAAGAGATCTCAGCAAAACAAGAAATGCTGTCTTAACCAAGACAGGTTTCTTGGAATCGAACGTCACATCCACATCAACACCACCGTAGTTGTCATGGTATTGAGAGCAAGATCAGTATCTCATAACTCTCTATACCATACCATCTCATTATCATGAATTTAAACCTAAACTTTATGGTATCCACATGATTTATTTAAAATGCAATGTTATTGTCGTTATCATCATGTAGGGAATCATGACTCTACCAATATGGTTGAGTTCTCTTTCTTTTGTTGTTGTTGTTGTTAGGTTTTTGGATTTTTTAGATAAGTATGAAGACGATGAGGATGACTTGTCAAGCCCATGCATGGGACCCATATCATTTTTTTCTTATGTTGTCTTTAATTTGTATTAATAAGCTTAAGATTTTAATTTTCGGAAAATGGCATATCCTTTGGAACCTTTGATAATGAGTTTTGAGAACCCCTCGATCTACTCGCCAATTGCTGGGCTCGATCAAGGAGAAAATGTTGGTGATGATACTCTCATTTTTGGTCCGACATAAGATTAAGGGCTTGTGCCATATTGCTCATTAGCTTTCCCTTTTCATTGCTGTATAAGTCCTATCAAGTAGAGATGGTGTTGCTAGGTGATGGGTATCTTTTACCCATTTCGGGTTTTAGTTTTGGATATTTAGTTTGAAATTCTCTTCTTCTTTTTTTTTTTTTTTTGTAAACTCAATTTAGTTTGAAATTCTTTTACAACTGAAAATCATTGTGTTTTGTTTGAATCTGTTTAATTTTGTAAGAATGTTTAACTTATTTTAAATATCACTTTCACAATATAAATCTACGATAAAAAGTTTTACTTTAATAAAGGCACTACAGTAAGATTTATTTCAAACTAAGTATATTATTGACTGCACTATGGTTGGGCTTTGGTTTAGTTTGTTCATTTTATTAACAAACATATCAGGTTATAAACATAACTAGTTTATTCAATCTTCATCAATTTTTTCTTTACTTCAAGTAAAATTCAGTTAGTTCTTTTTACCAAAAAAAAATTCAGTTAGTTCTATACTTCGATCCTATATCTACATTCTCACTTAGCGTCAGCTTTACTAGCAACTAGCAGCCCCGTTACCTGAGAAAGGCCAATGATTCTTTCATATGTATGTCCAAAACCAACCCTCTTTAATCTTTATACATGATTTATTTATTCTATAATTGAATCTTCCGAAATTTAAAATTTATTTTATGTGATAACAATTGTGCCATTAGCTTAACACTATGAAATATATTAGAAGCTATACAACCAACCGAATAATAAGGCCCACTTCAGCCCAAAAGGCTCTAAATAATTCGACGGTGCTGACGTAAGACAGGCGTAAGAGATTGCTTGTCGTTCAATCAACTATCAAAACTAAGCCAAGTGGTTAACGATTCCCACAAACATTGGAAATTACGGTTCCGTGTAGGCAACCTGTTTAGAAAACCCTAAATCAATTATTTACTTTTTTGGTCTAGTTTTAATACTTTTAGCCTCTTTTGATATCGACTTCTTATCCTTAATTCCTTATCAAATCGTTTTTTCCCAGCAAACCCTAAGTTTCGACGAATCGCATACAGTTTCTTCTCCCGGTATGTTTCTAGGAGCTGTTCTCTGTTTATTACTTTCCTGATCTCGCAGACTGTCGAGTTTAATCACCGATCGTGTTTTATAAATATCGAGATTATGATCTTTGCGTGTTTGAATTTTGCAGAGTCCGATCGAATGGCCATGGCTAAGAGTTCCTTCAAGCTTTCTCATCCTCTCGGTTAGTTCCTCAGATCCTCTCGTTTTTGTTTCTTGGTTCTTTTTATTACCGAATATAAGCTTCTGAGTTTTTTTTTTTTAAGTACAGAACATAAGCTTCACATCGTTTAGTTCTGTCTGTAAAATTTACGGAATCTTGTTTTGATTTTAGTTTTGTATATAGAATTTTCAGGGATTTGGTTCAACCTTGCATATGATTTGTATTATTTCTCTGCTGTTTATCTCTCTGTTTGTGTTCGTTCTTGCTTCTTAGGAATACTAATTAGACTAAACCAAAGCCTAGTTATTCTCTAAACGCCAGATTTGATCTTCTGTGGTTTGTTTCTTTGCTTTGTTATTTTGTTAAATCAGAAGCAAGGATGGGTGAAGCTACTAGAATCAGAGAGAAGTACCCTGACAGAGTCCCTGTACGCTCCCACTTGATTAACTTAAACATAATATTCTTTTACTAATTTTGGTTAAGCATTGTTCTAATTTTAGAAAATTAAATTATATAGGTGATTGTGGAAAAGGCTGGACAAAGTGATGTTCCTGACATTGACAAGAAGAAGTAAGTTATTTGCTTAGTTAATCTTCCTCTGTAATCTGAAGATTATGCATGCTTAATCAACACACAAATATTGTTTGTTTAGGTATCTCGTCCCAGCAGACTTAACCGTTGGTCAATTTGTTTACGTGGTTCGCAAAAGAATCAAGCTTGGAGCTGAGAAAGCAATTTTTGTCTTTGTCAAAAACACATTGCCTCCAACTGGTAAGTGGACTCTTTCTAGACTTAAATATCATTCGAGATCAAAGTATTTTTTTAAAGTCTGATGTCTCTGGTTTAACTACCAGCTGCACTGATGTCTGCAATCTATGAAGAGCACAAAGATGAAGATGGGTTCCTCTACATGACTTACAGTGGAGAGAACACTTTTGGATCTCTTATCGCTCATTGAATAAACTTTGATGATGTATATACATAAACCAGGAAGATAAGATGTACATTCCTCTTCCTTCTCTCTGGCTTTTGCTTTGCTTTGCTTTTTTCATGTTTTGGATTTATAATATCTAGAAACCTTTTTAACATTCTTTTACACTCCAATATTAAAGCCATGTTGGAAACTTGTTTACATAATCATATAAGCAAACAGAGTACAAAAATGAGAAGTTTGGTAAAACAAAAATATAAGCACAAAAGCAAACATTTTAACCACAACTATACATCCAGTAGAAGATCTCATGATCTTCATCTGTTCTAGCATTCTGGAACAAGACTGAATGGTTCTTTTAACTCATCTCTTTCACATCGTGAAGTCGACGGATTTTAGCAGTTTTACCTAACAAGATTCAAGAAAGATGTCAAAGAATCAACATCCCTCTTCTCAGATGGATACTTGATAGGTCTTGACGAGTTCTTCGGGAACACAAGTATTGTAGGAAAGCTCCCTAGCTGCAACTCGCTTTTAGCAAACTCCTTCTGGTCACCATCAGCTCTAAACTTAGCCACCTTCACGCCATCTCCACCCAATTTATCCGCCAGCTCATCAAACGAAGCCTCCATCGCCTGGCAAAACGGGCACCAAGGCGCATAAAGCACAACGATCCAAGCCTCTTTCCGGCTCTCCAGCTTCATCAGATTCTCAACCCCTTGCCTGCTCAAGCTCACAACATTCTCGCTTTTGAAAATATCAACGACCGTTGATGTTGTCCCATTAACATTAGCAGTAGCGTTACCGTTGCTACTCTCTTTGATGTTCCCTTTGTGAAGTCCACACTCTTTGGCCTTGGCGTCTTCCCACCACCACCTCCCTTCCCTCTCGTGCTGACCTGGCAAAACCGCTCTCGTGCACGGCTCGCACCCTATCGAAACATACCCCGCAGCGTGCAGCGTGTTGACGGGAACGTCCATAGTCCTCAAAAAGCTCCAAACATCGTTCCCTTCCACGTTGGCAACGGGGTTCCACTTCACCAAGCTACCGGCTCCGCCGTCTAGTCCTTCGAACACCGGATCAACCTGAACAACAGGGATCTCTGACCTCGTTCCCGGCGACTGATCTTTTCTTTGTCCCGTGATCCAAGCGCGTAAACCTTTCAGAGCACGCCTCAACGGTCTCACTTTTCTGATGCGGCAGCACTCTTGGTGACCGTCTTCGTAGAAAGAGAACAGACCTTTGTTTCTAACCAAAGCTTGGACCTCGACTGCATCGGGAAACATGTACTCGATTCGAATGCCGTAGTGTTTCTCCACCGTGTCGAAGAGTCTGTATGTTTCGGGATTCAGTCTCCCTGTGTCTAAGCTGAATACCCTGTAAGGTCTTCCTGTTAAATGAGCATACTCTATCAGAGCAACATCCTCTGCTCCACTGATAACAAAAAAAATAAAAATCTAAATTAGCAAAACGTTCTTAAAGTTAAATTCTTTTAATCAGAGTATCATCATGACTAATTACCTAAACGCAATTGCAATGTCGTTTCCGAACTTCTCAAGAGCCTTGTCCATGATTTCAAGAGGAGAAGCATTCTCTAGCTTCTTTGCTAGCTCCTCAAAGTCTTCCACTTCTACTACTTTCTCTGTAACCTCTGTTTTGTAAGAAAGGGGACAAAGATAATTAGCATAAACTTAACCAACAAAAACTAAAACAAGATCCAAAATGAACAGAACTCACCAGAAGCGGCCATGGATGCTGTTTGAGGAGGAACAATGGATTCCTTTGTGATTGACTGCACGTTCAGAGCTTTCACGGAGGATCGTTTCCCGGATAGACTCAGAGACGCCGATGAGACATTGATTCGATCCGATAACCTCAACGAACCGATTTGTGGAGCTTTGAGGTCTGAAGAAGGGAAGCTAGAGGTTGAGATCGCAGAAGACGATGAAGAAACGTTGATTGCTAGTGCCATTTCACAACAAACAATTTTTTTTCTAAAATGTTTTCTTTTTCAGACAATTGTACGATCTAAGTGTTGTTTGTGTGTTTTGAGATCTCTCTGTCTGAAGAAATCTGGGATTATAAAAGAAGCAGGTGAAAGTAGGTTCATTGAACCTGGACACCTTTTTTATTTTAAGTGGCGGCATCTCTTTTTTATCATTGCTTGCGTCAGTTTTGGTCGTGTGGTACAGAAACTTGGTCAACATTGGCCGCACAAATCTTTTTTTTTTCTCGAATATGCAACTCCTTTTCCATAATATGAAACATTTTTTTTTCCTCGCTAATTGTTTTTCATATTCTATTTCTAGATTATTTTTTTTTGAACTGAAATCTAGATTTTTTTTTTCTTCTAGAAATCTGATTAAGATAAGAACTAATTATTTATCTAATTTCTAATTTACAAGAAAATATAGCTTAGTTTGATAAGATCATCATAATATTTATGTTTTTATCTCGAAACGTGCTAATAACTTTATCAACAAAATCTTATTAAATCACTTGTCTTCTTTTAGTTTCTCTTCTTCCTTCATCTTCTTCTCCCACATTCTTTTCTTGTAATCAAGATGCATAAGGCATCTCCAGCATGAGCTTCGCAATCCTCTCCCTTTTCTCAGCTGAGATCCTGTGACACTTATGACGTCATTTCCTATTCGTCCTCATCGCTTTTCTCTCCGGATTATAAGGCCAATCCTCTCCAGCAGTCAACATTTCTTTCCTCGGAGCCGGCCTTATTATTAACTATTTTAGTTTTAAATAACGAGGTAATTAACTCCGTAAACTCAACAAAATCTACCTGTTCATTGTGTATATTAATGTGAATATGTAACTATACGACAATATCACAAACCACAATATTATTTATCACAAATGTGGTTTGAAATAACTATGGAGTGTGGACTATGAGCTAAATGATCAATATAAATATTTAACCAATTTTAGAGCATAAAAATAATAATAATTATATATATACGATACTTTTTTGATGTCGATAACGATCGTGGGAATTGTTTACCAACTTAATCGTATTCTACTACGTGCTTCACCTACCTAAACATCCTAGTGCATGTGACAAAATTCAACTACTCACATTTTATTACTTTATATTTCTTTTGAAACAATAAAACAATTGTATCCAACTCTGAATATGGAAGCCAAGTTACAAAAAATAACTCTGAATATGAGATATGTAGAGAAAGGAATTGGTTTAGTAACATACACGGAATAAAAGCTCTTATGCACATTTAAGTCATGCATGCCACAATCCAGTTTTATCCGATATTATCGGATATAAGTAGCAAGCATGAGTCGAGTACATGTAAATTCTTTTTCCTTTTCACAAGAAGGAAAAAAAAATAGAAAGCTTGAAGGCCAAGAAAAAATTACAAATTATTGTAAAAGCTTAAATTCAAAAAAAAAAAATGAAGACAAAGAAGAGAAACCCCTCTAGACAGGGATCAATCATTCCTGAAACTTGGTAAGAACCAACGAGCTTCAGAGAATGAAACAGATGAAGAAACAAGTGGTGGTAGTTGTTCAACCTTCTTTGTATCGAGATTGAATACAAAGATTTCAGTGTCGTACCAATTTATCTCATCACCAGTGAAATAAATGGAGTTACTAGTGACGCCTTCCTGATCCTTAGCAAGCACTGTAATACCTAAATCCAAAAGAATCGCCTCATCTCCCAAAGAAACGATCTCCTCCAACCCGTTTCATGAATCCATCTTGAAGATTTTAAAGTTCCATGTTTCGGACATGAAAGGACTTTCGCTCTTAACAATTAAGACATCTCCTCGTACAGTGACTACCACATTCTTCCTCCTGCGAACTTCTTGGACATGCCATGGAATTCGAGGCAATCTCAGCATTAGGCCTCTTCTTTCAAGTTTTACACATCCCCCTCCTACGCTAACTCTGGAAACTTGTAGTGGAAATTCACCAGAAAAGTCAAAATATGGAGTTCTTCATTGGTGAGACAATAGTGTTTGTGATCTTTTAATACCATGTCTTCTTGGACTTGGATGCCTTCTGAGATTTGTTTCCACGAATTATCACCTTTCTTTAGATAAACAAGATCTTCTCCTATAACAAGGTAATCTTTGGTTTTATCGTCTATCCACATTATCGGAGAGTCAAGTTGTCGATCCAATGTTGTAGGTAGTACATTGATCCTCTCGCGGGTTAAAGAGATTTAAAATATAGAGATGGTCTTCTCTGTTTGGATAACTAGGATCCATCAAAAGCCAGCTTCTATAAGTCGCCAGACAATAACTATTTGCAAAGCCGTCGCCAAGATGTTGAGTTTTGTAGAGCTTTTCTTCTCTATCTTCAGGATTAAACAAGAGACAGTAATTCTTTTCCTCTGGGAGTAAAATCATCCAAGGGATCTTATTGTTTGGCTGAGATTGTCTCGAACCAGTTTGCCCAGTTGAAAAAACCGATTTAGCACTTTCGAAATCGGAAAAGCTAAGACGTTCAAAAATCAAGTTGCATCATATCTAGAGGAAGATTAGACCAACAATGAGGAGGAGACTGGACTAAGGCTAAAGGTGGGGAAGCCATCTCACGAAATCTTAACGGCTAAGCCCTCACTTTTGGGAGAAGATATTAGATTTATAGTAAAACAAGAACATTATATAGAACTAACCTTTGTCTGTCGTAGTATTTATACTTTGTCTCATTCATTTCATTAATTTTTCTAAGTATCCATTATTTAAGGCCAATATTATAAAACAAGTTTTAATTAATTTTTAATATTTAAATAATTAATAATATCTTTGCATATCTTTTGTGTATCTTTTAATTTATTATAACTATATTTTTAATTATATAAATGCTTATAAAAATATTTTCAACTCCATGTTTTTTAACTATTAAAATTAGTAACTAAGCAGAATTAAAATATAATTATATTAAGTTTATATCATTTTAAATTTGACATAAATTAAAATATATTGTTTTATACATATATTTTGTAAGTATAATCTAATATTAAACCAAATAATAATATTTACGTCAAGAGTTTTTATAAAACGGGTTAAAAGTTTAAAATTAAATATTATTTTATATACAATTTTGTGATTACCATATATGAAAATAAAATAAAACTATATAATATTATCATCTACACCAAATATTCAGTTTTTGTTTCCCAATATAAATTTTAAATTTTCTATAAGAATAGAATGCAAGAAATTAATAATATACTTATCTAATTAGAAAATAGTGCATATCTCTAAGTGCATTTATCTTATTTAAAGGGTAACCGATAACCTAAATATATAAAAGTCGTCTACGTCTCTAATGTGTCTAAGGGGTGAGAGTTAACCTTTTATAAACTTTATCCTAGAAAAAAAAAAGGAAAACGAAAAACCTATTTTCTCCCAGATTCCGCTTGATGGCCCCTCATGCGCTTGGTTATAAGTAGCAAGCATGAGTCGGGTACATGTAATTTCTTTTTCCTTTTCTCAAGAAGGAAAAAAAGAATAGAAAGCTTGAAGGCCAAGAAAATATTACTAATTATTGTTAAAGCTTAAATTCAAAAAAAAAAAAACAACGAAAAGAAACACCTATAGATAGGGATCAATCATTCCTGAAACTTGGTAAGAACCAACGAGCTCTAGAGAATGAAACAGATGAAGAAACAAGTGGTGGTAGTTGTTCAATCTTCCTTGTATCGAGATTGAATACAAAGATTTCAGTGTAGTACCAATGTATTTCACCGCCAGTGAAATAAATGGAGTTACTAGTCACGCCTTCCTGGTCCTTGGCAAGCACTGTAATACCCAAATCCAGAATAATCGCCTCATCTCCCAATGAAACAATTTCCTCCAACCTCTTTGATGAGTCCATCTTGAAGATTTTAAAGTTCCATGTTTCGGACATAGAAGGATTTTCGTTCTTAACAATTAAGACATCTCCTCGTACAGTGACTACCACATTATTCCTCTCGCGAGCCTCTTGGACGTGCCATGGAATTCCAGGCAGCCAGCAGCTTAATATTTCTGGTTCTACGCGTCCCCCTCCTATGCTAACTCTGGAAACTTGTAGCGGAAATTCACCAGAAAAGTCGAAAATACGGAGTTCATCATTGGTGAGACAATAGAGTTTGTGATCTTTGAATACCATGTCTTCTTGATTACCTTCCGAGATTTGTTTCCAGGAGTTATCACCTTTCTTGAAATAAACCAGATAACAAGGTAATCTTTGGTTTTATCGTCTATCCACAAAATGGCAGAAAAAAGTCGTGCATCCGAAGAAAGAGGTAGATTGATCCTCTCGCGGGTTAAGAGATTTAAAATATAAACAGGGTCTTCCCTGTTTGCATAACTAGGATCCATCAAAAGCCAGCTTCTACAAGTCGCCAGACATAAGCTATCTGCAGAGTCGTCGCCAAGATGTTGAGTTTTGTAGAGCTTTTCTTCTCTATCTTCAGGATTGAACAAGAGACAGTAATTCTTTTCCTCGGGGAAAAGAATCATCCAAGGGATCTTGTTGTTTGGCTTAGATTGTCTCGAACCAGATAGCCAAGATGAACAAACAGATTTAGCCCTTTCGAAGTCTGAAGTCGGTAAATTACTTTATACGTGTCTTATGGACATGCATCAGATTAAGGTTGTTGAGAGAGTATAAACTAAAAATCTAATCCTTTTCTCCCGAAACTGAAGGCTTCGGCGTTAAGATTTCGTGAGATGGCTTCACCACAGTTAGCCTTAGCCCAATATGCTTCCCCTCCTTCTGCTCCTCATTGCTGGTCCGAGCTTCCTCTAGATCTCATGCAACTGATCTTCGAGCGCCTTAGCTTTACCGACTTCGAACGAGCTAAATCAGTTTGTTCATCTTGGCTATCTGGTTCGAGACGATCTAAGCCAAACAACAAGATCCCTTGGATGATTCTATTCCCCGAGAAAAAGAATTACTGTCTCCTGTTCAACCCTGAAGATAAAAAAGAAAAGCTCTACAAAACTCAACATCTTGGCGACGACTTGGCAGACAGTTTATGTCTGGCGACTTGTAGAAGCTGGCTTTTGATGTCTACTTTTCGTGAAGTCCCTTTCTATATTTTAAATCTTTTAACCCTCGAGAGGATCAACCTACCTATATCGTACGTATCTGACTCTCCCATACTGTGGATAGACGAGAGAAGCAAAGATTACCTTGTTATAAGTGATGATCTTGTTTATTTCAAGAAAGGAGATAACTCGTGGAAAAAAATCTCGGAAGAGTTGTCAGGTTTCCATGAAGGCATGGTATTCAAAGATCACAAGCTCTATTGTCTCACCGATGATGAACTCGGTGTTTTCGACTTTTCTGGTGAGTTTCCTGTTAAATTTTACAGAGTTAACGTAGGGGGATGCGTAAAACCAGAGACAAGAGGCCAGATTAATCCGCATGACCCATGGGAATTCCATCGTCTTCGCAGGAGGAATAATGTGGTAGTCACTTTAGGAGGAGATGTCTTAATTGTAAGGAGCAAAAGTCCTGCTATGTCCTATTCATGGAACTTTAGAATCTTCAAGCTGGATTCATCAAATGGGAAGACAAAGTGGGAGGAAATGGTTTCTTTGGGAGATGAGGCGATTCTTTTGGATTTAGGTATAACAGTGCTTGCTAAGGACCAGGAAGGCCTCACTAGCAACTCCATTTACTTCACCGGCGATGAGTTAAATTTCTATCGCACTGAAATCTTTGTATTCAATCTCGATACAAAGAAGGTTGAACAACTACCACCACTTGTTTCTTCCTCTGTTTCATTCTCTAGAGCTCGTTGGTTCTTACCGAGTTTCAGGAATGATTGATCCTATCTATAGGGGTGTTCTATTCGTTGTTGTTTTTTTGAATTTAATCTTTAATAATAACTGGTAATTTTCTCCTGACCTTCAGTTGTGCTTTAACCAAGTTTGCCTATCTCTATTCCTATGAATATGTGTGAACAACATTCTTATGTTTTTATATAAATAGGTTTGCTACTATGTGAACTAGGTAAGGAACTTATTTTATAAAATAAATATATCATATTTTATTAGAAAAAGATTATTTACAATTGTTGTCAAATAAACACGTGGATTTGTTACAAAAACATCTTGTATTCAGTTGTATTCCAATTTTTCAGACTAGGCTAAGATATAAGAATAACAAATAGGAGTTTCTGTGTTTATATGTTTTTTTTAACAATGAATCTCTCTTTCTTGTACTTTATGTGTGATTGTTGTTATTTTTTTTGTTGTAGTTTGTTAATGTCCACAATTCCTTATAAAGAATATTAAGTAGGGGTTGACAATCAAATATTGCAATAGTTAGCTAAATAGTTAACACCAAAAAATACAATAGTTTCTCAACAAAGATTATAATAATCAACAAATTGCAATAGTTTATAACCAAAAATTGTGATGATTCATCGCTAAAAATTGCAATCACCAACAGTTGTAATGTTTCATTAACTAGTTATAACATCCACCAAACAACTATAATGATTCACTTAAGATTCAATTAAATCTCTAACAATTATCTTCCATCTAAATGTAACTAGAGATTTACTAAATAAATAGCACATATATCAAACTCATGCATAAAAAAAATGTTTTAGCTACTGCCAATCTTAAGATGAAAAGCCACATACTTAGACATTTTGACCACTTCTTTTAAGCTCATACAATTCTTATGATTAAAAGACATTGTTAGGATCAAAAACAAATCTTTAAACATTTTGACAACTTCTTTTAAATCAATGCGGTTTTAGGATGATAAAACATATTGTGGGATGATAAGATTTGTATATAGAAACACGATTATAAACATCTTGACAACCGCTTGAAAACCAAAACTGTCTTTATGATGAAAAGACATATACTTAGAAGAAAATTAACATCTAAAGAACCTATAAATTTATATCCTTAGACCTTTTAAAATGTCTAAAAGCCAATTCATTTTTAAGGATGAAAAGATACATAATTATGAAATTGACATTATCTAAATAAAACATTAAAATATATAAGTGATGAGCTTTGACATGGACAAGCTGGTAAAGAAATCTATGATTGATAGACATACTCTTTTCTTATAATTAAGTAATTTATTCAGATATTTATTTGTACTTTTTTTTTATCATGTAAGAGTAATTCTATTGTTAGATTTAAGATTCTTTAAAGGTTATTGATTGAATTGTCAGACTTAATAGAATTGTAATTGTTAGGGTAATCCATCAGTTCTTCAGCTAAATTGTACTTCATGCTAGTTCGATTGATCACCTTGAATCTAGATCCTAGAATAATTAATAGATGTGACAACATAATTAACTACATGAACTGAACTTAGATGAGCTAAATATCTGCTCGCAAAGACATTTGGTTTAGGAGTTTAGTGAACCAATCAAACATGCTCTTATTGCTTGTTTGAATTATTAGAATTTTCAAAGAGATTTGGAATTCTATGATTTAGACATAGACAGTCTCTGCAACGAGTGTCAATTGATTATAATTTATTGTTTTAAGTTTTAGAATGATTTTTATTTAAATTCTTAAGGTCTATGATTCTGATTTATCTGCAAATTTCTTTTAGTATCTCTCATCTCTGATACTTACAAGCAGTTTTTTTTTAATTGTCTTTTACTGCATTGCATTTTCTATTGTTTAGCTTAATTCAAAAATACAAGTCTATTGTGTGATCTTAAAGTCTTTGCGAATTCAGAGGCTCTTAAAGTCTTTGCGAATTCAGCCTCTGAATATTGCAATGCACCTTTCAAATTGTAGCATAGCGCAAAGAGATATTTTAAGTATTTCAATATGTTTGTCTAAAGACATGTTATGTATATGTTAACAAAAAAATAAAAGTTCCTAACGTAAGATAATATATATCAGATATATACTATCTAAATCAATATGGTACAGACAAATATATACATATATAATAACAACTCATGCATCTTCAATAATATTAACAGGTTCTCTTCGCTATGCAATGCTTATAACGATCACAGAGATTTGTTGATTTATCAATGATTCGGATTTTAGGATTTGGGTGATGAAAACAAAGCATTAATTTTATGTGAATATAAGAAATAATATAATTGGATATATAGGATACAAATATATGAGCCTACAATTAATATTTTAAATGTACCTATTAGGATGAATACTTATTCATCGAATAATAGAATTTTATGTGCAATTTGAATTCAAATTGTATTTTTTTATTTCCTGTTTGTGTATTATTTAAATATAAACCACATTAAAGACTTGTTGACAAAAAAACCACCTAAAAGACTTTAAAGTAATAAGAAAATTAAATAATATTAGTATAAAAATTACAGCCATTCAACCGTTTTTGTTTGTAGTTTGATAACATTTACTTGAGTGAGATCAGGCTATAATAGTATTCAATATTATATGCTTAAAACATCTAATTTTGAAATTATATGCTACATAATTTTAAAAAATTAATGAATAGTTAGATTAATACTTAAATTTAATATTTTTAAAAAGTGTCACAGTTTCTAAAAAAGTATTTCAATGACAATAAAATGAAAATCATATACTCTCTCTGTTTCTTAATAATTGTCATTTTAGCATTTTTTCTTGTTACACAAAATGTCATTCTACAATTTCAATGTAATTTATAGTTGCTTTTAGCTTAATATTAATTGTAAAATGGATTGATCTTATAAGTAAATTTATTTATCTAAAATACTATTGGTCAAATAGATGAAATTAATGAAAAAATAAATGCATTTCATCCATTTTTTTAATATGTGTGAAAAATGTATAAATGACACTCTTTGCGAAACGAAGGAAGTATAATAAAGTGAAGTAAACTAACAAATAAATGATCATTTTATAAAACTATCATGGATATAATTATTATTTCAAAACTCAACATTAAAACTTAAATAATAAAAATAAATTGTACTAAAAAGCCAAAACTTTTCAGTAATGCAAATTCTGAAAACATGTATGTTAAAGTAAAATAAAAACATTATATACCATATATATATATATTAACACATGTATATATGTATTATATATTTATAAATACAAAAGTATAAAAATAATAGATATAATTTATGGACAAAATATATATTTAATGATTTACAGTTATTGTAAAATAAAACTAACTTACATCTTATTTATGGTTCTATGGAATCTTCTAGCTTCAAAATATGGTGTACCAACTGTATGACTTCGGTCATAGACAAGACTGTAACAGCTTTCATCAAATAAGAAAAAAAAGTTGTACAGCTTTATAAATTCATGAACCCTTGAATTGTTAAAAAAAAAACTAACTTACATAATAATACATAGTTTTTTTTTAGTAGCAATAATAATACATAGTTGAATTTGGATTAACATATCTGAGCGTATACAATTAATAATTCTTATCCTATAAATGTGGTATCTACCTACTATTATCTGTATTCGAACGCGGAATGAATAATTATTGCTCGAACATTAAGCTAATTAAGTTTAGGTGCATGAAACCATTATATTTCTATTCTATCAAAGGGGAATTTAATACTAGTTGTTACAGCTATATGAGCTCTACTTTTTATTTAAGTTGAATATCAAGCTGTTAAAGAATTGCAAGTTGAATCCAAGCTGTTGCCAATTCTTTTTCCTATTTGTGTACCTTTTTTGAAAAAGGATTTTCAAAAGCATAATTAATATATCACATATACGTAACATGTTATAACAGTTATTACCCCCTTTTGTTGTTTTCGATTCATTATTAATTAAGTGTAACAAATCATATTAAATGTAAACCACCCAAAAGTTTATATATTACTAAAAATTAAACAAAATTAGTAAAAAAATTACAGTTGTATGTTAATCATTTAGAACAACTCCAGTGCAAATATAAATATGTGATAGGATATCTAAAACTTAAAAGCAATAAAAATAAAATGCAAAGCAAAATTTTACACGAAAATCATGACAATCAGTCCTCAAAAGACATATTCCCAAAACCCGTTGAGAACTTTTAGGACATGACACAAGGCTTTTTTAATTTGTTAAATAACACAATTCATTGGTTGTTCAAAAAAAAACACAATTCATTAAACTAAATACACCAAGACTTTAAAACTTAATTAGATCATTTATATGTCATTAATATTATTTTTTACTTTTTCTTATAAATCATAAAATTAAATTTTCTATCTAACAAGATTTATTATACATAAGTTAAAATCCAATATTATATTACAATAGATGCTATTGAACTATATTAAGTTACAACAAAATTAAAATATGAAATATTTAGTAAGTATCTCACCATCGGGCTTAACAAATTTAGATTAGTTTCTTAACATATTTTTTACTTAAACTTACATTATTATATTAATGAGATACTTAGTGAGTATCTAACCAATAAGGTTGCTCTTAGTTAGTTGGGATGAAGGCTCTAATAATTAATACTCTCTCTGTTTCACAAAGATACATATTCTAGATTTTTCACACATATTAATAAAACACATAATAAATGCATAATTTTTTGTGTTTATCTTTTTCCCATAATTTTAAACCAATAATAATCCAATAAGTACAATTAAGTTTTTTAAAATTTGCAATTAATCATTAAAATTTAATAAAATATGCATTGAAAATATAAAATATGTATCTTTTTGAAACAAATTGTTTTTCTAGAATATGTAACTTTGTGAAACGGATGGAGTATATACCTACTAAGGAATTACAAGACTTGTTGAAAACCCTATATTATTGGCATATTTCTTATTTTCATTATTCATCACCGATTCTTTTCAATACTATCTTTAGAAAACTTATCCAAAAAATGTTTACTTTAAAGAGTTTTTTCTTGATAGTAATAATCATTTGTGAGTTACAAACATCAAATACCTCTGTGAGTTTGACAATAAGAAAAAGGAAGAGGAGTACTAATGTTGGAGTGGTAAGTTTGAGCAATTTTAAAAATGTGATATTTTATGGGGAAGTTAGTGTAGGTACTCCACCAGAACACTTTAATGTAGTGTTTGACACCGGGAGTTCAAATTTTTGGATTCCGTCAACGTTGTGGTCTACTAAAACCACGTATCCACACCAAAAGTTTAATGCCAAGGCATCTAAGACCTACTTTCCAGTTTCAGGTCATCATTCGTTTACTCTTTCTTTTTTCTTTTTTTCTTCATTTTTGTTCTTAGTCTTTCAACTTTTTTTCGAATTCAAGAATTTTTTGTGTCTATGCCCATAATTTTCTCGGGCCAGGAACAGGAATGTGTTTAATCCCAATACAATATTCACAATATTCACAAGGCTTAACCGGGTTTGGTATTAAATTCAATATAAAAAATCTGTCTTATCCAAACTTAATTAAACCGGGTCGGATAAGTTTACTCGCTTTTCGGTACACTCAGCGTGATCGCATCCCTAGTCCATAAAAATATATTTAACTTATATTCATGAACGATGCCTTATTTTTCTTTTCGAAAAATCAACGACGCTTTAATTTTACAAAATAATATTATATACTTTTTTGTCTACATAATATTTAGCTTGCTCAGATTAAGATTTATGAAAGGGCAATTCTCCTAAATAGACATTTTTATGTTTTTGTCACAAATATAGCACTCAAGGAAGAAAATGACCAAAATATTTTATTTAAGGGGATAAAATATCTTTATACCCTAGATATATAAATACAAATAAATTAAAAATATATAAAAAATTAAAAAATAATATTTTTTATAAATTCTAATTATATGTTTTTCAAATTCGATTTTTTTATAAATTTTTCGAAATTTTTTTTCGAATTTTATTTAAAAAAATTTCTTATTAAAAACGGAAATAATTTTGAAACTATTTTAAAATTTTATTTTCAAATTTTTAAAATTTATTTTTTTTATTTTATAAAACTTTAAATCATAAACCCAAAACCCCACCCTTTAACTCTAAACCCTAAGATTTGAATTAGTTAACCCAAAGGTATAAGTGTAAAATATCCCTTTAATGAAACATTTTGGTCAATTTTTTCCTTGTGTGCTATATTTATGACAAAAACTTTTTTAGTGCTATCCTAGGGAATTTCTCTTTATGAAATGTAATGATATCTCTCTCTCTTTTTTCGTAGTTAACCCAAATCGTACTTCCTCTGTTTTTTTTCTGAAAAAATAAATATGCGTTTCCCTAGACTCGAATCTAACGAAAGAAAGGCTAATTTCTTTTTCATTTTTCCATCAGACCACGGTAGTTTTCTCGCTTTTGAAAAAAATGCACTTCCCTCTGTTATTAAATGTTAAGATGTTTTAAATAATTTTGATGTTCCAAAATATAAGATATTTTCATTTTTCTAAATAATTTTTTTTAGTTAAAATCGGTATTACTAATATATTTAATCATCTATTTTCTAGTTAATTAGTTGAATGCCATTAATTTATAGTTTCAGTGATATTTGATAGACAAAAAAAATTCTTTTTAATATATATATTTTTTACCTAAATATCTTATATTTGGGAACGGATAGAGTATTATTTTATATAGTTAGCTTCCTCGATTAAAATTTAAGACTACGTTTTATGAAAATGTAAATAATCTCTCTCTCGCTTTTCGTACTGAACACATGCTATATTGATGAATATTTTAGGATTACTTGAGATGATATTGTCTTATTTTTCATATATGTTTCTTTGATGATATATGATGCCATTTGCCGACACCCAGTCTCTACAGAATCGTTAGTCATTCAATCCTGAATTAGTTTTTTTTCTCTCACCCGACCAATCATCAATCTCTCGTTTTACAGGAAGAAAAGAATATGATATTCAATATAAATTGGGTGCACTGAAAGGTACCCTATCCCAAGATAATCTCATGCTCGGTGGGATTATTCTTGAGGCGCAAGACTTCTTTGTAGGGTCTAAGCCAGATTATCATTTTACAACGGTCAAATTCGATGGAATACTAGGACTGGGATTGCCATCTCTGAAGATTGCTGGAACTAACACAGTATTGGAGAATCTGGAGAAAAAAAATTTAATAAGCCAACGCATTTTCTCTATATGGCTGACTTCTCGCAAGGGAAAGTGAGAAGTTATATAATATCAAATCGTTTCTTGTTTATTCATCGGATCTCATGGTCTATATTTATACATCAGAGTTTTCCCTAATCCTATTGATCATAGGAGCTTTACATCAAAGATAAAGATAAACATGTTTGAATAGATAAATCCAAATCTTATCGGATATGTATGATATCCGTAATACCCCCCCTCAAGTTGGAGCATACAAGTCTCGAATGCCCAACTTGTAAAGAAATATTTCGAATTCCTTTCTTCCTAATGCTTTCGTAAGTATATCAGCAAGTTGATCCTTGGAACACACATGTGCAGTCGAAATTGTGCCGTTGACGATGAAATCTCGTATGAAATGACATTCAGATTCAATATGCTTCGTTCGTTCATGAAAAACTGGATTGGCTGAGAGATAGAGAGCTGATTTGTTGTCACAACGGAGAGTCATTGGTTTGTGATGAGGTAATCCAAAATCGCGTAGAAGTCCTTTGACCCACAACAATTCTCGAAGAACTTCAGTCATCGCACGATACTCTGCTTCGGTGGAAGAAAGAGCTACCACGTCTTGTTTCTTTAATTTCCACGAGATGATTGAAGTTCCAATTTGGACAATCCAGCCTGTGAGTGATCGTCTGGTCGTAGGACACGCATTCCAGTCTGAATCAGACCAGCCAGTTACATGAATCGGACAGGAAGCACGAAGCATTATACCTTGACCAAGTGTACCTTTTAAGTACCGGATAACATGCATAGCTGCTTCCCAGTGTTCTTGTCGGGGTTGTTGCATAAACTGGGTCAGTATATGGATCGAGTAAGTCAAGTCAGGTCTTGTTGCAGCAAGATATACTAAGCGACCAACAAGACGCCGATACCGCCCAGGTTCAGGTAAGAAAACTCCATCAGTTTCTGCAAGACGATGTTTCTGGTCCATTGGGAAACCAGCTGGTTTACATCCTATCATGCCAACCTCAGTAACCACGTCAGTACAATATTTGCGTTGGCAGACATAGAAGCCATCAGGACTACGAGCCACTTCGAGTCCTAGAAAATACCTCAGTAAACCGAGATCCTTCATGTGAAAGCAGGTGGAGAGATAATCTTTAAACTCTGCAATGGATGTAGGCGAGTTCCCTGAAATAATAAGATCGTCAACATAGACCAGGACCCGAAGATTGACGCCATTCTTAGTAGAAACGAAGAACGAATAGTCACTTCGTGATTGTGTAAAACCATAGACTTGTAATGCCATAGTTAGCTTTGAGAACCAACACCGGGGAGCTTGTCGTAGTCCATATAAGGATTTTCGAAGTCTGCAGACTCTGTTATCGTTGTTGCTACGGAATCCGGGAGGTAGTTTCATGTATACTTCTTCTTCTAAGTCGCCGTGAAGAAAAGCGTTGTGGACATCCATCTGGTGTACTTCGTAGTTTTGTTTAGCTGCTAAGTCAAGAAAGATTCGAACAGTGGTCATCTTTGCGACGGGAGCAAAGGTTTCACTGTAATCTATTCCTTCGATCTGATTGTTTCCGAGGACTACGAGCCGGGCTTTGTATCGTTCAAGAGTACCATCTGCCTTTAGTTTGACTTTGTAAATCCATTGACAGCCAAGAGCTATTTTCCCAGGTGGTAACTCCTGTATATCCCATGTTCCGTTTGCTTCCAGGGCATCGATTTCAAATCGCATGGCATCTTTCCACACTTGAAGTTTTACAGCTTCTTTGAAGGAACGTGGTTCAACCGCAAGTGCAAGCGCCGTGATATAACTGCAATATGACTGAGAGAATCGAGCATATGTTTGATAATCTGTGATAGGATGATACGTACCTGAGGACGATGATGATTGAGTGGGGTCGAGTGGAGTGAGGGTGACTGTATTCACGATGTAATCGACGAGGTGAGCTGGTTGTTTCTTTGTTCGTAGACCTCGACCTAAGGCATTATCAGCGCTTGGTACAGGTGTATGTTCTGATTCTTGTTGTTCTGTCTCAGTTACAGGTGCAGCAGTTGAGGAAGATGGAATATCAGAGGACGGTGGCGTTGTGATAATATCAGGTGAGTCAAAGTCATCTGTTGAAGTCGTCGGAGGAGAAATGACCAGAGGTGTCTCAGGTATTGTTAATGGTGATTTTTCCATGTATGGAAACATGTCTTCTTGAAATAAGACGTCTCGAGACGTAAACACTTCTTCTTTTTCGAGATCGTATAGTCGCCATCCTTTCTTTCCATATGGGTATCCGAGGAAGATACATTTTCGGCTTCGGGAGGCAAATTTATCCCCATGTGTGTCTCTGTTATGTGCGTAACATAGGCAGCCAAACACACGGATTTGATCGAGAGATGGTGGTCGCTCAAACAAGAGTTCGAATGGAGTTTTGTCATTCAGGAGCTTTGATGGAGTTCGGTTGATGAGGAAACAAGCCGTCAGAGCACATTCAGCCCAAAATTCTATTGGTAACCCAGCTTGAAAACGCAGAGCTCGAGCTACGTTCAATATGTGTCGATGTTTTCTTTCGACGCGTCCGTTTTGCTGAGGAGTTCCAACACAGGAGGTTTCGTGTATGATACCATTTTCGCGGAAAAACTTGGTAAGGCACATGAATTCTGTGCCATTGTCACTCCTTATAGTCTTAACATCCCGATTGAATTGTCTTTTGACGAGAGCTATGAAGTCGCGTAAACGCAGAGAAACCTCTGTTTTGTCGGGAAGTAAGTATAACCAAACAGCTCTGGAGTAGTCATCAACTATAGTGAGAAAATATCGCGAACCACAGAAAGCAGAGGTACGGTATGGTCCCCACAGATCACAGTGAATTAACTCAAACGGAGAAGAAGCTTTATTAAAACTGTCTGGGAAAGAGTTTCGAGTTTGCTTGGATCGTAAGCAAACATCACAGTTCGTCAAACAAAGAGATAAATCACTAGTTCTAATTTTAACACCAGGAAGCAGTCCCACTATCCGAGAAGATGGATGCCCTAGACGTCTATGCCACAGAACACCATCGTCATTAACCCTTGTCTGGTATGCAGTCGCAGTTTCAATGCTTCGGAAGTGATACAGTCCCTCACCCTCACGCTCACCCGCTCCAATCAGCGTCCTCGTGGTGCGGTCCTGTAAAACCACAAGCTTATCAGTAACCTGACCAACTAGAGAATGCTCGGTAAGAAGTTGTCCAAAAGAGATCAAGTTTGTGTGAAATCCATTCACAAAGTAAACGTTCTTCAGTTGAATATTTGACGTTAGTTTTATCGTCCCTTGTTGGTTGGAGATTACGTTTTCGCCTGCTGGGAGTTTAACCGAAACTGGTGATACAGGATGAATCTCACGTAGGAGATCAAGACGACCGGTCATGTGATGTGTTGCACCGGTGTCTAGTATCCAAATAGGTTCATCATTCTTACCACTTAGACGTGTATTGCTGTAGGCGGACTTGCTGGGATTGATCAGTTTTACCAACGTCTGCCATTGTGCGTCAGAAAAACCGGACAGACCTTGTCTATCTGCATCTGTGAGTGTTGAGTTTGCTATTATCTCTGATGTCGAATTGATTATTTGAGAAGAGTTTGCTCTGGTGTTGTTGCTATTGTTCGATGTATTGTTGTTGAGTCCGGATTGTATGTCGTTTCGTGTGCGTGGTCGAGTTCCCCACCATTCGGGATAACCAATAACGCGAAAGCATCCGCTTGCTTTATGACCAATGCGTCCACAGCTTGTACAGGTCACATTAGCATCCGGATTAGGAGGTCGAAAGCGTTGGTTATTGTTGTTGCTAGTTGATCGAGTAGTCGGAGTTTGTGCAGTGAAACTCATAGCAGGTTGAGGTTCCTGTTTTGTGTTGAGATGCACTGTTTCGTTTTGTACAATCGTTTGATAGACTGTGTCAAGGTCAGGTAGAGGCATCAGTGCACAAATTTGAGATCGTACTGCACCATGAATTGTATCATCAAGCCCGTAGAGAAAGTCGTGTATACGAGTTGCTTCTCGTTCTTTTTCATGAGCAGTGACTAAATCACATTGGCACTGGCCGCAACTACAAGTCTTCGTTGGGAAGCACTCTGTCATAGAGTCCCAAATCTTTGTCAAGCGTCCAAAGTAGTCTTCGACCGAGGATCCCAATTGTCGACAATTTGCAAGAGAGCCGCGGAGCTGTTGATAGCGTGCCCCGCTCTTAAGAGCAAATCGTCGTTTTATGTGATCCCACAGATCTTTTGCGACTTCTTTGTGTGAGATATTGGACCTGAGTTTTGGCTCGATGGTCTGTTTGATCCATGTAACTAACAAGTGATTGTTAGCTAGCCAATCCTCATAGTCCGGTGAGTCGTCCGTCGGTTTCGGGATGCTTCCATTGATGAAAGCAAATTTCTTTCGAGCGCTCAAAGCTACACGTAAGTTTTGAGCCCATTCGTCGTAGTTTTGTCCGTTGAGTAGAGGTTGAGAGATGACTGCGCCGGGGTTGTCGTTTGTAGACAGGTCATATGGTGAGATGGTTCGTCGAGATGGTTTTGTTGTTGTCGGTGGACTCGCCATTGTTGACAGTTGTCGGTTGTGTCGAGTTCGAGTAAGAACAGAATGTTATTGTCGAAAAAATCAGTGTCGTTGCTCTGATACCATGAGAAGTTATATAATATCAAATCGTTTCTTGTTTATTCATCGGACCTCATGGTCTATATTTATACATCAGAGTTTTCCCTAATCCTATTGATCATAGGAGCTTTACATCAAAGATAAAGATAAACATGTTTGAATAGATAAATCCAAATCTTATCGGATATGTATGATATCCGTAATAGAAAGGTAACCGGAGATGAAGTTCAAAACGCTGGTCAGATAATTTTTGGTGGACTCGACAAAAGACACTTCCGTGGTGAACATGTCTATGTTCCAGTATTGTCGAGGAAAGGCTTTTGGAACATTTCAATGTCTCAAATTTCTGTTAATGGAAGAGATATCAAAGCTTGCGTTCCACAATGCTTTGCATTTGTGGACGCTGGGAACACAGACATTTATGGCCCAAAGGTAGGAGAAATTAAGTTTTTTTTTAGAAAAAGAAAAGTTTTAGTTCGTATATACAGTACTTCGGTTTATATTGTATGTTAAATTCTGTTTCTCTGATGTGTAGGAAAAAATCATGAAGATCTATGCAGAGCTTGGTGTAACAAGTAAAGATATTGCATGCTCGAAGGTTAGAAAGTTGCCGGCGATCTCCTTCGTAATTGGAGGAAAGAGTTTATTTATCACTCGAAACAATGTAAGATCCTAATTCTCTATACTTTTAGTTGTTTATTTATTGCCATTTTCTTGACATATATTATTTTTTGAAGTACGCATACGTATACATTGATGCAAGGGGTGCAAAACGATGCGCCGTTCGTTTGTTAGCTGGCACTGACACATGGTAAGTTGTTATTAACGTTGTTGAACTCAATATTTCTCTAACTAATTCTATGAATTATAAATTGATCATTGGATTTGGATTTGAATATAGGGTTTTGGGTTTGGCGTTCATGCAAGCTATCCATACGGTCTTCGATTTTCAAGATTTAAGTAACCCAAAGATCGGTTTTGCTAAAGCAGCACCATAAGCGTGGAGACACAAAAAGAAGAAGAAACATTATTAAAAAAAACTTAATTCGGTATGTTGTTTCTGCTGTTAATGACGCTTGATTAAGTTATAGTAAAGTTTATGAAGATGACCCGTAAGCATATTATCTTAATAAAAACGAATTATCTATCTTTTTGTTCATTGTTTTGAATGAATTATCGATAATCTTTATATATTCTCAAAACGAACTAAAATAAATCATCACTCTGTATGTACAATTTAGACTAAATAAAAAAACTTTGTTTCAATGGCTATTCCATGTAACTTGACAAGCTCTAGTCAGGCAAGCTGTTGCTCTAGTCAGGCAAAGCTTCTCCTGAGTATCATGGCTACTTTGGTCCTAAGAACTCGCACATTCTCTCTTCTCTCTGCTTTGATCGTTTATTCTAAAGGAGTCTATATACAACTCGAACGCCATCTCGACTGGACCACCATGATCTAACGTGTTGAGTAAGGCAGCCAAAGAAGAACACGTTAGCTAAAGCCGAAGCGTGCCCTATAGAACAAGAACAAACAGCAGCAATTTCGGTTAACAAACAACGGTCTAGTCACTTCCAAAACCCTTTAAAACTTCGACGCTCTATTCCTATGCTATGCTCTTTGATGTTACATTTGTAAAGTCCACAAAATTGAAGAGAGTGAAAACTAAAAATCTAATATTGTCTCCCAAAATTGA
This sequence comes from Brassica nigra, assembly GCA_016432835.1. Classification (NCBI taxonomy): domain Eukaryota; kingdom Viridiplantae; phylum Streptophyta; class Magnoliopsida; order Brassicales; family Brassicaceae; genus Brassica; species Brassica nigra. Next base: position 4,762,554 of record CM028247.1, on the reverse strand, counting down.
AGGCTTTGCCGTTTAGATTTCGTCAGATGGCTTCACCACCGTTGGCCTTATTAGCCCAATGTCCTCCCAAAAATATCCGGCCGTCTAAATGACCCGAAGAATTTTTCCGTTGCTGGTCCGAGGTTCCTCTAGATCTCATGCAGCTGATCTTTGAACGCCTTAGCTTTACGGATTTCTTTCGAAAGGGCTAAATCGGTTTGTTCATCTTGGCAAACTGGTTCGAGACAATCTAAGCCAAACGATAAGATCCCTTGGATGATTATTTTCCCCGAGGAAAAGCTCTACAAAACTCAACATCTTGGCGACCAGGCGACTTATAGAAGCTGGCTTTTGATGGCAACTTTTCCTGAAGAATGTCTTTATATTTTAAATCTTTTAACCCGCGAGAGGATCAATCTACCTATATCGTATGGATTTTACTCTCCGATATTGTGGATAGACGAGAGAAGCAAATATTCCCTTGTTATAGGAGAAGATCTTGTTTATTTCAAGAAAGGAGATTTGTGGGAAAAAAAATAGCGGAACAGTTGTCAGGTATCCAAAAAGACATGGTATTCCTCTGCAAGTTTACAGAGTTAGTGTAGGATATCCTGGTGAGATGGCCTGAACTAAGGGAAAGGTTCGCAGAAGGAATAATGTGGTAGTCACTGTACGAGGAGATGTCTTAACTGTTAGGAGCAAAAGTCCTTATATGTCCGAAACATGGAACTTTAGAATCTTCAAGATGGATTCATCAGATGGGAAGATTAAGTGGGAAGAAATTTTTTCTTTAGGAGATGAGGCGATTATTTTAGATTTGGGTATTACAGTGCTTTCAAAGGACACTGACATCTTTGTATTCAATCTCGATACAAACAAGGTTGAACAACTATCACAACTTGTTTCTTCCTCTGTTTCATTCTCTACAGCTCGTTGGTTCTTACCAAGTTTTAGGAAAGATTGATCATATCTATAGGGGGTTTTCTCTTCGTTGTTGTTCTTTTTAATTTAAGTTTTAATAATAACTGGTAAAAAAATAATAACTGGTATTTTCTAGGCCTTCCATCTCCTTCTTGTGCTTTAACCAAGTTTGCATAGCCCTCTCTATTACTATGAATAGTTTGCCTATCTATATTCCTAAGAATAGAGATATGTGTACAGTCTTCTTATGTGTTCCTAAGAAGAGAAACTGGATTTGATAGTATGTGAATATAAGAATTTATAAGAAATAATAAAATTAGATAGGATGCAAATATATGAATCTATAGTTAATATTCAATGTACCACTAGGATGAATATTTAGGACTTGATTAATGCAGGTTTCTTAGGGAATGTCTTTTAACGAAAATAAGAGACAGACTATTAGCTTTTAACTAGAAAAAGCTAAGAGAATGTCTCTTATTTTCGATAAGAAATTCTTAATAAGAAACATGCATTAATCATGGTTTCAGTGATCCATTAATTTAGCCAAATTTTTTAAAAAAACTAGTCTTATTTAAAGGGTAACCAATAACCTTTACCTAAATATATGAGAGTTGTCTACGTCTCTAATGTCTAAGAGGTGAGAGTTACGTCTTTCTAAACTTTCTCCTAGGATAAGAAAACGAAAATATTATTTTCTCTCAGATTCCACCTGATGGCCTCTAACGTTGTCTCTACTATGGAAGTCACTCGATCAGGATCAAAAATAAATCTCCACTGCTGGTCCGAGCTTCCTCTAGATCTCATGCGATTAGTCTTCGACCGCCTTGGATTTGCTGATTTCGAACGAGCTAGGAACGTTTGTCCATCTTGGCATTCCGCTTCGCGACAATCTAAGCCAAACAATAAAATCCCTTGGTTGTTTCTAATCCCGAAGGACAAGAACTATGGTCTCTTGTTCAATCCTGAAGAAAAAGACAAGTTTTACAAAACTCAAGATCTCGGCAACGACTTTCGAAAGAGTTCTTGTGTGGCGACATATAAAAGCTGGCTTCTGATGATAAATTATACTGAGGAGGTTTATCTATATAATCCCTATATCTTAGATCTTTTAACACGCGAGAGGATCAATCTACCGACTTTTGAAACAAATTATGGGCTCATCTCTCCGGTTTTGTGGATAGACGAGAAAACAAAAGATTACCTTGTTATAGGGATGTTAGATGAAGAAAATATGGTTTCTATCAAGAAAGGAGTATCTCGTGGAAAACAATCACCCAGTTGTCATTATCATCTATCGAGGATTGTTTTAACATGATATACAAGGATCACAAGCTTCATTGTCTCCATTATCATAAACTCACGATTTTTTATTTTTCTGGACATGTTCCCTTGCAAGTTTTCAAAATCAGCGTACGTGAATGCGTAAGAAGAGCGGCAGGTTTAGCCATTAGACTTCCTGGGACCATTCCATGCAAACGGTATTGGGCTTGTTATAAGAAAAATATGGTACTCACTGTAAATGGGGATGTCTTACTTGTTAATAGCGAGCGGGAGAGTGTGTCTTACATATGGAACTTTAAAATCTACAAGATGGGTTCATCGACGGGGAGCAAGTGGGAGGAGATTTTTTCTTTGGGAGACGAGGCCATTCTTTTGGAGTTGGGTATCACAGTGCTTGCCAAGGACATTGAAGGAATCAAGAGAAACTCGATCTACTTTAATGGTTCTGATTCAGTAAATCCATATGATGAAAATGATATCTTCATATTCAATCTCGACACGAAGAAAGTTGAACAACCACATCAATGTGTTTGTTCTTCCGTCTTATGCTCTAATGCAAGATGGTTCTTACCAAGTTTCAAACGTGAATGATTAATCACTATAAATATGTTTAATACATTTTTGTTTGTGTTTTTCTTGTTATGAGGGGTTTGGAAATAATCTCATTTGATTACACTCGTTGTATTTTCAATTTTCTATGTTTTAAATTTTCAAGTATGTATCTGATTTTTAATTTGTGCGTCTGAGATTGTATAACATTTTAGTTTTGATACACTTCGGCCTAAACCAGGGGTGGGAGCGTTATTAGTGTTAATTAACTGGGTTTCAACAATTAAATAGAGAAAAAAACTATCATCAAAAATGGGTTCAAAGAGAAATCGCACCTGTAGTATGAAGGTTCAGTATGGGAAAACTGACCAACTATGCTGGTGATTTTCTTCAGTATATTTGCACAAAATAACATTTATTTTAATATTTGTGTGATATCAGGTGACGCCCGTCGCAAAGTCAATTCTTCGTGTCTTAGAATCCTCATAGTGAAACATCGTAGGTAAACCTACACCCAATCAAGCGATTACTTATCAACTTTGAGAATTATGAAATTTCTGAATGATACAACTTCACAATTTACCAGCGAGGAGCTATATCAAAACGACTCCAGGATTGGTCTACCGTCTACACGATTTGAGAAAAAAAATCAAGAAAATGTGTCAACCACAAAAAAAGGAGAGAACAATTCAGAATCTGAATTTCAGATGATTGAGAAACGATATGAATGAAATATTAGGCAACTTATCCATGGCAGAACAATTAACACTTTCAATGATTTTGGTTATCGCTTCGATAGCTGGCTAAAATATATATTAAAAAACATAAAGTTTAACAAAATATCATAATCTTTATCAAGATAAACTGATGGCCCAGTATATACAACATTAGAATTTGATTCGCTTACCCTTGGACCCATAATGTCATGCTTCATGGAGTCAACATCATACTTTGTAGTTATAAATATCGCTCGTTTCTTATGCTTGTTTTCCACTATATATTAACTTAAGAAGATGCAAAGTTCATGGGTTTTTGTTATAACCACAATTCCATTGGTCAAACGCCAACCCAAAATTTTCTAATCCATGACATGATGGAATCAGTACAAAATTGATATAAGTAACAGAACCCATAAAGTTTGCATCTTATTAAAGCTAAAAGTTCAAAAGAAGCATAAGAAATGAGCGATATTTATAACTACAATTTGTATAGTGTCTAGGTGTAGGTGTGTAGACAACCTTATATATACCATGAGACATACGTACATTAATCGTGTTCTTTATCTTACACGTAAACATGAAATAGTGTATTTAAGTGTTCTTTAGTTGTTTACAGAAAGTGTTCTCATGCTTTTTTTTTGTCAAACAACAATTTTATAAACCACTAGTCTCCATAGTAGGAGAAATTGTTCACATCAACCAACAATAAACACACCTTCTGTATGAGTTCTTGTGTACATGATTTGCGTGTGTACATCGTTTGTGTGTTTATAGTCTACCCTTCGGAAAATGTTCTAAAGATTTTATTTTAGAAATGTACTCATTTCCTTTTAAATTTTTGAATCTGTTACAAATAAAAAAAAAAATTTTGAAATACCATAAGTTGGTGTCATTACTAAAAAATACACTTAATAAAAAATATTATAACATATATGCTTAAGGTTTAGCGATTATTGTTTAAAGTTTAGTTTTTATGAGGTAGGGTTTGATTTATAAACTTCTATAAATATCTTATAAATTATTATTAAATATTCATAAATAATTTAAGAAGATTAGTTTAATATTTTCATCAAAAAACTTAAATTTTTTATGATAATATTTATTTTTAAAAGATAAATTTGAAAACTGATATCAAATTTATGGTTATATTTTTAATATATCTTCTAATAAATAATTAGAACATGGAATGCATAATTATTGATCGAACATTAACCTAATTAATTTTAGGTGCATCCGTGCATGAAACCATTATGTTTCTTTTCAATCAGAAGGGCATTTAATAGTAGTTGTTAAAGCTTTTTTTGAAGGGTTTAAAAAATAATAGAAAAATATAACTGTAACAACTCCTATTGTTTAAGTTGAACTACTTAGGGGTATTTTATAAAATGTATGACTTTGATATTGTAGTAAAAAGTTTAATTATATGATTCATTTTGATGTTATAAATTGTGTAACTTTATAATCTTATTTTTATATGTGTTTTTGTTCAACATTATTAATATATATTTTTATGTTTTTACATAATTTATTTTGTTATTAATATTTTTACATACTAATGTATTTTCTGATATTTGGGTACAATAAATTCATAATATGTATACACTCACTTTTGCATCTATCATTTTGATATATTGCAGGAGGTTAATTATAAGTAAATAAATTATTCTATTAAGAAATTTAAATATACTCAAAAATTTGTATATTGATTTAAATTATCAAATTATATGGATTTAGTAACTTCATTATAACTATTTAAACAACTTTCTAGGAGATGGTCCATTTTTAAATATTACACATGAAAGAAGTCATGACTTCTATTTCAAGAAATAAGATTCAAGTTGTTACATAGTTTCCCCTATTTTTGTTTAAACATAAATTTCCATCTAAAAAATATTTGAAAATATTAAGAAAATGCAACAACATTAGTAAAAACAATTACTATCTTTCAAAATTTTATTTTATTGTTTGCTCTAGTCAATTTTACACTTGAAACAAAAGATGTTAAATCTATTGGGTGTTCGTGGGTCTACCAATTTGAAGATTATCTCAATTTGTTTTGAATATTCTTTTCGATCATTGCTCATTCTGGACCGACCATAAATTCCTAAAATTAAAATGGTCCATCTCGAAAAGTTTTTGGACGGACTATTTGACAACTTTACTGAAAGGTACCTATCACAAGATAGTCTCATGTTCGTTGGATTATTTTTTGAGGCACAAGAGTTTGTAAGGTTTAAGCCAAATGATTATTTTAAAATGGTCAAATTCGATGGAGTACTAGGACTGGCATTGCCATCTCTTAAGATTGCTGGAATTAAAACAGTATTGGAGAATCTAGTCAGAAAAAATTAATAAGCCAACCCATTTCCTCTATATGGATTACTTCTCGCAAGGGAGCTGGACCAGCTGGTGACGAAGCACTTCCCTGGGAAACATGTCTATGTTCCTGTATTCTAGACAACATGCGTATGGAACATTGCAATGTCTCAAATTTCTGTTGGTGGAAAAGATATAAAAGTTTGTATTCCACAATGCATAGCATTTCTGGACTCTGGGACGCATACATTTATGCCCAAAAGCTATGAGAAATTAAGTTTTGGTTCGTATATACATCTCAGTTTATATCGTATTTCTGTTTGTTGAATTATGTTTCTCTGTATTTTTAATATGTTTCTCCTATATTTTACTTTACTTTTGCTCAACTTTTAAAACTATTTTTTCTTATTCAAAAATAAATTTATCAGTGAACTATAGAAGATATCTGATATAATTATATTTTTACTTTTATAAATTACTTGGGATACTTATATAAGTTGTGTGGATCTGAATTTTATTTAGTCAAATACATGATAATTTAATTTTAAATATATAATATATCCATTTTAACTTTTTGAATTTTTATTTTATTTAGATAATTAATTTTGTTATACTGAAAACAGAAAATTCAGTCTATCACTAATAAACAAAATTTATACAGTTTTACCAGTAATAAACAATTTTTACCAAGAATAAAAAAAGTATATGGTGTTATTAGTTCAAATTTTGAAATATGTTTCACTAAGTTAATTTTTACTATTCTTAGTAAGTTTAAGTTACATGTAAAATGATTAAATATTTTTTGTCTCTTTTGCCAAGTAAATATTTATAAAGTAAGAGTCAATGGCAAGTTGCTAAGTGTGAAGATTTTTTTTTTTTTAAGTATGAAGTTTGTTTAACTTCCTAGTTAATTAAATTGACTCTTAGGATTATTGTTCTAAAAACAGTTTAGGTTGTGTTTAAGCGTTCACCACCTAAACGGCCAATCGGTCATAAGCAAAACAATTTTTGTAGATTGATTTTTTAAAATGTTATAAACTATGCAAAGAAGTACGTGACATAAAAAACAACAAAAAGGTAACGAAACACGGACCTTTTCACAGCGTTGACGTTGGAGAGGCAACGAAAAACCGTGTTTGTGTGTTTAGAGAGAGAGAGAGAGAGAGAGAGAAATCAGAGATTAGTTCACACTTTTCTTTTGCGAGTTGCCACATTTTGTAAGAAAAGCTTATTGTTTTCAAAATAAAATGATTTGATGATCATTAAGAAAATGATCAGAATGTTGATAAATTTAATTACGGTTTATTAAGTTTTGCCAGTATTTTCTTCGTTACGTTTTCTGTAATGTCCAAAATGCTTTATGATACACACCGCAAGAGAACTAATTTATTAGGTTTATTATTGAAATTCTGTTAGTAGACCTATAACAAAGCTAGCAAGGAAAATCGCATCGGCATAAACGTTCGTTGCCGAAGTTATTACACTCGCAACCATAAGGCCTATCGCCTCCTTTCTTAACAAAGTCATTTGTGCACGTCTCGTCTCCGTTAGGGCCACATCTACCGACAAATATATCTTTCTGACTACATAGGTTACCCATTGGAGTAAATCCAGCTTCCGCGTCTATTATTTCACATGAACCACAAAAAATCGCACTTTAGTTGTTTTTTTTTTTTGGTTTAAACACTTTAGTTGTTGATAATGCGACCAATTTAAATTAGTAAATATTTTATAACTTTTCTCTCTAGAAACAACTTAATTTCGCAATATGCAATACTTAGATTCTTAAGTTTTACGTGTAAAGAAAAAATCTATGTCCATTCAACAAAAAAAAAATATCGATGTCTTACCTATGACATTGTTCAGAATAAAGGACATGAGAATACAAGAAACGAAAAAAATAGTAGCAGATCTCATTCTGTATGCCTTAGTATTATATATGTGATGTAACAGCTTGTGTAAATTTCTATATATATGCATATTCAACAAATGCACTGGTAAACGCAGTGAACCTGATTTGGAAAGTATGTATACAAAGACCGAATCTTCATAATGATACTTTTGGAAAGTAATGACCAGATCTGTAAACAATTAATGACTATTTTAACTAGTTTTGGAAGGTAATGTTCAATTTATTTTTTAAAAGCTATTTTTGGCCATTATATATATATATATATATATTGTGCAACTCCATTATGTATAAATTAATACTTGATAAATTAATAATTTCTATAAATGAATAAATTTCTTCGGTTCCAAAATATGACACAAATTGATAAAATAATAAGATAATAACTTTTTAGAAAATTCTATGTAAATATATGGTCCCATTAAAATCATAATTAATAATAAATCTATATATATATTTCACATAAATACAAACTAAACATTATATTGTTGGTTTTATATTCACAATGAAAAATACCTCTATTTTTTCTTTACATTTCAATAAATGTTGATAATATTTAGTAAAATTATATCGAAACAACGTATAAGTTATACAAAACATAAAATATAAACCAAGTAATATAATAAAACAATATAAAATTCAAATTTCCAAAATTTGATAAATGTATATACGGTAAAATCAAATATATATTTATTTTATAAATAAAATACTCAAAATAGAAAAAAATCTTTAAAAGAATTTTTTGTAAAGTAATATCTCTATAAATTAATAAATTTTCAAAGTTGCAACATTATTAATTTATAGAGGTTTTACTGTATATATATATATTCATAATTATTCAACAAAAATAAAAAATACTTTTTGAATTTGTAAATTAAATAATAACTTTTTTATTAATTTATGATGCAATCTAAAAACTATATGTGAAATGGTGTGATATATATAATGTTTATATAGTCTTTTACAAAAATATGCATTTTCTGACAATTCTTTCATTTTAGAGACTCTTAAGTACGTAAAATTTTTATAAGTGGTTAAATACAAAACAGCTCACAGCTAGATATTTGACAATCTATCTAAATTTGTCCATTATATATTCAAATTCTATCTGCTGGATTAAACCAGTTGTGTGATCATAGCTTAATGTGTAGTTAGTTAAGGTAATACACATTTTGATTTTTCTATATTTATTTATTTATTATTTTTTCTCCGCACTTGTTTTTGTTCATTTTAACTTCTAAAAGCAGATAAAATAACTGTTTTAGCTATAATTATACTTTTCAATATTTTGATATCTGTTTTATTATTTTTCTATTTACAAATGGACCGATCTTGTAGATTTGAAAGATACAACATATGATGGTATATGTGGTGTCGGATCATCATTTTTAGATGTCCTAAGCAAAAAGAAAGTAATTTAAAGGTTTTCATATTAAATCTTTTGAGATTCTTAGTTTAAAAATACAGAGATTTGTAAAAAAAAAAAAAAAAAAACAAAAAAAAAAACAAAAGAATAAAAACCAAAGTCATAACCCACTTCACCCGAACCGGTAGTTCAAAACCAGATTCCAATTTATCTAATACAACATGTCTACGGATAAAAGATTACGGGTTGTTGCCTCCCGAGCCTACTATGACCCAATAAACCGGCACAAATTGGTCAATCACCTTCTTAAGTTACAAAAAAAGGAAGCTCAAGAAAACATGTCGATCTGCAATTGCGGGATGCCATGGAACGTGATATGATATGATATCTGATACCATACTAATATGCAACTCATGGTACGTGTCTACGTGAGATGACTTGCAAATTGCCATTCCGTGATGCCTTCATATATTATTATTCATACTTTATTTTTTATTATTTATTGGGATAAAAGATCATGGTTGGCAACCATCTATAATATTGTAATTAGGTTTTTTTCAAGTTTTGCTAGTATTTTCATATGACTTTTTTTGAAACTTTCTTATGATTTTAGACACAACAATAACTAGTTTCTTCTGTGCTATTCTCCATTATTTTCTGTTATAGAATTTTGCTTATAGACCTATAACAAAAGCTAGCAATTAAAATTACATCGGCATAAATGTTCTTCGCCGAAGTCATCACACTCGCAACTAGAAGGCCTATTGGCTTCACCTCCTTTCTTAACAAAGTCGTTTATGCACGTTTTGTTTCCGTCAGGACCGCATCCCCCGATAAATATATCCTTCCGGCCGCATTGGTTACCCATTGGAGTCAATCCAGCTTCCACGTCTATTATTTCATATCAACCATACAAAATCGTAAACTTGTAAGCACAAGAATCTGGTCACTGATAATTCAACAAATTTAAAGCACTACATGTTCTATAACATATTCCATGGAGAACGAATTTAGCAATAGGTAAAAGGTAAAGTGTAACTACTCAACAGAAACAGAAAATTGATGCCTTACCTTTGACATTGTTCATGATGAAGAACATGAGAATACAAGAAACCAAAAAAATACTAGCAGATCTCATGATTCTTGATGTGTGAGTTTTAATTTTCACTCTTTTGTGCCAAATTATTTTATGTGTATTGTATGAGATAATACAACCGTATATATATTAAGGCATATTCAACAAATGATTTCGTGATCAACGCGACTTGGAAAGTATGAATACGAAGACCAAATCCAAAATATTTAATGGCGAATTGACTAGTTTAGAAGGCAGTCTTCAATTTATTCTTCAAAGCTATATTGGTCAATAAATATATTAATGTTACCGTCTGAGATGGATTAGTTACTATAAAACATCAATTAATATCTTTAGTAATATAAGAGACTTTTTCCCTTGGTGATATTTTTTTTAAATTAGTGTTAAATTAATTCATCACAAAAAACAGTTGTACAAAGAATATAAGCTATGGTTTGGTTTTATAAATCAACCAAAGCGTTTTAAAAAACAGAGTATCCTTTTACTCTAGTCTCTAGAGACTGAAACAACTTCGACATTGTTTTGTCAAAGTGTATACCCCCTCCCCTCCCTTCCAATAAGCGTAGAGATTCTGTTACGCACAATATGAAATGTCAACCCAATTCTCGCATTATAAATTCAGATAAATAATGTCTACTAGTATATATTATATATAGTGTTCAATTTTTATTAGTATAAGATTTTGGAAAGGAGTTCAAAACCAAATCAATATAAATTTTGCTACTTGAATCTAAAGTGGATAATATCATATTTAATCGTTCGTCCTAGAATTGGACATGCCATTAGAAAGAAAAAAAAAACAATAAGTGGTATTTAGAGCCCAAAGAAGATGACACTCCTCGTCAAAGGATTCTGGACGTTCTGGTGTGGAAGATACCTTCAAAGTGAACTTGCTAATGGTGTTAGGTAACTTGTCTCGAAAGTTTTATAGCCAAAATGGAGTTAAGCGGCATGTCCCGCTGATAAAGACGGTGAACATGAGCTCACGAACATCTCATTCTGTGTAATAGAACTAATCAAAGCTAAAAAGAAAGCAGCTCTTAGAGTCAAGAGGAAGAGAGTTTTGCACAATACATGAGGGACTCGTACAAAAAGATGCGCAGGAGTAAAGAGTACAAAAGAGTCTCTGTATCATGCCTTGATCATCTTTCTTCATTCTTTTTTTATTTTGTAGAATAAACAATCAATCTTAGACTTCAATTGCATCTACATGACATTTTGAGCCTTGCCATATTTCAAGATACGCTAACATGATTAAGAAAATGGAAAAGATAGAAATGACTGTTAGTTTTTGTTGGGATGATCCAAATTCATAAGCGCTCTTCATGGTCTCATCAGACACAAAACAACATAGCCACAATAAACAGACCTAAAGTTAACTTAGACCCCCACGGAAAAAGTCTATACACTGACTCTGCCACCATAACTTGTCTACATCATCTCTCTTTTCTCTTAGTTTTGGAGCAGCACCATACAGACATAATCACAAACCATTACGACATAGACAAGAAAAAACCTAACTTACTAAAATCTGCACCAACGCGCTTCCAAGTTATGACTCGCCAGCCCCCTGTGGCTTGTACCCATGAGAACCTCGCGATTATCTTTTTCTGCGCTTCGTTTCCACCTGAAGACAACAATGCCACTGTTAATATCAGCCTCAAGCTTTTGAACACAAAACAGAACGAAAAGAGTTTACACATACGATGACTAAAGAGAGACACACGAACCTTGACATCATCAGCTGGAGACGCAGCAAACCCGTTCTGCGATTTCTTGACATCATCATCAGAACTGCATTCAGCACACACGAAGTGATCAAGCTTCTTTGCTTCTTCAGTCGTCATGCCCACACACGCAGGATGATACCTACAACATCAAATAATTCGTGGGAAAAAGATATTCAAAATCTCCTTTCTCGTTGAACCACAAGTAATGAAAGCTAATAAAAAGAGACAGGACATAACCCATTACCAGTCTTTGCAGCCTTCACACTGCACCATGAGATCGTCTGGATTATAAGGCATTTCACATTTACAGTACCTTCACCACCAAAAAAAAAACAACCCACAAAATAAGATAAAAAATCATGAAAAATTTCAACGTTTTTTCCGAACTGATTACTTTATCTTCTTACACAGCAACACGGTCAGGGGTGAATGCACCAGTAGCAGCCTTGTACTCGAATCTACAATAATAATCCTCAGCACCAACGTTCTCAAGCCTGGTGTAGTTCTTGAAGGTGTGAACGATGCATTTCCCCTCGATGGTGTGTGCGCTCTGAACATCAAAATGGTCAGACAAGAAAAGTTCTTTGGCTCCATGGAACTGTCTCCTACCACCAAGGGACTCCTCAGGGCGGTAATACCACCGACAGTGCACCTTCACGTTGTTCCTAGCATCCGCTTCGATCTTCTCAACGCGGGCCACGTACGGTGGCTTACCAGCATCTGACGGACGCATCAGCACACAATCTCCAGCTGCAGATGAAAACCTCAAAGATTATTACTTCATAGCTCATCATCATGCCCAAACTCTACTAAATTCTTCAAAGAGACCAAAAAAAGTAAGTAAATTTACATAAAACAAGCCCAACTCAAAACAAATCACTGATATACATCTCTGTTTCGGAACAAGAGAGGTACAAAAGATCACAACTTTGCAACATTGAATAGACCAAAGTGAAGCTACAAAGGACATTTAACAACTACACACCAATAAGACTAGGAAACAATGATGAAACTATTTAAAAAAAAAAAAAAACAGAACTAAGCACACATTTTTGCGTCAACAAACAACCATAACGAGGTACAATGCGGATGATAGAGATGTAGTAAAACGAAATATAGTAACAAGCCAAACAAAAAAAAAAAAGTAAGTAAATTTACATGAAACAAAGCCCAAAATCAAAACAATTAACTGATAAAGATCACATTTTTTGCGCCATTGAACAAATCAAAGTGTATGTAGCTAACACACACACATCGAGCAAACAAACCCCTTCGTTTTTAAGCATATAATCAACCGCTAAAATGGAAATAAATTAAAATATAAAAAAACAAGCACGAGAATGTATAATTATTCTAACGAGAGAAGATAAGAGAGTGACCTCTGACGAGTTTGTTGGTGCCTTTGATGGTGTAAGAGTCGAGCTCCTTCCTCCCAGTTTTGATTTTCGAGGGGACACCAGGTCGGGTTTTCGCCATGGAAGCCTAAACAAGGTAGGTTTTTGATTTGGTCTTGAAATGTACAGAGATTGAAGATCCAAGGATGTGTAGATCCGATGAGAAGAGGAAGAAGGAAAAGAGAGTAAATCTGGAACCCTAGATTCTCTTCTGGTGAAGAGGAAGAAGAAGATGAGTCATTTTTGCAATTTGGGACTTTTACTATTTGTCAAGCCCAATTTATTATTTTGTCCCTTTTTTTGTCAAAACTATTTGTACATCATTTTTTGTAACAAAATTTGGAATTATGTTTACTTTTTTTCTTTAAACAGGAATTGATTTGTAACGTGTGTAGTTAATTTGGATTTAGCGTCGAATCAATTAATGTAAAACTAATCAAAAAAATTTCATATATTATGATATGTGTTATTTTCAGCTATTTCCGTTTGCCAACGTGTTGCTTCTCAGCATTTGCACATTCCTAGTGGATTGAGAATCAGAAGATCATCACCTCATTACTATAAAGTTCCTTAACTAACTTGCCTACAAGACGAGAAAGTGATCACTATTAAAAACACATGTCAGTAAGTATATGATCATTTCATCCACAATATTTTACTTCTTGAAGAAAAAGGGATCATATAGTTTTCCGTTATCTGCTGATTCTACAATAGTACCAGAGAAAATTGCAAATTTTGGTGGAGATAACAGTGAATTAGCTACTCTAGAGACGTTAAGAGAACTCCCGGCATCCTCGGCAACGAGAATAACCTCACTTTCCAGAGAGTCACGTCGATGGTAGAGAACGGCTACCAAAGTTGAAGGATTTCAAAAATCAAACTAGCGGAATATGCCGGATTTAGTGGACGGGCGAAGCTAGAATTGTAATAATTTAATTTTGATATTTTATTCAAAACAAACTTGTAAACGTATCTGATTTCCGATTTATCGGACAGATTTCATTTATAATACTTAAAAAAAATGTTTTATGAAAAAAAAAAATACAATTGTACCAGAGATACGTTTCTCCTCATGTCCTGGTCCGATCTTCCGCTTGATCTCTTGAATTTGGTTTTCAAACGCCTCAGCTTTGCTGATTTCCAACGAGGTAAATCTGTATGCTCTTCATGGCTCTCCTTTTCAAGACAATGTGTGCCTAAAAATCACTTCCCTTGGGTGCTTCTCTTCCCCGAAAATAACCAAACCAATTCTTGCATGTTGTTCAACCCCGAGGAAAAAGACAAACTCTACAAAAGTCAAGATCTTGGTTTGGAGTTTCCAAATAGCTCGTGTATTAAAACCTATGGAAGTTGGCTCTTGATGCAAAATCTCCAGCTAAATCTCTACATTGTGAATCTCTTTACCGGCGAGAGGATCAATCTACCTCCTGTGGAATCACAGCTTGGGATGACAAAGGTGGAGCGTGTCTTGTACAATGAGTTTTGCATTAAAAGTAACAACGTATATGAGTACAACCTTATGGACGTACGATCTCCTGTGTTTTGGATTGACGAGAAAACAAAAGATCATGTAGTTTCATGGGTACTTAGTAACTTTTTTGTGGTCTATTCTAAGACAGGAGATAACTCGTGGAATCAAATTCCCCAATCTTCAGGTTGTCTTGACATGGTTTACAAGGATCACAAGCTTTACTTGTCAACTTACTCTGGAAAAGTCAAAATCTTCGATTTTTCTGGAGAGATTCCACAACAAATTGTTATTGAGGAAAAACATATTGTACCTCCTCTCGTGATTCTTAAACCAATTGGTGGTTTCAGAGATGATTATTGGTCGAGAATTGTTGCTACAAAAATTGTAGTCACAGTAACAGGAGATGTCCTCAAGGTTGTAAAAAAGTGGACACCACGGTATAGAAGCTGGTCCTTCCTTCTCTACAAGGTTTATTCATTAGGCTTTAAACAACATGAACAAGTTTATTCCTTGGGCGACGAGGCAATTCTTTTGGATCTAGGTATCACTGTGCTCGCCAATGACAGTGATGGAATCCGTAGAAATTCCATCTATTTCAGTGATTGCAGTAACGCAAATAATGTCTTTCTCTTCAGTTTCAAGACACAGAAGATGGAGAAACTACACAAAGTTGATTACTTGTCTGTTCAACTCTCTAGTAGTCGATGGTTCTTACCAAGTTTCACTAGGACATGATTGATATCAACTATGTTTTCCTCTTCAAGATGTTCTTATTAATGATACGGTTACATTTTAGCTTTTTTATAGTCAAGAGTTGTATAACCCAAGGTTTTTTTTTGTTGGTTATAACCCAAGGTTAAACTACAAGATATCTTCGATCAAAAAAAAAGAAAAAAAACTACAAGATATCAAACGTGTTCAAAGTGATATGTGGGACTTACAAGAAGTTTCTCTTTTGTGGAATTTTACAGGTGTAAAGTAAAGAAAAAAAAACTCTTTTTGAAAGTAGAGTAAAATTAGAATTAGTCCATCATAAATTAATAAATTATTCATCATTATAATATTGAAGATTGTTTTAGCAAAAATTACCTTCATTAATCTGGTAGTTTCATGTAAATTAAAAGTGCATCATGAAACTAACCCATGATCATGGAGAAAAATAGGTACACTAAACATAGATGTAAATTAGCATTTTCTTAATTTATATGACATATAAGCAAACACGAATATTTGCCCAAATCCACACATCGTACTAACAGCAAAAGTAACAAGTTAAAAAAAAAAAAAGTGGACCCTTCAGACTGCTAAGGGGGTTTGACAAATCGACACTCTCAAAAGCTTATTATAATTTTAAAAAGTCAATGAACTTTCTTAATGAAAAGATTACGGAAGCCAAATAAACCATTAGGATTACTAACATCGGCGATGTTATTGTCACTCCCAATGTTACTATCTCCACTCTCGTCGTTTCTGCAGCTTAACCGGCTCCGATAACCGATGCACATAGGCAAGTTCAAGTTTATCACTTTATTGCTCTCAATTACAGTTTTACCCCTACGCGCCTCGGGAATTTCCCTTCTACCGACAGCCCGACCCACCCGCTCGGATATCGTTTTCCCGGTCGGAGCTCCACTTCCGCGTCGGACTTGCCAGACCGGACTGTTCCGACCAAGATGCACGCCGTTACGACCGGGACTGCTCGGACATTTCCTAGACTTCGATTCGCCGGTGGAATTGCTCCGGGAACAAGGCGCGCTGCTGACTTTCCGGGTCGTCGGAGCTCCAAAAGACGTTCTGGGTCGGATCCCGTTGTTACCAGCTGATCTGCTTCTTGAAAACGGCCAAATGTTGATATTCAGCTCCGCTCCTGAGCCCGTACCCGGACCCGACCCGCTTTTCTTCTTCTCCTTCTTTTTATTCTCTTTCCGCTTCTCTTTCTTCCCGGTCGGTTTAATTTCGCTCTTCTTGAATATATCTCTCCACCGCTTCGAACCCGTTGTTTCCCGGGTCAACTCGGATCCTAAACCGGGTTCAGGTTCGGTTTTTTGCTCTGTGATCAAAGTATCGGACGAAGGAGATGGATCCGGGGCGCATTCCGAGGCACTCGGGTCGGGTTTGATGGATAGAAGGTGAAGAGGAAGAAGAACGCCGTCGTGAAAAAGCTCGTCGGCGGTAAGAAGATCGGATTCGGTTTGACGAAATGAAGAGTTCGTTAGACGCCAGAACTCGAATTCCGGTGAGTTAGAGTCGCAGCTGCTCCTACGTCGTTGGCTACCACACGGGGAGAGAATCTCCGGTGGTGGTTTACTTCGTATGCTCGTTGGACTATCCATATTGCAGCAAGAGAGAGAGAGAGAGAGAGATTGAAGATAATAAATGGAATGTTAATGAAATGAGATGTTATTACATAGAGTTACATAGGGAGAAGATGAGCAGGTGCAATGTAAGTGTGACCTTAAATTATGCAGATTACATAAATGACGGAAATGTATTTCACTTATTTTTAGTGCTTTTTTATAAAAAACTAGTGATATTCTTCTGCGGATTTATGTCAGATTCTTAATTAAATTTATAATTTATTATATGGTCTTAGTAAAGAAAATATGTTAAAATATGTAAAATCAAAATATGTAAAAATGACATTTTCGATCTTTTGATAGTGGTTTCATCGTAGTATATTATTTTGTTTGAAGTATTTTAATTCAAAGTAGAATAGCATAGGTAGTTGTTACTAATCGGTTAATAAAAATAGAATAAAATCGATAGTCGTAAAAAGTTAATTTAGTTGGAATCTTAAATACTCATGTCATAGCGAGTTTTCTTTCAAGAAATGTTTGAAGGTGTTAAACCTAAGAAAGTTGATTAACATGTAAAAGCACCACCGAGAAAGGAAATGATGCATAAGAAAACTACTACTTTAAAAGTAAGCAATCATTAACTTGTAAAAATAAGAAACCGTGAACCTTCCCATTAATCAACAACATATCAAACCCAATATCTCACCCTTTCTTAACATTTCGGGCTTGCCAAAATTGTTGTAGCCTAGTCGAATATCTCTACACCGATTTGTCTTCAACTCCGAAAGCAATGTGGAATTCGACAATGATTGAATTGGGAAAAGTAAAGGGATTATCGTCCAACTCTCACTGCCTATACATATACAATGAAACTAAGAAAGCGAGAACTAAAGAAGCATTCAATAGGAGATAGTGGGATGAGTGAGATTTCGATTAATTATATGAACGATTACGTCGATTGCGTTAAAGAAGGAGAATTGTAGAGGTTATATTCTCCACACAACATCAAATACAAAGAAATCTTATAAACCGGTGTTTTGAAATCCGACCGGACGAATCGATGATTTACGGTCACTTGATCATTGGATCAACTGCAGATGAATCGCGGATTAATAAATGAATTAGTTTTATTATATAATAATATATTAGCTATGAAAACAAATATATATAAAAACTAAAGTTAAGTATTTTAAGTGTACATACAAAATATTAAGAAATAGTTTAGATTATTTTAAAAATTGTAACATAAGAGTTATGACATCTAAAAATCAAGACATAAAATTAAACTTCCAATCCAAAATAAACCAAAATTAAAACATCATTGTAATAAATTGTCAATAACAAAATAAACTAACACCAGATCACATCAACTAATTTTGGTTTTCTAAATTTTAAAACTTACTAACAAAATTTTCTAAATTTGTCACTTCATCATCTTTGGGATATTCTTCAGAAGAGCATTCTCTAATTTATTATAATCAAGCTCGCCGTTTTCTTCTTCAATAATCCAAAACTCTATTTTGCAATTCACATGATCATATGATTTTATTCTTTTGATCTGTAAATTAAAAATTTAATGATTTGTTATAAACTAAGTTAAATAAAAACAATTTATTCACCTTTCTTGCAAACGTAAATTGTAGTGTAGAGGAATAATAAGCCTCATCGTGCTTTAGTCTGTTTTACGACGCGGCTCAAGCACAATCATGATTCACCTTTCTTGCAAATGTAAATTATAGTGTAGAAGAAGAGGAAGGCCAATAAAACTGAAATTTTTAATTTTAATTAGAAATTTAGAATATAAAAATAATTTTAAAACATAAATTGAACTAAAATAGTAAAATAAAATTATTTATTGGTTCAACCTGTGCTGCAACATGTATTGTGTTTTAGTGAGTTTTGTGTGTGTTTATGGGGTTTCACAAAACTCAAATCCGATTTATATTGGGTCACCGGATTTATCGGTTTAACTACGGTCGGATCGATTCAAAACACTCCTATAAACGTTTGGACCTGTATGAAGGAAAGTTTAAAACCCCAATTTATTTCACAATTAATACCAAAATTCATTAAATTTAAATTGAAAAATATTTTAATTATTTAAAAAAAAATGCCACATGGCATTTTTTCCCCCAAGGAGATAAAAAAGCCTACTTTATTAGTATAGATTCCAAATAAATAAAAAAATTCGTATCATTAAAATATTAAAAAATTCCAGATAAATAAAAAATTTCGCATCATTAAAATATAATTTTGGAAGCGAAAATGTAAATATTAGTATAATCCACCATTTAATCTTTGTGTATCATTCTTGAAACCAACAAAATTGTGAGTTTTGGTTGTATCATTCTTGAAACCAAACAAAATTTGAGTTTTGGTTGTTTGTAGAAGTTTCAGACAGTCATTCCGCATTTGTTTATGAATATGGGTGTATTTATTAACTTGTTATGAGAATAAAACAAACCTTTTCAAATGTTTCCTTTGCGCTAGATAACCATGTAAGTAATTAGTCCAATTGGGATAATTGTCATTTTAACTGTATAGTTTATATTTTGTATGTTTAATAATATGATATCACATGATGGATTGTTGTGTGTATAATCTTGTTACTGTGAGAATTGATTGTGTGTATCAAAGAAATTGTCACACATATTACCACCTTTCTCCTTTTTCTATTAATTTTTCTTTGCAACACATTGTTTTTGATTTCTCTGGTGAAATGCTGCCCCCTATTAACATCTTCTTATGTTTTTTCTCCATCTATATACGACCCAACTCATTAACTCACCTCACTTAACATGATTTTAAGCAAATATAAATATATGAATCACTTCTATATTTCAAGACACATGCTAACCAAATTATAAGTTTCAATTTCTTAGGCCAGATTCTTAATCAAGATCCAGCTCATGATAAGACTGATCGTTTCGTGAACCAAACTAATTATATACTTAAGAAAATACGATACATTTGGTATTGTTGCTCTTTCATTTGTTTTTTTTTAAAAAGGCTTACCTCTTTCATTTGTTAAGTAACGATATCCTTCGTATTGCATTTTTCGCTTCTCCTATATCGTTTTTTCTTCAGTTTAATCTAAACATGCACATGTATGTGGAAGTCCGGAAAGCATAAAATGAGATGGTGAATATAAATCCCACTCGAATTTATTCCTTGACCCCTCTGAACTTGATTTTTTTCGCTTCTTGGTTAATGTTGTTTCCCTTGAAAATAGCATACGAAAGTTTTTTTTTTTTGAACACAGCATACGAAAGTTCAACTTATGGATATAAAAGAATAAAAATTGTAAACCGAAGTTGACCATTTCATATTTAAAATCTTCTGCAACTATCATTACCCTGAACCCACAAGTCATTTTCATAACATTTTCGTTTTTTCCTTGATTCTCACATAACAACATTTATTAGATTTTTCTTGAAATAATGTCATTGTGTTGT
Organism: Brassica nigra; assembly: GCA_016432835.1. Lineage (NCBI taxonomy): Eukaryota > Viridiplantae > Streptophyta > Magnoliopsida > Brassicales > Brassicaceae > Brassica > Brassica nigra. The sequence continues at coordinate 4,742,068 of CM028247.1, read as the reverse complement.
TTGTAATATCAAAAGTTACAAATGTTCAAAATTTTAACTATTTATCATTCATCATGTGATTTTCAATCATTACTTTTTGACTAAAATACTTTGAGGAACAAACCACATTCCTCGACCGCATTTCATGGAAATTTATCTGATAAATCGAAATATATATATTTTTAAAAAATGTCACAAAGTTTCATCCAGAAAAAAAAAAGTAAACGAGTAAACAAATGTTTTTTTTTCTACAGAAGGTTTGCTATTAAATAAGAGAATAGTTACAAGAGAATGGCTCAGATATACTGTAAATCAAAACACCACATTTACTTAAAAGCATAACATAAAAGAAGTCATAGGAAGATGAAGAAGTTATAACTGCATGGAAGGAATGAAAGTCATAACTTAGCTAAATGGAGAAGTAAGCGTGTGTTATCTAAATTCCTCGTCGCTTTTGGTTTCACCTCACGCGTATCAGCGAGAAGCTTCTTCCTTTTCTCTTTCTTCCTCTCCATCTATGGCACCGCTCGTAGAAAGTCCAGCTTCCCTTCCACGCCCTCCTTCATATCCACCATATTCGAATTTGAAGGTTGCTCTCCCGTTAAATTCTCCAGATCCGCCGGTTCCTCCAGATCCGCCGGTTCCTCCTGATCCTTCGCCTGATTCTCTATTTTTCACAGACTTCCTTCCATTATACGATCTAATGGCTACAGTTACCTTTCCCCATAATTTCTCAGATCCAAAGCTGTGTTTAATGATTTCATATGAACTGGTTTCGTTGGATCCGAGTTTTTCTAAGGTAGTCCTGACTGTATCGGTTGCATTTAGCTATGCTGCCTTTGTTGGTACCTATGTGGTCTATGGGTGGTCTTTTACTGTAGTATGCAGGTGTTGTCCATTTACTGCAGTATGCAGATATTATCCTTTTACTGCAGTATGCAGGCTTACTTCCACCTTTACTCTAATGCTTTTGCAATGATATAGCATTCTCTCCTCTTGTGGCAGTTTGGAATGAAAGTTCTTAAATTATGTATCCTTCCAGCAAATCTGGTTTGTTTGGGTAGTAATTGCCCTTCTTTCTTCTTGGAGTGTTTCTTCCTCCCACATCCATCACTTGTTATTAGTAAAATTATTATAGGGAGCATTGTTTTGAAGATGGTTCTGTTTGAAGTAGAAGCGAAGGTGTTTATCGTCTCTCGTTTAGATGGTGTCAACTGTCTGACCTCTTTGACCAGGGAGGTTTTCATCCCTCCCCTTTATTGTTTTGAACAGGAATGTCAAGTTGAAGAAGTGTTCTTGTTTGAGTGCCCTCTTTCGGAGACAACAGTGGTTGAACTTGTGATATCACCTCTATCTTTAATTATTTGAGTACTTGTTATTTAAGTTTCTCTTTTGCTTATCGAGTATATTGGTCTATGCTTTGGTTTGTTTGGTTCCTTGTAGCCTTATTGTATCCTCCATTGAAAGAGTTAGATTCTTTAAGTTTCAATAAAAGTGGTTTGATCAGAAAAATGAAGAAGTTTTTGAATAATAAATTCTAGTGAGATCGACCACAATAAGGAGGAAACAAATGTTTGTATATTTGTTTTTCTCTCCGAGTGACCGAAATTGTGAATCTAATTAGTTCATGAAAGAAACTAGCACATTATTTATTTTCCCAAAAAATTATATTAAGAGACAATATCTAACAAATTCTAAGAATTCTATATGGGTTCAAATTTACATGTGCATCAATAAATTTTTTAAAATTAATTTTAAAATTCAGTATACAAAAATACCAAATTATAATATACAAAATTGCTGGAAGGAGAGGAAAATAAGTTATAGGAAAGATTTTGTTGGTTCGTTTGTGTGTTGGAAACAGACTTAAATAATGTGAGGCCATGTGATAGATAACATTATCTCACACTCATTTAGTAACGTGGGGTCTTTGATTATGAAATATCATAAATACCCGTAACCCTCTTTCTCTCTATCTATCTCATCTGCACGCAACTTCGACTTTACATAGATTTGGTATCTGAGGGTTTCCCGTTTCCCCATCCGTGCACTGCCACCATGTTACGACTACTTACTAGCTAGCTATCTTTTCAAAGATTGTCGCACACTTTTCTCTCTTTTTCTTTTTAATCAGAGCTTCATAACTAATGACATTTTCTTATAACCAAAATATATTGTTCCCCACTTTTTTTTTGAAATATATACAATACATTTTCACTTGACCAAAAAAAAAAATACAATACATTTTTATATGGATAACTGATAGATTGGAACTAACATTTGATAATACATGGGCCATAGTTACAGAGGGAGAAGCCTTTTTGTAGGTCCATCACGCCGCCATGTTCATAGTTTTTTTTGTTTAATTTTATTGTCAACGAGTTGTATCTTTCAAGCTAATCACACATCCAAAGGTGTTTGAATGTTATTTTGGGTATATGTTATTGGCCATTTTATACGCCGTTATATGTACACAAATATATAAGTTATAACTAATACAGAAAGCAGAAATAAAAACAGCTCAAAAATTTATGTATTTGCATGTGGATTTTATCTAGTTTATTGTCAACGAGTTGTATTTTTCAAGTTGATCACAAATCAAAAGATACAGTATGCATGTTATTTTGGCTATATGTTAATGGCCATTTTATATTCCGTCATCTGAACAAAATGCTTTTATTACTCGATCATGGCTATGGCTAATCGAGGAGAAAAAAAAAACAGCTCAATAAAACATGTATTTGCATATGTTATTCGTCTATAACTAATATTCATCTTAAAATTTTCACTATACCATCGATTGTTTTGCAATAGTAAAACTAACACAACAGTATTAATTAAGAACGTCTAAGAGGCAATCACATGGTTAGGTTTTATAAAGATACAAAAAGACAGGACAAAGTGAAAGACAATATTTGTAAACCGACCTATTATGCTTCTTTTATGTATCATGTAATTTCTCGCACAAAAAACAAGTGAATATGAAGCAGTTGTGGCATACAATCATAGATCAAATAGAGTTGGCCTTTGCGTCTACAGTAGCCAAGAAGCCGAGCTAAGTTAGGATGTCTAAGTTGGCAGATAGTGGTGATCTTGGCGATAACTCTATTATTCCTTGTCTTGAATCATGAGAAACTTTCTTCATCACGATCACGATGTCTAGGTTAGACAACATTAACGTACCTTTGTAAGATTTTCCAAACCCTCTTCGCTAAGAAGCTCACTGTACTTGAAACCTTTTGTGGCAATGTAGAGATCCTTGTAAGCGAACCTATATGGACCAAACTGAGTCCCAGTCATAAGAACTTCTTAATTCTCAAGAAAATCATGTAAGAGTATTGTTGATATATAATCAATAAGAAGTCCTAAAAGACAATATGGATATATGTCTAATGCATACCCATTGAGCTTGAAGGTCCAACCAAGAATATTAACTGTGAGATGAAAGAACAGATCCGGGGGATGAAGTGAAGCCAACGTAAGTCCGCTCCATGAGATAAGGCGATAAGTTAGAGAAAGCAATGAGTATTTTTTGCTAAAAGGTAAATATTAAATAAATGAAACTTAGATTTACAAGTAGAATAGATGTAGAGTTTTTTTTTTCCATCTTGGCCAAATAAAGGGAAAAAACAAGATGGCAAATGAAATATTTGTCTTAGTGAGTTGCTGATGGTCATGACTTCCTCCATAGCTTTGCCTTTCACCCATTCAGTGGCTGTAAACATTAAAACCATATCAACATTACAAAACTGCTATAATAAGACAACTGTTCCAAACGACAACGTAAAACGTACCAAGAGAAGAAGCCGCGATCAGTTCCATATTTCAAAATATTTAAGACTACATAAGCTTGGACACGAGGAAATACTATTGGGCTTTAGATTGATATAATGGGCCTTGTGAACAAAATCTCTTGTATTTTTTTCGCATTTACATCAGCTTCCTCGTAAACAAAAGAAACGAACAAAAGTACAAACCGTAATAAAACTTTGTCTCAGACGCCTATCACACTCAATCTAGTCAGTCACTTCGATCGAGAACTTTAAACCGTCCGATTCGTTTCAAAATATGTCAAGAATCTCGACGATCGGACGGTTGCAAAGAGGACACGAGCCCCGGTTCAGCCACAGCTCTCTGGAGCAAACTCTGCAGAAAGTGTGTCCACACGGGATAAACGCCGCGCCTTTCTTTCTTCCCATACACACGCAGCACACCGTATCATTCCCCGTTAATGCCGTCGATATCTCCGTCTCTCTTCCGTCATCAACGGCTCTCTCCGCCGTCTCGTCAAGCAATCTCATCAACGACACTCTCGTCGGCGTCATGTCAACCTCCGTTGGATGATATCTCTCAGCCTCTAACGCAGTCGCAAGATTCATACCCGAGCTCGATCGGATGCCCGACCCGGGTGAGAATCGGGTTTCGCTCTGTTCTTCGAGTTCGTCTTCGCTCGAGCTTGTTGGACTGTGAAGAGCAGTATTGTTGGGCTGATGGAGACGCCTAATGGGCCCACAGCATCCGATGCATTTGAATCTCAACCGTTCTTTAAGAGTCCGCTTCCTCCTCGTGCGATCCACACCGCTCATCTGGCGTCGGAGCAAGTCAAGAAACGTCGTCGTGCGGTGCGTCTCCGTCGTCGTCGTCGTCGTCTGACTCGTTCCGGGTTCGACGAGTTCACTCATTATCTCGACTCGGTTGTAACAAACTATAAAGAAGCTCTCTGATGGTGAAACAGAATCACACTATGGGGATGGGAGAGAGATTGTTGAGATCTTTGGGTCTCGCGGGGGATTGTGATGATTATAAAGGCTTTTCGGAGCTTCTTCTTTTACTTTCATTTTTTCTTTAAACGAATTATATATCTTTTTGGGTCAAAGTTGTTTCCGAATATATTTGTATTTTAAACATTTTTAATAATTAGGGGAATCACCCTCAAATAAAATAAAAGTTCTCCAATAGAGGAATCAAATACCATAGAATTTAAAACTAGCATAAAGTTGAGTTTTGTTTACAGAAACTAATCTATGTGCACTATTCCAAACATTCTGTTTCTGTATTAGCAATTTTAAACATATTTTCTATATTATTTTATACTAAGAAATTTTTTTTTGGCAAAGAGACTAATTAGTGAATGATCACTAGACAAAGCCGTACGCTGTGGTCACTGTTTTTATTTTTGTTTTCTTTTTAAAATAAAACTGTAATGTTAGTTCTTCTGAATACAAACAAAAAAATCCTACTGGAAGGGAAAGGAATATCATTTTACGATAAAGTTAATGCTGTTTCTGTAACTGTACGTCTTATTTTTTATTTTAAACAAAAAAGTTTAAAGAGTCTTGAATAAAAACAAAATCAAAGAATAATTACCATTTGATTATTCATTTATAAAAGATATCCTCCATCAGATTTCAAAGTTTCAAACGCAATTAAAGAAATCATTAATCGGACAAAGATAATAAAATTCAAAACTAAACAAACGCTAAAATCTGAAATATAAAGGCGGATGATATCAAATTTTAATAACAACCGGACCGATGAAATCTCAAATACCGTTTCATATCAGTAATATGAACCGATGGTTTAAAAAACAAAATCATTTTCTGGCGGAAAAAAAACATTTGAAAACAGAAAAAGAAAAAGGAAAAAAGAGAAGTAAATTATAAAGAAGGGGCGCGTGATTCAAAGCATTTCCCACGTGAGATGTCCCCATATACGACGTCGTCTTCTCGCTACACTTTCCCCCAACAAAAACCAATAAAGGGAAGAGAGAGATGGTAACGCTAATACCAAAGAGCTTTTTGAGGGTATGATACATTCAATGATTTTGTAAACCATTTGGATACAACAATTAATCTTTTTTATTTTTTTGCTACCTGATTTAGTTTGTAATGTTTCTCTTGATGCAGTCTACAATACTTTCACAATGAGCCTCCTCAGGAACAACACGGCCTGACTCTTCTTTACAAATCTGCTTCATCGTCTCTTATGTTCACAACACACATCGTATAAATTATCTGCCCTCCCAACATAAACACAACGTTAGAGAATCTTAAAAAGCAACACCAAAGTAAGGCTGATTAAAATCTTATACATATATAGAACACAGTCCATTATAGAATTGCAGCAGACTAATTGCACTGACTGGAAGATCTTGAAGAGGTAGAAAAGTTACCTATTACTGGTCTTCGAGTATTGGGATTATCATAAGTCTCAAATGCATGACTCTCCACACATTCCGAAAAGTGATCTGCATCGGTTAACAAGCGTTGATGATCATCTCTATGAATAAACATGAAAAAGAAAGCCGTCATGAAGTAGTAAAAGGCTGCTATATGCTGGGCTAGAAAACGATCAAACCACCATGAGTTTCCACCCAGTTCCTGTGGGCAGAGACATGGAACTCGTGGAGATGGGAGAAAAGTTTGGTTCTTAATTACTTCCATGATGAGTAAGGGGTGCATCTCACTCCAGCTCTCAGCAAAATGGACTTTCAAATAGTCTGCTCTCCTCCACCAACCAAAGGTCTCGTACATGTGTAGCACTGACTGACATAAAAGCTGCATGGAGCAATACAGAAACTATTGATAAACAAGAAAAAAAAAACTGTGATGTAGTGGTTACGCTTCTAATGAGATAAGAACGCCACCGTAGCTGCCATCTCCGTCAAGGAACTCAATATTCAAAGAGCGTCTCAGAGAGCGGAGAATTCACAAGAAAGAAAAGTAACTGTTGAATCTCTCCATTACTTCTCACGCTTTCCCATCGTCATCGACCGGAGAATAATGTCAAATACTCTGTTTATGATCTGGGCAGATAATAACTTATGGGCTGAGGCCCAAGTACCTGCCACCACCGATCACCAATGGATCTATTTTAAATAGGGTTGCAGATTTGATTATTTCATATGAAGAATGAGTGCGGATCATCGTAACGAATATCCACAAATTTAAATATTCGGATTATCTAAAGTTAAATAATTATCTAGAGAATTATTATAAATATTAGATAATATATATTAATTAGTAAATTTATTGTTTGATGCTATATAATTTTATTTTTAAAAAATAAAATTCTACTTTAAAAATATTATATTATATTTTCTCAGTCACAGATGATCTTTATATTTAAATAGAATAGTTTTAAGAACATATTTTTTTATACAAACTTTATAAATCAGCAGCAGACGGATTAAGTTAACCAGTAGTCTATTTTGTGTCTCTATTTTTATTTTAAAACAAAATTAATAATAAGTTTCAGAAAAATCACTAAATACTATTTATATTCGTATATTGTAACATAACTTTGCATATATTATCTATAAACACAGATATACACACGTTTGGGTCAACGAACATATCATGGCTGATTAGTTATTAGCTGGGCGATTGTTTAGGCTAGTTCAGCTCAATTTTTTTATTATTACAAACTTGCTTTTATTTATTTATTTATTTATTTATTGAGGTTGGATATGAATTATGCCACCGAACAGTATTATGTCGCTGTTTTACTTAACACATTTCAACTCTCACGAAAAAAAAAATTATTGTCTTCTGGAAAAAAAAAACAAGCCTAATGACCAATCCATATAATATTACGCTGTACGTGGTTTGCAAGAGTAATGAGGAACTGAAACCACAAATAGCACTTAGCAAAGTTAGACACTCTAGGAATTGTTTCAAGAACAAAGAACCTTGCATAGGTACAGTCACGGTACAATGTGTCTAGTATCTTAAGCTTGATGACCCTTTACTCCAGAACTAATTAAAGAACTCATATTTGGCTCTTCAATTCGTTCTATCTTTACCAGGAAAATGTCTCGAGGTTCAAAGGATTGGTCCACCACAACTTTCACTTGATATTTGGCTCCTCAAATCGTTGCTTGAACTCGATAAATGTCCCTGAACCTTTCAAAGACAAATAAATCAAAAACACTTCATCCATACTGTTTTTAGCCAGACAATTGAGAAACATTCAAGTCTAAGTTAAGTTAATCTCAAATAAATTTAATTAAAAACTGACGGGTCTTCAAAATATAAAATTCATATCTCATGTCTCTCTTTTCTCTGTTAACTTATATTTTTGACAATTTCTTTTTGTTGTCAGCCAATTTAATTTTTTTTTTTTTACCAATTCAGCTAGAAACTAGTCGCCAACTGAAAAGTCATACAGAGTCAAAACCGGACAGTAGTCACCTAATAAATAAATTGTTACCTCATATTATTGACACCATAATGACCATTATAATTTATAGACTACTCCACTCCACTAACCCCCTTTTTAATCATTATTTTAGATATTAAACCGAAGTTAAAAAGAAAATAACACCCTTTCCAACAACTATCAGCCGAAGATTATGAAACCACATAATATCTAAAAAATTAATAAAATAAAAATACAAATCCCTATGTTAATGCGTGTGTTTTAAATTTAAACATATACTACATAAACACTTGTAGTATTTAAACATACCACAGGGTGACTTACAAAACCAGAAAACGCGACTTTTATGTTCTGCCTTTTTCCCCTCTTACTTTGATTTGACCCTTAAAAAAAATCTCCGAAAGTACCCTTCCATGGAGAACGGATCATCGGTTCAAGGATCTCGAGAACATCTACTCCAGGTGGAGTCGCGACCGAGCGCGATCACGATCAACAACAAACCGTCGGAGTTTCAAGCGTCACGGTTCACCTTCCTGAGCATCGTGCTCTGGTTCGACCAGTCCAACCGTGGCACAGCTCTGATCTCGTGGTCCGTTTTCTTCCTTCTAGTCGTCGGCGCTCCGCTGATCTCCCACTTCGTCCTCGTCTGCTCCGACTGCGATTTCCACCACCGGCGACCCTACGACGCCGTGGTACAGCTGTCGCTTTCGCTTTTCGCGGGAATCTCGTTCGCTAGTCTCTCCTATTGGTCGAGGAAGTTTGGGATGCGAAGGTTTCTGTTTCTTGATAAGCTATGGGATGTTAGCGACAAGGTTAGGATCGAGTATGAAGCTGAAATTCAGGTTTGAATCTCCGCTAATTCATCATTTTTGTTTATTTGTTTATTTTTAATCTATCAAAGAGACCCCGAAGCTTTACCAAATGATGTATATTAATTTTTTATGTCCAGTCTCGTTTTTAAATTGGAAACTATAGTAAACGCCATAATAGTAAACAATCATATATGAGACTGCAACTAGAATGGAATCAGTTTATATAGAATATTCGATGGAACTCCATACAATATTTGCTAGTTACAGTATAAAACATTAAAAACAAGTTCATATACTTCATTTTTCAAATGAACAAAATATGAATCATATTTTATATATTTCGTATTTCTTAAACAAGGTAAGGAAATTTACTATTCTGTTAATAATTTCAGTTTTTATTTCATGTTATTCTTTTTTCATTTTACTCATTTTATCCAATAAAATATTGTCAAGAATAACTAATTACAACTTTTACTATTAAATAAAATAACTGAAGAGGAAACAATCTTTACTTTTATCAGTTTATGTTATGACATAGCAATTCTTTATTTCTGCCGACAGTTTTCTTTTGATAGTCTTTTTGTTGAAGCGTTACGCTTCATTTTCTGCTTTTCTGTTTTATTATTAATAAAAACTAATTTTGGCAAAACAAAAAATAAATCCGACCTGCCGGAATCGAACCAGCGACCTAAAGATATGCTGTCACAGACTACAGTCTTCCGCTCTACCAACTGAGCTAAGGTCGGACGTTGTTTTGTCTCTGTTTTACACTTATTAATTCTCTCCTCTGTTTCTTCGTGATACAGCGATCAACGAAACGCCTAATGATCTTCGTCCTCCCATCACTCACACTCGAAGCCATCTACAGAATCTGGTGGTACATCTCTGGCTCCAACCAGATCCCTTACTTCGTCAACCCTGTTCTAAGCAACGTCCTCGCCTGCACTCTCCAGCTCTCTTCTTGGCTTTACCGCAACGCCATCTTCATCACCGTCTGCATCCTCTACCAGATCACATGCCATCTCCAGACTCTTCGTCTCAACGACTTCGCACGCTGCTTCTCCTCTGAGATCGCTGACGTCGGCGTAGCTCTCGCCGAGCATCAAAAGATCCGTCGTAACTTGAGGATCGTTAGTCATCGGTTCAGGAGATTCATTCTCTCGTCTTTGGTTCTTGTCACCGGTACTCAGTTCATGGCGTTGCTTACCACCACGAGGGCTAGTGTTGCGGTTAATATCTATGAAGTTGGCGAGCTTGCGGTAATAGTTTTTTTAAGAACATTACAAGATTCTTTATATTGTAAGATTAATTACTAGTACTAACTCAGTGTGTGCTTTGTGTCTGTTTTTATTACAGTTATGTTCGTTGTGTTTGGTTACAGGAGTGTTCATATGTTTGAGAAGTGCAACGAAGATAACTCACAAAGCTCAGTCTGTAACCAGCCTCGCAGCTAAATGGAACGTGTGCGCCACGGTAGACTCGTTCCATCATCTTGATTGCGAAACTCCTACAGGTTCAATGGTTGAGTCCCAAAACACACCGTTGCATCTTGATACAACATCTGACGATGAAGAAGGAGAAGGAGACGATGATCTTGCTAATACCAAGATACATCCCAGCTACGCCAATACCATTTCTTATCAAAAACGTCAAGCCCTAGGTAACCAAAAGAAAACAAATTATTTCCATGGATGATTTTAATATAGCATTTAAAAAAATAACAAAACTTTATACTTGTTGATTGTTATGTATTGCAGTGACGTATCTTGAGAACAACAGAGCTGGGATCACAGTGTATGGATTCCTTGTGGATAGATCATGGTTACATACGATTTTCGGCGTTGAACTTGCTCTTCTTCTATGGTTACTCAATAAAACAATCGGTATATTGGCTTAATAACCGGTCCGTTTCTTATGTTATAAACAGAATTTTCTCTTGTCAATTTGTAACTCTCTTTTTTTTTATCTTGTCTTTGGTTTCTTGACAGTGAACCTACCGTGAGTAACACTATAAATATATGATTGAATGGCTTTTGGCATGATGTTTATCTCTCGAAGATGTGACGGAGAACGTTAGAGATATATATGGTGGTGCATGGTGATAAATCTCTCTTCCTCCTGTTTGTTTGATTACATGTAAGGAGATATGACAAACTATTCAAAAATGATACAAAACATGTACGTTTGAGATATCTATCAATTTGTGTATTTTTTTTGTCTGATTCATTTTGAGTTCAAGAGTCGATACATCTTATAGAAAGATTCCTTCCAGACAATGTCTGTAGTCTGTACCGTTCTGACCGTAGAAGTGCTTGTATTTTTATCTCACTTGTATTGATTCCTTTGCATCCAACTCCAAGAAAATCATGTCAACAGTTTCTAGAATATTCTTTTTTTTTTGCAAAAAGTAAAAAATATAGAGAATATTTTACAACACAAATTAGTTTGTTGAACAGTCGAAAAACATTCATTACTCTAAGTAAATGAGATCCGCAATAAGTCATAGGGTTGCAAAGAGCAACGAAGTACTAAAGACTAAAAAAAAGATAGGATGGTGTGAGATAGGGGATTGGGTCCTCATGAGTTGGTCGTTCTCAACAAGTAGTCCTCGACTGTCAAATGAAGATGGTCTCCAAGGACCACACTCACCACTGGCAGCTTCTCAACGCACCTTACTCTTATCTGTCCATACAAGAAAAGAGAAAAAAAAAAGGATTTAGGCACAACAATAATCTTAGGTTCATCAAAAGCTTATCGATCAGCATTTTCTTCGAGTAACATACCTTCCCATTTCCTTCTTGGAATTCTGATTTTAAGTTCGACTGGTCCCTTGATAACAAGTAGGTTTGGAGCCCCCTTGCAAATTTCTCATCTCCTAAAACCAATATAAATGCATTCGTTAAAGCAGAGAGGGAGATAATCAACAATTATTATTTGTGATTAATTAGATGGTGACTCACCTGAACACAGGGCGAGAATAGCATCTTCGTTGAACTTCAAAGCCGGACGAGCCAAGCTAACCTTGAACGACAGCTTCGAAACGTTTTGGAAACTCTCGTCAGATAATATCACCTGCAAAAATTAACAGACAGAGACCATTCAATACGTTTCTGACTTATTAGCGCAGGCGTGCAAGGAGTGTTGATGATTATGATGACTTACTGCATGAGACGGCGTCAACTTAGACGGCAGCAAAGTTGAACCAATTGTATCCTTAATGTATTGTTCCTGCCCACACAAAATATGAACGATTAGATATTGTCTTATTATAGCAATGCACTTGACAAGTTGGAAACTGAAACGAACAAACGCAGTTACCTGAGAGCTCAGAACTTGTTGCAAAGCAGATTCATCCTTGTCCAGTGATTCAATGTACACTTCCACAAAGTCTGTTGGTTCCAGACCTGACTTCTTCCTCAGTTTTTGGACCCTATTGACAATCTATATATATACAGAAATAGAAAAAGGAACACATTCCATCGATTATTATATAACAACATTCTTATTAGAAAATGTATTTTTTCCTTATTAGACGTATTACGGAATTATTATCTATTTTTACCTCACGAGCAACACCTGCTTCATACAACGAATCATCTGGTCGTAGATCCAAAAGCACCAAAACATCACCTTCATCATTAATCAAAGCAAATGTTACATGTTAATATCATTAACAGTAGTGCGAGCCCCCGTAATCAAGGTAAAATCCCGTACCATCTCCATTTGCATCAATCTCCGTATCTTTCAAACCCTCCGGACGTTTGAAAACCCTGACAATCTGAACGATACATGAAAGAAAAAGTGTCAGCATATTCTTCATTAAAAGAGAAAAGCATAGGATGAGATCAGATACCTTGATATCTGTTAGCTCCAGCGTGTGTCCAGCAATAGTAACTTTTCCGGTCTCCTGGAATCTTAAGATATCTTGCTGAGACATTTCTTTAACTTCTGTGGCAACAAGCCCCATTGACTTCCCAAGCCGTTTTCCCAATACACTATAGAGCAATATAATAAATCAAAATTGCTTTCTACATTGAGCACAAAACGTTAAAAAGAGACAAACGCAGGAAGAAAAACTTGACCAAACCTGAAATCTGGTTCTGCTTTTAGAGACGCATACTTCAGAGTATCATTGCATGTCAAAAGAGATCTTACATTAAGTTCTTCCAAGACATACTGCAAATGGAAATCAAAATGGAATGTATTGGTTCTTTGAATATCAAGAGATGCAAAATAACTGTAAAGACATGTTTTACTGATTACATTAACAACCTCAAAAATTACTTGTAGATATTTTTATATATGCATAATAATATAAATAAAATAAACTTCGAGGAGATAGACAACAGACCTCTCTTAGTTTTCCAGTGATGTCATCCAAGAATTCTGCATCTGGATGAACTACAGTGATTTCCCTGATACAACAAGGATAAGCATGTGTTACTTTTTTGTTCAGTATAGGCTGACCAAACAGATGCTGCAAATCAGAATAGTGATAAAGGTCAACGCTCACTTTAGAGGAGTTTTCAAGGGTAGCTTGTGACGCTCACGAATGTTCCGAGCAAGATCAATGACTGTCATCATCCTTGTAACACTTTGCTCAATCCTCCTCTCCACTCTCTGATTAATTTCAAATAAGCAAAAAGTCAGACAATTCATATGTTATCCTTGAATACAGAGATATGGACTTCAGTATTACCGTTTCCTCCGCTTCCGGAAAACTGCAGTAATGAATGCTTTCCTCAGAGCCTTCACATGCTTTCCGCAGATTCTGGTATAACGTCTCAGTGAAGAAAGGTGTAAAAGGGGTCATCACTTTGCAAGAAGTGAGAAGCACCTGAAAATCCACAACACAATTATTAATTAGCCATTACACAAATAATGTTCAAATAATAGGTCAGCATAGTATTCCCACAACTAGTTACAATATATATTACATTGTATAGAGTTGAAAGAGCGATGTGACAATCATCTTCTCCTGTACGGCCTTTTAACCTCTTGCGGTTGAATCTAACATATATGTTAGTGAGATTGTCGAGGAACTTCAAAAGATAAGGAACAACCTGAAAAGGAAATAGATGTGATAAATACCACGAGACACTGATAACTTTTGTAAATACTAAATAGACATGTAAATAGCTTACAGTATAAAGCCTATAACCATCCATCTCCTGGCGGACAAAACAAACAAGACTCTGGGTAGCTGAGTGAATCCACTGATCGAGAACGTTTGATGACCGTAAAGTTGCTAGATCAGTAGGAACCAACGGTCCAGAACCCTCAATCTCAAGTCTCTTTGCATTCTGAACAAGGAATCTGTATGCATTGTACCATGGAAGAAATACATTTTTGACCTAGTGACCCCCCATACAGACAGGAGACCAAAACAGTTCAGACATACAATGGATCTCTAGTCAAATAAGCAGGCAATAAAAATTAACAGCCAAGATAACTCACAACACCAAGTACTCCTTCCTTTCTGAAGCGTAGTGACTCAGCGCGTACGATTGGAGAGTTTATGAGGTACAATCGCACAGCATCCTGTCAGCGTCCAGCCGTTCACGTGAAGTTACTAATTAATAACGCAAAAAGAAAAACAACATAAAAGCATATTACAGGGAAAACTTACAGCTCCATACTCATCTATGACTAACAAAGGATCCGGATAATTCTTTTCACTCTTACTCATCTTTTTTCCATTCTCATCAAGCATAATACCATTGCAAATCAGATTTCGAAATGCTGGCTTTCCAAATAGTGCAGTCGACAGCAACAAAAGATGGTAAAACCTGTATATGCCAAATTAACCAGCAGTTTAGATTCTATTAATTGCCTGCTTAGCAGTAATAATTCTTTTTCAATACACTTGTAAAATCACATTTGCTGTATAATAACACCTTCCATTAGCCTTTACTTGATTTTAAATTACATTCATTGAGGATAGTTACGATCTAGATGAGGGAGCAAACCCAGAGATGATTTTTACATACCATCCACGAGTTTGATCAATCCCTTCAGCCACAAAATCACCAGGGAAGTTCTTCTCAAAAAGCTCCTTGTTTTCAAAAGGATAATGGATGTACGCATAAGGCATTGACCCACTCTCAAACCAACAATCAAAAACCTGAAAAAAAGGTAAATATATAAGCATAAGTGTAAGATAACCAAGGATTATAGATTTAAAAAATGAGAGAGGATCCATCTTACGTCTTCTACACGACGGAGCACACCAAACTCAGGCCCACGACTAGATGGGATTGTAATTTGATCAATATGGTCACGATGTAGATCAAAGACCTGCTTCACCAGGAAGACAAAATGAGCTTTCTTTTTTGACAAGTAGTTGCAAGGAGAAAGATATGACAAACAAAACAAAAAGAAGAGACCTTGACACCGGAGAGCTTCTCAAGCTTTTCGACAGAATCCATGACAACAACTTCCTCACCATCATCACTGATCCATATTGGTAGAGGCGTTCCCCAAAATCTACTTCGGCTAATGCACCAATCCCTTGCCTCTTCAAGCCAATTGTTAAAGCGTTTATTCTGAGTTAGGCAGGTCAATCAAGAAGAAGGTATTAGAATAAATTTTTATTAATGTCATTAACTCTAAAACTGCTAAACTTGTAATGTAGTATATTATATAAGAGTATTTGATCCTGCTTCCACTGACCTTCACATGGTCAGGTACCCAGTATGTCTGGTCACTGTTTTGTAACAACTGTTCCTTCAACGGCTCGTCCACCCGCACAAACCTGACAGGTCAAACACAAACAAACCTCACCGCGCATAAGAATCCAACAACAAGCTTCACAGAATCAAGATATCCTAAATAGTTTGGATTAACTGCACTGCTAATAGCAGAACTCAATGCAAACAACCAAGACCTTATTAGCTAAAGCTCATACGAAGCAAAAAAGCATACCAAGCGGGACCGGCTCTATATAAGAGAGGAGTGTCTGTTCGATAGCAAAATGGATATTCGTGAGTAAAGCTCCCACTTTTAACAAGTCTGCCTTTGGCCTGAAATAACAATGATAAATTATTTAAAAAATAATAATCCGATGGTCCAAATACACATTAATAGTCTCACCTTCACGGCTTCAATTATATCTTTGTCTGCATCTTTGACATACCGGCCAAAGAAATGGGTAATTCTCTCAGTAAACAACCCATCTTCATCCACAGCCACGACTAGACCCTCACCCTATAGTATAAAAATCATAAACAACATTTACCATTATGAGATAAAGGAAGTTCAGTAGAGTAGAGACGACCATGCATGGTCCTTAAAACATACAAATAAAAATATACAGCATATATAGTCCCTTAAACCCCAACCCAAATAAATATCCCAGGAGATACCAACCCAAAATCAAAGATCAACTAAACCCCCAACATCTATCAAAGATCAACTAAACCCCCAACCTTTTCAATGATGTCGTTCTCAAGACAAACACGGTAATCGTCTTCACCAAAGGCAGGAGCACAGTGGACGATGCCAGTACCACTGTTATTCTTGACATAACCATCTGCTACTACTCGAAAGGCCACGCTTGAGAAATCACTGAAGTAGTCAAACACAGGTTCGTACTTCTTCCCAACAAGGGAAGCTCCATCAAATTTCTCCAAAACTTCATAAGAATCATCAGCCGCACAGTCACCACCTTTGGCTTTAGGGTTTGATTTCTTGGTATCAGCAGAGTCGGGGGGCTTTGGCTTATCAGCGGGAAGGGCTGAGAGGCGAGATTCAGCAACCACGTAGACTCTCCCATTGTGCTTGTTACGAACCTTGAGATAAACAAACTTGGGATTCACACACAAAGCAAGATTGCAAGGAAGAGTCCATGGAGTAGTGGTCCACGCCACAAAAGCAGCGTTATCTTCATCTCCAATAACAGGGAACGTCACCATAGCATCAGGATCCGAAACGTCCTTTAGCTTGTACTTAGCTTCGGAATTAGATAGTGGTGTCTTGAGACCAGTACTAAAAGGCATAACCTTGAAGCCTCTATAGACAAGATTCTTATCAAAAAGCTGAGCAAAAACCCACCAAACACTCTCCATAAAATTCATATCCATCGTCTTATAATCGTTCTTGAAATCAATCCAACGTCCGCTTCTCGTGATCACCTCCTCCCACCCTTCCACAAAGGTAGTCACAACACTCCTACACTCTTCGTTATACTTATCAATCCCCATCTCGACCACTTGGGCTCTCCTCGTGATACCGAGCTTCTTCTCAATCTCGGTCTCGATGGGGAGGCCGTGACAGTCCCACCCGAACCGACGCGTCACGTGGTGTCCCGTCATGGTCTGGTACCGAGTCACGACGTCCTTGAGGGTACTGGCGAGGATGTGGCCGTAGTGAGGGAGACCGGTGGCGAAAGGAGGCCCGTCGTAGAAGATGAACTCGGGGAGATGCTCTGTTCGTTTCAGCTGCGTCTTGAACGCGTCGATCTGATTCCAGAAGGACAGGATTTTCTCTTCCTCGCGAGGGAAAGAGAAATCCTTCGCTTCTCCTACTTCTTCCATGGCGGTGACTAAGCTAGCGAGCGAGAGAAAATAGGGTTTTGTAAGAGACGGCGCGAAATCTGATTTGGCCGAGATTGTCGGTCTCGTCTTACTATATATATATTGGCTTGGGCTTCAAGCGTTTTACAATTTTCCATTTATGGCAAATATGGAAATCTCTCTTTTATTAAAACAGGAAAATTGTATTCACCACCTAACATTTAGTCATGTGTATATATATATCACATAAAATATTATTCTTGTTTAATAAAAACTATAAACTACATTGAAAATAATTGTGGAAACAACATTTTACTATTATTTATGTTTTTAAATAATTAATTTTGTGTCCAAACAATATAAAAATATTAGATCTCATTTTCTTAACAACTTCTTTTTCCGTCAATAGATTTTATAAATAACAAAGCGGAATCGATACAACACCAACAGATAAAGTACTCTCCGTGGTTAGTTAAACCGGCGGAAGATAAAGATATCTCCGGGCACTTGAACCCATTACGGGACAACATAGAAGAGCAACAGAGATTACAACCTTAATACAAGTAACTAAACTTTCAATCCACTAGCACAAGTCTAACAAATCCAGGGTAAACTTCCAAAGAGAATCTATGACAGCTATTTAATGGGAATGCCTTCGGCAGACCAACACTAAACCACCTCCTCCTAGAACACTGAGGAAACACCACAAGAACCAAGTAACAACACCTTCATAAACCGGCAAGTAAAGAATTTTACTAACACTCCTGGAAGCGGCTTGAACAATGACGACCGTTGAACGCCTAGGTATGAAGCACCATAACCAACAAAATTCCACGAGATCTGAACAAACAACTTTTATTAATCTTTTTAAAAAATATTTAATAAATCAAATAATTGACTAAAACACTCAGATAATTTATGCTAGAAATAGAAATAAGTATAACTATTATTTTCAGATTCAGATACTACAAAATATTTAATAAATAAAAAATTACATTCACTAAAACTTAAATTAGTTTTTATATTGAACTAAATATTTTATATAAATAAAATGTTAAAGTAAATAAATTGACATCAAATAAATTTTATAATTAAATATTTATCAAAAATCTATATCACAAATCAAATAAATTATAGATATTTTATTAAAATTTCGTAACAAAAAGGGTTTAAATACTTGTAAAATAAAATTAAGTAATATCTTAGATAAGTTTTATCTTAATATAAAATAATTCAATTTAATTATTTTCAAATATACTAAAAAAAACAAAACAAAACATTTAGAAACTCCAATGGAAAATGTCAATCTAAAGAAAGGAGGATGTAAAGTTAACAATAGAAGAACCTGAAAGCAGAGCAGAGAAGCAAAGGCCCGGAAGAGTCGATACATTTTATGAAAAGATTGTATTGTTCGTTTTATCTCACTTGTAATGCTGCCTTTGTAAATCATGTCAACAGTTTTTTTGACATATATTTTCTTTTGTCACACTAGTTTTTTTTTTTTGCAAAAAATAAAAAATATGGAGACTATTTTCCAACACAAATTAGTTTGTCAAAGAGAACTTTTGCTTGTATTGTTCGTTTATCTCACTCAGTGTTTTGAAAACCGGACCGGACCGGCCGGTCGAACCGGTTCGACCGTGACTCGCTGAACAAGCCGAGTCCGGTTCGGTTTAAAACCTGGATTTGTAAAAAACCGGTAAAACCGGTAGAAAACCGGTAAAACCGGTGACCCGGTTCAATTTTAAAACCCGGTTCATAAAAATTAACATATAATTAAGTGTTTTCAATTATTACTAGCTAAAATTTAATATTTTATAATTAGTGTTCAACTATCACTATTTAATTGATTTTTTTATTTTCTTAAGAAACAGTGTGAAAAATATATTTTTGACTTTTATATACTATCTTTATTTTACCATATTCATAAAATTTGAGATTTAATTGTAAAATAAATAAATATGATAATTTTAATTGTAAATCATATGATTTTATCAATTTTAGTTTACATAGTATTCACTATTCAGTTTTATTTTACTATATATATAGTTAGATTTATGTTTATTTTTATATTTAGTTAATTATAGAAAAAATACATAATATTATATGTAGAAGTAAAGTTCATATAATATAAATATATAATTATATATATATAAGTTTCATAGATAGAAAACCGGTTCGACCGGTTGAACCGTCCAACCAGTCAACCAAGTAGCTACAATCGGTATCCGGTCCGGTTTTCAAAACATTGATCTCACTAGAATTTTTTTTTTTTGCAAAAGTAAAAATACGGAGACTATTTTCCAACACAAATTAGTTTATCAAAGAGAACTTTTGCTTGTATTGTTTGTTTATCTCACTAGAATATATTTTTTTTTTTTGCAAAAGTAAAAATACGGAGACTATTTTCCAACACAAATTAGTTTGTACAACAATCGAAAAACTCCAAGTAGTAAATGAGATCCGCAATTTGCAAAGAACAACGAAGTACTAAAGACTCGAAAAAGAAGATGGTGTGACATAGGGGATTGGGTCCTCAACAGTTGAACTACAAAGCAAGGATTGCACCTTCGTTGAACTTCAAAGCCGGACGAGCCAAGCTAATCTTAAACGACAGCTTCGAAACGTTTTGGAAACTCTCGTCAGATAATATCACCTGCACAAAATAACAGACACAGATCATTCATTACGTTTCTGACTTATTACCGCAGGCGTGTTGTTGATGATGATGATGATGGTGATGATGACTTACTGCATGAGATGGCATCAACGTAGACGGAAGTAAAGATGAACCAATTGTATCCTTAATGTATTGTTCCTGAGAGCTCAGAACTTGTTGCAAAACAGATTCATCCTTGTCCAATGATTCAATGTACACTTCCACAAAGTCTGTTGGTTCCAGACCTGACTTCTTCCTCAGTTTTTGGACTCTATTGACAATCTATATATATAACAGCATCGGAAAATTGATTAGATACAGAAAAAGAAAAGGGAACACATTCCATCGATTATATATAACAACATTCTTGTTAGAAAATATATTTTTTCTTATTAGGCGTATTACGGAATTATTATCTATTTATTACCTCACGAGCAACACCTGCTTCATACAACGAATCATCTGGTCGTAGATCCAATAGCACCAAAACATCACCTGCATCATTAACCAAAGTAAATGTTACATGTTAATATCATTAACAGTAGAGCAAGCAACCGTAATAGACAAGGTAATCCCGTACCATCTCCATTTGCATCAATCTCTGTATCTTTCAAACCCTCCGGACGTTTGAAAACCCTGACAATCTGAACAAGAAAAAGTGTCACAGCATATTTTTCCTTCTAAGAGAAAAGCATAGGATGAGAGAGATACCTTGATATCTGCTAGCTCCAGCGTGTGTCCAGCAATAGTAACTTTTCCGGCCTCCTCGAATCTTAATATATCTTGCTGAGACATTTCTCTAACTTCTTTTGCCACGAGCCCCATTGACTTCCCAAGCCGTTTTCCCAACACACTATAGATCAACGGATAACAAAATTGCTTTCTACATTGAGCACAAAAGGTTAAAAACCAAAAATGCAGGGAGTGAAACTTGACCAAACCTGAAATCTGGTTCTGCTTTAAGAGACGCATACTTCAGAGCATCAGTGCATGGCACAAGAGATCTTACATTAAGTTCTTCCAAGACATACTGCAAAAAGGAAAATCAAAATGGAAAATATCTGTAACTGTAGAGACATGTTTTGCTTATTACATTAACAACCTCAAAAATTACTTGTAGATATTTTATATACGCATAACAGAAAGAAAACAAAAACTTCAAGAAGACTGATACACCACAGACCTCTCTTAGTTTTCCAGTGATGTCATCCAAGAATTCTGCATCTGGATGAACTACAGTGATTTCCCTGATACAAGTATACAACAAGGATAAGCATGTGTTACTTTTTTGTTCAGTATAGGCTGACCAAACAGATGCTGCAAATCAGAATAGTGATTAAGGTCAACGCTCACTTTAGAGGAGTTTTCAAGGGTAGCTTGTGACGCTCACGAATGTTCCGAGCAAGATCAATGACTGTCATCATCCTTGTAACACTTTGCTCAATCCTCCTCTCCACTCTCTGATTAATTTCAAATAAGCAAAAAGTCAGACAATTCATATGTTATCCTTGAATACAGAGATATGGACTTCAGTATTACCGTTTCCTCCGCTTCCGGAAAACTGCAGTAATGAATGCTTTCCTCAGAGCCTTCACATGCTTTCCGCAGATTCTGGTATAACGTCTCAGTGAAGAATGGTGTAAAAGGGGTCATCACTTTGCAAGAAGTGAGGAGCACCTGAAAATCCAGAACACAATTATTAATTAGCCATTACACAAATCATGTTCAAATAATAGGTCAGCATAGTATTCCCACAACTAGTTACAATATATATTACATTGTATAGAGTTGAAAGAGCGATGTGACAATCATCTTCTCCTGTACGGCCTTTTAACCTCTTGCGGTTGAATCTAACATATATGTTAGTGAGATTGTCGAGGAACTTCAAAAGATAAGGAACAACCTGAAAAGGAAATAGATGTGATAAATACCACGAGACACTGATAACTTTTGTAAATACTAAATAGACATGTAAATAGCTTACAGTATAAAGCCTATAACCATCCATCTCCTGGCGGACAAAACAAACAAGACTCTGGGTAGCTGAGTGAATCCACTGATCGAGAACGTTTGATGACCGTAAAGTTGCTAGATCAGTAGGAACAAACGGTCCAGAACCCTCAATCTCAAGTCTCTTTGCATTCTGAACAAGGAATCTGTATGCATTGTACCATGGAAGAAATACATTTTTGACCTAGTGACCCCCCATACAGACAGGAGACCAAAACAGTTCAGACATACAATGGATCTCTAGTCAAATAAGCAGGCAATAAAAATTAACAACCAAGATAACTCACAACACCAAGTACTCCTTCCTTTCTGAAGCGTAGTGACTCAGCGCGTACGATTGGAGAGTTTATGAGGTACAATCGCACAGCATCCTGTCAGTGTTCACAAGGTAAAATTACTAATAACGCCAAGATTTTCCATGACTAATATAAGATAGAAGTAAAAAAAAACATATAAGCATATTACAGGGAAAACTTACAGCTCCATACTCATCTAGGACTTCCATAGGAGGCGGATAATTAACTAAACTCTTACTCATCTTTTTTCCATCCTCGGCAAGCACAAGACCATTGCAAATCAGATTTCGAAATGCTGGCTTTCCAAATAGTGCAGTCGATAGCACCATAAGAGAATAAAACCTGTATATGCCAAACCAGCAGTTAAGATGTTATTAACTGTTTACAAAGCAGAAAAAACAATATTGTTTTTTTTTTCTTTCAATACACTTCTAAAATCACATTTGCTTCCTACTAATACTAGCACCTTCCATTAGCCTCGACTCATAACTTGATTTTTAAGTACAGTAACTGAGGATAGTTAAGAGATGATTTTATGATTTTACATATGCAAGTTTCACATACCATCCACGAGTCTGATCAATCCCTTCAGCCACAAAATCACCAGGGAAGTTCTTCTCGAAAAGCTCCTTGTTTTCAAAAGGATAATGGATGTACGCATAAGGCATTGACCCACTCTCAAACCAACAATCAAAAACCTGAAAAGGTAATAATAAGCATAAGTGTGAGATGTTATGCCAATAACCAAGGATTATAGATAAAATTAAATAGCAGGGGATCCATCTTTACGTCTTCTACACGACGGAGCACACCAAACTCAGGCCCACGACTAGATGGGATTGTAATTTGATCAATATGGTCACGATGTAGATCAAAGACCTGCACCAGAAAGACAAAATGATCTCCAGGACTTTTTTGACAAAGTAGTTCCAGCAGAAAGATAGACAAAAAAAAAAAGAAGAGACCTTGACACCAGAGAGATTTTCAAGCTTTTCAACAGAATCCATGACAACAACTTCCTCACCATCATCACTGATCCATATTGGTAGAGGCGTTCCCCAAAATCTACTTCGGCTAATGCACCAATCCCTTGCGTCTTGAAGCCAATTGCGAAAGCGTTTATCCTGAGTTGGAGGTCAATCAAGAAGAAGGTATTAGAATAAATTTATTAACTCTAAAACTGCTAAACTTGTAATGTATATTGTAGAGTATTGATCCTTCTTCCACTGACCTTCACATGATTCGGTACCCAGTGAGTCTGTTCGGTGTTTTGTAACATTTGTTCCTTCAACTGCTCATCCACCCGCATAAACCTGACAGGTCAAACACAAACAAACTTCGGCATCCTAACCACGCGTAAGAATCAAACAACCGTAAAGATTTGATGTTCACTACTTATTGAAATAAAAACAATATGGAAATGAAAACATGGAAATCAAGATATCCATTAATTATGATCATCTCTTATGCAAACTCAATGCAACAACCAAGACCTTAGCTTAAGTTCATACGAAGCATACCAAGAGGGAAGGGCTCTATATATGATCGGAGTATCTGATCGAGGGCAAAATGGATATTCGTGAGTAAAGCTCCCACTTTTAACAAGTCTGCCTTTGGCCTGAAATAACAATGAAAAATTAATTAAAAAATAATAATCCGATGGTCCAAATACACATTAATAGTCTCACCTTCACGGCTTCAATTATATCTTTGTCTGCATCTTTGACATACCGGCCAAAGAAATGGGTAATTCTCTCAGTAAACAACCCATCTTCATCAACAGCCACGACTAGACTCTCACCCTGAAAGAGAGAGTATAGTATAAAAACATGTGTCCTTAAACATACAAATAAATCCCAAGGAGAGTGTGGTTGGAAACCAAACCGGTTCAACGATGTTGTTCTCAAGACAAACACGATAGTCATCTTCACCAAAGGCAGGAACACAGTGGACGATGCCAGTACCACTGTCATCAGTGACATAATCATCTGCCACAACTCGAAAGGCCACGCTTGAGAAATCACTGAAGTAGTCAAACACAGGTTCGTACTTCTTCCCAACAAGGGAAGCTCCATCAAATTTCTCCAAAACTTCATAAGAATCATCAGCCCCAAAGTCACCACCTTTGGCTTTAGGGTTTGATTTCTTGGTATCAGCAGAGTCGGGGGGCTTTGGCTTATCAGCGGGAAGGGCTGAGAGGCGAGATTCAGCAACCACGTAGACTCTCCCACTGTGCTTGTTACGAACCTTGAGATAAACAAACTCGGGATTGACACACAAAGCAAGATTGCAAGGAAGAGTCCATGGAGTAGTGGTCCACGCAACAAAAGCAGCGTTATCCTCATCGCCAATAACTGGGAACGTCACCATAGCATCAGGATCCGAGACGACCTTGTAGCTATCTTTAAATTCGGAATTAGACAGCTGAGTCTTGAGACCAGTGCTATAAGGCATAACCTTGAAGCCTCTGTAGATAAGATTCTTATCAAAAAGCTGAGCCAACACCCACCAGACACTCTCCATAAAACTCACATCCATCGTC
The DNA here is from genome assembly GCA_016432835.1 of Brassica nigra. Taxonomy (NCBI): domain Eukaryota; kingdom Viridiplantae; phylum Streptophyta; class Magnoliopsida; order Brassicales; family Brassicaceae; genus Brassica; species Brassica nigra. Next base: position 4,717,097 of record CM028247.1, on the reverse strand, counting down.
TTGTAATCGTTTTCGAAATCAATCCAACGCCCACTCCTGGTAATCACCTTCTCCCACTCCTCCACGTAGAGACTCACGAAGCTCCTAGCCTCCTCGTTGTACTTGTCAATCCCGATCTGAAGCACTTGGGATTTCAACTTGACGCCGAGCTTCTCGTCGACCAGTTTCTCGACGGGGATGCCGTGGCAGTCCCACCCGAACCGACGCGTGACGTGGTGGCCGGTCATGGTCTGGTACCGAGTCACGATGTCCTTGATGGTGCCGGCGAGGATGTGGCCGTAGTGAGGGAGACCGGTGGCGAAAGGAGGCCCGTCGTAGAAGACGTACTCCGGTAGGTGCTTGGTTCGCTCGAGCTGCGTCTTGAACGCGTCGATGTGAGTCCAGAAAGAGAGGACTTTCTCTTCCTCGCGAGGGAACGAGAAATCCTTCCCTTCTCCTACTTCTTCCATGGCAGCGGAGAAAGAAAACTTGACGACTTCGCCAAATGCAGAGAGAGAGAGAGATGAGAGATGAGAGAAAATAGGGTTTACTAAGGCGGCACAAAATCTGATTTGGCCGAGATTGGTCTTACTATATATATGGCTTGGGGATCAAGCGTTTTCCTACATTGAAATAACTATGGAAACAACATGTTACTACTGTTTATGTTTTTAAACAATAAAATAATTGATTTTGTGTCCAAACAATATAAAATATTAGGATATCTCATTTTCTTAACAACTTTTATTAAGCTTTTTTTAAAAAAAAAATTTGATAAATCAAATAATTGAATAAAAAACTCAAAATAATTTATACAATAAAATATAGAAAAAGTATAACTATTATTTTCAGGTTTAGAGAATTTGAGAAGAATTCTATTTATGACATGTGTCTTAGATAAAATGTTATAATGTTTTTCTTTTAATATGTAAGGGATTTGTCGAAAAAGATAATTGAATAAACAATGCATCATTTAGATTTTTTCTTTATTGGTCTTACGAACCGTAGTTTGCTTGGGCTAAAGACGAATTGTGTTTTAGTATAGTTAAATAAGAAAACATACATTAAACTAGGTTCGATTTAATTTAAGAACACTTAAATAATCACTATTATCATAAGATTTGAGTTTATGAAAGAAATATTAGGTACTCCGATAGTTACACTAGTTTAAAACTTAAAACAGAGAAACAAGAAAAAGATCAATATCTCCTCCCAAAATCTTCTATCGTCTGTTACTTTTTTAGATATTAGCATACTTTCCTAACTCACCAACTTTCTTCACATGTAGGGATGTGGCATAGTAGCTTGTCTCACCACCTTCTTCATTATCACCAACTTCTTCATCAGTAGTCTTGTCGTCTTCCACATCAAGAGACTCATCAGTAGACTTATTTCCATTGTGGTTCAAACTCAGACACATACAAAGTTAGAGAAAGAAACTACTGTCTGGCTCTTTTTTCATTGCTCTTGGAAGATAATTTATAGTATTCGTTTTAATATTTGTATATTACTGTTTTTATTTCATTATTATTAAGTTTTGCTTTTACATAAAAACAAACAAAATATGATTTTATATTTTAAATTTATTTATGATTCTGTTTTTTAAACAGAAGCGTGATTCCAAAACGGAATCATAAGATTCAAAGGTTTTTTAGATAAGCTATTTTAGAAGTGTTTTGGAAGCGAGATTCCATAAGCTTCCACAACGGTTTCGATTATGATTCCGGTTCCGAAGCGGAAAACGAATGTCCGATAGCTTCCGTACAACTTAGGTACATACTCCCTTTCCCTTACATATCTCATCTTTCTTCATATGCAGTTTGACCTCAGCCTCCTGATTGAGACCATTGAATGAGGTGATAATCATCTCATTCGGCTCCTTTTCCTTTGGAAGACAGACATTTATCTCCTGCAAAAATATTATTCAACAAGATTTTCAGAAAGGAACAAGAGATACAAACAAACAAGAAGACCAAAGAGTCTAAAAGAAAAACGACCCCGGATCAGCCTCGTGATATCAACTTCACAGGTTGGACATGTAACCTTGTTCAACGCCATCAATCGGCCACAATCCCCAAACATTGTGGTGTGCTTGCAAACATTTTAGAAGCTCTCCTTCTTTCTCTAACCACCTCCTTCACATTCGTTTTTAATCTCCTTTACAACTTATGTAGCTTACTTCGTTTGTTTAGTGGGAGAGACAGAGAATGGGTAGACCAATTTATTTATTATAGTAAAGTGTGTTTCTCTTCTTATCTCTTACTCTCAGTAGTTTTCTCTTTTTTTTCTTTTTTTTGTTTTTAAGTAAAATAATAATTTTTTAACTCACTAAATTTTTAAGAACTTGGTCACAGAGTTTTGAAAAGCTTGGTCACAGAGTTTTGAAGAACTTAATCACCAAGCTTTTTATTAAAAAGTCTAAAACTTTATTTAAAGACCTAAATTTTTAAAGTCATGTTTATTAAATTATTATTACAATAATATTTTATTCTCTTGACATTAAATTAAAAAAGTTTCCAACTAATTATACTTACAAAAATTATATTCATATTTTCAAAATTTTCCAGTGATTTAGACATATAGAAATAGTTTTAACAGTCCCCACAAAAATATAAATAAACTTTAAACAAATGCGGACTCAATCAATTATACTGACTTTGCTAAATCGATTTAACCATAGATTACACAAATATTTTTCTGAGAGTATATATAGTCAATAACAAACAATGTATGAGGTAGCACCAAATTTCACCTTTCATCCGTTCACGGCTGATATCATATCAGGTTTACCTAAATAGGAAAAGAACATGATGTCTTCAAACTTTCATTGCGCAAATCCACATTTATTAAACATGTTTAGATCAAATGTATACACGTTTTGCGTCGTCTTCTGAGCTGACAAGATTTACCATTATACATTATTCAGTGTTTAGAATATAGCCGATTGACTATCGCAATATATGAAACATGAATCGGGCATTGGATGGAGATTGGAGTGCTCGATCCCTAACCCTCAGCTTAGCTTTGGATTTCCCGGAGAATGACGACATGCCTTGTTCACGTGCACTGATGTTTGAGAAAGAAACAGTTTTGGGTTTTCATGGCTTTTGTGAGTAGTCACTTAGAGCTTTTGAGCTTATTGGATTAGAGAGAAAGATAGGTGACTGGCGATGCTTATGACTAGATCAACATTATTCCAAATTTGTTAGGTGTTCTTAATGCTAGATTAGACTTGATCACTCTTATCTATATCTTAAGCTATTTCGTGCTCTAAAGTTGTTTGTTGAAATGATTGAACCAATCAAATATTATCCCTTACCAACGGAAGTTGATGCCTGAGATATCTAACGGTTAGTAGACTTGTGATACATGCATGCTTGATTGCCAAGTCTAGTCAATAGAAAATGTAAACTGTGTGTAGTTTTTATTTTACATTAATTATTTGAATTTGTGCTTCAGAAATTTGGGAAGATAAATGTTGTTGTCCGTAACGCAATATAATTATTTCTTAAAATAATTAGATACTATATTACATCCGAATTGAATTTGGTTTAACATAAACTATAATGAATTAAGAATGGGATCAACCCGGACATAAACCTGAGTAACCCGGTTACAGGAGAAATCCAAAACCCATATTCAGTCTTATTATCCACCAGTTCTTGACAAACTATGCGATAATATCAATGTCAAATCCTCTATCCTTGTCTTTCAGTTAAACAGTAAACGATTAGTGATGCAGAAAGATATTTGGATATATCTTAGTTTTCTTAATTATCTACTTTATTATTTGTTTTGATATTTATCTTAATTAGTTATAATTATCTTAAAGATTTTTAATAGTTTTTAGGTTATTTAGTTTTCATATAAATAGGCGTCTTATGCCTAGAGTTGTATTCAGATTATTGATATTGATATTTTTATAAAAGAGAGGTTTTTAAACCCTTTATTTCCTTGTTACGGCTAGAACTTGCGAGTTCTCAACGAATCAAGAAGACTTTGATCCTAGGTATTCTCAGACTAAATAGGATTCATTGTGTTATCGTAGCTTCCGCTACATCAATTAGTTATAAGTTTATAACAGATACAAGAATGCAAAACTTCCTATTAAAAACATTATATAAGATTCTTACCTATCAATGGGAAAACTTAAGTTTCTCGTGATCAATGAATAGTAAATGGAACATAATATTTATTTAAGCATTTACAATTTGGAGCGTTATGTACACAAACAAAACATAAACCCCAAAGAAGGGGGCAAAAAACAACAGCTAATAGGGTCATCGCAAAAGACATTCCTCTCATTCTTTCCTCAGTCTCGTGAGCCTATCTCTCTTAAGCATTTATATAATTGAACTTTTGGGGAAAAAGAAGCATTAGATACACATTTGGTTTCAGACAGGGATGACATCAGCGTTTTGATTATCGTCGCAGGTGATGATTAGGCCATCTGCGTAGGTCGGGAGGAGGCAACGCCACCACCGGCAGCCACTGGAGACAGGTTCTGCTGGAGGAACTATCATCAGAACGTTGTCGTGTCTTCTCACCACTCCCATCACGCTCACCGTGCTTCCTTCTTTTATGTATCTGATCATCACCACACAATCAAATATGATTTTAACTAGGTAACAAATGTGAAACCAATAACTTTTCTACTAAAGACAGTGACTTTTGGGTTTCACTAACTTTAGTCACTAATTCAACCTTCTAGGCCTCTGCAGTTAAGACTTATCAAGCACTGATGTAAGTAAGATGTTCAACGCCGTTTAAATTGACAAAACAGCTTAATTCAAAACACCTTAATCCCTAATACAAATCAGGGTCCAAGGTTTGGATAGTGACTCCAATAAAATTTTCTTGTTAATGATTGGCTAAGATAGCTCATAAGAAGAATCTAAGATGCGTGTGGAATAGCATACCCTTCTTTGAGACGCATGACACGGTTATCAGCAGAGAGGTTGCGATCCGACAGCCACTTGAGGAAGCTGGGAGACAAGTCTTTGTTCTGAGTCGTTACATTAGCCACTGTCGCCGGTTTGACGAAAGGAGAAACTTTTGATCCATATCCTGCTTTCACCAGCGCTCTTAATCCAGATTGGAAGTCGGAAATGTAAAAATCCGAAACGTATCTCTGCAAAAAAAAATAAAAACAGAACATACATCAGAAGACTTGACGAAATCTTGTACTAGTCAGTGAGACAAAGATCATAGAAACTAACCTCTGCATGTCTAGATCCCCAAGAAAAGCATCGATGTTTTGGATTTGCGGATCTTCCACCAAGACCTTTGTACTCGTACAATTCCGTGGAAACATAGACGCATCTTGATGTTCTTTGGTATGAAGACTCCAGAGGAATGCTTCCACATGTTACAACCTACCAAACAAAACAAAAAGTTTTAACATTTCAAACAAAACAACGATAATGACATTCTCAATGACAAAACTTAAACTGTTAAAAGACAAAACTGGAACTTAAACACACTAAAAGTGATCTTTGCCATAAGGTGAAAGCTTACCCCAGTAACTTTAACGAACTGTCCATCAATGGCGCCTCTAAGCTCAGCATCTGGATACTTCTTGATGAAACTCAACAACCCTTTCCTTCCCCAAACGCAGTTCCACACCAAAACCACGACGGCGGGAACCACCGCCGCTAAAACCGCCGCAATCACCACCGGTTTCTTCACCGCCACAGTTAAAAACGCCCCAACAAGCAAACCCATCGCCGCCACGATCACCACCGCCCAGACAATCGTCTTCGGCACTTTAAACCCGACCCGAACCGGGTCGGTATTCAGACACGTCACCGACGACCCGTATTTCGCCTTGCCCGATCCCAAGTTACTCACCTGACGGTCCATCTGACCCGACCGTCTAGACCCGGACCCGATCGGACCGGATAGCGAACCGGAGGTTATCAAACCGGTTGGCTGGAGCTGAGAAAGCGGACCGGAAGACTTCTTCATCGAACCGGAGTTTGGTCCGGACCGGACGGATCCACTGTTGGGGTTCGAAGAAGAACCGGAGACACGCGGCGGCGCATGCTGCCTCGAGTTCCCGCCGCTGCTATTACCGCCGACGATGAGCGGCGGCGGCGGAGGAGGTCCTTGGGGATCGAGGAGGGAGATGTCGAACATCCTCCCGAGCTCGCCGGACTTCTTGATGTCGCCTCCGGTGTAAGGCACGGCACGAGCCGCCATTGTCGGTGGTCGTGGTTCTTTAGGCTGCTCGAGCTTTCCGGAGACGTAGAGTCCATTAGGAAGCTGGTGGGATTGGATCCGACCCGCCATTTTACTAGAGAGAGAGAGAGAGAGAGAACTTTACTCTCTTGAGTGCTTCTGAAGAGAGAGAGAGAGAGAGAGAGAGAGAGAGAGGGAGAGTAGTCGCGCGTGTAGGTGTGAGTGGCAGTGAAGGTGGAGAAGGGAAGAAGAAGGACGAAGGATGTTAAATGACGATAAAGGGTATGTTAATATTATTATATTACGAGTTTGCCACTTTAGTTAAGAGAGGGTTTGTTTTTGATTGGTTAATTTGTAACAGTAAACCCTATAATCGTTCGCGCTTTTTTTATTTACACTTTTTCTATTTATGTTCTAAAATTTGCTGAATAACCCCTTATACTTGTTTCTTTACATATAATCTCCCGAGTTAATTTTTTGAGTGATTTTGACCTACGAGTATCCATTTTTCAATTTTTAGTTATTAATTATTAATTGAAAAACTACTAGGATTTTATTCATTTCTTAGTTGTTACGTAAGTGATATGTTTATATACCAATCTCGTCACCTACGAAAATTTTCATGCATAGACTGCAGGTCTAAATATCATGTTTCCTAATTTGGCTAATGCAATAAGGGAAACACACACATCACATGTGAGAATCTTGAGAACTGTTTTAGACTATGGTCTTCTTTGGTATACAATACAAACTCTTGCCTTGGAACGACAAAATGTAGCCTTTGACCATTGTTTACAATACAAGCTTGAACATCAAATTCGAAATTCTTTATTGAATTAAAGATCGACATTGTTGTTGTCTTGTTGGTGTTGTCATTACTATTATTATTATTTTATTATTTTCGTTGTAAAAGAAGTTTATTAGAGTTTTGTTGTTGGAGTCACAGAAAAAAAAAGACCTCTCTTAGGGTAGGACCATCTCCATTCTCCAACGTCCCAATGCCAGCGTTTTCTATAATCATTAATAAGTTCATACACGTATAGATTTCTCGAATGAATATCATCTTGTCTTGTTACTTTCTCTACCTTGTAAACTTTTGCATTTTAAATTCCGAATGATGTTCAATAATTGAAGCAGTTTAAAATATACACTATAGAACAAACATAGTTAGTAGGTTGAAATCTTTGTTTCAAATTTCAGCGGCTATACCCCTTGTAATTAATTAATCAAAGCTTAAGATAATAAATCGGGTTGATGATTATTTTTCTTCCACTATGGACAATCTCATCAAGTAGTACTTGCAGTCTTGTATAATACTTTTAAACATTTACCTAATGATCATTAGGTTGTGTTAGGTTATAATTTAGGTCTAGGAGACTTTGCTAAATTCACGTTTCCTTTCGATATATTAAACCTTATTGAACATTTGGTTTAGCGATGACATCATTATTGAAATTCTACGCATAGTGAGATTCAAATATTTAGAAAACAGTCACACATGTTTGTAAATATCGAAGAAAATATGTATATATTTTTCTTGCTTTTGTTAGTGGATTCTTGTTCTAGCTGTCACTCTAGTGTCAAGATTCTGAAATATTTGAATTCGCTGAGGGGTAGTTGTGGGAAAGTACGAGTAGTCGGTGGGTGCAGCTGGGAGAATCCAAAGAGATAAAATGGGCGCAAATGAGAAATTGTACGTGTAGACGAAAATAGCCCTGCAATATCAAGAGACCCATGCAACTCATTTGGATTTTCTCTATTGGCTTCGGTCGGATCTAATAATAGTTCACTAGTTAAATGATTTCAAACTTAGATATCGACATACGCTGAAACTATATTATTAAAATCGTTTTCTTATGTTCAGAAGAACATACACTGTTAAAACTATGATGTGAACGTTTATCTTCTTTATTACGTTAAATAAATTCCACTTACAAAAACATCATTTTCACAAAATTTAGAAAATATTATTTGATGGCCATTTGCCCGACATATATTGTATATCAATAATTAATTTTGAACGAACGTTAGCAAATACTAAAGATTTGTATTTTGAGCTATTGATTTATTTGAACAAGTAACATTATATAAGTTGTTGTTCTAGTCACTTATATCTCATGGTGTTGACAATCCAAAAAAAGAAAGTATATTGATGTTGTCTTCAAGTATTGGCATATGATTTTTTTTTTCAAAATCAACACAGATTATGATACATTGGGTTTTTGTTTGTGATCGGATTACACGTTTTAAGCAAATTTGGTGACCTTTGTGCCAAAAAAAAAGAAAGAAAAAAAAGCAATTTTAGAGACCTGCCATCAAACACATGGAGACGAATGTTTGTTGTTGTTGTAGAAAATGTCATTTGGATTATGCTGATAATCGACGAAGTTGAGAACATCATTTCCACATGTTCAATCATAGTTGCACAATCTTCTAATTATCCATTTTGAAAATAGATAGCTGCAGTAGTTGGACAAACAAACTCGATCTCAAAAGCTTTTAAGAAGAAGAAGAAGAAGTACTCTGCATCCTCTCTTTGATCCATGACTCCAGATACTGAAGCTCCTTATCACTGACTGAGTGTGCAAGATCTGGATATGCCTGCAGATTAACGATTGGCTCAAAAATAGAAAAATAATCATGGGAGCAGCAACAAGTGATTCTAGTATTTAGATTTGACTGACTCTTATATAATTATGATTGTACCTTAAATTCACAAGTGACACCAGCTTGTTGAAGGAAAGGAAGAGCTGCTTGACCAGCTTCGAATAGTACAGTCTTGTCATCAATCCCATGAGACCACAAGATTGGTGTCTACATATGCAACAAAAATAGTGACTATTTGTCATCAATCCCATGAGACCACAAGAATGGTGTCTACATATGCAACAAAAACAGTGACTAGAATAGTCAGCATATTTACAAGAAAACCGGAAAAAAAGCAACAGATAGACACCTTTATAGCATCTTTGGTAAACTGGTTGATGATTGAAGAACTGAATGGAACCCATCCGCTAAAGACTGCACCTCCTCCAAGAGTTTTTGGATAAAGCAGAACACTAGCCAAGGTTAATGCCCCTGTAAGAAAACCATAGTCAGTAGTGCAAGACTACATCTAAGAGACAATGAAAAAAGTGAGGTCACCTCCTTGGCTAAATCCGCAGATATACACGTTTTCTGGCTTGATTCCTCCAGCAATCTCCTTATCTATAATGGCATGAACGTTCTTAACTGCTTCAAGCATGCTACTTTCGTCATTGGGAGAGCCCTATCACATAAAAAGCCACACACTTGATGACACGCAAAGTATCTTTTAGATACAATCCTAACAAATGCAAGAAAGGTTCTTCCTTTTGAACTCTTAAACCTACTCAGAAACTATTAACAAGTTAGATGAAGGGACAACAAGTGTTACCGCGGTAAGAGGAAGCTCACGGATGTCAAACCAAGAAGGCATCACCATACCATCTACACAAGAGGACAAGAAGACACAATCAATAACTAAAGAATTCTCCAGACACACAAAGGATCTACACTACGTATTCCAGACCAATCAAATCAAAAACATACAGAACAACGAGATTCACAACACTACACATCCATGATCTATTAAATTTAGAAACTTTACAATTGCAGGAGACTGGATTCTGAGGAGCGGATGGGAACAGCCACTTGGTGTTGCTAAACTCAGGGGACTTGAAAAATGTCTTGATGGGTTCGTTGGCAGGTCCGGAATCTCCCAAACCGTGAAGCCACAAGATGAAGGTTCGATGAGCCATGGTGGTGTCTGAAGAAGAGGGAGATGATGAGTAAGGCTTGTTCTCGAAGAAGAATGCGAAGAAGATAACAGTGCTCAGTAGTGCGATCGAGAGAAGAACGATCGGTTTCGTCAATGTGCTTGTTCGCATGTCAATCTCGATCCTCCTGCCTTCACCATTTTACTTAAGAGAGATCTCTCGAAAGTGCGTTTTTTATTTCAGACAAAAGCAAAGAGATGTTCACTAAATGACTAAAATACCCTCGATGTTTTTGCGCTATGTTCTGTTATTTTCATGACGTGCAGGCAAGATTTTGATTCAATGTTTTGCAAAGTGAAAAGAAAAAGTCTTGAGACATTATAGTACAAAACATTATAATTCTCATATTAGTCACCAAATAAAATAAAGATAACACAACAATCAAGGTACTTGATGAACAATGTTTTATCTTTTCATTGCTTACACGACCAGAACAAGAGGAAGAGCTTCAAGTAGTAAGTAATCAATGTTCTTCTTCTGTCTTCACAGATAACATGATATTTATACTGAATGAAAACATTGCTTTAAGAACTTTGCATCCGTAACTTGATCCATGACTCTATATACTTTAGCTCCTTGTCGTTCATCCAGTGCGCAAGACCTGGATACGCCTGTCAGATAGAGGTTGTTTAGTATGTTGGATGATCTCTCTTAGGACTTGAAAGAGAAACTTCCCAAAAATGATTTTGATAATACCTTGAATTCGCAGGTGACACCGGCTTGTTCAAGAAAAGGAAGAGCAGCTTCACCAGCTTCAAAGAGCACAAGCTCGTCATCAGTCCCATGAGACCACAAGATTGGTGTCTACATTTTGCAAGAAAAAAAAAACATGGAAGAGACTTTAGAAACTATAAACAATGACATGAAACATATATACGGTTAATGAACCTTTTTAGCTTCTTCTGGAAACTGATTGATGATTGAAGAAGTGAATGGAACCCAACCGCTAAGGACAGCTCCTCCTCCAAGTGTTTTTGGATAAAGAAGAACACTAGCCAATGTTAAAGCTCCTGCATTCAGAATCTTAGTGTTAGGAGCCACCAATGCTAGTGAAGATTCATGAAAAGAGTTAAAGAGAGAACATAACACCTCCTTGGCTTAAACCACAGATAAACACGTTTTCTGGTCTTGTTCCTCTTGCAATCTCCTCGTCTATAATGGCATGAACGTCCTTAACTGCTTCAAGAATGCTAGTTTCATCAATTCGAGATCCCTAACACATAAACCGTAGTTATTTACTAGATGTGATTCTTCAACATAATTTGTAAAAATGAAAGACTCCTATATAATATTATATAACGTCACAAAAAGCCAGGGGTGGAAGTAGCTAGCAGTTTAGAGAGTTTAGATCAAGAGAGAGAAGTAATACCACTCTAAAAGGAAGCTCAGGGACATCAAACCAAGAAGGCATCACCCGAAAATCTGCACAATATAAACAAGAATGAAACAAGACAAAGGATCAAATGATTCTTTCAGACCACATATAGATCTTTATTTGGACACCAACAGCTACCATAGATGACCATTAATCCAAAGAACAAAGACAATATAACAAGGAAGATCGTACTGTTGCAGGTAACAGGATTGGGAGGAGCAGAAGGGAAGAGCCACTTAGCGTCACTCAGCTCCGGGGACTTGAAAACTGTCTTGATGTTTTCGTTGGCAGGTCCAGAGTCTCCCAACCCGTGAAGCCACAGGATGAAGGGTCTAGCCATGTCGTCCGAGTTTCCTGAGCAAGAAGAAGAGATACAGAGGAAGCAGTTCCTCAACAGCTTGGCCATTAGAGAGAGGACGAAGTTCCTTCTCCATCTGTATATTTGAAGACATGGGTGATCACATCTGAAAAGTCTTAGCGACGACTTTTGAAAGTCTCAAAGTCAACTGAGGAAAAGAGACAGGGGAGAAGCTGAATGACTAAAATACCCTCGAAAGCAGTGTCCGTGTCTAAACGACATCGTATTTAGCTGCAGCCCTTTGGTAAAGAAGAAGAGACAGAGGAAAGGAAAAAGAGAATCTGGGGAGAGAGATAGACGGAAGGAAGTGACGATTGAATATCAAATGGCGACATCGAGGCTTCAAGCTCTGTGGAATCACCCCGCCGGACCTAAAACCAGTGAGTCTCCTCCTATTCAAAGATGTTACCTTTCTTTTTGCATCGATTTCGATTATACTCTTTCCTTGTCGATAATCGGATTTGGATGATTGAGCAATCTGGGACTCATTGTGGTGAATCCTGATTTGTTTTTTACTTTCAAAAATCGAAACTTTGTTGGTGGGTTTTGACTTTTGGATTAGAAATGTAAGAACTTTGATGGTACAAAAGACAAAGGATCACTCTTTCGTTTACATGTCAGTGTGATATGAATTGTTAATCCTGGTGTTTGGTTTTATGTTTCTCTTATCCAATTCTAAGAACAGAACAGAACTGTAATTAAACAAGTGAGTGATGATGTTATAAGTAGTTTGAAACTTGTTGTGGATGTGAACAAGTCTCTGTTTTTCTTTTTTTGTCACTGTTTGTCAGTTCATTTCTGGGCGCCAACGTTCAAGTGGGGAATAAGCATTGCTAACATTGCAGACTTTGCTAAACCTACTGACAAAATATCCTACCCTCAACAGATTGGTATTGCATCATCCCCACTTTCCTTTGTTTGCTTTCGTTTTGTCTTTGTCATACTCTCAGTGATCTTACTCTGATATATCTCTTAGCTGTTACATGCACTGGAGTGATCTGGTCTCGTTACAGCATGGTTATCACTCCCGTGAGTTCTCCTTTTTTAACACTCCTCTTCATCATCATAATGCCATCACGGCTCTTTTCTGACTTTTTGTTTGGTTTGATTTGATAATACAGAAAAACTGGAACCTCTTTAGCGTCAATGTTGCTATGGCTGGGACTGGCATGTACCAGCTTGCTCGTAAAATCAAGTAAGAAGATCCCATTTCCTCTTACATTACATTAATTTATAAAACAGAGAACAGTCTTTAGTTTAGGCTACTGGAAGCAGCAGAACTAATCTCTTCTTTGTTATGATCAATACTTTCTAGTTTCTACTAGTGAACATTTTGTTAACTATTGATATATATTTGTTTTGCTCTACAGAAACGATTTTGCATCTGATGTGGAGCCTGTTGTTGCCAAAGAATGATTACGACGAAAAAGAAGAAGATGAAAACATCAAAAGGAAAGATTGGATATCATCACCATCATATTGCTTGTGTTTGAAATTCTAGTTTCAAGATATTTGATTTTTCCTTTTCATTCCCAGATCTTATGGGTCGAATTACCAAATAAGTTTTCTTTTTAATACCCATAATGCTTCTCTGTCTTTGATGCGGTATCTATGGAAACTTTTCGACAGTGTGCTCCTCCTGCGGCTATGATAAGAACCTTTTAAGCTCTTCTTCCCTTTCTACACAACTTTTTTTTAAGATGATAACAGTCTTCTCTCTCTCCCCCACACTCTTCCTTTTCTCGTAGGTACTGCGGTTTTTATGTTTAGACATATTGAACACAGTCTCATCAATGTGCCCTTACTACCAGGAGAACATGAGCAAAAGACTCGATATAAATAGTACCAGAGACGTCACATGAATGTAATAATGAATCTGAAACATCATATTCCAAATGTTTGTTATATGCTCAAATGATCTATGAGGTCAAAAGCTCTATTCATAACATTTCAAAGTGCATCATTCATAATCAAATTAAAATTCAGGAAATAAAAATAAGTATCTTCTATGAATCAAATCCGAATGAATGAGTCTGGTCATCAAAAGGGAAAAAGAACAAGCCGTGTGGACGTACAGACCAGTCAAGGATCTGCATCCATCTCTAACAACTGCTTTCTACTTTCTGTATATGTCATTGCTCCTGTCGACAGAGAAAGTTGAGGACAAGGGGACGCAAATGGCGCCAGTATATCACTCTTCTAATGGCTCGGCCCCTTTCGAATTATTGGTTTCAGAATCTACATCTACATCGTTTGCGTTCAAGTTGAGTCCCGAATCCTTACTGCTTTCGTTCAGATCTTGTCGCACTGTTTTTTCTTCCTCCTGCTAAGAAACAGATAAGGGAGATTCAAATATCTAATTTAAGATCACTTCTTCAAATAGACTCTAGGTAATTCGAATTTACAGCGTGGGGGCAAAAACATTCAACACTGGCGGCGAGTAAACAAATTCTAGAGTCCAAGCCTCCCAAGGGAGATACTTAGTAGCCATAGTGGTAAGTAGAATTTTATTTAACAAGCAGGCCTACCAAAAGAAAAGACATTTACTCTCTTTTAACAAATGGTTCCAGGATCCATCCATCAACAGAACAAAAAAACAAGTAAATTCATTGGAAGGCAAAGACTTAAGTTGAGTTTAGGGTAAAAGGAATGGAGCAGAGAGGGAGACTAAAGGTTTTAACCTGATTATCTTCCATAGGAACATCATTCATGTCTGGTTTTTCCTCAATTTGTGTTTTCTTGTCGCTTGTCTCTGCTGCACTTGCGTCTTGCTCTGTTTCTTTCTTCTGCTCTTCCTCAGCCTTGTCGTCGTCTTCTTCAACCTTATCATCTTCCTCAACTTCTTTCTTCTGCTCTTCAAGTAATGCGATCTACACCATTTAATCACACTTAAAACTTCAAATGTATCACAAAGGACTCTAAAACGACCAAGAACCTATGTTGGATGAATGATAAGCTCCACAATTCCAATCCAAGACGATTCAACCATGCAGCAAACGAAACTCCAATGTCTTAAAAAAGCCTAGAATAGATCATCAACTTTCTTGCTACAACATTAGAAACAAGTTCAAGACATGCGCTGTACTAACCAATTCCTCGGGGTGCAATCTAAAAAATGGCTAAACAGAGACATAAGCTAAGTCCAATGAGTCCTTCATGGGAGCTCAAAAAGGTGAGGGCTTTCTAAATGTTCAAAATCTTTGCAAACAAATCAGAAAAACTACTAACCGGCACGAATTTGAATCTGCGCCGCGGAGGATCTTTTGCTACCGCTACGGAGTAGTCCTCGCTCGGAGAAAGACTCTCACTTTTACCATCTTCGTTGTTCTGAGACAATGGTGCCCACTTGAAGAGCAGCAACTGCGATGATCCATTAGAGGAGGAGGAGGTGTTGTGTTTCTTGGTGGAGGGAGAGACGTGAACCCACTTCTTCTTCCACTTCCTCACCGGCCCTGTGAACACCGTCGCCGGTCCTCCGTAACGAGTCGAGGATCTACCTAACCGACCTCCTCCTACTCCTTCCATAACCAATCGCAATCACTGATTCTTCAATGATCAGATTCCGATAATTCCAATCACAAACCGGCTGGCTAATCAAATTTTATCTTCCTCCTCCGTAACTATGTTTCTTCTCGTCCTCCTCCGTAAGAACAGAGAAAGGTCCTCTTTCAGATCCGAACCCAGCCGATCTTATTGGTTTTTTTGAAAGAGGAAAATACTCTCTTCGAACGAGAAGGTTTCCTTTATATAATACGCGCGTGTCACATGAACCAAACCAAATCCATATTCTTCTATTCAAATCCGAACCGAATAATGGAAAAGCTATAAACTGAACCTTGTTAGAAATATACATAGTTATACTTAAAATTTGTAAATTTATTTTTATTATTCTCTCCGTTTCTAAAAGATCCATGTTTTAGAAAAAACTTTCGTTTCAAAAAAGATATATTTTTTACATTTTCAATACATTAATTAATGAAAAATTGTACATTTCCAAAAATATAATTATATTTACTAAAATCTTATTGGTTCAAAATTATGGGAAATTGTTAATTGAAAAAAATAATGCATTGGTAAATAAAATTTTATGTTTTTCTTAATAAGTGTGAAAAATCTAAAACATGAATCATTTAGAAAGAGAGGGGTATAACTTTATCGTACAAAACTCAACCAGCACATGAATGTGATGATCATATACGTGTTTCCCTGTAGAGATCACAACATCATGACGAGAACTTTTAATCACATAACTAATTTTTCACACGCGCTTTCAAAATTTTATTTGCAAACGTGGTTTTTTATACGGTTATGTCATTATTTAGCGAAGAAGGTCTAGTTAAATATCATGCGCAAATCACTATATGTTTTACCATTCGTGTAATTAAAATACAATTATGTGTTGTTTGTTATAAAGTTGTTACAAGAGTCACAATAACAAAATTGGTATAGGAGAAAAAAAACAACGAAAGAATGACTCTTTGTCACAAACCCAATAGACAGATTCCACAGCACTAACGCAAAATATACGATCGAATGTTATAAGTAGTCAAGCTATTTAAATCCCAACAATAATAATTTTATTATCCACAATTAATAACACTACAAATTTACTAATTACTAATTTACCATCATCATCACATGTCGACGGTCCCCGCGCCGCTCGTTAGGTTTTTTCTTAACTTTAATCCAAAATCTCGATAGATAAAAAGACGAGAGTACCCCTCAATTGTCAAAACAGAGAGAGAGGTCCATCCCGAAGATTTGTTCGCATCTGATTACTCCGATCTGCCAATGGCTAAGAGGTTTCGCTAACAAGGCTTAAAAGAGATTTTGCTGGGTGAAGGAGGAAGATAGATCTCCTTATACCCTCGAGTAAACGGTTTGTTTTTTCTCTGTTTCCTTTCATGTGGATCGCTTCCGTTTGGGTGTTAGATTCTCTTATTATTGATTCCAGGATCGTAAAGTTTTCGTTTTTTCTGACTTTCTGGATCTGGGTTTTCTTCTGGATCATCCCTTGTATTGATCCGAACAAGCATTACTATCGTTTGCTTTGACCTAGATTCTCCATTTGCTCTTTAGCTCTTTTCTGTGTGGTCCTTTGAGATTAGTTTCTGATGGGTTTGTTTATTTTGGTGTTTATAGTGTATAAAGGTTTACACTTTAAGAGTTTTGAGAGGAAGATAGAGAAAATGGCAGATGGGATGTCGAGCTTTTGGGGTCCCGTGACTTCTACTATAGAGTGTTGTGAGAAGAACTATGCATACTCATCTTACATTGCTGAGTTCTACAACACCATCTCCAACGTCCCTGGAATCCTCTTGGCTCTCGTTGGTCTCGTCAATTCGTTAAGGCAACGGTTTGAGAAGAGGTTCAGCATTCTCCACATTTCCAACATGATTCTCGCTATCGGCAGCATGCTCTACCATGCCACTTTGCAGCACGTGTAAGTTTCCAGCTTGAATAGCTTCCTGACCAGATTTTTGGATAATGATTCGTTGTCTTTTTGATCCAAGCACAGGCAACAGCAGAGTGATGAGACGCCGATGGTGTGGGAGATACTTCTCTACATGTACATCCTTTACTCACCCGACTGGCATTACAGAAGCACGATGCCGACTTTTCTCTTCCTCTACGGTGCTGCCTTCGCTGTTGTTCACGCTTTCCTCAGGTTTGGGATTGGTTTCAAGGTCCACTACGTGGTCCTCTGCCTTCTGTGCATCCCTCGGATGTACAAGTACTACATTCACACGGAGGATACCGCGGCTAAAAGGATTGCGAAGTGGTATGTTGCCACGATTCTTGTGGGGAGTGTTTGCTGGTTCTGTGACCGTGTTTTCTGCAAGAGGATATCTCAGTGGCCTGTGAACCCTCAGGGGCATGCTCTGTGGCATGTGTTCATGAGTTTCAACTCTTACTGTGCAAACACGTTCTTGATGTTCTGTCGAGCTCAGCAGCGTGGATGGAATCCGAAGGTTAAATACTTTCTGGGAGTCCTTCCTTACGTCAAGATCGAGAAGCCAAAAACGCAATGAGAAGAAAGATTTGGGGGGAAAAGAGCCCAGAAGAAGATCATAAATATAGTTTTTTTGTTCATCGTTTTGTCAGAAATTTGGACGTCGGTTATCTTTTTTGGAAGTGAAACTACTCTCTAGATACAGAGTCTAGATATTTTTTTTGTTATTGTATTAGTTTTATTGGGGATGATGATCTTATGAAGAGTTGATTATAACTTGCTAAAACGCTCTTGTTTCTCTATTCTTGTGTTAGTGCATCATCTTTTAATTTGATCACATTCTTCTTTTTTCAGCTATTTACTTGTACCATCCAATTTCTCTCTTACTCAGCAGCCATCCAACAACTGTCCATTTCGTCTACATTTGTTGTCAGGTCAGAAAACTTTGATTCAAGGTCGTCTTCTCAATACATGAGAAAGAAGTGGATTTTCTAACATTTTACATAATGGACTGTTTAAATCTCAAAATGATGCATAAAGCTGTTCCCAAAGGGCCAAAACTCATATTTTCGTGGTTCCTTCAATATGACATATATCCATAGCTACTACAGGTTTTCTCTAGCATATTCAAGAGGATCAGGATTATCTCTAAAAGCTGTGAAACAACTCTCTAATCTCACTCAATCCAACAAAACAATCTGGAAACTAACTCTTCAACCGATAAGTAAGTTTGTTTCATGCTGCTCTATTCCTCCTGCAGCTCATATATCTGCATGTATGCTTCCGATAGTTCAACCATTTGGGGAAGTGTTTCTGCAACATGCAAATCCTGCATCTCGTACCTGAAATGCATTGACATTAATATCCTGTTAGTTCTGTGCTAATATAATTGTCACTATCGGTTTGGACATAATATCTAATATGCTAGAGAGGCACAAAACAAGTGAATGTTTGCCATTCCCCCCCATCTCATGTAAATAATAAAAAGCACATAATTTTTGAACAAGAGAGAAAGCTTACCATAGTTCTTGTGACCTGCGCTGCACAAAGACTCTGAAGTACCCATCCTCAGGCTTACCATCATGTACAATGTTGGCGATTAGATTATACTTGGAAGAAACCTTCTCGCCTTCTGCAGCAGTAGGAAGTGATGGTATGTAATCCCTCAGCTCCATGTCCTTCACTGGGAAGTTAACTGTGGCATCAAACAAAAATTGAGTCAAAAATTAACCAGGCAACAAAAGAGATCTTTGCAAAACATTAATGTCACAGAAATCCAAATACACTCACCCAAGGTAGGATTCTTCTCCTTGAAGAAGTTATTCTTCTTGAACCGAACCATATGGAACATCAAGTAAGGAGGAGATTTGGTTACTCGATATCTCATTCTGGCTAGCTTAGGGCGAACCACCTCTGTCACAGTTTCTCCATCAAACTTCTTCAATAAATCGAATAGAGCAACCTGAACCAAACATCAAATAAATTAGCTCCTGCTTACCTCACTTTACTAACTAAAACCTCAAAGACGCAATGACAATCCTTAGGCTGCTCGAGGTCCAAACCAAAAAAGGACTCAAGAGTTCTTCTTACTCATAAAGTGGATTCCAAAAAGACGGTCTACCCTATACTAAACATCACTCAGTATTGGCGTGTCTCAGCAAAATGTGACATTATTCTATAGTAATAACCTTGTAAGTTTTCTAGTAGCACCACACATATGTGATTCATCAAGATGTCACTGTCTCTTATATGAATTTTGTAAAATGGAAAAGACAGCAGCAGCAAAATTTGAAAGGTTGAAATAGCCATAGATTAAAAGTCTAAAGCAAGAAGTGTGTATACCTGCGGAATAATGTTTTTCTCCATGACATCTTTGAAAAGAGGAGGCGGTGGCAAATCGAGGCCAAGCATCAGAAAAGGCATCCTGGAGATTTCTTTATTGTCATTGCCTTGATATTCTCTCACAACCTCCAACTCACCCTGTGATGATTAGAAGATTACTTGAAAATGCATCTTTTCAAGCAATTATATATCAAACTACATTATGTTGACGTGTCAAAGTCAGATACATACCTGAAAGCACTGATGGATGATACTGCTGGCGTTCTTTGAAGTTCGAAGATCCATGTGCAAAGTGTTGAGTAGCCACGACATAAACTCTACTGGATCTGACTGTTGGCCAATTCTGAATCGTTTCTTGCTGGCTTTCATGACAGCTTGCAAGAACTCATGTGGACTCACCTGTTGACACAATGTAAATTGAATTAGCAATGTCCACTCAATAAGTGAGGATATGAGAGAAACTAAAGACGTAAGGCATGAATGGAGTCAGACCTGTCCTTTGAAGTTTCGAGCATGCCAAATCTTACGAGTGAGTTCCCCAAAGCGGTGAACAAGAGGAGACTTGCAATGCTGATAATTCTCAGGGATAAGGAAAAAGTTCCTTAAAGGAGTAACTCTCATCAACGATTGGATTGTAACATTCACAAACTCTGTCTTTTGTATGTTGTTCAACCCCACCTATCGTATAAAGTAACCTTTAGGATACAAACTTACTCAATGCTAAACTGTATTCAGAGAGAGAGAGAGAAAGAGAGGATTACCATTCCGGGAAGATAGTCAGAGCCATCAAGAGCCCTAGACCACTGCTTATTCCTATCAAGCTCTTCTACTTGTGCCCTACTAAACCTGTAAACGGATAGCACCAACGCCTTGATAAGAAAGAACTAGCAAGAAGAAACCAATAAGATCAAACATACCTTGGATTCAAGACATGGCGAATGTCATCCAAAGAAGGGTCATTGATCTCGTAACTATCAGGAAGACAATACACCTTCTCCGTCAGAAGATTGATGTAAACGTGGTGCCCTGCTTCCAAGCTATGCGTATAAGCATGAGACTTCTGGCTTCTCCCTTGGAAGTACTTCCCGCAGACGAGACACGCGTACACGTTCAGATTCGACAAGGAGACGGAGCAGAACCTCTCGAAATCAAAATCCAAGACCTGCAAACAACCAAACCAAACATAAAAGATTAGATTACATTACAAGTTACAAAGCACAAGACTTTGGTCGGTTGACTGTAAGTAAGATGATTTACCTGACGGTTGACTGTATCGAGATAAGGGCAATCGCGACGAACTTCGACGTGGCGCGAATGCTTCCCGCGACCCTTAAAGGCGTCGTCTTCGAGCTCATCCATTGGTGGAGACCGTTCCATTATTCTCTTCCGTTTTAGCTCGCTCTCTTCTTCCTCCTCAACAACACCGTTCTTGACTTCTTCTCTCTCACTTTTCATCCTAAGAATCTCCTGTGCGCAACAAACGCCCTAGAGACTTCAAATTAGAAGGGTCGATGGTGGTGAATCTACTCGAGCATCAGGAACTTCACTCGCTTTTAGAGGACGAATAATGCGAGATCTGCAAAAACAATAGTGAATCAGGCTTTTATGTTTCTTGTTGGGCCTTATTATTCTAGCCCAATAGTAGCATTAGTTTTTTTTTTCTTTTTGATCAACGCTAGTAGCAGTAGCTTAATGATACATTTTATACAGTACTTTTATTTTAGTTAATTTTTTTCCAGATTTCCACCTATATTAGAAGGTGATATATATATATATATATATATATATAGATAGATTTAACAATTTTCGATGATAGGAAAATTAATAATAGTTCAATAGCTTTTTTAATTTATCATTATTACTTAATAAAAAACAGTAAAAATTTGGTTTTTTTAAACTAACCTTAAAAATATTTATCTTTATGTGCTATTTCTTCTCTTCTCAAATATCAATCTGTACTTAATTATTAAAGATTCACGATCCAATACTGACAAAATACCATTTATATTTTCAAGCTTCTCGAAACCAACAACAATAAACGCGTCAAAATCTCAAGAAACGTAGACGACATTTAACGATCGAGTGAAAAGATGGGTTCAAGTTATAGCCAGCTGACCCAGGAAGTAAAAGCACCGAGGTCACCAAAACGACGAGAATACCCTCTACACATAACCTTTAGACACCATGACTCACAAAGTTAATATCAAATTTAAACTAAAAAAAATGAATCAAAACCAACTGTGAATGACATAAATTCAAAAGCACCCTTGAGTATGATTAATGGAGGTTTTTAGGTTAATGTTCTTAGCAGAATATAAGAAACTATCTCTTAATTTTTAACTAAAAAAATTAAGAACCAATTCTTAAATAAGAATTTAATAACTTGTTCTTAGTTTTTTTAGTTAAAAATTAAGAGACGGTATCTTATATTTTGCTAAGAATCCATTCTAAAAACTCTCCTATTAATCATACTCTAATTGATCTCATGTTTTGTACTGAACCAAGCTTTCCGTTTTAATCAATTAATCTGTTGCCCAGACAAAAAAAAAAAAAGATATAACTCACACTGATGCATAACTTATAAAGAAGTTAAGTAACAAGATATGCAAAACTTGTTTGACTTATAAAAACCTAAATTCGCCGTACAAAAAGGCAAAAGTGAAAAGCTCGTCGATGACAACTGTCATTCCACTCTCCAGAGTGGAAGAAAAAAACTCGTCAATGACAAGTTGACAACTCTCTCCAAAGATGATAATAATAATAAAACTCGGGACCGCATGCAGTTATATGAAAAAAGACCCATGCCTCCTCCATCCATGAACCTAATCGCATTTTTCCACGACGAATTACGAGTGAACGTACATATTTGAATTATCAATATTTTTGAATAAAAGATATTTTTATATTTATGCAAATTTAGTTTAAAATTAATTGACATTAAAC
Organism: Brassica nigra; assembly: GCA_016432835.1. Classification (NCBI taxonomy): domain Eukaryota; kingdom Viridiplantae; phylum Streptophyta; class Magnoliopsida; order Brassicales; family Brassicaceae; genus Brassica; species Brassica nigra. The sequence continues at coordinate 4,694,670 of CM028247.1, read as the reverse complement.
AGTAAATTATCTCATATCTTTTTGTATACTACTTGCGTCTTATTTACAATCTCCATGAGGGATATTTCCATCACCCCTTTGTTTATCAAAAAAAATATTTCCATCACTCGTGATAAGAAATGCCTATCCACTAATATCGATGATATTTTGTTGCAAGGTAATTTGGGTTAAACTGGCCAGAATAATTTGGGTTGGGTCAATATAAATTAAAATTTATTGGATAATTCTTTACAGACCGAACCAAATTTCAGTTCGGATTTACATCAGATTCTAATACTATTATATGTTGAATATCATAGATTTTCAACTGAACTAATACATACCTTTTGTATATCATTTAGGTTCTATCCAAATTTTTGGGAAATCATATTCTCACATACTAAATCCGCGCAATTTGCTCATTTATAACATATGATCTAGGGAACAAGACAAAAGTAACACTTAATTATATAATATTATCCGTACACAACAGATTTATCCAAGTATTATTCTTCGTACACATAACAACATATGTAGTCCTTGTTATTACGCCCTGTTTAACAACGAAACACACATCAACACTCATACTTGCGTTAAGGGTTCTTATTTTTAATCAGGTGAGATTAAGGGCTAGATACTGGAGGTGGTGGACACTGAAAGCCAATTGGAAAAACCATGTTACAAGCGAAAAATATTGTTCTAACGGCCTTGTCAATACCGAAAACCAAAGGAAGTGGCCTGAAGACAAAGCAGAGGCAATCGGCTACTTGGATGTTCGCAAGGCCAGTGATAGCACTGCAACACGGCCTTGCTCTGGTGTCGCCAGCAACGACATTGGCGAGGCCAAGGACATTGGCGCATACACCAAGTTGCAATGGGTCTCTAGGACACGTACCGAAGCCCTGTGAAGGCGAGAGAAAGAGTTCAGCCTCAGCGAGGCTGAAGATGAGGAAGATCGTGATGAGGCTAATGGTGCTTGAGCTCTTTGAGACCATTTTGTTTTTGTTTTTGTTGATTTTTTAAGTGTGGATGCTTGTGGTGTGGCTATGTGGGTATTTATAGAGCCATGAAAAGCATTGAATATAAAACGTTGTCATCTTTATTATTTACCTCGATTTGCCTAACAGTAATTTCCAATAATTAAGCGAGGTCTTAAAGATTTAGGCAACTGTTAGTTGCCTCACCGTAATCTCTCTCTCTCTCTCATTACCTTTGCGCATCTCTGAGCTTGGTTTTAATTTTGAGTTTTTAAGGTCATTTTTATTCGTTCTGACAACGGAAAAAGGCAAATCACTTTATAATTTTTAAATATTTATATCTAGAGCAAATGGTTCAAATAAAAATAAATATATTATTTTATTAAATATATTAGTTAATTTTAATTATTTATTTATTTTGCAGAATTGGATCGAATGAACCTGTCAACTGAATTTTTCCGCCTGCCCATGCCATCGTTCTTTATCAGCGAGGCAGCAGCCAAATTTAAGTATGCAGTGGGATCCTTTTGGTATGGACTTGTGATGCCTCTGACCTCTCTATCGCACGCCTTTTTCATCTCCCTACAGACTAAATAGATACTTAGGTAAGACCCCTTCTTGTAATATGTTTTTTCGAGATTCTTCCACGCAATATCAGTTCTAACAACATAGCCTCTTAAGTGGTTTTATATAATAAGTACCCAACGCGCGCACGGTTTAAATATAAGGTCATGGATGTATGCATTTCTTAAATGAATTTAGTGGATGTGGTTTTTTATGTGTGTCATTTAATAGGTTAAACATTAACTTTTTCTATGCAAAAAAATGTTAAATAATCAGTTCATATCAAAATCTACATTAATTTGAATTTGACTCTATTTATTTAATTATAGAAGACAGAAAAGGTAAATATCAAGAAATATAGGAGACGCCGAGTTTACAGATTCATGTGCTCCATATAGATAATTTTCAAACCGGAGATCAAAAGAGAAAAACATTAGATTCTGCATGCATTTTGTTTGAGATTTGCGTTTACATATGTATCAAGTTGTTCGATAAAAAAGTTCTCTAACACGAGACTGTCAGTAGACTGCCACTGACGAAGAAATTTCTCATTCGATATACTTTTCAAGCTACGGTGCATGCTTTATGGAGGGAGAGAAATGGCCGAAGACATGGAGAGCAGCCGCGAGCAGCAAGTGTCATCATCAAGTTTGTAGATAAAACAATCAGGATCAAGCTGCTTGCGGTCAAGGGGTTGGGTTACAAGTACCTTGAAGAAGGGGAGGAGATATTTTTCATTCTTAGCTCTTTTTAGAGTAAAATTGTGTTCTCTCACAAATAAAAAGGAAGCTACAAAGGTTTTTGATTGAAAAAAAAAAGTTTGTAGCACTATCCAAGAACTCCGGATTGTGTGTTTAAGAAACAAATATAATTAGACAATGGTAAGGCAATATAATCTTTATAGACTTTTTTATTTCATTATTGGAAGAAGTATAAAAGTTACAAAGCTCAAGTTATATGAGAATAGGAAAGTTACGGATAGTGAGTATAATTTTAGTTACTGATGGCAAAAGGAACTGGTCATGGGCAAGTGAAGCCTGGAGGAGTACTGGAACCGCGGCGACAATCCCTGAAGAGGGTGCTGATATTAGGAGGGAGACTTCCACTTGGTGCTCTAGCTGACTCACACAAGCAAGCAAGTGCATCAGCATCAGAAAGGTTACGGAGGATAGAACAACATGGCTGCACCATTCCAACTCCTATAATACGATCCATAATACGTAGGATATTTTCACATATTCTTAATTGGGGTCCAATCCTACGAGGGCATATTCCAACCAGGGAAGGTGGAGGTGGTGGCGGTGGCGGGGAACTTGGTAGAGATACTGGTGGTGCACGTGGTGGAGAAGTTGGTGGAGACACGGGTGGTACTCTTTGTGGAGGAGCAGCTGGTGGAAGTTTTGGTGGAGAGACCGGTGGTGCCCGTGGAGGAGAAGTTGGTGGCATTCTTGGCGGAGACATTGGTAGTGTTTGTGGAGGAGCTGTTGGTGGTATTGTTGGAAGAGAAATTGGTGGTGTTGTTGGAAGAGAAATTGGTGGTATTGGTGGTGTTCTTGGAAAAGAAATTGGTGGTATTGTTGGAAGAGAAATTGGTGGTATTGTTGGAAGTGGTGGTGTTCTTGGAACAGAAATTGGTGGTATTGTTGGAAGAGAAATTGGTGGTGTTCCTGGAAGAGAAATTGGTGGTGTTCTTGGAAGAGAAATTGGTGGTATTGGTGGTGTCCTTGGAAGAGAAATTGGTGGTATTGTTGGAAGAGAAATTGGTGGTATTGGTGGTGTTCTTGGAAGAGAAATTGGCGGTATTGTTGGAAGAGAAATTGGTGGTATTGGTGGTGTTCTTGGAAGAGAAATTGGTGGTATTCTTGGAAGAGAAATTGGTGGTGTTCTTGGCGGAGACACTGGTGGTGTTTGTGGAGGAGCCATTGGGGGATTTTTTGGTGGAGACGCTGGTGGTAGACGTGGAGACGAGGTTGGTGGGATTCTTGGTGGAGAAACAGGTGGTGTTCGTGGAGGAATCATTGGCGCATTCCTTGGTGGAGATACTGGTGGTGCACTCGGAGGGGAGGTTGGTGGCTTTCTTGGCAAAGAAATGGGTGGTGTTTGTGGAAGAGCCATTGGTGGATTTCTTGGCGGAGATGCCGGTTGTAAACGTGGAGGAGAGGTTGGTGGCGCTCTTGGCGGAGACACTGGTGATGTACGAGGAGGAGAAGTTGGTGGCGTTCTTGGCTTTGGTGGTGGAGGTGGAGGTGCACGGGGGCGAGTTGGTCTATTGGCTTCAGTGTGGCCTAAGAGGAAGATGGTGAGTGCAAAGAAGAGAGCTAAGGTTGTTCTTGAATATTTTGGATCCATTTTCTTCATGGTGGACATATGTCCTCAATGGAAGACTGTTGTATGGATATTGGTGATCTGAAATGAAGTTAGCTTGTTAGTATTTATAAGGGTTTTAAGATGCTCACTACGATGTCTACGTGTTACTTTTTACTATTGCCAACCCTCATCATATTAGGCTTAGAGATAGATGTGCTCCACTCTACATGTAAGAGCCGCGTGTCTTTGCATTAAGGGCCTTTGAATTAATTTTCTTCATCTATTTACTACATTTACGTGAGTAAGGTGACTATATCTCATTTCATACGTTAACACGTTCGGCAATAGACGATATCAAGTGCGAAATCTAGTAGAAGTGTCAAAAAGGTAAAACATGCGAGATATACCAAGGATCCTTGGTTATATATTACAATGGTAGTGTCTAAAACCCTTGGGATCATTTTGTAAAAAAAAAAAATCTTATAGACTGTAATTTGTACACTTGGGTCTTTGGGAGTCATTTTAACTGCTCGTGACTAGATAAACCGTATTATTAACCCATTGATATAAAACGGAAGTTTCCAATATGTTGGTCGGCTTTACAGTTTACAGATGCTCTCGAATAAACCATAACTGAATGTATCAAATCTAACAAAACCAGACCGGTAAATCATTTTCTTTTAGATACTTTTGTGGTGCGTCAGATTATTTCAATAAAACAATATTATTTACCAAATATAACATTAATATGTAACCCTAATCTCTGTAAGATAGACTAATTATGTATAAATTATGTTGGTACTTTTAAAAGATAGCTCATATATTATATCAAAACAAGAAAATACTCCGTACATTTAAATTAATTAAAATGATAACCTTAAACTATAAACCCTAAGAACTAAATCAAAAAAATTTAAAGCTTGTAGTACAATTCATTGATCTTGTGATCAAGGATTTGAAGATGTTACGCCAAGCCTCGGTTGATTCCTAGAAAACAATTTATGTAGATTAAAAGATGCAAAGTGTATGAAAAGAATTTTTTTTTTTTTTTTGGTTTATGAAAAGTTTGAAAACGATACAAGTAGAATTATCCATCGTCGTCTCGAATATTTCTGGAACACTGTCCATTATAGATGTGGTGCAAGTAGAAATGTTTGTCATTGATCTGTATACTGCCAAGAAATTTTTTGTTGAGCTGTTGTTCGTGTAGCTTTTCTCAACTTATGTATTGTTTTATATTTGAATTCAGTCTGTTGATCATCATTTATAAAAATAGATAAAAACATTAATAAAGTACAGGAAGCAACCGATAAAATTTGACAATAGATATGACATTCTATTGGTTGACAAAAAAAAAAGATATGACGTTCTATTCGATATCGAATTTTTGTGACTGAGTAACTAAGTTATGGGTTTGAAAGTTTGACTTTTATCGTGATCGATTTTCATTAATTTCATCGCCAAACCTTTTCTCTATATAGACCAGGGATACTTTTGAGTTTTAAGTTTCCCTGCCCGGGAAGTCTCTATTATAGCAAGGCTAGTTGAATAAAGAGATTTGGTTTTATTGCTACATATACCTCCTTTTTCTATGGAGCACAAGTATGCTATTAGAATGTTTCAGAGATTCACACAGTAAAACATAAAACACTTGTAGTATTCTTTCCATATTAACATTATCAAATTTTGGTGGGGTTGCACGTTTCTTATGAGAATTTACGAAATGTCTACAATGTTTTTTTTTTGCCTTGTAATTTGCTAAAAGTAACTGTAACAAGCTAAAATAGTACATTAAAGGCATCAAATTTTATGAAACGAAAAGAACACGTATAAAGATTAATTTTGAACCAAAAGCCATACTTATCCCTCCTAGCTAGTGGTCCAGTGTGGTAAATTTATATTACTAAATTCCATTATTAATATATATATATGACTAAGGCTAGGTTTTATTCGTTAAATTTGATTTGATTCGTTATTCGTTTCGATTCAATCCAAAAATTCTAGATATCTGTAAGTCTTTGGAGCAAAACAAATATTGAAATTCAATATTTATTAAAACGAAGAAAATCGCAAATACTAAAAATTTTAGAGACGAATATTCGCTCCTCTCCGGTTTTATACAACTAAATATATATTTACAATTAAATATTGATTTTCAATATATAATTTTATGTAATTATCATTTTAAAATATAATATAATTTATTTATCTATAAAACTACTTATAAAAGTGTTAAGTTAAGAAAGGCAAACAAAGCTTTACAAAACTATATTTTTGTCTAAAATTTTGTGTTTTATAAAAAAATAGTTTTAAAATTAATTTCGCTAAATTTTTGATCTATATTATATAAAATATATCTTTAAAAAACATGTTTAGTTTTTTTCTAAATTTATTTTTATGGAATATAGTAGATGAGATATCTGTAAATATTTGCAAATATATATAAATATTCTGAATATCTGGAAAACCGCTCGTATTTTTCCAAAGCAATAATAAAAAATCAGATATCCGTAAACTACGAAGCAAATCACAAATATTAAAAATTATAGTATTATTCGATACGTGCCCACTCCTGTATATGACCAAGTGTGTAAACTTAATATACAGAACATGTGTCAAGCATGAAAACAAATTGTCAAGAATTTTGTTGAATGTTGAGGCTTGAACTAATGTCCTTGCCAAAACTTAGGTTTAGATATCTTGAACCTAATATCTTTGGGAAGCTGCAACTCTTGCTTCTCAGTTAAAAACATAAGAAGTTATTGTGAATTTTTTTTAATATAGTGATTTGAGTAGAATCAAGTAAGAGTTCCTTTTTATTTTTTATATTACAACAATTTTTGCATGGTACAATAGAACCGTTATATATAGATAACCACAAGTATAATCATCACACGTGAATTCATAAACAAAAAAAATATCCGTAGAATCGTAGATGTAATAGTTTTTATAATTTATAATGAATTATTTTTTTTAAGAAAAAATTGTTAAATTCGGGTCTATTAAAAACATAAACCTAACTTCCGGGTGGGAGGTGCATTCCACGACAGGTCCTCTCCCAGATATTCATATGGATGTATCCGCAGCCGTGATGAACAGAGTAATGTGGCTTAGTTTCCGCAGTAGGAGGATCGAACCCGAAATGTGTTTGCATCCAAGGTCCGTCCACTACCACTGGACCACAGGATCCGCTTTATAGTAAATTATAAATAAGTGTTAAAAGGAATTACGATTGATGGAGTAAGAGCATTTCTAAGTCTAACAAATCCTCACACTCTCAAATTTTGAAGTTTATGACATTCCAACAATCTTTAAATATTTTAATTCTGAGAGTCTCAATAGTAAAACTTTAAATTTTAAATTTCACTATTCAGCCATTCAAACCACTTTTTATTTTTTATCTTTGTCATTTTAGTTTTGTAACTTGCATATAATTATTCTAATTTTAACCTTTTATCACTTTAATCTTTATAATATATTTTGACTAAATATTTAAATATATTTTGACTAAATATTTAAATATATTTTGACTAAATATTTAAATATATTTTTACATATATATTATTATTGTTAATACATAAAATACATAGATATATTAAACTTAAATTTAGTTATCGAAAATAGAAATTTTATGTATATGTAGTTTAACCATTTCATAAAATTTTCTTTAATTGATACATTTATTAAGAGATTTTTTAAAAATGGCAAAACCAAAGTATCTACATATGAGTTATAAATATTATGTTTTGTATTTTTTTATTGTGTATTGTTATTTATTTATAAAATTTAGTACTTAAATTAATTATCATGAAGATTTAGGATTAAAATGTAATATTTAAAAACATTGAAAAATATATTTGAGGTTATTTGTTGGAGTAACTCACTTTCAAACCTTTATTTTGAGAGTCACTTTTCTACAAAATGAGGCTCGTTGTTAGAGATGCTCTAGATACCCAAATATGATGGCAATAAGCTTCAACATGGATTCAATTGGGGTACTTGACCCTTAATGGCAATAAGCTTCAACGTGGATTCCATTGGGCTAATTTTTCTAACAAAAAACATATGGATCACAATGAACTTGTCCCAAATGTACGAGCAGCCTAACATTACCGAGAGAGGTAGAGAAGGAAATAGACAAAGATACGACTTTAGAGAGACAATCTTCCTAAAGGAGAACCTCTTCTAGGAGATAAAATAATACACATTCTTACAAAAAGAACATAACCAAAAGCCTTTCTGTTATTTTGTTCTATGCCCCCTCTTAGCTTCAAGCAGAAAACTGAAACCTGAAGAGATTGGCTTTTGATGCCCCATGTCGAGAAAACACTTCTTCTATGTAACCAACTCCAGTGTTGTCCTGATGAAAATTTTCTCTTAAGCAGACTTCAATGCAAGAAACGAAACTTACCGAAAATGTGACTTCAGGTTCTCCATTCTTTTGCCTTCTTCCTAACCGTTGTTTCGTTAAGTTTGCCTTCTCATATTCACCATTCTCAAGATGCTGGTGGTCCGGGTCTTAACCTAGAGCTATGAGTTTGTGGGAGGAAGCATCTCCTAAGTCCATGATCAGAGTTAACACAAGACTAGAAAAGGTTATAGAGAAAAGATTACAGATCGGAATCCATATACAATATAAAACCAAGACTACCTGCAAACCAGGTGCCAGCTCGTTCAAGGTGATGGAGAATGAGGTCAAGTTGTATCTAGTGACATTAGGTGGTGGCTTTCGTCTTGCTAGTTTCAATCACCGGCAACATAGTTTTCTACAAAACCATTGACCTTCAAGTAAAGAGACTTTGCTGCCTCTTACAGATTCAGAAGACACGAGTACTCCAAGTCTTCAAAGCATTGGTTCATTGAAATACACAGGGAGGCAAACTCTGTTAAGATCTTTTTCGACGTTGACCAAAGACTGATACCTTTCTCTTTTCTTTCAGCTGGATCAGGAAGTTTTTTTCACCGTGGTGTACACATCCACATGAAAATGGACAAAAGAAATGTGAAACGAACATTCAGAAATCAACCTCGAATAGGTCCAAAACTTTTACAAGCTCTTCTCTGTGTACCTACAGTTGTACACCAAGGGGGCAACATGGACTCCTAAGAAATCATTGAGCAATTATACCCGTTTACTTTTAGTTTAAGGAGTTGTATGTACTATGCAGCTGTCAAACTTTGAATAAAGTTTTTGAAAGCAGCAACACAAGAATCCTGTAGATTAAACTTATAAACAGATTGACTCTTCTAATCAACATAAAATTCAAATTAAGGTTAAACTTATTCTTTCCGTACAGTTTTGTGTTCAAAAGTCTAATGCAAATAGTGGTTTTATGGATACAAGCTTTTTTCTTTCCTAAAGCTAGTTAATGTAAATATAATCTCTCTTTTTAGTGGAAATAGTTACTTTCGTCTGTATTTGAAAAACTTAAATCCTGACTAATCTATAAATCCAAATGGAGGTTTTTCAACTATAAATTTTATGATTACTTTGATTAAAATCACAATAAACTAAAATAAAGTTTTTTGTAAATGTAAAATAGACTAGTTTCTTACATAAATAATTTATGTTATGTAGCCAAATATATATAGTTAAATTGGTCTACAAAAAAACGAAGAGAAAGCAACACTCAGCAACATACGGGCACGGCGTAAGTTTTTATTTTGTTAATTTAGTGCAAGAGTTAGGCCTTTTTGTTTATGTGGGGATGTATGTGTTTTAGTTTGACTTCAGAAAATATGAACGCAAAACATAATCATGGCAAACAGAATTGGGTGGAAGACTATTTATGATGATCTATGATTACAATATCAAATGGATATCCTAATCATAGCTCTTGTCTTCTTGACCTAGGAAATCTTTTTTTTTTTGTCTCTTATAATTGTGTTTTTAAAATTAGATGATGCATATATATAGAATTCAGCATATACAATAATTACTGTTATACGAACGTTTTAGGTACATAGAACAACTTCAATGGTGTACCGCATAACTTGGCTAAATACTCCTTTTCTATGTGTTTGGTTGGATGATATGCATAAAAGTAAGACTAGAGTTAATTACCTCGATGGTACATTCTCATATCGACGTGCACGTATGGATCGGATTCACAAGCCAAAGTTGAAAAGGTGGACAGTAGTATACTCACAAAAGAGAATAGGTATTATAGAATTTAAAGTCTTGTCAATGATTTCATGTTGGTGTTTACATGTTTGCTAGATCAAATACTGGTGGGTTAATAAATTTCTTTTGAAAATATCAAAGTAATTAGTTCCTCTGCCGGATAAAAAGGTGTTCTGCTTTCAGAAATGGAATATCAAAGTAATTAGTTTCTCTTCCTATATTGTGCGTGTATATAGGTTCTCATAGAATAGGTGTTAGAGCAATGGTGGATTTCTCTTAACTTTTAACTAAAAAAATTAAGAAACAGTTTCTTATATTCCACTAAAAATCTCATCCTAAGAATTTTGGGTTAATCATGGTTTTATTGTCTCATCATCCGAATTTAAACATATAATACTATATACCACTGAAAAACTAATATATATATATATATATATATATATATATATATATACTTTTGTGAACTTTTCAAATATTTTTTTAGGAGCAAAGAAATTTATATTATTGTTCCAGCTAATCCACCAGATTTTTAAATTAAAATACTGTATAATCCAATAATAAGTCTGCATAATCCGAATTTTCGGTGCATAACCAAAAATTAATTAACCAAATCATTAATCCAAATATCTCAGCTAAAATCATCATCGGTACTCCACAAGCATGCATAGTGGCTTCCCCTTGAGTCTCTGCCTTCCCTGAAAAAAATTAATTTCCCACCTCAAAAGAATTAAATGTCACACCATTATGAAAGATCTCAAATTTATTGTTTCGAATATAATGTAGTATTAAATTTCACGACAGCAAACCTTTAATTCGGGTAACTCGATCACGCATGCACATTCCACAACTTCTGCCCCAACCCTCTCTGACACGGTCCAAGAAAATTATATCAATCGGTTAGGTTTAAGATCAATCACTCAATTGATTTTTTTAATAAAGCATGGTGAATTTACCAAGCAAGTTAATGGCAGCACAGAGAGTACCGCCGGTCGCAATTAGATCATCAACTACCAAAGCTCGGTCTCCAGCCTCAACGGCTCCTACGTGCATCTCTAGCCGGTCATTCCCGTACTCCGACTCGTATTCTTCAAATATCGTTTCACCTATTTACATTTTACGCCGTGTAACCATAAACTATTTGTTATAAATTTTAAACTTGTCCGAAACAAATTCTATAATTAGTTTTAAGAAGTTAAAGAACCTGGCAATTTCTTGGGTTTACGAAGAGGAACGAACTTTGCTCCAATGGCTAACGCTATTGGTGGACCGAACAGGAAACCACGAGCCTCTATTCCTGAAATGACAACAAACGTGGCTTTAATGGCTATGTCATTTAGCAAAGGTCTATTCAGTTGCATAAATATTTCAACTACGTCTTATCAATCTTTGATGCAAACACAATATGTGTTGTTATCAAGATGTCACAGGAGTCTTATTAATAAAATTGGTATAGAAGAAAAAGCGAAAGAATGACAATCTGTCCCAGCAACAAACCCAATAGACAAATTCCATAGCACTAACGCGAAAGATACGGTCGAATGTTACAAGTAGCGAAGCTATATATCTATATCCCAACAACAAACCCAATAAGATGTTTTATCTTATTTTATACACCGACTTATTTAAAAAAAAAAAAAAGATTGAATACTATTCAACTATATTTTGTTAATCGTGTCATGTTTCATTAGCCATGTGCTATGCACATATAAGCACACATCCTTTAACAATGTTTTTATGAAAATATCAAAATAGAAATTCCTAATGAAAAATGTTGAAACATTACATACTCATTGAGTTTTCATGGTTTTCCACTGATAGATTTTGTATATATCAGTTATCAAATGAGTTTGAATTACTTTAATCGTTTTCGTTCTAAATCTGTATAGACAAAATTCTATTGATTAAAGAAGGCAACTGAAAAAAGTATACAGATTTAAAAAAGTAAAAGGAAATGATGTACTTCATCATACTTCACATCCACTAAACAGTAATAATATAATCTTTTGTACTTCATTTCACAGAAGAACAGAGACATAAAGAAAAAATGAGAAGGAAAGAATTGGCCAAAACAATGATGATAGAAGAAGAAAGAAAACCCAAATCAAGTTCTTTTGGGGCCAACTCTTTTTAAAAGGTTACATCCATCACTCAACTACTCGTCTATCCAAAGTAACAATACCCACCACACACACGCAAACACTTGCACTTTTTAACACAGGCAAGATCAACAATTATAATCTTTAAAGAAAGTAGAAGAGTATATGGGATAAATAAACTTTTCTCTTATATGAGTTAGGAAGAATGATCCAGGCAATCAATCTCATCCCATCACTCAGTCGCCCACAAAGATTAGATTTCAGAGAGAGAGTCTTGTCTCAACTGAAAGTCTGATCAAAGCAACGATATTAACGAAAATATTTGATTATTTGCATTTACACTTGAAAAAGGTCTTTTTACAACTGTGCATGTATGTACGTGAGTAAAAATGCAAACGTTAAATTAGTACGAACGGTATATTGTCTCTTTCTATATGTATCTGACTTTCGAATTTTGATATTATATCATAATTAATTTCTTTTTATGATGTCAAAAAGGGAATGAAATATTCCTTTTATCAAACAATATAATTTGAATAAATGCAAACACAACCACATGCACGAACAAGAACAACAGTTTTTAATCAAAACAACTAGATGAGCACTAAGTAATTAGAACAACCACTTCAAATAACAAACTTTTAGCTACCTAATTTAGATGGTTTTTTTTTTGAAACGTACATGCCTAATTTAGATGTATATTAACAGTTATTTTCCATCAAATTACAGTGGAAAAGAAACCTTTAGACCGGAAACTATATGTTAAAGATTCCACTAATCATCATTTGACTCCAAAATTCCGCTAATTACCACGCACCAAAACAAACTATTTACAGTTTCAAAAAAAAAACGCTGAATTAGCCTAGATTTTTCAGTAATGGGTTTTTTATGTACGTCACTTAAATCATGACCTACCGACCTTTTCCCCGGAAAATCTTGAAAACAATAAAAAATTCGAGTTCACTCAATTACTTTTAAACAGTCAATCCATCGAAAAATTACACTACATCTTACAAAATTAATAAACAATCATGATTTATAAATCAGAGATAATACCTGCAACCACTGAGATGTTCTTGTCTCTGTATCTCTCAACAAACAGATCAATTGTATCTTTGAAGGCTTTCGGATCCAACAACACTGTTGTTATGTCTTGAAACATTATTCCTGCAATTTTCTTCCTTTTTTTTACTACCCTTCATATTCGTTTTTTACTCATACTCATGTAACAATTCTGTTTTTTTTTTTTGAAAGTAACGATTCTTGGTTTTCTCACGTTACTACTTCATCGGAAACAAAAACAGATTCAAGAACAACAACACTGTTCATGGACAGTCAAATATTATTCTAAATCAAATACTATTGTCGGCAAGCAAAGATTTTAGAGAATTCAGACGAAGAAAGCTGCATTTTCTCGGTAAAAAACAACCAAGAAAACTAGTTTTTTTTTTGGACTAAAACCAAGAAAACTAGTTTTTAAGACAACTAGCATTTCTACCAGACGAATCAGAGCATGTAACGAACAAACAAAAACAGAGCACTTCCATAAACAAAACAAAAAAACAGCAGCAGCAAAAGAAGAAGTTACCTTTCTTGGGAAAATCTGGAACGACACGGATCTTAGTTTTGATTCCGTTGATACGAGGATCCTCTTCTTGCTTGTTTCCCGACATTGTCAACCAAGAACAGAAGATACAGAAATCGCTGTGTTTCTTTATCTCTCTCTCTCTCTCTTGTTCAAGGATTTTGGGAGAGAGAAAGAGAAAAGTGAGGCAGTCGTTAGACACTTACCAGTATTTATATCTATTAAACATTTTACTCTGATTCTATGTTGTTATATAGAGTGTGCTTAAAATGTGTTTAAATCTCTGTGTACAACTGTAAAGCCAGTGAGATAACGAAAAACAATCACTATAACTATTTAAATATTACAATATGGAATTGTTATTAATTTTTAATTATCAATTAATAATAAATGGAATTTATAATAAACCATATCCTTTTAATTTGTCTTTTCGGATTTTCTTATAAAACATGTATATTTCAAATAAGCTGGTCTATATATGTCTTATTACATTAAAATAAATTATATGTTTCATGATTAAAATTAAGAATTTTATATCATCTATAGAAACCAGGTAATGATTGGAACTATAATCCTTAAGATTTTTCTTAAGTAGGTTTAGACAATAAGTTAGAGTATATTCTTTTTATAAAATAGTTTGTGTTAAAATGATAAATTCAAGGTTAATATAACAGAAGTTTTAAGTTTTTCTTATTATAGTGTCAATAGAATAATGATTGGAAATTATACTTTAAAGTTTAGTGTTATTAGGACTATTGAGTTTATAATTTTTGATGTTAAGATGTTTTGGTGATTTTGTTATTTAAATTTTCAATCTAATTTTAAAATTATATAATATGTTTAAAAAGCCCATAACAGCTATCGCAATAAACCAGAATAATATAAACATTTACTATATTTTAAAAATACTTCCAGTTCTTTTAAATATTAGATTGAATATATTCTTCATAAAGAATGTGAAAAAGTAATATAAAATTTTAATTGAATAATATTGAATTTTAAAATATGATAAATATTATTTCTATATCTGAATTACAGTAATTAAAACAGGATATTATATTAGTTAAAAATACAATACCAACGAGTGATTTAGAATTTATTAGTATGGATTACTGAAAGTGCATCTTAAATAGAATACACCTTTCTTTATTTCTTTTTGGTGCAACAAATAAAAAATTCTTTTTGAGCAACATCTTAAATTTTTGTTTTAAACAGTGTTATGGCGTACAAGACATATCTATGTCTCATTAATAGAAATGATCGAAGCGTTTTGAACGTGTCGTCCAGACATTCGTCTGTCTTGATTGTCTTTATTTGGTTTAGCCCCAACAGTACTCATGCTCATTAAAGTAAATACAAAAAGCTTAGAAGGCAAAAGTCGCCCTCCGTCGTTAAATTATCTCATAGGTATAGAGAGACAAATGGTCTGTTTCGTTATCTTATCTTCTTGATTAGAAATTTCGAATAAACTTAAACTCCTTATCTTTATTTGTTAGTTTTCAGTTTCCATACAAATTACTAGAATAAACTTGTGGTTTGAGTTTCTCCAATTATATACCTTTCTTTACAAGTTGAGAAGAAAATTTCCGTCCCATATACAGTACCAAGCTAACTGAAATTTATATTTGATTTTGTACGTGAACGATTAATTTTATGCATGACATGTCTTTATGCAATGAAATCGTCAATGCTCTTTCATCTCTCTGTATAATACTAATTTCCAAAAACATATAGAGATGAGAAATTTCTAGTGGTTTTGTTTTATATTAAAACCTAGCTAAGAAATTTAAAGAATATTAAAAATAGTTATGAAAATATATCGACTAATATAAATAATATCACTATGCAGTATGTACTAATTACTATTTTGATTTGGATATGTATGTTTTTTTTTAATGTATGTTTCTTTTAAAGACGTACTCAACCGTTAAACTAAAAATGACATGTTTTGAGATGTAAGATTCAAAATTTTCAAACTAACTTAGTATTAAGACGGATCAGTGTAACATACATTCTCTAGAATCAGAGTAACATAGATGTTAATGATAGAAGAATACGCTTTTCCAAAAGTAAAATACACCATGAATTTGTTAATCACTATTGAAATGTGAATTGATTGTTTTTAAAAATCATGTACTCAGGCCAGACAGAAAATCTTAACAAATATCAACAACTAGTTTTTTGTTAAAAATATCATCAACTAGTTCGAGCAAGATCCTTCAGATTTTTTTTTGATCAAAGATCCTTCAGATTTAATCTGCCTAACTCTCATATCTAAACACACTTTACTGCACACTCCAAGTGGGATTTAGAATGGCAAATCCATCGCTACAGATTTTTTATTTGAGAAAATGAAAGCGATGTTTTTTTTCTTTCTAATCTTAGATTTTATTTTATCTATTTTAATATTTGTTTGGAGCTTTTAATCAGGCCTGTCCAATGTCCATGGTCTAGAATAAGATAAAAAAGGTCACCACCTTTTGAATTTTGATAGGCCACTCCTTCAATTCGACTTTGCATATTAACAATATTACCCCTCTACCAGTCTTTTCGTTGTTATTCTGTCGATCTCGTCCATTATTGCACTAAATCTGGCGAACCATGCTCAGAATCTAACTTGGGACAAAGATGTCCAATGGCGTGATTCGTCTACTTTAGTGACATTTTCTGAACTTCGAATCCCATAGAGATTATCAACAGTTTGATGAAAAAGCCATATATTATCGGCAGCAATAACAATATTGTTGCTGTTAAAGCAGGCGAATCTCTTTCATTCCGTGTCCTAGATGATGTCTAGATTTCATACGACCAGTTTTGGTAAGCATATTGTGACTCCACATTTACTTTTTATACGAAAATAGTATCGTTGTTACTTTTACTATTATTCTATTTTTTAAATATATATATACATATTACACATCAAAGAAAAACCTAAAATTTTGAATTTACGTATTATTTACCTTATTTAGAATATTATTCTCTGTTTTCCTAACTGTATATTTTAAAATTTTTATACCATTAGAATAATTACTTTTAGACATTTGTTTTTATATTAAAAAAGTATAAATTTCTAGTATTGATGTATTTACAATTTATTAAAATATAAAATTTTAATTTCTAATATCATATAGATTGCCCGATGCACATAAACTATTATATACTAGTATAAATACTTTATTATACATTTTATCTATTTTTATCTTAATAACATAAAATGATTATTTATCAGTATGATATATAACTTTGTTTTGTACTTAGAATTTCTTTTAGAATGAATGTGTGAGATTGTGTATATAGTGTGTGTGTGTGAAAAAACGTGTTCGAAATTTTTTTATTTAATTATTTCAATATATATGGTATAGTATAAAATTTATATTAAAAATTTATTCATCATTAATATTTTATGAACTCTAACTAATATTAAATATTTCTTTTAAATAATATAAATTTTCTATTTAAAATTTATTCATCATCGTTTATATTATTCTTTCATATGATTGAATATTGGATGTAAATTTGTATCTCCAAATATATTATGAGTTTTTTTTGGCAAATCTCCCATAATTTTTATTATATTTTAATGCTAATTTTCAAAACAAAATAGTATCTATATCAAGTTGATTCATTTTAAATTTTTTTATTTTTATTTTATTCATTTTCAATTATTTACTTTTATTTATTTATTTTATCTGATATTATTTTTATTTTTATTTTTCTTTAATTTTCTTTTAATTTGTTTTGATATTTTAAAATATCATAGAATCCAGATTTGGTATTCTATTCTGTGTGAACATGTCATATAATATATAGCCTAAAATTTAAAAATTATAAATGTTTAAATCATATTATTTTAATTGTTTAAAGTCTTATATTTTAAAATTTAATTATTATTTTCGTCAGCTGTTTTATTTTAAATTTTCAAATATTTATCATAAATATTAATTTATATATTTATAATGGTTTTAGTTTTGTTGGTTTACTTTATTTAATATTGATTTTATTTTACTTTGAAAGATATAATTATTTTAGAAATATTGGTATTTCAAGACATAATAAATTTAAATAACGATTTTTCATATTCTGATTGGTTGTTTAAAATCATATATAAACTTTTTCAATGGTTTATATCTTAACGTAATATATAGTTTTGGAGAAAGATATATCAAGTTCACTTTTTGGTGTCACCATTGAAATAGTGAACTTGATTTTATTAAAATATCAACAAAATTTCTCTGATATTACTTTTATTTTCAAAATATCAAAAAAAAAAATTAACCATTGAAAAAGTGAAGTGGATATATCCTTCTCCAAAATTTTGTTGATATTTTTAAAAAATTTAAAATAAAAATAATATCAGGATTCTAATTTGATATTTTCTAATTCAGATTTTGGCACTTAATAGAGAATCCTAATATAAATAAATATTCTCGTTTAGTTCCAGTTTGACAAAGAGTATAGATCATAAAGTTAGAAATCAATTCGTTAAAAAACTATTAATACAATTTTCTAAAACTTAATTTGTAAACCATTATTTTACAAGATTAGATTTTTTTTTTGTGCACAACTGATTAATTTCATTAGAGATTAAACCAGAAATTGTTATGGAGAATAGAAAAAAAAAAATCTCTTATTGAAATTTTGAAGTGTTAATCAAATGCTATTTCTAGTTTCTAGCAAAAAGAATCAAAAACAAACATTGGGAATGAGGTTGTAGAATACAAGTATACAGCGTATCGGTTAGTTAAAAACAAACCAAAGAAAGTGGCAAATTTATAGTACTATAATCGGTCGAATCAATTAGACGATCTCATAATTTTTTGTGGACGATAGTTTCCAAAAAAAAAAAAGAAGTTGTGGACTACTGTTAGATGTGCGCCATTATCCATTAGTGTTCCCACTAACCTTCTTTATATCTTATTATTATATAAAGTACACAATTCTATCATTCTAAGCATTCCACGTCAGAAAACAGTGAAAGCACATGATGACACGTGTCTCTCTCTAGGAGAGATTTTACAAACATTCCAAATTGTTGGATTTTTACGGTTTACAATTGGGCTTCGGATTGAATATGATAACAAAATTAGTCCAATTCAATCGTCATACATCTCTTCTTCCCATATGGCGACCAATAAAACTAGGGTTCATCGTATTCTTCATTCTGTTACTAACCAGAGAGACGATGATGTATTATTCAACAGTGTTTTGTGAGAATAAGCGTTATGATGATCCCTAGATCAAGCTAACTTAGTGTCGTTACGTCTCTGTTTCATCTCCCCAGAACAATTACATGATGAATTTATTCATAGCTATTAATGACGTTCTTAATTCCTTCAACCACTGCAACCACGATTCTCATTCATTGCATCTTCCTTCTTCTCTTTTAGGTGGTGCATCTCTAGCTATAAAAAGGTAAGCTTACACACCCTTACACACCGTAAACATCATCCTCACAAATCCAAATATTGAATTTTTTTCTTAAAAAATGACATTGATTTGAAGGCTGGATGTTATTCTTCCACCATTGAGATCCACTTCCAAGGTTCTGGGAATCAATAAACTTGAAACACAGTAGCGAGCTTAAGGGTGTGGACATGCTCCTCTTGGACGCTAAGGTTATTCCGTTCTAAAAACTCATGATCATCGGAGTTTTGAAACAAAAACCGAGTGTCTAATCTCATAATTTTCATACTTTTGTTTCCAAACTTTATTTTAACTTTCTGCAGTGAAGTTATTGACTATAATCGCAGTGCACAAGCCGCAGAGTAACTATAAGCTTTGTCAATGAGTATAATCCCTTTACTAACGTTTCATATTATTTTCTGAGTTTTCTTGGATTTGGTTTTGTTTGCTTAGGAAAGTTCATTGTGCAAGCCAAAAGGGGAGAAGAAAGGTCGTTTGCTATAAGTTAAAACTTCTAACTTGATTATAATCTTATTCTGTTTACTAACTCTTTCATATCTTGCACAGCTGGTGCGTATTATGGCTCAAATTCTGCGCAGGAGATAGTGTCTCAAGAACCATGGGTGAATACTACAGCAGTAACACATTATGTGATCCCGAACTCAATATACTGAGATGATGCTAATGCATGATTTGTTCTAGGATTTCCTAACAGGATTATACATATATATCCCATGTGTCTGGTTAGACAGGTTCTGTTTCCATTCATTCAAAGAATTTGAAACAAACTGTGGTCTCAGAGGTGAGCTTAACTCTGTAAATTCCAATATTTTTATACTTTGATGGATGTATCTGTATTGAGGTTGGAAGCTTATCTTTTGTCTGTGTTCAACTTTTCCAGTTGATTCAGAAGATGAGAAAATCACAATGGATAGGTTTCAAAATGGTAGGTTTACTTTATTGTGTTAAAGTTTGTTTTGTGGCTTTGTTACTACTTCTAAATTGACACTGTTACCACTTGAAGGGACCCAACCCATTTTTTCGTACCATTAGTACGAGTCAGATTCGACTTCCTCGATCTGACTTGGGTCGTTTTCCAAGTTTTCTATACTTAGAATTATTTTCGCGTTTTTAGTTCATTTCAGACAAGTAGACAAGCATAATAACGATTTGAATAGATAATCAGAGGTTCGAGTTAACAAGTGAGTTTGCATTATGCTATTATAAGTTCAACCCGTCCTATATCTACCCAAATCATCCATCCTTCCTTCCTGCCTTTGTCCCAGGGTCAAGCTATGTCTTTACCCTTTCCGGTCTGATCCTGATCTGCATCCAAAAACAAGGAGGCATAAGCAACATAATGCTTAGTGGTACGGTCATCCCGTCTCACCAGGCCAAGTAAAGCAATCGAGCCGATCAGTTAACAAACGGACATGCTTATCATCAGTCAGTTACTTGGTCGGCCCAATCGTCCAAGCCAAAGCGCCATCAGATACAGTCGAGCTCTAGCAGGCCAATACGGCTCTAGGTGCACGATCTGATCCAGATGCGTCAATGGAAGGAACCAATTGTCCGATCCAAACCAGAACTATGCAGATAATTCGAATTAAGACAAGCAACCAGTACACAGAACATTCCTATCAATCAGACTATGATTCAGTAAGTTAGGCCACGATCGCGCACTCACCTTTGTCTTAGAGTCGGTATATACGTTTTGATTCGGTCCTTCTGAAACCTCTTGTGCAGTATTCCTCGGATCCTCGAACGTTCAGACAATCGGATTCACCCAACGGACGATCGTACTAGGGTCGGACTTGATCAATCTAGCCAAATATCAAAATTCATTAATTAATTTCGTAATTAACAGTATAATTTTATTCAAATCAATGCTAATTAAAATTTTGTTATATAAGAAAGAATATTTTAAATATTTCATAATTTTTCTAATTATATTATACTAAAATAAAAGTAGTATATGAATTGAATATTAAAAAATATATTAAATTAATAAATTAACTTATTTTATTAAAAAAAAAAATCTTTCATTATAAATATGATACACCACTAAAATAGTTTTAACATAAACCATGTAGCAAAATTTGCTAAAATAATAAGTCCGAATTATTTGAGCATAACAATATATATTTATAAAATCATCCTATATTACTAAAATTATAGATGCTAAATTATAGTTTTAAACACAACAAGGAAATATAAATGATCCTAAACAAATATCTATTGGATTGTATAACTAAATAAATTTAAAAAATATTTTATATGCAAACTGTAAAATTAAAAAAATATATATTTTGAAGGGTGTTATCTATTTGATTATTACAAATTATGAATTTATTGTACGAAATTGGAATTATATAAATATTTAATAAAATTTATAACAAATTAAAATGTATAAAAAATTTAAATATATATATAAAACGAAAACAAACATCCGCACGGTCGTGTGGATCAAGCTCTAGTTAGTACTTATGATCTAGCTTTAATTTGTAGCTTTTACTTTAGTCAATTCTATTTATACTCTGATAAAATGTGCCACACTCGATAATGATTTCGTTTAAGCCAGTATTTTGTAAAATAGACTCCAAGTACATTCAGTTTTGTTCTATAAAAACGGACAAATGTATGCCAGATAAAACACATGATACATCATCATTCTTTTTTGTCAAAGATTACAGTACCATTCTTCGCTTTTAAATAATTTACTAAGACACAATCACTTGATCTTGATCCACGAAGCGTTGACATTCAAAGTTTTGTCTGAAGCAAAATGGCGATTTGGTTTCACAGAATTTTTCTGTTGCTTCTCGTCTCTAGCTGCGTCTCTTCAGGTATATATTGGAACCTCAAATGCTTGAGCACTAAGCCCTGTTTAACTTTTTTCTTGGGCCTTTGCTTTCCATTTCTATACATGTTGTTGATTAATGTCCTTGTATTGGTTAACTAAAAGTCTGCATTTTTGATATGCAGATTTTCTTGAAAATCCAGACTTCGAATCTCCACCATTAAACTTATCTTCAAATGCAAGCTCAAGCGCGTTGGTGCTGCTGGATCAGAACACTACACTTCCTGGATGGACATTCCAAGGGACAGTACAATATGTTACTTCACCCGACCTGCCTCATTCTGGACACGTGGTTCAGCTCGGTGAAGATGGCAAGATCAATCAAACATTCATTGCCAAAGGTGATGATTTGAACTACATCCTCACATTTGTACTGATCCCCGGAGGCCAGAACTGTTCCATCTCTGCTGGTCTCAGTGTCTCGGGGCCAGACAGCAATTCGGTTTTTTCTTACCGGAAAAACTACAGTAAGGTTTCATGGCAAAGCTACAGTCATATCTTGGGTAAATGGAGGAACGGTGAGCCTATCAATCTGGTTCTTGAAAGCCAGGCAATAGATTCTGAATCAAACTCCACATGTTGGCCAATTGTTGATACATTGCTCATCAAGACAGCTGGTGTAACACTGGACCAGGACAGTGGTAAGTTACTTATCCTAGTTCGTTCTGTTTTCTCTGCCTTCACAAGTCATCAAATCAGAGACTGCGTCAGCTAAGTTCATAGCTCAACATGGAACATGATTATATATTAGCTTATCTTGTAAATCTAGTTGCATAGACTCATTAGTTCTGCTTTTCTTCACCATCTTACATAAGCCTCAGATAGGAGAAACCATAAGACCATGGTTACGTCTTTGGCCCGGATGTAGACGAAGAGTTGGTCGGTTTTACTTTTTCCCTATGAACAGACCGTGGAACAAAGGTCAACCCACGACCATGGCGTCTACCGAAACTGACATTCGAAGGAGTTGTGTCTGAGGTGGTGAGTGTGGACAGTTCTGAGACAAGACCGTCAAGGCTGGCTTTGTCTTCCACTTCCATGGCATCTGATGAAGCTTCTTCTTTATCTTCTTCGTGTTTCAGCTTTGATACACGTTGCCGCTGAAAGAAAGAGTCATGTGCTTCGGATATGTGAATACTTAGACTTAGTAAGCGAGTAGTAGGGTAGACCCTTGAGCATACTGAACAAGCCGCAGTGTGCCGTGCCTTGTAGTGATCTTCAAAATTGTCCAGAGATTTCAAGCGCTCAGGTCATCCAGCAATGGGACACGAGATTCTTCTGCTCAAAATAATCAAAGCTCGTGAAACATTGTGGAGAACTGTAAAGTTGGAACTGAAACTAATCAGTGAAAAAAAAAAACAATCCTCCGTAGGAATCAACTCTTAGTTTCATAAGTGAAGAGGAGTCATAAAAATACCTGCTTTCAGTTTCCACTATAATCTGAAGAGTCTTGATTTCAGCGTCTGTTAAGTCCAATGCCACCTGCATATTCAAAATCCTCCTTAGATGACAAACAATCTACGACATAAATACTTATACAACGGTTGGTGATTCATCATACAGTTTTTCTTTTTCATGAAATTCGAAACGTCATCAGTGAGTAAACGATAAGCTCGAAATGACATGAAACTGAAGAAGTACATGGCAGTTTTGCTCATCGAAATTTTTTTAAGGTTAAATGTCATACTTGAGTTCAAAAAAAAAAAAGGTTAAATGTCATACATACGACACCGTTTTCCCTAACACGACTGCGTTTTGTGCCTAACTCGCTCCGTTTTCAACCCTTGTCACAATATCCCGATTATCAAACAAAATCAACATAGGGGACTATAAGCGATAACTTGAGCAGTGGCGCTCACGCTCCTAAATGAGAGTGGGCGAACTTCGAACCTTAATTTGAACCACTAAAATTATTTTTTTTCCAAAAAAAAAAATATACGCATGATTATATTACCAAATACTATTAGTTAGAAACACTAATGATCAGTTTTGATCATTTTGAAAATTATAATAATCTTGCTCTAGGAAGGTTGTTCCTAGCTACCTCAAACATCTAGTAGTTCTTAAAAAGTTCTTATAAAAAAAACTGCATGCAGTTTTGGGTAGGAGATAAAGGAACAAACGAAGACTTCATTGGTTCTCTCGTTTCTTACGGACATTAACTGTAACACCCGGTTTTTCATAACCGGTTTGGTTGTTTTTTTAAAAAAATTTAATTAATTTGGATTGAACCAAACCATTTCTCTAATTAAATCATTCCTATTCGGCTATTCCTATTGCCTTCCCTCGAAAACACAACGAGTAGCTTCTAAATCGGAATGGTTCTGGTGACTTAACCGAACCGAATCTTTATTTAATGAGACTCGAGTTGGTTATACACAGTTAAACCGAGTTCGTTATATATATATGCCTTCCCTCCAAAAACAGAGCAAACCTAACGATAAAAGAAGAACCTTTCAAGAAAATCTCAGAAACAAACCCTCTCCACCCTCATCTTCTTCCTCCTCTCCCAGAAATGGCTGGTGATCTCTTCCGCCGTAACAGACCTTTCCATCAACTCGATGGTTTCTACACCGAATGGTCCCAACACCTAACCAGACGCTGCCTCCCTCTCTTCCGGGATTCTCCTCCTTCCGCTGCCAATAACGGCGCCGTCTTCAACGACTTAATCTCGTACTACGACACTATCGATCACTACGCGAACAGAGACACAATCTTTTACTTCCTCTTCCCCTCGTGGCACGTCAACTCGCTCGAGACGTCGATTCTCTTCCTCGGCGACATCCATCCTCATCTTTTCATCAGTCTCGTCCAATCTCTCAGAGATCCGAATCGCAACCACAGAGATCTCGCTGCGTGGAAAGAGTTAGCGTTTCCCGTGAACCACTTCATCGATGACGTCAAGAACGACATTAACAACACAGTCTCTCGTCTGCTACGTGAGATGACGGAAGCGCAGGAGGGTTTCATGCACGGTTTCTCGGATAACTGGGTCTCGTCGTCTCGTTCTTCTCAGCGTGGGAGACAGAGTGTGACGGTTATGGAGACGGCGGCTTCGGTGACGTTGGGTGAGGATTTTGTGAGAATCTTCCGTGAAGCGAATCAGCTGAGGAAGAATACGATCGCCAACATTGTTAATTTATCAGACGCGAATCAAGCGGCTCTGTTTCTTGAAGGCGTATGCGAGTTTCTTGCAGGGTTTAGACATCAGGTTCGTTCTTCTCTATAATACCTTTGAGTCTCTTCCGGTTAACACTTTGTTATTGGTTGATATGGGGTTTTTTAGAGGATATGATTAGTGAATGATTTCGACATGACTAGTAGAATATTTAAGATTATATGTTTTATCTAAAATTATGGTAAACATGCCCATGATCCAACAGCTTGCACATGTACCGGCTCAGTTCTATCCTAACCAGTTTTCACCACACTATCCACGTGCTTATCATCAGCAAATGATGCAGCAGCAGCCGTATGCAGCTCAGCTTCCACCACCTAACTACAGTGCACCGCCGAGGACTCAGCACCAACCTCAACGGTTACACGATATATTAGTTGGGAACTTGGACCCAAATGTCACGCGTGATATGTTGCGACAGATGTTCAGTCGTTATCCTTCGGTTAGGGAGGTAAACATTCACAATGGCACCGGACGTAACCAAAAATATGGTGTTGTTAGCTTTGCAGATGAAAGGGAGAGAAGACGTGCTATGCAGGAAATGAACGGTGCTCCACTTTTAGAGAGGCCAATGGATATTCGTCGTGCAGCTCACAGCAATATCTAGCCTCACTTTCCTTCTTATATACTTGAGATTTGATACTAAAGCAGTTTCTAGAGTCTCTTTGTTTTTTGTAAAGGAGTTATTTCTCTTTAGCTTAACTACCTTTTATGCTGAATCTGTAAACTGAACCAGAAGATTTTATGAACTGAGGATTTGTTTCAGTTACCATTTTAGACAGAATCTCCCTCGTATGGGCTTCAAGGTAACTTTGTGAAAATTATGATAGAGCGTGATTTTAGTAAAGCTTAATTCATAAATAATATGGAAAAAAATGATCAATGAAAGATACAAAAGCAGAAACTGTTAAAGATATAAAAACAAAAATGATTAACAAAAGATTATATGATTGGTAAGGAAAAGAGACTGTTTCTTGTTTAATCTTCTTAAAACTATTGTTTCGAGACGCCAAGTAAATTATCTGTTTAATAATTGATTTTTTTTCTCTTTTTTGGTCACAGTAAACTTTTTGACTCCTAAAACAAAATAAGAAAACAAAATTTGGGTTTAAATTTGCATGGTTCTAGTGATTTAACCGAACCAAATGAAATTTTATGAGATTCGAATTGACTAGAGTCAAACCAATCCGGTTTTGTTGCCTTATAAATTGGCATGGCTCATGTGATTTAACCGAAGCGAATCTTGAAGTTTAGTCAGATTCGAGTTGGTTATACAGTTAAACCGAGTCCGTTATATATCCCATCCCTTCCCTCCTAAAAAAAACAGAGCAAAATAAAAAGAAGAACCTTTCAAGAAAACCTCACAAACCCTCTCATCGTCGTACGTCGTCTTCTTCTTCACCGAGAAATGTCTGACGATGATCTCTTCCGCCGCAATAGACCTTTCAATCAGCTCGATGGCTTCTACACCGACTGGTCCAAACACCTAACCGAAACCAGCCTCCCTCTCTTACGGGATTTTCCTACCGGCGCCAATCACGACGCCGTCCTCGGCGACATACGCTCATACTACGAGACTGTAGACCACTACGCGAACAGAGACACCATCCTCTACCTCCTCTTCCCCACGTGGCGCAGCAACTCGCTCGAGACGCCGATCCTCTTCCTCGGCGACATCCATCCTCGTCTTTTCACCCGTCTCATCCAGTCTTTCATCGACGACGAAGGACTCAAACAAGATCCGATCCGCACTTTCAGTAATCTTGCTGCGTCGTGGGAAGACCTATCGCTCCAGCTCGAGAACACTATTAAAGAAACAGTCTCGCGTCTACTAGGTGAGACGAGGGAAGCACAGGAGCGTTTTATTAGACGTTTCTCGGATAACTTGGTCTCGTCGTTTCTTCAATCTCAGAGCGGAACGGGGCTAATGGAGACGTCGACTTCAGTGACGACGGATCAGGATCATGATGGTGGTGCGATCTTGGTGGAGCTTGTGGGAATCTTCCGTGAAGCGAATCAACTGAGGGAGAGTACGATCACCAACATTGCTGGAGCGTTGAACTTGAATCAAAGGGCTCTGTTTCTTGAAAGCGTATGCAAGTTACTTGCAGGGTTTAAACATCAGGTTCTTGCATTTTGTACAACTTTGTTTTTGCCTTTTTTGACATGAGTAGTAGTAGTAGTAGTAGAAGAAGAGTTTATATTTGGAGATTATATGTTTTTTATCTCTACCATTTTTGCAGGATCATGCTTTTGAGAATTCTCAATTTGGTAATAATCTCATTAACCAGAATCTTCCAGGAGATGACCACGAGCTCTTACTGCCTCCTGCTCCGCCCGGAGAGGCTATTAATGCACACCAGAATCATCCGCAGCCCATGATGCAGCATGATGCACCTCTGCTTCCACCACCTAACTACCACTTCTTCCGTCCTTTGGCTCCAACCAGATTTGCTATTCCATATCCGCCCATGATGCCTCTGCTCCAACCAAGGTTTTACCAGGTCTTCCCTCCTTTTCCTCCACCCAGAATGGTTATTGGACCTCCGCCCATGATGCAGCCGTATGCACATCAGCCTCCACCACGGCCCATGAACCAGCAACAGGGTCACGTTATATATGTTGGGAACTTGGCCCCAGAGGCCACGGATGATTTGCTACTACAGGAGTTCAGTTGTTATCCTTCGGTTAGGGAATCAAAGATTTGCCGTAACGAAGGAGGTTACACGTATGGTTTTGTTAGCTTTGCAGATGTAAGGGATAAAATGCATGCTATGACGACAATGAACGGTAAAATCTTTCTAGGTTGGGCAATGCATATTGGTCTTGCAGCTAAGAACACTATCTAGTCCCCACTTTCCTTCGTTATATAGTACTTGGGATTGATACTAAAAAAGTAGTTTCTAGAGTCTCTTTGTAAAGGAATCACTTCTCTTTAGCTTTGTTTCTCCTTTATGACTTGATATGTAAACTGAAGCAGAATATTATATGAAGTGACGATTTGTTTCATTTACCATTTTATACGCATTCTACTTCATATGTGCTCTGGGTTGAAATAAATTATGAAAAGAGTGTGATTTTTTTTAATACAGTTTAATTCATGGAAAATATGGAAAAAAATGATCAATTAAAGATAGAATAGCAGAGACTATTAAAGATATAGAAAACTAAAATGTGAACAAAATAATAGAAAGCAAGAGTTGAATGAAGCTCTCTTCTGATACTCCTACACAATCATCAAAGACTTGTAGAGTCTAATTCCATCTTTCTCCATTTCACCAAAGTCTTGAGAAACTTCTTCACCTGCATCACCATTTTACCCAGTTAGTATATTGCATATGTGTAACATAACATATGTGATGATATAATTTGTACCTCTGAGGGGTCTCTAAGAGAGTAGAACGCATTGCTTTCTTTTGGTACAGAGGATACCAAGATTCCAAATCCTTGCTTCTTCTCCCTTAGTACCTTGAACGCATCCTCATCAGTCTTGTCATCTCCTATGAAGATTGGGAGAAAATCATCATTGTTGCTTAATCCGAGAGATTCCAACAGAAACTCAACTGCTTTTCCTTTGTTCCATTCGATCACAGGACGAACCTCTAGAACCTGAATCATATTAAACCAAAACAAGTCTTAATAACATAACATATTTGATCAATATAGACTTTATATATTCCAAGTAAGTAAGTACCTTTCTGCCGTGAGTTAGACGCAGACGAGGGTATTGTTTGAGGTGGTCATGAACACGTTGAGCAACGAGTGGCCAGTCTTTCTCATCAACGTTACGGTAATGCACTGAAGCGCAGAACTTGTGGTTCTCTACTTTTGCACCTTTGATGCCTTTAGTTAGCTCCACGAGGCTTCTATAAACCTCTTCGATGACCGGTATGAACTCTTTTGCAGGTTGAAAGAGGTTTACCTCTTCACTCTATTAACAAAAACAAAGAACAAAGAGATTAGAAGAGTTTGCTTGATCATATATTTTGAACTGAGGTACAATAATATTCACCTGCTGGTCACAGTTAGTGTCTTCAGGGGAGCCATTAGCATTAGCATTAGCAGGAGTCATTATGTCCATACCATGACTACCGGCGTAATAGAGTTCGGTTAGTCCTACCAATTCGTAAACCTGGCACATGAGAACACCTCTAAACTGTTTAGCGTTTTAACTTTTGGATGGATTGTGCTGATATGGTTTAAGAGTCTAACCTTGTCACGGCTTCTACCACTAATTATTGCTGTTGGGAAGTACTTGGCAACGTCTTTAACAGCAGCACGCATCTGATAGAGATAAAAATGCTTATCAAATTTATGTTTCAGACCAGAGAGCATCCAAAATAACAAAAGGGTTGTGGTTCTTACCGCGTCAGACATGATGGCACGGTCAGGGTCATCGACGATTGGGGAAAGAGTTCCATCGTAATCTAGAAACATAGCTATCTTCTTGTCCTTTGCTTGAGCTGCAATATGACCAAAGGAGGTAATGGCTGATGGATACTTGAGCTGCCAATAATAAAAGTGGGGTGAGGAATGAGAATTACAACAGAGAGATAAAAAACAATTGTGAAAGAAACAATGAGATGTTATGTTGTACCATCCAAGCCCGTTGAGCAAAGTCGTCTTCAGGAGCAATCTCGACGTTGAAATCCTTGACTAGCCTTTTACGAGGTGGGGAAGAGGAAATCATTGCTTCCAACCAACCGTTGGATCTGACATCGTCGAGCTTAGGGATCTTCTTCCTTGAGTTCATCATGAATCTTCCTGAAGGGAAAGATGATCCGAGTCTTGGTTTGTTGGGTGGTGATGCAGAGTCAGTATCCATCGAACTCCAATAACCAAAAAAAATGTTTTTCAAATAAGAAACTCAATGGAATCTGCTTCTAAAATCACTTGTTCTTGTGTTTTATCCAACTGTTTTGTCAATGAAAAACCACTTCTTCAATGTTTTCTTGTCACTGCTTGTTGGTGAACGGCCCATTAAAAGTGAACACTGAACACAAAAACAAATATTCAGAACATTATAACAATACGCAAAAACCAAGAAAAAAAAAGTCCAAAGCTTCTCTTTTCACGTTACCTCATCATCTCTAAATCTTCAAATGCACACTAGGAAAGACGTTGTTACGCTGATCTTGAGCTTCAACTACAAACCCTGTATAACATGACCACCAGAAATCGAGTAAACCATACTGCAAATCTCTGAGTTTTAATTGTAACAGGACAACGCAAACTCTCAAGGTTTCTTTCTCACAAAAAGGGTCAGTAAAAAGATTAAACCTTTTTCAAGTTCTTTTAAGACAATAAAAACAAAGCAGAACATAACAAAGTCAACACGAGAGTTATGTTTATTTGATCTCTTCCCTCTTGTTTTTTTACCTAATCGTCTTAATGGTTGTTTAATGATATGAAGAGAAAAGGAGCCACTGATTTTGACAAGTACCGAAGTTTTTCAACTGCCTTTCTGATATGACCACCACTTCTATTATTTATTATTAATAAACGCTACCGACAAAAAAAGCTTCTAGCTTCATAAAACTGGCCAAAAAGTTGCGTATAACATACCAATGACTAAACTAGTCTTTAGTTTGGTTTGTTCATAGTACCATTCTAATAAAAGACAACAACGTTCTCAGTACCATTACATCGACTTCAAAAGACAAGGTTTTGCAATAAACCATGCGGTAAGGTTTACGAAAAAACAGAGTTTGTAGACAAAAAGAAAGAAGAAGACAGAACAGAATTTAATCACATCGCATAGGAATAAAAAGGCGTAACTGTCAATATAAAAGATAACTAAAACGCAAGAATGAACCTTAATCAGATCTAAGAATCAAATAGGGTTTAGATTTAAAAACCTGATTGACACGAGGTGGAAACACACAAAAGAACCCAGAAGAGAAAAAATCTCTGAAGAATGCAGATTTTTTTCTCCTCAAAGAAAAAAGATTCTCAAGGATCGAAATCAGTGAAGAGGGAGATTTTGTTTTGTTTCGTTTTCTCGAAAACCCTAAAAATTTTACGAGAGAATATACGAAAAATCAGGAAGAGATTGAAAGAGGGGAAGGGAGGAAATGAAGGATGATGGGCTTTGCTATTTATACACTCCCTTTCTCTTATTAAACAAAAAAAAAAACAGGTCCGTTCCTCAAAGAGACAGCAAGAGAGAGAGAGACGTGGTTAACAAGGTTTATAAGCTGTTGTTAATAGTCGATTACACCTCACATGTTTGACTTATATACCCACTTTGCCATAGCATTATTATTATTCCACGTTATTAGCTTCCCTAAATAAAATTAGTACATTAGTTTATGATTAGTGAGTCCCTCATTAGTCATATTCTTTTGTTTCTTAATTCCAACTTTCTGGTGTGGAGTCTTTGATTTATTCAAAGCTTATTTTTTTCGTAATGT
The DNA here is from genome assembly GCA_016432835.1 of Brassica nigra. Taxonomy (NCBI): domain Eukaryota; kingdom Viridiplantae; phylum Streptophyta; class Magnoliopsida; order Brassicales; family Brassicaceae; genus Brassica; species Brassica nigra. The sequence continues at coordinate 4,663,184 of CM028247.1, read as the reverse complement.
TTTGCAATGCACAACATTTCATATAAATATTCTTGATAGTAATATATTTCGAACGGCGTGAAACAGCCGGCTGATTTACTATATATCTAACGGTTCTACATTTCTCCTAGATTATAAAGTTCCACAAACACATTAAAAGTAATTTATTAAAAACTGTGTTGACTAATAAAATTTTACTACAATAAATAAAAAAAAAATTGTCATAACAACCGTAAGGCGGACGTTAGTTCGTTACCTAAAAAGGAGCTGGTTCGTGGAAGACACGTGGTTACGAGTCAAGAGAGTTGAATAAAGCGTAAGCGCCACGTGTTACATTTAAGATGGTGCTGTAACCACGTGTTAGTTGGGCCTTAATGGGCCCAGCAAATGAACTGGCTTTTTCTAGTTCCGTTGTCTCTTTCCGCCATCTGATTTATCATTTGCCTTTTTGTATACAAGGTTCGCGAATTATTTAGACATTCAACCAATTTCAGATACACACAAGACGTCTTATATTGATATATTAATATAATTATAATGCCATATTTTGATCAAAGTGTTTTCTTTTTGTGTGATGAAAATGACGGAGTGATGTGAATGTGAGGCTAAATGTGTAATTCTGGTCGGGATAAATTGGATTTTAATAAAAGTTTAACAAGTATTGACGGTGTTAACTGACGAAGAGTTAAAGATCACGAGACCCGTCATAAAACTCATAAATAAATGACCAACTGAAAGTTTGAATTGTAAAGAGGGTCCCTGCACTGAATACACGGCTGAGATTTGCTCTCTGTGATCACTTTATTGGTGTGGAGCTAACAAGCATGTTTACACTTATTTTAAGCATATTTTCGTGGACTATGGTGGAGCTGGGCATAATTATTTATAGAAATAATTTGTTCATATATAAATTAATTATAATAATTTAGATGACAGTGTTTTCATCAAAAAAAATTTTAAATAACAGTGAAGAAGTAATGGTCTTGCATCTATTTTTATCTTACTATTAGATCAAATGGAAATTTAAAAGGTAACAAAATTGAAATATAAACAGAAAAAGAGAGCTAGAATTTATTTTTGTCTTACAAATATCTCAGGAAGGTTCTCCACGTGTATCCTACGCTGCACCTATGACGATTGGCGAGTCACAACACATATGCTGACGCCATTATGACACAACTAAAAATGACATTATTCATGAATTCGGGTTTTTTTTTTGGACTTAATCATGAATTCGGATTTCATAACGAAATATACAAATATGTTTCTTTCAATGTTCCAGTTAAGTAATTGACAATACCTTCTTGAGTCGCCATTTGTTTATTCTCTCTCCTTTTTCTGGTTAAGTAATTGAATGTTGCAAGATTATACTCCCTCCATTCTATAATATAAGATGTTTTGCTTGAATGCACAAGAATTAAGAAACTTACTTTTTAGAAACCAATATAATTAAATAATATAAATTAAATATAGATTAATCAGTTATAAACAATATAGTAAACTGCTATTGGTTAACCAGTTTTCAAAAAAGTTAAAGTACCTTAAAAGTATCAAAACATCTTATATTTTGAAACATCAAATTTTTTCCAAATATCTTATATTGTGGAACGGAGGGAGTAAGACTTAGTGCGAGCTGGGTTGCATGGAAGCTTGTTAGGCGCGCTTCGCTTAGTTAGGCGCTTCTAACCGAACCGAATCGAAGCTTGTGGAATCTCTCGGAATCTCGCTTCCAATATGCTTCCAAAAATACCTCTTTAAAAACACGTTGGAAGCTTACGATTCCATTTGGAATCACGCTTCCATTTTAAAATGATACAATATCATAAATAAATAAAAATATAAGAAACATTGTTTTTTTATATAATAGTGAAAAATAGAACATAAATATACAAATATTAAAACTAATACTATAAATTATATTTATGCATTGAAAGTTTAGTAGAGATATATCTTATATATTCAAATATATTGTGTTAATTATTTAAAAATATTAAAATAATTAGTATAATAATATTTTATATATTTAATTTATGTATATTTCACGGTTATAACATGAAATCATTTAAAATTATTATAAATGAATAAATGTTTTATTTTAAATTTAAATCATATAATTTTTAGTCATATCTGTGATATTTATATTTTAATATGTATGTATAAACATATATAAATATACGCTTCCGACACGTTTCCGCTTCCTAGTTTTTAAAAAAATCTCGCTTCTGCATTTCCATACGATTCCGCTTCCACGAATCCGCTTCCGATTCCATTGAACATAGAGTGCGAGTGCATAATTAATACATTCGATTATTGTCTTTGCTAAAAAAAAACAAGATTCAATGTATCTTGATATAACACATATATGTTGGCTCAATACTAATCAGATTCTTCCATCTCTGGCATTGCAATGTAAACCGACGACAAACCAGTGTAAACATACAGTTGAAAAGACAAAAAGACAGTCATTTTTCTTTTATATTTTAGTCTTTGCAATATTATTTTCATTATTGTACAGAGGAAAACAGCCTGTCGTAACCTTTATTCTTTTGTTGGTATCGATGGTACTTGGTTTGGCAAATCATAATATAATAATAACACATAAAGAAAATGTTGATTAAGAAATCATGCGTGCCGACCACTAAACATAAGCTCATTTTGTCAAAGTCCACATGTTACAGACTGATAATGATAAGACGACACTATATGATAACATAAAATGTGGTTATAAGTCACCCGCATATGTGTCTCCACGTATCTCAATTCATAAATAATACATTCAAGCATATATCGTATATATTTCCATTTCAAAAAACAACAACTCTATATATATATATATATATCGTACATGTCCGAACATTTTTGTTTTCTTTCCATTATAATATCTTGCATTGCATGATCCGACTACTAAAATACGCGAATAAAGTTGTAACATAATCTAAGAAAAATAATCCATCGTAAATCATGTGGTAAATTTGCTAGTAGAAATGATACATTCTTGTTAATGTAGTTAAGGAATGGCTGCGAATCACATATTAACATATGTAATGGCAATTTCATGGTAACTTTGTTAAGAATTATGCATATATGATATATCTACGATAACGTATGGCATTATTGTGTATGTATTCCTAATAGTTTTTCTTTGTCAAGTATGTTTATGAGGTTCTTATCCACCATAGTTAAGATATTCAGAGACCACTTCATTATAACAAACTAATTCGATTGGTTACTAAAAGATCCTATATCCACCAATCCTGATCCACTAACGATAGAAACAACTCATATACCACATGCTAACTGGTATTTTATTGAGTTTTGTATTTCTTCAAATAGTCATAGAAAAGGATTACTATATTAGGCCACCGGATACATAATATTATTTCATGTGAACAACATTTCTAATATTGTATGGGATCTGAACAAAGATAAACGACCAATGATCATTTATATTACACATGCACAACATGCTAGCTAACAAGTGGAACCATATTGCTCGTTAAAGAAATGGGAAGAAATAAGCACTAGTAGGTTCAACAAATCTTGGAGAATACGTCGAGTATCTTGTAATATATGACCAGCTTTGGCCAGGCCATATGTATATTATATAAAATGCATGATCATTTGATTATTTCAAAACGGTTGAAATCTCTTAATCATTCTATAAATAATTTAACACCCAATTTAATAAGTCCCTCGTTTATTTAGGGAGGTTACTTAGTTGGTCGACGCCGACCCGACGTTTTTGTCAAATCTTTCTGTTTATAAAAATACATAGATGTTGAAGATTTTGAGTTTCCCTCGTTTTAGCGTTTGAATCAGTGTAAACGTCAAATTAGTTCATAATAAACAAAGTTGTTTCAATGAGTTCTTAAAATAGACAAAACAACTAACCTAACTTTAGTAAGTTTTATTTGTACGACACGTTTATAAGATGATTAATTCAAATCAACTTCCAAGTTCAAAAGCTATTATTTCTAACGCTTCATTATTCATTTTCTAATGTTTTTAAAATTCTCTTACGCTGGTTGGCCTAAATATGTTAATAATTAATTGGACATAAACAAAACAGCTAGATGGAATTATATCAGAGTTCTAGGTTTACGGGCTTGGTAATGTTTCTCAGCTAAAGCCATTGATGGGCCCATTGATCGGCAGCCGCAGAATCTGTTTAACATACTGAAATGGAAAGAAGACCAATCAATCTAGCAATTGAAACCCAAAATATTCAAGTGACAACAAAAGTACAAAAATCGATTGAAAATTTAGAAAATTGTTTCAAACCAGAAATATTTTCTATAAAATCGAATTCGAACCAAAACTAACTTAAAATATTTATTAAAAATAGATTCGCACTCTTTTGAGTATCAATCCAAAGTAGGGATACGAAGAAACTGAACTTAGAGACTTTTAATTTTGTCTGGAGATGCTGAATAGGCCTAATTGAACAAGTAAGAGCATCTTTATCCTAGAGACCCATTAAGGGTCTCTTAATTGATTTTCAATAATATTTAAGGAATAAAGTAGTTTAAGAGACTTGGTTAAGAACCTTGAGAATTTTATGTCTCCATTGCATATTTCTTATTCAAGGGTTCTTAAAAAAAAATTAAACATTGTAAAAAAAATTCCATCATCTCATTTTGCAAATCTATACTAATAAAGTAGGCTTTTTTATCTCCTTGGGGGAAAAAATGCCATGTGGCATTTTCTTTTTAATAATTAAAATATTTTCTCAATTTAAATTTAATGAATTTTGATATTAATTGTGAAATAAATTGGGGGTTTTAATCTCTCCTTCATACAGGTCCAAACGTTTATAAGAGTGTTTTGAATCGACCGGACCAGTAGTTGAACCGATAAATTCGGTGACCCAATATAATCGGTTTGGTTTTGTGAAAACCCATAAAACACACAAAACTCACTAAAACCGATACATGTTGCAAGACTGGTTGAACCAATAGATAATTTTATTTTTACTATTTTTAGTTCAAGTTATGTTTTAAAATTATTTTTATATTCTAAATTTCTAATTAAAATTTAAAATTTTCAGTTTTATTACCATCTTTCTCTTCTTCTACACTATAATTTACATTTTCAAGAAAGGTGAGTCATGATTGTGCTTGAGCCGCACGTCCGTAAAACAGACTAAAGCACGATGAGGCTTATTATTCCTCTACACTACAATTTACGTTTGCAAGAAAGGTGAGTAAATTATTTGTTTATTTTTTATTTAACTTAGTTTATAACAAATCATTACATTTTTAATTTACAGATCAAAAAGAATAAAATCATATGATCATGTGAATTACAAAACAGAATTTTGGATTGTTGAAGAAGAAACCTCGCTAGCTTGATTATAATAAATTAGAGAATGCTCTTGCTGAAGAATATCCCAAATATGATGAAGTGACAAATTTAGAAAATTTTGTTGGTAAATTTTAAAATTTAGAGAAAATCAAAATTAGTTGATGTGATATGGTTTTAGTTTATTTTTGTTATTGAAAATTTATCACAATGATGTTTTAATTTTGGATTGGAGGCTTAATTTTATGTCTTGATTTTTTTAGATGTCATAACTCTTATGTTACAAAATTTTTTAAATAGTCTAAACTATTTCTTAATATTTTGTATGTACACTTAAAATACTTAACTTTAGTTTTTATATATATTTGTTTTCATAGCTAATATATTATTATATAATAAAACTAATTCATTTATTAATCTGCGATTCATCCGCGGTTGATCCAATGATCCAGTGATCCAGTGATCCGGTAAATCATCCGATTCAGTGTCCGGGTCGGGTTTCAAAACACTGGTTTATAGGATTTCTTTGTATTGATGTTGACGGTGGAGAATATAGCCTCTACAATTCTCCTTCTTTAATGCAATCGACGTTATCGTTCATATAATCAATCCAGAAATTCCACTCATCCCACTATCTCCTATTGAATGCTTCTTTAGTTCCGATTTCTCCTATTGAATGCTTCTTTAGTTCCTGATTTCTCAGTTTCAAGGAGATAAAAAGCCTACTTTATTAGTATAGATGTATAGTGTGAGAGTTTGGATGATAATCCCTTTACTTTTCCCAATTCAATCACTGTCGAATTCCCAGTTTCATTGCTCGGAGTTGAAGACAAATCGGTGTAGAGATATTCAGACTAGGCTACAACAATTTTGGCAAGCCTGAAATGTTAAGAAAGGGGTGAGATATTGGGGTTGATATGTTGTTGATTACTGGGAAGGTACACCGGTTTCTTATTTCAATTTACCGTTAATGATTGCTTACTTTTAAAGTAGTAGTTTTCTTATGCATCATTTTCTTTCTCGGTTTAACACCTTCAAACATTTCTTGAAAGAAAGCTCAGTCTATAACATGAATATCTAAGATTCCAACTAAATTAATTTTTTTACGACTATCGATTTTATTCTATTTTTATTAATCGATTAGTAACAACTACTTATACTACGGTCGCAAACCACTATCAAAAAGATCAGAAAATATTTTTTTTACATATTTTCATTTTACATATTTTTAACATATTTTCTTTACTAAGACCATATAATAAATTATAAATTTAAGTAAGAATACGACATACGAATCCGGCGCGTAGCGCCGGAATATCACTAGTTCTATATAAGATAAAGATTGAAACTTAGCAAGAAATAAACACCAAGATGTTGAAGAAGCAACTTAAACGTACATCGATATCTTGAATCTGCACGGTCTTCATCATCTCTTTCAGCTCCTTGTTGGCAGACTTTTCTGCATTTTGAAGCCCTATCAAAGAAAGTTCCATCTCTTGCTTGAAGAAGAGGCTGCAAAGAGCATCATTACCGGAAAAAACAAGTGAATTTGTGTTCTCTCAGCATCGAGACATAACTGTCTGCCAATATAACTAATTTTCCAACAATTATTTAGTTTCATAGAAACCTGTTCGATACCATGTTCATTCAAGAAAGAAAAAAAAAACAAAGTTTCCAACTATATGGATTTCAAATTCCTTCATGAACCACATTTATGGCACTAATCATTTGAAAGGTGCTCTCGTTCTTAACTGGACAGGGTGCTAACTAGAAAGACATTCTCTACTCTGCCAAGCATAAACGAATCATGATCACCAATCTGCTAACTAGAAAGTACTCATACTCATAAACACAAAACCATCGTAGCTTACTGATGTATCAGCCTACAGAATATTGGGGTAACAATCAGTGTAAGACAGCAGATATTATGAGTCAAGTAAGCTATTACACGTAGAACTGCAGTAATCAGTTTTCTTCTAGAATTCATTATGTCATCTGACTAACCAAACCATCACAAATAAGGGGAACTTTGAGCTGATTTACGCTTTCTGTACCTGTGTTAAGGATGATATCCTCAAAATGAATACCGGCGGCGGTAGTGGTGCAAGCCGCAGATGGCCATGTCTTGATCCTCAGACCGTAGTGCTTATAAATTTTTCAGTTGTTGATACAAATTCATCAAAAAAAACCAAAACTTTCAATCAAGAACAGAAAGAGACATGATCCAACAACAAACACTACACTGAGAACATCTACATGCTCAAGGCTTAGCCTCTTCAAATGTGGTTAGCCACAATACTCTTAACATCATTCTACTCTTTTTACATTCGAGAATGTCGCGGGAAGATGGAACGGTAGATTGATGGGAGAAATCGACGGCTGATCTGCGGCCAGTACCCATCACTGCTTTGCCTTTGTCCGTTCGCTTTAGTTTTTCGATCCACGAGACAGAGATGAATAGCGAAACAGCAGAAGAAGGAGAAGGAAAAGATGAAGGCGAAGAAGAGGAGGAGAAGAACACGTGTCTCAGAAGACGGTCTCTTCTTTCTCCTAAACAAGATACGTTTCCGCTTAATTATGTTAATTTTCCTTTTTTTAAAATCCAATTAAATCTAAGAGACGGGAGTTGCATACCCCGATAATGATGCTCTAACATTCCATGTCTCTGTAAAGTGAAAACCATTTATTATCTGTTCTAATCACAACATTTACACCCTTGACCGGATGATAACCGGATCTGAACGTGATTAGAGTGGTTTTATTGCTTGTGTCGCATCGGTTGTAACTTGTAAGTGATTCTCACGTCTGAACACACAAATGCCCAACCTGAAATTATTAAATTTTCAGAATTTTTTTTCATGGACTAGGCATTCTGATTTATTTGATGGATGTTGTGTTTACTTATAAATATAAGATTTCTCTGAACATATGAACAAATCAAATGCCAGGAAAGGATATAGAAAGTCATTGGGATTTGGTTGTATAGCAAAACAATATAACTACATGATATAATCAAACTATGTATTAGTAATATAAGTATTCAGTATTGTACACTTAAGACGATATATGATAATGTACTTTTGAGTAGTCACAGGACATACGAAAAAGGAAAGCGAGATAATACTAATCGTTCTTTTCTTATTTTTTGTGCTGACCATTCATTCGTTCATTCAAATTTAAGAGTTTTTGATTACACCTCTCTACTGAGAGAGTTAAGACCGAAATTCAAAGCTGTTTTGGCAATGCCATTAGCTACAATACAACATTTCCCAAACGTGGGGTAAAACCAAAAGAGATAAGGATCGACTCAACATGCGGATGCGGGCGTTAAACCTTGTTTTATGCCGGCGTTAAACAACCGTCATGGCTTACTCTACTAAAGTTCCATCAGCGGCTGCGGTCGCAATAGCTGTTCTCTTTCTAGCGGTTATGAGCGCTCCTCAATGGATAGAAGCGAAAAAACAAAAAACGATAGGCAAGGTGGATCCACTTTGCTCGTTAGCGATTCCTGAAATTGTAAAACATTGCTATACAACGATGAGCATCAGACGGAAGTGACTTGTCTCTGCGAAAATTTCATTGCAAATCCTTCTAACAGCAACTTAACTCGACCTCTCTACGACCAAGTCAACAACGCTTGTGGCGTTCTGGACAAATTTGCCTGTAATGGTACTTAATTACATTAACTTTCCCCTTTTATTTTGTTGTGGTTACAAGAATTTGATAGTTTTCATCTTATCATGCCAAAATTGATGGGTTGAAGCGTTTACAAGGCAATATTTATTTCGGAAACATCAGTTGTGGCGTTTTTGAGTTATGGCGTTTTGGAATTGTCACCAAAGAACATACGAACAATTTTTTTTTTGCTTTAATACAAACATTTATTTGGAAACCCCTATGTTTTGAAGATTCTTAGAGCAATTTTTTATAACTATTCTTAGTGCAATTTGAAACAAGAGTTACGGTGATTTTTTTGTCAACTGTTATGGTGATTTACTGATTTTCTGGTAATTAAATAACTTTGGTTTTGCGTGGCTAAGGCGGAGACGCCAACGTAGGAGCAACGAACAAGATTGCATCAATATTTGGTTTGGTTGCAAGTCTGTTTTTCCATATTCTTTGATATCTGGTCCTAATAATGTAATTGTTATTATATTAAGTCATACAACCTCGAAACTAATTATAACACATTTTAGTTAATCGATTTCAAGATTGTTTCAGAGAGTATATAGACAGATGAACGTGTAGCTATAGTAGTATTGCAATCCCTACAAGAAAGGAACTAAACTAAGTGATAGACACATTTACACGAAAACTAAGTAATTCTTACTACACATTCCCGACCAAAAAATGCATGTAAAGAACATATGATATGACAGAGGTAGCTGGTATTCTAGATAACACATTGTATATTACAAGACAAACCAGTACTGTGTTTCAAAAAGAAAAGCAAAACAGACCAGTATTATACTAATTATCCAGCAATTTAAGTGTTTCCTTGTGTTGAGACTTGAGTCTAGTTTTAGTTCCCATATTGTAAAAATACTTTATACATATTTTTAAGAAAGAAAAACCATAAACATGTGGGTCATGTACTATTTAAATTCATCTCTTATATGCTAGAAATCATCTACTGTTGATGTAGCCAATTCGGACAAAGTTTTTTTTAAAATATATATATTTCACTCTCATTTGTTGTTTAATCGGTAATGAAATATAATCATTTTTATCTCCTGAAATCAAGTAAATGAATGGATAGTTCCACGAAACTATTAAATTATAGGAATCTGATCATACCGATAGTAATTGTTGAATGGTGTATAAATATAACTAGTTTAGTGTTGGATTCTAGTGATTATATAATTCAAGCCAGAAAATGTCAGAAGGATAAGGAACATGATTACAGATATAGTAGCAAAACACTGAGATCTGTGATTGGTGGATTAACAACAAGTTAACAAATTTAAAAAATCGCATATCAACTTTTATTTTCATTTCATACATATTATCTCCTTGTTCCCAAACATATCTGACGTTTTACTTGCCTTTTTGTTATTTCTCTGTTCGGATTTTTGTCTTTCAATAGTTACAGTGTCGATTCTTTCATGAATATGTATTCTTATTCAAGATTTCGATACCAAAGTCAGTTGTAAGCATTTTTGTTTACTAAGGTGATACTAATTAATTAGTAACTAGTGTTGTATCATGGTGTTAAAGAACAAATGGAACTATAAAACAGGTTATTTTCTTTCGAATTCAAAAATATACTTTGATATTTCAAATGGGAGAAAGATCAAGAAAAATTTGACCTTGACCTCTCTGATGTCACCATGCTGATGATTGCATCACAGACACCATGCTGATGTTTGTATCAACATTCTAGAGTTTATCATACAACGAAATTGCGGCAAAATAATACAACAACGAAACTTCTTGGTCAGAGCCTAGATTGCATATTACCGTTCAATAGTTTAGATTTGACTTTGAAAAGCCTTTGTACGTAAATTTACTTAGACTGACCTTCAATACGTTAACGATACGACTTTTCAATAGTGATAGACACCATACAAAAATTCTGGTTGCCAAAAATATAAGCTAACCGGTAATTTGTTATGCTACTTGAGTACTAACCAGCACCGGTTTATAGGAATATCGGTTCAGAACCTCTCCATCCGTGACGTTTTTGTTTTGTTTTCGCAGTATGATACAATCGTGATAACATGTAATTTTTTATTCTTGAGCTAAGAGTTTGTTCTTAAATTTAATGTTCCTTAGATGACATTCGTTACAATGAAGCTTTCAAAAAATGACAATGACCTAAAATATACGATAATTGTACTACAAAAAAGATAAAATATTATCCGTATTTGGTATTAGTGACATGTTAAATTTGGAAAACTATACATCAAATTAATATGTAACATGAGTACACATGCACGCCCGCACAAATTACAGTTCAACGGTCACACCCCATTGGCTATATATAGAGGTTTCTTTGCTCTATTCCCAGAACCATATTCTCAGTCTTCTTCTTACTCTTAAACTGTAACACAATACAGAGAGTGAGAGAGACAAATAGCAAACCGCAGTTCTAGTAATTATTTCTCAAAAAGGTTTCATTTTGTTAAAATTTTAGTCGAAAAAAAGGTTTCATTTTGTTTTGTGGGTCTCAGTTTTTTCTCAACCATGAAGACGCTCCAAGGTTTCAAGATCGGCCACAGATTCGTCCAAACCGGGAAACGCCAATGCCTAACCGGAATTATCAACCCGGTTTCAAGAATCTGCTCTTTAGCGAAGTGTCTACGTCGTGGAGCCAGTAGACTTTGCGGAGGAAAGAAAACGGTTCAGACCCGGTTGGGTGAGGACCCGAAGTCGCTGGCTGTTCCCAAAGGTCATTTAGTGGTTCACGTAGGAGAATCAAGCGATGATACAAGGCACGTGGTGGTTCCGGTGGTTTACTTTAACCATCCTCTGTTCGGAGAGTTGCTGGAGCAGGCGGAGCAGGTTTACGGGTTTGACCAACCGGGTCGGATTACGATACCTTGTAGGGTATCGGATTTTGAGCAGGTTCAGATGAAGATCGCTGCATGGAATCACTGTCGACGGAAGTGGAGTTTCAAGATTCTCTAGGGTTGAATTACTAAAAATTAAATAATTTTAACCTTTTTTTTTTCCTTCCTGAGAATAAAGTCAAATGTCAATCAGAGAGATGGGAACTTTCCCCTCAGTTTGCGTATATCAAAGTATATTTTCGTCCCAATCCGGTGTGACGAGCGACCAAGCAACCTTCCTAGTTCCTACAACGTTGGACAAATATAATTTAGATTTATGTATTTGTTGTCTTATTTATTCTTACACAAAAGTGATTTGTTTGGCATCTATCACGTATCAAATACATTTTACCAACACGAGTGGATCGAGATTTTATTATAACACATGCGGTTAGTTATAACTTATAACTTATAAGTAATATAAATGATATATATTTGTCTCCGAATATACTTATTGATAATTGTTTGTCTATAAATGATGACCAAGTAAAGTTAAACAAGGGACTTCATTTCATAAGATTATGTTACGTATTTAGTAGAATGAACAAAGAATACATTTCATAAGATTATTTCATTCAAAAATGGAGAAAACCAATTGTTAAACCAAATTGACAAATATAATAATTTATAAAAATTAATTTGATAATTATAACATCTGGCTGGAGTAGCTCAGTTGGTTAGAGCGTGTGGCTGTTAACCACAAGGTCGGAGGTTCGACCCCTCCCTCTAGCGTTATTCAGTTTTGTTGATTAATTAACCTTTTTGACTTTTTTCCCTACATCTAAACCAAAGATAATCCCAACCTTATTTATATCTGATCCAGGCTATTAATTTTTTTTTTTGGTGTGCAACTTCATCTGGAATTTATCTTTTGACATATTTATAAATATAGATTAAGATTTCAGTATAATTAAGACATTTTATTTTTTTGCGGAAAAATTGTCGAAGAAACGTTTAACGTATAAAAGGAATCAAACAAAATCCAAACTTTCAATTAAACAATTTTAACTTCAATTTCAGCAATAATTTATTTTAATTTTTCTTTCATGTTTAGTTGGATGCACAAAATTTTAACCGCTAAATTAAGTTAATTTTTTGTGTATTCTAAATGGTTTAATCAATAAAAACGATAACTAAATAGAAAAAATTAATCTATTCAAAACAGTCATTTTTAAAAAACAAACATTTCATTAAAAATAAATTTAAAGTTTAACCTATTTTGTCATAATCTATAAATATACCTCTCCGTGAGACAGCTTAATTGTTTACAAGAAATATTTCTGTAAAAGCAGAAAAAGAGAACAAACCAGTTTAAAAATATTTAAATTTATTTTAATGAAATGTTTGTTTAAAATAAGTTCAAAATTAAATATTACACATGGTTAATAGGTTAGGTCTAAAATAATATTTTGAACTAATATATTTAAATATTACACATCGCTAGTAGGTTAGATCCAAAATATTATAAATCTTTGGTTAAGTTGGTTGACAAAATATGATTCTAAATTAATAAAATGAAAGATTACACATTGCTAGTAGGTTAGGTCCAAAATAGAATTCTAATTTTTTGTTTGTTTGTTAACAAAGATGTTGAGATAATATAACTTTATCATGGTTAAACAAAATTTATGTTTAATTTATACGTCTTTGTTAACAAAATTTATGTTTAACTATGTTTAATTTATACGTCTTAGTTAAACATAAATTTGATGTTTAAAACCGATTTTAACAGAAAATTTATGGAATAAAGCCATTTGTACATGAGCATCTAATAAACTTAAAACTTTGGAGTGTTGAAGTAGAAAGATATTAGAAAATCAAAATTAGAAATAAAAAAGACGTACAAATGGTTTTCTACTTCAAAACTCCAAATTTTTAAGTTTATTGAATGACCATGTACAAATGGTTTTATTCCATAAATTTTCTGTTAAAATCGGCTTTGGCCCATTTAGACTACAACCATTGGATCTTACTATATCAAAATCATTTAAATTTGAACAGAGTTAACTCATGGTCATATGACCCTATTGACATCCCTAGCTGAAGGTGTTGTTGTTACGTTCCCATTTTACTTTACTTTGAATTTAATATCTACAAACAATGACGATACTGTTTGTCATATTCGCAAAGATTCTTATAAAGTAATAAACAAAAACCATGTAATTTAGAATCTATAAGTAAACACTGAAAATAAATTATATTTTTTGAACAAGCCCGTAAAATAAGTTAGCAAAAAAAAAAAAACAATCCCGTAAAATAAATAAAAGTGAAAATCTGATCACTTGTATTTAAATAACAATTTATGATTTTTATCACCAATTCTTTACCTATATGATTAGTGAACAAAGTTTTTTTTAATGAATATTAAATTTAAAAACATTTGTACAATGACTGTGTTTAGCTAAAAAAATTGAAGTTCAGAAAAAGAAATTAAGCAAAGAAAATATTGCAGGGCAGTTGCCCAAACGTGAGACTATCTTGTGGTGAACCAGAGCCTCATCGCATCCTCATGTTGCCCACGAAGTTTCCCTCTGAACGAGTCGATGCGATTCCTAATATTCTTATCAACAAGAGCTACCAACTTGGTTGGATCAACTAGACTCGTTCCGTGGATTGTTTTCGAGCTCAAAATGTGATTGATGTCAAAAAGGCTATGCGTGACGCTAATGAATAACGGAAAAACGTTAAAAAAAGACATCAACAGAATAAATATAAGCATCATTTAGGAAGGAAACTGTAACTGTGAAACAATAGAGAAATTGTTTTCCATCAAATTTGAGAACTTAAAAACATATTAATTTTAAGGGTTAGTGTGGTTGAATGACAATATTTATTCTACAACTATGTGGCCACTTAACATATTTCGAAACAATATGAAAACCCACACTGTTTTTCGTCAAATATGCTTTGCCTCATTGGTCCTTTTACCAAAAAACAATTTATTGGTGTGACAACTGGTTCAACCCAGGAAGGATTGTGATGTGGATGCACATTTGGAAACTCCTCCACATCCTTATTTTAATTGATTAAAATCATGTCGTCTTTGAAAATCAATAGAAAAGATGAAATATATTACATATGGCCAATGGTTGGAAAAACCAAACTCAAATAGGAGCCACAGCTCTAAGTTAAGAGAATTTAACCCTGATAGCGAATCTTAAATTCGTAATCGTCCAAACTAATTCAGAAGTGACTTTGGTTGGCTGTTTCTTTCTAAAAATATAAATACTATTAAAAATAAAACGTCTATGTCTTACAAATTGAGTTAACAAGTTACTTGATCTAGCTATAAACTGATGCCAAAAATATTTTTATAAAGACAGAAAAAATAAACTAATTTTTAAAATATTAAAATTTGTTATAATGAAATGTTTTTTCAAAAAAGTTTATCCTAATCTATAAATACAACTCTCCATGAGACAGCTTAATTGTTTACCAAAAATATTTTTGTAAAAGCAGAAAAAAGAATAAACTAGTTTTAAAAATATTAAAATTTATTATTCTTTCAAAAAAAAGAAGAACTAAGTGCATCAATTTTAATTGAAAATATTTAAATGAAATTAGGCCCTTTCTAAAAAATATATTAAACGAGTTTCTTATCAGTATAATTTTTTTAACAAAAGAATAAAGCATGAGAGAATCTTTAAATGAAAATTTATATACAAAATCTGAAAGACTCTTGAAAACGCTTGATTTTTAATAAAATAATTATATATTTCATAATTTCAAATTTAACTACATAATTAAATTAAAATTAAATTATTATTATTATTACTGCATTAAATTATTAATTAAATATTCAATGCTCTAAAACCAGCAAGTTGTTGATAAATTTTACAAACATTAGCAGGAGAGGACATAGTGTCTCAAACTCTTGAAAGTTTTGTTCTAACCCTAAGTCGGACCTTAATAGTAAAAACGTACACTCATTACGACTTTTGGGTCTTTGGGGTTGGGAATATGAGATTAATTAACTATACAATGATACAAACCAGATATAGTTACACATCTTTTACTGACTAAATTTGACAAACCCTATCTACACTCTACCCTAATTATAATACTTGAAACCATGGTGCCCCCTTGCTGCTTTACATGGATTTCTTCGCTACTATATGTTTCTTTTTGTATGCGTGTATATATACGTATGATGTACATATATTTATATGAACGTGATTAATGCTTGTGAGTTGTATCTCATCCGTAAGAGTTTCAGCATGTCATGGTGAAGAGTCAAAACCCAAAATCATGAACACCAAAGTCTTGGCAGTAATCCAGAAACATCCAATCCTTGCCGCTGACTCTTTCCGGTGAACAAATCGGAAAGTCTGCTCCGGCGCCGAGAATATTATCTTCATAATATAATGTTCCACCAACACCATAATAATTACTACAACTCCTCGAAGCATCAGCTTTAGCAGTGTTGTCCGACCATAAGTAAGTAAACAATTCTTCATCATCATTAATGTTACTAAGTAGTTGATTTTCATTGTTAATGGAACTGTTTTGTCCAGTAGCAGTGCTGCTGATTTCGTCTTCTGTAGTCGTGCTATTAGTCTCTACGTTTTTGGTGCTGGTGTTCTTTGGTTCCATTGAGATATCATCTGAAGTTGAAGAACTATTTTTGGGATTATCAGTGTTTTTAGTTTCTTGGTTGAGAGGTTGATGAGTCACAGGGTCGATTCCCATCTTAACAAGTTTTTTCTTGATGTGAGTATTCCAATGGTTTTTTATTTCGTTATCTGTTCTTCCGGGTAACCTTGAAGCTATCTTAGACCACCTATAATACAACCAATGGTTTAAAATAAATATTAATCACAAAATCACACACACACACACATATATATATATATATATATATATATATATATATATATATATATATATATATATATATATATATATATATAAAATATTTTAGGAAGTGTTGGTGGAGAGGTCCAAATCTTGGAATATAAAAACAAGAAAATTGATGAAATAAGTTAACTATCTTTCGAAGAGAGACGCTACTTTTTCTTGAAGTTTATTTCAAAGAAATATAAACGCAAAACGAAAACTAAGTTCATCTATATGATTCTACTATTTGACAATCTTATTTGGAACTGTCTAAATTTTATTTGGCAAGATATACAAAACCCACAATATACCAGAAATGTTGGATAATTTCAATATACATGCAAAGTGACTCCATAAATTTTCTCTACTATACACTATTCCAACCAATGTTTATCTAAGGTCTCTAGTTTTTGTTAAAACGTAAGATTTTAATCTTAAGGCTTAAAAGCTTTGCGTGAGAATTATGTGGACTTAGCATATAATTGGTTATCTAGGTTTACTTGTTGCCGAGATGAGCATGAAGATCGATGACAAGTTGTTCCTCATCGTGAGAGAGAAGGCCTCTCTTCAAGTCAGGCCGGAGGTAGTTCGTCCACCGGAGGCGGCAGCTTTTCCCACAGCGACGGAGACCGGCCAGCTTTGGCAAAGCACGCCAGCAACAGTGGCCGTTGGTGAGTATGAAGTTTATGAGCTTCTTGTCTTCCTCAGCTGTCCATGGCCCTTTCTTCACCTCTAACTTGTCACAGCATGGCTGCCTCCCCATTAAATATTATTGCGTATAAATATTTTTGATTGTATATATCTTCGAAGGGATTGTAAAGTAACAGAGTGTAGAGAGAGAGTAGAGAGATGCGAAGATTAAAGGTATTGAGGATGGAAAATCTCTTGCAAGACATGTCAAAAGCTTACCAAAGCTCACCCACCCATATATAATCTTCTAACGACACCTTTCCCCCCAAAATTGTTAATAAATAAATTAAATAACTTTGCATTTGCATATATAAGAGTTTTCATAAACCCTAATAATTCTAGCACATAACAAAAAAAATTATTGTCATCATGGTAAAAAACTTTAGAAAATATAAAAGGTGTGGTTAGAAACGTTAAAATGATGGTAAAATACGGGGCGTTAGCCAGGTGATCATATTGGAAGTTTTGGTGGTGCGTGATTTATATACCACTAGTTGTTTTGTCCGTATTTGCGGGCATAATCTTCTTATTAGTTTATGTTTTATTAATTTAAAATCATCATAATAAGCTATTTATTATGTTTTTAAATAGTTAAATCAAACATCAAAGACTTTTTAAAACACTCATATCTTAGAAATAGTTTAGAAAATATTTTTATTTAAATTTCTAGATATTTTTAGATAAATTTTTTTCCGACGATATTTTTAAATAGTTAGGTATCTTAATTTTTTAACTTTAATAATAAAAATATAATTTATAGATAGCAACACACTATATATGTAAAATTATCCTATTTTTAAATATGTTTTGATAATTTTAAAGAAATTATTTAATATTTAATATAACATATGAATTTAAGATTATTAAGATAAAATTCGTTTTTAATTATATATAAAACTCATTAAAGGTTTTGTTTAAACTAATAAATTAGTGAATAAGTTAGAAACTAATAATAAATCAATAACCTAGATAAAAGCCTAAAACCTAATAAAAATATGACAAATAAGAAAAATAATTAAACATTTAATATAACATATAAATTTAATATTATTAAAATAAAAGTCGTTGTAGTTATATATAAGATTCAATAAGGATATTTTTAAAATTAATAAATTAGTAACTCAACTAAAAATTAATAATAAATCTATGATTTAGCTAAAACTTAATAAAACGGTGACAAATAATAAAATAATCAAATTATCTGATAATAATGTTTTATATTATAAAATATAATAACTATTGACTAAGCCTATAATTATGGAGAAAATGACAAAAAGGCAAATTTAATAATATAATTAAAATTATTTATTTATTAAAATCATTGACTCACCTGTGAAATATTTTTTATATAATAATAAATTACCTAATATCAAATATTTGTCTAGATGAGATTGTAATTATCATATTTAAATATCAAAATATATAAATAATAAAATATTTATGAAACTTTTGCGTAAGCCTAAAATTATGGAGAATCTGACAAATCAGCAAAATCACTTCATAAATAATAGTATAGATAGATAAATTGATGATTTAATTTAAAAACTAATAAGAATATGACAAATAAGCAAAATTAGCTAAAATCATGAAGAATTTGACAAATCAGCAAAATTATTTCATAAATAATAGTATAATAAATAGCATACAAAATGTCGTATAATTAGGTAAAATTAACTATATGTTAAAACACGTAAAATGAATGATTTTATTTATTTTTGATTGCATATATAGTATATATATATACTATGTCGATCGATTGATGTATATTAGTGGTTTAAAAATCACACATGACAGTTGAAAATCATATAAATTTAACATATCATTACACATATGCATGTCAAAAATGGAAGATAAACAAAGTTTTCCTACATATAAAAGCGACAATATTGTCTTTGATATTTCTTTATACTCAAAACCAACCACCAAAATATTTATTTACCGTCTCTTTTTCAAAAAAAAAAAAGAAGGAATCTATCTAGAATTTATGATGTAACTTATCGTATATATATATGTACCCTTCTTCACTTCTTCGTAGTAAATAATAGAACAAATAGTGGAGTATATGGTCTAAATAAGTATCATGCATGTGCTTCATATGTATGTACATATAGATAATTTTTTTAATATGGATAACATATGTATCATGATGGGGAAGGTTCAACAGTTTGAGCGGAACTTTTGTGTCATACTTTATCTATGATTATATATATATATGTGTGTGTGTGTGTGGATCATACATATGTAGGCAATGGTTCATTTAGATTTTATATTGTAGTGTTCAACTTGAAATACACAATTGATCAGTTAGGAGTTAATTATCTAAAATTAGTTTCCTATTAACAAGACTATAATCTCGTAAATAATGATTAACGTAAAGAAATATATTTGGTCTTACTTTGTCAAATCTGTCGCAAAGAGGCCAGAGAAAGGAGTGTTGGGGATGTTGCGTTTGGTTGGTGAAAATGACTTCCGAACTAATACGAAAGGATAGGGTGCGTGCCTATGTACGCAATCACACGTGCGACTCATACATTTGGACCCAAATACTTGTTCAATATCAAATAAATTAAATTATATGTAGTTTGTATTTACAATAAATTTTAATAGCTAAAACTAGTAACCATGAAGTTTATGTTAGTTGACAAATTATGCAAAGTCAAGCGAATTTTTAATAACTAAATCTAGCGGCTTTTATAATTTTATAGAACATTTTATTTCTCAAAATTAACACAAGATATTAATAAATTAAAAGCAAATTTAATATCTTATGTTTTTGTAAATGTTATGTTTAGTTAAAATATTTTAATTTGATCATTCGACTATTTATTATTCCAAAGTTCATTTCCAATACCTATTGATCGTATAAGAATTTGTACATCGTTTTTAAGATATCATATAATTCGTTTGATCCAGTTTTAATGGTAAAATAGAACAAATCAAATGATATTTTGAAATACTGTACAATATCAGAAAATTTTCTACAGAAAAAGGATATGCTTAGTATATCATATTGTGAAATACTGTTACAAAATGATGAAACAGATATAGTCTCACTAGTATACCAAAAAAATGAGTTGTTACCAACTTTTAGATGAATCATTTCTTGGTTTTTAGACTTAATATACTGTATTTTAAAACTTAATTTAAGGCATTGAACTGCAACGCCAAATTATTAAATTATTTTCTTAAACCTGATATTAATTTTTGCAAACA
The DNA here is from genome assembly GCA_016432835.1 of Brassica nigra. Classification (NCBI taxonomy): domain Eukaryota; kingdom Viridiplantae; phylum Streptophyta; class Magnoliopsida; order Brassicales; family Brassicaceae; genus Brassica; species Brassica nigra. The sequence continues at coordinate 4,642,614 of CM028247.1, read as the reverse complement.
GTTTATTGTTGACTATGCTTCTAATGGATTCATATAACTATTTCCATAATTTACATTGTTAAATCTCTTATAACCTGATGTTCATATGATACACAATATATGAGAAGAGTGTATTTTTCTGTTCTTTGTCAAAGTTCAATTCAACCAAACGAGTTAGTAATTAATGAATTAAAACCCTTTTCTTTGGTTCTGATTTTTTTTATTGATTTAAGTTTAGAACTACTGCTCAAAATAATATTTAAATACAATAATTTTCTTAATTAGATTTTTTCCACGAAAATCTTCGTTTCCCTGTGAGTGTGAAACCGTAAAGACTAGACTCACTAATATATAATTCACTAAGTAATGCATTTATATGTGAATTACTGTCGTATCAAATTAATAAAAAAACGTCGGTTAAAGCATATGTCTGAAATTAATATATTTTTTGTCAATAAAACAATTCTTGCATGTCACAATTGGCAAATTGCTTCGTACAACTTGTGTGTCTCTTGTCTTCTTTATAATCATAGGCCTAGAAAAAAATGTAACATCCTTGTATTTGTTTCCGTGTGATTAAGACTAACCCTAATGCATGAAAGAAAATAAACAAAACAAAAGTATTTACTTTTCTGTTGACATAGAGAAGTCTAATTCAAAACAAAAACCTAGAGAAGTCTAGACTAACTAAAAATCAGATTAATCCCTCAAAATCCATCTAAACTTAGGTTTTGATGCCAGCTGATACATCTATTGGTGGTCAAGAATAATTGAAATTGCATTAAAGAAAGCTTGAACTTTACCAAAAACATCCAAAATAAATTCCTTCAACCATTTGACCACCACCATTTGGTTAAGAATAGTACAAATATTTTATAATATCTATCAACAACACATGTGTTAATATACCATCAACAAAAAGGAAAACATATGTAATTATATTATATATACATATCAGTATTTAGTGTAATAACAAAATTAAAGAATAAAAGCAAACCAACTTGATTTTTAATTTTCTCACCAATCATTGTTATTTATAAAACAAATCATTATTATTTATTTTAAAAGTGGTCTACGGGATAGCTAGAGTCCCCCTCATTAACATGATAGATCTCGAAAATGAGATTTTGTATGATTAATTGTTTTTTTTGGTCAAAGCATATGAATAATTGTTTTTAAAACTCAATACATCAACACAAAACAAAAAGTGACATTTCAACACCCTAGGTATCGAGACTTCCGCTCCACCACTCTCTTCTATGTTCTCTATAACTCTCATGTACTAATGATTAATTAATATAGTAAGACTCTTAATTATCGCTTCTTTCCTTAATCAAAAGTTTTAAGTCACCCTCTTGCTTTAATCCCATTTTCAAGTTACCACTTGCGTAACTTACGAGTAATGCCATCGTCATTCATTGTGTATATTCATTATGCATGCATATATATAAATATGTGTGTGTGGAACTGTAAATATAAGGCTGGCATAATTGGAACAGAAGTCACTTTTGTCCCCGTTATATATCGCCATACTGGTAAAACCAGATATTAAAAAAACAAATAGAATTGAGCAAATAATATCCTGTGGGCTGTTGTCGCCACGATCAAATATCTGTGAGGGCCAATGTTTATGAAATAATATTTAGGCCCAAGATAGATTTCATCCTCTGCAATTAAGCCCAGACCCGTCACTTTAATTGACCGATAAACGTAGCTGCTTCCATCTCACACTTCAAAAACAAGCGAACAAACTATACGAAGAATTCGTTGCCGGAGAAGATAAGTCGTTCAGTTTTTCTTCTTGGTGCAAATGTCTCTTCACTAGCATGATTAGGTTATTCTTGAAGTTTTGTTTCTGTCTTACGTTTGTTGGATTGTTTTGAGGATTTATGTAAGATCTATCCTAGTCATGACTTTTTGATGATAGCATCAGGTACGAATACGGCGGTTTCGTTAGGAGTTTCTTGGATTGCGCATGTGGGGTCAGTTAATGTACTTTGTTGGTCTTATTTTTGAATGTAATACGAACTTTAACCATTACATATCTAGTTTGGACTCTCTTTTTTTCTGTGCAATCGAGTTTGGACTCTATTTACAAAATAAACACTCACATCGAGCTCGATTGGTTGCATCTATCTTTGTTTTGACGTTTTCTCTGTATTTTCTTACATTTAACTTAGTTATCAACAGCTGTTATTTTGATTGATTTTTTTTATATGCAAACGTTGAACGTAAATATAACATTTCACTATCTATATTAATGTAAAATATTTAGAAAAGTAACTCGGTCTTACTTTGAATTTAAATGGTGACACCACCAGCAAATGCTGTTTATGGTTCCTACAAGAAGTTGGTCGCATATTAGTTCTTTGAAGAGAACTGCACTTGAAAATTGAATGTTTTGGACTTTTGAAAAATTATAAAGGAAGCTACTGATTTGATCATTTTAATTAATTTTCTAATCAAAAAGGTTAGAATTAGTGAAGGTCTTACAACGTTTTGAATTTAATATAGTTCTTATGTTGAACTAAAATTGAGCTACATACGGTGGACTAGCCCGTCTTAACAAGTAACAACAACCGAGGAAAAAAAATTAATAAAAATGCTGAAAAAGTAGTACACGTACAATATTGAAAAGTCTTGCATTTCCTTTTAAGTTTTAATGCATTTAAAATATCAAAGGTAAACATAACTAAATCAGCGCACGCACGATAAAATAAGTCGAAGTCAGCCTATTACTACTACAATTGATTAATGTATAATTTGATCAGGTTTTGAATAAGTGATGTGTTGGTATTAGGGGTGGGCATTTTATCCGTTAAATTTGATTCGATTCGTTATTCGTTTCGATTCGATCCGAAAAATCCGAATATCCGTAAGTCTTCGAAGCAAAGCAAATATTAAAATTCGATATCCGTCAAAAACGAAGCAAATCACAAATACTAAAAATTTTAAAGGCGAATATCCGAAACCGCTCCGGTTTTTATACAAATAAATGAATATCTACAATTAAGTATGTATAAATTTTTACTTCAACATATATTTGTGTTATTTATAAAAATATATAATGTATTAAATTAAAGAAAGAATATAAAATATTTCTAAAACTATAATTTTCTAAAATTATGTATTTTATCAAAAAAGATTATATTATTATAAAAAAGTATGGAACATATGATTCCACTAGTTTTCACTTTTGGTTTAATATTATGTAAGAATATATAAAAAAAACAAAAACATGTATAATTTTGTTATATTTACGTGTATAAAACATGGTGTATGAGATATCCATAAATATTCATAAATATTTAAAAAAGTTCCGAATATCCGTAAAACCGAATATCCGAATTTCTCCGAAGCAAATCAAATCGGAAAATCAGATATTCGTAAGATACGAAGCAAATCGTAAATACCAAAAAATATGGTACTATCCGATCCGTGCCTACCCCTAGTTGGTATCACTATTTTCGCGGCTGCGTATTGATTCATAACATTAATTTCTTCGTTCTTTTTGTCTCATTCGTCTCTTAAAATTATTGAACGGGACTTCAACACTGGGGGCGACTGAGTCAAGATTGGCGTTGAGGTTTTCTGTCACAAATATTCATAATAATACATCAATTATATTATTATTCATTCTTAAGTGTAGTTGTATTATTGCTGTTATTATTAATTTTCACCATCACCTTCTCATAACTCCAAATATATATTTTGGTTTATTTTCAAGATTTCTTATGAATTTAGTTGTATTACCAGATACTATAATTTCCCAATTACTTTTACTAAAATATCTAATTTGTGTAAGTAAGATACGGTTATCTAGTGTGACTTTCCTGATTTTTTATAGATAATATTTAGGTATTTATACCCAGTTCCAATTTCGCCGCCGTATCAAATCATCCACTTTTGAGTTTTGAATATGAAGGAACCTAAACGAAAGTTCATACAAGATGATGTTATAATATTACAATAATAATTTAAACAATACAAATCTGTCATCATCGGCTGCAATATAAATCCCAACACTCTCTTCTTCCATTTTCACCACCATACAACACAAAAACCTCCAAAACTAAATAATCAAAGTCTCTTCCTCTCTTTCCCCTAAAGAAACTAAACAAAGAGATTGTGAAGACAAAACATGGAAGGGACTTTTTCTAACTTCACACTCTCTACGATCCTCAGCACAGAGGATCCATACAGTTCCCTCACGCTGGCCGTCGCTCTTCTCGTCGCCGTCCTCTGCTACTTCTGGCTTCAAGGAAAATCCAAGTCCAAGAACGGCCAACCACCGTTGCCTCCGGGACCATGGCCGCTTCCCATCGTCGGAAACCTCCCGTTCCTAAACTCCGACATCCTCCACACGCAGTTCCAAGCCCTAACTCAAAAACACGGCCCTCTCATGAAAATCCACCTCGGTTCAAAACTCGCCATCGTCGTCTCCTCCCCTGACATGGCCCGCGAGGTTCTGAAAACGCACGACGTCACGTTCGCCAACCACGACCTCCCCGAAGTAGGGAAGATCAACACGTACGGCGGGGAAGACATACTCTGGTCTCCTTACGGCACGCACTGGAGGAGACTACGTAAGCTCTGCGTCATGAAGATGTTCACCACACCGACTCTCGAAGCTTCTTACTCCACTAGGAGGGAAGAGACGCGACAGACCATCGTTCACATGTCCGAGATGGCACGGGAGGGATCTCCCGTGAATCTCGGAGAGCAGATCTTTCTTTCGATATTCAACGTTGTTACAAGAATGATGTGGGGAGCGACTGTTGAAGGAGAAGAGAGACGAACGAGCTTAGGAAACGAGCTCAAGACCCTAATCTCGGATATCTCCGACATAGAAGGGATTCAAAACTACTCGGACTTCTTCCCTTTATTCGCGAGGTTTGATTTCCAAGGGCTGGTTAAGAAGATGAAGGTCCACGTGAAGAAGCTAGATGTATTATTCGACCGTGTTATGGAGAGCCACGTCAAAATGGTCGGTAAGAAAAGCGAAGATGAAGAAGATTTTTTACAATACTTGATTAGGGTTAAAGACGACGATGAGAAAGCTCCTCTCTCGTTGACTCACGTCAAGTCTTTGCTTATGGACATGGTTCTTGGTGGCGTCGACACGTCGGTTAACGCATCGGAGTTCGCAATGGCAGAGATCGTAAGCAGACCCGAAGTTTTCAAGAAGATCCGACAAGAACTAGATGAAGTTGTTGGTGAAGAGAGTGTAGTTGAAGAATCACATCTACCGAAGCTCGCTTACTTACAAGCGGTTATGAAAGAGACTCTTAGGCTTCACCCCACGCTTCCACTTCTTGTTCCTCACAGGAACAGCGAAACCTCAGTGGTTGCGGGATACACTGTGCCTAAAGACTCCAAGATTTTCATCAACGTTTGGGCGATTCATAGAGATCCTAAGCACTGGGACGAGCCGAATGAGTTTAAACCCGAGAGGTTTTTGGAGAACTCGCTAGATTTCAACGGTGGTGATTTCAAGTATTTGCCGTTTGGTTCCGGGAGGAGGATTTGCGCGGCGATTAACATGGCTGAGAGGCTTGTGCTGTTCAATATTGCGTCGCTTCTTCACTCTTTTGACTGGAAAGCTCCTAAAGGACACAAGTTTGAGGTTGAAGAGAAGTTTGGTCTTGTTCTTAAGTTGAAGACTCCACTTGTGGCTATTCCTGTTCCGAGGTTGTCTGATCCCAAACTCTACACAGCGTAAGTAAGAAAAGTTTGGTTCGGGGAAGTTGATTGTAATAATTTACCCTTTTACTTATGTTGTTGTGGGAGTTTTATTATGGATAATGCGTTGTAAAAGATAATGTGTCTTATGCATCTTTCATTATATTTAATAAAAGATAAAGATTATTTTTTTTCAAAGAAAAACTCTTGGCCAATATATCGTGTTATCTAAATAATAAATAGCCGATCCCACAGATAATAGAGTAGTAGGTAGAAAATGAAAATAAATTATAGATTGGCAATTGGTAATTAAATTAAAAAAAAAATCAGTCAAAAAAAAATCGGTATTATATGATGCAATTACGACAATTCAATTCATATTCATGGACCTGTAATCATAGACGTATCATGTATGTGCTCATATTTAACATTAGTTAAAAGACCGAGTAATAAATGGAAAGTAACTTAAATACATGACAAATAAGTGATAGTATTATCTTGTAAAACAGTAAATCATAATAGTCAAATCTCTTATTGAGAAAAGTAGTCAAATTTCTCGTTGTTAGTCAAACACTACTTCATTATTATCTTACTTGAATCATATTCTAAGATATAAGTAGTCAAATTTCTCGTTATTAGTCAAACAGTACATTATTATCTTACTTGAATCATATTCTAAGATATGCCTATAAATTCGAAACATTTTGTCATTATAAACCACAATCATATTCAGGAAACTTTAGTTTCTTTTGCAAAATCATAATTATCAGTTCTCCAGGTATAATCATGGATTGATTGATCTGTTTGTAAGGTTTCTAGAAATACCCTAACTTCTTTCTTTTCCATTCTCATTTTGAAGATAATTTACATTTAAATTTTGTTGTTTTTCAAAACGAATTCTTGCTTTAAAGAGAAATACTTATAAACTATTTAATATTTTGCAGTATGCATTGTATACTACCAGTCGTTTCAAGGAAAAACTCTTTTATATATTGGTTTGCCTTCATAATTCAATTGTGTAGCTTTATTTATATATATATATAATATTTTTCTTTTTTAGTATATATATATATATACACACATAGACTGCATATATTAATCGTAGTTAAATAATTTTTTTTTATAATGTTGTCTTTACAAATTAAAGGAAAACCTAAAAAGAAGAAAAATGGATTTAGCAATTTGTGCTGCATGCAAATTCACAAGCAACGGCCCTTGTACACTTGGGAATGGGAATGCATGCGTTATGGCACCATATTTCCCATCGACAGAACCTGATAAATTTGATCGTGTTAATAAAGTTTTTGGAGTCGTAATTGTCTACAAGATTCTGAGTGTTCTTGAAGAACCTTGTCAACGTGAATATGCTGCAAACGCTCTCTGCTACGAGGCAGAGGCCCGCATACAAGACCCCATACATGGTTATGCTGATATGAAATTGGCTTTCGATAATATTCTCAATAGATTAAAGAGGGATATAGATTCAGCAATAAATGAATTGGAGATCCCCATGGATAAGGTACCGCAATATTTTAATCTTCCTATATCTATTGATTTTGCAGAACCCTGTTTATTTTCCCTTATTAATGAAATGTTGGAATTAAATGAGAATCAGAAGAATCAACTTAGGCGACTCGTGGATGCACGAAGGAAAGAAATCGCTGCAATGAGAATAAATGATCAGGATGATGTCCATAGAGCTGAAGCTGATGGTGCATCACCATCTTCCGGACCTCCAAACCAAAACCAACCATAGTTTTGGTGAAATTAATTAAAGTCTTTCTGTTTCTTATTTGTCTGCATCTCATTCTCATAATAATTTGGTGTCCTTTCGTTTACTTCAGTTTCGTCAAAAATTTATGTAGTTGTTTCGTTTAATAATGGATACTCATGCAGTCATGCTGTTTTCTTTATTTGATTCATACAAACAAAAAGGAAGAATCTCCTCATACATATATCCCGAAATCTATATATGTCCCTTATATTCATGAGGATGATGCTGTCTTCCAGCAAAATATCCAACTCAATTTGAATAATTTAAAGTATCAACATAAATTATATTGATATTTAATCAAAATCTCGTAAATTTTAGAAAATCATGTCAAAGATTGAAAATTTCTTAAAGAGGTTTTAGCAAGAGTTTCTTAAACTTTTGAAATTTCCTAACTAAATAATAGTAATTTTTTTGAGAGATTCATGTTAATAAATCTTCAGTAATGAAACCAGTAATTTATGAGAGATCCATGTTAAAAACCATTCAATAATAAGTAATTGGTACATAGAAATAATGAACGTTGTTGTTAACTGATTGTGTACACATTTGGTCTCTGCTCTTTCTCTCTCGTGTTTCTTCCCCTGATTATCTTGTCTTCCAAATTGTTTACATATTGATCGATCTCTCCACGTTCTATTGATATCAGTAAATATTCTTGATTTTACTGTGTGGATACTCAAAATGACGATTTTTCATTCATCAGCTTGTTACCTTGGTAAAGTTCAAAAAACAAATTTGTATAAAATTTTATATTAATGAATATCAAAACGATTAGTTTTTTTAACGCTGGTAACAATTACATCATCATATAAACCCTAATTCTATTACATACGATGATCAACAACCTGCAACATATGCAATCTTGAACAATTCCACGGATAATATTTGCTTTCCGCAGCAAACGGTCACAACGAACGGTTCTGTCTGCAGTATTCTGGAACTTCCGACGATAAGTTTCGCATTCTATAATCTGCAAGAAATTGCATAGTTTGGGATTCGAACCCCAAACCTGGGTATAGAAATCGCCTTTAAATCATAACCACTAGACTAGGGTACTTCCACAAATCAAAACGATTAGTTAGATTCAACACTTTCATTTAGGATTTAGTTTTTAGCTATATGTTTTGTGATTGTAAATCGCTTATTAATGAATATATTTTGTACTAATAGGAAAAGTTAATGAATATCAACAAAGGGTTTTTTTGTATTAAAAGATTAATTAGGTTCAACATCAACAAAAATTAATGAATATCTATCGTATTGATGAATGGTAAAATTTATAGATTAACTAGATTCTACACTTTACATTATTCTATGTAGATTCACTATTTCCTAGTGGTTGAGAAAGCATAGGTTCTCCTAATCCTGAAGCTATCCAACTAATTCCTCCTATTGAGTACAAGCAGTTTGGGATGTTTTTCAGAGTGACACTGGATTACTTCTGGTATTTGGAGAATCACAAGAAGGACTTTCAAAAGTTCTTAAAAAACTCTAAGCTTTGGTTGGAAGTTCATTCCTTTACCTCCTTTTTCAAGTCAAGTAAAAGAGAGAAGAAAGATCTTTCTTTTAACCCCACCAACTGTTGTAGGCTTGTAGCTAATGCAGAGCTTTAAAGCTTTAATGGAGGTAAAATCGTCCCTTAACTGCGATCCATACGACCAGTGGCGGATGCAGTGAGTAACGTAAGGGGTCATGTGCCCCCGTCTAATTCTTAATTTTCTTTAACAAATACTATAAAGTCTATAGAAGTTCCTCCAATCCAAATCTAAAATGTAGCCAAGAAAATTTTTGTGCCCCCAATTATATTTGTTTCCAGATCCGCCCCTGCATATGAAGTATCTTTCAAAGGAATCGCCTGCAACCAGCATCTGAAATATCTGACCGGAAGACTGTCTCCGGCTGTAGCAGAGCTCAAATGTTTGATCAGGTCTTTGCAAGGTTAGCACAAGTACATGTGGAGGAAATATCAATAAAATGTATTTTTGGTTTGATTTGGTTCCACAAGTACATGTCAAACGACATCACACTCGTGGTGGATAAACGGATTACGCCACGTCATCTGTCGAAATATTCGCCAGACCAGTTAATATAACAGACTCTCGCAATCTCACGTCAACAACCGTCGCAGTCACCGGAGAAACGAGCTTTGTCATCTAACAATGATCCCTTACGCAACGGTGGAAGAGGCGTCGATGGCTACAAGATTCGATCCGTCTCAGGCTGGTTCGATCGGTACAAGATTCAGGCTAAGGTCAACAACTCCTTCTCTTCTCTGACACGTTTCGTTGTTACAGAGACGTCATGAAGATGTTCATCCTCGTCACTGTCATGACGTCTCTGTCTCGATCTTTGTCTGATGAATTTGGAACTCTGTTTTTTTTTTTTCACAGATGATTGAAAAAAAAAAAAAAAGTCGCCTTGTAATGATTAAGCATATCTTCTTGATCCAACGTCTGTAGTAGTTGTAAAATATGATGTTTACTTTGCTGATATGATTTTACATGGACTCTGACAAAGTACATTCCATTCTACGGTGGAGCTGACTGCTGAGTAACTAACTATCATTACGTAGGAGGACAAAGCCAGAGCAACTTTTCTTCAGTTTTCACTTATTGCTATTACATCTATGGAACTGAGTACAGACAAAGTGAGTATATTGAAAATTCGGTTCCTTTCTGGTTAGCATCTATATATCTATTCTGGATGAAACTATTAACAATGTGGTTATATTATTCTACTTTTCATCAGGGTTACCGATTCCAAAAGAAGCTTCTTCAGCAGGTAAAAATAAATACTTCCCAAGCTGAGACTTGTTTTTCTTCTCTTGTGATAACCATAAATGTGGTCTCTATGTCCCAGTTTACTGTCAATGTTGATGATATGTTTCTTTGATGTTTTACTTGCATAGACTCCACTACTTGATGCATGTATGTTATGAGTTGCAGATCAATGATAAGCTATAAGCATCATCATATAAGACTCACAAAAGAAGGGTCGTTTAGTTTTTTCTCTTTAATTCGTCCTTGTCCTTTTCTCCATGCTTTGAAACTCTAGAATTGTGCACAGATTTCAGATTTCAGCTGTAAAAGAGTGTTGTCCATTTGCGTAAAGTAATATTGATATAGTAAAGTAACTAAGACAGTTACGATGAACACCAAATTGCTAACAAAAGTCCGTCTAGCTCAGTTGGTAGAGCGCAAGGCTCTTAACCTTGTGGTCGTGGGTTCGAGCCCCACGGTGGGCGTTTCTTTTTATAGTTTTACGGGAATCAGTAGGTTAAATTTCTATCGTAAATTACACAATTTTGTACATAAGGTTGGCACATCAACATCTTCCGGACCTCCAAACCAAAACCAACCATAGTTTTGGTGAAATTAATTAAAGTCTTTCTGTTTCGTATTCGTCTGCATCTTAATTCTCATAATAATCTGGTGTCCTTTCGTTAATTTCCGTTTTATCAAAAGTTTATGTAGTTGTTTCTTTTAATAATGGATACCAATGCTGTTTTATTTATTTAATTCATACAAACAAAAGAAAAAAATATCCTCACATATATCTCCCGACAGGTAGGATATCCAAATTCTATCTCAGATTGAATAATTTAAAGTATCAACATAAATTATACTATATTTAATCAAAGTCTCGTAAATTTTAGAAAAATCATGTCAAATAAGAGGCTGAAAAATTCTTGAGATTTTTTTTTAATTCTTGAGATTTTACCATGAATTTCTTATGCTTTTGAAATTTTCTAGCTAAATAATAGTAAAATTCATGAGAGATTCATGTTAAAAACCAGGGCTGGAAATTTATATCCAAGATCCGATCCGGATCCGCTCCGAAAATAGGATATCCGGATCCAGATAGTAAAATGTCGGATCCGTCGAATTCGGATCCGAGTATTTAAATTTTCAGGTCTGGATATCCGGATCCGATTTTTTTTTAAATATATTAAATTTAAAATTTTATTAATAATTATAGTTGATTTATTAATATTTATACATAAAATTAATTTTATAATATTATATTTTAATTTTATTAATATTATATGCATAAATACATTCATAAATTTAGTAAAAATATTAAATTTATGTAATATTTTAGATTTTTGTATTTTAAAATATATATATATATATTTTTAATTATTTTACGGATCCGGATACTCACAGATATCATGATATCTAGACGGATATCTAGGCGTAGAATTTCATGTTTTCAATCATAGTGTTTAGTTTTCTATTGTATATATATATATATATTATAATAGCAAATAAGTTATTATTTTACCATCTAATTATAGAAAATAAGTTATTTTATACTGGATTGTTAATCAGTATTCTTCATTTAATACTACTATTTTAAAAAAGATTTCATTATTTATGAAATAGCCAAGTCAAGTACATGTCCATGCACAAGCAGTATTTGCCAAAATAAAACTTACGGTCATTTGTTTTACAGTCATGAAATTACTCATTGTTTTTTTTTTTGTAAAAAAGTTCATAGTTTGATTTTAATGCTTTATTGCTTTACCAACAATATGAGACATCTGACTATTATCCTGTAAGTTTTAGCAAGATAATACTATCACTTATTTGTCATAATCATTCTAATGTTAAACTCATTGTTTTAGTATCAATTATCATTTTCATGATCTTCAGTTATATATACGAGACAGGAAACAAATACATATATTGTTAAACAACTTCCAAATTTCAAATAACATGGTATAGATAAGATGATGCTAAAAGTTTCTGTTAATTAGCTTTAATGACAACATTTTCTCATTAGGTTTTGGTTTCTCTCTTGGAGAGTAAGAGAAAAACAAAGCAAAGAGCAAAACACAAAGGTGTACGAAGAATAAACTCCTTCTTCGTTAAAGTTTGTGACTTTTTAAGTCTTTGGGAGATTGAGTCTACCAAAGGACCAACAACGAAATTCCCTCTAAAGTGGTCTGTTGGAGTTGATATCCACAAGATTCTACGCATAATTAATCATCCACATCTCAGTTCACTTTATTGGCGTCTCGCAAAAAAATATTGAAGATTTGAGGCAAACAATCAAAGGCCACGAGAATACCAAGGAGCTGATTAAACTGGTCAATAGATTAACGATAAAGAGGATGTATCTCTTAATCCAGATGCTAAGCTATGGAAACTAGGCTTGGGCCACATAAAAAAAGATAGAACACATGTAGTCGTAGTTTTGATCGAATATAAATTAGTTCTTATCATATTATATTTATTCGGATCCAGATTTATCTAGACCATTTATTTTCTTTGTACTTATTCTTTTGGATAAAGAAATTTTGAACCTAACTAAATATCTGTAAATTTTTAATTTGGTTTCCGGTTTGAATATTTTCATGTTCAAAATTTTTGGATTCGAACAAAATATCCATGCCTAGTAAAATTGATGCCATCATGTCAAAACTGAATCACACTAAGATAAAACACATGTAGTCGTAGTTTTGAATATTCATGTTTTAAATTGAATATAAATTAGTTTTTATCAAATTATATTTTATTCGGATCCAGATTTATCTAGAACATTTATTTTTTGTTCTGATTTTTTTGGGATAAATAATTTTTGAACCTAACTAAATATCTGTCAATTTTTAATTTGGTTTCGGGTATGAATATTTTCATGTTCGAAATTTTGGATTCGAAAAAAATATCCATGCCTAGTAGAATTGATGCCATCATCTCAAAACTGAATCGCACTAAGATACTCGAACTGGCCTATGGCTGAAGAAAACCCTTGATCTGATTACTTGATTACAAGCAGCAGAGAACAGGTTGACGTAATAAAAACATGCATATACCATTGTCATAAAAGCCTCAAATCATGCCATCATACAGGCTACGGTAACGATGCACCCTAAGTAAAGTAGATTAATATAGTCTTTGGTTACATTCACTAACAGGACATGGTAGTCCTAAGATTTAGTTTCTGCCCTGTCCTCTGACATTCGTTGCAGCATTTGTTCTTCTGGATGACTCTGCTCTTGCACGTGAAGAGCTTGGATCAGTTGAAGGAAGCGACATTGGTTGCTCTCTGTTTACAGGACCACCTGTAACCATGTCAAAAAAAGACAGGTCTTCTTCTTGAAAGAAGCAACAAAAAAGAAAAGAAAAGATGTACGGCATTATCTGACTACTTACTGCCAAAGGAACCAGACCAACCGGGTAACTGCATTCTAGCATTTCCACTCCAAGACTGCTCAAAATCAGCCAACTCATCTGCAGAATTTTGCAATTGAAAAGCAAGAAAAAAAAAGAAACGGTCTGAATTTGCAGGTTCTATCATCCACAAAGCGTTACTCTACCTTCATTTAAATTGTGCAAGGTCTGCGTTGTATCAACCCGACCATCTGAGTTCAGTTTACGCGCAACTGTGTGGCCCTGCAAGCACAAGAACACCACTACTATTGAGCTCATTGGTCAGCAACAACAAAGGAGAAAGACATTCATTTCATCATCCTCAGGGTATTGTATAATCATTACCTTGTTATGTAAGCCTCTTGAAATCCTGTGTGCTGCTTCGCGTGTTGCGGTATTAGCTTCTTTGCTCTCTTCAAGAGTTAACTGGTTCCACAATCAGACAAGTTTTACTAATTAAACATAAACTAAATGTGTTAACTCTTAGAACTCACTCACCCCATCACTTCCTGTCCTTCTGGTCTTGGATGAAGTATAGTAGTTTCCGTTATGACCACCGTATGTAACAGTGGAACTCTGGAAACTGTAACTATGACTCTGTGGTCGCCACTGTCCATTGTTCACCATAGCATTGACATTCATGTTTTGCATTTGCCTGTTCCTTCTCTCTGCATAAACACAAAACACACAGTCAGCTACAAAGAAACAAACAATCTCCTTCCACTTCAAACTACTGTATCACCTTCAGCTCTAGCTTCTTCAGTTTCAATCTCACTGCTTGACCTGCCATGTTTCCCTAGCCTTACTTTCTTCTCTTTATCTCCTTCATTCTCATCATCTGAATCAATCTCTTCAATAATCGGTCCACGAGACCTTCTCGGTTGTGGTGGCTGATGATGATGATTCTCGATAAAACCCGATGGAGGACGCATTCCAGCGAAAGGATCCATGCTAGGACCAAAGAAGTTGGACTGAAACATGCCACCACCAACACCACCAAAAGGCTGAGTGAAGAAAGGGTCATCAAACGGATCTCTTCCTCCGAAAAAGTTAGACATCAGATTCTGAGGATTATTGTTAGGGCCACCAAAACCACCTCCAAAAGAGCCACCAAAAGGGCTTCCAAAAGGACCACCAAAGGGACCACCAAAGTTGAAAGGATCTCTACCACCTCCTTGCATCTTCCCTGTTTACAAAGACATATGAAAAAACTGAAACTGCATATCATAAAAACACTAACAAGACAACTTGAGAACGAAACAAAAGTCTCAAACATAAGCAGCAAACCAATCCAACCAAATTACCGAACAGAATCAATCCAAAAGGAGAGCAAAACCAGAGTGATATAACAAAATCGAAGAACATAACGCTAAATAGCTCCGAAACTCTTAAGATCATAAAGCAATTGCAATCAGACCGTAAAGATCGGTTGGTTTAACGCAAAAAAACCCCTAACGATTAAACCCAGATCAAACAGAAAATTTCAAGTTAGATAGATCAAAGTTCATACCTTTTAACAACAACAAGCAAATCTGCAATATTAAAACTTGAAAAGTCGATAAATTTTATCGTTCCAAGTTGAGAATTTCTTTGAACCCCTTTATGCAGTTTTCTCCGGAGGAAGAACGATGAAAGAATCTTCTCGAGAGATGATTTGTACACAAATCGCGATATGATTGGCTGATGTTTACACGCTTCCCCCGAACACCATTTCTGTAATTAGACATGTCTTTCTTAGATTTTCTATTAATTAATTCAAACAAAATGCATGTTTTCTTAGATTTTCTATTCATTAATTCAAACAAAATGCATGTTTTCTTAGATTTTCTATTAATTAATTCAAACAAAATGCCTCTTTTCTTAGATTTTTCTATTAATTAATTCAAACAAAATGCCTGTTTTGGATATTTATTACTTTTTTTTTTGTTCACAAGGATATTTATTACTTTATATGCTCTGTTTAGGTATAGAAACTGTCACTTTGCCATATTCCATCTAAATTTTTATTAGACTGATTAAGCTGCATATAGAAAAATTATTTAGGAAAATATACTAATTGTTTGCATAATCAAGAAAAAAATCTCAATCAAAAGAAGACTAAAGGCCATTGGAAATGAGCAGGAGTTTCATCTTTGATCGTTATAACATAAAATTATCTCATTCAGTAATTCTTTTTGAGTGTGGTATTCTTCTCCTATAAAAATAGCATATTTACTAGAAAAGAATGCTGTTATTATACAACTTAAGCTTTTAGATTTTTTTAATAGCACAGAATATGTTAGGTAGAGATAAATATTGCTATAAATAAATGTTTCAGTATTTTGTTTTGTTTTTAATGGTCAAATCCTTTTTTAAAATAATAAAACATGATATCTAAAAATATATTGGGCTAAGATTACAAAAAAAAAAGTGTTGGCTATGCTAAAAAGCTTATGCAATTTATTTTCACTAAAATTTCAAATTCCTGTAAAAAAATAAGCACTAATCTCTAATACACACGACGTATCTGATGATAAAGAAACACAGCAGACCCATTTCCAAAAGTTTTGTAGTTTTAAAGGTCATAGAGACTGAAGCGGCTCCGACTCCTCCGACCTGCTCGTAAGGTCTAACCCTTCAAGTGCCGGCAACCTCTTCATGTCCTCTTCTGTGTACAATGGTACGAACCAATACATTTTATTCCTTCCAAAAACCTGATGATTCATACAAAAGAAAGTACACAAACTTTCAAAATTGTGTTTATGTCCCAAGATTTCATCATCTTAAGTAGCACGGAGAGTTCATTTATCAACCCCAAGAATCGACTATACTTTTTCATATGATTACCTGTTCAAAGTTTGCCTTACGACCAAGGTCATAAGGAGAGTTAGGAGTTATATACTTCTCATATCCCTGCCATAAAAAAAATGCATTACTCTGGTTTAGTAAGTTTAATGCCATTACCTTAAATAGCAAATGAGTTGTTTTTACCTCAATAGTTGTGGTGTTACGAGCGACTAGCATTATGTGCATGATTAGGAAGCCTAGGACACTTAGCGCAAATGCTATGTTCAATACTGTTTTAGCAAGAGAGGGAAGTTTCTAAATCAGCTAACGATATTGGTAACAACAAACAAACAAAAAGATATATATGTGTATCTATGGACTCACTGAATGCAACAAAGGTGGCTGCTAGGCTTCCTAGTGATACGGTAATCTCATCATCTCCATCGGTAAAGAATACGAGGAAAGCTGGAAACAGTGATACTGCAACCACCGTTGTCTCAAGAAATGTGTAAAACTGCATTTAAGATCATCATGGCAACATTAACGGATATAGTACGATGTGCAAGGACGGGTTGTGTCACTGAAACTGTCAGAAACATATGGCTCTAAAGTGAATCAGTTAGCACAACTCAACACACAAGGACACATCTGCTTTTGTCTGGCTTCAACCATCTGAGTGAATATCTAATCTTATTCAGGTTACTACACACAACTTCATTTGGAGAGATGTTACTAGACATACCAAGAATAGGAGAAAAGACTTGTAATTCCTTGCCCCAACACAGTTCACAACCCAAACACAGTGATGGTCCATCTTTAGTATGCATCTTCCACCTAAAAACCCCCCAAAGAATCAGGCATTGCTTCGAATAGATTCGAATTAATGTAGAGTCAGGCCTTCAGGAGACTTACAGACAGAACAGTGGTGAGAACGAGGCGGTTTATATTGATTGCACTTTCGGCAATGTCTTACAATATGAGAGGAGGAATCTCTAGCAGAAAGTGGGCTTGCTTCTGCAATCGCTGCTTCGTTTCCATCGCTTTTCTCTATGTCTAATTCCGGCCTCCAACCAGGTGGAACACCACCAGGGTCCGTCACAACAACAGAGAAATAACTCCACAGTAGCATAATAAGCTTCACACAGCAACAACAACACCAATCAGCACCATTAAGTTCAAATGTAGATAATCTATTACAATAGACTAAAACAGCTTAAAAGCAGAGGAAACAGAGACACTAATCAAAACCAAAAACACAACTTGATTGCTTCCTTGAGTTCTCTTATCCAATATAGATTCACTATTCTCGCTGGTACAAGAAGTAACAGATACCATAGTGCTACTACTTGAAATTCAACAGCTACAAATCTAATTAACCAAATCTAAAGCCAAGGCCACATTGAGACAATTACCACACAAACACTACGAAATAGAGGCCAATCTAGTGTTAACCTCATAAGGGCAATAGTCTAAACTCAGCTTCATCATTGTAGTATCAAACATCTACTAAAGATTAGCCAAGACAGAACACTAAGACTAGTAATTGGAACAGTACTAAGTGCAATGATCACATAAGGTCGCAGAAAAAAAAAAACAAGACTTTTGACTTGTGAGAAATGAGATTAACCAGGAAGTGAAACAGAGCTAAAACGAGAAGAGCTATAAACGAATCGACACCGCCGTGTAATAGAGACGGTCCGTAATTGACGACAACAAGGGCGTAGTATGTGAATCCGATGATCCCGATTACGAATAGGATCATGATCGAACCCAGGGCGCGAAGTGCTGTGCAGAACTTGAACACGTTCCACGCCATTGGTTGAAAGACCCCGAGCTTTCTTTGGTATAATAAGAAATTGAAGCTAACCCTTTTTGAATTGAGGAACAAGATTGTTAATTTGGGGGAAAAAAAATCAGGCTGAAAATTCAATAATTTTCCTGGATAATTTTCGTTTCACACAACAATGTCTTGTTTTCATATCTGTTTTTTTTTTAAATAGTAAATCCTAAATTTCTTCTTTAGAAAAAAACAATGAAACTTGTTATAGTTATGCGATTAAAAAGTTATAGTTTAATCCAATCCTAATTTTCTACCTCTTCTAGTTTTATACAAAGAGAGAGAGAAAAATACTAGTTTGCATCACTATAACACATTTTACTCGAATTATTTTTAGAAAATGGATCAGGTAATTACTTATTAGGTATTGATTTATCAATTTATGTAAATGTAATTATTTTGTTTAACTATCTTTTGATGTCTTTTCAATTTCTAACTATCTAATTTTTTTTTTTTTGATCGAAATAGAACTTATATTAAAAGAGCAGTTTACTCAGTCCCAACAGAGGAAGAACAGAGTTGATACAAAGCTGATTTAGCCAAAGAATCAGCCTAAGTGTTTGCTAAACGCGGGATAAACCTAAACGAGATAGAATTGAAAGACTGAACCAAAAGATGAATATCATGTAGGATGCCTTTCAAGGCTACATTCTGTCCTTGTGAGTTCAGGAGCAGAATAAGAGCCTTTGAGTCAGAGAAAACATTGATACTGCTGACGTGAGACGAAGCCGCAGCAGAGACTGCAGCTCTAATCGCAAGAGCCTCAGCTACAAGGGCCGAGGGTACATAGCGTCGGTGAAGCGAAGAACTCTCCGCACAGGATCCTTCGGCGTCGCGGAGTTGCCATCCGAGACCACAATTGCCCGATGAAGCATCCCAAGCTGCATCTGAGAAGGAAGACCAAGTATCTAATTATTTGTATGTTATCTGAAATATATATATATATATATATATATATATACATATGTATTTCAAATAATAATCGTCTCGTACATATCCGAATTATTCATTCTCGACCGTATTTGTAATTGCGGGATTTATTACTCAAAATGGATAGACCAATTCTCTATTCCAAAGGTTAGAAGTAGAAATCAGATTTAGCCGAGCATGAAAGAATCATGTAAATGTTTTTTTTCTTCGAATGATTTGCATCACCGCACACTATTAGAAGTATCATTCAGATTTGCACACAGTGAATACTTCCATCTTCAACGAGGCTCTAATTCAGTAATCGTCACGTCACGTCATTAACAGAACAACCTACAGATCTTCCTGTAGATTGCCTTGATTCGAATCCATCAGATGCCTGGTCCAGTTTGTGCCAGACTCGCCGGAAATAATTAGGTAGACGAGGCTTTGGTAAAGTGATTATGTTACTAGTGAGCATCAAAATGATGGTTGATAACAATGGACGGTCTTCTGGATTGTCTTGAACACACAAGAGTGCAATGTGGATGCATCTAGTGACTTTATTTCTCTGATAATTCCTTCCAATAGCCGAATCCACCAGCTTTAATGGTGACCTGTTTCTCCAAAGTCTTCAAGCCTAACGAGAATGAAACATTCAAGAACTCTTCCTCATATGTTTAAAGATACTAAATGATTGAGACTTGAGGTATTTATGCTTACATGGGTAACCAAGTTTCCAGCAGTACTAGTTTCATCCATCTGGTAGACGGTACTGTTTCTCTTTCCGCTTATGATCTCAAGAACTAAGACTCCAAAACTGTAAACATCAGATTTCATGGAGTATTGGCCATGCATTGCATACTCCGGAGACATGTAAGCACTGCAAAATATTTACAACTCAGGTTAGTATTAATATGCGATAGAATCATGTTCAACGAACGTTTTGTGTTTTCAGCTAATGTGAGCAGAAAATTACAAGGTTCCAGCAATTCTGTTGGTATCTCCTCGAGTTTGCTCTGTTCCAAAGATGGTCGACAATCCAAAATTCACAATTTTTGGGTTCAAATTAGCATCTAAGAGAACGTTGCTGGGTTTAAGGTCACGGTGTATGATTGTGAGCTGTGAATCTTGATGAAGATAAAGAATCCCTCGAGCAATCCCTTCAATGATTTTATATCGCCGAGTCCAATCTAGCTGACTCTCATTTTCAGTTCCTGCTCATCTCCATGTATGAAAAATCAGTTTAAAAGTTGAAAAAGTAATCACTAGAATATGAAAAAATATATTGAAGGGAACCACTATTACCAAATATGAAATGGTTAAGGTTTTTGTTGGGGACAAACTCATAGATCAGAATCTTTTCATCTCCTTCCACACAGATTCCAAGAATCCTGACCAGATTCCTATGTTGGAGTTTTGAAACAAGAACAGCCTCGTTTTTGAACTCTCTTATCCCTTGTCCTGATGTTTTCGACAGTCGCTTCACAGCCACTTCAGTTCCATTTGAAAGCTTACCCTATAAAACAATGAAAGAACCAAACATAGTTACGTAGTTCATAACATATTGTAACTTAGAAAAGATTGAAAACAGAGATATCATTACCTTGTAAACTTCTCCGAATCCACCTTCACCGAGCTTATTACTTCTCGAAAACTTGTTTGTTGCAGCTTCAATTGTCTTAAAATCGTATTGGGATGAATGTGCAGCTGAAATATCAGTATCAGCTGCAAAGAAATGGTGTATAAGTTATGGTTCATGTTACCTTCTCTTGGCTAAGGGACACTGTATACTTATAATGAAAGGAAACAACAAGAGCTAAAGCACTAGAAACTAACATTCATTCCCAGTTCTTTTGAATGATTTTCTCCTCCGCCAAAGAAAAGTTACTACAACAAGCAGTATCAAGACAGAAACATGTGGAATGGTGATCGCCGCAACAATTTCAACTGACATTCCTTTGTTATCTTCTCATAACACAAAAAAAAAAAACACATGTCATATATTTCATTGCTTCTTAGTCATAATCTTTTCAATTAGAAAACTCACAATTGTGGATAGTACTGGCCTGATCATCATTGGGTGGTGGCGCAGCCACATGAGGAGAAGGAGGAGGTGGAGGAGAATCCACCGTAATATTATCAAAAGCCTTAAAGAATGTATACAATTCCCACCTAAAAAAAGCAGCTTGGCCGCATAACACGGACTCCTTGCTTCTGACCACAGCATGACTGGTAGTTCTCTACGCTTTTTCGTAGACAGTAATCACAGTCACCAGGGGAAAGATCTGGCGTGCATTGCATCAAAGCGTGTATCTTACTGGAAGCTGTCAAGTCTGCAACCTCAGCTATGTAATGGTTATCACTAGAAGATGGTGTGCTTTTTGCTGTGGAGGCAGCATCAATCATACGACGACCGATCAATCCTTCCCATATTGACTTGAACTCTGTTAGATTTGAGTCGACATCTCTGCTGTTCACGGGCAAAGTAGCCGGGTCTAGATCTGCAGATCCTAAGAAAGAAGTGTTGGAGTAGCGCACAAGGCAAAGTATGGGCTCACCTGTCCATGAATACAATTCTGTTTGGTTAGAACAACTCTGCATAAAACCATCAGACTCGGTCTTGATACAATCAAAACAGTCCTCTGAGGTTGATCCTGGCATGCACATCCCTATTGCGTAGACCCGGTTCGGTTCTTGTCCGATGGAACCGTTGAAGAAGAAACCCTCTTGAGCCGTGATGTTGGAAGGAAGAGAAGAGAGGATGAGACGGCGGTTTGCGTCGTACGTACCGTTAGGCCTGAAATGCCCGTTGTCATTACATGTTTGTGCTGAAACAGAATCAACACCAAAACTTATGAGGACAAAACTGAGGATTGAAAACAAACTCCTCTGTCTTAAATGATAATAACAAACGCAAAATCTTTGTCTTTTAAGTATTCACGCATCTTCTGTCCGTTTCTCACCAGTTTCAACAAAAAAATTCAAGCTGTCCGTGTCTCTCCAGCTAATTTCTAGTGTTGAACTCGTCAAACTGTGATAACAGTGAACCTCCCAAACCTCCAACTGGGGTCACAAACACGTTAAGTCAATAAGTCAAAGTCATTAATAATGTTGAATTTGCAAATGTAATTTATTGTTGTCTTTTTTCCTAGAAATCATTGAAGAAAAAACAGATGGAAATGGTTTATCATATAAAACCTAACAGCCACTAGTCTCATTCTTGAACTATTGTCGTTGTTAAAGCTATTAACACGTTTGGACCTTTGAATATGTCTTTTTCGATTGTAACACAATTTTTCCAAATGCTTAGAAATATCATCAATTAATCAGTACTGATTTTTCTGCACAAAAAATAATACTGTTTGAAAGTTTGCTGAGTCGAGTTTTAGTGAATCAAAGCCGGTCATATGAAGTAATGGACGAAAAAAGATCAAAGAAGAAACAATAAGAGAGCTAGGATCATGGATGATGTCACCGCCGATGAGATGAATACAATGCGTTACAAGTATGTATAAAATTGTGTAAATTAGGATAGAAATTTAACCTACTGATTCCCGTAAAACTATAAAAAGAAACGCCCACCGTGGGGCTCGAACCCACGACCACAAGGTTAAGAGCCTTGCGCTCTACCAACTGAGCTAGACGGGCTTTTGTTTGTATTTTGGTGTTCATCATAATGATCTTAGTTACTTTACTATATCAATATTTACGCAAATGGACAACGCTCTTTTACAGCTGAAATCTATGCACAATTCTAGAGTTTCAAAGCATGGATTCAAAATACAAAGTCCAAGAGTAAAAAAACAAGGACAAGTAAAACATCAAAGAAACATATCAACAACATGTCAGTAAACTAGGACATAGAGACCACATTTATGGTTATCACAAGAGAAAAAACAAGTCTCAGCTTGGGAAGTATTTATTTTTACCTGCTGAAGAAGCTTCTTTTGGAATCGGTAACCCTGATGAAAAGTAGAATAATATAACCACATTGTTAATAGTTTCATCCAGAATAGATATATAGATGCTAACCAGAAAGGACCCGAATTTTCAATATACTCACTTTGTCAGTACTCAGTTCCATAGATGTAATCGCAATAAGTGAAAACTGAAGAAAAGTTGCTCTGGCTTTGTCCTCCTACGTAATGATAGTTAGTTACTCAGCAGTCAGCTCCACCGTAGAATGGAATGTACTTTGTCAGAGTCCATGTAAAATCATATCTGCAAAGTAAACATCATATTTTACAACTACTCCAGACGTTGGATCAAGAAGATATGCTTATCATTACAAGGCGACTCTGTTTTTTTTATTTCAATCATCTGTGAAATAAATAAAAACAGAGTCGCCTTCATTACACAACCGCAGTTCCAAATTCATCAGACAAAGATCGAGGCTTTGTTACCTGGGTCGAGGGATAAGAAACGAGTTGTAAAGGTCCAACGACGAGGATGAACATCTTCATGACGTCTCTGTAACAACGAAACATGTCGGAGAAGAGAAGGAGTTCTTGACCTTAGCCTGAATCTTGTACCGATCGAACCAGCCTGAGACGGATCGAATCTTGTAGCCATCGACGCCTCTTCCACCGTTGCGTAAGGGATCATTGTTTGATGACAAAGCTCGTTTCTCCGGTGACTGCGACGGTTGTTGACGTGAGATTGCGAGAGTCTGTTATATTAACTGGTCTGGCGAATATTTCGACAGATGACGTGGCGTAATCCGTTTATCCACCACAAGTGTGATGTCGTTTGACATGTACTTGTGGAACCAAATCAAACCAAAAATACATTTTATTGATATTTCCTCCATTTTAAATTAAATGTCATTTTAATATTTTATATAAATTAAAAATAATTAAATTTTTATTTTTATTTAACTGTTAAATTTTCAAAATATTATTATTTTTAAGTTAATTAAAATATTTAAAAATTAAATCATAAAACATCAATTATTTTGTAACGGAAAATTTATTTACAATAAAATTTAATTTGAAACAGAAAAAGTATATAATAATGGATAACATTCACATGACTATTATCATCGTGTAGCCATTCAGGTCTAGTTCAAGAAGGCCACATATGCTTCAATTCCATGAAACAGTACAACCTCGAAACTTCAGCTGATCATTATGGGACAATGGTGAATAGGTTATGATTTATCTTATCTTCTTCATCTTGATTGTTCTTAATGATAGATTTAGATTGACAACCTAAAATCTAGATTACATGATGATTAGTAGATGTGAAAGCATTTATTATTGCATGAATTAATCTTGATGAATTAAATAACTATTCGCTAAAAAATTTAGTTTAGTGATTTAGTGAATTTATCAAACATGTTCTTAATATTCTGTAAATTTATCTGGGTCTAGCTCCTTTCTCTATCCCTTACAACCGTTTAATTTACTGTTGTTTACTGTTTTTAATTTATTCTGAATTGTCTGGTTATATTTTGCATCTTGCTAATATATATATATATATATACCTCTGTTGGTAAACGAAACAATGCTAGGAATGTAATAACTATGATGGAAGAAAAAAAAGATAAAACTGAGTAAGACACTAGGGTGTATCTGGTTGAAAGTTCAAATCATTGGTTTCGGTTTAGGATCAACAATCTGTTTCACATCAATCAACATCAATGTGAAACAGATTGTTTATGGTTTATGTAAACAAGAACATGTAGCTGGTCAAGAGATTGGTGAACAAGATTCAACTTCTACTACTACGTACATCCAAATACAGGAAGAAATCCAATCAAAAGAAGTTGGAAAACAATCTCTAATTAGGTTACAAACCAACATAAAAACCTAAAACTTGAGAGAGAAGTCTAAACTGAAATACGGAAGATCCACCACTTATTTTGAGGAAGAAATCAAGTTAAAGTGATGTTAATGTCATGAGAGGGCTTGTGTCGTGGATCAGAAGCTAAAGGCGGTGTCCATGTACCAATCTGGTGAGAAGACGACGTAGGACGGAAGGTTCCATGATCAGCTACATTTGAGGTGTTTGGCATCGGAGACGACATGAAGTTGTGGTTCTGCTTCCTCGTATTCTGATCTTGCTGGTTCGTTCCAGCTAAGAAACTTCCCACGACCACCTGAATAGGAGTGGCTGCAACCAGCAAGCCAGCGACTCCACCGCCTACTACACGTCCATCAGGACTAGCCAACGACACGGTCATTCCACCTGTTCTGCTCCGTGTCCCGTCCGAGTCACTTGGCATGAATGATCCCGACAGTGACAATATCTCAAACCGACCCTTTAAAAAGAAAAGAACATATAAACAACCGTCAAGATCTACAAAAAAAAATTACATGAAAAGAGAGAAGTAGGGATACGCAATCTGATCGTCTTCATGAGATCATTCGTACCTCGTATGTCAATGTACCACCAGATGAATCAGGCTGACGAAGTGTAACACTTGAAACGACACCGTTTGCGCAGAGAACGCAAATAGCAAGAGACCCTTGCTGAGAAAACGATATTATCTTCTTCGTTACGTCCTACAACCACCACCAAATCATCAACTACCGTTCCGTTTTATATAATGAATAAATAAAATATATTAATATTTATATTATCCTCACCTCGCCTGCGTTCACCGTAATTATATGCGGCGAGAAATTAGCGCCGGCCGAGGAAGGAGTCCATTCACCTTCAACAAACCATAACAACAAAAAAAACACATATAATATACGGTGTATGTATATATGTATACGTAGATGGCCATATATGTACGGACAAAAGTCGTGTTCTGAGTTAAAGAGGTCCCACTTGAACTAGTAGAAACTTTTCTTTTCTTTGCATGTTTTTAGCTCAAGAAGACCCAGAGAGATCCGAAAAAATTCTATTTCTCACAAGAACTAACAGGATCTAGACAAAAGTATAATTTTAACTTTAAAAATAAAAGAGTTATTACCTAAATTCTCGACTTGGTACTTTGTCCTGACGAAGGAGCTCGGAGTTGCTGCTGGTTTCACTTTGCCGCGTTTCTCAGATGCAGAGAAATCGATGACGTGAGAGGTCGTTGGTGCGGCTGAAGATATCGGATTCGGTGATAGTGCCACCGGTGCTCCGTCGTGTCCGTACTTCCTAGGGCGTCCACGCTTCTTCTTCATAGGTCCGCTGGAGAAACCTTCGGTTGTTGGCGGCGGCGCAGTCGGAGCAAAGGAATTTTGAGGAGGAGGAGCGACGGTGGTTGGAGGTGGATTTGAAGTTTCTGACCTCGGAGCCATGTGGAAGTCCGACGGCGCGTTGGATCTCACTACCATAACACCACCGTCGCTCACGTCGGATGTCCTAACAACTTCACCGGTAGACTCCATATCTAGAAGATTATTACTTATTTTGACAAACTTAATACAGATTTTGGGACAGATGATTTAGTTTTCTAAATCTAAAGCTTAAAGCATTCAACAAATTAAAGAAGCAAATATCAAAATAAGAACAAAAACTTTGTAAAAAATCAGATTAAAAATTAAAGAGGAAGAAAATCATTCAGAAATACATGAGGAAAAAAAATATTTTCTTGTAGAAATTTTTTTTTCTAAGAATTTAAAGACTGATAAATATTAGGATGAAATTAGGAAATGTTTGAGAGGAAAGTGAGGAAAATTAGGTTTATTTATGCTGTATGGTTTAGATGGAAAAAGAAAATGAATATATTTTGATTTTGAATATGGAAATATCATGATTAAAAAAAACGTTTGCTTTATATTTTAATATTTCGGTTCAGGCTTTCAGTTCATTTCCTTCCTAACTTTTTCCTTGTCTGTCCGTTTATAATTTAATATTGAATAAATTAAGTAATCTCGAAAAGAAAATGTATGTTTGGTAAAAGGAAATGTATTTAATGGAGCGTTATAAATTATAATACAACTCACAATAAATTTATACTTTAACTTCGGAGAAAATGATATTTTTTGGCATATATAGAAATTCGTGTTTTTAGCTGGAATCCGATGGGGAAAATTAATAAATTAAAAGAGAGAATAAATAATAAATATTAAGTAGAAAAACTGAAAGTGGGTGATACTAATTTGAATTTCTCTTGTTTTGAATTGTTTTTTTAAAAGACAGAGGTGGCCTGCAGATAAGAGTTGTTTATTTCTTTTCTTCTTCTTTTTTTGTCATCAAGAGTTTATTTCATTTGCTGTATTTTTATTTAATACTATGGTTTGTTAATATCACTGAATCTGGCAAAAAACGTAAACAATGTAGGACAGAAATTACATCAATACTGTCTTTTAATTTTTGAAGTCATTTTACGCTAACTTCAAATTTAGTTTCTTAGAACATCCTCATGCTAAATTTTCCAATTACACATGTACTTTGTTTTAGTAACCCTCGATACTCTAGCAGATATTACATTAAATAGTTATAGTTGTTCTTTTCACATCATCCTAGCGTTTTGATCTTAATCTTCTCAAAATTTAAAGTGTTTATAAACACTTCGTCCACGGATTGATCTATTGCCTATGATTACATAATCTTGTATTGAGTTTGGCATATTTTCGAATAAACCTTTGTACAAAAATATGAAAAGAAAAGAGCTTCACGCAATGCATGTTGTTTAGAAGAAGAACGTATCTTTTTGTAAGATGAACTACTTGATTATTAGTAATAACTCTGTTCAATGAAGCTCATACTATGATTCAGCCAATTTGAAATTTAACATCATCTAAGAATATTACCCTTTTAGGTATAAAGTAGGGCTGGGCAAAAAAATCGGAATCCGAAACCGAACCGAACCCGATCCAAGAAAGTAAAATTAAATCCGAACCAAAATTCATTAAATAACCAAACAGATTCCAAATTTTGGTATTTATTGAACCGAAACCAAACCTAACCCAAAACGAAGTATTTCGGACACCCGAAATAGATTTATATATCTAAATATATTAATTATTTTTATATTTAATATATATTAAAAACATCCAAAATATATAAGATAGTTTTAAGTTTTCCAAAATAGTTGAAAATATATACAAATAGTCAAAAGTAAATATCTAAAATAGCTAAAATGTATTCTAAACACCAAAAATACTTAAACAGTCTATTGATTCTCTATCCAAATGTTCAAACCAAATTAATTTATATGTTAAGTTTAGGTATTTTGACATATGTTATTCAAATTTATTTGCAATATACAGTGAAACCTCTATAAATTAATACTGTAGTGACTACACCAACATTATAACTTTTTATTAATTTATAGAGATTATTAATTTATGGGTATACTAATTGAACCAAAAACTCAATTTGGGACTATAGAATTATATTATTTTATAGAGGTTTTTAGTGTATATTAATTTATAGAGTATTAATTTAAAGAGGTTATACTGTATTATTTTATTTATAGATTTCGAGAAATTTAAAATATATAATGAATTTTCAAATTTTAAAAATAATTTAAACGGATTATCTGAACGAACCCGAACCAAAATTTAGAAATACCCGAATGGGGCTAAAATATCTGACCCCGAAAATCTGAAATCCGTATAGATCCGAACCGAACCCGAATGGGTATCCGAACGGATCTGTGACGTCCACCCTCTCTCTCTCTATATTTTTAGTTAAACTGTTTTAACGGATGCTAGATTTTGACCCACGTGCGGTATTTGTTTAACTTATGTATATATATATTGTATATTATATTCAAGGGGGTATTCAATTCGTTAAATCAAATCAGTTTAAACCTACCTGAAATAGAGAAAGTAGTTTGGAATTGGTAATACTGAATATACCAAATAAATATTATTTTTAAGAAATTGCGGTATATGAATATGGTTTTAGTATATAAACCGATCAAAACGAATAAACCGATTAATTAAAATAAAAAGACAATTTTAATAATATTATTTTCATATTAAAAATTTCAATTTTACTAATTTAATATTTTTTTAAGTTAAAAGCTATTTTTTATTTTTATCAAATTAAATAAAACATAATTTCAATTTTCATGGACAGATATGTGTGCTAATATTTATCCGTAATTTTTAATTTTCGTAAACTTATTTTAATTTTATGAAAATTATTACTGCTAGTAAATTAGTATGTTTACTAATTATTTTAAATAGTAAAATAAAACAGAAAAAATGTTCTAATAAAAACTAAAAATATTTATGTTTTAGAAAAGCTGATATCTAATATAATATTAAACTTAAAAATGTTATAAAATATATATATATATATATGGTATAAAATAAAAAAAAAATTGAAAACTAACAGTATATATACCGAACCAAAATAAAGCATATATTGTTTTAATATGGTAGTTATTTTTAAAAAAAATGAAATACCAAAATTAGAAATCGAACAGAAATTCGGAATGAACACCCCATTGAATAGTGTTTAGATTATCATAGAATTATTATTTGTATTAAATGTTGTTTTGTTTTTATAATATATTATCTGTTTTTTGTAAGTATAATGTAATATTCTGTTTTCAAAAAATTCAAATTAATTGCATATAAATGCTAATATATCCTATTAATTGTTAAGATTGCAAGAGAGAAATATGGAAACTACCTTTTGAATTTGTTAAAATGTTAATTTTAGGAATAATTCAAGAATATTTATTGGATTATGTTAGTTCAAATATGGATATTAATTTATAATATAAATATAGTGAAATAATTATATGTTAAATAAATTTATTGTTTCGTTTTTATTGAAAACTGATAGAATTATTTTTAAAGTAAATTAATTGTTACATAACCCCTTAAAAATGATTTACGTTTAGAATTATATCATATGTATTCGACATACTACAATTAAATTGATTTTGGTATTGTTTATGTTAATATGGCTTATGCTCTGATTTTATTAATGTCAATACAAACAGAAAATCATGTGTGTAAATTAGGATCATGTTTTGTGATTATTTAAAATGACAAAATGATAATTAATGCTGATAGTTAGGATAAGTTAGGTTTAAGTGGCATTCATTTGTAAATAAGTGTTAAGTTTTAGGGTTATTTTTTATTTGTACTTTAGTTTTAATATATTAGATTTTTATTTGTACTTTAGTTTTAATAGATTAGATAAGATAGTATGGAAATAAATTCATAGCAATTTACTGGATTAAGCGAAAAATTAATATATATTTTTTGAAATATGAAAATAAGTTTATATGCATAAAAAGGTGATTATAACAAAATGGATATTTCTACTCACCGTATATACTTGTTATGCATATAAACCGACTAATCTCGGGTTCGAGAAGTGAATTTTAGTTTAGTTAGCGTTGTTCGTATTGATCCGCGTGTTATGAAGTTTACATATTTGTTAGAAATGTTTTTTTTTTTGAGAAAGGGCTTTTTTTTTTTTTGAGAAAGGGCTTATGTTTGTTAAAAGAAGAGAATATTTACTGTATCATTGTATATGAAGTGTACAATTCCTTTTGGGAACAATCGAACAATCTCGGGCTTCTGCACGAGTTCCTTATCATGGCAGGTAGCGAAAGGACCTGCTCATCTCCAACGAGCTTGACCCGGACCACGGTGCTAATCAAAAACAAAGGCAATGGCGGGTTTAATTACGTGTCCCTTTTTCTTTTTATTGTTTTAAGGTTTAGCTCAATTTGCTATTTACCAAACTAATTTATGTCACCGTCAATTATGAGCACTAATTTTATGATAAAAGAAGAGAATATTTACTGTATCATTGTATATATCTACATATATATATATGTTTATTGTCTATTTTCCTTTGTCAACAGTATTAGTTTATTTGTCCTTCGTTGTAATCTTTTCACAGGTTTAGCTCACATTGATATCTACCAAACTAATTAATGATATCTTCAATTATAAGCAATTTGTTTTAATATATAGATATACACATATTTTATCATTTTC
Organism: Brassica nigra; assembly: GCA_016432835.1. NCBI lineage: Eukaryota > Viridiplantae > Streptophyta > Magnoliopsida > Brassicales > Brassicaceae > Brassica > Brassica nigra. Next base: position 4,611,651 of record CM028247.1, on the reverse strand, counting down.
TTTGCCGACAATTATAGTTTACCACTTTATGTGCTAATATAAACACACATTAGTATTTGATAAAATCGGTTTGGTCTACTTTATTGTTTGAATAATTTAGAAAATGGAAGTAATGATGAAGCATAAGTATTTATAATTTATCATTCAAAACCGAATATAATGTAAACCGGGACCACAAAAGCATTGACCCATATTGCGATTAACACATCTAATTTGCCAAAAGCAATAAGATAATTAAGAAAATAAAGATTAGATAAGAACCAGGTATTAGTATAGAATTTATTTATTTATTTATTTGTTCTTTTAGAATACATTTATTTTCTTATAAATATTCGGATGTGCCTTTCTCGGCAATTTTATATCTGTTCAGAAATCCTCAGTCTTCCCCTTTTTTTTAAATTTTTAACAGCAAATTAAAATGAGCTAGAATGCGGACCAAAAAACAATGTAAGTAGGGGTTATTGGTTCTATTATTTTAGTGGATTTAGAAATACATTTTGGATTTATAAATTTTGATAAATCCATTGATTTTAAAATCAAACAAATCAATTTTAGAATCAAATATACAGATTTCAAAATCAAAATAAGTGGATTATTATAAATCAGTCAAATGGGTTTGCAATAAGTTCAGATTTGTGACAAAATATATTTTTTTTTAAAAACCTACAAAATGTGTTTCATCATGCTTTTAGTTTGGAGTTTTAAGTGTTTGTACTTGTGTAATTTTTATTAATATGTAATAGAGATTATATATAAATTATGAAGGACACATCTGATAGAAAGTGGAAAATATTATATTGTACAAATTGGATAATTGGAAAATATTAAATTAGAAAACTTTCAAACTTTCAAACGGGATCAACCAACTAAAAAATGTATGTTAGAACTAGGGGTGGCACGGATCGAATATTAACGTATTTTCAGTATTTGTGATTTTCTTTGGACTTCACGGATATCTAATTTTCCGATTTTCTTTGCTTCGGAAAAATACGGATATTCGGTTTCTGATATTCAAAAATTTATGGATATTTGCGAATATTCACGGATATTTCTGATACCTTTTCCACTATGTTTAATACAAGTAAATCTGAAAATATTATACAAATTTATTCTTATAAAAGATAAAGTAAAACATTAATGAAACTGTTTATTTATAGATTCTTAAAAATATATAAAAATTCTTATAAATTAAATGTTTTAAGAAGAATTGTAGTTTTATAAAGATCTTATAATTCTTTTCTTCATATTATATTTTTATAAGTAATTTTATAAATAAAATTATATAAGATTATACATTAAAAATTCTATTTAACTATAAATATATAACTATTTATATAAAATTCGGAGCGGGTCGGATATTCGTCTCTAATCTTTTTAGTATTTTTAATTTGCTTCATTTTTAACGGATAGTGATTTTTAATATTTGCTTTGCTTCGAAGACTTACGGATATCCAAATTTTTTGGATCGAACCGGAACGAATAAATAATCGAATCAAATTTAACGAATAAAATATCCAGCCCTATGTTGAACATAGTGGTTTTAAGTCAAACGTGTTTATGTCAAATTTTTCTTTTATGTGTTCGTTTTACATATATATATATATATTTTTTTTACTCACGTAGCAAGCATCTCATATCTTTTTAAAATAGTGATTGTTTATAATTGTTAGTGGAACATGTTCAATACGTATGACTTGGGGCAAAAAAAAGATACTGGGAACATCAATAATACAAATCCATCGAAATATCAAGATTGAACTCAATATTTGCTCCTTTGTATTTTGAACTTAAAAACACTCATAAATCCACTCAAATCTAATTTGAAATCAAATCCTTAATCAAATCATTATTATTGAATAACACATGATTTTAAAATCTATTTTTAAATCTAAGAACCAATAACATTGAATTTGAATATAGATTTTAAAATCATAGAACCAATAACAATGGATTTGAATATAGATTTTAAAATCATATAACCAATAACAGTAGATTTTAATTGTATTTTAAAATCAACTGAAATATCCAAACCAATAACACCCTCTAAGTATAAAATTCTGAAACAGCGAGAAGGAACCATAATTAAAGGTTATTATTAAATCTGTATATTTTAATATATTCTTTTCCAAACTGTATAATCTGCGAAAGTCATAGGTTTTTGTTTTTATGTATTACAAGAGAAACCCTTTTGTCAAAAAAAAAAAAATGATTTGTGCTATATTTATATCTAGTACTACTATTATTTAGTTTTAGTGCTATTTATTTTGTTTTGAGGTGAATGTTTGGTTTCGAGTTTCGACTATCTTTGTTCTAATCTGATTGTGAAGGCTTGAAGGCATCATTAAGACACTGTGACACGAAGTAAGATTAATACTAAGATATTTTAATAGTACATGTTACTCTAAAATAGGTTATCCTTTGCGTCCTAACTCCTGACGTATAGGCAAATGGCAATATGTAATAGTAATACCATGTGAATACAAGTGGTGAAGTATACTAATTATATAAAATCATCGGCGTGCGATTAAAAATTTATTTAAAATATTTTTATATCCTGTGTTACAGATTTAACATCTGATAACCATTTCATAACTTTTGTTGACAAAATATACTTTCTATTTTGATATCAACTATTTTACTGTAAATATTTTAATCTAAATTTTCTCTCTTTCTCAGAATTCGTATATAATTCAGTTTTGTTGTTAAATATCAACTATATGTCAACAAAATATTTTTGATTTTTTTTGAAACACCAACAAAATATTTTTAGATAGGGTTTATTTTTATATTTGTAGAAAGAGATAGAAAGAAAAAGTATAAGAGACGGGGTGGTTTTGGGTGGTTAGGGAATTTATGTTTTCTTTTTGTTATTAGGCCTAATTTCCCATTTAGATATATAATGAAATTACATATACATATAAAAAAAGTGTTAACAAACTATGAACTTATTGTAAACGGCTCACTGTAATTATTTTGGGACACAGAAGCCCTACGTAGATGCTACTGTTTATCAAATAGTAAAAGTATGTTATTTATGTAATAATATCATTATTTATCAAGAACAAAACGTATAAAGTATTTTTATCATATAATAGTTCGAACCTCTATACTAATATGGATAACGAAACTAATACAAACCAGTAAATTAATTTATTTTATTTATAAAATCATGTAAATTAGTCATTAACACATCATTAAAATCCATTTCAACACTTATATTAGTTTCCTGACCTATTCTTTTTTACGTTTTTATTTATCTAACTTTATATCCATATATTCCTTACTACTCTCTCTGACTTTTTACCACAAAACATTTTATTTTACCACTAAATAATTTAGTTCTCTTGTCAATTATAAGAAAAACAGATTAACAGAGTTGGTGGAGTTAAAATGCGAACCCGACTTTTTTTTTTTGATCAACTGCGAACCCGACTTTAACCGGCGGAATTTAGAAGCATCTCAGAAGAACCGGTTAGTGGAGATTTCAGGTTCAGAAGTCACGTGGTTCGCTTTTATTCGTCTATATTGCTTAGCTGTTTGCAACTTTGCATTTAAAGACACAGTAAAGTTAGATTCTTGATAGATTCTCTAAATTTCTTATTGGATTGTTTTCTCTTTTGATGAATTACAGTATAAGGAACTGTGCACATATAAGTATAGAGAATGAGTACGATTTTCGATAATTTAAATGTTTGTTTTGAATTTTTTCAGTTATACTGCATTCTTTTAAAAAAGTAATATCGTTAATTCAAACATATTTCCTTTTACCAGGCCTGCTTTTTACCCATGATAATAGTAACATTTTTGAAAACTAACTATTCATCAATGTCATAAACATCAAAATTTCTTAAACTCAATGTAATGGGTAAATAGATATGCTTCTCTTAACACAGAAATGACTCAGAGTTAGGATTGTGCATCACCATAGTTGTCATTAACATACGTGGATGTTACATCATGGAGACGCACGTCCATGGCCAATAAGTCTTACACAATGATTCTTATACAAATACTTGTTTATTGGTTTGTAAAGCTTATCTTCAGCTTGAAGAAATATAGTTGTCTTTTTATAACCATGCTAAGAGATCACATGAGAACGAGATTCATAAAACAAAACAAACTAATAAGAGTAATCACATGTAGGACCAGCTTGTCTCCTTACGTAAAACAAACCCCATAAACTAACTTGTTATTTACATAACACATTGACTTACTATTGACAAGCTAATGTTCTTAACAACCATAGGTTATCTAATAAGTATGTACAGATAAAAAAATAAATGTACCGAGATCTACCTAACATTCTTCTACTACCAATTGGTCCAACAAGAAGACCGACCACCAATATTTTAGCTAACTTCCCACCTTCTTTTTGTACAATAATAATACAAACCACAAACCAAATCCACTACCGGTTGACTATCTGATCCAAATACACCAATTCAACCGCGTGAGTTGTTAACAGACACGATTGAATTGGTATATATGGCTCGTTTAGTCAACCGGTCTAACCTCCTAAAAATATGATTTGATCAAACCCAATTGGTATAGATTTTTCATAACTAGACTCCCGAGTGATACTAATACTGCCCCTCCAATGCGTGGTTGGTGATCTTGCTGCTCTTGTTTTTGTTGTTCCTTCTCAACTGCTTCTCGGCAACTAAGCGGGAATGATTCTTTAACACGTATATGATCGATTCCAATCTTCTCTCTAATCGATTTGATTATCTCCGGATCTATAAGGTTACCATTTGCATCTGTCACATAGAACACATTCCTTGCTATACCTTCTTTAGTCGATATCTTGGCTCTAGCAATGTTCAATCCGTTCTCCCTTAAAATTCGTGTTACTTCCGCTAACAATCCAGGTCTATCTGTAGTGCATAGCTCCAGTCTCACACCCTGCATAAAAGTAAAAATAAATCAGATACTAAACCGATTGGTTTAAGTTCATTTAAACCGGAATGGGAATTGTTCATTGTTTCATACCTTAACCGTTCTTCTTTCAATCGCTGCTTGTAGACATTGGATCAAACGTTGTCTCTCCGGTTCTGAATTAACCGGGTTTCCATCACTATGTCTTACATAAAATTCCAAAAACGCCGTTTCTCCAACCGTCCTAATCGCGGCGTGGAACACAATGTAAGCCATGTCCGTTAACGTGCAAACCACGTCGAACAAAAGCTTCATCCGATCCTTGCACTGCAAGTTCACGACCGAGTAACCACGTTTCACAAGATTTTGTACGGAAACTACCGGAGACGTCTCGGAATCAAACTTCTTCTCGTAGTCACGGTCCATGAACATCCTCTGATGCAACCTTCTCTCCATATGAGTGTTGCCACCATACGTAACGCATGTCCTCGTATCGTTTTGGTAACCATCGTCTGCTTTTAGCAAATTACGTAACTGCCCTTCTATCCGTTGGACACGGTCGGAATCTCCGTCGATGGGAGTCCCGGAGTTACCGTCTCTGACGTAGATCATCGAGGCAATTCTCCCGTTATGCGTCCATGCCTTAGCCTCAACAACGTCACACTGAAGATCGGCTAGAACAGCGAAAACCTCCGAGAGTAAACCAACTCTGTCTGTTCCGGTTAACTCCAGAGCGGTTAAACCGGTGTACCCTTCGCTTTTACAGTAATGAGACGTCTCGATCGACTGTAAATATTTATGAAAAAGAGTGTTGTGTATTACGAAAACATTTACAAATGAATGGTGTCGTTAAATGGTAACTCAGATTTACCTTTTCAATGTAACGGATTAGGTTCTCGTCCGTTAATTTGTTTCCATTAAGATCGCTGACATGAAAAACTGAAAAAACAAAATAAGAAAATCGAATCAATTAATTATTATTACTACCTTAATTAGTTGTACAATTAGCGTAAGATTAGGGATACTTACCATCCATATTCCATTTACCATCAGATGAAATGTAAGCTTTCCTAATCCAGAGATTCATATCGGTGAGAAGCTGTACAGATTCGAGCAATATCCCTGGGCTTCTTGCGCTATCAATCTAACAAGAAAAAAACAAATAAATATTATAAATAATTTTGAAATGGAAAGGAAGAGAAGAGGAAGAAACAGAGGAAGGTTGCGTGAGTGTAAAAACCTTGACGACTGTTGAATTAGGGCAAACTCCATTGTCAATCACGACCCTGCAAGTGACCGAAAGACAGTGACCCTTTAACCTCACTCTTTTGTATGAATCAAACAACCAAAACATTACAAATTAAAAATTACCAATAATTTGACTTGTAGTTTTACTATATATTATAAACTAATATATGATGTTAAATCCAGGAGATGACGAAAACTTCCATGCAAATTGGAGGTTTTCTTTCTTCATCAATTCATCAAGAACCTTATACTCGTTTCAGCAAACTCATCATATGATAATTAAAAACTAATTAAGTGAAATTGTTGGATTGTTTAAATATAAAAACGTTAGCAGAGAATTTAAGTTTCGAATGATTACAAGAAAAAGAGTTTGATTTCTGGGAATAAGAACTTGATTAATTTTTGTTTTGGTTAAAAGAAAAAAAAAAATTTGTTTTGGTTAAAAGATCATGATTCTCTTCAAAGAAGATGATACTTTTTCTACATAAACATTAGGTTCTAAAAGAAACAAAGAAAGGGTAATAGAAAAAGCCTTTTTACAAAACAAAAAAAAGAGTAATAGAGAGAATAAAAACCTGGGCATGTTCATCCGCACAACGAGCTTCTCATATTCATTAGAGCAATCAGATAACTCCATCTTTATTCTTCAGTTCTTTTTCTTGCTCCTTGATGCAGAGAATAAACAAATCCTTTAAATCTATATCTCACCGCTTCACGGAACACCCTTTTATATTTCTTCTTGTTCAGATGTTAGGATGAAGCTATCAATTAAAAAAAACAATTCATGTGTTTGCACAGAGTCGTTCTTTCTCTCTATCTAAAAACCACTCTGTCTTTCTCTCTCCTCTTATGGGGCAGAGTTACTTCCAAGTCTGTCTTAAATATTTTAATAGGATAAGGAAATAAATGGTAACAAATATTAATAAAATATCCACGAGGCGTTACGACCGGCTTTTGAAAAATCAAAACAGACGCTGACCTGTTCCTGTTTTGGATTCCTTCCAGGGGCTCCCATAGGAAAAAAATCTAAACCATTAGAATTTTCAAAATTACTGTACTAATCTTCTTATTGACTTTCCTTTCTGTCTCCTTTTCGCCCATCTGGATTCTTACCCACTTTTCTTATTTATTTTCCTGTCTTTTAATTTCACAAACATTAGGAAAAAAAAAATACAATGGCTTATTGACAAAACATTAGGAAAAAGGAAAAAAACACAATGGCTTATTGGCAAAACTTTCGGTTAAGAGATTGGTTATCAATGGTTTAATGTTGATCATAGTCAGGTTAATCTTTTGTGCTATGTAAATATGTACATAATCAGAACTTTGTATTTTACTTTGCACTTGAGTTGAATATTACAGTAACAAACTTTCTTCTTTCGCTATCTTTTCTTGATTGTAATATTGTACCAAAATCATCATTATCCATTTTCGATTCATTTAAGCTTCGATATCGTCAATCTTCTTCTTTTTTGTTCATCTTATCTATTTTCTTATTCACAATGGTTTCATTCTAGAAATTTACGAGAAAAAAAAAACAACTTTAGACAAAGTATATACAGAGCATAAGAATAATCCGTTATTATCAACAGTAAACCAGTGAAAATCAATATCTTAACCGAATGCATTGTCAAAATATGGGCCGGCCGTACAACCCAGGAAAGGCAACAGTTTGAGCTAGTTGCTCTGTCGGGGTACCCGTGACATGTTGTGTGGGAGAGTTGAAGATTTTACGCGCGTTTGGTAAAGTTAGCGACACATGACAATTAACGCCGTTAGACACACGATTTCACGTAACAACAAGCAGCCGTTGATGATTCCGGTTCGTGCGGAAAGTCGGTTGTCTTCCCGCCAAATATCACGGCCACTAAGCAGATGGTTTTAGGTTATTTAGATTTTCATTTCACTAGTTGACAGGAGGTTTTTTTGCACAAAACAAATTGACAGTTTGACATAAGGTTATGTCACCGATACATATATTAATAGTTACATTTTCAATAAATTATTCAAAAATTATAGAGAGAATCAAATATTTAAACTTTTAGTGTTATACAGATTGTATATTATCTCTTTATAATAACAATATTACTAAGAAAAGAGAAAAGAAAAGAAAAGTTGCGGGTATATTTTATTTAATTAAAAATAATAACGTGTTGAAAAATATAGAAAAATGGTGGGAAAAAAAAAAGAATCATGTGTCCACGGTAAGAAGAAATGGCTGGCTTTAAGACTAGTCGAAGGCGCGTCAAAGCAGAAGTTGGTCCCACGTGTACCCATCGACATGTGAACGACTTTGGTCGGCATGGCTGGGTTTTTTTGTTCATTTCTAAAGAAGATACACAACATACTCATAAATCTTCACCGTCTCAAATTTAGCCATAAATGACAGTAGATCGTAACCGTTGTTCTGTTACCTACCATTAAATACTTGTCACTACTTATATGGAAGTATAGTAACGGAAATGTGATTTATCTTAGGCAATAGTAATAAAATATCTAAAGAAATGTTTGAGAGGTTGAAAGTGTCATGTGAAATATAATGAACGTTCTTTGACCAAAAAAAAAGAAATATAATGAACGTTCGAGACTTCTTAAATGGGGAAGACATGATTCGTGTCTGCTTGAGTGCTTTGTAGTTGTAGCAGGTAGCAACGATGTGTTTCTTTTCGTCTTTTTATGGAGTCACACCTGTTTTCGATTATTCTATACGTAATATTACATTTATCTAGACTTGAATCCGAGATGGGAGATGCGTTCTTTAAAGACTTTAAGCGTGTGATTATTGTCACAACTCACAAGAAAAAAGATGATATTTAGGCGACCGATTGCACAGTTGGGGGCTTCAATTCAACTAAAAAGACTTTATATGAATATCATAGCATTTCAATATGTAACTTATGTAATATCTTGATCAACTATTATTGGATCAATTTGGGGCTTCAATTCAACTATTATTGGATCAATTTGTTTGGAGGATTTCTTTTGTTCCTTTACATAAAAAAAAAAAATCCCGCATCGTCGAGTAACTTATGTAATATCTTGATGTTTTGAAGTGTCGGAAGATTTGAGCCGTAGATCTTGGCTAAGTTAGATCTTAAAGAATCATAGAACAAAAGAGAGGATTAAGATTTGGTCAAAGACAAAACACGTGGTCACTGCATGCAGCAGTTCTCACTTCTCAATGGTCAGAATTACAGGATTAATACAATAAACCAATGATATGATTCCAAATTTTCTTGGTTATATAATTCCATTCACATTTGATACTAGTGGATGACTAAATTATTTAAAATTTTAAGCCGGAATTAAGAAAAGTATGAATAAAAAAGTAGTAATTGTCAAAGACATTTCAAAAGAAGAGTGTGGCGTGGGACTATAACTTCGCTTGTAATTTCAGACATTTGAACCGGCCATTTTTCTATAATTCACTTTTCTTATATATTTGACTCACACATTTAGAAGATCGTGACATCTTCTAATTGCTTGTATCACTATAAAACATATACTTTGTATTTATATGTCGTTGTTACGGTCGTATCGTATATTACAGCTGTAGCCAACATTAATTAAAAAAAAAATCATAAAAGATGTTCTTCGGACAAGATAAATCTTTTATAGTTTTGAACTTGAACTTTAGATTTGATGTTTACAGCGACAATTAACTGCCTGATCACGATCATATACCAAGATTATGAGTTTAGTCGTTGTATTTTTATCCAAAACATTATAGTTTGTTAAAATTTTAGATAGGTGCAACAACTACCTTTAGCTTAATATATAATATGGATTTCGTTTTTGTGACTAGTTCAATTTATGAGGAAATAAATCATTACTTGTTCTAGAGAATGAGTACTCAAATCTTAAAGGGAGCTCCAGGTAATCAATCAACGGCATGTTTGGTGCACATTTTAACTGATGATCAGCATACTGGTACAATAATGATGTGATTCGGTTGAATTTAGTCTCTCCGCTATTTTAGGTGTAAGAGTAAATAAAATTAATTCACTAATTGTTAGTTATGTTATAAAGATTTCTACTTAGAACATGATTAACCCACTCTCTTAGCCGGAATTCTTGACTCATGATTTGATATATTTTTTTATACTTTTCGGCTAACAGACAATTATATCTCTTATTTAAGAGACGATTTACTAATTTTTCCTAATTAAAATCTAAAAAAAAACTAATAATTATTTCTTAGCCGAAGCTAAGGATCCTAGTTAAGAGATCGGGATTAATCATGGTCTTAAATCTTGACTATTGTCATTTTATAATTATTATGGATTTTTTTTCACTTTCTTTCTTTCAGTCATTCTATTAAAACTATATATTTTAAAATCATTACAAAAACTTTATTACTAGAATAATACTGAAGAGAAGTAATAAATATGTGTTAAACCCTGGAGAAACATCACAAGCAGACAAGCTAACCCATAATGTATCACATTTTCACATGAGATGTTAAACACCTAAACTACTTAATTATGTATAGCATTTCATCATGTATGTATAATATAGTAATATACATATATGTGATGGACAGTTTGTTTATCATTTCCGTTGGCAAGTAACATTTCTCAAATAGAAAACAAATTATAACCGACAAAGTACAAAGTCTACACATGGATTATACAACCCCACCTGATCGACTTAGTCATGAAATTCGAAACAGTTTCAACTCTGAGAAGCAGAATAAGAGAACCGGCCTCAAAACATTAATGCGATAGATTCCACAAACTAATTAAATATAACGGCTGGAAACTAGATTCAAATTTCTTTCATATATATTATAAGAAAGAGTCTAAGTTCAAAACCGACTTTTGACATATCGCAAAAGAATGGTATTATCAAACGCATCTGTGTAACTAAAACTCAAAGTTATTAATAATCAATAAACGTTGACAAAAGCTTTATAAAAGTAATACTAACTCCAAGTGACCTGAGTGCGTGTCTACCTATACTCGGATCTATACAACGATAAACGTGGGGCGTACATTTAAAACGATGACAAATTCACCGGTAAACACTAGTATCATTATTTTTTAAAAAAAATCCAACCTCAATTAATGTTAAGCTTTCAACCCACTCATATATTGAGATTTGGCTGCTCCCCACACTCTCCCTCGGATATGTGTTTCCGATTCACATGGCACTAACAAGACACAATCAATGTTTTTAGGTTCTTTGTCTACCAGAACACCAAGAACCAAATGGTTGTATCATGCTGTATTGGTAAGTGTATTTATTTTCGTTTGGTAAAATGTCATTTTTTATTCTCAAACAACGAAAATGTTTAACATTTTGAAGTTGTTCCGTTGAAGCTAGAAGTAATATACACTCTGGTTAAGGTACTAGTTTTCATTAGGTACATTCTTAGCAAATATAATATTCCAGTTATCTAAAGTAACTGTTTCAAATTTGTTGAAACGTCTTTTTATTACCTAATGGCTTTGCAAAGTGATTTGTGCTTCAGGTAATGCAATTTTTTCATAAGCAAGAATTAAGTTTTTTTTTTTTCTTTTCCAGAATTGATTGAAAGCTTTTTGGGAAGAAAATAAGAGAACAAAATATCATACTAATTAAACCATTTAATTAATGGGCTAAATAAAAGAGGCCTGGTAAGGTTTTTCACATACCTGTAAATGAAATAAAATATGGGCCTTCAAAATAGTTGAAAGCCCGAGCTTATATGAATAGAAAAGTCCGCTAGTTTAAAAGAGTATCGTTTCGATGTTCTTGATTCTTGGGAAATTTGTTTTTTTTTTTCTTCTCTGCTATCCACACGAAAGTGAAGTAGGCGAAATTTTTTTAAAAAAAACAAAAACAAAAAAGGGCAGATCCCTCTCTTCGGAGAACCTGATTGACGTCACGTATCCATGGTTGATCCCTCAATTTTCTCTCTGTTTTGCTCTCAATTCCTTAAGCTAACATGCACATGGGCAGATCAATCCCTGAAGCTATCGTATCTAGAAATTCTATTAACAAGGTCACCACCTTTATCCAATAATTCTATATATATGCATGCAAATTTTTGTGTGAAGGTGATGAGATATGTGATTTAATATACACATATTGAATTGAAAATTCAAATTAGGGTGTGGGAACATTTGTTGATCAAGGTACTTTATATAACATCTAATGTGAACATTGCTTAAAGGGCACTTTCATTCTTTATCTCTAAATAAAACCAGGTTTGACTTATCGCTTTAATCGTTTGTATAGCTTATTCTTATCCTTTAGTGAAATTTAGGTTCCTCAATTTCAGTTCTGAAATCATTCAGAACCTTTTTAGTTGGGAAAGCAATTGTGATGATATTAGGGAGTGGTAAGATTGATCAATTATCTAAGGACTATTAGTTTAAATGTTTATATGAATTTACAAACAAAAGCCCGTCTAGCTCAGTTGGTAGAGCGCAAGGCTCTTAACCTTGTGGTCGTGGGTTCGAGCCCCACGGTGGGCGTTTCTTTTTTTCTTTTCCCTATCTATAGTCGATATTTTATGCCTTTTACTTTGAATTGAAAACCTTAATGCATAGTTACCATACAGTTGCTCGAAACTCCAATTTGGTAAACTCACAGGAGCTTTCCTTATTTAAGTTTTACATTTCCTGCAAAATATACACATTTATGTTGTGACTCCTTATCTTAAGTGAAACCTTCTAAAACGTCTTCTTCTAAGAAGATACTTCTATATGAGCGTCCTTGAACATATTATCTCAAGACATCAAAGATACTTCTTCACTAGTTTATTTTGAGATCACATCTTCTTTTGAGCCTTGTAGACTTTGTTCTCCCTCTGTGTCACAAGCTAGAATCTGTGCTTTACCCGCCTCCTTCTCCCAATCGAGCCTTACAATAAAAGCGAGCAATGTCGAGAAACAAACTGATGCTCCAACCAAAAACCCTATCAAGAACCCTACAAGGCCTAGTTTAGCTTTGAACGCCAAACTCACCCCCAACGGCAAAGCCAATAGGTAGAACCCACCAAGATTCGCATACATTCCAAGCAATGGCTTTGCAGTTCCACGAACAATCTCTCCACATACCAATAAAGGGAAGTTTATAACCTCAACAGCCGCCATTATCAACATCAACTTCTTCACACCGTTTATGATCATTTGGTCATTGTGAGCGTACAAAGACCCCCATACACCTCTACATGCTACCATCACTAAAGCTCCCATGCAGCCCGAAACAACACCCACAACGAGTGTAGTGTAAGCTGCTCTATAAGCTCCTTTGGGATTATTCGCGCCGAGCTCATTAGACACTCGTGTAGCCACGCACGTGCCTAAAGAGAGCATCACAGCGTAAAGCAAGTAGTCGAAGTTGAGAATTATGACCAAGGTCGATACAGACTCCTCCGGGTGTGGTAACCTACCGGCTAATATGACCAAGATCTCGTAGCACCACCACTCGAGGCACACGGTGAGACAACACGGTCCACTAAGCTTGATCAGCTTAAGCCAGTCTTGACCACGTTGGTCCAGCAACCCACCTTGTTTCCATCTGTTATCTTTTAATCCCTCAGCGACTACCACGTATCCGGTTAGAAGAATCACAACGATAAGATCGGTGATCCAAACCGCCATTGCAACTCCTTGGACTCCCTTAGCCCTAGAGAGGTATATGTTTATGGGAATATGAAGAGAGGTGGCTGCAGCTGTGGTGTACATGATGGGGAGTGTTACACCTTGTGAGCTTAAATAAGCCTTAAGGGGACAGAGTAAAGAGAGAACTGGTAGATCAGGAAGGAGGTAGATGAGATACCTCTTGGCTATGAAGGAGATGTCTTCTTTTTGACCAAAACTGATGAGGATCCTGTCAACGTTGAGCCACAAGAGAGAAATAGGGATCGAGATCAGGAGGAGCAGGAGCACGGCCATCAAAAGGGTTTTGTGGAGAAGCTTAAAGTTCTTGGCTCCGAAAGCCTGGCCACAAATGGGTTCCATTGCAGCAGCGATTCCGTATAAAAGAGCAAAACCAGTAGCGTTCGCAAAGGAAAACCCTAACGAGCCTCCGGCTAGGTTATGCTTGCCTTGACGGCCAAGAAAAATAGATGTACTTGTTATCTTACCAAACCACAGCAAGTTCATAGCCACCAATGGTAAACCAATTCTCGTCTGCAGTTTCAGCTCATTAGCAATGCTCTGCATCAAGGTCTTTGAACAACAACACCCTTCAGAGACTTTCAATCTAGAAGTCTCTAAAGAACACCCTTCAGAGACTTCTGAATGAAAAGTCTCTAACTTCGATGTCTCTGACATTTTTGTGTGTAGAAGGAGAGGATAATTTGGAGAAAGGGATGTTGATAAGTGTAACGAATAAAAGGAAAAAAAAAACTTTGAGAGGTCTCTGCCAATTTTTTAGTCTGGTTTTGAGAATTGCAGAGATAGTTAGCTTGCTTGTTTGTTTGTTGATAAGATCAACAACTCTGTAGGTGGAAAATCGCTTTTATGTTTTCGTGGAGGACTGTAAATTGTAAATTGAAAGCATGGTTTGCGTGAGAGGTTGCGGTTATCTGAAAAATGTTATTGTAACGCTCAAGAAGAAGAGTTGAACAACTTGGTGGGTTTCCTATACTTCTTAGTGCATTGATGATGATGAAACCATATCAGTCACATTTGCAATTTTCTTTTGTTTCGCCTTTTTTTATATATTTAAAAAATGCTCAACTAATATTATATATATCATATTCTTGTAGATTATCTAAACTTGATTCCAGATTTTGTTTTAACTGCTATGCAAAATTCTATGATAGTCAAAGTATAACTATGCTCCACGGATCAAGGCCCCGATTAATACTGACAAAACTGATAGTTGATCAATTCCATCTCTTCTTAGTAGCGATTAGAAACTATACTTTTTATTTATTTACATAAATCTATGAAATAATTGAACACCTAAAAGCAAAATACGAGGAGAAATGATAAATAATAAAAGTCAAAAGACAAGAAAAGAGAGGATATGCGACCTTGGCTTTCTATTTTTCTTTATAGAAAAGCACCAAATAATTGCAATAAGGCATATAATTATGTGATAAAAACATCATGAATTTAATATACAAACTCTTTCTATGGATCACTGGATATTTCAACTTTTATTTTGGTGCTTCTCGAAAGAGGTTCCGTCTAAATTCTAAAAGAACCAAAAGAGAAAAAACAAAGAGTTAAAAAAATAAATAAAGGGTTTGACTGGTTGGTAAGTTAAGGTGAGGTGATAAGGATTTTCACTGTTATACCCATAAAGTTAGTATGAAATTGGTGGTTGAACAAAACTGTAGGAAAAACATATGTAGCAAACTTTTTTTTGAACAACTTTTTTTTGAAAAACATATTTAGAAAACTATCCGTGTTTATTTCATAAATCATGATTGATGACTGATGATAGTGGATATGAGCCGATATCAGATAATTCAGATTTTTAAAAAAAATTATTATCCAAGATTTGGCGCTAATCATAGACTTTTATCAAGATTAAATTAAATAACTTAAAGTAGGTGAAATGGAAATCATATGCATGAAAAATATGACATCATCGTACTGATATGATTGCCACTCTTACATCGAATTAATGATCCAAGATTGCAACTTTAACTGGAACATGTTCTCAGAAGGATAATTTAGAAATAACTATGGTTTAAAATCATAGACGTTTAGAGTTTTACTCTCTATCCGTTTCAATATAGATAATCTTTTGGAGAGGTCTTGTTGATTCATAATATAAGATATTTGCATAAATATAGATAATTTAGTTTTATTAAAAACTTTGTAGCCCATTGTATTTTTATTATCTCTCTTTATAGTTAAATAAATAAATTTTAATTATATTTTAATGATAATATTTTTTGAATATCTGTGTATAAAACATCATGTAATATAAAACAAATGGAGAATTTGTTAATTAGCCCTTGTTATCGCAATTTGACAAATATGCAACTAATTAATCAATCAACTCAATGAGAAACTACCCATTTGGAATCCAAGAGCTCATTTATTTGTGCCGGACCATCAAGCGTATTTCAACGTCTGTTCGACACATTAGGCAACAAAATATGTTACATTGGCCCTGATTTGGCGAGTCGATCCATTTCAATAAATAGGAAAAATAAAAGTAAAAATTAATGAGTTCTCTTATAACCTACATAAATTAAGTCTATGAGTCTATGACTGTGAAGCTCAAACCACTGAAAACAGTGTATGCATCACTACTGAGAGCATTTCTTGAAATCGCGGGCAAAATGAAACATGTGATCCTTGACTAAAGAATAGAGAATTTAACTTATGCTTGTACAAAGCTTTTTATTCAAAATTATTAGAGAAAGTAAAAATAATATTTGGCTGAAATAACTTAAAATTTAAATTATCGTAGAACGTAAAGAATTACATGTATCTTCGGAGAAGTACTGGATCTAAAAAAGCAAAACCTGACTACAAAACATGTCTACATATATATTTTAAGTTATCTTGCAGTTAAATATTATTAGAGTAATATTATTAAGAAGAGATAATTAAAAATTGCTAGTTGGCAGAATTAAGACAATTGCTGTCCGGAAACATTTTGGTGAGCCAATAGCGGAAGAGAGATTAGCGTTAAATATATGGAGTATTTAAAATCTTAATTGAATTTAACCCTCAAGGAGCTCCTGAAAAGTTGGACGACTAACTTATTATTGCACAAACCAATATAATCAAGACCATTATTGTTCATAATGCAAGATTTCATTCGGACAATGTTCAACATTTTAGTAAAAATGAGGGTTTCTTCTACATCCTAAACCTAAACTGAACCAAAAACGCCACAGTTTGTATATTAGATTTCGTTACACTTCGATCACTAAATCAAAACTCCAAACAAGCATATTTTTAATATCCAACAATCATATTCTTATACATATCAGTATTCTTTTTTATATTATCAGTTTTGTAAACCATCACTTTAATAGAACATATCTATTAACCCATGTTTGGAGTAGTACTATCCACTCCAAACAAGAACACAGTTAGAGATTTTAATATTTTAGTGGCGATCCATGTCTAAAAACTCAAAAAAGTGCGATTGTATCTATGAATGTGTGTATACGGAAGATATAACTTTACTGATAACAATGAGATTCCTAATGGAAAGAACCCTTGAATCATGTGAGGTTTCTTTGAGCTTTAGTTTGTCGTTAGCTTAATTTGACTCCAACTAGGCCAACTAAATGGTCCCCAGAGAACCCACTTAATCACAAATTAACCCTCATGTCTCCCCCAAAATTTGCTATTAGTCCTCAACTCTCTTAATCTCAATGTTAAAAAAGCTCTTTAAAAACTCTAAATATACACCAAAATAAGAAAAATATAATATTTTTTTTGGAACTCTTAATAAAAAAAAAATTTCTTCGAGAAAAGGTTGCTGACATATTTTGGAGGCTTGTTGATTATATTAACTATAAATGATTTAACATTCACTTGACCTAATAGAGGCTAAAGAAATTCACTGAAACGTTTATATACTCATTGATTTACTTATGTATGGTGGGAGGGGACCATTAAATGGGTTCGTGAGAAAAGAATAAGCACGATGTGATTTGCGCAATTAGGTGGCTTCCACGTGGGGCTTACATTTCAATTTAATCAACTAGCTTAAGTTACTAACTTTTAATTAATATGCTTATAAGTTAGTATTACTTGGAGATTTTTTTAACACTGGTCAGATCTCAAATATATCATCATAAAATTTCTATTTAAATACATGTAACATATGAGATATAAAAAATTTCACGAGAAATTGCTTTCACGATGCAGTTTTCCCCGTAACAAAGTGATCGATATATGGTTTTGCATGTATAACCACAACAAACGGTTATGCTTACAAAAACTTTCGATAAAGTTTGCATCATATAATCGAATCTGCAAGAGTATTACTTAGAGATCAAGAATATAAACTTTCCTAAAAACTGTTTAAAGTCCACGTACCTGTATGATTCACACAAAAATATAATACCGAAGCATCTGTATACAGACAGGGTATTACAACGTCTAAAATGGTTAACAAATGTTCATGCCTCGGTTACTACTTAGATAATAAAGTAATGAAAACCCAAATAATTTAACTAACCAATCAACTAATTATCCGTAGAATTCGGGATTGAAAGCAAGCTGTCCTATTCTCTTTTTGAGAGAGCTCGTGAACTCCAACTTTGGTTTGATAAGTTCCATGCCTTTTGAAATTAAAATAAAATACGTACTGACCACAATTCCCAATAATATTATTGATTTTGATAATTGGATCAATAAACGTTAACAACCCACCTAATTATTGGAAACAAATCCTTTATTGTTAACTTCTCTGAGAATATCAAATACTATTGTAACTACAATATGAAATAGAAGCACACCATTTGTTAAGTTAGTTGTTTCATGTACGGTCGTCAACTTTTGTTTTAGGTTTATTATATGAGTAGAAAAAATTAAAAACAAGCGTCTGTATATTTTCTATGATATTTGTACACGTTCACATTTGTCTAGCATAATCTGCAATGTAACGTACAGATATAGTTTCCTGTTTTCTGTTTTAAATGAACCAAGTGAAAGTCAACCATGAGTAAATTATATCTGTAACTATATATACTATATTTTTGTGACCATGCTTATCAATACCAACATGATAGTCCTTGGTTACTACATTAATAGCACAATTTTCGCTTTACCTATCCACGTTAAAGAATCTGAGCTGAAACTCAAGATATGAAGTAACCCACGCACAACTAGATTATTCGATAGAAATTTGGTATCCCAAATTTTTGCGAATTTACGTTCTGAGAAAACTCTAAGTTGTCAAACCCACGCCAGTACGGTAACTACCACACATGGATTTGGTTTTCAGAAACTTGCTTATTTTTACTGGTTGATATAGATCGCAAAATTGTCTCGTTGTAAAAAGGAAAGGAGAGGACTCAGAGGAGTGGGAGAAGAAGGGCACGTGGAGCATGAGAGAGCCGACAAAGAGCATCTCTTTAATACATTGGAGTTTGTGTTTAATCTCTCTCTCCCAACAGTTCATGCGATGCCTCTCTGTTTCTCTCTTACTCTCGTGGTTCTGGAATTGTCAGCGACATCTTCGCGTCTTCTTGTTATTTCACTCTCTCCAATGCACAATCTCTATCTATATATATACATATGTGTATTCACAAACTTCTATTATATACTCTCAAAAGACAAAGTATTCACAAATTTCTATAAACAAACAACTTTATATCTAGTTGATATTGACAAATGGATCGTTTGACTATCAACTATGTAGACACTACATTTTATATAGAGACCAGCTTCTATTCAACGCACAGCGCTAGATCTTATAACCGTGATGATCGTCAAGTACTAAAATAACATTACTAAAGTGTATTTTCTTTCATGACATCTTAATTAAGGTTTAAAATAATATTCATCAGCACAGTGACATTGATCATCACCATCATAAACAACACAAATCAATCATATGCTAAAGATGCATTCCAACATATAACCATAGGCAATTGATATTTCTTGTAATTATCATTGAATGAGCTAGCTGTAAGTTTTGTTTGTTGGTATATATACATGCTTATCAGATAACCATGATAATTATATAGCTACATGCAATTATATAGAGGATGTAGTCAATTAATCATTCGTATATTATTACAAATTAATTATCATTATAATTATATTATCAGATGCCGACTTTGCTTCTGTCTAATAATAAAAAAATGTTTGAACCATTGGACTCTTTTTGCATACAACATGTACGCGTCATGATTATAATATATGTGTTGATGTTTTGAAATAAATGGCTGAAACAGCAATCACTAGCTGCCAACTTTACATGCGGATCTAAACAGTGATTCATAATAGTTCGAGGGATCACAAGGTTTACAATCCAAAGAATGCAACATTTTTTTGTATCAAATTTTGATTGGTCTAAGAATGACTTACTAAAAGATGTAACATTAAGGTTTAGTACTATAGAGCGAGGAGGTGGGGACCAAAAACACTGCCCATACATAGAAGGAAGGAAGTCACATTCAAAATTCATAAAATTACAAAAATAAATAATGTATTTATTTAACCCTAGGTTACCAATGGCAAACCAAAGGTAGACTAGACTCTAGCTCGCACACATCTCAAATATTAGCTTAAATAAAAACCCCTTTCTCTGTTTCCAAATTTCACTTCATCCAACTCAAAAAAAGAAGAGAGAAGCAAGCTATACAACAAAAGTAGGGAGAGAAGAGAGAGAGAGAGAGAGAGAGAGAGAGAGAGAGAGAAACCCTACAAAATAAAAAGGAAGAAGAGACGAAGATGAAGAAGATCCAGCTTGGATTTAGTTGTTCATCATTACTACTCTCTTCTTGGTAGCTTTTCGACAACAAAAACAAGAAAATAAAAGGTCAACTTAAAGATCTGAGCTCTTAGATCCATCAGTCTCTTCTTTATTTCTATCCAATTCATCACAACATCGAATCATAGATCATGGATGGAACACAAAGCTCACTCCCTCCTCCTTTCCACTCAAGAGACTTTCAGTTACATCTCCAACAACAACAACAACAACAACAGCAACAAGAGTTCTTTCTCCACCATCACCAGCAACAAAGAAACCAAACCGATCAAGATGATCAACAAGGAGGAGGATTAAACCGACAAATCAAGATGGATCGTGAAGAGACAAGCGACAACATAGACAACATGGCTAACAACAGTGGCAGCGAAGGTAAAGACGCAAACCTAGGAGAAGGAGGAAGCGGTGGCGGCGGCTCAGGAGGAGATCAGATGACAAGAAGACCAAGAGGAAGACCAGCTGGATCCAAGAACAAACCCAAACCTCCGATTATCATCACGCGGGACAGCGCAAACGCCCTTCGAACCCACGTGATGGAGATTGGCGACGGCTGCGATCTAGTCGACAGCGTGGCCACTTTCGCACGCAGACGCCAACGCGGCGTTTGCGTTATGAGCGGTACCGGAAGCGTCACGAACGTCACCATACGTCAGCCTGGATCTCCATCTCCTGGCTCGGTCGTTAGCCTTCACGGAAGGTTCGAGATTCTCTCTCTCTCGGGCTCTTTCTTACCCCCTCCGGCTCCTCCTAACGCCACCGGATTGAGCGTTTACCTCGCTGGAGGGCAAGGACAGGTCGTTGGAGGAAGCGTAGTGGGTCCTTTGCTGTGTGCTGGACCTGTGGTGGTTATGGCAGCTTCTTTTAGCAATGCGGCGTACGAGAGGCTTCCGTTAGAGGAAGATGAGATGCAAACGCCGGTACATGGAGGTGGAGGTGGAGGAGGAGGAGGATCGATGGAGTCTCCGCCGATGATGGGAGGACAACTGCCGCATCAGCAACAAGCTATGTCGGCTCATCAAGGGTTACCACCTAATCTTCTTGGTGGTTCAGCTCATCAAGGGTTACCACAGCATGATAACCAGCCTTATTGGTCAACGGGACGACCATCGTTTTGATTTCATATACAGCATCTCTCACCATCGTAGCTAGCTATATGTATATTTATAGCTAGCTAACGTAGAATCACGAGTTTATGAACGAATAAGACTATGAACTTAGTCGAGGACGATCGAGTTTCACTATATTTGGGTCGACATGTATCAGAGGAATCAGGTTTTTTTTTTTTTCTTTTAATTTCTCTTTTTGGTTCGTTTTAGAGATTTTCTATGTTGATTTGAATAACATTTTTCTTTGTTTCCTGCTTTTTATTTGATGAATTTCCATTGGTAGTTTAAATTTACTGTGTTGTTGGCTTTAAGTATGGTTTTTTCTTATCGACATTTTATGGTCTTTTCGACAATTTTTATAGTTCGTTACATATTCTTAATATGGAACTATTTGGATACACAAAGAGCTCGTTTATATGACATGGTTGTTAGTAATTGTTATTGCTTTAAGTTTGAGTTTCCGATAGGGAGAGATGGTTTATGCTTTTACAGACTTCCACATAATTACTCAGTCTTAGAGTTAACTACATTATAAAAAAAATACATTTTAGCTCCATAGTAAGTATATATGTATGTTAATTTACACCACAACTATCCACATATGCTGTATAACTTAGACTGATACTGTGGTCTAGCTCAACTAATATATACAGCATAACGCATCGAATGTACTGTATTACACAGTTTTAATTGACTCAAGCAACAAAAATAGTTCAAGAACGTTTCCTAAACTAGAATGGCACTTATGTTTTTTTATAGGTCCAAACATAAGTGCCTAGACTAGAAAGACACTTGCCAAATCAGATATGATATTGGGATGTCAGTTATACTCCGCGAGGACCAAAGGGGCTTATTTATCATCATGTTGATAATTATTATTGGTATGATGAAAGGACTAAGTATTTTTATAAGTAAAAACATTTTGTAGTGGGAGGTTTCCATATCGTCTTTAATCATTATGGATATTTAAATTTCAATCAATAAGTCTATTTGGATCATAATCACCCTTACTCAGTCATCATAACATAATCATGGATGTGCTATACACATGTCGTTTGTCGGAGTAAAACTTGATAATGAAACAAAATCGCAATTATATGTAATGAAGATGATGTACATTAACATTACATATTAGTATTTATCGTGTAATTAAACATATGACTGTTAATATATAAAGTTTATGTACAATTTTTTATATATAAGAAAAAAGCTGCAAAACCGGCGGCTTAAACGGGGGTTAACAATTTACGAGAAAAGTTAAGAGGTATGGGAGCTTTATGTGTATGTTCTCTCTTCATACAGAAACTTATACGCTTACATATGAGCATCAATCAGTAGGTCTTTGAGTATGTGTATATATTCACATATATACTGTGTATGTATAAGCAAAAATAAATGTGTATATGTGGATAAGGAGACAATACATTTGTTCGACTGCTGTCTCACACGTGCGCTTGCTGGAGAGTGGTGAATACCATGTTCTTTCGGGACTGCCAGCTACAGAGACTTATGTTTTTATGCATACAATGTTAATGCATAGTATAGTCATGTGTATCTAGTGTAATTATACAGATATATTAAGTAGCTAAATATTGACTTTTATAATAAAATAACATAAAAGATTAACAAGGAAGAAGATCATTAAATCCCTTTCTCAAAAAACAGTAAGAAGATCATGTCAAAAGAAGACTAACGAAATTATAGAACATATATAAATGGAAATATAATGCTTTCTTTCGCACAAAAGGGTTGGTAGGTATGTTTTTATAACGACATTGCCGGGGTGGCAAGGTTTATATACAATTTCTTAAGGTATGAGCTTGAAGTAGTTAAACATATATATGTTTAATATTATGCAAATCAATTTCATGAACCACTTCATCTTCTAGGAACTTGTTACGAATGTGTTTTTATTGTTTAATATATCAAATATAACTTAGTTTTATAGTCAAACAAAAACTTGTAAATGGAACGTTTGATCTAATGTGGTTTTGCGAATACAGTAAAATATATGTAGAATTATTTGACCGTCACTCCGGTTTAAAAGGAAGAATGCCAAGTAATGCATATATATATGCTGATCAACCTGCCAAGTTCGCTTCTTCCTTTGACCATGGCTATTGTAATGTATTAGACTCCAGTAATCCTCCTACTTGGCTTTTCCTTTATGTTGTTGAAGCAGAATCTGAAATTTATTGGTAAGCATAATATAACTTTTGCTGATGATTAAAGGGCCTTACAACTTATGTATAATAGTTTTTACAAATTTAGATGTTAAGACAAATGGTTCACCTAACTGTAAAAAGAACCGGTTGACAGAAAATTTTGGGTGATGGTTTCTTAATGCAGTGAAAAAGACATCAAGCATATATATGTGGGCTTTTAGACAAGGTCTATAAATATCTATTTAGCAAGAAGCGGTGGTGTGGGCTGAATAAGTTCAACTTGAACTCTTATGTCAATTTCACGAAACCATATCCAACAAAAAATGAGGAATAAATATTTGACGTGGCACGTCTGACGCATCGTAACCTCACGTCCATGATTGAAGCAATATGCATTCCAATTGCTAATAAATATGAAATATGATAAATAGACGTTTCGCAACAACATTCACAGGTGTACAACTTGACAATCCGATCCCCGACACAACACATCACATTAGTTGGAACTAGTATATCTTATTATTCTGATCCTATATCAAACAAAATTTCGAAAAAACCACGAGAGTTATAGATAAGATTGGCATCTTACTAAATTAACATGTCATTATCTATCAGTTGTTATCTTAAATAAAAATGTTTATTTATAGTTGATTTGTCAATAACTTTATAATACTTGTTTGTTTTAACACGACTATTTCATGTGATTCCTCTCATCAAAGTCCAACTTGACAAAAGTTTTTAAATAAATTCACAGGCCACGAGAAGCTTTGATAAATTGGTTCTGCAGGTTCCTCTCAGGATTATAAGTTTATAATCCGTACCACTAGCTTTGAACAAACTAATTCAAACATTAGAGATGACTGAGACATTAGAGAACCAAACTTGATTTTTATTGTAGAACCAAATTCATCATCCCCTTTCTGGAAACAATCCACTAGAAACCCAATTTCATTCAAATACAATTCTCTTTAAATAGAAAAGAGACCAACACGATAAGTCCATAAAGCCTTTACCAACATAAAATGTTTCAGAACCTTTGAAGTTTATCAGCTTTAATAACCGGATTGGCTTTTGCAATCTCTCCACGCCCAGCTTCTTTGAAATCAAAGCTGCAATCATGTCTCTCAGGGTACCTGTGTTCACCACAGAAAGTGCTCCCGCATCTGCACTTAAAACCAAGTATACCGACCTTCTTGTTGCAACACAGACACCGGTTAGGCCGTGCAGGAGGAGGCTTAGACGGTTCGTTCTGTTCAGGAACTGTAGCTTCTGATGGCTCGGCCACCACAAGAACAGCAGCGGCAACTGCCTTTTCTTTCTCTGGTTGCTGAGATGGTTTCGCCGCCACATCAGGCTCTGCTATGAAGAGGGTAGGAGGAGGAGACGACGGCTTGAAAGATTTCTCGACAGCAGCTTTTGCAACAGCTGTTTGAGCTTCCTCTGCGCATATGTCTCGGTAGCACTTCGAACACAGATCCATGTTCGATGGCGAACCAAAGAAACCACATCCATTCGCACACAGCTTCGGCTCTGATGATTGTGTGAAGCTCGTGCTATCGTTCTGCTCAGAACCCATTCTTCCTGTATTAAAAAAAAAAAAACACAAATTCAAAAATTCAAAATCATTTCTAAACAGACCGAATCAAATTCTCACAACTACATATAAAAAACTCATCGATTACAAGTAGATCCGAGTTTAAGACACACATATTCATAAGACAAAACAAGGTTCAGTTACAGATCCGACAAAACAATCAAATAAAACCCGATAGATTCTAACCTGTTACAACCGGAGATTTCTTCTTCTTTTCAAAGAATTTTAAATACAGATTCAGGGAATGAATCTGATCTATCGGAATAAAAAGTAAATCTTAATCGGAATAAAGATGAATTATGATTTTTTTGTGCTTAATAGATAAGAATTTGAGAAACGAAACCTTTCGTTTACCAAGAAACGAATAAGAGAAATGAAACCGAACACGTAACTATGAAGGACATACATCTGTCTTTGTTGTATTAAATAGATATATGAGATGAGTCACGCGTGGATTTTACCTTTTTGGTTATGCGCCGATGTAATATTCCTGTACATTACGCGTTATCGTACACCTTAGGAATCTTAGCCGTCTGATTTTGAAGCCCATCTATTTTGACGCTCCTGATTTATCACTGGGCGTTTGGTTGGAATGGTGGTTCTGTTCGTTGTATTTTCCGATATGTCATGACATCAAAAATGTATCTTTATTATTCTGCTTTTCTGCATAATAGTACTAACTAAATTATCTTTATATAATCTAAAGAAATATAATATTTTTATTATAATTTACATATTTATTTAAAATTAAAATTATCAGAAAAGTTCTCTTCAATCAATCATACCAGATATTTTTATCAATCAATCATACCAGCTATTTTAAAAAATACAATACTGGTATTTTTTTTTCTGCTTATTCCTAGTAATTCTAATATTTGTGCTGCTTGGTTTTGCAAAATAAAGAGAGCTTAATTTCAAGGTTTATAATATTAGAGTGCTTTTCTGAAGCGCGACCAACAACTAAGAATGCAACAAACCCCGCCCGCCCAATACATCAGTAAGTGGGAGTAAAGAACCAAAAACAATATCACAGTTAAGCAAAGAGCTTGTACTAATTCATACATGTGTTTCACCAAATGATCTGATCATCAACAGGGAACAGAAAGAAATGGCAGAGAGCTCCACCAAGCAAAGGCACCTGAACAAAGAACAAGATACTATTCTTTAACCCAAAGAAGCTCAGCAAATGAAATCATGTAAGCTATCAAAACACACAAAAAAAACTTTAGAATATACTAAATAACTTCTTGAATCAGCTCAGCTTTCCCCGTGAGAGAACTTTCCATGACTCGTAACCCCTTCTTATCCATATTTACATAATTACATACCAAATCCATGGCCGTAATCCTTTAAAACAGCACCAGATGATATCTCAAGAGCTGGCTGAGATTTTTCTTTTTTCCTTTCCCCACAATTCGAAGTTCTGGTTTAAGTTTAACCGGGTTCGTCATCGAACCGTCTTTTATTGTTTTCACAAAAAACACAAGAAAATAGATATCGCTGCATTTGAATTCTTCTCACTGCATTTGAAATTATTTTTTCTTACAACAACTTGTTTGGTATACAGATCAATAAAAGATGTTTAAACTAAAATTTATATAAAAGTACATTAAAATCTACATTGTTAAATGTTTTGTTCTTTATCATTAGACCAGATCATAACGAGTGTGAACCCCATCAATGACATTACCACCGTCTGCAAAACACACAAAAACCATTTCGTTACTAAACATTATTATCACCAAAAGAAGATTTCTACAATGTTTAAAAACCATTTCGTTAATGAACATACGGATATTGCAGGAGGAATCCCAACAAGAGGATCCTGAAAGAACTTTGTCGCAAGCGCTAGTGCCAAAAGACTACTCTGCATTCCTGTGAATATTAACAACAACATTAAAATAAATAAATAAAAAACATTTCTCTTCTCAGAATCTCTAAAAACAAAGAGTTGGTTAAGTTCGTTACCAGTTTCATAGGACAATGTTCTTTGCAAGGCTTTAGCGTCTGGAGCGTTTCTAAAGACTGAACCGGTAAGGAAGTATCCAGATAGGAAAGCTGAGAGATGAAACATTGTCACTAGCAACAATATGGTGGCTCCAAACGGAGACACAACCGAGTTTATGTTCAACGCGAGTGGCGCTCCAACGCAGCAAGCCGTGTCAAGAACCGATAGAACTGGGAGAAACGGTCTGATTGCATTGGATAGTTTTGGGAACAACCTAAAGAAGAAGAAGACACAACTTTGAGGAACAACTTGTGCTCATACCAATCTCTTTTCTATATTCCACTCACTTGTTTAGTAGCAACCCTGCAGCAATTGGTGCGATTACGACCTGGAGAATGCTGGATATCATGCCTTTCACATCAACGGGTAGTTTCTTCCCTATAAGCAAGAGTGATAGCATCGGCGTCACAAGAACCGCGGTAGCGGTTGATAGAGACGTCATGACGATGCTAAGAGGTGCCAATGCTGGATCCGTCAAGAAAGTGGCGTAGTTTGATAGCTGAGCTCCACTAACACACGAAACCAACATGATTCCCGCACCTAAGAGAGATTGAGAAAGAATTAGTCACTAATGCGATCAGTTAAAGAGTTCTTGAAACGAACGAGAGAGAGTAACCTATTGGAGTTGGGAGCTGGAAAAGCGAGACAGCAGCTAAGCCAAAGATGAAACCAAGAAGAGGTTTGATGAGATACTGTCCAAGATAACCGAGGAGTATAGCTTTTGGTCTTTTGAAGGCTTCGAGAAAGTCTTTCTCGTTTGAATTGATACCAACGGCAAACATCAAGAAGCCTAAAGCAGGTACGAAGTACCTTAAAATAACAAGAGAGTTAGAAGAGCTTTATTTATCTTTTAATAAAAAACAACAACTAGTCAAAAAGTGTTGAGAGAAAAGAACCTGGAGGTAAACCAAGTGAAAGAAGGAGGATAGAGAAGAGCTAAGACAGTACTCGCCAACACTACATGAGGAAGAATTGAGTTTGCTTTCTTCAATGTTTCCACTATAGAAGAAGCCGTCTCATTATACATCTGGAGGACATTAAATAACCAGACTTGTCTGAAACATGAACATTCAAACGATTGGTTCGAACAAAACATATAAACCTAACTAAACAACCGTTCAAAATCAGATCAAACCCAACACAGGAAAAAAGGTAAGATCATAAAGTTGCACCTTGTCTGAACCAGCTCCAGGATCCAAACCCATATCTGAGAACTTATCGGATGCATACCTACGCCACAAATCTATCGACCCTCCACCTGTAAGTTGCAGAGCACGATGAGAGAGAGGAAAAGGAGTAAACTTTGCAGCTACCCAACAACCAAACAAGCCGGAGATCGATCAATCAATAAGGTGGACAAACAAAACCTTGAGAAAGTGAGACAATGCGAGGTGGAGAAGTCAAAGAAGAGTTGGACAAGGTGTTGAGCGGGAGAGGTTGAATCCATTGACTTCGATATGGAGCAGGAAAAGCTCGTGGTAGAAGACGAAGTGTTGATTGAAGATGTAGAGTTTCTATGGGAGTTGTGACCACTTTCATTTTTATTTGCCTCGTGAGAGTTTCGCAAGTTTAGCGTAAGAAGTAGTGGCGAATCTCCCAAGTAGAGGTAATGGGGGAGGGACTTCGAAGCGAAAGAGATAGAACATATCATCTCTTACACGCAATTCTATACCGGGCCAGGCCCACCCCGGCCCAATTAAAGATGCGATGTTATTTTTTTAATACATGTGAGGGTGACTGACATAATGAAAACAATCTTTTTTCTTCTTCATGTATCTTCTCTATGTGGATTAGCTGTTACATTTTATTTTGAAAAAAACATGCCAGGTTAGCTTCTAGAAGATTGATTGAAGTCCATTTTCACTGTTGGATCATGTACTATCACTGTCCAGTGAGATTTTTTTTAAAACTATCTCTTGTTTGTGTTGCAAAGGGAACAGTGGCGAATCTACATCATACAGGGAGGGAGCAGCTGCCCCCATAAAAATTACAAATTGAATTTATGTATATAGAAAATGTTAAAAAAATTGCAGCTCGGGTGGTCAAAACTTTCATTTTGCCCCCGTTGGTCTTCTCTTCAAACCTCAATCTAACTTCTATCTGACCCCCTTTAGCGTGCTCTTTTACTTTATTGTGAATTTCCTTTTCTAATTTTTTTTACTCTTCCACCTGTCGTATCAATTTGTTTCATCTTCTCATGTTGCCTTTCGTAGTCCTTTTATTTTTTCTTACATAGTATTTTTTTGTAGGTAAACATAGTAATTTCTTTTCACTCAAACTTTCAATAGTATTGTTTTCTTAACAACTTATTCTATTATTTTTTATTTCATTTTATTTTTAGTGAATTTATCTTATATTTCCTGTCAAACAATTATTTTCTGTTTGTATCAGTTTAACTTAAAGATATAAAATTTTTAAAATATATAAATATTTATATAATAATATTAAATATAATTAATTAATCTATATGTCCCCACTAAAATTATTTTCTAGATCCGCTACTGAAAGGGAATCTTGTAAAGACATTAGCAGAAGCATCTTCTGCAGATGAACACGGCCTTTCGGCTACACACAACATTCTCGGCTTTTTAGGAACTGTAGCTACGACGATTCTCATCACAAAGTATGCCAAAAGACAGCTGGAAGAAGCATTGTTGCCCACGTGACAAGCTCTGAGCTGCTGCTTTTGTCTCTATGCTTTTAACCTGAAACATTATACATTGTCTCGTCTTACATAGTTCAGGTCTGCTGCAGTATGTGAAAGAGGTCTGTTTTTTTTTTCTTGTCTCATTGGTTTTTCGTTTCGTTATTAAATAGATTCTTTAATAAAATAGAAGAAAAATACGGTTAGCCAGTATGAAACAAGGTATGAACAGATCAAATTATTGTCACATGAATGAGAAAAGATTCTTGTTACTTGCAGTGTTATCGGGAAACGTTTAAAATGAGAAAATCTTTCGAATAATTTACTTTTCTTGTATATGTAAAATCGAAATTATTTATAAGAATCTTGTCAGAGAAAATTATAATATATTTGAATGAACTTCAATTATTTCGAACATATTAATTGATGGATAGAATTAGAAGAAGAACTTCAATTATAATATATTTGAATGAACTTCAATAACTGCATCTCTATTGTCATGGGGATCATGTGAGGCCAAAGTAAATGAATATAAACATTATCAAATAATATATTTAGTATAAAGATAGTACATACAAGCAAACGTCACAACATATTTGATTATATGTGCATACGAATCAAGTTTTTCTCTATATTTAGCTAAATTTTCATTTACTTCCTTTGAAAATGTTCAACCAACATCTCCCCAAATAAATGTTATCTTTGTACGCCCAAAAGTAGCTTTGGTCCAAAACCCTAAACCCTTTGAACAAAACTTATTAGATTTTCAAAATTTGTCCTACCCCAAGAACCAAAAAATGATAATTTGTCCTTTTCTTTTACACAAATTTGGGTCTTTGTGTACTCTCCCATTAAACCCTATTAAATGACAAGTTTTGCTTAAAACAAAATGATGGATAACTTATTGAATCCACAGTCAACGTCAAAGCTGTGTCCACATGTACCTCATTTTCATATGAAACTGATTTCAAAATTACTATAAATAATGATCTAAATATATCATTTTGAAAATGTTACTTTAAAAAGGAAAACCTCAATTTCCATGTAAAAGCTTCTATCATCCCCCTCTAGCAATGCAGTAGAGAGTGCTGCATTTGCACAGACAATAAAAAGGAAAAGAAAATTGGGATTTTACAATTTTGATAAGTGTTACTCCCATTTTAAAATAGACGTCTCAAAGGCTATTGTTATCTGTTTATCCTAACATCACTAGAAAATTTCATCTTGTAAATTCAGAAGAGTATCTGTTTATCCTAACATCACTAGAAAATCTGATCTTATAAATTGAGAAGAGTAAGAAAATGAACTTACATTTAAAATTCTATCTCCATTTCATAGATTATTGAAACTAATGTCAATAAATATAGAGTATTTATGTATGTTCTAAAAAAAAAACTGGAAAAGCGCAATTTGGCAGGTCATTAAGCTCACAAAAGAATACAACCGTCAGTGGCAGATACGTAAATACATTCTAACAGCGAAGGGTAATTATCGATCCAGCCGGAATGAGAGTGTCGTCGAAAGCCAAGAAAGCTCGCAGACCCAGAGACGCGCCTCGAAGCATTTTTTTTTTGTTCACTATGAAAAACGGACTTCTCTCATCCGAAAATGACGAGAAGACCCTTACACACTTTCACTCGTAGGGGTAAAATCGTCATATCGGTAGTCTTAATTACAATTCAAAAATTTCGAGTCGTTACAATTCGAGTCGTTACAAAAACCGGAGCGTCCTCCTCGCTTTTGTGCATCGAGTGGGTTTGTACATCACAGAGCCAATACGATGTCGTTTTCCAGAGTTTTGTATAGAAAATTAAAATAAATCTGTTTGTTTTTTTTCCGGTAAACGAAAATCTCTGAAAACAAAGAAATTTGTGCCGTTTTCTTCTTCATTAGCAGACCCGATGAATCAGAGATTTCTGTAGAAAATTAGGGGCTTTGTCTTGCTCAGTTCCGTCAGGTTTTTTCAGAAGACGATCGCTGACTTTTCCTGCGCCTTGTTTACATTTAGAGAGAGAGATAGAGAGTGACTGTGGAGGTTCTGTTTGAGGGAGAGAAAGAGAGAGAATGGAGATGGATGAAGATATGGAAATGGAGCAGATGGTGTTCGAGGTGAGAGAGTTTGATGTGGAGTACGAGTTTGATGCGTCTCGGTGGTACGATTTCACTCGAGCTGAGTCACCGGCGGAGTCTCAGGCCGCCGAGTTCTGGTTTCATTCTGCTCCCTCCTACGCGCCCTCTCGTAAGTATCTTATCTTCGTCATCATCATCATACGCTTTTGAATGTCGCTTTCTGTTGAAAAATCATACATTTTCCTTTGCAATGCAGTACAATGCTGAATGAAAATCGATTAACAATGTGATCACTTTTATGTTAAGGACTCCATTTCTATGTTTTGAAATTTGCTTCTGCTCATGTGTTTTTTTTTGTTGCAATTTCGTTCTTGGTTTCTCTGAATCATACTCTAGCAAGCACTCTTATTTCCGATACCATGAACATGTGAAGGTGATTTTGGTATTTGTATTTTCTCAGCTTTCGTAACAAAATTGTTGCTTGGAGAGGAGATTTCTGGTGATATGACCGAGGCATCCACGAAACCAGAGGAGGAAGGCGTCGCAGCTGATGGTGGTGAGAAGGATAGAGGTATCTATCACCATCCATTTTTGAATAAGACTGGTGGTGAGTTAATGATGTCTGCTTTATCTACCTTTTCAGCTCTTCAATTTTTTTTCCCAGTTGATTATGGTGTGTATGTGTAGAGAGTGGAGACCACAATATATGTTCATAGAATTTTTCAAAAAACATCTTTGTTTTTTTTCTTCAGGGAATGGAATGCGTTTTGAGATATTTTCCTCCAAACAAGGTCATAACTTGAAGAAAGTTCCAAACCAACCCATACGCAAAGGTGATAACTTTATTTGCGATAATAGTCCAATTATTGTTTATGCTTTATGCACTACATTCTTCTTAATTTATCTTGAATTAAAATCAGTTAACGTTTCATCGGCTCCTTTTTGATGTGGTGGTCCATCTTTGGTATTTACTTTTATTGTCTGTGGTCTCACGCTTTTACCAGGGCCAACGGTTAGCAATCACAAGCACAATGATAATAAACCAAAATTCCGAGCTAAGCCTAGCATCAGACCAACTCCAGGGAGCTCAACGCTAATGAAACCTACTGCTAGTCAGTTAGCTAAACAAAATAATGCCAGGTGACGACTGTTTGAGCATGTTCAATCTTTGTATTTTATTATCCCAGCTTCACTCATAAAGTACCTTCTTTTGATGGTATAGAAAATTCCATATGCAAGTCGATCAAATTCATGATAAAGGCTTATGTGGCACATCTGGGACCGAAGTTCAAGCAGCTAAAAGACAGAAGCTTGATGGGGGTCTTCTTCGCAAGGTAGAGGTATTCTAATTGTTAAAACAGCGCATAGTTGCTTCCCTTTAAACAATGTACTAGGTGTACCTGAACTTAGTGGCAATACCATCTTGTTTCAGGTTGCTGGAACAAAGCCCGAGATGAGTTTTGTTCACAAGCTGCCCAAGAAGGTTTGCTTTTATTTCCTTCAATTCTCTTGATCTTACGTATAGACTCTAAAAAGTGTCTGTATATGGTAATATTCAATCATTCTGTTGAAAGTGGAGATGTAAATAATTTCATTATTTGCTTAATGGTTATTGCAGGATATAACTCTTGATAGAAACTCACAACATCCCAAGACAAAGATTACTGTCCCACAGGAGCCTGATTTTGCTACATCGCAGAGGGCACACAGGACACGGTTAGAGCCTAATGTTACTCAAAATTAGTTGTCTAGGAAAGGTCTCGCTCACAGGATGTTTTACTAATGATTATTTCAGGCACAAGAATGATGCGAACTTAGAACAGGACTTAACAGCTGTATATAGATTCAAAGCACGTCCATTCAACCGAAAGGTTTGTATCTGCTAGGGGTGGGCACATCGGTTTAGTTTCGGGTTCGGTTTGGGTTCGGTTTGGTTTGGTTAATTTGGGTTTTATAAAACTCAACCCAATTAACACCAAAGTAGCTTTGGTTTGGGTTTGGTTCGGGTTTAGTTTGGTTCGGTTTAGTTCGGTCTGGTTTAGATTTAGTTCGGTTTGGTTTTGATTTAGTTCGGTTTACTTTATTATGGTGTAGTTTGGTTCGGTATAGTTCGGGCTGGTTATAAAATATGATGGCTAATCAAATTAATGTAAAAAAACTTGTAAGCATTCCAAAATCTATAAACTAAAAGACTATTTGCATCTACTTTTTTGTTTTTATTGATTCTGCTATAACTCTGTTACATAATTTTACTTTTAGACAATGGAAACTGGAGAAGATGAACGAGATAAGACGACTACGATATAGATGCTTATAGTTTTTAGATTTTGTTTTCAGTACAATCTTTAGGTATTAGAATTAGAAAATATATATATATAATAGTATTATTCATTTATTTGAATCATATTTGATTTTTTTTAAGAATATATGGAAGTTAAGAAAATATGGAAAATGAAACTTTAATTAAAATTTACAATATGTTAATACATATATATATATATATATAAAAATATTGGGTTTATCGGTTTGGTTCGGTTTGGTTCGGTTTAAAACCAAACCAAACCGAACCATTCGGGTTGAGTAAAACATGAACCAATTGGGTTATGTAAAGAACACGGTTTGGTTTGGTTCGGTTTAACTTCGGTTGGGTCGGTTCGGTTCGGTTCGGTTCGGGTTTTTTGCCCACCCCTAGTATCTGCTACTAAGAAATGTGTACCGGAAATGATTTCATTGTCGTGCCCCAACTCATGCTCGTTTTGTGATCTCTAGATATTTGATGCTCCCTCATTGCCAATCCGGAAAAAGAGCACTCCGAAACAAACTGAATTTCAAGTAAGTATTAGAAATGAATTCGTATCAGCTGATGTAATGTTTCCACAATAATATGGTGGAAGACTTAGGATTACATTTATTGACTTTCCTTTATAGGAATTCCATTTGAAGACTTCAGAAAGGGCTATGCAACATTCTTCAGCAGTAACAACAAGGTCTAATCGGGGGAATGATGCGTATAAGGTAGCAACAATATTGCTTTATATTAGTTTTATCGCCTGTCCTGTGATCTTAACAAGTCCTTCTCTCATCTAAAACAATTACATCCTTAAAAGTGAAGTTTCTTTTTGACAGGGGCCAGATAAATCTAATATAACTGATGCACTGGACGGTATTAACAAGGAAAGTAGGAGGTATGACCTATAAAATTACATAGAAAATTAAGAAGGATTGCTTTCTTACTTCCAACTTGTGTTTATATAAACTAAAAAGATTAATTATTCTTGCAGACCAAGCGCTATGGATATATCTAAGCATGATGTCTCGGAAGGGAAACATGTTTTCAAAGCTCGTCCTCTGAACAAGAAGGTGTCAACTCTTGAATCTCATCCGCTTGCATTATAGTTCTCACACCTAATATAGGTTTTCACTCCTGTGAAATTAGATACTTTCAAGCAGAGGAGACATGGGGGTTTTCAAAAATAGCAAGCGAGAAACAACAGTTCCTTTGGTATGGTAGTCTTAACAATTATTCTTTGCACTTGATCTTCTGCAAATGGAGTTTCCTGATGAGGATGCAAACTGTTTTTTTGGAATGCAACGCAGGAGTTCAGCTTTAATACAGAAAAGAGAGTTCAACCAGATTTACCAACAGACCTTTTCAGCAAGGTACATCTCATGGTTGAACGTATGATCTTTCTTAAACACATTCTTATTATTTGATCATTCTCATAGTTTCTTGACCCGGTTTTATTAACCTACAGCTCTCCATCAGATCCGAGACCAAACAAAACAATGGATCTCACACAAGGTTTCCACAAGCGAAGGTATAGCTTGTGAACCTCAGTTTCACTTGATTTGTGTCTTTCCATTTCCCAAGTCTAATCATTAAGCTGCAATTTATTCTTGGTATTAAGGGTTTCAAGGAAAATAGAGTGTACTCTTTCCAAGCAGGGAATGAGGTAAGCTCTAAACTTGTTGAAAACAAAATCAGCTTGCAACCACTTACCACCGGTGGTTTCTTAAATTCTTGTATCAATACCCCATCCATTGCAGGTAACAAGAGTGGAATCTGGAAAAACAGTTTCTTCAGCTGGACAACAACATATACAATCTTGTCAAAGCGGAATAATTCCTGAAACAAACCAGCGATGGTCGGCTAATAGGTAAGCTAATGAAGTCAATTACGTTTTATAGCTGTGTGGATTCAGTGTCATGGGCATATATATCATTGCTACAACAAGTGTTAATACCTTATTGTTTTTCTAATTTGGCAGGAGCTTAGGCATTCGCTGATGGTATAGAAACAGCTTTTGTAGCATATGGAATCATCATCACCAACTCCTTTTTACAGCTAGTAGCATAAGGAAAAAAAAAGATATAAAAAAAACAGAATGTAAATCAGAAAAGACTCTCAAGCTCTTAATACAACATGTGGTTCATATTTCTCGGTTTTACTAACATATATATTAATTACACAATCTGTATACATTTACATATCTTCAAATCTTCAGTAAGATGCACACATCAAACGCAGGATAAAGACACAAACACACAAAAGAAAAGAGAGACCGGAACATAGAGTTTTACATACATAGACTCAAACTTGGTCTTTTTTGTCAGTCACCAACTCCTTTTGTTTGTTCCTAAACAACTTATGCTCAATATGTTGAGCAAATGTCCTTGGAGGAAACTTAGCCGGAGTCTCAACACTCACCATCTCTGGCAACGGCTTGAGAACAATCTTATCCTTGGGTGGTTCACAAAACACAGCCCAAGAGATTCTAACCTTCTCCTTATTCACCAACCCACGATGAAGTATACTCTTATACATGCCATTACTAAGAATCTCTAACGTATCTCCAATGTGCATCACAATGGAATCAGGAACACATTTTGCAATGACCCATTTGCCCTCGTAGAAAAGCTGCAGACCCGGAACCATGTTGTGTAGAATGAAGGTCAAAGCGCTTACATCGGTGTGAGCTTCCACGCCAAGTGCTAGCTCAGGCTGAGGGCATTTTGGGTAGTAGTTTATCTTCATTTGTAGAAGAAGCTCTTCTAAACCGCCAACTTCTTTCTCTAGACGGTCAGGCTCTAAGCCTAGACCGATAGAGAGAGCCTTGAAGACCTTTGTTGCTAGCGAACGAAGACACTTTGCGTACTCACTCGTCGCTTCACTACAATCATCCACAAGAAAGGTTATATAACCAAAACAAGAAATGGTTTTGTCTTAACCAAAACAATCAAACCTTACATGTAATCACTTGGTGTCTTAGGCCAAAGTGATAGATCTCTCTTGTCTTCAGGATAGACAAGATGGAAGAAGTAGTCTTCCCATTCTAGTTGTCCACTCGCGTTGTTAGCTAACTTACTTCCATACCCTTGAATCTTCCCTGTGGCTTGATCGTTTGCATACTTTTCCTTCTCCTCCACGGGCAAACCGAAGAACTCTTCTCCTGATCTCTTCACACGCTCCATCAGGTCAACCGGTATGCCATGGTTGATCAGATGCATCACTCCCCAGTCCATAGCCGCCTTCTTGAGCTCCTCTGTGCATTTCTCACGGATCGTTTCATCTTCTGACTCGATGTTTTGTAGATCAATGGTGGGGACTTGAGGACCGTCTTCTTTCTTCTCTTCTTGGAAAACGTCGTTGATGCTCTCCAGCTCTTCTTTTGGACGAATGTATTCTTTTGGGATTGATTTGATTCCGCTCTTTGCTAAACTCTCGACTCTTTCCACTTCAACCATCTTCTCGTCTACTTTTAAAGATGAAAACAGAGGAAAAACAGAGTATTTAGTTTCTGTTTTAGATTTGTTGCAAGTAAATGAAATGTGCAAAGGCTTTCTTATAGCAAAGTATAACTCATTTTTTTAAATTTTTATTAAGAAGAAGAATTAGTTGTTGTATTAAGAAGTGTAGAGCTACCGGTTGTTAGTGATTGTGTGAAGAATAATAGGTAAGTAAGTGACACACTTCATGGTCAACAGAAGATGGTAGTTTGGTTTGACTGATGGTTTCACCATCTTTATAAGATCCAACGGTCAAAAAGTTTGTTTTTCCTTTTAATTCTGAAGAAAGGGGAGTTACCGAGTCCTTGTTTGGTATGGGCTATAAAAACTCATTTAAATAGGCCCAATAGAATAAACCAATCACTATCGACGATGATGGAATTGTGTTCCATTCCGCAAAATCGAACCGAACCAATCTGAACCACAACATCACGTGCAAAATGGAATTGTGTTCAATTCTCGCGTTCGTGTGCACGTGCCTAAATAGTATCTCCACGTGTCGACATATAATTCTTCATCATTTTATTTTCTGACAATTTAAACCAGTCAATTACTAGAACATTTTGACTGGTTTTTATATTATCAGTAAGTATCTTTTTTTTTTTAAACATTTTATCATTCTCTTTTGAAACTTCTGAACCTTTTTTATTAATTCTTACTCTGTTTATAAAATTTATACTGCTAAAAATTTATTAAAATTTTTAAAATATTATTATTGGATTGTATATTGCTAGTCCCTAGCATAAAATTATGTCTATAAGCTAATAAGTTTTACGTTTCTAATTTATTTATTTATTTTGCTAAAAAAAGATTATAAATATTGCGCTTCTAATTTATTAAGGGTGGATATTAAATGCTGACGTGGAAGATCTCTTTCTCAAAGATGAGAAGGGAAAAAAATATCAAAGATCTGCCTAAGAATCCATCTCCACACCTCTCTTATCTTCGAATATCTTCCCTCCAAATTTAAAATTTTAATTATAATAAAAAAAAAAGAAAAATCTGAACAAACCCGAAGCTCACAGTAACTCAACACTCATCTTCAACCATAGGTTCATCTTGACAAAACTTTCCCGGAAAACAGAAGAAAAAAGAATCTCCTTTCTTCTCCCGGTGAAAATGGGTAGCAAGATGTTGTTCAGTTTGACAAGCCCCAGACTGTTCTCCGCCGTTTCTCGCAAACCCACCACTTGTCTCTCTTCTCCTTCTTCTCCCTCATCTTCCAGGACTCAATGGACTCAGGTGAGCCCTGGAAGATCAATCTCCTTGAGAAAAAGATTCTTCTTGTTGCCTGCAAAAGCAACCACGGAGCAATCAGGTCCTCCATCTTATGTCTCAGTTTCAAACTCATTCAAAAGTTGTAGCCTTTAAGTTTCTGAGTTTTAGTCTTCCTTTAAGGTCAAGTTGGAGGAGAAGACGTTGATAGCAACATCATGCCTTATTGTAGCATCAACAAGGCTGAAAAGAAATCAATTGGTGAAATGGAACAAGAGTTTCTCCAAGCCTTGCAAGTAACAGCTACATAAACCATCATCAACCATCTTTCTTTTTTCTAATAAGTAACAAATCTTCAAGAGCCTGAGCATTGTTACTCTCTCTCTTGTAGTCGTTCTATTATGATGGCAAGGCGGTTATGTCAAATGAGGAGTTTGATAACCTTAAAGAGGAGTTGATGTGGGAAGGGAGCAGTGTTGTGATGCTAAGTAATCAACTACAAATAGTCATATCTTTTGTTTTTAGTTTCTTAGTCAGAAAGTCATTGGTTTTATGAAAACGCAGGTTCTGATGAACAAAGGTTCTTGGAAGCTTCGATGGCTTATGTTTCTGGAAATCCAATCCTCAATGATGAAGAATTTGACAAGCTCAAACTGAAACTAAAGGTTCCATTGCCTTATATGCTTCACTCAAAATAGATATATTATTCCTTTTCAAAAAAAATAAAGATAGATATATTGTTTCTACTAAGCTTGAGTTTTATGAATGTTTCTGTTTCTATAGATTGATGGTAGTGAGATTGTATGTGAGGGTCCGAGATGCAGTCTCCGTAGTAAAAAGGTAAAAGATAACATAAGATTCATTTGCTTTGGTTATGTATATATATATTTACAGTCTTGTTAATTTTTTTCAATTCAGGTGTATAGTGATCTCGCCGTAGACTATTTCAAAATGTTCTTGCTAAATGTTCCAGCAACCGTTGTTGCTCTAGGATTGTGAGTCTCTGTAACAATCTCTCTTCTTCTCTTTCGAACATTTAAAATTATCTAAACCCTCCCAGGTTTTTGTCTTTGCTAACATGTTTTCTTTCCATTTGTGTGTACTTCCAGGTTTTTCTTCCTAGACGACATTACAGGTTTTGAGATCACATACATCTTGGAGCTCTCAGAACCATACAGTTTTATATTCACGTGGTTCGCTGCCGTTCCTTTGATTGTATATTTGGCTCTAGCAATCACCAAACTGATCATCAAAGACTTCTTGATCTTGAAGGTAAAAAGACCATGACTCAAAGTTTGCATAAGAAAGTGTCCTTGACGAATGTTCTCGTTTCTTTATGTTTTTGTTTGGCAGGGTCCTTGTCCGAATTGTGGAACGGAGAATACTTCCTTCTTTGGAACAATTCTGTCCATCTCTAGTGGTGGCAAAACTAACTCTGTCAAATGCACCAAGTAAGATTGTAGCATTAGACATTTGGTTAAAAAAATTTCACATATATCACAGTATCTGAATCTTTGATCAACCTTGAGTTGTTTTAGCTGTGGAACCGCGATGGAGTATGACTCGGGTTCTCGGTTGATCACATTGCCAGAAGGAAGCCAAGCTTGAACCATTTGAGGTACAATGCACATCTTCATATATACATAGTAATTATACTTAGTTACTTTAAATTCACATGCAACTGCGAGATAGTAAAATTTTGATTTATTCTGTTACAACAAGATAAGATGGAAAAAAGAAGAATGGGTTTTGTCAGAGGCAAACTAGATATGATGCTGTATACTTAAAGATCTTGCATGTTCTTTCACATGCTTTCTGATATGTAAGTATTGTGTATGCAATAAGGGAAATATTTTATGAATATTTCTTCACCAAACCTTCATAGGTAATATGATAGTTAATTCAAACTGATACATAACAAAACTTTCATTTAGTTTGGTTTTATTTATTCTGTCTGAATCAAATTTTAACTTATAAAATTATAAATTAGGTTTTAATCTGTTTTTTTCTTACTTTTAAAACGTACAACATGAGTAAAAGAAATTAATAGAAAAGTCTTATTATTGTTGTTAAAGTTTTGATTTCAACTCCAACTTAAAAATGATTATATAAGAAAAAAGTTGCACATGATGTAGGCGGTTCACCTTCAAAATGTAAGGTGCATTTTACTTTCTGCCGCTGTTGATTTTCTTGTGATAAAAATTTGAGAGTATATTTTGTTCTTTGTACTTGCTCTACCACAAACAAGAACAATGACAACAAACAAAAAAAAAAAAAAGAAAACCATATGACAAACAGTTTAATCCGATCTTGCAGATCATTAAATCTGCCTTAGATAAAACTGTTTTCCGGTAAAACGAGACACTGGATAGATTACAAACATGTTCATGCCTAGAATATTCGAAATACCCTTAATTATAACCTTCAATTTTAATTCT
Source organism: Brassica nigra (assembly GCA_016432835.1). Taxonomy (NCBI): domain Eukaryota; kingdom Viridiplantae; phylum Streptophyta; class Magnoliopsida; order Brassicales; family Brassicaceae; genus Brassica; species Brassica nigra. Next base: position 4,570,137 of record CM028247.1, on the reverse strand, counting down.
TCTCCACTCACTGCCACTCCCGGGGGAAAAACATGGTTTATAAGATTTAACCGGTAAGATAGATTAGCGTGATTAGTGCATAGTGTGAATTTGAATGTAAAAAAGTTCAAATTTGCGTAAAATAAAGATTGATTGATAACAGAGAACTAAAGTCAAGAACACACATAATAAAAGGACAGACAAAAACCATTACACAAAAGAGGAAAAGTCACACGAATATTAGCACGCCAATGTCTCTCTTCTTTTTTGCCTTGTATGAAATAGTTTACTATATATATATTATTTTGGTTAGGACACAACACAAGAGTAATCATGATCATCATCTTCCCATGCTTCTATCATCATTCAACCAATTTTCTCCTCCAATACTACACCGATCATATGCTTTTCTGTTGTTACGAAAAAATCATTTAAACCTATACGTTAGAACGGTCATATACTACTTTAATAGCTATCATATGTTTTTCTGTATAAAGGTAAAAGAGAACTCTGACTAATGAAGTGTAAGTGTTTATAATGTTTCTCCACAAAACACACATCCCCACCAAGTCAAACATTTCTTTTCTCTTTACTCTTCTTCCCTTACTCTGTAAACCCCAAGATCTCTTGATCCTCTCATGGATTCATTCTCCATAATCATCATCATTCTCTTCACACTTCTCTTATCATTCCACCATTTTAACTCTCAATCAGTCCAAGCTACACATCTTTTAGATCTCATGATCAGAGACTACACCATTAGAAACTTTAAGCTTAATCTCAACACAGGCACCATACAGAAAATCCATCTCCCTTCTAATTTCTCCAGTATAGATATCGACACGGTTAAGTTAAGGTGCGGGAGTTTGAGACGGTACGGTTCAAGAATCGGCGAGTTTCACATCGGCGCTGGCGTCACGGTGGAGCCATGCCCGGAGAGAGTCATGCTGGTCAGACAAAACCTCGGTTCGAATTGGTCTTCAATCTACTCTACCGGTTATAACCTAACCGGTTACAATTACCAGCTCGCATCACCGGTTCTTGGGCTATTGGCTTACAACGCTAACCCGGACGGTGTGGCCACGAACCCTTACGAGGTTAACGTTGTTGGTACCGATCAAAACCCAATCTTGATCGATTTCTTGAAGATCACGTCAAGTGATAACCCTAAGACGACGAAGAAGAACTCGTCAGTCTTCTGTGCGTGTTTCACAAGCAACGGGAGCACAACGTTTAATGATCAAGTTTCACCTTATGTTTGTAAAGGAACAAGACAAGGGCATTACGCTCTAGTGGTGAAGACAGAGGGTGGAGGGAAAGATGATGACAGTGGTGGTGGTGGTGGGATGGTGACGCCATCGACGGAGGTGAATGGAGGCAGCGGAGGAGGAAAGTTGAGCCGGTGGAAAGTGGCGGTGGGGAGTGTGATTGGGTCGGGGATTGGAGCGATTCTGTTAGGGTTGTTGGTGGTGGCGATGCTGGTGAAGGGGAAGAAGAAAGCGGAGAGGGAAGAAATGGAGAGAAGAGCTTATGAGGAAGAAGCTCTTCAGGTTTCAATGGTGGGTCATGTTAGGGCTCCTACTGCTTCCGGAACTAGAACTCTTCCTGTAATGTCCCATGATAGGTACAAAAACACTCATTTGAATCATCATCGATAAAAAAAAGAAATTAACTGTTTTCTGATATTCCATAGAATTTTGTGTTAATTGAGGTTCTTAATATAATTTTTTTTACATAATTACTTTGAAAGGAATCCAAAGTGAAATTCCACATTTTGTTTATAAACCGCTAGAATCTTTTTTTTTCCCCCTCTGGAAAAAGTGAAAACTTTTACAGAATGGAACATTTTCTCTTTTAATGGTACTATATATATGTTTTTCTAAGTTGGTATATATATACATATATGTTACGATCAATAATATTATGAAAATTTAAATTTCAGATAGTCCCCCCCCCCAACTCTCACACTATAAGATTTGATTATTTTCATTTGTTATCCTATATTAAATTTTTAATTTCATGAAAAAGATATTCCCATTCTTCACATATCAACAAGGGACATGTCCTTAAGCTGGAGGTTTAGCTAACGTGAATGCTATTTCACCAGACATCGTAATTACTTGGATTTTCTTTTCTTTTCTTTTCCATTTTGTTTTGTTTTAATTTGTTTGATTCCTTTTAAGAAAAAAAGTATACAATTAATTTTTTTGTAAAAGTTATACAAATATTTTCTCCTTCATTGCTACAACTGTCTCTTAATTTAATGATGTACTATATAGAAAACAAACCACCTAACTGGCTAACTCCGAACGTGAGACGTTAAAACAAAACATCTACTCACTTCTTCATTACCATTCTGCAACTTGTTAATATTCATCATTTATTTTAGCAAGATGATGGTTTACTTTTTATAACCTTTTTCAATTTTGATTTATTAATTAATATATAGCTTAAATCAATTTCCCACGACAGTAAATAAGTTTAGTTTTTTATCCGATTGATTTTTTAAGTATGTCTAAGATTTAAGTTTTGTTTTTGAAAAAAAAAAAGGTTTTGCTTTTGGTTTGTTTGGTTCTCAATAAATTTGGTAATGGAAAAAATCAATAAAATAAAATTCATTTAAAAAATTTTCTCTAGCTTGAGAGTTGGCGTAGATCTATGAGATTATCTAAAGATCTGCCATCTAAGATTTAACTCAGATACAGAAAATGGGTGAAAGTAGGGTTAAAAATCAATAAATATTTAGGCAAGATCTATATGGGCCTAGCTAAAAGCCCATCAAAACTTGACAGTTGTAAAAAAAAAAGCATGACGTAACCAACCCAAAACAACACCTGATCAACCTCTTAATTCCGCATCAAGTCACATGTCGTTTTCCGTTTCCCTTAGATTTCCCGGGAAAAGGAAATAAATAAATAAAAAAAGTAAAAAAAAATCAATAAAAAGACAGAAAGAGAGGTTTATGTGTCAACCCCTTAAGTTAAATCTGAAGAAGAAGAAAAGAAACAAGTCAAAAACACTCGATGGAAGATCCTACCGCAAGCAATGTGACTCCTCCGTCGATGAACACTCCGATCATCTCACTCGAGTCACGAATCAACCGTCTGATCAATGCCGACCAATCTCCATCGCCATCACGGTCCATATACTCCGATAGATTCATACCGAGTAGATCCGGATCCAATTACGCGCTCTTCGATCTCGTTAGAGACGGGAGAGAAGACGGAGCCGGCTCTTACGCGACTCTGTTGCGCGAGGCGATGTTCGGTCCCGAGACGCCGGAGAAGAGAGACATCACCGGGTTCTCTACGTCGCGGAATATATTTCGGTTCAAGACGGAGACGAATCGGTGTTTGGATTCGTTCTCGCCGTTTGTGTCTGATGATGATGGGCCTGGTGTTAGTCAGAGTCCGATCAAGAAATTGAGGAAGGTGTCGCGATCGCCCTCTAAGGTTGGTGTCTTTCTTTTTTTTTCTTTTTACTTTATGTGTGGCGATCGTGCATTGTCGTCGGATTGATGTAGATTGTCGAATTTATTACAACCGATCGAGATCATGTGTTGTGTTTTTTTTTCTTTTTTAATAATTATTATTAAGTTAGATGTGCATTGATTGTTTCTTTGACGAGTTGTTGTGTAATGTCTCTGGATATTTGAGTTTGGAGACTTTAGATTCTCGATCTCGTTGACTTTTGTTGTTAGATTTTAGTTGATGTGATGAGTCTTGAGGTTAGGTTGATCTTAGATCAAAGTATTATTGAAGAATGTTTTGTTGTTTACTGTTCTTTCTATAGCTCTTAAGTGTGTGGTTACTGATGTTGTCATGGTTGATTGGATTTTGGATATTTGTTTGTGGGCAATGTCAGGTACTAGATGCACCGGACTTGCAAGATGATTTTTATTTGAATCTGGTGGATTGGTCAGCGCAGAATGTTCTTGCGGTGGGACTAGGGAACTGCGTGTATTTGTGGAACGCTTGTAGCAGCAAGGTCAGTGTCCTTTCTCTTCTCACATTCAAATATTCTAAGAAGGCTTGTTTTAATGTTGATTACTTCCTTGAATTTCAACAGGTAACTAAATTATGTGATCTCGGAGCTGATGATAGTGTTTGCTCTGTGGGTTGGGCGTTTCGTGGAACTCATCTGGCTGTTGGAACTAGCACCGGGAAAGTACAGGTTAGATCTTGTTTAATTTTTGTTCATGTCCATTGCTCTACCTCTTTGGCCTTTGTGTGTAACTTAGAATCTTAAGTTACAGCATTAAATTTTGTTTTTAATTGTAAAAGATAGTTCATGCCATATATGGAATCTTGATCATTAGTGGCACAATATCAATGGGGGTATTACAAATATTTTTATTTTATTTGATAAGATATGCTCGATTAATGACCTATCAATGGTTTGTAGGTATTTAAAACTTTGGCAGATAGAATTTTAGGAATTTATGATGTTTTTTTTGGAATTTATTCATTTTAATTGCGTGTTCTGATAGATATGGGATGCGTCGCGGTGCAAGAGAACAAGAACAATGGAAGGACACAGTCTAAGAGTTGGAGCACTGGCATGGAGCTCATCTGTTCTTTCATCTGGTAGCAGAGACGAGAGTATTCTTCAGATAGACATACGTTGTAAAGAAGATCATGTCAGTAAACTGACTGGTCACAAATCCGAGGTATGCGGACTCAAGTGGTCTCACGATAACAGAGAGTTAGCATCTGGTGGAAACGATCGGGTGTGTACCAACTACTATATTCCAAATTTTCGGTTACATTATTAGTCTTCTTTTCAGCATGTGCTAAAATGGTTTAATAAATGTTTTTATGCAGCTTTTTGTATGGAACCAACATTCAACACAACCGGTTTTGAAATTTAGTGAACACACAGCAGCGGTTAAAGCCATAGCTTGGTCACCTCATGTTCACGGTCTTCTTGCTTCTGGTGGTGGGACTGCTGATAGATGCATACGCTTTTGGAATACAACCAAAAATACTCATTTAAGTTCCATAGATACTTGCAGTCAGGTAAATTTCCTTACCTTGACATGACTTCACAAAACACAACCAACGGTTAGTAACCTTCTTTGGTCTTGCATAACATGTGACAGGTATGCAATCTAGCTTGGTCAAAGAACGTAAACGAGCTAGTTAGCACGCACGGATACTCCCAAAACCAAATCATAGTCTGGAAATACCCAACCATGTCCAAAGTAACAAATCTCTCTGACCTTTGTCTTTGTATATTACTCTGCATCATTAAGGATATGTGATTAACTTAACCGTCTCTTTTGGGTTCAGATTGCAACTCTAACGGGTCACACATACCGTGTTCTGTACCTAGCGGTCTCACCAGATGGACAGACGATTGTAACCGGAGCAGGAGATGAAACCTTAAGGTTCTGGAATGTCTTCCCATCCCCTAAATCTCAGGTAAAATAATCAATCAGTTTATCTACTTTTGTAACTAATTATTGCTAGTTTCAGAGGAAATAATTCGATATTTTTCCGTTCCTCACGCAGAACACGGATAGTGAAATCGGGTCGACATTCTTTGGTAGAACAACAATACGGTGAAACTAAAGATATTCTAAAATACACGAAGACAGATCATACATGTCTCTTTCAGTTTCTTCAACAGAAGTCAGCAGCCTCTGAGTTGGTCTTCTCAACCAACGTTTTTCACACGGATGCAAAAGAGATCTTAACCCTTTTTGATATAATACCACCATCTTGGTTTTGTCACAAAATTTTTCAAATTGTATATCTTTATTCAAATTTTTCTTTCATACGTCATCATATATAAAATTTTGTTGCAGTTTAGTTACGAACACACCATTTTTTATAATGAGTCCATTAATAATAAATGCAATAATTCGTTGCCCTACTCTCTCTATATATAGATTACTGCTCTCTTGCCCAATATGCATGCATATCATGGACATAGACAAGTGATATTTTTTTAAATTGAAATCTTTATAATTTCCAAATTTCAGGACCAGTTCTGGTTCTACGAATATGGTTGTAAATTACAGGTAGACACAATTAGACGAATGGGGTCGGATATACAAAGTCATCTTTGTTTGGTTTGACAACCAAGAAGAAGATTGTGAGGAAAGATATCAAATAGATCCAAGAAAATGATTTGGAATCATTAGAAGCAAGGAGTGGCCGGTACGCTTTGTATCGTAGACCGAGCAGCACAAGTCTTCTGCCGTCACTACCAATCTCTTTACCTTCACGTTTCTCCTTTGGTTTCACGTGTATACATCGGTGTTTCACGTCCTACTAGCATACGACTATTCTTATATTAACATTACTTTAGTGATGATGATTCCTATAAATGGTAATACCATTTCCTTTACGTATACTTCTTTTGACTTCATTAGATTTTTTTTGATATTTGTGAATGAGATATACTTCTGTGATGGGTCAAAGACTCAAGTGCAGAGACATAATATTAAACATTTATAACTTAATTTAGTAACTATTAAACACCTACAAACAATCATTATCTTCCTATACCACATTTTGTACACCAAACCAGACCAAACCAATATTAGATCTACACTTGTATATTAGATGATACACTAGAGTTTCTCTGGCTTAGGAGTAGACATTCCCTCGGCCTGAGTCCCAGAGTAGCCAGTAACATCTTCGTTACTAAGACTATGAGACCACGGAATCGAGCTAACCGGTGGGAAACAACAACTGCACTCATCCTTGCACTGCATCTCAGGAAGAGTTTGAGTCCTTTTACCGTCATGGGAAGTAGCTTCCCAGAGCGGACCCCAACACTCGACTCTGTTGAACTCATCAACATTGGAATGGAAATAAACCCAAACAAGAGCTTCTTGCAACTCTGGATAGTTGTTCAACAAGTTGCCATCTCCATGAACAATAGCCTTCAACACCTGACACAAATATCAAAACAATCAACATTTGTCTTGCATGAAACCGAGAAACAAAATAAATATTATTTAACTTACAACAGGTAATTCTTTAGAAAAGATGTAGTATCTAAACTTTGGGAAGAGATCCAAGAGGAAATGGCCACCGCTAATGTGGCAGTGGACGTGAAGCGACATGTTCCCTTTCACTTTCTTCCATTCTGCTACCACTTCATCTCTGTATATCCTATTTGCCCATCCTTGCAACTATATACAACATATAAATATACATCAGCCTCTAAATTTTCTAAAACCGTTAGAGCCTGAAACTAAACACTTTCAGTTCTTTTTCAATGGCACTCGGAAACGTGTAGACACGTACCTGAGAGTTGTTAATGGAGTGAGAAATGGCTAAGGTTAGTTTAGCTGTGATGTCACTGTGGGTGAGAGTGTAAGTCCTTGGGAGCGTTGGTGGATGCTTCTTCTCATCAACGCCTAGAAACAACACTTTCAACTTGGATGATTCGAAGATAGCCGGTCCAAACAATCTTGCCATCTGCAAGCATATCCAAAAAACCCCTTCAAGATATGATCTTTACTTTGTTCTATGAATAATTAAAAAAAAAAAAAAGAAACAGTTTCACGGGGATCAGCTACATAACACTGAAATTTCAAGAAATAAACCAACTAAAGAGACAAAAGAATGATTAAAAGAAGGCTTACAGGAACAGTGGATTGGTTCTTCCTCTTGGATCTTGTATTGGAGACAATGAATGAGTTGGTACTATTACTCCGTTTGTCTGAATAGGCGGGTTTCAGCTTTGTTGGTAACAACATGTTCGCAGACAAACTACACATCTCTCTCGAACCAAATCAAGCTTCAATTTTTTTTTTTTTTCAGAATTACTTCACAAAGATGAATACAGAGAGACTCTTTAGCGAGGCTTGGAAACCAAATAGATCTCACACGATTTCTAGCGTGTTCGTAATCGAAAGGTTGAGGCTTTATGGAAACCCAGATCTTCGTTTGCTTGAAGCTTTAGCTTCCTGGAATTTAGGGCTCTGATGATGATGATGCGTAGTGGGTTGGTTCTTGTTGTGTGTTTAAATGGTGTTGCTTCACGTTTTCACACTTGCTTGCCCAAATCTACAGAAGACTCTTTTTTTTTTGCTGAGCATCTCACAGAGTGCCACGTGTCCTAAAAATCTTTGCATGAGCTGCCCATGTGGCGTAATGGTGGGGCTAAACAAGTGTCAGCTGTATCTTTTGGATTACTTAGCCATCATCTAGCTAGCTCATTGCGACACAAAATAAAAGAGACACAGATTCGGCTCTCACCGAACCTTGATCACGAACTTGTTGAGCCGAACCTAATTCATTCCGGTTTAATCTAATTTAACTGGTTTGGAATTTTAGATGTCAAAATGAATAATCTCTCACCATCAAGTTCTTGGTAAGTCGAAATGCAATGTTGACAAAAAAAAAGTATGAGATAAATCAGAAGTGCATTGCAATGTGAACAATCCTCGATCTTGGCCTAGAAGAAGTTGTTTTTAGCAATGACATTAGAAGGCATAGAAAAGAGGAGAAGGAGAAGCAGACGGTTAATGCTGTTTGGTCTAAAGATCATTCGTCTGAGCGCTCTTGTTGCAGTTGTGCAGAGACAAGAACTTAACACTTACTTTTGTGTAGAAGGAAAAAACAGAGAATGGTCGAAGAAGAAAATCTTGTTTAACACTCACTGTTTTGGAGAATATACATTTGTATTTTTTTTTTCATATGATCAGAAATGTTTTATATATTGGTCCAAGTGATTAATTAATGACTTAGGTGCTGAACCAGAGGCTTGCTGAACTGTGTATATAACCGAAACTCGTTTATTTATGAAAACCAAAGACACTAACACATTAGTTCAGTAATCTTCTTAAGTTAGTGCTTCTCTAACTGTCTTTTCTTCAATGGTTTCTTAACGTAATTTAAAGAATCATTACATTTGCATAATTCAACATTAGTGACTTGTTTTTAGACTTATCGTGTTTGTGACCGTAGTTGCAGGTTTGGGAGGATCACTGTTATCAGTTTGACGAATTCAAACATTAAATATACTGGTAAGAAACGGACAGATGCGTTAGAGAGAGAAAAAATGAAGCAGAGGAGTTTGTTTTCAATCCTCTGTTTTGTCCTCGTAAGTTTTGGTGTTGATTCTGTTTCAGCACAAACATGTAGTGACAACGGGTATTTCAGGCCCAACGGTACGTACGACGCAAACCGCCGTCTCATCCTCTCTTCTCTTCCTTCCAACGTCACAGCTCAAGAGGGTTATCCTTGCTTGTTGTAGGACTTATTCTTTGGCCGAGGAGAAAACCATTCCACATAACTGAGAATGAATGTTAGTTGCTTGTGTGTTTAGCTCTTATCGTTTCCTTTAGCCAAGAGAATGGCAGATGAACCATAACTAAAATGCACCCTTTCTTTGCAGCTGGTACTGATATTTCAGCTGCACAGTCATCGCAATATGATTTTAAGACAATTGAAGTTGCAACAAACAAGTTTTCGAGAAATAATAAGCTCGGTGAAGGTGGATTCGGTGAAGTTTACAAGGTAAGGAGATCTCTGTTTTCCATATTTTCTAATGTTATTATACGTTATGAACTAAGTAACTATGTTTGGTTCTTTCATTGTTGTTGTTCGGACAGTTTATGCACTGTTGTTTACCTAAACTTGAGATTTACAATTTTACCCCTTTTTATTTTATTTTAAGCAACAGTCGCTGGTATAAGTTCACGTCTATTGTCGGATCTTCGTTACCGACGTTTTCTTCCAGTAGCCACCGTATTCTCTCACCCGTCAGCTTCTCCTTCACCGGCGTTTTTGATCTCAAAGTATCTCTGCTGTAAAGGTAAGGTTTAACATTTAATAGATAAAGCCTTTAACATATACTGCAGATAAGTTGTTCGACGAAATGTCTGAATGAGCTTTTGAAATGTGGAATATGTCGATTTTGGGTAGACATACATGTTTTTTGGAACTCAATAAGATATCTTTGTGCTGTGACTACTTTGTTCCAACTCTTAACAAATATCAATTTAACCAAGAAACTCTGTTTTTTTTGTCTTCATATGTCATGACAATACAAATCGTTCCCTTTTTGAATTATCTTGTTGCCCTTTTAAATCAGGTGAATCTTGCACAGCATTTGTGATGAACAAGACTCTGGTTTCTCCTTGTAGTGTTGTTGTATGTACTGTGCCTCCTCTTTTTTTATTTTCTTCGTTGACCATTCAATCCATGTGACCCAGTTTATATTTTATTTTAAGCATCTCGTTGTCCATGTGCGTCTGGACTAATTATTTATTCCTTTTGTGTAGGGATTTGGATCTCAGAAATTGAAGTTTGACAAATCTTGTAAGAAAGTGAAGCCTAGAGCTGTAAGAATGGAACAACTCACAATCACTCAGCCTGATGATTGGCATCTTCATCTCCGTGACGGCGATCTTCTTCATGCTGTTGCTCCCCACAGGTGAGGTCATATAACTCTCTGCAATTTTACTTGTATATCAATGGAGTGGTTGTGTGTGTGTGTCTTTTCACATCTCTGCTGGTGTTTCCCATTTCTGTTCTATATATAAATTCCTCAATTTCCTTTGATGCTTGTGTTTTGTCTGATGGAAAAATGGCTTGTGTACATGTGTGTAGTGCGAGTCATTTTAGGAGAGCGATTGTGATGCCGAATCTGAAGCCCCCTGTGACCTCCACTGCAGCTGCTATTACTTACCGTGAATCTATCATGAAAGCTTTGCCGGCTGAGAGCAGCTTTGATCCACTAATGACACTTTATTTGACTGACAAAACCCATCCTGATGAGATCAAGCTTGCCAGTAAGTACTTGTCCCTTTGTTTCTTCATCATGTCGCAAGTAGTTAGATACATTTTTCATCTTTCAAATAGGGGTTGACTTGCGGAAGTTCAGTTTATAGATTATTAAATAATATAATCTTGTTTTTAGGGGAAAGTGGTGTGGTTTATGCGGTGAAGCTGTACCCTGCGGGTGCCACAACTAACTCTCAAGATGGTGTCACAGACCTCTTTGGAAAATGCTTGCCAGTACTAGAAGAGATGGTCAAACAAAACATGCCTCTTCTGGTAAATGAGAGTCATACATCACATTAGACTAATAGAGTAGTTGTCTTTTAGATCTTCTAAGGAATGTTTTATGGTTAGGTTCATGGAGAGGTCACAGATCCGAGTATTGATGTGTTTGACCGCGAGAAAATCTTCATTGAGACAGTTCTGAAGCCTCTAATCCAACGCCTTCCACAGCTGAAAGTAGTGATGGAACACATCACTACCATGGATGCTGTGAACTTCGTTGAATCTTGCAAAGAAGGTTTTGTAACTATCTTCAATTCCATTGTTATTTCTTGTTTTTTTTTTTGTTAATGTACCAGGCTCATACCCTTTTTGCTGGCTTATAGGGTTTGTGGGTGCAACAGTCACACCACAACATCTCCTTCTCAACAGGAACGCTCTTTTCCAAGGTGGATTACAACCGCACAACTACTGCCTTCCCGTTCTCAAAAGAGAGATACACCGTATGTTCTTCACTCCCCTCTGGATCATCCAGATTCCATTTTCTATATCTACTTTCTGAAGATCACTGTGCTTTTACTTCATATCCACAGGAGAAGCCATTGTTAAAGCTGTAACTAGTGGAAGCAAGAAGTTCTTCCTAGGCACAGATAGTGCTCCACATGAACGGAGAAGAAAAGAGTCATCATGTGGGTGTGCTGGTATCTACAGCGCTCCTGTTGCCTTGTCTCTATACGCCAAGGTCTTTGATGAGGTAAACTTCGTAACTTCGAACGGTTTACTTTTCCCGGTTTGGAATTTTCCTTATGTTCATATCTTTTACCTCAGGCGGGTGCGATTGACAAGTTGGAAGCTTTCACAAGCTTCAATGGACCTGATTTCTATGGCCTCCCGAGAAACTCTTCAAAGATTACACTGAAGAAAGCTCCTTTGAAGGTTCCTGAGGCTTTCTCCTTCTCATTTGGAGAGATCATTCCAATGTTTGCTGGAGAAACTCTTCAGTGGCAACCATCTTCCGAATAATGTGTGGTTTGGAGTTGTCTAAACATTTCTCCCAATTTGGAGTTCCTGATGTATCTTTTGAATTGGATTTTGCTATGGCTGAGTTATGCTCTGCATTTTTTTTTTGGAAGGAATAAAAGCAAGATACTGATAAAGAATATTTGTTTTGTGTGTTGAATTTGTTTTTTTTTCCTCCGGTGAATCTAAATGGCAGTACATTCCTCAATCAGAGTGTGCAATGATGCCTTCTCTCTCCGACCAAGATGTCCCATTCTTATAAACGCTTGGCAAAAGTATAATAGTAATTTTGCTTCGTTATAACTATGATTATGATTTATATATAGATTGTTGTTGTTTTATACTGTAAACAGTATTATTTAAAAAAATATAAACAAAATACTTAAACATGTACTAAACAGTACAGTATTATTTTTTAAAAAATATAAACAAAATACTTAAACATGTACTAAACTTTTAATACACAAGTTTAAGAACTGGTCGGGGAGAGAGAAGGCTCAACTTTTGAGGCTCAACTCATCGAATAAGAACAAACTACTACACTATGTTTAAGAACTTATTGGCACCCAAATTTTTGGACGAAAATATATAAAACATATATAGCATTCTTTTGAAGTTGTGAGGCTTAACTTCATCTTCTTTAAGGAGGGAGTTTCTTGGATTGTCTTGGCTCAGGAGGTCCAATGAACAAACCAGTCTCCACTTCCATATTGTCATTGCTATCCGTGTTCACATCTGCTGATGATAAGGTTGATGATGGTGATGCTACTACTATTGCTCCCATTCCACGCCACTTTTATTTACACAATTCACCAAAACTCTTGAGTCAGAAACCATTACATTTCATGGTTAAAGTAACATTTGACGGCTGGAGAAAAAAATATTGCGTACCTTCTCCTTCAGTTCTTTATTTTCCTTAATGAGATTCCTCTCCTGAGATTTTGACAAGGAACATAAAAGTTTTCTTACTTGAAGTATTGAAAATATGATTATTTATAGTTGAATATATGTACACACACATTAGCAAAAAAAAGTAAAAGGTGAATTTTGTTTTACCTCTTCCTTCAGCTTCTCAATTTCTTCACGGAGTAATTGGTACTGAAAATAATTGAGTTTACAAATAGATGTAAGCAAAAATTTAGATGGTAATTAAAACATACTTTAAAGAGTAGATAGACCTTCGCATGTACATTCTAATGAATCTTAAGTTAAGCCATATACGATATATCGACACTATATGTAGTGGCGTTACTCTTTATAATATCATTAGTGGAAACCATGCAAATCATGCACTTTAACAGCAACCATATACTAATGCATGGAATGCCACCGGCCACGGTTATAGGGGGTTAAGTTTAGGTAGCATGTTACATGTTTAACAGAACGACACGTATTGTTCTATATAACTTTTTTGCATAGTAATAAAAAATGTTGAAACAAATTGAATTTTGATTTAATGTGTAAATGAAAATGCAAACACATAAACATATAACTTCTATCCTATTACGAAAACATAAAAATATAGTATGTTATCTACACAGAATATATATCTTAATCTCATTAAAACGATGATATTTGGAAAAATATATCCTAATTTCATTTATCGAAGGAAATGATAAGTGGTGTGCGTATGAGAACATATATTTTAAATTTTGACATTAAATGAATATCAAGTGTGCAACTATGCCGTGTTTATGTAAAAAAAGAGTACATTAGTGTTAAGAAAAAAAAGAGAGTACCTTCTTAGCTCTTATCCTGCTCAAGCCTCGCTCCAACTGATTCTCTAACTGTTGCAGCTCCTCGATAGAACAAGCATCAATACCTTTCCCAAGCAATTTTCTGCAATTAATAAACAGTCTCGTGATGTTAGAGTTTCTACTTCATATATATACGTAATTTTCTCAGACGATTTATGAATTACAAACCGCTTAGATATCTCTAGCTGCTCAATCTTTTTTGTCAAACCAAATGTTTCGTCTCTTGCTTGCTGCAAAATAAGTAGTATAGTATTATAGTCGGTGAAACTAGGTGAAACGTATAAAACACAAATATTTTTTAAGTAAAAAGTTATTCATCCACAATATGTAAACCCTTAAATATGAAAGATGATGTGTTTAAGTCATAACTAAAAACAAAGATTGAGAAAGAGGTTTGATTACCTGAGAATTATCATCTCTCGTGTGGTTAATCCCAGTTTCTTTGACGCGTTTCTGATATCGTTCTATTGTTTTTGCTATGCTAAAAATAGTCAAATGCAAATCAAAGAAACGCAAATGTGGAGTGAAAATGTAAGCCTTTTCACTTTAATTGCCAACAGGCAAAAATACTATGCTATACGTTATTATATTAAAATTCTAAAACTAAAAGATGTGAATGGAAGGAACAAGAAAATATTAGTCCGAATATATATGTAATTGATCACTTTTTTCTATTGTAACTAAACCATCATGACATTGTTGATAACATAGAAGAGATAATAATGTAGATGGTAATGGATGTGATTAAATTAAGTAAGCGGCAACGATGTGACTTATTAGTATTACTGCAAAAAATTGTAGTTTTTCGTACGCTTTTTTTTTCAAATATCTTCAAAGATTAATTCATTTTGTATCCTCACAAATGGATATATGAATATTAAACGAGCTAAATAATAATAATGCAGAACTTTATGAGAACAGATTTCTATATAATTTACACCCCAAAAAATGACCCCTATATTAAAGAACTTTATTAGATAATTAAGATGTCCACATAGATATATATAGAACATGACAAGGGGGAAAATCACTAGATTCATGTGGATCAAGTGACAAAATTATAAATCATCATTTTAAGAAACATTCGTACAGTGGATTGAATGAAAAAAATAATTTAAGATGTTATTGTTATTAGTTAGATATTTTCTTAATTTCTTTGAAATTATTTCACCACGCTAGTTTTTCTACATAGATGTGAAAAAGAAAAACAAAGAAATCATGTAAATAATGCTTAACTGCATTGTTCCCAAAATATTAGAATGTGATCTCATCTTTCAAGGATTATATTTTATATACTGCTTGCTTAGCTTCCGTTCCTAACGATGAATTTTCTACACTTTTACGTTTATTAAATATATGATAAATATTTGTAACTAAATTTATTAATTATATATTTACTATAAAATTTCTAATAATTATCAAAAAATCTAAAAAATCTATCGTTCAAAAACGGAAGGAATATATATATGACTAATGTACTTGACCATTTTTGTTTCCATAACACAAATTTCTAAAACAAAATATTCTTATCTGGTTAATTACTGAAACCAGAATGTTTGTTTCTGTTTACTACAAAATTAATAAGATAGTAAAAATAATGACAACATTCTACATAAGATTTATGATCCAACATCATACCAACATTCTACTTAAGATTTATGATCCAACATCATACACTAATACACATACATACAGAGACAGGTAGATGTAAATATAGATGCACATGGACATGCTCAGATAAATACTGAAATTAATACTTACCCTTTTAAAATCATTAAACACTGCATTAATTAAAAACTATGATTCTATGGTTAAGGATGCCTAGTTAATTGTGATTAACCTCTCTCGGTTCTGCTCAAAAGACACTTAAATACACGTAGATTGTTGAAATGCCTAATCGTTTTACTGTAACTCTATGTTTAATCAGAATAACTAAAACTAATCAAATAAAAACAAGAGAAAACAAAGAAAGTATGAATATAATTATGATCTACACATGGGCTGACTCCCTCACTGCCATTGCTTAAGTTAACGTGTGTGGTAGAAAAGTGAAGCAAAATGTATCATTGTTGCACATTTTTACATATTTATACATACAAATACACACATACAAAAGAAGCATGTAGACTTACATATATGTATCAGAGTACAAACGTTTTATATCATGTGCTCACCATGCTCAGACATGTCCGCTCACACATAAATGAGTAATTCATAATTTCGAACGTTTGTTCACACATATATATACTATATAAAAACAATGATAATCACAGACACACACTTGTGTGTATACATATGTAGAGAGACAAATATATAGTACACATGTCTACATATGGAAACTTAACGTTACTTCCAAGCATGGCTATTTTGCCTAATTCATGAGCATTCTGATAACGCAGATAGGCCTTATTCGAGTAATTAAAGGACACTATGCTAAAAGTCAAAAGTCATATCTATATTGCCACATAATTATAAAGTAATAAAACTAACTAGGTATATGCCATTTGGGGTATACGTAGATAGTTAGCATTTGACTTTTCGTTGTTGTAAATGGATAAAGATCAAGTATCAGATCATCAAGAAGATCTCATTAGAGAGAGAGAGAAAGTTGGAATGATCAACTCGTCTACAGCAAATGCCATGTAGATACATACATAGGTTGCAGTGCCATGTAAATCTGATTACTACAAGGGATCTATCCTATAAAAGAATACTTCGATCTACTTTTTAAAAAACAAAATCACCATTGAATCACTCTCTATCACGACTTTGATAATCACATAACCAAATATAGTCCATCAAGTCTACGAGTTACCGTAAAAACTGGACGAGATTAGCCCCTAATCGAATCTTAATCAGGAGAAATCGATTTTTTAGCACAAGTAGATCGACAAACAAAGAGACGATAAGAGAGACATGTATGTACCTAGAGCTAGAGAACTCATAGAGTTTGGATCTTGGAGAGAAGATGATCAAACCAACTTCAGCATCACAAAGGACAGATAACTCAAAAGCTTTCTTTAAAAGTCCATTTCTTCTCTTGGAGAAGGTCACTTGCCTGCTCGTTGCGTTCTCTATCCTCTTGATCTCCGTCTTTCCCCTCACCATTCTTTCCTTTCTTATCAAAGCCTAAAATCCAAATAAGACAAAAGAAAATATTTATTTAGCTAATAAAACGAACAGTATCAAGAAATTAAAACTATGGTTAGATTGATTAGACATATACTAATATATTTTCTCAAGAAACTCTTTCGACCAAAAAAAAAGGAAAAGAAGAAACTCTTTGATTTGACTTTTAGAAGAAAAAAAGGAAACAATTTATTTGGTATAAATTGAAAAAAAAAACTGATCAACGAAAACTGAAGATGGATTTCGAGAATACCCTCTTTGTATGCTGTACGATCTTGGATTGATGGGTGGCTCTCTATTTGTATATATATCTATATATGTTTGTGGAGAGAGATAGAAAAAAAAAAAGAGATTTTGGGAAAATGGTGTGATACAGATTGCTGGGAACTTCTTAAGAAACCCTAGATTTATGATGAGAGAGAGAGAGAGAGCCACAAATGAAACCTCTTTTCTTTATGCCTGATATTTGTTGATAATGCCTTATTTTTTTCTTTTTATTAATTCTACATTTTTTATCTTGTGCCTACCTGTGGTCTATAAACCTAGTCTACCTGGCTCGCTAGTAGCATTACGTTATTTCTTTCTTCTTTTGGTAAAAGCTTTAAAATCCAAAAACGAAGACCAAAATATATCACAATAAAATAAGTACAATAATTCTGGGAGGGGAAAGAATAAGTTCCAATGGGATTGACAAGGCTCATTTGATGATACGAAACTTCTTCTTTTGAATTTTAAATTGTCTATTCAGTGGGTGATTAAAGTATAATTATACAACTCGTACGACGCACATAAATAAGTATATTCGTTAGGTACGACAGATTTATTTAAGGGATAACTGATAAGTAAATGATACTCTTGGTATAGCTGCAGATTTACTATCTCTTGAACCTCAAATTATTGGTAATTTCAGAACCTGTGTCCATCAAAGTGGGTTTCATCAGGTCATCTGTGGGCAACCAGCATCTCTGTCGGTTGCCAGCTCTTATCGGACATGACGTGCTCGATAACTTATTTGCACACGCACCTAACCTTCTGATCTCCGCAGAAATTGAAAGAAAAAAAAATAGATAGAAGGAATCTGATAACTAACCGGTTTAAGACAAAAAGTTACTGAAACAATCATACATTTTTAATTCTTGTTGCTGTTAAACAGTTTATGGATATTACAATGTTAGTATATAAATCGTTTCATACATACATATATATATATATTTACCTTTACTTTCGTTTTATTATGCGTACGCTTTGTTATTGTTAACCACAGAGATGAAAATTTGGCAGGTGAAAACGAAACTTTTCGTGACTTTAATCGTTGTGATAAACAATAATCAATAATGCGTCCGTACAAAACATGTTATTATAACAGTGACCACTCTCTCGCCGTTCTCACACATCAGTGACAGACCAAACAAATAACACCACGTACACTATTCCCACGTGGTAGCTCCACCTCTTTGTTTGGTGCCTTCTTTGACTCATTTTGTTCTTGGTTTTTTACTTTATTCGCTCGTTTTTAAATTGTTTTAATTATCATGACTAATCTCATGAACCAAGTGGTTATCCACTATTTGATGCGTTTTATTATACTAATAGTAATACATTTTGAATTCTTTTTAGTTATTCATCTTTTTATATCTCGGTACAGGTGTCGCACGCTAGAAGGACCACATCCCTTTCACGATGAGCTACGTAATGTGTGTGTGTTTTTTTCTTGTCCCTTTTACTCGCCAGTAAAGCTTGTTGAAATGCATTTCCTTCAATTAAAAACAAGAAAACAATCGAGTTTAGTAACATAGGCTTGTGATTCAAGTGAAGAGAATAAATTGATGAGACACTGGACCGATCTCTTAAATTATACTTTCAAGAAATAAGAAACTATATGATAACCAACAAGTTTTCCAGGGACTCTTATCTATATATCCCATCTAGCACTACTTATAAGAAGATAAAGAGTTTCTTGAGTGATGATATTATTATTAAGCTCGTTTGTGAAATCCATAGCAACTAGTTTGATCTCGGCCACTTCAATTTTTGAGAGGATGTTCTGGTTTATGTTTTGAAAACAAGCCAACACTACAACAGAACATCAAAAAAACGACCAACAAAAATACTTAAAAATATTTAAAACCTTATTCTGACTACTTATGATAACTTAGAAAAATGGTAAAAAAAAGTTTAGAATTTTTTAACCAAAACATATAGTTAAAAAAGGGTCGGAAATCATATTACATATCGAGGTAACTTAAGAAAGGTAAGACAAAACAGAAGATTTAATGTGCATCTAAAATGATCTAATGTGTATTTAATTTTAAATGACAAAATGAAGATAAATACTTATTCTCCTATTCCAAAAGATATATTTTTAATTGTTTTAGAAAAGAAAATTGTATATGTACTTTTATTAGCTAATATGATAAACTGTAAATTTAAAGAAAATAATTGAATATATGAAAAGTTGAAAAAACTATTAATAAACACACAGAAGGAGTTTATGAAAGTGACTTAAATTAAGTGTGACAAAAAGTGACTAAAATTGATGTTATTTAATGTATAAGTAAAAATGACAAAAAAAAAAAAACTTGAAGATACTAATGGATGAATAGAGCGAGATCACTCATAAAATCCTTTGGAGCTAAACCAAGATTTTGTATATTCGTTATAGTGTAACTTAAAAGAAGATATGTGCTTGATGATCCTAAATTGGTCTTAAAGAAGAAGATACAAGTACATTAGAGTCTATCTCTAATCGCAAACTTTGTAATGAAATTTAATTTTTTTGTAAGCAGTTTAGTAAAACCGTAGTATTAATTTAGGTTTGGTTAGTTCCGGTTTAATTTAGTAGCTAAACCAATTTCGAAATCAATTACCTCCATCCTCATAGCTTATATAACCGCATCTCTCTCTCTCTCTCTCTCTCTCTCTCTCTCTCTCTGCTTCCTCTATAATCAACTGAAATCTTCTTCTTCGATAGAAATCGACTTCATGTAGGAGACGATTAATCAACCAAGAAGCACCAGTGACCTTCGTGAGCTGTCAATGTCGACATCGCATCGTCTTTTTCCGCCTTCGGATTTTCCTGTCAAAACGACGCAGACGAATCAGAAGAATGTCACTTACAAGACAAAGGAGACCAAGTATTTTAATCAAAAGAAACTAATCATTCTCCAAAACGTAAAAACGATCGATTAGGAAATGAAACTGGAGTAGTCGCTTTTACGATAGAAGAAGATTGTGATTAGAGATCGTTTCTTGCATCGTTTTCTTGTTCAGATTTAGATTTCGTTTGTTGTATGCAAACATGTAACCTTTTGCTCTTGTGGAACCGCATGGATCTAATCAAATTACCTCAAAGGTATTCAAACCACCAGATAACCAAACCACATCACACCTTAGCATGCGATGCGACATAAATAAACCTTAATAGAGTGATAATATGTACTCTTCTTGGGTAAATTTAGGGGATTGCAAATTCCAAAGATCACAGGTTCAAAAGCCAAATATGAAACCAGAAATAATTATAAATGATAAGCATTTTTCTTACAACTGAAACTGTGTTGAAGGGACACTGATTGACGGCTGAACGTGTAAAAGTGTGATTAAGAGGTAATCACATGCCTTCTTCAATACAAGAAGTGAAAGCAGTCCAAAGAAAGGCAAATCTACATATCATGTACATAAACCCTCATGTCTCCCCCTTTCTGTGTAAAGTTTAGTTTGGCTTGTTTTTATTGATTGTTGGGTTTTCAGTAATCTCATACTCCCTCCGTTTCGAATTAGTTGTCATTGTAGAATAAAATTTTCGTTTCAAAATAAATGTCGTTTTAGGATTTCAATACAAAATTTATTGAAAATATTCTCTTACTTATTTTTCTATCGGTTGAAATGTGGTTAGGTGTATTGATAATGATAAATTTATTTTTGAAATATACAAAATTAAATGTTTTTTAATATATGTGTATAAACCTAAAACGACAACTAATTCGAAACTGACAACTAATTCGAAACGGAGAGTAGATTTTTTATGCTTTGCTTGGCTATAGTGGAGTACGATATATCATATTCTTTTTCCTTTGAAAAATGAATCGATGTATGTATACTTTGAGAGTACTTCTTTTGCAATTGAACAATTGAATCACAGCAAGTAAGGCGGATTTATTTCCACTAACATTTAAAAAAATCCCCTCTTTTTTTTGTTTGTTGAAAAGAAAATTACTAGATGAGCGTGGGACGGTCGAAGCCAAAGGGTTTCAAATTGATCTGTAAATTACAAACATTTTTATAACATGAAACTCGAGGAGTTTACCATGTGATCAGTGATAAGTCTTTTTACAGTTTGATGTAAATATAAGAAGAAAAAAGAGAGATGGGATCTCTTATCTCTCCTTTTTCTCCTGTGTGTTATAACATCTCTGATTTACTTCGTTCATAGCCATAAGCATCTCTCAAAATTAAGTCTAACAAGAAGATGAAGAAGGAAGAAGAGATTCAATTCCTTTCTTCTTTGTGATACCAGTTGGTACACCATAACACACCGGCGCAGCCCCAATCAAGTATGGCAACGTACACACTTCTCTAGCCGCAGCTATGAATGATCCGATTTTGCGTCCATGCTTATGATTACACTCCATCTTCCCTGACCCATCAGCATTTGGTTGAGCTGGCTTGTTACGCGAAGATGGTTTTCTTGTCCTCTTGGTGGTGTTGCCTTTTAGATTCATGGCTGCAAGTTCGTTAGCTAATGACTCGCATTGGCTGCAACCACCCTCTGAAGAAGAAGAAGGAGAAGGAGAATCTGATCTCTCTCTCAACCAAGCTTCCAACAATGCTTTCCCAAACCGATCAATGTCTCGGTCTGTTACGTCCCATAGATTTGCCACAATGGCTGGAGATCCAGCTAAGAGATAGGAGAGTGGTATGCCTTGTGGGATGTAGCAGCCTTTTAGCCATAGTGAACCACTACTGCATCCCATTAGGCAAGTTGCACAGCAGTTTTCTAGCTTCTCTATTTCCCGACTAGACAGATACTGTGCGCCTGCGAGTATCATATACAGTAGAAGATCTATTAGAAGACCAAATTCAAAGTAAACGAGGATTGCACTAAAGACAGGTTTAACGATTAAAAATGCAGGAGTGAGTGCTCGAGGAATCATACCACTTCCATGACCGAAATATAGAAATAAATCATGACTTTTTAATGCTTCTGTCAACTCTTCAGCACTTGGTACTGATCCAGCTTTCCCCTGAAAGTATACGCAATGATGGAAGTTAGAAAAGTTTAGCATCAAGAAAAAGGTTTACTACAAGTAATGTGGCTATATATTATATGTTACCTCAAAGTTTTGATCTCTGAACCAACTCTCAAATTCGACCTGTGTCTCGCTGAGATCACCACCGGGATTCAGCAAGTAAAATGAATCTAGCGGATCAATAAGAGGGAAGGAAGCAGCTTGAGATCTTGCTGGCTCTCCTTGGAGACATCGCTTCTTTAGCACAGCAAATATGCTACCTACAGAAGGCATTCGGTACACCTCCTGTTTCCTTAGTATTGGAATATTCTCCCAAGGAAGCATCTAATCAAAAATCAGAACACAGTTTCAGGTAAGAAAATCCATCAGCGCAAGGGACAAAAAAGGAAACTCGTATTTGCTATAGCCATGACAGTCAAACGTTGTAATACATGTGCAGGAAAGTGATAAAGGGTATACATGACGTACCTGAACCTCGGGATCTAAAACAAGAATGATAGGTTCTCTATTGTCACAACCGTCATGTTGTTCTAGTTTGGTTGCTGCTTCACGTATCAGTTGCAACGCCAATCCATGCCTACTTTCAGAAGTATTAGCTGCAAAAGTAGGAGTTTTACAGCTATCTTCTTCATAAAGATATCCCCCTCTACCTACATAGCAACCATTTCTTAAAGAAAGCTGAGCAACGCATGCTTCTCCTTCAAAGTTTTCAACCCCGCCTCCAAGAAGAACCTTCAGAAGCATCTCATTTACTTCCATTTTGCACTTGGACTTGAGATCTTTTACCAGTTTTTTCTGTACAGAGTCAGGTAATTTGAAGTTTGTCAAGTCTCCAAGAAGCAGACATCTCCAGGGACCCAGCCAGGAAGCTTCAAGATTCCTAGAACAAAAGAGTGTTTACCACATGCTGTTAACAAAATTGTAGACTCGTGCCTAGTTGTAAAATGTAAAAGCTTTTGCTGGGGGTGACAATACTCTGCAAATATGACGAGGAAGATCGATCTTGCTGAACTGTTAAAACAGACATATGAAAACGTTTAAGAAAGAGAGCCATCATACCTTACAAATTTTTTAAGATGATGATCAAGTCTTTTTCTCTTTTTCCACCAAGAATGTCTATGCTCTCTCGTGTCTTCTACAGGAGATACAGATGATGTGTGGCTTTCCTCCATTATTGATTTAAATGCTGGAGCTACATCATCAACCACGGTGGAACCCCATGGACAAAGCCAGCGCCTCTCCAAGTTCTTGACTTGAGTCGCTTCCGTAGAACTAATATTTGCACTGTCTTCGTCTGACATGTCTAGTGATTCAATGAGCTCATGAGTACAAAGAGGAAAAATTATTGATCAACCAGTAGGCAGTTTGTATTTTTACCTTCTAGAACCGAATCTACAGGCAAAAGTGTGGCAACCGGTTGACTTTTCAAGGTGAGGCGTGAAACGAGCACCCAGGCACAAACAGGGGAACGAATTTGCATTAGCTCTTGTAACAGTTGATTCAAAGCGCCTCCAAGCAAACTAATACATATGATTGTTGAGCTTGGAAGATTGTTGAAGAATTCCTTAGCAAATTGTACAAGATCTTGAGTACGCTCAGGAGCAAGCCTACAGTCGCGATTAAGACCAAAAAAAATAGAGTAAGCCAAAAGAAAATTAATAGCATGTCTGGTTGCTTAAGTGGACTTATGTCATACCTGGGTAAGTCCAACTCCTCAGGAACCATACACGTCGAGCAAGTAGCCTCTGTACACTGAAAATACAAGCTGTCAGATAAGAGAAGCAACACGTACTTCCAATTGACAAGCTGAAAATACCTATCCAGCCTTTTTCTCTTACCTCTTTATCTGAGAGGCAGTGTGGTTTGTGTCCTCGGCTCAAATTCGAAATGAATTGGTAACTAATATGGGTACCAAGCGAGGCTTGATGGAAGTATGAGACCCAGTGACTTGTAGACAGCTCCTTTCCATCACATTCGAATGAGAACTCATCACTTGAGGATGAAAGCATGTATAAACAAGCAAGCAATCTTGAAACCTTTGGGGAACAAAAAAAAACAGTTTTATACCAGACAACAATTAAGACTGAAACAGAGCCATCAAAGACAGATTACCATAGAATAAGCTGAGCATTTACCTTCTGAAATACTATTGGAACCTCTCTGCTGAGTATAAATGCTAATGTTAACCATGACACCAGTTTTGTGAAAGGAATATGAGACAGATCACAGCAAATAGACCTGTTAAAAATAAAAATCAAGATGCTAAGGAGGATGACAGGTACGCAATTCTAAAGGGTTATATTTGATCAATTCAGTATATGAGTTTTATCATGGCATAAATTTCGCGTCAGAGAGGACAAATTTTAAGCATGGCAAAACTGAGAAGAGTACAACCAATAGATGTCACACATACCTGCTCTCCCTGCAGTGGTAATTGCTCAAACTCAACCAGCACAAGTTGTATAGTATTATTGCCCGATCAATAGCAAATACATCACTTGTAGCTTCTTTCCCAATAAATTCCAGCAACTCACTGACAGAAGGTTCTCTGTGGCTGGACCGGTTACTTTTAAATAAAACAGAGATACTATGCAGCAGTGCTTCATGAGCCAGATGAACTTTACCAGAGTGCGCTAAATATTTTCCTGAATTGAAAAACGAGATTACAATGATGCTTAGTGACTTGGATATGTATATATCACGTATTTTTTAGATAATAAACAAAAGAGTAGCAGACATATTTTCATGTATATACAAGAGAACGGCCAGAAAACAAAACGAAAACATAGAAAGGGAGAATAAAATCAAACTAATTTTGGCTCAAAACTCACTCAAGGTTTCCAAGATCCTTTACTTTTTTTTTTATCAGCAACTGTGAATTTAATGCTAATTGAATCTCAGTTCTCGTCTACCCTATCAATCTATTAGATTGTAATCAGCAGGAACATGTCAAAAGGAAAATTTAATATGCATGCATTCACGTTTCCATGAGCAGATGAGGTATTAGAGCGTACCGAGATGAACAAGTATTGAACACGCAAGCCTCCTATGGCAAAGTTCCCATTTCAAACTTACCAAACTATCGAGAGACCCAGATTCCATTACACCTACAGATAGACACTGCATACGTTTTCCTTTGTAGCAAATGCAAAAGCCATGGACTGTGCTTTTTGTATCCGACACCACCCTTTCACCCCCAGAACAGTCAGATAGATCACAGAAGCTAGGCTTCTTTGAAACAGCTTCAGGCACATTAGAACAGTTTTGACGTTGCTCTTTAAGTGACTGACGCATTGAACGAGTCAGCCTTGAAGTTGGCTCAGATATCAAATCCAGATCCTTTGACACGCAAGCTGGGGAAGGTTTAGCTCTCCTACCCCTCCTGGAGCATTTGCTTTCAGTTGGCTCCTTATTTACACTGAGTTTTGTTTTGCCTGATTTATAACCAAAAACTCCACCTCCATTTGTATTCACTGTTGCATCAGCAATATCTTCTCCATGAGATCTAATGCAGCTTTTCCATGCTGAGCAACAGATTTTTCCAAGGGCATCACTAAACAAGCTTTCAGCATGCAAGAATCCATCTGCCTGGGAAACTCTATCAATTTGTTTCCGAGATATATCTCCAAGCTGCTTATCCAGTGTAACTTCTAACTTAAGTTTGCACTTTACGCATGAAAATTCTCGCTGATAAGTACCTAATATCTCTTTTGCAGTTTGGATTTCCTTTTTTGCCAGATCCAGACTCTGCTTTTTGTGGTAAAAATTTCCTTGCAAGATTAAAAAAATAAACATCAAGTGGCTAATTAACAAAAGGAATAGCAAAATTTACATGAAAGGACAATACTTCGAGAGAAAAGAATAAGAGAGTAGTTTCATACCTAAAGCAGAAGAAAATGCAATTACAAAAGGGAACAGACTTTGAGAGCACGAAATGGCTTTCCCCCATGATAGAAGAGATTCTGCCTCCAGCCCATTCCCTATCAGCTCATTGACAAGTCCAACCTGCAGATTTGGCACCAAATTTAGAAACAGAGAAGTGATGGAACCCAGCTGGACTAGGTCTGAGCAGAAACAGAACCTGAAGGGTGCTTTCCAAATAACATTGAAGTACATTCCAACGACTTAAGTAGCTGCGATTAATGTCCCAGAAAAAATTCCCACATGGCCAAAAGTCAGTTGCTAAAGATTTGTACACTTGAAAATCTGTTATTCTATAAGTCCGTGTCTCTGATATTTTCCCTGCGTCATTGTATTTTTCGAACTGCTTTTCAGCTGTATACTTAAATTTCTCTTGAAATAAAAGAGTTCGTATTCTGTAGGCTTCTTTTGCATATGAAAGAGCCTGTTAAAGAAAATAGCTTACCATTAAGAGCTTGCAACAATGAACCTGGCAATAATTCACAACAAAAACATTGTGGAAAAAAATATAAAATACTTAAAAAAAACGTATAACAATTTCACCTCAGAAAGCTTTCCAAACGATATGAGCCTTTCAGAGAGATCATAATAAAGATATGCAGCTGCGAAAGATGAATGACCAGAAAGTGAGGCCTGAAATGACATTCATTAGCAAAATCTGATATCACCATAAAAACTATTTGGTGAGGAAATTTTCTACAAACAAGTTAAATTTCTTACACTTGAAATCAGTTCTGAAGCTGCATCTGTGATATCATCTACTGTGATGTCTAATTGAAAGGGACCTTTATCCTTTTTGGAGGTTCGCAAGAAATTGTTGTGTAAATCATGGAAGTTCTGCTGGAACCCAATTAGATTTGATTTTGAATCTTTCAGGCAATCTATCCAGAAGTCAATGCACGTAGATTTGTCACCACAATTCTCTGATAAGCTCAGGATAAATGCATCACTGATGGGGGAAGGGCATAAGGCATGGCTTAGCCTTCTACATTCCCACATCATTCCAAGGCAGACTTCCAATTTGACATGCTTCCGTTTAAACAATCTGAAAATCAGCTGGTATATATGATGATGGTGCTCCGTACATCCCTGGGAATGGGACAAAAAGTATCAAGCACCAGATACAATGAAGCACGCACAATTAAGTATGCCATAGAAACTGTAGTCCCGCTAGAAAATAGGAAAAAAATACCTTCACTGACATCAAATCGATCATATTATACAGTAACGGAACTATGTTTTCTGTTGGTAGACTGTCCTCACTATCATCTAGGCTACGAATCCTCAGCCAGAGATTTAGCGAAGTACTAATATCTTGAAAGACTTTCTGCGCGAAAGAGACGAGGCAAAATCTTTCAGAAAGATCAACTATTAACAATTAGAGGCTATGCCATACGCATTTGCACCTTTGAGTTTGGTTCAGCTTCCTGGATACAGAAAGCTCTCAAGCAATACGCAATAGGTAACTGGTGAGAAGATGACGCACCCTCTTTATTTGGCCCATGATGTACCTCACTCTGCTTTCGTACACAAAATAACTTGATCACGAAATATTTTAAGTAATTAATGAGCTGTTAATTCTGACGTAGTGAGAGGTATACCAGTATAGAGATTGCTTCCGACAGAGAACGAATGCAGTCAGCAAGATGTTCAATTCCAGATTCCCTTGTCATTCTTGCTTTCCATATTAAGATTCCTGCTCTCTCTATATGCATATCCTTTGTGATATAAACATCCTTCAAAAGGATATCTGCTATTTCGAATCGCGTTTGTTGACCTAGTTTCGAGCTCAAAGAGAACATTTCACCATAGGCCAGAAGCTCCTGCAAGCATTTATAAAGAAGAGAAAATACAAATTAAAAAGTGCAGCAGTATCATTTTCACCAATTTTACAGATACGTTAACTATATCCATCGATATAAGAAAAAGGAAAAAAGGGGACTTATAGTAGCTTAGGACCAGTACAAACTTTACCCAACCAATAGCTGAAAGTTATTAGGATTCCAACCTGCTGTAGGATTTTTCCGATAGCTCGATTTGACTTTTTCTTGGAAGATGATAGCAATGAGTACAAAGTTGTAAAAGAATCGACCGCATCCAAATTCGTGTGACATTCTATCTGTTGATAGCACACGTTCAGATACTTGGAAGTTCAAAATATTATATATGTAAAGAAAAGTAAGTCATTAAACATATACCTTAACCCACTGTTTTACAATTGCCGCAGGGCCTGGTAGCCTTCTTATCAGATGTTCAGCTGAAAGCCAATCTTCTAGAATATGCACGACAGTCTGTCCAATCTTGCATCTGCTACATTGCTGGAGTACATCCAGGTAGAATGCCGACCTATTACATGTTTCGCCCACAAAATTCATAATGGCATCTTCTGACTGGTCATTCTCAGATGAACTAGATTGATTTACAAAGATCTGACAATCTAGTTCAACACATCTCCATGATGCCTTCGAGCACAGCTTAAGTGCCTCACAAGCCTGCAAGTAGAACACTTAATTAAAATGTACTAAGAAAAAGAATAAGAATACATGTAGATGCATAAGTCCACACAAAGAACGCAGGAGCAGAATTTTATCCAGTATCGTCTGCATGGAAAATATTTAAGTCAAAAGCATGTACTTCACCTTTTTTAGCTCCTTATTTCTGTACAAAACGACACCAACATTGTATAGCGACTTTAATACATACTTGACTTCTTGAGATCCGATCCATGGACTGGCAATTACATTCTCAACTAGATGGACGCTGATCTGAAAAGGAAGATGTTGGATCACTAAATTAGATATATGATGACATGTTCAGCAACTTGAACAAGAATGTTTCATAGATTTGTATGCACTGCACATAAAAACCAAACCTCCAATTTTAGCTGGGTTCTCAGCGAGACAATGAAAGCAGCCATAGCCACGTTTAACAAAGCTTTGTTATTGTCAGCTTCTCTACCTCCCTTTTCAGACATGCATCTAAGAAGTGGCCAAAGGAGAGGTGAGAAATGCATTCAACCCACATACAAACATTTCACATAGAATCAATATAGCTTCCAGTTTCTAAGTGCCATTGAAGATTTAAACGCCATTTTACCTGCCAACTATTTGCATATTAACATGATAAAAAAGAGAAAAAAGTAGAGCATGAATCAACAACTTAATGACGTAACTTCTAAAATTCCTTCAAATATATTGGAGCTATTTCCACCAGTGGCAAGCAAAACAATCTTCCCGAAGAGCACGATCCTGACTAAAAGCCACAGTTAGCGTAAGAGACAATAACGATCACCTTACCTATGAAGGAAGAGACAACCATCGCAAAATTGGAGAAAGGCATCATGAATAGTAGACAAGTGAGCAGAAGCGCAGGACATTTCCGTCTCCAACACAATTTTTCTTTTCACAGAATTTATCAAGATCGCAAGCGGTTGGCACAAGAATTTCAAGGCATCTACATATTGTGGCCACCAATTCTTCATGTTTATGTCTGTACAGCTATCATCTGTTTTACTGATGTAGTTTTTATGTCTACCAACTAATGATAAATCAGTCTGATTGCCCATATCACCTGAGTAACTATCACCCATTCTGAGTAAAGAGACTAAACTTTTCCATCTATTCCCATCATCAAGCAGAGCTTGAATCTTCCAATCATCAGTTGCGTCTTTAACCTTGCTTTCTCCGAACTTGGAATCGTAAACCATGATGGACAGCCCAGACGAGTAAAGTCTAAGAATCAGATTAAGTTGTGGTATTGCCTGCCAAGCAGTCAGTTTATAAATTAACTCACTGGATAAACTGAGGCGGGTTTACATGCCACTGCCAAGGAGAGTAAACGTACCTCGGATAAATTCGCTGCTATCTCATTTAACTTCTTCGAAACTTGAATACAGTACATGTCTCCTGCTGACCGAAATTTGTGAGCGCAATAAGAGACATGCTCGACGAAGTCCACTATATCGTCATTAGTTTCAACCTGAAAAAAGGAGCAGCGTTATACAACATTAAAAGTAAGCAGTAGAGCTTCATCTGAGGAACTAGCAGAAACCTAAAGTCACCCAAATCCAGCAACAGATAGAGGAGGAGGTGACACCAGAATATATGGAATAGTTGTTGCTCATATGCACAACACATGGCGACAGATAACTAAGATGCAAAGCTGTTTGTGCAAACCTTGAATTGGCAAGTTAAGCTGCGCAAAACAGACATTGATATATCAATGGTCATCGACATTCTCCTATCCTTGAATCCGCACAGAACAGAAAGCACCTCGCGAACAAACTGGGAAATAGGCATTGAGTTCAATTCTTTACTAAATAACAGCAGCTAAAAAGAAACAAGGGGAAGTCATCAAAGGAAGAAGCCCACCTTGAAAACCCGATCTTTTGACATTGCAAACTTATAGTGTTCCTTCACAGTCGCATCGCAAAAAGAACGCACTAAATCCCCATCAAAACGTTCAGCTTCTTTGACCAAAGAAAGAGCACATTTACCCAGATTCGTCACGAGCACTCTTTGCAACTTCTCATACGCCCTGGCATCTAAAACCCTGCCACAATAACAAAAACCTCAGACCGTGCTATAATCGAAGAAGAAAGAGTTAATCCCACACTGACCTGAACCAATCTCTGACCTCCTCAAGCAAGAGAAGCACCGTTCTGTACGGATCATCATCTACTTGCTTACCCATCGCCACACCCTTGAAGATAGCCGCAACAGCCTCTACCAAAACCATCGCAAGCTCCGCCTCTCCTTCCTTGACCTCCGGCAACAACTTCGACCCAACCTCGGAGCCTCCTCTAAGCTTCTCAAGTACCTTAAACCCCTGAGCAACCACACTCTCGTGAAACCCCCACGCATCGAGACAGTGAATCATCCGCACTCTCTGGAGCTGAAGCGTGTGAGGCTTGCAGGCTAACTGAGCGGAGAAGGACTCCAAGCAATCCAAGCAGAGCTCGTACGCGCGGAACAGATCTCCTGCCGATTCGCGAGCCTCTTCGGGATTCGCGGCGGCGGAGGAGGAGGAGAGGCGTTTGGGGAAGAGGGAGATTGATTTGTTGAGGAAAGGGAGGAACTGCTTGCCGAGGGATCGGAGTCGGTCTTGTTTCCGGGAGGAAGGCTGTGGAGAGGTGAAAGGGCGGAGGTAATCGGAGAAGGAGGTGAAGATATCGTCGGAGAGAGAGGAGGATTCGATGAGAGAGAGGAGACGGAGGTCGGAGGAGGACGACATTGTTTGTATTTCGAATTTTTTGGGAGTTTCCCGCTCGCTGCTAACAGAGGACGGGCATTTTCTAGGTCTTCTTCGTTACGTTCTCACTTACGTTATACAGTTGAATAGTTGATTGATATATCTCTGTAAATTGTAGAAGTAAGAATTATACAGCTACAAACACCTTTTAGATCCTCCCGCTGTACATAACATCGAACCTGGTTTGTTGTAGAATTGTTTCTTTTGTTTTGGGCTTGTGTGTGATACTAAACGTCCATTGTATCGGCTGATAGTTGATAATGGCCCAACTCTATTAGTTCTGTTAACGTTTCCTACATTGTTTTGTTTTGTTTTTTCAGCTTTGTGAATTAAAAAAATCTCTATGAATTAATAATGTGGAATTGAAATATTTTATTGATTTTAAAAATTATTAATTAATTTTTTTACATTTACATATTTTTATTTCAAATAAAACATATGTTTCTTATAGTTTTATATATTAACTAAACTCTATAAATTTTAGCTTATATATCTTTCTTGTTAAATTTTTAATATTTTGTGTTAGAAAAATGTATTATAATATGTATATGTATTTTCAGTTAATACTTTACAAATAACACTGAAATAATTTGAAATTGAAAATTAGAGAATTTTTTTACTAATAATAAAAATGATATGTAATATAGTAACTATGTTTATATTAATATTATAGCAAAACAATTCTTTAAGTATAATTTTTTTTTAAAAATTATTTTTATTGATTGAAGTAAAAAATTCTAGAAAATATGAAATTCTGTATTTATCTTTTTATCCTCTATCAAATATTAATATGTATATGGTTTGAGTTTGTAAGGAATTCTGGATAAAAGATTCTGGAATCTAATGTCTGTGGAGGTAGCAGCGGAGATTCCGTTCTCCTATTTATTTAAAATGTTTTAAATTTATTTTATATTTTAAAAATTCAGGAAAATGTGACTGAGCTGAGAGAATCAGTCGATATATATACCTCATCTCTCTCCGGAAAAAAATGGTACTTTTCAGGACACCACAAATTATTTTTTTTTTATTTTTTTTTTAACTTCAGTTTTTTTTTTATTAATCCGCTTGATTCACCACAACATCAACGATGCTCTTCCTCGAATCCAATCCAATCCAAAGATAATGTATGTCGAGAGTTACGGCTGAATCGATCAGCCAGCGTTCGCGTGATCTCCAAGCTGCGATTTTTTACATCGCAATTGAAAGACGCCTTGAAGGTATAGCTTTTGGAACTTTGTTGTTTCTCATCTCTCTCAAAACAAATCCTTGATTGATCCAAGTCATTACCAATGTTTCTTTTGACCCACGTAAGAGTTATAATGAGAATGTGTTATCATCTCAGGATTGCAGAAACTAACATGTACATACAAAAAACAAAAAATGCGTTAGGATAAATAGATTTGTAATAACTCTCATTTGATTGTCTTATGGAACAGAGAGAGAGAGTGTGTGTTTTGTAAGGAAAACCAATAGCATTTGTACTTCTAGTGTGGTGGTTACTGGTTAATGATTTTCATAAGCAATCTCAAAACTTTGATGAGACTGTATCAGAACTTTGTTCATGACTACGGTTCTCTCTGCTGAAGTTATTATGCTAACCCTTCTTTTTACTTCTGTCAAGATTTGGAGCCTTGACAAGAGTTCTAAGGAGTAGAAGAACACTTATCAAGCTATGGGCTCTGATAAGCACTCTGCTCGTTTCCTCAATAAACTAAAAATGGAAAGGGTCAGAACGATGCTAACGCACACTTACCCTTATCCACACGAGCATTCACGCCATGCTATGATTGCTGTCATCATGGGTTGCTTATTCTTTATTTCCTCGGATAACATGCACACCCTCGTAGAAAAGCTTGACAACAACTTCAAGTGGTGGTCCATGTACGCTTGCCTGCTCGGATTTTTCTATTTCTTCTCATCTCCATTCTTAGGAAAGACTATACAACCAAGCTACTCAACCTTCAGTCGTTGGTAAGCTAATAATCCCTTCTTCCATAAACTGTAGATGAATGTTTTTTTTAATTATATTGTTTGTGCAGGCACGTTGCTTGGATTTTAGTTGCAGCTTTGTACCATCTCCCAAGCTTTCAGTCAATGGGTTTGGATTTGAGGATGAACCTGTCCTTGTTTCTAACTATCTACACATCATCCGTAGTCTTCCTTTTTTTCTTCCACGTCGTTTTTATTGGCTTTTGGTATCTCGGTCTTGTCTCTCGTGTCGCTAAAAGACGCCCCGCGATCTTAACCATTCTTCAAAACTGCGCTGTAACTACACAACCTCAAAAACCTTGTAACAATTTAAAAAAAAAAAAATCACTTGCTTGAAAACTTTGTTTTTGAATGAAAAATTCAAAATTGTATGCAGGTTCTAAGCATAGCGTGCTGTATTTTCTACAGCCATTGTGGTAACCGGGCTATTCTGAGGCAAACACCACCTGAAAGAAGGCGTTCTAGCAACAGTACTTGGCTTACTAAACTCGTTCATATCGATGAGCTTAAAGACCAAGTCTGCTCATCTTGGTTTGCTCCTGTTGGATCTGCTAGTGATTATCCGCTCTTGTCCAAATGGGTCATTTATGGGGAGGTCTGGCTTTTTTTTTTTCTTTTCTAATTTATTCTAAACTTGTTTTTGTGTATGTTCTAATCCTATCTTTTTTTAGTTGCAGTTAGCATGCAATGGGTCTTGTCCTGTAACATCTGATGAAATTTCTCCTATATACTCGTTGTGGGCAACGTTTATTGGTCTTTATATCGCCAATTACGTAGTGGAGAGATCAACAGGGTAAGTGGCATTAATGTCAGCAACACATACAGAATAATCATTGGTCTTACTGTTAATTTTTTGATGTATGGTTAGGTGGGCACTGGCACACCCTGTGTCTGTCCACAATTATGAGAAGCTAAAGAAGCAGCAAATGAAACCTAACTTCTTAGATATGGTTCCTTGGTATTCAGGGTACGTCCATGTTCTCTGGCAAACATATTGCAGATTTGAAGTAGGATACTTTCCCACTGTCTGATCTGTCTAAATTTTTTTTTTCAGAACTTCAGCAGATTTGTTTAAAACGGTGTTTGACCTCCTCGTATCCGTGACTGTGTTTCTTGGCCGCTTTGACATGCGGATGATGCAGGTACACATATGTTTCTAGTAATTTCTTATGATATGATCCTCTATCTTTCTATTGTATATCCATTTTTTTTTTTGCAAACCTTCCTCCATTTATAAATAAATATGTAGGCTGCAATGACCAGAAAGTGTGATGGAGATGAGAGAAAGGAACTATTGTATGATCACTTCACTGATAAGAGTGATTTCTGGTTTGACTTCATGGCGGATACTGGTGACGGTGGGAATTCATCATACTCTGTCGCTAAACTTCTAGCTCAGCCTTTTATCACAGTCCCCCTTGATGATGATTATGTTTCTCTGCAAAGGGGTAACGTGCTGCTTATTGGGGGAGATCTTGCGTAAGTATTATATTCTCTGCTTTTTTTTGTCATATCTGGATGTAACCAAAATGGATGTCTTTCTTTGGTACATTTGCAGATACCCAAATCCATCAGCGTTTACATATGAAAAACGTCTGTTCTGTCCTTTCGAGTATGCGCTGCAACCTCCCGATTGGTATAAAAACGACTCAATATCCGTTGAGAAGCCTGAGTTACCTCAAGGGGTTTCTGATCTGAAGCATTATGATGGTCCTCAATGCTTTCTTATCCCTGGAAACCATGGTGGGTTTGGGTTTCATCTCTCAAACTTCATTTTGTCTATCTAATAACACACTCATATGTAACTTTGTTTATTTTAAAATAATGTTAGACTGGTTCGATGGACTCAATACTTTCATGAGGTATATATGCCATAAAAGTTGGCTTGGTGGCTGGTTAATGCCCCAAAAGAAAAGCTACTTTGCCCTTCAGCTACCTAAAGGATGGTGGGTGTTTGGTTTGGATCTCGCCCTTCATGGTGATATTGATGTCTACCAGTTCAATTTCTTTTCTGAGTTAGTCAAGGAGAAGGTAGATTCAGCATCATCTTTGAGTTGTTTGATACTATTCAATGTCCAGACTTTTGCTTTAATGTATTTTTAAAAATCTTTTCATGTAGGTAGGGAAGGATGATGCGGTGATCATTATCACACATGAGCCGAACTGGCTTCTTGATTGGTACTGGAAAGACGAGACAGGAAAGAACATGAGACACCTGATATGCGACTTTTTGAAAGGCAGGTGTAAACTTAGAATGGCAGGAGATTTGCATCACTATATGCGTCATTCTTGTACTACTCAATCAGATGGACCTGATGCTGCTGATGTCCAACATCTCCTTGTTAATGGTTGTGGTGGGGCTTTTTTGCATCCCACCCATGTTTTTAGCAACTTTTCAAAGTTTTATGGTGCTTCCTTTGAATGTAAATCTGCTTACCCTTCTTTTAAAGATTCAAGCAGGGTAATTCCATTTTTTTTCTTGTTTCTTGGGTCTCTTATATTTGCCTATTTTTCTTTGCATTCTAAAAATTTATATATTATTTTGATGTTCCTTGCAGATTGCTTTGGGAAATATTTTGAAGTTCAGGAAAAAGAACTGGCAATTTGATTTCATTGGTGGCATCATATACTTTGTCTTGGTCTTTTCCTTGTTCCCTCAGGTGCAGTTTTGATTTTTTTTAAACTATGAACTGTTTCTTCTGCCAGCAATGTAGCCTGTATTGGTTATTAAGATTGTCTACTAAAAAAATGCAATCCTTATTGATTTTTCAGTGTAAGCTAGGCCACATCTTACGAGATGATTCATTTTCTGGCCACCTGGGGAGTTTCTTGGGCACGGTTTGGGACGCCTTCGTGTACGTAACAGAGCAGTCATATGTGTCTTTCACCGGTGTTGTCATGTTGCTAGTAGCTGCAATAATGTTTGTTCCCTCAAAAATATCTCGGAAGAGACGGATGTTAATCGGAGTTCTTCATGTTGCTGCACACCTTACCGCTGCTTTGATTCTCATGTTGCTGTTGGAACTCGGCATAGAAACCTGTATTCAGCATAAGCTCCTTGCTACGTCCGGTCAGTTAATACGATGTTGTTTTGTCTTTTTTTCTCGTTACAACAATGTCATCTGACACTAATGGTAACCACAAATGTTATTACAGGGTACCATACATTGTATCAATGGTACAAATCAGTAGAAAATGAACACTTTCCGGACCCCACTGGCCTTCGAGTCCGTATCGAACAGTGGACCTTCGGATTCTATCCAGCTTGCATCAAATATCTTATGTCAGCTTTTGATATTCCTGAGGTGATGGCGGTTACAAGGACCAACATTTGCCGGGAAGGAATGGAGTCGCTATCCCGAAGTGGAGCAGCTATATACTATGCTTCTGTCTTCCTCTACTTTTGGGTCTTCTCAACTCCTGTTGTGTCTTTGGTCTTTGGAAGTTACTTGTACATCTGCATCAACTGGCTTCACATACACTTTGATGAAGCTTTCTCTTCTCTCCGGATTGCTAATTACAAATCATTCACACGTTTCCATATCAAACCTGATGGAGACCTTGAAGTCTTCACCCTCGGAGTTGATAAGGTGAGTAAATACAAGAAGTTTATTTTTTTCTTCTTTGTTTTGGTGATTGGTCTTTGACTAGAGGAGTGTGTATGTGCTTTGATGAGTTCAGGTGCCAAAGGAATGGAAGCTAGACAAAGACTGGGATTCAGAGCCAAGATCGACGGTGAAGATGAGTCATCACAGACGGTTTCCAAGCAAATGGTGTGCAACAGCATTGCAACAAGACCCTATCAACACTGTAAAAATCGTTGATCATTTTGTTATTAGTAGATCAAATAAAGAAGTTGGAGAATCTTAGTTATCACCAGTATTTTCAGTGATTTTTTCTCTTTCAAAGATGTAGTTTTAATATTATTTATGCTTATTAATTTATTAAATATTTGATTTATAAGATTTAATTGTGAAATCATATCAAAATAAAATAATCTTTTATTACTCTATTTGCTTTCATCCATATCTTTTGTGTTTTTTTATGTCTATAAATCATTTAAACTTCTGAAATAAAATGTATATATATAGATAGATACATGGCAACATTATTAAACCAATGATTTCCTCTCTTCTTCCTCTTCTCTATCACCTTCACGTCCGGCGTTTCTAACCGCTGGTCTGGCCGGAATCTTGCTAGGAGGTTTACTATCCATCGGAACCATCTTCAACACTATTCCCATTGCTATCAACAGCAATCCTGACCCGTGCTGCTCAGTCAATGGCTTGGTGAATATCAAATACGACAGTAACAACGTAACTCCTTTCCTAGCCGTTGTTATCTACACAAAAAACGTTTTTAAACTTAGAAAATATACAGTTAACAACGCAAGTGAGCGTGAGTAGAAGACAATATCAGAGACTAACCAAGGCGGTTGTAGCGGCTCCAAAGAGAGCAATGAGGGATAGAACCGAGACTTGACCGATGAATGTGGCCATGGCTTCGAATACAAGCACGCCGTACACATACGGATGCTGCCAAAAACAAAGACAAAGAAGATACGATTTTTAAAATACATCAATCAACTAATGAATGATTTAAACGGTTTTAAGTGTTAAAATATTACACGTTGGTACATTACTTATGGACTCAACCTCAATGTATAGGACTTTATTATTATGAAAGACAACTTGACTTTAAAAAAAGGTGGGTAGATTTAGGCACGTCGTCGGTCAATGATTTCATTTCAAATCCGACAAAGTTTGACTTCTTTGATTAAGAGTCTAAACCGTTGAAGCTGACTCTGATTTGAACCATGTACCGAGTCAAAACCTAAACCAGGGACTTTTAAATCCAATACAAAGTCCATTCTTTGGCTTCAAATGGACTATTGACTCATAATGGTGTATAAACCAAAAACTAAAGCGGGTTAATTTGGTTTAGTTAAGCTTTGCGGTTTACCAAAAACAAAGCAGAACAAAACAGAGGATTGGACTTACTTGCCAGCACGCAGTCCAAGCACGGAATAGCTCTCCGGTTAAGACCATTGGAACAAACAAGAATGGTAGTCCAACAACAGTTGAGCAGAAAAGCATCTCCATCTGCAACAAATGCATTACAAGAATCTTAGATGCCAAACAGAAACAGAACAAGAACCGGAAGGAACCGATTTTGTTAGTGTTTTTTCGGGTTTCCTTGCCTGAGTTGTCTCGGGATTCATTGTAAAAATGGCTTCTTGAAGATTACCCAAGAAAGCATCCATGATCAATGCACCAGTAATCATCATAATCCCGATCATACTGAAGTTGGGAGACATTTGTGCGTCTGCTAATGTGAATAGTATCAAACCAAGAACCAGCAAGAAGGCTGAAATGTATTCGTGAACCGGGTATTTCCTCCTCAGACCGGGTATGAACGCTCCCATTATCATCACAGGCAACACCTAAAACACATTTGAACAATTCTCTGAACAACTTGGCTACTTTTTACATAATGAGATCGTAAAAAAACAAAGAACAGGGGATGTACCTTGGTGGATTTGAACATGATCTGAGCAGGATAATTGAGATAAGCCAAGGATCCTTTGGTTAAACCATGTGATCCCATGAGAACAGCAGAGAGCTTGACATAAGTTCTCATAGGATTCACAATATGTTTTGTGGTGAACCCTTGCAGGTAGATGAGGAACAAGTAGACAAATCCTTGTATAAACGTGAAGTACCAACCAAAGCTACAAGAAAAAAAAGACAGAACAGATCCCATTATTTTTATTTTTATTTTGTTAAAATCTTAATATTGGGAGAAATTAAAAGTTGACTTTACCTAAATTGCAGGCGATTATAAACATATTCCTGTAAATATCAAAAAGGACACAAATATCAGAAAAATCAAGTCAATAATCAACAATTATAGATCCAATAAATTCTCTAAAATCTGTTTTAACAAAATCACAACTGCTTTTTTTCCTGTGATCTCACAATATCTGCATTTTAAGATGATATTTTATAATTTGAATTATGAAATATAGAAATCAAAAAGCTTTTGCGTGTGTGTGTTGGAGAGCGTTTAGTTGGTCATGAAATGAGACATCAAACACTTAAGCATGCAAATGATTTTCTTAATGCACCATAATCAGGAGATAACTATGCTGAATTATCTCAATAAACAAACAGTAATGATCAACGTTATCGATTATAATTCGGGATCCTCGAAATGAAAAATAAAAATAATAAATGAAAAAGAACCTCGCAAACTCCGTTGACGAGGTAACCAAAGAAGAAACCAGAAGTGCAGATGAGAAACTGTTGCCATGTTGGTCGATCAGACAGAGAGATTCCAAACAGAGATCTTGACTGTTCCTCGTTCTTCATCCTTACTTCTTTAGAACAGAATCAACGCTTCTTTGAGAAAATTAAAACAAAAAAAGGTCAAAAGAAACCCAGAAAATTAAAGAGCAAAATCACAAGAATTTATGTCAACTCATTCATAACGGTATATCACTCCTCGAAACAACCAGAAAACAAACCAAACCAAACCAAACCAAACCAAACTCTTCTCTAATTCACTCTTCTGAGTCTCTCTGATCAAACTTTAAAGAAGAGAGATGGTATTGGAAAAGGAGATAGAGAGCTTTTAAAACAGAAGGGAGAGACAAACACACATGAAGAATAAGAAGAGGCGAGGGGTCAAGACTCGAGACTCGTCGCGTGATTCGCCACTCTGTGACACGTTTTTCTTTTCTCTCTAATAAGAGACGTTCTTCTTTTCTCTTTTTACGTTTTCATTTGATCTCTTCTTTATTCTTCCGGTTAAACTCAAATTTTACAAATAAACCCCCAGACTTATCTGTATTTATCTTTTAAGCCTTTTTAACTTCACACCGCGTCAGGATATTTAATATCTTTTGTATCATCCTCGTGTCGCCTCTCTCATGAATGCGAAATTAAGAATCTCATCGCCGGTTCGGTCCGGTTTATGATTTTCAAATGAAAAAGAAAAAAAAAATTGGATTTTTGCCTGTGTATAGATTTCTTTTCTTTTATGGCCGGGTCTGTGTATAGATATAAAATCATATTTGTATTAATTTTATTTATTTATTTTTATTAAATTAGCAATACTAAATCAATGCTATAGGTAAATTGGAATACACTACCTTTTCTACAAATTGACAAGCATATCATAATAATAAATGGTTAACAAAAAACAACATATCAGAGATTTATTAGTCTAAATGTATATGTTTATTTACATTTGTTAAGGATAATATCGGATCTTGAGAATATTTTTACAACAACCTTAACAAGAATCATGCATATGGTTTCATCGAATCTAGAGTGAGTAAATAAACAGTCTGGCACTGTTTGCACCTTGGTAAAGTAAAAGGCGCTATCTGTAAATTACTTAACTTGTGGGCGCTTTTCGTGTTTGATTAAGGAAGTTTAAAAGAAATAATGATTCTATCAATACAGGCTTATTAGTCAACTTTCCGATTTAAGACAAGTGAGTTATTATCTCAACTCTCTATAGAGACTGCCATTACGATTGTTCTATCATTTTCGTGGTTTTTCAACTTTTATCGGAAGAATTTGTTAAATGCGTTAGGCCTCACTATAGTAGCTCATTAATTTCATGACTCATGAGTAACATAAATCAGGACACTTTTAAAACTTTAACCTTCGATATCTAATATTAAGCAATTTAATCTCCACACATATTTCATTTATCAACGCAAAAATCTTAAACATAGTTAGGAAAATGTTAGAATTTTTTATAAAGTAATGAAATCAAATATTGAATATAGAACAAAATGAAGGAAAAACAAAAACGAAATGGAGGAACAAAAACAAATTGAGTCAACATAAATATAGTCGCTGTTTTCGAATATAATTAGTGGCGGCCAATATGGTAAATATTATATGGAATAGTTAGCTTTGCTCCTTCAAATCACGATCAGCACAAAGGGTACGTGCCAAATAAAATTAATCTTACACTAACAACAACAATAACAAAATATATCACATTTATTAGAGATTTGTTCTTAAAAAAAAAGATACCCTTTCTGAATTTAATTTTCAAGAGTTTTTTTTTACAACTTTTATAACAAGCAGTAGAAGAATGCATAATTTTAAAGTGACATAGGATGTGAAACTTTGTGAAGCAAAAGGTTGGATGTAGATGAGCGTGAAAAATTTTGGGCAGGAAACTCTTCATCTTTGCACTCTTTCAAGCCAGACAGATAAGTAGGACTGAGCCGATTGAGAGCTCCCACTATGATCTTCTTTGTCAAGAGCGAACAGCTTTGCCTGGAGCTGGAGCTGGAGCACGATGTCTTTAACTATTAGCGTTTGTGTTCTAAAATCGGTTTAGGTGGCGTCTAGTCGGCAAATTGGATATGAACGAAACATTTATTTAAAACCGATTTTTTAAAAAACAGTTTATGCGTTCAAAAAATCGACCGAGATGCCTGCCTAAACAATAATCATCTATAAACACCTAACCATCGTCTAGTGATTTGAACATTAACATTGAAGGCTTTAAAACACTTGTGTGTAACCTGGAATTTCTTTCCTTCCAGAGATGGTAGATACATGCTTGGAACAAGAACACGGTCACCTATATTTGTATATTTGTATTTAAAAGAAAAAATTATGTTCAATTTTATAAAACTAAAGCAATGGTAAAACCAGATGAATATAAACTCATATTATGTGAAATTGCACATATGTGTGAATAGTCATCAACTATCATTCGTGTGGTTTAAAATAACCGAAGACTTCGCGTCGAGACTTTTGAGGTCTGGAAGCAACCAGTCACAGTTCACAAAACACAATTAACAAACGAAACACAATGTGGCCCCTGTGGGTGCAGCTTCAGCCATATTGTACCGTGTACCAGAAAGTTACCAACCCGAGGACAGATCCTATTACACTGCTGTTTCATTCTTGCCAAAAATGAACCAATCTCAGGTTGTGGGCACTTTCAACGCGGCAATATAGGGTTGGTAAAGTAGAAATATAATAGGTGATTAGGTATGCTCGTAGACTTTGAGTTTCATGATTAGATTAGATAAGTTTAAAGTTGCATGTACAATTGTTTTATCAGATCAAAGTATCATGGAATTGGATGCTACGATGTATGTGTGTGTAATAATTTAATTAGCACGTCTACGTTCCAAATGTTTAATATATATGTGTGTATGCATTAAAAATACAATGATGGGTAATATGTCGCGATACTAACTAAGCGCGACAAAATGCAAATGATTAAAATCTTATAAAAATACTACTCAGTAAACAAGTGTTCAGGTACCGAATTAATTTATTCTAATCCGTTTAGGTGTCTCTCTCTACGACAATTAACTAGTATGTGATTTTACTACATTGTAACACTTTGGTTGATATCATAAAAATGCTGGAATGATTAGTTAAAAACGCTTTTTTCCTTCCGAAATGGGTAAACGGACACGCAAAATACAAAGTCTAAACGACCTTCGTTTACGTTTGCGTTTCAAATTTCGTTTACAAAAACAATAACATACTGTAAGTTTGTTTGAAGATACATACTACCGATCCTTATTTATTTTTCCGTTGCAAGCAATAATACTACTACATATACTTAAGCTTACCAAAAACATAAACTTCTAGGCTACCAAAAATAATAATAATTACGTACACTTAA
The DNA here is from genome assembly GCA_016432835.1 of Brassica nigra. Classification (NCBI taxonomy): domain Eukaryota; kingdom Viridiplantae; phylum Streptophyta; class Magnoliopsida; order Brassicales; family Brassicaceae; genus Brassica; species Brassica nigra. Next base: position 4,527,198 of record CM028247.1, on the reverse strand, counting down.
CTTTATTTGGGAATAGGGCTGGGCATTTTATTCGTAAAATTTGATTCGATTCGTTATTCGTTTCGTTTCGATCCGAAAAATCCGAATATCCGTAAGTCTTCGAAGCAAAGCAAATATTAAAAATCACTATCCGTTAAAAACGAAACAAATCACAAATACTAAAAAAATTAGAGACATTATCCAATCCGCTCCGACTTTTATATAAATAGTTATATATCTATAGTTAAATAGAGTTTTAATGTATAATCTTATATAATTTTATTTATAAAATTACTTATAAAATGTAATATGAAGAAAAGAATTATAAGATCTTTATAAAAACTACAAATTCTTTTTAAAACATTTAATTTATAAGAATTTTTATAAATTTTAAGAATTTATAAATAAACAGTTTCATTAATATTTTAATTTATCTTTTATAAGAACAAATTTGTATAATATTTTCAGATTTACTTGTATTAAACATAGTAAAAAAGGTATCCGTAAATATCTGTGAATATTCGCAAATATCCATAAATTTTTCGGATATCCGTAAAATCGAATATCCGTATTTTTTCGAAGCAAAGCAAATCGGAAAATCAGATATCCGTGAAGTCCAAAGCAAATCACAAATATTGAAAAATACGGTAATATTCGATCTGTGCCCACCCCTATTTGGGAGAGGTCAAAATACATAGATTAGAACTATCAACATACAAGCGTTAACATCTCCACATCGTTGAACCAACAATGACAAAGCAAACATAATCTTATATTATTGTCGTTGTCGCCAATACGAACAATACGTTTTGACAGACTGTTTTCTTGGACTAAAAACGTTTGACACAGACTTGAACACTAATGTACATACAGACTAAATAATTGAGAAATTAGGTGAAACAGCCTTCATAAACTGTGTCCAAATTAGCCTAATAAGCAATGACACATAATTCACAAATTAAAAGACAAAGGATTAAATGATAATGGTTTAAGAGCTAAGGATAAATATATGGATCACTTATCCCGATTTCATCACTGGACTTTTATCTGGGCTCGGATTGGGTTTCGGTGGTTATAAGACTGATTACGAAAAAATAATTATTAGTTAACTCATGCTCCCCTGTATTTTGGACTTAATTATATGAATTACTTCAACTGAAAAAATTAGTCGTGCTAAACTGCCAATATCGGTGGAAGATATTTAATGGGCTTTGTCTGACGCTATTGGGTTTTATACTACCGTGCCTTCTTGGCAAATGAACGTTCTCTTTATATTGAGCAAGAATTATGAAATAAGAACTCCCGAGCAAATATATAATGTGATAGCCTGTAAATATATTATCGTTTCGATAAGTATGAGCAACAGAAAATGACATATTACATTTTAATAAACAAGAATATAAGACATTATTCCAAATAAAACATAGTCAATCTAATCATGTAAGCTAAGGCATACATAATATCTCAATAGATGAAATATTTGGGATATCTAACTCATAAGAGTCTAAAGGTGGATATATAACACAATAGCTAACACAAAAGTTGCTTGCAGTCCAATTTACACACATATTTAGATTTTGCTATCATGAAAAGTCCAATATTGTGTCATCCGATGGTAAGTACACAAGATTGTGTCACAGGTTAAACACTTAAACCCATAAATCCATATGAATATGATTAAGACACATCAATATATATACAATGGAGCATTTGGCAACTCTTTTCCCACATTTTAGCTCAAAGAGTGTAACCTAGTTTGGTGTTTCTAGTTTTACGCTTTTTCTTCATATTTTTAATAAATTAAGTTATATTAAATACCTAGAATCTATCTTGTTTAGGATATGATATATAGACGAAGAGATGATACCATAGGACAATACGCTGATAATGTTCGGCAATGGATACAGTGTCATAGCTTTTTCTCGCAAACCAAAAATATATATGTTATTGAGTCAACATCGGTGCCAATGGATATATCTAACTGATAGAAAATAAGAAAGGACTGACGAGATAATTTTCTTACCGAACTTGGATCTCTCAAGCTCCGATAGATAACTATTTCTTGTCTGATATTAGTATATTACACGATAGAGGTGAGGTACCTTCCAGTTTCCCATACGACCAACAAATTAATTTCTCGTTCTCAGGTATCATTTGATAGGACTCTAATGATTTTTCTTTTGAAAATATTATCGAGTTATCTTTGAAAATTTATATAGAGTGAAGAAACTCGCGCGTTTTAAGATTTTAAAAGGGATGCATGTAGCTTAAAACTTAGACGATATGCAAAGTAAATCATGTGCAGTTAAAACAACTTTATAAGATATACGTAAATGATGTCTAAAAGATCCCACGACAAGTTAATATATATAGGCCCTTGTGTATTATTAACCCATAGCAATTGAATAATACATAGTACTTATTTACTATATGCTATCGGATAATGGTTATCACATACATAGAAGTCACCACCAAATGACAGAATATACAAAGGTATGTTTAGTTAAAGCTACATGCATGAACTATGATGTTAGGCTATTAGGGTTCCTAGTTGTCTTGCTTCCTTCTATGCCAAATATATTAATACATTTTGTACATCTTTGACAACTTGACATATTTTGTTTCGCAGGATATTGTTGTTTTTGTTACCTTGATCATATGAAGATATGGTTTCTAGAATATCAGTAAATAAAAACCATTAGAAAAATGCGGTATGCTGATTTTAATATATGTCTTCGCCAAAAAATATAATCAAACGTTGACAGGATGATGCACAATTATTAGCTTGTGTTAAGGAAAAATGAAACAGAATTTAGCTACCATAATAACAAATACATTTAAATATAACGAATGACATACATCAACAGGGAAGTTTCTTATTATCAAACAAAATCACTATCAGTCATTTAAGATTTGGTTCATTGTTGAGCTACCTATAGCACATAAAACCCAAATTCTTCCATAATATATAAAATATCTGTTAAAAATATGAAATTATATTCTTAATTTCTTATCATAAAATTTCTCCTTTTTGTCACATTATTTCTATTTACAGTTGTGAAATAACTCGTGATAAGATAATATTATTTTCGTTCCCCATCATCCTAAACTTAAGCTATATTAATGGTCCACATTCTATAGAGGTGAAGCATGTGACATTATAATAGTATCTAGGCAGAAACAATAAACTCTTATTCCGAATCTATACCATAAACTCATAAAATATTTCATTTAAAACTAATTATGGAAGCAAGCCTTACTTTTTTGCAAAAGTATTATTTTCCTCTCAACTATATGAATAGGGTGGTCCAATAAATTATTGTAGAAATTTATTAAATATGTATTAAATAGGTATATTCCATAGCATTCTTCTCAGTTTATTGCAAGCATTCCAATTTATAGAAAAGCGTCCATATTGAATATAATTATTCCTTACAACTTGATATTAATCTTCTTCCAGCTAATTAAACTCTAAATTGGTTTACAGAAAGAGAATATAGAGACGAAATTGTAAGTGTATTGAAAAATTAAGCGTCATTTTCTTGTATTATTGGTCAAAGACTCAAACAATCGGAAAATCAGTTTTATAATATCTTACAATTCGCACCGAACCGTCAAGTGGATTCAACTCTGACGAAGATAGCTGATCTCTAGCGATTTTCTCACGAACTGATTACTTTTCTATTTGTTTATAGTTTACACGAAATAGTTATTCTCTAATATCCAAATCTAAATTTAACAAGCTATGACACTTGTTGTTGAACACTATTAAATTTAAGAAACGACACGAGTCAATTTGTTACCCTATGTTTTTATAATAATTCTCTAAAAAAAAACGTCTCAAATCTTATCTTTTAGGAATTTAATTTATTCTTAGTTGTATCTAACATTAAATAGCATGTATTGCAAATCTTGAAAGTCATTTTCAATATATAGTGCATATAACAACTATATATTTTTAGTTTTAGAAAAAACTATATATTTTCAGCCAGTCTTTTATGGACCACTTTTCAGCTTAAAATAAATTTCCAGCTAATGTATAAGTCTTGTAGCTTATCATATATATTCTTAAAAACATTATGTGAAATTATGAATTTCGTCAATAATCAATTAAGTAAAAATACAAAAGGAGATGTTGCAAAAACCTAGAAGAACATAATGAACCAACTATCATTTTATGATGTACCATTGCTGAACAAACTAGAAAATTATATACAAAGACAACATATTAATTTTTTATTATTTTCCCACATAAGTTGAGATGCATGCACTCAACAAACGTGAAGAAAATAAAAAAATTCCAGATAAAGGATAACTTATCTTTTGTAATACCCCAAGTGAAAATACAAATAAAACGTAAAGTGAGTAAAATAGCAAGTTTCCGTAAACTAAACATCGATGATTCGTAGTTTCTCAGAACTGTGGGTGTGTGTGTTCCCACAAATGAAAGCAAAATAATAATTATAAATACAAAAATATAAGTAATTAGAAAATAATAATAACTCCAAATAGAAACCCAATAATAAATAATATAAAATACTGTCGCCAGTAGGAAGACGGAGTCATACAATGACATAATGGCTGGTCAAAAAAACCGCCAAAATAGTTCTGTTTTAATTTGGGGGAAAATAAATTAAAACTTAACTATTCTAGTCAAAAAACTTCTCTTGTTTCCCTTAATCACTAGTCTAAGCTTAATTAGTCACTTAATTTGAAACTTATAACACGCCTTTCACACATCGACAACACCACCTTCATCTCCATTCTCTCTCTCTATCTCTCCTCTCCCTCTCAAACCTGCAAACATGGCTGTTCCTTTGATCCTCAAGAACCAAGCAGATCACCGACAAGATCCTCACCCGAACACGACGACCCATCTATCCTCCTTGATCCAAGAAGCCAAATCAATCGCCAGAATATCTCTCCCAATGATCTTAACCGGTTTACTCCTCTACTCTCGCTCCATGATCTCAATGCTTTTCCTCGGCCGTCTCAACGATCTCCCTGCTCTCTCCGGCGGCTCGCTCGCCCTCGGCTTCGCCAACATCACCGGCTACTCTCTCCTCTCCGGTCTCTCCGTCGGCATGGAGCCCATCTGCGTTCAAGCCTTTGGCGCCAAAAGATTCAAACTTCTAGGCCTTGCTCTGCAGAGAACCACGCTTTTGCTCCTCCTCTGTTCTCTCCCCATCTCTGTCCTCTGGCTCAACATCAAGAAGATTCTTTTATTCTTCGGACAGGACGAGGAGATCTCGAACCAAGCTGAGATCTTCATCCTCTTCTCTCTCCCTGATCTGATTCTTCAATCTTTATTACATCCTCTACGTATCTACCTCCGATCTCAGTCCATCACTCTTCCTCTCACATACTCTGCTTTCTTCGCTGTGATCCTCCACATTCCTATTAACTACCTTCTCGTCTCTTCACTCGGGTTCGGTCTCAAAGGCGTTGCCTTGGGAGCGATATGGACTAATGTTAACCTCATAGGGTTTTTGATCATCTATATCGCGTTTTCGGGTGTTTATGAGAAGACTTGGGGTGGATTCTCTATTGATTGTTTTAAAGGATGGAGATCATTAATGAAGCTAGCGATCCCTAGCTGTGTTTCAGTATGTCTAGAATGGTGGTGGTACGAAATAATGATTCTTCTTTGTGGACTGTTACTTAACCCGCAAGCAACCGTAGCGTCGATGGGAATCTTGATCCAGACCACTGCTTTGATCTACATTTTTCCTTCCTCTCTCGGTGTTAGTGTCTCTACACGAGTAGGGAACGAGCTAGGGGCTAATCAGCCTGAAAAGGCAAGGATAGCTGCGAGAACCGGACTCTGTTTAAGCCTAGGGTTAGGTTTACTCGCCATGTTTTTCGCTTTGATTGTGAGGAACTGCTGGGCTAGATTGTTCACGGATGAGGATGAGATTCTGAAGTTGACTTCCATGGTTTTACCGATCATCGGGCTTTGCGAGCTAGGGAACTGTCCTCAGACCACAATGTGTGGAGTTTTGAGAGGAAGTGCTAGGCCTAAGCTAGGAGCAAACATAAACTTGTGTTGTTTCTACTTTGTGGGAATGCCTGTGGCTATATGGCTGAGTTTCTTTAGTGGGTTGGACTTCAAGGGACTGTGGTTAGGCCTGTTTGCAGCTCAGGGCTCGTGCCTGGTTTCGATGTTGGTCGTGTTGGCTAAGACTGATTGGGAAGCTGAGGTTCATAGGGCAAAAGAACTCATGACTAGATCATGTGATGGAGATTGTGAAGATGATGATGGTAGTGGAAGTAATACGATGCCGTTTTTGTTGGATTCTTTGGATTTAGAAGAGAGTGGGAACTATAGGCATTTGAATCTGTTTTGATTTATTGTTTCACTAACGATATTTGTTTTCATTGTAAACTCTCTAATTGATTATTTTAGGAAGGAACCACTTCAAACATTTGATCGTTGGATTTTTTTTAATGTAAAATATGATTTGTGAGATATATATATTGCATCTTTTTTAATTAATTGCCATTTGTGAATAGTTGAAAGCAATGTAAAGTTACAGACACGTTGATGATTTGATATCAATCTTATCTGTCTCCTTTAATTAAATATCATGGGAGTGACATGCTTTCATGAGAATGACACAACAAACTTTAGTTTTTAACATAAACTCTCTTTGTCAAGTGGTTTTAAATATGTATATTCATGTAAGTGTGTGTATGTATATATGAATCTGGTTATGAAATTAAAGGACAAGATAGAAGTTGGTTTGGTTGCCGGGAGATTCTTGTGCAAGAGTAAGATAACGAAATGCTTAAATAAAATAAATATTAAAACACCATGTTAAGTGGTCCTCCATGGACGCGCGCGTGGGTTCGTGTGTAAATAATGAAACGAATTGTGATGCAACTTTGACGACGGCCAGAAGCGTAACATCTCTGTCAACGTCATCGTTTGCAACAGCGGACGCCGTGAACGACCCGCTTTTCTTTTGTTTTCTTCTTCGTTTACTCTCTTTTATTACTATAATAACATCACCTGCTTGACCCGATAACCGGTCCACTTTTTTGTTTATTTATGTAAATTCCACACGGTTGGAAGAAGTATAACATTGTGGATTACAACTTTACGACCACTTGGTTATAGCACTTTTAAGAATGTATAATATTTTCCATTATAGACTAGAAATGTAACAAAGTCATGGTGTGGGTTAAGTTGGTTACAAAGGAACAAGAAAGGCCCATGAGATGAAACATGAGTTTGCCACTAAAATCAAACCTATTGTTTCCCCAAGTGTCCCAACTTGCTTTTACATAACCATAGCTTCCCATGTTCTTCATCCTGATCACCTCACTTTTTTCTTATGTTGCTTATTTTGTCCACTTGTATATTTTCTCTGAAAACAGTTGAGATAATCTTTGTATGATAGTTGTTTAATCTTTTGGATTATCAATTACTTTTACTAACTCAATTGAAATTCTATACAACTACAGTATTGACCGTTAAAAAACAATTAAACTATTCATTCTTGTGTTTAAAATAGAAGTTGCACTAACCCCCATCAAGTTCAGCTTTTAAGTTGTCACACAGAAATAGAAAAAGGTGAAGAAGTTCTTTTGTATCCCCCAAAGTTTTCGAGATCTTCATTTCTAGCTTTAAATATCAGTTCTTTATGCTAATCTGGTAAGTTGATATGCACAATCACAATTTTAGTATAAAGTAAGAGGCATATAGGGTGAGAATATCACATGCAAAAAAACCAACAACTAGAAACTGCTCTTTTGATTCCAGGATGATAAACATTTTGAACTCTCTAGATCGGGAAAGGGTTTCCTTTTATAGCAACCATCATGCTTTCTTCGACCCAATTGTCTCTGGCTTGATCAATCAACAATAAATTGTTTCAGAGTAACTTCTATAGATTAATAAAAGAAGAAGACATCTAAGTTCTGGAACTCCAAACACATTACTCAATTTTTAGATCAGCTTGAAGAACAGTGCTTTTTGTTTTCTCATTGAGACGTAGTAATTCCCATAGCCAAAAGCATGCCGATGATATGGCCGTATCTATTTTGATTATCCAAAGTTCCAAACACACCAACTAGACAACTTCTCCAGTGAAAAATTGTATACAACATTCTATGGCACGAACCACGTAACAGCCTTAGGGGGTTGCATTTCTATAGAGTCGAAAATTTTCTTCACATGATTTGTGGTGTGTAAGGGTTTATATATGAGGATAAAGGAAGGTAAAAACTCATCCAAATCCTTTTTTAATTGTCGAATGATTCTTAACCTATAGCTTGTGTTGATTGACGTGCAAAACATTGTTTTTCTTCTACTAATTTAGGACGTTTTATGAAAAGCTTATTTAGATTCATGTATTTCTTTCTTAAGTAATATTATATTTCTGGAAAAACAGAATGTATTTAAAATTCTTTAGAGACTAAAACTTACTAATTTAATATTTGAGTCAACTAGAACAATATTTCCACCAATTCAGTCAAATTAATGATGCAATATATACAGCATAAAAATCAATTTAAATAAGTTAAATACCATGATAAAAACCTTTGTAGTTTTTCCCACATATATATACCATTATCGAGAATTCATCATTTCTCCACTAACAAAATTTCAAAACAGCGATTTAGATTATGATTTTTTGCATGTATATCTAAAAAATTATCAACCACAAGGGGTAATAAACTATTAAAAAATGTCACGTCAGCAACTTATAAAATATTTGAATGCCGTTAGAGGCCTACAACACATTCATGTCCCATGGACATCTTCTCAGCAATGGCGGCAACAAAGCAGGGCGATATCGTAATTACGGCCTCAATCCTGACAGAATCCTCTGTTCCTCAATCTCTCACTTACATCGGCGTTTCCACACGTGGCGATATCTCATTAGCCCTCCTGACACGCGTCGCAACTTCGACGCGTCACAGTGTTTCTTGTAAGCTGGTTTTGTTAAGTCTATGGCGTCACGAGTAATTCTAAAGATGGAAAAAATTAATAAACAATAAGGAGAATGAATGAATCAGTTTCGATCTTCTTAATTTTAAATTTAATTTAAATAAATTGCAGAAATTCACTCATCAGATGCGTCTGCTCAACAGATTCTCCGGCGAACTACGATGGCCGGCAACAGCTCCGATTCGAGTCTCTACCAGGTTTTGGTGGAATGGTGCCAGAGGATGGAGACGAGTCAGGCGAGGCTAAGGGAGGATGTGGATGATCTGCTGAACCAGGAGGGGAGGCGGATCGGCATCGAAGCGGCGCCGGAGGCGGCTGATGATGTGGAGGAAGCGGAGGAGGCTTGGGATAGTCCGTCGGCGACTTGGGAGAGAGCGGTGTCGGGGTTTTACTTCGCCGATAGCGCGTACCGGACTCTGATGGATTCGATGGGCCACGCGATTCATGTGACATCCGCTGGTTCTGGAGAAATCACATTCTGGTAATCCTGATAACCGGTTTGCATTTTTTGACTCGTATGTGTTCATCTAGGTTGCTGGTAGAATCAGGAGCGATGCATTCAAATGAATCGGTGTTATGTGATGTGATTTATCTAATGATTTTTTAGTTCATATAGTGTGGAAGGAGTTAAACAAAGTTACGATTGGTGATTTCTTGATTCAGGAGTCGTTCAGCTGAGAATCTCTACCACTGGTACGCTGAGGAAGTAGTTGGTTACAGAACGATTGATGTGCTTGTAACCGAGGAGTATCGTAACTGCCTCACGAGTATACGGAACAGGGTGTGCCGTGGGGAGACTTGGACTGGTCAGTTTCCGTTTCAGAAGAAAACGGGTGAATTATTCATGGCGCTGGTGACTAAAAGCCCTATTTACGAAGACGGGGAGCTTGTTGGTGTTGTTACCGTCTCTAGCGATGCGACGCTGTTCAATAGGATGCATCCGTTGAGTAGCGAGCATCATCAGCAAGCGTTCGGTACTAGACCTGAGTCTAACCTGAGAAAGCACCAGTGGCACCTCCCGAGGCCTCAGATAGCTGAAGTACCGCAGAATCTTCCAGCTGTCCCGCAGATTACATCAGCTGTTTCGAACCTGGTAATCTCAGATTCTGGTCTTATTTTCGTTGTTTGATTCTTGTGCTTTATGAATGATTGTTTGTTTTCGGTGTGGTCATAAGGCGTCGAAGCTTCTACCACAGAGAAATGGAGATGATTCCTTGAATTCAAATCAGAGTTCTAGGAGCAGAGATGAAAATGTCCCGGTAGTTCCCTCCACAACTTTTGAAAAGTATGGCTCAATGGTAAGTCTTTCTTGTCTACTTAAACAAGAATTTGGACTTCTCATTGAGATTTCTTATAGCAATTTATGTGTCTCGTGCCATCAGCTGAATCTGCGTATATATATATATACTATTGTAGGCGGATAAGTTTCTGGGGAAGCTGCAAAGGAAGATTATTGGCAACCAAGGAAAAGAAGATAACGAGCCTATCTTAGGAAATGGAATGAATAAGATGGCCGGTGGCAGTGGATCTGTTTCTAAGGCTTCTAGTGCAGTAAGCTGCACGACTTTCAGAGACAATGGCAATGGAAAGTTGAAAAAGTCTGAAACTAGATTCTCGGATGTCTATGGGAGTGGAGCTCGAGGTTTGAGTGAAGAGAGACATATAGTACCACCTGCTAGAGACCGTTTTCAGTTTATTGGAAATCTGAGTCAAAAGAAACCACCTAAAGGACCAGAGTGTGGTTTGGTTTCTGGCAGGGGAACTAGAATGTCGGACTTAAATGGTGAGATAGAAGATGCGTGGACGGCTCGGCCTAGTGCTGATCCCTTTCCAGGACTTGAAGTCAGCCTCGGTAGGCAACAAAGTCCATCTAGCCAAACGAATAATGGATTTGTCACCGATTCGTCGTGTGAGATACGATGGGAAGATCTTCAACTTGGGGAAGAAGTTGGACGAGGTGCATTTGGTTTACCAAAGTCTTTACACTCGTTTTCATTTTCTTAGGAATGTAGATTCAATACAGTCTCTAGAATGTTGAATCGAATTCTATGTATTTCTGATGCATTATGTTTGCGCACAGGTTCATTTGCTGCAGTCCATCGAGGAGTTTGGAATGGATCGGTTAGTCTTCTATTATTTAAAGATGATTCAAACATGGTTCTTGTGTGAGTGAACGGGAATAGCTAACTAGTCCAGTTTATTTGGGTCAGGATGTTGCTATTAAGGTTTACTTTGAGGGTGATCACAACGCGATGACTTGGACTGAGTGCAAAAAGGAGGTATGCATATATGGTTCTCTATGCTACGTGAATGTTTTTGCAAAATCATCTCTGCCAGACAAAAATTAATCAGTTGGATCAATATCTTCAGATTAACATTATGAAGAAACTGAGACACCCGAATGTACTGTTATTTATGGGAGCAGTATGTTCCGAAGAAAAATCTGCCATAGTCATGGAGTATCTACCAAGGTGAGACTATTGTCCTCTTGATCTGGAAGTAGTGTTGTTCCTTATAGATAAGTCTGCACCCTGTGTTAATTTGTTTCTTTACGGTTGTGATGAGTAGAGGGAGTCTCTTCAAAATACTTCATAGTTCGAATCAGCCATTGGACAAGAAGCGTCGTTTAAGGATGGCACTTGATGTTGTAAGACACTCACTCTCTTGAGACCTCCCTCGCAGTTGAAAAATGAAACCATATGAAAGGCTGAGTGAATACGGGTTCTCCATTCTTGTTGCAGGCTAGGGGAATGAATTACTTGCACCGCAGGAATCCCCCAATAGTACATAGAGACTTGAAATCTTCCAATCTTCTAGTCGACAGAAACTGGAATGTCAAGGTACAACAAATAAAGGACTTCACTTTCCTCCACAAGTCGCACTCATGAAAGACCTGTAAAAATGAGTCTAGTCTCTTAATTTACAAAGTTACAACTTTTTTCTTATCCCTAGGTCGGAGACTTTGGGTTGTCAAAGTGGAAGAACGCAACATTCTTAAGCACTAGATCCGGGAAAGGAACAGTAAGCCATCTCTGATTCTCTAAACGCACAAAACATTCTTGGGTTTCTGTAACTAACCATCACTCATGTTTTTTCTATGTGCAGCCACAGTGGATGGCCCCTGAAGTTCTCAGGAGTGAACCTTCGAATGAGAAGTACGTCCATATGATATTTAACCCTTGCTTACTCTCTTTCTTTTGATACATTAGAATTTTGGGATGAAAAACTCAGTACTTTTGTTGTAACAGGTGTGATGTGTTCAGCTTTGGAGTCATCTTGTGGGAGCTAATGACTACTTTAATACCATGGGACCGTCTAAACTCTATCCAGGTACCTCATCAACTTGTGTTCTTGTGAGAGTGTAGCACAGTCATAAAGATTCTAATCAAGTTTAAATAGGTTGTTGGAGTTGTGGGGTTCATGGACCGACGGTTGGACTTGCCTGAAGGATTAAATCCTAGGATCGCATCCATAATACAAGATTGTTGGCAAACGTAAGACACAATACATTGTTTCATCAAATATTCCCTCCAAATATTGGTTAGGGTGTCTATAACCTTTTTGTGATACGTTCTTGGAACAGTGATCCAGCAAAACGACCGTCGTTTGAAGAAATAATTAGTAGGATGATGAGCCTGTTCCGCAAAGCGGGGTCGAGTGCACAGGAAGAAGAGGATTGAGAAGGTTAAAATGGTTCATGGGTCAGAGGAGATGGTTTACACAAAGCAAAGGACGTGAACAAAAGAAAAGCATACTTATGATAAGTTAATATAATATACAATGTGTCTCGTTGTATTATGTGCATCACTAATTATATATCTTCACCAAATCATGCAAAATGTAGAATAGCGCTGAATTAAAAGAGGGTCCATCAAAGAAAAGAAAAGTAAAAAGTTCAACTAATGTATTCAGTTTGGTTTGTTTCTTACAGTTTTGGAAAATGTACAATAAAACCAAATCTCCGGTTAAGTTTGGTAAAAAAATTTGGTTCAGTTTGCGATCAAATTTTGTTTTGGTTCTGTTATACAGTGCAAAACCTGTTACACGTCGGTTTACAAGAAAAATGGTATTATTTCGGTTCGATTTATGAATGTGTCGAGTCCTAAAATTGGTTGCTCAGAAAAGATTAGTTTTGGTTTGGGACCACATGCAAATTAAATACTAAAAGGGGTGAAATAGAGAATTACGAAAAAACAAGAGATTGGTGGCTTTTGTCATTTGGAATGTAGTTGGTTTCTGGGTGAGAGAGAGAAGAACAGAAAGGGGAAAGTGAGGTAGTGAGCAGTGACAAATGACAAAGCTAGCTTTGCCTCTTTTGCTTTTATATTCTCTCCTACAGCTTCCCATCACTGCCTCATCTATGCTTCTCAGTACCTAATAATATAAGAAGAGCCAGATGCCTAAAACACTATTTTGCTTTTTCTTTTATTTATGATTCCTCAGTTTCATACACACAATCATATATTAAAGCAAGGGATACATAGATGGGTGTAGCATTGTATAAGTGCATGCATGTGCGTGTAGAAAAAAGTAGAATGGTACGAAAGGAAGAAATTTTTGTTTTGGGTATGAAAAAATTGTCTGCCTGTCTGAGTAAGCCAGAACAAATCACATCGAGCTGCATAGTGCTACTATTTAGCTGACAACACGTTACACATGCTTGTGACCTATGGACAACAAACTGCTAGACTTCTAGCTCTTGCCTTTTATGTATTTCGTAGCATTTCAATTTGAAATTATAATTACTTTAACTTTTGTATAATGTGTGATTGATTGATAAGCGAGTCGATTTCCCAAGCGATGTCTTTTGGGGAGTACTATATCACGGGAATACAGTGATTGCATTTTTTTTTGTTTTGTTTTGTAACAACAGTGATGGTAGAAATCACTAACGAAGGAATGTACAAAGTAATTTAAATACTTGATTTCCACCATCTATCACTCGAATTATTTATCAGATCTCTCAACCTTTTTTTGGACAACTATCAGATCTTTCAACCATAAAACAAAAACAAAATGTTGAATCATGTATTGAAATGTACGAATTATATTTCTTACATCACAAAGTATGTACATTAGAGTGCAATGAATTATAAAGAAGATTTAACTATACACCAAAACTCGTATAATCTAATGTACATACTTTCGTGAGTTTTCCTTTCCAACTTAAATATATTTCTTGTAGATGAGTTTCGTTTTTTTCCTTTGCAGTCTCATCTCACAGAGGGAAACCGACTAAAACAAGTTTTGTGCTTCGTGTTAGTCATAAGATTTGTTATTAGGTGAAACTAATCTTGTTAATAAATCATAATTATCGCTGATTAGTTCCTATCCAGATTTCCTGCGTCAACTACATGATTAATCAAATCGGGTTGTATTATTTACTTAAATACCATATAATATTCATTAATATTGACATTTACTAGTCCGTTAATAAACTTACGGTAAAACCACGATCTTTCTTCCAAACAAATTTTATTTTTGGGATACAAACAAGAGTTCCGCTGCCAATTTTTGACCATCACATGCAAGAGACACGTACGACCGAGTTCATGCACGAAGAAGCGTTGAACAAAGTCAACAACCATCGTCCACTCGCAGTTTAGTCTACTATATACGACTAAAGTTAAACATTCATGTAGGCTCCACCTTCTATAGTTGTTCGAGACGTGGCAAAATTACAGCTGCCTTTGGTGTTTTGGTCTGAATGTCTGATGCCTCCTCCGTCTCTTGTAAGTTGTAATGTCTTCTTCTTCGTATGAGAGACGTACCAAAGATTCCAGTGGATTAATTGTCGGTCCAGTTTTCTTTTACGATTACGAGTTCGATAGATTCTCCAGAGTGGTACACGTGAACCATTGGCCTCATTCTGATTACTACTTAAAGCCATATCTTTGTTAAACAGTGGTTGTTCATTTGTTATGACCGAGTTTCTAGTGATATATATTAGTTGATATATATTAAATTGATCATGTCAGTATCACGAACAGTCTCGCAGCAATAATGAACCAGTCACAACCTACTAGGCTAATCTATATACAGTCCGAAAATATAACATCATTTTAAATGCGTAAAAGACAAAAGAGAGAGTAAACAAACCAAAAAACACAGATAATATAAGAATTGTATTCCGACCTCGACTGCCGTATAAGCAAAACGACGATGCAGCGGACGGCGCGATCCCGTTAGGAGACGAAACAAACGGAGTAGGGACCACGAAAACGTGATCATAAAGTGGAAAAAAAAGAAAAATCAACAGCCAGACGGGTCCCATTGAAAGTGGCTTCATTCGTTATGGGTTCGTAGCGGATCATAGTATGGTCCATCCTTCTGGAATCGCTTTTTGTCATCTCTATGTTCTTTGAAGTCATCATATATTATTTCCCAGATTCACAAAAATATAATCTAACATAATTGAATGAAATCTTACATTAAAGATTTGGTTACAGAGGGATAGTTATGAACAAAGAGAGAAACGATAATAAGTGGAAATATTTTAGTACATGTGAGAAAGTAACAACTCATGCTTTTTTAGATGAAACATTCACTTACATTTTTTTGTTGCTCTATTCCTATTAAAAACAGCATTGGTTGGTTATTCTTTTGATTGGTGATAAGCTACCGAATTCTAGAGTAATTGTTTTAGTTTCCTTATCCTGAAATTTATTCTAAAATGTGTTTCTTTAATGGATTTTTTTTTTATGGATTGGATGAAATAAACAAAAATTGTAGTTATAAAGAAAAATTTGCCAACGCACTGTTGTTTAAATATAGACAAAATAAAATAATATGGAGATAAACAATATTTTTTCGAGAAGAGACGCGCGAGTGGAGAGCGTGGTACTAATTATAAACACTGTGTTCTACTGCTTCGACTACTTAACTCTTTCAAGCTATCTCTCTCTCTCTCTCAAACGAGCAAGACGCAGGGGAGAGAAAAACGCCGTCGTTTCATTTCGTGAAGAGAGTTTCTGCAATGGGAAAAGCCTCACGTTGGTTCCGGAATCTACTCGGACTTAAGAAACCCGACCCGGGTTATCCGGATCCATCCTTCGAGACGCCTTCGCGCTCTCACCCAAAACGCCGGTGGAGCTTCGTCAAATCCAAACGCGAGAACGGGACCGCACCGCAGAACCACTACCCCCGCACTCCTTCGTCGCTACCGAACTCAACACCTCCACCGACGTCGTCATACCACAGATCGTCTCCGTCGTCTAACGGACGTCGGTGGAAACAGAAGCTGGTATGGGAGGAGGAGGAGAGGGACGTGGATCCCGACAAGCATGCGATTGCTATGGCCGCCGCGACTGCTCTGGTTGCTGAAGCAGCAGTCACGGCCGCTAATGCTGCAGCTGAGGTCGTTAGGCTCACGAGCACGAGCGGGAGGTTGACGCGTAGTACCGTCGGAGCGCATTTTAGCGATGGGTACAGTGACGTTGTGGCTCATGATAGCAGCTTCGACGGACACGGACGCGACAGTCGTGAAGATCTTGCGGTGATTAAGATACAATCTATATTTCGCGGTTATTTGGTAATTTCCCCTTCTTTTTATTACTATATGTTATGCTAATATTTATTTTTAGTCTGTATTTCTGCATTCAGTTTAGAAATTAATCATTTTTTTTTCAGAGATGATGCGTAATTTTTTTTTTAATATATTCCATTTTTTTGCCTTAGGAAGAGTTTAAAATAAAATGATTAGCTTTCTTAAAAAAGTCACGGGGATTATCGTCCATGTTACATTTTCGATGTCGTAAACCTTCTGCTGCTTCCTCTTCCCTAGAAGAGTGATTAGACGCTAACCTGCTATATTCCCATTTTTTTAATAATGGCAATTGAATATTCTCCGTATAAAGTAATCTGTTTTGTGGAAACCCAAAAAGTTTAATTTTGCTTTTTTCTTATTTTTATAATCACCGGTTAGGCATTGTTTTCAGTTTAACCGGTTCTCTAAATTGATTTCGGTTCGATCAAATATAGAGTTAACTAGTCTTTATATGTTAGGAATTTATCCATTTTTACGTTTAAGCGACCGTCAACAAATGCTTTTATTTAAAAGGGAGGAAATAATCCGTTTTAGAAAATTTAATATTCGAAAATCATTACGAACACCGTTAAATGAATTCTTATCAATAGAAATATGCCAATAGAAGATCAGTAAACATCAACCAATACGTAGTAATTGTAGTTTTGTTCTTTTGATTTGTAAATGGTTTTCACAGGATAATAACGTGTTGAAAAATCGCATTGTTTTATGAAAATAGTCGATTCAAGTTTTCTTCTATTGTAGAGAGGTTGACAATATACTTCTATATATTGTAGAGAGGTTGACAATATACATTTAATGATGTAAAATGTCTTTATCATAGTATTTAATTTTCGTGAATTCCTCGTGAATATTTCAAAAGTTCAATTTCCTTAAATGTCAAACTTTTATTTGTTTCATTCCTTTTGGCGCTAACTTCTATCAAAAGTTATGCTTATTTATAATTCAATATGCTTTTGTGGTCCTATCCATATTGAGAGTTTGAGCTCAAGACTCTTGTAAGAATTGATATTTAGATTTTCTCTTGGTGGTTTTGTTTTCTAATCTTAAATCTAAACATTCTTTTATTGATTGATTAATGTTAACGAAGGCAAGGAGAGCGTTAAGGGCACTCAAGGGATTGGTCAAACTTCAAGCTATAGTTAGAGGCCATATAGAACGAAAGCGAATGTCTCTCCACCTGCGCAGGATGCACGCTTTGGTTCGAGCTCAGGCTCGTGTCCGTGCCACTCGTGTGATAGTCACGCCTGAGTCATCCTCTTCTCAATCCAACAACACCAAGTCTTCTCACTTACAAAACCCCGTAAGCCTGTTTCAGATTGTTCTTATTTAGTGTATAACTAAATTTTACTTAAAGGTTTCTCTTTAACAACTTTGTTTTCATCCATAAGGATCCACCAACGCCAGAAAAACAAGAGCATTCTATCTCTTCTTGCAGCTCCAAGTTCGGTCCTTATCATTTTTTCAAGGTATTACATTTTGAGTTTATCTTCATTTAGTTGCTTATGGTCCATTAGTTCTAAAATTTTGGTTTATTAGATGGTCTAAGTTACAAACTATAATAGGTTTGTATGTTTTTCGTTATTGCATCCATGCCAGTTATATAGGCTTATCTATTTTACATTTCGTTATCATTATTTGTGACTCCTGTTACTACTACTTAAACTAAGACATTGGTTTACAATTTTCCAGAGGAACGGTTCTATGGCAAACAACAACAGACCGTTCTCAGCCATGAACGAAGAAGAGAGGGTCCTTGAAATCGACAGGAGACACAACAATTCTTACACCAGACGGAACAGACCAGACATGTTCTACTCATCCCACCTCGTCCTAGACAATTCAGGCCGGTCTGGACCAGCTTACGCCTTCCCTTTTAGCCCGTCGTCCTCACATGAAGAGACTGTAAACCAGTTTTGCACTGCA
Source organism: Brassica nigra (assembly GCA_016432835.1). Lineage (NCBI taxonomy): Eukaryota > Viridiplantae > Streptophyta > Magnoliopsida > Brassicales > Brassicaceae > Brassica > Brassica nigra. Next base: position 4,508,791 of record CM028247.1, on the reverse strand, counting down.
GAGAACAGTCCTCAGTTACACTCAGCTACTTCTATAAGCAAGGGCAGTGCTTTCACGGCTAGTTCTATTGCACCTAGCGATTGCGCCAAAAGCTGCTGCTACGCGGACCATCCAAGATTCATGGCTTGTACCGAGTCATCTAGGGCTAAGGCCCGGTCCGTTAGTGCCCCAAAGTCACGTCCTCAGTTGTATTACGACCAGTCTTCGTCGAAACGGTTTGGATTTATAGATGTGCCATATTGTGGTGATACGAGGTCTGGTCCGCAGAAAGTTTATGCTCTGCACGCTAGTTTTATGAACAAGGCTTATCCCGGTTCAGGTCGGTTGGATCGGCTGGGGATGCCAACTGGGTATAGGCACTGAGAAATGCTGTTCGACCGGATTGTTCTAATTGATTGGTGTTGAGATAAACTGATAATAATCAAGTGGAGAGTTGGTTAGATCCAGTTATGTTGTAGATCAATTGACTAAGCTTTGCTGTTAATTTTCCTGGTTGTAGTTTGGAGTAAGTAGATTAAACCTTTAATGCATATAGAAATTTGCCTGACAGATATTGAAATTTTCCACATAGCGATGATGATTGTTTTTATACAAAACAACTATAATACAACTGAAATGAAATAAACAGAGTAAATAAAATAATGACATTGACTAAGCTAACTGAAAATTTATTAAATAACTACTGTCTATAAGAATTGTTTTTATTAATTCACTATAAAATCATTAGTAAAGATATTCAAAAATCAGGATGTTTTTTTTTTATTATCCACAGTTTCAAGAATACGTTTTTGGTTGAGATGATAGAAATTTAAAATCAATAACAAAACCATCCTTTATAAAAATTCTATTCTTTTGTGTCAAAGTCTCAAAAAAGTTGGCATAAGAAAATAATGTTGAAGCATATGATGTTGGTATATAAAATGATATCAAATAACTTCTAATCGGAATGTTTGTGGTATTTACATTTTAAAGGTTTGGATATACTCACAAGTTGACTTATTGAATGTTTAATTATATAACAGATTTTGAAAAAACGGAGATGTCAAATATCTAGAACATGAAAAATAATCTGATGCATAATCCCAATCAGCAAAACCAGTAATGGTTGTTGTCATGAAGAGCTCTTCATGAGGAGCATCTCAATGACCAAAAGATGAATATGGGATAGAAAGAAGAAATTTGGAAAATGAAGAAATCTTTGAAGAAAAGTAGAGACTAATGTCTCAAAATGTACAACAAAGGCACAATCCTGGTTGAAACAATAGGAGGATCGACCAAACAATAAATCAGAATTATGAGAAACCCGCAATAGAACACAAAAAAAAGTAGACGAGAAGAAAACACAAAATTCATTGAATCCAAAACTCCTTAAACGACTTGATCGAATTATGAGAAATCATGAGTGACCGACCAGCTTTCTTTGCAACTTAGTTTTGGCTTGCAAATCAAGACTGTAATTGTGGGATTTTTATAAGTTTATGCAAAACTTGTTTTCTAATCTTAACTTTAAACCTATTTTCTTTTGTTTGATGAATTTTAAGAAGGCAAGGAGAGCGTTATAAGGAAAAAATTCCAGAGGAACGGTTCTAAGGAAAACAATTACGCCATTCCGTACGCTGCTTACAGAGAAACATTCTCAGACCAGACGTGTTCTATTCATCTCACCTCGTCTTAGACAGCTCAGGCCGGTCAGAACCAGCTTACGCCTTTCCTTTTAGCCCGTACTCGTCACGTGAAGAGACTGTAAACCAGTTTTGAACTGCAGAGAACTGTCCTCAGTTACACTCAGCTACTTCTATAAGCAAGGGCAGTGCTTTCAATGCTTGTTCTATTGAACCGAGTGATTGCACCAAAAGCTGCCTCTATGCGGACCATCCAAGATTCATGGCTTGTACAGAGTCATCTAGGGCTAAGGCCCGCTCCGCTAGTGCCCCAAAGTCGCGACCTCAGTTGTTTTACGAGCAGTTTCCGTCAAAACGGTTTGGATTTTTCGATGTGCCATATTGTGGTGATACGAGGTCTGCAGAAAGTTTCTGCACATTAGTTTTATGAACAAGGCTTATCCTGGTTCAGGTAGAAATGCTGTTGGCCGGCCTGTTCTGTTTGGTTTGGATTTTTAAAAACTGATAATAATCAAATGTAGAAGTGGAGAACCAGTTAGATCCGGTTTGTTGTAGATAAGGGTGGGTGATCCTAATTAGGGTTTGAGGTTGAGTTGCTTCAACAAGAAGCCTCAAATATTTATTTTAATTCTTTTATATATTACATTTTAATCATCAGTCTTCATAATAATTAATTATATGCATTAAAATCTTATAGTAAATAATAAATACACAATAAAAATGCAAAACATAGTAACTCATATATAGATATTTGGTTTCACCAAATTTCTAAAAAGTACATTAATTAGAGAATTTTTTTTTATGAAATGGTTAAACTACATATACATAATATTTCTATTTTAGATTATTTAATTGAAATTTTGAATTTGTGTATTAATAATAACATATATGTAAAGACAATTCTATCAAATAAACTATTTTAAAATTTTCGTCCCAAAAGTGCATCCAAAGAAAAATTTTCCAAATATATTTTATTAAAGATACTAAAAACTTTATACTTTAAATATATAAATACAAATTTAAAAAAAATAAAAATAATTTTATAGCTTCAATTATATGTTTTCAAATTCAATTTTTATAAAAATTTTTTTGAATATCTTTTTTTTTTTAATTTGTTTTAAAAAATCTTTTAAAATTCGAAAAAGTCTTTGAAACTATTTTTAAAATTTTATTTTAAATTTTTATTATTTATTTTATATTTTGAAAATGTTAAAAACCTCATTCCCAAAACCCCACCCCTTAAATTCTAAACCCAAAGTATATGTTTAGTTAACCATATGAGTATAAAGATATATTTACCCTTTAAGAAACTTATTTTGGTTACTTTCTTCTTTGAGAGAGTTATTTTGTGAAAATAAACTAAATTTTGATATACTAGAAAAAATTTCAATTATAAATAAACAATTGATTATCAACAAATATTAAATATTTGAGGGATATTTGATTCTCACAAGGTATATCGGTATAAGATTCATAATGTGGTTAGGAGTAAGCGAAATCTATATAAACCTATACGTATGTACCTGTTTACCATTAAAAATTTCACAATATTCTTTTAATCAAGGATTCAATAAAAAGTAGGTTATTTTCTTGGGGCATCTCGTTAACGTCATGGATTCATCACGATATGAAGAAACGGTCATGGTTTTGTTTCGAGTAATGGTGGTGATGACCGTCATTGTCACCGTTTTCGGCTGTTGTCTCTGTGTCAAATTTTTCTCGCGGATGAGCAGTGAGAAGGATGGAGACATTGTACAGTTAGATTGGAACCCAAGAATCTAATCCACGACGATCAAGGAAAAAAAAGTCTTCGAATGAAGAGATTTTATAGTTAGCGTCTAGGAGTTAGTAAAATAGCTTTATTCCTCTTGTTGATCAAAAACAAAAATAAAATTATTCCTCTACAGCCTCTATAGTTTTTATTTTTGATTGCGAACTTTTGTTTGTCATGACTTAAAAACTTAAAAGTAGACTTCTCCCCATATATGTCGTCTTACAATTTATCAATAGTTAATGAAAACTTCGCTTTCTTCTATATATTTTTTCTTCATTTTTGGCTTCATGACCTATAGCTTTTACGCTAGATCAAATTACGGTGGTTGGAGGTTGAGGACTAGGAGATAGCGACGAAAGAAGTTTGGATACCTGATTGAATCGGCCTGTGATCTAGATGGCCGCTGATTTCGGATACAATTATCTAAGAACCTATTAGTACTCAAAAGATTCCGGTTTATTCTGTTGATTGGAGCTCGTTAGTGTACATACCTTACAGTTATTATTTTTGGATCCAACTAGTCCGTTGTAGAAACTCGCTTGAAACTTTGGAGTATTGAATATAATTTTTGAAAGGCTTTGATTTTACTGAGTTTTAGATGATTTTGTGTGAATTAAAAAAATTCTTCTGATATTAATTAAATTATAATGGAATTCTATCTAAAATCTTAGAGATTTGAATTTATATATTTTAAATATTTTGTTTTACCAAAATACATTGAATGCCTAAAAAAATATCCTAACAATAATAAAATTTGAAATACATTTTAACATTACAAATTTAATACACATTGGATTTTAATTGATATTTTAAAATATATGATTGGTAAAAAATGTCTTTTAATACAAATCATCCCAAATCTTTTGCACTTCCCTATATTTTCCTCTTTAATTTAGAAGACCTTTTTAAACATAATAAAATACAAAAATAGGAATACCATCTATATATAAATAGTTATATATCCTTTTTTTTTTGGTCAAACATATATCCTTTTCTTAAATAGCCATTCTAAAACTGTTTTCTTTCTTTTCTTTTGTAACAGAAAATTGGAAAATTATAGATAATTATCACAAAGAAAGTTATTTGTTTATCAGTTTGTGGATTTACTCGAACCAGATTTCTAGACGTCGACCTTTTTGGTTTCTCTATAATTGTCTTCATTACTTAATGATGTTTTTCCTTGTAGATTTTGGAATTTTCGTGTTTTTCTGCCTATTTATTTAATTATATGTAGACATTATTAATTTAATAATCCTGGGTAATCCCGACAACACAAAAATGCTTATATGTCTTTAGGGTTTTACTTTTCTTTTAAAAATATTTTAGAATTTACAAACTATTTCGCATTAATTTTTTTTCTAATAATTGGATAATTAAGGAATAAGAATCAAATTAGGAATCGGGAATATTTATATAAGTATACATACAAAAACCATGGCTCATAATCATTGTTTATAAAATAAATAAGCATACCTCGATGGAGTATCCACCAAGGGGATCACTGGAATGGATCGACATACGATTGATATTTGTGTTTTCAGTGACGATTTTCTTTCTCATAGTTATCTTTCTTTCTCTCTGTTGCTGCCTCTTCCTCCTACGACACGCCAAGACTTATAATAAAACTGGTGGAGATCCGCTTTAGGAGTTCGATCAGATTAGCCAGACAAAGACGGATTCATCGTCGCTTTGCTAGACATGTCTCTCTCTTATTTTCTCAGTTGTAATTATATTTTCTATTGTCTTGGATCCAGTTAGATTACCTATTGTTTTACTTCATTTGTTTCTTTACTGCGTTGTTATATCAATTGATTCACGAAACTTTCAATTATGCAATGCAAAAAAGAAAAAACAAGGGAAGTCAGTGATAGGAGAGGCCCATTAAGCAAGAAACACTTCTACCCTGTTTGAGCAGATTTACATTGATAGGTTTATTGGTTTCAGACTATATTATATTCAATAAAGTGCCTCATGTTCACACAACAATAGCTAGACGCAGTGAAGTCCAAAAGTGCTTCTGTTATTCCTTAGTCCTTACGTTTTGAGGACTATGCCCAAAAAAAATCAAGACCACATAAAATGTGTAAAAATCTCGAGGAGGAGATTCTTATACGACTGGATTATACGGATTGCAGTTTTAAGCCACTGAACACAAACAATAAAGCAGAGTTATGAGGAACCAGTGTCTGACCAACTTCTTTGTACTTGATTTTGCTTGCAAACCAAGACTGTTATTGTAGGATTTTTGTAATTTCTGTTTGTGTAGTCTTTTCCACGTGGCAGGGTAAGGTGCTTACTATTGTCTTATCGTCTTATCCACCTAAAACAACAATTTGCGAGACTGCTATCATCTCTTCCTTTATAAGTATCTATTAAGGTAACTAAGTAACATATCTATGTTCTCAGCTTCTTCTTTTTTGAACATTTTCTCAGCTTTGTATTCTCTCTACAAATTCCGACTTCACATCATCTGTTCTTTTTTTTTGTACTGAATAATTTTACAGAGAGAGAGAGAGGGTGGTAATTTGGATAGTGAAAAACCTCCCAATGCTTTTAGTGGGAATCTTCTAGATCATCACAAAAAAAATTCAGCGTTATCTGTATATTTTGCATCGAAAGTATAGGCCTAAACACTTTAGACATCTTTTTATGACTAATCAAGACGTGTATGTTTGTTTCTAAGAACTCCGCTCGCTAATAACTATTCTTATTCCACTATACAAAATGGGTTCTTCTACACTATAAAAATTGATATAAATTAAAATTTAATATTTTTAGAATTATGCTAGTTGAGGTTAACTTCAGTCTATCTTTTTGATCAAAACATTATATGTGTTTCTTCAATGATACGAAAGGACCAGTCGTCTGTGAATATAAGGTCAAAATTGCATAATTAATATACATCGCCTAAAACATAAATCGACAATTACAATTTTATTCATATACAAGAACTCACGTTAGGATCCAAGGGGAGATTTGGCAAGGGGAATGTATAAGAATGTTAAATAAATAGAATATATGCATATGTTATAATGAGTGTAGTAATTTTGTTTAGCTCAATATGAGATTGTAACAGTTTTCATATGCTTTTATTTCTCTAAACAAAGCATCTAGATTAGTCAGTTTATTAACAATATTTTGGTGAAAATACAAATACACAATAATATAGATTAGTGATTATAGGTACCGGTGAGTGACATTGACATGGATTAAGAAAAAAATGAGATTTGAATGATAATATAGATGATTAAAAATAAAAATTATTAAAAAGTAAAAATTGCGTGTATACGCGAGTATTTATCTAGTACAGTATATAACTATATATTAATGACGATCGGTTTAAAATATAGCATGAAAATTTAATGGGAGATAAAAAATCCTGCTATGTTCCATAAGATTCCATTTGACCAGTTGAAAATCTTGCTTTTATTGGAGGTGTATTGTTTTCTCAAATTTCCATTAATTAATAATTACCAAGGGGAGAATCCGAATCCAAACGGAGGGCAATGACAACTTTGAATTATAACCAAAGTACCATTACATTAATGCATTTTCCGAATTACTGTCAAATATAGTACCTTCTCCTTCCTTAACCAAAGTCCAAAGATAGAAGAAAAAAAAAAGTTTTGGTCGATAGTATGTGTTGTATATATGGTTATTTTATTTATACTTAAATTTGTTATCAACTATGTACGGTTATTTTTTAGCAAAGAAAAAAGAGTCCGTATGGTTATTTTATTTATACTTAATTTTTTTTTTGTAGTTAACAAATTTGTGTTTCTTTTGAAACTTGGGATATAGAGTTAGAGCCTTTTGAAAAGATAATATCAATTAACTCTAGCAAAAAGGTGTTAATGATTTTCTTCCGGTGCTCCATATGTTATAACTTTACCCATGTGGACGTCTGAATTTGGACCTGGTATAATGTTCTATCCAAACAGGAAGGAAGTATTTTTATATTTCTCTCAAAGCCACGAAAAAATAACTAAATGAAATGTAACAGGCTAACAGCTAATAAAAAATCTTGCCATTGTCTTATTATTCAAGAAACACAGCTAATTTAAAAGAAGAAAGTTCACAGCTAAATGGACACCAATTGCTGAAAAAACAGGCTCTTATTTGGTATACTCTCAATTCTCTGGAATTTGGATCCTAAACGATCATGAACTTTGTATTTTTTTTTGGTTTAAGTAATTAATTTTGTCCGGAATTTGAAGTTTTTTTTTTCTCTTTTTTTAACTATATGCATTTCTTGAATAGATGCAACATTGGTGATAAAATATTCCTGGACTACAATTTAGGTTAAGTTTTAAAGTTGAACGTTTATCTTGAATCTTCAGTCGTTGTATTAGCAGCAACAAATTATGATAATTGTGTTTTAATATTATGATAATTGTTTCTACAATTTCTACGATCAAAATTGGACCTTGAATTGAAGCACATGGAAAGGGAAACAAGAAAATAAAAGAAAGGAGAAGCCTCTCGCAGTGATCAGAGGAGAAACCGGTGCCGGAAATGCAAGAATAAATTGGTAAAGTTTGTCTTCAAGAAGAAAAAGAAGAGAGATATGCTCCTTTGTAGTTTTCAAAACCGGGGCTCCACATGTATGTTATAACATTTCCCATGTGGGCGTCTGAATTTGGACCTGGTATAATTGTTTTTACGTTTTACCCGTACGTGTCCCAGATTGAATTTCGTCCGGAAGAAAGTATTATATATTTCTTTCAAAACCATGAAGAAAAAACTAAATGAAATGTAACCGCTAATAAAAAAATCTTGCCATTGTCTTATTATTCAAGAAACACATCTAAATTTAAAAGAAGAAAGTTTACAGCTAAATGGACACCTATTGCTGAAATAGCAGGATGTTATTTGGTATAAGCTCAATTCTTCGGAATTTGGATCCTAACCCAGCATTGACTTTGTTTTGGTTTTAGTAAATATATAATTACCTCCGGAATTTAAGTTTTTTTCTTTCGTCTCTGTTTTTCAACAAGATGCATTTCTTGAATAGATGCAACATTGATAAATACTTCTGGACTACAATTTAGGTTAAGTTATGAAACTTGAACGTCTCATCTTTGAGTTTTCCAGTCGTTGTATGAGCAGCAACAAAAATTATGATAATTGTTTTGACATTAATTTATTGATAATTGCTTAGACGATATACAAAATGATATTTGTTAGATATATTTTAGCACAGAGAGACATAATATACGACAAGAATAAAAAATGATACAAACGTTTTTTTTGTTAAATATATAATAGATTTATATTGAGACATATATTAATCAACACAAGTATATATTGCAAATATATTTGTTCTCAGATGGCCACTTTTATCTTTTGTTTTTATGACTATCACTTTTATATTTATGCGACTTTATATATTTATAAAATGGCAGCTTTTATATGATGAAAAGATAATATAACTAACTCTAGCAATGTTACAAAAAAATGAATTAGCTCTAGCAAAATGGTGCTAATGTTTTTCTTCCGGTGCTCCACATATATGTTATACCTTTTCCCATGTGGGCGTCTGAATTTGGACCTGGTATAATTGTTTTTACGTTTTACCCGTACGTGTTCCGGATTGAATTTCGTCTGGAAGAAAGTATTTTACATTTCTTTCAAAACCATGAAGAAAAAACTGAATTAAATGTAACGGCTAGTAAAAAATATTGCCATTGTCTTATTATTCAATAAACACATCTAATTTAAAAGAAGAAAGTTTACAGCTAAATGGACACCTATTGCTGAAATAGCAGGATGTTATTTGGTATAAGCTCAATTCTTCGGAATTTGGATCCTAACCGAGCATTGACTTTGTATTTGTTTTTGGTTTTAGTAAATATATAGGGAAAATTGTTTTTTTAGGTCAAAAAAATGGTATCTATGTCCCATTAGGCTAATCTTGTATAGTTGATGTCCCATTAGTCTAAATATTTTCATAATGACAATAATACCCTTAATTTAAATTATCAATTCGAAATTAGAAAATAATTAAAATTGAAATCGTTTTTCCAAAAAAAAAAAAAAGACGGGATCGATCGATCTGGTAGTCAACGGTCGATCTATCGGTCGATCATGATCAATATTCGGACCATTCTGATCGACCTGATGCAGTTCAGTCGATCGCCTAGCTCGATATGAAAGGGATCGATCGATCCGATAGGCGATCGATCGATCCCGTGCTAATATAAATCTCACGAAATTGAATTTCTGGTTTTATTAGGTTATGTCCGGTTTGATTCCCACTTGATTTAAACCGACCACACACGATTTCATATATGAAAAATCGATTTCTTTGGGATCAAACCCATCAGTTCTCTTCTTCTCAAGAACAAAGAGGAGAAAATCAAAGTTCCAAGTTCATAAACCCTAAATCACTCAATTTCAGTTAGATTTGGACGATTCTTCAGCCTAACCCACACGATTTCGTGTGATTTTTACGAATCTATCACTTTTTCATTCGATCTGAAAAGGTATGAAACCCTATCTCCACTTTTAGAGTTTGAAATATAAGAGTAAAAAGTGATAATTTTGAATTTGGTAGGTTGTTTAGGCTTCAATCGTCTGTTAAGGTGATGATTAGGGTGATTTCCCATACAATATATGCTTTGAAGCATAGTTTTAGGATAGATTTAGAAATTTTAGGTTTTGTTCTTAATATTTTTTTAAATAATAGAAAATTTGAATTTATATTGTGAGAATGGTAATCTTTTGATGCTAGTTGTTGGAGTTGCATTGGCTGTGACATTGGTTATTGATAGAGTATTAAGAGAATATTTTACTGAACTGTGGTATTGGTTATTGATAGCTATTGTGTTTTATTGGGTTTAATTATCAGATATGGAGTTGGAATTACCTAAACGTTTATACGGTGAGGGATTGGAACCTCAGTTAAGAAGATTAATAACAGCCCAGGGGACTTGTTGAGAAGTTGAGAACACAATTGAATCCATAATTTGAAGAAGTGAAGAAAGATCCCTTTCTCGCATATTATGGTTATGGAGGAGAATAATCTGAAGTTCTCGCGAGGCTGGTACACTCTTTCTTGTGTAAGGAGTTGGTGACAAGCAAGAGACATGAGAAGTGGTTCACCTTTGCTAGAGACCTCTACGTTTTGGATTGCAAGAATATCATGCTGTCACTGGTCTGAAAGTGAATCAAGAGAAGAATAGTAGGTTTGTCAAGTGGAAAGATGATGATGGTTTTGGAGCACGCAGATAAAACATCTGGAAAAATCAGCTAGAGCATAAAAGAAGTATTTGGAAGAGAGCAGTACCTGGACTTGGGTTGATAGGGTGAGGTTGGTTTATCTATGTGTTATTATGGGAGTTGTGTTCGGGAGGGATGAGAAGGTGAATATCCCACTTCTGTACATGAAGCTGGTGATGGATTTGGATAAGCTTCGAATTACCCGTGGGTCTGCACTCATTCAATTTCCTGCTGAAACAGATTAATAAAACAAGGGATAAATTGGAGCAGACGGAGGGGTACCTGATGGAAGGATTCTTGTTTGGTTTCCAGATTTGGATCATGGAAGCTATTCCTGCATTAGGAGAGATTTGTGGCACCAAAATCAGCGACAAATTCACAGGTCCTAGGTGTGGTAATTGGACAGGATGTGCAAGATGTTCTTATCAAGATATCATTAACGTTGAGACTTTATTTCCAGAGAATGTAAGCATATATTTTCTAATAATCAAGTTTGATTGTCTTAATCATTCTACTAATGATATGTTTGTTTTGTAGGGGATTTTGCATTCATTCATGGAATTCCACGAAATGGAGTGGTCCTTTTGCCTACTGATTTTGCAGTAAAGGATGAGAAGAAAGATGAAAGAGTAGATCGCATTCTCGATATGATCCAAAGAAAACATGATTGGAGCAATCATGTTTGGGGAGTAGAAAAAGTTACAAGCTCCGGATTTGAGGAATCTGATGAAGAGGAAGGAGAGGAAGGACAGGAAGGGAGGAACAAGCAGCTGATACTGAGATTGGTGAGAGTAGTCATGTTGCAGAGAATGTCAATATCACAGCTGATGTTTCAGGAAAAAACAAGAGAAAGCATGCGGACCGAGGAGCAGAGTCAAGGAAAAAGAAGGTCTTGTGCCAGCTAGCTGCTTCATCGAAAGGGAACATTGACACTGATATGAAAAAGTTCTTGGAGGGTCTCGTGGAAGCATCTTTTATGACTTTGAGGAGAAATTCTCTAATATATTTGACAAGTTTGAGACAGTGGTATCCGACAGGTTGGGGAAGATTGAGACTGAGGTTACACGGCTCAGGACATCTTCAGATAGAAGTGACAAGTTTGAGACAGTAGTAATCGACAGGTTGGGGAACGCTGAGGTTACACAGCTTAGGACAACTTTACTGGTGACTGAATTGGCAGAGAAGACTGATCAACCAAGCGGTCCAAGCAAGAGCAAAATCGACACTAGTCCTAGCACCAGTAAAAAAGATACAGTTCCATCAAAGAAAAAGGTAATCACTAAGAGAAAGCGTTAAGAGTAGTTGAAACTTTAAAGTTTGGGACTAGGCAATGGAATGTATGTCTTTGAAGCTAGGTTGTTGGAACTTGGAAGTAAGCGGCATCATAGGTCAACTTGTATTATGCTATGTTTCATCTTGATGTTTATATGTGTAATATGTTATTGGAACTTGAAGTTTATGTAATGGCTATATTTTGAACTTGATGTTTGTATGTGTAATTTGTATTTGGAACTTGACATTTATGTAATGGATGTACTTTGAACTTGACATGTGTTTGTCAACAGGCTGTGAAGAAGAAAGAGTTAAAGTCCAGTCAGTCATCAGCTATTGTCAATTTACCTCCTGTAAACTTGAGCCAATCATCAGCTATTGATCTTCGTTTGGGTACACAAGATTTTTGAAAGTTGCATGAAAACCTTTCCCAAGACACATTTGTAAAGGTTTCGATCCTTCTCAAGTTAAAGCTGAAGATTCTTTGGATTGGTTGGAACCTCCAACATCATTGAAGATGTCACCACGACGATTTACTGACCGAGATATAGAGCTAGCTGGCAGATGAACCTGATAGCTGCTTGGCGATGTGTAAAGAAGATTTTGAGAAGATGCAAAAGTGGCAAAATACACTAACGTAAGTTATTCGCTTCTATATATCATTCAGACGATGTTAGTAATTGACAATTATACCATTGTATTTTTATTACAGATCTATACAGATTGGTCCTTCAGATTAGACGAGAATCTAGCTGCGTGTTATAGGACCAACCAAGTGGTTACAAAACAACGTAAGCATTCAATTGCTGATTTGTATTAAACGTTAGCTATTATTTAAACTGTCTACTTTACAAATTTGTCTTTGCTTTTTGTAGGAGATTGATGCTGTAATGTACGTGTTCGGAAAGAACAACACCGCAACGGTGGAAAGTTGATCGTGTTGCTTTCATGACATGTGTCTTCAGCGACCTCATCGCTACTGATTACAAGCATTTCCTTGATGGTATTAAGAATTACAAGATGGATCCTTTATTACTGGAATACGGTAAAGGTGAATTGCCTTCTCATGGAAGAACACGGAAGTTGTGGAATGTCGATGTGGATCGGATGTACGCGTCGTTGGGTAAATCGCAACCATTGGATTGCTTTATGCATCAGTTTTGTGACTAGGAATATACAGGTGTTTGATTGTAGTGGTAGAAAAAGCATCAAGGAAGTTGAAGCTTTCACAAAACTTATTCCTCGGATCGTCAAGGCCGTTCAATCATCGACAATACGAAAGCATCTCGCCACCGTACTCTGTTTCCATTGTACCTATGTCTGATCTTAACCAACTTAATTGTCATTGTGGTGTGTACATGTTAAAACACATCGAATGCCATGTGCTTGGTTAGACATATCATTGGTGAATGATGATAATATACGGGAGCTCGGCTAAAGACTATGTGGGATCTATGGGAAGCAGCTACTGATCCAGAGTTCATTGAGAGGATGTCAAAGTATGAGCCTCCTAAGTGTAAGCCTGCCGAGTGTATCGAGCTATGATTTATTGATAGTGATGATGATTAAACGCTATGATGTTTTATTATTTTAGGAGTTTATTTTATAACGGAGTTTGATTTGATTTTAGGAGTTTGATTTGATTTTATGAGTTTAATGTTTATTTCAAACCCCAAATGAACATCTATCCCCAAAATAAGTTTCGAAATGTTTATTTCTATATTGAGGATCGATCGATCCAAGAGTAGGTGGTCGGTCCTGACAGCTCGGTCCTTAATGGATCGATCGTTCCAATTTTCAGATCGGTCGATCGGATTAAAAGGCAGAAACAAACAAAAAAATTGCGGACCATAATTTGATCGACCTGTACCAAAGCAGTCGATCGTAACCGATCGATCTGAACGGATCGATCGATCCCGTGTGCCGGATCGATCGATCCCGTGTTTTTGTAAGTTTTCCAAATCGATTTCTGGTTTATTCCGGTTTGATTTCCACTTGATTTGAACCGACCAAAACGACTTCAGCCTCTTAGAAATCGGGTTTTGAAGATCAAACACCCCCATTCTCTCATCTCTTTCACCAAAAAGGGAGAGAATTTGCTCTCAACTTCTTCAAAACCTAAATCACTCAATTTAACTCGGATTTGCACGGTTCTTGAGCCTAACCTATAGGATTTCGTGAGCTCTTTCCGAATATGTCAATATCTCAGTCGATCTAGAAAGGTATGAAATTCTATCTCAATTCTAGAGTTCGAAAATCATGTGGGATAGATGATTTTATTTTGTTTTTAGGTTGTTTTGGCTTAAATCGTGTGTTAGGGTGATGATTATGGACGATTTCAAACATAACCCATGTCTTAATTTGTAGTTATAAGAATCTAGGGTTTGTTCTTCAAAAAAAAAAAAAAAAACAAAACAAAATGTAAATGCCATATAATTTGTGAAATTGATGATACATTGATTGTATTTGTTCATTTACATGCCAATGAATTTGGTTTTACCTTTGAGAACTCATTCGTTAATGTTTGTTTGTAGAAAATGGTGAAATTGATGATACATTGATTGTATTTGTTCATTTACATGCCAATGAATTTGGTTTTACCTTTGAGAACTCATTCGTTAATGTTTGTTTGTAGAAAATGGGGAGGAAAAAAGCACAGACAAAGGAGAAGGAATCAGCTACCTCAAGCTCAGCTCAGCCACAAAGTAATGAGTCTCGCAGCAGCCCTTGGCCTCGGGACCCTTTGACTCCATTCTCTGATCTCAGAACAATTCATGGGGAACCTGTGTCATCAAAGAGGATGCTGAAACAAATTTCAGCCTATACAAACCGTGACTACAATGCTGCTTGGAGTGATTACCACTGCATTCTCTACAATGGATTGCTGCGGATGACATTCAAACCAACGGTTCATCTGTGATTACACGACGAAGGAGATTGGAATTATGCGATGTCAAAAGATGTGGAAAAACATGGGACTTGGAACTCTTGGCTACAATCCTGAACCCATGTATCCAGAGTTGGTTATACAGTTTCTCTCTTCTTGAGTTGCACTACAAGTCCGAGGAAGACAAGGTTGCTAGCGAAGGTAAACTTACATTCCTATCCAGGAGTGCTTTATGAGATGTCTATACACGAGCTATGTACACTATTCGATTTGAGACCAGACATGAGGCATGCTCTTTGCCCAAGTTTCCTTGTGCTTACTTGTTGTGGGACAAGATTGCAGACCGCTCTTATGTATCTCGAAGCAAAATTGCAATGCTCGAAACCGGTCTTGCGAGTGGTAGCAAAATATCTGGGTCATCTTCTACTAGGAAAAGAAGAAGGATCACTTACCGAGGATGAGGCGATCTTATTCACTATGGGCTTCCATTATCTCTCGGCCAAAGTATGGCGTGACTAATGAACCTCCAGCAGAGAGTAAACATTGGTGCTTTGTTTGCTCAGATGTTGTTTGAAAAGAAGTTCAGGGCTTCGTCCGCTAACAGGAAGCCTTTAGAGGAATCTATTGGCAGTCTACTTACTCGGATCTTCAAGTACCATGGTATAGATCTTTCGAACACTCCTTGTGTGGATATGATTGAAAGGTTTGATGCCCAGTTCTTCCACAACACCAGGACCCTCTACCCTGGTAAAATTTACCGTTTACCTTACCTGATGGGACCATCCTTCATTGCAAGCTTCCACAGCCCGCTATTACGCCTCTAACGCCTGTGGAGAACATGCATTTCATGCCTCCGCTGAGGTTCTGTACACGCCTCCACCAGCTTCTAAACGGCGTTGTGGCTCTTCTTCTTCGCTCCTGCCAGAGGCAAAGTGAAGATGACACCGTTCCTGATATCCAAGTGGATCATACTCCAGATCCCTCTATAGTATTTGTTACCTGCATACACTGGTCAGTATGATTCGGACCACCACCATTAGATGGTACACAGCAGCAACAGTTTGCCGGACTGCGGATACACTGGTCAAGCTTTCAACGATGATGCAGACTGTGGGGTGCACTTGCAAAGATTAGATGTCCACGTCCTCCTGCCTGCTGCCGCGATCCACAGGCTTCGAGCCTGTTCGTATGACTGGAGACATTCCCGACGTTGCTGGACGTGGGGACACTGATACTATGGTTGCAGATGGCGCAGAAGAATCATCCGATGGAACAGAGATGCAGAGCGAGGTTCACGCCTCCATAGAGAGCGACGAGCACCAGGACAGAGTAGGAGCTGCAGTCCTGAAGACCACCAGTGATCAGTATCTTGTGTTTTATTTCAGACGGTTTTTATTTTCAATGGTTATGTAATATTATTGCTCTCAAATCGTTTTTTCCAGACAGTTTTTTATTCAGACAGTTTGTACTTTGTTTAAGTCGTTTTTCTAATTCAAGAATGATGTAGGCTAAGTACTCAACGATCAATATTACGAGTAACATAGTCATTTTTAAGTGTTACAAAAGTCGTGCTGCGTGTTTCAAATCAAGTGGAAATCAAATCAGAAAAACTAGAGATTGATCCGGGTAACTTACCTGCACTTGGGATCGACCGTCTACACTGAGGATCGATCGATCTCAGTGCGATCGAGCTTAAACGATCGACTGATGTGGAACAGGTCGATCAAGATATGGTCCGCAATTTTTTGTGTGTTTCTGCCGATCGAGATCGACCGATCTTGTAGGGATCGATCGATCCGTGATGCTGGATAACGTTTTCAAACGTGTTTAGTGTATTAAGCAAGCTAAAGTTATGTATGTAAATTGCTGAGTCATCACAAATATTAAACACCTAAAATTATCTCTGTAAAACAAGAAACAATGTTAATTGAAATGTTTTTTGTAGTTTGAAAAACTTAAACAAAGAAAATGAAACAAAGTTGCCACAAACGATTACCAAAGTTACTAAAAATCAAGCAAATGTAGTCTGAAAAACTGATAAAATTTCAAAAACACAGAAAACAAATCGACTATATTGGCATCTTGCACGTTGCTCTGTTGTGACCACCATCACCACATCTACTGCACTTGAAGCTTACTCCCTTGTGATCCTTGTGATGATCGAATTTTGTCCTCAACGGTTTCATATCTGCGTTTTCTTTTTCTTCCAAGAGACCTTCTCGTCTCAGGCTGTATCACTTCTGCGTTTTCCACATCTTCTGGGACGGACCAAGCATCTTCAGGCACAGCAATAGGATTTATGCTTTCTTGATAGGCTTCTCTCCAAGCTCCCTGTGGTGTACATAAAATCAGTCAATGTGTGTGCTTCTCTGCCAACAAAGAAACCGGCTTTTATCGCATGTCTACAAGGGATCTTCAAGAGGTCAAACTTCCCACAAGAACAAGTCCGTTTATCCAAATCAACGAAGCAGTCAATTATGTCACCTTTAACAAGCATTTGGTAATCGTTTATAGGGTAAACAACAAAAGTTTTTCCCTTCTCGATTCTCCTATCAATCTTTTCCTCCACTTCTACGGTCAAAGGATGCGTATGCTTTGAAATCAATCTCCTTCGCTTATAAAACCAGCGAGTCAGCATTTCTCTAATACTGTCCAACAAAGGAATTACAGGAAACTCTCTCGGCGAACGCAAGGCAGAATTTATAGACTCAGCAGGATTGGTTGTCCTAATGTCATACCTGAATCCAATGAATTGACATCTAACCCACTTTTTCACATCCGCTTCCCTAAGATAAGTTCCAATTGCTGGACTGATATTGCAAACATGAGCAAAAATCTTCTTGAAATCAGCCACTCTATAAGCCTTCGAAGCCTTAGAGACCAGCCCAGCTAATCCCTTACCCTTGAAATATGTTACCACATTATTCAACAGATGATGAATACAAATACCATGTATCGCTAACGGATACACCTTCTCAAGTGCCTTCGCTATAGACGCTTGTCTATCTGAAATAAATGCCAAGCCATTATCATCAGCAACAACTACTTTTAATTGTCTCATAAACCATTCCCAAGACTGATCATTTTCAGAGTCTACTATCCCGAATGCAATTGGATACAAATTTGAATTTCCATCTAAAGCAGTTGCAACCAGTAGCACCCCTTTGAATTTACTCTTCAAGAATGTTCCATCCACAACAATGACACGCCTCATGACTTTGTTGAAGCCTCTAATCGATTGACCAAACGCTATAAACAGGTATCGAATCTGCCATTGACATCACTCTCGTAAGAGGAATGTGTACCTGGATTGGCCTCTTGCAGCATGTGCAAATATTTTGGTATTTTCGCATAACTTTCCTCTGGAATACCTCTGACAGCGTTCACTGCATATTCACGGGAATCATATGCCAAAGAATCAGAGATCTCACATCCATAATCATTACGCATAATCGCAACAATATCTTTCGCTCTAGGCCCTTCTTTGACACCTTCATATTTATGCATGATGAGACCGCTATCGCTTTTGCTGAAGCTGTCTTACCGCACTGGTTTTGTTTGAAGGTGCATGAATGTTCTCCGACATACTTCTTGATAATAAAATATGTGGAACCCTTCAAACACTCTGCTCGGGCACCCCAAAAGCACACCTTATCAGCATCTAATACACCAAACTGATTTATTGGATTTGGTAACTGTGTAGTGAAAATTATTCTTCATTGCACATAACTCAAACCTCGCCTTTAACACTGTTTTGTTGAGGAAAAGGTCTCCTTTCTTAACCAATTCAACCAAAGAACTCTTTGCCAAACTTTCTATTTTCTTTTCAGAGATGATGTTGTCAGCATCATAATCATCTCCATCTACCTCGTCTTGCTTCATCTTTCCTTTCTTCTTCTCATTCTCGTTATGCTTGTCAACATCATAATCATCTCCATCAACCTCACCTTGTTTCATCTTCCCTTTCTTCTTCTCGTTATGCTTAGCACCCTTAACATTACTTGAAGCATCCCCATTGTCACAGGGATATCGCTCCTCCTCTTCAGCATGAATCTGTTGGATTCCCTAGCATCGTTTTATAGGTAACACACAATCGAGTTGACTGATGTTTCTCACAAAACCCTAGAAAATTTTGAACTTGGCGTGAGTTACCAATGATCACCGGTGGACACTCTGATGAATTGATCAATCCAATAGGTAGATAACTTAATTCCAAATCGGCAACCGTTTCTTCAAGACCAAAATCCTCTATAACAATTTTTGTAACTCTTCAAAAGAGGAACTTGGTTCCAAAGCAAGTAACCTTCCCCTTTTTTCATCAACAGAAAACTCCAACCTGAAGTTGCAACCAATTTCCAGACACCACATGAAGCATAGATATGAATCATGGTAGAAACAATATGATTTTTCGAAAATTTTCGAACAATCAATGGAATAAGAAGATAGCTTGGAGAAGAGAAGAACGTACTTTTGAAGTTTTTTTTTTTTAAAAAATTTCGATTTTAAAATATAATGGAAACAAAATATTTAAAAAATATTTTTCCAGATTTTCATAACTGATTATAGTTATCCGTAGAATTTAGTAAATCTGTAGAAATTGGTTTCTACAGGTTTTAGATTTATAGCAATGTGTAGAAACTCTGTTTCTACAAGTTTTAGATTTTATAGCAATGTGTAGAAACTCCGTTTCTACAAGTTTTAGATTTTATAGTAATGTGTAGAATTCGAATTCTACAGTTTTTAGAAAACATAGTAATGTGTAGAATTCGAATTCTACTTGTTTTAGATTTTTTGTAAAGTGTAGATTTTGATTTCTACTGATTTTAGAATTGTATGTTAGGCGCGGAACATGTATTCTAAATATTTGTAGAATACTATTATTTGCGTAGATCACGTATTCAAAACGTAGTAGATTCAATGAAAATAGTGGATTTCATATTCTACTTTGTAGAATGTCAATTCTACTTTTTTAGAACAGAAAATGAAATTATGATTTAAATATTTTTAAAAATGGAAAAAAATATCACTAACTTGATATTTGTATTTTATCACTAGTTATTATTTTTCCATTTTTTTTTTGTCAGTAAAACTATTTATTTAATTTATTTTAGAAAAAAGTAAAGGATATTTAAGGAAAAAATGGTACAAAATAGAAATTAGCCTAATGGGACATAGATACCATTTTTTTGGCCTAAAAAAACAATTTTCCCAATATATAATTACCTCCGGAATTTAAGTTTTTTTCTTTCTTCTCTGTTTTTTCAACGAGATGCATTTCTTGAATAGATGCAACATTAATAAAATACTTGTGGACTACAATTTAGGTTAAGTTATATACGACAAGAATAAAATATGATACCAACAATTTGTTTTGTTAAATATATAATAGGTTTAATTTTTTGGGTGCTAAAATTGAAAACTCAGAACAATTTTTTGTCAATGTCTATTTCCGTTTCTAAAACTAATTGTGAACCATTGAACAAAAAAAAAACTAATTGTGAACCAAAGAAAGTTTTAAATGATTTGTAGGGAGACAAATAGTAATCAACGAAAGTACATATCGCAATATATTTGTTCTCAGATATTTGGCCACTTTATATATTTACAAAATGGTGCACCTTTTATATGATGAAACAATGTGGGATCCAACGTGCCAATGAAAAATGTTAAGGTTTGGCCATTTTATTTTTAATTAAGGGAGAATTTGGTGTATATACAAAACACGGAAGGAAATAAAGAATATAACTATTGATTTGACATAATTAAGTGGATAACACTTTCTTTCATTTTTCTTCCGGTTCTAACCTTGTGTCTTGCGGGTACACGGTAAAAAAAAATTGATGAGAAGATATGGATATAAAGAAAGTGATGGACGTGGATATGTAAAAACCAATGATCTTTTATAACATAAATTAAAAATAGTATAGAACAAACTAGATGGTATAGCAAATATTAGAAACATTATTAAATAGAATAGTATATTCGGGAATGAAATATAAACCCTAATCCAAATAACAAAATATACACATAATACACAATATTCAGTATTATTAAAATAGAATAGTAATAAAAAAATAGTATAGTAGATATTGTTCAGATAAAAATAGAATACTAACCAACGAAATAACATAGTACATATTGTTCAAATTATAAAACATCTATGATTAAAGAGAACGATGTAATAGTATAGTACATATTGTTCAAATAACATAGTACAATTGGCAACGTATAGTACAAACTAATGATGATAGTTACGACGGAAGAGGTGGTGACTGATATAAAAGAGATGGTTGTTTTAAGAGAAAGTGGTTAATAATTAAGAGGAATGATGATAATTGATATGTGATAGATAGAGATCCAAATGGTTGATGTTTTTTTAAAAAAATATTAGTGGAGTGGAATAACTAATGGTGGTAAGTAAGTATAAAAGAAGAATAAGAAGTTTGTGCACGTCGTATTAACCGGGAAGGAGGGGTAATATAGTATATATTGTAATAATAATGGAGGGTGTTTTTTTTTAGTTAGTTTCTTAATTATAATTTTTTTGAATGATATTGAGTGCAATTTCCCTTTAATTAACTAATAACAAAGTATTTAAGCAAACAATAATATTTTAATGTTTTTAAGATATATTGTTTAATCCATCCATCAGTTGTCATTTAAAATTGAAACGAAATCTGAAGTAAATATGAAAAAGTAGCATGGGTCAATGCAATCCGATTATGATACTTAACCGCCTCTTTTTGGATGCATGCTCGGTGGTACCCGTATGTATTGTCAATACCACTAATAAAGACGCTGTTAAAAACATGTAAAAGTCCATCCACATACTGTAGGTTTCATAACAGTTCATCATTAGGGAGATTGCATCATGTAACCAAAAAAACCCCAAATTTTTAAAAGTAACCAAAACCCAATTCTCTCTCTTTTTTTTTCTTTTTCTCTTCATATGTCTCTATCCTTTCTCTAGAAATCTAATTAGTTTTTTTTGTTATTTCACTAATTCGCCCTTATCATTATTACTTTGTTAAGCGCAATCAGATCAATTATGTTTTTAGCAAAAAAAATCAGATCAATCGTGACTAATATTTTTTCTTTTCCAGCAGTTCTAACTAAATAGTTGACAATACATGAATTCACTATGGGTATAAATGGTGACCAGGGAATGACGGGGAATAATGCATTCCTCAACATTCCTAAAAAAATTCACCATTCACAAGGAATAAATTTTTCTTCTCATTCTCTCTCGTTCATTTTTTTGTAGAGAAATAAAGAACAAAAATATTCCTTGTTAAATTTGAGGAGGAACAACCATTCCTTTTCATTCCTACCATTTTATTCCTCTACATTTCTTTCCTATTCATTCCTTTTGTTACCAGAATGGTCACCATTTTATTCCTCTACGTTTCTTTCCTATCCATTCCTTTTGTTACCAGAATGGTCACCAGTCGGACCCTCTGTGACTCATTTTTGAGTAAATAACATTGACTATATTCGACATGTAATATTATCCCTTCGCTCTTGTAGCTAGATTGGTTTTCGAAGGCAGTCTATGTGCAACGTGTGACGTTTTCTATGCTCGAGCAAGGCACATTGAAAAGAAGGAAACAAAAAACATGTAATATGAAAGATTTAAGCGACGTACAAAAAAGCCCCATGAAATTAAAGGTGGGACCCATGTGAAAAGCAGCTATATGATCCAAACGTGTATTGAATACGCACGCAACCTTCGTGCATGTTGCTGATAGACGTTACTGTTAGGCTGTTACCTTATTGTAAACTAAAACTTTTCCGGCTAATAATGAAATTGACAAAATGTTCCCCAATAAAAATTTACTTTTACGGCTTAAAAATATACTCCCTCTGTCTCATTTTATGTGGGTTTTAAAGTTTTTTCACAAGGATTAAGAAAATACAAAATTCTATGTAATTTATCTTGATTGCATAAAAATATCATTTAATAAAATTAGTTCAACCAATTAAAAAAATATACAGTGTTTTGTAATTGGTCAGAAATTTAAATTGACATTTAATTTTTTCTAGAATAAAGAGAACATAATTTAAAATGGGACAAAAAAAAACCCTAAAACACCACTTAAAGTGGGACAGAGGGAGTATATGTTTTAGTTCGTTTTACGTTTACATAACTATATATAGAATGTAAATATTATTATGCAACTGATTAAAAAATATGTGAAGTTAGGGAAGCATTTCTAAACAAAAAAGCTCAAGCTAAAATCATCAAAGAAATAAATTTGACTAAAATAGAATAAATGGTCATGTTTAATAAAATAAATGTGGTCATGCTTTTGAAAGTAATCCGTTAGAAGAAAACGACGAAAAGCTTATACTCTCTCACTCGCTGCCTCACTCTCTTCTCACTCTTGTTGCTCGGTAGAAGATAACAAAACATCAAATCCTCCCAGCTAGTCTTCCTCCTTAGTAGATCTTTGCGACGAAAAACATGAAGAGTGGCGAAAAATACGAAGAGGTAACATATTTGTAAATCTCTGGCTGTTGTTTCATTCTCCCTTAATCTCTCTCGCTAGCTCTTATTCTCTCTCTCTCGTTTTTGTTTCGTTATGGGGTTTCTCTCTCTAGTTCTTTTTTGCTGATCTTCTTTTTTTCCCCCTACCTAGATGGAGCTCGTGAAGAAGGACGAAAACGATGACAAACCTTCTGATGGAGAAGAACGAGAGGTGACACCTTTTTTCCTCTCTCTCGTTTTTGTTTCATAATGGGGTTTCTCTCTACTTTTTGCTTACCTTCTTTTTTTTTTTTCCCTACATAGTTGGAGCAGATGAAAAAAAGCGAGCATGATGTTGAACAGACTGATGGAGAAGATGACGACGAGGTGAGCCTTCCAACTTTCGTTTTTGTTTCATTCTCCGTCCGTCTCTCTCACTCTCTCCCTCTCTCTCTCCCTAGCTTCATATTTTCTTCTTTTTTTTCTTTCCATTAAGATGGATCTTGTGGACAAGGACGAAAAACCTTCTGATGGAGAAGATCCAGAGGTGACCAACCACCTTCCTCTCTCTCGTTTTTGTTTCGCTATATGAGCTCTCTCTCTCTCTCTCTAGTTTTTGATTATCTTCTTTTTTTTTTACTACATAGTATGAGCTGATGAAAAAAAGCGAGCATGATGTAAAACAAACCGATAGAGAAGATGACGAGGTGAGCAGTCCACTTTTATTTTAACGTAGTGAGTTTCTTTTGTAAAAAAAACGGCGAGGCCTTGAAAAATGGGTTTTTTTTTAAGTTTGAAATATGTTAAGTTTTAAGGTTCATTTAGCAATCATTGCAGACTATTTATCGTGATTGAAACAATAGAGAAGCATATATGGGATGAGTATGCACTGTGGATCTTACCTTGACTAACATGTTCTGCCCCTTATTATTTTTGAGGCTGTATTCCTTTTTTCTTTACTGATGAAGATTGTTGAATGTTTAACACTCTTTAAATTTTCTCATTTCAGGAGCTCGTTCCATTAACAAAGCTGGTCAATGATCTAGAATCTAGAGTGGAAGCAGCGAAATCAGCACTTGAACTGATAAAACGTATTGACAAAGTGGCAAAGGAGGAGCCCATAGCTCCTACCATCCTCCCTATCAAGGTTTCCAATTTTCTTAGTTCACTGGTTTCTTAGAGTTTTTAATGCAATGTTAAACAGTCTATAATCTTAATACTACTTGTAAACTGTTCTTCTTTTCTTTTTTTTTTTGGGTCAGGCTTCTCTTGGGGATGAAAGTACGAGTCGTGTGTCATATCTTAAGGTATGCGCATGGATTCTCCCTTTTTTTGAAAGGAAGTAGACGCTATTTAGGTTTTCTCTACTTACATTCTATATCAAATATTAGTGCATATGGTTAATGCTTCTTTCAAATGTTTTATTTTCTTGGATGACTTGATGTTTGGCGACACAAAGAACAAAGAAAGCTCACTCCGGTAATTTCACCTATCATGTTTATTAAATGTATTAATTAGTTGTACTTCTTGACATGACTCCGACTGTGTTTAGTAATTGCTTTTCTCTTTCTGGTGCAGAGATGAATACACAAGCTTGATTGCTGCACTGAGAAGGTGATTCTCATTTTCTATACTCTCTATGCTTTTTCATATTGTGCTGTGGCAGCATGACTTATTTGATTGACTTGTTAATAGGGAGTTGGCGGACTATATAGTGTCTCAGGAATTGAGTGAAGTTGTTGAGGATTTACGGAAGAAAGAGAAGGAGAATGTTAATTTAAGTTGTCAGCTAACTGCCCAAGATAAGAAGGAAAAGGTTAGTAAGAACTTAAACCACAATTTAGACATTAGTTGAAAATTTGCTTAATTTGAAGGTTTTATAATTGTATAATGTTTCAGGAACTTCAAAAACATTGTGATGATTTAAAGAAGGAGAAGAAAGACATGCTTGAGAAATTAGCATCAAAGGAAAATATCATCAAGGAGATTACAGAGGTTACACTAATTTAAATTATTTATTTAGGTTATATTTAAACGATCGTTTATTTAGAAGAGACTTGTCATATATATATATATATGTATATATATATTATTTTGGTAAAAATGTTAAATAGGCTTGTCATATTTATTGTTTCAGGAATTGAATAAACTTGCTAATCAAGAGAGAGCTATGCTTTCTACACTAAGTAACAAGGAAAAGGCCATCAAAAACCTTACCGAGGTTAGTAAGGTGTCAACGTAGTAAATATTTATATATATTTTACTTCCAAGTGTTTACTTAATCACTGTATATTTATGTACACTTGGCGAGGTTTTAAAGAAGCACGAGGTGGAGAAAGCTAATTTACTTGGAAAACTACGATTTGAAGGATAAGAGCTTCAAGGTTAGTAAGAACTTAAACCACGATTTAGAGATTAGTTGAACATTTGCTAAATTTATTTGAAGGTTTAATAATTGTATAATGTTCCAGGAACTGAATAAACTTTGTGATGATTTAAAGAAGGAGAAGGAAGACATGCTTGAGAAACTAGAATCCAAGGAAAAGATCATCAAGGAGAATAAAGAGGTTACACAATTTTTAATTATTTATTTAGATTATGTTTAAAAAGATTGTTTATTTAAAAAATGTTTGTCATATTTATTGTTACAGGAAATGTCTAAACTTGATGAGGCTTTAGAGAATCACAAGAAAGAGAATGCTAATTTACTTGAACAACTAGCTGCCAAAGATAAGATTCTCAAGGAACATGAAGAGGTTAGTAAGATTTAAGTTTCTAGTTAGACAACTGTTAAATTTGGTGAATTTGTATTTGTTGTCGATTAGACTGGTTAGCAGTAAACTATGAGTAGAATTACACATTGATGACAGATGCAAGCGTTATGGTGAAATAGAAGCAATAAGTTATGTGTTTAATTAGCACTTGCCCATTTACTCAAAATCTATGAATCTGGCTCCACTTTTTCAACACATCAAAATCTGACACTTGCTTTCAAAGGCTCAATGAATAGACTTCTTGTTGGGTCAGCGTTGTTATCTATAAATTCTATCCCCCACTTTAGAAACTCGAGAGCTGATTCGTTGCCAAAATTAGCTTTAGCAGACCTTAGTTACTCTCTTGTAGCTTTTTAATTGAAGTTAATATTCTAAAATTTGACAAAAGAAAATGTGTTACTATTTTGTTTTAATGCTTTTTCCTTGCAGACTTTACCCAAGATAATCCAAAGCTCACCTCTACAATGGGTGTATGACTCCATTCCTGAATGCATGCGGCCTTGCTTAGCTCCTAAAGGTTCAATAACTGGGGATGAACTAGGCACGTTCATGGGAAGTCTGGTGACAACGACAGCGTACAATGTCACTGTCTCAAACAGTGACTTGCATGGTTTTTTGATTATGAATTCATTTGCCAACTTGATGGGCTCAATTTTCGGTCAGATATGCAACAACCTAGTAACACATATATCTCATATGGAGGTGAGTCTGTCTTATTAAATTTTGTCATACTTACCCAAAATCAGTTGATTCTTATTGTTTCCACTTTGTGTTATAGATGGGAAAAGATTGGTTCAAGGAAGCACTCAAGATAAGTGGGAAATCTTTGTTTTGGATCTTTCTGGGAGGCCTGATTCCTATGTTGGCTGGAGGATTCATAAAGAAGTACTTGATTAGGTTGGTTGTTACTGCAGCTTCAGCATTCGTCATGCAGTGCGGAGCGACAACATTGTGGAAAAAGTCCTATGCGATATCCATGTGGCAACCTGTGATAATTGTTGTACTTGGCATATTTGGAATTGCCGTAGCTGCTGGGATTCCACATGTTATCAAGGTTAGTGACTTTACATCTTTCATTATTTGCTATAATTATTTTTTGTTGATACAAACTTTTCTCTCTTCCATAGATTGCATCTGGAAAAAAATAGAAGATTTTGTTGGTTTCGAGGCTCGGATTCAAGTTTTAGAACAGGGTTTGGGAATAGTATTCTGGATTTTGCTTTCGCTTGCTTGTTTCATCAATTTACTGTTCCTTTTTTGGGTTTCCTTTCTGGATCATGGAAGGTAAATCTCTGTTAGACTAAAACCAAATCCCAAACCTTGTGGCGAGAAACTGATTTATTTCCACTGGGGTTCACCTTTCTAGTGTTTGTCAAACATTTTTGCTCGCTATCAGTCTCTGGATAATTCAAGTTTTTTTCATTACAAACAAAGAGACTTGAACAGTCGAGAAGAAACGTACTCAGGTTGGGCCGAACCGGTAGAAAGATTGTCGGCATAGACTTTAGTAGGTATATTAATCAGGTATGTTCAGATCAAAACCTCCCAAAACAAAATCCAGAATACTATTCCCAAACCCATGGCTATAGAGCCTTTAGGGCTTTTCTTTTTGTCGACTAGGGCTTTCTATTTAGATAGAGAATAACTGGGTTGACAATAATAATTTAGATAGAGAATAACTTAAAAGCAAAAAAAAAAAAAAAAACCTAACAAGACCATGCAAAGTCATCTCATGCGACACTAAATCTATAACTAGCCTGTCTAAATCACCTCAAAATTACAAATAAAAGAAGTAAAACATTATTATTTTTTTATTAATGAAAAATCTATAAAGAGCGATTTAAATATTTTAAATGTAAATCAAATTTGTAAGTTTTAAGATGTTATTTTGAGTTTATTAGGCTAAACCCAAATTTTTTAAGCCAAATATCTTCAACTGGAAAAAGTCGATTATTATCAAAACTCTATTTTTAGATCCAAATATACTGTTTTCAAGATCAAATTTGAACTTTATCCCTAATTGACATCTTTATTCACATTCACAGATACGCATATCATTTATTTCGCAAATGCTTATTTATTATTTGAATTTGGACACAAAAAATATATTCATTCATATTTTATGACTAAGAAAATCAAATTTTTAATAATTAATAACAGTTCACTATCTAATATTGATATTTAAAGAAATACTAGATTAGGATCCACGCTATACGCGGATATTGTTTTTCTAATTTTTATACATATTTAGTTGTATATAATATGTGTATAATATTTTTTTTATGTAATTGACATTTATTTAATATATTTTCTATAGATATATTGAATTGTGATGGTGTTATAAATATGTTGTACATGGTGTTTTTTTTTGTTTCTATCCACAAAATTTCGGTATTGTACATAGTGTTATAAAATATTATATTTTATTTAAAGTAAATACATATGACGTCTTCTTGATTATTTTTGTTGTATAAAAAGATCTAACATATTTGCCCACACATTTTATAGATTTACTTAGAATATTAAAAGTTTGGGCTAATAAATTCGTTTAGATTAAGCCCAATTATTAACATAATACAATTTAACATAAATATATCTAATAAAACCCAAAAGAGTTATTGTATTGCTAATCTTATTTTCATAGTAGCGTGTAATAATATAATGAAACTCTAACATAATTACATTATAACAAACTCAAAATGGACCTTAAATTAAGTAATTTACTAACAATCTTGAAAGAATCCAAAACTTAAATGATAACTTTAATAATAGATAAATTTAGGACTCTATTTTAATAGAGTAGATGTTTTGGTGGAAAAATATAATATTAGATTTTTAACTGATTAACAGTGCAAAAAATGGTTTTTTTGGAAGAAAACATGTGATTGTGTAAGCAACTTTTTGCCGGAAGTCATAAAATATTGTATTATGACTAAAATTTGGAATATCTTGTCTTTGGTGGAAAGATTCACATTTTCTGTGGGAAGTTATATAATTATATTCTACTTACAGGCTAATGCAAACCTATTAATTTAGTGAAAATTACAAAACTGTGTGTTTTTGAATTTATGGAACCACATTTTTGCATGGAAAATGGCCAAATCATATTTTTGTTGTAGCAAAATGCTAAATCTCCAACACTTCTCAAGAAATAACACTCATCTCATTTACTAGCAGCCACACAACACTTCGTTCCTGATCATCGACCTATACTAGATACAACCCAAATCTTATCGTCTAATTGACATATGGTGAAATGCACAATTGTCTACTGTCCACTCATTCCTACGAATCTTATCGTCCAATTGACGGGTCAGCTCTGGACAGTGTGGCGGACTAGCCTTGAGTGAAGAGGGTCATATGACCCATTGTTTTAAGAAAAAGAAATTATGTGTGTATTATCCATGTTTCCAAACAGTATCAAAAGGTACTTTAGTTTAAATAATAGAGCTATCGTAAATACTTTTTAACAAGTATTCTTGTATCCTTTATATATTTACAGAAGAATATGGTAAACAAAGGATGGGTCCCATGTGGTTACCTAAGGATTGGTTTTGTAATAATGTGGGTAGTGTTAATCCAAACTCATTAATGGTTTCTTTCTTTTCTGAATGAATATATGTGATCAAAGATATGTCTGATAACTTGGTAGGTTCATCTCGGTGAATCAAAATTGCATACAAAATAATTAAGAAAATAAATTTCAGAAAAGAAAAGAAAAAGAAATAACACCAAGAAAAACAACTATGCCACAATTCATCAACTATCAAAACCGGTTGATTCATACCTCCTGGAACTGAATAGTCTCCCCCGCCTCCAACCTCCCAAGTTCGATATATTGTAAGCGTAACTCTTCATGAATAACTTCATTACCAATCAGCCATCCCAAAAATACTACATATATAATAAAATAGATGACTGACAAAAAAAAGACAAAGGCGACACATTGGGTCCCAAGCCATATTATGTAATCACGGCGGGAGTCGAACGAAAACGGAGGAGCAGCCATAGAATCCACAGATGGTTACAATTACATCCATAGTTAAAACATTATATATACATACAAATCATAAAATCAGTAATACATATATATTAATTAAATTGATACGAATTCTAATTCCATCCAGATAAGGAATGATTTAGAAATATTTTTATCCAAAAATATATTTAATCAATCTTTCAGCGAAAACATATTAATATTAATCGTGATCCGTTGACTTAGATATTTTATATTATACATATATATATGTATATATACATGAACAGATAATTAGATATAGATCACTAGGATTCATAATTATCTATTAATATAGGAATTGATTTTAAAATTAATTCTAAATGCATCCAATTTTTATATAAATTAATATATCTATACTTATTAATTTAACAAAAAAGTATTATAATTTCTAGATATTTCAAAATCAAAATCTGTAATTATCTTAAACATAAATAGCACAATCTTAGATATTTATCTATCTATACTATTATTTGCGACGGAACTCTCACGTTGAAAGTTAGACTGGTTAATATCGTTTATACCCTTAGTGAATATTTAAAATTTGACAAATTAATGAATCAAACTTAAAAAAACTAATGAATTATCCTTAAATTTAGAGCAGCTAAAATCAATGATAAACTTAATGAATTTTTATATATAATTAAAAACGAATTTATACTAATCATATTTTTTTTTAAAAAACAGATAATTCTTATATATTGTGTTGTTATCTTAAAATAATTATTTCTATTATAAAAGTTAAAAATAAGATATAAAACAATTTACCTATATCTATACTATTATTTGCAAATTTATTATATAATTAAAACCGAATTTATATTAATAATATTAATTATTTTTAAAATAAGACAATTCTTATGAATTTATCTATTAATAATAGCAATCCCAAATAATGTTGAAAGGTTGTGTCTTTTATACCTAAACATTGCATTTGTTTTAAAGAAATTGTTAAAATATATAAAGAAGTGTCTTTTCATAAAAATGTATCTTTTCATATTAAAACTAATTAAAAGATTGTAAAAAGGTATAACAACGTGTCTTTTATTATAATTTTTTATAATTTTTTTAAAGGTTATCTTTTGTCTAAAAATATGTTTTTCATTTATAAAATATAAATACTCAATTTCCATAAATATCTCATTTTCATGTCCATTAAGTGAAAAGAGGCAAATGAAAATGTGTGATTATAAGAACACAAATGAATTTTTTTTTTTGATGAAAATTTTAATTTATTGATCAATCAAATGAAAAGCTGTTTTTAAAAAGACACAAATGAAAAGGTGCGATCATAAGGATACAATGAACATCTATATATACATGGGTGATGATGGTTATTTGTGAGTAAGTTTTTACTGTTGGTAACAACAATAATACGATCAACACACATTAGAAAATAATTATAGAAGGTAGATTTGTCAAAAATCATTTTAAGATATAAAAAACAAAGAAAGAAGGAATCAAATAGTGAATTGATCTAATACCAAAGCAAAGCAAAAGTTAGTTTCTTTCTCATTCTCTAATGAAGTGTTAAGGTTGAATAAAAATAAACTAGATTATGGTTTTAGATAAATTTCACTATAGAAATCACAAAAGTTAGTTTTACTTATAGGTATTTTACTGTAATTAACATAAATAAAAGGATTATGGTTGCTTAAACGTACAGTGTTTTTGAAGTGTGCATTTATGATCCTTATTGTTGCATTTGATTGTTCTGAAATTGTGATATTCATAAACTCTGTTAAGTAACGTCATGTAAAAAAGCACATGCATGGTTTTTGAAAAGATTTATTATTTGGCATAAGAACTTCATGAATGTGTATAAGCGTAATGGTTTTATTGTGAGTAAGGATCTGACTCAACCGCCGCGGTTGCGGGTGCGGTTGCGGGAGTTTGTGGATGCGGATGGTTGCGGTTTTAAGCGTTTTCTAGAGATTTGTACGATTGGTACATCGGTTAGAAATTGGTGCGTTTACGAGACTATTATGACTGGTAAATTACTAAACGCAACATCTCTTAAATAATAAATTAACAATATTTATATTTTATATAATTATAAAAGTATTAAAATCATAATATTATAATAAATATAAAAATAATATTTATAAAATCATAATTTTAAAATTTTAAAATTATAAAAATATTTTTGTTTCAAAATTTTATAATATAAATTAAAATATAATATGTATACATTTTACAATTTCTATTATTTTAATTTTAAATTTTATTGATTATTTTAGTTTTATTTTATTTATTTTTATTTTAAAGAAAAAAATTACAATCCAAGAATCACCACAAGAACGCTAGCTGGAACCAGCTTTTTATTTTAAGAGGTTCGGAGCGGTTTGAAGCGATTTGTAGCGTTTATTGTGATTGTTTCAAAACGCCAACAACCGCTACCAACCGCAAAGCTGCGTTCTATGGGTAGCGGGAAACTAATCAAGCCCTAAATCTCTAAAAGTGAAACGCTTATTACATTTAGGTGATTAAAACTAATCATAGTTTGTTTAAAGAGGATCAAGCGTGTACTTGAAATCGTTTATGTACTGCATTTGTTTAATTTTCTAGATTATTGACGGTTTCTGCAATTTTTGTTCATAAAAGTCACCAAAGAAAGGTTATAAAAGTAAGCATTCAGATATTAAAATGTATGTGCGTGAGGAACCTGTGGAATTTTGTGGTCACTGTATAGTGAATGTGACAATTTTAAAATACTTATAATATCTTAATATTTTTTTTAATTTTACAATTACTAATTTTAAGAGTTGTATCTTTTTATTTTAAGGGTTGTGTCTTCTCATAAAAAACTCAGATTAATTTTGTTTTCCAAATATGCAACTAATGAAAAAATTTAAGAAGTAGTTAAAAATACTTCAATAACTATTTTTCTTCTCACATTTTTCTATGTATACTCTATCGATAATATTAAACCAAAATAGATTTAAGATATTGCATCTTTTAATCATATTTTTTATCTTTTTGTTTATAATTAACCTTTAATAATTTAAAACTATTTAAAATCGCATTTTTGATTTTAACTATAATAAGATATTTTTAAAAGTTAATTTTATATATTATTTTATATATAATAAGAAATTCAATAGGATAACCCTTTTTAATTTATTTTCATAAAAATAGTTCTCAATGAGGAAAATGACAAAAACAGATTTGATTAAATGGTAAATATACATTTATATCCCTAGGGTTAACTAATCTAGACTTAGGGTTTAGAGTTAAGGGATGACTTTTGGGGTAGGATTCAAATTAAAAAAATTAAAAATTTAAAATTAAAAAGTTATATTTGGTCATTTTACGGAGAATCAACTATATATATTTGTTAATATAAACTTCCTCGGCGACATCGCGGAGGTTCCATTCCTTGTATTAATAATAAATTATCAGGATAGTTTTTGAATTAATAAAACATAAATAAATAAATATTCATAAGAAAATTATACCCACGTATGCGGGCAACACACCTAGTTAAATTTTAAAAAGAATAGCATATCAATAATTAGGGGTGATTGAAATTAGATGTATTTTTATGTTTTTTTTATGTAAAAATTAAGTGATAGATTTATTACTGTAACTTTGTTTTTTATTACTGTAACTTTGTAAATCACTGTTTTTGCTATGGAAATAAAATTCTCCACAGCCATGTTAATATTTTGTTTTGATGCTTTTGCACACTTTACCCAAGATAATCCAAGACTCACTACTGCAATGGGTGTATGACTCCGTTCCTGAATGCATAGGGACTTGCTTAGCTCCTAAAGGTTCAATAACTGGGATGAACTAGGCATGTTCATGGGAAGTCCTGTGACAACGACAGCCTATAAGGTCACTTACTCAAACAGTGACTTGAAGGCATTTTTGTTTTGGAATTCACTCGCAAACTTGATTGGTTCAATGTTCGACTAGATAACACAGATATCTCAAACAGAAGTGAGTCTATCTTATTTTATTGTTATACGTAGCCTAAATGAATTCTAACTGTTTCCATTTTGTTTGGTGTTGAAGATGAAAGAAGAGGGGCTAAGAAGACATTTAACATCATTGGGAAATCAATCTTTTGGAGGACTGATTCCTATGTTTGCTGGAGGATTTATAAAGAGATACTGGTTTAGGTTTGGTGTTACTGCAGCTTTGGCATTGGTGCGGATCCGCAACATTGTGGAAACTGTCCTATCAGATCTCCACGTGGCAACCAGTGCTCATTGTTGTACTTGGCAGTTGGCATCACTGGAATTGGCGTAGCTACTGGAATTCCACATCTTATCAAGGTCAGTGATTGAGTTGACTTTACATATTCATTATTTGCTTACTTGGCAGTTGGCATCACTGGAATTGGCACTTGTCTCTCTTCCATAGGTTGCATCTGAAAAAAATAGAAGATTTTTTTGGGTTTCAAGGCGCTCTGATTCAGGTTTTAGAACAGGGTTTGAGAATACTACTCCGGATTTTTTTTTTTACTAAAAATGTTAATAACATTATAAAAATGAAAGAGGAGATTACAGAGTAAAAACCTAAAGCAACGGAGTCCCTGTTAAAAATAAAGAAAAACAGGGGGACAGTTTTAAAACAGAGCACTACAGCACTCTCAGTAACTACAAAACGAAACTTAGAAAGGATTATCTAATCCAAGCGGCCAGTCGCCATGAGACAGTGATATCGTTTTCTATGCCGTCTACCATGGATGATGTTGAGAACCTCCCTAGTATCAATGATCTTGAAAAGCTCTCCACTAGAAACAGTTTGACTGTTATGAGAAACATTATTTCTTTGTCTCCAAATATGGTAAATGGTGGCTTGGACGACAACTAGACGGAGCAAAGCAGGAACCGCAGGCATTCGTTATCCTTAACCATGATAGAAGCTCTTGCCACGAATGGAACATGGTGAAAGGGGGACCCAAGCGTAACAGACAAGATGCTCTCTACTTTCATCATGAAGAGCACATAAACAGCAAAGTCGCGAAGTGTTGATGCCCCAAGATGCCAATCGTACTCGAGTAGGCAGACGGTTCAATTGAGTGATCCACATATTAAAAGCATGCGCAGGTACACACCCCTTAAACCAGACCAGAGAAGCCCATTGTTTCTTTTCCCCACGTGGTCTCAAGCTCTCCCAAGTTAGCGTAGAATGAAATTTCCGAAACGGCTTGCCTTCAATCACCCAGCAGTGATAATCGTCCTCGATTGACAGTGATGGGAGGGGAACAGTGGTAAGGTGAACATGTAGAGACCATTCCTCCTCAGATCTAGGAGGTGGGAGCAA
Source organism: Brassica nigra (assembly GCA_016432835.1). Classification (NCBI taxonomy): domain Eukaryota; kingdom Viridiplantae; phylum Streptophyta; class Magnoliopsida; order Brassicales; family Brassicaceae; genus Brassica; species Brassica nigra. Next base: position 4,473,482 of record CM028247.1, on the reverse strand, counting down.
CCAACCCGAATTCCCCCAAAAGCTTTTACTTCCAATATTGTGGTGTTTTATGCCAATCTGCTCAGAGAGAAGCAGCATCAGAGAAAAAAGAAGCCATATGAACCTCAGACAGAGAGTTTGATTCCATTGAGAAAGCTTTCGGAGGCCAAGCCCACCCTCATCCTTTGGTAAATACACATTTGTCCAAGCAACTTTAGCTCTTCTCCAATTATCAATTTTACCAGTACACAAGAAACGGAAACAAAGAGATTCTATGCCCTTCGGGCAGGTCTTAGGCAGAAGAAAAACTGATAACCAGAAGTTTACTAAAACTATATAACCGAGCCAATGAGCTGCCTTCTACCTGCGAATGATAGCGATTTCACAGACCATGACCTACACTTCTGCCTCTCATGTATCCTTTATATATTTACAGAAGAACTTGGTAAACAAAGGATGGGTCCCGTCTGGTTTACCTAAGGATTGGCTTTGTAATGGGTAGTGTTCATTCAAACTCATTGATGGTTTCTTTCTTTTACTGAATGAATATATGTGATCTAGGCTGTTGAGACTTTTAGTTAGTTTAAAGTTCTCACAGCCAATATTGTGCCAATCAGGTTTTAGTGACTTTTGTTAATTCTAAATTCCAATTTTTATTATTTTCCTCTTGTTATGTACGTGGGTTTCAAAAGCCAACAATCTATGGCTTTAGGTTCTTTCTAAAGTCACTGACAGTTTTTTGAAACCTAAAGTTTCTAAAGTAATTTTTTCTTTAAAGCCACAGCCATCACAGTTGCAAACAATCGGACCCCAAAGATATGTCTGATAACCTGGTAGGTTCTTCTAGGTGAATCAAAATTGCATACAAAAATAATTAACAAAATAAAGTTCAGAAAAGAAAAAGAAATAACACCAAGAAAAACAACTACGCCCCAGTTCATCAACTCTCAAAAACCGGTTGATTCATACCTCCTGGAATTGAATAGTCTCTCCCGCCTCCAACCTCCCAAGTTCAATTTGGCGTAAGCGACACTCTTCATGAGTAACTTCATTACCAATCAGCCATCCCAAAAAGCCTACATATATAATAAAATAGATGGCTGAAAATAAGAAGACAAATCCGACACATTCGGTCCCAAGCCATATTATGTAATCACGGCGGGCGTCGAACGAAAACGGAGGAGCAGCCATAGAATCCACAGATGGTTACATCCATAGTTAAAAACATTATATATATTATACACATAAATCATAAAATCAGTAATCAGCTAATTCCATCCAGATAAGGAATGATTTACCAATATTTTTATCTAAAAATATTGGTAATCAATCTTGCAGAGAAAACATATTAATATCAATCGTGATCGTTGACTTAGATTCTATATATTATACATATATATCTATATGAACGGATAATTAGATATAGATCACTAGGATTCCTAATTATCTATTAATATAGGAATTGGTTTTAAAAATTAATTTTAAATGCATCCATTTTGTATAAATTAATATATCTATAACTATTAATTTAAGAAAAAGTATATTAATTTCTAGATGATTCAAAATCAAAATCTGCAATTATCATAAAATATATATCACGATTATAGATATTAAATTTTGAAAAGGAATATCTCTTCAATAATTAGGGAGTGATCGGAATAAACTGTATATTTATGTTACAAAAATTAAGCTGTAGATTTGTTTGCATCAACTTTGTAAATTATTGTTTCTTTGCTCTTGAAATAAAACTATCCACAGCTATTTTCTAATTTTTTCCAATTTTTTCCAATTTTTAAACAAAAGAAAACTTAATTGGTTGACATATATAGTTTTAGACTAAATTTTGGAAAATAATTCAATATCCAGATTCAGATGTTATAATTTATTAACAAAATTCAGATGTAGAAGTTATATTTATTAATTAATTTATAAAATAAATAATAAATTTAGTTTCAGTATTATTTATATTTTTAATGTTTTATTATATTTTATCTGGATTTTATTAAATATTTATATGAATATCCAAAATGCAGATAATCTTGAAACTATATAATATCCGGTTACCTAGATTTTTTTGGGTATTCAGATTGATTCCACCCCAAATATAAGTAGTTATATTAGGACACAAAATTTTTGTATACCAGGGTTTCTTTCTTGTTAATTAGAAAAAGCTGGAACGTTAAGATAGTTATCACATATAAATTATTTGCTCGGATAATTTAGTGAATCATGGATGATGGTGACACATCCGAAGATAGGCTAATAGTGATGTATTGTATGGTTGGATTTATAGCTTTCGTCCTTGTCACTCTCGGCATCATTGGATTTACTTGTTTTCGTACTTGGCTTTCTCTGGATAAACCCTCGTTTTCTCCTCTGAAAACCGACTCCGGCGAGGAAGAGCAGGAAACAAACTTCACCAATCGAGTTTGAAGATTTGAGTAGAATATATATCATATGCATATGCATATGCATGGTCGGTTTGTTTATCAGTTTGGGGCTTTACTTGTACACGCCATAGAACTTTTTGTTTTCTCTTATTATTATTAGTTTTTTAAATTGATTGAGCCATCGACCTTGTGATGTTTTCTTCCGTAAGCTTGGGATTGTCGTTTCTTTCTGCCTATATGTATGTAGCCATTATTAATCTAATACTCATATATAGGTAATCCCAACAACAACAACGATACAGCTTCTAGGGTTTTAACAAACTATTTCGCACTAAATGTATTTTTTTTTGTCATGGTTGGATAATTAAGGAATAAGAATCGTAATCGTGAAGGAATTTGAACATGTACATCATGATCGATTCAAGACTCGAGACTATATATATACACGTACGTAATCGATAGGTCTCGTAATCGTGTATAGTGTTTGTTGCGTAAGTAATTAACGTTGATGGAGTCTCCAAATAGGAGGTTGCTGGAATGTATCCACATGCTATTAATAATTTTGTTTACATGGATGATAATCCTCCTATACAACATACCAAGACTTGTGAAATCGATGGTGATCCGATATCTAGGAGTTGGATCGACCAGATTAGGGAGACATTATGGATTAGTCGTTGCTTTAGTATACATGTCTTCAAGGCATCAACATCCGCAACTATATTGAAGATCATAGACCGACAAGTGCGTGATATAATCTTGGGAAGGGGAACGAAAAGATTTTTTTTTTTGTGTACCAAACCAAACGGTTAATAAAATATAATTAATTAAAATTATCCGCCACTGTTCACAATGCAACAATAGCTAGACGCAGTGAAGTCCAAAAGTGCTTGTCTTTCTTCTTTTTTCAACATTTTCTCAGCTCTCTAATCTCTCTACAAATTCAGACTTCTCATCATCTGTTTTTTTTTGTACTGAATAATCTTAGAGAGAGAGAGAGAGTTATTTGTTTATAAGTTTGTGGATTTACTCGTACCAGGTTTCTAGCCGGCGACCTTTTTGGTTTCTCTATGATTGTCTTCATTACTTAATGTTGTTTTCTTTCTTTTCAAAAAAAGCCATTATAAAACTGTTTTATTTCTTTTCTTTTGAAACAGAAAATTAGAAAATTATACATAATTACCACAAAGAAATTTATTTGTTTATCAGTTTGTGGATTTACTCGTACCAGGTTTCTAGCCATCGACGTTTTTGATTTCTCTATGATTGTCTTCATTACTTAATGATGTTTTCTTTCTTTCCAAAAATAGCCATTATAAAACTGTTTTATTTTTTTTTCTTTTGTAACAGAAAATTAGAAAATTATAGATAATTACCACAAAGAAAGTTATTTGTTTATCAGTTTGTGGATTTACTCGTACCAGGTTTCTAGCCGTCGACCTTTTTGGTTTCTCTATAATTGTCTTCATTACTTAATGATGTTTTTTCTTGTAGATTTTGGGATTTTCGTGTCTTTCTGCATATTTATATAATTATATGTAGACATTATTAATTTAATAATCATGGGTAATCCCGAAAATACAAAAATGCTTAGATATCTTCTAGGGTTTACTTTTCTTACTAATATTTTAGATTTTACAAACTATTTCACATTAAAACAATTTCTAATAATTGGATAATTAAGGTATAAGAATCAAATTAGGATTCGGGAATATTTATATACGTATTCATACAAAATCTATGGCTCATAATCATTGTGTTTATAAAATAATTAACATACCTCGATGGAGTATCCACCAAGGGGATCACTGGAATGGATCGACATACGATTGATATTTGTGTTTTCAGTGATGATTATCTTCCTCATAGGTATTTTTCTTTCTCTCTGTGGCTGCCTCTTCCTCCTACGACACGCCAAGACTTATAATAAAACTGGTGGAGATCCGCGTTAGGAGTTCGATCAGATTAGACAGACAAAGACGGATTCATCGTCGTTTTGCTAGACATGTCTCTCTCTTATTTTTTCAGTTCTAATTATATTTTTCTATTGTCTTGGATCCAGTTAAATTAACTATTGTTTTACTTCCTTTGTTTCTTTACTGCGTTGTTATATCAATTGATTCACGAAACTTGCAATTATGCAATTCAAAAAAAAACAAGGGAAGTCAGTGATAGGAGAGACCCATTAAGCAAGAAACACTTCTACCCTGTTTGAGCAGATTTACATTCATAGGTTTATTGGTTTCAGACTATATTATATCAATAAGTGCCTCATGTTCACACAACAATAGCTAGACGCAGTGAAGTCCAAAAGTGCTTCTGTTATTCCTCACGTTCTAAGGACTATGCCCCCAAAAAATTCAAGACTACATAAAATGTGTAAAAATCTCGAGGAGGAGATAAAAGAAAGAAATCAAACAGCAAATTCAAGAAGGGAGGTGGGCTGCGTATCAAAAGAACAATCCAAATGAAAACAAAGTTTCATGTTGTAAGTTAAAGAATCACCAATTCACGTGCTTCCAAATATCCATGTTAACGTGATTTTATATAGCTTTGCTCAAAGATACCACATATACGGGTTGCAGTTTTAAGCCACTAAACACAATTAACCAACAATAAAGCAGAGTTATGAGAAACCAGTGACCGACCAACATCTTTGTAACTTGGTTTTGCTTGCAAAGCAAGACTGTTATTGTAGATTTTTTGTAATTTCTATTTGTGTAATCTTTTCCACGTGGCAGGGTAAGGTGCTTACTTACTATTGTAATCTTTCTCCTTAACCAAAGTCCAAAGATAGAAGAAAAAAATAGTTTTGGTCGATAGTATGTGTTGTGTGTATGGTTATTTTATTTATACATAAATTTGTTATCAAGTAAGTATGATTATCTTTTAGCAAAGAAAAAAGAGTATGTATGGTTATTTTATTTATACTTAAATTTGTTTTTGTAGTTAACAAATTTGTGTTTCTTTTGAACTTGGGATATCGAGCTAGAGCCTTTTGAAAAGATAATATGAACTAACTCTAGCAAAAAGGTGTTAATGATTTTCTTCCGGTGCTCCATATGTTACAACTTTACCCATGTGGACGTCTGAATCTGGACCTGGTATAAATGTTTTTACCCGTACGTGTTCCATATTGAATTTCGGTCTAATCCAAACAGGAATGAAGTATTTTATATTTCTTCCAAAGCCATGAAGAAATAACTAGATGAAATGTAACAGGCTAACAGCTAATAAAAAATATTACCATTGTTTTATTATTCAAGAAACACAGCTAATTTATCTTTTCAAAAAAAAAAACCAGCTAATTTAAAAGAAGAAAGTTTACAGCTAAATGGACACCTATTGCTGAACAAGCAGGCTCTTATTTGGTATACTCTCAATTCTCTGGAATTTGGATCCTAAACGAGCATTTACTTTGTAAAAAAAACTTTGTAATTTTAAAAAGAAAACTTTGTAATTTTTTATAAAAAAAAACTTGGTATTTTTTATTTTTTCTTTATTTTAGTAATTAATTTTTCGGAAATTTGAAAAATTTTTTTCTCTTTTTCGACGATGTGCATTTCTTGAATAGATGCAACATTGATAATAAATATTCCTGGACTACAATTTAGGTAAGTTATAAAAATTGAACGTCTTATCTTGAGTCTTTTGTATGAGCAGCAACAAAATTATGATAATTGTTTTGACCTTAATATTATGATAATCGTTTCTACAATTTCTACGATCAAAATTGGACCTTGAATTGAAGCATGGTAAGGGAAACAAGAAAATAAAAGAAAGGAGAAGCCTCTCGCAGTGACCAGAGGAGAAACCGGTGCCGGAAATGTAAGATTAAATTGGTAAAGTTTGTCTTCAAGAAGAAAAAGAAGAGATATATGCTCCTTTGTTATTTTCAGAAAAAAAAAAGAGAGAGATACGCTCTTTTTAAGTTTTTTTGTTTGGACATAATTTTATGACAAGAATAGAAAATGATACCAACGTTCTTTGTTACAGTTTGAGTTTATCTTCATTTAGTTGCTTATGGTCCTATTACTTCTAAAATTTTGGTTTATTAGATGGTATAAGTCACAAATTATAATAGGTTTGTATGTTTTTCATTATTGCATCCATGCGAGTTATAGGCTTATATATTTTACATTTCGTTATCAGTACTTGTGACTTCTCATTATTTGTGACTTCTGCTACTACTTTAAACTAAGACATTGGTTTACAATTTTCCAGAGGAACGGTTCTATGGCAAACAACAACAGACCGTTCTCAGCCATGAACGAAGAAGAGAAGGTCCTTGAAATCGATAGGAGACACAACAATTCTTACACCAGACGCAACAGACCAGACATGTTTACTCATCCCACCTCGTCCTAGACAACTCAGGCCGGTCTGGACCAGCTTACGCCTTCCCTTTTAGCCCGTCGTCCTCACATGAAGAGACTGTTAACCATTTTTGCACTGCAGAGAACAGTCCTCAGCTACACTCAGCTACTTCTATAAGCAAGGGCAGTGCTTTCACGGCTAGTTCTATTGCACCTAGTGATTGCGCCAAAAGCTGCTGCTACGCGGACCATCCAAGATTTATGGCTATTGTACCGAGTCATCTAGGGCTAAGGCCCGGTCCGTTAGTGCCCCAAAGTCGCGTCCTCAGTTATATTACGACCAGTCTTCGTCAAAACGGTTTAGATTCGTAGATGTGCCATATTTTGGTGATACGAGGTCTGGTCCGCAGAAAGTTTCTGCTCTGCACACTAGTTTTATGAACAAGGCTTATCCCGGTTCAGGTCGGTTGGATCGGCTTGGGATGCCAACTGGGTATAAGTACTGAGAAATGCTGTTGGACCGGGTTGTTCTATTTGATTGGGGTTGAGATAAACTGATAATAATCAAATGTTGAAGTGGAGAATTGGTTAGATCCAGTTATGTTGTAGATCAGTTGACTAAGCTTTGCTGTTAATTTTCCTGGTTGTAGTTTGGAGTAAGTAGATTAAACCTTTAATGCAAATAGAACCTTTTCAAATTTGCCTGACAGATATTGCAATTTTCCACATAACGGTGATGCTTGTTTTCTTACAAAATAATCAAAATTTACTTCTACAACTGAAGTGAAATAAACAGAGTTAAAAAAAAATAATGACATTGACATAGGCTAACTGAAAATTTATTAAATAACTACGGTCTATAAGAATTGTTTTTATTAATTCACTATAAAATCATTAGTAAAGATTTTCAAAACTCAAGATGTGTTTTTTAGCATCCACAGTTTCAAATTCCTGTGAATAGACAGACGGTTCACAAGAATATGTTTTTGGATGAGATGATATAAATCTAAAATCAATAACAAAACCGTCCTTTATAAAAATTCTATTCTTTTGTGTCAAAATTTCAAAAAAGTTGGCCAAAGAAAATAATGTTGAAGCATATGATGTTGGTATATAAGATGATATGAAATAACTTCTAATTGGAATATTTGTGGAATTTACAGTTTTAAGTGTTGAATATACTCACAAGTTGACTTATTAAATGTTTAATTTTCTAGCAGATTTTGAAAAAAAAAACGGAGATGTCAAATATCTAGAGCATGAAAAAATAATCTGATGCATAATTCCAATCAGAAAAAACTAGTGATGGTTGTTGTCATGAAGAGTTATGAGGAGCAGCTCAATTACCAAAAGATGAATATGGAGTAGAAAGAAGAAATTTGGAAAATGGAGTGAAGAAATATTTGAAGAAAAGTAAAGACTAATGTCTCAAAATGTACAACAAAGGCACAATCCTGGTTGAAACAATAGGAAGATAATTAGACAGACTTAAAATTCTTTCTCTTTAGCTATCGTATGAGTTTTAGATTATGGATATTACCTTCTCACATTCTACTAAGAAATGACTAAAATGTTTATGCACATAGCAAAGTTTTAAGTTGTCTAATTTCTTTACAAATGAAATATTTGTGGACTAATTAACACCGCTTAAGTTTTTTCTTCACAAACTGGTCGATTTGTTAAATTGGTCAATAATTTTAATCAAATAATATAATTGCATGTTACTTCTTTACACTTGTTAATGTAACTTTGTATTGAATTAGACATTAAAATTTTAAAATTGGTTAGTGGTTAGTTATGCATTCCAAGCTACATGAGAAGGATATAATCATCAAATAAGTTAAATGGTTTTGAAGATTTAGATTGTCTACTTAGTCAATAGTTTAAATTGCTTTTTATTTTATTTTAAGAAATGGTTATTTATTGTATATTTTTTCAAGGATGAGGCTTTACATAAGCAAAAGAGATGGAATATGCTAATTTACGCTAGCAACTAGCTTCTCAACTAGTCATGCTTTCGATTTGATGCTTGTAAAATGGTGCTTTATATATATAAAAACATATTTGATTTGGTTATCTTCTTTTGTTTCAGATTTTGCTTTTACATGAAGTGCTTCTAAATGGTCATGGGCTGCTTAGTCAAATGGTGTTGAACGATCTGATTCTCGTAGAAAGTAACCATTTTTTGTTTGATGATCTGGATTCTTTGTCTAATGGTGTTTTTGATTCTGTCTAACTATATGGTGTTTTTTATTCTGTCTAACTATATGATGTTTAACGATCTGATTTTAAAAGAACTGATGTTTTGCCTAATGATCTAATACTTAAGTCAAATGGTGTTGAATGATCTGATGCTTGTAGAAAACTACACATGATATAGCCATGCTCTGTTTGTTTACTGATCTATGCTTTGTCTAATGATGGTTAATCTTTTAGGAAGTCGACAATCGTTTTTTGAATATGAGAAATGAGTTTCTGAAGCTAAAAGATGATGTCACTTCTAAGGACAAGATAATAAATGATCAAGCAATTGTTTTGGAGACTCTACGCACTAATAAGCAGGTAACCAGTTTTCATTATCTAGCTAGCTTGGTCTAACGAATGCATGCGAATGGTGTTTAACCTCTGGTGCTTGTCAAATGTTTATTAACCTTGTAGAAAGTGGAAATCGATTTGGTGAATATGAGAAATGAGTCTCAGAAGCTACAAGAAAAAGTAGACTCAAAGGATGAGATCATAACTGATCAAAAGATTGCTTTGGATAAGGTACTGAAGGATAATGAGGTAATTTGTTTTATCAATTGTTGATAAACCTTGTAGAAAGTTGAAATTGATTGGGTGAATATTCTAAATGAACCTCTGAAGCTACAAGACAAAGTAGACTCAAAGGTGGAGATCATAACTGATCAAAAGACTGCTTACGATAAGCTACAGAAGGATAATGAGATAATATATTTTATCATTGTCTAATTATTCCTTGTCTATTGATCTGATGTTTGTTAAATGGTTTTTAAACTTGTAGGAAACCAAAACTCATTTGGTGAATAGTGAAAAGGAGTTTAAGAACCTAAAAGATGAAGTCCAGTCAAAAGATGAGATTATTAATGATCAAAAGATAAACACTGGATAGACAGGTAATATGCTCCACATGATATGCGATCTTATGTTGTCAAATGGTAGTGCTTTAAATATATAATTTACTGAATTTCCTTGTTTGATTTGTGGCTCTTATTGTTTTCAGACCTTGCCCGTGGGTGGTTTAGCTGAACACCTCACTGATTCACCAGTGCAGAGAATGGTGAATACATTTCCTGGGGGGAGCAGAGTTTTAATAGCTCCTGGCGGTGCTATCAAAGGTTCTGAACTTGGAATGATGATGAGCAACTTGGTGTCTATAACGTCGTACATAGTGGCACATTCAAACATCAAATTGAAAATTACTTTTCTCGGAGGTCTTTTGAATTTACTCGGTCTGATTATCTCAATAGTGTTGAACAACATTGTGACACACATTTCCACTATAAGTTTGGTAGTGTTATAGTTTATTTTAAAACTGTTATTGTAGAGTTGAATTTGATATAATGACTTTTGCTTTATAATAACAATAAAAAACATACAGGTACAAGATGTAGCGTTTTGGTCTACTGTTGGCTGTGCAGCTACGTCGTGCCATTGGTAATTGTTGGAAATCTTTTACCGCTTGTTATTGGCGGTTTTATCCACCCATGGGCGACAAGAGCTATTGTCACGGGAGTTGCTACTATAGTATTGAAGATTGTGTTTGCCATATTATGGACTTTCATGTACAACATTCTCGTGGCTCGTGCATTAGGTACAATACTCACATGTGTGTCATGAATTGCGATAGCAGCTGGTGTTCCGAGCTTAATTGATTGGATTGTAAAGCTTTTTCAGTAGCTTTTTATTTCCTGTCACTTTGGGAAGCTTTTAATAATATTTTATATCCAAAAATATTATTTTAAAAATAATTTTACATTTAAAATATATATATTAAAATAAAAATATTTCACAATTAAAAGATAAATTTACCATATAAATGTGAAATATTGTTTTTAAAGATATTTCATTTAAAAATATTTTAATTATATAATTATTATTTTAAATGTGAAATATTTTCCATATAAATTAAAATAATTTATTTTTAATTATATTATTTTAAATGTGAAATATTTTAAAATTCTATTATATTAATTATGAGAATTTGTTTAAAAATATATATATATATATATATATTTTAACTGTAAAATTTATTATTTTTAAATGTGAATATTAGTCATATAAATTAAATTAAATTAAATTATTTTTAAATGAGAAATATTTTAAAATTTATTATTTTAATTTGTTATTCATATAAACTATATCATATTTTAAATGTGAAATATTATTTAAAAATATTTTTAATGTAAATCTATTTAAAAATATAAATTTTATTTTTAGATATAAAAATAGTTTTATGATATTATTTAATGAAATAAATCAATTAGTTATATATTTTTCTTAATTTTATAAATTATAAATGCAAATGCTCAACTAAAAGTTCCACATGAGAGCATTGAACAAAGAGTATTTGAAGAGTATTAGTATTTGGTAAATGTTTTTCTAGTAAATGTTGATTGAATACTAAAGAGCATAATGCTTATGCTAATGCTCTACCAATCAATGTGGGTTTATGAGATTGATGTTCATAAATCTTTAAAGAAATATTTATTTTGAATATTGGTGGGGTTTAGAGCATTTATGAGTTAGTTTTATGCGATTGATGTTATGGAGCTTTAGAGAAATGTTTATTTTGAATATTGGTGGGGTTTTGAGCTTTTACGTGTTGGTTTTACGAGACTGATGTTTACAGAGCTTTAGAGAAAAAAATATTTTGAATATTGGTGGGGTTTAGAGCTTTTACTGCTGGTATTATGAGATTACGATAAAAATACTGTTAGTGGCAGATCAATGAAGAACACTTGGTTTCTGTTCTCATTTTATTTCCGACTGTTAAAAAATGGCTTATTGGATCATTTTTCTTCCATACCAGATTTTGAAGAGCTTGAGAAGATGGTCAAGCATCTCAAGGAGGAAAAGAAAAATCTGAAGGAGAACCTGATTCAGTGAGACCAGGTGATGGACGTTTTCATGAGTGACTACGATCAGAAACTCACTGCCCAAAAGAAGTGTCTGGACCTGAAGGAAGAAAGCTGGAAGATGGAAAGAAACAACTTTCAGAAGCGACTCAGTGACCTAACGAAGATTGTGGAATTGAATGAGGAAAACTGGATGATGGAGAGAGGCAACCTCAAATAACAATTTTAGTAGCAACTCCACGCCCAAAATGTGAGTATGAAGTGGAGGGAGGAAAGATGGATGATTGAACTAAAACGCCTTGAGAAACAGTTGGAAAAGCAGCTCAATGAGCAAAAGCAGAAGGAGGAAAGCTGGAAGATGGAACAAAACGAGCTTCAAGTACTGTTTGAGAAACTTCTCCAAGAAAACATCACCAATACGGAACAGCTTAATGTATACCATCAGCCTTACGAGGCAATGCAGATTTTGAAGAATAGGAAAAACTTCTCAAATATCTAGAACATGAAAAAAAACGATGCATAATCTCAATCAGCAAAAGCAATAACCGGTTATGGTTGTTGTCATAAAGAGTCATGAGGAGCAGCTCACTGACCAAAAGATGAATATGAAGCTGTGGAAGATGGAACTAAGAAAAATTTGAGAGACGAATATCTCACAATGTACAACATAAGCACAACCCTGGTTGGAACATAAGAAGATAAATAGGCAGACTTGAAAAATCTTTGTCTTTAGCTATCCAAAAGGGTTTAGATTATGGATCTTATCTTTTCACATTTTACTAAGAAATGACTAACATGTCTATGTTCATTGCTAAGTCTCAAGCTGTCTAGTTTTCTTTCAGATAAAATATTGTGAACTATGTAACACGGTATTATGTCATTATCTTGTTTAGTACTATTTGTCTGAAAAACTCTAGCTAAAAGCTTTAAGCAAATAGCTAAATATCAAAGATGTTTATAACTGAAATTTAACCTAAATTGAATAAATAATCACTTTTTAAAGGTATTCAAAAAGTTCATGTTCTTAAAAATAACTCGTAAGTATAAAATGACAAAAGACATATATATTCTCAATCTCTTCTCTTCTCTTCTCTTTTCTATTTTATGATTTCACTTTGTAGTCCTTATTTCTTTGTAGGAAATTACAAAGTATCCCTTATAGGACAAATTCTCAGCTTTTCTTCCCTTGATGTTTGGTAAACATGGTGTTTAACCTTGTATGAAGTGGAAAATCTTTTGGTGAATATGGAAATTGAGTTTCAAGAGATACGAGATGAAGTCGCTTCAAAGAATAATATCATAAATGATCAAAGATGGGTCTGGAAAAGCTACATATGGCTAAATATGTAATCTGTTCTATCATTATCTAGATATGCTTGTCTAACAATCTGATGCTAGTCAATTGAGTTTAATCTGATGCTAGTCAATAATGATATTAAAAGAGCGAATGATCTTACAAGCAAAATGATATCTGACATAATTTTGGATTAATTTTAATAAGAGAAATTTATCATGAATATGAAGCAATCAATAATCTTTAAAATCTTTATTCTTAGAAAAGGTTAGATATTTTATCTTGAGTTGGGTTTTAAAACTGATAGGTAGCAAATTGTGAGTATGAATTTAGGTGTATTACATAACCGAGTGATTCACTAAATGCCATACAACCATGCCTAACTCCCAAAAAGAAATATAGATGAATTATACACATTTATGAGAAGTATTATAACAATTTGGTCATTATTATTCAAAAAAATGTTTGCAGGTTATAGTCAATTCATTTTTGAACATAGTTGGTTTTATATTAGGTCAGTATGCAACAAAATATTGCCTATATATCTCATACATATGTGGCTTAGCTGGTTTAGTATGAGTTGGTGAATAAAAACTGACAAAAATGAACTTGTGGATCGAGATCAAATTTTTTTGGTGAAGTTAATGCTATATGGTAGATTTGAGTATAAATAGATCACTATCCTTCCTTTGATTATCATACTTACTAAAAATAATTGATCATAATTTTTTCATATGATTTGATGTTGTGGATAAAGGAATATGGGGTTAGGGAAACAACACAAGTTACTGGATAGTTTGCTCTCTTTTAAATTATTTTGGAAGAATTGATTCCCATGTTTGATGGGAATTTTATTGCAGTTTTGGCATTGACGATAAAATGTGCTGATATATTTGTCTTTGTTATTTATTTTTCGACACGACTAGAAGAATGTATAAGATTTGTGATATATATTTGAGAATAACCACTCTGAAATTTTGTCCAGCTACTTCTACACGTTTTCAACTTACTGATACATTTCAGATTTAATGAACAATAATTAAGGAACTATTCAAAAAAAATCATCTTAAGGGTAAGACAAGTGAGACATTTAAATCTAATCATATGACCTTGTTGGTGGTTTTCTAAAACTCTTGGGTGTTTGAAAGTAGATAATTGGTTTATATGTTGTAGTCTCTAACTTTCTTGAAAGTATGTAAGATATTATACTAAATGACCAATTAAAAACTCCTTTCTTAGTATCATTATGAATTACCAAGCTAAACATGATGACAATGAATCTTGGTAATCATAAGATTCGGGTTGTTAATCATAAGACTCAATTGGATCTTGAGGAATAAGCTTCTAAAGAGTTGGTGAAGGAGAACACACATTTATTTGTTCTTTATATAAGCAAGTTGGTTAGTAGTAAGTTGTAAATCACATAATATAATGCTGTTTATTTTGTTTTTAAACTTTCGAATTTGCAGATTTTACCCAATACACTAATCCAAATCTTACCACTACAAAAGGGTTATGATTCAATTTTGAGAGTGCATGCAACTGTGCTTAGCTTTTAAAAGTTTATTAACTGGAGATGACTTAGGCACATTCGTGAAATGCCTCGTGAAAACTACATCATATAATGTCACTTATTGAAACAAATATTTGACAATATTTCTAATAGGGAATTCATTTACAAACTTAGTTGATTCAATGTTTGGTCAGATATGCAACACGTAATCACCCATATGTCTCATACATATGCGAGTTTATCTTATTTTATTGTCATATTTAACCAGATTTGTTCAATACTGATTGTTTTCATCTTATTTGATGTCGTATGTGTTTTAGATGAAACAAGAGGGGTGTAAGATCATTGAGAAATATGTGTTTGGATCCTTTTTGGAGGATTGCTTCCTATGTTTTCTGAATACTCGCTGTTAGCCTCTGGTTAGTGAGACATGAACAAGTACTGCACAACAGAAATTGTTAATTGGTTAAGGACATATCATATAAAGGGGAAAATATATACATAGATAGATAATGAGAAAATATTTGATATAGATTTTCCCCATCCTAGTTTCACTAATGGATTATAATCATTTTAGCTACTATTCTCTTATCTTTACTGGAAAACAAATTGGTAAATCAAACCAATAAAAAACATTAGAAGAAAAGAAGAGTCTTTATTATTTGTTTCTGGAAGAATCATACGAGCTAGTACCAAAATAAGTACCAGCTCGTATGGTTCTTTCCTTATGTACTGACATATGTACCACTCGTGACTTCTTCTCTCTTTGCAGTTTTCTTTGCTTTTTTTTCTCCTTGCTAGCTCTGTTACAGTCCCTGCATCTCGCCAGCCAGAAAGTTGCCAATCCAGAACTATCGTGACAATAGTCACAAACCCTATGTGGGGGCAGAAGCGATGCAGTACGTTCAGCAGGTTATAATAGCCACAATAAGCTAGTTGCGTTGAGTTATCCATCTCAATCTCTCTCTTTTTTCTGTAACGTTGGTTTTCTCTCTTTTTTAAACGGTTGTGTGTGTGTGGGAGAGAGCGTAATGCATTTTATATATAGAGGCCTAGTACATTTAACCAAAGTTAGTTGTAAACCACACCAAATACTAGGACATTTGCAATAATCCACGTTCGTTTATTGGAGGGACCAACGAGTTATTCCTACTTTTGAAATTTTCATCAATATGAGGGAATCATTTCCTTGTTCACTTTTAACTTGTTTCCATGTTTCAGACAATATAAATAATTCAACATGCAGTATGATTCTTTAGGTTTTTTTTTTTATAAAAGTGATGAAAATATCTTATCAAGGATAGTGGGCAATTACTAACATATTTTAAAATTAAAATACAAAGAATTACTGAACTTCAATAAATGTAGCATGTTAGAAAAACAGATTTGCATGTAAAAGTATTAGTATGAAAGAACGGACGAGGAGAGACTTTAATCTAATGATTATTAAGAGGGGTTTCGCAAGACAAACATATAGATAGGTTTCGCATTTTTTGTCTATGCATCAAAAATATTTGTATACTGTTGTATAGCAATTAGTTCGTATATCTTGTTTATATTAATTTATATGTGATGTGGATTGTCTTGAATTCGTGATGATATGTGATGTGGATTTATTTAGTAAGTCTTCTATAAATTATACTTACGCAATGCACACCATCTCTGCTTGGTTAATTAAAGTAGAGTTTGACTGTACAATATTCCACCTAGCGTGAGGTTTAAATTGACCAGTCTGGCCTTGATGAACGACGTCCTTATCACTAAAAATTAAGACTAAAATTAATGCATATGTTGGGATTTTCTTTCTGTTGCAGAGAGCAAAATGACATCGATATGCTCTTACTAGTTTTGACGAAGATGAAAACAAAATTAATAGTTGATATTATAAACTTGGTGAAGTCGTTAACAAGCCAATATATCACAGAAAGAGATGGACCATGTAAACAACTTGAGCGATTATAAAGCAGCAAATTGAGTGTCATTGAAAGCAAAGATCATTCCAGTATTTGGTATATATATTAAAAAAAAGATCCTTTGAGTACTATGAACTTACGTTAGTTAGTCGAAGTTTTATTTTTGTTTTTCGTCAACTCAAAACACTATATGTCATTTGCATAATAACTCATCTTAAACTAGTTAACATGGTCTCTTGATGCTATAATTTCTTCGGATTCAATAGAAGGGATCCGTCATTTTTGTATTGGCGGCAAGTAAGGCTGTTTAAGAAAAAACATGACCTTTCTTTTAAGAAGATTATGAACTCTATAAATACAGCTCCAACATCACGGGGAAACTACCTGCGTGAGGCCACTGTTTGCAGACAGTCTAGAAAGGCGTGTTATATCACAGGAATATGCATAGTAATCTGCTCAAATGCATGCATGCTAACTTACATTCTATTCATTATCGTCATACGACATGCCACATTCATCCTTTTCCTGGAATATAAAGTTCTTAGAGGCCTTGTCATGTGGAGTTTTCCTTCGCAGACTTTATCTCCTACGAGATAATATATTTTAGACTTACGGACTCTGTTATTTCTCTCTTGTCTGTTGTGTGAAACAAGCATGGTTTTGACTTTACAGTGGACGATCGCACAAGTAATTTAAAAGAAGTTGTCCCTTTTCAGGAATGCCTTGAGTTGCTCTCCACAGATGAAGGGGTTGTACGGGTTACTGATTATCTCCTTCTACGTAGCTTCAAGTTAGTGTTTTCAATCTATATCTAGCTGCTTATGTTCGGTTTGTTTTTTCGTGCCACGTTATATTTGTAGTAAGATTATATCATCTTTTTTTTTTTCAGTGTTGTTGTAGACCCCACAAATCTCGGGGATGGTGTGCATTACTTTGAAGTGTATGGGATTGATTGCAAAGCTCCCCGGCGTGGTCCTCTTTTCAAAATATAATGACATTAATAATAATTTCCAAGACTCTGGCAAATCGACCTCCAGTTATTCATTTCAACAATTGTCTTTCATCTCAGGTTATCGTTTGTGAACTTTTGTAATTTGTGATTTATACAACCAACAAGCTCTCTGAAATGGCTGCCAAATTTTATGTTCCATATTTGTTTGGGGATCAAAGAAGAAAGTAAACAAGAGAGGATCAAAGAAGAAAGTAAAAAAAGAAAGAATCAAGTTCTCAGAGCATGTTCAACGCATAGGTATGTTAAGAGTTGCTCAAAGACAGAAAATATTAATATTATAATAATTTTGTTTTTTTTCATTTTTTTGTAAAAAAGAAAACCAATCATTGAATGCCACATATATTAATTGTGTTAGCAACCGTAGTTTAAGATGCTTGTTTTAGCGATGTTCTTCTTTCTCTTTCCTATTTTTGCTTTATTTTTAATTTTTTTATTATAAGAAATGCTGTTTAGCAACCTGCGTTGCACATGCTCTCAAGAGTCAGAATCAGATACAATGATGACTCAAGAGTCATAATCTTTTCTATTGTTTTGACATTAGTTGACTCTTCTTTGTGTCTTGTTTTGACTATTCTAAGCTCTTTGTTAGCAACCCAAGCACAGTCCAAGAAAGCTTCATTGGCTGTTTCCTTGCATGATCCACTAGTAGATACAATCTCAAGAAGAGTCTAAATGATCAAGCCAGGTTCTCCTGAAGTTCCAATTTGTCCTTGGTTCTTACCCAAAAGCTCTTCTTCCTCTTCACTGAGATCCTTATCTGATAATATTTATAATCTGATCACCAATATTATCATCTTCGTCACTGCTAAAGCCTCCTCCTGCACCTTCACTCAACTCATTAATCTGCTTAGCCTTGACCTTAACGCGTCTCCCTTTTATATATCTAAACCCCCACTGTGGTGGAGAATACTTCTTCATAAGCCTCATAATTAGAGCCTTGACCTTGATGAATCAAAACAAAAACAAAAAAGAAATAAATTATAGTATTAATTAAACTTTAATAATAAATAAAATCCATATCACTAAAAATTAGTGCATATGTTGGGATTTTCTTTGTGTTGCAGAGGGAGCAAAAATATATGGGAGAATTTTCAGTACAGCAATGGTAACTTCGGTGTAGTTGGCAACTCACATATTTTAAAACAACAAGTTTTAAAATACAATGAATTAATGATAGTGTTGATCTGAGCGGTGAGCCCTAGAAGAGAGAAAGGTCGTTTCCAAACCGGGTTCTAATAAAAGTTATATAGTGAAATATTATATTCATGGACTGATTTGGTTGGTTATGAAATTAATCTATGTGGTGTATATTCAATCAATCTATACTAACGTTTCTCAAATCTATACCAAAACACTTTCTTTTTAATTGGTACAGCTGTATTTTGAATCCTCATTCCCATTTGCAATAATTCAGGGACCAATGAGTTATTCCGAAATTTCAAGTTTTCAATATAATAATACTAAAATTTAAATATTTGTAGATTTAATAGAAATACTGGATTAAGGATGATTCAAACACACATGAATTGTGCGAGTTAGTCAAACCCTTTTACAAGCTACCCACAACATTGTTACTCCGAGAATCACCATTTCCTCCACACACCAACGACAGCTTTTTAAACTTATTAGAAACAAGAGGACAATTTTATCTCTATATTTCATGTCTAAGATATTTTGTCTTCTTAGTATTGCATTTCATGAAACAGAGGATCTACGCTTTGTCCCCAATCTCCATTGTACAACTTCAAGAGCTTCTCTGCAGGCGTAACACCTGGTTTTGCCAAGAAAAATAGGACCTTCATATAAACTGATCCTACAAACACTTTCCGCTGATAACAAAAATAAAACATTACCTGTTATAGCTATCTCTGCGACAGCATCCAAGAAACCGGTTTCTTTGTAGTTTCTACGCTCCAAACCATCCTGAGAAACATCAAATAATCTCTATATCTACTTAATTACAAGGATAATGATATAGCAAACACATTACACACTTCACCTTTGCTAGCTTTAAGACATCTTCTGCGACATGTTTTAAGGGACCATCTCTAAACATTGTCTTAAGGCCAGTGACTGGGACCTGTTGAAACCAAATAAGAATTGGTTCAAAGGGTAATATTTCGTTAAATTGCACAGTTGAAGATTTTTTTTTAATCTATCTCCTTAGTTTACTTGTGTCCTAAGCATCTCCCTTTCTTCAGTAGTCCAATCAGCTATCATATCAAGAACAGTTTGGAGAGACTCCTCATCGTATAGCAAACCCACCTGAGATTTCAATAAAAGTTAGATAAAGCCGCAAAATAAGTGTTTCTTTCTTTTCAAGAGAATATGTAATTACCCAAAAAGCTGGTAGGGCACACAACATCTCCCTGGAACCTCCATCAGCTCCCCTCATCTCCAAGTATCTCTTTAACCGGACCTAATAGTGTAGTTACAGAACATAATCATATTAAAAATGACTCTAAACTAAATCAAGAAACAGGGGAGGTCAAAATGACATGGTGTTCTTGAAACAGAGTAATCAACCTCTGGCCATATTGTTCCTATATGGGTTTCCCAGTCGTTAATGGTGGGCTGTTCATGAGATAGATGAGAAATTTTGCCGGACAAGAAATCCTACAAATTCAAGAAATTTGTTTGGATCATAAGCCGGCTCATAATAAAAATTTAAAAGGTTTAAAATTCATGCTGAAAAGAAGTAGACCCGAAATGTCATTCCTCCACAATTGAGATATCTTTTGTTTCTGTGTAGGAAGAACATTGGAACATCAAGTGCATATTCGACATACCGCTCAAACCTATAACAAGAAACTGAAGATTAACCATACTTTTCTGAATAAAGATCAAAGAGTTAGTTAAAACATTCTGATACTCACCCGAATGAGTCATTGAACACAAAAGGTATCATTCCTGTCCGTTTCTTATCGGTATCTATCCATAAATGGCTGTCAAGAAATCTCAACAGATTTAAAGAACTAATACTAAAAACGAATAATGAGAGCCGACAAAGAGTAATGTATAAACCAACCTTCTTATACTTAGAAACCCATTTGGTTCTCCATTACTAAAAGGGGAGTTTGCGAATAGAGCTGTCGCAATCTGTTAGATAAGGGATATAACAAACAAAAAAAAAGAGTGAGACAAATATTTGTTTTGATTCCAAAGCAACAAAATTTTTAAGAGCTGAAGTTTCTCACAGGTTGCAAAGCTAGACTAGCGCGAAATTTCCTGATCATATCGGTTTCTGAACTATAGTCTAGATTGACCTGAACAGTACACGTCTTGAGACCCATGTCAGGTCCTGAGCCAGTTCTGTCTAAATAGTCTTGTATAATGTCATACCTTGTCTGCACATAGAATATACTTTGATCTGTCAGACAAAGAGATAGAGTAAGACACGCTCACTACATCAGAAAACTAATATGTTTGTGGAGGAAGAAAGGAACCTTGCGCACAATGGTTGCATCCTCAAGACTAGATTTCGGTTCATAACCAATTCCTAGGAAACCAATTCCCAAATCCTCAGCAACAGTTTTCACCTGGTAAAGGTGTGAATTAAGCTCATTATAAGTTTGGTGCAAAGTCTCTAGAGGTGCTCCACTTAGCTCTAGCTGGCCTCCTCTCTCTAATGATATGCTTTGCATTCCCTGAGATATACTAAAATTTTCTCAACAAACTGATATGACATTATGCTAATTATTGGAAAAGAAAAACAGAGTACATCACCTGTTTTAGACCAATGATTGTCCCAGTCTCCATCACCTTATCCCAATCAAATCTCTCAGAAATACCATTAAGCAGTGCAGTTATTTGTTCATACTTCATAGGGCGCAAAGTCTTGACATCAAAACCGATTTTCTCGTGTTCTGTACCTATTCTGAACACCCAACCCAAAAGATACGATACATAAAACTACACAAAAGGTGTGATGGGACAACTAAGTACTTTAAAAGAGAAAAACAGAAGAGGATGATCGTAGTGGTACCTCCACATTTCCTTTGTTTTACAACCAGAAGAAAAATAAGCAATGAGATCTTCTTTAGTCAGTGGCTCGGTCGCGACTACAGCAGAAGCATTAGCGGCTGCCTTATTCCCTTGGTTGCCTGCAACAATCTTGCTTCTTTCACAAGTAAGAGATTTCTTGGGTGAGGAGCTAACATA
Organism: Brassica nigra; assembly: GCA_016432835.1. Classification (NCBI taxonomy): domain Eukaryota; kingdom Viridiplantae; phylum Streptophyta; class Magnoliopsida; order Brassicales; family Brassicaceae; genus Brassica; species Brassica nigra. The sequence continues at coordinate 4,451,808 of CM028247.1, read as the reverse complement.
GGTTTTCAAAGCACTGAGGTTCATTACAGCACCAAGTCCGCAAGAAGAGAATACTAGCGCCATGGTATATAGTTCCTGCAGCAACTATTTTAAGTTTATAACCCATACCTTAGTCATATAACCCATGATATATACTTCAAATGAACAAAATCACTACTAGAAGTTATCATTTTAGTGTTGTGTTCAAAAGTTTTTTTTACCATTTTAGTGAAAAACATTCTCTGACTAGATTTTACTCAAAAGAGTTTGCAATAATGTGGAGATAAATCTTTCAACCGTTGCTAAGTAGTCTGGAACAAAATCATGTCTCATATTGGCTAAGTGTTTTCTCTATGTAAGAAATTAGCAACGGATCCCTAAATTGAACTACTTTGAAATTAATCGAAAAAACATTTTACAACATTCTAATAGTATTATGAGACCAACAGAAAGAATAAAGGAAACATAAATGAAGAGCTAAGAAGACGAAGAAAATTAACCTTTGACAAAGAAGGGGAGCTAGAGCAAGAAAGGTTGGGTTAGTAGAAGTAGTGGTAGTTGTGTAGTTACTAGTTAGTACCCATGCATATATACAACAGATTATTTCTCATTGGATGTAATAAGTTAAATAATGCACACATCTAGTGGCAGTTGTGTAATTATTACACACATGTGGTACTAACCAGATTTAATTATTACTTTATCACTTAACCAGTCAGTGTTGCCAACCTTCAAGATGGTTTCTCCGAGACCTCGTGAATCAAAACGAATATATTCGTTTCATTATTTTAGTATGGCAACGTGATTCGTCACTTTTTGAATAAGACGAAAGGGGAAAAAAGACAGTTGACCTTTTTCATTTTTCTTTTGAGTATTAATGTTTCTAGTACTGAAAAATGATGTTCCTTCAAGAGAGAAATCAAAAGATGAGAAATACAACAGGCGTGGATGAAAAATACGTGGAAGAAACTATAGAACGCAAATGGAGTTTAAAAAAACATACTGCTATGTTTCTTGAGAAAGTCAATCCATTCACTCGTTGGTAAATCTGATATCTCATTATAACCAAAACACAAACGCTTAAGAAAATTAATACAAATTTGAGTTGAATAGATTTGTGGGGTCAGATTCTGATTAAATAAGATCAACTAGTATACAAATCAACATTAAAAAACATGTGGTAAGTTCTGTGCCACCATTATTTTAATGTTGTAAAAGCACTTCTATTCATAACACTCATTTTATAATTTTTAACAAAAGATATTAGTCTTTCTTACATTCTTATCTAGTTTTATGATTTATTTTGTATGTGTTTGTTATTGCTTTATATGATTTCTTGTTGTACTAAAATATGCATCAGTAAATTTATTTTTAATATTTTAGTTTTTTTGTCAATTTTTGTGTTTATTATTTATTTTAAAACGTTTAGTAATTATAATTAGTTATTATAAAAATTAAAGACCAGAATGCAAAATATAAAAAATAAGATATATTTGTATATGCTTTACAACCAACTCTTGAACTGCAAAATATATATTATGTGATTTCATCTTAGTGGAACTACAAAAGTAATAATATTATACCAATTTCATGTTTTGTAAACAGTATTATGAAATATTGTAAAAAAAAAGTATGAAATATTGTTATTTAAACAGATTAGAGATGAAATTACATCAAATTTGATGTTTTTTGCTGTTATAAAAAAGTTAACCTTTTGAAATGACAACTCTTTCACACATTTTTTTTCTATTTTCAAATTTATTTACTTTCACCTCGACCGCCAAATAAACAAAATAATACAAATTTATTTAAATTTGATTTTTTTATTCTTAATTATAAGTTTCTCTATTTATACTACAGTTTCAAATATTTGTTTTATTTTTATACAAACTATATATTTATTTCCACATTAAAAAAATCATGAAAATGTAAACTAATTTATCTGGTTTGCAATATTTTTTCTACTTTTATTTTAATACTAAGTATAAAAAATTGAAACTATAGTGGATTTTCAACAGAAAAACACACACACACACATATATATACATACATATATATATATATATATATATATATATATACACAATTAAATAACAGAGGAATTTTATGGACAGTTCAATTCTTTCAATTCAGTTGAACTTCTAAATTGAATATCCCACCTAAAACTCGTTCCTATCGTAATCATCTACTACATTAATTATTTTTCCTCATAAATATTCTACTCACATGTTTTTGTTTTTTAATATCGGTAAGAAGAGTTTCTTTGACAATGGAATAAAACATATACTATTGTTTTCCATAATTCCAGACTCCTTCAAATCCTTGGTAAAACTAGATATATGTCAAAAAATTATCTCGTTTCTCTTCGGTGAAAACAACAATGGAATTGGGGTTTCCAGTAATTTGGATGATTTTGGTATGCATATGTTATAGCCTTATCTTATGCTATAAACGTGGCATCGTCAAAGCAGCTGAGACATTAAAACACGTTGAAGATTTGGACATAGAGAACTAATTTAAGATTATTAACATGACTGCTATTAAAATCATCAAGGTTCATCATCATCATACTTATACATTGATATGTTATGTTTTCTAGATACAAGGATACTTAGACTATATTGTATTTCATTCGTTCCAAAATAGATGATGTTTGAAGAATTTTTGATGTTTCAAAATACATGATATTTTGATTTTAATTTCAGTTGTATTAATTTCAGTTTTATTAAAAACTATATGATCAATGATATTTTATAATTTTTTATGATTGGTTAAATTAGTTTTATTTTATATTTTAATGCTAATTTTTAAGAAAAAATATATTTTTTAATTTTTATGTTTTCAACCTAAACTTCATCTATTTTGGAACAGAGAATTTATGTAAACTGCTAAAATAGATTGATAGTTGCTGTGTGAATCTGCGGTCTATATAGATGGTGAACGGTAGCGGGCCTGGATTTCTACAAACAACCAGGATTTGACCACCCCCATCCATGATCCATGTGAATCACACATTCCTCCATGATAAGCTACATTGCTCTATTATATCTTGGTAAGATGCCTCAAAGGCTTTAGAAATATAAAACATTATAATTGAATAGATTAATATCGCAACTATAGTATTTTCTCGTACATCCATCACCAATCAAACCATAATAAAACATCCCTCAAGAACCTCAAATTCGATTGAATTCTGCAGTGGAAAAACGGACATAACTTTTAATATTAATACGAACAAATATATATATCGTGTGTATTTTTAGTTTCATACGAACAAATATATATATCGTGTGTATTTTTAGTTTCTTACTCCAACCTCGTTTTCTCTGATAGTCAGTCTATTAGATAACTTAAAATTGTATTGCAATTGATCATTGCTCGTTTATGTTAAGATTAGAGACACCGAGTTAAGTCCAAAGAACACATATCATTGTGTTGGAGTTGTGAATTATAAACAGATAATTTTCTTCTGATTTTTCCAATGCTTCGAATCTTTTAAAAACAAAATCAGTTTTCAAATCCGATTACAACAAATAAACATCCACTTATTCCTGAGACTCCAATTCTTAAGACAGCATAAAACTCACACCTTGAAGTCCAGTCCTTAGTACAGCAGTTCCTGGAACACGGGATCTACGCTTTGTCCCCATTCTCCATTGTACATTTCCAAGAGATTCTCCGCCGGCGTAACTCCTGTTCTGACCACTTCAGCGACAGCGTTCAAGAAACCAGCTTCCTTGTAGCCTCTACGCTCTAAACCATCCTGAGGTAGAAAGATACAATAATATTTATAGCCAGACACTGGATTGGAGGGGCTTGAAGTTTTCTAAGAGAGTGCTTATGATTATGAACATACCTTTGCTAGTTTCAGGACATCTTCAGCGACATGCTTCAACAAACCATCTCTAAACGGAGTCTTTAAACCAGTTACCGGAACCTGTTGCAAAATCAAGAATTGGTGTAAGAGGAGATGTTTACTAACAATGTGGAATAAGAGAGAATTGTAAAAAAGTGTCTTGTGTCCGTATTACTTTGTTCCTTAGCATCTCTCTTTCTGCTGGAGTCCAGTCAGCTATCATATCCAATACAGCTTGGAGAACGTCCTCATCATATAACAAACCCACCTGAGGTTTGCAGAAAGTATCAAAACAACGGCCGGTATAACATGAAATCAGAGAACATCATGAAGCAAGATAAGCTATATAGATGTAATTACCCAGAAAGCTGGAAGGGCGCAGAGTCTCCTCCACGGACCTCCATCAGCACCTCTCATCTCCAAGTATCTCTTCAACCGAACCTATTAATGTTAAGGCTCAATATAAGACATGGAACTGAAAGTCATTGGCTAATTAATGGACTCTTTGAGGCATAGATGATAAACCTCTGGGAATATTGTTGTCAGATGATTTTCCCAATCGTTATATGTTGGTAGTTCACCAGGGAGACAAGGAAGCTTTCCAGCCAAAAATTGCTGCAGGATGAAGAAAACGATTTGGTTTATAAATGTCTCAAGAAGATCCCATAGTTTTCAATTTGTCATTGCCTTCCCCTGAAAAGAGTTAAAGAATCTAACAGAAAAGATCAAGGATAGATTTTCACCCTGAATGTCATTCCAGTACAGTCGACGTATTTTTTGTTTCTGTAGGCAAAGTACATAGGAACATCGAGTGCGTAGTCAACATACTGCTCAAACCTATACCAGATAAGTACAGAAGACAGAGTAGTACAAGTATTAGCAACGCTGTTTCATGAGAATGAAATATATCCAAAATCATTATATTGTAACACATAAATATGTAAGAGAATCCGCAGCATAGCATATTGTAACAAACACATAACCAATGTAATGCAATGGTTGTTCTTGGATAAACAGTTTTATACTCACCCGAAAGAATCATCGAAAACAAACGGTAGCATTCCTGTGCGGTCCTTGTCAGTGTCTGTCCATATGTGGCTGTCGAAACGTAGAAGAGTTATAACGTGAAAGGGAAACAAAAACTAAACGAATATAGGATAATGACAATTAGATTTAGACACCTTCTCATGCTGAGAAACCCGTTTGGCTTTCCTTCGGTAAAAGGTGAATTTGCAAATAAAGCCGTAGCTATCTGTTCAGTTTGGATAAAATTGAGGCGATGGTTAAAATCATAATCGCTAATAAAAAAGTTTCTGGTTATGCGATAAAAGAGCTCGAGTTTCTCACAGGTTGCAACGCAAGACCAGCACGAAACTTCCTGATCATATCAGCTTCTGAGCTAAAATCAAGATTAACCTGTCAATATGTTTCAGCATAAGTTTATTGATGGAAGCTGAAAGTTTAGTTGAAGGAACTTCTAAAGTGATAAAAAGTCAGAATAGTCTTCTAACCTGAACGGTACACGTTCGAAGCATCATATCAAGTCCAAGGGAACCAACTTTCGGCATGTAGTTTCTCATTATGTCGTACCTTCCCTGCACATATCATATTATGTTAAGATCTTACTGCCAGATCCGGTAAAAACGTGATACTAGTAAAACCATATAGAAACAACAATAAGATTTACATAACGTTGGCCATGTAGAATCAGATAGATAAATTAGCTAAAAGATAGAAACCTTTTCCAAGAGTAAGAATAGAGAATGCCTCATACCTTTGGCATGATGGGTATATCCTCCCTACGCCATTTGGGCTGGAAACCGATTCCCAAGAAACCAATTCCCATTTCCTCAGCGACAGCTTTTACCTGTTGATATCAATACAGAGTTGGTTGTTTATCACATCTTAGGGTAAGAGTATTGGGCAATTACTATCTCTCAAATTACCTGATAAAGGTGTGAATTGACTTCAGCACACGTTTGATGCAGAGTCTCAAGAGGAGCACCACTAAGCTCAAATTGACCACCAGGTTCAAGTGAAATGCTTTGTTTCCCCTGTTCAACAAAAGGAACAGAATGATCGTATATCAATGTATCGTATATCAAAACTAAAAGTAATTTTTTTAAGAAATGAAGCAACTCAAGAGATGAAACACAGGGGAGTGTTTACCTGTTTCAGACCAATGATCTTATCACCTTCCATGACTTTCTCCCACTCAAATCTTTCAGCGATACTGTTAAGCAGCTCAGCTATCTGATCATACTTCATAGGGCGCAGAGTATTAACCTCAAGACCAAACTTCTCATGTTCTGTACCGATTCTGCAAACCCCAGAATCTCAAATTTAGCAAAACGGATTATTGGTCCAACAGATAAGTACATCATCAAACAAAGAAAGTACCTCCATTTATCCTTTGGTTTGCAACCAGAGGCAAGATAGGCAATGAGATCCTCTCTCGTCAACGGCTCAGCTGCAACAACAGCCTCATCCGTAGGAGGGCTAGCCGCAACAATCAACTGATGCCCTCTCTTACTCCTCTCAACAGAATGATTCGAGTGTAAAAGCATCGATTTGGTAGAAAGACTCCTAGAGTAGTAGGAGCTATCTTTCATCCTCAACACATCCACGCCACCAGAAACTGCTTTAGTTCTAGTCTTTGAGCATAGAGGTCCAGCAGAAGGAACAGTGTATGCTCCTCCTGCCTTAGACAAGAGCGCCATGTGTATACAGGCCCCTGCAACAACTATAACGATTCTATATAAGTCCCATCATTAAAGGCACCATGTATCAACACTGTTATGAGATTTAAAGATAAATAAAAAAAACTTTTATCTAGTCATCATCAGCAACACAAACCAAATCAGACCAATGAATCCAACTCCATCCAACCCAATAATCAAAACAACACAATTACGCAATCGTGAAAAAAAAAATCTGGGAATCAACGACGAGAAATCGATTCGTCCACACCTGAATTCGTTAACGATGGTGGCGATTGAGAGAGGAGAAAAGAGAGATAGAAGCAGAGAAGGCAAAGGTTTTCAGCAACTTGGCATCGGCGTCGTCTCCATTTATATCCGACTGAGAGTGAGAGAGAAAGTAAAAATAAATAAATAAATTATGAAAGTGTTGTTTACTCTTTCTCTCGAGCACGAGCCGATCAGAGTGGAGCTGAGCTGAGCTGTCTAAATGAAGACTCTTTTGCCTCCTACTTCTCCTTGATTCATCAAATTGACCCCTTTAGTTATAAAACTTGCATTTTCATCGTGTTTGAATTTGGATTGCGATATGTTTATCTAGTTTTTTTTCTTGTTTTCGCCATGTACGATGGAAATTTGAATATAGATTGTAACATGATATGAATATTAATTTTAATTTTTTTTAATTTTTTTTTAGAAACTGATATTAATATTAATCTTTAAAATACTCTTGTTTATTTATTATATTTTAAGATGACGAATAGAAAATGTCTACATACATAATTGCCATTTCCCAAAGAAAATTGCAGTTATGATAAGTTCAAAAATACTGTATGTAGTTCTATAGACTTGGTATTTCAGTGACATATTGTTTTGCATTTGTATTAGTGTATTTAGTTTTTAAATCTATATAATTCATGTCACTCAAAAACGAATTAAAGTTCTTGGACCAGGTTGTAAGTTTAGTTCATGGTAAAATTCACTAAGATTAGTTTTCTATATCCCCTACGTCTTTTTAGCCCTCAGTTTTTTTTTTTTTTTAATCCTATGTTGAATACAATTTATTTTGAAAAAAGTAACGGAAGAAATGTGTCACTAACCACCTGCCCTCAAATAAAATACTCCAAAACAGATAACCATGATAATGGAAAAAGACTATAATAGGGTATCATCATTATCGTAACGCTTTTGGGTTGTTGACTTGATTGTGTGGACAACGAAAGATTTGTAAATGTTGTTTTTCACGCAGGCAAAAGAAATGTGTCACTAACCACATGCTGTCAAAGACTATAAAAGGGTATCTTCATTATCGTAACGCTTTTGGGTTGATTGTGTGGACAACATGTGGTGTTGCTATCAGTAATCTACTAGTATTTTATAAAATTAATCAGGGCTGCCGCTAAAACAAAAAGCAAGTAGTGGCAGACTGCTTGCGTTACGTGTGCATCAACGTAAGTGAAAAAAAAAACTCTTGTACAATGTGCACTTCTACGTAGCATATTTAATTTGATATCACAAGAAATAGTATTAGATATATATCCAGAACGAATGAATGAATACGATATAATGTTATATATACACAGGCAAAGTTGGTAGACACGTGAGTAAAATATATGGCGGGCGCCGGGCGGCAATGACTTTTATTCTCCACACATCAAGGCGTAAACGGAACCCACTTCACCAGTTTCTTCCTATTCCTATCAAAACTCGTCACCATTGTCTCACAAAACTTATCTTAATATATTATAGTTTAACATTTGAGAAAATCGAAATCTAAAAAAAGTATAACAGAAAAAGATTGAGATAGCCGTCAAAATGTGAAGTCAGAAATACTAAAATAATACTAAGAAAATGAAGTCAGAAATACTAAAATAATACGAAATAAACTCTAGTATTGCTAGTGTTCCAAAAAAAAAGATGGAGATAGCCGTCAAAATGTGAAGTCAGAAATACTCAACACCGGTTGATTGTTAAACAAAACTATTATTTTCTAAAAAACAAATAACAAAACACCTGAACATGAAAACATAAACTCGAGGATATAATAAAAGGAGTGTTGGTTTGGAAAACAATATATGGGCCAGTCAAGTGACATACACAGGCCCATGATAAACACATGTCCAGTTCAACAGAAACTGTGTCTAGTCTTGAAGAAGCATAAGATATTATTTGTAATATTTAATTTACAAGTTTTTTTAAAAAGAACATTTCAAATTTAATTAAAAAATCTTAAGGATGGCTTTTGTTATATAGGGTAAGTAGAATTATCTAGTCATAGACTCACATAAGCATCAAAGGGAAATATAAAATTAATTTGACAATTTTGGGAAATATATATTTGTTTTTTGTAAATTATAAGAACAAAAGGAAGTTTTCTTAAGTAAAATCTAAAAATATGAAGTTACATTGAAATGTATCTGAATAACAAGATACATAATCTCTTAGTTGTTTAAGTACCTTCAAATAAACAATTATGGAATCAAATCATATCCAGCAAATTTTATCAAACCTATATAGAAATTATATCTTCTATTTTAAACATTTAATACTATATTAATTTATTGTAAAAATTTTGTGTTTCAGTAATAATTTTGAAAATATTCTAGAAATATATTTTCATAGCTATTTCAGACCATTTTAGATAAATATTAAAATCCAAAATCGTTAATAATTTTTCAGAGATACATCAATGAAAGGATAACAAGATTGTATATAAATTGTAAACCTCTAGAGTTCTTCAAAGACACTTCTGTGTTCTAATTAACAGTCTTTATCCCTCTTTTTCTCTCATAGTTCATTCTTTTGATATTTCAATACTCCAAGATCAATGAGTAATAAATTTAAGCCTCCAAGGAAAACACTTCCAAAAAGATCTCTGTTACCTGAACCATCATCTGGAGAAAGTTCAGCAGATGATGAAGCAAACGAAGTTGAGACAAAAGTCCCCTTCAAAGTTGCTTACATGCGACCTCAGCCATTTGGCACATTTAATGAGGATGATTCAACAGACAGTGAAGAAACTGACAGTGATGCAACAAGTGATGCAGTAGCGAGTCCAAAGAAGAACAATGATGCAGTAGACGAGACGCCGAACAAGAAGAGAAGACTGAACAGGAGGAAGATGAGGACCCCTCGAAGATTTATTCGTCCAGAGGCAGAAGTTAACCAGACGACTGATGCAAAGCCGGGCAACAATGGGGGATCAAGGGAGGCCCATTCTGATTAACGTGTCGCCCCAGAAGAACCATAAGCAAGACGAATCAGAAACAATGGCTGATCCAGTATCTATGTTCTTATCTTTTATTTTGTGGACTTTATTTCGTAATTTGATGTTTTTTCTTTTAAGTTGATCTGCATGCTGAGAATTTCATATAATAAAGTTTTTCATTTGAACCTCAATAGTCTTGAGTGAATCTGAAAAATATTGTTTTGGGTGTAATTTCTTAACTTCGAACCACAAATCAGCACATTTGTTTCCTTCGTTTTCGGTCTTCGAAAACTCAAGAGCAACACTAACCAAACATGTGACAGGAAAAACCCAACCCCTATCCAAATCTTCCAATACACCATAGTTTTTGTTTACACAGCCTAAAAACTGTCAAAATTATCTTATCTTTAAGAGAGTTTTCAGTTCTCTTAACTCATCAACTCTCACAAACCCTAAAGTGTGGAAAATCTCTTAAACCTTCAATCTTAATAAAATCAATCTTGGAATTAATTTTTTATTTTATTTTGTAAATTATAAGAACTAAACTAAAATCTTAAATATGAAGTTACATTGAAATGTATCTGACATTACAAGATACATAATCTCTTAGTTGTAATTACCTTCAAATAAGACAATTATGGAAGAAATCATTATCAACCATATATAGAAAATTTATTTTCTATTTTAAATATTTAATACTGTATTAATTTATTATAAAAATTGTGTTTTCAGTAAAATTTTGAAAATATCCTAGAAATATATTTTCATAGCTATTTTAGACCATTTTAGATAAATACTAAAATCCAAAATAGAGAAATGTGGGAGAGAGATTACAACCCTCAAAAAGGTTCATGTATTTGGCCCACTTCGAACATGCAAATCAAGGAGAACTCGGCTCTAGACAATTTGGCCCGCTACAATTTGGCCCAACCGAATTAGGTCAGCACGAGAGGATTTATGAGCGCCGAGTATAAAAAGAGAAGAGATCCAGAAGAAGAAGAGTCATTCAGAAACTAAACAACACCAGAACGGCTAGAAATATGGTTTATCATCTTTAATCCTTTGTTCTAGCCGGAAACATTGTCTCTTCTCTTAATTATTACCAAAACTCTCTTGTAATCTCTGACCTGATAGATCAGTAAAACGTCTTTCAAATAACCCACCATCGTGTTCGCTCACTCTCTAAGTACACAACGAAACGCTTATTAAATATGAAACATCAATGAAAGTATAGCAAGATTGTATATAAATTGTAACCCTTAGTCCTCCAGAGACATTTCTGTGTTCTTATTAACAATCTTGATCCCTCTTTTTCTCTTATAGTTCATTCTTTTGATATTTCAATACTCCAAGATCAATGAGCGATAAATTTAAGCCTCCTAGGAAAACACTTCCCAGAAGATCTCTGTTACCTGAACCATCTGGAGAGAGTTCAACAGATGATGAAGCAAACGAAGTTGAGAGAAAAGTCCCCTACAAAGCTCTTCTCATGAGAGCTCGGCCATTTGATGAGGATGATTCAACGGACAGTGAAGCAACGGACAGTGATGCAACAAGTCCAGAGGAGTTAGAAGAGAGTCCAAAGAAGAACAATGATGCAGTAGACGAGACGCCGAACAAGAAGAGAAGCCTGAACAGGAGGAAGATGAAGACCCCTCGAAGATTTATTCGTCCAGAGGCAGAAGTTAACCAGACTGATGCACAGCCGTGCAACAGTGGGGGATCAGAGAAGGCCCATTCTGATCAACGTGTCGCCCCAGAAGAACCATAAGCAAGACGAATCAGAGACAATGGCTTATCCAATATCTATGTTATTATCTTTTATTTCTGTGGACTTTATTTCGTAATTGTATTTTGGTTCTAAGTTATCTGCATGCTGAGATATAATAAAAATTTTCATTTCAACCTCAAAAGTCTTGAGCGAATCTGAAAAATATTGTTTGGGTGTAATATCTCATCTCCAAACCAAAAAATCAGCCCATTTGTTGGTCCTTCCTTTTCTGTCTTCTTTTTTTTTGAACACAAACTTTTCTGTCTTCTAAAAAACAAGATCAACACTAACCAAACATGTGATTGAAAAAACCCCAACCCCTATCTAAATCTTCGTATCAACACCAATGTTTTTGTTTTACACAACCTAAAAACTGTCAAAATTTTCTTATCTTTAAGAGAGTTTTCAATTCTCCAACTCACCAGCTCTCACAAACCCTGAAGTATGGAAAATCTCTGGAACCATTCAATCTTAATAAATTAATTGAAATTTTTTGTCGTTTATTTTTATACTTTGAACGTTTCATTGTTTGCCTTATCATAATCAAACTAAATTTTGGACAGAACATTTATGTACAAAGGATATATATCGTTCAGAAGATATATGTAGAGAAAAAATTTGTTGGAGACTGGGAATCCAAAGATGCAAGGGATCTCTTTTACAGTTTTCATTGTGATGAGGTGTTTGCTGAATCAGTAAAGCACAGTTGCATTGTGCCTTTCGTCCCAGAGAATAAGCAAATCCCAAACCGTAAAGAGCACCCTGGCTTTGTTGTGCAAAAGGTTTATAATATCGCTATAGAAGAAGCTATGGAAGTTCCTTCATAATGATTTTAATGAGGATCAAAGAAGTGAGATTGATTTCTTGTGGGAATGACGATTTCATTATTTGGTGATCTTCCGGAAATTGAGAATAAGCAAATGAGTTAAGAAGTTAAAGAATCGTAGAAGCTGTAATTTGGCAAATGCACCTGGTTACTGATAGCTGGTTACAGAAATGTAACCTTTTTGATCTATTATTTCTTGTTTTTTTTAATACATCAAGCATTTGTTTTTATACACTATCACTTGCAGGTGACATCATCGTGTAGAGGAGCCAAACTGTTTTTGATGAGGACTGGTTAAACTAGCGTTGATGGTGACAGCATTGCTTTGCTTTTCCTTTTCAGGGAATTTCCTATGCAATTTCCTCTGCAGCAACCATTTTGTTTTGCTCTAAAGGTGAAGAGCCGTGGGTACTATCCTTGTACTCACTGCATTTGGGCTTCCACGTTTGTTTGAACTTCGTCATTGCTTTCTCACATTGTGTTGGACTTGCTGTTATGGTTACTTGTTGATTTCCGAGAAGTTTTACATGTTAATTGGTGATTCAGACCTTAAGGTAGAGGCTCGGAGAAAGAAGTATTTCTCCGATTCAAACTAGCTTGGAGAAGTTTAACATGTTAACTGGTGACAAGAGACTGGAGGAGCTTTCAGAAGCAGTGAAGAGCAAGTGTTATTTCACTAAGAAGTAGCAAGGTAGTGATTATGATTCTTTGAAAGCATCATCGTTGGTATTACACGGAGAACATTCTTTGAAAGCACTTATCCTAATATTTTATTAAAGTTTTATTGGGTAATAAAATAATTTTATTGTTTGGTAAAAGTAAACCATTTACAATAGGACATTTGTAGTAAAACATTATTTCGAGAGTTAAGAATAGCTCTCACACGAGAACAATGCTCTGGCTTCTCTCTCTCACTTTTGTCTTTTTTTTTTTGATTTTTTCATTCTTTAGATACTTTATCAAAGATATGCGTTGCCGATGCTCTTACGAATATTTTTAATATATATACCAAAGTACTGGAGGAGCTACAATACCAAGGTTAGTTTAAATACCCTTTTTCACTTTTTTTGGTATAAGTGTGTATGAACTTCTTAAAATCGTTAGGTATTTGATAGTATTTCACCCTAAGGGACGTTAAATAGGGTTTTTAATCTCAGATGATTTCTCAATCAATACATATTTAATTTAAGTTAAGCAGCCGTAAATGAACCCTAATCTTATTTAGAGCCCAACAAAATTTGCAAAAGAGGGTTAGACCGTTTTAACTCATAACCCTTTATTTTATTCATGTGAATATACTTCATATAATTTACAGCACTATATATATATCTTCACAAATATAAAATTAGACAAATCCATATATACATAAATCAAAATAAAATATTCAATTCATCTATTAATCAATGTAAAAGTATTTTTTAAAAGAATGTATTTTTTTTGAAGGAAAACAAGATTATGTGTTTTAAGGAAAATTAAATTTTGCAGTTTGGACTTTCAAAAAATTTCGCAAATCAAACAAAAAAAAATCAATATTGCGGTTTTGCGATCCTGGCGAAAACACTTGTTTTTGCAGGTTTTGCAGAAAATTTCAATTTTACAGTTTTGACAGAAAATTCAATTTTACGATTTGACAAGAAAAATCCTTTTTTTTGTGGAATTGACAAAAAATTCAAATTTTCGGTTTTGATGGAAAAATGAAGTTTTTGATTTAGAAGGAAAACTCATTTTTTGGTTTTTATCGGAAAACTCATTTTTTGGTTCTTATCGGAAAACTCAATTTTGCGATTATGACGGGAAACATGTTTTTGTGTGGTCCAAACGGAAACCTCGTTTTGAAATTTAGGTGAAAAACAATTTTTGTGGTTTTGACAGGTAAACTCAATTTTGTGATTTTGACAATAATTCAATTTTGTGGTTTTGATGGAAAACCTTAAATTTGCGGTTTTGATGGAAATCCTCAATTTTTCTGTTTGGTGGAAACCTTAGATTTTGATGTTTTGATGGAAAACTTGTTTTGTTGTTTTAGCCAAAAAATTTAATTTTTGAGATTTTGGCGGAAAAACATATTTATGCGGTTTTGGCGGGAAAACTCATCTTTGCGATTTTGGGAGGAAAATTCTATTTTGCGGTTTTGGTGGAAAAATCAATTTTAGTGTTTTAACGGGAAAAATTATTTTACGGGTTTGCAGAAAAAACTTATTTTTACGGTTTTGACAGGAAAACATGTTTTTGCAGTGTTCGTGGAAAATATTTGTTGTGATTTTGGCGTGAAAAACCAATTTTATGTTTTTTGTAGAAAAATTATTTTTGCAGAACAATTTAATTTTTTGGTTTGGGTGGAAAAAACTAGATTTTTACTGTTTTGGTATAAAATTTGAGATAATCATTAAATTTAGTACAAAATTGTGTTAAGCAAATATATACATGGCTAGGATAACCATCTAAAGCCCAATAGCTAATTATGCTAAGCCTTTTAAATCTCCTTAGTCTTTAAAGACATTAATGTGTGACTGAACGATGATAAAAGGTATTATATGTTATGCTTTATAGAGAAAAAGCTGATTGTGTGAAATACTACATTGATATTTGATTATTAAACTTCACCATCCAACTTCCAAGTAAGGTTACACTAAAATTCTTGTTTATACTAAGTGTTCTCAGTTTGCCCCACATTATCATTTTAAAGTAGTTCTTGTTTGTGTTTGTTTGTAGAACTCGTGAATGCTTGCTGAACGACATCTCATTGGCATTTTGAAACCTGAACTGATTAACATGAAGTGCTTTGAGTTAAATGTAGGGGCTGTTCGTTCCCCACCCAAATAATCCATGGAGATGAGATTGTTCGTTCGTTTTAAATTTTAAATTTTAAATTATCTGAATGATTCATCTAGATGACTTTTATAGATTTAAATTTAATTTTTAAAATTAGCTGGCTGATCCAAATTGAAGAACCATCTAAATGGAGATGGTTTAGTTAAAACTATAAAATTTTGACTATACCCATAAAAATTCACATCTTAATTGATAATCTAAAACAAAAAATCACATTTTTCGCCAATATGATAAAATTGCATTTTCCCGCAAAAACCGAAAGTTTCGTTTTCTCGCCAAAACCGTAAATTTTGTTTTCACACCGAAACTCAAAATCTTGTTTTCTTGCCAAAAGAGAAAAATCATGTTTTTCCACTAAAACTGAAAAATCTCGTTTTCCCGACAAAACCAAAAAATCTCGTTTTCCACCAAAACAAAAAATATCATTTTCTGCCAAAACCCGAAAATCACGTTTTCACCGATAAATTGCATTTTACCGCAAAAACCAAAAATCTTGTTTTCCCGTCAAAACCAAAAATCTTGTTTTCCCGTCAAAACCAAAAATCTTGTTTTCTCGCCATAACTGAAAAATTTGCCCCCAAAACCGAAAATCGTTTTACGCCAAAACTAAAAATCATGTTTTCTGCCATAACGGCAAAATCTTGTTTTTCGCCAAAACCATCAAAACTTATTTTCCTGCCAAAACCGAAAATCTCATTTTCCCGCCCAAACCAAAAGTATTATTTTCACAATACCGAAAAATTACTTTTTCCTACAAAAATTTAAAATCGCATTTTCTAGCCAAAACCAAGAATCCCGCTTTCCCACAAAAACTTAAAAGTTATTTTTTTCAACAAAACCAAAAATCTCGTTTACTCGGAAAACAAAAAATCTCATTTTACCGGCAAACAAAAAAAATCTCGTTTTCTTGCGAAAACCAAAAATCTCGTTTCCCGCCAAAACCTTAATATCATGTTTTCCTGCGAAAACCAAAAATCTTGTTTTTCCGCCAAAACCTAAATATCATGTTTTTCCGCAAAAACCGAAAATATCATTTTCCTGCCAAAACAAAATTAAATCTTATTTCCTCGCTAAAACTAAAAATCCCGTTTTCCCGCCAAAATCGGAAAGATCATTTTTTTTCTTGTGAAAACCAAATTTTGTTTTCTTGCCAAACTAGAAATTTGTGTGTTTCCCGCTAAAATCGGAAAATTGATTTTTCCTTCCAAAACCAAAAATTGTATTTTCTGCCAAAATCGGAAAATCTTGTTTTCTGCCAAAACATGTAAATCGCATTTTCCCATTTGAATAAAAAATTAAGGTTTTCCATCAAATCTGAAAATAGTGTTTTCAATCCAAGACCGGGAAATCCCAATTTTCCGTCAAAAACAAAAATTGTGTTCTTCACAAAAAAAAATAGTATGAAATTCATAATAATTTATGAATGTCAAAATGCTAATTTTAAAATAATTTCAATGTAAATATATTAGACTAAATAATAAAAGTTAATATAGTTAAAATTAATATCAAACATATTGATTAAATCAAAACAAGAGTATACTAGTCATTTTGTCTACTATACTCATCTAGATGAAAATAAAAATAAAGAAACAAACATAAGTCTATTTAAATGATGATCCATCTAGATGAACCATCTTGATGGACAAACGAACAGTCCGAATAACATCTGGATGGATCTCATTTGGATGGATCATGTAAGTGAATTATTTAGATGGAAATAACAGATGGTGAAACGAACAGTCCACATAATGTATCATATTCACACATGTCTTGATAGGATTGATGGTAGAAGCTCATTGTATATTTTTTTCGTAAAAGTGGAATCTTATTAGTTTCACCGGTTGTGGCAATAACATAATACGTAAATCTTCATGTTAATCAGCTCCTAAATTGTATATGTAAAATCATATCTTCTGTAATTTTACGTGTTATGAGTAACTAATTTTGTTTTTCCGAATCAGAACGGCCACACTGTTGATGAAATGGCGGCTGTTATCGAAGAACCATGATTGAAGATGAATGATCTACCTATACAATACACCTCCAAAAAGTGCTAGACACCGTTTTTTATTGACGATCAAAGAAGTTACTAAACCCTGAATTGACAATCAAATATGGTTAATGGTATTTTGATCTTCCTTGTTTATATAAAGAAGCCTTCCTTAGAGTTTTCTTTTAAGGTGTGATGCAGATCATGACTTCTTATCTTCCTTTCTTTTTGTTTTGTTTCATCCAAATAATGATTGGAGACTTGGTTACATAATACATAATACCTTAGATAAAACTTGTGAAATTAAGTTACAAAAAAAACTTGTGAAATAGTTAAGAGTCTTTGCGTTTGTCTTTACATCGTTTTCGATAGTTGGTTGATCTGGTTGGTTTGTGTTTTTTCCTCGTGGACCCATTTTTGTTTTGTTGTAAATGTGAATCTCTCTTATCTACGAGATTCTCTAGTCTATTTTTTTTGGGCTGCCATAAAATTGCAACATCCAGGGTTGACTCAACATAAGTCTTCACACGAATCAGTCCAAGAGACATTGATGGGATCGGTAGTAATATGTATACATTTGTTTGCAGACCATGTAAAATGAGGGACCATGTACATTAGAAAATATTAACACAAAATAATGCACATTGACCTCAAAGAAAGTAACATTCTCCTATATTCTGATGTGAATCCAAAATTTGCAAGATACTGGAATTAATTGCCAAGATTTTGGGTTTGTGAAACTTAACGAGGAACTAAAGAAGTAATGGATGCTTGATCAATGGAACAGAGAGAAGACTTATCCATTGATGAACATGCGTGTTCTTTCTTACTTCGGAAGAAAAATCCAGGTGGTCGAGACACAGCGAGGGCGATCGAGCTAGTAGTAAGCATTTGGACGATTGCTGACATGGTTGGGCGATCTTCAGTATCTTCTTGGACACATAATAAGGCTATATGAATGCATCTAATTATCTCGTTGCTCTGATAATTCTCTCGAAAGGATGAATCCACGAGCTCTAGTGGCGATCCATTGTTCCATACCCTCCTAGTCTATTCAACATTTTAAGACAATTATCGTTGTGATTGTTTAATAGAGAAGAAAAATTTGCAGATTTGAAGTTCTTATACTCACATATGTAACCAAGTTTCCTAAACTACCATCCATCTCATGGAGGCTGCTGTTCTTCCTCCCGCTTATAATCTCAAGAACTAAGACTCCGAAGCTATAGACATCTGATTTCATTGAGAATTGGCCGTACATGGCATACTCGGGGGACATGTAACCACTGAAACAATACTATATTGAGTTAATTGAGGCATAACAAAGTCTGGCATTCAATATATGGCAAGAGAAAACCTTTTTATTTGGCAAGGGAAAAACTTACTAGGTTCCAACTACTCTTCTAGTATTTGCTTCGGTTTGGTCCATTTCGAAAATTCTTGCCATACCAAAATCTGCAACTTTGGGGTTCATATCAGCGTCCAAGAGGATATTACCAGCTTTGAGGTCCCGATGTATAATTGTGAGTCGTGAATCTTGATGAAGATACAAAATCCCTCTAGCAATTCCTCCTATGATCTTAAACCGTCTAGTCCAATCCAGCTGGCTCTGCATTCTGGAGTCTACACATCCATAGATAGAATGTAAAAACATTGGTTTGAAATTGAAAATATTGTGGCTAATTGGAATTGGTTTAAGTTACCAAACAGGAAGTAATCAAGGCTTTTGTTTGGTACAAACTCGTAGACAAGTATCTTCTCTTCTCTCTCAAAACAATATCCGAGAAGCTTAACAAGATTTCTGTGCTGAAGCTTTGCCACAAGAATAACTTCATTCTTGAACTCTTTCTCGCCTTGTCCTGATGTTTTGGACAGTCTCTTTACAGCAACTTGTAATCCATTAGGAAGTGTCCCCTAAAAAAGATAGTGAATTAAACAGAGTCGTCACCTCATTTGAATCTGTTATGCACCTAATTAAGAACCTTAATGGATTGGTACTACCTTATAAACTTTTCCGAATCCACCTTGACCTAGTTTGTTACATATCGAAAACTTATTTGTGGCAGCTTCAATAACCTTAAAATCAAACTGCAGTGAGCCTGCAGTTGTAATGTCATCTCCTTCTGTAAAAAATATGAAAAAATTAAAGGATCCAGCTCCATACAACTTTAAGCAGCACACATATTTATTTGAATTATTACCATCATCTGCAGTATCATCAGTCTTCTCTACTCTCTTTGTTACTTGGTAGCTTGAAACAGCCACAAGAAAAAGAACAAAGACAGAGACCGGCACACAAGTTGCTAAGATTATCACCAGTGAGTTTTTAACTTTTCCTGCCAAAGTATTATATCACACATGATTCCCAAATCTTGGATGCAAGGCTTATCCTGATATTTATGGGGCTATAAGAATTTTAAAGTAGATCCTAATAAAAAGAAAATTTATACAATTTGAAGGCCATAAGATCCATGTATATTATCTCTTAAAAATTTTGGGTTAAGATAATGTTTCATTATGCGGCTTTGTCCATGACACATGTCTCTACTCAAATTAAATGAAAGAAAAAGATACATAGAGCTTTTTACCAGGCGGCAATGGAGGAGCTGTAACCGGTGGTGACGGAGGAGCTGTAACCGGAAGCGATGTAGAGGGAGTTGTCACAAAGGGTTCATTGTAAAAAGGGTAAATCTCGTACCTTGAGTTGCAACTCGGGAAAACAACTCTTCCTCCAACTCTGTTGAAATTAAATTCCTTCATGGATTGTTGCAGACAGCTTAAGCAATCTTCAGGTGACAGATCAGGAATACACTGGACCAACGCATAAAGAGTCTGAGACAAAGTTAATCTCGATTTTTTAACCGCAAATCTCTTTTCTTTGCTATTAGCCGCTTCCACTGCAGACTTGTTCATCAGAGAAACCATTGCTCCCTTGAACCGGTCTGGTAGGTATGCCGGAATGCCTGGAACACTCTTAGTATTCCAAGTGATGATTGTAGGTGTGGACCTTGTTCTTACATTATCCATGAAAATATTCCGGTCCGAGTATCCAAGCATGCACTCATCATACTGAATCAGTAATTCTTTCCCTCTTAGACATCGACTCTGAGTGTTATCAGAAGCAAACAAGACGCACTCACGGCAAACGTCCGGCGAGAGATCACCTCTGCAGAGAAATACTCCGAACACTGTGCAGGCGTCTTGACCCTTTGCGAGAAAATTAAATCCCTCGGAGAATAAGGAAGCATGGCTGTTTGAAAAAGAGGTCAAAAGACTTCTGAGATTGGATAAGTAAACGTTGTTTGTTGATATCTTGTCGCTGCAACTATGGCCGGCGTAAGTTGGGTCTTGTAGTTGTGCAGAAGCTCTCAAGATTGCGATAAAGAAGGTGAGAAGGAAGATATAGTTTAATGAAGTATAAGCAGACATTATCCAACCTCTCCTTCTTTCCTCTCTGTTCTTTTATTTTTTTTTTTTTTTTAATTGGAGTGGTGAGTACTAATGAATGAGTGTGAAACAAGCCAGCCAGTCAAGAGTCAATGATTTTTGTTTCTGTAAAATAATACAATGTCATGCAAGTCAAGGTCAACTACACAAGTAACATGTAGTTTGATGAATTGTTCTGCTAGGCGGGAAGGCTTTGAGTGAAAAAGACAGCACCGTTTTGCACGTCCTTACCGGACAAGTAACAAATGAAGAGTGTATAAAAGATGAAACAGTAACATCACAATTCTACCCTTCATTGCTTCAGAACCAATAACCACTCTCAATGGAAGGTTGACTTCAAATGGTCGTCGTTGACTTCCTCAATTATTGTACTTGCTGCAGTTCACCGAGAATGACGAGAGACCTACTCTCTCCCATCCCAGGAATCATTCAATAGAGAGAAGAAGGAGAACCGAAGATATCAAGCTTGGCTGCGCTGCCCGTCGCATCGGACTCCCAACGGCTAAGTACTTTGTTAACTTAACAACTCTGTATTAGATGTACATCAACTCACTAGTGCACAATAGCAATATATGTACATATTGTTGTATATATAAGATTTAACTCACCGTTAAATGATATTACATCTCTTACAGCATGTGTATTATTCAGAGTCATACGGGGACTTCCAAACTCTGAAATGAAGACTATACTAAGAGGATAACAGAGGAACTGAAACTCTTGGCTGCTTACATTATTTTCTTCTTTATGTGCCTTACAAGATCTATAGCTACTCCACACCATAATTAACTAGCACATCTCTATTCCAACAAATTTAACTCACTGTCGAAGAACAAGCAATAACGCCATTGATTCTCCCCACCATTTTGTATCTTTCTCCTTTATAGATAAAGAAGTATTGTGTACTTGCTTGCTGGGAACTTATAGGAAATGAACAATAATGGAAGCATTTTAACTAAGAAAACCTTTCTTATTTTTCGATGCTTACTACTAGTCTTTGTGAACCGTTTTATTTTCAACGAGGAGTTAAACGAGTAATGGAAGCGTCATCGACAGAACATAGAGCAGAAGAATCCATTGTTGGACCTGCTTCCCTTCCTTCCTCATGTTTCATCCGTAAGAAAAATCCAGGTGGTTGAGGAACGGGAAGAGCAATTGAGCTAGTTGTGAGCATCTGGACTATTTCTGACATTGTTGGACGATCTTCAACTTCTTCTTGAACACATAGTAAAGCTATATGGATGCATCTGCTAGTTTCATCTACTTGACAATTCTCTTGAAAGGATGGATCCACAACCTATAATGGTGACCCATTTCTCCATAGTCTCCAAGTCTAGTGAACCATTTAACAATTTACAACGTTGGTCACAACTAAATGAAACAAAAGAAAAACAAAGTTCAGAGGGTGTATACTCACATATGTAACCAAATTTCCAGCATGACCATCCATTTTATAGAGGCTGCTATTCTTTTTGCCGCTTATAATCTCAAGGACTAAGATACCAAAGCTATAGACATCTGACTTCATGGAGAATTTGCCGTAAATTGCATACTCCGGAGACATATAGCCACTATGACAAAACTCAAAGCCTGAGTTAATAGAAGGTTGTTACATGTATAAACGTATTATTTGGAAAATGAAAAACTTACTAGGTTCCCACTACTCTTCTAGTACTGGCTTCTGTTTGGTCTATTCCAAAAATCCTCGCCAATTCCAAAATCTGCAAATTTTGGGTTCAGGGAGGCATCCAAAAGGATGGCTGAAACCTATTTCTTATATAGGGTAAGTAGAATTATCTAGTCATAGACTCACATAAGCATGCAAGGGAAATATAAAATTGAATTAATTTGACAATTTTGAGAAATATCTATTTGTTTTTTGTAAATTATAAGAACAAAAGGAATTTTTCTTCAATAAAATCTAAAAATATGAAGTTACATTGAAATGTACCTGAATAACAAGATACATAATCTCTTAGTTGTTTAAGTACCTTCAAATAAACAACTATGGAATCAAATCATATCCAGCAAATTTTATCAAACCTATATAGAAATTTTATCTTCTATTTTAAACATTCAATACTATATTAATTTATTGTAAAAATTTTGTGTTTCAGTAATAATTTTGAAAATATTCTAGAAATATATTTTCATAGCTATTTCAGACCATTCAAGATAAATATTAAAATCCAAAATCGTTAATAATTTTTAAGAGAGACATGAATGAAAGGATAACAAGATTGTATATAAATTGTAAACCTCTAGAGTTCTCCAAAGACACTTCTGTGTTCTAATTAACAGTCTTTATTCCTCTTTTTCTCTCATAGTTCATTCTTTTGATATTTCAATACTCCAAGATCAATGAGTGATAAATTTAAGCCTCCAAAGAAAACACTTCCCAAAAGATCTCTGTTACCTGAACCATCTGGAGAAAGTTCGGCAGATGATGAAGCAAACGAAGTTGAGACAAAAGTCCCCTACAAAGTTCCTTACATGTGACTGGAAAAACCCAACCCCTATCCAAATCTTCCAATACACCAAAGTTTTTGTTTACACAACCTAAAAACTGTCAAAATTATCTTATCTTTAAGAGAGTTTTCAGTTCTCTTAACCCATCAACTCTCACAAACCCTAATGTGTGGAAAATCTCTTAAACCTTCAATCTTAATAAAGTCAATCTTGGGATTAATTTTTTATTTTATTTGTAAATTATAAGAACTAAAATAAAATCTTAAATATGAAGTTACATTGAAATGTATCTGACATAACAAGATACATAATCTCTTAGTTGTTTAATTACCTTCAAATAAAACAATTATGGAAGAAATCATTATAAACCATATATAGAAAATTTATTTTCTATTTTAAATATTTAATACTGTATTAATTTATTATAAAAATTGTGTTTTCAGTAAAATTTTGTAAATATTCTAGAAATATATTTTCATAGTTATTTTAGACCATTTTAGATAAATACTAAAATCCAAAATAGAGAAATGTGAGAGAGAGATTACAACCCTCAACAAGGCTTATGTATTCAGCCCAATTCGAACATGCAAATCAAGGAGAACTCGGCTCTATATAACTTGGCCCGTTTGGCCCAATCGAATTAGGTCAGCACGAGAAGTTTATGAGTGCCGAGTATAAAAAGAGAAGAGATCCAGAAGAAGAAGAGACATTCAGAAATTAGACTAGACCAGAACGGCTAGAAATATGGTTTATCATCTTTAATCCTTTGTTCTAGTCGGAAACATTGTCTCTTCTCTTAATCATTACCAAAACTCTCTTGTAATCTCTGATCTGATAGATCTGTAAAACATCTTTCAAATAACCCACCATCGTGTTCGTTCACTCTCTAAGTACCCAAGGAAACGCTAATTAAACAAGAGACATCAACGAAAGTATAGCAAGATTGTATATAAATTGTAACCCTTAGTCCTCTTAAGACATTTCTGTGTTCTTATTAACAATCTTGATCCCTCTTTTTCTCTTATAGTTCATTCTTTTGATATTTCAATACTCCAAGATCAATGAGTGATAAATTTAAGCCTCCAAGGAAAACACTTCCCAGAAGATCTCTGTTACCTGAACCATCTGGAGAGAGTTCAACAGATGACGAAGCAAACGAAGTTGAGAGAAAAGTCCCCTACAAAGCTCTTCTCATGAGAGCTCGGCCATTTGATGAGGATGATTCAACGGACAGTGAAGCAACGGACAGTGAAGCAACGGACAGTGATGCAACAAGTCCAGAGGAGTTAGAAGAGAGTCCAAAGAAGAAAAATGATGCAATAAACGAGCCGCCGGACAAGAAGAGAAGACTGCATAGGAGGATGATGAATGCCCCTCCAGAGGCAGAAGTTAACCAGACTTATGCACAGCCGTGCAACAGTGGGGGATCAGAGAAGGCCCATTCTGATCAACGTGTCGCCCCAGAAGAACCATAAGCAAGACGAATCAGAAACAATGGCTTATCCAATATCTATGTTATTATCTTTTATTTCTATGGACTTTATTTCGTAATTGTATTTTGCTTTTATGTTATCTGCATGCTGAGATATAATAAAGTTTTTCATTTCAACCTCAAAAGTCTTGAGCGAATCTGAAAAATATTGTTTGGGTGTAATATCTCATCTCCAAACCACAAAATCAGCCCATTTGTTGGTCCTTCCTTTTCTGTCTTCTAAGAAACAAGATCAACACTAGGCAAACATGTGATTGAAAAAACCCCAACCCCTATCAAAATCTTCGTATCAACACCAATGTTTTTGTTTTACACAACCTAAAAACTGTCAAAAAGAGAGTTTTCAATTCTCCTAACTCACCAGCTCTCACAAACCCTGAAGTATGGAAAATCTCTGGAACCTTCAATCTTTATTAATTAATTGAAGTTTTTTGTCGTTTATTTTTATACTTTGAACGTTTCATTGTTTGCCTTATCATAATCAAACTAAATTTTGGACAGAACATTTATGTACAAAGGATATATCGTTCAGAAGATATATGTAGAG
This sequence comes from Brassica nigra, assembly GCA_016432835.1. NCBI lineage: Eukaryota > Viridiplantae > Streptophyta > Magnoliopsida > Brassicales > Brassicaceae > Brassica > Brassica nigra. Next base: position 4,426,692 of record CM028247.1, on the reverse strand, counting down.
AAAAACTTTGTTGGAAACTGGGAATCCAAAGATGCAAGGGATCTCTTTTACAGTTCCCATTATGATCTATTATTTTATTAAGTAAGGTTTTCACTAGCAGGTGACATCATCGTGTAGAGGAGCCAAACGGTTTTTGATGAGGACTGGCTAAACTAGCGTTGATGGTGACAACATTGCTTTGCTTTTCCTTTTCTGGGAATTTCCTATGCAATTTCCTCTGCAGCAACCATTTTGTTTTGCTCTAAAGGTGAAGAAGGTAGCCGTGGGTACTATCATTGTACTGACTGCATTTGGGCTTCCACGTTTGTTTGAACTTCGTCATTGCTTTCTCACATTGTGTTGGATTTGCTGTTATGGTTACTTGTTGATTTTCGAGAAGTTTTACATGTTAACTGGTGATTCAGACCTTAAAGTGGAGGCTCGGAGAAAGAAGTATTTCTCCGATTCAAACCAGCTTAAGGTACATCTTGGAGAAGTTTAACATGTTAACTGGTGACAAGAGATTGGAGGAGCTTTCAGAAGCAGTGAAGCGCAAGTGTTATTTCACTGAGAAGTAGCAAGCTGGTGGTTATGATTCTTTCTGGGCAAATGTTGTTGTTCTGAACAGGTTCCTTTAGAGCATCATCGTCGAGAACAGTCTTTGAAAGAACTTATCCTAATATTTTATTAAAGTTTTATTGGGTAATAAAATAATTTTGTTGTTTGTCTAATAAACCATTTACAATATGACATTTGTTAAAAAGAAGTATTTGAAGAGTTAAAGAACAGCTCTCACACGAGAATAATGCTCTCGCTTCTCTCACTTACTTTTGTCTTTTTGATTTTTTTTTTTTTTGAGTAACTGATGCTTTTTTATTCTTCAGATACTTTAATTACTTTATCAGAGACATGTGTTGCGGATGTTCTTATGAATCTTTTGTAATATATCTACCAAAGTACTGGAGGTGCTAGTTTATAATATCAAGATTAGTTTAAATAATTTTTTTTCACTTTTTTGGTATATGTGTGCATGAGCTTCTTAGAATCATTAGGTATTGATAATATTTCACTCTAAGGGATGTTAAATAGGGTTTTTAATCTCAGATTCTCAACCCATGCGTATTTAATTTAAGTTCAGCAGCAGTAAATGGACCCTAATCGTATTTAGAGCCCACCAAAATTTGCAAAAGAGGGTTAAACCCTTTTAAGTTTTAACTCATAAACCCCTTTATTTTTACATGTGAATATATTTCATATAATCTACAGCAATATATATATATATATATATATATATAAGTTCAGCAGCAGTAAATGGACCCTAATCGTATTTAGAGCCCACCAAAATTTGCAAAAGAGGGTTAAACCCTTTTAAGTTTTAACTCATAAACCCCTTTATTTTTACATGTGAATATATCTCATATAATCTACAGCAATATATATATATATATATATATAAGTTCAGCAGCAGTAAATGGACCCTAATCGTATTTAGAGCCCACCAAAATTTGCAAAAGAGGGTTAAACCCTTTTAAGTTTTAACTCATAACCTTTATTTTTACATGTGAATATATTTCATATAATCTACAGCAATATATATATATATATATCTTCACAATAAATTAGAAAATTCCATATATATATCAAAATAAAATATTCAATTCATCTTTTAATCAATGTACAAGTATTTTTAAAAAGAATTTACATTTTTTGCCAGAAAACAAGATTACACGTTTTTACGAGAAATTACATTTTGCAGTCTTGACTTAAAAAAATCAATTTGTTAAATCAAACAAAAAATTAATATAGCGGTTTTGCGGTCTCTGAGGGAACACTTGTTTTTGCAGGTTTTGCAGATAATCTCAATTTTGTAGTTTTGGTAGAAAACTCAATTTTTACGATTGCCAAGAAAATTTCATTTTTTTGGCAGAATTGGTGAAAATTTCAATTTTCGGTTTTAATGGAAAACTACAGTCTTGATTTAGAAGGAAAAATTCATTTTTGCGATTTTTCGGAAAAAGTTCAATTTTACACAGTGTTTGTGGTCCAAACGGAAAACCTCGTTTTGCAATTTTGGTGGGAAAACTCTATTTTTGTGGTTTTGGAAGAAATTAATTTTTGTGGGTTTGACAGGTAAATTCAATATTGTGATTTTGAAAAAAAAAATTAATTTTATGGTTTTGATTGAAAACTTTGAATTTGCAGTTTTGACGGAAAACCTCAATTTTGTTGTTTTGGTGGAAAACCTCAATTTTGCTGTTTTGGTGGAAAACCTCATTTTTTGCAGGTTGGTAGAAATCATGGATTTTGATGTTTTGATGGAAAACTTGTTTTATTGTTTTTCCGGCAAAATCAAAAAATTTATTTTTCTTTCAAAATCGAAAATTACGTTTTTTGCGAAAATCAAAAATTGCATTTTCTTCCAAAACCAAAAAAAATCATGTATTCTACCAAAACAGGAAAATCGCTTAGATAAATGGGTCCGAGTAACATCTGGAAGGACCACTTGCATGAATCATATAAATGAATTATTTGCATGGAAATGACAAACGGTCAAACAAATAGTCATATTCACACATATCTTGATATGATTGATGGTAGAAAAGCTCATTGTATTTTTTTTTTCGTAAAAGTGGAACCTTACTAGTTTTCACCGGTTGTGGCAATAACATAAAACCTAAATCTTCATGTTAATTAGCTCATAAATTGTATATGTATAATCATATCTTCTGTGATTTTACGTGTTATGAGTAACTAATTTTATTTTTCCGAATCAGAACGGCCACACTCTTGATGAAATGGCAGCTGTTATCGAAGAACCAAGATTGGAGATGAATGATAATCTACCTATATACCTCCAAAAAGTGCTAGACACCGTTTTTCATTGACGATCAAAGAAGTTACTAAATCCTGAATTGACAATCAAATATGGTTAATGGCGTTTTGATCTTCCTTGTTTATATAATTTTATAAAGATGCCTTTCTAGAGTTATCTTTTAAGGTGTGATGCAGATCATGACTTCTTATCTTCCTTTTTTTGGTTTGTCTCATCCGAATAAAGATTGGAGACCTTAGATAAAACTTGTGAAATTAAGTTACAAAAAAAACTTATGAAATAGTTAAGAGTCTTTGCGTTTGTCTTTACATCGTCTTCGATAGTGGGTTGATCTGGTTGCTTTGTGTTTTTTTCTCGTGGACTCATTTTTGCTTTGTTGCAAATGTGAATCTCTCTTATCTACGAGATTCTATAGTCTATTTTTTTGGGCTGCCATAAAATTGCAACATCCAGGGTTGACTCAACATAAGTCTTCACACGAATCAGTCCAAGAGACATTGATGGGATCGGTAGTAAATATGTATACATTTATTTGCAGACCATGTAAAATGAGGGACCATGTACATTAGAAAATATTAACACACAATAATGCTCATTGACCTCAAAGAAAGTAACATTCTCTTATATTCTGAAGTGAATCCACAATTTGCAAGATACTGGAATTAATTGCCAAGATTTTGGGTTTATGAAACTTAACGAGGAGCCAAAGAAGTAATGGATGGTTGATCAATGGAACAGAGAGAAGACTTATCCTTTGATGAACATGCGTGTTCTTTCTTACTTCGGAAGAAAAATCCAGGTGGTCGAGGCACAGTGAGGGCGATCGAGCTAGTAGTAAGCATTTGGACGATTGCTGACATGGTTGGGCGATCTTCAGTATCTTCTTGGACGCATAATAAGGCTATATGAATGCATCTAATTATCTCGTTGCTCTGATAATTCTCTCGAAAGGATGAATCCACGAGCTCTAGTGGCGATCCATTGTTCCATACCCTCCAAGTCTATTCAACATTTTAAGACAATTATCGTTGTGATTGTTTAATGGAGAAGAAAAATTTGCAGATTTGAAGTTCTTATACTCACATATGTAACCAAGTTTCCTAAACTACCATCCATCTCATGGAGGCTGCTGTTCTTCCTCCCGCTTATAATCTCAAGAACTAAGACTCCGAAGCTATAGACATCTGATTTCATTGAGAATTGGCCGTACATGGCATACTCGGGGGACATGTAACCACTGAAACAATACTATATTGAGTTAATTGAGGCATAATAAAGTCTGGCATTCAATATATGGCAAGAGAAAACCTTTTTATTTGGCAAGGGAAAAACTTACTAGGTTCCAACTACTCTTCTAGTATTTGCTTCGGTTTGGTCCATTTCGAATATTCTTGCCATACCAAAATCTGCAACTTTGGGGTTCATATCAGCGTCCAAGAGTATATTACCAGCTTTGAGGTCCCTATGAATAATTGTGAGTCGTGAATCTTGATGAAGATATAGAATCCCTCTAGCAATTCCTCCTATGATCTTAAACCGTCTAGTCCAATCCAGCTGGCTATGCATTTTGGAGTCTACACATGCATAGATAGAAATGTAAAAACAATGGTTTGAAAATGAAAATATTGTGGCTAATTGGATTTGGTTTAAGTTACCAAACAGGAAGTAATCAAGGCTTTTGTTAGGTACAAACTCGTAGACAAGTATCTTCTCTTCTCTCTCAAAACAATATCCGAGAAGCTTGACAAGATTTCTGTGCTGAAGCTTTGCCACAAGAATAACCTCATTCTTGAACTCTTTCTCGCCTTGACCTGATGTTTTGGAAAGTCTCTTTACAGCAACTTGTAATCCATTTGGAAGTGTCCCCTAAAAAAGATAGTGAATTAAACAGAGTCGTCACCTCATTTGAATCTCTTATGCACCTAATTAAGAACATTAATGGATTGGTAATACCTTATAGACTTTTCCGAATCCACCTTGACCTAGTTTGTTACATATCGAAAACTTATTTGTGGCAGCTTCAATAACCTTAAAATCAAACTGCAGTGATCCAGCAGTTGTAATGTCATCTCCTTCTGTAAAATATGAAAAATTAAAGGGATCCAGATCCATAAAACTTTAAGCAGCACACACATATTTATGTGAATTATTACCATCATCTGCAGCTGTTGTATCATCAGTCTTTTTCCCTCTCTTTGTTACTTGGTAGCTTGAAACAACCACAAGAAAAAGAACAAAGACAGAGAACGGCACACAAGTTGCTAAGATTTTCACCAATGAGTTTTTTACTTTTCCTGCCAAAGTATTATATTAGATTTAGACATGTCATATCATTTTCCAAATCTCAAATGCCAGGCTTATCCTGAGATTTATGGGGCATTTTAAAATGAATCTTGATAAAAACTTTTGAAGGCCATAAGATCTATGTAGATTATCTCTTTAAAAAATTTTGGCCAAAACAAATGTTTCTTTCGGCTTTGTCCATGACACATGAAAAATGTTTTAACCCAACTTAAATGGAAGGAAAAGATACATAGAGCTTTGAACCAGACAGCAACGGAGGAGATGTAACTGGTAAAAACTTGAGCTTTTTAAAATAAATCTTGAGAAAAACTTTTGAAGGCCATAAGATCTATGCAGATTATCTCTTTAAAAAAATTTGGCCAAAACAAATGTTTCTTTCTGCTTTGTCCATGACACGTGACACATGTCTTAACCCAACTTAAATGGAAGGAAAAGATACATAGAGCTTTTTACCAGACAGCAACGGAGGAGATGTAACTGGCCGTGATGGAGGGAGAGTTGCGACAAAGGTTTCATTGTAAAAAGGGTAAATCTCGTATCTTGAGTTACAACTCGGGAACAGAACTCTTCCTCCAACTCTGCTGAAATTAAATTCCGTCATGGATTGTGTAAGACAGCTTTTGCAGTCTTCAGTTAACAAATCAGGAAAACACTGAACCAATGCATAAAGCGTCTCAGACGAAGTAGAACTCGATTTGTAAACAGCCATACGCTTTTCTTTGCTATTAGCCGCTTCCTCTGCAGACTCGTTCATCATAAAAAGCATATCATCCTTGAACCGGTCCAGTCGGTACACTGGAATTTCCTGAGTGTTCCAAGTGATGATTGTAGGTGTGGACCTTGTTCTTACATTATCCATGAAAATATTCCGGTCGGAGTACCCAAGCATGCACTCATCGTACTGAACCAGTAATTCCTTCCTTCTTGGACATCGACTCTGAGTGTTATTAGAAGCAAACATGACACAGTCACGGCAAACTTCCGGCGAGAGATCTCCTCTGCAGAGAAACATTCCGAATACCATGCTAGCGTTTTGACCCTTTACGAGATAATGATATCCCTCGGCGAATAACGAGTCATGGCCGTTAGAAAAAGGTTTAGCGAAGTATACAGTTTAGCGAAGTATAAGCAGACATTGTTTTTTATTTATTGGATTTAATTTGACGAGTTGAGTACTAATGAATAAGTGTGAAACCGGCTAGCCAAAGTCAATGCATTTTTTTCTGTAAAATAATCCAGTGTCATGCAAGTCAAGGTCAACTACACATCAAGTCTAATTGTTAATTAAATGAATTACAATCAATCAATCAAACTATTCAAATGTTAGAATATTCATGTGAAGGAGGAAAAAATCAATAAATTCTAGTTGAATTGAATAGATATAAAGTTGATGATTTATTCTGCTAGGGCGGGTAGACTTTGGGTGAATAAGACATCACCGTTTTTTAACCTCCTTACGGGACAAGTAACAAAAGAAGAGCTTATAAAAGATAAAAACAGTACTTTCACAATTCTAGGTTATTCCAGTACTAGTCTTCCTTGCTTCAGAACCAATAAACACTCTCAGTAACTAAGGTTGACTTCACAAGGTAGTGGTTGACTTTCTCCACTATTGTATTTTTCTTGGTTACCTTTACAACTGTGTATTAGATGATTTCTAGGATCTGGGGAAGAAATTGAGCTAGTAGTGAGCATCTGGAGTATAGCTAACATGGATGGGCGATCTTTAGCATCTTCTTGAATACACAGTGAAGCAATATGGACACATCTATTAATATAGCTTACTTGACCATTCTATTGAAAGGATGGATCAACGATCAGTGCTCCATAATTTTCAACTCTAATAGAACATTTTAATAATGAAAACATCGCTCACTGTTAAATGATATATATATATATATATATTTTTTTTTCGCAGTACTGTTAAAAGATATTACATATTTTACAATATGTGTTTTAGATTTTCAGAGTCCTACAGGGATTTTCCAAACTCTGAAATTAAGATTATACTAAGAGGAAAACAGAGCAACTGAAACTTTTGGCTACTTACATCATTTTCTTCTTTTGGTATAATACAAGATCTATAGCTACTCCACACCATAGTTAGCTACACATCTCTAGTCCAACAAAACTAACTCACTGTCGAAGAATCAGCAATATCGCCATTGATTCTCCTCACCATTAAATTTGTCTCTTTCTCCTTTAAGACATAAAACTATAGACAAGACTACCGTGTACTTGCTTGCTGGGTACTTACATAAAATGAACAATAATGGAACCATTTCAACTGAGAAAACCCGTTCTCCTTTTTAGATGCTTACTAATAATAGTTTTGTCTTCAACGAGGAGTTAAACGAGTAATGGAAGCGTCATCGACAGAAAATAGAGCAGAAGAATCCATCGATGGACCTGCTTCCCTTGCTTTCTCATGTTTCATCCGTAAGAAAAATCCAGGTGGTTGAGGAACGGGAAGAGAAATTGAGCTAGTTGTGAGCATCTGGACTATTTCTGACATTGTTGGACGATCTTCTACTTCTTCTTGAACACATAGTAAAGCTATATGGATGCATCTGCTAGTTTCGTTTACTTGACAATTCTCTTGAAAGGATGGATCCACAACCTCTAATGGTGACCCATTTCTCCATAGTCTCCAAGTCTAGTGAACCATTTAACAATTTACAACGTTGGTCACAACTAAATGAAACAAAAGAAAAACAAAGTTCAGAGGGTGTATACTCACATATGTAACCAAATTTCCAGCATGACCATCCATTTTATAGAGGCTGCTATTCTTTTTGCCGCTTATAATCTCAAGGACTAAGATACCGAAGCTATAGACATCTGACAATGGAGAATTGGCCGTACATTGCATATTCCGGAGACATATAGCCACTATGACAAAACTCAAAGCCTGAGTTAATAGAAGGTTGTTACATGTATAAACGTATTATGTGAAAAATGAAAAACTTACTAGGTTCCCACTACTCTTCTAGTACTGGCTTCTGTTTGGTCTATTCCAAAAATCCTCGCCATTCCAAAATCTGAAATTTTCGGGTTCAGGGAAGCATCCAAAAGGATGTTACTAGCTTTGAGATCACGATGTATGATTGTGAGTCGTGAATCTTGATGAAGATATAGAACCCCTCTAGCAATTCCTCTAATGATATTGTGCCTTCTTGTCCAATCCAGCTGCGTTTTTAGTGTAGAGTCTGGACCATTGGTGTTTACAAATGTTATAGAACAGTGGTCTCAAGAATGGGGTTGAATAATGAGAAATATTTGACCTAAAAAATATTGTATATATTAACTGACCAAAGAGGAAGTAATCAAGACTTTTGTTAGGCACATACTCGTAGATGAGTATTTTCTCTTCTCTTTCAAAACAAAATCCGAGAAGCTTGACAAGATTTCGGTGCTGAAGCTTTGCCACAAGAATTACCTCATTCTTGAACTCTTTTTCGCCTTGTACGGATGTTTTCGATAGTCTTTTCACCGCAACTTGTAATCTATTAGGAAATGTTCCCTACAAAGTATATATGATGTAATCTATTAGGTCCTTACTAACCAGGAAGCTCAATGGAGTGGTAAATATACCTTGTAAACTTCTCCAAATCCACCTTGACCGAGTTTGTTTCTTTCAGAAAAGTTATCTGTTGCTGCTTCAACAGATTTAAAATCAAACTGCAATGAGCCAGCGGTTGTAATATCATCCCCACCTGCAAATTCATATGTTTTAAAAGCATTAAGCTTCATAAAACTTTATAAGGTGCAAACACTAGTGTATTTTGGAATGTTTTCACCATCATATGCAGTTGCTGTCTCGTAAGTATTCTTCAGTCTCGTTGTTACATAGAAGCTACAAATAACTAAAAAAAGAAGAACATAGACACCTAGCGGCACAACAATTGCTATGATTATAACTCGCATGGAGTTCTCTTCTTTTCCTGCCAAAATATTTGACAAGACATGACTAATTAATTCAATAAATCTTGAATGACTCAACCCAAAAAAAAAATTACAGGGAGAGAGAGAGGGATATCTCTTACCATGCATATCGTTAGAGGCAACTTCTTGATAGGTTTCATTGTAGAAAGGGTATATATCGTACCTTAAGGTACATCCTGATGAAAGAAGTCTTGCTCTGATTTTGTCACGAGGCAAGTTCTTGATGGTTTGTTGCAGACAGTCTGAGCACTTCACTGTTGTCAGATCAGGCATGCACTGAACTAATGCATAAACCGTTTGAGATGATGCATAGTTTTCTTTCTTAACGGCAAACTTTCCTTGACTAGCAGTAGCCTCCTCTGCCGCTTCGTTCATCAAAGAAAGGACCACCTTACTGAACCGAACAGGGTTGTTTATCGTAACATTCTGTTTGTTTACTACCATCAGCACTCCAGGTTTGGTTATAGGATCCAAGAGGATGTTCCGGTCAGTGTATAGTAGCATGCATTCGTCGTAATATATCAAAGCCTCCTTCCCATTTGGACAACGATTCAGAGTGCCGTTGACGGCGAAGCTGACGCAGTCACGGCAGATTTCCAACGATACATCTCCGCGGCAGAGGAAAAGTCCGAACACCATGTCAGGGTCTTGTCCCTCTCTAAGTCTTTGGAATCCATAGGAGAAAGAATGATTGTAACCGGAGGAAAGAGAGGACAAAAGGGTTTCGAGGTTTGAGGAATATGTGCTGTTTTTGAGGTAAGTTTTCTTTGGCTGACAAACATAACCGACGTAAGTCGATCTGTGTTGCTGTATAGAAGGTCTCAGGATTGTAAGGAAAGTGAAAAGGAAGATGAAACCATAAGCAGACATTTTTCCTTAAATGTTTTTGTTTTATTATGTTTTCTTTTTTCCTTTTTCATGGATGGTCTTAAATAATCTGAAGCGATATAAGAGTGTTCTTTCTAAAAACATAAGCTTTTTCTAAGTCCAAGTCAATGCTTAAAACCACAAGACATGTCTGTTTGACGCATGACTAGTAACACGTCAACTTTCTAAATGTTGTTTTAACTAACAAGCAACTTTCTGTATTGTGGATGCTCTTTTTTGCGTAGGTTGAATGCTTTATTTAGTGTGTAAGGTCTCAAGTTTGTAATAAGGAAGGCGAAAAAAAAGAAGAGAGAAACATTATAAGCAGCAGAAATGGTTAATTTCTTCTTCACTAAATCTTTTGTGCTTATTAATTAATAATTATTTGTGTCTTGTCTTATGGCTATATATATATAGGATTTATGTTCCTAATCTTCTAAAGCCAATTACGTTGATAAGTCTTTCTATCTTGTCTTCACTTCGTCTTCAGTGGACGAACCTTTCATTTTCGTTACCATTTTCTTTTGCATTATGCTCTACTTTTTTCCTCTGCTTTATGCTCTACTTCGTCTGGATGTTTTTGGCTATTCCTCATCAGGGGGAATTCTACTTATTTATTATTAGTTTTTGGAATATGTGTTTATTTTTGGTGGTCCCAAATATGAAAGTGTAGCATCATCTCGGTGTAGGAGATTGTATAGCGTGTTTTCCGGTGCTATATATATGTAGAAATCGACCGAATAGAAATTGCACGGGTCAAGAACAACTTGCAATTGAAATTTAATTGACACCGGAGGTCTCCCATACGATACATGCTTGATGACCTACCCCAAATAAGATATGTATGATCTTGAAAACTATCACATTTTAACATACGTATAATCATTGACGAAGATATTTATTTGATACTAGTCTATATTTTTACACTTTTATAGAAACAATAATTTTTTCTCATCTGAGAAAATCCTTTAACAAAAATACATGAAAAAGAAGAAATTCTCATACTGGATAAAACGCTCTTTCGATTTTAGTTATATAAATTTTATATATTTATGTAGTAATTGAAACTTCAGAAAGAAAAAAAAACTTCAGAAAATGAGTATAACCCTCTGCAAGACGTGGGATAAACATATACTATTTGCAGGGAAAGTCTCACCTGTTCCGCCAACGTTAGAACTCATTCGACTATCCATAAGGTTGGCTGTACCAACAATTCTATAATGAATATGGATGAAGAAATTAACTCACTTACATTAACACACTTAGTCGACAAAAAACTTAGATTCTATATTATTTTATCACAGTATCTAGATTATATAATATACTTACGCAAATGTTTGCATTGTAATATCCGCAGATGTTTTCATCGTAATACTGGATTTTGTCCCGCGCTTTGAAAGCACGAGTATATTTGTGGTTGATTATTTTAAGAAATATAAAAAAGTATGTGTTTTGATTAGATAAAATGTCATTTTGAATTTTATGATTACAGTGTTTTTCAAATTGAGCAACTGTTAATTTATTGTTTTTTTTGATTGAATATCAAATTTATTGATCAAGCTGGCACATTTACAAGTAGGAGGGAGTGTGTTCTAACCTATTAAAAGAATGAAAGAATGAAATAACAATGAAAAATTTTTCCCCAACTCTTAAGTAACTTCCAGCCATCTTCTCATCAAACCCTTAAGAGGGTGTGGTTCCAAGCATATCAAAGAGATGTTATCCGATTCCTAATTGCTTGTCAACACTTCGACCATCCGTCATAACCCACACGCACCCATGTCTTCGAGAGTTTTGTTCTCGCCATATAGAATATATAACCATCTGAAACACCATTCTCCTTAGCACCGAATCAAACCGACTTCTAGCAGGCTGCAATAAGTAAATCACCGTATCATTCCAGTCAGGGGTAATAGCAGATCCCAAAAGTTTTCCTGCAACTTGCGACCAGACCATAAACGAATAAGGACAGGCAAAGAACATGTGATCCCTTGTTTCATTCTTCTCTCCAAACATCATACAACACTGCTCAATGCCCCATAACCTCATTCTATCTCCAGTAGAGAGACGATCTCTAAAAGCAAGCCATACCATGAAAGAATGGCGAGGTACAGCCTGCGGGAACCAAGCGAGCTTCCTCCAGTTTACCACACATCGTTTATCTCTCAGGTAGTTCAAGTAGCAGCAGAAGAGAAGGATCCCTTGAATTTGTCTTGACCGGCACACAAAAGCACTACATCCCCCTGCGTTTTGACAAGGCACAGGAATCGCAGCCAGTAGTTGATAGATTTTAGGATAACGCCTCTGACCTCGGCTTCAAATCTTCCATCCAGTCTCACCTATCGCATCCGAGATGGTGGCATATCTAGGAACTCCCAAGTACCCAATACCAAGCTCGCCAGTTTTATCCAGGAGTTTTCCTGTACCCAGCCAGTTGTCTAACTAAAAGAAAGTTGATCTTCCATCATGCACCTCATGTCTCATGCAATCATAAGCCAAGGGTCGCATCTTCAATAACTTACGCCAAGCCCAAGAGCCAAGCGAACCTTTCCGCACATCCCAGTAGGATCCATGCTTTAGTAAATACTCCTTTGTCCAGGCCACCCATAAAGATCCTGTTTGTGTGAAGAGCAACCAAATTAATCTCAAAGCAAAAACTCGTGAGGTATCACAAAGTCTCCGCAGTCCCAATCCTCCTTCTTCCTTTGGATAGCAAACATCCTCCCAAGAGACCTTTGCTTTATAAGTAATAGTGGGCGAGCCAGACCACAGGAAAGAGCTGCACATGCTCTCAATGGTATCAAGGCAAGCTGCAGGAATAATGAAAGCAGAACTCCAGAAGTTAACAGTGCTAGTGATAACCGTTTTAATAAGCTGTAAGCATCCCACAAAAGATAAGGCTCAATGGGTCCAAGACAGAAACTTCTTTCGGAGCCTGTCAATTATTGGCTTGTGATCAGTTTTGCTCCATACCTTTGAAGTCAGGGGCATGCCTAGATATCTTATGGGTAGAGTATCAACTTGTATTCCCTTCTCAGTTGCAGTGTGGTTAAGCGTTTGACTGTTCGGCCCTGCAGCAAAGATTGAGGACTTGGAGGCGTTGATATGAAGTCCTGACATGCCAGCGAACTGTTCTATCACTGCCAACACCCCATTCAGCGGTGCTTCAGTGCCATTCGTAAAGACGAGGATATCATCCGCAAAACTAAGGTGGGTGAGCTGAACTTTCTCACATTTGGGGTGAAATCCGATTTTCCCGTCAGCTGCAGCTTGGTTTAACATATTAGAGAGAACGTTATTGATGATGACATAGAGGTAAGAAGAGAGAGCGCAACCCTGTCTGATTCCTCGAGCACTGGTAAAGAAGCCGGCCAATTCCCCGTTGATTTTCACTGAAAATGAAGCCGTGGAGACACATAGATAGATCCATCTGATAAACTGACTAGGCATTCCCATGGCCTGTAACACATCTGTAATAAAGCTCCACCGAACAGTGTCAAAAGCCTTGGAAATATCAAGATATTTCAAGGATGGAATTTGATTTCAACATCACAATTCAAAGTAACTATTCTCTAATCTTGTTTTTGCCATGAACCTTAATTCGTCACATTCGAATCTTTTCTCTGAATTCGCTGTTTATGTATACTCGTAGAGTTCTGGATAGCTCTCCTTCTCGTTAGTTCGAATGTTTAAGAGTTAATGAAAGTTATGTTTCAAAAAGAAAAATGAAGAAAGAGAAGAAAATGAGAAGAGAACGAAAAAAATCAGGAAAATGGGTGGATAGATGAACTCATTAGGTTAAATAGATAATGACTAAAATGTCTTTCACTTCTTCCTTTGATTTAAGTAAGTATCTAAATTAGAAAATAGAAGAAAGTATCTGAGAATAATTTATTTGGGTAATTGATCATTTGATTCCGTACGGCCTCGAGGCAAAAAGGAAATAAGAGAGAAACATAGTAAGCAGCAGAAATTGTTGAGTTCTTATTCACTAAATCGTTTGAGCTTATTAATTATTCTCTCGTTGTATAAAGAATGTCCTTTTAACATTATCCATATAAATTAAAAAATATTCAAAATTCATGCGATTCTTAATAATTATATTTATTTAAAAAATAGTATTTGAGATAAAAAAAATTATTCATAAAATTAAATCATTTTATAATTAATATTAAAGTTAAAATAGATATAAGTTGCATTAAAATTCTAAAATAATATTCTTTGTATAATTAAAAAATTAAAATGATATTTTTTTATAAAACAGAATAATATTTCATTTTAGTTTTCTTCCAAAATCATGTAAATCATGTAATGAGACTTAAATGGCTATTATGTTCTATCATAAACTGCTGGAGCCAAGTCCGTTGATAAATGAGGTCTTTGTATCTTCTTGACTTCGTCTTGGTCTTCGTCTTCCTCTTCCTGTTCGGGGGACGACTGATTATTTTTAGGAGACTTTCATTTCCTTACCATTTTCCTTCCCTTTCTTTATGTTATACTTGGTCCGTCTGTTTTTGGCTTTTCCTCAGTGCCATTCCTTTTACTTGTCTATTATTTTTGTTAGAATATGTTTTATTCTATCTGTTTCATAATAAGCGTCCTTTTGACATTTTATACAGAGATTAAAAAAATTATACAATATACTAATATAATTTTATTTAATGTATGATTAATTAGATAAAAATAAATTTAAAAAAATTTATTGGTTATTTAAAAGGATAAAAATGGATTTAATGTACAAAATTGTATTAGAATTATAGAATGATATTTATTTTAAAACAAAATAAAAACTAAAATAACACTTATTATAAAAAATGTAAAAATGTGGCATCATCTCTGCGTAGAAAATTGTATAACGTGTTTTGTGGGTGTAATATCTGTAGAAATTCACCCAATAAAAATTGTATGGGTCAAAGAAAACTTGCAATTGAAATTCAATTGACACCAGAGGTGTCTGTTGGATACAAGCTTGATGTTCTACCCCAAACAACATATGTATGATCTTGAAAACTATCCAATTTATTTTTTAAACAACTTTTATAAAACAATCACTGATGCAGAAATTTATTTGATATTAGTCTACATTTTTACATCATTATGGAACAACCAATTTCTCGTATGAAAAATATATTAATAAAAATAAATAAATTTTTGTTAAGAAGCAAACACTCTTGCACTCTTTCCACGGCACTGACTGAGATATATTTTCGACCTATATTTTTAAAAAAAAAATTATATTAGTTTTTTTTTGTATTTGCCTTAGTTCTCTTCCACTCTTTGCACGGCACTAACTGAAAATCACAACTCTTCATAAGCCATCTTTGTTAAATACGACAAGGTACGCTATTAACAAGATTATGTTAATTAATTGCGGTAGACTCAAAGAAAATAAACAATAATGGAAGCAAATATACTTACTCAAAGCTGTCTTCGTTCCCGGTGATTAATGGGTTTTGTAAAAAAATTTGTCTTCAATACATTAGTAATGGAAGCATATCATCGATGGACAGAAAGCAGACAAATTCATTGATGGACCAGCTCATCTAGTTTATATACAATGTTAATGAACAGCGATCTCAAAGACTCAAAGACGGGCTTAACAATGACAAATTTGGCTAAAGTATATAAACTGTCCAAAGAGTAGGGGTGGGCAAAAAATACAAACCGAACCAACCCAACTCAAACCAGCCTAAACCGAACTAATGTATATAGCTTTTATCAATCTACATGATTTAGTTTGTTTTGGTTTTAAATCGAACTAACCAAAAACAAAAAACAAAATGTATTTAATTAGATTAACTAAATATATTAATAATATTAAGAATTAATATAGTTAACCATCTAATCTAAATATAACTAAACATAATTTTATACGTTTTACTTCAAAATGAATACAACAAAAACAATTAACAGTAAAAATTAAAAAATGACTTTTCTACACAATTATCAAAATAAAAAAACACCTATGATTGTTATACTACATATGTTTGAAGATAATGAATTGAATTATTTCTTCTACATTTTTATTGGACCTTAAAATATTAAGAAGTTAAGATTTAGTGACTAAATTATGATGGTTGGGACCTCTTCCCTCTGCTCTGAGTTGAAAATTGTACTCATATGAGAAGAAAATTGCACTCATATGTTCTAAAAGCATTAAGCTCCATAAGACATTAAAAGTTACAAACACTACTGTATGATGGGGGGGGCGGGGGCATCTTTAATCATTTGAAACTAGGTTTTAATTTATCCATGCAGTTTCCATTGACTACTGCTTTCGCGCTCTGATACCATGCCGATTGCTCTACGTTCAAATTGTGCATCGAAAAGGAAACCTGGTTACAAAAGTACCAAAGAGATAGTAATTGTGAAGCAGCTGATAAATACCAAATTAAAGAAAATTTTTTCATCCACCGAAGACGAAGACGAAGTAAAGACAAATTACAAAGACTTATCAGCTCTGCGTAGGAGATTGTATAACGTGTTTTCTGGGTGCTATATCTGCAGAAATTCACCAAATAGAAATTGCATGGGTCAAGGACAACTTGCAACTAAACTTTAATTCGCGCAAGAGGTGTCCACAGGATACATGATGTCCTACCCCAAACAACATATGTATGATCTTGAAAACTATCAAATTCAAGAAAAATACCTTAAACAAACTCTATTAAATGATCACTGACGAAGACACTTATTTATACTAATAGCCTAAATTCTCTCATCTGAGAAAATCTTATAAAAAGTAAATGAAAACAATTCTCATATCGGAAATTTTTTTCTTTCTAGGTGATTTAGCAATATAAATTTTTATCTTGTGTCAATTATCGATGCTTAAGAAAATGTGTGGTAACCCTCTGCATGAGAAGGAATAAACATACGATTATTCTATGAATTTCATTTCAGGACAAAATTGTAAACCTTCTCCGAAAGAGAATATCTTCTCATATGAGTGCAATTTTCAACTCAGTAAACTATATATATATTTAGCATTTTTAAATTTAGAATCTATATTGTTTTACCACAATGTCTAGATTTTATACTATAGTTATCTAAAATAATTTAGTTGTAATGTCATAAAATGACCAATTTTTCGGTTTTGGCTTTGTAATGATTTTTTTTTTTTGACAACTGGACCAACATGAAAAATTGATTCAAAATCATGTTAATAATACAGCATGGCCTTTTCCACTTCGTAAACATTTATTTTTATTGTTTAACTAATGAAAAGGCGTTTACTTTTTTTAATACTTTTATTGGGTTATGGTCGTCACAAACCAAGAGAGGGTTCATTTCTTCATTTTATAAATGGGACCTTCATAGTCTAAAGTCTGAACTCATATCTGGTTAACCGAACCATGTCTTCTCGTGCCTCTTTCATCTTCCTTTTCCTTTTCTCCTTCCTCACTAGCTTCCGAGCTACTGCTGAAATCCCGAACTTTGTACACCATTATTGTCGAAATACGACAAGGTATACAGCGAACAGCATTTACTCCACCAATCTCAATACACTTTGGTCCTCTCTCTCTTCCACCAACGCCTCATACTCCACCGGATTCCAAAACGCTACGGCCGGACAAGCCCCTCATATGGTCACCGGACTTTTCCTCTGCCGAGGAGACGTCTCGCCGGAAGTTTGTCGTGACTGCGTCTCCTACTCCGTCAAAAATATCGTAACTAGGTGTTCGAATCAGAGAGAGGCCACTATCTATTACGATCAGTGTATGCTAAGATACTCTGACCGGAATATTTTCTCGAACGTCACACTGGATTATGGATTTATTATGTACAATGACCATTACAATATTCCACCTGAGGACCAAGTTCGGTTCGAAAACTTGGTGTTGCCCACAATGATCGACGCTGCCATTGAAGCAGCGAACAGCTCTCGACATTTCTGTACGAGAAAGACCAAGTGGAACGATTACCAGGATGTGTACGTCTTAGTTCAGTGCACTCCTGATCTGACGACACAAGACTGTTTTAGATGTTTGGACCGGTCGATCAACCAATTGTATATTTTAACTATTGGAGAGAGATATCTTTATCCTAGCTGTAATTCAAGGTACGAACTTTACAGGTTCTACAACGATACCAACGTTAATACAACACTGCTGCCTCCACCGCCCCTAGCGGCGCCTACTCCTCCGGTGTCATCTGCTCCACGACCTAGTAAACTCTTTATTCTTATTCTTTTTTTTTGAGACTAATCGTACTCTGTTTCATTTGCCCTGATTTCTTGAAATTAGCAATACAATTAGATTCTGAATTTGTTTTCTCCATGTGATTGATTTTATATTAAATAAATAATCTTCTAAACGCAGGGAAAAGTGGTAATTCAAATGTGTTAGCCATAGCCATAGCCATCCTTGTGGCTATTATATTGGCTTTGCTACTTTTCATAGCTGGTTATTGTATCCTCACAAAGAGGAAACAGAAGGCTTCTCATAATGCACCAGCCTTTTATGGTAAAAATTTGAATGATTAACAGTCTGAATTGGGTTGATTAGTGATTACTGTCACTGATCAGTCTCTTTTTTTTTTCTTTTCTTACTTTGTTTTTACTGATTGCTACAACTTAATTTTACTGGGCACCAGGAGATGATATAACAACAATAGACTCGCTACAACTTGATTACAGAACAATTCAAGCTGCAACAGATGATTATTCAGAGAATAATAAGATTGGTCGAGGTGGATTTGGCGAGGTTTACAAGGTACTGCTGTTAGTGTTGTGCTCAGGATTTTAAGAGCACAAAACAATATTTTCTGATATAACATTTATTTAAGTTTAATTTTTGTTATAGTTTATGATTTTTATCAAACATATAATTTCGCTAGTGATAGAATATATTAAATGGTGAAATAAAATTATAAAAAATGTTAAATAATAAAATTTAATCTAAATTTGACTATAAATATGACAAACGAAACTGTATAATTATAGTACATGCCGAAAATATATAAACTGAATTAAAATATAGTTGATGAAATATATATGAATAAAACTAAACAAAAAGATAAAAAGACAGTTAGATACATAATTTTAGGATAATCGATGAATTTATATTTTATAATATATAAAATAACTAATAACTGAAATTGATTATCTTAAAGAGATTTTCTTTAGTACAAATTATTACCATCTAATGTATTATGTAACTAATTACTAGATCATAAAGTTAAATACGCTTTATTCAAGAATAGATAGTTTGCCTCTTTTTCTATGCCTAAAAGGCACGTCTGGGCGTACTATCACTAGTATACATCCTTAACTGCGCCTGAGGCTGTGTATTTTTCTCTGTAATTTTTTGCCAACACATGTAAATAATTGGGATGATGCTTATATAAATGGATAGGGTACATTTTTGAATGGGACCGAAGTTGCGGTGAAGAGACTGTCAAAATCATCAGGACAAGGTGAAACAGAGTTCAAGAACGAGGTTGTTGTTGTTGCAAAGCTTCAGCATAGAAATTTGGTAAGGCTTATGGGGTTTTCTCTACAACGAGAAGAAAGAATATTGGTCTACGAATATGTGCCCAACAAAAGCCTTGATTACTTCCTCTTTGGTCAGTTGCATTTGTTGCTTTGTTTCAGTAACTATTTACCTTTTCTAAAAAAATTGGGGTTGCAAATGTTTGAATTTACCATGAATGTACACACATAGACCCAACAAAGAAGGGTCAACTATGCTGGACACGCAGATACAAGATCATTGAAGGGATTGCTCGGGGGATGCTATATCTTCATCAAGATTCACGGCTCACAATTATACACCGTGACCTTAAAGCCAGTAACATTCTCCTGGATGCAGAACTGAATCCAAAAATTGCTGATTTTGGAATGGCAAGAATCTTTGGAATGGACCAAACTCAGGAGAACACAAACAGAATTGTTGGAACCTAGTAAGTCGTCCACTTCTCATAATTAAGTTGAAGTTTTTTGAATATGGTTTTGACAATATACTAAAGTTTTGGTGTGGATTTCAGCGGTTACATGTCTCCAGAATATGCTATGCATGGTCAATTCTCAATGAAATCTGATGTATATAGCTTCGGAGTGTTAGTTCTTGAGATTATGACTGGTAGGAAGAATAGCAGCTTCTTTGAGAGAGACGGTGCACATAACTTGGTCACATATGTAAGTTGAGGCAATCAATTTTTCTATATTTTTTTCCGTTTATGTACAATTTGTATATATATCTCTCTTAAAATAAGCAACGATTGCAAGAATTAATTGGTTGATTGATATTATAGGCTTGGAGACTATGGACTAATAAAACAGAGTTAGACCTTGTGGATCCAGTTATAGTAGATAAATGCCAGAAGAGTGAAGTGGTTAGATGCATCCATGTTGGTCTTTTATGTGTTCAAGAGGATCCTGTAGAGCGTCCGACCTTCTCAACCATTTTGCTGATGCTCACTAGTAACAATGTGACTTTACCAGCGCCTCAACAACCAGGGTTCGTCATTCAGGCTAAACCTAAAAAAGATTTGCCTGATTCGAATCAATCTACGATGACCAGGTGTGCTATACGTTCTGTCAGTGATGCGTCGGTCACTGATTTATATCCTCGTTGATTATGGTGTTAACCTTCACGCTTGGACTGGACTAATTGGCATTTATTGGTCAAAACAAGTGTTGTTTTTGGTTGATAAAAAGTTCAAAACCTGTTATAACCAGTACGTAGTAGTTTCGTTTCAATTTGGTTTGATTTTAGTTCTTAACAAATCAACTTAAAAATAAAACTAAGTGTTCTCTTATCTTTAAGTGTTTCAATCTGAAATGTTTGTTATATCAAACTTTCTTACTTATGTGTGTTATATGTTGAAGTTTGTAACTTTGTAAAAAAAATTAAATTGTATGTTGCGTATACATGAATTCTTATCTTCTCTGTGAATGAAAGCTTATATTTTACATACGAATTATCATAAATATATTGTTCTCAAAAAAGTTTCTCATAAATATAAATTAAAAATGGTAATATCAAAGAACCCTAGCTTGATGTAAACAGTTTTCTTATTGATTAACAACGAAGGCATAGCCTTAAATAGAGACGATTACCCTAAATAAGTTTTGGTAATTTACCTATGTAGAGTTTGTAAGCATTAATTTCAAACCACTCCATATTCTCTCAATACTTCCAGATCTGGAACTTGGAAATGCAAAGGAATATGTGTTCCATGACTTTAGCCATGAGTTGATTGATATCTCATATATTTCCTTGTACTAGGCACAAAGTTGAAAACGCCTTTTTTTTTTTTGCTTACACCACGTAGGAATTTTTATAATCATCATCAGTCAATACCAAAGAAAATTATGTTTGAAATAATGCAAACAACTAAATTAATAGTCTCGTCAAAATGCCAACTAAGAAGAGTCTCCTCCTTTGCAAACCAATCTTGACGTGCATTTCTACTAATGAACCGATCAAAGGCTATCCATAAATTTTCTCTCTTAAGATTTTTTATACCATATTTTAATAGTTTTGTTGATAAACACAAGTTGGACACGAATTTTGAATACAAAAACCTTGACTTTTTCGTCAGGCACTCGTCACCAAAAAACCATCCTCTGTTTCATTGTAAATCTACAGAAACACAGAGAATCTATTTTATTTCATCAGCATATCTGAGTTTCTCAAACCCAGTTATGTCTCCTCGGGCCTCTTTCATCTTTCTTTTCATTTTCTCCTTTCTCACTAGCTTCAGAGCTTCTGCTCAAGATCCCACTTACGTACACCACACCTGTCCAAACACGACAACTTACACCAGAAACAGCACTTACTCCACCAATCTCAGAACCCTTTTGTCCTCTCTCTCTTCCACCAACGCCTCTTACTCCACCGGATTCCAAAACGCCACCTCCGGACAAGGCACCGACACTGTCACCGGACTTTTCCTCTGCAGGTTAGACTTCTCGCCGGAAGTTTGTCGTAGATGCGTCGGCTTCGTCGTCAACGACACCTCAGCTCGGTGTCCAAACCAGAGAGAGGTTGTGCTCTATTACGATGAGTGTATAGTAAGGTATTGTTGATTCATTTACATAATCAATATACTTTAATCTTGTAAGTTTATTTGCTTTATTCGAGATTTTAATTCACGTTTGTTCACGACAGATACTCTAACAGGAATATTCTATCGACGTTGAGCACCAATGGAGGAGTAATCATGAATAACGGCCTAAATATTACATCTAACCAACAAGACCAGTTCAGAGATTTGGTCTTGTTGACGATGAACCAAGCCGCCAATGAAGCTGCAGATAGTTCCAGAAAGTTCGATGCGAGAAAAGCTGACTGGGCTGCATCACAGAGTTTATACGGATTGGTTCAGTGCACTCCTGATCTGACAAGACAAGACTGTTTGAGTTGTCTGCAACAGGGCATCAATCAGTTGCCTACTGATAAAATTGGAGGGAGATTTCTTGTGCCTAGCTGTAGTTCAAGATTCGAGCTTTACGCATTTTACAACGAATCCGCCGTTACAACACCTCAACCGCCACCACTACCACCGGTTTCAGTTCCTCCGCCACCTGGTTAGAACTCTGTCTTTACTGCTTCCACTATCTGATATTAAAGCTAATGATGTTTGAATAACAGGGAAAGGTGGGAGTTCAAGTGTGCTAGTTGTAGCCATTGTTGTGCCTATCGGAGTGGTTGCTCTGCTTTTCATAGCTGGTTATTGCTTCCTTGCAAAGAGGGCAAAGAAGACTTATGGCACAGAATCTGCATTTGATGGTAAACGGTCAAATGATTAATTATCTTAAATTGGGTTTGGATTTTAATTTATGTCAGCGTTCACATTCTCTTACCTGCTACTAAGACTTTCTTTATGCACCAGGAGATGATATAACAACCGCAGAATCACTGCAGCTTGATTACAGATCAATCCAAACTGCTACTAATGATTTTGCAGAGAGTAACAAGATTGGCCAAGGTGGATTTGGAGAGGTCTACAAGGTAATTATAGTTCCTTAACTGCCTTCGGATATGTTTTTCTTTTCATTACTGGACCAACATAATGGTGGTGAAAACGGTAGGGTACATTACCGGATGGAACTGAAGTTGCAGTGAAGAGACTGTCAATGTCATCAGGACAAGGTGATGCAGAGTTTAAGAACGAGGTTGTTCTTGTTGCAAAGCTACTACATAGAAATCTGGTTAGACTTGTCGGATTTTGTCTACAAGGAGAAGAGAGGGTACTAGTCTACGAGTACCTTCCCAATGAAAGCCTTGATTACTTCATCTTTGGTTAGTTGCCCTTCTCAATGATTCTTTGGTCAATTCTTGGAAATCTTTGAAGCTAATGCTATTCTATGGATGTGTGCAGACCCTGCAAAGCAAAGTCAGCTGGATTGGTCTCGGCGATACAAGATTATTGGTGGAATTGCTCGAGGGATTCTTTATCTTCATCAAGATTCACGACTCACGATTATACACCGTGACCTTAAAGCAAGTAACGTTCTTCTGGACGAGAACATGAATCCTAAAATTGCTGATTTTGGAATGGCTAGGATCTTTGGAATGAACCAAACAGAGGAGAATACAAGCAGGATAGTAGGGACCTAGTAAGTTTGTCTTTTAAATTACTCATACATTTAATGAATTTTTGTGGCCAACATACTAAAGTCTTGTGGGTTACAGTGGTTACATGTCTCCTGAGTATGCAATGCATGGTCAGTACTCAATGAAATCAGATGTCTATAGTTTTGGAGTGTTAGTCCTTGAGATTATAAGCGGCAAGAAGAATAGCAGCTTCTACCAAACAGATGGTGCACATGACTTGGTCTCATATGTAAGTGTTTAGCCAATCAAGTTCCATATTTACCTGACCATGGTTGCAAATGCTGATGGGTTAAAATAATATTCTAGGCATGGAGGCTTTGGAGTAATGGGACACCGCTAGACCTCGTAGATCCAATTATTGCAGATAATTGCCAAAGGAATGAAGTTGTTCGATGTGTCCATATAGGTCTTTTGTGTGTTCAAGAAGATCCTGTAGAGCGTCCACCCTTGTCAACCATTGTTCTGATGCTCAGTAGTAATACTGTGACATTACCGGCCCCTAGGCAACCAGGTCTTTTCTTTCAGAGTAGACTTGGAAAAGACTTTCTTGATTCGGACTAATTTACAACAACCAAGTCTCTTCTACGGTCTGTTGATGATGCCTCAATCACAGATGTATATACTCGTTGACGACAAAGGTTTACATTCTTGCCTGATTTCTAAATCAACCGGTGTTAAAAATAAGCTGATTTTGAACTGTTTGTATTGCTATTGTAACCACAAACATGTATGAGTTGTATACTATTTACACGTTTCTTCTTGTTTGACTTGTTTTCTAAATTAAGACTCTAATAAGCCTAGCACAGTGACCAAAAACATCTTAGTCAGCCTAACCAGTGTTAGATCTGCAGATCCTGAAATAAGAAGTGTTGGAGAAGTGGACAAGGCAAAGCCTGGGTTGACCTGGCCCCAACGACGATTCTGTTTGGTTAGGACAACTCTATATCCAACCATCTGACGCGGTCTTGATACAAATAGAACAGTCTTTCGAAGTTGATTTTGGAATTCACATCCCTCTTGCGTAGACACGAACCGCGACACTGGAAGGATGAGAAGAGGGGATGAGACTGCGATTAGCCTGTTTGTATCCGAAGTATCCATTGTCCCATACATGTTTATTATGTCCCGGAAACAACGCCTAAGCTTATAGGACAAAACAGAGTAGTGGAAACAAACTCCTCTGCTTCATTTTTCCTTTGATTATGGCACAAACAAATATCTGTCTTTTTATTATTTGCATCTGTACGTTACTTACCTGTTTAACAGGAAATGTAAATTTCTCTCCGAATTTTCTAACGTGGAATTCGTCAAACTGATAACAACATGGTCCTGAACCATGCACACACGGTCATCAAAACGAATATCAAAGGTCAAAAATTTATTGCCTTGGAAGTTTGAATCATACATGACGGTTAATTCAATAAACGGGGTTGGAATTTTATTTTACTTCAACTTGTAATTTGGCATGCTAATCAAAAATCTACCAGTAAGTTCTTACCGAATCCAATCTAATTTCTGAGCCAACATACATATTCAAATCAATTAGATATTGCAAGACTATATAAGCATCACTCAAACTAGTATTGTAAAAGTACTTTATTCATTATTATTGATGAAAATGTCTCTGTGATATACAGAGGAAGACGAATGTCAATAAAGCTAACTAACCATATATACAATAGTTATGCTGACAAAATCAGTGGGATTATAATGTAGCCAAGATATACGGTAATACAAACTCGCACAGAAGAGAATATTTCAATCTTTCTAAACTGTACTTAAAAATCTTGTAAATTTTGGCGGAATTCACCTTCACCTCGATTTTTTTTTTGGTGCAGTGGATGTATAGTTGAAATTTGTTTATCAGCGGCGATGCAAATGTTGACTAGTGATGCTTCTTATTTCATTCATCTCTTTGGTAAGGGAGGCAATAATATGCTTATAATGTAAAGGAAAGATATAACTAGCTAAAATAACAGAAACTAACACTGAAACTCTGTTCTTTGGATAAATTTCTGTCAAGTATTAGTACATATGCATACATTTCTGTCCATAATCATACGACCTTGTCAACTAAAATTTTCCTCTAGAACTTATGTAAACCAATCAATGTCTCCTATCTTGACTCGTTTACAGTCTTGACTCTTGACTGAATTAATAGCAAACATGGTTTGGTAGATGTACGACAATCGTTGCAATTTTCATGAATCATGTGATACCAGAAAAAAAAAGACGTCATTGTAACTCCTTCGTCGAGGAGATATCATTTAGAGCCAATAGGAAAAATGTTGGCCAGGAAATTCACAAAAAAAATTCAGACAAAGTCAAATATAAACATGTCTGTTTCTTATCAATTTAAACATCAATCAAAGTTTCTCTCCTAATTCGTCAAACTGACAATGACGGTCTTTAAACCTGCAAACACGGTAATGGAAATGAGACTCAAAATTCAAAATTTAATGCCAAAAGTCGATTGTATAGTTTTCTTTGTTTAATAAACCTTACAGAACTCATATTGAAAACTAAACGAAACTTAGAACTTGCATCAAACAACACCACAACCAAACTGGCTTACAAAAGTCGAAGTTTCTATAATAAACAGAAAAGCCGAATTAAAGCTAAACAATATTGGACAACTACAAAAGTCGTTAACTTGTTTTCAATAATACCAGTAGTTCAAATTTTAAGGTAGAAATACTATATTCAACGAGAATATACATCAGTGATGGACGCATCGTCAACAGATGTTCGATCAGACTTGGTTGTAGTAGACTGATCTGAATCAAGCGGGTCTCTTCCAGGTCTGCTCTGAACGAAAGACCCTGGTTGCCGAGGTACTGGTAAAGTCACAGTCTGACTAGTGAGCATTACAAAAATGGTTGAAAAGGTCGGACGCTCGACAGGATCTTCCTGAACACATAAAAGGCCAATATGGATGCATCGAACCACTTCACTGTTCTGGAAGTTATCAATAATAATAGGGTCTACGAGGTGTAACGCTGTACCGTTACTCCAAAGCCTCCAAGCCTAGAATATCAATCAATCACTCAATTCTTGCAAACATTGCTTATTATTGTAGGAGAGCTAAATACAAAACACGATTGCCTTTAAACTTACATATGTGACTAAGTCATGTGCGCTGTCTATCTCGTTGAAGCTGTTGTTCTTCTTACCGCTAATAATTTCAAGAACTAACACTCCAAAGCTATAAACATCAGATTTCATTGAGAACTGGCCATGAATCGCATATTCAGGAGCCATGTAACCGCTGGAATCCACAACAAAACTATGGTAAATTGGCAAAATCATGCTTAACAAATTTCAACTTAAAAGAAGTTAAGTGGACGACTTACTACGTGCCAACTATCTTGCTTGTGTTATCATGGGTTTGGTCCATTCCAAAGATCCTGGCCATTCCAAAATTAGCAACTTTCGGGTTCATATCTGCATCTAGGAGAATGTTACTTGCTTTGAGGTCACGGTGTATAATTGTGAGCCGTGAATCTTGATGGAGATAAAGAATTCCACGAGCGATCCCTCCAATGATCGTGTATCGTCGTGTCCAGTCCAGCTGACCTTGCTTTGCAGGGTCTGTCTCTGCATCCATGATATTACAGTTAGATCTACAGATTTGTAATATGAAGTTTCAAGAATGGCAAAATAATTATTGAAACAAAGCAATAAATGCAACTGACCAAAGAGGAAGTAGTCAAGGCTTTTGTTGGGCACATACTCATAGACCAATATCCTCTCTTTTTGTTCTATAGAAAATCCTAGGAGCCTAACCAAATTTCTATGCTGAAGCTTTGCAACAACAGCAACCTCGTTCTTGAACTCTGTGTCACCTTGTTTTGATGATTTTGACAGTCTCTTCACCGCAACTTCAACCCCATTCGGGAATGTACCCTATACGTTTTCATCAGCATCATCTTGTTATCCAAATGTGTTGACAAAAAATGGCAATAAAATGTACAGAACCTATGGCAAAGTTAAGGAGCTGAAAGTAATAGTACCTTGTAAACCTCACCAAATCCACCTTGACCAATTTTATTATTTTCAGAATAATTATTTGTTGCAGCTTGAATTATTCTATAATCAAGTTGCAGCGACTCAATGGTTGTAATATCATCTCCTGTTGCACAATAAGTCGTAGTAATCAGAAGACATAAAAAACGGATCAGTGACATAATCTAAACCTTTGTTAGGGTTGTTATCCACTGGAATCTTTACCATAAAAGGCTGGTGCACTATCTGAAGTCTTCTTTGCCCTCTTTGCAAGGAAACAATAACCTGCTATGAAAAGCAGAATAGCCACTACAATACCCACAACAATGGCTACTATTACCATTTTTGAATTCCCATTTTTACCTGCATATATTTAAAATATAAAAATTTGCTTGAGAGTGGATAGTATTGAACTTCTTTTTTCTTTCTTTTGAACACGAGTGGATAGTATTGAACATTTTCAGAAAACAGAGTAAAAACAGAGTAAAAACAGAAGAAGATAAAAGAGTTCACCAGTTCGTGTAAGAGATGAGACCGGAGAAGTAGAGGTGGGAGGAGGTGGTAACAGCCGTTTCGGTGGTGGTGCTTGTTGTTCTGGAGGCGTTCCAGTGCCGGATTCATTGAAGAACGAGTAAAGCTCGTACCTAGCATTACAACTAGGCCAGATAAGTGTACCCCCAATTTTGTTAAGTGGCATTCCATCAATGGACTGATGCAGGCAACGCAAACAGTCGTATCTTGTCAGATCAGGAGTGCACTGAACCAGGCCGTATAGAGTCTCGAGTGCGGTCCAATTGGCTTTGATCGTATAGAACTTCCTAGAACTGTTAGCTGCTTTGTCGGCAGCTTGGTTCATCGTGGTCGACACCAAATCCTCGAACCGGTCTTCTTGATTAGATGAAACATTTCCGTTCAACCTGATGTACCCTCCGTCGTATATAACTGTCGATAGAATATTCCGGTTAGAGTATCTAAGCATGCACTCGCTGTAATAAAGCACAACTTCACTCTCATTCGGACACCGAGTTAAGGTTTCATTGACGGAGAAGGCAACGCAGCGACGGCAAACTTCTGGCGAAAGATCTCCCCGGCAGAGGAAAAGTCCCCTGACAGTGTCGGGGTCGCGTCCCACCGTGGAGTTCCTGAATCCGGTGGAGTAGTAGGCGTCAGGGGAAGAAGAGAGAGAAGACAGAAGGGTTTTGAGATTGGTGAAGTAAGTACTGTTCCTTGTATAAGTTGTCGTATTTGGACAGTAATGGTATAAGTAACCAGGATTTTGAGCATAAACTCTGAAGCTAGCGAGTAAGGAGAAAAGGACAAGGAAGATGAAAGAGGAGCATAAAGACATGGTTCTGACTTCTTTCAGTTGTGTTTACATAATGAAGCTCCCATATCATTTATATAACGAATATTTATTTTTCCTCTCTTTGTGAACACTGTAGACTGCCGTGAAACAAGGGATGGTTTGTGGAGTGACGACCACGGTAAGTCAATCAAAGTCAAAGTAAACGTTTGTTTCTTAAATGTAAAATTTATTATACAACAAAAATATGAACGTATGAAGTGGATAGAGCCATGTAAAGAAGACACGAAACATTTTTAGACGAAATCAGACAAGAAAAAAAGCGTTTTGAATTTTCTTTTCTTGATTTCCCTCTTCTCCTTTACTCTTATGTACTAAGTGTATGAGCTACTATGTATCATAAACATATTTTTATTTTTAATTTGAATAACCTTCATCTAGAGCTAATTAGTCTTGATCACATGTGCTTTTGAAAACAAATCCAGGTTGGTGAGGCACATGTAAGGTGACTGTGTTACTGGTGATCATCAAGATGATTGTTGACTAAGTTGGACTATCCATAGGATGATCTCTTGAACACATAACAAACCGATATAGATGCATTTGGCAACTTAACTGTCACCACAAACTCTTTCCAACAGATGGATCCAAAAGTTCAAAATGGTGAGCCATTTCTCCAAAGCTTCCATGCCTACTACACAAGGATAGATTGATTGAACATGTTGAAACCTGATGGTAGTTGCAGAAGATTGTTTTGATGTTTCTATTTATGTTCTTACATACGTTGAAAACTAAACGAAACTTGAAACTTGCATGAAACAACACCACAACCAAATTGGATTACAAATGGTATTATTTGATTTCAGTTTCTATAACAAACAGAAAAGCCAAATTAAAACTAAACAATATTCGACAGCTACAGAAGTTGTTAACTTGTTTTAAATAATACCAGTAGGTTCAAACATTAAGGTAAAAACACCATATTCAACGAGAATATATATCAGTGATGGACGCATCGTCAACAGATGTTGGATCAGACTTGGTTGTAGTAGACTGATCTGAATCAAGCGGATCTCTTCCAAGTCTGCTCTGGACGAAAAACCCTGGTTGCCGAGGCACTGGTAAAGTCACAGTGTCACTTGTGAGCATTACATAAATGGTTGAAAAGGTCGGACGATCTACAGGATCTTCTTGAACACATAAAAGACCGATATGGATGCATCGAACCACTTCACTGTTCTGGCAGTTATCAATAATAATTGGATCAACGAGGTTCAAAGCTGTTCCATTACCCCAAAGCTTCCAAGCCTTGAATATCAGTCAACCAGTCAATTCATGCAAAAACTGTTTATTATTGTAAGAGAGGTAAATATAAAACTTGATTGCCTTAAACTTACATATGCGACTAAGTCATGTGCACCATCTATCTCGTAGAAGCTGTTGTTCTTCTTGCCACTAATAATCTCAAGAACTAACACCCCAAAGCTATAAACATCAGATTTCATTGAGAACTGGCCATGAAGCGCATATTCAGGAGACATGTAACCGCTGGAACCCACAACAAAACATTGGTAAATTGGCAAAATCATATTTAACAAACTTCATCTTTCGAGAAGTTGAGTGGAAGACTTACTAGGTGCCAACTATCTTGCTTGTGTTATCCTGGGTTTGGTCCATTCCAAAGATCCTCGCCATTCCAAAATCAGCAATTTTCGGATTCATATCCAGATCCAGGAGAATGTTACTTGCTTTGAGGTCACGGTGTATAATTGTGAGCCGTGAATCTTGATGGAGATACAGAATTCCCCGGGAAATCCCTCCAATGATCTTATATCGTTGAGTCCAGTCCAGCTGACCTTGCTTTGCAGGGTCTGTGTGTGCACATCCACGGAATTTTAGTAAACTCTAATGATTTGCAACCTCAGGTTTCAAGAATATGGCTAACGAATAGTTGAAACAAAACAACAAATGTAACTGACCAAAGAGAAAGTAATCAAGGCTTTTGTTGGGCACATATTCGTAGACCAGTATCCTTTCTTTTTGTTCTATAGAAAATCCTAGTAGCCTAACCAAATTTCTATGCTGAAGCTTTGCAACAACAGCAACCTCGTTCTTGAACTCTGTGTCACCTTGTCTTGATGATTTTGACAGTCTCTTCACCGCAACTTCAACCCCATTCGAGAATGTTCCCTGTCCGTTTTCATCACCACCATCTTGTTATCCAAATGTGTTGACATAAATTTTCAAGAGAACCTCATGCAAAATTGAGGAATATTACCTTGTAAACCTCACCAAATCCACCTTCACCAATTTTATTAGTTTCAGAATAGTTATTTGTTGCAGCTTGAATTATTCTATAATCAAGTTGCAGCGACTCAATGGTTGTAATATCATCCCCTGTCGCACAATAAGTCATAGCAATCAGATGAGACAAAAAAAAAACTAATCAATAACATAATCTAAACCTAGTTAAGGTTGTTATTCACTGGAATCTTTACCATAAAAGGCTGGTGCATTATCTGAAGTCTTCTTTGTTCTCTTTGTAAGGAAACAATAACCAGCTATGAAAATCAGAACTGCCACCACAATACCCACAACGATGGCTACTATTAACACTTTTGAATTATCATGTTTACCTGCGTATAAAAAAATCATTTTCTTGAGATCGGATAGTATTGGGTACTTTGAGAAACCAGCGTAAAAAACAGAGGAAGATAAAAAGTTAACCAGTTCTTGTAAGAGATGAGATTGGAGAAGTAGAGGCGGGAGGAGGTGGTAGCGACGATGGCGGTGGTGCATGTTGTTCTTCAGGTGTTCTAGTGTCGTTTTCGTTGAAGAACAAATAAAGCTCGTACCTAGCATTACAACTAGGCCTGATTGTAGATTGGCTCAATTCAAGTTACCCCAAACCGTGTTTCTGGTTGCGTCTATTTTGAAGGAAGAATCCAGGTGGTTGACGAACAGGCAAGGTGAGGGTATTGCTAGTGAGCATCAACATGATTGTTGACAAGTTGGGACGATCTGTTGGATCTTCCTGAACACATAGGAGCGCCATGTGGAAGCATCTTGTCTTCCTTGGTCTGATAATTTTGGGATCAATATAAGAACCTAAGAGTGAAAAATAGAGTGTCTAGAAATCATTTGCCCAGCACCAGCCACGGGTAAATAATCCGGGGTTACCTTTATTATTAACTAAGAACTTCCAAAATTCATACTTAAGAACTCGATTACAAATTTACAATCACACAGAATAAAATGAGAGTGAACTCTGATCTGAGAAAAAAAAACGCAGGAAGATTCAAGTCCCATAAAAAGGACATCAAGATTGATCTTCAACGAGGATTTAACTCACTAATGGTTTCATTGATAGAGAAAGGAACAAATTTTCCAGTAGATTGACCTGACTCCAAATCTACAGCTGATATGTCTTGATCACGTGTGTTTTGGACAAAAAATCCAGGTTGGTGAGGCACAGGTAAGGTGATTGTGTTACTAGTGAGCATCGAGATGATTGTCGACAAAGTTGGACGATCCATAGGATTTTCTTGAACACATAACAATGCAATATGGATGCATCTGACAACTTCACTGCTGTCACAGCTCTTTCTAACAGATGGATCCACAAGTTCTAATGGTGAGCCATTTCTCCAAAGCTTCCATGCCTACACAATGATAGAGCGATTAAATATCTTGAAATATGATTCTAGTCCAAAGAAGATTGTTCTGGTGTTTCTCTTTATATACTTACATATGTGACCAAGTTGCTACCCTTACTGTCTGTTTCATGGAAGCTGCTATTCCTCTTGCCAATAATAATCTCCAGAACTAAAACCCCAAAGCTATATACATCAGATTTTGTGGAGAACTGGCCATGCATTGCATACTCGGGAGACATATAACCGCTGAAACATAGAGTGAATTTGAGCATATAGATGACAATCAAAGACTTCAATTCATAGGATTTCAAAGGGAAAGAGAAATTACTATGTTCCAACTATTATGCGTGTATTTTCAAGGGTTTGGCCAACCGCAATAATCCTGGCCTTGCCAAAACCAGTAATTTTCGGGTTCATATCTGCATCTAAAAGAATGTTACTGGCTTTAAGGTCGCGGTGTATGATAATAAACCGTGAATCTTGATGAAGATATAAAATTCCTCGAGCAATCCCTGAAATGATCTTGTATCTCCTTGTCCAATCCAACTGACCTTGCTTTTTAGGGTCTGCACATCCATGCATACGCATAAAACCATTATGATGATCCCACAAAAATATAGTAGTAGTACTATTGATCGCAACATACCAAAAAGTTGATAATCGAGGCTCTTGTTAGGTACAAACTCATAGACGATAAGCTTTTCTTCCGGTTCCAAACAAAAGCCAAGAAGCTTAACGAGATTTCGATGTTGAAGCTTTGCAACCAGAAGAGTCTCTGCCATGAACTCCTGTATTGGACCTTGTCCTGATGTTTTGGACAGTCTCTTCACTGCAACTTCAGTTCCATTTGGAAGTATACCCTAATGGAAAATTTCAAACCCATATTGATTCAAAAGTTTTATTCCAAGTGAAGTTACAGAAACAAGAAACTGAACAAACTTAGTATACCTTGTACACTTCACCGAATCCACCCTGACCTAGCCTGTTACTCATTGAAAACTTATCTGTTGCAGCTTCAACAGACTTAAAATCGAATTGTAATGAATGTGTAGTTGAGATATCATCACCAGCTGCACAGTAAAAGTGTAATAATGTTAATTAAGCTGAAATAAATTCACTTCTCTGGTTGAGCCAGAACAAGATTAACTAAATGAACAAAGGTGCATGGACATGGGGCAGATACCAACGATAAACTCACATTGAAAATCAACTTCTTGGTGCGATTTTTTCCTCCGGCAAAAAGCAAACGCAAGAGCGAGCAGAAGCACCAAGACGATGACAATGATCGCAGCCACAATTCCAACGACAGCTCCCACTGAAAGGGAATCGCCATCTACGCAGTCACCAGTCACCAAGGTAAGAATATAACACCAAGTGAAATAACATCCAAATTTACAAATTTCGTTCTTCAGTTTTCTCATTTATTTACGGAAATTATGATTACAAATAAATAAATAAATAAACTGAAACTTCTTAAATTTTAATAGAGAAATCGAAAAAGAATATTCAATTGTCTATGATTTTTTTTAAAGTGTCACGTTTAATTTCTTTTTTGAGTTCCATACTTATCCAAACGTCATCCATTTTAAAAACTATAATTTTACATTTTAAAAATGTTAAAAAGACATACCTTTCTTTGCCGCACCGTCTCCGTCGCCGGTCAAAGGTTGCAGCGGAGGTGCTCCGGAGGAAATATTATCAAAAGCTCCTAAGAACGGATATAGATCCCACCGGAAATAACAACTCGGCCGCCTAGTAACGCCGCCTTGATTCCCACGGCAACACTTTTGATACTTCCTAACATTTTCTCGGAGACAAGCATCACAACTCCCCGGAGACAAGTCCGGAGTACACTCCATCAACGCGTAAACTCGCTGAAACGACGTCAACGACGTGATATCCGCCGCATAGTACTTACCACTCGAAGACGATGAAGCTCCACGTCGTCCCGCTGAGGCCGTATCTATCATCCGAATCATAAACGCATCCCAAATTCTTTCGAACTCGGACATGTTGATGGTGATGTTCCCGGCGTTGTATCTTAATAAGTTCGGCTCTAGGTCCATCGATCCGAAGAAGGAACTGTTCGCATAGCGGACCATGCAGAGAGTTTCAATGCCTGGCCAAGAGAAAGCCTCTGTTTGGTCAGGACAGTTTTGTATCATCTCTGTTACCGCTTTAGTTATGCAGTCTGAACAATCTTTTGATTCAGCTCCAGGGATGCACAAGCCCATCGCGTAGACTCGGTCTGGTTCTTTCCCGAACGAGGAGTTGTAGAAGAAATCGTCTCGAGACGTGACGTTAGAGGCGAGAGACGAGAGGATGAGTCGACGGTTTGAGTCATACGTAGTGTTTGGTCTGAAAGTTCCCGTTGTGTTCCCGCAAATCTGTCCGGACACAGAGATGAAACTAAAGGTCACAAGGAGGGATAGGAGAATTGGAAAGAGACTGATTCGACACATTTTTCAAGTTTATGTTTACTCTTTTGGTGTGTTGAATGGGTAAATGTTAAATAGGCGTACATGTTGCCTTTGTCAAAAGTGGAGGCTCCAAAGTATTTTATGAGACCACATAAACAATTTATTATCTAAACGTTTCAGGATGAAAGGGATAGACTACGAAATGGAGATTTTTTTTTTTTTTTGAGAAAGAAGAAATGAGATTTGTTCAAGTGGCATTACTTATTTTTGTTTGTTTTGACTGAGAAACGACGTAATATTTTTGCCAAGCGTGACGTGAATACACCAAAATCAGCCTGATTAGAATACACTGCATAATTCAGCAATTATTTTTGCGAATGAGATCAAGGTTTAGTCCACTAGGGCTTATCGTTGCTTGACATCCAAGGAACAAGTTCCAGGTCTTGTAAAAACCAGCTTGACCTGGAGTCTGGTAAGAGACTCCTCTGCTTTATTCATGTTCTCTAAGGCTATATTTGTAGATTTTCTTCTTTGTTATACAATACTGAAAATAATCTGCAAATATTGTTAGAGTGGCCCTGAATTTTTTTTTTTTTTTATGCATGGGCATAATATAAGTGACACGCCTTTGTCAAAGTATCACAATAAAACAGAGCCATATGACCTTTAAAGCTTCAGGGTCTTTCGGTTGCTTGTTCCCAAGTTTTGTTATTGGTAAAGTGTCTTTTATGATTAAATTTACTTTCCAAGTTTCGATAGTGAGTTTTATGCTAAATCAGTCAAACTGAAAGGGAACGTTCATACTTTTTCATATGTGGACATAAAACAAGTGGCAAACCTTTGTGGAGACTGGAAACAAAGTAAACCAAACAGAACATGATAGGTATTCAACGAGGATGAACATCAGTGATTGTTGCTTCATCCACAGAACAAGTACAACACGAGTTCCTACCTGATCTGTTCCCGAAAAAAAATCCAGGTGGCAGAGGTACAGGCAGAGCAATAGAGCTGGTTGTGAGCATTTGGTGAATCGTTGACATTGTTGGACGATCTGCAGGATTTTCTTGAACGCATAACAGTCCAATATGAATGTATCTAACAACTTCATCGTTGTTAGAGTCTTCCTTGATACCAGGATCAATGAGATCAGGCAATGATTTGTTCTCCCAAAGTCTCCAAACCTGTTGAAGTTACATAATATATATTCAGAACTCTGATCATTATATCAGAAAATTAAATAAAAGTTTGAGATTATGTTAGATTCTAGTTGCTCACATGTGTGACCAAGTTGTTAACTAAACCATCCATCTCTCGAAAGCTGCTATTCTTTTTGCCACCAATGATCTCAAGAATCATTATTCCAAAGCTATATACATCTGATTTCATTGAGAATTGGCCATGTATCACATACTCAGGTGGCATGTAACCGCTGCAAAATACATGTTAAATTAGCTACAACAGAGTTTATTTATCATTCATCTGGTCCAAATAAAGTATATACTCACAAGGTTCCAACTACTCTTGATGTATTGTCTACAGTTTGGTTCATTCTAAAGATCTTTGCCGTCCCAAAATCAGCAATTTTTGGATTCATATCCGCATCTAATAGTATGTTACCAGCTTTGAGATCTCGGTGTATGATCTTGAGCCGTGAATCTTGATGAAGATATAAAATCCCACGACTGATCCCAGCTATGATGTTGTGTCTCATTGTCCAGTCCAACTGGATTCTCTTACTAGCGTCTAAAATATTCATGCATAATCACAGCTGGCTATGTAAATGAAGAAGAAACAACAAACAAAAACTATATATAATGAGTTTAGAATTCAGAAACAACTGACCGAACATGAAGTAATCAAGGCTTTTGTTAGGAACAAACTCATAGACTAATAACTTTTCTTCTCCTTGAATTGAAAACCCAAGAAGTCTAACAAGATTTCTATGCTGAAGCTTTGCAACAACAACAACCTCGTTCTTGAACTCTCTTTCACCTTGTCCTGCTGTTTTCGACAGTCTCTTTACCGCAACTTCAGTTCCATTCATGAGGATGCCCTTTATCAAAATTACAAATGAGGCATCATCATTTCATTATTTCCTCAAGATCAATCTATGCAACTTGGAAAACTGGCTGGCTAACAATGAAAGGAAAAAAACTCAAATAACGTATATATTACCTTGTAAACGTCACCAAATCCACCTGCACCAAGCTTGTTGGCCTCAGAAAAATTGCTTGTCGCAGCTTCAATTGTCTTGAAACTAAACTGAACAGATTCCGCTTCATCTATGACCAACATTCCGCTCGTCAAAAAAAGTTCATAAGCCATGATATTCTTATGATTACACTACCAATCGAAGCAACTCACTTGAAAGTTGTATATCTTGCTTTTCCTTTCTCCTCTTGAACATAACCAAGCCTACAGAAATCAATACTATGGCCACAGCAATAACTACCACAGTCGCCGCGATAATACCTCCTGAGACCATTTTATCTGCACAAAACCACCAATTCAAAAAAAAAAAAAAAAAACATTACACAACAAAGAAAAAACAAGAACTGCTCTGGAATTGTTTCTAAAGTGACTTGCCTTTCTTGGTTATATTGGTCAGATTAGCTGCAGAAGGACTCTTTGAAGGTGGTAATATAGGCGGAAGTGGATCATTAATATGATCAAAAGCAGCAGAGAAATTATACAATTCCCACCGAAAAAAGCAACTTGGCCGCAGCATAATGACACCTCTCTTTCTATGGAACCATTTCTTATAGTAATCAACGTTTGCCTCTAGACAAAGACTACAATCCTTTGAAGAAATATCTGGAGTGCATTGCATCAACACCAGTATGTTCCCGTAAACCGGCACTGGAGCAACATCCTTCGCATAGTTCTTACCATACAATGATAAAGAAGAAGAAGAAGAAGACGACAAATTGTTTCTCACCGAGGAAGAAAGTCCTGTGATCATACGAACCTTTAACCCGTCCCACACACTATCAAACTCCTTCTGGTTTTCTTCTCTTAGACTCATTGCGTTATTAAACACTGCTTTCGGCTCCAAGGTGAGGACCCCAAAGAGGGACTTACTAGAGTAGCGAACAAGGCAAAGGAACTCGTCACCTGACCATACGAAAGCATCTGTTTGGTTCAAACATTTACCTAGTAAACTATCTGAGGCGTCCTGGATACAGTATGAGCAAGCTTGTGGTTCAGCACCTGGAGCGCACATCCCCAAGGCGTAGACTCTGTCAGGGCCTTGCCCGATAGAGTCGTTGAAGTAGCCAGCGTGAGCAATGACGTTAGAAGCCAGAGTAGAGTTGATGAGAAGGCGGTTCTTCTCATACAGACTATTGGGTGTGAATGTCCCAGCAGCTTCATCACAAGTTTGTGCAGAAACAAAAATGGGAGTGAAGCTTATGAGTATGAAGCAGAGGATTGAAACAGAGCTCTGCGTTCCCATTTTCTTTCTTCTTTAAGTAATTCTGATTGTTTTTTGTGTTTTGGAATGTGTGATTCTTATCAGTTTGTCATGAACTTTGAATATTACACCTCAAACGCGCTATACTTCTTTATACATATATATTCTATTGTTAAAAGTAAAATACTCTGTACTACAAAATCGACTGCTTTTGAATTGTCGGAATTCTCCATTGTCCAACTAATATATTTGTTTAGAGTAAAAAAGGTAAAAGGTTACCAAGAAAAAAATTAACATCATACTATTATTAGAAGAAAAATAGGTGGGAGCGGCAATCAAGTGACACTAACTTTTACTTATGTTACTGGTCTTT
Source organism: Brassica nigra (assembly GCA_016432835.1). Taxonomy (NCBI): domain Eukaryota; kingdom Viridiplantae; phylum Streptophyta; class Magnoliopsida; order Brassicales; family Brassicaceae; genus Brassica; species Brassica nigra. The sequence goes on along the minus strand of CM028247.1, from coordinate 4,388,030 downwards.
TAGAGGTATAATATAATTAAAGTAACTTGGAGTAAATATGAAAGAAGTAAAGGGAAGAAATAAATATTTACTCTTTATTTTCTAGAGTAACAAAAGGGTGAAGAAAACAGAAAAGACAAGAGAAAGATTCCATTTCCCAGCACAAATGGGAGAAAATAGTTGTTTACCTCTTTCATCTTGATTGGTTATAATAGATTCCATTTAATTTGGGAATGATCATTTTTACTCTATTATTTGTTAATCTAATTGGGTCGGACTCGAGTTATTTATAGATATGGATGGCACTTCACCAGTAATAGAAATATAAATGAAATTTGAGTATCAAGTGGAACGAGTTTATTTCGATAGATAAAAAATACTGCCAGTGTATGGATCCACTGTCTCTTCCCTTAAAGTTTATTATTGCAAAGTACATTGTCCATCAAAACTAAAACACTTTTTATGGAAAATAGTGTTAAGATCCATAGCGTTTAAGAAAAAACTTATAAGCAAGAAGGATTTAAGGTGATATATATTTTTCTACCTAATCATTTTTTGCAAATATGGATCATTTGTATTGAAAGATTTCTCCAAATATGTAAGATCATCATTTTACATGGATTTTATGATACATTTGGAAAGCACGAGACAACATTTTTTTAGTAACATGGATGTTGATCCCGTGATACTTTCAAATTGGCAGAAACTGAATCTTTCCAATGGGTTGAGCCATATGCTTTACTCACTCGAGGGCCACACAACATAGGGAGGTGGAGGTGCCAATTTTTACTGTCTATACTAAGGAGATGGTACTTTACGGATGGGTCATGGAAAGTTCAAGGAAAGTTTGTTAAAGTAAGGTTGGTATAGTACACTGGAAGGTTTTGATGACATAATGGAGGCGAAGAATATCAGGACGAGCCTTTCACTCAGCTCAGCATCTTGCATCCACATGGTCTCCACCACTCCGCATGCCTCCTGGTTCACTTTCTGACACACACCACATCAGCAACTAGTTCAGCAACTCCATCAAGACATAAACCCTCAGTTTATCCTTCTCCATATTAGCATATCCTGCATCCACATGGTAACCCACCACTCCGCATGCGTTATGTAGTAACGACTAATGCATCCAATATCAGTGACTTCGTCGCCTAGTTAGTCACAAAAATCCATTGACATCTACAAGCTCCACTTGCATCTTCAATCTCCCACTTTTAGATTTGTGTGCCAATAAAACACAATACCCTTCTGGTTCAACAATCACGTTTCCTAACCTGGAAACTTCCACACTCGATATGCCATTCTCTCCTACGAGACTTGCACTATCTTCATCTTCATACATAGATATGCTTTTCTCCCCCACGAGAGATATGCACCATCTACATCAGGACATCCTTCATCATGCTCTTCTCCCCCACGAGATATGCACTCCTTGGACCAGAACGTCACCACTTCTCTTCCTGCTTGATTGCATACTAAGCTAAAATACAGATACTTAGATGTCAATACAAACATCACAGACCACACCCGTCTGCTTCTTCATGAGTACATCATCAGGCTCTGATGCATCTGTCGAGCTACCTCTCGAACCATTCCTTGTCTTGGTTCCTTAGGCTTGGGCTTCTTCACCTCTGCTGTAAATATGGAAGGCTCCTCCCACCCATCTTCACATCTATCCACGCATCCTTATTGATTCCTCGAACCAAAAGTTTCATGTGCGCCTTCCAATGACCATACCACTGGCCATCCAACATGATTGTCTTCTGCATAAAACAACCGTGTACATCTTCACCTTCAGGATCACACCAGTAACTTATTTGACCCGCTCTGATACCAATTGTTAGTGCAAAGATGATACCACAATAAGTTAATGCAGAAGATAAATTAAGAGACAAATTAAGGACAAGCAAACACCACTTGCTTTTATTAGAAATCGCCTTAAACAATCTATTACAAGACTTGCTTATCAGTTTTACCCAGCATGTTAACACCCTTACAGCTGTTACTAAAAGATTCTTAATCTACCCAAACTTGTTTCTGCATCGTCACTACCTCAGCAACTGCTTTGGCACGACCCAAGAATACCCTAAGAGATTTTCACCCTTCCTCTATAATAATAGCTCAGAGTGTCTTATTGGAATACTCACGACTTCATAGCTCTTTTATAGTGATTTCCACGTTCCTGACACCCTAATCTTCAAGATAACATGGATATATGGACAACTTCCATATTAATAAGTACACTTTCCTTTTTTTGGAATTGTACTTATTCCTCAAGGCATAAACTTGTTCCCCAAATTTATCTTTTGCATTTTCTTTACGGTATAAACTTGCTCCTTAAGTTTATCCTACGCCAGCTCAGCATCTTGCATCTACATGATATCCACCACTCCGTATGTCTCCTGGTTCACTCTTTGATACACACCGCATCAGCAACTCCATCAAAACATAAACCCTCAGTTTATCCTTCTCCATCTCAGCATATCTTGCATCCAAATGATAACCCACATTCTCCGCCGCATGTTTATGTAGTAACGACTAATACATCCAACATCAGTGATTTCGTCGCCTAGTTAGTTACAGAAGACCATTGACATCTACAAACTCCACTTGCATCAGAGCTATTAACGTATTGTTCACTGGTGACTAGCGTACATAATAATGGACCGAGGCCACGTAAACAATTTATTATCTAAACGTTTCTGGATGAAAGTGATTAGACTACGAAATGAGATTTGTTCAAGTGGTATTAATTATTTTTGTTTGTTTCGACTGAGAAAACGACGTAATATTTTTGTCAAAGCGTGACGTAACTACACCAAAATCAGCCTGATTAGAATACACTGCATAATTCAGCAGTTCTTATTTTTCGAATGAGATCAAGGTTAGTCCACTAGGGCTTATCGTTGCTTGATATCCAATCCAAGGAACAAGTTCCAGGTCTTCTAAAAACAAGCTTGACCTGGAGTGTGGTAAGAGACTCCTCTGCTTTATTCATGTTCTCTAATGCTATATTTTATAATTTTCTTCTTTGTTATACAATACCTGAAGATAATCTGCAAATATTGTTAGACTGGCCCTGAATTTGTTTTATGCATGGCCGCATAAAAAACAAGTGACACGCCTTTGTCAAAGTAACACAATAAAACAGAGCCATATGACCATTAAGCTTCAGGGCTTTCGGTTGCTTGGTTCCCAAGTTATGTGTTATTTGTAAAGTTTCTTTTATAACTAAATATACACTTTCCAAATTTACATTGTGGGTTTTATGCAAAATCTGTCAAACTGAAAGTGAACGTTCAAACTTTTACATATGTGGACATAAAACAGGTGACAAGCCTTCGTGGAAACTAGAAACAAGTAAACCAAACATAACATCTTGACTATTCAACGAGGATTAACATCAGTGATTGTTGCTTCATCCACAGAACAAGTATAAGACTTGCTGCTCGATTGACTCGGGTCGAATCCCTGAGATGACGTGGTCGTTCCTGGCCTGTTCCCGAAAAAAAATCCAGGTGGCAGAGGTACAGGCAGGCTAATAGAGCTGGTTGTGAGCATTTGGTGGATCGTTGACATTGTTGGACGATCTGCAGGATTTTCTTGAACGCATAACAGTCCAATGTGAATGTATCTACCAACTTCATCGATGTTACAGTCTTCTTTGATACCAGGATCAATGAGGTCAGGCAATGACTTGTTCTCCCAAAGTCTCCAAACCTGTAGAAGTCACGTATATATTTAGAACATTGATCATTATTTAAGAGAATCAATCAAAGTTTAAGACTTCCGCTACATTTGGTTCTAATTGCTCACATATGTGACTAAGTTGTTAACTAAACCATCCATCTGGCGGAAGCTGCTATTCTTTTTGCCACTAATGATCTCAAGAATCATTACTCCGAAGCTATATACATCTGATTTCATCGAGAATTGCCCATGTATCACATACTCAGGTGGCATGTAACCGCTGCAAAATACATTTGAATTAGCTGCAAAAGTGTTTGTTTATCGAAATTCATCAGGTCCAGATAAAGTATATGCTCACAAGGTTCCAACTACTCTTGATGTATTGTCTACAGTTTGGTTCATTCCAAAGATCCTTGCCGTTCCGAAATCAGCAATTTTTGGATTCATATCCTCATCTAATAGAATGTTACTAGCTTTGAGATCACGGTGTATGATCTTGAGCCGTGAATCTTGATGAAGATATAAAATCCCACGACTGATACCACCGATGATGTTGTGTCTCATTGTCCAGTCCAACTGAATTCTCTTACTAGCTTCTGAATATTCATGCATAATTACAATTGGCTATGTAAAAGAAGAAACAACAAACAATCGAAAACTATAAATATGAGTTTAGAATTTAGAAGCAACTGACCGAAGAGGAAATAATCAAGGCTTTTGTTAGGAACAAACTCATAGACGAGTAACTTTTCTTCTCCTTGAAGTGAAAAGCCAAGAAGTCTAACAAGATTTCTATGCTGAAGCTTTGCAACAACAACAACCTCGTTCTTGAACTCTCTTTCACCTTGTCCTGCTGTTTTCGAAAGTCTCTTTACCGCAATTTCAGTTCCATTCATGAGGATGCCCTTCGTAATTATTACAAATAAGACATAATCATTTCATTATTTCCTCAAGAAAGAAACACTATAGATGGGAAAACAGCTTACTATACCTTGTAAACCTCACCAAATCCACCTGCACCAAGCTTGTTCGCCTCAGAAAAATTACTCGTCGCAGCTTCAATTGTCTTAAAACCAAATTGAACAGATTCCGCTTCATTTAAGACCAACATTAAGCTCGTCAAAAAAAAAAATTCATAAGCAATGAGATTCTTATGATTACAATACCAATTCAAGCAACTCACTTGAAAGTTGTATATCTTGCTTTTTCTTTCTCCTCTTGAACATAACCATGCCTACAGAAATCAATACTATGATAACCACAATAACTACAACTATCGCTGCGACAACTCCTCCAGAGACATTTTTATCTGCACAAAGAAACATTACACAACAAAAAAAAAACATTAGACAACAAAAAAAACTGCTGTGGCATTGTTTTTAAAGTGGCTTGCCTTTTTTGGTTATATCGGTCAGATTAGGTATGGAAGGACTGTTTGAAAGCGGAGGTGGATCATTAATATGATCAAAAGCACCAGAGAAATTATACAATTCCCACCGGAAAAAGCAACTTGGCCGCAACATAATAACACCTCTCTTCCCATGGTACAATTTCTTATAGTAATCAACACTTGACTCTAGACAAAGACTACAATCCTTTGAAGACAAGTCTGGAGTGCATTGCATCAGCATCAATATGTTCCCGTAAACCGGAACTGGAGCTACATCCTTCGCATAGTACTTACCAGACAACGACAAAGAAGAAGAAGACGACAAATTGTTTCTCACCGAGGAAGAAAGTCCTGTGAGCATACGAAGCTTTAACCCGTCCCACACACTATCAAACTCCTTCTCGTCTTCTTTTCTTACGTTCAGTACATTATGAAACGGTGTAATAGGCTCCAAGGCGAGGACCCCATAGAGGGACTTGCTAGAGTAACGAACAAGGCAAAGGAACTCGTCACCTGACCATACAAAACCATCTGTTTGGTTCAAACAGGTACTTAGTAAACTATCTGAGGCGTCCTGGATACATTTGGAGCAAGCTTGTAGTTCAGCACCTGGAGCGCACATCCCCAAGGCGTAGACTCTGTCAGGGCCTAACCCGATAGAGCCGTTGAAGAAGCCGGCATGAGCCGTGACATTAGAAGCCAGAGTTGAGTTGATGAGACGTCGGTTCTTCTCATATAGACTATTGGGTTTGAAAGTCCCAGCAGCTTCATCACAAGTTTGTGCAGAAACAAAAATGGGAGTGAAGCTTATGAGTATGAAACAGAGGATTGAAACAGAGCTCTGCTTTCCCATTTTTTCTTTCTTTAAATAATAATAATTCAGAGCGTTTGTGTGTTTTGGAATGCGTGCATCTTATCAGTTTGTCCTGAACTTTGAATATTACACCTTACTGACAACGCGCTATACTACTTATTTTTCTTTCTGTTAGTAAAATACAACACGCAGGACTACAAAATTGACTACTTCTGTCGGTGACTTGTCCCACTAATTACATCACTGTTTAGAGTGAATTACGTCAAAAGTTAGCAAGACTAACACTTAACATATATTATTAGATGTGGAAACCCTTTTCTTAAATAACATCTAATCTTCTATTCGTCAAAAAGTGACAACTTTGAATTGATTGGAACAAAATTGTCACAACTCTGAAGTTTTTGTGGGAGACTTTTCAAAACATGATATATTTGAGTTAAAACGAAACTCGAATACCTAAAAATAAAAATAAAAATAAAAATATTTTTGTTTAATAATAAATAGTTATGGTAAATTTGTGAAGTAAATAACAGATTAATCATAAGAAATTAATTTACAAATCATATTACAAGATGCAATCGAACAAAAATAATATAATCACTAATAACATTATAAAAACTAAATAGTAATAATTTTTAAAAAATAGTCTGGATGATATTATTTATTTAACAAATGTTTAATTAATTTGGATTGGTATATGTGTTATTTGTAAAGTTTCCTTTTTAACAAAATTTTACTCTCAAGTTGACTAATCTTTTCTCTCCAAATTTTAATATTGAGTTTTTTTGCTGAATCAGTCAATTCCAAACTATTTCAAATGTGGTAATAAAAATGGGGGTTGGGGCTGAAAAAATTATCCGTAAATTTGATTTAATTCGTTATTTGTTTCGATTCGAACCAAAAATCTGGATATCCGTAACTCTAGAAATCAAAACAAATACTAATATGAAATATATGTATGAGACAAAGTAAATCACAAAGACTAAAAATTTTAGGAACAAATTTTTGATCCGATCCATTATATGTAGATATATGCATTTTTACAGAATTATATATGCAAATTATATTTTATGTAATAATTTTATTTATTAAATTAATTATTTTAGTTATTAAATTTTTAAGTAAATATTATTTTAAACATTTTATTATGTAATAATTATTAATTATAAAGCAGAGCGGATAATCCACGAATAATTTAAATAGTCCCGGATATTCAAACTAACGAATACTTAAAATCGTACTAAGCGAGGCGGATAGAAAATTCAAGTATTGTACGGGACGAAGCAGACGGATAAGTGAGATTTTTCCGGATATCCGCTCCGTGCCCATGCAGCCTTTGTGGAAACTAGAAACAACGTAAACCAACAGATCATCTTCACTATTCAACGAGGATTAACCTCAGTAATTGTTGCTTCATCCACTGAACAAGTAAAAGACTTGCTGCTCGATTGGTTCGGCTCCAATCCCTGGGATGAAGAAGTCGTTCCTGATCTGTTCCCAAAAAAAAATCCCGGTGGCAGAGGTACAGGCAGAGTAATGGAGCTGGTTGTGAGCATTTGGTGAATCGTTGACATTGTTGGACGATCTGCAGGATTTTCTTGAACGCACAACAGTCCAATATGGATGTATCTAACAACTTCATCGATGTTACAGTCTTCTTTAATACCAGGATCAATGAGATCAGGCAATGATTTGTCCTCCCAGAGTCTCCAAACCTGTAGATGTTACATAATATGTATTCAGAACTATGATCATTATATAAAATAATTAATCAAAGTTTGAGACTATGTTAGATTCTAATTGCTCACATAAGTGACTAAGTTGTTAACTAAACCATCTATTTGGTAGAAGCTGCTATTCTTTTTGCCACTAATGATTTCAAGAATCAGTACTCCGAAGCTATACACATCTGACTTCATCGAGAACTGTCCATGTGTCACATACTCAGGTGGCATGTAACCGCTGCAAATAAATACATGTTAAATTAGCTGCAACAAAGTTTGTTTATCAAACTCCATTAGTTGCATAGAAGTATATACTCACAAGGTTCCAACTACTCTTGAGGTGTTGTCTACAGTTTGGTCCATTCCAAAGATCCTTGCCATTCCGAAATCAGCAATTTTTGGATTCATATCCGCATCTAACAAAATGTTGCTAGCTTTGAGGTCGCGGTGTATGATCTTGAGCCGTGAATCTTGATGAAGATATAAAATCCCTCGACTGATCCCACCGATGATGTTGTGTCGCGTTGTCCAGTCTAACAGAATTCTCTTACTAGCATCTGAATATTCATGCATAATCACAATTGGTTATGTAAAATAAGAAGAAACAAAAATAAATAAAACTATATCGTAAGAGTTAAAATTCAGAAAACAACTGACCAACGAGGAAATAATCAAGGCTTTTGTTGGGGACAAACTCATAGACGAGTAACTTTTCTTCTCCTTGAAGTGAAAAGCCAAGAAGTCTAACAAGATTCCTATGTTGAAGCTTTGCAACAACAACAACCTCATTCTTGAACTCTCCTTCACCTTGTCCTGATGTCTTTGACAGTCTCTTTACTGCAACTTCAGTTCCATTCATGAGAATGCCCTTTATAAATGAGGCATCATCATTTTCTACTTCTCCTCACGAAAGAAGCAATCTAAGTGGGGATATAGCGTATCTATACCTTGTAAACCTCACCAAATCCACCTGCACCAAGCTTGTTGGCCTCAGAAAAATTGCTCGTCGCAGCTTCAATTGTCTTGAATTCAAATTGAACAGATTCCGCTTCATTTAAGGCCAGCATTAAGCTCGTTAAAAATGTTCATATTGAACATAACCAATATTATCAGAATCTTAATATTACAATACCAATCAAGGCAACTCACTTGGAAGTTGCATGTCTTGGTTTCTATTTTTCCTCTTGAGCATAACAAAGCCTAAAGAAATCAGTATTATGGTAACGACAATAACTACCACTATACCCGCGATTATTCCTCCCGAGACCTTTTTATCTGCATAAAACGGTTCTGTTAGAACCACCAATTCACACAAAAAAATAACTACAAGAAAAAAAAAAACAAAAACTGAGCTGGACTTGTTGTTAAAGTTACTTGCCTTTCTTGGCTATATTGGTCAGATTAGCTACAGAAGGACTCTTTGGAGGCGGCAGTGAAAGCGGAGGTGGATCATTAATATTATCAAAAGCACCAGAGAAATTATACAACTCCCACCGGAAAAAGCAACTTGGCCGCAATATAATGGTGCCTCTCTTCCCATGAAATAATTTCTTATAGTAATCAGCACTTGTCTCTAGACAAAGAATACAATCCTTTGAAGAAATATCTGGAGTGCATTGCATCAGCATCAATAAGTTCCCGTAAACCGGTACTGGAGCTACATCCTTTGCATAGTATTTACCAGACAATGATAAAGAAGAAGTAGACGAATTGTTTCTCACCGAGGAAGAAACTCTTGTGATCATACGAAGCATTAATCCATCCCACACACTATCAAACTCCTTCTGGTTTCCTACGTCCATTACATTATGAAAAGGTGTATTCGGCTCCAAGGCGAGGACCCCATAGAGGGACTTGCTAGAGTAGCGAACAAGGCAAATGAACTCGTCACCTGACCATACGAAAGCATCTTTTTGGTTCAGACATGTATTTAGTATTCTATCTGAGGCTTCTTGGATACAGTAGGAGCAAGCTTGTGGTTCAGCACCTGGAGCGCACATCCCCAAGGCGTAAACTCTGTCCAGACCCACCCCGATGGAGCCGTTGAAGTAGCCGGCGTGAGCCGTGACGTTAAAAGCAAGAGTAGAGTTGATGAGAAGGCGGTTGTTCTCATATGGACTATTGGGTTTGAAAGTCCCAGCAGCTTCATCACAAGTTTGTGCAGAAACAAAAATGGGACTGAAGCTTATGAGTAAGAAGCAGAGGATTGATACAGAGATCTTCTTTCCCATTTTTTTTTCTTGATTTGATTATTTAGATAGTGTATGTGTGTTAAAATATGTGGTTCTTATCAAAGCTTTATCAGATGTTTGTATTAGTCTTCCTTGAATGGCACATGCACATTAATGAGAAATTGACAACTTTGAATTATTGTGGGAGACTTTTGGAGTTTTTTTAAGTCAACTTTGATTGTAGGTGAGGGAAATTAATGTGAATAACATGCAGTTGAGCCTTTGACCAAAAAAAATATACAGTTGAGCCTAAATTAATACTACTAAAACATAACTGGACATTACCTTTTACCTCTTAAATTCGTTACCAATGACACTTTCCTTTAGGGCTCATCAGTTGCTTATCACTCAAGAAACAATATCAAGTTTTGAATGAATCGGCTGAACCACTCTTGGAAGCAGATGATGGATGATAAGGGACTCTTATCCTTATTTTTCTCTATACTTGTACCAAATTTGGATTTTTATGGCAGACTTGGATGGATCAACCTTTTATTATGGTTTTGGCCTTTTGGGGTTATGAAAGAAGATAGGTTTTAATCATTAGCCTCAAATTCAACCAGTACTAACACTCGTGATTGATGTATCATCGACAGAACAAGCAAAAGGCACGATAAAAAAAAAAAAAACATATAAGTTATTTTTCATAGTCTGCTACAAAGATACGATAGCATTTTATTGAGAAAACGCTATTATTGGTTCAGCGTCATTTTCCAAGGATATGATTTCAACAATAGAAAGCGTTCCAGGTTTTGTTATAACAGCTCTCCCAATACTTGATTTCTCCCTTACACACATGTTCCCGATAATAGCCGGTTCAGTGGAAAGGTTTTTTTTTTTTTAATTTAGGACATATATGTTAGATTAAAATAGTAGTGGGATGAAATTGTAATTTCTTAAAACTTGAGAGAACAGATGCAATCTTTTTCTACCACATCGAGTTAGCCCCCGGAATTAACTATTGGGAAAATGGACGCCGGAGCTGAAATTGAAGTGGATCCACCGGTGGATGGAGATTCTTCGGCGGCGGAATCTGGGCCGAATCAAGGGGAGATTCTGAGAACACTTGCTACGGTGGAGAAGGATTCGAAGGCAATCGCGGAGAGCTTCTCGTCTCTCTTCGTTTCCCTCCGATCAACTCTCTCCGAGGTTAGAATAAAGAACCAGTTTTTAGGTTCTGGGTTATAGTTAATTAGTCAATCCCTTGTTTGTGTTCATCTTTTGAGCTCTGTAATCTTTTGATTATTGAGATGGTTCGTCAAACGATAAAAACATTGCAAAGTTTGATGCTTTTTGATCTCTTTTGTGATCATAAAGACTGTTTGCTTTAAAGTTGTTAGTCTGTGTAGATAGCTAATGAGGGTTCCTCCTTGATGGTGTGATAGGCTACTGGAAGCTCAGTTGATCACATGAGTTGCTTTGGAGATGCTGCTGGACGGCTTCAGGAAACCGGTATGATTAGATAGAAAACTAACTGTTTTCGTATGAATGAAAACAATCAACTATGAATTGAACTGCTTTTTCTTTTGTTTTATATGAATTTTGCAGCTCTAGATGCATCCACTAAAGGGAACCGGTACATCAACTCCTGCCTCAGGTACTTTCATAATGATCTCGATGTTTGTCTTTTCTGATCATAGAGAACACCGAGAGTATGTTTCCGAATATTATTGTTCTTCTTCGGTTCGAATGTGCAGATTAAACGAGGAAATTAAAGGCGTTGAGACTCTGGCGGCTCGGTTGTATCCTTTATATGGTTCTTTGCGTGTCAACCATGTGGTTTGAGTGTTGTTGTACACAGAGAGACAAAGAGCTTACTATCAAAGCTTTTTCTTAATTGTGGTTTTAGTTGGAATCTGTTGGTACAATCCTTGATAAATCAAAATCTGCAGAAAGCATCTGCGGAGAAATGTGGATGTTCTTGACACGGCTGTGAACAAGCTTCTCCGTCCTCCATGACAAGTCATCATCAGCTTTTCACGAACTTGGATCACTTATTCTCCTACATAGAGATTTTGATTATAACTGCTGTTTTTCTTTTTTTGTGACAAAAAAATTTTATGTGGTGAAACGTTTTTTTTTTTTGGGGTTTCTTCCAAGTAATAAATTTCTATACGATCCCTTTATTTGAACTAGAGTATAGTGTTTACGTATTTTGGTTATTCGTTTTTGCAAATAAGTTAAGAAATTATTGTGTTTAATATGAATATGATTTACTTTATTTATTATATGTTTTATTTTCAATGATATTATTTTTTTATTAAGTATATTATTGTAATTAACTATTCTAATAATTAATATGAAAAGAACATGTAGTAAATTGACTTTTCTTAAAAAAATGTTTTAGGAAAACACGTTACAACTCTATAAGGCGTGAGGTAAAAGGCATCCTCTACAACTCTGAAACTTCAAAACCCTAGAAATCACGTTACAACTCTATAAATAAGAATCTCTCTGTGCCGACCCGCATAACTTATTGAATCTTACCTTCTTCAGATTGATTTGGTTCGTGATATTTGCATCGATTATAGACTATTTCCTGCTGAGTATGTGTTCCACTCCTCGCCTATAAACTTTTTTTGATAGTATGAATTGTGCTTCGTGAATTGATTATAGCTCTGTGTTTTGTCCAAGTTTCAACTTCTTCCTCCTTAAATTGATGCCGTTCTTACAGGTCTAAGTAACAGTTTGCTGGTTAAACCCTTTAGTCTGAATCATGGCGATTTTTTTCAATCCGGAGAACGCACTAAAGCGTGCAGAAGGTAAGTTATACGTTGTTGCCTTTTACCTCACGTCTTATGATTTTTATTTAATCTTTGTTTAACCATGAAGTTTACTTTCGGCTGTACGAATTGAAATTGTGATGCGCCATTGCAGAACTTATAAACGTTGGGCAGAAACAAGATGCTCTCCAGGTGCTTCACGATCTCATTACCTCAAGGGGCTTCAGATCTTGGCAGAAACCACACGAGAAGATTATGTTTAGATACGTAAGGCTTTGCGTTGACTTGAAGATGGGCAAGTTTGCTAAAGATGGATTGATCCAGTACCGTAATTCTTGTCAGCAAGTGAACATGACTTCCTTTGAAGAAGTAACCAATCAACTTGTACGTCTTGCTACTGAGAAAGCTGAGAAGGCCCTTGATGAGAAGGCTCTTGATGTAGATGATTTTGAGGTTACACCGTGGTTCAAGTTTTTGTGGGAGACATACAGAACGGTTCTTGAGATATTGAGAAACAACTCAAAGTTGCAAGCCTTGTATGCGGTTAGTTAGTTCTCCTTCACCATTACGTTTCTATCAGCTATTCTTATTTGACTAAGTCATTGTTGATTTTATTGTTTCTTGTAGATTACGGCACATAAAGCCTTCCAGTTTTGCAAGAAGTATAAAAGACCAACAGAGTTTCGTAGGCTTTGCGAAACTATAAGAAACAATTTGGAGAACCTTGACAAATACAGAGACCAGAGGGACCGTCCTGACTTGACAGAGCCTGAGACTTTGCAACTTTACCTAGACACAAGATTTGAGCAGTTAAAAGTTGCTACTGAGCTTGGACTTTGGCAGGTATGTTCGTGTCCTTGTGTAGTTGAGAGTATATAATCATTTATTCATGTACTTTTCTTTTGCAGGAAGCTTTTCGCTCTGTTGAAGATATATATGGATTGATGTGCATGGTCAAGAAAACTCCCAAGTCATCTTTATTGGTGGTTTATTATTCCAAATTGACTGAGATCTTCTGGACTTCTTCTAGCCATCTTTACCATGCTTATGCTTGGTTGAAGCTGTTTAGCTTGCATAAGAGTTTCAATAAGAACTTAAGACAGAAGGATCTGCAGTTACTAGCTTCATCTGTTGTCTTGGCGGCACTCTCTGTTCCACCGTTTGGTCAGGCTCATGGTGCTTCCCTTTCGGAGTTTGAAACTGAGAAAGAACGCAATTTGAGGATGGCTAACCTCATAGGCTTCAATCTTGAACCTAAATTCGAAAACAGTGAAATGGTAACATAAATTATCTTTGTTATGCTGTTATCATGTTACATTCTTTGTCTTGCTTACTCTAATTCCATCTGTTTCATTTATTTCCAGCTTTCCAGGGAATCACTTTTGTCAGAGCTGGTGAGCATCTCTAAATGGAATTGTTTCTTTTGTGGCATTTTTATTTTATTGTGGTGTTTTGGTATGATTTATCTCTCAATTAGGTTTCAAGTGGTGTTTTAAGCTGTGCAACACAGGAGGTCAAAGATCTTTACCAGCAGCTAGAGCATGAGTTTCACCCACTTGATCTCGGTTCCAACACTAAGCCTTTGCTGGATAGAATCTCCAGACTAGGTGGACAGCTTCCTTCTTTACCAGAAGTACAACTCTCCCAATATGTTCCCTCTTTGAAGAAGCTTGCTACTCTGAGGCTACTTCAACATGTAAGTTGCACTCATGTTTTTTGACCTAGTGTGTATAATTATATCTCCATCTTACCACAAAACTAATGTTACAATATTTTTCAGGTGTCTAAGATGTATCAGACGATAAGAATTGAGTTTCTAGCTCAGTTGGTCCCTTTCTTGGACTTCTCAGACGTTGAGAAGATATCAGTTGAAGCTGTGAAACACAATTTTGTGGCCATGAAAGTTGATCATGTGAAGGGTTTTGTAACTTTTGGAAATCTGGTTAGCCTATTCTGTATTTGAGATTGTTTTACTATAACTTTTTGATAGTTTTTATTGATGTTATTATGTTTCATGTTTCAGGGTATTGAGTCTGATGGGTTGAGAGATCCTCTGACTATTTTTGCTGAGACTATGAACAAAGTAAAAGCCATGTTATTCCCTGCTTCATGTAAGCGTGGTGACATAGCAGCAAACCTAGGGGAGACTGTTGAAAAGGAGCATAAGAGATTGCTTGCTAGGCAATCAATCATAGAAAAGAGGAAGGAGGAACAAGAGCGTCTGCAACTAGAGATGGTATGTTTCTTACATGTGTTAAAGAGTCATTCATATACTTCATTCTAGTTGGATCACCTTGAGACAAAGTCTCACTGTTCTGTTTTTTGTTTCAAGGAACATGAAGAGGAGCAGAGAAAGCTTAAGCTTAGGATGCAAACCGTAGAGGCGGAAAAGAAGAGACTTGTGACAGAGGTTGAGGAGAGGAGGAGACAAAGAATCCTTAGGGAGATTGAGGAGAGGGAGCTTGAGGAAGCTCAGTCTTTGCTAAAGAACACTGAGAGACACCAGATGAAGGTAGAAGAAATGGAGAGGAAGCTCCTTAAACTTGCCAAAACCATGGATTACCTGGAACGAGCAAAGAGAGAAGATTCTATCCCTTTGATTGAAGCTGCATATCAGCAAAGACTCGTAGAGGAAATAGAATCTCATGAGCAGGAACAAAAGGTGACCATTTTCTTAACAGTGGTTTCTGAGTTGAGGCATACAAGGTCCTTATAGTCTCTTCTGTTTTGTGTAGCGTGAGGTCGAGCTCAGCAGGGAACGTCATGAGACTGACCTGAAGGAGAAACACAGGGTGGCTAGAATGTTAAGTTCAGAATCTTTTGTTGAGAACATGGTCAGTGATCATGTCTTGATTATATGCTAATATCATGTTTTGTTCTTATTGTCAAGCAAATCTAATCAAAATCTTATATTTCCAGGTAATATTCCAAAATAGAGTGATTAGGCTTCGAGAAGCTGAGTTTGAGAGACAAAAGAGAGAGAAAGAGGAGCATATTCAAGCCAGGAAACAAGAGAGGGATGTTAAAAGAAAGCGGATATATTATTTGAAATGTGAAGAGGAAAGAATAAGAAAGCTTCAGGAAGAAGAGGAAGCTCGTAAGCAGAGAGGTAAGCAAGCTCTGCTTTCATGAATATGCAATGACATTTGATGCGTATATCTGAGAAGTGACACTAAAGTTTTCTTCAGATGCTGCAGGTCCTTCACAGTCGTCTACAAAATACATTCCTAAGTTCAGGCTTAGCCAAGCCACTGAAGTGTCAGGCTCCTCAGATGACCAGTGGGGAAGCAGAAGACCACAACGTAGTGGCAGGGAAAATGCTGCACCTCTGGTCGAAGGAGACCAATGTGGCAATGGAGGTGAGCGACCTGGTGGTAATTCTTGGCGCAGTGAAGAAGGTAGATATGCATTTAGAAGTAGCGGCCCAAGGTCTGCCTTCTCATCAAGAACCTCTCAACGCTGATGCCTTTTGTACTGGAATTTTGGTCAGTTCCCATATTTAGTGAAGAAATAATTTAAATCTAGTTTAAGACTCGTTTTGTTTGCTCCATCTTGAGCTTCCTTGTTCGGTAGTTTATAGACTTTTCAGTTGATTTTTTATTAGTATTTAAGCTACTACGTAAGAATACCTTTTGCATTAAACAGCATTTAGTTTCTAATCTTCTCCAACTTTCATGTTCTCACTTGTGACGAATAGAAAAAAAAAAGAGTTTCAGGCAAAGTTGCTAAAGCGAGTCCAAGAGAAGATATAAAAGTATACCTTAAAACCTAAGGAAGAAAGTTGTGTTTAGTGTTGTTCAAGTCCTTTCTGGACGCAGTCACTTATGGGCCACACTTATGCTTCTTTGTTCACCACTTAAGCTGAATCTAACTTGACTACTACCAGTCACACTTTGAATAGACATGTTAAAATAACCTCTAAAACATTACTTTAGATGGTTATAGAAAGACTCAGAAAGTGGTTTTCTACACAAAAGATTAGAAAAATCCAAAAGTAGCTTTGGATTCCACTAGCTATTATTTTGATATTGCATGACACTCACAAGTCACGACAACTGTAAGGTCTTTCCCCTTTCTTAACCAGGAACCGGTTTAGCGATCTCTAAACCGGGATACTAGTTTGTTTTCTTTCTCATGGATCATCTGGTTGAGGCAGCTTTAGTCCAGCAAAGTCTTTGACAGTGTAACCAATCCTCTCAAACTTCCCTACTTCATTACTCTGTCTGAACTTCAAATACTCCGAACACTTGAACGACTTGTATCTCCTGAAATTTCCCTCCCCAACGATTTCTTGCGGCGCAAGTATCACTTTCTCATCCTCAAAACAGAGAAAAAACGCCAGAGAGACTCTGTTCGCCAGCTTTCTCAATACAACTCGATGTTCGGACGATCTCAGCCGTCCGTTACTCCAAGCCTGCATAAGATCTCCAATGTTAACAACAAGCTGATCCTCGCACGGATTTATATCAATCCATTTCCCTTCCTTTGACCTCATCTGAAGTCCACCAACTGAATCTTGATACACTATTGTTATGCAGCTCATATCCGTGTGCATCCCAAGACCTTCAACGAGCTCTTCTTGCTTTTCTACGTCTTGTGGAGGCGTGTAGTTCACTAGTCTTAAGTATCCATGACAATTGCTAAACTCGTTTTGGTAGAATCTCTTCCCGGTTTCCTCTCCTAAGGTCATCATCAAGAGTATCTCCACGAGTCTTTTGGACAATTCTGCCATTTTATCGCCATATTCTTGTAGTGTTTCTCTGAACAACAACACATAAGTAAGAGGGCTAACAAGTTATGACAAAAAAAAAAAACATAAAATTTGTCTAGTACTGACAACCTTAACTCTGGTTTATCATGATCTTGAAACAAAACATCAGCAGAAGCTTTAGCGGAACCGGAGAAATCGGGTCCAGAGACAACGAGGCTTTCAAAATAAGGAGAGGCGATGTACCGAGGGGTATAAGAAAAGGGACCAAGCTTGAGCTTTGAGTCAAGAGGAACACTGAAAACATGTCTGGACAAGGAATAGATTCTGCTGAACATCTCTTTAGAGATTCCATGATTGGTGACATAGAAGAATCCCCACTCTTTGCAGGCCTGAGAAAGAGAAGACAGAACAGAGGAATGAATCGGCTGTGTTAAGTCTAACACAGGAAGCTGCAGAGAGCTATGGAGTTCAGACATGATATTCTATATTTAGTTGTCTTTTTAAGAGTTTAGGGGTAAAGGAGTAGGGGTAAGCTATGCTATGCATAGGGGTATATAAACTAATGACATGATAAAAAGAGGCTTTTTAGATATAATCTACCAGAGGAAAATGCTTAACAGTGAAATCCCCATCTGGTTAAGTAATTAAGTATTGGTATTAGAAAATAGAAAGGATGATAGTTTACAATAATTTTGATTCTGACATTTTAAACTTTGGGTATAGTTTCATTATTTTCAGCCTTTTGAAGTCAGAAACATTTAAGCTATTTTGCTGAAAATTGTGAAGATCATATATTCTCAATGTATGTAAAACGGGTGCATAGATTCATGAAAAAAATAGTTATTCATAAAAGCATGTAAGTTCTGCATTAAAACAAAAAAATGAATCAAAAGGCCTTAGTTTATAACATACAACTTACATTAAGTGGTGTTCAAATTTTCATGGAATAAAACCAATTAAATCTGAGTGCATTAACGAAGTTTATTAGTATGAATATTTACACAATCCCTTGCAATATAATCAATAGAATTATTCCCAATTAAACACACACCAAAACATTCTTGAAATTCTGTTAAATCTCATAAAAGAAGTTCCAGGATATCGATTTTATTTTCTTATATACTTCACTGAAGAAACAGAGGATATTCAGAAAGAAGAGATCTTAAACACATCCTCCTGGCCCTCTATAGAAGAGAGAGTTGAACCAAACTCTAGCATGACCTTGGCACTGAAAATATGATATCATTATTACAGACCACTTCAAAACCATTCACATAGGCTGCCTTTATGTAACCTTCATCCGGGAAATGCCCACTTCCCATGCTTGGACTCTTCTCATTCACTGGACTGTATGCTTCTCCTCCATATGAAACAAAACCTGCTCCATGGCCTAAGCCTGCTTTTGTGAACAATGAGTTTGGCCAGTATCCAACCATTTCTTTGTGCACCAATTACCACCAATGTCCTGTGACACCATCCTGATTAAACATGCACTGTCACATATACTTTTACCATAGATAACCATTCATATGAGACTTCTACTTTCACATCAGTAGGAATAAGGATGCCGAGTGGGATTGTTACCTTATAGATGAGAATCCCTACTTCACTTTGGTGGCCATCGTAAACAGAAACTGGTCCAAGAAGGATGCCGAGTGGGACTCTTTTGCTCACTTGCACAAAACCAGAACATAGTGTGTTATAGCAACCTGTCTTGATAAATCCATCTGCCTGTTTTGAATCAAAGTATACAAGACATACCATGAGAATGAAAGAAAAATCAAGATATTATTCTTAAACCTCTTAAGAGTTTATGAGAACATACAGTCCAATAGGTGTATAAGCGACTGTGATACCATTGGTACACCTGAGGGACATTTTGATATAAGAACTTATGTAATTTGATGGGTGCAATATCAGAAAAATCAAAGCAAAAAACAAGATCCTTCCTGACTTACTATCCATCCAGCTCTAAAACTAGACAAGGAATATTTCTTTAAGTAGTCTTTCCAAGAAGATATAATGAAGCAAATCAACTGTATATGTGGTGTCTCAGTACTCAGAATCAACTAATTAATACCAATAAATAATCAATTAACAGTGACTGGCAAATGGTATTCATGGAAATTCAAGGATATTAAAGTATCTCAAAAGAGGAAGGAAGCAAAGCCATTATATAAAGATATCCCATATCTGAAACCATAATAAATAAATAATTAAAAATCTAAAAACCATTAATTTTTTTTTGTCAACATCTAAAAACCATTAATAAAAGGATAAAATTATCCCAATATCAAAAAGAGACACTGAATAAAAATAGAGCTCTCTGTTTTCTTAATGTAACAAGCAACCATTTAATTCTTGTATAGTTGAAATTGTCTTTCTTTTTGCCTATGTTTACAAACACTAAGGGGTGTTAGTCAGAGTTAGATTTATATAGAGTTTGTTGATTATAAAAGTATAGGTTTGTCGAATTTAGAAAGAGTTGAAAAGAATTTTGTAAATCGTGAAAATCTATGAAAATAAATACCTATAATGATTTTAAGAATATAAGGGATATATGTAATATTCTCTTGTTATATGAATTAAATAGTTAATAATGCAACTTTCAATAACACTACCTTTAGATTTATAAAAAAGAAATTTAGAGATCCTCCTATAACTTATCTAAATTCTTAAGACCTTGAGACTCTTCAGATAATAATTGTCCTGTGCAACCTCCAGGACCTCCATAGAAAACAGCTCTTATCCAAGGATCATCATCATCATGAATAAACTTGGCCTTATAACAATTTGGACTGCTCTTATGTGTCTTTATAGTATAGATCTGTGGAATCAAGGCTTCTCCCTTTCCATCAATGATTTCAATACCGTTTATAAATGCTGCTTTTCCGAAACCTTCATTTGGGAAATGCCCACTTCCCATAAATGGACTCTTCTTTGTAAGTGGACTGTACACTTGACCTCCCCACGATGCCTTATCTGTTCCTTTAGCTAAGCCTGAAGCTATGAATAATGACTTTGGCCAATACCCAACGTTCACACCACCAAATATAAACCACCAATCTCCTGTAGCACGATCCTGTTCCAGATTTTTAAAAAGATGAATATTCAAAAGACTTAAGAGAATGGATCACTAGAGACTATGGAGCTTTTTCTACCTGATGCAAGCTTAATTCCATCTGGTACTGTGTACCATTATAAATTGAAACTGGTTTAAGAAGGACACCAAGTGGTATCCTCTTACTGACTTGCACAAATCCTGGACATCTTATGTCGTAGCAGCCGGTCTTTTGATATCCATCCGCCTGTTTCAACCAACCACCAAATACAAAGAACTAAGACACCAGGAAGTTGTTAAAATATTAGCCTAACACTTTGAAGAGTTTCTCAAAAACTTACAGTCCAGTAGGTATACAAGTGAACGTGATCTTGGTACAGCAATGGATTGACCTGTAGTATTCAAAACATTTTTGGCTCAAACTTTACATTAGTCTACCTTTTGGTAAGATAAAAAAAAACTAGTATCGAACAAACAAGACACTAGACTTACCATCCACCCAACTGAAATGCTGGCGAGATTTTCAATAGGACCTCCAGCAATAGCCATGGTTGCAAGACTAACTTGATCTTGTGACACTTGTAGATCCCATAGGTTGATGTTTCCTTTTACCCCAGAAACAGTGCTATATTTATAATCAACTGTTGCAAACTAATAAACCATATAGAACAAAGACACTAAGAAAACAGAAGCAGAGAAATGGTCGTTGTGACTGCATAGTAAAGTTCTTACATGATGTCCAGTTAAATCAATGTTATTTCCCTCTGTATGACCATGTCTATAGCTATTGAATCCAATTGATTTCAGATGCTGCACATTTAACAGATCTTGCATTGTAGTCCTTTTAACAATTACTGTTCCATCTGGACAACTTATTCCCCGGGGCAGAAGCTGCAGGGGATCAACTTTCTGTGAAATGTTTTTGCTTGTGATCCATTTAGGTACACTTGTAGGCTTCATCTGCATATACATCAATCCGTTCACAAATTCAATCTGCATATAAAGATTTAAAGAAGAGAAAACTCTTTAGTTAGCAAAAACCTGAATATTGTGGTCTTTGAGCAGATGATGATCAAAGGCTAGTTGCTTGTGAATGTCGATACAATCATATATTTCGCCCTGTTCAGTCTGCTCCAAATGAAAAAGGTGTATATAAAGTTAATGTACACAAATAAGATCGTGTCATGTTTCTTCAGCGTAATGGCGAGTATGTATGAAGAAGGCAACCTTGAAACTCTTGATTGCTGATTTGTTGATAGCTTTGAGTTGCCTCTCAAGTTCTTTTTGCTCTTCCTCTGATGGAATTGCTCGTCGATCTTTAGCTGCTTCGGCGAGTAATATAAGAGTGATTGTTAGCATAAGTTGTAACACAAAGTTGTTGAACGTAGCCATTGATTCTCCAAATGAGGATCTTATCTTTTCTTCTGCAAACAATGATGCTCCTTATATAATATGTATTGTATCAAAAGAATCCTTTATAAGAGCAACTTAATTACAATTAAAAATGGGGATTACAACTCCATGGAAGAAAAAAAGTCAATAACGGTCACAGAAAGTTATGAAATTTATTGCTATCTTGGACTTAAGTGATATAAATGGTCACAGAATCTCTTAAAGTTAAAAGGAAAAAAAAGGATCTGAAATTTAATTCTGTATATATTAATACCCAGAATTAGCTAATGCCAATCCATACACAAAATTAAATCTTGTAAGAATTTCTGCTTGCGTCTTAAAGTACGGAACTTGTTGTATAGATTAGTAACCTTAACAGAATGGTTACTGAAGAGAGGACAATCAAAGGCTAGCTAGTGCTCAAATAGTAAGCAGAAGGGGCTTATTGGAGGAAATCATGACAACTAATAATGCCAAAAAGTTTACCAAAGGACAATAATAAATATAAGGTCACAATAATTTTGAGATCTTCACTCTTCCTAAAAGGGACAATCTTTTGTGATACAAACTCGACATAAACCGAAGATGGGTCTAAAAGAAGGAAATTACATAGTTAATAGAGTCTAGAAGCATAAGGATGTAAAGACATGTTAACGAACTGTGCATCCTGCAGGTCCTCCATAGAATATAGCTCTAGACCAATACGCACCACGACGTGATATCGTTTTGACGTTATAACAAGTTGGACTGCTTGCGTATACTACTAAATCTTTTGCTGGTGGGATTATAAGTTTCCTAACATGATCGATCACTCTAAGACCATTGATATAAGCTGCTTTTCCAAAATCATCTTGTGGGACAAATCCACTTCCCATGATTGGGCTTATCCTGTCTTTACCTGCACTGAAAACTTCTCCTCCCCACCAAACATTATCTGCACCCTCTGCTAAACCACTATAACTGAACAATGGATTTGGCCAGTACCCAACTGGCTCGCCCTTTAGCACATACCACCAATCTTTTGTCAGAGCATCCTACTCGAATCAAAATCAGTAAGTCTAACTATAGCTGGCTATTCGAATTATAGTTTGTTTTAAACGAAATTGAAACCAAATAAAAACATTTGTAATTCTTTTGGGTTTGGGTCGATTTAGTGCAATTTTATCTGATGAAGCCAACTCAAACTTATGATTTTTAGTTTATTCTATTTGGTTACACTAAACTAATTTTGTACATTTTAATTTTGTTGGGATTTGGGAAAACAATACTCATCGATCTATTGAGAAATTTTTACTTCATGTTTTTGGTGAAAAATATCGAACCGTCATATCTAACTTCGACTTCCGATATGGGAAAATTCGAGAACATTGGTGATATATACCTGATATATGCTGATTTCTAGATGATATTGTTTACCACCATATCTGGAAACTGGTCTGACAACAGTTCCTAGTGAGAACTTGCGGCTCACTTGTACGAACCCGGGACATAATGTATTGTAGCAACCTTTCTTGTTTGTCTGTTTTGGATAAAAAGAAAGGACTGATTTTACCAGTGTAGTTGGAGCATATGATGAAGTCAAAACTTGTAATATTTTTGAGAAACTTACACTCCAGGCTATAAATAAGCTACTATGATTCTTGTTCAGTTTCGGGGACACCTGGGAGATATTTCTTTTGATATCAATCTTATGGTTTTTATATTATTATGAAATTTTAAGTAAAGTTAGGATTTGGACTTACTATCCATCCAGAAGAGATGCTCTCAAAGTCTTCTTTAAGGCCGCCTTGGACATATATACTTGAAAGACTATATTGATCAGGCTCGACTTGCGGATCCCATACATTAATGTTTCCCATTCCACCAAAATTGAGTGCATAGTACTGAGCAACGGCAGTCTAATATATTATTAAAAGAAAAGGAAAAAAATTTGTAAGCACACGTTAGGGACCCTCCTCAATTTTTTTTTTTTGTGCACAGGAGGCCTCAGCTATGCGAACAAGAAATGATACTTACATAATGACCAGGTGGATCATCGTTCCTGTCCTTCGAAGTTGGTTTGAATCCTAAGGATTCTAAACGTTGGAATTGTATAAGATCTTCAAGTGTAGTTCTTTTAATAATCACAGTTCCAGGTGGACAAATTATGTCCTCTTCTTGTCGAAATGGAAGAGAAGTTGATTGTTGAGAAGTATCGTTATCTCTTGTCCATTTAGGTATAGTTGTAGGCTTTAACTGCATATATGATATTTGAATCCATTAGAAGAAAAAAAAATCTGTAATAGTCATAACTTGTGTTTTGTAGAATAAAACCTGAATAGAATGGTTCTTGAGCAAAGGATGATCAAAGGCTAGCTGCTTATGAATGTCGATGCAGTCCAGTATATAACCATGCTTGCTCTGTCGAAATATAAAAGGCAAAGAAAAAGGTGATGTGCTCTGAGATGACTTTGATTGTTGCACTCTAAAAGACACATGGTTGGTCCTAATATAACCGAGACCCAAAGTAACGTTAAAAGCTATAGCGATTCAGTTTTTTTCGTATACAAAATCCAAATATCTTTGGTTCTATTCAATTAGTATAGCTTTTTAAATAGGTCTACAACATCAAATTTGCTTAGTTAAAGTAGTATTGTCGAAATATTATTTTTGTCCTAAAATGCAATAATTGAGCTAATTCCTTAAATGTCTTACATATATGTTTCCTATGATTCTTATATTTGTCATTCCCTAAATCTGCTTTTAGACACTGATTGTAACAGTGACTTGTATTACACATCGGATCAATACATAGAAAAATAACATATATTTCATGTTCAACGTTTTTTGGTAATTTTTAGGAAACGTTTCAGAAGTTTAAGAAAACAAAGGCTAAGTTTACTTGGAAACTTTTTATTGCAGGTTTATTGATATGGTTGAGTAGTTTCTCCAACTCTCTTTTCTTCCCTTCAGGAGGTATTGTTTTTCGACTCTCTGTAACTAAACTGATGAGACTTGTGGTTGACAAAATCAGCAGAATAAACTTACGAAATGACCTCATTGAAAATCAATTATTTTAAAATGTTTTTACAAACAATAAATGAAGAAGCAGAGCAACTATGGTATGGTTTTTATGCTTGATACACTACTCTGAAACTATTAATTGGATAAAAAATTAAAAAGTAACTAAATAAAATCTGAAAACATTGAACTAACCAGTAACCTATACAAAATGTCTGACAAGTGGCTCCTTTCTTGCCCTTTTATGGATATGCTGAAGCAAAAGTGATGTACTAATAAACTGCAAAAAGATTTTTTGCTGTATTTGTGACTATAAAGTATTTCAAATAAATTATTAAATAAACAAAATTAATAAATCATAAATACAAAAGTGATATTGGATATACAGAATCTAAACTTAATTATCAAGGGATTGAAATTTTTTATTTTAACCATACTATTTTCAATCACACTTTTACTTTTATATATCATAATATGTTCTTAATATGACTTTAGTTTATCGCAACCAATCAACCCCAAACTTTTACCAACAAGAGTTCCAATTTGGGTTTGCTTTATTCACATAATATAAAAATATCTCAGTCATTTGCCAGATTCAGTTTTAGGTAATAGTGATGAAGCATTGGTACATAAGGCATCAACATTTTCGATGATGGCTACTTTGATTGTAGGCCAGTTTCGACGATCGATATAAGGTGTATTCTGCGCTGTATGATAATAATATCATTTAAATAACTTGATAGAAACGTAATGCTGGATATGTCCATTTCATTTGAGTTGTAATATATTTGGTTTTAACAATTATATAGAAGTAGCGGTTGCTTAATCTTGTGTACATTCGTTTCCGCTATTGTCCAGTCCATTTCATCTACCTACATCCACTGATTGTTGCAAAATCATTCTCACATTAATAATGTTCAAAGACTAAACAAATTGTTTATCCCAAAAAAAAACAATTAATGATAGTTAAACGGACTATACGAAAATGCAAAACATCGAAACATACTTGTGTGCAAATCTCATTACCATATGCAAATTAACATGGAATAGCATAAATCTTAGGTAGATATTGGACTAATTAAGTTATCTTATATCACTGAAATAACTCTTATCTACTTATATAAACATTTGAAAATAATAAGAGACATTTTCATGATTAATAACTACATAGAAGATTTGGAAATTGCTCAATTAGCAAAGTGATTAGCTTATAAATGATTAAAAATTCAAAAAAAAAAAATATATATATATATATAATTTTTTGTTTAAATGGATCCGGACTATAAAAGCAGAGCCTCAACGTTTCACTTTCTTCCATAGTAAGAGAGAAGAGAAACAATGGAGGGGAAAGAAGAAGACGTGAACGTGGGAGCAAACAAGTTCCCGGAGAGGCAGCCTATCGGTACAGCGGCCCAGACGGATGGTAAGGACTACAAGGAACCACCACCTGCTCCGTTCTTCGAGCCCGGCGAGCTCAAGTCGTGGTCCTTCTACAGAGCTGGCATAGCCGAGTTCATAGCCACTTTCCTTTTCCTCTACGTCACCGTTTTAACAGTCATGGGGGTCAAGAGAGCTCCCAACATGTGTGCCTCCGTCGGTATCCAAGGCATAGCGTGGACTTTCGGCGGCATGATCTTCGCTCTTGTCTACTGTACTGCCGGGATCTCAGGGGGACACATTAACCCAGCGGTGACATTCGGTTTGCTCTTGGCGAGGAAGCTTTCTTTAACAAGGGCTGTCTTCTACATTATAATGCAGTGTCTTGGAGCTATCTGTGGTGCTGGTGTGGTCAAGGGTTTTCAGCCAGGGCCATATCAGGCTAATGGAGGTGGAGCCAACATGGTGGCTCATGGCTACACAAAGGGTTCAGGTCTTGGTGCAGAGATTATTGGCACTTTTGTTCTTGTTTACACTGTCTTCTCAGCTACTGATGCTAAGAGAAGTGCCAGAGACTCCCATGTCCCTGTATGTTGCTAATTCCATATTGGTTTTGGTTCATACTCTTGGTATAGTACGTCATTGATGTTTTGTCTGGTCATTGAATCTGCAGATCTTGGCTCCGCTTCCAATTGGTTTTGCTGTCTTCTTGGTGCACTTGGCAACTATTCCAATAACTGGAACTGGAATTAACCCGGCCAGGAGTCTTGGAGCTGCCATCATCTACAACAACGATCATGCTTGGGATGACCATGTAAATTCCTTTTTAGTCACATCAACGATTGTGCTAAGTGTGAAATTATGAATTGCATCAAATATTGAGCTATTGAGTCTGAGATTCCTCTGTTTAATCTGTTGTTTTCTTCTGTTTTCTATATCTGCAGTGGATCTTCTGGGTCGGTCCATTCATTGGTGCTGCTCTTGCTGCTCTGTACCATCAGATAGTCATAAGAGCCATTCCTTTCAAGTCCAGGACATAAGTCTTCCCACATATTCTTCAATCATCATCAAGCTACCATATGTATCAATATTTTATTCTATGTGCATTCCTCTTAGTAATATCATGTGTCTCTTGTGTGCTTCTACCTTAATCTGCCACTGGAGTTCGATCTTGCAACTTTGTATATGTGTAATTTATTATGTGCCAGTGGAATTGTATCATTGTACATGTGCAAGTAATTATGTCAACGGAACTATATCTTTGTTCGCTTACATTTTATATTGGTATAAGCTTAGAATCTTGTTTGTATATCCCTGAGATGATATGGAACTGGACAAATAGGTATGCTTACACTGTAGAAACAAAACATAAGAAAAAGAAAAATTTCTAAAATATTTTGTGTGCTACTTAATACTTTCTAGAAATTAAGAGAAAATCTGATATATGTTGATTGATTCAAGGTTGGTAATGCAGAGTTTATGTCAGTTTGTAAGAAGAAAGACTTGACTTATATTTCCCCTTTTTTTTTACTTTGTCATGCAAATAATAACGAACATTTTTAGAAGACACTCAATTCCTTACCTTTCATTAGGTTCTAATTCTATTAGGTGCTTGCATCAGCTGAGCCACGAAAGTGTGAGAGTTGCTTGAGCTTGACCTTAAAAGCTAAGATAGTAAGTACTTATTGATTTGCTCCTGTTAAGTCGGGCCCTTTATACTTATCTGACAAGTAACGGTCAGAATTGTTTATTGTTTTATTCTAGGAAAAATTTAAACTTTATACCTAATCCCTGAGACCAATGAAAATTAACAATGGTGATCTAGTGGATTAAATGGTTGATTGCGACAAGAAAAAGAAAGTTGATTAGCATCGAATACCTTGCAATTCAAACACAAAACCCTTTAAGTAAAGAATACTAACGGTGATGAAATAATTGATTTAGATAAAAAAAAAAATTAATTATCGAAGTTTTATCTTACATATTGAAAGTTTGAACTATATTGTGTCCACGTATATTCAACTTTAGATGAATTCATGAACCAAAATGATAGTATAAAGTTGGGCGGGAAAGTTACTTAATGGTTAAGAAGTTTGGCTTATGATAGCCAGTATGGACTTCTTTATCGATATTGGAGCTGAGAGATGTTTCTTAATGGCCAAGTTCCAACCAAGAAACATAAAAGCATATATTGAAGAAAAAGACTCTCAACCAACATTTGGAATTGGTATGAGATAAAGTTTCAAAGATCCTAATCTACGAAATAACAAAAAAAAAAAATTATTGAGAAAAAGGTAAAGCCACTCATCAAAATTCAAAAGTGGTGAAAATAAAGCAAGTGAAGACACATACATTATCACATAAAAAGTAGCATACACCAAGAGGTTAGATAAAAAGTTAAGAGAATAATTTCATCAACTTTTTTCTTTTGTTTTCTCTCTAAGTTTTTTATTTGAAATTCGATCATAATGTACGTGTGAATGTGTATATACCAACAACAGTTTTTTAATTAGTTGTATATAAAAAAATGTCAAGTATAAAGTGGCAAAAGCATATGTGATATCAAGATATATATAGAGAGAGAGACAAGCCAGCAAGATCAAATGAGTACAAACACACACACCAAAGAATAATTCCATAATTTTAGATTACAGTAAAAGAGAGAAGAGAAATGAACAGAACGAGCAATACTGTGATAGGCTTCTTGAACATCCTAACACTAATCTCCTCCGTTATTATAATGGGATCAGCTCTATGGATGGGTAGGAGCAAGACAACATGCGAGCATTTCCTTCAGAAGCCACTTCTGGTCTTAGGCCTAGCAATCCTGGTTTTGTCACTAGCTGGTCTTATAGGTGCATGCTGTGACGTGGCTTGGGTCTTGTGGGTGTACCTCTTCTTCATGGTCTTCATCATAGTTGCGCTCATGGGGTTGACCCTTTTTGGGTTTATTGTAACTAGCCATGGCGGTGGTGTGGGTGTGACTGGTAGGGTTTATAGAGAGTTTAAGCTTGAAGAGTATCATCCATGGCTTAAGACAAGGGTTACGGATGCTAATTATTGGTTGACTATAAAGACTTGTCTCTTGGGCTCACTCACTTGTTCAAAGCTCTCTTTTTGGACTCCTATTGATTATCTCCAAAAGGATTTAACTCCTCTTCAGGTACTCCTTTTATCTATGTTGTAAAAAACATATACTTATTCGGATATTAATCGTAGTTTTATATATA
The DNA here is from genome assembly GCA_016432835.1 of Brassica nigra. Lineage (NCBI taxonomy): Eukaryota > Viridiplantae > Streptophyta > Magnoliopsida > Brassicales > Brassicaceae > Brassica > Brassica nigra. Next base: position 4,358,705 of record CM028247.1, on the reverse strand, counting down.
GTCTGGATGCTGCAAACCACCGACGTCGTGCGTGTACAACACGGAGACGCCAATACAGCAAGATTCCGATTGTTACCGGTGGAACAACGCTGCGACTGTGCTCTGCTACGACTGTGACTCGTGTAGAGCTGGCGTGTTAGAGACGGTGCGGCGAGATTGGCATAAGCTCTCTATAGTTAACGTTGTCATTGTTGTCTTCCTCGTCGCCATTTACTGCGTTGGTTGCTGCGCGTTTAAAAACGCCAAACGCCCTCAACATTACGGTTTTCCTTACGGACGTTACGGCATGTCCAAATCTCGACCCGGATGGGACCAGTCCTGGTGAGATATACTTGTTAATTATTTACTCCCTAGAAAATTATACACACAATAAAAGCAATGCTCTTTATTTTATTTTATTGAAAGTATACTTTTTCTTTACTAATGCAACCCATTTTTTTTTTTTTTGTGGAATGTAGGTCAAGGTGGTGGCATGGTAGAGATCGGTATTAGTGAAAATATTTATGTAATGTATTTTCGAGTTAGTGACTCAACTCAAGTCTTGGCCTCTTAATATAAATACATATTGTACAAGAGAGTCTAATTTTCATTTATGAAGATATCCCAACTTTGTGTTGATGTTGAAAAGAATCGGATTAACAAAGAGATGGTAGCAACGGAACATAGTTAAAAATAGTATAGTCGTGCAACATGTTTAATTTAGCATCCTGGCTAACATTGATCATGAGGACTAGATCATGGTAAAATGGGTTAGTTCTGGGCAGGATATTAGTCATGAGGAGGGCCTTAAGTTGAGGCCCATCTAGGTATAAATATAGGGATATTAATAAAACCATGAAACCCTGCCTTGAAGATAACGTCTGCAAACATTTCTCCCACATCGGAAGCTTCACTATATGACACTCGTCTATGACGTAGTATACAATAAGAAGACGGTCGAAGTTTGAAAGATAGTTACCTGGACGGGGTCTACTCTTGATCAAGAAGAAGAGTGGCCTATGCCAGTGACTTCCATCAATACTATCAATACTATTAAAAGAGAAGGAGTTTTGAAAAATCTACCTATACAAGTTGTTTGGACCCTTTCATTTAAATGTTACACCTTATATTTATCCTGATGTTATTACCATAAATTACTCAACCTATATGTGATTCGTTTTTTAATAGCCCCACAATATTGGTACCTGATAATCTTACCAATCCAATAACTATTTTTATTTTTATAGCTCCGCATTTTTTGGTACCAGATAATCTTAGGCACAATCCAATATCAATTTTTTTTAAAGTATGATCAAAATTTACACGATCAAAACTATATTAAATACACGATTATATGACACCTATACGCCTATGCACCATATAAATCATAATTTATGATTTCTAATGTTTAATAATGAATTATATGTCTCAAACATAATTTTAGAACATATATATAATATTTTTTAGAAACAATGATATGTTTTTAATAATAAAAAATTATTTGATGATGAGATTTGTGTGCTTAATAGTATAGATTCTTAATAACATATAAGAAACATTTATGTACTTGGTTTTATATTTTTATAGCTTGATAGTTAATATACATATAAATAAATTTGCCAAGAATCTTTCTAATAACAATAGGTTTACCTCATCTTTTAATTTCTATCTTAAAATTTGGGATTTTTAGTTTAAATATGGTGCTCAGATTAAAATATCTTATAATTCGGATAGTTTATAAATTCAGGTGTCCATTTGATTTTTGGTTTGGGGTAAAAAATTTGGTGTCCGAGATATATGATATATTAGATTATTTAGGATATTCAGTTCAATTTTATTTTATTTTTTCATTTTGGTACTATTCAGGCCGAAGTCTCGCATAAATGTGTCCACATATATACACAAACTTTCATAGAAATTTAATTTTTTTAAAAATCTATTTAATTTTAAAAAATAAATTTGCGCTTCTTAAGCACGGATCAAAATCTAGTTGCACATTAAGGAAGGGTGCTTAGCTTAAAGTCTTCCCGAGTGGAAGAGCTTGCGTCATAATTTGTAGCAGTGGAGGCCTGCGTTCGCGCGGCCTATTCCAATTTCATCAAGAGGCTAAAGATTGTAGGGTTATGTCTTGTTCAACCAGAGCCAAGTTATCTCCAAATCTGGGGCTCACGGACACGGAGGTGTATATGGAGCCTAAGATCCTCAGTTTCTACCATACCGAGAGCCTGGTGTTTTTTAGTCAAGCAAAGAGGCTAGTGTCTTTACTTTGACGGTTTCACGTTTGAATGTCTCCTTGTGATTTCTATTTCAGGCTTTGCCAGATAATAAAATGTAATAACACATACGAATCATTCCACAACTCCGCAAAATGTGGTTTAGTTCTGGTTCTGACCGATTTGGTTCGTGGTTTTCAAAACGCTTCCTTGGTAGAGAGAGCAAAGAGACTCAAGAAAAGGAGAAAATGTTTTGTTAACAACTATGTGAAAGTTTTAAATTCGAATAAAAGAAGCCACGAGGAGACAACACTGTCATTGCATTAATAAAGTAACATCAGAAACGAACATCAGTGAGGATGGTTCAGTTTAAATTATACTTTATTAATTTTTCTTAGAAAAATTAACTTAAAAGTTTTTAATTAATCTTCTGTATTTGGACTTTGGTGCATAACGTGCAGTTTTGTCGACATGGAGTGTTACTATTTATAGAAGAAAGCTAATTGGATAGTACTCTGTAGTCTGCATTTAGATGACATCTTTTTTATTTGGACCAAACGATGTTGAAATGGTTTAAACCAGCTGATATGCATTATCTAAATTACACTACACATGCGCATTAACGAGAAGTCGAGAACAATTTCATTTAGGAATTATGATTATGAATTTATATGTTGGAACGATGTTGAAATGGTATATAGTATTTGTGACTGTTATAAGCAAATTTCAAACCATATAAAATGGGATATAGTAAAACTGTTCATAATAATTATCAGCTGTATGTACAGACTTGTCTGCAGTAATTAAGAAAATGTTTCCATCAAATTTCACAGGCTCCAAATCAAGATACCACATTTGTGACTAGATTCAATGACAATGAAATGAATACAATTCATTGCTATATTGTCAGCAACATCAGACCAATTATATTCTGATAAGTCCAATCAATATGTTTTGTAATGAAAACATGAAGTAACATTCAAACCTCTTTACGTTTTGGATGTGATTGGTGTCTATCTAAGAGAGAATAAATATTGTAAAAATAAATCGTAATTTACTTTATTCATCTTTTCTATCTGTATACTTACTATATTTAGAAAATAGATACATATATTCAAAATAACATGGATAACATGCAACTATAGATGGATCGTTGTGGTTGGACTAATAATGAATATACTATAGTAATGTTTCAGAACTTTCTGTGCAGAGCAGCACCAAACCACATAGAAGAAAGGATCGTAGTTCACACCTTTGTTTTACTCAATTGCAAACTAATCCGTGGTACTACAAATGTAATTTTTTTTTTTTGGTAATAGTAAAATTTCATACTTCTTTTCTGTATTATTGTCACTATTACCAAAAAGTCAATCATACATGTTGTTGATGTTGTATTATCATAAGGTACACGTACAATTCGGACACATTCGTTGTATGGTTCTGCCGTGTGTGCAGTATACATGTTACGGAGTACATAATAATTGCTCTTCTCACAAATGCGTCCCTTTTCAACATTCAACAAGAGACAATGTTATCACATTTTTTTGGAGTTCGTCATTTAAAGGTGAGTTAAGCTCCATAATTAAGAGGACTCATTTGACGTTTCCCTTTTTGGTTTATTCCAGTTTTCTTTCTTCTTCTGGATGAAGCTAAAGCATATTGTTTTCAAAATTCTTTAACCTAATTATGGTTTCATAAGGATCATGATGCGAGTGTTGGAGACGCGCTAATGTGTGGAGCCGTAGATGATCATGACTCGAGTGAAAATGAAGTGGTGGAAGGAATCAGGCCGTTTCTTTAACATCACGTGAGGATACGTGTGGGTGGGGGGAGTAAGCATGTAGATACAAAACTGTGTTTGGAGTGACTTAGAGATACATCGAACATCATTCGGTGTACCATAGAAAAACAGCACATATCTTTAAGTTGTTTTGTTACTCCCAAAAAAAAGACTATTGCACATTATTGATTTCATAAAGTATCTTAATTTTTATAAGCATTTTAGCCTTTTAAGATTCAAATTATGACAGACATTAGTTCATTATCCTGATATGCTTAGTATTTCAAAATATTTTTGCAGATTGAGCCAAAAGCAGACTATTCGTTTTATTTGTTAATAAAAAGCCGTGTACCCAAATTTAAGGCTTTTTCACAATGTATACATTAATAGGACAACCCTTTAACAAATGAATATATACAGTAATCCTAGCTAAACATAATTTTGTTGGAATTTGTTTTAGAAATGTTATTATTGCTTGGAAAGGCAGAGAATTAAACTACGTTCATGGGAAGGTCCTACGTCTTCAATCATTGATCCCCACGAAAACAATTGTCGTGAACACGTCTAAGACTAATTACGAACCAAATTTCATTTATTAACAGGACGAAACTTATTAATTGCAAGGGATATGAATGACAGAACTTCATTATAATCTATAGAACCAAAAAAAAAATCACCTTTGCGTGTCAACTCCGAAATGGCTAGAAAAGGAGGTCTTACATTTCTTTTTGTTAAAACAGCCTTCTGTGAGCACTAAAGGTTTATAAAATGTTGACAAAAAAAAATTGTTTATAAAAGTATATTTGAGTTCAATTTTTATTTTGTATTTGAATTAGTCTAAGTAGAACAAAATACAGCACATCTTTAAGAAGATCATTTGAATAGTGACTGTACATTATAGGGAATCAAATAAAATGTTATGTCAAATGAACAATATTGACATTATATAAACAAATAAATAAGCACAATTTTATTAAGAATAAAATCTAACCAAAAACCATTATAATATATTTTAATATCATCAATCGTGCCACTATACCGAACGTGTGATCTATCTATATGATCACTGTAATGCAACTATTCAAGATTAAGCACAATAATATTAAATAAACAATATTTATTTATATTATCGACGTAGTTTCATATTGTTGTTGATCAAGAAGCCCTACAATTTCTAATGGAAACATTCATGCAACGATTTCATCTACGTCATGGCTTTTGGTCTACCACTTGCACGTCATAAAACGATTCCTTTTGTTGTGTCAACTATGCATCCGCATTTTAATTCATATATCGTCATTTGTTAATGTCAACAACTATGTCTACAAATACACACACATACTAAAAGCCAAAGACATGGTTAATTAATGGATGCTACTTTCTATGGTGGGAAGATATATATCTGAATGAAGATATAGTTGATATTTATTTCATTATCAACAAGGTAGCAGACGCAAAAGGCACAGCGACACCCATATCCTGGTAAGTGGGAGCGACGCGACTATGATGAACCTCTGTTTTCTCTAAAGAGAGAGACTAAATTTATGAAATTTTCTTACCAGAATCATTGTTCGTCAGAACCAAAAAGAAGAAAAAAAGACTGTTCAGTAAGAAAATGACTTGTGATGTGGAGCCCATAAGCCATACCTAGTCTGAGCTCTCTTCCGTCTAGGTCTCAGTTCTTTTTATTTTAATTCTTTTTAACTTCGAAGTTTCACTTCTCCCAATCTCTGTCTCTTCTCTTCCTCCTTTTGAACAAATAAATATCAAGAAAATAGAAGCAAATCTATGAAAGAGAGAGAGACTTTGTGTTGATTCTTTTGAGTGATTTGACAGTGCCCATGTTTCTGTATATTGGATAAGGACCCCTTTACCACTTTCTCTACATAATATTCAAAAAAAAAAAGGGATAATTTGCTCAAAAACAAAGGAAAATGGCGAAATTAATTAAGTGCCAAAAACAGTAAAAATAGCAGAAAGTTTAGTGACGCGGTGGGATAATATTGTCAAGACTACCCTTTTAGTATAGCGATGTTTCTGTTTGAGAGGATGTAGGGCAAGTACACTTGGTATCTTTTGATATCTTGTAAGTACAAAAAGATATAGAAAAGATTTTGGATTAGATTTCAAAATTCTCCTCGTTGAGAGAGAATGGATTGTGCTCTCCTGCAGTAAAACAAAAGGAATCCAGCTAAAAGATTTATATCGGTAATATACGAAGCTTTTGTAATAAAAAACTTCTACTATCTAGCATACAAGTTTTCTTTCTTCATCTTCTTACTCTGTTTTTTACATTTTCATAAGTTTCTCTATTTTTGCTTCAAGAGTTCACGAGTTATGAACAACCGAAGAACATATTTTTTCCAGTTTCTTCCTCTACACAATCACTTAGCTTATCCAACCATTCATCATCACAATCCTGAACAAGATTATTACTTCTCTCTGCCGGAGTTTATCATCTGCCATTCAAAGATTCCTCCGGTCACTTTTCCAACGGTACCGTCTCAAAATTAGCTGGCTATCTGGTCGTGTATACGGTTGTTATTCGTTTAGCCAGCTAATAAAAATATGGACGTGGTCTACTTCACCAGCCTCCACATGATTCATTTCTACGTTCAAAGACCTCTGAGCTGTCACAACAATTTAAAGACTTCTCATATAATATAATAAAGATATATACTATGATAATATGATAGTTAGACGGCTACAATATACCAAGGATGTATGTATTTTAATATTAGCTTATGCATAGAAGAGTTTTAGCCGGTTATAAATCATTCAAATATACTATTCTTGAAAATTATGGTTACTTACATTTTAACTTAGCCATACACATTAAGAATTCCAAAAACGGACAAAATATTGATTTACTCTTATCAGTGATGTGAATTACCGTAAAGATCATAGTTAGTTATTTTATATTTTGTTCTGTGACACGGAGTGAACTAATCTTGTAAAACACGTTCAATAAAAATTGATGGTAAGCTAGCTAAAATAATTTATGGTTTGAAATCATAAAGCTTAACCTAAACCCAAAGCAGTAAACCCTAAAAAATATGCTAAGACCTAAACCCGAAACTCTAAACCACAAACTCTAAATCAATACCATAAGCCTTAACCAAACAACAACACCTTAGACCATGCACCATTGATCAAAAACCCTGGACACTATAACACAATACACTAAACCGTATAGACAATTTCATTAAGCCTATGCCATGGTAGATAGAGAAGAAATATAAGTCAATTATGAGATGTCCAATTTTTTTATGTGGACAGTTACCACATGTTTTGGATGGCTAACACAGCTAATGAACATGTCAATAATAAGTTTAGCTATAAATTATCATACCGGCCCCTACACTCTAAAGTTTAAACGATAAATCGAAATCTCTAAACCTCCTATGTCTATGATATAAGAATGCTTGTTAATTTTGTAGATGGATGTGTAACTTTTTTGATAGCTTGTTAACACTTTTTTGGATAGCTAATACAATTAATTAACATGTCAATAATATGATTAGCTATAAATTATCAAACCCATGTACTCTATAGTTTTAACCATAAATCAAAATCCCTAATCCCCCTACGTCTATGATATAAGATTGCTTGTTAATTTTGTAGACAGATGTGTAACTTGTTTGATAGCTTGTTAACACATTTTTGGATGACAAACATAATTAATTAACATGTTGATAATAAGATTAGCTATAAATTATCATACCACTATACTCTACCATTTTAACCACAAATTGAAATCCCTAAACCCGCAATGGCTTTGATATAGAATTGCTTGTTAATTTTATAGATGGATGCATAACGTGTTTGATAGCTTGTTAACAGTAATTTTATAACTTATTAATGGTTATGAGAAACCTAACTTTCAATCATCCGGAATTCACTCTTATAGTACAATAAGTTTTCTGGCTATCCATTGAATAAAGTTTTTGGTTAACAATTTTGCGAGCTGGTAATAAATTTAATTATCCAAACATTGCATAGACAATAATTATTGTCTATACAACACACACACACACCGAAAAATCAGAGACCTTCGATGGAGACACAGCGGCAAAGAGATTCACCAGAGACCCGGAGGCAGATAGCTTCAACCTCGAGACAGGAAAAGCCAGTCTCATGATCTTTCTTCTCTTGTTTTTGATGATCTATTTCAGCTTCCATAACTTCAATATTGATAGCTTCGCCAGGGATACAACAGCTGATAGATTCACCGAAGACGCAAATACAGAGAGCTTGACCTGAGACACAGATTCTGCGAGGTTCACGGGATATTCACCGGCCGAGAGCTTCATAGGAGAAGCATCTTGTAAGGCTTATCTTGAAGCTGGACACTGTCTCAAATGGTTTCTACTTCTTTGGCTTCGAATGAATTTATTATTTATCTAGTAACATAGAGTTTATGATACAGTGGTACCTTCACTCCGACTCGTTCTTCACGGCCGGGAAAAATTCTCTCTCGGAATGGGAAGTTGTGGAGCTCGGTGTTCGTCATCTTCCATTTGGGGTCTTTAGTTATAGAATCTAGGGTTTGTTTAAGGATTGAATGTGTTTTAGAGAGGAAAAAGGATGGAGGGGGAGAGATGTTGAGAGATTTTTTGGATTAGTGAAGATACGATGGAAGAAAGAGAATAGCTGGAAATATAGAATTTTGAAAGGAACCTATTTTGAAATCGTAAATGGGATCATAGTTGTAATTTTGGATTGACAACTACTGCGAAAAAGAGTTTTTTCTTAGAAGAAACAGATTTGGGAAATCTACTAGGATAACTTTAGAATTTAAGACTGACAAAATCCTGAGATAAGTACTTCATATCTTATATCTCTATTTTGTATACTCACGCCGAGTGAACCAATATAGGGGTAGCAGAGTCTTAAAAATTTATAAACAGTGATGGAAAAGATGATTTTTGGTAGAGTGCTAAATATCGTATAAGTCTTTGGTAGACATCCTAATTTCCCAAAAAAAAAACTAACTCATTATCTTTCTCTGTCTCACTTTGCTTCAAACTCAAACGGTAAACCTCCTCTCTTGGTATTAGGAAACATTTCATCTTCTCATCTGGGTTTTGATCAAAATTCAATCTTGCTTTGAATATTCAATTATAAATAAATAAAAAAAGATCTCAGCTTTTGTCTCCCCTGTTTTTTTTTTTCTTGTAATAAAACCCAACAACAAATAAAAGTGAGTCCTTTTCAAAGTCTATCTGTAAACGGCGATGCATTCGTCTGCTACTAATACATTCCACTCTATGAAAGCTCCTAGTGTTCATTCTCTCTTTAAAGCTCTCTCTATCTCTCACTTTCATCTCCTTTGTCATTGACTCATACACACTCTTCAACGAATTTAAACACGTCGTCGTTTTGCTGGCTTCTTCTCATCAGGTGGAACTTTCAATCAAACTCTAGAGATTCCAGTGGCTTCTCGCGTTCCTCATTCCCATAATCGAAAAAGTTTCAGTCTTTTAGTGTTCATCATTCTTCTGGAATAGAAAGAGAGCTCATGATGGTTTAGCTATGTAAGTTTCTCAGATCTAAATCACTCTGTACGAATAAAGATAAAATAAAAACGATTATTTTTTTATTTTCCATTTCTGGTTAGATCTGCAATGTTACTCAATATCAATTATTTGGCAAGTGTTAATGTGAAACCATCATGTAAGTAAAACTATTCACACTATTGGAAGCTGTAAACTTTCCTTGTAGGCTTCTATGTTCTGTCCAAATCTTGCATCTTTTATAGCTTTTGACTTTTTTAATTTTCCTTATCAGATTGGCTTCGATGGATTTATAGACTGCATTTATGGGATTTGATAGATTGTCATTAAAGGAAAAACTGTGGTTATGGATTCTCGAGATGACAGTTCCAGGTTCGGACAGTATCCGACAATGTCTTCTAGGAACATGTCTTCATCTTCCTCTACTGCTTTCTTCTCAGCTAACCAGTCTCCTTCAAGATCTCCTAAAACACAGCAAGAACTGTCTGAGTCCACACGGTCTGATGCTCAGTTTGATAGCTTCGATCCTCTCACCTCCAGCTCTGGCTTTCAAGACCCTGAGCTCGAGTTGCATCCTCCTCAGGCTGATCATAACGCTTACACACCTTCTAGATATACTCAGACATCTTCTGTGTCAGTTTCTTACAGTAAGGTGAGATGTTGCGATGTGTTCTTGGGGTTGCACGGTCAGAACCCTTCTCTGCTACGTTTTGCGGACTGGCTCAGAGCAGAGTTGGAGCTTCAAGGGATGAGCTGCTTCACATCAGACAGAGCAAGGTGTAGTAGAAGCTCTCGGAAGCAGAGAACAATCGAGAAAGCCATGGACGGTGCTTCCTTCGGAGTCATCATCCTAACGAGAAAGTCTTTCAAGAACCCTTACACGATCGAGGAGCTACGGTTTTTCTCCGGCAAGAAGAACCTCGTTCCCGTTTTCTTCGACCTCTCTCGAGAGGACTGTCTCGTGAGAGACATAGTCGAGAAGAGAGGGGACTTGTGGGAGAGGCACGGAGGTGAGCTGTGGGAATGTTACGGAGGGATTGAGAGAGAGTGGAGAGAGGCGGTTCACGGGCTATCGCGCGTGGATGATGGCTGGAAGCTTGAGGCTCGTGAAGATAACTGGAGAGACTGTGTGTTCAGGACGGTTACGTTGATAGCTACGAGGTTGGTAGGGAGGAGAAGTGTAGTGGAGAGGCTGGCGAAATGGCGGGATAAAGCGGAGAAAGAGGAGTTTCCGTATCTGCGGAACGAGAGGTTTGTTGGGAGGAAGAAGGAGCTATCAGAGCTGGAGTTTGTTCTGTTTGGAGATGAGGATTACTTCGAGTTAAAGGCGACGAGAACGACAAAAAGGAAGAGCAAAGGGAAAGAGAAAGTTGTATGGAATGAGTTAGAGAAAGAGATTGAGATGCAAAAGTTAGTTAGGAAGACGATGAGGAAGAAGAAGAAGAGATCGATGAAGATTGTATGCGGGAAAGGTGTGGCGTGCGTCTCGGGTGAAGCAGGGATCGGCAAAACCGAGCTGCTTCTCGAGTTCGCTTACAGGCATCACCAGAGGTATAAGATGGTTCTCTGGATAGGCGGCGAGAGCCGTTACATAAGACAGAACTACCTGAATCTTTATCAGTACTTGGACGTCGATGTCGGGGTAGAGAACTGCTCCGATAGAACGCGGATCAAGAGCTTTGAAGAGCGAGAAGATACCGCGGTTTCGAGGATCAGGAGAGAGCTGATGAGGGACATACCGTTCCTGCTTGTTATCGATAACTTGGAGAGCGAAAAAGACTGGTGGGACTCGAAGCTTGTGATGGATCTTCTCCCTAGGATTGGAGGAAGGACTCACGTTTTGATATCTACGCGTCTCTCCAGAGTTATGAACATGGAGCCGTTGAAACTCCCTTACCTCTCTGCCGCTGAAGCCATGGCCTTGATGCAGGGAAACGTTAAAGAGTATCCGGTTCCGGAGATGGATGCGTTGAGAGTGATTGAAGAGAAGCTAGGGAGGTTAACTCTAGGGCTAGCTGTAGTAGGAGCTATATTGTCAGAGCTTCCTATAAACCCGAGCCGGCTTTTGGATACTATAAACAGAATGCCGTTGAGAGAGATGTCGTCGTGCAGTGTGTTGAGAAGAAGTGTGTTTCTGTTGCAGCTGTTTGAAGTGTGTTTTTCGATCTTCGATCAGGCGGATGGACGACCGAGGAGTTTAGCTACGAGAATGGTTGTCGCGAGCGGGTGGTCAGCTCCGGGGCCTGTACCAGCCTCTCTATTAGCTTTGGCTGCTTGTAAACTCCCTGAGAAACACAGAGGTCTGTGGAGAAGACTGAGACGAGCTATTAGCTGCGGTTTTGCGTCTTCAAACTCCAAGAGATCAGGAGCTGAAGCTGCTTCCATGTTGCTTAGGTTCAACATTGCTAGAGCCAGCAGCGTCAAGCTAGGGTCTGTACAGATACACGAGCTTGTGAGACTCTACGCAAGGAATCGAGTGCTGGTGAATGAGACTGCTCCTGCGATGGTCCGAGCTGTGATAAACCGAGGCTGGAGCATCGAAACAGCAGATCAGATATGGGCGGTTTGTTTCTTGCTCTTCGGTTTCAGCAACGAAGCTCCGAGTATTCAGCTGAAGATAACAGAGCTGCTGTTTCTTGTGAAACAAGTAATCTTGCCTCTAGCGATTAGAACCTTCGTAACGTTTTCACGGTGCGGTGCAGCCGTGGAGCTACTCAGGGTCTGCACAAACGCACTAGAATCAGCTGACCAAACGCTAGTGAAGCCCGTGGAGAAGTGGCTAGACAAGTCGCTTTGCTGGAGATCTATTCAGACAAGCGCACAGCTAAACCCTGTTCTATGGGAAGAACTTGCTCTGGCTCGAGCCACCGTGCTAGAGACTCGAGCTAAGTTGACGCTACGTGGCGGGCAGTTCGGTGTGGCTGATGATCTAATCAGAAAAGCAATCTTCATCAGAACTTCTATCTCAGGTGAGGATCATCCTGGGACTGTGTCGGCTAGAGAGACACTAAGTAAGTTAACTAGGCTTTCATCTAATGTTCATCAGATTCATAACACTTCACCGTAATAGATAGATAGAGAGAGGTCTTTAGAGTTATCTCTTGTTGTAAAAGTTAAAAGGTTAGAGTTTCTTGTTTTTTTTCATAATCATTATTTTAGACATAGGAGTTAGATTTATACAGAGGGTTTAGTAATAAAAATATAAGTTATGTCTTCTTCTATATCTTGTGTCCGATGTAAAATAATCAAAAGATTGGTAAATAAAGAAAAAAGAATCAAAAGGAGAATTCAAAGCTTAAGAATGTAATTAGGCAACAATTCATCATATAACACCACACTATCATCTAATGCTAGTCTAAATCAAATCTTATGTACCTTTTCTTCACACTTCTTGTAGCGTTGTCTCTGTTTCTTGTTCTTGATTATGACTCAGGGAGTACCAACTCCTGCCCAAAGAACAAAATAAACAGACTCTATTGTCATGTGACTATAAAAATCGAAAAAGGCGGTTTTTGTTACTGACACAAACCTGGTCACAAACTGGACAAGACTCGCTTCTTTCCATCCATTCAAGAATGCATGCGAGATGAAAATCGTGGCGACATTTAGTGAGCAGTCTCGGGTTCTCTGGCTCATATTCTGCAAACAAACAAAAAAACCAAATGAAGAAGGAAGACCATATTAGAAAGAGTATGCAACTTTGAATGACAAGACAAACTACCTTCTAAGCAAATGGGACATTCGTCGATGATTTCTTGATCTTTTTTCTTTAGATTAATATCACTTTGATCGCTAACAGGCCATGTCTCCTTCTCTGGAATAGTGTGTTTAGCTTCTTGGCTCGAATTGCTCTGAGTTGTTGGCAATTTGGATTGATCTCTGGGCGAGAATGATACAGGAAGAGGAGGTTGAAGCGGTGCAGTGTATACATTAGAGGCCAAGTTTGTATTAACTGCCTCAGTAGGTACCACAGAGGAAGAAGAGGCGTGAGAAAAAGGAACATGCTCATCTATACTTGAGCTCTGCATTTAAAAAAAAAAAACATCAAGAAAACAAAACCAAAACAACAATTTTTAGTGGAAAACATTTAGAATTTAGAAAAAGCTATACTTCAGGTAGAATCGGGAGACAGCAGCAGCAGCAACCCATTCTTTAGGTTACAAACCTGACCAAATAAATGAAAATTCGTTACTTAAACCTCTCTCATGATTGTACTTGATAACTCAGGAACCACAAATTAAACACTCTTAGCTGCACTAGACCATATCGAAAAAGGAGATATTAGGAGATTAATAAAACAGTAAAAATTGTATCTACGTCAATACACTGAAGCCCTTATGGTCTCTTGTGTACTAAAATTTGTTGGACAAGTCATGGAAAATCATATGATCCAATTAAGCTTGATTCAGCTTGATAGAGTCTGGTAAACCCCCGAGTAGGTTTGCTGTAAAAATTAGACACTATAACTACCAAAAACAAATCCAAACCCTAATGAACGAAGAACAGAACATAACAGAACAGAACAGAACATAAACAGTAGAACCAGAAACTAAACAAGTGGGGTAAAACAAAAGCAAAACCCCTTTTTTCATAAATATACCAAACAGAGCAAACCAGTAGAGAAAGAAGAAGAAGCGAACAAACAGAGTTCGTGGTCATACAAAAAAATATAAAAGTACTTCTTTTGTAACGTGGAAGAAGAAGAAGAAGAGGAAGTTAGATGACTAAGTTACGCAAAACCAAGAGAAAAAACTTTGATCTTTTTAATAACAATCCTTACTCTTGTTAGAATCCCTGGGAAGCTCTTGAGGTTTTGTGTTGAATTATGGAAAGAATGGCTGAGACGACAGAGGCGACTTTAATTAGGGATGAATCAAATCACATTATTTTAATGGTTATTTTGGTTGTTAATCATAATTTTTTGTATTTATATTCATTAATTCACAAAACCATATCGTACAAGGAAACTCCCGGTTTTTATTCAACTAAAGTAAAAAGACTTCCTATTCTTTTGATTTAGAAGCATAAGTTTCATAATGCTTTTAAATCTTCAGGAGTAACAAAAAAAGAAATAATTAAGGTTAAGTAAATCAGAAAACAGAAAGATACTGGATATGGATCCCAAGATTTAAAACATTATCTACAAAGAAACTAATATAATATCTTGGTGGGTTTTGTAGGGCCAAATAATTAGATTAGTGAAATATCTTCTAATAAAATTGTCTAAATATTTAATAATCAATATATTTTAAATATTTAATTAAATCTTTAATAATCAGTATATTTTAAATCTTTAATAATCTATATATATTAACTTACAAAGAAAAAACAATCCCCACCTCTTCTAAATAGGTGTGGAACTGTTTATTAGACTACCTTTAATATATTTTCTTATTTTCTATTTCTAAAATAGAGAAATTTTATAATAGAGATAATTTTGCTATAATATATTTTTAAAAAATATAGATTTCCAAATATAGAATAAAATATAGAAGAATATTAATTAAATTTTTATAAGTAGATGAAAAATAGTAATTTCTATTTTATAAACAAAAATGGAGATGAATTAAAATGATTTTACTTATAATACTATTATAGAGATAAAAATAGAAGTGGATTGGAAATGATCATATTATTTGTATATAGCGCCTGACTAAACTCTTATATTTGGTGGCATTACTTCAATTTCACGCTACTACACTCTGGTTATTATTAGACATATATCTTGCATTTGAGCTTAGGCAGGTCGCTGAATCTTCACTCATATATAAGTAGAATTTTTTGACAGATTTTTGTCTTTAGAAATTCGTCGGAAATTTCCAACTGCTAGCGACGAAAACAAAAAAAAATTGAAACTGACGGTTATATTCGTTGAAAATAATGATTTCTGACGGATCTCCAATAGATTTACCTATTGAAAATATCTCATTTTTTGTAGTGAATTGAAAGATCTTAAAAATATGAACTTTAGACTTTGAAGTTGCTTTTGGAGAAGCTCTTAGTAACTATATTAACTTTATGTTAGATGTGTTACGTATGGTAATACGATAGAGGGTATCTGATTGCGTTGTGTCTGGGGCAATAGCAATCAAATTTACAACAAAAAAAAAAGTTAGCATTTAGACAAAAAAAAAAATAAACAAACTAAAAGTCGTCCTACAATTTATTCATTTTGCGAAATAACAATAGTTAACCAAAACAAGAAAACAAAAGAAGACTTGCAAATACCAAGTCTAAACTCTTCCCACTGTGTTCGGGATTCGATACAGCCACTGTGGGAGAACGAACGGGATAAGATATGCTTGTTCGGTGTATGCATTTTTGAGAGAAATAACAGCTCTTGGATCGTGAGCGGGAATCATTGTGCGACCGTCGCTTGTAAATTCGAACTGATGATAGATCACAGACTTACCGTTGTGTAAATTAATATATAGCAAGCTTTCTTGTTCCGTGCTCCAAAAGTAGGCTGTTTCCGCATCCAAGGGGTTTATCGTCATTAGAGAATACTCGAAACCCGTCAAGATAGAACCCGGGGAGATTTCAGATATTAATTGCCACCCCTCGCTCTGAAGCCTCCATACACACAACTTCTCATCTAGGCTTCCATAGACTATGTTCATATACATGAGAAACCCATGACAAGGTGTACAAGCTCTATTGAATTTGGTAGTTCTCCCTAAATCAGGAAAAGGCGTAACACGGCATCGATCAGAACCCGTGCTATTATTAGTATAGAAATCCATGGATAACACAACTTCTTGATTGTCGTTGTTCCGGGCGAGCCAGTGAAGTTTACCGTTCAAGCTAATCGAATCTAGAGAGTAATGATAATTGGAAAAGGAAGTATCATCCAGACTCCACAGGCCTGTCTCGGATGAATATATCAGACAACGTAACTTAGTGTCACTCCACCTTTGATTAAATACAACAACTGTGTAACCCAAAAGGACGCCGTTCTCAACTCGTGTGGCTATTCCCCATTGCCAGAAACAAAACTGACTCCTTTCAACCCCTTGAGGAAGAGGATCAATAAATATTTCTACGCATTCTTGCGAAACCGGGTTAGCCACGTAGAGGGATGAATTCTCCACGATTTTTGACGTTGCGTAGATCAAGATCAACCCAGCGTCGGAGTAAGCCACGGCACTTACTTGTAGGTATTTGTGGTTCGGGTTCTTTTCGTTTAGGAAAGACTTGACGAGAGAGCCTAGTGGTCGTTTAAATCCCCAAGCGTCGCATTGGTAGTAGTAACTCACCATCTCTGGGTCTACGTGATCGATGCACATGATGGACATGAGGGACCATGAAGAAGAGGCCGAGTTTTGGTGCATGGACAGGAAAAGGTTACGGAAAAACTGAGACTCTACGTTTGATTTCCACTGCTTGCAAACTAGTTTGAGACCTGTGAAGGTCTTAATCGGTAATCTCGCAAACACCAAAGCCCAGAGATCATCTGTCAGGGAATCCATCTTCGTCTTATAATTTGTTTCAGTTGCACTTTTACTATTAGTGTTTTTCTCTGTTGCTATGAAATTTCTAAATCATCAAATTTATAGGAGTTTCTTTATTTAAATGAGGGAGATATCATTAGATCTTCTATTAATATGTTTCTAATATACTTTAATCTAACTTTTTATTTTAAATAGATTTCTATATTAGTGAAGAGATTTAAAGCAACTCAAGAAAAGAGATTTGGTGACAATTGGATGTGATACTTTTCCAAAAAAAGAAGGAATTTAAGACAAATGGATGTGATAACAAATTAATTTAAATTAAATAATAAAAATTATAGATGTGAAGACAAATGGAGTGAAAATTTGAAAACACTACCATTGATAAGATCTAAAGAATCTTTTTAAAAATATTACTATAGTATAAGTAATAATGAAAATTAATTGAGCACCTATAATTTAAGAATATTAGCTAATATATTTATATTTATTCATATATAATGCTTAAATGAGATTTTAATAAATTTCAAATGATAAACAAATTTCATATTCTTTCTAAAGTTTTAATAATTTTAAAAATATCGACTGCTCATATTCTTTCTAAAATTTTAATAATTTTAAAAATATCCACTAAAAACATTGGACATGTTTTCAAAAAATCTTATTATCAACTTTTTAAATATATAAAATTAAAACTATCCAACTTTAATAAATATTTGTGATTTTAGTAGTTTTAAATATTAGAAGTTTCAGACTTTCTAAAATTTTGATATTTACTTTAACTAAATTAATATTATACGAACCTGAACTAATACCAATTTAAATAAACATCAGCATATATATTTTAACTTCTGAATAAAATTCTTATTCTACAAATTGTTCAAATTAAAACATGTCATTTTTGGTGTACAATACTACGCGAGAAGGATATATTCAATCTAAAATTTAAAAAGATTTGATTTTTAATGTCATAGTTGATTTTATATAATTGGAGAATTCAAAATGAGTTTTATTAAACCATTCTTGAATATCCTCAAGGTGATTTCATGTCGGTCATTAAATAGTAATACTCATAATAATGTCATCTCACAAGTAAATCAAAACCTTCAGCACATAATACGCAACCACAACAAGAACAAAGAAGTATAAATCAAAGTTCTTTACGAGTGGGTCCAAAAACAAAAATTAGAAACAAACAGTGAGCAAATAGATACCAAGCGAGGGAAAACAAGAAAAAAAGAGCATATCACTTACTAACATAATTTGGTTACCTTTTGAAACATTGTAAGCATCACAATCAAGGCTTGAAGAGAATTTCAAGGGATTCGAAGAAGAGAGGAGCTATCTCAGGGGTTGGAGTCTTGACCGCACATTTGAGACCAGGTTGACCCACCATGGCCGTTAACTCGATCAAGAAAGGTACGCCTCTTGGGACTTTGGCTGATAGATACAGCACGTCTTGGTTTCCGTTTTTACGCTTTGCTATGAAGAACATGTTTGAAGCGGCTAGCAAGTCGAGTGTTGACTCCACGCTCGTGATGGTTATCCCAGGGAAATCCTTCTGGACCTCGTTTGAATCCGGTAAAGACCTCCACGTCTATATCACGAAACAAAGTTTTTTTATCTTAGTAAACAATTATACAGCAAAAACGTCTGTGATATATTGTTATTATCACTAACATGCTGATGTGGTAGTGTACTATTATTAATGAACTCTGTATCATATAAGTGTTTTACCTCGAGGAAGGTTCCGCGTTCCATCCTACCATCTTCTGAGAAAAGAGCGTGAAGTACAATCTTATCGGTAAAGTACCAGACAGGCTGCTGATTGTTTTTGACAGCAACTTGCAAAAGAGAGTTGGTCGGCCCGGCAGACATGTTCTGGGACAATACCATTGGCAACATTGTCCTGGCAGATGCTCCGGGTTGCAGAGGTTGAACCTAAAATAGTACAGAACCCAGAGATCAGTTTCATGAATCCAGGATAATATAAGCGTGGATTTATAGCGTATTTCAATGACTGCTACCTGAAGAGGTTCTGCAGCTGCAAGGCCGAATGAGTTTTTGTTGAACTGAATCATGAAGCCATCGAGAACCGACTGGGAGTTGTTCTCGAGGAGCATACTGTAGAATACTTGACCATCTTGTCGGGTTAACTGAGCGCTAATCTGTAGACCTTGACCGCTTGATGCTGGCAGGACAACAGGCAGGGGAGGACTGCAATCAAAGTTAGGTGATCCGATGAGTTTACACTTAGGACAAGGTGTTCTAAATATATAGGAGTGAGTAAAACCAGTCCATTACACATCCCAAATGTGGCCTATAGAGACTTCTATTGCAATAGAAAACTTTCATCATTCAAATCATACTCACCCTGAAGAAGTTGTGTATTCATCTACTGGGACAATTGCAGCATCATCTGTCCCCATTAGGTCACCTAGGAGATCAGGCACAGGAGTTGGGGCAGCCACTGCAGGAGCTGCACCATCAACAGGATTACCAGATGTCTCTATTTCGCTCCCTTCCACATAGTCCTCATCTTCCGTTTTCTGAATTGTGGGTTTCAAGCGGGTTACAAAAGCCTCTGGCGGCTTGTGATACACAGAGGACAAGGTGGAAATATTTGCAAGCAGCTCATCCAGGAGTGACGGCTCAAGTTGGTTTGAGTCGTCAGTAATCACAGGCTTTTCAGCTAAAACAACATCCTTTGCCGCCTAATCAAAAGAAGAGCGCACATGATTGTAGGTAAAACAGATGACTGTTGCTCAGTGTCCAATGTACTTGAACTAGTTGAGTTGGTATTAACATATCAAAGGAAAAATACCTCGGGGTCAGTCGATAGAAGACGCCAGTAGATGTATGCACGATCCCTGAGATCAGGATTATCTGTCTCCACAGTAGCATTATTCAAGACAACCTGAGAATTTTGAAACATGGCAAAAGACCGGCCTGTCGTCATATACATGTTCTTGAATTGATTAGAAGAGCAAAAAAATGGGCATCATATAGTGGTCATGGAAGAACCTGAATCATTTGTTGTGGACCTTCAGTTGGCTTCTTCAGAAATAGTTTGACTGTCGCTGTAAGAAGCTGCAGCTGGACCTGTGCTGGTTCTTCAGGGAAATTCTCCAGGAAGCTTTCAAGAAGTTCGTCAGCATTGTCGATTCTCTCAGCATATTCACCAATGATCCAAATCATAGATGCCTTTGAAGATGCCAACATATGTAAGAGTATGAGTTTCACTGATCTAAGATTTATTTCGACTGAGGAAGCTTCCAGCCATTTTACACCAGCAAATAAACAAATTTTATTACCTTAGCTTCTGGTTCATCCAATGTGTCTAGACTCTCACAGAGTGTTGCAATTATGGACTCATACCTATATATTGTTTAAATGACATAGCCAACATTAAAGAGCGTTAGAGCAGTTTAATATGCCAAATCAAAGAAAGTTGGAATAAATCAACTTACGTGTTTGGATATCTTCTAAAGATATCTTTGATGACTATTATGGCCTCCTGAACAACGTAGTTTACTTTGATCTTGATCAGCTCAAGTAAAACACTGATGCACCGTTCTGCTGCTCTTTCCAGTTTGATGGCACATCTGCCAATTGCACGAACAGCCTTCCGAACAAAGTCAACATCTACTTCCGTGGCATACTCTTTGAACTCCAGAAGAACCTACATCAGCATGCAGAAACCATCATGATACGCAGGAAAACAAGAAAAAAAACTTGGACAAACAGCAGATAATAAAAGTGTATAAGAACTACCTGGTCTATGTTTCTGTCAGAAGCAAGTTTTATCATAATCTCCAACTTCTCCATCTTGACATAAATCGGATCATTATACTTGCAGAAGAACACCTAAAAGAAAAACGTAAAGCATTATCAATACATATAGCAATATTTCTATTGTTTATTCTTATAGTCTACAAGACAGAACCAAACTACCTTGATTTCATGGGCAAGAATAGTGGGTCTTTTTTGGACAATAAGGTTAATGTTACGAAGTGCGACATATTGGATCTCAGGTTCTGCAGAAAGCAATGTAACTAGGGGAGGAGCCATCTTCTTGCAAAGATTTCGAATTACATCTGTACTAGTAATTAGCTCCATCTGCTGAAGGATCATCTACAAAAGCTCGCAGAGAAAAAGAAAAATAGAGGAATAGAATTAGAAAAACTACGCAAAGGCATATGGTTGACACATTACAAACAAGTATAACTGGCGAACAGATGAAAGTTCAAGGAAATAATTTTTGTTTTGAATGTCACCTTAACGGCTGAAAGCACGACAGCGCAATTGGCATGTTGTAACCTTGGGGTGACTCTCTCAACAATATTTTCAGCTTCACGAGGATCAGCTGCTTTATACCTCGACAGAGAATCTAATATAAAAACTTGACCCCACCTGTGAAGAACACGTATGGTGTTATTAAGATTGAAAAGTATATATATATATGTGTATTCAAAGAGTCTGAGTGAAAGTAGGATACGAAAATCAGGTAAGACTTACTCAGTACATTCGTTCAAAGCTGTAAGGAGCTTTGTGAGGGTAACACTATTAATTTCAAAGATGGGACTAGCGCTCTTATCTTGTATCTCTGCAAGGGCTGCTACAGCATTTGCTACAACCATCGGATTATTGTCTGATATTAAATCCTTCAAGGCTTCAAGGAAGCCCCTATCCTCGACTAACTCAGCATTTATGTCAAAGAGTTTGGCAACGCAAACAGCTGCTGTCTTGCGGACATATGGATCATCATCCTGAAAAAGGAAGATTGCAAAAGGCAAGGAAAAACATAACATTTTTCAGTCTAGATAAAAAAAGAAGTCTTGAACATGTTGATACAATTTCCAGTGTCAAGGTATGATAAAAACTCAACCTTTAGGCATTTCTGAAGAGGATCGCATAAATACTCGGTGATCTTATCAACACGAATGCACCCCATTGTTCGCACAGCCAAAGCACGGATCAACGGATTCGGGTCTTGTGAATCCTGCCGAATACAAAACGAAACTTTTAAGAGCAATGGAAATACCAATAAACTTGCCACACCAATGCAACATGTGAGGTATTTATGTCTGACAGGGCCACAGATGAGAAGAGTATGAAAATATAACTTGAGGAGAATGGTTACCTTAACAAAAGTATTAACTGCGAGGATAGCAAGATCTGGCTGGCTTTTAGCATAGTTAATGAGATACAAGTAAACAAGCTTCTTGAGCTCAAGATTCTCAGTTTGCATGCAATTGAGTACATCGGTGAAAAGTGAAGAAACATCCTTTCCAACAGTCATAGCCGCAATAACCTTCTTAACAGCATCTTTCCTCTTATCCTAGGAACATAAAGAAGAAAACAAGGATTACGAAACTGAAGCAAAACATCAAAAGCTTAATACTTGTGGATGCAAAGATCGAAGAAAAGAGAGATTGAACGGATCAAAACAGACGTCACATATCAACATAAACGTCACAGATTCCTACTATAGTAAGTGGATTGATGTGTCCTCCTTCGTTTCCAAAAAAACATTAAACATGAAAGAAAAAAAAAAAAGATAAAAGAGTTTGATGATTCAACAGCCACTGATCTTCCAACCAATACAAACAATACGCCAATCTAAAATCCGATAAAGTGTCTACGAGATTACACACCTCCCCGCATCAACAATAGAACACATTATCCATAACGTACACACCTGCACCGTCATCACTCTCCCCAGATGTAATACAAAAACCAAATTCCACTAAATAGCAACAAGAATGGACCGATCAGATCGAATACAGGATCATATAGATCTACCAGAAATCAACTGCTAAATTAAAATGAATCACTGAGGAGAGAGGCGAGAATCGTGGAAAAATGGCGGATCACAGATCCATAAAAGAATGAATCGAATCAGAAGGAGAGAAGAACCTTGTACTGTGAATTCAGCTCTTCCTTGAGCTCAGGGATCTCTCCCTTCTTCGTCGTGGAAAAGTATTTGGAATCATGGCCGCTCATTTCTCCCTTTCTTCTTCTTCTTCTCCGAGACGACGAGTGACAGAACGAAGACGGGAAAGTGCACAAACAATGCAAGTTTTTTTTTCTTATTGTTCAAGGGGCATTTTCGTAATTTTAACCGCTTCGTTTGACCATTAGATGGTGGTAGTTCTTCACCTTCCGGTCTTTTAAGTCGGATTAGGATTAGTTCTCGTCAGATCCGGATCTTTTGGATAGTTTAATTAGGTCCAAATTCGAAACTCGGTTTGGTTTAATATGATTGGATTAACAAATGCCGGGTTACAAATTAAATTTAATTTCAGTTAGATCCTTGTACTATTGAACTTTACCGAAACGTCTTATAACGTCTGACTAGTCAACGCCAGTTACCATCAAGGGGAGAAGAATGGTCGAAACCAAGGTCTACTGTCGTTTTTTTCTCTTTTTTTTTTTTCTTTTGTCAAGTTGACGATTAAGTGAGGTACACGTTT
Organism: Brassica nigra; assembly: GCA_016432835.1. Taxonomy (NCBI): domain Eukaryota; kingdom Viridiplantae; phylum Streptophyta; class Magnoliopsida; order Brassicales; family Brassicaceae; genus Brassica; species Brassica nigra. The sequence continues at coordinate 4,335,290 of CM028247.1, read as the reverse complement.
GTGAGAATAGCTTTTGATCAGACTCTCAAGACTTTTCTCAAGTCTCTGATCATCATCTCGCGAGTCTTTCTTTTCTCCGTAGATTGACTCACTTGTTAGGTCGTCATCGAATCAGAGATCCGTGCGAAAATGGCTCCCAAGTTCGACACGGAGAAGATGCAGGAACGCCAGAACTTCCGTAACGTCTGGCACACTGATCTCACCCACAGCATCCAGGGCGATACTCCCTGTAATCTCTCACTCTCTCTCTCTCCCGACAATTTGTGTCTGATCAATGTTGAATTGTTGATCAATCCTTTTCTGTGTTGTTTGCAGATTGCTGTTTTGCGTTGTGGTGGTAAGCTTCTGCTTCGATCTGAGAACTTTTTGGTACATTGTAATAAGAAGACTTTGACCTTTGTCTGATTTTGTGTCTCCCCTTGCAGTGCCCCTTGTGCATCATACTTGCTTCGCAAGCGTGCGCTTTACAATGACATGTCTAGGTATACATCACATTCAACTTACCTTAAGATAGATATATTGCAATTCGATGATCTTCTTAGTTTAAAAGGATTCTTCGTTTCCCTCTCACAGGTACATATGCTGCGCTGGTTACATGCCGTGTAGTGGAAGGTGTGGAGAAGCCAAGTGTCCTCAACTTTGTCTTGCCACCGAGGTAAGGATCCTGGTTCTGGAGGCTTTTTTCTCCTTTATTTGTTCTAGATCGTTCATTACAGCATCTGAATACATCATGTATGATGCCTAGTTATGTGGCTTATGATGCCGCTCCATGAGTTGTTGGATATTATAAATGTTTCTTAAATAGCAGAATGATTCGTAGGTCTTTTGCTGCTTTGGTACCTCTGTGGCCTCGACTCGTTTCCTTCTGCAAGATGAGTTCCAAATTCAGACTACACAATGTGACAACTGCATCATTGTAAGTAGTATCCTCATTTCCCCGGTTACGGAGACTCACAACTTCACAAGCAGTTAAAGTAGAAACAGTAGAGACTATGAAACATGAGAAATTAGTGTTGTGACTGTCTTCTTTGCTGTGTAGGGTTTTATGGTTTGCCTCAGCCAAGTGGCTTGCATATTCTCCATAGTTGCATGTATCGTCGGCATTGATGAGCTTTCAGAAGCTTCTCAGTTGCTCTCTTGCTTCGCTGACATGGTCTACTGCACGTAAGAATCTCCTCATCTCTAGTCTCATTTTCATTCTCTCAAACTTCTTGTCTCTGATAATCATGTTTTTGCTTCATTGGCAGAGTTTGCGCTTGTATGCAGGTAAAGTGATGATATCAACCAATTTCAACCTCACATACTCTGAATACTAATATTACAGAGTCTTCCTGATAAAATCTTGTTCATTTATTATGCTTATGTAGACACAACACAAGGTGGAAATGGACAAGAGAGATGGTAAGTTCGGTCCACAACCAATGGCTGTGCCGCCGCCTCAGGTAATGTCACGGATTGATCAAGCCACTCCACCCGCTATCGGTTATCCTCCACAAGGTTACCCACAACACCCTCCACCAGGTTACCCACCTTCTGGCTATCCTCAGAATCCTCCAGCTTATCCTCAGTACCCTCCTGGTCCGGCTTATCCCCCTCATGGTTACCCAAACTAATCACTCTGTCTGGTTTGAAAATTATTATTTCATCTTTCTTTTGTATTCAAGTTCACGTCGTTGATATATGCTCTGTGTGCTGGTGAAAGTGTTTCGAGGTCATTGTTTGGTGTGTAAGACTTTACCTCAACCGATGTAGACGTCCCTCTTGGACTGAGAGAGAGACATTGTGATGAGTTTTTTCTTTTCCTTTGAATTTTTTTTTTTTGGTAAGTACAGAGTCCAAATGTCTAAACATATGCGCTTATTTCACTAAAATCTAGTTTTCAATAATAAAATATTTTAGTAAATGATAAATTGTTATGGAATAATGTTGAACTACGAGGGGATCTGAATGAATAAAATTTTAAATATCGTGTCAAGAAATTACAAGAAGCCTAAACACTAATTTCTCTTCTCTTTCAAAAAAAAAATTAAAAAAAAAAAACTATATAAAGTTATTTTACTTCAGTGACTTCACCTTCTCTACATACACCAACGTTGATCCATAACGTATTATTCCTCTTCGTTTGTAACACTCTGCAACAGTTCCTCCTCGGTGACTGTACAAACACACATGCACCATGTAAGTCCATAACAATATGCACGTTATAACCGCATGCTAAACAAATAACGTTACGTTACTTACCCTTTCCCATAGATGAGGATCAGGTTTCTTGTAAACGACGATGGTATTAATCTCAGCCGGGTTTGCCATCTTCCACTTACAAGACGGATGCGAAACACGGTGTCTCGTGTATTCGCTAACCGTCGTGTTCAGCTGCCTGTCGAATCTCGTGGTCGACATGTAATACACAAACGGTTTTTGGCACGGTTGCCGACTAACCGGCCTGGTGTTGAATGCGTAGGCGGTGTAATCCGCTCTCTTGTACCAGTTCAAGAACGTTCTCGAAGGCATTTCCATTTCCCTGGGAGAAAATATTCCTCGGAATATTTGGACCGCGTAGCCCCATGAGACCGAGACGGTCCAGCTCTTGTGCTTGTCATAGCATATAGACTGCTGGAGAAGCCCGGCTGAGTCGAGCTTCATCGGTACAGTTAGCTTCTTGAGGGAGCTGACTCGGGTTGTGTTCGGGAAGATCGGTTCAACAACGTCGAGGTGGTGCACTGAGACGAATGGTGTTACTGGGTGCGCGGCCAGGAGGCCGAAGAGGCTCCCGTAAACGTCGTACTGAAACAGAACAACACAACTAAAGATGTTACAAGGAGCGTGAGTTTCACACGTCATATGTGCGCCTAGGAGATAATGACGCGAACAAGAGTGTAAAAAAAACAGAAAAGCGGGTCCCACTCTTACACCTGTATTCAACCATCTAACTAAAGTAAATGGACAAAACATTGAGCTACTCACGCGCCGCGTTGTCGGTACCAAACCACGGAAAATTTTGCCGAAACAGCATTGAAGCACAAACAGAAGAAAAAAAACGAAATTGATATCAATACTAGGCTAAACCAGGATCAGAGATTCTTACATAGACATTCTACATTTGGAGCCTGTTCTGAATTGCATACTTTTGAAAGTTTAGTACTTTAAGCCGCTGCCTCTAAAACTAGTGGTTTTGAAACTCTTAAAAGTTTAAACTTTTCTTGGTAGATTCCATTTAATAAAGCTAACTACTTGACTGAAACCCAATTCAATTACCATCATTACCTTCAAGACCCATGTCTACGAATCATTAAAAATACCAACTTTGCCACTAAATCATTATACATTGCTTATGGTTTCTTCATGAAGACTCTAATGCTATTACTAGTTTACTACCCAAATATGCCAAAATCAAACTGAATTTTCCAGACAAAACTTGTCTTACCTGGTGAAACCCGAGTTCTTTAGTAAGCGGAACACCGAGTTCAGCCATACAAGCTTGCATGCGATCGTCCGAACCATACAACGCAGGATACCTCTGTATACACCGATCCTGCATCTTGCTCAACGCCTTAGCCAACGGGTAGCTAATCGCGAACCCTCCTCCACCGTAAGCCATCCCGTACGAGAAGAATATGTTCTGCAGATGAGATTCCGACAAGCTTCCGATGTAATACATCTGCTCGTGGTCGTACTTCCTCAACACCCTAATTAAATTATCCGTGACGAACACCGTGTCGTCATCGCCCATCACGAACCACCTCACGTTTTTCACACCCAGACGCAGCATCTCAGACACGATCCTCGAGATCCGCAGCGCCGAGCGTTGCCCCTGCTTGTTCGTGTAAGGGAAAGAAGCTGTCCCGCCGGAGATTTTCACCGGCGGAAGTAGATCCTCGTCGTCTTCGTCGTCGTTGCTGCTGCTGTTCTTTTTAACCTCTTTGTCTAACCAGACGTAGCCACGCATGTGTTTGGGTTTGTACCAGATCTTGATATACTCTTTCCTCTGTTTCCATAGCTTAGACGACGCGGCGATCCCGAACACCACGTGGTTGAGATCGGTTGGCTCGTCTACCTTCTCTTCCTCCTCCGACTCGCGCCGCCGTGAAGGTAGTGCAGAAGAAGAGGAGGAAGCGTTGGTGGAGAGAGCGGAGAGGGTGGTGGTGAAGGTGATGGAATCGTCGCAGGAGCGTGAGGTGGAGACGAGCTTAAGCATGTAGATAATGTAAGTGAAAGCGATGAAGCAGATGAGCCAGACCATTAGTTTTGGACCGGGTCGGGTCACCGACAGCATTCCGGGTTTCTCCGGCGAATCTTTCTGGTTACCTTTCATCCTCCCTCTTTCGAGCTTCTTGATTCGGACCCCCTGAGGAGAGAACGAACCGACAAGAGTGGATCTTTGTTTTTCGTAGAGAGAAAGATTAATGTTGAATGAGATTGGTGATGTCCTGAGAAATCGATGGAAAGACAGTGAGAGCATAAAAGAGAGAGAAGAGATATCGAAAGACAGATTAAAGGGTGAGAGAGAACGCAATACTCTCTCCCACTAGAAACTTCATAAACGCAAAAATCTATATATAATAGCAAACCAATTTTTGTTGACCAATGACATCATCATTTTTTTATAGGAAAAAAAAAATTAAATCCAACAGCTATATTTGCTCCTTATTTTTGATCTAACGGACACAAAATTCTCTAGCTCTGAGTGGCTTACGTCATCAACAATTGTCATATTTAACCATCTTTTCTCTAATTGTTTCATCCTCAAACAACGCGATCCTTGAATCACACCTCTTTGGTATCACACCTCTCTGATCAATATATGTATTGTATATAGCGTCTTTCTCCGTATCGTTTTATCCTCAAACATCACAACCCTTAAATCACACCTCTCTGATCTATACATGTATATATACGCTCCCTGTTTTTACATATGATGCACTGTAGTCTCTCAGCAAACGTCTCTTCTATGGCACACCTCGCAAATGCCGTCTTTGTTTCGTGCAGTGAAGGTAGGGTAGGAATTTATGGGCACGTTTTGGGACAAGCGAGTTTACAATTTGACGCCAGAGGACCTACAACTGTTATGCTTCTATATACCAAATTCTCTGAAGTAGACATCATCAATTGAAGTCTAAGGAAGCAACCTAGGTTATGGGATGTCTTCTTCCCCAGGTATTTTTTTCTTAGTATCAAGCCACGCTGTTTGCTTTGATCTCATCCGATCCGATTGGATTGTCCGTTTTTTTTTCATGTATGGGAGCAACGTACGAGACAGCAAAGAGCTGATCGAGTTGGTATGGCATCGATGGGTGTGATGAGACCAGAGCTTGTAATGAAGTCAACTCTTCTGGTGGTTATATACGGTTTGAAAAAAAAAGGTATTTGGTTTGATCATAGCGTTATCATCGATCGAATCAACCCAAAGGCAAGTCTTACTATCTAGTCGATGGCTATGCCCATCTCTCTTCCGGTCTCGCTTTTGGTCTCGCCGGTCTCTCCGCCGTTATGGCTATCGGAATCGTTGGCGATGCCGGTGTCAGGTAATTGAGAAAACCCATGTTCTCTTAATGATCATTTTTATGAAGTTGAACAAAAACGTTGTTGTGATGTGTGTTGCTTGTCATATGCCACTTAGAGATATGTGTTTGGCTTTGTAATAATGTGATGTGATTTGTGTGTGGTTGCAGAGTGAATGCACAACAACCTAAGTTCTTTGTGGAATGATTCTGATTCTCATCTTTGCTGAAGCACTTGCACTGTACCGTGTTATTGTGGTATCATCCTCTCCTCTCGTGCAGAGCCGACTGAACTCTGAAAGTCTCTTAATGTTTTTGATATTTTCACTTTCAATATTCTTCGAATTGTGAGCTTTTGAGATTCTCATGAAAAGCAAGCAAAAGAAAATCATTTGATTTTGGTTATAATTTTTTTTTAAACATTTGTACACTACATATGGTAAACATCAGTATGTGATGAAATATGATGCTTCAGTGATTTGATTGTTTTGACTGAAATAATCGTTTGTTGTTTTTGATGACTCTTCTCTTTCTTGCAAGTTATCGTAGCTTTGACAAAACATGGGTGGTCTTTGTTTCAGAAACTCTTTAAGAAGGAAATGTTGATGACGTTTCAAAAGTATATAGGCAGTGCTCTTGAGACTGTTGTGTATTTGTGTGTGTATCTAATTCAGATATTATGAATATTAGATTTAAATGAATTAGAATTAAAGTAAATTTTAAATTATGAACTTAGGATAGATTTCTTAAATGAAATCATAAGAATTTATCTTATAACTGGTATCAGAGGCAATCTAGATTTTATTAATTTACCAAAGTCCAAACAAATTGATGACTATGACGGTGTTCTATATATGTTTTAATTCATTCATTAAAATGTTTTGTTGATTGGTTTAAGTTACAGAGAGACGCATGAATTGTGTGGTGGTTTAAGTTACAAAACGAACGCAGTCGTTAACGTAAAAGATGCATGCATCAAAGTGTTCTTCTCTTTACATATTCTAAAATTTGATCGACATGTACTCCACTCTGAAAGGTCAAGTGTTTATCTCTGTAATTGGTTTAGAAAAGCACATAACTTTGTTTTTAGTTACGTAAAGCCATCAATAGTTAATGTACATAGAAGTAAGATGGCTTTTGTTAATTCATGATGCACGTGCATTCATGAATTTTTCATTTTGCATCATAGGATAAATTTTGGTTGTTAAAATTTACAAGAAACAAAATTGGGTGTGAAAAGTCACCATTAAAATAGTCACGCATTTTGGTTAAAATTTTCTGGAATTTTTATTTATGTGTATCCATGAAGATTTGTTTTTTTTTTTTTAAATGTATGCATGAAAAATTGCATCCTAAATTTTGGGATTAAAAAATTACAAGATGGATTATTTGTGAAAGGTAAATAGTCAATGATGCCAAAATGCCGTGAAAAATTGGGACGGTGTGATTTTTCAATATAATTTTTAAATTATTTTATATTGATTAATAAAAGAATAAATGGATATCTACAAAAAAAAATGAATGTAAAACTAAGACTTTAAAAAATTTACTTGCAACCAAATAAAAAAAACCTAGCCCATCAGCATAGACTTCCACCATCGACACAATAAATTTAAGATATTTTAAGTTATATTTATTTCAGTTTTATAAAATATTTTAATTTACATAATTAATATCCAGTTATTTAAAATATTTTAAATATTTTAAAAATTAAAGTTATTGAAAAGTATTAACTTACTTTTAATTTTTAATAATTTGTTTCTAATGTGTAGTTTCAAAAAGCATATTTACTTGGTAGTTACAAATAAATAAATATCTATAATATGTAAAACAAATCTGATTTATGTTCATTTTAACAAATATGTTTGAAATTAACATATAGTGTTTATTGAAAATAATTAAACCATTTCAATAATTTAAGCAAATCACTGTAATTTTTAGATGAACATTTAATGTAAAAGTATCATTTTAATTGTTTAGATAAACAATTGCAACTACTTAAATATCTTATTGTTGTGAAATAGTTAACCATTGCAATATTTGATCAACCACTGCAATCCTATCAACCATTGCAAAATTAAAATATAACTAATACAACTTTCCAATCTATATAAAAATTATGCGCATTGAGAAAATCCAACATAAAAACAACAAAACAAATAAAATTTGAGGAAATTTTATATGTCTCGTTTTGTAAAGAGATTTGTGTAACCTAAAACTTGATCAATGTTATAATAATTTATAGAAAATGGACCCATACACGACTCTTTCATCATCTATGTTCATATTTTATAACTGAATTTACATGTTTACCTTTATATTGGCATGTTCTATAAACTTTGAAGGTTATTTACTTTTATAAAATGCCATTATGAAAATATTTTTATGATTGATAATCAAAATTCATAGTTCTTTTAGAGATGAATATATACATTTATTAGAAAGAGATAACCAATAAAGATATTATTTTGAAATACACAAGATTAATTTTTTTATCTCTATGATATTATCTATTCACTAATTTACAAAGCCAGAAGTATGATTTTTTTACTGAAAATATTTTACCAGAAAATGAAATTCTAGAAAAATAAGTATTTTTATTCCGGTGACAAAAATTTATAACAAATGCATGGTTCCTTTAAAACATCGCATTAGAAACAATTTATTTTTCTTATTTCATGATTGTGTATTCTATAAATATATTCATCATATCCTTAATTTCAGAAATATTATAAACATGAGATTTTCATTTTAAAGTATCATCATTTTCATTCTAGATATTTTTATATAATTAGTATTTTTTAATTATATTAAAATTTGTATTGTATCTCACCGATTAGGTCGAATCTAGTTAAATTAAAAGAAGAACATAAAAAGGAGAAGATAATATTATTTAAATAAATCAATGGGGTGGTTGTTAAAAAATTTAGTGATTAATTTGCTGTTTGATAATATAATAATGTTATTTGATGTTATCGTGAAACAAAAAAAAAGGTTTATTATGTGTTTTTTTGAGCAGCTTTTTTTTTTGAGCAGCTGTTTTTTTTTGTCAACTGAGCAGCTGTTTATTATGCGTTTATTGTAGAAAGTTTTCATAAAAATCTTACGTAGGTTATTCGGAACTATCTGCGTGTCACTTTTTGCTCCTTCATCTAAAGCCAAAGCTGCGTCGTTTCGTAGGCTCGTTTTTTAAGCGAAGGGTGTGGCTAAATAATTTACATTGGCTTTATCGTTCTAATTTCAGAAAAAAATGAAAATAAAAATGTTAGAGCTTGGGCTCAAGAACAAAGAGAGACGATGAAAGAGGTTGTTATGAAATGTAAAAATGTATATTGCTCAATGTTTACAATGTACAGTATACCGTAAATACATACAACCGGTTTAGTGAATGGAAGCTAAACCAATGGTAAGGCAAAGAAAACCTAACCAATCTGTTAACCACATGGTTTAATAATCTAATAACTTCTATAATCGGATTAAAAGGTGACAAATAATGAAGCTCTTCAGCCATGATTGTTTCCACTGATGGTAGAGTAGATGATAGATACTACTCTCCTGATGTTTGGCGTTTGTTAATACATGATATTAAAGTATAGATAGATTTGGTAGAATTTATTTCCTCCTTTTGTTGACTTTCAGATGAATATGATTAGATAAGAAAACGTATCGAATTTCAAACTTTTCTTCCATAACTAACTAAACAACAATTGGTAAGAAAACGATGGAACTCTTTGTTTTGAATACGGTAATTAACAACTAAGAAGATCAACGAGAGGTATTTTAATTTTCCCCAATACATTCTCCTTTGGATTCTTGATTGCGTCTTCTTAGTAAATTATGCTTTAAAAATAGAATTAAGAAAAGAATAATAAAAAGGTGTCAATGCACCTGCTCTATTTTAGTATTCTCTCTGATTATATTATCAACTCTGCAGAGCTTTGGTCCCAGCATTAGGGCGATGGCACAGGGAGGTCATACTTTATGTTTCCTTTTACATTGGTTTATAAAATTGCTCCCAACTGAATTATTGCTCCCAACTAAAGAGTTTTTTTTTTTTAAATTGCTCCCAACTGAATTATTTCTTGCTTTTTTTTTTTTGTTTTTTGAACTCATAATTATTTCTTGCTATTTTATCTGTAAAACACTTTCGTAACCCTCCCCCCAAATAGAAATGGGCCAAGCCCATTAGCTATGAAACACATTAAGCTCATTGTCGTCTTCACAGAACTTTGCTTACACATCTCGTAAAGCAAGTTTGGGTGATATACTGCTATTTTGCTAGAAGTTATCCGGAATGGCTCAAGTCTTTTTTGATGCTGATTGTGCCTCGCTAGTTATCGACCATAGTTTCAGATACATCATCAACTATTTTTATAAAGCCCCTAATACTATCTGAAAACTAGCACCTATTTAAAAGTAGTGGTTAGAGCAATTATCATCGGATATTCAGATGTTTTTTTTTTTTGAACTAAGATATTCAGATGTTTCCTTACATGTTTCTCTTGATAAAGAAAATAATTGAAAATGTTTTTCAACGGTAGCTAAACTGATGGGCCAAGATTGGGTATGGTTTATAATGAGCTTAAATCTACATCAATATCGCCTAACGTTATAATTGTTGTATCACCTTGAACAAGCGGGTCGATAATTACCTTTCAGTATTAACTCTTCCTTCCAGTTGAGCATATAACCGGTATTAGAGTCTATTAATATACTACTTAATTGTTTTTTTATCGCCAATCTTCTCACATTTTAGATTATAATTTTTTCTCAACTCGAGTCTTTACTTTCCAATTCAAAAACCATGAAAGTTTTTTTAAAAGGTTTTAAACGTTGAATTAAGTCGTTGCTAAGACTAACAAGGAAAAGCAAAAGTCTCGAGGTAAGCTAAGTTTGGCATAATGGATTGTATGTAGATTTTTTTCTTAACTATTAAATTCAGTATTGGAATCATTATCTCTTTTTATCTCTCGTGCACTCCAACAACTATCGATCAAAATGTTTAGTCGGTTGCTTCAAAATTTCCCGTGACTTGTTTATCTCCTTTTCCAGTTTCTCCCATTTAATATTAATACCAACCCCACTTTCGTTATATAAATAATACATTTTCACAAAGGACTAAAAGATTCTTCATCTGTAAAAGGTTATGTTACATTATTCCGTAATACTGGTATAATATGTTCCCATATGTATTTATATAATTTATATGCATATATAGCTCATATAAGAAGGAAAAAACAAATAATCAAACCTACAAAAAGAAAACGTAAATTCTCTTCAAAGTGTTGAAAATGTCAATCAAATTGCGTAGCCGTGAATTATACAATACGGAAAAAATAAAGATGTTATTTCCTTTGGATATACTTTTATTAAAAATAGTATAATACATTTAAGTTTTTGTATATGACGGAAGATAAATAACTAAAAACAAGATAGATAAGAATAATAACTATAAGAAGTGTGGAGAAAAGAAAAAGATACTTCATGGGTTCATGCTATTGCTGAGGGCCTGAGGCTATCGCGTGGATAATGGGCAGAGTATTCGTGGCGTGCAAGCCGACATAAAAAGATCATCACATCATTAATCAGAGTCACTTAAAGAGTCCCTTTTCAGACATACTTCGTCCCACTTCTAAAATTGAAGTTTCTCAAATATGACATTCATCCATCTCAATCTGATTATAGTTTTTTTCTTTAGGGTAAACACAAAATTTAAGATCTTCACTCATGTGATAAAACAGTTTTGGTGTATAGGTATATAAGATTAGATGTTAGATAACATATGAGAGACATCCACAACGGCACAACCTAACATGTAATCACTTTTTCAGGCAGAAAGTGTATATGAACTCGGATTAGTACACTAATCACACTTGGTAATGTTACAGAGTTTAATAGACAATACTGTCATTTGCAGTATGTCTTTTTCTTTCCGTTAAGTGTTCCCTCCCGCGTCTATTTTTGCTAGAGCTATTTAGATTAATTAGGTTAAATTAAATCTACTAGTAGGTTTGGTGTTGTTTTTGACTTTGAAGTTTTGACAGTTTTTTTTATATGTAGATTGGAGCTTGGAGGGATACCGGTTTGTTAGATTTTGACCACAAAAGCGTAATTAGAAAAGTCTCAACGACCAATATATATACTTATCACCTTTAATTTTTGTGTAGCACACAAATATTCACATAAACGGATAGACCCATGTGCATGTATTTAATAAGATATTTCAAACCGTTAAGAGTTTGGCAAACAAACAATATTGGATATTTTGGACGATTAGGTAAACTAAAACGATTATAAGCTACAATTCAAAGAGATAAAGTATTTGGCTTTATTTTGGTATGTTTTGCATGTGCAGTGAGAATCTGAGTTCACATATAGGCAAATGGCATGCCACAGTATTGCGGTTTAACGGGGTGTCCTCGTGAACAGTCAGTGTTCAATATAATTTATGGATTTAGGCAGAAAAGTCATCAAATCCTAAACCGATTGGTTAAAAACCGGAAATAAACGGTCGACATATTACTATAGGGCGAGCTATATGTTAGCCAACCCTTTCCTCAGCTGCAAGGTCTCTATTCTATTACTGGAATGTCGAAATTTTGGTTTGTTAAATATTTGTGGAAAGTCGTGTACACATGAATGTTTTTGGAAAAAATTACATTGAAGGTTACTTTCTAAATTTCTTTTACACTTTAACATACTTTATACATGTGGAATACTTTTTCTCTTAGAAAAGTCTATAACACCCTTTGCTCTCACCTTAATTTTCTTTTAGGGAAGAAAGAGAAATCAAATCATTTTTCACTTTCAGATTAAAGCAATCAACTTTCTAAAGATTTTCAACACAGAATAAAAAAGCAAGAGAGATAGTGCGGCGAAACACCACACATACGTCAATAACCCAATTGGTAATGGTTTTTGGAAATAACCAGAGACAAAAAAAAAAAAGAAAAAAAAACAGAGAAAAGACAAAAACTCGAGAGGTTGAAGAAGAAGGCAAACCACAATCCTAATCAAATTCAGGGATTTCAAGTTTTATCCTTTCTCAACTTTCAAAGCTCAATCCTTTTCAATCTGATTTCATTGTATGTGCATCAGATTCGCATATTTGTGTGATTTTGCGGCGTTATATGAATTGAGTTTCATTCAGATTTGTGTCTTGGCCACTAATTTTTGCACACAACCACATTCAAGGTGACCACAACCACATAAACTTTCACGTAGTCTAGCTTGCTTGCCCACTTCTTATGCGTTCACATCCACCAATCAACACCACTTAAATATACATGTCTGTCCACATCTGTTTCATCCACACCTGTGAAAACACCAAAACAGAAACGCATGGATCAATCCTTATTTGGCGTGGTTACTCGGGCCAGCATTCACATCCACTATGATGGCAGCGAAGGAGCTTATAATGGAAGTAGAGCTCATTGAGATGGTTATGGAAGTGGTAATGGTGAAGGAGGTGGATATGGTGATGTTGCTAAAGGACATGACAGTGTGGTGAAAGTGGTTCAGCTGGAGACGGAGGTGGCAGCCAATGTAGTTGCTCACAACCACGCAGAACATGACCACATCCACATAAGAAGTATCTTTGCCATCAGGGTTATTTTCGTCATAGAAATATCACAACCAAGACATAAAGTACCCCACATGCTTAAAGTACCTTAGAATGTTAAAGAGTGAGGCTAAAGTAACTAAATATGTAAAACTCTCATGTTTTTGTAGCTTATAGCCATTTTCTTTTTATGTAGGTTATTGACATTCACAGTAAAAAATTAACATCATAGACCTGCAAATGAGTTAATTGAAACCATTTCATTTGGGTTAACTTTCAGGAATTATTTAAGTATTCTTTTAATTTGATACATCAAAAGTTTTGTTACTATATAATAAAGATATTCTTTTCTACATTACTAATATAATATATGAAACACACACAGTTGTCATTAAAATAAAACGGTAGGTTGATTATTTTCAGAAAAGTAAGGAAATAAGTCAATAACCTAATGCAGGCGTCGTAGTTAAGTAAGGAAATAATCTAAGTGGCGTAGCAGGTGCATTATATATATGTGAGATCTCTATAGTTGCTAGTCCAATATACACATACATTGATACATATATATCCCTTATATATTAAAAGAAATCTCTAGAAAAATAAGTTGGTCTATTTAGTTAATTTATGATTCAGTAACTTTCTCTACAACATATGTAGCGTAAATCTTTTTGGAAAAGTTAATGCTATTCGAAACTCGAATTATTTATGTTGGGGTCCGGTCTCTTATAAATATAACTCCTCCATTCATACAAAAGAAACAAAATAATCCAATTTCATTTCTCCTATCATAAAAAACTGCCATGCGAACCCTTCTCTCCACCGTCGGTTTCCTTCTCCTCTTCCTTCTCAGTCACGACGGTGGCTTAACCGGAGCGGCCGATGCTGAACATAACCTCATAGCCACCGATTCTCATACTCATCGCCACCGTCGCCACCACGGTCACCGTCGCGGAGAGATCGAGTACTCAGCCTTATCATGTAGAGCTTACTCAGCGTCTCTTGACGAGTTCGGCGCCGTAGGAGACGGTGTGACCTCAAACACGGCTGCGTTTCGCGACGCGGTGTCGCAGCTTAGCCGTTTCGCAGACCATGGTGGCTCATTGTTATTTGTTCCCGCCGGACGGTGGCTCACCGGAAGTTTCAACCTCACCAGCCATTTCACGCTTTTCCTCCACCGTGATGCTGTTCTCCTCGCCTCCCAAGTAAGCTCTTTTTCTTTTCTTGTTTTTTTCTCCATAACTAAATTTATTTTCCTCATTTTTATAAGAATTAGATAATTAATTAGGAATATTCCCCCTGACACAAAATTCCACAAAAGTCATTGATGAATATTTTTCGTTTCCTGTTGTAAATTTGTTGTTGTTGCATTCATAGATACACGTGTGATTGTTGCCTTGTTGGCCAGCTTCTGATGATCAGATGATATATGGTTGGGCCATTCCATTTATGTTTTTGCTACTCCAGTGAATATATTTCAAGTAGCAGTGATATTGTAATTAACAACAATTTTAGGAGGATTCTGGTTGCCTAGTTGACCTATAAAAATTAAGATCAATGACTTTTCATTATTTTTTGGTTTTCTAACTTTCTACTAAAAGCAGCCTATTGACTAGGTTTAAAATGCGTTTACTCTAAAAGTAGAGGGTGGAGTAATGAGGGAGTTACGAAAAGACAACGAAATAGGCAAAAACGTACAGTTAGTGGGGATCGTTTTGGAGAGTAAGCGACCCATTCCTGCTAGGAAGATCTCACCCGTCCATTTCTATTCCAAATCTTAGCCACAAATTACTTTTGGGCCTTAGTCTAAGATAGCTCTCTCATGTCTTGGTTCCACAAACCCACCACAATATGAGACCCTTTCCAATATCATCCATGTAAATAAAGCATTCTGAAGCTAGTTGTAGAATTATAGATTTATAAATATAATATTAAGATCTTAGATCTGTTACTACATATCAGCTTTTCTTAATATATCTTCTCATTTTTTTGAAAATGAATTTAAGAATAGACAAAAACTAAGGAAAAAAATGAAGAAGAAATGAAGAATAGTTAATAGTCCCTGTCTATTGTCTAATAATAAAGTTTGATTAGTTTTAGTTTCTAAGCTAATAATGCAACTTGTTTGACCTAACGTTATTTGTAGGAAGAAAGTGACTATGAAGTGATAGAGCCCTTGCCTTCGTATGGACGAGGGAGAGACACAGATGGTGGAAGATTCATCAGTCTACTTTTCGGTTCTAACTTAACCGACGTGGTTATCACCGGTTAGTAGTTCAATTTGTACCAAAACAACCGAAATATCCAAAGATTTCCTAATTCTAATTGTTCTTTTTCTTTTCTTGAAAGGTGAGAATGGGACTATTGATGGACAAGGAGAGCCATGGTGGGGAAAATTCAAGAGAGGAGAATTAAAATACACAAGACCTTATTTGATTGAGATTATGCATTCTAATGGTATCCAAATCTCCAATCTCACCTTCTTGAATTCTCCTTCTTGGCATATCCACCCGGTTTACAGCAGGTAAAAAACTCACCCGGTTTGACAACTCGGTTACCAAATTATAAACCGGTTTTGTTTATCTTATTTCAACATGTGCAGCAACATTGTGATCCAAGGTTTGACGATTTTAGCACCGGTCACCGTACCAAACACCGACGGGATCAACCCAGGTACATAATCATACCGATAACCGGTTTAGTAAAATGTGCCTAAAACTCAATCCGGTTTACTTTTAGATTCTTGCACGAACACGAGGATAGAGGATTGCTACATTGTCTCCGGCGACGATTGTATCGCCGTTAAAAGTGGATGGGATCAGTACGGAATCAACTACGGCATGCCCACTAAACAGCTCTTGATCCGACGGCTCACATGCATTTCACCTGATAGTGCTGTCATCGCTCTAGGTAGCGAGATGTCAGGTGGTATTGAAGATGTTCGAGCTGAAGACATCGTCGCCATTAACTCCGAATCAGGAATCAGGTACGTAATCAAAATCAACCGGTTTAGTTATGTTCGGTTTGGTTAAACCGGAATCAATTCTGCAGGATTAAAACAGCTGTTGGACGTGGAGGGTACGTGAAGGATGTGTATGTAAGAGGCATGACGATGAAGACAATGAAGTATGTGTTTTGGATGACCGGAAGTTACGGTTCGCATCCGGACGAGCATTATGATCCGAAAGCGTTACCGGTTATTCAGAACATTAACTACCAAGACATGGTCGCAGAGAACGTGACCATGCCGGCTCAGTTGGCTGGTATAACGGGAGATCAGTTTACTGGGATATGTATCTCTAACGTGACCATCACGCTTTCTAAGAAGCCTAAGAAAGTGCTTTGGAATTGTACGGATGTTTCTGGTTATACAAGTGGTGTGACTCCGGAGCCGTGTCAGCTGTTGCCGGAGAAGCAGCCGGGGACTGTTGTGCCGTGTAACTTCCCGGAGAGTTCGATTCCTATTGAAGAAGTTAAGCTACAACGTTGCTACACCAGAAGAAGGCACATGTGAAGATGAAAACGTTTTATTTTAATTTACAGATACTTTTCTTGGTTTACAAGTAAACTTTTTATCAAATATGGGATGGACTTTATTGAATATTATACAAAAAGTTTTTTAAATATTCTTCTTGATCATTTGAGGAAATGTAAAGCAGAGGCTTAACGTGAGACCCAATTAACCAGAGAAGTCTTCAAATCTGCTGACACTGGAATGATGCAAAGCAAAGCCCTGCACAGTAACGAACGTCAAGGGAAGCTACAAAAGTTTCTTGAGATTAAGATAACGAAATTCAGGTTAGGGAAGGACCTTTTGAAGGAATTTGAATGTGTCAGAATGCTGAAACAAGACCAGATTTTCAAGAGAACTTAGGTTGAGGAACACTAGATTAGTGTGTCCTTTCAGGCTCATAGAAGCAAGACCATTGGACATCTTTTTGAAGCTTTCAAGATCTGTAAGCTCAAGGTTTAGAGCTTGTAAGAATGAACTTAAGGAATAGAATAAGTCATTGTTGAGGGATTTGGCAGTTGCTATTGCTGTTGTCTCCTGTCGATGCATCAGAGTATTCTCTACGACCAAATGATCAGTAATTTTATTAAGAAGGTTCTTCTGTGTCTGTCTATTTGCAAACAAGTCCTTGACCTTGTTGATGACATCATTGACGAACACTGCATCAGAGCTGCATAATTTTTTTTTAAATACATTAAAATGTATAGCAATGTGGTGACTTATTATTCTTGTACCTCACAAGCATTTTCCCCCAAAATTTAACACATCATGCATACCTATGTTGATATGCCAAGCCCGGTCTTGAAGAGATGGATAAGAGAGCTTGTCTCCATCCCGAGATTCTTGCTTCGGTGTCAAGAGTAGACTTCTCGTTGCCCCTGTTGACGTTTTCACGCACTTCTTCCTCTCTCTTGAGAAGCCTAAGACGGAACCATCCCGTCACTTTCTGAACTGACTCGGCCTTCAAATCGTAGAAAATGGGGAAGGGAATGATCTCTCCCGCGTCCATAAGCTTCTTGATCTCAACAAGCTCATCAAGACACTGTTGTGACTCAGGATACTTGGCCGAGAAGACAACTATTGCAACCTTTGACTCTTTGAGCCTCTCCTTCGTCTCATCTTCTGCATATACAATGATTTGGTTTGATTCTAATCCTGATTTCAGAAAGCTCAGTAGAGTTTTATCGAGATGTTTTTCGCCAAAACTGATGAACACTGTACGAGACGGGGGGCTTATCATCATCGCAAGACCCTTCATGACGTTACATAAGAATGAGTAGCAGGTCATAGCATCATGGGAACTTTTATCTTCGCCAAGACGGTTCTGAAAATTGTCATTACTCTCTGAAACTGCTATCACATCTGTGCAATCTGTCAATGTTAATCCAGAGGGAATTAAGGATACATGTAACAGAGAAATATGTTGCGTGATCTGCAAGAAACTTACTAGTGACTTGAACTTGTAAAGAGTAGCTTTGATCTTGGATTTCTTGAGAGGAGACAACAGGCTTGTTTCCAGTAAATTTCAGAGATTTCTTGGGAAACAAGAGAGGCTTGAAAGCAGAACCCTACAAAGTAGAAGTATCAATAACTAGGTGAATGAAGTGAACAAATACGAAATAAATACGAAACTAGGTGTTTTGTCCGTACTTGCGGGCTTACTAATTTTACAAAACTTTGTAAATCGATATATTATCAATTTAAAAATTATTAGAATAGATTATTTTCATACTTTTGAAATATTTGGTAATTAATTAAATATTAACTTTTCTATATTATAAACTTTTTTATTTTAATAAAATATTTTTATTACGTAAATCAAACTTGAAAACATTCAAATATACATAAAACTATATCAAAGATTTATATTTATTTTAAAATATTATGATGTAAAAGATTTTTGGATAACATAATATATCATCTTTTTAGATAATTATGATTATCAAATTAATGAAACTCGTTATTAATTATGAATAATTATATATTAACAAATCAAATCCAATTATTTATTTAGGATAATAAAGACTTTAAACGCTCTAACTTTTAACGTGAAAGCGTAAAAATTTCTTCATAAATAATAGTATAAATATTTTGATTCTTTGCCAAATTTTTTTCAACAATGATCACAATGAGTGATTTTGATTATCCTAAGAAATTTACGTTAAAAGATATATGATTCATTTTTTGAACAATTATCACAATAGTATTATTTAACTATAGTATAAAAGATTATGTTACATACGGAGTAACAAAAATAATTTTGAAAATTGGCTCCCAAGCAAGATAATTGGAATTTTGTCCAAACTCGTCACCTGAATTCTATTCAACAGGCTTTGTTTTTTCTATTTGATTTTGGAACATGATGGCCTTTTTGAAACACGATGACCAGTTTTATAGAAGCTTGATTTAACATATTGATTCCATTCTAACTCTTACTCGTACTAAAATAATATAATAATATTTTAAATTAGTTAATTAATGAGTAAGCTAAAAAACTACGAAAATAAGTAAAAACTATTTAAATTTATGGGAAACATGATAAATAAGCAAAAATTATTATTAATTGTGGTAAAAAATAAAATTATCTAAAATCAAGGAAAACATGTTAAATAAGGAAAATCAATTTTATGTAAAACATAATAAATAAGTGAAAATAATAATTATTATAACAAATAAATAAAATTACCTAAAATTTTGGAGAACATGACAAATCAGTCAGATCACTTCATAAATAATAGTATAGAAGATAGATAGATAAACATAATTAGAGAGAAAACACGGTTGAAGCAAATAACAAGTTTGTATATTTATTATATAAATGAATAATTTAAATATTTTAAATCCGAATTTATACAGCATCAAAACCCGATATTTCTTTTCTCTTGAGGAAAACTTTCTTATCTACTAAATTCGGTTATCAATAAATATGTCATTTTACTGGTGCACCAAGATTTAATTCACTCCCGAATCAACAATAAAACAATGTTGGAGAATAAACTTTGAAGGATTGAGAAATAAACCTCACTGCAGTTGTCTTTTAGAGAACCTAACAACACCAAGAGAGTACTTCCAGCTTGACCCGTCTCGGTTAGTTGCTGAGCTAGGACAGGGTTCTTAAGAGAGTTTAGGTCAAGAATCACCAGATGATCAGTGCTCAGGGAAACGGCATCATCGATAAGAGCATGTGATAGCGACGTTACTGCTTCCCGAGGATGTACCAGAGGCTTCTCAATGACTGTAAGATCATTTCCTGGAGAGGAAACTTTGTCTACTAGTTCCTTAACTTTGACCACAAGTTTATTTAGGAAATCATCATCGGTCGTATGTTTATGTGAAAACCCTATTCTTCCTCCAATGGAGACGAGAGCTTGCCTCCTTTCCCAGATCAAAGCCTCTGTCTCAAGTATTGACTTGTAGCTTCCCTGATCAACTCTCTTGCGGACAAGATCCTCAGTTCTGAGTAGAGTATTGCCGAAGGGACCAGTCTGGCTCTTGACGTTGTGAGCTCTCACGTTGTAGAACACTGGAAAGGGGACAAGAGATCCTAACTCCATTTGCTTCTTGATCACAACGAGCTCGTCTAAGCACCAGCATGACTCAGGGTACTCGTCTGAGAAGAAGATGAGTGCAACACCTGACTCTCTGATACGTTCAAAGAGTATTGTGATTGGGCTCCCTAGCGTCTCACACTCGTCCATGAAGAAATTGATATTGCTCCTCTCTAATTTTTCTTTTAGAGAGCTCACTAAACTTTTTCTTAGACTACCTCTGAAACTGATGAATACTTGATCACGTTTCCACGAGGGAGAAAAGTTCTTCATATGGGTTGTGTTTGACATGTGGTGTTTAAGAGTTAGAAAGTGCTTGCTTGTTAGACGAAAAATGAAGGAGAAGTGTATTGTAACTTATAATGTTTAAATCGGTTACCTATTGAAGTCAACACACCAAAAACGTTATATGTTTCTGTTAGATTTTCTTATCAGATGTCCAGATGGGGTTAGTAAGTGCACATCAGCACATGGGTCCATTTATGTGGTAATAATGAAGTTGAGAGACCAACATAACGCTCCCACACTTGAGACATATTTTTTTTCTGTAGAGCTTCTTATTTACATGATACATAATTTATGAAAATATACTCAAATGAACTGAATCAAAAAAGATAATGATCTTCAAATAATGGAATATATTAATGTTTTGAAGAGTCTTGTCTCCTTTTATATTGATGTCTATCCATCTTGCATCTTAAACTGCTACATTAAACAAATAACGTTTTAATGTTTTATACCTTTTGATGTGAAACTTTTATGTAGTGACAAAAAGAAGCCTGTCGTTTATACAGGAAGTTGTCTAAAAAAGGTGTTTATTATGGAGTCTTTGGTCTTAAACAAATAGTAATTATTTGCATCCCACTGAGTCTTACTTTTTTATTATATACTTTTGTCAACCAATCTTTCATTGTCTTATCATTTTGTCTAAAGATTTGTTTCATATAATATGACATCAACGCGGTCCAAAAGTCGAAATCATGAATCCATTTATGTTGGTGTTTTTAACTTTCAAAACTGCGAGGGTAAGAACATAAAACACATAGATTCTCTATCTAATATCAGTTCTTTGACGTAAAACTAGTTAAAAATATAGTCTCAATAAGGTGTTACATTTGCAGAAAACAGCCACCAGTAGAGGCTTTTGAGTAATCATTAACTGTTCTCCGAAAACCCATAGAAAAACAGAAGCTTTCCCTTAGGGCACAAACACAAGTATGGGTAGCAGTTCCTTACAAGTTGCAACTGAAGGTTAACGTTACTAATCCTCGTCATCTGCTTTTGCTCCCGGCCTAAGAGAGAAACACGTCTGAAATAGTTACACAAGAATGAGATACAGCTCTTTTTGTCTTCTCGCTCCGCAGCATGAGATGCCAAAACTATATCATCGTGCAAGATTGTTAGATCTATGGTTGGGTATTGGTCTAAATTCGATGAAATAAAACTCTGTTAGAGTATTAGTGTTAGTTTATGTGGTTTAGTACTGGTTTATTCTGTTAACTAAACCAGGAACAGCACACTATTTAAAGTGTACTCTGTACATTTCTATTCACTAATCGAATAAGAAAAGTTTGTAACAAGTTTTTCTTTTGGGTGTAAAAGTTAATTTTTACGCCAAATATTTTGGTTTGTTACAAGTTTGTTAGATCATTTTCTTCGTTCAAGCTCGAGCTTCTCTAACAAACTCGTTATTTCTTCTGTCTCCGCATCATGAGATGCCAAGACTCTATGATTGTGCATGCTTGTTGTGGTAGAGTGTTGGTCAGTATCCAGTGAAGTAAATCTCGTTCTGTCTTCTGCCTCCGCAGCATGAGATGTCGAAACTGTATCACCGTGCATGCTTGTTGGATCTATGGTAGGGTATTGGTCAAAATCTGACGAAGTTAAACTCGTCATGACTGCTGACAACGCATTATTACGACACGATCTAAATAAAGAGCCCAATCGTTGACGAGGTATGGTAGGGTATTGGTTCAAACCCGTTGCATCTGTCGATTTAAAAAATTTGAAATCGTTAGTCAGTAACAAGAAGACATATCAAGGTATATGTCAAAGATCTGAACTTACTAGGCCAAGGGGGATATTGATATATGTTGCTGTGATATGAGAATGTTCGTCTATAATCTTGAGGAACGTTAGGCTCCAACGGTCTGTAGCATGTTGGTACTTGGACGAAAGGAACAAAATTAGGGGAAAAAAAAGGCCTCGAATCAACACCCTGTGGAGTCATAGTCATAAGCATATAGACATCAAAAAGTGAGAATTTTTCTAGAATACAAAACAGACACAAAGACCAAGTCAGAGATAGAGACCCAATTGTAGCTCCTGCTCTTCGTCGACGAGATGATACAATCTTTCCAGGCAGAGCCAACCATGAAGCCTTGACGATAAGATATTTCCAGATCCCGAGCGTCCAATGTCCTTGACAAGTTGAGCATCTTATTTACATCAGTTAGATTTAATGTTTCTCCCTGTAAAAATTTAACCACCATGTATGATATATTAGACAAAGGAAAAACTACTAAATGCAAATGTATATCAGAAGTCAGAACTAAGAAACACACCTTAGACGTCGGACTATTATTATTATCATCATCCTTTGATGAAATTTTGGTTAAAGTTACATCAATCATTTCAACGATCTTCTTGATGAAATCCAACTCTGAAATAGAACTGCAAGAAATTAAAAGTTAGAACAAATAACCCTTTAAATCATATAAAATCTAATCTTTTGGCCATGCATGACCTTCTTTTCTGATAAGTCAGTCCAATTAATTTAGCTACGTATCTCAAAGCTTTCTTCCATTTTATGATCCTGGAACTGCGATGCTTTTTCTGTAACGATACAAACTTTTCACCGAATTTTCCGCTCTGTTGCTTGACGTGGGAAGTCTTAACTTTATAGAAGATTGGTATGGCGAAGTCAATTTTCTCAGTCTCTAAGCATTTTCTGATCTCAACCAGTTCGTCTAAACACCACTCCGACTCCAAGTAGTTAATGGAGAAGATAACGATCACGATCCTTGACCTTCTGATATGTTTGAAGAGATTCTCCAACGGTTCTCCAACAGCGTCGTCGTCCGTGAAAACATTCACATTGCTATCTTTCAAATGATGTTTGAGATGTGGCAATAATTTCTGCCGCTCGTCTTTGCCTCGGAAGTTGATGAACACTTGAGGCATGTTCTTGCTTTTCCCCATCTCACGCACCAAATTCAATCTATGTCCCCTGTTAGAGAGAATACTTTTAAGTTTAAGAATGATTAGAGAGAGTCAACACAAACAATTCTTGATAAAAAGAAGGTACAAAGTCAACCTAATAACCAATGCTCATATTACGAGGCTCGGATATTACTTTCCTTCATTTCAAGATCATTGTGATCTGCAAGTGTGACCAAGCATAATTAGTGTACTTCCATTACAAACGCATTTCTTAATTGATCAAGCAAACAAACTTGCAGAAGTTCTTTTTTTTTTTTATCACTAACTTGCAGAAGTTCTTAGGAAATAGAAAACAGCTGGGCACAAAGACCATTTCTGATAAGATTATTTTCATGTTTTTGTTTTTTTTTTTTTAAAGTTGAATAAAATTTACAACGTCTATTTCTTGAATATTCAAACAACACTATGACTCCAAGTGGACTATGGAGAAAGTGCCCATCACGATTCGTGAGTTTCTGATATATTTGACGAGATTATTCGTCTGCTATCCGGTTAATGGGCGTCCAAACCATATAACTATGTAGAGTTGGACTGTTAGTTTCACAATCTGTAATCTCAATCCAGCTGATCCTATCCAGACGATCCATCCAGATTTTATGGGACTGTTTGTTTATTCATCCAAATAGTTCATCTAGATAAATCATCTAAATGTATATTATGTTCGTCTTTTATCTCCATATCCATCCAGATTAATTTACTAAACAAATTACTAAAATACCTTCATTTTGATTTAATTATATGCTTGATATTAATAACTTATAATAAAAAAAGTTTGATAAAGATGTACTTAAGAAACTTTAAATTTCAAGTTAAAAAGAGTATTAATAATAAACTGACTACAATAATCAAATAAATATATCTAAAATTAATTTTTCATTTTTGTGTGGATAATATGATTTTCGTTTTTGACGGAAATTGCGATATTCAGGTTTTAGTCGGGAAAAAGCGATTTCCGGATACATGCAGAAAAATGTGATTATCGGTTTCGGCGGAAAAGCATAAGTT
Source organism: Brassica nigra (assembly GCA_016432835.1). Lineage (NCBI taxonomy): Eukaryota > Viridiplantae > Streptophyta > Magnoliopsida > Brassicales > Brassicaceae > Brassica > Brassica nigra. The sequence goes on along the minus strand of CM028247.1, from coordinate 4,310,948 downwards.
TTTTTAATTCTAACATGAAAACGTAATTTTCCTATTTTGGCGAAAACAAGATTTTCCAGTTTTGACATAAAATGAAAATTACCTGTTATGGTAAAAAAACACGATTTTTTCAGTTTTGGGAAGAAAAATGAGATTTTCTCGTTTTGAAAAAAAAAAGATTTTTCCGGTTTTAGCGAGAAAACAAGATTTTTCGGTTTTGGCTGAAAAACTAAATTTTTTGGTTTTGGTGGGAAAATAAGGTTTTCTTTTTTCTTTTTTGCAGGAAAACGAGATTTTGGGTTTTGATAGGAAAATAATATATATATATATATATATATATATATTTTTTTTGAAGAGCGAGATTTTTCGATTTTTGTGGGAAAATGTGTTTTGCAGTTTTGGTGGAAAATGAACTTTTCAGTTTGGCGAGAAAATGTGTTTTTACGTTTTTGGGAGAAAATACATTCTTTGGCGGAAAATTTTTTTTGGCGGGAAATGCGTTTTGTGGTTCTGACGGGAAAATGCGTTTTTTTGTGGTTTTGGCGGAAAAATGCGTTTTTGCGGTTTTGGTGAGAAAATGTATTTTTGCAGTTTTTTGGTTAAAAAATGTGTTTGTGGTTTTGCCCGAAAAATGCATTTTTGTGGTTTTGGCCGGAAAATACATTTTTTGCGGTTTTGACGGGAAAATATCTTTTTTGATTTTGATAGAAAATGCGTTTTTTTTTTACAGTTTTATCAGTTTTCGTGAGTGACAAAATGTCAGTTAAACCATTCAGATGATTTGTACTTTTAGTGCCTAAACGAACAAAACTTTCGTCTCCATCGAAATGGCTCATATGAATGAAGAAACGAACAGCCCTGACTCTTTCACTATTCGATGACTCTTTCACTATTCGATCTGTATACTATTACGCTATTCAGTTGGCATACTAATCCAACCCGCTTTCTTTTTAGGAAAAAATGTTATCAGTTTGACGTTGTTCCAAAAAAAAAAAAGTTATCAGTTTGACAAATATGGTATTCACCCTATATATGTTACTCTATATATGTAAGAGGAATGACGATGAAGACAATGAAGTATGTGTTTTGGATGACCGGAAGTTACGGTTCGCATCCGGACGAGCATTATGATCCGAAAGCGTTACCGGTTATTCAGAACATTAACTACCAAGACATGGTCGCAGAGAACGTGACGATGCCTGCTCAGTTTGCTGGAATAACAGGAGATCAGTTTACTGGGATATGTATCTCTAACGTGACCATCACGCTTTCGAAGAAACCTAAGAAAGTGCTTTGGAATTGTACTGATGTTTCTGGTTATACAAGTGGTGTGACTCCGGAACCATGTCAGCTGTTGCCGGAGAAGCAGCCGGGGACGGTTGTGCCGTGTAACTTCCCGGAAAGTCCGATTCCTATTGAAGAAGTGAAGCTACAACATTGTTACACCAGAAGAAGGCACATGTGAAGATGACACTTGCTTCATTTTACAATACATTTCTTGGGTTATAAGTAAACGTGTTATCAGAATGGGATGTACTTGATTTAATAACATACGAAACTTCAAGGAATCACAAAATTAGTATACAAAAGTTTCTTAGATATTCGTCCATCTTCTTGATCATTAGAAGAAAAAATATAACAGTCTTAACGTGAGACCCAAGTATCCTCATATATAATATCCAAGAGAAAAGTAAACAGTGTTTTTTTTTTTTATAAATGTGGTAGGCATATTGAACTCAGTAGGAATTTGTGGTGATCGTGAGGTGAGACAATACGACTATAGTCAGATCATTGTGGAGATTGATTGGATTCTAATGCCAAGACCAAAGAAATCTTTTCAAATCTTTTCACACCCGAAGGATGAAAAGAAGAAACCTACACAGTAACAATACCTAAAGAACGTCATGAGAAGCTACAAAAGTTGCTTGAGAATAAGATAACGAATTTCAAATTAAGCAAAGACCTTTTGAAGGGATTCGAATGTGTCAAAAGCTGAAACCGAACCAGACTTTCTAGATAATTTAAGTTGAGGAAGTTGAGGAACATTAGATTAGTGTGTCCTTTCAGGCTCATAGATGCAAGACCACTGGGCATCTCTTTGAAGTTTTCAAGGTTTAGATTTTGTAAGAATATATTGTTGTTTTGAAGACTTCAAACTAATCTTAAACTGCTATATTAAACAAAAAGAAACCTGTCGTTATACAGAAAGTTGTCTAAATAGCTGTTTATTATGGAGTCTTTAGTCTCCTCACTCTCCTGGTATTAACAACAAATAGAATTGTACCCACTGAGTCTGACTTTTACCTATATATTTTTGTCAACCAGTCTTTCTTTGTCTTATGCATTTGGCTAAAAGATTTGTTTCTTATTCAATATGACATCAACGCGGTCCATAATTCAAAATTATGGATCCATTTGTTTTTTTTTTTTAAATTCCAAAACTGCGATGGTAACAACATATAACACAGATTCTCTATCTGAATTAATCAATCTTTCTATGACGTAAAAGAAGATATAAATATACTCTCAATAAGGTGTTATACTTGCAGAAAACAGGCACCAGTAGAAGCTCATCAGTAATCATAACCTTTTCTTAGAAAAAAAAAACATAGAAAAACAGAAACTTTTGCTAAGGACACAAGTACAAGTACGACTGTACGAGTAACAGGTCCTTACAAGTTGCAAAGGAAGGTTCACGTGTACTAGACCTCGTCATCTGCTTTTGCTCCAACGCGTAAGAGAGAAACAACGTTTGAACCAGCTACACAAGACTGAGATACAACTCTTTCTGTCTTCTGCCTGCGCAGCATGAGATGTCGGAACTATATCATCGTGCATGATTGTTGGATCTATGGTAGGGTATTGGTCCAAATCCGATGAGCTTAACCTCGTCATGTTTTCTGTCACCGCATTATGAGATCCCGAGACTATCTCATCGTGCATGCTTGTTGTGGTAGAGTATTGGTCGAAATCCAAGGAAGTAAAACTCGTTGTGTCTTCTGACTCCGCGGCAAACGATGTCACAACGATATCATCGTGCATGCTTGTTGGATCTATATCAAAACCCGACGCACTTAAAATCGTTGTGTCTTCTGACGTCGAAAAATCAGCACTCCAACCAACTGCATGGTCCATGATAGGTTGAAGACGATGTCCGCTACCGTATCGGGTCGAACCCGTTGCATCTGTCGATTTTTAAATTCGAAGTCGTTAGTCACTAATCAGAAGATACATCAAGGTATATGTAAAAGATCTGAACTTACGAGGCCAAGGGGGATATTGATAAATATTGTTGTAATATGAGAATGTTGGTCTATAATCTTGAAGAACGTTAGGCTCCAACGGCCTGTAGCATGTTGGTGCTGGGACGAAAGGAGCAAAATTAGGGGACAAAAAAGGCCTCGGTTCAACACCCTGTGGAGTCATACAAATAAGCATAGACATCAAAAAGTGAGAAATTTTCTAGAATACAAAACAGGCTCAAGAGACACACAAAGCCGAAGTCAGAGATAGAGACCCAATTGTAGATCCTGCTCTGCATCGACGAGCTAATACCATCTTTCCAGGCAGAGCCAACCATGAAGCCTTGAAGATAAGATATTTCCAGATCCTGAGTGTCAAATGTTCTTGACAAGTTGAACATCTTATTTACATCAACTAGATTTGACGGTTCTCCCTAAAAATTTAGCCACCGTCTGATTTTAGACAAATGAAAAACTACTAAATGATGTTTCAAATAATAAAAAAAAACTACTAAATGTAAATGTATATCAGAAGTCAGAAACACACCTTAGACGTCTCTGGGCTATTATTATCATTTGATGAAATTTTGGTTAATGTTAAATCAACAATTTCAACGATCTTCTTGATGAATTCCAACTCTGAAATTGAACTGCAAGAAAATAAAAGTTTAAACAAAAAACCCTTTAAAAGCATATAAAACCTAATCTTTTGACCATGACCTTCTTTTCTCATAAGTCAGTCCAATTGATTTAGCTACGTATCTTAAAGCTTTCTTCCATCTTCTGGTCCTGGAACTGCGATGCTTTTTCTGTAATGCTACAAACTTTTTTCCGAATTTTCCGCTCTGTTGCTTGACGTGGGAAGTCTTAACTTTATAAAAGATTGGTATGGCGAAGTCAATTTTCTCAGTCTCTAAGCATTTTCGGATCTCAACCAGCTCGTCTAAACACCACTCTGACTCCAAGTAGTTAATGGAGAAGATAACGATCACGATCCTTGACCTTCTGATATGTTTGAAGAGATTCTCCAACGGTTCTCCAATAGCGTCGTCGTCCGTAAAAACATTCACACTGCTATCTTTCAAATGATGTTTGAGATGTGGCAATAATTTCTTCCGCTCGTCTTTCCCTCGGAAGTTGATGAACACTTGAGGCCTGTTCTTGCTGTTCCCCATCTCACACACCAAGTTGGATCTATGTGTTAGAGAGAATACTCTTATCTTTATGAGTGATTAGAGTGAAAAGTCAACCAAGGCAAAGGGAAAAAATCTGTTTAGCTTTTTTTTTTAGCTAAAAATTAAGAAAGAGTTTCTTATATTAAATATGCTCTTAAGACATCATAATTGTAAACAAATTAATTTGTGTCTATTTTGAAAAGGATATATAGTTAGCGTGATGATCCAGAACTAAGGGTGAGCATCTCATAACTGATTCTTTATAGTTTAGCAATTAACATTTTCAAGATTCTTTCATTTTTTAGCCTTTATATGCAACTCTTTTTAAAGAAAATGTTTTCATAATTATCTTTTTCTTGAGTATTTTGTTTATTTATTATTATTTTTGACGATTTTCTTTTTGTTTATTTCATGTCAATTAAATATCAATCAGATCTTTTTATCAATGTTTTTTTCGCTAAAATCTTTTTTTTTTATAAATGTTACATATGTTTTTTATATATCCAAAACAAATGAATAATTATTAACTAGTGCGTCGATATAATATATTTATTTTTAAAAGATTTTATGTTAAAAACTGTGGATAAAAGTAGATCGTGTATCTATTAGTTTAGGGCATCTAAAATGGTAGGAACTGTTATACCAGGTGGATGTTATTCTTTTCTTCCAGACAGACACAATCTTAATTATTATCCCTCTAGACTCAAACTCAGTCATCTCCATGTATAGGACCATAGCTAAGGCTGACGACCACTAGCTACGTTTTTAAAATATATACGAAGCATATCCGTTGAATCTATCGCAAAGTGGGTACGATATCTGTTATGATGCGGTTGAACCCACCATTCTCGGGTTTGGGACAACGATGGAGAAAGGGACTTGGGTTATCTTAAGATTTTAGAATAGGTTAGTGGAATGCGTCGGTTTAGGTGGTTGATACGAAGCTAGTCTATAATACTTGATTGGGATAAACTTTTGGTTGAGTCGGGTTTGTAATCAAAATTGTAATCTCCGGTTCTCGGGTTTATATATATGTATATATATTTTAAAAAAATATATATCTGTTATGATGCACATGTCACTTTATCGTCCAAATCAAACTTTTTAATTCCAGGTGAAGCGCAAATTACACCATGATGACTTCCTTGGAGACCCATGAACACTTGTGTGTGATTTTTTTTTGGAAAACACGAACCCTTGTGTATAAAGAAATGTCAAAGTTAGATATATAAGATAAAGACATTTAGCTTGACAAAAAAAAAAAAGATAAAGACATTTACGTTGTTTTAAAACAATACATAGTATTTACGGATTTATAAATTAATATTATTAATTAGTTTAAGGTAATTAGTTAAACTATAAAATAGGTTTTACTTTAAAGGAAATTTTTGGTACTTTAATTGATCTTTTCTATACATAAAATTAAGTCGTTTCTAGATTATTAGTTAAAACATTTTCAACACTTTCGGCATCTGACAAAATCCAACTCCTAAAGTGAACTGCAAAACAAGAGAAGTTCAAATAGAGATCAGTTTTACTTTTGATCTAACTTTTGATACTTCCTTAAATCGATCACAGACACATACACCTCTTCTTTTCATAAGTCAGTCCAATATATGTCTAGCGACGACTTCCAGAGCTTCTTTCAGTTTGTTGATAATATGGGGATGCCTGTTCTGAAGCTAGGAACTTCTTCCCGAAATACCCGGTCAGTGTCTTAACGTGGGCAGCTTTGACCTTATAGAAGATTGAAATTACTTCCTCCATTTCAGTTTGTTTGTCGTTGTAGAATAAAATTTTTCGTTTCAAAATAAATGTTGTTTTAGGATCTCAATGCAAAATTTATTAACAATATTCTTTATTCTATTTTTCATGGGTTGAAATATGGTTAGATAAAATGGTAGTGATGTTTTTATTTTAGAAATTTGTAAAACTAAATATTTTCTTAATATGTGTGCATAAATCTAAAACGGCGATTAAAATAAAATAGGGGGAATAGTTGTTTTCTTATCTAAAACCAAGCCAAACCAAACGAAATTTATTTTAACCAATTAAAAAGAAAAATTATAAGTAGTCACCCAATATTATGCCATCCTGTACATGTACTTATGCGATCCTACCTGTTATAGTCCATAACTAAACAATCTACAGCAAACATGGGAGACCAGTGAAACTAACATAAAATATATTGACAGAGAAACATAAGAAATAAGAAATAGATGTTAAACAGTGCTCACTTTACAGGTTTATTATATATTGGATCCAGCTAATATTTCAGCTCTCCATCTTGAATTTACAGCTGTTACACTAAATATAGGTTTTATAGTCTACTCTTGATTTCCGAATAATGACAAAAAAAGAGTCGACGTTATACTGAAAATTGTTTATAAGAAGAATGAGCTGTATATGTTTCTTGAATGTCAACCAATGAAGTCTTTGGTGGGTTTTTTTTTTTTTTTGTTATATAGCATTTGGTGTTTTGGTTAATAACAATAGTTTCTCAACCAGTGAGTCTTTCATTTATCTCTATACTGTAGCTTTTTTTACCAAATTATGATAACACGGTCCAAATGCACACTAGGTACTTATGGTTTCATCTTTTGAGGAATTCGATTGTATTGGTTAACATAATGATTTGAAACTCAAATCGGTCATCCGTGTTCATATTTTGTTAAACTCCAAATAGCATTGATCGTTTAAGGGGTTGAATTTATTGTGTTAAACAGTAAAGTAAAAGAAAACCTATATAAAGAAGTATGACCGCAATGTCAGAACGTGATACAATGGCCTTTGCGCATGCCACAAGTAAAAGATAAAACCAATATTCCTTGCAAAGGAAGTTTTATGTCGGCCAATCCACCAGATCATCTTTTTGCTCTTTAGGTCAAACACACACAGCTCTTGAGACAGTAACACAGAGATGTAAAATAACCCGGGTTGTCGTCTCGCCTCTTTGGCACAACTTTTCTCTGGCCATTGTTGTCATTACTCCCCTGAGCTTCGACCAGGGGTTCGACCGGGGGTTTAACCGGGAGTTGGACTCGGGATTTGACCGGGGGTTCGACCAGGGGTTCCACCGGCCAGTCCATTTCATCTGTCGATTTAAAACTCAAGTCGTTAGTCATTTATTAGTACATGTGCAAGCTATGTGTGTCATAACATCAACTTACAAGGCAATGGGTAAAATTGTTCTCTATTGTCATGAAATGAGTTGGCTCGTCTATGATCACGATGTGGTCGAACCTTAGGCACCATAGGCTCTAACGTCTTGTCCCATGTTAGTTCTTCAACGAAGGGAGGAAATTTTGTTGAAGGAAAAAGAGTCTCCGAATCAACATCCTGTGGAATCATATCCATAAGCATAAATATCAAAAAAAGGAAAAGAAAAAGAAAACAGCTGAGAGACAATCAGTAACCACTTTGTAGCTCTTAATCATCTTGGTCTTCATATGTGCAGAGTAGATGATATAGTTCTTCATTTCGTCATCTAGTTTGTCCCAATTACTGAAAATCAATGCAGGTTGTGTCGGCTTATGCATCATACGAAGGGCAAGAATGTTTGTAGTTTTCTCTAATGACTCATTTCTTTCTGCTTGTAAATCGAATCTCTGACGATTCATAGGAAACTGAATAGAGCTTTCAAGAAGAGGTATCTCGTAACGGTTGCTACTCTGCACGAATGAGATAAGATTTTTCCATGCAGACCCGTGCATAAATCCTTGAATATAAGAAGATCTGTCCAGATTTAGAGCTTCCAGTGTCATTGACAAGTGAAGTTGTGACTTATCAAATATCTGCAACAATCCTGTCTATTTTAATACCAAAAATATAGCACATTAATGTAATGATATGCTAGAACTAAGAGCATCATTATCCAGGGTTTCTTAGGACAGGATTCTCAGGAGAATATAATAAACTATTTCTTAATTTTTAACTAAAAAGTTAAGAAACTATTTCTTAACTTTTTAGTTTCTTATATTTCTCTAAGAACCTCGTCCTAAGAAATCCTGGATAATGATGCTCTAAGAACATACCTCGTTTCTCGCAAGTTCGGCAAAAATTCGATCAACCTTTTCGATGACTGTCTTGATAAAATCCAACTCAGAAACTGGACTGCGGAAAGAAACGTAAAAAAAAAAAAATTGATTATGAAAGATGTAATTTAATTTTAATTATGCTTACTTCAAATAGTACCTCGGTTCTTCATAAGTGAACCCGCCATATCCAGCGACAAATTCCAAAGCTTTCGTCCATTTATCGACCTTACCAGGAAACGCATTCTTTAACGTTATAAATTTTGCTCCGAACTCTCCCTCCTGTTTCTTAACCTCGCAAGTCTTTACTTTGTAGAAGACAGGTAACTTAATCTTGTCCCTCCGTAAACATCTTTTGATCTCAACCAGCTCGTTCAAACACCAGTCTGACTCCAAGTAGCTCTCTGAGAAGATGACGATCACCATCCAAGAATTCTTTATATGGTCAAAGAGTCTCTCGAGCGGCTGTCCAGTAACGTAGTTGTCCGTGAACACATTCACATTGCTAGTGCTAGCTTCCAAGTGATGTATGAGATGTGGCAGTAATTTCTGCCGTTCGTCTTTTCCCCGAAAACTGATGAACACTTGAGGCTTCTGCATCTCAAACACCAGTTGGGTATTGGGGTATTGCCGATTAGAGAGGATGTTGTCTTCTTATTTAACTGTTTTCAACACATGGGCTTGTTTCACCGACTACCTACAAAATGTTACTAATTTTTTTTACAGATTTAAGTAAATTAATAAAATAATTTATATTACTATACTAATACTAAAAACTGAAAAAAATAATCTTATTTTAACAACTAAAATGATATTCACATTAAAAACAATAAATAATAATATCAGTGGTTATAAAGTTAAATTAATAAAAACTCAAAATACTTGCCTGTGCTCTTTTTTGTCCTAATTTCATCTTTATGTATTTCATCTTTATTTTTTAAATTTTCAAAATAACGAATAGAAAAATATATATGAACTTTTAATATTTCCCAATAAAATTATAAAACTAATTAGTAAACAAAAAGAAAATTGGGGTAATAAAGCTAAAATTTTAATTATAATTAGTCAAAGATAAAACCATCATTCTTCCAAAATCTATCAGTAGTAGGAGTAGTGTATTTTTAATGAACTCTCTAACTATGAGTTAATAACATTGTAAAAATTTGTAATATAAAACGTTGGTAAATATTAGATGCAAAATATGACTTTATTTTAACTGAATAGATGTTAAACAAATTTTAAAAAATATAAACAAATACTTAACAATTAAAAGATTAATATATTATATTAAATTAATTAATTAAAAATCACTATTACCTTAAGACATTTAATAAAGATCTTGATAAGACTTACTAATACTATGAAAATATATTATATATTAATGAATTGGTCTAAGTATGACTTGTACGGTAGATTTTTTTTAATAATTCTATGTTAGTAGAGTAGATATCGTACGTCTTGTTATGTAAGTCAGATTTCTTGTTGCAACCACCCAAATTAGTTTCGTTAATAGTCATCTTAGAATAATTATGATAACTCTTTTTTTCTCTAAGTTTGTCGATTTCCACGCTACCAAGTCGAATCTTGTAAGGGATACCACATGTATTATATTTGATGCGCACAACTAATAATATTCTACAAGGCAAAAGTTTCTCGCTAAACAAATGAGGTTACATACAGTTGATGTGCGGCAAATGACAAAAACAAACAAAAGTCGTCGTCGTTATAACTTATAAGGAGGATATTTATAAGAAATTTGGGTTAACCAATGAAGTCTTTGGTGTTTTGGTCATAAAATAATAGTTTCTCAACCCATCGAATCTTGCCTTATAAAGTTTTAGACCAGATGATATGTATTAACGCAGTTCAAATGCACTGACACATAGGGTTCATTTGTGTGTGTTCTAGTTGGCCTAAAATATAGAAAACATACATCAAAGAGTAAAACTAGTATGACTACATTCGCACCAAGGTAAAAAGAAAGAAAGAAAGAAAGAAAGAATATATAGCAGTTGCTTTGCTTGCGACGGAAGGATCATGTCGACGAATCTTCCTGATCGTCTTTCGTAAGACACAAACAACGCTTGATACTGTAACAAAGACTCGAAATGCAACTCGTCAAAACGGTTTTAACTAAGGCAAGGGTACCTATTTCATCTGCGATATAAAAGTTAAGACGTTAGTTGCTAGTTAGATGACGTGTTTGCAGCTCTATATATGTCATCAGCTTACGATGAGGCTGATGTTGAAGCTGTAAGGTCGAAGCAGCAACACGAGGAATATTACTTGATAAAAAAGACTTCAAATCAACACTCTGTGTAGTCATCAATCATCATACCCAGACCATAACCATACGTATCAAAACAGAGGAAATTTCTAGCAAATTAAAGATAAATTCAAAGAGGCAGATACAGAAAAAGACCTCAGTGTAGGCTATGAGCATGTAGCATTTCTTTCGTGCAGAGTAGATGATAATGGTCTTAGTATAGTGATCAAGTTTGTCCCAGTTGCTAAAGATCACTGCAGGATTTGCTTGCTCACACATCATCATGTGAAGAGCAAGCAAGTTTATGGCTTTCTCTAATGACTCATTTCCTTGTGTATTGAGGCTTTGAATATTCATATGAAACTGGAGAGAATTTGCATGAGGAGAAATCTCGAAACCGTTGCCACCTTGCATCGTCCAGATTAGATCTTTCCATACAAAGCCAAACATGAATCCTGTTCGAAAAAATCTGTCAAAATTCACAGCTTCTGGCGCCTTTGTCTTTGACAAGTGGAGGAGCTCGTTTAATTGATTGACATCCAACACTGTCTGATTTGATGCTTCTCCCTACAATGAAGTTAAGTGCAGCCACCATGTCAAATTTTAAGACAAGAACAAAAACACCTAAATACAATGTTCAGAAAAATTGATAGGTGGCAATTAAACAGATTAGTGCATTGGCGGACGCATTGACGCCGCCTAGATGGATTTTTTTAGAAAAGTTGTTTTAGGAAAATCGTTTTAGTTATAACCATTTTACGTAGTCGTATAAACCGATTTTTATATATGACAGAACTAAGAACACACATTATATATTTGTGGAATATTACTATTGTTATTATCTTTCAATGCGATTCTGCCTAAAAGCCCGTTAACGACTTCCACAATATTCCGGAATAGAACTGCAAATCATAAAGTAAGGAAATGATAGATTCCCTATAAGACAATCCAATTGATTTAGCCACAAACTTCAAAGCTTTCTTCCATCTCAAGACCCTGAGCGGTGGATGCTTCTTCTGCAAACTTGGGAACGGTTTGCCGAAGTCTCCGCTCTGTTTCTTGACGTGGGAAGTCTTGACCTTATAGAATATGGGTAGCACGAAGTCAAGTTGCTTCCTCAACAAGCAATTCCTGATCTCAGCGAGCTCGTCCAAACACCACCGTGACTCCAAGTAGCTTATAGAGAAGATGACGATCACGATCCGAGAGTCTTTGATATGGTTAAAGAGATCCTTTAACCGTTCTCCCGTTGCGTTGCTGTCCGTGAACACATTTACATTGCTATCTTTCAGATGATGTTTGATATGTGGCACTAGTGTCAGCCGCAGGTCTTTCCCTCGATAACTGATGAACACTTGAGGCCTATTCTCCATCTCAAACAAACACTTTTCGTTCTCTTTTTCTTGAGAGTGATTGAGGAAAGTCAACCAAACAATCTAGACTCTGATTAAGCTCGTGGTTACTTAATAATCAAACTGTTAATAGTAGAAGTTGAAAAATCTTTACATGAGACTCTGACCCGTTTCACCAGGTCATCATCACTAGCTAGGAAGCATCATTTGCATGTTTTTGTATTTAATTAGAAAATTTGTTATCGAGTAGTTGACAAAACCTAAATAAAAAATGTGACACATTGTACATGCATATAAAATAAGCTTATCGTATTGAATTTGAAAACATCAGGAAATGTCATGATAAATCTTTGAAGGGATGGTCAAGGCCTTATCACGATTTAGCCCGGCCCATCAGTTAAAATGTTTATCCAACTAACTTGTTAAAAATGAAAAAATCTCCCAAATCAAACTTATCTCAAGTTTTCATAAATCTAATCGTTTCTTAATTAAATTAGTAAACTATTCTACTCACACCTTTGCTTTTGGATTGTGACAGTAAAACACATGTAGCCAAATGAAATTGCACATTAAGTCTGCGTAGTATTTGATACTAGTTGGTTAGGGAAAGGGAATTCCGTCTGCCCTGAGTTCGGTGCATTTGTCTTTCAATACATCATGACCTGGATATCAGTGTTATTAGTATAATAATTAATTTAATTATTTTTATTAGTTCAGCTGTTTTTCTTTTATCCATTAATTCGTCTTTAAATTCTAAAAGAACGCGTTATAATATTTTTCATTTTTGGTTATATCGAACGCGTTTTAATTCATTTTCGTGGTTGGCATGTGACTACGAAAGAAAATAACAATAACTAGAATAAGCTTATTTGTCGCTTTTGATTGATAAAATGCTTTTATTGGTTTTGTGAATTATGCAATTTCGTTTTCTATTCATGCATTTAGAAATGAAGATATGGTATTGATTGGGACTGTACGCGTTATTTGTGGAAAGTTTATATCTAATGATCACTTTACAGAGTGATGCAAAAAGTAGTAATTGGTTATTGTTCTTTTCCAACCGTCATTAACGGTTACTCGTTTAGTTTCACGAACCAAAGTAAATGACTTTTAAAGTTAGTGCAAAGGACAATGTCTCTGATTAAAATATCCAAAGGAATCTCCATCCCTTCCATATTTTACTCCATTGATATAATAAATATAATAAAAAATAGAATAGTGAACAAAAAAATAAAAATATTACTCTAAGGCGTTCATGAACACTGAAACTTTTTTGTCAACAAATAATTATATTAAAATAATTTGAATAATTGAATTAATAATATACAGTCTATGAAAATATAATTCGACGGCTACATCCTAACATTCTATACAAGCACACCCGTCCGTAAAACACTGAATTTAGCAAAAAAAAAAGAAAAAAAACTTCGATGATGATATCCTTTGTGTTGAATTTGAAGAGATTTAAACAGAATTGAAATTTAAAACTAAAATAGCAGGCAAACTGTATAATAACCTTAGTATGCATAATGCATTATGCATCGACATTTCTTCTTTTTGGTTTCGTTACAATTCGAAATATCATGGAGGAAGATCTATTTATAAAAGTAGCAAAGAGCATACAGTTAGACCAAATGTGACATCCTAGGTCTAAACCAAAGATACAAAAGAAAACAAAAAAGAATATTTCTTTTTGTTTTTCTGAAAGTAAAAAAAAAAGTCTAACTATGTGTTAAAAAATAAACGATTTTGAATCAATCATTCATCTTTTTCAATCTAAGAAAATGTGGACGTAATTTTTTTAATAAGAATATTCATTGAATATTTTTAAAGTTATTAACAAATAACATAATTATATGTATCTTGAAATTTAAATATTATTTTATTATCACTTGTTTTTATTTATAATTTTTTCATAATAGTGTTATTATTTGTTCAATATATTTTGATGATATGGAAATGCTACCAAAGACTAGAGGTGGGTACAGATCGAATATTACCGTATTTTCAGTATTTGTGATTTGTTTCGGACTTCACGAATATCTGATTTTCGATTTGCTTTGCTTCGAAAATACGGATATTCAGTTTACGGATATCCGAAAAATTTATGGATATTTTGAATATTCACGGATATTTACGGATACCTTTTCCACTATGTTTAATATAAGTAAATCTGAAGATATTACACAAATATGTTCTTATAAAAGATAAATCAAAACATTAATGAAACTGTTTATTTATAAATTCTTAAAATTCATAAAAATCTTAGAAATTAAATGTTTTAAGAAGAATTATAGTTTTTACAAAGATCTTATAATTCTTTTCTTCATATTACATTTTCATAAGTAATTTTATAAATAAAATTATATAAGATTATAAATTAAAACTCTATTTAACTATAGATATATAACTATTTATATAATAGTCGGAGCGTATCGGATATTCGTCTCTAATTTTTTTAGTACTTGTGATTTGATTCGTTTTTAACGGATAGTAATTTTTAATATTTGCTTTGCTTCGAAAACTTACGGATATTCGGATTTTTCGGATCGAATCGAAACAAACAACGAATCGAATCAAATTAACGAATAAAATGCTCAGCCCTACCAAAGACGAATATTCTTCACTCGCAAGTCCTTAAAAAAAAGAGTGAATTGGGTGAAAATCCTATAAGAAGTAATAAATTAGGAAAATACCTATGACACAAAAATTGTGGGGATTCAAAGGGATTCAGTATACTCGAAATTACAATATTGTCCTTCTATCTATGAGAGAGATTTACATTATTACTGGTGATAATAGGTTAAAAGCAAAAAAAAAAATGTAATTGAAGAAATATAACTTGTTTTAGAAAACACGGTCACGTTCGTACAAACCAAAAGCGATGTAGTTCTCTCAGGCGTGGGTACCGAGGCTCATCTTCTTCACCCTGGATTCAAAATTCGAACCGTTTCAACCTCATTGGAGCTCATCGACGGTGATTTCCTATGGTGTAAAGCTCTCAAACTCCATGGAATAGCTCGTCCTTAATCTCAATCTGTTTTTTTTTTTGGTAAAATTTGGGCGATCTGGTTGTTCATCAAGAAAAAAAGTGTAGAAGACCTTTCTTCTCAAGATATGGGTATCTTGGCTGAAAGGAAGTATAGAAGACCTTTCTTCTCAAGATCTTGGTATCTTGGCTCTCCATAAGCGCATCAAAGGAAATCGCTAGACTTGTTCAACAGCAGAACCGAAGAGCTGTGATCGTTGTCTCCACGGAGAACATTATTCAGAACTGGTACTTCGGTAACAACAAAGTGATGATGTTGATACTGACAAGAAAATCGGAGCCAGCAATTTATTTTTATTTTTTCTAAGTTTTGAATGATCAAAATTGTGTGTTTAGTGATAGATTTATGTAATTAAAACATAAACAATACGAAATTGCATAAAAATTTGACTGATATAGGAAAAAACTGAAGCCGGCGGCAATGAAAACAGCTTGAGCTGTCGAAAACCCTAAAAAAAAAAATTGGAGGAAGAAGATGAGTTATTTACATTTATGCCACTCATTAAAAAAAAAATCAGTCTAACGCCCAACTTTAACCTGGTATACGAGCTTGAGACTACCAACTTAAACCACCAAACCACTGTAACTTATCCAAATGTAGCTCGCTAACTCTGTTATATAACCCTTTATATCTGAAATGCTATTCAAGGAAATTTAGCGACATGTTAGATTGACCTTAGAAATAGTTTGGTGGTTTGTATTTAGCTAGGAAACAGAAACACATGTTGGGTTAAAATAAAATTTATGTTGCTAAAGATAGTTGTGGAAATTGATTTAGGATTTTAGCATATTTTGTGATGTAAATATACGCTAAACAGATTATTAACCGGGTAACTTCTTATGTGTGTAGGGTTAACAGCAGCTGCTAACGGTGTGCATGGGCATATCACACAAGAGAAAGCCTAAACAGGTTATTAACCGGGTAACTATTTTGTTATGTCGCATCTGTGATAGAAATGTGAACGGTTAAGACATTTTATATAACCAAAGAATTTTTATAACGCTAAATCAGTTATTTGAAAGCCAAAAAATATATTTGCACTAATCCAAAATATATGTGTATTAAACAGTAAATATGTTAGCAAAAAGTGGCGATGGTTTTTTTTTATATATATTTATGTTAGCATGTTAACTAATTCAATAAAAAGCTAAACATTCTAGTGACCGTTTAACATTTTTACTGTGTAGGTTTCTGTCTTAGTTTAAGAATCAAGGTGACAGGCTAAGACATTTCATACAACGATACACGCAAGACTTATTGGTTAAAAAAATTTTTATTATACATTAAAATAAAAGAACACATAAGACAAAAAAAGGTGATACCCACCCGAAAACAACACCAAAAGAAACGTAGATATAACAGTATGCAGAAGTTGGGTGGCTAGAATTCATAAGACTTGAACATTATCTTCATTTCGATCATGACTGCGGTTCTTTCGACGACAAGGTCAAGGACATCGGGAGTGATGCATTTGCAGAAATCACTACCAGCAACCGCATGGACTTGAACTAATAGAACAGAGGTGATACGAGATGGTTGTATGATATCTCTTAATTTTGATAAGTTTTAGATAAATATTTTAGCTTATCATAATTATTTTACGTTGCGTTTAGGTCTCTATGTTGCATTTGCATACTCATTTGTAGATCATATGGGTTGGAATGCACATTTGGAAGTTTAGGATCAATTTGAGAGGACAAATTTGCAAATCATAAACATCTGGGGCAAAAATAGAAGAAGACGAGAATTCGGGGCCGCCAAAGTTGCAATTTTGAAATATTCGCTGGGTTAATTTGCATATCGAAAGTCGAGGGGTTAATACGAGAGGACGTTTCTGACTCTTCAAGAGTTTTGGGATCAATAATAAATATCCAAAAGATCAAGGACCCGATGTGCAATACAGCTAAAAATCACCATTGTCGTTCTTCTTCCCTTCGATCCCGGCTCGTCGCGGGGTCATTGTCACAGGCGGAGCTAAGCGGTGACTCTAGGGCTTCAAGACAGCTCAACCAAGCATTGCGACAAGGGTATGAGCTTGTGCGCCTGTGGGCTATGGTGGAGAGCTTCGACGGAGGAAGAAGCGCGGTGGCTTGGAGTGATGAGCACGACGACGGCAACAGGTAGCAGAGTCACGACGGAGATGACTAAGTACGAGCCACGGGTTTCAACCACGAGGAAGAAGACTGTGACGGTGACGGAGAAGCTTGGCCGCGAGCGCGACGGTGAGCACGAAGAGGACAATTACGACCAACCATGGTCTCCTATTTCAAGATACAGAGTGGTTCGCGGGTAGATGCTCAGCAGCGATCCTGGGTTGCGGCTCTGCAAAGTCACTAGGAACATACGAAACGGAAAGGAGTTAGTAGCATTTTATATCGTGGGTTGATCTATTGAGAAAAAAGAAATGAATAGATGTAACTGAAAGATTTGAGTTTGGAATTTGTTCTTCTATGTGTGGATGAAAGCTGAATATAAGACGGGGATTCGAATGAATTTCGAGACTCGCAATTTCTTGAGCTAATGGGAAGTTTGGAAAACTTAAATCTATCCACTTGTCTGACAAAATATGTTTCGCGTATGTTTGGTTTTTCAGAAGGAAAATATCAAAGAAATATAACAGTTCAAACAAGTAACCGGTTACTCAGTTTCAAAAGGAAATAAGGGTAAGAGGGTAATTGAATAAGCCGACACATGCATTGGAAACATAAATTGTGTATATACCTAATTAGCGTATAAATCTTGTGTGTAGAGTGCAAATACTCTAAAAAAAAAAAGAGTTTGCTTAACATTAAAAAGTCTCTCGGACAAGACATGTCTTCCACCATTTTCACTTCCTTTCTTTCCCCCAATAAACTCCCAAAACCCCTTTTCAAAGTTCTCTCCTTTATCCCCGGAACCCAAAAAAAAAAAAGGAACTCATTTTTATCTTCGATTCCATCACACGCTACACTAAATGTCGCCGCCAACGGAACCTCAAGGCTCCTCCTTCCTCCGCCGAATCAGCATCCGCCGCAACCAGATCGTCTCCATGGACGTCACTCACGATCAAGACCTCGAGGAGCTCGAGTACTTCCAGAAACACGTATCCGACTGCCTCTCGGAGTTACTCTCTCCATCCCCGCCTCCTTCCTCCTCCGCCGCCGTCTCTCAACCGTCTGATCCGATTCTCTCCATCCCATGGCTAAAGAACCTCCTCGATGTCTACATGTCCTGCGAAACAGAGTTCAAAGGGGTCCTCTCGACGGTTCGGATCTCAAAGTCTCCGTCTTTAGAGAAGGCTTTGCAAGAGACTCTCGATCGGATTTTGAAGTCGCTCGATATCTGTAACGCCGTCGTTAACGGCATTGATTCCGTCACACAGAGCCGGCGTCTTGCGGAGATAGCCGTCACGGCGCTTAAGAAACGGCCGTTATGTGACGGTAGCGTTCGCAGAGCTAACCGTGCGTTAACAAGCCTCCTCGCTGGGTTAAACGCCGACGGGAAAGATAGAAACAACGGTGGTGGTAGTAACCGTAAGACAACGTCACGGTCCTGGTCGTTTGGACAGACATCTGTCCACGTCAGCAAGAGCTGGTCTGCGACGAAGCAGATTCAGGCGATGGCAGCTAATCTAGTGCCGCCACGTGGAGCAGAAGCCTCTGGAGTTTACGTAATGAGCAGTGTTATGGTTCTTGTGATGTGGGTGCTAGTCGCTGCGGTTCCTTGCCAGGCAAGCAACGTTCTCGTGGCGCCTTTGCAGCTTCCGAAACATCAGGGGTGGGCTAGCGCCGCGTTGAACATTCAGGAGAGGGTTAGTGAAGAGATGAAAGGGAGGGAGAAGCGTTTCGGTGGTGGTGGGTTGATGGAGGAGATGCAGAGGATGGAGAGGGTTGGGTTGTCTTTGTTGGAATTCACGGAGAGGTTTAGGTTTCCGGGGGAGGAAGAGGAGGATGAGGAAGTGGCGGAGAAGGTGGAGGAGATGGATGAGATTTGCAGGGGAATGGAAGTGGGGTTGGAGGGTTTGCAGAGACAAGTGAGGGTAGTGTTCCATAGATTGGTGAGAAGCAGACTAGAGATAGTTTCGGTTCTTGATCAAGCTCCATGTTTTTAGTATAAAAAATGAAAAAAAAATGATGTGTATAATCTGTAATAATTCTTATGCATACACACACCCATATGTTTGGTTTCTGGTGTATGAAAAAACTCCAAAATTCTATTGACTGGGGTTAGATTCATGGTGCTTTTTCCTGAATCTGTTCTTCTGTCTTTTCCTGACTTGTGATTGTTTCCAGAAGCTTTCCTATGTTTCGGGAAGGTTCTGTTATCAGGGAAGCTTTGGTCCTGTTCTGCTTACATAAGTGTCTGAAGCAGGTGTGTGTTGATGATATTTATGCTCTTTTGTCGTTTGAATTTGGTGTGTTCTTTGACACCGTCATGTCTGGCTGTTGTCTCGGATGTTAGCTTCTCTGTGATATCTTTTCATTGGACTGTGAAAAAGAATTAATGATCATTTTATGGATACAATGAGCAAGCAGTGATTTGATTGGATAGGTGTTCTTGTTCTAAAGGGATCTTACTCTCTTGTTTGGTCGATGGATGTAGTTTGTGAATCATTGGTCTCATATTTGTCTTTTGCTTTCCCTGAACGGTTCTGCACATAAGATGAAACTTCCAAGCTGATGCAGCCATTTCGATATCTTCAAGAAAATTTACAGAGAGAGAGAGAGAGAGTGAAACAGAAGCCACTTAACTGTTGAGATTGTTATACACAGCTGGTGCATTTTGTCAACCGTGACTCTCTAAGTCTGGCAAATGATTTCCTTTCCTTGGGATTTTTACCTGAAAGGGTCAATATACAAGCAGTTTCAACAGAAAAACATAGGAAACTGAGATCCAAATGAGAAGAGTTGAAGCTTGGATGAAAGAAACAATGAAGAAAATAATTCATCATTTCAACCAAAACCAGCTCTGGTGAAGTGCTGAATCCAATTGGAGTCTTTCCTCGGCCAATTAACACGTCACCATTAAAAGAAGTTTTTCATCAGCAGCAAAGAGCTCTTCATCAGTCATTGTTGATTTCAAAAGTGATGTGAGTCCCTTTTCTTCTTCCTCTAAATCATATTCTTTAGTCTTGTTTCGGTTCTGACGTGCTACTACGAAAGAGCGACAGAACTCTCGTGTAGAGAGATGAGGTGAGAGAAGGTTTCCAGTGTGAGGATCCATATCCATACGGAGGATTGCTTTTCGCCGGTGGCTCGTCGGAGGGTAACCAATCTCGTCCCTCCTTTTAAATGTATTTATTTACCAATTATGCCATTGGAATACCGGTTTACTAAATACTTCGGTTTAAATGAATATGCGCTTGTTTTAAACCAAAACTAAAAAAAGTCCCCAAAATCAAAGAACTAGCATATACTACTACCTATCAAAATCACCGACGTGTTGTTCACGCGCCCAGGTGCGACTGGGGAACACTAAAACGTGAATTTGGGGCACTAAATCATTTTTTTTTTCAAAATTTTTTTTATACATATGATTATATCATTGAAAGGTACTAGTTAGAAGCTGTTTTAAAAAGTTTAAAGCATTTTGAAATTTGTAAAAAAGTTGAGCTAGGAGGAACCATACTATTTTGTTGTAACATCATGTTGTTTTTTTTTCTGCCTGTAGTTAGGAAAAACAGCATGCAGTTTGTAGGCTAGTTTTTTTTCTGGAAACCAGGATGAAGAGACAGACCACTATGGTTCACACCGCTCAAACCGTGGTTATGAGGAGGATCTTGAAGCTGAAGCGCAACGTGAAAGACGGATTTTGAACGCCAAGAAGGTAAACATAAACATATTCATTACATTGCGTAATGCCAAAAACAATGATTTAACTTCTTCTTTCTTCGGGTTGAACCAGAGCAACAAAGGCTTTACGGGGAGGTCTTCAATGACGTCAGCGAGACCAACAAGGCGTCAAGCGGAGTATTCAGAGAGACAGTGACCAGTTATGTTATCCTAAATCTTCACAAGACAAGCTTCCCTCGGTCTGAAGATTATGTGGCTACTCATCAAATCTTTCAATATAACTGAGGCTTCGGATGCAACTTCATCCTCGGAAGACCTAAAGCACAGAAAATGAAAGCAAACCATATACTCTATCAAAATGATAAGCGTAGATGATCGAAGAGAACCGAATAATTTCTCAAGACGCTCTCTTGAGCACATCTTCTAACCTAACAGAGCAGATACACAAAACAATGATTGCTTGTCACCACATTACCATATTTCGTGCAATACAAGCAAAGATTGCTTGTCAAGTTTGTGTCCTGCTTCATCAACTGGTTTTAAAATAACACACACAGCCTAACGAGCCATAGTAGTTGAAAATTCTCCGAGAGGAACCAGAGGGATGGATGACTATGGACAGGAATGCGAGCAGAGCAGAAACCGCCATAAGATCCGCCATCAGGGAATCCAACGAAGATACAATATCTGTGAAGAAAGCCGGAGGAGATGGAGGATGAGACTACGAGTTCTAAATGGAGCGCATT
Organism: Brassica nigra; assembly: GCA_016432835.1. Classification (NCBI taxonomy): domain Eukaryota; kingdom Viridiplantae; phylum Streptophyta; class Magnoliopsida; order Brassicales; family Brassicaceae; genus Brassica; species Brassica nigra. The sequence continues at coordinate 4,289,333 of CM028247.1, read as the reverse complement.
GAGGAGGCGGTGCTTCGAGGCGGATGACTTTGCGTAACGGTCCATAAGAGACAACAATATACCGGGAAATAATTCGGTTTAGTTTACCATGTCTAATTCTCAGATTGCTTTGATTTAGACCAGTTGATCCGACTTGATTTATTTGGTAGTTTTCTTTTGTTTTCTTTTTTTAACAAAAGAGCATTCAAATTAAAAAAAAAAAACATTAACGTTTTACCGTAGAGAAAAGCTTGCATGAACATTTCCATGGTAGTTAAACTTCCTGATCTATGAAAAAAAAATATGCAGAAATTAGAAGAAACCAACAATAAAATCAAAACTATTAGCTAGTAAGAACCACGACCACCAACCACGACCATGCTTTCCTCTCCCTTATACTAAGATTTAAGCCTTGTTAGCAACATGTTTCAACTTTTCTTATAAAATCGATTATTTTTTTCTCACTCTCAATAATTTGGATTAGAATTTGAAAACATTTGCAAAGACTAATAATAACTTGGTTTACAAATATATAACTGATGTTGATTAGTTCAGTGATGACACGAAAACGCGTATATGAGAGACATATCACATCAAATCCAAAGTAATTTAACAGAAGGATTAGTATTCATTCATTCAACCAATAAACAACAATAACTCTAGTCGACCCAAACAAAAGTGTGACAACGAGAAGATTAATAAAAAAAAACAGTAGTGACAATTTTATCTTATCACCACGTTATTAAAGAATGAATTCGTGCATTGAGACGTACGAGTCGACATAGCTTCCTTTGTACGGTACTAACTTGTTTTGTTTAATTGTACGGAACTAATTTGTTTTTGTTTTAATTGTACGGAACTAATTTTGATTGATGTTTATATAATACCAAAATTATGCCGATTAAGTTACTCGATATATATTTATAATCGAGTGACTGGTGGATTCATTGTTTTGTCGATTTTCATTTGGTCCAAAACTCTGCCGATAGATTTTACAGGATCATACATATATACAGTAGTATACTTTGAAGCTATAATTCTGGGATGTTTATACAGCACATAGCTCATATATAGATGACAGTGTCATGACAGTATGACACGATGACTAGTAGCATAGAAATTTTGAACTTCAATTAATACTTTGTGCTGGAGTTGCCTCAGATTTAATAGGGAATTCATAAACTAGTCATGACTACCCATCAAAATAAAGATATTACAATGACAACATCCGATGTCGCTGTGATATATTTGTATTGTTTCCTAATTATAAGAGATAATCTATCGTTTTGTTAATGATATACTTTTATAGTTTCTTATAAAATCTTTAAAATATTACACTTACGATATTAATACGCCGCATATATTATTAGTTCTAGTGGTTGTATCATCAAACTAATGAACGTTAACATTCAAATCTGCTTATTGCAAATGGTATTTTAATTTCTTAGTAAGTATTCAAATCTAAGAACAAGTTTACCAGGATTCCACTTTCTTTTAAAGAGAGAGTAGTGTCAAACTCAAATATAACTCGATAAAAAAATATATATATATATATATATATATATATATATATATATATATATATATGTTGGTAAACTTCTTAGTATGATTATAGGAAACCATACCAAATCAAGATTATATTAGATAACAACTGCAAAAATCTATCACGGCTCCTTTTCACGTATATTTATGGCTTCATTTAAATAAGGGCCAATTATTAGAAAGATAGAAATGATTGGTCAATCTATAGTGATTCCATGCTTAAGAAACATATACAGATTAACTAGTGCAAGTGGAACCATACCCATGATGTCACGAATGTTATTCGTAAGTAGCTAGCTTGTAGAAATTAAATTCATTAAAAAATCGGCAATCATGATGTAAGAGCTACAATATTTTATTTAATATTTGGTTATCGGCAATAAAGATATATGATCAGTCGTTACATTAATATTATACATTATATTGTTGGTATTATTAGATTTCATAGCACTAAAATATACTTTGGGTTGTCATACAAACATAGATAGATATATAAACAATATGGTATGTTGGTATTTGGAGTATTCAACAAAAAAAAAAATTGATTAACAACAAAAAATGTTGGTATACACAGTTATATAATCGTAACTTTCTAAGTCATGTGAGATGCCACTCTTACAACTGTAAATCTAGTTCGATATTATTGAATCTTTGATTCATATGGTATATATCTGACTAAACAATTGATATCTTGTTACTAACAAAATATATCAAAATGCTGAAAATAAATTAAGATAAAAGAATTGAATTAAGATTTGTAAGAGTAGTGACCTACATGGCACAGATCTTATAGTAATGCTTTGTTGGCAAATCTGGCTTATCAAAGGCATGTTAACTTGTTAGTTCTAGTATATCCCCTCAGATTCGATTCCTCTTGTATTTTTGTTTAAATCATTTATTTTGGTGACTCACATTGACTTTCACTTTTTTTTTTAATAAAAAAATTGGCTTTTAATAACTTTTTCATCGGTGCTTAATATATTTGAGTAACATTGCTTGTTAATTAAATAATATATTTTGGTATAGACAGTTTTACACATTCTAAAAGTTTGATCCCACATAAAATTATCTTTAGAAAATAGGTGCTAAAAACTAAATATATTATGTCTAGTAGATTAGAAATTTTTGAAATTAGACAAGTAATTTGTACATGTATGATATTAACGTAAGACATATGTTTCATTATTATAAACTTTGTTATAGTAATTATTTTTTATGATACAAAGGTTACTTTATATTATATTTTTGCTTACTTCTCTAAAATCATTGGGATGGCACTATATACATGTATATGTTATTGAACATGGACTATCCCTAGTGGACGCATACAGGGGTGGAGGCAGCTAACAAGGAGGGGGTCAGCTAATCCCACTATTTAAAAAAATGTTTTGCTATTGATCCCATTAAAAAAGGTAAATTTGACCCCACAAAATAATTATTGAACATTAAAGATAAAATTTAATTATATAACTAAAATATTTATAATTTTTATTTTAAAACTTAAGATTTATATTAGTTTTAAACTTATTTTTCTATGGTTACGAAAAAAATTATAACTCCGACACAAGAAATATTTTTTTCCTAACCGTGATACCAAAAGTTTCTGGGTCCGCCACTGGATACACAGGTGAGTATGTACTAACACAAACTCTATATTAATACAAATACAGCTAATATCACTGACTCATAATGATAATTTAACTTAATATGTAAAAAATGTATTTTAAACGACACAAAATGTTAATCATTACTATAAAAGATTGCTAAAGTGATTTAAAATAATATTACAATTTAGATAACGGAGATGTACTAGTATTCGTGTATGTAAACTTTGAGTATGTGTCGAAATGTATAAATAGACCGTCAAGTTGGTGCAAGAGGTTTTTTAAAAAAAAAAAAGTTGGTGCAAGAGGGGATGAAGATTTCTTCCCAGTTGCAAGACAGCAAAAGCAAACTGACTAATATTCCTTTTTAAAATATTTTTTCTCAATATGCTTTTATTAATTATTTTGTTGACTTTGAGTTCTTTGCCTTTGCATATTGCCTTTTATGGGACTACAATCACCCGTGCCAACGTCCATTCTCCCTCCCCTAAAAAAGAAAGGCCATCAGCAATTCACCGTGGACCGAAAACTTTGAGAGCTTAGTAAAAAATCCACAACTAAATTCATAAACAAAAATATATAGAAGCTAATTAATAATAAGTATGAGATCTAATTAAAAGTTTAACAAATCGCTGTTGCGAATATAGCATACTGGCTTATATCTACCTAACATTTTATTTTGTTTGTCTTAAAAATTTCAAACTAATTTATGATCAACATTTGAATATCTCTGTGTAGGTAATAATTAAGCATGTTACAAATATAAACACAAAAAAAGAATTCGTAATTATAACTATAAGAAAATAGAACAAGCAAGAAGAGGATATTATTGGAGAATCTTTCTTTAGTCTTAGTTGGCAGATATTGTTCTTAAAGGTTATCCCTATTCTAGTCGAGGCGTGGAGTTCTTGGACCAAACTACATATTACCACAAGGCTTAAGATAAAGTAATAATACCCTCTCAAATTATTTTAACGTCTAAAAGAATAGTTTTTAAAAGACGCTTACTATAGAGATCATACTTTTTTTTTGAACATCTATAGAGATCATACTTGCGGCACTATTCTATAAATTTATTTATTTTTATCCAATTGCTCGTTACGTGTACACAAGGTAAGCTAGACTTATGTACCACATTAAACACACACAGAATTTACAAGTTTGAAATTAGTGGCAAGAACATTTTATATATAAAAATGCCAGTGTACTGCGTACGTCATACATAAATGTACAAATGCAGCTTTCAATATTTAATTTTTGTAAAAGCAATGATATTTAAATTCTCTCTAACTGTCTATGCTTCAGAAAAAAACATATTGAACAATATGGATTTTTTCTGAATTTTGGTGTTTGAATGATAATTTGAGATATTTTGTCGGAGATGGATATTTGACAAATAAACAAAATTAAATTAAAATCCAAGTTTAGGTACGAATTGACTTTTTCAAAAGTCTGCTCAAATAAATTGTAAAAGCTGAAATGACTAACGGGTTTAAATGGGAAACGGAAGAAAACCCTAAACAACAAACAGTCCAACTTTTTCCTTCTTTATATAAACCGATGTTGCCCAAAAGGCATTTTCTCGTCAAAGAAAAAAAAAAGATAAAAGAGGAAACAAAATCTCTAAGAGAGAAAGAGATATGGGTGAGGTGGCTTATATGGTGGACGAAGGAGACTTAGAAGCAATCGTGAGAGGCTACTCTGGCTCCGGAGAAAGCTCCGGCGGGTTTTGCCTCCCATTTGAGACGGCTAGTTTCTACGAACCAGAGATGGAGACTACCGGTTTAGATGAACTTGGTGAACTTTACAAACCTTTTTATCCTTTCTCCACACAAACTATCCTCACGAGCTCCGTCTCTGTTCCCGAAGATGCAAGAAGTTTCCGAGATGACAAGAAACAAAGACCACATGGTTGTCTTCTGTCTAACAGATCAAGAGTTGATCATATCCGTATACCAGAATCCAAACCGAAGAAGAGGTCAGTTGTATTGAAGTTCTTGAGGTTCTTTAAAATGATAAAAAAATATCTTCAATATTAATTAGATTATCATATGAATAAAACTGGTTTTAAGTTGTCTTATTTACGATTAAAAATCACAGGTAAAAATAGTATTATTAGAGTATGTAGCTACCAAATTGTTTTATCTCCAACTTTTTTTTAAAGTTTAATGAATATAAGCTCCTTGTTGAATTTAAAAATAAATAGATAGATTTTTATTCGACAGCAAGAAGAACCAACAGAAGAGAGTTGTTGAGCAAGTGAAAGAAGAGAATCTGTTGTCGGACGCATGGGCGTGGCGTAAATATGGGCAGAAACCCATCAAAGGATCTCCATATCCAAGGTCTTAAACTAATCCCGCTTTAGTTTGATCTTACTCTTACTCATAACCAAACATAACCGGTTAGCCTTAATCTCTCGAATTTTGGTTTCCTTTCTTCAGGAGTTATTACAGGTGCAGCAGCTCAAAGGGGTGTTTAGCAAGAAAACAAGTTGAAAGAAATCCTCAGAACCCGGAAAAGTTCACCATAACGTATACGAACGAGCACAATCATGAGCTACCAACTCGAAGAAATTCACTAGCCGGTTCAACTCGAGCCAAATCTTCCCAACTCAAACCGTCCATAACCAAGAAATCCGGAAAAGAATTGGCTTCTTCTCCCACAAGTAATCCCATGATCACATCTACTGATGAATCTTCCATTGCGGTTCATGACATGGGGGTTGCCGAAATATGTACCTACCAAGTAACCGAAGAAATGGAAGGCACGAGTACCAACAGTTTACCATCGGATTTGTTGTCGGGGACCGGAATTTTTCCGAGTTTTACTGGTGACTTTGATGAACTATTGAATAGCCAAGAGTTCCTCAATGGGTACTTATGGAATTATTAGAGAAGGTTAGGTGTGTATGAATATATAGTCAAACTTATAATATAGTTGCATTGCGGCCTTTGAGAGAAATGTATAAGTGTCTATAGTCTCTACAGGAGATTAGAGCGTCGTGGTTTTCGTCTTGTTTCCAGCTTAACTTTTGAATTTAACCGAATAAAATTCTTTTTTCTTTTCTCGTCATATAAATACTTACACAATCCATTTTATCCAAGTTCTTATATTTCAGTTACAAATATGATTCTAGGACGACTTTTAAGTCTACATTTGTCACAGTTCTAAAAAAAGAGTCCGCCTAAACATTAGACGTAGGATACAAATGGAAAGTGTCCTCTGGACGGTCTAGACAGGCATTCTAAAAGATTTATTGTGCATTATAGTCACCAATATACTGTACAACTCACCCACTCAGCCGCATTAACGAGTCAAATGAATGTGAAAACTATTATTCTAAATAATTATTTGCAACGAATTTATATTCAAATAAATGGTCAGCTATTATTGTTCGAAATAGACGGGTGATATCAATGATTTTATGCAAAATTTTAATAATAGCTAAATGTTATTTTAATTTATTTAAAAATCAGATAGTATAATTAGTCTAAGCGAGTATTTATAGAGGTCTTTGATTCTAGTATAAGATAAATGACATGCTATATTCGTTAATTTAACAACTAATCAACATGTCTAGAATTTTGTAAATATGTAAAGTTAGTCTTAACCATTTAATTCACATAAATGGTTATCATCATAAAAAAAGTCTTGGCTCGCAACTATTTTTTTTAATTGTGAAAGAAATAATATACAATATATATATATACATACATATATTGGAAATCAGATAGCTTTCATTTTATTTAAGCTATTATACAATTATCTATGTGTTTGTCCATTTATTTTTGAAGCAAATGGTACATCCCCTGATAAAATATTAAAATTTGTTGTCTAATAGTTGTTGTGATATTCGTATTTGCTAATATTTGGTTTGCGCGCATCTAAATTTAAGAGTGAGTTTGTCTGGTAGAATTGTTCCCGGTGCTCTAGTTAGAATTCCGGCAAATCAGAGCTGCAACAGGCCCAATAAAGGCGGCGTTGATGTAAGTTGTGGGCTCTGCATGGGAGTAATCTGTTCTTTTATCGCTAAAGTGATCTGATGAGTCCGGTCCGCCAACAATTGCGCCTAAAAGCACATTCGGGTTTGGTTGATCAGAATTGTAGTATGAAAATCCTCCTTTGCAGTCAATTTTGTCCGGCTTAGATTTGATTGAAGGTAAAGATGAGGCTCTATGATGAGGTTGTGTTGGGCACTTGTTCCCAAATCCCACCATGTAAGACATTTTCATTGGATTATTTCCAAGAATGTAATCAACCTGGAAATAAACCGCCCGGTTAAAAAAAGGGATGGTGCACAAAACTAGTCTAGTATGGTAGATTAGTTTATTACCTGTGATTTGGCGAAATCATGAATTTGTGATACCGTGAACTTGGTTGAACCACACTGGATTGAACCGACCCGGGCTTGAGTTAAAGTTTTTGAGTAATGGAACAAAACTGTTGTAGCCGTTGTTGCATATTGTAAGTTACTACCGTCTCTAGTAAACAAAAGGCCACCTGAATAACCAAAAATATAGACAAACATAATTATAAAACTAACACCAACCGAAAAATATAATAGTAAACAAACCAATATTTTTGGTTATAAAAAATATATATTTTTGGTTATCTAGATAACCAGTGAAAATTACCAGGAGTTGGCTTAATTTGTTGAGAGCTACTTCCAGGCATCAATGCACAAACGAATGACTCAACATCGTTCTTAAATTTTCCCAATTCATTCTTCCCGTTATAGAACTCCTTAAAGAACATAAATAAACGAGAAGTACTAATTAAATTCAAACTAAATTTTCTTGTTATAGAATTTTAACGAACTTGATTTATATATAGGAGTATATACTAACTGATGCGAGTAGAGCCTGTGCTCCGGCGAATTTATTGTCCCAGCTGAATTCATTCACGGCTTGGCTCCAATCTTGATTGCTTATGACATAACTAAGGTACTTATTTTCTCCTGTTGCTTTGTATAGCCAAGCCGCAGCCCATAATAACTCGTCCTTTTTACCACAAAATAATTTGAAAATAAAGTATATTGTTATCTCAATACAAACGTAGTTCATGTATTACATGTAAGTAATCGTATTTGGAGATTGGGGATGACCCATTTATTGAATCATGTGTACCGGTCTAGTTCGGTTTAATTACCTTGTAGCCTGAGTGTGAGCAGTAGAAAGGGCAAGATGCTTGATATGAACCTCTGTGCTGATCAGCAAATTCAAATAGCTACAGACAGTATATAAAGCTTATGTTAAACCAAATAACTAAGCATATACAGGACCTCATGATTGAATCTTAGGTTCATAAGCTATTTTGGAATTCATTTGTATATATAGTATACTAACGGATTTTGCATGGCTTAGAAGTTTGGATGAATATTTAGAGTCGAACGATTTGAAAACAAGTGAGGCGGAGGCAAGAGCGGCTGCGGCTTCAGCGGCGACTTCAGATCCGGGGGAAGAGGATGATATTTTGTAGAGAGTTCTGGCTGTGTCCATATCTTCTGGCCTCTCCCAACAAGCATGATCTGAGTTCCCATCTCCTACCTTTTATGACCATTATAAATAAAATTAAGAAATTAATTCAATTTTGATATTGGCATACGAATCCCATTTAGGGTAGGGGTGTACAATTCAATTTAATTTTCATAAAAATCCTAGTGAAAGTTAATATATATATTTTATATATAAGAAAATTTATAAACTAGAGATTTCAACTGTCCATACTTTTTTAATGGCCGTCATACTAATTGAGTATTTACATAGTGCGAAATATTAATCTTGGATTTTCTCAGACCGGTTGGCATTTTTAACCAGAACATACCAAAATGTCTTGGTTCGGCTGGTTAAGATATGATTACTTTTGATTTGGAACAATAAAAATGGATTTTACCTGTGTATATAGTGTGGTGGGAGAAGTATGAGCCCGGATGATAAAATTAGCTCCCCATTTAATAGAAGACCGGAGATAACCGAGTTGGTTTACAGAGGAAATCTCTTTTTGGTATTCAATAGCGGCCCAACTCAATAAGGTTGTGGTAAATGACATTGGCCACACAAATTTTACGTTGTCACCTGCATCATAGTACCCTCCAATCAAATTTACCTGGAAAATGAAAGGAAAAATTCAAATTTTTTTAAAATAAAAGCACGGAAAATTCGATTAGAGATAAAATTATGCCAAATTATTGATGAGATGTGGTTTACGTTATCCGGTGAACCGTCGGAGAGGGCAGAATCAGCTCGCCAAGTAACACGTTGTTTAGCCGGGAGTTTTCCGGATCGTTGGCCTTCAAAGAACAAGATGGACTTGTTTAGTGCATGTCCATAATCAAGAGTTCCCAAGCTTTGGAAAGCCATGAAAAGACCAATTAACATTACCAATAAGAGCTTGCCCATTATTATCACCATAATGTTTTTAGAATTGTTTCCTTTTTTAAAAGGTTTTGCTGTATCTTAATTATGCAAGAGATAGTCCATGGGAGGTATTTATAGATATCCCATGCAAGTCCAGTTGCGTACGTAATTTCATTTCATGATCTGTTTCACGTGATTTAAGGTTAATTTGGCTGCGCTGTTTTTGTTCTAATAACCTTTTATTACACTTTTTGTTTAATTAAAAAACTGTGACCCAAATTACCGACAAGAATTAAGTCTCGATAAATACGGATTCACAATGAAAGGTTTTCAATGTAGCAAGTTGTTATTATTGACATTTCAAATGAATCTTATTTGCTCACCACCATTTACTTTGTTTTTTTTTTCTTTTGCATTAAAGCTTTTACTATTTATTTAACGGTATTTAATAAAAAGGGTTTTTTGGCACAATTATTTTAATTGAGTTACCTCTATTTTTGGATATTAAATTCGTTTGATTTTTTTTTTTTTTATGAACACAACTTATTTTCCTTAGAAACTCAACATGTTTGAATACAATAGCAAAATATAATTTTCTATCCTTTTAGATAATACGCATAAACTACCACATCAAAGAAAATTAAGTAAGATAGTCTTCAAACGAATGACAGTTTGAATGACAACGGATTAAGAAGAAACTTGAATGCGTCAATGATAATACCTTCCAGCTGAGTAAGACAGCTGATATTTGGCTATATAATGTAACGTTGAAAGCCATCCCTTACATGCAAAAAAACAAGTTAATCTCAATGTCATCTTCTGATTTTATACAGACCACAACACAAGATGACAAATTGGTAAGAAAGCTGAAACCAAAACTCATCAAGGAGACCGAGAAAACATCTCCTACCGATAAATTTTTCAAAGAAAAAAATATACTATAACGCTCAGAGGTTAAAATTTACGGGCTTAAATTAAAACTAGATCGCATCTCATTTCCCTGATCGTGGCTTTATCAAGCTCAAAACGATCTCAAGCTAGCTAGCATCAGTAATATCTTTTAACTAGATCATCTTATTTGGATCACTGATTTGATTTATCAAATTTTACGAGTTTTCCACTAAAAATTAATTAACAATGACTATTACCAAACCTGAAAAATATATGGACTAATTGTTCTTTTAGAAAGCAGAAATTGCAAATAAGCATGAAATATATGTTCCAACCTTTAACTCCCTGGAGACACACACTTAGGACAGTAACCAACTTAGCTAATAGTTTTTGTTTTCGAAAATAATCGGCATAAAAATACTTATTATATTAAAACCATATGCTAACCTATGTTAGCCCGTTTTCACTAAGTTTTATGCTTGCCCACATATATTCTTAAGTTTCATCTTGTCATGTTTTATATATAAAAATCATCTTTTTCCGATGAAGATTTTTACTATTGCAATTTATATCATCTGTCTTAGAAATGCATGTGAAAATCGATCTTGTGTTAACGAACAATAAATTTGGAAAGTCTCACATATTTTTATTGGTGTAAAATTGCTCGCAATTATGTTTACTGTTTAGAAATATGTCCATAATTCTTTTTGTACGATATGTTATAGATTAATTTATGTTAGAAATTGAATTTATCTCTCAACAAAAATATAACAAAGATTATGCAAGTTTTTGGTTAACAAGGCATCACACTCAAATACTCCGGTTTTATGCCTAGATTTTTGGATATAGATATATAAATAAAATATAAATCTTGTCTATGTAAGAAAACGCATTAAGTGGCGTTTATCACGTTTCAGAAAGAAAAAAAACTGATTAGTGATATGGGGATGCCGTGCCGTAGAAATGGCGGTATAAATATTTAGAACCCATTCCTCAAAACGTCAATGTAAGATTTTGCCGTTAGTTTTTCTTTTTCTTTCTGTTGTCATAAACATTTTCATTTATTCATTATATAACTTAATAACTAATTGTTTGATGTCCCTCTTCTTGCAAACCTGATGCTGAATTTTTTGCGTGTTTGTTCATCATATGTTTTCTTTTCTCCTTTCTCTTCATATTTGTTTTTCAAGAAAAAGAAGGAACTCCACAAGTTTGGGTCCTTGGGATGGTCCATCGAATATACTACTTCATTTAGTTTAGTAGTAAAATATGCACTACAGTTATCCTTTACAGGATTTTTGTTCTAGCTGACTCTCGATGGCGATTGACGACGTTATCTTCATGGTTTTACAAAATTGGTATACCGTGTAAAAAATTGTATTATCTTAATTATTTTCAGAATATGAGAATAGATATATACTTTATAATATTCTCTAATTTTTATAGAAGTTTAATAGACTGTACGTGATTTTTGTGTAAACCCACATTGTTTTTTTTCAGGTTGCTGATTTTTTCCATGTAAATCATTTCGGCTATCTGATGCAACTCTAATCCATTGAAAAAAAAGTTAAACAACCGTCAAGATTCTAGAACCCTCGTATGATACCTTTTCAGTTTCCACATGTGAATGATATTATTGTGCTCTTTAACTACTGTTTTTGTGGTGCTATTATGCTAGTGCATAGACATTCTCGCAATTTAATACTATGCTTATTTTGCCTCCATTTCTGCCAAATTAATGAGATCTTTTATGTTCCAAAAATAAAAAAATAATGAGATCTTTTATAGAGGTTTTCAACTAGGACTGTTCAATATGGTAAAATCGAACCGTACCAAACCGAAATAGACAATATGGTTTGGTTTTGGTATATACCATATAAACCGAATGGATGTGATTTTATAAAAACCGTAGGATTTGGATATGGTTAGGTTTATAACCGAATAAACCGAACAAAACCGAACAAAAGTAGAAACATGTAAATATGTATCTATTTTATAACGACACATGAAAATCTGTTTGTTATATAAGTTAATTTTTTGTTAATAATCATTACCATATTTTTTATAGTGATAAAGAAGTCCTAATTTGTAAAACACATGAATCATAATAATTAAATAACAATACATCACAACCTATGCTTCTTATTTTCTTAGTGTATTTTTAATCTTTTTGCTTTATTTTAGCATTGACTATATTGATGTAAATGTTATAAAATTGATGGACAACACTTAGTGAAAATTCTTCATAATTTTTTTCTTATCTATAAACGAACAAAGTTTCGTGTTCAATCGAAGAAGCATGATTTTGATGAACACTAAATATGGAAGAGTGGAAAAACTTTTCTTTCATCCTTGTGTTTTGTTTATTTTTATTTTCAAAATTTTGAGCTTTGAATTTAATTCTAGATTTGATTATTTTACTTGATGGTAGATGCGTTTTTAATTTTATGTTCATTTATTTGAACATATATTATGTTTTAATAAATGGCTGTGTTGACAATATGACTCTAAAATTCATATAATATGACCTCAAACTAAATAATTATGTTCTTTGGTATAAAACCAAAAACCGACGGCATATAAACCGAACCGAACCGAAGTAAATGTGGATTTAGAATGGTAGTTATATTTTACTAACCGAAATACCGAAAAACCGAAAAAACCGAACCGAAACCGAACCGATATCCGGATTGAACACCCCTATTTTCAACCCAAAAGAAGTTTATATAATTGCAACATGTAAATATTAATTTTTGTTTGATTCGATGGTCATAAGAAATTGAATTACAGAATGAAATAAAAGGAAGTAATAAATAATTAACTGGAGCAAATTAAAGTGATGGGCCTGACGGCAAAGCATGTGACAAAGTTTTATGTCCACTATTCTGTTTTCGTCTAACGCAACTTCGTGTACGTAACATATCCCCATTACTAATGCGTTAATTACTCAGCCAGTCTTCATTTATGATTTACTTACCATTTTCTATTACTATATGATAAGAACTATAATTATTTCAATAACCCTCACGTAATTGAAAATCAAAAGAAAAACGTCGTATCTACTGTGAAAAGATCATTGTTCCTCGCTTGAAGCAGACTATTTCTTATGCAAGACTTGCACTTCTCTGTCATTCTGAAAATGAACGAAATCTCTGAGAAGTACCAGATCCATCGATTTCAATTAGCCATACTGCTACAATAACATCCTCTATGAACCACAAGTGTGAGTCTCTGACTTGCTTCTACAACGTGTACTGAGTGACAAATCCACACTTGTTTCCATTCAATATCCAAAGTTTAGTAGCAATATAGCAAGGTATGGGTACACATATATGTTCTAACATAGGTATCAGAATTTGTACACAATAACCAGAGATGACCCGACTCGGTCACAGACAAGTGTCCCATTCTCAAGGCTTCGATTGTGGAGAAGTAATATGATTTTTTTTTTGTCTACAACTAGTACAGCCAGGCAGGGTGTAGTTTAAACATTGATGGGCCTTATTGGATGATCATATATTTCGGCCCAGTGTAAGCCCATTTGACTATGTTTACTTTTCAGATTTATTGATACGTACTTATCTAAATTGACTTCACCACATCCACTTGACACTATATTATATCCAAACGTACTCGATCTTTCCTATAAAAGTTCCACGAAACCCCCTAGGAAAAATGTTCCTCAAATCAGTGGACTCAAATGTCAATCGAATTGCTGCTTTTGTTTGTCTGTTTCGTTCATATTTTCCTAAGTAATTTCTGTTATGAAAAATAAAATTTTAAAAGAATTGTAACTTATTGTGGAAAATTGATTTACTTCAACATAAGGAAAGCTTGAAAAGTAATTACATAACTATATATCCTAAAATAAACAATGTCTCATTGAAAATCTTCAATATGTAACTACTGCATTGTGTAAAATTTTCTAAGCAAAGTTGGTATTCAATATTTATTTATTTCCTCAAAATTTATATATTTCAAAGAGTACATGTATATTTCCAAGTTATCTAAGAATTCACAGTAAAATAATCCTTTATCATGTATTTTAAACATTTTCAATCAAATTCTATTATATTTTTATTAAATATTTCATAAAATTTCAACTCTAATTATTTTTAATCAAAATTTTTAATGTTTTTAATTTTATTTAATTTTTAATTCTTATTATTCAGTTACAAAATTATAATATGAAATCTGAAATAAAATAAAATAGATAAGGTATTGATTTTTTCTTTAAAAAATCATTTTAAAATATAAATATTAGATGTATATGTGGAAGAAAGAGAGGATGATGTGTTAAGGTAAAAGTGTAAAATAGTGTGTTGAAAAAGTAAACCATTGTATATAGTCTAAGAATTCACGGTAAAAGAAGGAAAAAGTAAAAAAAAAATACAAAATAGGAAAATCGTAGAAAAAGAGAAAATATTTATTTATTCCTCTCAAACAAACACAATTCATAAAAGGAACAATCTAGAATTATTGGATCTCTTCTCTTTATATACTTTGGTCTTTTCGTGGGAACAAAACAAAACCTTTGCCTCTACTTCATTCGAATCTTCTTCTCTCCCAATCTAAAGCAAAGCCCAATCGATATGGCTAAGGAACTTGCAGCTCAGGCCAAAGAGGCTTTCGTAGACGACGACTTCGATGTTGCTGCTGACTTGTACTCTAAAGCCATTGACTTGGATCCTAATTGCGCAGACTTCTTCGCCGATCGTGCTCAGGCTTTCATCAAACTCCAAAACTTCACCGGTAACTTCTTCCTTCTGTAATAAAGAACCATACTTTAGCTTCAAGGAGAACATAAAGGAGAGAACTTTGTCTTCTGGGGTTAAATGGGTTTTCATGTCTGTAATGAAAAAACGAAACTTTTGTTAGAGAGAGAACATAAAGGAGAGAACTTTATCTTCTGGGGTTAATTGGTAGGTTTCTTAGTTCTATGTCTTTCATTGGTTCTGACTCTGATTTGTCTTCTTGATGAGCAGAAGCTGTGGCAGATGCGAAGAAAGCTATTGAGTTGGATCCTTCATTGACAAAAGCTTACTTAAGAAAGGGGTATATGTCGTCTATGTTGTTGTTTCATCTGATGTGTAATTGTTATCTTATTGTGTAATCTCTGTCAAGCTGTTCATATATTTGGTGTTTTGTTACGGTAGAACTGCCTGTATGAAGCTTGAAGAATATAGAACTGCGAAAACAGCTCTTGAAAAGGGTGCTTCCATCGCACCAACTGAATCCAAATTCAAGAAGTTGATAGATGAATGTGATCTTCGCATCTCAGGTATGTATTATTTTTGGTGCTTGCTTCTTGTTGTCTGATTGGTTAAGTTTACGAGGAATGATTGATTGTATATTTGGAATGATCAGAAGAAGAGAAAGATTTGGTTCAAAAAGTTGATCAGACCCCTGTGCCTGCAGAACCGTCCAAACCAAAGTTCAGGTAGTTTCATTGTTGAAAAACGATAATGCTGTTTTCTAAGTTTTAAGAATCGTTACATAATATCTTATTATACTCTTTGAGTTCTCAACAGACATGAATACTACCAGAAGCCAGAAGAAGTTGTGGTGACTGTTTTCGCAAAAGGGATACCGAAGCAGAATGTTAACATCGAGTTTGGTGAACAGATTGTAAGCATACTGCATTCTAAGAAATGATAAAACACTTTTTGTGTAGACTGTGTGTGTTAATTGTTATGTGTTTTTGCAGCTGAGTGTTGTGATTGATGTTCCTGGAGAAGAAGCGTATCATCTTCAACCGAGACTGTTCGGAAAGGTAACTGATTATTCATAGAATGAATCTGTGTTCTTAGTTGAACACAAATGTATTGATCTTTTGTTTCTTTTATTCAGATAGTACCAGAGAAGTGCAGATATGAAGTAATGTCAACCAAGATTGAGATCCGTCTTGCAAAAGCAGAGATCATTACGTGGGCCTCTCTTGAACATGGAAAAGGGCCAGCGGTTTTGCCAAAGCTTAATGTCTCAACAGGTCTTTTTACACTTTCTTCACTTTCATCTGATGAGAGGTTTGAATCAGAGTCTCTTGACATTTGGAACTTTTGGTGCAGAGGTTTCTATGAGACCGGCTTATCCTTCTTCTAAGAAAGTTAAGGACTGGGACAAGCTTGAAGCAGAAGTGAAGAAACAGGAGAAGGATGAGAAGCTTGAAGGAGACGCGGCTTTGAACAAGTTCTTCCGCGAGATATATTCGAATGCAGATGAGGATATGAGGCGTGCCATGAGCAAATCATTTGTGAGTATCTCTCTTTGGTCTTTCTTCTCTCATGGTGGAGACTGCAAAAGAGCTTTTGTTCTTTTGATTGACTCTCATTTGCGGTTTTTGCACAATGAACAGGTGGAATCTAATGGGACGGTGCTCTCTACAGACTGGAAAGAGGTTGGAGCTAAGAAAATTGAGAGCACTCCTCCGGATGGTATGGAGCTCAAGAAATGGGAGATCTGATCTGATGTGATATGTGTGGGTTTTGCCTTAAAAATCTAGACGAGGCCCCTTTGTCTTTAAGGTTTTTGCTTTCTCTACTTGATGGACTTACGTTCTTTGTATTTTGCCTTCAACCTCATATTGTTTATACACAAACGTTTTATTCTTTATTCATATTGTTTATACACAAACTGAAAGTTTTTAATTCCAAACGTTTTATTCTTTATTCATATGAAAACTATGACTACTTAACTTATTTAGAAACAAGACCATGACAAAAGTTTCTTTCTGATTATGTTATTTAATACCTAATCAAATCTAACATCGTAAAAGCCTGGCCCAATAGAGACGATCTTGTACTTGCAATTGTAATGGCAAGAGAAGCGTAGGCAACAAGAAAAGAGAGTAGAGTTACAGTGAGAGCCTGTGACAGAATTTTCTTTTCCTTGTAAAAAGGGCATATTAATAGACAGAATGTTTATAACTAAAATGTTAAAATACTGCATTAGTTTAGAATCTCTACTTGCCCTCTTTAAATCACATATGCCATTTTTATAAGTTCTGTAAGAAGATCATTTACATATGTGATGTGATATGCTATCAAAGTATTATAAAATAAAAATGTACAACTACCTCTATTTCTAGCTTTATTTCGTTAATGACAAAAACTGAAATGTAAAACTCTACCAATTTCATCGATCTATTAACAAAAATGTAAACTTTTGTTTTGATGTCAAAATACGTATATATTCGTGTAGTTCTGAAACAAGGGTTGCAGCCGAGAAGAAAAGAAGAAGACGCGAAACAAGAAGCATGACGGATCCTACTCTACTCATAGTGATTGTAATCGCCTCTGCGTTGGTCATATGCATATCACTTTATGTATGGGTTTGCTGTTGCTCCCACCAAGCACCAGTTCTGCCTCTTTAACCAAATTAACAAACCATGCATAGTACTGTACTCTATTATAGTCCGTAAACATTTTTCTATTCTATCTTCGATTTTATTTTTGGTTCTCTCTTCATGAATTATTTATGAACTTTTAGATTAGTAACCTATAGCCTATGCAGATTGTGTATGCGATGCTGCGATATTTTCAGTATTTTTTAATTTTATTTTGGTTAAATTATTGTATTGAGTAACTTCTATCACTATTTGAATGATTTTGCCATACTTTGCAGCGGTTATTACTTCACATGATTACAATAGAATATACTAGGTGAAATATATATTTATTGTTTAATGTGAA
Source organism: Brassica nigra (assembly GCA_016432835.1). Lineage (NCBI taxonomy): Eukaryota > Viridiplantae > Streptophyta > Magnoliopsida > Brassicales > Brassicaceae > Brassica > Brassica nigra. The sequence continues at coordinate 4,271,270 of CM028247.1, read as the reverse complement.
GGACGTTATCAACAAAAGAAATTTAGTAATGTTTTTAAAATCGGACTCAAAGCTAAACCATATATTTATTTGAATCACGGTTTAATATGGTAACACTTGGTCAAATCTTGTTCAATATCTTTTAGATATATAAAAATAAAAGTTATTAAATATAATACATAATAAAATATAAATAAATATCGAATAATAGAAATATTAACTACTTTTTGTTTATATGATTGGTTTATAGATTTTGATAGTTTTTATTAAGTTCAATAACTTTGAATTCTAATCGAAATATTTGACTTTCTAATCCAGATACATGATCGATTCATGGTCGAACATGATCCGATCTAACTACCTGATCGGTCTGGTTTTAAACATTGAAATTTAGTATGTTGATTCATTATTCTAACGTCTTGTGTGGAGACCGTTTGACGATGATACAAACTAGGTATTAAAAAGACTTTGTAGCCGTATATGCTCTTCATGTTATGCTCGTAGACATACTAAGGGAACCAAGAGCCTTTGAACTTATTAAGAAAAAGGCACATGAAGTCACATGATTATCTCGGTTTTTCAGGTTTATAAAAATCAGCCTCATTTGGATTATATGAAAGTTTGGTTCGAGACCGGTTCGGGTTCTATCGGATTTGGGTCGGAGTTAATAAATCTTCAAAGAACCGATACAACCCGATATACTTTTGGATTCGGGTCCCAGTCAGTTCTTCGATTTTAAAATACATGATATATACCTATTTTGTAACCAAAACATAAGTAAAATTGGTTCTTCGATTTTAAAGTATTTGATTTGTTCCTATTTTATAACCAAAACATAAGTAAAATTGATTCAAAAATGAGAAAAAAACATCAAACATGATCTTTCAAAATCAAACAAAAGGTAAACGTAGTTATCGATAGAAAGAAAATCAAATAAATGAAAGCATAAAACGAAAATCAAGTTCTCTCATAAAATGAAAAACATTATTCAATGAAAACAATACTAAAATCTAAAAATTCCAAGTGTCAACCGTCATCTTCAACCATCAACCTTCATGTAATAGATAATTATTTTAGATGTTTAATAATATATTAGTGTATTTTGGATACATATTAAAAATTGAGATCATGTTATGTAGAAATTCTTTTTTTTTTGAGATTTTGAATGTTTCGGGTTCTATCGGATATCCATTTAGATTTGGGTTCGGTTCGGATAATACCCATAACCCAAATTACCATAAAACAAGATCCATTCGGTATTTATGTCGGATTTAAACCGGTTTGGATGCATTTTTCTCGGATCGGTTCGAATTTTCGGGTTCAGTTTATTTGCGCATCCCTACACATGATGCCACAAGAGATATGTAGATAGTATGTTAATTAACTCGCATGTCAATGTAACTTGGCGTAAAAATATGTTTATTAGGATAGCTCATACAAGCAAATATGTTAATTAGGATGCTCTAACTGGTAAATATGTACAATATCTATCTAATATATTAAAAGAGAAATCATGATTTCTCATTCATATGTGATATTTAAAATAATAGACCCTAACTAGAAATCACATCTCATTCATTTATTGTTTAAGAAATGTTACCATAGTATATCCCTTATAATATAACAACCCCTAAACAATCGCTCATGGTTTATAACCCATTTTAAATCCTGCGCAAATCTTAAACCAATTTATAAACCAATACATTACCTTATTGTTTGACCAATATCATTATCCTATAGTTCGAAGTCTGAACATGCAATATATAAAAAAAGTTATATATGAAGCTTTAAGTTTAGTTATCAGGAATCTTTCTTACTTTTTTGATATGTTTGATTATCTTTGGAGATGATAATATTTTAATATTTTCTAAATTACATTTCTATTTATTTATTCAATAATTAAATACTAATCCAGAAAAATATATAAAAGAAACAAACACATGTAAAATTTTGAAACAATCTATTTGACGGAAAACAAGTATACTATAATATTATTATGTTTGAATAACCATAAATATATACATCTCATATATTATTTTATTATAAAATATCGAGGATCATGAGGTCTTTCCATAGAGAACTTTATTTCATTGGTTGTTCTATTCCGGTCTGGTTATCCAGACCACCTCTAGCTTGAGTAATAGAATAGCTGTTTGATGTCAAAAAAAAAATACCAATTTAGAAGTGAAAACAAAATGTTTATATAGCTATAAACGAAAACAAACAGCCTCATAGTTGCGCGGATCGAGATATAGTGTTTATTAAGTTGCAGTAGATGTTAGACTACCCGCAACGCTGGGTCCGTAACATCAAATCCTTAAAGAAAAATATTAAATTATTGGCTTTTGTTGGTTTCCGTGCTGTTACTGATCCAAAAAATCCGAGTATAAGGATTGATCTCAACTGTGGTTCGTCACTGTTTCATAGGCCACACCACACGTGGTGGCCTACAATTAGCTCGTTTTTAATTTTTATTTTTTTAATGGGATGAAAAAAATAATAAAATAATAAAAAAAAATTTTTTGAAGGATTCCACTAATGGACTTACCGTTGGGATGCTCTTACCCTTACACATTAATGTAACTTGGCGTAAAAATTACGATATAGATTTTTGTAATATAGTAATTAAAAAGCCCAAAAAACAAGGCGCTTCACAATACTCAACGCAATTAATATGCTTCAGTTAGATCTATTTGACCTCATCAACTTCATTAGATTCGAAATAATTATTACTAGTTTAGACCAAAAAAGAAAGTTCCAAAAAAATAATTTTTACTTAGTTGTTTTCATAATTTGTTTTTCTCTTTCATTTTTTCAGTTTTTTGTAACATATAAACCGAAAGTGAACAAAATACTTTTAGTTCTCTTTGATACGGTTTTGGTTTAAATTCGTTTTTAAAATATATTTCTTTTGACCAAAAAAAAGGAATGCTCGTGAAACACAGAACACTCTTCGTTGTTTTGAACTGTTCCTTCCGTCGTTTTCGTTTCCTTTCGCATTCGAGCTTTAGTTGTCATGTTTTTCATTCTGTTTTTCAGTGCTGTGATTTTAGTTTCTATTCCGTTACTTGTATCTCTATGTACCGTATGTAAAAAAAAACTAAAAAATGATAATACAAGTTTTAACATATTGTTTAGCAAAATTTTTTTTTTAACATATTTACCAACAAAACATTGTTTCTAAAGGAAATTCCTATTTCGATTAGTCTTCTATTTGTTTTGAGCCCGTTTTGGTTGCAAAATTGATACAATATAGTAAAAACATACACGTTTATTTTGCATACATTCATACTACAAACAAAAAAGTGTCCGGTTTTCCTCTTCCTCTCCTAGTACGCGGTACGCCTTCTTGATCCAAAACAAGGCAGACAGACGTATGCATTTGTGATCCTTCTTAATTACATTCCACTGAGTGAAAATAATTTGGTTTCTCCAAAAAAAGTAGCTCACTAGATCATGTCCACACACACGGAGATATGAGCATGACTCAGATCAACCACAGAATTTACTTATAGTACATAGTTAAGCGACTACTAATAAAATGTCAATGTTTACTATATTTATTAGATAGATTGTTTTTAGATTTGTAAAATTTAAGAGCGATTTTCGCGATTTATTTGATTGGCATTGCCAATGAATCAGTACTCAAGATCCAACGTAGGATCGGGTCCGTGTTCACTAGTTTAAATAATTCAAGATCCAATTAATTTGCGTCGAAATATAATATTTGTAACTTTGTAATCAAGGAAACCCACGTTCAAATAAGGCGAGGTTCGAGATAATTTTTTTTTGTCCTCTCTATCCACTCTAATAACCAACGTGAAATTTTAAATTTATAAAATAATGTGGAAATTCATTGTCTTACAAGATAAACCAATTACGTAGAATGGTTCTACACGCAACAAATGAAAAATGGTAAATTTTTAAAACAAAAAAGGAAGCATTTATTTTGCAAATTTATTACTAGCTAGACGACTACATACGCTGGTTTTTTTAATATATTGCTATGAATGCATAGTATACATTTTCACTATTTTTTTCTATTGTTATTAACATTCTGATAGATATATAGTTCCTTATGCTTCTATGTTAAGAAGTCCAAAATTTGTATTTCAAAATATTAATATATAATTTCTAGGACTAATGGAAGAAAGTTTACATAAACTTTTTAACAAAATATTAGAATCGTGATTTCACGTATAAATTATAGATGGCAATCAAATTAGGATTTTAAAAGAAATAATTTTATCGGTTAATCAATAAAATCTCTCGTAATTTTTAATTTAAGTTTAACTATATGCATTCAGACATTCAGTTGATCAGACGGAAGAAAAAATAAGCTTTTTTGAATTTTCTTTTGATTGGTTTACAAAAAAAAAGAGAAGAAACAGACGTGACAGTTTTGTCACAAAAAAATAATTGTGTTCTTATTATCCCATTTTTGTTGCCGAGAATTCAAAACCTCTTTTTATTATGACCTGGATTCGAGCACATCTGAATTTAAATATCCACGTTGATGTTCAACCAACCATTGAATGACGGAGATACATATATATCGTGATCATATGTTTTCTAATTAATCGATGATCTAGTGTTAAGAGTCGAAATGACTTGACGGTTGGATTTAACGCCGTAATGATAAACAGTTAGGTCTTACAACTGATATGATGATAAATCGCCGGATAGATATATGATGTTGATATTTTGAAGACGAGTACATTCTCATACCATGAAATCTATTATCTTTCCTTGAGATTTACAAAGGTCACGACACAAACTTATATACGTAGAATTCGTTTATCTGTTCCACAAAATTAGTGATCTAGTCTAACGAGTCCAAGAATATAGGAGAGGTGAGTTTGGCATATTCTTATATATACTACACATGAGTTTGCATGCATAATATTTCAAGAAATTACATAACGGATTTTAACATATTTTTTTGTGTTCTTATTAGAGAAGTTATTTCAAATTTTTGTCTAAGGTGAATGTAACACTATTATAATATTGTTTATTTGTTGCTTTCTGTTCAACAAAAAAGAATGTTAAATAAAGGGGAGTTCCGAGAATTGTACTCGAGACCTCTTGCGCCCTATGAGAGAATCATATCCTTCTCTGGAGTACTAAGATTTTGATATTTCTCAGTTCAAGGACTACGATTTTAGTTGCATGCTTTTGCTCTGCTCTCCATTAGAATCCAGAGACCATTTGTTTTTCAAATGCCCTTACTCCAAAGAAATTTGGGGGAATTTAACAGAAACCTCTTGCGTATTCACTACACAAACGACTGCTGTGATGTGTAAGCATTGGTGGAAGGATAAGTTTGATATAAAACAACCACATTCCTCGTTAGGTATGTGTTTTAGAAGTGATTAACACCATTTCGAAGGAAAGAAATAGCAGAAGCCGTGGGAGTCTTCTCAGGATCCAACGAGATTAATCAAGTTGTTGACAAATCATTTGGAATCGTATAGACTCTCTTCGTGGCTGTGGGAAAGGAAAGTACCGGATTGTTGGTTCGAATACTTATTCTGTTCTTTAAGGTCAAAACTTCTCAAACACTATAAAAGAAGGTCACAACTACAAATTATGTTCAATTTTACATTCTTAAGGAGAAAAGAATGTTCAAATTTTTGATCGAGTAAACATCCTTATCGCTGAAAGATGGATTAAATTTTCTAATTATTATTGATAAGGATTTGGAAATTGAATCATGTTTCTGTATACATAAGTCTATATGTTAATCAGCAGAAACACATAAACCTTTGAACGCTAATGGCTTTTTTCTTGAAGACGGAATAGCAGTTCTATCTCTTGTAGTTAATATTCGTTCTTCAATATTTTATAATAATAATATTCGTAATCACATTAATTGATTGGAGAAAACCCACGTTCTAACGCGTAGAGACTCGATATACATGATTTACTATTTACTCTTCTCTATATTAATTTGAATAGTTAGCACATTGACAACATGTATATAAAAAATTTGAAATATGTGGAAACTTTTACTATATAAACCCTCTCCTGGCGATGAGAGTAATCACCACAAACAACAATCTAATCCAGAGAAAAGACACTAAACGCAAGGGATATGGCAAACAACAGTTGCATTGGCTGGAAGTTCAGCGGCTGCGAGGCGGCCAAGGAAGCCTCAGCTGCTTCCCTAAGCACTTATACCTCTAAACTCTTTGCCATGTGTGATCCTCAGGGAAAGCCCATTTTGCCTCCTCGAGGTGAAACCGCAGAGACTTGCCATACCGCTGAAAAGGCGGTTGTCAACGCCGTCCTTTGCGGTACTGGAAACGCTTACGCTCCCGGTATAGGCCTTCCCGCGGCAAAATGGTAATATATACTGATATATACATTGAAACTGTGATGTATCGTTTATCATTTATAGACAATTGTCAATTTTGCTATTCCTAGTGCCGTAGCAGAGTACCTAAACCGTGATGATATTCCGAAGAAACTGACACCAGATGACGTGTTTATGACCGTTGGGTGCAAACAAGCCATCGAGCTTGCGGTTGACATCTTGGCTAAACCAAAAGCCAACGTTCTGCTTCCGAGCCCTGGCTGGCCATGGGACATAGTTCGCTGCATCTACAAGAAACTTGAGGTCCGCAAATATGAATTCCTCCCTGAAAAGAACTATGAGATCGACTTTGAAAGCGTCCGTAAGCAAGTGGATGAGAACACGTTTGCGATATTTATAGTCAACCCTCACAATCCCAATGGGAACGTCTACTCTGAAAGTCATCTCAAGCAGGTATTTTACATATAGTCTATTTAGCAGTATTCACATGTTATTATATGATCTATATAGTCTTTTGATTGGGCCTATATTAATGAATCTTAGATCGCTTTGTTGGCTCGAGAACTCGGGATACTGGTGGTTTCTGACGAAGTTTTTCGATGGACCATTTTTGGGAGTAATCCCTTTGTTCCCATGGCAAAATTCTCGACAATCGTACCCGTGATGACACTTGGGTCCATATCGAAGGGATGGACTGTCCCGGGATGGCGAACTGGCTGGGCCGCCCTGCACGATCTAGATGGTGTCTTTAAATGCACCAAGGTCTGGTCTATTATGTTTGATCACTCTCTAAGAATATACATGATATGTATTGTTACTATATACTACGTATGATATATTGATATTAAGAGTTGAAATATTATTATTTTTTCCTTGGCCTTATCTTGTTATATATGGACAGGTCTTAGATGCTGCTAAACAATTTCTTGAGATAAATTCTAAACCGCCAACTGTTATCCAGGTACATGAATTTCTAGTTTGGACACTTCTTGTAACCATATATACTAACACAATGTCAGTGTCATACACTTCTCCACTTATTACCAATATTAGTTTGTTTATATTTGGTGAACTTGTCCATTTTATCACGCAGGCGGCTATTCCTACCATCTTGAAGGATACTCCTGAAGAGTTCTTCCACAGGAGGCAGAGCTTTCTGAAAGATAAAGTGGATTTGGCTTACTCTAAGCTCACGCACATACCTTCCCTCAAATGCTATTTAAAACCTGAAGCATGCACCTTCCTATGGGTATTATATTCTTGCTACATTTTCTTAATACATCTACCTTTTATTATTTTGAAAAAATCTGTATAAGTTTTTGAATCATCTCCGCAGACCCAGCTGAATATATTAGACTTTGTGGACATTAAAGATGATGAAGACTTCTGTGAAAAGCTTGCTACTGAAGAAAACCTCGTCCTTTTACCAGGTATTACTCAATATCACATGCATCACCTATGTATGATCAACGTTCGGCTCAGCAGTGAAGACAATATATATATCTTAGTTTATTAGGAATCCACATCTGAAACGTTCTGAGATTTAAAGTAAACATAGGTCAATAATTCGTTTGGAATTAAATTTGAGTTGGAAATCTAACAAAATTCGTGATTATTTAACATAATAATATATATGTTGTGTTGGATTGGTTTAGGGATTGCTTTTGGTCTGAGGGGCTGGGCGAGGCATTCTATCGACATGCATACTCAAACTATAGAGGATGCCTTTGAAAGATTGAAGAGCTTCTGTGACCGCCATTCAGGGTGCTAAGCTTAATTCAGCCACTAGGCGTCAATGGCCTTAACTAAAGGGTCAATGTGTTTCTTTGCTTCAATCTTTCATATATGCTACGATAATAAATGGGTGTTCTATTGATTTGAGATAAATCATGAACACTTTCGTATTTGTATTTGTTTCTGTATTTGTATTTGTACTTGTAACAAATAAATTTGGTGTATGCATCACCAATCCTGTAATCGTTTCTCATGGACTTTCAATACTTGATGTATTTCTACTTTCAAAAATAAAATAAAATTTCTGTTTCTTTTCATTTCTAAATAATTTGAAGTTTTGAACTCTGGTGTGAAAATTCCATCATACTACATTGGTATTACTCTCTTAGACTATCTCTAATGTATTTTGCTATTTTTTCCTCTAAAATAGGGAAATTTTATAATGGAGATAAGTTTTACGTCAATGTATTTTTCTACAATAGCAATCTTCTAATATAGAGTAAAATATAGAGGAACGCTATTTCTTCCTCTATAAATAGGGGTAAAAATAGCAGTCTATATTTTAGAGGAAAAAATAGAAATAGGTTAGAATGATTTTGTTTCTGAATGTTATAATATAGGCAAATATATGGTGGATTGGAGATGCTCGCTATTTTGAAAATAGAACAATAGAAGCTTCACATCACTAATATCTAAAATCAACTCATCCCACTTTACATTCCTTTTCCAAGTCAAGAGTCAACCGTAACTTGTTTTCATGGCAAACGCTTTCTGGAAAGTTACATCTTCATTGCATATCGAATAACATGTGCATATTATATATTGTTAACTTCAAACCACAAATGTTTTTCTTTAATAAGCCTCTAAATTTAGTTACATATACAAGAATAAAATTTAACTAACAATGGCTATGATATTAACAAAGAGACTCAAGGTAAGCCTTGAGACCCACTTTCTCTCACTTCTAGAAGCAACCAACCCTAAGAAGATCTGTACCAAGACTAATCTATTTCTTTTGTCAAATTTCGTCGCTCAAAGGTAGAGTTTGGAGGAAAATGTCTCTAATTTTCAAACCAATGGGACAGCGCTCTCTACAAATGGAAAGAGGTTGGGGCTAAGATAATTGAGAGCACTCCTCCGGTTGGTATGGAGCTCGAGAAATAGGAGATTTGATCTGATAGATATGATCATTCCTTTGATGCATTTTTGAGTTTTGCATTAATCTTGACAAATCTTAAAGCCTAGTCCCTTTCTTTCTGTAGTGAGGATCTTAAGGTTTTGCGTTTGCTAAATATATGGTTATTGCTACTATTGCTACTTGGTTGGTTTACGGGATTAAGACCTTTATATTTTGCCTCAAGCATTTTCAACTCCACTTCACTTTAAAATAAAATTTAGAATAAAATATTCTTTAGAATTTACGGGCCAAACCTAATCGATACTTGAACTCTCTCAGGCTTTGATTATCAAGACACTTCAAATCTTATAGCTTTCCAACCCCGGTGGAGCAGAGGCTTGCCGGCGTCAACTCTCACACACGCTGCTTATGATTCCCTTCGTTTATGAACCATCTCTTCAGGTCCTGCTCACACCGCCCTCTGTCATGACCGTCGTGGTCAATGGTCTCTGTGCCGAGCTCACTGAAACTGCACCGTTAACCGGGGATTCCCGGAAATTTTGTCCAAGAATCACCTCTCACCACTGCGACATTCTTTTAAGGTGGTTCCTCCCTTTACGCTTCAAATCTACAAATTCAGACCTCCGTCATCCATCACCTCCGTCATCCAGACCTGAGTCTCTAAAATATTCTGCACTTATGGTTATATACCTCTTTAAGAGATTAACCCACCGATTGATTCCTCTATTCCTCCTTTTGGGGAAAACCCATACCATACCTTATTTCCATGAAATAAGAAGATGTTTTGGACTCGTTTCCGAGCATAGTTCTCAACTTCTTCATCCGTTTGTCATCATGTGTAGCAGTGTGTACGGGGGAAAAAAGTAATCAAAAGTACTTAGGTACTTCTTGTTGGTGAAGGTTGGATTTCATCGTCACAATCAAAAGTGATTAAATTTCAGTTGTACGATTCTATCGTAAATGCTTCTTAGATGCATTCAAGTTTTGTATCGAATCCACTGTCATATTCTCTTGAAGACCTATCTGCATAAATTTTCTTTTCTATTGTGTTTTATGTTTTTCTATCAAAGATGATGAATAATTCCTTGTTTTTGTTGTCTCCAAATAAATTGAATGAATGAAATCAAGTAGTGTTCCAAAAAAAGAACAAAATATTTTTTTCAATTCTACCCTATTTTCATATTATAATAAAATAAAAATGGATTATCTCATAAATGGAATAAAAATTAAACTAGTCTTCTTAAATCATTATAAATGTTTAATAATCATTTATACAATTTTATAAACCCAATCTTATCCTTTATTGTACTATAAACAATGTTTTGAAAACCGGACCGGATACCAACTCGGTGTAGCTACTGGTTGACTGGTTGGACCGGTTCAACCGGTCGAACCGGTTTTCTATCTATGAAACTTATATATATATATATATATAATTATATATTTATATTATATGAACTTTACTTCTACATATAATACATTCTCTATTATTTTCTATAATTAACTAAATATAAACAATAAACATAAATCTAACTGTATATATAGTAAAATAAAACTGAATAGTGAATACTATGTAAACTAAAATTGATAAAATCATACTATGATTTACAATTAAAATTATCATATTTATTCATTTTACAACTAAATCTCAAATTTTATGAATATGGTAAAATAAAGATAGTATATGAAAGTCAAAAATATATTTTTCACGTTGTTTCTTAAGAAAATAAAAAATTAATTAAATAATGATAATTGAACACTAATTATAAAATATTAAATTTTAGCTATTAATAGTTGAAAATACTTAATTATATATTAATTTTATGAACCGGTTTTAAAATTGACCGGTCACCGGTTTTACCGGTTTTCAGCCGGTTTCACCGGTTTTTTACAAATCGGGTTTTAACCAACCGACTCGCTTCTTCAGCGAAGTCACGGTCGAACCGTTCAACCGGCCGGTCCGGTCCGGTTTTCAAAACACTGACTATAAATCTAATATTAGTGTATTTTTGACTAAATATACTTTTGAAAAAATGGCAGCCAACTTATCGTATTTCACGCATTTTCTCGAATAGAAAGGACTTTGTAGAGGTATATGCTCATCTTGTTGTGCTCGCCGAGATACTCAGAGAACCAAGAGCGTTTGAGCTAATCAAGAAAAAGCCACACTAGGCCATTAGAGATAGGACATACGTAAAAGCAAAGATGTTACTCCTTCTATTCCATAATATAAAATGTTTTTGAAATTTTTTGATATTTCAAAATATAAAAAATTTAATATACTTTACTTTTACTGAAAATTTGTTAACCAATAACATTTTACTTTATTATTTGTTAGTGATTAATTTCTATTATTTAGAACGGAGGGAGTATAATTAGGATGAATCTAACTGGTAATGTGTAGTATGTCAATGAAGCTGCAGTAGATGTTATTATTAGAAGAGAAGAGGTGAACAGAAACTCAGCTCTCACTCTTTCGCTCGTGAAGATGACGATGGAGAATAGAGAGAATATGGAAATATTAATAATGTTGCTGTCATCACAACTGTTGTGTGTACAAAGCTTATATACACTAACCTATCCAGAACATCCGGTTTGATATAAACCAAAGGACTAGTCAAATATATATATATATAATACTTATACTTATACATCAACGTAAAGGGAAATTAGCACAGATGACAGCAAAAAAAAAATTATAATAAAGAAACTAACCATAATAAGAGGCCTATGGCTACGATATAGTGTATATAATATGTATAATGACAAAAATTGCCCTTATCCGTGTTATTCTTACATCTTCCTTTCTCCAATTTTTTTTTTTTCATTTTATTTTTGTGAGCATTACTTTTTTTTTTGTTTCTTATTCTTCAACAAGCATCACCACAACCATTCGTTTCTTTTCTTCAATCTGAAACTTTTTTATATGATTTTACTTTTTGTCATCTTATCTCTGTCTCGATCTCATCTTCAACTTTTGTATCACCGTATGTGAGCTCGCCGGAATCAGAAAAGTGGAGAACCCGTATGGGTACATCGGGTTATGAACATTTGGAGAAGATGAAGTGAAAGAATCGATTTATCAACAAGCGGTTCAAAACTTCGAATCAGCGAGCGGTGGAGGTGGCGTAAAATAATTGGCACCGACTACGTGTGGGTGGGGAAAGATTAAATTTAACCGGTTTGATTCATCGTGAAACAATAAAAGAAGAAGAGGAATATTAATCTTTCTATAGTTGGTTCTATTCTATATTTCTTTTTTTGTAATAAATAGAATAGAAATTATATTTCATTGAAATACATATAGTCGTATACAGTTGATATGAATCGTATGGATGGTCTAGAGTTTGATATATAAACTCTTTATTTGGTACAAACAATATTTCTCGCAGAACAACGAAGGCAAAAAGACGTGAGAAAAAGCAAAATGATGAACAGCCACCATTTAATGCATTATTCTATTTTATTGTTGATAAATAGAATAGAAATAAAGATTGCACCACCATCTAGGACTGGGACTTTTATCCGAGATCCGGATTCGATCCGAGATCCGATCTGGATCCGCTCCGAAAATCTGGATATCCAGAGGGGTCGGATCTGAATCCGGATAGTAAAATATTGGATCCATCAAAATCGAATTCGGATCCGGAAATATCTTGATTTTTTAGTCCGAATATCCGAATCCGTAATTTTTATTAATAATTATTTTAAAAACAGTAATATCTATATATATAAATTAATTTTATTTATTATAGTTCATTTTATAATAGTATAGATAACTTTTATATAAAATTTTAATAACATACATAAAAATAATTAAAAACATTATATACATTTTCTATTTTCAAATTATTGCTAATATTTTATACATTTTAATATTATTTTTTATTTATTTTAAGGTTCCAAATCCGGATCCGGATATCCGCCGGATATAACAGTTTTTAGAAGGATATCCGAGAACCCCAGATCCGGATAAGGATAGTAAAATCTTGAATCCGCCGGATAAGGATCCGGATCCGGATACCTCGAAATTCTCCGGATACTCGATCCGTCCCACCCCTACGGCACCATCTATTTAGTTATGTTCTATTTTATTTGTGAAAAATAGAATAGACATTAGTTTGACAATCTTGTGCCCTCTCAAACCATTTCTTCTTCCCCTTTCTCTGTATTTGTGCCTATCAAACCATTTTCACCTCTTTCTCATGTGTATTTGTGGTCTATCAAAACCATTTTCTCCTCCTCATTATCTTTCTCTTCCTCATATTTATCATTCTCTCTTTTTTATTCCCTTTATTTTTATCCTTATCTTGAGGGTGATTGGTTGGACTTTATCTCCCTACTTTAGCTTTATTTATTTTTAAAGCACTAAATTTTACCAATCATGTTGTAGCTTTATTTTTGTTAGTCAAAGCTTACAACAAATTTTTATTAACTTGTAGATTTAGTTTTATTTTTAAAGCTACAACAAAAAAATTAAAGCAAAATATATTCTTATGTATTTTAGGCAAAACACCTACATCTTTGTTTTATAGGTTGTAGAAACTGTAAAATAAAATAAAACTATCAATAATATCAAATTAATTAGATAATCATAATTAAAATATCCATAAATATTTTAATTTAATTCTGGTTGTTTTCAAAATTATTCAAATATTTTCAATAACATAAAATATTATTTACATATCACACTTTAAATAACAATAAACTTTGATAATTTATAAAAAAACATTAATATAAATTATTTTAGTTGATAAAAAATAATTATTTTATATATACATCACATATATTATTTTTAAAATATCTACAGATATAACTTACAGCTACAACAAATTTAGCTACAGAAAAGTCTCAATAAAATCTACAAGAATAATTTTACAGCTACAACCAACTTACCTACAGCTAAACTTTTACAGCTAAATTTGTACAGCCACAGTCGAACCAATCATCACCCTTCTTTTACCTCTTCCTTTCCTTATTTATTCTTCTCTCGGAGTTAGTAAGAAAATCATATGTTAGTATGTTGTTGGTATAAACTGATTATTCTATACTATTTGTCAAACACTATATAGTATAGATTTTGGTTTTACATCATCTCAGCTGGATGGAAACACGCGCGAGTAAGGAGAAAGTGGTCAATTTTCGCTCAAAATTATCGAATCACAGCAACACTTTATTACATGGTTATTTGACCAATTTTTTCTTCTGCTATGTGTATTCTGCCAATTAACCCCAATGTAAATGTAAAAATTATTAAGTAGATTTTCGTAGCATAGTAATAGGAAAAAACCTCAAAAATATGAAGCTTCTCATTAATCAATGCAATCAACATCTTCTCTGTTAAAAGAGAAGTACCATTTTATCTACTATAAAATAGTCATATTAGATCTATATATTCAGTTACTAATAAAATTTACAGTTAAAATAATTTTTTGATTATTTAGAATAGTTTATTTAATGTATAACATTTCTAAATAATTATAAGAATTTTAAGTAAAAAATCTATTTTAACTGTAAATTTATTAGTTTTAGTAATAACAAAACCTGTTGAGAAAAAATCTAACAATTTTTTTTAAAGTTAAATATTTTAATTAATGCACTGTTTAATTTCGTAATTAATAGTATAATATCATTATAAAATAATTTTATTATAAAAATATAATAAAATGGTATGCTAATGTTATAAATTTTTTAAGTTTAGTCTATATTTTATTAAAATTGAAGTAATAAATATATTACATAGAAAAATTATGTTAAATTGGTAAACTAATATATGTTGAACAAATACTTTCATTTAAATAAATGAATAAAATATCATTCACCATTTAAAGTGATTAAAATATCATTCACCTTTTGAAAAGATTAAAATTCATAAATTATGTAATAATTTTTTTTAAAAAAATAAATTGTTAACGTGTATTAAGTTTTTATATTTAGAACTATATATTATCTGTTTATTTATTTTAAAATGACAGTAATATATTATCTAAAAATAATTACATACAAATATAATATAAAATTTAAATATTTATAAAATGAAAAGTTACCTGCACATCCTTGCGGGTCAAGTGCATTTTAAAAAAGAGCACTCCATTAAAGATATCTAGATAAGGATCTGGTTTGATAGCTAACTAAAGTGTATGGTCTATGGGTTTTTGTAAAACTTTTTTTTGTTAATTGCTTTAATTTAAGAAAGCAATAGAAAAAAAGATCTTGTTTGAAAAATTAAAAAAATGTTAGATACTTTAGTCATATGTGTTGTTGTGTGATTTACTTACTATATTTTATGACAAAATTTATTGATTAATAAAATATATTACAGTTAATAATAAAGAACTATGGGATTTTCTTGGAAAAAAATACTACACGCTTGAAGATGATGTTTTTTTGACATCTAATTCGATTTCATTAACTTTAAACTGGTTCCGTTAAGTTAGCACCAAGTGCCAACCCATTTGGAACCTGAATGTCTACAACCTCATAGCATTGTTCTCGTGATCGGCTTCTCTTTGCGAGTGAGTCCGCACGAAAATTTAAAGATCTAGGTAATTAACAAACTGGAGATTCTTGAAACGTTGCTCTAAGGAAGTTGATTTCATCAAGCTCGGGCGCGATAATTGGCCAGACATCCTCCTTCCAGACCAAAGTCACCAGCTGCATGCAATCCGACTCAAATAATACTCGTTGATGTAGTCTACTGCTCACCTCTCTCAGCGCCCATATGAGACTATCTGCTTCAGCATGTAGGGGGGAGCTTGCCTTCGGACAACACTTATGTCCCGCAAGCTTGACCACTCCCTCCTCGAGCAGGACAAAGCATAATCCCATCCATTCACTCGATTCTGACCACGATGCATCGGTTTGACAGCTCCACCTACAGCCCGTAACGACCGTCCCACTAGTCTCTTGTTCTTGTCGTATGGTTGGTTCCTCTTGTTCTTCCATCTCTTCTCTGATCTGTGCACTTCTCCATGATGTTGCTTCTACCCTTGCGTGTTGCAGAGTATCAAGCGCTGTAATATCTTTCCCGTTAAAGCATTTCTCGTTTCTAGCTTTCTAAATAAACCATAGCAGCCATGGGAAAATTTCAGCCTCTGACATGTGTGTGTTTGTCCCTGAGAGCAGTTGGAGTAGATAATCTAAATTATTATACAGTGATGAACACGGGAATACTCCCGGAGAAGACGGTATATTAGATAAGGCCCAACATTGAAGCGCCGGCGGACACTCAAACAGCAGGTGATTTATGGTTTCCGCCTCGTTTCCACATCTTTGGCAAGATCTATCCGTTCCACAGTGGCGTTCTACTAGTTTACTAGCTTTTGCTATGTATCCAGCCAATGCTTGCCACAAGAAATGCATAATTTTTCTGGAAGTCTTCAGTTTCCACACCTTTTGTTTCAATCCTGTCGTACTCGGTTCCAATACTTGGGTGATGCCCTGGCTTTTCCGTAGTTCTGTCACGATTTTATATCCTGTGCGGACAGAGTAGTGCCCTGATTTAGAGTGCTCCCAACGGTATTCATCATGTCGACCTGTTTTACGAATCTTTAAGCGTAGGATCCGAGGAATATCTCCCATGTCAATCACCTCTGATATGAATTCTGTTCTCCATTCTTTTGTATCAAAATCAATCAGGTGATGTACCCGGAGATCAGGGTCAAAAGACGTGTTTGCTGGTTTTGCCGGCCTGGCTGGACTATCAGGGATCCAAACGTCATTCCAGACTGATGTCTCAGCTCCATTTCCTATCGTTCTCTGTAGACCTGCCGAGTAGCACATGTTTTGCAGCCATCATACTAGTCCAACCGTAGGAAGCATTTGAGGCTTTTCCAGTGCGTAGAGGGTTGGTGTGCCTGTAGTATCTCCCTTTTAGTACTCTTGCCAGCAAGGAGTTCGGGTACACTAGGAGTCTCCATACTTATTTCGCTAGCAAGGCTAGGTTGAAGTCTCTGAAATCCCGAAATCCTAGATGATCTAATAAGATTATCTGACTTCATCAATTTCCTTATTATCGATAATAATAATAAATTAATGTTCCTCAGGGTTTTGGTTCAATTTTTTTTTCCTTTCATTTTTTTCAGTCTATGAAACATAGAAACCAAAGGAAAACCAAATACTTTTTAGTTCTGTTTGATACGGTTATGTTTCATATTCAATTTTTAGAATATATATATATATTTCTGTTGATATAAAAGAAGATTTTTGGACTAGTAAAGAGATATTTATCTAAAGGGATTTTTTTATTTCGATTAGTTGTCGATTATATATTAGTCTGGTTTGCAAGTTTTAAAGATATACTTAAAATTTACCCGGCTTCTTTTTTGTCGGAATATTTTCATTTTCTATAAATTGCGGTTTGATCCATACACCTTTTAAGTTGCATTGATACACATGATAGTGGCGCTATTTTTAGTTTGAAACTGGTCAATTTAGTACACACAAACACGCCGTGCCTGTGTACGTCTTCTTGATCCTAGACAAGACAAACAAACCTGTGCTTCTTTAATTACATTCTCATGAATGATTTTTTTTTTTTTTTGTAGTATTAGTTGTTCATGAGTGTAACCCTACAAAATAGCTCATTAGATCATGTGCACGAATACACAAATATATGCCTTCAGTTTAGTTTTTTTTTTTGTATATGGAAATAAGATAGTTTAGGTATTGGACTATAATTCTTTAAATTATAGCTTTATTCAATTTGCATATAACATATCAGAAAAACTCAATTTTGAAGAGTTCTGAAGAGCACCACGAAAGGAGTTTTGAGGATTCAGAGAGTCCTTAGGGGATTGTCATTGTGATTCCAAGATTCCAAAGGTCAAAAGAAAATTTTTCAAAAAAAAAAATCCCAGTTTTAAAAAATCTGTTTAGGTATTGGAATGTTATCTTTAGACTAATTTTGGAAAAAAAAAATCAGTTTTCTTTTTGCAACTTCATAGAAAACACTTGGAAGTCATCAATAAAGGATATCATTCTGGTGTAGATCATGAATCTGTAGCTAATTTCACATTGGAAGGATTCAAATGTTGTTCATTATTTCTTCCTCCTAAAATTTTAGGATATTTTTTTAGAAAATATAATTTAGTTTGAATTACTACAACTGTTAAAAGAAATGGATTATTTTATTATAAATTGCTTATTCAACACCTCACGATCTGTTGTCATTTGATTATATATTTTTAACAAATGTTAAAGTCACTCTTTGAGCAATTTCGTAATAATTTAGTAAATGGTTGACAAATGAAGAAATAAAAGAAAGACTGAAGTCGTGAGAATAAATTATGACCGAATACGAAACAAATATAAAATACTAAAGTAACATGTTGGAACATAGTGTATTGTTGTCTGTTTCTTGTTCCTATATGCTGTTCATCTAAACTAATTCAAAAATTTGGTAAATGAAATAACATGTTGGACATTTGCGACGTTTTTTTTGTGCAAACATGTTTTCATTAATACTTCTAACTGGTTACAAGGATAAAAGCAACATCTAAACGATGTGCGATTATAACGAAAGTTTCTAAAACAAGGATAAAAGCAACATCTAAACATGTTGGAGTATTTCTTAATATTTGTGATTTTAAGTAAAACATCTTATATTATAGAATGGAGAGAGTATAATTTATTTTTATTGATCAATACAACTGTTTAAAGAATGATTTTTTTTTTCTGTTTCCAAATAAATTTCTTATTCGACACCTCACAAATTGTTTTCCACTTCATTATATATACTAGGTCGTTGTCCGCGCGCTGATTGTCTATTTTTATTTTATATTTTTATACTACTATGTTAATTATTTTGTTTGAGTTTATTTAGTTTTATAAAATTTTATGTAGTTATATGTACTGTAAATTTGAAAAAAGAAATGTACTTTTCTCCTTTACAAAATATTGTGTAATTATAAATATTATAAATTTTGAATCTAGTTGGTTTATATGATTTTTATTTAATTATGTTTTTCAAAATTTGATTTGAATAATATCTATAGAGTTTTTAAAGTTTTTGGTTGTGTCGAAGAGAGTTTTTTATTTCTTTTTTACATTGTCAATTTTAGATGGTTTGTTTAAATGATTTTTTTTAAATATATATATATATATTGGATTGATTTTGTGACTATTTATTTTATTTTGTTTTTGGATGTTCTATAAGTTTGTTCATTGGATCTTTGTTTTCACTCTCAGTTTTATTCACAAATGATTATTACAAATTATTTATGATTTTTTTGGTAACTGGGTGTTTTGCCCACTTTTAATAATTACAAAAAAATTATATTTAAATATATTATCAATTCAAAAATCATTAGAATAAATTATTTTCATACTTTTAAAATATTAAATATTAAATCTTTTATATATGATAAAAATATATTTTACTATGTAAAATAAACTTGAAAACTTTCATATATACATAAAAATATATACAAGGATTTATATTTATTTTCAAAATATTTTTGAATAAAATAGTAAAGAATCTTTTTAGATAATGATGATTATTAAATTAATGAAATTCGTTTTTTATTTGTGGGTAATTCTATATTAACAAATCTAATCTAATTATTTATTAAGGACAATAAAGACTTTAAATACTCTAATTTTTAACGTAAGAACGAAAAAAATACATTGTAAATAATAGTATATTTTTGAATTATTTACCAACTTTTTTAGAAATTATTACAATGATTGGTTTTATTGTCCTAAGAATTTATCTATTTTATGTGATATATATATATATATATATATATATATATATATATATTAAAATATTTGTTTTGATATTATTAAACCAAATATATTATAAACATATATAATAATTTAATATTACTAAAGTAATATAGTATAAATTTAACTATTTAGATATGATATTATCTTTAAAGTTTTAATTATTCTTAAGATAATGATAAAAAAATTTTATTAAGATTAATAATTGAATATAAAATATGACTAAATCTAAAATATATGATCTAAATATATGATCTAATATATTTAAATTAATAACTCAAATAAAACTAATAAAAACATGACAAATAAACAAAATTACCTAAAATTATGGGGAGCATGACAAATCAGCAAAATCACTTCATAAATAATAGTATAGATATAATTCCATGATATGTTTTATTTATGTTTGATTTTGTATAAGAGAATCAATCGTTTTATTATATATTTATATCTTGATCTCAAATTTTAAAATAATTTTAATTTTCTTTAAATTAATAGAATTGCATTTATGTAAATTTAGTAGATGGTTGACTAATGAAGAAATAAAAGAAAGACTAAAAATATTATTCTTCAATCGTGAGAACAAATTATGACTGAATACAAAACAGATATAAATACTGAAGTAAAATTTACGTTGAGAGAAATCATATATAATCATTAGAAGACTTGTTCTCTATGTTTGTCATCGTTATTATCAAAAGACCAAAAGACCGAGTAGAAATATTATCAAAGAAAAACCAAAATGTTAATAAAATGGGGAAAAGGTATATGCCATTTAATATGCCATTTAATCTTGTAACCATTAATCGTTGTACCATTCATCTTCTAAATTATAATTTAGGCTTTAAAAATCAAAGTATACTTCCCTCTGTCCTACTATAAATGAATTTTAAGGTTTTTGCACATGAATTAAGAAAGTACACATTTTTATATAATTTATATTGGGAACATAAAAATATCATTAAATGAAACTAGTTCAACCAATAAAAATGCTATAATATTTTTTAATTGGTCACAAAATTGAAATGATATTAAATTCTATCTAAAATTGTGAGACCATCATTTAAAATGGGACAAAAAAAAATCTTAAAACACCACTTAAAGTGGGACAGATAGAGTATTAATTAAAGAAAAAACATCAATATTTCCGATTCAAATACAAAATTCAAAGTATATATTATGGAAACTTCTTTAATCCAGTGGTTTGAGCTGTTTATTCTACACCCAAAAAATTTTGATTTCAGATTTTATAGGATGCAAATTAGATAGAACATTGGAAAAAATGTTTACAAGAATCCTCATAGAATAAATATAATTATTGGTAATAGAATTGTCAATGTTTTCATAATTTGTAATAGCATAAACAAATTTTAATATCTCAGCATTTAATATATGATTGTATAATTAATAGATTAGATATTTTGTAATGTACACGTAATATATGATAACTTTATCTCATGATTAAGATTCTTACATTTTATGGCATTTATATAAATAGAGAAAACATTTAATATATGAAATTTCTATATATTTAAATTACGGGCTCTACGTGGATAGTTTTGTGAAAATCATTTATTATCATTTTTATATACAGTTGCAAATGTGGAGGTATTTGGAACTAAGATTTTTTTTTTTAATGACACATGGAACTAAGTACATGTAACGTAGGTTTGCTCTCCGTCTCTCCGGTTTGTCAGAAGTTTGTACAGTTCTGATGCCTATTTTCAAGTTAGTCTTTAATATATTTATTTTAAAAAAGTTTAGTTTATATAAAAACTAGTGATATTCAGCTGGATTCATATATTGTATTCTTATTTAAATTTATAATTTATTATATGGTCTTAGTAAAGAAAATATGTTAAAAATATGTAAAATGAAAATATGTAAAAAAAGATATTTTATGATATTTTTATAGTGGTTTGCGACCATAGTATATTATTTAGTTTGAAGTTGTTTAGTTCAAAGTAGAATAACATAAGTAATCTATACTAATAAAGTAGGCTTTTTATCTCCTTGGGGAAAAATGCCATGTGGCATTTTCTTTTAATAATTAAAATATTTTCTCAATTTAAATTTAATGAATTTTAGTATTAATTGTGAAATAAATTGGGGGTTTTAAACTTTTTTTCATACAGGTCCAAACATTTATAAGAGTGTTTTGAATCTAACCCCGACCCGTAGTTGAACCGATAAATCCGGTGATCCAATATAAATCGGATTTGGGTTTTGTGAAAACCCATAAAACACACAAAACTCACTAAAACTCAATACATGTTGCAGCCTGGTTAAACCAATAGATAATTTTATTTTTTACTATTTTTAGTTCAAGTTATGTTTTAAAATTATTTTTTATATTCTAAATTTCTAATTAAAAATTTAAAATTTTCAGTTTTACTGTCGTCTTCCTCTTTTTCTACACTATAATTTACGTTTGCAAAAAAAAAGTGAGTCATAAAAATAAAATAAAAATCAATAGTCGTAAAAAAAGTTAATTTAGTTGGAAACTTAAATACCCATGTCATAGACTGAGCTTTCTTTCAAGAAATGTTTGAAGGTGTTAAACCTGAGAAAGTTGAATAACGCATGTAAAAGCACCACCTGAGAAAGGAAATGATGCATAAGAAAACTACCACTTTAAAAGTAAGCAATCATTAACTGGTAAACTCAAATAAGAAACCGGTGTACCTTCCCATTAATCAACAACATATCAACCCCAATATCTCACCTCTTTCTTAACATTTCAGGCTTGCCAAAATTGTTGTATCCTAGTCTGAATATCTCTACACCGATTTGTTTTCAACTCCGAGCAATGAAACTGGGAATTCGACAATGATTGAATTGGGAAAAGTAAAGGGATTATCATCCGAACTCTCACACTGTCTATACATATACAATGAAACTGAGAAAGCAGGAACTAAAGAAGCATTCAATAGGAGATAGTGGGATGAGTGAGATTTCTGGATTGATTATATGAACGATTACGTCGATTGCGTTAAAGAAGGAGAATAGGAGAGGCTATATTCTCCATCGTCAACATCAAATACAAAGAAATCCTATAAACCAGTGTTTTGAAACCCGACCCGGACATTGAATCGGATGATTTACCGGATCACTGGATCATTGGATCAACCGCGGATGAATCGCGGATTAATAAATGAATTAGTTTTATTATATAATAATATATTAGTTATGAAAACAAATATATATAAAAACTAAAGGTAAGTATTTTAAGTGTACATACAAAATATTAAGAAATAGTTTAGACTATTTAAAAAATTGTAACATAAGAGTTATGACATCTAAAAAATCAAGACATAAAATTAAACTTCCAATCCAAAATAAACTAAAATTAAAACATCATTGTAATAAATTGTCAATAACAAAAATAAACTAACACCAGATCACATCAACTAATTTTGTTTTCTCTAAATTTTAAAACTTACCAACAAAATTTTCTAAATTTGTCACTTCATCATCTTTGGGATATTCTTCAGCAAGAGCATTCTCTAATTTATTATAGTCATGCTCGCTGGTTTTCTTCTTCAACAATCCAAAACTCTGTTTTGTAATTCACATGATCATATGATTTTATTCTTTTGATCTGTAAATTAAAAATGTAATGATTTGTTATAAACTAAGTTAAATAAAAATAAAAAATAATTTACTCACCTTTCTTGCAAACGTAAATTGTAGTGTAGAGGAATAATAAGCCTCATCGTACTTTAGTTTGTTTTACTGGATGTCTGCTCAAGCACAATCATGACTCACTTTTTTTTTTGCAAACGTAAATTATAGTGTAGAAAAGAGGAAGACGACAATAAAACTGAAAATTTTAAATTTTTAATTAGAAATTTAGAATATAAAAATAATTTTAAAACATAACTTGAACTAAAAATAGTAAAAAATAAAAATTATCTATTGGTTTAACCAGTGCTGCAACATGTATTGAGTTTTAGTGAGTTTTGTGTGTTTTATGGGTTTTCACAAAACCCAAATCGATTATATTGGATCACCGGATTTATCGGTTCAACTACGGGTCGGGGTTAGATTCAAAACACTCTTATAAATGTTTGGACCTGTATGAAAAAAGTTTAAAACCCCCAATTTATTTCACAATTAATACCAAAATTCATTAAATTTAAATTGAGAAAATATTTTAATTATTAAAAAGAAAATGCCACATGGCATTTTTCCCCCCAAGGAGATAAAAAAGCCTATTTTATTAGTATAGATAGATATTGAAGGATAAATAATACAAGAAATATATCTTGTCTATTTGAGTATCTATATTATTAAAAGAGAAGTACAAAAATAGAATAACCCTTATTTTCAATTTATTTACAATGGCATGCCATCGAAGATACTAATTGCCTATCTTTTAGGATTCTTTGTCTTTTCATATTTAATTAATGCATTTTCAAAATCATGGTAATAATAATTAACAAACTTAACTTTAAATAGTAAATGGACAATATTGCTTTTAAAGCTAAATAATTATAATTTTATTATTTATTAGTAATAACTAAAAGTAAAGCCACATAAATTAATTATTTATAAAATAAATACTTAATATATAAATATATTATGTTACATATATTTTCATATAAATAATACTCCAATATAAATTCAATATGATAAATGTTACAAATTGTAAAATATTTAGTACTATATATTTTAAAAAGTACATACAAAAAAATTATTATACATTATCATAAAATTTTGATCCATAAAAAAATAAAAATAAATTTACGCGGATATACGGGTCATATTTTAAAAATATGGATGATGTAATTGATGGTTTAAAAATAAAATTACTCAATTTAAACTATAAATTTATTGTGTTTAGAAATGTCATATTAAACAATTATTTAAATAGGTAAGTTTAAAATATATATTATCATTTATAAAAATAAAAATTTATTTTTAAAAATTGTAAAAACACTCTCGCGGATGTGCGAGTCAATCTCTAGTATCATATTAAAAAAAATCCATTTTGAAAAATCAGTTTAGGTATTAAATTGTAATTCTTTACTCTATTTTTGCAAAATCAGTTTACTTTGTGTAAATTTATAAAAAGAACTTGGAGGTCACCAGTAAAGACATGATTCTGGTGTAAAGCGTGACTTCTTACTTTTTTAGCTAATTTGACATTGGAATAATTAAAACGATCTTCATTGTTTCTCCCTCCTAAATTTTAGTATATTTTTGGGGGAAATTTCAATTCTACCTCAAGTTTGATTCCACTTTTAAAATTTACCATTAATGAATAATTATTTTTATAAATAACTTTAAATTGTGAAAAATAACACTAAATTAATTTTTTAAAAATATTTATAGAACATTTATAAATTCAATCTCAACCCCTTAATACTAAACCCTAAAAAATAATCACTAAAGTATAAACTCAAATATTAATATATTTTTAATTGGTAGTATTTTTGAAAAGTGGTATTTAACTTGTGGTATTTCTAACAATTTCTCATATGTTTTAGAAAAGATCATTTAGTTTTATTGATTAATACAACTGTTAAAAGAAATCAAATTTTCCTCCTATATTGCTTATTCAACACCGTACGATCCGTTGTCATTTCATTATATTAGTGATTTTATTTTAACAAATGTTAAAGTCATAGTTTTAACTTTTAAGTATTTTAGTAACAGTTTAGTACGTAAGAGGTTGACAAATGAAGAAATAAAAGAAAGACCAAAGTGCCGACTAAAAAAAGAAATACTAAAACTGTCATTCAACAATCATAAGGATATAACTATAACTGAATACAAACAAATATAAAATACTAAAGTAACATGTTAACAAATATAAAATACTAAAATAACATTCAGTTATTTTCACTCTCAGTTTTATTCCTAATGAAAAACAAATAATTACTACAACTTTATTTATGATTTTTTGGTAATAGAATTACATGATACGTTTGATTTTATATTTGACTAAGGGAGGTATGTGCTTCGCGTGGGATTTGATATTTTCAAATATATTTTTAAGTTTGTTTCTAAATTAACAGGATTGTGTTTGTCTTTGGTTCGGACCAGCTTTCATATGATTTGTTTGCAATTTGTGTAATTGTAAATTTACGTTGTAGATATTGTGGGATATTGTATTTTTTTATGTACAATAGTGGTGTGAGTTTATTGTCTTAATCTAAACTTTACAACAATTAACTTTTAATGTATAAGTTGTAATTTGGGATTGGTATTTATTAAAATTCGAATTTTAATTTTTTAAAGAGTATTTCCTAACCATGAGCTAACAATTTAGCTTAATTATAAAAATAAATTTAATTTATTTATAGTAATAACATGTGTCATATCGATTCTTAATTATGAAAAACTATCATTTACGTGTAATATTAACATGAATTATACCGGTTTTCAAATGTATACCAATGATATATAATCATTTCTCTTAATAACAAATAAGCAAAAATCACCTAAAACTATGGAGAAGATGACAACTAAGCAAAATCGTTTTATAAATAATGGTATTGATAGATATCTACACAATATCTTATTTAATATATCTAAAAATTTTATTTTATTTTGGAAAAAAGAAGAAGGGAACGTCGTCGATCTCCTCTTCTTCTTTTTGATATTTTGTTCTCCATTTTTCAAAAACATTTTTCTTTCTATTTTCTTTTTGTGCTACAAACATTTTCTTTTTCTAGTTTCATCTTTATTCTCCTTCTCATCAAGTGAAGTGATGATAACTTATGTTTCAGGTTTCAGACTATTCTGAAATATTAGTCCCTAATAACACATACGTTTTCTTTAGCTTTTAAAAACTCTGCACGAGAAATTAAAAAAACACATACATGTTCATTTGAATTTATCTCACACAGATTTGTCTTAGACATATAGAATTATAATATTATTATTATCAATTTTAAATTTATATTGTAATTACTAAAATTCTAATCAGGTTTAAAATGTCTTTCACATTTAATAAAGTGCAGTTTTCAAAAAATTAAAAAGAAAGTATATTTTTCAAATTTGAAACTATTAATAGAGTATTTTTCAAATTATCCCATTATAAAAAGTATTGAAATGACAAATAATAATTTATATTGTCTATTTGAGTATAACATATTTACAAAAATCCATTAAGGTGTTAAATTGTAAAAATGATGATTGTGTATAAATAAGTTTATAAGTTAATCAACAGAAACAGATAAACCTTTATACGCTTATGGCTTTTCTGGAAGACGGAATTCGTATCTCTTGTAAGTTAACATTCGTTCTTCAAATATTTTATTATAGTAATATTTGTAATCAATCTGATCGGAGGAAACCCACTTTCAGACGTGCAGAGACAGTATTACTAGTATTTGTCAATAACAAGTGTGTTTTTTTGTCAACTTGTTAATAACAAGTTTTCTTTTTTTTTTTGGTCAGTTTATTAATAACAAGTTTTTGGTCAACTTGTTAATTATAAGTTTATAGAAAAATGTGAAATATGTGGAAACTTTTACTATATAAACTCTCTCGTAGCGATGGAGAGTAATCACAACAAACAAAATCTAATCGAGAGTAAAGACACTAGACGCAAGAAATATGGCAAGCAACATTTCCGATGACTGGAACTTCAGCGGCAGCCATGCGGCTAGGGACGCCTCAGAAAACCACCTAGGCTTTTACAGCTCTAAAATCTTTGCCAAGTGCGATCCTAAAGGGAAGTCCATTTTGCCTCCTGTAGCTGAAACCGCCGTGGCTGAAAAAGTCGCTCGAACTGCGGTTGTTCAAGCTGTCGAGAAAGGCACTGGAAACGTTTATGCTCCCAGTATAGGCCTTCCGGCGGCCAAAAGGTAAATATATACTGATATACATAGATAGAGCTATAGAAGTATCGTTTATCATTTTTTAGACAACTTTTTTTTTTGTTTAACAAAAACCGTCCCAATTTTTGCCTTTATCAGTGCCGTAGCGGAGTACCTAAACCGTGATAATCTTCCGAAGCAACTGACAGCAGATGACGTGGTAATGACTGTTGGGTGCAAACAAGCCATTGAGCTTGCGGTTGACATCTTGGCTAAACCAAAAGCCAACGTCCTGCTTCCGAGCCCGGGCTGGCCATGGGAATTAGCTCGATGCATCTTCAGGAAACTTGAGGTCCGCAAATATGAGTTCCTGCCCGAAAAGAACTTCGAGATCAACCTTGACAGCGTCGAAGAGAAAGTGGATGAGAACACGTTTGCAATATTTATAATTAACCCTCACAATCCCAATGGGAACGTCTACTCTGAAGCTCATCTGAAGAAGGTATTTTACATATAGTTTAATTAGCATGTATTCACATATGGTCTTATATCATGTAGTCTTTTGATTGTTCCTATATTAATGAATCTTAGCTTGCTGAGCTGGCCAAGAAACGCAAGATAATGGTGGTTTCTGACGAAGTTTATAGATGTACCGTGTTTGGGAGTAATCCCTTTGTTCCCATGGCGAGATTCTCGGATATTGTACCTGTGATGACACTTGGGTCTATATCGAAGGGATGGCTTGTCCCCGGGTGGCGAACTGGCTGGCTCGCCCTGCACGATCTAGATGGTGTCTTCGAAAGGAAAAGGGTCTGGTCTATTTTGTTCCATCTCACTCTTTAATATGTTTGATATTAAGAGTTAAAATTCTTGTTAGTTTTATTGTCCTAATCTTGTTATATATGAACAGGTCTTGACTGCTGCTAAAGAATTTCTTGGGATAAC
This sequence comes from Brassica nigra, assembly GCA_016432835.1. Taxonomy (NCBI): domain Eukaryota; kingdom Viridiplantae; phylum Streptophyta; class Magnoliopsida; order Brassicales; family Brassicaceae; genus Brassica; species Brassica nigra. The sequence continues at coordinate 4,242,661 of CM028247.1, read as the reverse complement.
TTCTAAACCACCAACTGTTATCCAGGTACATGACTTTCTGGTTTGGAAAGTATATAATAAAATGTCATGGACTTTTCAACTTATTACCAATTTTTATTTGGCAAATTTGTCGATTTTATCATGCAGGCGGCTATTCCTGCCATTTTGAAGGATACTCCTAAAGAGTTCTTCGATAAAAGGCACAGCTTCCTGAAAGTTAATGCGGATTACGCTTATTCAAGAGTCAGTGATATAGATACCCTTAAATGCTACATGAAACCTGAAGCATGTACCTTCATATGGGTATATTATATTCTTACCACGTTGCCTTAATACTTGATTATATAACTTTTTATTATTTTGAAACCATTGTGTAAGTTTTTGAATCATTTCTTCTCGCAGACCGAGCTGGATTTAGAAAAGTTTATAGACATTAAAGATGATAAAGACTTCTGTGAAAAGCTTGCTGCTGAAGAAAACCTTGTCCTTTTGCCAGGTATTAGTCAACATTCCCATGAATTAATTACCTACGATGACCATCAACGTTTAATGGCTTAATTAGCAATGAAGACACAATATAAACTCGATCTAATTTTATTAGGAATCAACATCTAAAACATATATCTTAGTTTATTAGCAATCCACATCTAGAGGTTAAGAACGAAAGTCTATGGATCTAACTAGTAGTCACCAAGGGAATAATAGGCACAGCAAGAAAAGGAATGACGAAGAATAAAATAGTAGGAGTATGTATTCCCTATTGTTCTCTCTCAGATTTTATAAAGAATAGTTTTGTTCTATGATTCTTTAAATTAAAATAAATTAGAAGGAATATTGAAGAAAAAATATTTCTTGTAAATGATGTCAAATTTAAGGAAAAGAGAGGAATTAATTATTCTTATTCCTTATAAATGGTGTCAAATTTAAGGAATGAAGTGGAATTAACCATTCCCACTCATTCCTTTGGTCACCACCTATTATTGCATTTAAGCTCATGTCATATCACTCAACTCGAACCCGAATTGATCAGATCTTAAATTTGTATGATTGATCTGGTTCTATCCATAATTGGTCTGACCGATACCTACTACAATCAATCCTATATATCATTGATGAGATTTTGCAGATAGTGACGTGGTACGAACCCCACATAGGTCAATAATTTGTTGGAAGTCTATCGATTTTAACAATTTGTAGCATAACATCTATTTTGTGTTGGATTGGTTTAGGGACTGCTTTTAGTCTGAGCGGATGGGCGAGGCATTCTATCGACATGGATTCCTTAACTTTGGAGGATGCCTTTGATAGATTGGAGAGCTTCTGTACTCGCCATTCGAAATGGCCCATTCCATCCCCTTCTCCACCCCCCCTTTACACCTGACTTTCCACCCTACGATCCACCCCACCATCCACTCCCTCTTCCATCATCCCTTCCATCCCCCTTTCCATTTCCATAGGTGAAGCCTAATTCACTCAAAGACGTCAACTAAGCGGGTCAATGTGTATCTTGGCCTTAATCTTTTATATATGCTAATAAATGGGTGTTCTGTTGATTTGAGATAAATCATGAGCACTTTAGTATTTGTAACAAATAAAGTTGGTGTACTTATCACCAATCGTGTGATCGTTTCTCTTGGTCTGATATTTTGATGTATTTCTACTTTTTATAATAAAGTTAAGAAATTGAAATTTCTTTTCACTTCTGAATAATATGGATTCTTATTTGAAAATTCTTTTTAAATATTATGTATTTTATTCATTTCTCCAAATTCTGGCTTGAACCATTATAATACATTAAATATTATTCTATTAACTATTTCAACATATATATATATATATACAGATGTAATGTTTGTTTCTCAGAATCATGTTGACTCAGATCGGACTGAACCATTAGTGCTAAAAGCACTCCCTAACCCGAACCAAACTGCGGCGTAGATTGAGATTCGAAGAAATTTTAAGTGTACACTTTTTAACCAGATCGGAAAAAAGTATCTAGACTCAGGATCCATCCTGAGATTTTTGCTCTTTTTTTGCTCTCTCGACGAACAAGAAACACATTTGTCTCACGTCTCGGCAAGAATATTTTTTTGTAGTCGGGGTTTACATTTTCGTTAACCATTTTTCTTCATGCTATCACTCCATCACTTGATTAATTATTGTTATATCAGATTTAGTGTTTATACTATTTAGATTTTTGTTTATGGTTATACTAAAAACTGAAGAAGAATTCGCTTGGGCATCTTATCAAACTGAGAGGGACTGAGGACAATGGAGCTTGTTATGTGTTCACTTCGTCTTTCAACTGCGCGTCAATGAGTTAGTTTGACCCAAAAAATCTTTTTGTACTAGTCCTGGAACCACATTCTCTCAAGCCTGGACCCAACCCTTGCTTCTTATGTGTTCACTTTGTCTTTCAACTGCATGTTGTTGAGTTAGTTTGATCCAAAAAATCTTGCTTCTTATGTGTTCACTTCGTCTTTCAACTGCGTGTCGTTGAATTAGTAGTTTGATCCAAAAAAATCTTCTAGTTACTTGTCCTGGAACCACATTCTAAGCTTAGACCCAATCCAGTAACACGAGCAAGGGAAGCATTCCTGTCTCCCAAGCCGTAAAGCTATCATAACTAAGGAACCTATTTATGTTTCTCTCTTAAGCAACATTTTCCCGATGTGGGACTTTGTAATATTTGTCACTTACACAAAATTTCATATGTTTCATTTACACTATATATATGTTGACATCATTTTTGCATCATTTCTCATTCAATTTTAATCTGTTTTGACTAGATTATAGTACTCATTACAAGCTTTACAAAGAACTATTAATCTGGTGAAGACAACTATTGGCGTAGCTGGAAAAGTAGCTGCAAAACTCGAAAAAGTTAACTTGTCAAAAACTGTGTACCAACACTATTGACATTCTGGAAGCGACAAGCCTACCAAAAAGATACCGATAACTATTTCCTTACTAATAATTACCTGACTAATCTTTCACAAAAAAAAAAATTGCCAAAATGGAACAAAAAAAACAATTACATTGTTCATTTGCTATAAATCTATTTTTGTTCCGTTTAGAACTCAAAATACTCGGAACCAATTTTAAAAATTCATATCAATTATTTTAAGAGTAAAAAAATATGAAAAACTATAGAAAATATACATAAACAAGCAATAATCATATGAAAAATAATTTGGTTGACTAAATATTAGTGGAACACAATTTCATTTTTTAATCTACGGAAATTAGAAAACAAAATCTACTGTCAACGAACATGTTCGATTAATTACATAGATATATGCTGCTCGTAGACCCTGAAATCTACCAACTGGTAATCATTCTACCACTGCAAAATGAACCGATTACGATTTTCCTTAAGATCCAAATCACAGTAGATTTCATGAACTAATATTTCATATATATCTACTAACAAAGAATCAGAAAATCTGCCTATGTACCAATAATCTACGAAGATAATATTTCGTTATCTACTAGAATATTATATCCACTACAGAGGGATTATACAGTCATTATCATATCTACAATCTACGGACATCACAATATGTTCTGCCAAATTCGTAACGTAAATATTCCTTAAATCTTTCTAAAATCTGTTAAGAGAATATATTCTAAATCTTTATTTTACCAAATTTTCGTGTTTCCTAAAGTATTTTTTAAAAAACGTGATCAAAAATTGATTTTGCCTTTTTGTTTATTTTCTTTTTTTTTTACTTTTAACGTTTTTAATAATTAAATTAACAAAATCGTTTTGGACTTAGATTAGAGGTTTAATTAGGTTTACAGAAAAAAATTATACCAAGTGGACAACTTAAATCTCAAATTATAGCATACGGACAATATGCTAGTTTTTTCTATATTTACAAATTTCCCATAAAAAAAACATCATATCTAATTAAAACAAAATTTTGTCGTTGGGCAGAGAGAAAGAACGTGACTCATGTACGAGTGGCTGAATCTTACTCCACGGGATCTTTACAAACATCTTGCATCAGCCGCGTGACATCTGTACATTACCAAATTACTTAGCTTAAACCTCCGCCACGTCAACCTCCCCTGAAGACGGGAGCCGTTAACTCTGACGGCGTCATATGTCGGTTCCTTAATGAAATGTTCGTATTCCCATCTCTTTCCTTGTCGGCTTGGCTCAAGTTAAGTAACGACGAACATATCGCTTCGGAATCGAACCAATCAACGGCTCCAGATCATAAATATTTTTTCAACGGACAAGATTGATTTTGAATATTCTCTCTCGCCTTTACCTTTATAAACTCTCTTTCTTCCTTGGTTATTCTCTATCGAATCTGAAGCTTTAAGATCTGTGTGAAAATCGAAAATCGGAGAAGAAGATGACGGACGAACACAAACACGACGAATCCGTGACGGCGGCGTCGGAGCCAGCTGTTGAGGTCGTGGAGAGGGAATCGTTGATGGACAAGATATCGGAGAAGATCCACCACGGTGGCGATTCTTCCTCGTCGTCGTCATCCTCAGACGACGAAGACGACAAGAAGAAGTCGTCTTCAATGAAATCGAAAGTTTACCGCTTGTTCGGAAGGGAGAAGCCTGTGCACAAGGTCCTCGGCGGTGGAAAACGTACGTTTTCGCTCCGATCTGGTTTTGCTTTTCGTTAGTTTTTGTATTTGAATTCGTGTGATTTGGATCTGATTTTGTTGGTTAGTGTATAAAGTTCGATGCTTTCTAATGTTTTTGAGTGGATAGTGTATGTGATGTTGGCTTGATGGTTCTTTTGATATGTGCAGCGGCTGATATATTCATGTGGAAGAACAAGAAGATGTCTGGTGGTGTACTCGGTGGTGCTACTGCCGCTTGGGTTCTCTTTGAGTTGATGGAGTACCACCTCCTCACTCTTCTCTGCCACGTCATGATTGTTGTGCTCGCTGTGCTCTTTCTCTGGTCTAATGCCACCATGCTCATCAACAAGTGAGTTTATTTATTATATCAGCTTTGATTTTAGTCTCTTCTGGATTGTTAATGGTTTGAGTCTTTGTTTAGGTCTCCACCAAAGATTCCTGAAGTTCACATCCCTGAAGAGCCTATCCTCCAGCTTGCGTCTGGGCTCAGAATCGAGATCAACCGTGGGTTCTCTTCTCTTCGTGAGATTGCCTCTGGGAGGGATCTCAAGAAGTTTCTTACTGTGAGTTCAATCTCTTTTGGGAAAGTTGTGTGCTTTCTATGTTTGTATCCTGATGATCTTTGAAACGTTTTTGGTTATGTAGGCTATTGCTGGATTGTGGGTTCTGTCGATCTTGGGTGGCTGGTTCAATTTCTTGACGTTGGCATACATAGGTAAAACGCTCGATCTCCCATTACGTGTAGTCCTTACCTTCCTTCTCCTGATGACTAAACCTTTTGTTTTCCTGCAACAGCTCTTGTCCTGCTCTTCACGGTCCCTCTTGCCTACGACAAGTACGAAGACAAAGTCGACCCGTTAGGTGAGAAAGCGATGATCGAGATCAAGAAGCAGTATGCAGTGTTGGACGAGAAGGTGTTGAGCAAGATCCCAATGGGCCCATTGAAGAACAAGAAGAAAGATTAGGTTTACGAAAATGGTAATTCGTCAATAGCAAGAACAAAAACAGTGTTGTGAAATGGTGTCTGAAGTACGTGTTAGATCTTTTATTATGTTATTTGGTTTTTGTTAATTGTTGGTGAACGTGGATGGGTGATACAGTTAGTGTTGGTTCTCTCGCGCTTTTTCTATTACCTCTACATATAACTAAGAATTTCAAGATATTTGAATCTTCAACTTTGCAGTCTCTCGTGTTTTATTATTGTTAATTTGGTTTGATGCAAGTCAAAGTTGTTGTTTCCTGATCTTTACCTCTCTTTGGTTGATCGATATATCATATTACATGTTATTTAATGTCTCTGGCGGTGACTACTATAAGAAGCCTTGAGCTTTGTACAGTATCTTATTATATGCAAAGAAACTTCCTCTCTTCAGTTGAGGAAGTACTATAAATTTATACATTCTATCTAAGTAGATCAAACTGTCAAGTGGAGTATTAAGCAACAGTCAGGGTGGCCGAGTGGTCTAAGGCGCCAGACTCAAGTTCTGGTCCTCGTGAGAGGGCGTGGGTTCAAATGCCACTTCTGACAATTTTTTTTCGTTTTTACCATTGTGTTCTTACTTGCAGAGTTACAGTATAGCTTTTTCCACATTGAAGATGATTTAACTGAGCTACGCTCACCGATTTTGCAAGTCTAACTTGGCAAAATGTCAAAAACCAAAAAGATGAATCCGTGTAAGCGATACTTTGACTTAACAGTAAAGCTTTTTCTACATTGAAGATGATTTAACTGAGCTACGATCACTGAACCCGCAAGTATAATCCCACATGAGACAAACCTGCAAATAGCTTTTTTTATAATCCAATGTCGTGGTGATAAAAGAAGATATTGCAAGGGAAAATAAACAACATTTATTGTAACAAAACAAACAAAGCTAAGAGAGAAGCAAAGCAAACAAAGGATACATCAAAAGATCTCTCGTCAGAGAAACATAAGAGAGAGATTTGTTGCGTGGCTATTATCATCATTAAACCTCTCCGACGTCATTCGTTTTACATGTTGACTCTGCGTCGGTTTGTCACCAATTCTGGATTTCCCTTCTTCATCATCGCTACGAACTCTTCGTAGTTTATTTTCCCGTCCTGACAGATTTTTGAATGTACAAAAGAGAGTGTTAACAAGACAATTGATAGTATATGAAATAGTAAACAAGAGAGTGTTTACGTACACGATCAGTGTCTACTTCAGCAATGATCTCTTTGATGGATTTGTCATCACCCATGTTGTATTTCTTCATGGCCTGCTCTAGTTCTTCCATTGTTATGTACCTTTAAATAACACAAAATCAAAAGTGTGAGAGACTTTGTAACTTGTTACTAAAGAGAGAGAGATAGAGACTAATGTTTTTTTTTTATTACCCGCTGTTGTCCTTGTCGAAGTACTGGAAAGCAGTGTACAAGTGATCCTCACGTTCGATTCTGTTCATATGCATTGTCGCTGATATAAACTCCAAGTAATCTATTGATCCATCTCCATCCATGTCAGCCTATAAACCAAAACCAATAACAATAAAGCCTTTTGGTTTAAGCAAGGGGAGAAAACACCAAAGACTTAGAGAGACTTACTGCTTCCATTAACTGTTTTATTTCAGCCTCAGAGATCTTATTGCCAAGCTTTGGGAGACCGGTTCTCAACTCCTCCAAGGTGACTATTCCATTTTTATCGGTGTCTAGAGCTTTGAACATCTCTTTCAGACCAATGATTTCTTCTTCAGAAAGGTTCTCTGCTATGACCTGAAACAGGAAACTGGCTTTAAAACAAGAAGACTAATGGCAATTGGTAAGTTAGTGTTCTTGTTTACCTTGAGGGCCATTTTCTTTAGTTTGTTCATGGCTCTGAACTGTTTCATCCTGGACAACACAGCATTGTCAAGCGGTTTGTCTGACGCCTCTCCATCTTCTTTAATCCACGGATGGTCTGCATTCCGATTTAAAAAAAGTATAAAGCAACAATGTTTAATCATCAAAACATGTTAACCAAGTGGTCTTACTTAGCACTTCACTAGCTGTAAGCCGGTCTTTAGGGTCATACGTCAACATTCTCTTCACAAGATCTTTGGCACCACTAGACACCGTCGGCCACGGATCAGCTGAGAAATCAAGCTGACCTTGTAGAATAGCATCAAAGATCCCTGCCTCATTTTCTGCACAACAGAACAAAGAACGGTAACCAACCACATTCATGGTCCAATGTTTAAACAGTAATCAAGACAACAGTACAGTATTACCTCCCCAAAACGGTGGGACACCACTAATAAGGATGAACAGAATCACACCGGCACTCCAGATATCAGCCTCTGGTCCATAGTTCCGTTTCAAAACCTCCGGAGCAACATAGTACGCGCTCCCAACGAGATCCTTAAACTTATCCCCCGGTTTGAAGAAAACAGATAGACCAAAGTCCGTAGCTTTCAACGGAGAGCTCTCATCTTTGCTGAGGAAGAGAAAATTCTCAGGCTTCAAGTCTCGGTGCATCACACCCATAGAGTGACAACTATGCACAACCATCACCATCTGCCTGCACAAATCCGCAGCGGCTCTCTCCGAGTAATGGCCTTTAGCTATGATCCTGTCGAAGAGCTCCCCTCCTTCACACAGCTCCATGATCAGATTCACCGAGTGTCTGTCCTCGTAAGCTCCCTTCAAGTCCACTATGTTCCTATACACACAAACTCAAAACAAACACTAATCTTAACATATATATTCTCTCATTAGACTCATTACTATTTTTGGGATCTTGACTTTACCTGTGACCACTGAGATGGTGCATAATCTGAACCTCACGGCGAACATCTTCAATGTCGTCACGGTGGACGAGGCGGCGCGTGGGGATTGACTTGCAGGCGAAGGGCTTTTTGGTCTCTTTGTGAGTGACGAGATAAGTGACTCCGAACTGGCCGCGACCAAGCTCCCGGCCGAACTCGTATGTTCCCCTGACATTCTCCATCGGTCGGCCTAAGATCCGACCGTTCTGCTGAGCGGATGCGGCGGAGCGGGATCCGCCGGTTGAGGAAGATCCGGCGGGTGTGGAGCCAGAACCGGAGGATCCACGGCGTTCTCCGGAAGGTTGGACATGGTGGACGACGTTGCTGGTGGAGGAGGAGGAGGACGGTGGCGGAGCGGAGGATTTGGACTTGCTGTGTCTGTGTCCCATTGTCGTCGAACGAACTTTCTCTCTGGAGTCAATAAAGTCAACTGAGAGACAAAAGATCTGATGGGCTTTTAATGTCCGAAGATGAGCACGGGAAGATGGAGACTACGTGGCGTGTTTTTATTGGTGTTTAGCTGGAGCAATTAAACCGCGTATTTTTGGAAATAATATTATAAAACGACAAATTATTTTCCCACTGGAGTATAAAATAAATGAATGAGAGAAGGTAAAAATCTTGTATTTATGCATATATCTTTACAACTACACATTGCAATTTGAGATTGAAAACAAAATAAAATTATCACTAGGATTTAGTCCTGTAATTCACAAATAAATTGATACTGTTACGTATGTTAACTATTTATAAAAGCCAAAAGAGAAAAGCCTCTAGTCCGACTAGAAGGTTTACTCTGTCAACTCCTACTAACAGTAGAGAAGAGTCGAGTTTCAGCTTATGCTTATCTGACAATAAGCTTCTTCGAGTTTTTGATCCTGAAGGAGATCACTTTGTACTTGGTAGGAACTCGCAAAATCTCAAAAGTTCTACTTCCATTCTTCATATATAGGAATAGGTTACTCTGTACTCTCAGAACAACTTCATGAGCATTCATCAACAGAGAGAGAGAGACCTCTACTGAAAAGTTCTTCCAAGTACAACTCCGCTAAATATAATAGCTCCAAACCACTTGTTCGACACAAATCTGTTGAACCATCAAAACCAGAGAACTGTTAGCTTTTTTCACAAGGCAGATCACATATTAAGTTAAGACAGAGAACCCCAAAACTGTTTAACATACTTTCTACTGCAGTCAGCCCCAGATGATAAGTCAGCTGTCCCTATTTGCCATCCTAACTGTCCCAACGCAGCCACCAGTGATGCGTAGTATTGCCACCCTTCATCATTAGATCAAGAAACCAAAAGTCAAAATAAAAGACTGTAGATAGAATTGGGAATCGCCTTGTGAAAGTTCAAAGAGTACCAAGATCTGCACTCATTCCAGAAAGTGCAAGCAACCCCATGGATGCTGTGCCAAATCCAGTTAGCCAAAGCTTTGTATTATCACCGAACCTAAGAGCCGTCGACTTCACACCAACCTTCACATCATCATCTTTGTCCTGGAGAATAGCTGCTTTGTCACAGTTCACAATCTATAAGAGTTAAAGCTAAGAGCAAACTTGAATAATACCTGATGTGCATAAATAGTATCATAAACAAGGGTCCAGCAGACTCCTGAGAGATAAAGAGGGAGTACAACAGCTGGCTCTACGCTTCCTTTAACTGCAGCCCATCCTAACAATGCTCCCCAGTTTATTGTCAATCCTAAAAATGCTTGAGGCTGCAATAACAATCCAATAATCCATAATATTTATTAAAAAAAAAAAGACCGAGAGAAGATAATAATATACTGACTAAATTTGTGAAGCTTTAAATTACCCAAAATGTAAACCTCTTCATAAGTGGGTAGGAGAAGACAAGGAACAAAGAGGAAGCCCCTAACACACGGCTGCAGAATATATATAGACTGAGATGAGCTCAAGTAAGTCAATCACAAAACCAAAGGGGAAGGCATGACTTTATCTCTTCAAAAGTTTCAAACAAAACCTGTAATTGTTAAGTTGGAGAAGAATCACTAAGCCTAAAAGCAACTGTAGCACAAGAAACTGAAGCCCTTGGAATGGTGTCAAAAGACCACTGGCTATAGGTCTTAATCTTGTACGATCAACCTGGATATAGATATGCATTTAACACAACAAAGATGTATAATAAGTTTGACAACAATTGTCTTTTAGTTAACAACAAAAAACTGACCTTTGTATCAATGTCCTGATCAAGCAGATCATTTATCGTACATCCAGCACCTCTAAGAAGTATTGCTCCGCAACCAAATAAACCCATCATTTTAAAACTTGGAAGGCTCCCAGGATCAGCAGCCAACGCAATTGACCTAATACAAGAACGAAAACGGAATCTCAAAGTGAAATGTCTTTATTCCTAACGTACAAGGGAAAGCATAAAAAACTTACCACATACAAGGCCAAGCAAGCAACCAAGTACCAATCGGTTTATCCAAACGAGCAAGCTTAGCATAACCTCTGGCTCCCTCTGGTAAATACAAATCTATCCAAGAATCTTCCTTAACACCACCAAAATCACTCATCTCCTTACGGCCCCTCTCCAAAACCAAAGACGACGACCACATTCCAGCAGAAACTAATCTATCACTCCTGCTCTCTTTACTCCATACTTGGTTGTTATGATTCCATAGAGGATTGATGTGATGTGGTGTAGTAACAGGTTTGGACAAGTATATATGTTGCTGAAATTTGAAAACAAAACAGGAAGATGGAGTTGCCGAGACGGATGGTTTCAACAACCGTCTTGAAACACGGGAGAGCACAAAAAACGCCATCTTTGAGAAGAAGAAAGCTTTGCCTGCAAGAAAGATATAAGAATTAAAAGAGTTTCGAAACGCCAAACAAAACAAAGTTCTCTGTTTTGTAATAACTTAGCTGGTTTCTTAAACAAGACAACATCTTTTACGGTCAAAATTTCAGATAAGACTGAAAGCTAACATTTTTAAAACGTTCACGAAGTTTCGAATCACTACATAGGTTCGTGAACGACGAATCTCAGAGCCTGATCTCTCGGTCGGTTCTAGATAATTTAGTTACTTGAAGAATCACAGGCAGGTCAGAAAGGGAAACTATAACCGAATTCAACAGTCTAGTAGTAGAAGGAGGAGGAGGAAGAATGGGAGTGGAAAAGCTTACCGGCGGCGAAACGATGACTCCGGCGTGAAACAGAACCACCTCTGTGAGCTAGACTTCTCAGTAACTTAGATGATGGGCCATGCATTAGTCTATCTGATGTAGGCCGTAACAAATAGGCTAGCAAACGTTTGGGTGAGAACTCAGATCCGGGGGTTAAAAAGGTAGTAAAAATGACAGTAAAATTATTACTACCATTTTGGTGGTTGACAAAAAAAAAAAAGAATAGTAAAAATGCGGATATTCGGATCGTCATATCACTACCATGATATATAGATAGAAAAATATTAAAATGCTACAAAATTAGTCTATAGGTATAACAAAAGAAAGAAAATAGAATAGGTATATTTGCATCCAAGAGAAAATATACACACTATGTTTGTTTGTTTTTTTGGTAAAGCCTTTCAAGAATACATACTATGTTTCTTTTTAAGTACTTGTAATCGGCTGAGATAGTAAAACTTTGTTAATGTTTTATCTTATTTGGAAAGCTATGTAAGATTTGTATTTTTTTAATTAATAAAATAGAAATTTAACAAATGGATTTAATTAGTGTTTACAGATGCATAGATTTTTCTTTGGGATTTATGTTTTCATATTTTTAACATAGATTTTCTTTAAATTCCATCATAAAGAGAAATTTACAAGTAAAAATATATGATTGAATATTGAATTTCAACTGATGTTTACTAAATGGATGATTTTGATAATTTTAAAATCACTAATAACACAAACTTTTAGTAAATTTTTAAATATAAATTTAATACTCAGTAATTTTTACTACATTTGAAGTCGTATACATATTATTATGTATATGAGAAAACGAATTAAACTAACCATATTAATATGCTAATATGGTCAGTAAGTATGATGACCATGCAATCACTCTTCCATACTATATTATGTATATATGACCATATTATTATGTATATGGTGGATTATCTGACCATAGTATTGTGTATATGGCCAGTTAATAATATTATTATGTATACGAGAAAACGGATTGAGAAAACGTATGTATATATGACCATATTATTATGTATATATAGTCAGTTAATAATATTATTATGTATATGAGAAAACGAATTAATCTAACCATATTAATATGTTAATATAGTCACTAAGTACGTTTTTTTGTTATCTGACCATATTATTATGTATATGTGAAAATAAATTGAGAAAATGTATGTATAAATAACCATATTGTTATGTATAAATAGTCAGTTTATAATATTATTATGTATATGAAAAAACGAATTAAACTAACCATATTAATATGTTAATATGGTCAGTCAGTATGACCAGGCAATCACTCGTTTTTCTATACTAACTGGTCCAAATTAACCAATAACCACTAGTTTACTACTCAGTAGATATGTTTGTTTATATACGGGAAATTGTAATTAATTAATGATGAACAACATGCATTATTATTAAGTATCAGTACATAGAACTTGATACTTTAAAATCTTACAGAAAAAAAAAACGATTTCATAGAAATGAAACTCCACGTACAAGACCACACTTATTCATTATTATATTTAAAACACCAAATAAGTAAAACCGAGATAGTGGTGACTTTGATGGTTGTGGTAATGGTGATGATAATGATGATGTTGATTAAGCCTTGTGGACATGCTCCTCCATGTCAGCAACCATACTCTTGACGAGCTTCATGTAGCTGCTTGGTTCGGGGACTTCATCGTTGCGCTTCTCCCAGATCATAGTGATTTTGCCGACGCAACTATCTTCAGTCTTGGGAATAAATTGGACGACGATGTCACAAACCTTGAAATGCTCCATCACGTGACCTTCAATTCCTCTAGCCGTCACTGTTTTATCCTCATCGTCTATCTCTCTCTTCTCCTTGTATACTTCCTGCTTTCCATCTTTATATGCATGTCAGTGCCGGCTTAGAGGCGGTGCACACGGCGCATTTGCACTAGGTCTTGTTTTTTTTTTCATTTTTCTTAAGGAAATTAGGGTCCTGTTTTGTAAGAATGTATAAATATTAGGGTCTTAATTGTGAAAGTTACATCGATATACCTAAAATTATTAGAAAAAAATTTACTCAGCACAAGGTCCACTTAAAATTTAAGCCGGGCCTGATGCATGTGTTCGTTAATTAAATTTAGGTCATATTCATATGCAATAATGCATTTATCAGCTGCTGTATAATTAAACGTAGATGTATTGTATATATAACATGTTAAATGTATCTTGGTAAAACTAGCTAGAAGGTATAAGTAAAATACCCAATGTGTAGTTCCAAATCTTGATACCCCCGTGAGAGTCCCATTCGCCTTCGTGAACGGTGACATTTTGAATGTGGTGGCCGATGGTATCAGGGAAGAGATGGTTCTCGCTCTTCCACCTCTTGTAGTGTTTCTCCGCCGTCCCTTTTAAAGGAACCTCTGTCACGTATGTTCCCGACGTCGCCATTTATCTCTCTCGTTTTGAAGCTTCGACTCTCTTTTCGATTTGATTGATGAAATAACTCTTGTCTTCGCCATGATTTATATAGTGAATGTGACGGTATAAACATGGTTTCTACCGTCTCTTCGATCAATCATTAAAAAAAAAAAATCAAATCATTTGATATATAGGGCATGCTAGAATCTTCGGTTCTTTTCTTTCTACCGACATTAATGATCTGCATAAATGATACTCCCTCTGTCCCACTTTAAGTGGTGTTTTAGGGTTTTTATTTTGTCTCATTTTAAGTGATGTTCTCACAAATCTAGATAGAATTTATTGTTATTTAAAAATTTTGACCAATTACAAAATACTACATCTTTTTTTTATTGGTTGAATTAGTTGAATTTAATATTAATGCATAAAAACTTGTATTTTCTTAATATTTGTGCAAAAACCTTAAACACCATTTAAAGTGAGACAGAGGGAATACCATCTTTCAAGGGTAATAAATTCACGATCGCATTATCAATGTGGTAGTAGTTGGTATGGGATTGTTTCAATAAATAACCAATCATGCACATACACATATTTATCGTGTGCGTTTCTTATCCTTTTTCTTTCAGTAGCTATTTGACATCATTTAAATTTAATACATAGATTAGTGATTTTTTCACCTCGACTATAATGAAATTCCACTTCCAAGCGATCTTGTATAACGGAATTCTAGGCTTCAGTGAGCCGAATCCAAACCTTTTAGACTGCTCAATCGTTACGTTTCACAACAGTTGTGCAACTGTTTCAGATCACTCTCATTTGCATCAAATATTTAAGCAGGCAATGGTATGGGTTCGCAACTTTCAGATTGTGCATTCCGCAACATCTTCTTAAAGTTGGTAATTGACTGCGTTCTAGTGCTTCGTTATTAGAATACTTATTACAAAATTTGGTGGTAGTATTTTAGAGAACTCGAGATAGCTAAGCTCCAAATATTGAGAATGAGCAAAACACTAAAACAAACCACCAAAGCTCTCTTATATCCTCATCAAAGCACCAATGTATAGAGTTTTTTTTTTTAATAAGAGCATGATTAACCCGGAGTTATTAGAGAAATTCTTAGGAAAATATAAGAAACTTTTAACAAAAAAAATCAAGAACCAGTTCTTAAGAATCTTATTTAATAACCGATTCTTAGAACCCCATCCTAAGAAAACCGGGTTAATCATGGTCTAAGGAATGTATAGAGATTTTTCTTTCTCGTGTTTCATAACTAGAAGAATTTAGGTCAAATTGTCCCCTTTTACCAATTTGTTTTTGGGTAATAGATACCGTTCGTAAAGAAAGCATCTAAAATAGCATAAACGACATAAAAGTGAGTACGTCTTCAAAACGTCCAATATATAAAACACTTTTCATTGGATTGTATACATAGAAAACTTATATATGAAAGTTTTTTTGTAAGAAAGTTAATTACCTGTATTTATTTTATTCATCTTAATTAGTTTTCAATCATTATTTGGTTGCATAATTATGTACTAATATAATGCTACGTATTATAATTCAAAACCAAGTACTAATAGTGTGCATGGGCATGTGTAATTTATATACAAAAAGGTATTACAATGTTCATTTGTCCATTAACTACACCCTTACTCTTTAGTATTCTCTCCGTTTTTTAATATAAATCGTTTTAGAGAAAAAAATTTCTTCTAAATTGTATGATATTTTTGGTTTTCTATGTAAAATTTATTGATAGTTAATGTTGTATGATTAATGATAATATATCTTCTACTTCTTCCGTTTTTGAATAAGTGTCACTTTGACATTTTCATACAGATTAAGAAAGTGGTTGAACATATGTAATTTGTTATTAATTACACCTTTTTGACCAATAATATTTCAGATAAATAAAATTATTTATAAAATCAATGCAGTTTGCAATTAATTTTCTGTTGAAAGTAAGTATAATTTGCATTGGAATTATAAAGTGATATTTTTCATGTAACAAGAAAAAATGGTTAGAATGACACTTATTATAAAATAGAGGGAGTATTTTTTATTGGTTGATCTGTGGTTAGGTAAATAATTAATGATGTTTTTGTTTTGAAAATATAAGAAGCTAATGATTTTCTTAATCTATGTGCATAATTCTAAAACCATTTATATTAAAAAAAACGGAGAGAATATAAAATATATGATCAAATTTGATCCAGTATAATTCCTAGCATGGCGGTGCATTAAATAGTTCGGATTGGGACGTAACTTTTAGTTGCGCTCCATTGGGATTTGTAGTCTTTAAATTAGAAATGCATGATTCTGAGAGATCTAAATTATTGGCCATACCTAAAAATGTATTTTGTTGACAGAAAGAAATTTTTTTCGGTCATATTAAACAAATTATTGGTCGTATATTTTTATGATTTTGATTTGTCATCTACAATATAGTACGTAAAAGTTCGAGTTTTCAACTTCGTTTTGAACATGATAGACTGTTATGGATTAGGCCTGGGCATCTGGGTCCTTGGGTCGGGTTCGGATCGGGTCTTGTCGAGCTCAGATCTGTCGGATTCTCGAAATTTAAACCCATATAGTACTCATTATTTTTTGGGTCGGTTCCGGGTCTATAATTCCAATACCTAAAAAATACTCATAATTTTCGGGTATATTTCGAATTTGGGTCTGTTCGGGAATTTAGGACCAAAAAAAGATCTGAAATATCCAAGTTGGATCCGAAAACTCGAAAAATACACAAAAATCCTAAAAATATCCGAAGAACCGCAAAAAATACATAAAAATTTACCAAAAATCAGATCCGAAAACACAAAAGATACCCGAATACCCAAATTATATTTTCTGAAAATCTAAAATTTTACCCCAAAACCTGAAATTATACCTGAAAACGCGAACCTGAAACTTAAAAAAATAATATAAAATACCAATAATATACGCAATCACCCAAATATACCTAATATATAAAATAATTTTAGGTACTTCGGATACCCGATCGGATCTCGGTTCGGGTCCGCGTCCTATCCGAGACCCGCGGGTCC
Organism: Brassica nigra; assembly: GCA_016432835.1. Classification (NCBI taxonomy): domain Eukaryota; kingdom Viridiplantae; phylum Streptophyta; class Magnoliopsida; order Brassicales; family Brassicaceae; genus Brassica; species Brassica nigra. Next base: position 4,225,685 of record CM028247.1, on the reverse strand, counting down.
AAAGAAAAAAATCCATATAAGTACCTATAATTTTTCGGGTCGATTCCAGATCGGTATTTTCGGGTCGATTCCGGTTCGGATCCTCGGGTCCGGATAAAATACCCAGACCTATTATGGATGATTTATTGATAAAAGTACCAACTCGATAATAGTATATACTGCCAATGTTAAAAGAACAGATAACCTAATCAGTAGAGGATTAGCACCTAGATAAATATTCGTATTAGAAAAATTTGTTTATTTATTACTCCTTCTGTTTCATAATAAATGTCGTTTAAGATTTTTTAATGAATTAATAAAATTATTAATTTTCTGTTTTATTCATATTTAATATAATATTTTGTTTGGTTTTATTAATAATGAATTATAAATAAAGGTAAAAATGAAAAATTTGTTTAAAATATGCATTGAAAATATAAAACGACACTTACAATGAAATAAAATTTAAAAGATAAAACGACAATTAACATGAAACAGAGGGAATATATTGTATATTTATATTAAATATTTTTAAAAATATATGTTTAACTTGGATGAAATATTAAAAATAGATATAAAATAGACAAACTTATGAATTTACAATAAAAGTAAAGTAAGAAAAAAAATTAGAACTTGAATAAAGACAAATTGATGGTGAGGTATAATTAATTGGTCATAATTCATTCTATTTTTACTTAATTTGACCAATTTAAATTAATTGAGATCAATTTAATCTGATTTGAACTTATTTAGACGTTTGAAATTGATTTGATTCATTTAAAATGAATTTTGTAAAAAAACCATTTCACCTATGACAAATTTGCGACGGATTATACTCTTTGAATCAGTAAAATTTACTTCTCCGATTTTATGTAAAAGAAAACGGTCGTCCAAATTAATCAATACCACCAGGCAGTTGATATGCGTATATATGGAAAATTGTAAATTAATCAAAGATGAAGAACATACATTATTCTTAAATATCATTACATAGAACTCGATACTTAAAACAATCTTACAAAAACATGTCAAAAGAAAAAGCAACCTTAAAAGAAACAAACGGTTTCATAGAAATGAAACTCCGAGTACAAGACCGCCTTATTCATTATTATATTGAGAACACCTTGAAAATACATCGAGAGAGTGATAATTTTGATGGTGATGGTGATGATAATGATGATGTCGATTAAGCTTTGAGGACGTGGTCCTCCATGTCTACAACCATGCTCTTGAGGAGTCTCATGTAGCTGCTTGGTTCGGGGACTTCATCGTTGCGCTTCTCCCAGACCATAGTGATTTTGCAGATGCAACTATCTTCAGTCTTGGGAATAAATTGGCCGATGAGGTCATAAACCTTGAACAGCTCCATCACGTGACCTTCAAGTCCTCTAACCGTCATTGTTTTATTCTCATCGTCTATCTCTCTCTTCTCCTTAAATACCTCCTGCTTTCCATCTTTATATGCATGTGTTCATTAGTTAGATTTGGGTCATATTCATATGAAATGATGTGTGTTCAAAACAAAAAATTCATATGAAATGATGCAATAAATACTCAACATCAGGAATGTAACTTGAGCTGTATATAGTACTATCATAACCGTGACACACGTAGCTGGTGTATAATTCAACATTTCAACTCACATGTGTTGTATATATAAAATGTTAAATAAATGAATACCCAGTGTGTAGTTCCAAATCTTGATACCCCCGTGAGAGTCCCATTCGCCGTCGTGAACAATAACATTTTGAATGTGGTGGCCGATGGCATCAGGGAAGAGAAAATTTTCGCTCTTCCACCTCTTGTAGTGTTTCTCCGCCGTCCCTTTTAAAGGAACCTCCGTCACGTATGTTCCCGACGTCGCCATTTCTCTCTCTCGTTTTAATGCTTAGTCTCTCCTTTTTGGTTTGTTTGATGGTATAACTCCTGTCGTCGCCATGACTTATATATAGTGAATGTGATGGTACCGTTTCTTTGATATCGCTCATTTGATAGGGTTCTGTTCTTCTTGTTTCAACCAACAATGTTCAATAAACATTAATGAGCTACATAAATGTTACTTTTCATGGGTATTCAAATTTTTTTATCGCGTTATTAATTTGGGTAGTTGTCACATGATCACTTAGAAGATAATCATATATGCCCATATACACACTTATGGTGTGTATTATCCTTTTTCTTTTAAGTATTTCTTTACCTTATCTTCAACCTAAAATAAAATATATGTTCGCATTTGATCCGTAACATGGCGGTGCATTAAATAGTTCGGATTATGTCGTAATTAGTTTTTAGTTGTGCTCCATTGGGATTTGTATAGTCTTTAAAATAGAAATCCATGATTTTTTGAGATCTAAATTTTTGGTCATACTAAATTCTTTTAGATCTAAATTGGAAGTTGTGAGTCCTGGTGGCAACGTCATAGCGATGGAGATCTACGCAGGGTCACCGGTATCAATTATGTATCGCCTGGAGTAAGTTGCTTACAGGATTCGATTCTAGGAGAAAGCTTAGAATTAGTGGAGGATTGACGCTATTGTGAGGATGTTCAGGAACCGTTTTCGTAGTTTATGTTAAAGTCTTTTTGCCTTTACATGTTGTCCCTCGTTTGAAGCTGATCGAACTAAGCTGTTCGAAAAGAAAAACTTTGGTTTATTCGTTAAGATATTTACAATTAATGCAAAAAAAGTTATTGGTCATACCTAAATATCTGTATTTTGTTGACAAAATAATTCTTGGTCATATCTTTTTTTTGGTGTAATTGGTCATATCTTTTCCACGATTTTGATATGTCATCTATAATATATGTATGTTTCACGAAACAATTTTTTAATCAAATTAGGGTTATTTCATGTGAAGGATTCACCATGAGATCATTGGATACTAATTAGGTCGAGTTCTTCGATTCGGTTTTGATCACGAATGACTATTATGGATGATTTTACTCTCTTTTTTTTTTGCCAGAATGTGAATTTTAACATAAAACAACGCGGGATTGTAACTTGGTACAATAAGTTTTAGATAGTCTAGAGTTAACCTTCGTAAAAAATACTTATCATGCGATTACTTCTACAGTATCATTATCTCTCTCCTCTTTCCCTTCTTTTTTCGTTATGACAAATTTCCTCTTTCCCATTAAATTCCTTTGTTTTCTTTGTCACCTCTGCTAATGATCATAGTGGTAGGTCGCATGTCGTAGTCGTAGGTTGCATGACACGTAAACGAACGTGATCTTAGTTGCATATCGAATGTCGCGTGACACATACACGAACACGGCCATAGTGTCCGTCAATGGCGACACATCGACAAATTCTTACGTTATTTACTTCTTTTTTTGTAACACGTTATTTACTATTTAAATGTTCTTTAATAGTTCTAAAGTTCAAATATATCGATTCGTTTTTTTTTTAGCTAAGCGGGTTAAAATTCGTCTTTCATTTTAAGATTATACAATTTGCTGGAAACAGTCTTTTTTTTCATTAGGGCTTCTAAAATCGGGATAACATGAATTATATAAAGCACAAACATACAAACTGTAAAACAAAAGCAAAAACCACTTACTTATCAATAGTAACACATTTTATTTCTGTGTCAGCACACAATTTTCAAAATAAAACATGTAATTAGTTAGTAACATTCATAGAGCTTAATATCCATCTTAACACGGAAATACCTAGCCCCTTGAAATAGATCCGTCACGAATGTAGCGATCCCACGAGCCATGAAGAAATCACCAGTGCCACCAACGACCGATAGATCTCTTGTCGGCTCCATCATCAAGTCGGCACCCATTATGTTCAATGTGCCTTTGTGTTCCGTCGAGTTGAACACCAAGGTGTAGCAAAACCACGAGTTGAAGTCCGTCTTCATGTCATAGAAGTAGAAGCCTTGTGCGCGAGCCAAGGGTTCTGAGAGATAGTTCTTGTCCATTGTTATGGGGCCGTCAAAGATCACAAACTTACCGAACTTGAAGTTTCCTAATCCCGGAGGGCTCACGATAGCGGCTGAGGTTGCGTTTGCTACGTTGTCACCATCGTAGAGGATGTCATGGAAGTAGAAAGAGAAATGTTTGCATGGTTTTCTCTGATCCAATGTTTTACGGGACGAATAAACGGTATCGGAAAAGAGTAGAACTAATAGGAAGAATGAGGAGAGGGATTTGAGGAGACGTTTTTCTACGAGAGATGCCATGGTTAGCTAGAGACGACAAGTGAGATGTGTAAAAATGAAGTTCGCTTAAACCCTATTTATATAGAAGTGTTATTCACTTGATTAGATTAAAAGAGTATTTATCTGGATAAATGAAAGAAATTTAAATTGGTTGTTGATGTTTTATCAATTTATATTAAGTATCAAAATTAGCGTGAGGGGTCCAAAGCGGGGTTGGTGGTAACCAAGCAACAACTTAATTTCACTTTCTTCAAAGGTTTAATGATTTAATACTCCAAAACCGTTTGGTGATCACTCTTGGGTCCAACCTAAAAGCATAAAGTCGAAGGATGATAAGACAGTTGTGTATAATTATTTTCTTTTTTTTAAAAAAAACTTTTATGAGCTACTCCCTCATTTTTCATATTAATTATCGTTCTAGGTTTATACACACATATTATGAAAACCTTTAATTTTACATATTTTCAAAATATAAACACTATTATCAATACACCGAACCATATATAAATCAATAAAAAAATAGAGTATAAAATATTATCAATAAATTTTATATTAAAACCGAAAACAACACTTATTTTAAAACAAAAATTATACCGAACGACAAGTAATTTGAAACGGAAGGAGTATCCATGAACATTGCCCTAAAATTACGATCGCCCATTAGACAGCAAGTTAGGTACTTGTACAATAAATCACCAAACGACGTTCTAGCTTTGCTTCTAAGTTTGTTCCTAAGACTTTTTCTTCGTTGACAATTATTTCATATTCTTGCAAAATATTTCCAGTTTTGTAGTATCTTGAAGTAGGCCTGGGCATCCGGGTCTTCGGGTCGGGTTCGGGTCGAGTCTTGTCGGGTCCGGGTCTTTCAGGTCCTGGAAATTTAGACCCATTTAGGTACCCATAATTTTTCGGGTCGGTTCCGGGTCGGGTCTTGTCGGGTCCGGGTCGGTTCGGGTAATATTCATAATTTTCGGATTCGGGTCGGGTCCGGATCGGGTTCGGGTATTTAGGATATAAAAAGGAAATAAAATATTCAAATTCCATCAAATTTAGTCAAAATTTATCATATATATCTAAAATTTTACAAAATAACTTAAAATAAACTATTAATAGTTAAAATAGAATATTTTTAATTCTATATTTTACATTTCAAACTTCATGTTACTTAGAAATATTACAAAATAATGACAAAGATTGTTAATAAAAAGATATTTTAAAGTTTTAAAGTAGGATTTGAATCGGGTCTATTTGGGTTGGGTCCTTTTCGGGTCCGGGCCTATTCGGGTCGGTTCTTTTCGGGTCCGAGTCCATTCGGGTAGAAAATTTTTGGACCCAAGAGGTACTTGTAAATTTTCGGTTCGATTTCGGATCGGGTATTTTCGAGTCGGTTCCGGGTCGGATTTTCGGGTCCAGGTTAAAATGCCCAGGCCTATCCCGAAGTTTAACCATAATTCTAACATACTTCACTTTTTCCTTTTAACATTCCTATTAGGATATAATTTTATTCTACTTTTAAGAAAATGTAAAGATGTGAAAATGAAAGTCCACTCGACATTCAATAGTATTATGGTTGGGCTGTAACACTAGACTCTACACATACCAAACACATGCGAAAGATCAACGAGAAAAAAACCTAACGATATATTTTATTTCATACTAGTTGTCAAAAAAGCTAATTACTTGATCTCAGATTTTAGAGGCATATATAGCGTAATCAGCAAAAATACTTACCCAAAAATTCATAAACAAATACAAAGTATAATGATTTCGTGATACTTATATTGTTTTACTTCTTTAAATCAAGAATACAAACTTGGATAGTTGACAGAAAATGATCAGGTTTATATATTATACGACTATCGTGTTTTGAGGAAAATGTATCATACATGAATTTCTATTTTAAAAAAGTATATTATGAAGGGCAAGTAAACAATAATGAAACCATAGTTTCTCATATTTATTTTTAAAACTACTACAAGTAATCAATAATGAAACCATCCGAAAACGAGCTTTAATTGGAATAAAGCATACTTGAATGGAAGGTCTCATAGACTTTAGTAGTTTAGTGTTTCAGGCTAAAAAGCTTCTAGAATCCCCATAAATAAATAAAAATTGTCACTAACTCCTTTTCCTAACACATGAATTAACAGCACACGAGGCAAAAGTCAAACAAGATGATTTATTTAAAAAAAAAAAAAAACAGCTAAAGGGGGTTAGTTGCCTAACTGCACTCTTGCCTAACTTCACAAAGATCTTATCCTGTAAAAAATTGCACAAAAAAGGAAAAAAAAAATTCCAAATAAACTACCGCTTTGAACTGAGACCATGAAGCCAAAGAACTAAAACAATTGAGTGCAATTGACATACCTTGTCGTTAGATGACTTAAAAATTAGGCTCCACAACTCACATAAAAAATGATTGGTCACGATAAGAAAATCTTAACCAGAACCTTCTACATCCCCAAAAGTGTAGACTCTTTTTTTTTGTAACACAACAAAAAAAGAAAGTGTAGCCTAGTAAGATTTATTTAGGATTTGATTCAATAATTCTTATAATTACGAGGTCAAAATTCCAAGATCAGCTATTGTTGAAGATTGAATGTGATTATCCTCTTCAAACTAACACTACTCGAGAGATACTCCGTGCGCAGGATCATGATGTATATTGTACACGCAAACGTAATTACCTCCTTTCCCGATTTCTGTTTCTATCGTCATCAGACAACTATCTACAAAAAGACATTAATAAATATTAAACAATTAGTATCAAATTAGTTGTTGCTCTTCTCGTTGGAAATTGTTGTTGCACTTGTGTTTTTCTCTTTTGAAAGCTGCCTTGCTTGTTTCCTATTATGTATTTTCTGAAATAATATCTCCCTTGGGAGGATGAAGAAAGAAATAAGAGTATGTATTATTAAAAAAAAAAAACAATTAGTATCAAATTGGATGAGCACATGAAATCCTTAGTTAAATGTTTTAGCTATAAACATTGACTAATAATAATCATATTCAAAAACATTCACAATAATAGCCTTTACAATTATTTCTTCATCTAAGTTATTTTTAATCTTAGTATACTTTTCACCCATAGAAATCATTTATTCAAATTTATTATCTATAATAGGAAACATACGTTATTACACAAGCCAATTTTTGACCTTTCGAGTCTTGGAATCACAAAGACAATCCCCTAAGGACTCTTGGAATCCTCAACCGGCAACACTGCTTTCGTGGTGTTCTTCAGAACTCCGACAGTTGGAGAATCACAACTTGCTACGTACTGTTGCACCACCAACACCGACGCGGACGTGGAAACACTTTCACTTGAAGTTAGCAAATTCCCGACAGGCCCAAGCTCTGGAGTGTCACTTCTTACCACGTTTAACCCCGACGCCATCGAACCTTCCGGTGACTTCCCCACCAAGAAAAGATTGCTTCTTGAATATTCTTTTATAACCTCGCAAATTTCATTGTGGCATTTCACGATTTTATCTTCGTAAACGATCCGAGATTCGATGTCTGAATCAGAACGAGAGCTTTCTTGTTCTCTAACCTTTGCTTTAAGTTCGGTTATAGCTTCTATATCAGTCAACCTAGTTTCCCCCGAACATGAACCGACTTGATCTTCGGTTATTTCCAACTTCACGTTTTCCGGTTTAAATTCTTCACTAGGAATAAACCGAACCACGGTTAAGCTTATACCAGGATGTTCCGCCATACGCACCGCAAACGCTAACGCCTCACGGTCATCATTCCCTCCAAAAAACAAAACCGTTATTACCAACGTGAAGTCACTAGACGCGACTCGTGTCGCACCACCAAGCCCACGATCAACAAGAATCGCGACAGAACATGGAGCTTCCTCCATAACCTTCTTGTTAATCAAACGGTACTCGTTGCGTGTCGTCTCCCACGTTCTGTCAAGCCTAACGTGCTTGTGAAACGGAAGAATCACCATAGCGGTGCGTTTGCTTTCAGCGCTTCGACATATATCCTCATGTATAGTCGCCATAGCTGAGATCGCCGTCATTGGACGCACTGAGACACGGCTGAGTCTCTGGAAAGCCTCGAATGCGACCACCACCATGTCGGAAGAGTTACCGGTTTTGTCCTTGTTCCAGAAAGGAAGACCGTTTCTCCTGACCTTGTGTGCCATTAGTATAGCAGATGATCTCTCCGAGAGCTCCATGAGATGCATCGCGTAGACTGATAGACTTTCTTTGCGGTTCGTGCCTCGTGATGCTTCTATGAGGTTGACTATCGTGGGAATGTTCATTATGCTCTGGAAACAGAACATTAGACAAAGCGGTTTGTTGGACTGGTTTGTGTCCTCAACCGTTCTGTTATTGTAATCGCCATTAGTTAGTTTTTCCGGTTTGTAAACCGCTAAAACTAGAGGAGTCGTCATGAACGTGGTGAATATAGCCATTAGAACCATTATAGCAAATATTTGATCGTTCAAAACCTGCGAGAAACATCAAAATCAGGTAAATGTGCGAATACAGTATAAAATCTATAAATGATAAATGATAAATTAATAAACAGGATAAATTTATAAAGTCTGTTATATCAATGCAAAATATGACGATAGGATTACAATCTAAACATTATTATTTTTATCTTTTTTTTTACTGTATATATATTCATAAGTGGAATCTATGGACTTACCCCTCTGTCTTTACCAATGTTGAGGACAATGAGCTCAACAAGACCTTTCGTGTTCATCAAGAAACCTAGCGCTAATGACTCGTCAAGGGGAACTTTGCAGTAAAGAGAAACCACCACCGTCCCGACGATCTTACCAAAGCAAGCATTGAATATAACCAAAACCAATAGTCCCCAGGACTGAGCTCCTTGTATGGTCGCAACATCTGTCTTCAAACCGCTTGAGACGAAGTAAAGCGGCAAGAAAAGACCTGACACGAGGTCCTCCACTTTCTCAACCAAAGAACTCGCGAAATGACCTTCTTTAGGGAAGATAACCCCAATCACAAATGCACCGAACAGCGCGTGAATCCCAATGAGGTCCGTCACAAAGCTAGCAGCAAGAACAATACCTAACGTCAGACACACGTAATGTTCTTTAACCGGTTCTCCTTCAGGACAACGTTTCGCAAGCCACTTCATCCCCGGTTGCACGGCAAAGATACAGAACAGGACAAAACCGCAACCCGCAAGAAACACCCATAGAGATGTTAACGGAGAGCCCCCATCGCCTGAGAGAGCCACCGCGAGAGCAAGTAGAATCCAAGCGGCAACATCATTAACCGCAGCGGCAGACAAAGCAATCTTTCCTATATCAGTTGTAAGAAGCTTGATCTCAGCGAGAATACGAGCCAAGACGGGGAAAGCTGTGATGGAGAGTGCAACACCCATGAAGACAAGGAAAGGAGCTTTGCTAACACCATCAGCAATGGAGTTACGGAGAGCAAACGAAGTCCCAATGCCGAAGATGAAAGGGAGAGTGATTCCGGCTAGAGCGATCGAGAGTGCTTTCTTTCCTGTTCGCTTGAGGGATTTGGGATCAAGCTCGAGACCAACGAGGAAGAGGAAGAAGAGGAGTCCTAGGTTTGCAAGTGTGTCTAACACCGTTAGACTCTTTGCTGGGAAAACTGTGTTGAGAAACTTTGAACTCTTCCCAAGAGCTGATGGTCCAAGTAATATTCCACCCTAGAATTCCAATCACAACATGACAAAACATAATTAAATTTACATTATATTTCCAAAACATTTACGGTTGTGTTTCACTACTATTTGCCAGGTAACTATAAGAAAAGTATGTATATTTATGATCAATCTTAGTGAAAATTTATGAAAACATATCTTCCAACGTTAATAGAACGCGTGGAAGTATAAACAAAACAAATACATGGATATTACAAAGCACAAACTTAAAAGAAAAAGGTACAATTGTATTGTGTATTACCTATTTGCCAATTAATCATAAGAAAAGTTGCATTTATGAATAATCAAATATTAATGAATCGAAAAGAAAATATAATTGAATAGCATCTCTTCCCACATTAACGGGAACGTGTGGAAGTATAATTATAAATATAATAATGTGTGTAATATATACACGCAAAGCTTAATGTCAGCAAATTTAGTGGAAGAAAATGAATATTCTGATAAAAATTCCTCGGAATATACGTCATTAAATATCTTCGACGACTAACTAAAGCTTATGATTGGTGCAGAGTCATTAACAATAAATGCTATTTTTCAGAAGTCCTTCAGTTATTGATCAATTTAGTTACGACTTTGACTTTTAATAGAACCCAAGAGAGAATTAAAAAAAGTTACCACTATCTCGGCGATGACACGTGGTTGCCGGAGCGGACGGAGGAGGAAAGAAAGAACACGAGTAAGAAAAAGAACGATGCAGATCTGAAGTATCAGAAGAGGCAACGCGTAGTGCATAGGATTCTCTCCCTGAAAGACTCCATTAGAGGTTGCTTTCATTGGTCCTGGACATGTTGTATCGTTTGTTCCCATACTTTTTTTTTTAGTTTTGACAAATTTTTTAATTGTATGGGAGTGAGAGAGATGGAGTATGTGGCCGTTACGAGGGTTCTTTATATAGCCTCCAGTCTAGAGAAATACTGATAATACCCCCTGACTGCGCGGCAATTATTTCTTCTTTCTTTTATATAGAAAACATTATCTGAACGCGAGGGTTGGCATCTAATTGAAGAAGAAAACAAATAAATATTCATTCGACTTCTCTGTAATCAAGTCTAAAAGGTATTTCTCTCCTATCGCTATCGTTAATCACCTTTCTGTCGACGTAAAGTTGACCAAAAGCTTCTTGGTCGAGTTTTACCTTGCTCTTAGCACATAAGTAATACCTTATATCTCAACTGATGTAAATTATATATATGAGTAAACTCTCAGAATGTAACACCGACCATCATTTTTATATCTCAACTGATGTAAATTAAATGGAATTTATTGAGGTTGATGTATGTAACACAAATGAATGAATAAGATATGTGGGGTTGTTATTTTGGGATCCATTTATGCCTCAATCTTTTTACAGGTAGTTCAGCCCGTCATATGGGGTTGATATTTTGGAATCCATTTATAATTGGGATCTGAATCGGCTTTAGATCGACTGGTTGTATTATTTTGGAATCGATGTGCCGGGTTAACGTCTTCATATTGAACGTTAAGGTGAGCTGTTTGAATGTGTATATTTTCTTCATTCTTGAAACTGATACAGCTCTCCTTAACATGACCTATTTGGCTTGAAATGAATTCACTAGTCTAAAGATACATTGCGGTTCAAAATTAACAAAAAAAAGTTAATAAACATGTATCCGATAGTCATCAAGAATAATGGTATGGTTTTTTTTTTTGGCTTTATTTAGCACCCAAAAATCGTATCATATTGGTTATAATCCCGGCACTATAAAAATTGTCAATGGTGCAATAGTATCTATTCCTGTTTGTTTTGACAGAGAAACTTGGTTATAGTATTAACGGAACGTACTATCCGTTCAACTAAATAAATTCAACGATACTTGGAATGTTAGATTGCAAATTCAGAGTATTATCGTTTGATAAGTTAATGTCAATGCTCGGTTGATTGAAAACATATAGAAATATTGGTTGGTTCGTGGATCACTTAGAAATATTAATTGTAACGTAAATAATGATAGTGATGTATAATTTATCAAAAAAAAAGATAGTGATATAAACTATATTGTCAAATTATTGTCATATTTTATATAAACGATTGTACGAAATAACAATCAGCAATCGATTAAAGTATGTTTAGATGCTTGATGTATAGTAAATTTAGGCATATACTACAAATTAAGTAATGTGTGTTTAGTGTATAAAATAGAAAAATCGTGGTACCATAGTATGTTCAGTATATAAAATAGAAAAATCGTGGTGCCATACTCTCATCGAATGTGCACTGTGCAGTAGACGCCTGTATGGCTGTATGTATCATGTCTGTCATGTTAAAGTGGTAAGCCACTCAAATTTAGATGACTATTTTCTAATTACTATAATCAAATCAAGAAATTACGAGCCGGCAATTTTTTTTTTTTTACAAAAGAACAGAATATAGAGTTTTGACATGTGTGAAAAATAAATAGCAATGATACGTGGACGTATAGCGTTTTCGGGCATGATAAAGGTTCGTTTCATTCGCCATTAGAACGTTTAATTAATACAGAATAATTAGTTATTGCTTATTAGTCCTATAAATCGCTTTCTTCCGACAAAGTCAACCAATACCTTGATGATAATACCTTAGGAAGACTTACTATTCAAGGTATTAAACTAAATGTGGATTCATTTTAACTTTCAACTTTAAATTTTAATAAAGATAATCCGATGGATAATATAGCATAATTCAATTAGTGGTTCAAATCGTCGGAAGAGAAAGTAAGTATAGTTCATTTTATTTACTTCTTCTTGTTCGCTTTGGACTTGTATCATTAACTCTCTTTTGCATTTTCAAAAAAAAACTCTCTTTTGCAGAATTTATCTCTTTTGTCTGTAATTACACGCATGAGTACAATCTTGAGTTTTTAAACGAAAACAAAAACCGGAGACTTTTAAGTAGATTAGACACCAATGACTAAGTGTTTATCAATCATTATATTTATACGTTAAAGAATGAATATGAACAAAAGAAAAATATATGAGTCGTCAGAGTGAGCATACATACATAGACTTTCCTCCAAGCAATGTTGTGCAATTATGTATGACGTAGTTTATTACAAGGTTTTTTTTTTGTATTTCAACTTGTCCAACCTTATCCTACTTATATGACGAGATGTACATATATAAGCGGGTTCAATTGGTGTTTAGTAGAGTAATAACAAATAGAAGAAGAAACAGAAAACAAGAGTAGGCAGTAAGATAACATTTTACCACAAAAAAGAGAGTAGGCAGTAAGATGTGAATGGTGTGTTTACTACAGTTATATAAAGAATTTGTAAAGGTAAAAAAAAAGAAAAAAAAAGAGGAGAATGAGTATTACATCAAAAGGAAAGAGTTACTTTGTAGTTAGTTTTTCTCATAAATTAATAAAGAAAAATGATTGGAAACTTAACCCAATAGTTTTCCCAACAATAATTAAAAAAAAAAAAACTATCAGATTAGGTTTTCCAAAATTGTGAGAGACTGAAATATTTTATTAATATAATTGTATTATATTAAATTTTAGAGAAACCTACCAATAATTTTCAATACTGATATTTTTATATTTAATTACAATATAAAAAAAAATTGATTCAAACCATCTTTAATTTTTAGGTCTTTTAAGACAAAAAAATCAAAGAATTAATTAACACTTACATATTTTACGGCCCATTAAGTTGTTAAAAGGCCTGAGATGTAAAGAGTCTATTGGGTTTCACGAAGCCCATCATCTTGTTATCGTGGGAAATCATATCTGAATCTCTCCTTCTTATGTAAAACTCAATATGATCTAAAACAACTCCAATCATCAAAATCTCATCTCGTCTTCTCTCTTTCTCTCCAATCTCGCAAAACCAGGGTACGTCTCTTCCTTCTCTCTCTCTGTCCCCTATATTTTGGGATTACATTTTAGTCAAGAGGGTACAATAGGATCATCATGATGGATTGTTTCACATTTGACCACTAGTTTGTAAGATTTTGGGGATCGTAGATCTCATTTTTGATTCCGATGTCGAATCCACTTGTTGTCATTCTTCTGATCTGGCTATACAGATCTGATTCAGATAATTGGTCAAATTGTGATTACTACTTGATCCGATCACCCTTTTAGATTCATGTGTTTGTTATATACAAAAGGCGTTGACTTTATTTGAAAGTTGGCATCTTTTTTTGGATCTTAGGACCTTAATGCGAATTATTTGTGGTGTTGTTGAAATTTTTGTAAAAAAAAAAAAGAACAGATCTTTCGAGGTTTTTAAAAAGAAAAAAAGATGGAAGCCACTGGTAATCATGGAGGGATCCAGCAACTGCTTGCTGCTGAACAAGAAGCTCAGCACATTGTCAATGCCGCTAGGACCGGTAAATTTACAAACCTCTCTTTTCTATAATTCTTCAATGTGAAGCTCGTTATTGCATCTGATTGGTTTCTACCTTCATTACAGAGATAATAATGGCTTTGGTTTGGTTTGACTAGCTTTAGATTGGGAACTTAAAGTTCATTATGTGTATGTTTTGGTTTGTTCAGCAAAAATGGCGAGGCTGAAGCAAGCCAAGGAAGAAGCTGAAACAGAGATTGCTGAGCACAAAACCACTACTGAGCATGGTTTCCAGAGGAAACTCGAAGAGGTTAGTTTCCAAAGAGAACACTTACGGTTAAGGCATATATAAATGTGATTCTTGTTTTGCATGTTATTGATTGGGTGCTGGAAAAACCAGACTAGTGGAGATTCAGGTGCAAACGTGAAGAGGCTTGAGCAAGAGACTGATGAGAAGATCGAGCAGCTGAAGAGCGAAGCTTCCAGGATTTCCAGAGATGTTGTGGACATGCTTCTCAAACATGTCACCACAGTCAACAACTGAGATATATACATACCATCGACTTTAAGATGGTTTGAATTGTTGTTATTTTTGAGTGGAGTTATTCATTCGTTTCTTTTTACAATTTTTTTTTTTTGTGGATTCCCTGTTTCAACTGTTGCTTTTGATTTTCAACTTCAGCCTTGAAAGTTGTTGTATTCATCTCTCTGGAGACGTACAGAACTTTTGTGCATTGTAATAAAATTCCGAACGAAGGAACCCAATGATTTTGTTTTGATCATGAATTCAGTCTGAGCATGAATATTTATATATTGCCTTAGTCATTTGTGTTAGTTAAACAAACCGAATATGATCGATGAAAGTAGGGATATCAATTGGGATGTCTATTAGACATGGACATGTTCAAACGGATAAAATAGTTTATTGGACATTATATTTTTTAAGTCCAAATTGTACCAAGTCCAAATCGTCCAAACCAAATAGAACCATTCCAAATGGGCATTCCACAACGTCCAAATCAATTTTCTGCTTTAACATATTAAATCCATAAAAAACATAACTTCGTACTCAGTTCATATGTTTTACACATCCAAAGCATACACAATTTCATATATTAAGGTTTATACACCAAAACACGATTTCACAGTTTTGACGATAAAATTCGATTTCATGGGTTTTGGTGGGAAAACTTGATTTTATCGTTTTGGCGGAAAAATACGATCTTGCGGTTTTGGCGGAAAAACATAATTTCACGGTTTTTGGCGGAATCATGATTTTACGGTTTTAGCGGAAAAACACGATTTCACGGTTTTGGCGGGAAAACACGATTTCACGGTTTTGGCGGAAAAAACGCAATTTTACCATTTTGGCGGAAAAACGTGATTTTATCGTTTTGGCGGGAAAACATGATTTTATCGTTTTGGCGGGAAAATGTGATTTTGCAAATTTGACGGGAAAACATAATTTTCTCGTTTTGGCGAGAAAATATGATTTTGCGATTTTGGCAAAAAAATATGAAATTTTGGAAAAGATGAAGTGAAAAAAATTCAGAATCGACTTTCTAACGGCCAGAATGAGAAATTATGATTTTCTCCAAATATATTAACCCTAGATATTTTTAGTATTTGGGCTGTTCATGTCTATCTGGTTTTGCCCATTTGGTTATGGGTGTATTTGGGCATCGCCTATTTGGACAAACTTTTTTTCGATCGAATATGGGCGTGTCTATATTGATTTGGACATGGGTTATACATGGACATATCCCGCCCATTTGACATCCCTAGATGAAAGGGAGGGTAGGCACTAGACGGTCATATAGAACAACAGAAGTAAAGAGAAGATTCAACAAGGGTGAATAGTTCTATCGTCTAAGCCATATAAGACAGAAGGTAAATGGCACTTCTTAGGTTGGCTTCTAGAAAATGGAGATGGTTTTTGATTTGGGTAAACGACTTTTATTTTAACCTGTAAAAGTGGATTTTGTAAAAGGGCTATGAACGGAATAGCATATGATTTGTTATATTTAAACCATATGCTAGCAGAAGTATAGAGACTAGTAGTATAAAGCCAAAAAGACGACTAATAGGTACTTTGTATTCAAAGATATGAAGATTATTAATCCAAAAAATGTAGGTGAGAAAGAGGAGATCTCTCAAAAAGTCTGCAAAATAGACTAAATTAAAATATAAATAAATTACGTTATATCTTAAAACTACGATAATTTAATTTAATAAAATCATTTAAGATATTTGGTAATGAACAATGATTTTGGAATACTTATAATAAACTATAAATATTTAAGTAGTTCTAAATATATCTTTATTGGGAAATGCTTTGAACCTCTACACATTAAACAGCTGCCAGTTTCCTACATTATCTTTGTCTGTGTCCAATTCCACGTACCAATGAAGTAAATAAAAAAATTAAATAGTTAATTTCGTTATTTTTTCCCACGAAATTAATACAAAAGTAGAAGATTTGGAGCTTATAAAAGACCCATCACTACCTCTGCATACTTGTATCCATTGTGTATTTCCTTGCATCCATCAATAAATTTTATGTTACGCCTTTCTATTCTTTCTCTCTCCATCAAACTCTTCTTATGTTCAAACTCTACTTCTCATCAATTCTCTCCACCCAATACATGCATACATACAATCATCGTATCTCTCTAAATTTTTTTTATCAATCTTGTTTTCTTCTACGACTCTCTTATGTTTCCATTTTCTGTCCTACATACATGATACATCCACACATACGAATTATTCTTGTCTAAAGATTCATTTACGATTGCCTTAACTTTTACATGAGATCTAGGGTTTCTTTAATTTTCTTCAAATCTTGCTGCATAATTTTGAAGATCATGCTTTCCGGCTTGCTAGGATCCATGAATATATAGCATACATCTATACACGCACTTATGTAGAATTAATGTCGTAGGAATATAGATAGATAGGGAGCTTCCTTTAGTCCATTCACAGATCATGATATGATCCAATTAGCTTCCGACTCATTCATCCAAATACCAAGTCACCAAAATTTCTACTTAGACTTGTTAAATGAATGAATGATGCGGCAGACAAATTGGATCATTGATTCTCTTTGATTGGACTGAAGGGAGCTCCCTCCTTTTACTATTCTAAGATTCTAGTTTAGTCTTGAATTTTTATTCGTCCCTGCATAAAAAACAATTCGATTTTAAATGTAGTCGTAGAGACATAACTATTCGTATGTGTATGTCTGGCGGTGGTAAAATAAACATTTGAGATCTTGGGTTTTTCTATGTTTCAGACTTTCGTCCTGAATAAGGGAAGCAGAACATGACCATGGTGTGGTGAATATTTAAATCTGGTTTCTCACTTTCATCATAACTCTCTATCGAATAAGGCGATCTTTATCTCCCTCCGCTTCATTTAACCACCTTTCAACGTTAACCATGATTGGCTTGATGTATCCTAGCGAGAAAACTTGTTTTATCTAATCTTAATACCATTAATTTAATAGATTATGTTTATGTAAAAAAAGATTATATCTTTGTGAGTTAATCATGTACATGTTGTCTTTTCAATTTTATTTGAGTCTCCCCTCTGTCTCATAGTTTTATTCTCTGTACTCTGAGAATTAGCGGTTGCAATTTACAAGTAGGGTTTGTCTACTCTTTCTACTTCATAAAAAATGTCATTTTCACATATTTAAAATAAAATAATTGAAATGTATTTACATTTTCATTAATTATATTTATTTAATCAATGATATTTGAGATAAATAAATTTATTTATAAGATCATGTATTTACATTTATATTAGATAAAAATTAGTATAAATTGTATTGAAATTTAAAATGATATTTTTTGTGTAACAAGTAAAAAAAAAGCTAAAATGACATTTAAAAAAAATAACTGAAAGAGTATTTAGATGGCTAGGGCTAGTGTTAACTGTAAATAATTTATATGAAAGGAAGCAAATGATAAAACTTGACGCCAAACTCAGTAGCCTTGTTTCCTCTTGGGGCTTGAAGAGTTAATACTGCAGCAACAAGTTCCCACAATTTTCATTTTTTACACTTCCCAATTGTGTTCCTCTCTCTTCGATGACATTCTTTACTCTTTTTATATTAAATGTTAGGGCTTCGGTTTTTGCTTTTCTAGCCTTTGGAAGTTGAAATGGCCTTTTGTCTCCATTGCGAAATTCATATGTTATACTTTCGTTATTAATTTTTAATTAACACGCGATTAAACTATTAGTTTTAAAAAACACTCGATTAGATTATTGGAAAATTGCAGTGAAAACTCGAGTTTTTTTTCTATGTTGGTGCTAATTGAAACCATGTCAATGGAATCACGTAAACGCCTTTTTTATCAAATTGTATTCGCATTACTTATTCGATTTTTTTTCCCTTTGGTCACATGTTACATTGATGTCTACGTATCGATGTCGGTCTGAGTTTTCTGTCACACACTTCACTTCTTTTTACTCCTTTTTGTTTGAACCAACAATAATTGTAAATTATAACACCAAGTTTTTATTTTGGGAGGCACAATCCTATCTTGTCCTTAGAATGATATTTTTTGTCTAACACTCTTCTAATGTTTTTATTATACCTCTTGTAGAATTTTCCTTCCTTTCCTCCCTTTACTACAGTCTTCATTCATCTTTTCTTGGTTTTTATTATTATCCATTATAAAAGAGACTTTTTTTTTTGTAACACTAAAAGAGACTTATTTAAACACATCGTTTGTCCTTTCCTGTTATGCCTAAACATCAAAAACAATCGTAATAATAAAGAGATCAAATGTTAGAGCTTTTAACCAAGTAAAGAAAGAAATCAGAAAGTCGATCGTTAATATTTACTTTTCTATGTTTTGTCATTGTTTCTTCTTATGTTGTCAATTGTCATTGTGTTCTTTCTTAATAAAAAAGGGTAGCCAATTCTTCTGGAGACTGTTTAAAATGCAGACGCTAAAGAAGTAGAGATCCAAGAGATTAGGTTTACCGTAAGAAACTGACGTGCAAATGAAGCATTCTTCTTAGCGGTGGACGTATGACTATGATTATGAATCTCATGCATCAAATATGCAATCGTATTTTTTACAAAAAAAAATAATATATGCAATCGTAGAAAGAGAAGAAAAAAGTTGTAAAATCGCAGATGATTTTAGTCAAAACAAAAAAAAAAATTGCAGAAGAAGATATAAGGAATTTTAATAAATTTTGATCAATTAATAATATTAAAATAAATTATCAGTACAAATTTTGCATACAGTAAGATGGTGTTGTTTTTATATTTTTAATCTAATATTTATAGTCTTCCGTCTCATTTCTAAGACGTTTCTATAAGAACACAAAATGTATAAATATATTATCTTTTACAGACTAACTATTATTTGATATTTAAATTTTTTTCCAAAAATATTACAGAATATTAATAGCCACATTATATCAACTAAAATAATTTTGCATTCAAACTTCAGAAAATCAAACAATATGAAACAAATAAAACTTATAAACCATCTTATATGCTCCCTCCATTTCATAAAAAGTGTCATTTTGACATATTTCACGCAAATTAAGAAATCGATATAATATACTAATATACCCTTATTTAATGTATAATTATTTAAATAAAAATAATTTAAATAAATGTCTATTGGTTAGTTGAAAGGTTAATATAGAAATTATGTATGAAAAATTGTATTGAAAATGTAAAATGACTCTTTATTTTGAAACAAGAAAAATAAATATTAGAATGACACTTATAAAGGTAATTTATTTTGAATACATATAGACTCAGAGTGATTTATTCAAAATATCAAAATTAGATAGTTTCAAAATAAATGATTATGATAAACAAAATATTGAAAGAACACTGAGATTTTTTTTTCTTCTCCATTTCTAATCTTCTCTTTTGTGATGATCTGCCACAAAGTCTGCTCTGCTCTTCATATGTGGATTCAAGGAAAATAGTACAGACGTCTGAGCCAGCTACGTCAAAAACCAAGCCAATTATCCCCAGTTGAACCATTGAATTATACTAATCCGGTTTAGATTAATAAGTCTGAACAGATTATGACTCTGGCTGCTGAAAAGAAGCCTAGTTACGAACATAAGTATAACAATTACATGTCGTTTGGTGTGATAGTGCTGCCTTATTATTCGCTCTAGGAGCTAAATATGTCAATTCCGTTAAGCATCAATCTAAATAAATAGTCAAAATTCGATGCCTAGTGACATAAAATATGTTGTTATGTTGGAATTTATAGACACACATAGATAGCGCTTTTGCTTTTGATTATACCCCATAAAGTCACGTTTTAAAGATTGTTTACTCTAGTTTTTTTTTTAACTCTAATCTAATGCTTTTTTCTGTATAATGCTTTTTTCCCATAGTTTAACTCTAATCTAAAGATTGTGTACACGCAATAATCTATCATTTCTTCAAGAGGTATAGACATAACCTATCATCGTTTTAGTCTAGCCGATCATGGTACGTTTGCTGGGGAGACATTATATTAAAGAAATCAACTGTATAACGATCCTACTACCAGAGCAAGAAAATCTCTTATCAATAGTCAGACATAAAAAATCTAGCAATAAATAAATAAAAATAGTCAAAGATAAAAAAATATAGTTTCCGGTAATTTCACGTTGGCAAAATAAAAATAATTTTTTTGTAAAAAGTAATAATTATTATTATTACTTATAACACAAGGCCAATTCAACGTTTCCAGAAGTAAAGCGTAAGATACTATGCAAAATATAAAGGTCAATACAATTGGTCCTAGTTCCTAAATCTCTGAAACCGAAGTTATGTCTTTTTTTCAATAGTTAAGCTCCAGACCAAGCATGTTTAAGCATAATATAATTTATTGTTAAAGTTTCCTTAAACTAAATGATTGTTCAGTGATGAAGTAGCTTTGATTCTCGAAGGAAACATCTCCGTTTTTCGACGGTGTAGTAATCATGCAGAAGACATCACTAAAAACTCCATTCACGTGACAAACTTGACCCCATATCAAATTTACCTGACCCGGCCTGTATGGCCACTACGCAACACGCGAATTGGTGAATCTTTAATTATTATAATTTTATATATACGAAATTATATTTCTTAAAAAGAAATGTAAGAATATCATCACATCAGTTTATCGGTGGTGAGCAAAAAAATAAAATAATAGTAACAATGGATATTTCTTGTAAAATTAATCTGCTAGCTTCAGTTTTGGTTTACAACTCACAACTTTAACAAAATAAAAAAGTAGTCTACTCAAACTTTCTTCTCACCTGTCCATCGGCACATCTAATCTAATGGCATTATTCTTCTTATGCCATCATATTTTATAGTACGATTTGATGTTTATTTCACCAAATTATTCTTTTTCTTCAGTTTTACTATATAAAGGGTGTATACATATTAGAATAAATATTTACTCTAAACTCAATTTCTTACTCTTTTTCAAGCAATTGGCAAAAAAGGTTTTCAGCCATTTTACTCTAAAAATAAATGAAAAAATTTTCTTCCAGCTCTAAAGAAGCGGGAAACTTTATTCCTATTTTAAAAAATTTAGTTCCTTTTTTCTATCTCATTTTTTTTTGGGAAAATCGTAAATATGCAACAAAACAATAGATACATTGTCCCTTTATCATATATTGACAATAACATTGTCCCTCTACCATAATATTTTGTGTAAATCCAAATTAACCCTAATATAAACCCATCTTTATATATTTCTTATATATTTTAATTCTATTTCGGATTTGATATTAAAAAAACAAATAAATAATTAACTAAAACAGAAGAGGGGAAATTAAAAGAGGAAAAGAGGGAGTGTCGACACATTTAGCCCCAAATTGAAAGGGGAACATATGAACCCTAATCTTTCTTCTCCGGTGTTCTAGTGTCGAGAGCAAATCGGAGAGCACTCAGCGTAAACATCTCGACGGTGCTTCCCTTCGCGGCTCCGTTCTTCCTACACCTCTCTTGGACTCCGTCGGTGGTTTCTTCTTAAGCGAAGGGTTGTACACCTCATCCTCACTTCGAGCTCTCGATCTCAGGTAACTCTTCGGAAATATCAAGCTTCTTTCTCGACGAAATCGTTTTTCAATTTGGTGTTTTTAAATTATAGATTTACAGTTCAAGTGTCGGACTTGGGATTCATTTTGCATGTCTTTCGATGTTTGATTTGAGTGTTTTTAATCACAATTTGGGATCGTTCAGGCTTGACTTTTGTTTCCGTCAATGATCTAGGTTACTAAAACTTGTGAATTGTTTTGCATGTCTTTCTATCAACCATAGTATGATATCAATGTTTCACACTTTTTGACGTCTTTGTGGTCACGGAGTTGTTATCTCACATTTATACACTCTGTGTTGTTTTATTTCGTGACATTGATGTATATGGAATGGTACTGCGATTTGCTTGGTCTTTGTTTTGCTTTGAATAAGATGTATGATTTTTGAGTTAAACTAGCATGAGTCTTGTGGTGATTGTGTTTGTTTCTTTGTTCACAGCTATGACAGTGGATCAGTTGCCTAAATGTCTATTCAAAGAGGGAACCGAAACACAAGTTGAGAAGGTCAACAACACTTGTCGAACTTCCATACTAGTGAAGGTGGAGAAGTACATTGAAGCAGAGTACAAGGAAGTGTTGGCTGATCCGCTATTTGCTCAGGTTATGGCCATTTATGAGCACAAGCTTCAGTATTCGGGGAGAGTGATCCACACCTTTCTTTGTAAGCAGCTTCTGACCGCAAAGCGTCATGAGTTGTGGTTCCATTATGCTAGGAGGCCTCTCCGATTTTCAATGCAAGAATTCTATGCGATCACTGGTCTGAAATATAAAGAGGAGCCTGACTTGAAGATTGATGACTGGAAATATGATAGAGGATTTTGGAGTAAGTTGCTCAGGAAAAAAAAGAAGATTAGCCTACAACAAATTACGAAGGTGCATCTGAAATCTTGTAATACTTGGTCTCATGTTGATAGGCTGAGGTTGGTGTACTTGTGTGTGATTGCTGGTATAGTTATGGCGAAGGATCCGAAGGTGGGGATCCCACACAAGTACATCAAACTTGTGATGGATTTCGATAAGATGAGGAAATATCCGTGGGGTCTTCATTCCTTTGATGCGCTGGTGAAGTCCGTTATCAAATGTCGAGCTAGGGTGAAGAAGAACAGTTATGTCATAGATGGATTCTCATATGCACTTCAGATTTGGTTGATGGAGGCGATTCCCGACATTGGGTCTCTTTTGGGTCAGAAACTCCAAGAAGGCGTCAGGCATGAGATGCATGAATTGGAAAGGATCTGCTAAGATTTCGTATGAGGATATTATTACCATTGAGTCTAATTTTGGATCCAATGTAAGTTCTTTTTCGTTTAAGTGATGTGATATAATTTCATAGTTGTTAATGTTTGTGCCTAACCTTTGCAGAATTTTTTATGTTTTGTAGGGAGTTGTGTTTCCATACATCTCTTCATCTGGAAATTTCAATGTCAGTTCGATAACGAGTTTCATCGAGCCTCTGAGATGAAGGATGAAAGAGTCGATCTGATTATTGAGATGCTTCAAAACAAGTATGACTGGAGTAAGCATGTTTGGGCTTATCAGGAAGCGGTAAAACCATCTGAGAACAGTTCTGAGGAAGATGGTTCAGATGAAGAAGATGGTGGAGAAACGAGTGAGAATGAAATGGAAGAAGAAATAGAAATCACACTGTCTCTACTACAAGGAAGAGGAAGAACAAGTTCAAGGATACTGGTGCTGAGTCAAGGAAGAAGAAGTTACTTTGCCAAAGAACAACCGAAAATATAGAGATCTTGAAGAGGAAATGAAGTCCTATATCCGAACATGTTTAAGTCTTCTTTCTGCATTGGCACTTGACGTGAGATAATTGACGACCGCTTTGCCAAATTAGAGGAGAAGGTCCTTTCATCTCTCACTCAGGTGGTGCTCCACCTTATACTCAGTCTCCTGCGGCTGCTCAAGCCTCTACTCAAGCTCGTGGTGCTGATCCGTCTCATACTCAGTCTCCTGCTGCTCCTCCTGAAGTTCTTCCTTTTGATGCTACTCGTGCTCCTGCTCCTACTCCGGTGTCTACTCACACTAGTGCTACTGCTCCTACTACTTCTCGCGGTCGAGCTACGGCTTTTATCACACTGGTGGTCCTGCAACAAGGTCTCGGACAAAGGTAAACAAGAAATAGATCTTTTCTCATGTCTTCGTACTGTTCTTGGGGTTTGTAATATTATTATAACGATGAAGTTGTGTCTGCTGTGTAATATTTATGTGAAGATGATTTTCTGATTCTTGTTTGTAATATTAGTATTATTGTAAGGATGATGTAATGTACTTGGTGTTTGAATTTTCTTTGTAATATATATGTTTAAGAAGTATTAATGTTCGTCTTGTGTGTTTATAACCGGGACGAGTTGTCAGATGTGTTTGGCAGCTTATTTAGCTCTTTAGATGTCAATTCAGAGACCCAAGAGCACTTAGAGAAGACAATGGGCCATCTTACACAAGAGTCAAATGTTAATGGTTTTGACCCATCTCAAGACAAGCAGTCCGAAGAACCTTCTGCTTTCACTACCCCAATGACTTCTTTCCGGCCAGATATCTTCAAGCCACCATTATTGACTGATAATGATGATCGAGAAGACCGATTCAATGACAGCGATTACAAATTAGTCTTTGTTCCACAAGATAAATGGGCCGAACTATGTGAATGGATCTTAAAACCCAAGTAAGTAATATATGTCTTTTTTACTTCTTTTTCTCAATTTTGCCTCATAAACATCTTCACAGTAATGCTTTCTCTTTGCAGAGTACTTCAGATTGGGCCATCTAAATTTGATGCAGAGTTAGCTTCACGTATAATAGGGCCTAAACATTGGTTCAAGAACCATGTGAGTTTACCTCAGTATTATTTTTCAGATTGAATTATGTTGTTGGTTCTCATTCCCTAAAAACTTATCTTGTCTTTTCCAGGACATGGACGCGATGATGTATTTGTTTCGGGAAAAAACCTCATTGTGTCGATGGAAGCCATCCCAGTAGCATTTATGAACTGTATGTTTAGTAATCAGATCATCACGACCTTTGGCAAGTTTGATGGGAACAGGAGAGGGTTCATACTCGACGACAATCTTCTAGAGTATGGAAGAGGTGAGCTTCCATATCATGGAAGCACAGGTTCAGTATGGGGCATTGATGTCGATCGTCTCTACATCCCTATTTGTATTAAGCAAGCCCACTGGATCTCTATGCGTCAATCTTGTTAACCGGACAGTTGAGGTGTTTGATTGTGGAGGTAAGAAGAACACCAAGGTCGTGGAAGCATTCGCCGTCCTCATTCCACGAATCGTCAAGGCTGTCCAGTCGTCAGATAGGAAGAAAGATTTCAATGTTAAGCAGTATACAGTTTCGTATGTCCCGATGTCCGGCGTACGAAACATGAGTGGTAATGATTGTGGTGCTTATTCGCTGAAGTTCATAGAGTGCCATCTACTTGGCTTAGATTTCTCTTTGGTGCATGAGAACATCCAAGAAGCCCGACACAAGATAGCGTTTGATCTTTGGGAAGCAGCAAATGATGAGGTCTTGCAGTATCGAATGTCCACATTTAAGCCTCCAAAGCGTACTCCGGCCAAACCAGTTGAAGTCGTATGAGTTCGGATTGTTGTCTTTTAATTCATACACTACTATTATTGTTTTGAAACTGGTCTACTATTTCAGTTTATGATTTTGGTTTTGTTTTGAAATATTAAGTGATTTAGGGTATTGGGTTTTACCTATCTAATTTATTTGAGTTCATGATTAATTGTTGTTGTTGTTATAATTGGAATATTTTAAATTAGAAAGGGTTGAAACTCTAAACTCTAAATTCGATAAGGTTCAAACCCCTAAATTCGATTAGGCTCAAACCCCTAAATTCGATTAGGTTCAAACTCTATACCCTAAATTATACCCTAAATCATTTTATAGGGTGTAGTATTTGACAAGAGTAAGTAAGAATCAAGTTATGGTTTCGTGTAAGAATCATGTTACGGTTTTCTGTTTCAATTATTCAAATTAGTGATTAATATGATATAGTGTCCTTATAGTTTTAGGATGTGAATTTATGTGTATTAGAATGTAGTATTTTAGAAGTCGATTTAAGTGTTTTAGTGTATAACCCTCCACGGTTTATACCAAGTACGATCCACCCGAAATTTGCAAGATCCGACCCATAACCCGGATCCACAACCCCCCCCCAAACACGTGATTTGCTTAGCATTTGTCGAAACATAATAAACCGAAGTTGAGACAAAAGGGGATTAGGGTTCTTTCTCTTTGAATCTAGAAACGACATCTCAATGGCCAGTTCGTCAACTTCTTCTTCTTGTTTTCCTCGAATCTCTACTCATGGTGTGCCTACAAGATGTTGGTGTGGAGAGGGCATAACAACTTTTGGTTCATCGACGGCAGAGAATCGATATCGACGATTCTACCGATGCGAAATTGCAAGAAATGTAAGTCCGTCGTTCAATTTTGTTTAGATTTACAGTTTAAAATTGAATTGTCATTGAATTTTGTTTTCGTTTGTGATAGAGAAAATCAGAGAATCATCTATTTAAATGGATTGATGAAGCTTTGCTTGACGAGATACGAACGGTAGATGCGAAACATGAGGGATTGCGCGAGGGCTTGCTACAGTAGAACATGAGTTGACACATAAGATGAATGAGAAGGTGAACTTGGAGATTGCTAGAGTTGAACATGAGTTGACACAGAAGATGAATGAGAAGTTCAACTTGGAGATTGCTAGTCTCAAAAAAGAGATGCAGAAGAAGCTACAGATTGCGACGGTGGCCATGGTAGTTGTAGGAGCAAGATCATATGGAGTTCTCTTAGTGTCTGAACAATTTCTACTGATCGGTTGCTTGTTGTCTGAGTTTTTTGGTTCTAAATACATTAAGTTTGCAGTATTGTTGGAGTTTATTTGGTTCAAAACAGCTTAAGTTCTCGTTCTAATAAGCTTCTATTTATGATTTCTTGTCTTATTTGTCTCTTTTCGAAGCTACTTACAGTGTAAAGTAGAATGCTAAAAGCGTGTGAACATGTGTAAGTTGGTGTAAAAAATCAAGTAAGGCTGCGAAGGTGATAATATGTCTAATATCCAGTAACAATGGGAGAGTATCAAACACCATAAAGAACAAGAAAATCCAAAACAAAACAAGTAAACCAAGCAACCGACTCCATAATGAAAAGAAGCAAATCAAAAAGAAAGACATGTCTAAATAGCTCTGTCACATGTAGCCCTGTTATGATTCTCTTTGCCACATCGACTGCATCTGCGCTTCCTTTTTTCTTGACCTCCTTGCGATGAGCGGATCTTGTCTTCAACTGTCTATCTGCGTTTCGTCTCCTTCCTGCTCCTCTTCTTGATTCAGGAGGTAGCACATTAGCATTTCCAACAGCATCTGGAACAACCCAACTATCCTCGGGAACACCTATTGGATTGATAGGTTCCGATAAGCTGTTCTCAAGTAGAAGTAGTGTACATATCATCCGTAGAGAGGATGGTTCTCGACCAACTGTTAGACCAGCCTTGATAGCGTGTCTACATGGGATCCTTAGCAAGTCGTATTTCCCACATGAGCAAGTTCTTCTGTCCAAATCAACGAGATCGATTGTATCTCCACGAACCAAAAATGATGCTCGTCAATTGGTTGGACGAAACGTTTTACCCTTGGTAATCCGCTATCTATCTTTTCTATCGCAATAGTTAATGGCTTTTCATGCTTCATGCTCTTTCTCCGTCGTTCAAAGAACCAACGGGTCAGCATTTCTCGATGCTATCCAACAAAGGAATGACTGGATATTCTCTTGGTGTGCGCAGCGAGTTTATTGATTCAGCCGGATTTGTCGTCCTAATGTCGTACCTGAATCCTGAAACCGACAGCGAGCCCACTTTGAAACCTCTGCTTCCGTCAAATAATTTCCAATAGCTGGACTAATATTGCACACAGCTTGGAATTGGCTGAAAATCAACGACTCTATAAGCTTTAGAAGCTTTTGCAATCAATCCAACCAATCCCTTTCCTTTGTAATGTGAGACCACATTATTCAACAAATGATGAATGCAAATGCCATGTTGAGCAAGAGGATAAACCATCTCAATCGCCTTACAAAGTGAGCTATTTCTGTCTGATACAAAAGCTAGAGAGCGTTAGTCCAATAACAACCTTTAGCTGTCTCATAAACCAATCCCATGAACGGTCATTTTCGAGTCCACAACCGCAAAAGCAATAGGATACAAGTTAGAGTTTCCATCTAAAGTTGTGGCAGCAAGCAATACCCTTTGTACTTGCTCTTCAAAAGTCCCATCGACAACAAGAACTTTTCGCATGGTTGTGTGAAAACCTCGTACTGATTGCCCAAACGAAACGAAAAGAAATCGAATTTGCCATCAACATCGGTTTCATAACATGTGTGTGTTCCTGGATTAGCTTCTTTCAGCATGTGCAAGTATCTCGGAATTTTTCCAAAACTCTTCTCTGGAATACCTCTAACCACACTAATTGCAAACTCCCGAGCATCCCATGCTAAAGATTTAGATATCTCGCATCCATGATCCATTCTCATAATCTGTATGATATCATTAGTTTTGGGACCTTCTTTCACACCATCATACCTATGCATTATTAGAGTGCCAATAGTTTTGCGAAGCTGTCCGACCACCATTTTTCATACTCGACGCAGCACATGTATGATCCGCCACATATTTTTTGATGATGAAATACGTGGATCCTGATAACCCTTCAGCACGAACACTCCAGTTACAGCGGTTGTCGATGCATCGGATGTACCAAAGTTTTCTGTCGAATTCACAACTCTGTAGTCAAAGTTATGCTTCATTGCTGACATTTCGAGTGCTGCTTTCAACTTCATTTTGTTTTGAAACGTTTCACCCCTCTTCACAACATCCACCAAGGAACACCGGATACTTTTTCCACTAACGTCTTCTTTTGCAATTAACTGGACATCATCATCTTCTTCCCGGTCGCTCGAGTTACCATGGCCGTCAACATCAGTATTCGATTCAGATGAGCTACCACTGCCATCTAGAGGTGCAAACGTGGAAGGTTCACCTTGCTCACTGAAACGCGATTCCTCATTATCAAGCTCAAGGTTCTCGCTGTCTCCATTGATAGGTTTCATAGTCACACACAACCTTGTCGAAGCTTTTCCACGTACATATGACAGAAAATTTTTGACTTGCCGATCATTCTCAATGATTACTGGGGGACAATCTGTTGTACTGATTAACTCCATGGGCAAGTAGCTTAACTCAATCTCGACAGTGTTATCGTCAATTCCAAAATCCTGAAAAGCCATAGTCTTTAGATCTTCAAAGGAACTTGTGAATTCCACAACCAGTACTCTACCTCCTTTCTTCTTATCAACAACAAATCCCCATCCTTTAATTGGATCAAATTTCCACACTCCACAATAGGCATAAATATGCATTTTCTTCTTCAACAAGAGATTCAAGAAGTTTGGGTGGTTTCTAATGTGGAGATCGTGTAATGGAGAAGAAGAACACG
This sequence comes from Brassica nigra, assembly GCA_016432835.1. Taxonomy (NCBI): domain Eukaryota; kingdom Viridiplantae; phylum Streptophyta; class Magnoliopsida; order Brassicales; family Brassicaceae; genus Brassica; species Brassica nigra. The sequence continues at coordinate 4,195,972 of CM028247.1, read as the reverse complement.
TTTTTTTCAAAAAATTAACTTAGGAATCACGAAAAATTAGGCTATGATAGATTTGGAAAATATTCTCTTAACAGATTTTGGAGCTATTTATGGAAAATATACATTTCGATACATTCTACGTCGGTAGAATATACATTCTACCATAGTAGATATTGTTAAGATGGTAGATTGTGCAAATCCACTGTCGTAGAAATATATTCTACCATCGTAGAATATTGTAAAGATGGTAGATTGTGCAACACCACCGTCGTAGAAATATAGAACTTTGGTAGATTTTGTAATTTCGACTTAGTAGATATATTTGGAAGTGGTAGTTAATGAAATCTACCATGGGTCAGAGATAAGCTTAATGGAATCTTGTTTATTCTACTGTGGTAGAATTTTAACCATCAGTAGGTTATACCTTCTGCCGGAGATAGATATTAATAAAGTTAACCGAATGTATATTCTACGTGTTCGTAGACAATAGATCATGGTTTCTGGCACGGTAGATCAAAATATGAAATTATGTTTTACTAATATTTAGTCAACCTAAATATTTTTCATATGATGCTCTCTTGTTTATCTACATTTTGTATATTTTTCATATTTTTATGACTTTTAAAATAATTGATATGAATTTTTAAAGTTGGTCAGGGGTACCTAGGTCCAAATCTGACCAAAAAGAGATTTATGCTAAAGGGACAATGTTGTTGTGTTTTCACTCTGTTTTGGCAATTTTTTCTTTTTTTTTTCCACAGATGATCTTCCAACGTAAAATTAATAGGTAATAAATAGATTGTCTCATCTATCTTATAAATTACTTAGAATTTTTTTCAACTTTCGATTTGAGATTTTTATCTCTAATATGCTCCATCGAGATGATGGTACTTTGAACATCAATTTGAAAATATTTGAAAAATAATCAATGAGTTGATTTTGGCTAGATCGATAAAGATCGGTTCAGATTATTTGGATCGGGTTTTGACACATATTAAATTAAATGAATTTCCAACCTTAAACCAATTGTAAATAAATGAATTGTTTCATTTATCTTATATATTATTTAAGATTTCTTCCAGCTTCTGACCGGTGTGAAATTTTGTCTTTAATACTTTACTTTGTTAGTAACCAATCACCCAACCGTTCATAGTTTTTCTAATTGGTATAATGGTTCGGGGGATTGGTTATTACGCTAAGAGAATGTATCTTATATTACGCTAAGACACTTAACTTAAGAAACTTCCAATAAACATGCTCTTAGAACTTAAAAGCTGCCGTAGAAAATTGATATTTTTTCACAACTGACAAGGTTTCTGTTGCCTAACATATTATCAGTATAAAATGGAAATAATAAAATATGTCAACAGTTGACCACTATATAACATATAGTTAAAATGTTGTTCATAATTAAACGAAATATTTTAAAACCTACTATATAATACTTCCTCAGTTTAATAATAGATGGTATTTTATAATAACTTTTTTCATTATAAATGATGCTTTGACATTTTATATTAATTTTAAATTTATTAAAAATTGTTTAACCAATTAAATTATACATATTCATTTATAATTGGTTGCACTGTTCTAATTTATATTTTAAAAAAAAAATTTAAGAGAAAAGTAAAATTTTTAATCCTTGTTTTTTATTCGAAAACATCATGTAAATGACATAGACAGAGTATATATTTTATTTTATTTTCAATTTTTATATCAAGTAAAATAAGATCGTTGAAAAAATTGCTAATTTTTTTTGTCAAAAAAAAAATCGCTAATTATAACCATTAATTATTACTATCTCTTATCGTATTGTTACTTTGATTATTATATATTTCCCTTTTATTTAGATACAAACAAATTTTTCTACTATACAACTGACCAACCTAGTCAACCAAGGTGCATGTACCAAAATTTGATACATATAGATTTTGATATGCCAACATGGTGATTTCACCTTTTGCAAATGGTGGTTTTTCCAGTTAGATAGTAAAATAACTTGATCCTTTAGAGTTAACGCTAGATATGCTATGCTCATTTAAAGGAAGATAAACCATAGTAACATATAAGAAGAGAATCAAGAGTGACAAAAGGATTTCAACGCCTTTATTGGACAAATACGGCTGTCCCATGATATGACTCTGTCCCTCTACAGCTGTCTTGGTAATTCAACTTCTGCAATTTTTATAGCGCTTAAATTTTCTCTCTTTCGAATATAACGTATACTTAAAGGTATATAAAAACAGAAGTGGGAAACGAAACTGCAGAGCTTCCATGGCTCTCTTGTTACTTGCTTCAGTCTTCTTGTAGTCTTCTCATCATCATATTAGGACCTGTCACAGTTAAAAAAAAAATTATCTGAAGAAACAAAGAAGAATATTTTGTAAGTTTACACTGACATCATGATAGTTCAATGAAAATAATTAGTTTAATCTTTGTAGAATAATGTTTATCTCTTTTTTTTTGAAACTTTGATATTTATCTCTTTATTATCTATACTAATAAAGTAGGCTTTTTTATCTCCTTTGGGGAAAAAATGCCATGTGGCATTTTTTTTTTAATAATTAAAATATTTTCTCAATTTAAAATTAATGAATTTTGGTATTAATTGTGAAATAAATTGGGGGTTTTAAACTTTTCTTCATACAGGTCCAAACGTTTATAAGAGTATTTTGAATCTGACCCGGACCCGTAGTTGAACAGATAAATCCGGTGACCCAATATAAATCGGATTTGGGTTTTGTGAAAACCCATAAACACACACAAAAACTCAACTAGAACCCGATACATATTGCAGCACTGGTTGAACCAATAGATAATTTTTATTTTTTACTATTTTTAGTTCAAGTTATGTTTTAAAATTATTTTTTATATTCTAAATTTCTAATCAAAAATTTAAAATTTAAAATTTTATTGCCGTCTTCTTCTTCTTCTACACTATAATTTACGTTTGCAAGAAAGGTGAGTCATGATTGTGCTTGAACCGTACGTCCGTAAAACATACTAAAGGACGATGAGACTTATTATTCCTCTACACTACAATTTACGTTTGCAAGAAAGGTGAGTAAATTATTTTTTTATTTTTTATTTAACTTAGTTTATGACAAATCATTACATTTTTAATTTACAGATCAAAGAGAATAAAATTATATGATCATGTGAATTACAAAACAGAGCTTTGGATTGTTGAAGAAAAAAAACCTCGTGAACTTGATTATAATAAATTAGAGAATGCTCTTGCTGAAGAATATCCCAAAGATGATGAAGTGACAAATTTAGAAAATTTTGTTGGTAAGTTTTAAAATTTAGAGAAAACCAAAATTAGTTGATGTGATCTGGTGTTAGTTTATTTGTGTATTGACAATTTATTACAATGATGTTTTAATTTTGGTTTATTTTGGATTGGAAGTTTAATTTTATGTCTTGATTTTTTTAGATGTCATAACTCTTATGTTACAATTTTTTTAAATAGTCTAAACTATTTCTTAATATTTTGTATGTACACTTAAAATACTAAACTTTAGTTTTTATATATATATTTTTTCAAAGCTAATATATTATTATATAATAAAACTAATTCATTTATTAATCCGCGATTCATCTGCGGTTGATCCAATGATCCAGTGATCCAGTAAATCATCCGATTCAGTGTCCGGATCGGGTTTCAAAACACTGGTTTATAGGATTTATTTGTATTTGATGTTGACGATGGAGAATATAGTCTCTACAATTCTCATTCTTTAACGCAATCGACGTAATCGTTCATATAATCAATCCAGAAATTCCACTCATCCCACTATCTCCTATTGAATGCTTCTTTAGTTCCTGCTTTCTTAGTTTCATTGTATATGTATAGACGGTGTGAGAGTTCGGACGATAATCCCTTTACTTTTCCCAATTCAATCATTGTCGAATTCCCAGTTTCATTGCTCGGAGTTGAAGACAAATCGGTGTAGAGATATTCAGACTAGGCTACAACAATTTTGGCAAGCCTGAAATGTTAAGAAAGGGGTGAGATATTGGGCTTGATATGTTGTTGATTAATGGGAAGGTACACCGGTTTCTTATTTCAGTTTACCAGTTAATGATTGCTTACTTTAAAAGTAGTAGTTTTCTTATGGATCATTTCCTTTCTCAGGTGGTGCTTTTACATGTGTTGATCAACTTTCTCAGATTTAACACCTTCAAACATTTCTTGAAAGAAAATTCAATCTATGACATGAGTATTTAAGATTCCAACTAAATTAACTTTTTTACGACTATCGATTTTTATTCTATTTTTATTAATCGATTAGTAACAACTACTTATGCTATTCTACTTTGAACTAAACAACTTCAAACAAAATAATATACTACGGTCGCAAACCACTATCAAAAGATCAGAAAATATCATTTTTACATATTTTCTTTATTAAGACCATATAATAAATTATAAATTTAAGTAAAAATACAACATACGAATCCGGCGCGTAGCTCCGGAATATCACTAGTTGAGCATAATATATGGTGTTTAGCAAAAAGAATATTGACTTCTGAAGTTTCTACTCGATCTTTCACTTAAATAACAATGGCGCCTTCAATGGTTTTTTTTTTGGCTTGAGAAGTTATATTTAGGTAAATATTATTTATAAATTCTAAAAAGTATTTAATTTATTCGGTGATACCATGCTGGTTTTATACTAAGCTTGCGGTTCATGTCATAGAGTTTTCCTAAGCATATCATTTTTGTTTCAACCACATTGTTATATCGCCACACTAACTGGACTGCGAACTCTATAAAAGACAATAGGTTTTCTTATAGCTTATGTAGTAAGTAGTAACCCTACTCGGACATTCACAAAATAACCTCGCAAACTACAGCTTTGTGATCACCATTAGCAACTTTTTAGTAGCAGTGAGCACACCAACATACAAACTTACTAGTTCTGAATTTAATTTTTTAGGAATAAAAAGTGCCTTTGCTTTGCGAAAACAAGAATCCCACAGTAAGAAAACATTGTTTTTTTTTTTGCTGCAACAATATCTGAAGAAGATCACTGTTAACATCTAAAAAGCGATGTAACCAATTGATATTTTAAAATTTTGGAACTTTTTTTTTGGAAAATGTTAAAAACGAGGTATTTCAAATTGGGTATAGAACGTGAATGCCTTTTTGCTAGGGTGAAATGGAAACACAACTCATGGCCAAGCAGATACTTCTCTCTTACCTGTTTCATTTTATTTCATTTGTTATTTTATTCAAAAGAGTGAATCCTCAATATTTTCCATCACTTGATATGACCATTCAGGAACTTTTTCTTTGTCATCGAAAGTATTATTAATCAATGTGAGATATAAAAATAAAATACCTAAACATAGAATCCATACAATAAACGACTAATTTTTATACATATATTTATATCTTTTAGCAATACATATTCACATTTATACCCTTAACAACCTACAATCTCCTTTCAAAACTATAACAACAAAAGAAACTACTATGCATATATTTGTCCCAAAAAGTAAACTAAAATTCAGTTTTAAAAACGACAAAAGAAACTGAAATATATCATTTATGAAACTCAGCTAGATGTTTCTCTTAAGTCTTAACGAATGATAACCTTCAATATGATATCATCTGAAGTAAATATTTGAAAAATACAATTTCATATAGCCACGAGACGTTTTTCTTTTCTTGGATGATATTAATCAAACTAAAGATCTACTTCTACGAGATTTATACAATTATCGATCTCACCTATTCACGATTTTAGTTTTGATTCACATTCAAATAAATCAATGCAAGTTTCGGGCCTCTTAAAGCCCATTACTATAGAGTTGGCCCGTATTTCTATTAGGATAAGAAGCTAAATAAAACACTTGTCGGGCCTCAATGTCTGTCTGCGTAAGGTTTTTGTGGTATGGAAAATGTATGTGATCAGCTTTGTCAATTGTCAGTCACTGAACGCAAATAAAAAACTTCAATAAATGTTAATACATTTTTTTTGTCAATAACTTTCCACCGTTATATTCTGACTGAGAGCTTATTTTTTAAAGAAGGAGAAATGATTTAGAGAAGGGAAGAAAGAGCGCAATCAGCGGCATGAATATGTTTCCCCAAAAGTAAAAAAGACTCAACACTTTGATGTTTTTTTCTTTGCATGCTTTACTTTCTCATCATTTTCATCTCACTAAAATGTCAAAACTAAACTTACAAAACTGTAAGGTACAGCAAAGTCCTTGAATTTCACAACGATTAGATAAATCTTCATTGCAGTTTACATATCAATTAATCAAGAGACAAGAGTGTGCAACTCCAACTTGTTTTTTTTTTCTCATCATGTTTCCAAATTGCAAGTTCAATATGGCATCCCTAAACTTGATAAATAATTAAAACCAAATTAAAGTATGATCTAAATGTTCGCTTTTACTTTTCATAGGATCTGAAAGTCATTGACACACACACACCAAACCAACCAAGCTAAAATATAATATTTAATACATGCATCATTATTTACTTATGACCCTACATTTACAATTTTACATGCCTTTCCTTGCGCATTCAACTGAAGAACATTTTTTTCCAATAGACAAAAACAAAGAAACATGAACTCCAAATCCCTTACTTGTTGTGTTTTGTTCTTGCTATATACCAGTGTACTTTCTTCTACATCGCCATCCTCTCCCATCCACATCAACTCCACAACATCAACCCTCAATGTCACTTTACCACACTCCTTATCTCAATCCCTTGAGGATCTCGCCCTCAAGACGTTAACAAACCAACATCATACCGGTTCTTTATACCGTGCTGTCTTACCTAAAAATCTATCAGGAATCGAAGTCTCCATCGTCCGTCTCACCGGGAAGAGCCTTTGGAACGCCGGGGCAAGATTCAGCAACGTGCTTATTCCGGCAAGGTCAGTTTCGGTTCCTCCTGCAAGGAGAGTCGCTATTGTGTACCAAAATTTAGGGAACTGGTCTAACCATTGGTATACTGTACCCGGTTACCGGTTAATCACTTCTGTCTTAGGTTTTAGAGTTTTGGACGTGTCGGATCAAGACAACGTCAAAGAGATCAGTCTAAAAATGAAGAATCCTGTACAGATCTTGTTTAGGGATCTATCGGATGAGAAAATGTTGTCTAGAGTAAGTTGCGTGAGTTTCAAGGCACAACACGAAGACAAGGAAGCTGCTGGCATAAGCAGAATGATTCTCCCGGGCGTGTGTTACGGTTCCAGCCATGGAGATTACTCGGTGATCGAACCTTTAGAGAAGGATAAGAAGAAGAAGAAGGTAGCGTCGTGGCGGACCTGGTGGTGGTTGTTGATGGTGGGATTAGTATTAGGGTTTGGTTTGTTATGGTTCATAGGGTTTGTATGTACAATGTGGCTAAGGATTTTAAGAACGAAGAAGATTCAAGTGATGATGGAGAGAGAAGCTAACGATGGTGAAGTGTTTGAGAGAAGATGGGTTGGTGGAAGTAAAATGCCATCTGCAACTGTAACCAGAACCTTACCAGAGTCTGAATCCGGATTCGAAAATTGTTCTCATGGATAAAATAAACGTTTGGGTCTTATAAAAATATGTAACAAAAAACTTACTAAAATTCAAAAAACCAGAACAATCTTCTTTGTTGAGGATCCTATCTTTGTTCCTCAGTTTCATGCCGTATTCTTTTATCTTGCTTGCTAGAAACTTCTTCATTCCATCTAGAATATGTAGCATAGTCGCTTTTGCCTCCAAGAACTGTAAATTGACATCCTATAATCTCCATTTTAATGTTGGCCTTGAAATCGAACATAAGCTCGCTGAATGTTGCTTCTACTTCAGGTTCATTGCCTTTGTTTAGGATCAAAGAACCTCCAAATGTAAAGAGATGATCTTTCACAAGTACAGGTATGTGTGACTGTCTCGATTCATCTCTCACAACACTTCCATCGCATTTGTGCCGTATGCAACAAGCTACACGAGCAATACCCCCAGAGTCATCGTCATAGACAGCTGAGCGAGCAAGAAGCCTAATGCAAGCCTTATATCTCAAGATTCCAGGAAAGGGTCTTTGAACCATTGCTTCTTCAACGGGCAAGATTGCGTAGTTGCTAGGTGATGTACATATGAGCTCTCTTGCTTCTCTGTTGAGTTTCAAGCAGTTTGCAAAATTGAGACAGATGTTGGGGTTGTGAAACGAACCATGTATTCTCTCAAGAGACTCACACTCTTGTGCATTTAGCTCTGAAACAGATTCTGGAAGCTGTGGAAGTGATGTAACCTTTCTGCACTCTCCAATATCAAGCTTATGAAGTTGAGAGATATGTTTGATGCAATCTGGAATGGTTTTGATATCTTCATTATGACTCAAATCCAATGAAACTGGAGTAGTATATGCCTTCCTCGGTAGACATTTTGGTAACATTTCTTCAACATTATTAGCCCTTAACGTCAGCCCTTTCTTGACCCCAGAGACCCAACTAAGTATTGCAGTAAACGGGATACCATCCACACTGTCTGAAAAATCCACTTCTTCAAGATTCTCGAGCTTTGAAATGTTCACAGAGATATTGATCAGTTTCGAGCATTGCATCAAACGGAGTCTCTGCAGCATAGAGAGACTCTCTATCCGTGGAGGAACTTCTTTTATCCCCGTGTAGCTTAGTTCAAGCTCCTCGATGCAGTCAGGGACATGTGGGAATCCACTGAGGCTTTGGCAGCCACGTGCTGACAAGTTCCTAAGGTTTGTGGCACCTGAGAGATGAGGGATCTTTTTTAGCTTTCTGGAGAAACTCAAATCCATCACTCTGAGGCTCCTAAGTGGCTGAATTCAGTGACAAATAAGGCCACATGTCAGTTTAGTATATTATGAGAACTTCAAAGAAAATATTTTAGCAGAGTTTCTGGAGAAACTTACTATCATTCCTTCCCAGAGTTTTTCAGGCTTGCTAGATGTCATTCTGAGTTCCACAAGAAACTCTGGAGAGAATTTGGAAGGTAAAGATCTCAAAGGAAACGAGCCCCAATGTAGCAGTCTAAGTTTGTGGGGTAAATAGTTTAGACCATGTGGCAGATTTAGTCTGGATCTACCATTCCATTTCTTGTATATCTCCAAGAACTGAAGATTATACATTCCTCGAAAGGCTTTCTTACCTATGGATAACTCTCTGTCATTTTCGATACATCGAATGACATGCCTAAGACAGTTCCTGTACCCTGAAAAAATATCCACAGAGTGAGAGACTATACCATTAAGTCTTAGATGTAAAGATAAGAGTAAATAAGTGCTTACTGAGTTACAGGCAAGTACATCCCGAATCTCCTCAGCATCAATCAAGAACTGGCGTTTTCCCGGATCGTGAACAGACTGTTGACAGACGATCTCTCTACCCATTTTTTTGTAGCAGAGAGTGCATATGAATGCGTCCCCGATGAGTATCTACGAGAGATTTATCAGCTAAGGTTTTAAGTCCGAGGTTAACGTCCAAGTTACTATTCTCAAGCAACGTCTTCACATCCTCGACGTTCTTACCATTGAACAAACAAGCAATGTGAAGAAATATGGATTTATCTTTACTATGCAAGACATCATAGCTGAATCTCAAAGTCTTCTCAATTTTACCATCAAGACTTGTGTTAAGTCTAGGCATTGCATATTCCCACTCTTCCCTAGAAAACCCTCTCAAGTACGAGCCCAAAACGGTTAAACCCAAAGGAAGATAGCCAGCCAGATGAGTAACTTGTAACGCAAGCTCCCTGGTACCAACACAAGGATGCTTTTGCTCAAAAGCAGATTGACAGAAGATCTCAAGAGCTTCTGTTGGAGACGGAAGCTCCACCTTGTATACAAGGTCGATACCATGTGCTTTCAGAAGCTGTCTATCTTGTGTGGTCACTATGATCCTACTTCCAGAACCAAACCATAGAGGTTCTTTCGCCAAGGCAATGAGTTGCTCAAGTTCATCTACATCATCAAGAACAACAAAGACTCTCTTGTCTTTCAACCTTTCTCTTACTACACCTAAATGAGATATCTTAACATCTTTATGGTTGATAAGCATAGATAAAAACTCTTCTTGGAGATCCAACTTCGAACCGTAGTCGTCAAGGTTAATTCTCCGATACGTTTCCTTAATGTTCTCCATGAATGCAGTATGCTGGAAGGTAGGAGAGAGTCGAGTGTATAGAGCTCTTGCGATGGTTGTCTTCCCGATTCCCGCAGGACCCCAAACACCTACCATCCTCACTTCACTAGACTCTAGAGATAACAATGGCTTCAGATTTTCGATATGAGCTTCTACTCCAACTAGATCATCAAAGTCCCTTGAAGGTGTAACGTTTAAAGCATTTGAGATATCCAATGCAACTTTCTCAATCATGTCCGCTTCATTGTTCCTGGTAAAATATCAAACCCAAAATAGTATTAACCGAACCTGTCATTTAATACTAAACCCGAAATATTATTAACTTAACCATTAACCAATGCAAAATGAGTTTGAACCCAAAACATATATTTTAAAAAAAATTTAAACGTTTGTTGTCAAAAAAAAAAAAATTTAAACGTTTTAAACTGATTAACTAGAGGCGAGAATCCACTCCGGCTAGATTCGCGACGTGAGTGAGAGCACGTGTCCACCTCTGCCTCGGTTCTTCCGATTTCCCCACACAAGTTTCTTCAAAGATGTTTCCGAAATCGCCGGCCTGCTTTCTGACGTCAGATGGATCAACTTCATAGAAAACCGGTATCACTGTTTGGCCGATCTCTTCTTTACATCTCATGATTTGAATTAATTCGTTCAAACACCACGTCGAAGATGCGTAGTTCTTCGAGAGCAAGATGACTGCGATCCTTGATCCTTGATCCTCAGGGCCGATGGCTTCGCTCCTCTTGATCTCATGATCGATGAAACTGGTGATTCCTTTCCTTTGCAACTCCTTGAGGAAGTGACTTAGAAAGTTTTTGCGGAGATCTTCACCGCAGAAGCTCGGGAAGACGTTGAATCTCCAATTTCGAGACGAAGACGAAGAAGACTCCATGAAATAAAATTATCATTTGCTTCCCAATACTTCTTATTTTAATCAGTCACCCTGTTTGAAAAGTCAGCCATGACCAAGTTTAAGTCCATTAAGATTGTTATCGTTGGGCCCATAACGAATCACAAAGAAATAGAGGCCTTTTAATAAAGAAGCTTATTTAAACGTTTCCACTAAACGAAAAAGATTACAAGTAAAAAAAGAAACATTACTACTAAGTACTAACAAAGAATCAATCAAAGCTAAAATCACTAGTGACTCTAGCTTCTACAAGATTGTACGTCAAATTTTGTCGTTCGTTAAAGTTCTACGCGTTTTACTTTATCGCCTCTTGATTGATATTTTCTTGTTTTAATCAAATTGTCGATTCAGCTGAGCTGTTGATAGCTTGATGAAAATATAAATGTATGTTGGACATAAATGGTAAACACGAGAGAATTGATAGAACAAAGAACATAGGAAATATAGACCAAACATAATAAGTTTATTTTATCTTTTTTTTATCACAATTATTGTGAAATATTTCTCTTTAAGCTTTGTTTATTTTTCATAAAATGAAGGTTGTGATAGTTCCATTCTGTTCAATGTAAATATTATTTTAAAATAATAGTATAATGAAATTTTACACTGAGAAACTACACAAAAATCAATTTTATTTGTCCACGTCTATAAGAAGATAAGGTGGTTTTACAAAATATTATTATAGGCATGTCTGATGTCGCTGTGTCTTTTTTTTTTGTTTCTTTCAAATTTTAAGAAATGATAGAGAGTCGAGGGACGCATAATTACAAATGAATTATCCCTTATCAGATAAACCATCTTATTCAATCAATTTCTAATCCTAAAATCAAACTTCAACGTGAAACTAAACCAGTCAGATTATGAATCCAGTGTATTGAGATACTTTAAGGGAAGTTTTTGGCTATATGCTAACTTGATTTTTTGCATCTTCATTGCATGAACCCTTTTCAAGGTGATTAGAGAGATTAAGCCTAATTAGTTCAAAAAAAGAAGAAGATCACTAGAGAGATCAATGATTACAAAAAACAATACGAATATATAGGAGGATCAATAAGGTCGTAGAGGGACGTCATTGACGCATTAAGAGCACCATTATCCCAGCACCTCATCTGGAGTGCTTTTATATATATATATATAAATTTTTTTCGATTAAAAGAATCAATCGAAAACGCACGTCACATGGAGCCGCGAATCGGTCAAAGACTGAAAAATACGGCGCTTAATTTGGACTCAGAAGCTGCGACGCTTGTTGCTTTTGTGGGACCACAGTTGATAGGCACCCCTAAACAACTGAGATAATGGTGTTCTAAAGATGTCACAGGTCGGCATAACGAGACAGCAACAACTTGATAATAATTTAATTTGCATGTTTCAATATAATTATAGAAGAAGAAAGTAGATCAATCTCACCTCTATAAGTTTAGGTACAATCATTTCTGGATTGTGAATGCAGAGTCGGACATGATTGAGTTCAAAATGTAAACATAAAATGCAGATTAAAATCGATGAGGAAAGGTAAAAAAAGTTTGGTTATTCAGGATATGTTGTAGATGCATACAACTCAACACATGTCGTTCTTTTATGCTGAGTAGTTCCTGATTGTGCTTTAAAAATAAACTGAACTATAATCGTGCTTACAAAAGTTGGTTATATTTATAAAGTTCGATAACATATTATTGATGGTCGTGGTCTATTTTTGATTACTTGGTTTGTGCGGACTTCTTCATTTGATTTGTTTATTTTATTTGTACACGACCTTTTCGTTTAATGATTGTTTCTATGTGCTCGTATGCATGTAATATATCTGCTGAAATGATCGAAAAGCTTACAAAACTGTTGACATAAGACGTCGTTTAAAGTAAAACTATAAAATAATTGATTAGTAATAAACGAGATATTCAATTAACTTATTCCCTCCAGATCTGAACATGTAGTTAATTCGGTTAATCATGATCGCATGTATCCACCCATCCCCAGACCTATCATCACAACCAGTGGCGGAACTAGGGTGTTGGCAGGTGGGTCAATTGACCCAAGTGGATTTTTTATAAAAAAAAAATATTACTTGTATAATTCTTTAAAAACTAGGTAAATCTTGTAATTTTTAGCTAAATGACCCCTATAATATATTCAAATTTTGAAATTGATCCCTCTAAAAGTTTTCCCTACCTCCGCCACTGATCACAACCAGCTGTCCTCGCATCTTCATCTTCAGCTTTCTTCATGATATATGCATCCTCTCAATTTTTGTCAAGTAGACTAGGTGATTCTCCCGTACTCATGCATGGATATAAATGTTTTAAAATAAATATATAATTTATAATTTACAAATATAATATATATCAATATATTATATTTTGAAATAGACATGTGATTTTCTATATGTAATATCTAGTCGCTTTAATTTTCTTTTCCTTTGCTAAATAGTCGGTTTAGTTATTACTTGATTATATTAGATTGCATATGCTTCTTTAAATTTAACCATAATTTTTTGTTTCTTTAAATATATTAATACGTGGATAATTGTTTTTATTTTACATTTAGGTTGGTTTTTCTCTTACATATTTAAATATACTTTAGTGAAATTTTGTATAACAAAATTATTTTGAGAATCAAATAGACAAAATAAAATGAAGTGTGGATTGACTAAAAATTACATAAAATAATAAAAAGATAATATTTTGATTCTCATGCATAAAATTTTACAATAAAAATAAATTGTTAAAATTAGTTAATATGCTTAAGGTATCCATAATGTATATGCATGAGATTCAAAATAACAATATGTTTTGAGATATTGATATATATAATTTAGTGATATTTTGTATAACATAATATGTTTTGATGTATCCAGATTATTTATAATTATAAAATTAATAAAATATTACTACCAATAATATGTTTTATTTTATTATTTTTAATATAAAGATTTTTTGTTAACTTCCTTTTCTACGAAATCACATTATATATAAATAATATTAAAATTCGTTCTTAAAATTGTAAATGTTTCCTTTTTGGAAATCTATGTTATTGGAAAAAATAAAAAAGAAATTAAATAAAAATCTAATTAACAGAAGCTACCAAATAAAAAGGAAAATAAAATTCAATAATAACAATTAAATATAATATTCTAAATTCATTAAGGGTATCTCCGTAATCAACCATCATGAGAATTAACGTGAGCACGACACATAAGAAACTGACTTCTCAAATAATATTATAGAGATATTTAATTTCGGTTTATTAAATCAGCCAATCAGATTAAGAAAAAAACTTAACCACAAAAATGACTTTTAATATTTATATGACTTTTAATGTTACATATTCTTCTTTTGGTGTAAATTTACATATTTGTCTTGTTTCTAAAACTTATATTTTGCGTATTTTATGCATAATTTAAGAATATATTAAATGTAATTATAAACGCATCTTTATGATTACTTATTTTGATAATTTTGACCAATAAATTTTTTAATAGTTGCAACTAAAATGTAAAAGTGTACCATTTACTAAACTAAACTTATAAAATTATATAAAATATAAAATTTATATTTTAAATAAATAATTTTTTTTATAAAACGGAGGAGGTACGTGACAAAGTCAATATCCAATTATTTTATGAAGAAATAGATATTAATGTTTCGTTGTTTCTGACGCAAGTTTTACACTTGACGTTTCATGACGTTGTTTTGATGATTAAACGACTTAATTGGATATTATAGAAATTTTGTATTGAAGATTTTAGTAAAAGAAGGAAATGTTAAATGGACAAAAGAAAAAAAAAAATTTAACATGATTACTTGGAAAATGGAAAATAAATGGTATAAGGGAAAATTATCTAAAAAGGGAAATGATAAAATTATTTAACAAAAACTTTTTTGGTAATATTATTAATCATAGTCAATTATATACTGAGAACCCACAATTTAAATACCATTTGGGCATGCCGCTTTTGAATCTTTGTACCTTTTCAACATACGGTACTGCCCATTTTTTCTGACTTGTGGTCTTTAAATATCTCTTTCCTTTTTTCCTAATCTGAATACTTCAGATTCTTTTTTTTCTGTCGAGAATACTTCAGATTCTTCCTTAGGTTCGAAAAAGGGTTGTGTTTTTTTGCTTTCTGGTTTCTTGATAATATATTGTCTGTTAAATTACATATAATCCTAGCTTATAGGCTCCTAATCGTTGATCTTTTTTCCCCGGGAAATGGTGTCTTTTAAATAATATATGGACTTTTTAATGATTTTCAAAGATCTTAAGTTTTAAATCTCAACCTCACGTCTTTCTTAATCGCGTTTTTACCTTTATCCTCTTTGTCTTTTGCACATTAGAGTTTTTGTTTTGTTTTGTTTTCGCGTGTGTTGCAGCTTTATCCGTGTAAAAAAAGGACATAGCAGTTGAAGTGTTGGTTGGGTTTTAGGTTTTCAATCCCACGAGAAAACTTAGGGTTTCTTGTTGATCACGAGAAAGTTTTCTTCTTCTTCTTGTGACTTCTTCGCCCAAAAATTTTCGTGGATTTAAAAACGGGAGAAAGCAGAGGGGAGAAAAAAAAAAGTCTCTCTCTCTCTCTCTTTTGTTGCTTATTACAATGGAACCATCTGGAGTCAGCGATGAGAAGAGACCCACCGTTGACTTGGTCAAGGATAAAAATGGAACCGGTCAGGTTCTTCTTCAGAATCCTAATGGCGCTTCTGTAAAGGTGATAGATCTTTATTCTTCTCCAATGTTTACTTATCTAAGATTCTGTATTTAATTGTGTTTAGTAATCCAAAGGTTTGTTTTAAAATCAAACTTGTGTATTTGGGTTTTAAGGATCAGAAAGAGTTAAAAGCTTGTCACACTGCTCTGTTTTCTCTTTGTGATATGTGCTATAATTCTTGAGGGTTTATAAATAGCTCCAAGCTCTCTTGACAAGAAAAACCTGATAGCTTGAGATCTAATATTATATTTTTGGTTCGTGGAGTCTGTTGGTTTAGTGATTCCTGCATCAACATCCACATACATTTTTATTATTTTATAGGGCTGATGTTTTTTTCATTGGATGATGCTTTATTCAGATAAGTTTACATGGAGGACAAGTTCTTTCTTGGAAAACTGACAAGGGTGATGAGTTGTTATTCACCAGCGCCAAGGTAAACATCTCGGTTTTTTTAACACTTAAGCAAGTTTCTTTATAGAGTTTGGTGAACATATCATGGCTCTTGCTCCAGGCTAACTCGAAGCCTCCCCATCCGGTACGCGGAGGAATCCCTATATGCTTTCCTCAGGTAGAAGTCTAGTATGTAATCTTTGGACGAGTAATTTGATCACCTTTCTTGATATTATTCTTTTCTTTTATAAAAGTTTGGCACTCGAGGGTCGCTTGAGCAACACGGTTTTGCAAGAAACAAGATGTGGCTTGTTGAAGAGAATCCACCTGATTTACCTTCATTCGAGTCAACTGGTAAAGCCTATGTCGATTTGGTACTTAAACCGTCTGACGAAGACACAACAAGGATCTGGCCTCATAGGTTGAATTCTTTTGTGATTCCTCTGATATTATCCTCTGTTTTTCTTCATCATAAATTGCTTAGAATCACCAATATTCTAAAATTCAATCTAAAACGGCGGCAAATCAGTTATAAATGAATTTTTTTTTTTTTTTTAAGTTGGTTAAGACGTGCCTAAGCACCCCTATACTCTAATTCCTTATCATACCTCTAATTACTTCCTAACTATTTCTCGAACATTGATAATCATTGTTGTTCTTGTTTCAGCTTTGAGTTTCACTTGAGAGTTTCATTGGCACTAGATGGGAACCTAACGCTGATATCTCGAGTCAGAAACATCAACTCAAAGCCTTTTAGCTTCTCCGTTGCTTACCACACTTACTTCGCCATCTCCGATATCAGGTGAAACATCAACTTTAGCTTCTCTAGCTAGTCTCTACGAGATCACACTTAATTAATGCTTCTTTCTTTATTTCGTTTTGGCTCTTTTATCAGTGAAGTTAGAGTTGAAGGACTGGAAACTCTAGACTATCTTGATAACTTGTTTGATAAAGAGCGGTTTACAGAGCAAGGCGATGCACTAACATTTGAATCCGAGATCGATAGAGTGTACTTAAACTCTAAAGACGTGGTTGCCGTTTTCGACCATGAGAAAAAACGTACATTCCTCATCAAGAAAGAAGGTCTACCAGATGTTGGTAAGATCCAAAATACCTAACCGTTAAACCGTGAATTCGGTTTATGACAGAATCATATTATCGGTTTTGTTGCAGTGGTGTGGAATCCATGGGACAAGAAAGCTAAAGCGTTGACGGATTTGGGAGATGAAGAGTATAAACATATGTTGTGTGTTGATGGAGCAGCTATTGAGAAACCAATCAACTTGAAACCGGGAGAAGAATGGACCGGGAAATTAAATCTCTCGCTTGTCCTCTCCACCTGAAAACCGGTACCGGTTATCTTTAACCGATTGACTCTTCCATTATATGTTTTGGTTTATTGTTTTTTACAGTATAGTCTATAGAAGAGTATCACAGTGTGTGTGTGTGTGATTATTCAGTATCAAATCCTGAATATTAAAAGGAAACCTAAGATTTGAAAATGTCACCCGTTTTTTGGCAGTGACAAGATCCTGGTTTTGTGCGAGATTTAACTTGTGTATGAAGATACTATATGAATTTGTGTATCGGTTCATTATTATTTAAAGCTTTCTTGTTCTCATGATTAACAGTACTTGAATAAATAGTTTCTAAAACCATAAAGTATTCTTATTGGGTTGTTGAGTGAGTTTATACTCTCTGGATTGCCTCACAATGCTGGAGACAAAAGGAAAAGCACTAAACTGAGCAAAGATGGGTATGAAATCATCACAATAATCATGAAAGATTTGAAATTATTGGTCTATTATGATGCACCATAAATTCTAAATACACCGAAGGGAAACTAAAACTACTTGATGCCAAGAAGAAAAGGATAAAAAATTTAAAAGTAGCTTCATTATCATGACAAGTAAATACAAACAAAAACGTATAGTAATCGTTTGAGATTCATGTATTTTGGTAGTTAGATACTAGTATGTTTTCTTGACTAGATTAACATCACTAGTTATTCTTTCTCTATCTCCTTTAGGTAAAGCATTGACCACATTAATGTCATGTCTTATCTAATTTGGTTTATGTATATATCAGTTCATAAAACTCAACCGGTTTGACAATATCGGTTTACATATATATAAACTCAAACTATATTGGGAGCTAATCAAAACTTATACAATAAATATTCGATCAAACAATCAAATTTTTCTATAACCATAGTATAGCTGGCATAATTAAAATTCTGAGGTAGACGACGAAGAAAGCAAATGGTCCCCGGTTCGGTATTTAATAACCGGTACGTACGGTAATCACAGACTCACCGGTCACCCAACCTGTAACTTAACAAAATAAGAAGTCACATCAATATCTTCCCTCGTCATCTTCATTACTTTAATTGCCTAATAACTTATCCGTTTCTGAACAAGCTCTTAACTTCAGTGCTTCAATGGTGCTTCTTAAGTTCGTGTTCTTCAAGTTACAGACGTGATCGAGATTCTCGAGAAGAAACGGCGTGCGTGACTAGAAAATAATTTAAAAAAAAAAACATAACTATATCCGTTTCAGATCTGGAGGTATCAATTTCTTTTTTAATAATTTAATCCCGTAATAGAGTTAAGGTCCTACTTTTTCTTGACACTGTTGTTGATTCCCAGAAATTCTAAGGTTTCGATTTCGAAGAGTTTAAATTAAAAAGCTTTCGAATGTACAACAAAGACAAAACATGACACTTTCATTTCGTTATTACCGAAGCTACAACTCTTCTGTTTCCCACTCTTGTTTACATTGAACTTTTTTTTGTTTCTTTTTGATCCCCAGTCTTCTAGAAATCTTCTTTTTGTACCCTTTATTTTAAATTAAGATAAATCATCCAAACTTTCTCCATTTATACTCCCATCTTCATCTTCTTCACAAAGAAACAGTTCTTTTTTTTGTTAACAGCAATGAAAGCTTGGAGGGTTTCTCTATGGATTCTCACTCTGTATCTGATCATCCACGGAACAAACGCAGAGCCAGTACAAGACAAACGCGCATTACTCGAGTTTCTAACCATCACGCGACCCGCACGCTCACTCAACTGGAACGAGACCACTCCCCTCTGCAAAAACTGGACGGGAGTCACTTGCAACCACAACGAATCTCGAATCATAGCCCTTAGATTACCAGCGATCGGACTCAACGGCCAGATTCCACCCAACACCATAAGCAGACTCTCTGCTCTCAGAGTCCTAAGCCTCAGATCCAACAGACTCTCAGGCCCATTCCCGATGGGCTTCTCCGAGCTCAAAGACTTGGCCTTTCTCTACCTCGAGGACAACGACTTCTCCGGCCCGTTGCCTATGGACTTCTCCGTCTGGAAGAAACTCGTCAGCGTGAATCTCTCGAATAATAAATTCAACGGAACGGTTCCTGTTTCTCTCTCTGGTCTGAAACGATTACAGTCGCTGAATCTCGCTAACAACTCGCTTTCCGGTGTGGTTCCCGATGATCTGAGTGCGCTCTCTACTCTGAAAGATATTGATTTGTCTAACAATAATCTCCACGGCCCATTGCCGAGCTGGCTACTGAGGTTCCCGCCGTCTTCTTACCAAGGCATTGGTGGTGACGTCACTCACTTTCAACCTCCGCCTCCTGAACCGACTCGAGAGAAGCCTAAACCAAGCTTCTTGGGACTCACCGAGACGGTCTTCCTCCTCATCGTTATCTCTGTCTCAGTTGTACTACTTGCTGTTTCAGCGTTTGCGTTTGCTCTTTGTTACTTGAGGAGGAAGTTAGGGATTGTTAAGGATGATCATAAGCTGCAGATGAAAGGCGGTATGTCTCCGGAGAAGTTTGATTCGAGGATGGAGGAGGCTAACAATAGGTTGTCTTTCTTTGAAGGATGCAGCTACTCGTTCGATCTCGAGGATCTGTTGAGAGCTTCTGCCGAGATTCTTGGTAAAGGCACGTTTGGGACGACGTATAAAGCGGTTCTCGAGGATGCGACTTCCGTCGCTGTGAAACGGCTCAAGGACGTTGCGGCTGGGAAACGCGATTTCGAGCAGCAGATGGAGGTCATTGGAGGTATTAAGCACGAGAACGTTGTGGAGCTTAAGGCTTACTATTACTCCAAAGACGAGAAGCTAATGGTTTATGACTATTTCAGCAACGGAAGTGTCGCTTCTTTGCTTCACGGTAAGTTTTAGCTCTATAGACTCTTTTCCGGTTTAATTTTTGTAACCGGTTTAGGTGTTGGATTGTGCAGGTAACCGAGGAGAGAACCGGGTTCCTTTGGACTGGGAAACGAGAATGAAGATCGCTATTGGTGCAGCTAAAGGGATCGCTCGAATCCACAAAGAGAACAATGGAAAGCTCGTACATGGCAACATCAAGTCGTCGAACATATTCTTGAACTCAGAGCGTAACGGCTGCGTGTCTGATCTTGGTTTAACGGCTGTAATGAGCTCCTTGGCTCCACCAATCTCTAGGCAAGCTGGTTACCGTGCGCCGGAAGTAACAGACACAAGGAAGTCTTCTCAGCTGTCAGATGTTTACAGCTTCGGCGTCGTATTGCTCGAACTACTCACTGGAAAATCGCCTATTCACACTACCGCAGGTAATGGTTACAAAACAAGAAGGAAAAAAAAACATACTATATATCTTTGGTTTAATGATTTTTATCTTCGATCAGGAGATGAGATTATACATTTGGTTCGGTGGGTACATTCGGTAGTGAGAGAGGAATGGACTGCAGAGGTTTTCGACGTGGAGCTTCTAAGGTATACAAACATAGAGGAAGAGATGGTTGAGATGTTGCAGATTGCTATGTCATGTGTTGTCAAAGCACCTGACCAGAGACCTAAGATGTCTGATTTGGTTAGGCTTTTGGAGAGTGTCGGAAACCGACGAGCCAGTCTTGAGACTAAAACAGGGAAGGGAGCCTCCGAGACTTCCACGCCGAGTGACACTGTTGATTTATAGTTAATATATGAAGTTTGTATACTCTCTTCTGTTCATCCTCTCTTCTTCCGTTAGAAGCGGTTTAATCAAAACACATTTCTGGTTAGAGATTCTTGGCTTTGCAAAATTCAGTATGGAATAGATTTGGAATGAGGGAAATGGAAAAAGAAATATCTCAACTCAAATTTTATAGATCAAAAATGCATAAACTCCTAGCGGGTCACAGATTCACAGATTAAATTGTTTGCATAATGGACTTCATAGCCCAAATAAAGCCCATTAGATATTCATAATTTTGGGCCGTGAGTGAAGGTTGTTATGGACAATTTCTCTGTATGATGGTCACTTGAATGGGTTTGGAATTGGAGTAATTATTCTGAAAAAGAAAAGTCAAGCAACTGATTATTTGTATCTCTCGTATATATATATACACACTACTTGACTGAGATAACATTTTCTAAGTCACACAAAATAATTGACACATTGATTCGTCGTGATTGTGTGTTTGGAGGAGGAACAGGTAGGTGGAAGAGGTTACAATAGGAAGGAGACGAATAAGGCAAAGTTTACAACCGTGAATATGATTTGTCTAATTCTTAGAAAACGACGTGTCTTTTGCTCGTATACCGCAATAGGGCTTCCTTCTTCTCCTTTTCAACTTGCGAAATTAGAAACCTAAAAGGCAAAAATACTAAAGAAATCACAAATATATAAATAAGTCAATTTTATATAAATCCTCACGTCCCCACGAAATCGTTTGCATAACATGTCTTTTGTTTACTCCTCCGCTGTTACACATGTCGGCTTGTTTTGGACAATGGTGAAAGTTAATTAGACGATCTAGTATAATCTCAGTCAAGTAAAAATTGTTTGAACAAACATATAACTTGTGCTTACCAATGCAACATGCAACATACACCGACTCTAGGAATCTTCTTCCGGCGAAGGTGATGGAGTCGACGGAGACTCCTAGTGATTCTTCACCTCAGATTGCTCCGGTGATACAGAGGTCTTACGCTACGGTGACGAAACAGCAGAAAGGATTGAAAAGCTACGATTTGGAAATTTCAGTGTTGGAAGGGAAGCAATTGGTAAATGTTCCGATGGAGGTTGTTGAAAAGGCAAATCCCCTCTGGGATGATTTTGTGATAGCGCGATTTCTGGAGAAGGCTCCACACGTTGCAAAGGTGCACATGATCCTTAATAAGATCTGAATGTTTGGTGAAAAGCTGATGAAGATTGATGTTTATGAAGTTGATGAGGTTACGATGCGAATCAGGGTTCCTAGTGAAGTAATAAGGGGGAAGATCATAAGGCGAGGGGTATGGAATATTGCAGGGATTCCTATGGTGGTCTCTAAGTGGTCTCCGGTGGTTGACAAAACAGAGGGACAGCTTACACCCATATGGGTTCAATTGAGCAATGTCCCGATGAGTATGTACTCATGGGAGGGGTTGAGTTTCATATCAAGCGCAGCAGGCAAACCAGATAGGCTACACCCGGAGACGATAGCTTGTTCAAACTTTGAGGTTGCAAAGGTGTGTGTCAAAGCAAACTTATCAAAGCCGCTTCCTGAGAAAATGAACTTTAGAATAGGTGAAGAGGAAGTGATGGTTGAGTTTGCTTACCAAGGGCTACCTACGAAATGCAGAAACTGTGGGAAATGGGGACATTCGGATATAATTTGTCGTATGGAGAAGAAAGAGGAAGGAGAAATACAAGAGATTGAGGGATCAGGAGGAAAAAATGGCCAGGAAAAAAATGTTGTAGAGGATAGAGATGATAACAAAGAGGAGCCGGAGGTGGAAAAAATTTTGGAGGTAGAGCAGGAAACAGAAAAGGTGAGGGATTTGGAAGAGAGCAGAGATTTGGAGGTAGAGGAGGGCATTAATGTAGAAGTTAATAAAACAGAGAAAAGTAACTTGCAAGAAGGAAGTGGATATGGGAAAATGGATGAGAGCTGGAAGCAGGTTGCAGAGAAAACTATTAAAAGCCCTTGGAAGTCACCTAAAGAATTACAATTTGGCCAGGTAACAATAACTCCATCGAGGTATGCTGCTTTGCATAATTTGGAGGATAGTAAAGAGGATAATACCGTTCAGGAAGAAGAGCCCGAATTAAGAGAAGATCAAAGAGTGGAGGAAATGAATACAAAGAAATCCAAGGTAGTGGAATCTGAAGGTGGGAGACAGATATTACCAAGGAATTCAAAAACATTTCATCGGGTCCTCTCTGAATCTGGTGCGACAAGAAATGAGTTTGGTGTTACAACAAGGGGTTCTAAGAAACATCACTGATGGCGTGTTTCTTCTGGAATATAAGGGGACTCAACAAATCAGTAAAGCAAGAGGTGATTCGTAACTGGATTAGAAACAATAATATGCAGTTTGGGTGTTTGATAGAAACAAAAGTTAAGGAAGGAAAGGCAGATAGGATAGTGAATGCTATCTTTGAGAACTGGGATAGTATGACAAACTATGAGCATCATAATTTGGGGAGGATTTGGGTAGTATGGAAGCAAAGTGTGAGGATGAGCCCTGTTTACAAAAGCAGTCAGATCATTACTTGCTCAGTTTTAATGGAAGGAGTGGAGGAGGAATTTCTTTGCTCGTTTATCTACGCGGCAAATGGTATTGAGGAGAGAAAGGAGCTGTGGGATGACTTGAGAAGTCACTATGATTCACTGATGTTTAAGGATAAAAATTGGATGTTAATGGGGGATTTTAACGAAATTCTGGATATTGAGGAGCATTCTGGTTTTGAAAGCTCACCGAGACTGCCAGGCGGTATGCGAGATTTTCAAGAGATTGCTAGCTATTGTGGTCTAACTGATATGGGATATCAGGGGCCGAAATTTACATGGTGTAATAAGAGAGAAGATGGTTTGATTTGCAAGAAGTTAGACAGGGTGCTGGTTAATGAGAGGTGGCTTCATTCTTCAAGGGCGTATTGTGTTTTTGAACCTGGGGGCTGTTCGGATCATCTGCGATGTAGGATTCATCTGAGGGTAGAGGAAACCAGGAAAAGGAAGCCTTTTAAATTTACGAATTGTATAGCTAAGATGCCGGAATTTCTTCCTTTGATAGAGGAGAACTGGAAAGAACATGAGGCATTATTTCACTCAACAACAGCTATGTTTAAACTCACGAAGCAGCTGAAGTCTCTAAAACAGCCCCTACGTTTGCTTTGCAAGGAGAAGCTAGGAGACTTGCCAAAGAAAACTAGAGAAGCTTTTAATATACTTTGTGAGAAGCAAAAAGCAACCTTGGAGCGTCCTTTGGCTAGTGCGATCAGAGATGAAGCTATAGCTTATGAGAGATGGCAACGGTTGGCTTATTTGGAGGAAGAGTTTTACAAGCAAAGATCCAAGTTACACTGGCTGGAAGTGGGTGATGGAAACAATAGGTTCTTTCATAATGCTATTAAAGTCAGGGAAGTAAGGAATGGCATAAGAGAAGTAATGAGAGCTGATGGTACTTGTGCAAAAAATGATGAGGATATAAAGGCTGAAGCGGAGGGCTTCTTCTCAAATTTTATGAATACCATTCCTGAGAATTATGAAGGTGTAACAGTGGAGAGACTAAAAGAATTGTTGGGGTTTCAGTGTAGTGAGATGGATGGTGAAAAATTAGTGAAAGAGGTGACAAAAGAGGAGATTAAAGATGTTCTTTTCAAGATGCCAAGGTACAAATCACCAGGGCCAGATGGGTATACCTCAGAATTTTTCAAGGAAGCTTGGCAGATAATTGGAGATGATGTCACCATTGCTGTCCAATCTTTCTTCATTAAGGATTCTTGCCAAAAGGTCTTAATTCTACTATTCTGGCATTGATTCCTAAGACAGCAGAAGCGAAGATCATGAGGGACTACAGACCGATATCTTGCTGCAACGTTTTATACAAAATAATTTCGAAGCTCTTGGCAAACAGATTGAAGGCTATTTTACCGAAATGTATCTCTTGGAATCAGTCTGCATTCATCAAAGAGAGGTTGTTGATGGAGAACGTGCTTTTAGCCACAGAGATTGTGAAGGATTATCACAGAGAAGATATCTCTTCAAGATGTGCAATGATGATTGATATATCTAAAGCTTTCGACTCTGTACAATGGAGCTTCCTTCTCAACACTCTTCAGGCTCTTGGAATCCCGGAGAAGTTTATCAAATGGATCTCGCTCTGCATTACTACAGCTTCATTCTCTGTTCAAGTAAATGGAGAACTAGCTGGGTATTTTCAGAGCAATAGAGGTTTGCGCCAAGGATGTTCCCTATCCCCTTATCTGTTTGTTATTTGTATGAACGTCTTGTCAAGGATGTTAGATGAAGCAGCCTCTCGAAACCTGATTGGATTCCATCCTAAATGCAAAAATATTGGTCTCACACACCTTTGCTTTGCGGATGATTTAATGGTTTTCATTGATGGTTCTCGAAGATCTGTTGAAGGGATTTTGAGGGTTTTTGATGAGTTTGATAGAATGTCTGGATTGAAGATAAGTATGGAGAAGTCTACCCTTTTCATGGCAGGTTTCTCAGATCAAAAGAAAGCTGAAATCATGAGTCAATTCCCTTTTGCATCCGGAAATCTCCCAGTCAGGTACTTAGGGCTACCTTTACTCACAAAGCATATGTCATTAAATGACTTTCTTCCTCTGGTTGAGAAGATTAGAAAGCGGATTGGTTCTTGGACAGGACGTTTTTTATCATATGCAGGCAGGCTCCAACTGATCAACTCAGTTATCATGAGTTTGGCTAATTTCTGGATGTCAACTTTCAGGCTACCCAGTAGTTGTATTCAAGAGATAGAGCGAATCTGCTCAGCCTTCTTATGGTCCGGTGTAGAAATGAACAGCAGAAAGATAAAAATTAGTTGGAAGGAAGTCTGCAGGACCAAGCAGGAAGGAGGTCTGGGGATTAGGTCTTTGAAGGAGATGAATATGGTCTGTATTTTGAAGCTTATTTGGCGAATTATTTCTGCCAACTCTCTTTGGGTCAGTTGGGTCAAGATGTACCTCATTAGAAAGGGTTCGTTCTGGTCGATAAAAGATTCTTCTCAGTTAGGGTCTTGGACTTGGAAAAAAAATTTAAAATACAGAGAGAAAGCAAAAGAGCTGTATAGGGTGGATGTCAAGGAATGGGGAAAGAACCTCTTTCTGGTATGATAAGTGGTCTTCCCTTGGATGCTTAAAGGAGTTGTTGGGTAATGGAGGGTGCATAGAATTGGGTTTAACAGAGAATGCAAAGGTTGTGGAGTGTCGCAAGCATAAACGAAAGAACCACCGTTTTGTGCTTCTAAACAGAGTTGAATTGGAGATTGAGAAGTTTAAAGTTCAATGGAAGCAAAGAGAAGAAGATATCTATCTTTGGAAGTGTGGAAATAATAAATTCAAGCAGAAATTCTCGCTTGAAACTTGGCGCTTAACTAGAGTTCAACATCAACACTATGATGCACAAAGTATGGTTCAAGCATGCTACTCAAATACTCTTTTATGGTCCGGGTTGCATTTAGGGATAGACTTTCAAGCAGAGAATGCTTCAATGGTCAACAAGTATTGATCCGTCTTGTGTCTTCATCAAAATCCAATGGAAACAGTTGATCACCTATTTTTGAGTGCTCATACTCAAAGCATATTTGGGAAGAATTAGCAAAAGTCTAAAGGATCGATTACTCTTGGTCCGATATCAAAAGGATCATTGTGGATGAACGCCAAGAAAATATGCTTCTCTACCATAAGATATCTGTTTCAGGCTGCTTCACGGCATTTGGAAAGAACGAAACCGCACATGGTGAGGTTGCTTCTCCAAATACTCTCATTACAAACTGATCGATAAGACGGTGAGAAATAAATTCTCAATCATTCAAAGGAAGGGAGATAAGAAGTCTGGCGGGGTTTACAGTTTTGGTTTTCCACAAGATAGAGTTGTTAGGAGGAAGAGGAGACTAGTAGGAGTGAGAGCTAGGAGCCCAAGGAGTGAGAGCTGGGTAAATAAGAAAAGCCTAGTAGGAGTGAGAGCTAGGTGCCCAGTAGGAGTGAGAGTGGGTAAAGATGGAAAGAGGAAGCTGAGAAGAGTTGAAGAGATTATTTTTCTGTTTTTTTTCAAATTCTGTATAGAAAAATAGGAAAGGAAACACATAGTTGTAATAAGGTTTTTCTTTTGAATTAAATTTAACATTCAATTCAAAAAAAAAAAAAAAACATGCAACATACATTCACTCATATGACAAATCCGAATGTTAACAGATTGAGGACAGAATAGAAGTTTGGAATTGATTCTTTCCTCATGTTTACGATGTTTTAATATATCTCTATAATATTTGTGAATCTTGTGAATATATTGTCTACTTACTTTATTTATATATTTTGTTAAGAAAAAAAAAACATCGACTTATTTGAAAAATATCATGAGAATGGATACAAACAGTCAACATCCACTTGCTCCATGTGTTCCTCTTTGCCTTTTCTCAGGTCAGAGTCAAAATCTCTTTTACGTGTTCTGTGGTCACAAACGGAGTTTTATAGTAAACAACGTTTTTTTAAGTAAACAACTTTCATTTGGTGATCTGTAATTATCAAATATACTAGTTAATAGTAAAAGGTCAATTTCATGCCTGTTCCAAAACAACGGTTATAGACCAATGGTTCCAGATTTCCTGGTAAAAGCCTTTTTGCTCTATCATCCCCTATGCTATGAGTTTTCTGATTCCAAAAAGTTTTTGATGTGTCCTTCTAGTGTAGCCACAACTAAAATTTAAATGTAGCTAGTCCCTTAAAATATGGAGTCAAACTAATGAACCTTACAATATGGTTTCTTGTTGGATGCAATATGGAAATCTATTAAACAAAAGCCCAGATAAATTATTTTCTATGTTACTAGTACATTGCACAGTTATTTTGCATAATACAAAACTTGTATATACAGTTCTAGTGAAAAAAAAAACCTGTCAAATGATATATATTGAAACAAGTATTCATGCAACCATATTATTATTAGGATTCTCAATTTTTCATATATCAGATTAATGATATTTCTCACGAATTCTCTAAAGTATTTCTGAAGCTTAACTGTTTAACTTTGCATTCATGACAGTGAATGTAAGGAAATAAACAAAGTTACTGTTCACTCTATTTTCTAAAAAAAATGTCACTTTGATTTTTTTCACAAATTAAGAAAACTAATAAAAAATCATTTTTGTCCATCATTTAATACATTAGACTAGTAAGGTTAAAATTAGAATATTGTTTATAAATTTGTATTGAAAATGTAAAGTGACTTTTTATGAAATAAAATTAAAATGCTAAAATGACTCTTTTTAAAAAATGGAGGAAATAATAAGTAAGTTAAAAAAAACAAAGCTGCTACTAAATTATTACTCCCTCTGTCCCATTTTAAGTGAATTTTAAGCTTTTTTCACAGAGATTAAGAAAGTACAAAATTCTATATAATTTATCTTGATTGTATAAAAATGACATTAAATATAAATGTTCAACCAATTAAATAAATATACCCTATTTTGTAATTGGTCACAAATTTCAACTAACATTAAATTTTATCTAGATTAGTGAGAACATCACTTATTTTGGGACAAAATAAAAACTCTTAAAAACCACATAAAATGGGACAGAGGGAGTATTTCATTGGAAATGTGTAGTTTGTCTAAGTTTTTCCGAAAATTATAACATTTGCCATATAAAATTCATTTATGTGTAGGGGGCTCCTAAAAGTTTACAAATATTAATATAAATCATAACCATGTCGACAAATCTTTAGTCATAGCAGTGAACTGGTTCTCAGATATTTTTATTACAACAAAGCTGGTTCGATGTACATAATATAATGGCCGGCAATAGGATCGTGAGGAACTGAGGAAGTATTGCAAATGAGTTCGTGATTCAGCCATAATTTAAGGGTTTGTTAATTATATTTTATGAGTAACATATTAACCAAACTATGTAATGTTTATTGACATTTTTCTTCACTACATGACAAAATGTGAGAATCACTTGCTAGCTCAGCGCCCATCCCCCCTCACCTCCACTTCACTCAAAATATTTGCTGTTGAAATAGTTTTATCTCTCGTTTCCGATTAATGTATTGTCAGTTTTTGATAATATATCATTATCATGGGGCTCGAGTAGGGACGTAATGTGTTACCAATGCAGGAGTTCGCAGAGAGATGACAAGATTTTCATCGCTTACGTATTTGGACACGTAATATATACATGGCCCGATATGATTCTTTATTTCTTGATAAAGAAAACTATCTCTAACGATATAGTTAAAATGTTGATCGGCGTTTGTGTTCACAATGATAGAAACTTAAAACTCCGTGCTTTTCTATTACAGACTCAATAGCTAGCTACTATATATTTTAACTAGATACTTCGGTTTGAAAATTATGTAGAGATGTCAATTGTTCTTCCAAAAATAAGTAGAGATGTCAGAATTAACTATCGGTACACGAGGTGCCATGTTAATTATTGAGTATGGTAGCTACTAGCTAGGCAATGTCGAAGAATGAACAAGTAATTTTTCAACCAAACCCAATCAGTACATTTTATGATATCATACTCCTACCTTTTGATAAAGTATGTCATTTTGAATTTTTTTATACAGATTAAAGAAAATCATTGAAATATATATTTTCATATTAATTAGACATATTTAACCAATAATATTTGAGGTAAATAAAATTATTTATTAAATTGATACATCTTGCAATTAATATTAAACTTAAATAAGTATCATATGTATTTAAATTCTAAAATAATATTTTATGTAACAAAAACAAATGTCAAAATGAGATCTTTGTAAAAGAGATGGGGTATAAGTATTCATTAATGGACATAATTTAGATGAATTATTAGGAGTTTTTGTTCCATATGTGCATTAACACTCTGATTTTTGAACATACGATTTCAAATTTTTGAACCCAATTTAATGTAATGAACAGTAAAAAATAAAGTGGTAATAGAATCAAAATGTGACATCTTGTCACACTCTTAAGTGCTTAAATATTTTCTGAAGGACTAATAACCTACTAACCTAATGGAGTAATTCCATGATCATGAATTTTTCCTCTGTTTGGTAAAAAATATTGTTTTGAGATTTTATTTTTGTTACGTAAACAATACAGTTTATGTTTTGAAGGCAAAATTTTCCACAAAATTCATTTTTATCCCTATAGTTTTAATGAATTATTTATTTTTTTGAAAAAAAAAAGAAAAAAGAAAAAGAAAAATAGCTTAATGTATTAATTACAAAGAGAAATTTATTAAGTGTGTGAACAAAAGTTAAAATATAACTTTTAAATGGTTTCTTACTATGCATAAAAACTCCTAAATGATATGTTTGAGAAACAGAAAAAGTATATTACTCCAACAGACTAATTACTTTTTTCTCCAATAATTCAAATTAAGTTAGACTAACCTTAATGTGTTCCTGACCAGCGTCATGGACACTTTCCAGAGGTACGTATTGTACTGTCAAGCAGAATTATTGGGTCACTATTGAAACTTATTTATCTTTAAAAAGTCATATCAATTCATACGCTTAATCAAATATGTGGGAAACAGTTTCATCAAGAAAGTACATTCAGAGACAATCTCATAGTAATCACTTATAACAGCTCACTAACCACCCGACTATTATCGTTACCTTGCCATGATCACCTTCACCTTAACGTTCTCTTCTCCAAAATATAACTTTACTCTCTTAAAATATTTTTGTTATTTGTACATGTAAATCTATTTTTATTTTATTTGGGTGTTGCTATTTTTGTCCTCTGTAGAAGTTGATGGGTTTAAAAATTTTATGGTCCTTTAAAAACAAAGACTAGAAAGAAAACTTTTAAAAAGAAAACAGAGAAGATGACGTCAGCCGTCACATGACGGGAGGAAGTAAATCAAGTGGTGCGAATAGAAGAAAAGGCCTCGAAAAGAGAGAACGGCGCCGTTAGCGGACTAACGGAAAGATAGTAAATCAAACGTGGTCCCAAGATGGAGCCTGATTGTTCCTTCGTCGGTCCAACGAGTGTTCTTGTATTTATTGGACATATACATCCGTACGGTCGCGTTTTCTTGGTTTCAAAATCGAACTTTCCTCCACTACTCGGTGAGCTCTTAAGGTTAAGGCCATAACCATTAACTCAGCTCGACAACATCATCAATATATGTAACACACGGTTTAGACTTACAGTGACATATAAGTAATTTGATAGGTAAAACCAGATGAATTTGTTCCTAATTTAAAAACTAAAATAGCTATGCAACGTTATGCAACGTTTAGTGAAGAGTACACTAGATTAAAAACAAAAGGCTCAACTGTATTGTTCATTTTAATTCAATAAGATTAGCTTCGTTCAAAATTTCACTATGGAAGAAAAATTAAACTATGGAATATATATATATATATATATATATATATATATATATATATATATATATATATATATTAAATAATACTCTCTAAAAATAACTAAATAAATAAATAATACTCTCTCGATTTTTAAAAATTATCGTTTTGATATTTTTACACATGTTAAAAAAGTGATTGAAATTTATTTAAATTTTTATTAATTACAATTATTTGATCAATGATATTTGTGATAAATAAAATTATTTATAAGATTAATGCAATTTGTCATAAATTTTAAGCTGAAAATAAGTATAATTTTATTTAACAAAAAAATAGAATAAAACTTTTTAAAAAAAAGAAGAAGGAGTAATATATATATATATATTTGTAGCTATAATTTTTAAGAAAATGTGCATAAGATATGTAAAAAGATTACTATTGAGTGGAGAAAGTATTTATTACTCCGATATAAATAAGAAGTCTTCGAATAGATTAAAATGATCTGCTTTAAAGAGAGTATACGAAGCTTAAGAAAATAAAACGATAAAATCCAAAACAGTACTCTAGCACTCAAAACAGCCTACCGTCTTTTTTAATTGTCCAGTAGAAACAATACTTCCAAGTTCCAACTGTCACGTAAAAGTGTGTACATTGTGTGAGAACGAATTTCTATGAACTTATCGTTGTCACAAGAACTTGTAATTGTGTGATGATTATATTGCGTTTATCAAAGCATTTTATCATCTTAATATTTATTGCATACTTTATATTACTCCAGAAACGAAACTTGATTCGTCGAGAGATGAGAAATTATTGTCGTTATAGCTTTTCCTAATCACCTATGTAAATGATTTGTTGAGAGATGATTAATTAATATTTACTGCATAACATTCTCGTTTGATTTAGTATTGACAATAATTTATTTAATACTAAATCAAACGAAAATGTTATGGGATTTCTACATAATTTCATGCATGTCTTGGAGTTAATATGTTCATCTACGGTACCATGCCCAGTTTTGACTGCTGTAGCGATATACAATAATCTATTTCTATTCACGTTTCTTCACTCATTTTAAAATGATGTTTAAAATCTATACGTCTGAAAATCGTCAACCACACTTATTACAACTCTATTTTCTTATAGGATATATGAAATGATGTTAAAAAGAACATATTCAAATTGTAACATATAATAGCTCAAACAGCGAAATAATTAAAGTACACTACTGTCCATACAGTCATAATGCATGTCACTGATGTTGAGCAAAAACTGTATAGCAAAGAAAAAAACAAATAAAATATGAAAGGAAAGACAAGACCAACAAGCGGCTTCATGGTTCACATACCCTGCAATGAAAACTTGCTGCTTTCTTTGGCAAATATAGCATGGGCTTCCAATATCTTTTGCCCACTTTTATACTATTATTGTTTTCGTTTATTACCATTTATATAGTTACAATTTACAAAATAACAATACGATTGAAAACATCGTTGTTTACTCTACATACGTATGTGATCTTAAAACCAATTTAAGTAAAACTGTTAAGTCTCATAAATTGTAGGAACTATTACTTACAAATCGTTACACAGTGCCAACTGCCAAGCAAACTAAGACTAAAACATCGGACTAATAAGTATATATATCCATTAAAAACCGATAACAAAGAACCGACCATGAAATATTTTTGAATACATTTTAAAACGTGTTCATCTAAGAAAACTTTGTTTTACACTGATTCTTACCTTTTTAAAAATTTGTCTATGATAATTCTTCCGGATCTCTGCAGAAGAAAAAAAACACAGACTATTTTTATTTGTATTTAGTTATATCAATCACCAGTTTATAACAAATTTAGAGGTATTATATCGCCAATCTCAGTTCCATATTAGTCAAATTAGATAAAAGTATTTAACTTGCTCATGTTTTA
Organism: Brassica nigra; assembly: GCA_016432835.1. Lineage (NCBI taxonomy): Eukaryota > Viridiplantae > Streptophyta > Magnoliopsida > Brassicales > Brassicaceae > Brassica > Brassica nigra. Next base: position 4,162,660 of record CM028247.1, on the reverse strand, counting down.
ATTGTTGTGATAAGCGTGATTATATACATGATTACAACACCTAATAATCACTACTTAGCAAAACAGGGAGTTGAATTTTCTGTAAAATTGTATTGTCATAACATGCGTATTTTGCTACCTTTTAATTTCCATATGAATACTATGAAATACGAACACTAGTGACCAATAATAAGTGTTTCCTGATTACATCAAAACATTTCAATTAGGATTGGAAACTCAACCCAACATTAGATTAAAATGTTCCAAATTTATAGTATTTGCTACTTAGTTTACCTCTCACAAGCCAAATTTAAGAAGCTAGTAAACTGAAAAAGCTTTGTTTAATTGTACCCGCATATAAATTTTGCAGGAAAGAAGACACAATTATTGAGTTTTAATCACAAATTCGCAGTTAAGAACTAATACAATGGTTCCAAAATATTACAGTTGCATTTTGTTGGCGCAACGTCCTAGGTTGTTGTCTGCCACGTTAGCCACCAGCTGTAATAAAAGAGACGGGTAAAGGTTAAAGCAATAAAGAACTACCCGTAACGGTCTCTTGATTTTTACAAACAACTTGCTTTGCAAAAATGACCAAAGCACACCCTTCTGGTAAAAGTAAAACAGAAGAAAGCTTCGTACGGAGGTTTTAGATTAAAGACCTAATCACCTGCCACTAGATTTAATGAAGCATTCTGGTCAAAAGTAGGACTGGCCGTGTCTCTGGTATCACGTGACCTGAATCTCTAATTACGATAACAGTTAAACAAAGCAGTACGATTAAATTATTAAGATAAAACTGTACATGTTTTCCCTCTTTGTCACCTGCCATGGAAATGCACGTCCCAGCCGTTGGATTGGACCCAATTTTGTAGTTACACATGTCAGTATCTCACAAATTGACTTATGCGGCTCTTTCCCCGGCGATAATCTTGTCAAATTAGTTTTTGAAATCTACAAAATTTAGATCTTTTTAAAATTTCTTCTTGTTGGTCATTCAGCTTTGATATAATTATAAGATACCTAGTCTAAAAACTATAGATAATAGTTCTTTATTTTAGTTGTTCAAGAAAAACTTGTTCAAAAAAGCTGTTCGAAAATACTTCATTTTTCTTTCTTTTTCTAAAAAAAGAAAAGAAAACTGATTTTTGTGTTTTCATTTTCATAAATGGCCTTTTCTAGTCAAGTTTCTAGTAAAAATCATATTATTGGTTAAAATTTTCAATATGAAACTAGTAGTGGTTTAGTAAACAAAACATAAATATCTTGTACTAGTTTATTTTGATGAGTGAACCTCAAAATGCTATGATTGTATTTGCGTTACAAAGTGTTGATAATTATTATCCACGACACATGTCGATCTATATTTCTACTTCATTCAAGTATAGTTTTGATAGTTGTCTATTTTCCATTTGACATCACATTGACACAAATAACAAAAAATTTAAGCTGTCTAAATACAGCTAGAAAGTCCACTCTTTCAGTAACCCAAAAAAAAACCCCAACGAGTTATATACTTATATATAAAAATATTTACATACAAATATTTATGTTTATCTAGTTGTGCGATTAATTTGAGAAAACATTAGAACAAAAGCAAATATATATAATTAAACGCAAAAAAGACCCGGAGAAAACACTTATCAGCCGTTTCAAGATCCTATAAAATAGTCACTCATTCTCTCTCTCTTTCCCTTGCATGTGCTCTGCCGCTTTTAGAACTCCATCCTCTTCCTCGTGTCACTCTTTCTCACACTCTGCAAAAAACCTTTTCTTCCCTTCAAAATTTCCAAGAATATTTCCAAGAAAAACCAAGCGGAGCATCTTCCTCTTTTATCTCACGATAACCAGACGTTGGGTTTGTGTTGATTCCATAAAGAATAATAACAAAAAGCTCTTTTTCTTTTAACTTTCCGGGAAAATCTTCGCTTTCCCTTTCCCCTCTCTCTGTTCTTTACCAACGTTTCTCTCTTGCAGTTCTCTTTGTAGCTTTCTATAAAAAACTTCTCGTTCTTTGATAAAGCTTTTTGCAGAGGAGCGTCACTCTTGTCTCTCTTGTTCTTTAAGTTTCTTCCTCTCTCTTTTTTCAAAAGTCCATCTTTATCTTTTGTCTTTTTCCTTTTTCCTCTTCAAATGCTTTTGTCCATCTCTCTGATATAAACACACAGAACACAGTCAAAAGAAACAGAGCGAGAGATAAAAGAAATGGAAACGGAGAAGAATCTCGTTCTCCCGAAGATCAAATTCACCGAGCACAAAACCAACACGACAAGAACCGTACCGGGTCACCACCAACACCAACAACCAAGACTCATCCGTATCTCTGTCACCGACCCAGACGCTACAGACTCATCCAGCGACGAAGAAGAAGAACACCACCACCAGGGTTTCGTCTCTAAACGCCGTCGTATCAAGAAGTTCGTAAACGAACTAGTTCTTGACTCTGGCGCCGCTACTGGTACTTCTAGTACTCAAATCGAACCGAAGAAGAGAAGGAAGAGAGCGGTTATCGTCAAACCGGAACCGGCTTCTGCTCCGGAGAGGAAATACCGAGGAGTGAGACAGCGCCCGTGGGGAAAATGGGCAGCGGAGATAAGAGATCCGCTCCGACGCGTACGCCTCTGGCTCGGAACCTTCGACACGGCGGAAGAAGCCGCTCTGGTCTACGACAGCGCCGCGATTCAGCTCCGCGGCCCCGACGCTCTCACCAACTTCTCCATTCCCTCTCCGCCGTCGCCAACGGATGATACCGAATCGCCGCGGCCGTCGCCTCCCAAGAAGAAGAGCAGAATCAAAGACGACGTCGCTTCTTCCTCCACCAGCAGCGACTGCCTCCGCTCTCCGGTATCCGTTCTCCGATCTCCGTTCACCGTCGACGAAACCCCGGCAGTTATCGTCAAGGAGGAGCCCTCGACGACGACGGTGTCGGATACTTTCTCCGATTTCTCGGCGCCGTTGTTCGCAGACGACGATTTGTTCGATTTCCGGAGCTCGGTGGTTCCCGACTTTCTCGCCGGCGACTTATTCGGAGAAGATCTCTTCGCAGATACGTGCACGGGTTTGAGCTTTGGATTCGATTTCGGATCCGGATTATCCAGCTGGCACGTGGAGGACCATTTTCAAGATATTGGGGATCTATTCGGGTCGGATCCTCTTGTCGTTTAGTATATTATTATAAATAAAATAGTTTACCGGCCGTTATTAAACGGACGGCGAAGTTTTGTACCGGTGAGATATAGCCTTGATGTTTGTTTTATCTTCTTTGCTTTTTGTGGTTATATGAAATGAAATTGTATTAATGTAGTTAATGTTTTAATGCTAATATTAATAATTAGTAATCAACTAACTTTTAACGTTTAGTTCAAAAGTCACTCTGTTAACTAGGGGTGGAGTTTCTTTGCTCCGAGTCTGAGCTCTATCTCCTTTTTGTTTTTGGTCGACTGAAAATTCCCTTCATTTTCGCCTTTTTGTTATTAAATTGTTAGCTTTTGCTGATGGTGAGGCACGTGTGATCTCACGTGATTGGTATTAATGTATTGATGCAGCTTTAGCTTGATTATTATTATTACACACGGTTAGAAGCTAATTTATAGAGTTAAAATGAATATAGTGTGATGTGCCAGGTAGATTGACTAAGACTACTAGATACGAGGGAAGAGAGAATCTATGTTTGATTTGAAATGTGAACTGTGGCCACATCAGAGAAGCTATGTTTTGGCAGTTTATTGATAAGTCTTATGAGGTTTACCTGAGAGAGAAAGGAGTGGGAGTAGTTAATTGACTAGAACACTTCAAACGCACGCAACAAGTTTTTACACACAATTAAATTTTCTGTGAGATGTTCATTTTGCCATGTTTTGAAATACACATTTTAAAAAAAATCAGATTTTTATTTTTCTTAATCACATTTTTGGGTTTATTTGCGGTGTCTCGTGAACTAAATGGTCTTCCTAATAGCTAGCTAGTTTAATGTTCAGGTATCGGGTGGCGTTCTGATCTATAAATTGGTGTGTTGTGATGGGAAAATTAACCTGGTCCTAATTGACCTCGGCCTTGTTTGATCACGTCCAGTTTTAACTATATACCATCCCAACCGAACCATTAATTTGCAAAGAAAAGAGACGAGGTTTAACTAGTTTGTTCATGGTCCGCGCAGCTGGTTCTATATGGATTGCGTCGGAATATAACCATAGTTTCCCAAAACTAGTAGTCTAGTACAACCAATCTATGTCAAAATATGTTGAATATCTTTCCAGCTTGTTTGGAATGAGTTTAGTCCACCGTAACAAGAGAGCATGTAGAATCATTGAGGTTATTATTTTTCTTTAATCAATGCAATGATGTTCTTTATATTTTGGTGAGTCCAATGTATCCTATGTGTGAGAATCTAAGACCATGATTATCCCGAAGTTTTTAGAATGAGTTTCTTAGGAAAATATAAGAAACTGTTTTTTAATTTTTAATTAAAAAACTAAGAGCATCAACATCGCTGGCTCTTATGCAAGGGGTCTTAATAAAAAATATTTTTTAAATAGGGGGGAACCATCTTAAGCATAAGAAGTGCACCTTGTGGAGCCAAATTTAGAAACGAGTTTGGTCTGTTTTTTGTATTGTTTTCAGGTTCCATTGACACGTGACGGTCCGCGATTAGTTTTTTTTTTAATTTTTTTTAAAAAAAAATAGACAAAAAAAAATTAAGAACTCCAAAACCGGTTGCAGCGATAATAGTGCTCTAAGAACCGGTTCTTAAATACAGTTCTTAATAACCGGTTTTTAGTTGTTTTAGTTAAAAACTAAAAAACAGTTTCTTATATTTTCATAAGAACTCCATCCTAAGAATTCGGGATTAATCATGCCTCAAGATTGTTGTCCAATAATCCTAGATTTCGGACGAAGCAATATTAGGTGTTTGGACCTAGACGATGATATTCGTCCCATCACTCCATCTTGTGGTCACCATATGATTTTTCTTTTTTATTATATATTTGTCTAAAACTCTAAGTAGCTACATTTTGTTTTAAACCCAACCATTTCTTGATGGCTTCTTTTTATTTTTATTTTTTGTTAACTAATTCAATACAGTAAATCAAGTTTAATCGCTGCGCTTCTTTTTATGTAGACTTTTTTTTTTAGTTTCTGGTTGTATAGACTATATATCCTTTTTTTGATCAAAGAGACTATATATCCAAGTTTGTCTGAGATATCGTTTGCATAAATCTTTGTTTGGACCTTTTTTTTTTGTTTAGCCTTTGTTTGGACCGTTAGGTTCCGAATGTCGTAGATCGTCAAGAGTTTTACTTGGATGTTTCATTATGGAATCTCAGTTTCAATCTGAAAAATCTGATTTCTGTAAAGAAGAAAGTAAGACTTGTTACTCTGTTAGGTCAGATGTATAGTCGACATTTTTCTGATAAAACATGAAAAAACGACGATTTACATATAATTGATATATCAATTTAAAAGAAAATCTCAAAATATATATTTAAAAGATTGAAGTACAGAGATGTGCAAGGAAAAAACTGACGCGTAGGTTAGAGCCGCAACTACTCGAGAAAGAGCAGAGTCATGTCGCTTTCTCTAGATATCCTTTTTCTTCTGCCCGTATAAAAGAGGTTCAGAGGCTACATTTCTTTGGCAATTATTCTAAAAAATTTATATAAATTTTGAACAGAATTTATAAGAAATTTAATATCTCCGACAATATTCAGAAATAACCATGCAAGTTGCTTATTTTTCAAGTGTAAGATATACGACATTCTAATAATATACCGTAAGTTTCAAAAAAAAATATTGTATAAGGAAAAGGGAAGAAAATAGGTCCAAATATTTATTACATACACAATTCAAAGATGTACGGGTTGGGTTTATTAGAGAATTTAGAATGTATCTACTATAATGAATCTGTAGATACGGAAAATAAGAAGTATTAAATGGCTAGGCCCCATTTCCTAAAATATTCATGTGAACTACGTGATTTTTCATGCGTATCCATCAATGTTCCATTGTACTATAACTTTTTTTTTTTTTTCACTGTACTATAACTTAAACTCGCATGTTAAGTTTTAAAACAAAAAACTTAAATTTCACAGCTATATAACAAATTCAACCGACATGATCAAGAAAAGAGAGTAAATAACTGATCTAATTGTTAAGAACAAATCAAGCGCAAATTGAAGTATTTTTTTGGTAATCAAATAGAAGTTTGTTTAATCACTCAAAGACAATGCAGTCTTGTGTGATTTCAAATGCTCTGCTGCATATCTAAGAGGTTGTTACATTCACATATATTTCGTTATTGAAAAATAAAAATAGTAAAATCAAATGACTTTATAGTGCCCTTTCCTGATTTTTGTAAGGCTTAATTATGGTCATGGGCCAAAGATATGCATGTATATACAATCACACATTATAATATGGTGTCCCCTCATGCAAAGATTTGGTTTGTCACAAAATTCCAGAGCTCTTGTAAGATTTATTCCAAAAGATAAATGGGGACCTTTCATGAGATCTTCTCTGTGATTTTCTAATTTAGACTAACTATAGTAAAAACACATATCATGATAATCTTTACGTTGATGCATGCATTCAGAACTTATTCCAGTTTTGGTTATAAGAAAGAAGTAAAACAAACTCATGCAAAAAAAATCCAACCATCCATACTGAGAATTATAAACAAACATGCATAGGACCCACTATGATGACGCGTCTCAGATATGAAAATGTACGGCTACAGAATCCCGTGGTCCAGCCGATCTGGACCGTCCAGTTGGTTTAGCGCAAACATGTTGGGTTGGGTCCTTGGATAAGCTATGTGGGATGGTTGAAATTGAACCAGGTGTCTATTAGATACTAGAGCTGGGCAGTAATCACTAAACCAATGCCAAATGTGAAGAATTTTGGGAACCGGATTTAACCATGATTCTTTTATCGGTACCGGTCCAGGACTGTCCTGGTCAAAGAACATTGTGTCAAACTTTCAACGCTATATTGACCACCGTTGACCTTCCGTGTATAGTTTCCGTATTTGATTCATCCACGTCATTTTTCACCAAATTTACAATTATATCCAGAAAGCCTGCTGTAGTGCATGATCGTGCTTTCTGAATTTAGCAATAGATGTACCTGCTATTAATCTGATCTATTTTCATTTACCAATATTAGCAAAATATTAGTGTAACGGAAAATTGAGAAAGATAGAGAAAAATCTAATATTAATCTTTGATTGACACAGTTAAATTTGTGAAACTAAGATCTCTAATCAACACAGTATGCTGTTAATTAGTCGACATGCCAAAAGTGTTGTATTCTTAGAAGAATCACACAGAAATGATTTAGTTTTAAAATGTTCTGACAATATTGTTTCAAAACTTATCAAAGTCCATGATATGTAACTACAAACCTATGATTGACTTTGGTCCGCCGACATTCAAGATATAATGATATAAATCAAAACTTTGATATATATGCATTTGTGCATGCTTGTACATATACACACTGTCTACATATTCATATAATGATATAAATGGTACAAATATCAGATGGGTAAACATTTTTAGAATGCATAGTAAGAAAATACATTTGGAATAGAAGGTGACTGAGACAGTGTCTCATGAAAAGTGGCAGAGACACATTAATAAAGAACATTAAAAGAAGGTCCCAAGAAATTGAATGGTGTCTTTTAATTTCATATTTCACGTACCATTCTCGTGCTATTCCCATACACTTAACATGTTTGCTCTGGCTTCTTCTTTATAATTTTACTGAACTAACCTTCCAACTACTTTTTCGGCTATGTTATCTCACATTTCTACTCTTAGTTCCCTTGCCATAATGCAACCATCTAATTTGAGTTTGAATATTTGTACTATAGGTACCACAACGTTACTATTTTCCTACGTTAAAGTCACAGCTTAAAGAAACATCATAAATATCCCCGGGTTACAAGGTTCGTCTATAACATTTGTCCTGTGAAGGCTTTGATCATCTTTTACGTAAAACACCCCGACGTACACTTAAATGTCTAAATGATCATCCCTATACTAAAATACACATAGCTAAAAAGACGACTTAACTAGCAACATATTACTGCCTTCGATAAATTTAAGCCGCTATCTGCTAAAGATGGAGTCTCCTAAAGATGCACCATTTGAGTTTGCTTCCAGGACATAATACCCAAACAAAAAATCTTTAGCCAACAGATAAAACTTAGAGCACGCGTCAAATATAAATTAGAATGCACAAAAGAAGCAAATAATATCGAATTGTATGATCAGCACAACAAGTTAATCAGATATTCTCCATTATGTTTTATTTAAATCAAATATTGTTTTTTTTGCTTCAAAACGTTATACTAATGGTTGAGTATGTTTTGTCATATTGAAGCCGTTGTCCAAGGACTCGAAAGTAAACATTATGGGCTAATAAAATGCTTTGAATAGCTTTGTTGAGTTAACCATAATGGGCTCTCTGGTATACATTCAACAATCAACATAGAAAACCCAAGCCATTCACACCATGACATGATCTGACGGTCTCCACTGACCATCAACGACCATGTGTGGAACTGGAACCCCCACTAATGATGACGCGTCTCAGCTATGAAAATGTTCGGCTTCAGATTCTGTGGTGGCATGCACGAGACATGTATAGACAAAAACTAATGAAGATTTTTATTTAGATTTTCGTTCTTTCACTTTCACAGTTAATATGATTGGACCGATTGGTAATAACCTTATGCAAAGCCTCGATAAAGTAATATTTATATCTGAAACAGCCAGCTATCACCAGAAAATTAAAAAATCAAGACAAAACCAACAGACAAAACAGATTTTATTCACGAGGTATACATAACAGATCACAGCTTATTTAGTTTTCAGTATTAAAAACACGTACAATATGAACTTTTTAGTTTTTCTTTTGGTAAACAATTTTTTTAGTTTTCTTATTTCACAATTTCACGAAACAATAAAATATTCAGTAATATAATGGCGTATCTCATTTCCCCGTGTAATTTGAGGGAAATAGAGCCAACCACTGGTCACAATTATAAATGTCACTGTAAGCAGCCTAGACACCACTGGACTCACTGCCCAACGCTGCCCAATCGTTGACCTCGTCGCCACCATTTCTATCGCAGTACAGACCCCATGTAACACATAAAACAAGGTGATCTCCCCCGAAGGCGTTTCATGGCTTGTGTAGAAGAATAGAAGTTCGTGAAACAGACCAGAGGCGAGGAAAGTCGCGAAACCCCCGATAAACATAGCCAAACTGGAGTTTGATTTACCCTTCAGAGGAACGTAGAAAGCTGACCGGAGAAGGGAAGACACCATTGGATTCCACCGGCGACCCCAGAAGTCTTGAAGAGAGGTGGATAGGTAAGGTTCATCGAACACTGGCTTAAGATCGCACCCAAGTATGATAGTGAACAGAAATTTGATGATGTTAAATGTAACATCTAATGGCAAGTACATATATAGAGGATACAGAACCCATAACAGAACCGTGGGAAGGTTATGTTTGTAACCTTGCATGTGTAACATTAACATCACTGCACATATTGCAACTTTAGTTGGAAAAACCCAAGTGGGGGAAGTAGATTGAGATTTAGGGGTTTTTCGAAGTCTTTCGATGGGAAAGAAAGTGAAGCACATAAATCTAAAAAGACTTGTGGGAAGTGGGGAAAGAGGACCTTTATCAAATGCAAAGAGGATGAGCTTTAAAGTTCCCATCCCTGTGAGGGTAAACATTATGCTGGAAGTGAACAACGCAGAGGAGAAGAGCATGGGAAAAACAAAGAACTGAACACATACTGGAAGAATAGAGAGTAACCTAGGACCCCCAGCTTTGATTCTTGACGGTATGTAGTAACAATAAATTACGGAGATTATTGCGGAAATGTATACCAGGGCAAATTTCTTGATTTCTTCCTCCATGTCTCACTTATTTTTTGTGTGCTGCTGATAATGATGATCTTCCAATCATCGAGGTTTTTATCTTGGTTGTTGTGTGTATCTGAAGTAGCTGGAACGAATAGATAATATGGGCTTGTGGTTGAACAGGTGTATACAAATGAAGGAACGGGTTGCTTCTACGTTCTCCCTTCTGAGGCTGGCTCTTGTGTACGTTCTACTTTCTAAGGCTGGCTCTTGCGTATGTTCTCCCTTCTGAAGCTGGCTCTTGTGTTGTGTACGGTCTACCTTCTAAGGTTTATTCCTGTGTACGCTAGGCTCTTGGGTGGACAACTATATTATTGTTTTTTTTTCACTATGAGATGCCAAAAGATATTTTATTTGTGTTTTCTTATTTTCGATCCAACAGAATACACTAATAGGTCATCTTGGATATTCTCAAGATTCAAGAACATTATTGTTTAATATGATATCTATCTCGATCAATATCGGTTTAAAGCAGTAGACCTCGTACACGAAATCATTATAGGATTCATGTATAATTAATTTACCATTTTTCATATATTGTATATGTGGCTTTAGAGCTTATGATTTGCATTCTGAAAAAGTGTCGGCTAATTCTATTGCGCTGCCAATAGCGTGACTACGAAATGACGGTTACAGTTCTATAAGACATGGACGATCGGCTCCACAATCAAGTGTGGTATGAGACTATTGTAGGACCGTGAAATTGGTTCCAACAACTATGAGGTTAGAAGTTAAGATATGATATGATGTTTGTATATATTTGTTGTTCTTTTATCTTATCTCATTTAATTTATCTTTCCAAACATTGATTGCGTTAATCAAAATTATGTTTTTTTTTTTTAATTACAAACTACCCTAAACCAGAGACCTATAGTTGGGTTTGGTTAGGTAAGACCCAAACCGAAAGAAAACCAAACTCTAAACCAGACTCTAACCCATACGGCCATACCCAACATCAAAAGTGGAACCCGGAACAAACCGATCGAGGTGGACACCAAAACTCTAGTGAGAAAAGAAGTGCCGCGCGCCGAGTGAACCAAACGATACTATCACCAGATACGAGCCGTAAGAACACTCCGGTGAAAAGGAGACCACCTGAGAGCTTAGGAAGACGAGTCGACTCACGAGCTACCACCAGCACGGAGAAGATACCGAAAAGGTTAGAGCTCTCTGGCAGTTTAAACAAAATTTTGTGTGTGTTTATCGTCACTTCGCATATTTATTACGAATCATGTTATTTATGAGATTATAAAGTAAACCAAAACGAAAATTCAGAATTAATATAGAGCGCATGTGTGCATGGCATGAAATTATAAAATTGCGATGAGCGAAAAGAACAAATAAAACGGATTTTATTCACAAGGTAAGCGTTAACACAACTTATTTATCAATATTGAAAATATGTACACATTATTTTAGTTTAATTTCATAGTTTGGCGAAATGATATATAGTTGGTAGCAACCAGGTTAGAGAATGCTTTGCACAGAAGAAGTTGAGAACAACAGCGTTTCATGGGCGCGTCGTATGTTTATAACTTAGGGAAGTAGAGCCAACCAATGGTCACAGCCGCAAACGCCATCGCTGCTCTCACCTCCCACCTCCATCCAAAGGGTATCTTCTTCGCCACCATTTCCCACGCAGTATAGATCCCATGTAAGGCATATAACAAAGAGATCTCCCCTGAAGGCGTTACACGACTTGTATAGAAATGTAGAAGCTCGTGTAACAGACCAGCGACGAGAAACGTCGTGAAAATCGTCATGAACTTAGTCAAACCGGAGTTGAGTTTCGAAATGTCCTGCACGGGAGCGTAGACTTTGAGTTCTCCCTCCATCTCTTAGATCTTCGTCTTCTTTTTGAGTTGCTGCGTTTTAGCAATCAGCGAGGTTTTAAACTTGGTTTTTGCGTGTGGGTATTTGGTTTAACAGGTAGACAAAATGAAGGAGTACCCTAGCAAAAAAAAAATAAAAAAAAAATGAAGGAATAGATTTGCTTTTGCGTGTGTTCATGAGAGTAATCCTAGGTATTGAAATAATCGATATCTTATTCTCTTTCTTGTGAAATATGCAACGTTTATGTCTCCCGTTTCCCCCCAACACGCTTCTTTTAATGTGTGTAATTTACTTTTCTGATACATGTATTGTTTAATTTGGTATAATAATTTTAAAGTTATATTGAGTTCATACAACCAATTTTAAAAATAAAAAGCCATTGCGCAAAGGCTCTATTCTATATAGACATTATGGGCTGATCTCTCTCATAGAAAAAAAAATGAGAAATCAGCATTTTTCTATTAATAAATATAACAAAGTTCTTTGTTAGAGTTAGTATAGTCCGGTTTATATAAACCGTTGTTATATCTACTCATTACATAGAGAAGAAAAGTATCTGGTATGGTACATGAATTGGTATGTTTGGCAATCATATGAAGTTTAACTGAGCTCAAAAGTATTGTGATGGATAAGCTAAACTGGGCCTTTGAGGCCCATTGATGATTTCGTTCCTTTTTTTTGCCTTGTGACCGTAGCTGGAGACGCATCCGGAACCTATCATCATCATCTCTCTCTCTCGCTCTGTGTCGGCCTAAAAACCTTTTGTCTTTAGGGTTTATCATTTCCAAAATGGAGAAACAGAATCAGCAACCAGTCTGCGGCCAAGAGGCTCTCCTTCTTCTCAATTGCGTCACGGAGTCTCCGTACGATCAAGAGAAATGCATCCGGCTCCTCCAATCTCTCAGAGAATGCGTTCTCTCTAAGGTTTTGATCTTTATTCCCTCTCGTTACTGATATCTACCGATTTACATAATCAGCATCATCTCAATCGAATCTTAGTTTCGTGGATCGTACTTAATTGTTCACTTTTGCTTCAGGACGGTTTGATCTCTCTTATTATAGAAAACATTTGAGAAATTAGCAAATAGCAATCTTTTTTTTTATTCCTATGGATTAATAATGTAAATGGCAAGTTAGAAAATGATGAAGCTAATTTTTTAATAGTGTTCTTAGATGTAACTGTAAATGCATTCTAATTGTTGTTGTTGTTGACCTATGCTATGAAAATGTAACAGAAAGTTAACAAGTTCGTGATACCAAGTCAGGAGCATGCCAGTGAGGGAGCAGGAGGCTCAGCTACCAAGCCACCTTCATAACCGTCTTTGGTTCCCATTTCTTTTGAGATATGTTATCTCACATACTTGATTTCATATAAGACCACAGAGACTCGGAACCTAGAGGTTTCCATATTGTTGCTTTGTATGTTGAAAACTGGAGTAGCTAAAGAGAAAATATTCAAGTTGGCTGTTTGATTCTCTGTAAACTACTTTCTGATGCCAAGTTAAGCTCAGACCATACTAGCATAAACAAAGCTTCTCGCTTATTTCTTGTTTAACTGTTTATACAGAACCATCTCAAGGTAGATTAGGGGATAGAAGCTGCTTCCCATACAACTTTTCGTTACGCCAGTTTCCACTTACAGTACAAAACGTTCATCTCCTACAGAGACTCAATAGTCATATTTATATCTAACCGTCACAGATAGAAAGATACCTTCTCTTTGTTCTGCGAGTTACTCTGTCGTCCTCCTCTTACTCCTTTGCTCTCTCTTTGGTTTCCTTCCTCGTCGCTATTGATCTCAATCACACCTGCACAGAGATTCCAGCCACAGAACATGTTATAACTGCCTCTAAATCTAACACACTACCATTAATGAGAAACATCGAAAACACACGAATAACCTGAATCCACACAGAGTTCATCAGAAGAGTTCAAGTATTCAACAGCCTTTTCAAGCTTCTCTAGCAGCTCCTTCAGTTCACCATACTTCTTCAAACCTCTTCCTTAGCCACCACAGGTCCACAGCCTCTGTCTGCTTCTTCTCAAGAACATCTAGCGTTTGGAATAAGGTTTCATGCCCTTCCAACAAATCCACATACTTCTTTCGAAATCTCATTTTCAGCCAACAATACACTTTCAGAAACAGTTAGTCCCCCAGACATTTGATGGCTTACAACCAGTCAAAAACACCACCGAAGCAAAGAGATCACAAAAAGTGTACTTGCTAATGTTAATACTGGCTCATACTCTATTCAAGATCCGAACGCAACTAGCAATGGAAGAAACTGAAACAATTTTTAAAAGCTCAAATAGTTTTTAAAAGCTCAGAGGTCGTAAGTTGTTTTGTGATAAAGTAAAGTCTAACCGCTGGGGACAGAGATTGCAAGTTGTTTTGGGACGTCTTACTCGTTAACTGCGATAATTACAGTTCAGTCCAAAAAGTATTTCTCTCACCAGTTCAAAAGATAATCCAGGTATATATATGTATGAGTTCTCTATATGTATTGGACTTCTACTAGTCCTACTATCTACAATGGTTTGAATAGTTGAATAAAAAATAGTTTAGGTGGATTAAACTTGTCGAAAACATAGATTAAAGTGGGGACAAAACTGAATATGTGTAATTAATTAATTAGACAAGTCAGTTGTATTTTTTTTTACATCCAAATAATTTGAGATCAGTTATGCATTGATAAATTATTATTTTTTAAGGAAAAAATTATATCAAAATTCATAATTTCTTAAACTCTATAAATAGAGACTTGTTTCATTTGATTTGAACAACAAAAAAAATCTATTTTTTTTTCAAAAATATAAAACAAAAACAATTTATTTTAAGAGCTACAAATTTTAATTTTTTGTTTAGTTTCAGTTTGTTCTTGTTTTAAAAATTTGAAATGTTTGTGATTAAAAAACTTTCAAGTTTTGTGTGTGATTTAAGAGCTTTAAATTTGAAATAAACTTTCTCACTTGGTAAAATAGTTCCAGTATCTTGAACTGTGATATAATCAGATTATTATAATAATACGTCTTTATTCGCTCATTTACTGTATGGTCTTTTTTAGAAATGGTCCAATGATTTACAATCAAATCATAAAGAAAAGTCCAGAGCATTTGTCGGTCTAATAACACTCATACCAAGAACACAACACACTCTTCACATCTTCTTGAGATGAAGCTGAAGGTGTTCTCAGTCTCCAAGATCCATAAGAATGTGTTCCTCATCAAGCTCTTCTCTGCTATTCTCATAACTGGTCTCGCCTTCAGTCTCTTCATTTTCCACTCCAGCGACTTTTCTCCCGTCTTTGCGTCTGTCACCGGAAGATTCGAAGCACGGTTTCTGCCGCCCAAGGTTATCGTGCCGGAAAATGAAGATCTAATTCCTCAGGGTAAGATCACTTAGTATAAAGACTTCTATGTGGTTATCAACCATTGTGTTCTTGTATAAATCTTTGTTTAAGAGTAACAATTCTGAGATCTATAGGAACTCTGTTTCTTGATTTGCAAGATCTAAAGAACTCTGTTAGCTGATGATTAATGGATCTTGTTAAACTGATCTTGACTATTGTTTGCAACTTCTTGATTTATAGCTGATCTCACATTTGGAACCTAGCTAATAACAATCTTTATTTTTTTTTTGTTTCTTGAATCAGATATTGAAGTAGAGAAGTGTAATCTCTTCTCCGGTAAATGGATCCCAGATTCATCAGGACCAACCTACACAAACAACTCATGCGGTAATCTCATCGACGGTCACCAAAACTGCATCACCAACGGTAGGCCTGACCTAGACTTCCTCTACTGGAAATGGAAGCCTCATGACTGTTTGTTACCACGTTTTGATCCTCGAAAGTTTCTTCAACTTATGAGAAACAAATCTTGGGCATTCATCGGTGACTCCATCGTGCGTAACCACGTCGAATCTCTGCTTTGTATGCTCTATACGGTAAATAACGTTTTGTTTTTAACGGCTCTTCGTTTCGATTTTGTTTTTGAATGACTAGGAAGTTATTGACCGTACATTTCCCTAAGACGACGTCTAAATCATGTTAAATTAACTCTCATTAAGAGACTAAACCGTTCAATGAAATTTGAACCTATAACCATTTAGACATCAAGTTTATAATTAAGTTTTTAATTTTACAATTAAAATCTGTCTTTTTACTGTCTCTCCAGGTTGAAAAACCGGTTGAAGTGTACCACGACAAGGAGTACAAATCGAAAAGATGGCATTTCCGTGTACATAATTTGACTATATCAAACATATGGTCGCCGTTTCTAGTCCAAGCCGCTATTTTTGAAAATTCAGAAGGTGTCTCAACCGCTCCGGTCCAGCTGCATCTCGACAAACTCGACGAGACGTGGACCAGTCTAATGCCTACCCTAGACTATGCAATCATCTCAACCGGTAAATGGTATCTCAAAGCAGCGGTTTACCACGAAAATGCTAAACCGGTCGGTTGCCATAATTGTCCGGAAAAGTATCGCATGGAAGAGCTAGGATTCGACCGTGCTTATAACGCGTCGCTGCGTACCGTCATGGAGTTCATAGCAGATGAGACTAACCGTAAAGGTACGGTGTTTTTCAGGACATCGACTCCAGACCATTTCCAGAACGGGGAGTGGCATAACGGTGGGACGTGTAAGCAGACAGAGCCGGTGAGTGACGAGGAGGCTGAGATGAAAAACGTGCATAAGATACTGAGAGATGTGGAGATTGTTCAGTTCGAAAGAGCGGTTAGAGAGAAGACGGGTGAGGACGGTGGTGGTGGTGGTGATGGTAATGTAAAGCTTTTGGATTTCACCGGAATGTTACTGACCCGACCCGATGGTCATCCTGGTGCGTACAGACAGTTCAGGCCGTTTGATAAAGACAAGAATGCAAAGGTACAGAATGATTGTCTGCATTGGTGCTTGCCTGGTCCGATTGATTACTTGAATGATGTTATATTAGAGACCATAGTAAATCTGTAAATGGCTAAAGCGGACTATTCAAACTGTGATTGGTGGTTTATGGCCATTTGATGAACTCTGGAAGAAGTGAGACCCGGTTCTCTGGGGATAAATAGACTAAATACAGAACAAATTTGTATGAATTGAAAAAAGTGTATGATATTGGTTCTTGGGAGCTAGCAAAATCGGTTTGGTAAAGGACTTAGTTTTTTTTTAGCCGGTTCTGTAAAACAATTTTTTTTTGTAAAAGAGTTTTCATATTTTGATTATTTTTTTTTTCCTGTTTGTATGAACCGAGATTGTGCAATAGAATTTAATTCGTGAACTGGGTTTTCCTCAAATATTGGAAATCTTCCGATACTTTTCCTTAACTTATCAAAATGCATTACAGTTAGGAGTAGAAATATCATTTGATATAGTTGTTAACATTTGAGCAGAAAAAGATATAGTTGTTAACATGTGACGTGTCCAAGTAAATTATCATTCATGAATTATTGGGTGACGAAAGAGAGGCAAAGTTACAACAACGAAAACTGCAAACTTGATGGAAGCATACAAAAAGGAACCGAAAGATTACAACAAGCAGTGTGCTGTTATATAGAATTGGAGCATAAAAATATTATTGAATCATATTATCTGTCTTTTCATCCATATCAAAATAAATTAATCTTTTATCAGAAGAGACTTATGTAATATTATTCGGTTTAATTTTCACAAACTTTACATATTTCACTTCATAACAAGATTTTAATATGATGCTACTACCCAATAGCTAGAAAAAATCTCTTATTTTATTAAAGATAATTTTCGAGTCCTGTTGAACATTTCTCTATTGTGCTTTGTTAGACTCAAATTACTCTTTAACCACGAAAAAAATGGATACAAGTTATCTAGTACGTGAAATAATGCTTTGATGAATACAATGTTATCTACTAAGTAATGTTTCCTGGATGACAAGTGTTATTCTCTTTCACATTATTCTTTAATAATAAATCGAGTCTGGTAAAAACGTGGGGAATTCCGGGTTAATCTCGACCGTCGGATTGAGCCAATCAACAACGTCGAAGACAGGTGAACTCTCCATGATTCCGCCGAAATAGTCGTTGGTAGTCCCGTAATCGTAAAACGGCGGCGTATTGGGGAACGAGAAAACGTCTTCACCGTCGTCAAGCCCTTCGGTTCGAACGGTTAAGCTGGTTTTGAGACTCTCGAGAAGCTCGTTAGGGGTTTGAGCAACGAGTGGTTTGGTTCTGGTGTCTTGCTTCTCCGGGGAAGCCGGTGGAGGAGGAGGAGCTGCGATTCCCTGCCGGCAAGTGTGTGTTCCTCTGTACGTCACTTCGAAAACAGTTGGATCGCTGTCCGATCTCTGGACTTGTTTCGTTGCCCAACAGTTCTGCGTGCTACGGTGCGTGCATCTGTAGTAACTCCTGTAGTTCAAAACCAATCGAATTAACATGATGATGATGATGATGATGATGGTGAATCGATGTAGATGATGTTACCTCGGGAACTTGGCGCCCAAAATGTCTTTCTGGCCATACTTTCTCCAGCTGTAGACATCATCTTGTTGAGGTCCTTCTAAGCCTCTCTCTGGGCTTATTCTCACTTTTTCTGTCCACTTTGGTAACATCTTCCTGCAAAATATTAACCAGATTTCAAATTAATTTATATAATATGATATTTATATTCATAACATTTGGTGAAATGTATTTATTTTTTGGCTGAAATTATTTTTTTGTTACCTTTTCTTTGTATTGAAAATGTGATCTTGGCGATGAGTCTCGCTGGAACCGCCTCCATCAATAAACTCTTCGCTTCTCGGACTTCCGTTTATCGACGCCGGAGATTCAGGAATTACGCCGGAGTATATCACCGGAGCTACAGCACCTGCCTTCAGAATAAGCTGTGCAGGCGGCGACGAGGACCAGTTTAGCATGACAAGAGATTTCTCGTAGGACGAAATTATTTGCTTCAGGAGAATCTCGTTCGTCTCAGCCGCCCGAGATGATGATGACGGCGGGGACGATGATGGTACTCCAAGTCGTGCCTGAAGCTTTTTGGCCGCTTCAAGTCCGAAAATGAGCTCGCTTACCAGTGTCTTCTGTTCCCAACTTAGCATATCCTTTTTACCTTCCATTTTGAGTATATGTCTCCCAAAATAGTAACCTTGCAAATAAAACCTCTAATTTCGTAAAGTTTTAGAAAGATATCAAATAGTTTCACTTCAAAATAAAATATTATTCTGAAATTTGATACAAGAGTATGATGATAAATAAATATAATATGTGTAAGTTATAGTTTGGTTCTATAGTAATAGTTATATTATCTGAATTTTATGGTGAGGATAGATAAGAATAGATGATAGACTAAAGAATCATATGATGAGAGAATGGAAGTGTTATAGACTTGTGGTGAAACTGATGAGTGTTGGTATGGAATATAAAGGCATTGGATTTGAGTGTTTGAAATTTTTGACCATAAATAATTAGAATACTTCTTTTAAATATAAAATTTTGTTTTAGAAATGGAGACAAAAACTTTCAAAATGAAGAAAAGTCTTCGGTATAAGGAAGTATTGGGCCAGAGTGTATCTATTAGTGGGGGTGGTGGTAGCGAATGAGGTTACAAGGTCAAAGGCTGACCGATTCAACTTTGCAATTTTGTTATTGTAGTTATAAACTTATAATTGTATAACCAAGTAAATCATTTATTTAAATATAGACAACAATGGTTTAAACAAACTGTTGCTTTCAGTGTACCCTTTCAAAACTATGACTTTGTACATGTGATTGAGATTCTCTATTATTAATTTCCAATGTCTGCTTTATTTGATTATTTATTAATATACAACAAACAACCGTTCTTTCGTTGATCTTTTCAGTTGCTAACTATACCATATGTGATGTGAATATTGTCAACAATAAAAGAAAAGATGCAAATTCCATGTTATTATACTACTAGGTATAACCTTATAACTCTATAAGTAGCATTGCGGAGGTTAGTATTTTATCTTGCCACTTACGTTTGAAACTGGACATTGTTTAAGTTTTTTTTTTTTGACTAAAGGCATTTGTTTTAAGTTTTTTCACATGGATTTACAAGGTTAGTGGTTCTTTATACACTTTATACAACAAGGTTGAATCTTGAAAATCTACTATATTTTACATTCCATCATTTTTATAATGAGTAAATTATATTTTATAATGAGTAAATTATATATTATGCTGAAAACATAATAGGACATGTTCTAAAAACAAAAATATTAGTATCAAATGACAATTGATTTGAAACGAAATGAGTAATCATGTGTCAACTACTTAACTTAACTCCTCATCTCATTTTCTAAAAACAGACATTAATATAGTATGACAACTGATTTGAATCGAGATGAGTAATCAAGTGTCCATTTTACTTTGTGTGCTAATCCAAGTTGCTAACTGTGGTGTAGTTAAGACAATATCAAATTCGAGAGGCAAAAACTTTTGTTAGCGGTTTCGAGAAAATGCAGAATTTTGGGGTAATTTTTATTTATCTTATGTTTGATAAGGTCTAGATTATATGATAAATTTTATTTGTATTATTCCAGCACTTAAAACAGTCATTTAATTGTGTGATATACAAGAGTGTGATAAGGTCTTTGCTGACCAAGTCCACCATAAAGCTATCTCTATATAGTCAGATTGATATTCTGTTCGAACATTCATTCATTCTTTGATTGATGATTCTTTCTAACTTTATTGGCCATCGAAAAAGCTTCTGTTCTGGACCACTTATATAGTTATATGTTGGAAGTAATACAATGTCTTGTATACATAATTATTATTTTGGCAGCATGCATTCAAATTTGCATAGTCATGGCCTAATACAATTCTGCGTTATGCTTACAAACTAAATAAAATATGTAACTTAAAATGCTGAAGATAAACACGTAAATACACAATTAAGTTCATAAAGACGAGGAGTCGCTGGCATTCGAGTTCAAAGTCTGATGCAAGTTGTTTTCCAATACATTTTATTACAGTTTAACCAATATAAATAGCAGTTCGAACTAAATAGTTCACTCCTGTTGATCTATAGAAAATACTATAGTTTTTGTTAACGTGATAAATACACTTGATTACTGTAAAAGTTATAATATCGTTTTACTATAAGAAGAACGGAAGAAACCATGTCAACGTAGAAAAAACGTAACGGGGATCAACATATTGTATTTATCGATTATGTAAAAAAAAAAAGAATCTGAAGGATGATGATATACAGAAAGTTTATAAGGGACAGGATGAGTCAAGAGTTTGGACCGACGACATTTCAAACCTCTCTCCGCGTCGATATTCCCTTTCTATATTGTTTTCTTTCTACTCCTTTTGTTTTTGTAGAAGGACAACAATAAAAAGATAATTAATACTAAAGATGAAAGGGAAAGTATTATTTTTCTTTCCTACTCTTTTATCACTTAAGATGAGTGCTAATGGCGTCACTTTCTTTGCGTCATTCATCATTTTTCGATCTCTAGAGTCTAGACAATAGACACCACAATACTCTTTTTTATTCTTAAGTTAAACTCCTCTTGACACGGCAACCTGTTTTACTTACAAATTAAGAAGTTCGTTGAACTCATCTCTAGTTCCTAACCCAGCTAATTCAACTTGATTCATCTTAATGATTTATATTTATCACTATTTGTTTTCAAATAATTAGAATACATACACGCAAAAGTATTCCTCGAAAGAGTTAAAAGAATTTTAAAAAATTAAAATTTATATTTGATTGGAATTATATTGTAATGTAATTTTTCTAAGTTAATGAAACTTAATTTATTGTAATATACTAGATTCTATTTTGTATTTTATAAGATTATAATATAGGATAGAAAAGAGTTGTAGGATGTTATTTGGATTTTAACTTATCGGGACAACGAATATGTTGAATCAAGTAAGATACAACGATATATATGTTTTGATTAACATTTTATTCTATATATCTATTTTTGAATTTTTTTGATTTAAAGTGATCTAAGTGTTTTTGTTAAAATGACATAACAAAAACTAAGGTCCCTAACCAGCTTATAGTTCATTTTACATCTTCCCCTTAAAGTTCACAAACTCAGTTAAGATAATTTACCAGTTCAATTGAATTTTAAACACAGTTACAAATTATTAAATGAAAGTGGAATGAATCAGCTCACAATATAACGACTCAGTTTGACATCTAAACTCAATGCTTCATAATAATTCATACCAAAAGAGTACATAGTAGTTTTTCTAAATAAATCTAATTCGTTAAACTTTACGGCATTAATCATCGCATTTATTCTAATCAATGGAGAAATATCTTTGCATGTGTCTCAACGAATGAAACAGTAAATAAATTTAAAAGACAACTTGTGAGTTGGACTCGTTAAAATAGCAATGAAAATTAATAAAGTAGGAAAAGGCCAAACAAGAAAATAATAAAATCATGTACGGAAAAGACACGGTTTTAGATTCGTTTAGAGATAGTCAAATGCGAGTTCGACACTTTCACACTTGAAATAAAAAAATTGCAATATTGTTTTGCCATTGCAAATTCACAGTTTAATTTGGAAAGATTCCAAAATTTAACAACGCAAAATCTTCTATCTTTTTTTGTTTGATTTTTTAATTTTATTTAATTTTTAAAGAAAATTATAAAGGAGAGAACTGACGTATTACCTTACCATTCATATAATACATATTTGATAAAAACATAATTAAGACTTAAGAGTTGTTAATTACATTCAAATACTCCTTTTTCTAGTTGTGTATTTTACGAGCTACTAGTAAAGTTAAGTCTGGACATTTTATCTAGTATCCGAAAATTAAATCAAATAAAAATAACTGAAATTAAAACTGAACCAATTTTTTAAAATATTTGAACAATTTTTATATCTGAAATAGTTGAATCATAGCTGGATCAAAAACCAAACATATATCCAAATATATATAAACTTAATTATATATACATATAAAATAACCACATATAATAATTTGAATTATCCAGTTTAAAAATTGCCAAAAAGATTTTAAAAATTGAATTATCTAAAGTTAACCGAACTATTTAAAATCATTTGAATTATCCAGTTTTTATCCAAATCATCTGAATTAGCGATATTTATTTCAAATACCTATATTTTATCTAAATTACTTAATAATTATATATGACCAAAATCAAACGAGACCCAACATTTTTTTGGATATTTTCTTATCCAAACTGACACAGGCGATGATTGTTTCCTTGTTTTTAGATTTTGGTTTCTGGTTTTTAGTTTTTGGTTTTTGGTTTTTAGTTTTTGGTTTTTCTGTAGATTTTAGTTTTTGGAAAAACTTGAGTGGTGATTTTAGATTTAGATTTAGATTTTTCTATTTTTTTTAAATATAAATTAATAAATATTAAAGTCAATAATAATAATAAAATATATCTACAAATGAAACAAATTAAGATCATACATTAGATGAATTTGTTTCTAAATCAATTTTGCATAAATATGTCTATGGTTAGTCATTTTAATGAGTATTTACAGAAATTAATTAAAATAATAATTTTAAATCATATTTCTTGTTTTTAAATATTTTTAATTTTTTATAATATATAAATACCAGAATTGTACTCTTAAATATTAAATAACATATGATCAAATATTTTTGAGTGTTAGGATGAAAGATAACTGGTCTAATTGTATGTACTAGAATCACATTTAATATTAATAAAGTGTAAAAAATTTGGTCAAATAAATGAAGTGCAAAAATTTTATTTGATGATATGATGGTTAGGTGAATGTATGATAGTGGAAAGAAGACATAGATATGGGATAAAAATAAAATGAGAAATAATTGAAAATAAATAAAATAAAAAAGTAAAATGATAGAGAGATAAAAAAAGTTACGTAGCCCAAAAACTAAGAAAATAGAGATTTTGGTTTTTGTGTGGAATAGTTATTTGAAAAACTAGTTTTTCTAATTTTTAGGGAATCATTTTTAACAAAATCTTGATTGGCAATCAAAATAGTTTTTTAAAAACAAAAGCCAAAACCATTTTAGAAACGACGAACAGTCAACCTCACAAACTCCAAAACTCTGCGAACCGATCCGAAGTAAACAAATCGGCGGCTCTAATTTTTTATTTATTTTTAAATACTGCGGCTCCTAAATAAATTCTAAAATTTCTTATCGGAACTATTCTAGACATGGAATAACCTATCCGAGCCTAACCAATACCCTAAAATGCCCAAGTGAAATAGTGAACGTAACACGCGTATCAACCACGTTGATCGGACCGCGCGTGGGATGAGAAAGTGAAATTTGCCTGTGAGAGCTCTAGTGAGAACCAACGGGCCCATGATCAAAGCCCATTTATTATTTTACGAGGTTAAAATGTACTTGAAACTAAGAAAATGAAAGTTTGATCACACATACCATGCAGATTGTACAGCATGAATTTCGTTAGCTGTTTACTCTTCGATGACTAAAATAAAAGGAGATCCGATGTATCGAAACTAAATTCGAATTATTATACAATGTGTCAACCACATTAGTAATGTAAACAACTCGAATATAAACTCCAGTGAGTGTACATGATGGATCTTGTAACCTATTTTGATATCTTTCTGGAAACATTCAAGCACTGAAACCAGACTTTAATATATAAACTATTCAACAATCTTTATTTTTAAATTTGTATCGATTTTATGATTTAATTTTATGAGTTACAATTTAGAAAATACAAACATATATATCAAAAAACATCAGAAGGAGGGAGAACACAAATAAGATCCGCCTGTGGCTCTCAGCTCTGAAACCAGACTTTAATATATAAACTATTCAACATTCTTTAGTTTTTAAATTTGTATCGATTTTATGATTTAATTTTATGGAAACATTCAAGCACTGAAACCAGACTTCAATATATAAACTATTCAACATTCTTTATTTTTTAAATTTGTATCGATTTTATGATTTAATTTTATGAGTTACAATTTAGAAAATACAAACATATATATCAAAAAACATCAGAAGGAGGAAGAACACAAATAAGATCCGCCGGTGGCTCTCAGCTCTGAACAAGGCCATGGGCTGACCTTGAGTGAAGTTCCAATAACATCGGAACACTTCCACGTTCGATACGAGTTCAAGCTTCCATGTAGATTAATCTCACTCAGACATATCCCTGTTATGTTTGCCAAAGTTATATAAGAACTACTTTAATATGGTCAATATTTAAAACATATATAACCTTTTACCTGTAAAAGGTGAACCCTTAAGGCCTTGAATGGAGCCGGCGTTTTGAACGTTAACCCCCCAAACGTTATTAATATGTATTCCTTTAACGACTGGAAGAGCTTTCGGGTTATAATACGCGTCAGGGTGATCTCCCGTGTCGCCAGCGATCTTGATCCCGTACTTTGCGTTTTCAACATAGACGTTAGAGATTTTGATGTTTTTGATGTAACCTCCACGACCAATGTTTGTCTTGATGTTGACTCCAACGCCCATATTGGAGAGACTGATGTGTTCTGCTACGATGTTCTTGATTCCTCCTGATGTCTCGCTTCCTATTGCGATACCTGCGTACGGAGAAGATCCTGTGATGCGGCGGATCGTTATGTTTGAGCTCGGACGGCCAAAAGCGATTCCATACTCGTCCCAACCGCTTTTGATGGCTACAAGGTCGTCCCCTGTTGAGATGTAGGAGTCTTCTATGCAGACGTTGTTGCTGGAATCTATCAACAAATTTAGAAAACATCTCTGGTTCAGACACTTTTATCACTACTACTGTAATCAAAACCGGTCCTCCACATAGTGAAATGAAACATTAGTCTTTACGTCACCAAAATTTTAAGAGTTAATATACATAAACATAAACTCATAAATTGTTAAAAATTATCGAAGTTATTACTAATTGTTTTTAGTCTCCAAAATTTCAGGACCGGCCCGACTATGAGCAATATTCTCTAGCAAGGAATAGCTACTATGCACACTAAAATGTTCCAAGTTTCTATGTAGACATGTTTGATATGTATCTAATATGTATCTAACATACCAATCTAGTAGTCTCTTGTTGATTGAAATAAAGTTTAGACTAAGACAGAACCTGGATCGATTCCATCGGTGTTGGGGGAATCTTGTGGAGCTAAGATGGTAACGTGATGGATGACAACATTGCTGCCACATATCAGAACGAGGAACAGGGTCAAAACCAGAAGAAGAGAAAGATATATCTAATCTATGTTTGGGAAATAAAAAAGGTAGTAACTAGCTTTTGTACCTGCAATAGACAGGGTGAATGTTCCAGAAGGGTGAGTTCTGGAAAATAACATTGGAGATTATGATCTCCTTAGAGTTCTTGAGCTCGATTAGATTCGGTCTAGTGAACTTTAGTGTTCTACTGCGCCACATGTTCCACCATACTTCTCCTTGACCGTCTATTGTCCCGTTTTGTCCTGTGTATAACATTATATTGCATTGTAATGTCAGAAAGTGATAGCAAAAGCTTATCATACAAGCTGTTCCTCGGCATGTATTAGGTTACTATTTATAACAGATTATTATGTGTTCACATGCTAAATGAACAATGCAACTCAAAATTACCAAGTTTAATGCTCTATTTCTTCTTCTCAATAAAAATTTACAGTTTAGATAGAGAGACTAGTTCTTGAAACTTAGCTACAATAAAATCTCCATAGATAATGTGTGCTAATTTTTGATAGGTGTGTATTGATAAGAGGGTCCAAATCACCTGTGATGACTACATCACGAAGGCCATCGCCATGAATAAAGCTCATATACCGTGCGCCTGGTAACTCCCTCCCTCTTCCATAAGATGGCAAAGGATCAATCAATGGCCAATTCCATGTGTCCTGAAGTTAACAAATACATATACCAAAAGGTCACAAAATAATCCACAGGATTCACATTCTGCAATACTAGTGATCACCTCAAATGTTAATATGGTCGTGACTCGTGACTTAAAAAAAAAACAATTTACAAGCTCAAATTCGGTCTTAAGACACTCACAAACACATAAATACACCACAGCGACAAGCACTAGTGGTTTTGTTTTCACACACTTGAAGACAAAACCAGTCAGAGAATCTAGAAGAAAAAAAAAACTGAATCAGAGGTTTAGCATATATGCAGGGCAGGCTGGGCAGCATCCATGTGAGAACTGACGATAAAACCCAAAACAGTCCACACTCTCAACGTCAAAAATAGTTTAACAAAGATTTCTTCACTTTAATGTTTATCCCATCAGATATTTTTTATTTATATGACATACACTAGTCAGTAGAGAATAAAATAACCAATTTTTTTTTTGACAAAATTGGATAACGCCAAGGACAAAAATTGCCAGCTATCTATGGGGCCAACTTTGGAACATAGAAATAAAAGCAGCACACCCACATGCATACAATAACGTCTTTAGCCCCGACGGTCCCCATGATGCTCTGCTCGGACCAACTAATACCACTCCCCTCACCCAAAATTACTTAATTAATTATTATAATACGTGCATGGTTCCCAACTCTTTTTTTTGTTTCTTTAAAAAAATATTTTATCACAATCTCACTTGATCAACTTATTTACATTTTCAGATTTCAGATCCAAGCAAGCCGTCAAGGAGAAAAAAAAGCACTACTAATTTTGTAATAATTCACTTCTGTCTGACAAATTTGAAATTAAATATCCGTCCTAGAGATTAAACCACTGACACTAGTAGCAAGTGTGAAAGCAGATAGAGACCACTCGCCAATAATTTATTACATTGAAAAAAACTGTACCTGAACAGCTTTGATAACAGCGCCTCTAGCCAAGAAGAGAGTCATATGGCTGGTGAGACTGAAGCTCTCCGTGAGAAACACTCCCGGTGGTATGTACAGAACCGTGCCTCCTCTCCTCCTCAGATGCTGAATCCTATATATCGCCGCCCTAAACGCCTTAGTGTTCACCGTCCTTCCGTCCCCGACCCCGCCAAAGTCTGTTATAGAGATCTTATCGTTCCGGTACCTTAAGGGAACTATTCCTGAACATGTCGCCTCCGAGTTGCCATAGCCATAGGCCGAAGAAAGAGCGGTGAGTAGAAAAGCGGCGAGGCATGGGAGGAAGACAACTGATAGTGAGAGTGGCCACATTTTTTGTTGCGGAGGTTTCTTTGGGAGGAGAGAAAATATTTGGAGGATTGTTTGTTTCCTCGTAATTGCATTATTTACTCGATAAAGCGCGTAATTTATAAGCAAGAAGCGAGGGTAAAATGTGTGTAAAACAAAAAGAATTTAACTTTTCCAGTATTTTCAAAACTACGTCGTTTAACTGGAAGCGCCATGTCAGCTATCCAGTCATTCGAAATATTTGATGCAGAAGGGACAACGTTCAATAGGAGGAAAGCATACATATATGTTAACGGGCCACTATAGGCTATAATATTTTATTTGGGCCAGAGTTCGTGTAATTTTCGGCCCAGTCCCGATCTTCAATAAAAACGCAGTAGTCGGAGACTTAGAAATTTTCAAGTCAGATCAGAGCAGAAATTTTCAACGATGGAGATGGAGACGGCGAGTCCGTTGGTTCGTTTATGCATAGAGGAAGCTTGCAAGAGCAGAGATGCGGTGGATCGATGGCGTCTTCAGCGTCGTAGCCTTGAGCGTCTGCCTTCTCACCTCGCCGATGCTCTTCTCCGTCAACTCCTCCTCCGCCGTCTTCTTTTCCCTTCGCTGCTCGAGTAAACTCTTTGACTATTCTTATCCATTCTTTTCCAGCTTCCGATGATTGTTTCCCGAGCCGAAACGATGAAGAATTTGCATGAATCTGATGAACGGGTGATAGTTATATGCTTGGATTCGAGATGTTGAAAAGATTGCTTTAGATCTTAGTTTTTGCTGGAGATTTCGTTGATATTTGTTTAACTCTCCTTGAATTGTTTGATGATATATATGTTTGCATTGATCTCTATCGAATCTAAACGTGATTCTCTTTCTCTGCAGAGTATTCAAACATTCTGTAGAGAACATAGATCTCCGAGGAGAAAGCTCCGTCAACGGAGAATGGATGGCGTACATTGGAGGATTTGTTAATCTGTTTTCTCTAAATCTTTCAGATTGCCCTAGAATCAACAACTCCACCATCTGGCCTATCACAGGTGTATATGCTCTTCTGAATCTTCTGCAATGGAAGCTTATGGTGGTGACAAATGTATTATTTAATTTGTATGATGTCTGATTTTTCCAGGATTAACATGTTTGAAGGAGTTGGATCTTTCAAGATGCTCAAAGGTTACCGATGCTGGTATAAAGCACCTCCAGTCTGTTGTGAATTTGGAGAAGTTGTGGATTTCGCAGACGGGCGTTAAGGAAGCTGGAATCTCTCTTCTTGCTTCACTTAAAAAATTGTCTCTTCTTGATTTGGGTGGCTTGCCTGTAACTGATCACAACTTGAGCTCTCTCCAGGTACCAAGGTTTTATATGTGAATTGATTGTTGTATGTGATTGAATTGTGTAGTTAAGTATTCGTTATCGATGTAGCTGGTGTATGAACTCTGCTAAGATTGTAATGTTCTAGGTTATATGTTATGTATATTATGTGCATAGAAACTAGTACACATCTCCAGTTAAGTATTCTTGGAATAAGAGTTTTTTTTTTAAAGGTTCCAGCCTCCTGTATTATATTAACATCCTGCATATATTTATGTTTTAAGTCATTACTTTTAGTGTTTCTCATAGCCAGTTCTTTTTGCTCCTCAGGTACTGACGAACCTAGAGTACCTTGACATCTGGGGAAGCAATGTCACCAACCAAGGAGCTGTCAGTATTCTCGAATTTCCAAACTTGAGCTTTCTTAATCTCTCGTGGACAAGCGTCACACAGGCTCCAAACATTCCGCATCTTGAATGCTTACTCATGAACAAGTGTACCGTTGTCTCCATATCAAGCACTCACAGCTCCGTATTAGCTTCCTTGAAAAAGCTCGTTTTATCCGGAGCTACGTTTAGTGCTGAAACCGAGGTCTTCTCCTTCACCAGCAAAAGCTCTATAACCCACTTAGACGTTTCCAAGACTTCTATCCAAGACTTCAGCTTCTTAGAAACTATGACTAAGCTGGAGCATCTTGATCTGAGCTCAACAGCTTTCGGGGATGATTCTGTTGAGTTTTTGTTATGTGTTGGTGATACTCTTAGGAATCTCAATGTCTCGTATACAAAAATCACTTACGCTGGGGTTGAAATTCTTTCCGGACATGTCCCGAGGCTGGAGACATTCTCTCTGTCCCAGACATTTATTGACGATCTGTCCATCTTGTGTATCAGCAATAGGATGCCTTGCATTAAAGCCCTTGACTTGAGCAGGACCAGCATCCGAGGTTTAAGCCTTGTATACTCTATTTGAATGGATAATAACAGATTAAATTTTAACTCTATTACTTTATTTCTTTCAGGATTCATCCAGCAACAATCTCCACTAGAAGAAGAAGAAGAAGAAGCAAAGCCGTCTCTAGCAGCACTAAAGTCTTTAACTGCCCTTAAAACCTTGAGTCTAGAACATCCGTACCTTAGTGACATTGCTCTCTCCCCTCTGAGTAGCCTTACCGGCTTAACACATTTGTCTCTGAAAAGCAAATCCCTCACGGATTCCACACTCCACCATCTCTCGTCTCTCCCAAACCTAGTCAGCCTCGGCTTTCAAGATGCAGTGTTGACCAACCTCGGTCTCGAGAAGTTTAAACCGCCGTCAAGCCTGAGGACACTCGACCTCAAAGGCTGTTGGCTTTTAACCGAAGCTGCTGTCACCGGTCTCTGCAAAAAGCACCCTCACATCAGAGTGATGCATGAGTTTGCTATAGAATCCTCTTCTCTCGACCAAAACAAAATTCTTCCTCGGTCATCTCCTCCGCAGAGTTTGGCAAAGGTAGGAAGGAGGAGGAACAACCAGAGCCCGGAGACTTCTTCTGCTGTTTCCAGAAGTTTCATAGGTAATGCCTTTTTCACTGAAAAAGCTGAGAAATGTGTGATTAGCAGAGCTCAAAATTAGTTTTTAATAGTGTGATATTTGTGGATACAGATCAGAGGGTGAAGTATAAGAGGGAAGACTTGTTTGCTCTACAAGATTCGCCCTTATCGCGATTGCTTCCACAGGAAGGAGAATTTCTGTGTGTTCCGGAAGAGATTCTAGTTGATTTAATTCAATGGTCAATGGTTGATGAACAAGCTATATTTTAGTATCACCTGAAAAAAAAGACTTATCTTAGCATGACTCTTAGCATATGTCATTTTCTCTTCCTCGAATTTGCATGACAGTTTTGCATTTTGGCAGAAACCCAAATAAATTTTATCAGTTTGAAGTTTTAACATTCAACAAAAAAAAGTGGGGAAAATACAAATTTTTTTTTTTTACACGGCTGATTGAAAGAGCCCATTGACAAAGTCATGGCCTGAAAGCTAAGCTTTCATTTTTGGTTTTGTACATTGCTACATTTCATTGTTCACGTTCTGTCAGATGAGGAAAAGACTTGTATCAATCATATTTAGTTCTATTCTGATTTTATTACGCTTATATCTCATATTATAATAATATGTTTCAACAAGGAATCAATTTTTCTGGTACATATCATAGCAAGTTTGTGGCTGACTTGTCCCTTAAAAATGTAGAAACTAACGACAGCCCTCGTGACACGGCCACGTTACTTGTTGCCCTTTATACAATATCTTAGAAGTTTCGTCTGGTGATAAGAATTGATACTATCCAATAATAATATAACGCATTACCTTTAGACTTTGAATGTTACGAACCGCTCCGCACCACAGTTAACTCTAACAAAAATTTCTACATATACCATATATCTATACGTTTTTATAATTGTTAAAACCGCATCCTAGTTAAACCGTTTGTCCCGCACCGCTCAATTCGCAGTTACTATTCATAGCCTGATAATAATAGCAATCATCTGATAAGACCCCTTATTAATTACATTTTTACGTCTGCAAGTACTATATTCTATAAATAATACTAGTATTTAATATGCTGAATTATTTCGTGTTCATAACTTCATGTATGCGTTATTAGTATAAGATTAAATGCCAATAATTATGGTTATCACATCACAATCGTGCTTATTCAGACGATGTAGCTATAAGACAACGGTTTCAACTGTATTTGCGCACCTTATAATTTACGAGATTGTTTGAAATTGGTCAAGTGGCTATAGTTTAGTGGTTGTGAACTTGTGATTGAGTTGATAAACCGATCTCTGAAAGTGATATATTAGAATCGATCTTGTGTTAGTTTAGGCTTTTGTTGATCCTTGAAATCCGGAGAGAATAATGTGAAATTAGGGGTTTGACATTTTATTGAAACAGATCATGCTGTGAATTATTGGATTCTATTAAAGTATTAATGATTAATTTTTAAGGGGAAACGAATATGAATGTATCTACGTACAAGCTATCATCAAGTAACACTAATAGAGCAAAATGGGTTTTATATTCGAATTCAAGTATATTATTAGTGACTATTGAATCTCACGACGACTAAAAAAACAAACAAGACAGGTTAGTTGCGTTGCCAGGTTTTAACACGGTTTTGGTTTATTTTAAGGCTTTTAAGGCACAAACTAACCGGTGAGAACATGGACTTGCTCTCTTGTGTCTTCTACAATATATATATATATATATATATATATAATATAATATAATATATATATATATATATATATATTTAAACTAATACTAAAAAGACAAGAAAAAGTTGTACTGATGTAACTAAAGTTTCAAAGAAGCAAATTAATTACTGAATTCTTACTAACACAATCCCAAATGAATTGAAAAATAATTTTGACTACTTTCATAATCATCATAAACTGCATGTTTGTTTAAAATTCATTGCAAGTTTAGATGAATGTCAGCCAAATTAGCCCAGCTATCCCCAGTTGTTGTTAGTGAATATTGAACTATTAGTTTTACGTTTTATTTAGCTTTTTATTTCTTAATCCAATTTGTTTTTATTTTGGTCAAACTAAACAATAACGAAATTAGCATCTTGTTAACCGAATAACAAAGTTTTCGTTGGTTGAATTTATAATCAATAAAACTAACGATAATATTACATTTTAAAAATATAAATCTAACAGATCAGCATGGTGTATCCATCTATCGCGCTAAACAGACCACACTCAGCACTATATAAACTCCATATCACACATTGATTCATGCAAGTCGCCAACTTCCATCACATTGACCCACAGAAGAAAAAGAGAAGAAGAGAGAATTTTTTTTCTTGGGCACTTCCCAAGTTTTCTTTTTTCTACTACTACGAACTTTTTTGTGGGCAATATTTCGTTTTTGTTTCAAAATTTGCTTTAAATTTATAAAAATGGGAAACTGTTTGAATGGAGGAAACAACGTTACAAGAGTGGTTCAAGAAGAGCAAGAAGTGAAGAAAGATTACAACAGAAAAGATCGGAAAGTGAAGATTGTTCTTAGAAGAGATGAGTTAGAGAAACTCATCCTCTTCCAGTTAAACGCCGGTGGCGACGTCCAAGGCAAGGGAGAAACAACTTTGGCTTCTTTCGGGGACTTTCTCAGGGAACTAGAGGCGGAGAGGTTCGCCGGAGAAGCTGCAGCAAAGGAGGCTGAGGAAGAGGAAGAGTCTCGCCGGAGATGCCGGAAGTGGAGGCCATCGTTGGAGAGGATCACTGAATGGCCTGAAGAAACACTATAGTAATCACTTATTAATCCTTTTTAGATCATTAATTAAGGTTTTATTTAAATTTTGTATTTAATATGGGAGTTTTTGTGGGGGAGTATGCATTTGCTTGTTTTTATTTCTCTTTTTTTTTCCGATGGATTTTTTTCACCTGAGAAGTGTTTTGTTCTCAAGGTGAGATATCTTCGGTGTTTGAAACTGGCAAATGCTTATTTACCCCATAGAAAATCCAAAAAATATGAAGTTATGTATTGCATTTTCTTCTCATATGTATAAGGTTCACTGTGTTAAAGGGTCAAAACATAAATAAACTAGTAGTTTAGTATACATCAGTTGTGTTGCTTTATATATAAGTTTGTCGTTATACAATCGTACCTTTTCATTAAGCTTTCACCCTTAACCAATGTGGTTAAGACTTTCTTCGAAATGTCATGAAGAAGTACATAGATGCATTGAAACCTAACTTGACACAGTTCGTGCTTCAAACAAGTCTATCAATACTAAACAATGAATCAATGATGATACGTAGTAAGTGGTCTGGTTTATTCAATGCTACATTCTGCTTTTCTTCGAGAGCTACCACACTACGAACAATGGATAACTGTTGTAAAAGTGATTATTGATACGTACATCTTAAAACTACTATCATAAAATGTTATCTATCTGCAAACAGCAAACTGCGGCTAATGAGCCAGATCTTTCATGTCTCGCTGGACACGTGAAAAAAGTAGATGAAATTAATTTAATCGTTATTTCAAAGAGAATTTTAATCATGGTATACATATTTAATTAATCTGACAATTTCATATTCATTTGTCGATTTTTACTGCGAAACTTACATTACATGAGCGGAACTTTATGGTTGGGTGGTAGCGGACGGATTTGGGATACAAACACGTCTTAGATATTGACAGATATTGATTCATTCTGTTTACCTAAAAAAGTGGTACATCTGCGGATTTTGACTCTCCTGATTCAACCAAATTTTTTAAAAAAAATCTAAAAGAAAACTTACATTACCTAAGATAGTCAGGTTGTCAGGTTGATTTAATAGTTTCTTCTCGCTTGCTTGTACTACGAAAATAGATACGTTACCTAAAATACTCAGGCTGAATTAGTATTCATTTATCAGATGATATATTTCATATTTGAATATTCAAATCTTTTCCAGTTCATTCGTACTTAGAATAGTATAAAAAAAACAGTATCATTTATGACACAACAATACAAATATTCCCCAAACCTTGTTACTTTTACCAATCTGTGGCAAAATATATGCCACGCTAACTTGATAGATAGGTAGATATATTTAACCTAACACTACAAAACTTTGGTATATAAACCCCATATTAAGTACTAAAAACTATTCCATCTTGGATAACCAGCAGCCATTTTCCTGTCGCTCTTTATTACAAGAAACCACAACCGCAGAGACTTGAAGCTGATGAACCGGGACGTGTGCTATCTGGTCCACCACATGTTCAAAATCCAAAACACTGTCATTCTTGCATTTCCCTAATAGCCTTTGAGCTTCCCGCTTTGTCATCTTGATCTTAATCCTCACAACCTCCTCCTTCCCTTTAACTATATTTAAACCCTGTTTCTCCTCCATCGGCTTCTCCTCCGGTTCAAGTTCTTGATCAAGATGAAACCTCACCGGCTTCTTGGGCTCGATGATCTTGTTATTCTCTAATTGAAACCTTACAACCTTACGTGGCTTTTGACCTTCTTTCTTCGCCAGTGGCTTTGCCATCTCTTCCTCTTCCTCTTCGAACCTCATGGATTTGTCAATCCTCTTGGCTCTTTGCAAGCAACGAGTCTTCTTGGTGGGTTCTACTGAAACCTTTGATGCGTTCAGAGGCAACGTTATGTCTAAGTCGTCTCTGTAAGTTGAATTTGCTGCTAGAACGCTCTCGTATCTTTCCTGAAGTCCGTTGAAGCACCTAGTTAAAGTATCCATCATTCTTCTTCTTCTTCTTCTCTATTGACAAAGGGAGAGAAAGTTTGTGTGGGTTATCTTCTTGTCTTTGTGGGATTTTAAGTTTGTTGTTGTGTATCCTCAATTAATGAGGGACGAGCGTATATAAAGGCGACCAAGAGTATGCTAGTGGAGTGTACTTTGGGGTAAAGAGGATGACGTCACTTGTAGGGTATTAGAATTTATTCAAATTTGTTTTGTTCTCTTATGGGGAAAAAGTGTAAGAAGCATCTCTTGCTTATCAATACAAACCCCTTTGACAGGTTCATTAGTTCACAGTCGATGTTGAGTTACGAGAAGTTTCAAGTCTAACTGAAGATAATGGATTAATTTTAAAGAGCTTAA
Source organism: Brassica nigra (assembly GCA_016432835.1). NCBI lineage: Eukaryota > Viridiplantae > Streptophyta > Magnoliopsida > Brassicales > Brassicaceae > Brassica > Brassica nigra. Next base: position 4,126,932 of record CM028247.1, on the reverse strand, counting down.
TGATAAAGAAAATAGAGATCATTAATTACTAATAGCAATCATATATGCATATGAGTATCACAACATGTGTGTAAGTATGTGAATGTATAGTTATGTCTCTGTTAATGAGCTTTGATGAAGTTAAAAGCGTCATGAACTAATGGAATTAAGGTAAAGGAAGCAAGCGTATAATGTCATCACTAATCAGTCAAACGCTTTACCATGACTTTAAAGTTTTCTCTCTTAATGCGTCTTAAAATGATTTGTCACATTTATCCGATTTTAAATCATTATCTATCAGAAAGATCATCATCAACCAGTGGTTCTAATTACATATATTTCCAAAGACAAAAATGATGGCGTGCCACTAGGGGCATTCTATATGACATGGTCAATCACTCCATTTTGAATTAGTCTAACTAGCTAATAGGAAAAAAACTCAGTAATACTACTCTAATGTTTGTACTTCAGTAATATCTACACACAGCTAACAAAATCAACAAGTAAGAACACAACTGTTCGTCACAGATTCTTTACGTAATTAATCAAATATTTGGTTTATAGCCCATTACGATGTCCTGCCTGATACATATAATCGCGTATGAAAATATATTAATAAATAGTAGACCGTCGACTAAAAGCATCACTAGCAAAACATATTGAGAAACTTGTAGTATATTTTAGAAAGTTTATTACAATAAAGAGACTTATACATAGAACCGTATAGTATTAGAGTAGAAGAAAAGAAACAAAAGGTGTCTAATTTAGATAACGCGTTTTAAGCTTACCAGAATTTTGGGGCTTGACTAAGTCCTGATTCTATCTTTTCCCATCTTTTTTTTTTTTTTTTGACAACAAAGAGAACTAATCTACTAGGAGACCTCCGGAGCAGAAAGCCAAGCCGGAGATATGGAATCAACATATAACATAGCTGAAGGAGAACTCCTTTCACCACGTGCAAGCTTATCCACCATCTTTTCCCATCAAACCCTCAATATTCTAATGTCCCACTACATATAATAAAATCACTATTTATCTTAGGAAAAGTATAAAACTATTTACCCAAAAAATACAAATTTTATAATATCAGTCTAAAGTATAAAGAAACACTATAAATATTGATTGTCAATATCTAATAGCATCCTTAAGGGATGAGTTTTTTTTTTTGTTTCATAGTTTCTCAACATATATTTATGGACTACTCTCACAGATAAACTTTTTTAAGTTTTTGTTACTAAAATAGCCCCTAAAAAATAAAATGATCAAAATAGTCTTTTTTATTTTGAAATTTTAATATTCATTATTTATTTTTTAAAATTTGAAACTTCATCTCCAAAACCCACCCTTTAACTCTAAACCCTAAGTCTAGATTAGTTAATCATATAAGTATTTTTATGAAAATAAATTAAAAATGGCTATCTAAGGGAATCTCTCTATATTTATGATGTAGTTAATTTTTTTGAACTTTTTATATATGTAATTTATGATATAGTTAAATTAAATAAATGAAAATGAAACAATGGTTTAGAGCTGGACCAATTAATATATGATACATAGTCAAATGAATCTCTTTTTTATTTTCTATAATTCTTCTTATTGAAAAAACGATTATCCTTCTACTTTTTTAATTTTTTTTCCTTATTTTCATTTACTTTTTAAATTTAATTTTTGAGAAATTAGGTGAGACTCCCTGATCGAAAATGCTCTAAATTACCTATGTATGTGATCTGGTCCTCCTGATTAGGGGTGGGCACGAATCGAATATTACCGTATTTTCAGTATTTGTGATTTGCTTCGGACTTCATGGATATCTGATTTTCTGATTTGCTTTGCTTCGGAAAAATACGGATATTCGGTTTTACGGTTATCCGAAAAATTTATGGATATTTGCGAATATTCACTGATATTTACGGATACCTTTTCCACTATGTTTAATACAAGTAAATCTGAAAATATTATACAAATTTGTTCTTATAAAAGATAAACTAAAACATTAATGAAACTGTTTATTTATAAATTCTTAAAAATTCATAAAAATTTCTTATAAATTATATGTTTTAAGAAGAATAGTAGTTTTTATAAAAATCTTATACTTCTTTTCTTCATATTATATTTTTATAAGTAATTTTATAAATAAAATTATATAAGATTATACATAAAAACTCTATTTAACTATAGATATATAACTATTTATATAAAAGTCGGAGGATCGGATATTTGTCTCTAATTTTTTTAGTATTTGTGATTTGCTTCGTTTTAACGGATAGTGATTTTTAATATTTGCTTTGCTTCGAAGACTTACGGATATCCGGATTTTTCGGATCGAATCGAAACGAATAACGATCGAATCAAAATTAACGAATAAAATACCCAGCCCTACTCCTGATTCTCATAATTGAACAAGCTACATGAACACTGACTTGACTAGAATCGATTCCAAATGCACAACCCGAGAACATCGAAATATTACAAAAACACTACAAATGCTTCTAAATGGGCAACAAGTTTAGGTGGGCCTAACCATCGTAAAAGGCCTAGGGGATTGTAGAAACTTTGAAAAACAACAAAGTCGAAGTTTCAAAGAAGAAACAGAAACATAGAAAAATTTACAAGTCGCCGTCAACATTCATTTCTCCACCTTGGTACGGAGGGTGAGAACGAAGAAGCGAAAGAGATGAACGTAGTTCACGGCTTGAAGAGGATTCCTCGCATTCAATTCCCTCAGCGTCATTTAAAACCTTCAGGTTTCGATCCATTTCGTGTTTTAATAAGTTTCGTGATTCTGTTTGTGTGTGTACGGTTTCTTTGCCATGAATCAGATATGAGATGCTATCCATTTGTATATTATTAGATTCAAAGGATATATTAAACGTATCAAGGAAGAATAATAGTTTCGTCTACCTTTGCACATAGCATTGAATAAAAAAACTCATTAAAATTAAGCTTGGAATCACTGTATTTGTACAAATTCTTTTGTTTAAGCTTTGACTGATGGGAATGTATATGGAATATTTTATCATTGAAAGTTTAAACCTTTTTTTTGAAATTTTACAGAGGGCACGAAGAAGCAGGTGGAGAATGAAGCTGATACGTTTTTCTTCTCCAACCTCAACACCCCAAAGACTATAGGCGGGAAGGCATCTCTGCAGCCTAAGCGCACGCCAGTTTCAGACCTAGAAATGGAAGCCATACTCGTAAGTTACTTTCTCGATATGATTTTAAGTCTTAAACATTTACAAGGCTTAGTTTGCTGCACCATATGGACTAAAAATAATTGAACTCTAGAGTTTGTTTTTCCTTTATGTGCTTGTTTTTTCCGTATCTGACTTCTCATTTTCTGCAAAATCTTCACAGTTGGGAGGTTGCATCTGATCCTTAGAACAATCTATTGACGAGAAATTATGGACCTCTTCTCTTAGCCATTCACAGGATATACTTAAAAGAGTCAAAGATTTGGTTATTATAAATTGATGTCAATGACACAAATTAAAACAACTACTCCCTTACAGTCTTAAATGCTTTTACTTATTTTCCCCATTGATTTGTGTACATTCTAATCCTTGTTAATGCATTATGGTTTTGGAACTCCTCGTTTATTCGTTTTTTACATCACATGATAAGAGTTTTTCTACAACCAGTCAAGAGTTCTTGTAACCTAAAAAGCCAAGGTACTTTACACATACATTCAAAGGAGAGCAGAACATCTCTTATGGTGCTGTTGTCTCCTTTTGCATCTGTTCGATAAGAGGCTCAAGAACACAAGACTTCGGATTCTTACCCGGTGGACCTTTCTCTCTTCTTTCAAGCTCTTCAAGCCTGAACGTTATGAGACGGTCCCAGTTCCCTCCTTCGAACAACACACCAGCTTTCCCGTCCGTGATCCTCTGCACTATCCCACAGTACATGTGATAAGGACTGTTTGTGTTCTTGACTATAGCGATCATCCCCGGCATGAGAAGCGGTAGCTCGGGAGCTTTAGGCTTCTTCTCCGTCACAACAGCGGATGCAACATCGCTTCCTCGTTTCGTAGGAGGTTGTGGTGGTGGTGGTGGGTTTTGTTCAATGAACGTTTTCAGTCCCTTTTCGCCACCGGGGAAACCTCCGGTGAGACCCATCATCTCTTTCTCAAAACCGTCTTCAGGTACTTTAAACGACAAGTTACTGTCGTCGCTCTCTTTCTCTGTCTCGTTCTCAGGCTTTGATGTCTCTTGCTCTTTCTCTATGTTCCTCTTGAGCTCCTTCTCGATGCCTTTCTCTCCGTTGCATAATCCTCTCCCTCCCATCACTTCCCATAGGTTGAACTTAGCCATGGCCTTTACTTGATGAACGTTTGGTTGCTGCTTTGGAGGCGGGAAAACCGATCGGTTAGCAGTTGAAAGTAGATGTGTTTGGCCTAGAAACTTGGTTCCTCGAATTAGAGATTGAACGGTTGGTATAGTGATGGAAGAAGTAGCCATTTTTAGTGAAAATATTCTCTGAAGAATAGTTTTGAGGTGAAGTAAGGAGAAGAAGGCTTTTCTATTATAACCACATATCATGATTCCAGTTAGATGAGAATGAGATGTATCTACTTCCACTTGTTGGGTTGGATCTGTTCCGGTTAATGATTAACCGGATGGTTTTTTTTTGGAATTGGATACATTGGGGATTTCGTATAAGTTCAGGTGGACCTCGTTCATTATAATGGGCCTTAATTACAGATTGCTAAGCTTTCTTTAATTAAAAAGGCTGCACAACAAGATTACAAGAGAGAGCAAGCATTAATTCGGTCAACGACATCAATAATTGGCATCCCATTCTCCCAAATTATCATTACAACACCCACTTTTGTCTTAGGCTGTTCCATTTACACACTTATTATCATCACCAAATGCTTAGTTGGCAACTTCTGTCACCTAAAGATTCGATATGTAAAAGCACAAGATTAAATGAAAATTATATAAACATGATTACCTTAATTTATCGGAAGACTTAAATCAATAACAAGCGTGGTTTATTTAATCTAAAATAACTTGATTAATAGTATAAATTAATGTAGAATCTGCAACAAATGCCCCCATGTGGATATAGCTTGCCGGCCTAATCTATAAGGGTAAAAGTGTCTTTTACTAAGTTTGCTTTGTGTTAATAATGCTTAAACCCAAAAATTCATCTAAACCAAATTTTGGGTCAAAAAAAAACACTTTACCCTAAGAAGAAATACAACAGTTTCGTGTTTCAACATCTTCTTCGAATCAGGTATATTGCAAGTTATCGATCTTCTGTTATGTTTATTTTTTTCTTCTTCTTCAAATTCTCCGAATGTGTTTTGGTATGTTGATAGGGTTTCTTCTTTGCTTATCTCTTTAAAAAAAAATCATTCTGTAGATTTTATTGGAGCTTATGAACTTCAGCAAAGGGGAATTAAGAAGAGTTTCTCCTTTTCATCCTCTTCGTTATGTGAAGTGGGATTGTTAGATTATGGTATTGAAAGATAGAGTCTTTGATCCTCCTCAGTGAGGAATAAGAAACTCTACTTGATTAGATTCCTTTCTTTGTGACGAATAATTGTAGATTAGATCTAATGATAACAAAAAAAACCTTCAAGTGTTCATCTAAAATGCATACAGGAGTTTTGCTTCATGTCTTCATTCTCCAAATGTATAGTATTTTCTTTTTTTAATAGTTTTGACATCTTCGTTTTGAATGCAGACTCTCTCTCTTGTGGAATCTCTTCGTTTAAAAGCTAGCTAGAGAGTTCAAATCTATGGGTGATGGTACTCCTAGGAAATTAAAGATATTACCTGATCACTTTACTGTTCCTCCTACTCCCACCACAGAAGCTGCTCAAGAAGATTCTCCTTGTCCATCATCTTCCCACCCCAAAGACGATAACATTTCTTTAAGGTAACTTGCTAGCACATATATATGCTAGAGGAAGAGGTTGAAACTTTGAGCTTACATCTTTTGTTTAAAGTAGGTCTATTAGTCAAAGCCAGTCCAGTACTCGCAGAAAACTGAAAAGAGCAGCATTGATGTTGAATCTGTTCTCTCTTCGCCGTCTCCCTTGGGTTTCAAATGGCCAAGAGAAGGTTCCCTTCTCACACCTTGTTTTTTTTTGTTTCATGTGAATAGTTTCTAATCATCATCCTTTATTGGCAGGTAGAGCTATCAGCAGCTGAGTTAGAGTCACTTAGATCAGAACTATCTGAGTTAGAAGAAAGAGAAGCTTACCTCAAAGCACAGTAAATTTTAGTTAATACACACTAGTATTGTTATTACCTATACTCAGATCACATCTTCTTCTTCCTGTTTTTGTCTACTCCTTACATAGGTTGGAACATGTGGATGAAGTCCTGCGCTCTGCTCGTTTATCTGGCTATCTCTTTATCCGAAGTGTAAGGCTCTCTTATTCCATTGATCCATGAGGCTCACAGTAGTGTGTTTTGACAATCTCACCTCTTTTTCTGTTTTAGCGTTGGGAAGCTCTCCCTGGTGAACCACCTCCTCCAGACGATGCAGAAGTAGATGACTGGCTTCCTCGATTCGTCGTCCTTCAAGGACCTTGTCTCTTCTTCTATTTATTATCAACTGGTTAGTTATGTTTCACTTTTTACCTTTTTTCTTTGGTCTATTCTTCTTGTAATGTTTACTTGAAACTCTCTCTTTTGTAGACTTGAGCCCTCAAGATTCGACATTGCTAGCGGATATTGTTGAAGTTGGTTCGTTGCCAAGCTACACGAGAGAGTTCGATGAAACACATCATTGCTTTTACATCTTGACACGTCAAGGTCTAAGGTTCGAGTGCTCAAGCACTTCTAAAACACAGGTGAACACCAAATAGATATATAACAATGAATTAACGCACTTCATTCTTTGGTTGAGAGATCCTGCAACAGGTTTAATGGCGCTGTCTCTTTCAGGTGGATTCTTGGTTGTCGGTATTGCGTCATGATTGTAGGTTTGAGCCAGAAGAAAAATTACCAAGTGGAGTGAATTGAATGGAAGATTGTTTCACACTTTTAACTGCCTCTGTATAGCTTTCATTTTTCTTTCTTCTAATGTACATAGAATGCTTCTTTTAAGATGATGTTAGACTTCACATTATTGAATAGTTATTTTTTACTGAACTGGTGGTTAGTGGTTACAAGTGTACGTTGCAACTTGCCACCATGAGCTAGAGGAGCCTAACGATTTGTACTGACTAGGAAAACCACAAAGTTGTTTTTATTTTTGGTAAAATCTTTTATGTATTCTTGTCAAAGCACTAATGCAGTTCTTTGTGAATCTATGACTTTGCATCCCAAAAAAAAAAAAAATAGTTCGAATCTTGTATTCCAGAATGTGTTGAATTGAAGCTATTGTCACATTTGTTCCTGTTCGGATAAATAGCTGCATACCATATAGTTTTTCAAAATTGGGGGTGTAGCTCATATGGTAGAGCGCTCGCTTCGCATGCGAGAGGCACGGGGTTCGATTCCCCGCACCTCCATTTTTTTGTTTGTTTTGCACTTCCTCTGTTTTTTTTTTGCAAATCACTTTCCTCTGTTTTCTATGCGTTGTTTTAGTGGGTTCAGTTAATTGAGGCGAAAGAAACTTGGAGCTTCTCTCTTTCCCTTTCCCTCTGATAGTCTTTTACTTTTCGTCCATTCCAAGATGGAAAGTAATTACGTAAGGAAGTAATAAATCTTTTTTTTTTTTTTTGAGCAAAGAAGTAATAAATCTTAAGTTAAATAAAATACTGCCAAACAAAATATTTACGTTTCGTTGTGTACTGTTTCATTACCATAAAAATATCATAAATATTCTGGTGCCGAGAAGCGGCTAAAGACTTTGACCTAACTCCATTAAAGCCCATCTTCTTCATTGATTAAAGGGGAAGTATTCAAAGTAAATCACAGAACATTTGAAATAACATTCATTGCCCATTAAAAATTAGTATTATAAATATTATGGTCCCGGGCCCTAAGTACCATCGTGAAGCGGCTAGAGACTTCGACCTAACTCCATTAGATTGAATTTATCGTCCCGATCATTTACTTGTCCAAAGACCAAACTGCTGTTTTGTTTTTATTTTTACTTGATCGACTTTCTTTAACAGATTTGACTCAATATATTGTACATGTCATGAAGCTATCTTATATAATGTCGCTTGTATATATCAATCGTTTTCATACGGTGGCGGTCCCATAATTATATAACATACACTTCCTTTTCGATATAAGTTTCTATATTGATTTTTTGGGGACTGCTTCAAAAACAAATAATATTTGACAATTAGGAACGTTACTCAATTTGACAAGAGATGCTGTGGAAACGAGCCACACGAATCAAACTTCTCCATCAGACCTATTGTATTGTTAGTAGCCAAACAAATCAACAAACATTTATGACTTATCCCTTAAATGTCAGCTGATCCAATAAGAAAAAAAGACACATCCATATGTTCTACCTAGCTTATCCTTATGCTTCCACGTTATATTATCAAATTCTGGCTCATTTAGCAAATACTATGATGTAGTTTATCTTCATATAAAAAAGGCTCAACCTAACTAACATTTACATCTATACCTATGTCTTGATTTCTTAGAACATATATTCAGTTATTCACGAGAAATGTATGAGAAGTATAACTGATGAAAACAGAAATTAAAGGTGCAAAAAAAAAATATATAGTATACGTTTCGTGGAAGACGCAAGACTCAAGTCACACAGAAAGTCCTTGGTGGAGTTGAGGTCAGCGGTGTCACCGATCTGTATGTTTATGATTAAATTAAGATTTGGGTTTGCTTATTAATAATCCAACGTTCCCCATTCTTGCAAGAACATGCATCCATTAGTACTTTTTTTGGAGTTAAAATGTATTTTATTGATTCAAAGATGTCGTATCGTATGTTACACACTATTACGGTTTCAATAGGATGTTGTCACTTTACGAAATTGAAACTGTGTGTTGTCCGTTTTTGTAGCATAATTAGCATCTGTGTGAAGAGAAAGTTTGATTCATATAGCGTTAAAGTGGAGAGAGATTTAATTATACTTCAGTTATACCTAAAGTAGAAACAACCATTGAATGCTTAACCTATAGTTAGTACCCAAATCTCGTGACGCCGATTTTTCTGCTAAAATATATGTTCTATATACCTTGCAAAACAACCACGAATACTAATCAACTAAAATTGGAAAATGAATAAAAAATACACGCGTTATCTTTTTGTGTTTAGAAAAGATATTCGCATAATCTAACATATATATCTACTTTCTCTGTGTAAACTATTAAATGTGTATCAAATCCAAATAAAAACATCCTCCTCGTTACATCCAAATATATATATCCATTAATCTTGTATCAAACTAATAAATTACACTTATTTCCAAATAAATTAAAATTTCCATTAACAATAACGTCAAAGGGTAGTTCAGGCAATTAAAACCAATCCGGTATATTCGCACCGATATCAAATTCTGCTACGTGCCACATTTCTCTTTTTCTAAACGTATAAGAATCTTTAAGTAAATATACAGTCAAAACTCAAAATATCTCCCATCACCGCTTCTATAAAACCCCCTTTGCTCTCCATCCCAAAAAAAACCAAACGCTCTCACGAATAACTTGTCTGAATTAAGATTATTTACTTTCTGTTAACGATGTCAAAGAATATTCTGGTCACCGGCGGCTCTGGATACATCGGGAGTCATACTGTGCTTCAACTGCTTAACGGTGGTTACTCCGCCGTAGTTGTTGACAGCCTCGACAATTCCTCCGCTGTTTCTCTCGAACGCGTTAAGAAACTCGCCGGCCAAAACGGAGACCGCCTCTCTTTCCACCAGGTTTCTTTCGTCCCCCTTCTCTCTCACTGAAACTTTTATTTGCGTGTTAGGTTTTTAGGAAACGTGTTCGTCAAGAATTTTTTCAATAAAAGCTTTTTGAAAACAGGTCATTTTCGATGATGGTGTGTGATTCCAGGGTTCTAGTTAACTTTTCTGTCCCTAACACCATGTGGCTAATCTTTCTGTGTTTATACATTTTAAAAAAAATCAGAATAAAGCATCAATGCCATGTGAAACAGTAATACTATAATATTATATGATCCCAAGTTCTTTATTTATTTATTTATATATTTTTGACTCTGCTGGATTTTTTTTAATCATGCTTTAATACCTAAAATGTTATTTAAATTTGCGCCTGCCATTTCTGAAATACATATAATGTCTTGGTGGTCAATTTTAGTTTCCTAACACTCTTGTGTTTGTTTTCTTACCTGTAGGTGGATCTCCGAGACAGGCCTGCACTTGAGAATATTTTCTCAGAAACTAAGTATGATTGAAAATAAATAATATCATCTTTTTGATGAATCTTTAAGAATACAAATGATTAGTATGTTCATATAATTGGTCTGATGGAATTATTATTAACAGGTTTGATGCAGTGATACACTTTGCTGGACTTAAAGCAGTAGGTGAGAGTGTGGACAAGCCTTTGCTGTATTATAATAATAACATTGTTGGCACTATTACTCTTTTGGAGGTTATGGCTCAATACGGCTGCAAAAATGTAAATCATTCTTACTCTCCACCACATGGATTCCTCTCTCTCTCTTTTTTTTTTGTCTTCGTTTGATCTCATGATTAGCTTTTGCAACTCTGTTTTCCAGCTTGTGTTTTCATCGTCAGCTACTGTCTATGGCTGGCCAAAAGAGGTTCCTTGCACTGAGGAGTCACCAATTTCTGCAACTAACCCATATGGCCGTACTAAGGTAGTAATTGTATTTACCAAAGCCCACCTCTGTGGTAGTGATAATGATAATCAGGAATGAATTTGACTGAGGTTTTTTTATTTGTTTATTGCTATGTAAGCTTTTTATTGAAGAGATTTGCCGGGATGTACATGGGTCTGACCCTGAATGGAAGATCATATTGCTTAGATACTTCAACCCTGTTGGTGCACATCCTAGTGGCTACATTGGTGAAGACCCTCTTGGTATTCCAAACAATCTCATGCCTTATATCCAACAAGTTGCAGTTGGTCGGAGACCTCACCTCACCGTCTTTGGAACCGACTACAAGACAAAGGATGGTACCGGGGTATGTTATGTCTTATTGACTGTCCCTCGTAGACAAGAATCATCTTACAACATTATTTTATCCATGTCTTTGTTTCAGGTTAGAGATTACATTCATGTCACGGATTTAGCAGATGGACATATAGCCGCTCTGCGCAAGCTAGATGATCTCAAAATCAGTAAGGATTATCTTCAAACTCTTATATGATCGTCCTCGGGTTAATAATGATTTTCCATTGAATCCAAAGCTTAATTATTGGGAAAATGGTCAGATTGTGAGGTTTACAACCTTGGAACGGGTAATGGAACATCGGTGCTTGAAATGGTCGCTGCCTTTGAGAAGGCCTCCGGAAAGGTAAAACACTGATTGGTTTGTTTAAATATAACAATGCTCTAACCAAAGGAGCTGTTTATTGGCCTTAAAAACCTGATTATCATGGATCATTGGCTTTAACTTCTTCTTTTTTTTTTTAATTGTTTCTGATTAGAAAATCCCGTTGGTGATGGCCGGACGACGTCCTGGAGACGCTGAGATTGTTTACGCCTCAACAGAGAAAGCAGAACGCGAGCTAAATTGGAAGTAAGTTCACTTTTATTTTTGTAAACAGAGTAGATGATGTATATTGAAATGGCTTTACCAAACTAGAAAATATATACACACACTCAACGTTCGAAACTAATGGTCATTATGTTTGTTTGGTATGGTATGAATGCAGGGCTAAGTATGGGATCGAGGAGATGTGTAGGGATCTATGGAACTGGGCCAGCAATAACCCTTACGGCTACGACTCCTCCAATGGCTCCTCTTAACTCTCGTTTTTTTTTCTTGCATTATTTATTCTTATAAACAATATGCAAAAATGCTGATCAAGAACCCAAATTTTAGAAACAAGTTGGGGAAATCCGTGTATCATTAATTTTGATCAAAGCAACTCTTTGATATTTTAATCTCATTCTTTCATTTACTATGTAGTTTCATTCCCTGTAATTCATCTCCATGATTTCAATTTCTACAAGTTTTGCTACTGTAGACATGTAACTGAAAGATGAATTTCATTCTATCTTATTGAATAATTGACACATTCATTTTCTTTTTATTGGTCCAACTTGACCCCCAGAGTCAATTTCCTTTCGAGTTGCAAGTCCAAGTAACAAAATCTAAAAGTACGGTCTCATATTCATATAAGTCAAAGTAGCAAAATCTAAAATGAGTATTTAAAAGGTAAATACGAGTATGTTCTTGGGAACAACGCTTTGTTGATCTGCAAAGTTGTCCTAAACAAAGGAAAAAGAACGCACAAGACCCTAGAAGCTCGTGATCTCAGATATCTCAATCTTGAAGACAAAAGTCTCACGGCTTGCGAACGCGACTCACTACAGGTTAGAACAAGATAATGGGACTGGTTATTACTACGCATCTGCTATGAAGGGCGCAAAAGTAGTGGACCACAACAAGGAAGCGAAAGGAGCTAGCAATATTCCTTTTTTTTTTTTTTGGTAATCGAGCTAGCAATATTCTTGGCAAAGATCATGATAAGTATCTAAGAAACCCTTGTTCTGTCTCAAACAAGTATGTGGTAATCGAGCTAGCCGAGGAGACGCTGGTTGACACGGTGAATATCGCAAATCTTGAGCACTACTCTTCGAACCTCAAAGATTTTAGCTTATCAGGGAGTCTGAGTTACCCAACCGAGCTGTGGTTTCCCGTTGGGAGTTTCGTGGCTGCAGGTCCAGACATTCCGGCTCTTGGAACCTAAATGGTTGAGATATCTTAAACTGAACTTAAGTAGTCACTACGGGTCTGAGTTTTACTGTACTCTGAGCGTTGAGGAGGTCTTTTGCATTGATGCTCATGAACAAATGGTTGAAGATTTTTTTGTTGGGTCAGAGATTCTTCCCATTAAACCAGCTGTGATGGAACTGGATCTTGAACATGAACTAGATGAAAAACAAGACGTGTAAGTGAGAAACAATGCGACGGATCGGGTTGGAAAGGAAACTGACGGTCAGAAGTTGTTGTGAAGACGATTAATAACGTAGGAGACAAGAAATATGAAGTTAGGGAGAAAACATAACGTTCTGAAGTTGTTGATGCAGAAAGTGAAGTTGTTTGAGATGAATCTATCGGTTCTTGAGGACTCAGTAAAGGAAATGAACGAGAAAAAACCAGAGGCTAGCTTGGAGATGATGAGAACCCTTATGCTTCTGGAGAAAAGCAAAGCTGAGATCAGAGAACTCACGCAATGGAAAGAGAAAATCGTAAGTTAGGTTTCATTTTCTTACGATTCGAACCTACAAATGAGAGTATCTGAATAATACTTATAACAGGACAAGGAGCTTAGAGACCTAGAGCTATGTAAAACTCTTGTAGTTTCACGTGTAGAGTCCTTGGCCAGAGGAAACATTGCACTGACGTGAGTATTCTTTTTATTTATTTCTTTTGCATTTGAGATGTGTTTTTATAGTTGACGACAGCATTTGTCTTCTTGTTTCTTCATATCAGATTGTAATACGGAGAAGATTGAGAGAGAGCAAGCAAATCTAGAGAGCAAAAGAGCTTGGAGTTCTGTTTCTAAGTCTTTTCTTCGTGGTTGTAGCAACGATTCGTTTGCTCTTTCATGGATAAAGCGCGATAGATATGGCCAGATAGCGGTTGGGTCGTGATACTGCTAAGTAGCAGCCTCATGATTTTCATTACTTTGCTCTCTTAGTTAGTGTAGGAGTTGTTACGGTTAGGTTATTTATAACTCTACCTTGCTATTCAAGTCTTGTAGCCTTAGGATTAGGAATAGAGAGTTATTTATATTGTTAATAATTGGAAAACAGAAAAACTTTTTTTTTTCTCTAGAATTTATATAGTTCTATTCAGCAAAACGAAAAACTAGATATTGTTTTATCTCTCAGTAATTACTTATAATTGTGGTTGATCAATTCTTTTGAACTTTTTTTTTAATTCTTCTGAATCATTTAGCCTGCTACAATAAAGTTTCACAAATTTAGATTCATCACAATCATAAATAGAAAAGTTCATACGTATATATATCGTATGTTTAACTTTGATTTGTGATATCTTATTGCTATTTCCGTTTGGTGCAAAACAAAATTTGAGAAAAAACGTCAAAATGTCAAATGGATGAATTGTTATAAATAATCGTGTTTAGTTCTAGTTGTCTTGTTAATGAGATTTGAGATCCAAATACAAACAATTTTTAAAAAAATATATAAACAATTTTAAAAAAAAAAAACTAAAACTGTTAAATCAATAAAAATGATGGTGGCATGTACAATGGCGTTGTATAATTGCGAATAGATCCAAGACGATGGGATTCCAAGATTTGGATCTCCGAATCTGACGGACTGAAAAGACTACTTAAAAGATCCTACGGCTAGGAAGAATCTCATAGAGTAAGTCAAATAAAGTCAACATCATTTGGGGGAAACGTGAGGAACGAAGATCCCACTTATTCCGGGAGTTTTTGTATTGTAGTCCGTCCAATAATCAATATAATGATTAGTTTACTAAATATAAATATAAGAACAACGACGACCAATAACATTTCTCTCTATATGTTTATTTATCCGGCTTGCTTGAATCAATATAAAAAAAGTGGTCCCTCCCTTTTCGATTTGCAATACTTTTTCACCAGTTGGTGATTGAGTTTGGCTATAAAATATATAATTTATTTACTTTATGCCACATTAAATATAACAAACGGTAATATATTTTTACAGCGGATGGTTATTCCCAATAATAAATTTCATTCGGAAGCTTTCACGCGGAATCCAAGTGGAAAAGCTTCTTCAGTTTCTAGCATTTTCTAAATTTTTACACGTAAGTTTTTTTTTCCTTTTTAAACACTAGCCAGTAATTGTCTGACCTGATGACTTGATTTATTGATGTAATAACATAAAATCCGATTAAAAAAGACAAATGAGTGAAAGAGGTAATTCAAGTATTAACCCCCTATATATCTTCTTAAAATCCATATTAAAACTATGAATCCTTCCTGGGAACATAGATATCTGGCTAGCTGGTGTATCTAGACCTATTTTTTTTATATATAAGCTATTTGATATGTGGCACTGGTATGTATATATGCCTCAGAGTACGATATTTATCCATTATAAGATGTTTTTTTTTGGGTAAAATAAGATGTTTCTTTTTTTTTGGTCAAATTATAAGATGTTTCTTTTCTGATGAAAAGACCAAAGTTTGGGAACACGGAAAATAGAGAACAATCCCCAATCTACATGCTGTTTTATAAATTTTAAAAAGAGAGAACCTTTTTTTTGAAACACTATAAAATCAGAGAACAATCCCTCGAATTTATTTTATAAAAGTAAAAACTGAGTGGTCAACTTAAATTTCATGTAAATTGTTATATCATTCATTATTTGTCATTCATTTCATAGTAGGCATGCAACATGAACTAAATTGCGATTAGAGTGTACCATATACTATATAATAACAATAAATGTGTAGATATATATTAGGCCATGACACTTGATGTCAAGAATATAAAATAATATATATATTAGGCCATGAAACATTCATATAGTTGGTCTCCACATGGGTGCTCAAACTCTATCTTTGTCCAGCCAATCATAGTACTATGTATCTTTTGCTATTTCCTCTCTCTATTCCTTTTATTTGATTTTTTCATTACATTTATGTGCTGAGTTTTAAAATCCTAATTCAAAATTATTTCCATGTTCCGCTAACGTGTACAGAAAAACAATGTATTTAACTCGTAAATTATCGCATATCTCGGAACATTTGATTTAAGTATTTAACTATATAGACATAGCTATCGGTACAGTGTTGTTCACACGTATAAAACTTATTAACTTATTGTTTATATCTTATTCCGGTTTTCTATACGCGCATCTTAGAATCCTCGTTTATTACTACTAAACATTTGATTCAAATAAATAAATAAATTGCTAAACATTTAATGGGAAGATTACTTGATCAACTACAATTTCAATATCAAAATTAAGTAAGATTTTAATAATCTAATAACGCAAAATGTGACTCTTGGCCCTTAAGAGGGTGCTAAGGGTCACTTTGATTAAATACATTAGTAGTATAAGAAATAAACACACACACGAGCATCTACATAATATAAAGTACTGTCCATTATACAAAATAACAGGTGTCAAGCAATAAAGCTACTTATACAAAATTCTATTTCTAACCATTGTGGCGCAATAATGACTAGTGTAAAGACAATCATTCACACAAAACCATACGTTGATTGGTAATTTCTCTCCTTTTTGTACCATTTTAATTTTCATGATCGGAGTATAACAGAATTTTAATTTTATGCCGAAAAAATAATAATAGAATTTTAATTTTATTGCGGATTATAAAGCCAACTTATTTATTGAAGTTTAAACCTAATTACCCTCCCCACTATCGTCCTCTTTGGGTACGTATTAAACCTACTATACCTTTCATGTTGCGTGGCCACTTGTAAGACATACATAACTAATTTGTTAAATTTCTAATATACAAAAGATTTTCTAAGTTTTGTTTTGTGATAATAATAGATTGACATCATGCTTCATGCTAAGCTCGATCAAAAATGTGTCTTATCTATATAAATTTTTCTTTTTTGGTAATCTTATCTATATATAGATGGTGGTTACAAACGGTGAATAATGTAATAATTATACACGTGGGCACCTAATCCATATACAGAGAAACTTGTAACTCTCTACTTTTCATAGAGCTCCCAAAGGGAGGGACGCCTTCTGCCAGAGAACAACTCTCATTCAAATCAACGATCTCCCAGACACACGTATAGCTATGAATTGGATGATATTTGCGATGAACTCGATCGAGACCAAAATAATAATTAATCACAATTTAGATATATACACTTTATCTGTGTTTTATTTATTAATCTTGTGAATGGTGAATACAGAATTATAAACCATATTTACGTCCTTTAAAAAGTTTAGTAATTTTGTGAATAAAAAATCGTTATCACATAACTTCACCATGCAATTAGATATATCATAATAATTAACAATGCATATTGAACATATAAAGCAACAAACTGTAGCAAAATAATCAAACATTTATAATACATGCTAAATTATAGATCTAAAAAGCCATTTCTTTTTTTTGTTCCTGCTCCGGTGTTCCCTGATTCTCAAATTAGGATGGAACTCTTCCTTTGAGCATATTCCATGTTTCCAGCTCTCTGTGAGGAAACACCAGTCGTTTTCTGCTACTTGTTTTTTTTTTTCTTTAATAGAATTGAAAGCATCAAAGAGGTATATGGAATCTTACCCTTTTTATCCTAGGAGATTCATTGACTTGTTATTCCAGAAATTAATTTCTTACTGAGGAATCACCAAGTCAATGCTAATGATTTCGAAGACAAATAAAAAAAAAAACAACAATGATATGTACTTCTTATTACCCGAGATATGCAAATTAAATCGTCAAAATAAAGAAGTCATTCACTAAAAACCTCTACAAATCGTCAAGGCTTTGAATAATGCACGATAGTACTATACTGAAGATAAACTATACCGGTTGACAATGGGGTTAAAACCGAAACAAATTCATACAAATAGATGAATGATGGACATCCCATAAATCTGTAATACTACCAAAGTTGAACCATAACTCAGTAAATGAATTGAGCTCATTTGAGACCAAAACTATGGGAGTTATATTATAATGTGCGATTTCTTAAGAGGACAGAGGAAATCTGTTAATATTTTTTTTTACATTTGCTTACTAATATTTGAGATTCGTTTGAACAAGCTCTAAGCATATACGGGGACAAGATACCAAGTTAATATTAAAAATATAGAATAAAAATAGTCTAAAATGAGAAAGAGAAAATCCGGAGATGGTGGTGGTGGGTTTGAAGGCATCTTGTTTATTTATATCCTTAAAGGGAGCAGAAGTTGTCAAAATAACGTCATAGGTGACGTTTTCTGCCATTTTTAACTATATTTTAAACACAACAAAAAACAGAACTAAACAATAAAGTAAGTAATTTTTATTGGTGAATTAAAAGATGGACTGTGGAGTATAGACTTTTCATCTTTCTAACTTTGATCTTATTATATATGGTTTGGCATTATTCATCGTCAAATGAATGACCACATCAATATTAGTTTTTGTTGGAAAATTAAAAATCATTGATCATTTAAAGAACATTTAGTTATACTAATACAAAAAATCCATTCAATACAATTATAAAATACTAGAAAAGGTGCAAGTGTTCGAAAAATAAAGTTATCTGCCAAATATTTTATTTAGTTTACAATATATAAATCACTTGAATATACAACTATTCCAAACAAAACAATTGGTGGGTACAAAGAAAATATAGAAAAACTATTTATGGATTCATTTAGGTGATTCTTACACTGGCTGATTACCCTTACATCATCTAATACATCATATATATTGTCCATACCTATTTTAAAAAACAAAAGAACTGTCCATAGTTATTGGATTGACAGTGGAGTTAGATGGTAGTTAATCATCTAATGTCAATACAATAGATGGTGCAAGTGTTTGGAAAATAAAGTTATCTGACAGATATTATGTTGAAATTACAATATGAAACACTTGAAGAAACAATTAAGGGTTAACTTGATAAATGATTATATTGAAAAATATATATTAGATTTTTAGTAAGAGGATAGAGAGAGAAGATTATATGGTTAGTTGATGAAATATAGTTTTTTTTTATTATTAGATCAAATTTCTCAGCAATTAATCCAGACAAAAAAAAGATTGTTTCATTTGGTGATTCTTTTAATCGGCTAATTACCCTTACAAGTTACATCATCTAATACATCATATATATTGTCCATAGCTATTTTTTAAACAAAAGAATTATCCATAGTTATTGATTAGACAGTGGAGTTAAATGGTAGTTAATCATCTAATGTTACATCACCTAGTACATCATATCTATTGTCCATAACAACTTTTTAAAACAAAGGAATTGTCCACAGTTAATGTCACTACTCTTACCATGTCAATGATCGAACTCCATATGTGAAAAATGAAAATATTGTTTAAAATACCATTATATTAACAATAAAAAATAAAATTGATTATAAAATATTAAATATGATAAGGGAAATTACGCGCGTAAACCAGTGTGGCGGGTAATTTGGTTAAACCGTAAAAAAAAAGAGACCAAACACTTCCCACATGCTTTATGTTGGTCCCACCTTAGTGGCATAAACGTAATTTATCTAAAGTAAGGGGTTTAACGACGACGGAGCAGACGGCGAAAGTGACGGAATCTTAACGGCGACGGGTTAAAAACTCTTTGTCCTGATCGACTTTTGTTACCGTAACGGCACGGGCACGCGCCTGCACGCTCCGTACCAGCCTCTAAAAGCCAACAACACATTAATGACTTATCCAGTAATTAATATTCTTCATCCACGACCGGAGATTGTTTAGTACGTTCAGAAAAGTAGGTATAATTATAAACCTATAAAGTCTGCTTTAATTACTTAGTAAAGTGATAATGAATAAAAACTTTTAGAAGAGTGTTTTATTGAAGAATTTACCATTTTTTGGTTAGAAAAATGAAAACATTTTGAAAAATAGATAGGATGAATATTGTCATCAAACTTTTTCTGAAGATAAATACTTATTGTAATTTTGTTTTTATCAACGGTCTAGTGCAAAAAAAAAAGAATACGGAATATATGTAGAACTAAACAAACAAGATTACATGTTACCATTTTATACACAGATTTCCAGTTGGTTTATACACAATATAACTAATATTCTAAACGAAAAAAGAATCCAATAGTTTAAAACATTATTAAAATGAATTTAAAAAAAAAAGAATTGTTTTTTTTTGTAGGTAGGGAGAGACAGAGGAGAAAACGGGGATAAAAAGGCAGACAGCAAGGAAGGTGTGAGTCGTAAAACTCGAAACATAAGACGCGCTTCCTAAACGGGGTTCTTGAGCGACCGAAAAGATTCCTTTATTCTCCGTAACGGCGTTGTTTGGTACAAAGGGAAGGAAGGCGATTAAACCGGGGGTGCTTAGCGGGAGAGAAAGAGATTTACAGTTACAAAGAGTTGATTGATTTGGTTTTGCGTTACGGATTCAGATCTCGCCATCGTTTACATGCACAAGGAGAAGAGAGAGAGAGAACGGAATCCAAGGCTCTTAACAATTAAATTCGCATTTAAGCAGGGAAAAATATAATCTATCAAACTTCCCTCGTTGATCGGAGAGAAGAAGAAGAAGAGTGTGAGTGTGTGGTGATTGAGAGAAGCTTAAATTTGGATTTGGAGTTTTTTACGGCGGCGGCGGCGGCGGGTTAAGTAAAGCTAGAACTAATGACGACGACAGGTATGTTGTTTTTTTTACTCTCGATTTTTCGATTTTCCCGGGGAGGTTTGCTGAGAAATTGGCGGTTAAACACAGGAGAGCATATGTACGGAGAGCTGTGGAAGCTATGCGCGGGACCAGTGGTGGATGTACCTCAAGCTGAGGAAAGAGTGTTTTACTTTCCTCAAGGTCACATGGAACAAGTAAGCTTTCGGATTTTGAGAAAAAGTTTGAATCTGATAAATATCTGGTGCCGATTTTTGATTGATTTGGATTTGTTTTCAGCTGGAAGCGTCAACGCAACAGGATTTGAATGCGGTGAAACCGACGAAACCGCTATTCAATCTTCCTCCTAAGATTCTTTGCAGAGTTATGGACGTTCGTCTTCAGGTTTGTTTTTTCTTTCACGCTTCTCTTTGGCGTCTGATTACACATCAGATTCAGTTGACCAAGTTAAGTTATATAGTACAGATTGATTGATTAGCTCTTGTGTTGAATATGTGCTGGGGCCTTTTTTGAGTTGACTTAGATCTTCTTGGAAATTACCTTTAGTCAACAATGATATAGATGAACCTTACAAGCTAGAGAAAGTTTCGGATCTTGTTTGACTTTTGATTCCTAATCACTTGTTGTTGTTATTGTTAGGCGGAGAAAGATACGGATGAGGTATATGCCCAGATCATGTTGATGCCTGAAGGAACTGTGAGTGACTCATTCACTTTTGATTTCTTTTAAGTTGTTTCAGGTTTCTCTATCACATCCAATGAGTTGCTGATTTTATAAACTGCGTCAGGTTGATGAACCTATGAGTCCTGATCCTTCTCCTCCTGAGTCGCAAAGGCCAAAAGTTCACTCTTTCAGCAAGGTTTTGACTGCGTCTGATACAAGCACGCATGGTGGGTTCTCTGTTCTTAGGAAACATGCTACAGAGTGCCTTCCCCCGCTGGTAATTAGGAAACTCTTTGTGTTTAGTTTCGGGCTTCACATGGCTTCACCATTGGACTTAGATTTCAGCATTGCAACGTCGATCTCATTTGTTGTCTTCCTTTAGGATATGACTCAGCAAACTCCGACCCAGGAGTTAGTAGCCGAAGATGTGCACGGCTATCAGTGGAAATTCAAACATATTTTTAGAGGTGACGAATCAATTACTATGACAAAGTTAAAATGAAATGATTAGATATTCTCTGGGCCATATCCATAAGATACGCTCATGTGACAAACAAGGTTATTACTGATCTTGTTTTACTTGAAACCTTTTATACAGGTCAACCACGGAGACATCTTTTGACGACAGGGTGGAGCACCTTTGTTACAGCAAAGAGATTGGTAGCTGGGGACACCTTTGTGTTCCTGAGGTATACCTTCATACTGTTATGTATCTTTTGCTTTTCCAAATGTGGATTTTGAATTTTAAATTTTCCTAAATGTATTATATTGTCCAGAGGGGAGAATGGAGAGTTGCGGGTTGGAGTCAGACGTGCTAATCGTCAACAGACCAATATGCCTTCATCCGTCATATCAAGTCATAGCATGCATCTGGGAGTGCTTGCTACTGCATGTCATGCTACTCAAACCCGATCAATGTTCACCGTATACTATAAACCAAGGTATACAATTATTACTCCACATTGAACATCTTGAAAGAGTTTCTTCGAGACTCTGCTTATTGATTTAGTCTTGGTTTGAGCAGGACAAGCCAATTCATCATTAGCTTGAACAAATATCTGGAAGCCATGAACAATAAGTTTTCTGTAGGGATGCGATTTAAGATGAGGTTTGAGGGAGAGGATTCCCCTGAAAGAAGGTAGTCTAAATTTTTTTTTCTTTGTTTTGTGCCCTGCAAAAGCTGTTCTCTAAACACATATATTTCTTTACAAAGATATTCTGGCACGGTTGTTGGTGTTAAAGACTGCTCCACTCACTGGAAAGACTCAAATTGGCGACGCCTAGAAGTAAAACTCTTTCCCCTTTTATACATGCTTCTTTAAATGTTTCTAAAGAGCAAAAACTCAATTAGTCTGCTACATTCTTGTGTAGGTTCACTGGGATGAGCCTGCATCGATTTCAAGACCGGATAAGGTTTCACCATGGGAGATCGAGCCGTTTGTAACTTCAGAAAATGTTACTCACTCAGTTATGCCAAAGAACAAAAGGCCCCGCATTGTTAGTGAAGTATCTGCACTTGGTAAGGCACAATCTAATCGTCAGTTTTTCCTTGCAGTTACGTAGCCCTGAAGCTTTCTAGCTACATATCTCACTCACACATTATGTCTTTAGATGTAGGCAAAACAGCTTCAAACCTTTGGAGTTCTGCATTGGCGCAATCCCATGAGTTTGCACAATCGTGCATCACCTCACAGAGGAATTCTCCTCAGCAATGTTATCGTGATGTGACGGAGGATGCTAAGAAGTCTGATTGGCCAATCAGCCCTTACTCTGCAACACTGAACAACCAAATGGTTTTCCCAGTCGAGCAGAAGAAACCAGAGGCCACCGCTAGCTGTAGATTATTTGGAATTGATCTGTTGAGTTCCTCTATACCCGCTTCTGAGGATAAAACTGCACTAACGCGACCAATAAACATAAACAAACCAACTCCAGACAGCAACTCAGACCCAAAATCCGAGGTTTCAAAATTGTCAGAGGAGTTAAAGAAAGAACCTGCGCAGGCATCATCAAAAGAGGTCCAAAGCAAGGAATTCAGTTCTACAAGAAGCCGTACCAAGGTATGTAATGAACACTTTTTATGCACATAAAAGCACATACATCTTCTTTTTTACATAATCTAGATATTTATATGTACACAGGTGCAAATGCAAGGCGTACCGGTGGGAAGGGCTGTGGATTTAACAGTACTAAATGGGTACATTGAGCTTATAGACGACCTTGAGAAGCTGTTTGACATAGAAGGTGAACTAAAGAGTCGGAATCAATGGGAAATAGTGTTCACAGACGACGAGGGAGATATGATGCTTGTCGGTGATGATCCATGGCCGTAAGTGACAACTCTCTTTTTCATTCAATAGAATCACAACCAAAAAAAAAAAAACTCATCTGTTTATTGTGGTTACAGTGAGTTCTGCAACATGGTGAAGAGAATATTCATATGGTCAAAAGAGGAAGTGAAGAAAATGACTCCCGGGAACCAACTCAGGAAACTGTTAACGGAAGTTGACACAGCATTAACAACAACAATCTCCAAAACAGAGAACTATTCCAACTAAGTTCTCTACACTCTCTGTCTCCTTATCTTGTTATGTCTGTGTTTTCTCGCGAGGGGAGATCAAAAAGTGGCGTAAACAGGAAACCACTTCTTGTCGCAAGAAAAGTAAAAGGTTGAAAAATGGCTCGTTTTTTTTGGGGGGAGCTTCTTGTGGAGAAGGGCAGAGAGTTTTCTTCTATGGGGTAGGCTTCTGTAAGTTTAATTCTTTTTGTGTGTGTAATATATGCGAAGATGTAACGAACAGAGAAGAAGAAAAATAAGATTGCGAATTATGTAAGCCTCTTTTCCTATTTGTGCTTCTTAGTTTTTTGGGTCTTTATTTGGTTATTTTTCATGTAAGGGTTAAAACAGTCGATGTACATATATGTTGTCACATTAAAACTTCAAACACGTTTTCTTCTATTTCTTCATTGGTATGGAATCGGTTACTAATACTCGTGCACAGAAGCAAAAGCTTTCTGAAGAACAATGACACAGTGAAAAAGAAAAGCTTGATAGAATGATACAAACTTTGAAACCATAAATCTCAGTTGTTTGGATTACCATATCTAAATTAAGTCCAAAATAATTTTGGGAGGTTTATTGGTTTTGTGCACTTTAGAGTTTCATTAGTTTTTATATATAGTAACAAGATCAGATTCATCTCCTCCAAAGAAACTTGGAAACAACATAGAATGTTTTTCTCTCACTGTTTCTTGGTCAAAAATAGTTTGGTTTAAAAAAACGCTTCCTCGTTTTTTTATTTTCAGTTTGTGGCTGCCTTTTTGTACAAAATATACCCACCTATACGAATCTCTTATACGGTATACTATTGTATATACAAGCATGTGGGAGAGTTGTGGAACTGGACATAATACGATATCGCTAGGTGTTAGATAGTGAAGGTGATAGCGTTATCTATTGTTTGTATTCTTTCATCCTCTCTCTCTCGCCGAGATTTGTGAATATTTTCTCCTTTTTTCCCATACCTTCATCGAATCATCCATGTGATATTTTCTCCTTTTTTCCAATATATAGGGAAATTTGAATAATATTTTTTCCCATTCCAAACTCAATAAATAATTCACTCTTTTAAAAGAAATCAGCCAATATACATGATTTCAAGAATACACCAAACACTATCAAATCGATGATCATAAGGTTTCTACTAATTTTACAATAACCTTCTTGGGAAATCATTTTTGAAAAATAAATAAACAACGATTATAAATTATTTGAGTACATTTTATTAAATCTTAGCTAGTAGCTTAAACATTTTAATGGTTAAACTTATTGAAGCTCATTAATATCCTACTGAAGGGACTAAATATTATGTTTAAGTTGCATAGATGTGATAATTCATTTTATAAACTTAACTTTAATTTGCATACATATATAAAAAAATCTTACAAAATGTGGTGTAAAACACCAACTCTTTCTTCAAAGAGACTCGCCTATAAATAATATTTTAGTGGTGAGCCTTGTTCTACTTACCAATCTTCTCCAAAATTATTTGCGTCTATAACAAACAAAAAAAAGAGAGAGAGAGATTTAAACGATGGAAGCTCATAATAGAAATCATTCGATCGGCGGCACAACCCTCCACACGTGTCATCCGTGCCGGCGCACCATTCCATACAGAATATACACCGTAATTCACACGTGTGGCATCCTAGCCCTCATGTACCATCATGTAAACTCACTTCTCACAGCAAACACAACCCTTATAACATCTCTTTTTCTACTCTCCGATGTCATTCTCGCTTTCATGTGGGCCACCTCAGCTTCCCTCCGGTTCAACCCGGTTCATCGGTCCGAGAACCCTGAGATATATGCAGCTAAACCGAAAGAGGACTTTCCGAAGTTGGATGTGTTTATATGCACGGCTGATCCGTACAAGGAGCCTCCCATGATGGTGGTCAACACTGCTTTATCTGCGATGGCCTACGGTTATCCGTCCGACAAGATCTCGGTCTATGTATCGGACGATGGAGGATCGTCTTTGACCTTGTTTGCTTTGATGGAAGCTGCCAAGTTCTCTAAGCATTGGCTGCCATATTGCAAGAATAACAATATTCAAGATCGATCTCCAGAAGTCTATTTTTCATCGAAATCACATACTTGGAACGACGAAGCTGATAATCTTAAGGTATGTATTATATCATAAGCTGATAATCTTAAGATGATCTTTAAGGTATGTATTATATCAAAATCACATACTAGAATTTTTTTTTTTTAATTTCTATTTTGAGAAGTGCATAGACGTATAGATCAAAACATAATCCTTAGTTAAGCAAAAAACAACATAATTTTTAGTTATAATTCTTAGCTCTTGTACTAACATTTAATAAAAATGATTAAACCCTGCAAGACCGTTGCAATGATTGTTACACTTGATAGTAATTTACGTTGTTTCTTCATTTAGTAATATCTCATCAAATTTACAAATTGTTTTTAATTTTAATTACTTTGAGTTATGGAATAAGTATAACATGCCTTTTAAGTTTTAACAGAAGAAAAATCAGAACGTAGTAAATTTCGTCAAAGACAAGCAGAAGTATTTGACCCAAAAAAAAAAAGACAAGCAGAAGTACAATAAGTGGGAACAGGCAAAACAAATTTGACTGTATTTGTAAAATAAAGGAGTCATTGTTGTGCAACTTGTGTAGAAGGGTCAAGTTGCAACCTTATGAGTCCTTATCGTATCTACTCGACGATAATGGTTATGTTCCCAAGATTTTGGGTAACTATGACATTACCTTTATTCATTTATTAATTGTTTTTGACATTGATGATTTTTTTTTGTGGAACAATTTTTTTGTGCTAAACAACATTGATGATTTCTCCTAAACTTTTTGAAAAACATGATTTCTCCTAAACGATAAGATTAAGACTCGCACTTGTAACCTAAATACTTTCTTCAAAACGATATGACTCGCTAATACTTTCTTTTAAAATATAGAACTTCTACATATATATAAGTATTATCAACCGATGATATGTATCTCTAACATAATAGGACAGTGTATTATACGTACAACTCTAGTTTTTTCACAAGAAATAAATACTGATTGAGAATATCATATGAGACAAAAACTTTAAATTATATATTAACAAATATATAGGTATATGGAATTATCGTATACTAACAAACAGGTATATATGTAATTATCGTGTGGTGGAGTAGATGATGTACGAAGATATGAAGAGCAGAGTAGAACATGTGGTTGATAGTGGTAAGGTTGAGACTGAGTATATCACATGCGATCAATTTCGTGGAGTATTTGATTTGTGGACCCACAAATTCACTCGTCAAGAACATCCCACCATTGTTCAGGTATTTAAATTATGGGATAATTTGCTCAAAAACAATGGAAAATATTGAAACTAATTAAATGCCAAACATAGTGAAACAAACAGATGGCTTAGTGATATGGTGAGATGAATTTGTCGAGATTACCCTTCCGATATAGCAATCTTTCTGTAACAGAGAATGTAGGCAAGTACAATTAGAATCTTCTGATATCTAGCTAAGTACAAAAGGATTTAGAAAATATATTAGATTAGATTTATGAAATTTACCTCGTTCAGAGTGAATGAATTGTTCTCTCCTGCAGATGTAACCTTCTCCACTCACATTCTGAAATTTACTTTGCCAATGAATCTAAACAAAATCAGGGAAGATATGAGTTCCACACAAGCTCATGAGCTCGTAAGTTTTTGTACTTTTTCTCTTTTTCTTTCTCTACATAAGATCATACCCAACCACAATCCAAAACAACTGACGTAACCGATTTTTACAAGCCCACAAGCTCATAGTCGCCACCACCACATCGTACCAACAAAACTCAGCCGGCTGCTTGAACATGAACATGGAAGTGAACGGGTGAAGAAGAGAAGAGGTAGACTAAGGAAATACAGACAGAGATCATGTAAAAAACGGTGGAGCTTTTTGATTATCCTCTTCAATCTTTTTCTCTCCATCTCTTTGTCATGTTTTCTATTTTTTCGTTCTGATTGTACGCGACGAATCAGACATCTTCATTGTGTACATGTGGTGGTTCCGATGAGTGTTTGTCGCTAATCGTCATGGCTTTCTTCCGGTGTGATAAACATCAGATTTGAAATTTTCTTCTGGTTAAAACGTTAAAAGAAGCATGGATTGGTGATTATCAGTGCCAGTTTTTACTGGATTTCATTTAGACGACCTTATTTGTAATACCAAAAAGTGGACGGCTAACTTTATATTTACATTACTAACACATTATTTACATGTTATTATAAAAATAGACGGCTAATTTCATATTTACTTTGCTAACACATATTTACTTGTTATTCTAATTACTCTATGAAATAGAAAAGTTGCATATCAATATAAAATTAGGTACACAACTTAATATATTACATGATGCTTACATGTTAGTTATATGAAATTTAACCTTCAAAAGTAGAAATATCATCTGTAAATAATGTAAATAATTACGTTTTCTATACATTATCGGCTAAAAAATACACGTCTTTTTAAACATATTATTATCTTCAACAAAATTAATATATATATATATATATATATATTTAAAATATTATTATCCGTAAAACTTTCAAATACCAGCTAAAAATAATGTTAGCTATCAAAGAGAAATGTTAGATGTGTAAATATAATATTAGTTGGACAAATATTTTGTTAAACCAGTTACAATATATATTAGTCGGACAATAATTTTGACAATCTGGTCGTGCATGTAGATAATTACGTTTTATACATAATCGGCTAAAATACATGTCCTTTATGAAATATTATTATCTTCAACAAAACTAATATATATATATATATATATATATATATTTTAAAATATTATTATCGGTTAAAACTTTCAAAGATCAGCTAAAGATAATGTTAGCTATCAGTGAGAAATGTTAGATGTGTAAAATATAATATTAGTTGGACAACAATTTTGTTAAGCCGGTTACAATATATATTAATTGGAAAATATCTTTGACAATCTGCTCGTGCATGTGGTTCTCATTTGTTTATCCAACTAAGCAAAATATTGTATTATTAGTTGCCGATGATGTATGTTTTTGTAGCGGTTCAAAACGTTTAGCATGGATTCAAATAGTTTTTGGACTGAAATATTTTTATAATTGTCGAGTCACTTGTAAATATTTTTTATATTTTTGGTTCCACTTTATCATTTGGAGTTTTTTCGGTTTTAAACAGTTTTGTTTCTCCCTTTCAGTTTCCATTGATGTTAATGCAAAGATCTTCAAGTGATGTGATTTAAAAGAATAAAGAGGTAGAGAACTGAAATTTTGGTAACAAAGTCCTTGTAAGAACTTTTGTTATCGAAATGTGAATAAGGTGAGCAATGGTGATGTTACATCATGAGTGATAGTGTGAGTATTAGCCAGCCAATGTTTTGGTTACTCCAGCTACAATATATATTAACTGGATATATTTTTTATCATTAAAACATTTTATATAAAACATGATAGTCGTTTTGAATATGTGTAACATAAAAAATTCAAAATTTTAATGAGATAATTAAATTGTTAAATGTTATTAAATATGTTAACCGTTTAAGAAAGCATCTCAAAACTAGTTCAATGATACATGTAAACATTGATCAAGTAGGTCTATGTTATTAAATATGTTAATAGGCTAACACTAAATTGTTATATGTTATTAGATATAGTAGCAGGCTAGCACTAAGTTGTTACTTATGGACAATCTCTTTGAAGTGATCAATGTTTGTAATGTATTTTGAGTATATGAGAAGATTGTATCATGGAACAAAGAAATAGAAAATCCAAGGAAGGCGAAGAAGAACAATCTATTTTTTCTCAGTTTCTACCTTTTCACATAACAAATATTCAGAAAATCGTTACACTAGAAATCACACATATTAATTCTTGTATCCTGTTTAAAGAATTAAACAATACAGTATAATCATCCATTCCTCAATAATCTATCATTTTATTCTGTTGGTGCAAGACATGATTCAGACATGGTGATAAGTTTGGTCCGGAATGCGGATAGGTGGCGCTGGGTGTTCGTCGTCTTCCATTTTGTGACTGGAGTTGCAGAACCTAGGATTTGGTTCTGAATTTTGATGATATTGAGAAGAGAGAGAGAGAGAGAAGATAGTAGTCGGAGAAAGAGATATTTTCTGGATAGTGAAGATACTATTGGAGAAAAGAAAGATTTACTAAATCTACTAGGATTCCTTTAGGATTTAGGACTGACAAAATCTAGAGCTAAGTACTTCGTATCCTTTATCTAGATTTATATTTTCACGGCAAATGAGATGGTATAGGGGTAGCAGCGTCTACGAAAAATATCAACAGTGATCGGAAAGGTATCTTTTGGTAGGACGTTAAATATGGTATAATTCGTTGGTAGACGTTCTAATTTCCCTTAAAT
This sequence comes from Brassica nigra, assembly GCA_016432835.1. Lineage (NCBI taxonomy): Eukaryota > Viridiplantae > Streptophyta > Magnoliopsida > Brassicales > Brassicaceae > Brassica > Brassica nigra. The sequence goes on along the minus strand of CM028247.1, from coordinate 4,096,938 downwards.
TATCAATATATGAAAAATAATTTGCTATATGGTATTTTGTTTATAGAAATCTCTAAAACAGCACATTCCTTATATAACAGATCTAAATTAATTAATCTGAGAGCAGGTGCTGCAAAATAGCGAGATAGACATGGACGATTCCGGAAAATATATAATGCCAAACCTAATATATGTCTCACGAGAGAAGAGTAAAGCTTCACCACATCATTTCAAAGCCGGTGCTCTTAATACCTTGGTATCACCTATAAACCTACCTTTTAACTGGTTTTTAATTTGGTTTAACTGGCTAGCATTTTGGTTTAATTGTAGTTAAGTTAATGTTTTCTTTTCATTGTAGCTACGAGTGTCTGGGGTGATGACAAATTCACCGGTCATTCTAACACTAGACTGTGACATGTACTCGAACGATCCTACAACCGCGGTTCGTGCCCTGTGCTATTTAACTGACCCTAAAATCAAATCCGGTTTAGGTTTCGTGCAGTTTCCTCAAAAGTTTCAAGGAGTAAGCAAGAATGATATCTATGCATGCGAGTACAAACGTCTCTTCGACATCAATATGATTGGGTTTGATGGGCTTATAGGACCGAATCACGTGGGAACTGGCTGTTTCTTCAACCGACGGGTTTTCTATGGGCCTCCATCTAATATGATTTTGGCTGAGATAGATGAACTTAACCCTAATCGGATTGCGGATAAATCCATCGAGGCGAAAGATGTTTTAAAATTGGCACATCATGTAGCAGGATGCAACTACGAGTACAAAACCAATTGGGGATCCAAGGTAGGATCAAATCACAACTCACATATTAGCTTGACCTTATCTTATATTCCATTTGTTATAAAAATATAATTAGTCGTCAAAACTAAACAAGGTTCATTCTAATTAATTGGTTGGAAATAGTGTTTTTAATCTAATTGTTTGACAGTGATTCAAAAAAAAAAAGAAAAAAAAATTGTTTGACGTGTTTATGCACTATAAGAACATCCTTTGATAAATGTAGTTAATAGTAATTCTTGATTCACATGAAACATAGATATCATACTCTTTTCATAGTAGATTGTCTATGATCGATGGGTCTTTCAAAGACAATATTATAGTTGTCTCATGACATTTGTAATATGTTTATTTTCTAGTTTGTTATACTATCTAAAATCAACTTATCATTTAAAACAATGCAGATGGGATTTAGATATGGATCTTTAGTAGAAGACTATTATACTGGGTATAGGCTCCACTGTGAAGGATGGAGATCAGTCTTTTGCAGTCCCAAAAGACCAGCATTTTGCGGCGATGTCCCTAAAAGTCTAATAGATGTAGTAAGCCAACAAAAGAGATGGGCTATAGGGCTTCTTGAAGTTTCCATCTCAAGATATAGTCCCCTTACCTATGGAATCAAATCAATGGGGTTATTATTGGGCGTGGGATATTGTCAATATGCATTTTGGGCGTTCTGGTCAATACCTCTCATCGTATATGGACTCTTGCCCCAACTTGCCCTCCTATATGGGGTTAGCGTCTTTCCCAAGTCATCAGATCCATGGTTTTGGCTCTACATCTTTTTGTTCCTTGGTGCTTATGCGCAAGATCTACTAGACTTCGTATTAGAAGGAGGTACTTATGGCGGATGGTGGAACGATCAGAGAATGTGGTTGATAAGAGGATTCACTTCATTTTTCTTCGGCTTCATAGAGTTCACTCTTAAAACCCTAAACCTCTCCACTCATGGATTCAACCTCACCAGCAAAGCCAATGAAGATGATGAACAGAGCAAGAGATATGAGAAAGAGATCTTTGATTTTGGGCCCTCTTCGTCCATGTTCTTGCCCTTGACTGCGACCGCAATCTTAAACCTCTTTGCCTTTGTTTGGGGGATTTATGGCCTTTTCATTTGGGGAGAAAGACTTGTTCTTGAGTTGATGTTGGCGAGTTTTGCGGCGGTGAATTGCTTGCCGGTTTATGAAGCTATGATGTTGAGGAAAGATGCCGGAAAATTACCAAAAAGGGTAGGTTTATCTGCTGGGATCCTCACATTTACTCTGATTGTATCAGGTTACTTCTTCCTCAAGTAACTGCGTGAATTGGCATTATGTACTTACATTTACAATAACGTTATGTTTGGAATGTGGTAAACTAGACGCATGAAATAATAATGTGATAAAATTTCTCTCTCTCAATAATCGTAGTACATTTTGGAAGATCAAAACTAGACGTATTAGTTTTACATTTTTTTTCGTTCGTCGGTGCATTTGTGCAAAGATAACGACGATAACGAACAGAGGAAGCGGTACGAGCAAGAGATCTTCGATTTTAGGCCTTCTTCGTCCATGCTGTTCTTACTCGTTACCACTGTGGCAATAGTGAATCTCTTTGCTTTTGTCTGGGAGATGTATGGTCTGATCGCTTGGGGAGAAGGACTCGTTCTTGAGCTGATGCTGGCGAGTTTCGCGGTGGTGAATTGCTTGCCGATCTATGAGGCTATGATGCTGAGGAAAGATGACGCAGGATTACCAAAACGTGTTTGTTTATTGGCTGCGATCTTTACGCTGGTTCTTATTGTGTTGAGTTACTTCTTCGTCAAGTAACTTCATCCGTTAGGGTTCATCATTGACAACAATAATACATCTGCCTCAAGCAGAATCTATATGTAACCAATATGTAAAGTGATGGTACACATGTTGATCTCTTGAACAAGCAAAACTAAGTTTTACATTTTTGTATTGATCTACTGACTATCAAAATTTGTATCCTGCTTATTTCTTTCAGGTTAATGAGTCAGACCGGTGAAGTCGTTTGAAGAGAATCTGTTTGGTCGTTGTCGTCGTCGACAGAGGTTTTGGTCGGAGAGATGAAGACAGAGGAGCGACAGAGAGGACAAGTTGTGTGAGAATAAAGCCAAAGGTGAATACAATCGAGATGAAATATGTGTTTGCATGAAGGCATTTCAACCAACTCTTCCTTCAACTCGAATTCTCCCAAACATACGCAACATCTGCACCAGTTTTCATTAAACCCATCAAACAATAGCCAACGATACAAAAACACAGGGACTTGAAAAGTATAATATATTCACACACTTGAAGACTATTTCGACTTGAGGACAAAAATCTAGTGATAATAAAGGTATATAATCTTTTGATATTTTGGTCTTATCTGGAATTTAAACTTTCCGTCTTTACTTTAAATATTCCTTAGCTCTAAGCAACGGCCTAAAAACACTTATGAGCAAAGAGCATCTCAAGTCGTATAACTTTCACCTTTCAAGAGGATCATTCTTAGACATCTCAATTCGTATATCAACACTCTTAACAGATTATCTAGAAGAATCTTTGACAATTAGAGTTCATGCTCATAAAATTTACAAATGGTAAGAGTAAATTTGCCAAAAGATTTGATAAATTCTTTCCGAATATCATGAAGATGAGACGATTTTAAAGGTGTTTATTTTCAAAAGTCAAATTTTGAATAAAATGGATTTCTGTTCCAGAAAGAATAAAATGGGTTTTTAAAAAGAGCAACTCTTTGCAGAAAATTCATCAATATTTGAATGAAAGAAGAGTAACTTACAAAGAATCTCTTGTTCCTAACTCTTCACTGAACAAAACGACATGAAGCTTGTCTTTCAGATCTACTTTCACATCTAACAAACAAACCTGCAATATAAACACACAATCAATCTCAACACTGTTCTTTGTTTAACTTTATATAACATGATATAGATCATATTATTGGCATATAAATACTCTTTAACAACCTCGCATCAACAAGCCCGTAGCTCTATTATTTCTTGATGTAAATAATTCAGTACTTCTGTAGAGACATTGTGACACTTACCGAGGGGAGATGAGGAGAAGCCTGGTGGGTCGAGGAAACAGGAAGAGTCATTGGAGAAGGAGAGGAGAGAGAAGAGGCTCTTCTCTTAAGGTAAAAAAGATAGAACAAGAGGAAGAGAATGATGGAGAATAAGATAGGAATGGAGAAGATGAAGGCTTGATAAAGTTTGAGTTGAATTGCTTGTGGGTATAGGTGAGGTGAGATTGGTGATTGAGGATCAATCATAACTTTTAGTTTCTTAGAAATCAAACTCAACAGAAAAAATGAGAAATGAGAGTTCTGATGGAAGCTGAGGAGGCACAAAGGAGGTCTAGTATATATAGATATATCATGTGTATGTGTGTATCTACCCAAAAGCAGGTAACTGTGCCATATTGGATTTGGACTGGGAATCTATTCTGATATAAAGTATCTAAATTTGTTTTTTTCTAGTAAAATGTACACTATTGTAATGCATGTGTTAATATATCAAATAGCAACCTTTTTAATTATAGGTTACAGATTTTGTTCAATATATATCCTCAAAAACAGGGGTGAGCTATGATGACTTTAGAAACTTAAACTGTACACATATCACATTGGATGTGAATACATGTTTAAGCACATCATCAGGAAGAGAAAGTGGTGGAAAGAAAGAGTCTTTTCGGTTATATAAATACAAGGGTATATATTCCTTATAGCTCTTTTAATATAGGGAAAATTCCATAAAAATATCCCAACTAATTTTTATGTAACTTTTTACTACTCAAACTTTTTTACTACCCAGTTTAATATTCCAACAAATTACTTTTCTTATTCTACTACACAAACACTTAACCTGTGCATTTTTTAGTACTCAAACTTTATTTATTTTAATAAAAATACTAATAAGTTTCAAATAATTTTTTTTTAAAATCTCTAATATTCACAAAAAATTCAGAAAATTGTAATTTTACTTTTTTCTTAAGAAATAAAAGTATCTAAATTGTATAAAGTCTTGAATTTTGTAATAAAGGTTTTAAGTTTTAAATATTGAATTTAGTTTGTTTCTGAAATTAAAAAAATAATTAATTTTTTCTTCAACGTTAGATTTTAAATATTTTTAATTTTCTTCATAAGTTATTTAAATTCTTTCCTAAATCATAAAAAATAGAGGAATTTTAATAGTTTTTCTTAGATTTTGAAGATTTTTAAATTTCGTTTGAAACTTATTAGTATTTTTAATTAAAAAATTAGGTATTAAAAGGGATATAATTTTCAAATTTGTGTATTAGAGTGAGTAAAATAATCACTTCGGGTATTAAATAGGGTAGCGAAAAAGTTTGGGTATTAAAACGTTTAAAGAAATTTAGTTTGAGTATTTATTTTGGAATTTTCCCTTTTATATAATCAAAAGGAAACAAGTGTGTAAGCAGGTGATGAGGTTCCACTAGACAAGATGAATAGAAACTTTATAATGCTTAAGGAGATTAGATTCAAGTGTCTCAATCCTCACTAACATGGGACCTATATAATTATAACCCATCATTTTCTTTGCTGACTTATTTTGGTTATTAGATTATCTGACACTTGCTAAGTATCAATCATAGGTTTTCTATACCAAACTCGAGAGTTTGTAGTGACCAATTCTATGCAATCAGTAAAAATCGATCACCAACTTGACCAAAAGACTTAAACTACAGTAATACTACCACTTTGTAACTATGTCCATCTTTCATAAGCATTTATTTCTTTAATTCTTTCTCTTTTACTTTCGGAAAGTGGTGATTACTTAAATGAAGTCTCTTCATTTGGATAAGAACACGATTCTCTACCCAAATCTAAGAGTTTTCACTTACTTATTATTCCTATAAAAAAAAGATGGAAACAAGTCCACAACCTACCAATATTTGTAGATTGCCAAGATATTATCCTCTAAAGTTTTTCACATTTCTACCAAAAGAACAGGATTTTCCTGGTGAACTACTGAGAGCAAACTCATCAACAGTAATTATATGTTAACTTCATGAAAAACAGATAATAATGTGATCCGCTTTTGGAACAATAATTTTTCACTACCTGCAAAAGCAGAAAAGTTGTTTTTGATTAGTGACTGACACATAAACTTACCAAGATGATTGTGCCTAGGACCCATATAATATATCTTGATTTAGGATTTGATTTGTGATCCACCTTGATCGCTTTTTTCCCCTTTTCTTTAGTGATAGACATCTTTTTATATTTTTTCACGTTTGTTTATAGACAACTTGACCCTTTTCTCACTTACATATTTTATTAGGGCATCTATTTTGCTGTATCTGGTGTGGAAAAGAATATCTACGCACACAGAGACTAAGATAAGCTTACAATGGATATAATCATAAGAATATCTTTAGACTAACTAGCTTACATGGATTAAACTATACATATTTTTTGTAATATTGGTGGTAGTGGATCCTGAGGGGTGACCTCCCTCGCTCATAGTGGGAATTCTGAAAAAGATATCACTAACTTAGATTCTAAATAGATGAGTTAAGGGGTTATAGAATTACTATTAAACTTTTTCTAAAATACAAAATATTTATTATAAACTTGGTAGGAGCAGACGTACAGACTGGCTTTTAAGGTTACAGTTGTGCTCTTGTTACGATTGCTAGCTTAAGCCCTCTAGTCTTCTATTTCACTAAAATACAAATTATTTTTAACTTCATAAAGAGCAACAAACTTTGGTCTCTACTCTAAATTGGATTACATTAGTATCACACATTATTGCTTCCTAAGTATTCATAAGAACTACATAAATTTCATCATATTTTACAGAATTTTCTCCAGATTTGTATACAAAAATAGACCTGCTAAGCAAATTCAAACAATTCGAAGAAATTCCTAGTCATTAAATAGTCAACTTCTGACTGACAATCAATAGTTTGTTAAGTTTACCATTTTAGGTGAAAATTTGATGTTGATGGTTGCTTAAATTCGAGGTCAGAATTTGTAGGTTGGTGCAGATGTGTCTTCGAGCCATCATTTGCGCCGGCAAATTAGCTTTCACGCACCATAAACTGTCACTATGGAACAATAAGTAAACGAAAACCTGGTCTTTACGACCTCTAAAGAAACTGTGATGGCTGTGTCATGGGACATTTTCTGATCTCTTGATGCTGTTATCAAACAAACATAAGCCAATGGATGTGATTAATATATGTTTCTAGGTTGGAGCCAAGTCAAATTGATAACTCAGTTTTAGATAGAAGTTATAACCAAACGAGATATAACTTCTGATCAGGAGATGAAACAGTAACTCAAATGACTTACAGACAATTGTATCTCAGCCTTAAAAAAAAATCGTACTTTAGATTCTATTAATCTTTTCAGTCTACACCAATATAATTCCGTACCCACCTCTTGATGAAACAGACTTCATTCAGTGGATTTTGCTGGTATCAGATTCTGATGATGCTTCTGCTGAGGACAATGGCATTTGCGGCTTCTTATCAGAACATGTTCCCTGCCATGGTTCGTCTCTGAAGAATGTAAAGTACCTAATCGACTGCAAAGAAAAATTAAGTTGTTTCATGTTTGTTTTCCAGAGAGGTCTCTAAATTATTAGTGTGAAAGAAGGCTGAGATATATAACGAACACTGAATTACAGTCAAATAAAGGCGTATTTGTTAAAGCTGCACATGGCTTTTTCTGCACGTAAATGTGAAATATAATAGTACAAAACGGTGGGCTGAAGAGGAGATAAATAAAGATAATCAGAACAAACAGTGGGCTGAAGAGGAGATAAATAAAGATAATCATAACAAGGTTTTGCACGAACTGTAAACTAGCAAGACAAAGCTACGGAGTGATTATTATGTAAAACAATTGGCTGGGGTTCCATTTTTTGTGGAAGCAGGTATAGTAATCATAACGATCCATCTGTGTTACTGTATTTATAGATGCATGTTCAGTACTCAGTGGCATGTAGTTTAATTACTAACGTTTGCAAATGTGAACCAATCTCAATGTATGAGGCCAAAATATTCTGGACTAGTTAAAAAAGTTTCAGCCACAAGTGGAAGATACAGCCTTGTGTGAGTCACTATCCCCAATAATAAATACAGAAACATATAAAAAAGGATAAGGAAGCATGCGCACAAGATAAGCATCAAACCTTTTTGTTGTTGGGTTTTACTGTTTCTGGACTTAGTGCTCCGTACACTTGAGCAATTCTCTCTCTTTTTGAGTACTGAATTTGTAGAAAAGGACACACGCATGAGAAGCCCTGAAGTGCTCGCTTTATCACTTTTCACATAGCCAATACAATAACTAGTCAAGAATCCATCATAGCAAGTTCAAGATAAGAAGAGACAAAGAGATATAATTCACCAAACCAATGGCATTACAAACTCAATACAACTGACCTCCAATCATTTTTCTGAGATGGACTCGGACTTTATGCCGGAAATGTATTCACCAAGATAAGACTACATAGACCCTCTTTTGCTGCAAACAAAATGCAAAGGCCAATAATAATATAGAATGGTGATGAATCAATTAGATTGTACAGAAAAACTCAAGTCTAGCTAGGATCCATATCACAAGCTCCATATATATATGCTCTATTCAATGCTCAAGCTCACATGGAATTATGAATCACATTTTTTTTACCTCACCATTTGAATTCGGGATAAGTCTCTACGAGATTTCATTCAGAGATATAAGCAAAATAAAATCCCACAAAGATCTCTAGTTTTACTGAAAGCGTGCCTCATCGGAAACCACCTTTCTCTTCTTCTTCTCCGCCATTTTTTCTTCTTTTCGCGTCTCTTTAGTAGTCAGATTAGAACCAAACAAATGGTGGTCATTTTGAAATTTCAAAAATGGGCCGCCAAAACTTCAGTTCAGATTGATGATGGCCCAAGAAGAGGACTGACGGACAAAAAGACATCTTATTGTTAATTTCACGAGTATTATCAAGAGGATCATCAACATTCAATGAATTGTGCTCTAATCAGCTGAAGTGTTGAGGTCTTTTGTGAGCTTCCTGTTCATTCAGTTCCATTAAAATCAATTTTAGCCAAAAGTTTGTTTTTATCGTTATAATATATATTTTAATGCGTTTTAACGCAATAAATATATTTTTAAAGAGAAATCTGTTCCAATATATATATAACATGCATTTATTATAAAAAATACTACACATTAGAAGAAAAATCATTTTTGTTTTATATTTTCTGAAAAGTATAGAAATATATTAGAAATGGTCCGTTTAATGTAGTACGACGATGCCATCATGTCAGAATATGTGCTTAATTTGTTAACACAAGAGGTTCTTATTTAACATCTAATAAGAGACCCTGGGTCATGTAAATACTCAGTAAAGGTTTTAATTGATTTATATTTTGGGGAATATTAGATCGAAAACTTTAAGCTCTCGATAGCTTGGTCAGTTTCTTCAGGTAATTTGCTATTGACGGATACACGTTGACACCGTTATCTTGGAAATGTAAGCTACGTTGACATTTTTATAGATTTGTCATTTTAAATTTTGGGTCAACTATATCATTTAATACGGGTTTACCTCTTCTCCTTCATTCAATAGTTTAATTATCATAATAATATATTTATGTTCTTTAGTTGCTCATGTTCATTAACAGGCTGCCGAATATTCACAAATGTGATTCACATAATGGTTCTTGCGGTGTCTATCGTTAGCTCTTCTTGGACAATTTCCACATGAATCATCAATTTCTTGCTTAGAAAATGTGATTTCTGTTTTTTTTACAACATGAATCACATTATTTTAATTCCATATGATATCATCAAAGCTTGGTAGTATTATTATAAAAATCGTTTAAAAAGAAATGTAATTAAGTGTATACAGTATATATTGCTCTTTGACGTCGTCAAAACACTGAATAAAGTAATTTCAGTGGCGACAAAACAACAAATTTTCTCACTGTACCTTTTGTAATTAATATATAGCCGACCATCCATAATGATTATTCTTAAAATGTTAATTCTTATTTAAGTGACACCACTGTTTTGTTGTTTATACGGTTTAGTTGGACTGCACAGAGAAAGTCTAGCTAGTTGAGCTAATATATATGGGAACTGAAAAATGTTTCAGTGATATAGTTAAACTAGAAGTAGTGATGTTAGAAGCAGGTATATCTTTTTCATTAGGTCGTCATGCAATGGAATCAAACTTTTTTAAAAGTAGTTTGGTTAGTCCATCAAATACCGCAAATTTAGATAGGTCAGTCTAAATTCACTTGTCTTATATAACCATTTAATTTACGAATTATTTTGAGGGCATAATGACACTTAGGACATTTCCAACCTAACTCTATTTTTTCATCCAAAATGAAGTAAAAATAAATATGGACAAATACTCTAACCCAACTTCATATCTCACTCTATTTTGAAGTTTACTCCATAAATGGAGTAGCCTATTTTTTGTTTGTTCATAACTCCATTATGTAGTGAACAATGAAGTAGGATTGAAACATCTTTACTCTATATCTACTTTTATTCTATTTTGGAGAAAAAAATAGAATTTTACATTGGAGATGCTCTTACATGTTGATGTAAAATGGTATAAATAAGTTATGGCAATAGTGAAAGCTGGGAAGAATGTTGAACGGGAATCAAGGAGATCCCGCATTCCATGTACCGATAAAGAATAAAAACAATGAGGATTTATGTTGATGTAAAATCAGCATAAATATTACTACAGCAATAGTGTATTATTCTACTGTGCAGTTTTTTGGACATGGTGTGTTCAAACTACAGTCGTGGGTTAATTGAGTTGCGTTGGGTTCTCTATGACTTATAAGGCTTTTTGCCGCCAAAACCTGTTTTGAAACAAAAACAAAAAAAACTATAACCCTGTAAGTGTTAGACCTTTTTTTATGAGTTATCCACTCTTTTTTTATGAGTAACCTACTCAAACACTGCATATGTGATATTTTTGAAAGAAATCGAGACAATAATTAGCGGATAATGTGATGGATCTCACATAACTTCCCGACCACTACTTTTGGACATTAACTTTTGGATAATGTATAAACGCCAAAGAGAACGGTGAGGGTGACATTACTATTCTAAAATAATTTAATTAAAATTTAAACTCAAAATTAAAATATGACATATTCCTCAACTAAAATTTAAAAAGATAGTGGATTTTCTTTACATTTATTAATCATTTTCATGGTTGAAATAAATGATTTCCTTAATCATAGAATACAAAATGATCGAAAGTGGAACCCGTATCAAGATTTTGTCTTTATTTTATTCGTTGGCTATTAATACCATTGATTAATAATACTGCTAGAGGACTAATGATACTATTGCATGTTCCTTTTAGATTTTGGACTTTCCTCTTCGTTTCGTATGTTTTATTTCTTTTCAATACATTTAATGTTTTCTGCTTTTATTCTCACCCTTGGTCATAAAAAGCCCCAATAAACATGACCAAGAGGGATAATAAAACATAAGTCAACATGTAACAAATTGAGGAAGCGTGTACCAGTGTTTAATTATATGATGTTATTTAGACAAATAATTTTAATACATGTAATAATTTTCTAAAACTTTAGAAAACTGATCCTAGATGGTTAACAATTCTTTATTATTATCACAATCTCATCAACTGTGAGATGATAGTAAGATAATGGTTTTGGTCTTTAAACAAAAAAAAACAAATACTACTTCGAATAAACCATAACCAAACCTGTATTCGTTTGGATGTTGCAGCGATTTTCGAGTGCGACGTGCAACTAAAATGTTGTTTGTTTTGTTGTTGAAGGTTTTGCGACCTACGATCTACAACAAAATATTATTCGTTTCGTTGTTATATGTTTGGGTCAATGAACCTAATATACATGAGTTGGAGATAAATTAGGTAAGTGGACATTTCTTTTTATTAATTGGCGAACATGTAGGAGCAGGGGACTATAATGACGCATTTGGCCTCGAGACAATCTGACACCTCTATTACCTCTTCCCTTCAACCGGCTAGCTGACAACTTGTGAATTTTCTTTTTTATTTAATTTTGATAAATGAGAGGTAAGAAATGTGAACATACGGAAGGATACGTCCCAACATTTGTGTCATGCGTCTCTACCACATGTATAGCCAATTGTTTTAATAATATTTTCAAAGAGGAATAGTGTCCCGATATTTTCAACAGATTGGCATGTGCAATAAACTGAACCAGCATTCATTAATAAAAAATAAAATCTGGAAAGTGGGTGTTCGTCGAAAAGGGTATTGGTTTTAGTTCTCACATAAATATTTCTATGTCAAGGGCTTCGAACAAATGGTTTTCACTATTATCTAAATAACTGGATATTGTTTTTAGTATCCATATTAAACTAATATTACCATCTATCAGAAAAATGAATCAACATAAATGTTTGCTTTGTCAATTGTAAGATGAGTGTGGAAAATTTTATCCAGTTAACCGAACTAACAACTGTCTATGCTTGAAGATATATATACATGCAAACTAGTAAGTAAATAGTTGCATATCCGGTGTCCTTTTTAGATTTGACCACCTATATTAATGAATACTAAAGTTATATAGTAGCACAACATAATTTGGTCATGTTATCTTTTGTCATAACTCAATTTTCCCATGTATAATCTCTTGTAATAAGACATTGAAGTTAAACAAAGTTGTTACATCAAAACATAATGGTTATTGCATGTTGTATCCAGTTTTTTTTAACTATAACTGGTCATATGTGGTAGCGAAACAGCGTCTGTGGAGAGTAGATTGGTTAGATTATGTGCAATCCGGATTAGTTAGATTATGTGCAATCCGGATATAAAGCTTACGTGTCCGGATTTAATACCGATAGAAGATGACTAAAAATAAGAAAAATAATGTTATGTGGGCTTTGTACGAGTTAGTAGCAACAATTATGTCATTCAGATATTATAAAAACTACAAAATTACTACTATAAAAATGACCAAATAAGCGATTATTGTATGTAAAGCCATGATTTTTTTGTATAATTCGATGTTAAAGAGCTTCTATAATCTGATGCAACTATGATATGATCATCACTCTCTTTTTTTCCTCTGTAATTGCTTCAGCTGCTACCAGAGTTACTGGGTTAGGTGGGATTAGCAAAGTCCTTCACAAGATCATCGGCGTTTTCGATTTCAGCTTGGAGATGAAGAAGAGGAAGCGATCAGGAAAATCATCTGTTTGAGTAAACTCGGTCGTGCCAAGTCGACTCAATGAGTTGGGGTCGAATTCGGGAAAGTTGGCTTGTGGACTCGGTGGATGAAGGAAATTGTGGTGAAGAATTGCCGAAGTTCACATATCCCAAGTAGCGATCTCTTTCAAGTTACTGGTTGATGATAACTTTTCGAGTTTATGCCTTGTGGTGCCCTTCAGCCCTAGAACTAGCTTTCCTACTTTATGATCCGATTATATGATTATGTATCCAGTGTAATTTTTAGTATACAGTTAAGACTCATGTGCCTTATTATGCAATCTCATATAAAATTAACTTTAAATGATTACAGATACAAAAATCATTTTCTGGCTATAACCGTCTTTAATCTCGATTATCTATTTATTATCCAGTTAAATATGCAACCATTAATATTATGGTAGTTATTGTGAATCTAAGATATGTATGTGGCTCTTAAATTACAAAACCAACCCATTGTCGTTTAGCATCCAAAATAAAGGATTTGGAGACAATTTGGGTGAATGAATTATTAAACATTAACATACAGAAAAAATTGACAGTTAACAAAAATATCTCAGTTAGATCAAAGCTAGCTTCTGTAATTTTTTTTTAAAATCTGGATTAAATCAAAGTTAGCAAATTTACGGTTAACAAAAAGATTATCCTTTCGTTAGTCTTAGTTATCTTTTTCCTCTTTGGATTAACGAGGAAACTCCTAATAATATTATGTATTAGCCACCGTCTACAATGATGGGATCTAGCTAGAAACCACTGAATACACTGGATCTATAGTAGAGAGCCATGAGCAACGTGGCAGCTTGCTCTTCCTCGCCAAGCTTATTCGCTACTTCTCCGATCTCTTCCCCATCACAAAATCCACCATTATATGTTCTGATCTCACACGTATTACAAAGAGACTACACAAAACAATCAGAAAAAAACATTATCAAATCATACCAAACAATTAAAATTGGTTGTAATTGGGGCTTATCACTTTCCAGAAATTTAAACAAAAAGCATACGAGTTTTCGGAAACCAACAAAAACCTTTCACGAATGAGAGATCTACAAAAGAAATATATCAAGAACATTAGAGGATTGGACCATTACCAGAGAGACTGAGCTGCTAGAAAGACGTTTCACATCTATTTCCTTCCCAATGTGAAGCTTTCCTTAAAGACATCATAATTGCAGACAATCAATATAAAGAACAAGAAACATCAAAACTAAGAATAACCAATAGAGGGAACCATATTTTTTAGGTTAAAAAATATGAATTGTCTCAGGACAAATTGAATCGAGATTACTTTTCTGTATCAAGATCAATCTATTTCAAATCTCAGAAAAAGTGAAATTCAATTTTATTTTTTTTCTGGATTTTCATAATTTTAGTAAAATAAAGAAATTTAAATCAGATCTAAGTATAAATCTGAGTTTTACATGTAATAACAAAAGGAAAGAGATCTTCTCCGCCGGCTAACACATCAGACAAAGCAGTTTTCCATTTTACCTACTGGAGCTTCAGTTATCGTCTTTTAAAATAGAGTTGTTTCCAGTGGAAGAGAGGCTGATGAAAAAAAATAGAAATCAGAAATGGTGATATGTTAGTTTCGACTCTATTTTTCTTAAAAAAGATTTCTTGTAGTTTCAAAAACTTTATCATTAATATAGAAAGCAGCTGGCATAGGCAGATAACAAACAGATTGCATCGGTCATAGGTCTACGTCTCTAGTGTTTGATTAAATAGGGTCATTGTTGGTATTATTGAAAAATCTACAGTGGCATGTCCATTTACCTAATTATGTTTCTATCTATGGTTATTCACTGCAAATTCCCTATATGTTTTTGCGATCAATCACACGCCGCAAAAAAAAACTTTATCAATATACTTTTAATTAACAACTTAAAATCGTGCCATGCGATTGGTCACACAACAACAAAATAAACAATACCTTATGACTTACAATCTAATCGTGCAATCAATCGCAGGACAATGAAACCAACAACAACATGCAACATACGACTAGTCGCATGTCGCAACAATACATAAACAAACATGGCCATAATGTAACTCCTGTTATGTTTTTCCATATCAATATACACCAGTTTCTCTGTATTGGTTTCATGTGGTAAAGTAAAATTTCTGCCTACTTTATATATATAGGTTAAATCGTATTTTGTGTTTAAAAGAAAGAAAGTAAACTGTATTTATTAAATTAAATTTGCTGTTGAGGCATCGCTTATTTATGTCTTATTTCGTTTCCTAGTGTAGTTTTCGTAATCGGTTAACAAACTATTGATGTGAAATGTTAGTTAAGTCAACTGTTGTATCGATAAACGCTAGCTAGTTACATCCCATATACGAGATTCTATATCAATTTTGTAATTCACCTTGGCATTTTTTTGTCAACCACCTTGTCATTCTTATCGAGTTGAACATTTCTTAATATTTCTTATAATTGTTATTTTTATCACAAGTGACAAAATGTTCCACAATTGTTCCCTAATCATTTATACATAGGATTTATATAATTTGTGGCAATTATTTTTTAACAAAGCTTTGACTCATAATGTGTTTCTCAAAAGTATAGCTATCAAGAAGTACCACCATATTGATTTATATGGTTTTTGACATTTCTCTAAATAACCGTGGGCAAGTTCTAGGTTCTGAAAAAAAAAAGGTTTTAGGTTTTGCTACAAACAAAACGATATCAATAATTGGCGCAAGTTGATGAGTTTTAAATATAGAAACTAACTAATCCATCAAATAAAAGACAAAACAAACGTGTAAAAAGGAGAAAGTAAATAATCAAATAACTAGTGAATCGCACTAATTCCAAAAGAATGAGGTGGGCTATGATTCGTTTTCTCCACTTCTCAGCTCCCATTAGTATTCTCGAAAAGGCATTACGTAATAATTCTATTTTGCGCCTATTTGTTAATGCTAATAGTAAACATCTTAAACTTTTACAAATTTTCAAGGCAACCGATTGGTGCATTCCCACCACGTGTGCTGAACGTGTCGTAAAAATGCGGCCGTCAGACTTGACAAACCACAATGCTTACACGAGCTAAATATTTGTGGTAATAATATCGACTAATAATATTAACGATGATGTATAAATTTTAGTTGTTTGACTTTGGCCTATATAATTGCGGTAACCCTTATTCTTCCCTCCTTACAATTTTTTTTTGGACGAGCTTGTTTCGCACAAACTAATAATAAATTCTTCAATTTTTATTTAATCATTATATAACATTTATTATTTTTATTTGCTCATAATTCTTTTTATATTAGAATCATAAAACGACTAATCTATAACCACAACTAATTTAAAATGGATGGAATATTTAGTTACAAGTAAAAAAAAATACAAATTATCTGAATAATTATTGATTTTTTGTCGTCACAATTTATTTTGTCAAATTTCTTTATTCTCTACACATGTTGAAGACAAAGATAATACATGGGAAAAATAATTTTAGTGAATAAAATCTCGAGGAATATTAAAAAATATAATAATAATGTACTATTAACTACACAAATATGGTTTATTGGTCCATCTTGAGTAAAAAAGGGTGAGTTTAAAACTTATAATTTTCTTGTGTGGTAAATCGTTACAAATATCAAATTCCTGTTGCAAGTAACTAAATTGTTAGCGTTGGTTTAAATCGTCGAATATTCCAGATTATTAAAAAAAGAAGAATAATAATGTGGATTTTATGTCGTTCAAAAAAAAAAAAAAGAGTATTTTATATGAAGGTGGGGGAGCTATCAAGGTGGGGAGACAGTTGTATTGTGATTTGTGAAGCAGAGAATCGGTTCCAATATATTATCCGAAAATTAATTCGTATTTTGTTTTGATTCTGCGATATCTTTTTGGAATCACACTTTGCAAATCTGACCTTTCTCCTTCCTCTTTCTCTCTATCCCCTATCCTAAAAGAGATCAACCAAGAAGAGAAGTTGCAGACGATAACTTTCCCCCGTGAAAAATTTCCAGTAAGAAAATGTGCGACCCCGATGATGATACCGCCAGAAACGGCTCCACACCTCCGTCGTCAAGGTCAAGGGAGATTCTGATGGATGTGGATGACTTGGATCTCGACGGTTCGTGGCCTCTGGATCAAATCCCTTACTTATCCTCCTCGAATCGCATGATATCCCCGATTTTCGTCTCCTCCTCCTCCGAGCAGCCTTGCTCCCCTCTCTGGGCGTTCTCCGACGGTGGAGTGAACAATCACCACGCAACCGCCGACGGTGAGAAGATTAGCTCCGTCTCCGGTGTTCCTTCTTTCCGTCTCCCCGATTATCCTCTCTTTCTCCCTTGTTAGTCTCCCAAACTTGATCGTATCATTTAGCTTTTAATCTGTTTTGAAACCTCATCGCCTGCTTGATCGTTGACTCGATTTTTTCGAATCTTGCTATCTTAATGGAATGATTTTGACTTGAAATTATGGATTGAACAGAGCTTTTGGTTGATTGATTGATTGATTTCGCGTTTGACTTTATCCTTTACTCTCTTCAACTTTTGAGTGTTTGAAAATTTCTCCAGTTTCTATATTTGGTAAGTTGCCAAAAATAGATTTGTACTAACATCTCTTGAAACTTGCAGACGCTTGTCCATCAGTAGTAGCTGAAACCACAGCAGAGAAACGCAACGATTTCCAGTTTCCTTCTCCGTTGATGACCTTAGTCCCGTCGGAGAACACAGACAACTACTGCGTGATCAAAGAGAGGATGACTCAGGCGCTTCGTTACTTCAAAGAATCAACCGAACAGCAGCACGTCTTGGCTCAGGTCTGGGCTCCTGTGAGAAAGAATGGTCGTGATTTGCTGACGACTTTGGGTCAACCTTTTGTTCTTAACCCCAACGGTAACGGGCTTAATCAGTACAGGATGATCTCTCTCACCTATATGTTTTCTGTGGATAGTGATTGTGACATCGAGCTCGGGCTCCCCGGTCGGGTTTTCCGTCAGAAGTTGCCTGAATGGACTCCAAATGTTCAGTACTATTCCAGCAAAGAGTTCTCGCGGCTTGACCACGCTTTGCATTATAACGTGCGTGGTACACTGGCCTTGCCTGTCTTTAATCCCTCCGGTGATTCATGCATTGGTGTTGTGGAACTTATCATGACCTCGGAGAAGATTCACTATGCACCCGAGGTGGATAAAGTTTGCAAAGCCCTTGAGGTTTGCTTCTCTTTCCTCACTTCTGTTCTTACTTCAGCCTTGCTCTGTTCATCCTTGAAATTTGTGTGATGGGATTGAATTTTAAGTTGCAATTAATGCCTTATTAGTGATATTGAGAGATAACGGTTGCTAAAAATTTTCTGCAAGACCTCTGGCCTTCCATTTTGAAGCTCTTTCCCTCCAAAGCACTGTTTATTCTTTGTTATTGTTACTAATTAACTTATATCAGTGTCTTGCTGGCTTCTATCTTAGTTATAGCTTCTTCACTACCTGTCATTATGTTGTATATATACATAGTTCTCTGTTTTTGTGATTTGCTGCAGGTTTGAAGTATGTTTTGTACAGAGTTTTAGATTCTTATTCTTCATTAATGATAAAAAGATTTTGTTATTTTGGCAGGCGGTAAATCTGAAAAGCTCGGAAATACTTGATCACCAAACAACTCAGGTTAGCTACAAGTATCATTTTGTGCTTTGCTAGGTATCCTTTAGGCACTGGGTTCTCACTGTTTTCAGTTAACTTTGTTTCCACAGATATGCAATGAGAGTCGCCAAAACGCACTTGCGGAGATTCTGGAAGTGCTTACAGTTGTATGCGAGACCCATAACTTGCCCCTGGCTCAGACTTGGGTTCCATGCCAGCATGGGAGCGTTCTTGCCAATGGTGGCGGTTTAAAGAAAAACTGCACCAGTTTTGACGGTAGCTGCATGGGACAAGTCTGCATGTCCACAACCGACATGGCCTGCTATGTCGTGGATGCTCATGTCTGGGGCTTTAGAGATGCCTGCCTTGAACACCATCTCCAGAAGGGACAGGGAGTTGCTGGACGAGCTTTTCTCAACGGTGGCTCGTGCTTCTGCAGAGACATCACCAAGTTCTGCAAAACGCAGTATCCGCTTGTCCATTATGCGCTTATGTTCAAGTTAACCAGTTGTTTTGCAATTTCTCTCCAGAGTTCTTACACAGGCGACGACAGTTACATTCTCGAATTCTTTCTTCCCTCGACTATAACAGACGACCAAGAGCAAGACTCGCTGCTGGGATCTCTGTTGGTCACAATGAAAGAACATTTTCAGAGCCTGAGGGTTGCATCTGGGGTTGACTTTGGTGAAGATGACGACAAATTGTCTTTCGAGATCATCCAAGCATTGCCTGACAAGAAGATTCATTCAAAAATAGAATCCATTCGAGTTCCCTTTTCTGGTTTCAAGTCACACACAAGAGAGACTCTGTTGACCCCTCAGCCTGCGGCTCAGTCTCCTAATCCAGCAAACGGGAAAGTGAATGTGGCCACTGTTAATGGTGTGGTTAAGGAGAAGAAAAAAACAGAGAAAAAGCGTGGGAAGACTGAGAAAACAATCAGTCTGGATGTACTTCAGCAATATTTCACCGGAAGTCTCAAAGACGCTGCGAAGAGCCTAGGAGGTAGTTTATACTCTCTGTACCGTTTCATGTTTTGCTTCCTTACTGGTTCTATATACTTCATCTAAACTCTGTATTGTTCTTGTCTCAGTTTGTCCGACGACAATGAAGCGAATTTGCAGACAACACGGCATCTCGCGGTGGCCATCGAGGAAGATCAAGAAAGTGAATCGGTCAATCACAAAGCTGAAACGCGTCATCGAATCTGTTCAAGGTACTGATGGAGGCCTCGACCTGACTTCCATGGCCGTTAGTTCCATCCCTTGGACACAGGGTCAAACAGCAGCGCAACCATTAAACTCACCCAGCGGTTCCAAACCGCCAGAGCTACCAAACACCAATCTTTCACCTAACCACTGGTCAAGTGATCACAGTCCTCACGAGGCAAACGGTTCGCCTGAGTTACCAAGCAATGGTCATAAGCGGTCACGGACGGGGGATGAGAGCGCTGGGACACCGACCTCTCACGGCTCATGTGACGGTAACCAATTAGACGAAACAAAAGTCCCTAGCCAAGATCCGCTGTTCGCGGTGGGTGCATCACCTGGACTCTTCTTTCCTCCTTACTCTAGAGATCATGATGTATCAGCAACATCATTTGCAATGCCCAACAGACTTCTTGGTACCATAGACCATTTCCGAGGAATGCCCATTGAAGACGCTGGAAGCTCAAAGGATCTGAGAAATCTCTGCTCATCTACACCATTCGACGATAAGTTTCCGGAATCAAACTGGATGAACAACGATAATAACAGCAACAACAACATGTACGCTCCTGCAAAGGAAGAGGCCGTTGCAGATACTACACGCGAACCATCAGGGTCAGAAATGCGAACGGTAACCATCAAAGCAAGTTACAAAGAAGACATAATACGGTTCAGGATATCTTCTGGTTCGGGAATAATGGAGTTGAAGGATGAAGTGGCGAAGAGGCTGAAACTGGACGCAGGTACGTTTGATATCAAGTATCTGGATGATGATAACGAATGGGTTTTGATAGCTTGTGATGTTGATCTTCAAGAATGTCTAGAGATCCCTAGATTGTCCCGTACTAACATAGTACGGCTCCTGGTACATGATGTAACAACGAACCTCGGGAGCTCCTGTGAGAGTACTGGAGAATTGTAACTCTTTTGTATATAGTTCTTTTTGGAATATTGTTACTGGGGTTTGTTTTTGTTTCGTTATTATTCTTGGTTCTCTGTTGAGGAAGGAAGGGAACAAGCAATAATGTTTATGGGGGACAAAGTTGTAAGAAAGAAACATTTGTTTGTGACTTGTAATTGTAAGTGGGAGAATGAAGTTAGGAGTAAATTGTAGTTGTAAACTAACTCCAAGCATGTTTTTGTATTTATTATTTTGAATTTTTTTTTTTTTTTTTTGAAATTGTACGCATGAATCACAGAAAATACCCGAATTTTTGCATGGGTTAAGGTTATTAAGATAAAATCATGTTAATCGGTTAATAACACTCTTTTAATTGAACTGCACTTGCGGAGAAAAAAAATATTATTGGATAATTTAGTTCAACAAATAAACAAACTCCAATATGATCACAGATCGTCGTAGGAAAAAAAAAAACTTCAATATGAATAGGCCCTTTATGTTTGATAATAATGGATATTTGTTATTTGCATGGCTTTTATAGTATTCCAACATTTACAAGTTTGGTATTTTCTTAAGATTAAAAACTAATCTCTAAATTTTTATTATATCAAAAGTTTTCACGACATTTATGTTCAAAAGAAAAAGAAAACTATTTAATAAAGAAAAACTATTTAGAAGATGGAACCAAAATAGTTCTAGTATGGGCAAACTTTTTAAGATAAAAATTTTATGAATTCAATACATAGAGTTAGTTTTTAGCAAAAAAAAAGAAGATAGAGTTAGGAGGCGTTAGTGGGAAATAAATTCTTAATGATTTTAAGAATTTATAGAATCTAGTGTTATTGATTTATATATTCTCACATTCTCACTAAAATTTATTGTTATTGGTACGATGATTTTACAAATCTGTACAAATCGTTTGTCATTCAAAAAGTTTAAACTTTAATAATTTTATAATCTATTAAAGTTAGTTTTATTGGGAATTGTATTATTAACCATTTAACTCATGAAACAAGATTTGAAGAATACTACATATATACGTTTGATTCTTAAAATCACTATAATAATGTACTCTTAAAGATTTTCACAATATACAATACTCTCTACAACTCTTTTCAAATTTAACAGCTCTATCAATTTTTAAAATCAACAAATTCTATATAAATTTAACTCTCACTAACACTCTCTAGTACGCCAAAATAATAAAGAAATCAACTAAAAGAGAGAAAAAAAAAGTCAAAAAAAAATTTCGCAACCAAAGAATCAAATGCAGGTTAGTATGGAAAGGTACTCTGATACAACTACACCAGATGGGCTTGTTTGTACATGCAGAACTATCACATTATATATTTATAACATCCACTATCAACTAAGAAAGAAAATTAAAAAAAAAAATGTTAGAAAAAGAGTGCGCATCCAGGGAATCGAACCCTGGTCAGTACCGTGGGAGGGTACTATGATACCACTACACCAGATGCGCTTGTTTGTACATGCAGCACTATCATAATCTGTATTTATAACATTCGTATCAAATTCATACCCCGTCAAATGCGGGATGGGATGCCTTTGCCATTTCAGATCGCCAAAATCAACCTCAATCAAATCGACGACTTCCGATCTTCGTCTTCCGAAAACCTTGATCGGATCGGGTAGGCCATGGAAAAATCCACCAGCGTGATCAGCAGCGCCTCGATCAACTCCAACGTAACCGCAACGACTTCCATGGAGAAGATCAACCAGGCGGCGAGCTGCGTCAGCGCCTCCTTCATCTCCGCTTTCTTCGCCTCCCTCGAGCGCTGCGCCTGCGTCAATCTCTCCACCTCCCATGACGACGAAGACGATGACTGCGAGGAATCCTACCACCGTCCCCTTGCTCTCTCCGCCGCGCCTCATTCGCACGACACCGTTTAGACCACGCTCTGGTAATTGGAAACCCTCTCTTGTTTTTTTTGCGTCTTCTGCTAATCGATGGTGTTGTGTGTGTGTCTCGCAGCTCCCTGGTTCGAATGTATCTCTGCAATGTGTACCTTTTGGATTGTAAATGTCAGACATTACTTCTGTGTTCTTTTGATTTTCATATGCTTTGTCTATCTATGTGTACCTGATGATCTTACTTGGCTTTGAATGATTACATATGTTTGTCTTTGCAGTGAATATCATTTGTTTGAAGTTTATTTATGTGAGATCTATCTATAACTCTCTGTTTATGTCAGTGTTACGTTCAACTTGTTTGGTGCAACCGATAATCACAGATCTTATGTTATTTAAGAAGTCTGTTATTGATAATGCGTCTCTGTTTAGCACTAGTTTGACATTTTTTGGTGTGGAATCAACGCGTCAGGTGTCATTGTCGTGTTTAATTTCAATTATCAATCAATCAAACTTTGTCTGCTTAGCTCGATTTCGAGGAGTCTTCCATATAGAGAAAATATCGTTCAGACGTCTGTCATGTTAAAAATAATGTATTATAGGGATCGGATGTGTTACTCTCAAGCGTTTTCCCTTGACTCTGACTTGGGGATAGATTGTTTTGTTCTTTGGGTTTCTTGAATATAGATTCTTAAAGTGCGTTTCCTATCACTGAGGAAGAAAATATGTTGAATCAACGATGACTCTTAGTAGAGTATATAAGGAATATTCACTTTGTAAGTACTGGACATTTCTAGTTTAGATTTTTTACGTAGAGAATATCTTGTAAATCCCTCAAATGGTGTAACTACTCAGGATTTAAATGTCAATATAATGAGAATGATCCCAGCAGGAAAATTGTTAGGGTCGCAATATCTTTTTTTCTCTAATCACATCTTGCGTTTATGAGTGATTGGAAAGGGATGTAGAACTTCTAGACAACCATTTTTTTTCTTTTTAAAACTCTTTTATGAGCAATTAAAAAAAATGAATTTAGAATTAGAAAATTAGAAAATAAAACATGTTAGCTCTGAAAATTAGTTTTAAAAACCTTTTTAGTGCATTAGATATCTTTGGAAATAAATCACAGCAAAAAAAAAAAAAATTATAGCAAAAATATCTACCGCTTAAATTCTAAATAAAAAATTTATAGTTATAGCACCAACCAATTATATATGTTTTGAGAGGTGTGTTTCATTTCGTTCTAGTGTTTAGGAATAAAAAATGCATTTTCTATTGAGAATGTTGTTACAAAGTTCCATCATTCATTTATCTTTTTTTTATCAACATCATTCATTTATCAAACCAGGAAAAAGTTTAGTCTGTGGACGTTTTAGCATTGCTTCCTCTTATTAAGAAAGAAAAGTCAACCTCTTATGATGTGTATGCTTTAACTTATAAGTTTGTAAGCTAGATTTTTTTTTTTAATAATTAAGGCCACCAACTACTTTTATTTCAAAAAGATTTGATAGTTTTAGGCGTGACACCTTTTCCCCCGTGATTACTTCTTTAATACAGTGAGATTTGATCCTTTGATATTATGGAAGTAGTAGTGTTTTTCTGGATAGGTATGTGTTGTAAACTTGTAATTGAACTCTTGGTGCTTTTAAATAAGATCATAATGATCCATCAGAGTCAACAAAATCTAATCGTTCTCATCCTTAGACAACAACTCATGCTGATATCCATCTGAGTCAGCCAGAGGGTTTGGTAGTGATTTCAAAATTTTCTCAAAACCCTAGTCAAACTCAAACATTAGGCAATGTATTCACACAAACATAAAAGGAGTCCAATCTCAACACTCTTCGTGTCCTCCTCATCTCCTTATAAATACTTCCTCTCTTTTGGTTTCTTTGCTTCTTACCTTCAACGACAACGTTTCACTTCTCTGTTCTTCTTCCTCGGTTTGTCTTTTGCTGCCTCCATGGCAATCTCGGACTCAGGTCCCGTGGTTCAGACCACCCCGCTCGTCACTTTCCTCCAGCGCGTGCAGCTCGAAGCACACCGGTCCTACCCAAAGGAAAACACCCCTGACCCCAAATTCTACATTGATCTATCTCTCAAGCGTCCTCACCATCTCTCCACCGTCGAGTCCGCCTTCAACGATCTCAAAAGCGGATCACGTGACCTGTCAGTGCCAGCGAAGAAGCTTGAAAAGTTCGTCCATGAATACTTCGACGATGGGAAGGATCTGGTGCCACACGAACCAGAGGATTTCGTCTCAAACCATTTCGAGTTCCTACTCAACGTGGAGAACGATCAAGTCAGAGAATGGGCACGTGAGGTGCACAGCCTTTGGAAAACCCTATGCTACAAAGTCTCTGATTCCGTGAGAGAGTCTCCTGACCGGCACACGCTTCTACCGTTGCCGGAACCGGTTATTATTCCCGGTTCGAGATTCAAAGAAGTCTACTACTGGGATTCTTACTGGGTCATCAAGTCAGTATTCATCATCTTTTTCAAATTATAGTTTTTTTTTTCTCTTCCACTCCTTTTTATATTACGTGTTGACTACGAAACACGAGCCCACGTGTCTTGTCACGTTTTTTTGGCTTGTCACGTTATGGTGTGCTTTTGCACGTGCAGAGGACTTTTGACCGGTAAAATGTTCACTACGGCCAAAGGGATAGTGACAAATCTGATGTCACTTGTGGAGACTTATGGCTACGCGTTGAACGGAGCTAGAGCCTATTACACTAACCGAAGGTAACCAACCTTGATAATTTTCTCACACTAATATAAATGTTGTATGTAATAGAAAGTAAAATGTTACTTTTATATATGTTTTAAATTATTACAAGTCAACCACCTCTATTGAGCTCAATGGTCTACGAGATTTATAATGTAACCAAAGATGAAGAACTACTGAGAAAAGCTATCCCTGTGCTTCTCAAAGAATACGAGTTCTGGAACTCGGGTTAGTTTTTTTCAGCTCAGCTATGTAACGATTTGGTGTATTCTTAGATTTAACGTTGGTTATATTATATATTTCAATTTGTAGGAAAACATAAAGTGGTTATTCGTGACGTTAGTGGTTGTGATCACATGTTAAGCCGCTATTACGCCATGTGGAACATGCCTAGACCTGAATCCTATGTTTTCGTATGTTTCTTGTCTCATTGCTGCAAGTAAACTGTTTTTTTTTTCTGTGAAAATATGTTGATTCTCTCTCTCTATCTCTATGTGTTCCACAGGATCAAGAATCTGCTTCGGGGATTTCGAATACGTTAGAGAAACAACGGTTCCATCGAGATATAGCCACGGCTGCTGAAACAGGATGTGATTTCAGCACACGATGGATGAGGTTACATCAGTTATTAAAAACTGCGACTAGATTAGTTTATCTTACTGTCACACTTAACTAATATCAAATTATATATGCAGGGATCCTCCTAATTTTACAACGATGGCTACGACATCAGTTGTTCCTGTTGATCTAAATGTTTTTCTTCTCAAGGTTTCTTGATCATACTCTCTGTTAATTATGGTTAAAAGATTTGTAGAGGAATATGCTCGAGACTTGAAATGGTTTTTTCTTTTTTTTTTTACCGTAGATGGAACTCGATATAGCGTTCATGATGGAGATCTCTGGGGATAAAAATGGTTCGGAGCGTTTTGTGAAAGCGTCAGAAGCGAGAAAGAAAGCGTTTGAAACTGTGTTTTGGAACGAAGAAGCAGGACAGTGGCTAGACTACTGGCTTTCCTCCAGTGGTGATGTAAGTTTTACATAATATCTTTAGTTACAGTGTATGATTTGTGATGTTGTTCAAAGCTTTCGAGCGTGTTTGTGTCTTCAGGAGCCTGAGACATGGAAAGCTGAGAACCAGAACACCAATGTTTTTGCATCTAACTTTGCTCCAATCTGGATTAGTTCCTTCAACTCCGGTAAAACTATGTCTACATGTATTATATTATACATATGTTTTATGAACGTTTTATCTTTGTAACATGTAGATGAAAATCTTGTCAACAAAGTTGTGAAGGCGCTTGAAAACTCAGGGCTCATTGCTCCTGCTGGGATCTTAACCTCTTTGACGAACTCAGGACAACAATGGTCAATGAAACTTGTGGCTCAAGTATTCACTTTAGATCTTTAAATAACTTGAATTTTGACGTTTTGTTGCAATGTATAACAGGGATTATCCGAATGGATGGGCCCCGCAACAAGAGATGATTGTTACAGGACTTGCGAGATCAGGTCTAAAGGAAGCTAAAGATATAGCAGAGGATATTGCAAGGAGATGGATCAGAAGCAGCTATAGCGTTTACAAAACAAGTGGTAGTATTCATGAGAAGCTTAATGTTGCAGAGTTTGGTGAGTATGGTGGTGGAGGTGAATATAAGCCACAGGTAACACATTTTTTATTTGAGCTCTCTTCTTCAGCTTTTTAAAGTTAGTGAGCTTTTCAGGGGTCTAAATTGTACAAACAGGAATATCAGGGTTAAATTGGATTGCGAGAGATACTTGAGGGGATGATTTTATTGAACTTTGTTGTCATTTATCTTTGCAGACGGGTTTTGGATGGTCAAACGGAGTTATATTAGCATTCTTGGAGGAGTTTGGATGGCCCTCTGACCTAAGCATTGAACCATAGATTTACTACCTTTTATTCAACTTTACACAAAGAAATTACCCATTTATTTTAATTATCAAAAATACTTTATAATAGTGGTTAATTTGATCGTAGTTTCTATGTTGTGGATCTTTTGGAGTATGTGTCAGAATGTTTATGATCAATAAGTATCGCCAAATGAGGTTTAATAGATCTATTAACGTTGATTGCATACAGTTTAGTCTGTTCAATCCATTACATAACAACCACTCATGACTATAACATATACTAAATAGAATAGATTGTTACAAAAAAAAAATCTATATAGAATAGATTGATGGTATGAATTTAGCCAAAGTTTATGTTTAATAAGCATCTAATGGTACATGGAGAAACCGGTGGATTCAGTTGGTTAACACGCTGGAATAAGATGATAAAATGCTTTATCTTCAATTAATTTTTATTTTAAATAAAATTAAACCATTTGTAATATCTTTTATGCCTAAACCAATTGGATAGATTCTTTGAATGATGGGCAAATTAACTTCTCATTTGGTATCCTTGAAAAGTAAATATATATATTTTCTCCGACGTCACAATTTGATATTCACAAAAAAAAAACTCGATAAAAAACTAAAGAAAAGACTTGAGCATATGAAACGCCATTTTAGACAAAATTTTTGCTACAATCAAATTAAATGCTTTTCCAAAGAAAATAAAAAGTAATTAGATATTCTTTAAAAATTAGAAAATAAAGGCAACCTAAACCATTCTACGGAATTTATAAAAAAGAATATATTAAAGTTCACAGTCTTAAATAAATTGAAATTTTACAAAACAAAAATGTGTAGAGTTTCGTATTTGCAAAACTCAAAATTTGGTGCAGGGCGGGGCCGAACAAAAGAGAGCTAATCATTGAAGAAGTTGTCCTCTTCTTTTTATACTAAAGTACCTTTTAAATTTTCTTTTAAGATCATCACAGTTTAGTCCCATCTAAGCAACTACACTGTATCCACAATTTGATTACAATGGTTGATTTTGATGTTACGCCATCGGCTGTAATTCCATATAGATTGTAAAAATAAGGATTAATTTGTATACTAACTAATCCAGGAAACTTTTTTCAGTGTAAAGCCATGTCCACATACTAAGTCGAGAGCAATAAACTAAAGCAATTTACATCAAATTATGACTATAAAACTATGGAATCTAACACTTAATTTGGTGTTATTTGAGTTGTTGGATTGAAATGGTGAGTGGGGGCTGAATTATTCGTAGGTGCTACTTAAATATGTGATCAATGACTATTGCGTGATCAAAAAGGGGATTATTAGTCAAATATAGTTGGCATACAAATATATGTATAGTCTATGATTTACGTTTAATTAGTAGTTATTTAGTCTAAGCTGGAAAAAGGTTTATAGAAGTTGGAAAAGGTGATCATAAACAGAATCTTCGTTTGGATGAATCGGATTGCACCAGACGAATCGTAATATAAAATTTCCAGCTTGTTTAATTAAGGAATAAACTCTTTTAAACAAAATTAAAGGTACGTTCAGCTTAGTGTTGGCATTACTTGTTACTGATAAAATTAATAAAGAAAGTTAGTAGTTCCCTTCTTAAAAACCAAATAATATGCCATTGAAAATGTACAACCACTTAGAGCCTAAGAGTAAGAGGATATATATATCAACCAAGTTTTGAAACTCTTCATAAAAGTTCAATAAACTAAGCATATGATGATATATTTTTAATATTTATAATGCTAATTGCAACAATTCTATGATTTTTTATTTTATTTTAGAGACTTGAAAATGTAATTTGAGATTAAAGGTTAATCTGTACAGTAAACTAATTCATGATGATAGTTACAATATTTTTATTTTAAATTTATCCCCAAAATAACAATAATAAGTTTTAAAAGGATTATTTTTAAAACGTGTTTTGAGATAATATGTCGGTCGTTCTACAAAAACGGATAATTTAGAGGGCCGAATAAACTTTGAATCGGGAACGCAAGTGGCCTAAACTTACAATGATCGAAATTAAAAATACATATAGGGTGGACAATAGTGGTTACTAGTTTAGATTGTGAGAAGGGATGATGCATCGAGAGAATCTTCCGTCCAACTAGGGATTGGTTTACTACTGGTCAAAATTCATTTTGTTTCCCAAAACCCCATGTGCACTTTCTCACTAGTCAAACAAACCTAAAAATATTTTAACTCTGGAATAAAAACAATTCATTTATGTGATAGTCGTTGGTGATAAAATGGCTCCATTTAATTGTTTCATTTCGTTTAGCATGGCTGCATTGTTTCAAACTTTCAAACATATATTTTCTTGTATTTTGTAATATAAAAACCTTTTCTAATTATTACTTTCATAGGTGAGATACGAATGATCTGTAAACGTTGGAGCTGGACAATAAGTACCATTAGGTGTTGGATATTTGCATTTTAGCTCTTTCACTTCCTCTCGGTGTAGATATAAGGTCTTTTACTGCAAGATTTTATGAATAACTAATCAAATTATCATAATTATTTAATATTAAAGGTCTAATAGTTAGCCAAATCATTACATAATAACACATGTAAGTGTGAAAAATAGTACGTAACATCTATTCTCCTTTATGAATATTAGATATATATGTATTATATATTGGAACTATATATGAAAGTAGATCTCTTAATGATTTTATGAATTTTTGACTACTAATTAATAAATTTATATCGGATCAGCTTTGTGTTATATGATTGATTTATGTAACCACAAATTGTCCCATGACACCTTTTCGCTTGATAAGGAAGACGCCATTCCATTCGCTATGATGAGGAACTTTACCTTTTTGTAATTATAACAAAGGAGAAGCGCATAAGCCAGAACAGAATATTCATCGTAGAAAATGTATTTTAATATTCGGTAGAATATGTCATACTGATAACTATTTAGATAACTACGCATATTACATATCAACTCCATTCTAAAAGAGGTGTTTTGGAAGCAATATTGAAAGTGACAATAGCATTCTCAAACCAAATTTCTGGTAATAAAATTCATTGATGATTTAATGTAATATATTTTGCAAACATATATAGTGTTATACATCGTAAAATTTTATGATATATTTTGGTCACGTAATATTAGTTTTGGTTTAGAAGCTTATTATGAATACTAGATTTCACTCTTTAAAAAAATTGTTTAATTTTTGAAAATAATCAAACTGAAGAAAATAACATTTTGTTTTCAACTATCATTTTATGAAAATTATGGTTAACAATTTTATGACAGCATAACGTTTTACATTTAGAACCAAAGTTGGCAAAAAAAAATCGTAGTTTAATTTAATATCGAAGCAAAGTGCCTCTTATACATAAAGTCTCTAACCAAAAATAGAGCAGTCGAAGACACTAAGAGATCAAAAGATATACTCTCAACACATCGTCACAAAGAAAAAGTGGGTCGAAGATAGTACTGTTTGATGGTAAGAGTTCAAACTCACTTTCGGATAAGCTAAAGCTCAATCGAGCTATTAAACATGTCAATGAGCTGGAATCTGGTCCTCAATAGACAACAAGGACAATACAAAAGGGGAAAAGAAGGAGAAGCTTTGCAACAATTATTATCTATTTGTCGTTTGTTGCTATGTTTTGTATGAAAATGAGCATATATAAATAAGCGTGGTTTTTGCATGAACCTATGTAAGAGAAAACAAAAGAGCAGTGATTACAAAACATATTAACCGGAAAATGTTTACATGGTTTTGAATGTGTGCAACGGTTGTAAATTGTAAGTGATCCAAATGGCTAACACAAGAAAAATAAATGGGATATATATAAACGACATGTGATACAACAATAGAGTTGAATGGAATATGAAAGCGAAGGAAATATATTCACTCGATCGATTCATCTACGTTTAATAAAAATATGGTTTGTTTATTTGTCAATATTTAAAGGACTGTGTTGAAAACTGTGGATGAGCATGGACTGTCTCAAGGGAAACTCCAGCTTGTGGGAGCCAAGAATTAAAGGAGGAGAATATACTACATCATGAGGTTGAAGCTCTATAGGCAATGAAATACGCGTTGCAAACATTTTGGTATTGGCTGCAAAGACCTGGTATTGATAATAGAAAAACAAGATGCGTGGCCAAGTTTTTGAACGAAGTTAAAGGAGGTTTTTGTTTTGACGAGTAGATTTGTTGATTTCTCTATTGTTTATTATTTTCGTTCTGAAAACAAAATACAAGATTCATTAGTTAAAACATTAAGAATAATTTATAAAAGTATGTATTTCGTTGGTTGTTTTATTTCGATTTTATTTTTCAAAACACCTCAAACTTAATTAAATAGATCACCATTTTGATGTTAAAGAAAAAAGATTTGAGTAGAAAGCAAATGCCAACATTTTCGTTATACATAGTAAAATTCTAACATAATATCGATAAATGTCATATTCAACTCAATTTTATTTTTTTTAGAACATGCAGTTACACCCATAAGCATATTACTCACGAGTCACGGGTCATATGAAATTGTAAAACATCCCCGTCGTATTTATTTATTTACTTGTTAAATATGTTTTTTGTATGTATGTTTTTTTTTACTTAATTGTATAGATGTTCATTCGTGAGAAATGCATGTGAACTTTCTCTTCTGGCAAGTCTTCGGACGTGATCATTGGCTGAATCCTCATAAAATTTATAAGGGAGTTAATAATTTATATGCCTAAAAATATGGTATTGGATGTTTCGAAGACATGATGAACATTGAATTATTGAAAAATGATTGATCGCTAATAATTAATAACCAAGCTAATTAGTAAACAAATTAGATAAAATTATCGGTGACCGTGTTCCAAGGGAGAGGAAGAACGAGCCATCACTCAGTTTTGCAAGCCTCACGTGCGTAAACCTTCTTGCAAGATTCTTCTCATATATGCTACTTCCCACATTGCCTCTCCTACCGTTTTCATATTCGCAGCTTCAACTACACGCTATCTCTCTCGCATCAACCTTTGTTTTTTTTTTTTTGGTAAACCATTGAGTATTATTATCAGGGATCTTATTATTAACCTTGATTTTACTTCTTTTTTTTTTTGCCAATTTTTTAGTACATAATATATAGTTCGAATATCAATCATTTATAATCTTTTTGTTTTGTTCTGTGAAGCTTCTAATTTTTCATTAACCTCACTATATAAGCTTAGATTCTATACGTTTTGTTACAAAGTTTTATTAAATTACTTCACAGACGTTATATATCCGTTCAAGTATTTGACAAATCCTTTGTAACTTACGCAATTAGCTCAACTGCACTTAAATAATTATATTTCCCATTTCTCTACTCATCACAGCATTTTTTCTATTTTTGAGAAACTTTCAGCCCTAATATTTTAAGATAGACTACTACTCATTTTCTTGTAAACGAGTAATATTACATTACACTATTCCATAACTTTTTTTTCACTATAACATATCGTTTCCGGTAGGTACTCCCAAGGGCGTTTATTCCAAGATTGATATAGGGAAAAATATTAACTGCACAGACATTGAGAAAGTACGATTATTTTGTTTAAATGAGGATTAGTAAAATAAGGGCGGAATAATGAGTGACACTTAGTATACAACTAATACGTCACGATTGTATAATTGTCTCCTAGAAGTGAGTCAAACCTTAGCCCTTTTGACCGTTAATATTTGCCTTCGACGACAATCTATTCCGTTTTTAATTTGTTTCCCATCTTTTGTTTTTGCTGGACAAAAATAAGCGTTGGTAACTGATTAGAGCTCTTTAATAAAAATGAAATTGAATCATGAAAATAGGAAAAATCATTTATTTATATTCAAATCAGAGACTGACAGCTATTTAATTAATTTGAATACTAAATTTAAAAAATTAGGGTTGACCCAAATGTCTTCATAAATTATTCATCAATACACTAACTGAAATAAATTTTAAAATGATAATTACAGAAAGCCACATGAGAGCTCTCTAAATATAAATATATAAAAAATCAACCCGTAGCAAAAGTTGATGATTTGTTTCCATTAAACCAGTGATATGCTTTAATTTCCGTTGAATAATTTCTCCAATTTTAGCAATATTTTCTTTTAGGATTTGACATTAATTTATCAAAATCTAAAAATAAAACTTTTGCTGCTTGGAAAGAAACTTGAAAATTGATAAGTACCAAACTTGACTTTAGAAAGACATAGTTTATGTCTTTTTATAAAGTATCCTCTTATTTAATGGTAGATTTCTATAATAATAATTTAGATGTTGATGTAATTGGTTGTCTAGTTGTAACATATGTGCAAGTAATTATAACAAAATATCTCGCTATTTAATTATGAACTTTTGAAAATAGATGTAGTTTCTTCTGTTTTGCAGTATTTCTGTGGTGATTATTTGTAAATTCGCGAAAGTAAAGGAAATTTTTAGTATCTTGCGGTTTTAAACAAGAAGGTATATTTAAAAATAAAAATAAATAAAAAACTCCACTAGACCTACCAATGGGAAATAAATTAAAAACAGGAAGAGAGTACAAAAGAATGATAATTAAATTCTTTTACCGATCCTTTTGATGAAAAAGTTGATATATCTACTTTTTTCACCTCATCAATCAAAAGCTGACTATAAATAACACACATTACTGCTTCATTTCTCTCTCTCTCATACATCTCCCTCTATCTATCTCCCTTGCCAGACGGCGTTTTTCTTACAAGAACCTGACAAGAGAAGAAACAAAGAGAGAGAGAGAGTTTTGCTGCTTTTACCGTTGTACCCTCACAACTGAAAAACTGCAAATACGGTTTGTTTTCTTCTTCTTCCTCTTGTGTGGCTTTCAAGAAAAAAAAGAAGCAAGACTCTATCGTCGCCGTCGCAGAGAACAAATGATCGAGACTGGAAGGTACCTTATCGGCGTCGCCGGTACTAGCGGCTTCGGCTCGAAGTCCACCGCCGATGAGGTAACCGAGAACTGTGACCTTCGTTCCATCACAGCCATAATCACCGGTGAGTTTCCTTTTTCTTTTCAGTTTATTCCTCCGAAACGTTTTCCGGTGAGTCTTGATTCTATTTCTCATTTGGTGAAGGCGCGACGTCGGGGATCGGAGCGGAGACGGCGAGAGTGCTGGCGAAACGAGGAGCGAGGCTTGTTTTCCCGGCGAGGAACGTGAAAGCGGCGGAAGAAGCTAAAGGAAGGATCGTATCTGAGTTTCCGGAGGCGGAGATCGTCGTCATGGAGCTTGATCTCAGCTCCATCTCCTCCGTACGGAGATTCGTCGCCGGGTTCGAATCTCTCCGTCTACCTCTTAATCTACTCATGTAAGTTGAATTCATTTTAAGCCATTATCTTGTTTTTACGTTTATGAGTGTCAGATTTTGTGGGTGTCATTGCTTTAATGACGTGATATTAACCATGTTTAATTTCTTTTCTTTTTTTGCATTTGCTTATATTTTTCTCAGAAAATCATTTCAATATTTTCATAAACTAAAAAATTTTAATCAATCTATGTGCATGTATATATATATATTTATTTATTTATTTATTTATACACGCATGTACGTGCGGATTTTTTCTGGGAATTTATGTGAACAGAACATAATTAATATTTGTATCAGTTCTTAATTTTTATTTGTTTCGGACTTGCTTTAAATACTATCGTCTCTGATTTGTTTATATACATATACAATATGTCGAATCAGAAACAACGCAGGCAGATTAGCACATGAACATGCAATATCCGAAGACGGGATCGAGATGACATTTGCCACTAATTATTTAGGTAATATTTTCTTAATACGATTCCCACACTCTATGACAGATCTTAATTACCAAATATATTATAGTATTT
This sequence comes from Brassica nigra, assembly GCA_016432835.1. Classification (NCBI taxonomy): domain Eukaryota; kingdom Viridiplantae; phylum Streptophyta; class Magnoliopsida; order Brassicales; family Brassicaceae; genus Brassica; species Brassica nigra. Next base: position 4,061,904 of record CM028247.1, on the reverse strand, counting down.
TTTTTTTGCTAATTGCCTTCTTAATCAATATTCATAACAGACTTTTAAATCGTTTTTTTGTCAGGCCATTTTCTATTGACGAATCTGCTACTGAGGAAGATGATTCAAACGGCAGAGGAAACAGGAGTTCAAGGGAGGATCGTTAACGTCACGTCCGGCATTCACGGCTGGTTTTCCGGCGATTTGATTCAATATCTCCGGGAGATATCCCAACCAAAATGGTAATAAGATTTCTCTTTTTTTTAGACGAGTACCAAAGTTGCATTCTAAATGTTCCATAACATTTTTCAAAACTCCAAATGAGATAGTAAATATGCAACACATCTATGATTCATACAAGGGTCCAATAGCTATAACTCTAAATATAGAGTAGGATTGGTTTTCTTGATCAGAGGGGAAAAAATGTCTGAGGGAATTTACTTCTTTTTTTTTTCACCAGAGCAAAAAAATTCGTAGTTGTTAAATGTTTTTAACTGATGAGTGACAGTAAGTTGATAGGAGGGTAGTAAATGGGAAAGGGATGGTAAAGTGTTTTGACATTTTGAAATGTAGTAACAATATTTTTGCTTTCTTTTGGGTTAATGTGTGGATGATCGAATAGTCAATTCGATGCGACACGTGCTTATGCTCTCTCGAAGCTTGCTAACGTTTTGCATACCAAGGAGCTATCTTCTAGACTCCAGGTCTCTTTCTCTCCTTACTCTCTCAATTATTTACATTCCAATTTATTATTCCAACAAAAAAGAAGCATTATGGTAGAAGTTAATAATGTGTCATAGTAATGGTCCAACTTCTGTAAAAGGATTTATTGATTTTCCTGAGTGTAAATAAAGGATGAAAGGTAAGGATGGATAAGGGACAACAAGAAACCTAGATAACTAGGGTTTGTATTCTAACCAGTTATACGAAAAGAGTTAGTTAGCTTGACTTTTGAGTTTTGGCCATAGTTAGCTTTAAGACAATCATGTGGGTCTTTAAAACTAAAGTGATTTAATCTTACTTTTTAAAATATAATTTAATGGAAAACATATACATGTATGCAGAAAATTGGAGCAAACGTGACGGTAAACTGCGTACACCCAGGGGTTGTAAAAACCCGGTTAACAAGAGACAGGGAAGGCTTATTGACAGGTTGGTTTATCTTTATTTTGTTTTGTTTCCACTGAGATATTTGTTTATCTTAAATAATACTACTAATCATGACAATTAAGATTCTTAATTATGTGAATATGATTTCCCTTTTGTCTTTTTTCCTACTCAGATCTCGTCTTCTTCCTGACTTCCAAGCTCCTTAAGACCGTCCCTCAAGTAACAAACTCTTTTCGAATCACTTTTTAAGTTTGTTAATCTTTTTTTGGATTATTGGATTTATGTGCTTACTTTTGTTTTTATTTTGGCATGGGTTTAGGCAGCAGCAACGACGTGTTACGTGGCAACAAATCCAAGGTTGATAAACGTATCGGGAAAGTACTTTACGGACTGCAATGAAACCTCACCATCTGGACTCGGATCTAACTCCTCCGAAGCTACCAAGCTATGGGCTGCGTCTGAGATTCTGGTAACTCAACGTTCCAAGACCGGGTTCGACCCACTTAGCTAAAGAAAACATTAGTAACTAGTATTATCTTATTTTATATACCCCTAGAAAAAATATATACACACATCTAAGTAGCTGAAAACAAACATATTATGAAGTTTAGTTAATCCCCCGAAGTTATACTGTATTCAAGAGTCTTAAACATAATAACATAGATGATTTATACAACTAGTGTTCTATTTCTATAGTACTAATGCGAAGCTGATGTACATTTATATCTTTGTTTATACCAAGTTATTATATATAATAATGAATTTTAGTTTTCTTTTTCATATTCTTCATCGATCAATAAAGGAGGAAGAGATTAGTACATACGATGTAAAGCTCAACTTGGACTATTATACTAAACTTAGAATATTAAAAGTTTTAAGTGGGAAATCATAATGTCAATCATTAGTTTCGAAAGTGGTCCGAAGTTGTGCTCGTCCTTTGATAATTCTTGTGATTAACTAACTCATTTGGACTGATGCAAGAGATTTTTCTATCTCTCTCACTTTCATAGTTAATTTTTTTCTTAAATAATCTTATTGATATTGACTATTCATATGTACATGTGAGGTTATTAAAAAGGAAGTCCTGGCTTTCCATCACTGTTTTGGTATTACGTGTTGTGCTATTTGGATGTTGATTTTATAATAATGCGTATGACACTTTGCATTGATTACTTAGCCTTTTGCTTTTTATCTTTAAATCTATAGTATATTGTAAGTTGTGAAGAATAGAAAAACTGTTTATGTGTTCAAATGCAATATGTAAAATTAAATTAAGTCGAACTAATATTCTGTCTTTCTGCAAATGTTCATATAAAATGAATAAGCAGAAACGGTATGGCAAAAGTAAAAAGGATATGGTCGAAGAAAACAAGATGTAAAGGGGGAAAGGAAAAGATAGATGGGAATCGGTTAGATAGGAGACTTTAAGATTTAGGACCATATAAAATGGCGCATGATAATACTTTTACGCATGGGTCTCTTCTCCTCTCTTTTTCTTTTTATAAAAGAGAGAGACCCTACTAACATGCGCCAGGGGTTTTCACTTCTTGAAAAGAAACTCTCGTGCGCCACCAAATTGCTCCGTCCTTACGGATTTTTAATCATTACACACGAAAAAAAAAATGAAAAGAGAGAGACGGTTGGTGCAAAGAGGATAGCTTAAAACTTAAACAAGCAACATAGCGGGTGCACATAAAAATACAGCTAGCATGCAAGGTGCAACGCAAAATATTTCACTAATGCGAGTCATGAATAAACAAACAGCTTAGATTATTACCTTGCCAACAGCTTAGAACTATTGGAAGAAAGAAAAGGAGACCAATTACGGGTGAATCACTCTTAATGGACCTATATCTTGTTTGGGGGAATGTAAAAATTATAGAATAAAGAAAGCCCAAATGTATTTAGGCGTCCATAATAGCTTCTTCGCTAGAAGTGAGGGGCGGATCTCATTGCTAGAAGTGTGACCAAAGATATGAGAATTTGTTCTTATGTTGCTTCTGGGAGTCCTTCGTGGCTCAATCACATCTTCAATAGTGAGATAATCCTTCCCTCTACAAGGTTATTGTAACTCTGTGGTTAGGTTGTGAGCATGTCTGTGTGATGCTGTGCTTTGTTGTTGCCTGAGATTATATCTTCTTCTCTTAGTCTAGGCTTCGTTTTCTGAATGGGTGTATGATCCGAATCTTAAGTTTCGTAATGATAATTTCTCAGATGAAAAAAAAAAAGCTTCTTCGCAAACTGTGATGTTTAATATTGGTATAACCTATTATGGGCTTTGGTCTGTTTTAATTCATCTAAAAGCCCAAGAGTATCTTTTATAAAAGGTGTGTGGATTCATTTCGTACGAGACGACCGACTAGGCGACTACTGTCGAATAGCCGTCTATGAATTAAAGAAAAAAGCTCTACAGAAAAATCTCCTCGTGAAAGTATTATTCTTTTCTTCATGACCACATTGCACGAAGTAGAATCATGCGCCGATAAGCATTTTACCGATTAATAAGAAAAAATAAACTCGACTAAATTCAAATTCATAAAAGGATACTAATGTATACAAGAACAAAAGTTATGTACCTCCACATTTAACGTGTCTTTATATATTTTTTAAGACACTTAGTGAACAAAAATAAAAAGACACCAAGTGTCTTTTTTTTTTGAACTTAACACTAAGTGTCTTGTTTATAAAGAAACACGCTATAGTCGTTTCGACCATGCGTTCTAGAAGGGAACATGTAAAGGCTTTCTAGACACTGAGTTGAAAACCTGTTGATGTCACAAAGACTCTTGCTTTTGTATGTCGAGTTCTTTAACAACATGCAACATGCAAGATAAAAAAAAAAGACACATGCAAAATTAAAAGGCGTAGCTAGCTCCAGCTATTCGAGAAGAAGATATATAACTATGCAAAAAAAAAACAAAGATTAAGCCCTTTCTCAAAAAAAAAAACTATGCTGGTAAAAAGTTGTTATGTTGTGCATTTTGATGGCAAGTTGTTCTTAAGGTGCGGTTTTGTCCACTCGCACTGACATGGACCGCAACTTCGAAGATGCTTATCCACGCACTATGTAGGACCCGTATGTAAATCCAACGGCTCAGCTTCGGTGGACCTTTTCTTTAGCGAGAATTATCAGACAAGGCACGCGCATGAGGAAACGTGGGACCCTAGCTTCACAGGCCACAGACCGTTCATTAGTACTCGGTCAACTCAGGCTACAACACTTGTCATCGTCTCAGACGTCTGGTATGGCGTCTATGATTAACTGCTTTAAGAAATGAAAACTAATAACAATATTTACCGTCTAAATTATCATCATTTTGATTGAAATTTTATTAATTATTCTCAAATTTTCACTATAACAGCAAAACTAAGGAACAAGATTTACTTGAGCTATTTCCATGCGTTTTGTGCTAGATATAACTAAATTTTGTGCTGAATTTAGGGTCCGGCCTTGATTCTTGATTCTTGGTGCAGGGAGTTCTGGATCACGGGTGGTTGCGGTTTCAAGCGTTATTAAGTGTTTTGTATGACTGGCACAGCGTTTGAAAATTGTTGCGTTTGCGGGATATTTGTGACTCGTTGATTATAATATATTGCAGTGGTTTAATAATAAACTACCAATATTAACATATTATAACACTATAAAAATATTTTTAAAAAATATTGTAATAAAATATAATATTTATCAGTATAATATGATTAATAAAAATATTATGCTTATTTATTTAATTTTTAAATTAGTGAAATTTATAATTTTAATAAAATTTGTTTTGAAGATTTATATTAAAATTTTAAAAGAATATTTTATTTCATTTTATATAAGTGTATATCTTTATATACATATGTATATTATTTTTAAAAAGTCTAATGAATAGTTATTTTAAAGTTTTATAAAATAATTTATGATAAAGTTTTATTTTATATTTTTATTTATAATATTTCCATTTTAAATTTTGAATTTTAAAACTTGAAAAAAATTGAAAAATATATATTTATTTATCCAGTCGTAACCGTCCAAGAATAGCTACGAACCAACTTTTGATTTTGAGGTTGGAGCGGTTTGAAGTGATTTGTAGCGGTTGCATGATTGTTTCAGCCGGCCAAAACACAAAATTGCGTTTGCGGATGGTAGCGAGGAAACCAGTCGGACCCATACTTGAGCTATTTCCATGCGTTTTGTGCTGGATATAACTAAATTTTGTATTCTATAAATATAATGAATGTATTTGGTAAAGTTCCTTGGTGATAAGAAGATGCATCAGATGACTGGATGAGTAATCAGGGATCGTGGCACGTGGAGTGAAGGAAATTAGGTGCTCCTGAGCTGTATTGTACACTAAGATAGCTCACGTGGCGATGATACATAGGCCATGTTTAATCAGGGACCCAGACTAATCGAACACACCGTCATTATTACGTTCATCTGGGAAATTCCTGAGTAGATACTAATTATCCAATAGAATCAGCATAATGTCGTGCGATACAGGTAATTACAGCCTAATTGGAATCTTAAGACACACGTGAAAGACGGATAAGTTTATGAATGAACAGATAACTTTTTTAATCTGAGGGCATGTCACTACAAGAAAACATGAGGTTAACTACTACACTATTAGTAGTAAAGTGGTCGTAATTCACCTATTACGACCAATTAACTTCGAAACACGATTGGTTGTTATCAGCTGGTCGTAAATCATAGTTGGAGGTAAATTAGTCGTAAATTACGACTAAGAGAATTAGACGTAAAGTGGTCATAATGTTACGACTACCAAAGTTAGTCGTACATTAGACGTAAAAATGTTAGTAGTAAAGTGGTCGTAAAGCACTAGACTTTAATGGTCGTAATATTACGACCAATTAGAATCTAACGCTACGACCAATTACCAACATAGTACGTCAAATGTACTACTAACATTTTACACTATTTAACTTCCAATGTAGAGGTACATTAGGCGTAGTTTAACAACCACATTACATCCATGTAGATGTTCATTAGTCGTAAATTTAGGACATATTTACGTCTGATTTTTTATTCACAATTTTTATTTTAATTAAAATCATAATATTTATAATAGTTTAATTTGATATTTGAAAATTTGATAAATTTAAAAGAAAAATCTAGTAATCCATAAACATTAATAATATATCCATAATACCAAAATATTCAAAATACAAATTAATTAAAATTAAAAGAAACTAAACATTAAGGTTTATATCGTCGAAGAAATCGGGCTGTCTGATCCGCCCGTGAGGTACTCCGTAAGAGTTTCAGGCGTAAGAGTTTCTAGGCTAAGGTTTCTAAGTCTCTTTCTACCGCCAGCCATAGCATATCATCTATCTGAAAAATAGATGGTTATTAAAACATATAAAATTTATTATATAAAAATAATCTAAACTATTCTAATTCCATCATAATCACCTAATCTACTTCCATCATAAACTAATTTCAAACCTAAACTAATCACTAACTAAACCACCTAAAAAAAAAAAAAAAAAATACCAGAGAGAGTGGAGTCGTTGTTAGAGAGGGTGAGCATCCAAATGGCTTGATGAGATGAAGTATATATAGACTTTGTGTTGGTAGTACATTGGTCGTGGTTGTACTACCAATGAGGGACTATTAATCGTACATTGGAAGTCAATTACGACCAATGTACTACCAAAATTCGACAACTAGGGACCGAGGACTTCGACCAGTAGAGGCCATTGGTCGTAATGTGGAAGTAATTTTACGACCAATGTACTTCCAAAGGGCATTACGACCAATGTACTACCAAAGGGCATTACGATTCATGTACTACCAATGGGCATTCGACCAATGTACTACCAATGGTATTACGATCATAGAGACCATTGGTGCGTAAAGTGGAAGTAAGATTACGACCAATCTGGGACCAAAACATGTTACGACTAACTAGGGACTACCTTTTAAAACAAAAATTGTAGAAAGAGATTTCTCAGGAGGGTTTTGGATTCATCAGAAGAAACTTGAAGAAAACTTAATTTCTAAAAGTTTCTTGTGAGAAATCCACAACCCTCAGAAATCTCTACATTTCCCAAATTTATAGAAAACATTAGATTAATACAAATATATCTCGGTAGATCTATCAGACCGCAGTTCAACCAAGAAATTGTATACAGTTTCTTGAGATCAGCGTCGGATAAATCTCAATGGGAGATATATTTGTATTATCTATCTCTAAGATTTATAAAAATTTCTTTGATTTGCAAATCAAAGTGGTGTGTATTTATAGGAAATTTTGAAGCGTATCTGACTAATTAGGACTTATTCAAGCGTTGGTGGTAAATGAGTAGTAAAATTACGACCAACTAGAGAGTAGGTGTAAGTTACAACCAAAGAGGGACTCCCAACATAATTAGTAGTAAATGAGTAGTAATACTACGACCAACTAGGGACTAATTGTGTCATACCCAAACCCCAAATCCCAAATCCCAAATCCCGGACCCCAAACCCCAAACCCCAAATCCTAAACCCTAAACCCTAAACCTCATAAGTTATATACACTTAAAGTAGATGTAATATTACGACTACTTAGGAACTAATTGTGTTTATACCCTAAAACTCAAACCCCAAACCTCATAAGTTATATATATACACTCGAGGACTAATATACCTAAACCCCAATTAAGCAAACATGATGATATATAGGTTTAACAATAGAATAAACACAGAAGTTTGTAATGAAGACATTAATGAGTTTAACAATTGAATAAAGAAACGATGTAATGCAATACAATGAGTTTAACAATAGAATAAAACATAAACAATGTAACATAATCAAATTCGATCACTCGTCGCGAAACATCATCATCCACCTCATCATTTTCTTCAAATTCATCTTCGTTGCCTTCCGTCCAGTTGCGCCGTGGAGTTCTTCATATCCACAGTTATGCGGATCAATAAGTAAGATATCATCGTAGCTTGGGTACTACTTTATTTACGGCATCTTCTTGTAAAGGTGGTTGTTCATCACCAATACTGCCCACGAGGTGTAACTTTATAGCGGTTAACAAAGCAATTCCATGTTGTGCGATCCTCGGGTATGGAAGCATCGCATGCCATCATACTGCTGCCGTCTTTTCAGATTGATATAATCTCTTCACTATCCTTAATAGGTAAATACCACATCGGCTGATACGACACCTATTTCCGCGTCCTTGTGGTTTATATCGTGGCTTCTTGCAAAATTTACACTCTAACAATTCTGCATCTTTTCCCCGATATATCATCTGATTGTCTATACATCAATCATCTCGAAGGTAAACCAAGACTATGAACCAATTTCTGAATCTCATAATAAGATTCACACAAATTATCTTCAGGCAAAAGTGATCATAATCATACAATCCTGGTAGCTCTCTAGTGTGAAAACGCTCTGCCCCATCTCCCAAGAAAGGTCCTTACTCTCAGTCCGGCGGCACCGGTTTTGTTTTACTACCCGGTTTAACCTTCTTTTGGCAATAAACGCTGACTTTTCCATCCCTTTTTCAAAATTCTTTCCGGATTTACCATCGGTTATTAGTCTTGATCTTTATCCGGGTTCTTCCCGACCGAATTGGAGGGACGCCGGCGCACCCATTCTCCGATTGTTTTCGGCTCGCTATTTGGATTGATGACCAGAACTCTCCGGCGAACCCCTCATCGGTGTAGTCCCTCCTTAGGAACTTCTCCAAAGACACTCTTTTTACCGGTCCCTTGGCTGTCTTTACCGTATCTTGTTTCGAAGGAGAAGATCTGAATCGGCAATTCATACTTACTTCCACCATTTACTACATCCCTGTAGTTGTTTCGCATTTACTCTGCTTTAAGGCGTGGAGGAATCTGTTCTTTCCACGTCCACCTAATTGCTCCAGCGTATAAAGCTTGAAGCTTTTCCAAGCGTAATGGCGAACTCTCTAGCTCGAAAAGGCAAGTGGGTTTCTAGCTCCCACAAGCACCCTCGTCGACGCCGATTCTCATACCAGGAAGCGAGATGATAACTCTCTCATTGAAGCTAACAAGCTTACACTCATTGGAAGAATCACTAATCCACACATCCAGAAAACTCGAGCCCTAGTGGAGTTCTTCCTGCAACACTGGTCTGTTGCTGGACACTTTACGGGCGAGATCTTGCCCTATCTCTTTCAATTCACCTTTGAATCGAACATGATCTTCAAACCGTTCTCAACAAGTCCCCATACCATTTCAAGCGATGGATGATGATATTACAGGTGGGAACCCATAGTTCAGATGACTTCCCATCCTCCATCTTTTTCTGGGTCAGAATCCATGGTGTTCCCCTACACTTTTGGAATGAGAAGCGGCAAAACCATTGGTTCTGAACTAGGGGTAGTGGGACTTAAAGATGTGAAGCAATGAGAATCGAGTTGCTGTCGATGGACTCAAACCCTTGAGAGGTTTCTGGATATCACTCTACCATCGGAGAAACCAAGCAAGTGGAGCTGGAATATGAAAAACTAGAAAACATTGCTCTTCCTCGCTAGACCATGAAAGGGCTGTTCTCGGAAAACTCTACTTGGAGGCTCCGGACTATGGCTCTGGACATCAACTATTCAAAAACACCGGAAAGCCGACTCTTACGAAGAAGATCAGATGAAAGGAAGTGGGAGAGGACTTCGTCACTCCTCCTCCTATCACCGGAAAAGAGAGTCGGCCTTATTACCCACCTCGAGGAGATAGCCGTGAAACCCGTGTTTCAGTATGAGGTCCCCTCCGATCTTCGTGGGGCCGGGATAACAGAGATGCCTTCAACGTGCGGATGGGAATCGAGATGGAGAGCTTACTCAGCGGGAAGACACTCCGAGAGAGTTGAATTACAAAGCCATTCGCTGGATCCAAAGTGATGCTCCGCCAGGAATTCCTGCGTCCCAGGCTGTCGGTATGGATGCGCTCGTCGAGACTTGGAAGCGGGTATGGAGAGAAAGCTTCTCATCTCAAATCATACACGCCCTAGACCACAAAGCGATGCTTTTTAGCGAAGATTAATCTCGATCGGCGTCATGCTTTTGGAGAATATCGCTCCCGTGGCGAAAACTGCTCCCGATGGAGATGACCAACCCTTCCCGAGGAACCAACTTCGAGAAGCGTCTCTGCTTGCAAAGACTGACACCTCCTCGGGAGAGAATACCTTTACTCGGAATGGAGCGATAAATTCTGACTCGAGGCAGTTGAGAAGTTGAGCTGATTACATGGAAGATATCTTTCCGCCCATATTATCTCGGCTGGAGGACCTTCATCTTGGACTCCGGCTAAGGAACGTTTGACACTTCCTCAAGAATCCCCAATAAGGTCGTTGAGTAGTGACAGAAGACACGTAGCAACAGGCATCCTCATCAATCCTCGAGGATGATGATCACGGTCGAAACTCAATGCGCATCCAACCAGCCGAGAAAAAAAAGTTATCAATGTAAAGGCCAAAGGCAGCGGGTAAGAGAAAGCACCGATGAACCCCAAGCTAAAAGCGGCTGCAATCCTCTTCAAGGTGTCAGTTTAAAGAAAGCCGCTGCATCAAAATCAAAATTCACCTCGGCGTAAGGACACCGTTAGGACTCCCTCACCAAACAGAACACTCACGCTCTTGCATACCGGAGCCCAACAGCGAATCCCCATCAACCTCATTCGCTGGACCCGCCAAGAAGGATTTGAACGGACAGAAAACACTCTTCCTTAGCTAGGGTTGGGGATGAGCACCCAGTTCGTCAATGCGAGTCACCGTAAACACTCCCGGGATATCATGTTCGGATGGAAACAAAGAATCAAGATGAAGCTGTGCTGAAACTTTGAGAAAACTGCTTACACGAACCATTTCACGGTTCCTCCCAGCGCTTGGCGGAGGTTTACTACTCGTGGAAAGACCATGTGGACTTGGAAGTCTTGAGTCATCTCTAATCTCATCGACGTCAAAGTCAGCAAGTGAAGAAAGCACGCCGTTACCTTTCTTTATGGGGCACCTCGACAGAAAATGAAGTCTTTGGGAGAAGCTCACAAATCTTAGCCGTGGAAGAGATGATGCCTGGATGGTGACTGGTGATTTCAACGACTCTACGACAATGAGGAAAAACAAGGAGGCCCACCTCGTTAAGGCAACTTTGCGTTCGAAGTTTTATTACTCAAGTGGCCTGGGATCTTCAACATACTGGCAACCATCTGTCTTGGCGGGGCACTCATTATAATCATTTTATACGATCAAAATTAGGCGAGCTTTAGCTAAGCTGTAGATGGTATGAGTTGTTCGGCTTCTATTGTGAGTTACCTGGTTTTGAGGGTTGGATCATCGTCCGTTGTGTACCTTCTTGGATAATAAACAAAGAAAGAAAAGAATCTCTTCGTTATGACAGGCGTCTCAACTCCAAACCAGAAATAAAAGTGGAAGAAAACTGGTCCCAAAGTTGTAGTGACTCTGTTATAACTTCGGCATGCCGTGTCCAAACAAGCTATCATAAAATGGACAAAAGCTCAGAATCAACCGCAAAGACAACCTCGGAAACTACAACAAGATCTCGATGCTGCTCTCTCTTCCTCTACCGCCAGACACCGATCATTGGGATGCGACTTGAGAATTAGACAAAGCCTATGGTGAGGAAGAGAGTTATTGGAGACAAAGGAGTAATTCGTGGCTCGACGACAAGAACACAAGCTATTTTCATACAATTACCGAGGGCGTAAAGCGGCTAATAGGTTTGCGATCATTGAAAACCAAAGGGGACAACCTGTTTATGAAGAGGGGCGGATTGCGCAACCATTGCCAATTATTACTCTGCGCTCTTCACCTCGTGTCGGATGGTAACCCACTTATCATTTCGAGGTCATCAAACCTTGCATCCGCAGGTGTATGAATGCGGCGCTTATCTCTATTCCCGATGAAATCAAACAAGCTGTTTTATTTATTCATGGCGAATAAAGCCGAGGGCCACGGCTTCGCAAGTTTCTACCAAACGGGATATAGTGGGTAGTGAAGTTTGTAGAGGCGTGCAGAGTTTCTTCATCACTGGTACCCTCCTAAGGCCCACAATGAGACCCATGTCCGCAATCCCAAAGAAGAAAAGCCCGAAGGCAGTAATGGACTACCGGGAATTGCTCTCTGCTACACCTACAAGATCATTGCTAAAATACTAGCCGGAGGAAGCCTATTCTCTCCACTGTTATCTCTCCTTACCAATCGGCCTTCGTGGCGGAAGAGCTATCTCGAAACGCGTTAATTACCATGAGGTACTCCATTATCTCCGTACATCCAACGAAAGCACTGCTCCATGGCCGTCAAACCGACATGAGTAAGGCATATGACCGCTTGGAATGGAGCTTCTTCAAGACGTCTTGAACCAGTTTGGTTTCACCCCACTTGGATCCAGTGGATCATGGAATGTGTTAGCTCCGTCTCTATTCTTTTTGATCAACGGTAGTGCATGAGGAGAGTCAATCCGACCGTGGAATCGGACGGGGAGATCCCCTATCGCCTATCTGTTTATATTGTGCTCGAAGTCTTTGTCCGGTTTGTGTATGCTCATAGCAGATCAAGAGAAAATTGCAAGGCATTAAAATCTCGAGAGGATCCCGATCTTAACCATTTGCTCTTTCTTGACGACATCTTCTTTTGTAGAGTGATCCAGATTCTGTTCATGAGCTTGGGCGTATATTGGAAAGGTATGAAGCGATATCGGAATGAGCATCAATCTCCAAAATCCGCAATCACTTTCTGCCAGGACTCCGATTGAGACTAGAAGGAGAGTCAACGTCACACTGAATATTGGCGAAGGTGGCATTGGAAGTATTTGGGCCTTCCGGAGCACTTCATCGCAAGAAGCGAGACATCTTTGCAGCTATTGTTGATGCGTATCCGCAAAGATCCACGGTTAGACGGAGGCATCTCAGCGCAGCTGGTAAACAAGTCTACCAAGGCCATCCTTGCAGCGATGCCCTCGTATGCCATGACATGCTGAACTGCCTACTTCATTGTGCAAACAAATTCAATCGATACTCACCCGCTTACGTGGGATGCTACTCGGATGTTGGAAAATGGCCTGGGTATCGTGGCAAAGATGACTCTCCACTTAGATGCAGCGAAATAGCAGGCTTTCTTGAAATAGAGCAATTTAATGGCGACTACTCGCTAAGTTGGTGGAGAATTGTCAAGTCTCCACATCTCTCCTGGCCCCGAACATTCTGGGAAGTACTGCCCCTCAACCCGTTTCTTGTGTGGGATGCGAACTCTTCTTCACATGGGTGGAAAGGTATCTTGGCGGGAGGAAAGTTTTGCTAAAGGATTAGGCTGGGTGGTGGGCTCGGGGACTTGCATAAACATCTGGACTGATCCTTGGTTGTCAACTTCTCAACCTCTCTCACCAATAGGCCCCGACGGAAGCTAAGAAACATGGTGGTTGCTGATCTCATTGATCGCTAATCTGCAGTTGGAATGTAAGAGCTATAAGACAGCATTTACCTCAGTGAGGACCTGATGAGTGATACCTCTAGCCCGATGCAATGGAAGATGAGATAGTCGGCTCCACGAGAGAGGCGGGTCTACTCTGCAAAAGCTGGCTACTTCGATCAAAATCAGCGCTGACGGACGATCTTGATTTCAATTGGAAGAAGCTAGTGCGGGAGTCAAAACCTCTCAAAGCTCAAACATTTCCTTTGGAAAATAAAGAACAGGCTCTTCCAGTGGGAGAGAACCTTCTCCGGCGCGGGATTGAAGTGAAGCATTGTAAGAGATGTGGGACTCTGGAACGGACGGACATTTGTTCTCTCAATGCTCCTTTGCAACTCGAGTATGGGCTTATCCCTGCTGCTCTAAAGCCGAACCCGAGCTCTATCTCTCCGGCATCCACCTTATAGCTTACTGACCGCGGTAAACCTCCCACCAACTGGTTTGAGCGCCATGACCTTTTCCCATGGGTGTTATGGTACCTATGGTGCTGCAAAAACAAAGCGTTAAAGAGACTTTATGTCTGAACAGGATGTGGCCACTCGCAATTAAGAGGCGAGAACTGTGGCATGACACATCTCACGAAGCCATCATCAGTTCGGTTTAAATCTAATTTACCGTGCTGTGGAATACACAAACTGTTGAGTGTTTGTTGATCTTTGCTTGGAATGCAACCACAAGAGGAGGAGCTTCGGTTGCATCTTCAAGGATCCACTCAACAAACACGCTACCAAAGTCTGCCAAATCGGCTAGCCGTCGGCTCTGCATTCATAGAGAGGCTATAGCGATAAAAGCGCCTACGAAGCAGATCAGCCTGGGACTAAATCGCTGATCCTTTGGTCAGATTCACGATCCTCATCTCCACCATCGAAACGAGGAAGATCTCCTTTGAAGCACAAGCGTCTTGTTAGATATTGAACATTTATCCTCTCTTTTGAATCGTATCATTTTATTTTGTACAATTTAATAAAACAAGGCGGATGCTTTAGCTAAATGCACCTTGTGAACTCGACTCTGTTTGAGTTTCTAATCTATTATAATGAAGGTTTGTTCAAAAAAAAAAAAAAAAAATTATCTTGTGCAAATACTCTTTAAACAACTCAGCCCATGCATCCATACAAACTTGGGTAAGTTATGATCGGTTTGATATTCATCATCAAGCGCCAATGATAATTTAGAAAGACCTTCTACAACCTTCATAAATTGGCTCATTAATTTGCTCTAGCATTTCATAAAATCTTTTGCATCCAGTTAGGTCCCTCTACATTTTCTACTCTCTATTACGATCTTATTTCACGAAATGCATGCGTAACCATATCATGCATCCTATCATGATCTACCATATGATCTTGAGCGTAACTTTCGGAAGCCAATCATGTGGTTCATCCACGAATACGAACATTTTCAACCCGATTACTCTACTAGCTTCATTCTATTATCCTCTCTCCTTGGTTAAACCAGATATAGTAATGTGGAGTAAATCCTCTATTTATATGTTTCCAAACCGTTTCATTAGCAGCAAATTTGGTATTGTTGCATTTCACGTGAGGGCAGAACATTTTACCCGTTTCTGTGAGAGATGTCTGTCCGGCTGGTACATGAATATCTACTCTCCGTTGAAATTCGTTTGTTACTCTCCCCTTGAATCTTTATCGCATACATCCAACTCGAAGCTCATAAATATTTCTAGACATTTTTACTCTCTTAATTCGTTTTTTGTGCATCTTAACAATGAGGGAGAAGATCATATTTATAGGGAATTTTAATTTTGGTACTGTTCATAAACTCTGAGCGATACACCACGTTTCTCGTAAGTTGGTTGTTAATTGTAAAATTACTCGTAAGGTTGTTATTAATTAGATGGTAATAATTCGATGTAACTTAGTCGTAAATTTACTCGTAAATTGGTCGTTAATTAGATGGAAAATATAAGTCGTACATTAGTAGTAAGTTTACTACCAATATCGACTACATGTAAGTGTAGTGTACCTTGAGTAAATAAACTAACTACCAATAATGCGACTAAGAAATTTACATCTAATGTCTGACTACATCTACTTTAGTCGTACACTAGACGTAATTTCGAAGGTAATTTACGACTACATTGCTGTGGTCGTAAATGTTGGTAGTTAACCTCATGTTTTCTTGTAGTGTGTGGATCTTCAAGGACTTTTTGGTTCTCTCTTCTTAACATTTTAGACATAGTGTTTGTGTAAGTGCCAAGAAATATGTTATATGAAAATGTGTTCATTTTGTTTTTATTTGATTTAAGAATAAAAGAAGACGTCGTGCAAATAAGTTAGAATAAGAAGAGGTCTATTCGTCAATGGATAGTCAGCTTATTAGGTACTTGAAGTTTAATTCCTCCGTACAAAGATGATACCGAAGTATAAACTTTATATCGTGATACTTTATAGCTTTTAGAAAACTTGTTTTCTTTAATTTGATAATTGTTTTATAAAGACAATCTTATAAAAGAGTTAAAAAGAAGAAGAAATCTCTTTATGTTCAAAAACAAATGAATGAAGATATCTCTGTACATAAGATTTTTGTCTTCAAAAAGATAAAAAGTATTGATTTTACGTTCAGAATGCGACGATGTAGCATATATACTAGTTGTGTTGATGCGTTGTACTTGTACTTGTAGAGTAATATGCTATGTAATGCTCTATATATAATTGACAGACGTTCATGCAATAGTAGTTTCTAATCGACAAGTAGGGCAAGTAAGTAGTATGATTTAGCATTCAAGAATATCACTAGCTCAACTTTATTTGAGGTAGGATAAGATTTACGATTAAATGTACAGAAGTTAAGTTCCAGTATTTATAATTAAAAAACTAGTGTTACAGAAGTTCCAATATTCGTATAAAAATCTAGTGTTAAATAATTTGGTAACTACATTAATAAAAATAATGTTTGTCTCAAGGAATGGTCTACTTATAAAGTAACAAAGAATAAATTCATATTGATTTTATCGACCTTAAAATTCCATTTAACAAATATGTTAAGTAATTTGGTAATTATATAAACATATAACAGTACCAAAATACACATGTTTATTCAATCCTAAATATTACACATATCAAAATATCATTTTCATCAACATATATCAAAATATTTAATATAAATAACCACATTCTGAATCGAATACTTATATGTCCATTAATTATCTTTTTGATCAAAATATTGCAAAATCACATTTTATCATCATAGTTAGGGGTGAGCATTTTATTCGTTAAATTTGATTCGATTTGTTATTCGCTTCGATTCGATGCGAAAATTCCGAATATCCGTAAACTTTTGAAACAAAGAAAATACTAAAAATCAATATCCGTTAAAATCTAAGTAAATCACAAATATTAAAATTTTGGAAAGCGAATATCTGTTCCAATCCGACAATATATAAATAAATGTATATCTTGCTTATATTTTAAAGTTTTAAATGTATAAAAGTATATAATTATTATTCTAACATATGATTTGACAAATTATATTTACATTATTACTGATATAAAAGTATTACATAAAGCAAGAGAAAAATTAATGATAATTATAATTTTTTTCTTAAGTTTTGTGTTATTTGAAATAATTATAATTGTTAATTAAATTTAATTAACAATTATAATTGTTAAGTTTTAATTTTTTAAAAAATATGTAGATTCACAACTTCTTTTAATTTTTATTTTATATATCATGCAACAAAAATATTTTATATAACAAACTTGTATCGAATTTTTAAGATTATTCGTAAATATCTGCAAATATTTATTTATTTTCTGAATATCCGTTTGTCCGAATATCTGTACTTTTCTGAAGCAAGGAAATCGAAAAATTATATATTCATGACATTCGAAACAAATCACAAATACCTTAAAAACTCGGATATCCGATCCGTGACCAGGTCAAATCGTAGTGGTCATATGTCTTTCCAATTAAAACTTCAAAAAAAATCTGAATTTGACACACGTATGCGGTTTAAACACTAATTTATTTTATCCAAAATAGTTTTACTAAAAAAGTATCGCAGAACCTTAATTGCCTAATAACTTTCTAAAACCGTAATAACGAAATCTTTGGGCAAAGAACCCATATTCCGTCCTTTACTATGAAAAGAGCAGTCGACTTTTAAAACAAAAGAAGAAAATTATCTATTTCAAAACTCAGGCATTAAAATCAACAGAAGGATAATTGAAATCGTTGTGGACGTTAAGACTTTAATATCCGATACCTAACTAATGACCAACAATTCAACCTGACTCGGATTTTCAGATTTGAAAATTCTCTGACAAACAACAAGTTTAATATATTACACAATTAGAAATTGATAGTGTACGTTGTAACAAATACTAAACACATTGTCAACATATTTCCCAAAGCAGGAGAATTATAGTATGTTGAATAGGATTGATATATATGTACGTAACTTGTTTAATGAGGGCTACTTAACGCGTTAAATACACATTAAAAAAAAACTTTACGAAAACTGGTTATTTGTATGTTAGATTTTTTTTTTTTTTTTGCAACAGATATGTTAGAGATGTTAACTAGAATTGTTTAGAAAGCAGTGACATCTACTAATATCATATACGACTAGCTTGCAAAACTGTAATTTAGATATATAGAGCCCTCAACAAGAAAATATTTTTATAATGCAAAAGCCAAAGCTAAAACCGTTTAATTAGCGAGTCTCAAGAGAAAAATTAAACAAGGTTACTAAATTTTACGTTTGATAATCAGACTGCTACATTTGTCATGAAATCATTGGTGTTGCATGACGACATATTCGTGGGGATGTAAATTATGCTTAATGTTTGTTTCTGTTGGAACTTTGGTATATGTAATATGCTTAATATTCAACAGCTAAATTTAGAACTTTTGAATATATATACTTCATATCCTTTGTAAAACGTTTGATGTGCAGCTCTTCATTACTTAGGGCGGATTAACAAAGTTAAAATTTTGAATATTAGAAAATGTCTTACTTTAACGGTGGATTTTATAAGTTATCACGATTAGCGACGGAATTGCGATGATTTACTATGAATAATGTTACAAAATGTCGATAAATATTGATTTATTCAGTAAAAGCCATCTTCAATGATTTTTTTGGGTACAAAATGTCGTAATGAAGTAATTTAAAATGCACCATATCATCTATCTGTCCATAGATTTTCAAGTATCATTATCCAAATAATACAAATATATATTACACAGGTCTAACCAATTATAATTATTAAATTAATGACTGTAACATAAAAAGAAAAACGTATAGGTTAAATATTTAATCGTATGGACTTCCACCTAGTTTTAATCCTTCCATTTTTATTATTTTCACATAATCATTTCATTAAGTTTAACTAACTTAAGAGTTCTCTGGCAATATATATAAGCCCATACATGCATGTATATATATATATGGACGCGTATTAGCTTATTTGATTATTTTCAGTAGGACAAAGATTCCCACTCGGAATGTTTTACTAATCTTATATAGTACAATTTGCTCTCTCTCTCTCTCTCTCTCTCTCTCTGCTCTACCATAAAGCAGATGTGATCAGACAAGCACACAAAGAAGTTCCTCATTCAAAAAAGATTTCTCAGCCATCAAAATTTTCCTTCTCTTCATCCAACAAAAAACTATCTTCTTTTTTTTTCTCTTTCAAATCTAGAATTCAACTAAGAAAAGAAAATATCAGGTTTGTATCTGTTCATCTGAGGAAGCTCATCTATGGATACGGCTCAGTGGCCACAGGTATACACAAACATACACATATTATATATGTATATTATATATGTATGTATCCGTATCCTCACAACTCTACTATGTATGTTTTGATATATATTGGACCATTTGGTTCTTCTTAGGCTCAGTACCTGACATTAACTTAGAGTTTAAAGGTTTTGGATCTTCTTTTTATGTTTCTATTTTCTTTTCTACATATTAAATATATTTTCTTCACTTTACCCTCTATCAATGTACTTTTTTCTTTTCATGTTTTTGGTTAAAGCCTTTCTCAAATTTCCCAATAATTTATATCTTGATGAAACATACAGTATATGTTAATTACGCCTTTACATATATAATATGCTTCTGTGCTAGTGGTTGGAGAGTTGATTTTTGTGATTTTGATGATCAGGAGATTGTAGTGAAGCCCTTCGAAGAAATAGTAGCAAACACATGCCCAAAGCCGCAACCGTCTCAGCCGCAGCAGCCAACACCCGTTGGGACGGCGGGTGGAACGGAGAGGAAGGCAAGGCCAGAAAAGGACCAAGCTATAAACTGTCCAAGATGTAACTCAACCAATACAAAGTTTTGTTACTACAACAATTATAGCTTGACGCAGCCAAGATTCTTCTGCAAAGGTTGTAGACGGTATTGGACGGAAGGCGGTTCGCTTAGGAATATCCCTGTTGGTGGTGGCTCAAGAAAGAACAAGAGATCTCACTCCTCTTCAATTTCTTCATCTGATATTAGTAACAATTACTCAGATTCTACACAACCAGCTACAAAGAAGCATCGCTCTGATCAACATCACCACCACCACCTCATGAGCATGTCTCAACAAGGTTTGACCGGTCAAAACCCTAAATTCCTTGAGACGACTCAACAAGATCTCAATTTAGGTTTTCCACCACATGGGTTGATCAGGACCAACTTCACTGACCTCATCCACAACATTGGGAACAACAACAAGAGCACCAACAATCCATTGCTTAGTTCTTCATGTTCTGCCACGTCAGCTATGGCAACTTCCCCTCTGGATTTCATAAGAAACAACAATAGTAATAATGGGAATTCTTCATTTATGGGTTTTCCAGTTCATAATCAAGATCCAACATCTGGAGGGTTTTCGATGCAAGATCATTACAAGCCTTGTAACTCAAACACCACACTGCTAGGGTTTTCATTGGATCATCATCGTAATAATGACTTCCCCGGAG
The DNA here is from genome assembly GCA_016432835.1 of Brassica nigra. Taxonomy (NCBI): domain Eukaryota; kingdom Viridiplantae; phylum Streptophyta; class Magnoliopsida; order Brassicales; family Brassicaceae; genus Brassica; species Brassica nigra. The sequence continues at coordinate 4,041,427 of CM028247.1, read as the reverse complement.
GATTTCAAGGAGGAGAAGGAGGAGAGGGTGGTGATGATGTGAATGGAAGCCCCTTGTTTCCTTTTGAGGATTTAAAATTGCCAGTTTCTTCTTCATCAGCAACAAGTAATGTCGACATCAATGATCATCAGAAGCAAGTAAGTGGTGGTGATGCAGCTGCTACTTCTGGTGGGTATTGGACTGGGATGTTGAGTGGTGGATCATGGTGCTAATTTTTCTCAGTTTGATGATGAAGCTAGTAGTATCATCAATGCTATTTATTTAATTAATTAATATTATCTTAATTTCACTTTGAACGTTTTTATTGGTGGTTTATTCTTCCTGTTAGTTAATTTTGGATTTAAGGATATTATTGGAGGTGCATGCATATTGAATGACTTTAATTTGTTTTTAGTTATGTTATGGGTCTCGCTAACACAAGTTATAAATGATACATTGGTTGGTCTTCTGATGTTCCTTCTCTTGTTGATTCTACTTTGTCAAGTCTTTGTCTACTAATAAATTCAGACGTTATACCAAAAAGCGTGCGAAATGTTTTTGTGTATATATAGTGTGTATTGTGTAACTAATTATCTGCAGCAGCATAGTATTGTGTTGTTTGTTTTGGTCACGAAAAGCATGGATGATATTAAGTCACAGTACCGGTACATATATAAAAAAAAAACAAGAGAGATTAAATTAAAAGAGACAGGTAAGCTCTGCGACTCTCACATGATCCACACTAAATACACTTAAACTATTATTTATTGCCAAATACTGGTTAAAGCCCTACCATCCCAATTTATTAATTAAAAACATATTCCATTTAATTTCCATCTAAGTTAATTAGTGATTCGTTCCTTGACCACAAAACAATTGATTGGGTTTGTTTACAATAACTAGGTAAGCTATCTAAATAATGCGTTTTGATTATGACTATGTCATGAGTGTGTTTGGAAAATGTTGATGCCATGGACTTGTTCTAAATTGCTTGGTTAGGAAAATAATTTGAAATTAAAATCAAGTATGTTTGGTTTTCAATGTGTTAGACTACTTGACAGGAGGGAAAAAATAGAAAATGAAGAGAGGGAAAAAGAATATTATGAAAGACAAGTCACAAGTCTATGGATTAAAGAAGGTGGGATCCACCAAAACATTCTCCTTGAAATCTGTGTGTTTGACATTATTCGTCCCACCATGGTTTCAACTTCATCAATCTAGATCTTGACCCTTGCTGTTCTTTGTTTTTATTTTAATTTATTTAATATTGATAATTGCTTACACTGAAAGCACATAAAACTATTTTAAAACTTGTTGATAAAATTGTAGTATTAGATTAAGAATTTAAAGATTAAATGTAAATTATGGCATTGATCAACATAAACATCAAGGTCAAAGAACTTAGGTGGCCACTGTATAAAGAAAGAGGAAAAGAATCCGACCAACGATATATACATAATTTTGTCTGAAAGTGACAATGACTCGACCTTATATGAAAATACTTCTACACTAAGTTGCTAAATTCGGTGTGTTTGTGTTGAAGTATGGATGTGATCTTACGGGTAAGTTCTAGTGGAGAATGGACATTTATCATCTTTTTTTTATTAAATAGATAGCAAGTTAAGTTTTCTCAACCCACGTCCGTAAAACTAGTTGAATCTATATCATAGTTAATCTTTCTCAAACATTTTAGTTTTGGCCTTAATTCCATAACTTTTTATTGTAATGAGATTTTCTCTACAAAGTCGTCTATTTTTGAAATTCATTAATGCTTTTTTTTTGTAACAGAAATTCATTAATGCATATATATAACATATTTTGGCCAATGTCTTAATAATTTTTTAGCATTACTTGAGAATTAGTGAAAGAGGTTTTGACTATTGGAGATGTCAAGTTAATTAACTAGGTGTCCAAGTTTAGTTCTAAGTTTTAACTATTTGTATTTATGTTGTACTTTTAGCACATTTTAAAGGTTAAACCCAGTTGGAATGCTTGTCATGTTTTTTATTTGTGAGTTGTATTTGTTTCCTTGTCAACTAGTTGAAAGTCTATAACAACTGTGGATTTGTAGGTCTACATATATTTCAAAAGTAGAAATCGAGTTGTTAGGCTAGTGGAGTATTATAATTTATAAGATGATAAGATGGACCATGACATGTAGTGTACACATTACATTAGGTAGAACCGTAGAAGAAAATTAAAGAGAGTTATAGATTCCACATCATGGAATGATAATGGCTAAGGGACAATTTTGGTAACTATGAATTTATGTCTGATCGAACATGATTTTAATTTTCTAAGTAGAAGACTTACACTAGATTATTCAACTTTTTGTTCTTAGTATATATGAATGGTTTGGTGAGAAAAAGGATAGAAAATGGTCTTTTCAAAGCGCTACCGTCTAAATCAATAGGATACTGAAAAATTAAAATAACGATTCAGTATAACAACTTGGTTGATGGTTGCACGATAGACAGTTACATGATAGCTTAGAAAGAAACCCAAAAAGAAACCTTCTTGAACTCTGACCAAAGGCATTCAAATTTTTCCATTATAATCAGGTTATGTTCTAGTTATGACCACGTATAATAACCAAAACGTGACATTTATAAGCTTCAAACCATAGCCAAAACGCAAACAAAACCAATAAAAACAGATGTACACAATCAAGAACAACCAAATGCTTATAGTCAGTTTAATGCCCGTCGACTACAAGTAATGGTCAAGTTTCAACTTTGAACTTATGTCTGAATGAATTATTTGGTCAACTAGTAATCAATCAAAGATTAGTAGCTACATAAAATCATAAACTTAATGATGGGTTGTAGATCTGCAAATATTATATCTCTCGGTAAAAGCCCAAATCCATATTGGGCTGGCCCTTTGAAAATCAAACGATCTCTTTTCGCTAACTATTAAATTTTTTTTTGACCAACAACTAGTACATTTTTCTAAACAAATCAAGCCTTTTTCAACGGATGCAAGAAAAAGCGAGATAAACTAATTTGACTTTGGTTTCTTCTGTATCACGTCTCCTGAGGCCCGATAATATGCTTCGTCTTCAGGGGGTGGCCATTGCTGCTTCCCACTCCGCTCACTTGCCCTACTCCAGAAAGTGCTAGAAGATAGTACACCTGTTTCTAGGGTCCAAGCAGAGAGGAAAGAAGAAACAATATGCGTCTGAGAGAGGAACAAGAAGAAACAATATGTAGAAGATAGTCAAAAGACTCAAGTTACAATTAGCCTTATTTTCTAAACTTCTTTATATTATGTTTCTAAGGCAAAGAAGAGGCAGAGACGGGAAGAGGAAGAGCGTTTTAGAGAAAGAGAGCTGCTGAGGCTGAGAGGCAATGCAATGAGGAAGACGGAGCTTGGGAGAGAGCAGAGTGAGAAGCTCGGGGACAAACATATGTTCCATATACACATTCTAGTTGTATAATCTCTCGAATATTCGTACGCATATGTCAATCATCTTCACCAAAGATTTCATTTATTTTAAATTATTTCTTACTAAAATATTTGATTGAGTTGATTACTAATCTCTGATCTGTATTTTGGATCTATAACAAAATTATAAATCTGTTTTTTTTTTGGGGGGGGAAGGGATATTATAGGACTTCTTGGTATGTTAATTAAGCAGGTGACGGCCATTGGAGCTGAGCTGGGAAAGCTTGCCTTCTCATGGAACAGACGGCGCCGTTTCGGTGTCTCAAAGCGTCTTGATATTTGCTTTTGCGTCTACGAAGTTCTGCTAATATGTAGAAGAAAAAATTAAAAAAGTCTTGGAAGACTTTTGATGTCTCTCTATATATCTCGCTGTCTCTTTTACAACTAGACACTAAAGATAACAAAAGGTAGACTTTCCAACGAACCAAAACTTAGGGCACCATGACAATCAATGTAAAGAATATAGTACTCGTTGATAAATGCTGTTCATATAAGCGTTTGGACTCGGAAGTGAGAACGAAATAGATTTTAGCAAACGGTCTGAAAAGTCAATTGTCGTAGTTTGGAGTCAATGTAGGGCTATAGAAGGATAGGTGACGTTAGGAGTGAATGCGATTATCTTACAAATGAATGGTGTCATAGAGTAGTATACATTTCTTCTTCTGTCGTCCCCATCCACCTTTCAATATCTCCACTCTAAACATGTTTTGTTTCTTCTCCTCAATTCAGATAATAACTCGAAGAATCTAATCTCCTATAAGGCATAATAATCCCTATGTAGTACACGAAAATTGGTACAAATTAGAAAGCAACATCGTAGATGAGAAGTTTAAAGTGTTTTGGTTTCTTTCAGTTTTGTAACCACTATTAGATTTTAATTCCTAAGTTTATTTAGTGACTTATTTATCGTACTACGAATATAGCAACAAAAGAATTGGATAAGAGAAAAATAAAGCTAGATTGCCTATCATCTTTTTATAGATGAATAATAAGTTAATAGTTATTTAATATATTGTATATCAACCCCAAAATAAACTATAAATTTGGAAGCCCAGTACAAACTAATCTTTCTTTGTCAAGATTGTGCATCTAAATGAACCACCTATATGGCTATATCCTCGATATCTTATACGTAATCAGTGACTATTTGCATGAATAAAACTTTAAGTCCGGGTCCAAAGTTGTCTACTCAAATATTTACCTATCATAGTTATCTTTGAAATTTTCAAATTCAGTGAGAGTGGAAATTCTACACGTAATAAATGCTCTATGGGACATAACTATGATGATGTGATTCCCGAATTTGATTTTTCAAACGTTTGATTAAACATGTATTTTTGTCCACACAAGTTTTAGTAGAGTTTCATATGTATATTCCTAACAATTATGGTGTATATAAGTAACAACCGTAAAGAATAATCATCTTCAAACCTCACATCTCTTCCTTTTTAGTATTCCTTCAGTCTCCATGGAGATAGAGCAGAGAAAGATCATGAAGAGGGAAGAAGATGAAAACAATAATCAACCCTCACTACAAGAAGAGGAACAAGAAACAGAGGAAGAGATGTCTGGGAGGAAGACTGAACCGTGGACGAAGCAGATAACGGTTAGAGGCGTGTTAGTGAGTATAGTGATCGGAGTTGTGTTCAGTGTGATAGCTCAGAAGCTAAATCTTACTACAGGGATTGTTCCACATCTCAACAGCTCTGCAGCTTTCCTGGCTTTTGTCTTCGTCCAGACATGGACTAAGATTCTCAAGAAATCAGGATTTTTCTCAAAGCCATTCACAAAACAAGAGAACACAATGATTCAGACATCTGCTGTTGCTTGTTACAGCATTGCTGTCGGAGGTTAAGAACATAACCTTTTCTTTTAATAGTTTCTTTTCTTGGGAAACAAGCAAGTATATAAAGAAAAAAAGAGAGTAAAACAGGTCCCATATATATTTTTTATTATTATATATTTTTGAAGATATAACCTTTATGAAAATCTTTTGAGTTTGGTTGTTTTATGAAAAAAAAAACTTTTGGGTTTGGTAATGGCAGGATAATTGGAGTAATTTTTATTTTATGTTCATTACTATGTTTTCCATTCTATTTTGAAGTAAAATATAGAGTGTAGATAGAGATACTCTAATAAAAAAAAGAGGAGAAAATAACAAAAACATGGAAATTCTCCAAAAAGTTCAATAGACTCGTCATGTATGTGTCATTTTCTATTATTCCAACTCATTTTAAATTAATATTTAATAACAAATTAAAATATATTAGTAAAATATAGATAAGAAACTCTCAAGATTCTCTTATTGTTCTAATTAAGTCACAACAAAAGGGTGATAATTGCTTTTGGGGCTGTATAATATATAAATCACTTTTGATTCTTGTGTGTGTTCTTAAAACTTTTCAGGTGGGTTTGCTTCATATCTTCTGGGCTTAAACCATAAGACATATGAGTTATCTGGTGCGAACATGGACGGTAATTCTGCAAAGAGTGTGAAAGAACCAGGTCTTGGTTGGATGACTGCTTATGTATTTGCCGTTTGTTTCGTCGGTCTTTTCGTCTTAATCCCTCTCCGTAAGGTTATGATAATTGACCTTAAGCTAACATACCCGAGTGGTTTAGCTAGTGCTGTGCTCATCAATGGCTTCCACACACAAGGAGATGCACAGTCCAAGTAAGTTAGTTAACCTAGTTTACAAGAAGTGATTGTTACTTAAGTTTTTTTTAATCTTTCAAGTGACTGATTTGCAGGAAACAAGTGCGCGGTTTCATGAAATACTTCTCAATTAGTTTCTTGTGGGGCTTTTTCCAGTGGTTTTTCTCAGGCTTAGAAGGTTGTGGGTTTGCTCAGTTCCCAACCTTTGGCTTGAAAGCTTGGAAACAAACGTAAGCATCAGTTATATAGACAAAAATACATTTATCCGTTAATTATGCTTCTTAAATGGGCAGATCCATTATATAGCACGAAAAATTTATGAAAAAAATAGCACAGAAAAATCCTCAAAATAACATTAATTCAAAAGTAAAATGACTAAATTAATTCAAAATCTAAACCATTACCGTAAACCACCTGCTAAATACTAAATCTAAACAGTAATCACTAATCTAAACTCAAATATAAAATAAAAAAATGTCTTTAGTTTTTAATACATGCTATTTTAGAGTGCTGATTGTGAAATAAAATTGTCTTTAGTAATATTTATGGTATTTCTTTTTTTTTTTTATGAAACTTTTTTTTTGCAGATTCTTCTTTGATTTCAGCATGACATTTGTAGGAGCAGGAATGATATGTTCACATCTGGTTAACCTCTCTTTGCTATTAGGAGCTGTCCTCTCTTACGGCTTAATGTGGCCACTTCTTGATAAACTCAAAGGCTCTTGGTTCCCTAATAATATCGATGAAAAGAACATGAAGAGCTTATACGGTTACCAAGTCTTCTTATCCGTAGCTCTAATCCTCGGAGATGGTCTCTACACTTTCGTTAAGATCCTCTGTGTCACCATTATCAGTATCAACGCAAGACTGAAGAACAAACATAGTGATCTTGACGACGTGAGTGGCAAGAAACAACCAAAATTTCTCAAAGAAGATGAGAATTTCCTCAGAGACAAAATACCGATGTGGATCGGAGTGTCTGGATACTTAACCTTCGCTGCTGTCTCGACCGTCGTGGTTCCTCTGATATTCCCTCAGCTCAAATGGTATTACGTCATTGTAGCTTACGTTTTCGCGCCATTTCTTGCTTTCTGTAACGCCTATGGAGCTGGACTTACAGACATCAACATGGCTTATAACTATGGGAAAATCGGTCTGTTTATTCTCGCGGCTGTGTCCGGTAGAGAGGACGGAGTTGTGGCCGGACTAGCCGGATGTGGACTGATCAAGTCGGTTGTGTCGGTTTCTTGCATTTTGATGCAAGATTTCAAGACGGCTCATTACACGATGGCGTCACCTAAGGCTATGTTCGCTAGCCAAATGATCGGAACGGTCGTGGGATGCATCGTGGCGCCGTTAAGTTTCTTCTTGTTTTACACGGCGTTCGACGTTGGAAACCCAAAAGGAGAGTTTAAGGCTCCCTACGCGTTGATTTACAGAAACATGGCGATTCTTGGGGTGCAAGGCTTCTCTGCTCTGCCTCTTCACTGTCTCCAAATGTGTTACGGGTTTTTCGGGTTCGCGGTTTTGGTCAACGTCGTCAGGGATGTTAGTCCGGCGAAGGTGGGGAGGTTCATGCCGCTTCCGACGGCGATGGCGGTTCCGTTTCTGGTCGGAGCTTATTTTGCGATTGACATGTGTGTTGGGACTTTGATTGTGTTTGTTTGGGAGAAGATGAATAGGAAGAAAGCAGAGGTTATGGTTCCGGCGGTTGCCTCGGGGCTAATTTGCGGCGAAGGGCTTTGGACTTTACCGGCGGCGGTACTTGCACTCGCTGGAGTAAAACCTCCAATATGTATGAAGTTTTTAGCTTCATGAAGTGCAATCTCACTTATGCAATTAGAAGTAAAGGGTTATATGATCATCCTATTCTTAATAAAATAAGAAGACGTGTAGACAAGAATCTATCTTTTTTTTGGTAAAATCTACTGGCATGGAGTCGTGGTTTAATCGAAATAAGTTTTTTTGTCCTTTGTACTTCAACAGATCTTGATCTTTTATTACCTGTGCATCTTATAATGGGTGGTCTGAAACAGTTATGGCCGTTGGCCCATATATTTTAAAATTTGGTGTCCATCTACTTTCGAAGTTTCATATCATGGTTCACTCGCACAAAAGTTTTACAATTGTTAAACTAGAATTTTCCAAGTAATGTGACACTTTCCAGTTGTTTCTTTGACTGGTTAATTATAAAAAATGAACTAGAGGACTTGTCAGCAATTTTGTTGTGTGACTGATGACAATAGTCAGAACTTCGTTAATCTTTACGAGACCACAACTTTTGCATGTAATATAATTTTCAGTATCCTTTCTCTTGAATAATTATTTCTAATTTTCTATTATAGCCATTCAAATAGGGTCTTGTATAATTATAGAATCTTATGAAATCCTTCCCCAAACCAGTAGATTGCTTAAATAGTTATATACTGTTTTTTTTGGCATCTATTGCCCATATACTTATTAAGGAGAATAAATATTTATTAGTATCTTTAAATATTCATATGAAATTCTTCCCCGAGAAAACAGCCGAGAGGTATAAAAGACGAATTAAAGATCACTATAAGTTGTAAGCGAATGAGCTGGGACGTTCTTTATTATCTTGGTGAAAAAGTAGTATCTAAGAATTTTTACTCCACATATATATAAGTAAATATTTTAAATGTAGATATTTTTAGTTTTTCTGTAGATTGTATCAATTAAGATTTTACAATCTCATTCGGCCATAATTGATCATAGTTCCGAATTCCACGTGTGTTGCATTGTCATCAATAAACTTTTAGCTTCAATTTTCAATGGTGTGTTTGAGAAACTTGTTTTTCTTAACCCCTGCGAAGTTGTCCTTCATGGTTGCGTATTATCCATCCACCTTTTTTCTCCTTTTTTCTATCTTGTATCTCTGTTAAAATTGTATTTAGCAAAGTCCTCGAGAGATGTAACCAACGGTTCTCGAGATCTTGATTTGAGGTGTACATTGATTCTATTGGAGGCTCCTTGGTCCAAGTTCTGGAATGCTTCTAACCATCTCGTACATCATCAATTGCATGTTGAGCAATTTGTATGGACGTATTAGTGTTTTACTAAAATAAAATTACATATTGGTTTCTAGATTCTCCAAATAAACCAGAAATGAAATAGTTTTTGAGACGACTATACATTAGGTGCCGCTTGTAAATAAACAATTAACTTAATGTAATCATCACATGTGCCCTTGGAATGTGGAGGAAGCCTATCACAAACTTGACCAACATCGTCATGTCATCATTTGAAAATGACACTGACAAAGTGTTTTTAAAATCATAAAAGATAAATTTAGAATAACAAAACCATAATTGGCATTATAAGTAAGATCTATAGCAAACACTCCTTCGTCAAATAATACATGATTGAGCTTTTTCTATAGCTTTCGATTGACAAGTTGATATTAACATAACTCAGAACAATATATAACTCATTTTTACTTTTTTTTCCTTTTGTTTAAATATAACTCATTTTTACCCAAAGAATTATATATATATATATGTATTTTATGACATGCAAGAAAAATTTACGTCAAAATAATAACAAATAAAACAACATCAAATATTTATGTGAAGTATATATTGTAATTATTTTAATTTAAAATTTTATATTATTAAAATATATAAATATTAAGAAGAATATTTATTAAAATTGTTAAAACTATTGATTATTCATAAAATCATGTTGACAAAAAAAAGTTTCCTAAAATTATGGAGAACACTATTGACTATTCCTAAAATAATGGAGAATCTCACAAATAATCAAATTCACAATGATTAAAACTATTGATTTTTTTTAAAATAATGGAGAAGACTATTAATTATTCCTAAAATCATGGAGAATATTTAATTAATCAAATTTACTTCTCAAATAATAATATAGATACCATAAGTTTATGTATAGAATATTTATTAGTATTTTTGACTATATATTCTATAGAAATAAAATTATAAAATATTTATTGCTTTCTACAAAAAAAAAAATATATATGGGAAATTAGGTAACCAAACAGAAACCACACGAAAGTAACAAGAGAGATAATTAGGCAAACAAATAATGACTCATACCGATACAACCCAACGTCCAACTACCTCTCCCATTTTCTAATATCTCCCCTTAATTCTTTTTCTTTCATTTAAATTGTCACATTTTCCAAAAGCCTATATTAATCTCCTCTTCATATTCGAAGAAGATATACAGTTGTTCCTAGCTGAATTCTCTAATCTATTGATCAAATGGCGAGCGAGGAAGTCGTGGTGGTTGGGGAGGAGAGAGCAGGAGCTGTGATTGTGTATGGAGCGGAGGAATGTTACAAGAAGTCAGTGGAGCTTCTAGAGGAGCTAGGGTTTCCAAAAGGTGTGATGCCTTTGAAGAACCTCGTGGAGTGTGGAAGAGTCAGAGCCACGGGGTTCGTGTGGATGAAACAAAACACTCCTTACGAACATTTCTTCGAAGCCACCAACACTCGCGTTTCTTACGGTCTTGAGGTCACCGCATATGTCGACAAGGGTTGTATGAAGAAGATGACAGGTACCATTCCATTACTTCCAAATAATTATATATATACATGGATTTATAGGTTTATATAACTATGTATATATTTGTGTGTGTAATATTGTTAATTGTTAAATATAGGGGTGAAGAGTAAGCAGATGTTAATGTGGGTACCGATTGTGGAAATGAGTATGGAGGAGCCAAAGAGCAAGAAGATTTACTTCAAGACTCCGATGGGACTCGGCAAGTCTTATCATGTTACTGCATTCATGGATGATGAAGAGAAACACAACTTTTACTTGGAGAATCCCAAGAAATAAAACATTTTATTATGATTGTTATATTTCCGGTTGCTTTTGTTTTGTTTCTGTTTTCACTCTTATCAGGTTGCTTTTTATGCCATTACTAAAAAGTTATGTTGAAATTATGAAATAAAGTAAAATTCGTTTTATGATGCAATGGGTAATAACTTGTAACTGAAATCGATAAAGAAAAATAATTCCAATATCTGTGAGTGGATTATTTTGGAAAGAGCCTCACATAGTGGACGGTCGACGCAATGTTGGTAATACGCAACCCATATATACTAAAACGGTAATACATATCACATAAATAGAAGATTATCTACGAAAATTATTTCGTGTCCTAAAAGTCAAATCCTGTTAGCACATGTACTAATGATTCGTTTTACAGATTTCAAAAATATTCTAAAGAAAATTTTGATTTTGCATTAATAAACAGTGAACGCGATATGCTTTTTCTTCTAAACCTGGTGAAAAGTGAAGAACTCAACGTACGTTATCAATAGGAAGACTGTGAGAGCCTTACGGAAAGAAAGAATGCATGCCTTCCAATTAGTGCGTCAACTTTTAAACTGAATCACATTAACTTATTAGTATATAGATATGCCTATAGAGGTTTGAAACTTGAAGTAGCAGAATCATATTGTTAGGTGGGTCCAAGACATTCATTAATATTGGTAAATTTGACCCACTTCCAGTGATCATCGCCTAATTATTCACATGCACATGCAAATATGCCATTAAGAATTTTAGTCAAGACAAATATATCGATTTTTTTTTTAAAAGAAAACATAAGACTGCGTAATTAATCTCTGGGGATAATCAACCTATTAAGGATATAAAGACCCTAGACACCAACAGCCAACAACTTAACTATATATATATATATATATATATCATAAACTCATGTTCAACAACAACAACAGATCATTCACACATTATTTTTGTCTGTCTATACAGAAAAATCTCATGCATTTCCAACTCCAAATTAAAAGAGTATAGTATATCAGTAGAATCTACGAATAGTAAAATTGTAAAATAAACTGAATCACCACTGTCTTTGGTCAAAAAGATTCTACGAATACTTTGTCATCGTCCCATATATTCGACTTCTGGTATGTTCTCCCACAAACTCTAAAAACAATTAATCCAATTTCTATATTTCCTAATGGTTCTTGTATTCTTGAGACATTTCTATATAGATTTAGTGGAACCATGCACAGACTATATTATATATATTTTATATTTTGTGCTACTTGACTTTCGATATGTTAAACTTCCACATTGCTATCACTAGTTCTCTCACGGTTAACGGATATATGCTTATTTCACATTTTTGGAGTCTTCTCAGCATCTAGATGCTGGAACACACGTAGAATATTGTCTCCTACTCTACTTGATGCCAAGATCTTCTCGAAAACAGGTCAGACCGCCTCTGAAACATATATTTTCTTTATTTTTGTTAAGTAGGTTTTTATCCTCATTCCTACTAGACTTCTTCCCGATTACTGAATATGTCTACAATCCAATTGTACACTTACTTCCCCTAGTTTGATAAAGGATTCAAGAAACGTGTGTATTCAAGAGAGTAACCACCAATTATATATCACTAACGACGAGCAATGACCTTAATGAACCATACTTTTTAAAGACATTTGAACATTTGTGAATGGGGTCCTATACGATAGAGAAAATAACACTAGAATTAGCCTTATATTTTTTTCCTTATGTAAATATAATGTTTTTCACCTAATAATTAATGGGTTTTCCATTTATCGTCTAATAATTCATCTTTAACCATCTATAAAAAAGGAAATTTAGCTAAATCAGAAAGAACTAGAGAAGTAACTGAGGCAAAAAGTAGTGGGGTCGAAAAGAGAAAGAAGAAAAGAAACAGGGTGGGAAATAGTAAAATCTAAATTAGTGAGCCGAGAGGGGTAAATTAATTAGTTAGAGCATCACATCCCCTCTGGTCCCCCCTATGAGAAGCTCTCACGGAAACGTTAGATCGTGGGTCCCATTACCCAAACACACATCTCCAAGCACCGTTACTTAAACGGAGCTTGTTGTTATCCTCATGAGCACCATGTTAATAAGTTTAAAGAAGACGTTACCTAGTACCGAAGTAAAAGATTTTTTAAAGAGGCGGTGTGTGAGATAAGACTTAACGGTGTTAGGGAAGGAAACGATAACGTGGGAGGATACTGTCTGTGTCAGGTGGAAGAGAGAGAGGGAAGCAGCTGAGACAGTTAATGTAGGAGTTTTGTCTGTACTCTGGAACAAGGGACGAATGTTAGAGACTAAGGAAACAAAAAAAGAGAAAAGCTTTATGGCTCATGAGGCTCTCAAAAAACGGCACCGCTTCTCTCACTCGTTTTTAACCTAAACCCCCTTCAAGTCTTCTCTCCCTAGCCTCATCTTTATAAGTAACACTAATCAGAGGGATAGAGAAAGAGCAAGAAATATAAAAAAAAGGGAGCTTTTATGTTTGTTTTCTTTTTTTTTTTTGGTAAAAGGGAGCTTTTGTGTTCTTGTGGGTATGTCTTGGTCTTGGATTCAGTTGCTGTCTGAAGGGTAAAGCTTTTTGAGTACTCCTAGGTTTCCAATACAGAGACAAAGCAAAACAAAAAGTGGTTTTAAGGTTTATATAGAAGTGGTGTTTCTGGTAAAAGTTGGGGACTTTTTGAGTTAGATTCTGTTGCTTTTAGTGTAGAGAATGGGAACAAGAGCAGGACGTAGTAAGGAAGATTTTGTTGGTGGTGGTGGGTTGGGATTTGGAGTTGTAGAACAACACTATCATAAAGACGTTATGGTACCATCCCATCACTATCATACATATTCATCGCCTTCCTCTGCTTCCTTCTGTTACTGTTCCAATGGTGTTGGCGTCGATTCCTTGTTCTCTGCTTCAAGCAATCAGTCTTACACTGCTTCTCCTGGTGAAATGTTTCCCCTCTCCGGCTCTAACTCGGCTGCTGTCTCGGTTGCAGACCCTTTTTTCACCTTGAGCTCAGGTTTCAAGTTCTCTCCTTTATGACTTCTCAACTAGATTGAAAATGTTTTTGTTTTAATGTGAAATTGGTGGATGAAATACAGGGGAGATGGGAAGAAGCATGAGTGAAAAGGAAGGTGCAGCTTTTAGTGAAGCTCAATGGCAGGAGCTTGAGAGACAGAGGAATATATTCAAGTACATGATGGCTTCTCTCCCTGTTCCTTCTGAGCTTCTCACACCCTTCCCAAAGAACCCATCCAACACCAACAATCAAGATGGTAAAAATCTCCTCATCTTTCACTTTATCTCTTGTTATCATCATGTTTGCTGCAACTAAAAAAAATCATGAGGATGTTCATGTATCAAGAAGGTTTTGGAACCTATGCTGTATTATATGATTCTGCTATCTTCTATGTGGGGTAACAGTGACAGTGGCGAGAGGAGGTTCATTGAAGCTGGGGATTGCTTCAAACGCAAGCAACAACAGCCACACGGCTGATATGGAGCCATGGAGGTGCAAGAGAACAGACGGGAAGAAATGGAGATGCTCTAGAAACGTGGTCCCTGATCAGAAATACTGCGAGAGACACGCACACAAGAGCCGTCCTCGTTCAAGAAAGCATGTGGAAACACCATCATCTCACCACAACGAAACTCGCACCACTAAGAACGTTGCTAGCCAGTTCGCTACAGCTTATCCTCAGTTTTACGGACAACCCTTGAGCCAGTTCTCTGCGGTTTCTACTCTCCCGCCACCTTCCTCTTCTTATGATCATCACCATAGGTGCGTGTTTACTTAACACACTCTTCTCGAAGCATTTGAAATAATTGAAACTTATTGGTTGTTATGTGAAGAGGATTGAGGTGGCTTATGAAAGAAGGCGATTCAATGGCAACGTTAAACCCGGAGATTCAAGAAACTGCTCAGCTGAAGGTTGGATCAAGCAGAGAGCTCAAACGCGGATTCGAATATGATCTGAATTACAGGCAGAATGAGCCGTTAGTAGACCAGAGCTTTGGAGCATTGGAGGGTCTGTTGAGTCCAAACCACCGAGAGACGAGGCGATTTTTTGTAGAAGGGGAACAAGATGAAGCAATGGGAAGCTCTCTGACGCTATCAATGGCTGGAGGAGGCATGGAGGAAGCTGCTGAGGGAAGAATCCAGCACCAGTGGATTAGCCATGAAGGACCGTCGTGGCTCTGTTCAGCAACACCAGGTGGACCTTTGGCTGAAGCGCTGTGTCTTGGCGTCTCCAACAACCCAAGTACTAGTACTACTACTAGTAGCTGCAGTAGAAGCTCAAGCTAAAACCAAAACGACTTGAGTTGGTGTCGTTTTATTAGAGTCTAAAATCGGTTTAGTGATTAGAATCAGAACTATGTTTCAGATTAAGTATCGTTCTCAGTGATTTGTTTGAAAAGCTGAGAACACCTTTAAGATCTAGTTTCCTTTTTTTAGGCTGTTGGATTTTGCAGAAGCTCTAAACTACTACTCTGTGATGTGAAACATCGGTTTACTTAAAACCACTGGAAAATCGATTCAAGCTCTTGTTCTTAGGTGGAGAAACACATAGTTGAGTTTTGTAACATTTGATTTCAACTGATTAAGCACACATGAATAATTAAACCAGAATGATGTATTATGGGATCAAAACATTAGTACCGGTTTAGGTAATAATTATAGTTGATTAAACTTTTTTTACAAATTAAACACATGCAACTATTTGATCTTTATCTGAATTACTTGCATTAGTAGTAACAAAGCTATTTATAAAATGGCTAATCTTAGGTTATGTTTGTCATTACAATTCTAATCTCCTAGTCTAATTAAGACAAACAGGGGAAGCTTCTGTCTTGCTTTGCAAGAGACATGACGTCAGCAATGACGCGTTGTCGCCATCAGACAAAGAGGGTATATATACCTTCGCGACATCGCAGCACAACCTCTCGTCTTCGTCTTCGTCGTCGTGACAAATTCAGAATTTAATTATTTATTAAAAAAAAATCTCAGATTCCTTGATTTGTGGATTCCGGTCAAAAATGGCGGAGGAAATCTCTCAGACGGCGGGCGGTTCATCTGGTGGTGCTACGGCGGCTGCTACCAACGCGGCGAAGTCGAAATGGAAAATCTTGAGACCCAATTCACTCCGGTGGATCCCGACCTCCACAGATTACACCATCGCCGCCGAGAAGCGTCTTCTCTCCATTCTCAAGTACATTTGATTCTATGTTTTGGGTTTTAGTTACTCTGTTTCCTGATACACGATGACATAAATAAAAATCTCACCTTTGTGATTCTTGATTTGGGTTTGCATTTCAAGTATGGATTTTTGATTCTAAAAGTTTCTATTTTTTTTTGGTGGGTGAACAAATCTCAGGACGCCGTATGTACAAGAACAAGTGAATATTGGTTCAGGACCACCAGGTTCCAAAGTCAGGTGGTTTAGGTCTTCTAGCAATGAGTCTAGGTACATCAACACTGTCACCTTTGATGCCAAGGAAGGTTCTCCCACCCTTGTCATGGTTCATGGATACGGTGCTTCTCAAGGTTTCTTCTTCCGTAATTTTGATGCCCTTGCCTCTCGGTTTAGGGTCGTCGCTATTGACCAACTTGGGTAAGCAACCCAACTTTGCCATCACTGCACTCTTTGTTGGTTCCAAAGGATTCGTTGTGATGTGACTGTATAATAAGGTAGTTCTCTCTTTTTTGTCCTAGGTGGGGTGGTTCAAGTAGGCCTGATTTTACGTGTAAAAGCACAGAAGGTATATTCATTCATTCCCTCTCCTTTTACTGACTCGTGTGGCTATAGCTTCATCGGAACCTTTCTCAGTTTTGCTTTGTTTATATTGAGTTGCTACACCAGTAATGGAACTGCTTTGTTCTTGGTTTGTTTTATGCAGAAACAGAGGCATGGTTTATAGACTCATTTGAGGAATGGCGTAAATCCAAGAATCTCAGCAACTTTATTCTATTAGGACACTCTTTTGGTGGTTATGTTGCTGCTAAGTACGCTCTTAAGGTGACATTTCTCCATCTTAATATAGCTTGTAGAATGTGAGAGTTTTTGACTTATAATTTGATTTCTAACTTTTTCAGCATCCTGAGCATGTTCAACACTTGGTTCTTGTGGGTTCTGCTGGGTTTACTGCAGAATCAGATCCCAAGTCGGAATGGCTCACTAAGTTCAGAGCAACATGGAAAGGTGCAGTCTTGAATCATTTATGGGAGTCTAACTTCACTCCTCAGAAGCTGGTTAGGTATGCTCTTATAATATTTTCATGTTCACACCTATATGATGCTCTTATAATATTATTCTAAACATGCTTCTGGTGCAGAGGATTAGGTCCTTGGGGTCCAGGTCTTGTAAACCGGTATACAAGTGCAAGGTTTGGTGCACATTCAGAGGGAACTGAGCTAACAAATGAGGAATCAAGATTGCTTACCGGTGAGCAATTCTTTCTGTTATATGTTCCCTAGAAGCTTTGGAGGATGGTGACTGCATAGATGATACTGATGGTTTTGTTTTTGATTTTTAGATTATGTGTATCATACTTTGGCTGCAAAGGCTAGTGGAGAGCTGTGCTTGAAATACATCTTCTCCTTTGGAGCATTTGCTCGGAAGCCCCTCTTACAGAGCGCATCAGAGTGGAAAGTGCCAACAACTTTTATCTATGGAATGAATGATTGGATGAACTATCAAGGCGCAGTGGAAGCGAGGAAACACATGAAGGTCCCTTGCGAAATCATTCGTGTTCCACAGGTCAGTCAATCTTTAATAGAATTTGTCACAGTTAAGAGGAAAATAGAGAGAAGAAGAAGATGCTTATGTGAGATTTTGTTTGATGAAAAATGTTTGCAGGGTGGCCATTTTGTGTTCATAGACAACCCATCTGGATTTCATTCTGCAGTGCTTTATGCTTGCCGTAAGCATTTATCTCAAGACCAAGACTCCTCTCATCAGGAACAACTCCCTGATGGTTTACGATTGGTTTAGTCGTGTACTCGTGTGTACAATACTACAATGTTGTTGTTCTTAGTACAAAAGAATATAAGAGAACATCAAAAGAGAAAAGACGGAATCATTTTTTATTTATTCTTTTCCATTTTGGTTGTGTGATTGAAGTCTCTCAAGAGTTCCAAATGTTATCTCATTATTAAAGTATCATATTGTATTCTTTAAATATTTATTTGTTTCATCTAATTTCTTAGAGTTTTACTTATGAAACAAAACTATCATATTTACTTGATCAAATTGTTCTTTTTTTTTTGAGAAATGGCATTATTTGTTGATAGGAATTGCGTAAATATGAGCTGATTAATATAAACACCTAAACCAAAGCCGAATAACCAAAAAAGAAAAATTTGGTTCAGCTTGCTTAATTTGGTTAAACTGTCCAGGCGTAGCATTTTAGTTTATCAGTTATCATGTGATCTTCTTTTTTTTTTTTTTTTTTTTTTGAGCAACATCATGTGATCTTCTTTTCTGCTTTATTTTCTGTTAGTATATTCTTTCCTCCTTTTGTTCCTTTTTATTTATTTTTCATTTCTTTTTTACATTCCACGTTTTTGCATTTCTCGTCATCTCTCCATCATCAATGTAATCCTCATAGGATACACCATTTATCATCAAACCAAAAAGGCCATTATACGTTATATGTTAATTATCAGATAAGTTCTTCCACTTGGTTGTATTTTTTTTATAAATGAATTGTGACGACATTTCTCGAGTTTTATTTTTGAACATATTTTGACATTTCTCGAGTATTGCAACCACTTTCTCACAGAAACTAACGACTCGGTCACGGCTACAACAAACTCTATACATAACAATAGCAAAATTCCATCCGCAGACTTTCTGACAAAAAACACTCATCGACTCATCGTCTCATATTCTTTGCATTTGGCTACGATCTTACGTTGTAACTGAAACTGTAATAACTGATTTGCAATGCAATCTATGCTGGAACTTAGAGCATTCTCCTTACAAATACCTAAAATGGGTTTTCAAGAATAATAAACTATGAATAATAGTTGGACATCTCAAATCTTGATAACCCTTTCTAATACTTTTTCGGGTTAGTTTCCATTCCACATGGTTATCATTATCTTGCAGTGCTTCGAAAAATATAAATCAATATGTTCATTTGTGTGTACAATCATGAAACATATAAATGTAATAGGATGCATCAGAATATACATCCAGAAGCCGGAAATGAGGAACATAAAACATAAATCAAAACCACCAAAGAAGAAGAAAAATACAACAAAAGATGAGTAAATATTTGGAAGACTTATGAATGTACGATGAGCTAGAAGTGAAAACATCCGATAACCACGTCGATAATGGCGACGGTGAGCTTCCTGCTGATCCACCGCCATCTCTCCACCCATTAGCTGCAGATTTTTGGCTGTACACATTCCAACTTTAATCAGTATACTATTTGAATAAATGGTAGGCCTGTTGTATGTTCTAATACCTTTTTTTGTTTTCCTTTTCTTTGATGGAATGACTATTATATACTCCTTTATTACGTGTAAAAATACAAAAGAATCAACCTCTTTTTCAGTAATGGCACAAACCAATCACAAGGCTCTGCTAGCTAAGCACGTCGTGTGCAAATACTAAAAAAGTAATGAAAAAAAAAAAAACAAGTTAACCTACCTAGGCAAGTAAGGGCAAAGAGTGATGGTATAATCTGCAGAAGTGCACGTGAACGTACTCGTGGCATCGTCGAACGCGTAGCTATACGATCTAGGACACGCTGTTTTGAATATCTCCGAGTACATGGACGGTTTACACTCTGTAGGTGAAGCGTACGCGCCACTACAACAATACTCCGGACCACCAAACGCCTCGCACGCGCTTTTGCATGCTGACCCGGATCCGAACCGGAGCTCTGCTGGACATCTCTGGTTTAGATCGGTTACGCATCCCGTGGTCAAGCAGTTACCTTCTGCCCCTCCGCTCGCTTCGACTACCATAGGGACGTTGTATCCGTCCACGAGACTCACGTCGTAGAAGTCTTGTTTTCGGGTCGGGTCTTCTGGACCTGACCCGATAGTGAACTCGGCTAGTGTAGCGGGCGGTTTGGCTCCTGAGCCGTTACATTCGACTTGGTTGGAACCGCAGTCGCCGGTTAAGCAGGTTCCTTGGCCCGTTTGAGAGTCGAAGTTACAACCGGTTCTTGCCCAAAACCGACCAGACCAGCTTGCTGGAGCTTGGAAGGAACGTGAACCACCAGAGGCTAGTTCAAAACCGGTTGTTCCTACGTCAGCGCTTCCTGAGTTGGCTAAAATTCCCGGCCAGACAGTGAAGCTGCACCGGTTTACGATAGTAATTGTAGCACCGTTACTTCCTACACAAGGCACATGCAATGGTTTATTTATGATAGATATGAATGAAAATTGATATAAATTATAGTAAAATTATTATGATAGATCTGAATATTACCATGGAAGAAGATGAGGGTAGGGATGATTATGAAATAGAATGAGATAAGAGAATGAAGAACTGTTATGATCATCACTGTTTTATTTTATTTTTCTTTTGAATGAAAAGTATACAAAATAAAACTTAAGAGATAGAGTTTAAAGAGCATTTGCGATGACATCAACGCCTCTATATATACCTTCTCTCAAGGGTCAAGATCCATGTGATCTCATTATAAAAAAGGACGACCATTCTACTTTACGCTTTAAAGTGATGCAAGAAGAAAAAAGATGTTGAAAAAAATATTATATCACGAATATATTAAAGTCTTTGTCTTTGCAAATCAAAGTCTATAACTTTAGAGAATATATGTATTTACTTTTTCCGAAACCATAACTTTTCAAGGCTTAGTTTTATGGGAAATAACCCCAAGTAGATATGCATTATAGGTGGCTAACACTACAGAAAGCTACAAGGATAACTTCGGATAGATAACCAACAAAGAGTTTCGTGTCTTAACCGTCATTAGTTGATATGATTGTTTAAGACCAAAAACATGCTATGTTGCTTTTACATAATCCATCAAAAACCATATAGTAAAAACTAACATTTGACACTCAAGTAGAAAGAGATTCTGCTTTTAATTAAAAGACTAGAGAAACACAGATAAGAAAAAAACATCACAGAGAAATCTACAGTTCATCCTTGGTTGGTGTCTCTTCCTCAACCTGTTCAGCTTCAATGTTTAGACCACCAGCCAAGTCATCTGATTTTGTCTCAGTAGCCTCCTCACTGGTCTCTGTTTCCTCTGCCTCCACTTCCTCTTCTGCTACTGCATCAGGGCTGATCTTCAGGCTGCTCTTGACTGAGTTGTAAATACGCCCTGCAAAGTCTTTTGGATCGCTCAGTACGAATCCACTCTCTATCAAAGCCGTCTGGTACATGAGCTGAGCTGTTTCCTTCACACTCTCATCCTGAAAGAAAATGTGGGTATTGGTTTCATGTCAACTGATAAAAAGTAGACAGAAGGTCTTATGTTTGTTTACCTCTGGGTCGCTAGCAACTCTTTCCTTGAGCTCTTTGATAATAGGGTGTCGTGGGTTAATCTCCAACACACGTTTCCCTCGCATGTAAGCTTGCTTGTTTGCATCAGAGAGAGTCTGCGACTGCATGATCCTCTCCATGTTTGCACTCCATCCAAACTTGGAAGTCACAACTACACAGGGAGTGTCAGCCAACCGGTTGCTGATTTTAACATCGTCAACATTCTCGCTAGCGAGACTCTCTTTCCACCACTTGGTTAGCTCCTTGAATGCTTCCTTCAGCTCCTTAACTTTTGAGTCTTTCCCAACCTTCAATCCTTCTTTCGACACGTTCTGAAACTTCTTGTCCTCGTAATCCATCAGGTATTGCATCAAGTATTCATCGACGGGGTCTGTGAAGAAGATGACCTGTGGGAACACAAAGTATTGGAACATGAGACATGAGTTTGGCAATCGATAAAGAAGCCTTAATGAGTGGTCAATGCAAACCTCATAGCCCTTTTTGATGAGCCTCTCCAGGAATGGAGATTTCTCAAGTTGTTCCTTGCTGCTTCCTGTGATGTAGAATACATCCTTTTGCCCCTTTTTCATTCTCTTGATGTACTGATCCAGGGAAGTCAGTTTTCCATCTGACTTTGTTCTGTAATAGAAAGTTATATTATCTTTAGCTAGCTGTGTTTCTAATAAGATAAGCAGACAGATGTGAATAAAGAAAGCACATACGTCTCAAAACGAAGAAGTTTTGCAAGGCGGTTCCTGTTAGAAGCATCTTCAATGATTCCAAGTTTAATCGACTTGCCAAACTCGTTCCAGAATTTAGTGTATTGACCCTTCTTCTCGTCATTCTCACCAGACTTCTCCACATCTATATGCCAACAATTGAAAAAAGTTTAGAAAAAAGATTACAGGAAAAAAGTAGTTTGATACTGAGAAGCTTGTTATATGGAATACCTTTCTTGTCATCATCATGGACCTCATCAGGGTCCTCTTCAGCAAGCTTGCGGATCATATCAAGCGCCTTTCGGATAAGCTTCTTCTTTATTGTCTTTAAGCTGCTGTGTTGTTGAAGCATTTCTCGTGATACATTCAGAGGCAATGTGTCAGAGTCAACAAGACCCTGCAGAATTAAACACACATTAGAGATTCAGCCCTTCTGTAATAAAAGTAAACCTTGGTCACTTACCTTCAAGAAACTCAAGTACTTAGGCAGAAGCTCATCAAACTCATCGGAGATGAAGACTCTCCTGACATAGAGCTTCAAGTTCGCCTTGTTGCTGTTGTAGTAGCTCTCGTACAGATCATGGGGAGCTTTAGGAGGAACATACAACACAGCCTTGAATTCAACATCACCTTCCGCATTGAAGTGACTCCAAGCCATTGGCTTCTCGTCAGAGAAATCCTGTATAGCAACTGTGTCAGAATATCCACACGAGGAAGCTTACACCAAGTGCGTAACAAGTAGTTATTATTTCTTCACCTTTGAGAGAGAGTGATAGAACTTAGTGTACTCTTCCTCTGTCACCTCCTTCGGACTTCTGAGCCATATGGCCTTAACATCGTTCAGAAGCTCCCATTCATAAACTGTTTCTTTCACCTTCTTAGTTTTCTGCTTCTTCTCACCGTACTCATCCTCAGCATCTTCTTCCTTCTCTTCCTCGGTGGAGGGTGTTTCTGAGGCAAAGCACCATTAAATACTTGTTGGAATAAAGACATAATACACATAATAACTCACCAGTTTCCTCTTCAGTTGATTCATCTTCCTCAACAGGGACCTCAGTTTCAACCTCTTTGCTAGCCCATAGGTGGATAGGGAAGTTAATAAATTCAGAATACCTCTTCACCAAATCCTGTAGTAGACAAAGATGATCATAAGAAAAGAACCAGAATGAGATAATAAACAGAAATAACCAGTGCACTACGTCAATAAATCTATTGGACCAGTTATCAAAATATGACTGACCTTAAGTTTGCTCTCCTCAAGGTACTCGCCAGCTTCATCTCTAAGATGTACTCTAATCTCAGTTCCACGTCCAAGAGGCTCATTCCATGTATCCTCAGAAACAGCAAATTTACCGTCAGCCTTTGATTCCCATACATGTCTGAAAATGGAAAAGAAATCATCAGAAAAGTTTCCCTATGATTTTGGATGTCTCCCACACAAAAACACTCTGAGGAATCAACTTACTGGATGTCATCATTGTGCTTGCTAATGACTTCAATGTAGTCAGCAACAAGGTAGGCAGAGTAGAATCCAACTCCAAATTGTCCAATAAGGTTCAGATCCCCGCTTGATTGCATTTTCTCAACAAAAGCTGTTGAAAGACAAGATCTTGAATATTTGAGAGACTGTTCTTGATCCAAACCTATTATAACAATCAACGTATCACCACATAAGCAAACGTACCTGAGGTTCCAGATTTTGCAATGGTACCAAGGTTCTTGATCAGGTCTTCCTTAGTCATTCCAATTCCCCGGTCCCGGATAGAAAGAATCTTCTTTGCTTTGTCTAGCTTAATCTGCAGATCATTATATGTTATGTGTTATTATATGTTCTACTCTGTCACAAGAAAAAGACAAGTGAGAAAGATGGCAGCAAACCTGGATCTCAAGCTTAGCAGTGTCGCCTTCACCCAAAACGTCTTTGTCAGTGAGTGCAAGGAACCTAATCTTGTCCAAAGCCTGTAAATTTACATTAACATTAGCTCCCATGTTCAACAAGAAACAACCATTGATAATAGATAAACACTTAAGGTCTTTACATCAGAAGCATTGGAGATCAACTCTCTAAGGAAAATGTCCTTGTTACTGTAGAGAGAGTTGATGATAATGTCCATAAGCCTCGAAACCTCGGCTTGGAACTCAAACTTCTCCGCGTTACTTCGAAGTGACTTCTTCGAGATCGATTCAGACTCTCTGTTTCAATAAACCAACACGAAATCAGGCTGAGAGTTTTTATACAAAATGAATTTTAAAAAAAAAAAAGTTGTTGCGTGGTGACACTAACCTACGAACAACATCTGAATCAGTGGACAAACCGCCGTGACCACCGAGTTTCTCCTCTACCTTCGGTGGATCTGTAACCTCGTCGGAACTATCTTCCGCATTCGCGTGTAGCTTTCTTCCTGATGATACATACAAGGGGACACGCTTAAGTAATCAAATCAAGTGATATACACAGAAGAGATATAGTGAAAGATGGTAGTACCTTGATCTGGAAGAAGAAAGAGAAGTGAGAAAAGGAACAAAACGGACACAAGCGTCCTCTTCCTCATTGTTATAGATCGCCGTAGGCCTCTCTCTCTCTCAATAGACTGCTAGCTTTGAGGTTTATTCACTCACCTCCAAAGAGAGATCCTTAAAATAGGAAATGATCTAGTGAACTGTGTATTTGCGTACACTTCGGTTCCTGGTTTCGTCTTGATTTGCCAACATGGCAGATCTAACGATTCTGTATTGCTGAGGGAGCCACGTGGTGGTTCTATATTGGAGCGAGGTTTGTTTTTGACGTGGATAAGTTGATGGACGACTTGAATAATCTAAGTCGACGCTCGACGGTGATACACGTCCACGTCTTTGTTGGATGATCGGACGGCTATCTTTGTTTAAATGACACGTGGTAATGCATTATTGGAGGATACCTTCTTTATCGACGTCGGACTTCGAAAGCTAAAAGTGAGTTTCTGGATGCTTCTTCTACTTCCCCCAGTGTCTTTTTTTTTTTAACTTCCCCCACTGTTATGTTTAGCTGCTTTGATATTGGTCTGATTATGCATAGAATCAAGTCCTGGATATTCTCTTAAGTATTGTTTTGATCGGTGACATAAACTTGTTTTTCACAGATAGCTCAAACTCTGTTTCTAGAACCACCAATTGCTAGGTGGGTTTGGGAGTTGTATGAAACAGTTGTTCAGAGCTGAGAGAATGATAAGTACCATGACTAAAGTAACACAAAGCAACACTTTTTCTCAACTTTTGAAACGCAAAACTATATAAATTTTATTTTATGGAGAAAATACCCAACAAGGTTAACAAAAAGTTTGACATATACCAATGTTTCAACTAATCCTCCTCTATATATGTTACCAAATAAAAACCTGAATAAACGGTGAAAACTGATGGGAAAAAACAAAACAAAAAGAGAAAGTTCATCAAGACAAGTTATAAGTTACCTCCTCCCAACACTTACTGTCATTCTCTGACCAATCAACCAATCCATCAACCTACAGAAGAACCCAATCTTCCACTCACCTCCATGGAGGAGGGAACTCCCAACGTGGTGTCTCCGGCTCTTTCCGCTTTCCACCAATGCCAATAGACAAACTCGATGAAGGCTCTACGCTTGCTCGTGAATGCTCTCCCATATCCCCCGGTGATAGAAACTGCCTCAAACTCAACGACTCTCTGTTTCCCATCTCAACCCCAAACCCAGAGCTCTGATCAAACTGTGGCCGCACTGATCCATTCAAATTCGGAGATCCCCCCGCCACGTTCATGAACATGTGCTGTTGAGGGAATGGTGGCTGTGCATAAGGAGCCGATCCCATCATCTGAGGCATCATCACTGGCGTACCCCTTGCGTCCACCATGTATGGAATAGCTGTTCCAGGAACATACATGGGCGATGGTGACATTGACATTCCAATAGGACCAGTAAATCCGTTGTACCCATATATAGGGGCAGGAGAAAAGGAGACACCAGGGGCTATACCCAAAGAGCTTCCCGGTCTTCCCATGAATAATCCTGCTGCTGGCTCGAGGGACTTACCACTGGACAGAAATGGAGCCATCTGGGATACAGAATCTTTTCTGTCAACGTCCACTTTTGTACCCAATAGAGAGATAACCGGTTCATCCAATTTTTGACCTCCATACAGGGCTGTGCTCCACGGGTGCTGCCCATGGTAGGGACCCTGATCACGTGACTCAATGAGAAACTGTGGCCTGTCATTCAAGTCGAAGTTTACTTCTTTGCTTGACTGCTGAGCAACTGACAATGAGGAGACGGGTGACGCGCTTTGCTGACCCTTGTGACTTAGAAATAATCTCGTTTCCATCTTCAACTGAGAAGGTGGAGGCATGTCATCGTCCTCGTTCGTACAATTCAAATCCAGGTTGAACCTGCTTGATCCCCGGAGATTAGCATCATGTGACGACTCTCCATCCCTAGAGTTTGATGAGGAGAAAGGAAACTGTTTCCAGGGAGTTTGATCTTCAACTTCATCATCTCCTACCTCAGCTACATTCAGATCGATACATATCACCTGCTTTTCTCTTGAATCCTCGCTAGGAACTTTATGAGGTAACTCTGAGTGAGAGACACCACTAGCACCCGATCCTTTCGCGCTAAGAGATCTTTCTAACTGCAACGGTGCCGCTGCAGGCATACCAGAATGTGAAACAGACATAATGACATCGGTTTCATCAGGACAAATATCTTCATTGAGATCAAAGCCACATGGGCTTTTCTCTCTGCTTACTTCGGATTTAGCAGCTGCTGCCAGGTGCTTCTCTTTAACATCATCACAGCTCGTCATCCCATTCTCAAGTTTGTTATTCTTCTCATCCATTACATCGTCATCTCCAACATGCGGTTCCTCAACGGATTGGCTTTCAGCCATTGATAGTCCCTTAGATGGAGAACCCATGTGTAGATCATCCTCATGGGAATTTTGCGAACCAGACTGTTCGCTTTCATCAGAAAGTTCTTCTGAAGAACTGTGAGAAGCTTCCCCAGAGTCCACTTCTCTAGCCACTTCCTGTGCGACTTTGGTAGCTACCTCCAAGGCATCCAAAATACCTAGGTCTATATCAGCGGTTGTTTTGTCAATTACTCCAAGGCGCTGGGATATGGTCATTGATCTAGAAGACCTGCGATTTTTTCTCCGTTTTACTCTCTTCTTTACGTCTAAATGGTCCTTATCATCTTTCTTGTCTTCATTCTCGGCATGAGCAGCCACACTGTCACTCTCAACTTTATTATTTCTACCATGACCTGACAGTCTTGATGAATTGTCAGAATCCTGATTGTCTGTTACATGAGCCAATGAAGGCACATGCTTGCTATTATGGGCAAGACTCGCATCGTGAGACCCACATATTGTCTCAGACGCATTCCTGCTCACCTCATTTGAATCAAGACTACTCTGCCAAAGACAATTTTTCTCCAACTCCATACTGGCAATAACAGAATCAGAAGACACAGCTACATGTCCTGCTGAACTAGGAGACACTGCTACAGCTCCACCCATTTTTTCAGGAAAATCTCCATAGATTCCCATATGCTTCTCCTTAGATATCTCAGCACCTAGCGGAGCATTTGATGCGCCTTCAACACAACCACGTTCTGAGCTAAGAAGGCTACTAGAGACAGTAGGTACAATAGTCTCTCTCATGGAGCCTTTTCCCTTCGGTGAAAGATTTTCTTGAACATCTTTCATAATAACATCGGTGGAAGGTTCATTCAAAGTCTCAGTCATCATATTAGAGCAGTGAGAATTCACGTTCGAGGCAAACCCAACCTTGTCATTCTGCAATTCCAAACCCTTATCTTGATCTGGCTTGTCTTCTCCTGAGTGTCGTGACAGCAAGGCTTTATCTGCTATTTCAGGACACTGTTTTTCATTACTACTTTGCGTTGAGCAAAGAGTAACAGCTGATTTTAGCCCACTGCTCTCCATGCTTACTGCTACAACTCTCATCTCATCGTCATTAGCTTTGCTACAGCTTTCAGTGTCACGTTCAGAATGGTCATAAACTACTTTATCCTTCCAACTATCAAATAGCTTTCTCGCCTGATCCTGAACACGAGAACTACCATGGTCAACAAGTTTCTTGACAGCAACCCATATCCCAGAAGAAACTAACCTCGAGCCATCTACACCTAGGTTCTCAAGAGCTTCTAACAAAGCAAGAATCGACTCCTCTACAGATTTATCAACCGAATCGTTAGCCAGCGTCTGCGCTTCTGCTAGCCAGCTACCCAAGTAACGAACTCCATCTAAATTTACAAAAACATCAAGACACTCTCTGTTCTTAGTAACAGCGATCGTGCTTGCCACCGCTGCCCATTGTCTAGAAGCATCGTCAGCATCCTTCAAAACAGAGTCTTTATTACTCTGCATGACAGACACAAGCTCCTCGACACGAGAAGTGACAGTGAGTCCATCTTTTAATTCCGTCAGGGTAAAGAAATCCTCGAGCGCCATACTGCTTCACGTACCAAAACCCCAACAATGTTGAACACCTTTAGGAGGCAAAAAGGTTCTATCTCCCATTTGACAAAGTCCTGACAAAAACAAAACCATAACAAGAGAAACTTTTTGGCGTTATTCTTACTGTGGCAAAAACAGAAGACAAACTATTACATGTTTGTGGAAACTCTAAACTATCGAAACTGAGTTTATCATGTTTCGCTATTACATTTCTGCTTATATTTTAACTTACAAAGTTAGCTACTAGAAAGTTCCAAATCACAGGTAGGAGATCGAACAAAACTGAGATCACTCCAATGTCAGAAAACAACATAAAAACTCAAGCATTTGGCAACAGGACAAAACATAAAACATACATTTGGCAAAGAACCAAAACATATAACTATAATTTTCATGATAACTAAACCTCGTTGTGGCAATAGCTTATACAGACAATTTTCGAATTAGAAAAACGCCCAATCTCATAAACTTACATCAATCGCAATATACTGCCAAACCTAATTTCGGATCAAAGCCCTAGATTCAGGGAAAAAACAATCAAAATTCAACACATGAGATTAGGGCTCAGGATTCAAATGATCAATTCAAACGAATCAAAAAAAAAGAAAAATTGAAGACAGATGAGAATAAACCCTAGGCGAATTTTACATCGTTCTCAAAAAGAATCAAATATAGAGAAGTAAAACGTCTCACCACCGATAAGCAAGAAGACGAAACCCTAGGTCAAGCGAGTTGAAACCGATGCGCACTCGCATCTCCCCAAATCTCTTTCGTTTCCCCTCTTTGTATGTATGTGTATACACTCTGTTACGAATATCCACCTCCTCTAGCTCCGGTAACGACGGTGGCGTCTCTGAGAGAAAACCTCGTCTTCTTCTTCTTCTTCGGGGGAAAGTTCGCTCGTGAGAGAAGAAAATTCGTTTATTCCTTTGTTAATAATAAATATTTAATTTAAATCATATGCAGCGATTGGTAGATAAAGTAGTGTATGTATATTCCTCTCTTTTTCTTTTTTATTTTCCGCGTTCGATTAAACTGCACGTGCGAAGCGTGTATGGGGGGAAGCTGGTGGGGACTCACGGCCCATTATGTACCCAACTTGTCCAGTCAACAAGTACCCACTAGGTTCTCCATACCACAAGTCATGTTAACGATTTGATCCAACGGCTGAGATTTATAAGCTTTTCAGATGATGGGTTTATCATTTTTTAATCCAACGGTGGAGACGCTCTGGTGTTCAGAGAGTGATGTCATTCCTTTTTACAAGAAACTGTCGTTATCTTGTTCTTTTTATTCAGAGTGGTTGTTTGTAGAGGTACAAAACCAAATGAAATAAAAAGAGGTACAAATCAAAGCATTGCATGTCAGGTTTGCTTTAGACCCAACAACTCTCTATCAGTCGAACCACTGTGACAATAGGAGGTAAATGTATAGTATATACATACTATTTGTCTTGATAGACTTTGCTTATCCACAACATTGTAAATCACTTGTATACACTGAACAATATGATATAGCTTGAAGTAGAAAACAGTTACATCTCATGGCGAATGTAACAATATGATAGACATTGCAAATCACTTGTCACATTTTCAGGAGCTGCTTCAGAACTCTCTAACAACAAACCTTCTGAAACAACCCGAGGCTTTGTTTAACCACTTTCTCTCTGCCACATCACACGCTAACCCTACCACATCAGTAGTAAGATAATTGATATCTATTATCTTGATCTAAAACTCGGTTAGAATGAGGGACAATTTATGTCTGTTAAATCAAATAACGAGCAGTTTGGTTCTTATTATCCGTATTCAAACATACATAATATGCATGATAGTGATATATTTATAATGATATGGCCTTCAAATGATGCAAGATGTTTTATCTGAAAGAAAGACTAATATTCTCATCTAAAATGGTTTGATACTGTCATACTATATACTATTGCAAACGGTTCCTTGATAAGAACACTCCAATCTTATTGATAGCAAACCACGAACACAAACCCAAGCGTATAAGCTTCAAGACCACCACTCTTGAATCTCTACACCCAGAGAATCAAGCCACTAGCATTCACCCCAAATGCATAACCTCCCTAACTAACTGACGAGTTCCTTTTACAGCCGACTCAATCTGTTCTTATTGGCTAGACTCAAGTCACTCAACCAACTTGCCAGCTCATCATCGATTCTTCACTCCCTCTTCTATACTCTGCTTCTTCTTTCTTGATATGTAAACTCTCATGTGCAAATCATTTCTTTAAACAAATGTTGTGAACAATGAGTACACATGATGATTGAAAAACTTTTCTTGGGATCATGAGACAAAAATGGTGGTTAGGAAATAGCAACAACGCTCAAAGATTCAGCTAGCGGTAATCTCTTAGATTTGCGTATCATCCTCCGGCAAATCGGACACGCCTTATTTTCTTCCGACATAATCCTCAGAGCACATCCCTTACAAGTGGCAGAGTGACCGCACGGTACGAAGAAACAGTTTCTCCGTTCCTCGAAACATATTACACACAATGTCGAGTAGTCCACATCCTCAGCGGAGCTAAACGATGCCGTTGCAAAATCTCCGTTCCCCGTTACCGGCTCGCAGACCAACGGCGTCCAGATGGTGAGTACTTCTTGTCCTGCTACTAATGGTAAACTCTCCATGTCATCATCTTCCGTGTCACAATCGTTCAGAGATTTCAATATCAAAAATATAAGGAACATTATAGTCCCTAAGAACACAATAACAAAAAAAAAAACAAATGAGCTTTACATCGAATATGATAGTGTATATATATTTCCATTGAATATATATGATATCATATACATGTTATATATTTACGAGAGAGTAACTGTACCCAAAAATGTTATATAAACCACCAATCTAGCGGTGACGGATAGCGCCATATACCATCCACCGAACTCATCCTTCAAAATACCGGAGTACATATATCTTGAGATGGATGTATCGAAATTTTCAAGACAAAAAATGATCCACTGAAGATATAATGATTTGTTCTCATATGAAGTTATGTTGGATCTCTTCTTCT
Organism: Brassica nigra; assembly: GCA_016432835.1. Lineage (NCBI taxonomy): Eukaryota > Viridiplantae > Streptophyta > Magnoliopsida > Brassicales > Brassicaceae > Brassica > Brassica nigra. The sequence goes on along the minus strand of CM028247.1, from coordinate 4,009,808 downwards.
TGTTTATTTCAGAGCATTAAACAAGTGACTTAATGTTGATTCCAAGCTTGTTGTATTCTGACAGTATTTATAGATTGTGTGAAACGAACCCGTCGTGCAATGCATTTTTCTTACTTTGATCAGGAAAAGAGGAAGAATACATGTTGGTGAGACACACAAAAAAAAAAAAAAAATCCCTGAAAATGATTCAAAAACAAAACTGTTTTCTTCCGAGCAAAGGATTCTTTTGTAAAATAGTTGATACACATCTCCATTTTTAGAGCTTTATTTCAACTATATTTTATTTAGAACGGAAAATAAAATTATAAATTAATCCATTTTTTTATTGAATGCATATATAGAGTAGAGTTTCTGAACATTTTATCTTGGAATTAAAAAAAAATATGGTTAGAGATGTTCTAAATCCCTATATCCCCAGACATGCATGTATTTTGTGGCACACTCAGTAGATCAATGGGAATGTAGATAATGTTCTTTTTGAATACATAAATAAATTGTTTGAGGGTGATAAAAAATAATAATAATTGTTTGAGGGCAAGAAGAAGAATAGTTAATGTGTTTTTTGCTGGTTATAATATTAAACCTGTTTTTTAACATTGTTCATATGGCATGTTATAGGCCAGCGGCAACATGTTGAAGGCGTCGGCACCATCTGTCGTGGACCTGTGGTTAGGTTATAAAAATGAAAATATTAGTCTACTAACTGAATATCATTCATTGCAAACATTTTCTTACAGCTAAACGTATTCGAATTCGTTCGCAAAACTAATTTCTGTGTTTATATCCATAGCCAGACTGTTAGGAATAGTTAATTCTGCATTAGTAGTGGTTGGTCAGAACATTTATTCTTCGGTTGGATTTTAGTATAATTAAGTAGATATGAAATCAATTGTGATTTGACTTTTTAGATAGACTTGTCGTGAAGATAACTTGGGTAATGGCTGTGACTTGTGAACATCAAATGGTGTAGATTTATGTGAGGTTTCAACCTCCAGAAAGTCAATACAAATTTGTAAAAGGAAAGAACATAAAACAAACTGTTAATTCTGTTCATGGTCTCTAACCGCTACGGAAAAAAGACTCTTGTCCCTCAACTTTCATATTCAAGATTCGCAATTTATAAACGATCTTTTGTTCTTCGTTTTACATGAAATTTATAAACAGAATCGAATAAATTGTATAATCGAACTAAACGTCACGTTTTATAAGATTTGTAAACTTTAATATAAAGATTATTCGTTTATAAAACGACAACAAACAGCTAAAACAGACAATCAGACAAACGGCTCTGTAACTAAACTACTTCTTCCTCTCTTTGCTTTTGTCCGCTTTGTCAAGAAATGAGTTGGTGGTGGGCTGGTGCCATTGGAGCTGCCAAGGTACATTACTCCGATCTCCATCTTCTCCTTCATACTCAACTCATTTTTACAAAAAAAATCTCATCTCTCTGCAGAAAAAAATAGACGACAACTATGAGCCAACGCAAAACTACCAAAGCGTCGCACTCATCATCGGCGTCACCGGAATCATCGGAAACAGCCTCGCCGAGATTCTCCCTCTCTCAGATACACCCGGCGGTCCATGGAAAGTCTACGGCGTCGCTCCAACTCCTCGTCCTCCTAGCTGGAGAGCCGATCATCACATCGCTTACATCCAATGCGACGTCTCCAACGCCGAAGAAGCTCGCTCAAAGCTTTCTCCTTTAACAGACGTCACAGACGTCTTCTACGTCACGTCTGAGAGCGAGGCTAACGGCTCCATGCTACGTAACGTCCTCCGCGCGGTTATCCCGAACGCGAAGAATCTCCGACACGTTTGTCTCCAGACAGGGACTAAGCACTACATCGATCATCACGATCCTCCTTACACGGAGGATATGCCGAGGTCGAAGATCAAGAATAACTTCTATTATTACACTCTGGAGGATGTTCTGTTTGAAGAGATCAAGAAGAAACAGAGTACTAGTACCGTGACTTGGTCTGTGCATAGACCGAACACCATCTTCGGTTTCTCTCCTTACAGTTTGACCAACGTTGTGGGGACTCTCTGCGTCTACGCAGCCATCTGCAAGCAAGAAGGGTCTCCGTTGCTTTTCCCCGGGAGAAAGGAGGCGTGGGAAGGATACACCGCAGCCTCGGACGCTGACTTGGTCGCCGAGCAGCAGATTTGGGCTGCGGTTGATCCGTACGCCAAGAACGAGGCGTTTAACTGCAGCAACGGCGATGTATTCAAGTGGAAACATCTGTGGAAGGTTCTCTCTGAGAAGTTTGGCATCGAGGAGTATGGGTTTGAGGAAGGGAAGAACGTTGGGTTGGTGAAGATGATGAAAGGGAAGGAGAGAGTGTGGGAAGAGGTGGTGAAGAAGAATCGGTTGCAGGAGAAGAAGCTTGAGGATGTTGGTGTGTGGTGGTTTGCGGATGATGTACTTGGTGCTGAAGGGATGATTGATAGTATGAACAAGAGTAAAGAACATGGGTTCCTTGGTTTCAGGAACTCCAAGAACTCTTTTATCTCTTGGATTGATAAGTACAAGGCTTTCAAGATCGTGCCTTGATTCATTTTCTATACATTGTCACAGTGTACTTGGATGTTTCTCTTGTTTCTTCTCCGTTTTATGTTTTGTTTCTTTGTTGTCTGCAGAAGAAAATACAAAATAAAAGCGGATTTGTCTTTTGTCTTTTGGTTTTTACTATTTTTGGATAGTTTTCGCTTATATACAAATTACAAGGTGTGGTCCAAATATATTGGACAATGCTGGAATAGCTTTAAGGGAAATGGAAACACCAGATTCTTTGTCTTGTAATTAGAGTGTATTGCTCTCGCTGGTGATTGCTTTAAAGGCTCATAACAAACTAAGATGGTTAGAGAGAGTACATAAACAACGCTGTCTGTGACAAGCTCTCTCTTACAAGTTGAAAGTAAGAAAACTTGCGTGCTTATGGTTTGAATGCAATCAGTTTTAGGCTTTAGCTTGCTGTTACGTAGAATAAAACCAAAGGCAAACTATTAGGAGGAATATAAGTTTCATTGCTTGATTCATAGGTCTTAGCACTATCTACACACCATAAATCAACCAATTCACACACACGCATAAAATGTATTTATTTGCTGCAACTCCTCCAACCCATAAAAGACCAAATGAAAAGTCTAAACTATTGGGTGAGGATAACTAATTATGCAGAACACTAGACAAATCAAGTTGCAGCAAATGGTCTAGTTACTGCATTTATGTCTGTGAGAAGCATATTTTTTATGCAAAAGAAGAGATTTGCTTCTTTTTTTTTCTGGCGCAAAGATCCTTCTTCAAGCCTTGCCTGCTTAAACACCGGATTCACCTTTCCTCTGGTTTACCATTTTTGCTGAATGCAACACCAGTTGTGCCTAAGGTGCTCGGATCTTCTAGTGATCCTGAATTAGGAGGCAAGACAACAGAGGTATCTGTTTCTGGCATCTTCCCTAACTGTAGACAGAGAGAAAAGAGAGAATAAGTCAAAGTTTCTAAGACTTTTAAAGCCATCCAAATGAATTTTAAACCCTCAGAATCTAACAACTCACAGTATTCAGCAAACCAGGAATCTCATTTGAAACAAGTGCAAGATACTTCTCCATTGCCTCCTCTTGACTCATGTTTCCAAATTTTTGCCAGGCGTTCCTATTCCAAGGTAAGTATTGTTTGTCACTTGCACATAGCAGTTGTTGAACATGCTATGAAAGTAACCAAGCTACATAACTTGCTGATTCTTTCCTAACAAGATGATGGGGCACCATATAAAGCTTTGTCCCTCCTAGTTTTCTAGTGTATGAAGAGTCTCCTTCTATATCAGAAATATGAACTATAAAACTCTAGAGTATGAAAATGTATTCCTAAACTAACAAACTTCAGTCTTACACTCACATAGCTATGCTTTCAAGACGTTAACACTGGAAGTATCAATCACCAAGAAAACAAGAAGCAGAGGAAAAAAGAAAAAGAAAACATGGGAAAGTATGGTACCATTTGGCACGAGCAGAGACCATGATAGCCATAGGCTGTGTCTCTCGGCATGACCCTTCAGTGGCGATCTTGTACAGGCCGTACAACTCCATCTTAGCCTCGTCGCCAATCTCTTCTGCTTTCCCGGATTCTACCAAAAGATTTGAAGTAGTCGCAAAGGTTTTCTCAAGTTCACTCCTCTCTATTCCCTCCCAATCATCATCTTCTTCTTCTTCAATGCTCAACTCCTCTTTCTCTTCATTCTCTCCTTGAGTATTCAACTCCATGTTACGCTCACTCTCCTCCACTGTATTACTTTCTTCAACACTAACCTCCACAGATTCTGTGACATCGACTTCTCCACTTGTTACGTCTTCTGCACTTCTCACCTCTTGTCCTAGAATCATAATCTCCTCTGCTATCATGTTTTTCAGCGAGACAGAAGAAGTGGACTCAGCTTCTTCCTCCGCCGTCCGAATAATAAACTCCTCTGCTATCATGTTTTCCGGCGAGGCAGAAGAAGTGGACTCAGCTTCGTCCGCGGTCCGAACAATAAACTCCTCGCCTTCCTCACTGACCGAGACTCTCTGCTCGTCTTCTCCAGGAACTATCATCTCCTCTGCTATCACATTTTCCGGCGAGACAGAAGCCAAGAACTCATCAGATGGAACCACAAAGTCTTCGCCTTTAGCCGCTTCATCAACAACTCGATCAGCTTCCCTCACAAACCGTTCCACATTCTCATCAACAACTCCAAGTCTCCTCTCGCTCTGTACCACCGTAGCATCCATCTTCAAACCAAAACGAAGCTCCTCCTCCACCGCAACAAAACCATCACCGACACCGATCTCAATTTCCTCAGCCTGATCGTTTACTCCTCCACCGCTGTTACCGGCCATAGACGCAGATACGAGCTTTGCCACAAGAAAAGAAAACAGAACCGCCACAACCGCCGTGAGAAGCATCTCCAGGAAAAACTCCATGATCGATGACGCAAAGACTAGCAGGAAAAGAAGAGAGTAAAGCAGAGATATACTTAGGATCTATGATCGAAGTAAAGAATATTTGAAAGAGAAGAAGAAAGCATATTCCTGGAGACTTTCGGCTTTTGTTGCGACATAGCGGGTCCGACAGTAACAGGACTTCTCAACACCTAACTGCTGTCGATGCTGACCTGGCTGTTACGGTCGACGCTTATCCTCTTCATCCAAGTGGCTCTTTATGCAGCGCGCCGCTTTTTTTTGTTCTCGTCTCCCTACTGGATCTTTTTCTTTGGGCTCTATGAAATACCCATTGGGCCTCTGAATAAGCCCATTACTCGATAGAGGCAAAGAAACCCATTGTTTTAGACCTCCTCACTCTTATTTGATGACCAAAAAAATAGTCCTCACTCTTATTTTGTTCTTGTCTTGTTTATCTTTCTAGAGAAAGAATATGTAGGAGGTAGATTTCACCCTACACCAATCCGATATGGAATCCGATACATTGAACGATCCACGAGTCGAAAAAGTAGAAGTTGCGGAAGCGTTATAGTCTGAACAAAAGATAAGCATTAACGTAGAAAGATGGAATCCGATAAAATTGTACGATCCACGAGTCAAAAAGATAGAAATCACGGAAGCGTTATAAGAAAAAAAACAATAAAAAAATTAAAAGAGAGAATCTGAAAATTACACCATCCACGAGTCAAAAAGATAGAAATCACGGAAGCGTTATAAGGAAAAAATAAAAAAAAAATTAAAAGAGAGAATCTGAAAATTACACCATCCACGAGTCAAAAAAATACAAAGTGTAGAAACGTTACGATTTGAACGAAAAGTAATCATAAAAAGTAGAAACAAAACTCAAAACAATCTAGAAATTAAGATAAATAGATAGCATTCTTGTATCTAATCACTCAGAAAAATATTTTATGATTTTTCTAAAGTTTATTCGTTTTTCTAAATGTTTTAAGTATTTTCAATGAATTTAAACCCTAATTTTCTACCTTTATTTCCATGTCTAATTTGGTATGTTTAACATCTTAGTCCAAATTAGATAGTAGTATTAATTTATAATATACTATTAGCTGATGAAATAATTAGAAAAGCATCTACTTCACTATTAGCCTATTAGTATTAACCGGTGGTCTGACCGAATATCACCAGAATAATATGATATCTGAGTACAAAAACATGTCAAGAAAAAAAGTTTGTCAATCGGTTTATTATATACGAGTAGTATATTTCATTTTTAAAATTTGCATCGAATATCTAGATTTTTCGAATAGAATTTTTAAAAACCGAACGAATATATTTTATTTTGAGCTCCACTGGTTCCAATTCCATTATCAAAATCATTGACGTTGAGAGTGTCAAAACGCTTGACAAAATGAAGACACGTGTAGCCCTATGATTTGTAGTCTACTTGACTGATGCACTATCTTCAATCCCTTTAAAGAGAGAGAGAACCACATTTGAGTTGAGTTGACTCGCCCTTTCATTTCTTTTCTCCTTTTACTCCTCGGTGCTCTTCATCATCACCTTCCTTCTTTAACCAAACTCCAAAGAGAGAAGAAAAGAATATAGTTTTGACTTTTCGAGGGTCTATACTGGTGTGAGATATGACGGTGGAGCTAATGATGAGCAGCAGCTACGGTGCCGGTAGAGTCAAACGAGAAGAAGACGGTGGCTTCTCTGCGGGGAAGGAAGACACCGCCCTGAAAGAAGCTGCGTCCGAAGGGATACACGGCGTCGAAGAGTTTCTTAAACTGATCGATCAGAGTCAACAGACCGAGGAGAAACAGAGTGAGATAACGGCGGTGACTGACGTCACCGTTAACAGTTTCAAGAAGGTGATCTCTCTGCTCGGCAGATCTAGAATCGGACACGCTAGGTTCAGACGAGCTCCCGTGACGGCTCCTCCTAAGACAGAAGAGGAACGAGGAGGAGCTGTGAAGACGGAGGAGGAGAAGCCAAGAACAACAACACCCACCGTCGTGCTGAACGGACAGAAAACAGAGAAGTACGGTGGATCTGCGTTTAGAGTTTACTGTCCGACACCGATCCATCGACGTCCTCCTCTGTCACACAACAACCACACTCAGACAAAGAACGGTGGTTCGTCTTCTTCGGCTCCGTTACCCCCTAACGGAAAACCACATCAAGAACCACCTCCTTTAACTATACACTTCGCGCCGTCCCCACCGGTCTCTGCGACGAACTCGTTCATGTCTTCTCATCGTAGATGTGAAACCGAGAGTAACCAGATGTCGTCAGGATTCGAGTTCACTAACCCATCGTCTCAGTTCTCGGGTTCGAGGGGCAAGCCTCCTTTATCATCGGCTTCGGTGAAGAGAAAGTGTAGTTCAAACCCCTCGGGCCGTTGCCATTGTACCAAGAAAAGGTTACGTAGATTCTAAACTGATCTTTATATATATTTAGATCTAAATCTAGAGAGGATTTGAACATTTACTTTATTTATTAATGGTGAAAACATTAATATTTGTTTTATTAATGGTAAATAATAACACAGGAAATCTAAAGTGAAAAGAGTGATTAGAGTTCCTGCGGTGAGCAGCAAGATGGCTGATATTCCATCAGATGAGTTTTCATGGAGAAAATATGGTCAAAAACCCATCAAAGGGTCTCCTCATCCTCGGTTTGTTTTTAATTTTATTGTTCATTTTTTTATAGATCTACGTTGTTCTACCGCTGGTGTCTAGGCGTTAAAAATCTACTAGATTATAAATTCTTCAAAAACGTGATGATTACTTTCTAAACCAAATTAAAATATTATACTATTAATTATATATAAAAGTTATTATATATAATTATAATAATTAACATAAATTTTACTATTTATAGATTATGACATTTAATATATCAAACTGTATATTTAATATATTATTATAATTTTAAGTAACCATTTAGATTTCTGATTAAATCATGTTTTAAACCGTAGATGTTGAGTTTCAGACTTTTTATAGTCACCAAAGGAATAAAAAAGAAACAATCTTTGGGCAACTTGTGTATTGTCAAATATTACCTGATAATAAAACTAAGATTATTATTTATTTTTCTATATTGGTTGTACCAAACGTGTCGTCTAGTACTAGTGGGTTCACGCTCTTTTTGACTTGTTGTTTGTTTTCTACAATTTTAAAAATGTAGAAAAATACAAAGCCGAGTTGACTCACGTTGTTATGTTTAAACTAAACTCGATCTGGACTCGGTTTTATCCAGGGGCTATTACAAGTGCAGCAGCATGAGAGGTTGTCCGGCGCGTAAGCACGTGGAGCGTGCACCCGACGACGCGATGATGCTTATCGTGACGTACGAAGGAGACCACAACCATGCTATGGTGCTCGAGGCGCATCATGACAAAACTCTTTAAAATCGGTCGTTGCCGGCGTTCAATCTGAACCGTCAGATCTGAGTTTGAAGTGAACCCAACTGTTGTTGTGTCTGTCTGTGCAAAATCTAGATTAGTCAACGACAGAGTGGGCCCTAGACTGTACTTTTTTTATATTCGTGCTTTTTGCTTTATTTTGCTTTTTAATTATGGAGAAAATAGAGGGCAAAGATAGAGACGAGAGAAGAACGTTGTGGATCTTGACTCTTGATGGAACTCTCGAATCATGTGAATGTCCTTTTCTGTTTATTTAATTTTTAGGATAATGTCACTATATATAAATTTACCTTGTTTATCCGCAGAAAGTACAACCAACGTTAGTAGATTTAGAAATAACGTTTTATTTAAGGGGGTTAGTCAAAAGATGGGTTCATGCGAGTGTCAAACAGATAGACACAATCTAGTGATGAGAGCTCTAAAAGTAGCATATAGCAGAACGATCTCTAGTGGAGATGTTATAACAAGTTAAGGGATAACATAGAGAGTGATGTGTGCTGATCTTATCGTACTTGGGGGTTTTCACATTCGGTCACTTCATTGACTTGGACGTTAAAAGCCTCGGGAGTCGTGGGTTGTATCTCCAACCTGCGAGACTGACTCGTGGAGTCGCCTTTGCTCCTTGTATCTTGCAACCACACTTCCAGTGTCGACTGTACTACATCGTCGAATATCCCTTTCTTGAATTTGCTACCCATCTTTGAAAAGATAAAAACAATAGATTCAAGATTTGTCAATTGGTTTATGTATTTATAGCTGCTATGCATCTGGTTATTATGACTTACCTGTGTAACAAGAGCGTATAGTGGTAACGTGCTGTAACTGCAAAGCACTTGGACTAACACTCTGTACAAACAAAGAGTCAATTACATCAAAACCAAGACATGAAACGTTTGAAAGTTTCTTTATTAACGTAGACTTAAAAGAGTACGTATTATATTACCCCATGACGAGCCGTGGAATAAGGAAGCCTAGTCTCTCCATGATACACGAACGTATTCCATATGTGAACTAACGATAATGCAATGGAGAAATCATAAACAAGATTGCGATTGTTTCAAAAAAAAAGTACCAAAAGAAAATGAAGTACCAAAATCCAGAAGAAGAAAGCGATCTCAAATGAATTCTGGAAGAGAATGAAGTGGATGATTTGGAGGACAATCTCTGGCTTATGGAACCAAAAGAGTTCATCAGAAGGTGTGATGACAGCTACTTCTGCACGGTTTCTCTTCTCGCAAACATCCACAGCTAAGGTACTTATTATATTCTCCAGTTTGGCACCTACCATTAGTAAGAGCTGCATTTTTTAGTGTTTCAAAACACTTTTAATCAGTAAGCATTAAAAAGATAAAATAGCGCAATTAAACTGGTTGATTACAAATAAAATGAACTTACGATCAAAGGCAAGAAAGACAACCAGAAGTAAGTATTCCATCCTCCTACATTCAGCAGCAGAAAGACCACGACAAATAGCCACAGATACCAGCTTTACAATACATGATAAATAAATACAAAATGGTGTCAGACAAAACTGATGAAGGCATTAAGTAGCTAATTGATTCTTTTTACCTTATGCTCACAACTTTCTTGAAGTCTATCTCCAGTGTTCTTAGCATGTACTTGTGAAAATTAAATGATGGGTTTGTGGGACAATGAGTCTGCAAAGGGTTTATTGTTACATTAAAGACTCGGTATAACTGAAATAACATGTTGAAAAAAAGAGATAGCAAAGTGATACCATGATGAACCCTTGTCGTAGAGCTATATATTCTGATTTGGTGACAGAACCATAAAACTGTTTGAAGAATGATCTCTGCACAAACAGAACACGTTGGCTAATCTCATCAGAAATCAAATGAGATTTTTCATTGGTAGATAATTTTGTTTTATGTGTAACACTTCTGTTGTGGCATTAGTATCCATTAACTCACCAGCCAGCTGATAACAACAGATCTTCTCCAGAATCCTCCAGCATGCATGGCGAAGAACTCGTGATTTGCGTTGAATAACTCGTGAAGGGCATGAGCGTGAGGATGAGCCTGAGCATGACCACGTTTTGCTGCGTCTGCAACATTTTAATACCTATTAACTTGGCGTTTAAAACACCAAAAAAAAATCACATCAATTGTTGAATCTTACCTTTTTGAGAAGGATGTTTCTTGAACCTATCCTCCCAGTGCTTCCATTGTTGTATCTACATGTAATTTCAAATCAAATGACATTATCAAAGCAAACAAAGACAGCTTCTAAAGAGAAAGTTCCAAGGCTGTTTTGGCTACCCTGGCTCCTCCAAGAACCATGGTTGAGGCACAGAAGATGACGTGGAAAACCGCTAGCACGAAGATGAAGATATGGAGTTGATGCAACGCTTCCACGGATACTAAAGGAACCTGCCCCTGAAAATCATAGAAGCAAGAGAAGGTTTAACAGAAGAATTCAGTGAAATAGGAGTTTTAAGGGAAATGAGATGGAAGAAAATGCCTTGGCAGCACAATGGTCTGGACTTGCTCCTGTGGAAAGTAGATGTCTTGCACTGATGCTAAGCGTATGAGATGATTCTGGAGCATGATGCGTCTCCAATGGCTTCTTACAAGGAAACATGTTGCTAACAAGACCTGGTGGGACACAGATATGCCTAATGGCGGCCTGAGTCACCGTTAACATTAAAGAGATAAACCCCAGGAGCATCAGCTCTGCATGAAGACATCAAATCTGGTCAGATCAAGTTTGAAAACGCAGAGGAAAACTGAAGGAAGAAACTAACCTTCTTTAAGTTTCTGCAAGGCTTCAAACAAGGCATCTTGTCGCCTACGCTTCAGACACTGGAACAAAGACAATGAAGAGTTGTTAAAAGAAGAGAGCTTATAGTCGGCAGTTTTTTAAAAGACAGGGTGATATACCTTTCCAAGATGATGAAGACCACGTTCGGCTAGAAGAGATAAGAGAACGATGATAAAACAGATAAACGCTACGACCCATGTGGGTGTATATTCAAGCGACCTCTCTTCTGCCATTTTACTCTTAAGATGGAGACAAACTCATATTGTTTATTATTTAAAGCAGAGAATAAGGAAATGGAAGAAGTTGAGGGCAAAGAATAGAGAGAAGGAGCAATGTGTAGGCTACCTTCAAACAGTAAAAAGCACGAAACCTTTCTTCTGTTTCACGTAACTACATACAAGTTTGGAAACAAACAAACCGAACCCGAATCGAAAACCAAATAGGTATCCGAATATCCAAAATTTGATAATTTACCTAAAAATATTAGTTATACTTAAGTTTAAAAATAACTTATTATCTAAAATATAATTTTTAACTGATTTTTTTTTCAAAAAACCAAATGTATAACCTGAATATTTTTCAGGTTTTCTAGTTTTAGGGTTTTCTGCACATTGTGATTGATTCATGTATGATCGCGTATCCATCTAGAATCTTGTTGGGTTTCTCTTTTCGTCGATTGAACAAATGGGTAAATCGATTTGAACAAAAAGTTTAAAACTTTTTAATGCTGTAACAAGTTGTTAGAATCTTTTAGTCTTTCTCTTGCTGCGATTCTCCATGTTTATGAAAGACAAACCTTATGCTTGAGTAACTCCATAACGAGTGGTTGATACTCCCAAGCTGTTAGGCTTGACTAACAAATAGTTTGCTTATGAGAAGGTGAATCATCTAGTTGCAGGTTTAAGTTGTTTAGTTATGCCGAAAGAGAGGAACACCGCTATGTGTCTCATGAAAGGTTTAAAGGATTGACTTTGTATTGTGAGTCAAAGCCGTGCTTTGAAACCAAGTGAGAAACAAGTTAAAGAATGGGAAGAAGCTCGATGTCATGTCTGTTTATGGAAGAGTAACTTCATTTTTACTCTACTATGAATTCTGATTATATAAAGTTTGTTTCTTCAAAATTGATAATTAACATGATTATGATATGTGTCAATAAAATTTAAGATTATGACATGTGTCAAAAATATGACACAAATCTCTTTCGTTTAGGATTTAAACGAGATTTAGAAGAAGAAAAATTATTATTACAAAAAAGAATATTTTTACAGTTTTTTTAAGGATTTTAGAAAAAAAATTACTATTACATAAGTTTTTACAATTAGAAAAAAAAATTATTATATAAAGTTTGGTTTTTCAAAACTACTAATTAGATTGATAGTGCCATGTGTCAATAAATAATTTAAAATTATGACATGTATCAAATGTAAGATACAAATCTCTTTGTTTAGGATTTCAAAGAAATTTAGAAAAGAAAAATTATTATTACCAAAAATATTACTTTACGGTTCTTTTTAAAGATTTTAGAACACATACACACATCTTTACATTTAAAGAAGAGCAAATGAAAATGGGTCATTAAAGCTTCATGAATTAAGTTATCAGAATCACCATTCCAGTAGAATAGAGCATAAGTTTTGATTAGAATAGAAAGCATCATGAAAGTAATAGAATAATCTCTTATAAAATATATCAATATTTCTAAGATCATCCCTTACAAAGATATCAACATGTCTATGATAAGTTTAATCCAAACAGTAAAATATATCTTTAAACATTGCCTCCATAATATACACATATATGTACATACAAAAAGAAAAATTGGAAGTGAGACCCCACTAAATGGGGACTCCATTCAAATTTTCAGATAGATATGTACAAATCCTGCTCTGTCTCTTGATATAGTAATCCAACAAAAATTAGAGGGATCAGTAAGCAAGGTATTAAGACTGTTGGGATAGCCGATGGCAGCTTGAAGATCCTCAACAGTACTCAACTGCAAAAGAAATAAATTATCAGCAAATCAATATTTTATAATAATTCATCAACAAATATTTTATTTCTAAAATTACCTGAGAAACTAGATTTTGAAGAATAAGAATTGCATCATCAATGAAATTTTGTAATGCACTTGTTGACTCGACTTTGATAGTATCAAAATGGACCATTTTGAGATCTAAAATATAATAAAAGGAAAGAGAATACTAAAGTGAACATAATATCAAGATACTACTATCATCCAATTCAAATGTACATAACGAAATTATTATCCTTCTTAAAATTTTCAAACATGATCAGTGAACCAAAAGAGATTGAGATATTCTGCATCAAATATAACTTTTTCGAAAAAGTATTCTCTCCTAAAAACAAAATAGAAAACATAAATATTATTTTTACGATGGATTCAGAAGACACAAATACTGAGAATATTTTTCAGTTTTGTAGATTGGCTTTCATATGTGGAAAAATAACAAACTTAGATAGAGTAACTGCTATCATAAGTCTATGTTTTAGAAGCATATTAGGTAATTTTGTGGAACAATGCAATATTATAATAGAGATTAACAATTTAATCCAGTGTATATATATTATAGAGAGACTAAAATAACATATATCAGGTTTTTCAAGAAACATTAGCCCAAAAAAGAAAATATCAAACAATCTTTTGTCTTGATGGTGAAAATGTCATTGAAATTCTCAGATTATCTCGTTTCCATTCTTCCTTGAATTGATGTTGATGGTTGTACAAAGTAAACATATCAAAAACATAAGAGAGTTATACAATATCGATATTTTCTCTATTTTACCTATGTTTTTAATATTTTTGAAATTTTAATTATGTATATTGTCATAACCAAATTACTGTTTCAACATAAGTTTTTTCACTTTATTGAATCAAAGCTATAGTTACCTAAACCGAAATCAAACCATCCTACAAATGAGATAAAAAGCTTCATGAATATGGTTCGTTGAGAATACATTATATTTATTATGTATGATGTTGTCAGCACTCTCATTTGCATCTCCATCACCAAAAGTATGTTTGTGATTAATCATGCGGAAGATCACATAACACAAAGTAAATAATCAACAACACTAGTGCATGACAATTAGCTCTACAGCTTGCCAATCTCAACTGTCATCTATAATTTTTTGGTCATTTTAGAAAAAGGTTTAAAATGTATTATGAATTTATCTAAAGGATGGTTAACCAGTTCAAACAATTAAAGGAACAAATTTGTAGCAAAATGATTGAATGATAACTCGTTTGATGAGACTCGAAAATTTTGGCAATCAAAATTGTGTTTCTAGCTACTATTTGCTTGAGATGTGACTACAACTTCCTGTGAACTACGCTTTTATGTATTTATTCTATTTTTTGAAGTAAATTCATTTATGTGTAAAAGTAAAACCTGCACATATGTAATTCGGTTCTGTTTCAGATTTCATGAAAATAAAAAATCAGCCCGAACCCAACTAAACCCGAAAGGATCCGACCAAAAAAGTTACAGGTTCCTAAATTGGTCTAAAACATCTCAACCCAAATAACCGGATCCAACTTAAACCATAAACCAGAATGCCCAGGACTCATATGTACCAGACACATTCTCAGACAACAACTTTATGCAATAAGCCAAACTGTTTTTTTTTTTTTTTATCATTTGAAACTACATTATTCACTTGTGTCTTAATCAGGGAAAACTAGATAACTTATTACACTCAAAAGGTTTTTAGTTTTCTTTTCAAGGTGTCCAAGGAGCTGGAGGAGGCGGTGTGGCAGGTGTCAAAGGAGGTACGGCAGAGAACATAGTGTTCTTGTCAATAGCTCCAAGCGTTTTCTCTCCCGATAAAGCCACCAGAGCTGCGACCAGACCAGCATTGCCTGCAAGAGTCGGCTCTGTGTAGTTGTAGTTAGTACGAAGGTCATGGAACCCGTCATGCTTGTCAGGTCCAGCAACCATTGCTCCTACGATGGTGTTTGGATTATTCTTTTTAGTGTCTCTCCATTTCCATCCTCCTTTGCAGCTTTCTTTCTTCACACTCTTCGGTATTGAAGCTCCTCTGTGATGTACGTGTTTCGGGTACCGATGTCCAAAACCTACAACATAACTCATTTTCCGAGGGTTTTTACCGAGTATGTAATCAATCTGACAAAAAAAACACACATAGTTTGATCAGATAAGGTCATTTAGTTGCTTCATTTATGCTATATAGGACGCATAATATATACCTGAGATCTTGCAAAGTCACGTAGGACATCAGTAGAGTAGAAGTGAGGACCACAGTACCATCCAGGAGTATCAGAAGCATCTAGATAGTCACTGTATAGTGCAGCTAAGAAAGCTGCATTTGCAGCGTATTGAAGAGGCTGTGGATCTCCATGGTTCAACATGATCAAACCTCCTGTAGAGATGAAAGCAACGTTATTATATAGATCTTCACAACAGGTCCACAAAAACGTCTAGATAATTCTCAACTCACCCTTGGTTCTTTTAAACTTTTTGAAGTAAGGTAAGTATGAGCACATGACTACTCCTGTTTGGTTATGAAAGGTGCTTAAGATGTCTTCATATGGATATCCAGGGCTTAGGAACAGCCTCAACCGGGTCAACAGCAACTTGAAAAATCACATAAGAGACAGAAACCAAGCAGATAACGTTGTTGTAAGAGTCAGCTAAAATAACATTACTAGAGAACTAACCTGAGCTCCGGGAAGCTTGTTGTCCCAGCTAGGAACACCATAATAAGGGCCACCCCAGAAGGCACCAGCACGCCTCGCCATATCATGATTGGTAACATGATCAAGATAGGTTATGTTTCCAGTGGCATAGTACAACCAAGCACCACCCCATAGAAGCTCATCCCAAAACAGGCTGGACTTATAAAACTCGTTATCTGGTCTATTATAACTATCTTTAACAGCGTTTGCATACTTATAAAGCGTTTTAGCACCGTGAACAAGTTTCTTAGAGTAGTCTCTATTGTCTTTGAATACAATGGATGCAGAGGCCAAAGCAGCTGCCATCTCTGCAGCAAGATCCGAGCACCTAGAGTAACAAGGATGCACATGCCTTGCATAATCAATGTCCTCAGGACGCATCCAGCAGTAATGGTCATTATGCACCACACTTCCTCCACGGGTGTTCCCAGATCCAACCTGTGAAAAATATACAAACGTTTCATAAAATGTTTAGTATATCCCCAGTGGCTTTCAAAACATGTTTTTATCTTTTACCTGTGCCACCATCACTGTGATTTTATCAGCACTACTGTTGAAGGTCTTGAGAAAATAGTCAGTTCCCCATTTGATGAGTTCTTTAACATGGTCAAGCTCTCCTGCAGCTTGGTACTTAGCACTGTATTCAATCACACTCCAGCTCAACATGGTCATTGCGTAAGACATTGGGAAGTTGAACTTGATTGCATCTCCAGCATCGTAATAGCCTCCTGTGAGGTCTAGGTGGAGGTAATCTTCTACGGCCTTCCCATCTCGCATACAAGAATCCCCTCTCCATGACACGTTATTGTGCTTTGGAAGTTTCCCAGCTGCAAGGAACACGACGCGACATAACATAGATACATATCACTTCGAGGGTTTATGTAATAACAAAATGTTAACAAATTTCAAGCTTACATTTCTGAGCGTTGAAGAACAAGAGTGTCTTGTTGAGAGCGAGAGTGTAGTTGTCAAGTTGAGGTTTCTCATGTCTGTGGTGTGGCACGTGTCTGACGATGACAGTTATGGATCCAGCGAGAAAGGTGGTAACAAGAACGGTTCCAAGAGTCCACAGAAAGATCTTGCGGCTGACTAGTATACATCCGAGATCAACGTATTTCTTCTTCTTCCTCATGGGAGGTCCGAGTAGCCAGCTCTGCTGCGTTGCGTCTAGTGGTCGAGGAAGAGTCGAACGGTCGAGTTCTTGTAGGTTACGGCTGCGATCGTCGTCGGTGATGGAGTCTGCCGCATTGATCTCTAAGGGACCACCCCATGGGTCTCGTCCGTACATTGTGATGGGGTCTTGTCTCCGTGCACGATCAGATCTAAATGAATTCTTGTTTTGTTTGTTTGAGAGTGGAGAAGACGAAGGGGTTTGATAAGTGAGGCTTTAGGGTATGAGTGATGTGGAAAGTGATAGTGAAGCGAAGATGATGTCAGCTTTAATGTACTTTGAGTTTAATGATACTCTCCCACGTGTGATTCATCGTATCTACATGCTTTAAAACATTATGAAAAAGTACGCATAGTGTTTTTTCATTGTATGAATTTTTCACTTGTTTTTGTTATAATGATATTTTTTATTTATTGCCAAACAGAACAAACAATGTTACATGCAATATATAATCTGAAATTGATATGTATTTGTTTCTAACCAAACTCAATAATAATATAAGTTTAAAAAATTCTAAACTAATCAAAAGGTATTTATACATCTTTCGTTTACAAATATCTACCACCTTAAAAAGTAATGCTGAAAATAGATTCAATCTCTTACATTTAGATACAACATAATTATTATCCGAGATCCGGATTCGATCCGAGATCCGATCAGGATCCGCTCCGAAAATCTGGATATCTGGAGAGACCGAATCCGGATCCGGATAGTAAAATGTTGGATCCGTCAAAACCAAATCTGGATTCGGATATCTAAAGTTTTTAGTCCGGATATTCGGATCCGTGATTTTTATTAATAACTATTTTAAAATAGTAATATCTATATATAAAACTAATTTTATTTATCATAATTTCATTTTATAATAGTATATATAAAATTTGTAATAGCATATATACAAATAATTAAAACATTGTATACATTTTATTTTTAAATTTTGTTAATATTTTATATATTTTAATATTATTTTTTTTATTTATTTTAAAGTTCCAAATCCGGATATCCGTCGGATATTACAATTTTTAGAAGGATATCCGACACCCGGATATCCGAGAACCCGGATCCGGATAAGGATAGTAAAATCATGGATCTGCCGGATAAAGATCCGGATCCGGATACCTCAAAATTCTCCGGATACCCGATCTGTCCCACTCCTAACAACATCACATCTAAATTTTCTAAAGTATATATTTATACGCATCTACCTAGTTTAAATTTAAACAAGCATTGGGTCAAACAAGCAAAAGGAAACATGATAGACTAGAAAGGAAGATAAGAGCGAGCTTCACTCTAGTAAAACACAATTTCAACGTCTAGTAAAACGTAATGGTCTTGGGAGAAAACCCTTCCGGGGTGCTTTCCTCATACGTTTGGTCTTGGGAGGATATCCTACCTAAAACATGTATATATGAAATTAAACATTGAGTATATGGACAGTTTCCTCTGTTGAGAATCAATATATCATCATTAAGAAAAAAAAACTTGCCTCATCACGGTACTTGGATATTTTAAATTCCCTTTGCCCGCGAGGAAAAGAGTGAGAATGCGAAAGCATATATCCTGTGCTCCTGTTTGACAGCGAGTAGAAAGAGTTAAACAGGTTGTTGCTCAAATGGTTAGACAATCTATTTATTGATACAGTGGGAGAGGGGAGAGTAATCCTCTCAGAGGATGTGTACTTCCTTGTATGTTCTTTACTTGTGAGAGATGCTTATTGAAAGCATTCAGGCGTTTGCAATCACATAAACACAATTTGCAACAAAACATTCCGGTAGATGCGACAACCCTTTCACTTTCACAGCACTTGTGAAGAACGTATCTTCTTGTCTCTGAAACTGGGAGAGGAAAAAAAGCTCAGCGTAATAACTAGTTTGGTGGTAATGTAGTGGAATATGAGAGAACAAACACCTGCAAGTAAGCTTTCCCAGAGCCATTCTGCAGAAGTAACCAGGAGTGGCATTTCAAAAGGCCTAACTGAATAGGCCAAAAAACAGTTGTAGTTACTCTTTTGTAGTTTCCGGCAAATAAGTTTTGAACGAGCCTTGCCGGAAGCCACTTCATCCGATATGATAATAATTGAAGCCGGAGCAGGATTATGTCTTGTCCATCGCTCAAAATCTGTAATCATGCGACTGTAATGGACCCTTGTTTCAACAAAAGGAAATAATAGTTTCAGTTGATTTTTTTTTTTATAAAAAAACTCTAGTAATTAAATACTCCTAACAGAGAAATGGGACTAACACTCTAACAGGGAAGGGTATGCGCAAAATCGACTCCAGAGGAAGAGAGCGCTAGAATGTGGTGAACAGGGGTTTGTTTTTGGTCGGCAAAGGCAGTGATGGAGACAGGACCAGAGTAGTGGAGCATTCAGGGACAATGAGGAGAGGTCACTATGTTGAACGGAAGAAGATATGTAATAGTTTTTGTTTCTATCTTCTTGACTAAAGTTTTTATCACTGAGATTCCTTTTAACATGTAAATTGAGTTATCAGTTACACTAGGTCGTTTTCTAGCACGCGCGGATAATATTTGATAAAAAAATTATATCTTTTATACAATAAAACAGAAGTCAGTTGATGATTATATGTTTGACACGTGTCTTTTACCATTTTTATTTGCAAATTATTAGTTTTCGGAAATTATATTAGTTGCTCAAAAAATATTGATGACAAATGAACCGTTAAGCAGTTACATACCCACTAATCAGACCATTTACCACTTTCACGATCTTCATTATTATTTTCTTGGTTTTTCCAATCATATATCTTCCCCAAAATAATCACTAAAGAAACATTCCATGGATAACAAAACAAAACGTGAAGCCAGAGGAACTGAAATTTCAAAGATAACATTCATTCTCCTTGAGAAGACAGAGTGAGTTAGCTTTTTTTATATACGAAGAACAAGTTTTTTTGAACTTTACTTTATATACCAGTGATAATTGATTGGGAAAATTCCTTAAAAATACACAGACTGAATTTCTTTTGCTGAAATAATACACGAATTTTTAGGCTTCGAAAATACAGACTAATTTTAGTTGTTCATAAAATACATGAACTTTTGAATTTTGGAGGTTTCACACATTGAGTTTAACGACGTTAATTCTGATTGACGGAACATTAAGACGCCGTTAGACGACGTTAACTCTGATTCGAAAGTTCATGTATTTTATGGACAATCAAAATTAGTCTGTGTATTTTTCGGGAAACCTAAAAAGTTCGTGTATTTTTTAAGCAAATAAAATTTAGTATGTGTATTTTTAAGGAATTTTCCAGAATATACTAAGGTGACAAAGACTTTGTATTTTTTTTGTTTGACCGAAAAATGTAATTTTTGAATATATTTATTTGGGTTCATGTTGAAGCCGGTTATTCTGGGGTTGGTTCAGATCTATAATAAAAATACGTGTAAAATATATGTAATTTTCGGATCTAAATCATGTGATAGAAGATATGTTTTTCGGGTCTTTGGATCAGGTTTAGGTCGGTATTTTTTGTATCCAAGTCTTTCGGATCTACGATATTTGGACCCAATAAGTACTTTTAATTTTTTGAATCCGTATCAGATCCTGATATTTAGCTTCTGAATAGGATACGAAATATCCAACCTCCATCAAATTTAGTCGAAATCTATCATACGAAATATCTAAACTTTCGGTTTGGTTTTGGACTGAATATTTTCGGGTCAGCTCTGGTTCAAGTTTTTGAATCCGGCTAAAATGCCTAGACCTAAACTGCTAAACCTGATTATAATAAATCTTGAATAAAAGAAATATGATGTTGCAAAAAAAAAGGGAAAATTCCTTAAAAATAGATATATTAAATTTTCTTTGCTTAAAAAATACACGAACTTTTTAGGTTTCCCGAAAAATACACAGACTAATTTTGATTGTCCATAAAATACATGAACTTTCGAATCAGAGTTAATGTCGTCTAACGGCGTCTTAATGTTCCGTTAATCAGAATTAACGTCGTTAAACTCAAGGTATGAAACCTCCAAAATTCAAAAGTTCATGTATTTTATGAACAACCAAAATTAGTCCGTGTATTTTTCGGGAAGCCTAAAAAGTTCATGTATTATTTCAGCAAAAGAAATTCAGTCCGTGTATTTTTAAGGAATTTTCCCTAATTGATTCTAGAGTTTTGTTGATGTACTTCATGTATGGTTGCGTCACATAATTTCCAGGTGGTTCCAGGTGGGGCAATGGGAGGAACATGAGGGTGGCTGATGGTTTTCATTTTACTTTTTATCATTTCTCATTCCAATTCATTTGCAAAGCTTAATTGTCCAGTCAAAAGTCGAGCTTACCTTTACAAGTTGTGTTTATGTAGACAAAATGTTTTAGTGAAGATCAAACCAACAAAAGATTCATCAATGAGGGCTGGCTTGAAAAGAAGAAGGAATAGCATCTAAAATCTTGAGTTCATGAATTCTAATGGCCTCTCTTAACAATTCGGTGAGTTGTTGCTCTTTAATACTATAATTATTTATTATTATATTTCAATTTATTCGTGGATCTCCACAACAAACATTTATAAAACTATTAAAATATTATTTATAAAACCATAACGTTGGTTAGATTTATTTTCAACATTGAAGTTTTTAAAAGTTTTCATAAGACAAACATTATCAAATAAAAAAAACCAATAAAAACCAAAAATGAGAAAATTAAACTGTTAGTATATGGATGTTCCTCTTTTGTATATGGAAGTTCTCTCTTTGGTTAATGTGTTTTAATTGTAAAAATCTAATAATAATGTATTTAGTTGTTATAAATTTGTACATAAACGTTTATTAAAAAAGTATGCTTTATTTTAAATATTTCTAAATATTTAATCATACGTCATTAAATATTTATACTTTTATAGATATACAAATATTTTATATTTAAATGTTCAAAATAATTAATATTTCTAATTATACTTTAACAAAACATGTAACATTTATACCATTCATATATTGTATGTTTTTTTTATTAAAAACATTATGTTAATGAATATAATGGGCTCCTGCAAAGCAGGGGCCATAATACTAGTTTTTTATATTTCATAATATAAATTGCTTTAATAAAAGCATAAATATTTTAAAAAATTTATTTATTCTTTAAAAGTACTATTGAATACAAAAATTTAAATATCCACCAGCTACACCAATTACAAAGAAGTTTTCAAATTTTAATTAGTTTCACAATATATTTGATAAATATAAAATGCATACAAATCTGAAAAACAACTTTTGTTTTGAAAAAAATCATTTGAAACTAATTATATTTAAGTAATATAATTAATTGTATAAACACCTGAATATCATAAAAATTATGTTACAAACAGTTCTTAGACATTGAACCGTCATGTTTTATCGATCTTAAAATAATATAGGCCAATTTACTTAGTAAAATATTATATCATTGTTTGTTTCCTCACTGGTCTGTATAATCAAAAAATATGAACTCAATACATAAATTCTGACAAACACATCTTACTAATGATTTCAGAGAGGCTCATATATATATATAGTCTCATTGTCGTCTGATTCTTCCACCTTCCCCAATCTCTCTATACGCGGATTCATTGTTTACAATTTTCATGTTTGATAGTAATAATTTTATCTCTGTTTAATTTATGTTTTTTTTTCATGCGCTTTTCGATGGAAGAACATTATATTTCACGATTCATTGTGTTTTTATTTTGTAGTTTAAAGTTGTGAAGATTTACTTGCGGTCGATCGATGTAATATTAATGTATAGATTTTAGTATTTATTTATTAGTTTATGTACCCCTTTTCCAAAAGTGACTGTAAATATTCACATACTATTTGATGATCCAAAAATATTTGGCTTATTAATCTTGTTTGTTGTCCAAAGTTTGGGAAATGAATATATGTTACGTTAGTAATTTGCTAATGAATCTTTTTCTGTGTGTTTTCCAAGTGCTCACTAACTTTCTATACACTGGCGTTTGATCTTTATATTTTATGATTGTTAGTAGTGTCCGTAATTGCAGAAGGATTTGTTTGTTCGACATATTATTTCTTTTAGTTAGTTGGCAAGTTACTTTACTTATATTTTATATAGTAGTTGGGGGATAAATGGAAGAACAAAATAAGAAAAACAAATCTAATTTGCTATTTTTGATCAAGAGGAAGTTAAATTTCCAACTATGAAATAATAATTCATTGTAATATTTGTAGATTCTCCTCTTGATCAAAATTAGCAAATTAGATTTGTCTTTCTTATTTTGGTCTGCCCCTTTTAATATTGTAGATTCTCCTCTAAGTTCTTTACCAAAAGCGCTGTCAATGGACTTGATATTAACACTTTGTCCTGACTCTTTGCCTAAACCAATATTATCTCTAGAATCATTACACTTTGAAGTATTCCAGGAAGTTTACCGATCGTGCTTAATATTGGCTGACTTAATTGGCTACCTTGGTTGGTCCGGATTCTTCATCTTCAGAACATTTATTTTCTTTCCTCCCAAAAATTCTAGTGTAGACATAATTTCTTCATTTAAATTACCAAACAACTCACTGAATATAGTTTCCCTTCTATGCAGCATATATCATACTTTTTGTCGACACGTTATTAGTTTATTACCATCACCTCGTTCCATCAGATTATGATTTTTCCTTCGCTTCTAGATTGCCTATAAGGCTTATCATCAACCACATCAATACTGTCAGATGGCCCAAAAAGTTGTCGAAACTTGCACATTGTAAGTCTTAATGCAGCTCTTTTTAGACAGGAAAAAACACTGACATCTCTCACACTCGTGGAGTTCATCAAATGCATTACCAGCCAGCCTGTCAATACTAAGCCTCTGTGGAAAACCCAAAAAAAAACACAGCAAACCAATATAAGCATTTGAGTATAGAACTCTGGTTGTGTTAAGTTGACTAATGACTATGCAAATTAGCTTCATTTTTTACATTTTATTGCTAAGATAATCTCGTGTTCATTTTCAGATGTAAATGGTCAAGTGATCGATTGTATTAACATATACTATCATCCAAATTGTATACTTTATAAGAAAATATACTTAGAAATAGTGAGATTTATAAAAAATACCAAATAACAAACAATGTATCTAATATCAGTAACACATCATCGACAAATATATTTTATAAAAAATTAAAATATATGAACAACCATGATTGTGAAACATAAAAACAAAACAAAAACCCGCGCGGTTGCGCGGATCAAAATCTAGTTATTATACTTATAAATGATAGAAGAATATCAGGAATTTCAAGTTTAAAAAAAAAGAGATGAAATTATTATATTTTGCCATTTATTATTATTATTTTTATTTAGCTATATATAAGAGAATTTATCACATTTATAGAAATCATCCTCACATGGAACAAATCCCGCGAGTTCCAATCCTGAATTTTTCTCATTTACAACTGCCTTGTAGTTTTTATTCCCGCTGCTGCCGCCATCATTGGCCACGAACACAATTTGGTAAGTAACAAACTTATGGTCATCAATATATGCCATGAGAAATACCCCCTTAACAATCGACACAAACTTCAATATATGTTTGGTGTGTTTGGAACTCTCAGAGATTGCAAATTCAGTGAGATTTATGATGTGAGGGTCCTTAACGTCCTTGATGGGAGTCCACTCAGGAGGATCCTTAACATCCATGATAAGATTCCAGTTACTTTCGACACTTGTCAACGCAAACGCGTGAAAAAAGAAGAGGACGAAAGACAAGAGAAGAAGAAAGATTGTCTTATTCATTTTATTGTTTAGTTAATCGTTGCTTTATTAACTATATGGTACAGCAAGCTGGAGAGATTTTCAGGGCTCTTATAATAGAGGTTTTGAGATAGCTATTTCTTCAACTTGATAAGCAGAAAGTTATTGTTTGACCAAAAACAGAAAATAAGGAAAGTTATTGTTTGACCAGAAGACAGATTATTATCTGATCCACAAAAAAGGAGACAAACTATTATGTGACCTACAAAAAAAGAATGCAGATTATCATTTGACCCACGAAAAAGAAAGTGGATTATTGTGTGACCCACAAAACAAAAGTAAGGTAAGTTATTATTTGATTAAAAAAAGTGAAGCAGATTATTATTTGACCCATAAAAAAGGAGTCAAATTATTTGACCAAAAAAGTGAAACAGATTATTTTTTGACCCACAAAAAAAAAGAATCAAATTATTATTTAACCAAAATAAAATTGAGATAAACTATTATTTGACCCACAAAAAAGAGAAATTATAATTTAAACCAAGAAAAGAGAGAGAAAATATTATTAAGTAATTATTTGACCAAAAAATGAAATATATTATTATTTACAAAGTGATTTTTCAGAATCCAAAATAGATTTAAAATAAAAAAGAAGATAATTTATATATATACTATGTTGTTGTCTGAAAATATATTTTAATAAAAATTAAAATTTAAAAAATAGAAACACATATAACTAAATATTAATGAAGTAAAATCTTAATTTTATATAATTGAATTATCTAAAATTTGATTCTTCAAAATTACTAATTAACATGATCATAATATATGTCAATAGAATTTAAGATTGTGGCAAATCTCTTTTGTTTAAAATTTAAAGAGATTTAGAAGAAACAAAATAATATTACAAAAATATTTTTTACATTTTTAGGATTTTAGAAAAAAAAATTTACTATCACATAAACTTTTACATTTATATTTTGTTTAGGATTTTAGAAAAAAAATTTCTTATATGAAGTTTGGTTTTTAAAAACTGCTAATTAACATAATCGAGGCATGTGTCAATAAATAATTTAAGATTGTGACATGTGTCAAAAATAGTATACAAATCTATTTTGTTTAAGATTTCAAATAGATTTAGAAAAAAAGTTATCGTTTCAAAAAGAAAAGAAGTTATTTTACTTTCTAAAATCCTATAAAAGAACCGTAAAATAATATTTTTTGTAGAATAGCTATTAATTGATTTTGTAGAACACAGAGACGCATCTTTACTATTAAAGAAGAGCACATGAAAATGGGCCATTAAAGCTTCATGAAATGAGTTATCAAAATCACCATTCCAATGGAATAGAGCATAAGTTTTGATTAGAATAGAAAGCATCATGAAAGTAATAGAATTATCCCTTACAAAATATATCAATATGTCTAAGATTATCCCTTACAAAGGATAGCAATATGTCTAAGATAAGTTTAAACCAAACAGTAAAATATATCTCTAAATATTGCTTCCAAGAACATCGGCCGGATTGGTATCTCTACTAATTCCCTCAAGTGCATGCAAAACATTCTCGAGATTATAAACACTGTTCGATTGCACCATGTTAAACCATAATTAAAATTATGAAACATTATAATTAGAAAGAGAAATTAGAAGGACAAAACTTACATTTAGGATAAGTTGTCGAATTGCGGAAGCCTTGTACGTAACTGAATGATCGGTTTCCTTAGATTGTCTTTCTTCAGGTTGAGGGAAGCCGCAGTCTTTGGGCTGAGTCGAACCTGTGATTTATGGAGCATAACACACAAATACTGAGAATAATTTTCAGTTTTGTAGATTGGCTTTCATATGTGGAGAAATAAAAAACTTAGAGAGAGTAATTGGTATCATAAGTCTATGTTTTAGAAGCATATTAGGTAAATTTGTGGAACAATGCAATATTATAATAGAAATCCAATCTAAAACTATTTAATCCAGTGTATATATATACTAGGTGATTTTTTTGTGCTCATACATGGGTATAGATATTTATAAAGTAGATATATTATAATTATTGATTGCTATTTACTTTTAATTTAAAATTAATTTATAATTTATATGCATAATTTATATTAATAATATTATATTACTTCAATTCGACATATGATTTTGACATGTTATATCTAGCCGGTTTTGTTGTTTTTACAATTGATTAGTTATCATTTGGGTATATTGGATTGCATATATTTCTCTGAATTAAACTAAAATAATTTTATTCTAAATAATACAATTTTGATTAATTTTCTTATCTGCATTTTGGTTGGTTGTTCTCTGAGATATGTAAATATATTTTAGGAAAATTATATATAACTTAAGATATATTATGCTTAGAATAAAATACAAAATATACTTAATTGTTTGATTCCAAATTATATCAGTTAATATAACGATAATATAATGAAATCTCATGCATGTATATAAATTTTACTAAAGAACTAAATTGTATCAGTTGTTTAATATTTTATTTTCATTTGTTAATATGTTTTGAGTCATAGTATAATTTATATTTATCAATTGGAAGTTACATAGATAAGTAATTAATACATTTTTGGAAGCTCAGGAACACATATCAATATTTAATATAATTACAATATTTTATATATTCTAAATAAATTTATGCCCTAGATTATGAAATGGTAAACTGAATTTAATTTAAATAACCATAAAAAAGAGAATTCAGATTTGCTTTGATATTTTGACTATAGTTATACTAGGTTCCACAAACACAAAAATAATATATTTTAAAAGAAAATTTAATATTAATAAAAAAAATAATTTTACCAATGATAAATTATAATATATCTACTTTGCTAAAGTATATAGTGTTATGTTTTTAAAAAATATATTTTATAATTATTTGATCAAAAATGTTTATTATTCTTTTAAAAATTAATATATCTTAAAATAAGTAGTAAATAGATTGTGATTGTATTTGAGAAATCATAAGTAAAATATAATTTATAGATATTTTTTTACTGTGATTGAAAGATATTATAGTAAACTAAATATATGAAAAAGAAATAAAAGATTTCAATAATACTAATTATTAACTATTTTTGATCAATTAAACATATACTAATTTATGTTACTTAATTATTTTATGTAATCATCTAACAATTTGCAAAGTTTATAATATATTTATAAAGGTCTATAAACTATTTGCAAAAAGTATCTAATCCATTTATAAAGGTTTATAAAACAATTAATAAAGTCTATAAACCATTTATAACTGTTTATAAAAACGTTATGAAAGTTTATAAACAATTTATAAAGGGTAAGTATACAATTTTTAAGGTTTATTGGTTTATGAATCACTTTGAAAGTCTCTTAAATCATTTATAAGAGTCTATAACAATTTATAAAGACTTATAAAAACAATTTATAAAATAATTTTTATAAATATATATAAATAATTAATAAGAGTTTATAAATCATTTATAAAATATTATCAAAAACAATTCATAAATTTTATAATTTTATAAAGGTTTACAAATTATTTGTAAGAGTCTATAAACCATCTATAAAGGCTTATAAAATAATTTATAAAGTATTTAAACTATTTATAAATGTTTATTACAAAAACTATAAAAGATGAGAGAGAAGAATGTATTAAGAATCCTGAAACTGCAAGAGTAAATATAAACAGATCTAGTTGTCGTTAGCTCTGAAACTACAAGATATTCACCAAATTAACAAACTTTTCCTATTTTTTTTCTCATTAAGGAACATCAATGGATAAACCGAAGCAAGAAACACATACTAAACTAAGAATTCAAAAGCAACCCAAAGATAAAAGCATCTCACACTAAGAAAACTACCAAACAAACGTATATGTCTCATTTAGACTTACAAGTGGATAAAGGAGGGGTCTTTAGACCATAGTAAGATTCAACCATTGAACCACCTCGTGATCCAAGAGAGCGTTGTTCAGCATTCTTCTGATTACTCTAAGCATAAACCAAAAACGAAATCCAAAAGCTTTAGTGATTGCTTTTGCGGGATTTTGGCATAGATTCGAAAACTAAGTTAAATCGAGAAAGTAATAGAAATAGTCGAAGTGAAGCTTCCATGGAATTCATAAACACAATCGAGAAAACTTGACGGTCGTGGTTAGTAAACACTATGTTCTTCAAGGATAAATAATTATAAGGTTTCATAAATTTGAGAATGTAAAATATTGTGCGGTAATATATATACTTAACAACTTTTAATTTAAATAATTATTTTTACAAAAAATTAAAATATTAAATAAAATAAAATAAAAATTAAATTAACATTATAAATTATAAAAATTCAGTATTCATATTGGTAATCATTATATTAAATATGATATTCTTTTTTTATATAGTTTTATTTATAAGATGTAGATGTTGGATCAAAATCTTTTGTATAGTAAAAATCAAATTATAAAATTTGGATTTGGATTTGAAATTAAAACTTATTTTTATATATACTTATTATATTTGTGGAATGAAAATAAATCAATGGCACTGAAAGGATTATATACCATCGCAAACCATAAAACATCAACAAACTAACAATAGCCAACAAGCAGTATATATTCTCTATAATTCAGATTTTAAAAACAAAAATACTGAATTAAAAATATTATCTCTGTATTCTCTTAGATTATATTTATATTATATATTTATTATTTGTCAATTCTAGTGTTATTTAATGTTTTAATCCCAATTTTTCATGTTTCTATATGTTTTTAATATTTCAAGTTAATTTCCATTTCATAGTTTATATAATATTTATTATTTTGATAACATTTTTACTTTATGGATAAACTTATTATTAGCCTAGATTCATTTATGATTTTGATGTTAGTCATGTACAAATTAATTTATTTTAGGATAGGAATAAGATTGTTTAATATTAAATACATAAAATATTTAATATAAGTATATAATTTATATTTTAATACATATTTTCAGTGATGCTTTACGCCTAATCTTAAGTTTAATATTGTGATAATTATTTGGATCATATTAGAATCATATAAACTGACTATATATTAGTCATTACATAAACTAAATATAAGATAAACATAAATTTGATATTATCGATAGATATTGTTTAATATCTATTTATTAATTAATTTTTCTAATTATCATGATAAATATATATTAGAATATATATTTTTAAAAATAATAGTATATATATATATATCAGTTTAATAGGTTAATATTTATTAATTATCTAAAATATCGTGATAAATATATATATTAAAATAAAATTTTAAATAACAAAATTAATCAAACTAATAACTTATCCTAAAATCATGGAGAATATGACAAGTATGAATTTATCATGTTTTGTTCATATTAGTTTTATTTTTTCTTGTTTTAATAATGCTTTTTCTTGTATTTCTTTTGTTTTTCTTGTGTGTTTTGTTTTGTTTTTCTTACTTTTTGGGATTTTCTTATTTTCCATCAATTATTTTTTTTCAGTAGTACTATACTAATAATATATTAATACTATTTTAGTAAGAAAAAAAATTATTTTGATGTTTTGAAAATTATATAAACTAAATATAAGATAGACATAATTTTGATATTATCGATGGATATTGTTTAATATCTATTTATTAATTAAATTTTCTAAAAATAATCTAATATATATATATATCAGTTTAATAGGTTAATATTTATTAACTATCTAAAATATCGTGATAAATAAATATATATATGTACTAAAATAAAATTTTAAATATTAAATTTAATTAAACTAATAACTTATCCTAAAACTATGAAGAATTTGACAAGTAATCAAATTAACGTATAATAGTATAGGCTTTGTAGATTATCATTGTTTGACAATTATTGAACCTTTACTGTTGTCACTACCAACTTTTTATTTTCTTGTACAAGTGTACAACTCATTGTTCTTAACCATATACTAGATCTTGATCCAGCAACAATTTTGTTTTCATTTATATTTATATAAACATTTTGTTTTCACTTCTAAATCGGTATATATTATAATGATCACATATATGAGATGTGTATATTAAGATTTTTCAAACATAAAAATATTACAGTATACATGTTTTCCATCAAATAAGTTGTTTCAAAATTTCACATGTATTTGTATCTTCTTCTAGATCTTAATCCTGGCTTTACAAACGCATAATATTTTATGATAAAAAAAATTTTGATAACATTTAATAAATATTTTGTTAATTTGTAATAATTTTGTATATTTTAAATATTTTTCATTTAAATCAGTGTTTTTATATTCGATTCAGGCCCGCGGTCAAAGATTATTCAATCTTTGGTGATCCTGACAGAACTTAAGTTAGAAATAGCAGACCGAAGTATATCTTCATTCAATCTATCAAACAAAGCCCTCTTTCGAAGCTTCACAATTTCAGGCACATTATCACTGCAGAAGAGAGAAAAATATAACAAAACTTTCAGAGCTTGAAAACCTTAACATAAACCAACAAAGAAAACCAAATGAGGCTAATGATAAAGTCGAAACTACGAGCATTAGATCAAAGAAGAGCAAATACTAATTCACCTAAAGGCTAGAGATGCTTCAACCCTTGCCCATTCTAGCCACAAAGAAGGAAACATGCCACTCATAGCTTCCCT
Organism: Brassica nigra; assembly: GCA_016432835.1. NCBI lineage: Eukaryota > Viridiplantae > Streptophyta > Magnoliopsida > Brassicales > Brassicaceae > Brassica > Brassica nigra. Next base: position 3,978,436 of record CM028247.1, on the reverse strand, counting down.
TGCTTGTCTTAGCTTTTCAAGGTTTAATGTTTTCCTGAGAAGCTTTATATATTGCAAGACACAAGCAATAACGTTGATTCTCAGTCGTGAATGTTATCATTTTTTTGATGAAAATATGGTATTATGTGTTTTCCTCCCAGATTCTGATTGAGCTGGAAGACGATTATAGCAAAAGGGAAGGTGGAGAGGATGGTGATTACTGGCTGATACCTTTTTTTATCGACGCCGGACTTCCAAAGCTAAAAATTGAGTTTCTGGATGGTTTTTCTACTTCCCCCACTGTTATGTTTAGCTACTTTGATATTAGTCTGATTATGCATAGAACTCAAACTGCTGGATATTCTCTCAAGTATTGTTTTGCTCAGACATGAAGATGCGTGAGGAAACAAGAGGACATGAACTTGTTCTTTACGACAGTTCAAACTCTGTTTCTAGGAACCACCATTGTTTGGTTGGTTTATAGGAGTTGTATGAAACAGTTCAGAACTGCTAGAGTAACACAAAGCAACACTTTTTTTCTTAACTTTTGAAATGCAAAACTATATAAAATTTTATTCTATGGAGAAAAATACCCAACAAGGTTAAGAAGAAGCTTAACATATACCAATGTTTGAATTAATCCTCCTATATATGTTACGAAATAAAACCTGAACAAGGGGAAAACTTGGGGGAAAAAAAAGAAGAAAGTTCATCAAGACACTATAAGTTACCTCCCAACACTTCTGTCATTCTCTAACAAATTAACCAATCCATCCACCTATTAAGAACCCAATCTCCACTATCTGTGAATCACTCATCTCCATGGAGGAGGGAACTCCCAACGTGGTGTCTCCGGCTCTTTTCGCTTTCCACCAATGCTAATAGATAAACTCGATGAAGGCTCTACATTTGCTCCTGAATGCTCTCCCATAGCCTCACTTTGTCCAGGTGATAGAAACTGCCTCAAACTTAGCGACTCTCTGTTTCCCATCTCAGCCCCAAACCCATAACTTTGATCAAAGCGTGGCTGCACTGATCCATTCATACTAGGCGATCCACCCGCCAAGCTCATGAACATGTGCTGTTGAGGGAATGGTGGCTGTGCATGTGGAGCCGATCCCATCATCTGAGGCATCATCACTGGCGTACCCCTTGCGTCCACCATGTAAGGAATAGCTGTTCCAGGAACATACATGGCCGATGATGACATTGACATTCCAGGAGGACCAGTAAATCCGTTGTACCCATATATAGGAGCAGGAGGAAAGGACACACCAGGGGCTATACCCAACGAATTTCCCGATCTTCCCATGAATAATCCTGCTGCTGGCTCGAGGGACTTGCCATTGGACAGGAACGAAGCCATCTGGGAAACAGTCTCTTTTCTGTCAACGTCCACTTTTTTACCCAATAGAGAGATAACTGGCTCATCCAAATTGTGACCTCCATATGAGGTTGTGCTCCATGGGTGCTGACCATAGTAGGTACCCTGATCACGTGACTCAATGAAAAACTGTGGCCTGTCATTCAAGTCAAACTTTACTTCCTTCCCTGACTGCTGAGCAACTGAAGGTGACGCGCTTTGATGGCCATTGTGACTTAGAAACAATCTCGTTTCCATCTTCAACTCGGAAGGTGGAGGAATGTCATCGTCCTCGTTTGTACAATTCAAATCCAGATTGAACCTGCTTGATCCCCGGAAATTAGCTTCATGTGAGGACTCTCCACCCCTATAGTTTGATGAGGAGAAAGGAAACTGTTTCCAGGGAGTTTGGTCTTCAATTTGATCATCTCCTTCATCAGCTACATTCAGATCGACGCATATCACCTGCTTTTCCCTTGAATCCCCGCTAGGAACTTTGTGAGGTGATTCTGAGTGAGATACACTACAAGCAGCCAACCCTTTCGCACTAAGAGATCTTTCCAATTGCAACGGTGCCGCTGCAGGTATACCAGAATGTGAAACAGACATAATGACATCGGTTTCATCAGGACAAATATCTTCATTGAGGTCAAAGCCACATGGGCTTTTCTCTCTCCCTACTTCGGATTTAGCAGGTTCTGCCAGGTCCTTCTCATTAACATCATCACTGTTCACCATCCCATTCTCAAGTTTATTATTCTTCTCATCCATTACATCTTCATCTCCAACATGCGGTTCCTCAAGGGAATGGCTTTCACTCGCTGATAATCTTTTAGATGGAGAACCCGTGTGTAGATCATCCTCATCGGAATTTTGCGAACCAGACTGTTCGCTTTCATCAGATAGTTCTTCTGAAGAACTATGAGAAGCTTCCCCAGAGTCCACTTCTCTTGCCACTTCCTGTGCGACTTTGGTAGCTATTTCCAAGGCATCCAAAATACCGAGGTCTATATCAGCGGTTGTTTTGTCGATCGCTCCAAGGCGCTGGGATATGGTCATTGATCTAGAAGACCTGCGTTTTTGTCTCCGTTTTACTCTCTTCTTTGTGTCTAAATGGCTCTTACCATCTTCTTTGTCTTCATTCTGAGTATGAGCAGTCATACTCTCATTAGCAACAATATAATTTCCACCATGACCACCTGATAATCTAGATGAACTGTCAGAATCCTGATTGTCCTTTGCATGAGCCAATGAAGGCACATCTTTGCTATTATTGGCTATGCTCATATCGTGCGACGCACATACGGTCTCAGACGCATTCCTGCTCACCTCATCTGCATCAAGACTACTCTGCAAACGACTATTTTTCTCCAACTCCATACTGACAAAAACAGAATCAGAAGACACAGCTACATCTACATGTGCTACTGAACTAGATGACACTGCTCCAGCTCCACCAATCTTTTCCTTAGATATCTCAGCACCCAGCGGAGCATTTGATGGGGCTTCAACACTATCGCGTTCTGAAATAAGAAGGCTACTAGAGTTTACGCCTTGTGCCTGCCAACAAACAAAAATAAGCTTGTATCAGAAAAATTCATATTTTATTTCAATATCTCTTCTCAGTAAACTTGACCTACCTTGGCACTGAGATTTGAAAGAAAAGCTGTACACTCTTCTGTCAGCTTCACTGGTTGGGCTTCTTCTGTCTCTTGTTTATTTGAATCAGCTACCTTTTCAGTTGCACTCTTATCTTCTGCGTCCACGTCATTCACTTTTTGACCTTTACTCTTAGCCAAAGACTCTTCTTCTACACTCGCTCCAAGGGAAGGATCTCCAGAAGTCTGCAACACACAAGCAATAACGTTGATTGCCAAGCGTGAAAGTTATCATATTGATCAAGATTTAGTAAAAATCTGCTTTCTTCCTAGATTCTGAGTGAGCAAAAGGGAAAAGTATTTAACGTTGATTATGATTATTACTTGGACATAAGCATCGTAGTTGTCAGGCTTGGCGGAGAGCTCCGCCTCGAGGGTTTCAATCTGATGATTCGACTCGGAATCAACCGACGAAGGTGGGGCGGTTCGGGCAGGGGCGGGATTCACGGCTGAAGCGTCGTCAATCTTCTGATCGAGTGAAGAAGCGTCGTCCGTCTTCTGATCGATGCTCGTGATCAGCTCAGCGTCATCCATCTTCCGAATCTTCTCCGTGACTCCGTCGTCGAGGCGAGCTGTAACCACCAAAATCAATTTGTAATTTTGAAATTAGAGTCGATGTAAACCGGTTAAAAAGGAGTATTAGTCTCAAAAGTTACGAAACTCACCCAATTGGTCAACTCCTTTGACTTCTAAACCGGTAAGGAGGATTCTGATAAGCTTGAGGTAAGCTCATCTGGTTTGTAACAGAAAGAGGGGGGAATTGACGAAGAGCAAGGTAGAAGAAGAAGCAGTGCGAGAGAAAGAGAATTTAGGGATTTTGATATTTTGATTTGTTTTAAGTTTTTCACCAATTTTGCGTGATTACATATAACGAAGATAACAGGCTTTATTCCTAGATAACTAAGAGCCCAATAGACGATAAACCGAGGCCCAGACGTCTTTAAAAAATTGATATAAAATTTTCTTGGTCTTGATTGGTTCAAGTATACCGATTTTGGAATTCAAGCCTACTCACGATTCACATCTTATCGACCTCGTTGACATTTCCAAACCTGTATGTTATTCACTCAATTGAACAATCAAACTCCTGCTAAGTTTAATGGTAATGCAACTCTGGTTAATTAATTGAAATAGGATTGGTGACAAAAGAAAATCGAAATAGGTTTGTGAAAAAATAAGAACTGCTCTGAGATCAACTCTAGATTTTTTTTTTCATAAAAACTAAACTATAGTATATCACCAAATATCTTATGAAATTGTATTATATGTGTTATATATTTTTTAAAAGCAATGACTAAAATTTATATAAACTGAATATTTTTGGCAGACAAGTTGCACATGCCCGGCGTGAAAAACGTTAACTACAATCTCCACCAGCTGTAATATTGTATAAAATTAAAAAATCTACACGATTCATGGACCTCGACACATTTATAAAAGGCACACACTAGCTAGATCAGCCCATCTAACACTGGACAAGAAGACGTAGAGAACACAACATGAATGGCTACTCCAAAATGGATTCAACCGACCAGCACCCCGACCCGGTCGATCTTCAGACCCAGAAACACGATCACGAACCTGCTGAGATGAAACCGAGGCTGAGCAGGAACAGGTCAGTGGCTGCATCAGGGCAAGTGCTTCGCTCACCAATGAAGACTGCTATGTCTATGAGAAGATCTTCGTCTGTCTCTGAACGTTACTGTAGAATCTATGACCAGAGCTCTGCCACGTTTCCTCTTCCTTTCATTGAAGAAGAAGAAGATGATCATATGAAGATGATGATTAAAGAAATTGGTTCTATAAAACGAAGGTAGAGAGAGTTGAGAAAATGTTATTTTGGTTAGTAGGTGAATTTTAGGTTTTTTGGTCTTATACCATGCAATTTTCCTTCTCTTTTGAATTCTAAATTTTCAATTTTTGGGAAAAGTAGAAAAGATTGGATATTGGGTAGGTTTCCCACACCAATACTAGGTTTCGTTGAGGCCCATTAATCTGGTGTATACAAAACAAAACCTAGAACAACCGATGGAGGACTTGTGTCTGAGATTTTGTTAGAGAGAGGATGTCGGGGAACGACGCGGCGAAGACAGGTAAAATAGAGGTGTGGTGGGACATGAAGGACTGTCCGATTCCGGAGGGGTATGATGCTGGTCGGGTCCGTCCAAGTATAGAAAGAGCGTTCAAGGAACGAGGCTACACCGGTCCTGTCTCCATCACTGCATATGCCGACCAAACACAAACTCCATGCCACGTCCTGCGAGGGCTCTCTTCCACTGGAGTCGCTGTTGCACATACCAGATCCGGTTATTAGTCTTTCTCTGATGGTTAGTATATAATATCTAACCAAAAAAAAACATTTTATGTTATTTCCTCCAATTCACAGGAAGCACGTGCTCAGTCATGTATCGGGATATGGTGGAATGGCGAGGTCAAAATCCACCTCCGGCTACAATTATGATCATATCTGATCAGGTGCAAGGTGACTTGTCCTTGGATCTGGCCCGGCTTCAACAGCGCGATAGATACGGCCTTTTTCTGGCTTATTCAACTAAGCGTTGCAATGATTTTCTCCTTGTCTATTTTGCGAATTGTCGCTGGGGACAATTACTAGAAGAAGGAGAAGAAGAAGGCGCACCACTCGTGGCGTCGGGTGGATTATCATCATCATCTGCGGTCATGTTTTATTGCAAATCGTGCAATTTCGATTGCCAAAGCCTGAAGAAATTCAGGAAACATCTCTCCAGTTATAAGCATGGAATGGAAGTAAGCAAAGCATCCTCTCTCTCTCTCTCTGTCTCAAATACTTTTGTTTTGTTTCATAATCTGAGCAACAACTCTTCTTTTGTCAAGCTCAGGAGGCTATAAAACCTCCGGACACAAAACTCTTATCTGCAACGAAGACTTGGGCAAGGAACTACCCGGCCACGCCTGAACACGCCACAGCTAATATACATGTGTTGTGGGACATGAATGACTGCCCGATTCCTGAGGGGTATGATGCTCGTCGGGTCCGTCCAAGTATAGAAAGAGCGTTCAAGGAAATAGGCTACTCTGGTCCTATCTCCATCACTGCTTATGCCGACCAAAAACAAACCCCTCTTCACCATCTTCTATCGCTCTCTTCCACGGGTGTCGATTTTGCACATACTCTTCCCTGTTAGTTAGTCCCCCCATATCCTTCTGTTATTATAATTAATTAGTTTTTTTTTTTCAACCGAAATTATTTCCTTTTTTTTGTTGAAACAGGGGTCCATTACAGTCGCATGATTTCAGATTTTGAGCGATGGTCAAGTGTTAATCCTGCTCCGGCTTCAATTCTGATCATATCGGATGAAGTGGCTTCCAGCAAGTACCGTTCAAAAATTATTTGCCGGAGTCTTCAAAAGAACAACTACAACTGTTTTCTGGCTTATTCAGTTAGGCCTTTTGAAATGCCACTCCTGGTCACTTCTGCAGAGTGGCTCTGGGATAGCTTACTTGCAGGTGTTTGTTCTCTCATCTTCTACTACATATACTCCACCAAAGTAATAATTAACCTGAGCTTCTTCTTTTTTTTTTTTCCTCTCCCAGTTTCAGAGACAAGAAGACACACTCTTGAGAAGTGCAGTGAAAGTGAAAGGGTTGTTGCATCTACCGGTGGAATGTTTTGTTGCAAATTGTGTTTATGTGATTGCAAAAGCCTCGATGATTTCAATAAGCATCTCTCGAGTAAAGAACATACAAAGGAAGTACGTGCATCCTCTGTATCAGTAGATTTGTCTCTAACCATTTGAGCAACAACAACCTGTTTTAACTCTTTCTACTCGTTGTCGAACAGGAGAACAGAATCACTACGCATTCTCAGTCTTTCCCTCGCCGGCATAGGGAATTTAAAATATCCAAGTACCATGATGAGGCAAGTTTTTTTTCTTCTTAATAATGATATATTGATTCTCAACAGAGGAAACTGTCCACATACTCAATGTTTCATTTCATATAATACATCTTGTAGGAAGAATATCCTCCCAAGACCAAACGTATGAGGAAAGCACCCCGGAAAGGTTTTCTCCCAAGACCATTACGTTTTACTAACGTATGAGAGCTCAGCCTCGAGGGTTTTAATCTGATGATTCCACTCGGAAACATCCGACGAGGGTGGGGCAGTTCGGGCAGGGCGGGATTTACGGCTGAAGCTTGATAAATGTATGATGTTATAGATAGTTTTTGTGAAAAAATAGACAGTGGACTCAAAGACCAAATGTGTGATTATTATCAGTTAGATACATAAAATGAAAATAGAATACGAACCAAGTGAAACCATAACTTTGAGAATTGGATTCGAGATCAATTTCTAAGTTTCAAGATCGACCAAAAGGTGTTTACATCTATACAATTGATACTGACTCAACCCCGTAGAACGGGCTTGTCTCTGCTTTATCGAAAAAGGACAATTAGTTTTGGTCGTTGGATGAATCAGCTACTTGGTAGCGTTGAGTTTTTCGTAGGTTCTCTTCATTCCCAAATTTTTTTTTTTGCGTGAAATCAAATTTAGAGATTTTGTAGTTTTTATTCTCAACTTTGAAATTTCGTTGTTTACTGAAATGATATTTAGATTTTTAGCAAAAGAAAAAAATTATTTACTTCTAATCCCACATATTATTAATACACGAAGTGTAATGCTATATGCAATGCATCAATGCATGTAATGCCAAACATTTGGCAGACAAGTGCACATGCCCGGCGTAAAAAACGTTAACTACAATCTCCACCAGCTGTAATATTGTATACTAGTGGTATTAAAATTCTGTACGTTCATATGTTTTATTATCTAATGAATTTAAAATTGTTTTCTGATATATTTGTGGTTAATGACAGTCAAAGAGGAATAGTATAAGTGATTTTATTAGATTAATAATGCAATCAAAATAGAATAAACAGATAATAGTTACACCAAAGTAAATATAGTTGAACTTAAAACATAAAGTAAAGTTGATGTTGAAAAAAACACCTAAATCCATGTGTTTGTTTTGTGATTGTCTTATTGAAATGAAGATAACAAATCGTAGTTCAAGTAGACTCCGGTTAACTAAAATTTAAAATTAGCTTTCCAGCAACAAATGATTTGCAATTTACTCCTTATGCCGATGATGTGAATTGGAGCATGCTTTATGAGTCGATGGTGCGAAGCTGAGAAAAAGTGAAGATGATTGAAAGCGTGAAGTATTAAATTGCATGTATTGGCATTACACATGGTAAGCTTTTAAAGGATGGTTTAGTGAAGGATCTCTTCTACATATTCATCATCTAATTTTGACTGATTTTCCTTGTTTTATTCTTATGTTTGAATCATAACTGAGATGAGTGTATAAGTTCTTAGCTGATTTTGTGACAATAAGTTCTGGTCTAAAAAAATAAACAAAATTACATAGAGATATAATTCTCAAATTTCTTTAAGAAAAAAGATTATTGAATCCTTTACTAAATCGCATATAGCCCCCATAAATTCATGATCGATCCTGTTAATTAGAAAGCAACAATTTGATCTGTTTGAGATTTCATTATTTATATTGCAATCCTTATTCAGAAATTCACTAATCGCAACGCATACTATATTATAGAATAGCGAATTATTGAAAAAGCAGAGAAATTAGAGAATGAAGTAATTCTTTATACATTCATGTATGATAAAATCTTTTATATATATCAATAATTTTAGATCTCCATGATATATTGACACCTCTTTGGGAAATTTTAGGAGTTTTTCAGTGATTAATTGAACTCATTTTTGATGTATTGTGATTGGTGAGGAAGGGAAACGTAGTGATATTGAATTAGTATTGTATACATGTGAATACTTATGCTAATAATTTTTATATATAAGGTTTAAATATATAATTTTTTTTAGTATTTGTTAAGGTGAAATCTTAGGATATAAAAGTGATGTTTATGTAAGCCTCATCCTATTGTGGTAAAGTATGTAATATTTTATATATTCTTAAAAGTTTTCCAGAAAATTTTAACTATACTTTCAAACTAATAGATAAATAATTATATTCTAAAATTATTAACTTGCTAAAGCTTACATATGCACAAAAAGAGAGTTATCATGTAATCGTTCTTTAATTGTAATACTTGAACTGAGTGGTATAATACCAAGAGTACAGATGAACTTAAGTTGAGGGTTCCATTTACTCTCTTACTTCTCAGTAACTCCGGTTGAGAAACATAGTCTACGAACTTAACAAAATAATATATTTTTAATAAGCACTATCAAACTAAAAAGTATGTAGCCGGCGTCTCGGTTGCACCCAAGATATTGACATACAATCTAAACTGTTTTTGTTCTACACTTATAAAGGCCAAATATGATAACATTTTCGACTAACTCATAAAGTCTAAAACAAAATGTAAAAGAAAAAACAATGAACCAACCGAAGGTAGAAACTAAGATTAAACAACATTCAAATTCCACTTAACTTGAAGAAGCAGACACGAATCTTTTCTTAAAATACGTTATTCTTTTGTTGTTAACTCTTGTTGGGGATGAAAATTTCCCATGTCTGTTTGCCCGATGCCCTTCTCTCCAGCTTCACCCTATATCCTTGAAAGATATCCTCACAATTGTCCTGCGTTTATTTTATATAAGCTTTGTTACAACTTGCTTAAACATTTATATGTCCTTAAAAGTGGATGAAAGATAGTGACTTTGGAGAAGCCAGAGATGAATTCTTCCTTTTATTTCTCCACCATGTCCAACTTTGCTTTCTCCTGAAAAAACAACAAAAAACACTTGTTTCAGTTACAAAACAAAACTCATCTCACGTGTGTTCGCATATTTAGTATCTTAAACACTTACAATTTCGTACAACAGTTGCGATTCCGTGAACCCAATCAGGTCTAATCATACAACTTGCTTGATTTTGCTTGGTTAGGAGGTCTAGACCCCATTTCCCTTTGTTCACTCGCTTCCTCTTCCTCCCTAGATACCTCTCTGCTTCAGACATCGAACGACACGTACCTTGCCACTTGTGCTTCTTGCTCCACCCAATCCAACAACATGTCACATCCAAACAGAGAAAGAGTAGCAATGTCCTTACCATGATATTTTTGAGCCGTTTGACCATGCCGTACACACCCACGACACAACGGAGTAGCTCATTATGGTCTTCTTTTGAATGAAAACGCATGAGACCAAAGGCTTTTTAATTTCCTATACCACACCTGTTTGCCAACGATTTGGAAGTAATATTATTGAGTCCCATGCTAGAATGATGTGAAGATACTAATTTGTTACTGAAACCTATCGAGTTATACTAATACAAAGTTTTAAAAATTAAGCACACCATAAAGAGCTTAGCAAGGAAATAGTTGAAAGCGTTAGACTTTTACAAAAGATTACTAATAACTGATACTTGATATTCAAACCCATCGAAAAGAACCAGTTACTGATAAAAAGGATAATGATAACTATCCATACCCATTGAATTAGCTTTTCAAAGCTAGAAAAAAACATACACAAACGATGGTGGTGGGACTTTTTCTTTCTTCGGTGCCTGTAATCAGCCAGAGATACCATTTTCAGATCATCATCAAATGGAGACAAATATATAGAGATAGAGATGAAAGTAGCAAGAAAATAAAACTCAAAGAGAACATTTTGTAAACCAATTAGCGTAACAGAAAACATAAGATTAGAGACTCTGCAAACCTATTACCTGTTCGTTGATGAGCAACATATCAACACCCATTAGCTCCCACATCTTTTAATATTGCGAGCCTCCCAAAAAAAAAGGACACAAACCTCAGCCGTGTTGAACAACGTCCAGCTTTCAGATCAGCAAGCATGGTGAAGGAAGCCATTGTCGAAGATGGTAATTAGAAGACTCGACGGTTGGATTTTCGAAGATAAGGTAATCTTCATCGCTCGAGACGGCAATTTATAGCAGGACCTTGGCCGATTCTGAGATGAAGGATCGAGATCGAGTAAATGATAAGTAGTGGGAAGTAATGAAATACCCATATGCTTGTCTTTGGAAATTAGCTCATAACTTGAAATTGAGACATGGGTGAATCTGCTTCGTTGCGGCTACGGTTTAAAGGTGCTACGACGGTGAACATTGATAAAGGCCTGGAGGAGCGTCGCCTGAGAAGGAAAATAGTGAACCGGATTTAAAGAAAAAAACTCAAAGTCTGAAACAAAATACTGAAATAAGGATCTGGATAACCTTAGATCAATAGGTAGCATATCCACGCCCATCATCTCAATGCCTTTCCTCACGTTCTAAGACTCCCACAAACGGAGCAGTCTCGTCTGAACAGTCTCTATGCAGCGGCCAGTCTTCAGCTCTGATAAATGGGAAGTCGCCATGGTGGATCAGTTTGAATAACAATGAACATAACCTCGGGGAAAACGAGTTATATTTTTCGCTCATACGGTTCGTATTTATATCCGATAAAGCTGGTGAACGTCAAATTAAAGAGCAGCAGGGAGTGGGAATAGTGGAATACCTTGATTGATTAAAATTTATGCAGGCTGTAAAGTCGTCAGAGAAGATGAAATGGAATCGTTTGAGTTAGGTTTGCTCTCCTCTGGCGAAAGGTTGAAAATAGGGCAACGACAAATACAATTATATTTGAGCTAAAGCTAAAGTAAAACACAGGACGGCCCACCATAATTGTATAACTGAAACCCAAAAGCGAGAAATCAGAAAAAACAAAGCGACGCGCGAACCAAACTAAAACGCGTGAAGAACACGGACGACTCAGCGCGCCGACACGTGGCGAGAAAGCCCCCCCTCTCCAGAAGGACGTGGACGCCTGAGAGAGCAGATACTTCAACTTTATTATATAAGATAATTAAAAAAATTACACGATTCATGGACCTCGACACATTTATAAAAGGCACACACTAGCTAGATCAGTCCATCTATCATCATAACACTGGACAAGAAGAAGTAAAGAACACAACATGAATGGCTACTCCAAAATGGATTCAACCGACCAGCACCCCGACCCGGTCGATCTTCAGACCCAGAAACACGATCACGAACCTGCTGAGATGAAACCGAGGCTGACCAGGAACAGGTCAGTGGCTGCATCAGGGCAAGTGCTTCGCTCACCAATGAAGACTGCTATGTCTATGACTATGAGAAGATCTTCGTCTGTCTCTGAACGTTACTGTAGAATCTATGACCAGAGCTCTGCCACGTTTCCTCTTCCTTTCAGTGAAGAAGACGAAGATGAAGATGATGATAAAGAGAGGATGCATAAGAAGAAGAAGAGCAATAACATCAAGAAAAAAGCATTCGTAAAGGCTTGTAAGCGATTCTTTGGGATCTCTTGAAACTCTTTTTTTTTTTTTGGTTTTCCTCTACCATGTAATATTAGATCTGTTTGTTATATTCTCCGACTAAAGCCTTACCTCTTTTTACGAAACGTTTAACACAAGAAAATGTATCTTACAATATCTATCGGCTGTTTCATATATTCGATCATTGATTTTGACGTATTTTTGTTTCCTGATAAGATTACAATATTTAAGATACTATGGATCACCGATTGCGTTTCGCAAGTCTGAATCCATCTAAACAACAAGAAAATCTGTCTAGAGATGACATTTATACATATGATCAATATCACATAACCATTAACATTAATAAATTGAATATTATTTATTTGGAAGATGAAGATGACCCTTGACTCCAAGATTGTCCTTTAGTGTAAAACTCGACCAAGAATCGTCGCGCCCCATGCACGCACATGGAGTTGGATTTTTTTTTCTCTAAAGTTCAAAAGAATATTTTCATCATATTCTAAGGAAAAATGTTTTAGATTACTACATTTTATGTAAATAAGAAAAAACTTATTAGGAAAAATTTGGCTTCTCCGATCGATTGTTGCCTGTTATCGGAAGTTTCGATCCCGGTGATAGTCTTGGAGTCTCCGGCGTGCCTCTCTGTCGACGGAGGAAGGATGATAATCCAAAATATCGACGCGTGTCGTCTTTAGGTTTTACCTTCGTACACGTGTATCGGTGATGGATCCCGTGCTTTCCTTACCTCCTATTTAGGTCTGCCCATCTTTGGGCCTGTTGTAATTAGTGTACTGGGCTTTGTGTTAGCCTCTTTGTATTACTGTTTTAATGTTTAATAATATCCAGATGACAAAAAAAAAAAAAACTTATTAGGAATATCGACGAGTTTTGAAGTCCACAAGTTTCAAAGCCTAATGGAACATTATGTAATGAATATTGCTTGATACTTGATCAGTATCGTATCTCTTACAGTAGACATCTCGTATATATGTTCTTTGATAATTTTTCTTTCTTTGTTTTGCTTAAATAATTAACACTATCTATTTGATCAAAAAAAAAAAAAATTAACACTATCTCCTACAATAAACATGATCTTAGATCTTGACTTGTTTTCGTGAGACTATTATTTAAGCAATGCGTGTGAACATCTGTTTGTCATTTAAGTAATGCTTGCGAACATATATTTGTCGTTCGATAGAAACATCGCTGTTACGAGGACACTCAATTCACAATAACTTGTTGCAGTCTTCTCTCTCCCACACACTAACCTTAACGAAGATACACATGCAAATGCATACACAATCTATCAAACGAAGAGCACAATGCATAAATCTACTTCTAAAGTGGGGGCAACAACAACCACACGATTGCAATGCCTTCTGGAGTTCAATAAATTATGTTATTTAAACATACTTTTTTTTTGTCACAAGTTATTTAAACATACGTATATTCAATTTTTTCTTATCAAACTTGTAACTATGATTCTATTATTATTATCGGAAATCTTTTTAAGTTTTACTTATGGTAAAGTTTTTTGGTGAAAATTATCTTATTAAAATATAAAATTCCAAATCAGGTACTTTTAAATGGATTTTTACTGTGTTTTAGCTCAATTAAAAATTTTAAAATCACAAAATTAACGAAAAATATTATTAAAAATAAATTCACTAAAAATCTTGTTAAATACTATACTATATAAATACACCCCACCAGAATATGAAAAGGGCTATAGAAGCCCACAAAGCCCATTCAAGGCCTCTTCCAGAATCTTCTACTGCCACTCCAGTCTCCACCGTTTTCTTATCTTCTTCCTCCTCACACCTACCTACCACTAGGGTTTCTCTTCAACCGCTCCTTCTCATCTCTCCCTCTCTCTCTCCACTTAACGTCGTCGCCTTTCCTTCTCTCAACGTAAGCTCGAGAAAATGGCTTCATCCACCGCTCAGATTCACGTCCTCGGCGGAATTGGATTCGCCACATCTTCCAAGAGAAACCTCAACGCTAAAGCTAACCTCAAGCCGAGAAGCGCCTTCTTCGGCACCAGGACCGGTCCCTTCTCGACCCAGACCTCCGCCTTCCTGAAAATGAACAACAGCAGGAAGGGCTCTAGGTACGCCGTAGGTCCGGTCCGCGTGGCGAACGAGAAGGTCGTCGGAATCGATTTGGGTACGACCAACTCCGCCGTGGCTGCCATGGAAGGAGGCAAGCCGACGATTGTGACCAACGCCGAGGGTCAGAGGACGACGCCGTCTGTGGTGGCGTACACGAAGAGCGGTGACAGGCTCGTCGGGCAGATTGCGAAGAGGCAGGCGGTTGTTAATCCGGAGAACACGTTCTTCTCGGTGAAGAGGTTTATCGGTAGGAGGATGAACGAGGTTGATGAGGAGGCGAAGCAGGTGTCTTACAGAGTTGTGAAGGATGATAACGGGAACGTGAAGCTGGAGTGTCCTGCAATTGGTAAACAGTTTGCTGCTGAGGAGATTTCAGCTCAGGTAATTTGAAAGTTTATCTCTTTACTCAGTTTTGTTGTGATTATTGATTCTCTTGAGGAGTTATATGTGTGTGTGTGTGTTTGTAGGTTTTGAGGAAGCTTGTGGATGATGCTTCGAGATTCTTGAATGAGAAAGTGACTAAGGCTGTGGTCACTGTGCCTGCTTACTTTAATGACTCGCAGAGGACTGCTACTAAAGATGCTGGTCGGATTGCTGGGTTGGAAGTTCTTCGTATTATCAATGAGCCGACCGCTGCTTCATTGGCTTATGGGTTTGAGAGGAAAAGCAATGAGACGATTCTAGTCTTTGATCTTGGTGGTGGTACCTTTGATGTGTCAGGTACTTGGCGTTAAAGTTTAGCTAAGGTTTTGGCTCTTGATGTTTAGCATCTCTTAATATGTGTGTTTTGTGTTATGTTTCTTGTTACACAGTGCTTGAGGTTGGTGATGGTGTGTTTGAAGTACTTTCTACTTCTGGTGACACACATTTGGGTGGTGATGACTTTGACAAGGTGGGTGTAATCCGCACATGAATCTTAAATTCCTCAATCAAAGGGCTTCGAATCTGTTTACTCTTTCTATGGTGCTTCACTTGACATAAGAACTTTTGATTGCAGAGGGTTGTTGATTGGCTTGCTTCAAACTTCAAGAAAGATGAAGGCATTGATCTTCTGAAAGACAAACAAGCACTTCAGAGGTTGACAGAGGCAGCAGAAAAAGCTAAAATCGAGCTTTCATCTCTGACTCAAACGAATATGAGGTACAACTATTTTTTTAACTTGGAATTTTCACAAGCATGCGGATTCTGATTGATATGAATTCTGTGACCAGCTTGCCATTTATCACGGCCACAGCTGATGGACCTAAACACATTGAAACCACCCTCACACGTGCCAAGTTCGAAGAATTGTGCTCAGATTTACTCGACAGGTAATTTAACTCACAGTTCTTATGACGTTTTAATAGCCTCACAAGTCAAGCTATGTGTTTATTCTACTGCTTTTGATTAACCATGGAGGCTTGAGATTCTTATCATTGTCTCTATCTTGTAGGTGTAAGACTCCCGTTGAGAATTCTCTGAGAGATGCAAAGCTCAGCTTTAAGGATATTGATGAAGTGATCCTTGTCGGTGGATCCACACGTATTCCTGCTGTTCAGGAAGTCGTCAGGAAACTGACTGGAAAAGAACCCAATGTCACAGTAAACCCTGATGAGGTTGTAGCTCTCGGTGCTGCGGTCCAGGTGTGTTCTCGTGAATTTTAATTTTCATCATGTTTAGGTCTCCGTTATTTTTAACACTATTTCTGTGCAAACATCAGAAAATATTATAGGAACAAAATTTTAGATTTTTGAAATAGAAATCATGTGTGTTGTTTAGTAATATACTTTTGGAAATGCAAATGCATACGCGGAAGATTCTGTTTGCCATTTATGCCGAAGAACTTATGTTTCGCTGCAGTGAGTTCTCAAAAAGTGTCATTTTATTTTGATTACAGGCTGGTGTTCTAGCTGGAGATGTGAGCGACATTGTCCTTCTTGACGTGACACCGCTGTCGATTGGTCTGGAAACTCTTGGTGGTGTTATGACTAAGATTATTCCAAGGAACTCAACCCTGCCTACTTCTAAGTCAGAAGTCTTCTCCACTGCTGCTGATGGACAGACAAGTGTTGAGATTAATGTGCTCCAAGGGGAGAGGGAGTTTGTCCGGGATAACAAGTCTCTTGGCAGCTTCCGTCTAGATGGTATCCCACCAGCACCACGTGGAGTTCCACAGATCGAAGTCAAATTTGACATCGATGCCAATGGAATTCTGTCTGTCAGTGCTAGTGACAAAGGCACTGGAAAGAAACAAGACATCACCATTACTGGAGCCAGTACATTGCCCAAAGACGAGGTGCGCTCAATTTACAAATCAAACCATATATGTTTAACATATTCTTTTTAATACGCATTGGCTGAAATGTCCATGATCCTATTACCTCTGTTTCGCTACTATTCATGTTAACAAAATTGGCTTGTGAATGGACGGTACAGGTAGAACAAATGGTCCAAGAAGCAGAAAGGTTCGCTAAGGACGACAAGGAGAAGAGAGAAGCAATTGACACAAAGAACCAGGCGGATTCAGTGGTGTACCAGACAGAGAAGCAACTAAAAGAACTCGGTGAGAAGATTCCAGGTGAAGTGAAAGAGAAGGTGGAGGCGAAGCTACAAGAGCTGAAAGACAAGCTTGCAAGTGGAACCACTCAAGAAATCAAGGACACAATGGCTGCTCTTAACCAAGAAGTGATGCAGATTGGTCAGTCGATGTACAACCAGCCTGGAGCTGGAGCTGGAGCACCAGGTGCAGGTCCTTCCCCTGGAGGTGAGGATGCTTCATCAGCATATTCAACAAGCAAAGGTGGAGATGATGTGATTGATGCTGACTTCTCAGACAGCAAATGATGAAAGGAAGATGGTTTTGAATTTATTTATCCAATGAAAAAACACACATGATTTTGTAGGCTTGATTGAGTCGAGACAATTATTTGGCGTTAGAAAGAAGCACTGTTGTTGCTGAGGATGTTTTAATATGTAATAATATGTTGCAGTGAAGTGATTCCATCTCTTTCATGGCTATCATTGCCTTCAGAAATTGCTTCCCTTGGAACTTTATTCTTTTCATAACATACAAATCAATACATATTATAAGCATATAAGAGCATTTGTATATAACTAAACGTCTAAAACATAGCATTATAGGGAGATCTATTTGGTTGGGTCTCCGACCCATTTGATGCCAATCTGATAAAGTTTTTCTCTTTGTTTGCTGAAAGGATCTACTAGTGTCCATGAAATTTAAAAAAAACACCATTCAGTTTAATTTAAATTTATGCAAGCATTGGGTTGAACAAGCAAAAAGACACGAAACATAGACTAGAAAGGAAGATAATAGCGAGATTCACTTTAGGAAACACAATTTCAACGTCTAGTAAAACGTAATGGTGTTGGGAGAAAACCTTTCCGGGGTGCTTTCCTCATACGTCTGGTCTTGGGAGGATATCCTACCTACAATATGTATTTTTTTTTGGTCAATGTATATAATGAAATGAAACATCGAGTATTTGGACATGTATTTACATTTTTCTCTGTTGAGAATCTATATGTCATTATTAAGAAAAAACTTGCCTTATCATGGTAGTTGGGTATTTTAAATAGCCTTCGCTGGCGCATGGCAGATTGAGAATGCGTATTGATTCTGTTCTCCTGTTTGATAACGAGTAGAAAGAGTTAAACAGGTTGTTGCTCAAATGGTTAGACAATCTTTTGATACAGAGGATGCAGAGGGAGAGGATGCGCGTACTTCCTTTGTATGTTCTTTACTTGAGAGATGCTTACTGAAAGCATCCAGGATTTTGCAATCACATAAACACAATTTGCAACAAAACATTCCCGTAGATGCAACAACCCTTTCACTTTCACTGCACTTCTGAAGAGTGTGTCTTCTTGTCTCTGAAATTGGGGAGGACAAAAAAAAAAGCTCAGAGTAATTAGTTTGGTGGTTATGTGGTGGAAGATGAGAGAACAAACAAAAGAAACAACCACCTGCAAGTAAGCTTTCCCAGAGCCACTCTGCAGAAGTGACCATGAGTGGCATTTCAAAAAGCCTAATTGAATAAGCCAAAAAATAGTTGTAGGCACCGATTGGTAAATAGGCTTACAAGATTTCTAAAGCTTTAAAAAGTCAAACTATACCCCAAACAGGCTTTATTTATTAAAAATTCCTCAAACTCCTAAAAAGTTTCAAAGCCATTTTTAACTAATTTTCTTCACTAATCTATGGTCTTTTCCTAAAGCCTAAAAACAATTGACTTTTATCTTTTTTAAATAACATGGTTAAAGTCTCTACAACTATAAAACTCTAAAGCCAAAAGTTGATACCAAGCACAGTACATAGTAGTGTCTGGTAAATAAGTGTTGAACGGTCCTAATATTGGAGCATTTAAAATGATTTAGAGGAAGCTTCAACTAGAAGGTTACACATGTGAACTTATTCTGGATGCTATTGTTGGATATGAGGGTGATCCACACTCAGAAGAGGATATAACGTTCACGATACATTATGGCTATCCAGAAAACACTAGTCAGGTTTTTTTGTAAACTTTTTTTTCACTTCTCTATTTAGTTACTTATGTTTGCTTTGTTGCAGGACCTGTGAGGCTTATCAGATGACTGGTGAACATATGCAACACCTCACTGATGAATTTCTTGAAATAACTCACAAGCTCCTCCTTGGAATACTCTACTCATTTGCAACTTTGACGTTAATGATGAGTAGAATATTCTTAGAAGATAATATGACCCTGTGTTTTGCAGCTCTCAAAGAATCCATCCACAACTTGAACTCATTGTCGTTAGTGATGAGTAGAGTATTCTAGATAGAAGCTTGTGAGTTCTTTTCAAGAAATTCATCAATGAGGTATTACATATGTTCATCAGCCATCTGATCACTTTTTGTACCTTCAGGTCCTACAACAAAGCAAACATAAGTAACTATGTAACATAAATGAATAAAAAAGCTTACAGTAAAAACTTACTAGGACTTTCTGGATCGCCATAGAGCATCTTGAACATTTATCCTCTTTTGAGTGCGGATCACCCACATATCCAACAATAGCATTCTGAGTAAGTTCACACGTGTAATCCTCTGAATCATTCTAAATGCTCCAACGATGATTCGCTTACTCTTCAGTCTATCAATCCTGGTTTTTTCTTCATCAGTTAGTTTTAGAGGCATCCTCACCTCAAATTTCTTGTTATGCTCTCTCTCTCTAGTTTAATCTTCACTCAATTGCTCTCTTATGTCTTTCATGTGCTTAACCTGTACAACCAATAATTCGAGGAGTCATGAAAACTGAGAGAATCTGAAAATTTCAATGACATTTTCACCATTTAGACAAAAGATTGTTTGATATATTTCTTTTTGGGCAAATGTTTCTTGAAAATCTTGATATATGTTATTTTAGTCTCTCTACAATATATATATATATATATATATATATATATATATATACTGAAATAAATTGTTATAGAGTGGATCTCTACTATAATATTGCATTGTTCCACAAATATACAAAATATGATTCTAGAACATAGACTTGTCAGAGCAATTACTCTATCTATAAAACTGAAAACTATTCTTGGTATTTTTGGGTATTCTTGGTATTTTTGGGTATTCTAAATCCATCGTAAAAATAATTTTATGTTATATATTTTGTTTTTATATGGGGAGAATACTTCTTTCTATGAAATTATAGTTGATGCAAAATATTCCAATCTCTTTTGGTTCATTGATCATGTTTGAAAATTTTAAGAACTATAATAATTATGTTATGTAAACTTTAATGGGAGGATATTAGTATCTTAATGTAATATGTAAACTGTGAATTTACGTAAAGATAAGTGTATAGGAATATTAGTATGATCGTGAATGAATTGTTATGTTAAAGAACATGAGCTTTTTCTCATTTCTGATTTCAAAATATATATATATATATATATATATATATATATATATATATATTTTTTTTTCTATGGAAAATATCATAACCACTAACCATAATTGTTAGACTGGAGCTCAGTGCAACGCTCTCTGTAAGTGAAATTAGGAACAAAGTGTTGAGCTTTGACCTTAGCATGGACGAGGTGACGGTTAAAATGCAAACGTATGCCATTAATGCTTCAGTTGTAACTCTAACTCTCTTTTTTTTATTACTGCAATGACTAACTGAGAATAAAGGATGCTACTTCCGGTGAACAAGAAACGAGGCCTCGCAAGTGGAGGTTCATGAAAGCAAAGAGAAAAGATCTAATCGAAAGTGCTAAAGCGGGAGTGTAGAGGAATATATATTCCAATGGCAAAACATGGGATTGTGCGACCTTAAAGAGACGTTCCTATGCTTCGAGTCTAGTGACCACGACTCATCTTAACTTTTGGCATAGACTTCTTCATCTGGCGTGCACGTTCCTTTGCCTCTTTCTTCCTCAGAGCCTCACCGCTAAGCTTTGCCTCCGCTTCCTCTAGCAATCTCTTCTTTTCGGCTTTCTTTCTCTGCAATGCCTCTTGCCTCACACTCTCAAGTTCCTTGTACGCTTCCTGCGCCACCTTTTGCCTAGCTCCATCAGTTTTGTTCCGTGCCTGCAAACAGTGATTTAATTTCATTCAGCCTGACTCGCACATGACGATGAAATGGTAAAGTGATAATATGTTTTGACCCTGTACCTGGGAGCTGAGCTTGTAGCGTCCAATTACGTCGATGTAATACGGAATTAGCGCTATCAAGCGGACCATATCATCCATGTGCTTAACGTCAGGTAAGGCAAACTTGAAAAGCAGCATCTTCCTGTGTTTGCCAGGATGTTGGTCCGAAAAATGCATTGAAATGAAATACTTGCCAAACTTTTCGAAGGATTTGTCACCAAAAACCTACAACGCGCAATTGCATCATTGAAAGCTGATTAGTATTAAGGATAATTTGAGGGTATAGTCCACACACCAATAGGCGAAGTATCAAGCTAAAAGTCCAACCATTGAGATCCATTTTCCACATCAACATAATCATGCACCAAGTAATTCACTCAAGGCAACTGTGTCACAATTGACTTAAAACTGGGACATATATTCTAAACCTACAATAATGAAACACTAGCCATACCGCAGCAACATCATTTGTTAACAGTTGTGTAAGCATGCTATTCTTAGCATCAGAGAAAAACACAGTATCAAATGCTTCGGAAACTTTTGGTAAGAGAGAGAGAGGAACATCAAAACAGACTAAAAGTATTTCATCCTCAATACATTCTGAACTCAGATAGTTATCTTACTTCAACATATCACTACCATCTAAGCATAAATGTATTATAACACGAGAAACTTGCGGATTTTTTCAGTACATCACAAGTTTTCACCTACACCTCTGTACAGTTTGAACGAGAGAAAGCCAGTTAGATTCACACAAAAAAAAAAAGAAGAAGCCGGTAGGGTTCTCAGCAAAAGAGAACTGCCCGGCTATATTTCCAAGCCAACTAATCACTGAAGTTCTTACTCTGATTAAGTACAACCCTTTGGCTTGAGAAAGGATATCTCATTAGTCATTATCCAACATAATTACAGTAAATCTATGTCTACTTAAGTGAACAAAGTTACCAATACGGCCAGTGAATATGTAGAAATAGAGCCAAAGCCAGTGAGTATGCTCATCCTTTAAAATGGTTACTACTGAAGTCCAAGAAGACACTAAACTAAACTACGCTTAACTGGTATCACTGTCAACCATCAAACACGGAGAGAAACCAAGAGATTAATTAAGCATCTGACCTGATCAAGTACAACATCAGTGATCATATCCCCAGCCACCTCCTTAGACTCAGACACAACACCCAACTCCTCCACCACCCACTTCCTCCCACCAGGAGCACCCACAATCCCACCAAACCTCTGCAGATCCCTCATCTCCTTAACCATCCCTTTCGCCGACTTCTTCCTCGCCAACGCAAACACAACATGATCCATCGCCTCGTCGTTCATATAAACCTCGAAACCGATCTCATCCTTACAAGGCACCACGCAATTAAAAAGCCTCGAGATCAGATCGTGCCTGCTCTTGAGCTCCAACGTCGCCAAGAGCCCGTAGCAGTACCTACGCCCGCTCGCGTAGAACTTGAACACGTTCGTCGCTTCTTTCAACAACAACGGAGAGTCGTCCTCTCCTCCTCCTACTTCGCCGCCGACGCCTAGCAAGCTGAAGTTTTTCTCGAAGATTGCGTCTTTGAGACCGAATTTCGAGGCCCAGGAGAGAGCGAGGCTCTCGTTGTCGCGTTTCCCGACGAAGTAGTTGATTAGGTAAGCGATCAAGATCGAGACGGAGACGATCTCCACTGTGTACGATGAAAGAGTCTTCTTCGTCTTGGGAGTGTCAGTGTCTTCAGATGGATCTGGAGTCTGTGGATCGGCGGGAGATGGAGGAACGATCTCCGTTGGTTCGTTGTTCTCTGGTAGTCCTTCGAACTCGTCTTCGTCCCAGTAATGGAATGAGGGGTTCTTGGGACCGGTTTGAGTCGGAGAAGGGTCCGGTTTAGTGATCGGGGTGGAATCGGGTTCTGGATCTGGAGCTGTTGACTCGGATTGAGTTAGGGGAGGAGGAGTGAGCGAGTGGTGAAGCTCAGTGGG
The DNA here is from genome assembly GCA_016432835.1 of Brassica nigra. Taxonomy (NCBI): domain Eukaryota; kingdom Viridiplantae; phylum Streptophyta; class Magnoliopsida; order Brassicales; family Brassicaceae; genus Brassica; species Brassica nigra. The sequence goes on along the minus strand of CM028247.1, from coordinate 3,955,443 downwards.
GTCCTCGGAGATGTCGTCGTCTTCGGCATCGAAGCCTTCGAAGTGGGAAGATGCGAGAGCACGGTGGTGGTGGAGACAGAGGAGAGAGATCAGAGCGACGGAGATGAGAGAGAGGTGGAGAAGATTCATTGCTGCTGCATAAGAGTTGAGTCGTGCTTGCCTCTGCTTCTGCACTAAAATACGTATAATCCCAGATCTTTATTTATTTTTTCCCATAAGATAAAAAAAAAATAACATCAAAAAATCTGTCTAATTATTAACGAAAGCTGTTGACAAAAAAAAGTTATAACGAAAACAAAAATCTTTTTGAACTGCAAGGAAAACAAAAACTAAAATATAAAGTTGAGAAGAGTAAAAAAGTTTATAAAATTTAATTCAAGACAAAGATGATGTTAAACTAGTCATGGTTTATTCGGATCTGTAAAAACTACACCGAACTAGACTGAACTAATATTCAGTTCCGTTTAGGTCGGATATTGGTTTATTTGGTTCGGTTTGGGTCGGACATCGGTTTATTCGGTTCGGTTACATGATAAAAACCTTATGAAACAGTTGTGTGGCCAAGGAACGTGGTTCTTTCAGTCATGGAAGTTGTGTCGCAGCCCATGGGCTTTTAGACGCACATTCACAGTTACAAGGTAAGAAACTAGAGTAAGAGTAAGTTGATTAGGCATTCTCAGGTGTTGTAATTTGAGTCATTGTTTATGATGATGAGTAGCTTAATGTTTCCATATTTCATTGCTTCTTCTATAACTACTCAAACACTCGACTTATGTGACTCTCTGGCAGAAGAAGCAATGAAATATGCAGGCCTGGTTAAGAGAGTCTCTGCTGAGATGCAGGCCTGGTTCTATGGGGAAGCAGTGGAAGCGTGGCCTACTATTTTTGGCCTTGATTTCCTAAAATTTTGTTTAGTCTAGTGGTATAAAGACCTAAGTTCAAACCATGGGTATAATAAGTCAGGGCCTGTTGAGATCACAGTAGAGGGATTATATGCAAACAAGACGTTTTGTGTCTCCGTCACTCTCTCTAGAAGTAACTTCTCAGCATCTACCTGCTCTTACAATATAGCTTAAAACCAAGCCATCTGTAAAAAAAAAAAATTAGGGTCACCTTGAGCTTTGTCTGACTCAATAGTAATTCAGTTTTCTTTTTCTTATGTTTGCAGTTCTACAAGACGTTTAATAGTAAGGTTGATGAAAAAAAAATAGTAAGCTTGATGACAACATCTTAAAGCTACCAGATGCACCCGTGATAAATGGAGTCACCAAGCCCAAGAGTAAAAGACGTTGAGTCCATGTCTTATGTTATCCAAGCAGAGCACTCGTATTTTTTTTTTATTTTTTTTTTGTATTCTATAACTGCTTTAGTCGAATGAATGTGTACGAGAGCTTGTTGATTTGAGTTTAATTTGTAAATACATAGATAAAAAAGACACGTTTTCTTACCTACTTCAATTCAATGATATTCTAAATATTCTATTCAAAATAGGTAAAAATCCATCTTTTTTCTGCAAATATTTTTTTGAACAATAAAAAAAATACATGAAAAAGTAAAGTGGTTAAAAAAAAAGTTTTCTATTTATTATATGTTTATCTGCTCGAACAGATCCAATCATGAATACAGTTTTTTATGGTATGCAATCGAATTGGAATATGTAATATCATAGGTGAAAATGAAATTACTTTTTTTCTAGTCGTTACAAAACTCCATAAGTTCCAGTGGTATTTCTCAATTCTGTTCCATTTGGATCTCTTTCTTATAAAAAAATTCTAATTGAATCTAGTCTCCGTTCATACGGATTTCATACATTCCATATATCTTGGAGTTGGATAAAATTTCATGTGATTCAGTAAACAGAATAGAAATTCCATTATTGCTAGATCGAATTCTATCGATATGATTCGGTGAAGAATGAGAGATGGGATGGGATTTTTTCAATAAACGGATAAATGATAAATTCAAAAAAGATGCTCGGGGCTGGAAAAGAGGGAACATCTACAATACCCGGATTTAATCAGATACAATTTGAAGGGTTTTATCGGTTTATTGATCAGGGTTTAATAGAAGAACTTTCTAAATTTCCAAAAATTGAAGATATAGATCACGAAATTGAATTTCAATTATTTGTGGAAACATATCAATTGGTAGAACCTCTGATAAAAGAACGAGATGCTGTCTATGAATCACTTACATATTCTTCTGAATTATATGTATCCGCGGGATTAATTTGGAAAACCAATAGGAATATGCAAGAACAAAGAATTTTTATTGGAAACATTCCTTTAATGAATTCCCTTGGAACTTCTATAGTAAACGGAATATACCGAGTTGTGATCAATCAAATATTACAAAGTCCTGGTATCTATTACCAGTCAGAATTGGATCATAACGGGATTTCGGTCTATACCGGCACCATAATATCAGATTGGGGGGGCAGGCTAGAATGATTGTATATGAAGGATAATGAAACCTTAAAATTTCTCAGATGGACTCTGCATACGTTCCATTCTTCCATGATATTATACCACGAGGACGACAAAATGATAACGTATGCATTACATGCACACCATACTACAGCAAACAAATTCTCAGCGCCTACACACTCGTTTCCCCACTTAAATCATCTCTCGACGACTACATTAAGAAGCTTAGATCAATATACGAAATATAGTGGATCGGTCAAACTGTTTTCTCTAATTTCAAATCACTAAATAAAGAATCTTTTAGTACCATATTTGGCAAAAAAAAAAAAAAACTTTTAGCAACATCACCGTCCGAATCAACCATCCGTCGTCCAAGCCATTGTGCGATACATCATAATTGGGCTTTGAATAACAATATTCGTCGACCATGATATATGATTAAGAATGATTTTTGGGGTTTGAAATTTTAGTGTTCCTTAATGTGCGAATAATATTTTGAGTTTATTCACTTAGGCTTGAATAATATTATTCGTCAACCCTGAGATAAGAACTAAAAAAATGATAATAGACTTTGACATTTGGTTGTTCCTAAATGAGAGAATAATAGCCACCGACTTTAGCATAATGACACTCGAATAAAATCTTTCACTAAATAACTCACCGAGTTTTTGCAGGTGCCTAACAGATGTGAACCAAATTATACGATATAGTGTAATGGACTAATGGGAGTACTATCTTATGAATTGTTTTGATTGGAAAAATTTAAACTAAAATCCTTGATCTATAATGATTTAGATTTGAAACTAGCATTTTATTGACTTCAATTGATTAATGGTCAATCATCACTATGCCAGCCCGAGCTAGTATGACTAGTTTCGAACCCCAAATAATGAAAAGGTGGTTTAAAAACACTAAACTAGAAGACAAATACTAGAAAGCTCCTAACACATTCTTAATAGTAGTAGTATATAATTATCAAAATCATCTTTCCAGCTGGGATCCTATCGATCATACAAGCTTAGAAATATAACTCAACGTCCAAGAACATTGTTGCGGCCAAGACCACGGATATTGTGAAAAGAGCGCTGGTTCCTGAATTGTTGATAGTAACCTCTGTCACGACCGTTTATTTGTTTGTGTTCAATTCGAGTAATCATGTTTCCTGTTTTATATTGCTCAACCAAGTAATTAATTATTATATATCCATTTTAAAAATTTACTATAATTAAGTAAAGAATTTAAAGAGAAATCTCATTTAATTAATAGACAATCCATTCACAAATGTATGAAATATGAACAAAAGTAAACCTAAATGAAGGTTTCAATGATTTTATTAGAATACTTGATAAAATAATGACCTAAAGTTCTGGTGTGGCAAACTGGCATTTAAAATAGGTTATATATGTTAATTATTTACACCAAAAATATATGTTAATTATATTGAAAACATGTAATACAAAAATATATCACAGAATGGTAACAGTCTTGATCATATGCTATTTTCAAAATTTCTTTTAAAAAGATGCATGTTTTAAGTTTTCAATGCACTATTTATTAGTTAATAATGGTAAACTATAAATTTCATAATAATACTATTGGTTTAGAATTATATATTGGTAAATACAAAAAATAATACAGTCGTTATCAAAATCTATTATGTTTTTGTAATATATGAAAACACATAAATATACATCTTTTAGGAACAGAAATGATATTGTTTTGTGGCAACCTGATGTTCTCGTGGTTCTTCCAGCTTCACAAATCTAGAAGTTGGTATAACTTAGGGTTGGGCGAAAAGACGAGTATAAGTTGGTCCATAACACCATAAACATATAACCAAGTAGCTACTGCAACGTGGTTCCTCATGCTTCGTATATTATATAACTATATATATACTTATACAGTATTTTGTGTTTCTCTTGGTACTGACGACGAAGAAAGTCGATATCGTGTAACAATATGAAAGTTTTTTCTTTACTTAAACTAGTGCAAGTGACAACACATCTTTCTAGGATTCGGTTCCTACATGTAACTAAAGTTTCTATATATCGCTTTTGCAAATTTAAATAATATGTACTATTTAAGAAACTGTTAACAGTGAAATATTCCATCACCTAACTATATATGTTGTTTCTTTATAAATTAATTGATTTAGCAAGTTGCTTTGTATGTCGCCTACTTGTGCACATTTGGTTTAGTATTGGAAATAAATCCAGCCTATACTTACAATGGCCGAAGGAGCCACTCATATAAACCATATATACCGATTAATTACGAACTCCACTACTAGGTAAAATGTACAAATGATTAGAGACAGAAACGGCATATATATAAGAAATCACAAACATCGTACCATTGTAACGATTGTGGTGGAAATGAGTCTTGTCTTGCTATTCTGGTTCATAAAAAAAGAAAGTCATTAATTATCATGCGTGGTTCACAAGAGAAAATTACAATATGTTGCGTTAAAGATCTCTGAGCCATTGTGGATTTGAGATCCGGTTAAATGATTTTACAAGAAGTAGAAACAATAAATGTCTACACCTTCGTGGAAACAGCAGGGGACGTAACTTAACCGAATGATTTTTATTTGGGATTCATGAGACGATCGGCCTGAGTTGGACCGTTGGTTGGATTTCAACTGGTCTTCTCACCATTTGTCGTTTTGAAGATAATGACTATACCATGTGTTAGATGAGTTTAGTTAGACCGAAAGCTAATATGTAAAACTCGATTAGTGAACGTGCTCATGAGAAACATTCACAACTCTCAAGTATATGGTCTCTATACAGATTTCTTATCGTGCGCAAATACGTCGACGAAAAATACATGTATCATGTTAGACCGGGCTAGTTGCGAAGTACTCGATGAACGTTGAGTATAGACGTAAAATGACCTTGAGAACGTTACTTGGTAAAGTGAGATCTCAGATTCAAGTTTATCGTATCAAGCTTGTGTGATAAACTTATGTAAATGCCAAACATCAGGATACAACATGCATTCGTATGTATAGCTTTTGATTCGATTTAGACCATTTAATTTCTCTGATTTTATAATAAGAATATCAGCTGGTAACACATAATAAGAAGAAAAAAGAAAGTAAAATTAAGAGAAAAAAATGGTAGGCTGACTGACAGATCGGGAAGGAGCTAGAAAAGAAAGGAACGTGAGCAATTTTGTATTCATTAAAATAGACAATTAAATAAAGCTTGGGAACTGTAATTGGCATAGTATGGTCAACGTGGAGCTGCAGCTGTGTGAGTCCACTTTCTCTTCTTGCTTCGCGGTACTTCTTTTCTATTCTTTTTTTTTTCTTTTTTACGTTCACATTTTTTTAAAAAGAATTCACTGTAAGCTTAAACGGCTTGCCCGGCCTGGCCGACATTCCCTAATCATATTTATAATCTAAATCTGATTTAAATACATGTCTTACTTAATTCATTTATATAATTAATTAAAACGCACTAATCAATAATTAAGGTCATTCTTCATTGCATTGCTCTTATAAAACCCTCTCTCGCCTCCTTGGTATCCTCCGTGCCTCTCCCCCATCTTCGCTCTATAATATCTCTCTTGCCCTAGCTACCTACTTCTTCTCGATCCGCTTAACATCATGCATCCTCACTATTCACGGTTTTTCCAGATGGCTTCCCATTGATTTTTTTTTTCAGTGGGATCTCGTGAAGAACAGCCTAAAAAGTTGTTAAATTAAGCAGACGAATCACTTCCTTAGCTTCGATTACTTGGTCGGTTAGCATAATTCTAACTTACAATTTAATTTTACTGACATGACATTTTCTGTTGAATCATTTTGTGAGATCTCTCTAGCTAGTAGTTTGAAAAGTCTCAATTATCATTTGATAGATCAGCTGCATGAGCATTACTTACCTGAATTTCTGAGCTGGGGATCCAAATTTTCAAAATTGATTGGATTGATTCTTTTGGTTTGCATGTGCAGATTGATGCTCGTGGGAGAGAGATTTCAACGGATCTGTCTCCTTTTCTCAGGTGTGTTTCCTCATCTCCATCACCTTTGCTAGATGCATATCTTTAACACCCTTGATCTTACCTTTTTTTTTTTTGGTTCAAATCAACACCCTTGATCGTACTTCCGTTTTGTTATATTTTTTGTTTCTTTTCTCTTTTGGTATAAAGCATCTGTCCTTTTTTTTCTTGAGATGAAAAGAGCACATAATAGTGCATGATCTATCCTTGTCTTTCTATAAGTATTGTTGTAATTATCATTTGGTGATTGACCAAAAGATAAACACAGATAACAAATTGACTCTCTCGTGTTTTTATTTTATTTCATTTTTCTTGCATTTCTTTTTAGTTGTACTTATTTAAGTTTGAAAGCATCATTAAATTTACACTAGGGTAAAAAAGTTTTACTAGATATCTATATCCAAATGAGATGAAATGTACGAATACATATATCCACTTGAGAGTTGTGATGCGTGTCTGAGTATATATGTTCTTTATAACATCACACTCATTTTTCTTGTCTGAGTATTCCTCTCAATGTGGAGATGATCTATTTGGAAGATTCTGAAGATTAAAGCTTGATCTTTGTGTTCCTTGTCAATAAACTTCGATTGTTCCTCAGTGATACTTTTCTAACAACTATATGATAAGAGAATAGTCCAAATCAACCCAATTAAGCTCAAGGGTTTAAAACACACACCTTGGGAGTGATACAGCCTTTTTTAGGAGCTAATTTCATCTGTGTTTGAAGCCTCTAAAGGTCCAAAAATGAAATGTAACTTGAATATAAATTCCATAGATAAAATGGTTGAGTGCTTAGAGTAATAAGGAAACGATTGAAACTTGTTTTCAGTGAAGAGAAATTAAGACTTCTATTGATTGGATATAAGCGACTCAATTTTGCTGTTAAAGATTTAACAAAAATTTTACTTTGCTCTGTTGCATAAACTAGTTTATTTGAATTTAAATTTTCATCTTCCTTTGTTTATGCAGTGCAACAGTATAGATTTGGGCTGCCGGGGTTTAGTGAAGCAAAGACTGGCAGGTTCCCCTCGAGTTGTCTTACATGTCTAGACCATTTGTGAGAAGGGATATTTGGTTTGCACCTTTTCTGCAGTAATAATATGCTAACTTAAGAACTAGCTTGTTCAACATATCACACTACTATTTGAATCTCCTATAAAATCATTAACACTTACATTTTGCCTTAGAGATGTCAAACTTCTGTCTGGAGTGTTGGGTGGTTTTTCATTTTATCTTTCACTACTTAGCTTACTCGTTTACTTGACAATAAATAAACTGGTGAGTGGGGAAGGTGCTGTGTTATTATTCCCTTCTCATCGATGGTCTAGATGTGCGAGGTGACTTTCATGGAGGTAAAGAGAAATAGCTAGTGATTTTGGGAGGGCATCCACCATAATGGTATTTTCTAAGAAGGTTAGAAGATTTTCAGCTTGCGAAATTATTGTATTGCCATGATTTTGGGACCAGTGATCTGCTGATGTATACTTCCGAGTATAGTTGTGTGAAGCTTTTTTCAGATTGAATACATAACGTCGTTGTTCAAACTAAACTTAAACGATGGGTACATAAAGCATGTAGCGATGACTGTTGCAAGAATTGAAGGATGCAGGAATTGAAGAAGTGCAAGAGCTAAAGAAGTGAGAAAAATAAAGCAAAGTGAACAAAAGGTGTACCATTTGACTTGTTGACCGCTGGTTCTCTCATTTATCCATTTCATGCTGCAAGAGAACACACCAAAAGGGATGAGGCGTAACGCCAAACATTAAGAGATTGATTGTACACTGATGCGTACCATTACATGGTAGATTCTATTACTACAAATGAAAGACTATGTACTTGTTAGATTTTAACTACAAATGAAAGATTATGTATCTATACTTAGCCAATGCTTAATATTAATAGAATTACTTTCATACATCTCTTAAATTTTTTAGGTAAACAAAAACTGTTTTTGAGTAAATTTTCCAATAGTAACCAGCTCTACCGTAAGCCGGTCAAAATTCAAGAAAGCGCATAAACCTGCGCTGACAAGGAATGAATCTGCAATCTTTGATAGTGAATAAAAGGATCAGTGGCATGCACACAAGTTCCTCTAAGTTTATTGTCTTAATTATGGGTTTACTTAAACCTGCAAGTTTGGTTTATACAAATAATTTTTATTGTATCATTTCGGTTCATACAAATCTAGACGAAATGAATAAACAAAAATTCAGTTCGAGTTGTTGTAGACAAGCCCTTAAGGTTTTCAATATTCTACCAAATTAAACAATTTTTTTTGGTTCGATTCTAATTTAATTAGTCAAGATTTTGAGTTATATTTAATTATATTTATTCTCTGGGTTAGTTAGATTAAAAATTTGGATATGGTATTTAACCCATTATCTACTTCCCAAACGTGATTTTAATTTAAATCAGTTTATAATAAAAAAGCATTAATGGGCTTTTAGAGAAACAAGCAAGGGTAGAAACGTAGTTTCGATCTCCTCTGATCCAACACTGCCTATATTAAACAGTTACCTGCAAAAGCTAGGGTATAAAAGCCCCAAATCATTTCTCCGCTCACAAAACCATTTGCAATCGACCCAACGGTACCCTCCTTCATCTCTCTCCCTACGTCGCCGGAGATCGGTAAACCGTCTCTATCCATCGTCTCCGTCTCCTATTTGAGGTCTTAGATTCTTCTCTCTCTTTTATTTCGCTGAAACTTTTCAGATTCTTGATACGATTTGAACTTGCTCGGATTTTTTTTTTTTGGCAGATCATCGTAGATAATGGCGACGTTTGAGCTGTACAGGAGATCGACGATCGGGATGTGTTTGACGGAGACTTTGGACGAGATGGTTCAGAGTGGTACGCTTAGCCCTGAGCTAGCCATCCAAGTCCTTGTTCAATTTGACAAGGTTTCTCTTCCTCCCTCTCACTCATATGCAACTGATCTAGGAGTATTTCTGATATATGTGTGTTCTCGTAGTCCATGACGGAAGCTCTTGAGAGCCAAGTGAAGACCAAGGTGACTATCAAGGTAAGCTTCAATCCTGTTAGTAGAATGGAATAATGATGTAGAGTAGAATGCTTATGGTAAGTTGTTACCTCAAGTAATAGTTTCTAAAACCTCTAACAGTGTCATACTTTCTATAAAGTCTTCAACTTCTTTCGGTGGCAAGTGGCAACTTGATCTAAGTTGTATGGGTTCAGTTATCTTCCTGATGAATATGTGATTACATTGGTTATCTTAACATTCTCATGAATAGGGTGAAGCTGTTTTAACTTGAAATTAGGCTGTATGGATTCAGAATCTGGTTTATAAGTAGGAGTTTGCATTTTATAACCTTAAGACTATACAGATTAGTGTCAATCCATACAGCTTGATCTCAAGTTATGTATGCTAGTGTTTTTGATGATTTGACTTTAATTCTCTTCCAACATACTACCACTGCTGACGATGTTTTTTAGAACCACATATTAAACGCTGCATTCAGGAATTGGCAGATGAAACAACCAGATACTTATTCTCGTTTCTTCTTTACTTTTTTATTATCTTGTACAGGGGCACCTGCACACGTACAGGTTCTGTGACAACGTCTGGACCTTCATATTACAGGACGCAATGTTCAAGAGTGAAGACCGTCAAGAGAATGTTAGTCAGGTGAAGATAGTGGCTTGTGACTCTAAGCTTCTCACTCAGTGAGAGATGTTAATCCCCCAGCAGAGAATATATACTCACTCCCATTGTAATAGATTCTGAGTTTCTTGCCACTTTGTAAACTCAGCACTCGCTATATGTTGAGCTCCGTATGCAGCCTTCAGTTTAGCCTATATATTGTAAATTCTCGGTCCAAAGACAAATGAGAGACTGTTTCTATGAGAAAGTTCTTAACATTCATTTCCAGATCTGCCTTCCGAATCTCACATACTGATATGCTGTATTCGTACAAAACTTTGTCTCAACTGAACTGGAGTCTACGACGGGTTCCATTGTGTGTTAGTTATAATGGATGAAGCGGAGGAAGTAGAGGTGGATTACATTACTCAAGGGAAAGACTTTCAAGTGCGTCTCTTTTCAGGCATTGCAGAAGCTGGAAATGTGACTGAGACACTTCATGGTTAATCCTCAGGACATGTAAGGCGTTGTCAAAGGTGGCAATATGTACGTCATCCAAGCTAGATCATAACTCTAAGCTCTCTCTCTCTGCCTCTAGCTATTCTTTTCTTGTTTCCTCATTCTCAACCTCTATCTATCTTTTACCGTTCCCTACGTTTCAAACAAAGCTTAATACTATACAAGGGTAGGTGTTGCCATTACAGAAACACAGAGTTTTCCTCGAGTGTTTTGTGAGGAGACCCCTCCAGAAACTTTAGTTTGTCGTAGTATCATTGTATATCGAATGAATCCAGAGGAGAAACTAAGGAACCAGAATTGAAAGTTAAGGAAGTTATTATTACCAAAAGTTTTGTATAACACAATGAACATAATGGTCTTGAGAATGCTTCATAAAAGAGTTAACGGGCCATAATGGGCTTTTGGTGTACAAGTAGAAACATAACTAAAAGGCCCAAAAGATAATCGTTAAAATCCAGTGAGTGCAGTCGTCGGAAAGTTATATATCTCAAGTCACCGTTTTAGCGCCGGTGAATTTCACAGCACCGATCACCATCTCTCTCTCTGTATGGGCACTTCTCTCCATGTCAACAATCTACTTCCTCTCTTGCACTTAGGGTTAGGGTTTTCTTCTTCTCCACTCTCTTTGCTGAAAGCTCTTCTCTTTTTGGCAGTTCTCGATGTTTGCTCACCCTTCTCAACCGGAGATCAACCCCAATCAGATTGGTAGCAGCACCGTTGGTGAAGACCATGTCTCTGCCTCCGGAGCTCACATTCCTTACAACGAAATCCCCAATCATCCTGACTCCATCTATGCTGCCTCCGATTTGATTCCCGATGGCTCTCAGGTACTATGTTCCCAGCCACCGGAAGGACCTAATCAGCTGACGATCTCGTTCCGTGGTCAAGTTTACGTTTTCGATGATGTTGGTCCTGAAAAGGTGAATCCTTTTTGCGTAGATTGCATAATAAAAAAAGTGTGCACTTTTGTGTTTTTTTTAGCTCTTGGGAAAATTGATTTCGTAGGTCGATGCTGCGTTGTCGCTATTGGGTGGTTCTACTGCTCCACAGGGGATGGAACTAGCTCAACAGAATCATATGGTAACATCTTCTTTTTGTTTTTGTTTGTGTGTTTCAATCCTGCTCAATGGTTGCCTCCTTCATGTATGTTTTTTTTAGCCTGTTGTAGGATACCAGAACCGGTGTAGCAATCCGCAGCGGGCGCAGTCCTTGGATAGGTTTCGAAAGAAGAGGAATGCTAGATGTTTTGAGAATAAAGTTAGATATGGTGTTCGCCAAGAAGTGGCGTTAAGGTCAGGGGATTTTTATTAGCTTTTTTTTTCAGTTGCTATCATACACTTAGGCCTAGGGGCACCCTTAGTATTAAGGTAGTTTTTGTTGCAAGTGGGATCTTTAGCAAAATTCTTGAAAAGCTTGAGTAGTATCTGTGAATGTCGCATCTGTCTGTTAGGACTTAGGAACATGGATTATATAATGGTTACTTCTTTGAGGAGAGTGAACATATGAGAATATATTTGTACTTTGTAGTTGAGCAGGATAATACCGAGTCGTGGTCAGTGTCGTCATTATTAGCTTTAAGTGGGAATAATCGAAATGTCTAATTCATCATCACAGAGATAAGATTTGTCACTTTTTCTACAACGCTGACTTTGTTCAGTCTTTTACCAGAATGACACGTAATAAAGGTCAATTCTCCTCTGCAAAGACGACCGATGGGGCTTATAACTCTGGCACTGATCAAGATTCTGCACAGGATGATGTTCGTCCAGAGATATCGTGCGTTATGCCTCTGTGACACTTAAACTGCTTTTTCAATTAGTGCTCAAATTTTTCTTGCACTTTAAATGTGGGTGTGTCTTACACTTGTGTAGGTGTACTCATTGCGGCGTTAGTTCCACATGTACACCGATGATGCGGCGTGGCCCTTCAGGCCCCAGAACTCTCTGCAATGCATGTGGACTCTTTTGGGCTGCCAGGGTGCGTATGAATCTCCACAAAGTGATATGAATGCATAATCTACTTATTCTGTTTTCACATAGACTATGTGCTTTTAACGTTTGAAAACTGTTCAATTTTCGTAGGGTACATTGAGGGATCTCTCTAAGAAGACAGAAGAGAATCAGATGGCAATAATAAAATCTGTAAGCATTTTATCCATATGTGTCTCTGGTTTGTTTACACATAAAAGGGAAAAGCTTCAATTCATTGTTTGATACTGTAGGGAGAGCTTGGGAGTGATGCCGATGCTAACAACCTGAACTATGAACCTGCAACTGTCGAAGAACACTCTACCTTTGTTTCTCTCGCTAATGGGGATAACTCTAATATGTTAGGTAATCACTAGATACTGTGATAACAATCAGAAGATAGAAGAAACCTTGTAGTATCCAGTTGCTCTTCTCTATGAATGTATCTTCTCACCATCACATGTTTATAGAAACCATAACCCAACCTCAAATCAAATTTACAAAATTAGAAAAAAATGTTGCATCTGTCTTATTCCAGTATGATGCAAAATAAGGGCTGTTCAGGTATCTTTACAACAAGTTCGAGAGATGTTGCTGCTGTTCAATATAGTTCACATCATTATCCATGATTTGAAAGAGAGAGACCAAAAGTGCAGTTTAATCCGATGTGCTTGAAGATTCAGAGGAAGTATATTTGGCTATAGAAGCGTCAATCCTCTCCTTGTCTCTAGTTGCAAATGCTTCTAACAGAACTCCATTTTTGTAGAAGTGGAAGAGAGGAACCGACTGTAGACATAGACTAGTAGTAAATCAGAACTCTCTTCTTGTGATTGTTGTTGTTTTAGATACCAAGATTGCAAAGAGGGACTACGTACCTTGATGCGGAGCCGTTCAGCGACTTCAGATTGTTCATCATATTCATCTATCACCTGCCAAAACCATTTAAGAAACTAATGAGTCTTACTCTGCCAAGAAGATGGAGAATGTAACAATCTCCATGTCAAAGGTTTGTTAACAGGATGAAGTCTAAAGCTTATTCATAAGTACAGTACGATACTCACATTGTGCTTAAGGAAGATAACAGGAGCTTCTTGGTCACCAGATTGCTTGCAGAGCTTTGAGAAGCCCTGCTCTATGTATTTACAGCTACCACATGACGGACGATAGAAATCAACCACAACCAGAGAGTTGTTCTCTTTGGCTTTCTCCAGGACTCTAAGAAGTTCATCATCTGTCTTGAACTCTGTGACACACTCAACTGGACATAGATCTTCTTCTTCGTTTTCATCACTTAATTCCGCTTGGATCTCCTGTCCTAAGCTGTTAGCTCTCCACGTGCAACTTTTGTTTATTACACTCAAGGATGAAGAAGCCTCAGGTCTTAGAAACGACAATCTGACTCCATTGCCGCGACTGATCCATCTAGGAGATGCACTGGCTTCTATCGATTTAACCAGTCCGTTTCCAAATCTTAGGTACTCAGAATGAAGAATGCTCTGCTTCTGCATTGAAAATGAGTGTCAACAGCAGAGCAATTGTATGATTTGATCAAGTTTTCCCAGTGATTCTCCTCGCAGCAGATAAGAAATCTGGAAACATCAAAAGAATAATCACATTAGAGAAAATATGTAAAGCGTTTGTTACAAAAGAACATGTAAATACAAACTCACCAACACAAAGACTAATCAGAAATGCACAAGTACATACATTGAACAGAACCATAACTGAGACTAAACCAGTTGTATAACTCGATACATGTAGATAAATATTTTACTGGGTGTCCCAGAGAGATGAAACCCAAAACAATACCACATAACTACATAAGCTTAAGGTACCTGAATTGTGGGCATCGTTTCGTGTTTAGAGAAAAAAAAGGGAAATAGTTGTGTTGGATTTGGATTCTTACCTGTGTCAGAGAGTGGTTTGAGATTGAGAGAAGCAGATGAAGTGAAGCACGGAAACTCTTTGGACATGGGAAACAAGAATCCTCATCCTCCAAGTTGGCAATTTTCTATCCACACAACAGAAAACTCCAGCGATTATGGTTGTAATGGGCCTTTTCCTAAGTGGGTTTGAGTTACACACAAAACTAGTAGCACTTGTCACCATTTTCAAGGCCTTGTCTGGAGGAATAGAAGGCTCTTTTTTTTTTGCTTGTATAGTTCTTCTCTAGTGATCTGAATTTGAGCGCAACTTGCGAGACAATGAATTAAGATTGTGAGATTTGGTTTCTTGCGGTTGAAGATGGTTGCATGGTACTTGCATCTGCTGTAATTTGCAATCTTTGTAAGTTGCATGCCATCAAAGTGTGGTAAATAAATGGTGCAGTCATTATTCAAGGTCATATAACATGACTTTTGAGAAAAAACCATAAAAACAAAGCATCATCAAGAGAATCTAAAATAGCTTTGTGGAGTCTATGATCTATAAATTAAGTAAAAGATCTTGGCCTATGATCTAACTCCTAAGTTTCTGGCCATTGAGCCATATAAGCTTTGGCAAAAGCTAAGGGACAATAGACCTGAACTCGTCCCCTGCAATTACGTTGCCTGCTATATCCAACTGTTTGAGATTCAAATCTCTTAACACAATATACGCGTCCCAGTTGATGACCAGACTAGGCACCTGTCTTCCAACTTCATCTTGAGTCCAATAACAATTAGAGAGCGGTGAAGAACAAAGATGCCTCGTTGTGTCAACTGAGTGCTCGCCGATGAGGTTGTGTGAAACATCCAACACTCTCAGCTGTTTCAAATGTCTTAGAGAGTCCAGAGCTGAAAAACTCCGGATTCTGTTGTGACTCAGATTTAGGCAAGAGAGGAGTTGCATTGCCTCCAATCCTGTGACGCACATGCACACCATTTAATCAAAGATGCAACAATTGAAGTAAGAGGATGCTACACAAGACATTTTGAGGAACTTACCTTCAGTTGAATGAAGCTCATTGTGACTGAGGTCTAACATTTGGACAAACAGCAACTTCTCAACAGAGGCTATCCGAGATAGCGACAAGTTGTCCAGTCGTAGACATACAGAATTGTTCATATCCCTGTATCGAAAGAGGTGTTTTGACAAGGATTCAGTGCTTGAAGTCACCTGCATGAACATTCTCTTTATGAGCAGTATGCATACTTGAAACATCTAAAATCGAACCATATACTTCACATGATAAGTACCTTGTGGAGTAAAGCTATGCTGTGCTCATCCTTCTAGTAATGATAGTGAGAAGAATCCAGCGCCATTAGATCACTATACAGCTCGAGGACTTCTTCATAGTGAACACCCTTAACATCATTCTCTAATACCGTAGCTTTAGCCATCAAAAGCCTTGCAAGAGTGAGCTTTCTAATTTTGCTAAACAGGAAAAAGAGAACAAAAAGTTCAGGATTACACTCTATCTCTTCCATCAGAGCAAGAAAGTATATAGGGATACCAGTTAGGCAATGTACCGCAATCTCTTCCGTTATAGCCTCCTGACGCCATTTAAAATCCATCTGAGAGTTTGATCGATCCAAGTTGACGAGATTGTTCAAATCCTTTGACTGTGCATCCCAAATATCGAAACCATCCGTCCATGAAACAATGGCTTCTTGCGACTCTTCTTGAACGGTGTCATGAACATGCGCTGTAAAGACAAACTCATACGGAGCGCTGAAGTTACATCCTCTGGAAGAAACAATTCCTGGAGAGTTCCCAATTCTGATCTTCACTGTGTATTCCTTGGGGAAGCAAGGTTCTGAACTCATATTTGAGACGAGTAACCCATACACAAGACACCTGAGAGTTTTTATTCGAAACTAGCTCCCAAACAAGGTCCTCATTTCCTTTAAGTTCAGAATCAACCGTAACAGTAGAAGAGCTTACTCCATTAACAGCTTGGTCAAAGTAAAGAATCACTGGAAAAGAACCAGACTCAGAACAAAAAGTAGTGAGCTTAGAAGAAGAGTCATTTAAGCACCCAGCTCCTCTAGATAGATTGATACGTGAACCATGTGAAGGCCATGAGGAAGTGAGAAGAGGAGTCTCCACATTAACATTTTGATCCAGAAGCCAAAGATGATAAAACCACCCACTTTGGTCGTCTTCGTCCGTAAAGATAGCATTATGTACAAGTTTATATTCGTCAGGAATCTTTTCATTTGGCATGAACCCGTCAGCCTTTCTTGCAAGCAATCTTGAAATAAGTACACTGCAGAAATCAAAGAGCTATAGTGTAACTAAACATGTAAATCAGCATAAACCAGATATTTAACTAAATAATATCATGCGTACACCTACCTACGATTATGCCAAGTAGAATAGTTGCTGATATTTTTACTGATCATATCCTCTGTATACTTCAACTCATCCTGTTTTGACCTATTGGTTAGCTCCACAAAGAACCTGGTAAAGGAACAACAGCACATGAATACGCGCAAAGCTTGATAGACATAACGTTGCCATTCCCACAATTTTTCACCTGCGATAGTTCCAAGCGTAAAAGTTGCAATGGAAGAAGATTCAGAGAAAAGAAAACAAATGTTGAAATCAATGCGTATGGAAGCTGCTGCTGCAGAGGATGACGGTTCTACAGGGCTTGATCCCTCTATGAGCACAGGTCACCTTTCAAATCCGTTGGCTGAGGCAACCAGCAGGAATCTTGTGAACCACCAAGGTTTGATTATTACACCGACCCAATGTCTGCTTATTCTAGTTTCAAGAGAAACATGACTTCTGAGCAACAATACGTCTCATCTCCTCCTAGTTATCAAATGAGGCCTCCAGTACCGCAGTTTTCACCATTTGTTCCAGGTGCTTGCTTTCTCAGGGAGGGTGTTGCTTGTTTATTCTGCAATACCCTTTATAGTTAATGCTTCTGTGTCTTAGTGTTCGTTTTGGCTATATTCCCTGTGAGGCCAAAGAAAGTAGTCCACTGATCAGTCTTCATATAGACGTGCATTATACCACATCAGCTTAACATTAACTGTGTTAGCATTTTAGTTGGTCCTTGTTGAGTATCAGTAGAGTATAGCATGTTAGTTGGTCCTCAACAAATCTATTAGCTGTTTTTGTTCTTTGCTAATGAAAGCTTTTGTCACTGTTTGTCAGGAATCAGGTTCTGAACTATTAGCTACAGCTGCCTTATGTTTCACTTTCTAGAAATTGATAGTTTTATAATCACTTCACTTTAGGAACTCATTTATCTTCTTGTTCTCTGTCTTGAAACAAACAATGTTCCAGTTCTGATCTTTGCACTAAAATTGTGAACAGGATCGTTGGGCAGTGACTATCAGGCACATGCCAATCATGGCGGTTTTCAAGAAGCTCACTGTGGTGGTGATAATCTCCATACCGAACCAAGAGGTGTGGCACCCTCGCACAGAGGTTCACCCGTCCCTTGGAATAGCAACTATGGGCCTTCGCCTCCTCCATTTAACCATTTAGGTTCACCTTAGTGGGTACCTCACCCTTTTCCATTCTCTCAAGGAAACCCTGACATAGGTAATAGCAGATTTGGTGGTCGAGGAGGCAGCTACAACAATACCGCTCCACAATATTCCCATTACGAACCACGACAAACTTTTAACTGGGCTGGAAACACGTATCCTAGCTCAGCAAGAGGGAGAAGCAGAGGACGCGGTATGAACACAAGCCGACCGATGGAACAAGGTGCAGAACGGTTTTACTCCAACTCCATGGCTGAAGATCCGTGGAAGTATCTTAAGCCAGTCTTATGGAAGAGCTGTTCAGGTGCTTCAAGCAGCAACTCAACAGGTCAAGCCTGGCGTCCCAATTCTATAGCACCAAAGAAACCTCTGACGTCAGAAGCTTCCCACAAACCTAGCAATAATCAGCAGAGTCTTGCTGAGTACCTTGCTGCTTCTCTAGATGAGGCTACGTGTGATGAGGCAAGCAATTGATCAGGACAACTTGAGCAAATGGCAAACACCAGGTCACCTAGAAATATCACCTGTGAATCTTTCCGAACAGGTATTGTTCCATGGATGGTGTTGAGGTTCTTAACGAGTCACACCAGAGAATGATGGTCATCTTGGAGGTACCAGTTAGAGAGTAGACTGTTTAGCAATCCTGGTGTTCAGTCAGGGTTCTGATTATCCAGTTGTTGTGTACCCGTGACGATGTTTGATTATCCAATTGTCGTGGAAGCCTATCAATAAAATGTGTTATGTGCCATTCATTATGTCTAAATAAAGCATGAAGCTAAAATCTTCTCACTCAATATTTATTAGACTGTATAGTTCTTCGTCCCTCTTATAATTTTGTTCCTTACAAAGACACACAAACCTTTTCATGTTTGACTATAATAATAAAATAAAGGAACATAAAAAGTCAATATCTAAATGTTTCAAACAGCCTTCGTATAAGAAAGCTCAAAAACAAGGAGAAGCTGAGATTCCCAACTAAGAACATCATTAATCACCAGACATCTCTCAGGTATCTTCCTTCAGTTTGAAGTTTCTTAACTATAGCCTCTGCCTCTGACGAACTTACACCTTCCTGGAGATTTGTAAGATAAAAAAAAAAAAGTTTGTATCAATCTTCCAAGGGACTCAACCAAAACAAAGCACTTGTTGTTTCACAATGCTCATGCCATTTACCTGCTCCTGCACAATGGTATGTAGAGTCCGGTGGACATCTCTGGCCATGCCCTTAGCATCACCGCATACATAGAGATAACCTTCTTCCTTTATTAGATTCCAAACTTGTGCAGCCTGAACACACGAAATGAAATGCAAAAGAAAAAAGAGATTATATTACATTTCCCTTTTCCCAAAGCCTGATGCTATGCATCCCCCCGGATATGCTTACCTTCTCTATAATCTTATGTTGAACATACTCCTTCTGTGCTCCCTCGCGAGAAAATGCCACGATAAGCTCAGAAATTACGCCTTTATCAACGAAGTTATTGAGTTCATCCTCGTAAATAAAGTCCTGTAAGTCATACATGTATCAGTATCTCAACACGATGACAATTCTGATCAAAATGATGAAGCAGTTGTAAGAAGGTCTCACCATCCGTCGGTTTCTACACCCAAAGAAGAGCAAAGAAGGACCTAGTTCGACTCCATCTTCTTTTAGTGCCAATCTTTCCTGCAGAAATCCTCTAAAAGGTGCCAGTCCAGTCCCAGGTCCCACCATAACGATTGGAATTGAAGGGTTGGATGGTAGCTTGAAATTAGATGCTCTGATAAAGATTGGCGCTCCACTACATTCACTACTTTTCTCCGCAGGGACTGCATTCTGAGTTTTTCAAAGCTATTAATACCAAAAGAAAGTGAACTTAGATAGTGACAACCTGTAGGTGAGAATTACCTTCATCCACGTCGAACACAACCCCTTGTGGATTCTACCAGTAGGAGTTGGACCGTATACTAGTGCGCATGTAACATGAACTCTATTTGGCGCCAACCTGTATTAGACGACAGAGAAGCTCAAGACTAGTTTTCCTTCTGCCAACAACTGGTATCTCAAAAACAAATAATCACCTCGGCGAGGATGAGATGGAGTAGTAACGAGGCTGTAGACGAGGAGCTATTGCAGCAAAAAACACACCTAGTGGGGCTTTTGCAGATGGAAATGCAGCCACCACCTCTAAAAGACTTCTCTGACTTGCAACAATCCATTGTGAGTATTCATCCTACAGCAAAAAGAAGAACTCTGAGGATGTTAACTCACGAAAACTTAACACCAAGAAAAAAGTAGATCCACTGAGTGATTCAGAAGTCAGAACCTTTCCATCAGGTGATGTCAGGTGTTTAAGTTTCTTGGCTTCGCTTGGTTCAGTGGCATAGGCCGCCAAGGCAACTAACGCAGACTGAAACCAGAAGAACAAGCTTAATATTTAGGAACAACCAAAAAGCTATGTGATGCTGATCTCAAAGAGAATACAAGATAACCTTGCGAGGAGGGCTCAAAAGGTCTGCGTATTTGGCCAAAGCAGTACCAAGTGTGCATGGACCAGGGAAGGGAGGCGGCAACGAGCTTCCCAATGGTGAGCCATCTTCCTTATCAGTATGTATGGAAAACACTAAATCTAGAGAGTGGCCAAGCAATTTCCCAGCTTCCTCAACTATTTCAGCATGATTCTCAGCATATACTCCTACATGGTCTCCTGTTTCATATCTGTAAAGAAATACAATCAATCTTGACATGACGATCTGCCGTTGACTAAAACATGAGACCAGTTTTAAATACTTACGTAATACCAGTGCCAGATATGTCGAACTCGAGATGGATACAAGACCGATCAGATTCTGGTGTGTGAAGCTCCCTCTGCACAGCAACATCAGCTCTGTTCTCCAAAAAGAAACAAATTTTAGAATGCAACCAAAAAATGGTAACACTGTGTTCCAGTATTTATGACACGGATCTTCATATACCTGCAGGGGTGATGAATGTCAATAGCAGCATTTCCGTTGGCAACATTTGAGTCCATTGATTTCTCAGATGTAATACTAGGATCATGAATCACCAGACGATATTCAGGAATTGCAGCTGTATAAGGAGTTACCACACTTGTATCATCCTCATCTCTGAGGAGCTTGTCTAGCTCAGGCCACAGCGATTCTTTCCTGCAAACCATCCAAGAAAACATGAATAATACAGCGTAACTGAAAACACAACTGATCAAGCCACCTCTAAGGCTTCCCCTTCTATACTAATCTTTCAAAGTAGCAAACGTAAGACAGAGAATCAAAAACAAACCAGGCATTAAAATCATCCTCAATGCTCTGATCATCATCTCCTAGACCAACTTCAATAAGACGCTTTGCACCTGCATTGAATGTGACGACAATAATTACGTTACCCGACAGGGAAATAGAAAACATCCAGTACCATTATAATCATAAGTTAACATTACACTAACATAACCGACTGTCTCTTTCCAATATCTAGTATTAGATAGGAGTTGCAAAAAACATACGTACCTTTCTTAGAGAGCTCTTCATCAAGAACTATCCCAATCTGTTCCACGAGATCAAATTACCATCAGTTAAAGTCGGAAGAAAATCCATAAGCTAGAAGCAGATACATTTTCTCAACACACTACCTTATTAAAATGTTCATATTGGCGATTACCAAGAGCAAACACACCATATGTTAGTTGTTGAAACCTTAAATCCCCTTCATTCCCCTGGAAACATGAAACACAGAGTATTGAGGCAACAAACCTATAAGAAGAAAGCTATGCACCGTATATATCTACAAACCTCTGTAAACCATTTGTAAAATCTGGCAGCATTGTCAGTAGGCTCTCCATCTCCATAACTAAACACGTTACCAAATAAATAAAAATCCAACAAAATCATGAAGGGCATATAGCAAAAGAAGTCACAATCAGATTCAAATATGTCATACGTAGCAACACAAAAGAAAGCCAAAGTTTCCTTCTTCAACTTCTCTTCATATTGGTCGTCATCGGCAGCATAATCATCCTAATTAAAACAATAAACCAGCAAAGGAAAAAAAAATTATGAGAACTAGCCTCTCAGAGGTAGTGAATAGAATCAAAGTGGTAGATCATACCAAGTCAATGACTTTGACTGCAGCTTTCTCATATCTCGCTTTGATTTCTTCTGATAATGCCTATGGAAAAAATGAAAATGACCCAACTCATAAAGACGAAACCTTTGAATCAAAAATTCACAATATCATTGGATCACACTGAATTTTCAACAAGTTGTAGATAAACCCTCCTAATATGACAAAAAAGCCACATCCAACATCTAGAGCTAATGAGCCAACAGAATCATTAAAAATCAAAGCTTTATAGCAATTAGTCACCTTAGCAAATCCCTCAGCTGTTCCAGTCTGAGTACCAAAGAAAATAGAAACTCTAGTCTTCCCAGATCCCAAATCCACGTCATCATCCTCGTCTTTAGACATAAGAGACTTGGGGATCATCAAAGGCTTCAGCTCCTGCCCCCGATCCGATGTCGTTTTCCTCCATAACAACACCACGAATCCAACTACCAGCGCTAACGACGTGGTCGTGATCACGAGAACGACGTCGTCCGACACAGAGTCGCCTAGATATGGACCCAGAACTGACCTGAGCTGCTTAAACAAATCGGAGGCATACAAAGCAGAGCTCATCTTCTCTCTATTATCTCTCTCTCTCTCCGAGGATGGAGGATTCGGGAGAGATCGAGGAGGGAGATGACGGTAGAGACGGGGAACTGAATTAAACGGCGATGGTTGAATCTGAGTGGGGCCCTGTCCTTTTCGTAGCTCTTTCTTCTTCTCTTTTTACATTGTCAAAACTCAAAAGGCATGTGGGGTCTGGTCTGTTGCTTCGGTTGGTTTGGTTTTGGTTTATTTGATTTTCGGTTAGTTCGTTCCCGCACGTTCGGTTTGTTCGGGTTTGGATAAATTGATTTGCTTATAAATTTATAATTATATACCGAATTTTACTAAAAAAAGCAAATTTGGTTTGGTTTGATTTGATTTGTATTTGGTTAGTTCGGTTTGAAAACTACTGAATGTAACGTAAATTTTCAGTTCCAATTAAATTTTCAGTTTTAATTGATTTATATTTTGGATAGTCTTAATAAATTTTAGTTCCTTTAGTTAATTCGGTTCAGAATTTTGTTAAAACTAAATATAATTTTGGTTAAATTCTGTTTAACCCCCACATTAACCAATTAATAACCAAACTAAATCTTTTGAATATTTGTAGAGCTAAACCAAATTCTAAACCAAATCCGAACCACAAAAACTGAGATTTGTACAAACATTTTCACAATCAAACCCTTGTTCCAATTTTTATTTTTTTATTTTTGTCTCTTCTCTATCATGTCTTTCAATCTCATTAGAACCGAGGTGTTTTTTTCCCACGATAGTTTGTTTGTGAACATCTGCAACACTATACAACAAACTGCCCATTTGGATACACCAAAATCGGTGATCTTTAACTCTAGCCCTCATCTCCTTCAAACACAAGCACATTTTTTCGAGTGCAAATCTCCATGAACAATTACAGTCTCATGGATTGATGCAAGTCCTGCTAGAATTATTCTTGTGAAATCTTCCACCAATCCAATGTCTCCTCTCAAGGTTTTAAATTTCTCTAAAAGATCACCGCCACTAGCATACTCCATGACAAACCCAACTTTTTTGCACTATTTTTACCAATGAATTCATGCAAGGATTCTTCCATACACTGAACCACTCCGGCTTTACCTCTAAGTTTATCCATCAGCTCAAATTCATTTGAAGCAAGCTTAGAATCAGAAAGTTGAAAACTCTTCCTCACAAGGCTTATCACATTCCCAACTGGAGTAGCATATTCCATGAGCTCCAAGGCCATGAGCTCCACGGACGTGCGAGTTTGTACGTTAGACGCAATAAGCTTTATTATTTGTCCAGTGGTTATGTTAAAATCCAACTTTTTCAGCGAAATTTCTTCTTCTGCCAATTTCTTTCTTGCTGATGCCTTATCTTGTAAGTCAATTAAAAGCTGATTTCCGAGAGTGGTGAGCAAACCAAGGAAATCAAGAAGATCCCTCACTGTTTTTGCAGCCTCTACCATTGACAGTAACTTCTTCTCCCTCCCGATTCCTTTACTTTTACTCCTCGTAGTTGTGTTGAATATCCTGACTGAACGATGGACACAAGTAACCGCCTCTGGTATAACATCTTTGAGTAAAGTCTTCAAATCATTCTTATCAACCACCCTCTTCATATTTTCAATAAGGTGTCGGGATTGTGGAGTGTCTGTTTCTTCACCATCTTTAAATTCTTTACCGGTAACAAGAAAAGTGGCTAGAGTCTATATACACAAAGATATGTGTCAAGGGTTATAATTAGAATGACTGTACTATATAAAAAGAAATGCTTTGAAAAAAATATTAGCGGGGTCAACACACCTTGTAAAGATAATATAAACTCTTTGATGACGTCTCTAGTTGTAATGCACAATCGCTAATGGTAGATGGATAGTTTTCAAGGATCAAGAAGTGTCTCACAGCTACCGGGTGGTGTTTTAACATGACCTACATAGATGAAGCATTAGACACACACACAAACCTAAATAAGATTCAATTTGACAAATAAACATATAAGGCTCAAATTGACAAATAAACAAACTTTTCCAATCGTAGGAATATTCTTAGCCTCATTAGCAACATGATGGCCTTGTGGCTCAATAAGTTCTCGTCTAGAATTTTAAAACTTCAAATTTAAAGTTTTGAGGAATGAAACTTTAAATTTGAAGTTTTTAATAAAACTTCAAATTTGAAAATTCATCTTTTTATTTGCATTTTGATCCTTATAATTAATTACACATCACATTTATGATTCTTAATTATTTTCTCATTTATAGTTTTAATCTTTAAAAATTTTATATATCATAAAGATTTCTATTTAATTTTATAAATTCAAAATTTACACAAAAAATTAAATAAAAAAATTTAAAGTAAGATATATAATATTTTAAGACTATAATTAAAAAACAAGAATACTACAAAAGAAATTTAAACCGTGTTTATACTAAAGATTTAGTTTCCAAAAACACCTTTTCTTTTACATAAGCTTCCAAAAGGTCTCCTACCCAACAAAGCCTTACAAAAGTTTCTATTGGTCCAATAATAAGCGCACAACGAAATCAAATATGCAGATTTGATTGGGAATTTTTTTATTACTGCTTGCTTTTGTTATGTTTATCTTCTTCACATTGTGTTGTTTCAATTGTTCTGCTTTGTCAGTTAGTTTGGGCCTTATAATATAAAAGGCCCATTATTGTAGGTGACGAGATTGGTATAAACATATCACTTACGTAACAACTAAGAAATGAAAAATCATAGTAGTTTTCAATTAATAATAACAAAAATTGAAAAATGGATACTCGTAAGTTAACAGTCACCATTTTCTAGGTCAAAATTACTCGAAAATTTCAATGTAAAGAAACAAGTATAACAGGGTTATTTGGTAACTTATAGAAGCATGAATGTAAAAAGTGTAGATAATAAAAAAGCGCAAACGGTTATAGGGCTTACTGTAACAAATTAACCACTCAAAAATCAATTGGGATCTTTGTATCACAAAGTATCAGGAACCATGAGTCCTGTGTCTTGTAGAGATCTTAGTAGTTAAACATATCTTTTTATTTAAAATGTAAATATATGTAAATATATCTAATATTAATTTTTGAATAAGAAAAATTTGTAACTAATATATTAATTCATATTACATTTCAACAAACTAACAATCTAAGAGCATAGAGTAAACATACAGAATTAGGTAAACATTCAAGAATATGTTGGTTGCTAACAATCTAAGAGCATTTTTCATTTTAAGGTATTTAATATGTTTTATTTCATAATAAAATATAATCAAGAAATAAAAAAGAGTGAAAAAGGTTCTAAAATAAATTTTAATTTGGTCAAAAAATTGTCTGAATCTCTTTGCACAATTGTTCTCTATAAGTGAATAATTTTTATTAAATTTTAATCACAGTAAGTGAGATATATTTTTTGTTTGTAACCTTTAAAAAGTTTTAAGGATGAAGTTGCTCTAACACTACGAAAGTTATAAAGTACTAAATAAAGGAAAATAGATGAGAGTTGACGATAAAGAATACAAGACAACATTGGGTCCAATGACTTTTCTTCGGTGCAAAGCAGTTTTAAAACGAAAAAAAAAAGAAGAAGACAATAACACGATGTGAGAAACTTGTTCACAATCTCCACAATGCAATGAGAATTCCCATCTCAATTTTTTTTCAACAATTATTCAAAGGACAAAAGAAAGACTTGAAATTTGTTTCCATCCCATCGAAATCAAACTCTGCATGCACTCTTCTCTCGCCGTATCATTCCCAAGATGGAAGCCTAAACCAAAAAAAAAAGATCCACAACATCAGTAACATCGATCCAACCCTTAAAAATGTATTTATACTGGAAACAATTATACCCAAGCTTAAGGGAAGTGTCGGAGAAGTCATCTTCAAGGGGGGCTCCACTCTCGTAGCTTGACACATTTGTGGTCGCCGACTCTGTCTCCACAGCCTCCTTCAACGCCATCGTTTTAGCCATTTCCAACGTCACTACCTTATATTTTATTAAATTCACGATTTAGCTTATTTGTATAACTTTAAAAAAAATACTTAATGATCTCTACAATAGGTACAGAGCCATACTCTCTCCCTCAGTCTCTTATTCTCATCCACTAACTCTGATCCCTGCATGAATTTACACCACTTTGTTAATTATATATAGCTATGCTTAATTAATCAGTATATTATCCATAATACGAATTGTAATGTACATACTAACCCGTTTCTCAAGCGAAGAAATCTGGCTCATCAAAAACTCTCCCTAGTTAACAACAACAATGTCACATTTTGTATATATGTGCCACGTTAAGAAAACATGCATGCTATTAGGCTATGTCTAGTAATGAACCTTTTTCTCAGACACACGGCTGAGTCCGGATTCAAGCAGTTTCTCCAGCCGCTGCAACTCTTCTAAGTTCAATCCTTCAAGATCCTCTCCTCTCAATTTTCTGTTTTACAGTAGAATACACCATATATAGCAATCACCTTTGTAACTTTATTTTCAATTTCAGGGGAAGACTTAGACCCACATCACACACAATACGCATACGCTAATAATAATGTGGATGTTTTATTAAAAATAACCTCACATCGGATACGAAGAAAACAAACTAATGTCTTATACTATCTAAGAACGCCTAAACTATTACGGTAGCTGTTGTGATGATCTCGATCCAAATATCTTTATAGAGTGGTTGGACTCATAAAAAAAATTACCCAACCAGATATCGGCTTATAATGTTCTATCAGACAAAAGTTCTGTCCACCTACACTAGATGTTGAGAGCCACAAATATCTTAATAAATATGAGAATAATGAGTCACATTTGCAAACTATTAAAACTCTTCTGAACTCATTCTTAAAATCTACAAGTAAATCATCGAGGAATCTACACATGAAATGAAATGACATCGTTTTTAGATGAAATAGATTCTAAAACCTATATGTAACATTCACACATCATTCCACACATTCAAAGTTGTAAACATATAAATGATGACATACCTTAGCTGCTTGGTTTTGTCTTCGACCTCCTGATTTAGTCGGGAGAGATTACAATCCTCAACCTGCTTGATGCAAAATCAACATTTTTAGGTTCTGTTACTGATATGGGAAACTAAGTAATTAAATGCTTCGAGATTAATGATGATAATTATGATATGCCATTCTATATCGCTAATTCTGGACTTACACCAAACAATTCAAAGAGACCGCATAACAAGTGAATACTGGAGAATATTAAGAAAAAGGATTTGATGAAAGAAAAAGAGTGAATGATAATGAGAATACCTGGTGATATGGAGAAGGTTGACCCATCACTCTGTCGATATTACTTGCATGAAGATTATACCTTCCCAATATATCTCTCATCCTACACGTTTCAACAAACAATCCATCTTTCATATGAACATTTACTTTGTCCAAATATGCAATTTTCGAAATTAGATAATTAAAGAATACACTAGAAGCATGTCTTTAGTCCACATAAAGAAAAGGAAATCAAAAGTATACATCACGTCATAACATGTGCAGAAGATATTTATTAGGTGACTGCATTCTCAGATGTATATGCTTCTCACAATAAAATAAACGAGTGGTTAAGACTCAATCCCCAATCATACCAAGTGACATTGTTAAAAGACTTTTGTAATACATAAAATAATGCGAAAATCCCATTCTAATTGTGGTAAGTACCATGTATCCATATATGCACATGCTTGCAAAGTTCATCATAAGTTTTTTTAAAAAAAATGGAAACAACACATACTTATATTTCAGTATATTTCAACGTAGTTACAAAATGTGTGAGATAATAATCCTCATAATTTATATATTTTTATCAGGAAAAAGGGATGAGAGAAAGTACAATAATTTAAGTTCGTCAGAATCTTTCTTTCGCCTACTTCAATATATCATATAATTATGCGGTGACACGAGTAGATTACGTACATGATATCTCCAAGCCCGAGAATAATTTAATTTATAAAGTAAAAAATAACCAAAAATCTCATATAATTACGTATTACATAATAACATCTCTCCACCATTTTCTCTATAACACAAACAAAAATTGAAAAAATAAAATAATACTAGAAGAAGATTTGTAACATGAAAGTAGAGGTACCTTGAGCTAGAGAACTCGAAGAGCTTGCCGGTGGCGGAGAAGATGATGAGAGCAACATCGGCATCACAAAGAACCGAAAGTTCATCGGCTTTCTTGAAGATTCCCCTTCTTCTCTTAGAGAAAGTAACTTGTCTCGCTGTTATGTTATCTATCTTCTTTATCCTTCTCTTTTCTCTCGCCATTTTACCTGATCTCCTTCACTACTGATCTTGAATCCTTCATACGCATAACAATATTAAGACCAAGAAACAAAGAAAGAAAACGATGTGGGACGATGGTTAGCTAAAGACGGCCAACATAATATTCTCAGGAAACCCTAGATGGGTAGAGAGAGAGAGAGAGAAATATCAGATCCAGAAACTCAGAGAAGTAAAAGAGAGAACAGGACTAGATGAATCCATGAAATGTTCTGCTTAGGAAGAAGAGAAATAGATTCACAGATGCTACCTTTCTTAGAGTGGGCGAGGATCTTGGATTAGGTTTTGCAATCTCACAACCCACTTTATTAATTCCCGAGAAGATAAAAAGGCTTCTTGACTTCCTAATGTAGTGTGTGTGAGAGAAAGAGAGAGAGAGAGAGAGATAGTGACCGGAGAGTTTGTGTGTTCAAGATTGGAAAGACGAGTCTGCTTTTTTTAGCTAAACAGTGATTCACTTATTAATGGACCATACGTTTGTGTTCCATCAGTTCCTAAATTAAAAATCATAAAATGGATAAATACACATAAACACATTTTGTGTTCTGTCTGACTGACCTGGCAGGCTAGAGACTACTACAGTGTGCTTCTTAGTTGTGATCTTAACATCAGTTAATCTACTTTTGTTGCGTTCTAACTCAACTGGACGGCCTATTGTGGTGTTTCTCATAAAGTGGTTATATACATTGCTCAGTCATACCAGTCTGTAGATTTTATGGGATATAAATATGTTATTATAATTTAATTAAAAAATGTTATTATAAATTTTAATATTTCTTTTGTTTTACAATTTGGAACCCATAAACTTTTCTGTATTAACTGTTTAAAATTTTGGGACTAAAACTAATGTTTTATTTAGCTGAAACCAGCTCATAGTTGTTTTCACTCATCAATGTATTTCCCATGACTTATGGATTAATATGGAACATTAACTTAACGGTAGCAGATTCTATTTTACATAATTTTTTTTTTGTTATTTTGTAATTCGTAATTACTAGATAGATATTTTAGATCTACCTTATTGGTTTTGATTTATCACATAAATGGTGTGTATTAAATATTCCATCTTTGACAAAAAAAAAAAATATTCCATCTAATTTTTTCTTCATCGTTCATCCATACCAGATGCGACACTTGATAAGATCTCTCATATCTTAGCCCACCATCATTAATTATCTTCCTTTTTTCTGCTAGGTTAGCCATTTTTCTAACCCTAACTAAAGTTGAGCTCTGATCCGGTTACACCAAAAAGATAAGACTGACAAATAGTCTTCTTTTTTTGTTCGTGTCAGTGAAAAATAATATAGTGAAAATTAGTGGATTTGGGCCATATTAATGTCCAAAAAAGGCCCATCAACAAAAAAAAATAATTCATAAAATTATTTCCGACAGTAAACCTTCCGAACTCGTGAAGAAGCTTTACGACAACGACAGCAATCGGTAGAAACGTGATCCACCAGACACACTCTACAGACAACAAGACACGAGACCGATCGGCGATCACTAGACTCGAATCAAAATTCGCCGGTGGTGAACATTCGGAAACAACCGCTAAGGAAAAGGATGATGATCTCTCAGTTCTTCGTCTTATCTCAGCGTGGAGATAACATCGTCTTCCGCGACTGTAACCTCCCTTTCTCTCTCTATCTTGATCTCATCCTCTCTGCTTCTTCCTGTTTTGTTTCCTCTTCAAAGCCTGAGACTTTTTTGTCACTGTTTCAAGTTTTCTTCTCTTAAAGCTGCTCTAAGCTCATTGATCTGCTGTACCAGCATTTCTTATGATTATACGATCATTAGATATCTTAAACTCGTTGGTATACATTCCTTGTAAAGTTAAGTTCTTTAGTTTCGTCGGAGAAAACACATTAGATATGTCTCTGTATTTAATTGAAGCCAACTAGAATTTTGAAGATGTGTGTATCGTTTTCATTTTGCTACAGACCGAGCCGAGGTACCAAAAGGCAGTACAGAGACATTCTTCCGTAAAGTCAAGTTCTGGAAGGAGGATGGTAATGCAGAGGCACCACCTATCTTTGTAGGTATCACCGGTACTCATAAGAGACATTCAATTGTTAAAACGTGACAAACCATCATAACGTCTTTAAATGAAAATGAATCATATTAAAATGTTCTCTAATGGTTTTAATCTAACTCTTTTTTTTTGTGTGCTTTTTTAGAATGTCGATGGTGTGAACTACTTTCATGTCAAGGTCGTTGGTCTATATTTCGTTGCCACTACGAGGGTTAACGTGTCACCGTCTCTTGTCTTGGAGCTTTTACAAAGGATCGCTCGTGTTATCAAGGACTACCTTGGTGTTTTGAATGAAGATTCATTCAGGAAAAATTTCGTGCTCGTGTATGAGTTACTCGATGAAGTCATTGTAAGTCTCATCATTAGAAAGTATATTACTGCACAGTAGATAACTTTACTGAATATGCCCTTGATCAGGATTTTGGTTACGTGCAAACTACATCAACCGAGGTTTTGAAGTCCTATGTATTCAACGAGCCAATTTTGATTGCTCCTGCACGCCTTCAACCTATCGATCCTGCTGCCATCTTCACAGTAAGATTGATTTCCTTTTCCTTTTTCCCTCCTTATGGGTGGGTATATGTGACTGACCAGTGATCCCCTTGGATTAATGCTATGCAGCAAGGAGCCAAAAGAATGCCTGGAACAGCAGTTACGAAATCTGTTGTAGCTAATGATCCTGGGGGTCGGAGAAGAGAGGAGATTTTTGTGGACGTCATCGAGAAGATCAGTGTTACTTTCAGTTCAAGCGTGAGTAGTTACTGTTTGTTTGTTTGTTTATTATATCACAAAGCATGGAACTCTTGGCAGTCTCTATCTACCTTACCACATCAAGCAAGCTATTTATTTCTGCAGATCAGGCTATGTAGTTGCATCTTAATGTTAGTTTTCTTCCTATAAATTATTTATGTTTTTTTTCTTTTCCTGATTTCTGTTCAGGGTTATATACTGACATCTGAGATTGATGGCACCATTCAAATGAAGAGTTATCTTTCTGGTAATCCGGAAATTCGTTTAGCTCTTAATGACGACCTAAACATAGGAAGAGGAGGAGCATCAGTATATGGTATTTTCTTATTTCACCCCTTTGAATCATCATTTTTATTTTCATAAGGAATCTACGGTCATGAACTGTGAACTGAGCTGCATGATTCCAGTTACATGCTTCCTTCATAATCGATTCTTTAATATATAGTTACTATCAACTTCATGCACATGAAGTGTGTTTGATCTTGCATTAAATAATTGGTAACATCAGTAGTGAAGTTTAACTTCGTTCCTTTGTTGCAGATTATAGGAGTTCTTCAGGTTCAGGGGTGATACTTGATGACTGTAATTTTCATGAGTCTGTTCGTCTTGATAGCTTCGATTCAGATAGAACTCTGTCCCTTGTGAGCTTAACTTTTCTTTTACCGCGGATAACATCTTGTCATAACATGTTTTGCACTTTTAACTTTCGTTATGTTTTCAGGTTCCACCAGATGGTGAGT
Source organism: Brassica nigra (assembly GCA_016432835.1). NCBI lineage: Eukaryota > Viridiplantae > Streptophyta > Magnoliopsida > Brassicales > Brassicaceae > Brassica > Brassica nigra. The sequence goes on along the minus strand of CM028247.1, from coordinate 3,923,022 downwards.
TTCCAGTGATGAATTACCGTATGACACAGGAGTTCAGGCCTCCTTTTCATGTTAATACCTTGATTGAAGAGGCGGGACGCCTTAAGGTGCAATTCTATACATACATGTCATCTGAGTCAGATGGAAAACTATATAATATAAATCTTTATCCAAGTGCTTAAGTGGTGTATTTATTGCTTGCTGAAATTTAGGCTGAAGTGATAATTAAAATACGGGCTGAGTTCCCTTCAGACATAATTGCAAACACGATTTCTGTTCAGATGCCATTGCCAAATTATACTTCCAGGTACTTGGCCTTTTTGGTTGGAAACGCTAAAGTGCATTTTTCATAAACGTTTAATCCCACAAGAAATTGATGCAACGGATTATGTTTATTGTGACAGGGCTAGTTTTGAGTTAGAACATGATGCAGTTGGACAGAAGACAGATTTCAAGGAAACCAGCAAAATGCTTGAATGGAGTTTGAAAAAGGCAAGCGTTGAATCTCTCTTGCAGTTTGCTTTTCTGTAGATTGAACCTATAGTATGGTTGTGCTTCCGTTAGCTAACTGTGGTGTTCCAGATTGTTGGCGGGGCTGAACATACACTGCGTGCCAAGCTGACATTTTCTCAGGAATTTCATGGTGACCCTCTTAAGACAAAGATTATTTCCTTATTTCTTCTCTCACAGAAAGATAAGAGCATTACTGATAAAATTACTCAATTACGCTGTTAGGTAATATCACAAAGGAAGCTGGGCCTGTCAGCATGACGTTCACTATACCGATGTACAATGTTTCTAAACTTCAGGTAAGTAAAGTGTTGATTGTTCCTTTCTTCTAACACCATTAACCGTGGCTCTTCAATCACCTGTTTGTAATGAATTGTGTGATTACAGGTCAAATACTTGCAGATAGCAAAGAAATCAAGTAGTTACAATCCATATCGTTGGGTTAGATATGTGACACAGGCAAACTCGTACGTGGCTCGGATATGACCAACTTTGAGATAATGTTTTCACTTTGTATGTCTCCAAAGTACTTTCTCTTTTCTTCTCGAGTGTGTGTGTTCATTTCTCAAGTCAATACTTGTTCTGAGTTCTACGGAGGTGCCCCTGATGATTTCTTTTCATGAAATCCGCAGAATTGAATAATGTTATAATAAAAGTTGTGTGCACTATTAGATTAGCTTTACTGATGGTTAATACAAGAATCAAAACACCTTATTAACAAAAGTAAGTTCCGTCCAATTACGGTGATACATTTTCATGGGTAAATTTTTTCTTCCCCACTGTACACTACTATATATACTTCAGTAACCACTTTTACCAACCCTAAAAATACTACTTTGACTTAATTGGGCCAGTGGACAAAAAATCATGTCTCCCTTACCTTTATCTTCCCAAGGGCAAGGGCAAGTGATGTATCGAGCTTCTGCAGGTTTCTTGAGAGGAACGACTTGAGTCCCCTAGCCGCGAGTGCCTTGTGAAGGGAGGAGAAGATGAGGAAGAAGATGATGTTGGAGAGGGAGCCTCGGACTGTCCATGAGCTCTTCCTTGATGGTCTCCAAAAATGAAATCAGCAAAGTCGTCCGTACTTGTACTGTCTGTGCTACAAGAGCATTCATCTGAGGTGCTGTCAAAGAGAGAAGAACTGTCACTCGACGAGTCCTCTTCCAAAATTCTCTGCAGCCTCTGGAAGCTGGAGTAAAACTACTGTATATTGCCAGGTCGATCACCACCGGGAGTGTTGGAAGACAACACAGGACTTGCAGTAGACACAGACCGAGACACAGTAGTCTTAGGTACCACCGGCACACTGCTTTTTCTATTGGATGGTTCAGATTTATTACATACTACCAATCTTGGTGGCACTGGAGAGCACCTGCAGCCAGTTCATTTGAATATATTAACTAACAAGCAACCAGATATGTAGTATAAGTAACCATTTCCAGACATGCATTATTATAATATTATTTACCTTGCATAGAACAACATATATGCTCCCTTTGTCAAGACCCTTTCAACATCAGAAGTTACTACCTGAATGCACACAAGAAGAATTAAACACTGAAAATTTTATAAAAATGTAAGATATTCAAACTAAACTTACCGTGTTATCATCAGCCTTGTACCACTTGTTTTGACTGTTTCTAACATAGCACACGTAGTGACCAGAAAAGGCTGCATTCATTGTATCCAAGTGGACAACAACTCCATAGAGTTTGTAGTCATGTGATTTATCACTTCCACCGCTGACATATGGAGTCAGATCTAGATTTTCTGGAAACCTGATCAGCTTATTCAGCTTCCCGAATTTCCCTGACTGCAAGAAGTTTCCTAAAATTGTGAGCAAACAAAAAAAAAACACAGATGGACCCAACATAACAAACCGTGTCTACTCTAAAGATATTATTTACCTGGAATCGTTTTAGTGCAATCGTAAGGACATTCGGAGGCTCTGTGATTTTCAGTTTCTTTTTGGCTCTCTCATAGGACTTACACCTGCTCACACAAAAGAAAAGAGAAGTTAGCATCCATCAGACTTTAGATGTAAACCTCACTACCAGAATCGAATAAGAGGTTGCAGTTAATTGGTTAGAACTAGGCAAATAAACCTCAGGGAACTGTATCAAACGACCATAAGAAGTTCAACACATGGAAAAAGAAACGGTGACCGACCTGCCACATTTGTATTTGTTTTCTCCATCCAAAATTTCAGTCCTTGTAAATCGACGCAAAGCATCCTCCAAGGTGCTAATATCCCCATCAATCTCAATCGTTAGATCCATCATTTTCTCACGCCGCTCAGATTTTTCTTGACATTTCATGCATTTAATCTGGAAGACATCATCATTGTTTAAACGATAAGTAAACAATCAGCATTACTAGTCCCTCCATAACAATGTATAATGAACCAAACAGAAATGTAATAGTTAACAGCACCTTGGATCGGAGGTATCCACCAAATGTCAAACCAATTAGAGTTGTATCTTCTAATTTCTTAGTCTTTGGAATATCGTATTGAGATGCCTTAATGCACACAGACTGCATTGAGTCGACAACAAACCTACAAAGACAAGAAAAAATTGAAGGAAAATGAAATCAAACCAAGATTCTTCCAGTTGTAATATACATATATGCATCGAAGTCTCTTCGGTTGCAGAAATGTCAGTTCACCTAAGGAATTCATGCGCATCTTCTTGCTTGCCATTCCCAAGACGGATTCCGATATTCTGCAGCTGTGATAGCAATCCACTAGGGGACAGTGGAGACTTGCCTTCTTTTGCTTTTAGGACCAGCTTCTCAAACCCGCAGGTGAAGCAATGTTCTTTGTTTGGACCTACCAGTTAAATATGAACTATTAAGAGCTGGATATAACAATGATAACAAAACATAACCTTCCAACATGTATCACATAGAAAAGACGCAGGACCAGAAACGCACATGTTCTAGAATGGAGTTGTTGGAGGAAGTATGTGGTCAGAGGAGCAGTGAACATTAGGCATTGGAAGACAACATTAGCAAAGCAGCTGCAAGAAAAGGAGAACTTTCTTGGATCAGCAAGTGTGAGCTACAAAATTGTAGTTCTTTTACAACAGAAGATGAAGATTATAACAGCCACAAAAGAACATACACTTCTTCAGAAAGCATTATTCCCAGGCTAAAAAGAGAATGAGAAGAGAAACCGGGTTTACCTATTGCCACAATTGATGAGGCCACAAGGCTGGAACTCAATTTTACTTGAATACAGCTTAGAAAATAATTCATATGAAAAGAGTCCCTGCATAACAAAAACGAATTGATAAGAATAAATAGCTATGTGTAGGAAGTAAGTGTTGCCCAATGATGATAGTATCATAGAGCACAGTGATAACCTTGTGACCATGTCTTCCTACTATCTCATTCCCAGCTACGGACTTCGGTCTAGTCCACTGGTCTACAACTTTCAGGACTGACGCCTTCATGCCACTTCTTCCATTTAGAGAATTTATACGGTGAACGTCAACGCCATTCTGTTTCTGATGGTCAAGAACTCTTCCATATTTTGCACCTAGAGCAGAATGTTTCACAACATCAGCAACTTCCCTAGTATCTGAGGCCTTGGATGACAAAAGCTGGACTTCCCCAACCTTCAGAGGGGCCAACATACAGCCGCTTTCAGTACTGGTGCTCTTTGACTTCTGAAGTGTCACAGTGGACAAAACAGTTGGGTTCAAAGGACTCGGCACATCAAGCGAAGAGGATCTTGGTAAAGAAGGTAAAGAAATTTCAGCTTCATCAGATCTATTGGCAATTCTTTCTGTTAAATCCACTTCACCAGAAAAATTACGAGTCTTTAAAGAAGCCCTAGTAGTTTTTTTTAGATTATTATTCCTAGGCTCAGAAATTTTAGCAGCTGAGATGTTCCTAGAGGAGCCAAATGACAAATGCAGAGAGGATTTATCAGGTTCACCAGATTTAGAACCATCACAATTCTCACTTACACGTTCTACTGATCCAAGAGCCGTACCCCAAAAATCAGATGACTTCAGAAGAGACGGATCAGCTAATCGTTGATGCCTATCCGTAACTACTGAAGAGGCTAAGCTACTTGATTGGCTCGGGTTCTGCCCAGGTTTATGCAGACTCAACTTAGGCAAACTAGCAAGGTCATTTGCAGACTCAACCAATTGCACAAATTTAGGAGACAACGGTTTAGATGGAACATCATCAACATTGCTGAAACAGGTCTCCTCTGACTCTACAGAAAGATGAGCATCACGTGGGGGCTCTGATATCTCGGAATCAGATGAACTGGAGCTCTCACAAAACGAAATCTCATCGCTAGAGTCATTACGAGGGGAAGAGGAGAAGCCAGAAAACGAGGATCCCGATGTTTCTGCAACCGAAACAGCTTCTTCCTTATCCATAAGGTCTTCTTTGTTATCAACACTTTCTCCACCGCCATCTTCAGGAGATATGACAGGATTAGAGAGTATTGCTTCCCTGATTGGTACAGTAGCAACTTGTTCTGTATGCAGCAATAAAGTTTCATCAGGAGTAAGCCCTTCGTTGTCTTCTCTAAACTTCACATCACATTCACTTTTCTCATCATCAGTATTATATGAGATGGAAGCAGGATGACATTCATCTTTGTGACCTTGCCGCCAGTGGATGATCTGACATTTCCCAGAACTGAATAAAAGTAAAAGCAAAAAAAGGTTTTAGATGTAATAAACAATACTAAGACAGACATGTAAGGACAAATGGGAAAAGCTTGACAATTTACGAGACACAAATCCACAATGTAAAGCTTAGATAACTGACATAAATTAATCAACAGAACATTGTCACCCACAGAACAGGCAAGATTCAAGTACTCTACACTTTCTCCATTAATTACGCATTTATATTTATCAAACACAGAAAAATGAAGGCACTTTTCTTAAAGATAACGGATGCACTTTGAGTACTGCTAAAGTTAACAAAACTACAACACATTCTTCCCTTCTAACTACTCCAATTCATCAGTGAACGAACTAAATGCAAAATCATAACTTTACGATCGTACAAAGGCTAACACACAAAGTGAGAGGATATATGCATACCAATACCGAACGGCTTTGCAGCGAGAGCAACGAGTCGAGGCAGGAGAATAGCACACGGGACACTGAAAGCTATTAGAGACGTAAACGTAAACGGGAGAGAACTCCACGGAGGCCTCTAGCTCAGCCCTGGCAGCTTCCTCGGACGCATGGATAAGAAGTCTCCGAATCTCCTCCCTTCTCAGAGCAGCCAGCCTCCATTTCCGCCGAACGACGAAGGCGACCAGAGGCAGAACAAGAGAGATCACGAGGAAAAGAACACTTGAAAGCCCGAGATCCAAAACTACGAGCATTTATCCTCTCCACCAGATGCACAAACAATTGAAGCTCCAAATCTGACCACAAACCATAGATTTCACCGGCGTTTTGGCCGGAAAGGAGGTTACTTTGAGGATCAGTGACGGAGATTAGGCATGCAGAGAATCGTTCAAAGTTGATCCGCTGGTGGGTAAGCTTACAAACGATGACCCAATCAAAATCAAAGATCACACGAATTAACAAAACCCTCGAGAGCCCCAAGCTGATTGGTTCTCTGATAATGTAAAAATAAGGTCTTTTCTGATTCTAGGGTTTCGAACGAAAGAAGGAAGGAAGGAAGGAAGGAAGATAGAAAAGTGAATTAAGAGATTCTTCGGTAGAAGGAGGAAGAAATTAGCAAGAATATTACTTTTCTTATTACCGGAAATAGTTTTTTCCTTTTTTCTTTTTACCGCCAACAGAAACTGTTTTTATTTTAATAATTTGCCGTCAAGACCAGGAAGTCTATTAATTTAATTTATCTAGACAAGTATTTTTCCGGTGATGGTTTTACTTTTTCATATTGATAAAAAACAATAGTTCAACGATGAAAATGGTTTTAAAATGTATGGTATTGGTTGTTCCTTTCACGTATATGGAAGGGTGAAAAACGCTTTGTACTTATCTTCTTACCACTTCTCCAGCTCTTGAGATTATGGAGAAGACAATTAATAACTGGAAAGAGTTGGAATGACGCTACCAAGACATATGGCCATAACACAAGTCCAAACTTCCCCTTTTACGAAAGTGGCAACTTTCTGAAACTACGCCCATTTTAAATGTTACACTGATACTTCTTAGAATTTAGATGCAGAGGTTTTTGGGAGAAGAGAAGGAATGGTCAAATGGTGTGGAGCTAAAGCCATTCTAAACCAAGTAATAGAAGCTAAGCACGTCCATTGCGAGAGTGATGCCAACTTGCCAAGCAGCATCTAAATAAATGTTTTCTAGATACATATTGTTTGAAAGTCAAAAAGTCGCTTTGGCCGAGTGGTTAAGGCGTGTGCCTGCTAAGTACATGGGGTTTCCCCGCGAGAGTTCGAATCTCTCAGGCGACGTATTTTGTTTTGTCATTACATATACTTCCCTTCCCACTCTCTTCATCTTCTTCACACATCTCTCAGCTTCTCTCTGTTCCTTCAGCTTTTAATAAAGTTTCCACCTTTACGGCAACAGTAGGCGTCAAAAGTTTCGTGGAAGGTGGGATCTCCTCTGTAGTTCCTACGGTTTGTAGGCAAAGGATCTTTCACTGTTGTGCTCTTTGTTACATTGGAGCAAGTCCTTTTATTCTTTAAGATGATGATGATGATGACTAAGATGATTTACTAGCATTGATAGGAATGATTATTTAAATTGGTTTATTCTGTTTTTGTTCAAGCATTGTTGTTACATACAATTCAATTTTCGGTTTCTATACTGATGTCAATGTCACTACCAATAAATATCCAACGCACAATCAAGAACACGCAAACAAAAAAGTGTAAGTTTATTTGGTATTTGAAGCATGAGAAAGAATGAATAAGCAAGTAAATGGAGCTGGAGTTAAGTGGTAGCTGTACATCTGAGGAAGTTGGGGGTTAACCAGCAGCTCTAAAAAAGAGATCATCTGGACAAGGTCCTAGGTGTAGTGCTGGGATGGTTTCCTCCAGATCCTCCTCTGCTTCTGTCTCCTCCGTTGTCTGATCTTCCTCTGTCAAGAACATGCGGGCTATGGAGTTTGTTGCTGTCTGAATCCTGGTTCTGGTTCTGGTTCTGGTTCGATCCTGTTCCTCCTCTTTCAGTTTCTTGCACACTTTGGCTTTGCTCCGTGGAAGGACTGGGTTGCCCTGAGCTTCTTCCTTTGTCCATGTTTGAGAGCTCGTTGGCGATCTGACTCCGTCTCTCTTTCAGGAAGTTGAGCCGCACTGACAATTTGGAAAGTGCAGAAGTTGTTGTTGTTGTGTTTCCCTGTTTGTTTATTAGTAACTCAGCTTCTAGTTTGGTTGCAATTTAATGGTATGTTTTGTGTTGTTGTTTCTTACCTCTCCCTTTGTGCCAGACCTCTTAGACATGCCCGCAAGCTTTGAGCTTTGTTGCGAGCTTTTGCTCCGTGGATCTTGTATCTTCTCTATCTCATCATCTCTTGCAGACCCTTGCCCATCCTGCAAAACGTTGCGTGCTGTAGTGCATAACGGAAGAAGAAACAGACTTGTAAGACATATACTTTTGCAGTGTTACCTTGAGCATAGACCTTTCGGAAACATTACTAGAGGTTGCTTCAGTATCCTTTTGCTTCTCCTTCCTGTGTGACAAAGTTGAAAAAAGACTATTCATTACCTTTGATATGATTTAAAGCAAAGATTGATGAACCCTTACATCTTTGCATTGTGCTCTGGACTTCTCCTAGATTCTCTGCTGCCACCATGAGGTGAACCAGAGCCTTTAACGTCTTGTTGACCAAGTCTATTCTCAAGATCATCAACCTTATGTTCCAAGTTAGCAATATCAGCCTCCGCCTGAGCTACTTCTTGCAGATCTTTCTTCAACTATGAAACAAACATGTCATTCAAGTTGGATACGTAACTTTAGAACCAAGCAAGAATCAACAAGTTGCTAGACAGAAACCTTTTCATCGGTTGTTGCTGGAATAGATTGGTTCCCTTTCGACATGTTAAGTCCTGCTTCAAGAGCTGACTTCCTGTCTCTCTCTTTCTGCAACTGTTCTTGTAGTCTTTCCACCTAGAGGAAGAAAGGTAAAAGCATATAACTCAAACAACTTGTAATATATAAGCTGGATATGGTTTTGTTATAAGCTTACATCGTTCTCTAGAGCTTGGCGCCTCACGTACAAAGCCTTCTTCCGTCTCTCCAAACTAGCCTGTAGAACTGCATTGTTTTTAACCTGTCCCAGAGAAAAAAAAAATGAAGGTTGTTACAGTTCACATACTCGTTACAAGTCACCAATAATTACTCAAATGGACTTATCCTGACTTCATCTGCAATTCTGTTTTGTAGCTCTGATTTGGTTGATTCAAGTCTTTCAATGTCAGCACTGCAGAATATATAAACTTTGTCAGTTCTAAGTACCCATGTAGACGTGGTAGGCCACATTGATTTGCAGTATCTTCTAAACAAGTATAAAGTTCTAACAAGCTCTCCCTTTGAGTATTGATCTAAACAAAGATGTTTGTCACTAGCAGAGATGATATGATACTTACTCATCTTCCTCCACCTCCAGTGTGAAATCAATAGACTCCATCGAAAGGTTTTTCCTCCCCTAAGGCACATTAAAAGACCAAAGTTTTACTTAACTTCTGAATCCCTTACGAGCTATGGCAACAACATCAAGAACAAGAAAATATACTTACATGGGCACGACCCCATAGCCTTTTACTTCCTCCTGGGGCACTGGATAATGTAGTTGATGAGTTCTTATCCTCAGTTTTTGAGACCTCTAACATAGCCTTTACCTCTGTATTATCAGAACCTTTAACCAAAATATTCTCATCCTTTCTTGCATCATCATGCCGTGGTAGTGAAGATCGTTTAGAGCTGGATAAAAGCTTATTAGGAACTTGGGGCGCTGTACTTCCTTTTGGGGTGGATTCAGAGCTTGTAATTTCAGTTATCTGCAACATGAACAAAATATAAAATGTCTAATATTCGTGCAAACACAATCGCCAAATAAAGATGGAGAGTGAGGACCAAGGAAACTGGATTAGTTATTGAACCTGAATAGTGGACAGTGCTTTATGGTCATGGGGAGTGTCGGCTGAGGCTTCACTCTCACTGTACGATCCCTCAGATCCATTTTCAAGATCCTCTTCATCATCTGTGTAGTCACCAGATCCTTGTGTGCCATCATAGTCTTCATCATCATCATAGTCTCCATCATCTGTTCCATCCTCCGTTTCACTCCCACTCTCTTCTGAGTCAGAGTACAAACCAGCTGACAAGGAACCTTCCTGCAGACATAGACCATATATGTAGTTAGATGTCAGTGTCCGAAATTAAGCACACTAGTATTAAAACTGAAATGGTTCTTTCACACTGCCTCCAAGGTTGTCACTATGCAGGAAAGTAGAATCTTACTCCAAAAATGCTGTCATACTCTTCTAACAATGTGATCACTATAGCCTGAGCATGATTGGCTGCAGCAGCTGCTTGCAGAAGTTGCATAGAACCATCACCGCCCACATCAAAATCATTTTCAATATTACAGTCCCCAGCCAGAAGAGGTCTAAGTAGTAAAGGTGCCATACAAGCTGCAACAGCATTCGTGTTCATCCGGTTCACATTTTTGTTAGCGGCCACAAGCTGCATCATCATCAAGATTCTTGCAAGAGGAAAAGAAACAAACACAATTAAAAACAGAAATGGTTTAGACTGGCTATAAGATTCAGTGACTGGTGGTTGTGCACATAAAACAGGTTCATCTCTAAACCTCCATAAGCTAATAGATGAGACTACCTTTGTAATAGGCGTCGATTTGGTTCAGGGAATGATTCACAGATTGCTTCACGCATAGCACTGACTCTATTGCCACGGATAGTGCCTGATGATGTTACGTGTCAGAAAACTAGGAATGATTCAAGATGTCTCAGTGGTAAACTTACGGCAAGCTTCCAGAAGGGCGTTGCAACAAGATGCAGGTACTGGAGAGGAAGGCAACTCTCTGAGAAAATACTGCAAATTCATGGATACAGTTAGTGATATTTAAGATCCAGCTAAGACTATACTCACCACTGTAGTGACAAGTGGTAACTACCTTAAGACAATCAGCAATAACATGAGCATCCTCTGTTGGAGTGAACTCATTTCTCCCTGAACCAAGTGACTACATATTAATATATATTAAGATAAATAAAGATAAAATCACAATGCAGAAACTGAAACCTTGCTCATATTCACGAATCCGATGTTCAACATCATCAACATCAGCAGCTTGTCTCAAGATTCCTTCTGTATTGACTCCTGCAAGATTTAAAGTATTTCCTTTACTGCTGAATAATGACTACAAGATAAAGGGAGTAAAGCAAAGATGAAAGGCTGAAACTAGTACCATGATCTTCAACAAATCTAAGTGCCTTTTCCAAGAAAGATGGAGTTCCATCAACATCTTCTAGAGCAAGTAAAACTGGTCTTCCAAGGACAGTTGGTCTTTTTGGTGCCTCATCTCCTGTATATATACATATGAAAAATACATCATTGGGTGTCACCGGTTATTTAAACTATGTCCACATTCTTGTGAGCCTTTCATTACTCTTTGACACTCTCACAGCACTCAACATAGATCATGTTATTATACACAAGTATTTAAAGAGTAAAACCATTTGGAAAAGTTGACAAACATACTATGTTCATCAACACCGGCAGGGGCATCTGCTGATTGATCATTCCTGAAGATACCATTTTGACCCATAACATGAGAAGCACTAGGTGCTTGTGTCAAAGCTTTTTCTAGAGCAGCTTTCCACTCGTGTAGATCCTCCATTGTGTCAGCCTGCAAAGAAAAAGAAAAAAATCAAATCATTATTCCACAAATAGAATCCTCTTAATGGTTCTTGATGTAATGGAAAGAAGAGTTTTGAAGGAACCTTGAGTGTAAAGGCACGTCCATCACGACCATCAGGGAAGAGAACAGTCAAGAGCTTTTTGTCTGCCTTGACAACCACGCTACACAAAAACAAAGTCCAAAGTTAAATGATGTTAGTAACACCGAACCAGACATTTACATAATACATCAGTTAAAAGACTTATCGTAAGAAAACAAAAGAATGATTCAAAACAATAAGCTAACCTGCCTGAATTGTTGAGATCAATTCCCCCAAGGGTTAAATTGACCTCACCTCCTCTCTGTTGGACTGCGCTCTGTAAATATTAAACAGAAAAAAAAAAATACTGAGATACCCTTAATCTGTACCTTTGAGCCCTATCCTAATTTCCGTGTGAGTCAAGTTAAGAAAGACAAACAAAAAAACATTTAGCAGAACCCTTCATCATCAGAATATGAACGTTTACCGGGTCACTTCGAAAGAAAACCAGTGAAGTACGCGTCAAGATAAACCATCTTTTCTTCCAAGATGTCCACCCAAGCCCTGTGTTAAGTAAGCCAAGTAATTTGCAGTAAAGTTAGCTTAGCACCAATCAAGAAAAAACTCCTAAACTCAGTATCCTAAGAAGTAAACAGACCTTTTGAGGATATAGATAGCGGTCCACTCTTGAATACCTACAAAAAGTAAAGCCAAAAATCACTGAGATATCTAACATAAACAATATACTAGCAACAGTAAGGATATTGTTTCGTTTCGTTTGCATTTACGTGATTATATATTTGTGTGTTTACATTAAAAAAAAGTGTATAAACCGATCCACCTCGCAAGAAAAGCTAATGGAATGCTATTATTATATGAATGCTCAAAATGTAAGAAAGTAATTACCGTGTTGCCAGCACGGGAACGAGGATCTGTGTTTCCAGACTGTGCAGGAGGAAAACTACAGGTGTCACCCTATGAACACACACACAAGTATAGATCAACATTGAGCATCTTCAGAAGGAGGACAATTAAGGTTTGATCGGAGATGAATAAATGAAAAAATCAGAAAGAAAAAGAGAGAGAGAGAGACAGACATGACGTTCCGGGTCTTGTTCATTAGCATTTTGTTGTTGTTGTGGCTGTACTTGAGGAGGCTGTGAAGAAGAAGAAGAAGAAGAAGAAGAAGAAGATTCTCCGTTGTTTCTGTTAGCCATAGCTTTGATATAACGCTAGTTGTCACACCATTGAATTGAATTGCAGCTCTAAGGCCAAGGGAAAAAAAGAAAAGAATGAAGATGATGATGATGATGATAATAGCCGATCTCAAATCATAAGAAGCATGGCTTCAATAAACAAAACTTTGATTTTGATCTAGAGGATGAAGATGATAATTGTTTTAGAAAATTAGGGTGGAGAGAGAGAGAGAGAGAGATTTGGATTTGATGTGTTCAACGGTGTTTTTGAGAGAGAAGAGGTGAAGCGAAAATGGTGGGCGTAAAAACAGAGGAAGTCTTTTGTTTGTTTCCATCATTCCGCAGTTGTACACGTCATCATCATCATCATCCCCTTCCCTTCTTGGAGGGAAAATCTTTTCTCCCTTCTTCTATCTTTTGACCTCTTCTCTCATCAAAATACACATTGTCCACTCTTATAATTACTCTCTTTGTATAAGCTAGTTAATATCAAATGTCTCTAGCTAGTCTTTATCAATTACTAGTACATTTTGTTAAGTAAGTTTGGGATAATAATTATTTGATTTTGTAATCAGAAAAAAAAGGGAATAGAAATGACAACCTTAATACAACCTTGCATTGGTCTATCGTGCCGACCACGACCATCCACCACTCTCTCCTTTTTACTTTGTGTTAATGGTGACGCCTTTGACTATTTATTATCTATACATATATTCATATAAAACAACTTTTTTTTTGAAAAAGATAAAGATATTTAGTAAATAATTTTTAATATATTAAACAACTTGTCATTTGAATAGTGCTGGTGCATGCATGGGGACTCTCCAGTCATTCGTCTACTTTTTTAAAATTTGTTTGATGGGTGTTTCAGTGTATTATTATTTCAGGCATTTATAATCTTTGTTTGTTGGATGTCCGAGCCAGCAAACTTTTATGCCTCGAATGGCCCTTTGGGTACTAGGAAAGGATTATTGGTGGAGTACTTCAAGAAGCAAACTGGAGGTCATCTCCTTCGTTGTAATGGCTATCGCAGTTGGGCCCCAGTTTTTATGATCGACAAAATCACTCTATATATGACAAAGAGAGAATACCATTGGGCTTCATAAACAAAGGGATCAACAGGCCTATTCGTAGCTCACAACACTCGATAAAAAAAAATATATACTTCGGGTCTATGCGTTGGGGATTTGGATCAGTTTTCTCGCCGGGGAATCGGTTTAGCTCCCAATGAAACCGGTGTTTTTTTCTGATTTTGGTTTGTAAACCATATCCAATTTTCAGTTAGGATTAAATTAATAATCTATACTATATTAAAAGGAAGATATACTCCATTCTTAGCATGTCCACGTCACTTAATTAAATCAGCCAATAAATGAATGCCACCTAAGCCTACTCTCTATAAAGTTTCTCTATGAAGTTTCTCTTAATACATTAAACCCATTCGTAAAATTGCTGAGATCCTTCAAATAGGTGAGGCCCACTTTCTTCTTCAACCCATGAAAGCTATTATTCTTCACCCCACTAACTCCATGTCGGTTCTCCTTCTTCTCAAACCATATTTTAACCTCAATGTCTCGAATCTCCAACATAACATCAGCCACCACTCTAAATCATCAAAACTCATAATTAGTGTAACTGTCCCACGAGGCTTTTCATTTCCCCTGCCCTTATATATTTATCGAGTTTCTCTCTGGTACTCAACTCCAAAGCCGTCAATCAAAACTCAGGTCATCCATGTCTAACAACAAGTGAAAATCTATTGCGATGGCTAACAACCAGCGGAATTCGATTGAGACAGCTCCCTTGATCAGAGCTCCATAGTACCACCAATATGACAATCGAAGTTGTCCAGAGCAAAATCCCTCTCACCGAACAGAACCTACACTACAACTAAGGTATTCGCTGTAATCACAACTATTCTCTTGCTATGTTTCAGTTGTGTTGGTTTTATGTTTCAGATTTTTTCAGAACTTGGCCTTGAAAGATCAATTCACACTGTATGAAGCATCGACTAGCTGGATACTATGCTGAACCATGTCAGTGAGAAACCACATACTATTGAGAAGAAGATTTACATTATTGTTTTCTTATGTGATCCAAATGTCGTTTTATTTTCGTTCCTTAAGCCTCTAACACATGTTTTTCCTGTGGATGAGCACCTACAAATCCACACTCCTATGATGTCGATAATGTCAGGTATGGTTACTGTATATAAATGATATAATCTTTTAACTACAGTTCGTTTTCTGACCTAAAACCGTGAATCTTTGGTTATTTACTAATATACAGACTGATCGAACCATATTTTGTCTTTTGATTTGTTTATGATATGAGAGTGGTTATGGGATTTACCGTGGATTAAAGAGGCACAGATCCATACTTTTGAGTCTATGGAGAGTAATATGAAGAATGGTTTGCATGGGATTATATGAATCATATCATAAAGCATGATAAAAAGGTATATTTCTAGATTTGGTTGCTTTGTTCTCTTTCCCTCTTTCATAGAAGTGCGTTTGTATTCTGGATCAAATAGAACTGAATGTATTTTTGGTTTTCTTATTGCAGCCAGTTTTCACAGGCAAGAACTTTCTTTCTCAACAAAAGTTGGGTCTCTTTTTTTTGGCAAAAATATGCGACAGTGCGGTAGATTACTAAATCAAGATTGGCTGTCTTTTCATTGCAAGATGCCCTTCATGTTCAACTGTCGCACTTTTGTTTTTAAGGTTGTGCTTTGTTGCTTACGTTGGTCAAGTCTGTGGCTTCGTGCAGAGATAAGGAGGGTTTCAAGTTTCTCAGATTTTGAGAGATGCATGACAGTCCATTACCATCACTTGGCCAGCCAGCTAACGGAAAGCTTGAATTCGACGGATGGTCAATGATGCTAAATTTCTAGCGTACGTTATATTCGTTTTAGCCAAATTTAGTATTGTAGTTGGGTTGGTCTCGAGTTAAATCCATTGAACTTTGAAATACAGTTTTGTTGGACGGATTCTCGAGCCACACGAAAACTCCCTATAAAGAGTTGAACTCGCAATCTGTGAAGGGAAGTGTCAAGGTATGGTTCTTTGATAATTGATTCTCTGAAGCATTCTAGCTTATTTAAAACTGCGAATGTAGAAGAATTCATACAGCTCAAAATTAGACTTCGTTTCATGAGGTTTTTACTCACCGAATGGTAGTACATCCAATTGTTGAATATGCACAATTTGCTTACAACCATTTGTTTTACGAACGGAACTTTATTAGAGTTCAAGAAATTCATAGAAAGTTTGGTGACAGGAGATGAGAAAGTAAAACTGGAACATGAACTCAAAAGACAAGAACACAATATTTCCATTGTAAGCCACTTAACTTCAAATTCCATTTTTTAGTTTAGCCACTATAGTATTTATTCTTATGGGTTGCTCTCATTTTTTTTGCAGCTGAAATTAAAGATATGGAAACCAACAACAGAGTTGTTCAAATTCAATTCTCTATGGAAACAATCTGAGCACAACAATAACATTGATGTATTGACTAATGAAAAAAATAGAGTAGTATAGAAGAATCCGGCTGAAGATGAACATGAACATCAGCTTGGTCCTTGGTAGCAGTCACCAGAACCATTTTGGCTTCTTCTTATTCCTAATGCAATGGCTGTGAGATTACATGAATTTCAGTTTCATATATGTTTCATTAAATTATTAGAAGAGGAGTCTTTGATAGTGTATTGGAAGGTGTGCATCAGCATTGGAAGCACGGGGAGGTTGCAAAAGTGATCACGATGCATAAGATCTTTTGAAGAGTAGTTTACAAAGAAAATATACTGAAGCCGATGAGAGAAATGAAGTACTCATCTCAACTGAAAAACTTAAAGAACGAACAATGCTCATACACTGTCAAGAACTACAAATGTCATTCATCAAAGTTTGCGAAAACAAAAGCGTTACAAAGATCTGTTTGAATGAATGAAAAAAAAGAATATTTCTTCATTAATTTGAATGAGAGAATGTTTTGTCAAATGAATGAAATTTTCTCTGTTTTGTTGTTGTGAAAATACTAAAGTTCGAAGTTTAGAATAGAGAAAGAGCCAACGAATATTTGAAAGTGAGTTTAGTAGATCTTCAAAACTCTGCTTCTGAGTTAAGTTGATGCAAGTGAGAGTGAATGATTAACATTTAAAGTTGATTTCGTTTGGCAAAACAGGTTTATTGGAGTTATTTTAGGTTTTGTGGTAACTCAGAGATGCAATATCACTCATTTTGTTATAATATTATGCCTCTTCGTAGCTCTATGTTTTTGTTCAATTTTCGGAAGCAATTGCTTTGAAAGTCCTGCAACACAATGGAAGTACTAATTTGCAGATGTTTTGAGCAAAAAAAAAATCATTTGATTATATTATTCACATATAAAATGGAATTCTTGCATATCAGTCCTTCCATTTGTATGTATTATTTTGCTAACAAAATTATAATTTAATGCATTTTAGTTATTAGTTAATGCTTCTTAATAACAACTAAAAGAAAGAAAAAATATTCTTACAACATGTTGTTAGTAACAATTTCTATGTAATCAATAAACTATTTTATAATAAACTTAATTTTATAACTGACTTCTTACCAATTTCTTAAGGTTGAACTATTACAAAATTATAGCAAATCTTTTAGTTAGATGAAACATAACAAGGCATCATAAACAGCATCATCACCAAGCTGCATTTAGAAAGAACTGAATAATTTCAAGTAGCAAAGTTTGTATTCAAGATCCTAAAATTCTATTGATGAAGCATTCTTCACACATTATCACCACATCAAAAACAACAAGTGAAAATTAAAGAACCTCAGGAAATAGGGTTGGATCGTGGATCAAATGATTCAATCATTTTCGAGTTGTATATATGTGAGGCGATTTTTGAATAGTTATAATGTTGTAGATATTTTCGATATATTAGTTTCAAACTATTAAAAATAATTTAAATAGAAAAAAGTAATAATTAAGGAAAATTTTATAATACACAATCCGCGGTAATTCTTAAATCATTTATTATTTTAAATTTGTTAAAGCATTCACCTTTAAATATTTGTATAAATACCAACTAATTTATACTTAAAATAAAAAAGTTATAAGTTTCTTATTAAGTTGTATATAACAATATTTCTAAGATTGGCAACACAACACAACTCCTGCTCCAAAATAATTTGCGAGATACTAATTAAGTACATTATATCGCACCAATATCTGCAACTAATTAAGTACTCAAGCTCCTGCAGAAAAATAGCAGGTGAGTCAAAACCTCCAAAACTTATTGTTTGTATTTATAGTGATATGTAGCTCAGAAACAATATTTAATACTTGAGTTGGTCAGCCGAGAACTAATGGGGGAACCTCTAGAGGGAGCTTCTCGATAGATCTGTTGTGCGGGTCCAAGCTATGTTCAGGTCTATGAAAGCTCAAGAGGATAAAGCTCATGTAAGAGTATATTTTGATTTTATCATTTTCCGAACCTCTCGGTTTAGAAAACACACACACAGACACACTAAATGATACTTGAATAAAAAGAGAGTATTTGTTTAGGGTGTGATGCAGTTGGAGTATGAGTGTGCAAGATATTTGGTCAGAATGGTGGCCATGGAGATGTGAATCTAAGAGAATTTGGTGTCGAGATTATATTAACAGAAAGGGTATTCTCTCCCTCGAAACTGGCTTTGTATCAAATATTATAATCAAATAGTTGAATAGAACCATGGTAATTTCAAGCATTTGACTATGTTCTCATGCAGCTTAACTGTAGTGACTGAAAGACAATTTAGACCACTTGGTATCCATAATTTTGTGGAGTAGCAGCATGTTTGTTGCTTTTATAGTTTTACCTTTATTTTATACTACTCATGATTGGGAACTGATATCCCATTATCTTGCAAGTTTCTAATCTTGAACTTTGTGTATTTGGTAATATCCGACCCGATACATGTAAGTGAATAATTTTATTTTCTTTATCTGTTTTCATATGCACTATTATTCAATGGAAATAAGTTGCGATGATTATATACAAGATTATGGTCATATCTAAGTGTCAACTTTTATAAGTTATAAATTAATCAAAACTTATACGAAAACCCCGGGCGTAGCCCGGGAAAATCTCTAGTTAAAATAATAATATCAATCTTGCAAAGTAAGCACCCATTGTTTTTGTTTATTTAATTTTTGATGTATGGTAGTAAATTTATGGTATAATTGTGGGTTTCTGTAAATTTGATTAAGGAAACAGGCAGGGTAATTATGGGCTTGCAGGCTGGTTTAAATCGATTGTATCAATGCCAACTTGACTCAATATTTAAAACGTACATAATTAAATTTCTTAAGTAATGTTTGTTATCTATATTAAGATTCAATAAGAAGATTCTAATATTCTTCTGACAATTTAATGTAGTTGCTTGTTGTCTTACTACTTACGACTCTCTTTATCCTCTTTTTCTTTTTCCTGCTAAAATTAAACAAATAATAAAGACAAAGGGTGGAGACGACGAAGAATCAATCAAAATCAATCGTCTTCTCCATCTCTCGCGATTTTCCACGCCTCCAGAGAGTTTCCTCTCAGTTCCATGGAAATCGAGGTCTCCAGCTCGACTCATGATCCAGTAAACCGCGTCGAGTTAGATAGCATCCGTGTCAAGCGGAAGACGTTGCAGAATCTGCTCGAGGATTGCCAGAGAGCTCTCGAGCTCCTCAATCTCGCCGAAACAGGTCCCGGCGGCGATGGAATCGAAACCAGTGGTTCCCATAGCGACTCACCGGAGCAGGAAGAAGAGTTTTCTTCGTCCGATCAAGGAGATCCTGAAGCCGATAAAGTATGCTCCTTTTAATCGATTGGCAGTTAGAATTTTGAACTTGATACCACCATGATTCTTGTGCAGTTTTATGATCTCATCAAATCTAGAGTCGAAGGTCATGACTTTCGGGAAAAGATTGAGTTAGCTCAAGTTTCCCTTCTCCAAGATCTTCCAGGTTTGAACGTCTTCATTACAGTTTTTGTTTTGGTTACTTGTTTGTAGAGATAACTATATATAGAGGTTGTTGAATTTTGGCAGAAGATGGTAGCACTTGGGATGTAGTTAGTGAAGATGATGTATGGGGTGAGGGTCAAACGGAAGATGATTATGTTGTTGTTAGGGAAGAAGATATAGCTGATGGTATCGCCTGTTTCATGGCTACTTATTTATCTTCCCTTAAGCAGACTAAGGTACATAAAAGGCCTGTTCTCGTATCTCTGTTCTGTTTCCATGTCTCATCAACTTATTATAAGTGTGTTGTTCTTTGTATAGGATATATCACCTGATCAGCTTCAGAAAGGTAAAATCTTGAACTTCCATGTGCCACACAATTAGAAACAATGAATGTGTACTAAGTGTTTGCTTATGAAAAAAATGCAATGTAGCACTTAGCACGATGTTTTCAGTGAAGAAGCGAAAGGGGAAGCTTCGAAAAGCATGGGAAGGAAGTAAAGTTATTTACAACGTTGCATCCTGGAGTGCAACTGCCATAGGGTACATCTAGCAAAAAAACACACTCTCTTTTACCACATTTTGATCATTAAATTGTGTATCTGACTGCTTCTTAGTA
The DNA here is from genome assembly GCA_016432835.1 of Brassica nigra. Taxonomy (NCBI): domain Eukaryota; kingdom Viridiplantae; phylum Streptophyta; class Magnoliopsida; order Brassicales; family Brassicaceae; genus Brassica; species Brassica nigra. The sequence goes on along the minus strand of CM028247.1, from coordinate 3,902,853 downwards.
GTTCTCACCGATCTATTTTAATTCTTTTGGCTAACAGGATATATCAAAACCCGATGATCCTGAGTATTGCATCCAAAGCCTTCTGGGTGTCGTGCAAGGCCATATCAAAGCTTGTGTGAATTGAGAAGACATATCTCACTCACATGGTGCTCATAAGTTAAAACAGCCTCAACTCAGCAAATGTTTTATATCTTTCTGATTTATCTGTACATATGCCATTTGTTTCCCTCTTCTTCTCTGTGATGTTATTCCTCAACGTGCAATGTTAAAGATTAGTTTGATCTCAATTCAATATATGCTTGTTTTGTTTCTGAAGCCGCCATTATTGGTTTGATCTCAGTCTTCTTCACATCACACATAGTTTGGTGTTGTTTTGATCCAACGCGTAGACTTGTTTGCCAGAGATTAATCAGAGACTTATTCTCCTTGGATTTGAGTCAATTTTGGTAAAATAGAGCTTTGTAATTTCACTTACATCCTGCTGTTTACTCTTTATCACAACTCATATCGGAGTTAATACCAGTCTTGCAATATATTGACATTTTATTAAACCTTACAGCTTCAAGCAAGCAAAATACTTGCAGCTTCGAGCTAAGTAATCTTGAGCATTTTTAGCTGTTTGATGCTTAGTAGTAGAAGGAAGACTTGGCTTCATTTACTGTAGTGTCCTTGCAGAATTGAACGAACCTCCACTATGGATCTCGGAGGCTCCAGGTCTTGCTCTCTTAACGAATTTCCTAGTAACTGTTGCATCTGTGAGGCAAATGTATCGTCTAGTATCTGCAAGTATGCACCATTTGTATAAGATGAGGTAGAGTCTGAAAGTCATACAATCAAAAGTAATTGCAGTTTTTCGAATATCCGTATTTTACCGAAGCAAAGTAAATTGAAAAATTAGATATCGGTGACATACGAAGCAAATCACAAATACTTTCAAAAACCCGGTTATCCGATCCGTGCCCAGACCTAGTTATGTTAGCTGCAAACTAGATGGTGGTGGCCTGGTGGGGACAAATCGACTTGTGTCTTGTTTTTCCTACGGAAGATGCTACGAAAATGTAACGATTTCACTTTGGTTGAGTTGCAATACTCATAGCATCTAATTACATGGAGGAGAGCTGTTGAGTATCCCTGGCATGACTTATTAAACTTTCCTTAAACGTTTACTTAGTTTGTTTATAGAGAAAAACAAATGGAAGAACATCTCGAAATGTGTTGAGATCTAAACAAAGTGCAGTTTCATTTTTTGCCTGATTGATTGATGAACACTCCAGTGTTTTCAGTACACAAAGTTTTTCCTGCTCTTATTGCAATCTTTTATTTTATTTCAAAATCATAGACGTGGCAGAAACAAATAAGAAAAACAACAGAACAGAGATTGAGACTCATTTGTGCGTTTGAGGAAAGTGTGTTGGGGTTTTTATTATGCGTACATGTCATCCACATTGCACTCGCCAAGGTACACTTTAACACTCCGTGGCGATCCGCAGCTTCCTTCAGCTATCAGAACTCTGTCGTTTGCAGACATGTGCGCTATGATCTTGTATATCATCTCGATCTGCAAAAATTCAAAACATACAAACTTCTTGATTATGTCCACGCAAAAAGTTACTAATGAAAAGTTATCTTCCTCAAAGATGTGAACGTTACTTCTTCAGGAGCATGGCAACGATCAGCTATCTCATCCAGTGTCAATGGTTCTACCGGATCTTTACAACTGCAGGCAGAGAAAAGAAGGATTGGTATCTAAATGGTCTCTTCTGATAAGATTTGAAAGAGAAGCACACATGGTCTGATCTGATTCTTACCTGGCTTCATTAAGAACTGACAATACACGCTTTTGCAGGGCCAGAACTTCAGCTGCGGCCTTCTTACCGGCCTCCACACCTGAACTCGTTGTTGTTTTGTAAGATTCAGTAAACAAAATTTAAGCTGGGCAATCATAAAACATAGATTTGGGCGGAATATCTGTACCAGGTTGGTGGTAAGCATTAATATTGACAAGTGAGGCATATAACCCGACCGCTCTTTCATAAAGAGCTATGATAGCCCCAACAGATCTTGGTGTCACTTCCTCGATGGTAACACTAATGGACTCTCTACCGTTTGCATATAAAGCAGATCTAGTTCCCTGCATAAATACAAACCAGCTTAAATCATCCAAAAACGGTGTGTGTAAGAGTGAATCTCATCTGACTAAGTTGTGATTCTTAAATCAGACCTGAAGCATCCCAAAGAGGTAGTCTCCACAAGTGACACCTGGCTCAAGCTCCCAATCATGACCCGGGGGTCTGTCTCGTAGCACTTCTATGAATGTTGCAAAGAAGTTGTGCACACCCTCCCTCAGTTGTTGAATGTAGCTAATGAAATTCAACAAATTAGATACTGTTGCATAAAGAGGTCCACTATTGCTTTGTCTGGACTAAGAGAACTATATGAATATAGAAAACTCACGCGTGCTGATCTGTGCTCCCTTTGTTTCCATATACAGTTAACCCTTGATTAACCTGCAAATTTCAAATCACCGCTCCTTGGGATCACACTTATAATAACAAGGTTGAAATGCTCATGAACTCTTGTTTAGGGTGTAAAAGTGAAGCAAGAGAATGACTTACAGTGTTACCGTCAAGATCAAACTCTTTTCCTAGTGATTCCATGACCAACTGCTGCAGATACCGGCTAAATAGCAATAAGCTATCCTTGTAAGGAAGGATAACCATATCCTGTAAAGAAAAAAAAAAGTGAATACAAATGGTCAATAAAAAAACCCAATCTCCTTGCTAGTCTTAGACAATCTTGAAAAAGTTGAGGAAAACTACCTTGGAACCAACGCCATCAGAAGCCCAGTACCAACACATTGCTAAGAGCGCTGCAGGGTTATTCTTGAGCTGAAAAAAATTTACAGGCAAGTCATCATAGACTATCTAAACTGTATGAATCAGAAAACTCAACAATGTGGTATGATACTCTGCTAAAACCCTGGTGAGTAGTTCATACACAAGCTGCAACAAGTAGTACTTACCGAAGTTGTCCTAGTAGCCTCATCCATTATTGCAGCACCAGCAAGCATCTCTCTAATATCAATCCCCTATATAATGACAGTGCGTTAATATACATAAAAGCAACCAATGATCCTACACATAGTTTAAGCATATGTATCAGTACTTACCTGTAGTGCTGCTGGAAGCAGACCAACTGCAGACATAACTGATGTTCTTCCACCCACCCAGTCGTACATAGGAAATCTAGCTAACCAACCTTCAATTCTTGCCGTGTTATCCAGCAACGAGTTTTCTTGTGTTATTGCAACACCCTGCACAATCATATATAGCTAGAATTAGCTGCTGAGGAACTACATTTGGGCAGAAACTGAAGATATATCATATGCAATACATCTGAAGGTATCTAATGATCCATGAGAAGCCAGTTTTTTTTGTGAGACAAAATACATAAACTTGTCTCAGATATTTTGCAACCATTTTGGCAGAGACATGGATGGATCTCAGCAAAGGAAAAAAAAGCGGAAACAAAAACCTGAGGTCAAAACCTGTTTAGCGAAATTCAGACCAGCTTCTCGGAATGCTTTCTGTACTTCCAATAGTCCATTTCTAGTTTCAGGAGTACCTCCACTCTGTGAAACACATAAGAAACTTAGTCATGCTCTCCAATATCAGGACCAAGACCACGCATCATGTAAACAGCCAGTGCTTGAACAAAGTACAGACCTTCGAGATGACAATTACTAAAGTTGATGCAAGCTCTGGCCCAAGTTGTGCGATCTGATGATCGATTCCAGCAGGGTCGGTGTTGTCGATGAATCTTATCTATCAACAGACAAAGTAAAAAAAAAACAAAGTCATAAAGAGCAATGGAGAAGAAAGGAAAAAAGCTTCCATTATAGTACCCAACAAGCTTGAACCTTTCAATCAAAAAAGGGCCTAAGACAGGAGAGAGCCTTACAGGAAGCAAAGATAACAGATCAACAAGGGAATGTGATTAAGCAGTGTTCAATACCTTCAATGGAGGATTATCAGGAGCCAAGGCCTCAGCAACAAACTGAGGACCAAGAGCTGAACCACCAATACCAACAGAAAGAATCTGAGTAAAACGACCCGCAGGAGAAGACGGTGGCTTTACCTGCAATGCACACAAAACCAAAAACTGATTGTAAAACAGCAAAGCAGACAAAGATTCAAAACAAAGGTGAGAGATCAATCAAACACCAAAACCTTGCCAGAGATTATATCATCAGCAAAACTACAGATCGAATCAAGAGTGTTCTCGATCAATGTCTTCAGAGTCGGTTTCGGGACAAGACTAGAGTTCCTAAGCCAGTAGTGACCAACCATCCTCCCTTCGTCTGGATTCGCTATAGACCCTTTCTCGAGCTCATCCATAGCCTTGAACGCAGCTTTGAACCGATGCTCCATATCGGCGACGAACTCGTCGGTGAACCCGACGCGGCTGACGTCGAGATACAGCCCGAGGTCCTTCTGCTGATACAGCCAGTCGAGGTAGCGCTTCCAGAGCGCGTCGGGATCCTTGATTAGCTCTTTCTTGGCGGCGGCGGAGTCGGTGTGGGAAATGTCACGCGCCACGGAGCGTGAGGTGGAGAGAGTCAACGGTGGGTGTGTCGGTTTGGAGGTATGTGGGAAAGAGAAGGAGGAGTCTCCTCTCGGCGCCGACAATGCTTTAACTGTAAGGGTTTTGGATGGTTTGAGAGAAGGAGAAGAAGAGAAGAGGCCTGAGAGAGAGGAGGCCATTCTTGGAGACAGCGATGTTTACGAGAGAGGAGTGAGAATTGAGGCTTTTATTGAGACAGGGTATCTAGTTGTGTGTTTGTGTCTCTTTTGATATTTGGAGGAACCAATGAACAGAGTTGAGTTGGGAAAGAGTTTTGTCCTTTGGTGGAAGTGAACGGTTCTGCTTAGATTACGATTGAAGGAGGTATAAACGACTATACGATTGCTCTAATATCTATCTCTGGTAGGCATCATATTCTATTTTGACATATGGCCCACCATTTCGAATATTTGTATTAACTAACGCTTTAAGTGGTGGTGGTGTTGGGTAGACCAATGATTTGTGATTTTCTATTTGGTATTTTGATATTTTTAATGAATGTGAAACTATGGGCTATGGCAGATTTATTTATAGATTCAGATTTTTTTGCAAAACTTAAGCATTGTACATGGTACATGTAGAATCGTTAGTCCCCTAGTGTATTACCAATTTTGTTGATATTAAGTTGAAGTTAATCTTGTATTTGCGTTGATGATACCTACCATTGCTTTACCCTAACTCAGCTGAAGTCCGGTTATTACAGAAATGAGTTTTATTTTAGTGTATGTCTTTATAATGAAAACATATATTATAGGCTTATAGCAAAATATACATCTTGTTAATAAAGTTCATCATACTTTAGAGAAAATATGGAGATAGATTAGAGATCGTCTAATATTTTGTTTCTATTGTTTCAACGTCACCTTATTATAATTTTTTTTTGGGTTAAAACAATGTACTTATCAAATTGTAAACGAGAATCATTACTATTTTTTTTTTGAATCATTACTATTTGTGTTCATAGCAATCCCTTTATTAATACTCGTAAAGCATCCACTGGCCGAGGCTGTGATCGGGCCGAGGATGAGACGGCCAAGAAAGATCCAACGCTGCAGACTTCGTTTACGGAGTGCCACAAGGCCTACTTGGCTGTAGCGGCTGCTCTCAATAAGAGCGCAAATGTGAACGTCAAGGAAGCAATCCCCGACAAAGCTAACTACGACGTCAGGTCTTCGAGCGACCACATGAGGCGTGTGATGGAATATTGATTGGGAAAAAAACTGACAAGGCTTCAACCACGCTCAAGGAAATGACCGTGCAGATGGAGAAACTCCTCGATCTTGCAGCTGGAGCAGCTGATGCTGTGGACGACGATGACGAGAACATCCACCGTCGTGTCTGATTTTAAACCCGTTGGGTTTCGTTTTTTTTTTTTTGTGTGTGTTCGCAATACAAATGAAAATAAGTATACGGTTATGTATACAACACAAACTGTATTATGATAACATTAGTAATTCAGTCTTTAAAATATTTGCAGAACTAAGTTTTTTTGCATAAATAATAAGTTGCAGTATGATCTTCTTACAAAATTTTATAACGATCTGATTAAGAGGTTTGACATCAGAGGTTTCATCCTTAGACTTAGAGGTTTTATCTCAAAAATGGGTTGTTATCATTCTCTAACTTAATGATACTTCTTTCTCAAAAAAAAAAAAATTAGTACTTCTAATTTTAAATTAGCAGAAGATTGTTAGACATAAACGACTGATTTAAACACACAATTTACCATTTAGAGAAACAAAAAAAATGATGAAATGATGGAACTTAAAACATTTTTTTCTCAATTTATTACTGTACAAGAAATAGAGAATATATGTTTAAGAAGAAAATGATTTTTAGTTTTTAGTTTCTTTTTTTGATCAATAATTTTTAGTTAAATATATAAATGATATGTTTTTTTTGGGTCAAAAAAATTTTTGATCAAAAAAATGATAATGCATATAGTCACCTAAATTGGACTACTTTTGGTGCGAAATAAGTTAAATCATTTATTATTATTATTATTTATTTCTTTTACTTTATAGTAGGCGCAAATCAATGGTCAGACCATTTTACAGATTAGAGCAAAACTAAAAAAAAAGAGGAAAAAGCTGAGTAAAACCGTGCAGCCCTGAACTTCGACGCTTTCTCGTCTTTCGTTGAACGTGAAGCTTCATCCCCATCACTTGATTTCGTCTTCTCTCCACAGATCCTTCGTTTCATCCTTCAATCTTCCTTCTTCGATTCCATCAACCACCGAATAGAACATCCGATCCATCCCCTCTCCTGTTGGATTCTCGCGAAATCTAGGGTTTTCGTGGAGACCCCCCTTCAAAGGAGGTATTCGATTTTTTCCTTCAGAGCAATCTCGTGCCGTATTGAATGCGACCAGTGACGCGTTAAACAATTGTTTGTGTCCCTTGGTGAAGTTGATTGGGTCCTTATGTAGAGTTTGATTGACATTGGTGAATGTATTTGATTGTCGAAGAACATCGTCTGTTTCTGGGAATTGATGTGTGTTTATGATGAACTCTGGTGGATTACTTTTTTAATTATTTCATTTTTGATGGTAAATTTTAGAAAGTTTTTGTTTTTGGCTCCTACAAGGCTTTGAGTTTGTAATTGAGGAACTTGTATACGCGTTCTGATTCTGCAACGAAGTATTGTCACAACAGCGCGTAGTGTTATTCTATCTCTGCATTTAGCTCAGTTTGATATCTACATGAGTTTTTGTTTGCTTTCTAACGAGTCAGTGTAGTTTCTTTATCATATCATTAGTTCTTCAGAGTCAAGTCTAGTTTGATTCTTTGTGATCTGAGCTCAAAGTTACTTTGTGAACCTAATCCTGTGCATGACTTACAGGTTTCAAAAGGGGTACTTGGATCCTGTAGCTGCTTAATTATGGCCTCCAGCTCGACAGGAGATCGAAGGTTTCTATTCTCTTTCTTTATAGTTTCTCTTTGTCATCAGTGTTTCTATGTTTTCGTTCTGGGTTATGGGTTTTTGGGGATAAATCAGAGTGGATTTCCCCCCCGCATGCCCTCTTTTTGTGGTGCCTGCGTGATTTTACTTTGATGTAGCCTTTTCTTGATATGGATCACTTGTGTCGTATTTGCTCTATAACAACTACTGTTAAAATAAAATATATGTGCTTGGGGTGTAGCAGAAAACTCGCTGTCTGGCTTTTATTTTCTTGAAAGAGCTTGCTCATCTCGTCTCGCCTCATTGATTTGATACCAAATTGCATTCTTTGGATAATTTAGCAGATGGGGTACTACAAGAAGAAGTGGCATGACTATATTGGGAAAGGTTGCTGTTCCAAAACCAATTAATTTACCAAGCCAAAGGTATTTGATGAGCGCGTGATCATATTTACTCTTAATATATACAATTTCGTTCCTGAACACTTCTCTTCTGAATTCAAGGCTAGAAAATCAAGGTCTTGATCCAAATGTGGAAATTGTTCCAAAGTAAGTTTATACCTATTTCAGATGCTATTTCTCATTCTTATGTGTTGTCAAATTTTACCAATTCAGTTTTCTTCTGGAAATTTATTGTAGGGGAACCCTTAGTTGGGGAAGTAAATCATCACTGAATGCGTGGGGGACATCATCGCTGTCACCACGAACTGAAAGTGGTCCTGGTTCACCAAGCCACCTTAGTAATCGCCCTTCTTCTGGTGGAAGTGTCACTCGACCTTCAACTGCGGATAGTGACAAAGCGCATGATTCTTCTTCTATTGGATGGGATTCAAACTCCCGACCTTCATCAGCATCCGGGGTGTTTCCATCTAATCAGGCATCAGTTGCACTACAACGTCCACATAGTGCAGACACAAGACCTGGAAGTTCGCAGTTATCACGATTTGCTGAAGCCGTGTCAGAGACTTCTGCAACATGGGGTCAACATGTACGGTTCTTCCCTTTAAAACAGCGTCTACTAGTCATTTGACTCCTCTGAGCATTATATATTTTTTTGCTGCATCCTTACATCTGTTGAGCGCCCTGTTTGTAGGACAGGGAATGGTAATAGCTTTTCTGGATTAATAATCGATATCCACTCTGAATAGAAGTATAACTGCTGGATATATCATTCGTGTTTGCTGTTGAAACAAAAATAGGATGCTGAATTTGTCAAATTTAGGTCACTTATTCGTTCTCCTAGAGAAATAGATTGTAGTGCATAGATGATCTGGCAACTTAGTGACGCATCTTCTGGTTGGTAAAATGGAATGTGATGGAAGTGTTTGCGTGATTATTTTGAAATTTTGCTTGTCAGAAGTAATTTTTTTTGTAGGATAGCTTTTTACACTTTACCTAACTTTGCATAAGTTTCCCTGAAATTTGTCTTCGCTCCTCGAGATTTCTCCCATTTTTTACAGGGAGTTGCTCCAGCAAAAAAGGATGGGTTTTCTTTGACTTCTGGAGATTTTCCTTCTCTTGGTGCTGAAAAAGAAAGTTCTGAAAAGAGCGCAATGCCACAAGGTATCATCTGTAAACGTTAGGAATCGTTTCATTAAAAATCAGCAGTTTATTGTAAAGAGGAGAAAATAAATGTTTCAGTTTGTACCGAATTCTATCTTATACTCCCCGTCCTTCCTGTCTAGAGAGTGACGTTAGCAGACACTGGTTCATTTTGTAACAAAGTTAAAACCTTTATAGACTGGGTTTTCTTACTTGCTGTTTGTTGAACACTCTTATTATCGTAGATGGCCTCTTAATACGTGCTCCTTTAGGATTACTAGATATAGTGTGATATGATTTTAGGGAGTGAATATTGTTAGACATTGCTCTTAGAAACTACGATTTTGCAGATGCTGTACCTCGAACTCGTCCTGCATCTTCGTCGGGAAGATCTGTGGAAGAGCGAAGTGTGGATTGCACAGAAGGTTCTTATTTTCAAACCTTTTTTTCTATGTTACCAAACAGATATTGGCATTTCATTTCTATAGTTACTTTTGTTTATAATTGTCTCTATTGAGAGGGCTATTTTACCCTCAAAGGGAAGGTTTCCTGTGAATTCTTACTGCTTTATTCCCCTTACATATTTTTAGTGGATGTTCTCTTGGGAACTATATCTGACCAATCTTGACTTCTATATGCAGAAGCTAATGTACGGATTGGAGATGACAATGCCTGGAGAAGAGATAATCAATCATACAGTGAAGATGCACCTAGATATTGTAGAGAGGAAGGGCTATTGGACTCCCGTGGTTCACAATCTTATCCCAATGCGAATTTCCCTCATCAATATGATGCTTGGCGTGGTCCTCCAGTAAATAATCATCAAAGTGGCGGCTGGTATAGAGGGAACCAACCGTATGGTGCCCCAATGGGTCCTGGGGGATTTCATGTGGATCATTTTCCGTTTTATCCAACGCAAGTTCCTCCTGTTCCTGGACATGAGGCTGGTCCTCGGGGTAATCCCGCTACTAATGGAAAGATGTTCAGGCCTCCAATGCTTGACCCTTATGTCCACCCAAGGCCGGGGTTTTATCTTGGTCCAGTGCCACATGAAGGCTACTATGGTCCTCCCATGGGGTATGGCGGTCCTAGCAACAGAGACCTGCCTTTTCCAGGTAGGCCTGCTGGTCCTCATGCTTATCACCAGCACTCTGGTCAAGGTGGATATGATACGTCTGCAAGTTCAGTGGCTTTGGAACGGAATGCGCCATCACATTCTCAAGAAAGACAATACAAGATTCTCTTAAAGCCCCAAGACGAGAGGTTAAAGGAAGATGAAGCAAAGCGGGAAGAATTTCTAGGAAATAGGCCCTCGACTGCAGAGAAAGTAGCTCCACAGATGCAAACTTCAAAAAACAACAGGAGAGTAAACAACAATGAGACAAGTGGTGAGGTACAACCAATTAAGGCAGAAAATGCTGCCCGCGTAGATCCCAGTTTGATTCAGAAAATAGAGGGCTTAAATGCAAAAACTACGTTCAATTCTGGGACCTCTGCAAATAAAGTTTCAGCAAGAATGCCTCGAAGTGGTCATGCAAGTGATGGAAAGAACTCATTACACTATAAACAAGGTGATCCTGCCACGAGCAAAAACGCTGAGCTGGCAGCTATAAGTGGAACTACCATATCCAGGTCTGTTACTATTTTGTCAATAACGTTTTGGCCGGTTATGCTATCCTTCATTCGGAAAGTTTTGATGTTAGTACCTACAGGAGATCTACTCAACAGACTCAAGGTGGAGCAGATAATCAGGCCAAACAAAGAGTGAACAGCGGAGGCAATGATGGTTGGCGGAAGACAGCTGATATGTCAGGCTCCTCTGCTGTAACTTTAGCTCCAAACTCAGAAAGATTTGCTGAGGTAAATGTAGGTGACTCGCTGGGCACCGATTCCATCGGGAAGCCTGGGTCTGTAGTATCTGTGGAGCCAAACGACAACCAGGTATAAACTAGTTCATGTGATTGTCATTGTTGTACTTGTTTCTATTGTTTGTTGTCATCCTTTCGTGGTTATACTGAGTGTTTGACATGTTCTCTTAAAAGCGTACTACAATGAGAGAGTTAGCCAGGCAGCGTGCTCAACAGAGGCAAAAAGAGGAGGAAGAAAGAGCAAGAGATCAGCGGGCTAAGGCTCTGGCAAAACTAGAAGAATTGAACAGACGTTCTCAACTGGCTGAGGAGGGTTCAGTCCAGAACTTGGAAGCTGCGCACAATGCCTCTACCCCTGACATGCCAGAAGTTCCTCGGTCACATTCACCTGCACGTATGGCATCAAAGTCAGATGTTCATACCCGTACATCACGGGAGAAGAAGACCACTGTTACAGCTGCAGATTCTATAGAAGCTACTGAAGATTCAGGAAAAACGTTACTGCAAGATGCGATGCCTTCAACAGAATATGCAAATAATGAAGGCCATACTCAACATGATACCCTTCAACGTCACCGTGATGGCGCTGCCTCAAAACAGAAACGCTTGGGTTATAAGCAGAAGCAAAATATCGTATTTGAGAAAAAAATGGCGGGGAGCTCTTTCTCTGAAGCTACCACAGAGGTGGTTGATGTTGTTCCACCTTCTGAGGTGTCAAACGAAGGTGTTCTAGGTCATAACTCAGACATGCCAGCAGCGTCAAGCGTTTCAACCGAGTCAACTTACACGAAAAGAAAAAATAACAGGAATGGTAAGAAAAAGCACAGGGTTGAGGAGACAACAGCAAGGAACCCGACAAGAGCTGCAGTTGGAAAAGATTCAAAATCCGGAGATGAGTCAATTGAGATTGGTATGGAGTTGGGGTCTCATACAGTCCCAAGCTTGGATATTAAAGTATCTGGTAATTCGTCTGACCAAATCAGTTCCTTCACGAATGAAGAGTCGCAAAGCAGAGTAAAAAACAACTGGAAACCTCAGAATTTGCGTAGGAATCCAAAAAACTCAGTGGTAAATAAGCCTGCAGAGAAATTTTCTGGTAGCAGTACTGTTATTTGGGCCCCGGTACATCCACAGCAGAAAGCTGATATCTCCACAGGTGTAGGCAGTCAGAACACTGTTCCGGATTTTAGCACCTCTTCGAAGAGTCTGCATCAAGGGCAGACTAGTTCTAAAAGCAAAAGAGTGGAGATGGAGAGATATGTAGCAAAGCCCATAGTAAAGGAAATGGCTGAGCAGGTCGTCAGTAAGAATCCAATAACCGCTGCCCCAGAAATGACAGAAAATTGTGGGGGTGAAGGTACAGGAATTCTCCAACCTTCTGGTTCAACGGCGGGGAAATCTGGGTCTCCTTCAAAGTCAAGACATGGGAATGGTAGGCAGGGCAAGCATGGTAGAGATCATGGATCATCGCACCAGCGAGATTCTGTAGCATCTACTAAAGCTTTGGAGGATGGACAATTCCGTGGAACAATGAACTATCACAGAAGTAACCAAACTGAACAAATTTCTGTAGGCTCTTCTAAGGATCACGGCACAGGTAATGATGATGGATGGAACGATGGCTGGTATATGCCTCCTGAAACGCATTCTGCGGCTGAAGAAGTAGAAGCAAATGGTCCTGGAACAGTTGCTGTTGGAAAAGATCATGAAACGAGCTTTCACGGTAAGCAGCATGCTTCCAGAAGCAACAAGGATAGAGGAAGTAACTATAGCGACCCTAAAAGAGCCAATAAGAGGGATTCCGGTAAAGCTCATATGCAGCAGTCTGGACATGGGTTAGGTCAACCAGATCTGCCGGTTGCGTCGAAAGAAAGTCGAGGCCCTGAGGATAATGTGTCACATACCCCTAATGTTAATAGGGGAGGTAGCCATGGTGGTCGTGAATATACGAGGGACAAAACTTATGTATCTCAGAAAAGAGATGTTGCTGGATACGGACATCAAAGGTTTACTTCAGAACAGAAAATGACGTCAGCTGATACACCAGCCCAGTCTCAAAACCGATCTACCACTAAGGAGGTCCAGGGTGAGCATCATCCGAACAGCATGTTCCAAAAGAACACAGACCATAGTCAACGGTTTGGAAGAGGGCATCATGACTCACAAGGAGGTTGGGGTTCATCGGCGCAAGCTAATATGCACCATCACCATCAGAGGCCACCTTCAAACAGAGATCATAGACAGAAGCAGAATCTGCATTACGAATACAAGCCTGTTGGTTCACATACGCATGACGGAGAACAACAATTTAAAGACGGCTCTCAGGCAGAAGGTCCACCAAGATACAGGGAGAAAGGACAGGGGCAGCAGAGGCATGGTGGACAAAAGATGTACCAACAGCAAAGGGGTAGTAGTGCTGGGAGAAACACCGGTCACAGAATAACAGATAACTAAGATTTGGCTTCTATGTTATAATAGGTAGTAAGCGCTGCTGTAGCTGAGGCCTGTTGCATTTTGAGATATGGCCATTGAAGGAAGCTATTATTTTGTAGGCAGGCGTAGCTTTGGGTGCTTGCCAAAAGAGGAGTCCTCATCTGAAGACTTATTGGCAGATTATGTATGTCAGTTACTTATTTGAATATTGATCTCATAAACTTTAGGCTTTTGTCTAGTACATTTGCTGGCAGTTGGACTGTTAAGCCGTTGCTGGTTGTGTTGTTTGTTACTCCTTTGTCGTCCGAGTGTTGGAACCATCTAACATGACCTATCTTTTCTTTTGATTCAATTCCTTTTTTTCTTAGAAGCTGAAACATAACATTTTGGTATCATCTTTACTACAGATACTTAGAATTCAATAGTTAGAAGAATGGAACAATCCGTGAGCAGTTAGCAATTCTAAAGTTTCAAAATTAAACAATTTTTTTTTTAAAAAATTCTTAGTAATGAGAAATGACTAAATAGTATCACAAAATTTAGGGTAGTATGTTAAATATTAAAATCATTAAATATCACAATATATGGTTTTGTAAGTGACGTAAGTCTATTAAATACCACTAAATTAAATTAATTTAAGGTTGCTTTTATTCTCAGGGCTTTATTACTTAGCGTTGTTGGTATAGGTTTTTCTTTCTGGACAAGCCAATATAACCCAGAAAGGTCAATATCTTGTTAGATAAGTCAAATTCATTATTAAAAATCTAAAAATGAATTAAATAACCAGTTAATTCCCTATATAGGCAGCATCGTCTCGATATAAATGTAAACGCGACCGTCAATATTCTTGTGTTCACGATATAAGCGGATTACCGGTACGCTTCGAAAAAGGATAAGAAGTATCTGTTCATTTACCGATTCTCTCATCGTGTAACTAGTCCGTGAGCGATGGATTCTACTACTGCACTCGTCGTCAAGGTTTGATTCCTTTCTTTATATCCTCTGTTTTAGCTGTTGGTGTGATTCTGAGCTGCGATCGTGCCGATCTGTTGCTCTAGGTTTACGAGATTTGTTGTTGCTTGCCATTTCTCCTTTCATTTTGAAATTTTCTGTGGATCGTCTGTGTCTATCTGCCGGAAAATTGAAACGGAAATTCGACTTTACTCTGTTAGTAGCATAAACCCTAGGAAAATACTACAATCGAAGTTATCGTATAGTGCTTGATCGTGATCGTTGTTTGAAATTTCTTTTGCCGCAACAATTTGATGTTCTATAGCTTGTTTGATTCCTTCATGTGAGATATTTTTGTTTGCGATCGTTGCAGGTGAGCTATGGAGGTGTGCTTAGGCGCTTCAGGGTGCCTGTAAAAGCTAATGGACAGCTTGATCTCGACATGCCTAGTCTTAGGGGAAAGATCGCTGCTCTGTTTAACCTCCCTCTGGACGATGGTTTCTCTCTGACTTACTCTGATGAAGATGGTGATGTGGTTGCCCTTGTTGATGACAATGACCTCTTTGACGTCACGAACCAGCGACTTAAGTTCTTGAAGATCAATGTGCGGTCCAACACTGACTCTACTGCTCCGGAGAGTCGTGGGAGTTCTACAGCTTCGGGCATGCACGACAGCCAAAACCCTGTTTCCATAATCCAGAAGTGTATAAATGATGTTATGATGGCTGTACCTAACCCGATGCGTGATACTATCTCCAAGGTGTATATTGACATTACTTCTAAGGCGGCATCTTCTAGTCCTGTTGTTGGTGAGCTGTTCGATTGCATCTCCAAGCTAGGGAAACTCTCAATTCCTCAGGAAGGTGTTCCTTCCTCGTCTGTTGCTAAGCCTGGTTCTTCTGTTCCTTCCGCTGGTGAAAAGAAGGATACCTCTAAGAAGTCCCAGACCGGGAAAAAACCTGCTAATCCGAATGAACCCACTGGCTTTGCTGATTCAAAGACTTCTGGTCATGTTCCAACCTCATTCGGAGTGGGTGCTAGTTTCAACGAGTGTCCCTTCAGTGGCGATATTGTTAATGGATCCAGGCCAAATCCAGTGAACCTCAACACGTATCCCCGTGGTGTATGTCACTCCAAAAAGAGCAGCAATGGTGATTACTGGACCTCACTGGGAGTCTTCCATAAGGGGATCCAATGCGATGGTTGTGGAGTTGCCCCAATAACCGGGCCTAGATTTAAGTCTAAAGTGTAAGGAGGTCTTTTACTTGCAAGTGTAGAAACTACAGACATTGTAGAATTTATATTTGCTTATTTGTTTCTGTGGTTAATATTTTACAGGAAAGAAGACTATGATCTTTGCAACATTTGCTTTTCGGTGATGGGTAACGATGGGGACTACACGAGACTGGATAAGCCCGTGTCAGTTCAACGTCTACATCCCTTTAGTGGACAACTTTCCCCAGTATTGCTCTTCTTCTATTTTTGAGATTTATTCTTTTCTATGCCCCCCTCTTTCTGTAGTATAGCTTTGTGGAAATCTTACCTTACTTTATATTTTTTAAATATAGTTTTCAAATCCGTTGTTGGGCCCTTCGCCGCAACCACACCATGGAGGTTCAAATTTCAGGACTTGGACTAAACTGGACAGTCGCTTTGTGCTTGATGTGAATGTAACTGATGGAACAGTTGTTGCTCCATCTGCTCCATTCACTAAGATTTGGAAAATGAGGAACAATGGCTCTCTGGTGTGGCCGCGTGGCACACAGATATTCTGGGTCGGTGGGGACAGATTCAGCAACTCATTGTCAGTTGATTTACAGGTTAGAAGCTATTTCTTTAGTTTGCCTCTTCTTTTTGCTTGATTCCTACCCTTAACCTCCACTTAAAGATCAGCTATGCTGTTTAAATTACTGAGTTGCTTGAGTTAGCTTCTTTGCACAAAGTGGCAATAGTGTTTATATGTATATAATTATATATAACACTAGCTGTTTATCGGTCTCAACATCATTGCAGATTCCAGCGGAGGGTGTGCCTACCAACGGTGAGCTTGATGTGAAAGTTGATTTTGTTGCACCAGAGTTACCTGGTCGATACATTTCTTATTGGATGATGGCTTCCCCTATTGGTGTTAAGTTTGGGCAACGTGTTTGGGTGTTGATAAATGTACTTACGAGATCTTTGCTGCTCTTTTCCTTGAATCTTTGTTTCTCTTTGTCAAAATATCTTTGATACTTTTTTTTGTGGTTGGTTGTGTGGTTAGGTTGATTCATCGTTGAAGGGAACTGTTGCGAATGAGTTTCATGGACTGAACTTGAATGCCTTTCCTGATGAAACATTTGCACGAGAGTTTACAGGCACCAACGTGAATTATGCGCCAGCTCAAACTGGCAGCTCCAGTGTTAACGGGACATTGAACGGTGCTGATCTAGAACGTGAAGCTGCTGGGTTACAGGTCCCAGAAAACGATGACCTGCTGGTTGGTGACGTTGAGCCTGTTATTCCTAGCACTCTTACTCCATCTTCATCTTCATCTTCGTCATCATGCAAAATAGTTGAGTTCCGAAATATGCGTACTGTTGAGGCCTTGGGCGGTGGTTATTCATTTACAATGGACATTCCTGCTCCTCTTCAAGAGGATATAGAGAAGAACGACGTGGAGAAAACCATGCTAAAGGAGCTCGAGGAAATGGGTTTCAAAGAGATTGATTTGAACAAGGAGATATTGAGGGACAACGAGTACAACTTGGAGCAGTCTGTTGAGGCTCTTTGTGGAGTTAGCGAGTGGGATCCTATACTAGAGGAGCTTCAGGAAATGGTAAGTGTGTCCACTTCGTAAATTTAAAGATTTGAAAACCAGATTGAGAGAGGGATGTTGACAAAATATGAGAACTTTTTGCAGGGCTTCTGTGATGATGTGACGAACTTGAGGCTGCTGAAGAAGAACAATGGAAGCCTTAAAGGCGTGGTGATGGATCTCCTCACTGGGGATAAGGAGGCTTAATGTTGTTTTTTTTAAATAAATAAAAGCTGATGAATGATTATGTAGTGTGGTTGTGTTTGCGTCGCTAGCATCGACCTACTTGCTAAGTGTGTTCCGATGCTGTTTGTGTTGGATGGATGATGAATGTTTACTATCAGAAATAAATAAGATTAAGACTTGATACTTTCTTGATTTCGATTTGTTTTATGTCATCTGGCAGATTAGTCAAAAGGAATGCATGTCTAACCAGTCCTTTTATTGATGTATCACTTGATGGTCTCCATTTCTCAGCTGATTACATTAAATGTTCAATTGAAGATTCAAAAAGCAATCTCATCTGCGACTGATGAGCAAACTCTTAAGGCTCATGAGTTTGTATAAAATCTCCTCGACGACGAAAGCAAACCCAGAAGGCTATTTATGTTGTCCCTGTTCTTCTTTTTGATGGCATTGTCCGCAGAGAAGTTACATTCTTCTAACGTGAGTGCGCGTTCCAGCTTCTTAGAGACTGAAAGAATCTCGTACGGATCCCACAAAGATTGTCCGTATTCCCAAACCAAAAACGAGGGATGATGACGATGCTTCTTTGTTTTAGCAGACAGCAACGCCTCCATTTTGAAACGTGAAGGTTTACCTCTGACAAAAGCTTGCTTTCTTCGCGCCTCGAACTCCAGAACGTTGCTTTCTGAGTTTTTGGAGCGGCTGAGCCAAGCCTGTGCGGCTTCTTTCAACACCTCTACTCTCTTCTTGACTTCTTCTTCTTCGTTTTCATCTTTAGCTTCTCGTCTCTTCCTCACCTGTTTCCTTCTCCATTTGGGAGACTTTTTGTGATCGAAGCAGATATTAAGGCTTAATGTCAGCCTCATCTATTTTTAATGCCTTTCTGGTCTTTGGATTTTCAGATGACATGACTTGTTCATTGTTCCATCCATTTATACTAACATTATCATATGTACATTGGAACAACTTATGAAGGCGCATTCAAAGTTTAAAAAAGCAGAATCAATAATTATCATAACACTATTCTCAGTAAACCATCTCCCCTGTTATCTGTTTATGACCTCACCAAAAAAGTGGTCATTCAGGCTGTTCAGACCTCTCTCTCTCTTCTAGCTGTCTCTATCATCGTACACAAGAATTTACTTGGATCATGACTGTGTGGATCTGCAAGCGCTGCGTGTGCTAGAAACGAAAGCGTCCTCAGTGATCTCCCACTTAAACCCTGCGCATCAACAAAGTTGATCCAAATTCATTATGTCAGAGTAAACACTATTTTTTTTACTGTCACTGCTTTACAATCAGTACAAAAGTATTCCACAAGTCTGACCTCACACGATTTCGCAGATTCTATCAATTGTTGACAGTGCCAGGGGACTGTATCTGGATCAGAAACCTCAGTTGCATTCGCCTTTTCTTTGAAACTTGAAAAGTTTGGAATAGAGAGTCCATCATAGCCCTATACCCGGATAGAATCTGAAGGTTCTGAGCCAGACAATGCAGCTTTTCGTGCAGCAGCAAGACTTTCAACTTCATCTGCAGGCAAAACAACTCAGGCCTAACGGGAGAAACAAGCCTACAACTATAACTAAGCTATGAAAAAGGTCATTACTCACCGATCAAAACAAATACTAGATTATTATTAATAAAGCTTTTCCTCTAAGATTGGTGATGTTTGTAATATCAATAACATGCAATAAGATTCCCAAATCAGCCTACTAAGACATGACAAAAATTTCACTTCCTGTGATCAGTAAATTAAGTAGATTGAGTATTGAAATTCACTGCCAGCGATCAATGAGTAGAGCTAAATAGGAATTCTTCCTTGGAAGAGCAGCTGGTCGTTGTAAGTGGTTACTTAGTTAAGTTGAGTTGAATCAACTACAAGGTAGCCACAAATATGGTTGAAGTCCAATAATCCAGCTTGTTGAACAAACATACCGTCTTAAATTCATGATAAAGACATCATACGAATCTCTGTCAAGTGGACCAATATTAAAAGCAAGTTACAAATGTCGTGTAGGAAACAGTCAGAGCTGGTTAAATCTATTTTCTGTTGATTCCATAATCTGACATACAAAACTACAATACATAAACACACCCCCAATAAATTGAACGAAACTCAAATTCATTCTTTTAACACCAAACCTCCCATTTTTTTATTCTGTAGCTCGACTTCTGTCCAACCAATCCACGCTCTTACGTGCTCTCTCCATCGGCTGAGACTTCTCTCTATATATGTCCACGCTTCTCCTCGCCTTCTCCATTTCCTCAAACGGAACCTTCAGCTTCTCAGGCTTCTCAACGTGGCTCAGCTTGTATCCCTGAAACCTCAGTCTGTCTACGCTTTTCCTCGGTTTCTCTCGTCCATCCTTGCTCTTCCTCGGTGGTGCATCTACACTATGCCGAGGAGGAGGTTGTTCACACCCTCCTTCCATGCTTCTTCTCGAGAAAGAACTGTTCCTTTTCGACGAGGATTTCTCTACAGCGCTCACAAACTTCTTGAGATGGCCAATGTATTCGGGAAAGAGTTCGAGATCGCAATGGTTTCCTCCTTTGAGCCATAGCGGTTCGTACTTCTCCTGGCAGAGTTCCCAGAGCTGCTTCCCATGCGAGAAGTCAACCACATCATCCGCTGTACCCTGCAAAAAAGAAAAAAAAAAAGCTTGCACCTTAAAAACTTACACCAAGTGTACATGAAACCACCAATCAGGGAAACTTACATGAATCACGAGGACAGGACACCTCACGAGCGAAATCTTGTCAATGTTCTGAAGGAGAAGATCAAACAAAACGCTGATAAGGAAGAGGAAAAAGAAGAATGCAAATGAGAAACATTATGTACAGAAAAATCGAAAAGGGTGTACCTTGTAAATGTCAAACCAATAAGTGCGTTTGACAGGATACATAACTCTGAGACCAGAAAGAATAGGACTATGTAGAATGGAAGCTCTTAGCCGAGGCAAACGTGTAGCTAAGTCAACGGTTGGACCACTACCGACAGACTGACCATACAGGATAATGTTCTCCTGCTTTGCCCCATAAGTCTCTTCCAGACATTTGTAAGCAGCCTCTATATCAGCATAAGTATTCTGTTCGCTGGGCTGCAACACAACGGAATAGATTTATGTTCACAGTGAAACATTTGAATCACAGAGAGTTTTATGATCTGTGATCACTCACCTTCCCTGATGATTGGCCATACCCTGAATAGTCATACCTGGAAACACCACAACATATTTAGAGAATGTTCCAATGTTAATAAGCTGAAACTTGTAAACTCTAAACTTCGAGAAACCAATCTAACGTTTCATCAAAAGAATTACACTTTGGGAATTAAAACAGTAGACAATAACAGATCTAGAATGTCTAGAAATGGAAACTTTTGTCTCACTTGACAAAGGAGCTGTAAGAGATCCAGATTCAGACCAAATCATAAAGACAACATCTTGTATAAACAACAAGACTCTTGAAGACTCTTTCAGCTAAACAAAGGAAGAAAAATCTGATCTTGGAAATTCAAATCCAGCATAAGTGAATTATAAAGGAACTAACTAACCCCATCAAGTTGACGCGGAGGTGAATACTAAGCTCGATGAAGAGCTCGTACATCTGACCGATATCAGCAGCGTTTCCGTGAGAATACAGAAGCGTTGTGACGGCCATAGGGTACCTGATGTACATGGCGACGATCTCGTTGCCTCGGCGCGTGGGCAGACGCAAAACGTCGACGTTTTCTCGGTGGGGAAAAGGGTCTATCAGCAGAAGCTCCGTCGCCTCGTCTCTGGTTATCTTGTAAGAAGGTGGATTCGGCGGAAAAAACGCTAGTTTCGCCGCCATTGAAGAAGTCACACCTCCCATATCTCTATCTAAGCAGAGTCCACTCTCCAAAGTCTCTTTCTTTTTTGCTTTCACTCTTGTCTGTATAAGTGGTAGCTGGCCTGGGAGTTTCAGAGAAGAAGACGAAGATGGTGATGATTGCAAGGAAACATTCCTTTGTCTTTCTTTTAGAGAGAGAGATGGAGATGACTGATTTGAAACCTAAAGTTAATTCCTTTTCTGACATAAATATGCAAAACTAATCATGTGCTTTATTACCGAGATAACGAAGAAGATGAGCATCTTGTCTGTATTTGAGTTACAGTAGAATTTTTTTTTTTTTTTAAGTTATGTTCATTGTATTATTGAAGTGTTAGCCAAGTGATTAATTAGCCTTAATAATAAAATCATGAGAGCATGTGTGATTCACATGGATAACAATCATAGAGTCCATTTACAAGTTAAAAAGATTCTAAGAATAACAAGACTTGTTTTTCTATATTAATATGGTTTAAGGTTGTATTTTTAATAGAAAGAGGCAACCATTAAAATAATTTTAAGATACATGTAATGAACTTACAGGTTGTAGGGTACAGGTGGATGGTTGGTTGGGTTGCCCTTTGAAAGAACTTACTGGTAGCATCATGGGGTAGGAGGAGTAGGGGGACCAATCATCCATCCCTCCAACCTTCTTTTGCCGTCGAAGTTTTGTATCGCTTCTGCCTTTTTTTTGCCAACTACTCTAAAAGTGTCTGTCCAACTCCATTTATGTGAACTAAACTGAATTTGTATTCTAAATCTTAATAATAATCTAGTGGTTGATGCTTACTTTTCTTATCTAACTTTCAAAACTTATGATTATTCAAAAAAAAACTTTCAAAACTTATGGCGATTAAGGGCAACCACTTTGCTTGCTACTAATGAGTAATGACACCTCAAGATTTGACCCTCCTTTCTTACATGGAAATATATTTGGTTTAGTGAAGCTAGAAATAGAATAAAACCATTACCACTTTTTTCTTGTACTCATAATTTTTCTTGGTAGCCAACCTAGGACCTATACTTTCATCCGTTCCTAATGTTACATAGGTGCAGTGTATATAACGTTGCAGGGTCTTTTCCAACGTTAATTTAGTACCTATGAAAACTGTAATTATTTGTCATGTGTTCCATTCTTTACACAAATTCATAGTTTCTGTACATAAACATTCTTTCATTTGATCAATAATTTGACATTTCATCAAAAAGAATGTTACATAGTTTCAGTAAAATATAACTAACCTCTTCTGACGCAATTAGCATTTGCATTTTATTTGGAAGTGTGTAAGACCACTTATATTTTTGTTAGTATATTTTCTTCTAAAATAGAAAAAAAATCTATTATAGAAATGTGTCATACTCTGATTGATATCCATAATAGAGTTCATCTATTTTAGATAAAATATAGAATAATGTTTTGTTTGCCTTTATATTTAGAAGTAAAAACAATATTCATCTATATATATTTTTAAAAAAAATATAGATGAATTCTATCATATAAACATACATTAGAGTAGATCCATTTCTATAATGGAATTTCTTTATTTTTAAAAGAAACATAGAGACAGTTAGAAATGTTCTAATGATAACATTAATAATAAGTATTAATAGTCGATAGTATTGTTACTATGAAACGTTGGTGATGATTGGATCAAAAATAAATTAATAGAGGAGGGCAAAGAGACAAATGTGAAGATTAATGGAGATGTCTGGTCGAGATAGCTAAGAGCCAAGGTTGGGGATAAGAGAGAATGACAAAGATCTGGCCAAGAAATGAATCATCAATGTCGCTCTATTCTCCTACACTTTGTGTTCATCTTTGTCCTTCGTTCTGAGTCTATTATTTCTTATGATGGTAAGCCTGTTTACACATGCATGAATATAATGGACCATTCTTTTTTTCTTGTATCCCGACAAGTGTTGCATTTTCATATTATGATAAAAGCGACTTCACGAGCACGATCGAGACCTTTTTCTTTTTTTGCTTATGGTTTACTATCTTTTTATTTTAGTTAGTGTTTATCTTTTCAACGCATGTTTTACTTGAATCAAATCAAATCTGGCATCGTGATTCATGAGTTGAATCTAATTATTCGTTGTAGATGTTTTTTGACTTTTTGCTAGCTTAACCCACTAGAATGTTAAAGACCATTGTAGGAGAAGTACAAGATCATATAATCACCTTAACTAAATAAGGTGAAACCTTGCTGTGTCATTCGGTTTGGAGTTATCCTTTGACACAAACATGAGTGCGTTTCATTAAAGTGTAGCTTTTTTAGTTTTACATAATTTGTTCTTGGTTAATAAGGGAGAAGGAAACAGTGTGTGTGTATTTGTACACGAGTTTCTTGTGTTCTCTCCGGCAAACTTTCTAATCGATTTAGAGCAACTATTATATATGGCTAAGACGTAAAAGATAAACACAGACTTATATTGTGCTTTGTGCTGTTGTGAATAACAAGATCATCTTCACTATTGATTACAGCTTCACATTAGCGTGGTTAACAAGGAGCCCAATCCACAGCCAAATAGACTTGTAATTAGCTAGGCACCAGGTGTGTGTACCACAAAAGCACACTAGTTCCATCCTAATGCTCAAGGGATAAAGACTCATTCGCCAAATAGACGGTATCAGATACAATATTATACTCAACTATCCAAATAGGACTGGCCAAGACTCGTTCACCATACACCTCACCAGTCAACACCTTTCAACTCTTAGGCATCAACTAATCTGTATGTTAAGGTACTGAAGGCAGTTCTTTGCTATATAAACCTTTCACTCTTTGGTGTTTTTTGTGGTAAAGCTCCCCTTTCTAATATTTAAAACACCGACAAGGCATGACACAGAAATGTGGATGTCAAGGAGAAATAATGATACAAAATTACATTAGAATTTAGAAGAAGCTTCGCATTCAGAATTCTGACAAAAAAAAAAATCACCAAAAGTGTATGAATGTCGTCTAAACAGAATGCAAGAGAGAGAGAGAGAAGCTACAGTGAGATCACAGTCCTTAAAATCCACGCCTAGGACGCTCCTCCGCTACATTCACTCTGATTGCTCTACCCTCCATGTTCTGCAAACACAAGACACAATGGAATTGAACATCACCAAAATCATGTAAAACTGCATTAACATCATACATGAGAAACAAGAGAGTGTACCTGTCCATCAAGAGCAGCGATGGCATCATTGAGTTCAGTCTCACTAGACATTGTCACAAAACCAAATCCACGTGAACGACCTGTCTCACGGTCAAAAATCACTCTAGCTTCCACAACTTTGCCATGCTCACTGAAAACTTGTTCTAGACGACCATTGTCCACATCCCACGGTAGGTTTCCAACATACACTCTGAATGCAGGCTCGTATACCCGAGGTTGGCGTTCTGGACGTGATCCTTTGGGAGCTGCCTTGTTTACTGTCAAAAGCCGTCCGTTTAGATCCTGACAAAAAAAAACATGAATAGATCAACACAGATGCTCAACAATGTTCTCACAAACAGAATCAGAAATTACAGAAAATCAGTAGCCAAAATGTCTCAGACACAGCATTTCAATGCAAATGCAACAAATGAGTACAGGTAGCAGACAATTGAGATAATGCAAAGACAAAACCTGCTTTCGAAGAGATAATGCCACTTATGACCCAAAACCAAAGGATCAGTATCATTCCACCAATACATGCTAATAGTTCAGATATGACTGATTATTTGAAACACATATAAACTTACATAACGGTTAAACTTCTCAACAGCTGTCTCAGCTTCTTCAACCGTACTCATTGTCACAAATCCAAACCCACGACTCTGGTCGGTTTCCCTGTTGTATATAACCTTCAACCAAAAGAACCAAACGAACAAGTTCGCATTAACAAATGTTATCTCTTGAACTAAACAGGTGTGAGAACTAAGAATAACATCAACTACATAAACATACTCAAAACCAAAAGTAGGGAAAGTTCCATCTAATGTCAACAGATATAGATTCAATTCACACAATTCATTTCGAACCAGGGATGCTTCAAACACTTAAAAGCCAAGAACTTTGACTTCATCTCATCCATCTGACTCATAAAGGATACAAATTGCAATGCACAATGAACACAAACGCAACAATTGAGGCTTATCAAATTTCACCTCGGCGATTTCAACTGTACCGGCTTGCTCAAAGAGCATAGCCAAGGCCTGGCTATCAACGTCGTAAGCCAAGTTTCCAACGAAGAGCTTCGCTTCTTCCGGTGGCTCCGGAAAGTCGCCACCTTCGCTCACATCTCCTTCCCCTTCAGAAAACGTAGCTTCTGGGTCGCTCTCCTCGACGGCGACCGATGATGAGCTCCCATCTTCTTCACCGGACCAATCAGAAGTGTCGGCAACTAAGGTAACAAAAGGTGACTTCTTTAGATGGGTTTTGGATTTGAGAGAGAGGGAGAAGCGGGAGAAGGAGAGAGGGAGGTTAGTGCGTTTGGTAAGGAGGGAGCAGCGAGTTTTGGAGGAGGAGGAGGAGATAGTGGAGATTGAAGGGTGGGAGAAAATGGTTGAAGAGGAGGAGGATTCTGACATGGCTAATGGCCTCAGGCTTGAGGTTACTATTGAAGAAGCCATAGCAAAGATTGTGAGAGATAGAATAAGGAAGGGGAGGGTTTTAGAACGGTGGGAGAGAGATAGGGATAAGGAGGGCCAAAGACAGCGAGTAGAAGAAAAAAATGTTTGATAAAATGAACAAAAAAAAAACAAAATCATTTTTTTGTCTTCGAAAAACAGTCATTTAATGCAAAAAAATAATAATAAATATTTTAGCCGTAATTTATGTTTTAGGATTTATGTTTTATTATTTGTTTCTTAATTTGAGTTATGTGGTGGTTATATTTGTTGATGAGAGTTTATAATATAGTGGTTAAGTCAATGGTTTAAATTTGATTTCCAAGTATTTGAGTTTTGTATATTGCAATGAGCTACCACCGTTTTTGTGATTTGATATGTATTACACCCGCCACTAATAGTCTATCTTCTGAACAAAAATTGTTGTTGTTTTCTTCCTTTTTTAAACTCTGTGAATTCAATGTTAAACACACATATTCTATCTTGAATCGCCTCTATAGTCATTGTTTTTCATGGTTTTAAGTAAGGATTTGACTTGATACTTGCATTAGCCTTGTAGTTATATCATTCAGATTATCATTGTCGAATATGGAAATGGAAAGGGACTTTTTGGTTAGCAGTATCGGAGACGTGCAATCATGCATATATGATTTGGTGTGAAGCAAAAATTGATATGATAAAGAACAATATACAAATTACATACAAAGTTCTAAAGACATATATATATATATATATATATATATATGTCAGTAGTACTGGTTTTAACAAGTTCCCGGAAGAATGTAATTTGATCTTCATTGAAGTTGTAACACACGTCCAAACTTCTCATTCGACAAAATATATTTAAACATAGTCTGTTTCGAACGCATTCCACATGCACATAGCTGAAGGTTCATTTATTACCTTAGGAAGAACTTGATCTCTCATACTCAGGTTGACAGATTCATGGCTTCGAATATTTAACCATTGCATTTAAATTTTTTATATAATTTTCTTCTTTCGTTGATTTATTTTTTGGATAACTCTAGTCTTGAGTCCTGATTCATCTCACTATGCTCACTAAAGAACATGCGACTTGTAAACTACGGAAAAAAAATGAAGACTCAGATACGTAACAATTACAAATGAATTAAACCGGCCCCCGCGGACAGCACAAGCTCAACAACATTAAAGTTTTAAATCATTCTCGTTCAATAGGAGGCCTATATCTTCATGTGTTTGTTACCAATGTGGAAAATTCTCTAAACTAGATTGATGTTATATATGATATGACAAAGAAAAGAGGGGGATATTTGTAAGTTTGCAACTTTATATTCACATAATTTATTAAGTACTGACTTGCCAATTCGAACCTGCTACACAATACCCACTGCATCACCTCGTTCGCTGCGACAAGTAACCACAGAATCTTTTACATTTCTTTTTTTTCTTCCCTAGTTAATAATATGTTGCAGATCAGCACATGTGACATGACATGGCCAAGAAAAAGTGTATTATATTTGGTTAGTTATTTGGAGAAAAACAAATACAATGGTTAGTTATTTTAGTTGTTATAAAATTTCAAAATTTGAAATATATACCCACAATCAGTGGAGAGTCGTCAACAAAAAATACAAGACCACTCCATCGAAAGTAGGGCTGCTCTGAGACACATGACTGTATCAATCTTCTTTTTGGATTATTTTTCTTTTTTTCTATTCCAATGCTTTCTTCAAAATCTCACCATATTTTATGTTCTCGCACGGTCACATGCTTTTTTCTTATTTTGAAGGGTTACTTTCTTTATTTAACCACAATCGATGCATCGACCACAGTGAAAAAGTCGTGGCTTTGGTCAAACATTGACTGGCTCCAACAACTTTGACCCAAAAGAGAATTGCTCATTTTTACATAACATTCCAAAAATTCTGAATGAGTGGTTCTATGGCTATAAGACTGGTTGTGTTCATCACTAAACAGACATAGATTAGAAAACATAAATTATATTAATATCAAAGATCAACACATCTGCACTCGTTCCTACACTTCAACCTCCTGATAAAAGATTCCTCAAAACAGAGAATCCTTACAAGGGTCCTAGAGAGCAGTAGTAAAGCCAGAGGTTGTATTCTCCTTAAATTTTACCCCATAAAGAAGTAAAATCATAAAGAGAGTAAATTAATGGGAACATTTAGCCCTTTAATTGGTGGCTTTAATTGCCTTTTCTATACTAATTGAGCTAAAGAAACTTAAGTGACTAAAGGCCACCACAATCAGCAACGAGAACCCTTGCGGCAATTCAGTGCACCAGAACCCACCGTCAACGGTCCAACAAGAGAAGACGGTCTAGCCCCAAGACTCGAAGCCTTGGCATAGCTTGACGACGCAGCACCACCAGACGGAGTAAAAAACGCACCGTTTAGCAACAAATCACCAGAAGACCTCCAGTTCCACCTCCTCCACTCGCTCTCCGGCGCATCCTCGTGCTTAGTCACTTCTTTGCTGAATCTGATATTCGGAGCCACAAATCTATTCCCTTGACTATTGATAGTAGGATTAGCACTTCCACCAATCGCATACATCTCCCAATGTGTGTAGTCATTGTTCACCACATGGAAGTAACCATGTCTACACCTACATTGGTCCCATACATTAATTCACAAATCACACTAACTAACTCAAAAAAAAAATTAAATCTTTTTATTTTTTGTTACCTTGGCATTCTCTGAACAAGACCTTCACCAAAATGATTAAAAGCAATAGTAACCTGCATGTTCTTGTCACGAACGTAAGTATCACTATGACCAAGCAACATGACCTTATCATGATGCGTCATGTAATTATTAGACAGAGTAATCGCCGTCGAGCCTATTATCGCATCGATAAGCCCATCATCACAGTTAGACAACGAACAGTGGTCAACCCAAACATGACTCCCTCCGAAGATGTTCACACCGTCGCCGTCAGACCCCGTCCTCCACCCGTAATGCCTCGGCGAGCTCCTCACCATCGCGTTCCCTCCTCGCTTGCAGTCGTGGATATGGACCCCGTGGATGATGACGTTGGTCACGTACTGGATCGTGATGCAGGGCCCGCCGGCGATGTGCACGGAGGCGCCGCGTCCGTCGATGGTCTTGAAGGAGTTCACGATGAGCTCTTCTTTGAGGCGGATGGTCATGTCTCGCTGGAAGATGATCCAGAGGGGCTCGTCTTGGACCACGGCGTGTCTTAACGTTCCGGGTTTTGGGGTCACGGGGTCGTCGTTGCCCGAGTCGGTGACCACGTAGATGCGGCCGTCTCGGCCGCCGATGGCGTTTTTGCCGAACCCGATGGCGCAGTCGGCGAGGCGCTGGCGGTGGGTCTCCCAGTGTGGGTCGCATCGCCAGCAGTCGTCGATTGGGTTGCCGGTTGTGCAGGAGAGGTAGCCTAGCTTCCTCCTTGCTGCGACGGAGGCGTTGATGCTCCTGAAAAACAGAGAGGAACAGAGATAAAGTTAGAGACTTTATGGCATTTTTGTTCTTAAATTTACAAAAAAAAAAGCAGAGAGATTTTTGTAAAGTTTGCTTTTTTATGGCTCATGTTCATTTCTCGTTTGAACGAGACGAGCTTTTTGTAAATTTGGGTTTAACATGAAATGTGGGTAAGAAGAATCATGAAACAGAGAAAAGAGTAAAGATTCGTACTTGTGAACTTCTTCGACAATAGCTTCTGGGTCTGGAACTGGTGAAGATAAGATCAATGGAGCAAAGAGAAGAAAGGAGACTACAGAGATAAAGAGCTTCTTCATCTGCATTTTCTTCTAATTTTTCTTCTCTCTGTTTTCTGTATGATAACAGTACAGACTAGAGAGAAGAGGGAAACAGAGATGGAGGAAAGAAGTTTTGAGTGGGAGTAGAGAGAAAGATGAAACTTTGGGGGTTTATATAAAACAAAGTAAAGGACGTTTGTTATTGGATTTTTCGGTTTTGGTCCCACTCTTTTATTTCTTCTTTAGTGAAAAAAAAACTTATATAATAATGCTCAGGATGAACCAATTGAATGCTTACACACATTACAGTTAAAACCTTCCATAAGCTAAAATGCCACATTAAAGATTAAACCAAACTCTCCAGACTAATTAGGTAGAAAATGTTGGTACTTTTCAAATAAGTCCCACTTGATATGTTTAGCTGAATACAAACAATAGGAGGTTGGTTTGGTTAGTATAAAAAGGATCCAAACGTAGTAACTAGTAACCATTCTAGTTGATAACAAATACAGACAAAAAAGCTCAATGTATATAGGATGTCAAACGAACAGAAAAGTATCAGTTTATAGCAGTTTCACCAATTTAACAAAAGTTTGAGATGTTATGTAAAGTTTTTTTTTTTGAGAAAATGTTATGGAAAGTTGTTAAACCATATAACCACCTGTTAATAACGATTCAGGATATGTAGTTACACATATTGCAAAACTACATGTAATATACGTTAAAATGTCCGTATCGGAACCGTTATTCAAGAACAAAGCATTTAGTTATTTTGAGACCTAGCTCTTGAGTCTCACTCTCAACCATATAGTAGAGCAACGTGTTAGGTAAAAATTGTAGAGAATCGACAAAAATGTCAACGAAAAACGAAGATAAACTGACAGAACATGTCAAGTAATCGAGTATCGGAAAAAACAAAATCTATAGAATGAGATTATGAATAAAGAAATTGCAAGCCATGCAGTTAGTCGAATGATTCCATCAAAGATAATACTCCACGAGTTCTAGAGTTATATGATTGTTTTTGAATATATGGTTTTTGTTTCTCTCTGTTTCATGCTCAGTTGATATAAAAAAAATAAAAATTCTTCCTCTTTACTATTATTGACTAATAACTCTTGTTTAAATCCTAAACTGTAGATATATTAGTTGAATAGTTTCAGCTATTTTCTTCGAGATTCGTGTTTGTGAAAGGGACGTGAAAACGTCTCTTAATGCACCAGTCACGGCAGGGAAATTAGATACGAATCTATGCTGTAAAAGTCAATAGTAAATAGGGACTGGTAATGATAGGTTAATGTGGAAAGCATTGGAGAGACGTAAAGTGAAAGTATAGAAGTGGGACATGTAAGGCCTCGTGATTTTGCAGGTTTTACGGGATTCCTTTCAATTGTTAGGTTGTTTTGGTAGTTTGAGCATGCTAGTCTTTGGACAACCGTTACCAAAATGATACGGTTAGTTTTAAAACTTAAAATGAGAAAAATAAGATAATTTAACTTCTTGACACTAGAGAATAATTATAGTATATTTTGTTAACAACGAAATGCAATGAATCTATATTTTGTCGGTATGAACAAAATCTTAATTTGAAAGTTCATCGATTTAATATGATATTAGAGTTTGATCTACATAGTCCACCTTCTTCCGTCATCGATCTAGTTCAAAATTGATCCTCTCGAGCATTTTAAAATTAATAAACCTCGAGACTATTTCAAATAGGCGTATGATGGACAAATTCCAGCATCAGAAGTTAGAAAAGATTTTAACTAGTACATATAGAAAATTGATTAATTCAATTATCGTCAATTTGGTTTGAAGTCGGAAGTTAATCTAATTTAATATGTAAATATATTTTCTGCCTACCAAGCATTCATGCTACCTTAGCATTTTTCATGTGAATCAATATGTACCCTTGCTCATAACACAAATCAAATATAAAAAGTGAGTGAACTTATTAAAAATTAACGGAAGAGTGGAAATCAAACAAGAAGAGAGGCCCGCTCAACAAAATCTTCATTCTTCACCTTCACTCCACCAACAAGAGTTGATCATAAAAATAAATTTGACAACGACAGTGAAGATTTGAGTACAGCACATGGCTCCCCAACACTTATTATTGTTTGGAGAGCAACGTAGACAACGATTACACGCTCGACATTATCCTTCTTTCTTTTGTTTAGTCATTTTTGTCCGTGAAGTTCGCCGATGATTAATTTGTGCACAAAATTATAATCTTATGGCATCCACTCACAAATATACCACGTGGCACATTCACTATAAATCTCTATGGACCCAAATGATTACTTGTATACAACGGAATCTTGATTGAATCCAAGTTTCGGTAACGTACAACAACTTATAAGGATTCCATTCCTCTACATACTGAGAAGCATAAAAGGAAACACTGTGGTTTTACGTCTCGTACTAATGGAGTTGAATGAGTTTTGTTTTCGTCATTTGGAATATAATAGTTTTAATTTTCTAGACAGACATGTTAGTTTTTTATTCTCTAGCAATTATACCAATACAATGGATACATCGAATGTTTATTAAATATCCATTATTTCATAGTTACTCATCCTCTAGGTAGCATTCTTTTAACATACTATCAGTAGAACAAAAATAAAAGGGCATATGTTGAATCTATTGCGTACGTAATAGACTAAAACCTTGAAATCAATACACAAAAATAAATAAATGGATCCAAACTATTTGTTTAAACTCTTGCTCTCCAAAACCTAGGGGTGGGCGCAAGGCGAGTACTTGCGTTTTTACGTATATTTGATACTCGCCTTGCCTTGAACGAGTAATGAATTTTTGGACTTGGTATTTGCCTTGTCGGAAACGAGTACTTGTTATATCGAATACTTGTCCCAAAACATGTTACTTGCAAGTTACTTGCCTTGTTCGAGTACTTACTAGTATGGCTGGACACGGAACAAATATCCGGGATTTTTGATATACTTGTAACCCGACTTGTTTTATTCGAGTAGTAAAAAATTTGTCTTACACTTGTAATTGCTAATACCAAATACTTGATTAAGCGAATACTCGTCTATATATGAGATACTTGCGATTAACTTGTTGTATTTGTACTTGCTCACTTAACTTATAGTTGAGCCTTTAAAATAGAAATTCTATTTCAATGATTTTATGATTAGATGATTGTCTATATTTATAGCAAAAAAAATTGTTTGATTCTTATGCTACACCGATGTAAGATAATGTAGTGTAAAATTTGAAGAAAAAAAAGAAAATGATTTAATTCCACATGTCTGATATATTATATAAGTATTAAACTAGATAAAATAATAATGTAAATGTTATAATATATTTTGAAAATCAAATAACGGGTCAAAACGAATCAAATACTTAAAATAAATTTAAGCCTTGTTACTTGATTTGAACTTGCAAATATTTAAAATTCTTAACTTGTTACTTGCCTTGATTAAGACGAGTACTTGTATTTACGGGGCAAATACGGGGCGGGTAACGAGTTTAAGGCGGGTAACGGATATTTGTGCCCAGCCCTACCAAAACCTTTAAACCTCTCATATGCTAAAGATATCATGAGAAGTTTTAAGCATGTTTTCTTCTGATGAAAGTTTTAAGCATGTTTCTGCAGACAATATGTTCTTGAGTTCCGTTTGTATCTGCGACTCATATCACATGAAAATTAACGCTCGTCCTAGCTATAGAATATAGAGACTAGTGGGCCATCTCCCAATACCGAGCCCACTGTGAAGCCCAATTCTTCTACCGTCTCTGCAACAGCATTCAACGTTCAACGCTCATGTAAAATGAGTGCAGCAAGTACGACAATTCCAGCTCACTCTCCTGCAACGTTCAATAGATTTGATTGTCTTATTCAGTCTCCAATCATGTGCTGACACACTGCTTTTAGGTTAAGATCTTGTGCTGTCAGACTTGTGTATATAAAGAGAGTGACGTTGTATGAGATCTTCAAGCTGAATAAAATCAAAGTTAATATCTTTGTATAAGGTTTCTCTCTGGTTTCACATGGTATCAGAGCCATGGCCGATACCTCGGATCCTTTGTCAGCTCCTTCTCTGACCATTTCACAATGTGTCACTCTCAAACTTTCTTCATCCAACTACCTCCTCTGGAAAACTCAGTTTGAGTCTTTTCTTTCAAGTCAGTCTCTCTTGGGTTTCATTGACGGAAGCACGCCTCGCCCTTCTTCTACGATAACCGTCAGAAACGGAGATGTTGTCACGGAAGAAGCTAATCCTGAGTTTCACAAATGGATTCGAAGAGATCAACTGGTGATGGCGTGGTTGTTTGGCTCTCTCACGGAAGATGCTCTTCGCTCTGTTTATGGGCTTCACTCTGCTCAAGACGTTTGGTTCAGTCTTGGTAAGAAGTACAACCGAATCTCTGCGACTCGCAAGCTCGATCTCCAACGAAAGCTGCAAGGTATGTCCAAAAACCAGAAGACCATGGTGGAATATCTTGGAGATGTCAAGAGTGTGTGCGATCAGCTTGATTCTATTGGGTTTCCTGTTACTGAACAAGAGATGATTTATGGAGCACTGAGTGGTCTAGGCAAAGAGTATGAGTCGATCTGTACGGTGATTGAGCATTCCATGGACTCCCTTCCAGACTTGAGCTTTGAAGATGCTACCTTTAAGCTCATTAACTTCGAAGATAAGCTTCAGAGTCACAACAAAACTGCAGCTGAAGTCACACCTCATCTAGCTTTTCATGCTGGTAGAGGCTATTCCAACAGAGGTAGAGGTTATAATACTGGTCGAGGAGGATACAGAGGCAGAGGATCCGGTTCATACTCAACTCGTGGACGTGGTTTTCAACAACAGTTCTCTGGTAACTCGAACTCAGGGTCCAACACAAAACCCACATGTCAGATTTGTGGAAAGTATGGTCACTCCGCCGTTCGGTGTCACAACAGGTTTGATCAGCAATATCAGTCTCCAGAAAACCTCCATAATGCCTTGACGACAATGACACTCTCTGATCAACACAACGGTCAAGAATGGTACCCCGATTCAGCTGCTTCAGCCCATATCACCAACAACTCCGCTCATCTTCAGTCGTCAGAACCATACTTTGGAAATGATCAAGTAATTGTGGGTAATGGTGACTACCTGCCTATTACTCATATTGGGTCTATCGCTCTGCAAACTTCTCAAGGTACTCTGCCTTTAGAGGAAGTTCTAGTCTGTCCTGCAATCACAAAATCTCTTTTATCTGTGTCAAAGTTAACTTCTGATTATCCTTGTGAGATTA
This sequence comes from Brassica nigra, assembly GCA_016432835.1. Classification (NCBI taxonomy): domain Eukaryota; kingdom Viridiplantae; phylum Streptophyta; class Magnoliopsida; order Brassicales; family Brassicaceae; genus Brassica; species Brassica nigra. The sequence goes on along the minus strand of CM028247.1, from coordinate 3,868,105 downwards.
CTTTTGACTCTGAATCTGTGCTTGTTAAGGACAAGGGGACAAAGCAGGTGATAACTCAAGGAAAAAGGCATAAAAATCTTTACATGTTGAAGGATGTCCGGTTTCAAGCCTTTTACTCTTCAAGACAGCAAGCTGCGACTGCAGAAGTATGGCATCACAGACTTGGTCATTCAAATAAGGATGTTCTTCAACAGCTTTCAAGTAATAAGGCGATAATCATGCAAAATTCTGATTCTAAGATGCTGTGTGATGCGTGCCAGTTGGGAAAAAGCTGCAAGCTCCCATTTCTTTCTTCTGAATTTTTTGCTTCTAAACCTCTTGAGAGGATACATTGTGATTTGTGGGGACCCAGTCCAGTTGTTTCTTCACAAGGATTTCAATATTATGTTATCTTTATTGACAATCACACAAGGTTTACCTGGTTTTATCCTCTCAAGTCTAAATCCGAATTCTTCCCTGTCTTTGTGCGTTTTCAAACTCTGGTCGAAACGCAGTTTCAAACCAAGATCATGAAGTTTCAGTGTGATGGTGGTGGAGAATTTATAAGTACTGTCTTCTTGAATCATCTTGCCAGTCATGGGATACAGCAGCTGTTGTCTTGTCCTCACACGCCACAGCAGAATGGCTTAGCGGAACGCAAACATAGACACATTGCAGAGCTTGGTTTAACGATGTTATATCACAGCAAAGTACCTCAGCAACTGTGGGTTGAGGCTTTCTTCACAGCAGTTTTCATTGGCAACTTGCTTCCTTCTTCAGCCTTACCTAACAAACAGAGTCCTTATGAAGCATTGTTTGGTACACCTCCAGTCTACACTTCGCTAAGGACTTTCGGATGCAAGTGCTTTCCTAATCTAAGACCTTATTTGAAGAACAAGTTGGATCCCAAGTCGCTGGTGTGTGTATTCATTGGGTACAATGAGAAATATAAAGGTTATCGTTGTTTGTACCCTCCCACTGGAAGAGTCTACATCAGTCGTCACGTTTTGTTTGAGGAGTCTGTTTTTCCTTTTGCAGACCTGTATAGTCGGTTTCACCGTCCTACAGATTCTGTGCTTCTGATGGCGTGGCGAGACGCGCATCTGCAGCAACCAGAGACTCCTTCTACTGATGATATTCCTGAAGAAGTGCCCCCACCTCAACGTTCTTCTGTTATTAATGTTGGTTCTATTCCGGTGGTTATTTCGCCAATTTTGCCTCACTCTCCTGCTGATCAAAATATTGTTCAAGGATCTTCCTCTCCAGATACTGCTTCCGGGAGCTTGTCTCATCATTCAAATGAAGCTCTGCCTGAAGAAGTCATTCCTCTGCACCCGCCTGCTGCTCCTCACGCAATGACTACGCGTGCTCGTGCAGGAATTGTCAAACCAAATCCTCGCTATGCTCTGTTTACTGTCAAGTCTGATCATACAGAGCCCAAGTCTCTCAAAGCTGCCTTGCGAGACCCACGTTGGAATGGTGCAATGAGTGTTGAAATGGGAAATATGCACGAAACTGACACTTGGGATTTGGTTCCTCCGTGTGCAGATCAGAACCCTTTGAGCTGTGGATGGGTTCACAAGATCAAGCTTAATGCTGATGGTAGTGTGGATAAACATAAATCCAGGCTCGTGGCAAGAGGAAATGAGCAGGAAGAAGGGACAGACTATCTCGAGACCTTTAGTCCCGTGGTTCGAACTGCTACAATCCGAACAGTTCTCCATGTTGCAGTCACCAAACATTGGAACATAACTCAGCTAGATGTTCAAAGTGCTTTCCTACATGGTGATTTAAAAGAAACTGTTTATATGAAGCAACCACCAGGCTTTGAAGATCCCCAGAAGCCTGACTATGTATGCAAACTTAAGAAAGCAATATATGGTCTTAAACAGGCTCCTAGAGCCTGGTTTGATAAATTCAGCATGTTTCTTCTGGATTTTGGGTTTGCCTGCAGTTTCTCAGACCCATCTTTGTTCGTTTACCACAAAGGTTCGGACGTCATCTACCTTCTGTTGTACGTTGACGACATGATTGTTACTGGAAACAATGAAGCTTTGATCAAGGGTCTTCTCACAAGCTTGAATACGAAATTCCGTATGAAGAACATGGGAGAAGCACACTATTTTCTGGGAATACAGATTCATCGTCTACCAGAAGGACTATTTATGAATCAAGAGAAATATGCTCAAGATCTTCTCATCACTGCTGGGATGGCTGATTGCTCTCCTATGTCAACTCCCTTGCCGTTGAAGCTCGATAATGTTAGCGGTCATGATGAACTCTTCTCGGATCCTTCATACTTTCGTAGTCTGGCAGGAAAATTGCAGTACTTAACAATAACAAGACCGGACCTGCAATTCTCTGTTAACTACATTTGCCAGAGAATGCATATGCCTACTCAGGCAGATTTTTCTCTGCTGAAACGCATTCTCCGTTATATCAAAGGTACACACACCATGGGAATTAATCTCACTGCAGGAACGCACTCTACGCTACTCTGTTACAGTGACAGTGATTGGGCTGGATGCAAAACCACTAGACGCTCAACTGGAGGTTTCTGTACTCTCCTCGGCTCTAATGTCATCTCATGGTCTGCGAAAAGACATGATACAGTTTCGAAGTCTTCTACTGAAGCCGAGTACAGAACAATGTCGTTGGCTGCGTCTGAAGTCGTCTGGCTGCAAAACTTGCTGCATGATATGGGTCTTCACCAACAGCGCACTCCGTTGCTGCTGTGTGATAATCTCTCAGCCGTTTGCCTCACTGCCAATCCGATGTTCCATAAACGGACTAAGCATTTTGATGTGGATTATCATTATGTTCGTGAGCGGGTTGCCTTGAAAGCTCTTGAGGTGAAACACATTCCAGCTACCCTGCAACTCGCTGATATATTCACCAAATCTTTGTCTCAAGCTTCATTCTTCAAACTCAGAGACAAACTGGGTGTCTCAGTTCCTTCTACCCCAAGTTTGAGGGGGTGTATAGAGACTAGTGGGCCATCTCCCAATACCGAGCCCACTGTGAAGCCCAATTCTTCTACCGTCTCTGCAACAGCATTCAACGTTCAACGCTCATGTAAAATGAGTGCAGCAAGTACGACAATTCCAGCTCACTCTCCTGCAACGTTCAATAGATTTGATTGTCTTATTCAGTCTCCAATCATGTGCTGACACACTGCTTTTAGGTTAAGATCTTGTGCTGTCAGACTTGTGTATATAAAGAGAGTGACGTTGTATGAGATCTTCAAGCTGAATAAAATCAAAGTTAATATCTTTGTATAAGGTTTCTCTCTGGTTTCACATAGAATACACTTTTTCCAACAATCTTCTTTATTTCGAATCCAAACTTTTAACGAGTAACAGACTATAAAGGCCCGAGAGCTAATACTGGGAAACAATTGGTCAACATATCTGTCTTTCATCTCCATAAAAGAAAAGGTATTAAGCTTTCATGTACAGTTTGGAGAATACTATTAGGTTCGGTACTCTAAGTTATCAGAATTAAGTGTTGACAAAAAAAGTTATCAGAATTAACTAAACAAATTTTTAGAGGAAGTCTTAAAACCCTAGTGGACCTGCTGGGAAAACTGATATATAGGCTCGCAATCTGGTAACAAATCTAAAAATTAAAGCCCATTAGTTGATAAAATTAAAATAGTGAAAATCATTAAAAAAACTCGCTCTATAGAATTTTCTGTCGGTCCCATATCTAGATTGAGCTTCCCTCTCGCCTTTAGTCTCTTCTAGCAAAACTGCAAGACCGAACATCGAGTCTCTTTTTTCTTGCTCTTTGTTACAGATCCTGAACAATCTTCTAGAGGAACCAGCTTTTTTCGATAAGTTTTCCTACATGCCAAAGCTATAACTTATGACTTTGACTGTTTGAGGTTGCTTTGTTACAAAGAAAGCCATATCTTGGTAATTAATTGTTTGAATCCATGATGTAACCGACACAAAGTTCATACATTCAATGCATACCAAAATACTTGGTGTAGTTGGAGGACGACTTTCCATTTTAGTGAGAAGCAATTTATTACACGAATTGAAAGAAAAAGAAGAAGTATAATATACAAGAGAAAGTTAAGAAGCAACGAGTTTTGTGGTTGTCTGTCAATCCGTATGGATTTATAACAAGTACTTATGTTAGTTGAGCCTGAACAACACAAAGACGAAGAGGAAAAAGTTGTTTAGTTACACATTCGTTTGCTCGTTATCCAACTTAACCGTTGAACGTGTTATGTTTCCAAGACAGTCTTTTATACAAAACATAAGGTTTATAATTGTTCAACTGGATGTTCTTATACCTTCCAATAAGGTACAAACGTTAATCCATGACCTTTATATGTAACTTCTGGAAGTTTTTTTTCCCTGTAACCTTTCGTTTCTAGTATATAGAATAGCAGTAACTATATTGAAATATTTCAAGAGATAAATCATCTTAAAGTGAGATGGAATAACGATCCTAACTCCTAAGAATTCTAGAGGTTTAGTGTTAATGCATGATTATCAATGATAAAATTTTACTTAGCCTATATGATCGATGACAAAAATTAAAAATTTAAAATCTTGAAACAAAAAGCACTTAAAAATCAAGAACGAGACATTGGAAATAGAATATTATAGCATTGTCACAATACACTCTAGTGTCTGGTCAAAAAAGATGATAAATAAATAAATTGTTTCATCAAGATGATGAATTCAATAATAGTAAAATAAATTATTGGATTCTGAAATAGATTTGGTGGAACACGTGAGTGGAGGGTGCGTAGAGTCCAAAAAAAAAAAACACGACAGAAGAGCGGACCACACGAAGTAAGTAAATAGAGAGTTGTGTTTCTGTTGATTTCGTCACGAAAGCCAAAGAACACTCATATAAACTGAAACCGCCGAACGAATCTTTTTTTTTTTTTTTTCCCTGTAAAATACTTGAATTAAAGCAAGAAGATACACGAAGCCGGCGAAAGGATAAACCTTTCCCGGAAAATATGCCGGCGGAAACACACTTCCCCGGAAACTAAGCCCTATCAAAGGGAAACATACATAATCAAACACAACAGAAGAAAACATGAGCATAAACTGAGACTAAGGTTCAAAACCATAAAGATAAACATCCTTCTCTACACTATCCATAAAAATATAAAGTTACCACAAGTATCTTGGTAACAGAATCTCCCACTTCGAATAAGCATAGCCAAATAAACTAAGGAGCCATAAGCTTCTGAAATCGATGAAAGCAAGCCCCTTCAGAGCATAACAAGCCTTCAAACGGATCTGGCATAGTCACCTGAGGATCGACTGATAACCGCCAAAGAAGAAGCAAAGCGAGATTGAGATTTCGATCAAATCTCTTAGGAAATGTCAGGGAGACCCAACCACACCGGCCAGACCCAACACGAGAACCGAGGTGGGAAAGAAATCGAAACCGGAGCAGAGACAGGACAAAATAAAGAGAAAGGAAGCTACTTTCAGGCCAGAACCACCCAACCTCAGACAACATTCAACTTCTGCAAGGATTGGTGAGGCCAATCCGGATCTAACCGAGAAGAGACCAAACCCATCTCGTGATACCGATGCTTAACCACACAACCCTAAGAAAAGACCGAACAGAACCGCTACAGGGAAGACAAGACACAAAAAGGCACAGCCCCGGTGCTAACGGAGCCACCGGAACCGGCCAAAGCGCAACTGGATTTCTAGATCTGGTTTTTTAGAAAGATGGGAGAGGATAAGGAGAGAGGTTCTAGTAGGACATTATTCTGATATGGGACATAACTCTCATAGGTTATTCTATCATAACCCACACTATTTTTCATGACTCTGTTTAAATGAAATATCCAATTTACCCTTAATGAATTTAGTCTTTTGTTTTAATTTTTTTCCAGCAATTAATTAAAAATAAACAAAAAGAAAGAAAAAGAAATTGGTTCCTTTCTACATCGCCGACTTCTGTTCGTACCTCCTCCGGCAGCACGCGACGTCTCCGGTGTTAAACTTTGACGGCAGCACACGGTGTCTCCAGTGCTCTCTGTGAGTCGCGACCATCTTCTCCTTTTCAAACTTGAATCGCACGATGGTCTATTGCTCCAACCTCCACCAACGTTGTGTTCTATAACACGTAGGTGAGTTCCACCGACTCCACCAAGTCGCCATCATCGCCGTGACCTCCACTCGCCAAGCTTCGATTTCAGTAAACCATGGATGAAGATGGATTGAGCAGATCTTAATCAACCATGGATGAACGATCGATTGAATCTGGTGGAGAAACCAACTTGTCATTATTTATGTTTTTGGTCCTCAAATTTTTTGTTTCTTCACTTTGGTCCCAAGCTTTTTAATTGACCAGATTTTTTCTGATTTCAGCTTGAACTTTTCAATTATGCACTTTAAACCATGTTAGCTACAAATGGACAAATAAATACAATACATATATACCTAAATACAATTTAAAATGATTAAAATAAACTAAAACTAACTGCATAATAAGTAAAATTATGAAATTGCTAAAGGAATGGGTGGTACAACTGGTAAAACTCATATACTAGATATATAATACTGGTTTAATTGGTACAACTTTATATTATATACCAGACATATATTACTGGTACTACTGGTTAAATTTCTCCATTATATAAATTTTAAAATTTCATTTGGTTTTCCATATAAAGAAAACAATCAACTGACCAAATTGGTGTGTTTATAATGGTCTCTTCTAATTATTTTAGTGTTTTAATATTTTTTTGGCAATTAATACACTATCTCATAAGTTTCCATGTTCCACCATATACTTTAAAGGTTTGTTTACTTGTTTGTCCACTATATTTTTGAAAAACATACATCGAATGAATTTTAACAAAATTAATGATTCGATTATATGTGATATCAAATAGGTGAACATATAGAAATAGTACAACTGGGGTATATTTATTTTTTATGTGGTACAACTAAGTTTTTCAATTTCATTGCGAAAATACAACTATGTACAAACTTGTACAACCCAAAATTTGGTACAACTACGTGTTATTAAAAGAACATAGTTATATCGGTTAAACCATTCATACATATCTTTCTCTAGTTATACTAGTTGTACTATTTATACCGATCATATTAATCTACTTTTTTAATTTTGTGTCTTTTAAGCTTTCATTTTCTTCAAGGAAGTATATTTCTATTAATAACATTAAAATATTTTCCAAGTATGTGTAATGCCTATAGAAAATCATTTTAAATATAACATTTTAAAACTCCATTTGGCTTTCTATAGTTAAATAACAACAGACTATACAAGTTGAAATGTCCTTAAAGTGGTCCATCGTAATTATTTGAAGTTTTACCAAAATTTTTGCTATTATTACATAATCACATAAGTTTCATTGATCTACCTTATACTTTAAATGTTTGTTTACTAGTTTGTTCACTATATTTTTGGAAAACTTACACAAAATATATTTTAACAAAACTAATGATTCCTTTGTATGTGGTTCTATGCACTTAAGAATTCAAAGGCTGTACAACTGAGGTATATATATTTTTAATGTGGTACAACTACACAATTCAAATTTTCTACCAAAATACAACTATGAACAAACTTATCCAACTCAAATTCTCGTACAACAATGTATTAGATTGTACAGCTAAAATACTGGTACAACTACTTGTTAATAAGTTTGTTATGTTTTAGTTGTTTATCACGGTTTTAATGTGTAACACGTTTTAAGAACAATAGTTGTGCCTTCTTTTGTCTAGTTGTATCAGTTGTATCCGGCAGAGTAATTTTGTCATAGTTTACTTGGTAGTACTAGTTATACCAAAAACCTGTCAAGTTCAACCAAAATATGACAAATACAAGTTCAATACTAAATCATAAACACACAAGTTCTAAGTTTGACAAAAGCAACACCAAGTCTTAAGTTCACAACATCAACACGTCTTATTGTTACACAAAAGCAACACCAACATCTAAAACCAAGCCTGTCTTTTCTTGTCGACTTGAACGATGCGAAGCAACAACATCCACAATCACATGACCTTTCTCCTTGATGAGTACTCCATATGGAAAAGATGCTTGAACTGTGGGTGCTCGTAAAACCACTTCTTCTCGAATGCATTGAATTCATTAATTTAATCAACTTGATGAAATGCTTTTTATGACACCTTGAGGAGAGATTACATGGCTTCCCATACTCGGCCGGTTGGAAGTAAAATACATATACCAGTTGTACAATTAATATTAGCTTGATAAATAGTAGTTGTACGACAAGTTTTACATAGTATAGTTGAAGTTAAATATGTCGTGGTTGTACGAGTAATACATATAACAGTTGTACAAGTAATACTAGTTTTTATTAACAGTTGTAAAGTATTATTAAACAAATAAGTATTAGTTGTACGAGTGATACAAGTTTTACATATTACAGTTTTATTAGAAATATGAGTAATACATGATTTACATGTTCTAGTCAGAAGTTAAACTTCTTAAACTTTAAGTAGTTGTATCAGTTACACAATTTTACATTTTATAGTTGTATTAGTATTACTAGTTAAAATTATTTCAATTGTGCTAGTCACACTCTCCTCTTAAGTACAACTAAGTCTACTAGAAAAACTATTTACAATATATATCCTAGCTGTATCATATTACAAAAATTAGTCTGATTTTTACCTCTATAGCATTATGTTGTTGAGATGTGTGAGCATCACCGTGATTTAACCCTATTTCTTTGGGATTTTCTCCTTGTTCCGAAGAATGTGTCCTCCCTAGTAGAAGACCAAGAAAGAGGTGTAATGGGATGGTCTTCCGTGTTCACCCGTGGAGGATTTTGTGACCTTGTCGCCTCTGTTGACAGTGGTTCTTCACTGTCAGACTGAGTAGGAGAACCGCTCGAATTAGAGAAGCGGACGGAGTAGGGACCTGCGGAAATTGTATAACTAGTATAACTAATTCAACTTGTAAACAAATTATTATCCAAATCAGATATTATATATTGAAAACATATTTATGTATTTTGACACATGCAGGTAGGAAAAGATTAGACCAATATGTCTCATTGGTAATACATCATTCTATTTATAGATCATTCATATACAAAACAAAACCAAGATATCACCATATTAATTTCAAAGTTGTATTAGTTATGTGATTTAATTGTACAAGTTATACTAGTTCTAATTGTACCATTAATACTAATTCTAGTTGTACTAGTTTGAGTTGTACTATTTGCACTAGTTTGAGTTGTACTAGTAATACTCTGCGTTCTTCTTTATCATAAACTCGTACATAAAAGATGAAATTCAATTTGAATAAGATATAGTTGATTAAATATGACTATGGATTGATTGATTTAGGATAAAAAGAAAGTTAGTGAATATTTGAAGAATTTTTTTGATTTTGTTTTGAAGTGAAGAAGTTGAAGAAAACCTCAATGGAGTAAGAGGAAGAAGAAGAAGAATGATTAGGGTTAAAATCGGGTCGGGTTATGGGTCGGGTTATGGGTCGAATTCTGGGTAGGATAGGAATGGCATGGGTCTGTAAATGTTTCGAAATCCATAGGTTTTTTGGCTATTTTACCTACTTTTTTATTTAAATTTAAATAAAAAGAAAATTAAATAGAATTAGGGTCATGAGAGAATTGTTGAACTCCCATGTAGGGTACTTCAGAATTTGATCCGTTCTAGTATGGTTGACTTATGCCGCCGAACGAATCTTAAATGAAGCAAAAAAAAAGAACTCTTTTCTAATTTTTCTCTCTCTGCTTCTCACTGGTTGGCTCTCTGTCCCAAGACGCCACCTTTCTCTGCAAAAAATCACTGCCCTCCTCTACCCCTAAGTCCTAACATATGTCTCCCTTCTCTCTATCTCTATCCACACACCTCTTTTTTTATTTATTATCACCTCTCTCTCACCATCACTCTTATTTACCATTTTACCACCGACTTCTTCTTCTTCTTCATCTTTCAAGAGGGTTTTAGGGTTTTGTATTCTCCACATTGTACTCCACTCCGTTCAATACACATTGGTATTCACAAATCTTGGAGTTTTCGGTTTGTCGTTTCTTTATTTCCAAGTTTTGTTTTTTACATAGCTTATCCTGGGGTCTCTGTTTTTTGAGCTCTGTGACTGTTTATATTTAATATTTGTTCCCATCTGTTTCTGTGTTGCTACATTTTCATCCTTTAGCTAGCTTCTACTTGATTTCTTACTTACTTAAATGTTTGTTTGGGTTTGACCTATGGTTTTGCTCTATCTCGGCTTCTTTCACGCTTAAATGTTGCATAAAGTCACTAACTTCACAGTCATTATCAGGCAATAGTTGATGGGTTTCGAATCTTGAAGTTTCTGAAGAGAGAGAGTGAGAGCTTGTGTCTGACTTTGGTGTTTGCTTTTTGAAAAAATGGGGGAAGTAAGGAGGCATTCTTTAGATGTTCCCATCACAAGAACGCTCGTGGCTCTGAGAAGGGTTAGGTCTCTGAGAGATCCATGTACCAACTCAATGAGCAAGTTCGCTTCTCTGCTCGAAAACGTCAAATGGGAAACCGCTTCCAACAATGGGATCTCACTTCAGTTCGTGAACGATGATGGTGCTTGCAAGGCTGATGTGGGTTTGGTTCCTTATGAATCGTACTCGATCATGGAGGAGCTAGAGAATGGCTGTGATCTTCACAAGCTGAGCAAGAGGGTGCTCAATGGAAGAGAAGGAGACGCATGCTCGAGGAGCAAATCGCCTTCTAGTGAAAGATCTTGCGGTAAAGGTAGAGAGTTGGCATGTAATGTGCCTTCAAGTTATTCCACAAAGCTAGCTAGCTCGGTTGGTGAATATGGTAGCCATGTAGGTAGTCCAATGACCTCAACAAACCATAGTTATGGTGATGAAGATGTTGATTTTGCGAATGAATGTAACCGTGGCTGTGGAATAGCCTCTTGCTGGTCAAGAACGCCGAGGTACAGAGGATCTAACCAGTCCTCTGATGTAGAAGAGTATCCTTTACTCTCTAGTAATCCTGAGAGTAATGCTGTGACACCGAGGAGTCACGAGACTGTGTCGAGGAGTCTGAGTCAGAAGTTCAGACCAAAGTCTTTTGATGAGTTAGTTGGACAAGAAGTTGTGGTGAAGTGTCTCCTGAGCACCATTTTGAGAGGAAGGATCACTTCTGTTTACCTCTTCCACGGTCCTCGTGGGACTGGTAAAACATCAACCTCTAAGATATTTGCCGCTGCTTTGAACTGCCTTTCGCAGGCAGCTCATAGCAGACCGTGCGGCTCGTGTAGCGAATGCAGTTCGTACTTGTCGGGGAGAAGCATGGATGTGAAGGAAATGGATTCAGCTAAACTAAACCGGCCTAGCTACCTCAGGTCTTTCATCAAAAGCGCTTCTCTTCCTCCTGTTTCATCTAGATTCAAGGTGTTCATCGTAGATGAGTGTCAGTTACTAAGCCAAGAAACTTGGGGTACGCTCTTGAACGGTTTGGATAATCTCTCTCAGCATTCGGTTTTTATTTTGGTTACATCGGAGCTAGAGAAGCTGCCACGTAACGTGCTCTCACGGTCTCAGAAGTATCATTTCTCTAAAGTGTGTGATGCGGATATATCTAGTAAGCTGGCAAAGATTTGTATGGAAGAAGGTATTGATTTTGATCAGGGTGCGGTTGACTTCATTGCTTCTAAATCTGATGGTTCGCTTAGGGATGCCGAGATAATGCTTGATCAGTTGAGTTTACTCGGTAAAAGAATAACGACATCTTTGGCCTACAAGCTTGTAAGTTTACTACACATCCTTCTCAGATTATTAAAATCACAATTGTCTTGAGAATGAAGATCAGACTTTCTTTTATTTTGCAGATTGGAGTTGTTTCTGATGATGAGTTGCTTGATCTGCTTGATCTTGCATTGTCTTCTGATACTTCAAACACGGTTATAAGGGCGAGGGAGCTTATGAGATCCAAAATAGATCCAATGCAGCTTATCTCCCAGCTGGCTAATGTCATTATGGACATCATTGCTGGAAAATCTCAAGAAAATAGTTCAGCAACCAGACTTCGGTTTCTTACGAGGCATACATGTAAGCACCCACATGATTAAGTTTAAGTAATGGCTTTAGTTTGAACGTGTCCTAACACTTTATCATATGTTATATTGTACAGCTGAAGAAGAAATGCAGAAACTGAGTAATGCATTGAAGATACTATCTGATGCGGAGAAACACTTGAGAGCGTCCAAAAACCAGACAACCTGGCTCACTGTTGCACTGCTGCAACTTAGCAACACCGACTCGTCATCTTACACAGCAAATGAAAATGGATTGTGTTTAAGGAGTGAAAGAAGCAAAGGTATTTAGTTTGTAATGCATTTTCACTATTTCATGTTTTCTTGGTTGCTTAACTAGATAACTGACATTGGTTTTGTTTCTAGACGGTGACCTTTCCAGCACATCATCTGATTGTCCTGGTGACGTGGTTAAACAAACCGAGGAGTGTCAGGAAATAAACTGTGGTGAAACAGTTGAAACTGTGTGGAAAACAGTTACAGAGATGTGCTGTTCGGATTCAATAAGGAGATTCTTGTGGAAACGAGGGAGGTTAACTTCACTTACTATTGACAAAGGTAACTTGCCTTTTTCCAGAGGGACTCTAAAGATTAAGTTTGATATCTTGAGCAGCTTTTTGATAAGTAAATCTATATGTATTCAGGTTCAAATGTGGCAATAGCAGAACTAGAATTCTACACACCTCAACATGTAACAAGAGCCGAGAAATCATGGAAAATGATTGCAGACGCATTCCAAACCGTGTTAGGATGCAACGTTGAGATTCGCATGAATCTTGTTATCTCTGCGTGTTCTCCACCAAAGAGTGCTAGAGCAGCAGCAAGTCATTTCTTTGGACTTTTCAGCTGCTCTCGTAGAATGCTACACAAGTCTTATCTAACTAGTATAACCGACTCTGAATGCGAGAAGCACGCAGTTACAAATTCTCTGAGAAGTTGCCAAGGAAATGTCTTGAGGGCTCGAAGTGTACGTTCTTCAGCCAATGCGTCGTCTCGAATGAGCAGTGCAAGTGATCAGGGCGATGTATATTCTGTTATGTGTACTCCACACATGCCTCCGGGTGACAAAAGGTATATAGATTTATTTCATTGTTAAGTTGTTTGTGACTTGGATAGCTATTGAACAATGCGCTGCCTCTGAATTTGTGCAGGCTAGAAGATGACACTGATGTGTTGTGTTGGAGGAGGACTCCACTAGGCAAGGTAAACATATATACTATCAGTTTGGTGTGAACAAGAACCGGAAAGTTTAATGGTTTCATTGATGTCTTGTAGGGTCAGGGAGAGACACCGAACAACAAGAGCTCAAGGCTTATTGGTAGAGTTCTTCCCTGCACTGCAGCTGGTTAAGCCAGCTTGATGACACTCCCATTTTGTGGAACCATTAGGCTTTAGCAAATCTATGAAGACCTTGCATGATGTGTTTCTAAGACCATATATTAGATTAGCATATACTAATCAATCATTAAAGGACATGAATTTTACCTTCTAATTCGAGCCCTTTTATTCCCTGAGCTCAAATGCTGATATAGCCTCAAGCCAAAGATGATCCTCTTCTTTCTTTCAAGATCAATAGCATGTTCCTGCTTTTCCATTGCTTTGACTAAAAATCAATGATCCACTAACTCATAAATTGGTCTTGCAAAGGTTGGACCCAAAGATAGATTGAGCGTGTAATTACCTCCCCACCCCTCCAAGTGTAGAAGCCTCATAGATTTTTGCAAAGCCTAATGGTTCCACAAAATGGGAGTGTCATCTAGCTCGCTTAACCAGTTGCGGTGTAGGGAAGAACTCTGCCAATAAGCCGTGAGCTCTTGTTGTTCTGTGTCTCTCCCTGACCCTACAATCCATCATCAATGAACCCTAAAACTTTCAGATTCTAGTTCGGACCAATTATTCAGAAAATAGGAAAAGAAAAAGAAAAAGAACCAAACCAAACAAAACTGAATTCTTATGACTAGTACACACGTTTACCTTGCTGAGGGGAGTCCTCCTCCAGCACAAAACATCAGCGTCATCTTCTGGCCTGCACAAAAGTCAGAGGCAGTAGTGCGTCCTAAAGTAGCTATTCAAGTCACAAAACAAGAGAACATCAACACCTCCATGAAAGCGTCCATAGACTTCTTAAGCGGATCATGGAGAGACATTTGATATGACCTACACCGGTTAACGCTTTCTTTCTTACACCTCAGCAAAGGAGGTCACTTAATAGAGAAACTTGATTAACAAGATAGGTCACTACTCTTAATCAAATTCCCAATACCAAACCCTAGACAAATCCTGAACACCCCCAAACATTGAGTTTAACATCTACCAACCAATTGAACCGGTTGTAATCTCACATAAACTTCAAAACCAAAGATCATTCATTGATTAAATTTTAGGAGATTTTAGATTTTAATTAAATTTCTGTGTTATTCAACTAATGATTGCTAAATATCTTTCCAAAAATATATGCAATCATAAATATCTAAAAAAAAAATTATGTGGATTGTGGTGGATTATAGCTAAAGTTTTTAAGATTCATAATTCAATAGACCATAATCATTCAATTTTATCACCACTTTTTGATCTTGGTATGATCAATGAAATGTCATTTTCTTTCAAATTGTTTAACTAAATTCTAACAATTGAGTATTAATGAAGAAACAAAGACAAAAACGGTTTAGTAGTATAAACAAATAAAAAAAAAATATCTTTTCTTAATTAATTAAATTATAAAAAAACAGTTAAGCAAAAAGAAAGTACTATTGGATTAGGGTAGTGTACGACTTTAATCCCAACCAAAATATACATAACTGAAGTGATGTTTCTCAAGGAGATTTAATACTGCATAACGCAGCCGTCACGTGTCCTTTTTCTAGATCCACCTTCCCCGTAGCGTTCGTTCCATTGTTGAAGCTCTTTCATGCCCACCGACTCTGACTTGATGCTTGCGCACACCTGATTCAACAACAAAAAAAAGAGACCTTTACTAGAGAGGACAACAATTATCTGAGCCTTGACAAAAGCAAAAGTAAGATCTCACCTTCTCAAGTGTGTATATGAAATCTTGCATGTTCAAAGCTCGTATATCATAACTTCCATGCAGAGCTGGAGGAATTTTACCTTCTGCCAGAGCAGCATCTCGCTCCTACCATATTATTTTATCCCATCATAAATACAGAGAAGCTAACTCAAAATAATGATGAACATTTATGGCTCAATACACACAAAACTCACACTTTCTATCTTGTCATATATCTCCATCATTCGACGGCTGGAGGCAGTTACACATAGCTTCTGCACAAACCACAAACCAAAAGAGAATATATATGAGTATTACTTTGGCAGAGACATCAGAACAAAGGATAAAAAGGAATTTGACCTTAAGATCCTTTCCAGAATATCCATTGGTCATACTAGCAAGTCGAACCAGATCAACATCATCAGATAAGGTTGTTTTCCGCAATATAACCTTTAGTATCTGTGATCTACTCTCAGCATCTGGTAATTCCACCAGAAACCTACACAGTAGGTTAATATCACAACCTACAATCAATTTTGACAAGGAAAGAATTAACGAGATTTATAGTCCACAAGGGAACTTACCTACGGCAAAACTGTCCAGTGACAGCCTCGTCAAGGTCAAAAGGTCGAGTTGTGGCTGCAAGAACCAGAACACGTTCCTTCTCCTTTTTCAATTGAACAGCCCAATGTTTCATGAAGGCATTTTTTATCTCAAGTGTTGCCTCATGTTCCCCTGGGTTTTCTCTTCGGCCCAGCATGCTGTCAACCTACAAGACAGTAAAAATATTCTATGAGTGTTAGTAGCTTTGATTACCAGCAACATTCACTCACGAAATGACCATGAAAAAAAATTACCTCTTCCACAAAGATAACGCAAGGGGAGTTTTTACTGGCCAATGAAAAGACAGCTTTGATATACTTGTCAACCTCACCAAACAACTGCAGTATTGAGAAAAACAACACAAGATTGAACAGGCTATAGATCAGTGGACTCCAGTATTAGATCAAGTATTATGATATACCTTATTATATGCGATGCTTGACATGGAGATATCGATGAAGTTGGCACCAGCTTCCACTGCCAATGCCTTTGCAAGCATAGACTTTCCCGTTCCGAGTGGTCCATATAAGAGAATTCCTTTACAAGGCTGCATCTGCATAGAGAAGAGAAAGACCGGACTGGTTAGGTAATTAGCACCACCAATATGCACATGTCAAAACTAGTATAACTAATCCACAAAAAACCAGAGAAGAGAATCACCTCTGTTAATTTCCTCTTGCAGGAGAGTTCAGGCCGTTGAAAAGGAAAAATTACCAATTCCTTGAAGGCTTCTTTAAGGTTCTCAAGTGCACCGATGTCATCAAATTGAACACCAATCAGGTTTGGCGGAATAACATCACTTGAAAGCCTCTTCATAAACTCTTTTTCTGTGGCAATGTCCTGAAAGCAACAGAGAAAATTAAACACTTGTAAACAAATAATTCAATTTGATGTGCTAACCTTTCGATGCTTCTTTGAGAAGGCAGATTCACTTAGACGACCCTTCAAAAGTCCAATTCCAAATTTTATGCTACAAGATATCCAAAGTAGTTCACAGTCAAATACTCTGAAACAAAATATAAGAGCAGGGACAAGGTGGCACTTGCCTATCAAGAGATAAATTAATCTTAGGACCAGGAACAGGATTACGTGTTGCATGGTCACTCAAAGCCCATCCAATGATCTTTTCTGCAGCTAAAGTAAGAAAATCAAAAGACAGCTTTTTTTTTTTAGAAAAACAATTCCATTGTCGATTTCTGGTCATCATAAAGAAACACATACCTTCGGTGTCAAGTGTCAGATCCTTTATGCACAGCGTCTCAAGTCCATCACAGCCAAAACCAGATCGTCTCAGCATCTGAATGAATGAATGAAGATGCAATAATGGAATTCGTTCTCTGAAACCATATACCCATCATAATCATAGCTACAAATTAAATCTGAAACATACCATGCGTAAGTGATGCAAATTAGCCTTCAGTTTCAGAGTCTCAGCATCACCATCCTCCGATACAAGAAAAGGCACCTTCGTTATCATCGTCGTCGTTTGATGGCGCTTTCTCTCTTTTCCCAGGTTTCTCCTTTTTTTCAAAAAAAAAAAAGATAAGTCTCAGATTCTATTTATACCTAACATTCCCCCTTTCCATTTTCCTCCGTGCCAATACTAATGGGCCTAAGTTTAATACGAGGACCCAGTTATGTCCAGCTTCCTTTCTCTGGGTTTTGACATTTTTGCTGCCGTTCCGGTACATGTTCAGGTTTAATTCGATTACAAAATAAAAGACCAAATTTCTTCCTTTTTTTTTAAAACACTTTCATTTCATAAACTTATAACAAGAGGATACAAAAGTGATCAGAATAAATCCAAATTGACAACAAGAGATTAAGACTTAACCAAAAAGATATCTTAGCCAAGCTGAGAAACATGAGGCAGTATAAGATTGGAAACTCGCCAATTCATAAAATCTTGAAGTAAGCTGCTGGTTTAGAAATAGCACCTATAATGTCATGATCTTCACTAGCAAATATGATGGAATCATAGTGAATGAGACTTTCAAAAGAAGATTCTGTCTTGCTATGGATGTTAGTGAAGGACCTTCTTCCATGAAGTAAAACTCTGCCTTCCAAATTGCTAAGAATCCAAGAGGCTCCACTTTCTTTGCGAACTTCACAGAACCTATATCACATTTAAGCCAAGATACGGGAAGGGCTTTCCAGCCAAAGATGATCCTCTTCTTTCTTTCAAGATCAATAGCATGTTCCTGCTTTTCCATTGCTTTGACTAAAAATCAGTGATCCACTTACTCATAAATTGATCTTGCAAAGGTTGGACCCAAAGATAGATTGAGCGTGTAATTACCTCCCCACCCCTCCAAGTGTAGAAGCCTCATGGATTTTTGCTAAGCCTAATGGTTCCACAAAATGGGAGTGTCATCTAGCTCGCTTAACCAGTTGCGGTGTAGGGAAGAACTCTGCCAATAAGCCGTGAGCTCTTGTTGTTCTGTGTCTCTCCCTGACCCTACAATCCATCATCAATGAACCATAAAACTTTCAGATTCTAGTTCGGCCTGAAAGGCATGATGTGTTTTGAAGACCATATATTAGATTAGCATATACTAATCCATCATTAAAGGACATGAATTTTACCGTCTAATTTAAGCCCTTTTTATTTCCTGAGCTCAAATGCTGATATAGTCAATTGGTAAAATCACAAGTGGCTACAATATTTCACATTATGAGGTCTAATCATAAGACTTGGGATGACACCGTTTGGCTTCGAGACATTAAACATTATTATAGCTAGCAACATTGTTCCTAGAGCAAGAAATATATAAATTTCAAATGTTCAAAACTGTAAGATAAAGTTTCTAACTGTTACAGATTCATAACATAATCACAAAGATGAAACAATTTTTTTTTTAAAAAACTAAATTTAGTGTTCCCCACTCTCACTTACTTGAGCAGGTTAGAAGGTTATATACCCTTTGAGAATTCTTTGATTTTGACATGTTTCAATTTTTTTTGGAGTGAGAGTCAAAAGAGACAAGGGGGGAACCGACTAGTATTTGATCTCGAATATCGGTTCTCAAACCTTAAGAAGATTCTACCGTTTGAGTTTCCAAGTTGCGATTATGAAGAAACAGCAAAAACAGAAACATGTGTGACAGACATGGCTCTCACAGATCAATGACCCGAGAGAGCTTCTGGATCCTGTTTAGCAAGAAATCCCCTTGCTTGATCGTTGCCTGGTAAAGCGCATTCTTTGCATCTGGACGGTTTGTCTCCAACACACCTGCCACCTTGTCTATCTTGCAGTGAAGCTTCCCAGCTGCAATGAAGCGTGACAGCTCCCTAAATAATAAACATTAGATAGTTAGGATCTAATGTTGTATGATTACGTTATTTCATCACTTCTAAAGAAAGAGCTGGTGTGCTTACTGATCAATGAAATCAACCGAAACACCAAACGCATTTGCCATCGCATCGACAGTAACGCTCTTGTAAGATTCCAAAAACTGAGAGTACACCACCGTTCTCACTTCCCTCATGTAGAACCGGAAATGTGGGTTCAAGTAACGGTCAAACTTTATCTGCTCTGTCATTCCAGCTGTGAAAAAATACACCAGCACACAGAGACAAAGCAACCAAAATGAGTACACAGATAAAACAGTTCAGTAAGAGAATCTGGTCACTGTATTGTACTCACCAAATGCTGAGAAAAACGCCTTGTACTGGCACTCGTACAGGGAGTTCAGGAACTCAGAAAGGAATGGAATCTTCCCAAGCACGGTTAAAATTTCAGGTGCATCAACAACCTGTCAAATTAGTAGCAGTTTATCATTCTCGTAAGAGAGGAACTTCAACAGAAAACAAGTTTCACATCACTATAACAAATATAGAAAACTTGAAAGTAGAGGACTTAGCCAATCGATAAATACCTTCTGCTTAAGTGAAACTCTGTCGAGAGTTATGATGCTCGTCAGGACGGTGTAGAAAATGAAAGTCTCGTAGGGAAAGATCTCATAAGTGGTGAATGTTGATATAGAATCCAGAAATAAGCTGGCAGCTTTCTTAAAATTTCTGGTGGACATGCAATACAAGCCTTCATAGACCTTTAGCCTGTTCTTCCTCTCCCAGTCACCACCCTCTTCAAACAACCTGGCAAGGGAGAAGAGAAAGTTGCACTATCCATGAAGGGTGGTTAAGGAAAACAAAAGCAGCCAAAGAGCCTAATCGACAACTTACTTTTTAGCTTTGTCAATGCTCTTGGATACCAGATCGAAATCCATGTAGAAGAAGGCAAGCTGTAGCGTATAGAAGACCAAATCCATTTTTTGCCCAACAGCAACTGTTTTTCCTTCAGTGAGTTTCAGTTGCTCCAAAGCTTTCTCCTACAATTCACAAAGCAAAAAATTGAGTTGCCAAAGGAAGTCGTCTGAGGTGCATGATGACTAACATTTGACATGCTCACGTACCTTATCACTAATCCTGATGAAATACAGAGCCTTAGCAAGATGAGCTTCACGGACTTCACTTTCCCCCAAATTTTCTTCTGCATCTGCAATCCTAAACAAAGGAGAACGGGAAGGAATAAGCACGACAACATCAACACCACATACACGTAAGATAGGCAAGATTCTTAACTCTACAAAAAGGCTAATGGTAACCTCCAATACAAAAAAACTAAGACTCATGCTATCTTAAACTCAGTCCCTCAAAATCATTACATCAGCTACACAGCACAAGTAACATCCAACTCGAAACTTAATTCCTCCACCCGTTCTGCCTCGTTTTCTAAAACTGCACACAGCTCTGTAACATCCAATTCCAGACCCAGTTCACCATAATGCTACAGCTAGTACACCATCCATCAGTCTAAACCAACAGGCACTAATAAAGGAATCGACTTAGGCACTACCGACTGTATCCATACGCAAAGCTGTAATATTTTGCATTAAACTGTCGAAATATGAATCTAAGAACTCGAATACTGAACCTCCAGAATGGTCTAAAGGGAAACCAGCAGAAAGCTTACTTCTCGTCGAGCTTCTTAAGCTCCTCCTCGTTGTTACCCCGCATAGAATCCAACAAGCTCTGATCCAGCTCCAGAACAGAAGACGCCGCTAGGGTTTCGTACAATGGAGCCATCCCTACCAAAAAGAAAACACCAACCCAGCATCAGGAACAGAAACCCATTGGAATTGATTAGAGAAAGGAAGATACTTTACCATCGGATTTGATGGAATCCAAAACTTCAGACTTGAGCTGGATTTTCTCGATGTCTTGAACATCTGGATGCGTGAGGAGGAAGAGCTTGTGAGCTAGGATAAGGTGAGGCTGCTGAGTTCCTTCGCCTCCACCGTCCATGGCTGCTGCTACACACTCGATTCAGGGAAAAACCTTGAGAGACGGATCTGAGAAACAAAGACTGAAAGGAATGAATATTTGTTTGCTTGAGTAAGGAGGAAGAGCGAACCGGTTATTATTAAAAAGGCCGATGATTGGGTTTCGTATCAACTTTTTAAACACTCATCTTACTTTATTTGAGAAAAATACAGTTTAAAAACTTATTCCAAAATCGTTAAAATTAATGACAAAACAACTTTCACTTAAATAAACTATATGATTAATATGATCAAATATTTATCAATTAACATGTGTGTGTAGTTAATAATATAACTTTATTTTGTGTTGTTTGGAATTTTATAACCCAATTTTAACAAATTACAAAAACCAATTTAACTAGTATAAATTAATTCAAATATATCGGTTTAATTTGTTATACAATTAAACTAATTCAAATAACACAAAAAAAAGAATTTTATGTTTATTTGTTCACTTTATTGTCGAACTATGGTCATTAACTACAATAACTTGCAAAAGTTTTGACGAAAACAGATAAAACTAATTTAATTAGTGATAAACCGTGATTAGCTATTGATTCAACCGTAAGTTCCATCATTCACAGTAACACATTATTTGATTTATAAGGTTTCTCCAAAACGACAACAAAGTGAAGAAAGAACACAATTATTCCGAAAAGAAGCTGAAGCTAAACGCATCAAATCGTGTTCACTGAACACAATGAGAGAGTTATCTTCTAATGACATGCAAATAAACTCAGTTCCAACTAGGCATGAAGATGGTGAAACCCTTCTTTCTAGATGCCTTTCTCAAGCATCGCTCTAACTCTCATAGGCAACCCGTAAAGACGAATGAAACCAGCTGCATCAGCTTGGTTGTAGATCTCACTCCCTTCAAACGAAGATATGTCCTGTCTGTACAGACTGTTCGGACTCCTACGCCCTGTCACCGACACAGATCCTTTGTACAGCTTCAGTGTTACGGATCCCGTGGTTTTCTCAGTTAACTTCTCCATGAAAGCGTCCATGGACTCCTTAAGCGGATCAAACCATCTTCCCGCATAGACCATCTCTGCGTACTTCAGTGCTAACGAGTCTTTCACCTGAATGCTCTCTCTGTCTAACGTGAGGGACTCTAGTTCCTGCACAGCTGCGAACAGTATGGTGCCTCCGGGGGTTTCATAGACACCTCGTGATTTCATACCAACCAGACGGTTCTCCACCATGTCGATCCGGCCAATGCCGTGTTTCCCTCCTATCGTGTTTAGCTCGGAGAGAAGGGTAGCTGGAGAGAGAGCCTTCCCGTTGAGTGCAACTGGAAGTCCAGATTCTATCCCGATCTCGATGTATCTGTTAAAAGTACAACAGCTGTTAACAAACTACATTGCTCTTGCATTAGACTCACACGTCAACATAACAAACAAAGCTTTAGAGAAAAGCAACTACTTACTCAGGCTGATCAGGAGCATCTTCGGGGTCTACACTCATCATGTACATATCTTTCTTGGGCTCGTTTGCTGGATCTTCCAATATATCACCCTTTCTCAACAAAAAAGAAGTTTAGTTTCAGAGACAAGCACGTGACAAACTGAATCATTTGTATCCAAAAGGGAATGTATATGACTTTTGTTTTTTTACCTCATGACTAAGGTGCCAGAGGTTCCTGTCACGGCTGTAAATAGATTTCTTTGTCACGGGGACAGGAACGTTATGCTTCTTCGCGTACTCAATAGCGTCTTCTCTGCCTTGGATTTCCCATTCTCTCCATGGTGCCACAACTTTAAGTTCAGGGTTTAACGAAAAGAAGGTGAGCTCAAACCGAACCTGGTCAACCAATCAAAAGAAAGAAAAAAGGTAATGTAAGAATCCATAAGTGGTGTGTTTCCGATGCAGTAGCAAGACATTGCAAGTACTTGCCTGGTCATTTCCTTTGCCAGTACACCCATGTGCAACGGCATCAGCTCCAACCTCTGCTGCTACATCTACCATGGCCTATATCATTTAGAAGTTTGTATTAGAGATAACGTTAAAATATTTGGGCTCCTTCACAGCATAATAATCATATAAAACCTATGGAAATGTTTACCTTAGCAATGACAGGTCGAGCCATGGAGGTACCAAGCAGGTATTTTCGTTCATAGATGGCACCAGCTCTTAGACAAGGGAAGATGTAATCTTTCACAAACTCCTCCGTGAGGTCCTTAACGACCAGCTGAGAAGCACCACTAGCCTTGGCCTTTTGTTCCAAACCATCCAACTCTTTGATACCCTTCATATCAAAGCATTTAAGGTTGAGAAGACATAAGCGGAATTCTACAAAAAAGATAAGTAGTTGGGAGTAATGTAGAGTAGTTACCTGACCAACATCTGCGGTGAAACACACAACTTCACAGCCATAGTTCTCCCTACAGAACAAACACACATATATCTAAAATGATTGTTTCAAAACCAGAGGAATCAGACATGAATTCGAAAGAAAGGAAAAAAGAAACATACTTGAGCCATGGAACGATGACAGAGGTGTCTAATCCTCCACTGTAAGCAAGAACGACCTTCTTCAGTTTGCCACGAAGCCCAGCGGCACCCTTTGAATTAGTAGCTGACACGACAGTTTGTCCATCACCGGAGAGAACAGCTCGAATAGCTGTTGCAACATTCAGAAGTGTTAGGTAAATAAAATAGAGGATGCTCAATCTAGTACAAGAAAATCTCATCAGGGAAATAAAGAAGATGATTTTAAAGAAAATGGGCTGATTCAGTGTAATACTAGCTTTACCTTGATTCTTGCTGGCGCGAGTTCCGGGAACATGAGTAGTAGTAGCAACAGCATTGCCAGAAAGTTGGCTTCTTTTCACAGATAGCTGCAAAATACGGTCAAAGCAATTAGAGAGAAAGAGGTGTTGTGTAGGATTTTTAGATACAAGCATATCAAATTCGAACTGGAAATACCTCTTGAAACAGAGAAGTGGTTCTTAGACAAGCTACATTCTGACATCTTATGTTGCCAGCTGCGCACAACATATATTCAATTAACATTTCGATTATAATTGGTTACAAAGAAAAACATTTCGATTATAATATACTGAGCCTTATCAGCAGAGAACAATAAACTCAGATTAAAGGAGACACGAGAAACGGTAATTGTTAGAAAGCTATATAGAAGATTGGTATATAGAAAAAAACAAAGTTGGAGGGAAGAGAGATCACCATTGAGGGAGCTACGAAGCGCGAGAGCAGCTGACGAAGAAGAATGAAACGAAGTCGCCGACATTTCAGCCATGAAAGCAGATTGCTTCTGGGTTTATTTGCTTATTGTCTGCTTTGTATTTGTCTAACGATGGGGTTTGGTCTGTCGGGGGCTCTCTTCACTCTTGTAAGTGTGGTAAGATGTCAGTAGGGTCCACGTCCTCTAGGGTTTTGATCTCATTTTCTAAATTCATTTTGTAATCCTTTTTAACTCCCTAAGATTTTTCATTTCTTTTTTATATTAAACGTATTGTTATCACATGCTTTTGTTACTCGAGCACTCTTAATTATAATCTCTCTTTAGTCACAGTTCTTTTGGGGTCACATAATTTAATTTTACATGAACAAGTACTAATTTTCAAGATTAATAAAGTGTCAGCAACTATACCAAACATTTTGATCGTAATAAAGATATGTTATGCGAAGCAAACACAAACAAAATATAAAACAAAAAAAGAACAAAAGAAAAGAGAGAATTCCTATTATTATTGCAAGATAATATGATACCACAAATCCACAGTGATGTATAAGAGGAAAGGCAGTGTGAGAGTCCCTCAAACACTGATTGTGTTTTGCCTATCCGTAGGTGCAACGCATTTCCAGAGTGAACAATAAACCGGTATTTCTGCCGGTTTTAGCCCCAAAGCAGATATGTTCCGGCCATATTCCTGATAAAGAGAGACATTAACCGATGATGTTACACTTCTTTCCAAATCTCATATTTCCAGATACTTTTTTTACTTCACACATTGAAGCATGATAAGGGTTACCTGAGTATCAAGGAATAACTGCATACACATCTTGTCTGTTTCAGATACGTTGTCGTCAGAGACACCTGATGCTGCACCTGCTCTTTTCTGTGCCTTTCGCCGGAATTGCTGAAGCGATGACTCTGTTCTTCTCGCCTGTAACATATCACTACAAATTAGTCTTTTACTACACAAAAACAACTGATATATCCAAACCAATAATAGATATGTGCCTTTGACAGATAATACTATTGAAAAGATTTACAAGAGTTTCTCTCCTGATCTTATAAATGATAAATCTTAGTCTGAAAGCTCACTCGTGAACTGTACTAACTGATAATCCTCATAAAAGCAGAATACTTACCACGCTAACAACTTCATCAGCTAATTCATAATACCGCCTTGTAATTTCAGTGACAGTTCGAAGCAATAACTCCTCCCTTGTTTCCTGCGTCAAGTACCGTGTAGCCTTTTCCCCCTCCGAAAAGGCCTATTAATAGACAAGGTGCAATAACCAGAGAATCCATCAATCAAGTAATTACGAACGTTTTTAAAACCGCAACCCCAAAGGGAATCAATACCTTTACATGACGCAATATGCCAACGACATATGGTGAGTGCCTAACCGGCGGTGGTTTATTAGTCAGCCTATACGTTGCTGTTATTCCCTTGACCTGCCTTAAGTCCTATAAAATAAATGAAAGCATTTACCATGTATGCTAATTGGAGAATGACATTAACCTATTCAGCTATAAATCAAATTCTAGTCAACAACGTTCTTGCAGATGATCAGATCGTTAAAACCCTCGAACAAATCTTCAAGCGCGTAACTTAGACAATGGACCTAGTGTTTCTTAGGGCTTTACCTCAACAGATTTATCAACAATGATTTCGATAATTGTGTTGGTAAGTAGAGGTAGGACTTCCTTTAACTTTTCTCCACCCTGTAACATGCTCATCCTCACCACATCACGAACTTCAGTGGAGCATGAAGATATATAGTGTGATATATGTTCAAGGTAATCCCCACAAACGTATGAGACTAGATAATTTATATCATGTATAACCTGCAAGGAAGGAGATGTATAAATATTCCACATCAGTTTGTATCAGTCTTATTCTATAATCAAGGTTACAAAACATGGATGCAGCTTTAGAGCTGTCCCACATTACTCAACTTTAGCTGAGATAAAATCCAAGACAAAAAGTGACTTACATATACAAAATCTTCCGCAGAGGCTGAAACTGCCCAGTCACATCCAGGACTCGGGCTGGCATTACCCTTTCTAGTATGCAGCGCAGATGATACCCAAATGCAATACCTACACGTTATTAACACATTGTTAAGTTGAGAACTGAGAACAAAAAAAACTGATAAGCGTAGATATTTTTATAATCAAATTTCACAAACCTCGAAAGAAGCTGCAAGGTCAATCGAAGAAATTTATCAGCAGCAGAGAACACGAGAACATCTTCTTTCCAACATGAACGCAAGCTTTCCAAAAGAGTAGCGCTCTGTCTGAGCATTAAGTTGGGAAAACTCCGCTTATCTAAATCAGAATCCTGAATGAAAACCAGAGAAGAAGAAGTAAGAGCAGAATCCAAGGCTCCAGCTATCTCCTGAAACCTGAAATTATATATTTTCGAGTTAGAGAAGCTGAGACACCACTAATCTAACAGTAAGTCAACCGCCATCTATGATATATCTCCAATACCTCAGTGAAAAGTATACTCCCACATTCCATTGCTTCATGAATTCAATACATACTGCTTCGGTTCGAAACTTGGTGACAGCGGACCTTGACGGACAATAACCTTCATAAGAAGTACATGGTATAAAACTACTGAAAAATATTCAGATAATGCTATCAACTAATATAAAATTGTACTATTTTTTTATATAAGACGCATGAAGATTAGTTCACAATGCATCTGGAATCTGAACAGCAATGAGATCAGACTCAGATAAAGATATTGATCAGCTAATCTACCTTCAAGATATGCCAAGAAATCCAAGCTTGCCTTGTAATTTTTCAAGAACTCAGTAGGCCTTCCAGGAGAAAAGGCTCCTGGTTTAACTTTCTGGATTGCCGAAAGAACTTCTTTCAGAACTGAATTCGCCAGGAAATTGAAGACGTGCAAACCCGATTTCTCTGTTTATAAACAAGATACCAAGCAAGGAGTACACTGAGTTAGATATAAAACGATATGTCCAACTGTGATAACGAACAAGACTGCTATTACGGAGAATGGAGCAACTTACCGGTGGAAGATATTTCTAGCAGCATCTTACAGTCTTTCGCAATAAAATGCTTGATAAGTTTGTAATCGTTTTCAAGTTCATCTGAACTTCCAGTAGCATCTGCTGATGTTTCATGTGCAATTGTTTTATGTATAAATGGAGCCACAATTGTCGTACGAAAAATTTCTTCTGCATTCGTGGTGTTATCAATGGCAGCATATGCACGCAGGCAATTGTAAAGGACGCTTGTGTCGCTGTTGTTTAGCCCGTCAATGAAGCAATGACCCAGGCTAGCATCCAATAACACACTAGCGCTCTGAATCCTCTTCTCCATGTTCTCAACGAAAGGCAGGTTCTGTACTGGCATAAAAGAAGAAAGTAGTGAGCATCAGCCGTAAGACTTTCTATTGTCTTCTGAGGCTAACAAGCTTAATAGAATTTTCGCTAAACACCAGAGATTTCACAATATTTTACAAGGTAACATCTCATATATAACTACTATTTCTAATATATTTTGTCAGCAATCTTATTAAAGCCAATGATTCTCCTAGCAGCCCAGCCATTTCTCAGGATCCATATGCAGAACTAGTTTTGATACCCAGGATACTACTCTTAAATGCGGTAAACTCGAACCTCTTTCATTATTGTCCTACAAGAGATCCAACTTCTTGCTATTCTGATTATAACTTTGACACCCGAAAACGACTAGCACTAAAAAGCAAAATTTCCTACCATTAATCGTATCAAAATACGCCTATGTTTACACTTTGGACAGTAAAAGGAACACAGGTGCATTCCTAATGTAATCTAAACCTCTAATGAACAGATGATTGTAGAAACGCAAAAGAAAAAACGAAAAAGTAAATGCGTGATGGAGACCTGTGCATGAGCCATATAGAACTTGAGCCGATTCATTTCACTAGCTATTCTCTCCAAAAGCATGCTTTGGGTTTCTCTCATGGTAGTGCCATCTTGCTGAGTGGAATTTTCAACATTCACAGCGCTCCTTCCCAGGGAAACACCATCCTCCTTTTGCCAATCAGAAGGAGCACTTGGTAGAACTTTTATAAGCTTCTCAACCTAAAATCCCCAAATAAAAGACATTATATAATCTACTTAAGCATTCGGATTACATAACCAGACTCAAAACAAAGCTATGAAGAAACATCTTTGCTCAGTATAAAGGAAACTACAATGCAAAATCATGAAAGGACCACTAACAATAACGAAGAGATCACTAACACAATCATGAAGGATCACTAACAATTGATGGTTATTGCATTGAGTATAGTGAATATATCATGAATGATCACTAACACAATCATATACCTTAGATACCACATGAAAAGTATCGAGCAACAACTCCAGAACCTCCCTGGCCGCAGCAGCATCGGATCGCTGCTGCAACCCACTCCTCAGTGCGAAAAGCGCAGACTCCACAGATCCACGAAACGCAGCAATCTTCTCACGGATCCCAAGGAGCGGGGCGCGCATACGTACAACAGCCTCATCGATGTCGACGAGCTTGGTGCTCAAACTCACGAAATCAGCGTAGTCTCGATTGATGAGATCAACGAGCTCGCGGTTGAGGGAAGCGAGGTGTGATCGGAGCTCGGATCGGAGAGTGTCGAAGGGAACGAAGGTGCGGAGCTCGGAGATGTAGGACTCGGAGTCGAAGTCAGGGGAGAGGAAGAGGGAAGGCTTGAACCATAGAGGATGGGAGTCGTAAGGATCGGAGAAGAAGTCCGAGGCGGATCTCGGAGCTGACGATGGTGAAGGTAGCGGAGCGACCAGATCTGACATTTTCGATTCCGGGAAGCCTGAGTGATCTCCTGAGATGGAAGAGTTACGAGGACTGAGAGGAGGTTGCTTAGGAAGCTCAAGGGTAGTAAGGTCTTTCTATTACCAAATCGATTTAACCGGTTGTAATTTCGGGTAAGCTACAGAACCAGAGATATTTTTATTGATTACATAGTTTGAAATCAACTCTATATAACATTAAAATTTAAAAGTGACGTAGATAATTTAAATCTGTATCAATGTATTTATAAATTCAACATAATATCATCTGATTCCTATAACAGAATCATAATTTATTTTAAGAAGATTTTAATTTGAATTGTAATTTCAAACTTTAAAACTATAAAAATATAAAATAAATTCAAATCGGTCAGAGGTTATTCGTTCAATATTGTTGTTCTCTTCAATCTCCTCTAACTTTACATGTAATATTATCATGAGATCACAACTAACACAAGATGCAAAGATATGATTTAAGCATCTATGAAATACCGAAAGAAAAAAATATGAATTTGATCAATGTAATACAGAGCAAAACTGGATTTGGGTTTGCTCACAGGATGAAAGCTATTTTCTAGGTTTAATCACGTGATGAGTGTTCTTTCAACACATTGTATGTTTTCATGGAGTCTTGGTTTTAATAGAATATCGTTATAAATTCATGAGGTGATAAGGTTAGATTTTGACTCATATATTTTACACATTTATTTAAAGTGAATTATATACAATTGTATCAAAATCCATTCAAAGTATTTGAAGTCAGATGAATTATATACAATTTTATCAAATATATTTAAATCTTTAATTGAATACCAATAGAAGAAATTGTAAATACAAAAATCAAAATCAAATTGAATACCAATATTTTCTGCACCTGAAGCAGAAAGTCAAAACACAAGTTTTTTTAAGACAAAGAAACATTACATTGTCAATTTCTGGCAAGGGAAACATATTGTCGCTATCAAGTGTCAGATCGTTTATGCACAGCGTCTCAATTCCATCACAGCCAAAACGACATCGTCTCAGCACCTGAATGAATATGCAATTATTCATTCATTCTCTAAAACCGCATACCATATATATATGCATATATTCATTCACTGGGATGACATACCATACGTAAGTGATTTAAATTAGCCTTCACTTTCAGAATCTCAGCATCACGATCCATCTGTTCCTGCTGTTCAAGAGACGGTACCTTCTCTCCCAAAGTTTGTGGCGCCATCTTTTCCTGAATTAAACGAGAAAAATCGAGGAGAGTCTCATATTTATAGCTGAGATTACTAATGGGCCTAAGCTTCCTTCTTATGGGCCCATATTCATAAAGGGATAGCGCAAGATACAACAGAACTAAATCTAAACCATTTAGTTTATCTATCCCAAATCAAACCGGTTTGGTTCAATCATATAAGAGGGACATATTTGAATTTTTGAAGAGCACTTGGGGCATATGAAGTTGTCATAAAACTCTTCCACGAGACCTCTACTTCGGCGGCTGCTGCAGAAAAGAAAAATCAATATCCTCTCAATGAATTCCTGGGGTAGGTCCTATCTGGTTGAATAACTGTCTTGTTTTGTCTTTTTGAAGTTTCTGTTGTGTTATCAATATTATCCTGTTGAATCATGTGCTATCTGGTTGAATAACTGTCTTGTTTTGTCTTTTTGAAGTTTCTGTTGTGTTATCAATATTATCCTGTTGAATCATGTGCTGTTTTAGCTTATGTTTTAGGCGTTTAGCCCTATTTTCGTTTCGATTTGATTATCCTGTTGAATCACGTGCTGAGTTGATTCGATTCTTAAATCACTTCTTGTTTTGTCTTTTTTAAGTTTTCTGTTATGTTATCAATAATATTATCCTGTTGGTTACATCATGTTCTGTTTTAGCCAATCGATTCTGATTTAGCCCTATTGTTGGTCATTCAGCTGACGAACAAGAGGAGGACTCGATGCCTATTGCAAAACCAGTAACTACTACAGGTAAAAATAAAAAATAAAAAAAAAGATAAACCATTTTTTAGATTAAATGCTTTGTGTCGATTTTGAATTCTTTTTTTCTTTTTTTCATTCTTTCTCTTAGCTGAGACCGTGTTGCAACCATGTTCCAGTAGCAAAAAAAATCTGAAGAGGCAGAAGATACGCAAGGAGAGCAAAGCAAATTTGAAGAAGCAGAAGGAAACTGAGGTTATATTTATGTGAAACTCTTGCATAGTTACATTGATTGTTGTAAAAAAAGTAAACTGCAAAGGTTAGATTTTTACTTGTCCTAGTTGTTTTTGTCTATTAAGAGAGAGAAGGAAGATTCTTGCTGTTATGGATGTGAAGAAGCCACCGGAAATAGTCGCGAAACCATTTTCGTTAAGGGATTTCAACATTTGCGCCCCAGGGATGAAATCAAGAATGAATTGAGCAACATTTTTGGTTCTTGTGGAACAGTCATAAGGGTTTTTGTTCCCATGCAATGTGGTACCTGTGTTCCTTTGGGGTTTGTCACTTTGTTCCTCTTTTTTTTAAAAAAATTATTTTTGTCTTCTCGTATCATATAAACTAAAGATTGTGTTGTTTCTTAATAACAGATTTGCATTCATTGACTACTCAAATGGCGAAAATGAGGCATTAAAACTAAATGGAAGTTACATGGGAGGAAGAAAGCTTGAGGTGAAGATGGCTACTGATAGTGCTGAATACTACGGGTTTGTTAACTTTGCTGGGTGTGACCTTTGTCGTGGGCCAGGCAAGCGCAAGCTCAGAGCTCGCAAGTAAGCTCCCTCCCCTTTTCCCTTCTCTCTGATCCATGAATTTGCAGTTGGTTATGCTTCTTTTTTCTCTTGATAACAATTCTATTGATATTGCAGGCCATTTGACATTGACAAGGCTTATTCCAAAATTCAAGCCAAAAAATTTCACCACTGAACCTGAGCTTGTTTTATTTTTATTATCTACTCTTGTATGATTTGACTCTGCTACGCTTTAAATCAAATTATGTAAGAAACTCGTTAGTATGGAGACTGTGGTTTTCAGAAAGTCTGTTGAAAAATGATTTGGCCTTTCCATTCTCTATAATTATATGTGATTAAGTTCCATGTTGTTTATATGCCATTTAAATCTGTATGGGAAATTTTTCTTTTCTCTCTAATCGTTTCTTTTTCCGTGCAAATCTTAGTTTTCCATAACTTCTCGGCCGCCACCATTGTTGGAGATCTTCTCCGTCCACCACATTCCATACGGCCGGACGTGGTGTAGGCTGTGTCTTGATTTACTTGTAAAATTAATGTCGTCGTGATTTATTTTCAAGAAACTGAAGATGGTTCGGGGTTTGTTTTGTTTTGGTCTTCAGTGCAGGAAGCATAAAGATCGTTACATGTAAGCTGTAATTATTCTTGCATATATATAGAAGTTTATGCAAGATCCTGAATGTAATCTACAAATAAAAGGGGCTTCGGGAAGCAGTAAATCACACTTTTTATCTTATCATATATATCCATTATTGGGCGTCGGGAAGCAGTAGAACAGGGATTCTGCGTGCACGAGAAGAGAATATATGAGTGTATTGGTGTTTACTATCAAAAGATAAAAGGAATTAGATTGACCTGAAGATCCTTCCCAGAGTATCCATCAGTCATGCTTGCAATGCGATCAAGATCAACACTTGACAAGGCTTTTTCTTTGAGTATAACCCTACTTATACTTGTTCTACTCTGCGCATCAGGTGATACCACCAGAAACCTGCACTATTCAATTTCACAACCTACAATCAATTTGACAAGGGAAGAAAATAAAAGAAACAAGAAGCCAATTTACCTACGGGAAAACTGTCTAATGACAGCCTCTTCAATGTCAAAAGGCCGACTTGCGGCTGCAAGAAACAGAACATGGTCCTTCTCCCTTTCCGCTAGAAGGCTCAAATGTACATGAAGGCTTTTTTTAATCTCCAGTGTGACCTGCTGTCCTAGCAAGCGATCAACCTACAAAGACATTAAAATATTCCATGAGTGTTATTACAAGCAAATATTCAATCATCAATTGAGTATGGGAAAAATTACCTCGTCCACAAAGATAAGGCAATGAGACTTATTTCTTGCCAATGAGAAAATGGCTTTCACATATTTGTCAGCCTCACAAACCACTGTATTAAGAAGAACACGTGGTTAAACAGAAGATTCTAGCTATAGATTAGTAAGAGTCCAGTTTTTCTACCTTAGCTGTGATGATTGACATTGAGATATTCTTGAAGTTGGCATCAGATTCCGCTGCCAGTGCTTTTGTAATCATAGTCTTTCCCGTTCCAGGAGGTACATACAACATAATACCTTTACAAGGCTGCATAGAGAAGAACAAGAGCGGACTAAGCACCACCAACGCAAAGGAGAAATGACTTTAAATGCAAATCATTTAACTAATATTATCACACTAAGGCAGAGAAGAGAACTACCTCTGTTAATTGCTCCTTGCAGAAGAGTTCAGGCAGTGCAAATGGAATTATTACCAATTCCTTCAAGATGCCTTTGACATCTTGAAGCGCACCTATGTCTTCAAATGTGAGACCAATGTCTTTGGGAGGAGTCATATTGACTGAAAGCTGATTCATAAACTCCTTTTCTGATGCAATGTCCTAAAGCAACAAAGACAATTAAACACTTTTAACTGACTGTCAGTAAACAAATGATCTAGTGTTAACCTTGAGATACTTATTTGAGAAGGAAGACTCATTTAGATGACCTTTCAACAGTTCAATTCCATATTCAATGCTGCAAGGATCAAAAGTTTACCATAAATACTGAAACAAATATAAGAGCAGTAATGCACATGGACAAGGTGCCTATTACCTGTCAACAGACAAATTAACCGCATCTGGAACATCATCAGGATTACACGTTGAATGGTGACTAACAGCCGATCCAATGATCTTTGTTGCACCTGAAGCAGAAAGTGAAAGATAACTTTTCAGAAAAGCATTCCATTGTCAATTGGGGTCATATGCCACACTAAGGGAAACATACTCTCGCTGTCGAGTGTCAGATCCTCTGTGCACATCGTCTCAATTCCATCACATTCAAGACCACATCGTCTCAGCACCTGAATGAAGATGCAATTATGTATTCATTCTTAAACTTATGTAAAAGAGGAAATGGAATTGTGCCTTATGAAGAAAAAAAGATAACCTTGTACACCAAATGGAATTCATTCGTATAGATTTTCAATATGATATGTGAAACTTACACAGTGTCCAGACATAATATGCTGCCATACAAATTAAATCCACGAAAGACAGCTGAAACATAGCTCATACAATATATTCATAGGAAAGACATACCATGTGTAAGTGATTGATATTGGCCCTCATTTTTAGTCTTCTCAGGATCACCATTCAATTGATTATTTCAGACGGTAAGAAGATCCTCATCCTAGGATTAATTATCTCCATTAAGTCTAAGAATTCTTTGACAACCAACAGAGGAGCATATAGTAACACATAGTTACAAACATGTGGTTTGTAAATAATGACTTCATTCCCAAAGAGCTTCGTTAGACGTTTCATTGCCTCTGGGACTTCCTTGCCAAGCTTAGGCATATAGTAAAACATAGTTACAAATCATTCTAAATAATCTGAAATACATAATTTAATACACTTCTTACATTTTTAAAATTTGGGTAGTCGATTGTCTATATACATTTTCCATGAATAAATTTGATTTTTAACCTAATCGAACTGTTTTTTTTTAATTTGGTCTGATCATAGTTTGTGCACACTAAATTGGACTGGGTTATCTCACAAACATGGAGAACTGGAGACTAATCGAAAGCTATAATTGTTATGAATTTTTTTTACATAAAACACTTTTTAACTACATATGGGAAAACTGTCCAATGACAATCTTTCTTAGATCAAAAGATCGATTTTGTGGCCTATCATTTTGTCCACATACAAGACAATAAAATATTATATGAGTGTTATTGCTTTGATTACAAGCAATATTCACTCATGAATTGACAATGAAAAATTTACCTTATCCACAGATAACTAAAGGGATTTTTACAGGCCAACGGAAAAATTAGCTTTGACATACTTGTCAGTCTCACCAACCCACTGAATATTCAAAAAAAGACAAGATTCTACAAGAGAATTCAACTATAGATCATTAAATTCTAGTGTTTCAGGTATTATGATACCTTAAGTGTGATGCTTGACATTGAGAAGTTGACGAAGTTAAGCACCATCTTCCATTGCCACTGCTTTTGGAAGCATGGTCTTCATGTTCATGAGGGCCATATAAGAGAATTCCTTTACAAGGCTGCATAGAGAATAATCCGGACTGATTAGGATTTAGGAAGCCACCAATGCACATGTTAAAACATGATTATTTTATATTAAATATATTTATGAGGAAAGAAAATTATCAATCACTACTCCGTGTACATGTATACAAGCACACTCGAATACAAAAGCGAGTCCTGATGAATTCAACCTAGTAAAAAATAATATGGAATATCATTTTGAAACCTAAGACTGAGGAAGAAAACCACATGTGTGAGTTCATGGAGTTGGAAGGGAACAATTACCAATTCCTTTAAAGTGTCTTTTAACCGTTTCAAGTACAACAATGTCATCAAATGTAAACCAATGCCATTGGGCGGAACGATATCACTTGAAAAAATCTTAAACTCCTTTTTAATCGCAAAGTCCTGAAAGCAAAGCAGCATAGAAGATTAAAACATGTTTTCCCCATCTACATACAAGATATGCTCACTACGAGTTGAATCAAATGAAAGAAATTGGAGAAGAGACAGGTCCAGTCGCTCTCATCGTTCGTGAACTCTACTCTACTCTCTTTTGCGGGTTTCTCAAGAAAGAAATAAGAGAAAAAATAAGAGACATCTATAGCTATGGTTCGCGCCTTATCCTTCCTGCTAATACTAATGGGCTTAATTACATTCAACTTACTTAGGCCCATGTTAAGGTCGAGCCTGTCCACGTGTCACATCAGAACCTAAACTAAGTAATTAAAAGATCCGACCAAGGTCGGTCTTCGAACTCAGTACCTCTTCGATACAGCTTCCTTCTTCCGAGTATGGCGCCGCATGATCTTCGCCGTCCATTCAAGCGACGACCTATCTCCGATCAACAGAAACGCCGAGAGCTTTCACTTCTCCGTCAGTCTCAGCACCGCTCCGACGCCCAGCAGCGAGCACGGAACCTCGCCTCTTCCGTCATCTCCCTCCAATCATCATCCTCCCCCGATGTCGACCCGGAAACACTATCCGAACCCATGCCCGACGTCGACACCACGGGCCACGAATCGGAAGCGAGTAGCTTTAGCATTCGCCAAGCTTCGAGTCTGAGAGGACCCGAGGCTCGAAAGTGGTTCGCGAGTCAGCTAATGTTACCTGAGTGGATGATCGACGTTCCTGAGAATCTAAGCAGAGATTGGTACACACTTACCCTCTTGATCGATTTGTTTTTTTTTTCATTACAAAGTTCGTAACTTTTTTTTTTAAAGGTATGTGTTAGCGAGACCAGCTGGGAAGAGATGTTTTGTAGTGTCAGCAGATGGGACTACTGTTAGTAGGTTACGTAATGGTTCCGTCTTGCATCACTTTCCTTCTGCGTTGCCTGGTGGTGCTAGGAAGAAAGGTGTTTCAGGTCCAGCACAATCGTATTCCATACTTGATTGTATATTTCACGAGGTTAAAAAGATTCTTCCTTTATTGGTTTATGATTATCTTCGTTCATGATCATATACTAAGTGGTTTTGGTACTTTTTTTTAATGTAGTTGGATCAGACGTATTACGTGATTGATATGGTTTGTTGGAGGGGTTACTCGCTTTACGAATGTACAGCAGAGTTCAGGTTCTTTTGGTTGCAGTCAAAGCTTGATGAGACTGGTGCTTGTGATCCGCCTTCTTTTTACCATAAGTTCAGGTTCAGTGTTGTTCCTTTTTATAACTGCGACCAAAGCGGACTTCACTCGGCTTATGCAGGATCATTACCTTATGTCAAGGATGGGTTGTTGTTCTATAACAAGTAAGTGCATCGTTTCATCTCTCTTACTTGTAGGATGCCATTTAGTTTGCTTCAGTAAACCAAAATATTATGATGCCTTCACTTGTAGATAAAATGTGTCTTTGACAACGTACTCAGTGTTGGTCTAGGGATCTTCTTTGACAAAGTGTATGTTTCACGATGATGTATATAAATCCTATTTTCTATGCCATTTGTTTCTGGCCAATCGTTATGCGGCAACATCTACTTAATTTCATATAATTCTCGCAGGCATGCACATTATCATACTGGAAATACTCCTCTGGTGTTGATATGGAAGGATGAGAGGTGTAGTCAGTATGTCATTGATACAGACAACAATGGGCAAGTTCTAAACCAACAACATGTAAGAGGACTTGACATACACATAGAGCTCATGTTTTTTTTCATAAAAAAAAAAAATTAGTGTCATACTCCCATTGATAAGTCTTAACGTATAATCTCTCTGCATCTTGTAAGTGCAGATCGTCTTGGAGTTGCAAGATGATGGGAAAATTGTAACATCAGATGAACCACCCGTCGTAGTTAATTGCTTGAATGCAGATTTTATAAAACAGGTATGTTCCAAGATATAATAAGAGTGCATCATTATCCTGATTAGCCTTTTTGAACTAGCTTGATAAATACGCATTTGGGAGAACTGTAAGATACAGAGTAATCTTCTTGTTGTACTACTAGGAGACCGATGGAGTCTATGAAGTATACTAGTTAGTGATGCTGTTTAGTTTAAGGTTGTTTTCTCACTGTGTGCTTCTTGCCATGTTGGATTTTACAGTCAGGACTGTCTCCGGGAAGCCTTGTTCGATTTGCCATAGGCGATGGAGGGTTGAATTGTGTGGATGGTAAATTTGAGAAGGCAGATTTACAATATATCAGTGTGTCAAATCGAGCTCGAGCATTTGCTGATAGCTATTCCAAGGTTGGCACTCTCTCTTACTTTGCATATTGCATTCGAAATTTTGTGGAAATCATATTTTTATGAATTGACTCGAGCATTTTATGATCCATTTTGCAGATCATGTTTCAATATATGGCCCGACATTCTCCTCTGAAAGTTGAAGATCTTGCGTCAATGATTTCACATGAGAACCAACAAGACAAGTCTCCTGAAGTAGAGATGTCCGATTGAAGAGAGGAGAGATTTTTGGTCACAGTGTTGTGTTTGTGCAAACCAGAGAGTAGCATATTTTTTAAATGACTTTTAGCTATCTTTTGGCTTCTCACACGCTATGAAAATGAAAACAAAAATCCACTACTTTGTATTGGCGACAGACAAAAGATCTCTGCCAATTGAAGAATATGTTTGCGAGAAAACAGATAAACATTCTATGTTGGTTGCTGTTTTTAATTTTTCTTCGAGAAGTTCATCACGCTGTTGGTTGCTGTTTTTAATGTATACATTTATTGTGATTGCAGCAAAGAGAGAAGAGTGGTGAGTAATGGTTGTGCCTGACATTCAAAACGGAATGCGATCCTGATACTCCTTTGAAGTAGTGTATGGAAATGGACACAATTTTGTTTCTGAACTGGAATCTTAAAGGGTATAAGTTTCACTAAGCTTATCGAGTAACAAAAATATATCCAGAGAAGCCTTTCTGCTACCATCTTATCTTCCTATCATGAATCTCATCCCCACCAAGATATACACAAGTCATTTAAAATTAGTGACTGAACATGATCCGATTATACAAACCCAAAAGGCCACCACTGGATTTAATCATAAACGAAATTCAGAATTCATCTTTCTAGATCCATCTTCTCTTTAGAGTTCGTTTCATTGTTGAAGCCTTCTCATGTTCGGCGACTCTAATGAGATGCTCACAAACATCAATAACAATTATGCGAGCCTTGAATCTGACTAAGAAGACTTACTATGGTAAAATAGCAATAAAAAAAAATCAACACTTCTAAATTTTTAAAACAAGTTTATAGCTATCAACCAAATTTAGCTGAACAACAATATCAACTAATTGTAATGAAAACAAATAAAATTATACATGGGTAGTAATTTATATAAAAAAATTATGATGAATGGGGCGGTTATAGCTAAAGTTGTCAAGATTCATCATATACCATAAGAAAATGAAAAGAAAAGAAAAGGAGGATTTGCGAGAAAGACTCCAAAAGTAAGATAGACATCTCATATTTTATAGCACAAGAATTAGATATTGAAAATCGATGATGACAACAAACATATTCGTAATGAAAGATTTTTACAAATACAAAATTCTTAATAGCTTCCCATGCATATATCTTCACTCAACATAACTACCCAAAACAAAATTAATATAAGTTGGTCCAATACCTTAAATTTCTAAAGGTGGTAATCATCTATTTCTATTGATTTCCATGCGATCATGCGCATAAATGCATTAACACCAATACCCAGCTGCACAACCTCTGTACCTATATCAAAACATAAACCTTTGATTGTAGCTCAGAACACCTGCAAGACTCTATGAATGTTAGTGGTTTCACTGGCAATGAAAAAATAGCTTTGACATAATTCTAAACGCTATAAATCAGTGGAGTTCAGTTTTTTCAAGTATACCTTATTGATGCTTGACATTGAGATGTGAATGAAGTTAGCACCAGCTTCCATTGTCACTGCCTTTGCAAGCATAATCTTTCCCATTCCAGATGGTCCATATAAGAGAATTCCCTTACGGACATGCATAGAGAATAAAACTCGACTTATTAGGATTTAGGAAGCCACCAATACGCATGTCAAAACATGATTACTTTATATAAGAAAGTTATCATTTAGCATAACTTCATTCACTAGTCCACAAGAATCATGTACATGTATACAAGCACACTCAAATACAATGTGAGCCTGATAAATTCAAGGCATGACCTAGTAAAAAAAGAATCAATTTGAAACTTAAGGCAAAGAAAACAATTACAAATTCCTTCAAAGTGTCTTTAATCTTCTGAAGCGTACCGATGATTTCATCAAATGTAACACCAATGTCACTTGAAAGAATCCTCATAAACTCTTCTTAATAGCAATATCCTGAAAGCAGCATACAAAATTAAAACACTGATTAATTGACTGTGTCAGTAAACAAATAATTCAATTTGATGTGCTAACCTTTTCAAAGGCAGACACATTTAGACGACCATTTAAAAGTCCAATTCCAAAATTTATGCTGTTGGATCCAAAGTTTGTAGTCAAATATACTCTGAAACAAATATAAGATGCACGAAGACAAGGTAACAATTGCCTATCAAGAGACAAATTAATCTTAGCAGCAAAAGGATTACATGTATTTTTAGACCCAAAAGAAAACATTGCGGGTCTAATTGGTAGCCATCTTAGGAAGATAAAGAATGAATAAGAAAAAATCTATATGAATAAAATTATAAGAATGACAAGAAAGGATTATTCCTTATCATATTTAGTAAAAAACAAATTCTATATTCCTCCACATGAGAACCAACAAGATAAGTCATCTGAAGTGGAGAAGAAAGGAGAGATTTTTGGTCACAGTGTTGTGTTTGTGCCAGCGAACGAGAGAGTAGCATATTTTTGTGGATTTTTCAGCTATCTGTTGGCTTCTTCTAATACGTAGCCTAAGCAGCCCTGGGACAGGAAACAGAGACGGGAAATGGCAAATTTAAAAATTTAAAATACGGATACGGCATAGAAACGGCACCTAAAATATAAGAAAATATAAAAATATCTGTAAGTTAAAATACTAAAATCTAAAATGATACTTATACTGTCGATGCTTATGATTAGAGATACTTTGTTCCATGAAAATGATAAAAACAAAAGTCCATTACTTATACTGTCGACATATATAAATCTCTGCAATTGAAGAATGTTTAAGTAAAAAAAAATATTCATGAAGTTGGAATGATATTTGTACAAACCTCTGATAGCTATTCAACATTGAATGCCTTACTTAAAAGTTATGTTTACCTACACACTGTTATGAGACGAGAGATAGGGAGCAACAATATTGCTCCTGAACTAAATGTACAAGATTTTCCTAATATCTGATCAGGGCTGTTTCTGGTGAGCAGAACCTAGATGCATTTGATCGACCCTTGATCCGAAACTTCCAGAAGTTTCCTTTAGCTGAAACCTGATTCTCTTGGCACAAGAACTCCCAGGAGAGCCACTTCTCAACAGTCCTTTGCACATCATGCACTAAAACATATGTCGTTGAGTTACTGCTTCCTTTTCTTGCTAACACAGCTGCAGTATATATAGTCCCCATCCTACCTGGCGCCTCTAAGTCATCCCCGCGTGGTCCATCAACAACTATCACATCCCATCTGGTATTGTATACTTCCTGTGGCAAATCCTTCAGTTTCAGTTTGCAGTCTGATGAGCCTTGATGTATACTATACATATTTGGTGCGCATGCGGGGTTAGCTCGGGCATGTCGGAACAGGTTGTAAACGTTCTTGACTTCCATCTGATGGTACTTGACGCTGTAGATTCTTGTGTTGTTGGGATTTACTTCTGCTTTTGTCTTTGTGTTGTCATCTTCTAGAATGACGGTAATGCCTCTGGTGTTGATTGAAGATAACGTGAGGTACTGAGGTGCAAACCCGAAAACAAGGACGTTGCAAGGTGATCTACTAGTAATGCTATCTGATAAGAGCTTGAGTTCCTTTTCGGTTAGAGCGCTCTGGCTCGCATTAGCACTGATCTGCTGACTGAATGAGGACCGAAATGTGGTGGAAGAGAGGGAACTTGAAGCAGAGGATGAAGACTTTAACGAGATCCGGAGGAGGCGAAGAACAGAGAGGCTTGAAAGAACGAAGATAAGAAGAGGTATGAGTTTACGCACTGTAAATTTTGGCATCGTGATCTTTGATTCTCTCTGGTGTTTAGGAGTATCAGGGGAGGAAGGAGGTGAGAATCTGAGTAGAGGGTTGAGAACAGGGAGTGAAGATTGATGAAGTTGTGGAGGCATTATAACTATTCTCTCCCCTTTCTTTCAATATCATCAGGTTCTCATATGAGTTTTGTGAGTGGTATTTCATGTTTTTGGTTTTAAATGATATCATCTGCTGTGTATTTGTGTCGTCTTCGAGTGAATAAGAAGGAAAGGTCGTATTGCTTCCATTCCAAGATTCGTTTTGTTGTTTGTTCGTGTTGGCAAGTCATTTGCTTGGTAGTTAGGGTTTACCAAACATCACTATTAGAGTTTTAGTATTTGTCATGTCAATGGAGTGTCAAATGTATTAGTGAAAAAGAGATCTAAACGTGTATCGATGTGATTGCGATAGGATGAAAAAGATTGGTGAATAGGTTGTTTCCAAGAAACTCTTGAAAGAGGTGAATCAGAGGCCAAAAGTCTTGACAATGTAAATAGTTAAGGGTAGTGAGTACTTCCAGTGAGTCTTTGCCGTAATCTAATGAATTAAGATCAAGACAAGAGTTCTGGAGATGAAGTATGTGTATTCAGTGCTCTTCAATAGTTCATTTTCCCCTGTAGCTTTCAGTTACTGTTAGTTCATTTTCATCTACCGCTTACTTGTACGTTTGGTTGTAACTATGTGAAATTAACTTGATTAATTCATTTAGTTATTTTTTTTTTTCTAAATTTGTGAGTTTTGTCACCATAACTAAAGGTTCACCACAATTCCCAAATTTCTAACGGTAAAGAGAAATAAACAGTGACATTTATAAAATAGAATGCAATTAACAAATGTTTCCTCTTTCTGAGCATCTGAACACCAAAAAAAAAAAGCTGTAAAGTTTTTTCTTAAAACAAGTAAGAAAGCTGTTACTACCCTTCTCTTCTCTCTCTTCGCTGGGTATCTGCAAACATGCCAAACCAAACATTTAAAAGAGTTTTATCTCAAATTACAAGGACAAACTTAAATCCACTTTCACTTTGGCACTAATTCAGCATTCATATACCAAAACAAGTGATAGATATCATATATCTTCAATTTCCGTATAGTTACTTAACATGCTAATCCAATGCTCATAATCGAATCACAAAATCTATTCTTTTGACAACCGAATTTAGAAGACTATCAGCAATACTTGAAGGCAAAAAAAAACACGAATGTATAAACTAGTGCATAAAAGCCAACTTTAATTCAATGAGAATTCCAGGATACGCATAAAAACAATCATATTAGATGTGCGAATCTAGAAAGAACAGAACACTCCAAAGAAATATAGCTTTCTACTCTCTACCAACCAGCTTTAGGTACTTGTAAATACTATATGGTATCAAAGGTTGCTCAAAGGAAGAAACAAGCTTAATGCATGGATGGGGGTTCGAAGGACGTTGTAAGAAAGCTTCGAGCAGAGCAGAGGAAGCAGCTTAGCCAATTTAAAAGCATCAATTTAATTA
The DNA here is from genome assembly GCA_016432835.1 of Brassica nigra. Taxonomy (NCBI): domain Eukaryota; kingdom Viridiplantae; phylum Streptophyta; class Magnoliopsida; order Brassicales; family Brassicaceae; genus Brassica; species Brassica nigra. Next base: position 3,824,769 of record CM028247.1, on the reverse strand, counting down.
ATCCTTAAAAAAGACTTAAATTGGTAGAAGAAGATTTACCTTAGGTGGCACCGACGATGATGTTGTTGATGGGGATAAAAATGAGCTTCACAAAGAATCCCACGAATCCCATTACCACAAACCCGATCGCTGTACGGACCGCCACTTTCGTGAATTCTACAAAACCAAACCAAACACACAGATTCAGACATATAACACCGGATCTTGTCCGTTCAACATTCAGATCTTCGCATCCGCAGATAAATCCAGCAGATCAGACGATGAAAACATACAGATCTCTCTCATGCATTCATAACTATCTAAAAAGACACGAATTACAAGGAAGACAGAAGTAAATGTAAATAGTACCTTTGCGATCTGGTTTGTGACAACGCTTAACGAGACGAATGCTGTCCTTTGCAAAGTCTCTGAGAGGATCGACGACGGAATCGATGGCGTCCATGGCCTTGATGACTTTTTTTTTTTTAATTTGTCTTTCCTTTGTTTGGTTTGGCACGAAGAGGAAAAAAAAATTGTTGAAAATTATTGGAGAATATATAGAGAGGCTCAAGTCAAGAGAGAGAGGGAACGAGAGAAAATAGCGTCACATGGATATCTATGAGCCAATCACAGAACGAGCTCCGACGAAAGTATGCCATGTCAGCAACGTATTTAGGCCCAAGCCCACTAACAGAATTGTGCCTTCTAGTTATACAGAAAATCACAGGCTCCGTTAATGTTTTCATATGGGGAGGAAAGAAGAATAGGTTAGAATGTTTCCTTTCAACAATACTTAGGGGAATGCTAATCTCTTATTCAATTGTTTTATTTATTTTGAATTTGATGGCCTTCTTTTTCTATGCTATATATTGAAATTTTAACACACAATCTAGCAATTTAGAGGCATGTTCAATACTCATAGCTTTCTTTGATTCTCAAAAGAACAAAACAAAGCTCATAATGTCTGAGTAGCCAGCCATTTGTAAAAAAAGATGTATAAAACGTATCTAATTGTTATTAAGGGAACGAATGAAAGAAGATTTACACCATGGATTCATATCTTTTTTTTTTTTAAAGCTCATGGATTCATATCTTGGACACACACATCGTCTAATGATTATTTTTAACTGTTTTCATCAAAGGATTGTAAAGGAAATGTTCAGTTATGATTTCCTTGCTTGTTCAAATTCTTTTTTCAGTTACAGATTGTTTTGAATTATCAATTTCAAATTTCGAATTGTATAATTCAATTTCAGAGTCAAATTTTAACCAATTTTTTCAAAAAGAACAAGTAAATGGTAATTAGTGAGATCTCTCGCAAGATTTTCGCTCTTTTATAAACAAAGTAATGTGTTTGTTCTACTCTTAATTGTATAGTCAAGTATTATTTTCCCATTGAAAAACGAAAAAATGGAAGAAAGAGAGGAAAATCCACACGAGCGATTGAAGCAGAAGCTGAGTGAGCTTGAGGAAGTATGGACCGCCATGAAAACAGGCAAAAGCTCATCTGCAGTTTCGTGTATCACCGTGGAAGAAGCTCTTGAGTTGGTGGAAAACTCTCCAAGGAAGCTGATGATCTCTCTCCAACACGATCAGGCTTGTCCAGAGGCAGAGATGAGATCACCCTATAGGAGAAAACTCTTTCACGACTCCGATGTTGATGATGATGATGATGGTGAGACCAGAACGACAACGTTCTCTCATACCACGTGTTGGTCTTCTAATGTGATGAGAGCTGGAGATGATAATAAGATCAACAAGAAGCATGAGAAAAAGAACAGAGGAAGTATTGTCTGTGTTAGTGTGATTGTTCTTTTGTTATGGGTTTTGGTTGTGTTGATAAACGGCTTTGATGATCAACTCTCCATGAACAGACAGATCAATACTTTGGTTCCTACCTGAATTTTGTTTCTGAGAATGAATTTGCTTTTAAACTCAATAAAACAAAAAATTTCTTAGTTTTATATTATTAATCATCGCCTTATATTCAAGAATCTCATCAAGGTTTGATTTATTTTGGCCAAAACTGTAAAACTATATACAAGAGCTGGGATATTTGATTTGACTGGAGTTTAGAAAGCTAACAAGGATCTCATTATTTTCGGACATAGTAAAGACAAAACACATCTTATGTTTACTAGTTGTGTTATAAAATGTGGTTGGGTTTATAGTTAAGCCCAACAAAAGGCCCATCTGAACCACTCACGTAACGAGAAACCCTAAATGCTCGATTGTCTTCTCTTTTCGTTAGCTCCTCCCAAGGGTTTCAATTTCTTCTCTCTCTCAGGAACAAACATTTGCTGTGGAAATTGAAAATGGTAATACTTTTTTCTTCGAGTTCATTACATTGTTCTCAAAGTTGTTCATTAGCCAATCCATTGTTAGTTCAATCTACTTAGAGCAATCCCAAAAAGTTACATTTCTCTAAATCTTATTAGCTCCATTTTGGTGAATCTACTGCGTTAATGGATTATGTTCTTCTTCTTCTTTTAGATTCGAGATATAGTTCTTACCTGTATTAGCCTGATTCCTAAGTTTCTGCACCTGTGGTTGGTAAAAAGGATATGTTTTTAAATCTGGTTTTATAGTTCCGTGTAAGATTAATTGATTGCTGCTTCTTTGGTCTATTTATTTGTTAGCTTACACATGTTATTACAATTCATGCTTGCTATAGAAGCATCAGCTAATACCTACTTGTTTATTTGTTATACTTCTCTCTTATCTTGTGGTTGTTGACCGTTTAACATGCTTCATTACAATAAGAATATGTACTTTCTTTCGTTTAGGCCCCAAAGAAAGGAGTCAAAGCGGTTACCAAGAAGAAGCCGGTATGTGATTGCGTTCTGCTCTCTTTTTCTTTTTATGAATGTGTTTGCTTTTCTCTGTATCTTTTCTTAGTAGTAAACATTTTCTTGGTTTCAGGAGAAAGTAACAAACCCACTCTTTGAGAGGCGTCCAAAACAGTTTGGGATCGGGGGAGCATTGCCACCGAAAAAAGATCTCACGAGATACATCAAATGGCCAAAGTCCATCCGTCTCCAGAGGCAGAAGCGCATTCTTAAGCAGAGGCTTAAGGTCCCACCAGCACTCAACCAGTTCACTAAGACCCTTGACAAGAACTTAGGTCTTTCCCCCTATCTCCTTCCCTTTTGTTCTTGCTCTGTTTTAATCACCCTCTTGCTGCTTTTATAACTCAATGTCTGTTATAATTGCAGCAACTTCTCTCTTGAAGATTCTCCTCAAGTATAGGCCTGAGGACAAGGCAGCCAAGAAGGAACGTCTTCTCAAGAAGGCTCAGTCTGAGGCTGAGGGAAAGCCTGTTGAATCGAAGAAGCCAATTGTCGTGAAGTATGGTCTTAACCATGTTACATACCTCATTGAGCAGGTCTCTTCCCTTTTCAGAACTAATCCAATTTTCACCCTCTAGTGATTAATCTTGTCTGCAACTTATCCGTTTTCTTGTGAGTGCAGAACAAGGCGCAACTGGTGGTGATTGCTCACGATGTGGACCCGATTGAGTTGGTTGTATGGTTGCCTGCACTGTGCAGGAAAATGGAGGTTCCTTACTGCATTATCAAGGGGAAATCAAGACTAGGAGCGGTAATGATTAATGAATGTTTACTCATTTTTATCTTAAAGAAGAAGAACATGTATTGTGATCTGTAACTCCTTTGTTGGTGGTGACGACTTGTTTGCAGATTGTCCACCAGAAAACAGCAGCTTGCTTGTGTTTGACAACAGTGAAGAACGAGGACAAGATGGAGTTCAGCAAAGTCCTTGAGGCCATTAAAGTGAGAGATGCTTGTTTGTCATCATTTTGCGACATATTTAAAAATAAATTCTTAACGGTTGCATGGTTGGATTATAGGCAAACTTCAACGACAAATATGAAGAGTACAGGAAGAAGTGGGGAGGAGGGATAATGGGATCCAAATCACAGGCCAAGACTAAGGCTAAGGAGAGAGTTCTAGCCAAGGAAGCAGCTCAGAGGATGAATTAGACTATCATCCTAGATATTCACCTGGTTTTAGAGGAATCTAATTTTATGTTTTACATGAAAGTCTTTGTTTTAGCTGTTGGTTATCTCTCTATGTCATATGTGTCTTTTTGCTTGAATATTTGGACTTTACTTTTTGAGAAGATTGATATCTAAAAGAAGAAAAGAAAGCATTTATCTGAACTCGTGAAACCGGGGGAAGAATCTTCCATAAACATTAGCTTTCCTCGTTAATTTTGAACTATCCTACGAATGACACGAATTTTTCATATTTTATATTAAGAAACAATAAATAAACAAGAAAGCTTATCAAAAACGCAATGACGGTAGCAATCACCGACCGACCTTCTGCTCTTTCAGGTCGGTCATTTCAGGTTAGAATATTGTCTCCCTTTGTTCTCTCGCCACGTGACACCTTATGAAAGAACTAAACCGATTCAAACCAGACTGGCTTACTTAGATTCTCTAAGTGAACAAATAGACCAGACCGGAGTAATACTAAACCGACCGGCATGACATGATGAGCGTTTGTGTTCTTTTTGCTTATTTAGCCGGAAACCATTTTTGTAAGAGCCAACGAAAAAGGTGTGAACCAACTGTAGCAAACCGCACATTTCTCCAAGAGACTTTTCTATAAATTAGGCTCTTCCTTAAAAAAGAGCCTTAACAATTTCACAGAGTTGTCTCTCTGTTTCTGACTCTTCCAGATTTTAGTAGCTTCTGAAAATACTTTTACAAAAATGAGCAAGTTTTGGACTTTGCTTACTGCTCTTCATACAGGCGCTGGGTATTATATTCTTCATCCAACCATTGTTTTATATAAATTTCTATCTGTATTTCTGCTATTGAAAATTATAGGCTTTTGATCTCTAATATGATTTGATATGTATTTGCAGGCCCGTGGTGATGTTAGTGTATCCACTGTAAGTTTTCCTTGATCTATTTTGTTTTGTTAAATAAGAAGAAAATAAAAAACTTTAGGTTAAAATTTATATTTGATATATATATCAGGTACGCATCGGTGGTAGCGATGGAGACCGCAACGAAAGTAGACGATGAACAGTGGTTATCCTACTGGATCATATACTCGTTCCTCACACTCACGGAGCTGATTCTTCAATCTCTTCTTGAGTGGATTCCTATTTGGTACTCTGTCAAACTTGTGTTCGTCGCTTGGTTGGTTCTCCCTCAGTTCCATGGCGCAGCTTTCATATACAACCGTTTGGTTAGAGAACAGTTCAAGAAACACGGCGTCTTCCCTCACCAACAGTCCAAGCCCACCAAGCCCAAGATCCTTAACTCCATTTTCCCCCACCGGGTAATAATCTTGATTATTATATTCAAATTCTTAATCTTGAAAAGAAAAAGAAACGTAAAAAGTAAACCATGTTTCTAGAACTCAGAATTAGATTATGCATTTATTTTTTTAAGAGAGACGTAGGCTGGCTAATTTTCCAACTTAGCGAGCACTGGCGTTATAACAAGTGTATAATTGTTTTAGTGAACTAATTGATTTTTGAATTATCTTAATTGGTTTTAAAATTTGTATATAGGAGGGACACGAGGGTCACTCTAAAGAAAAGAAGGGTGATTAGACAAAAGAAGCTTGACGAGTATTGTAATGGAGTTGGTGGTGGTCCCGTCTTGTCTAATCTTACGTTTTACTTTTGTTTATACAAAAAGAAAAAGAATGGTTTTGGGAAAGGATATGATCATATGATGATGAGTGATTGAGTTGTGTGGTCGTTTTAAATTAGATGCGACTTCTTGTTGTTGTATTGCATTAGCTTCTTGACGTAATTTCCATTTGGGAACACAAGTGTTACGCTATTGTTTGTTCAAATCGCTTTCTGAGTTTGTGAGAATAAAGAGTCACAATGTTAAACAAATTTGAGAACGGTTGATGTGTTCAGATTTCCTTACTATAGGATTCAACGCAAATATTCTTCCGAATCAATCAACCATCAATAGTGACATCATATCTGACGGAAAAAGACAGATGCATAATCACAATCCATAAGCACAACTGCACAAGCCTTTGATCATAGCCAAAAGTCATAACCCATGTTTTGCTTTTCTTGTTGCAACCCATTAGACGAAAAAGAAACCCAGAGCCAGAAGCTAATCGATATAGTAGGGCCTATAATTAAAATTTACATGAATTTCAAGATGAATCCAAAGAGATATGCCCATCTATAGTTGAGTTTGAATCCAAAAACGCAAACGCAGCTTTTGCGGTTGGTAGCGGTTGATAGCGTTTCAAAACAATCATACAGACTGCTACAAATCGCTTCAAACCGTTCCGAACCTCTTAAAATCAAAAACTGATTCCAGCTAGTGTTTGCGGTTGCGGACGGTTGCGGTTAGATACAAAAATATAAATTGTTTTTTCTAAATATTTTAAAATTAAAATTAAAATCAAAATGGAAATATTATAAATAAAATATATACACAATTTATATATTAATTTAAATTCACAAACAGTGTCATAATTTGTTTTATAAAACTTTAAACTATCTATTCATGATTAGAATTTTTGAAACTTAATATATATATACATTTATAAATATATACACATATATAAAATGAAAAAATATTCTTTAAAAGTTTTAATATAAATATTCAAAATATATTTTAAAATTATAATTTTCAACTATTTAAAAATTAAATAAATAAACATAATATTATTATTAATCATAGTATATTAATAATTATTATATTTTATCACAATAGTATGTTTTTATATTTTATAATGTTATAATATGTTTATATTGGTAATTTATTATTAAATGCTGCAATATCTCATAATCAACCAGTCATAAACATCCATAAGCGCAATTTTCAAGCGTTACGCCAGTCATATAAAGCGCAACATAACGCTTGAAACCGCAACCACCGCATCCATAAAATCCAAGAAGAGCTGCGTTTGAAGCAGTCGGGCCCTAAGTAACCATTCGGTATCATTTTTACTTAAGTTTAATCGTTTACTAGATGTTTTATCCATATATACGGACGTAATATTTTTATAAATATTTATTAGTTTAGGAGAATTATAATTTTATCACAAGTTTAATACCATTTTTAGTTTGTTAAATCCTAAACCATAATTTATTTTGAAATTTTTTAAATCATAATCACTAAACCCTAAATTCAAATATTAAAGTATTATGATTTAAAATATTTTTTTTTAAAATTATCAATTTGTGTCTTATTAATTCAGAAAATAATATAATATTATTATTTATATTTTTCTAAAATTTTAAATCAAACATTAAATTATTTATGTAGAAAAAATTTCATCAAAATATATACTCTTTTTGTGTTGAAATTTCTAAAACACTCACATATTAAAAATATTTTAGAAAATATCTTTATACAAATGTTTTTGCTTGATTAATATTTAATTATAAATTGTTTTACTAAAATTTGAAATTAAAGCTGGACATGTACATAATAGAAGTACACTTTTAAATGTGAAAGCCATGACTTTAACTATACTGAAAAAAAATCAAATGCATATGTAAATATATTTTTCAATCAAAGACACAAAGTCTATAAAATGCATGTGATGCTAATTTATAATGTTTATGCCTAACATCTGTTTTATATAATAACAATGACCTTAACAGTGTAAAGGTTGGATGACAGGTACATATAGTTTTAGAAAACAATAATTGGTTTTCATTTGTTACAATCTATTATCTAATCTGTATTTTTAATTTTACTGAATAGGTTTATCCAAGCTTTTATTATGACTATCAGCCCAGACTTTTTATCTTTTGGACAATACGTTTGATGTTGTTCTATTTCCCTTTCTAATTTCAGTGTCAAATATTACATTGAATAATTGTAGCAAAAGATATTATTGGAATGAATTTTCAAGACTGCTTAGTGTCTTAGATAATGCGAACTGTGTACCTATGAATTTAAATTTTACTGTTGTAAACATTTACATAATAAAGGTTAGTTGTGAAAATTTTGAAACGTACTTTGTATATGTTATATGTTCTATTCTTATAACATGAGTATTTTCAAATATATATACATATATATATATATATTAATTTCTTGATAATTTTGAGAATATTATCTAAGCCATGAAAGAAGTTTCCAATAGTTCAATCAATCAAATTGTATATATTTAAATTAACAAGATGCTTATATTAGAATCACTTATAAGTTTTTGCTGAATATTTTCAAATAATTTCTTTAATATATGCAAGTTATTTTCTAAATATTTGCAACTTATTTGCTAACTATTTACATGTTTTTCCTGAATATTTGCAAGTAATTTGCTAAATATGTTTCTCATTCTTCTTTACTTTATATTTAATAAAAAATTATACAACTGAACTTTGTTTTAATTTTTTTTTATATAATTATATATAAAATACATGTTGTTCAATATCTTGCTTCGGTAATATATTGGAGTGGTTGTAACTTGTAATTCATATTCAGTCAATGTAATTTTGAGGTTGCGCACGTGAGCAACTTTCCCATTTTGCTGCCTCCCGAACCCATTTGAATTTTGGTGTGTCGGCTATATACATTTCTGTTAGTGAACTCATTATTGAACCTCAGATCTCAAGAACACACAAGATAATAACTCAAAATAAGAAACTCTTCTTATTAATCTCTTGAGGAAACTATCTCAAAACCTCAAACTCTCAATTTCTCAATCTCTCAAAACTCATAAGTTATGCAATATCTTATGTATCTCCTTATATATAACTCAATATTTCCTAAATTCATTAGGAATCACAAGTAGATATTTTCCTATTCTATAACTCAATAGAATTAGGTAACTTATATCACACGTTATTTTAAACTTATCTCAACACTCATCACCCTATCGTATTGTTTTTGCATAATTAGTTTATATTTGTGTATTTTATATGGTGTAAAAGAGAGTTCGGCCAGTATTCAACAGAATCAACCCCCTGATCAAGTATTCACCTAGACATCGACTCTAAGTTTGTACAAAGCGGTCACTTCGAAGGTTGTAACCTCCAGTCGAGTTGTATGTGTTATTTTTAATAAGTAACTGAAATTACATATATTCATTTTTAGCAAGCTAAGCCAAGTATACATTATATTATCTGCATAATACATAATTACATTTACTCTTATCGACTGTACTGTCTAACACATTACCTAAAATGCTTTTTAATTAATATGAGAAATAACCAAATCGTATGCTACATACTACGATATAAAATTACCAAAATCTAAGGCTATAACTTTTACATAATTATGACTTCATTTAATTTTTTTTTTTTTGAAAAAGTGTTGTAACACATTTTAAGATTTCACCCGACCATGCGGGGGAAATTGAATTTACATTGAGACAGCATTAAGATGTTTACATTGAGACAACATTAAGATGCTTCTGTTTAATGATAAATTGAGAATCGAATGTCCACATTTATCTAGTATGAGCTATCTGTATCGACAATATCAAATTGTACAATACGTATGAGAAAAAGCCTATATTAGTGAACATACATCATGCTCATACATATCTTAATAGCTAGGTCTGAGCACAGATAGAATATTAGCATATTTTTCAGTATTTGTGATTTGCTTTGTATTTCACGGATATCTGATTTTCGATTTGATTTGCTTCGCAAAAATGCGGATATTCGGTTTTTCGGATATCTAATTTTTTTTTGATATTTGCGAATATTCACGGATATTACGTATACTTCATCCACTTTGTTCAATAGAAGTAAATCTAGAGAAATAATACCATTTTATCTTTTAGAAATATCTTTACATAAATATAAAGTAAAAAGTAATGAAACTATATGTTTTATAAATTTTTAAAATTTTCTTATAAAACAAATGTTTTTAGAAATTTGTAGTTTTATATAAAACAAATGTTCCTTTTTAATTTAATATTTTTATAAGTAACTTTTAAAATAAAATTTGATAAATTCAATCTTGAACAATAATTATATAATATTATTCATTTAAAACTCTATATTTAATTATAGATATACCTTTATTTGTATAAAAGAAGGAGCAGAATGGATCGGATATCCGTCTATAAAAATTTTAGTATTTGTGATTTGATTCGTTTTTAACGAATATTGATTTTTAATATTTACTTTGTTTTAAAAACTTACGATATCTGGATTTTTAGGATCGAATCAAAGCGAATAACAAATCGAATTAAATTTAACAAATAAAATGTGTTGCCCTATTAATAGCTTTCGGATTGTTAATGAGTCCCTTCAAAAAAATGTGTACAATTATTTTTAATTATTTTTTGTTAGGTACGATAAAGACTAAACAAGTCAAAGAAGCCGACAAGAAAAAATTAATGAAACAAGTCAAAGTAGTACACGTGGAAGGGTCAACGTAAAAACCCTTTCTTTACAGTTTCTTTTTAGTTATGTCCGCCGCTTCATAATCTGTAGTCTCTCGCTTGTTGTGGCTCTCGTCCGTCACTCTGCACCGGCGAGTAGACTCTTCTCTGTTTCTCTTCAACTCTTCAAAAAGTTTCTTGCTAAATCCCCATTCTTCTTCCTTCTCCTTTACTAATTGATGGATAACAACGAAGTGAAGCAAGAGACTATACCACCGTACTTTCCGCGAGATGACACCGTAACTCTAATCGATCTATGCAGCAGCGATGACTCCGACGTCGAGGAACATGTTGTTGAACGAAGGTACAATTCTGTAAACCCCGTCGGTGCCAAGAGAGGGCGAGATACTACTTCCTCTGCTGCATTGGACAGAAACAATGCGAAGAAGGCAACAACAACGGTGGGAGGTGAGTTAGCAGTCGTGTTGCCGAAAGGATTCGACCAATCGATTCCTCCTCCTCCGGTGAATTTGACGCATGCTTTTCCGGCGGATCCATGCAACAATGGCTTCTCGAATATGCCGTCCGGTCGAGTTGGCAGTTGCAAGCAGTTTTGGAAGGCTGGAGATTATGAAGGAGCGCCTGGTGGTAACTGGGATCTTTCTTCAGGTAGAGACAGAGCAGAAACTCTTTGAACTTCTTGTTCTCTTTAATGTGAAGACATGATGTTTTTCTCAATTGTTTGACATGGATTGTTACATGTTCCACCGTGTGTTTGTGTCTCAGGTGGCTTTGATCATGTAAGAGTCCATCCCAAGTTTCTACATTCTAATGCTACCAGTCACAAATGGGCTCTTGGAGGTTTTTTTTTCTTCTTATTAATCAACCTTGATTCAAGGGAGCTTGACTCTTAGCGAATCTGTTTTTATTTGGTCTCTCGTGCAGCTTTTGCAGAGCTTTTGGACAATGCGTTGGATGAGGTGTGTTTAGCTTTTTCTAACTAATATTACACCAGAACAGAGCGCACTCGCTTCTGCTTTGTTACTAATGGCTCCTCATTGAAATCAGGTTGCCAGTGGAGCCACTTATGTTAACGTAGACATGCTCGAAACCAAGAAAGAAGGGAACAGGATGTTATTAATCGAAGGTATACATTTGATTTTAGCCTATCTCGGAGAATCTCTTCCCTGTTTTGTTTGCTTAAAGTGCTACACTTTTGGTCCAGCGCTCGATCCTCATGTTTTGAAATGTACAGATAATGGAGGTGGGATGGATCCTGAGAAAATGCGACAATGCATGTCTCTAGGATACTCTGCCAAGAGCAAACTTGCAAACACCATTGGACAATGTAACTCTTGTTTGCCTACCCCAGTGATAGTTATTATATGTTTTGAGGAAAAATGGTTATTTCATTTTACTGTTTTATAGATGGTAATGGTTTTAAGACGAGTACAATGAGACTTGGAGCTGATGTTATTGTATTCTCACGGTGCCCTGGAAAAGATGGAAAGAGGTTAGTTTTTTTTTTATCACCAATTTGTTACCCCTTTCGGCTTATAATTTTCTGTTATTTATTTCTTCTTTCATGTTGTTTGTAGCGCTACGCAGAGCATCGGGCTCCTATCATATACATTTCTTAGGAGCACAGGAAAGGAGGACATTGTTGTACCCATGGTAAATCTTTCTTTCTTTGATTGTATGTGGCATTGTTACAGAACAATTCCATGGTCACCTACTTGGTTTATCCATTCTGAATAGTATGCTGATATGATTCTTCTGATCTCTTGTTAGCATTTATTTCAGTGGCAACACATTAGTTAGGTTCCCTTCACTCTCAGTACCTTAGTTTGTATATCAATGTGTAACATTTTTAGCGTTCCTGGTTCATCATTGGGACTTAGCTTTGTCTCTTATACATAGATCTGCCGCCATAGAAGATCTATTTTCAATTAGATGACTATTTATATCCATCTTATCTTTATATTCTCATGTGGCGTGATTTAAATGACCAGCTTGACTACGAAAAAAGAGACCATGAATGGAGTAAAATCGTCCGGTCTTCCCTTAGTGACTGGGATAAAAATGTGAAAACAATAATTCAATGGTCGCCTTTCTCTAGCGAAGAGGATCTTCTTCGTCAGGTAAATATATTTTCCTTTGTTCAGTGCAGTTTCTCAGTCACTAAATCGTACTAATGAGAATTTACATGAGCTCTTCTACCACCGAAGAACCAGTTACAATGATTGTTTTAGTACACTCTGAGCTATTTAATCTGATTTTTTTCCTTCACAGTTGATCTGGATTTGCATGTATTACTACCCCTTACTGTCTCTAACCAGGTGTTCTCACTAATGTGTTGCTTAATTTGTTGTAGTTTGGTCTAATGAAGGATTGTGGCACAAGGATAATAATATATAACCTGTGGGAAGATGACCATGGGTTGCTGGAACTTGACTTTGATGCTGATCCACATGTATGTGTTTTTATTGCTCAGTGTAATGGTATTTATCTGTTTGAGATTAGACAGAGCTTTATGCATAACAGATTGTTGTATCTTCAGGACATCCAACTTAGAGGTGTCAATCGGGATGAGAAAAACATCAAAATGGCTGCTCAGTTTCCTAATTCTAGGCACTTCCTAACTTTCAAACACTCACTTAGGGTATTACACATTCATTAGTTCCCATTATTTTCATTTGTTGTTGCAATAAATAGGAAGTATATGTATTCTACAAATTCATTTCTCACATGTTTACAACGTGTTGCCAGAGTTATGTATCAATCCTCTACCTGAGAATCCCACCTGCGTTTCGTATCCTACTACGAGGGAAAGATGTTGAGCACCACAACGTAGTGAATGATATGATGCAGACTGAGCAGATCACATATAGACCTCAGTATGGTGCCGATACTTATGTTAAGGATTCAAATGTACGTTTTGAACAACTTAACTAGATCCAGCCTTTTTATAATTCTATTTACTGGCTAGCAAGAATCCAATTTGAAGCTGGTTACTTCTTTTTTCAGATGTCTGCCGTTGTAGTTCTCGGATTCGTGAAGGACGCAAAACACCATGTTGATGTTCAAGGCTTTAATGTCTACCACAAAAATCGACTCATCAAGGTTTCCTTCTGCTTAACATGACACCAGGACTTTACTTAGACTTCATATTCTCATGTATTGCTTTTCTAACTTGTTTCATCAGCCGTTTTGGAGGATATGGAATGCTGCAGGCAGTGATGGTCGTGGGGTCATTGGTATTTCCTTGATCTGGAAGTTTTAATACTTTGTTTACTTATTTTTACCTGAAATGTAATGCAAGTTTCTTCTGCTACCAATAGGTGTTCTGGAAGCTAATTTTGTTGAGCCTGCTCATGATAAGCAAGGCTTTGAGCGTACAACAGTTCTCTCTAGGCTCGAAACGCGGCTAGTTCAAATGCAGAAGATTTATTGGTCTGATTCTTTTCTCATGTTTTCTTAAGCTTGACTTGGATGTTCCATGGCTTATGTTGTTTCAATTCCTTTTTTTGTATCAGGAGCACCAACTGTCACAAAATTGGCTATGCACCCAGGCGATACAAGCCTGGAAACGGATATAGTCACAGAGGTACAGTGTCAAAACTAGTTTGCAATGAGATTTAACTTGTAGTAAACAAACATTTAAAATGTTTATTTAATCGGATTGTAGACACATCACCAGAGAATGATCCTGAGGTATCTGCTCCATCAGGCATCAAAACTAGAGCTTCTGACAAGTTCTATTCAAGCTCATATCCGAATCATAGAGGGGACAATGGTGTGTCAGGGAAAGATAGTTCACTGGTAAACATTCCCAACCAAAATCTCAAAGCTTGTAACAGATATTTTATTTTATTTTCCTTGGTACTCTCAGTATTTGCAAGAGGAGCTGAGACGTGAGAAAGAGCGAAGCAAGGCACTTGAAGATGAGGTATGGTTCATACTCTCTGACATCTTTTTTTAACTCTCTTGTGATGGAATCCACCATGGTTGATTCAGGTTAATCTAGCAAGGGAAAAAATAGAAGAAATGAGCAAAGAGCAAGAGAATCTAGTTGAGATATTCACAGAGGAAAGAGACAGACGTGATGGAGAGGAAGAAAGTCTGAGAAGGAAGCTAGAGGTTTCGACTCCTTTACTAAACAAACCTTTCTCTATTATAACTCGTTTTGATATAAACTAAACATTTTTCATTGCAGGAGGCGTCGAACACGATCGAAGAGTTGTTGAGTAAGATCAGAAAGCTAGAGGACTCTAAAGGCTCGAGCTGGAGACGTTAGGCATTAATGAACTTGCATATATGATTTGAGGTTAGCTTATGAAAAGGGTATCTCTAATTTGATTTGTGGCTCCACCTGCATTGGGGGTTGGATGCATGTTGTAGATTAGTGTAACAGTTGTAATTGGTTTTAGTCTTTGGTTGGAGTTACTCTTAATAAATGCAAAATTCGAGTTCAGTTTCACCAAATTGTTATGAGATGTGTCAACAGACTCAACACTTGCACTCCAATTTGTTTTCTTACTTGAGCAAGCAAACAACTATAAAGAAGTGTATTTGGTTTCAAGTGAGCCAACTAGGTGTAAGAATTATCCTCCTTTGATAGATGCATAATTAAAGTCAACCTATACAACTTTCGTTTAATACATTGGTACGTAGGGACGCGAATAAGTATAGCAGATGGCTCGGTTCAGGATCTTAAGGATCAGGATAAAGCCTCTGGGGGATCGAAAAGTTCGTGGATTGGAGCGGTTAAGGGACAAAAAGTTCTAAGGAAATACGAAGTTGAAGTAACAATGAAAGACGGGATTGGATCGGTGACAGTTCCAGAGGAGATAACAAAGGATGTGCCACCGTTGTGGGATGATTTTCTAGTTGGAAAATTCCTGGATACTGCGCCGCATATTGCTAAAGTTCACGCAATTATTAGCAAGATCTGGACGCTAAATGATAAAGCACAGAAGGTAGAAGTGTTCGAGGTCGATACCACTACGATGAAGTTCAGAGTTCCAAACCAAATGGATAGAAGAAGGATTTTGAGAAGAGGTATGTGGAACTTAGCAGGAGTACCAGTGGTTGTGACGAAATGGTCGCCGGTGATTGAAAAGGAGAAGCCACCAACGCAGTCTATTCCGATGTGGGTCCACGTTAAGAATGTTCCTCTCTCGATGTTCTCGTGGCAGGGACTAAGCTTCTTAACAAGTCCAATAGGGAGTCCAGGCAGGTTACATCCAGAAACGGCACAATGCCTTAATCTTGATGTAGCTAAGATATTTGTGAATGTTGATCTTACAAAGGACTTGCCAAAGAAGATGAATTTCAACATTCAAGGAGAAAATGTTATGGTGGAGTACGCATACCCGTGGCTACCGACAAAGTGTTTGAAGTGTGATAAATGGGGGCATATGGTTAAGGCGTGTTTAAAGGAGAAAGAGGTTCAGAAAGAGCAGAAGGAAGATTTGGAGGAGGGTGAAGTAGAAATCAATAAAAAAGAAAACGAAGGTGTGGAAAAGGAGATAGAAAATGGGGAGATAGCAGTGGTTTCATTGGAGGTTTCTGATACAATAAATGCTAAGGAGAAGAGTAAAACAGGGTCTAAGACTGTAATAACACAAGAAGAAGAAGATCTTGAGAGGGTAAAAGAATGGCTTACTGTTTCACCAGGAAAGTCTAGCCGTTCTTCACCAACAAGTCAGAAGGGATTGGAATTTGGTCAGGTTTCCATATTAACTAAATCAAGATTTGCAGTTTTAACCCCAATGGAGGAGCAGGATGAATTGGTTAAGGAAGCTGAGGAACAAATTGAAGAAGAGAGTCTTGATGTAACACGAGAAGAAGAGGTGATCCATCGGAAGATGTTGCCTCGAGAGTCTAAGGTAAATCATCGATACCTAAAAGACAAAGCGGGTCAGAAAGCTCAGGAGATGGATCCTGGTCTTCTGAATAAAAAGAAACCTCGTCGCCAATAATATGTCTGGTTTTTACTGGAATATTAGAGGTTTTAATAAATTTTCTAAACATTTGGTTGTGCAAGATTGGGTGAGGAAGAGTGGGTTTCAGTATGGGTGTTTGATAGAGACAAGGGTGAAGGAAAATAAAGCGAAAAGTATTTTGGAGAAAGTTTTTCCAGGCTGGTCTTACATCACAAACTATGATCATCACCGATTAGGGAGGTTATGGTTTGTTTGGAGTCCAAGAGTGAGGGTTACTCCTTGTTTTCAGAGCTCGCAGCTAATTACTTGTTCAGTTCTGTTGGATGGTTTGGAGGAGGAGTTTTTTTGCTCGTTTGTTTACGGTTTCAACTTGGCGGAAGAAAGAAAGGAACTTTGGAGGGATCTCAAAGACCACCAGGATTCTCCTATCTTGAGGAAATCACCATGGATTGTTCAAGGGGATTTCAATGAGATTCTCAGTGGGATAGAGCATTCTGTTGTGGATTCTCCCCCGGATTCATCGGGTATGAGAGAGTTCCAAGATACTGTTCAGTACTGCTCCTTGATGGATATGTCGTATCAGGGACCACGGTTTACTTGGTGTAATAAAAGGGACAATGGAGTTATCTGCAAAAAACTTGACCGCACGCTGATTAATGAAGTTTGGTTAAGAAGGATGCCTCAATCTTACTGTGTATTCGAAGCAGGAGGGTGTTCGGATCACCAAAGATGCAGGGTTGTAATTAAAGCAGAGATAATGAAGCCGCGCAAACCTTTCAAGTTTGTTAACGCCTTAGTAGATATGCCTGAGTTTATCCCGGGCGATAACCAGTTTCTGGTCAGATACAGAAGTGCTGTTCAACTCTACTTCTGCTTTGTTCAGGCTTTCAAAGAAGTTAAAAGCTCTAAAACCAGTTCTGAAGCAGCTAAGTAAAGAAAAAGTGGGGGAGATAGTGAAAAAAACAAAAGAGGCCTATATCAGCCTCTGTGAAGCTCAAACAAAAACGTTAGAGGATCCTATTCAAGCTAATATTGAGACAGAATCGATAGCGTATCGACGATGGATTTTTCTCTCCACACTGGAAGAAAAAGTTCTAAGTCAAAGGGCGAAAATACATTGGTTGGAAACTGGTGATGGTAACAACAAAAGTTTTCACAGAGCGGCTAAAGTCAGGGAAGTCAGAAATTCTATTAGAGAGATTAAAAGGTCGGATGGTTCTATAGCAGAAACTCAAGAAGACATTAAGCAAGAAGCTGTGGATCATTTTTATAAATTTCTCACACATGTTCCAGCAGAGTATACTGGTATAAGCACTGAGGAGTTGAAGTCTCTGCTTAATTTCGAGTGTTCTGAAGTGGATAGAAGTAAGCTAATGAGGGATGTAACTACCGAGGAGGTGAGAAAAGTCCTGTTCTCAATGCCTGCTGATAAATCGCCTGGTCCTGACGGGTTTACGAGCGAGTTCTTTAAAGCTTCATGGGCAGTAACAGGAGGAGACTTTGTTACTGCAGTCAAGTCTTTCTTTGATAAGGGTTTTCTCCCTAAAGGCGTGAACTCCACTATTTTAGCGCTTATACCAAAGAAGAACGATGCCAGCTTCATGAAAGACTACCGACCTATTTCATGTTGCAACGTGATTTACAAGGTAATTTCTAAGCTCTTAGCGAATAGAATGAAAGGGCTTCTCCCTCTATTCATATCCCTGAATCAGTCGGCGTTTGTCAAGGATAGACTTATCATGGAGAATGTCTTGCTAGCTTCGGAACTAGTTAAGAGCTACCATAAAGATTCCGTGTCTGAAAGATGTGCTATTAAGATTGATATTTCGAAGGCTTTCGACTCGGTTCAGTGGTCCTTCTTACTATCAGTTCTTGCTGCATTAAATTTTCCAGAAAAATTTATTATCTGGATAAAGAAGTGCATCGAGCTGGCTTCTTTCTCAGTTCAGGTCAACGGTGAACTAGCTGGTTATTTCAATAGCAAGAGAGGTCTTCGACAAGGCTGTGCTCTATCTCCTTACTTGTTTGTTATAAGCATGCAAGTTCTATCAAAACTCTTGGATAAAGCAGCAGTGGAGGGAAAAATGGGTTACCACCCATACTGCAAGGAACTGAGTCTTACACACATCAGTTTTGCAGATGATGTACTGGTTTTCTCGGATGGGAAGAAGGACTCTGTGAAGGGAATTCTGGATGTGTTCAAAAATTTTGCAACAATATCGGGGCTTAATATTAGCCTTGAGAAATCCACTCTGTATCTGGCCGGTGTGAAAACAGAAGAATGCGATGCCATCTTGGAACAGTTTCCTCTCGATAAAGGATCCTTACCAGTACGGTATCTCGGTCTCCCTCTCCTTACAAAGAGGATGAATGTTCATGACTACAGTCCCCTTATCTCAAGAATTCGAGCTCGGATCTCCTCCTGGACAGCAAGGCATCTTTCTTTTGCTGGTAGACTCCAATTAATTGGCTCTGTGCTTTATAGCATCATCAATTTTTGGATGTCTGCTTACAGGTTACCAAACCAGTGTATTCAAGAGATAAATAGCATATGCGCAGCGTTTCTTTGGTCAGGACCGGTCCTTTCATCTCAGAAAGCAAAGGTTGCTTGGATTGATGTTTGTAAGCCGAAAGATGAAGGAGGTCTAGGTATCAAGAACCTAACAGAAGCGAATAGAGTAGCTTGTTTAAAGCTAATTTGGCGTATTTTGACAACAAGATCCTCACTGTGGGTTCAATGGATTTGGAAGTATCTCATCAGGAAGGGTTCTTTTTGGAGTGTTAAAGAGAAAAGTAGCCTTGGCTCATGGATGTGGAAGAAGCTGCTCAAATTGCGACCATTAGCCATTCAACTTACAAAAAAGGTGGTAAATAGTGGTTCAACTACATCTTTTTGGTATGAGAAGTGGTCACCTTTGGGTCAACTAATTGTACTAGCAGGAGAGAGAGGCTGTATGGATCTTGGCATTCCAATAAATTCCACGGTAGAAAGTGCTATCCGGATCTACAGAGCTAGAAGACATCGGGTTAATGTGCTACAGCTTATAGATCAAGAGATTATGGGTCTCAGGAATCGAGGTCTCAATCAGTTAGAAGATATTTGTCTTTGGAAGAGGGCAAATGGAGACTTCAAAGAGGGTTTCGTCACCTCGCACACTTGGGATCTCACAAGAAGCCATTCTCCAAAGGTGTTGTGGATGAAGGGAATTTGGTTTGCAGAGGCAACTCCAAGATTCTCTTTCTTAACTTGGCTGGCTATTCATAATAGGCTAGCAACAGGAGATAGGGTGCTCAGATGGAATCCTCTTGCTGCCTCCACTTGTTGGTTGTGTAAATCAGAAACTGAAACCAGGGATCACCTCTTTTTCGAATGCTCTTATTCTAAGGAAGTCTGGAATGGAACCGTTAGAAATCTGGCGGGGAATGGAGATATGTATCAATGGTCCAGTGTGATTCGGGTTGTGGTGAAAGGTTTACATGAACGAAGCTTAACTTTCCTGATGAGATATTGTTTTCAAGCTGTGGCTTATGAACTATGGTATGAGAGGAACACAAGAAGAGTGGGAAAAGCGTCTAGACCGGCTACTTGTCTGATTGCAAAGTTGGATAAACTAGTCCGGAACAGAATCACTTCCTTGAGAAGAAAAGAAAGAAGCAAGCATGAGAAGACTATGGAGATTTGGTTTGGCAGAAATTGATGGAGATTTCTGTTTCTTTTTTATTTCCGAAAGCTTGTAATTAGGCTGCAGAAACATTTCTGTACAAAGGTTTTTTTTGATTTGAATAAAATTTAAAATTCTTTCAAAAAAAAAAAAAAGATGATGAGTACTTGAAACGAATCTAATCAGTTTGTGCACAATCAAGGCTTGCATATCTGAGGTTATGATACTCCACAGCTTGCTTGAAGGGAAGTTTTACTTTTACTTTTACCTTTCTTTTTGTCTTTTGTTCTGTACCTGAAGAATTGATATGGTTCTGTATGAATACATGTCTTGCTCCCTTCACAAAATGGTGCATGTGCATATAACCGCCTCGGGGGCTTTATCGACCTTCTTCTCTGTTCAATCCGATTATTCAACTGT
Organism: Brassica nigra; assembly: GCA_016432835.1. NCBI lineage: Eukaryota > Viridiplantae > Streptophyta > Magnoliopsida > Brassicales > Brassicaceae > Brassica > Brassica nigra. Next base: position 3,804,453 of record CM028247.1, on the reverse strand, counting down.
TAATAGTTAGCATTCTTCAACATTTCTTATAAATCAGAGAGAGACTCACAGTTTCAGTCATCTGATCAAGTTTTCTTTTGTGAATCATGGATACACAAATGTCTATGGTTGGTAGCCATTTCGAGCCACTTTATAGAAGGTTTGAATAAAGAAACATCATACTAGTTGCTAATCCATTATCCATGCAATTCTTTTCCTCACGACATACCCTTGTTAATTTTGCATACTGAACAAAAATGACAAAACCAGAAACGTAGGGGATGAATTCTAGAGCAGCCTCTACTCTTCCAACGTCAAACAGATCAAGTATACTCTCAAACACCACTACACACCTGATGCATTTACTATTTATACTGACCCTAGTCACAGACTAACTTGCTGATATATCTCACTACCGCGTGAGTGGACGGAAAACTTGTGATCAGCCTTATTATGTGTATAACTAGGAGGCAGATGATATTATAAGAAGTAAAACCAAGCCAAACATGTGAAACACAAGATAAAGAACACATAGATGTCCATGAAAAGTAACCTTTTTTTTACTGATGCGCAAAGAGACAGAAAAGAAAACGAAAGAGTATTTGTACCTGTTTTAGATTTGGAAAGAGAAGGGTGTACAACAACATGCATGACAGTGGCACCACCTGCAATCTCTCCAAATGGTGACTGACACTGGGCAACGGTCTTGTTAGTGAGCAAAATCGCACTTTCTTCTGTAAAAAGTCGACGTTTTCAACTTTTATTAGTCCTTTTGAGAAAACGGTTAAACGTTTTAAAAGCACAAGACTTGGTTCGGTTCCCACCAGTCCTTTTTTCTTGTACTAACAGTTATGAAAACCACATAACTGCGATTTTTCATTATCAAGTATCGAACATATTTATCCAGATCAAATATTTGCCATCTTCTTTCGATAGTTCAAGACTTCTCTAACTGCGATCACAAGTCATAAAATCTGTTTATTTCATTTTTATTGCGCGCCACTAGGCTGTTAAGAAAAGTTATTGGGCCGTAACGGTACCTTTTTTTAGCAAATACAAAACATAAAGCCCAAAGGCTCATAGAGTAGTTTTTTTTACGCGCGTTAATTTCCTACATGCCGAGGGTAATATAACGAAGGAGAATCACGTGCGTACTTTTTGAATTTTATTTCCCTTTTTTCTCATTAGCCAAACTAATTAATAAGAGAGTTCAAGTATTTGAGAAGAGAACATCAGAATTATTTTATAAAAACTAAAAACATACATACGTACATACTTTTTTGAAGGATAATACAATTTCGAGAAGTTTCGAAGTAATATGGTAGGGAAAAAGACAAGCGACAAAGTACAATCTAGTGAAACACAACTCAACAGTACAACATTCATAAAATCAATAATATATTTAAAAAAAAAAACTACTTAGGTTTGAATTTGGTTTGTCACATTCTTTTCCATCTGACCCTCTAAATCACCACCATTAGCTTGAGGACGAACCGTCAAATCACCGGAAATTGGAGTTGTTGATGCAAGCTTGACCATGTCTATGGAGTGATCCGCCACAGTTTTGGGTTTCTCTGTGTCATCAACTTTTGGAGCCTTGTAGTACTTGAATATGACGTAGAGAATCATTTGAACTGCTCCGAGAAATGCACCCAATATATTTGGAAGCTTCAATAAACAAAGTTAATCACCACATCAGTAATATCCCATTAATCATTTGTTGAGAACAGTACAAATCCCATTAATTTTAGTCAAATTAAATAAATATATATATATATATATATATAATTGTATTCTTGGTTTCTCTGACGCAATCATATAATATATGATTGTAAAAGCATAAAGCAAAAGAAGCGTACGGCTCAAATGATATATTCGCCGGTCTTTATATAGAAGGAATATAAGGGGGAAAAGAGAAAAGATTGTGGAAACTCTTTCCCCTTAAACATGAACCATCCATAATAACATATGATACTATGTTGCGGTGTCCATTATTATATGCTTATAAAAGATCTAATATCATATTGAAAAGACTCACCGCAACGTAGAAGTCTTTGATAGCAAGACCGTAGAAAAGCCACGTAATGGCGCTGAGTGTAAGAAACAATGATAGAGAGAAGGGCATAAACTCCACACTCTTTGTTCGTATCACCACTCTCTGCATCATATAAAAAAATCATATATTAAACGGTATAATATACATAAACATAAAGAGATACTAATACCAGAAAAAGAAAGACAAAAAGCTGGAGATATAAGTATCTTTATATATATTAGGCTCTCTCGAGTGTGTTGTATTGTACGTTTATGTAGCAACTTGCTACTAGCAAGTATATACGTACCATGATGCTCAAAGGAGCTGCAAAGACGCAAACAGAAAATCCGACGCAAATCCCTCCAAGGACTTTCTCACGGTTTGATTTTTTGGTCAAGAGCTCACATACAAGAATAATAGCAGCAAAACCCAAGAAATTCAAGAGCCCAAGAACCTTCAAAGTTGATATCTACAGGGTTGTTTATATCATCAGCCAACCGATTTTTATATAAGTGCATTTTAAATATATCAACGAGAAATGATATAGTTTCCACGTACTCTAGCTTTCTTGTTAGCATAGGTTATGAAGAGGATGATGTATATGGTTTCGATGAAGCATCCAACGGCATTTATGGTAATGAGAAGGAAGCCTGATCCATCTTTCTGCAGAGCGTAGTAGATCCATAGCATCGCGCTAAAGAGTGCTGACACATAGGGAAGTGATTGGAAGCCTTCTATCGATTTTTTCTTGCATATCCTAACAAACGTTGGCCTTCGCGTACATAAAAAAAGAAAATATATTTATTAAATTATTCAATAAAGACGAAACAAAAAAAAGAAAGTGAGTTTGAGATCGATGATGCATACACTGGCGCCAAGAAAACGATAAATGATATGATGTTGCCTGCAAATTACACATATATCAAATTTACCATGAGTTAAAATGGAGATGTACGTATATTAGCAGGGAGAGTGTGTCGCATATTTTTGTAAAATTTGATGTCGTTGAATGTTGATGAAAGCTTAGATACTTACCCATGATTCCAAATGTAAAGGCTAGTACGTTTAGAGCCATTTTGATTGTTTTGTAAATGAGCTAAGAATATGGAAGAAACTGAATAAGGTAACAAGAGGTCTTTAACTCTTGTTAGCTCTAGTTGAGTTTTCTTCGATATGAGTTAAATACGAGGCCAATGATGCACACTATATATAGAGAGTTAAATGTATAAGGAGCAATGTTTATATGTTGGGGACGTTGTCGTTTTCGTGGTCTAAGAGAGAAAAGAACTTCGCATATTGACGGTCTCAGATATTTCTAAATTTTTTAAAGATGGAAAATATTCGATAATTTTATGTGGTATGCACTCTTGGCGTGTATTATATTTGTGTCAAACTTTTATGCCAAACCTTGGTTTATATTTTTATCTTAGTCATTTAAGAAAGCTTTCTTTGTGTTTCAAAAAAAATAAAAAAAAGTAAGCTTTCTTTTTTTCCTTTAGACCAAATGAGCTACAAAAATAATAGAGCTAAACTTGTTGGTGATTTGTTCTTTTGGCATGACCAATTAAAACATTGCTCGGCTGTTAGTTTTCTAGCCAACCATTCAAATGAAACTTGATTAAGGCTATTATATTCCATAAATACGACAGAGTATCTCCAACCAAATTAAATTAAACATGCGAGAGATTATAATCCACGCTAGGACAAAGAAAATTATCGCGCAATCATTCAAGTTCCCATTCTACATATCGCGTGAAAAATGAACGTTTAGGTGTCCGCCACGTGTGACATATTTTATGTTGTCTTAGAGCACTCTTAAACTTCATGATTTGGCAGCCAAAATTAGGTCCGTAGCTAATTCTATTTTATCAGCTTTCATGACAACAGATAATAATATTATGTGTTCCCTGTGATAATGTATATAAACGACTAGATACGAAAGCAAACACTAAATGTATAAAACAAATAATAGTGCGTTTCATCTTAATGAGCTGTCGTATAGGTAAGATTCACTATCATGCTTCTTGTGTTCCACTTACTCTTCATGTTAATCTAGTTAGCTACATACATAGTACCGTATCCAACATCAAGTTGATGTCTAGATAATCTACGTTTTTCTACCATACAATATTACCAAATCTGTACATTCAACTAGTTAAGCTAATATAATTGGAATTATATAAAATAATGATATTTTTATGAGAAAACATTGCATAAGTGACATTTTTAAACAAAATCTAGATAGTTTCGGATTAATGTAAATCTATAAGTACCAAAACTATGTTGGTAGAACTATTTACTTAGAAACACTTCTTACAATTCTAATTACTGTTAAAACACGATTCTCTGGGTTTACAACAGTAAGACTAAACGATATATAGTCAGAGATTATATGTATTCACTTAACCCTTACAAATAAAATTAGCTAATAAGCTTAGTCCTTCTTACGAATCTTACTAAGCTTAGTCCTTGTCAAATTAGATATTTTATATATATGTTTAAACCTTATTCTTGGTTAAGTTTTGGGAAATGACCCCGTTAACACATATACTCTAAGTCTCTAACTCCATCTATTTTCACCGTAAAATACACCATTTACTAGAGCCTATTGGATATAAAAGATAAAAAGTTAAACTGTAAAAGAGAACCCTTTATTAGCAGTATATAGACTTGAATCAAGCTCAAAATTAACTTGATAGTGAGTATTGAGTGCTATTAGAAAAATGAAATGTGGCAAGTTAAATACTGAGTTTAGAAAGTTCAAGCGACAAAGTTATTACCATCAGTCATCAACTCCACTTCCTTTCAGGCATTATGGTGATGCCTCATGACCACCATCAGAGCTTTACGTATGTGTATGTAAATAACACAATGTTTGAAATTGGTGAGAGTGAGCTAGTCACGAATTTACTTTCGTTGTTCTTTGCCATTTCAAGGCAGACTCTTAATAACTGTAAATCTGAATATCATGTGGCGTGATATAGTATGCCACATGCACCTATTGAGGTCACATGGACCATGTCACCACTGCTGAAAATTAGCATGTTCATGTGAGTCGTAACAATTGCTATAATTAGTATCATGTAACATATATTTTCAATAAGAAATTCTGATAGATCCCAGTTATAGGATCATCTATTGTTGATCTAGAAACTTATGATTTGATACCAACTAAAGTCTCTCTTCAAATCAAAGAGAATTTTTCAAAAACAAACTAAGAACACACTTTTCTTTGGATAGTTAATTAAGACTACCTCTTTTTAGGGTTCATTGATTTAAATAAGAAACTTACATGAAGCAAATACATCTTGACGTGGATTCACCCATAAGCTAACAATAAGGAAATAATGGAAAGTGGAAGTAATCAACTTCCTACGAAACGGGAACGCAACAAAGTGGAGAGTTATCTCCTTAAGACTAGATCTTCTTATTGAATAAAAGAAATGAAATACTTCAATTTTAGTCCACGTATCTCCTTACGTAAGACCATATCATCAACTATACTCCCAATGTCGTAGTCTTCCTCATGTGGTATCCTATCAAATTCCATCTAATTAGTGAGATAAATCAGTGGAATAAATCATCTACTTTTTGTGGTAAAGTGTAGTGTTAAGTTTATAAGCTTATACGTAATATCAATTTATCGCTCTTAATATAATTAACTTTGAGAAAATTAAAATATAACAATATTAAATAACCCTATCAAAGGAGAAACAGAAAACTTCTGGTTGAAATAAATTGTGTATGAAAAGGACTGACTAATGAAAACCCATTTGCATCTTGATTATTGTTTCCACCTTTCGTTTATGGTCTCACTCAATTAATCAAAGACTAATTGGCTGATTAAATAATGTATGCATTAAAATAAGTAAATAATTAGCAATGGAACTTTTACTTTATGGAGTCTCTGTAGTTCTTCTACGGTCAAAGGGAGTGGTTCCATCCAACCATGCAGATTCCTTATTAGACGGTTAAAATTCGTTCCCAACCATTCCTCCTCGCCCTCACTTTCTTCACTTTCAAATATATTTAACTGAGAGGTTGTCAGCACTGTAGGAGAAGAGCATCTGCTTCATGCTCCATACATAAGCAGTACATCAGAATCAGAATACATATACCGGCATACCAGATTTAAATAAGACACAAAATATTATTCAATCTTAAGAATCTTGTTGCAAATAGTAAAAGATCAAATCAGGGATATATGCGAAACTATTAGGGATGCTAGAGTATGCTTTACTGCTAACAAAGAGCTTTATTTCGTTGTCCTATGAATCACCAATCAAATATAGCTCGAAGAATAGAGCTTTAGTGAGTGGCATACTTTGCTAAACAGGGAACAAAGGTTATATATTATCTCTTGTGATCATTTTATTAAATATTGATTGAAACCAAAAATATGCCTAATTACATACAATTTGATCACTAAATAATAACCAAGTCCCAACTTTTATGGTCTTCGGACTGAATATATTAGGTTCAAAGATTCATTCACAAGCATCACAAACACAAGGTCAAGGATGCACTTATAAGTGAACAGATATACAAATACGAATTAACCAAAAAATGGTTAATGGAACAAGAAACAAAAGGAGAACAAAGCTATCCCTTAAGCCCCATATATAGTATATACGTTGATAAAAGGGGGAAAATAATAAGTTCAAAACTTATTCCTGACAGAAAAATAGATGAAGACGGACTATTTGTGTATATATAATAGAAGTATGTTACCCTTAATTCATCGTCCATTTAAAGTGCTTTACCCTTTAGTAGATATGTTTTTCCACCTAATTATGTCTTCACCCTTTGTGATATAACACAGTACATAATTGTCATGGTGGAGCTTAAAAGTTCGACTGGTTACATTTCCATTCACTTCACATCATCACCCTTTGTGGTATAACACAGAATTTGACAAGGATAAATTTGTCGTATAGTAGGTGGCAGGAGCAACTCTGTTTTGTATGACATTGCTTAGACATTTATTTTTATATATGCAAAGATCATGCAATCTTCAAAGCCTAATGAACCTTCACCGCAGGATTAGGGAAAGTAAGGAACTCAAGTTTTTGGTCAGTTTTTTTGTTTTCCAGTAGGCACCATCACATATGTAAATTAACAACTTATCCATATATGAATTTGTACGTAACTTCATGCCAACTGAACTTGAAAAAAACTATGCATGGAGAAGCCCAAATAAAGGAAAAAAACATTGGGCTGAAAGGTCAGATATATTTTTGTAAAGTTTGAGCAAACAAACAAAATTAACAGTGTAGAATGTATGGGAAGTTAGGCCTTATTATAAAAAGTGTGATGAGTTTTTTCTTTTTTCTTTTGAGAGTTGATGGAAAGGAAACTTTGAGCACTATACTCGTCAACCCCTACACACAAAATTAAAAACCAAATTCAATGTTACCAATGAACCAAATGAAAACGGAATCATTGGAGTCAAAAGGAGGAAAGACGACGGAACGGGAGAGTTAATCGCCATCCCTTAAATTCCGTAGAAAGAAAATGTGGCAAAGACTTTTGACAAAAATAATGGACTATTGAACAAAGGAATGCAAAATTGCATTTATTATTGCAAATTGTCAAAACAGGTGGCTGATGATAGAGCGCGTGGTCAGCACGAAGCAGTGGAGAAAATTTCTTCGAGCAGCTAAATAAAAAATCAACAAGAAAACCAATCTTCTACACCTAACAGCTCATCCACTCTTTCTCTTTCCTTTAAGCTTTTCTTTTCGCATCGTTCCTCCCACACGCCTCTCATCACTTGTTTCCGATTTGATCGTCGTCGTCGGCGTCTTCCGTCTCTTATCCGTAAGTTTCTTCTCTCTTCTCTCTCTCTACACATTTCCCCCAATTTGATTTCGTCATCACACATTCACTATATCACACATTCACTATATGTGCTAGATCTGGATGATTTAGAGAACTTGTCTAGCTATATGTTTATATGTTCGCTCAGTTTCGATCCTCAGTGGAGCCAATACTCATAGCTTTACTGATTCTGATTTGCTTGAAATCGAATACCGCACGATTGCTATCGTTTTGACTTTGTTCATAATTGCTTCTCTGTGGCTCTCTTAAAGCTTGAAATAAGATTTTTTTGTATCAAAGCTTAAAGCTTGAAAGCATCTTAACCATTATCCCATATAAAAGTCAGATACTTTGCGTACATCCATCATCGTATCCTCTCGCTTATTTGTATAAGTTTTTTTTTTTTTTTTTGCTCATATTGATTTCGGTTTTACTGTGCTGTCTTTGTTGTATTTTTGTGCTTGTAAGGACTCGTTTCTTATGATTCCTTTGCTTCTTCTTGTTCAGATTCTTCTCCTTTTTCAACACGACAAGAATGGCTAATTGTTCGGGAGACTCCAACGAATGTCCCATGGCTTCTCAGTTTGACATTCTCCGATGCCCTTTCTTGAGGAACATCAATGAGCCCACTAATCTCTCCTTTTCTTCCTCCTCCTTGCCTTTTCCCATCCCTGTTAGTTAACCGTTTGCTTTTATTGACACATAAAAGGTACTTGCACTGGATCACATGCCTCTCTTTATTGACTTATTTAATTCCCTTGCAGGCACGAGCAGGACAAGGTCCTATATTCGAGGATGGACCCAATTTTGATACGGCGTTTAGGCTTTTCCATGGCCAAGATGGTGTTGTCCCGCTCTCCAACAGCGCTAGAGCTGAAGCTGAGAAGTCCGCGCCTGTGTTCAATCCACTTGCTGCTAAGGCCGCCACAATTAGTCTCTCATCTTTTGGACCTGGAGGCCCTTTTGGGTTCGATGCGTTTTCTGACATGTTTAAAAACCAAAAGAGAAAGTCTGACTCATCCAAAAACAACAAGGATTCTTCCAAGGTAAAAAGCTTTACACCTCTTCTTGCTCAACACGTTTCTTCTCAATGTGAACCCTGAAACATGCATTGTGCTGCTCTTTCAGGGAGGAAACCATGAATCTATGAGTGACGACTGGCTTCAAACTGGAAACTGCCCTATTGCTAAATCGTACCGAGCTGTAAGTGGTGTGGCACCGCTCGTGGCAAAGATCCTGCAACCACCTCCAGGGATGCATTACAAGTGCCCTAAAGCAATAGTAGCAGCTCGTGCAGCCATATCAAAAACTGCTTTCGCCAAGAACCTCCGCCCACAGCCGTTATCATCCAAAGTACTAGTGATAGGGATGCTAGGCATGGCGCTAAACGTGCCTCTCGGCGTTTGGAGAGAGCACACTGAGAAGTTCTCTGCATCTTGGTTTATAGCTCTCCACGCAGCGGTTCCATTCATAGGAATACTGAGGAAGTCAGTGTTGATGCCTAAGATGGCGATGGTGTTTACCATAGCAGCATCGGTTATGGGACAGGTGATTGGGTCAAGAGCAGAGAGGTATAGGCTCAAGTCGGTAGCTCAGAAGAAGATGACATTGGCTGGACCAAACCCTTCGTCTGTTGAAGCAACTCAGATGGAGTTCCCCGGAGTTTCATCGGATGGAAGGTGCGGTGACAAAGTGGTGATGAAATGGAACCCCATGTTGCTTGAAGTAGCAAGTCCTGTCTCTACTGGAGCAACTAATGTTGTCTGCTAAAGATTTTGATTTCTTCAAGAAGATCTCGAATATATATAATTGTTTTTCTTCTTGTTTTGGAGGTTGTATTTGTAAAAGTTTCTATATGTTTGAGAAAAACTAGAATAAATTCATTTTTAAACTGTTGAATTGTATTTAAAATGTAAAAGACTCGGTTGATTAAATAAAACAAAAAGATATAAGTTGGTAATAGAGTCACTGATAATACATGTTTTGGTGTTTGTGCATCTCATAAGTAACATTGGATTTTAGATATGCCTAACGTTAGTGATGACAAAAGTATGTGTATAGGCAAAAAAGTTGCTCAGACTACTGTGTTACATTTCGTTCTCCGATCTTTTCTTTTGTTCGACCCAATCTAATTTTTTTTTAAATGTATCATCTACTAATATTTTAGTTATGATTTTCCATGTTCTTTTCTGGTGTAGTTTTCTATACTTGAGTTTTGTGATCAAAAATTAAAAATTAGTTCTGTGAGATTCCTTTTCCCTTGGTTTGGGTTAGTGAAATATGAAAAAAATATCATAAATTATCCTTTCTTAATTCTTATGATTTTTTAATAGTTTCTCTATTTTAAATTAGATTATGTTGTTCACTAACTTTTTTTGAATAATAATGTCATTTTTTGTTGGATCAAAAATAAAACTATTGATGAAATGATTGACAGGTTATTGTATTTTTTTATTAATAGATTTGGTTTAAAATTAAGATGATGAAAATGTGGAGTAAGTAATAAATTAATCATTTTTATTAGAGTAGGTGTCAAATTTTTAAATAATTTCTCTTGATGAAGTGGCATTATGAGAAAAAGTAACAATTTCATTTATATAGATTGCCAACAATTTCAGTTATATAGATTGCCAACTTTATTACAACTGTCTAAGAGTGTGTAGTATATTTCTTTCAACCTCAGATATTAAATTAGGGTGCATTTAACAAATCAATGTACTTGAGATTAAATCAAATCTTTCATCAATAATAAAAATATTATGTAAAAATTAACTAAATAAGTCTTTTCCCTTACAAAGATAGATAGTAATAATCAAATTCGCTGTATATAAATATAACCAAAATTGTTATATTATGGGATATCAACTACTATAGCCTATAAGGTAAAATCTAAGTTATGTTTTTATTTTGTTTTTCAATTAAGAAAAACTGAAAACAACAGAAAAAGACAGGTGAGCTATTGGATGTAAAAATAAATAACACAGGGGCAGACGTGATATCGGACATTTGATATGTATGGCTTTCACAGTTATTACTATCCTCGATGAAAAAAACAACTTGTGATCTTTGTTGACGTTAACAGACAGTAAGGTTTTTGTTTTGTGCACTACCAGAAAGTAAGTTAATTATCCAAAAAAATAAAACGCCAAATAATATGTTAAAATGACGTGTATACACTATATATATTCAGAGATTTGTTACCAAATTTAATGTATTCAAACGGAAAGTGCCCAGTTGTTTAGGCAGAGGATTCGATCATCCAACGTCCTCAAATCTCTTGTTTTGCAATCTCATCCACATGTTAATTTGCTATAAAATCATGCTCTCTTTATCTCTTCTTATCCACGCCACTTCTCTTCTCTTCTCTTTCTCTTGTCTTGGTGAAGTTTTGGGATCTTACACCACAACAAACAACAACCATATCTTTGTCTCTTTTTTTTTTTTGTTCACTAACCATATCTTTGTCTTAATTGTATTATTTGTCCCCTTTTGTTATTTATCTTAAGGAAAGCAAAATCTTGATTAATCTGAATAATGATGGGAGCCAATGAAGGGAGAAGAACGCCTTTAATGAATCTTGGGGTGCAAGTGTCGATGAGAGTGTTAGCCATTGGCACTGCATTGGCCTCCATGGGGCTCACGATCACTAACCATCAAGTCGCCTCTGTTTATGGCATTAACTTTGAGGCTAAATACGACTACTCATCTGCCTTTAGGTATACTATTTTGCTCATTTTTATCAAGGTGCACATACTTATCTAATTGGTGAATTAAAAAAAATGATGGAATGTAGCATCATACAAATCTGTGTCCGATGAAATTTTAACGAAGCGCATTAAAGTACATATGGAAAATGATTAATTCACACATTCTGGTAGGAAATTTTGCAAAAAATGGGAAGTGTTAAAGAAGAGAGATATCTCTCTATTGTGACGTAGAAAATTATGTAAAATAATTTCATTCTTGAATTTTTGATGTCTCATTCGTTCACATCTCGTTTATCACTATTTCATTGATTTTTCTCGTGTTTGCTACCACTTGAAACCTAAAACATGGACAACCTTAAACGGTGTAACCAGAATCATTACTATGATGAGACACAAAACAGATTGTTACAGTTAAGTGAGAGATCGAGTGATGATTACATGAAAGTGTGTAATTGCTTTGATATGCTTCGCAGGTATTTGGTGTACGCAGAAATAGCTATCGCCGGCATGACATCGTTTACGCTCGTATGGGCATGTTTAGCTGTCCGCAGAAGAGGACTTGTTTTTGTACTCTTCTTCTTTGATTTGGTAATTATTCTCCATTTTTTCTCTCTAAATATATGATATGGACTATATACATGAACGTTTTAAAATGAACATGACCGGTCTATAGACTACCGGATGAAATATTCGCTTTAGTCCCCAAAATTTTAAAGAGCTTATTATACATAATTTGTAATGGCTCCAAATTGTCCAAAGTCCTTTTTATTAAGATTTACCTAAATTTTTTTTTAATAATGCTGTACAGCTAACGACGCTGACGGCGATATCGGCTTTCTCAGCGGCCATGTCGGATGGTTACATCGGAAAGTATGGTAATACACACGCCGGCTGGCTTCCTATATGCGGCTACGTCCATAATTACTGTAACCGTGTTACTCTCTCACTCGCATTGGCATTCGCATCTTTTCTCCTCTTGTTCATCCTTACCGTCTTAACTGCCTCAGCTGCTCGTCATTTCTAATATAACTTTCTTTACCTTTTGCTTTTTAACTCTCATGATTTTTCAAGCTTTCTTGTATTACTTATTATAAGATGAAAAATATAAAGAAAGAAACTGTATGATTCCGTGAGGTGTTTATCCTTGAGTCTCTTTGTTACTTGTTATGTTAATTAAGTCTCGTCTTCATTTGTTTTTATCCTTCGGGACTCTTGTTACGTGCATTTCAATACTAATCAACTCATACCAAAAAAGTGATAAGCATATGTTTTCAACAATTATAAGCAAACTCCTCTCTATATTCAAATGATTGCAATGTGAGTCGAATATACACCCGATCCGAACCTGAACGGTATGAACGCTCAGATACTCTTCATATAGTTTTCAAGATAAAGTTTGAGGGAACAGAAGATATTATCGCAAAAGACATCATCATCAATGAATCTCTAAAGAAAATCTAAACAAGACACGACCAAGAACCAATATGGGCCCGTTGAAGTAACTGGTTTGGGCCTTTAGTTGCAAAATAAAAATGGTGCGATCTTACACTTCACAAATGTGGGACCCATAGCAACATGTGCCGAAGATAGGACTGAATCCGCAAGAACCAACCTCGGCCACAAAACAGAGGGACTTTTGCTTGCGTTTCGTTGAACGGCGTCATATCCGCAGCCTCTACTTTCCAACAAAAAAAAAATATCTTTCTTCTTTAAGAGATTACACCTTATCCAATTATTGGTTGCATTAGAAGAAGCAAATTTTTGTGTGTGTCTCTGAGCTGTGTACTGAACAACATCTCCTTCAATGGCTTCTCTATCAACCACTTCTCTAAGCTTCAAAGCTTCCTCCATAAAATCTACCAGAATTTCTCAGGTGACTTAACACTTTTTTTCTTTCTTTTAACTCAATATATAGTTTATACTTTATACACACATATATTGTTTGTCATTATACGTTAATCATCAGGTGTTAAGGAAACCCTCTAGTTTCCGGTCTATCTCCTTTGGACGTTTTCAGTCTTCAAAGAGCCTCCGTCTTCAAATCAGTTGTGCAGTAAGCAAAAGATTTATTTGATCTAAACTTGAAGTAGATGAGAAATTCAATAAGATGGAATCTAACATTTTAGGTTGATACATACAGTCAAAACCAGAGACGGTACAGAAAGTGAGTGACATTGTAAAGGAACAGTTGGCTTTGTCCGCCGATACTGCGCTCACTGCCGAGTCCAAGTTCTCTGCTCTTGGGGCTGATTCTCTTGACACTGTACGCTATATTTCTCTCTGTCTTTTTATGTTAACGTGTCTCTTAAGACAACAGTAGCTCTAACGGTTTTGTAACCTAATGGTTTGTTATTAGTTAAATTGAGTACTCGTTAACATTTTGCCGGTTGGATATGGATGTAGGTGGAGATAGTGATGGCCTTGGAGGAAAAATTTAACATAAGTGTGGAGGAAGCTGATGCTCAGAACATTACTACGATTCAAGAGGCGGCTGATCTGATTGAGGATCTTGTTCAGAAGAAACCTGCAGCCTAAGCTTCCTAAACTATCCCGGTTTAACACAAACCGGATCTCCTTTTTCCTTTGTTTTTTCAGGGAATTTATTTTGGTTTACTAAACCATCTGTTATTATTTTTGTTTTCTTCTTCCGGAAGTTAACATTGAATGATGACGGTGAGAAAACTTTGGTATGATGAGATTGATTCTTTGTGGTGATTTGGTCTTTTATCAAGAACATATAAATGTGTTTATGTGTTTGGTCTTTTTTGACATCGAAGTTTTAGGTGAACCTAACTTTCCTCAAAAGATGGAAGTGGACAGTTTATTTATAGGGTAACGACTTTGCTAGCATAGAGAATATGTGACAATATAACCTATGGTATGTCAAAAACAATTATGTAGTAGTGTCTACTCAAATAAACTTTGTGTTGAATATGTCCAAACAATAATTAAAACTACCATGAATTTAGTTTGGCACAGATGAATAATGGTTACTAATTTTGGCACAGAGTTTTTTTTTTAATTAGATTTGTTCCTCTCTTACTTGTATCACACTCTTCATCATCTTTCTTAACCCAAAATCTTTTTCAAAATAAAAAGAACATGGTTTAATTCGGTTCAGACAAAACCAAAGAACACAAACGTGTCTGTGCCCATATTGCCGATGATAAAGAAACCCGACTGTGTGGGCCCCATGGAAATCGAACGGTAGATTCTTCTCTTTTCCTATCCACAGAAGCCAGAACCGAGATGCTCTGGACTTATGAGTTGTGACACATTCATCACCTCTTAGTAAATACTCCCTCTGTTTCTAAAAGATCCATATTTTAAAGAAAAAAAAATTTGTTTCAAAAAGATACATTTTTTACATTTTCAATACATTAATTAATGAAAATTGTACATTTCCAAAAATATAATTGTATTTACTAAAATCTTATTGGTTCAAAATTATGGGGAATTGTTAATTAATAAAAAAAACAATGCATTGGTAAATAAAATTTTATGTTTTTTCTTAATAAGTGTGAAAATTTTAAAACATGGATCTTTTAGAAACAGAGGGAGTATTAAATTTCGTTTTACCAAATTTTTTATTGAATTTCATATTTTGACCAAAAGATACAATAGTATTTTTGTGATAATTTTTACTCTCTTTTTTCAAATAACAAAACGATTATTGGTTGCATTTGTACAAGAAAAAGTACACAAACTAAATAGAGATGACTAGTTTAAACTTTTAGTTTTGAATATTAAATATTTTAATCAGATAATAAAGCTCTTAAATACACACTTGTTCTTCACATAATCACCACACACGTTTTACTAAGAAAAGAAGAAAAATAACCACACACAATAAAATTTTAAACCACAAACATAACATGCTCTCCATTCCCCGCTACTAATATTCCATTTTCTTCTTGGTCATCATGCTTAATCAGCATTGTGGGTATAACCTTCATTGTCATTAATTAAAAGTTCTCTTTGTGGAAGGAGAATCTAATCTTCGTCTTGTGTGTAAATTTCATAGCTAGACGCCTTAGCTCCTTTGTCAATACTGGTGGTCCACAACAGAACACTCCTGCACGATTATATAAACGATTCCATGTCTATATCATATTCTCTTCTTCATAATCATCATTTAAATCACATGATAATAAATGCTAATGCTTATAACTATATGAAGATAAGCTGTAGCTTAGTGCTCGATTTGATGTGTGCTTGAGGGAGAGATAACTTACCAACATTAGTACCAGCTGGATGATCCATGGCTATCTTTTTATAGACGTGTTCCCAATTGGGTTTGGCAAAGTGTGACATGACCCTTGTCTCAGAGACAACTTCCTTACCACTCTTGGCATAAGCTATCGACTGAAGCATACGTATGAGCGCTGAGCGGGCGTCATCTTCTTCGAATACGCTAATGCAATAGTTATGTAGTTCTATGATTTTGTTAACATCCCGTTCAGCGATTTCGTTCATGATGTTCTTGAACCAATCATACGAGCCCTGCTCCCTCGTTACCCAGTAGAAGTAAGCTCTCTTCGTCTTGAAATTTTCTGTCTTATCTTGTGGCTCGTGTTGCAATCCATTCTCCATTTGGCGGAGTTGAGCGTTTTCCATGGCATACATATTGTTGACAATGTCCTTGATAATGCTGATCATTGGAGTGGCACCAATCCCAAGACCGACCAGTAGAACCACCTCGTACTTTTTGTAGTCTTGTGCTGGGGCGCCGTATGGACCATCAATCATGATTTTGGGGTAACTGTGGAATAGTAGTTGGTCGTCGTTATAGCGGACGAACACAACAAAGATAGCAAGTGCGAACATCCGAACATGCATGATTATCTAATCATAATGATGTTTTCTAGTCTTTTGAGTAACAATATATAGCTAGGTAGCAATTATTATTCTACATATTATTAATATAATGAACTCGAGATGTGGTTTCTTAAACTGAAAGCTGCTTTCATAGTGGAAATTACGCATCATCGTACCTACCAAGCTTCTAGATATATAACGACTTTTCTTTTAGTCTTTGATAATATTTACAACGACTTCTCTTTGAGTCTTTGATAATTCTTATTTTTTTATATATGGTATTCTTATTTTTATATATGGTTTTCACTAAAGACGTTTGAAACATAATAATAGTTCTCATTTACGTTTAGGAAAATTTACTTATTTTTCTCTCATATATATGCTTTGAATAATTTTTATCGGATAGTTGGAAAGTACTTACTCGGGATTGTTTGCACCATGCGACGTATCTCTAACCGAAGCTGGTTTAGACGTCACCTGAGACATACATAACGCAACATGATCCTCAAATTATCTTTCCCACACTTAAAGACCAAAATATATATTTTATTTTGAAATAAGGGCATAGAATATCTAATTTTGAGTGATGTAGAAGTAACTAACACCTCAGAGAAAACTTCTTTAATAGCCTTTGTCCAATCTCCTGTTGATTTTATATGCACGCTCAGATAGCCGTCATGTGGTGCAGAAGTTATTGAAAATGGATGCCTGCAGTGATGTATATCATCACATGAATCAACATTGAAATGGGTTTACGGTTCTTGATTCTTAAGAGTGTTTTTTTTACATACCACTCAAATGGTGAGACTTTTGGGCAGTTTACAAACATGTATTGACCACTTTTGTATTTGAAGTGTTTAGGCCTTGACATTTTCAAAGTCAATACGTTTCCAGGATAAGCCGCAGCACTAACAACTCTTACTGTCCTGATGCTGGATCTGAATGCTCGCATCAGTCTCTCACATGCATAGAGAGCTATTGGTACTGCTAAATACATCCACGTCTACAAACAAAACCCTCATAACTAATATTTAGTTACGTTTTTGATCGCTGAGATTACAAATGAAAAATGTTGAAACCTCGAAGTACTATACTTACCGTTTTCTTGTACCATTCTTTAATGAGATACAGGTAGTATCCGTGGACGATGAGGAGAATGTAGACTACAATGAACAAGTGATGAGTGTACCAGAAGGCATTGAAGCTAGCGAGTTTCTTTAGTGGCACTGGAAGCCTTTCCTCTAGCTTCCCTCGTCTAAACCAAGGCAGCGCTAGTGTAAAAGCAATTGCCATCAAGAGAACCATTACGAGTCCTGTTATACCTTCTGTTGACTTCACAAAATGTGAGTATCTCTTAGGTTGCTCCTCTCCGAAGTATTTTCCTAAAGGCTTGTATTCCTCTAGAGTTGCTGCGATCAGCCGTGGAAAATCGCAAGCCAAGTGAGCGATCGAGTGTATGCCTACTCCTATAGTAATTCCCACTGCTACAACCTGTATAGAGTTAAGTGTAAAGTAACTATAAATGTAAGAGATATTATAGTATTTAAAAAGGGTATGATTTTTATAACCCTGTAAGTATAGAACAAGAGTTTAAAAAACATCAAACTGCAGTCAATGATATCTGATTCATATCCTTAATTATAAACTATTTTTCACCCACTACCATATAGAGTTGGTTAAACATATTTTATAAAAAGTTTGGTTTTACCTTATGAAAGTTGATGTTGTCATCAAAAGGGACCAAAACACCAAACGTAGTCTTATTTCTAAGCCATGTGAT
Organism: Brassica nigra; assembly: GCA_016432835.1. NCBI lineage: Eukaryota > Viridiplantae > Streptophyta > Magnoliopsida > Brassicales > Brassicaceae > Brassica > Brassica nigra. Next base: position 3,786,314 of record CM028247.1, on the reverse strand, counting down.
GGTATTTCTGCAAACAGGTAACAAAATCAACGCCATATTCAACTTCAACGTTTCTGCTGAACCTTTAGCAAAGCACACACAGTGCCCCAATACTTCATAGACTGCTCTGTTTTTGTATTGAATATATTTGTATGCGAAGAGGATGGCCATAATAGTGAGCCATAGCGCTATCACCCAAATTCTCTGCCAGTTATCTAGAACAAAGAATCTCAGTCGATGGTACCTTCCCCTAATTGGGTGAGGATAAGGCGTATCTTTAAACTTCTTAGTTATCTTTTCAACCAGATGCTTTCTTTCTTCGCTATTTGTGATTTCAGGTAGAGTTTCTGCTCGCATAAGCAAATTTTTAAGGTTGTCTACCTATTATAAATTCACCAGCGTTACCAATATATATAGCAGCAAAAAATAAAGCCAAAAGAAAAATAGGTTTGAAACATCATCAAGAAAGTTTACCGTGATATATCCTGTTTTATGTGGGTCAAGCTCTTCCATTATCATTGCTGCATATCCAGTTGCCTTTTTCTGGATGGCTGACAGATTGTTGGTAGACGAACTAAGATTGATGATCTTCAAAACACAAAAAAAACAGAGCAGAGTCCACAATTTAGTCTCCCACACATTAAACATTCTCAGATTTTTCAAAGAAAATTATTAAAGATTTTGATTGTTTGTTATAAAGTTAATTGTGTATTTTTCTAAATGACCTTATAACTTTTAGCATAAATTTGTGTTTAAATTTCATATACACACAGAAAATATCAAATATGAAAATATTTAAAAACTTTTCCCATGTGAGTGCAGATATTAACATCTGAAACAATCAAGACCTCATTGGTCTAAACACATTTACCTGTCTAACTTCGTCTTCGGTTAGTCTACCATCGCCATCTTTATCCATCCTGCGTTTCATTAAACCCTTTGGCTCAAACTTTATATTAATTACCAGAAAAACTTGTGGAGCAGGGAAAATAGGTAATGATCAAATACTTACATGTCAAAGAACGTCATAAGCCTGGAATCAAAATTTTGATCACTTATTTGTTCCCAGAATTCCTTTAATATCTCCTTATCAATCACATCCCCTGTCATATGCTTTCTTCTAGCTAATGCGTCAAACAATACCAAGGAAAAATCCTTTGACTTCATCCCTGCAACATATCAATATCTCTAATTAAACTAGCATAACATATCAACATCCCTGCATTCAAATTTCGGTACAGTTCTTTGATTTTACATGCAGATTTTTACCTATGCATTCACCGAACTTGGACCTAATCAGCAATCCCTCAGTAGTTTTCGTGATCTTTTCAAACGTCTTCTCCACGGCGATCCAGCCATCCTCACCATCAGCCTTACTGAAGAACTCGAGCCCTCTCAAGGCCTGACCGGTCGTTGACTTCGATCTGTCCAACCGAGCTGGCTTACCTGCAAAGCGCTCGATCTGGTTCCCCAGGCCGTTCTGTTTCTTCTCCGGTTTCTCCCTTACGCTGGACGCGACCGCGTGTCCAACGGTTTCCATCACCAGATTGTGGGCGGTTATGTCGCTGCTGTTCTCTTCCTCTGTGTCAGAAGTCAACAGTCATTTACTTCAAAGCTCACTCTATATGCACAGATTTCTCCCCTCTCTAAGTGAAGATTTTAACGAGAAAGAAAAACGGACCAAGAAAAATGGATGATTAAACAGAATAATTTCTTTCTTTCCTCTCAAGTCAATGGTCTTGAAGATCTTATTATGAAACTCTTTGGGATGTCATATGAGACAACACTAGATATTCGCATAATGCGTTATGCTATGGGCTTCTTGTTATATAGTATATAAAATGGCGTCGGTCACTATTTAACGACGAGTAGATTACATAACGCGCAAAATATAGTCCATCAACATGTGGAAAGAAACCTAGGTTGTATGAAACTGGAAACTGATAGGAAATAAATTCAAAGAAATAAAAAGTATTTAGAGACGTGGACCGGCTTGGGCCCACAATTTGTTGTTATTTGCTATTTTCTCAGTCAACTCATCTTTGATCCGTATATATTAAAGACTGCATACCAACTCTTTTGTTTTTAAGACTGAATATTAAAACTATTTTTAAAGACCAAATACCAATTTTTTATTTAAAAAAAGACCGAAGACCAAATCTCATCATCACAACAATCCAACGTCGAATAAATTAGATAACGCACAAGTATATTCCAACGCGCGAAACATTCATCACCTTTTATTAAATTTGGAATTCCATAGTTTGGCAAAAAGATAACTGACAGTGGTATTTTTGTTTGTGTTTTTTTTTGCTCACGTTTTCAAATGATATATAGATTGTAGTTGCTGTAGAAGAAATATACAACAAAATAGATATGCTAGTTTTTTTTCTTTTTGAAACACTGAGATGACTAGTTTAAACGTAGTTTTGAAACCGAAGATTTTAAATTAAATAAAAAATCTCTTGAACACACTTTGTTTTTGATGTAAAAACACACACACTTTGTTCTTCACATTATCACCATACACGTTCAGAAAAGAAGAACAAAACCAACCACACAAATTAAAATATAAACACAAACATAACACACTTACTCTCCACAATAATTTCATTATATTGTTGGTCATCATGCTTATATGAGCATTGTGGATATAACCTTCATCGTCCTTAATTAGAAGTTCTCTTTGTGGAAGGAGAATCTAATCTTCGTCTTGTGTGTGAATTCCACAGCTAAACGCCTTAACTCCTTTGTCAATACCGGTGATCCACAATAGAACACTCCTGCACGATTACATATACAAATCCATGTTTATTCTCTTCTTCATAATCATTACTTAAATCACATGATAATATAAATGCTAATGCCATATGAAGATAAGATGTAGCTCAGTGCTTGATTTGAACGTGTGCTTGAGGGAGAGAGAACTTACCAACATTAGTGCCATCTGGATGATCCATGGCTATCTTGTTGTACACGTCTTCCCAGTTAGGTTTGGCGAAGTGGGACTTGACCCTTGTCTCAGAGACAATGTCCTTACCACTCTTAGCATAAGCTATAGACTGAAGCATACGTATGAGCGCAGAGCGGGCGTCATCTTCTTCGAAGACGCTAGTGCAATAGTTATGTAGCTCTATGATTTTGTTTTGGTCCCGTTCTGCGATTTCGTTCATGATGTTCTTGAACCAATCATACGAGCCCTGCTCCCTCGTTACCCAGTAGAAGTAAGCTCTTCGCGTCTTGAATTTTTCGTTTTTGTCTTGTGGCTCCCTTTGCAATCCATTCTCCATTTGGTGGAGCTGAGCGTTTTCCATGGCATACATGTTGTTGATAATGTCCTTAATAATGCTGATCATCGGAGTGGCACCAATCCCAAGACCAACCAGCAAAACCACCTCGTACTTCTTGTATTCTTGTGCTGGTGCGCCGTACGGACCATCAATCATGATTTTGGGGTAACTGTGGAATAATGGGTCGTTGGAATTTCAAAATTAACAACATTAACTTCTGCTAGGTGAATTAGTTTTCAATTTTTTTTTTGAAAACATAAATCAACATACCCAACTATTTCATTGCCATGGAAACATAAATTTTAAAAACTAACTTCTATTAAGCTTAATTAATAAGTAAAAACTAAATATCTTCTTCTTCTTTTTTTTTTTGCAAAACAGTGCCTTAATAAACAAAACAATATTATAATATATAATTTCATAAATTTTACTTCTATCGTCAACCAGATATTTTTCTTACATGTTTATATTCTCACGATATTAGACGTGTTTTGTTTTCTTTAATAAGAATGTATCATTATTCACTTTAAAAATTAATCGACCGCAAATCCTGCACTTAATAGCAAGATAAAGAATATAAAGTGATAAATCATATTAATAGACAATTCTGTCACAACGAGTTGATAAAAGCTTTTAATTAGTAGTTAGTGGTTGATCGTCGTTAGCGGACAAAGCATATATACAAAGGTTACCAGTTGGAAGATGATTATCTAATCAAATGATATTTTTCAGTCATTTGAGTAACAATATATTATATATAGTTAGGTATGGTTATTCTACATATCATTAATATGATGAACTTGAGAGATATAATGTGGCTTTTTTAATTTGAAAGCTGTTCATAGTGGAAATCACGTATCAACCTTCTAGAAATATTACGACTTCTCATTAAGTCTCTGACTAACATTTACGAAATATATATTTTTGTTTCTGTGCTTGGGACGATTTACGCACTCTCTTTGACTAACAGCTGGGAGTAATCGTCGTTTTAATTAGTTGTGTAACAGTTTAGGCGTTAATGTTTAGTTTTAGTTTTAGTGTAGGACACGAGTACTATGATATAAACCGTTAAATTTTATCCCTTCAAAATATAACTGTGTTTGTGCTTTAATTTATATTTGGCTATTTTAAGTGTATATATGTACATATTTCAGATACAAAAAACATCATCAAGCATAACGCGAAAAGATATTTGACAAAAAAGGAATACAATTTGCATTCGAAGTTTTTTTCATAGAAATAGTTGCGATTTTAAAAACTTTAAATACTGTGTTTTATGGAAAAAGGTCAAGTGTAATTTCTTATCACCAATGGTACGTTTAAATATTAAAATAGTTACTCATTTACGTTTAGATGTATCTATATATAAAGTTATGATGTAAATCATGTTTATCGGATCTTTGGAAAGTACTTACTCGGGACTATTTGCACCATGCGACGTATCTCTAACCGGAGGTGGTTTAGAGATCACCTGAAACATAAGGCAACATAATTCTTAAACCATCTTTCCCTCAGTTAAAGATCTACAAATATATTTAGCAAAAAAAAAAAGATCTACAAATATATAATTTTGAGTGATTTAGAAATAAAAAAGACCTCAGAGAAAATTCCTTTAATAGCCTTTGTCCAATCTCCGTCTGCTTTTATATGTACGCTCAAATAGCCGTCTTGTGGTGCAGAAGTTATTGAAAATGGATGCCTGCAGTGATATATCACATGAATTTATTTTGAAATGACTTTATGAATCTTGATTCTCAAGAGTGTTTTTAGTACCACTCAAATGGTGAGACTTTTGGGCAGTTTACAAACATGTATTGACCGCTTTTGTATTTGAAGTGTTTAGGCCTTGACATTTTCAGAGTCAATACGTTTCCAGGATAAACCGTAGCGTTAACAACTTTTACCGTCCTGATGCTGGATCTGAATGCTCGTATCAGTCTCTCGCATGCATAGAGAGCTATTGGTACTGCTAAGTACATCCATGTCTACAAACAAACCCTCCAGTTCATTAGTTATGTTTTTGGTCGCTAAGATTACAATTGGAAAATGTTGAAACCTCGAAGTACCCATACTCACTGTTTTCTTGTACCATTCTTTACTGAGATACAAGTAGTATCCGTGAACGATAAGGAGAATGTAGACAACAACGAACAAGTGATGAGTGTACCAGAAGGCATTGAAGCTAGCTAGTTTCTTTAGTGGTCCTGGAAGCGTTTTCTCTAGCTTCCCTCGTCTAAACCAAGGCAGTGCTAGTGTAAAAGCAATTGACATCAAGAAAACCATTACAAGTCCTGTTATACCTTCTGTTGACTTCACAAAATGTGAGTATCTTTTAGGTTGCTCCTCTCCGAAGTATTTTCCTAGAGGCATGTATTCCTCTGTAGTTGCAGCGATCAGCCGTGGAAAATCACAAGCCAAGTGAGATATCGAGTGTATGCCTACTCCTATCATAATTCCCACTGCTATAACCTGTATAGGATTAAGTGTAAAGTAACTATAAATGTAAGAGATTCTAGCATTTAAAAAAGGTATGATTTCTATAACTTGGTAAGTATAGAACATGAGTTTAAACTAATTTCAAAGAATGTAAAGTCAATGTTTTTTTTGACAAAATGTAAAGACAATGTTTATTTCCATGTAAAACGTGTATATAAAACAACATAAAGTGCATTAGATAATATCTAATTCGTATCCTTAATTATAAACTATTTCTCAACCACCCACTACTATATAAAGTTGATTAAACATATTTTATAAAAAGTTTGGTTTTACCTTATGAAAGTTGATGTTGTCATCAAAAGGGACCAAAACACCCAAACTAGTTTTATTTCTAAGCCATGTGATGGTATTTCTGCATACAGGTAATAGAATCAAGGCCATATTCAACTTCAACGTCTCTGCTGAACCTTTGGCAAAACACACACAATGCCCCAACACTTCATAGACTGCTCTATTTTTGTATTGAATATATTTGTATGTGAAGAGGATGGCCATAATGCTGACCCATAGCGCTATCACACAAATTCTCTGCCAGCTATCTAGAACAAAGAATCTGAGTCCACGGTACCATCTCCTTAACGGGTTAGGGTCAGGCGTAGGCTTAAGCTTCTCAATGAATTGCTTTGTATCTTGACTATTTGTGATTTCCGCTAGTGTTTCAGTTTCTGCTCTCATAAGCAAATTTTTAAGACTCTCTACCTGTTTTAAATTCAGCAGAGTTATAGATATTTAACAGCAAAATATTTATAAAAAATCTGTTTGGATCATCATCAAGAATGTTTACCATGATGTATCCTATATTATGTGGGTCAAGCTCTTCCATAATCATTGCTGCATATTCATCTGCCTTTTTCTGGATGGCCGACAGATTGTTGGTTGACGAACTAAGATTGATGATCTTGAAACATAAAAAGACATAGCAGAGTCAACAATTAAATATTTTCAAAGAAAATTATTAAGATTTTGATTGTTCGTTTTCTTTTTTTCTTTTATGTTAATCGTGTATTTTTCTATCTAAATTTACAACATTTGAGATAAATTTGTGTTTAAAATTCACACACACACGCACACACAGAAGGTATAAGATATGAAAATGTTTTAAATATTAACGTCTGAAACAATCAAAGACCTCGTTGATCTAAACACATTTACCTGTCTCACTTCGTCTTCAGTTAGTCTACCATCACCGTCTTTATCCATCCTGCATTTCAGAAACCCTTTGGCTCAGACTTTAGATTCATTACCAGAAAAACTTGTGGAGACTGCCAATCCAGGGGAAAAAAATATTAACAAAAATATACATGTCAAAGAATATCATAAGCCTTGAATCAAAATTTTGATCACTTATTTGTTCCCAGAAATCCTTTAAAATTGCCTTATCAATCACATCCCCTGTAATATTCTTTCTTCTAGCTAATGCGTCAAACAATACCAAGGCAAAGTCCTTTGACTTCATCCCTGCAACATATTAATATTTCAAATTAAATTAGTTTCATATCAATGTTTCTAAACAATACAAGTATACAACTCCTTGATTTTACATGCAGATTTTTACCTATACATTCACCGAACTTTGACCTAATCAGCAATCCCTCAGTAGTTTTCGTGATCCTTTCAAATCTCTTCTCCACGGCGGTCCAGCCATCCCCACCGTCAGCTTTACTGATGAACATGAGCCCTTTCAAGGCCTGACCGGTCGTTGACTTTGATCGGTCCAACCGAGCTGGCTTCCCTGCAAATCGCTTGATCTGGTTCACCAGGCCGTTCCGCTTCTTCTCCCGATTCTCCCTTACGCTGGATCCAGCCGCGTCTCCAACATTTTCCAACGCAGGATTGTGGTCGGTCGACCCAAATGATCCGCTCAGGGGAAATATGTCGCTGCTTTCCTCTGTCTCAGAAGTCATAGTTATTTACTTCAAAGCTCACTCTATGCAAAGAAAACTATTGTAAGTGAAGATTTCAACTGGAAACAGAACAGGACCAAGAAAAAGGATGACTAAACATACTAATTTATTTCTTGCGTCTCAAGTCAATGCTTTGAAGATCTTATTGTGAAACTCTTTGGGATGTCATATGAGACAACAGGAGATATTCGCATAATGCGTTGTCATAAATAGAATGGCGTTGGTCAGTATTCAACGACGAGTATTATTATATAACAGCACAAAATATATTCCAACAACATGTCGAAACCTAGGGTTGAATGGGATACGCGGAATTCAAATAAATAAAATATGAGAGACGTGGACGGGTTTGGGCCCTCGTTTTGTTGTTATATGCTATTAATTACAAACAGATACCAAAATCCTTTGTTTTTATTTTTTTAAGACTGAATACTATTTTTTAAAAAGGCCAACTACCAAACTCTTTTTTAAAAGACCAAATAGCAAATCTCATAATCACAAGTCACTGATTTCAATGTCGAGTTATTGTACTTTATAACACACACAAAGTATATTCCAACGCGTTACAACTTACAAGCAGAGGCGGATCCACAAAATAAATCTATATAGTGGGCAAAACTTGATGATTTTATATTACACAAATTACTAGAATCTTAATTACATTTTTAAATATTTAAACTAAATTTAAAGTAAAATATTTTATACATACTTAGCATTTATTTAAATGCTATTAACATAAACTTGTATACTATGTAAAATATTTTATTTTATGAATTTATTATATAAATTGAAAGAAAAGTGGATAATTCAACTAAAATCAATTGAAACTGAAATAAAAATAGAAAATTTAATCAAAATCAATGAAAATCTAAATTATTGATTTAGTGAAATACTAAAAACGGAAGAAAAAAATTAATACTAAGAAAAGACAAATATAGATTGAGAAGTTAGAAGGAAATAAAAAGGTTTGTTTAGAAACAAAAAAATGCAATGAAGGTAATTACCAGATTTATACCCACATAAATACATAGGTAGCACAGAAAAGCCTCCAAAATTATTTTCAATGAATAAAAGCATGTCACATGGATATATCTATTAAATGGCCCATTACAGGCGAGGCCCAAAAGAGATATCTATTGACCGGAAAAGGTAGTCCCGTGGCGGAACACGGCGTCTCGTTCTCCCTAGGGTTCGAATTTTCCCTCTCTTTCTCTTGTGAAAAAAGGAAGATGGAGAATCATCCGCCGAACAGAGGAATGTGGAATCAAGAGCAAAGTCACACTCGGATCTCTCAGTGCTTCAGGATCGCGAAAAGGCCATCTGAGAATGCATCTAACTTCTCCACTCCTTTTCCTAAAAGGTTCGATTTTTTCTTCTGTTTTCAATCAATTCGAGCTCATCTACACTCAATAAGAACTGGGTTCATCGGATTTTGTGTAAAATGTGATAAATTTCTCTACTTGGCGGTTGCAGAATCAAGGACTCAATGGCTACTGAATCGCTCCCTCACCGTTCTAGCTTCAGTAGGATTCCTCTTATGGAGTTATCAGCGAACACACCTCCTCACAAACGCCTTAAACTAGGGTTCGAGTCATCTCATGTTGTTAATCCTTGTGGCATGAGTTGTAATCTGGATAAGGAGGTCCTAGATGCATCTCGTACTGATGTTTCTGCTGACAGCAGAGTTTCATCAGACCCTTTTGTTACTCCCCTGAAAGACGAGTCAGAAAGAGTTGCACTAAGCTGTGGTGGTTGCTCTACTTCTTCACTTCTTGATGATGAGATTGATGATTCCATTTTGGAAGAGATTGACGCTATCTGTGAACAGTCAGTGAGAAAAGCAACGTGTCAAACTCCAAACACCAGCGTGACTCAGACTCCCTCCAGAGATTATCAGAGCAGTTCTTCACTTCTTGATGATGAAATTGATGATTCCGTTTTAGAGGAGATTGATGCTATCTGTGAACAGTCAGCGAGGAAAATAGCATGTCAAACTCCAAGTACCAGCATGACTCGGACTCCGTCCAAAGATGATAAGAGCAGTTATCTTAAGGCTGAATTGGATTCTAGGGCTGTTAAAATGTCTGAGCCAGACTCCGAGGTCAAATTGGAGCTCAATGAAGAGACTACTGTTGCTGCTGATCCTGCATTGATCACTAGCATGCCTGAGGAGTGTTCAAAATATATGCAGTCTTTGAATGATAGACAGCGTGATGCTGCCTGTAGTGATATTTCAACCCCTTTAATGGTTATCGCTGGTCCTGGAAGTGGAAAGGTCGGTATCTAATTACACTACTTTTCCTGTGAGGCAAGACTTTTTTTGCCAGTGCTAATTATTCCTTTTTCCATGTTAGACTTCCACCATGGTTGGCCGTGTCTTAGTGTTGCTTAATGAGGTACTATCAGTTTTCGCCTTTGAATGATTTGAAACATCTTCCGTACGTGAGATCTGATTTATGAAATTAGATTTGAAACTGTCTTTACACGTTTTGTGTTCTTTTTAACTTAATAGGGTCTACAGCCATCAAATATCCTTGCAATGACTTTCACTACAGCGGCAACTGCTGAGATGAGAGAGCGCATAGGAAAATCTGCTGGAAAGAAAGCAGCCAAAGAAATAACAATCAGCACATTCCATTCATTTTCCTTGCAGCTTTGTCGGATGCATGCAGACAAGTGAGAATATGATTTTTAAATTGCTTGGTAAATTTGTGAGATCTTCTTTTGGTGGTTAATCTTGAGTCAAAATGTAGGTAGAGGTCGTGAAACGTTTTATTTTTTTCTAACACTGAAAATTTAACTTTGTATGTTGTTAACTTGGTGACTTAACCTATAACGCCAGGAAACAGAGGTAATATTAGAAAACAAGTTTAGGTGATGAAAATCTGTGTTTGTTAGATCACCAAGTCTATATTACTGTTCGTTTGTAGTTGTTAGTTACATGACACTCATTGACACCTTTAAGGTTATAGATTCATGGATTCGTATACCTTATACCTTTCCTACCGTCACAGGTTACAACGTACATCTGAATTTTCAGTGTATGGACATGGGCAACAAAGAAGAGCAATTATTGAAGCAGTGCGTTTATATGAGGAGGGGAAGAACGGAAGCAGTACATCCGGTGCATGTGAATCTGCGGAAGGTCTGAGTGGAACCGGTGCTGGAGCAGTGTGTCCTGAATATGCCAAGGATAGATCAAAGAAATGGCAAAAATATGTGACCCAGGTTGACAATCCTGGATTAAATAATCTACTTTATTGTCTATTGATAGTGCGTGTACGCTGTCTTTCACATTTAGTTTCTCTTAACATTAGTTATTTTCTGCATTTTAGGCAAAGGCTTCCGGTAGAACTCCGGAGGAGTGCCATAAGATGGGCAATGAGATAGGAGTAAGTCAGCTAGATTTTCTTTCAGGCATCTCTACTGTGAATTAGACCATACGATATGAATAGTCTACCTGTGCTGATACAGGCAAAAATTCTTGGAAACTACAGTGATATCCTTAAAGCTTGTGATGCTCTGGACTATCATGATTTGATTAGTTGTTCGGTCACCCTGCTCTCCGACTTTCCTGAAGGTAAACCCACATAAATCAATTTTTTTCTGGCTTCAAGATGTATGACATTCGATATTTCCTTGTGCTTACGTGCATTTGCAATGAAAGTATTTAAGGAATGCCAAGATACCTGGAAAGCCATCATAGTTGATGAATTCCAGGACACTAGCACAATGCAGTACAAGCTTCTACGAATGCTAGGATCTCATAATCACATAACTATTGTTGGTGATGATGATCAGGTACCTTATTTGCAGACATAACTCACTGCTCTTTGTTTGATTATTTAAATGGAAGCATGACGGATCTTTTCTCGCAGTCCATCTTCGGTTTTAACGGGGCGGATAGTTCAGGATTTGATTCATTTCGCCGAGATTTCCCAAACTATAAAGAGGTTTGGCTTCTCGATCTGAATTAATTCTTCAAGACCATACCACATATGATGCACTGTATTTCGGTATGCAGAAACTTATCTTACTGCTTTTGATTCAGGTTCGGCTGATAAAAAACTATCGCTCCTCCCGCCATATTGTGGAAGCTGCATCTTCTATTATAAAAAACAATACGAAACGGTGCCAATCAAAAAGCATTTCGTCTGAAAACTCTCAGGGATCTAAGGCAAGTTGATCTTGTCTTTATGAAAAATTGCATTAATCCCTACAGGCTAAAATTTTCATGTTTCAAACCCAGTATAGATAACTGTCAAGGAATGCCATAACGAGGAGGCACAGTGTGCATTTGTCATTGACAAAATAATTGAAATCACGAATGATGGCTCAACACCTTGTTGCTCCCATGGAGACATTGCCATCCTGTATAGGAGGCAGGTTAGTCTTTTTTTTCCTCAATGACATGTTGTCATAATTTAAAAAACGCTTTTAACATATTTATTTATGTGTTGGTAAATGACGATGTGATGATATTCAGGTGTCAGGTAAAGTCTTTCAAAATGCGTTCCGGCAGAGAAAAATACCATTCAATGTTCATGGTGTTGCTTTCTACAGGAAAAAGGTAGATTGCCTCATAAGTAGCTTATCTTTCTAATTGTTGCATGATCTCCATGTATCTCGATGCTTGACATTTACAGTTCCTCCGCATGACTACCTTAGCTTTTTTCAGACAATAAGTTCCATCTAATAGGAGAATGAATATACTTTGTCGACTTTAGGTTGTCCGGATCATTTTGGCCATGCTGAGAACTACATTTTCCGAATGTGATGATGCTTCATATCGGCGAGTGTTTAAGGCATTACTTCCTTTTGAGAAAGAGGAAAAGAAAAGGGTTTGTACCTTATTTGCTCTCGTTTTGTTTCGTTTCATTTGTATGATGATCTTTAATATACTTTCTTTCTCAGCTTTGGCTATGAGGACATAGGCCTTCAGTCAAATAGTTTATTTACCACCGTTTGCAGGTTATAGATCATATTGACAAAATCTCCTCTAGCAGGAAATGCAGCTTCATTTCAGCGGCAACTGATATCTTCAGTGCCAAGATTTCTGGTACTTTCAAGAGGTATTGCTTGATTATTACATTAGGAAAGCTATAATATACTGGTTTAATTTTTATATTGAATTTAAAATAAATACCAATTGCTTCGAGGTTTACTTACTAGGACATATATTCAAGTTTTCTCATGTAAATGTGTCCTGCTTCTGTTCTCGCAATGCACACTAGAGTGATTGATATAGGTCGTTTACCACCCAGATTTGGGTGACACTGTGTATATTTGTATATAATTTTTATGTTTATATCCAGATTCTAAGAATGATATGCTGCAAAATATATCCCCTCAGCTTTTTAGGTTCGTTTGATTAACCACAGGAACCAGCTTACCCAGGGACGTAAAGTGTTGCAAACTCTTGGCATGGTAGCAAAGTTGGTTGATAGGGTAAATATTTGTTTCCCAGTCTTTTAAATATTATGAACGCATTAATCATTAGTTGAAGTGATCCTGCTTATTTCAACTTAGCACTACTAATCCCTTATATCTTAATTATTTGCAGGAACAATCACTTTCAGCTGTAGTAACATGTGTGGCAAATATGATACCGCAGGTAATTAGTTTTTCTGTCTTGAATGATGACTTACTTATAACTATTACCTTGGACCGTCATCTATAGAGTTATAAAAATATGCAAGATATATATAAACTCTCTGGATATACGATGTTGAGATAAATATGGACCTTATGCTTCCAATTTCATTCTCGAAAGTTATTAGATGTCATATGATTATATACTGAAGGTATGACTTTCACTTGAGAATTGAACATGTGACTTTGCTTTGAAAATTTAACTGCCTTTCCTTAGATCTTTGTGTGTAATATCTCACACCATTTCTTTTCTTTATCATGCTTGACTGCTCATGTTATTTCAACATTTAGAAATACCTTCTTGAGAAACGAGCAGTTGTGGATAACGATGGAGGAAAACTGCTTAATGAAGACAATGATCTTAGATCTGTACGTGGCTTTTGCTCTTCAAAAATTTGAATAATCTTTCTTCCGTATGCATGTTTTAAAAATGTTTTGGGGGGAATGATTACCTATTTTGTAGGTACTCCAGTACTTAATGGATGATGTTGCTGAGTTTCTTTCCGCTCGTTGCACCACACTTGGAGAAGAAGTGGATACAATCAAAGAAAAGAAAGTCTGCAATCAACTAAATTCATTTATCGACTACATTTCTGAGCGCGAAACTGAAAATTTTCGTTTAAGAAGACATGACAATGAAAATTCTGTCACATTAACCACCATTCATCAGGTTTTTGTTATCCACTCGAGCGGTCCGCAGTTTGGAATCCTTTAGTTATAGTATTAGTTACTTCAGGTAACAATGGAAATATTGGCTTATATCCCTTGTTTGTCGTTATGCAGTCTAAAGGTTTGGAGTGGGACGTAGTTTTCATAATCAAGGTATATATCATCTCTTTTTTTTTTTCCGGGCTGTTGACAGATATGGGACCTAGCATGATACCAAATACGTTTTATAGAATCAATGAAACTATAAATTCCTTTTCCAGTTTGAATCCAATTTTCGCTGAACAGGCTAATGATAACGAGATCCCCCTATTACATGAGTCCAACGGCACTGCATCGGAGGGTGGAACATCACTTGAGGTATCACTCTGACTTTTCCTGAAGTTTTCATTAACGCTCTAACCACTTCGCACCTCTGCGAACTGTAGAAATCTATGTTTAGCGCATTTTTTCTTTAAATTGTAGGAAGAGCGTCGCCTTCTGTATGTTGCTATGACTCGTGCTCGCAAGAAATTATTTTTCTTGTACGTGACAGTGGATTCAAACTGGCAGGTTAGTATATACAGAATTTGTGAAAGTTTCTCTCAAACTTCGTCTTTGACTAATGATCCTCCATGTAGGTGCTCCAACCCTCACGATTTCTTAAAGAGATTCCGAGCCATCTTCTACAGGTTCAGAACTCAGTTTGTTAGCAAATTCATGCATTGATAATGTGAAAGTGCTAATAATAGGCTTTTTTTTTTTTACTTTTCCCTTTTTTTTTAGGGAGACGTGAGCATAAATGACTGCAGACAAGTTCATCAAAACAAAACTGAGCAGAGTGTCTCCAACTCTGGGACAGAATTAAAGCATGAAGATAATAAACCAACCGATAACAATATGATGAACATTCCAGTAGATGATGTTACCGAGGAGTCATTAGAAGCCGCATGTGCACTCAATGGGAACAATTTTCTTAAGAGGTTACGTTCTTAAATAACCATCATAAGTACATTTTTATTGCAGTGTTTCGTCTGGTTCGTCATTCAATGGTGTAGAACCTTTTTTCCTCAACAGGTTTGATGTGGAGGTTAGATCAGTTGTCTCTCACTTATTTCACAACTGGGCTAAGAAACAAGCGTTCCAGGACCCGAAGAGGCTGATTGACAAAGTGAGTACTGCATACTCATTTATTCTGCAGCAGCTCTCGACCGTCTGATGTAAGCGCCAAGCAATGTTCTTAGCTTACATTTCATGTCAATGTTTTTATACATGCAGGTAAGGTTTGTGATTGGTGAACGTTTGGCCATCAAGAAGGAGAAACACAAGGTTGTATACCTCTCTCATTTGGTCTCGTCTAGATATTTATTCATAAACAAACCGATGTAGTCGTTTTCTTGTGAGCTTATTTGTGAAACTTATTGCTTAAAGCATACTAGTGTTGGAATATGCTTTGGTGACTAACTAAATGCTGCGCTATTTTGTTAGGATGTCTTACGAGCACTTAAATCATCATTGACTTCCGAAGAAGCGTTCCAATACGCCGAACATGTAAGCATGTTTATCCAAAAAAACACTGTCACACACTAATGAGTTGATGATTCAAATGAGAACTGAGATTCTGGGGCTCTGTTCCTGTGTATTTTGGGGATGTCAGGTTCTTAGGTGGGAACAACTTCCTGCAGACACACGGGCTCATATAATGCGGGAGAAACAGGTAATGTGTCTCTGTTTAAAGAAAGCAAGAAATTATAAGTTAACTCACTCCTTACGCTTGGGAAAAAATTATGTTTCAGGAACATTTCCAAAAACTCAGAATTGAAAATTCAATGGGTACATCCGAAGCAACGAGCAAACAGGTAAATAGTACTATTCATCCAACGCATTGAGCAGAACTTCAGTGTAAATTGTATTATAGCCAACCGAAGATAGAGGATGATACGATTGTCATTTATGTTTTTGGTTTGGCAGATCGCATTTCTGCATAGTCTAGGATGCACGGTGGTCCCAACATCACGTCTCCATGCGTCCCGTTTGATCGAGCAGTACAAATCACTGTGAAATTCTTGGTGTCTAGCTTCAAGACGTGGTGCATATGATAAAATTATGGAGCCTGGAAATGATCTCGATTTCCTGGTGGGAGAAAGGTAAATAGTGATTTTCATTCTCCCATTAGTTGGAGTCTGAAACAAACAGTTAATGATGTAACTCTAGCTGATATCTTTTAGTACTTATCTTTCCTAAATTGCCATGTTTGAACAGTTTTCGAGATAAGAATAGAAGATGTCATTCTATTACCTTTTGGATAAAATGTGAATGCAACATGAAATCCTAGATGTTATTTATATACTAGATTTGGACACCATTCATAAGAGAAGATGCTTAGATACACCCACTTTGGTTGTTTTTGTATAGTATCACACATTTATACCAGCATAAGATGCATAATCACAATTGATAGTATACAATATGCCAAGACAAGACACGAATGTGATCTACAGAGTAGTGAACTTCCATGAGATAACTCATTTTTTATGTGCTTGAGCGACTGACTAGTCTCTTAACCATAACATCGTATTGGATCGTTGCAACCTTTCTCAGCTGATTGTCTGCGACCCATGCTACCGCCTTTAGCCAGGTATTGCTGGTGGTATTCTTCTGCTCTGTAGAATTTCTTGGCGGGAAGTATCTCTGTCACAATCTTCTTGTTCAAGATCTTCTGCTGTTTCTCCAAAGATTCACGAGCTATCTTCTCTTGCTCGTCTGTGTAGTAGTATATGCCTGATCGGTACTGCGTCCCCACATCATTCCCCTAAATCAAGAAAAAAACAACTCAGCACTCAAAAGTCAGTATGATGTGTAAAGAACACGTTCTGTTTCAGCATATCGGCAATGGCACTGTCACTTCCACATAACCCCACATGCTAAAGAACTTGCTCTGTTTCAACTAACAACATGATGTGATGCATGCAACAAAGTCTCGATTTTTACTCGAAAAAAAACAAAGTCAATTTTTTTCAGTATAAAGCTATGACCTGGCGATTCAAGGTGGTGGGATCATGTCGTTTCCAGAAAACATCAAGCAAGTTCTCAAAGCTGCACTCTTTCGGATCGTACTGAACTCTAACAACCTCGTTATGCCCCGTCATCCCCGTACAGACATCCTCGTATATCGGATCGTGCACGAACCCATGGCTATACCCAACCTCTGTTTTCGTCACACCAGGGACTCTCTGGTAAGCCAACTCCAGTCCCCAGAAGCAACCGGCTCCGAACTGAGCGAACTGCTGACCTGGCGAAGGAACGTCATCGTCGGGTCCTTCGGCGATTGCGGCGGAAGACGGGTCTAGCTGGGAACGAGACCCGTACCCGACCCTGTTGAAGAGGTTGTTCATCAGGGGTTTGTAGATGGAGATGGAACGAGAGGTTTTGGGGAAAGGGCAAATGGGTTTGAATAGAGGGAGTGCGGCTTTAGAGAGGGAAATGAGAGGTTTAGAGAGAGAAGCGGCGGAGATAACCGGAGGAGAGGTGATGAGAGCTGGCATTGTCGAAGTGACGTGGCAATATGGGAACTTTTAGAGTTGTACGGCTATAGTATTTCTATCCAAGATTGCACGAGACTGTTCCTTCAGTCTCTAGAGTTCCACTCATTTCATATATTCAAAGTTAAGATGCGAAATAATTAAATTAAATTAAAAAATATACAAAAACTACTTTAATTCAGAAAATATTTATATTTTTAGCATGTTGCTATTAAAGGTAGGCCGTTCAGAAGGAATTCACGAAAGGCCCGAACACATATTACACAAGCCCAATGATCCGTTTTGAGTTACATTCGGTTCAAAGACGACGCCATATTCATAGGATTCGGGACAAAAATAACAAACGTGTCTACAAGTAACCCTCTCTCGTTTACACATCGACGGCTGCATGGTGTTTGCCATTATAACGTGGCGTACGATGCATGTTGAAACCATCGACACGTTATTCTCTTCCCTTCCCTTCTCTTCTTCATATATCTAATCAATTCAACACTCGTATCTATTATTCACACTTTCAACATCTCCTTCTTCTAGTCAACTACAAGAGCAAAATGACGGATACCGCTAGAACTCATCACGATATCACCGCCCGAGACCAGTATGGGATGATGGGCCGAGACCGAGACCGAGACCAGTATGGGTTGATTGGCAGAGACCGAGACCAGTATGGGATGATTGGCCGGGAC
The DNA here is from genome assembly GCA_016432835.1 of Brassica nigra. Taxonomy (NCBI): domain Eukaryota; kingdom Viridiplantae; phylum Streptophyta; class Magnoliopsida; order Brassicales; family Brassicaceae; genus Brassica; species Brassica nigra. The sequence goes on along the minus strand of CM028247.1, from coordinate 3,768,117 downwards.
CAGTACAGTATGTCCGGCCAAAACTACTCCAAGTCTAGGCAGATTGCTAAAGCTACCACTGCAGTCACCGCGGGTGGATCCCTCCTTGTTCTCTCCAGTCTCACTCTTGTGGGAACGGTCATTGCATTGGTTGTAGCCACTCCACTGCTTGTTATCTTTAGCCCGATCCTAGTCCCTGCTCTCATCACTGTCGCACTGCTCATCACTGGCTTCCTCTCCTCTGGTGGGTTTGGCATTGCAGCTATAACTGTCTTCTCTTGGATCTACAAGTAAGTAGTCATTTGCCATGTATTTCAATTTTTAGAATATGATTCATGTGAATGATCGATAAAAAAATATGCGTTACCAAGGGTAATTATTTAATATCTTAACCATAAAGACATATGCCTTTATTTGACTAGCTTGTTATACGTCTTTGTCTATTATATGAATGTAAATCTATACGTTGTATAATGCATGTCTGTGTGATGGATAGGTATGCAACGGGAGAGCATCCACAAGGGTCAGATAAGTTGGACAGTGCAAGGATGAAGCTGGGAAGCAAGGCTCAGGATATGAAGGACAGAGCTCACTACTATGGACAACAACATACAGGTGGGGAACACGACCGTGACCGTGACCACCGCACCGACCGTGACCGCACCCGTGGAGCCAACCACACTACTTAAAGTACGCCATGACTATATCATTATAGTCCAGCAACTCCAATGTGGGAGTCCAGTTTATGAGAAATAAGGTGTTTAGAATTTGTTCAGGGTGGATAATAAAAAGGGGAAGCCTATCTCACATAGTTTTTTTTTTCCTTTGTCATAAATAATGTGCAAGTGTGTTGTTCTCTTGTCACATGGTACCATGTTTTGTTGTGTTCTCACCTTATGTTGTAAGTTCTTTTCCTTGTTTGTATGTAGTAACGTCTATATAGAAAATGTCTTGTTTCGTGAGACTATACGTTCGATCTTTGCTCTTTTTCTCTCTATTTGGATAGAGGGCTTTAATCTGCACTGCACCTGCATGTTTCATCTTTTGTTATGTTCACTAATGAGTCTTTTCATGTCATTCAACAATCATCTGTTGGAGAACAACTCTGTGCATCTTTATATAGTTATTGTTGGAATGAGTCTATAACATGGATAACTGATGCAGTTAATGATACATATATATAGCAATGCAATTACACGGCAACCCAAACTTCAAAAACAGTAGGTCACCTTGCTTCGTATGATTAAATTAGGGTTTCCTTCAAGTCCTTTTGTTTTTGTATCAATGGAGAATCGTTTTTCTAGAGAATGTTAAATTAGATTCAGATTAAAAAAAAAAAACTTTTTTACAATGACTGTGACTCTGTTTTTAACTTTCTAGAATCTGAAATAAATTCATCAACACTGACAAGTGACGGAGGGATTATCATCTTGTTGCAAATCAATGGAGAATCTGAGACAGAAAGCTACTGTTTCTTTTTGTGTAATGAAGAAAGAGAGGAAAGACAAAGATCCATGCTACGTCTATTAATGGTCATAATTAACAAAAATAAATAAGACCAACGGTTTCGGTTTCTAGCGTAGATATCCGTGCCAGTACTTCATCGTTTTCAGACAATATGGAGACTTGCCATTACAGTTTCCTTACATCGGAGTCTGACACATCAAGATATGGATACATAAATCCGCAGAAAGAAATGTCTGAGAACATCTTGCCGTTTTATATACTCAAAAAAAACCCGCTACACACTGTTATTGCTTTTACTTTAGGCTAGACCTCCACTCCATGATGGCTGTATAAAGAGTATAGTTGGGCAAAAGGTCCTTGTTATTTAAGTGTAAATTAGTCATCGGCGATGTGTCGTGCTTCTCAAACCACTCTTCAATCGCATGACGGTCATATGTGTATCCGTCAGCTGCAACACATGGCTCGTTCATCACGTCCTGTATTTTATGGAGCAAGCTCTCACATTTTCATTTCAATTTCACAACAATTTCCAGATTAGGCAATAAAAACCATTAGGTCCATTACTAGTAACGTATCTTGCAAGTAACCAATGACATAAAGAAAGGGTTACCTTAAGTAAAGGGCAGAGGAAATGATTTGGAGGATGGGTCGGCACCCTAAAGATTGGATTCCTTGCCTTTTCAGCTACTCTTTTCATGCTCTCCAGCGTCGGAAGAACCTCATCTTTTAAATCAGGCCTATCTTTCCCGCGTAGCTCTGTGCAACATAAAGCCAATGCGGTCAGTTCCCGGGTCTCTTCTACTGGCCAGTTACCCGCTTTTCGATCTAAGATATTGAGAAACCCATTGTGACTATCCATTGCAGTCTCAACTAAGTGTGTCAACGCCATAGGTGGTTTAGCTGTGAGAAGCTGAAGAAGTATTATTCCAAATGAATAGACATCTGACTTAGTTGATATCATTCCTGTGCGTTGATACTCAGGATCCATATAACTTAACGTCCCTACAGGGCTTGTTTGTTTGTATATAGTGAAATTAGTTGATAAATGGTCGATTTGAACCATAGTTGAGAGTCCAACGTCTCCGACTTTGCTGACAAAGTTGTGATCAAGTAAGATGTTTGCGGGTTTTAGATCACGGTGAATGATCGGTTTAGGCTTTGATTTGTGGAGGAAGACAAGAGCCGCTGCGACTTCCCAAGCGATCCTAATCCGCTCAAACCAGGGGAGTGGTGGAGTGTTGTTAACCTGGAATAGCCTGTCCTCCAAGTTACCGTTTTCCATGTACTCATAAACCAAAGCTCCTTGCTCCGGGCATGCTCCTAGAAGGAGAACCAAGTGCGGGTGTCGAATCTTACTCAAGATTTCGAGCTGCAAAGTAGAAAGACCAGAGATATATATAGGTACATAGAAAAGAGATCACTTCTCTGCTAAAACCAGACATCTTCCACTAAGGATTATAAATTGAGAACCCAAAACCAAAATAGAATAGAACAAAAAAAAATCTGAACCCAAGACCAAATCAATATTTATATCCGAACGGTTAATATATTTTTGGAAACGAAAAACAAAACCAAACCAGAACTGAGTAAGAACCGAATGAGTCTTTGAATATTCAAAATACAGTTTATATATCTAAAAATATAAATTATATTTAATTTTAAATTACTAAATATTATAAAATACTACTTATAAACCAAACTATCTGAAAATAGATAACGTAAATATTTTTAATCCAGATATTTAAAATTATTTGAATGACTCAAGATAACCAAATTATCTAAATATTTTTATCCAAAAAATTTGATACAAATCCAATATTATCCAAAAAACCGGAACGAAAAGAAACCAAAATTCTTATTAGATATTAGCTGATTCTTAACATTTTATCCAAATCAAACCAAGAACCAACAAACCTAAACCAAATCAAATTTCATAAATAACTAGATGGTTCTTATATTTCTAAAACCAAAACCAAAAAAAAAAAACAAAGCTAAGCCGAATGCCCAGGCACCTAAACTGAACCAAAACTTAAGCTTAGTTCCATACCTCTTGTTGGAATTCTTTGGACAGACGACTTTCAGGGGAATACAGAACTTTGACAGCTGCGGTTGTTTGATGCAGAATACACTTGTAAACAGCTCCACAAGCTCCCATTCCGATCTTCATCTCGTCTGAAAATGATGAAGTGGCAGCCACGATTTCTTCCCAAGTGAAGTGTTGATATTGCAGCTGGGGAGACGCAATAGTGCATTCAAGCTTCTCTTTCTCTTGAGCATCACGAGTGGCTCTCCACTCAGCTGCTCTCCTCTGTGCTATTTCTCTCTCCACTTTTTTTCTCATGCTCTCTACATCTCGCCTCGCCTTTTCAAAGTTCTGCTTTTCCTTTTCTGCTAACTCTTGAGCTTCATACTCCTTTAGTTTTATCTCTTCAAGCTTTCTGGCTTCTTCTAACCGGCGATGGTTAAGCTCACCAAGCTGAAACAATTTTAAAAATGCATTGAGCACAAAACTTATAGGTTTCATCAAATGAAAAGCTATGTGGCCTTCACCTTTCGAGAAGCATCAAAGATTTCGGTTTGAGCAACGGCATTCATTTCTTGAATGTGTCTAAGCTCAGCGTTCAATTTATCAACCTCAAAGCTTAGGTTTAACTGAACAAACAAAAAGACATATTATTATTATTGCATTTCACAAGACAATGCTGAATTAAAAATCCATGTTAATACCTGGTTACTTGTAAAAGATTGTTCACTTATATTATCCCACATGCTGGAAGCTTGTTGAGAAGCACGAGAGTGAGTGGCATTACCATATTCATAGTTGCTAGAAGAAGAACTCATTGAGTATTTTCTCTCCTCATAATCTCTTAGCGATGGAGTTGAAAATGATGTATATGTGCTGCTTTTATTGATACTTGAAAAATCATTAGCTTCCTCCGCGTCCAAAGACGTCCACTTGGTTTCAACCAAGCCAACAGAATTCGTTTCCGATCGAGTTGATGCTTGTCTTGCAACAGTCGGCACATGTTGCAATCTCCTTATTGGAAGGGATAGAGCACGAGAGAGAGAGTAACCTGCACTTGGAGTTCCATCTGTTGATTCTAGAAGAGAAATGGGGATAAAAAAATTAGACCTACACACCATTTCTAGTAACATATTCAAACAAATACATTGATGAGTCAAGGACCTGAGATGGGAGCGGAAGAACAGCTAGAGTCAATCCTTTCATTACTATAGTCTCTTATAGTTGCATTTGCGTCTGAGTATGAAGGTCGGACGCTTGACAGTTTTCCCTTTTTAACAACATAGACTGTACAAAAGTTTGGCAACCAAGCTAATATGGCCGAGCACAGATCAACTCTCCTGGAATTTTCAAAGCAGATTCATTGGTTGAAAGAAGAATAGGTTAAAACCTAGCAGGTCAATGGTGTGTAGTGTTACCTTGAGAAAAAACTACGGGATGAGCTTCCAATAACAAGTCGCTCAATTGAATTCCGGCTAACTTCTTCAGCTATTGCAGCAGCCACATTATTTGATTCGACCACAAGAACTTCCACTTCAACCTTTAGTTCAAGGTAATGGATAAAACTTTTAGCAAAACAAAAGATATCTTGTAATAGTATCAGAATTTAAGTTTGATCTTATCTTTAAATTCTAACTTAAAACCAATTGGTGATAAATACATTGGTCTTAACTTTTATATATTAGTACATTAATTCTCTAACTACCGATGTGGACTTCCTTCATTAACATATACCAAAGACAATACCTTTCTCTGCTCGAACTTTTTCTTGAAAGGTGTAAGCACTAGTTCAGACTGGCACAGTATTTCTTGTTTGTATGCAGTGGCCACATCCTCTTGTACCTCGGAAATAGGGATTGTACTTCCCACTTGAGAAATTGACATCAGTTACAATAAAGGCTAATTCAGGAGTGCAGGAATGAAACAAAAGTAGGAGTCTAAGTTGGAGCTTTACTTGGTGTAGGTACAGAAGTAATCCTTGGATGTACGTGAAGTAGTTTGAAGCCAACATTTCCTTCAGGAGTAAATTTTTTGAGCGCCCATTTAACGACATATTTGCTTTTCCTGCTCCCACTAAGAGCCACAAAGACGGTATGAGATGAAGGAGTAGGATGAGAAGGATTACGAGGAAGAAGAGGAGGATGGGCAATATATTCCCTTGATCTACTCATTGTTTATCTTGTGGTTGCTTTTTACCCTGCACACTCCAACCATTTCAGACATTGTGATGCATAAGTCCTAAAAAGAGTACTTTATTCATAAAACAAGAACAAATCTAAAAAAAAAAGTCAAATGTCTCAGAGTCTAATTTGAAAAGGATCAGAAAGCAAGACCAAACAACCATAGAAGCTTAAATATCTCAAACTTTCCAAGAAAAATGTGAACTCTTAGCACAATGCAACACCATAGGCGGAGGCCACTGGAAAGAAATGGGGTCAACTATTTTTTTTTTAAATATCTATTTTTATTTGAGAAAAAATTGTATTGACTCCATTAAAATGAAAAAAAATTTCCATTAAATTTTTTTTGACTCCACTACAAAATGTTTCTGGCTTCGCACCAAACAGCTATGAAACATTAAGCAAGTCAATCTTAGAGGGTAAAATAACAAACCAGAAAACTGAACCTACCTGGTGAATAAGGGATGAGACTTTATCCACACCCAAGACAGAAATAGAGAGAAGAGGAAAGTTATGCTTTAGTGAGCCACTGACAAGCTGAAGAAGGAGAAGAAGAAGACCCACATTCGTGCTGGCAATCTCGGATACAACCAATGGCTTCTTATAATCACAGAATCTTATGTCAAAAGCAATGGTTGAAAATAGTAGGGAAAATGTGACAACTTCGCTAATCATGTTTTATCTCTTAATTCCTATTTATTTTATATTAAATTAATAAAATTACATTCTCAACGCAATGCCTTTATAAAAATACACTTCACTATTCTTTTATTTGTTTGCTCTTAGTTGCACACCTCACGCCTTTTCTGCTCTATTTGTGGTCTCATTTGAGTATCTTGAAAGGGTGTCTATATGTAAGTTACATTTTTTTCGTTAGAAAATTAGTATAATCCATCCCATATGTTTGAAATATTCCAAGTCAAATAAAAAAATCTATTTAAACAAAACATAATTTATAAGAGATTATATAATAAGTCTAAGGAAACATATCTAATCTATTAAATTAGAGTTCTATTTGTATCCACTGATAAGAAGTCATTAAAAATTTAAATGATCTTATTAAAAGTGATATATATCATATCATAACAATAATCTTATCATATATGCTAAAAAAGTTTGTAGATAATTTAAATTATATACCAAATCCAAACAATATATTTGTGCAATAAATCCAACTATTATCAAACATCCCTCAAAACACGTTAGTTAATTTCAAATGATTACTACTGCAGGTATTAAAAATCCAATAAATACATTTTAAAGCCCAAAATCAAAATTTTATTTCATATAAAATTTTCATAGAAAAATGCTCATTTTTAAAATTTAACTATACTTTAATTTTTTTCCAAAAACTATACTTTGTTCAAAATATTAACTATACAGAAAGCTACACTTAAAAAACTCATTATTTTGTATTTCAATTTTTAATTAGTCAAGCTAAAATAATAATAAACCCACACAAATCATGTAAAAATATAAATCACATATGTATGCTAAAAATATCATTTTTTCTTTAAAATGAGTTAAAATTTTGTATATTCTTATATTCCAAAACAAAAATGTCAACACAATTTAATTACCAAAAGACAAAATATCACATAGGTCTGAAATAAAAATAAAACTGAACAAAATTTTATAAGAAAGTTTTTCCGGCTTAATTAAAGCACTGGTAAGAAACTAGTTACCAATTAAAATAAAAGTCATGTGATATTTTAAATGATTCCTTTAACAAGTCGTTTACGTTATCTTTTGTACTTGTATAATGAAATTTTAACAATATATTTAATTCCAATAATATAAAACAAGATATATGATCTCTTTTTGCTCGTCTCTCTAATTGGGAGTTTTGATTCCTTTTAGACAGCGTATAACGTAGATGAGTCTGTGTTACAGCGCGGGAGTTAGACTGGTAATGAGTTGCGACGGTAGGTGGAGATTTAATGGAGAAAAGAAAGATTCCAGATCATGGCTATGTGCGTATGAAGAGAAAAATGTTTTCGCCGGTGGTTACAGAGTCGTCTGACAAAAAAAACTAACATGAAGCTCTTGGTTGCGAAGCTCTGAAGCTTTACGGTGATGGCGAATCATATATTTTGACTTATGAAATTAATTCTTATAACTATTTATATGGATCAAGTATTTTGACTTATAAAAACATCTTCAAATACAAAAGAAGAACGATTTCATATGCCTGAAATATATTTGAAATCTATAAAAGTACTTACAAAACAAGAACAATTTCAGTGTACAAGGCCTTATCTCATCATTACTTACATTAGACTTACATGTAAATCACTTCGAGAATAACACATTTTTAATAATCAAAATTGCGTCTGAAAAGTATCTATATCTCATCATCGAGAATGTATAAATTATAAATTATATGAAAGAAGTTACAATCTTTAACAATTGGTTGGAGAAAGAAAGTCCGATGCTTAGAGAAAGAGGATAAACTTTTTTTTTTATGTTTGTAAAATGAATTGGTGAGAGCCAAATGAAGCTACCTTTTAAACGTGCTATATAAAATCAATGTCAAACATGTATAAAATAAAATAAAAACCCGCACGGGTCAAATTCTACAGGAGCTTGTATATGCATATATGCACCCTTTCCATTATACAAGCTAAAGTGTTTGTAGTCGACCTTTCCTAACAAATATAATAATATCGATATTCGTTACTATTTATTTCTTTTTGGTAAATTAAAAATATTTTTTATATATGTAGTTGCATACTGCATGGGTCAACGGTGTAGTAGAATCAAAGGCAAGCTTATTCATGCTCAAAGAGTTAAAAACAATTATAGTTCACATAACTTTATTTAAAACTAACTAGAATGTGACTCGACTTTCTGGATATTTTTATTTTATAAATATATAATTTTAGTATTATCATAGAAAATTTTAATATATAATTTACATTTAATGTTATATATTGTATCTCTATAATTTCATTGTTTAAGTTTCTTATTCGTCATTATTAATGATTTTTTGTCATATAATGATTTGTTTTATATATTTCATATTCTTATTGATTGTTATTATTTATTAATATATTTTGAGTTTGATACAAATTATAATCTGAAATAATCATATATATAATCTCCTTTAATATAACTTTTTAATTTTACAATTTACATACAATATATTTTAAAATTTATTTAGTTATACAGTAGATGGTTAGTTGTTTAAGATAATTTATAGTTTCATGTTGTGTTTAAAAGATAATACTTTAACATCTATGACTTTAGTAATTTTCGAAATTTTATAAGTAAATACATTATTATGTCTAAATAATATAGCTCCATTATTTTAGTAAATTATATACGTGGTAGTGTCTATCATATTATTTTAGTAAATTTTATCAATATATGATATCTTGGATGTTATGGTATTAAGTTTTCTGACTTTTTATTATTAAATTAAGATTTCAAAATATTATATTACTTTTGACTTTTACAACATAATTTATTTTTTGTTTTACATTTCAAAAGTTATATTTTAGCACCTATGATTTTATCTTTTATATATTTGGAATATTATCATTTGTAAATTTCTAATATTTACTTTTAATAAATTTCTCTTGACCTAAAGATGGGATCAGACTTAGAAGATCAACGGTTTCTCTGCCTTGTTTGTAAATTGGAAGTATGAGAAATGTCTTGTGCTACGTATATTAATGGCCATAAGTAAATATAAGAAAAAAAAATAAGACCAACTGTTTCGGTTTTTAATCTGGATTGCCACTCCAAGTTTTCAGACAATATGCAGTTGGAAACTTACAAATAGAGTTTCCTTACATCCGACACATCAAGATGGATACATAAATTTGCAGAAGTGTCAACATCTTGCTGTTTATATACTCAAAAAAACGCTACACGGTTTTTGTTTTTACTTTAGTCTTGACCTCCACTCCATGATGGCTGTATACAGAGTATAGTTGGGCAATAGGTCCTTGTTTTTTATGGGTGAATCAGTCATCGGCGACGTGTCGTGCTTCTCAAACCATTCTTCTATCGCATGACGGTCGTATGTGTATCCGTCAGCTGCAACGCAAGGCTCGTTCATCACGTCCTGCATTGTATATAACACGCTCACATGTTCATCACAAGTTCACAATAACTTCAAGCTAAGGCAAATGATTGTTCAACCAGGAGCGGTACTGAAATTTTGGGGTATAAACAATTTAGTGATGGTTTCTAAAAATTTTTAATACAAATTTAATTAGGAGTTTATTTCTATGTAAATTATTTATGAAAATTTCAAAGATATTGACCTATATTTCACTTAGGGATGTTCGGGACCACCCCTGGTTCAACCTTACTAGCATTAATACATAATCAGTTACTTGACTTGCAAGTAACCATTGACTTAAAGAACAAGGACTATATAGGTACCTTGAGTAAGGGGCAGAGGAAATGATTTGGAGGCTGTATTGGCACCCCGGAGACTGAATGTCTTGCCTTCTCAGCTACTCTTTTCATGCTCTCCAGCGCGGGAAGAACCTGATCTTTTAAATCAGGCCTATCTTTTCCGCGTAGCTCTGTGCAACACAAAGCCAATGCAGTCAACTCACGGGTCTCTTCCAGTGGCCAGTTACCCGCTTTCCTGTCTAAGATCTTGAGAAACCCATCGTTACTATCCATTGCAGTCTCAACTAAGTGTGTCAACGCCATAGGCGGTTTTGCTGTGAGAAGCTGAAGAAGTATTATTCCAAATGAATAGACATCTGACTTAGATGATATCATTCCCGTACGTTGATACTCAGGATCCATATAACTTAACGTTCCCACAGGGGTTGTTTGTTTGTATATAGTGAACTTAGTTGATAAATGGTCGACTTGAACCATCGTTGAGAGTCCAACGTCTCCAACTTTGCTGACCAAGTTGTGATCAAGTAAGATGTTTGCGGGTTTTAGATCACGGTGAATGATGGGTTTAGGTTTTGATTTGTGGAGGAAGACAAGAGCCGCTGCGACTTCCCAAGCGATCCTAACCCGCTCAAACCAGGGCAGTGGTGGAGTGTTGTTGACCTGGAACAGTCTGTCCTCCAAGTTACCATTTTCCATGTACTCATACACTAAAGCTCCTTGCTCCGGGCATGCTCCTAGAAGGAGAACCAAGTGCGGGTGCCGAATCTTACTCAAGATGTCGAGCTGCAAAGTATAGAGACCAGAGAGATAAACGTAGGTACTTAGAAAAGAGAAGGCTACTATGGTAAAACCAGAGATCTTCCATTAAGTATTGCACCAACAGGCATGTGTATATAAATTGAGAACCGACAACCGAATCAGAACCGAACCGAAAACCAAACTGATATTCATAAGTATCTGAATAATTTCGATATTTCCTGAACCAGAAAATCAAATTGAACCGGAACCAAACCATACTAACTATATTCAAATATCCAAAATACAGTTCATATAAACAAAATATAAATTATATTTGGCTTTAAAATTACCAAATATTCTAAGAATACTACTCATAGCCATTATTATAAAAAACAAAAACAGATTTCCCAAATATTTTTAATCTAAAATATTTGTAATTATCTCAAAATATTTAAATTTATGAGATTAACCGAGTTTATCCGAAAAATCCAGAAGGAATTCAGTTTTTTACCTAAATAATCTAAAAACCAGAACCGAATCAGAAATCCATAATTTTATTGGATATTATCCGGTTCCTAACATTCGAACCAAACTAAGAACCAAAACAACTTAAACCAAACGATTTTTATATCTCTAAAATCGAAAAACCGAAAAACCGAAAAAAACAAACAAACTGAAGCAGAACCGAAAATAGAACCGAAAATAGAATGCCCAAAACCTACGCAACAGTCACAACCGAAACCTAAGCCTAGTTCCATACCTCTTGTTGGAATTCTTTGGAAAGACGACTTTCAGGGGAATGCAGAACTTTGACAGCTGCGGTTGTATGATGCATATTACACTTGTAAACAGCTCCACAAACTCCCATTCCGATCTTCATCTCGTCTGAAAAAGATGAAGTGGCAGCCACAATATCTTCCCAAGTGAAGTGTTGATATTGAAGCGGGGGAGATCCAAGAGTGCCTTTAAGCTTCTCTTTCTCTTGAGCATCACGAGTGGCTTTCCTCTCAGCTTCTCTTCTCTGTGCAATTTCTTTCTCCACTTTTTCTCTCATGCTCTCTACATCTCTCCTCGCCTTTTCAAAGTTCTGCTTCTCCTTTTCCGCTAATTCTTGAGCTTCGTACTCCTTTAGCTTTATCTCTTCAAGCTTTCTCGCTTCTTCTAACCGGCGTTGGTTAAGCTCACCAAGCTGAAATAATTCTTAAAAATTAGCACAAACTAATAGGTTTAATCAAATGAAAAGCTATGTGGCCTCACCTTTCGAGAAGCATCAAAGATTTCGGTTTGAGCAACAGCATACATTTCTTGAATGTGTCTAAGCTCAGCTTTCAACTTATCAACCTCAAAGCTTAGGTTTACCTGAACAAACAAAAAAAAAAACACATTACTATTATTCCAATTCACAAGACAATTGTTGAATAAATACGTACCTGGTTGCTTGTATAGGATTGTTCACTTATATTATCACACATGCTGGAAGTTTGTTGAGAAGCACTACGAGAGTGAGTGGCACTCCCATATTCAAGGTTGCTGGAAGAAGAACTCATTGGGTATTTTCTCTCCTCAATATTACTTAGCGGTGGAGTCGAAAGTGTTATAGCAGTATCCGTGCTGCTTTTATTGATACTAGCTTCTTCTGCATCCAAAGACATGCACTTGGTTTCATCATCCAAGCCAGCAGAAATCGTTTCCATTCGAGCTGATGCTTGTCTTGCAAGAGTCGGTGATTGTTGCGATCTCCTTACCGGAAGGGAGAGAGCACGAGACGGAGATTCACGTGCACTTGGAGTTCCATCTGTTGATTCTAGAAGAAAAATGGAGGTAGAACAATTAGACCTACACACCATTTCTGGTAGAGCATATTCACACAAATACATTGATGATGAGGATGAGTCTAAGGACCTGAGATGGGACGGGAAGAACTGCTGGAGGAGTCAATTTTTCCACTACTGTCATCTGTTAAAGTTGCATTTGCGTCTAAGTATCCTGCCCGGACGCTTGACAATTTCCCTTTTGAAACAACATAGACTGTACAAAAGTTTGGCATCAAAGATGATATGGCTGAGCACAGATCAACTCTCCTGGAATTTTCAAAAGTAGATTCATTAGATAAAATAATACTGGGTTCAAAGCTATAGCTGGTCATTGATAAAAACAATACTGGGTTAAAAGCTATAGAAATTATGTTTTCTATCAAAATCGTAAAATCTTAATTTTCTGCTAAAACTGTGTTTTCTTGCTAAAATTTTAAAATTATGTTTTTTGTTAAAATCATGAAAGTATGTTTTCGAGAGATCCATGAAAACCATTGTCCATTTGGTCTTTATCTAGTTGGACCATGGATCAATTGATCTTTTATCCAGTTGGACCATTTATTAACTGGACGCGTCCATAACTTGCTCAAAATGAATTTGACTGGGATATCCCACGGACGGTCTCTCTAGTACACCTCTAATGTTACCTTGAGAAAAAACTACGGGATGAGCTTCCAATGACAAGTCTTTCTACCGAATTCCAAGAAACTTCTTCAGCTATTGCGGCTGCCACATTATTTGATTCTTTCACAAGAACTTCTACTGCAACCTTTGGTTCAAGGAGATTCATGAAACTTTCAGTTTCGAACTTACAAAAAAACATAAGATATCTGGTAAATGTATACCAAATACAATACCTTTCTCCGCTCAAACATTTTCTTGAAAGGTGTAAGCACTAGTTCAGACTGGCACAGTATTTCCTGTTTATATGCAGTTACCACATCCTCTCGAACCTCGGAAATAGGGATCGTATTTCCCACTTGAGACATTCACATCAGTTACAACAAAGTCTTAGTTTCGTTTTGCTAACAGGAGAAGTGTGGAGAGCAAGAAAGAAACATAAATAGGAGACTAAGTTGGAGCTTTACTTGGTGTAGGTACAGATGTAATCCTTGGATGGATGTGAAGTAGCTTGAAGCCAACATTTCCTTCTGGAGCAAATTTTTCTAGCGCCCATGTAACTACATATTTGCTTTTCCTGCTCCCACTAAGAGCCACGTAGACGGTATGAGATAAAGAAGGAGGAGTAGGAGGAGGAGGAAGGGCAAGATGTTCCGTTGTGCTACTCATTGTTTATCTTGTTGTTGCTTTTTACCCTGCACACTTTAACCATTTCAGACATTGCGACACACAATGTCATAGAAAGAGTATAATGTTCATAAAACACGAACAAATCGACAAGATCTTCAGTTTAATAGTCAAATGTCTCAGAGTCTTATTTGGAGAGGATCAGAAAGCAACACCAAACAACCATAGAAGCTAGATAACTCAAACTTTCCAAGAACAAAATGTAAACTCCTCTAACACAATGCAACTGCAAAGACTATGAAACATTAACTTAGTCAATCTTAGAGGGTAAAACAAGAAACCAAGAAAATGAACTTACCTGGTATAAGAAGGATGAGATTTTAGTTAAACCCAAGAAAGAAATGGGGAGAATAGCAAAGTTATGCTTCTTAATGAGGCACTTCGCAAGAAATGGTTGAAAGAAAAGAAAAAAAGCAGCTGAGGAAGGAGAAGAAGAAGAAGACCCACGTTCGTGCTGGCAATCTCGGATACAATCAATGGCTTCTTATAATCACAGAATCTTTCTTATGGTTGAAAATAACAGGTCAAATGTCATGTTTATCGTCAAAAGGATCACTCCTGGTATATACTCTTTTGTTCTCACCAGGAATTTTATTATCATAGTAGCGACAGGCGAGTGTAAACTGAAAGAATGAAGTTTCCTCTATCGTTAAGAGCATTCACTATTATTTTTATCATGTTTTCTCTCTTCATTCCTATTTGTTTTATATTAATTAATAAAATTAATACCTCAACGCCATTATAAAATAGTATACTATTGTTATTTTATTTGTTTGTTCTTAGTTGAACGCATGAACCTATACCTTCCTCACGTCTTTTTTGCCTTCCCTTAATGCATAAATTTATGTTAGAAAGATAAGAAACTATGTTTAGAGTGGCACCTGATGTGCTGCGGTCTCAGTGTTATAAATTGCCAACGTTTTTTAAATGTCAAGTTTATATTTACTGGTCGTTTGTTTTATTGCAACAAATAATTGTAACCTTCACATATGTGTTAATGAACAAGCTGTCTTTATCGAAGTTATTATTTCCATTAGATGATGATGATCAATAAAGTCCATCTTCTTGATTTGGACTTTGGAGACAAGCAAATATAGTGAAACAAAACAAAATTTATAGAGTAAGAGGTTACAGAATAAGCCCCTTCCTAGGAAACATGTATTAATTACGGGAAGAAACATATATTAGTTACGGGAGCTTATGTAGGCAAATATGCACCTTCTCCATATTACAAGAGAGTTTTGCCGTCCGTTCCTAACTAAAATAATAGTGACATCGACATTCGTTACTATTTGTTTACAATAAATAAAATATTGTTTATATTTATAATTATAGTGCTGGGTCGACGGTGTAGTCGAATCAAATGCAAGCGCTTATTCATGCTCAAAGAGCTTAATAAGAAGGATAGAAAACAATAATAGCTCACAGAGTTTTATTTAGAAGTAATAATAAAAGAGAAAGGAAGATGCTTGTGATTGGTCACAAAAAAAAAACTAAAAGTTTGAAGGATTAGAAGAAGGCTTCTCTTAGTGGAAACCAATGTTACAAGACTAAATGCAAAGCATAACAACTATATTATTGAAGAAGGCTTCAACCAAGTCTGGTTCTCAATATATATATATATATATATATAATACTTGCACAATAAATTTTTGAGGCGGTAATTTGCGCTTCCATTACACAGTATTTACAAATAGTCAATATATCCATAAACAGCCTACCTCAGGTGTTATCAGATGTTCGAATATGATCTACTCCCTAGCCATATATTTGTTTTATATAGCAGGAGTATATCTTTAGTTATCAAAACTTAATGTAGTAATCTTTTTTAATCAAAGTTAATATAGTGTCAACAACTTGAATTAAAAGCTAGACCTTACCGTTGTTGAAATTTTGTTGGTCTGTTATCTAGTCGTCTCAAACGTTCTAGATTACCAAAGTTTATACAAAGAGCATATATTGATATAAAAATATACATCACAAAATTTATAAATTAATAATATTGAGATTGTAATTTGAAAAAGAAATTAAAATTTCTATTTTAAAATATTTTATTTAAAAATAGAATATTATTTTATGGTATCATATATTATTTAAATTTTGTAGATTTAAAATTCATGTATTTTAATTAGATTATTTAATATATTTTGTATATGTTGAAATTAGAGATAATTTTTTTTATCATCAACATAAACAGACTCAACTAAAACCTAATATATCACTAGAAGGAGATAAAATTTATTTTAAAGATGAATAACAACAAAATCTTTTGTTTATATTAATATTAAAGTTTATATACATAGAAATTGTTAATTTACGATTTAAAAAAAAAACCATATATTTAGCTGAAAATTTAAAAATATATTTATCTGTCATCTTTTACACCGATTTATTTTGATACCAAAAATTTTATCGTATTTATTAAATTATCGAATATCAATCTAATAGAGTTTCTACTGTAACAAATGCTACTAAATTTGCAAAAATATACATCAACACAGGGTTTTTGATCTACTGTAAACCAAACCATCTATCTTAGTGATCTTTTTTCTTTTCTTGATTCAATAAGCTCAGATTTCTGTCTTGTTTGTAAGTTATCTTGAATCCTAAATGTCGGAGAGTGAACTATGTTGAACATTCAGTATTCCTTTTAATCCGATGTTCAACTGATCATTTCGTTGTGTCACAAAGGGTACATGGATTAAGACTTTTAAAATTTTGTGCAGTGAATGGTATATATCATTGTCATCTGACAGAGCAAGAAGACACGAAGTATGGTTTGTACGATCACGATCAAAGATTGTTCTAAAGTAAGAGAATCTAAGGAGATAATACTGCTACTCTCTTCACATGTTTTATGAACAGGACCGGCTATCTCTAGAACAACGCTCACTTGTATAAAGACAAAATTACCATTCTGACACCTGCGTACACATGCCCTTAAGTCTCCAGCGACCAAACATCATCTAGATCTTTATAAAAAGTGGTATTTCTATTCAATCCGTTCGTTATATAGACTAGAGTATATAACGAACATTTAGTTACACATCCCAACTTTTAAGTCCCTAGAGAAACGCTATATATCATCAATGTTGCAAAGGTTTTCTCTCTTCTTCAGTCTTCTGGAGAACATGGACCTTTAAGCTACTCTCCTCCACCTGTTGAAAAGAAATATTAGCCACTTCAGCCTTTGGATTCAAACCAAACCACTTCGGACGGATGACTACTTTAATCACTCAAGTAATCGACTAAACCGGGCGGGTCAAACATAGATAGCGCAAGAATAGTAGATAATTTACCGCAAAGAGAGGAATAAGCAAAAGGCTCTTCTCCAACTCTTCAAAATATAATAGTTCTTGTTTGAACATGCTGAGCAATTCTGTCATCTCATATAGGATTATTTCAACCTGCTGATATTTAATCAAATAAACATTCTTAATCTGATTCCTTATTCTTATAAAAATATAAAAAAATATATCAATAAATAAAGTGGAATTACTCGTGGGAGAAACTTGATGACGATGTCTTCTATTTCATCCATGACTTCTATTGCTGTGACCATTTCTTCATGTATGGCCACCACATCTACCTGTAACTTCCACACTATTATTTTGGTTTTCTTAACAAAACGTACATTATTTTACCCTTGTTAATTACAAAATTGCTATCTTATAGAGTTGTTTAAAATGTAAATAAAATTATCTTACCGTTGCACCATGTAGGAGGGGTAAACGGACAGACAAAGCGTTCAGTTTTCGTGTTAGCTTGCTCAACGCTTCGAAGTTTTTTGCATCCAGTTTGGACCACTCATTGAGTAAAGGCATTTGAAGGCTCAGAACTTGACGTAGTTTGATTTCTTGACGTAGCCTTTGAACTTCAATCATATTCTCCACAACGTAGTTCCTCATTTTGTATATCCTAAGCCAAACCCAAAACAACTGATCCTGAAATAATTCACATAAAACAAATTAATATATCAAATTTTTATGGATATATATATATATATATATATATTTATACATTTACAAAAAATAAAAGTAACAGTTTTTGTACCTCAACGTTGACCTTAAGGTTAGCCATAGTAGCTTCTGTTCTTGCGTTAATAAACCTTAACTGAACTAATCTATTGTGGAGAAGCCTAAACCGGTGATACTCCTCCTCTTGAACCGGAGATACTTTCTTCTGAGCCTTAAAATATTTCAAAACTCCAGCCACGGCTCCACGGCCACTGCTTCTCATCTTGGCCGCGCTTACCGGTGACTCAGGCGGCGTGTGGCACATTGAAGTCGCCGGAGATGAACTGGATAAAGAAGTTTTCGTCGTCGACGAAACTCTCCCCGGGGACAAAGCCCACGCCGACGATGAGCTACCTTTTGCTGAAGCGTGATTACGGGGACTGCCACGCTCACGTTGCTCCAAGTACCGAGCAAACGCCTCTCTGCTTCTACCACTGTTCACCTCCTGAGATCTCGACTCGCTGTTTCTCGCCGGGATCATCTCTCTGGCTTTCGGGTTGGGTCTGGAAGATCTTGTTGTGGATTGTGATCTGCTCATCATCACCACACGTTTGCTTGTATTGGAAGGAGAGGAGGACGTAGAGGATGAACCAGAAGACGAGACTGACGCATTTAAAGATACCGGAAGAGATATCGAGGAGGTTACACTCCTGCTCCGGTTAATATTCGGCGACGGAGGCCCAGCTCTGCGACTAGTGGTGGTGGTTGCCATTTTCTTTGATAAAGTTCTTTGGTCTTTTTGCAGTTTATTGTTCATGCGCGACTTGTATTAAATCTGGACTATATGCATTGGATTGTACAAAGTTATATGATCTATATAACATATTATCAGGGTTTGTAATAACGCTTTCGTAGGAGTTGACAGCACGTTAGAGGCAGGTAAGAACACTTCTGCATTTAAGTTGGTCTACATACTCAAATATATTATAAACTCGAGTGTTATTTGTTATTTCTAGAGAAAAAAAAAAAGAATAATATATATGTATACGAAGGTCAGCTTAGCTAGAGGCACGTCTTCATCTGATTAGGTCTATGTGTTCTGCAGTCAAATAACACGGGACGCGTTGAGATTTATCAAGATTATCTTTTAAAGAAAACTTATATTCGATTGTTATATTTTGATAAATTAAACAACATGGTGGTTAAATAAAATAGAAACATAAACGTCCACTCGAAAATTCCCCCAATGTATCTAGTCTGAATTGTATATATATATATATCAAACCTTAAGTAGCGTCAAACTATTTCCTAGAAAAAGAAATAAATAACTTCGACCTCTTAACCTCGATGAATATGAACATCTGCCGGTACCAATATCCAAATAATTTTGCTTTTATTTTAAAACTGTAATAAGAACAAATTCTCTTTCTGGATAGAACTCCCCACGTCCGGTGGTTGGTAGCTGCCTGCTGCTGGTCACCGTCCCGTCCCGCCAACGCTCGTTGTTGTTAATAATTGTAATGTTTTTTTTAAAATAATAATTGTAATGTGGTTATCACTAGATATATTTTTAAAAAAGTTCGTAAAATTCATCATTAACTATATTCAGAACTATGATTTTGTAAGAAGAAACTCCAAGTCAGGCGAAATCATTAGAAAACTAAGCTTGAGCTAGCTAAATTGTGCCCTAATTCTGAAGCTAAATTTATTTCTGTATGGTTAAAAAAATAGTATATATTGTATATATAACAAGGCAAACAGTGTTATTAGAAGAAAAAAAAATAAGCAAGGCAAACCGTAGGTGGATTATTATTAGGATAAACCACGGTGATTGCTCCATAGGACCCGTTAAAGGTTCATTTAACTCCAATGGATCTCAGGTCCGAAAGTGCATGTTATAATTTATTAGATTACGGTTGGTCACATGGGCCTTGGCGGTCCAACGAGGTAGCTTTTGTAATCCTAACGATACCTAAACTCTTAACAAACCTAAAAGCAACTAAAAATCGACGGCGACAGGGAAAGAGAACAAGAACTTAAAGAAGTTCAGACAGCAGATCTTTGTCCGCCCCCTCTCTCTCTCTTCTACTTTTGTTCGATGGCACCGAAGCAGGCGGACAAGATCGAGAACCCTCCGGCTGCCTCTTCCAGCGAAGAGGAAGAAGAAGAGTCTGGTTCATCAGGAGAAGAATCCGAGTCTTCCGACGAAGAAGCCGCCGATGTCCAGTCCAAACTCACTCAGAAACCTGTTGCTCCTCCTCCTGCTTCTGCTGCTCCGAAGAAGAAGCCTGAATCCGACTCTGAAGAAGGCGAATCCGAATCCGACTCCGATTCCGAGCCTGTGACCAAGACTAAGCCTCTCAACGCCGTCGTGACCAAACCGATCCCACCCGAGAAGCGTTCTCTGAAGCAAGCGGAGGATAACGAGCCTAAGAAGAAGCAGAAGACATCATCAACGACTGAGCAAGTGAAAAAGAAGAAGCCCTCAACAGATGAAGAGGTGAAGAAGATATCTGGAGAAGAAGCCAAGAAGCTGTTTCAGAGGCTGTTCAGCGAGACCGACGAAATCGCGATGCTTCAAGGCTTCCTCGACTTCACTTCCACTAAAGGAGACCCTTCCGAGAACATGGACGCCTTCTGTGATTACGTCAAGACGTTAATCGACTTCAACGCTTCCAAAGCTCAGATCGTTACGAAGCTGCAGAGGTGTAAGAAGAAGTTTGTGAATATAGTGAAGAACTCGCTCAAGAAAGGGAAAACTGAAGACAAGATCACTTGTGCTAAAGATCTCGACCAGAAAGCCTTTGAACTGTCGAGAAAGATTTGGGGGAGGGATGGTGTGCTTCCTGCTAAACCGAGGAAGAAGTCGAAAGAAGTTGAGTTGCTTTCAACGCCTAAGAAAGAAGCAGAGGTGGAAACGCAAAAGGTGAGCGTTGTGGTGGATGCCCATCTCTCGGAGAGCAGAGAGATGGCTTTGTTCTTCAAGGGGGAGAACGTGAGTGTTTTGGGTTTGGATGAGGCTACTGTGAGTGCGGTTTGGGATATGGTTGAGGATGGACCGAAGAAGAGGGAGATGGAGGAGAAGCTGAAGAAGCTAAAAGCTAAGCAGATGGAGCTGTGTATGCAGAGAACTGCACTCGTCGACTGCACTGCAAAGATGATATTCAAAAACAATGCATCTTCCTCTTCTTCATGATGAGTTAGATTGATGGTTTGTTCTTAAGTCTTAGTCAGTATTTTCTTTATGCCTATTTTCTTTACGCCTCTCTATGTTGGATGCTTGGTTTTGGGTATAAGACCCTTGCAATGAATTCTTATTTCTCTTGTTATATGCTTATCACTAGAGCAAAACCAACACAACATGTTATATCAAATGCTTTGTTTCTATCAGTCAAGCAAGTTACTCATCATCATCATCACATAAAGTGCAAAATAATGTATGAACTCTGAAGGTGTTCATGATCATTGTACTAAACGAATAAAACTACCTTCGTTCTATGCTCAACCATGGTTTAAGATCAAAATCTTCAGAACCAAATAACATAATAGCAACTATTAAACAGATCAAATCAGCTGAAAACTGCAGCAAATCTGAGGAGAAAATAATTTTAATTTGCTCTTCTATTTGATTGTTGAATATAATCTGAATTTATAATCCCACATACAAACCCTTCCCAAAAAAAAAATTAAAAAAATTAAAAACAAGAAGGAGATATGGCAGCCGGAGAAGCAAGTGGGAATCTGTCAGACGTCGTCTCTGCTCTTGGATTTGCGATATTTCTCCTCTAGTTCCTTCGCCTTGGAGACAGCGCAGCGACCAAGGGTCTTGATGTTAGGAACGTTGTAGTTCTGAGCGATGTAGATCCCGCACACCGTTCCCGTCAGGAATGTGAAGCTTTTACTTATTATTCCCATCTTCTTCTTCTCCTCCGATACGAGAGCTGGAGGAAGACGGCGTGAACCTACCTAGATCGGGAAAAGAAAATAGGGTTTTTGAATTGGCGAGATTGATCGGAGATTGGCGTGGCGAAGAAGAACTTTAGACTTCTGGAACATAATGAAATTGATCATCAGTTAATGGGCCTTTGGAGTTGTTGGCCCAATTATAGGTTAAAAACTTACATGGGCTCGTGTTGGTTGTTATTCGTAATCTATTAGACACCTTGACGTCAAAAAAAAAAATGTAAAAGAAAATCAGATTAATTGGGTCAAATTCAAATCTGTTCAGGTGTCAAATCAGATTTATATGATTTCTTCAGAAAATAATAAATAAATTTATCTTCGCTTAGCAATTAACACATACGTTAACAGATACAGTTACACACTAATAATGTTGAGAAAACAATATAAGTAGAGCTTTTGGTTTCACCAAAACCATATATAGATATGATTAAATCCTTTTTTATTTAATGTTATGATAGGTTGAAAAGTGGAAATTAACCCAAAGAGGTCAGTGTTGACCGTATTGCTTTTTGTTTGTTTCGTACATTTCTGTAATATTACTTTTCTTCCTGTAAGAAGAGAGATTGATTTTGTTCTTGTAAGAAGAAGAAGAAGAAGAGAGATGCAGAGAGGCTTGTGCTAAAGAGAATATCCAACCGATCAGGTTTTCGTGCTGATTCAATGGATTTGTAGAACGTTATGATCTCTTGCTTGCTTTCTGCATTGAATCTCCCCCCAGCTCCTCCTTTCCTGTCTCTGTGTCCTTCATTTTTTTTTCCAGTTTCTTCGAATTTTTATATTTAAATTGATGTTTCTTGATGGGTATCAATCTGGGATCATGTATTTTTTCGTTGCGGTGACTTCTCTTCTTTAGAGCTTTTCTTCTCTAGAGCTTATGCATCTCATTTGCTGTACAATTCTGAAAGAGTTCATTTTTATTGGTTTTCAGCTTAGTTGGAATTCTGCAAAAGTTTCTGTCTTTCTGATGCAACTGGTCAATTTAGTTTTAAAAATAAAATCTATACTTTCTTTGAAATCTCGGGTTTGATCGGATACCTTGTTGATTTTTTTTTATTTTTTTGTGATACTGATGAGAGATCATGTTGTTACTTGCTGCAGATGGCATCATGCTAATATGATTAGATTGAGTTTCTGGTGGGGATTAAGCCAATCTATTATAGTTCCTAATGGGGATAAGGTACTTGCACTTCTCTGTCGCATCAACCGCTCTGAGCTTTGTGGGGCTTCAAGTCTGGACAGATCTGTCTCTGGATAGGCTTAGAGCAGATGGGCTAATAGCCAAGAACATTTCTTTAGGAGACTCTGAACATGCGCTTGAGCTGCTTTTGGGTTCTTACTTTACAATCGCCCTGCTGGCAAATTTTGTACTCAATGTGTATATTCTTCTGCTACTTTCTCTCAAGGTAAGAGTAGCATTTTTTCTTATTCAACATAAGCAATGGTTTCGTAAACTTTGCGACATAGTAGGCTCCCTCCCAATCGATGAAATTTGATTTAAAAACTTCCTTAGATTCATATCTTTAGGGATTTAATACCTTATGATACTTTCTTATTATTTTAGACTTGAGATGTTTTGCCTCCTAATCTTATATTAGTCACTTTTACTTAGGTGTCTCATTATTTGTTCTGGAAACTATTTTAACACTCTCAAAGTATCGACTCCTCTCACCATTGATTTCTCTATTGTTGTAAAGAGTCCAATATACAATTCTTAGTTTGGTTATAAGTGAATTTATTGTTAATTAGTTTACACCTGCCAGTAAAGTTCTCAGCTGAGGAAGGGTGTGTTATTAATCTGTTAGGAATCAGAATCTCATTTCTAGCTAATTGAATGTCTTCCTTGAGAGAGAAAAAGTCAAGAAGATACGGCTTCATGCTTTTTGTCACTATAGGAATGTCAACAGACTTACGGTTTGCTTAATTGTGTTTCTGGTAATGTCTTTTGTTATCTTTTGTTGTTATTAATCTCTTTTAAGCGTCTTCTGCAGAGTTTATTTTTTGGAGATTTATATGGCATTGAAACTAAAAAGTT
The DNA here is from genome assembly GCA_016432835.1 of Brassica nigra. NCBI lineage: Eukaryota > Viridiplantae > Streptophyta > Magnoliopsida > Brassicales > Brassicaceae > Brassica > Brassica nigra. The sequence continues at coordinate 3,744,286 of CM028247.1, read as the reverse complement.
GGTGGAGCGACTTGCCAATTACATCATTTACAAGGTAGCTGTTCTTCCTCTAGCTGTTCTTATGTATGTATCAATAGATTAAACTCTTTTAATCCTCCTTTCCTTGTAGGGTATTTTTCTGCCGCTGGTGATTCCCGCAACAATATTTCAGGGTGTACTCTGGACAATTTGGCTGACTGTTCTATGCACTTTAAAGGTATGGTAGGCTGTTTGTCGAATTCATTTGGTTCTTGATTTACCATAACCAAAATTCTGAACTATATTCTCCTAATGTGAATCTTGTAATTTCATTTAACAGATGTTTCAAGCTTTGGCTAGAGACCGGCTTGAACGAATGAATGCATCTCCGTCTTCTACACCGTGGACATACTTTCGTGTGTATTCAGTGCTCTTCCTGGTTCTCTCTGTTGATATGTTGTGGTATATTATCAAATATTCTTTTTTCCATATTCTAGTTTCTATCTGAACTCCATTATATACTTAACTTGAGTTATTATCAAGGAGGTCGAATGAATTAACCTACATGGCCAACACTATTGAGTAATGTTGTCCTCCTATTTTGCAGGATAACGCTTTCCCTTATGACATACAATACAATCGGCTCCTCAGTGTATCTGTTGTTACTTTTTGAGCCATGCAGTATAGCTTTTGAGACCTTGCAGGTTATTAAGTACTAGTAGTTGTCTTCTTTGTCCTACTTGTTGTCTTTCTTTTCTAGCCATGGTCAACAAAATATAGAGTTGGTCGGATTGTTTTGCAGGCGCTGTTAGTTCATGGGTTTCAACTGCTTGATATGTGGATCAACCACTTAGCAGTGAAGAACTCGGACTGTCAAAGATCTAAGTTTCTCGATTCCATGACAGCAGGTCTTTTCTTTTCTGGTGTTATACATTGCTTTTTATGCTAAACCGGGAATGCATTTCCATGGATATTTTGGGTCTATTCGAACTCCACATCTCAAGGTAAACTCTTACCTTTTTTGGATAGGCTCACTGTTGGAATGGAAGGGCCTCCTCAACCGAAACCTTGGTTTCTTTCTGGACATGGCCACTTTGGTAATGGCACTAGGTCATTATCTGCACATCTGGTGGCTGCATGGCCTTTCCTTTCATCTAGTGGATGCAGTTTTGTTTCTCAACATACGTGTAAGTAACAGCGTCGCCCTCACTTTTACTTAGCACTAAGCACAACATTCAGATTGTTGCATCTTTTACCTGTTTTTTTTTATTTGTTTGGTTTGGCAGGCATTGCTCAGTGCAATTTTGAAACGAATGAAAGGATACATTAAACTGAGAATAGCTCTGGGCTCTCTCCATGCAGCCCTTCCTGATGCAACTTCTGAGGAGTTAAGGGCATATGATGATGAATGTGCTATATGCCGGGTATGCTTCTACTGTAGACTTATTTAAATAAACCTTTTCAATGCCTCAAAACTCTTGGATACATTTATCAGGAACCTATGGCTAAAGCTAAAAGGCTTCACTGCAACCACCTTTTCCATCTTGGATGCCTGCGATCCTGGTGCGTTTAGCTAGATACAGCCACCCTCAAGTGTTTTATGACTGAAACTGCTGTTCATGATGATGATGCTTTGATGCTGGCAGGTTAGATCAAGGTCTAAATGAGGTTTACTCTTGTCCTACATGTCGTAAACCTCTTTTTGTCGGTAGAAATGAAACTGAGGTGAACACTCGAACAGTGGAAGTCTCAAGTGATGAGCAGTTAGCCCGTCAGCTTGAAAGACTAAACATTCCTGGGCATCCACTAGCCACTGGATTGTTTCCTGAGATGCCAAACTCCATTGAAAGTGATCCTTCAAGGTTCAGTTAATAATTTGCTTATAACTTAATTTAAAGTAATATTCAAACTATCTTGGATTTGGATTGTACAATTTGTCAATTGTCACCTTTTTGTTTCACGAAATAGGAACTTAGGATTGGATCCAAGCTGGCTACAGACATGGTCAAGTCAGGGTGTCGATGTTGCTGGTCCCTCTACGGGGTCTAGGTCCGTTGGACTGGGGCGGGTTCAGATGATGATGAGGCATCTTGCATCTTTTGGGGAAAGTTATGCTCAAACTGCACTTGAGGATGCTGCTTGGAGTCTATGGCCGATGAACCCTTCACAGGCATCCACTTCTTCTACAACCATACCTCTAGGTGCTGGTGGAAGGACAGGTGGTCTGCATCTGAGAACTGTATCAAGGGGAACAAATGAAAGCTTGGCAAATATACTAGCTATGGCCGAGACAGTGAGGGATGTCATGCCACATGTGCCCGATGAAATTATTTTCCAGGTAACTTTTAAGTGCATATTGGGTACTCTCTATGATTGATATTTAGGTGATGAATGTTGTAGAGGGACACCAAACTGTTAAGTTATAAGATTCTGGTGACTTGATACTAGAACATGTTGCGTTTCAATTTTTTTTGCAGGACTTACAGAGAACAAACTCTGTTGCTGTTACAGTGAACAATCTTCTCCAGATGTGATGATAGTTTGTGTAAAGATACTGAGCACTTGCTGTCCATTTCAACCTTAAGTATAGATTAATGGTTCAGGACATATACTTTAAGTTTACACACCACCCTAATTACAAGCTTCACCTGCTGTAAATAGAAGGCGTTGTGCATAAAGAGAAGAAGAAGCTCCAGTGTATAGCTTCTGTTCATTACCCTCTTGCGGAAAATACAGTTTGGATATATACACAAGGTGCTATGCTGCTAGGGCTCTTGTATAAGAATGTGTAATTTACAATAAAATGAAGTTAATTAAAGAGACTACTGTTATTGATCCAGTACCCTGTGATGTAGTATATCATCAAAAATTTGTAAACGCAACCTTTTTTCTCTAAAAACATAAAAATATCCTCCTTTTCTCTCAAGGCTACTTGGTTGTTGGTTCCTGAAGTTTTTGCTTACTAACATATGTTCCTCTAGTTGTGTGTTCAGAAACCCCAGGCTTTGAGCAAACCAAGGTGACTTAATATGACTTTTATAAGATCAGATGCATGGGGGCTTGTCTCAAGCTCGAAGATGGGCTCTCTAGAGCCACTAAAGTAAAAGACAACATCCATGTCGACCTCAACATCATCGTTGAGGCTGACTAGGCCTGGGCATTTAAACCCGAAAAACCAAATTTGAAAACGAATAGATATTTACAAATAAATGATTATTATATCTTTGAAACTGAAAAATCAAAATCAAACCGAAGTTGAAAGGATATCTGAATATCTTTTTTTTTAACACTGAAGAATCATATTATTCCAAATAATTGGTCTATAATAACATGTATCATATGATAACACGATAGATTAGAAACCAGATCCATGCACACCACTAGGGGCTATGGTAAATAGTTAAGTTCCAAGAAAATACAATTCATATATCTAAAAATATTAATTATATTTTATTTTAAAATTACTAAATAATTTAAAAATACTACTTATAAACCAATTACACCTAAAAAAGTTGTTCTCAAATATTTTATCCAAAATATATAAATTATCCGAATTATCTGAAATAACCATATTATCCGAATAATTTTATCCAAAATTTTAAATTTATCCAAATGACCTTATATCCAATCTGCAAAAAAAAAAACTGAAAAGGCTGAAGTTGTTTAATTTATATATTGAAATGATAAAAGAATAAACAAACTATGTGCAAATTCCAGCAAATGTACACCTACGTATAAATCATGCATCGGGGATCTATTCGAATATCATTTCCCGTACAAAAAATGATACGTTGATCTGTCTTGCTTAATTACAGAAGATCTGGTTCACGTCCATATTACACGGCCATCATATGATTCATATCAAATCACGTGCCACCTTGCTTAAACACCGGAATAAAGATTGTATTCATCTTTCTAATTTTATTTGGACACTAAAAGAAAAGCTTCTTGTTTGTTAATTTGGTATTAGTTAGAGACTCAAGGGTTTGCAAATTATTATAAACAGAGAAGTAGATGGTCATGTGGTCATATTATAAACAGGAAGCTAATCTCCCTAGGCCCGGAGCCAGCCTTTATCTGTACCTGTTACGGCCCTGGACACTCCTCCCCGCCCGAGACTCAAACCGGCGACCTCTCAGGCAAATGCCTGGGGTGCTGCCAGTTGAGCTAGCTCGTCCGGGTTGGTCATGTGATCTTGAAACAGCCATGCATGTTTTTTTTTTTGAAAAATACAGCCATGCATGTTTTGCAAGTTATGATAGCTTCTTATTATAAAGTTATAATTGTATACACTACAACACTATGAGTAGAGGGGAATGAGACTAACATACATATGTGGTTACAAGGTCATTCGCAAAAAAAAGGTCATTAGCTTGAAGAGCATTTCAAAGAAAAAATTTCACCAAAAATAATAATATTTTATCATAAGTTAATTTCTTTCAAAACTTTGAGAGATTCATGTGAAAGTTTTTCATTATAGAGACTATGACATGATTCTTTTAAAAATTTGGTTTTTATTAAAATATTTATTACATTTTGATAAGAGATTTTGTATGATAGACTTACAGATGCCCTAAATGATCTCGGAGAAACTGAACAAACAGAATCCGATTTCACATGGGTCGAATAATAAATTTAGTTTATTATATTATTTTAGCTTATAGTTGAGAAAAAAATAATAATAAACTAAAATGACACAAGAACTAAGCTTATTAATTTTTTTTTTTAAAACTAAGCTCACCGTTCAAACCAAAACGATTAGCTATGCCGTTTTTCAAAATAAAAAGATTTATTATTTATGATTGGTGAGAATAGATTTGTTATATTATATGCGAATCATTTCCTTAATAATTGAAATACAATCATAATCCAATATGTGTTGCGTATATAATATACAACATACTGCATAGTTTCATAATTCACCAAAAGTTTGCATTTGTATTCTCTCTCAGACCCGAAAGAAAAACAACACCCCTAAGTGATAAACATGTTGCGTTTCGTCATACTCTCTCTAACTCTCGTTGCTCTCATCAACTCATCAGACATCCCCAAAACAGCAGCAACTCCACCTTCCAGATACCAAAACTACAAAACGTTCGTAAAAACCGCATGCAACTCAACAACATATCCTACAATGTGCTACAACTCATTGTCCTCCTACTCCTCCACCATCAAAGCCGACCCAATCAAACTCTGCACAACATCCCTTAATGTGAACCTTAAATACGCCAAAAACGCCACGTCAGTCATCTCTAACCTTCTCAAAAAGGCCAAATCCACCTCCAGCCCTGAGGTCCCGGTACTCAAGGATTGCATGGAGGAGATGAAGGACACTGTCGACGAGCTCAAGCAAGCAATGGCCGAGTTGAAGAATCTCACCGGCGGAGGAATCTCAAAGGAGGAGCATCTACAGAATGTGAAGACGTGTGTGAGTGCGGCGTTGACAGACGATACAACGTGTACGGACGAGTTCGAGGAAGAGGAAGTGAATGAGGAGACGAAGAAGAAGAAGGTGGAGAAGGCTGTTTCTGAACTTTCAAACACTACAAGCAATACTTTGGCCCTTATTACTAATTATCTACGTTTCTAAAATACTATAATATCAACTTCATCTCTTTGCATGTTCGTTTACGTTTCCTTTCCTATAAATTCCAAGTTAACATGCATTTCTTTTTCACAATGTGCATTTGAAGTTGAGGTACCAATACTTTTCAAGAAGATTAAAAATTTATGTATGTTTTTGGATTTGATACGACATTCGTGTGTTCACATGGCTGTCTCAAACGTACTTCATTCGTAGGTACTATTAGGCAATATTGTACTTCTGAGTGAAAAACGCAAGAGGCTAAATACTGGAGTAGAAAGTCGATAGTATTTAGAAATTTCATATAGTATAGTACCGAGGCTTAACTATATATATATATATGTTAGAAGCAGTTGGCGGATGTACATTGACGTGGGGCACTTGCCCACCATGAACTTTTTAAGTTAGTGTAAAATTGTGATGATTTTTTCTTAATGCCCCTGTTAAAATTCAATTTTATAAAGATATTTAGTAGAATTTTATAGTTTTGCCCCGGATAAAAGTAATTTCTAGCTCCGCCCTAGTCAGAAGGATTCGTGTTCCATATCCCATGATGAACGGCTCCAGTTGGGCCATTTGTCGTTGACCTTACTTAATTTTTCTATTAATTAGCAAGCATGAGTCTAAAGTCTAAATGAGTCTAAAGTCTAAACTGATCGCTCGATAGAAATCTGACATGATCAACTTGGAGCTACCGGTCTCAAAACTTTTTGAAATGCTTTTTTAGTTTTCATTTTCTTCTTTTTAGGTCAGATCGCTATTTAAGTTTTCTTTTCTCTTTTCGAGGACACTGTTGGGCTAAACACATAAAAGCCCTTCAACCCTATAGGCTCTACTGCTTTCACCAACTCAGATGAATATCAAAGATAACCTGAGAGAGGTTTAAAAGAGAAAATTGCAAAATACTCTTCACGGCTTACAAAGCTATATAATATCACCAATCAAACATCAAAATCAACAGCTTCAAAGTTCAAACTATATAGACCGTAGATGATATAACCACGTGGCAAGAGAAACTGGTATGACTCAGAACCCAACCAGAACACATTTCTTGAAACACACAATACAAACCAAATTCAAAAGTAGAAAAAAACTCAAGTCCTCAAGACCAAACGTTTGCAATATTTTTCAATGCTTGGAAGCATATACATTGATCAGAGCCAAGGCATTGCTGGTATCTTGCGCCACACGCACAATGTGTGCTCTGACCAAGCTTTTCAGCTCCCCATCCATTCCTTTCCCTCCAAACCCATCAAGACAAGTGGTCTCATCTGTCAGCGCCGCGCTTGTCCATGTCCTGACATTGCTCAAACAGAACCAAAAGTCTTCTTCCCTCTCTCCTTCCTCCAGGCTCTTCAATTCCTTCAGCGACTTGCTCAACCTATCAACCGTATCTCCCATCTCTTCAACACAGTCCAACACAGCCTCGTGCTGCCTCTTTGTGATTCCTTTGTAGTCAGTCATGTCGGAGATATAGGTTTTGGCAGACTTTGCTCGAGCCATGCTGACGGCAAGCGCTGTCTCGGCTAGCTGAAGTGGCCGCTTCTTGATCTCGCTTGCGTATGAAGACAGAGACTGAAAACATAGTTCCGGGTACGTTGTTGTCTCACAAGAGGCTTTAACGAACTCTGTATCATCCTTAGATTCCTCTCCAAGGTTTCTTGCCATGGCTATTGCTGCAGTGGACACATACAGAGCAAAGAGAATCAAAGAAAGATCTAAAACTTTCCCCATTTTAGGTTCCTTTAACAGCTAAACGTGAGAGTAACAGCAAAAGAGTTCAGGGATTTATAGAGAGGGAGGATTAAAGAATGTTCCAGATACAAAAAAAAATCTAGAGCAAAAGCTGGAGTTAGTTGAAAAGTTAATAAATGTGAAGCAATGAGGATGGCAATAAAAGGGGATAAGCTGGAACAGTTTGTCTTCACCTATAGTGTTTTTATTGCAATCACATTATCTTATAATTCTTTTAGACAACATTTTGGAACCTAGCTTTCTACATATGCAAGTGGTGGGTCCTAAACCACGTGAGGAATGACTAAACCCATGTTACTAAGCCATATGAAACATTGGTCACGAGATATAGAGATATGGCTTTTCAATTGAATAATGCAGCTGAAAAAAGTAGAATCTGACGCTGGTTTTCAAGTCAAATCTTGCAAAAAGACATCCCACGAGGATCTATAGACATTAAAAAGCACTTCAAATAACAGCTAGCCAATCGGACGCGTTCACACTCCCATGATTCTTTCTTTTCTCTATGAACAAACAACTCACCTTTGTGTAATGGGCCACGAGGCCACGAGGAGAGAGTTATTGGATGCTGATGCTCAACGGTTCTCTCCTACAGTTAGGAGCATGCTAAAATTGAAACCTATGATTGCAAATCTGATGTGTTGCTCACTCGGTGATGGACCTGATGGTACACCTGCCTCCTGGCATGATTCGAACTCCATTACTCGCCTAAATTTCCCATCCATGTAACTGATCTCGATGTTTTAAAAGACAAAACACGAGCTATAACACTGGATATAGCAACCTTATCATGCTCAACCCCATCTTGAACCAACAGACAAAAAATGTTCATCGCCTCATGTAACAAGCCATGGTGAAGGCACAACTAGTCAACGTGAAGTTCCAAGAAACGTAGTCTTTGTGAGGAATCATGTCAAAAACATTCCTTCCTTTTAACAATGTCTCAGCACTTGGCATACATATCAACAAGAGCATTGAGCACACAGAAAAAATTAAGTTTAATCACATCTATGAAACAGTTTGCATTCTAAAGGCCCTGGACGATGTTTTATTGGCACCACAAAGACATTGCTTTCTTCTACTGACCAAATATCTTTAACTTCGTTTATTTATTGTTATTGTGGTAAATCTGCTGGGATGAGACTTTTAAGTGCTTGTTGTTCATCATTATCGACCGTCGCTATCCATTCGCAGATAATATGGTTCACCTCCTCCGGGATCTCATCGTGGGGACAGTGACCTGCATTGACTTTTTTAATCTCCATTGCTGGACAAAACTCTCTCAGTAAGGCCACTTTCTTCTGCGGATCCGATATGGGATCTTTCATTCCCTAGACACATCAATGAGACCAATGAGTATTGATCCTGTAATCCCTATAGTATTTAAATGAGGATCAGATACATGTTAGAGATCTTGATACCTGTATTATTAGAGTTTTTTCCTCAAACCCTTTGAGGAGATAATTCAAAGGAAGTGAAAGATCAAAGCCGAAGATACTTTCCAGGACCATAACCACACCAGGATCTTGGGACTGTTGTATTTGTTAAGGTAAATCTCACTATCATCAGTATTTAACCTCTAGAACAAGAAAAAACTAATGCAAATAAAATGCTAAAAAAGGATACTGCTCTCAGCATTTCAGTGACCAAAAACTCATCAGCTCTCTCAGGCTTCTGCATCATAAAAAAAGCAATTGAGTTCTCCAGACACATTACTGATGTCAAGCTCTTCATATTACTTACAACTGGATAGCAGTCCTTTAATAGCTTTTTGACATTGAATCTTAGAAACAAGACAAGAAGTCTAGCACCAAGTTGCGCACCAAATGGAACTCGCCTTTCCTGAAAAACAAAAACAGTAAGTTGTGTGAGATACTTACTTAATAACTTATGTTCCTGAGCCAAAACTCTTCAGTTAGATATCCATGCACTCAAATGATACATACCGTAGAGACTGGGAGAGGAGAGTAACCAGGTATCACATTGCCAGCACTGTTAACAAGGACAACAGACTTAACCAAGTCTGGCCAACGAAAGGCCATTAATGAAACGAAATACCCTGACAAAGGTAAAACACATAAGGACACAACATGATGAGTATCTCAAAACATTTTGTTCCGTTTGTAGTAGAGCTCAGTAACTAAGGGGTGCATACCACCGATTGAGTTCCCTACGCAATGTGCTGGTTCACCAACTACTTCAATCATAAAATCCCGCAGCAGTTCTGACCACAAAAGCTCGGTGTAAATGATGTTCGGCTTCTCTGATTTTCCAAAACCCAAGACCGTGATGGTCCATACTCGGTTTTTGCTGTTTACGATGCTGTTTACATTGTCACGGTAATGCTCCAGAAAAGCACCAAATCCATGCACAAGGAGAACAGCAGGGCCTTCATTGCCAACCACTGTGTACTGATACAAGGAAGTGCGATTACAAACATGACCATTGAAGGCCATTGGAGATGTATGAGTTAATAAATCACAAAACCTGAATGAGATAGCCCTTCCATCTCCAAATCCTTACAGACCGCCTTTTGTCATCAGTCATCTCTTTATTTAGAGCCATAAGTGAATACCACTGCCCAAAAAAGTAAGATCAAACATCTTCAAATATTTTTGAAAACGAAAGCATATAAAAACATCTTCAAACTCTTTGTACCTCCATAGAGCACACAGCATCAGTTGCAGCAGAGACTGTAGAAGCTGAATATCCAAACGGGGAAATGAATCCAGCGTTCCTTTCTTTTTCGTACTCGATTGCTTCGTAGTGAACCCTTCTTCTTGATACAATACCAAGACAGAGGGACGGTCCAAAAAGTTTGAAAAATGAAGCTCCGGGCCTACTCTCGGCATCACGAAGCTTTGCATGAACCCTGGTCAGTATCAAAATGATAAGAACTTCGATGTTTATTATGAATAACCGCCCAACCTCCCTCTCTTAATCTTCACAAATCGAAGATTAAGCCAATCTTGTATCACAATCTTGATACAAGCCTCCACACTCTAACAGAATGCTTAACCGTAAATTGTAAAGCTATTGGGTCCTTTTATAGTTAAGGCCCAAGACAATTATCCTAATGAAATGAATTATTCTCTTTCTTTATTTGCAAGTAACTCCTATTCACTCTTCTCTGCCAACCGCTTCTCCTCTTCTCGCTCTTCTTGTATACACTCTTAATGGCTTATCAATACCCCCATTGACGAGACCCAGCTTGTCCTCAAGTGGAAAATCAGGAAACTGATGCTTCACAGCGGACACACGCATCCAAGAGTTCTCGTGAGCCGGAAGGTTCTTCCAATGTATCAGAACTTCTAAATGGCCCTCATCATCATAACGAGTATCAAGTAACTCAGCCGGTGCAATCACCACCTCATCTTCATGCGAAAGTGACACTGGTAACTGTAATGTAGTATGGCCCTGTCCCACCACTTTCTTGAGCTGAGAAATGTGAAAAACCGGGTGAATCTTTGAACCATCAGGAAGTCTCAAACGATATGCCACCTTCCCCACTCGTTCCAGTATTTCAAACGGTCCGTAGAACCGTGCTGCTAACTTCTGACATACCCGACGACTCACTGATTGTTGACGATAGGGTCGCAACTTCAAATAGACCATCATACCCACTTCAAATTCCAGTTCCCTTCTGTGCTTATCCGCGGAATTTTTCATCACATTTTGAGCTCTAAGTAAATGCTGTTTCACTTGAGCCAACATGATGTCTCGTTCCTTCAACATCTTCTCAAGTTCAAAGTTCGTTGTAGAACCTTGCTCATATGACATCAATGCCGGCGGTTCTCTACCATACACCAGCTGAAAAGGGGTGCATTGTAAGGATGTGTGGAACGAGGTATTATACCAAAGTTCTGCCCATGTAAGAAACTTAGCCCATGCTTTCGGATGCGCCGACGCGAAGCAGCGTAGGTAAGTCTCTAAACACCTGTTCAGTACTTCCGTTTGACCATCCGATTGAGGATGAAAAGCTGTACTGAAGCGTAGCTTAGTACCCGCCAACTTGAAACAATCCTTCCAAAAATTGCTCAAAAAAATTCTGTCTCTGTCAGAAATAATGGATCGAGGATAACCATGAAGTCGAACTATCTCCTGAATAAAGGCATTGGCGACGTCCGATGCGGTGAAAGGATGTCTTAGTCCAATGAAATGAGCATATTTGCTAAGTCTATCCACCACCACAAAAACCACATTTACCCCCTTAGACAATGGCAATCCCTCGATGAAGTCCATTGATATATCTTCCCATATCTTCGTAGGCAACTCGATTGGTTGAAGTAGGCCTGCGGGAGACAACGTAGAGTACTTATGCGTCTGACACACCGCACATTCCGCAACATACTGTTGTACTCTCGCTCGCATACCAGGCCAATAGAATATCCCTTTGATTCGACTCAGTGTTTTCAACACACCAGAGTGTCCTCCTAACAGCCCATCATGATATTCCTGTAACAGCAATGGTATAAACCTTGACTCCTTAGGCAATACCAATCTTTGTTTATAAAACAATCTCCCAGCCACAATGGAATACCCTGCTTTGATAGGTTGTGATTCTCGAATTTGCTGAATCATAGATTGAATTTGCGAATCTCCATCAATCTCTGAATACAAGTCATGAATCTGCAAATTCGTGGGAACTGTCAAAGCCAATAACAACGATGAGTCAGCTACACCTTCAGACTGTACAATTCGAGATAAACCGTCTGCCACCTTATTCTCACTCCCCACCTTGTATTCAATCTCGAAGTCATAACCCATAATTCGTGTCAGCCATCTCTGATAGTCCAATGTCACTTCACGTTGCTCAAGTAAATACTTCAAACTATGCTGATCCGTGCGAACCGTGAATTTGCGTCCTAGCAAGTAGTGTCTCCACTTCAGAATTGACATCACTACAGCCATTAGTTCACGTTCATAAATGGGTTTCATCTGTTCTCTCTCAGTTAATGCATGACTAAAATAGGCTATCGGGTGCCTATCTTGCATCAACACAGCTCCTAAGCCAAACCCTGATGCATCAGATTCAATGATAAACTTCTTTGTAAAGTCAGGTAAGGCTAGGACCGGTGCAGTGACCATAGCTTTCTTTAAAGCTGCAAAAGCATCTTGAGCTTGATTCGACCATGCAAACATTTCCTTCTTCAACAACTCTGTAAGAGGTCTAGCAATCAACCCATACTGTTGAACAAACCGTCGATAATATCCTGTCAGGCCTAAAAAACCCCTTAACTCCTTCACTGTTCTTGGTTTAGGCCATTTCTCAACAGCTGCAATCTTCTGTGGGTCAGTACACACGCCTTCAGTGGTGATAATATGACCCAAATATTCAACACTCTGTTGCCCAAACGCGCATTTCTTCCTGTTGGCAAACAGATTTTGTTCTTCAAAAACTTGTAACACAGTAGCCAAATGTTGCTGATGTTCTTCCAATGTTGAGCTGTATATCAGAATATCATCAAAAAACACCAGAACAAATTTTCTCAAGAACTTACGGAAGACCTTATTCATGAGAGCTTGGAATGTGGCTGGTGCGTTGGTCAGCCCAAAAGGCATAACCAGGAACTCATAATGGCCTTCGTGAGTCCTGAACGCTGTCTTCTCAATGTCCTTTTCTTGCATTCGAATCTGATGGTACCCCGAGCGCAAGTCCAACTTCGAAAACCATTTTGCACCATGTAATTCATCCAATAACTGATCAATCATTGGTATCGGATACTTATCAGGAATTGTAGCGCGGTTCACAGCTCTATAATCCACACAAAACCTCCAACTACCGTCCTTCTTCTTAACCAACAGAACCGGACTCGAATACGGGCTCTGACTTGGTCTAATAGCCCCCGAATTCAGCATCTCTTGCACACTCTTCTCCATGACCTCTTTATGAGCTTGCGGATATCGATATGGCCTCACACTTATAGGACCAATCCCTGGTTGAAAGTTAATAGCATGCTCACTTCCTCTAAGTGGAGGTAATGCTGTTGGTTCATCAAAGACATGCTGATACTGATGTAATACTTCTTGTAAAGGCGCTGGAATCTCCTCGACTGGTTGAATAGATTTATATAAACCTCCTTGTGTATGGATCCCCGCATCCCCTACCAATGAAACTCTCCTTCCTTCATACCAAAAAGAGTACTCATGCTTTTCCCAATCAATTTCGCATTTTCCTAATGTTCTCAGCCACTGAACACCAAGTATGACATCAATATTGCCCAACTCGAGCATAATGAAGTCAGTCGTAAATTTCAGGTCCTGCAACGTTATCTGAACCCTGCGGCACACCCCTGAACCCTTCACAGAAACCCCTGTTCCAAGCAAAATATCCAGCGATTTGTCTGTGTCCTGCTTAAGCTTCAGGTGTTGTGCGACTGTTGGAGAAATAAAATTGTGAGTAGCTCCACTATCCAACATCACAATAATACTTCTCCTGTTTATGACACCTCGAAGTTTAGTCGTCGTCGGATTATCCATTCCCAAAAGTGACTGAACAGAAATTGTCTTCAATTCAGGTTGCCACACAATTTTCTCATCCTCCAGCTCTTCTTCGCATTGGTCCAAAACTGCCATGTCCACTCCGTCTATCACCGTCAATACCCGTAAAGAAGCATTGGGACATTTATGTTGTCTTGACCACTTAACATCACAAGTATAACACAATCCCAGACGCCGCTTCTCTGCAATCTGTTCTGGGGATAATCTCAATTGAGGTTTTGTGTTTGGTGTTGGTTTCCCTTGGTTTTGTGTATGAACTGGTTGAGTTGGCTGCTTCCATCCTATATTAGTGTTGAAATTGGAGTAAGATTTATTAACTTTCTCTTGCGGTTTCTGTCCACTCCACAACTTGTTCTTCATCTCCCTTTGAACCATACTGAACATTGCACTTGATTCCATTTGATAAGCAGTCGCAATCATGTCCGGTAAATCTATTGGTTTGCACATAGTAACCACTTCACGCATCTCTGGAGTTAAACCATTCATAAAAATCCCTTCTTTCTGTGTATCTGAAACCCCAACTACTTGTGTTGAGAGATCTTCAAACAAATGAATGTACTCCGCCACAGAACCGGTTTGTTGAACTGCAAAGAATGGCTGACTCGGATCACGCAACTTGACTCTACTGAACCTCGCCACCAATCTGACTTTGAAATCATTCCAGCTCGTAAACGGACTACGCAGGATCTCACTGTTGAACCAGCTCAAAACATCTCCACTGAGACTCACTGAGATCAACTCTATCTTCATCAATTCGCCATAACCTCCAATTCGAAAGAATCTCTCAGCTAAGGCAATCCATCCATAGACATCGTCGCCAGAGAAAATCGGAAGCTCAATCTTTTTCAAAACGCTTTCACGACTATCCATTAATGGCCATCTAACCGTTTCGTCAAGATCCCTAATACTACGGCCAGGTTCCATGTTAGAGATTGGTACCTGCGTTTCGCGGGATACGACGATCGGACTTTGATGAAGAATCGTCTCTTCCATCGGTCGTTTATCCAACTTCTTCAAGATTGCTTCAAACTTCAGATCTAATCTCTGCTCCAGCTCAACCATCGAAGAGCGTATCTCCTCAATGCTTCCTCGCATTTGCGCGTTCGTCTCCCGTTGCTCCGCCACTTGCGCCGAAAGCGTCTCCATATTTCCCGACGGTATCGTCGGTCTCGTCATCGATTCGCCGCGATTGTTCGATCCGATCGCTCACGACGCACCAATTTGATAAGAACTTCGATGTTTATTATGAATAACCGCCCAACCTCCCTCTCTTAATCTTCACAAATCGAAGATTAAGCCAATCTTGTATCACAATCTTGATACAAGCCTCCACACTCTAACAGAATGCTTAACCGTAAATTGTAAAGCTATTGGGTCCTTTTATAGTTAAGGCCCAAGACAATTATCCTAATGAAATGAATTATTCTCTTTCTTTATTTGCAAGTAACTCCTATTCACTCTTCTCTGCCAACCGCTTCTCCTCTTCTCGCTCTTCTTGTATACACTCTTAATGGCTTATCACAAAACCAACGCCGATCACTCTTCAATGACACATAAAGACTAAGCAAAAGGAAAATAGCATTAAAAATTAATGAACATCACATACTCTTGCCAGTCATCTCGACTTGTACCCTCCAAGTACCTCAAGTAACCTGCTAGCGCGTTCAGTACCGCCTCAGTTCCACCTCCAACACTATCTCTACTTCTCGTGATAAAAGCAGAGTTGTGCACCTTCTTCCCTATGATTTCATCAGCATTTGGCTCCAAGTTCCTTTCCATTAGTATTCTTTCGGCGGATGCATGTGCCCTTTCCCTCCAGCTCTTTTCTTTTTCGCATAAGCCTTCCTTCATATAGTCCTTTAGGTCATCTAGTGTTGGCACAGAACCTGGTGCATGTTTCATTTACCCATTAGCACACAAAACAGATCTTTCAAGAAAGTACTCAAGCAAGAGAAAAGCTTATACCCCATTGCATCTCCCTTTCTGGAGATGACAGTCTTGCTGAAGGAACTGGCGAAGTGATAGGCAGACTTAGTTTCTTAAATTCTTCCCAAGAGTGTGGCAGATCCGACAAACTCTATAGAACCAAAAACATGTATCACATAAGTAACTAAAGTCCCGAAACTAACATTGCAAGGGAAGCAAATACATTACTTGGGTCTCATAAAAAGGAGTCCTCCAAACAACAATCCTCGGTGGTTCTCCAGGAAACGAAACGCCATCAATTTTATTTTTAACGGCGTCCAGAACCTCACACAGATGGTGTTCAACCTCTTCTTCCACAAAGACAAAGGGAGCTCGGAACTGTTACAAGTACTTAGATTATCTGAAAATTGTGAAAAAATGCTCAATTAAACCAGTCAAGTTACCTCTTTGACAACATCTTCAATGACATTCTCTGCATTCCCGTACCTCAGCATAAGATCTGATCCTTGCTTCTTCAAGGAGCTTCTCAACTCTTCCAGTGCTACAATAGCAAGCTCTAGAGTGTCCGTTGTGTATCCTACAGATACTCTGTTGGATTAGCACCGCTTCAAACTTGCAGCGAAACCAAATGTGTTCCATCTAACATTTTTGAATGTAATATGAACTTACGGGAGAGAATGCGGCGATCGAGGACGTAGAGAGGTACGACTGCTCTATGCTTGGACGCGGCGAGGAGGCCAGGATGGTCATCAACACGAAGGTCATGCTTGAACCACACAACCGCCGTGGAACGTTCATTAGTTGCCGGAGACAAACAACATCTGCATCGGTTCCTCCGGAGATCGACGGGGATGTGATTCCGTCGGAGACGGTGAGGTAGAAAATGCGGGAGAGGAAGCGTCGCCATGAGGACGGTGGAAGAGCAGAACCACTGGTTCAATAGTTTCCATGAATCAGGAAGCGAAGAGAGAGACAGGAGTTGTGGTGGACAAGACTCGTTACAAGTGTGTGGTGTCATTACTCACACATACAATACAAACAGCAAAAACTCAAAACGACGTAGTACTCTTTCACTTTTTTTTAATTTTGTCTTTTTCTTGTTTTGGTCAACGACATACATCAACTAGTAATAGTGTTGTAATTTGGAACAACTTTTTTTTTCTTTTTCTCTGTGCTTCCCACATTCGCTACAGAAAGTCAAAGAACAATCAAGGAGAAGCGATCATGGAAGCCAAGGGAGCAGCAAACCAGTATAACTCCATAATAGTTCCTTCTGTACAAGAGATGGTCAATGAGAAGATGCTCAAAACCGTTCCTCAGAGGTATATACGGTCTGATCTAGACAAAACCGAGATCTCCAATGAGTCCGGTCCAAGAACCGAGATCCCAATCATCGACCTGAACCGTTTGTGCTCTTCGACCTCCATGGCTTCTGAGATTGACAAGCTCGACTTGGCATGCAAAGAGTGGGGATTTTTCCAAGCAAGTCTCAAACTTTTAATACTATTTCAAACCTACCCCATATAGATTTTCAAGTTTGATCATTGTGGCTTTTTATCTGTAGCTTGTGAACCACGGAATGGACTCAAAGTTCTTGGACAGAGTCAAGTCGGAGATTCAAGATCTCTTCAACCTTCCAGTGGAAGAGAAGAAGAAGCTGTGGCAACAGCCCGGTGAGATCGAAGGGTTCGGACAAGCTTTTGTTGTTTCGGAGGAGCAGAAACTGGACTGGAGCGACATGTTCTATCTCACAATGCAGCCTGTTCTATCAAGGAAGCCTCACTTGTTCCCCAATTTATCTCTTCCCTTCAGGTTTCGCTTCAGAAATGTGCTTACCTACATCTAAAACTCTTCTCTGTTTTTTTTAAATCTTGGTTATGTTTTTTTTTCTTCAGGGATACGCTAGAGACGTATTCAAATGAAGTGAAAAGCATAGCTAAGATCTTGTTAGCGAGCATGGCAAGAGCTCTGAAGATCAAACCTGAGGAGATGGAAGAGTTGTTTGATGATGAGTTAGGACAGAAGATGAGGATGAATTATTACCCGCCATGTCCAGAGCCGGATCAGGCTATTGGTGTAACTCCGCATTCAGATGCTACAGGACTCACCATCCTTTTGCAGGTTAATGAAGCGGAAGGTCTTCAGATCAAGAAAGATGGCAAGTGGGTTCCAGTCAAACCTCTCCCAAATGCTTTCGTTGTCAATATTGGAGACGTGTTAGAGGTAAAGATCATAACAAATGGTATAAGCATTTGTGAATGGTTCTTATTACTATGGTTGTCATTGTAGATCATAACGAATGGGACATACAGAAGTATAGAGCATCGTGGGGTTGTTAACTCGGAGAAAGAGAGGCTTTCTGTGGCGGCGTTTCACAATATGGGAATGGGTAAAAAAGTTGGTCCGCTGAGAAGTCTTGTGGAAAGGCAGAAGGCTGCCTTGTTCAGGAGTGTGACCATTGAAGAGTTTTTGAAGGTCTTGTTCTCCCGAGAGCTCGATGGAAAAGCTTTCCTCGACGTTTGGAGAATCTAAGGGGCTTCTCTGCCTGTTCCTGTTGTATTATATGTTGTACTATGTTTCTTCTCTGTCTTCATGCTTTGTTGTGAATATGAAATATCCATCTCTCTGTCTCTCTATATATGGGGCCAAACAGACAAGAGAGTCGTTTAAACAGTTAGTGCATCATCATTCCATGCTAAACTGTTCAGCCTCTCCTTTCAAAGGATAGACACTAAACACTTACAGGCCTAGTAGTGTACCACTCTGATCAAAATATAAAAAGTACTAAACTTTGTAGCATATATTGAAAGAAAACATTTAATACACAATTTTATCAAAAAAAAAAAACATTTGATATATGTCTAATATTTCCAACTTTATTAGATTTTCATTTCAGTGGTTACCAAATACATTCAAATGATCTTAACATCACTCCATCTCTCCCAGTACGCTTCTTTGGAGACTGAGGCATAACCTTATGTTTCATGGTAACTGATGACAAAAGCTTTTTCTTATCCTGCAGCAGAACAATCTGCAGATCTCTAGCAAAAAAAATATTGAGTTTCTCGGAAGTAAAAATGTCAACCAAGAATCCAGAAGAGAGTGTGAAACACTGAAACTCCACTTCTAATAATTTGGATCATCCAAATGCCCAAACGTCTCGTTCCAGTGACTAGAAGCTTCTACCTGTGTCCTCATAATCCAGATATGTTTTGCTGCTTCTGCTTGCTCTTGCTCTTCCATAATTTTCTGCAGTTTTGTCAAAAACCTTAAATATCTTGGTACATAACAGACACATTCATATACACAATGGAAACTAAACACCAATGTTTTGTGTAATATTCAAAAATGGTGCAAAAAGAACAATGTTATGTTTTAACTTTGACATAACTGAGTTTACACCATAACTGAAAAGAAGTGTGATTCACATAACGCTTAGTTATTTGAGGTTATCTAGTCTATTTGATGTGTATTGTTAATGTTTGATACCCTTGAGTAGACAAAAGTAAAGAAAAATGAAGCAGCTGTAAGATCAAAGAATGTTACAGACCTCGGCTTCAGAAATTGTTTTGGTCTTCAATGAAAGACAATCAAAGAGATCAGAGAACTTCTTAGTACAATCATCAAGTTTTCCAACCCGGTAATACTGCTGCATTTGGTAAAATGGTGCTGCAAAGAGATAGTCTAACTAAGTTAATCCTCAGGTCAATAGAGCCAAGACAACGTTATAACCAAAGTGAATTCAACATAAACATCTGAAAAATTGAAACAAAAAAAGAACCCTCAAACAGATAGATAAAACCAGAGACACAAGGACATTATACGATTCTCTCCGTAAAGATCAAACATTTGTCGAATTACAAAGCGATACAGTTTGTTAAGCATTTCAAGACTAATCCTTTTTTTTAAACACAACCTTGTCCTGTCCCATCGCCATTGCTGGTTATGTTGGACCATCTAGAAATCCCTTACAACAAAACATACATTGCGGAAATGAATTTAGACATCCTCCAAATACGAACATTCCCATTGATGGCGTAAAGCTAAACCATTACTAGATTTTGAGCAAGATTGCTCTTAGTAAGACAAAAACAAGCACGAAAACTACAAATCAGTGTGTCAACAAAGATCACATTTCCCGAAAGGCAAAATGAGCAAAGAGAAAATAATCTAACGGATGGATCAAATGTCAATCAAGTTCGAATTTTTCTTGCCCACTGAAGAAACCGACGAAGAAAAGTTTCAGAATTGCAACTAACTAGTAGAGGGGATATTTGATTATGTAGCAGAGCAAAATCGAAGATGTAGAATTCAGAGAATGCGATCAGACAAAGACATACAGTAGCAGAACCAGAGAGCGTCGAAGCATTTAGTACAGGACACGCGCCGCCGCACAGTTGTAGAGTCGTCCGTTTCCGTGGTCATCGTGTCTGCTCAGTGCGTGCGGAGGAAGAAGAAATGGATCTGGAAAACGGGTCAGGTCGTTTGGTATGGTGTTCGGGTTTAGGGCTTTTCTGCCACCAAGCATATTTCTTTCCTTTTTTTTTTCTTTAACATAAACATAAAAGCATCTGTTTGTTTTACGCTTTTTCTACATTTTAGTGAGATTTCTTGGTTTTTTCTTTTTTTTTTTTTTGTCAACAGATTTCTTGGTTTATCGTGGGGATTTAGATAATTGTGCTCCTCCATTTTTTTTTTTAATTGTTAAAGTAAATATACAAAAGGATAAGCAATGCATTTGTATTCAGTAATTGTATTTTTAAATGTATGTTTATTTTTTTGATGACAGAAATTAATTAATATTTATCTTTCAGTTACATTTTACAGAAAAAAAAATCATAAGATTGCTTAAAGAGTAAAAAGCTGAGAGAGAGAAGAACCAATCACACAATGATTGAGATTATTAGTGAATCTGATTGATAAGCGATTCAGAAAAATTACAATAATGTAAATAATTTGTAAAAAAAATGAGTGATAAACAAAAATAATCGTATTAAATTTATATAATATTATTTTGAGAACGTATATTATACCACTTTGTGATTGTTAACTATCATAGCTGTGAAGTTACCAATCAAACAGAGTACTGTGACAAAACTATTTATAATGCTAGAGGAGCTAAACAATATCTTTAGATAGTTTACAGTTCATATACTTCAGTACTTCACCAACAGACTATAAAGCTAAGAATAATTATCAGGCAGATACATTGAAGACAACGTAATCAGTTTAGATTTCAAGAAAAACTTTTAGTAGGATGAGAGCCTTAGTGAAACAATATCGGATAGACTACCTCCTTTCCGCATTATACCATTCGTCATCTTTACAATCCTCAGAGAGTAAGTCAAACGTGCGATGATGCAATATCATCAAAAGACACGTGAAAATGGATTCCGACAAAGGCTTTGTCACAAAGCCCAGTCCGTGGAGTTCAGAAAAGCACCGGAGAGGCCCACAGAGAGTTAGGAAGGAATATTAGTCAAAGTTTTGTATGTTCAGTCAACGAGATCAGACCAAAAGAGATACGTCCATATCTGTAATGTTTATTGTAGACTAGAAAAAAAAAAAAAAGCAATTTCGCATGCTCAAACGTTACGTTTCCTGTTTTGCTTTACAGCTTTTTCATATTTTAAATCTTATCCCAAATGAAACAATAATAGTATAACACTACAGTATAAGTAAGTACAAAATGTAAAATACCAAACCATTCAATTAACCAACCAGGTCATTAGTTTCCGAATTAACTCGTTATTTATATATATATTTTCCATTTATCATAAAATTCAAATATCACAAATTAGGTAAGTACAAAACCATTAGTTGACTTATAATACCAAACCATTCAATTAACCAGGTATTTAGTTTTCGAATTAAGTCGTGATATTTTAAATATATTTTCCATTTCTATTATTAAAAAGAAATGCTGTCACTTTCTTTTTCTTGATTATAAAATGTCATAAAACTATAATATCCGTTTATTCCATTTTTATTTTATTTGTTTTTATCTTTGCATTCTTGCCAAAACCCTAATTTCACCTTCACCAGTTAAGAAATTTCTCCCCAGACTTAAACCACCCTCTAGAAATAATAAAAATCAGATCTTTCTCATTTGATTATACTTACGGATGTTTTAGATCGAATTTTTCTGAAATTAAGATTGATTCCTCCCCATGGAAGCTTCTTCTCTTTCCTAGCTTCTTTCTACTGATCTGTTTCCTCCCAAAAAGACTTCACCTTTCGCTTTCACTCTCGTCTCTGAATCTTGAACTTTATCGAGCTTGTACACACAAAAAAAAACAAGCTTGAATCTTTCGTGATCACAAAGATTCGGAAGGGATCTTTTTGTTCTGTCTGGGCCATACTCATTTTGTCGGAATCTCTCTCCCCAAATCTTATGTCCGGATGGAGGAGAGAGAAGGAA
Organism: Brassica nigra; assembly: GCA_016432835.1. NCBI lineage: Eukaryota > Viridiplantae > Streptophyta > Magnoliopsida > Brassicales > Brassicaceae > Brassica > Brassica nigra. Next base: position 3,722,141 of record CM028247.1, on the reverse strand, counting down.
CCAACAACAACGTCACCAGTTTCGGTCTGAACCAACAACAACATGAAGCTGCTTCTTCTGCTGCTGCTGCTTACCCGATGGACCCACCACGACCCGACAACCCGTTTTCAGCCCCACCTATCACTCCTTCTGCTCCCGCCGCCGCCGCCGCGGAGAATGCGGCTCCTCAGTTCAGCTTAACAATGCCGGCGGAGACCGGCTCCTCCGAGCAGAAAAAGAAGAGAGGAAGGCCGAGAAAGTATAACCCCGACGGGACTCTCGCAGTGACTCTCTCTCCGATGCCAATCTCATCCTCTGTTCCTTTGTCCTCTCCTCGGAAGCGAGGAAGAGGGCGTGGCAGGTCTAGCCGATGGCTCAAGAAGTCCCAGATGTTCCAGTTCGACAGAACTCCTCCTGGTATTAATGTCTAAAACTCTTTGGAACCTTCGATGGTTGTCTGTCCAGAACTAGAAATGTAGCAGCTTTATTAGTTATGTGACTCATATGGATCTATGCTTGTTTGGTTTGACTTCAAAATGAATTTGGAATGAGTAGGAAGTATTGGATCGTTTAATTTTGATTATGTGTGTATATATTAATGTATTGTTGTCTCAGCTATGATTTTGACTTCTTTTGGTTCAGTTGTTACCAATTTTCCAAGCGCAGGAGCTGCTGCTGCTGCAGCAGATTTTGTCGGTGCGAACTTTACACCTTATGTCCTCACAGTAAACGCTGGAGAGGTATTTATTTTTTATTTTTGTTCTGAATAATCACATAGTCTTAGGCACTAAGGGCTCACACGCATGGATGTGTTGCAGGATGTGACGATGAAGATAATGACATTCTCTCAGCAAGGATCTCGTGCTATATGCATCCTCTCTGCAAACGGTCCCATCTCCAATGTTACGCTGCGTCAGTCTACTACATCTGGTGGTACTCTTACTTATGAGGTTTAGATTACTCTCTTTTTCTTCTGTCTTCTCAGATATATAGAACGCACTATTGTATTGTTTATTCAGTTTTGCTTCAACTGTGTTTGTATTTGATTGATCAGGGTCGGTTTGAGATTCTCTCTTTAACGGGTTCGTTTATGCAAAACGACACTGGAGGGACTCGAAGTAGAGCTGGTGGTATGAGTGTTTGCCTAGCGGGACCAGACGGCCGTGTCTTTGGTGGAGGACTCGCTGGTCTCTTTCTCGCTGCTGGTCCTGTCCAGGTTCGGTTTTATGTTTCCATATCTTGTTTGAGAGAGAGTTGTTGTGTTTTGAGTTTTGACATAGACTTTTTATTACTCAGGTGATGGTCGGGACGTTTATAGCGGGCCAGGAGCAGTCACAGCTGCAGCTAGCGAAAGAGAGACGGCAAAGATTCGGGTCTCAACCATCTTCCATCTCCTTTAACATCACAGCAGAAGAACGGAAGGCGAGATTCGAGAGGCTCAACAACTCTGTTGCCATAGCTGCACCAACTCCTTCGTATCAGCATGAAAACACAGGGAGCGCGGTTCACAGTTACTACACAAACTCGGTTAACCACCACGTCAAGGATCCTTTCTCTTCCATGCCAGCAGGAGGAGGAAGAGAAGAGGATGGAGAAGGTGAAGAAGATGACCATGAGTTAGAAGGTGAGGACGGAGAATTTGGAGGTGATAGCCAATCTGACAACGAGATTCCGAGCTGATGATGGATGATGATCTTGCTCTGTTTCTTTTCGGAGATTTGTTAGTGGTGATGTGTTTTTCAAGTTTATGTTGATTTTTTTTTTTGTTAACAGAGAATGTTTAGAAGCTGGTATCATTAGAGGCTCTCTCTATCCTCTTGTGCTTGTTGTAGTATCCATGTTAGAAAACAAACTTATGATTGCAAAAACGCTCTCCTTCGAAAAACAGTTCTTACTTTGTTTTTTTCCAATTATAATGTTTCAAACAGATATATGTGTTTCTGTCATATATGATTGCAAAAATGCTCTCTCTAATTTTGAGATTTTTATTTGTTTAGTAAAGTTTTTATTTATTTTATTTATATTAGTTAAGACAATTACTCTATATAACAAAGAAAAATTATTTATTAAAATAGTTTTTTTAAATTATAACTTAATTTGTTTTTAAAAAGTGTGAAAATTCTAAAACTACAATTTTCGTGGAACGTAAGAATATCAAAATTCCACACTGAAATTATTATACATCTGTTTAAGTTAAACATCCATTTGAATATAACGAAAGTTATCGTGGTAACTTCCCACTAACTCAGTCAATATTTATTTTGTCATCGCATTAACAACTTTCATGTTAGAATTCTCTTATTTTTTTCTATCAATTAAAACAAGTTCGTAGAAAGACAAAAGATTCGAAGAGTTAACTGATTTACAAGGTGACAAGTGGTTGGTTCTTTTGTGAGGTCTTTTCTAAACTCCAGGTTCGGTCTTGCGATGGACTCTGGACAAATTACATCACTCGAACGACATCAGGTATGAACTTTTGTGTAAGGTTTTCGTATACATTAGTTATCCGAGCAATTGAGTTTGGTTATGGCATAGTTTTGTCACTGGTAAAAAATACTCCATCAGTTCAAATTAGGATGTTTAACCTTTTTTGGTGTTTCCTCCGGTAGCGTAGGCTCCGGCGTCAACCATACTCTTCTTTCTTTTCTGTGATTTTAGTTTCTAGGGATGAATAATTAATGACTATTGCATTACAATATCACTGGGCATATATCTATGAAAAATGAGATTCTATTTATAAAAGAAATTACGGTTGAAAATTCTGACTCTAAACAAATTGACATAAATAATAGAAAACGATTGGATTTTCACACAATAGCCAAAAGTCATGAATTGTGTAAAACCAACATTGTTAAAGTAGAAAGTGACATACAAATTATTAAAGTAAAATAAATAGATACACATTGTTAAAGTAGAAAAAGACATCCACATTATTAAATTAAAAAAAAACATGCAATATTAAAAAAAAAACAGACATTTGAACAAATACTCACTTTCTACATAGGAAATGCAGATTGTCATTAGATAAATGGTCTATGTCAGACAATCTCTAAATAATCTTTACAAAACAGTAATGGCCTCTAGACAGTTATGTTCGATTCACTCAGCAATCTCAAATAAACAAGAAGACACGAGGAAACATCTCATCTATCTTAATTACAAATGAAAGGAAAAATCTCTAGAGGTATTCCTAAGCACAAAACCTAGCTTTTCTTTTGCTAGATAGAATAGAAGTGACATGTCCAACGTCCCAAGAATAAGATACGCAGGTGGGGACTTCCTAAACCTACACTAGAACTAGGGATGGCAATCAAAGATCCGGACCGCGGGCCTGGCCCGTAAAGGCTTGTTGCAGGATAGGATTGGGCCTCCATTTGATAAGCCCGCAAAATTGCGGGCCTCGCGGGACGGACTCAAAATGGGACGGGCCGAATGCGGGACGGGTCGAATGCGGGACGGGCCAAATGCGGGACAGGTTAACCTGCGGGATTTTGAAGACCCGCAATCATAAGTCTCTATTTCAACTTGGTTTTGTTTTCAGTACTATAAATTGTTTTATTACTATGTGGGGTTTTTTTGTTTAAGTTCATGGGTTTTGTTTTCAGTATTGCCAAATGGTGTTTTAAAAAAAATATTGGTTACAATAATGTTGTTAAAGAGCTACTGCTTGTTCTTTAAACGGCTCGAATTGAGAGTTTGAGTTACTGCAGAATCTTGTCTCTACACTCTAAGTTCAACAGCTTGGTTGAAGGAGAAGAAGAAACCATTAGTATTAAGTTACTGTTGCTATGTAGAGATGTTGCTTTACAAAGAATCAAACAAGAAGTATAGTTGAAAAAATTGAATTTCACTGTCCAAATGGTTCTCACTTACTTCAAGACCATTAAACCGGCGAGTGATCACATTGGATGTTGTTGCGATCGATGTTGTTGAGCTCTCTTCAACTCCCTTACACAACTCTTCTACTTTAACATTCATGAATGAAGCTGAAGGAGGTGTCCCGCGGGACGGCCCGCGAAGGCTTATAAGTTATGCGGTACGGGATTGGGCAGCCATTCGGAAGACCGCAGTCCGCGCGGGACAGACCTGCCATGACCCGCTCGACGATGAACCCGCTGCGGTACGGGACGGGACGGGACGGGAGAACCCAATTGCCATCTCTAACTAGAACCAACTGATGAGGAACAAAGGTCCAACGTCTAAGTTCCAACGTTAGACGTTATCCCTTTGCATCTAACATGTGCGATGAATCTTGTTTTTTGGTACTCCTGCCTTTTCTAAAACTTCTTCAGTTGAAATAACTGAAAGGCTATAAACGTTACGTCAATAAAAATACATAATTGCATACCTCATTTATTTGATCATCTTGTTTAAGCCGCTAAACTTGGAAGCTGAGGCATTACGGATTCATATAATCATTTTTCTTTTTTTCGGTCGAATGATTCATATGATCATTTATTTGATCATTTTTCTATACAAACAAAACAATACGTAATAAATAACTTACAAAATACACAAACAGATCATTTTCTATTTTACAAATATTTAATAGTTTTTGTAGTTGAGTTTGTGTTTTAAAGGAGTTGATCTCTTTGACAAAAAAAAAAGACTTTATCTCTTCCACAAAGTGAAAACAGGGACAAAAACGTAAATTTAAACATTTTATCTATCGAGAATCTGACAGTGAAAATGACGTTTTTATTACAAAGCTCTACTTTTGGGTCTTTAAAAGTCGCAGCTGCATGTCAAATGAGACATCGTCTCTCATCTCTCAACCTCCTCCACCATACTCACCACTTTCCACGAAAACAAGTGTTACAATGTCTGATGAGTCTGGAAGTCCGCCGATGATCATCGCCGATTTCTCCGACGACGACGCAGCCAACGAAAACTGGCCGGAGATCGAGTTCCGGTCACCGGAGGACGAGGCTTGGTACGGTGTGGACGTGTGGGAGCTCTGCGACTCTCTGGTGGTTACTTTCAACGGCTTCTCCTGCGAGTACGACGAGGTTTACTCGCCGGAAGATTTCAAGAACTCCGACGAGTTGAAAGAGTTCGAGGAGAGGTTCCGTGCTTGCTCCGTTCAGATGCAAGACACCGAGTGCGCGACGCTCTCACAAGGCACGAAGGTCTGCGCCACGTGTCCTTCCGTGGCAGGCGAAGTCAAGTTCTACGACGGCGTCGTAGTTAACGTGAGAAAAACCCATATCTTGAAATCTTGGTTTAATGTTTAAAAACTGGAGATTGATTCTACGTTTGTGTAGGTGGTGAGGGAGAAGCATGGTGTGGACGAGGAAGGAAACGAAGTGTGTGGATGCGATTACAGACTTTACTGGAACCAAGGTCCTTTCGTTAACGAGGTTACATCTGCGAAAGTTGGGGACATTTGTCTTGTTCAGGAAGATAAACGAATGAAGCCGAAAGTTGTCGCTTTCTTGAAAGAAGCTGCAAGGCAGCTTCTTGGAGAAGCTCACCAAGGTCATTTATTAAATTCATCACATTTTTTTTGTTTGTCTTGTAAAATTATTTATGTGTATGTTATGTTGACCATTAGTGAAAATTTGTGTGAAAACAGGAGAAGAAACAGAGTGGCAAAAGATACTTAAGAAGGTCACTTGTGCTATTCGAAACCACAACTTAGACCCATCTGTTCCAGAGAATCAAGTTTAAAAGGATAGCTATTATCTTTTGTTGCTCAGCAAATGTATTTGCGGGCAAAAATTTGAAAACTATGTATGTTTTGTTATCTTTTAGATTGGTAATGGTAGAAAATTATGTAAAACCCTTTTTGGGAATCTCTTAGTTAAGAAAAAGGATAACATATCTTCCATATCTAATCAATCCTTGTTTCAAGCTCTAGTATCTATGCTGAATTTGTGTTAATACATTGAAACTCTTGTGTAGTGACGTATACGAATCATCAACTTTACATAGTCTGAAAGTAAAACAAGTCCAAAATTCAAGCTGAGAAATGACAAGTCCAAAATTCAAGCTAATGCATATCAAAAGATGCACATGAAACTCTGAACAAGCCAGAGAACGATTAGTGACGTATACGAATCATCAACTTTACATAGTCTGAAAGTAAAACAATCTGGTCAAAAGATGTTACTAATACGGTCAGAAGGACTTGTAGCACAAGAAACTGGTCAAGGTCATCTCTGACAGTGACATTGTCTTATGATCCAAAATAGAAACATTAAGACCTGTCTTTTTAACCTTTTTAGTGTATGCAGAGTTGCGCATGGTGTCATGATTGTAAGATAGCTATAACACGCAGAGGCATATGCAGCAAAATGATAAATCAGACAACATTATATACTTGTACGTTTGTACACAACTAAATATTGGACAAGTTCCCTTTTTTTTTTAAAGGCCAGGGTTTAGCATGGAATCAATTTGGTTTTTCAAGATAGGGGAAAAAAAGGCCAGGCAAAAAATAACTAGTTTGACATAAACTCTTTGAGTAAAAACAATACAACTTGAAACAAATGTTATGGCCTTGTGAGAAAAAAAAAACACAAAATTTCAAAATATTCGATCTTTGGCAGACACAACCACACCTTTCTATGAACAACGAGCGATCTTACTTGACATCCAGCAATTCGACGTCAAACGTCAACCAAGCATTAGGAGGAATATCGCCACCAGCCCCGCGAGCACCGTACCTGTGAACCACATCCCATCAAAAAGGTTTAAGACAAAGCATCACAATCAAGAAAACAAGCTCCGCAGGAACATGGTGATTTTACCCCATTGATGGTGGAATTGTAAGCTTTCTTTTGTCACCAACACGCATTCCTGTGGAATTCCAAAACAAAAACTTAAGATCAACATGCACATTTTGAACAAACTGAAGAAAACCAGTTGGATATTTAGGTTACCATTAACGCCAACATCCCATCCCTTAATGACTTGTCCAACACCTACAAGTTTACAACAAGCAAATTAAGTATCACAAGACTGTAATTCTCGACTAATTTCTTCTGCATCTAGTTAAAAATACCAACCTAGACGGAACCTAAAACCAGTATTGGAATCGAAGACCTCCCCATTCTTCTGAAGTTTTCCTCTGTAGCTGACAACAACCTGCGCTCAAAGACGGTAGAATGAGCTCTGAAAATCTGGGAAACCAGTTGCCACATAATATATCATATAAATCATGATTATAAGGTATACCTGTTTTCCAGGAGTAGCTTTCTTGCCGTTGGGTTTGCCCATTTTTATCTCTTCAACAACGAGTCCGTTTGGGTATGTCCTACTAGAAATAGCTTTGTTATCTTCTTTAGCTTCCTCATTTGACTTCTTTTTCTTCTTATTTTTCTTCTCAGCAGATTGAACTGGAGTCTTGGAGCTTTCACTCCTGCAATTCCATTAAAAAAAACACAGAAATTTCTTAGATGAGAAAGGTCTGAAAGAACCGTTGTATACATGACACAAAGCCTTCTTTACTTTGTGACATTATGATTATAAATAATAACTCAAATTTCTAATATACTTGACAAATGACATGTCTGCGTTATATTCTCAAATAAAGATATAAGAATTCTCACATGGCATTGCTAACAGCTCCATTCTGGGCTTCTGGGTTTGAAGAACTTTGGATGGTTTCCTCCTTTCTCATCACATTTCCCGTCTCAACTTGTTCATCCGCTTTCTCATTAGATGCATTTTCCTCATTCTTCTTTTGTTTCTGATTTTTCTTCTTTTTGTTCTTGTTGACACTGGAACAAATTATAGAAACAACTTAATATTACTACAATACTTGCTAACATATGATATGTTCCTAAGCGTCAAGATCAAAGAGAAGGATACCTTTCTTGCTCAGGAGCCTTGGCCTTGCGTTTTTTGCTGCTACCTTCTTCGTCATCTAACTCCATCTTCGCAGCAGACTTCTTCTCCGGTTCAGCTGTTTTCTCTTTGGGAAGAGGAAGACCATCTTCATCTTCGCTTTCCAGAACTGGAGCATGGTCACTCTCTTTGACAATGATTTGCTTATTTGCGTTCTCATCTTTGCTAGCTTGACTCTTCTTCTTCTTGGATCGTTTTGTCTTATCATCTTTGGCGGGCTTATCCTCATCTTCTATCTCCTCAATTACAACTAGCAAAAATACCATTCAGTTAGTTTTAACCATTATAAGAACAGAGAACAGAAACCAAGCAGCATTTGTACATATTATAAACGAAAATGTATAAGAGGATTTGCAACCAGGAGGCAGGAGGTTGCACACAAATTCAAGTTTACAGATATAAGTTAAAAAGCCACATCACTTTATCACTATATTTCTGAAATCATAAGACGAGAGTGACACTTATAAAATGCTTCTGCAAAGATGATTAACATATGTGGATAGGAAATGCACCTCCACTGTTTGGAACAGAAGATTGACGATACATGTCAAGATTGTGATCAAGGAAGTCCTCAAATTCATCCTCATCATCTTCACTATCATATTCAGACTCTCCAGACTCAGTGTCACCAATATCGATACCATCTCTAACAATGTCGCAACGAAAACTCTAAAAGACTATTAAGCAGATGGAAAATAAAAAGCAAGGAAGCAAAGAAAGGATACGAATCATCTTCATCATCATCCTGCTCAAACTCCTCCTCATCATAAGCCTCCAAGAATCCAGAGAGGTGGATGCTTCTGTCACCAGACACCGAGAACTCAACAGTCTCGTCATTATCATCAAACTTAAGATTCAAAGGGCAACATTCGGATTTGTTAGGCAACAACGAACACAAGTAAACCGGTGAGTTCCCTCCAATAGAACACTGAATCACACTCTTCTCTTTGCCTAAACCAGCACCTAGAGTTGCCTGCAATTTACACAATCATAAGCTTCCCAAACTAGTCTCAACGAGCTAATACACAAAAGCTACAATCAAAGAGTATATATATACCTGTGTCAGGTGAAGCTTCCGTTCTTCGTTTTTGGGATCGTAAGTTTGAGGTTTCCCAGGTTTCACTTCGAGTCCTGCAAAAAGTTAACACACAATCAGAACCAATCAAAAAAGAAGACGAAATTAGAGATTTCGTATGGGATGGACTAACCCCAGAACCCCATTTTTCAGCTCAACGGCGATGAACTACTTTGGGAATTGAGACGGCAACTTGATTCAGAGGAAGAAGAGACTAAACCCTAGAAAGGAGGGAGGGTTTTTGCAGACGGTTTTATAAAGATAGAGACCGGTTATCGATGTGATTCGGTTATTGAGAAAGTTCCAACGTTTGCCCAATCGAACCGGTCGCGGTAATTTGGGCCTTCGTGGGTTTTCATGAGGCCCATTAAAATTCATGTTTAAAAATGGCAAAAAAAATAAATCAAATCATACGTTGAGTTATGCACTTCTATGGTAAATCGCTTTAGTGTCTGATAAGCTTATTAAGGAGGTGGTTAGCTATAAGTCCATTATATATATAGCCTTAGGATTGACTGCAGAATATTAGAGTTGTTTTGAGTTGGTGAGAGAGAGAGCAATTAGTGAGGGCTGAGCTTGTAACTTGTAAGGATGTATTGGCATATATCATTTCAGGAGGTGGATTTTCTAGGCTTTGCTTGGGCATTTGGTTGAGACTTGAGAGTTCTCTCTGGTTTGGTGAAATGGAATGAGAAATGAAGTTTCACAGCTTTGTTCATGTCAGTTTCACTTCTATCCAATTTACTTGATAATTAGACTTCAGTCCCCTGCTTCTTGAGTATTTTAGCAGTTTCAACTTCCATGTTTTCTAATTCTGTTTATTTGTTGATCACTCCAACTTTTGATTGCTTGCAAAGTGTGATTTGTATCAAGGTAGCTGGTTTTATGATAACAACGAAGGTTGTATTTGCATTCTACAGCAAGACATTACTGGAAAAACTAAACATGCTTTTTAAACTTGAAAAATGTGAACACTGTCTGTGTTTTTGTAACCAAGTTAAGTTATGAAATTTATCAAGATATTCTAGTAAAACCATGTATATAAAGTCTCTTGTTCAGCTAATTGTCTTGATCTCTATATATCTTCTTGGTAGTTGAACGGTAACGGAACAGTTCTGAACGCCCTGAACTTCCCAACGTTATTTAAGTGTTCATTCTCCAGCCTATATAATCAGAAAACCCAACGAAATTTCTCAAACACATTAATGTATAATGGATCCATCAATGAAACACCATCGTCTCGGAGCCTACCTGAAGAAGTTCCAGATACCTCTGCGTATGATCTCTAAGCAAGCCATAAGCGCCACAAGAGTTTCTCTGTGTAAGAAAGAGAATTTCAGATCCAAAACTGTCTGTAACCACACTAACCTCAACAAGAACCTGCCAAGACCATGAAGCAACAATGTAAGAAAAATACAAAAGATAAACAGAGGATAATTGCTGGTTTTGATTGCTCACCATTGCAGCGTAGTACACGGTTTTGTGAGGAACAAGAAGCTTATCTCTCAAGAAACTGTTCTTGCATCCTCTTTGCAGCAAACCCCAGTCAACAACAATGTCCCAGTAAGTTGCGTAAAGCGTTGCAGCTCCTGAGAAAACCCAAGCTGTGATGTTCCAAGTGGTTCCTCTGTTAAGAGTATAAGCTGTTCTAAGACAAGCAGCAACGATGGTCAAGAGATACTTGATGGCATTGTATCCATGCATCCGATCTTTCTCTTCGATGATTCTTCGTATGCACTGAAGAAGTCGTAACCAGTATGGTATAACGGCTACAATGAAGTAGAATGTTGTGAATACATCGTTTGATCTGCATGTGTTTCGTCTTCTCTGTCTGAAATCTCCAAATCCATAGTAGCATATGTAGAACTCTAGACTCCTCAGTGCTTGAACCTACGCATTGTATTGTTACATCTCAAATCATCCTTAGAATGAGTAGGAAACTATTTACCGAATACTATTTTCTCTAACCTGGCTTGTTAGTTGATCTGCTAAGAAAAAGTCAGGAAGATTCACCTGCAAAGATGCAAGGCATTCATATTTAACATTTTTTTTAATGCAGTTGTTCAAATGAGTGCAGCAGAGCATGTTGTTGTTACCGTGTAAAATGGTGCAGCGATGCAGCGGAACAGAGCCATGAGAAAGAAGAATCGGCTTGATCGATACAAAATGTTAAAGGGGCAAAGAGTTATGGCAATCACTAGCTGCAATGGTGAAGAGAAACCAATCTCACAAAACACAAGAGGATTGAGTTGTAACGTTGTAATGAGAGAGGCAGAGAGAAAGGGACTTACGGCGAGGAGAAAGAGAGGAATAAGTTCAGTGAATGTTTTGTAGTCTTTTGTTTGAGAATCCATTTCCATGTCGAGGTTTAATAAGACAGCACACAAGGAAAGTGTACCAAGACCAAAACTTAGAAGTAGAACATGTCTGTAACCAAGTTCTGTGCCTTGTTTGAATCCAAAGATGAAGGAGTAATTCACACGGTATATCTTCCACAAGTAGATATTAGCAGCGTACATAGTCAGATGCAAAACTACAAACCCGAAGAACCTGCAAATGGAATGTATATAACTCAAAATCACCATAAGAGAGAGTTTGGTTAATATATATTTCCATGTATACCTGTAAAGAGGGAACATTGTTTCCATGTAAGTTCTTTGTCCCAGTGTGCCCATGATATTACGTGCATGGATGATCAAAACAAGAGCTATAATGAGAGAAATAGAGCAACCGAAGAAGAAGCCTGACAAAAACAGAGGAAAGAAACAGAATAGAATGATGAATCACTCAAAAATACAAATCAAAGAATGAATATTATAGGGCTGTAATATATACCAGTGGAGAATGTGATCCGATGACGTTCTTTGTTTGCTTTTGGTCTTAAGAGGTTCTTCCCTTGGCTTCGGTTTGAGCTGGAGAAATGCTCAATGAAAGTAGATTCAGTTCTTAGCATCAGCTTTTGAACCTGAAGATTTTAAAAGCTTCACATTCAAGTTTGTTTTGGTAGATAGGGAAGTGTAAATTTAAAAAACGTGCTTACTTCATCGGAGCTAGTGAGGTAAGAGCTATCCACCATCTCCATGTACTGTCTCGAAGCATTTCTTGCTGCTATCTAAAATGGTAAAGCTATCAATCTACTAACATAATATCAAAAAAAAATTTCTCAAAATAATTTTAAGAAAATTGTTATTTTTAACTATAAAAACGAAAATAATAATGTAGGATATAGAAAGATAGATTGTCAATGAGAAAATTACAAAAATCTTTCCCATAATACATTTTAGACTACACTTATCTCTTTACTATCGTTAAATACCTTTAAATATAGAATTGCTTAAAGCATATACTCATAAAATTATAATACATTAGACACAACTTTTATTAATTAACAAGCACATACTACAAATGCAAGTTAAGTGGGTTGTATATTTGACAAAAGAATATAAATAATCGATTTAGAAATATTTACCGTTTGAAAGGAATGTCAAAAGTAAAAATGTAAAACGAGAAAGTTTTTAAGTGTTTTTTGACCAAAAAATGATTATGATTAAGAGTATAAAACTGTTTGTAATTTTAAATTCCGAAAGGTCAAGATGTAATATAAAACCTCCACATAGTTTAAAATTTAAAGTCACCAAATTAATTTTAAAGTAAGAGATAAATTAAACGTAAAAATAGGGATTTTGGTAGATTTAGAGTAGAAAGTACCTTATCATCCTCTCTTTCAAAAAAAAAGTACCTTATCATACTTCTTCATGATCTTGGATATCGCTGACGTGTTCAAGAAGCTATAGTTCTTAAGATGTCCCAGTTTCTGATAGAACTCAGTGAACGCTCTCTGAAGCAGCTCCTCGGCTTTCTTGAGATTCTCTCTTGTAAATCTGAGCTCTCCCTCATGCTTATGAACCTTGAGGATGGATTTAATGGTCGACAGTGGAGTTTCACGTGATTTGTTCATCCTGATGCGCTCGAGAACACTCTGCTTCGCTGATTATTCAAAAGCATAAAGATTCAGACTTTCAATATTCACATGCCAAATTAGTCCCTAAAGTATTCAGAGGAAGTCTCACTGTGTTCTGTAGACTTGGAAGATGATCCAATCTCAGAAGTGAAGGCATTGATGTCTACAGAGACAGAGTCAGAGAGAGAATGTTTCTTCTCCATAACTCTGAGTCTGAAAGCAACCAAAGCATCCATCTGTTTATTCAGAGAGAGAGCCTCGTCCCTCGCTTTCTCCACTTCCTTCCTGTAAAAGCTATTCACTTTGTTGAATTCTTGATCTAGGGCTCTAAAGAAGACAACCTCAGAGTCTCCACTTGGTTCTCCCGCCTTCAATAACCCCAACTCGTGAGTTATCCTGGGCTCTTCGACAGTGTTGACCGCAGTGTCGTGACTCTCAGAGACCGAGGCCTCGCGGTTGTAGCGTCTGGTAAGGTTGCGTGCGAAAGAAGGTTTCATCTGGCTGTTGGAAACTGAAATCTTGCGGGAAGTTTCGATGTCTTGAAGAAGGGTTTTGAGGTGAGCGTAATCAATGTAAGCTTCTTGCCATTCTGGGATCATCTTGGATACAAACTCTTTCCCAAATCTCATCTTGGACCCTCTCTCTCTTTGGGCTTGAAGTTAAAGTCAGAAACTCAATTAAGAATCTTGCTCTCTCTCTCTCTCTCTCTCTCTCTCTCTCTCTCTCTCTCTCTCTGTCTTTAAAAGTGATAACAAAACATAATATTTGTAACGATGTTTTATACTTGTGGTATGAAAACCATTATAACAAGATAATCTGATTAGGAGCCTTGATGTTTATAATTTAATAATCGACACATGTGACATGTCAAAGTGCTTTAGTAAAACCTTTACTCAATGTATAGACACAAGTAAGACACAACTACGTCCACTTGAGAATATAGAAACAAACAACGTATATAGGTGATTCTGATTTAGTCAATGAATGGGTTGGCTCCAACCTTTTGAACGTACTCAAAAATCTTATGCTTTTAGGAGCTTCTCTGTTTCGTCGCTCAGCAAAAACAATATTGTGCAATGCCAACTCGTATATTTGTTAATTTCCTGCATTGGTTAACAAGAAAATGTTGTGCCTTCTTTGGCAGGCAAGTACTTCTTCTTCGGATCATTTATCCTATAGAAGATTCAAACCTTCGTTTCGCTTCATGAAACAGTTTGTACAATATATATATTAGCGTAGATTGATGTTTTCAGGTTGAAACACCAGTGAATCGTGGGAGTAAAAAGATGCAGAGATGGTTTTTTTAAAATCGTCCGTATTTGGTCATCTTGGCGTGTCCATCAGTTCAACGAAAAATTCGATTATGCTCCGTATGTAATTCTATTTGAAAGGCAGACATCAGATTTTGGTTCGCTGGGATCCGATGATCTCATCTCTAGACCGAGTCAGTCCTCAAGAGAGGTTCTGGTCCGAAGCTTTTGGTAACTCATCTAGCTAATCCATTACAGCTCAACATGATTATTGCTATAAACGCAACATGCCCACATATATATATGTATAATGTATTCTCCCTAATAGCTCCCAACAAAATCCGATACATCAGTCCAACCAAAAACTAAACATAGCCATAATAAAGAAGAGAGATCAAGAACCCTAAATGTGTTACATGAGTGTTCAGTCGAAAAGAAGCTGACACGAAGCAGAAGCTGTAGCTACAGATGCCAACTCCTCGGGCATTCGATACTTCTTTCCCAAGTGTTTTGATTTTGGAGAGAATGTAGCCGTCTTTAAACATGTAGCATTCTTTAGTACATATGTTGCCATCTCTCTATCCTCATGTCTTCCTTTGTACCCGAACCACTCAAAAGCCTCAAGACTGTGCAGTAAACACTCTGGAACAGAGCTCGGTTGCTTCCAACCAGTTGTGATTTCTCTGCCACGGTAATTGAATATGCCCTTATCAAGTTTCTAAGACCATGGACATATTTAACAAATCAACAACATTATTCATCAGACAAGACACAATATTGGAAAAACTTTAAACCGGATAAAAAGTGTATTGAAAGAGACTACATACATTAATGAGTTTGAGAAATCGTAGTTTTGGAGAATCTTGGAGCATACAAGTAAGTAGATCCCACCACCCTTCCCTAAATATATAAAAGTCTAGATGGACAAGCTGGTTGAAGATCATACCAGAAGGATTCATAACCTGTTTTCATATGCAACTACATAAGTAATACTCTATAATAAATATACTGATGAGAGGACGATTTAATGTTTTTCTATAGTTTGATATATGTTTACCTCTGGAAGTGTTATCCATAGCTTAAGACGACGGACAGAAGTGAGAGCTTTCAGAAACTTGTGGGTAGCTCCACGAAAGATAACATGTGCCGTTACCAGCTCAGGCATGTTTTCAATTTGAAGGAGGTTGCTACTTGTCATCCCACTACATTTAAGGTACTTCAAAGAAGGGAGGTTTAGCACATACGTCCCACGTGTTTTGTTGTGGGACATATGTAGCCTTTGTAAGGAAGGCAGCACGACAGTGACATCCATTGGCGAGTCTTCCAAACGATGTTCCACTGACAATACTTCAAGATTTGAACAACCGGATAAAAGTCTTTGTAGAGACGCCTTGTCTGCGTAGGTGACAAACTTAAGGCTCAGAGTTTTGAGAGACAGGAGACGAACGTGAACAGGAACATCCAGAGGAACGCACTTGATGAGTGTCAAACTCTGAAGTGTCTCAGAGGTATATAGACTACTCTTTTTTTTGAAAGAATGTTAAATTTATTCAAATCAAAAAAACTTTTTTACAAACTAATGCAGCTTTTAGCCCAACATGTTTAAACTTTTGTTAAACAAAAAAAAGAATTGTAGGAGTAGAACCCGTCTAATCTCTAGACGAAAACCAAACCATCATCGCATTTTTGAAGGATGTACCGCCTCGTCCCTGGAGTGAACTGATTCGGTTTCTTGTCTGCTTGTCGATGAACTTGATAAGGAGGCTCGGAGGTCTCTGGACCGTGTTGTGCCTTCTACCATTTCTCTCCAGCCAGATAGTATGTACCGAGAGTTGAAATACGTATCTTAGGAGGAACCGTTGCACCCCTGAGACAGTATTAGTCGATAGAAGAACAAGAATATGCAGACAAAGTAACAGACCGTTTTTTGGAGGAACGTATATGAATATGCAGCTCACGCACATGGTGACTAAGTGCAAGATTAACCCATAGTCCAAAACATTGTTCCACAGACAATATTTCAAGATTTGGACAACCAGTTAAAAGTCTTTGTAGAGATGTATTGTCTGCATAGGTGACAAACTTAAGGCTCAGAGTTTTGAGAGACGGGAGACGAACGTGAACAAGAACATCAAGAAAAACGCAGTTGATGAGTGTCAGCCTCTGAAGCGTTTCAGAGGTATATAGACTTCTCGGCAAAGTAACAGGCCATATCTTGGAAGGGCGAATATCAATATGCAGCTGACGCAGATGGCGACTAACTGCAAGATCAAAATACATAATCCAGTACCTACAAAGGGACAGTAAGGGCCAACACTCAGATGCAAATGTTCTAGAACTGGTGCCTTGTTTGACAGGAAAGACTTGTAAACAAACTGCGTGAAGAGCTTGTAGTCACCATTGTGATCGTTATCTTCGTATTTGAGTCCTGGAACTAATGTCCAAAGAGAACGCCATCTTCTGGACAAAAGACTTGTGGCCATAACCTCTTTTGTCGTGTTGAGTGACAATATTCGCAAGAGCAAATCATCCGGAAGATGACTGATGTTGTCGTCCATGTAGAAACTAGTCTACGGTAAGAGTCTGCATATTGGAGAAACCTAAAGGGGTTTATTTCATTAATTACATGGTAAATTTGAACTTTAGTAAAAGTATGTGCTTCTATTTGAAATGTTTAAAACGACTTGGACTAGAAATACAAAAACTATGGATTTGGGGGGTTTATGTGCAAAGAAGACACAAGTAGCTGAGTAAAAGTCTCATCGCTAAAGCTCTCACCCAAAGAAAGGCTTTTGTCTTCTTGTCGGAGTGAGAAAATGGCCTCGTCGTACACGCTTTCCTTTATCCCTTCGACGGTCGCCGTTCCTCGCCGGAGTGCATCATCTCCCTCATCTTCTTCACTGATTCCTCCTCCTTCTCTGTTAGGTAAGAAGCTTCTGGTTACACAACCGTCGCGCCGCTGCTTCGTCTCCAAGAAGCACCGGTGCTTCTTGACATATGCCAGCACGGTCTTTAGCGTCCCAACCGCGTGAGTTTTTTTTATTTCACCAGCTATTTTTTTATAATTATCGGTATTCTTATGCCCATAAAACTTAAGGGTTGTTCTGCAGGCAGCCGGAGAATGGTTCTTCGGACAAGATCCCAAAGTGAGAGCTTCTTCTATGTGTTTTTGAATCGTTGATGGTTTAGTAGATTTTGAAAGGTTTTATCCTTGTTTTGAATTTTTAGATGGTCGGCGAGAGCTATCAAATCACTAGCAATGGGGGAATTGGAGGCTAGGAAACTCAAGTATCCAACTACGGGTACCGAAGCCATTCTCATGGGTATTTTAGTCGAAGGTTTGTGTATTTGTTTCATTCTAGTTTAGATTGTGGTTTCTTGGTGGTATATGTATGCTTGTTGTGGCTGAAAGCTTACGTTTTTTGTTTTGATGGATCGTTAATAACAATGCTGGTGAAGAGTTCTCATCCTAGTTGTATATGCTTCACTGAATCCAAGCATATGTATAAACTAAGGCGTAGGCTTTTTTATGGTTGGTTGTTTGTTTGTTCATGTGTGATGAGAATTTTTGACTTCTGTCCTTCTGTTTCTTGATCATGGATACACTTAGTCTGTATCTTAAAGTTGCGGAGTGCCTTATGTTGGAGTTCAGTAATACAATAGTAAAGTGACAAGTCTTAAATTTAGAAGTTCGTTTACCCGCTTTGTGCTTGAGTTCAGCCGCTTAAGTGATTCTGAGCATAGGCTTGTTTAATTCTCCTATGCAGTTGTGGAATCATCATAATTTTTTTTTTTTTTTGTGTTGTTTAGCTTCTCAGAACACTTATTTCTGTTGTTCAAAAGATACTGATGGTAACTTGTTTCGGATTATGTGTTTAATTGACGTTTGTTATCCTTGTTTTTTTTTTTCTTTTCCGGTTTTTCATTTCAGGTACAAGCACAGCTGCTAAGTTCCTGAGGGGGAATGGAATCACACTTTTTAAGGTGAGAGATGAGATTATAAAGCTGCTAGGGAAATCAGATATGTACTTCTTCAGCCCTGAGCATCCTCCTCTAACTGAACCCGCTCGCAAGGCCGTTGACTGGGCTGTTGATGAGAAGAAGAAATCTGGTGTGTATAAACAAACACCATCTTAATTATTTTATAAATCCCTTTGTGTTTGTTTCCTAGCCAACTGAAACTGTTTTGGTCACAGGTGTGGATGGGGAACTAACTACTGCCTACTTGCTTCTTGGGGTTTGGTCTCAAAAGGACTCAGCGGGCCGCCAGATTCTGGAGGCCCTCGGGTTTGACGAAGATAAAGCCAAACAAGTTGCTGAATCTGTAAGTTTTTTGAAACCTGAATTCTAAAGGATAGATGGGATTACGCTAAGTGGCATTTGTTGAGTGTTTGGTTTGGTTTCAGATGAATGAAGATGTAGATTTGAGCTTCAAGAAACAAAGTCAATAGTGATGAGGGTTGTTTCAATCAGCAAATCTTCTGTAACTGTACATGGAGTAGCAAAAAGCAACTCCTGATTCAAGACCCCTTTCTTAAAGGAGTCACTCTATCAAATAAGACTCACAGGCCATCTTTAGCATTCTCTTTCAGTACTTGGTTGCTGTTAAGTTTTATTTGTTTTTGCACTATACAGCTATAATGCATCTTATCACAGTTCACAACTCCGAAATATAATTCATTTGCTTTTGCTTCCCGGATAGGTCTATTTCTAAAAGCTCATACACTTGATCACTCAGCTATTTTATGACATTTTCGCTACTTGAATGATATATGGACAACTTCGATTCAGCTTTCTAGTTGGATCATTATGCTTGGAATCTTGGTATAGAAGTGTATATTATTGATCAGTTAAAGATTTAAAATACATAAAAATTGTATTCAATATCTAAGACTAAAACCTATGCAACTTCTCGGATCTAGTCATAGGCAACTGCTTGGCCAATGTGAGTCGTCCAGATTGTTTGTAATCAAAAGGACAAGAATGTTCCTCAGGATATCGATGTAACCCACAAAACATGTGTCCACATCTGCAGCTAAATCCGGTCACTCCTACTTTCCTATGACACGTTTCACATCTCTGTTTTCTAACCGGTTCTTGTACGGCAACTATTGGACTTCTCGCGGGAACTGTTGATGGCTCGGGCTTGAGCTCGAGTTTGAGATTGGCCACTTGTTCAAGAACACTCTTTTTGTAGCAAAGGGAGCAGAGATTATTGTTCTTTCGTGTTCCGAAGAGTCCACAACCTCCAGCGCACGGCACAGCTTCTGTCTCCTTCGCGTTCACCATCTTCTCTAAAATAAATTTTCTTCTTCTTGCTCTTCTAGTACGTATTATTGTGTGTGGGTTCTATGAGTGATTCTACTAGTCCTATATATAGAGGATTCTAGTTGTGCAATCAATGTTAAGTTTCCTTTTTTGGTATGTAATCTGAGAAGTAAGTTATTAGTGCTTGCCTTTCTTGTGGACATTTCCTTTTATATAAAAAAGGAAGGATCCGTTAGGAGAGTTGATTTTTTTAATAAGAAGACGTGTTTTATCTTCGATCAGCATAACGTTGACTATAAAATAGTGTTGACTTTAAGATTTTTTTTTTTTTGAAGGACCACCAAGTAAATAAACACACGTAATACAATGATCTAATCAGATTTTAGCAATAATAAAAAAAAAGCATCTAATTAAGTCAGAGAGCTGGAAAAACAGCAGGTTCCGTGTGGTTTCTGAGAAGTCGGCCCGTTTTCTCAAATACAATAAACGTTGCGTGCCGTTTTGAAGTAGTAATTAATCAAATTTAAGTAATCTAATTAGACAAATTCCACATGGTGATCTTTGAGTACCCCACGGCCTCCCCCACTCCATCCCACGTGAATACCCTTTAATTTTCCATTTAACGTTACTAATTTAATGATCTATATGTCAGTCAAAAGCGACGTAACATTGGAGCATTAAACATGGCGTGATGCTAACATCTAACCCGGTCCGGTTTTTTTCTAACCGGGTGGCGTGTTGGTTCACGAAGATGTACATAAACCAAATTACACTCAAATCAAGTAAGACTTGGTCTTGGCTTTTTGCTTTATCTTCAAATTTTGTTTAAATTCTAACATAATCTAGAACCTTTTTTTAAAAAAATTTCTGTATCTCGGTCTGATATGGAAAGATTTGGTTGAACCAATAAGTGTGAACCACGATGTAATTAACGATCTTAATTAACTTTCAATTAAATGCAAGAAAAAAAAATCGATTAAAAACAAAACATTTCCATTTTCCGAAACAGCTGTTACCTTTTCTTCTTCTCTCTTTCCGATTTTAATCTGAAAAGCGAAAACAGACATAAGTAACTCCCATCCATCAGAGAAACATAAAAGTTTCGATTTTTATTCTCTTTTAGTTTATGTTTCAGCTTCGGTTAACTAATCCTCTATGCCGTCACGAGCAATCTCGTCACCGTCTCCGGTAGCCCCACCGCCGTCGAGCCACCACCACGACAAGACAACTCGAATCTTTCCACCGTTCGCGGCAGCCGGAGCCGGCGCCGGTTTCTCTCTCTTCGTCGCTCTCTCCGTCTGCTTCTGCAAGTTCAGCCGGAAACGTCCCCCTCCTCCGGCCGGAGACTCCTCCTCCTCCTCCTCCCGTCCGCCGCGTGAGTTCTCTTACTCCACTCTCCGCCGCGCCACCGCGTCTTTCTCCCCGGCGAACCGGTTAGGCCAAGGTGGGTTCGGCGCCGTGTTCCGGGGAACATTATCCACCGGAGAGAATGTAGCCGTGAAGGTGATGGACTCAGGATCTCTCCAGGGAGAAGCCGAGTTCCAGAACGAGCTCTTCTTCGCCGCCAAGCTTGAAGACTCGCCTCACGTGGTCCCCGTCGTCGGCTTCTCGCACGATAAAAAACGGCGTCGTTTGCTTCTTGTGTACCAGCTCATGGATAATGGAAACCTCCAGGACGCGCTGCTTCACAGGAGATGCCCTGAGCTCATGGATTGGAGTAAGAGGTTCTTGGTTGCGGTTAACGTCGCGGAAGGTATCGAGCACCTTCACGGCCTCGAACGGCCGGTGATTCATGGTGACATAAAGCCTAGCAATGTTCTGTTGGATAAGCTCTTCTCCGCGAAGTTAGCTGACTTCGGTTTAGCCAGGGTTAAGCCGGAGCACGTGGAGATCACTGTGGCGCCGGAGAGTAATGGTTGCAGTGGCGGAGGAGGAGGAGGAGGGGTGGAGGAAGAGTTAGAGAGTGTGATCACTACTGCAACTGGTTATGAAGATTTCAACTTTGGGCCGGTGAAACAGTCGCCGGAAGTTACTGGCTCTTCGCCGGAGATGGGAGTGGCGCCTTTGGAATCGCCGGAGACGACGACTACGGTGGTCTCCGTTTCTCCGGAGATGGGGGAGAAAGCGAAGGGGAGAGAGGGTGAGAGAAGAGATTGGTGGTGGAAGCAAGAGAGCAATGCGGAGAGAGGGAAAGTGAAGGAGTATGTGATGCAGTGGATTGGTTCAGAGGTGAAGAAGGAGAGACCAGGCGGCGTTGATTGGATTGAGTCCGTGGCCGCTACTACAGCTTCTTCTTCTTCGTCGAGTAAGAAGAAGAGTAGCAAGAGACTAGAGTGGTGGCTTTCACTGGAGGAAGAGAGTGAGAACAAGAAGAAGAAGAAGCGGAGGATGGTTAGAGAGTGGTGGAAAGATGAGTACCGAAGAGAACTCGCTTATAAAAAGAAGAAGAAGAAGAAGAAAACGTTAGAATCCGAGTTCTGTAGTGATGATGGGAGGAGTAGTAGTTTGAGGCGTCGTAGTAACAGTAAAGGTAGTAGTATCGATTGGTGGTTAGATGGGTTAAGAGCACGGGGGAATAGCCATGACTCGGTGAGCGGGGAGATAGCTAAGAGCTGTGGGATCAGTAGCACGCCGAGCATGAGAGGAACCGTGTGCTACGCAGCGCCTGAGTACTGTAACTTAGACAACAACAGTGTGTCTGAGAAATGCGATGTCTATAGCTACGGTGTACTGTTGTTAGTTCTGGTTTCCGGGAGGCGCCCGTTGGAGATGACGGGGTCTGCGAGTGAGATCCAACGGGCGAATCTCATGTCCTGGGCGAGGAAGCTGGCGAGAAGAGGGAAGCTTGTTGATCTCGTGGACCAAAAGTTGCAAAACTTGGACCAAGAACAAGCAGTGTTGTGCATAAAAGTGGCGTTGCAGTGTCTGCAGAGATTGCCGGTTTCACGACCGTCGATGAAACAGGTTTTGGGGATGCTTAAAGGAGAAGTGAGTCTTCCGTAGTTGCCTACTGATTTCCTCACCATTGCCGCCGGTGATAAAGCAGAGCTGTTGACAAACTTAGTAATCAATCGGTTTGCACACTTTGATTTAGTTTCATAATACTGTTCCAACATGCCAGGCTAGTCTTTTTTTTTTTTGTTTCTTTACACGTATTGGCAGAGACAGAGTATTGGTTCATTATTATAACCCTTTGCAAGTTTTGATTGTTTTGTTGATTGCACAAACTAGTTCAGATATGTGTATATAATATTTTCGCTCTCGACTAAAACATCAGTTTTACAAATCCTATGAGCCCAAAACCTCTTCCTACTTAGTAGGTCTCAGACTAAACTGGGCATATTCAATCTCTTACTTTTCTTTTCTGAAAACCACAAAGGGAGTTCTTGAGTTTTCTGTTCTGTTTATATTTATTAGGCCATTTTATATCTTTAACGTAATTGGACCAATATATGGGCCAGCTTGGCTCATTAACACGATACTTTTATGGATCAAACTCTTGATATATAAAGAATTAATATGTTGATATCAAAATAAAAAAATAACATGTATGTATTGATTCAAATTTGAATATATTTTGGTAACATAGTATAATATTTGAAACCTTTGCAAATATCACAATAAAAAATTATATTGACTTGTTTTAAGAAGAAAAAAACTTCTGCTTAATATCTCAATATTATTCAATTTAACTAATTTTTTTTTATATACGTAGTTGATCCGGTCAACTTCGAAAGAACGTACCTATTGACGCAAAATGGATTGAATACTAAATTGTCTGACCTCAATTTAAAATGTCTTCTGAATAATATCAAAAGATCAGAAGATAAACTAATGGCTCACCATACTAATCACCTAAATCGAAATAAAAATTCAGACTAACCAAATGATAATTTAATTCTCAAAAAGAACTAAATTCATGTATTAACGTGAAAAACACCGAATTTCGAAAAATTACCTCTGGACTACCACTGTTTGGTTAATCTAACTAAAAAAAAATGTTTCAATAACCTGAAATGTCAAAATACATACATACCACTCTATTCGAGTAATAGTTGAAATAATTACACCAGAGAATAATAAAAACAAAAACATGCACTACTTAATTCTTATCAAATGTAGTACATTACGTTATATATAAAAGACTAAAGAAATAACGTAAACTTTACGGTTTAAAGTGACATTCAAATAATTTTGAGAATAGGGTCCAGCATATGGCCTCGGCCCCTCGGAGCTGCAGCAGTGCATCCTATAATATATGGTGCGTGGGGTGAATACACCTACATAATAAGAAAATAATTGATCGTACAAATGACAATCGTATACAATAAATAATAGTATGAAACTTGATAGATGTAACAAATGGAATGTGGACAGAAACATATTGGGATTATTTAATAGAAAAGAAGCTGAAAGACGTCACTGCTTACCCCAATGAGCCTCCCTTAATTTATAAACGAAAACACTTTCTTTATGCTACTGTCTTTGTTCCGACTCCTATTTTCTTCCAACTTTACAACGAATCACTGACTGAAACTCAGACCAAATCCTAGAGAGCACAAAATCAGACAAGATCAGATCCTGCTGAGTCATCATTATCATCATAATATTCTTCATCATCATAACTAGCTGGAAAAAGCTTTGTATAAAATAATCAAACGTAAAGAAAGCTACAGGTTTTACATGGCCGATTTGCCGAAGAAGGGAAGAAAGCGTCGTAAAGAGGTGAGAGGTTGTAATGAAGAAAACATGGAGAAGATAATGCATAGAGAAGTTGAGAAACAAAGGAGACAAGAGATGGCTTCTCTTTACGCATCTCTTCGCTCTCTTCTCCCTCTTGAGTTTATCCAGGTCTTTCTTTTCAAAGCCCTAATTAACTTCTTCTTTTTTTTTACTTTTTTCACTTCTAAAGATCTACAAGTTAGAATCTGTAAAAGTTTGCTTTTATCTCTTAGTTTGAGCTGTTGTTTTGTTAGAAAAGATTCACTAGAACTGTAACACTCTCACATCACAAGATCCTGAAAAATATAAAGCTAATGTTAGTCTTTCTTTTTTCTTTTTTTTTTCTTGATGAAGTTTTGTTTTGTACTTGTTATGGTTTTGTAGGGAAGGCGTTCTACGTCAGATCAGTTGAAGGAGGCGGTAAATTACATAAATTATCTTCAGAGGAACATCAAGGACATGAGTTCTAAGAGAGATGACCTCATGTTATTGTCTAGACAAAGGCATGAGAGTAGAAATGAACAAATTAGGAATGATAATTCGAATCATGTCGTGATTCGTCCGTGTTTGGTCGGCGTAGAAATCGTTTTCAGCGTTCTGCAAACGCCGTTGTCAAGCGTGCTGCATGTGCTTTCTGAGTATGGTCTCTGTGTTCTTGGCTGCATCTCCTCCAATGTGAATGGCAGACTCATTCACACTTTACAGGCTGAGGTACGTACAGTACATCTTATGCATAATTTATAGAAATATGAATGTTCACTAAGTAAATGCAAAAAGGTCCCCGTGAGTAAATCAACATTCGATTTCAGATTATTCATAAGATATTGTTAGGAATCCACATGTACTATAAGTTGATTAGACGTATTCTTCATAAAGGACATCCTTGTCTTCTCATCTGTTTTGCTAAAATGTTAAGTTTAGATTAAAAAGTAACAATATTTGACAACCTTAGATAATAATCATTGCTATATTAATTTTGAATTAAAATTGTTAATATCCATTAATCATTCTTTGTTGCCACGGATAGTCTATTAATACAGAAAACCACAACACTATAGCTACAACTTGAAACCGTCGCATTTGGATGTATAGCCACAAAATCTTCAGGCATATATATAATCGCCAGAGAAGTGGCTGTCTACCAGATTTCTTGTAGTCTACCTAGTTGCATCTTAATACTTTTGGTGCATGGTTCTTAAGTCTTAATTAACATGTTCGTAAATGGAGTGTAAATATCAAAATTTATGCGACTACAGATTTAAAATAAGTTAGTAATTACACTGAAGCTATTTAGGAAATAAACACATACTGTTAATACTTATAATCTATGGCGGCAGTTTATAACTATCTGTCAATCATTTTTGTTAATATATAAAGCGTAATAGCATATTATTTTAATAATGATATGACACAATTTAGATGTTATGATTATTGTCGAGGAACTTTTATTTTTGAATCGATTTTTTGTTCGACGTTTCCATTTACACATACTAAAAGAAGGTCTAGAATGCCATACTTACTCATATCATTTTTGTTTCAAAGTTAATTTGTTAGTGTTACTTATGTTTGTCTCCTTACAGCGTGCAGACCAAATTAAGGCTTTTGTTTCTAAATTTTGGTCCTATATCTACCATGCTCTCTTTGACATTGTTTGTCAGGTCAATGTGATGAATACATTGAGTTACTAATATGTGAAGTTGATTTGCTTTAATGTTGCAGGTCAACGATCTGGCTTTTGTTGACTTTGCAGACCTTAAGATATACTTACTACGCTTACCGTAGTGAAAAGTAAACATTTCCTTAGCGGATTGTTTTAACTTGTCAAACCTAAAACGCTGTATATAGCTAGTTTCTTTGCACTTGTACTGTGTATTTGTATGCATCTGTGTGTTTGCAGATTTCGAATAATGTATTTCCCTATTTAAAAAGATTTACGAACACAAAGATATCTTGTTGAAAATTAAGAAATATATAGGGATCACAAAATATATAGGGATCAGACTTTTTTCATGTACTTTATACGGGAAAATTATTTATTTGGCAGTCGCAAAGAAATACATTTTTTCTATTGACAAATTCTTCAGGAAAGAGAACCAGAGACGATCAGAATGCAATCCAGACTCGAAAGATTTTTGAATGTACTTCAAAATTTAAGACCTCGAAGGTGTTACTAAAGAAGTCCCAATTGATGTTATTAAAAACTGTTACAAGATCAATCATAAGACATTATCCTCAAATAGTATTTCTATTTCCCTCTTTATAAAAATTCGAGACCTATTAGGAAATCTCATTAGAGAACATTTTTACAGAGCAGTCTCCTTTTTGTAAACTCAACTTAATTTATTTAAACAACCCGTTCCACTTACCGTGGAATAACAAAATAAGTAGTCTTCAGTAACTACCAAATATATAACCTGCACCTGCAGTATGCCAGACGAGTTAAATGGGAGGGTTATACAGTGTTGAAATTCCTACACATATATAATAAGTTTTGAAAATCATTTTGCTGGCCATCAGCTTCAGATACATGTCCAAACATAGCATATGCAGAGAGATCATTCTCTATATCCATTAATTAACCACTTTTGTCGACCATTTTCTTGGCCATTAGGTTCAATTTAGGGCTAGGCACGAATACTCGTTACTTGCCTTATACCCGTTACTTGACCCGTACTCGCCTCGTTTTTTCAAGTACTTGTCGTTGCCAAGACAAGTATCAAGTCGTTGAGTTTTGTTATTTGCAAGTACAAGGCAAGTAACAAGTATCACAGATAAGTTAACGACTCGCCTTGATATTATTCATTACTCGTTTTACGACAGAAAAAATGATAACTAAACCATAAAAACCAAAATTCTAAGCTGATATTTCTATGTTGTAAGAAGTAAACAGAACTTTCATGTCGAAATATATATAGGGATTCTATTTCTTTTTCTTTTTTTATATATTAGGTACAAATATTTTATTTGAAACAACTCTCGTGTTTTTATCAAGTCGAGTAAACAAAACGAAATTTCATCTTTTTCTGATAGAATATTATCTATCAAGTAATTCTTTTAGAAATATATCCAAATAATTCATAAATATTTGTAAATATTAAGTAATCGAACAAGGCAAGACAAATAACTTGCAAGTAACATTTTTTGGACAAATACTCGAAATAACAAGTACTCGTTTCCGACAAGGCAAGTACAAGTCGAAAAATTAATTACTCGTTCAAGGCAAGACAAGTATCAAGTATACGTAAAAACGCGAGTATTCGCCTTGCGCACACCCTTAGTTCAATTATATGATCCAATCCAACTAATACAAAAGATCATCATCTATCCATTACTTTATCTTTATTATCGCTCGTTCTTGATATAATTATACTCAACTCTTGCAATCTTTCTGTTGCCACGTGACGGTATTTACCAACTCATCGTGTATTAATATTAATAATACACAACAATTTTCTATCGCAACCCCAATCTCTTGTAACTAAAGTTCAACCCCACTCCATCTCGACGTGTGGAGCCTTTCTTCCACATATATAGTTCTTTATATTATCTTTTCTAATTTTTTAACTGTGTACTTTTCGTAAGTGTGTATGCTTTCAAATGTGTTACAAAAAAAAAAGTGTATGCTTTCAAACTATTTTATCAATTTCTACTCGCGCCATGATTCAGAGATTTCCTAGACCATTCGAGCTAGTGGTTGGTCTTTTCCTTTTGTTGTCGCTTTGTTAGGGTAAAACTGTATTTGTCCACTCTCATCTGTTTCTATCAAATACATTTTGGGGTTAGCATCATATTTTTGTGACAAAACCATCAAAGTTGTATCTTTGTTTTTTTTAAAAAGAAATTAACCTGAAGACACTCTAGACTTATGCAAGTATTCAAATTAATCTCTAAAAGAAATTGCAATCCACAAATAATCCTTATTTTCTAATATTTAATAGTTCGTAAACAATGAATCCGTATTTATGTAGCTACATTATGAAATATAGGGATGTGTATTCAACTAAGTATTTGAGGTGATTTGTTTTAAAATGACAAATTCACTGTTATTCAAACGTGGATTTTAAAAATTATTTTAAAATCCGGTGTTATTGAACTTGTCATTTCATAAAACACTCTAAAATCCACTGTTATTGAATAAAATTTTAATTGAAGATTTCAGAGTGCTTTAGGTGTTTTTAGAGTGTTTCAGATAACTTCCTTAGTTATAAAAATAAAAATCCAAATCTCATGGTTTTATATGAGATTCTAGAGTTATTTAACAAAAATCACACCAAATCTCAAATTCTCCTACAATCATCTAAAAACTCACTAAAAATCAAATCACTTCAAATTTCAGATTCAATACATAGTAAATCTTCGAATCCGGGTTACTTGGCGATATATTTCAGCAACTTATACAAAAAAAAATTTACTATGTTTTTAAATGTTTTAAGTATATTTATTGTTTGTATTACTCAACCAACGAGTACAAATGAATATATGATTTACTCGTTATTGTTGTTATTTTTTTGATATATCCTATCGGTTGATCCGGTTAACCTTAGAAAGAATGTACTTAATGCTACAAAGTGGACTGACTATCACACTACCTGATCCGATTTTGAAATATCTTCCGATTAATACTAGGGGATGGATCGGTCCAATGATAATTCAGTTTATAGAAAAAAAATCAAACCCATAACTAATGTTGATACACAACAACCACTATTTAGTTGTTGTTATTATTGATTTACTCGTTATATAATACAAATAGGGGATGATTCAAACTTCTAATTTTCCGAGCCAAGCCGTAGAGTAAGTATATAGTCTAGTTCATTCATCGAGTTTTATCGTTGTTATTTATTGACAAAATATAGAGTACGTTTCATAATTAATGGTCGGTACCTGGATTGAAACGTAAAAACAGGTGTCAGAAATAAACACAGTGACCTCAAAGTTAATAAACATAAAACTGAGCTCAAAGTTAATAAACATAAAACTATCCACGATAGTTTCGTGAAGAGAAATTCCTTAAAATAATTCTTTTAATTTATTTTCACAAAAATAGTTAGAAAATGATCAAATTCTTTTACTAAAGGGTAAAAATGTATTTATAATCATAGGTTTAATTAATATAGACTTAGAGTATAGAGTTATGAAATATATTTTGGGGGTGAAATTTAAAATTATAAAAGATAAAAATAAATATAGAAATTTTTAAATAAAATATTTAAAATAGTTTTAAAAATTTCAAATTTAAAAAAAAATTGAAAACAGATTGAAAAAAAATCGAGAAAAGAAAATTACAAAAGTATAAACTTGAAAACATATAATTGAAACTATAAAAGATATTTTTAAAAAATTTATCTTTTATTATTTATATATCTATAAAGAAAAATATATAAAAATCTTTTACCTGTTTAATGAAATTTCTTTTATTCATTTTTTTCTTTGAGGGTTCTTTTATTGACAAAAACTTAAAAAGAAACTATTTGAAAAAAATGTCTTTTCAAGATTTAACATTCCATTTTTAATCTTTTCACATTCTACATCATTTTCTTTTTTATTTCTATCTCATCATTAACATATATGTAACTCTTACTCACTATAATAGTTTTGTTTGATAAAAATAAATATCCTATTTTACTAGTTGATAATAATTTTAAATAAAAATTAAATAAATCTAATCTTTATTATAGAAAATTTAAAATAATAAAATTTTATATACAAAATAAAATTTATTATTTAATTTATAATAAGATTATTATTCAAAATATAAAATATTAAAAATTAAAAATGATATGTGGCGTCAGTGGTTTTCCCTTCTTTTTAATTTTAATATGTCGTGTCTTTTCAACACCAAATAATTCAAATCATCAAATTTTATTTTTGACAGGTTTATTGTGTTGAATATTTTATTCAGCACCTCCACTACTATAAAAGAGATAAGAAAATTTATGGGAATGTCCATTAAAACTTTTTGAGTTCATCTAAATCCACCCTAGTTAATTTCTAAGTTTTCAAAATATAGATTTAAGCTTTTCAAACATATTAATAATATATATTTAAATTTTAATTATAAGTACTCTATATTTTTATTTTCATAATTTTAGTAAACCGACAAAATTAAAAATATATATTTTAAAATTTAAATTTATCATAATTAAATAATAAAAATATATAAAACATAAAATATTTTTAAAACATATATATATATATCTTTCTAAGACGGAAGTATTATTAGTACAAACATAAATACTGTATGTAGATTAGGGTAAAAAATATGTAGAGTTGAATGTAGACGCTTTCTGAGTGTTTTTTGAATGAGCTTCACCAAACAAAAATAAACAATAACACTAAGTAAGAAAGTAAGAAAGCAACCATGCCAACCAAGTGCATAAAGGTAAGAACACCGGTAATATATGCCGCTAAGTTGAAAACCGCTAGCTATAATTGTTGACTTTTCTTTTAGACTCTTTTTTTAAAGTTCTTTTACACTCTTGGTAAACAATTTCAGCTAGATGAATAATTAACTCTGTTTTTTGTAAAATCTTAACCCTGGAGTCCGGGGTGAATTAGACAAGTACTATATTTGATTTGTACTACATGGAAAGTCACTGATATTTGGTGGTTTCTAAATTATATTGAAAACTAGTTTAATTGAGGACTAACTAACAAGATTGTAACTCGATAATTACCTTATCGTCATAAGTTTATTATTTTGTCATGTTTCAAAATAAACTTAAAAATATTAGGTTAGGAATTTTTTGGATAGGCTACAACTTATCCTGAATTTTTCCTAGCCTAATAAATAATGGTAAGCTGCGTCTATTGTACATAATGTTTCTTACATTCTATTGCATGTAATGTAATTTTTGGCTGTAGCATATTATAATTAATTTGTTTGAACAAACTTTTTCTTAAAGCAAACATTAAGATTAATTTAGTATCTACTGTAGCAATGGCGGCTCTTGCTTGCCACCGTCCGATTGAAAAGTCCAAAGAGATCTCTTTTATTTATTAACTTTAATTTAGTTTTACACTCCTACAAGGCGTGTTGTGTGTTATCAGGAACTTTGCAAAATCCTATTTTCCTGACAACCATGGATTTGATGTAAGACATTCTACATTAAAAACGTGCGTCTAATTTCTAATTTTATAAGACAGGAAGGACCTGATGCATCAGGTACTCCCAGATCACACTACCATTATTGACCAACTTCTGGTACTCAAAAAAGAAGAAGTTCAAATGGTATTTCGAAAATATAAGTTATCACGTACTTTACTTTAGCAGTAGTAACAATAGGGCAAGCGAGACGGGTCTTAGAAAGGATGACCGATCGACTAAGTCAGTATTGTGGATGTAATGACAGTAAAATGTGATATGGCTCCCTCCTAACCGCAACAAGATATCTATTAAAGTTCAAAAAAAAAACAAGATATCTGTCGAAGCGAACAATCATTATGTTGTTTTTAAATGCAACGATATAATATCTCTCTTTAAACTTTTGGAATATCTCTTTTTAGTTCCTATATGCAAAGATCTAGACTTTGCAACCAAATCATACTAGGCGGCACCAATGCAAGTGTTTTTTTAACCAATGCCAGTTTGATTAGGCTGTAAATTCAGCATACCAAAATGAAGTATTGACTTTGGATCCCCAAATTTTACACAAACTCTCAAATTATTTTATAAAAAAATTATCAAAATTACTACTAATTATCTTTAGCTTTCAGAGCCGGTCATGCGCCAACCTAAACGGCTTGATTGGCATGAACTAGCTTGGCGAGTAGTTCAAAGCACTGCAACGATGCATGAAACTACACATCTTACTTATTAAACATTGAAAAGGTAGTATATTCCAGTCAAGGGTTCGGCAAAAAAAATTCTCGCTTTCTAAAACCCGCCTGGAATGCTCGCGCACCAAAAGCGAAGATGAAAAAAAATTCTATTCAAACTTTCTATTATAATAGATGATTAATTGATAACCCCAGTTCTTCTTTCAGAAGAAGAAGTAAAAAACGTAGCCATGCGCTATCTTCAATATGTACGAAGAATGTTAATCATATATAGTGAAATTTGCTATAAATTAATAAATGGACTACATCAAAACTATAATTTTTTTATTAATTTATAGAGTTTATTAATTTATCGATATAGTGATTGAATCGAAAACTCAATTTTAAACTATAAAATTATATTGTTTTATAGAAGTCTTTAGTGTATATTAATTTCTAGAATATTGATTTTAAAAAATTATACTGTATCGTCTACAATAAAACTAAGTCAACCCTGGAAACCCAACAAATAAATGAAGTGATCCAATATTCTGACTACAATCTTTAAAGACCTAATTAAACATCCACAATAATTGACAAAAAAACAACCACAATAAATCAATTGGGCACGCATATCCACAATAAATAAATTGGCCAAACTTTCAAAAAATATTAAAAGCTCCGAAATCCAAATATCTACCAATTTCAATTTGGGATAAAAATATATATATATATATAGTGGACTACATGTAAATGGTGACAGGGGATTCGAGACCTTTGTTTTGCCCTTGAAAGGATAACCTTTACCAAAAAAGCTTCCCTTTAAAAATAAAGAAGCAAAACATGGGAACAATTGGAAGGATATCATCGTACTTTTATCCAAATCATAATACATAGTATCTTCTTAAGCAGAATAAATATACATTGTCATTATATACCTGATACGCAATGGATATGGACCGTTTAATAATATATAAGATGTGAATAAGAAGAGTAGTTGCAGTATGAGCAGGTGCACCTCAAAAGCAGAGAGCCACATGCGACCATCAAAATATCAACGGCTGAGACTTGATCACTTATATATCATGTATCCGAATCTTAGGACACGATTGAGATTCCACGCTCACAGATGTCAAATAGATGAATCCTTTAGTTTTGACAAAAAAAAAAAGATGAATCCTTTAGTTCTTCCCAGTTGTTTCATTTTCATGATATCTGATAGAACCCATCATTTTTTATAGGTCAAAATCAACCTTCAAAATATTTAGTTTAAGTAAATAAGAAGGATGTATTCAACCGAGAGTTTTAGAAGATTTGTATTAAAATGACAAATCTACTATTATTCAAACATGAATTTTAAAAACTCATTTAAAATCCACTGTTATTGAACTTGATATTTCGTAAAGTACTCTGAAATCCACTGTTATTGAACATAATTTAAGTTATGGAATTTTAAAGTTTGCATGTGATTTTAGGGTGTTTGGGTGGAGTTTTCTAGTTAAAAAAATTGAAATCCAAATCCTATGGTTTTAGATGATATTCTAGAGTGTTTTATCAAAGAATGTAAGATTTTAATTAGTGTTCATATTTTAATAAGAGAGATATCACTAATAATTTGAAACAAAAATAAATAAATTACTGCATGCAAAATAGAAAATTATTGTATTTGAAAATGCTATAATAAACTATTAATAATATGGTAAATATTAAAATTATATATACTAATCATGTAAACCAAACAATTACATGTATAAAAATGAAAATAATTACCCACGTAGTTTTTTTTGTTTTTTTTTCATCAAACGACTTATCCGCACGGTTGTGCGGGTCGAGATCTAGTTACCATTACACGACCAACACCCGGTTATTGTGTGAGTGAGCCCATATATTCTAAGGGAAAATGTGGGTAGAGACACATTTGATGTCAAAAAGGATTATTTGCTTAAAATATTTCTTATTTTCTTAGAGTATAGTTTGACTATGTTTCTCTCTAAAAACTACATACAAAATAATAATAATATGATTGACCAAAAAATAATAAAAATACAAAATTTAAGAGTTTATCATATTATTTGTCTAATTTTTATTGTTATATGTCAGTAATCGGCTCTTTTATATCCTGTCTCAATTTATAGCAGCTCTTTCTTTTGTGTACAATATCAGTATAACAGTTTCTATTGTAATATATAATTTCATTTATAAAAGGTTAGTTTCTTTTTGTTGCAAAATTAACTTTTTTAGTTAACCAAAATATGTAGCTTAGAGCATCATTATCCTAACACCCCATAATAGGGTGCTTAATTTTTTTTTTTTTGATTTTAAAAAAATTAATAAACGAACTAATCGTGGGTCACTATGTATCAGTGGAGCCCGCAAATATTACAAACATCAATGTTTAAATAGGCTTCAGAAACGCTGGTGCTTAAAATTTTTGTGGGATCCACCCACTATTATATTAGTTTTTTGTTAAACAACCCCTAAGTACTTGGATAACGATGCTCTTAGTATTTTGTGTTAATAGCCACTGTGTCACTACTAAGTTCAATTTTGTATATCACAACAATCAGCAATTAGTTCTTTTAGGATGATAAATAAGTGTCTACACACCATTGATGCCTCGTTTGTAAAAGCAGCAAAACGCTTTACCAATTAAATGAATAAAAAATGTTTTTACAGGGCCAAGGACCCAATGCCGACGCATCCAAAAAATATTTTTAAACTAAAAACCAAATTTCGTAGGAAAAAAAAAAGATAATGTTGAAAAGGTAATGCCGGAACCTGCATTATTTGGTCTTTCTAATGAGTATTTATATATTAAATGAATGGGAATGGTCTTCCCTCTCACCTAAGGAGACAGTGGGAACCATTTGTTTCTTTAAGGCACCATCCTTTAATAAAATAACGAGTTAACAATACAATAAATCATTATATGACATAAACACAAATACTAGGGAGATTTGGCATTGCTGAAGCTCAAAGTTTTTAAACTATGGATCCTTATCAGAATCCTAATCCGAAAGGGTGCCAGGGACATATGCCATTTGTCTCAGCTGGCGACGGTGGCAGTGGTGGCTCCGATATTCCCCAAGGAACAGTTGACAAGAAGCAGAAGAAGAAGCTTCTCCACCGCGACATCGAACGCCAGAGAAGACAAGAAATGTCTACACTTTTTGCTTCTCTTCGTGATCACCTACCTCTTCAATACATCAAGGTTCATATTCTTACGCGCTTTTTTTCTCAAATTTTCTTATTCTCCTTAGACCAATTGTTCAAACAAGAAACCAAGATTTGGTGGGATCTGGCTCCTAGGGTTACGAATATGTCTTCTTTTTTTTTTTCTTTAACCTTATCCCTTGAGCTTTTAGGGGAAGAGAGCTGTTTCCGAACATGTAAACGGAGCGGTGACTTTTATTAAGGACACGGAAACAAGGATTAAAGAACTCAGTGCAAGAAGAGACGAGCTAAGCAGAGAAACATGTTGCAGATCGAATCCGGATCTAGCAACTGCATCCGAGTTAGGCAATTCGGTTCCGGCCAGTGTGATGGTGCAACCATGCGTGAGTGGTTTCGAAGTAGTGGTGAGTGGCAACTCGTCAGGTCTCGAAGCTTTGCCACTCTCAAGAGTGCTTGAGGCACTTCAGGAGCTAGGGCTTGAAGTCCTCAGCTCTCTTACCACAAGAGTTAATGAGAGGCTCATACACACTATTAGAGTCGAGGTATGATTTAATGGTTACGACATGCCAGTTCAATTGCAACTAATCTTAGGGGTTTAACTATATTTACGTATCTTTATTACAGATTAATAGTTTTGGATGCTTGGACTTAGCTTGGTTGCAGCAGAAGCTAGTTGAGGAGTTGATACCTTCGACGGGGTACTAATAATTAAGAAAGATAACACTCTTAGTCCTAAAGACTTCTTTATCGTATGATCTCTTTTCCAAGTGCTCCTTTTGCTCGTATATTTGGTAGTAAAGCTTGTTAATGGATATAAACAAAAGGTGTTTTCGTTGATACCACATGTCCGTTGCTCCAAATAGATTATTCTCTTGCTCATGAACTTATATACACCTAATATGAAATATATATATATATATAGAAACAAGATTTTCACATGCTTTCATGTGCATCAATGGAACACAAATACATGTTATATATATAGGTTGTATATATGACGTATATTCTTTTCATACATTTTACAACAAAACTATGTTCTAACTATTTTCATGATAAATATGCTGATGCAGAAATATCTAATGCTTTCATGAAACTTCATCTTTGGAGCGGGTCTTGAAAGTCATTCTTGGAAGGATGGCGTAGCTTAGGTTTAAACAAGTCCAGGTTCGTACTGCTGTTATGTTTCGAAAGGATTTTATGAGTAGGTCATAAAGTTCATCATCATTCACTGCCCACACAATAAAGATTTTTGCTGTGTGTTTCCCTTACGTTTTGTTTATTACCTGCGACTTTTAGTTATCATGTTTCCCTTTCGTTATACCATTTTTGTATTATTCCATTGTCATGTTTTCATGCGTATTTTTGGTGTAAGGATACAAGGTTTTATGTAATATATAGCCCATGTAATGAATATCCCATGAATCATTGCCTCCTACTGGAAACAAGGCCAATGCGACAACATAATATACCACCTAATTTTATCCAGGAAAGTATGAGACTAACGGACCATATAACATGTAGTGATTTGCGTTAGTATTATCGTTGTGTCGATGTTCAACTCTGCATATGGAATAGATATATAGTGTGAAGCCAGGGTAGGTGGGAACTATCTTTTGGGCTCTATAGGCCAAAATCTGCAAGATTGTTTCAAACCTAGCTAGTGATTTCTGCTCGCTATTATTATCACTTTTGCTATCCGTGATATTTTGTGTGATTTTAATACATAGGACTGCAAAAACTGTGAAGGAACAACCGTTATTCCTTGAGTAACTTCAGTATAAGGTTGAAGCAAAATTCCATATTGCATGCAAGCAAAATTGGGAAAACTCACTGTAATACTGCTTTACTTATACAAATACTAGTTTTGACATAAACAAATTGTTAAAAACGGTTTATTAAAAACAAATTGTTAAACGCTTATGATAATCACGATGATTGTTCTGAAAAGGAGCTATTTGCCATAAAGAAAAGCTTAAATTGAACGCATCGCCTTTTCTATTTTCTAATCATCATATTAGTTTGTTATTCAACAATTTAAATATATATCAGAAACTATAGAAATTATCTAGTATACCGTATACAATTACAAAATCTTCATTTCTTTTGTAATTTACGATACGACACTATTATACATATCCCCAAAATCTTGGTTTCTTTTGCCTCCTCGTTTCCTACGTATACCAATAAGCATATAAAGAGAATCACATAAGTATAGTTTTAATTAATAGCAAGTCGTTAATTGTATTTAATTAAATCCTCTTTATATAAGTCTCACGAACTTAAGCGAAGTGGACATCAGTTCAAATGTTTTACGCACTTACGTAAGCGATACGCATGATGAGTAGTTGAGATCTCCCTGATATTCGTTTGATATCTACTTTATTAATTCAGAAGTACACATATAAAATACCCCTAAGTTTTCACTTTTATTTACAATGGTATGCCACTGAAGTAATTAAATGAACCTATATTTAAGTAATCTTTGTCTTTTCCTATTTATTAAACAATTTCCTAAATAAATTTTAACTTAATTTCGTATTTAATATATTTCCTAAAATAAATTAGCTGATTTTTAGGAATATTCATATTTAAAATCGATTTTAACAATATATTAAACTTGGATAACATTACCATTAATTATTTTGAATAAAATTTAAATTTAAATTTGATATTAAAAATATTATGAATATTCCTAAAATATATGTTTAACTTACCATTAATTATTTTGAAAATAAAATCTATATATGCTAAGATTTTAAATATATTTAAACTACTTATAGAACAAGATGAAATATTTGTAACTGAATATTATTTTAATATAATTAAGTCCCACCTAAGATTATATATTTTTCAAGAATTCTAGAATATATGTTTATCCATTTCAACAAGAAAATTCAATACTGAAATTTAAATATCTTTGAATTACTTGTAAAAAATATTTAATGTTTATAACCAAATATTCTTTTTAATGTATTAAATCTTACCATATTATTCATATCTGATCAAAATATTTAAATTCTTTTTACATTTGACAAACAATTTCATGTTACAAGAAATATTACTCAAACTATCAATAGGTCAATATTAATTTGTCAAAAGTTTAATAACGGCACGGGTTACTATTTTTACAGTACATAAACTATTTGATTGTTGTGTTTATAAAAATTTAGAAATATGATATTTAAAAATATAAACCGATAGATATTTAAATAATATTCATTTATATATAAAAAATGAAAATAAGTACCCGTCCGATCGGACGGGTCCAGTCCTAGTCTTTAGTTATTTCATTATCCTTAATTAAATTAATTAAGTATCAACTTTGGCCTGCCGTCAAACAAATTCATAATCATCAAATCATATTGTATCCCAATAAAGATTGTCTCCGACATCCTTTAATTTAACTGTCTTTTAGCGATATATTGATTAAGTTTAAAACCCATATTCTTTATAAACAGTATAGCCAGACGTTAATAACAACAGTAAAAAAAATACAAACATTAATTCCATCTTATATCACTTCAAGATACAAACTACATGAGTAGAAGAGTTTTGATGGCCGTTCAAAATATACGTTGTTATTTTAAAACTTAATTACAGTATCGCGTTTAACATTTCATAAGAAAAATAACAATAATAATAAGAAAATATTATAATTGAAATTTTATATATTCCCAATTGGCTAATTTGATTAAGTTCGTACAAGGATCTATTGGTAAACTACAATAATTAAGAGCAAAATCTGAGACAGACTAGCTAATATATATATGTGTAATATATATATATATATATATTAAGCTTTAGAACTCAGAAGTGTTGACCAAAACTTATTTTATTTGTCTGAATGTGACTATGTGGGTGTTTAATTTAGCCTCTTAACTATACGAAACTGATTTGTAGCCAAACATATCCTCATGTAAGATCATATACTTCTCAAATTTCAATGTGTTGGTGCATGTCCCAGACCCAGAGATTCGGATATGAAATGATCCGATCTTTTTTGTGGTTCAGTAGTCAAGAGATTATCATTAAAGTACGATCTCTTACCAACCAAATCAGTTTGGGTGAACAGTCTTCATGTATATGATTCAAAAAGGTTCTATAGAATAAGTACTAATGCGAAAGCATATACATATATATAAACTAAGTCCTTACTAGTTTTTTATAACCTAACTAGTTTGCTATTTCATTTATTATTTTGTGTTAGTTTCTATGTAGATGTCTTTATCAGTATTAATCGAGAAATCAAATACTATAAGATTTTCTTGCTTGTGTTTCAAAATAGTTGCACGTTATCGCATGAGATAGCGTTGGCACATGTCAGAGAGAATATATCCAAATTAGCAGCTAGATAACTGATAGGTTCAGATTTAAAATGGACAGTTGGGCCACCAGCCTTATAAATATAAGTGGACTTTCATATTACTAAAAGCCCATGTTTTACAGATACGTTTACCAAAAAGGCGGGGTAATTCATTTGTGCGAGTCCACTTACAACTCGTGTATCATTCCTCGTGCATGTGTCCTATACACTTTACCAATTTTTTGTTTAACATGGTATATCTGAGAGACTAATCCTTAAGTGGAGGTTCAGACACTTTACAATTTCTTTTAGAGATTCAGACATGAGACACATATATGATCATGTTTTATTATCATTAAAAAACGATCTTACACCTTCCCAGTCTATCATTCTTAAAGATTAATCGTCATATATATAGTGGATTCTGAAAGCATATATGATCAAGTGAAAATGACATACATATCTTTGTGTTTGTTTATGTGAATTACATGTATAGTTTCTTCACAAGTTCTTGTGTAAATACAATTTTCTATACGTTAACTTACAGTAGCTTACACTTTAGCTCTTATATACAAGAGTTTCTTTCGCCATCTAGCAAACTACAAACTAAAAATAATAAAAAGTGAGGAAAGATAAACATTTAAGTTTCTCGCAAAAGAGGTTCAGAGATACTATCAAATACAACATGTGCATTTACTTCTTTCTAATTGCTTAGTAGAAGAAAGATAAATAAAATTCAAACTGAAAATTAAACTACTATCAAAATTTTACTTTTTATCACTAAAAACTCTAAGTGGGTTTCCCCAACAATGGAGCTGCTCTTAGCATACACACAACCTTTGTTCAGAAAAAAATATTAGCATACACATTATATAATACAAGATTCATGATATTCGAGACACTGAAATTTATGCATAAGAATCCAATCAGGATCATGCGTCCATTTCAATCAAACATTTATGTATACAAGAATTTTGTTTTGTTTCTCTTAAAAGAATGGGGTGAGCTGGAGAAGAAGACAAAGCATAAGAAAGCTAGTCCATTAAGTGAATGGATTTGGATAGATAGAGCAACATGGATCCTCTCTACTTTGAATCATTGAAATAACATTGTCTTTTTGCTTATTTCCACTTTTAATTTTATTTTGTCTGCTTTTGCCTTTAGTTTTGCTCTTCTCAATTTCTGTTATGGAGAAACTTCTCTTGAGCAGCGTTACGCTTCTCTTTAATCTATAGAGTTTATGCAGGTTAATCTGACATGATATTGTAAAATGTACAAAGACATCTATTATGTTTCTAAAGTAACTCGTCTAATGGACCTGATTTGCATTCATGTGAAAGTTACTTCTCTTAGATATCTGCTCAACAATGTTTTAAATGTTGGAAAGATTGAAATTAAGATCTAGATTTCCTATGCCTCATGTTTATGGCTCTGGACAACGTAATGCTCCTATCTCCCTATACATATCCTCGTTATAATTTTGATAAGTTGGTCTTATATCTTCCTGATTTGTCTAGTAACCGTATGTAATCAATAAAAGAAAAGAAATGCTAAGCGTGTTATTGATCTCTTACCATATACACGAAATAGAAAGAACATAGTAACTAACAAGACAGAGATAGAAATGATTTTATTTATTAGATGGGCTTGCTGGTGAGCCAAACTGAGAAGGCCTGGAGGGTGTTCATATCTGCTCTATAGTGTTTCTGGGTGAACTCAAGCAACATAGGCCAAGTGAAGTCAGGGTATCTCCTTGGTGTGATGCTGTCCAAAAGCTCTCTTGGTGGTTTCACTACTCTGTCTTTTTTCGGACACAAGAAGAACGCAAGTGATTTCCTCTCGCTCTGGCTGTTTACCACCGCCCGGTGCAAGCAGCTCTTGTATCTATTGTTCGATAGAGCCTACAAAACAAGGTTTAGTATATTACCGAAACCTAGCCAATGGTAGTGTTTATCTAACCAAGAAATGGGATTTTTCTTTAGATGGTTACCATGAAAGTGTCACCGATATTGACCACAAAAGCCTTGGGGTTGGGACTAACGGAACGCCATTGATTTTCGACAAAGACTTGAAGACCATTAACATGGTCTTGGTGAAGGATGGTGAGAGAAGTTGGATCACAGTGAGGTCCTGTTCCTAATGTAAGATCTGGTTTTTGACATGGAGGGTAGTAGTTCAGTCTCATAATCGAATCATTTTCTTCGAAAAACGTTTTAAAGTAGTCTCGGGATACGCCTAAACTTAGCCCCAGAAGCTCCATGATCTTCAGGGACAAGGAACTCATTGCCTCACAGTACTCTTGATACACCTTCCTGTAACCACAAACCAAATAATAATATAAGTCTTCTAATGTCACGGTACAGTGGTTGAACCGGTTCGGTTTAGAAAAAACCGGTTTTTGCTCTGATTTTTTTTTTAATCTTTATTTTAAGGACAAAAAGCAGAGGAGGAAAGGACAAGAGACATGTTAAAGGTTTGATGTTTTTGTTTTCTCTATCTTATAGTTTATTGCTATGTGTTAACTTTTACCCAAATGGCTCAAACTCATGTCCCAATGCATCGCAGAAGTAATCTTGAACAGTGTTTCGGCTGTTCTTGTCGTCGCAAAACCGGAAAGAAAGGGTTTCCTTCCATGGTAGCTTGGTGGAGAAGCGGCCGGTGAAACTGCTCGCGTAGCCACAACTCTCGCCGGGTTTTCTCTGAACCCTCTGTTTATCCGAGAGAGGCATGTCAAAGAAGCGGGCCATGTATTCATGAGCGTCTGATGTAAGCTCCTCGCTGACGCCGTGATTGACCACGAGGAAGAAACCGTGCTTGCTACATGCCTCAGAGATGAGCCTGGAAGCTTCTAAAGTGGAGGAAGGAGAAGATGGAGCAGAGAGAAAGTCTTGGAGATCGATGAGGGGAACGTCAAGCTCGGGAGCTTCGGTGCAAGGTTTCTCATCGTCAGGCCAAATGAATTGGTTTGGGATAGTGGCTTGGAGGTTAAGCATTGAAGGGTTGAAGATTAGTGGTGTCTGACTATTACCAAGGTCTAGTTTTGGTGTGTGTTCTTGTTCTGGAGATGTTGTTACGTAGCTCACCGCCATTTCCGATATTTCTTTTGTTGATGAATAAGTGATTTTGCTGGGCGATACGGGAACCAAGGGTCCTTGGAGTCTTTATATAAGCAAGCATTTAAGTCGTATAGTGTTGCTCACTGATTTAATTTTTGTTTTATAATAGTTTGTTTCTTTGGAAGTAAAGACTTCTGCTAGAATGTGATAATTTAAAATAAAGCTTTTTTAAAAATTATATATTGTCGTCTTAATGTTTTCTTATCAACGCAAACATTGTTTATTTTATTGTGCTAATTTAAAATTTTGCAACACTTCAAAATATAACGACCGTTTAATAGAGACTCCATAACATATAGTCAAAAAATCATCTACATTGGTGAATTCTTCACTAATTATATTAAATATTTAATTAAAAAGTTACAAAAAAAAACTGAAAAGCTCATGTGAAAGTTTCTCAAATGAAAAATTCTGAAATTAATTCTGATATTAATTAAATATTAGTATAATTCACCAGTGAAGGTCTCCTAATTACACCATTAATATTCATGACAGATACTAAACGGCTCGTCAAAAATAAAATAAATAAACGGCACTATCTCAAATCTCTTGGTACAAAACTATTGGACCAATAAGATTGTCACAAAAATAAATATTAACGATTCCAGCTTTGCATGCGAGTTATTTCTAGCCATGCTAATAATATCTATGGATAATTACATTTGTAAAAACTATTCATCGATGAACGTCGTGGATACTGGATTCTAGGCATGGTTTTGAACGGGACATGTCGAACCGAACCAACCATACCGAATGGAACGTCTTGTACTGGTTTCTTTTATTAGTCAGAATAAATTTTTTGATTAATAATATTTGTATGAAAATAATACTCATATATCTTCAAATTTTGTACGTTCATTTGAAACGGATTATAAAGCTAAACGGATCTCTTGAATATAAGTATATAACTCATGGTAGATCAAAGCGACTTGAATTTAATTTAGACCCCC
The DNA here is from genome assembly GCA_016432835.1 of Brassica nigra. Classification (NCBI taxonomy): domain Eukaryota; kingdom Viridiplantae; phylum Streptophyta; class Magnoliopsida; order Brassicales; family Brassicaceae; genus Brassica; species Brassica nigra. Next base: position 3,678,734 of record CM028247.1, on the reverse strand, counting down.
TAGTCTTATTCAGACAAATACAAGATTGTCTAGTCTGTATATGGGGAACTGGAGTGTTGAAGATAACTAAGATAATACTTATAAAATAACAAAACACTGTGGATCCCTTAGGTGGGGGTTTGTTTTTATAGTTCGCAGGACAAAAGAGCTTCCCAAGGTTCTTTGGCTCTATATGAGAAGTGTTTGTTCCACATTGTTATTTTGCGTCTGCTTGGCTGTAGAAATGTAGTGCAAAGCTATTCGCCACATGTTAAATCACTGTTTCCATCTTTTGTGGTGCATTGGCTATGCATATTCTATAATTAGAACCCAACTTTCCTTTTTACATGTTATGACAACTTTTCTAAATAGGAAAAGCAATGGGTAAAAGAAACGATGGGAAAGTAATAAAAAGGGGACTCAAAGATTTTAAAAAAAGGTTTCATAGAATCAGGAACCAACAAAAGACTTCCATTTGAGTGTGTCTACTTTTAAAATTGCTTACACCTGATGCAAAAGTTGTATGTAAATTAATAACAACAGTTCAAAAAGAATAAGTGCTTTTTTTTGCTTTCCTGGTTGAACTTAAAAGGATTCTACTTAACTATTATAAGACATGATTTTCCACTGCAATATATGTATATATAAGAATTTGCGAGAGTCTTATTTATTAAGTGAAGGTTAGATGAGTTCGATATTTTGTGTTTAAAAATTTGTTTTGTTATGATGTGATTTACTTAATTTGGTTTTGTATAATTGTCATCCACCTAAACTGAACCTACAGATTAACGAGTCAAAGCTCTTCACTAAAGCTTGTCCTCTTTCTTAAGACACGACAATCTCTTTGTCATTTTCCCACAATATTTCCTATATTATCACAGGAGACAAGTGAGTTAAAGACTTAATGACTTTAAAAAAAATGCGGATATGGCCAAACAGAGACTAGCAAAAGTAGGTCAAGATAAATAAGGACTCATTTCCTTTTAGCTTCTGCACATAGTAAATTCATGCTTTGATTACAAGGAATTGTAGTTTAATTATCTGAATTTGGATCGTCATGGCAAAGCGAAGAAGCCCGCTCATGGGTTTGCAAGAGAAGAAACTGATGAATTAGAGAGGAGAGAAGAGCATGGTCGGCTCAAGGTGCAAGTGCTAGGGTCCATTCCCATTTCCCTTTGATAAACTAGAGCCATCTTTTTACTATATAGTTTCTAAAACATTTGCTCCAAAACCGGGGGACAAAGAAGTACTAACAACTAAGAAGGGCTGCTACAAAGGTGGGGACGACCAAATGTGTGTGTGTGTGTCGGTGTGTTTTATGTGATAAGTATTATCTCCTTAATTGCTACGGGAGATAGAGGGAGAGAAAGAGATGAGTAGGATACTGAAGGACCCAACAATGCCTGAACTATAAAGGACACGATTAGACATGTGTTTTTGTCGCAAATAGTAGTTCCAATTAAAATCCTCTTATAGTCTTATTGATCCACTATAACCTGTTCATTTTTCATTTCTTGTCTCTGGCATTATTAGGTGGAGAAAAGAGAGATTGATCTCTTACCTAATCACACTAGAAACTGGGGGGCATATATGATCTCAAATAGATCTGTTTTTTTTTCTTAGAAAAGGGCATTACTCCATCCTTAATTAATGAGTCTGAAAGGAGGTCTTCGCTGTTTAAGTATGGGGTTTATGCCATTGAAATATTAGTTGATAAAAAGGACGAACGATAGCATGCGAAAAATCTTTTAGTCACCAAGAAGGCAAGAATCATGTAATATATGAAAGCTAAGGCAGACTCATTTATAGCAACCAAGCTCATACTTTTTTTGTCAGCCAACCAGTCTCATACTTAATCTATCTACATTAGCGTCTCAATATGGTAATATTTTAGTATGAAGTGTGTGCAAAGATATTTTCAAATTATAATGTAACCAAGTGATGGTAACCTAAACTAGAGCACCTCCAATCAATGACAGTATTAGAAGAAGTTTTTAGCATTTAAAGAAAAAAAAAGAAATGGAATTAAGAGAGAATGAACAAAAGTTCCTGGTTATGAATTTTTAAAAAATTATGAGATACTAAGAAAACACATGTCATTCAAATAGATGATTAACTAGTTTAAAGAAAATAAAACATAAATAAATAATTATAATACTAATATTTTTTTGTTGTAGAAATCATCATGGTTTCTAACCATTGGAGGTGCTCTTATAATGTATGAGTCTACCTAGACCATTATTCCATACGTTACGGGGACTAGTATGAGATTTGACATGACATTCTTTGATTATAAAGAAAAAGTATGTATAAAATAAAAATACAGTAGTAAAAAGAAATAGCTAAGAGCAAAGTTGAGCCAATGAACAAAAAAAAAAGAGAAGTTGGGACTGGACTCTTAAGCAAAGAATAGTAAACATTGACAAGTCCTAGTAAATTCAAAGACACGCGATTCTTTTACGCATTCAAAAACGTTTGGAACATGTGGTCATGTTTGTAACTACCCATCACTGTTCCCATGAAACAAAGGTTAACCTTAGCTTCTTTGAATTTGTAAAGTTAAAAACTTGAAAAATCCAATAAGAAAGTGCAGGACTTCCGCACAAAAGCATTGTTATCTGTTTTCCTGAAGCTATTGACTCTATTATTAGTATTAAAATCAACGCAAAATAACATATACACTATCACACTGTTATGAAACAAAATATTCAAATTTTCCGCCAAGTAAGAAAAACAAAGGAAAAAGAAAGAACAATATAGTACATAATTCTTATACGCTTTTTTATTCTTGAATTTATGCATATAGAATCGATTCAACATCCAGAATCTGAAATATACATGTCCGGATAATATGAAAACAAGAACAAGTTGATTAAGGTACAAGAATATATCATTACACTAGACTTCCGAAAGGTGCACTCTTCTCACTCTCACTCTCACTCTCACTCTCACTCACGACTTTCAGGCAATCCGATGGACAACTCAGTTTTGACATCCGATATGTTCATGTTTCCATAACCACATGATGGTCCACTCTTCTCACTCTCTAGACTCCTCGAGTGCATCCACAAGGTCGGTTCTTCAAACTGAAATGATAACATGCATGTATTCCTAAATTCCATGGAAGAAGAAATTCAATATTTAATAGACGAAAAGTAAGGTCCGAGTTTAGAGTTTATGTTTGTGCATTAATGAATTATTGCATGTCCATGGATTATGTATATTTTTGAGTGTACCATTTGTCGTAGACTACTTGTCTCGTTCAAAACTTCTTTCTCTCCTGAAATCTAATGGAGTAAAGTGACCAAATTATATACAAGGAGAATTAGAAATAAACATGTCTGAATAAAATGAAAACAAGAGCTAGTTGATTACGATACAATTAAACTAATTGGTAATATTACCTCTGCTTTTAGTTTATCTATCGTCTCTTCATTTAACTTAGCCTGCTAAAATTATTCACAAGTAGAATTAGATATAACAACGTCTCACATTTTTGTTCAGCACATTATGACAACGTATATAACGATTGTATATTTGTAATCCTCAGAATCATACCTTTCTTGATCTTACAATAGTAAGGCTTTTCTCAAGTTTGATAGTTATCTCCTTGAGTTCCTCTACTGAACACGAATCCAAATCTTGCCCCATCAGTTTCCTTAAGATGTTATCGGAGTGTGTATACAATCATATACTGCATATCAGAATACATATGTATACATTATTTATTTAAAGTTCAAAAACTTACCGGCAATGAAGTTCAAGAAGTTCAATCTGGTCTAACGTTTTCGCCATTTCGTTCTTGAGCTCCTGCACAAGTTTCTGTTTTTGTAGTTTCTCTGCCCCAAAATACTCTGTCCTATGTATCTCATATCTCTCCATCATCTTCTGCATGCTGTATAGATTTTGCAATAACCTCTTCGCTTATTTATTAGCATATATAATTAATCCCGAAAACATTATCATGGTCAACAAGAGAATTCACATTCAAAATTCATTATTGCACACATATATTCTAATCTGAATGTTCCTCATGCCTCAAGTCATCTGTCCTAGTAAATTAAATACACGTTTTGGAGATATATTTGTTCTAACATTTTAAATTTTCCTTTAAATGGTCACATCAATTAGTAAACTCGAAACTAAAAATGAAACGAACATTGTTATTATAAAAATTTTAGGTTGCTTATCTAAGCTTACTCAATATTGTCAATTGCTAATAAAGGGAACGAAGATCATTAGCTAGTACAGTTAACCAAAAACTACGGTAATATACTATATCGTTTGGTATTATTAATGATCAAAGTTCTGGTTTGATAATCATTATTGCACACTAGGTCGCTGGGGCATCATATCACAATTTAAGATCTTTCAGTTAGTTTGGATTTGGTGTAAGAAATTCATTTACCTCTAAAAGATCAACAGACTCAAGAGTCCTAAAACAATACCTCTATGACTAAAGTTTGAGACTATGGCACAAAGCCACATGATATTGTCGCATACATAGTCGTTTCCTATTTTTAAAAAGGCAGAATTGTACTTTTAATGTATATCTTTCTATGGCATGACCAGCTTATCACTGAGATTCTTTATAATTACAGTGTGTCAAGTGGTTTCAGCAGAAGTTCCAAGGTATACTAGGTTCAAAATTCAAAAAAGCCTTTTTGGGAAAATACTCTAAATCACTTGCTCGTGCTTGAAGAAGAACTTGATGTAAGGTAACATACACATTTAATGTAATCGATTAATTTGATTAGGTGTTAATTCATTAAACAAGATTAATCCATGGTACTTCAAAAAGAAGTACTTATGACAAGAAAATCAAAGCACCTTCACAGACAATATACACCGAAGTAGGCAAGAGCTAAACATCATAATGATGATTATTGGATTAATGGTTGAATAAAGGATATATACTTACTCGGAGCTAGCGAAATCATATAATCTTCCTTTCTGAGAAAAGACTATGGCAGCGACTTGAGCATCGCATAGAACTGAAAGCTCGTGAGCCTTCTTCAAGAGACCTTTCCTACGCTTGGAGAATGTGACTTGTTTGCTTGTCACGTTCTCAATCCTTTTGATCTCGATCTTTCCTCTCACCATCTTCCTGCCAAGATTAATTAATCCGGAAAAAACCCTAAATCTAATGAACGATTTTTTTAGAAAGTGAAGAATAAGTTTCTTTCAGAAAGAAGATATGGACTCACTTGGATCTGAATTCAAAATCAAGAAATGATTTCTTGAGAATAGGAAGGAGATCTAAAGAAAAGATCAGCTGAGAACCAAGTCAAGGTGAAATAAACTCCAAAAAATGCTGGAAAATCTGAGAAAATCGAAGAAACCTCACAAAAACCCTTTCCTATAAATTTGACAAGATTCGCTTTAAAGAACAGAAATCTGTGGAGAACTAATTAAACAAGCGAACCAAGAAAATCTGTGATATGAACAAAGGAATAATTTTATACAAGAAAAGGAAAGAAAAAGAAATCAAATGTATAAGTGGAAAGAACAATAAGATTGGTGAAAAGAGGAAAGGATGAAAGAGTCGTAAACTAGATCCCTCGATGATCTTTAGTATCCCTTACGTCAAACTCTCCTTAGTACTCTTTATGCAAGAGGCACAAACCCTAAGTCAACTAGTCATGATTTTAGCTCATATGATGTAATAACTCTCAGATTAAAAAAAAAAAACTCTTTTCTAAAGTTGAGCGGATGCTGCTTCGATTATTCCACGTTGACAGAGGCAAAAGGAATAAGTAATTATGAAGCTTCTGATTGATAAATGCCAATAGTTTTTAGTTTTTTTTTCTTTTTTTGCAAGAGTACTGTCCAGTAAAGTAAATCTAAATATACAAAGAGAACTATATTTCACCATCAAATTTTCTTTTTACTGTTTTTATAATGTTTATAAGATTGAATTGTATATTCAACTTTTGATGATATTAAAAAAGGTTATATGTCATGGAGGATAAAATACATAAAAGAGCATATTGTAAAAAATTGTGTAGAATATTCAAAAAAATTGTACCCGTACTGTCTACATAGCTCGTCAAAATTATGCTCAGTTTGATGTTATCATGCGAAATAAAACTAACCTTGTAGAGTGCAATGGGACTATCTTTAGATAAAGGGAGCGCAGTCAGAACTGAGAAAAAGTAATAGAAAACCCATTATTAAGTCCTAGAATAAACAAAACAAGTCGAAAAAGTACGCCCACCGTGGGGCTCGAACCCACGACCACAAGGTTAAGAGCCTTGCGCTCTACCAACTGAGCTAGACGGGCTTGTTGGCTTGATATGAACAGTTGTTTTATAATAGCTTGTGCCATGTTCATTCATGCTCATTTTGCCGTGCAGCATCTCGTTCTTTATCCCCCCTTAATTCACTATCTAGTTATCTTCTTGAAACCACTAGTTCATGTTTCAGTTTCCAACAATTCTTTGACAAACATTTAAAGACAAATCTTAAAGTAACTCTGTATGAATAAACATATATTATCATTTCAACAATGCTACTAACAATCTTAGCATATGGTATAACTAAAAAAACTCTCGACGACGACACTGGAAAAGAAGAGATTGTGACAGTGGCGAGGAACTAGCATTAAACGAATTTTATTGAAACTGTTAAATTGATTCAAAATTTAACGGATTTTATTGATAAATTTTTAAAATCGTGGAGTTTAGTAATGACTGAAAGTTTCTGGGCTGAGTGTGGAGTTTAATAGTAGGGACTAGGGAGGATTTAAAGAAGTAAATCCACATGATTACTATTTCCACTACCAGAACCAAACAAATATCTCAAGAGAGTATCTGTCTAACATATATTCGCTGACAAGAAAACGTCTATCTCGTTGCTAGTCGGTCTTAACTGTATCACGTCACTATTGACATCTTTGGGGAAGAAACAAGACGACACAAATAGAGGTGAAAATTAGAGGGGGAAATTAGTGGTGATGTGAATAAAATTACACAGATAATACGTTTTCCTTAAAGAGGAAAGTAAAGCTTGAAAGTGACGTGACACATGTTATAAATTGTACGGAACTTGAGTACATGACAATGGAACGACGTAGGGGACCGGTGGTAGGGAGCATTTTACGCTGTTAACCTACGGTTTAGGATATTTTGACGGGCCCACTAGCTCTCTTGTAGGACCCATCTTTCTTGTTTTGGAATAGCCGTTTGGGTTTCTGTTAAATTTACGGTTTTTCTAAAAGCAGTTGTTTCGGTTTGATTGCTTTATACTCTATTTACGGAAATCTCTTATGACAAACTTTTTATACAAACAAATGCCATACGCGTTTGAGGATCATTCAGACTTTTCGAAGGTTTTTTTTTTTTTGCTAAGGGAAAGGTATTTTCAGAAGTAACCAATATATGTTGTTGGGACTGATTTCATATGGACCAGGACTACTCCACATGTGATACGTGGTTAATAGAAGCGTGGCAAACATAAGGGTAAATGACCAAATTCGATGTGGAATGGGTTAAGTCATCGAAAAGATTTTTTTTTTTTAATGGAGATATATGAGTCAACCCGTGAGAAAGCTTGCAAGTTTTCTTCTATAAATAGTGGAGATGATCCTCGAAAAGGGTAAGTGGAAAAATGACTAAACTCACATATTCCCCCTAAACACACACATATCTCAAAAAGAGTTTTAACCCCAACTTTTCGAACTCATAGGCGATATAACATAAACACTTCTCAATAGATTGAAACTTCGATCTACGGATAATATTCTCCTCACCTAAAACCTCATGTACACGGTACTTCTCGAATACTTCTCAGTAAACCAGGGCCGAGGGAAAAAAGTGACGTTGAAATAGGCCTCAAAGGTTTTGAGGACTGCAACTCCCCGTCGAGGAGCACGACTCCAATTAAAATAATATGAAGATTTGGATGCAACAAGAGCATCTGGTAAAGAAAGTTATGGAACACTAGAAGTCTTGCTCACGAAGCTTAAAAAAAAGAGAATGGTGGATCTTCTCCTAACAAAACGAGTGCAAGAAGAAATATTCAAGAGTGGATATGAAAGTCAGAACATGTAAAGGTAAAAAAATATCATTTACTCTAATATACAAAGGAATAATAAAACTTATCTGTATTCAAAAGATGATTAAATATGTATAATTACGGTTGTATTGATCTCTCGTGTATAAGTACATAAAGCTTACCACACTAATATAATTCTCTCACTAATCTAATTTATTTGGTTTTCTCGCTTAGGAGAAATACTTCTCATGATGTATGAAGTTTTTATTTTCCAGCTAACTTGTTTTTGTAAAACTACAAAGAAATTTTTGGGTTATTGATTCGATGTGATGTGTGAACCCCTCGTTTTGTTTATCTGGTTTGTATTAAAATTCGAAATAGTCCCAACAACTTTAGTCTTCAGTTGCCATCAAACTTATACCACTCACGGGTCTGCAGAGAGATCTTTTGCTATTCAAAAACAAAATATCTGCAACTTTTGCTATTTGAAAATGTACCATAATTTTCTATTACCAAAGTACTTCAGAGCGTTTTCCGCTATCCACTGAAGTACTGGGAACTTATGCTATTTGTAGAAGTATTCGAACTTTTTATTTATTTAAGTGCCTAGTACTTTTGTTATTTACAAAAAGCAGCTGAAACTATTTATGTATAGTGCATACTGCATTATCCTGCCCCAGGTCTTTATCTATTCATAGAGGTTCCCTAAATATCTATTATCCATAATAATGCCTACAGCTTTTGGTAATAACTGAACTTTCATTTTTAGATGTCTCTGAAACTTTTTGTCAGTAACAATCTTGGGGTTTTAAATTTAAAATTAAGTTATTTTTATGATTTTTGTTCATACGAGTTGTTAGCATTGGTGAATATATTTAGCAACATTATTTCATATAATCTTGATTTATATAACTAAAAGTGATTTATCAATGCCTATGAACATGAGTAGCCAACAAGGTCGACTATCAGTTTATAAAATTCTTAACTATAGAGCATCCCTTGCGGAACGTCTTTCTTAAGTATAAAATTGTCTCATTTCAGATTCTTATAAAAACAAAAAAGAGTGATACTTCTCATCGACTCTTGACATATACATGAGCAGTTGATTCATGACGATGTCTGGAGTTTTTATTTTCCATTTTTCCCTCAAACAAAAGGTTTGGGTTGTGGATTTGATGTGATGTGTGAACCCACGCTTTGTTTATCTGGTTCATGTTTCTGAAATCGAAGATATAAGTAGTAGCATGCATCGACTGTAGTCTTTAGTTGTCATCAAGACGTTTACCACTCACGGGAGTGCTCAGAGATCTTTTGCTACTCGAAAAAATATCAAAGCATAGCAACTTTTGTAATTTGGAAATGTACCCACATTTTCTATTATTTACCAAAGCGCCTTAGAAAATTCTAAATGTTAAGCTGTTACTACTATCGTTTTCTCTCTAAATTTGAAATATTTTATTTATTTATTTAACTGCTAATACCTTTGCTATTTACAAAAGGTTTTGAAACGTGTAACGTTGTTATATAGTTCCAAATTTCCAATACATGTTCTATTCGCACAGGCGAAACCCAGCAGTTGTGATATTTTCTAAGAAAGTGTACCTAACTTTTGATATTTAATGTATTACCAGGAGGTATCCCTATATTTTCTGCTATTTATAATACTGCACATAGCTTTTACTATTCACTATATACCCCATAACTTTTGCTAAAAAGTAATAACCGAAGTGTTCCATTTAGTTTCCATACAGTAATACTCATGACTTGGTAGTATTCACAAAAGGTCTACAATGTTTTCATATTCTGCCCAGACTTTTTTTCTGTTTAATATTCACCAACTAAACATTTGCAATGGCTAGAACCAGAAATAACCTTTTTTTTAGATGTCTCAATAACTTATCAATTACAATATTTTTAGTTGGTTCAAACTGAAATTTCTTTGTTGCATTTGCATAGAAGGAGGGCCAATAAGATTATTATGCTGCATACAAAAATACTGCTAGCGTTTGATAACACAATTGTTCAAACATTTACACCTGTTTCCGCATTACCACAAACAAAAAAGATTCCCATAAAATGTAGAATCCGAAAATCCAAAAAAGGTATTATACGAAAAATGGAAATAAAAAATCTTTGTGCTAATAACTCCAAAGGGACACGTCAGCATCTCCGTCGAAGTCATAGTTAGGTCCCAATTGTACGGACGGTGGAGGCAAAAGCATCCCTTCCGCCATACTAGCCCACAGGGTCGGCATCCCGAACATGAACTCCTCGTCCATATAAAACCCTTCGCTGCTTTCCTCCGTGAAAATAGCCTCCACGATCGTCTCCTCCACGTCAAGGCCATGATCGGCCGTCGTATCATTTAGCTCAGCCTGAAAAGCCACCGCGGCTTCAGCAGCCGCCTTCTGAATCTCCTTAAGGCATGTTGTCTCCGGGATACGGAGCCGCCAAGCCGAGTCAGCGAAATTGAGACATGCGGATTTGCCACGGAGGGCTATGGCGGCGACGTCGTGAGCGCGAGCTGCGATCTCGGCGGTTAGGAAAGTACCGAGCCAGATCCTAGATTTCTTGTTTGGCTCCCTCACTTCACACACCCACTTACCTGATTTTCTCATACGAACTCCTCTGTAGACATTCGGAAACAAAATAGAAAATAGCCGTGCTTCATCGTCTCCACTTCAACAGTCGTCGTCGTCTTTAGAACCGTTCTCTCGACGTCGCTCCGGCGCGTCGTCCACCACGATCTACAGATCCGGCCTCGTCTACTCTCAGCGAACCTAGCGTACTATCATATTCCCTCTCTCCTGTTCCTCAATTATGGATCTCAAACCTCCGATTGAAGTCGACGGCAAGCTCACACCTCCGTCTGAAACTACCGGCCGAAACGAAGCTCCTCCGGTGACCAATCTCTCTCACGGCTCCTCGCCAGCAGCCGCTGGAACAAATCCATGCCTTCCTGTGGTGAAAGTTGACGCCAAGCTCATACCTTCATCTCATGGTTCCTTGCTAGCATGTTCCACTGCGAAGAATACAAGCCTTCCCGTAGTGACCGTTGACGAAACTATAATGGTTGATGAAACCTTAATTGGAACACTGGTGAACGATGAAGAGCTAGCCTCTAACCCACCAACTGCTTCGTTCCATCAATCGGAGCATGGGCCAAACCTCTAGCTTTTGAACAGCCGGTACTCCTCCAACACCAGCAACACCATTGGGTTTTGATCCGCAGTACCTCAACAATTTACTTGATTCCTTTTGGCCAACCCTAACTGATGGAATGGGGAAAAACCAGAAGAAAAGAGATCAACAAACTGCTGTAAGAGAGTTTCCATGTATTCCGGTTCAGAAAATCCCCGTCCCGAACTTAAGAATGATGGAACTCTAAGGTTTCCATGGGCAGCCAGAATGAATCCTGCGACCAGAAACCTTTATCGGCGCCAATCCTACTTTCCGACTTGATGGAACTCCTCGGATAACTATTCCTTCTCGGTACTAAGTTTAGGACCAGAGAATAAGAATGAGTATATCATAGGACAGTTTCATCGTTGTTCTCTTCCTCCTGGAGGCTTAATCCATGCTGTAGTGAATAGGTTGTGGGGAAGATCTTGCAGAATAGGATGCCGCAAGATAAGTGAGACGTCTTATATGTTTCACATTCCCCACGAATCAACTCGACAATGGGTAGTTCAGAGAGGTGTATGGCATGTTGATGACTTGTTGTTCGTTTCGCCTTGAAACCAGTGAACTCTCTCAAAGTTCCTGAAGTATCTACTATCCCGGTGTGGGTAACACTTAAAAATGTACCAGAATGTTGCTACTCAAGGCTAGGTCTCAGTCATGTAGCATCTGGACTTGGTGAACCAATGCAAACGCATAAACCCCGTCTTGATCCGACTAGCTTGGGAGAAGCAAAGTTGTTAGTTGAAGTTGAACTTGACAAGCCCTTCCCGAAACAGATTGCCTTAGATGATAAACAAGGTAATATATTTTTGGTGGATGTTGAGTACACATGGATTCCAAGTGCCTGTGGCAGATGTGGACACTTAGGACACAAAGTAAAAAGATGTCTCCTCCCAGCTGTTCAAACGAGTGGGGAAAAATCAAAGCAAGATCTGTCAAATGAAGATTTGGAAGTTGCAGTAGAAAAGGAGCAAGCTCAGGTCAATATTGCATCAGGTCATATGGTGGTACAAGAAGAAAACTCAGAAGCTAGTTTGGTTTCAGCTGAAAAAGCGCAAAGTGAATCTAGTGTTCAAACTTTGGAACCCACTATTCAAACAGAGTTTGAAGAGAAGCAAACACAAGAGGGTAATGAACCGAATGATCTTTCAATGCCAGCAAATTTCCCCACTTACTCTAAGGTAACAGTAGCCACTAGCTCCAACTTTCAGTTTACTTCATCACCATTAGCAGGTACCTTGCCTACTCTAGCTCAAAATCCTATTATGGAAGGAATTCCATCACCTATTATTGTTTCCGAGACCAATTTGGCTTCAGGGAATAATTCATTGGCCTTTACGCAATCACCTATACATGACAGCCTCTCATGACCAAACTGATCAGCAAACTCGGCGGGATGATCGAGATGGGTCTCGAGTGATGCTACGGCAAATCTCAGCATGTCAAGAGGTGGGAGGCCAATTAAACCACTTCAAAAATATCAAGATATGGAATGGATAACAATCGAGGAAAAGGTAAACGAGGTCGTCGAGGCCGCGGATACAATACTTCCTAGTGTTTTCTCCTTCTTATCTTGTTTCACTAAGCTTATGTATTATAAGTTTTCTCCTTTCTAAGCTATTGCTTGGCTATATATGAGGCTTGTCTCATCAAACTTTTTAAAACTTATGGTTGCAAAACCATATCTTGTATGTTTATGTCTTTTAATTTGAAAGCCCTTTTCAAAAAAAAAAAAAACTCCTCTGTAGACTGGATGACGCGTCTCCCGAAACTTCTTCCGACCGGCTGGTTTCTTCGGACAGCTAGAGGCCAGCTTCGGACAGTACTCTCCGCCTAATGTAACCGGAGACTCGTACTCGGAGCACAACATTTCAGAGAAGGCAGAAAATGAGGTCATTGTTCAAAACTCTCTATTAAGAATAAAACTGGATAAGGTTGAGTATAGTAAGTAACTATAAAGATTTCAGTTCTGTTTGGTTTGAAAAATGTTTAATTTATCTCTCAGGTGGATTATAAAATTTGTAGTTCGATAAAAAGTTTGGAGTGAGAAGTTGGTGTTTATAATGGAAACTGGAACACGGAGTTTCTGGTTCCTGGAATGACAAGTGGACATGACACAGCTAAGTGATCCCACGGTTTGTGTATGCGCTGTGTTTATTCACTAATAATCTTACGCGTGTCTTATTGACCCCACAAGAAATGATTTTTGACTCTTCACTCGTTATTAAGTATAAAATTTATATTATTATTTTCTTAACGATGTGTGAGTGTGTGGCTGTGTTTGTGTTGTGTAGGACAACCGGTATGTAACTATTATTCTATTAACTTCCATGAATAAACAAAGATGGGCATTTTTTGTCAATCGTCTAGAAAATAATGGACACAAACGATATGCAAAGAAGATATTTTTAGTGCTCTCTTTTTGTTTTTTTCCTTGATATTTTAAGGGCTTCCTCTTTGGTTTTTTTTTGTCAACAATCTCCATGATTTATTTTTATTGATATTTGAATATCCTCTGTATGTGTTTTTTTTCTTGGCACAACTATTCCTGTAAGGTTTAACATTCCAACGATTATGGTTTCAAGTATCCAGCAACTTGTTGTAATGATAACTCTCGTTGGAGTGTTATGATTACATATTCTTTATTTTTCTTTACTTCTTGTATAATGTATATGTCTAGTAAATGAAAGTTCAATTACAAAGCATCATTTAAAATAAATTTTGTGTCCAAGTAACCAACATCATTCTTAGGCTAATGTAAAACAGATATTTATATATATGTAACAATTAGGATAATCTAAACAAACGTGACAAAACATCCACAAAAAACAGTCGAAGAATATACATGGGGAAAGAGCGGAACCTTATAAAGAAAGGATATTATTGTTCTTTCGTCACATGCAATAGACTTTCAACATATTCATATACCATTGATCGACAGTAGCCCACAAGGCAATAGCCATTTGAAATAAATTCAATCACGTTATTTCAGATCAAATGTAACTTCTAGTTCTAAGTGATATAAGATTAACAGAAAGTACTTAAAAATCTTGTCGCTTGTATAATAATATAATATTAATATAGATAACTGATTTAAGTAAAGTTGGACTTTAAAAGATCAAATCATTCACACATTCACAGAGTAGAAAACAAGTGATTTAATTGTATAATGAAAAAGAAAAAGAAAAAAAAAGACTTGTCTTTCAAAACATTTCTATCTCTCTTTCTTTTATGTCTTCTCAAAGGAAAAAAACAACTAGATGAAATATCTCGTTTTGACGTTGCTCTAGTTCTAATCTAAGTGATAGAAGGTTAGAAAGGAGAACAAAAGCAGCTCCAACATAAAGTACAAAAAAATTCACTTATATAATATATTATACAGCTTATTGATTCAACTACATTTTAAAACTTTAAAAGATCAAATCGTTCACACATTCACAGAGTAGAAAACAAGTGATTTTACTGTATACTGAAGAAAACAAAAGAGTTTGAGCCAATTGATTGACCCTTTCTTCTATCTATCTCTTTCTTTTTATGTCTTTTCAATGGAAAAATAATTAGATGAAATATCTCGTTTGAAGTTGCCCTAGTTTTTTTTTTGTTTTCTCTTTTCTATTTACAATATAAAATCACTTATGTTCTATTCTATTAAGTACACAATATGATTAGTTATGAAGTTGAAATAAAAATATAGTATTCGATGTGTTTCTCTTCTCTCCAGTCATCTGCTCCTTAACGTACTAAAGTTGTATAATATAATAATATAGTTAGTCTAAGATGAATTCAGAAAATAATTGACCACCATCAAAATGCAAACATGTAAAAATGCATAGTTTCGTCTGAGCAAAAAGGACTAGACCGACACAACAGCAAATTAAACATCACTCTCAATCTCAAAGTGTATCGATAAAATATCTGAAATCAAAAATAGTATCTATGAAAAAACTTGTGGTTTAAACCTAAATCACGTGGGTGCGAGTATTTAAAGCCGGACGTTCGATCAAGCGTACAAGACTTTCTATTCTTGCTATAGGTTCAAAAGGTAGTATCGCTCTGTAGAATATCTTCCTAAGTAAGTATAAACAATGAAAACAATAACCAAACAAAAAAAACACAATCAACGACAAAAAGAAACTGAATAATCAGTTTTGTTGTAAATTAAACAGAAAAACTGTGTCAAATTTTATATATATCTAAAGAATTTTTATTTTTAATATTTAAAATATAGGAACTCAAATAATCGAATCAAACCAAATAGAATATCAAATGCTTAGCATATCTTCATCAATAGATATCTAGAAGAGTGTCTCCTGATTTAATTCATAAAACTAATTTTAAAAGAAGAAAAATGAGGAGAGAAAAGATGAAATTTACTTGAGAGACTCATATGCAATTACACATTTTCAATTAGTGTAATTTATTCGTAGAGTTAAACTATATTAATCAAACTTAGACAAATGATATAAATCTTCTTTTTCAAAAATAAACTTATACAAATGCTGAGTATTATTCATTAATAATATATATGTACAATGATTTTAAGATTCAACACCCTCATTTTTATTTTTTAACATTCTATATCATTTTTTTCTTCCACTTCATCATTTAACACATATTCAAAATTTTCACATTACAATAGTTATGTTTAATAAAAATTCAACTCTTAGTTTTACTAATTGATAATTATTTGTAGTCTAAATTAAATAATTTTCTCTATTTTTTGGTCAAACCAATAATTTTCTCTATTTAGATAATAATTTTTGTATAAGATTTTTAAAAATTTATGATTAAATTATTATATTTAAAGAAAATATAGAAAATCTCTAAATAATGATGTGTCGTCAGTGAGCATACTTTTTCATTACATTCAACTAGTTGTACGTATTTAATCTACATATGCATTTTTAATAATTCAATTACTTCATACAATGGATTCAACAACTGAATGAAAGATTAACTACGTACCCAATTGCAAATAGTCTAACCAAACATGTCTCTCAACTTGGCAATTCAAGCCCTTACTCAAAAAAAAAAAAAAACTTGGCAATTCTCTCACCTTACTATACTGACAATCGTCAGAGAGAAAAACAAGACAAAATACGAGGGAAAAAGAAGTGGTAACGTGAAGAAAATGACAATATAAATAATAATAATAATGGTATCTTTTTTTTTTTTCCTTTTGAGAAAATAATAATGGTATCTTGAGAGGAAAATAATAATGGTATCTTTAAGAAAACTCATAATGTAATGGGTGTTTCGGTTTTGAACTCTACTTTGGGCAATGTTATGTCGGGCGATCGCTAAACTAGATTTTTATAATTTATAAAAAAAACACTCCTTTAATTTCAGAAATATTGTTTTCAATTAAAGTAAATCATGAATTATATATTACCATATATATATAGCATGTGTAACCTGCAGGGAGAAAAACAAGACGATTTTGTTTTATTCCATCCAAAATCATGATTAAATAATATAATATAATATATAAAATATAATTAACTCATACTAGATGTTTTACCCAGATTTGCAGACATAATATTTTAACAAATATTGATATATAGATTTATTACCAATTTATAAACCATTTATTGCTCATGTGTTCGAAATATTTGATGATAAATTCAAAATCGTGACAGTTTTCATCACAATAGAAATAATTATTATTGTGTAATAGAAATTTTCAAACAATCATGCATTTATTTAATAAACATTAAATTCTTTATATATGATTTTTTTATTATAACATAAATATTTTTGTACCCAAAATAAATTTTAAAACATCCATGTATATACAAATATAACATCTACTATGTCCACTTGTATGTGTAACTGGTATATCTTTCAAGTCTATACTACAACTCTACAAGTGAGGTGAATATAAATTTACCTAAAAGCGAACATAAGTTTTGCAGATTATTAATTATAAAAGGGTATATAATATAGTTTATTTTATGTATATATGCAATTTTTTTTTTGTGTATGTGAATGTATGTAAAGTTAAGTTTAGTAAGATTATAATATGTATCTATTATATGTAAGTATGTATTTATCAAAAGAGTATAATAGATGCTTCCTCAGTTTCATAACAAGTGTCGTTTAATATTTTTGCACATAAATTAAGTAAACTATTAAATTTTATTATTTCTCCCTATTTAATATATCATTTTGTTAATTATTGAACTAAAAGTAAGAGAAACAGTTCGAAAAATGTTTAATTTATGCATTAAAACATAAAATGACATTTATAATGAAATAAATTTTAAAGGCTAGAATGACACTTAATATGAAACAGATGAAATAATAGATAAGTTCAAAAAAGATAACATTAAAATTAAAATATAATTAAAACATTGACAAATTAGCAAAATTTGCTAAAACTAATGAGAAGCTGACACATAAACAAAATTAACTAAAACTATGGAGAAATTGACACATAAACAAAATTACTTCGTAAATAATAGTATAGTAAAATATAATTAACTCATGAAAATATATATATTCATTGCTCAAAGAGAATCAATAATATTAATTTATTCCCAATTTTATTCTATTCCATCTAAAATCATGATTTGAAATTATCATTTTTAGTTTTACATATGTAAAAACGATTTTTTAAAGTTTAATAAGAATCTGAATCAGATATTTTCAGCTTAAATATCCCAAATATATGTCAAACCACGATTGCAAGTTTGTAACCTTTTATTCTATCTGATACATGCACTAGTATTTTTGTTTATTAAAAGACGAATTAACATTAGTTAAATATTTTGGAAAAAGAAAGTATAATTATGTTTGGAACTTTGTTCGATATAAAATATTATTTATATTTTGACAAAAAATGTTTATATTGAGCGTTTTGAATGTTATCAGATCGACCAAAATATCTAAAACTTAGACGATTTATTTTCCAACATTATTTAAAAATCAGTTGAATTATAGACTATTTCGATCTACTCTGTTTCATCTCACCAAAATATCTTGAGCACTGTCAACTAGTTCAATTTCATCACTTTCACTGGTAAATTAATTGAAATAAATTGATCTTGTATCTTATGTGTGTACTCTTTCTATTTTCTTTTGTTGTTAGTTGAATCGATTCAAGAACCTCTTTTGTGTTAAAAGACTCATGCTTTGCTTGCTTGTTTCTCATGAGTTATTTCAGATCTGAGGTTTTCTCACCAAACCCACTTAGATTAGATCTGTTGCATGTTTTGCTTATTGTCCGTTTGAATTCTAATATTAGGTCGTTTAAAATCAAGTCTTGGTTGATTCACAAAAAGTGAACATAGTGTGATGGCTTATGTTACATAGTACACTGTGTTGTTGAGTGTTCATTCTGGAAGACTCGTGAATCTTCTTTTACGTGGTGATTGGTGCAGGAAACATGAAGCCAGTCTACTGTGGGAACTTTGAGGATGATGCGCGTGAGAGTGATCTTGAACGGCTCTTTAGGAAATATGGCAAGGTTGATAGGGTCGATATGAAAGCTGGTAAGCTGTTTTATTCTTCTGACTTTTAATTACATGTTATTTATCTTTGTGGTTGACCTCGATGAACAAGCAGTATTGTGAACCACGGAGTGCGATGAGAAAGGCATGCCATGAAATTCACTTCCATGTTCCGTCTGACTTCCAGATCATCAGTTTTTCCTTGGCATATTAATTCCATAATGCAAGGTCTGTAACTGCTTTACTGGTCATTTAGTTTGCAGAATTCTTTAGGTCCGAGGACTGTTCAAATAATCTGTTCTACTAGGTAAGTAAAGTCTATTTTTCAGCGACACTCGTCGAGTTTAAGATCATACACATCACTCTGGACTTTAGCAACAGCATTAGGAGGCTGGTAATTGATACCGTACTTAAACCCGGTAGGACACCAACCCACAAACTGAATGGTTTGTTTTGGGAACAACATCTCCTCTGTACATTAGAACCAGGAGAAACTTTTGCGTTTGTCCAGTACGAGGTACAAGAAGATGCCACGAGAGCACTGGATGCTACTAATAACAGGTAGGTTTTGTTCCTGGTCAAGTTCATTAACCAAATGCTTTCGTTACTTAAAGACTCACACAATCTGTCTTTGTATCAATTCAGTAAACTGATGGACAAGGTGATCTCGGTGGCGTATGCGGTAAAGGACGATGATGCAAGAGGGAATGGGCACAGTCCTGAAAGACGCCGTGATACGTCACCTGAAAGGAGAAGGCGGTCACCTAGTCCTTACAAGAGAGAAAGAGGGAGCCCTGACTATGGCAGAGGAGGAGCTAGTCCGGTTGCTGCATACAGAAAGGAGAGGACGAGTCCTGGTAATGGGAGAAGACGTAGCCCAAGTCCTTACAAGAGATCGAGGCGTGGCAGTCATAAGTATGGTCGCGACCGCAGAGGCAATGAGAGCCCGAGGAGGAGGGAGAGATACAGTCGCAGTCCCAACAACAGGAGAGAGACATTAAAGAAGGAAAACCCAAGTGGTGAAGTGGAAAGTCCAAATGAAAGGAGGTCGAACCCAGAGAATGGGCAAGTGGAAGGCCTTGATGGTGGCTACAATAGTGCTGAAGAGGTAGGGATGGTGAAACTCGTTTGCTGCTTGTTTATATAAATAAAATGAGATTTTGATTTATAGAAAACCAACAGATTGTTTCTTTTGTTTGGGTTTTTATTAGCAGCAGGTCTCGTTCGCCTCCTCCAGCTGATGAGTGTGATGAAAAGTGGATCCAACCATCTCTATCAAAAGTAGAATGTCGTAAAAGTGTACTGTAGTCAAACTCTGTGTCCTCATGCTTTATGTTTTTTGGCTTTTGATACATTCCAACCTCGAATCTCTTTCTTTGTTTGCGTGATTAAAATGTGCCTTGTTATCATGAACAAAAAAGAGATGATAGTTTCATCATAATGAGGAAGAATACGACTTTTCAGTCAAAGATTTCCCTCTGAATTAGTTGACTGTGTACCGGCCGAGATCTTCTCTTCTTCAACTGCCTCTAATTGTTGACTAGTTCAATTTAGGCATAGACATTCTTCTTCTTGGCCTTCAAGTTTACAACATTTTATTAGAATAATAACACATGTTTAATGCTTCCCGGTACGGACAATGCGTTTCCTCTTGCATCAAAATACGTTTCCTCTTGCATCAAAATACGTTTCATTGACAAACAAAGCAGAATGCGTTAGATGTGTGTAACTCGAGCTTTTTTTTTTTGTTTTTGGTCTTGTGCAAGCGAAAACATACTGTGACAAAAATAGACATTAATATATGTTTATTTTCGTTTGACCAGAAAGTATTTATATATACGTTTTTCCTTTCTTTTTTTTTTTTAATTTTCTTTGGGGTTTCCTCTTGTGTATGGCCGATATTAGTCCTCTTCTTTGATTTTTATTTTTTTTTCCTTTTCCTTCAATGCAGCCGTAAAGTTATAATATTTCTCAACTGGGTCTCTTCAAATTCCTGGTTTTGGGATTGGTGCTGGAGTCGAAGTCTTACTTGATTGGAAGTTTCTGGGTTTGCCGATTTGATTTGAAAGTTTGTTCCTTTTTCGGTAAGTTCACATCACCCCCTTTCTGAGATACTTCAAGTTTGCTCCTTTTGTTAATTAGGGCTTTCAAGTGTTGCAAAGTTTTCGTCTTTCCTTCTTCTTCTTCGTTGATTCGATGATACAATTTGCTTCTAGTTGTTTATTATAAGCCTATCGGTGATTTGGTTTTCTTTTCCTTCAGATTTTGACTAACAGGTTACTCAGGCTTTGAGATTCAGCTCTATCACCTTAGTTATCGGATCCTGAACAGCTCTAAGCACAAGTGTGATTAGACCATAGCGTCATAGGATTAGTTTGGCTTTCTTGTTTGGTTCTGAGAGGACTGTTTCAAGGTCTCAATCTTTGTCATTCCTCCTGGGGCATGAACAAAGCAACGGTCTCAGGAGCTACCGAATCTAGTTTCTCATTGACTGATGCTGTTGGCCCTGAAGCTCTAAATATGCAGAGGAACGGAGGCATCAATAATCTTCGTATCCCAACATCACCAATGTCCTTCTCCTCCTCGAATACCACTAACATTCCGAGCTCATTGGTTCTCGATGGGTCTGCTTCAATGCAGCACTTGTCTCAGCAGCAGCAGCAGCAGCAGCAAGCAGGACAAAGTTCAGTTCCAATGAGGGAAAACAGTTACTCCCATGTGGATAAGAAGCCCAAGTTAGAGGTTAAGCAAGAGGACATGCTGCAGCAGCAGGTCTTACAGCAGTACATCCAGCGTCAGGACCCTACGGGTAGGAATCCCCAGTTTCAAGCTTTGCTTCACCAGCAGAGGCTGAGGCAACAACAGCAGCAGATTCTTCAATCTATGTCACCCTCTCAGAGGCAACAACAGCAGCAGATTCTTCAATCTATGTCACCCTCTCAGAGACTCCAACTTCAGCAACAGCAGCAGCTGAGACAGCAATTACAGCAGCAACAAGGCGCTCAACAGATCCCTCCTAGTGTACGTCCTTTCGAAGCTGGCGTGTGTGCTAGGAAATTGATGATGTACTTGTATCATCTACAGCAACGACCTGCTGTAAGCTAATCTATATATGGACTTTTTTAGCAATTTCATCACGTCTATTGAAGTTCTTCCTCCCATCACTGATAGTCTGATACCTTTTTTTCTAGGAAAATTGCATTACTTATTGGAGAAAATTCGTGGCTGAGTACTTCTCACCTCGTGCAAAGCAAAGGTTATGCTTGTCACAGTACGAAAGTGCTGGCCACCATGCGCTTGGCATGTTTCCACAGGCAGCTCCGGTCAGTCTTTTCTTAGCTTTGTAGTCACCATGCATGTTTACGCCACCTGGACTACTTCTGAATCTCATTTTCTTTGCAGGATATGTGGCAGTGTGATCTTTGCGGCACCAAGTCTGGAAAAGGATTTGGTAAGAGATTTGCTAAATGCCCTCTGTTTTGGTCTCTTACAAATATGATAATTGTTTAAAAAAAATTCTTATGTCAAAACACTAGCTAAACTTTCATTTTCTCGTGTCAAAATCTGCAGAGGCAACTTTCGATGTGCTTGCGAGACTAAATGAGATCAAATTTGCTAGTGGCATCATTGATGAAGTCATGTATCTGGACCTTCCACGAGAAAACAGATTTTCCAACGGACTGATGATGTTAGAATATAGAAAAGCAGTTCAGGAAACTGTACATGAGCAGTTTCGTGTTGTCCGTGAGGGCCATCTTCGCATCATATTTTCTCAAGATTTGAAGGTATCCAATTTTTTATACGTTGCACTGCCAAATCAGTGAACATTGAAAGTGAAGAAAAAAAAGCAATTAATCACCAGTGTGCTAGTGCCTAGCTAATCTTGACTTTGCTTCTTTCCAGATACTTTCGTGGGAGTTTTGTGCTCGGCGGCATGAAGAGCTTCTTCTCCGCAGACTAATTGCTCCTCAGGTCCTATTCTGATGACATGACCTATTTATTATGACCTTAAGACTTTACATAAAACGTTTGTGGTCAACTTTGTCCCTTGAATTATTTGTTAAAGATATGATCATATGAACACAAAGTATGTAATACTTGGAAAGTGAATTGAAACTTATCGGTCATGCAGGTGAACCAGTTGCTTCAGGTAGCACTGAAATGCCAGAGTACAATCTCGGAGAGTGGGTCAGAGGGAGTTTCTAAGCAGGATTTACAGTCAAACAGTAACATGTAAGCTTATCCATAAGATTTTGATTTGCCTTTGATATGGTAGATGCATACTATTCTTCTAGTGTCCATGTTCTATCATTTTGTTTCTAGTTCAATATGTCATTGTCGGGTGTGTCAGGGTTTTGGGAGCAGGACGGCAACTGGCAAAGTTCATGGAATTACAGTCTCTGAATGATCTTGGCTATCCAAAAAGATATATCAGAACTCTACAGGTACTCCTTAAGTTCCTTTCCTAGTTGTATATCTGAAGTCTAAAGAAGTCCTAATATCGAGCCATCACGAGTTTCAGATATCTGAAGTTGTCAAGAGCATGAAGGATCTGATGAACTTCACTGGCGACCACAAAATAGGCCCTATTGGTAAGTCTACAACATTCTTCTTGGTATGACACCTGAAACAAGGTTGCCACTCTGGTGTGTGCTTCACTTGAATGATTAGCGCTCTCCTTTTGAGCTGTTCTGTTTGATGATTTGAGTTTCTGACTGAATGCAACCGTTTTGATGCCTTTATACAGAGGGGTTGAAACGGCTTTTTGAACAGACAGCGACAGTAAAGCTCGAGAGACAGAAAATGCAAGAGATGGAGCAGTTAGGTAAGAGTGGAGCTATTATGAATGGGTCATCTCAAGCTCAGATGGCGTTGACTCCAGGAACGATGAACGGCCTAATTGGGAACAACAACAATCACCAACAAGTTGTTGGTCGTGGAGCTATGAATGGCTCAGCTCAAGCCGCAGCAGCTCTGACCAACTACCAAAGCATGCTTATGAGGCAAAATGCTATGAATAACCCAAACTCAAAACAAGAGGGGTTCTCGAGTCAGAGCCAGAGTCCATCTTCCTCCTCTCATCAGAGGCAGAACTTAGCCACAGGTGTATTTCCCAGCTCTCCCCAGATGCAACAGCAGCAGCAGCAGCGCACCATGAATGGCGCTCTCAACACGATTCAGCAGAATCCTTCTCATCATTTGCTGCAACCACCACATTCACATGGTAACAATCAGGAGCAGCAGATGCTTCAACAGCTGTTGCAGGAGATATCTGAAAACGGAGCAAATTTGCAACAGCAACAAGCCTTTTCAGGTCAAAGTGGTGGCAATAGTAATGCAGAGAGAAACCCAACTGTCTCTACTTCAAACATCTCAGGAGGAGGGCGGGTTCCAAGCCGCAACAACAGTTTCAAATCAGCTTCAAACAGCAACCTTCATTTATCAGAAGATATACCTATCACAGAACTACCTCATGATTTCTCAGAAGACTTCTTCAACAACAGCGATATCTATGGTAGCTTGTAAGATCTCAACGCAACAGAAGCATTGTTACTTTGACATAACACAATGAAGAAGGGTTTAGGCTTAACTTGCCGCATTTAGGTTGTTTGGGTCTTTTGTATAGAAACCAAAGAGATATGAAAGCAATGAAGGAAACTGTTTTCTGTTGTAAGTTGTAACCTATATAAGCCACTTTAGCATCTTTATCTCATCCTTTTTAGTGATAGTATGATGAGGTCTTAGATTATAATCTTTGCAGACATTTTCAAGTAATGTTATTCTTTTCTATGCATATGCTTTGGTAACAATTTGTTCATACAAAAAGATTGGTAAGTTACTCATACTTGACGTGTACTTTTCTTATTCTGACAAAGATATGTACCCTACCATGCACATTCTGTGATAGAAGAATATAAAAAACTTATAGAATATTGCGACTGTACCATGCACATTCTGTGTTAAAAGCTTAAAAACCCTTTGACGGATGAATAAATACACAACTGTTGTAGGTTGAGATTACATCAGTGCCACTGGAAGGGGAAAGAATGAAGATGTAGAGGTTACAACTTCCTTCACTTGTCTCATAACCCTTTGGTTTCTATAGAGAGACTAAAAAAACAACCTTTTTTTTTTTGAAACACTAAAAAAACAACCTAAATGAGAAGAATTTAGCCTAAAACCACCTTTCACTTTGTTAAGTCAAAGTACCAACGCCTCTGTTCTGTTCTACAAGCTACCCTATTCATCAATGTCGTTGAAGAAGTTGTCAGCTGAGAAATCGCCAGGTAGTTCTGTGGCATCTTCTGACAAATGAGGATTGTAGTTTGAGGCTGCTTTAGAACTTTTGCTGCGGCTCGGAACTCGGCCTCCTCTTGAGATGCGGGAAGTAGAGGCAGTTGGCTTTCTCTTTGCATTACTGTTCCCGCCACTTTGACCTGAAAAGGCTTGTTTCTGTACCAAACTTGGTAGGTTATCATACATCTGCTGAAGCTCCTGATCTAAACCATGTGCATGTGGAGGTTGCAAATGATGAGAATGAGTCTGCTGAAGCGTGTTGGGAGTGCCATGCATGGTGCGCTGCTGCTGTTGCATCTGGGGAGAGCTGGGAAATCCACCTGTTGCTAAGTTCTGCCCCTGTTGAGACAAATATGGACTCTGGTTTGAGTATGGGGTTTGACGCTGACTCGGGAACCGCTCTTGTACGCCCGTATTTGAGTACGGGTTATTCACAGAATTTTGCCTCATAAACATGCTTTGGTTGTTGCTCAGAGAAGCAGCGGCTTGATCTGAGTCATTCATAGCTCCACAACCAACACTTTGACGGTGATTGTTGTTGTTGTTGTTGTGAGCTTGAGCTGACCCATTCATTGCTCCATTATTCCCTAACTGCTGCATCTCCGAAAGCCGTTTCAAACCCTCTATGTAAGGGCATCAAAACATATACATTCAATCAGAGACTCAATGACCGGAATCATTTCAACAGTAGAGCTATGATTCAAGTGAAAGGGTACACCAGAATAGCAGCTTACCGATAGGGCCGATTTTGTGCTCGTGTGTGAAATCAATAAGATCCTTCATGCTCTTGACAACTTCAGATACCTGTCACTCGCAATGGCTTACTATTAGGTCTTCTTACGACTTCAGGATACAAAACTAACAGCTAGGAAAGCAGCTAACTAGTACCTGTAGAGCTCTGACATATTTTTTCGGATAGCCATGATCATTCAAAGACTCTAATTCCATGAACTTTTCCAGCTGCCTTCCTGCTCCCAAGACCCTGAGACACAAATTGGCACCCAGCAATGACATATAGCACTCAAAACAAATGCCAGAAGACAATAAAAGAATAGAATGTATTAAGGGAAAATTAAGTGGCCATGGACAAATGGATCAAACACTAACATGTTACTGTTTGTTTGTAAATCCTGCTGAGAAACTCCCTCTGATCCACTTTCCGAAATCGTGCCCTGGCATTTCTGTGCAGCCTGAACCAACTGGTTCACCTGCATGACCGATAAAAAAAGGGTTTAAGGAAACAAAGTAATAAAGATGACCACAAGCATTTTTGTAAGTCTTGATCTCCTAATAATTAACGCATAAGGTCATGTCATCAGAATAGGACCTGCGGAGCAATAACTCTGCGGACAAGAAACTCTTCATGACGCCGAGCACAAAACTCCCACGACAGTATCTAGAAAGAACCAAAAGTCACGATTAGCTGAAGCGTTATTAGTACAGTGGTGAAACAGAAAAACTTGGAATAACAGAAACCTTTAAATCTTGAGAGAATGTGATGCGAAGAGGGCCCTCATGAATAACATGACACTGCTCATATACAGTTTTCTGAACTGCTTTTCTATATTCTAATACCATAAGTCCATTGGAAAATCTGTATTCTCGTGGATGGTCCAGAGAAAAGAGCTCATCGACGATGCCACTAGAAAATTTGACTTCAAATAGTCTGGCAAGCACATCGTAAGTTGCCTCTACGGGTTTAAAACAGAAGAAGACAGCTTTTTAGTTACTATTCTCACTAAAGAGTTTTAAAAACAATAATCAGAGTGGTAACAGATATATTAAAAAAGAGCTTCATTGTGCTTAAAGTAAAGGCACAGAAATACAAGTGCACACAGGAACAACTCTCTTACCAACTCCTTTTCCAGACTTGGTGCCGCAGAGACTACACTGCCACATATCCTGCAAACAAAATAAAAAGCAAGATGATGATGCAGAAGTCAGTGTTGTGAAGCATGTGTGTGACAACGAAATAGGTTGATGTAGAACACCAAATATCATACAAGGAAATAACACACAGGGGCTGAGAAGAAACTGACCGAAGCTGCCTGTGGAAACATGCCTTTTTTGTACTGTGATAAGCACAACCTTTGCTTTGCACCAGGTGAGAAGTATCCTGCCACGAATTCCCTCCAAAAGGTAATGCAATTATCCTATAAAAAAAAAAGGTATCATCAGACTATCATCAGCCATGGGACGAGAACTTTGAGTAAATGTGATGAAATTGCTAAAACGTCACAGATATAAGTATATTAGCTTACAGCAGGTCGTTGCTTTATATGATACAAGAACATCATAAATTTCTGAGAACACACGCCATCTTCAAAAGCATGGATCTGCTGAGCGCTTTGTTGCTGTAGTTGCCGTCTCAGCTGCTGAAGTTGGAGTCTCTGATACGGTGACATGGATTGAAGAAGATTCTGCTGATGCTGTTGCCTCATCAGCCTCTGCTGGTGATGCAAAGCTTGCAACTGAGAATCTTGTACCCTGGGGTCTTGATACTGGTTGTACTGCAGCATCTCCTCTTGCTCAACTTCGAACCTGGCCTTCTTATCCACATGGTAATAATTGTTTTCTTCCCCCATCGGAACTGAACAGCGTCTTTCTTGCTAAGACAAATGCTGCATTGAAACAGACCCAACAAAGAACGAATGTCAACGTTATTCTAGAAGGAGACAGGACGGATTCAGAGGAATGAAAAGCTTGAGACTTTAAACCTAACAACAACAGAATCTGAGCCAATAACAAAACCTAAACCGATATGGTCTAAGCACACTTCTAATCACTGGAAAGATAAAGTCTTTATTAACACTCGAAAGCAAAGGAGCAAACTTTGAAGTAGCTGCTTCATCAGCATCAACGAAAATCTCAAAAGGGGTGGTATGGTCTTACCAAAAGAAACAAACTTTCAGATCGAATCGGCGACTCTAATCAAAACCCAGAAACCTTTTCGATCAAGCAGACTCCAACTCGACTCGAGTCGCACCAATCCCCCAAAATTAAAGATAACTCCAAGTTCGCACCTTTTTTCAAACTTAAATAGAATCTTTTGATTTTTATTTGATTAATTGTTGAACCGGAAATAACCAATTTGCACCACCGACCTTGTGGGCCCCCTGACACGTAGTATTATACTATAAAGAGTTTCATCCTACGTGGCGCAATGAAATCTAAGCCTGCTATTTTCTAGTGTAATTTCACGCTCAAGTCTAAGGTTACTTCTCAATCCTATTCTTTTTGAAACTATAGTATATGTCATTTTTCATTTTTAATGTGGGATCAGCTATATCCATCATTTGGAGTTACAAAGTTCTGTTATTATATGAAGCTATTCATGACTTTAACTCTCATTATCAACTGATTGTCTGATGCTAATTATATTAGTAAATATTTTTTGATGATCTATCATAATCTTTTCCGTAAAAAGAGTAATCTATCATAATCTTGTACTGTGGGAATATAAATGGTTTGGCACACAATATTTAATTATAACAAGTATATATCTATTTGATTTTACAGGTTACACGGATTGAACAAGCAGAACATGAGATACGCAAAATCCCTCAACTCTACCAGCTTTTAATTTTGATTGGCTCAGGAATAGGTAGGTCTATGCGCGAAGAGGTGGCACACAACGCTGCAGAGACACTACGAAAACCTCTGGAACCTTTCAAATATCGACCTATATATCTTAAATCTTGAAAATTGTAAAACAACCACATTTACAAATTGCTCTTACAATTTAAAACAATTGTTATGTCCCTTGTAAGAGAAGTAATATTACTCCTTATTACTGTGTGTTTGATGATCATATAATACATACATAATTTAATTTTGGAAGATGTACTAATCAGATTAATTTGTTCATTAAATAACACTGTTTTCGATATAGGATTATCTTCAAACGTTGCAACTGAAATAGTGAAGATAGATAGCAGAGCGTATGACTCTAAGCTACTACTCAGGTATCATCGTCTCTTTACGCATATGGAAAAGAATAAATGTTGAGAATGAGGGAGAACATGAGATTAATGTCCCCAAAAAGATCGTGAACCAAAGAGATATGAGAGATACTGTTATTTGATGCAACCTAGATAGTAGGCACTTTAGCATCTCTTTCCCACCTTTTTTTAGTGATAGTATGATGAGATCTTAGGTTATGATCTCTGCAAACATTTATCAAGTGACGTTATTCTTTTCTATGTTTTGCTGTTCATAGAAAAATATTGGTAAGTTAGTCAATACTTAACTTGTTGCATATAGTAATACTATGTGCCTCTTAGTTAAATTCGTCATGAAGCATTTTGTCTGTGTTAGAAGCTTAAAAACCCTTTTGACTGATGAATATACAACTGGTGTAGTTTGAGATTACAGCAGTGTGAAGAAGATACTAAAGTGCCTATGTGTCGGTTACAACTTCCTTCACTGGTCTCATAACCCTTTGGTTTCTATACAAAAGAACAACAAACCAACCTAAATGAGAAGAATTAAGCCTAAAAAACCACCTTTCACTTTGTTAAAGTCAAAGTAGCAACGCCTCTGTTTTGTTCTACAAGCTACCCTATTTATCACCGACGTTGCTGAAGTTGTCGTCTGAGAAATCTTCAGGTATTTCTGTGGCATCTTCTGGCAAATGTGTCTGCTGAATCGTGTTGGGAATGCCATGCATGGTGCGCTGCTGCTGCTGCTGTTGCATCTGGAGAGAGCTGAGAAATCCACCTGTTGCTAAGTTCTGCCTCTGTTCAGACCAATATGGACTCTGGTTATTCATAGCATTTAGCCTCCTCATAGGCATGATTTGGTTGTTGTTGGTCAGAGCAGCAGCGGCTTGAGCTGAGCTATGATGGTGATTGTAGGAGTTAGTGTTGTTGCCAGTTAGGCCGTCCATCTGAGCTTGAGCTGACCACCTATCATCATAGCTCCAATATTCCCGAACTGCTGCTCCATCTCTTGCATTTTCTGTCTCTGGAGCCTCATTGTCTCTGTATGTTCCGAAAGCCGTTTCCACCCCTCTATGGAAGGGCATCAAAACATTTACATTCATTCATAACCTCAATCACCGGAATCAAACAGAACATTTCAAGAGTGAAAGGTCTAATTCAGTAAGGATGCTGTACATGGGAATTTTAGACTTACCGATAGGACCAATTTTATGCTCGTATGTGAAATCCATCAGATCCTTCATGCTCTTGACAACTTCATATGTCTGCCACTCGCAATGGCATTCTTCTAATAGGTCTTCTTACGACTTCACAGATACAAAACTAACAGCTAGGAAAGCAGCTAACTAATACCTGTAGAGCTCTGACATATTTTTTTGGATAGCCATGATCATTCAGAAACTGTAATCCCATGGAACTTGCCAGCTGCCTACTTGCCCCCAAGACCCTGAGACAAAAATTAGCACCCAAAAATGACATATATCACTCGAAGCAATTAAAATAATAGACTGCCATCCACGGGAGACAAAACATTGAATGTATGAAGGGAAAATCAAGTGTCATGTGACACATGGATCAAACACTAACATGTTACTGTTTGTTTGTAAATCCTGCTGAGAAACTCCATCTGACCCACTATCCAAAATCGTGCTCTGGCATTTCTGTGCAGCCTGAAGCAACTGGTTCACCTGCATGCATGACCGATAATAAGTTCAGAAGTAGACATTTATTTTCAGAAGCATTTTGTAAGTATTAATCTCCTAATGATTAACAGCAAAGCTCATGTCATCAGGATAGGACCTTCGGAGCAATAAGTCTGCGGAGAAGAAGCTCTTCATAATGCCGAGTACAAAACTCCCAAGACAGTATCTGTGGAGAGAAGCATTAGTACAATACTGAAACAGAAAAAAAAAAATTGGAATAAAGAGAAGAAGAACCTTTAAATCTCGAGAGAATATGATGCGAAGAGGGCCCTCATGAACAACACGACACTTCTTATATACAGTTGTCTGAACTATTTTTCTATATTCTAATACCATCACTCCATTGTAAAATCTGTCTTCGCGTGGACCTTCCAGAGACAAGAGCTCATCAGTGATGCCACTAGCATATTTGATTTGAAGTAGTCTGGCAAGCACATCGAAAGTTGCCTCTGCGGATTCAAAACAAAAGCATTTAGGCATATGGAAAATGCTTCATTGTGCTAAAAGTAAAATACAAGTGCACACAGGAACAACTCTCTTACCAACTCCTTTTCCAGACCTGGTGCCGCAAAGATCACACTGCCACAAATCCTGCAAACAAAACAAGAAGATAGTACACTTACATGTGTGCAACAACAAAAATAGGCTGATGAAGAACCACACAAAAGGCTAAGAAGAAACTGACCTGTGGTAACATGCCAAGCATGGGCCCAGGACTTTTGTCCTGTGAAACGCACAACCTTTGCTTTGCACGAGGTGAGTAGTATTCTGCCACGAATTTCCTCCAAAACGTAATGCAATTATCCTACAAAAAAAGGTATTAGAGTATCAACGATGGAAAGGCGAACTTGAGTAGATGTGATGAAATTGCTAAAAGTCAAAGAGATATGTGTTAGCTTACAGCAGGTCGTTGCTTTATGTGATACAAGAACATCATAAATTTCTGATGAGCGCACCCTCCAAAAGGAGATACATTAGGAGGGATCTGTTGAGCGACTCGCTGCTGCTGTAGTTGCCGTCTCAGCTGCTGAAGTTGGAGTCTCTGATACGGTGACATGGATTGAAGAAGAGTCTGCTGCAGTTGCTGAAGTTGGAGTCTCTGAGACGGTGACATGGACTGAAGAATCTGCTGCTGTTGCCTCAGCCTATGCGGGTGAAACAAAGCTCGCAGATGCGGATTCCTTACCGTGGGGTCCTGGTGCTGGATGTACTGCTGCTGTTGTGGAAGATAGGGTCTCTGAGACGGTGACATAGATTGAAGAAACTGGTTCTGTTGCCTCGTCCAAGATTGCAACTGCAGATCTTGTTCCGTGGGATCCTGCTGCTGCTGCTGCTGCTGCAGCTCGTCTTGCTCAACTTCTAACTTCGTCTTCTTATCCACATGGTGATAATTGTTTTCTTCTCCCATCGGAACTGAACTGCGTCCTGCTTGTTCTACTACTGAGACAAGTACTGCACTGAAGGTAGACCCACCAAGAACGAAAAGCTTGAGACTTGAAACGTAATAACAACAGAATCTTAGCCAATCTCAAAACCAAATGGATCCTAAGCACACATCTAATCAATAATCACCGATCAAGAAACGGTTAGGCCTATACACTAGAAGCAAATTGTTCCTCTCGATGCAAGAAAGAAAACGGAAAGACGAAAACTTTCGAAGCAAAGGAGCAAACTTGAAGTAGCTTCATCAGCATCAACGAGCATCTCAAAAAGGATGGTAATGAACTTACCGAAAGGAACAAACTTTCAGATCGAATCGGCAACTCTAATCAAAACCCAGAAACTTTTCGATCAAGTAGACTCCGACTCGACTCGACGAGTCGCACCAATCCCAAAATCAAGAAACTCCCAAGTTCGCACCTTTTTTTCAAACTTGAAAAGATCTTTTTGATTAATAGTTGAACCGGAAATAACCAATTTGCATCACTGACCTCGTGGGTCAAAGGATACTGACACGTGGTGGTCGAGTATTTGTTATAAAAGATCTTCTGCTACGAGTGGGGGTCCCTTGACACGTAGTATTATATAAATCTTTTGATCCTACGTTGCGCAAAGCGTGCTATTTTCTAGTGTAATTACAGACCGTAGATCTTACGCCTATGTTGGTATCATCGGCTCTTTACGCCTATGGAAAAGAACTCATGTAGAGAATGAGGGATATAACATGATATTGATGTCACGAAAGAACATGAACGTGCGCGGTGAGATATCTTATACCAACATAGACATTCTTGTTGCTACTGTTTTTGTTTTTATATGTTATTTGCATGACCAAAACTTATCTACACTTTTCTTTTTTTTTTTGGGGTCAAAATGCAATGAGATGTTCTTAATTTCTTATAAATATAAAGTTGGAACTTCTGTATAATCCAGACATAACACCATAGTGTGACAATGTGTTCATCATGTAGAGGAAGAAGATGACTTTCCTGAAGATATCGCATCTGCAGCACCTGGAGTGTTCTGTGAGATTGTTGCCTCAGGTTTACCCGTTTTGGCACCATCATCCACTTCTGCGTCTTCACCATAGAAAGAGCCAGAGGATCTCATCTCCTTCACCATTCGAAACTCGTCATAGTGCACCCGTCTATGTTCGTTGAAACTTGTGTTTTTCCCGCCCTCAGAACCTGCAGTGCACAAAAAAAAACAGAGATGAAGGTATGATGATAAGATGGAACTACTGAGTCAGCTTTGATGTGTATTTGTTGCAAAGAATCACCTTCTTCATTTTCATCCACTGGATCTGCCTCATCCTCTGACGAGCTCCACTCACCGGGATCAGATGTGTGGCTAATAATTTTACTAGAAGAAGCTAAATCGTTCAGATCTTTCTTTAGTTCTTCCGCACGATGCATTTCAACAAAGTTGTCAAACGATCTTACTCTAGAAGGCAGAGAACCTGATACAAAACCAACCATAAAGAAAAATGAATAATAAGACAACTAGTTCAAGTCACACTTCCAACTAGGCTGATAGCATTTCAAATTAACCTAAAACAGGAAGCCTGCGGCAAACAAAACATACTCTAGGTTATGTGTGTGTTATTTTATTTTCTCTGCATAAATGGTGGTTACTAGGCCAAAAGCATATATGTAGTAGGCATATAAAAAAGGAAAATAGTGTAATGGACAAACTACCATCGTCATCAATCAGGTGATACGGTGGGTGATAGGGTGTTTTTGGTTCGGTAATCTTCTGTCTAACAGGTTTGTTGGATTCAATTTCCACTATATTAGCTTCATCCCATTGTACTCGTCCCCTGCCATAGAATATTGACATACTTAATGGTACAACAAGAGAAGTTTTGCTAATAGCTAAAGAAACAGAGACAAATGTGTACAGCCCCTGAACCGTAGATAGGAAACATCCTGAGATAAACTTAACAACCATTGCTATTCTTTAGAACCTCATGAACATTAAGATACAAGCATGTGTTCGTTTGTCGTCCATGCGCCATTTCCATCTAGATGGTCCATTTAAATGCATGTTCTATCCAAATGGTACTATCTAAATTTTCAAAACTCATTTATATGATTCATTTGGATTTTTATCACTAAACAAACAATAATTCTCGTCTTCATCTATATGAACCATCTTGAAGAATGAACGAAATGCCTAATGTAGAATCAAAATGGAAGAAGGGGAAACATACTTTGTCATCTTGGGGTGATTATATTCTCTTTCAGACTTGACCAATATTATAGCTCGACCTGATTGCAAACAGAAAAAACTCAGCTTAGATTACGCACATGTTGGGTAGGTCATGAAGATGAAACGTGAAATCTCAAACATACTACATGCAACTGTCTACACATTGATCATCATCTTCCTCTACTATTAGGTAGGTCATACACCTATCAGATCTAAATTCACACCAATTCAAAGTTGTTTACGATAAACAATTCATACAAAGTTACCTTGTTTTCTATGAAAGATGGCATGCAGAGATATATTCTCGCTCCTTTCCATAAGTTTTTTTTTGTTTCTTTTGAAACTTTTCTACTTCAATGTTTATTGGTAAGGATCTTACGCTTTAAGAAACTGTGCGGTCGATAGCCATCTATGCATTTGACATTGACCATTATATTTTCTATTTATAGCCACTATAAATAGAATCATCTGCTATATTCAATTGATTAACGTTGACTGGTAAAGATAATTTTGGTAATTAACTTCTTCTGGACATAAATAAAATGTATCTTATTTTAAAGAGATTCAGTGTGTTCTTAACTTTTACTAGAGATTTTTCACACTATGCGCAGTTTGTGCATCTTAATTGTTTTAATTTTAATTTTTATTATCATGTCATTCGTTTGTTTTTTTTGTTAAATTGTTAATGATTAATTGTATCGCCAAACTTTGACCATCTTGACAGCAACAATGGATTCTTGAATTACCCTGGTTTTTTTTTCATAAATCTTTCTATTAATTTTAGATACTATATTTGTATTCAAGTACATAAACACTTATATATGGTGTCATATTTTTAAAATATTATAAGATGAATCAAAATATTTATGAAGTAAAAAATATATTTGAAAAGTCTATTGCAAATCTTAATTTTCAATATTAAATTGTAAGGTTATGAGAAATTGTGACATGTAACTTTTGAGAGATTAGAATAATTATAATTTGGATAAATAGTTCTGGAAAAGATATGATTTTCTTTTGAGAAATTACTTATCCACAAATAAGTGTTTAAATTTTTGAATGAAATAAAAACTATGTGTAACTACAACTAATAAGTACTCCTTTTGTTCCATAATATTAGTAGGTTAGACTGTTTTTTGTTTCAAAATATAAGTTTTTTTTAGATTTTATTTACTTTTTATTTTTCTTGAATACTGTATATAACCAATTAAAATTTAGGAACTTTTTTATTATTGGTTAAATGATATTTAATGTATTCAAATGATACTTTTTGAAGAGTGATAATTCTCTTAATTTTTGTTATTTAACCAGAAACAACTTAGATTATAAAACAGAGGAAGTATATAAGTTGTCACGAATTGTACATATATATATATATTAAAAAACTTAACCTGTTTATACATATACAATGTTGAAGGTTTTGCAATTTATATGCGGTTATTCATTAAAATAAATATTAGAATACATACACAACATTATTTTAAAATTGTAGAATAGTAATGTATAGTTTCTTAAATCTTTGTGACATAAGTAATTCATGTATGTATATTTTATTACATTGTTGTGAAAATATAATTTTTAACACATGATACCAATATTTTCTTTTTGTAAAAGGCTTTCAATTAAAATGCGGAAAAGGAAATACAAGTATGAATTTTAGCTCATAAGTTTTTTAAGAGTTTTCGACAAGCTTAGAGTTACAGAACTCTAGATGAAGATCCACAAAAGAAACAGAAAAGTATAAACTAGTGGTTGTTGTAACCTCAGCCACAACGACCTTTTTTACCTCTTCCACGATGTTCGTCCATTTCATTTTTTGCGGTGTTTGTGTTGGTTTCATTGCCCTCCCGCCTCTAGTTATATTATAACTGGAAGACGCTTCAACCGCTTCAAAACCAGTTTATTTCCCATAAGTTATCGGGGTCTCCGATTCCCTATAGAATTGTTGTGGAATGTGGGTGGGTTGAGCCGTGTGAACAATTTGTTGCTCAT
This sequence comes from Brassica nigra, assembly GCA_016432835.1. Classification (NCBI taxonomy): domain Eukaryota; kingdom Viridiplantae; phylum Streptophyta; class Magnoliopsida; order Brassicales; family Brassicaceae; genus Brassica; species Brassica nigra. Next base: position 3,642,542 of record CM028247.1, on the reverse strand, counting down.
TTACAGAAGAGTCAAGGTCCTCTGAAATGATAGATTGTGATGGAATGACTTCCATAATAGGTGAATGAGAGGGAGCAACACTTGCTCCTGATGTAGGGATAGTGACATCAATCTCTGAGCTAGAGGTAGAACGTACCTCATGCGAATCGGTGAACGGACTGGCAATAGCCACCTCGGAATGTGTAGCAATCGAAGACTCTCTGGGAGTCTCATGTGCTTGGTGAGCAAATGGGGAGCATGATTCACATGACACCAATAATTACAGTTAAAAAAACGCTCGTTTAGATATAATTCATGTATGTTTACTTTATGCATGTAAAGAACTTTGAAAACTTTATATAGCAACAATCTCCGAATCGTTCAATGCAAGGACTGTAAGCAAACTCTCTATATCTACAAAAGGAAGATATTGATCAACTTAAATATACAACAGAACCTCTGATAAAGGCATCAACAGGCTGCAGCAAATTGGTTTACACGAACCACAATGTTCAATCTCATCTCAATCCCTTTTATAAATTGGGATGTTCTTGTTAATGCATAACTATTTTGCCTGCACATTATAGTAAAACCCAAGCAGTGTTATCAAAACCTTGCATCGTTGCTGACATGTTGATGATGCAGTTGGGTTTTAGTCTGATGATCTTTCCGACCTTGCTACTAAATCCTCTGCAATCTTCCAAGCACGTTTTAAATACTCCAATGATTTTAAAGGGTGGTTGTCTTCGGAGAGAGCAAATCTCAGGTCTGCAAACAAGTCACTTAAAACAGACGCGCTCCCTGAACCTCCTGAGTCACGAGATTCTGGGTGTTCATCATGTGCTTTTGGTTCCCCGGGTGACTCCATGAGATGCTTTATGCTACTACTAACTGTATTTCTCTCTCTTGCACGTACCTCTGCTTCCAAATTTGCAGCCATGGTAATGGCTCGATGTATACACGATGGAGGTATCTACAGTCAAATATAGATGTGGAGATCAGCTTCAATGAGCGGACTAAAATGCCTTCAATAATCATCTTAAACATCTCTATGTGACGATATGAACTTGCGTAAGCATCTATCTACATGTGAGGCGCGTAGAGACGGTTTACCTGGGCAAGCTGAGCAACCTTAAAACCAAAGCTCCTACTGCAAAGACCACGCACAAGTTTATATAGGTAGGTCACATCATCATGATCACAACCACCATTATTATCCTTCTGTGATGTCAGATACGAGACATGGTATGTACCAGTAGAAACCGGGTAACTGTTACTGATCTCAGCTATTTCAGGGTAATGCGTGACAAACAGAACCAAACATCTCTTTTCTACTAAGAGATGTTGCAATGTTGCATATGCAATAGCTACACCGTCATGTGTGCTAGTGCCTCTTCCAAGCTCGTCTATTATAACTAGCGAACGTGAAGAGCAGGTTCTGATTATGTGCGAGGCTTCACTTAACTCTTCTAGAAAAGTACTTCGGCCATGCTGGATACTGTCCGTAGCACCCATCCGAGTGAAAACACCATCAAGAACGTGCAGCTTGGCGAATGAAGCTGGTACAAAGGAGCCAACCTGGGAAAGGAAAGGGAATAACTAGAATCATTTAGCATTCAACAGATGTAAGAGATATTAAGCATAAGCATGTACTGTTAATATCCATGTTACCTGAGCCATTATGGAAATTAAAGCAACTTGGCGGATATAGCAGCTCTTTCCTCCCATGTTAGGTCCAGTGATAATCTGGCAATATTCCCTTTCTGCGTGCAAGCTTGTGTCATTTGGGACGAAGTTATCTTGTAATATAGTCTCCAAAACCTGGGAAATTTTTGAAAATTAAGTGAACACTATATTCCCAACTTAATTAAGTAATAGGAGGAGAAAAAAAATAACAAGTGAGAGCAGAAGCATACAGGATGCCGCCCAGACTGTATGCTTATCTCAACTGGGTCACAGTCATCCACAAACAAAGGACAAATATAGTTCTGCATTGGGGAAAAAGAAGACAAGTTAAGATTGAAAAGCAGTGACTACAAGAAAATTTTGTGGGGTTTGTTCCTTTGGCAAACCTTATTTCTAGATAGAGTTGCAAGGGAGTGCAAACAGTCCAGCGCAGCAAGAGCTTGAACAGCAGCCTGAAAATCAGTATAATATCTACCAAAACTTTTGAGAAAACTATCCCATGAAGCTCGGTTCACTATAGCAAGATGTTCTGTTGCTAGAGCTAGCTCGTCCAATCCACCTAATATTTCTGGGGGATGATACCGAATAGTCTTTTTGGTACTATTTACTTTCACCCAATTCATAGGAACTCTGGCATCAACGGGCACCTGAACCAGAGAAAGAACACATTAGCTTCAGATCAGAAACAAATGTCCAAAACTTTAAGAGATGATGTTTATACTTGCTACAAATGAAGATATTAGGTTCGATAGCTGCGAATGATGTCAAGTGGAAATGTGCACGAAATCAAATTAACACAAGCTTCCTTCTTAAAACTTTTTCTCTTGCAGATACATGAAGATGCTTTTGCAGTTTCAAAAAGAATAAAAAAAAGCTGCAATCTCGTGGTAAGAAAGCATCATCTCAAAAACTACGAGTTTTCTGGAGAGTACCTCTATTAAATGCGTGATCCCAGACACTTCAAGAAATTCCAAATTTCGATTAGAGAGCTTCTTTCGATATGAAACTATCAAGGAATCTAGCTTTTCCCTGACAGCTAGAACTGCTTGGCGAGCTTCAGCAAGCTGTGCATAGTAAATAACACAATTTAGTTATGAAACACAAAACCATCACTGAAAAAATAGATTAATGAAATCAAATAAATGTTAAGGAGCTATATGCTGCAGAACATAAAATAAAGAGAGAAGCGATTAATGGTATACAAACCTCGGGAAATTGGTTGCTGGAAGTGATTAGTATGTCGACCAAGTCTCCTCGAGCAGCCCCTTCCTTATTCAGGGCAGAGAGAAGTTTCGCGGCATTGTCAACCACAGCAGGAGACGAAACAACTGATATCAATTTTCTCAAAAGAGAAGACCGCACAGTTTCGGATGGCAAACTCCTCGTTTCACAATCTTGGTTTATGCCAAGGCGTTAAAGTTGCTTCCCCGCAAGTAAAATAGCTTCAACAACTGCAATGAACTTTTCACCCAGAAAGTTAAGAACTCTCAGGCCTTTGGTGAGGAAGAGTGGTAAACAAAGAACTAAACAAGATAATCTAACAACAAACAAATGCTTTGGCCCATTGACATTTATAGCTCTACATATGACTATCAAAAAAAGAATATCATTGTGAGGAAAGAGGATATGATCCTGAACCATTTCTGTCAGATGATAATACTATGCAGCAGTATTTTTTGTTCGACTAGATATCACAAAGATACCAATACTCTTTATTGTTAGCCAACTTACTTCAGAAAGAGTTTTATGATTAGTCAACATAAATGGTGCGCTTTATACTTCCTCAGCAGAAAAAATTGTGACAGTATTGCACTATGTGTCGGGAACATATATAAGAGGGTAAAGGACAAGCCAAGTTTCACCTCTGTGGCTTTAGCAGTTCGATGAAAAATTCTTGTTATTCCACGTTGAATATCAGGTGATCTAGACAAAGCTGTCAATACTGAGGAGAGCACAGGATAAAACTCAGGTTGTACCATTTTTCTCTTAGAACTTTCTTCATCTAAATCATCGCTGACCTGGGAAGAACTAGAAGATCCCATGCATGCAACAATCTCAGAAACAGCATCAAGGCGAGCAGATATCAAATTTCTGTCGCAAAGAGGATGAGTCACCTGTGGAGTGAAAGTGTTCACAAATCATGATCAGCGAAAAGTCCATCAAGGCTCTGTTTCTGAAAAGTAAGTAAAAAAAAAATCTATGTCCCTTCAAAAACTGAAAGATGGCGGTAAAATCTTATTACTTTATTATAATAACAATGTGGTTTATCCTTACAAAAAGCCCTTTTGTGCCAAAGCTAAGAAGAAAAGAAAATGAGTCTTACCCAGTGTCTAAGAAGCCTGGAACCATATACCGTAAGAGTCTGATTCATATTATGGAATAAGGAGCCAGACTGGGATCCATCTAAATTGTTTCTTACAACCTGAAAAAGAGACGAACTGGTTTTAAGAGAATCTCTGTTATACTTAAAAAAAGACTGGAGTCTTAATATTTACTGAATATCACAAACAAAGCTGAAGGTACCTCCAATTGTTGCAATGTATTGGCTGAGAGAGTCATCTCTGTGGTGCTTGACAAAGAGCGAAATGAAGCTCCCTCGAAAAGGATCCTTTCAAATCCAAACTGTTTGAGATGGCGTAGTGTCAGGGCAAGGGCTTGAACAGTCAGATGTGGCATGTTCATAATTGTCTGCACCATCAACAAAAGCAACAAATTAGCAGGACTGCAGCAAGCAACTAACTTTACTGGAAAAAAAAACTCTTGAAACATTTAGCGTTAACAAAGCATCTTCAACATAATTTGAAGTGCAAGTTTTTCGGAATTCAAATGTCATACACGAACTGTCAAGCCAGATATTTTCTCTTCAGCAACCTCCACCTTATTTTCTTTATCATCTGCTAGGTTTCTTGCAGTGAGATCTTCATATACTGAAACAATCTCATCTACTGCACTACCATTGCGGAAACGATCCAGTGAGGCACGTTCAACTCGAACGTTTGAAGTAGGTCCAGCATGTGCCAATAGAAACTGCCATACAAAGTTACCAATCGAACCTTCATCAGTATACGTATGCATATCGACCCCATACTAAACCAATCCATAGAATATATTTTTATACAGACTAAGATTCTTGTCAAACAGTTCATCAAAAAGCATAGCAATTGTGATTCATACAGAGATTAATGCATACCTTCTCAGTTTGCTGCGAAAGAGGCTGGCCAAGCAACAACTCAGCTGGAGATAAGCTCAAAACCACAGCCTCTAACCCACTCCTCATGAAATTATCATTAAACTCTCCATGAACAACTTCACCAGTCGAAATCTCAACTCCAACAACACCAACTCTAACATCAAAACTCTCCGTCTGAACACTCTCATCCACTACACAAACCAAGAAATTACTCTGACCACCACCAAAACCTTCTTCACCACCGCCACTTATATCCTCAGCCGCCTCAAGCGTGGCTTTAGTGTACAAACCCGATAGCCCACGGAAAAACGGACCGCTCCGGTTCGCACCGTGGGACTTAATCGCTGCAGTCTCGGTCTGCTTCACCACACCGATCTTGTACCCTGCGTTCACCAGCCTCCTGACGTGGACGTTGAGTCGAAACGTCGGCACGCTCGCCGTCATGAAACTGTGATCCACGTGAGAGTAGATGCCTAGGACACGTGCCGCGATCTCCGCGTCCTCTCCGAAGAATCTGTACCTGTAACCGACTTCCACCATCAGAATCACGTCCGGGTGCTTCCCCTTCAGCTCTACCACCTGCTGTTCCAAAGGTGTGTACTTCTTCGTTAGGGGGACAGATTCTTCCTCCGGGGGAGGTTCGAGAAACCTCTGGAGGAACCTTCGGTGTAGATTGGGATCGGGTGTGGTGGGGTTTTGAGTGTGGGGAGAGAGTTTGGGCTTCTTTGGTGACGACGCGGCGGCGAGATGGTCGGAGAGAAGTTTTCGCTTGGATGGAGAGAAGGAGACGGTGGCGGAAATCTTCCGCGGCGGTGTTGATGATTCGGTTTCCTGATTCGACGGCGGAGGTGAGGGTTTGGGTTTGGGAGCGAAGAATCGAGAAATCACCTGCTGTTTCTGCTTGCCCATGATCACTTCTTCGTTTGTAGCAGTAAGAGAAATGGAAGGTCGTGGCTATCTCTGGCGATTCGTTGGTTGCTCAATTTTCGCGCGCTTTCTAAGGTTGCTGCTTGATAGTCTGCAGAAGTGTTAACAGAGTGGTGAAGGCAAGCGGTTTGAGGAGGTTCTTATGGGCCTGATATTTAAATGGGCCTTTACTAATTCTGTAATAGGCCATCGATGGGTTTTGATTTGATACGGTGTCGTATTGGTTTCGAGCATAGAAGGCGACTCTAGAAGTTGTTGTAGTGGATACGGTGTCGTATTAACCTCTCCGTCGTCGATATTACTCCGTCGCCGCCGAGATCAATACAGATCGATACCCAGAGAGAGAGATGGCTATGTCTCAGGTGGTGAACACGTACCCTCTCTCGAACTACAGCTTCGGAACTAAAGAACCGAAGCTGGAAAAGGACACCTCCGTCGCTGACCGACTCGCTCGCATGAAAGTCAAGTACGATTCCGTCTCTTTCCTCTTCGTTTTCTGTCTTCTTTTATGTAGCTACTGCTGAATTTAGAAGAACCCTAGAAGAAAGCTCCGGCCTTTACATGCTTAGATTCATGATCTTGCTGTTCTCGTTAACGTTCTTGCTGATGCTGATGACTATCGTTAAGAAAGATCTAAAAACAAGACATTGTTACTGTACAACGTGTTGTAGAGCACTTTTGTTTTGTAATTCCATCGAAAGTCTCGTACTTTTTTAGTCTTGAGTTCAATAGTTTTAACTCAAGGCATTGTTGGATTCTGATGACTGAAGTGTATCTCTTTCTTGTTTTATTGATGGTGTGTGATGCAGCTATATGAAAGAGGGCATGAGGACTAGCGTTGATGCGATTCTGCTGGTAATGTGTTTTTATTTCTTCCTTTTTCGAGCTGTGAGTGAGATTATGTTTTTGCAGTTTTCGGTCGACTAGACTGGTCGTAATACCTTTTGCTGATCAACCATTCAGGTACAAGAACACAACCATCCTCATAAACTTCTCCTGCAAATTGGTAACACATTCTGCAAACTTCCAGGTGGACGCCTGAAGCCTGGAGAAAATGGTATGCAGCAACCATCTGTTATTAGTACTTTCTATACTGCTGTGATTTTCTCTTTTTTTTTGCTTCATTTTTGGGTGTACTATGTTCTTGTAGAAGTCGAAGGCCTGAAAAGAAAGTTGACCAGTAAGCTTGGTGGCAATTCGGCTGGTATTGTACCTGACTGGAAGGTACTATTCTGGTTTCCTCTCTATTCCTTGAACTGATAGTGACCAGATCCTTAGGTATAGATAGGTGCCTTAAAGGAACTAGTGCGGTGTGGCGTGTCCATACTCTTAATGCAATCGAGAAGCAGTTTAAAATAGGAACTTTTAGTTCGTCGATGATTTTTTCCCTTTAACAGGTAGGAGAGTGTGTTGCGACATGGTGGCGTCCAAACTTTGAAACCATGATGTACCCGTATTGCCCTCCTCACATCACGAAACCAAAGGTAATTTTTTTAAAAAAACGCATAAAGTAGCTTCACAACATTCCTGTTTTACTCTTCTCCTGAGTAGCTTTTTGTGTTTACATTGAAATTTTTTGGGGATGGCAGGAATGCAAGAGACTCTACATTGTTCACTTATCTGAGAAAGAGTACTTTGCAGTGCCCAAAAACTTGAAACTCTTGGCTGTCCCTTTGTTTGAACTCTATGACAATGTTCAGGTTTTTGTTTTTATTTTATATATCTCCAGATACTATCAACCTTTAGAAATGGATCTTATCCCCAATTGCTAACCGTGTTATTCTTTTCCTGTGACAGAGATATGGACCGGTTATATCAACCATTCCTCAACAGCTATCCAGATTCCATTTCAATATGATTAGTTCGTGATTCTGCTTGGTGTTCAAGAAACCTGTGAGATGGTAAGGTTGATTAGGCACGGTAGAGAGCTGTAGCTACCGGTTTTAGAGATCCGAGTTCTGGATGATGCGTGTGCGTTTGTTGCATTAGACTTGTTGGGAATATAAAGAACCGTTTCATTCAAGGTTCAGGACAAAAAGTTCTTTCATTATTTGACTAATGGATGTCTCGTCTAGCCGTGGAACATGTGTTTGACTTTGTTAAAATACTATTATTACTTTAGTGGTATGAATATATGAAACACAACTAGGACATGTTAAAACTACATTGTTGGATCATTACGCTTAGCTATAGGTTCCAGTCAATATGTACAAATATCTGAAAAGGATAACATATAATGTTTGTATTACCATATACTACAAGGTCAAATGGAATGAACCATGAGAAGTTTTGTTAATCAGCAATTTTATGGGACTATTCCTATTAAAGATGGATCATTAAACATTCTCGGATGACTCGTCATAAGTCATAACATTAGATGTGGTCACTGGTCATGACAAGTGTACAAAGTTCATCCTTCATCACAGGCATTTTCCACAGGCCAATAGAGCCAACAAGTAAAAAACAAAGATCATTTGAAAATTAGCAATAGCTCATTAAGATGGGGACATAAGTAATTAACATTGCAAAAGTTAACAAATATTCCTTGGATAAACCATATAACTGGTCCACTTGTCGGTGTAAATGTAATACCTTTTGTTCTATTGTCAAGAAAGACAAAACCGTGAGAGGAAAAACTATTCAATAACTTCTGACAGCAAATAGGAGCGCAGTGTTGACTTCACTGCAAATTACATATAAAATGTTTCTAGCCAACTGAAAATTCTAACAGATATAGCTAGCAGATAAACTTAACTACTAATTTCAAGTTCTTGGTCTCACAAATTACAATCTGTCTTCTTGTTATTGATGTTTTACTATAAAAAAAAAAAACACTTTCTTTAACAGATTGAATGATTATCTATAATCATTGTCTCATCATTCACAATCATTGAAATGAACCAGACATATTATTCCATCTACTGAGTTAATCCAAATGAAAAAAAGTCGGTCATAGTTTCTTGAGTTCGTGCCAACATTTTAAAGAATTTTTTTTTTTTGGATATGCATGAAGGAATCACATATCAAAAATACGATTGAACTTACACTATATATTAAAAAAAACTATACACTATATGCATCAATAATTTAATTTTGTCCCAGCAGACTTTTGCTACACCTAACCCATCCTTACATAACCACAATGACTTTTCTACACAATGCTTATACCAATGCATACATAAATATCCTAAAATTTCATGTGGGTCTACTCATACCGTTTAGTATACGAGCCATTTGTCTTCTTATTCTAAGCAGACCCATTTGGTCCTTTCTTAACATTAAGTATGCTAACTCTATCTGTCGACCTTTGGTGATATATATGTTATTTCAATCACAATAGTAATACAGTCTTCTATCATAAAACAGGATTGTGAAATGGCTATGACGAAATCTGGAGAGAGACCAAAGCAGAGACAGAGGAAAGGGTTCTGGTCACCTGAAGAAGACGAGAAGCTAAGGAGCTTCATCCTCTCTCGTGGTCATTCTTGCTGGACCTCTGTTCCCATCGAAGCTGGTCTCTCTCTCTCTCTCTCTCTATTGTTTTAGCCAATTTTTGATTATTTTTTTGTTGGGGGTTTAATTTGAAAAGGGTTACAAAGGAATGGGAAGAGCTGCAGATTGAGATGGATTAATTATCTAAGACCAGGGTTAAAGAGGGATGTGATTAATGCAGAAGAAGAAGAGATTATAATGACTTTTCACTCTTCCTTGGGTAACAAGTAAGCATTACTCTGACCTAAAAACCCAACCCTCTTATTTCAGCAGATGCTAAAGAGTAAAGAGAGCTGTTTTTTTGGTGTGGTTAGGTGGTCACGGATTGCTAAGTATTTACCGGGAAGAACAGACAATGAGATAAAGAACTATTGGCACTCTCATCTGAAAAAGAGATGGCTCAAGTCTCGGAGGCCTCAACATGCAACATCTATTTCCACTTCTTCTGAATCACTCGTTACTTGTGGGAAAAGTAATCCCCAGACCTTGATCTCGAATCACGTCATCTCCTTCCAGACCCTTACAGAGAAGTCTCCATCACAAGAAAGCAATGACAACAACAGCTATCCATGCTCTTCTGGTCCTTTGATTCCAAGGCTTTTCTTCTCCGAGTGGTTTTCTTCCTCAGATCCCCACTTTGATCATTCCTCTGATTTGACGGACTCCAACCAGAACCAAACTCAAACTATTCAAGAATACGTCTCAGATTACCAAGAAACATGTGATGTTCTTCACAACGAAATGAATAGCAACTGGACTCTTAACGATGTCGTGTTTGGCTCCAAGTGGCAGCAGCAGTAGCATAAGATTGATAGAGACGACTCAGATTGCAGTTCTTCTGATTATTTCTTTTCTTAATCAACAACCATGTAAATCAAGTCTCAAACAATGTAAATCAAATTATTAAGGATATAAAGATTGAAGGTAAGATGTATAAAAGAGTTGTTTTCTTCTTTTAAATTTGAGATTTAAGTATAGTGAATAAAACTCTTAGTATCTAAGATTGCATAGGTTCGATAGTTGCTGGAAGAGGTCCACTCTCATTAATTTAACATAGTTTGTGTCTCACCCTAGTGGACGTACGAGTTTAAGGCTAAAACATCTTAGTCATTAAAAAAAAAAAAATCCTAAAAGAATAATTCCATTGATGCTTTGACACCTCTATCGTTATCTCCCTCTCCATTACAACATAACTAGAGCTAATTAAAGTGACTTAACCATAGCTATCATTATCTGTTAAATGACAATATGAAAATATTAACAAGAACTGTTGCCAGATTCAACAATAGTTACTGAAGATTTTACACACCAGAAGTAGCAAACTCATAGTCAGCGAAACCACAAACACAGTGTTTTCACTACGAATACATCATATAAGAATGATCTTTTGATAGCACAAGTAGCATCAAAGATATGCGAGGAACTGCGGAAATGAAGAAACCGTTCTCATATAGCAGAATAGCTGTAGCTATCAGCATCGTCAATGGAGGAAGGAGACTTAGCAGAAGCAGTGAGCACCACTAAAGCACCAAAGAGAATGGTGACAATGGCTGTGAAGTTCACAAGAAACGCTTCTGGCCCGTACTTGTCAAGCTTAGCACCACTCTCCAGGAAAGTCAGCTTCTCCAGAAACCCTAACGCTGCGTTCCCAACCGCAAGTATATAAACAAACAGACCTAGTATTGCGTGCCACGGAAGCAAACCGCTTCTAAGGTTCGATGAGCCTCCTGGGAAGAAGAACACTACGAAGCTGTACACCCACTGCAAAGTTAAACAACAATTTTTGGTTTATCTTTCTCTGATCAGGAACAATGACACTTTAATCAAAAAGGCCATGGGGTTTTTACCTGGAAGGCATAAAGAGAAATGACACCAATACCAATCCAAGAATGGAGGCTGTAGAGGTTAGGGATTCCACTTTCGTTGTGGTTCTTGAAGGCTGCACAGATTCCCCAGATCCCAAGAGCCAGAGCAATGGCATGGAGAATAAGGTGGATCAGCTTCTTCACTGGTTTCTCCAACGGAAGCGATTTGTAACTTATAATTGCTGCATTTTTACAATTTCAAACACAGATGTTTATAGTGAGTAATACAAGCTTTTCTCGTTGTTACAAAGATGATGTTAGTGTTTACCTTCTCCTCCCAAGATAACAAATCCAATGAGCATCAGAACAGGATGCAGCTGAACCAGATAAAGTAAGTATCAGAACACAAACACAGATTATGAATAAGGTCATGCAACAATTTGAAATGGCTAAAAAGTAATAATACAATTGAACAGAAGTCATGTTTTGCTTCAATGGCTACTCAGGTAAACATCATGTTTATTTTGGATGTTTATAATCTTTTCCTCTCAACAACAAAAAATAAATGGAAACTTTAAAAACAAGATTGAAAAGTGAAAAGATATTTTACATTATCTTTATACCATCAATCAAACGCCACTGACTGATCAGTAAAGACCAAACATCATTTTAGTACACACACTGTAAACTCATGGAGCGAGCCTAAGGCACATCCGTAGCAAAACTATTATCCAAGTACATGGGACACACCAGATAAATCAAAGTTATCTGACAAACTATCAAAACCCCACACTTTACAAATCGAACAGAAATCAAGAATTAAAACAGAAATAGACTTCTCCATCACAGAAACCACTCACTCACAAACAGACAAACAGTACGGATAAAGGTTTGAACTTTGCAGATTAAAAAAAAAAAACACAAGATCACGAAACAAAAACTCATAATTGAAATCAATTCGATTTGTAAAAACTACACACAACAATCAGATCACTGGTCAAGAAAGTCAGAAAGTCAACGCAGACACAAGGAGAGCTTAAAGTAAATCGAAAAGAGAGCAAAAAAAAAAGAAGCATACATTAAAGATGAGATTCTTGTTTTCAGCTTCCCAAGCCAATCCACCTCTGTAACTGATATTCCAAACCAGCACCATAATCGCAGCGATTACAGCGAGCGCGTGGGCGGCAAACGTCACCGGCATCGCGTTAATCCCGACAGCCATAACTGAACAGTGTTTCTATTTCTATCTTGTCTTTTTCTCTCCTCTTCTACTACTTTTGTGTCAGATTAATCTCGATGATAAGGGTACCAAAAAAGCTTAAGAAGACCCAGATAAACCAACCACGTGGTCGTCGCGATCCCTTTCGATTTGGATATTCAGACGTGTAATTTCATGGGCAGTTAATTGGATAAACTAATCAAAGATTCAAAGGTCCCCACGTGGATGTCGTGGTAGCTGCATCTAACCCCGCGCTTTCGTGTCTGTTCTTCTACCACACCAAACCTAGAGCATACTGGATCTTGTTTCAGGCCCAACTCCACATTTCGCAATGGGCTTAGCCCGAACCGGTTGTGTGAAACCAACCAAGTGATTAACAGGCTCTGTTAGGTCTATTAACGTAACTTCTTCAAGAAGTTACATCGAGAACGCTTCGGTAATGATTACGTCCAAGAGAGCCACGTACAGAATCAAGACACAGCTCCGTGGCGATATATGACACGTGTCAGTCTCTAGCAAAAATACAGAGGACACATGCGCCGTCCTCCTATCTCTCTGTGTATAAAGCTTTCAAGAAACTAACGCAAGAGTTTCATAGAAATCATTTTGATTCCAGAGAGAGGGTTTGATAATGGATTCGCAAGCGCAGTTGCAACGTACTCAGGGTCATCATCATCAGGCAGAGGAACCAATCAAGATTCACCATCCAGGTATACACCAAACCGAGTTCTAATTTTTCAGAACCAACATAGGCTAATGAATGTGTTTCTGTGTGTTTTTGGATGCAGAGGAAGAAGGGCATCATGAGAAAGGACCATCGAAAGTTCTGAAGAAAGTGAAGGAAAAAGCAAAGAAGATAAAGAATGTTCTTACTAAACATGGACATGGACACGGTCATGAGCAAGATCGTGGACAACAACACCACATCCCCGACGATCACGATCTAGACGAGGAAGATACTGAAGATTACGACGTAGGCCAACAAATCCACGGTGGTGCACCAGGTCTGTCCATCCGCTATCTCACTTCACGTTAATCTGTACTAGTTAACGTTTTGATTTTTACACGGTTTATTGAGCGTGTCTCGTGTCTGCAGCACGAGGAAAAGCTCATCACATTCATGATCCCATGAAGGGGGAGATAGTTCCTCCAGGCACGAAGGCTTTTCCGGTCGTGTCCTCTTCCCACACCAAAGTCTCTGAGCCAAACAGAGGAGTGGAACCAGTACGTGCCCCCAATACCTCTCAAGCTCTACCTCATCCGGTAAGACCCTTCGGTGTGTCCGAGAAAGAAGAAAAACGAGGATTATCTACAATGACGCCGCAGAACACGCCCGTGTCTTTGCTCTCTGCGACGGAAGATGTGACGAGAACGTTTGTTCCTGGTGAACACCGTAGGGTCAACGTCGAGAGACACATAGGATTGGAGGAAGACCCGTCTGCTCCAGGTAAAGGGATGTTGAACTATCAGTCCAAAGTCACTGATCACACCGGAAAAGGTAATAGCTTGTCACTTACGTTTTAGGGTTGGTTTCAGCTCTTTGATCCATGTTGTTTCTGTATCTCAGCCGGTGGAGAAGTTGGAGCAGCACAGACTATCGCAGCTCTTGCGAGGCTGAAAGGAACAGGTGATGATGATCAACTAGGTCACGGAAGAGATCTGCCGGAGAGAAGACACGGGTTCGAGAGAGAACTTCCGGCCAGGAGACATGACTTGGATGTGAAGTCAGGAGCTGATTTGGGCAAAGATTTTCGGACAAGAACTCAAGATAAACAGAACCCTGAACGTTTTGAACAACAGAGGGGAGATGAAACGAATCAGCCGGATCAGAGCAGCTACACCGATAAGATCGCATCAGTGACTGCCATCGTGGCGGATAAAGCTGCTGTGGCCAAGAACGCCGTCGCTTCGAAGCTTGGATACTCCGAGGAAGGTGGAAATGTCAGCCACGTAGGAGCTGAAACTCCGAGCTCCGGGGAAGGATACGGGGACAAGGTTGCATCGGTGGTGACTCCAGTTTACGAGAAGGTCAAGGAGACGGGAGCTAACGTGATGACGAAGTTACCCTTCTCCGGGGCGGAGACACAGCAAGGACAGGACAAGGGGGTGTCTGCCAAGGAATATGTAGCAGAGAAACTGACTCCGGGGGAGGAAGACAAGGCTTTGTCGGAAGTGGTGGCCGAGAAGCTTCATCTCGGAGGAGAAACGACGGCGGCTCCTAAGAAGGGGACGGTGACGCAATCCAAGGAGGTGGAGGAGAGGCTAGGAGGATTCCCGGATCCGAAATCGGAAGGAGCGATTAAACACGGCGAGAGGTTTGCGGAGGAAGGAGGAGGAGGGATGGTGGATAAGCTGAAAGGAGCTGTTACTTCATGGATCTCCGGGACGACGGAGGAAGTGACGCAAAAGTCTACCGAGTCTGTTCAAGACTCTTCACAGTCAGTAGGCGCCACAATTGGTAACGCCGTTTTTTTTTAAAAAAGTGTCTTATTTGTTGAAAATCGCGTTTCTTGATTTTAGCGTTTGTGTAACGATGGGTAGGGAATATGGGATTTTCCGGTTCGGGAGCAGAGGGAGCGGGTCAACGCAGCGGTGAGAAGCGTGGCTCTGTGCCTGTGCAGAAGAAGTTCCAAGAAAATTGAGTTTTCAAAATGGTTGTTCATGCTTTTTGTTAAAATGTGTTTTTTCCAGTTTGATCCATGGTTCGTTTTGCTGTGTGGGTAAAAATATGGTATAAGTTGGGTTAATAATGCAAAACTACTTGGATAACTTACCTTTGGATTAAAATGAAAGTCGAGTTACAGTTCAGACTGAAGTTGGAGACCAAAAATCGCGTCGACAGCAGGGTTCGAACCTGCGCGGGCGAAGCCCAACAGATTTCAAGTCTGTCTCCTTAACCACTCGGACATATCGACATGTTGTCAGAAAGTGGTTACAGAGCTTAATCACTCTTAATTTCAGAATTGGGCAACAAGCTAGAGCTGCTATGAGGCGTTAACACAAACAAGCTACATGGTTTCAACTTTTTCTGGTCACATTTTCATAATAACATGTTTTATAGTTACATAATACATGTGTTTTGACTTTTTCATAAATAAGTGTTTAGAAAGGAAAGTGAAGTGAAAAATGAAAGGAGACAACGATGAAGAATCAAGATCTTAACCAAATTTATGTAATATGTTTTGATTTTGTTTTTAATATCAGAAAAATACGAAAGATGATATATAAACGCTTGATGAATACAACGAAAATGTCTAGAGAGCTCGGCTTTTGACGATGTCAAAGCTCATCTCGCTAGGATCAGTGGCTTGTAACTCAACCTGAATGCCATCCAATGATCTCTTGAACCTATCCTTTGAGCTCGCATACACCATCTTCATCCTCACTCTAGATGAATCTGGTGACCTACGATCATCCAACAAGCCCAAACACATTAGCACACCTTTCTTTTTTAGCCAAGACACATAAGCACACTTATTGAAACAAAATCCAAGTATCATATGTCCGAAAAGTATAAGAAGTATTGACATGTATTTACACAGCTTGTTTAGTCTGGCTAAGTCTTAACTTAATCTAAGAACATCCACAATGAGAGTTCTTCAAAAGGTTTCTAGTCCAATATAAAAAATAAAAAAGTGAAAAATGTAGAAATATGATAAAGAGTATATGTATATCTTATGACAACTCAAAATAACTTTTTTGAGAAACATCTCCACATGTCACCATGTTAATTGAGTTAACTTTTTTTTGTTAAAATTCTAAACTAAATTTGAATGAAATGTTAATTTTGTATTTGGTTAGATATTCTTGAGAGTATGTAACCATTGATGATGCTTTAAGTATTTCTGCATTTCTGATTTGTTTGTATATTAGTGGATATGAGGCTACATATTGCACATTTCTAAGCGTTTTAACCTTATGACACATGTATTGTAAAATTGAAATAAATAAAAGGAAGGTTAATATGACGTACCAGGCGATGAAGAAGATTTTGCTCTTCTGGCAGTTTTCATGGGTGGTGAAATCTAAATCGAAAACCGCATAGCGGCACTCGTCGGCAGGGAGCGAATTGGTGAAATCGTCGTAAGTCTCCTGCGGGTTTCCTAACTTTTCAACCACCACTTGCTGCCCATCTATCCTGAATATTATGAACCGATAGGTTCTTTTCTTTAGCTCCAAAAACTTAAGCTTGCAGTTGTCCTCCACTGCCATCCCCGACGCCGCGTTCGCCTTCTCGTTCAATCATATCATCCATTATATCATTGCATTCAATCATGCCATCCATTATATTATTGTATGCTATGTTAGCAAGGTTTATGGTTCTATCCTAATATCTATATGTGGAAGCTTATGTGATATATGTGCTACATTAGTTCTAATCTTAGTTTTTGGAATTGAGTTATCACGCTAATATTGTTATTTTATGAATTAAAACGTGATAAACTGTACAAAGAATGAGAAACACGTCAATCTATAGCATGGCTACATTGAGACATCGAGATCTAACATGATTAGACAATACTAGCATGATATGCACCCAAAATCTTTTCTTTTCTAAAACTCTACGTTAGGCATCTATATTTAATATTTTCATAATTAATCAGATGTTCTATCAAAACTCAGGCTGATTAAAGAAAAATACAAATCCTTAGCTTGGAATACAACTAAATCACCTTGATTGCCTTCACAGGCCATTGTTTAGAAACAACAAGCCTATACAATTATTGCAAACAGAGAAGAAAGAGAACAAACCATTGTTTTTGTTCAGTTTCTATGGTAAGACTCGCGGAACAGAGATTTCTTTTTCTTGTGTGAATATTGATTGTCTTCTGGAAAAGAGGGAAAAAAGAGGAATGAAAATTTGCAGAATAATGCTTAATTGGTTTGTGAAGAGAGGATCGAGACAAACTCGGACAAACAAAGGCTGTTATTTATTAACTCTAATATTGGTTTTAATCTGTTATTTTCTCAAACCTTAAAATTCGCATAACCATCCCTCTTTTAAGGCACTTTCCGTTCTATTTATAGCAGCTATTTGTCTACGCTATCCATACATTCATGATATGTTATTGTTCACGTTTAATCGATAGGTTGCATCTATTTGCTCATTTCCATCTTTTTAATAAAGCTTTACAATATCAAAGTTCTTAAAAATAAACTTTTATGCATGTAGAGAATCAAATGCCTATGAACGGACTATATATCATACACTAAAACACATAAAGACTACAAATAATGGTCAAAATAGCGGTTAGAGTACTTAAATTTTTAATGAAAGATATGATATATATTATATATATATACTTTGTAATTTTCAAAAGTTTGGCATCAATCTTTTGCTTGCTATGCAGTGACAGTACCAATATCCACTGATCTAACCAGTCATCCTTATTTTCAAAGTAAAATCCACTAGCTATTTCTTACAAATCAATATAACTCTTCACAGTAATTGAATGTATATTAAAGAATCAATGGACCATAGACCTTAAATTTTTTTTAGAAAAAAGAGAGAATAATATCCTACATTTTAAGTTGTAAAAAAACTTTGAATAATATATAAGAGATTTGTATTTGGTTGAGAATTCATAAAACTTAGCAGTTACTGAATGAAACTTGAAACATTTTTTGGCTCCGAAGTTATTGACCAGGCTCATGAAATTTTGATTTATTCCCTAATCAATTCACATTCTAAACTCGAATTACCTTCGAGGATTACATTGCGAGTTTTTTCAGTGGTAATTTTGCATTTTTGGTTGGTACGGGGTAGATGTAGAAAATCGGAAAGCTGGAAGGTTATCTTTGTAATATTCTCAGAACTTTTAAGGTAAAATAAGTCGAAACTCCCCAAACGACGTCGTCGTATCCTCGTGTTCATCGGATGAATTAGGGGAAAAGATATTCATGAGATATTTGTTGCATTGACGCTATGTTGTTACCACCACCATCATCACTGGAGCAATGGCTTCCCTTAGCAGCCAAATCTTCCTTATTCTGATCATTACCTCTTCTTCTCCTTTCTGCTCCGGCGGAAGGTGCGTTTCGAGATCCCTTCGTTTACCATATCTTATCACCCGAGCTGCGATCATTGATTTCTTCTATAGAGGCGGATGCATGATAACTTTGAATTCGTTCGTCTTCTAATTCTGGGCGATTAGCGTTACTTGAATCTCTTGATGATTGCATGTCATACTCTGAACCTGATTCATTGAGATGTTAACAATTCTGCAATAATGAGCTTGCGAGAGTGTTAATTACATTTATCCTCCTATGTGCAGTCGAAAGGAACTCCGAGATAAAGAAAACAAGGGTGAGACTTACACACAGTCGAGTTATGTTGTTGGATCATCTAAGTCTGTGGATCCAAGACGTGTTCTTCAACTTTCATGGCAGCCAAGGTCAGGTACCGTTTGATTTGATATATATATGCTTTCTTCAATCATATTTGGTATGCACTACAGGGTCTTCCTTTACCGTGGATTCTTGTCGGAGGAAGAGTGTGATCATCTGGTACATTCCTCTTCCTTTCCGGTTTTAGTTATATTGTTCTTTGATTAATGGTTGTTGCTTTTCTCTAGGCAAAGGAAACTTCAGCGGTTAAATCAGGGGATGGTGATGGGAAGACGCAGCTTGCAAGTTCTGAGCACGTCTTAGATGTGCCGGTAAGTTCTTTGTTTTTCTTTAAGTTTACAGGTACTCAAGCTTGACAAGAATCTTTTCTCATGTTCTTGAAACACACTGTGGTAAAGATGATTAAATGTTCTTCGAGTAGACTATGCTTTGTAGTTTTTCCGTGTCACAATAGTCATTACCTCTCTCATACATCCTTATACAGCTAAGGAGATATTATGAATGGCCATAACAATGTTATGTTCCAATCTTTCTTTTTTTGGGTATAAACTAGGACCCAATAGTTGCTGGGATTGAAGAAAGAATTTCTGCGTGGACTTTCCTCCCAAGAGGTACTTAGTTTACCTTTACTTATCTTAATTTTTTCAGTCTATGGACATTCTTTGATTGCTCTCGGAAGGGGCTATGTTCTTGAGTTATGTTTGTAATCGGTTTCTTCTTGGCTAAACTGCTGGCTTGTGTTTCTCTTTTGATGCACATCTTTCAGAAAACAGCGGTCCCATCAAGGTAAGAAATTACAGTTTGGAGAAGTCAGGCAACAAGTTGGATTATTTTGGAGAAGAATCTAGCTCTGTAGCGCATGAATCTCTGTTGGCAACCGTCATTCTCTACGTCTCAAACACAACTCAAGGCGGAGAGCTTCTCTTTCCAGACTCAGAGGTCAGTAAATAAAAAATAATATGAGAAGCAAAAAGAATATTGAATTCATGTTTTCTATCCCTTTCCTTCAGGTGAAACTCAAAAGGAGTTGGTCAGACTGCTCAGAACCCGGTAACATCTTAAGACCAGTCAAAGGAAACGCAATCCTGTTCTTCACCAGACACTTGAATGCGACTTTGGACCAGACAAGCACTCATATTAGATGCCCTGTGCTGAAAGGGGAACTTTTGGTGGCGACGAAGATGATATACGCAAAGAAACAAGCAAGAAAGGATGAGGAGGAGGAGAGTGGTGAATGCAGTGATGAAGATGAGAGCTGTGGACGATGGGCTGAGCTTGGGGAGTGCGAGAAAAACCCTGTCTATATGATTGGCTCTCCTGATTACTATGGTACCTGCAGAAAAAGCTGTAACGCTTGTTGATTCTTTAAAAGCATTCTCATCATGTTGGAAAAATAATGGTGGCATTATTGAAACATTTTCAATATTACAGCTAGTTTTTCTGGGATTTTGTATAGTTCACATTTGAATATTTGACTATCCAAATTTATATATTTTTTCTAACATATCACACATGTTTTCTAAATACATTGAGAAACATTTTTAACACCGATTTAATAATATTGTATACTCTATAAATAATAATTCTATTTGTTTTATGAGAGTTTATGCCACCGTTTTACTTATACAACTTTGAACTATCTTCTGTAAATCAAACGATTTTACTTATAACACGCTGAATATTATGTATTAGTTTCTTGATTATTCACCTAAGTTTTAATAAAATATTTTTCTGATGTCCGGGTGTGAAAGTATTTTATCACACTTCAATATTTTTTAGGAAAATCAATAGTGCATGAATCATAAGACCCAAAAGATGAAAACAAATGTGCATGAATCATGTATCTTAACGAATATCCTTCAAAGACTAGTCTTTTTAAAAAAAAAAACATTCAAAGCTTAAAAGTCATATCTTATATGTTAAGAAAAATAAAATTTGGATCAGTTAAAAGAAAGAAAAGACAATTGTATAACAAATTGTAATCAAATAATATAAGGTGGAATTTAGTGAAAATGGATGGAGCCCCCCGAGGGTTATGTTTGTTTTCTCCGTACTACGCCTTTATAATTTTCCGTCGAACAGCTCCTTTGCCTCCCTCCCTCCTCTTCCTAAAATTTTCTTCTCATTTTCTTTCTGCGTCCCATCACTTTCTCTGATTTTTTCTCCGTGACTTTCTCTCCTGCAAGCTCCTCGCTTCTGAATGCCACAGGATCGCTCTTGATTTTGTTCTCTTCTTCTTCTCAGCGCACGCCCGATCTGCTCTTACTGTTTTACTGGTACGTGATCGGGACTTAACCGTTCGCTTTCCACTAACACTAAAATCGATCCATTCGCGTTATATGTAACTGTTTTTTGTTCAGATTCGGAATCAGCCAAACGTTTTAGTTCTCTTTTGCCGTCATGATTAGTAGATTTAGGCGTCTGTGTTAGTGGTTCTGATGATTTGAATCGAATACTATGTGATTGATTTGTATTGCATAGTTGCTTGTGGAACTTATATAGATAGGACTTTGTGTGTGTGTGTTTGTCAATGGATGTTTGCAGTCGAATTGGATGGAGCTAGTGAAACAAGATGGGAATGATTCTTCTCTCGACATGCTCATCAGACGCGCCGTTGGAAAGGATCCTTTTCTTTCCTTCCCTAGGCCTGATAATAATCCAGTCCAGCTCTTCCAACTTCTCAATAACTTAGAGCGTCCAGGTTAATCTCTATTTCCTTAATGCCTCATCGCTTCTCTTTCATATGATTGGATCTGAAACACTGTCTCTTTGTCCAACAAGTACTAACTCTAGAATTGGAATCAGTGGATTAGGTGTTATATAGTTTTATGAGGCTGGAGAGGTTTATCATATTAGATTAACGTAATGGTTGAATTACATGTGTGGCTTTGAGGTATGGCACTTGGGATTTATTTGATGATCTAATTCATTTCCAGGCTGGCCGTTGCTGACTCCTTTGAAGATACAACTGCACAAGTGTGAAAAGTGCTCCAGGGAGTTTTGCTCTCCTGTGAACCATAGAAGGCATAGCCGTATGCATCGGCGTCCAAGAAAGCCTGAAAGGGTTTTGCTTTTTTTTCTGAACTTAACTCTACTTCCTTTTTTCTCGAAAGCCATCTGAAGATTGTGTATGCATGATTCTAGGATTCCAGCAAAGAGAGGGATGCACTTGGGGAGTTTTGGAATAAGGTAGTTCTCCCTCTATCGTCTTCTATTAGTTATTACCTATGTGTTTAGTTTTTTTTTTTTCCTTTATGTAATGATCTTGTTCGATCTCTCTTGTAATTTTCAGCTCTCTGTAGTTGATGCGAAGGAGATTCTCTCATTCAAGGGCATGATGCTGGAGGTAGTTTAATTCCATTTTGCATTTATTTTTCACAAAATCTTTTCTTATCTTCAGTCATTTAAAGTGGATGATGACTGGTGAGCATCGCATATGAGTGTAGTATTGCATCTTCTTCTGTCTTTCCAATGAGTCATTTCATTGTTGTTTGTCACATCGTTTCTAGGGTTTTGACTCTTTATGAAGGCCTAATTGTTTTTTCTCTTCATTTGTGCAAGGTGTGATACAGTAATAACACTGTTATATCTGTTTCTTAGAATGCCTTATGACTTCCATCAGGGTTACAGGATTGGTTTCCAAATAAATTTTTGATTAAAAGCAAGAGTATAGCATTCTTAATTCGTATACATACCCTCGCACGTCTGATGAGTAGGCATACCTGATATATGCTGTGCCATTTCTTGCTGCCCATTCTCTCGAATTCTATTTCTACATCATGGACCTCTGTTACTAATCAATATACTTTGCAGACATTTCCAGCTTATGGTGCTTTGTTTTGATTCTTGTAGGATGTTGCTGGGGAATCAGTTGAGTCCGGACTAATGTCACTTATCGAAAAACCAGGATATACTGCTCTGCCACAATATTATCTAAGAGCTGGTTCTGACCTTTTGGTATGAATATCGTTTTTACCTTTCAGGATAAAGATTATCCTCAATGCTCAACCTCATGCTGATATAGTGATACATGCTCCTGTTCTCCAGGATATTATCCAGGCTAGAACACCTAGGTTTTCAATTTCTCCGCAGAGACTTTTTAGCATTCTCGATGAAGCAAGTGAAAAAACTTTCCTGTGTAACGAGGCTGCACAAATGCAAAAATACATATTTGACGGGGAAATTGGAAAAAATGTACTGGAGGCAAAAAATGTCGTTGCTTGCGCAAGCTTTCTTCTGGAACAGCGATTGGTAATTTTTTTCATTCAAAGTTTAACCATTCCTCTCTAGTTGGCAATGCAAAGTGTTGAATTCGAGGACTTTGCTTTGCATGTATCCGTTACATGTGATTAATTTTTGTATTCTTAATGTAAAGATTGAAGCATGGCTTACTGACAAAGATGCGGAAGCCCTGAGGTGCCAAAATTTACTGGTTGAAGAGGAAGAAGCTGCTCAAAGAAGGTGCGTTCTTATCAATTGCAATGCTGGTCATATAACGTTACTAGATCCACGATTCTCTAATTCTGAATTGTTTTCCAAGTGTTGATCTTATTCACTGGTATTATGGCTGGAGCAGACAAGCGGAGCTCTTGGAGAGAAAGAAGAGGAAGAAGATAAGACAGAAAGAACAAAGAGTAAAGGACCAGAAAAAAGATGCTAAAGAAGACGAGAGTACCACATCAGAAGAACAGCATTCCCTAGCTGAGTCTTCAAGCCCGTTATCTGTAGCTTCAGATTCCGAGGCGCAGAGATCAGATTCCACACCAATTGAGGATTCTTCGTCCCTCGAGGAACCTCAAGTTTTGGAAATGGACAATGGGAGAGACGGTGAAACTCAAGCGCCAATGATTGATGATGATGGTGGTTTTGGTAATGGCCGAAACATGGAAAGGCCGCGAAGTGGACGAAGGCAAATGGAGAAAAGATCACAGCATGGAATGCCGAATGGGTTCCACGGTAATCATGCGCCAAAACTTGGAGGCATCCGAAAGAATGGAACTAACAGAGACGTAAGAGGCAGTGCAACTAAAGTTTGGAGCCGAAAAGCCAATAACCCCAAAACGATATCACCAGACGCAGTAGTGAATGAACAGGATCAAACAAAGAACAGTGAAGTTCTGATTGGATCGGTAAGTGTAACAATTCGAAGCACCGGAGAACATAACCAAACAGAATGCAGTGAAGAGGAGCGAAGAATGAAGACTGTTGAGGCAAAACGTACATCTGAGCATTCAACTGTAAAAGTATGGAGGCCAGTGAGCAGTAAGGGAAGGATCGATGAAAACACAGACGAAAAGGATAAGAACTCAAGCTCAACTGTACCTGAAGATAAAACCGCTCATCACAAAAGCTTGCACGAGGCGAAGGCGTTTCTTGCAAAGAGTAAAACTTCTTTTGACTTCTCTTTTCTTTCCTAATCTCCTTATCGTTTACTTATAATATATTTTAAGGTTGTTTACTCAAAATCTGAATTGGCATGTCAGGATGGAAAGAGGCAACCTCTGAAGAACACGTGACGTTAGTTCTGTCTCAGGAAACAGACATGTCAGGTAACAACACTCACGAATCCTCAAATGGTGTTATAAACGCCGCAAGACCAAAGCGCAGGAAGAAACCCGAAAAGGGCACGAAGGTAAAGTATGTTCCAAAACAGAGGATTCCTTAAAAATGAGCTTGATTTTGGACGAGAGTATCATTTTTTAGGTATACCAAAAGTGCAGTACTAGCGAGAGAGACATCGTTTTTTCTACGCTTTTAGCGAGATTTTTCTTGATTTCAAGTCTCATTATTCTTTTTTTTTACGTCCTTTTTCTCCATAGAAAGACATAGATTTGTTAATTTTGTTGACCTTTCTCCATTGTGAGGGTTTTTGAAAATTCGAAATGAAATTGATGTTTAGCCAAATGTGAAGTCTACCATACTGTAATATCAAATACCAGTAAAACATAGATTCCTACAATATATGTATAGTTGTTAGACCCCAATCTCTTACTTAATCACTGAACTGCTTCCAATGTTTGTTTAGTTCTGGTAATAAAGAAGATAGAAACCCTTTTTTCTCTGTCTCAGTTAGTCAACTGAATCCTCCAGACCGTAACACCGGGAAGAAACTCCAACTGTTTCCTGAACTGTCATCACCTTCTGGGGCGACCTTCTCATTCGACCACCACTCCGACCTCACCACTTCTTCTGTGTTATCAAACTTAAACTCTTTGCTCGACCCTAGAGAAAACGTTCTCAACTTCTGACACAGTTCGCTCTCTGTTTCTCCCCACGTTTTGTCATTCCATCTGTTTGTCGGCGAAACGGCCTCATTAGTATAAGTTTGATCATCTAAACAACCTCGGTTTAGCTTGTTTGCAAAACAACGTGCCAAGTCTTCACCAGTCACCTCGAACGAAACTCTATGACCAACCGTGAGAGCTTCATCGTTCCACGACGACCCGTGATGATCTGAATATCCAAAAACACTGCCTTCAAGTGACGTCAGATTCCCATTTGGTGTCACGGCACCAGAAGCAAGCATTGAGCCAAGGCCTCCACCACCATCCGGAGTCAGAGCACCTGAACCTAGCCTGGAACCATGACCAGCAGGTGTGATGGATCCAGAACCGAATCTTGACCCCCATTTACGAGCTGTGAAGTGCTCGAACCCCAAGAACTTTGGAGGTTCTCCTATACGAAACTCAATGATGGAGCATTTACCTGGGTAAGGAGAAGATGTACCCGAACCAGGAGAGATGAGATTACCACCTGGACTTCCTGGATACACTTGATGCGACTGAAACTCATAGTGTGCAGCTGAAAACTGTTGATCCAGAGAAGAAGTAAGTAACTGAGCGAAGGGAACTTCGGGGGAAGAAGGTGTTGCAGAACTCATTTGACCTGACTCTGGAGGTGGCGTGAACGGGGCAGTGGATGGTCTAGTTGTGTAAGCAGAGTCTACAGGAGGAGTCACGGGTTGAGTTTCGTGAGCGTAAGGTCCAATCTCAAAGGCTGAAGACGGCTCGTTCAGGGAATATGTATTGACGGGAAAGCAAAGTAGACCATGAGGAGTGTGCGACGCAGATGAAGGACCTGAATGGAGAAACGATGCAGGAGATGAAGGAGGAGCTATAAAAGGAAGAAAAGTAGAAGTTGAGTTGCTGGAAGAGCTTTGGACCGGAGCCACCGGAGCTGATCCGGTTGCAACCGGTTCGGGTACAAGAACCGCGTGGCCGATCCTCTTGCTGTTCTTTTGTGATCCAAAACACCAGTACAAACTCCAGCAGCTTCCCCATTTTTTCTTCTGATGAATTTCAAGAAAGAAAAAAAAAAGACAAGATTCTTGATCAGTTAAAGACAGAACTATAACTTTTACCAACACTTCAAACAGACATAAACTGTAATAACGATCCTTTGTCGGAAAACTTTGGCAAATCAAGAAACAACAATACTGATTTGATAAATAAGAAGAGCTTAAAAGTTTACCTGCACCGTGGACGATTGTCCTCTTGACTCGGAGGAGGAGGAGAAGATGGCAGAGGCAGCGGCGCTCACCGTATCAACGTTATTGTTCACGTTTCTCATATCTCAAGACTTGTTTTAACATCCAAGATTTTGCACAACTTTCTTAAGTAAAAGAAAATGTGAAATCGAACACGAAGGAGGAGTATCTATAAATAAGCATAAAGGCTACTGATTCTTATGAACTGATATGTCTTCTCTCTCTATATCTCTCACCTCACCGGTCGTTATCTCTTACAGTTTTTCATTCAATTTCCCGCGAGATATTGCCACGTCATCCAAATGGACGGTTTGGACCCACACGCTTCCGTTTTTTAATTTCCTTTTTAAAAAAATTATTCGTATTAAATCATGCCTAAATATAATTGTGGAGTAAAAATAAAATAGAAAGACTGAAACGGGAGAGTAACGCATAATAATAGTGAGTCCCCGATGCCGACAAATGGCGTTCTTTTCGATTTTTCTTTTAAAGGAAGCTGATGAATGACTAGATAACGAATTAAAAAAAAAAAAGGATAACCAGTCGTAATTACAGGGGGATGCCACTGAGGGGTGTGTCATTATGGTGGACGTCGCGAAACTCGTGAGTTTTTGGTCCGCTCACTGTGTGTCTTTCGTTGGTTCGCGATAATCTCGTGACCTGACTTACACAAATTTAGTTTCCTTCCAGGTATTGTATTTATTACTACCATTCAATATAGAGTTATTGCTACGGTCGCGTTCGTGTATGGAATGAATGAATCCATTTAATGGTTTTCTTTTTTGTTATTATCATGTCACTTTTTCATAAGAATATAGAGTATCACTATCTTTTAAAGTTTTTTGGTAAGGATATTACACACTTTTTGTTTTGTATTTGATTCTTTTTAATCTCTTTTCATATGATTATGTGACAGATGTTTGGACACCGATTCGCGCCAATATCCACACTAGCAAGTACGTGCAATATTTGCATTTTGATTATCTTTTTTTAACACATCATTTTGATTATCTAACCAAGTAAAACTACATCTTGTTTTGTATCAGTTATCAGCTACGTACCTGCTTACTCGTTTATTGTTGTATATCTACTAGTTTGATTTCTTTGTTTTCTTTAGTTGCTAGTTTTGGTAATCTCGAAAAAATTGAAAACATTTTAAAATCTCTTATGCTTACCGTAAATCTGCGTTTTAATAGTATCAGGTTAAAAGTTGATCCACAACATATTTGAAATTTCAAGTCATGTTTAAGCCAGTGTTCTAACTTTATAACTATATTTATTGATTTCAGCTAGTCAATAAACAATGTCTTGGATCAGAAACTCGTACTGGAACATATACATAAACATGAAGATGAATTGTTTGGTCAACCGATACCGGTTATTGTTCTTTGTTATATAGTATTTTTGTAAACCAGTAATAATCATATTAAACAAAAATCACCAGTTAATTTGTGGCCTGGAATGATAGATAGGGTAGCATATACGTTAGAAAAAGCTGGATTCTTTTCAATGTGAATATCTAAACAAAATTGGTCTTCGAATCGGATCCTGCATGTAAGTTGGTGTGTTTGGCAGATTTGTATTATCTTATGATTTTTGTCACAATCAATTATGCATTTCTTTATAAAGCGTCCTGATAAAAATATATATACAAAGTTAGCTATAAGACTACTTCTTTTGGTCCACAGAAAAGAGAGTCTTTTACCAAGATTCTTTTAAAAGGACTCGATAATTACTTTGACGACTTTTGAAGACAATTAAAAAGGATTGTCATAAAGAGATTCTTCAGAACCAAATCGATTAACAGCCTTGTAAGCAACAACTCGCCAACAAAAGTATATTAGTTTATGTAATAAGCATTTGTCTTTTTTCATTGTTATTTGATAAACTCTAGAAACAGATATATGCATTATGATTTCAAATGCTTTGTGAATGGTTAAATCAAACCAATGCGACAAAACAAGATTTTAGGGGTTGATCAGTCGGTGTAAAGAAGAAAGATAGAAGAGAAGGCTTTGTGGTTGTGGGCTAACAAGAGAGCGCACGTGTGCATAGTGGTGTGTAATGCCCTTTGTGCAACCCTCTACCTTTCTCTCTTGATAAGAAAGTTATTCACTCTTTAGAGTAATACTATTTTTTGCAAACAATGATAAAAACTTAGAAAAATGGCAGTGTATCTTTTTGTGCAAGTAAACAAAATCCATAAACATGCGTTCTCTTTCGAACATTTTCACTATCCTCTCTAGTCATGTATAATCAAATACATGACAACCAAATCAGTGATACCAATACATCATGTGACCCGAAATTACACTTGTGATCATGTATACTATGCTCGAAACAAGAAGCCAACTGAATAAAACTTCACTTATCCACACCTCTGGCTCTAGTTAATATATTCGAACTATGAAAGTCAAGCTACGCGTAAATACGAACATAGATACTTATATAAAGAAGCATAAACTAAAAACTGGTACATCATTGACAAAATTTAACCTACAAAGGTGGTCGGTCATCCACTAGCAGTCACATGGATATCTAGTAGACATTGAACATGATATAAAGTGACAAGTAAGTGGAATAATCAATGGGAATCTTCATTCACATCCCTAAATAAATAAAAACATTTCGAGCATATGACCTAGCTATAGCTACTCCATCACATATAATATAAAAGTGAAGTGTATATAATTAATTTAGAAGTTGTGGAAAGTTATAATATGATTGGTAGGGAGAGGACTCGAGAAAAAAGGGTTGAGGGGCTGGGCAGCCAATGGGCCCTATTTCTTCCCTAACATCCCCACAGCCACATGCACACTTCCTCTCTCCACTCTCCTTCATTCCTTATTTGAGTTATTTCACAATCTCACTTACTCATTGATTGGCTGTAACTAATGTTCTAGTAGCACAAATCTATTATCTCCAAATTCGACTTCTGTTAGAAACTAAATTACCATTCGTTTGATTAGGCGAAATGGAACCATAGTTTACACCTATTTTAAAAAATTTAGAGTTGAGCGACTAGTCAGTTTCAATCAACTGGAAAATTGGAAATTATTTAGGCAATTGGTCCGGTCTAGAGATCTATAGTTGAAAAAAAAAAAAACTAATGTTCTAAACTTCAACAGTATTGATTGTGATATACTTATATGATCTTTACATTTATTGTGGACATGCTGAGTCATAACTGATCATTCGAGTTTATCATTATGTAAGATGGTTTCGAAGTTTTTCTTTTTGGAAATTTAGTTTAAGCATGTTGGAACATAGACTATCGTAAAATCTTTGATATTGTTATAGTGGACCAAACCTTTACAAAGAAACCCATCCGTCCAATATAGGAAGCTGCTTCACACTAGGGCCGGCCCATACAATGAACTTAAGGCAAGGCCCAAACATAGTGTAAGGGTATATCCGTAAATAATAATAACCAACCGCAGCAAGCAACCAAACCCTCTACTAAAACCCTAGAGACGAACTTGTATAAAACACTCACTTTGCGTCAGCTTCATAGCTTACGTCAACTCTCCTTGAAACTTGTCTCGCCAAGTCGCCGTCTCTTCCTTCTCAAGCAAACATGAGGCCTCCTCTAACTGGTGGTAAGAACCCTAACCGTCGGTTTTTTTATGTTTGGTCTCTGTTAGTTTTATCGAAACTCTTTGTGTATAGCTAAACTGAATATCAAAGTTGTTTACCTTAGCCAGCCTGACCTTAGCTCAGAAAATCTATTGGGTATTAAGAATATTGAGTATCTGCTTTAATGTTGTTTTGTGTTTCAGGACGTGGTGGTGGTGGGTACAGTGGCGGTGGGTTCAGTGGTGGACGAGGAGGTAGCTCTGGAGGTCGAGCTAGAGGAGGAGGAGGAGGGGGTTTTGGAGACCGCGGACGCGGCAGAGGCATGAGAGGAAGAGGTAGAGGAGAACGTGGTCGCGGAAGAGAAGGACCTAGACGTGGAGGAGGAATGAAGGGAGGCAGCAAAGTGATTGTGGAGCCACACAGACACGCTGGAGTGTTCATTGCAAAGGGTAAAGAGGAAGCTCTTGTCACTAAGAACTTGCTTCCTGGTGAAGCTGTTTACAACGAGAAGAGAATCTCTGTTCAGGTATCATAGATGATTGATTCTTGTTGTTGTTCACCTCTTTTAGATGATATATTTTTTTGGTTTGTGATTGAATCTACAGAATGAAGATGGGACTAAGGTTGAGTACAGAGTGTGGAACCCTTTCCGTTCTAAGTTGGCCGCTGCTATTCTTGGTGGTGTTGATAACATATATATTGTAAGTCTTGCTCTTATGTGAATTATCTATGCTGCTGGATGTGGGAAGTGTTCATGTAATTGTTGTTGATGTTTGAATGTAGAAACCTGGTGCTAAAGTTCTATACCTTGGCGCTGCTTCTGGAACCACAGTCTCCCATGTATCTGATCTTGTTGGACCTGTAAGCAAAATTTAGCCTTTAGATGTATTATTTTTTACATGTTTAGATGTGTTATGTTTTTGCTTATAATGTTGGCTTTGTTATTTTGTAGGAGGGATGCGTGTACGCAGTTGAATTTTCTCACAGAAGTGGTAGAGATTTGGTGAACATGGCTAAGAAGAGAACTAATATTATTCCAATCATCGAAGATGCTAGACACCCTGCCAAATACAGAATGCTCGTAGGCATGGTTGATGTTATCTTCTCTGACGTTGCGCAGCCAGACCAGGTTTTCTTCTTTATTAAATCTTTTACACTGGGAACGATCTGGTACTGGGTCAAATTTTCTTTAAAAACTTTTGCTGTATAGCATTATATTTGTGCTTTGCTTTTTTTAAAACGGTGTTCTGATGTTAGCAAATGATGAGCTTACTTGGATTCCCCTTCAGATCATAATGTGTGATTCAAACTCCAAGTTTCTGATGCTTAAGAACATCTTTTTTCTCGAATTTTAAATGTAGTTTCAATGTGGTTTCTTTTCCGAATTTATTTCTTGTTCTTGAAAATGGTACTGTAGCAGGAACATATATGTTCTGTAGATTTTGCAGATACCAGTTCGGTTTTCAAAGAAAATATATATTTTTGAAAAATACAAATTCAAAATCGGTTTTGGTTTTCCTAATGTAGATAAATCAAACATCATTTGTATTTGATTTGATAATTTGATTGGAGGTGATGCCATTCAGCTTTTCATGTTCAAGGTTTCTATTGTCATTTTTGGTTTCAAGAGTTGCTAGAATAATATATTTATATGTGATTGTTCTTTATGAAATATTGTTTGTTTGTTCTTTAAAAACCCTTAAATAGGCCAGGATCGTGATTTTGAATGCAAGCTTCTTCCTCAAAACAGGAGGGCACTTTGTTATCTCAATCAAGGTTAGTAGCATTCCAAAACCATTCATTCATGTAAAGTTTGAACGTTCATTCACAGACAAAGATTATAGTAAAAACAAGTTTGTCTCTTTTTTATTTGCAGGCTAACTGTATTGACTCAACAGTTCCAGCAGAAGCAGTGTTTCAGAGCGAAGTGAAGAAGCTGCAACAAGAGCACTTCAAGCCAGCAGAGCAAGTGACGCTTGAGCCATTTGAGCGTGACCATGCCTGTGTCGTTGGTACCTACCGTGCCCCTAAGAAGACCAAGGCTGCTACTGCTGCTTAGAAAGTTTAGAAAATTCCTTTTTTCTTTGTTTTTAGGATTTGTTTTCATTCCTTTTCGTTCCGCACTCAGATTTTGCTTCTATCTTTACTCTTTAGAATCTCCAAGGCTTTTGGGTTTTATTTAAGTTTCAGTTTGTAATCATTTTGAACCTTGTTAGGCTTTTTATTGTTCACTAGACTTGAAACTCTCTAACTAATGCAATCAGATTTGGCTTCTTGAAAAAGTTTTTTAGAATTTTTCTTAAATAATAATATCTATTATACAAACGACCTAAATACAAGATTTCCTTGAGCTATGATTTTGTGGATTGCAAGAACCAAATAAATACAAGTCGACCCGAGATACGCCTCAACCACCGTTCTTGCAACATTAGACATTGGAACTTGCTTTGCAGCAGCAGCTGCAGTTCTTCACATGCTACCATCACCTGTAAGCCATTATGTAGGATCAAACACACAAATTATATAGTGAACGAAGACGCTTTAATGGTAGTGTTAATTAAGGATGTTTAGAATAAGTTTTCATCAAAACTTAAAAAAAAAAACAAATTAAATGCAAATTAAGAAAAAAAATATTGTCAGAAGTGGGATTTGAACCCACGCCCTCTTTCGAAGACCAGAACTTGAGTCTGGCGCCTTAGACCACTCGGCCATCCTGACTATTTGTTAATAAATCCAATGCAAAATTTATAGTATTTCCTTTTGGACCGGTTGTGGGCGAGGAGGGCTTCGAACCCCCGACACCGTGGTTCTATAGTTTAATAAAATGGAAAATAAACCAATCAGTTACTGTATTTCATTATTTACTGGAAATGTATGTACAAGTCTTGAGATCATTAGTTAGTGGAAGGTTGTTTGAATTCATGTGAAAATTTAAATAAGCTGGTTGATACATGTAAGTCAGACGAGCAAATCTACCTTACAGTTGGTAGGTTTCAGTTGCATTTTCTTTTCATTTGGAAGAAAATAACAAAAGCACCGTTTTGTTACTTCACTGGTTGAACTGTTTCCTAGAGCCTAATAAAGTTACTACTGGCGGTACCAAACCAATGAGAGAAACACAAACAAAAAAAACGGATGAGCTACATATTCATTTTCAAAGCTAAACAAAAGAGAAACCACATAATCATGCAATTACACCCTTTGATGTAGTTTCACTCCCTCCCCACTTCTTCATACGTTCCATCGTCTCCTCCACCTGTTCATCACAGTTATTTATTAATGGATCTCAATGAACAAGTGTATATAATATGGATATGGATTTGTGTCTTAGTTTAGTTTCTTACCTCTTTATTCCAATTTGTCTTGTACAGAACAACTATCAGTAGCAATGTTTGAAGTGATGTTCCTGCTATCATCCCAGCCCAAAGTCCCTGAAAACGTTATAAATCAAAAAAATAATCTGTTAATGGACTTGAAAGTTTTCACTACTTCAGTAAAGTTTTTACTTGAAAGTTTTCACTACTTGAGTAAATTTTTAGCATGTCTTTTTACTTACCATCACTCCCAAGTTTGCTTTGTAACCAAGAAGATAGCCAAAGGGAAGGCCAAAAATGTAGTAACAACCCAAGTTGATATAAGCCACTAAACCTTGCCAACCACCTCCAATAGCAACACCTAAACAAGATGAATAAACCCAAGAGAGACGGTTATAATTATGATGTGATGAAAAGCTCTGGTTTGGTTTTTGATGGGAGAGAGAGAGATATTATTGCGTTACCGGAAATAACTGGCTGCACGCTGTTGAGAACCATGGTTATACCGAGAAGATAAGCTAGCTTAGACACCGCTCGTTGTAGTACTTCGCTGCTTGTGAAGATGATAGCAAAACGGTCTCTGGCTATGATGATAGCCACCATAAAGACAAGACCGATCAGAAGAGACTGGAACACCGTGACATAGACAGAGTATTTAGCTGCTCGTGGACGGCCTAACCCAAGCTCATTAGAGACACGGACACTAACACCAAGTAGACAAAAAACACATGAGTTTCATAAGTCTAAATATTTAGTCATCTAAAACAATGTCTTGTCGTACCTTATAGCAGCATTTATTCCAATAAACAACATAGCCTCCACACCATTAACATTCATGCTGCAATGTCAAAAAGATTTCAATTCAAGCCTGTGAGGGATACAAATCATTGTTGGTGAAAGTGACTGACCATATAGAAAGTGAATCAACAGCGATGACAGCGTTGTCAAGACGACCAGTAAGGACAATGATACTCATCATATACCAAAGCTCAAGACAGAGCATAACAGCGGATGCAACAGAGAGTCTAACAAAAGCCCAGATCTCTTTAAAAGCCAACCAAGTCAAGCCAGTCCAACCTTCATTACACCAACCAATCACATAAACAATCTGAGAGATCGCCGTTCCCCAGTTTGTAATACTAAACGCCAAAGCGGCACCGTTTGTTCCCCAACCAAACACGACTATGAATAGCCAGAGCATAGCAACGTGCACGATGAGAGCGACGAAACCGATCCAAGCGATGGCGATGACTTTGCTCTGCGCTTGAAGGAACTTGGAGGTAGGGAAAGTGAAGGCCATCGAGAAGAGCTGAGGGATGGTTAGAAGCGTGAACTCTCCAGCTGCGACAGCGATCTCCTCTGCTTGTCCGAGAAGTCTCAAGACTGGCGTGGCGAAGATGTAAATGGGAAGGAGGAAGATGCACGAGACGAACAAGATGATCCATGATCTCTGCATGTAGACGCCTAACATGTGGACTTGACCAGCTCCAAAGGCTTGTCCACAGAGTGTTTCGAGTGCACTTCCCATGCCAAGCTGCGCACCAAAAGCAAGATTCATCAAGATTCAACAAACAAGCATTGGAGGGATGTAGAGAGAGTGTACCAAGAAGCCGAAGGAGAAGGTGCCGATGACGGAGAGGGAGATGGAGACGGCGGAGAGCTCTATCTCGCCGATGTGGCCGACGAAGATGTTGGTGAAGGAGGTAACACCGTACTGGCAGATGATGTTGAAACCAATGGGAGCAGCGATCTTCCACAGCTTGGATGTCTCCATGGAAAAGACTCGCTTCACTTCGCTCAACGTCCTCGCCGGCGAGTAATCCTCATTGGCGAGAAACGGCGTCGTCTGATCCATCTCCTCCTCAAGAGTCTCAAACGTTAAACCTAAGCTCACTCACTAGCCTCTCTTTTAAGTCTTTTTTATCTCTTTAGAGTCAATGTCTGTTGCGAAATAATGGGTTTGGTTTTATATAACAAAGACGTTGGATCACACACTTCTCTCCACCCTTCGTTTTTGCATATACTAATCATATTTTATTATTACGTAAATAAAATATATATATTAATTATTATCACAACTAGTCAACTGTATATGACTCAGTTAATGGAAAATATCATTTTTGCCTAGAAAAAAAATATAAGATTTGAAATCTAGTGTTCTGACTGCATAGGTTGCATGCTAGCCTTTAAATAATATTCTCGCACAAAAAGGGGGAGAATAAATTTATTACCTATAGGATAAAAATAGAAAAATCATATTTATCCATAATTATAGAGCATATTTTTTTGTGGTATGTTTAGAGTTTTTGAAAGAAGGATAATAGTTATGGAAAAGAGAGAGAAAAGAAAGAAAATGTAGGAGAAACTTACTTCGAAATGGGATTGGGTATGTGAGGCTAACCGGTGGCGACGTTTGATATATGAATCAAAAATTCATAAATTAAATTTGAAATGAGAGAGACATGTTGGCGTTGTACCTCACTTTAATGCCTCTTTCCCGGCAAACGACAGAAAGCATTTACCGTAGCGATAAAAAGTTTGAAATTGAAGAAAATCACATGAGTTGTCCAAAAAAAAATGAAGAGAATCACATGAAAGTTGTTAATATTCTCTCAGCTTTTAAAAATTATCACATGTATATTATTTTTGTAACTAATTATACCTCGTAACTTTTTAGTCAATCAAAATATAATAGATACAATTAATTTATTCAAAATTTACAACTTATTATTGTTACCTAATAAAAATTTATTTAAAATGTAGAAAAATGTATTTTTCGAAATATTTTTTGTACTAACAAATGAATCATTTTGAAATGAAATGAATAATATATTTACTACTCCTTGGGTAATGATAGTATTTAGCAAGTCATTGCACTGTCCCGGCCACAACAACTTCCATGTTCGTTCACTCAGCATGGGGGTTTTACTTTATGAGACGGTAGGTATGTTGTTATTTTCAATAGGTTTGAAAAAGTTTTGTTTACTATTCATACAATTATTATGTGAAAATTTTATATGCTTTGGTTTTATTTTTCCACAATATTGAAAATCATTTTTGGTCAGATCACTCATGTTTGAACTGTTCCAGTTTAAAATTTGAATTTTTTTATGTAAATATGTGACAAAAAATAAATACATTTCATTAATATAAATAACCAAATCATTATTGTAAACATTTCCATGTACATCTTTTTCTACTTGAAATCGGATGTTACATAGGTCCACTTTCATGCTGGTAGCCAATAACAATGAATAGCATATGTAAAGGTAGGAAAGTTGCTTAATCCTTCTAGAAGCCAAAGAAATGAGTTACATAACGTATGGGTCGGATGCATTGATCCATAATACTGGAAAAAGAGTCCGAGAAAGAAACACCTTTTTTTTTTCCATTGGGGTGTTTCTACGGAAACTACTACTATATGGTCCCCATGGTGCAGCTTTTTTGTTTTGGTCTTCGTCGTCCTTACTGTGTTCGTTTTGGTCTTCGTCGTCGTCTTCTTCGTCGTCCTTACGTGTGATTTTGTTAAGAACATATTACTCAACACGTTGTGAATAGCAAGTAACCAAGAAAATCTCAGCATTTGTTTTGCATACAGTTGAGTGATAAAAGATGGTTGTAGTTCAGATAAGACGAGTGTTTTAAGACATGCATGAATACAACTCGCAATGCGTCCACAAATATTGCAGGGAAAGAAAACAAAGTATAAATCTAGTGTGAAGAGAAACAACAACAGAGAGCAACCTCACAAGTTACACCAAAGCAAACCAAAACGGCTTCTGAAATAAACAAAAGTTACACCATAAAACATGCATAAAATTCTTTTAGCAAACCAAATCTTGAATCATGGTATTCGTCATCCCCGGAACAGCCCATTGAACACAAAGGCGTTCCCATTATTGTTTTCAGATATATGTAGCGACGACACACCCTGAGCAGCAATCCAATCAGCTGATATTCCCATGTTGTCATCACTAGTGAGTTGCCACCAGTCACTGTCTCCTAGTTCATAACCGTTTGACACAACCCCAACCGCATAGCTAGCGCAGCTATGACGTGGAAGGTAGCTGGTTCTTCTTTCACCTCTAAACATATCCATCTTGAAACCCTTTTCGTCTTCACCAAGCATGACTCTAGATGAATCATCGTCATCAGAATCTTCTCCCAGCAGAACGTGAAGAGCAACGGCTTCAGCAATAGCAGCACCTTCTTGATCTAACCTCTGCTGTTCTTCAAGTTTCTTCTGCTTCTTCTTCTCAAGCTCGGCTCTGATGGCTGCAGAAGTAGCAAGGGCTTTCTCAAGGCGTCTCTTTTTCTTCTCGGCTTGTTTGACACGATCAAACTCATCTTTACCATGTGTCTTCTTCTTATTATTATTCACTTTTCTAGCTACTGGCTGAACTTGCTTGCACACACAGTGATCCATAATTGCTTGCTTATAATATATATCGATAATTCTAACTAAATAAAAACTCGTAGAGGAAGTCAAGAACAACTACTACACCCACTCTGGTATATAGGAATACCTCATGGTTCGGACAATACAATCCCAAAAAGAAACAACTGGAGACAGCTGAAGGGAGACGTTGTAAGAATTAACATTTGGAATCACTCGTCCTCCTCTCCCATACCCCTTAGACTCGCCCATTTTCTGCATTTGCAAGCAATTATTACTTGATGCATCAGTCTTAAAGCAGAAGCATAGTTATACTAAGACAAACACACACTAGCATTTACAAGAAGCTATCAGTTCTAGAAAGCAACTGTTGTGTTCAAGGGACCAAATCTTAATGAAGTTAAAGAAAGTCAACGATTATACATCACACAAAACTAAAGCCTCTGATCATTTTTGATGAATATTGAATAATCCCTTAATCGCCACCAAAACTTCAACAACTCATATAAACATTACAAAGAGAGAAAACAATCAATCAAAACTCAGACTTTCACGACAATTAGACCAAATAACAGTGCTCAGTGCATAAGATCTGCCTAAGAAACTCATGTTGTATCAAAATTTAATCGCACGATTAAGTAAATTCGATTGAACGGAAATTGAAGAAGATGGTAAAAGTTTCGATCCAAACCTCTACAAGTTGGCATAGAAGCGGCAACCTCAATGGAATCCTTCTTAGATTGATCGGAAAGAAAAAACAGAGAGAGAGAGAGATATTCTACTTGTTGTTATCTGGGATCCAGAAGAAAGTGATGAGATAGAGATAGAGAAAGAGGAAAGAGAGACAGAACAAAACAGAGTCGTGAGATGATCAACAGAGAACACATAGACCGTCTTCTAATGATCCAATCATATCAGGCCATGTGGCGAGTTATGTCTAGATGGTCAACTGTAGTTTCCAATTTGGACTTGACCGGAGCAACCTCGTGTCGTGTTCGTTTGTTTCCTCGTTATAGATCTACTAACAGCCGTTATATTACATTAGATTAGATTAGATCCGAACGGCTGAGATTTAATAATACAGTAAACCAAAAGCAAATTAGTATATACGGAGTATTAGTTTTTTTTTTTTTGGAAAAAGGGGAGTATTAGTTTAGGTGAATACTATACTTAGTTTCACTCTTGTAGCTTACTTGAACAACTCCACAACTATACTAAGATTTGGTTTCTACTAACACGAGCGGTTTATTAAAGAGGTTGTTTAGTTTCCCTCTTATTTGTTCTTTGTAATGTTTTTTACCCATCATGACTTTCAAATTGAAAAAAATAGATCAAGCTTGGAAGCAGGATTACATTTCCAAAATGAATACTAGCTTGATTTTCTTAGTTAAGACAATGTGAGGAAAACAAGCACTCCAGTAGTTCAAAAAAAAAAGAGGAAAACAAGCACCCTAAGTATGACTTTAATCACCATATTGCTCCATGAGAGTGTTTACTACCATAGAGATGATAGGTGAACTACCCGAGCTTATGGAAGTAAGCAGCATTCCCTTTATACGGATGATAATATTTTCTAAGATCATCTACAATGTATTTCTTTATTTTTATTTCTAACGTACATTAATTTTAAAATAGAGATGTGTTTCTTCTTATGTATTCTTTCATTTTTCCTCTACAAAAAATATTCTCAAAAAAATTATGTTTTAACTTTACAAGAGGTATCTTTTATTTTTGAAAGTTGATAATTAACCCTATTTACTTTTAACTTTTACAAGATTTTCATTGAATTATAAATTTATTTAAATTAAAATTTCTTTCCAATACTATTATGTAAATAAAAAGTGTGATTCTAATTTTATAAAATTGTATTTTATCTAAAAAAATAATTGTTTTGGTTATAGCTATATTTAGAGGTAAATAGCAATCTCTATTTTAGATGAAGAAATAGAGATGAAATATATCACTTTTTCTTCTACTATAGCATATAGAAATGAGAATATCAATGAGTTGGAGAACAGATATACGTAATACATGTGCATATTAGAAATTGCCCTTATCCTTTATTGTCTTGAGTTATAGATCCAAATATGAGCTGTCTTGCCAATAGGCATTTGAAAACTTGAGGATTTTGAGATTCATTGTTGTTGGATTCAAAACGGATTCAATTCCTTTCCTTGAAAGCTTTTGCGAGATCAATGAATCTCAAAATCCTTGAAAATCTTGTTTTCTTAGAAAAGGTTTGCCACAAGATTTTCATCTATGCTTCCTCTGCCAACAAAGTTGCAAAGTTGATAGCAAAAAGTGCCATAAAGTATGGTCTTCTTCATGCTTGTATTGCAAGAGGTGATATTTGGTCAGTATATATATTGAATCAACCAATGGTTCCATCCAGTTTGTTGGGCTTAATTAGTTTGATGTGGTTTCATCCGGTGACTGTTGGGTTAAACTTATTTGCATAAGTAACTTTCACTCAGACTTTAAACATTTTTTTTTTTTGATGAAAAACTCTGAACATGCGTAAGAAATTTTATATTATTTGTGTATTAGTTTTCAGTTAGCTTAAGTGTCACTAAGACACGTAGAAAAGTTGGACACCTTAATTAGATTGTTTTGGATAGGAAAATGGACACTTAAACGCGTTTCCCACATTTTGGTTACGTTTAAAAATTATAATCGTCATACTGGTCGGTGGAGTGGCCACAAGGCATACCATTCGTCCACGAATAACTCTTAAACTTTACAGCAACAAAAAAGAAATATAAAACACAAGACTTTCTAACAAAATGTGTAATATTTAGGGTTTGATTATTAATTAGTGCGTTATTGGTTATACTGGAGCTTCTTAGTCAAAACCTGTACCGAACTTCCTATTTGTGTAAAGAAGCTGTCATCGACTTTTATATCGCACGTTTAATGTCATTATCTAATTATGCGTCCACGCCACCACTTTTCACCGTCTCAACAACGAATAATCAAATAATTTGTTCTCTTTCTTATCTCTTGAGATTTAATTGGATAGAGTCGTTGGAGTGTACATAATAACTTCCACTTACAATCTGTGAGCATGATGAGAAAATACTGTGATGTACCCACTTAGTGAACTAAAGTGAGTTAATTCTATTGGAACAGACTAAGCACGTAACACGTATCCATAACTTTATCTTTAAAGAGTCATTTCTCTTTTTGTGATCTCGCCCGCTAAGTAATAAAGAGATAGCACTAATATAATCTTTGACTGTACAGTGGTTACGACTTCTAGACCGTACGTGTCTTTTTACTCGTCTTCTTAAGTAAATTCGTATGATGTATTCACTCGCAAAAACTTAAAAAGTGTAAGAACATTTATTCCAGTTCCACTAATGATCATTATATACTACTTCATTTTGCATATTAATTACAGAGCGTAGTTTTAGGGGTCTCCTTATTCATTTTCTATCTTTAATGTTTCTACTCACATTTCGTTAAAAGAAAAAAGATAAAGAGTGATTGCATGCAGCAATTATTTTCAACCTTTTCTTTTATTTTGAACTTCTATGAATCATGACGTTACACGCAACGTTCAATGGCACCATCTTCCACGAAATCGCGCGAAGAAGCGGGCCTTGCTATGAACATAAGCTTATACTAACTTACGTAACGAAGAAACATCCAAAAACATCAATTTAGGTAGATGATGTATATTAACTTGTTGGTTGCAAACTTGCATGCATAAGCAAAAGAGTGCAAGTCAAAATATGTTTCAATTTATTCCAAATATGTGGATCTAAAATGTCTCGTCTTGTTCATATTCACTGAATCATTGTAAGAGGTCGTGACTCGGACGTATATCTAAAAAATTGTCAGTCGGATTGGTATATTTATACTTGATTTTATTTTTATTTTTTTTTGGCGAAGAGGATTGGATGTTTATACAGTATGATTAGCCTAATTTTCTACTTTTAATAATTAAAAATCAAAAGCGGCATATATGATTTATCAACAAGACCGTATTTCAGATCATGACAAAATACCAAAAACACAAAGAAGAAATATTTAAAACTTGTTTTTAATCAAGTAGTTAAGAGCTCGAACCCTTTTTGTATAATTTGATTCTCCGACTAATCTCCTTGTCTAACTCTTCATCTCCTCCAACTTCTTCCAGTTCCTAGAATCACCAGTTCAAAATGTCAAAAATAAATGATTAAAGGCCAACATAAATGAAAAGATTAAGAACCTGAGCAGATCCAAAAACTAACCTTTGGTCCAAGGAACAGTCCATATGGCACACCATCGAATTTGTCAGTGTGATGTAGCTGAAACAAAATCATGCATAAGATTACAAAAATCAAATTTATAACTAGGAATGATACTACAGTGTCCCAAAACATTGTTTATATTTTTAACGCCACAAAAAAAAAGTAATACAAAGAGCATGGATAAAAAGTTAAAAACCACAATAGAATAAAATACTATTCATTCAGAACACTTAACAAAATAATTTCTTTCCTCTTTTTTTTGGTCAAACTTAACAAAATAATTTCTATTCTGGGAAAGGAGCTGTTTCTACTTTCTTGTTGACCGATCAAGTCAATGAGTTATTGAGTTATATACCTGGTGAGCAGCGGCGACCTTCCGGAGATAAGGGACGTCGGCGATGGGACCTACAGGGAAACGCTTGTGCACCAAACCATCGTGAACAAACATATAGGCGATCCCAAACACCGTTATTCCTAGTCCCTGTTACAAGGAGAGACACAACATTTAGAGCTAAAAACGCAGACGCGAAACGCAACCTAACCACGTTTTGAGCCAAAAAAAAAAAAGGCAAAGTAAGCCACCACTAGTCCTCATGGGTATTAA
The DNA here is from genome assembly GCA_016432835.1 of Brassica nigra. Lineage (NCBI taxonomy): Eukaryota > Viridiplantae > Streptophyta > Magnoliopsida > Brassicales > Brassicaceae > Brassica > Brassica nigra. The sequence continues at coordinate 3,600,285 of CM028247.1, read as the reverse complement.
TGAAAGCCAACGAATCTATTTTGTCATCACATGAACCGAAGATCCCAATGTGTTTATTAAAATACACATACATAGAGACAGAAAATCTTGCAAGAGAGATACGTTTCTTCAAGCATATGTCCACATAGAATAAAATACTAATTGTTTTGACCTTTAGTACTAATAAAAGCCACCGAAATGTGCTAATTGTCTAATTTAATATTAAAAAAGTTTGGCCTAACCATATAGTTAAAGATTCAAAGACCTTTTAGCATAGTTGTTTGTGAGTATATAGACAAATGAGTTTGCGTAGAGAGAGTAAGAGGGAGGGAGATAACATACGGCACCAAAGCAAAGACCAGGGACGAGTCCTTTATTGAAGAAACCATAAGAGAGGAGACCAATCGCAGGAACAGCGTTTATAATTGCGAACACATCGTTCAGCTCAAAGGGCCCTTCTCTTGGTTTGTGATGTGACTGCTCCCAGAACAGAGGAGAAAATCAAATTAAGTAGCCTGAGATTGAATACTCAGTCAGGATGATAATTGAAGGTAACCAACCAACCTCATGCATGTTCCAAAGAGAAGCGTGCCAGAGAGCTCTATGAGCCCATCTTGCCCAAAACTCCATGCCCACCTGATAAACAAATATTCAGTGCTTCAGCCAAAGTCTGTGTTGTGTGTTTTAAGAAGATGAATTAGAGATGGTTTGAAAACTTACAGCAGCACCAACAGAGAGTGCAAATGTACCAAACATCTCTAACAGTGGGATCTCACCTCCCTGATTCATTCATTTTTTTGTAACAAAAAAAAAACAATTGTAAAACTTTCAAATTGAGTTTTTGTTATTTTTTATTATTTTAGTTATTACCTCCATTTGCCAAGAGAATCTGTAGTAAACAGCCATAATGGCCATGGAAGTGATACCGAAGCTTGACATCACTGCTGCTATTAGGTAAGTGAACCTCTCGGACTTCTTCCTCTCCAGTTTCTCAGCCAAACGCAACGCTAGGAGCTCGGGATCTATGGCGTTAGTGCTCTCTGGTCTCTCATCGTTATCGACGGGAGAGCTCTGCCTCTGCTCCTCAACCACGTAGCAGACCGAAAAGCCTCTGAATCGGAGGGAGGAAGGGAGTCCTGCTAAGGATTTTGGGTGGTGTAAGCGGAAGTTTGAGGAGGAGGATGAGAAAGAGCGGTGGAGCGGGTTGAATGTTACGGTGGTTGAGAGACCTGCCGCCATGGTGAAGAAGGAGTACCACTGGTGATTGACTGGTGGTTCACCTTTTATGCGAGAGAGAGAAAGAGATGTGGTGTTAAAATGCAAATGAGGCCTAGGATTTTGTTTGAGGGTCTTTTCTTATTAAAAAGAAAAAGCAAAAAGACAGTTTGAAAATTATATAAATACAAGTGAAGGACGGTTTAGTTTCGTGTAATAAAATTGTCCTCCACTAATCTACCCCACCCTTCTACTTTATATTAATAACATTTTTTTTTCCATTCTAATTTTTTTTCTTCTTGCATTTTGTGGGCTTTTGACTAAACGAATTGTCTAATTTAAAAATGCTAGATCACAATATTAATTTTAAACACGATTTTTTTGAAATAAATTTATTTAACTAGGCAATTTAAAGAATAAACATAAATGAAATCTTTTAAATTTTGGCAGCCTTAATGTCTAGTTAATTGTACAGATATTCTTGTTTTAATTGTATTGACCAAAAGATTATGTTTCTATGTGTACGTAAATGTAATGAAATCTGTGGGTAAAATTAATTGTATAAAAGATGGGAAGGAAAGACAAAAAAAAAAAAAAAAAAAAACAGAAAGGAAAGCAACAAGTTACCTGCAAGTTACATCCATTTAAAATGAGGCTGATGCTTAGATAGTGTTGGGCATATGGGTCTCCTTTACTTGTCAAATTTCAATTGGTTCACAGAATTCCTCGTAGTATCTTTGTCTTTGAGGCAGTTACATTATGAGACACAATCTCACTTTCATTTACGTAGAGAGACACATTGTGTGAGGAGCACACATTCTTATCTCATTGCGTGACATGTGTTTTTTTTTGGACAAGTATAACCCTGATTTACATGGAAATGGTTTGTCGCTTTTAAGGAAGCAAGTAAAGTGATTAAGTGATCTCGTTAATGTAACTAGGCAGAGTTTCCAAATAGAAAAGAGTTTCTCGGTTACCATTAATGCTTCTTAAATGTGTGAGAGAGAAGTAGGTATATTGGAGAAAGGGAATTGCTAATGGACGTTGGATCTGTTTAGGTGCATCTAAGATCTAATGGATGGGGAAGATTATTGCTTTGGACGATGGGGAAGAAATACTGAGTGCCATTTTTCTCTTTTCTTTTTCATCAGAAGTTGGGAAACTCTAAGTTGAAAGAGAAGTGAATGGGAGTGACAACGGCAACTGACCGTGTGACTAAGGTAATGGCGTGTGGGCTTTAGAGAAAGTTATTTGTCTTGTAAGGTGTGTCTTTTGTAAGAGTTGTGTTTTATAAGTTTAATTGCAGATGGAGGAGATGTGTATGGTGATGTGTGGATCCTGGGTTTGTGGCTCCGGTGGGATATGGGAGTTCGTCGTGGACAAGAAGAAGATGGCTAGGATGATACCTGTGGATGAGGGAGTATCCATGAAGGAACTAGAACGCCGGGTCCTTTCGGAGTTCAAACTAGATGTAGGAGGGAGTGGGGTGTCGCTGACATATTGGCCGCCAGATAGCTTGGATCTGGCGACTGGGATTAAAACACCTCCTGTGTTGCTAACTAACGATGGGGGTTTGAAGTATTTTTTTTCACATAAGAAGGTTAACGGCTCACTGAATCTGTTTGCAACGTTTGAACGGCTGGGAGAGGGGGTTACTGAAGCTGATTGTGACATGGGCGTGGGATTTGAAACACCTGTAGTGGATAAGAAACGGAGTGTTAGCGGATGTGAAGGGAAAAGGAGATGCGTCTCAAGTGTATGTTCGAAGACCAATTTCGTAGATCTTGAGGATGAAGAATTGGTGATCGAAGTGGAGAAAGTTGAAGAAAGGATGAAGTCTACGAGTAATCCCACAGGGGGTGGTGATGTTAGTGGTAGCAGTGAGGGTATTGGTAGTGACTATAGTGGGCCAGAAGAGATTGATGAGAGGGATGTAAGACCACGAGGATACGACTACCAATTCTGGGAGCCTTTAATAGCTGGGGATTTAGGTGGGTCGGATGCTGTGGATGCTGTGTTCAACAAGGAGGCTGAAGATTTGGTTAAGGAGGAAGATAGTAGACGACCATACAGTTGTTACACTAACAATGCATTTGACCATATGGTGGATCCTGGTGGTTCGATGCAGCAGACCAAGGTTGAGGATCCCATGGATGATTTCTCGTGGATGGGCAAAACAAATCTGGGTGGTAGGACACCACATGGACGCGATGGTGGTGGATACGGGAGTAGTGGTCAGGGGTCTGGTGGGGGCGAAACTCGTGGTCAGGAGAAATTGAAGCGGGATCTGAGGGATGTTGACGACGAAGAGTTTGACATTCCACCTCTATATGATGACACAGAGTACGAAGCTGCTGAGATACCAGGCCTTGATGTGGAGGAAGCCGATGGTGTGGTGCATGTTGGAAAAGTGTATGGAAGCAAGACTGATTGTCAAATCTCTTTAGCCATTTATGCTATCAGGAACCAGATCCGCTTCAAACAAACACGAACCAAAGTTGACTCATTTGTTTGCGAATGCCCTGATCCCGGGTGTGATTGGAGAGTGACAGCGCATGAAATACGCGGCACTGGCTACTATGAAATAAGAAAGGCCCAGCTGGATCATTCGTGCCCAATAGAGAGTAGGAATGGGTACATGAGAAGGGGGACAGCCAGGGTAATTGCTGCTGTGTACAAATCGAAGTTCAATGATCCAGGTAAAGGGCCAAAAGTAGGAGAATTACAGAGGCTGCTGCTGGAGGATCTTAGGATAGATGCATCGTACATGAAGTGTTACAGAGCCAAGGAACAAGCTAATTTCGAGTTGAGGGGAGCAGATGACGATTCATATACGAAGCTGGCTGAATATTTGTATATGTTAAAATTAGCCAATCCAGGCACTGTGGCTGATATAGAGTCCGAGAAAGACAAAGATGGGGTGGAGCGTTTCTTGTATTTGTTTCTATCTTTTGGTGCATCTATACAAGGTTTCAAGAAGCTAAGACTGGTGTTGGTTGTTGATGGTACCCACCTGAGCGGCAAGTTCAAAGGTGTGTTGCTGACAGCGAGTGGGCAGGATGGTAATTTCCAGGTGTTTCCGTTGGCGTATGCAGTAGTGGATAGCGAGGATACAGAGGCGTGGACATGGTTTCTGCAGAAGGTGGAAAGGATTTTGGCTGATTCAAGCAACGTTACTATTATTTCTGATCGAGCAACCTGCATTGCGAACGCTGTTAGTCGTGTGTATCCGCAGGCACATCATGGTTTCTGTATTGTTCATTTGGCAAGGAATGTGAATGCTAGGTATTCAAGCAAGGGGCTTGCGAAGATGGTGACAGCAGCGGCTACAGCGCATAGGATGCGGGACTACAAGAAGTACTGTGACAAGATAAGGGCTACGAGCAGTGATTGTGCAATATATTTAGGGAAGATAGGAACGGCCCATTGGAGTAGGACATACTTTAAAGGCAAGAGGTATAACATAATGACAAGTAACATAGCTGAGCAACTAAACAGTGCGTTGGTGGAAGGGAGGTCGTCTCCGATTGTTGAGTTGTTGATGTTTATACAAGGGATGATGACAAGGTGGTTTAGTGCTCGTAGGAAGAAAGCTGAAAAGCACAGAGGTTTGGTGACTGTTGAAGTAGATAAGGAGATGACGAAGAGCATGGCGCTAATTAGTGGAAGTAAAATCAACTCTGTAAGTTCTTGGGCCAGTCAGGTTGTAGGAAAGTTTGGAGGTTATGAAAGTGTGGTCCTAGATCAGAAAAAATGTTCCTGCAAATATTTTGACAATATGCAGATACCATGTGGTCATGCCCTGCTCGCTGCTGATAACCTTAAGGTGCCTTACGCTACATTGGTTGGTCCATGGTACAAGACAGAAACTTGGAGGGAGACGTATGCTGGGGTAATCAGTCCAATAGGTGACCCGAGGGACGAAGACATACCGGAGGTCGTGAGGAAGCAGGTTTTGATGCCACCAGTGACTAAAAGGCCTCCAGGGAGGCGCAAGACAAAACGCTATCCATCAACAGGAGAGATCCCTGTAAGCTGTGTTTGAATTTCAAATTAAGTGTTTGTTTTGTGGACTGCGGGCTAAGGAAAGTTCAAATGTGTCAGGTTCCCAAAAAAAAGGCAGTGGAGAACAAGTGTGGGAGATGCAGGGGGACGGGGCATAACAGGACAAACTGTACGCGTCCAATATGAATAAGGGTGAAAGCATGGTTGTAAAATGGTTTTTTTGTGATGGCATGATGTAAGGGGATGATCGGATGTGGATGATTAGTTTTTGTGGACAATGTGTTTGGATTTGATTTCTGTGATGGCATGATGTAAGAGGATGGATGAGTGTATTTTGTAATTTTGATGATCGGATGAGGATGTGATGTTTTTCCTCTAAATGTTGTTGATTAATGTCTCTCTATGAAGAGTTGTATTCCTCTAAATTTTGATGATCGGATGAGGATGTGATGTTCTTTGAGGTTTTGTTGAATGTGGTCACTGGTTGATGTTGTTGTTCTTTGTTGTTGATACACCCCAAAGTAATTGGGCGTCATTTAAAGATGGTGATCGTGGATGGACAGGTGTGGATGGCCAACTATGACTGCAATGTTTCTTGGTGAAATTGGTTGTAATTTTTTGGGGCCAACTTTGGGCGTCGTCACCCTTGGGCGTTTTGTGTTTGGACACATTGTTGTATTAATCTAGAGTTGGGGTGTAGTAGGGTGAAGGACAGTGACCAGTAAATATTATTGTGGATGTCGGTTGGGAATAGCTGCGGGTGAAGACCAGTGATCCTGCGGACTCGAACTGTGGTCATAAATACTGCAAACTGAATCCTCATAACAGACGGTTGTGGTTGTAAATGATCGTGCGTGGCTGATATGTTTGTGGACAAGGTGTTTTGATTTGTGCAACCTGTGGATGTTGTCGCTGGTGGATGTGATGTATGTGGACGTGTTGTTGATTAAATCTAGTGCAGGTTGTGTATCATTTAAGAGATGAGATTTATGGATTGGGTGGTATAGCTATGGATGTTATGTTTTGGCATACCTGTGGTCAAGCTGGTTGTAGTAATCTAGTCATGGGAAGATTGTCATGGATGGCGTTGTAGGTTTTAGAATATGACTCCGTCGCCAGGAGGGGTGTGGATGTTGTGTGTGTGGATGAGCATATTAGGGTAGCAGATAATGGATCAAATTATAAGAGTTAGAGAATACAACGATCGAATACAAGAGTAGTGAATTTGATATAAGGCACAGATCTAGACATTCCTCTTAAATCTCATAGTCTCTAAAACATCGAGAATCTCACTGATATCATTCTTGATGTCAAGAAGATCTTGCTTAAGATCAATCAGGTCTTGTTCGAGGGTAGCTTGTTTATTCTTCAAAAGGAGCAGCTCTTCCGACTGGGCTTCATCAACCCACTTAAAAACATGGCCTGGTCCGAAAGTTGTTCCGCAACGGTAGAACCTTCTCCCGGGATTTTCTTTTGTTTTAGATGTGAGTATAATGATCTGAGAACCACAATGGCACTGCGTTGGAATTGCGTGGACATTTTCCATTCCTCAGAACCTGCAAGAGAAGGTAAGTTTAATGGTGGTTATAAATAGTCTAAGATTGAGGGGAGGATTACTCACAAATGTAGACTGGAGTGGAGTATGAGTGAATTCTTTCTTGTAGATCTGAGAATTACAAAGTAGACAAGGGGTAGATATTTATTTACCGATGGGGGTGCTGTTCTCGATGTATGGCCGTGGACGAGTTGTTATGGATGAAAAAAACGTGGATAACCGGTTGATGGATGGGAAATAGTGGCCATGGACGAGCTGTTGTGGATAGAAAAACGTGGATAACGGTTGATGGTTGGAAAATAGTGGATATCTCATCACATCCACGGGTTTTGATTATTTTGGTTGAGAGAGGTATAACATTAACCAAAAAAAGCAAAAAAAAGAGCCACTGATAACATTAGCATTAGTTAACATTAGCAAAAGAACGAAATTATGATACATAAGAAATCCTAACCGAAAAGTCCAAAGATGGTGAAATTATGATACATAAGAAGTCCTAACCAAGAAGGGCACATTAGTAGTACTAGCAAAACGGTGCCTCATAACCATTACAGTAAAGACGTTGTCGGGAGACGCATACTCAGTGGTAAGCGGGTAAGACGATGGTTTTGTATGCTTCCATTGCGTAGAGTTGTCGGGACTTATCAACCTGGTGATCTGTGATATTGGCCATGTGTGGGTGCGGGTCGTAATAGAGCTGCATTTCCATGAACTTGGCGCTGACAGGGCCGCAATCGCCGGATCTAAGGTTCTGGTAAATGTTGGGGACGCGCTCCCATGTAAAAGGTGATAGGTCACGGGACGTGTCCTTCGCGACATAGTGGGTAAGGTAGGGTAGCATGTGAAGAATAGGTTTGAGGAAGCGTAGGGCTTTGTCATCGTTGTACAAGTCTGGAAGTGGATCGAATACCATGACATGTCCAGTAAGGAGGTTGATGCAAAGACCCACCCAATGCTTGTCGCCCCATATCATGGGGGTGTAGACTGTGTGGATAGGGCGCATCCAAGTTTTGCCAGGAACCAGAATCAGCTGTTTGAGTCGGGGATCCCAATGGAACCTGTCTTTCTTGACAGCAGCTTTAAATTGGCGCTCTTTAGACATCATGAGTGAAGTCAAGCTGGGCGGTGCGAATGTCGCCTTATCCATTTGCAGCATGTCAGTGTGGCGCTCTCCAAGCATGTGCATTAGTACAGTCATGTGCTGAGGCAATAAATAAACATTGTTCGATTGGTGACAGATATGAAATAGCTAAGAGAAGAAATAATATTTGAGATAATGGAAACGTATACCAGTGAATCTGTCCATGCTTGGGGAGTCGCTAGACGGAGTAGGAAGGCGTTGTCAAAGTCTAGTTTTGAAGGTGTAATGTGGAAACTGGCAGGTGGGAAAAGTATAACACATGTTATTAGAGTATAAGGGTAGTTGTCAGTGGATAATTGATGTAGGAGAACTTACACATTTTGTCGTGCTGACAACGTCGATGAGAAACGTTCCCACAGGTCCTCTGGAGGAGAGCCGATGAGTAGATAATGGGGGATAGTCCGGCACTCCATAAGTGCTTCGGCAAGAGACTTTTCCTCGGCGTCTGGAGAGTGAGGTGGTTTTTTTTTGGCCGGCGAGGAGTCGCTGAGTTCGTGAACCTCTTCAACTCTTATTTGTGCCTGCAAAAACGTCTCAAATTATAGTTCAGTAAGTATAGCTGCAAAAAAAGTGTTTTATAGTTGTAAGAGAATGGGGTATGAGTGAAAAGCATTACATCGAGTTCATCAACAACCCGTTGTATCCTCTTGTCCACTGACGCATCGCTGAGCTCGTTATCGGGGTCCTTGCTCCTCTCATCCTGCATCATGTAACCATACCAGGAAATCAGATGTGGCATTGATCAGAAACATGATGCATCATAAATCTAACATATTTACTTCGCCTATCAAGCGCCTTTTTGTCGGCTGGGTCATACTAGGAGACCCTTTTAGAGTAGCAAATGCATTGGTTGCCGAGTAGTGGGATGAAAACCCTTGTGAGAAACAAGCGGACTTGCTGGGGGAGCTAATGGGTGTCGCATTCACTGCAGGCAAGGGGCTAAGTGGTGTTGGGGGAGAGACATGAAAGGCTGAGGCTGAGGAATCGTAAATGGGAACTTCGCAATAAGGTTCTGGTATTGTAGGTGTGGGATTAGGAGAGGTTTGTTTGTCTAGGGTGTAGCGTCGAACTGGGGGAACGTGGCTATTGGAGCAGAGAGTTGGGAAGGACTTACTTGCTGAAAGAGAGAGGCGTGTGTGGGAGAGGTGTTTGCAAGTGGGATTGGGGCTGGTGAATTGTGGGAGGGAGAGCTGGGCTCAGGAGACCTTGGTTTTGTAGAGGGTTGTTCAAAAGATTTGGGGTCTGAGGGCTCTTGGACAGGAGAGTTGTGGACAGTAGAGGGATGAGCAGGTGGGGCACGCTCAGCAGGTTTGGAGTCCGCGGAGTTGGGATCATGTAGCTTATCGATGGTGGAGTTGTGTTCTTCAAAGCTTGGGACAGGTGAGCTGCGGTCAATGGGGGTGTGGTTAGATAAGCTGGGCTGTGGGGAGTGGTGTGGGTTGTGGTCGGAGGATAGGTGGTTAGGGGAGTTGTGGTTAGGGAAGTTAATGGTGGGGGATTTGTGTGCTGTGGGGTCGTGGTCAGAATTGTTGTGGTTAGGTGAATTGTGGTCGGGGGAACTGTGGTTAGTGGCGTTGTCCTGAGGGAAGTTAAGGGAGTGGTGGTCATATGATAAGGGGTTGTGGTTAGGGGAACTGTGGTTAGTGGAGTTGTGCTGAGGGGAGTTGAGAGAATTGTGGTCAGGGGATAGGGGGTTGGGGGAGTTGTGGTTGGGTGATATGTGGACAGGGGAGCTGTGGTCAGGGGTAGTGTGATTAGGGAAGTGGGGGTCAAGGGTGTTGCGTTCAGGGGAGTCGAGAAGTGTGGTATCTTGATTGTGAGGGACGATTGGTACAGAGGAATAATGATGGACATGGTATTGACTGAGAATCGGAGATTCCGGATCATCAAAGCTGACACCCCTCGACTGCACATCATGATGGCGAGAAAACATGAAAAAACACAATTATAAGACTAAATGGTATGAGATGTGGTTGATGCATAAGACATTGTCACCTGGTCCGGAGACGCATGATGATCGTGATGGTGATGATCGTGTTCACAGTTGATTGAAGAGTTCTCCTACGACGGTACTGGGCAGCCAACAGGGGGAATGAAGGACCAGCTCTGCTACGTCTCCGTTTGCGTTTAAATTTTGCCTTAATCTGTTCAATGAAACCCTCCAGTGTCATAACTCTGTCTTCAAGCACAGTAACCGTAGCTTCCAATTCAGTAACTTTGGCTTGCAACCATTCGTTAGTAGGGGGTGCTTTTTTCTTCTGGGGAGGTGGGTTTTAAGTGAGGCTTTCTTGGAATTGGGTTCCGACTGTTTTCTTTTCAAGACCGTGTTTCTTGGGGATGGATGGGTTCTTGGCGTTGGAGTAGCAGATAAAGGCTCCGAACAGTCTCCTCCAGGCCACATAGATTTTGCAAAGCAGTGTTTGTTGACTATCAGCTGTTCCATGTAAGTCACCTTGCCGTCCGTCATCCCGTCTCGCCAAACTCCCCACCCTGGTTGTGGTCCCCTCACGACGGTAATGGTTGATGTGACAACAAGCTAAAAGGAAAAACAGCTGATATGAAACAAAGAGACCAGAGACAGTATTGTTACAGATAAAAGAGTTCTCCAGGTAAAACTGTCGACTTACATTGGGGTTTTGTTCAGCAAGTAAGACATCGTTCAGCTCGATGGAAAGATGGCTGGGGTAGGTGTGGCTCGGGTAAGATCCATTATTGTTTGCTCGTGAAGAGGGGCAGGGATCTTCGACTGCAGCATAGGTATTGTCCTGAACGCGAGTAACTGCAGTGCTAGAGGGAAACCGGTGAGACGATATGTTTCTTGTTTGAGTTTTTCCACAAGCAAACCAACTGGGTCTTGTACAGGCTTGCCTTTATCAAACCTCAGTGGTTTCATACAGCGTATAGTGTACAGGAAGGATTCACGGCCCCAAGGAAATTGGAGGAAAGCATCTACGTCATGTAGCATCTTGACGTACTTCAAGGTGGGGCGATGAACCTGTTGAGAAGCAATCAACACGCCATCAACTATGATGATGAGTGCAAGCCGGATTCTCCTCCATTCAGACATGTCTTTATCATTCTCAAGCTCGTCGGCTAAGTCTGCTATGGTGATGTTGCTGGACTTGCCAACAACCTCCTTCCAAATCGGATCTTTGTGCATTCTTCGCTTGTTTGCAACTAACTGGTTGGGATCAGGAGCTTCATGATCATTTGGAAACTCACCACAATTGAGGCCGGTTATGGTCCCAAACTCTTCAAGACCAAATCTTATGGGGTCCTTTCCAAACACCGTCCAGAGCGTGTTGTCCAATTTGCAGATCAACTGACGGGACAAGAGGCAGTGTATAAGCTTACACGACACCGGGCACTGGCGGGTGGGGAGATCAAACAGCTTTCCGAAAGGAGAATCTCTAATCTTTGTGAACTCTGAAGACCCACGAAGAATGTGGCGGAGCAAGGCTAGTATGTTGGGTCTTGAGTAGATATTCAGACGGCGGCGGGGGAATCGATCCGTCGCGAACAGCCTCTCTGGAAGACGGTGGTCAGGTGTATCCTCTGCAGAAGAAAGATTGTGATTGAAGACGAGCATACAAAGTGGACTTATTTATTTGTAACTATGAATGGGAACTAACCTTCCATGACAGAGATTGAAACGAGACAACGGCGGAAGTCAGACAACGGTATGGATGGAGAGATATAGTTCCTGTGAGTTCACAGAGGAGACAGAAATCGAGAAGAATAGTGGTCGATAAAGAAGTATTGGGTCAATTTCGCAGGCCTCTCTCGTCGGACGGCGATATTAGGGTTAAACTCCTCCGTTTTCTGTTATCGGAGAAAGCAAGAGAAGTAATGAAATGAAAGCGTCGGGGTCTCTCGACTTACGATGTGATTAGTTTAATAAAAAAAAAAGAAAAAGAAAGGAAAAGAATAAATTAGTTAGGAGGCTAACCAAATCCAAAGCAGGATTGGTTACGGGGTATAGATGTAAAATCAGTAGAGGAATGTGTGTGGTAAACTCAATGTGTCTTAAAGTGATATAAAGAAGTGAGAATGTGTCTCACACCGTAAATTTCTCTTTGTCTTTTGGTATATATTTATTTATTTCATTTTTTGGACCACTCTAATAGAGAAATATACCAAACTTGCACCAAAAGAAAACAAACAAACTAGTAAATGCAACTTGGCGGACCTCAAGGTTACACACAATCCTAATGTTAGGAATACAAGTACAACCTAACCATTACCATCTGTATCTTGTTTTTATACCAAGCATTGTGGCGATATCTGTTTCTCGCTCTGTTCTGATGCCGGTTTTAGCTTCATTTGGTAAATCTTCAGCCATAGTTTCCCCCGTTACTGCATTTACCCGAGACTCAAAATGTCACACGACTATAAAGAGATTCATTACCAAAGAGGCGTTGCTTATCGCTGTCCCATGCAATGCCATTCAACAGACCAATACCCTATCGTACAGGTCAAGAGTAAGAAGTGAAAAAGCGTTACTAAAGATCATTTCATGCATTTCATCATCTCACGCATAAACAGTCCCTGCGTAAACGCGTCACGGAGGTCATGAGGAAACTCAGCAACTACTTCAACTTCATGGAGCAAGAGGAATTCATCGTCAAGAACTTTCATGGAACATGCTGTTTTAATGGACATTCAAGGCAAAAGTACAAAAGACAACCCGGAACACGCTTCTCTTATTGTCCTGTCATTACTATTGAGAAATCCAATTTGAATTTTAAGAACTTGGAACAAGCTCCACTCAGTTTGTAACCAGCACACGTAACAAGAGAGATATTGAAAGCATTACCATTACGGTACCTCTTCATAAACAAGATAAATAGTTCCAGTAGTTTAAACTTGGGACTCGAAAAAAAACACAGTACTGATTTAAGAACAAAAAAACAAAAGTCAAGAAGTGCGGCTCATAATAAATATATCAGACTACGATGGGACACGATAACAAAACTTCCTTTTTCGACGCAACCGAACCATTAAAGACTTACCCGCCGCCCATGGGTCTTTTACCCCTCGGTTTTTTCTGGCCTGATTTATTACCAGCGGCACTCTTCTTCCCCTTCCTACCAGGCTTGCCTCCTCCACGTTGCCTAGCATCACTCTTCATCCTCCTATCCACTCTCTTCTGACCTTTTCCAACCTTAACACCAACTCCTTTCTTTGACACGACCAGTTCTTTCTTCGGCTTCCTCGGCTCAGCTGCTTTCTTGTATAGCTTGTCTATCATCTTGTCCTTAGAACGGTCGGAAATATCCGTTGTGTCAGATATTACATTTGCCTTCTTCCTCACCTTCTCCAATCTTTTCGCCGCGGCTCTCTTCTTCCGTGCCTTGGCCTCTGCCACCTTTTTGGCCGGACGGGCGTTGATTTCTTTGAACTGAGCTTTCATTGCATTGATTTCTTCTTTCGTGACGGGTTTCATCGGTTGCCTGTGCTGCTTCTCGTCATCCAAAAACCATTTAGGCAAAAAACCTTCGTCACCAAACATGTACTTGTTATACGCATCGTCTAGCATCTCTTCTCTCTGCTTCTTCCTTAGCATTTTCTTGGCACAGGCCAATATCTCGGCTTTAGTATGCACGTCGTCATCATCTGAGGATGAATCCGAGTCAGAATCTGTGACTGGTGCAGGGACTATCTCGAAATCGTCTTCCTTCTTAGAGTTAGCGAGTGAAGTCTGATCAGGCAACACGCTTGCTTTCGACGCCTTCTTCTTCTTTGTCTTCTCGGCTTTAGACAGGTTCTTCTTAGTTGGCATGTCGTCGTCACTGTCATCTTTTCCCAAGTCTCCTTCTTCAACAGCCTCTGCAAATATATCCTGACTGAACCACTGGTTAGATATTTCCTCTTTTGTTTGGGTCTCTCCATCATCAAGTGGCACCACAAGAGGGTTCGCCTCATCCATCTCTACATTCATATCTGAGTCGTAGTCTAGCTTCATTTCTTCATCTCCATCACCCTCCTCCTGCACAGCCAACCAAAGAATGTCTCATTCCAAAAATCTGTAGCATGCATGAAAATAGGGGGTAAAGCAATGATATTCACCTCCAGTTTTTCGGCATGTGCCTGTCTAGCACGCTTCCTTTGCTTTGCGCTTCCTCCTTTCTTCTCCATGTACCGGTCGTATGCCTCATCAAAAGCCTCTTCCATATCTTCAGTGTATCTGTAATGTTAAAAAAAAGACTATCAGATGAAATAACAGCACAACATAAACTTGGGCAAAGTATGACAATCTTGAAACAGCATTCTATAATCTACAGAAAAAGTATGGGGTCAACGGCCTGACCTCTGACGTTCTTCATCAGAATCTAGGCCACTGTCCTCGGAGTCATCTGAAGACTCAACACCACGGTCTTCGTTCTCAATGTCATTGGCGTTGACATTATCATCTTCATCATTGTCAACAGCCATAAGATCTTTCTTTCCCTGGAATGGATAAATAAATATATTTAAACAATGGAATTGTAGCAATGCAAGCTTAGTTTTGAAGCCAGTCAGTGATACAAAACAAATTCAACTAGAGATCGGATACAAAATAGGGTACCTTGATCGCAGCAAGAGAGAACAAATCATGGTCCACATAACCATCTTCAAGAGCATCTATCTGTGGATTAGTCGCCTTCCGCGTCTTATCCTGATAAATTATATCAAATTAAGCAAACCAAGTATAGGGTCGATTAGAAAGTCAGTAGCAAAGAAACTGATTAGAAGGTCTTAAACAACCGCAACATAACCATTATTAAATTTGCAGACGGAAATGACCATTTAAAATGTAACAACAAAATAAAAAAATAACTGATTAGAAAGTCAGTAGCAAAGAAACTGATTAGAAGGTCTTAAACAACCGCAACACAACCATTATTAAATTTGCAGACGGAAATGACCATTTAAAATGTAACAACAAAATAAAAAATTAACCTTAGCACGTCGTTTTGCCAGAAGCTTCTTTGCCTGTTTCTTCTTGCGATCTACTGCGTTTGTCAGCTCTTCTAATTCATTGAGAAGTTTATCATCTTCATTTTCCTCTTCCTTCTCAACATCAGGCTCCTTTTTAGCGACTTCCTTTTTCTCAGGAGTCAGAGCTTTCCTGATTTGCATTCGCCACCTACAAGAAAAAAGGGACTTCAATATTTGCTACAAAACTAATACAATTTCCCAACGAATTACGGGCTGACCACAAATGGTAAGAGAAAGTCATAACAAAACCATATTTTTCTAACAACAATCCAAAGATCCACGCAAAATGTTTCATCTGGTTGAGTATGTAAGGTATTATTCGGACTAGCAACGCAGTTCTTACTTTAAGATGTTCTTGAACTCATTCTTCCCCAAAACCGGAAGATCATCGCAAAGAATTTTAATCTGCCTCGAGAAAAGAAAGAAAAAAGAGCAAAGGTTACAAAGCAGGTTTAGGTCATATATCATCGATTAGTTAAATAGGGCAAACCAGAGAGCAGTACCTCTTCTGAAGTCAACTCATGTTCCTTTAAAGGTCGAGAGGCTTCATTATCAAAGGATATAGAAGTAACTGTGCCAAGAACCTCAAGAGGATTCTCAGACCAAATGAAATCAGCAGCAGATGCAACTCTTCTCAAAATGGACTCTCCATCTTCATACCTATATAGTATCCCCAGTTATTAAAAGTTCATATAAACAAAACAAAAGGCAGATAGTTCACGTTGCCTACCCATCACGGTTCCTCTTCTGTTTAGATTTTCCAAGCACATCCGCAACCTACAAACACAACAAGTACTACTTACACACAAACCTCAACAGCAAAAGAACAAAAAAAAAAAGCAAACACTATATATAAGATTAAAGTAGCCACCTTTCTTGTGGGTTCAGCTGCCTCCTTAAAGAGATATCTGAAATCAAGTAGACGAGGATCAATCTTGCCAGGAGCTTTGTACTTCAAACCCAAAAGATACGTCTCAGCAGACGCTGAACGACTCGCCGGCGGCTTAAACACTTCAACCTTTTCAAACAGCTGCACCAAAAAAACAAAAACAAAACACCAGTAAGAAACAACAACAACAACAACCCCCGTAAAAACAAATCCTCATCACATTTTTTAACAAGTAAACAAATACCTTCCCAAGACAGAACAGTACAGAGTTGTAATCTCGAGACCTGAAAACCTACACACAGAGAAACTAAAATGGTCAAAAAACACATTCACGAACCAAAATCAAATCCCTAAATCTCAAAATCGGACCTTGGTGATAAAATTCCCCTTATGAGCCAAAAACTCAGTAGCCAATTTAACCGAATCGATAACCAAAGCGTTCTGGCTCATCGCCTCCTGAGACCACGCACCACCGACGTTCGGCGACCCGTCGTGAATCACCAGATCGAAGGCCTTGACGCCGTGCTTCTCGAGAACCTGCTTGATCTTGGACCTGCACTCGGGGCGCGTGATGTCCTGCTGGATCGCGACGCAGCCGCCGACGGGTTTGATGGGGACGAGATCGATCCCGACGACGAGGCTGCCGACGGGGACTTTCTCGACGGCGACCTGCATCCAACCGCCGGGGGCGGCGCAGAGATCGAGGACGGCTCGGGATCTGTGGAGGAAGGAGTGCTTGGCGTCGAGCTGGATGAGCTTGTAGGAGGCACGGGAGCGGAAGCCGCGCTCCTTGGCGAGGTAGTAGTACTTGTCCAAACGATGCTGTCCTTTCACCTTACCCATTGGTGCTGATTGATGAGAGTTTTCTCCTTAGGGTTGAGTTCTTCGAGCATCAAAGTGAGAGGAGAGTATATAAGCTAGGGCTTAGGGTTTACTACGCGCGCCGTTCTTTCGAGTTTAAGCCCATTAGTCTATATTTATTATGGGCCTCGTTACTTCCTTTTATAATGGGCCTCTCATTGGCATTTAGTTTCTCTTTATTATGGGCTTCTCTCCTTCACCAAAGAATTGGGGTTTGAATTGAAACAATAATTTTGTCACCATAAGAATCCGTTAAGATGTCTATACAAGTCAATTAAGCAATTAAAAAGTTTGATTTTAGTTTTTTGAATATGAATTCCAACGTGACTTTGAAGCAATTATTAGAAATTGAATAACAAGAGTCATGACAGACGAGTAAAATGAAATAAACATTTCATCTTCGGTGTGCTATTTACCTATCATGGATTTCTAAACAAGCTTTAAGATTTTGGTTAGAGACTCCATAACATGTTCCTCATATGCACAAGTATAGTTTGGACGTACCTTAGCAGACATGTTAATATCTCGTTTGGACAACGCAACAGTTTACTCATGTCAGAAAATAATAAGAAACGTGCAATTTTAACACTGACCCTGGAAAACTATTGGATTTGTTTCTTTAAACCAAAAGTCAGAGAAATAGATAGATTATAGTTTCCGGATTTGCATTACACAAACAAAACTAAAGCGAAAAACAAAAAACTGTCTTCCCGTTGCTTAACATATCTTTCAAGGTAAACCCGAGCCAGATGGAGCTGCTGCGCTGTAACCGCCTGCACCACGGCCAAATCCAGGCCTACCACCACTTCCCTGTCAACACAAACAACAATCACATGTAATGTTAAGACTCATCAACTACTGACAAGACAGATGATTTGTACGAAAATCTAATACGCTTTTTTTTTGGTAAAACTATTAGGGATGGTAATAGAGAGAGAGATTTACTTGGAAAGATGGCTGGTAATCAGCAGGAGCCCCACCCTTTTCACCTCCAACATCACCACCACGTGGCCCTCCACGGTACCCATCACGGTCACCGTATCTTGGACGGTCTCCTTCAAAACGAGGTGGTCCTCTGAAACAATCCCCCAAAACCCATGTTACTAAATCAGTCAATGTTACAATGGATTCAAAGATAAAAACCAAACTACCTTGGGCGATCACCAGGTGGGCCACCAAAGGGACGGCCAATGGGCTTAGCAGACTTCTTCAAAGTCGCGGGAACAACATCAGACGGAAGGTTAAGATAGGTCCTCAAAAACTCAATGCCTTCGTTGGTCAGAAACCAATAATAATGCATCCAGGCGAACGTCTCCCTAACATACTCCTTGGATTTGAAACTCTGCATGAGCTTGATCACTTGCAAGTTTGGCACTGACTCAATCAACGGATGCTTTGCGAGGTTGAAATCCTTCTTCGCAAACAATACTCCTTCTGTAGAAACCCGCCAGGTAGTGATATATTATAGATCATTCACACAAATCATGCAATAGCTACGTCATAATCTTAAAGATTCGAACTTTATGAGCAACCCTCGAAAATTTATCAGATCTAGCATCTACATTACTCAGTTAATAGGCGTACGAACCTTTGAAGAGGTACTTGCAGATCTCTCTGCGATTGGTCTCTGAGATAATCTGGTAACAGGACGAACAAAGAACACAATACTATGATAAGTCTTTTCATTACATAATGTTAAAATGGAGAAACAGAGCAAAAGCAGAGTCTATACCATCGTCTTGTTGATAGAGCCTTCGCTGCAAGGAGGAACAGAGCTTCTTTGTTTTTTTGGTCAAAAGAGGCAGAGAAGCTTTAGCTAAGGTGAAAGTAGGGTTTTCTGTTGAGAAATGGTGACATGGGCTTTTATTGGGCCGAACATTGTTTGCGGCAAGGCTGGCCTTTGGATAGTCAAAAATTAGGTTAAACCGGGTTCCAAATTAGATTTCTTAATCTCATCAATACCAATCGATTTAGATTATATAATTCATGGCTGGCAAATTGTATTGGAGATTAAACAGGAAACTAGGATCAAGTACAAAAAGAACGAGCAAAGTGAGAAGAGACCTGCCTTGCCATGTCAGCAAATTGAAGTAATTGAGTATATGATTTTTTTAAAGATATATTTTAAAATTTATTATGGATGCACACTGCAGTTGTATATTCATTCTTTGCTTACCATGCATTTACAATATTACTAACACGTAAAAATTGCACATTCCATTTCCCAATCTGTAAACATTCTTTTTGTTTGGCACACACCCATTGCAAAACCAGTTTTACAATGTTATACTTAATGACGTGTAAGGAATTTACGTAAAACCAAGTTCTTTTTGAACGAAAAAGACAAGTTATTGTAATTTTCTAGTTTAGGTAATAAGGTGGTGAAGAATTTGTTATATGGATTGAGACCATAGTTTTAAACCCACCAGATATGAGGACCCTCCACTTAGTTCACAAGAAATTTCTGCATGGTTGTAGTTAGGGGTGGGCACGGATCGGATAGTACCATATTTTTTGGTATTTGCGATTTGCTTCGTATCATACGAATATCTGATTTTCCGATTTGCTTTGCTTCGGAGAAATACGGATATTCGGTTTTCCGGATATTCGAAACTTTTTTAAATATTTGCGAATATTTACGGATATTTACGGATATCTCATACACCATGTTTTATACACGTAAATCTAACAAAATTATACATGTTTTGTTTTTTTTAAATATTCTTACATAATATTAAACCAAAAGTGAAATTAGTGGAATTATATGTTCCATACTTTTTATAATAAAATAATCTTTTTGATAAAACACATAATTTTAGAAAATTGTAGTTTTTGAAAGATTTTATATTATTTCCTTAATTTAATACATTATATATTTTATAAATAACACAAATATATGTTAAAGTAAAATTTATACATATTTAATTGTAGATATTCATTTATTTGTATAAAACCGAGCGGATCGGATATTCGCCTTTAAAAATTTTAGTATTTGTGATTTGCTTCGTTTTTAACGGATATTAAATTTTAATATTTGCTTTGCTTCGAAGACTTACGGATATTCGGATTTTTCGGATCGAATCGAAACGAATAACGAATCGAATCAAATTTAACGGATAAAATGCCCACCCCTAGTTGTAGTCAAGTAGTAGACGAGAAGTGCTATATCAATTTTTAGGATCTGCATCTATCTTGAAATAAAGTCACAATCATATTTAAAAATTGGAACAGCAGTCAAGACAGTTTACATGGTAGTCCGATAACAAAGAATCCAGTTATCTCCTGACATTAATAAAAATGCATTAAAAGTTTCAATCAGACATCATGGTATTCAGTACTCTCTGAAGCATCAAGTATGTTTCTTATAGAACTGACCGAATCAGCGTAAAAAAACAGAAGAAACCTTGTTCACAGCTTGAAGGACATTCCCTTACGAACTTTAAACAAACAAAATGTTGTAAAACAAAACGAGATTAATTGGGCCAAGGCCTTCGTCCATCCCATACATAATAATACAATTTTCACGAGATAATATCAAGCAAAGCAGAGAAAGCAACATATCCTATGGCAAAATTTATTGTTAGATAAAAAGTTGGGGTCTTTGGTCTATATAGTCTTTGTAGATTCAAGATCAGAATATGATAGTATTTGTGAGGGGTTCACACACGTAGACCATCCTTCCTCAATATAGCACCTAAAACCAAGTCTGGCTTAAAGATTTGGAAGGTCATGCATGAGTTGAAAAACAAAAATGACCAAACGAAAATAATAAAATGTTTAACCAATTTTGTAGGAAATAGGTACACATTTGACATGTTTTATCTGTTTCTATGGTTGCATATCAGCAGGAGGGAATAATACTAGACGGACCATGTGCAACTGCACTCATAGCACATGCATAGGGTTGCCTTGAACTCAAAATGCTCTTTTGCTAAATAATACTAAAACAGTGTTCCTTAAACCGCTTAGGCCAGTCAGCAGCACTCAGGTCAATAGTGTTATCAGCTAATACTCAAAACTAAAAATATCTGAATGCACGAATTTCATTAATGGTGTCCAACGAAGGCCGACAATGGATGGAGATGGACCAGGCCAGGGTGCTGGACGATAAGGACCTCTCGACGAAAAGCTGAACCACCCTCCCCGTGCGTGACCCACAACGGCTGGTCCCCGGTCACAACCATCTTGCATGTACTCTATCTCACAATGAAACACCTCTTTTATTCCTCCATTTTTACAGCTTCCACATGAATCATGTCATTGCAAATTAGACAAAAAAAACAGACAAAAAAAAACATAAAAAGAACTATACAATATCAGAAAATAAATAAAAAAAGTCTTATATCCCGCTCTGTTTTTTTTGTCTGTATCTGTAATCCTTGTTTCTATTCATCTACGTGTTATATGATACATGTGTATATGAATCACTACAATTATTGTCCTTTCATCTCCTTAAAGTTGAAATAAAAACATCCTATTGTCATCATTTCTTTTAAGAGACATTCTTTTTATATTATCATATCTTCTCTTTTTTCCTGAGAGCGAATCCTTTTTCTAGAGGTTCAGATTTTCAAGTAACTAATGGGAGACATGCAATAATGAAGCTTGTTGCATTCTATAGTTTCAGTAGGTCATCAGTCATCATAGATCTATAAAGCTATAGCTTATATGTGCCTTTGTAATGGTATATATTATATTAGTGAATAGTGATAATACTCTTATCCGTTTTACATGTTTACTTTTCTTTTTTCTTCTTTTTCCGTTTTACATATTTACATCCAAAATAGATTCTAACGCCCTTTAAATCGAGGGTGTAAAACGTCCAAAAACATTCGAGGGTGTAAATACAAGCACGGTGATGCCTCTAAATATTAAAACGAGATAAATGATTTGCTGGTGTGTTTTAGATATCCAAAAAATCATGTATATTATAACAATGATTAACTTTTTGGTGAATTTTATAGAAATTGTTACCTAGAAATAAGGTAAAGAAGGCAAGTATTTCTGGTTGTTGAAAATCAAAGGTAATCTAGTTGTTTACCACGAGCAAACCAGAAGCACCCATCATTCTTTCAGATAAACTGATTGGTATAAACCACTATGGCAGAATAACGAATAACTACCGGAAAGAAGAGTATAACTCCAGCATTTAATTATCGCACTTAATTGATGATTACTTCCCTTAATTAATCTGTTCTAGAAACTAATGACCTCCAATGTATATTATTTATATTATCTTCACATGGAACGTGCCTATATAACGAGAATATGATTCCTTAAGATTCATGCATAAACAAGAATCAATCCGGGAATTTAAGTTGGATCAGGGATCGTTATGCGGACCACAAGTTAAGTAGGTTAAACTCCAACATCAGAAAAAGAAAAAAAAAACTATAAATACCTAAAACCTTTAGGTTAGGGTTATAAAAAGATAAACTTATAAGTTAGAAACTTGATATATAAATATAAAATATGAAAAGGATCATTCAACTTATGTATTCCAGCTCCACCACATATGTGTTATGTATGTGCGTGTATATATATGTATGTACCACATGTGAAAAAATGAAAATGATAGTTAATCTCAGTAGGTTAATGTAAGAGGAGGGTTAGGTTGGAATATTAATCTTTCAACATTGTAGGCTTGGATGCTTTAAAAAAGATTTGCCTTAGAAATTCCTTTTACTCGACTTGATGATATATATTAGTGCCTAAGATAATACTAGTGGACACACTAAAGAATAATAATTAAGAAAACAGAAATTAATAAACTAGGAAGAAAAGAGGAAGAATGTGGAAATGGAGAACGCAAGAGAAGTGATTGGAAGCTAACGGAATATCGTGTCTCCTTTAGACATGGTGGAAGCTGACGCTGAGAACCAAACCCTCCCGTTACGTATATACTCATTCTATCTTTTTTTTCCTCATTCACTGATTCTATCATTTCAGTTCGCAGCGCATGTACATTCCCAATAGCTTACTATATAGTTATTATAATACTTTTATAAATGTTGTTAAGAATTCCACATTTATTTAGAATAATATATAGAATAATATATCATTGATGATGTATGCCAATCTACTAGTATCAGTATTTTTTTTAATTGAAAATCCACGAAACTAAGATAAATTTCAATCATAAAGTTCTACATATGGGACGCCTACATTTTTATAAGAAAATATATTCTGTTTCTAAGTTCTATAATACATTTGGATCAGAAATTAAATGGAAATTGTGCATTACTTCTGATTTTTTTTATCAAACTGGTTGAACTACCAACTCCTGTAGTTTCAAATTTTTTTTCGTATGTGTATTCGTAGGTTTTCTGTTTAATTTATAACATTGGTTGATTTTCATTTAGTTTTAGTTAAATACTGTTTCTGTATTTTTCCAAAACAGTGAAGTTTGTGTACAAATTTCCATAACAAGACTATTAAACAATTCTTCACCTCAACCTCAACCCATCGTTGCATTTCAAAGACTATTGAAATCACCACTAAAGTCAAAACTTTGTTAAAGTACTTTAGATGGAGACATATATTGTAAAGAAAACTGGAAAACCAACTTAATTAAGTTATAATTATCCACCAAAACGAGGAAAAAACCCCAAGATCATGGAAATACAGATGGAAAAGCTACATCTCTATACCATGAACTTAACTTGTTCACTTCATCAATAATAGACGATTCCTTCTAAAATTAATTATGTTACTTCTCACAATTATACCGAAAATTGGAAGCATTAATCAAGACCACAACATGCATGAAGACATTCAAATTTATGTTTTTTATCAACATACTGCTTGGATTTAGTTAAAAAATTCGTTCCCACTGTCGATTGATATGCTAAAAAAAGATTAGAAGATACCATATGCTAATTAAGAATGATAAACATAATAAATGAAACGTCATGCACAATCAAATGGGTTAAACAATAATTCCCTTTACTCTCTTCTATAAATACCCCTCACAACACAATCCCTTCTAGTTAATTAAATTAAAGAAGAAAAAAAACATTTCAAAATTATTCACTTTGAGAAACACATGCAAACAATGGAAGGAAGACAGTATCACCAAAATCACGAAGGAAACAATCATAACTCTACCATGGTGGTGCCTCGCTCGCCGTGGCACTCTCCGGTTCCTTATCTCTTCGGTGGTTTGGCCGCCATGTTTGCTCTCATCGCCTTCGCTCTTCTCATCCTCGCTTGTTCTTACTGGCGACTCTCTGGCTCGGCTGGGGATGAGAGAGATCTTGAAGCCGGAGATGATGCCAAAACCGACGGTGACACTCATAAGGACACGCCCACGGCGATGCCGGAGAAGTTTCTCGTCATCATGGCCGGCGATGTCAAACCCACTTACTTGGCTACGCCGGCGAATAGGTCAGACCACATCTGTACTTGCGGCGAGCCTAAGGAAGAGGTGGGTAATGATCAGGTGGTGCGGTAGAACACCGGAACTTGAAAAACAGAGCAATCATTACGGACTATAAATTGTTAATGAGTTCGGCCGGGTCATAGTTATGTCGACCTTATAGGAGCGGATGAGATTAAAAAAATTGTCTTACAAACTTTTATTTCATTATTTTTGTCTGCTTAAACGATGTCTATGCATCCTTCGTATGGTTTTGGATCTATAAATTTTTGTGTTGTAGTGGATTTCCACTATTTTTTTCGTTTATGGGTCAAGGAGAAACTTGAATGATTAGTAACTAATATGATGCTTAAGTAATTACTTATGAACTGCTTAACTACGTATATATAATATATATATATATATATATCAGTATGATTTATGTTGAGCGATGCCGATGGTAGTTCGGTCTTACCTAAGTGGTCATCCAGCGAAAGAAAATTGAAGTGAACTAGTAACAACGACACGTGCTAAACTGATCTTGATGGTGTCGTCGTTGCGGCGAGCCCAAGTTGTTAATTATCCTGATTGCATTTTTTTTAAACACCTTCTCGTTGCATCTTTTACTCGGAAATTTCTGAATAGATTGATAACTATCAACAAGTTTTATAAAAGAACAAATAGCCCGAAACTCCTTTATCTTTTTTCCGGTATATCTTTATAACCATTCACTGAAATGTAGAAGCACTAACGTTATCGTTGGACAAAAAATTATTATCTTTTGGATGAATCAGTACAATGTGAATAGTGACTACAGTGACTGGACTGTTTTAATGTGAGGCAAGTGGTCAATGGTTGTGGCAAAACTGTACGTCATTTCCTTTCCTTGTCCTAGTATGTTTATGTGAACAAATGTGACAATCGAGATCCCAAACCAGCGCAAATTAAACGGAAAACAACAATAACTGGGAAAAATCCGTTCTTCTATGTTGTTTCTCTACTACAGCTTTATATCAATATAATTATTTTTGTTTTTGGAAGCAAATGATAATACATTTTTCCATTGATCATTTAGTATACAAGTAAGAATTAAGAAACACAAATGTTTGGAACAGAGAAAAAATATCACTAGTTGATTACTCTCTACCTTGATCCCTCAAAACAGAAAATTGAAAAATTACTAACTATAATGAACGTGAAGAGGAAGTGGAAGACCTTGCATTAAAAAGAAATGAGACTTTCCCTTTTAGATTCTTCATCCCATTATATCATATCAATGTTTCTTAGACTGATCATGTGTCAGTTAGTAGATTGGGATGATGTTGTAAGGACAACATAGGATGCTGTAAAAGCCTTTTTGTACTTTACATAGAGCTGAACGGTTTTCTTTGGCTATATCCAACCTAGGAGAGAAGATAATATTCTCAGATAGACTTGACACGGATTATGCAAATTTGCTGAAGATTACAGAAGATCCAGCATATTGCTTCACATGTAGAAGAGAGATGCCTAGGGACAATGGGGTCTTCCTCAAGCTGCACCTTGAAGTCAGTAGGCCTATAAAGCTCATTAGTGTATTTATTGATATGCGTCTATTAAAGACCCAATAAATAACAGACTAAATGCCCAACTACGAAAATATTAAATTGAAATTTATTTGTTGTATTCTTATGATTCAAATATATGTGTGAATAATATTAATCATCAAATTATTTAACATAAATTTGAAAATAATGTATGTCTAATAAAATATATAATTAATATTTTGTATGTGAAATGAAATAATAATATACATGAATATATATAACATTTAAAGTTTGTATATCACATTTTAAATAAATTTAGTTAATTTTATTGTAAAATTAGTTAGAAAATAATCCGATTAGAGAATAATGGTAGTTTGGTTAGAAAATAATAAAATAAAATAAATAAATAATTATTAATCCAGTGGTACAAGTTGTAAGTATTCTGATTTATTTCTAAAAAAATACTTCACTTTTAATATAACAGATTTTTTTTTATTCCTCAAAAATACTAAAGTATCTTGTGTTCCTTCACAAATTTTATATTCCTTGTAAGTAAGTTCATGTATACAATGTAACTGATAAATATAAAAAGTTTCAATTCAAAAATTGATTGGATGCGTGGAGAAAACGTTATGGGTTTTATAATATTACTTGAGAATTTTTAGGAATGCAGGCCTAGACAATTAAAGTCTTACCACTATGAGAACACATTAAACGGAATCCCTTTTATCTCAGACACATTAAATGATTGTCGCAAGTCCAAATTGAATAAATCTGATCAACCTTAACCCTTGAAAAGCCTCTGCATGGCCAGGAACCTCGTTGCAAGATCCTTGATAAGAACTAGCTAGTGTGTCTAATTGGATGTAGCTTGTGCGTGATCCATCCGACGGTCGGTCGTTAAATTTCCAAAGGCTCGAAATCATTGTTTACTGACCCTGCAATCACCACACGACCTTTTCCCGTGTTTTGGCCTCACTCACACGCTATCGCGAATTACTTCCCGATAGGTCACCCATCCTTCCACTACTCCAGTTCAAGCACGCTTAACTCTGGAGTTCTTTCAGGATGTGCTCCGGAAAAGGTAAGTCAACTTTGGTGACATAGGTAGCCAAATCAATTCTCTTAAGCCTTTCCACATATCACAACTCGGGATGTTACACAACTATTATTGATCAACCTTATATCCTGCTATATATATGCTTTTGATTTGGTTCAAGTTTCAACCCTTCACCCTGCTTTATTCAGTACATATTCAATATTTTCTTCAATTTCACAGCCACTATATCAAAAGTGGTTCGCCATTTTTTTTATCTATACCTAATAATAACTATATCTGATGGTCTTTAGCCATTAATCAATAACGATTTTTCATAGCTGGTTAGAGAAGTATAGTATTTCATCTTGTTTTTTTTTTTTTGATAAAAAGTATTTCAATTTGTTTTGATATGAAAGTAAGGAATTAGAAAGAAAGTTACGGAATATCGTTTTCTTAGATTCCTTTATTGATTCCAAAAATTACAAATTATAATCTATTTGACTATTAACTAATCCTATAACGGTAGAATTCTTCAACCTTCTATTTAAGAAATGGCATGATGGTCTAAACTAATATTTAGAAAATACAAAATAATAAATTTTGTTTTGGTGACAGATAGACAATAGTCCATGAACTTGCCTACAAGTTGAACCGTGTAAGGTCGAATAATTCTTAATTTAACCCTTTATGTCGAATAATTCCTAATTTAAATATTACTAAACACAAAGTTTAAGACTCCCACGTCGGTCGACAATGTGCCCCCACGAAACTCTCTCTATATATACTCTCATTTCCAACTCATCTAAATCCATCGACCAACACTTATCTTCCACGGCAAGACACAACAGAGCATCAGGCAAGAAAATGGCGGTTCCCGCAACAAAAAAGCCTCTGTTGTTGTCTCTCCTCCTCTTTGGCTTCTTTGTTCTCTCTGCATCCGCCGGAAGCTTCTACGAGAGCTTTGATATCACTTGGGGAGATGGTCGTGCCGACATATACGAGAGTGGAGAGCTTCTCACTTGCACTCTTGACAAGGTCTCCGGCTCAGGGTTTCAGTCTAAGAAGGAGTACTTGTACGGTAAGATCGACATGAAGCTCAAGCTTGTCGCTGGAAACTCAGCTGGAACCGTAACCGCCTACTACGTAAGGAATCTCCTTGTGAAAATGATTTGATATTAGGGGTTCTTTCTCATCTGAATTAATTAGTCGGTAAAAAATGAAATTATCTCCTAATATTGTACATTTTGTGGCAGCTTTCGTCTAAAGGTGCGACATGGGATGAGATTGACTTTGAGTTCTTGGGAAATGTCACAGGACAGCCTTACACTATCCACACCAATGTCTTCACCGGAGGTAAAGGTGACCGTGAGATGCAGTTCCGCCTCTGGTTCGATCCCACCGCCGATTTCCACACCTACACCGTCCACTGGAACCCTCTTAACATCATGTGAGTAAATAGTCTATCAAGAAAAACCCCAAATTGATAACAACGGTCAATATTAGTTAGTACTGTATATGAAACTATGTTTTCATTCAATAATTGCTGAAGTTTGATAAAAACGATTACGATCACTTTGACACGTATATCCCATTTTAGTTTTATTTTATGTGATCCCTTGTCATGATATTCTTGTATAAGCGCGGACAATCATGATTTTACATTTAAAACGTCTAGAATCACTTGTGATGTTTTTCTTATAAAGTTTCTTGTGTCTGAAGCTTCCTTGTGGATGGGATCCCAATTCGGGTGTTCAAGAACAACGAGAAAAATGGAGTGGCTTACCCTACGTCCCAACCCATGAAGATATACTCGAGTCTTTGGGAAGCTGATGACTGGGCCACTCAAGGCGGTCGCGTGAAGACAGACTGGAACAACGCACCATTCAGGGCATCCTACAGGAACTTCGACGACAAAAGCTCTTGTAGCAGGACATCAAACTTGACATGGGTGACTTGTGAGGGAAACAAAAACTCGTGGATGTGGACCACTCTCAATAACCGTCAGATCGGTCAGATGTACTGGGTGCAAAAGGATTTCATGATCTACAACTATTGTACCGATTACAAGAGGTTCCCTCAGGGTTTTGCCAAGGAGTGTTACCTCTGAGCTTTGGTTGATCCTCCTACATTGAGAATTTTTCCTCAATAATGTTTTTTTTTATTTCCCTTTGGTGTTATTTGATTCTTGTGATGTTACTTTGATTTATTCTCTCTTTTTTTTTTCAAGTGTTTCTGAGATGCGATAATACACGCATATATAACGTTCCTGAGAAAATAAAAAGTTGTACTTGATAATACATTCTATATATGTCGCAGGTATATGGCCTGGCTGTTTATTAAATCTGTTTAATTGTGGTTGTTTTTTGTTACGTCCAATCTGTACGCAATATCAATGTTAAAAAGATATATACACATTAAACGAAAGATAGTAACAGACTACAATAAAAATGTTAGATTCTGCATGTCCTTAAACGACCTACCAGTAACAAACAGTGGCGGATCTATAAATACTTTTTTATCCGGTGCAAAACTAAAAAACACTATAAATACATTTACAAAAATATACGTTTTCAACAAGGGCAAAACAAAATATCTGTATAAAATTTCACGAACAAAAAAAAATCATGGTGGTAGCTGTCCCACCCTCTAACAACATAGCTTCGCTACTGAATACAAACACTGCTCTACAGCGTTGACATGAGAGGAACAGACGATTGCACAATGGAGTAGCGTCTACCACATTAGATACATTAGGATGACTGGACCGACATGTTTATCATACAATCGTGGCAAGTTTGTTATACTAAGAGTTAGGTTTATTAAACGTTCTTCTGTAATGTCATAATGGATTCTGTAAAAAAAATAACTACGTATCTGAAAATCCGTAAAAATCATTTAAACTTAAATCCAATTGTCTGAAAATCTTTGAATTCCTGTCACTTTTTTTGTTTTTTTGAGAAAATTCCTATCGCTCTTCACCTTTATTATTCACACCTCAGTCATATTGTTCCTTTTTACTACCTTTATATATGAATGGCCTTGATTGGACTATAATCTTGACAAAATGTTGTATCCTTGACAAAATCTATAACATTTAATCCTTGACAAAATCTTGAGTTTCTATTTAGTCGTATATCTCCACTAAGAATCCTTAATTTCAGTATAAAAGTCTTTTCTTTTATCAACTCAGTATAAAAGTAGTATCAAAATTCAATGTATTTCCTTTTTTGGTCAAAGGTCTTATATCCATAATGGTCCCAATTACTTCTTCTTTTTTTTTGCTACCAAAAAGATATAAATGGCCCTATGAAGTATGGACTCCCTACATTTTTTAGATCATATTTTTGTCTTATTATTTTTTTCTTTTCCTCTCAAAAAGATTTTAAAAGTTACTCAAAAAAGAAACGAAATGTTTTTCAAAGCAAATAGAAAAAAGCTATTCAATGATTCAATCGTATGTATAAATTGAGAGAAAACACTGTTTTTTCTTTTTATAAGTTACACCCAGCTGCAGGAGGAGAAGGGTGGAGAGGAATGAGAAGAATGGGAAGTTAAGGGGTCAGAATAGGAGCTTTAAGGTGGCTGATGACGCGGAGGAGCAGGAGAAGAGGGCTTTGGACAGTCCTCATGGAGAAGAAGAAGAGATTGAGGACAGCATTTGCAAGAATAGTGAAGATTAAGTGTTTTAATGTTTCATTGTGCTTAGGTGTCTCTAACATTCTATGTTTTCACAATGTTAAAGTTGTGATCTTTTTTTTTGACCAAAAAAAAAAGGTTGCGATCTTTCTTTTTTCTTCTTCTTTTTGGTTAGTCAACTTTTCAAAGTGGGCTAAAGTGAATGGAGAAGAATAAAAGGAGCTAGCTGAAAAGAGCCAATGGTGGTGCTGGAGATTTTTGTATGTGGGGATTAAAAAAAGAAAAGAGAATTATTGGATAAACCATTGGCATATGATGTTATGACCTATAAATATTAATGTTACAAAATATCATTGATGTTTTGATGAGTGGCAGGTAGGTATTATATATATTATTAGGTACAGCCGTTTGGGAGTTTGTATTTAAACTATCTAATTTAGTTAATTTAATATCCCAAGTTTAATAATTTATATACAAGTCAGTGCAAACTTGTTTTGAGATTTGGATATGGTAGGCTTCTAGGTGAAGGTGAAGCACACATGATCCTATCTCTCTAAGGAAACGATGTTTAAATCCGGTTTTGGATTTCGCTGGACTTTTGAGTAAATGAACAGTTAGAAGTTGTTACCTTATTTACATGGTGGGAAAAATGTTCTGAAGTATAGTGACGTGACCATCCGTTTAGTAGTAATACAAGTTGAAGTTGTCACTTTCTTCAGTGACATAGTAGTCATTTTAATTTCAAACATGTTATTCATATTTATACATGTCATTGAAATCTATTTTTGTGTTGTAACATTAATGATAATTATTGTGGGAGAAAAGAGTTAACATCTACAATTGAATATGTATAAGCTGAGCTCTTTTACATGCCGACCCTTATTTGCTATTATATGCTACAAATTGTATGAAATCATCTTTTTGTTTAATGTTCTTTTCACAGTAATATAAACTCTTTGTTGCAAAAGAAAAGGCATAGTATTTATTATGTTATTGACGTTTTATTAGCGGATATTATATCAATATCATATATCTAAAAAATTCATTATTAAATGTTAAATTGTTGCAATTTAATATACAATCAATTATACATAACCATCAAGTAATGGAATGTCATTTTGTAAATTATTGAATCGATCATCACCTTAAAAACGAAGACATTGCAAATTATCTAATAAACTTCTTTATATTTGTTTGTTTGTATTACTTTGGTTCAACTTATATCTAAGTTATTCACATTAAGTGGAATTAGTTAAAACTGTTGGAAAAAGAATAATAAATTGTTGTTAAAATAGATCTCTCATTGTATAAGATTAGATGTCATGTAGTTTATTGGATATTCTTGGTTTTGTGAACAACTAGAGACTCACCCATATGGAAATATGTCACAATGTGGTATTGCTTTATTATATATTAGTTATAATATTAATTATATAGAGAATCAACAAATTTTATGATCATGCTAGTTAATTATGCGACTAAGAAAATGCATTTCAGCTAACTTTTTTATTTTTCTTAGCCATCTTCACATGTACTTACTCGAGGGAGACTTCGGCTTCTTTTTTAACTTCAATGATTTTTTATGGTCTTCTTTTCTTCTTTATAGATCGTTGATTTTTTCGGTTTTGAGTTAGGTTTTGGGGCATTTATTTCTGCCACAGCCATATTTGTATGCTCTCCTAGGATTCGGCCACAAAAAAAGTTAATCTAATTTAGCTTTTCACTTCTTAGAATATTCTGATTTATCTCTGTTACAAAAATATTTTTTTGTTTATTTTTAAATGCAAAACATCAGTAAATATCAGTACTGGTAAATATTATAAAATTGTTAATGAACCTTCAAAATTACATACCTAACCATAATATTACAGAGTTATCCACCCAAACCCAACAAAAAATGGATCTATCCTCCAATTTTAACTTTAAATGGATCTATCCTCCAAAACCCAACAAAGTTCAATGTCATGAAATAGTAATCGTGTACAAGAAAGTATCCAAAAATCCAAATTGAAAAAAAAAACAGATTTTGTTGGGATTTGTTGAAAACTAAAGGAAGATTTGATTTAGAAGTGAGTCGGAGCTGATGTATGAACATTAGGCTTTTGTCGGAAAAGCTGTGAAAACTATGAATTCTTATGTCCAATATAATTAGCTGACTCGGACTTATACCTTTTCTTTTCTTTACTAGTACCTGAGAACCTACATGAAGGATCTCCATTCTTACAATTGGCCTTAATTAGCCAAATAGAGGTACAGCATAAGAAGGTTGCAAAGTGCACACTGTGATGCAATGTAAAACAAGAGTTGACTTGTCTACCTTGAAACCTGAATCTTGGCTTCAGCACCCTTCTTCTCCTTCCAAGTATCTCACATGTAAACTTCCATAAACTCGACCATGTTCTTGTAGTTTCTTCTTGAGGTTTCAATAAAAACTCTAGAATCACGTTCAAAAAGGACATCTTCAACCCTAGATTATCTAAGCAAGATATTGCAAAAAACATAGTGTAGCTTCAGCTTCAGGACAAGATTGAAAACAAGAAAAGCTTTTGCAGTGTACCATATAACTAATAGTTTATCATTTTGATATACCTATCATATGCCGCCTCAATCCGGACCATCATACGAAAAGACTGCCTACATTACACTTCAGCGTATCTGATGGTGAAGTGCTCCATTTAAGAGTTGGCTGGTTGCATCCTTTTAGTTGGTTGAATTATTAGACGTTTTTCTCAAACTATTCCTAGAGATCCGGTACTGCTTAGTTTCTCCAAATTTGCTAGGCTGCAACATTAAAGCTTAAGGAACAAAGATCATTCATGTTTGTCCACAACCTCCACAAAATCCAAGAAAATGTTCTCATTTTTTCCTCTTCCTTCCTTCTTTATGAGTAAGAAGGTTGTATACATGTTTTCATAAATGAACAAGTAAAAAACAAATATGCTAGAGGAGAACAAGGCTCATATTAGTCGAGCTATTGAAACAAAATATGATTTCATTTCTCATCATTCATCAGCCAAGCCACACCTTAAGCGCTCTTTGGTATGGAATTAGTTTCATTTCGACCACGATATTATATGCAATTGCCATACAATTTATTAATGATCTCCACATAATTATTTAAAGTCTTAATTCTGAGTAACTGTATACAACTATGAAAAGTGGGTGAATATATCTTTTACGTTTCGCACTGTTTTCATTTTAGAATAACAAATTAACCCATATGATTTTCGAAATGCCAATTTTCTATTCAGAACTCCAAATGGTCAGCCACACCCATGATCAAAGTAAAGCCCAATAAGAAATTAAAGCCCAATTAATGATCTCGCTTATATATATAGCTCACAGGTCAAAAGTTTACTTTCGTTGTCAAACTATGTTAGCATCTCCAACTAGATTCGTTGCTCAAAGAATCCCATTCCAATCTTCTAATACGATTCCGACGAGCTTCCTTCCTCCCTTTCCCAGAGGTTTCTCGCAGAGATCAGCGACCAAAGCTTCACTAAACGCTCGAATCGTAGCAGCTATGTCAACCACTGCCGCCGTCAACGCCGTCACAGACGCCGGGAGAGGATCCATCACCCACGTCATATTCGACATGGATGGTCTCCTTCTAGGTAACTTCGTTTGTCTTCGTATTTTGCTTTTGGGTTCTTTAATGTAGTTCGTGTTTTGTCACTTGTGAGGCTGTTCTGTAAGAAAGTTGGAAACTTTATGCTATTTGTAAGCATTTGATTGGTCTAGCTTCAGTGGCAAAGACAACAACTTCGTGAGATTATTTAAACCTTATTGAGTATAGCTTTATGTTGATTTATGTCTGGTGTACTGTTTTTGGTAGACACTGAGAAGTTTTACACGGAGGTCCAGGAGAAGATACTTGCTAGATACAATAAAACATTTGACTGGTCTTTGAAAGCCAAGATGATGGGGAGGAAAGCGATCGAAGCTGCCACGCTTTTCGTTGAGGAATCTGGAATCAGTGACTCTCTTTCCCCTGAAGCTTTTATTGTAGAGAGAGAGTCAATGCTGCAAGACCTCTTCCCCACAAGTGACTTAATGCCAGGTTACATACAATACAATGAGATTATTAACACAAAGACATGTCTTTTTATTTTCACTTTGTTAACATAATCCAATACTGTTTTCTCTCTAATGCAGGAGCTAGCAGACTTCTCAGACATCTCCATGGGAAAGGAATCCCAATCTGTGTGGCCACAGGGTAATCTATTTCTGCATCAGCACATCATATTCATAATAACAACACTGAGAGTTCAAATTGGCGTTCTCAGCTTCTTTTTTTTTTCTAATGCATTTAGACTTTTTTTTTTGCCATATCTGATCTGTTTTGTATCCTTAACTAATATGCAGTACACACACACGGCATTTTGATCTGAAAACGCAAAGGCATCGGGAGCTTTTCTCGTTGATGCACCACATAGTGCGGGGAGATGATCCAGAGGTGAAGCAAGGGAAGCCTGCTCCTGATGGTTTTCTTGCTGCAGCTAGGAGATTTGAGGTCATTCATACTATACATAATGTTGTAGACTCGAAAATAAAAAGATATGACTTTGAAATCTAATAATGTTTGTCTCCCTCTTCTTTTCGAATTTTATAGGATGGTCCTGTAGATCCACGTAAGGCTCTGGTGTTTGAAGATGCTCCTTCCGGAGTCATGGCAGCTAAAAACGCTGGAATGTAAGTTGGTTTCTTGTTACAGTTTTCAAGTCCTCTCAACGGATGAGCAAGTTAGTGGCTAAATGTGATTTTTATGGTGTGTGAGCAGGAATGTAATAATGGTACCGGATCCGAGATTGGACAAGTCCTACTGTGACGTTGCTGATCAAGTTCTAGCCTCTCTGCTAGATTTCAAACCAGAGGAATGGGGCTTACCTCCTTTTGAGGATTCACAAAACTAAGACCACAAAGCTTCAGGTTAACAAGCTATAAGATACTTGACTGGTTTGCTTTGATTCTTTTATGATTGGAGCCCAGAATCCTGGCTGTATGGGAAACAATGTTCATGCCCTTAGCTGACAATAAAATGATTTCATTCGTATTGGTTTTTTTTTCTCTTTTATTTGATATGATTTGATAATAAAATTCGAGTATCTTAAATGTTTTCTTTACAAAACTAAATGAATGGTTGTCTGGTGAGAGTTACTTTGACATTTCCAAAACTCTGTCTTGTTGATAGCTTAAGTTGTTACAATGTCATATAACATAAACTTGTTGATAGAGACCGGACCAAAAGGGATATATACTAGCAATATGAAAGTCTTTATAACCAAAAATTTCTGCTCTAATTTCGTATAACCGGCTTTTTAAGATTCATCAAGAAACATCAGTAACAAAATTTACAGTATCTAAAAGATCCAAAAATGAAATCAAGAATTTGCTTGTATCGGCTCAAGAATCCTTTCCTCAGACAACTGTGCTTGTGTAGTTTGGGAAGAGGTTAAGCAATGTGTCAAGAGCATCAGGATGAAACTTCCTTGCAAACAGATAACAAGGCCGTGTAATCCCGTTCCATGTACATGGCCAATGCAGCTCATCTCCATGCTTCAAAACCACAAATCCAAAAGTATAAACAAAGAGAGAGAAGCAGAGGGCACAAAAGAGAGGTCTGCTAGAGAATATACCTCTCCCACACTTGTGCCGTGTATACTCATCTCTTCAGTCTGACAAGGTCACAAGGGAGAACCGAGAAAAAGTAGAATAAGAAGCTCATTATAACAGTTTTGAAGACATAACTTTCGAAACCATACCGTGACATTTTTCATGAAATCTAATGATATCTCATTTGCTGTGTAAGTCTTTGGATGCCACCTTCGTTCAGACCAATCAACATACGTCACTGACCAGTTCGAGATCCCCATAGGATCAATCATCTGAAAGAAGATCCAGCGTTAAAAAAACGAAAAAAATGTTTCAGCATCAAGAAGACTGCAGAAGATGATTAAGATTCATATCCTCACACTGAAGAATGTTGGCAAGTAATGTTCATCTGCAATACAGTCCTTGTAAGCCTCTATCCCTGGCTGAAAATTCATATAAACTTTCTTGTCATAATCAGAACTCAGAGAACTGAAAACCAAAACTATACAGCTGGAGGACAAACTTACTCCACAATACTCGCGGAACTTTGAGTAGTAGAGACTATCAGCCATCACTATAACCGCGTGTTGTCGCTTCATTGTGAACCACTGTCCCAGAAGAAAAGACACCACACAAAAATTAACAAACAGTCAACATACTACTACTTAGGATAAGCTCTTAGAGACTAAGCCTTGTCTTTTACCTGAGCACCCTTTCTAAAATCTTCCCTAGCAATCTCAGGTAACATGTGTTCCATGTGTCGACCAGTTCCATGAGGACCAGGATCCACAAAACTTGAGAAACATAGATAATTGAAGCTTTATGTCAATGAACATTAAATAAAGAACTCTTTTCTTTAGATGTAAGAGATTAATCTACCTCTCAATGAAGCTGACGTTGGCGTACAGTAGATATCTATAGGTGTAGTCAAAAGTATGCAACGGTATACAACTGCATAGAGAAATAAAGTTCATGTGCAGAAGATCTTAGTTGGGAGACTTGAAAGCAAGATTTGAAATCATTACCTCTCTGAAAGAAGAACAAAGTGTTGGTTGTCAGGATCTTCAAGAGCACTAACCAGTAACCTCTTCTCGGCATCAACCACAGAGATCCTACCCCAAGTGACCTCATCACTGAAGATTTCTCTATCAGAAAAGTGACTGCTGATATGAACTGGCCGTTCATTGGACGGGTGGATGTAGATCGAGAACTTCCCTTCATGACCCTTTTT
Source organism: Brassica nigra (assembly GCA_016432835.1). Classification (NCBI taxonomy): domain Eukaryota; kingdom Viridiplantae; phylum Streptophyta; class Magnoliopsida; order Brassicales; family Brassicaceae; genus Brassica; species Brassica nigra. The sequence goes on along the minus strand of CM028247.1, from coordinate 3,563,278 downwards.
TAGATTAAGCCACAACATGTAAGTGAGAATATAATGCAAGACTCTCTCGTTGAGGTGTGTTTGTTACTTACTGTGAAGAACTTATCCCAGAGCTTCTCAAATGGCAAAGTACCAGGAGTCAAGAACAGGAAAGCGATTTTGGAGTTGGAGGTAAGGAAGGGAGGCGTTTTAAGTATCTCTCTGACCACTGTTCGTGCCGCTACCTCCTCGTCGCTGAGTTTCCTGACGTGAACAGGTAGCCACGAGGAAGAGGAGCTCTTGCTGTGTCGTGGGGGCATCATGTGAGTACAGATGAGAAGCATGCTGAACACTGAAACTGTCAAGACGAGCCATAAGGGCTTCTTGAGAGATGTGTGGTGGTGACGTGGTGGCCCTTGATGATAATTCTTCTTCTGCGCCTCAACCATTTGAAAACCAAATCACGCCTCCCTTCTCTCACTCTTCTAGTTGAAAGACATACAAAGATGGAATCTTTATTTCATACTTGCCTGAAGAAGAAAGATTTGAGCTTTAGTTATTGAGAACAACAGAGTCGGATTCAGACCGGAAAACACGGAGAGGTTAAGTAACGTTTGGAAATTAATCTTAAAGAACAAGAATCCAAACAGCAATGCACGTTGTTCCCGTGATTCTCAGTCCTCACTATCACTCTCTAGTAAACGTAACAACTTAACTAAAGTCTTAGGACCAAACTAAAGTCGAAAAAGCTACAAATCTCAGATTCGGTTTCCAGCTGTTACAAAGACTTTAAAAGAGACACTTGTAGCGAGTTGAAAGAGTCAAAGTGCATTTTACCTTAATAGAACATCGAGCTGGAGCTGAAACAAAAAAACGGTAGAATGAAGAAAGACAGAGTCTTTGTCCAAACCCAGATCTCAAAAAGTCAACTTTGATCCTCCTCTTTCTTTAAGATCTAGGGCAACAAACAGAAGAGTGATTCTGCGATTATAAGGTCGAAAGAGAGAGAGAGAGAGAGAAAAGGAGAGTTTTTTTTAGAAAAAAAGATTCTTTAATTTCTAAAAGCATGCATACAAGTAAACTGTTAATGTCAAGAAGACGAATCAGAGCCTTTTCATTTCTTTTATACTTGATCACTTCTTCTATTGGGTTTGAAATCAGCAAAGTCTTCTCGAGTGATCGAAAGAGAGTAACATTACTAAATTACATGTTTTCCATTTTCTACAATAATTTCTTTTAATATTGTGTTATTAGAGTTTTCGTAAAATTTACTTAAAAAGGATCTACATTTCTATTTTGTGTTGGATTTGAGTTGGCTTCACGACTCTTGAACCTTTTTAATTTTTTTTTAATGGGTAATGGGAACATAAATGTTACCAAGTGGATGTTCTAAATAACGAATTAAGTTCTGTCACCACACTTAACCTTTCAGGACAGGACAGTCGCGGTTTTGTTCCTACCACGACGTCGGAAGACCTGCTTGCTTGCGGACATTCATTTATTTGCTTTTGTTTTATTAGCAGCGAAACTCGAACCTGAGATCATGAGCCGCACTCTCTCTCTTTGGAAGGTGAAGCTCCATACTACTACATGTAGAGCTATTGACTCTGCGCAAAAACATACAAGAACTAAATGTGGCTATGAACGCAAGTGAATATGATATGTATTTATAATCGATATTGATGTGGAGTCATGTATAGTCATGCACAGAGAGTCATGATTTTCTTTTTTTTGGACAAAACAGAGAGTCATGTATATAATATAGCTTTGTCATTATGGTATAGTAGTATAACTATAAACCAGTTTAACTAGAGTCTTTTTGTTTTGGTTAATTTAAAGCTTTGGTTAGGGTGTGGTGTTTGGTTAATCTGTTATGTAGAAAGCCGAGAATCAAGGCGATGAGTGGGCTCTTCTGATTCAATACAGTGACGGATTCAGATACAGTCGATTTCATGAAAGCTGGAGATTCATTGCAGAGGTTCACTTCACAATCCACAATGATTGTGAAGAATTGTTGTTTGTACTTTAGAATTTGATCATAGCCGTTGTGATGATTGTGTTTGGTAAATGTATCAGTTGTGTACGCTCGTATGTGTAACTGGTTTGTGGATTCAAGAAAAGACAATTCCAAACTTTTCTGGACTGTTTTATTCATGCCAAATCGTAAAAATAATATGATAGAAAGAGGAACTTGTCATCACACTAGAGACTCTTGAAATGAGGGTAAAATGGTAACATAGCAACAAAAATCAGGAACTATATTGAGGATCATGCTCCAGTAGTGGTAACATACTTGATGAGCATCTTGACAATCTCCTTAGAGACCTTTGAACTAGACTCCTTAAGGTTCTGGATCCTGCCGTCTGTCTCCTCTTCTAAACGTTTTGCAGCTGCTTCTTGTTCGGTCTGCAAATAAAAGGTAAAAGAATGAGTACAAAAATCAAGCCCAGTAGCTAGTTTTTGTTTTAGTGCTGATTACCCCAGAAATTTGTGTTTGATACTCTTCTTCTAAACGGGACCGATACTCTTCCATCTCCTTCTCAGCCTCGTCTTTTGCTTGTTTCATTCTTGCTAGTTTAGCTGATCATCGAATTCATCCATCAAAATAAAAGGGAAAAAACGAAAATGATTTAACACTAAAATCTTAGTGATCGAGCCAAGAAACGCAGAGCGCATCTTGTACATAGTCAAACAAAACATTTACTTTGGATTTCCAAAACCTTTCGAGTTAAAATATACTAATGCCTTGTGACTAATGTAGAGGTGGACCAATCGTTTATTATAGCATCTTAACCACTTGGACTAGAGTTCAAACCTAAACTGACCAAGTAATGATAATTTAGTTCTAAGAAGAAATCGAATCCATAACTAATTATATGAGTATACACCAAACCCCAAAAGATTATCACTAGACTACCATTACTTGATTTACTATGAATTTATATGTTTTTAGTAATTTTAAACAAATAGTATTTTTATTAATAAGTACAATTAAATATTTGAGATTTGTAATTTGTCATTATTAACTAATAAAAATACATAGCAAACATAAAACATTTATCTTTTAGAAACAGAGTAAGTATGAACATAGATAACCAAAATGTTTTTTTTTAACTCTAAAGTTTTTACTATTGTTTAAAGCTTCCAAAATCTTTTGTATCAGTCCTAAGAAACTGTCAAAAGAGAAAGACTATACCAGTCCTTGCAGCTGAAACGATCCGGCCAGCTTCTTGTTCAGCAGTTAAAAGCATCTGAATACCACCTTGGCCTCTTAAAGAATCCATGGCTTGTGTTCTCTTCTCCCCAAAAACAATGAAGACTTGTGTTTATTTCTTTTAATGCCAGAGATGGAATCTGTTGATATAAGCTTTGTTATGGTTTTAATTAGATGGAGAGCTTTTCTCTCCTTGGTTCATGGAGTTAGTTTTTGACTTATTGTTTTGAAATTAGAATGAGTTTACAAAACATTGCGTGATCACCGGATCAGTATCGATATAAGATCTATAAATGTTGTGTGAATTATGAAATAAAAGGGATTATAAACGTAATACATTCTCTAGAGGCTCCTTATCACTGGCTACTGAACATGATCATAAAAGAAGACTATAGTCAGTGCATGCTAGTGAATATTTACACTATGATGTATCTACGTCTCTGATCCTCAGTTCTGAATGTGTCAAATAACGAGCTCGCAAAATTAGGAAAAAGAAAATTGTTAATTTGACCTTAATAACCAGCTCAAATACATCATTTTCACTCGCACAAATGAAAAACAACACCTAATGCCCAAAATATCTAAATCATGCACATGCAGTTAGATCATTAATTTGCATTTAATCTTGCTCCATGCGTTCCCTATTTAAAAGATACTAATAATGACAAAATTGTCACATCCATATTATAGATTTGTCAATAGAAACAAGTCGTTTGTGTTGGAAAACAAAATAAGGATCATGTAAAAGTATCATCAAATTCACAATATAAGATGGTTATAAATAGGATGTGGTTATTTTTAATTATTTTTATAGCGTCTTGTATTCTTCGATTCAAGGCGGTGTTAGTGGTCTCGGCCGGAGCGGGTGTCATATTTGTGTTTAACGCAGCGATGGTTTGGTTAAATATATGGTTCCTGTTCAGAGGCCATACTTTGATGTTCTTGTCTCCTTTTAGTTTATTGTTTTTAGTTCTTCTTCAACAAAAAATGTCTTGAAATTTGCCAAAAAAAAACAATATATATTACACCAGACATTTTTGTCTAGATTCATAAGTTTATTGAAACTTAACAATATACGAAGCAGCGGCAAACGGAAAAGTTTATTGATTTCCCCCATGTTTCATACAAAAAAATCGAGTGCGTAATAAACAAATACGCTATTATTTTGTCCATGACATACATAACATTTTGTGTGGTATTAGTTACAGTATTTTCTTTTGGTTAAATGTTAAAAAGTATTACGTTATTTTATAAAGAAACATACGTGATATCAATATCCACGAGTTGTAAGAGGTTTTCAGACACAAAGCTTTCCTCAGAAGAGCCTTCAAAAGCTCTCTCACAATTTTTCTAACACGACATTTTCTCGTTACCCAAACAGTATTTCCGGTTTTGCGATCAACTATCAATATTGGCCACTGTATATTATATTTTGAATTTGATAGATGTTTTCTTTTTAATAAGTGGTTACATTGTCATTTAGAAAAACAAGTGGTAATATTGTATCTACTAATCTAACGCTGCTATTTCTGCAATGACAAAACAAAACGTGTATCTTACGAAATATCGATCTCTAGTTTAGACTGACGTGGTGATGATCACTAGACTTTATTATAAGTTGCTATGTTGTTCTTTCAAAAATTGTCACTTATTTAGTTTCTTAATTGCACATGCCTGGTTGGTTTCCGGGTGACGAACAAGTATTGTATCCCATCATTTAAATTTCCGGAGATGAATAAAACTTTATTATAAGTTGAAGATTTTACCTTGGGTCGATCTCTCTATACTCTATATAGAATCTAGTATACACATAAGAAGTATCGGTGCGTCTACGTCTAGATCCATGTTTCCCACTTTTACCCACAAATAATGAAGCAATCCAAAAATGATTTAAATAATATCTCAATTTGTCCGAAAACAAGTATATATACTCTCTCCGTTCCTAAATATAAAATGTTTAGGTAAAAACACACATATTAAAAAAATTAACTTTTGTACAGAAAGTAGTATTGAAACTATAAATTGATGATATTCAACCAATTATAAAAATAGATTATTAAATATGATTGGTTACACAGTTTTTAATAAAGTAAAAGTTACCTAAAAATTTAAAATATCTTATTGGAACATCAGTTTTTTTAAAAAACATCCTACATTTAGGAACGGAGTGAAATAACTTAAAATTCTACATTAATAATTATACAACATGCAAATGATACAAATTAATCCACTTATAATAATTGTTGATATTAAGTTCGTAGTACATTAACTTTGTCATAGTAATAGATGTCATAGTCGGTTTTGGATTTGCATGGATTTTCAATATATAATAATATGATCCACTCGATTAAAAATGATTCAAGATGAAAATGCTCTTACATAAAATTTACAAAAATCTTAGAAGATATTATAGTCAATGATACCTCGGTTACGCAAAGTCGCAAACTCATACCTTAAGATCTGACACTTGTTCTTTCACCATTATAAACCTTTTTGGATTCATTGCATTTACAGATAGCAAAATTAATATAAGTAAATAAGTATCAATACAATACGGTTTTTATACACAGTTCAAAATAAAGCGGGAGATCAATTCATACTTTCTTAGACACTTATTAGTAAATGGTCAACCACACAGAGCATCATACCAAACGATTGAAACCAATAAACTTTGCCTTATGTCTTCTTTCATTTAATGCTCTCTCATTTCCTCCTTTCTAAAACACTTTCCCTATTTTAGCTTATCTTCCTTTTCCCCTCATATTTCCTCTTCAACAACTAAACACGCCTTTTCCCATAACAATGGAGCCGTCCGATGAGCAGGAGAAGAAGGCGGTGACGCAAAAGGTGTCATTGCTTAAGCTCTTCTCCATCGCAGATTTCAACGATTGTGTTCTCATGACTCTCGGATCAATCGGAGCGTGCATTCACGGCGCCTCCGTTCCGGTCTTTTTCATATTTTTTGGCAAACTTATCAACATTATTGGTATTGCTTATATGGATAGACACCAAGCCTCTCACAAAGTCGCCAAGGTTTTTATCTATTTTCTGTATAATATTATTTTTATATCTTTATACTAAAGAGAACTTTACCTATAAAAATGTTATTTGTACTAGGTTAAAAATTAATACAAATTCCGAATGAAATGCTAGTAAACTTTTTATTTATGATTACTCGGCTTAACTTTTATTTATTTGGTGCAGTACTCGTTGGATTTTGTATATCTCAGTGTGGCTATACTGTTCTCATCATGGTTAGGTAAACAACAATTACAAAATTTTAAACAAAGCAATCTCTTATTATAATTCTTGTAAGTTAGTAGATAAGAATATAATAAAATGGAAACAGAGGTTGCATGTTGGATGCATACGGGAGAGAGGCAAGCAGCAAAAATGAGGAGAGCTTATCTCCGGTCAATGTTAAGTCAAGACATAAGCTTATTTGATAATGAAGTTTCCACCGGAGAAGTCATATCCGCCATCACCTCCGACATCCTCGTCATCCAAGACGCACTCTCTGAGAAGGTACCTCTCTATACCTACCAAACCGGTATTGGCTCCGGATTAAATAATTTAGCTATATATTCTTTTATTTTTTCTCTAATAAAAATTGTGGTTATGTATTGTGTTGCGTTTGTCAATATGAATTAGTTCAATGACTATATTCATAATAGACGATTTTTTTTTGTGAGGTACTCATTAAGTAACTAAATGCAATCCAATTTCCTTACTTTTTAATATATACACAAATCTTTTTATTTGTTTTTGTGCAACGACCTCTAGTAAAGTTTACCGCCTAACGCGTTCGTCGATCAACAATATATGTATTCAAATTCAAAAACCTGTTACATGGATTGTGTTTTTCCTACACATGGGTTGTCTACTCCTTTTATCAGTTTTAATGTGAATCACCAAAAAGTTATTCACATGCTGACATGCGTCTCCTTTGGTTTTAGGTAATTTTTAAAAACTGTAAATCCACTATAAACTATATACATTTACTTTCCTTTTTGTAACATGCTTCGGTCCTTAAAGCAAAACAACACCTATACTTAGCCACTTAAACAGCTTGGTCGCTTAATTTCAAAATTTAAAGGTGATCACGCAAATATTGTTCATGCATGGTTTATGATGGTAACGTTGCAGGTAGGGAATTTCTTGCACTATATAAGCCGGTTCGTAGCCGGGTTTGCAATTGGATTCACGAGCATATGGCAAATAAGTCTTGTCACTCTAGCCATAGTCCCTCTCATTGCACTAGCTGGCGGCGTCTATGCGTTTGTAGCCATCGGACTTATCACCCGAGTCCGGAAATCATATATCAAGGCCGGTCAGGTTGCGGAAGAGGTTAGTTACTTCTCCGACAAGGAAAGCTCATTGATTTTGTGCGTACTTTATATTTCTCTGTCGGAACTCAGGTGATTGGTAATGTGAGGACCGTACAAGCATTAACTGGTGAAGAAAGGGCGGCAAAATTATACCGGGGAGCTCTCAAGAACACGTACAAGTACGGAAGAAAAGCCGGTTTAATCAAAGGACTAGGTCTTGGTTCGTTGCATTGTGTCTTGTTTCTATCATGGGCCTTGCTCGTCTGGTTCACAAGCGTTGTGGTCCACAAGGGTATCGCAAATCCTGGCGAGTCCTTCACTACCATGCTCAACGTTGTCATCGCCGGCTTGTATAAGATCTTCATATCTTTGCTGACTTCCTTACTTGCTTGCTTTCCACGTTTTCTTTGTATCTTTTATGTATCTTTGTTTTTGTGTTCGTGTAGGTCGCTTGGCCAGGCAGCCCCGGATGTTTCTGCGTTTGTACGAGCCAAAGCTGCTGCGTATCCAATTTTTCAGATGATTGAACGTGACACGGCGGCTAAAACAAGCGCAAAATCTGGCCGTAGACTCAGCAAAGTATACGGGCACATTCAATTCACGGACGTGACTTTTAGCTACCCATGTCGCCCTGAAGTGGTGATCTTTGACAAGCTAAACCTAGCCATCCCTGCCGGGAAAACCGTGGCTTTTGTTGGAGGAAGCGGGTCAGGGAAGAGCACGGTCATATCCTTGATAGAGCGGTTCTACGAGCCCACCTCCGGAGCTGTGCTGCTAGACGGGAACAATATTAGAGAGCTGGATATCAAGTGGTTAAGGGGAGAGATTGGTTTGGTTAATCAAGAACCGGCTCTGTTTGCTACAACGATCCGCGAGAACATTATGTATGGCATAGATGACGCGACGCATGAGGAGCTTGGCCATGCTGCAAAGCTCTCGGAAGCCTTTTCATTTATCAACAACCTTCCTGAAGGATTTGAGACTCAGGTAGGTCAAAATAGATACCTTGGGATACACGAAACAACTATAAGCCCTAAATCTATTTTTAACTATTTTCTTAGGTTGGAGAGAGGGGGATCCAACTTTCCGGTGGACAGAAACAGAGGATTGCGATATCAAGAGCCATCGTGAAGAATCCATCGATACTTTTACTCGACGAGGCGACAAGTGCCTTAGATGCAGAGTCAGAGAAGATCGTGCAAGAAGCGTTGGACCGAGTGATGGTTGGAAGAACAACGGTGGTTGTAGCTCACAGACTCTCAACCGTAAGAAATGCTGACGTAATAGCAGTTGTTCACGAAGGGAAGATCATAGAGTTTGGAAATCACGAGAATCTCATATCTAATCCTGATGGAGCCTACTCTGCTCTCCTTCGTCTCCAAGAAGCTGCCTCCTTGGAGCGTAACCCTTCCTTGGTTCGCACGTTAATGCCAAATAGGTACTGTTTGCTGAATATTGTCTCTAGAATTTTTCATTAGAAAAAACAAATGCCGGCTATTAATTTTAAACAACGGTTCCTTTTAGAAATAAAATAAATTGAGCTTCCAATTTTTCTCCAACATTCCTTTTTGAATTTTCAATATACAATACTCAAGAGAGCTATCAAGGACGAGCTCCTGCTCGGAGAAGGAATCTGTAACTCGAGAGGACGGTGAAGATCAGTTCAAAGAGGCTAAAGTAACGATGAGAACGATGAGACGTCTTTATTCTATGATCCGACCCGACTGGATGTATGGCATTTGTGGAACGTTATGTGCCTTTATTGCTGGATCTCTGATGCCACTTTTCGCACTTGGAGTCTCGCACTCCTTAGTTTCGTATTACGAGAAAGGCTGGGACAATACTCAAAAGGAGGTCAAGAAGATTGCTATCCTCTTCTGCTTCGCTTCAGCCATTACCCTCGTTGTCTACACTATTGAGCATCTTTGCTTCGGTATTATGGGCGAGCGTCTCACGCGCCGCGTACGTGAAAAGATGTTCTTAGGTTCGTCTCAACCTACTTTGAAGTTCTTTGCAAGTTTTAAAATCAATGATGAACTTATTTTTTCGGTTATGTAGCGATCTTGAAGAACGAAATGGGGTGGTTTGATGAGGTGGACAACACGAGCTCGATGTTAGCGTCACGGCTTGAGAGCGACGCGACTTTGCTTAAGACCATAGTGGTCGATAGGTCAACGATTCTACTTCAGAACTTAGGTCTTGTTGTGACCTCTTTCGTCATTTCCTTCATGCTCAACTGGCGTCTCACTCTCGTCGTCTTGGCCACGTACCCATTGGTTATAAGCGGCCATATCAGCGAGGTAAACGCAGTGATTTTGCGTCTTTTAAATTCACTTATTGAGTTTACGTGGGTAATAAGTTAAGTTTAACCTCTTTGCCATATTTGTAAAGAAACTTTTCATGCAAGGCTATGGAGGAAACTTGAGCAAAGTGTATCTGAAGGCCAACATGTTGGCAGGAGAGTCTGTCAGCAACATTCGCACGGTGGCCGCCTTCTGTGCTGAAGAGAAGGTTCTAGAACTTTATTCGAAAGAGCTTTTAGAACCTTCAAAACGTTCTTTCAGGCGTGGACAAATAGCAGGACTCTTCTACGGCATCTCTCAGTTTTTCATTTTCTCCTCCTATGGCCTCGCTCTCTGGTATGTCTCTATATAGACAAGTTCCACGTAAAAACTAACTATATAGAAGAATGTAAACTAATAGGCCTAGGGGTTCCTGATGTTTACAGTTTTATGAAGAGTATGTTCGAAGTACAAAAATACAAATAAATAATAGCTTCTGATCAATATTCTAGTACATAAATGTTTCTTAATATATGTTTTAAGCAAAAATATTGTAAAGATTGATTTGTTAATTGTTTAATATGATAGGTACGGGTCAACTTTGATGGATAAAAATATATCGAGCTTTAACTCAGTGATGATAACATTCATGGTTTTGATCGTGACGGCATTAGCGATGGGTGAAACATTGGCTCTAGCTCCTGATCTGCTGAAAGGAAACCATATGGTAGCGTCTGTATTTGAGATCATGGACCGTAAATCTCAGCTTGTTGGAGAAACCACCGAGGAGCTGACTAATGTGGAAGGCACGATTGAGCTAAAAGGAGTCCACTTCAGCTACCCTTCAAGACCGCATGTTGTAATTTTCAAGGACTTTGATCTGATAGTTCGGTCTGGACAGAGCATGGCTCTTGTCGGACAGAGCGGGTCCGGGAAAAGTTCGGTCATTTCACTCATTCTCCGGTTCTATGACCCGATCGCAGGCACAGTCATGATAGAGGGTGAGTGCCCTAGCCTTGTGCCTCAAGTCAACTCTGAAAACTAGGTTTCTTGCATTAAAAGGAAGAGATCTAGCTGATTAAGCTGACTTCTTTTATAATATTTCTTGCAGGAAAAGACATAAAGAAACTAGACCTGAAAGCACTGAGGAAGCACATTGGTCTGGTTCAACAAGAGCCAGTGCTTTTCGCAACGACAATCTACGAGAACATTCTGTACGGAAACGAAGAAGCTTCCCAATCTGAAGTCATCGAGTCAGCTATGTTCGCAAACGCTCACAGCTTCATCACCTCTCTTCCGGAAGGTTACAATACTAAAGTAGGTGAACGAGGTGTTCAGTTGTCAGGCGGTCAGCGACAGAGGATCGCTATCGCTAGAGCCATCCTCAGGAATCCAGAGATTCTGCTCCTTGACGAAGCCACAAGCGCTTTGGATAATGAATCTGAGCGTGTGGTGAGTTCTCAAGAATTTGGTTTTTTAATAGGGTTTGATCCCCATACACATGGCTTTATATTATATGAATGAATGTTAGGTACAACAAGCATTGGATCGGTTAATGACAAACCGAACAACGGTGGTGATTGCTCACCGGTTATCAACGATCAAGAACGCCGACACAATAAGTGTATTGCATGGAGGAAAAATCGTACAGCAAGGCAGCCACCGTTGGCTCGTTCTGAACAAGGTTGGTCCGTATTTTAACCTCTTCAGTCTTCAGCAGCAGCCAGCAGTAACAACATCCTTAAATACTAGTATTTAAATTGTTTAAAACTCAATAATTAATTGGTTTCGGGGAAAATGTTGATCTTAGTTTTTATTCGTTGTTGACTATGTTAATCATATGTGATTTATGCCGATCATCTTGATTACTGTTGGCAAGTTTACATGCGTTTTATAAACCCTCTTTGTCATCAAGGAAAGGAATAATGATCAACAAAAAAAAAGAAGAAAACAACTTTGATCATTAAACATGAATAAACAAAAGAGATTCCACTCTTCTTCTCATAACCTTAACCCGCTTAATATGTTAGGCCGTCTCACAAATCGTCCCTGTGGATGAGACAACCAACAATGTTAATAGTAGAATCTTTGTCCTAAAACCGCAGCTCACATCACAAATGTATTAACATTAGTATCACTAATTTTATCAAAGCATACAACCATTTCAAGACAAGATATATTACCTTCATACGGGGTCGTTGATCGGCACTGAGTTTGCGGACTTGATATCGAATTTGTTTGGAGCTGGAGAAAAGTCGACTCCTTCGTTTCTCTTTATACCTTAACACACTAGCTTCTCTCATTCCACTTTCTCCAAACAAATCTATCTCATCCAACATTGCCTGTTCCAAAAACCCTCACACATTAGTAACTTCGTATATCCTTTAATTAGGCATCATCTGATGTTTTGATCAAATGATCAAATCCCTGCCCTTAAGATGGATTCCTCATTATAAAAGAAAAAATATTTTTCTTTGGTTTAGGAATTTCAAAAGCTCACTCGTTCGAAAAGACTATTGAACCAGTAGAAAACTATTAAGAGCTTTAAATCAGAACATAAGGAAAATAGTTAACAACCACTTTCAAGTCTTGTATTATGTGAACTGTTTCTAACGATCGTTCGAAAAATGTGGCGGGAAAAAGAGATTAAGAGAGTAAAAGTAACATACATGAATGTCTATTCCGGTAGCGTGCGAGCCAAGAATCTCATCGGAGAAGGGAGACTCCTTATCCGACCAAGCCTCTAAAACCCTATCGTAGTCAAGCTTCAGAAACAGACTCACTCTCTTCTCTGTCTCCAGATCTTCAACGCTCTTTGATTCCTCCGCGGCAGCCACTTTCTTCTTCTTCCTCTTCTTCGTCCTCTTTTTCTTTACTACCGTCGCGTCGGATTTGCCGTCATCAGCTAATGCTGCGGCGATTGTGGTGGTCTGAAATCTCGGCGAGATGTGTTCGAGTTCCACGGTGGGATATCTGCACAAGCTCGCATCACCATCATCGTCGTCTTCCCGGAGAGAGCTCCTCAACCCGAGCCCTAGTGGGAAGTTACCGAATCCTATGGAGTTTCCGTACCAAGGCATCGTCGTACATTCACCGTCGTTGGATTCGTTGCTCCCCATAAAACTATCTATCCCTTGTTCAATCTCTTCCTCAAGAATAATCGATTCCGCGTCAAAATCGTCAAATAACTCAAACCGAGTCACCTCCGAGTTGAAACTAGCTTCCTTCTGCTCCAAGAACTGATACGGTTTGGTCTGTATAGTGGGATTGAATAGGAAAGCTGTCTCCTCCTCGATTGTCTCAAACGGCAGAAGTAATCGGGAAGCTTCGTCGTAGTCGTTGAGAGGAGATTTAATCCCGAGAAACGGAGTGTTTCTCTTGGAGGAGAAGATGTTCGGGTATGCGGTGGAGAGAATAGCCGCCGCTTCGTTGTAAGTTTGGTTCGGTCGTTTACGCCGAGTCCTTGGCCTTCTTGTGGAGATTGTGAAGGGAGGCGAGTTGGACTCGGAGATTGTAGATGACGGAGAAGGAGTGTTGTGTGAGGAGGCGGCTCTTGGCGGTGCAGATTTCATCATTTTCAGCTCGAAAGTATAGGTGGCGCCGCCGCTTAGACAAGACGACATTTCTCTGCCGATGAGAGAAGGAAAAAACAAAACTTACCGGGAAAATCAAGAAACAGAGGAGTTCTGTTCTGATAAATGTTGGACTTGAGGAAATGGTTAACTCTTAATTAAGTTAAAAGAAATAAAATAAATCGATTCAGAAAATTTCTTAGAATCGTGTACTATAAACTGTTCGTGTGAGAGAGAAGCTTTTAAGGTTTCCTTTTTAGGAAAGTTGTAATAGAGCTTTGGGAAATGAAACTTGATTTGTTCTGTGTTTTCACTATAGGATGATGATAAACCTTAAACCCTCTGACAAAATCTTTGTTTACTAAATTTAGCAAAAATGTCAACACTCTAAGGATGAAATCAAAAGATTTTGTGTACTAGAAAGGAAATTTTTTTTAAAAAAAACTCAATGAACATATCTAAGATGAGAGACAGAGGAGAGAGAGATAGAGTCACCGACTTGATTGGGGAGAGTCACGAGATGGTATAAGAAAAGAGAAAAGATCCGTTAGGGTTTGTCAAAGTTACATATATGTAGTCAAATAAATGGTGGCTCTCTGTTTGTTGCGGCTAAAACAGAGAATGAAAAAGGTGAAAAGTGAGTCAGAGGGAGAGTTGTAGGGGTATAGCCTAATACCGCATAGCGAAATTAAACACAAAATGTAATTTCGTGGAAGATAATGAATAGTATTACATTTTGTGACTTTCTAAAGAAAACAAAGTTCTCAGCTCGTTAAATTAACAGTAATATTACAGAAAGAAATTGAAATATTCTTTAAGAAACATCACAAAATTGACAAATCAATAAAGATAATACTTTCCATTTCAAATCTTCGATATACTGAAAAGCATGGAGCTAAAACTTCAAACTGGCAGCAATGTATGTGATTTTCTTAACATGACAAAACAGTAAAGATTAATAATAAAAAGTTAATTTTTTAAAAAGTTCAAATTAGTTATCTGTATTTTAACAATTAAATCAAATAAGAAAATAATAGGGAGGTGGTTTAATGGAAGTCAAACTTTGGGGAATTACGCAATTCGTATTCGAAGCAATTCTCCTAAACTATATTCATATGGTCGCGCAGATATAAAATCATGTTGTTTAGCTCATTTGGATCTACAGCTTTAGAATACTCCAAATCAATCCATAAATAAAGTTTTCTCTAGCTATTTTATATCGACAATAGTAAAAGCACCATACGGTGTTTCTTACTTGAATATATTTTGGTTCGAATATAACTGTATCAGACATCCTCAGAGACCCAACGACTAGACTGAAAGCCTCAACAAGTAAAGAAGAGTTATATTTACCTATAGTTTTTTTTTTGTTTTTTTTTTAATTTTTATTTATATTTACCTATAGTTGTAAGTAACTCGTATCTTTTCAAGAAATTAATCTTAACATTTTGAATGAAATTGGGGAGAGGGGATTATTGGACCCATTTAGTATCATCCACATCCAGCCGGAAGTAATATGTGGCAAATGGCAGTGATACGTTCAGTGGGCTTACTAATTAGATTTTCTTAGATTATTTCGATTTTTAATGTAATGAGGTTAAAACAGCAACTAATCTTCAGTGATCAATAGTAAAGCACTTCGTGCTGTCATTTACTGTAGTCTTTTTGGACCATTAAAACGAGAAGACATCGTTTCTAACAATACGTAGTGCAGTCATAATCATAGTATAATTTGACTGGACGTTTTGTAACAGTGGAATTATGTGATGTGATTTCGTCGATAATAAAGTCTTGCGGCAGTAGAATGACCCCCCATCGTTTTACATATCTTGATAAAATCAATCCAATCTTTTTTGTTTGAACAATAGTTTTTTTTCTGGGGCAACATTTGAACAATAGCTTATAAACATATATTCTTCAATTTTTTTTAAAAAAACACAAATAATATTTATGTTTATGGGAGTGAATATGTGTTGGAGAAGTTAGCAAGGATGAAATATGGGATTTATCTAATAGGGAAAACGTAAAGAGAGGATAAACCTGTCTGCGGACTCTGCCCACTGTCCCCAAAGTCCATCCCAGTTCTTATTTTGGAATCTTCTTATGTTATTAGTTATTACACTTCTTTTCATATGACAACATGTGATCTCTCCTTTTCTTTTCTTTTCTTTTCTTTTCCTCATTTTTCCCCTCTAAGTCGCTTTTTCTTTCTAAATGTTAAGGTCAATAAAATAAAAATATTTGAATCGAAAAACAAATGTCTTTTGAAATGGTTGATTACCTAGTCATCGAATTCGTTGTAGAATCATCATTAGGTCGATGGACACAGAAGATTCTATTGTGTTATTTGACTTTTTCTTCTAACAGTTGTTTCGTGAAGTTACTGATGTTTGATGAGTTATCTTCGCTCATATCATCTGATATAAGTTTACCATTGGATAAACGCATTATTTCCGGAGTTTTCAACTGAAATGCAACTTTTCGTAGGTGTTGGAAAGGTGTTAATAATGATGTAATTAACAGAAAGTGTGCTAAAAACAAGCAAGGCTTTTATGAAGAGAAACTAACCAAAAAAACTATATGTAACTGGAAAATGTGATAATGTGTGATGTTAAGCATGTGACCCTTGAGAGTCAATTAGGGCACTGTACAAGATTGATTCAAATGGTTACAAACTACAAGTGAACTCTTTTCTATACATATGTGCGTGTTAGAGGGGACCATTAACAATTTAACATACACACACACACATATATATATATATATATATATATATATCCGTTTTGCCCTAAATTCCAAATTTTGATTCGGCATGTGGACTCTTGCAGTAGTAGTGCTCTTTCACATTGCTTTCCATTCCTTCTGATAAAACATTCTAAACATTTTTGGTAACCCAAACAATGAAAAATATAAAATAAACAAAAAGAGCAAAAACAATGGCCGTAAAAAAAACAAGAACTAAAAGAACAAATAATTAATTAACGCATAACGAGATTTTATACGAAGTGATAATTAAATGAATTAAAAAATAGGTGACGATGACGTCAAAAAAATAATTGGTGAGTATAAAAAATGGAGAATATTTGGTTCGCGAGTAATAAGAAAAAGAAACATCAAATTGATGATTGTGCTTCAAAATTTAGATAGTGATGATTAATTACTAGTACTTCGATAATATATGAAAAGAAATGTTAAAAGACTATATGACTTTTTTTTTTTGAACAACCGCATTTCTCAAACTATATGACTATATCTTTAAAAAACACCATTTCCCAAAGTTTTGAAGACTATATATCTACATACTAGTCGTTCAGCCGGTAAAGAGGATGCATTTTCAGCGTTGTATCGGATCCAAAGGAAATTGTATGACCAGATTGTGAGATCTATAAATTTTGAAACATAGAAAACAAAAACTTTGGAGTCTAAAGAATAAAATACAAAAAAAAAGACTCGCAAAGGGATAAGTATCTTCTGGGCCAGCACATAATTTCTAGGTCACGTCACTTTCTTTTCCATTGCCTATTGCGAATGAGGACAAGATATATTAACTAAATCTTCCAAAGCAGACAAAACATAATATATCCTAAGTTACGGTAAAATGAATTATACACTTTCAAATCTCCGTTATTTAAATACATGTCGATGATTGTAGAATATGATATAGTTCAATATATTATTCTACTCAACATATAGAAAATTTCAAAGATTAATGTATGATACACCACTAGTGTCATATATCCTAAGTTACGGTAACATATAAACACTATTTTACCAAATCAAACTGAAGTCTATAAGGCTATCATAAGTACAACCATTTCACGTTAGTTTGACCAAAAAAGAGGTAAACTAACACTCTTTTTTTTTTTTTAACAACTACCTTTATTTATTAATATAAAGTAGCAAATACATAAAATTACAAACAAAGAATACAGAATTACATAAATAAAACGACATAACAACAACCCAAAGAAAATAATATCTGAGGATGCTTTTTTTGAAGAGTCTTTGCTTGTTCTCCCAGCTTTAACCAGGATATCAATCCTGTTAATTTTCTTATGCATTCTTACTAACACTCTTATTGTGTCATAAGAGGTAGACTAAAACTCTTATTAAGAATAAAGATGATCCCATAACTCCGGATAATATCATCAGGAGGGTTAAGCAGACAGACGGACTCAGACAAACCTAACCGAATCTGGATAAAACTTGAAACCATATACATATAAGTCGAGTTTAAATATCCTTGGCCTTATAAAGGGCTGTGTGTCGGAAGAACAAAAAAAGTATATAGCTCATGGGCTAAAAGAAGCCCAATTAAATATTATTACGGGCCTAAACATAACATGCCCAAAGCTTAAAACATCTGAATTGAAAACGACATCGTAATATATTCAGAGGTCAAATCGTCTTCTCCTTCTCGCCCGTTCCCTATCCTTTTTCCTTAATTTGTTCCGATTCTAATGGCCGCCGTCGCCGATTCCGCGGAGAACGGTGCTACAAACTTCCCGGAGAACGAAACCCTCACACCTTCACAAGCCACTGCCTCCTCATTGCTCAACGAAACCACCGGATCCTTCCCTGAATCGAATCAGCCGGATACCTTAGCGGTTGAGACCGCCCCCGATGCGGAGAGATGGCCAGGTTGGCCTGGGGATTGCGTGTTTCGAGTGATCGTTCCGGTGTCCAAAGTGGGAGCTATAATCGGACGGAAAGGAGATATCATCAGAAAGATGTGCGAGGAGACTCGCGCTCGCATCAAAGTCCTCGACGGTCCCACCACTACTCCTGATCGCATCGTTAGTAGCTTTTTTCCTTTTATTCGTTACTTGTCTAAGCTAATCCGAATTGGGATTTTTTTTCTTTCTAAAGGTTGTAACTTTCTTAAACCTAATTAGAGAACAATTAGGGTTTCGTTAGCCTCAGTAGTCAGATTCATGGGGGGTAATGATCATTGTGATGCTTTTTCTCGAGAAAGTTGTGAGCTTTATGGGTTTGATTGTAGTTTGAAAGTGTCCACTGAGTTATTTCGTTATGATCACTGATTCAGTTCTTCTCGGGAAAGGTTGTAAATTTTTAAGTGGAAGGTTCAATTTTGATTGCTTTCTGGGGTTTGATTGTAGTTTGATTGTATGTTTAGGTGATGATATCTGCAAAGGAAGAACCAGAGGCGTACATGTCCCCTGCAATGGATGCAGTCCTAAGGGTGTTCAGACGAGTTTCAGGGTTGCCTGATAGTGATGATGATGAGGATGTTCAAAACGCTGGAAGTGCCTTCTCTTCAGTGCGTTTATTAGTTGCATCTTCTCAGGCGATTAATTTAATTGGGAAACAAGGTTCCTCTATTAAGTCTATTGTAGAGAACTCTGGTGCTTCGGTTCGCATTTTATCAGATGGTACTACTAACATCATCATCTATGTTTTGTTCGTTTTCAATTAGTATCTTCCATCTTTTAGTAACTGCGCCTACGTTTTCAGTTTCCTATATCTGGAGTTGTGTGCTATATATATAGTTCTTTAAGTACTGTATCTTCTCGTTGGCAGAGGACACACCGTTTTATGCTGCAAAAGATGAGAGGATAGTGGATTTGCAGGGGGAAGCTTTGAAGATTGTAAAAGCGTTAGAAGGGGTTGTAGGACACCTAAGGAAATTTCTAGTCGACCACTCTGTTGTTCCTCTCTTTGAGAAGCAAGTAAGCTTGATTCTCTGAAACCACGACTTCCCTTGCGTTTCTCTCTGTTATCTAACTTTTGTTTTTTATCTCTAGTATCTAGCTAGAGTCTCTCAAATTCGTCAAGAAGAACCGTTAGCTAACAACAAGTCATCTCTCCATGCTGTTTTGTCAAATGCAATCGAGTCTGATCTCTTGGCACGGAGGGAACCTCTGTTTTTGGAGCGGGATACTCGGGTGGAGTCGTTTGTTCAGCCTTCGGGAGTTTCTATCTACAGTCAGGATCCTGCACTGTCCGCCAGACACTCTCCTGGCCTTTCTCGAGTTTCTGCTGCTTTTGTTACACAGGTAGATTCCATTGAATGCAGTTTCTGTTATGTTTAGTCTTTTACGAGTGTCTTTGATCTAATGGCATCTAAGCTAATCTCTTGGAACTAGTAAAGACGTTTCTATAATGGGTTTTTCTTACCAGGTATCTCATACGATGCAAATACCGTTCTCCTATGCGGAGGATATTATCGGTTTAGAAGGAGCTAATATAGCCTTCATCCGTAGAAGAAGCGGATGTACCATAACCATTCAAGAGAGTCCACATCCTGATCAAATCACAGTGGAAATCAAAGGCACATCTCCTCAAGTACAAACTGCTCAGCAACTAGTTCAAGTAAGAACACATTCCATCATATACATAAATACATGTGGTGTGAAACGGCATTGTTAAAAACTCGTTTTTGTCGTTAACCTTTGTGTAGGAGTTCATCAGCAATCACAAGGAACCGGTTTCGGTTTCAGGAGGATATGCTAGAGTGGACGCTGGTTATGTACCTACATATCCTCCTCAGCTGGGCAACCGTCAAGAGCCACTCGCAAGTAGCTACATGGGCACAGAGACGGTGCAGTACAGACCAACAGCATACTCTCAGCTTGCGGGTCCGTCGACATACACGCCGACACTGACTGGGCAAACTTATGGAACGGAATATAGACCAGCTTCTGATGTTGGTGGCTACAACACTTATAATTTATGAATCGTCTGATGTTTAATAGAGAGGAAGCTCATTTATGATTAGAGAGGGAAAGAAAAAGTGCTAGTGAGAGCCAATGTAGCTGAATATGTATTGTAAAAATCTAGGTGCCTGTTTTTTCTTGTTTTTGTTTTTTTCTTTACTCTAAATCTCGATATCTTTACACGAACATATCTGGCCAGTGGCCACTATCAAATAAGAACAGTTTCATGTTAAAAATCCTGTTCGTTTTGATTCCGTATGGTATGTGTTTCAGAGACTGACAGAAATTAGAAGGCCCAGATAAGAACGATTTTTTTCATTTTATTTAAAAGAATCTGAAAATTTACGTGGTGAAATGCACAACTTTAGATGTTACCACGTTGGACCTTCTTTGTGATCTAGACAACTTTCTATATTACCAAGGGAGAGAAGCTTTGTGTTGACGTGGGATTTTAACTCCAGTATTTTCGCCTCGTACAATATGTTTCGTCAGAAGAATCTTTTTGCAAACATAACCATGCATTTGTCTGTAGCCCTGATGGTTTCAAGATTTTGGTCGACTCGGGTCAGCACTAATCTAGATCCACTTCTCTGCACAGAAATGGTATATTTCAAAAATATACCATTTGAAAAAATCCGACTCAATGTTGAAAGGAATTCGTTCAAAAAATACTCCAAGTTGGCCATGTTGAATCTTCGACGTGTGGAGGACAAACACTAACATTTGTTATTAAACATTATTAAACACACAATGGTACCTAATGTATATTCCTTTAAACCAGTCAAATTAACAATGTATCCACCTTTACCCTATGCACGTCTTCTAGATGAAACATGCTCCTTGCCAATGTCTTGTCCCCCAAATTTTGTATATAAATATGCATGTTATGGACACTTAGAATATCACCACCAAAAGTAACATTCACAGGAGAGGCAAAGAAGAGCTCATCGTTCAAAATGAGGTCAATCACAGCTTTGTTTTTCCTTTTCTGCTTCCTTGCTCCCTCTGCTTTGGCGCAGCTCCGCTTTGGGTTCTACGGCCGATCATGCCCCCGCGCGGAATCTATCGTTGCTAATGTTGTTGCCAACCGTTTCCGCCGTGACCGTAGCATCACTGCAGCATTGCTTCGTATGCAATTTCATGATTGCTTTGTCAGGGTTAGTTAGCCTCTCATTAATTATGTTGTGAGCATAAATATAAAAATTTGCTGAGAGATGAAAGAAATTTTCGATTGAGAAACTCATTTTTTTAGAAACTATAAGATTTGTTTCTTGTCAATAGTCTTTTTGGTTAAAATTTGATTATAATATTACATTATATTAAATACTATATCACTAAATATTTTGGCTACAGACTAGTATATGAATGCTGATGTTCTGATATATCTTCTTGAAAAAATAATAGTAATAATATATCTTCTTGAGGTAACGTTAACCAATCAATGTTTAATACGGTTGTATAGGGCTGTGATGCTTCCCTCTTGATCGATCCAAGACCCGGAAGGCCATCAGAGAAAAGCACCGGACCAAATGCAAGTGTCAGAGGCTACGAGATCATTGATGAGGCCAAAAGACAGCTCGAGCTTGCATGCCCCCGAACTGTCTCATGCGCAGACATTGTGACTCTAGCCACAAGAGACTCGGTCGCATTGGCTGGTGGTCCAAGGTTCTCAGTACCAACAGGAAGACGTGATGGATTAAGGTCGAGCCCCAATGATGTGAACTTGCCCGGACCAACAATTCCCGTGGGTGCATCCATCCAGGCATTCGCAGCTCAAGGTATGAATACGAACGACATGGTTACACTTATTGGTGGTGGCCACAGCGTTGGTTCTATTCATTGTAGTCTCATCCAAGATAGACTTAATGACCCCGCAATGGACCGCACATTAAATGCTAGGTACGTGTGTGTATATGAATACTAACACAAAATCACTAGACTACATGTGTTGTTCCTTTATCAAATGATATATGTACTAATACATTTCTTTAGGTTGAGGAACACATGCCGTTCTCCAAATGACCCATCGGTATTCTTGGACCAAAGGACTCCATTCGTGGTGGATAACGCAATCTACGGAGAGATCCGAAGGCAGAGAGGAGTCATGAGGATTGATCAAAACCTGGGTCTCGATGGATCAACCCGTGGAATTGTTTCGAGCTTTGCACAAAGCAATGCACTCTTTAGGAAGAGATTTGCTGAAGCAATGGTGAAAATGGGTAGGATTAGGGTTCTTACCGGACGTGCTGGAGAGATCAGGAGAAACTGTAGAGTCTTCAACAACGGACGTTGATTCTACACTGTCCTAACCATTGCTTGTTTTCCCTTTTTTTCGTTTTTTCCCATTTTTACTCTTTTGAATAATCAACTGAAAGTTTTTTTTTTCTTGCTATCATATTTTCTTATTTCCTTGAATTGATATGTAACTGCATTTCCTACCTAATGACTTTTCATAATTTATTTTGTTACATTTCATGTTGTTCTATTGTGTGCATTTTTATGTTGTTTAACTATTTGTTCGTTGTTCTTTTATAATTACCCTCTATAATTTCACTTCTAATTATGATAAAAATAAACTTCTAAACTCGTTTAATGATATATTAAACGAGACCAGACTCATATATATATAGTCATTGTTTGGATCAAAGAGTGTAAATCATTATACTATATATATAGGCAACGAAACAATTGAAATGAATAATCAAACTATGCACAATTGACAATTCTGGAGCATTTATCACTAGTTTCATTCAAATCAGCTCTCAGTGCATAGGCCTTTGACCTCTTTTGCTAATTACAAACTCTCATTTGTGAATAATTAGCAAGTATTAATAATTGAGTCCAGTAAACTTATAATCCTTTCGAACATCTTCTTAGTGGTTAAGATAAAACTATTTGCTTAGTTTTACTTGATCCATTTTATTTTACGGGAAATGCATTTCTTCAAACAAATTTTGGCGAATAAAAAAAACTTATGGTCTAGAACAGAATGATAAAAGTTCTTATGGCATAAAAGCATTCTCTAAATGAAGGATTTAATTAGATATACCTAAAGCATCAACAAATTAATTAATCACCACATCACGGTAATCATTGGTCTACCGTAAGACTCAAGTAGTAGACTACTCATACATAGTAGGCCCTAATACATAGCAATCAAAACTAAAGGCTAAGCCGATAAGATGACGGTTAGGAAAACATACATATTGTTATAATCCTCTTTAAAGAAGTAGAGGGACACGTTAATCTTTTTGGATGTCTAGCAAAATGTATTCTTAGATCCAAAAGAGATTAGCTAAATCAAACTCGAGGGTTATAAAAAGCTAACATTAAGCTTACATACAAATACATATGTACCAAGTTGGATCCGAAACAAATTGGGTCGACGCTTAATTTCTCGTTTGGACGAAACATGGCCGAACTTGGTCAGTATTTTTTTGGTTGTCTAGACGAGTGTACAAGCGAGAGGATCTCTAAAACTAGCTCGGTTGTACGTGCAAAGAAAAGGAGAGTACAGGAGTTTATTGACTGAATAAAAATCCAGACGCTCTGGTTAAACTTAAACGCGTCAGCTTGAAGGACAATTGTCAACCAATTCATATTCCTGAGTGATTATATTCACTAAAATATGCGTATTGTAGCGTTTTATATTATTTCTCTATCTTATTATTATGTCATGTACAGCAAGAACCAGACCATGCAGACTTTTCTTTCTCTTTTTCTTCTACAACTTGTTTTATTTGAGAGGGAAAAGATAAAAAAAACTGAAACAAATTGCATATTTTACTGAGTCGGCATCCACTTCTCGAAATAGAAAAGGTATAATACCTTTTCAAAATTGACAGAATGTCGCAAATTGTTCAAAATATATTCCAAGTTGGCCGGAACCAGTCTTTTGACGTATAGAAGACGTTTATGGAAACATTCATTAAAACACAAATACTGTTTTATATAATGTTTTAGAAACCATCAATTGTGAATATCTACCTTTACCCTATGCACGTCTATGATATGAAACATTCTCTTTGTCAATGTCTTGTTCATAAATTCACATATAAATATGCAATCTGCGACTAACAATTACAACACAACCCAAGAAAATTTCTAAGTTTTCACAGGAGAGGCAAGGAAATGAAGTCAGCTACAGCTTTGTTTTTACTTTTCTGTTTCCTTGTTCCCTCTGCTTTGGCGCAACTCAAGTTTGCGTTCTACGGCCCCTCATGCCACCGCACTGGATCTATCATTTCTACTGTCGTCGCTGATAGTTTCCGTCGTGACCCTAGCATTACTGCCGCATTGCTTCGTATGCAGTTTCATGATTGCTTTGTAACGGTTCGTAATCTTCTCCTTGTGTGTGTGAATATATATGCATGATGAGCTCACTAATACATCGATCTAGACGTAATTAATAATGATCAAGCAATGTTTTCAATGATTGTATAGGGCTGTGATGCTTCCCTTTTGATTGACCCAAGACCCGGAAGGCCATCAGAGAAAAGCACGGGTCCAAATGCTAGCGTGAGAGGCTATGAGATCATTGATGAGATTAAGAGACGGCTCGAGGCTGTGTGCCCAGGAATTGTCTCATGTGCAGACATTGTAGCGCTAGCCACCAGAGACGCGATCAAATTAGCTGGTGGTCCAAGTTTCTTGATAAAAACAGGAAGACGTGATGGATTAAGGTCAAACCCAGCCGATGTGAACTTGCCCGGACCAACAATTCCTGTGTCCGCAGCCATCCAAGCATTTGCAGCTAAAGGCATGAGTGTGGACGATATGGTTACACTAGTTGGTGGTGGCCACAGTGTTGGTTCTATTCATTGCAGTCTTTTCCAGGATAGGCTTAATGACCCAGCCATGGACCGCTCACTGAACGCTCAGTACGTATTTCATTCATACCATCAAATTAACATCAATTTTATGTATATCTGACCAACTAAGACATCTCTTTTAAAAGGTTGAGGAACACATGTAGTGCACCAAATGACCCATCCGTGTTCTTGGACCAAAGGACTCCATTCGTCGTGGATAACGCAATATATGGAGAGATGCAAAGACAAAGAGCAGTTATGAGGATTGATCAAAACTTGGCTCTCGATGGAGCAACCAGTGGAATTGTGTCGAGGTTTGCACAAAGCAATTCACTCTTCAGACAGAGATTTGCTCAGGCAATGGAGAAAATGGGTGCCATTGGAGTCCTTACCGGAAGTGCTGGTGAGATCAGGAGAAACTGCAGAGTCTTCAACAACGGACGTTGATTCTACACTGTCCTTAATCTAAAGACCAAGAGGAATCCTATGTTTGCTTTCTAACAAATAATCAAATCCGGAATTGTGCTTACTCCGGTATCTTGTATTATTTTTCTCTTCATTGATTTGCGTGTTGCATTAACTTTATATCATTTTTCATATTAATTTCTTCTTCCGGATTTGTGGTGTTGTATGTTTTCAACTGTATCTCATCTATGAAAACAATTTGAATTAAAAAGTGGTTTGGATTTATGGAACTTACTCGTTGAGGGACCGATTTGCCAAGCAAAGTTTTTGTTCCTGGCGGTTCTATGAAGAAGATAGTTTCCGTTTAAGGATCTCATTCTCTTTTCTCAGTTTCATTAGCTTCTGCTTCAATGTCTCTACCTGTCGATATGAAGTTGTATCCCTCTGCTTTTCGGCTACTGTTGTTCTACTTATAACCACTGCAAAGAATATAAAGGACCTGCAATTTAGGTTTGCAATATACGGACTAAAGAAGTAATGTGAAGGTCTTAATCTTGCTATTGAAACCTGAAACCTAGACTAGAACGTCTCAATAACATTGTAGTTTTCCCACAGACAAACCCTTTCAATTGCCATACATTTTACAAACCAATCTATCACTGTCTAAAAGCTTGGTGGGTTAGTAAGGAGAAGAGACTCTTACATTCCTTCTGCAGACTCTGAAGTTTGTTACTAATATCAATTTTCTCTTCTTGTTCCATTAGAAGACAGTCTTTTAGATCCTGAACCTCGACTTCATCTATCAAATGATTACATTAGGAAGCCATATGTATGCAGTAACAGGAACACAAACTGTAACATCAGGTGTCTGCCAGGTCTTACACTTGGATTCGACTTCAGAATAGACTCGATCCAGCTTCCTAGACATTGCTTGAATATGAGATTTGTTAGCTGCCAGATCCTGGCGCAGCCTATCAATCACCATCTCGTTTGTTGCCTTTTCAACCAAAAGGCTTCTGTTCGTAACATTGAAATGATGAGATACAATACACAAGTCAGTTATAATAAGAGTAGTGGTGAATGTGGTGCTTTTAACCTGATTTTATTCTCTAGCTCTTCAACCTTTGCTACATGCTTCTGCATAAGCGATTCCAAAGCGTTCCTATGTTCCTGCCAAAAAAAAAAGAGATATTTATATGAGTGCACATAGCACATTCATCTTCAGTTTCAAAATCACAAGAAAAGATTGCAATCTCTCACATGTTCTTTGCTTCTGTTTTCATCAATCACTCTCTTAAGTTCTTCTTTCAGGCCATGGCACTTAGTTCGATGCTCAAGCTGTATGTTATCCAATAAAGAAAGAGAATCAAGAACTCAACACCAAGAAACCGGTAGCTAGGAAACTTCAAAGACCTGGTCAACGAAGTTGTTTAACGATTCTGTATGCAGCTTCTTCAGCCTTTCGTTCTCTGCAGGTTCATCACTCAATTATATACCACTACCGAATACAGAGAATCAAATTCTAAACAATAATCAAACCAGAACCTTCTTTAAGAGTCTTATTGCTGATCTCAAGCGCCTCTCTTCTGCTGGTTTCCAGATTGCTCCTAGATCTGAAAACGCTCATCTCGTTCATCCCGCTTTTGAAATCCTGAGCAACAAAACGAGCTATGAATTGATGATGAAGATAGTTTGATCGAAACCTAAGCGATGAGCAGATCGTAGTTTCTAGAATCCAATTTCAATCGGTTCGACAGAAAATCTCGATTGAGTCACAGATGACGATGATTGCAATCGAATCCCATCAGAGAGACAAAAAAAAACAGAATATTCCGAGCAGCAAGCGATGAACAAGAGAGATCGGAAGAGAGTATCGAGAAACTTCACCTCGTAGATCTGATCGAAGCTGGAGAGAAGCAAACTCATCTGCTCGTCGCTTGTTGCCGCCATGATTCTTAGATTTGAGTTTTCTTACTCGACTGTTAGGGATTTCAAATTCGAGAGGGGTTTTTTTGAAGAAACATGCTGAGTAATCTGGACCGTCGATGTCATCGTGTGGCTCTCGTACTCTTCTGTATCATATATTCATTTTCAAAATTAAACTTATCTTATATGCGATGTATAGAAGAATAAATATGTTATATGGTCTTTTCATAAGACTCTTATGGTATGTCATTAAATATTTTTTTTTTGACAACTATGTCTTTTAGTAGTCTTACGGTATGTCATTAAATATTTTTTATAGACCTTATTATAAATGAATTTTTCATTATTATACTAATTTACTTGAACTTCCAAAATTTTAAACTAGCTAAAAATTCTAGAACCCAACACTAGAGTAAGAGATTCAAACGACTGTAACCCATAACACACAGTTGTTAAGTTGTTAGTGACAAAATATTTGAAAATAGTTATTACATATTTATGGTCAAACTTATGAACTGAAATGAAAAGAAATTTCTTACCATAGTGATTGTCACCAAGATCAATATAAAAGCAAAATTTCTTACTATAGTAGTGACTGTCACCAAGATTTATATTTTTCTTTAATAAAGTCAAAATATAACTTGAACAAGAGTACTAATAAAATATCTAATGACATACCATATATGATTCTCACCCAACACATCTAAGCATCCAAAAAAAGAATTAAAATCTTTGACTGGTTTCCCATTGGTTGAAATTAAAAATAGTTGAAATATGTGATTCCTTATATTTTCTTTTGAATTTTTTTATATTTTAGCCTTTATGTATGCAAACTAACACTATAAATAGATAGATATGCAAAGGGTCTAAAACACACATTCATTCTCAAGATGCCTTCACTACCAAATAAGTTCATTCCTTTTGCTGATAATACCATGAACCAAAATGATTTTGTTCCCATCCAGATTAAACGAAATGAGACCCGAACGGTTCGATCAACGTTCGTTACTTCTGGAAACACAAACCATGCTAAATTGTTTTCTCCATCTCCACCTTTTACTTCTTCTTACCATGCTTCACAAGTCTATTCATCTACCTTAACATTCAACAGTTCACGCATGGCTTATCAGACGAGAAGTAACATGGTTTCTGCTGTGAGAATGCCTCAAATCTCACGATTCGTTAACCCTCAGTTTTCTCCAGTTTTGGCCACTCCAACCATCCCAAACATGTATCATCATGCTACTGTCCCGACCAATAATATGGTCACTAGCCAAAATGGTCATGGCCGTGGCAAACGTGTCATAACTTCTGGTCAAACCATTTGGAATCACTCTCCAAATGTTTTTGGTAAGGTCACTCCAACTATCTCAAACATGTACGATCATGTTATGGTTCCGACCAATAATATGGTCACTAGCCAAAATGGTCATGAACGTGTCATAACTTCTGATCCAACCATTAACCCTCCAAATGTTTTTAATAACCAATGGAAAACCTTTTACCCTGAACCTATCGATTACACCAAAGTCGACACAAGTAACGAAGGTGGTGAAAACAAGTATCGAACCCATAGCATACCAAATGAAAATTACGGTTCATATATGTGTCCCAAGTGCCACAGTCCGTTTGATATTTCACCAATAATATCAGCTGCACGTATGGGGTTAGTTCATGCTAGCAATGAGACTAACGAGGAAAAAGAGAAAGGACCTTGTGCAAGACCTAAAAAAAGGTGTCGTCAAGAAAATCATCAAGATGTCAATGGTAAAGCTCGGAAGATCGAATCGGAGGATAACATTCCAGAAGAAAGCTCATGCAATAGAGATGAAATAACTGACTCAAAGTAATTCATCAATATCATATAAGTTAAGAAATATGTATTCGAATTAAGCTTTAATATTAATGTCCTATGTTTGTTTCAACTCATGATATATGTAAAAATAAATAAAACTGAGTTTCTTTTCTTTTTTCTTTTTGATCACCTTGTTGATGATTTAAAGGTTAGAAAATTTTAGTCTCGTTTAAGGCAAAACAGTAATATTGTGTAAAAGATGTTTGATTTCAGTCGATTGTACAAAGAATCCAATAGAAACAACCAGATTTAACCAATCAATGAGTAAAACTACCACATGTATCAACAGATCCATGGAAAAGTATCGAGTATCCAAGATCAGAGTTACTAGATTAATTTTGTCAGGAAGGCGAGTATAGAACCTAAAAACGAAGATATCCAAGATCGGAGTTACTGCATCAATTTTGTCTGGCGATATCAATATGTAAGACAAGTGGATGGCTATTATTTTGATCTTGTCCTTGGATTTAGGTCCCTGATTGTTTGGTGGTTTTTTCGAAAGATCAATCTCTTTCGAGCGATATCAATATAGTTCCCAAATGGGAGACACGTGGACGATAATATTTTGATTTTATCCTTTGTAATCTAGATTTAGATACTATCTAGATTTAGATATTGATTATTTGCAAACTTTAATTTTTTGTTATTTAGTTTTAAATTTTTCGATTTCGGTTTTTGATATTTTTAATTTTGCTGTAAATTTTAATTTTTCGAAAGTTGAATAGTAATTTTGGTTTTTAGTTTTTGATTTTTTCACTTAAATTAAATAAAATAAAACATATTGTTAATAAGAAAATAATTATTATGAAACTAATAAAAATATAAAATTTTATCAATAAAGAAAAGTATAAGATCAGGTTGAGAGTCGGCTATAGCCTCACTAAACTATGTTGTAGTTATATTATTTGGACCCTTGGTGGCGCAATAGTTTTTTGTTTCGTCCTTTTGGAACTTGTCTTCTCAGACTCTCCTGAAACAGGTTGAGACTCGGCTATATTTTGTGGATACTCGGAACTCTTCACAATAATCTATTATCATATCATTATGCTGTTGTTATGTTAGAAGTCCACGCAATATTCTCATTTCATATCACACGAAACAATTTTGAATGGTTTGATTAGCTGAGACCAACTAAAAATTATTTTAAAACATAATACTACATGGAGACCTACATATTTCGTTTTATTTTAATCATGTGTTTCTAGTGGGTTGGATAATATTTACACCAAAATTAAAACTAAAAATATATGACTAACAAAATTAGGCATTTGATAAGTATTTTTACCTAACCAATATATGTGAATGCGTAAACCATAATTACTCAGCAAAATGAAATTTCATAACACAGAATACAATTTTATAGACATTATGTATATACAACCAAAAGAAACATCTTTCTTCGCAATTTATATTGTTTTAGATTTGAAATAGTTTCTTTAGTTAACATTCGTTGTTAATTGGTTATCATATACTTAGATGATCTACAAATAAGATATATTATATATGTATTAAAATTAATTAATTGGAGGAGAAAGCAATGGCTAAAAAATATCGTGAGTAGGTATGTCTTGCAAGCAAAATATTCTTGAAAAGTTGCAAGTGGCAAATAAATAACGGGTAATCAATTAACTAACTACTATGGACTACTAAATAAGAGAGCAGATTAACAGCTTAGCTATTAGCCTAGAATATGCGTTTTAAATATATATAAGCTATCTCTCCTATCAAATACTAAAATCTATTTCTAAAACTTACGGTCACCTTCCGTAGCGGTCGAAGAAAAATGTCACGTATACTTATGTGGAATCTTCTCGACGAGAAACTCATTGCATCCAATATTTTGATCAATATAGAACTTTATAAAAAATGAGAAATTTTATATCAAACAACAAGGCAAATAATTACGAAGACAACAAAGTCTTAATACACCTTTCGCATGTGCTCATAATTTGCCTATGGCATGTTCTGTGGGCGCTTGCACCTAAACCGATCTCACTGCCTTTTGTTTTCTATACTAAAACCAGTTTTAATAATACTAAGAATAAACAAACATGAGAATCAAAAGAATATTTGGTGTTATAATTATATTTTGTTACACACATGATGTACAAAAGTTACAGTTTAAAACACAAACGTTACACACATGATGTGTGAAAAAAATTCTTTAAAAATATTTAACATTATATTCAAAAAAATATATAATTATATTTTGTGTGTGTGTGGTGTAGTTAAGAATTCACAGTATGATGTGACTATAGCATTTGGGTTCAGTACCGATCTTTTTTTTTTCCCAAATTGAGATTTCATATAAACCAAATGGAGGAAACAACCCATAAGATTCCAACTCTTTACAAGGCCAAAAGCTTCCATAAAAAACAGAAAGTGCTACTAAAAACCAAATGTCAACACTCACAAGAAAGTGGACTATCAAAAAATTACCAGCATCCTTCTAACTATCAGATGACATTCTTTCACTCACATACATGCGATCTAACCATTTTGGGTGACCCAACGCCACATACGATTGGTGGAAACCCAAACGCCTAACACTCTGCGCGATGAAAGAAGCACATCTGATCTCCTCAAAAGAACCAATCCTTAATTCCCACGCCTCAAATTCTTCCAACTCCCTGCTGATTTCGGAGACTTCATATTGTAGGACAGGCCACATAACAGGTTTCTGAATTGCCTCAACAAGATCACCAAATGCTGATACAAAGATAACCTTTTTCTTTTTCAGACTCCTCATGCTCTCTAGGATCCAGAGCCAAACCTGAAGCTTTGCCTCTCCCCTTGTTTTAATTCCAACAAAGGCTCTCCTGCTGTGTAGTAAGACCTTCCCTGTTTCGTTTTTAACGATCCACGCAGCACCCATGTCCTCCTCCACATTAACCCACTCCATGTAAAACTCACATGAGACCCAACTTGGTTTCACACCTTCCACTCTCTCGATCACAGGAGCTTTTGACATATTATTCTCCATCATTTCCATTCCACTCTGAACCTGTTGCGCCAAGAACCAAGCCTCAGTCTCTTCCTTTGCCTTTTGGATGATATCTTCTGCCTCAAAACATTTACTTTCAAAAATGAAAATGTTTCTGTTTTTCCACAGATACCAGAGAATCCAAGGCCAATTCCTAGTTAATCCAATATCAAAATTTTCGTTCTTGCTTGCCTTCAAAAGATACGCAACATTTTGATAAAGAGAGTGCTCACTGAAACCACCCTTAGGCGATGGTATGTTAGAGAGAGCCCAACATTTCCTGGCCATATGGCAACTGAAAAGGATATGATTAACAGACTCCCCTTCATACCCACATAGCTGACACCTTTCATCACACTTCACCCCTCTTTCATTTAACAAGGCGGCCACGGGAAGAGCTTGTGATAGCGCTTTCCACAAAAAGGTTCTGAGCTTAGGGGCAGTCTGCACTTTCCACAAAAAGGTATCGATCTAATATTATACATTTCCTTAAGCTAATTTAAAAATTATGTCCTTATATGTACATATATAGTTTATCCTAAATTATAAAACAGTTAAAATACAAAAATAACTTGAATTTTCATAAACAATAGAATGCAGTTAACTGTTTATAACATTAGTAAATTTATTAAGCTTGAAGTATAGTGTTTTACATTTTTTCCTACAAATCCATGCACAAATTTTTGTATACTCAAATATTTCAATCATAGTTGTGCCAGTTAATAACAAAATCAATTCATTTAATTTTTCATGTGGCATATTAAACCACAAAAATTTTTAACAGTTTCAATTTTAATAATTTTCTTTTGTATTTTTAGTTCTATAAACAAAGCATCATCAGTTATGTTTAAATACATACTATTATTTTTTTAAATAAATTTAAAAATAAATTGCAAGGCCTATATGGCATAAAAACTTCTAGGCATGGCTCTGCATACAATATTCATTCGAAGAAATCTATCAACAGTCACGTAATGCCCATGATCATGCCCATGATCATGATCAGGTCGGTTGATGATGGAATTTTCCCTTATTTCTACCTCTATTCTTTTTCTGCTTCCATTTCTTCTTCCACCGCTTTCACCGCTATTCATCTCCACTAGTTTCTATTTTTTCATCAAGAAATTTTAGTAAGAACAGAACACCATCTTTCATAGTATTTTATTTTACATTGTTGTTCCATTATATCTAGATAATATTTTAGCCCCCCAACCAATCAGTGAATTACGTGTTTGTGCATTCATATTGATGATATATATATATATATATGTGTGTGTGTGATCATGCTAAAAGATATCGGATTGACTAAAAAGAGCAACTTGTTAGAGGTCAGTAATTCAAAGTTCTAATGTGTGTATAATAAGGTTATGAAATTACCATGCTGACAAAAAAAATTACCATATTTCTCTTTTGAAAATAACTATTGGTCAAAGAATATGAGGTCATACTGTGACTTTATATGATATGATTTCAAAATTTGACGCAATTAACAAATACATAAATAGAAGATAAGAAATTTTGTTTCTTTCCACCAAAGGATAAGAAGATTATCTTCAACTGAAAACATAAACCGCCATAGTACTACGTTTTTTCTAATAAATGATGGGATATATACATTTCAGGGAAAAATGTTCAATAAAAAAAAGATAAATATAATACCAACGGTCGTCATGTGAATCAGTGAGTTAAAACTACTTCCTCCGTTTCTCAAAATATGTGATTACAATTATATTTTTATTTCGTAATTAAAGTATCGTTTCTCCAATACTTAACTTATTCAACCAAAAATACATTTTTTAACTAGGTTGTTAATATATATTTATTTTCCCAAACGTTTTAGATTTATATATACACAATAGAAATAAATACATATTTTGAAATATTTTTTATTCGTTCTGACATCTTTAAACTTATTCCTCAAACAATATAAATAACAAAGACAAACTAATATTGTCATATAAATAAATTTTGTTTTCTATATATTATTTTCTTCCTTTTTGAATACTAAAAATCATCAAAGTAAAAAAAATTACAAATCTAATAGTTTTTCAATTTTATGTACAATTTAAAATTTTAATTTTAAAAATATTATCAATTTCATGGGTTTTTAATGGGTCAACCAGAATTAGGTCATATGTTAATGATTATTCTTTAGATTTTTATTGGGTTTTATCATATTTTTAATTAACAAAATTTCCACTAAATTTGAATCGGATTATATACGGATCACCAGGTTTACAGGTTTAACCGCGGATAGATCGGATATGAAAATACTAATATATATTTTAACATAAATATGTAGATCAAAATTTGAAAAATAATGTTCGATACAAACTAATATTTTTACCCGAAAATCAAAATGCGGTCAAAATTTAGTTAAGAATTATAATCATGTTACATGTAAGTCAGTCAAGTTAATATAGTACTTAACTATATTTTATAACCCGCTCAGGTTACTAAAATTACCAATTAAAAATCACATTAGACGGTGCAAAGAAAATCATTTCCCTTCTTAATTTGTACACTAGCTTTTTAACAAACGAATAAATCGGGGTTGGCGGCTCGCGAGATTCGCGGGTACACAAAATGAAAATAAAATCCAAAGTCTACCCTTTTAGAAAAGTTGACTTATTCATATTAGTGACGTGGCATACAGCTAATAGGGGACCGTACCTTCCCTTCCCTTCTCGGACAGATCCTTTTTGTGTGTCTTACTCGTACTTTGTCATGAAATGTTAATAGTTTAGTACATAGTAGACAAAGTGTCATAACAATATATATATATATATATGTATTATAATGTCATACAATGAATGACAAATTTCTAACAGATATCTGTCCTAACATATCCTTTAACTTTATGTTGGTGTCCAGGACTCTTCTATGTCTTTATACATGTATTATATATAGATCATTATATATGCAGTACCTAATTTCGTAGGTGGGTTGTTAAATATACATATTTATTTTATATTATTTTTGTTAAATATACATATTAATTAATAAATAGATGTATTTTTTTTCTTTCATAAGATCACCCATGAAGTAGTTATCACGTGGAGATTATCTTTAAATTTCAATCTTTTGAACTCTTTATTGCAAATTTTTTATAGTAAACTTAATAATCTAAAAACAAAACTTTGATATATCCATTGTCAGCAAAAACACCAAAACACACTTTTAGCTACCAATATCATTAGCAAAGCTTGTTATTTTTATAAATACAATATGCAAATGGTTTTATAACTAAATAAACGAAACATAGAAAAGTTGACATTTAAAAATGTTATATATGTAAATATTTAGATAGAGCCGAAGTAAATAGATAAGGGAATTTCAAGTTTCAACGCCATCTGTTATCATCCGTACATATCTTCCATTTCGATATGCTAACTCGCTCTGCAATTTCTTTATTATATATAAGTAGAATATGTTTTCAACTCATTAATAACACAACTTCATATTCCTCTTATCTCTCTCTTTCCTCTTAGCTCTCTCGCTTTGTGGGTTCTTCTTTGTGTATATAAATTATATATGCACACACACTGACACACATAGGCAGATATGATGGGTTACGAGCAGATGAATCAGATGACCATGACGACAACCTCGATGATGAAGAATTTCAATAAGATGGAACCAATTAATACTCCACATAAGAAAACGATTAGGAGAAGTGGATCGGCAATTGATGGTGGTGCAGCGGCGATGGCAAGAGAAGGAGATCGTCCACGGAATCTCAAAACTCTCAATCTCAGCGGCATGTCCTTGGCTTCCCTCTCAGCATCTTCTATCAACTTAGCTTCCATCTCAAAACTCGATCTCTCCAACAACAATATTCAGGTATATATATATATATATATATATGTTGGATCATATATCTAATTTTTATCAACCGTAATTATACAGCTTTTGACAAAAATTTCGTGGAAATCATTTTTTAATGAAAACATACATTTCTGACACTATTGAAATAAAAAAAAACTCTGAATAACCTACAAAATTTCAGAAGTATTTGAAAATTTTAAAGATTGTTTTCAAAATATATTTGAAAGCGTAATTTTCGTTATTCACTTACTGATATGAACGATAATATATTTATCTAGCAACTGAAATACGTGAGAATAAAATAGTTCTTGAGTGGAAAGACAACAAATTCTCTGAGAGTACTAGTCTTCATCGGCTCTATAGGTTAACAAATACAACTATATAAAACTTGCTGGGAGCGTTTGTGATCTAATTAGAAGAATTTAATTTAAAGCGGGTGGCTCTGATTATATATTTATATTATTTCAAAGATCTTTGCTAAGTTGCTAACTAACAAATAAAGAAATGATAAAGATCGTAGAAAAAGTGAAGCAAGGAAACTCGCTCTTGCATATGCATGATTCGTTGTATATTCCTTATTTTGTGGTTTTTGTCATTTCCTATATCCTTACAGGAAATAAAAATTAATTAAACATAACAAGACAAACTAAAGGTTCCGGATTAAATAAATTTTAATTTTGAAGGGATTTAAAATCATCTTTTGCATCTTGCCCACAATTATCCCAACCCATTTTCATTTGGTCAACTCGAACCTTCGAAAGCATAGTCGTCTGAGTGCATATCAATTGAGGCAAGTGTCCGTTATGTTTGTTCTTTGGAAGTTTTCGTTACAAAATTGTTGTATATAAACAAAATATTAATGTAGAGCATTAAATATCCATAAATACAAGGTGTTCTTAACATTTACTTCTCTCTTTGACTCTGCTGTATTGAATCTGTCATGTGCCAGTAACACTATTTTCTAATTTTCTAAATAAACAACCGTTGTCAAAATATTTTTTTTTATAAAATATATATTATCTTGATACATTAGCTTAGATTTATACATATAATATACTTGAATGTCCATGATTTATGTACATGCGTGACTTAAGACAGTTAATACTGCATCACTCATATACTTAGTTTCTCATGCAGCAAATTCCCGAATCTCTGGTGGCGAGAATGTTAAATTTGTGGGCATTAGATTTGCACTCCAACCAGCTCAAAACACTTCCCAACTCCATTGGATGTCTTTCCAAGCTTAAGGTTCTTAATGTCTCCGGAAATAATCTACAATATCTCCCCAAAACTATAGAAGATTGCAGGTAAGACCCCTTCAACCGCATCTAATTCTCTTGTAATCAACGTACCGAAACGCAAAACGCGACAAAAACGCAGATCGCTGGAAGAGCTTAATGCCAACTTCAACCAACTGACCATGCTTCCGGACACGATAGGGTTCGAGCTAACGAATCTGACGAAGCTCTCAGTGAACTCAAACAAGCTTGTCATGTTACCAAGCTCTCTTAGCCACTTGACGTCGCTGCGTGTGCTCGACGCCAGGCTTAACCGCCTTGGATCGCTCCCTGATGATCTAGAGAACCTTGTGAACCTTCAGGTTCTTAACGTTAGCCAGAACTTCCAGCACTTGAAGGCGTTACCTTACTCCGTTGGGTTGTTGATATCTCTCGTGGAGCTTGACGTTAGTTATAACGGAATAACGGTTTTACCGGACTCGATCGCCTGTCTCCGCCTGATTCAGAAGCTTTCCGTCGAGGGTAATCCTCTCGTCTCCCCACCTTTTGAAGTGGTACGCACAATTTATCTTACTTTGTACTATAGTAACATAAATTATTCTATTTGACGTTATGATACAAACCACTATGACACATGTGATAGTGTTAATAACATCAATACTAAATAAAACGCGTTCAACATCATATTCACTGGTACTACAGAGCATAACTTGTCTCACAAGCATTATGTTTTAGTGTATTATAGTAAGCAACGCAAGCATTATATTTATATGAAAATATTATATATGTTATGTTAACGCTAAGTGTTAAATTTCATTTGCTTCGAAACTAAAACCATTATGACAATAAGTAGATTTGCCCACGTTTATTACATATTAGTCATGTCCTATTGAGATTTCCCATGTAAGAGTTTATACACACTTTAGAGATTAAAGCTCATAACCCATTAATCTTTATATAATGTCAAATATCCTTTTTTGAGAAAATGATGATCATTCTAACCATTAATCTTGCAGACCATCATTATCGGATCCATTACCGTAAACCACTTTTAGGCCAGATTATAAGAATGTGTACTGCGATTCTAAATCTTTTTAGTTGTTAGGTTTTGTGACTTCGATATTATGTTAAGGTTTTTGGGTTTTCAATTTAAAATTAATTGTAGATAAGTACGTAAATTAACACAAATCCTCTTATATATTAATTAAGCCTAACAAAACTTCTGATATTGAAGCTTATATTTTTATACACACTCTTCAGATTAAGTCCTATAACCCATTAATCCCAATACTAAGATCATCCTTTTGTAATGCGGAACAAATTAACATCATAAAAGTAACTTGAGAGCCGTGAATGCATCAATAAAAAAACTTATATTATCATGTAATAAAGTTTGTGATATAGTTTATGTTTGATAATATGTTATACTAGGTTGAACAAGGTTTGGAATCTGTGAAGCAGTACATGAGCGAGAAGATGACTGAGTCTTATAAGAACACTCCGATGAAGAAAAAGTTGTGGGGCATTGGTAAGATGGTCAAGTACAATACCTTTCACGGTCTGAGCTCATCTCCGGGAAGGTCTCCAGGAAGGAGAACCGGCGGTGACGGCCATGGAAACGACAGGGAAGGCTCCTTCAAAGTCTCTGATTACCGCCAAATCGACGGAATAGCTTCCCCGAGACATGTGTCCCTCTTCAACCCGCGACGCCTCTTGTCTCCATTCTCCGCGTATTTCTCTCCTCCAAGGTATTAGCTAGGGTTATTTCCGTCTTTTTATTTTCCCATTTTATTTTTTGCATGCAACGTTGTTTTCTTGTATGTTTTCTTTTTCGAATATAGGCATATAGCGTTATATTCCCTGTATCATAGACTTTTGAGTGTGTATTTTGGTTCAGTGTTGAACACATCTGAAAATCCTGACATAATAGTTTGGTTCATGTTAATATGTACGTAATGTAAGATCTTATTTTCATAATATCAGTAGGGCTATTTAGTATTCTCCACCTTGGTCCTGTCTGTCTGAGAAAACAAATATGAACCTAAATCAGATAATTGGTTATTCTCCACCTCGGTCCTCTGTCTGAGAAAACAAATATGAACCTAAATCAGATAATTGGTTTTGTCCTGACCAAAACTTCCGCCGCGGTCAAATCACATACTTAGAAAGTACTTCAAGTGAGTGGATTTTTTATCTACATACATTTTGCATCCATGATAATAGGATCAACTGAAAGATATGCAATCGACTAAAAAGAGCAACTTGTTAAAGGTCTGCAATTAAAAGTTCTAATATGTACACAATAAGGTTGCAATTAAAAGTTCTAATATGTACACAATAAGGTTATGAAATTACTATGATACGTTCTAATATGAACACAATAAGGTTTCTTTCCACCAAAAGATAGGAGATATCTTCAACTGAAAACATAAACCGCCATAGTATTACGTTTGTTTTCTAATAAATGATGTGGTATATATCTACATGTTGGGGACGAATGTTCTATAATAAAAAAAAAGATAAATATTATACCATAAACGTGTCTGTAGTTACTAGTGAATTAAAACTATTACTAGAGCTGGACCCGTCCGATCGGACGGGTACTTATTTTCATTTTTTATACATAAATGAATATTATTTAAATATCTATCGATTTACATTTTTAAATATCATATTTCTAAGTTTTTATAAACACAACGATCAAATAGTTTATGTACTGTAAAAATAGTAACCCGTGCCCGTTATTAAACTTTTGACAAATTAATATTGACCTATTGATAGTTTGAGTAATATTTCTTGTAACATGAAATTGTTTGTCTAATGTAAAAAGAATTTAAATATTTTGATCAGATATGGATAATATGGTAAGATTTAATACATTAGAAAAAGAATATTTGGTTATAAACATTAAATATTGTTTCACAAGTAATTCAAAGATATTTAAATTTCAGTATTGAATTTTCTTGTTGAAATGGATAAACATATATTCTAGAAATTCTTGAAAAATATATAATCTTAGGTGGGATTTAATTATATTAAAATAATATTCAGTTACAAATATTTCATCTTGTTTTATTTTTCAAAATAATTAATGGTAAGTTAAACATACATTTTAGGAATATTCATAATATTGTTTAATATCAAATTTAAATTTGAATTTTTTTCAAAATAATTAATGGTAATGTTATCCAAGTTTAATATATTGTTAAAATCAATTTTAAATATGAATATTCCTAAAAATCAGCTAATTTATTTTAGGAAATATATTAAATACGAAAATTAAGTTAAAATTGATTTAGGAAATTGTTTAATAAATAGGAAAAGACAATGATTACTTAAATATAGGTTCATTTAATTACTTCAGTGTCATACCATTATAAATAAAAGTGAAAACTTAGGGGTATTTTATATGTGTACTTCTGAATTAATAAAGTAGATGTGTCACGAATATTTAGTATTATATAAAGAATACGGAAAATAAATAAAAATATAGATAATGATACATTATATATGAAATATATTATTCAATTTCGATAATTTCAAATATGTCGAAATAAATAATATGAAATATATTATTCAATTTCGATAATTTCAAATATGTCG
Organism: Brassica nigra; assembly: GCA_016432835.1. Taxonomy (NCBI): domain Eukaryota; kingdom Viridiplantae; phylum Streptophyta; class Magnoliopsida; order Brassicales; family Brassicaceae; genus Brassica; species Brassica nigra. The sequence continues at coordinate 3,522,598 of CM028247.1, read as the reverse complement.
AAATAAATAACTATGAGTTAGTAAGATACATGAAATAGATAAATAAAGTATAGATTTTGTAACATCAATTCATTTATTCAGATTTTATGGATATATAATATATTAAAATGTTGATTTAAGATTTGTAAAGAATTAATAAAAGTGAATTATATAACAAATAGTTATTTTAGGAAATTATTAAATCGTCATATTAATGCTAAAATTATTTTAGGAAATATTAGGAAACTATTTTAATAATAAAGATAAAATTGAAATTGATTTAATTAGAGAAGGGAAGTTAAATTTTACTTTAAGACAACACATGAATGAAACTGAAAAAGACAAGCATTAAAATAGGAAATTTAATTAATAGTCTTAGTGGCATGCCATTGTAAATAAGTTTAAAAACTAAGGGGTATTTTTAAAGTGTACTTCTGAATTAATAAAATAGATTTACAAAGCTTGAATTAACTAACTCACAAATACATTAAAAGAGAAAATAGTATCCTCGATGGGTATAAACCCTGTATTCCGTATGGACAAATAAAACAATCCATAGATACTGGGATATAGTGATAGGTCACTTTAACACTGCAATAAACTAGGCGTAACTAAATATGTTGCCAAAATCTAAACTGACCGGTTGTGAGAGAGCCAATTAATAAAAAAATTTGAGAAAATAAGATATAGATTGTGGCTAATATATGTTGGTGTACATGGTATACATGGCCGGATCTGAGAATAGGCCAATTGAAATATTGATTTTGACCCCTAAAAATTTTGAAGGATTTTTTATATAAGGATCAGCCTCTGAATTTTGAAAAAAAAATAATTTTACTAAAATTCTTTAAAAAATGTTTCAAGTTCCCAAAATCTCAGATCTGTCTCTGATGGTATATAGTAGGAGGCTGTTAATACATTTATTTGTTTGCTTTGTGTGCTATAGTTGTTTCTCTATGTGTGCTATGGTGCATAAAATCCAGAATTATAATCGTAATTTATAAATTAGTTTTTTTTTACGACAAAATACTATTCTATTACTCAAACTTGAGGTGGTCTGGGAAACCAGACCAGAATAGAACAACCAATGAAATAAAGAATTCTATGGAATGATCTCGCGGTCCTAACTAAAGAGCCTGCAATCTGATTTTGTGTTCTTGGAACATGGGTAATCTTGAAGTCCGGAAAGCATATCTTCAGCGTCGTAATTTATAAATTAGTTAACTACATCTTAATCAAATTGATATAACTCTTAGTCATATTTTACAAACCGGCCAGTTTACTAAAATTACCAATTTAAAATAAGACATCAGACGGTGCAAAGAAAACCGCCTTAGGTATGATTTTCCCCCTTAATAAGTACTATGTAACAAACAAAGAAAAACGTGTGTGACTTGCAAGATTCGCGCCTCACCGAAATGAAAATAAAAACCAAAAGTCCACCCGTAAAAGCTGATTTCTTCAAATTGGTGACGTGGCAAACAGCTAAAATACGGAACCGTACCTTCTCGGGCATATCTTTTTATTTTCTTCTGTGTTTTTCTTAGAACAAAAAACCTCATTTTCTTCTGTGATTCTCGTACATATATTCTGATATATTAATAATTTAATACATACAGACAAATTCTCATAACAATACTATGTATTATAATGTCATAAAAATGGATGACAAAGCTCTATCAGATATTGCAGAACCTAAATCCATAGGTGGGTTGTTAAATTTTTTTGTTTTCACAGGATGAAGCTTATCCAACCTAGTTATCAACTTGGAAATCATCTTTGATTTCAAATTTTGCTGAACTGTTATTGCAATTTTCTAATAATAAATGTAATAATATACAAAGAGAAAAAAATACACTTTTACCTACCATTATAACAATATTTCGCTACTTTATAAGTACAATATCAAAGCCAATGGTTTCAGATTTAAAACTAAATAAAACAAATATATAGAACTGAAAGTAAAAAATTGGTAGATAGATGTAAACATTTAAAGCGAGAAATTTCACGTTTTCAACTCCCTCTATTATCATCTATGTATATCTTTACTAAATATAAGTAGGATATAGTTTCAACTTCTTTATAACACATCTTCATAAATCAATTTATTTATTTAACGAAAATTCATTAATAAAAATCTCAATTATTTTAAATAAAATAGAAATACTTAGTTAATATCCGTATTATATATAAGTAGGATATATTTTCAACTTCTTTATAACACATCTTCATAAATCATAGCCTATCTCTCTCTCTTTTTTTTTTTGAACACCCTATCTCTCTCTCTCAGTGACAAAAAAAAGCCTATCTCTCTCTCTTTCTTCTTGGCTCTCTCAATTTGTGGATTCCTCTCTCAGTTCTCTGTGTATAGATACATATATGCACATACACGTAGGCAGATATGATGGGTTACGAGCAGATGAATCAGATAACAATGACGACAACGACGATGATGAAGAATTTCAACAAGATGGGAGCAATCAGATCACATAAGAAACCGTCGAGGAAAAGTGTATCGGCCATTAATGGTGGTGCGGCAGTGACAGCTGCGACGGCTGGAGAAGGAGATCGCCGACGGAATCTCAGTGGCATGTCCTTGGCTTCCCTCTCAGCATCTCCTATCGACCTAGCTTCCATCTCCAAACTCGATCTCTCCAACAACAATATTCAGGTGTCTATATGTATTTTATTTATGTTGGATCATATATGTAATTTTCATGAACAGTAATTACATCTTTTGACTAAAATTTCGTGGAATTATAATTTTATTATTAAAAAATAGACATTTTTGCGAGTATTAAAGAATTAGTACAGTAAAATACATCATAAATTAACGCTCTAAAAATTAATAAATTTGATAAATTACTAACTTATACAAGTATTGAATTAAATCAGTTTATAATATAACTCAATTAGATAAAATAATATTTTTTTAAAAATCTATGTAAATATATAATATCATTAAATCATAAATTAATAAATAATATATGTATAATATAAAGTTATAAGTATAAATAAAAAGGTTGTTTTCACATCTTCATTGTAGCATCTATACATTTTAACGACTAAATATTTTGTTATATTATATCTAAAACTGCATTTATATTTTGTGGTTCATACTTTTTGTACACTAAATAATCTAATATAAAAAATATAAAAACCGAGTTTATAAATAATTAATTTATAAATTTAAAAATAAATATAATTCTGCAGAAAACATATTGTATACACATTTAAAGAATATATTTTGTAGTTGACAAAAAAAAGAATATATTTTGTAATTAATAAAATATTATAGACAAAAATAAACAGTCTTTGGTCGACGGCTCGATAGGCTTTTGAATTTATATGGTTAAGGCCTTTCATGGATTTAATTTAAAGTGGTGGGATCTAATTAAGTTATAATAGATCTTTGTTAATTAAGTTGCTAACTAACAAATAAAATACAGAAATCAGAAAGATCGTAGACGAACTGAAGCAACGAAACTCCCTTCCTGCACATGCATGATTCGTTGTATTCCTTATTTTATGGTTTTTGTCATTTCCTGAAGAAAAAATAATGAAAATCATCTCTGACATCTTGCACACAATTCTCCTTAACTCGTTTCTCTTGGGGTCAACTCGAACCTCAGAAAGCATATTCGTTTTCATTTACTCGACGTCTGCGTACGTATAAGCAGTTGAGCCACAAGTGTCCGTTATTATTTGTTGAAGTTTTCGCTATAGTACAGTTGTTCTATGTAAATAAAATATCAACGAAGAGCATTAACTATTCATAAATACGAGTTGGTCTTAACATTTACCTCTCTCTTTGACTGTGCTGTATTGAATCTGTCTTGTTCCACTAGCATTATTTTCTAATTAAACAACCTTTATTAAAAGATATTTCCTCCGTGTTTCATGAAAAAGGTTGTTTTGACATTTTTCAAATAAATTAAAATAAAACTCATATATTTATAAATTTGTATTTATTTAACCAACTTTTAAAAGATAAATAAAATTATTTATAAAATCAAAACATTTTACAATATATATTGATTTTGAATAAGGCTGAGATTTATTATCCGAGATCTGGATATGATCCGAGATCCGATTTAGACCCGCTACGAAAATAGGATATCTTGGGTGTCTGGATTCGGATAGTAAAATGTCGGATCCGGATCCGATTTTTAAATCTATTCAATTTAAATTTTTATTAATAATTATAGTTGATTTATTAATATTTATACATAAAATTAGTCTTATAATATTACATTTTAATAATATTATATGCATAAATATATTCATAAATATATTCATAAATTTTGTAAAATATTTAATGTATGTAATATTTTTAGATTTTTAATATTTTTAAAAGATATTTTTATTTTTTTTTTAATTATTTTTACGGATCTGGATATTTGCGGGTATCATGATATCTAGACGGATATCCGAAAGGTACGGATCCGAATCTGGATGCTAAAATCACGGATCCGACGGATATATATCCGGATCCGGATCCGGGTACCCCAAATTTCCCAGATATCCGGATCCATCCTAGACCTAATTTTGAAGATATAAATTGCAATAATATTTTAAAGTAACATTATTTGTGTAACAAGAGAAAATGTAAAAATTAACATTATTTATGAGACAGAGGAAGTGTTGTCTTGATGCATATAGTTTAGATTTATACATATAAATATTTGAATGTCACTGATATATCTAGTTTCTCATGCAGCAAATTCCCGAATCTCTAGTAGCGAGAATGTTAAATTTGTGGGCATTAGATTTGCACTCCAACCAGCTCAAAACACTTCCCAACTCCATTGGATGTCTTTCCAAGCTTAAGGTTCTAAATGTCTCTGGAAATAATCTACAATGTCTTCCCAAAACTATCGAAGATTGCATGTAAGACCCCCCTTCAACCTCATCCAGTTTCTCTTATTATCAATGTACCAAAATAAAACGCTGACAAAACGTACGCAGATCGCTGGAAGAGCTGAACGCCAACTTCAACGAACTGAACAGGCTTCCAGAGACGATAGGGTTCGAGCTAACGAATCTGACGAAGCTCTCAGTGAACTCAAACAAGCTTGTCCTGTTACCAAGCTCCCTTAGCCACTTGACGTCGCTGCGTGTGCTCGACGCCAGACTTAACTGCCTTGTGTCGCTCCCTGATGATCTAGAGAACCTCGTGAACCTTCAGGTCCTTAACGTTAGCCAGAACTTCCAGCACTTGAAGGAGTTACCGTACTCCGTTGGGCTGTTGATATCCCTCGTGGAGCTTGACGTTAGCTATAACGGAATTACGGTTTTGCCTGACTCCATCGGCTGTCTCCACCAGATCAAGAAGCTATCCGTCGAGGGTAATCCCCTCGTCTCCCCACCTTTTGAAGTGGTATGCACAATTTCTTATTTTATTTTATCAATCAAAGTAATATAAATTATATATTCTGTTCTTTTGACGATATAGTACAAACCACTATGTCACATGTTATAATGTTGTAATATCGAAATTAAATAAAAACGCATTCAACAAAATAAAAAGAATAGTACATAGCATAACTTGTTTCACAAGCATTATGGTCTTTAGTGTATTATAGTAAGCAACGCAAGTATTATATAGTTTTGTCATTTGTGTATGTTAGTTAACGCTAAGTTCATCCTTTTGGTGCGCTGCGTAATTAATTAACATCATACAAGAAACTTGAAAGACGTATCAATAAAAAATCATACATTTTATACATATAATAAAGTTTGTGAATATGTTTGATGGTCTGTTGCAACAGGTGGAACAGGGTTTGGTAGCAGTGAAGAAGTACATGAGCGAAAAAATGACCGAGTCTCCGATGAAGAAGAATTTGAGGGGCATTGGTAAGATGGTCAAGTACAAGGTCAATCTGAGCCTGAGCTCAACTCCGGGAAGGAGAATCGGTGGTGATCGCCGTGGAGATGGCTCCTTCAAAGTCTCTGATTACCGCCATATCGACGGAATAGCTTCCCCGAGACATGTGTCACTCTTCAACCCGCGACGCTTCTTGTCTCCATTATCGGCGTTTTTCTCTCCACCAAGGTATTAGACCATGTTTATCCGTGGTTTCTTAGGACAAGATTCTTAGGATAAACATGCTCTTATAGCTAGGTTTCTTTTCTCTTTTTCTCTTCAACAAACCAATCTTCACTTTTTTTTGTATGCAACATTGTTTCCTTGTATGTTTTTTTTCGCATACAGCTTTCTCTTCCCTGTATCAGACTTTTTGAGTGGCTTGATATCGCCGTATTTTGGTTCAATCGTAAGTCGAGACATAATAGTTTGGTTCATGTTTATATATATGTACGTAACATTTTGATAAATACCAGTCGTGGTAGTCAGTATCCTCTGCTCTGGCCCGAGTCTGTCTGAGAAAACAAACATATATGAATGTGCCTTGATGAGATCATTTTTGAGTCCTGACCAAAACTTCAGCCGCAGTCGAAATGATCTTATATATTGGGAAGAATAGATAACTAATAAACGACCTAATTTAGTATTGTAAACCATTATTCTAAAATGGTTTAGGCCAATCTCTATTGTCTATAACTCTGTACTATGTTGGAGAATCGCCAATCAGCCATGTTAATGCAAAGCTGCAAATCAAATACTTGGATCACAAAGTACACACAACTCTTGGACCCAGATGAGATTCAGAAATCACCAAACCAGAAAGGTAACTTAAAAAAAAAAAGATTTTTTAATATTTATTTCCAGATTCTTACTTCTTGTCTGCTTCATCACTTTCCATCTGAGATTCAGAAAGGTTAAACAAGATTAATACTCTAAAAAGTTATTCATAATGGGCATCTCTACTGATAAGCGTCTTCAGCTACACATTTCATCGAACATGTCACATGCATTTCTAGAAAAGAGCTCTACATAGTATAATTGTGGACAACGGAAAAGAAAGTGAACGACGGTTGACCATGTGACATCGGTATCTTTCCCCAAACTTTTGTTATTCTCTTCTTCTACCTACAAGCGAAGCTTTATTTTTGGGTTCAGCTACACATTCCTTATCGAACTATAATTCCAATATCTATTTCTTTGAAAAGAAACGTAAAGATCTGGCTTGTATATCAGCTGTGGACAACGGAGGCATTTAACTTATTTATTTACAACGACGACGGTATTTACCATGCTAGGTGAGTACACACATTATCTTGAGATATAATACAGAGCTTCAGCAAAGTTGAGGTATATAGTATTTTATTGAATGTACAGATCACAAACATCTAGTCCTTCCTCTATAATCCTTTTGACAAGAACCAAGATTATGGTGTGAGATTCCTTATTTTCTATAAAGCAACAATCAAGTATCTAATCCCATTGGTTGCAACATCACAAGATCTCATACATCATTTCGTTGGAAAGCTCACCGTAAAACCAGATTCTCATCATATCAGCTCAGGAAAAGTCCGGCTCTTTTAACTTATTTATTTATTTAACCAAAAAAACTTATTTATTTATTTTCATTTGGTGTCTGTAACACAATGTAGATTGTGAGATATAATCTGTGGACTTAACAAGTAAAAAATGATGAATCGGCTACTCACGAAACCATCCGATTCCGCAACCAAAGCCTTGGAAGAGGTTTGTCAAACGCTCCATTTTCAACATCGTCCACGACCAACAAGGGTATCTTCCTTTCCCGTAACCATAAGCCATTAAAACCACCGGAAAGCAACAATCATCAGTAGCAAGAGGGAGAATCCCATCGCCTGCATGCAACATCACAAGATCTCATCATCATCATTTCGTTGGAAAGCTCAAATTAGTAGTCATCAGAAAGAGAGAGGCATTGTTTACTTTCTGCCATATGGAAAAAAAAAGTCCGGCTCTTTCTCTAGGATCCTTGCGGTAGTAGTTCCCGAAATAAAGAAACGTCGCGTAGTACCACAAAAGAGGGAACACAAAACCCAGGAGAAAGCTGTCAATGGAATATTTAGACGGTAAGTATAGAGCGAAGCTCTGTGGACTTAACAAGTAAACAAAAATGAATCGGCTACTCACGAGAACCATCCGATTCCGCAACCAAAGCATGGAAGAGGTTTGTCAAACGCTCCATTTTCAACATCGTCCACGTCTTTTACAAGGGTATATCTTCCTTTCCCGCAAACCATAGCATCTACAAAAATGTCTCTTAGATTCAATAAAAGATGTTTAAAGGGGTTACATCTTGAAAGTGTTTTCTTAATGCACTGAGAGATGGTACCTTTGATAGCAGAGTAATATCTAGCAGCTGGTCTCGTGAGACTAGCATGTTTATTATCACCCATGGGTTTCACCAGCTCTGCACTTCCATCTCCGCGCTCTTTAACATCTAAGAAGTTGTCAAAAAGTCATGAAACTTAGAAGTAGTCATCACTTGAATATCACTAAGACCAGAGACAGAGTCAACGTTGTTTACTTTCTGCCATATGTTCTTCAGTTAAAAAAAAAGAGCGTTGATGAATGCAAAGCTCTTACTTGTGAGTTAGTTATGGCCCACAAGATCTTCAAATTGCCTGCAATAATACGAACTACAGTAAGAAACCATGAAGGTAGATTTCAATCGTAAGCGTTAACTGCCGAGAGAGAGAGCGGAAGGAGAAATGTTGAAGTCAATGACTCTCTTTTTCTTCTTACACCAAAAACAACGTTGTCCTTTTCTTTTTCGTATTTTGGAAATTATTCTAATTCATACGCAATAACTCATTCTTCTAAGACTCTGTATATTTATTATGATCTATAATAAATGTCATAAATGTGTTGTTTTAGTTGTTAGTTTATTTATTTAACCCCATCTAATATATTGCAGTTTGAGTTTGAGCTATTTATATTCGTAACTGTGAACTGATTTTTAGATTATAGATTTGTTAATTATGAAAGGTTAAACCATTTTAAAAAGAGTTATTTTCAAATTTAACAGAAAATTTTTCAGATGTTTTTTTTTACAACAGTGACTATAAATATGTAACTTTACCCTGGTATTCCACTGCTCTGAAGAAAAAGAAAACACATTGTGTTTAATTTTCCTTTTTGTTGAAAAGATGAAGAGAAAGGATTGGAGAAAAATAAGTATATCTTGGTTTCTTCTTTAGTTTGGCAACCCTTTTTGACGAACTTTCCTTGGACAACACTTTTTTCCAATGTTTTGAAAACCGGACCGGATACCGACTCGGTGCAGCTACTGGTTAACTGGTTCAACCGGTTCAACCGGTCGAACCGGGTTTTATATTCTTTTGAAAAATAAATGTAAATAATCATATATTTACACTATATGGATCTAAAAATTATTTCTGCATATAACATGTTTCTCTATTCTTTTTTATTAAATGAAAAATAAAAAGTAAAACATAAATCTAGCTATATATAAAGTGAACAAGTGAATACTATGTAAATTGAAATTGATAAAATTAAATGATTTACAATTAAAAATTACCATATTTATTTATTTTACAAATATAATCTCAATCTTTATGAATATGGGAAAATCGAGTTATGAGACCCAAAAGAGATTTTTCATATTTTTCTTAAGAAAATTGAATAAAATAAAAAAATATTTTAAATAATGATAATTAAACATTAGTTATGAAATATTAAATTTTAAAAGCAATTGAAAAAACATTATTTATATGTTAATTTTTTAGAACCGGGTTTTAAAGTTGACCCGGGTCACCGGTTTTACCGGGTTTTAACTGGTTTTACGGAACCTTTCAGAGTCACGGTCGGGTTCGACCGGCCGGTCCGGTCCGGTTTTCAAACAAACAAATCATCAGCTTTGCTATAATTCAGAAAGCATCTCTTACTAGACCATTCTTTTAAGACTAGTTACCACATAAACAGTACCAATTCAGATTTTTCGTTCGTTTTAGTCACAAATACATTAATAGAGTTTAAACTCTTTACATATTCCCTATCAAAATCATGTAGGATTGTCCATCATGATCTCGTGTATTGTCAGATCAATAGTTAATTTAATCAAACTCTCAAAGAAAAATTTTTTAAAATGCTTAAATCTTCTTTTCTAGATAAATAGTAATAGGTAGTAACAATATTAAATTACGTCCAACTCAACATCACATACCAACACTTCACAGCTTACTTTTTCTCATTAAGTGTTTTATTTAATGATCATGACGATTTAAATATATATATGTATTTTGTGTGTGTGAGAAATAATTAAAATCAAGAAGCTGTTATATAATAATGCAAAGAAGAAACAATCTCACAACCAGAAGACCATTCCTCTGAAAAAAAATTAATCATAAGACTAGTACAATTAAAATAATAATCATCATTAGCCGCACTTCTCTGTCTTAATGGGAACATTTAAAAGTGGGGGAAATTAAAATGTAATGATGTTCGGTATAATTTAAAAAAAAAATTAAAAAAGGAAGAATATACGAGTCAAGGAGAAGTCAACGACCATATAGTCTTCGTCTTCTTCTTATTCACATAGTAGTGAGCTACACGACGTGGAGTGTTCGTCATTCTTCTAATCTCTTTCCTTTTTCTGATCTCTCCGACCTCTGCTACTTTGTGTTCGTTCGTGTTGATTTGATCTCTCTAAACAGACATGAAGAGAGGCAGCATGAGTCTTAATCCCATCTCTCTCCCTCCTCCTGAGCAATCCATCTCCAAATTCCTGTACCTACCTCTCTCTTCTCTCTTTTTGGATTCTTCGTGATGTCAATTTTAGTGTTTCTGGTGATTACTTTCTTTTTTATTTATTCTTCAAATCATGATGCTCTGTCTTTGGAATCTAGATCTCTTGTTAGGATTTGAACGAATCAGAGCTCACTGTTCTCGCCCTTTAGGATTCGTTTTTCATTACCAAAACTGTTTCTGCTGTGTACAATTGTTGGACTATGTTCTGATGAGTCCTCTAACATTGAAGAAAATGGTTTTAGAACACAGAGTGGAACGTTCAAGGATGGAGACCTTCAAGTGAACAAAGATGGAATCCAGACAGTATCTCAGTCTGAGCCTGGAGCTGTAAGTCTCAGCTTCTTTAAACATCAAATCTCAGACTTCTCTTACATAGTAATCAATGAGAAACTTGGATCCTTTTGGTTTTGTTTGCAGCCACCTCCTATTGAGCCATTGGACAACCAGTTGAGCTTGGCTGATCTTGAAGTGATCAAAGTCATTGGCAAAGGAAGCAGTGGTAGTGTTCAGTTAGTGAAACATAAACTAACTCAACAGTTCTTCGCTCTTAAGGTCTGTCTGACTCTGTTTCTGTGTGTTAATATGCAATGTATAAGGTTGCTTCTTGATCGAGTTTTCTTCTCTTGTTCAGGCTATTCAGTTAAACACAGAAGAATCGACATGTCGTGCCATTTCTCAGGAGCTGAGGATAAACTTGGCCTCGCAATGTCCATATCTCGTCTCATGTTACCAGTCTTTCTACCATAACGGTCTCGTTTCAATCGTATTGGAGTTCATGGATGGTGGATCCCTTCTGGATTTGTTGAAGAAAGTCCAGAGAGTTCCTGAAAACATGCTCGCTGCCATCTCCAAGCGAGTACTCTACGCAAGAACTTTATAACAGCGGTTTTTTATTTTTATCTGCTATTGGAAAAACACATAACTAAGCTCCTTTTTACGCAGGTGCTCCGAGGCTTGTGCTATATTCACGATGAGAGGAGAATCATTCACCGGGACTTGAAGCCTTCCAACTTGCTGATCAATCACAGAGGTGAAGTCAAGATCGCAGACTTTGGTGTCAGTAAGATCTTGTCTAGCACAAGCAGTCTAGCGAGTACCTTTGTGGGCACAGACTTCTATATGTCTGTGAGTAGTCTTCTCCATTCACCTCTCAACACTCACCAAACATATGCATGAAATCAATGTTTCAACAGACCCGCAGACGGTAACTAACCGTTTAGAAAACTAGCTATTAAATAAATTATTCGGAACTTATACGGCCTATACATTAATTAATTATTAATTTTTATTATATATTTTATTTTATTTATATTTAATTTTTTTTTGGTTTAAAATAAAATTATTTTTATAAATTATAAAATATTAGATAGACAAAAAATTAGATAAATTTGTGGATGTGCACTAATATCATTGTTTGATTTAATAAATTTACACTAATTTAAATCTATTTAAGCCAATTTTAACTGACTTTTATTACAGTTTAAATCAATTTAAGTCATAAAAATCGTTTTTTTTTATTTAAAAAATGGCTATAACTGACTTGTCGACTACACCAATTTTTAGAACATTGCATGCAACGAGTCAAAATAAGCTTTTGTATGAATTACCGGTATTATTCTCATCTATTTTTCAGCCAGAGAGGATCAGTGGAAAAGAGTATGGGAACAAGTGTGATATTTGGAGCTTGGGAGTGGTTCTGCTCGAATGTGCAACCGGTAAGTTTCCGTATACTCCTCCTGAAAACATGAAGGGATGGACTAGCATGTTTGAGCTAGTTGACGCCATTGTTGAAAACCCGCCTCCTCGTGCACCTTCCAATCTGTTCTCTCCAGAGTTTTGCTCTTTCATCTCGCAATGGTGAGACAGATTATTCAGACCGTTTCATGTTATTTTTCTGTACCGAGTAGGATTTGAAATGATGCCTTTGTAACTTGTGTAGTGTACAAAAAGATCCGAGGGACAGGAAATCAGCAAAGGAGCTTCTGGTGAGTAAATCATACAAGCGTCTCTCTGTCATCTTTCTTCTTGTAAACCACTCTTGACAACATTCTTTGTTTCTTGCAATTCCTAGGAACATAGGTTCGTGAACATGTTTGAAGATGTGGATCTCTCGTCTTACTTCACCGCCGCAGGATCATTGATTCCCCCACTTGCTAACAGCTAGAACCGAGTTTGAGCAAATCCTTTTACCACAAAGTTATGTATTTTCTATCAACTGGAATGGAAGAGACAATACATACGAGATGTTGTGATTTATGAGAGAATTGTTTTGATAGACATTGAAATATACTTATATTTTCATACGCAAAGTATTGAAAATCATTTGGATAAACAATATTGTAAGTTTGTAACCATATTACAATTAGCCCGGGAAGAAAAATACAAGGGGCTTTTAGGTTGCTAGGAAGAAGAGCTTAACACTTTAAGCTACATAATATCATATGATTGTAAATTTATAACATGTTAGATAAAAATTAATTTTAAAAACAAACACAAATTATAATGTGAGAGACCCATATTCATTGATAAAAAATAAGGTAAGAAAAAAGGGGCCTCTGCTTCAATTCAATGGTTTGCTCTTGAATTTCCTCTGAGGCTTCAAATCAACCACCACCACAGTGATGTTGTCTTTGCTTCCTCTCTGTAAAGCCAGTTTTGACAAGTACTCAGCTGCCGACGTTGCCGCCGGATCTTTCCCTTCCCCTCTCCTCTCATCCTTGAGCAACGACGCATCTCCAGCCATCGCGTTCTTCTTGTGCCACAAGAGAATCCGCTTCCGCGCCATCTCACACGCTTCCTCGTCCGTTATTACATCCCAAACACCGTCACTCGCCAGTATAAGACAGTCGTCTTCTTTAACTCTCCTCACAGCTGTCACTTCCGGATCAGGAATGATCGATGGTTTCAAGTACCTATCGCCTGTCACACAATATGTCTTGTAAGAAAAAATGTTTATATATACAGTATACTTCTTAAGTTAGTAATAGAAGAAAGAAAGCTTACCAATGGATCTTGACATGGCAAGAACACCAAAGACACGAGCTCCGTTCCACCTGATCACTTTCCCTCCGGCGGCTTCAATCCTCGCCGCTTCATCTTCTCTATCCGGCTACACACATAAATTAGAAATGGATTCATAAAACTGTCTATTAAACATCTTCAAGAACAGACTAAGGATCATTTAAACCTATCACGACCAAACTAGCTATAGATCCAAACTGTTCTGTTTTGTCGGAATGAGTCTGTATATGCTTACTTTGTGGTCAGTGGACAAAGGGAGAGCGGTTTTGCCACGGCAAAGAACGGCTCTGGAGTCACCGCAACTCGCGACGAAGATATGAGTCGGGAAGACGACAGCGACCACCGACGTTGACCCAACCGTCTCCGGAGCCACCGACTCGATCTCCGAGTCAACTCGGAGAAACGAGTTGAACAAAGCCCTCTTCCACTTCTCCTGCCACGTGTCGCCGTCGCATAGCATCGGATTCTCCTTCGCTACCTCCTCGGCTAAAGCCAGATGCATCCTCTCTCTGCAATAGTCCGCTACCTAACACAACAACAACACGACACAAAGTCGTTGACTTTTCAACGCAATCATCGGATCTGGTCGGAATCTACGGAGGAGACCGTTGACTTTTTTTTCTTACCTGAGAACCGCCGTGGCCGTCGTAGACACCGAAGAAGTGAGGCGTTGACTGAGGATTGAACCGACCGTCTATCAACGAATTGGTCGGAGATTGAAGGAATCTAGGTATCGTGGAGACAGCATCTTCCATCTCCGGTCTTCTCCCACAGATCGAAGTCGCACCGTACAGAGGCACACTCTTGAACTCGAACAGACTCCTGCTCTCTGTTCTGCTGATCATCTTCTTCTCAACCGTCGATCTCTCGTCTGAGCCGTTGATCCCTTCTCCGGCCACTATCTCTGACGATGACGATTGAGCTCCAGAAACAGAAGAACACGAAGTCTCCTCGCCGTTGTCGGAATCTTGAGTAGAGTATTGGCCGTTGCAGTAGCCTTTCGTACCCAACATGATCCCTGCGAGCTCCATCTGGGTCTCGGAGAATGGCATGAAAGGCATAGCAACCGCCGGAGATACTTCCTCCATTGATGGTTGATGTATAGAACAAGCTTTAATTAATGGAATTAAAGTGAAAAAAGTCGACAGATTTTTCTACACAAGATTTTGAAGAGGAAACAACTTTAATTAGAAGGCTATGTAGACAAGAAACCCATGACTCTCACCAATAAAAAAAAAGAGAGAAACTTTTAGCAACCGCAGGAAACAGATGATAAACCAATTTTCCCGGGAAAATCACCACAATGCAAAAAAAAAAAAAAGATGAATGAATTGAATTCAATCAGGGTTTCCTAGATTGTGGGTAATTCGTTACAACCTCTTAATGACTTTGTGCCAAGTTCTCTCTCTCACTTCAATTAATTCCTACTACCTAAAAGTTGGAAAGAAGACTCTGTTCTTTTCTTCTTCTAAAACTTCATGTGCCTTCTTCTTCACAGATATAAAGAGAAATAAAGAGAAAAAAAAAGGAGGAGGATATAGGTATGCAAAGGCAACAATCTGCTATTTATGTTAACTTAAATATATGTCTTTATCTATATTTTATTATATTATAAAGTCATGTTCTATTATCTATTTATTTTAGCTTTTTGTAATAAGGGGAGATGTTTCCTTCTTGAAATTTTAAAATCATAAAAGATACTTTTCTTTGTTCAAAAAATTTGTAGGTTTTTCATTGGTGGTTTTTTCGGCCACGCTTGAATCAATATTCTAAAAACCAAAATCCTATGTTATTTTATCTTAGGATTCAATTACAATTTTTAGAATAAAGTATTAGTACTGTGAAAACAAAAAAAATTAACTTCACAAACATCTCTATCTAACCAGAGTTTTACAATTTAGAATGGTTTTATTTGCATTACATTAAAACATCTTTATAGACCATTAATTTTATAAAAATTACATGCTCTTTTATTGATTCTCATATATTTAATAATTAATATTTATTAATTATTAATTAAGAGAGTTTCACAACGAATTTGTTTATCATTAACTTTAAGTTAGGCAATCAGTTTAATGAATTTACTGTACTAGTATATTTTATTAGATGGCTTTCTCTAATAGGCATACGTGTCACATTTCGATCTAAGTCTTGTAGTTTACAGTATATTTATTTGTAATAAATACGATTTAATCCTAAATACACTAATAGATTATTCGTAACTTCTAACCTTTGGACTAAATAAACCAAACATCATATTCATACACCATTTAGAAATTAAACAAAATAATAATCAAAACTTCTGTCATTTTCAGTATAAGAATAATATTTTATATCCATATAATTAAGATAAGAAACGAATTGGATGTTCTTAGAAGACCACCGGTAAAATATCATAATAATTATAATTTAAGGGGAATCATTACAGTATCTTTTTAAAATTATATAATTTGTAAACCTTTTTTGGTCAAACTTCAAACTATAAGAATTGTTTGTGTATATCTGTTGGCGTAGGAACAAACCATATTCATAACCTACATCATTGGATCTTTATTCCACTAAAATCCATATAATCATAGAATGGTTCTGCACAACAGAAATAATTTGGTCTTAGTATTTTCCTGAAAAATATCAAGAAAATATAATCGGTCTCGCATATAAAAATATGTTGAAATCTACTTGCAATCATTTTATTTTGAAATGTTCCTTAGTGATAGAAATCCATTAATTCGACCCTATTAACTCTTTGTGTTGACCAGAAAACAAAATTATTTGTATGGAACATATTTTTTATCGCAATAAAGAACCAAAAAAAAATCAATAAAAAGAAAATAAACGTGAATAATAATGGGCCCCATGTTTAGCGGCAAACCGGTAGATGATCGACAGGTAGACGTAGAAAAAGTCTATTTTGGTGAACGAGAGAGTGTGACGTGTACGGCTAGAGATGTGTTTGCTGAAAGAAAAAAAAAAGATTCATTGCACTGACAAAGACAACCCATTAAATTCCGTAAATATCTTGTCGTTAATCTCTCTCTCTTTTTTTTTTCTTGAATCCTAAATATCTCAACAAATAATTATATTATCAGTTGTCAACAGAACGTTACTAAAAAACATATTTTTATCGAATTCCATATGTTTTGTGCCACTTGTGTTGTATAATGTGTATATGAAATGGAAATGTGAAAGTTGGTTCTGGAGTATGGGCAGCGAACAAAATACCCAAGACACCTCAAATTCAATGAACCAATATAACAAACAAGTTATACAACATAGATATTTTGAAATCAGTATGATATATACGAGGCTCTTATATATCTTCGACAAATTGAGAAGATGGCCAAAAAACATGTAAATACTTTTAGCTTTCCTTGCGGGAAATGCGGTTAAGGGAAGAAGCAAGGTGCTTCAACTCGTCAATAAAACCTAACTAGAATCAAAAGAAGGGTTACTATATACCATTGATTACTTATATGTTTGTGATATTTTGAAAAAAAAATAACAATGAATAAAGTGATATACATTTACATCCATCCATATAATTGATACCTCCCATTTTTGATGAAACAGACTATTCGAGTGTTTTGATATGCAACATACTCTTGTTTCCATTAACAAAATAAAAAAGCTTGTTTTATCTTTCAACTTTTGAGTTTTTTCCACCCACAGGCACAAACTCGTGACAAAATCATAAATATATGGACCAGATGATCCTGAGTAGCGTTTCTATGATCACCAATTCATCTCAATTATGATTTTTTTTTATTCTGAGAATCATTACGTATAATGATCAAAGTACTAGCTATAAATCAGCATGTATCAAACTATCAATGCCAGTGTTAACCATTCCTGCATGCGGTTCAAAACCAACTCTATCAAAATGCTCAATTACACTAGGCTTAGATGGGCTTTATTTTTGGAGGCCCAATAAAATTCCTGAAGTAAATCGGTATATCTATATTGGAAACTTATAACTAGTCAAGAAGAGTCTTCTTCGTCGTCTATGAGAGACATGCCAATTGCCATCCCGAAGTTTCACCGTTCTCTGACTCTTTAGACAATAGTGATGATCCTGGACTCAAGTGATTTTTCTAACGAGCTTCAGGGTCAGTGTTTTCCTGTTGTCAGTGTTTTCCTGTTTTGGTGTTATAACTTTCTTTTAGGTTTTCGTCTTGGTGATTGAATATCTGCTGCAGAAAATTTGTGTTTCAAATTAGGAACGTTACGTCATTAGTCATTTATATGTAGAACTGATCGAAATTATCTAAGGTTCGATGATTTATATGTTCATAAAGTAGTCACAATAGGGAGACGAATATAGAGAAGATAATGTAAAATATTCTTTATACACTTTGTATTATCTGATATAGACACATGATACGGATGAAACCTACAATATAATTAATAACTTCCAATATTTATGCATATACAATCTTTATTCTTGAAATTTACTCGCACAAACAAACAGCTTCTCATCGTATAAAAATGGAGTCAGAAGCTATTTTTTGCCTGTTCTTGTTACAAGAGAGATCCCATTGGGGTCACCACCCCACTCCTCTAGTACAACTACAAGGTTTGCAGATGGTTTCAGCCACGAACGAGGCACGTGGTACCTGAAAACAAGAGAACCCCAAAACAAAGATTAGATTTTGTCTAAAGAAGAAGATTAGGTAGCTTTCCTCACTCACCATCTCTGAGAAGCTTCTCCACAGTTACTCAAACATTTCTTCTCCTTGAAAGTTCCAGCATAGCTGCAGCGTTCGCATTTTCCACGAGCTGTATATGCAGGCCAGTGTCGTCCGATGTTCTTCCCGTTTACCCACACTTGGCCTTTCCCCATCGTGTTCATGTCCAAAGCCAATGGTTCACTGCCTGATGGCGTGTCGAAAGTAGACTGCAAAAGATGGCTTTCGGTTTTAGGTTCTAATGATCTAACTTGGTTGGTACGCAAAGTTCATCAATACTTGTGTTTCTCTCTTACCTTGTACCAGGTCAAGGGTTGTTTCTTGGCCAACAATGATTCTTCTTTCCACTCCACGGAGGAACTCGCGGTATGAAGGCTCAGAGCCTCGCCTCTAGTTCCAATCTGCTTGAATAACATAAAGAAACATACATGTTTATTTCATAGTTATGATGGTTGGTAATATTCAGAAGAAAAAAAACAGAGTTAAGTTATTTGCTCTTGAGTTTCAGAACCACCTTGTAGGACCATTTCCACTTAGACATGTCCCATGTTCCGGAGTTAACTCCATTCAGTGTGATTGGGCCAAGAACCCCAGTATTCCAAGTCTCATAATGCAAGCCAACGTTCTGTGAGCAATAGAGGATTCAAATCTCAGAATGTAATCGTTTTATGGGAGAGAAACTAAGTAATTCATCTAGAGTTCTAACCGGGAGACCCGCTGCTATGCTCAACAGGGCAAGTTTGTTGACTCCTGCATGTAGTTTTATCTGTTGACTTAATGTTAGCTTTGGATTCGCCAGTGATCCGTAAGCAGTTCCTGAAACAATGAAAAGTTTTTTTTTTCAACAGAAGATAAGCTACCATGAGGATGAGTTTGACTTATCTTAAAATGTACCTGCAAGTTGACCATTAACAAATACACTAAGAGCATGGCCAGCTGAGTCAATAGTAAGAAGAGGGTCTTCACCAGTCTTCAAGAACTTCTCATCATCACTGATCATAACGCTGATTATATTTGCAGACATAACCAACAGTGAGTTCCTCCAGTAATCTCAGTTAAGATAGTGAGGTTTCAGCAAGTGAAAGAGTTTCCAAGTATTTACTCACTCTGCTAGATACCAGAGATAGTCTGTCTTGTCTCTGGTCATGCTTATCTGTTCCACAAGCCCATCTTTGGAAAACGTACCATTGTCATTTGGAGAAGGAATCTCCTCGCTGTATGATCCCCATGATAGTTTTGTGTTTGTGGGAACCATCTTCATGGTGCTTGGTGTACGGACCTGTACCTTGTAACACAGAGGTCATTCTCACTCAGTGATCTCAACAAGGTAAGGTAAGCTTTGTATGTTGATTTACCTTTGCAGTGTTGTAATACTCGGTTTTGCAGTCAGGTAGAATACTGATGGACCAAGGAGGCAGATCATATGTTGATCCCCCGAACGAGACTCTTGCAGCAGAACTATCGTTGTAGTTTGAGAGAAAAGCAGCGCAAGATGACTTGGATTTGAACACATGAGCCTGAAAGAAAAACAAAAAGGTAAATAATCTTTGAATCTTTTTCTTCTCTTCTCATGTGTATTTGTATTCTATGCATTACTTCTAGTTTATCGCCTAGCCATGTGACTGTAGGATCAACGGAGACCAATGCTGGCTCACAGAGCTTGATCACCTTATGTAACTTTGTCAAGTGACTATACTTAGGTTCTCTCGGTAACCCTTTTGACCACATAACCCCAAAAACAAAACGTTAGAAAAATGTTCAGTATTGTTTGTTTTCAGGTTATTAGAGTTAAAATTACCATATTCATCAAGTGGAGCGTCGTAATCATAGCTAGTAGCGATGAATTGACCGGCTGTTCTATCGAAGTTTGTTCCTCCATGGTACTGTTTAACAACATTTGCTCTCTCCTTATATATGTATTAATCAAACCTTATAATTATCATTACGAATAATAAGAAGTTACCAACTTACCATATAGTAATTCATGAAGGAGCCACCGTTGTGTATGAAGCGAGCGACGGAGAAGGCGATGTCTTCGGCTGGTCTATATGGTACCGCACCTCCAAACTCGGTCAACCTGGTTAATCATTTGCAGATTCATACACAAATTATTTTTGTAGTGAAACATGCCTAAATCATCATGGATTCACGGTTTGCATTTTTTTTTTTAATGGTTAGTTTAGATATTTGTGTGGAGGACAGTTGTGTTGTATGACTTACCAACTAGTCCAGTTCTCAGTCCACATTTTTGGCTTGTTGTCCGATTTTGGTTTGAAACCCTCACAATAAAAACCATTGCATGTGTCTATCTATTGAACAAATACACACACACACACACACACAAAAAAAAAAATACTGGTGAATAGATTTGTTGATAGTTTAAGTAACTTAACAAGATAATAAATAAGGAAAGATGATTCGATCTATAGAACACAAACACAAAAAGAGATTCAATAATTCAGACATATGAATAAACAAACAACTTCTTTTGCTTAAAGAAAACATTTATAATAATTATTCGGTATGCGTATTATTAAGAGGAAATATAGGAGAAGACAAAAAAAAATATATATTTTTTAACAAACTTCTTTGCTTAAAGAACATATAACTAGAAAAAATGAAATACTAACCAAACTTCTTCTTTAACTGAAAAATACAAGAACAAGTAGGTATATATATGATATTATAAATAAAGAAATAAAGAGACACAACATAATATAAAAAGTTCTTGCTTTCTCTTTTTTAAAAACACTACACGAAAACGGAAAAAAAGTTCTTCTTTTGCTTAAAGGATATATAACCAAATAAACAAAAAAAAAAGAAGCAGATGCGTAATAATTAAAGGGAGAAAATTGAAAGAAAAAATAAAGAAGAAAACATACAATCGAATCAGGAACATCTTCATCTTGCTTGCACATAATCCATGGGACACCTGTAGAGAGCCCTTCTGCCATTTGAGCTGCCCATTTTGTGTATGCCTTCCCTGGTGCTCCTATCTTCCACTCTACTGGTCCATACTCATTCTCTATCTGCCCATTTTTTCATATTTTATATACATGCAGTAAAATTCTAAACTTTGACAATAAATAATAGTTTGTCTTTTTGTCTCTTGTCAACACTAAAGAATATTTTTTTTATTCGTTTATCTAATAACAACAATAAAACATACAAACCTGTGATAGAATGATTGGTCCTCCTTGTGTCTCAAATAATTTTTCTTGTTTCATCATCCCCACAAGCTTCTCAGTGAATTTTTGCATTGCAGACTTTATAACATCAATTGTTTCAAGTTAGTAATTACCCCCAAAAATGGAAACTTTCTAGAGGAAAATGGGAGTTTTAAACCTTGAAAGGTTCATTATCGGTCCTAAAAGCAATACCGGGAACATATTTGAGCCAAACAGGAAACCCTCTGAAATCCATTGAACATATTTGAATAAATAATGTGATAAAGAGAAACAATTCCACTAAATTTATTTACATTAGAACATAAGTTTACCCAAAGTTCCATTCAGCACAAACGTAAGGACCAATTCTGAGATGAACGTAGAGACCAGCTTGTTGCACCAGCTTGATGAACTTGACCAGATCATATCTGTCCTCGAAATAATACTAATCCAAAGAAAAAAATAGAAAGCATTAGTCACGGGTTTTTATTTTGAATTATGAGTTTAACAAAAATAAACAATATATTAGTTTAGTTTTGTAAAATCACTTGTCCAGGAGAAGGTTCATGCCCATTCCAGAAAACATAAGTCTGTATTACATCCAGGCCTCCTTCTTTGGCCTTCTGTATAAGATCAGGCCACATCTGTATATAAAACAGAGCATTCACAAAACTTTCATTTAATCATCTTTTTTTTTAAAAAAAAAATAGAATTTGTAATGCAATAGTGTAATCTATAAGCAAAACCTGGAAACGCCCATGTGCACACAAGCTTTGGGAACAAGGATTCATTCACAACACAGAGAAACTCATAGAAAAGAAGAAATAGTATATAATTGGATTAAGCATAACTATACTCCTTACATATATATTTCATTAAGAGGGAGTTTTCTACCTAATAAAAAAATGTTGAAGAATACCTCAGGTGTGCTTCTTGGGTAGTGAATGGAGCCAGATAGAAGGATCCTTCTCTGACCATTGATGATCAGAGCTTTATGATCGTAAGTGACTGTTGCTTTGACTGAACAAATCAACGATGAGCTACAAAGAATCGACAGAAAAATCCATGCCTTATCCCTAAAGTTAAACCCCATCTCTTCCCTTATTTGCAAAATCCAAACCTTTGGATGTTTTTGTTTTGAAAAACTGGTAAGAAAGATTCGACCGAAAGTTGTAGGTACTGGATGAGGAATTCGTGGGTTTGAAACTATTGAGGTTCTTTGTAGCTATTTATATACTAAGGTTGATGCACATGTCATCTTATTTAATTATATAAATCTAGAAGCAATATTTACAATTTAGTATTCAATTCTAGATTTAATTATGCTTAAATAAATAGATTCTTTCAAATTTTCAAACCTGCAATTTATTTAATAAAAAAATATATAGAAAGATGAACATTAACAAAAAATTTAAGCAGTCCCTGAAAATATTAACTGACTTTTCTAGTTTGTTTTCACTTTCCATTTTATAATTGTCAAATTTAATTAGATTAACTACCTGTGTCACAAAAAAAAAATAGATTAACTACTTTTAATCATCTAAACTTTACATTAACTTGCGGATCCATAGATCTAGGATTTTATGTCTACTTTCTTGTTTGTACGTCTGAATGCATAGTTTTTCTTCTCCCAAGTAAAATATGGGAAGTCAAAGGGACACCAGTCCTGTTGCTTTGGCTGGGTGATTTTGAAGTTGAATCCTTAGTAGCGTATCGGTTACCAGTTGAGTAGTTTACAAATTTTCCATTTCTTTACGATCTATTCCTCAAAAGATTTTTGAAAAGACTATTTTTTCTTGATTTTTTAATTTTAGTTTTTAATAATTTACTGATGAAGAACAGACATGCCATATCGATCTCCATTAAACTGGTCACAAATCGGACAACCAATATAGGGAAAGCCTACCCAAACCATATTGTAAAGTCAACAACAATTTCCAAAAGAAAAAAGGAGGCATTTTGGTACTCGGGTATATTAACTAGAATCAATAAGTGAAGTTATGCAATGAGGTTTAGTTGACATTTGTCGTTGGTTGAGAAGGTCAAGTGGCAGCTGCCCATAACTTAAGTTCGCTAACTACAAAGCTGCACCTTCCACGGCAGACTAACCAACCAAAGACTGCCACGTAGCTCTAATTAACCAAACCTACAACACTACCATTTCCAAAACCACACCGACCCCAACATTCACCAAATAACCATTGTGACAGATATACCGTTACTCTTAGTTTGCAAACTTATACATGTCAATGTGCTTCTGAAAAAGAAAATAGAGGGAAGTTGAGTCATATATTCCCATTTTAATTTTTTACTTGCTTTATCCGTAACTTTTTTTTTTTTTTGAAACATCCTTTTCCGTAACTCCACTTGATTCCTCATACGTAAATCGGATTTTGTCCATCCAAATTTCAAGTTCTAGTGGGCTCACATTTTCTTCTAATTATAGCCCATTAGTACTCTTTACTTTTAGTTAATAAAGCCTTGTAGCTAAAGGTTGTCCAGGTCCAGTATCATTTGGTTCAACCAAGTCGAAATGTTTTTTTTCATTAGATATTTCCAGTTTAAATATCCGCCGGTGAGTGTGATCTTGCTATCTAGTATGACATTTTCTTAAGAGTTCCTGAAAAATCCACTTAAAAACATACTATTTTTTTTGATAAAATGGTAACTTTTTGGTTACTTTTAATTTAATGAAAACATACTAAAGTTTTCTAGTAAAACCGACATATAATATAACAATATATTGTCTTGCATATTGGCATCTTTTGAAAATCGTGTATTCATTGCCATAGTATATGGACTATTATCGGGAGAGAAATACTTCGAAAGACGACGTTCCTTCTTCACGCAGAATCCAAACTCAGATCCTTTGACGTATACACTTGAACACCACATAATTCACATTTTTCTTATACGTTAAAGATTAGTCTGGACAATAGCGAAAGAAAATCTTAGAAAATCCGATTTAATTAACGAATGAAATATATGTGTGATAATGAGGAAAAAATGTTAGATGAGAATATGGAAGCGAAAGAGAAGTGTCACAAGACAGATGATACGGTGGTGAAGATCAGAGATGTAAATGGTCCCTTTTGTGACCTCAATCTTTAATACAGAAGAAACCAAAAAAGAGAGACAAGTCGTGAAAAGTACCAAAACGTTGGACATGACCCCAATTGTACTGACATTCACATATATATTGATATACGTACAGCACCATATGTATGTCTAAATATGTGTCTTGTTCCTCTCAAAGTATCACTGAGTTTGTGATCCCTATGCGGCATACGTATCCCATCTCTAATCGTTTATTTTATTTTTACTCATGCCACTTCTGTTTTTTTCCTAAATATAGATTTATTGTGATTCAAATTCTTCTTCATGTATAGGTTTCCCAGTTGCACTTAGATATGTTTCAATGGGTGCAACTAGAACTTTTAGAAGTTGATGGGCACCAGTTGAAATTAACCGGCGGTTAAATTAATTTATCATTGTTCTTAGTTTCTTCTGAAGGATTAGATACATGCATACGTTACACGTCTTTCACTCTTTTTCTTTTCTTTTTTTTTGACAAAAAGGCTATCTTTCACTCTTTTCTGTTTAAGTTGTTAATGACTATTGGAACCTGGAAAGTAATATTAGTTTATAGTTTCAATGTTTAGTTTTAACCATTTACTTACCCAAAAGGTACAAAAGTTTTTCTATAAAAAAGTTAAAATGCACATGCATGTGATGGGGCTAAGTATAGGGCTAAGTAGTTGGATATATATGCACGAAGCAAGTTGTAGCTAAGGAACGTTGAAAGTTAAAATGGACATGCATGTGATGGGGCTAAGGAACGTTGAAAGGTGAAAGATCCACCGCTTTTGTATTTTCTTCTGTTGGTTTGTGATCCGGTTTTTGATTTTTCATAGATCTTCTGTCCCTCCTTAAATGTGAAATTATCATAGCTATTTCACATTTTCGAACAATTATATTGAATCGAATTTCAAACGAGAAAAAAGTGATCCTCTAACAAACCCCTCATGGATTTTTAGTCGTTCTTCTCCTTTGGCTCAGTCTCCTCCATCCTTATCCTCCCGAATTTTACTAGATCCTTGAATATCATTATACAAGCTTTAACTATGAGATTATTTTGATATATTAAACGCATTCCTGGACGAATTATCAGTTTCACCCGCGATATAAAGCAAAATTCCATAAGCAAAGCGGTAGATGTACAACTATTCAGAGCATACATCAGCTAGTAGACTTATGAAATTAAAAATATACAATAAATAACAATATATTTTATATTTTAAAAAGAAAACTCATGTGGGGGTTCTGACTGACCGGTAAATTTTTTATCATAAGGAATTGAATGGTTTTTTGGCGAATACTAAGGTGGGGATGTTTTCTTCCTACGCCATTTTAAACCTATCTCTTGTCTTTTCTCTCCCTCTCTCTAAAACTGATTATTGTTGAATCACAGCCCCTGGAAAGATCACGTGTTACCGATATTTGACACATACTACACTTTGTGTGTGGTTATATTATTTGATCATTATCATGAGAGATGATATTTTCTGAATTAGGGTTGCGGCATTACTTGTCCATGGGGTTGTCCCAGTACCACTCCTACACATTTTGTCTCATGTAAATTGTTTTCGGATCTGGACTCACGTGAACCTCTTGATTTATTATTGTTTTGTGTGTGATTTCTCCCAGAGTTTTACAGCGATATATAATCATTCACGAAAGTAATAATTATAAATTAGTTTAGATATTTGGAGTAGGTCGAATTATCCAATTAAACTTAACCAGAAATGGTGTAGTTCGATTATTCGGTTCTGTCAAAGGTGCAAAACATCAATAAGCTACTACTTTTCAGGAGGAAAAAACATCAACAAGCTATTCTGGAAATATGTATATGATATATTTCACAGTAACATAAACTAATTGCTACATTATTTTACTTTATAACATGATAGTTTTTTTATTATGTTACTAACCAATTTATGAATAGCTAACTCCTTTTTGATAAAACAAAAAATTTGGTTATTCTTTCAAAACAGAAAAATTATTCCTTCTTCAGGTTTGTAAGTTTCAAAACATATTAGCCAACACTGATGAAAATGATATAATATGTCCGGATTTGTTTACTTGTCAGATAACTTATTTCCTGTTTGTGCATATTGCATACTAGTCCTATTATCTTGAATAAAAACTTGCTCACAAATTATAAACCCATTATAAATAACAGTTTATCCAGACGTTAAAAAAATAACAGTTTATCCATATATATCTTCCCAATTCTTCAAAGTTCTACTAGTGTAAGTTGATGAACATAATATATATATTCTAATTTGTTTTTGGTTCGTACGTGGTCTCTTCTCTTGCCTATTTAAGGGTCAAACACAGTAGTATGCTTAGATCCTTCTATGCTTCTCCCTGATCTCTCCCAATCTCTCTTCTTAATTACATCTCTTTTGTTCTTTATCAATCATGGGTTCGAATTTTCATTACACTATAGATCTCAATGAAGATCATCAAAACCATCAACCTTTTTTCTCTTGTTTTGGATCCTCTATTCATCAAAATCACGATCATCAACAACATCTTTATCATCACCAAGCTCCATCTAATCCCACTTTTTCATCATCTTCTTTCACTTCGCCATCTCTTTCCTACCTCCCTTTCTTGATCAACTCTCACCAAGATCAAGTAGATGTTGGTTATAACAACCATACTTTTCATGGCTTTCTTGATCCCCATATCTCCCAACCCATCGAGGTACAATTTTTAAAAAAGTGAAAAATCCTATATACCAATATTTTTATGAGAAATTGTACAGTATTCACATATGAAAAATTAATTAATCAGATTATTTTATCATGGTTAATGGAAATTTCAGACCAACAAGTTTGTATATGATGGTGGATCATCATCAAGCGATCAAATCATGCCAGAGAAGGACACACGACTTAAATTGACGACAAGGAAGAAAGATAATCATCATGACCAAAACGATCTTCCTCAATATCCGACAAAAGGCGAGACAGAGACTAATTCGCTCAAGTGGATGACTTCGAAGGTGAGATTGATGAAGAGGAAGACGATGATCACTCCCACCGACAACAACAAACATCACGTTAAGAACGACCAGTCCTTGAACGATAGCAATCTCGAAGAAGATCATCTCTCGAAAAATCAGTTCAATATTATTCTTAACGGAGGCAGTAACTGCGTAATTAGGATTTGCTCCGATTGTAACACGACCAAGACTCCTCTTTGGAGAAGTGGCCCGAGAGGTCCAAAGGTAACAACCAGAAACAAATTAATTCAACACATGCATAAATATTTGGTTCAGATTGATTAATTTGATTTTAGCAGATAAGAAGCTCTCCTAGTCCTATAGAATTAATTATTTTATAGGACTAATTATAACAGAATAAACATAAATCTGTAGAATCAGAAACAAAAACAAATCCGTAAAATCACTTTTACTAATTAGTATTCCTGACTAGGTCACAAGATAATATAGCTAACTCTAATTTTGGCTGTGGTTTTTTTTTGGTATAAATTTTGGTTGTGTTATTACAGTCTCTTTGTAACGCGTGTGGGATAAGGCAAAGGAAAGCGAGACGGGCTGCTATGGCCGCATCAGCCGCAACCACAACTTCTGACTTGTCACCGCTGCTCCTGAGGAAGAAGATGCAAAACGAGAATAAGAGATCAAAGGTAAATAAATATAAGAGTAAGACCACCTCGGTGGAGGAGGTGGTACTGATGATGGAAGGCGCAACAACGGGGAATTTGGAGATTCAAGGCAAATCCCCTATGTCGTTTTCTTCGACATCTTCCTCTCCAAACAAGTTTTATTCCGATGATCTAGACATAATTTTGAGCAAAAGCTCAGCTTATCAGCAATTTTTCCCTCAAGATGAGAAGGATGCTGCCATTTTACTAATGGCTCTATCGCACGGAATGGTACACGGGTGATCCTCACCTTTTTAGTTAAGAAGTTAGGGAAATATTATAATTAATGGTACCATAATACGTCGTTCAGTTTTGTTCTTGCGGTGATAGATAATTATCAGTCAATCCAACTTTATAGGGTTTATAATAGTTTTTAATAGTAAGAATATTTTGTATGGAGCTTGATATTCCGATGATGTGGCTGTTCTTGATTTTTCACTAGTTTATTGGGTTTGAAATTTATAACTAATATAAGAATTACATTAATTTATCCATATCTCTACATCAATATATACATACACACACATGTATCTGGTCAAGTTGTAAAACAATTGTTCTTTCTGTTAACATTACAAATAATACTTTTTCGTGTGCATTTGTGTTGTCAGTAGATCTATGTGCTCAACTTTCTGGGTGGCTTGGTTGATTTGCAATCATGTAGGCAAGCTTAGAATATAATGCACATAAAATATTATTTTAATTATTTATGGAGAAAGGTTAATGTAGTTTAAATGGGAGTAAGAATGTGTGTATTAAGCAAGAGATCATGGCCAAAGTATAACTAAATATTTGTGTGCTAAACAAGTCAACCAGGTCTTATCAATTAAAAGGCAACCACAACTTAATATGTCTCCTATGTTAGACCTTGTAATTACCAACTCTCTTAACCTATCACAACTCTTTATAAACCTACGTAAGACTTACATACATTAGGAATGTAAATGCACTCGGCTGAAAATTTAATCCTTCAATAAAATGTCTTAAATACGATGTCTTCGAGGTCACATGTTTCGTGAATATAACTAGGCCAACATTGGGGTCGACAAAAAAAAAAAACTAGACCATCATTGGTGCATCTATTGTAGAAATATAAGCTAAATTTTATCAGTTATTAACATGGGTCTTAGATCATTTATGGACATTCCTATGGTGCCAGCCAAAAATCATTTTAGCTCCACCGTAAGATATCTATTGACCAAGATATGCTTCCTCGTGAAAAGTCTAGGAACTATGTATTCTTTGTCGATAATCCTTCGTGAGAAGTCTATGACGGATATTAATAAGTGGAAACAGAGAGGCTTATACTTTGGCAAAGAAAGCACGATCAACAAGAAGAGCTTATAATTGTTAATAAATAGTGACTAATTCATTCAATGGAGATGCTTTAAAAAAGGACTACATAGGCCCATATAGTTGGCGGTCCACATTCGAATAGACAACGGGGACTTCGCTTATTTTAGATGCAACTATTGGAAAGTAATCCAAAAGGGATTTCTAGGTTCATTTACAATGTTCATTAAATCAAGAAATATCACACCCACTCAGCATATTAATCATCAAAATACTGAACATGTTCGGATCTGAAATTTGGGAGTTGTAAACATTTTTAAGAACTTAATATTTTTTATTATAATTTGGTTAGCATGTGTTTACATAAAAAACTTCTAAATTTTCTAGAGGTCAAAAACAATGTTTCATTAAATTATGCTCAGATTAAGCTCTGATACTGAATCATATTAAAGTTTATAACTCACAGTCAACAAATACTAAATTGTATTTTTCATTAAAAATGAAAAACTGATTCAATAAATGCAAAGTAGTTTTATCCTTTTGAAACCTGTATGAATTTTGGATTTATGCTCCTTGGATCTCTCTACTTGTAGAAGTCATACTGTTTATATTACTAAGAGAGAGACCCATGAGGGCCTGCACGTATCCGAGATAGTTTTTTCTAAGCTAAGAGCATCTCCAAGAGGCCCTTAAACCCTTAAATTTTGAGGTTTTTGGTTCTTCAAGAGACCCTCAAACCCTCAAATTTTGAGGATTTGAATAGTGAACCCTCAAATTTAAGATTTCACTATTCAGACCCTCAAAACACTATTTACTTTTCAGTTTGCTCCTTATAATTTCTAACTTATATATAATTGTATTAATATTATTTTTTTATCACTTTAAGCCTTATAACTATATTTCACTTTAGTATTCAACTAAATCTTATATATTTATTCGACTTGAAGAGTTTATAATTCGTAATCTTCAAATAAAAAATCAAGAAATTCATTTTTAACTTCGAAATGGTTAATTGATCATATGAAATAACAATAGTGAATGATTTGTATTTTTATTTTTATGAATTAATGTGGATTTTATGTTATTACTTTATGTATATTTGTGTTATAATAAATTATATTTATAAATATTGTATTTCAAATTTTTAATGTGTATGTATTATTTATCTATATAAAGTTTAAAGATTGTAATTAATTTATATTAAAGTTGAGGACCAAGATGCAAATTATATAAAATTTCAAAGATAAATTTGAGGTTTTTTCTTGGAGCATCCCACCCTCAAACCCTTATTTTGAGGATTCTCCATCCTCAAAATGAGGTTTCTTCTTGGAGATGCTCTAATAAAGACAGATTTTGATAATCCGTCTTGATTTCTATTTTATTTTATTTTTTGAATGAAATTTAAATTGCACTTAAGCAAAAAACAGTGTACAATAAAACTGCATCAGCAAAAAGAAACCAGTGTGTTATGTTTTTTTTATTATTATATACAGTTAATTGTTTTCAAGTCTTCAGTAAATATAGAGAAGCTATGTATGACCCATAACCTTCAACCTTCGCGTGCAAAGAAATGCTCGAAGACACATTTATATTAAAGTATCATATCGGTTACTGTATAACCCGATATCTGAAGTTATCTGTCAATAAATCCGTAAAGCAACTTGCACATTTAAAACTAAGTTGCACGCGTAGCAACAATTTTAATCTATCACATGTTTTATCTGTTGTATATATTCTCGCATCTTAACCTAATCGGGTATTTGGAGTTACTCTGTGAAACCAGACATCTATCTATACTGTAAACCGACGCAGGTGTTCGTAAACTTTTAGTGTTAGTAGTACGATTTACTCGTTGTCACATGCATTAGAGATAAATCAGATGATAGATTAATATGAACGTAAAATCCACAAATTTAAAAGCATGATTGTTCGAGAAAAGCGTTTAACTAATTATTTCACTATTTATATTACCAAAATATACATCTAGTTGACATCAATAGAATTAACTGTTTTGAAATGGTCATTAAAAGAAGTAGATTATACTATGTTACAAAAAGGGTAGATTATACTTTTTTTTGTAAACTAATGATTATACATTTACGTGTTATTATTTCTGCGCATATGAATTGGACAGACTGTCGTATTCTCTCTTTTTACATTTTTTATTTAAATATTAGTTTTTCTCATTTCTTTCTTTTTATATTTGAACATGAGAATCAGTGTCCAAGTGGAAGCTATTAGCAATGTTGTTTGATGATTTATTTTCTTCATTTGCAAAAGAGAAGCCTCGTAATATATATACGTACATATATTGAGACCCATTCATGCATTATATAACAATGATTGAAGATCATAATCAAGTGTACTATTCAATTCTAAGATATTATTAGAAAGTTACAACTTGACATACTGCATGTGTATTTTTAATTATCGAGGCACTTTTGTGTTCTTGGTCATATTTACAACTAGTGTCACAATTATTATACAGCCATTCATAGTATTAAATATACACCTATTTCTGCAGGAAAAAATTAATGAAGTCCCCATCTGTATATACAAATGCAATCTTTCGCAAGTTCCAATGAGTATAATAATAGTAGTCAATTGTTCCAGAGCTTGGCTGATAATGCTAGTGCAAACCATCAAAATTATGTTGGAAACCCAATACTAAGAAGCATCAAGTTAACAAAACTTATTTCTCTAAGTTTTGGACCATCGAAATCACGAACAAATATAACGACTAATCGTGGCGATTATATAGCATTTAATCGCTTACCAATATGAACATAAAATACATAGACCTCAATGTCATATATGAATCATTAGAATTTAGTTGCAAGCTAATAAATAGTGTCAATGGACTTGTCAGAGTGGAAGAGTTCTCCTGTAAATGAATATTTAGCCAGTATAATGCAGATGCGAAAACTAGCTTATAATAATTCGGTTAATAAGATCCGGTTACCAAACCAGTATTGTACAAAGCATGTTTAATTATTTTCTTGATATTTTTTTAAAAAATGTTAAGAATAGGACATACTATATTACATTAATTTGTATATATCAATTTTAATTAATTACATCGACCTTGTGCATGGGGTCTTTTAGTGGTAAGTGGGTTTTTGGGTGTGAAGTGGTAAGTGATGTTGATATGGTTAAATGTAGGGTTGGGCATTTTATTCGTTAAATTCGATTCGATTCGTTATTCCTTTTGATTCGATCCGAAAAATCCGAATATCCGTAAGTCTTCGAAGCAAAGCAAATATTAAAATCACTATCCGTTAAAAACGAAGCAAATCACAAATATTAAAAAAATTAGAGACGAATATCCGATCCGCTCCGACTTTTATATAAATAGTTATATATCTATCGTTAAATAGAGTTTTAATGTATAATATTATATAATTTTATTTATAAAATTATTTATAAAATGTAATATGAAGAAAGGAATTATAAGATCTTTATAAAAACTACAATTCTTCTCAAAACATTTAATTTATAAGATTTTTATGAATTTTAAGAATTTATAAATAAACAGTTTCATTAATGTTTTAATTTATCTTTTATAAGAACAAATTTGTATAATATTTTCAGATTTACTTGTATTAAACATGGTGGAAAATGTATCTGTAAATATCCGTGAATATTCGCAAATATCCATAAATTTTCTGAATATCCGTAAAACCGAATATCCGTATTTTTTCGAAGCAAAGCAAATCGAAAAATCAGATATTTGTGAAGTCCGAAGCAAATCACAAATACTGATAATTACGGTAATATTCGATCCGTGTCCACCCCTAGTTAAATGCACGCAGAAAGATATAGTGTCGGTAATACACTATATGCTTATAAACATATATATATATATGCCCACTAAATTTTTTATCCGTTTATTCATAGATATAAAAAATTTATCCGTTGATTGATCAATCAAATTCATAGTTTTAGAAGATTAAATATCAAAGAACCCATACAATTAACTTTGACCACATAAATATTATTAAAACGTCAGTAAAAAAATATTATTAAAACGTCAAAGTAAAGATTATATCAAGAATCTTATCTTGGTAAATTAGTTATCTTTAACAAAAAAAAAGAATCTTATCTCGGCAGTCATATATGGATCTTGTAATCATGAACTGGACGGTATCCTTACAGCGTGATCAGCGTGTGGATGCAAATAAGTCTGGCCGGAAAAATGTATTAGTGTATTTAAGCTCATGAATTTTTATATTGTTAAGGTGCTACTGATTTTTTGTGAATATTGAGGCTATTGATTTCCCATTAACTATTCATAGTTACAAAATAAAAAGGAACAATAATGAATTATGAAGGTACAATAATGTGCTAAAGTTTTCAATGAAAAGGCAAGTTTTGGCTTCATATGCATATAAAATAATAATATAAATTATATAATTTCTTCTCTACTGAGGCAATAATTCAAATTTGTAAAGCTATGACATCAACACTTTTTTGGTTGTCTATAATCTTATTGTCCAAAACGAATACAAAAGGTTCGAAGTTATATACTTCAAGTTGTAAATATAATTGTTTGTTTAGTTTATGGTTTTGTTTATACATGAAAAGAAACTCAAGTGAATACTTGACAAGATAAGTAACACTGGCAGTGGAGAACTTGTGTTGCACAGTACAACAACGTGTTCGTACAAACACGTTTGGAATATTCTTGCATGTCATAACGCGTTTCTGAATATTTAACATGATATAAGCTATGGTGGAATCAGAAGTCAGAAGATACGACTTACCAACTGAAGATGATGAGTTAATCCATTTCTGACAAGTGACAAGAAGAATGAAACATATATACTCGTGGCCTCTTCTCATTGGACACATGATACTGCCGAAGATACGACTTTTTCACAATATCGTTTATTTAATAATATTTGATTACAGCACATCATTAGGTATTAGGATCCTTTCAATTTAGAACATGATTATCGGGTGAAACCCGTTTTGGGTTTCTAAATTTTTTTTTATCTGATTTTTAAAAAAAAAATTGAAAACGGAACCAATTGTGGACCGCCATATGTCGTGGGGTCCGTAAAATAGTGTAAGAAACGGACCGAAACCGTTCTATTATTCGCGCCTTTTGTCACCGGTTTTAATAAGTAGGTGGACCTTACACACTACTTTTGGTTGCAGAAACCCCCTAGCAAAACCGCGTTAAAGATGTTCTTAGTTTCTTTAATAACATCCATTAAATTTAGTTGCTACTAGCTACCATTATTTCATGTTTTTGTTCATGTTTAATTTCAATCTACTGGTATTGTTGTGGACAGACTTTAATCATGGCATAGGTTCATAAGATAAGTCTTCAGTCGGTGAGACCACTATAAATTCCTTAACATTCGTACCCCAAAAAGACTACTAGAAAGTTTTTTGTGTTTGAGTGCGTAATTTGAGTTGAGTAGTTCAGCGAATATCAAACATGTTACAAATGTAACCGCTTCAGTGAAATCCACATGTTGACCAAAAAATGTAGACTAACCGAAGAAGGTTATAACTATATACAGCTAGGTTATATACTTAATAAATAACATAGACTATAGATTGCAATATCGTTTGATGCATGTCTCGTATATTTACATGAAGCTGCTCTCCTTATTAGCCGCACAAACAGTCGCCAAACTCCAGTTCTCTTTCACGTTCTCTATTACAACTTGCAACTTTGACTTTGTTTATTATTCTATACTATTAAATTAAGCCAGTTACTTTACTAGTATTAAAATTAGTGGATACTTCAATGATTGGTCCATAAGATATCATGAACTTCTGCTCGAAGATTTCGTGTTTGGAATTAGTAATTGATTACAATTTATTATGCACTTATGAGAATCAATCAATCAATTAATTGGTGACTAAATTGGATTCTATGTTCCTATGAAATTACACACATTATGTAAACAATCCAGTAGCTTGTCTTTTTTGTGGAAGACATAATCCAGCATGGTTTGAAGAGAATGTATGACATTTAGAAGAAATCAACTACATGTCATTAATTTCTTTCCAAATTTTTTTGCGTCTAACATATGTGGTTAGGAAATTAACAAAAGAAATATCTTAACAAAATGTAATGTATATGTAGATCTTGGTTCTGAAAGTGGATCGTTACAATGTCTATCCCCGTATGATAAATCACGATCATGATATTTTCAGTTTGGAAAACGATGCGACGGTGATATTATTATACATTGCATATTAAACCTACTGGGTACTACATACACCTTCATTCTACTCGTCTAGGTTTGGTGTTTTAGATATGCGTTAGAACTAATCACATTTCAGTAAATATTGTGATTAAAAACACCTAACTCTTTTAGGAGCACTTATGACAAGAAAGATGCAGTATTACAATATAAATATTCACACTATTTCTCAAATTTCTCACATATATCAGTACTGTTTTTTTAACGACCAATATTAGTACTGTATTATCTTAAAAACCTAGGCTATTATTTTATATATATAGAAAAAAACCTAAGCTATATATTATAATATTTATTTTTAGTGGTTAAATTGGGATTCTTAAGAGTTCTTGACCGAATCTCATACGCGTCTCTCCATTGGAACCGACGTCTCTTCCAAGCAAGATACTTTCGAACGCATTCTTTGAAGGGCACAAAGGATCGCCACAGTACTACACCTACGTCTGTGTTGTTAGTATAAGTAAACCTGTATAAGAACAATAAATCATCAATTCATCATTACCTTTTTGTTTTAAAGTTGGTTTTGTATTGAGATTCAATCTACAGCTTTTTTTTTTCCGAATCTTAAGCTGGATTTATCACATGCAAGTTACACTAGTCTATTCGTATTACGTAAATACAATATACAACCATATGTAAGAGCACGTGTATATAAGTGTATATATTCTCTATATATACGTACATTGTAAGTTTACTTTTGTTTTCGTTATCTTCTAGCTAAATTAATTAATTTTAGTTAATCATATTGTTATGCCGGTTAATACCCTCTAGTCACATGTCTTAGTCCAAACAAACAAACAAACATCAAATCTTTAACAAAATCTTAATCTTGGTGTGTAGGCAAAATTGCGACCATAACACTTATTATCAAGGTTCTAAAATTGGTTTAGGCGGCGCTTAGGTGCCCGCCTAGGCGGTAACTCGTTTTTAACTGTTCTAAATTAATTAAAATCGGTTAAAATCAATCTAAATTAGATACAGATAATATTAGTATAAATCCATAAAAAAAATTAATTTCTTTTATGTTGTATATTTAGTTTTGATAATTCATTACAACACTTTTATAATTAAACTCAAAAACTTAAACATTTCATATAAAAGTAAAAATTATATAAAATAAATCAATAATTCATTAACGTCTAAGTCTCGCCTAGACTTCGAATTATCCGCATAGTTGCTAATCCAACGCCTAGTTGCTACCTAATGATCTTGAACATTGCTTATTATTAAGACTTAAATTCAATTCATAACTCGAAATCAACAATTAGCAGTACTACGTTTATGGCGTGAATTAGCTCTTCCAATTAAATTAAACTACTACCTTTGAAATTTTCCAAACTCCACTAAGATTAATCACCATCCATTTAATAAAATACTATTTTGACTAGCAGATATTTACAGTATTTTATTATGATTGTACTTAAAAGGAGTCCGTTTTAGGGGTTAAGATGATTAATTTTTTAGTTTGCACAATAAATTCATTATTAAATTGTAAGTAACCAACACAAAATTGAATTAACAACACTCTGATAATCAGATTTGATAAACTCGTACTGATTTTATAACTTCGATTAATTGTCGTCAAAAAATGTAATATACGTTTGTTTTGTTCACACGATTATTTGAGTATTAAACTTATAAATTTCTAACTCCTGTTTTGATGTGTGGGGTTACCTAAGATCCTCCAAGACCTTCTATTGTGTATGGACATTATGGACATATATTGGTCGAAATTGGAATCATAATCTTATGTTGTGATTTTATGTATGATTTTATGTACCTGTGTCACGTTGTTAGACTTGTAACCACTCTTAGATTCCCAGATATCCTTCTCGATCTTTTCGCTAATCCACATATATACTCATGAGCCTTATATCTTATTTTCTTGCAACGAAACATCATTAAGTTTTTTTTTATTTAAAACGTTCATTTATTATCCTTAAAAAAATTTAATCCTCTAAACAAAATTTTTAATTTGTTTTATTAAATCACTATATGCTATATATATAAAGTAGTAGTTAGTATTGGAAAAAATCACATCAGTACGTTAAAACAGATATATCGCAACTATAAAATGGAGAGAGAAAGAGAGCATGCAATGCTTAAAATCTGGTAGTTTTGAAATTTATATTTGTGTAAGATGCTTACCAGAGGCATAACTAGTAGTATCAACTATATATATAATATATATTAATATGTTTATCTTCATATGTAAAATTTAATTTTGTATTTATACTTGTTGCATGTGTTGTTAGGTTCTTAAGTACGAGAATTAAAATATGCGTTAATTAAACAAATATTTAATTAGCCGTACATACCGCCATTAATAAAGAGCATTATTATCACTCATTAGAGAGCATACTTTGACAGTTTGACCACTTGGGAAAATTATAAATATGCAATGTTTTTTTGTTGTAACCTTATAAATATGTGTGTTTATCGGACTATATATTATGCGGCCCAGGATTAGACTAAAACTAAAATGCTTACATTCATTCTTGTAGACTATATAATTTTTTAAAAGTAATTTATCTGAAAGACTGCATATATATATTTTTGATCACTATATATGTATATATATATTTTTTTTTTGAAACTTAGACTAGGACTACATATATTCATTATTAGTTTATGAATAGTCAATAAATTGTGACAGTTTTTTATTTATATAAACAAAAATTATTAGTGCTTTAGCAGGAAAAAAATAGTTACATGCATCACTCCAAACAGTATGTTTAAATCGGACTCGACTCCGTCTTAATAGTTAGACAGATCTAATCGCGGTACGCCATAGCCCTAACTAGCTAATATTCAATCTAAATTGTTAAGTAACATTATTTAAAAAGTTGTAAGTAAATTTTATAATAACCATGTGAAACGAGTGAACAAAAACTTAAGTGATCGTTTTATTTTATTTTTATATTTTCTTATAACTTTGTATTTACTTTGAATTTAAAAATTCTGACCGATTATCTCAACAACCCAATAATACTTGAGAAATCATTCAGTTCCATTTCCTATTAAATTTTCAGTGCATTCAATGAAAATATATTTAAATTAAATGAAAAAGGAAAAGCTACCAAATCAGTTCGAATTCTAGTTTGTAAATTCTGTAGTGGTATACTACTTAGTTACTTATAGGAGCAAAAACACCACCAGATTCAGAGAAAAGAAGAAAAATACTGGTTGAAGAACTTTCATGACAAATTATATTTAACTGTTATACACTTTTTTCTTCTTTGGATTCATTTTCTCGTATTTCTTTGTTTTTAGAAGTTTCTCTCTATATTTTGTAAATGCTTTTGTTCTTCGAGATATTGTGTCCTCAATGTACAGAAAAAGAAACTGTTTGAGAAAAATACATTTTAATTTATATATTTACTGATATTAATGTAAAACCAATTATGTAATAATAGTAATAATAATTTAATTAACAAATATAAATGATATAACTACAAAAACATTTTTAAAATTCAGAATTTACTTTACATCAGCTGTTAATAAATCATATAAATAGTCAAATCAATTATTTTAATATAAAAATAATCACATCATTTAAAAATTGATATAAATTTTAGCATCTTTTTTTTATAATTGATATATATATTGCCATGACTTATAATAATTAATGTAAATATTTGATATTTTGTATCAATTACTGATAAAATGGTTTAAAATATTTACATAACCACTTTTAGAGTCATTTAATTTAAGTGATGTAAAATTACTTTACATCATTTATAACTAATGTTAATGAAGAAAATAAATGATGCTAAACAATTTTTTTTGTAGTGCTTATTCTTATTCTAACCAGCAAATGACCGAAACTTTTATAAGTTATGATAATATCATATACAGACTAAAAGTTGGTAGAATTAATGAAGTTGTACATGGATAAGCCGCCCAACCACTCCTCTCAATATAATCGGAATTTCAACCACCGTATTTGGGTTATAGATCTCATAGCTAAAATTTTGAAAGATAAAAGACCAATTATATGAAAAATCAAATATGACATATAGATAAATGTATTGACAAGTGAGAAAGAAGACGACACAAGCTAACAGTTGTCCGAAACCGATATTTGCAAAAGGCGATCTTTTGATTTTGCTTACAACATCGAATCAGAACATTTAATTTAGTTATTTCTCTATTTCTTTTATCTATGGAGTTTACTATACTGCTCCTCAATAAATGGTACTGAGTATGTTAAAAAAAATATGTTATAAATTAGTACTACTAAATAGTTAGCTCTCTTTATAAATTATATTTAAACCCAATGTAAAAAGACGTAAATGATTTTATCTACAACTATGATTAAAAACATTACTACTGCTGATCTTTTGTTAATATATACTATTAGCTTTTGTTTTGTAAATATGTATCACCAATTTAATTTGTTTTTGTTATGGCCTATAGACAAGGGAAAAATATTGGAAATACGTCGTCTTCACCGTTTTTAGTGAGCATTCTATAGAAGTATCAAACTTTGGAAAACAAATAGGTAGTAACAAACAATATATTTCCTATATTTTGACACTTATTGTATTTCGCCAAGGACTATATAATACAATTTAATTATTAAAAAACACTATTGAATATTTAAATGGTTTTTTGTTTATATAACTGCAAATGACAAATCCAAATATTTTGAAACGTTCCCGAAAACCATACACATTTAAAAACAGATAACTCATTCGATTATTGGAAACTATACTAGTTATACCGGACTAAATTCTAAACATCATTACGTTTAGGACTTGTTAATTAACACTTTTTAGAAGTGACATCTCCTATTGATGAAAAACCGAGAAATTTCAGAATAAAAAACAAAATAAAATTAGCCAACACTCTTTTCTATTCATCCAATTGCAAGTCAATGACAACCTATTTTTTCCACAATCGAATCTTCCGTATTCTTTACACATATTTCTTCTTGTGTAACTAAACTATATAATAAAAAGAAAAATGATGAAAATCAAATTTGTCAAAGTCTTTCCTCTCCGTCACGTCTGCTATATATACACTTGTCCCTCATTCACACAAATGCATAACTCCAACACACTTCTCTCTAGCTCTCTCTCTCTCTCTCTCTCTCAATTGTGTAACGTGTAAGGTTCGAAGAGCAAAAAAAAAATGGGTCTTCCTCTAATGATGGAGAGATCATCAAACGACGACAACAACAACAACAAGGTCGAGCTTTCTCGAGTGGCGGTTTCCGAC
Source organism: Brassica nigra (assembly GCA_016432835.1). NCBI lineage: Eukaryota > Viridiplantae > Streptophyta > Magnoliopsida > Brassicales > Brassicaceae > Brassica > Brassica nigra. The sequence goes on along the minus strand of CM028247.1, from coordinate 3,481,602 downwards.
ACACATGGTGAAGATTCACCGTACTTCGCCGGCTGGAAAGCTTACGACGAAAATCCTTATGATGAAACACATAACCCTTCCGGTGTCATTCAAATGGGTCTCGCCGAGAATCAGGTAATTATATTATTAAATATATTATCAACTTTTATTAAAAAAAATTATTATATATTGTGATAATGTATATTAATCGTCTATCGCTCTCTCGATCATCTCTTCTTCAGGTCTCGTTCGATCTTCTTGAAAGTTACTTAGAGAAGAAGAACCCAGAAGGTTCGCTGTGGGGATCAAAAGGATCACGTGGGTTCCGAGAAAACGCACTGTTCCAAGACTACCACGGTCTCAAATCTTTCAGACAAGCCATGGCTAGCTTCATGGAAAAGATTCGTGGAGGTAAAGCTAGCTTCGATCCTGACCGGATCGTCCTCACCGCCGGAGCCACCGCCGCTAACGAACTCTTAACTTTCATCCTCGCCAATCCAAACGACGCACTCCTCGTCCCCACGCCGTATTATCCAGGGTATGTCACACTTTCTATATTTAAATTTAATTATATGGTTTGATTATACTAAACAAAAAAATAGCTGCAACTAACTAACACAACTAAAAAGAAAACTATCTTGTATTTACCGAAACGTTTATTTATTTGATTACAGATTCGATAGAGATTTGAGATGGAGAACCGGAGTGAAAATTGTCCCGATTCATTGCGACAGCTCGAACCATTTTCAGATAACCCCGGAGGCGCTCGAGTCAGCATACGAAACGGCTCGTGACGCGAACATTAGAGTCCGAGGAGTGCTCATAACCAACCCATCAAACCCATTAGGCGCGACGGTCCAAAAGAAGGTTCTAGAAGATCTCCTTGACTTCTGCGTACGCAAGAACATTCACTTGGTCTCAGACGAGATCTACTCCGGCTCCGTCTTCCACTCGTCAGAATTCACCAGCGTAGCCGAGATCGTAGAGAACATCGATGACGTGTCAGTCAAGGAACGTGTCCACATCGTTTACAGCCTCTCCAAAGATCTTGGTCTTCCCGGTTTCCGAGTTGGGACCATTTACTCGTACAACGATCATGTTGTGCGGACAGCGAGAAGGATGTCGAGTTTTACGCTTGTCTCGTCTCAGACACAACACATGTTGGCTTCTATGTTGTCGGATGAGGAGTTTACGGAGAAGTACATAAGGTTAAACCGGGAAAGGCTTAGGAGACGGTACGAGACCATTGTGGAAGGGCTTAAGAAGGAAGGGATCGAGTGTTTGAAGGGAAACGCAGGGTTGTTCTGTTGGATGAATTTGGGTTTCTTGCTCAACACGAAAACGAAAGAAGGCGAGCTCGAGCTTTGGGATGTGATCTTGAAGGAGCTGAAGCTGAATATATCGCCGGGATCTTCGTGCCATTGCTCGGAGTTTGGATGGTTTAGGGTTTGTTTTGCTAATATGAGTGAGACGACTTTGGAGATTGCGTTGAAGAGAATACATGAGTTCATGGACCGACGAAGGAGATTCTGAAATATTTAAAAACAATAAGTAAATTAAACCCGAAACTATTTTATATGGTTAATACTACGGTAAGGGTTAATTAGCTTTTTTTTTTTTGGGAAAGAGAAGATAATTAGTTGAAATCCATATATGGAAAGTGGGTTTTGATTTGTTTCTCTTTTCTAGATATTATTGTTTGTTTTCTTGCTTTGGACGAAGCAAGTTAATTTCATGTTTGATTGTAATATTTGCTGTTATATACGAAAATTAAATAATAACTTTTGTTTATCATGTTGAATATTACAACATATCTCTAAACATTTTCATATTGTTCTTTTTTTTTTTGACTAATCAACATTTTCATATTGTTCTTGAAGGGCATTGTTATATATACAAATAATATTTGTTGACATTTTATTTTTTTATTCTAAATTTATATTTGTCGCTGTATACAGCAAGTGGGTCTAAATTAAATGATTTTAATGAGATTATGTCAGTGTTGATGTAATTTCCAAAGATGTTAGTGTTATGTGGTCGGGTCTTTTTGACTTGGTTACTCTACAACTCCAACAAGTAAGGTGTTCCTTTTTTTTTTTCTCTTACTTTAGTTTATCCGAAAACACGGTATCGGTGAGATCGAGTTAATAATTTTGTAATTGTATCAACTAGTTAAATATTTTTCCTAGTATAATTGTACTAATTGATTAGTTCATTTCTAGCTAGAGTAGTGTTCAAGTTATTTCGTTCTCTTGGCCAAAGCCGAGGTTGTATACCACTTGATGAATAAAAACAAATGAACACAGAGCAAAGACAATGGTCTCTATTATAATAAATATAAATAATACAAATTGCCTTTATAAGTATTATCATGTTGTGAACAAGATCGTCTATATTCTATACATTTAAAAACACGGAATGGTAGGTATAGTCCAGAGGTTGCATGCAACGGAGATATAGGCATTTCTTACACGATGCTCCTATAAAACAATAAACTACGGGCAAACTAATTAAAGTATACATGTACATCGTAAAGCAAACTAATATAAGCTTGACATATTGATATAAGTTTTTTATATACACTTGTTTTAGATAATCACAAGATCGAAAACAAGGACTGAATAATTCAATATACAAAAGTAAAATCGAAGTCGATCGAACTTGTTATTTGTTAATCTATAGTTACAGTTTCAGATGTTTGTCAACTGAATTAATACCTTCGTTGTCATTCACTAGTAGCAAACTACCATTGTTTCTTTGTGTTTATATTTTGACTTGTATAATCATATATATTATATTATATATGTAAATAATGCTTCTACTTACAGCTCTGTAAGGGAATTATTTGATTTGACTACTCCGTCAAAACAGAAATCTCATTAATTAAGTTTATTAAAATGGAGTTTAGCGTCCAGGAAGTATTAATAAATTGTGATTGGTGGACTTTGCATGCATAATAATTTTTATGATAATCACCGATCTGACACTTAGTCTATTCTATCTACATGCTTGAAGTCTTTCTACTTTTATACTTTTGAGTTTTGACATTATACATGTGCAAGTCTCCAAGTCCCTATCTCCGTGTCTAATATAATTTCCTTTTTTTGTAATACATAATTTCCTTTTTTCGGTCAAACTCTGATATAATTTCTTATATTCGTTTTATACTTGATCATGTATTCATGTGTATCCAATGTCAACTGATGATTAATCTCATTAATCCTTCGTTTTCCGGTATATATATTAATACCAATTAAGTAATCGATACGCATAAACCATATTTTAAAGTATTTAATTTTATGAAACATTTCAAAATAGGAATAAGAAAAACATTTTAAAATAGACTACTGTGTGGTCTCGAAGAAGCTTCGCCCGATACGGACCCAGTTTCGAAATTCAGTATGGTCACTTGGATTAGCGTTAGATCGCAAAAATATATGAAATGCTGTGGATTTTGTAAGATTAGTCGGTTGACCTCGGATCACCACGGTTATAAAAAAAAAGCTACGTGCCATGCGTCTTCGAATAGATTAAACGCGTAGAATTTTTGGGCGCCTCTTATATTCTCGCTTATAAAGTCTTTGTACGTAAAATGATTTTGACTTTTAAGTTCATGTGTAGTTTTATAATGTACACATTTATGATATTTTGTTGCTCGTATATATAGTCAAACGATTTTATATTTGTATTTGTAGTTTTGTGACAAGTGCAAGGGTAGACTTATCGAACTTTCGTATAAAAATATATTTCGTGATATAATTTATTTCTCAAACAATTAAACTTTGAGGATACGATAGTGAAATCTTATTGTCCCTGACTAAATGCTGAATCAAATCCAACTCACGACGATGACCAGAATAAAAGAAAGTATAAGTCCGGACCTATTTCGAGACTTAAGTGATCATTTCTCGTTTGGTCTCTTTTTATTAGGGACTCTCAAGTCTTAAAGTCTCTACTATAAAACCAAAAAGTTTGTTCTACCCTTATGTATTATACATTTCAAAATTCGATCTTACTATTCTAAATTAAAATGGATGAACAAAAACTCGCATACGTACACAACACACGTGCGATCGGAGTCGCTAGGATTTTGATTTTCCAACTCAATGCTACTTTTTTGAGAGTCAAAGGTCAATCGGACAACTGGAAGAATTTTAGCCGTCAGATCAGTCCCACCTCACACGCAGATCATGCTTACAGGCTATCATTAGCGAAGTACCACGACTGAACTATCAATCAACGTCGTCATTAATTTTACGACGTTAGTCTCGTCTTCGTGTCGTATTACGAGCTGCTTCGCAATTATATTCATGGACTTAACTCTAGACCTATAAATTATTAATGTAAGAGGGATACACATTACACCCGTACTTGTATCGATGCACACGTGGACAAAATGTGGTTAGGTTAAAAGTGTTTTGTATAAGTTTTACCAGATTTGAATTGGAAGGAAAAAGAATAATATCGGCAAGGAAAATAAATTAGCAAACAGTCTCTAAACTTACCAAAATAAGCCAAAACAAATTATAATTTACAAACAATCCATTTAAGTTTTAATTTTTATTTTTACATCTCCTAACTTTCTTTAAACACACAAATAAATATCAACTTTTTGTTGACAAAACCAATTTAACTATATTTCTTGTCAACCGTTAGAATTCCACTAGCGGATGTTAACGTGATAAGAAGAAAAAGTTTTCCAAAAGGTTACCAAAAAGAAGAAGTTTGCTAAAAATTCTTCAACTTTCAAATAAAAAAAGTAAATAATTTGAATGTCCAATTATCAATTAGATATGAACAAATCCCTACTTTCATTTACCAAGCTATTCGAAACGCATGTATAGTTGACAATTAAAATCTTTTTTTTTCTTTATCAAAAAAAAAACTTTTTAACAATCGTTTTATTTTTTTTTCTAATATACATCTCTAATATGATTGATCTATTTTCATTATTAAATCCCTAAATTTATATTTTTCTCCTCAATTATTTTTTAATATGTATTAGACATTCAACCGTTATATTCGATGCAATTATAGCATTTGTAGTTTCATTTACCAGCCATTCGTCAATACACACATATTATACTTGATGCAATTATAACGTTATTTCCACATTTGATATAACATCTCCCTAACATTACATTCCAACATCCAAAGTTTTATCTTATGCATCTTCATTGACTGAGATTAGAAATTAGAAGAATAAATTATTTTGAATAAAGGATTTGAAGAAGATAGGGACTGGTGATTATTTCTGCTAAGCGATGTTATTTTATTGTTAAACTAGATCTCGATCCGCACAACCATGCGGGTGATTATTTTCATTTTTATACATGTAACTACTTGGTTCACATGATTAATGGTATATAGTTTTAATATTCATCATATTATTAATAGTTTATTATATATTTTCAAACACAACAATTTTATAGTTTACATGCATGTATTTATTTTTTATTTCAAATTGTTAATGATATATTTCTTATCAATACATGAACACTAATTAAAACCTTACATTATGTGATATTTACTATTAATTTAGATATTAATTTCCCTTATACTTTTATTTTAGGTTTTGATCGTACATATATTTAATCGAATTATATGTATGATTTAAATCTTTGACTGAATAATCTACATTAAGTGTAATTAATATCAACTTACATTAAAAATATTATATTAAATTAATATCACAAATTTAATACAAAATTGTACATGAGTTTAATATAATTTAAAAATTAATTAGATACTTAAAAGGTTTCTTTTAGTAAAAATGAAATATAAATGTATATTATAAATAATTACGAAATTAATTAAATATTTAAAGGTTTTGTTTAAGTGAAAAAATATACATCTTATTTATATTGTAAATAAAAATATTTGAAAAGATTTTATTGTGATGTAATTAAGAGAAAATCTGGGAATATCTATTTGATTTGTTTGTTTAGAATAATTCAAATATGTATACAAAAAAATCATTTAAGTAATTTTCTAGAGATGGTCCGAATAAAAAAAACACACATGAAATAAGTCATAATTTCTGTTTTAATATATAAGATATTTAAACCGTATAGAATGACTTGGTCAAATGATGTATTTGTATCGAAATGATAGTTAAAGATTTAAATAGTTTAATTGATAATTGGTTTTTATTCTTTTGATGATTTTCTTAAGAAATTTCTTCCTGTGACATTAACTGTGCATTAACGATTGACTAACTACATAGCTAAATTGGTTTGGTCAATGAAAGTTTGATATTTATTCATGTTTAAAGGTAAAATGAAATAATTTTTATTGTTGGGTTATATCCGTAAGTTAGAAGTATTGTTTGTCAATTTTTGTAAGTTAAGTAATCTGTATCAGTCCACATGGTTTTCTTAGCAGATGGATTAGATATTTCCCTTTGTGGGCTCAAGAACTGGACTTTCATATATGGGCTTCTAAATGGGCCGTCCAAGAAAAGACTCAAAACGACCTTTGCTATGTAGTAGACTAGACTCTCATGTCTATGACGTTGAACATTTCCTAATTCGATCTAAATTTTCTGAAGAAAAAAAAAAAAATCTATGAAGAAGTTAGCGAGAAGATGGCGGAGAACTCGCGGCGACGACGAAGATGATGATGAAAAGTTCGTCCTCCCTACTTTTGACGACATCGATTCTCGGCCTATTGATACGCAAGGTTTTGCTTCTTCTTATTCTCGTCCTGTTAGTTAATTATTCGGCAGATTCGTAAACACTTTGTCACTCATTATACAGAGCAAGAAGAGTACGTCAGGTCGCTGGAAGAAGCTCACGCTCAGCAAAGTCGGCAGTGGAAGGTATGAATCATCATCGAAGAGCAGTAGTATCCAATATAAAAATCGAGAGTTGTGTTTTTAAAGAAGTGTTTCGATTGTGTGTAGAGCGTGTTCGCGGTTCTTCTGGTTTGCTACGGAGCTTTCCTCTTCTACTCCAGTTTTCAGCAGTTCATGTCACCGTGGGACCTGGTACCGTTTCTCCCTTCTTCGTCCTTGTAGCACACTTTGATGTCACCATGTGAGCTTGTCCTTAGTTGCAGTTGAAGTTTTTGAAACTCAAGTCTAAAAATGATTGTTGTTTACTTATAGAATCTGAGTTTAGAGCTCTGAGTTTCTTGCCTGACTGACTATAGAGAGTTGACAGTATACTAAAAGCGATTACTTTTACAATCTTTGTATTCTTAACACTGAGTTTGCCTGTGTGTGTGGAGTTGTGTGCACTTGTTTCGCTCTTATTAGAGCGACGTATAAGGTTATCCCTTTATTTAAGGTTTGTACCCTCTGTGTTTGATGAATTCTGAGGAGATGTCATTTTTGTCTGAGCAGCGGTATCATGCCTACTTCATGGAAGATCTTAAGTCGTGGATGGTCATCTCAGCTGGTTTTTCTTACATCTATTTGTGTTTACTTTGAAGCCATGGTTATTGCATTTGTCCCTCGCCGTTAGAGATGCTGGGGGGTACCGCTTGTGTGGAAGTTTACTGTGTAATCTTTGGCTATAGTTTCTGGACATCACTTTTCATATGTCTGTTGATGGAATGGTTTAGAATGAAAACTATTGGATTGATCTTTGTTGCTTCTCTGCTAGTATAGTTATAAGAACCTATTTAGTGAAACCTTACTACCATCACAAGACTTTCCTACTTGATCTTCACTTAATTTTTGCATGTTATTTGTGTTTTACAACAATAACAGTTTCATTACCGGGTTTTTGGATCAGAGTGGATTGCTATCATGGCTTGCTGCCTCTCAGTTGTCGGACTACTAGATAAGAGGAATGATCATGGACGGTGGTTCTGGTACTCTTGTGTTCCTGGATCTGCATTGACCATATTTTGGCTTTACTACTTACTGAGGTACCACTAGAGAGTATACCTTTCATCTTATCTTACATTTGATAGACATTCATAAGAGAATATAAAGTGCAATTAATCTCAATTTTCTCCAGAGATGCTGGTTCATAGATATGTTACTTTTAGTATCATTATGCTGGATCAACCATAGCTACATTTCTTGTCAATTCGTTTTATTGGAGTTGTGTTAATAATCTTCTCCCTCCTGGTCTAGGCTTCCGAAGTTCCGGTGGGATGCTATCTGGCTTCCATTTGGTCCCCTTTGGTTGGTGCATCTATCTCGTCTATAACACCCTATGTCTAGTATATATCATGCGTTTTTGATACTAATGTTGTGTATCAACTTACTTTACTTTGAATTTTGAAGCGGAGCTGGAATTTGTCTATACGTGGACCATCTACTGGAGGAATCATCTGAAGAAGTGAAAAAGCTAAGGAACTATATGTATGCATATAAAGCAAGGTAGAGAAAAAAAAGTCATTCCAATATACTTGAGAGTAAATCTGTGATAGCAATAGCAGTGCTAGTTTTGACTCTTCTTTTGCTAATAGTACTAAAAAAAACAGAATGTTTCTGAATACTCTCTCATGATTGACACAAAACTATAGTACCGTACCACTCTCAGATTCTACCCTTCTGTAACCGGGCCTCGACTGAGCTAAACTTTGGGCTCGGTTCTATTTTAGTGATAACTTTTGTTGATCAAAAAAGTCTTCAACGGCATAGAGATTCGTCTATACTACACTCTACAGAGAACCAATTAGATGCCAAACTTGCATATTACAGGAAGCAGAGAAAATGCAAAACCGAAACCGAAACCGAAACCAACCAAATCACTTCTCTCAAAATTATTCAACCAGACCTCTCAAGTAAACCATCATCTTTTGGTACAGACAAATGGGTTGAGACTCCAGTCAGACTCCTGGAAGGCTAAACAAACAGTTGAGATATTTTTTATGTTGACGTAAACTTAACTCGAAATATATTTGAATTACATGTTGAAGGTAGGTGATGAGTAGATATTTCGTCATGCATGTGTGGAAAAGCACATCTATAGAATTTGAGATAACATATTAATATAGGCCACGTAATGCTGAGTCAATCCCAGCTTTGTATTAACGGTGCATTGACTTGTACAAGGCTATAAATCAAGCTTTCATACTTTTGAGGACAAAACTCATTCATATTTTCAGGTTAAGGACAACTCTTTGTTAACGGAAGATTCAATCAATCTAGCAAAAATATCGGAAACTATAGAAAATTATCTAAAAAATAACTGAAACACACTGAATATAGTAATTATTACAAGCCTGTCAAAACTTCCAAAACTCACATCAGAAAATCTTATCCCAAATTTTTTTTATCGTAGATTGTTTTTTTTTTGTCGTAAACCTAAGATAATACAAACAGTGCAAGAAATAAATAGCCGTTTCTAAATTGGATAAATATTAAAAAATTAGTTTTTGAAGAAATACATAATTCGTTAACGAGGACTTAGATTTCCTCCTAATATCAAGGAGAGCAATTGTCTCCTAATTCAATCCACCACTATAAATAATGTACCTTAAACTCGTAAAGCCTTCATCGCAAAAGTTTAAGATCAAAGCAAAACCAGTTTTTTTTTTCTCTGCATTATCTCTCACCGTTCTTGGAAGATGACAATCTCTATTGAGAAGCCGATGTTTGGTAAGAAACTATTCTCCTAGATTCTTAAATTTTCCAGTTTCCCTAGCAGTACAATGAAATATTTGGCCAAAAACCGGCTTATATTTCCTTCAAATATCAATGAGAGCTTATGTCAGAAACCAAAAATTATTTCCTGCGTAAAACAATTATATAGGAGTTTTTTTTCATGGAAAATTCAGCTAAAACCAACGATATTATTTCGGCTTTTGGAAAAAACAATTAATCTTTTTTTCTGTTAAATCTTCATTATTTGCAATAAATTTATTTTTATATATACTTTTGTTCCAAGTAGAGGAAGTTTCTGCATTCCAGAAGAAGAGCGAGAACAATTTAACAATGGCCAGCGAACACGATGAAGCGTTCTTGGCACCTGAGATGAATGCATTCGGCCGTCAATTCAGGTTTTTTTTTTCTGCCGCCATCTATTTTGAATCCAATAAAAATATTAAATAAACAAAAGAAAATTAGAGTTTTTATTTTTATTGTTGTGGACGGATCTATAGAGTCGTACTCTCTACACCTTGACCTGATCCGTATGCATGCATTGGTTTTGTGGTCGCAGGGACTATGATGCTGAGAGTGAGAGGCAGAAGAGCGTCGAAGAGTTTTACAGAGTACAACACATTAACCAGACCGTCGATTTTGTAAGAGTCTCCAAAACTAATTAGGGTTTATTTGACCTCTAATGTATTTGCAACTGATCAAATTTAATGTATTTGTAGGTGAAAAAAATGAGGGCAGAATACGGAAAATTAGATAAAATGGTGATGAGCATTTGGGAATGTTGTGAGCTTCTTAACGAGGTGGTGGACGAGAGTGATCCAGATCTTGACGAGCCTCAGATTCAGCATTTGCTTCAATCCGCGGAAGCTATCCGCAAAGATTATCCTAATGAAGATTGGCTTCATCTAACCGCTCTTATCCATGGTAATTTGTTAACACTCTTTTTATGAATAAATGAAAAATATCTAATATGGCTTTTAATTATGGAAAACTTGAATATGATATGTAGAAAGTTTCAAATCTTCTTCGGTTTTGATTTGGTTTCAGTCTTTCAGATCCGTTCGGACCTTTAACTGAAGTTTTAGTTGTTAGGAACATTTCAGATATCCTTTTTAATTATATTGGATAAACCTAATTGTGGTATATAATGAATCATCACATGAGTATTGTATTTTCAGATCTTGGGAAGGTTATTACACTTCCACAATTCGGAGGACTTCCTCAATGGGCTACTGTTGGTAATTTAAGCTAAATTTGTGATTAATGTTTAAATTGCCATATTATATATATGAAACTAATTGTTTTCTCGCTTTCACAAAATCATGCAGGTGACACATTTCCTGTTGGGTGTGCATTTGATGAATCTAACGTGCACCACAAGGTGAGTAAGTAGTTAATTCAATCTCATTATAAAATTCTTATTATGTATACGTGTATAAATTTGTTAAAATAATCTCATATACACAAATAATGACTAAATAATAAGTAACTGATCTAAAACATTTTTATTTTACTTTTTGACACCAGTATTTTTCGGAAAATCCTGATTTTCACAACCAAGCCTACAACACCAAATATGGTATTTACACAGAAGGATGTGGCTTAAACAACGTCATGATGTCATGGGGCCATGACGACTACATGTATCTGGTAGTTGTCTTTGCTTGATTTATATAATTAATATTTTATATATCTAATAGTTTACAAATATTAAATTGATTTTATTTTCAAAAAGTTGAATGATGGTTTATTTGTTAACTATTTTATGTTCAAATCCGATTATAAAGGGACTCTAGTGACTAATGATGATTAACTAATAGTATGTATAAATTAATGGTTAACTATTATATTCTTAGGTGGCTAAGGAGAATGGAAGCACCTTACCGTCAGCCGGACAATTCATAATTCGATATCACTCATTTTACCGTAAGTATTTCGATTATTTTATGATTTTAGATAGCATTATAAACTAATATTTAAGAATAGTAAGTTTTAGTTTAGTTAATTAATTATATATCTACAGCATTGCACACGGCTGGAAAATACACACACCTTATGAACGCGGAAGACAAAGAGAATCTCAAGTGGCTACACGTTTTCAAGTAACTTCTAAAACACGATTAGCTAACTGTGTCGCAATTCATAACTAGAACCTCTAAGTTGCTAAATATTATTTTTATTATTATATACAGCAAGTACGACTTGTACAGCAAGAGCAAAGTTCATGTTGATGTCGAGAAGGTCAAGCCTTACTACATGTCCCTTATAAGAAAAGTGAGTATATACTGCATATTGTTATACAGAAAAAGTAATGATACAAGACGAATTGTTTGAAATCACATAAATATTTCTTTAGCTTCCAACTTATTATTTCTTTACTCTATTTTAAAATTTTACAGTATTTTCCGGAGAACTTGAGGTGGTGAAAATGTGGAGAGAAAAGAAAAAGCTGGCTATGTATGAAGTAACTAGTCCTGTGATTCACTTGCAAGTTACAAATGTTAACACATTGTCGAGTCAATGTGAATCTGCGGCATAATTGTATTATATAATATATATTACATAATTATCCTTATGTTAATTATTTTCTGGTCGTCTCTAAATGTAATCACAATCATCCATAACGATTAAGAGTATGTACGCTGAAGATCTGAGATTGATTATAATAAGATAAATATTAATAAAATTTATTTATATATTTAAAGTAAATACGACTGTTGAACTCATTTTACTCAAGATTAGACAAATCATGTGTTTACAATGTTGGAGTTTATGAGTGGAAACGCATAAGCATGTATATGACCAGTCAAAACCAAAATAATGTATTTTAATAGTAATCAGAAAATATTTGATACCCTTTTTTTTGATACCCTTCTTTTTGCAACTGATGTCGAGCAGAAGAGGAGAAAGAAGTGTTTTGAGATTACTATTAAAATACATGTATTAATGTTTACCTTTGATTTTGACTGGGTCATTAGGTGGGGGAAGTATAATCCTTAAGGTAAGTTCTTCTGATCTCATCATTATAGGACTGAAGACTTCAAAAATCGATTAAATTTTTTTTTTTTCGCAAGATTCTCATTACCGGCGTACGAATACATACATAATGAATGGAAGGAAGTATTAGGGAACACAATGTTGAAATTTTAAGAGCTATTTAAACAATTAAGTAAGAGTATTGATATAATTTTTTTTTTACAAATTTAAGAGCCAATATATATAAATTCTTTTTTAAAATTTTAGGGGTCATAAACCAATATTTCATTTGCTTATTTTCAAGTCCGGACCTACTATAGATATGTACGTTTTATTAAAGGCCAAAAACAACACCAAAGCATGAACCTCACATAAACAAGCTATTTATTATTACAATGCATTTTAGAACATAACTTAGAACTTGAGACCAGAATCTTTGAGTTTCTCTTCCATGATCATGTCCATTTTGTTCCCCATTTCCGGAGTTAGATAATTCTTCCAGTCACCGACTATCCCTTTACGGAAATGGTTCTTGTTATCAATGCCATTGACTGATTCTCCGGTCATGTTAACCTCCAAACTTCTCAGCTTAGGCAGAGAGCACATCTCCAAGATCTCATCCACACATCCATTCTTTTCTTCTTCCTCGGAAAAGGGACAACCCAAGAACTCTGCAAGCTTCTTGAGCTGACCATGAGGATCTGTTTTCATTTCATCGTACTTCATAAACAGAACATGATTAGGGTTTTCCAAGCTAGCTTTCCAGTAACTCAGGATATGATCCCAAAAGGGACCAAACAAGGCAACCCCGCTGCAGAAGGACTCGAACATAGACTCAAGAATGCTTCTGTCCTCTTCTTTGTTCAGACACCTGCAAATGAAACGCCAACGTGACACCATACAATCCTTAGCATCCCTGCAAATGTACACTACCTTGCAAGGAGAGTATTTGAGAGCTTCTTGCAGAGTATGGAACGGCATGTGAGTGGAGAACACCCTCTGAAATGACGATGAGATCTTGGTCAAGTCAGGTTTGTGGGTGTCGCGATACAGATGCATCTCAAGAATGGGTACGAGGTCATGAGGGTTGTTGGATAAAAGAGGATGGTCATCAGAAGAAGAAGGATTCTCTGATCTTTGGAAGAGAGCCACAGTGAGTGCCTTGAGCCATAAGGTACCGGATTTAGGGAAAGATGCGATGATGATATCAGTGTCTTGAGGCTGTAAACCTCTCTGGACATTGAGGATACCTTGGAGGAAGTTGTAGTAATACCAAGAGCCTTGGTACTTGCAGAGGTTTAGACCCAGGTAAGGTTCATCTGAAGGAAGAGAAGAGATTAGAGTCTTTGTTTCTAAGGTTAAATCTTCTTCTCTCAAGTTAATCCATAACTCTTTCTTCTCCATTTTTCTCTGTCTTTCTTGACTGACTTTTGTTTGGTTAGAGTTCGTGTGTTTGCTTCAAACTCCTAGGACCGCTTTTTATATTGAAAACCTTTGTACACTACTGAAAGAGAAATAGTTATGAGACTTCAAGTCAGAAAAGATTGACCCAATTGCTTATTTAAAAAATACACCAAAAATTGACATATCATCACTTATTTTTATAATTTTTCACTTTTTATTATTTAACTCAGATATTTAACAAACTATTTAATAGTTCATAAATTTTTAAAATAATCTTCTAACTACAATTATGTAGCTTTTTTTGGTGATGACACATTATCATCTATAAATATACCATATTATTATATATTTAAATCTGAAATCTAAATTTTCATATAAATATGTTTAAATGGATATGAAATATCATTTGTTATTTTCAGTCATTTAGATATATTAGCATAAATCTAAATGAATATGAAAAGTCATTTTTCAGAATTTTTAATCTACATACTTAAGTTTGGTTTTGGCATATTTTACTAAAATATGAAGTCATGCAGAGCTCTGGAGAGCAAGTGAATCATGTTTCAGGTTAACATTGTATTCATTTGTAAACAAGGTTGTCCAAGTTAAGTGAGAACAAAAGAGAATTTAGAGTTGAAGAACACTTTGTTCACATATTGCAAAAAAAAAAAAAAAAATGTCAAAGAAAATAAACCTTTTAACTTTTTAGTAATTATTCATTGACAAATCTAATTGTGATACTCCTATCTTTTCCAATTTTTAATATTATATCATAAGTAATTCTCCGAGTGATTAAATGTACTTGAAAGTAAAACTCATCAAATCCTCTGATCCATTTGCAATGAGAAAAAAAAAAACAAAATGTGGAAGCATTCATATCTTGTAAACAGGGGTGATCCCAAGAAGGTGAAAGCATTTCCGCATCACTATAGCCGTTGCTTCACAAAGTAAGAGACGGCTTGCCTCCTCTGCTGAACCAATGACCTGTACAAAGTTCATGTTTTAAGTGACATTAAACTATGCAATTAGCATGCAACTAGTCTGATATCACAAACATAGAAACGTAGAATGTCCTGAATCCACACCTGATGAACGGAATAGAATGTGGTGTAGCGTTCAGATAACTCGTAGAGGTACTCGCACAGCACGTGCGGCAACAAGTTGGCGCAAGCTGCCTCAACCGTCTGCAATAGTTCACACATGGTTTGTGTTCATACAGTAAAAAAGAAGTCAAATATGAAACTAGTAGCTAGTGATGAGCATGTGTTTACCTCAGCAAATCGAAGCAAGTGAAGCCCCAGTGCTCGTTCTTCTGGATGATCCAAGGCTAGCTTCTCTGTCTGCAATAAACAGAGGTCAAAACACAAGAATTACTCTTCAACCAAAGTTCAGTTGTAATCAAGAGGAAAAGAACAGAGGAACAATGAATAAAGTTAAGTAACTTATGATCATGCGGATAAAATACCTTTTTCAGCTCATCTATATCTTTGCCAGACTTTCTGATGATTGAACAGATCCGAGCATGGGCGTAAAGAAGGTAAACGGCTGTGTTTCCCTGCTCATGACATGTGACCAAATAAGCACGTCTAGGTTGACTGCATAATGGAAATGTGTAAACTAGGTGGCAGATTCAAGTACCTTGTCACTAAGCATTTGATCGAAGTTGAAAGTATAACTTGTCGATCTGTTGTTCTTCAGGTCAGCATACCTTGAAAGAATATTAAACAAAACCGACAGTTAGCAGCAGTGGAAGAACATTCATCATATTTGTTCAGCTTTGATCACAACACTCACTTCACGGCACCGTATCCAACTGCCTCAGCTGTTTGGTCCAGTTCCTCGGGAGTCCATTCTTTGTCCTTACCTAAACAGAGAAACAAGATATAAAGGACGAGTAAGACCACAACAAAGTTAATGGTTCAATAATGAACAGTGACGACACAAAGTTAGAATACCACGCTCAACAAGGGCAGTTTTGCTGCGAGTCTTGGCCTCATCTAGCAAATCAACTAAGCGGACTACCTCTGAAGACCGAGTTCTAAAGCGCTTGCCATCTTCCCCCTTGACGAGGCCAAAACCAACATGGTCAACTTTAGGGTAAGTTTTATCACTTTCTGGAAGCCAACCTGCTTTTCTGGCAGCCTGATTCATAGTAACAGGATATAACCACAGTTACGACTGAGTTTTAAGCAAGACACGCCACATACTAAAAAAAAAACTATTCATCAACCCCAAAGAACATGCTAAAGTGCTGCTGCTGGCCAACATCGGTCACATATATAATCCACTCAGCTTTCTCTTCATTAAGACGATACCTGGACCAAGCACAATTTAGCATCATCAGACAATTCACTATTAAATAATATGCAACTTTAGGTCAAGCCACACACTTAAACAAATACAAACACAAACACAACACAAAACGTCATAATATATGAGATGTAATTTTTAAAATATAGATTTATAGAGGAAAAGATAACACACCAAAGAGCAGTCAGATCTGTAGAGGCATAGTTAAAACCACCGTCACTCTTTACAACCATGAGTGGGATGTTGAAGCCTTCGAGAAAAATCACACGAGCACCCTCACTTTCTTCAATCAACCCTTTGCTATTCAATTCCTCAATTACTTTAGCAATATAGGGATTGTAAAAGCTCTCTCCCTGCCATAGATCAATGTATTTTTCATTAACTATTCAATGCACCTCTTTTATTTCTATGCGGTCTCAAATAATATTAGTATATGTCCATCTACTCCTTTACCTTTTCTTCAAGCTCAACTCTAAGGCGTTGATAAACCTTGGCAAACTCGGCTCGGCTAATATCACAAATCTTAGTCCATGCCTTGCGGTAAATAGCATCTCCACCCTACACCCCAAGAAACAAAAAAGAAAGAAAGACAAGTGAGTAGTTTAGATCTTACAACCAAAGCAGCTGCATATTGAAACACTGCCAAATAGAAGACAACACCAATAACTCAGGTAAGGAAGAAGGTTATTTACCTGTAGACGGACCACAGCCTTTTGTGCTTTTTCCTTGAACTCCGGATCAGAATCAAATTTACTCTTTGATGCTTTGTAAAACGTCTGTCAGATGACACTTGCTGTTAGAAACTAAATTGCTTTACTTCTTCACATAAACTGCATACGAAGAAGTGTAAAGCATGAGAGGCCATATGTGTAAGGCAGCTGACCTGAAGATCTCCAATTGCTGTCTCAGTCACACTCTCTGTATCAGGAAACTTCTCAAAGAGGTACTCAATGAGCATGCCAAACTGCAGAACAAAAAGCAAAATTTTATCTCTTTCACAAAATAGTGGAAATACAATTCAGATGTTATTTGAAGAGCAGAAAAGTATCTACCTGTGTTCCCCAATCACCAACATGGTTTCTGCGTAGAACTTCAACCTTGGAGTACTCAAGCATGCGAGCTAGCGTGTCACCGATAATAGTTGATCTCAGATGACCAACATGCATTTCTTTTGCAATGTTGGGAGATGAAAAATCAACTACTGCTCTCTTAACTGGAAGAGTAGGCGCCCATGTCTCAATCCCGTCGATAAGCATATTCTCAATACTCTGCATATTTAGAAAACAATTATGCTAACACATTAACTATTTATACAAGGACAAGAAAAAGATCATACAAACAAACAGCAGCACCTTAGCCATCCACTTAGATGATAGTATGACATTAACAAAACCAGGTCCAGCCACAGAGCATGTCTCCACCATCTCAGAAGCAGGTAGATTCTTCAAAAGAGCCTATGTGAAAAAAAAGTAAGAGATTAGAAAGAGCCAATAAGAATCTGCTAGAGGAGCATACAAAAAAAAGCAACTAACCTGTCCAACAGCTGGAGGACCCTTGAACTGAGTTTTCTTTCCTTTAATTATGGACCATAGACCCATTGCATTATTACTGCAGAGAAAACAATACGATGTAAAACTCAACAAAACCAGAAATGAACTTAAATATGAACTTGAGTTTCATTTGAGTGAAGTGAAAGAAGGAGGAGAACCATTGGTAATCTCCAGGCTTTCCAGGTTGGGAGGCAGTAACTTCTGTCTCAACACCAGTTTCATCAGGAACCGTTGATCTCAGAGACGCATCAAAGAGCTTCTCGAGCTGGCGTTTTACATTCCCCGGGTATTCTTGAACCTGTCAACAGCACTCAAAAGAATCAGTCAAGGAAAATAAAAGAGTGTTACACTATTACACTTGTCTCAAAAACTGTGAACTTACAGCCGCCATTGTTGTCACTGACTTTGACTTGGTTACAAAAGCAAATCTCTTAGCCGTTGATCTCAATACGCCTGTCTAGGTTACAAAAACCCCACATAAGCAGAATCAGTACATGCAAAAGGAGCAAACTTTTAACAAAGGAAGGAAAATAAATGACAAAACTTGACTGTAACATTTCATTGGTTCTGCTGAATATCACAGATATTGCAATATAAAACCTAAAATCTCAGAGGAGAGTTTACCAGACGGAGAATAAGAAGAAGACGGCAGAGAAGCCAAGTGGTGGAGACGAGTGAAGGTGAAGAGAGAAGACGGCGGTGTCGCTATTACCGGAACAAGGGTTAGCCTTATTGCCATATCTATCTTTTACTTCTTTTTTCCTACTTTTCCTTCTTTTTTTTTTAATTTTTAAGCAAATTAGGTATTGGGCCGAAAAAAGTGTAGGCCCAGACCAGTTTAGGTTTATGGATCCTTGCGGGCTACGAAACAAGAAGTTTCCTAACAGTAAATTAACATATATGAATCTGTATCAAACGCTTTCAGCATATCGGATTTTATCAACCATATGAAAATCATTTTTTACGTACGTAAAAGGGTGTAACCCATTGTATTCAGTAGCTTATGGTCTTATAACATTATGTTTTTTTAATAACATTATGTTACATCAAATGTTTATAGTATTTGGTTACCCTGCACTGAAGCAACATCTATACACCTTCAATAGAAGCAACATCTCTACACCCTCCATAGAAGCAACATCTCTACACCTTCCATTAACATAAATATATTTATTTTTGTCAACTATGGTCTTGTTTAAGAGTATTCAAAACAAGGCAAAGCAACAAAGCAACTTTTATGATCAAAATGATAAATCACTCCACTGAAGTTAATAGTCATGTTAGTATAGTTTAAGTAAATATCATACTTTTATTATAAGATGTCATGATTATAAAGCTTGCAATTAATTAAGGTGTCTGCTTGTTGTCTCCTTCCACTAAAACTATATGCATTTCTAACCTTTATTAAAATGCTTTAAGCTCTATATTTTGACTAGCTTAGTCTTCATTTAGTTACCTAACTTATGACTTGTCAAATTATATTTTTTTTTTTGCTAGAGTTTTCAAAAACTACACTGGTCAATAAAAAGTGACAGAGATGTTTCATTGATATTATTGTGGCAGTTCTTAGAACAATACATGAGTGCAAATGAATATGAAAACAAAACAAGAGTATGATTTCTACATAAACTAAAAAGTCAAAGACAAATTTTCTTAGAAATTTAGAATAGAAACCCAAAGGCCAGAGTGGCTACGGTAGCTACAAACGTCGGGATAGACAAGGAAGCGTCGGAGGTAGGGCTCGGAGCTGGAGCCTCCACGGCGGCAGCCTGTTGCAAGGCAGAGAAGGCCATCCCGACCACTAAAGCAGCCACCAAGAGTTTCATCTTCATTGCCTCCATTGATTATTCTTGATAAAGGCAACAAAGAGAAGAGTTTATATGTTTGTGTGCCGTTATGTGTTGTGATTGTGGATTATATATACACATGGACGTGTGTTAGGCCAACTGTGCATATATCACTTGACAGTTTAATTAACACCAATCCAATCAATCAATTTTGTACTGAATTGTTCAATTCTTTTTATCGTTTGAGAAATTAACTTATTTGCTTAAAAAAAAACTTATGTTCGAGTCACAATCTTTCACTAGAATCTCTGTAAATTGACTAGTCTAAATTTTGACAATAGCCACGAAAATTTAGAAAATGCATCTGTTGATGAAATGGTAAAGCATAATACTACATATCTGGATCACATCAATTTGAAATATATGTCCTGATTAAATAATAAAATTGTTGGCGTTCTAAAACAAATGAAAACTTGTAAGCCAAAAAGATGTTATTCAGCTGAGCTCATCAACTAAGATACTTGAAAAATAAACAGCTAGAAAGAACAGTGGAGCAGATTTAGTTGTTATCTACTGTGTGTTTCTTGGAGGAATCGATATCATTAATACTCTATGCTGGGTTGGGTCAAATATTATACAGTTCATAAGGTGTCTTTCAATTAATACAGTTCACGTTGCGACCGTTTTCTTTAACAAATCATAAAAGAAATAGAAAACTTTTTTTTTTTTTCTCGTGACAATCATGAAAATAATAGAATATGAGTACACCAATGAGCTGTTTTGCTGTTTCTTTATTCGCAAATAATTTGGAATCTGATTGATGACACCATGTGCTCTTAATTTATAAACAAAGGTTTGCAATTTATTATACAACAGTAGAAATAATAAATTAAATTTTTTATGACTTGTTCTTTGTAAATCTACAAACGAGTTTAACATTTTGTAGTGTTAAATATATACAATTATAATGCTCTAGTTAACTCTTACAGAAACCAGTAACGCTAATGGCCTAAAGAAAATAAAGGATCGAAGAAGTAGAACTGAATTCACACTTGCAAAGTAGTATAAGCAAGCTTCTTTCTTGGAACCCAAGAAACGAACAAAGCAAGCTCACAGAACCAAGAAAGACTGAGACTTAAGAACAAAAGAAAATGAAGATCTAACTAATATTAATGTTCATCAACCTTTTTAAAATCCCAATTGCACAAAGAAAGACTACTTAACCTACCTCACCAAATAACATGATCTGGGTTTGATATTTGAACACTCAAAATGCATATGAAAGTGATACTAATATGAAGCGATGACAGCTGAATATGAGCCGTAAGCAAAACCGCGATCACGATCACGATCGTCTTCTTGGTCAGCTTCAGGATATAGAAAACCTGGAGGTGGAAGAGAAAGAAAAGTCAAAAGCCATAGAGCTAATCGACCCACTTCCTGGAGGGGGAAGCAGCAGACGAGGTTTAGCATCTCGCTGCTGCCAATGCGATCGGACGGTGGGATCCGACGTAATCTCTGCCACGTGTCAGCCGACAAATAGGCTACCGACATAACAGTCCCGCCACTGAACACCATATGTCCGAACAGTGTTTTTACCCACAAAAACGTTTCTGCTTCGGTTCTTTTCTTTGGGTTTAAAGAGATGACGATGACTCCGTGATTTCCGCTACAGAAAGGTTAGGGGGTCTCCAGATCTTCACCCTTTGTTGCCATGTTGACTTCAATATCATTAGACATCAGTGATTGCATGATCCGCTTTTTTTTGTTCTGCATATAATATTCAGACATCTATAAAACCAAAACAAGATATCCATTTAATATTCAGAGATCTTCACCCTTTGTTTGGTTTTAATTTGGACATCTTTCATAAGGTCCATTGGACATTTTTGTATTTGCTAAATCATGAGATGGAAGCACCGGATTGCCACACTATTAAATCCTAATACGGCAGCGTTTCGGAAAAAGATTACATGCATCCTCCTTTTTTGGTGTTTTTTTATCTGTAGTCAATTGATGAAATCTTAGTTCTTTGGAACAAAACTGTGAAAGGAATGTTAGCTTAGGGTAGAAGTTAGAATGATGGAACTCGCAATCTTTAAAACTCTACAAAGAAACACTCTAATCAAACTATAGCTAGTTATAGCTTAGCTCTTAGGCTCTTAGCTCTAATTGAACCGACCCCTAACAGCATGTTGTAGATTCAATGATAAAAGAGAAGCTATAGATCAACGAAAGGAAGACGTCTTCAGTACATGCCTACTCTTAGAGAACTTCTAAGCAATCTAATTACACAACTGTAGACCTAAAAGTGTGAATAATGTTGACTCGTGAGCCTATATATGCCTTCTTGAGTTAGTCACAATGATAGATTATACACCATTAATATCAACTTGAGTCTGAATTAGTCATATAAATCTGAGTGATTTGCAGCAGAAATTTGTAAGTTTCAGGCCGTAATAACATCAATGACAAAAAATTTTGGTGGCATCTCTTTTGCTCTTACATTACTACTTCTTCACTCATCAGTTCAAGCAACAACATCAATTTCTCATGTATATATCACTAACTCCAAAACCGGTGCATGAAAACCTTTTTATTAGCAGATTTGTTTCTTGATTGCCTTTGGTATGTCTTCTTCACCCTCTTTTGCAGGTTTACATTGTCTATTTAGGCGCAAACCGGCTACAAAACCCCGGTTTAGCTTCAAGCCACCATATTCATCTTCTTTCAAAAGTCTTTACAAGGTTCATTTATCCTATTATTACCTTCTTCAAAATCAAAACTCATCTATAGCACAGTCCTTTTTTTGAAAAATAATAATCTATCTTGTTATAGCAAAGAAGATGCGGAACGATCCATGTTGTACAGTTACACATACGGCTTCTCAGGCTTCTCTGCAAAACTCAACTCAACTCAAGCTGCTTCTTTAGCAAGTAATACTCTTTTTATTATGGCGGCAAAATTGTACCGACCGTTACATAATTCGGTTTAGTTGTGGTTATCCTTGGCCAAATAACAATATTACTGTTTCAGTAGAACCAGTAACATAAAATCCAATCGAACCAGTGGAACCTAACTTACTAAATTGCCAATTTCCTATCATAAAAACCGGTTTGGAAATCAATCGATTTTACTGTTAACAATTTTGGTTAACACTAACCGGGAAGTTACTATAGAAATGAACCAGGTCATAACGGTTTTCAAGAGCAAGAGCTTGAAACTGCACACAACAAGGAGTTGGGACTTCTTAGGTCTCACCGTCGACGGCCCCGGCCATAATCCTCCGCCGCAGCTCGCCTATGGATCCGACGTCGTCGTCGGAATCTTCGATACTGGTCTCTTCTCTATCTCGGACTCTTCCTTAATTGTCTCAGTTCTCTCTAAAATGTTAACTTCCGATTAGGGATTTGGCCGGAATCGGAGAGTTTCAGGGAACCACCGGATGCGAAACCGATACCTTCGTCGTGGAACGGAGAATGCGTCGGAGGAGGAGACGTGCACTGCAACCGCAAACTCATCGGCGCTCGATTCTACCTCAGAGGCTTCGAGGCGACTTACGGCGAGCTCGACCGTCGGGAATACAGATCGCCGCGCGATGGCCTCGGCCACGGCACGCACACGGCTTCCACCGCCGTCGGATCCCTCGTCTCCGACGTCTCCGGTTTCGCCGGCGGCACAGCTCGCGGCGGAGCTCCGTCGGCGAGGCTGGCGGTGTACAAGACGTGCTGGGGGAAGGATCGAGGGGGTCTGCACGGAGGCCGATATCCTGGCGGCTTTCGACGACGCGGTACGCGACGGCGTGGACGTGATCTCGGCGTCGTTCGGCTCGTCGCCGCCTCTGACGCCGTTTTTCGAGTCCAGCGCTGATATCGGAGCTTTTCACGCGGCGGAGAGAGGAGTGAGCGTTGTTTTCTCCGGCGGGAATGATGGGCCGGATCCTGGGCTTGTTCAGAACGTTGCTCCTTGGGCGGTTTCCGTCGCGGCGTCGACGATGGATCGGAGTTTCCCCACCAGGATTGTTATCGACGGTGGTTACACTCTCACGGTACTGAGCTTAAAGCTTGTTCCTTTGTAGTCCTAAAAAAACGGAACTTTTAATAAAGTTTTAATCTTTGCTCCAAAAAAAAAAATGCTCAAAAAAAAAATAAAGTTTTAATCTTTCAGGGGCAGAGCTTGGTTTCTCAGGAGATCATTGGTACATTAGCTCTTGCAACAACGTATTTTGATGGAGGGTATTTGCTCAACTCAACACTCTAATTCGTAGCTTACTAGCGTAAATGGTGTGTTACTGTAAAGACTGATGTGTGCAGGGTGTGCAAATGGGAGAACTGGTTAGAGAAACTGGCCAATGAGAGGATCATTCTATGCTTCTCTACTTTGGGTCCGGTTCAGTTCATCGAAGAAGCACAAGCTGCTGCCATAAGAGCAAACGCATCAGCGTTAATATTTGCAGCCTCACCCACGAAACAGCTTGTGGAAGAAGTAGACAAGATCCCGACCGTTCGCGTTGATATCCTTAGTGGGACTAGGATCAGGAACTATCTTGCTCGCTCGCCTACGTAAGCTATATTCGTTTATGTATTGTTTCCATGCTCTAAGCTGATATATGGTAGAATTGAAATCACTTTGGTAAAAACTGAAGAGTGCCAATGGTGAAAGTTGGACCGAGCAAAACTGTTATTGGAAAGATTACAGCACCTTCTGTTGCATATTTCTCCTCAAGAGGACCTAGCTCACTATCACCTGATATTCTAAAGGTTACAACCATATACTTTTCAGTTTATTCAATTTGATGCTCTATAAGCTGTGTGTAATGTGTATGAATCTACAATTGTGTTGATGTATTTGAGGTAGTGCTAGCTTTGTGAATATTGATCTTTAGTGTATCTATGGTGTGCGCAGCCTGATATTACAGCGCCAGGCATTGGGATATTGGGAGCATGGCCTCCTAAAACTCCACCTACACTGTTACCAGGAGACCACCGATCTGTTGAGTGGAACTTCCAGTCCGGAACGTCAATGTCATGTCCTCATGTTGCTGGAGTTATGGCGCTACTCCAATCTGCTCACCCTGATTGGTCACCAGCTGCAATCAGAAGCGCTATCATGACCACAGGTCTTTATATATAATTGGCTCTCACATTTTTGTAACCCATATATGATAATGATATTGATCTATATTCTTTCCGTTTCCAGCGGGTACAAGAGACACGAGCAACGACTTGATCCTATCTGGTGGTTCGATGAAACCCACTGACCCGTTTGATATCGGGGCTGGACATATAAACCCATTGAAAGCAATGGACCCTGGTCTGGTTTACGTTACAAGAACCGAAGACTACGTGCTCTTCTTGTGCAACATTGGCTATACAGATCAACAAATCAAGTCCATGCTTCTTCTACACTCAGAATCTTCCACAACATGCCTTCCGTCACACTCATACCGAACCAATGCCGATTTCAACTATCCATCTATTACCATACCGAGTCTAAGATCCACTAGGACCATAAAACGTACTGTAAGCAACGTTGGTCCAAACAAAAACACGGTTTACTTCGTGGACATCGTTAGACCAGTGGGAGTGGAAGTTGAAATCTGGCCGCGGATTCTGGTGTTTTCGAAGTGTCAACAAGAGCACTCGTATTATGTAACATTCAAGCCCACCAAGACATCCTCTGGTCGATATGTATTTGGAGAGATTGTTTGGACAAATGGGTTCCATCGAGTTAGAAGTCCGTTGGTTGTGTTCTTGAGCAACGGTGGTTTTGTTGCAAAGTAGCTGAGAGAATAATATGTAACGTTGTGGGCTCACGTTGAAAGAGATGATGCATATAATAAGATTCTATAATGAGAAAGCCTGGCCCGTTTTAATTTCAATCGCTGCTTTATTCCTTGAGTTATACATTGCTAATCTAGGTTTATTGGATCCTCTGTTATCCTCTACCGAGAAACTTAACCTAATCATCCCCTCTCCTTGCTATCGTCCTTTTGGTCACTACTAGTTCTTACATGGACATCATCAGTCATCTTCCGGATGATTTGCTCTTGCGAATATTGTCATTCAACACGACAAAAGATGTTATGGCCACAAGTCTTTTGTCCAGAAGATGGCGTTCTCTTTGGACATTAGTTCCAGGACTCAAATACGACGATAGCAATCACAATGGTGACTACAAGCTCTTCACGCAGTTTGTTTACAAGTCTTTCCTATCAAACAAGGCACCAGTTCTAGAACATTTGAATCTGAGTGTTGGCCCTGAATGTCCCTTTATAGGTATTAGATTTTGGATTCATCTTGCAGTTAGTCGCCGCCATGTGCGTGAGCTGCATATTGATATACGTTCCTCCAAGAAAGGGCGTGTTACTTTGCCGAGAAGTCTATATACCTCTGAAACGCTTCAGAGGCTGAAACTCATCAACTGCGTTTTTCTTGATGTTCCTGTTCACGTTCGTCTCCCGTCTCTCAGAACTCTGAGCCTTGAGTCTGTCACTTACGCAAACAACACGTCTCTACAAAGACTTTTATCCGGTTGTCCAAATCTTGAAGGATTGTCTGTAGAACAATGTTTCGGAGACTCACCAATGTATGTCAATGTCGTGGCGCCTTCCTTACAAAGGCTACATATGTCCCATTCTGGTTATGGAACACGTGGGACGTATGTGCTAGACGTCCCTTCTTTGAAGTACCTTGATATTAGAGATGCGGCAAGGTGCAACTTCCGTCAGATTGAAAGCATGCCTGAGTTGGTAAGGGCGCATGTTAGCTTTGGAGAAGCTAGTAACCACAAGTTTCTGAGAGCTCTCACTTCTGTCCGTCATCTTACGCTAAAGCAACCATTTACAGAGGTAATATCAAACTATATAGATAACATTAAATCCGTCCTCTCAGTATATTATGTTATTACTTATGTAGTTGCGTATGAAACAGGTTGTGAATCCTTACGGTATGATCTTCAACCAGCTTGTCCATCTAGACTTGTACACATTTGCTGTAGGTTGGTGGGATCTACTTACTTGTATGCTCCAGTATTCTCCCAAACTACGATTTCTCAAACTCATTGATGTATGTGGTCTCTTTAATACACTTTTAAGCTTTTTAATATTGTGTGTTGACTGATGACTATGCTGTTAACTGTTAACTATGTCTATGGTCTTAGAGGCTTGTTATTCTCTCTGGTATAAATATCCCAACTGGTTGGAAGCAGCCGAGCTCCGTTCCAGAGTGTTTACTGCACAGTCTTGAGGCTTTTGAGTGGTTCGGGTACAGAGGAAGACATGGGGATAGAGAGATGGCAACATATGTACTAAAGAATGCTACATGTTTAAAGACGGCTACATTCTCTCCAAAATCAACTCACTTGGGAAAGAAGTATCGAATGCGCAAGGATTTGGCATCTGTAGCTACAGCTTCTGCTTCGGCTCAGCTTCTTTTCGATTGAACAGTAATATAACACATTTAGTTTTTGGTTGGACTGATGCATCGGATTCAGTTGGGAGACTAAGTGTTCTGTTGATTGGTTTACTTCATGAACTATTGAACGTGTAACAAAAAAAAAACTGATGATACAACTTTTCTTTTCTAAAAATATGGGACACAAGTTGAAAGATGATGATACAAACACAGAAACATTAAAGCGACTACATAAAATATATATAGAATTAGGGATACATTGTACTAATGGGCATGTTGTGTTCTTGGCAATAATCATGTTGAGCTGCAATGGATTACTAGATAGATTCAGTCTCAGTTACAAAAAGCTCCGGACCAGAATCTCTCCTGGTCTAGACTCTGAGATCATCGGATCAACACTTTACTTACGAGGTATTCCCCAACGAACCAAAATCTGAGGTCTGCCTGCCTGCCTCCAAGCGTAGATGCGGGTTTGTTCTTACCTTAAACCGACACTTCTTGCTTCAATTCTAAAGCTTGAGGTGCTGGTTTTGCTTCTCTATCCTTGACAAATGTCCTAAGGCATCCGTTGATTATGCGTGGCGCTGATCCATCGCAGAACCGTTTTGCAAGATCAACAGCCTTTTTCCACATCATTATTGTAACAGTGTTAGTTCACAAGGTCATCGCATTGCAAAGCTAACTGAAGATGGAGACATATATATATATATATATATACATAGAGAGAGAAATACCTCGTTAATGACAATCGGGTGTCGGGTTTCAATGACTTCAATTTCAGACATTGCTAAGTGAAGAATCGAAAACTCAAGTATTCTTCCAGCTGGTGCACTCTGAAAATAGGTGCAGCAAGCAACATCCACAAGGTATTTATTCGGTACCACGAGATGAAAAGATATATGTAATACAGTTACACAGCCAAAATAAGAAGCTGCTTCTAGATGCTCAAGCATATTCAAAAGCAAAAAGATGAGCTCAGGGTGCAAAAACAAGAAATGAAAGCTATCACAACAAAGCCGGAAATGGATTTGAGTTTGTTGGTTCTTTAGTTTTCAACTATCCAGAACTTGAACGGAGTTGAAGGTTCAAATAAGTGTTCAGTTTATACCTTCCAATCTGGAGGGGAGATTTTATCGATGGTGACGACATGAGTATCCCATTTATCAGCCACTGCAGCCAAGAGTTTCTTTGCAAGCCTTTGGGGAAAACACATAGTGGGAATAAGATATCCAGAAGAGTAAGCAGCAATTAGTAGTATTCATTGAAAAGTTTAAATAGATTACCGTAAAACAAGTTTGCTGTAGACCAGCTTTGGAGGAGCTGAAAGCACTTCTGCTTCTGCAGAAACAGGAGAATCAACAACAACAAGTAATAGTTAAACATCGCCCTGAGAGAATCTCTTAGCAAAGCAGAAAAAGGACACTTATTTTGGCAGAGAATTAAAAAAAAAAAAAAACGGTACCAATCTTGGACTCATTTTCATCAAGGCGCAAAAGCTCATCTTCCTCTTCACTAGTTTCCGTTTTAACAGGAGGTCCTCCAAAGCTCATGTGGTTGTATTTCAACAAAGAAGACTTGTCAAACTCGTATCCAGGCTCTGCACAAAACCAATCATGAAGTTCTGTCTCACACGCATTTAAATCCATATGCAACTGATCCACATAGTGAGGGATCTCTAAGTATTGACATAACCACACGAAATTACAACGAGATTCCTACATTCATGACTTCAAAAAAAGTAAAACAACGATTAGAAAAAAAAAAGTCAGTATCAAATTACCTCTTCTTGCATTGATCCTCTTCTCAAAGAGACGAATAGGGTCAGAGCCTTCTAAGCATGCGGCATAAAGTATCACACTGTCAAGATCACATAACAACATTGGATCAAAGAATCATATAATTTCATAACCAAACAGAGAGAGAGAGAGAGAGAGAGAGAGAGAGGGAAGACGTACAGAGCGAGCTCGCGGGCGGCGCGGGGACTGCTTAATCGACCGCTCTTATCGACCTTCGGCATCGGGACATCTCTCACTTCCTCCGCGGCGAGTTTCGGCGTACGGAGAGCTCTGCATCTCGGCGGAGAAAGAAACAGACGTAGTGACGACGACCGTTTAACCAAGTTCGTTAGCCGGAGAGAATCGACAGATGTAGTGAAACCGAGAGTACGGTGAGAGTCTAGCGAAAGGTTGCTGGAGAAGTAAGATAGACTCGAGGAATGACGTAGGCAGAGCGGAGAGATGGTTCCCTCCATTTTTGGTTTCCAGCTCTCTCTCCTCTCTGCTTCTTCTTCGTGTTTAGTGAGAAGCAGATAACGATATCCGTAAAATAAAATTAAAAAAAAAATATCGGAAAAGAAGAGACACACGACACCGTTTTAAACAGTCTTTGAATAAACGGTTGGTTATAAGTTAAAACGCCAAAAAAGTGGCCTATACAGGGATCGAACCTGTGACCTTCGCGTTATTAGCACGACGCTCTAACCAGCTGAGCTAATAGGCCATTACGTTAATGTGTGATGAGGTATAATATATATATGAATATTTTGTTGAATTGGTAAGATTTCCTTTGGTGTGAGGAGTTTTTGTGCTGCATGTTTGCATCTTGTAGTGATAGCATACATAAATGCTTATTCAAGAATTAGAAATAGCAAGTGTTGTTAAAGATATTTGTTACCGTCGAATCAGATAAGCGTTTGCGTTTGGTTGAGATGGAAAACTTTGAAATCTCTTTGGATATTTGTTTTTGGCGTGGCTGGAAAGAAGTGAAAACTTCACACACTATACCTTAGATCATACTCTGCGTATAAACTAAACTATATTTGCTTGGTCCAGAGTCTGCAACTGCATAACCAAAAAGACTATCTTTGAGAATAATTATAAGAATGTGTGACGTGAATCAATTAGCTCGTGATTACACAACTTTTGGTTTCGTATTGGATAGTGCGATGCAGTCCACAACCATGATCACATGTCTCTCCCTCTCAACATAAATACCACCAAATCTAAATCCGTTCCCTATCTTTTCATGTATACTTTTCAAACAAAAAAACACACACAAACAAATCCACATTTTAACTGTGCAAATAGGTTGAAAGAATTCACTTAAGAGCAACATTTGTTCCTAGCAAGATGATATAAAGCAAACAAAGAAACTACTCCATTCCTCCATTAGTATTATTTAATGAGTCATTACCCTAACCATGTTTAAATCAAAAGCGACGAACAACATGAGAGAGAGATAGAGATTAAGCAACTAATATCAGATTTCAATCTAAGTTTAAGCATAAGCAGCACCAAAATGAGGAAACAAGTTCACAAAGAGAATGATTTAAGGAAACTCGATGTTGATCTGCAGGGATTCCAAGATGTTCTAAAGCCTCTCCCTCCTCACGACGATCAGATGCGCAAACGGCAATGAGTCATCTTCCGGCTGGCAGAGGCTGGACATCAGATTCGGGAAGGATCGGTGGAGCCATTCCAGAAGCTCCCAATGGTTGGCGAAAGGAGGGGGAGCCATTCCAGAAGCTCCCAATGGTTGGCGAAAATGCTTTTGAACTTTGCTTCTTTTTTTTTTGTAAGTTACAAATAGATAAATAGTTGTTATTTATTGTTACATGAATATGTGATATTTGAAAATCGATTGGAAAATATTTTTTTCTATAAATGTTATGTTTGGATAACCAAAATTACTTTGCATCTCTGTTAAAGTGTTTTAGCTATGTTGCTATGTTGCTCAACTTGATAACTATTGGAACCGTCAAAAAAATTACTTATAACAAAAGTCAAACATTTAGTCAATTTTTTTAAAAACGTGTTAAAGTGTGTTTAGCTATTGTTGCACATACATACATTTCTTTATATGCACAACTTTTGCATTTGTTCTGTTCTAGTCATATCAAGGGTGGCGTTTATACAATCTAAGAAAGAAATTGTCATCATAGTTGATGATAAGGTGGCTATTATAATGTACAATGGGGGTGATTGGTTGAGATTTATCTCTATACTTTAGTTTTATTTATTTTTAAATCACTAAACTTTACCAATCATGTTGTAGCTTTATTTTTAAAAGTTAAAGCCTACATCATATTTCACTAATTTTTATCAATCATGCTTTAGCTTTATTTTTAAAACTACAGTAGCAGAATCTTTGCTCCCTGTTATTCTAATAAAATGACACATATAAGTAAGTTCCTGATGAAGTAGAAATGACTACACAGAATGTTCCAAATACCTTTTGCTTTCACTACGCTTCTTAGCTATCCACCGAATATATCGCTGAGCTCAGAAGGAACAAAGCTTTGTGTTCTCGTCACAGCAGATTTGTTCTTGGGTCCAACTGTTTCCCATTCATCATCATCATCATCATCGTTGGCAGAAGTAACAACCGAGGACTTCGATGCAGTAAGTTTGGGGGACACTTCCCTGAGTTTCAGTAGCTCATCGTGAATTGTATACTCCCCACAGACTTTTCTTTATGGTTCTGAGGAGACTTAATGGGTTTAATGACTTTGTTTCATGTTCTGTAAAGGATCCAAACAAACATGATAAGGATAGCTAGTGTCTGTTAGAGGATTATAAGTAATAACTAGACAAAAATGTAAGGAATTAAATCAATTTGAAAGATAATTAGAGTTTCTCGATTACACATTGCCTGAGAGATAAGCAAGTATTAACCAACATGAAGCGAACGGAAAAAGTTAACAACTTCAATGTATTAAAGCTAAGATATTTATAGGATACTACGTTTTGTCAGTTTTAAAGTTGACAGTTTTTGTCTGAAATAGACCAAAACACTTCATAAACGAAACAAAGTTCACTCATTTCATTGGGTGAGCTCCAAAATGCAACCCTGCATCGTTCCAGACAATGAGAACTAAACCCTAACGCACACAAGAAACTCAAGAGAGAGAGAACATGTGGGGAAAACAGTACCTTCTTCTTATCGCTCATATTGGGCACATTCAAAGCAAAGGAGAAGAGACTGAAGAGCAGCAGCACAAGAGCTTAAAACACGTAATCTGATTCAGCAACCCTGGATGAGAGTCGGCGACTTGAGAAGACATGAAGGGGATTGAGGCGAGGAAGTTCTCAGTACAACCCTCCTATCCAAATGACTTTTCAGTACTTCTATTGTTGGTATCACAAATTTTTCCTTTTTTTTGTCTTAACATTCTAACAATGTATTTATAGGTGTTGATGGTTCATTGAAACTTCAGAACGTGAACACTGGACAAGAAGTGTAGGGATCAACTCAAGTAATGAGAATGTGGAAGAGGATGCAAGGAACAATAGTGGGGCGAGAGAAGGTTCTCATTACCGTGGCCGTTCAGTGGATTATTGTTAAACTATGTAGAATATTCTGATTTACGTTCCTATATTCTTGGGCATGATCCCACATATCTTGAAACTATATTGTGTATATAAACTGATGTAAATCTGTATATCAATCTGTAGGAACGTAAATCATGTTGGGGATGGATTGTATCCATCCACAAAGCCCATCAAACAAAAGGCCCAATCTAGTGAGTCGAGTCGTCCTCGGCTCGAAAGCCGGCACTCGGCGTCCGCAGCTCGACTCCAGATTACTTTTGGCCGAGTCGAGAGTGACCAAGGACAACCGACTAGACGGCTCAAGACAAGCATTCCGAGTTGCATTCTCGGCAGGCCCGACAGACCGAAAGGCCCAAACGATCAGTCGGCGAGCTAGGTCAAGTCCAGGCAGAGGCTATAAAAGGAGAAGAGAGCAAGGAGAAAGGGGATTGAAATCTAGAAGACTGCTACTTGACGGCTAGATTAGGGTTTACTCTTGTACTTTCTATCTCACCGTTTCTGTACTTACTCCGGTTAAAGCTCTCCGAGCACCGGTCCCGCTTAATCTACTTTCTCCACCTTTATAATCTCTTTTCCTCGTTTCTAATAAACGCCTCTGTTCAACCCATTCCGAGTTGCATTCATTTTCTTTGACCAAACTCACCTCAAACAAATCAGAATATTCTACATAGTCTAACAATTGTTCTCTTCCTCCTCTTCGTCATCAGGATCAACATCAGGGTCGTCTCAGCTCAATGAGAACTCAAGTTAAGGATTAAAGAAGAAGAAAACACAGAAACAAAACAATCTCTACCCCTTTCCATGTTCATCAGGTTGAAATCATTATGAGTTTATGAAAATTATTCATTTTGATTAGTGATAAATGGAGTTTATGAAAATTATTCATTTTGATTAGTGAGAAATGGGCCAACATTAGGCATAAGAGAAAGCCCAATAGAAAAACCCAATAAATATAAACTGAAACATCTGTAATAAAACCCTTTCATCTTAAACCCCTTTTGTCTTTGTCGTTGGCTCGGAGGAAAGGAAGAATTATAGAAGAACCAGAGGACATCGACAACGTGTCATTTTTTCCTCTGTCACTGCAAACAACTTTCAGCCATACCTAACCATATACATAGCCTCTCCCTTCTTTTTTAAGTTTTATTTATGCAAGAATAACCAATTGTTTTATATTTTACTAAATACAAAGATTTCAAAATTAAGATACATGTATGTTAGCTACCAGAGCTGATCACAGTGCTATTATTGATCATGTTGATTCGGTGACTATTGCTGAGATGTGAGACTTGGAATCTCTTTTGATTTTTTTTTTTGTTTTTTTGGTGTGGCAATAAAGTGTCAAAATTCACACACTACATTTATGTCCTTGACCTTTGATGATACTGTTCTTCATATACTACATTGTTTGGTCCAACGTCTGCAACTGCATGACCAAATTACCCATCTTTGAAAATAATCACTAGAATGTGTGACGTGAATCATTTGGCCAAATCTGAATCCTTCTCCCTATCTGTTCATGTATACTTTTTAAACCAAAAAGAAGAAACACAAACAAATCCATACGATAATACTTTTTAACTGTGCAAATAGGTTGAACGAATTCACTTGAGAGCAACATTTGTTCGATGATATAAAAACAAACAAAGAAACTACTCCATTCCTCAAAAGTGATCTTATGTAACTTCAACCTGACGAATATAGAAATGGGGGTAGAGATTGTTTTGTTTCTGTGTTTTCTTCTTCTTTTTTAATCCTTAACTTGAGTTCTCATTGAGCTGAGACGACCCTGATGTTGATCCTGATGACGAAGAGGAGGAAGAGAACAATCCACTGAACGGCCACCGTAATGAGAACCTTCTCTCGCTCCCACTATTGTTCCTCGCATCCTCTTCCACATTCTCATTACTTAAGTTGACCCCTACACTTCTTGTTCTCGGTCTCACCAGATCAACCTTTACCTCATCATCAGGAGGTAGTTCATATCGGCACACAGGACACGAACTGTGAAGCTCAAGCCACGGCACTATACACCGGACATGAAACTTGTGCTTACACGGCATCTCTTTAGCTTCACTTCCTTTCTCAAAATCATCCAAACAAACCGAGCATTGCAACGGCTCCCATACTTTAACCGTTGGGAGATTCTCCACTGCCTCCTTTCGCGCTGGAAGTGTCCCTTCGTGTCGCCTTATTAGATCGTTATCAGCTAGATTTCGAAGCAAGTTGTCAAACTCCGGTCGAGCTAAGTAATCTCCAATCGCAGAATGAGAAGCACTGTTCCCGTTCGAGCTCTCATGATCTGAGTTAATCCCTTCACGAATGCCTTGAAGCAACTGCAATATCGCAGCTGAGCTTCTCCTTCTCCTCCTAATGATGGAATCAACCTCCCTGTCTAAATCAATCTCTCCATCATGTTCCCTGTCGCGAAGACGACGAAGATGATGATGATGATGATTATCAGCAGTAGCATTAACCTCATCATTATCAACACCAAACTCTGTCCTCCTAAACCTTCTACGTCTCCTAGGATTGCTCATCATTCCGACCAAGACTGGACCCCATAAAGACAATGCACGGTCCGTGGTGCCGAAGTCAATCTCTTGGTTTTGAACCTCTCTTAAGCTGCTGCTACTGCTGCTGCCACCATTAATCTCTTCGCTCATTTCCTCAACGAACCCGCTTTGGCAATAAGGACATTTGATCTCGGCGTCAATGATTGGATTCACAGCTTGTGAACACATATGACACCAATACCTAGCCGCCATTGCCTCTTCCTCTTCCTCTTCCTCCTTCTCCACTCAACTCTGTCTCTCGTTTCTGAAACAATCACAATAAGAAACATGATGACAAAACCTATAAAGTTTGCATCTTTCTTTCCCCATCTTCAATCCGTTTTACAATTTAGCAGATCTAAATAAAAGGAATCGCATTTCAGACAGGAAAGTCTTAGGAGATTTGTAAGAAAAACAAGCTTCGTATGCAAACACGAAGAGATCCAGCGGACAAAGAACAAAATACAAAACCATACCTTGTAAAAGTTTCCTACTCTCTGGAGATCCAGAGGGAAATAAGTGATCTTCCTTCCTTTAGATCTCCGACAAGAAGATCCTTTTATCTTCTGGGGGTCGTCTCAGAAATGGTGGGAGACGAAGAAAAGGGGAAAGGACGACGCAGAAGAAGAAAATATATTTAGTTACAGACACAATCTAAAGCCCATTAACCACAATCAAATGGGCCTAACCGAGCTAACCCGACGTAAACCAAGTCTAATTCGAATTTAAATTGAACCGAGTCGAAACGAACCGGCGTTGAAAAATGGAAAAGAGGAGGAGAAGGCTCGTCTCGGGGCCAGAAAGCTAAATCTCCGACGATGAGCGAAACGGAAGCAACCGGCGTTACCGATGAATCGGCTCCAGCGAATGCAACCGTTTCCGATGCGACGGAGCATGCAGCGATCGGGGTGGTTGATTCGGTGGAGGAAGCAGCAGAGAAATGGGTGGATGGTTTCCAGCGTACGGTGAAGGAATCGACGGATTCCGCCATTCGCTCCGCTCGGTCTCTCCGTGAAAACTCCACCTCTCAGCTTCGCTCTGTACAGGTTTATCATCTCTCTTCGAGATTCTTTAGTAACGATTTTTCAGATTAGATAGTGTTTAGTTATTGTGGAGGAGCCACAACGTTAGAACTTTTTTATTGTTTTCAAATGTGAGTGTTCTTGTTCAGAGATATTCAATGTATTGCCGAGGCATTGTTAACATTGTTGCTTAATGATAATTTTATGGAGTAAACCTGTATCTGTCTGAGGTCACAATGGCATTACTTTTTTCATTTCTGAAAATTGCAGGATTTCATTCCACATGCTTTGACTCAGTATAAGACCTATGAGAATGCTTTCTTCAGCAAAGTAACTGGTGAGTTGACGCCTAACTTTCATTACAACTTATGCTTGTAGACTACTTTACTTGCTTAGGGATACGTTGACGTTCGGGGCATTGATGTATAACAGTTAGTTTCTGAAACTCTTCATTTGTAGTTGTAATGAGTGTCCTGCGTAAACTAGAATCTTCCTTACAGTCCTGACTCCTGATAATCATTTCTCGCATGTTTTACCAGATTTGCAATGGCGAATCAATCATAAATCTAACTCACTTTTTTTGTTTCTTTGCAGAAGGATTGGTAAACGCAAAGGAGCATCCAGCTGCAGCTGCTGGGATTGGTCTCGCTGCTGGTCTCGTTCTTATGCGAGGTATAACCTCTTCTCTTATCACTCTCTACATTTACAGTTTTCCTTTGTGTAGGATCATCCAAAAAGTATCCCATCTTTATATCTTAGATTTATCTTAATATAATTTTGTATGGTTATACTAATTGCAGGCCCAAGAAGATTCTTGTTTCGTCGTATGCTGGGCAGATTTCAGAGCGAAGAGGTATCTACCATGCCACTGACTTTAAATTTAGCTCGTCGCCCTTTTTTTTTTCTCAACCACCTAAATCATCTCCTCAGGCTCAGTTCTTGAGAGCTGAGAAGCATGTCCAGGAGTTGAACATATCTGTAGACTTGATGAAAAAGGAGAGCAGTAAATTACTGGAGAGGTCGGCTTTAGCAGAGAAGGATATGAAACGCGGTCTTTCTGAACTTATGTATGCCTTAACATCATCAGACCCTTTTTTACCTAATTGACTTCACTTGCGCTATTAAGGCTACTACGTACTGTCATTATCTGTAGGGACTCTGGAAACAATATACATCGTCTTTCTAAGTCCGTCCACAAGGTTGAATGCGAAGCTGCAGGTAAGAACAATATACAAATCTTAAACCCCTTTCGACATTTCATGTGTCACTATAGATGATGTTAATGAGGTTAGATCCATGATGTATGTGTAATCTACTGTGATAATGTCACTACATCAGATCTCAGTTTACATAGATACTTGTATTCTATGCAGATTTAATGGATGGACTGCGGCAAATTCCTGGGAGGGAAGCTATCAAGCTCAGAGCCGAAGTGAGTCTATTCTTTTCATCTCCCTCATGTTTAAGCTTCATTTGCAAAGAACTTTCGTTCACATTATCTTGTCTTAAATCATTAGGTGGCTTCTATGACTTCGCTCTTGAGACAGAAGAGGATTGCATTGAACAAAAGAATCATGGGGATGTCTGAGCTAGGAGTTTCCGTTTGATATACAACACAAGTCTTGAATTTTTTTTTCCCCAAGGTATTTCAAGCAGATTTCTCGTCAATAAACATCTAACTCTGTCTAAATCCAAATCTTTATTTGCTCGTAGATTTATGAGAAACATAAAAAAAGTTACTGAATGATTCAGTAATAGTTGACATGAAAATGTTTAAAAGGGCTAAAGCTAGTCCCATAACTAATATTGAAACGTAACTCTATGGGAAACGAAGTGTGGGCCATCCACCCACGCGACTAGGTGACCCGACCGCTCTGATCGGCCTCATCGCGTTAAACCCTGCAGACGAGCAAGAAGCTTCGGTGGTCTGACCATTCAGACCGTTAATGTCGAGCGTCTGATCTCTCCTCCTTAGACGCTCTCTCTTGAGCAGAGTCCCCAACTTATCTTTTCCCCTTTTACCCTTGACCGGAACCGGTACCATCTCCAGACCCATCAGCTTCGCAACCACCCCTGTCTCACACCACACTACACTCTCCCCAGCCACAGTCCGAGGTAGGCGTTTTGTCTGGCTCGATCTCCGTTCGTCCCCGCAGTTTGATCTACGTCCACCATGTCTCACCACATCACCTCCGGCGCCTAGCTGGCGCTGGAATGACGACCGGTACATCGCATCCTTACCGTCCAGGGAGAAACGTGGGTACTGGTTCAACGCGTTCCTCGCCGACCTTAACGGCAAACAAATAAAACATAAACATGACTATATTATATACGTCCTATATGAAAGTATTCGTTTGAGTTCATGGCAATGATGAGTGATTACTATATAAGCATAACGCACCTCAAGATATCGGAGCTGTTAACGCATGACATCCGAACGGGCTGATACAAGTTATCATCATCGTCGTCGTCGCAATTCTCAAAAGAACCGTAGTAAGATTCACGCAGCCTAGCTCTTCGAACGAGATCTTCTTCAACCTCTAGCTGAAGTATCATATCCTCTAACGTTTTCGGCGACCCTCCACCAAAAGGAGTGTTTTCAGGTGTGACGGATGGTCTCACATCAATGCTTTGATGTTGGTTTAGCGTGGAAGTCGAGCCATCGCCACCACAAGAGCTCGCAAAGCCGCTACGTGGACCTCGTCCTCGCATTCTCGAGGCGAGAAAGTGTTTCTTGAGGAAGAAGAAAGACAAATCTTTCATTGTTTTGTTTTGGATATTGCCTTACAGATTTGAAACTGGTGGTGAAGGTCTGGATGGTGTAATGGTGTGTGGCGTGAGAGGAATGAATTTGGAGGTGGTGGGAGATAGTTTATTTAAGTTTTGGGGTAAGAAAATAAGTATAGTTTGTTTTAATGTATGTCACGTAGAAAAGTGCCATTGGTGGTCACGAGGTTCTCTTTTCTCATCTTTCACGTATTATATAAATGTTTTGTTTCCCGAACCATTCTTTGTGATTTTTCTTATCTCAAACATTGATTACGAAGGATATATATTTATCCAATTCACTAAATCCACACAAAATAGGGAAGAGATGGTAAGATTTTAATCGTTACGGAAACACACCACAATACAATGGTTTCAGTCTATTAATCACTTATTCTAGCATGCGTCAAAGTTCAAACGATGCCTGGGACATAGATTTAATAATCTTTTCTTTTGACCTGCTATACTAAAGCATGTACGTGCATAGATAAAGAGATTTTGTTCTCAGTGAAAGTCAGACTCATTACTTACTCATGTTTACTAAGATCATATCCCTAAATTATAGTAAAACTAACAATCCTTTAGTATAATGTTAATTTTGTATACAAATAATACAATTTTATAAACATAAAAGCTTAACATACTTTTAAATTGCACATAAAATATACTTGGAAGGGGGGGATCCAAAAATGTCTTTAGTATTTAAAACAAAACTTCTAGCTAAGATATCCATTAATATACAATTAAATAAAACTAAGTCTTATGATTTTATATTACTTATTATAATCTAAAACTGAATAAAAACAGAAAATATCCAACCATATCTGTAGAAATTCAAATTTTTATTCTGAAATGCAAATAATTTAACATAAGGAAAATAATTATAAAAGTTTGTATTAAATAATTTTTATCAAAATAATGAGATGGGCTTGAAATACCAGCCCAAGCCCATACGAAGACCCGAATGGAGGACACTTATTTAAGACCCGATTTCACGAAGCAAATAAACTAACAAAGCACCGGGAAAAGAAAATCGAGAGAGACGAAACCAATGGCGCCTTCTTCCTCAAGCGGCCTCACCTTCAAGCTCCATCCTCTCGTGATGCTTAACATCTCCGATCACTTCACTAGGGTCAAGACTCAGCTCAACCCTCCATTCTCTTCCTGCGCGACCAGGAACATCCCCACCACTGTCGGCGCCGGCGCGACGTCTCCGCAGAACGTTAGGGTTTACGGCTGCGTGATCGGTGCGCAAAGAGGTCGTACGATAGAGATCTTCAATAGCTTCGAGCTCGTGTTCGATACTAGTGCTGATTCCCTCGATAGAACCTTCCTCGAGAAGAAGCAAGAGCTCTGTAAGTTTCAAACTCTCGCTCGAATCGTCTCTACTTTGTTTTCTTGATTGTTAACTGATTGTTCTTTGTGGCTGTTTAGATCAGAAGGTGTTCCCTGGATTCTACATATTGGGATGGTACTCTACGGGAAGAGACGCTATTGAATCTGATATGCATATCCACAAAGCTGTGAGTGTTCGAGTCCATTGTTGATTTGTGTGATTAGCTTTTATGTCTCATTGTACTGATTGTGTGAGTGCAGAGTCCATTGTTGATTTGTGAGATTGACTTTTTTTTAAAGGTATCAGTGTACTGATTGTGTGAGTTTTCATCGTATCTTGTGCAGCTGATGGACATTAATGAATCTCCGGTTTATGTTCTTCTCAATCCGGCTATCAATCACGCACAGAAGGATCTCCCTGTGACTATCTATGAAAGTGGTAAGCTTTACTCTCTACAAAGTACGGTTGCATATTGTATAGTTTCTGCGTGAATGTTTTTAAAGATTCTAATTTTTTTTTTAATGTGATGTGACTTGTTTTCAAATCTTTAAGAGTTCCATGTCATTGATGGAATTGCGCAGCCAATTTTCGTGAATGCAAGCTACACGATTGAGGTGTGTTTTTAAGCCATGTGATCTGTAATTATCTAATGTAACATGAGAGCAGAGATTTAATAAGGTAGCAATGTTTGTAACATGTGCAGACAGTTGAAGCTGAAAGAATATCGGTTGATCACGTTGCACACCTTAAGCCGTCAGATGGAGGCTCAGCTGCGACCCAATGTAAGCCTTTCATATTGATCATAGTCTTCTTACACATTCCTATGGAATTTTAGGCTGATTCGTCCATGTTTTGCAGTGGCTGCTCATCTTACTGGCATACACAGTGCCATCAAGATGCTCAATAGCAGAATCAGAGTGCTCTTTCAATATCTTGTCGCAATGCAGAGAGGTATATTATATTCTTGCATTCTCAAGTCCGCTCTCTTTCTGTCCCTCTCAACTTGTTTATAGTGTTTGTGTGACCAATCGTTGATTGTAGCTGGAATTTTTGTATTTGTTGTGTTTTCCCACGCTTAAAAGTGAATTGAATAGAGGGTTAGACGATGATATTGACAAAAAAGTAATGTAGTTATGTGCTTTTGGTTTCAATGGTCCCTGAGGGTTCTAATTGCTTGTGTGATTCTGCTGCATCTAGGTGATATTCCCTGCGACAACTCACTTCTGAGGCAAGCAGCTAGTCTGCTCAGAAGTTTACCTGCTGCACACTCAGAAAAGTTTGATGATAATTTCTTGATGGTAAGTGTTACCTTACCGTTCTCTAGCTGTGTCCCTTAAAAGACTGACATTTGATTCTCTTAACCTCTTAATGTCTGCTTGTTGTTCTGATTATTCTTTATATATTTATGACGTTCTTTTGATTTGCAGGAGTACAACGACAAATTGCTGATGTCTTATCTAGCAATGATCACAAACTGTACCAGGTATGTGCTCTACATGGCTGTTCCAGAAATGTTTACAGTTCAATATTTTACACCACAAAGACTGATGAAATCACCAATACTTGCTATAGGCTGAGAATGAGATCGTTTTATTTATTTAGTTATACACTAATCTAGGACCTTTCTCAACCATTATTATTATAATTAAGATAGTGAGAATGTAGGGGGAAAATAAACTCTCTTCTTACCTAATCATATGCTATAGTTGTACACCTTGACCAAATTGCAGCTACAACGAAAAAAAAAGTCAGAGATGAATCCTTCTTCTATTTGATCACTCACTTTGTGTTTCAACCTGCAGCAACATGAACGAGGTGGTTGACAAGTTTAAAACTGCATACAAGAAGAAAAGTAGAACAGGCGGCGCTAGGATTCCATTCATGTAAAGATTAGTGACAGCGTAGAACCCTTTATGGCGGTTTCTGAGGAAAAAAAACATAGATTTCAATGCATTCACTTTTGTGAATCAAACAGCTAATGACGTTCTTGTTTTTTGCTAAAAGCTTTGTTTAGACAAAACTAATGTTTCTGGCTAGATTTTTTATATTCCCTCCATTTTTAAAAACCATTTATTCAAAAGACAACAGTCGGTGAACAAAGAGATTCGTTTTATATTTGTGGTAATCTACTCATTATCTCTATCAATGAGCTACTCGACAATCCTAGTTCCTGTTGTGACACTGGTTCCACCTTCGGCTCTGCTGCTAACTGCAACATCAGCCCAGCTGGATCACCAATGGAAGGTGCTGCCAGGTCGGGAAACCTTTCTTGCCCGATAGCTAAACTAGACATTGAAATATCCGAAAGCTCAGCTTGGTCTACGTAGTAAACAGAGAAACCTGAAGGAGGCCTCAGGTATGGCTGGAACTCGAGTAGTGATGAGTTGGCTGTGACCAGTCCCTCAGAACTACTGCGTGGCATTGGATAGTGCACATGTTCGTTGTGGGTCTGAGTTGCTAAACTGCCTTGGAGGGTCCCTGAACTGCCGTGGCTACTGATGCGTGCAGCTGGTACTTTATGAGTGTGCTTGCCTATGTAAGTGGTTAGTACGGACGTGAGGTCATTAGAAGCTCTCTCCACATGCTTAGTTACGGTACATCCATTAGCTGTGCATTTATAGTAACTCCTGAATCATTACATTAGGAAACAGATTGTGATGACATTCTTGGGGGCAAAGCTGCAACAGAGAGAGCAGAGAAGAGAAGAGAAGAGAAGAGAGAAGTTAAATACAAGAACCTTGGATTCGGGTTTCCTTTGACGATCTTTTGCCCATACTTGCGCCAGCGATATCCATCTTCGAGGATGTCAATGTCGCTTGTGGTCTTCACCACGACTTTTGGCTCACGGGTGCCTCGGGTTGATCCACTCATTTCGAGTTTCCTGATACATTAATAGCATCATAAATCTGTCAGAACGTATTGTCTTTATGAGTATATTAAGAGAAAATTTTAAAACCTCCTCTTTGGCTCGGATTCATCTGCTTGTCCGTCGTAACCCAAGGAAACACTCATGTGGGACGTACTATCTTCTTCATCTTTAAAGAAGGCATCGGTTGCTACACCACCATACCCGAACTGCGTCCCGCTTTGAACCTGCATTGATCCAGCAAAAACTTCTTGTTCAGTTCCATCTATTTGCATGTCATCGCCTGTACCTGATGGCCCAGTGCCTGAGCGTCGGTTAGCTGTAGGTTGAGGGTGGTTATGAGCTTTCACGTATATGATCTCTGTAATATGCCCTTCCCTGGACCGTTCAACTTTCTTCTTGACCTCACAGTTCGGGTGTGTGCACTTGTAATAGCTACGTGGATACTCATTTCCTTTAACCAGCTTCTGTCCGTATTTCCTCCAGTTGTATCCATCATCTTCAGCTGCACCACTAGGCATCGAGTTTCCTAAACCGCTGTCATATGCTTGGGAATCATCGGGTTCTGAACCGATGTTTGTAGGATGGAGGCTCAAGGCTAAGGATGTGGCAATATCGTCAGTAAACTCGTCTTTAGCTGTATCTAAAGGTAGTGATGAGAGGTTTCCCGTTGTCGGAGATATCTGCGCTTACAAGTGATAAGAGTTTTGAGACGTGGATATAAAGAAAGCAAACATCAAAGACGGTAATGAAATGTTACCAAAGGGTTTGAGAGGAAAACAGGAGACTCAAGCAGAGTTGCTGGGCTAACACCAGGAGAAGAGATGGTTAAACATGAAGATGGACAAATACTCTGAGTCTTTAAACTTGGTACTTTAAACCCGGTTCTGGCAGCAATCCTTTCACTGAGACCATTGCGTGAATACCACGGTTTCTCTTGAAAGCTTGCATGCAGAAAACCTTTATTCTTAGTGTCTTCTAAAGAGATATCATTATCAAGTTCTGCTTTGGATCTCTTCTTGTGGTTAGGACTAGGGTCTAACCATTCTTCCATCACAGCAAAGTTATCATCAAAACCAGGCATTGCTTACAAACCCAAGATTCTGCTTCAACTTTGGGTTTAACCTGAAATGTGATAATGGAACAAATGAAGTTACATAGACGTGTACATACACAACAACAGGACATACTCAAAATCATCAGAAATGTTATAAAATGAAGAGAGAACAGTAATTTCTTGTAATAGCTTCAAGTTTAAGGTGTAATTGTGATAAACACAACATGAGAACTCTAGAGAAAATAAACAATCATAGAGATGAAAGAACGGTGACCATTAAGCACCTGATTAATAAACGGATCAAATATTTTTTTTGCCGTTTAATCTAATGTAAGAGATCGAGACAAGGAGAGTGTTCGTCTTTGCATCTTCCTATCTCGGTCTCTCTCTCTCTCTCTAACAAGAGGCAAAGAAGAAACCTTCTGAAAATTTTTCTTTTGACCACACACAATGGAGATGTATATAGGAAAAAAAATTCAAGAAATAACATAGCTTAGTTAGATAAATTTCCTCCTTAACTTTCTCACAATCCAAACAAAAATGGTTCAAACTTTTTTTACAGTGTATTCCATTAAAAATTCACCAACTAATTTAACTATTTTTAGAAATACACACATTTATTGTTTAAAGAAAACAAAAGAAAAACACAAAACATGTAGTTCACTTAATTAAATGGCCAAAACTCTTCATAGTGCTTGTATGTTACACCACTTGCTTAACATACAAATTTAGAACATGGTTAACTCTAGTGACAAAAGAATACAATGTTGCCATGTAAAGTTATTTTCTAAGATATATAGTTGAAGACGTATATTAATGTTAATCGAAGGTGTAAAAAATCAGTATTGAGCTTCAGTTTTTTTTTTCTTTTTTGAAAATTCATTGAGCTTTAGTTTTCAAGGTAATTTTTGTACTTTGTTTACATGTTTTCTATAAATCTATAAAACATGCGTATATAAAAATATATCTAAATTATTAGTG
The DNA here is from genome assembly GCA_016432835.1 of Brassica nigra. Lineage (NCBI taxonomy): Eukaryota > Viridiplantae > Streptophyta > Magnoliopsida > Brassicales > Brassicaceae > Brassica > Brassica nigra. The sequence continues at coordinate 3,436,706 of CM028247.1, read as the reverse complement.
TTTTTTTTAAATATATCTAAATTATTAGTGTTTTCAAATCTATCTAAATGAGTGTGTTATTTAAAAAATGTATCTAAATATTTAGAGTTTTTTCATAGAATTTACCGGGTATTATATAACTCAAATTTGAACAAAAGAGAGGATTGTGCTTGTACTTCACATGCTGATTCCTATCTAGGTATTGATGCACTGTCTAGAATCAGTTGTAGACTATATAGAATATCTATCATATTAACAATACCAAAAATCCTTTATACACATCTTTCAAAAAAAAAAAACCTTTATACATGTGATCTAATACAAATATATTTTGCCAAATACCTATAAAAATTTACAATATGTTACAATGACTCAATGAGTATAGTCTATACTTTAAAACTCCAACTGAAAAAACTATATATATGTAATGCATGTTTTGCTAATTTTGATATGGTGGCTGGAAAAGTATGGAACCAAAAAAATCAAATTTGCGAACTAGTTTCAGTATAAAGTGATTTAAGTTACAAAGTAAAGAATATAATGTTTTTGCAAAAACATTCTGACCACTAAATATCACTATTTATCTTTTTTGAGAACCTTGTTATTTTTGCTGTTTTAACTTAGCTCAGTTGTTCACTTGTTCTACATATATAGACTCACTATTCGTTAGTTTGTTACCACCCTCTACATTTGTCAATAAATTTTTCATCTGATTTTCTTATATGTGAATAAATCGACGATATACACAAATAAATCGAAGATATACACATAGGCTAATAGTTATGCATAGTTGACAAAAAAAAAGTTATGCATAATCTTATAATATAATATATGTGTTCATGGTATCAAGAAATAGTTGGCCCTCAGACTAGCTCTGAAACAAATAAAGTATGTTGATGCTAATTAATCAATTGAAAATTACTGTATTCTTATTGGATAATGATACTCACAACATATTCGTAAATGTATTTAACGAATTATTTTAAGTACACATATCATGATCAAATTGATTAGAAAACATGCCATAAAATGATAGAAAGGTATACATTTCTGATAATGTAAAATAACAACTACAAAATTTTCTATTCAATATTTGCTCAAAATCATCTCTTTATCGTAATCATATACTAAATTGAAGAGTTTATAGAAAGAAACTTTTTTTTTTGGTCGGATTATAGAAAGAAACTTTATATATTCAAAGTCCACTCTTCAACGCCACAAATAAAATAGTATGATATTTTCTATGAATGGGTCCAATAAAAAGCAGACACATCCGGGTAGTGAGTGGTGGGTGCGTTGATTAGAAATAGACGGAGAATGGAGATAGTGTGTGCCAGAGAGTGGAACACACGCCCAACGAAGGTCGCGTGAGATGGAAGCGAATTTAGTACCAGTTTATCACCAAAAGCTGACGTGGCAGCTTCATGCGGTTCCCTTTTCATTTCACAGAGACTCAGACGCAAATAAAGAATCTGCGATAACCTCCAAATCGGAATCTGGGAGGAGACCTTGAGTTCGTCGTGTTCATCAGAAACCCTAGATCGGAAAAACATTTGTATGAACTGAGGGGGAGGGCATTTCTAGGGGTTCTTATTGATGAAGAAGAACAACTGAAGTGAAAATGAGACCATTAAGAGGAATCGGATTTGGTGTGTGAGAGAGAAAAGAGGTTAGATCTTCTTTGCACGAATCTGGAAACTCAAGATCCATCGTTTCGATTGATTTTTTTCTCATGAAATTTGTTTGCTTTTGACTGAAAGGATTGTTTCCAAGAAATAAAAAAAAAATCGAAACTTGAAGCTTTAGCTTCTCTGTGATATGAGACAAGTTTGAGTTGTGATTGATTCCTTGAATCAGAGCTGTTGTTGTTAGTTTTGTAAAGATGCATGGTAGACAAAGGAACTTTGGGAATGGGTACAACAACAGATCTGGTTTTGGGATGTCTGGTGGTTCTAGAATCTCCCCTGACCGTCCCATGAGACCACATGGCTTCTTTGGTTCTGACCACCACAACCAGCACCACCACCGTGGCTTTAACCGTGGATATGGACGAGGCAGGGGACGCTCTAAATCATTCCAGAACCAGCTGCCTCCTCCTCTCCCTCCTCCTCCAGCTGTTCAGCAGCGTAGTAGAAGCGGTGGTGGGGGTGGCAGCGGAGGAGGAGACGTTTTCATGGACGCAGGTCGTCTAGCAGCGGAGTACTTGGTCTCTCAGGGTGTGCTGCCACAGACTGTGCTATCTAGTAAATGGCAGCAGGGTTCTTCTAGGTTGCAAGAAGCTGCTCGGGGTGATGTTTTGGCTCCCGCCACGGATAAAAGAAGGTATGTGGATGGGTATAACTCAGCTGGTTCCAGGAACAGTTTGCAAGGAAGGAGGTCTAACCGTTATGACTCGGATTTTGGGAGGAGTGGGTCTTGGTCGGAGAGGAGTAAAGGTTATGAGGCCGAGACTGGTGATGACTCTGCTGTGTCAGGGCATAGAGAAGAGCAGCCGCTTGCTGAAGATATCGCTAGCTCGGTTCAGAGGTCAGCCTCTGGTGAATTTATGAGAAAACGCGAAGGAGCGGGTGATTCCGAGTCTGTGTTGGACAAGTACAGTCTACAAGATGAGGCACAGTCTAAGACAGGTTCCTCAAGTGCTGGGAAAGAAGTTTTACAGGATTGTGAGATCTCGAAAGTGTCGGAAGGTTCTTGTAGCTTGAGTGCTGGATCAGGGGAGATGATAGGTAGGACTGGTGGTGGAGAGAACGAGAGCCAGACTGCTATCGAAGATGCATCTATCCATCAACATGAGGAGGAAGATGCACCTATCCATCAGCAACATTGTGCTGATGCTGATGAATCGTTCACCAAGAGTGGTACTGATTTGGCAACGCTGTGTAAATTCGAGAAGGTGCCTACGAGGATGCGCTCCTCTCTGACTGCTAAAAACACCAAGCTGCATTTGAGTCAAAAGATCAAGGAAGCCTCTGATAATCCTGGACTCCTGGAAGAAGATCAAGCATGTGAGACTCGACGAGGCCAATCATCTGGAAAAGCTGATAGTATTGGGGATGAAACTTTCAACGACCTAGTTGAAGATTTGCCTCTTGAGAGCAGTAAATGTCATAGGTCTAACTCTTTCCCCAATAGCATTCTCAGGGAAAATAACGAGAAAGATTCAGAATTAGAATTGCCTAATAATATCCATAGATCATATTCGATGGGGAAAGGAGGCGAGAAGCGAGCTAATGAAGGCAGTGACATGGAGGAAGGAGCAAAAAGACAGAAGAATTGGGTGTCTCTGCCAGTTTCTGAATCTAGTGATCGCTTCAACGCATTCAAAGCAATCGAAGAGGAGGAAGAAGAAGAAGAAAAGACAATCTCATTCTACATGAAACTGATCGACGGTGCTGCTGGAAAAACTGAAAACCATGAAAGTCTGGCCAATAAAGGCAATGATAGTATAACACAAAGCGGGAAATCAGGTCCTGGGTATGCAGAGGAGCATCAGCTGTTCCCTGCTTCGTTTAAGATGTGTGACCTAAATCTAGGGGGAGCAGCGGATGGGAATGATGTCAAGAGGGAGTCTGGTCAAGCTGTTGGTTTTGATCTCTCGATCAGCAGTTCTAGCAAGTCTCTTGATTTCGGTACTAATAATACTAGGATGAGCAATGGCAAAGAGATAGAAGTGATTGATTTGGACAATGATGATTCCCCAGAAGTGATCAAATCCAGCAGCAACCCCGGGAGAAAGTACTGCTATGTCCCTGTCTACACCTATATATAAACACATGCTATATATATATATATATTGGCTAATGAGTTGTTGACTGAAACATGTAACAGGCAAGAAGCTGGTCCATATATGGGCATTGATGATGTTCCAGACTACAACGAAGGTCTGATGATGGTTGAGTATCTTGATTCATTTGGAAACACTCCTCCAATAAACCAGGGAATCAGTACTCCTGTGCCACAGAACAACGACGTTGCTCGTCAAGACCAACGAGAGGTACACTCACTCTACTTGTCAGGTGTTTTAGTCGCATAGAAAGTGTTTTTTTTGGGTGGTGCTAACTGAAAATGTGCGTCGCAGGGAGCTCTCGGAAATGAGCAAGCACCAAATAGTACAGACGACGATTCGATATTCATGTCGCTCGGAGAAATACCATTGAGTAAGGGCTCATCAGTTCTGATATTAGTCTTTCTCTTTTTTCTAATAGCTCTTATTAAAGAGGTTACTTCATTTATGGTGTGCTGCAGCATTCTTGCAAACTTGGGACCAACCTCCGGCTAGGGGCTACGAGAAGCCTTTCTGATTCGCTTTTTTTTTGTGTTACTAGTATTATTGTTATTATTATGATAATACATGTCTATGTACTGAGTGTGTGTAGCCGTTGCATTTGTCCTAATCCCTCTCAGATGTAAAAGATTAAGAACGACTTTAGTGTGTGTTTTATGGTTGTTGTGGCCTTGTAATTCTCTGTTTACATGATTAAGTTACTAGTAATATGTGATCCAAACATATGAGTTTTCTTTTCATGTTTTTTTTCTAAAAGTATTATTTGTGTTCACATTACCAGACATAATAGATGCATCACACTACACTACAAAGACATTAGTCTCTGATGATAGTAGAGCGAAAGTGGTTTTTGACTTCTACAGCTACAAGTGGCGAAAATGAAACATCTGTTGAAATGGTCGGTAAAGCTATAAATTTTGATTCATGTGCTTACTCTCCGGTTCCCAAGGGACGTGGTTTGAGAAAAATGGAGGCGGGACCTTGTGAAAGACACCACCTCTGCCAATATGTGTACTGATAAATAGTAAAGTTCTCAAGAGAGGAGAGAGGCTTGTCCGCTTCTTCTGCTGCTCATTCACATGGTAATAAACATACATACGCAGTTTCAGTCGCAACAACAAGAGACTCATTGCAAGAGACTCTTGAAAAAGGTAGCCACTCTGTGTGATATTGCTAAACCCACATGATATTACCATGAGTCTTCTGATATTGCTAAACCCACATGACCCTTTTGGTTAATTTTTTAGCAAACTCTGTTCATTTCTATTGGCTTTACACATTTTTGGTTATAGAATTTAAAGATAAGAGTCTCGCTTCTTGGTTTGTTCGGTTACAATGCTAATACTAAGCCAACACTAGAAAAGCCAAAATAGCGGTCGCGGCAGAGACCACCAGCGTGATGTGATGAGGAGCGTTTGAAGCGCGAGGTGGAGAAGGGCAAACGAGTCCCTCTTTCGTGTCTTGGCACTCGTTGGCGAAAAGACCAAGTGGATAGTTACCGTGAACGGTGATGTAGCTGAACATTATCTTGGCACAGTCAGTAGTCAAGTCGTTGATTTGATGCGCGTAAGGACATGCAAACTGTTTAAACGCCGCGCAACATTCTTTCGCTGGATACGTCGGACCTCTGCACTGTCTCGTCAGATCCGTGTAGTTCTTCCTCTCAAAGTCCACTTCACATTCTGTTTTTCCCAACACAAACCAAAATAGTACAATGTTCACCACGTTACGTAGGAGACCAAACCACATGACTTCAATACATAGGAGACCAAGACGCTTTTTACAATATACTTACGTTTCTTGGCATTCAGTAGGTTCCTTCCACTAACCGAGGTCTGAGATTCGAACACAGTATCTACAGAAAAGCAAATCCAACAGATTATCATCTCCATCATCTAACCAGAGAGCAAAAACAGATTTGAGGGAAGAAACAACACTAAAACATACAGGATAAGGAACTTGAAGATGAGAGAGTCAGCAACAATGCCATCAGAAGGAGAAACAATTGTACCTCCATGAAACTGTTGTTACAGAAGCTTTGGTAATTTAAAGAAGAATTACTCAAGGAAAGGAGTTATGGTGAAACCAAACCATGGATCAAAAAAAAAAGAAGAAGATAGAGAACAGAGGAGATATTAATGTCTTCAAAATGTGAACGGCTGTAATTGATTAGAAAACGCCAATATTGATTAAATTATTAAAATTAGACAAATAAAACTATAAAAAGGAAAACGTACCTAACTAGAAAAATATCTAATCATTTCAAAAATCCCCTCAATTTTGAAAACTTAAAGGGTTATTGACAAGTGAATTATAACTTTGAAAAGATTCAATTGTTATTGGTTCATGAATTTCAAAAATCTTAATATAATCTATTATTATTGGTTTATGAATTTTTAAAATCCATTAAAATTCTTTGTTATTCAGAAAATTTAGTTATTATTGATTCTCTAGTTCTACTAAATCTAATGTTATAGAGTTGAATTCAATTCGTTTTTAGTCATAATACATAACTTTACAAGTACCACATGCATCCATGAGATTTTCAAAAGCCATGTGATAGAAAAAAACTAGAAAACAAAATAATTATTCTTGCCAAATATCATTTACTTACCTTTTTGAATGTATAATTATATTTTTTGTTGTTTTATCATTAAATAGAAACTAAAATAACATATGAATTACTAAACAAACATAATGTGGTAAAAGTTAATAATATATCATTCCTCTTATCATACAAACATAATGTGGTAAAAGTTAATAAGGTATATTTATTTTTTTCAATCCCCATAATTTTTAAATCTATCAGCTTTTAAATCCACAATCTCTGCACAAATTCAGCTCCCCATAACCTCCCTTTTATGATGAATTTTAAACTGGTCTTGTATAAACTTATCTAAGATTATGTCTATACAACTAGAGTAAGACCATAACAAACATATTATTTATTTGAAGACGACTATTAATCTATAGATTTACAGAATAGGTAAAGCTCAAAATTGTAAATGTATAATCAGGCAGCGGCTTTTTGCGTCGAGCTTTATTAATTGTGCCCAGCTTGGAATATGAAAAATGTAACAAACAAATATAAAATGTGTGAATACAAATGTATGTTGATGTTAGATTCCATAGTGTATGTTTTTTTTCAACTTTGAGTAAAAACAAACTTTTAGCTCTATTGTTTATCTAAAATGATAATAAGAATGTTCACAATTTTAATTTGAATGTATCGATACATATTAGAAGGTTACAAGTATCATCAAAGACATATTTTAATATTTATAGAGATGGCAAAACGAAATAAAATATTATCAGATATTATTAAATATTTAAAGAGATTGTAAATATCAAAATGTGCCGAGGAGAGAGCATTAATTGATTCATTCATAATTTGTAGATAGTATCCGGATCAAGAAATATTCAAGTCTCTCCCCTTCAGTTTAATATATTTCTCAATTCAAATTTAATTTTTTTTAAATCTAATTCAGAAAATAAAGAAAAGACTGATAAACTCTTATTAAATCTACCTATTTATTAATTATACCATCCCCTTTAACCTAATTATATCATTCATTAACATAATTTATCCTACACTTCTCTCTTTCTTCTTATTTCAAGTTCTTCTTTTCTTTTTCTTTGTTTCTACTTCATTATGCTTTTCATTTTTTTTAAGTTTTCTTCTTCTCATTTTTTCAATTTTCCTTCAATCGGCTCTGTGCTCTTCTTCAGTTTCTTTCTTGTTTTTAAATTTTTTTTTGTTTTCGACCCTTCTTTAATCTTTGAATCTCTCTTCAATTTTCATTTTTCTCTCTTGTTTCTTTCTTTTCCTGTGTATAATCTGGGTAGTTACTCAAAATCTGAAAACTTCAGAAAACATGTTTTTACTCAGTTATACAATTGTTCTAATACAACTTGGTAAACTGTAGAACTTATAAAACTATGTTCTAGTTATATCTCGATAATGGTATAACTTGGTATAGAATTAGCACCACTTAACTTTACTAAGTTCTAATATTATTTAGATATTTTTGGTAAAACTTAATTCTAATTATGCCAAATTATACCACTGTCGATGTATAATTTAGTATAACTAGGATTATACAGTTATACATCAATGGTTGAAATTTAAAATTTGGAATTTTTAATGGAGTGAAAAATATAAGGGCAAAATTAAAATTCTATTATTTTTATTAAGAATATGAAAGTATGCAAATTAAATAGGAGTACTTGAAATTCAATTTCTTTCATTAAGAGCATTTGAGATTTTTTGACCACAGGATTCAGAGTTTTCGTTATTCATTTACACTAACACACATTTCTCAGTCTAGATATAGATGTAGTATATATGGTAAATGTAAAAATAATGCTACTTATTGGAAAAACACACTGGTCAATAGTAAAAAATTAGTGGTAAAACTAAACCATTGTGTTAAACTAATGCCATTTTGGCCAAACGATTAACCATATAATAGTCAAAGATTAGTGGTATAAGTAATACGAGTACCATTTCTTTGGTCAAAACTAATACCATTTCATTATTGTAAACTAAAATTTTCAGAAAGTCAAGGATGGAGAGTTAATGTTAAAATATTAAAGTGATGACAAAACGAATAAGCGTTTTTATAACGATCCGCAAGTACGTGGAGTCTTCAGCGTTCTTCACGGCATTACAAAACTCCATTCAATTCTTCTTCTCAAACATCTAAAGCTCCTGGTAAACAAAAACAATAAACAGATCTTTAGTTGTGACAAATAAGAAATTAATACAGGTTTTGTTCTCTCTTCTTTCTTTCTCTCTGTCTTTTTTTTCTTCTTTCGTCCTGATTCTTGTGAAACTTGTCTTTTATATGTTCTCTTGATTTATATTTTTTTCACGTTATTTACCGAGTCTCTTGATCTTTGTCTTGGTAATTTTGGAATCATCAAACGTTTCTTTTTATTGTGTCTGATAAAGAGATTTATTAAGCTGCCTTGTCTTACAAGAAACTAACTTTTGATCTCGAAGGACAGTAGACATGGGAGGTGCGATGACGAAATCTGATGCTCGAGAATGGGTTCCAGAGACAAAGTTAGAAGCCAAGATCAAAGAAGCCGTGCAACGCAGGGCATCGAAAGGCACCACAATGAAGTCTTTCAACAGTATTATCCTCAAGTTCCCAAAGATAGACGAGGGTCTAAGAAACTGCAAAGCCATTTTCCAAGAGTTCGGTGAGTATGCATACATACGCAGATTCTTTATAGTTGGTTTTCCCATGATTTGATGGTTGTTTACTTGTTTGAGCAGACGAGGATTCGAATGGGTCCATAGATCACTCGGAGCTAAAGAACTGTTTCAAGAAGCTAGAGATTTTGTTTGAAGAAGAAGAGATAAATGAGTTGTTCCAGGCTTGTGATATCAACGCGGATATGGAGATTGCATTTACTGAGTTCATTGTGCTTCTCTGCCTTGTCTACCTTCTCAAGGACGATTCATCCACTCTCCAAAAGGTAACTTAACCGCTCAGCTTATGTTATCAATATCCTCTCTGTTACCATTGAGAGTTCTCTCGACACACTGAACAGAAATGGAGACTGGGAATGTCGAAGCTGGAACCGACGTTTGAGACGCTAGTGGACACGTTCGTGTTCCTGGACGAGAACAAGGATGGACACGTTAGCCGCGAGGAGATGTTCATAGCCATTGATGAATCTGGAGAACGTTCCTCTGGGAGGATTGCAATGAAGAGATTTGGTCTCTAGTTCTCTAACTAATATCTCTCCTTTTCTTCCTTCGTTGAACCAAGAAAATCTTATCTTGATTCATTTGTTTGATACAGAGGAAATGGACTGGGACAAGAATGGAATGGTGAACTTTAAAGAGTTCTTGTTCGCATTTACGCAGTGGGTTGGGATAGATGAAGAAGACGATGACGATAACAATGACAAGGCTTGATGTTGTAGAGGGGGGGTTTCTAAGTCTATATGTATTTGTGTTTGCAAGAATGTAGTAGTAACAAACTTATATTAGTTTATGTTAATGCAAACAGAATAATTCATTACCAAACACACAAACCATTATGTTTTACCCAAAAACTTAAGAAGCAAAGCTTATTACTAGTAGTAGTCTCCACTGAACCAAAAGAGCAAAAGCAAAGCCAAAACTAACCTCGGACAGAGACAGATACACAGATACAGACTCCTGCAGTTCTGTCATCTGAACTCAGCAGACATAGATTCATATACGAACGGTGTTTTTTTAAAAAAAAAATTCCAGGGATAAGAGACAGTAACCGGTAGCGCTGGTAGGATGGGATGGAGTCAGAACCTCAAAAGCCTTCTTGTTTGGAGAAGGGAAGTGTGGTTACGGTGCAATATATATAATACCTTCTTGAAAAGGTGAGATGACTTGTTTTTATTTAGTCCCTTGTCTTGGCTCTCTTCATGCCTCCGAGGCTATTGTAAGGTGAGATGGAACCTGACATTGGAGACCCTTCTTCTCTAAGACTACCGTTGAGAAGCGCCAGTTCCCTGAGCTGTTGTTTCTTGTAGAAATCATGTGTCTCCTCCTAAAAAACATTACAAAAGTGTTGTTATATAGACTATGTGAATCTCTGGTAATAAGACCTTTGAAGAGCTATGAAGAGAACAAACCACTGGAGTAAGTAGATCGGCTAGAATTTCACGAGCTTGCATTAGACGTGCATCAACTATCTCGATGGGCAACTCTGCCTCCACTAAGATGTGGAGTTGTTCATTTAAGTGCTCATACCCTGGTTTCCCTCTCATCATTTCCTCCTGCAATAATGGTAAAGAATTGAAGATATAGATACACAGTTAAGATATTATTATTATCTGAACAGATGAAGAAAAGTGTAATCACCTTAACTGGATCTTTAATGCTGCCTCTCCCCCTTATCAGAACACGGCATTCAGAGCTCGCTTCAACTCGTTTGAGGGAGTTTCCTCTAGGTCCCAAGAGACGGCCAACAAAATTGTACTGCAGTTTATTAAAATGGAGTTTACACATTGGCTTAGATAGTTTTAGGATCTCATCTAGGAAATAAAAGTACATACGTTTGGATACTTGTCGACTGGAATATCCACCCTGATTGATCGTTTTACAATGAGACCGGACGAGCTACCAGGAGAGTTTAGCCAATTTGGTGCTGGAGATGATGAAAGAGATCTCTGCAAATGAAACAAACCAACAACATGTTAGAAGCCACGTTAACCACAAAGCTAAGTACATGATAGCTGCAGCATCAAAACCAAAAGAACATTAAAATAGATCATATCAAGTGTTACAGAAAAGGGGCAATGGTGTTGCATTGTTTTATAGCAACCTGTAATTGCTTATATTCACAGAAAAAAATCATATAACTAGATCATGTTATAAGGCTCCTGAAGGTAGTGAAGTAAATAGTTAGTGCTTTGACTTAAGATTACTACGTTGTTCGAGAGTTAGCCAAAGCTACCTGTAATGATGAAGTAGGACTAAGAGTAAGCTAAAGCAAGTTATGTTAGCAAGTCAACCAAAAGGTTATGCTACACTAGTATGAATTAGATGAAAAAGAAGTTATGTTAATGGTTAGTAGAGTCATACTTCTGATGGAAACTGTGAAGGCCATCCGTTCATGTCAGCTCTTGAATTCTGAAATATCCCTCCAGAAGACAGAGGGCTAGGAGGGTGGTCAAACCTACTCTGACTTAAGGCATTCTCCAACAGCGTGGTTACACGCAAAATTTCTGTTTCAAAAAATGTCAAATTTTCAAAGAGTAAGACGCACCAGTTAGAATTAGTCCACAAGTCCATCACCAATGATAGTTGTAATTGAGTTACACTCTCAACTAAGTTAGTGAAATATTAACTCTCACACTACAGTTAAAAGTAGAAAGAATGTAACAAACAGCAAACAAGGGATCATCTAACTATTACATGGTTGATTATGAGAAACGGATCACTATGAAACACTTTAGAATTCATAAAAAAAAAATTCAAGTAACATTCTTAGGAACTGATCTCTCTCTATAATAGCTCCACTGAGATGCTTATCAACAGTGAAAAAAACTTGTGGCACAGAAGCAGGAGACAAAAAAAAAATTGTAGAAGACATTATGAAGAAAGTAAAGAAAGCACAGCATGTATCACTTATAATATCAGAATGGCTGACCTTGGTTCATCAGACGGCAGACATGTGGGAGCACAGGCAAGAAGGGAGTAAGCTTGTGGCGCTCTGCAAGTAATTCAGAAAGATACCTGCCAAAAACAGTAATAATCCAGATCAGTATAACCTTGTGCACACAAGACACCAAGCAGATCCACTCATTTTCACTTAACAATCACGACTAATAAGCGAATACAAATGTCAAATCTTTCAGCAAATTAGAGTGAACCAAGTTAATCATCCATCAGTAAAGATTAGCATAGCTTTCCCAGTCAACAAACGCAAAAAAAACGATTTCAACCAATGATTCTATGGGATCCCATGGCACTGACAATCCATTTCCCCGTATGTAAACAGACAAATTGGGTTTTACAGATTCAGAAAGTTTGTTGTCAAGTTAAAAGTATATTACTTTACCAAACTCCAGTGATGAATTCAAGTAGATTGAGCTATAAAAGAGCTTAATTTTGCAGTGGTTGGTAGGATCTCAACTCGATATGATATCGAAAAGCAACATAGATCTTGGTGCAAGCAACAAGAATAAATACAAAAAAAATCAGATTTGTAATGAAAAGTTAAGAGCTCACTGCTCAGGATCCAAGAACAAAGATCAAGAAACAAGTCAACTGTAAGAAAGATTTTAAATTACTTCTCTTGCTCAACGAGGAAAGAAGGCTGTGATCTGAGACCACCAGAGAAGTTAGGGGACTGAGGAGCCGACGGAGGCACAGAAAGAGGCGGCGGATACGTCATAAATCTCCCTCCTCCTCCATCACCACCATCCATACCACCACGACCACCGAGTGAACTCATCATCATCATCAGGACGTCTTCTTATTCCCCCAGCTGCTTGTTACCTGCTTATAACAGATCCACCTAAGAGATATAGGCGGTGAGCTAGGAGGTTTGTGGCGGCTGGATCAGAAGAGGATGAGAGAGTAAGTGAATATGGCACACACAAAGTTTTTAGCCCTCAAAATCTGAATCTACTGCACGCACACGTCGGTGGATGTTGTTTGTTTGTTTGGGTCCTTGAAATGGTTTTATACTGTATATATATTTTCATTTCATTTGCTTCTTTTACCTTTTTGTCTCTTTTTCTTACCGCTCTTGTCCAAGAAGAATCTATTACTGTCTGGATGGATCCAGCTGGATACCTCTTAAATCATTGAGAGGCTACGGCTACCTACTTGTCCCGGGCCCCAAATCTTCAGGCTTCTCGAATCAATCAATCATGTATTATAAGAAACGTCAAAACACTGCATTTTTTTACATCTATGATTTGCAATCTCCATAACATCTTAAGTGGGTCCTCTTAACTCATTTCCCTCAATAAGAAGAGTGATAGAGAGAGATGCAACAACCAATAATGATTTAGTGTGCGAAGAAGAAAATATTCTCAAACTTTACTTACCGCATGAGACAAATCATCATCTGTCTTGTTTCACAAGTAATAAACACATTGTAGTTTTCAAACTTTAAAGGCCACCGAGATCTAGCTTTACCAGTTTTTTAAAGCGACACGCACGGTCCCACTCATTATGCCTAAGACACTCAGCTTTCGCTTTTTACACAACACAACAAATCTCTTTCTCTGCATCAATTTGATTAAACAGAACCAAACTTTGGCTATATACAAATGAACAAGAAAACTTCACCCTTGATGCTGTGATCCTAGCAATACAAACTTGGCCATATCCAGATACTTCACCTTTTACTTTCCTTGGATGCTGTGATCCTAGCTATTTAAACTTAGCCATATGCAGAACAATCTTAAATATTCTCTGACCCTATTCACCTGTCGAGCTCTCTCAAGAAACCTTAACAACACAAACAAGACGTTGAAGCTAACAAATAAAAATGGACTTCAATTTGAAAATGGGGAAAGATGAAGTGAAAACATCATATATATACGTATCCTCCATATTGATCCAGTGTTTTGGCATAATCAATACCACCAACATCTTATTCTCTCTATATATATAGTAGCACAAGCTCTAAAGCATCAACGTTACTAAAAGTCTAAAAGCACCAGAGAGAAAACCCAAAGCAAATGGACTATAGAAAGAAACCAAATCTGAATCTATATCTCCTCCTTCTATCGCACAACGTCCTCAAACCTCTTCACCAAGCTCTTACCTTGGAAAGCATCCGAAACAACTCGCAAATTAAAATGGGTTTCCCCATCAGCACTACTACATCTAACAGCCGCATGTCCTGCGTGCTGGTGAGAAACATCTTCAACTTCTAACTCAACGAGACAGGATTCAGCTCCTTCTCCAATCTCTCCCTTATCCTCACCCCTCTACTCCGTAAAGCAACAACCACCTTTGAGTTACTCTCAAAATCTTCAACCTCAATTACACTAGTCTTCGGCTCCGAATCCGTCTCGAGAACAATTGTTTCATCCGCATCCTTCTACTCTGTTGTCCCTCGTCTTGAATTTTGTATCGAGTGGTTTGAGGTTCTTGCCGTAGAAGAGAAGCTGCTCGTACTTGGCCTTTGGCTCTTGTACCGATTGGAATAGCTTGACGATGTTTTGGAGATTCGGAGGAAGCTCTTCGATTGGTTGGAGGGATACGGGGTTTGACGGAGATGGTGAAGATGATGATATCGGAGGGATGATTCCGGTTGGTACTTTCTGGAAGGTGTTCGGATAAATGAGGGGATTGGCCGGAATTTTAGGTTTTTCGATGGATGATGAACGGAAGAGAAGAAGGTGAGTTTGAAGGGGATTAGACGAAGCGATGAAACGCAGCAAGAAGAAGAAGACATCGCTCCTGCCATAGTCGATGTGAAGAAGCTTGGAGAGAGACGGAGATGAAGGAAGGAAGGAGTGTTCCAAATCAAACCGCAATTGCCGGTTGAGTAAGCAAGGGATATGAAAATTCCGGTTTTATAAAATTAAACCGGAATTTGTACCAATTAGTTCCGAATTTACTGGGCCCGCCCAACTAAATGTCGTAGCCCAGCAGTATTAAACAAACACAAATTGAGACTGTGATCAACTCGATCATAATGGGATATCTAAAAAAACATTTGAAAACAACAAACTAAACATTATATATATGCTTACCAGTAATCAACAGCATAGTGAAAAAAGAAAAGAGTGAAAGCATCAGTTGGTTTCGGACCTTTTAACATCTCTTTCAAAAACATATTGTCTTTTCGAGAAAGAAACTCTATACACCAGACAGAAGTAAAATTTTGTTCTATCTCCCGCGAAAAGCTCATCTCCCAAAAACTCTTAGAACAGATGAGGTAAGAGCAGAACCGAGGAACTTCATGCCTGATGATCCTCCAGGGAAGTAGGATATACAATAGTACACCAACGCAAGAACCTGTCCATTGCCACAAACAAACATATACAGCAAATAAGAGATGCAGTATAAACGTGTGGATTTTTGCAAGCATGACTTCTCAAACCGATACAAGCATCTTTCTCTATAATACAAATCGATGGGGGTGAAGAAGCAGGTAAGCAAACACCACACTTGTTCTAGAGTCTAATGCTTGTTGCTAAGCTGGGGAGAATCATGGGGTTCCATCTAAAGACCGATTTGGAAGATGAAATGTAGTGTACCTGCAACACGGAGAAGACCACGGAGAGAATGTAGCTGTGGAGAACCATGGAGACGTATATGGTACCAACCATGGTGGCAATGAAACCTATGGTTAAAGGAAGCCTCTGGAGAAAGTAGACAGCACGGAATTATAAAGAGAGCTAAGGAATTGACTCTTAGGCATGAGACACTATATATATATAATAACCGTAGCATACCTCCATGGATGACATGTGTGCGAGCTGATTTTGTGGGCCACGAAGCGCGAAAAATGATCCGATGATAAATCCACATCCGAGGGTGAAACAAATGGCAAATTTCTGAGGCATAAGCACCATGACTGGGAGAAACATTGTGAAGGCAATGAAGATGAAGAACACACCACTGGCGAGAAGCAAACCGAAATACATGAGGGCTTTCCCTGATGGCATACTGCTGGTTGCTGACGACAGGTTCCCCGGAATATCTCTAACTCCCTTTGAAACCCTGTTAGTCATTAAAATAAAGGTACAAGTCGCAAAATCAACAAAAGAAGAATCACTTTTATTGATAGCAAAAGACAAGAAGAAGCCACAGACATGTAAAAAAAAATCTGCACTAGAGATTTAGAGATAATATACTCATTGGAGGGATCAATATGGTGATGAACACACAACTGGATCCATGTACTCCGAATCACTAACTAAATCTGGATCCATGTAACTCACACTGCTGTTCATCAGACCAATTCACTATCTAAAAGTCCATTGGTGATGCAATTCTCAGATTCGCTAACACACACTTCTGACTACCAACCAAAACCTTCAAATCTTCTCAGATTCAGTCACGAAAGAGGTCAGAGATGGATGAGACTTACACACTGAAGGTGCCAGAAACAGTGTCGTTGGCAGATCTTACGGCGGATTCGATATCAAACCCAAAGCTCCCGCCGCCACCACCTTCCTCCACATCTCTAGCCGCTGCGTACGAGTTCCAATCGGCGAGCAGAGACGAACCCGATTTCTGCTGTTGCTCCTGCTGCTGCTGATCTGCGCTGCTACTTCCGCCTAACGAAAACCATCCCTGTGACATTTTCTCCACCTCTTTGCTCGATTCGGTTTCCAAAGTTTCTACGGAAGCAAATAGCGGAAGACCAGAACTCCGGCGATCGGAGATTTTCGTGAGCGTTAAGGAGATTCGGTAAGAGTAATTAGAGAACCCCGTCGATCAGTGTGGATTGTTTTTTTGCTAACGGTGTCGTTTCGTACGAGAGGAATGAGAAATGTCTCGAGAGCAATATAGTCTTGCGAGTTAAGTTACTTATTCTCGTCTACTTACATGTATGACATTTAAATCACCAAACTAAGTAAAGATTAGCAGAAAGAAAAAAAGTCAAACTTCATAGGTTTAATGTAATTTGTGTTATAGATTTACATTAGAAAATAACACAGAGACAGCCAAATACTTGATTAACATTGTCCCAAGAAGAAGATCATAATACTTTCAAGAGCTGGACTTCAAAGACCAGAGGCTCATTCGCGTGTGATAGTAGGCTACGTCGTGGTCCAAACTGCATCCAAAAAGACATATCGTTTACATTAAGTATTAAGTTCATTGTTCTTAGGGAGGAATAAGTGAAGAGTAAGATGTGGCACCTCCTCTGGGATTGGCTTCAGTGTCTCGTTTATGTACCCTAACGATGGAGGTATCAGTGCTCTACGCTTCCCTGAAAATAGTGTGATATATGTTAGGATCAGAAGATTCATCCAAAGACCAGAATCTTGTTAATCTTGTTTCATGATTTTACCTCCAGCTTTCATGCCCACCAATACTTCCTTCAAGCCCTCGATAACCTATTTTTGCCAAGCAATTTGTTAAAACAGGCCATGATCAGATTGATATGCTACATGTAATAGAAAAGTACGTCATTGCCGTCAAGAAAAAGTTTGACAGGAGCGCTTTCCCCACTGAATTGGTCCACCGTGCTGTATCAAGAATTGATAACCAGTTGAAAAAAAAAAAAAGGGATCAACTGTGAGAGAGTGAGGCATCTGAAATGTCGCACCTATGAACGAAATATCCATTGGCACGACGACATACGTAGTTAAGTTCGACCAGGTCCCCTTCATGAGCTTCTCGTCCTTCCCCTTCAATAATCTCTGCAAAATTAGAAACTTCCATCAGTAACACCATTCAGTTTGACTTACATTATGTAAGAGTCTCCATTACAAGTTTTTAGACGTTTCCAAGTACTTCATCAAATAACAGTACCTTGAATCCTGACGCCACTTGGGAGCTTCAACGTCCTGGACACTTCAATCACAAAACCAAAAGGAAAAAAAGACCTAGGATGAGGAACTAACTCCGGGGGAAACAATCGTATAAGAATATTTAACTTTCCATCTTACTAGCCTCTTCCTTAATCCTTTATAATATAGCTTCTCAGAGAAATGATTAAGCACATAGAACGAAAAAACCACAAAAAATAGCAATTAGTGGTAAAGATAAAGATAGTATGGTTTGAATATTCGCTTTTGGTTTGAACAGAATGAATAGCAGACCAGAAAGATGACATATAATCACAAAGCTCACAAGAGCACGATCTTTTTCGACAGATGTTTGGATGCATTTCCCCCAAAGAGAGTTAAAATAGATCAGAGAAGGACACCATTTTTACCTGACAACTTCAGGTTCCTTCATCTCAGGAACTGGCGCCGCTAAACCAGGAAGATTCACTAGAGTCAAGACCGAGCCCAGCCCAGCGAGCTGTATAAACATCCTTCTGGGACGATGATGAACCGCCGAAATAGGAGATAATCTACCACGGGAAACGCCATTCCTAGATTTTCCCACGCTGCTAATGAAAGTTCAATCTCCAGCTACATAAACCGAGGGGGAAAAACGACAGGAGAATGTTGAGAAACCAACCTTAGTATCATGGATGTTCCGACGAAAAATTGAGCAATCTCCAGAGCCATCGTGGTCTTCTTCCTTTCTAGATTCTGGATAAGAAGAAGAGGCGCCAGATTTGTCCGCGTCATTAAGAAGAAGCACATAGAGTGAGGGACTGATTATATACGGAGCGATACACCATAAAACTTGTGGGACATGAAGATTAAGACAACGATTTTGAAAGATAATAATCTAAAACACTGATATAAACATTGTTTCTCCTTCACTAAGCAGCTTCGCTTCCTTACAATTAAGAGAGAAACCTTAGCCAAACCAGGAATTGATTAAAATACAACTTTGTTTTCGTTTTTCTTTTCTTTTTCACAGGAAAAACAACAAAATCTTGGAAACTGGAGTTCACAGAGATTTAAAATAAAAAAAAACAAATAAACATGATACAGGACTTTGAAAATAAACACACTTGCCAAACTGTTTGATCTGCCAAACTGTTTGATCTGCTATGCTCTTCTCAGGTATCTTCCACCTGAGAATGAAACACAAAGCTCGGAAACGTAGTCGTGATATCCCTGCACGTATTACGAGAGAGAGATCGGTTTTAATTATACGTGAGTAAGAGAGAACTGGGTAAGCCTTGAGTTAGTTTTTTAGGAACTCACTTGAGATACTGAAGTGTCATGTTCTTCAGAAGCGAAGGATGCCTAAGAACAAGGATCCTCCACTCTTCCTTATCTATCCTCCCGTCATGTTTTGTGTCAGCTTCCTCAAATGTCTGCCACAGAAACTCAGATATCACTATTTACTTTATTTCTCAAGTGATTACATGAGGTGGAAACCAGTACACTGGAACCAGAAAAATAGTATAGAGTGGAAAATGTAAGGAATGAAAGCACACCTTGTCGATTATACTCTCTATGACTTCGTCTGAAAGGTTCATGCCTGACTCAGCAAGAGTAGCCACCACCATTTGCTTCACCTGAACAATGATGAGAAAGTTAGTGGCAATGTTAAGGGCACAAGAGATCTTTACAGCTTGAATGAGGAGACTGAATATATATGTACAGCTTTACCTCCTGCCTCTCGATGAAACCTTGCTGCTTAAGATCATATAGCTGAAACGAAACTGCAACATGATATTCCAGGTAACAATTAATGAACTTTTCAAGCAAGTGAACATCAGACAAATTGTTACACTGGTTTCTCGGATCAGAAGCGTACAATCAATCTTGTCTTCTATAGGAGCGTTTGGATGAAAGACGGAGAGAGCACGGGCAAACTCCTCAAACCCCAGTATTCCATTATGCTTTGTGTCAAACAAATCAAACACCTGTGATTGGGCATGTCAGCATATCTCTGTTTATAATCTTAGCAAATGGATTACCAACACTTACCCGGTCAGCAAACAAGCTTTCTTTTTTATTTGTCTTGAACAAGGCTAGTTGAAACTCTTCCTGATAAAATTACAACAGGGCACGAAAAATCAGGACTGTCCAAAAGAAGTAGCAATACGCGTGAGATGTATCACTGTGTGACAAAAAGAAGAGAGACATATAATTGCTACATACCTTGTTTATTAGCCCATCATCAATGACAGCACTGCTGATTTTCTTAAACAGCTCATAGAGAGCCTCTATTTCACTCACGCTAACTGCACCCCAAAACGACTCATTATCAAAACACAGAAGAAAGATTCGACCTCCTTTTTAACTAAAGGAATGCGTGCCTTTCGAATCATTATAACTGAACAAAAAGAGAGCATGGAAGGCTGAGAGCATACAAACTGTCTCTCTGGCAAGTAGTTCAGGATCTCCAGGGCCTCCAGACTGTTTGTATATCTCGATATCAAAACACCGAAACAGAGAGTTGCACACATGCTTGAAACCGTCTACGCACTGCGTCATGATATCTCTTGTAAATCAAAACTCTCCATGACTGTCACACAACCAAAAAAAAAATGTAAGAACTTCCGAATAACTTGAAAGAAACCAAAGACGGTATATGCATATGAACAAAGATACGTACCTTTTAACCATTTCCTAGTTCGTTAAGAAAGGCAACGCTTTACAGACCTCAAAAAATATCTGCCATGGAACAAAACAAGATTCATCATTTTCAGATGTGAAGTAAAAAAAAAACAAAGGCTATCCTTTTGCGTTAGATAAAAGTCCAAAAATCATTTTCCAAATTAACCAATGTACTATTATTCTCTTGTTAATAGACTTTGGAACAAAGCATGGTTTAGGCAAAGAACCCACACCTAAATCTAAGAAACAAAACAGCTCAAAACTCTATAATCCTGAGGAATCGAAACCTGAATCTATAAGTGTTTAAGCTAACGGAGAAGCTGACGCAAATGAGAGAAGAAAAAAAAAAGCGATCGAGCAATTTAGATTCCAAAATTTTCGGATTCAGATACAACTCAAAGAGAAGGGATGAATCTATCGTTATATATAGCTCAAAATCAGCACAAGGATATCTATCCGATAATCCAGAGAATACGGATTTGATTATTAGTTGCTTCATTCTCAATCTCAATTTTTTTTTATGTTATCCCGGAGAGAGACGCGATTACAAGTAATCGAGATCGACCGACCGCGAAATCGTACACAAGGGGAGAAGAGAAGAGGAAAAAGCCTTACGCCACGGCCGATTCTTTACGGCGGCTCCGGAGGTTGAAGCTGACGATTGTTGTTGCGGTGGAGGGAGGCACCAAAACGAACAAAAAGCTCAACTGGTTAAGTGAGAGAAAAGGCTGATACGATTTTTCTATAAGCAGAAAATTGCAAAAAAGCTATTAAAAAAAATATTTATTTTTATTTTTTAATTAAACGAAATAAACAGCTTATTATTTTACTTTCACTTTCACACGTCGTCTGTCAAGTGGAGCCAGCCGAGACAATTATGCGCCGTTGTTTCTATACGACGTCGTCTGAACTTATCTGACTTGATTTCATCCGGTTTGGTCTTTGGGTTTGAATTCGGTTTAAGAAAATCAATTTAGCATCCAAAAGGCATCTAAAAAAATAGAAATTCTGATAGATACCAAAATACAGCGTAATAGTATTAAGTTACTAACTGATTGATGTTTATATTCAGTCGCAAGAGAGGAACAGACTATATCAGTAAACATCAAATTGATCATGTTGATTGTTATGAGCTAAGATTACTGGTGAGCTCCTTTGTACCCAAAAGAGAAAAAGAAAACAGAAGCAGCCAAGTGTGTTGAAGTAGCTTATGCCACCATTTTCGAATATTATATCAGTTTTGTAGTAATAATCTGTTGTTTTATGAGTAATAAATTTTAGTTAGTAAATGTAAGCTTTGTGTGATGGTGGTTGGAGCAGATGCAAACAGCACAGCTACTCTATTAAGGAGTCATTAGCTAAAGTAGTCATTAGCTTTAGAAACAGACAAAAGGTGGTTAAGGTACTTTCCCTATGTCTTGAAACACTTTTGTTATGACTTTTACTAGTGAAGTAACATCTCTTGGAACTTCTTGTTGTGATCCATTTTCTTATCACTTACAACTTCTTAAGAAAGTTAATTATAAATCATTATTTTAACATTGTCTGAGTTCCATACTTCCTAAACTCACAATAATATTTCTGCCACCAAGCCATCACTCACCTTCAGGTCTCAGAAACTCCAGAGCAATCCGCTTTAGAACACCGGGCAGTCCTTAACCACAATCCCTTTCTCTGTGGGACAAAGCGCCAAAGGGCAGTGGTCTGTGTTCTCGCTCCCCCACCAATCAGGAAGACTTATGTTGTTGTTCTGTAGCGCAAAGTAGATCAACACTCCCATGATCGCTGTACCAGCATCAAGACCAGCAGAGAGGATGTAGTTATGCCTCGCCCACCACCCTTTGTACCTCCTGAAGATATAGTAGTTGAAAATAACCCCAACGGTGACCCACGACCAGTAATTCACAGCCTTAGCCTGTGGCATCCCACTAGCAGCTGAGAAGATCAAGGGGACATGAATCTGCTTTATCCACTTCTTCTCTGGGAACTTCCTTGCAAAGAACCAGACCGGGACAGGAGCAAGGAGGCCAATGAGGAAGAACCAGTTCATCCCGGAGTAAACACCTTTAGTAGTGAACATCCTTCCAGGACCAATGACTCCCCATATGATCGACGCGCTGTAGAACACTTGGTCCCCGGGGCAAGTCCACGGGCTGCCTCTAGGAAGCTTATCCTGGGCACAGATGTTGTCGACCGAAGACAGAAGCCACCACGTGGTCCCAAAACAGACAGTTGCGGATACCTTGGTGGCAACAAGCTGAACGAGGAACATAGATCTCGGAGGAATCTTCATGTAGTGACCGAGTTTGAAGTCTCCAACGAAAGACAAGGCTTGGGACATACTCACATAACCGTATGTCTTGAAAGCCACGTTAGCTAGTGGCTTCCCCGGGTACAAGTAACCGATGATCAGTTCCGTTATAACGTTAAGACCCATTTGCTGGTTTGTAGAGGCTTGGATAACTCCTATAGGTAACGTGAACGTGAAGGCAACCGCACAAGCGAGTAGAAGTCCCCACCATGGAAGCTGAAGCTGTTTGCCAAATCCCTCACACGCGAAAAGAGCTAGCACGAAGGAAAGAAAGAGAACCGAAACAAACCACCACTGAGGTACTTCTTTATAGTTCTTCTTCATCAGTCTTGTATGCACATCTCCAGCATTTGTCGACGACTTTTTCCACATCCCCCAGATAAACCTAAGCAAACAACAAGAGATTTGTGAAGAGTCAAGACTGATCTTATTTTGAGATTCATGTAAAGTACTTACTTTCCGTCAAAGAGTGCAACGTGAGAAACAGTAGCAGTAAGAGTTCCAAAGCTGAGTCCATAGAGGAGAGCAAACACAATGCTAAGGTAAAGTTTGCTGTAGCTTTCGTACGCGGCAAGATTGATATCAAACGTTTTCTGGTTGAGGATATGAGTGGTGTTGAAATGCTGACCGGTGTGATCAAATGGAATAGAGGTAAACAGAGGAAACTTCTTCGCATCATAAGCGTTGCTCCAGTAGATGATGGGTAGGACGATGTACAGGAAGATGAAGAATCCAGCGAAGAAGTTGGCTATAGCGAAGAAAGGTACGGCTAAAGGACTTCCTAAGAAGCCTGCAACCACTGACCAGTCGAGACCAAAGGAGCCGATGCCTAGACCGTTAAGCCCTGAACCGATCTGTTGAGCTGTGACAGAGCGGGTCCATATCCAGCAGAGGAAGGAGAGGGATGAGATGGAAAGGAAGAGGTAGCCAGGGATGATGTAGTAAGCGAAGCTCAAGAAGAAGACTATTAGGAAGAATCTAAGCCTTGTCTGTTTGCCGTCACACTTCTCCTCCTTCTCGTGTAATGCTCTAACCAAACACAGTTTCAGAAACAAAAAAACTAAACAAATGTTGGGTTTCAAGAAGAAAGTAGTGTTAGAGAACTGAAGAAGAAAAAGAAAACGAACCTAAAGAGAGAGACTTGAACAAGATTTGAAGGCCACCACATGTACGGTGAGTCCACTAGGATTTTCCTGAACATACCCGCCCACCCGTACCCCAACAGCTATATAAACAACATAAACAGACGTATATAATATGTTAATTATTATTATTATATCTAGACCCCAAAAAGTTTGTTAATTATTAAATTATTTTTAAGGTAATGCTTGTTGATCCATCGTAGATATTATTAAAAATCAACTTATATAAATCATATTAAATTCCGTTTTCGTGATAAATGTTTTTCATATATCAAAAACATATTAATTTTATCATATATTTGTGATTATCAAATTGTAATAACACTAAAACAACATTAAATAAACTCAATTACTTTTATTAAAATTTGCAATTTGTTATTAATGATTAATAAAAATTACTAAAAATGTAATAAAATATTTTATGAAATACTATTTTTCCGAAACATTTATTTTCAAGTGGGAGTATTAATTAATTATATGAATCATATTGTTACCTACCTGAGTGGTTTGGAGAAGCAACATGGCGGCGGTGGGATTAAGATTCCGGTGATAAAATGCTTTAACGATGGTTATGATGCTGGTCGCATAAGCTCCCCCGGCTCCGGTATTAGCGAATATAGTGATCAACACATGTTCTTTCATGTTGAACGGTCCAGGATTCAACGAACCGGACCAATTCGTACCGGGTAACCGGAACTTCCTCGTTGGTAGAGTTGTGGCCATGAGCTTCCCTAGTGGGAGAGTGACGATCTGAGCCACGACTGAGGATACCATGAGCGGGTTCGACCGGTAACCGAAGAAGATGTTCACGAACGCGAGTACCACGCACGAGGACATTCCTAGGAACCACGTACGGAATGTCAACACTGGCTGAGATGGATCGTCGGTTATCGGTACGGTTAACCGGACTTCTTCTATTGGACTGTCGTTTTCCTCCCCGCCTTCTTCATCTGCACGTAAACCGGCCAAGATCGGTTAACAGAAACCAACCAAAAGTGTTTAAGAAATTAAATTAGACTTAATTAATCTTTAGGATTTGAGTTAAAATCAGACTCATCAGTTCATTTTCTGCCATAACCGTAGTGGTAAGAATCAAACCACACCGAACCAAAATTAGCTGAAACAGAACCGGATTTTATTTACCGGCTATGACGATGTTGAACTCAAACTTCTGCTCCGGGGAATTGAGTTTAGGCCCTGTGACTTTAAGAGAGCTTGCCATTTTCAATCTTCTTCCACAATATTATATCAGAATTTGGGTGACCGGAGTGCTGGACAACTCCCTGGAAAATGAAAACAAAGAGAGAGAATATATGTATTATGTAAAGTGATGAAGGAGTATGTAGTTTCACTACTAGATGAAATTTTATATACACTTTTTTTTTTGGTCAAGAAATTTTATATACACTTAAACATGGATGATTGTCTTGATTCATTGAAACTAAGGCTGTTTCTGCAAACGAAATAAAAAGTTTAAAATTCGGTGGAGAAGTGAAATATCTACTTCGAGTAAAAAGTTGGCTGGGTTCTACAATAAGTATCTTAATCAGACAGACACATTAACCAAAAGAATTAACTGATACTATATATAGTAGTCAATAATTAACATATACCCCAGCTAGAGTCTATAGCCGTGTGGTTCTTGTTTTCACTCTGTAGCTTTGTGTTAAAAAAATAAAAATTCCCTTCTACACTGAAGATGAAGTTCTATATAACTATAAGAGAAAAGAAATAGATTTTTCACAAAATGCGTTTTTTATCATGTATTTTTTCATTCAATCTACGTAACTTGCAATATGAAACTTAGCATTCCAATGATACCATATAGTAACGGATGTTTACAACATAACAAAATAAATAAAAAACTGCATCTGGCAATTCATCCATTCACAATGTATAGATTCTCGCGTATTAGTTTTTCATAGTCACAATTATTGTATCATTGTGTTTTGTTTGATTGCCATAAATATCATTGTTTCCACAATTTATCAGTTTTACAATATGAAACGCTATGCTTCTGACGTTCCACTTTTACTTAATTTTCTGTTTCTACCCACTAGTTTAGATGTCTTTTTCAATCCGTTTCTCAACGTCGTCATACCCATTGTAATTAATAAGTAGCCTGTAAGATGTTAATTACTGATACAATTACTTTTTTCAACCTATAAATTGTCTTTTATTTTGTGTGTGTTCTTAAATTCATGTTTTTTTTTTTTGAGCAAGAGTTCATGTTTTCATTTTAGTGTTTTTGAAGGCAAACTGGTTTTCTCTGCATTAGAGACAACCTTGGTCTATATATCATACAAAGTTTCAACTTTGACCATGATGAGAGGAAGCTATTTCACACATGCATATCGATATGAAAATTACAAAATTGATCAAATGTATGAACGAAGAAGCAACATAGACTCAAAGAAGCATCTCATCATCCTCAACCTTTGGAGCAGCATGCGTCTTCTTTTTGGCTACTTGTCTACCTTTCGGCTTTGCAACTTCCACTACGTTACCACCTTAACGAATCAAGAAAAAGGTTTCCCAATGAATATCAATCAGATAAATGTTTTCAAACACAATGAAGTGTTATCACTAAGTCGAGTACAAGACAAACCTGTGTCCATTGCAGAACTTGAAGCCTCTGCTGTGTCCAATTCACTGGCCTTCTTTGGTGCCTGTTTTCTTGGAGCCGCTGTTCCAGTCTTTAAAGGTGGTAATCCAGCAGTTTTCTCAATAGTTCTTTTAAAATTCCTAATACCATGGATCCATAGGCACCATACTTTCACCATTAAGTAGACTCCGTACGTTTGCAGCAATATCTCTTGGGTTGTAGTTAGGTACGAAAGAACCACCCGGTTCCAATTCCTTCACAACCGTTCACAAGCACAGTTGGAATGATGGGCATGTACCAAACAAGGATTAAAACATCACGTTAAGTAGTCATTTTAAAAAAAAAAAAAAAGCAAATGCACCAGAGGGGAAAAGAATTACCAAATTGGCTCTATCTTCTGCCCATCTTCATCATTCAAGTAATTAAGGAGGACATCATCATCTTTGGGAAACAAGACTCTGGTTGCTGAAGAGAGCTTAGTGAAAATGTATCTCTCACTTGCTGCATCTTTCCCACCCTACCACAATCAACGTACGCACCAAGATGAGTATGAGCATAGATAAAGAAAAAGAGTTGCAATGTAAGCTATACTTACCATATTCCGTGTGCCAAATTGACCATTTGGTTGAAGCAAGTTTATGTTGTTGCTGCCAACATAATCTTGTGCCATACCAATGACCGTACTGGCAAGACTCTGCTCACCGTGATGATAAGCCGAGTGCTCTGATACATAACCAAAGGTTTAGAGAATTAACTCACCGTATTAAAGTCCACCCTCTTCAAGATTTCAACGATTTGCATTTTTCAGCACTTTATCGATTGGCCCTTTGGTTTTGTCTTTCCCTTTTCCAGCACTTTTCACTTCTGGCATTAGGTACAAACACAGATAAACATGGCGTCAGAAACATTAGTAGCTGCAATATTGATTAGTCTGCAAACAGAGTCGTCAAGGAATAAGGCTATCAATCCCTACACTCATACACACAGCTGTACTTTTACATAAGCGATCATCAGAGTGGAAGATAATATACAAACCTTGTTTCTCCTTTGATGCAGACTTTGAAGGGGCTGAGGCCTTGGTAACTTTCTCAGACTTCTTCCTCTTGGAAGCGACCTTTGGACTTGTATCACTATTCATCATCATCTGTTTTCTTTCGTTTTGCTGATGATCACTTCTGTGTAACTTTCTCAGGTGTACTGGATTTTGCAGCCTTGGTAATATGTGTGTCAAACATATACATACTTGGTGATCTCCAACAAGTCCCTCTCGTCATCAGGTCAAACCGATGTCGTGTCATCCACAGTTAGCACTAACTTCTGTCTTCTTAACAGGATTTTTTTTGTTGGTTATCACTCGATCTCCAAAGTACATTTTATTCAGATCAATCAAAATCAACACGGCCTGAGCGTAATTAACTGGAAGATCCCATTGTGTAAATGTAAATTAGACTATACAAATAACACAACAAACAAAACAAAACAAAACAACAACAGAGTAGAAATCGAATTGCTTAACTGGATCTAACCAAACATGGCCCATTTCTAACATGAGGCAATTGGAACCAGTTCGTTTATCTTTTTCAACAAACACAACAATTGGAATCAAATCGAATACATATTTGTTACATTTTAAATGTTAAACTATTAATTTTCTGGGTCAAGAATATCAAACTATTAATTTATCTATTTTTTTGACATCTATTAATTTATCTAATTATCTTCTGGGTGATAGTGGTTTTATTTGTCAACCATATCTATATTATGTCATGTTTTTTACAAACCACTAGACTGTTTTCCTATTTATTTATTTTTGACATCACCACTAGACTATATATATATATCAATCACAAACTATATTCTTTTATCATGTAAAAGTTTTTGCAATATGTTAAAAAGTCAGATTCTGATTGGATGCATATTATGGCAGTATAAAAAGTGGTTAAGACCTGCTTTTTCGGTTACATGGATAAATTATATATATGCGTTCGAAATGTTGGTTGGTTGGTTCTAGTAAAAAGTTTAAACGAAATAGCTAAAATAATTTACATAACTTCAAATGTGAAACGGTAAAGTCATGCATGAAAATTGTCAAAGTTCAAAAAGGTGAGGTCCTCACCGTCATCATAACTTAGATCGAACATTTGACCAAGAGAAAGGGTTGTTCCAGTATTTTAGTTTGGTGTACTTAATTTGCAATTATTTTAGTTCATAATATAGGCATATATTGAGGAATAGTGGTCTTATTACTCAAGTGCTGGATACCATTTTAAGGAGTGTTCAGAAACAAAGTGATGAACATTTGTAGTTTTCTATTTGATGACCCTAGACAGTTTTATAATATCAATAATATTCAACGGTTTGAGATTAATTTAAATTTCGACATATGAATAATGCATGGTCATGCAAGAACTGTTATGAGATAAACTCAATGGTTTTATTTTAAACTCGTAAACTGATATAACTATTTTCACTGCAACTGATAATACCTTCTTAGATGGAAAATTACTATAACAAATGTATTTCGACCAAAAAATGTGTTACTTTATATATGGTTCACTGGATACTAATATTATAATAAAATCTTTTTTTTTTGTACAAAGATCATTAATTTATACCACATGACTGCACCTCTAATTTATAATGCAATCTCTGGATACTCATAAACAACATTTGCCCCCAAAGAACATTTAGAATTGTACCTCCACCCACAACAAGCTGTAAACAGTCTATAGATCATATCTTCTCTGCCTGGTTGATAGATTTTTTTTTTTTGTTATTTAGTTTAGGCATCATTATATAATATACCCACATAAGTGAATAAGAAAACCCCACATAAGAATATCTTCCCTATTGGAAAATATCAAATGTCAATATGATAGAACATTAAAATATGAAACTGATGCAAAAAATAGTTCTTTAATTTCTTGTAGTTGTAAGGGCATATGATTCTTCTCTGCAATATAGTTAAAGATACCGACCAAGTACCTAATATATATTTTTTCAAAAAGAAAAAAGTGCCTAATATATTCACGAGTCTTTATACTCAAAAAAAAAACCTTATATGTCAACGTAGACATATTAAAAAAAAAAAAAAAAAACGTAGACATATTAAAAGGGTTTCATTAGATAAGTATGTAATTATATCATTCTAAAATGGTATATATTGTTATAATTTACGATATAACTTTAAATATGATTTTGACTCATATTAATGGTATTCAGCTAATTATTTATACAATACTATATTTTTTTGAGTAAATATTGCTTATATGAAAAATTCTCCCAACTGCTAATTTACAAATACTTCTCTAATTCTAAATAACTTATATCAAAGTATATATGCATAAAGTATAACCTTAGTTTTTTTGTTTTTTTTTGAAAAAGGGCATTATAACCTTAGTTTGTTTCTAAAGCAAGGAATAATGTACAGAGGCTTTGGTAAATTAAAATACGGATTATATGTTAACGTTGTTTTTACTAACTAATCATTAATAAGATTTTATGTATTCAAGAAATAGTTTTTTTTTTCTTGTTGATGTTACCATTAAAAAATGGTTTACTTCATGTGGCATTATTTTTATTTTTACTTAAAAATATTCTTTCGTAGATTTAATAATACTATACTCTTGAACTTTTCTAAGCGACACTGTAACTAAATTCAATCCCATAAAAAATGGAAAATTATTAGTTTGATTGTTTCTCATAAATAATTTATTAGCTGGCAAATAAATTATCGAGGATCAACAAATTTATGGGAAAATATAAAATTCAAAACTAAAGGAGCTATATCATCTTCCATCATCTGCCTCTCTTTTAACAACCCTAAAATAAGATTCTTACAGAGATGCAAATCCCAAATCTTCCCCCTCCTATTATTATATGTGACTATTGTTTTACCATCTTGGCCTGAGGAAAAAAGGAATCCTTCTTAATGAATTTTTAAGTAATCAAAATTAATAACTTAAAAAACAAGAAAGCATTACAGAAAAAAAAAAATTAAAAAAGGAAAAGTTTTTAACAAGCTTGAGAGAGATAGAGAGAGGGAGGCCATCTTGATAAGAGAAGAACCCTATAGAGAGAGAGAGAGACAGAAAGAGTGGGATGTCTTATAGAATGAACAAAACATCCTCTGTTTCTCTTGTCCTTGTCCCTTTCTCCAGATCTTAAAAAAAAGGTTCTCCACATTTTCCATCATCATCTGGGTCCTCTCCAAGATGGTGAATTTCCTTCTCCACTAGTTCAAATCTAGCGGCTTTTTTCATCTTCTTCTGTCTTTTGTCTGTTTGCTGTTCTTCATCTCATTGATCCTCTGTTTTCATTCCTCTGTATTTATGTTTGATGCTCTGTTTGATCCATTGTCAGATTTGAAAGATACTCAATTTCCGATTTGATCGGGATTGAGATTTGGATTCTGTTTTCAGACAAAAAAAAAAAGTAGATTTCCATGTTTCTCTGTCTCAACCGTAAATCTCAGAGCTTTGAGCTCTTTGAATCTTTTAAGACACGATCCAAGATTTGTTCTGTTGTTAGATGAAATGGGAAACTGATCTGTGTGTTTCTTAAGATCGGATTCATTGTGTTTGCTGTTGCAGGAGCAAAAGATGGAAACGGTGTCGGATCTGGGGAAGCTCTTCATCGGCGGGATTTCGTGGGACACGGACGAAGAACGGCTTAGAGAGTATTTTAGCAAGTACGGTGATTTGGTCGAGTCTGTGATCATGCGAGACCGTACCACGGGACGTGCACGTGGCTTTGGCTTCATCGTCTTTGCAGATCCTTCTGTTGCAGAGAGAGTCATCATGGAGAAACACATCATCGATGGCCGCACGGTTAGGCTCTAATAGCTCACATCTTTCTCTGATCATTGTTTGTCTTATAGATCTGCCTTGTGTCCTAAGTTTGATGAGATGGATTTGTTCTATATAGTTTAGATCTTTATGCAATGTTAGTGTTAGATCAATGAGAACCTTTCGTTTTGGTTTGTTGCAGGTGGAGGCGAAGAAAGCTGTGCCACGTGATGATCAGCAGGTGCTGAAACGACACGCGAGTCCAATGCACCTTATCTCACCTAGCCACGGTGGTAATAACGGTGGCAGCGGACGAACCAAGAAGATCTTCGTTGGAGGTTTACCATCGAGCATCACCGAGGCAGAGTTCAAGAACTACTTTGACCAATTCGGTACGATCGCAGATGTTGTGGTGATGTATGATCACAACACACAGAGGCCACGTGGCTTTGGATTCATCACTTTTGATTCAGAAGAGTCTGTTGACATGGTTCTTCACAAGACCTTCCACGAGTTAAACGGCAAAATGGTTGAGGTTAAAAGAGCAGTGCCAAAGGAGCCTCCTTCCTCCTCAGCAGCTCCTACTGGTTCTAACCGAAGCAGCCCGGTTATTGGGTATGGTGGTAATAACTATGGAGTAGTGGTACCACCTAATAGGTCATCTGGTGGTAATAGCTATTTCAATAGTTTTGCTCCTGGTTATAATAGTAACAACAACATAGGCCCTCCTGGTTCTAGGTTTAGTCCTATTGGTAGCGGTAGGAATGCTTTCTCAAATAACTTTGGTCTTGGTCTGAACCAAGAACTGAGTTTGAACTCAAGCTTTGATGGAAACGCTATTGGTTATAACCGGATCAATGGGAACCAATACTTCAACAGTGTTGGTGCTTCACCGAACCGTTACAACTCTCCAATAGGATTCAACAGAGGCGACTCTGCTTACAACCCTGGCAATAGAGACTTGTGGGGAAACAGAACTGATTCTTCTGGTCCAGGTTGGAACTTGGGTGTCTCTGTTGGTAACAACAACAGAGGAAACTGGGGACTTTCTTCTGATAGCAATGGCTATGGGAGAACCTTTGGGGCAAGTTCTGGACTTTCTGCGTTATCATTCTCTGGTAGTAACAACAACAACAACAACACAAACGGTTTTGATGGTGGGTCCATAGGGGAACTGTACAGAGGGAACTCGGTTTATGGGGACTCAACGTGGCAGCAGGCAATGCCTCATCAGTCTTCTAATGAGTTAGACGGCTTGTCTCGTTCTTATGGCTTTGGTTTTGACAATGTAGCCTCGGATCCATCTGGTAATGCCTCTGAAGGATACCCCGGAAGCTACAGTGTTGGAGGGAATAGACAAACGAATAGAGGTACACACACACACACTCTCATCAGCATTCATCTTAAAAGGCTTTAGTTGTGTTAATCTCACCTGATACATTTTGATTTAACATTTTTTCAGGTATTGAAGCATAGAAAAGGCAATGCAGAGTTGTTATTTGATATCATCAAAACTTCATTACAGTGAGTTTCTGTTTTTTTTTTAGCATCACAAAAAGAGTTTATGTCTGTTTTTAAATTCTTACATAAAAGAGAAGATCAGATTGGTAGCTGCAAAGATACAAAAGATGTGGGATGGATGATAAAAAGAGATTTGGTGTCTACTGCGTTCATCTTTCCATAGCAATAACTAGAGAGATCGTTGATTCTCGATCACTATTCTTTAGATTCTCCAAAGATTCTCCATGTTGTGTGCTCTTGTTTGTAACTCTAATTGTTAATGTTTCTTTTTTTTCTTTATTACAGATTTTCTTTTTTAAAAATCTTTGGTTTAAACTTGTTTGATTCGAATTGTTCATGAGAACTTATGATTTTTTCTATTAGTGTGAGAGTAAAACTTTGTGCAAAAGGGCCCCTCCAAAATGATTGATTAATAGTTTGTTGCGTTTGATATTTCCTTATGTTAATAAACAGAGAGATCTGTAAAAGGTTGGAAACGTTCATTTTACATGTATTTGATTCATGTGTTTACTTTGTTTTCTGAGGATTGAAATAAGGATTAAGACCTGCATGTCTCAGTTTGGACTAAACTACGAACAGAAGAATAACTTAGGGGCACATTTAGAAATTAAGTACGAGCTTGCTAAGGAGCAAGGTTGAGATACTACAAATGGATTCCAATGGCGAAAAGTGTTTCACTCGAGGCAACAAAAAAACGCCACCGGCTATAAATGCAGACAATAATAATAACCGGAAGTCATAGTTTTGTAAGGAGAAATATGCAATTTGTCACTAAGAGATCAATGGGGATGTAGCTCAGATGGTAGAGCGCTCGCTTAGCATGCGAGAGGTACGGGGATCGATACCCCGCATCTCCATTGTTTTTAATTTTCTCTTGCTCAGGGGTTTATATAGCCTTTCAGTTTTACTAATCTTGGCCGAGATAACAAAAGTTTACTCTAATTCCTTCGGCAGCCCCTTCTCTAGTGTCACATTTTTTTATTTTAAATAAAGACTAATGGGGTTCTAGGTCTGTAGGCATGCTACAGCTGAGTCAACATCTCCTGTACCCCTATCTCTCTAGGTCTGTAGCAGCTTCTTATGGCGATGAATTAACTCTACAATCTGCGTGACTTGGGATTGTGCAAGCTGTTTATTTTGTGCCCAGCTCGTTCACTTTCTCTGCGTTAATATATAGACAATGCGTAAGGAGAAACCAGACCGTGGATTTGAACTATATAGATTATAGAAGCATGATTAGGAGAGGTTGCCATGATCAAACATTCAATATGTTGATAGCTGCCTTATGTTAGAATGAGGATTTTAATGAAGCAGCTCAAGTGTTGAGAGAAATGGTCAAAAGATCAGATCCACTTGATTTGAAGGACTCTTCATCAGGTTTTCAAGCAAAGGGGGAAGACCAGATTGTGAAACAGTTGTTTCTGGAGAAGGAAGTAAAAAAGTTTCTACGAGAAACTTTTAGGAAACTAAAAAACATAAAGGTATTATTATCCCAAAAATAATAGAATATCATAGATGTTACAAGACACAAGACAAAGAGTATAAGAGTATATGTTACAACAACAAAATGATTATGAGGGAAAGTTACACTCCAAGAATTTCCTGCTCTTTTAGGACAGAACTAGAATATAAACATGAAAACATTATGGTTCCGGCTGTTATGATTTGACTGAGGCACACACTGGGAAATCTTACGAAGATGCGTGATCAAGGGGTTGATCACAGAAGTAGAAGAGAGGCAAGAACCATTGCAAAAACAGAAAGGAGAAGAGATAGACTCAACCGTGTTTGTCCACTAGGTGCTGGTGCATTGGTTGATGGTTTTGATGGGGTTCCAGGGGTTGAGGTTGGGGCTTTTGCTGTAACTGGAGGTAGTGGTGGCTCAGCAACATCAGCATCTGTGAACACCGGGTTTGGAGCTTCAGCTGGAGGTAAGGACGCATGACTCACAAGTTCTAAGAGTCCACCGGGCTGGACCGGACCCATGTAAGGCGGAGTTTCTTTGCTTCCCAAACATCTATTCCCTGCACAAGAGAGAAACAAAAGTTAGAGCACTATTGATTGTTATGTTGTGAGAGACACTTTGGTGTAAATATTAATCCACACTTACTTCTGTATCTTGCAGCTGTGAAAGGAAACTCGGTGATGGTTCCATTCACACCAGCTCCAGTAACATAAGAGTTTATCTCAACAGTTGCGTCAGAGAAGAAGTCATACGGTTGAGATACAAACTCGTTCTGGAACAGTTCAACGTATACCGGAAGCTGAGACTTCTGCAGCCTCTCCACAACATTGGTTTGCCCCGTGACGAACCCTTCGGCGTCAGGAAAGACCGATGATTTTACAACGACAACAGCGCTAGCGAATGTCTTTATGTCTTCTATAGCAGAGTCGAGAACGTCACGGATGGTTTCTTCGACTTTGTACACTGTCTCGTACTTGCTCTGCTTCTTGAAGTCGACTAGAACCGAGCTGTTGGTTGACTGAATCATAACCTTTGTGGTTGTGATGTTGGCGTAGCCAGTCTCTGTGAGTGTGTCGAGAACCGCTTTAACCACGTCTAGCCCTTGGTTCTCTCTCAGGTATGCTGCATTCTGAAAGACACAAGAAGATGTCATGATCCCAAAACCTTAAGACTAAAGGAGGTACAAGAGAGCTCACCTCTACACTGATCAAAACACCAGAAAGAGAGGTGGAGTTCTTTGCTAAGTTTAGGAACTCAGTAAGTGAAACAAGCTTCCCAGCGTTTCTCTCGTTTGGATTCCTAAACATATTGTATGTTCTGTATGGGTTTGAAATAGCAGCTGCACCAAAACAATTGGAGTATAGTTACCGTAAGTGGCAAGTTATCTAACCTTCAAAGTAGTCTGTAGTAGGGCTGGAATTATTATCCGAGATCCGGATCCGATCCGAGATCCGATCCGGATCCGCTCCGAAAATAGGATATCCGGGGCGCCCGGATCCGGATCCGGATAGTAAAATCTCGGATCCGTCGAATCCGATCCGATCCGATATCTAAAATTTTAGGTCGGATATCCGGATCCGGATCCGTTTTTAATATATATAAATTTAAATTTTGTTAATAATTATAGTTGATTTATTAATATTTATACATAAAATTATTCTTATAATATTACATTTTAATTTTAATAATATTATATACATAAATACATTTATAAATTTTGTAAAATATTTAATTTATATAATATTTATAGATTTTTTGTATTTTAAAAATATTTTTATTATTTTTAATTATTTTGACGGATCCGGATCCGAATCCGGATACTCGCGGATATCATGATATCTAGACGGGTATCCGGAACCCGGATATCCGGAAGGCACGGATCCGGATCCGGATATTAAAATCACGGATCCGTCGGATCCGGATCCGGATCCGGATACCCCGAATATCCCGGATATCCGGATCCGTCCCACCCCTAGTCTGTAGTTTGTATCTATATGAGAAGCTCTCAAACTAGTTACTATTAATAGTAGGAAGAAACTTACGAGTCAAGGTCTGGATCTCAGGCCAGGTGAGACTAAAAGTGTAGATTCCACCAACTGAGCTGATCTCAGGAACATTTGTTGAACGGTTTCTGAAAGGAGTTTGGGCGACCATTGTGGTGTTACCAAGATCGATGGAGCTTGAGCAAAAGGGTGTACCGTCACTGGACATTTGGACAGAGCAGTCTATAACATCAGCACCATCTTTGATTGCCTTGGCATATGCCAAGTCTGTACATCCTGGGTAGTCTCCACTCGCACCATTCTTGGATATAACAAGAAAATCCACTGAAAACACATGAACCATTTAGTACATGACAAATCACTTACATGTTTCTTTAGTCATTGCAAGAAACAAAGTTATTACTAATCATACCTTGTTTTGTAGCGTTTCTGCCCATGTGGGGGAAGCATTCTGAAGAAAAACAGGGAAAACAATGTTTTTATTTTTAAGTATTTTCCCATCAATATGTTAAAGGACAAAGAGAGTTCGCTTACCAACGGATGCAGAAGCAGTAATGGGAAAATCAGAGAGCACACCGTCGACAGAGAAGTTACCATTGTCAACAAAAGATAGATACTCAGAGACAGGATCATAACTATAGTCATGTGCAATATCAACATCATTAGCAAAACCTGACACAAACACTTCAAGTCCTGCTTTATGAGCATCTTGAACCAATGATGTTGACGGAAGCAAGTACTGCTTGTCATCGAGTGGCAATACGTAAGATTTTGGAACAAGAATCCCCGAAGCAAACGTCTTGACAAAAGTCAAGTTACTCAAGATAGAACCGTATGTTCTGTTTGTCGTCGGCTCGAATTCTTCTTTCTCAAGAAACCTGAAGACGAAGCTCGGTCCTTCGCGCCCGAAACGTCCGGCGATTTTCTTGAAGAAGTTGACTTCAGGGGAAGAGATGAAGTCGATGATGACAGTTTTGGAAGCTGTGGTTAGAAAAGTAGTCATGCTTAGGTTGTGCTGCGCGTAGAAGGCCTCGTGCTGAACGTTTAACCATAGGCCTTGTGGTTTCAACTGTGTGTTTAAATCTTGAACCGTCATGATCGAGTATCCGTTTCCATCGAATCTCTCGGACCGTGATAGTATACCTCTGATCACTACAACAGGTTGAGAACAAAACGTCACACATTTGTTCTTGGACAAAACTCTAAAGTAGCACTTTTTAAAGTTTTATCACAAAAGAGCATTCCGTGATTAAAAAAAATTCAAAATAGCACATATTTATCAAATATTAAATAAAATAAATTATTCAAACTCCCACACCTTAATCTCACCCTCACCCCCTAAATATGAAATATACATTTGTTTCTATCTTTAATTTCATACTATTTTGAACATTTTTCCCCTTGTTGTAAAAAAAACATTTTTCATTTATGTGCTAATTTTATCATAAAACATAATTATTGCTATTAAAGAGTATTTCTAATCACTCGCTAATGGAGTTAAAAAGACTTACAGTTAACTTTGCTGAGATCTTTCAAGGAGAAGTCAACGGTGAACCAGCCCTGAGTAGAGACTCCATTAACAAGGTAAGTGTTTGTACGATTTGGGTAAGCAGCTTCAACAGTAGAAGCATTGCTCATTGTTAAACCAGGGAAGCAGACACCAGCTCCATCTTTGGTTAGCTGAAGATCACACCACAGAACAACATCGGCTACACTTGTCAGCATTGCGAAGCTGTAAGCATCGATGCTCGAATCGGGGAACAATCCGGAAAACCCTCCGCGAGCAATCACGCGAGGAGAGAAACCTAACAAAGCACGCAAAGCAAAACGAAACATAAAATTGGTAGTCAAGAATCAAGAAGTTGACTTTTAATTAAAAGGGGGAGAGAGAGTGTGTGAGAGAACGCACCAGCGAGCGTCTGCCATTTACTTTTAGATCCTTGAGCATCGATTTGAGAAGCAAGAAGCTGAATCAGAACAACACCACAGAGTAAAAGAGACGAAGCTCGTAACCCTCCCATTGTCGGATTACCTCGACCGACCTGTCGTTCTTCCTCCCGCCGTTGACTTTCCGGCTTCTTCTTGTTCTTTTTCTCGGAGACCGAAGGAGATTTGTTAGAGAGAGAGAGAGAGAGTCTTCTTAGTTCTAGCTGTTTCGTTTGTTGGATTGTCATTTATACGATCGTTAATTCAAATTAAAATATTAAAATCAAAATAATTAATATTATCAGAAAAATGTCTGACAATTAATTTTGTTCTTACAAGTTAATTGAGAAGATTTTCACAATAAATAATTGCCAGTCTAACCTCAATTACGCGTAATCACGTAGTTTTGTTTGGACAGTTCAGGAGCCGAGAGTTTGGTCGGTCGGCTTCAGCTGACTACTGTAATTCAACACCCATTTCATATTAATAATTAAGAGGTGCGGGACTTGTAGACCTATACATTTCTTATGACTAAATCTATACTATTTTAATTATTTTTTAAAACATTTATTCGCTTCGTTTCATTCTAAGTGTCGTTCTAGACTTTAAAATTTATTTTATATGTTAATGCATATATTTTATAAATTTTCACTTTTATTTTTACTTATTAACGAATAAAATTAAATAAACAATTATTATTATGTTAATAATATATAAAATAAAAGAGAATGAATACAATTTAATTTTAAAAAGACATCTCTTAGCCATCTACTATTAGAAACTATTACCCCAAATTTTCATTTTGGATTTAACAGTTCGATCAGATATTAAATTATTTTCAAAAGAATAGCATTGATTTTGTTTACTGGAGTTCAATGCAAAACGAGTTCTAATCTTCCGTTGATAACCTTTAGCTCCATTTTTTTTAGCAAACCTTTAGCTCTATTTTTTTGAACAAACTTTTAGCTCCATTTAAAATAGAAAATTAGAAGAAAAAACAAACAAAAAACCATAATTCATTAACTAATCTAAATTACACTTTCTCTTCTCTTTTGTCTTCCGATTTCTTCATATCCTCTCTATACAAAACTAATTTCTAATTTTCTTTATTATTTCACAAATAAACCTTTTAAAATATTGAAAATTTTGTTATAAAGAAAACCAAGCTTTTTATGTTACTCTATGCTTATTTCTTGAATCTATCTTTTAATTTTACTAATACTTTAGACAAACAATGTTTTGAGTACAATGGTAATAAGCCTTTGTATATGCTTAAAACAATTATTTATTGTTTTGCTCTCATCCACCAGCCTGGAGATTAGGCATGACCATCATCAATGTGGCCACCACTTGGGCCCCTTCGCTTCATTGATATGATGAATTGTACCTCTGCATGCATTGGATTGGCATTTATGTTTAGTTTTGTACACACAAAGAGGCTATATATCAAAAGTTGGAAATTTACAAAATATAACAAAACATGCTTTTACGTGAAATGTAATAAAAATTGGACTTATATAGTTGATACAGATTGATATGTTTTACCAGTTTCATTGTAATTTTTGTCAAAAACAAAAATCGATAATATATCCTAACATATATACTAAAAAAAAAAAAGAATTTCGGCGAAAGAGGAAAAGTTTTGGTCGGCGGCTCGGCGCGAGCCAAATTGAAAAAGGTAGTTGATGAATAAATAACTGCTAAGGCGGGTCCCATAAACGTGGCAGCATGAATTAAATTATTTTTAATCGTACACGTGGCGAGTATCGGTTTGTAGTCACGCATGACATCAGGAAAGACGCGCGAACCTGTCCAGGTTATACGTGGGTCCGTTGTTTGCTGTAAGCACCCCAGAACAAACCACCACTTTATAAAATCTTGTAACAAATCCTTTTCTATTTTATTCTGTTGTCACATAATATAAAATTTCGACGGAAAGTCTTAAACTGGGACATTGATGTTGATGCTGTGTATTCAATTGGAATAAATGTTTTTATAGGATTAAATAAATTGTTTATGGTCAACTTCCAATACTTTAAGTGATTAATTAATTCAGGAGGGGATGTTGACCTTAATCTTGTAATTATACGTCTCGAGTAGGTGAGATATTTAATTTTTATTTAATCCATCTTCTGAGTAACAATGGCCTAGGACGGTCCACGACCAGCATAGCTGGCTGTTTTCATGATTATGAAAGTTTGTTGATTATGAAAATAAATCTCAACAAACGCATGTTCAATTCAAATAAGTTTTGAACTTAAATTGAACGACCTTTTTTGGTATTTTTTGAACATAAACAGTAATTCTGTAAACAATATCCCGATTGAATACACACAATGAGTTAACATTGTAGAGAGCTGTTAAGTGTTTATCAAACTTGACACATGTTTGAGCATGTAGCTTCAAATTCCATACACCATTCCTCAATTAACCATCAGTTTGTTTTAGCTTGAGAACCAAAAGTGATAAGCCTCAGTTAAAGGCTGTTCATGTCCTCGAAGCCCATTGGTGGCGTACGTCTAGCCTTTCGGCCTATTCAAGATTGTCAATGAAAAGTAAATATGATTTGAGATCAAACATGTACATGCCCATTGTAATCTCGCAGCACCCATGAAACATTTCTCAACCTCCTTTTCTTTGAAGATCGAGAAGATGGAAAGAGACATGCATAGAAAAGAGGACTTGAAAACCTTTTCAATGGCATAACGTTTGTTCCTTTCTAACAATGAAGAAACATATCAGCATGATCTTGGAAAAAAACATTCCAAATTACAATAGAGAATCAAAACAAGAACAATATGAACTGCCGCATCACTCAATCTTGCCTCGAATGGTCTCCTTGTTCCTTCTTTTGTGTCAACTCATTAAGCTTCTTCTCCAACCAATCAAACCTGAAGTCCATTTTCTACCATACATACCACCAGTGAATGAACCAAAACAAGGCCTCGACATTTCAGTAGAAGGCAAGATAAGATAAACACAGTTACAATACACAACCTCTGAGATACCAAACATTGATAAAAAGAAAAAAACAGAGTCATGTCTTAAAGTCTTGAACTTTGAGTAGTATACTAGTCCTTTTCAATCCTTCTAAGGTAACATTAGCAACATCAACGATCTTAGACTTCAAGAAAAGCCTAGCAACATCCCTAACATCATCTCCACCACATTCATCAACCGCCACCACGCAAAACCCACCACCCCTCACCGTCCTCTCCATCTCCTCCACCACTCTCCACGGAAACAGAGCATCACCAAGATGCGCAGTAAACGCGAAATCGAAAACCCCGTCGAAAAAAGGAAGGTTATGAGGATCAGCTCTCCTCACAAGAGGAAGCGAATCCACCAGCTCCACGGCCGTTACATCTGATAACCCGATCCGGTTCATCGCCATCGGAGCGTGTCCGGCGCCGGCGGAGAGGCAGAGAGCTCTGGTGTGGTTGCGAAGCAACCCGAGGTCGCGGAATCGGAGGAAGTAAGAGGAGAAGGAGGAGAGACGCGACGTCCAGGCTTTGGAGGACCAGAGGCGAGCGTTTTTCTTGGGTAAAGGAAGATGCTTTCGCGGGGAGGAGTCGCAGGTGGATCTCGGGAAATGCGTGTGGGGCTTCGAGGGAGCTTCTGGCGAGATGCACGTTTTCGGCGTCTGGAGAATCATCATCACCATGATCAGCGTTCCGATGATTATGAACACCGTCGAGACTCTGTTCAGCATCTTCTCCACGTTTCTCTCCATAACTGTCGCCGATAACTGATGTGTGGCGCGTGAGAAGAAATCGCGATCTGAAATTTGATAACATAGAAATCTAAAATCCAAGGTGAGACCGAAGCAGAGGAAATGAGAAAAAAGGCCGTGAAAATGGTTGGCCCATATAACACTATGGGCCCAGTACGCGAATGTTATCTTTACAACATTCAGGTCGAATGTACAATTTATAAAAAGAAGTGGGGCGGTTTCGAATATAATAATAACAATACATTAGGAAGGAGAGAGAAGACATTCACATACCCCTGCGGAGAGGAGAGAGAAGCTCTCCAGGTCCAGGGGAAGGAAGACGAAGCTCGGAGAGTTATTGATTTCGTTCGAAATCATCTCAGATTAAAGATCGGTTCAGGAGTTTTTTCGAAGAGGAAATGTCAGACCTAGACCGGCAGATAGAGCAGCTGAAGCGGTGCGAGCCGTTGAGCGAATCGGAGGTGAAGTCTCTCTGCCTCAAAGCCATGGAGATCCTCGTCGAAGAGAGTAACGTTCAGAGAGTCGATGCTCCCGTCACTGTAAGTTCTTGCTTACCCCCTATTTCTCGATCTGGAATTCGATAATTATAGTTATCTGTAAAGAACTGGAAGTAGATTAGGAGCTCATAGATCAAGAATTGCTAAAGAGGTTAAAGCGTGAGGCATCGTAGTTTTGATTGTTCAGCAGATCTTAGTCGCTGATATCTTGGATTGGATACAGTGAAGTTGCAGCGTGTGTTAAATGATAGTAGATACCATTTTGTGTTGTTATGGTTTTCAAGAATTGCTAATCGTTGGAGATTCGTTTGTTGTTTCTACTGGAATAGCTATGTGGTGATATCCATGGGCAGTTCTATGACATGATGGAGCTTTTCAAAGTTGGAGGTGATTGCCCCAAGACCAACTACTTGTTTCTTGGCGATTTTGTTGATCGTGGATACTACTCTGTTGAGACGTTTCTGCTTCTACTCGCTCTCAAGGTAACACTCTGGAAGGTGTTTTACTTTGTTCTAGGTCATGTTTCTTTGAATCAAGTTAAATGGGTTGCTTTGATATCCTCTCAGGTTAGATATCCAGACCGTATAACTCTCATCAGAGGAAACCACGAGAGCAGGCAAATCACACAGGTGGGTGAATGCAGTCTCATTGAAAATGTTGTTTTCTTCTGTATATATTGAGACACTACTTACACAGTCTACTTTTAGTAGGTTTATGGATTTTATGATGAGTGTTT
Source organism: Brassica nigra (assembly GCA_016432835.1). Lineage (NCBI taxonomy): Eukaryota > Viridiplantae > Streptophyta > Magnoliopsida > Brassicales > Brassicaceae > Brassica > Brassica nigra. The sequence continues at coordinate 3,393,597 of CM028247.1, read as the reverse complement.
GCGTAAATACGGCTCTGTAAATGTATGGAGATACTGCACCGACATTTTTGACTACATGAGGTACTTGCTCACCGCACGCATCCACCTTTCTTTGTTTTTTGGAATCTCTGACGCTAAAATGATGTGACTCTTTTTTTTATGTACAAAAGTCTTTCAGCTGTTGTTGAGAATAAGATATTCTGTGTTCATGGCGGTCTCTCTCCAACTATTAATACTCTTGATCAGGTTGATTGAAAAATCTCTCTCCCCCTCTCTTTCTGTTGATATTGTCAGAAGTTTCAATTAAGATTGAGTTAACTGTCGGGACGTTTATGGCAGATCAGAACAATTGACCGGAAGCAAGAAGTGCCACATGATGGTGCAATGTGTGACCTCCTGTGGTCTGATCCTGAAGATATTGTTGAGGGATGGGGACTGAGTCCTCGTGGAGCTGGATTCCTTTTTGGCGGCGGTGTTGTCATGAATTTTAACCACACAAACAGCATAGACTACATAGGACGAGCCCATCAACTTGTTATGGAGGGTTACAAATGGATGTTCGATAGCCAGATTGTGACAGTGTGGTCAGCTCCAAATTACTGTTATAGGTAAAATAGGACCGTCTGTTTCAGTCTATGTGTATCTTCGTTCCTTTTAGTTTGATCTTTGCCTTTAACTCCTATTTCAATGATGCACCAGATGCGGTAATATCGCTTCGATTCTAGAGCTGGACGAGAATCTAAACAAAGAGTTCCGTGTGTTCCAGGCAGCTCAGCAGGTATGAACACTTTTGATAATGTTTTCTACTTGTGGTTCTTTATAACCCTATGATCACTAACACACTCTAAATGCAGGACTCGAGAGGGCCTCCCGCCAGAAAACCTGCCCCTGACTACTTTCTATAATGTGACAACCCTACTCCCAGAGTAAAACCGAGGAAGCGAACCACAACTCGTTCAAGAGTTGTTTTTATTTGAGGCATAGCGGAAGAAGTTTGTACAATACAGTTGCTTTAGGCGAGATCTACTTAGGCCATCGAACTGGGGTTGTTTGAAAACAAGATATCGTTGAAAAATATTTCTCTTTGTAGTGGTTGTAGTTAAAAAGAGTGTATCTTGTCATTATTGAAGTTTGTATTTCCTTAGAATATAAAGACCTCAAAACAATTTTGAAGCTCACAGTTACTTCAATAGAAACTCCACAGGAACCGTGAGGGGCCTTAGGGCAACTTGGCAGAACGGATGGTTTGTTGGCTCATGCTTGGATTATGCCGTTTGGTAGGAACTTGCCAAGAAGATGAAGATAAGAATTGGCCTAGAAGTATTCATCCTTTTTGAAGCACTTTTTTTTTGAAATACTGCGTAGAAGTATTCATCCAAAGATTTTTATTTCATCAACAAATAATACAGACTCACTCTCTGGCATAGTCTCTTTTGAGTATGATGCAGACTGTTATATAAATGAATAAGAGACAAAAGATTTAACAGTGAAGAAGAGGCAAAGGTATTGTTTGTTCCACACGGCTATAAAAATTACAAAAGGGAAAAGCCGATATGTTTGAAGAGGGATACACAGAAAGTGCAAGCAGACAACCAAATCCGTGCATTGGGTTGCCTAGGGTGAGTAGAGATGGTTTCTACTCAACCTCGCTAAGGATAGGGACAATGAGAGGCTTCATCTGCGCAATGTACACGATTGCCCACCTGCCCCAAAACAAAAACAACCATGCAATGATATAAGATAATGAAACAAAGAACCATAGGATCATCACAACAGAGAGGAAATAGTAAGACATTGGTCAGAAACCAATAATGTTCAATGCTGTGGAAGCTTCTCTAACATGAGTGCTAACTTCAGATAAGTTTCACTTAAAAATGACTCATCTCCTACTAGAACTGTTGAAATATGACATTGTTCTATCCATAAGAAAACTGGAAGTAGTAAAGCCTAGGACTAGGAGGATCTCTCTCTATCTTTATCTCTCTTGATGGTTAATGTTGATGGAGAGGTGAGGAAAGAATCAAACAAGAGAGAGTGGGATAAAGGGGGAGAAACAAATAACTGGCCGGATACAAAACAAAAGAGTGAATGAAACATAATAATAAAAACTTACATCAACCAACAGCAAACGATGGCTGTAATGACCAAAGTAAAATGTAGCCTGTTTCCACAAATCAAAGACAAAAGACTTTGATAAATTTACTCCAACCAAGAAGATTGGTTATCATAAAAAAGTATGGAGAGAATTCAACAAAAGTCAATGATTAGATTTCGTCTACCAATCATGGATCCTAGAGGAGCAAAAGAGAGATGAATAATGATTCGAGCAAATCAATCGATTAGGAGAACCAAACTAAACCACATTAACATTGACGGATCAAAACACATTACCCACGGCTAATGATATTACTTAAGAGATTGAGACGAAATCAAAAACATACAGATTGGTGGAGGGGCCTTGGTTGAAGCAGATTCTTGTGAAAATCGAAGAAATGATGCCGACGACAGCGAATATCAAGGATGTCACAAGGAACGCCATGTCTGATCCTGAATGATCTCATCAAAGCCACGATAATTACACGTTTCAGAATCAATGCGATGAGATTGAAAAATAAAATAAAAGAGAGAGAGAGGTCTCACAGATCGGAATGAAGATCCTGTGGACGACGATGATGATGATGATGATGATGGATTGGAGAGGATCGTATTTCGCTTCGTGTGATGATGATCTCTGTGCGTGTCGAATCCGTGTGTATATCAAGCAAGTCCCAGATTTCGTGAGGGGTAAATGTGTCTTTTGCCAGCCTTAAAAAATAATTCAATTCGCTTTGGTCAACGTTTTCGTGTGTGTGTGTGTGTTTTTTTAGTTTTAGTTACTTTTTCCCGACCAAAAACTTTCAAAAAGTTACAACCAACCACAGTTTTGCATTTGGCCGTCATAGCGTACGTCATCTCAAGTTTGCTGCTTCTCTCTCTTTCATTGTCACGTCTATGTTGTTGCCTGTTGGGTTAAGATTCCAGTTTAATTAAAAAAACAATAATATTTTGACGTTCTATGTTTTATTACGCCGGATGATCCATAAGTTTATGTTATGACCTTTGTTCAACGCTGCCAAAAGAAGCTACAATGGCTTGTTATAAATTCTAGCCTATGTCCTCTCTCAACAAAAAGCTTTCTAACATGCATCATTGCTTCATCTTGTATCTGAACAAGAACAAATACTAACGAATATTGGTTAGTAAAATGCAAGCGCAGAACATTAAGGGATGTTATAAAAGATTTAAGATTAATTTGAACATATACATTTCTTTTTTGAACATATACATCGTTACATTATTAATTTTTATATATATATATATATATATCCAACTAAATAAAATTTTACAAGAAGTTACAAAAGATTTGAAAGTAACTCAGCATGAGATGTGACAATAACAACAACAATCCCCACTCTATTTTGCTTGTCAACTTAATACAAAGAAAACATATGTCGACCAATCATTATATTTACAACCACATTAATACTTTATTTCACTACTTTCATTCAATAAGCTAACTAAACAGTTAAAACGGAGGGCTTGTGTCGCAATTATACCATCCGAATATGTCCCATAATTCTCCAAGATTCAAATTGCCTTGCAAAGTTTTCCCAGATTTGCTAAATATCAACTCAAGATTCACCGGCTACACCTGCGAAACATATATAAGGTAACCACTGCATCGTGATTGATGACCCATATTTTTTACACAATATGGTCTGGTCACCCAACCTGCCTCATAATATTTTTACAGCAAACATCAGAAATATTTAATTTTGTCCTATTATATTATAATCAATGCATCGTGACTGATTGTGTGATAGACTACAAAGAGAACAGTTTTGACCATTGAAAAGTTTGAACACAGCCACCTCTGAAAATATGAACACGCATGTAAATAAATTGTTTTGACACATAATGGAAGTAGACCACTCTGGATATGTTACCAACGAAAACCTACTATTTAACATTTAGACAGAGTTGTCATGTTAAGTAGACCTACAGAATTGGAAGGATGTTTATAAGAAAACAAAAAAATACAGATGTGCAATCGATAACAATACAATGGCCGGATGTGACAAGACATGTTACATATATAGGTGTAAGAAGTGTATTGGTTTACTCGGTACACTGCAATATCAAAGCTGACCAGAAAACAAAAGTCAATACTCTAATTAGTAGCTAGAATAAATTTAGCTATCGCGTTTACAGCAGAGATAAATATCTAAAAGTGATGTCACAAGTCCGTGCATGTCCCGTGTTTGAATATTGATAAGGTTGGCATGCGGCCACAATGTTTCCATCTTCCTTGTACTATATAAAGAGGCCTATCCTTTGTTTACAAACCTTAACACATTGGATCCTTTTCCGTGAGCGATAAGTTACATTCAGTTCGACTCCACTAAAATGGATCATTCCGAAAATATTCCCTCTTACGATCAGAAACCTCCTCGTTTGACAAGAGATCAAGAGCATGTGATCATGGTTTCTGCTCTACGACAAGTGATATCCAACGTCCGAGGTAACACTTCATCATCGAACTCGGTTGCATTCGAAGCTCTTCATCAACCCTTGGAAGCAGATCCTTGTCCTCTCTGCAGTACTACCGGTTGTTACGGCTGCGCATTCCCAGTGCATGAAGAGATAGAGAAGGAGAAGAAGCACAAAGGTGTAAGGAAAAAGCCATCAGGTAGATATATTTTTTTTTTCTATTAGTATGTTCCAACATAACCAAATTGTTGGTGGTCTAGTGGTAAATGAGGTTGGTTCTATAGTGTCTCGGATTCAAACCATCGTTGATTGAATATTATTCTTTAAATTAGAATTTTCAGAGATTGACTTCAGACATATGAAAGATTATGGTTTATGGTCCAAAACTTGCATGGTAATTTAAAAAAAAAAGTTCAAACAAGTTTGAGTTTTTGTTTTTACTAGCTAATTTATGTATTTCCATGCATAAGCCATTAGGTAAATTATGTATTAAGTTCCAACTCGTTACCTTGAGTATGTTGTAGCAATTCATGTACTTTCATAAACCATCAGGTAAATGGACTGCGGAGATATGGGAACCGAGTTTGCAAAGAAGGAGATGGCTTGGAACGTTTCCAACAGCTGAAATGGCAGCGGAGGCTTACGATGATGCAGAGGCTAAGCTTGTCAAAAGAAAGGCAGCAAGAAGAAGTGGCACAATGAACGCAGAGAAACCAACCATACACCGAAACGACGACGACGGTGAAAGGTGATTCAGAAATTTTTTGGTCGTGTCTCACTCGAAGTAAACATGCAGTGAAACTATAATATACAAAAACCGTCACACATATCCTTTATTTAATTGATCATCAGATTTTTTTACATGTGTTAAGTATTGTATATAACTACATTGTGATTGTGTTTTTTTTTTTTCCTATTTTTTCATATTTGTCGTCTTGTTTTGAAGTGTTCCATGAAAGTAAGTTGTATTGTTTGAAATCATTATTTGTAATGAGATACAACAATTTGATATGACCAAGTTCAAAATGATGCACCAAACGACAGAAGATAAAATATACTCTCTTTTTTTAGTTGTGATTTTTTAGGTATACATTCTACTGTTTGTGGCTATATGCATAGTAATAGGTCACAATAAAAGCGATAGATAAATAAGAACACAAGGAAGTTTTTTTTTTTGCCAAAAGCCTTAGGTAGTTTTGACTACCTTTGTTTTTGTTTTTTCATTGCTTAAATAGAAGAAAGTACAAGGAAACAAACGATTGTGGATTCACCCACTAGCTAACAACAAAAGGAAAAAGAAAAATTGAATATTGGTCCACGAAATAAGGAAGTACAGCATCCATTATTTCAGAGAACATAGCTAACTCAAATAAAGAAAAAACTCTGTCAAGGTTTTAGTCAATGAACCTCTTGAAGCGCTCCGTAATGCTTGCTCAAATTTTTTTTTGTTGTCCACTTCTTTAAACTCATCAACAAGCCCATTGATCTTCTCCTTCACCATTTCCAATCTCATCATATAGTATACTATATAATAACCATGGAGGGAGCTTGCAGAAAACATTAGTTTGAGAAATTAGAAGACTTCACACAATATTTTCAGTAACAACTTCACAACCAAATTAAAGCAATAGTGTAAAAAGAGTATTGGTTTTACTGGGTAACCAGAAAACAAAAGTCAATAGTCTAATATTAGTAAATGGTTCGAATAAATCTAATAGTTGCGTTTCTTCTAGAAATCGCGTTTTATTACATAAATATAAAACGATGATGTCATAAGTTACGTGTCTAAACATTGGTAGCATAGGACCACAAAGATCCCACCTTCCTTGTAGTATATAAAGGCCTATTATTCCGTCAGTTTGTGTTCAAATTTTCTCCCGAACAAATATTATTTATTTTCAAATTCAACTCCAAGAACATGAATTAAAGAAATATTCCCTCTTGCGATCAGAAGCCTCCTCGTTTGACAAGAGATCAAGAGCATGTGATCATGGTTTCAGCTCGGAGACAAGTGATACCCAACGTGAGAGGATATATAACTTGAATGTAATATTCCCTAATGGCTTCATTTGACAAAAACCCTTCTTCATCCATAACTAACAAGTATAACAATCCTCACTCTACTTTGCTTGCGAAAATGCGAACCTAATACAAAAACCATACTTATAGACTAAAAATTATATTTACAACCAAATTAATACTTAACTTCAATACTTTCATTTAATAAGCTAACTAAACAGTTAAAAAAGGAGGGCTTGTGTCGCTAGTTTACCATCCAAAAATGTCCCATGCATGCATCACGTTGTCATTTTGTCATGTCCCATAATTCTACGTACATGACTTATTTGTCTGGCAAGGTTTTCGCATATTTTTAAAATATCAACTCAAGACTCAGCGGCTTAAACCTTCGAAACATATATAAGGTGGTCATAGACAATTGGGCTGAATTGGGCAGATAATGTATTGGTCATAGACTCTTTGTATAACAGGCACATATTTGTATATACGAAGCTAACTCCCTTACTTGATGAATAAGAAAGATGTTTACATATTGCTGAGATTTCTTGACATGGTATCAAAGCCAAAACCTAAACACTAGAAGGTTTTACACTTTGATTCTAAGATCTCTTGTCCGCTGCAAGGTCTCCTGCGTTGACATTCCCTTTGAAACTATGGTTGGTACATGATCTGCTCTCACTGCTACGTTGATGCAAGCCCGTACAGAAACTCGAAGAATGACTTTGCCATAAGATCATACTTCAGGCGATAATCCAGGAAAGCTTATCTCCAAACCATCCTTGCGTGAAACTTCTTGACATAGACAAGTTCATCGCGATTGATGACCCATTTTTTCAATATACTGGTCACCCAACCTGCCTCGTCATAATTTCACACCATACAAATATTTAATTCTGTCCCATTATTAATCAGTGCATCGTGACTGATGTTTAGTGTAATAGACTACAAAGAAAAGAATTATCCTTGACCACCGAAAAGTTTGAACGCAGTCAGCATTTAAATACAAACAATCATAATGGAAGTAACCACTGATACGTTACAAACAAATCACTTTTAAACATTAAGACAAAGATGTACATGTTTAAGTGGACCCTAGAGAATTGAGAGGACGTTATTAGAAAACAAAAAAAGTACAGTTCTGCCGCTAGGAATCGAATGGCGGGATATGTGACAAGACGTGTTACATAGTAAAAAATGTACTGGTTTACTCGGTACACAATCATCCCTTACACATTATTTGTGAAATGGTTTGTTTATATATCATCATCATATTAATTTCAACTAGAAAAATAATATAAATTTAAAAATATGACACAACATCAACTTAATTGTGACATATAAAATTATCTTTATAAAAATTTCTATTTTTTGGTTTTTCTTTTTGAGATAAGGAAATGACTATTAACTCATACATCACAATAATGAAATTTTCGATATAAAAATTTAGTTCCACAAGATTATTAAAATATATTAATAACTAATAACTCATATATCACTATTAAATTAATATATATCAAGTTAAATATAATTACAAATATAATTTTTACATCAATTCTTATATTATATTTTGTATAAATGTATATATTTTACCAAAATTAGTTGTAGTGTACCGTGTACATCAACAAATACAAAACTAAAACAACACTAATTAAATATTTTTTTGATAGTCAAATGATTGAAATTTAATTTAAATTTACCAGTCAATTAGGTTAATTAACAAAAAAAATTCAATTTAACGTATTTTAACTAAAATGAACAAAAATTCAAAACTTGTTATAAATTATATATTTATATATATAGAGAGAGATATTAAAACTAGCTATAAGAGATGTATTTAAAATAAATAATCATCAAATATAATATAATATAATATAATAAATAAAATTATTTTTATAAAATGTAACTTTAACTCTATCGAAATTTAAATAAAATCAGACTAAAATAGCTAAAATAAATCAAAAGAAATAAGATTACAAAAATTAATTTGTGCTATTTTCACACTGCTGAAATTAAAATATAAAATAATAAGTTTAAATGTAATTAAAAACAATAAAAGAATAATATCAAAACAATACTAAAAGTTGGATATAAGCTCCATTGAGCCTATCCACGTCAGCATAAATAATCGTCCAATCAAAACATTTCGTTTTGCCACGTCACATACTGGTTTGTGTATTGTGGGCTTTAATTTTTTAAAATCCGTTTTGTTTGATATATGTTGCCCATTAAGCTCAATCATAAAAAAAAAAATCCTAAAAAGCAGAAACGATGAAAGATGAACTCCAGACCCTTTAGTGTTGTTCTTCGTCGTTTCCATTTCTCTAACTAATCGACACACTACTCCATCTCTGTGCAATCAAACCTCTCGAAAATTCACATCTACTTGGGAGTACTTAATCGCCGGTGGCCAAATATGCAGCTTTAATATAACCAAAGCAAGGATTGCCAGATCCACTTCTCCGGAAAATTCGAGCACCGAAACACCGGCGAAATCCCACATCGTCTTGGAAAGCTTCAAGTCTCGGCCTTTATGCATCCTCTGTCTGTTAACTTTGGTAACGTATAGATTCCCTCTACAACCTTATATATATATATATCATCTGTTTTTGATTACTTTTTTCAAACTCACACCTTCATTTGGTCAAGCCATGTGTTGTTTGCAGGAATCTAGGATCGTGGCTCTATCAGTTCGCATGATCCATCAAGACCCAAATTGTTCACAGTCATTGATACATCCTATTGTTTTCCGTAAAGGTTTGTTTAATTCAATTATCATAATCATGTTTTCGGAACATATGGTTCTGAGTTTTTTCTTATTTTGTTTTGTTTTGTGGTTTCTTCCGTTAAGTCTCAGCTTTTTGTATAATTATGTGTTTGCAGGCGTTTCCAGGTCACAGGAACGCTGTTTCTTGCCTATGTTTCAGACACGGGATTTCAGAAGTCTATTCTGGTTCTTTTGATCGGAGTGTCAAGGCGTGGAATGTACAAGGTTGAGCTTTTGTGCAAGACAGTTTCGGACACCAGGATGAGATCCTAGCCATTGATGCGCTGAGGAAGGAGCGTGCACTTACTCTTGGAAGAGATAGAACCATGCTATTACACAAGGTAATAGACTGTTTTTATCATATGGTTTCTGTTGTTCTGTATATGTAAGTTTTTGTTATATGATGTTTTAGATGTCTGAGACATGTCGTACGATTTACCGTGCACCTGCATCGTCTCTTGAGAGCTGCTGTTTCATCAGTGATACCGAGTACCTGTCTGGTTCGGACAAGAATGCACTGTTGAAAAAGAAACCAGTGTTACTCCTTAAGAATGCACATTCCGTTGTAGCTGGTGGAATCACCACTAATGGTAATTGAATCTTAACATCATTTAGTTGCAGAGATCATGATGCTCTGAAAAGTCTTAATGCTTTCTTCTTTTCCTAAACCAGAAAATGGTGATCATGATTGTGTGGAGTATAGCAACTCTTCCACAACGAGTTCTTGGGTGAGTTCAGCTGCTGTGTGAAGAGGTAGTGACTTTGCCGCATCTGGATCTGGTAATGGTTTTGTGCATTTGATGGTTGTTGAAGCAAGTGCCCTTTGGATCTTTATTCAAGCTTCCACTGGTAAAGTTTATTTCCTTAATGTTTTCTAATATTATGTTGATGCATCTGTTGTTTCTGAGAGTGGTTAAGAGAAAAGCATTTCACTTCACCAAGTAGTAATCTCACAGTGCTTCTTTTATCATGTTAGAAGACTGGATTTGTGAACTCTATGGCATTTGCAAAATCTGGTAAATTTTTGATTGCTGGTGTTGGACAGGTATGCCATCATTCTCTCTTATCTTCCTTTTTTCTTTGTTCTCTGCTGTGTTTTTTTTAATGCTAATTTCAGAATTGTTATGGGTTTTGTGATATCAATATGTTGCAAGAGACGAGATTTGGAAGATGGGGATGCATAAAATCTGCGCAGAATGGTGTGGTAGTACATCCCTTAAGGCTGTCATAAGGATTTAATGAAGAGTTGGTACTTATATTTTTCTGAATCTCAAGTTATGTAATGGCTTCTACTACAAGAAATTTTGCTCCCTTTTTGTTTGTTTTATTGTACCCTATTTTTTTATAATACAAGAGTGAGAAGAACTTTAACTTTTTTTGAGGTCCTGATGAATCAAAGATGTGAAGAACTACATATAATTTATATAAAGGATAACTATTAGTAACTACTATCACATTTACTTAAGATGTTTGCTCATCTGAACTTTAACTGTTCTTGATTTAAAGTTAAGAGACTCCTGAAACAACTGTTGCCATGACTAAGAAATTTACTCACCTATAAAAAGAAGCCATTAACTTTAGTGGATAAGTTTGGGTATAATGAACACACCAAAAAAGAATGTGATTTCACAAAGAAGTCGTCACCACACTTTGAATAAATGGAAACCGTAAAGTTGCCGACCTCACATTAACAACATACACATACTTTTAAATTTTATTATTGAATCAGTAACGTAACAAACAATAGCAAAGACTTTAAGTTTTCAGGAATTACGTAACGGTTGCTACCTTATGTCTTCGCCTCTTAACTTTTCTCTTGACTCTTAAGGAACTCTCAGCCACACTTGAGAACATACTCATCTGCACACACCCTAACAAGGTGAAGCAGAGCTTGCTATTAGACGTACCTACACCCAAATGCCACGGTGAAGAAGGCTCCTCGGGCCAACACGCTTGAAAGCATCAAACTCAAGTAAAAAAAATCACTATATAAAACTAAAATAGATCATCAACAATCACCAGAAAAAAATGTAACACACATAACAATAAAACAGACATGGCATTACTATAGAATAAAATACACTAAATCATCGTACCAACTTTGCATAAAGAAAAACACATGAAGGCCAAATCAATAAGAAAAATAATTAACAACAGTATAAAAATATTAGTTATTCTTACTTTAGATTTTCTTCAATGTCAAATTGAAATACAAATCAAATACAAAAAATAGAAATCACTACATTTTACATAATTTTTTAATTTTGTGTTCTTCTAACAAAAAAAAAAACAATGTTAGTGGACTTTTTTTTGTTACTTATGTTAATGATCTTTTCAACTTAAATAAAAAAATTAATAAAATATAAATTTTGATCTTAGAATAAAAACCTATTATTATTATTATTTCAATATAAATTAAATTTCCAAATGTTTTATGAAATTATATTATATTTTAATATAAAATAGTTTCATGTAAACCCACCCGTAGGGTTTCGATCATAAGATAGTGAATATTTTCTACCAAAATTTTGCAGATAGAAATTACAAAACTACAGATTAAAATATTACAATAATTATTATGTAAGTTATTTATACCAAAAATAAAATGAGGGTTCTGTTAAAAAAACTAGAAATTTATATTTTGTAATTTTCTTTTGTTAATTATTAGTATTACTTATGAAACTCTTACTTGCATTAACTACAATGATTTTTTCAATCGTTATTTTTTCTATTTAATTTAGAATTCTATTTCTTCTGTTTTTAATTATAAGTTTAACAATTCAATTTATTATATATATAAACAATATGATCGGAAATTTTATTTAAAAGACTAGCCGCGCGTAGCGCGGCCAAAAGATCTAGTATTTATAATTTTTCTTTCTGCTAGTATCCTTACATATAAAACAAACCAGAAAACAAAAGTCAAGACTCTAATTAGAAAGTCGGTCGAATAAATTTAGTAATCACGTTTCTTCAAGAAATCGCGTTTACTGCAGAAATAAATATCTAATTAAATAAATGTGCTTGAACATTGATAAGATTGGCATAGGGGCCACGAAGATTCCGCCTTCCTTGCAGTATATAAAGGCCTATCCTCGTCAGTTTATTTTCAAACCTTTGCACATTGGATCCTTCTCTGTGAGCAATAAGTTATTTTTCAGTTCGACTCCACGAAAATGGATCACAAACCGTCTCGTTTGACAAGAGATCAAGAGCATGTGATGATGGTGACTGCTCTACGACAAGTGATATCTAACGGCCGAGGTGACACTCCATCATCGAACTCGGTTGCATCTGAAGCTCTTCATCAACCTTTGGACGCTGGTCCTTGTCCTCTCTGCAGTATCACCGGTTGCTACGGTTGCGCATTCCCAGTGCATGAGGAGATAGAGAAGGAGAAGAAGCACAAAGGTGTGAGGAAAAAGCCATCAGGTAAATTATATATATTCCTATTATAAGTAGTATGTTCCAACATAACCAAATTGTCGGTGGTCTAGTGGTTGTGAAATGGGGTCGGTTCTCTTTTGTCCGAATATAAACCATTTTTGATACGAAATGCTATTCTTTAAATTAGAATTTCCAAAATAATTTGACTTCAGACGTATGAGAAATTATGGTCAATGGTCCAGAATTTGCATGGTAATTTTTTTAAAAAATGTTCCAACAGGTTTGAGTTTTTGTTTTTAATTAATTACTAGCTAATTTATGTATGTCCATGCATAAGCCATCAGATCCCCTATGTTCCAACTCGTTACCTTATGTTGTAGCAGTTCATGTACTTTTAAACTATCAGGTAAATGGTGTGCGGAGATATGGGATCCGAGTTTGCAAAGCAGGAGATGGCTTGGAACGTTTCCAACAGCTGAAATGGCAGCGGAGGCTTACGATGATGAGGCGGCAAAGCTTGTCAAAAGAAAGGCAGCAAGAAAGGGTGGCACAATGAACGGCGAGGAACCAACTATACACCGAGAAGACGACGGTGGAAGATGATCGATTGAGAAAACTTTTTTGGTCGTGTTTTCAATCGAAGTTAGCATGCATGCATACACAAAACCGTCACACCTATTTGATTGTGACTACATTGTGATTGTTTCTTTTTAGTTTTTAATTTGTGATCGTTTCTTTTTGGTTTTCGCTAAATTGATTTTTTTTCTTTCTTTTTTCATATTGTTCATCGTGTTTTTAAGTGTTGCATGAAATTAAATTTGGTTGTATTGTTTGAAATTATTATTGGTAATAAATAACATGGGGGGAGTGGAGATTACAAATTAAACACGTTAGTTTGAAATCAGAAGACTTCACACACATATTCACACTTATGTATTGTTTGACTGTGAACTCGTACACATATTCACACATATCAAACCCCCAAGTTTCACACATCAAACATGGAATTCAGTGACCGGCTCATGGTTGCTAGCAACTCAGAGTGACTTCTTCGGATGTTCTACAGCCGTAGAGACTTAATCTAAAGCTTGAGATCATGGATAAGCGCCTTAATAGGCTTTTTTCACTGTTCACCAGGACAATACTGTTGAGAAGATCCAAGACCAGGTGAGCGTCATCATCACTCACTCACTCACTCAAGGTCAATCTGTTCTCAGTTCCTGTCCTTAGTTTCTGGTTGGATTGGACCATGTAAGACCTTAATTTGTGTCTGATTAATAAATCAAAAAAGAACTTGGACTTTCCTTGCACTGCAAGTGCCATGTCCAGTAACTTATGGTAGATCTTGTTCATCCAATGAATAACTAAACGACAAGAGAAAACTATGGCTGTTAATTAAGTTACTCGAAAAGAAAGAAGATCGAGTAGCAATTTTCATGAAAACCAGCTGACTTCGTTTCAGGCATCAGACTCTTTCTTGTCTTCTTCATTCTCTCCTCCTTGAGTAACACCAACCTCAGCTGGTCTTATAACTCGATCAAACAACGTGTATCCAGACTGTAGATTATATCCACACCCATCGTTACTAATTGGTGTTAAGACCATAGAATATGGAGCAAAAACAGAGGCAAGCTCTCGTTAATAGGATCATACTTGTCCATACCGAACTTCTTAAATACTTCAGCAAGCTGTTTCTCAGTCATCTCCACACCTTCGAAAAGGATCTTCAAGAGTGGAGCAGCTCCAGAAGAATCAAATGAAAAGGAGAGCAACACTGAGGCCTCGAAGACAAGTGACGAGAAAGCCAATGTTGAAGGAATGAAGGCTATTAAAGTAGATGGAAGATTCACAAGGTATCCTCAAGAGGATCCATACTCTTCTAAGTTTCTAACCGATAGAGAGAGAGTTTCATTGAATATGTTGGGCTACTTGTGATTACTGGGCCGTAGTAATTGATTGATATTTGCATATGATGATGTTATCTATTCGTAACGTATGGTTTAGTAAATAATATCTTTCCCGATTAACAGCTTGACTCCGTATCTTCAAAATCTAATTTCTTCCGATTTGTTTCTCAAAAATCTGTGAAAATAAAACATTGTTTCCGATAAATTAGCCAAACTCATCGATCATCATACAATCCTAACAAATGAAACAACAAACAAACCTACGATGATTGTATTTGTCAATTTCCACAACTGTCCTCAACTAAACCTAAGGAAACACAGGGAGACGTACACGACAGTCTTGTCGACCATCAAACGTCAAGCCCCAACTCTTTGTCTTATTGAGTTTATCATCATCATCAGTAGACAACATAGCCCTCACGTTCTTGCAAACAGCCGTCATGTTCTGTTCTCCCCATAAAGTAGAAGCTACCGGATAAAAACCTACCCTCCCTAGAAACACCATATCAAGACCTACCACGCTTCCCATCATCGCCACGTCCTCCTCCATCTCCCTAGCTGCCTCTTCATCGATAACTCCGGTTGCATCTCCCTTCACAACTACCTCGTTCTCATCTCCACCTCTCTGCCCGAACGACCCGATTCTTGCCATCCCCACGTGTTTACTCCTGTGGAACACCCACACCGCTGGACTTTCGTACGTTATGCGGAGTTTATCGTTGGGGTTTTTGATAGAGAACATTGCTGACCAGATCGGGAGATGGCCTTCGTTGAATGCTATATGCATGGAGTGTATGGAAACGGTCGGTGGGGTAGGTGTGATCAATATGATTAACGCGATACCTGATGTGGAAACACCGATGGTTGTGATGACGAGAAGGAGTTTAAAGAGGAATGACCAGCGTGAACTGTTAGCTGATTTTGATACTTGTTCATTTGATGGTATTGATCGGAGTTCCGGAGCGTCTCCGGTATCGGTGACTGTGATTAGAAGTGGTTGTCTTCCCTCTTCAACCGTGTCCATGTTATAGAGAGTTGATAATGTTGACACTGTTAATCCGTTATTATATAATTAGTCAGAATCAAAGTAGTTTAAAAGAATAAGATATTGGATAGAATACTATTGATACCATTAGATTCTTGTGTCATCGATATCTTGATAAATATTTCATTCCATAAAAACCCATTAATACCATATATTTTTATTCTGAAAATTAAAGACTAATACATGTATATACTACTTGCCAGCCGTAAATTCATGCTATCTGTTTTTCTAGAGTTTAAGTATCTTAACTAATGATGCAATAATGTTGGTACGTAAGATTTTTGTTTCGTTCTCGTTTTTTTTTAAATGGATAACAACGAATTCTTGTTTATTGGTACACATTTTTGAGATTTTATTTGAATGATGTAAATAGATAACTTGATGAAGATTGAAGAGTTATTCAACCACGGATAATAATCCAGTGATCATATAAACTTTAAAACTAAAAGAAGAATTTAATAGAAAAGATGAAATGTGTTTTATACAGTAAACAAAATAAATTTCAGATTAGCAAACAAAGTATACTAATATAAAATTCAATCAGAATGCCGCAAACTGAATTCGCCTCAATGTTCTGTGGGAAACTTGCATTTCCCGTATCCTGCAACCAACAAAAAAAAAATAATGAACGTCACCATATACGTAAAAATAAAACATCTTAAGAACAGAAGAGGGACCAAAGTACGTACGAGGATGTTGAGTGACCACGTGAGCGGTCCCACCAAAATAGCACGTGCCAGCACGACGTGCGTTTTTCTGGTAGTAACTGTTAAACGCGAACGAAGCGTGCGCTTCCAGCGACTTCGGATGATAACACGTGGCACCCGGCTGAATCGGACGGCAGTCAGCTCCTCCTTCTCCGCAGGCGTAATCGAGAGCCGCCTGGAGCTTCTCCTTCGCCGCGTCTCCCTTCGACACGCACCACGTCTTCTGTCCCTCGCGAGCCGCCGCGGGAGCCCGGTCTCCGTCACCGGCCGCGAACGGAACGTCGTACACTTTCCCCTCGTTCGGGTAAAACAGCCCGTAGTTTCTCTCCGACGTGGGTCCCGGTTTCCGGTTCTCGTTGAACAGAGCGAACAGAAACACGTCGAGCCGCTCCTTCGGTCTTAACGGCGTTCCGTTGCCGTTTAACACCCTCTTCACGAGCCCGCGGTTATACGCCGCCGCGTTGGACTCGCTCGCGCCGATCTCGTTCTCGTCTCCGGCGGAAGGCCAACCCGTCTCCGTCACCGTCACTCTGACGTCGCTAAATCCGACGGCGGACATGGCTGCGTAGACGGCGTCGAGCTGAGCGTCGAAGAGACTGCTGTATCTCAGCCCGTTACCGGGATCTACGGTCCCGGCGTTATCTCCGAAGAGCGCGTAGTCTAAGGAGATTTTGTCGGCGTTCCCCGAGTAGGCGAAGAACGGGTAAGCGTTCACCATGAGATACGACGACGTTTTACGCAGCAGATCGAGCATCGGTTTAATAACCGGTTCGACCAAGTCAGGTTTAAATGAACCGGAAGAAGGCGGGTAGGAGTTAGCAAGCGCGCTGAGAGCGATCGGAGACGAGATCTTGATCGACTTGTCGAGTCTAAACTTAACCAGAGAGGCGTGAATGTTCTTCATCGCGGGGACGAGATACGGCGTCGTGTTCTTGGGATCGACGAAGACCTCGTTGCCGACGGCGATGGCCTCTATCTCCGTCGCCGGGAAGTGTTTTCTGATGTTGTGTCGAACCCATTTGTCGGAGAATGATTGCTCGGATGCGGCGCGGGAGAGAAGCTCGTTGGGGAGAGCCACGACTACTCTGATTCCGGAGTTGGCTAGCGCGGTTAGCACGTTGTTGTCGGTGTCGTAGATTTTGACACGGTTGATTCCTTGTGATCTGAGGAGTTTCACTACGTTAGAAGGTGACGGGAGATTGTTAGCTATTCGACCGTAGTTGACACCGATCATTCCCGAACCTGTGATAAAACACACCGAACATGAGAATGCACTGACGCTAATACAAATCTAAAGAGCCGTGTAAGTAGATGGAAGAGAAAAAAACTAACTTGCTTGTGTAATGGAAATGGCTGAGAAGAAAGAAACAACGAGACAATAAGGAAGGAAGGAAACGGCCATGATGAAACGCATACACTAGTGTCGTTTGATGTTTATTATGAGGAGACTCTTTTTCTCCGGTGCTGTTTAAATAGTACTCAGGTGAGGAGAAGTGGGGGATGTGGGATAACAGATAACACGGAAGACTAGCAGAGAAATATTATTAACTGAAACTGTTTTCTTTTAGGCTCTAATTATAGCTAAGAACTTAATAACATAATTCAGGTAAAGAAACGGAGTAATGTTGATTTTTGAAAGAAACTAAAAAAAGAACGTGACGTTTCTTGTTTCGTCAACAGAAACTTGGTTCTTTCTATGTCCATTATCTAGCACATATTTTAGTTAATTCTTGTGCGAAATCTATCATCTTTCTTTTGTGGAGAGCTCGTGACTAACTTTATCTTGGGTTTGTCTGGTCTGTATGGTCTTTTGTGTGAGTTTAAAAAACTAACTGGGCTTCATTGGGCTCTAAAACACCATGGCTTATGGCTGGGATCCGCTTATGGCCTGTATTTTTTCATTTCTTTTGCATTTTTAATATGAAAGCTAAGTTCAAAAAAAAAACTTTATCTTCTTCAACTAAAATGTTTTTTCGAGTGGTTTCTAGCTTTCTGTTCAATAAGTAAAACATCAAACACGCTGATTACTAGATTTAACATTTTTTTTGAAACACCAACATTTTTTTTTCTATCTGAATTATTAACATGCCGCATTTAGAAAAAACCGATCCAATTCAACAACATTTTGTTGTATAGCCCGAATAACCGGAAAAAAAATTATCCAAACCAAACTAGCTGTATTAACCTAATTCACACACATAGACGGGATCATAGAAAGTGGATAAAAGGGAATCAGGAGTGAAAAAAGAATATGTAACTAAGAATTTTGTTTTGTTATAATAGATTTATTTTTCTAGACCGTGCCATGTTTCAGTTTCATTTTTGTTAAACCATTATGTCTCCAAAATTAAATGGATACTATTGAAGAAAGATTTCAAAGAACTCTCAGCCGTAGGATTTAAAAGATAATATAGAGAATTTCAACCGTTTGATGAATACTCTCAACGACTCTCCACTTTATGATAAAGAGGAATTTAGATGGATGCGTCCAAATACAAAAGCGCGGCGAAGCAGTTTCAGAGTTTTATCAAACCCTTTTATTTACTTATTAGGGGTTTGCTTGTGCTCTCCGAAGAATATTATATTTCTTCAGTTAACATTTTATGATATTTATTTACTTTTGTAATGTGTTGTGTTTCTTTGTTATCAAATATATTTGTGATAATGTACTGTTTTTGTTAATATCTTTCTGTTTTATCTTTTTGTTTATTGAAAACATAATCTTATCACAATTCTGCATACGTCTAAAGTTAACATTACTTTTATTTTTTAAAATTTTTGTTAGAGATAATAATTTTGTATTAGCATGAAAGTATTTTCATTATTGTAATTGTTATAAGTTTCTTAAATGTTTGCTCAAATTTAATATATATACATATATAGCAAATAGAATCAAACTCTTTATTATTTTGGTTAGAATTAACACACAAAACACTACTTTTTTTACTTTGTGCATACTTTCTAATTTATTGATGTTTTATTTCATTTTTTATTTTGGAATCACTAGTTTAAATAATCCGGAAAGTAAATATATAATTCACTATTATAGAAAATTATTTTAAGTTTGGTAAATACAGTGAAAACACAGTATGAATTATTACTATTTTGACAAATATATAACTGAATTTTATATATAATATTTATCTAGAGACTAAATTAACTTTATTATCAAAATAACCGATTAGATTTTAAGAATTAGAATTTACTCACTAATTTTGAATTAATTTTTAAGATTTTGACAATCTTAAGATTGACCAAAGTGAATTGACCAATCAAATGAACTATTTTTTGTATAGATTTGGACACATGGCATGATCTTATTACTCTATCTAATAAAAGTGGGCAGCATGAGATGGGGAGAAAAACCCTACTTATATAAATAAATAAACTCTTGTTGTCTGGTGATTTAGGAGTCTAGAAAGCTAAGGATGTCTGCAACCCAGGAAGAAGACAAGAAGCCCGGAGACGGAGGAGCTCACATCAACCTCAAGGTCAAGGGTCAGGTAACTAACTTCACCATGGGTTTTTCGATTTCAATGTCTTCTCTTAGTGCGATTAGGGTTTCCGCTTTCCCAATTTGGCTGCTTTCTGTGATTCGCGATTATAGGGTTTCGTTACTACTAAGTGATGTTTATGAAACCCCATTGTTTGTACAGCGTTTCGAAGGGTAAAGTTTGAAACTTTTCTTATGTCCATGCGAGATTGTAAACTATGCTCTAACATAAAGCTCAATCCTTTTTTTTTTTTGAGTATATGGCAACTTTTTTTTGCCCCCTTTTCATTGTAGTATGTGCTTAAGTTTACGGCTTTTCAGGTTACCATTATAGTTTCTCTAACCTTTATTATTGATGCTCAAGATCAGACTCATGTTGTTTTTTTTGGGTGTTGACAGGATGGGAATGAGGTTTTCTTTAGGATCAAGAGAGTCACCCAGCTGAAGAAGCTCATGACTGCTTACTGTGACAGGCAATCCGTGGACATGAACGCCATTGCCTTCTTGTTTGATGGTCGTCGTCTTCGTGCTGAGCAGACTCCCGATGAGGTATATAAACCATTCCATCTATAACTAGGCTATTGTTTTCCCTTGTGAGTTTCCACTTTTCTAATTTGTTAATCTTTTGATGATGCTACAGCTTGATATGGAGGACGGTGATGAGATCGATGCCATGCTCCATCAGACTGGTGGCTGTTGCGGAGGCGTTGCTATGGCCTGACAATTATCTGAGTTTAGTGTGTGATATGAATGGTTAAGCAGCAATCAGCATTAGGATTTGCAGACTTGTTTTTATGGTGACCATCGTCTTTAGAAAACTAATATGGTCATGATGGTTGTTAAAAGACCTTTTGGTTGATTCTTGGTCTTATTCGTTTGAAATTAGGATCCTAAGATCTTATGAAACTATTCTCTTAATGGTGTTCTTTACCCGATTATCTCAAGCTTTACCTCGTTAAATCTTATTTGTATATCGCAAAAGGTAAACCTATTAGAAGTGATATTGAAAAAGTCATTGTATATTAAACTGAGGAACCATATCTAACATTTACTCAGCTTAATCTTAACACTCAACATGGCGAGGAAATTCATTTCGTGAAAAACATATATTTATCCAAACATGAACTTACAAAAGAAGAGACTGCGAGTCTTGGGGACAAACACCCACCCACAACCATCATAGAAGAAACACCAAGAAGTTTCAAATGCAACTACCGAAGAGTTTGCTTATTTATGCATATATTAGACTAATTATACATAAAACACACCAAGCTGCGGTTTGTCGTTCACTGGAGGACAAGGCACTCAGAGGCTGTCCCATGGGATCGGTTGCTTGTCTGGTTTACACTGCCATTAGTGTTTTGCTGGTGAACTTTTGTTCCTTCAAGCTCCTCCTCTTGGTTACTACAACTAGGGATGTTAAAATGGGCAAAATAACCCAGCCCAGCCCAACCCACAAAAAACCCGACCCAGTTTAAATCCAGCCCGCGAAAACCCAGAAACAGCAAGGTTAAATTAAAACCCATAAAAAAACCCAACAGGGTATAGGTTCACCCATGGGTACCCAAACTATTTTTTTTTTGTTGTAAAGAGATCATGTAAAATATTTATATCTTTTTGCATACATTATCAAATTATACATTTTATATACTAATAGAAAGATAATTTCAATACCTATACATAAATATTAAAACTAAAATTATAATAAATTTATATTTGATTCAGATTAATATTAAAACTAAAATTATAATAAATTTATATTTGATTCAGATTGAAATGTATATTTGATGATAGACATAACACAAGTCACCAAACTTGAATGTAATAACCTTCAAAGTACAAAAACAAACAAACAGAGTCACCAAAGTGTGAAAACAAACTTCAATCTTGAATCTCTCTCATACTCCTGAAGAACTTGCAACATTTGTAGCTTCCTCATCGACATTATCTTCAATATCACCTAGAATACCAAAACAAACAAAGCACCAAAGCATCAGTTAGTAACTGACAGTTACCAAAGACGAGTAAACACCAAAGCACCAAAGAACCATCAGTTATGTAAACACCAAAACAAACAAAGCATCAGTAAGCATTAAGCAGTACACACCAAAGCTCCAAAGCACTTATGTAAATGCATATGATGTTTCTCAATTCTCAACCTTTATATGATGTTTCTCAATTCTCAACATCAGTAAACAAAGATCCTGACCAAAATGTAAACACCAAAGCACCAAAATTCACGCAAATGATAAGTAAAGTTACCTTCAAGTTCTGGATAACCACGCAACCAGTTACGAGTGCAAAGCAATGCTTGCACATTGTCTGGAAGAAGGCGGTTTCTGTATGGGGTCAATACACGACCACCGATACTGAAAGCGCTCTCTGATGCAACTGTGGTTATTGGGATACTGAGAAGATCCATTGCTAGCGCAGCTAAATCACCATGGCGATGCCCATTTTCTTTCCAGTAGCTCAAAACTTCTATATCTGCAAAAGCTTTTAACTCAAGCCTCGGCTCTTCCAAATACAATTCCAAACTCGTCTTTGTGTTATCTGAACCATGTTGAATACTCCTTTCAAGTTCAAAAAGATCCTATATTGTAATCAGACAAGAACATCAACATAATCAGACAAGTTCAAGTTCAACTATACTTACAAGTTACAAGATAAGAAGAAAAGAAGTAAATTAAGACAAATCTTACCGAGTTCAAATTGTCTTCAAGGGGTGATTCATTAAGAAGGTCATCTGGTGTTGCTGAATAGTTAGAACTAGAAGATGAACTCGTCCAAGGCTTGCTCATATACTCTTCGTACAGATCCTTCAAATTCTTCACTATAACTTCAACTTTTTTCTCGGAAGTAGTTGGATCTAGCCTATCAAAAGCTTTTCTGAGTATCTGAATCTTGAACCTTGGATCCAATATAGCTCCCATCGCTAAAATGACACTATATTCATCCCAGTACTTTGCAAACTTGATTTGCATTCTCCTAGCCATTAACCTCAAATCTTCATCATCACAATCTGCATATTTCCTTAACAGCAACTCGATATTCCACACTTGTATGAAGTATATATTTGCTGTTGGATATTTCACACCTGAGAAGTATGTTGTGATGGTACTGAAAGGTTTCAGGAAGTCACATATCTTCTGCCCACGTTCCCATTCTTGCTCTGAAGGCAATGTGTTATAACTCCTATCACAAACTTTGAAGCTAGCAAACGCCCTACGGAATTTAAGAGCCCTTACAAGCATATCATAGGTCGAGTTCCAGCGAGTACTTACATCTAAAGACAACCCCGAGCTATCTGTAATCCCTAAACTCTCAACACAAGCTGCAAAAGAATCTTTTCTTGATTGAGAGGCTTTCACAAACCTGACACTCTCGCGGATATTCTCCAACAGACTATAAGCTAATTCCAATCCTTCCTTCACTATCAGATTTAAGATGTGGGCACAACACCTCACGTGTAAGAACTTCCCATTACATGGCAATCTATTTCCAGCAACCATCTGAAGACGATGTGAAAGAATCTTTTGCATACTAGTGTTACTGGTCGCGTTATCTAAGGTGAAGGAGAATACCTTCTTTTCCAAGCCCCACTCCTTCAAGCAACCCAACACCTTTTTAGCTATTTCATCACCCGTGTGAGGAGGCTTGATTTCACAAAACGCCAAGATCTTGTTGTTTAAGGTCCAACCATCGTCAATATAATGGGCAGTCAAACAAATGTACCCCATCACCGTGCGAGCTGACCAAAGATCTGCCGTAAAACAAACTCGACTTTTGAGATTTGCAAAAAGTTTTTTGAGCTTTGCTTTCTCCATCTCATATTTCCTAAACACATCGGCAGCAGCGGTTTGTCGGCATATATGCACACACTTTGGGTTCAGATATCTATCTCTTGCTCTAACCTTCTCATACTCCACATAACGAAAAGGAAGATCATGATAGATAATAAGCTCACTAGTCATTTCGCGATCTACTTTGGGATCATACTTCTTTTCAGCATTACCATCACTTTCAGGCTTCACTGGACAGATTTCTAAATGCCGTTTCAAAGATGATGTTCCATTCCTAACATCTATTACTAACTCCTTACTACAATAGATGCAACGGCCTCTGTTCTTTCCATCTATCCCTACACCTACCGGTATGTATTCCTTCCAAACATCAGCCTTTAAGCGTTTGTTAGACTGAAATACCGTTTTTGTTGGTTGAGTCACTTGAGTTTCACTGTGGGCTCCTTGAAGTTCAGCTTCAGTCTCCTCTCTGTCCACATCCATTTGCTCATTTTCAAGTTCTGCAAGTACTCTCACTGACTGGGAATCCATCTACACATACAAAGAGAAGAACGTGACTTAGCAAAGGAATCCTGCAGCAGTTTACATATGAGTTTACAGACCTTCAAATAAACACGAGCTAAGTCACTAATACAGTATTAGTAATCCTGCTGCTTCTATAATGTTTTCAAAGGAACACGAGTTAGAGAGGAAACGGGAAACCTGATGATGGGTTTGCTGCAGAAATCCTGATGATGGGTTTGCTGCAGAGATCCTGATGACGTTTCTTCCCTGAGAGTCTGAGACAAGAGAATCAAAAATCAGAGATTGAGAGATCGAGAGAGAGATATCGAGAGAGAGATTAGAGATATCGAGAGAGAGAGGACCTGAGAGAGACGATCACTATGGAAAGAGAGGATCACTATAGCGAAGGCTTCAATTAGAGATCAGAGATCAGAGACTGAGAGACGGTTTCGATCACTACGGCGAAGGTTTCACCGATTGAATCAGTGTTAGGTTTAGACTTGATTTGCGACGTCGTTTCAAATTTTTTAATCTATTGGGTTTCCATTCAGTCAATTGGGTTTACCCATATAATATAAATTCATTTATTCATGTCAGGGTATAAACCCATTTTGAACCCATACGTTTATTGAAAGGTAAAAACACAACCCAATAGCTGTGGGCTTGGGTATACCCATGGTTAATAAACCAGTTTAACATCCCTAACTACAACCTATGGCTTCAAAGATGAGAGCATTAACCTCCTTAAACCTTTCTTCTGACAGAGAAGCTTCCGCAAGGAGCCTCCATGCCTTCTCCTCTGTAGCTCCTTCATAATCCTCTTTCCTCTTGAGCACCATGTGACCACTTATCTCCCACACAGCTGGGTTCACCTGCGTCTCCAACACCTCGGCGCTAACTTCACCTAGAGCCTGTTTCTCTGCGTAACACTGCAATTGACAATAAACTGCTATTCAATGGATCCTAAACAAGTAATTATCCAAAGGTTTGTCAGCTAAAGGTTATACCTGTGGCATCAAGAAGATCTGCCTTCCACAATCAGAGATGAGAATATTGAAAGGAATGTTGTTGTTCTGGAGGCAAACGCAGGTATCTGATACAGTATCAGATAGGTCTTGCATAGAGTTTCCACCTTCAAAGAGAAGACCTCTCACAGGGTAGTTCAGAAGCTCTGAGATTTTCACACCATTATCAGTGGTAATCATCTTCTTGGAAGAAGCTTTCTCTAATGGGAAAGGCATGGCCAAGTAATAGGCCTGTTTGAAATCGCCACCAAAACAATCAGAACAAGTCCATCTTATTTAGATAAGCCGGTGAAAAGGAGTTATGATGGGGCTAATATAGAGTATACCTGAAAGTGAAGATGGTTGATAGTGGCAAAAGCACCAAGGCTGTTGTAACCAAGTCTAAAGTAAGGATTCGCAGCCTCAGAAGCCATGTGAAGTGCAAGCAACAGGCTTTTGTGATCGATCCTCTGAGGCAAGCAGTCAAGAACACGAGGAATCAGCAGCACATGCCCATACTCGATCGGACTAACCTGTTTTAAACAACAACAAAAATTAATTGTTTGCTAGACAACGACAACCACAATTGAAACAAACTCGATCTCTTTAAACAGATTCTTTACATTGATGGCAACGACACTGGGAGAATTCTCAGCATCAAGAGGCATGCAGGGGAAGAACTGAGCTTCCTCATCTTCACCAGCTTCAAACTGGAAGAGCAACTCTTCTTGGCCAACTTTAGTGAAGTTGAACTTGTTGCCATCAAAAGACTGCAAAACCTTATCTACACGGAACTCGGTTGGCCTCTTCTTCAAGTGACGACCCTCGTTAAGCTGAGCAACAAAGCCATACTTCCCCGGGATGACCTAAAACAAAAACAAGAGAGACAAAATGAGAAACAACCAGATAAGCTCCAGAGACTAAACAAGGTAAGTAAAGACATGTACTTTGGTTTCGCAGGCAGTGACATCGTAGCGAAAGAGTCCTCTTTGGAACCTATCCTCCCACTAAAAAAACATAAAGAACTGATATGAATTGATACTCACTCAAGCAACATAATGAGAAAAAAATGAATCTCTCTCTCTCTTTACCTCGCCGAGAACGAGGGACTCGAGAAAAGCCACCGGAGGCTCTCTAGCTTCATGGTTGACAACCACCTTCTCTCCGGATGTTTCCAGTTTCTTGCAGGAGTACAACGGAAGCCTTGCCCCTGATTCAAACACCATATCAATAAGATGATGAATCAAACAAGCAAAAAAAAAAAAACTGACTGCGTACCGTTTAGACAACAAGCTCCGAGGCAGTTCCGACCACAGCCGACAGAACCATCAGCAGAAGACTCATCCTTCTGGTAATTAGACACGACTGTCGGAACCCTCTTGATTTTCAACATTCTCTTCAGACAAGAAAAAATTCGAACAGCAAAAAGAAAAAAAAGACTTCTCCCACACGCAACCAAAAGAGGAAATAAACAAAAAAAAATCTAATAACCCTAAAACCTAATTGAAAAGGAAAGAGTTGATTTTGGAACCGCCTCCGGCAAGAAAGAGGAGATCGGAAGGGCTGCCGCCTTCAGACGGCAGAGCTCCACGTCCTCCGTGCGGCGAAGGATTAGACTCGATCAAACAACCCTTGCGTCGGACGATATTGACGTGAGAGCTAACACCTCGAGATATCCCGTGTATAGCCGTGATTGCTGAGAATCGAACGCCGGAGAAGATGAACGGAAAATCGAACCCGACCCTCAAAACAGCTGAATCCACGGCGGAGATACGGAATACGATCTCGAGGATTCAACGAGAAAAAGGAGAGGTCTTTCGATGTAAGTTTCCTTTTTTTCGCTGAGAGTGTTGTGTGTTTTTGGGAAATTGAATGGCTTTAAATAGATAGGAGACGAGTGATCCAGAGACGATAAACGTCACAAATATCTTTTTATTTATTTTAACCTTTTCTAATTCAATTATATTATTGTTTCCTTCGATAATTGACACCCAAAAAATAAGTTTTGTCCTATGTGACTATGATGATATTTATCACTAATAAATACAAAAATTCCGAAATCATTTTGTCTGATCGGCTCTACTTGCATTATCCTGTACATCATATAAACGATTTGTGGTAAACTTTGCCTTGGTTAATTTTGTAATACATTGAATAGAAACTCTAATTTTATGTAGTATGATAAATCCTTCATTCATGTAATTTTACAGATTTTTTTTTCTTTTTTTTCTGAACTGATGTTACCGATTTTTTTTCTTACCTCAAAGTTTTAGTCTAGTCGGCTACAAAAACTAGCAGTTCATTAATGTAAAGATGTTTTTTTGACATCCAGTTAAAACAATGGTTATGATACCAAACTAGGTGTAAGATATGGAGTTTCCTGCAAGCAGATACACTAAAATATGGAGTTCATCCGAGATGGGTTTCTTTTGTTGTCCGCAACTCTTGTGGAGTTCTGCTCCTTAACTTCAGCTTTTGGACAAATACTTTGAACTAGACCAGCCAGACTTCTCCATCTTCTCTTTCAGTTCTCAGGAAACTTGTGACCCAAACAACGGTTTACCAAATATAGAAGCAAAGGAATAATCTTTTTCAAAATCAGCAAAAATTGCACCACAAAACATCTTCCAAGAGCTTGACAAATTCATCATAAACACATTCACAGCAAGAAGAAAAATTCAAAGATCTGATGCTCCTTTGGATTCATCCAAGATCTCCTCGTAACTATTTGACACCCTTTTTTGGCAGTGTCTTTATGTATGTACTAGGTTTTCTACTATGTACGTAGTAACCTCAACTTTCATAAAAATGATATTTAATTCTCTGATTAAACCTAAATCCTCGTACACATGATTAGCCGTCCCAACAAAATGTTTATCAATAAGTCAAAAGAACATTTTAACAAAAAGTCATGATAGAAGATTATTATTTTGTTTTAACCAATGAAGATGCTCTTATTTTATGTTGTCTTTGTAGATAAATACATTCTAGATTTCATATGGTCGTATTTTTTTTCGTGGAATGCTGTGTGGTCGTAGCAACTACTACAAGGCTTAGTATGGGGCCTGTGAGGACTGAGGACCATCGTTCGGTCGATATTTTGGCGAAGAAACAACAGGAATAGTTTTAGACCGTATCTTTGTGTTGGACGGTATTATTTGTTTTATTATGCCATTGAAAATGACAGTTAAACTAAAAACAAATGAAGGAAAAGAAAACATAAGTGAAGATTCGGAATCTAAGGAAAGGATAAAACTCTTGAACCACATAATTGGTACGTGGTCCATTACCTGTTTTTTTTTTGGCAATCTCTACCATTTGTATACCTACCTTTCATTACCAAACCCAATCGCTTGAGTGCAAGATTCTTCAGATTATCATCATCCGTCCGTGAACAAACGCCAAACACGTGACTAATAAAATAATATAAAATAATTATTATTTTCAGTTGTTGCAACTTACAATCATTTCAAAGCTCTCAACAAAAGAGAGATAGAAGACGTTATTCGAGTCAAAGGAAACTTAGGCCCATTATTATATATGTCAAGAGAAGTTCATAGGTCCAGTTCAAAGCCCACTTATTCTGCGAAGACGTCTTTGATTTAGCTTTGACTTGACATCGAGTCTAAAGTTCATAAGTTCATAATGTCTCTGAAGGTGCCTTCATTGAGTCTTCCTTTTACAGCTAAAACTGTGCAAATAACTGCAGACCTTAGCAAAGAAATGAGAGAAAAAAAATAGAAATAAGAAAGGAGGGCAAAAAGCACCCTTCTCATCTCAGCTCAAAAGATAACAAACATGTATAGAGAGTGTGTTGAGTAGTCTCGAATGTGTGTGTGTGTCTATACTACAAAGTCTTGAGCTGATTTGTCTCTCTGTACTCTTCTTCTCTCAATGTGTTTTCTTCTGTTATCTTTGTTCAAAATGATGCAGCCATGAGAGCATTAGGACCTTCTCCACACCTCCGATGAACATCCTTCATCCGATCCGCTGATCTACAAATCCCACTGCAGCTCCAATCAAACGAGGCAACACACATGTTTCCTGCCTGCGCCTTCCACTCACAATCTGCAGTTTCTCCCACTCATCAAAATGATCAATCCATAACTTGGAAACAGATAAGGCGCGACTTGGAGTTTTTGTTTATACCTGTTGTACCACAACACAGCCTACGGTCATCTACATGCTCCACATCCAATCCAAGAAACCATGATCCTAACGAGACATCCTCATTCACATACTTGTGAAGTACGTTTCTGTACACACAAATTTTTCCATTGGTTAACACACAATCAACTTACGAGCATATAAGGCACAAAGCAGAGGGAAAGAAAATCACTGGTTGATCGATATATAAGATGCTAACTCCCTGGAAATTGCGTAGAGCTGACCAGTGGCGTGGCGGAAGTACTTGTTACCCTCTTCTCCAAATTTCCAGTACTCCGGTTCATGATATCTCACTCCTCTGACAATGGAGAAATGAATGTGAGACAAACAGATTAAAGTAGTCTCGTGAAGGGTGATGAGCTTACTTCTGAGCAAGAACGGGTCCAGATTTCATGCAACCAATGTAGACTCGGGGCTTCATACGGTATCTTGCTAACTCTGCTCCCAGCGTGGCTGCAGTAACAGAAGTTGAGATGACAACAATTCCGATTAAAGTAAAGAGGAGGGTTTGATTCTCTCTCAGTCTCACCTATATTGACATGGACATCATCATCAACTTTCACGTAGAAGTCTGCATCCCACAATGCAAACGCCGTGCTAAAGTAAGATTTAGTCTTTGCTGACAGCTCTAGATAACCTTCAACGTGATCCTGCTCAAAAGTCATTACATTAAAGAGTTTTAGAAAAACAGAAAGCCTATCCTCAACTAGCAAAACTCTCACCAGTCTCAAGAAGTCTCCATGTTTACTTTCTTCAGCTTGAATCGCTCGATCAAGAATCCCACCAGGAGTGGCGCTGCGCATTTGAAAAAAAAAAACTCCCACTCAGGTATATTATATACATGAATCAACAACCTCGCAAACAATAATATGCGCCAAGTTTTTTACCTATGGCCTATTACAAAACGCATCACGATCCCTTTCTCTTCCTCGAGCTTCTTTCTCTTCTCACCTAATACAATACAAGAAGACCAATGTTCAGTCCCACACAATACACTCAAGGCTGAAACCTGCGGGACTAGATAAACATACCGGGAGGCATCCAAGTGGCACGCACAGAATCCCTTCGCTTTCTGCTGTTAAACGCGGTATTGATCCCAACAACCATCAAATACTTTCTTTTGGTAACAGTTTCAGGGATTTTGAACTCATCAGAGGCCGGTGAACCGTTCACGATGGATTCTTGCGCGGCTCTTGCAGCCGCTAACTCCATTTCCAGAGCCGAGATCGTTTTGTCTAGCGTTCTGCGTAAACAAACACTCTCATTCAAGCTTAATGCAAAAAGAGTAGAAGGAAAGTGAAATTTCATATCACTAGTCTTTTTATCACTTACTGAATTGCATCAGGACTCTTCTTGTACACTTCTCCAAGGATTGTCTTCTGATAAACATGAATGAAAGCTTTAGAACAACACAGGAATCAAGAATATCCTTCAAAGGGTCAAGTTCACCTAAAAGCAGAAGACTTACTTTTGATGAATCACAGTCATCTGACACTAAATGCAGATTTTCATCTGACGCTACCTCCTTTGATGCAACATTGGCTTCAGGTTCTGGCCACATTCTATTTTTTTTAAAAAAAAAAACACACATAATCTGATTATCATCTGCTTGCATTCCGGAATAAAAATGTCGAGCAATGAATGATAGTTGGTTCTTCCACAAACTACAAATGCATCTCAACTTCTCAAGTCAAGCATGTTGTCGATGAGAAGGTATTGCATCTAAGGCTCTAGTAACCGTAAAGTCTTACACTCTTTTCTATCCACCGACAGTTCTATAAGATAAGAAAATGTTTGTTTCCTTCTTTTAAAGATAAAGTTGCAATCTTTTTTTTTCCCCGGAAAATTCGTAAACAGAGGAGGAGTTAGTTAATCTCTACAGAGCATTGATTCTGTTAATTTACCTGTCGGAGAGGAGAGTTCCCGCGCAGAAGAAACCGATGCAGAGTAAGAAAGTCCATTTCTTTGAGACAAAACTCTTGGAACCCCCTAACATCTCTACTCCTCCTCTATGATGATGATGATGCTTCAACCACATTTTCTATTGTGTGCGTTTCTAAGCAAGACCCCCCCAAGAAAGAATCTCCACGAGTCAACCCCAAAGCTCCAGTTTCCAGATTCAGTAGATCGATCCTTTTTCTCTTCGGGAATAGAAACAGAGAAAGGTTAGAGATTGTGATGCTGATTGATCCTATGAAAGGATTGGAGACAGACCAATGTAGGGAGAAGTCGTGGCTCTGTACTTTGATTTGGAAGCTGGAGGAAGAAGAATGAACGGAATCTTATGTGTATTAACTAATAGTACTATTAGCACTACCCTTTATTAGTTTAAGCTTTCACTTTACAGTAATTAATAATAGGATCAAAATGAGTTTATACATTACAAGTAATTTGAAGCTACCGACATTGACCACTCGACCAATAAATTGAACACCGAACAATCCTACTCAAAAACTCAAAAGAAAAACAATAGAATAAATCTCAGTTTACAGAGTTAGTACAAATCTTTCATCTGCAATCTTCGTCTTGTTACCACATAATGTGGCATGGTACAGTAAAAAAGTACTCAAAAATGAAAGATGATGTTTGATTCGCAAGGTTTAATCGACTTTCCTTGTTCACATAAAGTACTCAAAAACGAAAGATGATGTTTGATTCGCAAGTTTAATCGAATTTCCTTGTTCACATGTTCCTGTCGTAGAATGGCGACAAGAAATGGGAATCAACATCGACCCACGTGTGCACCACGTGAACCTCAATCAATCACCTCTATTTTTCGTCAGAAATAATATATGTTTTGTTGGTTGATAGAGAAAAATCTATAAGCGTTTTTTTTGTTTGTTTGTTTGCTAAGTGTCATTATTAGCAGTTTGAATCTCACTGTCACTGACGGTTCGAATCGTGTAATTCAAATATTCAATGAACCCCCTAAGCTCATATAATCTTTTTTTTATTACATGAAAGTCTTTTTTGTTTCTCTCAAAATCTTTTAAATCTTACATCATCAGTTACAACAATAATAGACATTTGTTTTATTTATGCCAAATTAAATCACATATACATACGTCTTAGCAAACTAGAGATTTTTTAAAGAAAATTCTAATTGTTCTCATAATTAAAAAAAGCATCTAATGATAGTGAAAATATATATAGACATTCATATACATTTAAACAATATAATAATCTACAATCGTTTTTGTCTATTCAAGAAATCCAGTTTTCTTCAATACTGCATTCCTGACTTTGCTCAAGTCTCTTCCTTTCAATTTCCTTCCAACTCCTTCCATAACCGAGGACGACGATGATGATCGACTCCTCCGCAGAAAATACTCTTCCGGTGATACATTCTCATCATCATCATCTGCTTTCTTTGTCTTCTTTCTTTGAACCATTGACCACTCTGGAACATTGACAGGAGCCGAGTGTTGTCCCATACGTACCATTCCCTCTATGCTCTGCCTCTCTGGAATCATCCTAGGCTCACTCGAGAGAAAACTTTGGGCTAGTAAAGAGGGTTTACTCGTATGGTTGCTGATCAT
The DNA here is from genome assembly GCA_016432835.1 of Brassica nigra. Lineage (NCBI taxonomy): Eukaryota > Viridiplantae > Streptophyta > Magnoliopsida > Brassicales > Brassicaceae > Brassica > Brassica nigra. The sequence goes on along the minus strand of CM028247.1, from coordinate 3,360,749 downwards.
CAACGAGGATTGATGATATCCATCAAGAACATCCCACACATCACCTTCTTGAAAATCTCCATCTTTCAAAGATCTCCATACATCATACCTCTTGATGTTCTTCTCCATTGATACTCTTACCTGCTTCTACAAGCATAACAGAGTAACAACGTATAAGAGCAGCATTAACGCGGTTGCTTATGGGGGGTTTTTAATGTTTTTAGGATTTAAAAAAAAAGAAAAATTATGTAATTGAAGAAGCAACGCAGCTTAATTAAGCTTCACAAGACGCGGCGCTTATGAGACAGGTGTTGGACATTCCGCCTCTCTCTCCCTCTCTCTCTCTCTCTCTCTCTCTCTCGCTCGACGGATTGATTCCGTTTGCAGGGTTCACCGTCGTTGCTTCGATCAAGGTTCTTCCCACCCGTAACCCTTAAAAACAAACTCCTCGGATCCGACGAACTCTTCATAGATTCTGAAAGTCCTTCTTCGTTTATAAACAAAAGGTAAACGAATTTCAAACCTTTCCTCTGTTTCGTCTCTCACTCTCTTCATATGAAAAAAAGTTCTGTGCTGTTAGCAAATCTCAAAAGGGTTATTTGCTCCAGTGTAAAGGATCCGAATTTATAGCTCTAATTGTCTCATTATGGAACAATTTTATCTCTTTTGCAGTAACTTTTTGTTATGATGATGATGATGTGTTTGGATTTGATATAACTGTATAATGCTGATGATGATGATGATGGGGTCTAGTTTATTTATGATCATGATATTTGCAGCTTTTTTCTAGTTGTTGCTAGGATACTTGCGACAATCGTTTATAGACTCTGTTTTGTTTTCAAGCTTTCATAATTCTTGTATTGTTCTTGATTTGTGAATAGATTTCGAGGGGGTTAAAAGATGCAGAAACTGGGTGATTTCAAGCTTCCTCAGTTCTTCAGTTATCCTCCCTATTTCACGTATATCAGTCTCTCTTCTTCAAGTTCATTTTTTTTCTCCCTTGAACACTCGTGAGAAGCAAATACATCTCTGGAAAGAGTTTATCTTGGACTACTGCAAATCCCAAAAAGTCTTCTTGATCAGCGTTGAACAAGACTTCCCTCTCTTCTCCCAAAGGTTCTGAGTCACGAAGCCATCTTTCATCAGTCACGGACCAACACAAAAGGTCATGTCTTTGTGGTTGCTCCTCTCTTCAATTTATTTAACACATCTCCTTCTTCTCTTTCTTATCTTCTCCTTCGTCTCTTCCAAATGCCTGTGTTTGTGTTTGTCTTGTTATCATCACTTGTCTCCCGTCTCTGAAGAAGCATATGTTTGTGTTTCCTATCTTCGTTTATGATGAATCTAAATGCTTAAGTTTGTGTTTCAGATCAGAGTGGAGAATTGGAAGTGGAAGAATCATGTAAAGAAACAATTGGGGGTGCTAGGGTTGGAAGACAAAAATGGTGAGTTTCTTAAATAGAGTGCTTATCACTCATTTATTAATAAAAAAGTGATTAAGCACCCCATTAGGGATGCTAGGGTTAATGATGCTCTAAGGATTTTAATTAGCAACCTCCTCCTAGCTAGTCACTATATTGCAGTTAAAAAAAAGAGTGTAAGAATCTACATACCTTATTTTTATTAGTTGAGGCTTGGAGAATATAAGGAGATATATAGAGTTGAATCTGTGTCAAGAGAAGCAACAAAAAAAGAGCTTGAGAATTTGAGAAGCAAAAGGAAGAAAGTGACACAAGAGGTGTGGGATGGAGGAACAACACATATAGATTGGTTCTTATTTTTTTGTCTTCATATAGATATGATACCTAAAAATTAAATTACACGTCCGGACAACAATGTTGCATGCATCATCAATGTTGGTGCGTTCTGTGATGATGAAAAGTCATACAAAGTACACTATATACTAATGTGGCCAAACTTACTTTTTAGTTTCTTCACCACGGGATGTAACTTACTCATGATTTGAACTTACTCTAGTAGTCAAATACCAGTATATGGGTACCGCATACTTTTGTTATAAAATAAACCAAAAGTTCAGTATAAATAGATAAATAAACCAGAAGTACACAAATTCATCCCCTTTAAGATTAAATTTTTGAGCCTTTTAAGATTTTGCAGAGGTTCAATTTAGACGGCCGACCTGGTAAGATATTATTATACAACTACTCTTCTTCTTGACAAGTTCTAAGACGAAACTACAAGTCACCAGCGTTTGTGTTGATAAATGATACCAAGCATATTTATATCTTCAGACCAGAATGCATTTAGTTTATAGTGGTGAACATAGTTGGACATATTGTGGGATGGTTTTTTTTTTAACACATTTATAGATCCTACATGATAGTTTCAACCAGTGGTAAATCTGATTACAGTAGAATTACCACAAACCAAAAAATGCAGCTAAAAACATAGAAATTTTATAAAACATTTGATCAAATATGGCTTTTTCTTCTCTAAAGTTTATTGGATGATAGAGAATATTTTATATGGCGGCTAATTAAAGTGCATATTATAATTGCATTTAATCTAGGCACGAGTGAAAGAGGTGAAAGAAACAAAAAGAAAAAGTAATACTAGTAGTGATGTGATTTGTTTTTGCATCAATGGATGTCAATTCCTTGGGCCCTACGGTGTAGCCGTCATTCATCGAACTCTGTTGCTCTTCTTTATATATAAAAAACAATTTCAGGTTTTGGTTTTATCTATGCTGAGCTAATCAATTTGAGCCATGATTTGCGAGGGCGACGGTTTATTATTCAACAACACATCTTGCGGTCCAAAATAAAAATCAGCAAAGCTTCATATGATTCGTCTATATAAGAGTCGGAACTGATGAGTAATAAAATGTGTTTTAAGTTTAACAAAGTTTGTAATCATCACCAAAGTACAATACTAGATAGCTATATATAACCTAACTTCTAGTATCCATCAAGAACATCCAAGACTTCATCTTCTTAAAAAAAATCTAAGATCTACATTCCTCATGTCTCTTGTTGCTTCTCCATTGATACTACTCACTTGCTTCTACATACGTAAGACCAACAAAAACAATTAATTAGACAACAACTCGTAACTAATCGCATTAATGATCGAAAAGACTAAAATAATGTAAAGATCTACGTACCTTTTGTCTATACTTATTTGCAGCTTAGAGAAAATTAGTTCATACAATATCATATGAATAGGGTGAATATATAATATATAAAAAAGTTCCAAGAGTGGAATCTTTAGAGGAGAAAGGAAGAAAGTGACACAAGTGGTATGGTATTGAAGAACAACACATAGATTGGTTTTTATTTTGTCTTCATGAATACAATCCAACCTATATAACATAATTATTTTCAGTGGAGGTCACTATCATCACCATCATCATCAATATTGTTTTGTTCTTTGATGATGAGGAGTTCAACGGTCAAACAAAGCACACTACACTAGAAATTAACACTAATATACTCAAGCATATGACCATATGTAAGATACTAGGATGTAGCCAATTTTACTTTTAGTTCCTTCACCATGGGAAGTAATTTAATCATTGTTAAGATTAACCATAGATATCCCACATGTTTTTACTAATTAAACCAATAGGTTCACAGATTCATCCCCTTCAAATCCAGATGGAAATTTTGGAGCATTAACAAAGATTTTCATAATGGTTTAAGGAACAGAGGCAACAGTTATCTCTTCAACAAGCACACACTGTTCTTCACTTGCTTTCCCCAAAAAAAAAAAGGCTGTGGAATGATACAATACAACATAACAGAAGTAGAGAAGTGGCATGCACCATGCTTGTGTTTTCTTTTGACGCCTGTTTATACACTGATAATCCTCATCCATCATTAAACTACTTCTTGCGCAAAGACCTGGTAGCCTTTGATGCAAAAGCCATCGCTTTGGCTTCGTCACTAGACATCATCCAATCCCTCTCAGCACGACGTTGCTGCTGCCTTGCATTCTTAGCTCGTTTAGGGGCCAATCGTGCATCTCTCTCTGCAAACGCTAGTCTGAACTTCTCTGCTATTGACAGCTCACTGGAGGGCAATGATAATGAGGATGTTGTGGGACTCTTCACAAGAATCACAACTCCTCTAACAACCCACGTCTCAGGATCAATATCTTTCACAAACGGCTCATCCAATGCAACGTCTGGTAACGCTTCTCGAGGAACCTCGTGTAGACTGTATGTCAGAAACGAGGGCTTGGGGTTTACAACTATTCTTGGGCATTCCATGGACAGCATTTCCAGTGAATCCTTATCAATTCGTGGCTGCAGAAGAAGTAAGTTAAATCTAGAAAAGTGTGAAACCATTGCAACAATTACAAAGTGTGAAACCATTGCAACCAAGAAAGAACTCGTACCCAAACAAGCCAACGTAATGATTGACCGCCATGACCAATCTCTGTAACGTCTAGTTCTTCCCATGTTTCTTCTTCAACATTACTCAAGTCTGGCTTAAACAAACTCAAAGATCTGCGTGCAGTGGACTCACTGCTTGGGCATCCTCTGCAATATTAATTGTTTCTCTCATTGCCTGTTTTATAAAGTTTGTTAGCCCCCTAGTTTAAAGTTTGTTAGCCCCCTAGTCAAACCCACACAATATGCGTTCAGTTCTATGTCACTTTTACCCATCAAAATCACTCAAATTCATGAGTAAACAGACAAGCCACCACAGAAAAATCAAAGCCAGTTTATTGCACTTATCTGGAGGAAAAACAAGTTTACCCGCATCTTAGAGTTTCCAATGATCGGCAGTTTTGTACAAGCTCTGAGACTCCCATGGACGTAATTTTGTTGCACCGGCTGCATTACAAAACAATGCAACTATATAATACATGAGGTGAACAAAATAAAACACACACTTATCCAATGAACAGAGGCTCCTAGCTCAAGAACCCTCAAGACCAAAACTACAAAACAAAATCACTAATCCAACCGAACAGAATCAGACATATGTTTTGGTAGATTGTTCCAAAAATCCCATCTTAATGGACGTAGATGGTTCCTAAAATTCTAGACGAGTACTAGCTAAGCTTAAGAAGCACACAGAGAGAGACTTCCCAGGACCTAGACTCTTAGATCAACTTAAGCAATATTAATACCTGATGTCCACAGCTCGGAGAGATTGGCACATCTCCGACACTTTAGCTAAGCCAGAATCCGAAACATCTGAACCGCTAACGTCTAGAATCTCCCAGGAAGTGTCAGCCAAAGAGATAATCAAATCATCATCCAGTAGCTTTCTTCTTTTAGCAATGGCTGCAATCGACATCTGAAGTACACGTACAATACGTCTTTTGATTAGCAATTACATAGTCTTATAAGAGCATTGCCAATAATACAGATGAGAGCAAGAAACAATAAGAACCTTGATGTCGGCAGGAAAGATGTGAGAGATATCAGCTAAACAAGGAATGATTTCTTCTAAATGCCTCCCAACAACACCAAGACACAAGCTGACAAGAGACGGAGGTCCTCGTCTCAACGCAGAGATCCCTATGATCGAAACAAAACCAGCAGATATATATATGTCAGAATCTAAATTCCTAAAACCTTACCAGAGAAACTAAAGACCAAATCAACAGAGAGCTCAGCTTTCCATAAAGCTTTGAAATTTGAACAAGCAAAGAGCTAGGAGGAATGAATAACATATAGTTAGAACGTCGGAGAATCAGAAAAACGAGAGGGGGCTTACGTGAGGAAGATAGATAAGCTGAAACAGGAATCTTATTCTTTGGTCCATGATTCTTATTCAAGTCCAGGTTTTTGAGCGAAGTCGGCAGCTCTCCTTCCGAATTGCGTGTTTCCATCAAAAAATCACCGAGAAATCAGAGTTCGCCGGGAGTTTCGATTAATTGCGGACGGCGAACTATAGGAACCTCCGGTCAAAGTTAAAACATTAAAGAAACCGACATAAGGTCGTTTGTGTCGGGATCGGATATGGGCCTTTAATTGACTCATAACCATTGGAAATAACATGATTAGTCCGGCTTGTTTATTTACGAGTACACGTCAGCGATCAGCCCAACGATATTTAAGCTTAAGCGCCATTACTTGAGCTCACCAAATAGCGTTTCAAACGTTTTCTTCCAACTCACCAAATAAGAATCTTTTCACATTTTACAACAGTTTTTTTTTACCCAATCCAACTCAGATAAACCAATGAATCAATCAATAACCCAGTAATACACAAACCGAACAAAGAAGCCAGAACGCCATTTTTTTGTGTGTGTGTGTAGAGAACCCTTATTAAGTTTGGAGAGACAAAGAATAAAGGTATATATAACCAAAAAACAAGAGAGACTATTTATGGAAACTTTGTGCCAAAGAAGCCATTAGGAACTGCAATGTGCATTGGCTGATTCGTCAGGAGAGGAGGCTGCATAGCCGGGAATTGGGCGGGAGCGCCGTATGGTTGCAGTCCACCCGTTGTGAACGGTTGGGGAACGCATAGCTGCGGGGGCTGACCAACACCTGCATCATAAAATGGTTTTTTCTAGTTAGGACCAACACTTTTTGGTTTGGTCCAAAAACAGCGTTTGTTCTTTAGGGTATCTATTAAGAGAGACTTTTAGTGTTTTTTACCTTGATGATGCTTCAGGTATTGGACATGTTGTGCGGGTGGTAGAGGACAAGAGAGCATAGGTGGAAGAGGCGGTGTTGCTTGAACCAGATTCTGGAGAAGAAAAGAAGAAAACGGTTACTATATATGAGTATACGATATGAATATGAAGAGATTAAACAAGTGACTGCGTGATACTATTTCCTCTCTCACTCAGCAATATATGACATACATTTGACTAACATGTAGTAAGTCATAGATTGATTCACCTAAACATCATTATAAGTTCACCAAATTGCTTATATCTCGAGATGCAAACAACTATTTCAAAAGTTTTATGAACGAAGTTCTAACCTGGGAAACTGGTTGGACATATACAAGCTGTCCTGATCTCGCAACCATTACCTGCAGTACAGTAGAGTTCTTGAGAAACATATACACCAAGTAAAGTTCACTTCATTATAATACATACACACTTTTAAACAAAAGTAAGTCTTCAGGGTTATCCAAGAAATACAACCTGAGGATTTGGATTTACAAACATTGGCGATGCTTGAACAGATTGGTACGGAGAGGTTAATCTCTGCGGCTGCTGCGCCCTATTAACAGTAGGCCCCATCATCTGCACAAAGAAGGGATGCAAATGGAAGTAAGATTCAAAGAGATCTCTAATCTGGTCTTCTATACTACTGACATTTCTTAAGGATACAGTCGCTGAGCGCTGAAACAACTCCCAACTGCTTAGTTGAGAAGACCTCTTTGACATAATATGTCCGAGGAAAGTTAATACTTACGTGTTGAGGATAGTGAAATCCACCGACGGTATTTCCGGGAGTCAAATTAGCATATGGCACGAACTTGGAAGGTGGAATTGCCTGGGGCATATAAAGGTTGTTTCCAGCTTCTGGGTAAACAGGTAGCATGGGAGTGTTGCTTGGTATATAAGCAATATTTCCAACATCGGACATAGCAGCAGGAGACGGTGAAAGACGTTTTGTATAAGATGGACAAAAATTCTTTGCCTCTGGATTCAACTTGAACTCCTGAAATGTAAGGTAGTATGTGGTAAAAATTCTAAAAGTAGAAACTTGGTAATTGAGTAAGTAACTGACTAATTTGACAGCATACCTTAGCCTTTTTTACGGCCTGGATAGGTACTGGTTGTTCATTAGGAGATGCCTCTAAACCCTGACACAACTCTGAGGTTTCATCAACAGTTGTACTTCGTGAGGATGAATTGTCAGTGGAAGAGGGCCTTTCAGCAGCATCGTGGAAACCATTACATATAGGTTCCGGCATCAACTTATCTTCTTCTATTGGTTTAACTCGTTCGGACATGTTATCCACTGCATCGTCACAAGAATGAAAGTTGAGGATAAGTACGCTCAGAGAACATTTTTAGTGTCCAAAGAAGCTGAAACAAGTAAACAGTTACACAGGATATGAACTTACAGCTAGAACTTGAGGTTTGGATATCTTCCTGATGAACGTCAGGAATGTGTTCATTACGCTTCAAGACCTTGGCACCTGGCTGTCTGTCAACAAAAGCATACAAGAATCAGAGAAAAGAATCTAGGCAAATTTTTAGACATAGGTGTGTTGAACAAAGTAAACGATCTAGACTAGATAACTAAGATCGACACGGAAACATAAAAAAAAAATTGTTACATAATAGCAATTCAAAGATGGAAATTGGGGTTTTCTTAAGATTAATACTTCATTTTCCAGATGAATTGTAATAACAGAACTAGTCCTGTTTCCATCTGTTGCTTTCATAGCCAAAGAGTAAATAAATAACAAGTTAAACAGCAGAGATGGGACTCATAGAGTGATGATTCATCAATCCAAAACCCCTCTTCACTATTATTTTCTGTTTCGACATCAAAATTTAAAGCAAGCAAGTACACAGTTTTACCTCATACGATGCTTGCCCCTTTCTTCAATGCCATTTTTCTTGGATTTGTTTGCAGCAGACAAACGAGGCTTAGAAGGTAAAGTCTCCACGGATGATCCAACAATCTCACTCTCATTATTCCCAGTTATATTTGATGGAAGCGAGACTCCCTAATCAAAGCATACCACAAAGACTGTCATAAAAACGAAGCTTTAAGAAAAAGTAACTAAACAAAAAAAAAGACACACCTCTGCAACTACTTGAACAATGTTGGGAGACATGATAACAAGTGTCTCGACCACACTTCCGCTTGCTACATTCGCTTTACTCTTCCCTTTCTTAGTCATTTTTGCATTCTTCAAAACAATGCCTAAACAGAACATTAAAAACATATAATCCCATATCAGGAAAGAGACAAAATGTTCCTGATTAAGACAAAAGCTTAATTCCAATTACGGTATAGACTTGCTTAAACTGTCTAATCTCATTTAAACAACAGAATCTTCGATTTGATAACCACAGATCCAATTCAGATCTCTAACTACGAGCATTATAGCAATACACAAAATCAAATTCAAAAATTCAATCAACATACCAAATCCTTTCTCGAAGGAAGCGGTGTAGAAGACACCGGAAAACACCGAGCCGTCCTTGACGTGAACATGAACCTGCAATCCGATGATGCACATAGTTGCTATTAACAGCGTTTCGTTTAGTGGTGGTGACGATGAAGAGTCGTCGTCGTCTTCCAGTTTCCTTGCGTATCCCATCCTGTTGTTGACCTTCAATGCAATTTCAAGTCTCTGAAATCTCTAGAAGTTTCTCATCTATCACGGTCTATTCGAAGCCTAGTTTATATACACACACATTCATCGTACCAGAAAAGGAAGAAGAGATCTGGAGATACGAGGGAACCAGTAAAGCGACTCTTCTTTCTTTTATATGGGCCGTTATTTTGTTAAACATACCCGGCCCACTTTTTTTTTACTCAAATGTTTTGTTTTTAACTGTGAAGAATCTCCAAAATAGCAAATTTTTAAAAAGTTATTCCAAAATATCATCTAATGATTACTTTTTAAAAATAACACTCATTTAATTAAAAATCTAAACTACACTAACTCATAAACTGATATCTCATCTCCACCCTCTAAATATTTATCCTAAATCATAATCACTAAACTTTAAACTTAAATATTATATATATTTTAATAAATATTATTTGAGAATCTTTTATTTTTATTAATTTTATATGATTCAATGCTATTCGGGTGTTTTTTATTTAATTGTTTTAGAATTTACATATGAATGGTAAGCTTGGATGTAAAATTAACTGTATTTTTCCAGATCGAAATTCATAATCTTTTTAAGCTATAAACAAACGTTGATTGCTAAATCACTCATCCGCAGCTGCTGAAACTTAAGCACATCTATCCTTTAAAAAATAAGATTCGCCCGTACATATAGTAAATCCAAATTACTTTTATAAATTTGAATTACTAAAAAAAGTCGAAAGCAATTTATACATCAAAATCAAAAGACTAAAATGTTGTTACTTATAATAATAACGATTTTTATTATTAAATCATATGAAATATGACTATCCTTTACCAGAATTAACGTTTCATACAAAATAGCATTTCTAACTAAAATAACAATTGGATTGTTAAGAGATATGGTTATGGGTGTTTTACACAGCCACAATTTTCTTTACAGACTACAGCGATAAAGTCAAAGCAATTAAAATTTATTAAGAATGCATACCTATTATGACATTATGTTCTTAGTCGACCATCTTTTGAAACTAACCACTAGTTAAACTAATCACTAGTAACTAAGCCTATTCAATCTGAACTTATGTACGGTTTCAGTTCAGTTTTTTTCGGTTTATGAAATTAGTTATCATATTGAAATCATATTTAATTTAGTTTGGTTCACTTTATACACCAACGATTTTTAGTTTGTTCGATTTTATACCAAAAAACCATAACTATATTTATTTTTATAACAATTTTTAGATTATATGAAAAGAAATCAGATTATCAAAAATAAATATATTCCTTAGTTTAAGTTTTAAATATAATATTTTATGTTTTATTTAAATATTAAAATAAAAGTAAGAAAATAATAATATCATAATGTTATTATATAATTATATTTTAGTAGAAAGAGTTATCAATAAAAAATAATGTTTTATTCGATACTACCAAATGGATGTTAGTTTAGTTAACCCTTATGAATCTACCCTATATATGTTGCATTTCTTTCCCAAACTCATTAGAACCAAATGATTTGAAAAAATATACACTTGGAGCGTTGCAAAACCAAAATTTTGAAAGGGTTGGTAATAAAAAAAACCTAATGAACACACTATGAATGGTTGAAAATTATTAAAACAGGGCTGGCCATTGTTAGCTTATAGAATCTGTTATAGTGGGTGCAAGAAAACAGTACAGAAACAATAAAAAGAAGCATAATGGTCAAATGGCAAACATTTCAGTTAAAAGCCTCTAGTTATACTTCAAGGAGGACACTCAACAATTGTGACGCCAGAGAAAAAACAAACAAAACAAAACAAGAGTTGTAGAGAGAATCTGAGACAAGATAATACACATCAACTTCAATGACTCAATACACCATTTTCCAAACGGTGGTTCATCACAGACAGCTTTCTGGAACTTCAGCTCCGATCACGACACACACACATCATGCATCACTGCAATTAGGAAGAACAAACAGAGGGAACAAGAATCAGTAAAAGCTCGCAACACCACAAAAGATTTTCAGGTAGAAAAAGAACAAAGGATTACCTGCTGTTGGTGCTGGTAGCCACCAGGCTGCTGGTAGTTTCCATAGCCGGCACCAGGGTAGCCACCATAGTAGGCGTTAGGGTCCTGAGGAGGAGGTGCATATCCGTAAGCTTCATATCCTTGAGGAGGATACCCATAGTATCCACCACCACCACCACCATACTGGGCTTGATCAGGTTGAGTCTGTAACATGGATCAAAGTCATCAGATGACATAGAATAAGGACATAGTAAACTTGTTGCATTGTCTTAACGGATACAAACCTGCTTGTTGGAAGGACTACGACCCCATGAAAGACGAATGCTTTGTCCGCCAAGTTGTGTTCCATTTAACGAGTTGAGTGCTTGCTCTGCACACGCCCTGAAAGCACAAGCCAGAGAAAAGATATGTGAAAACACATCCTCAAAATAAAATTAAAAAACAAGTTCGTCTTCACTGTCACACTACCTATTAGCATATTGAACAAATCCGCAACGTTTTCCTGCTGGTATTTTCACATGAACAAGTTCACCAAATTGACCAAAAACTGACTTCAAAACATCTTCTGTCACACTTTCATCCAAAGCTCCAACAAAAATCTGGTAAAGCAATTAAAAAATGACCCTTAAATTCACCTACACAACAGACCCTACATAGAGCAGACCTAAACAAAGTACGCACCGTTGTGTTAGTTGGATCACCTTCTCCGGGGTTTCCTTGAGTATTCTGATATCCACCTGCAAATAACAGACAAGAGAGCTCAGTGGAATAACTTATACTTCTATATTCTAAAGCAAACAGGCACAAACTACAACAAGTTGCAAAAGTATCCAAATCAAGATCCAAAAATATCAGCAGATAAAGCAAATGGCCTATATGTAACAGCTAAAAGATTAAGGTAAAAGAGATTCTGAAGTTAGTAGATAACTGATAGACAAATAAGTAAGGGTGTTCTAAGCGAAAGTTGGATCCAACTTTGAGAAATTAAACAATGGCACAAAAACCTCTCTAGGATATCAACTCAAATTTCGTCCATGGTCACTCGTTACCATAGTAATCAACTTACCAAGTAACAATCAAGAAGAGTTGATAGCATAAATATAGAGAGCACTAACAGAAAGAAGAAAAAAAAATTGATACACAAACTGAAAGAAGATGAACTGAGATGTGTGAAGACGATTAAAAAAAAAACACTCTTTAGGGGTTTCACACTGGAAAAGGCGAAATATAATAAACTGTGTAATATGAAAAGAAAAAATTAAAGGTAGGGATTAATGTGAAAGAAAAGACTTATGCTTGATAAGTAAAGAAATGAAAAAATAATTTGCGATAAAAGCTGATTGCAATTAACTTCTTCTGAAAACATAGCCAACTGACCTAAATGAGGCCACGCAATAAGGTGGTATCATTTTCAGCTGAAGTCAGTTCCAGGCCCCTTGTTCTCCTGCTTTAAGACAACATGAGTTTTCTTATAAGGTTTAGGATGTTTTGCGATATTAGATTCTTTGAAGTGATGAAAGGCATGAAGCTAAAGGATAAGGACTGTATTAAAAACTTGAAAACGTATAGGTCTTAACTAACAGAACAAGCTCCACCAATGAGAAAAATGAATACCCCCAAGTAAAATACAATCAACTAACATAGACAAAGTTAGTTAAAGACAAAGTGAGTCAACCACCACTCAATATAATCACAAGTCATTATATATAGGTTCTTTAATAACAAAACATACCTGGTTGTTGCATTGTAAGAGGCTTCTTGTTGGCAGCTGGACCAATACGCATAGGCCTGGACGAGCAGTACTGACCATTCATCTCCGTCATGGCACGTATCTGCTCACTCTCATCCCCAAACTTCACAAACCCGTATCCCTTGGACCGCCCAGTGGTCCTATCAGTCACAACTTTCGCGCCCTTCACAGAGGAATACACAGCCTTGAACGTCTCAGTGAGCACGTAGTCGGTAACATCAGGCGCCAGATCTCCAACAAAAACAGTGTGCTCAGGCCCATCAGACTGGCGTCTCTCTCCAGCACCAAGCTGAGCCCAGTTCAGCCTGAAGGTCTGTTCACAGTTAGGCATCTGAGCACCGTTGTAAGTCTGCAGAATCCTCTCAGCTGCAGCATGGCTGACAAACTCGATAAACCCGTAACCTTCGGTTAACCCGGTCTGCTTATTGCGAATGACTTTAGCTTGTTGAACCTATAGTAATCGAATCAAGGTGAGAACTTTATAATAAAGGATGAAACTTTATATCTTTCAAAAGGAGTAAAAATGATGATTTTCAGATTTTACCTCGCCGGTGATAGAGAAGATGCTGACGAGGTAGCCTTCGTCCATCCATGGCTGGAGGTCTCCGATCCACAAGGATTTGATCTCCCCGGCTGATCCTGGATTCTGAGATCCGGCGCCGTACTGATGTTGGCCCGGAGACGGCGCCGACTGTGGGTTCCATCCTGCCGGCGGCTGGCCCTGTTGTTGTTGTTGCTGCTGCTGCATCATCCACGATTGGTGGTGGTGGTAAGCTTGCTGGTCCGAAGGAATCTGCCCTGATCCTGCGGCGGCACCGTTAGCTGCGGGAGGTGGCTGCTGCATCATGACGGCGATGACCTAAAACAGGAGACGATGCCGAAGTTGCAGTTTCGGACAAAGGGCAAAAGAGGGAGAGATAAAGCTGTCTTGATTGTGTTTTATAGAAGAAGAAAAAAAAACAAAAACAAAAATATCTTGTGATTTGGGCTTTACGTGGCCCAATATTAATAACTATCGGCCCATCATGAGAGCACTGGAACAATGCCAACACCTTTTGGAAGAAAATAAAGATTTTACAGCTGGCAGCTAGTAATTGGATAGTCATGACAATAGTACCCACGCATTTTTTTTAATGAAAGTCCCCACACATCTTGAAAGCATACAACATGACTTTAACGTTATCTTTTTCCTCTTATCCTTCTTGAAAAAAAAATCTAGAAACTTGATAGCTTTCAATGGCTGTAGTACCACTTCAGACCAAACATACTCTATGTCGCATCACCAACGACAACCCAACAATTCACCGTCCGTCGCTTCTCCGTCTACGTGTCACGTGCTCAGTTACTACCACCACCACCAAGTCTCGCCCTAACCGTGAGAAGCTTGTGTTTGTGAATCCTCCTCTGTCCAACGACACATCTTTTCAGTCGACATGGTCGCACCGCTTTTGGGTCTCAGCGGGATGCACCACCGTGTTTGTCTCTTTTGCCAAATCTATCATCGGAGGGTTTGGTTCAAACCTTTGGCTCGAACCAGCTTTAGCCGGTTTTGCCGGTTACATCTTAGCAGATCTAGGCTCTGGTGTGTACCACTGGGCCACCGATAACTACGGAGATGGTTCAACGCCTCTTGTAGGAACCCACGTCCAAGATTCTCTTGATCACCACGAGTGTCCTTGGACGATCACCGAACGGCAGTTTGCAAACAATCTACACTTTCTGGCTCGAGGCACAACCTTGATGGTTCTACCACTAGACCTTGCATTTGATGACCATGTGCTTCATGGCTTCGTAAGCACGTTTGCATTTTGCGTATTGTTTTGCCAGCAGTTTCATGTTTGGGCTCATGAGACCAAGAGCACGCTTCCACCGCTTGTGGTGGCGTTACAGGATACTGGACTGATTGTTTCACGGTCACGGCACGTGGAGCATCACCGAGCACCGTATAACAACAATTACTGCGTGGTGAGTGGGGTTTGGAACAAGTGTTTGGATGAAAGTAATTTCTTTGAAGCGTTAGAGATGGTGTTGTATTTCAAGCTTGGGGTGAAGCCAAGGTCATGGACCGACCCAAACTCTCCATGGTCCGAAGAAACCAACATATCCAAATGTGAGCATTTGATTTGACATATCTCTAATTGTTGTTGACACATGTATATGAGATATTGGTTTGGCGTTTACTTTGACCAGTTTTGGTTACGAAGGGGTCTGATACCACCTTTTTAAATGATGGGTGTTAAGCTAATAATTTTAATTAAACAAAGAATGCAAAATTTGATTCTTTTTCTGTAAGTTTCAAAACTTGTAAAGTGCTAGAGATCGCAATAGCTCCAAAGCTTCTCTAATGTACACCACAACATTGTTTAAGCTCAATCTCTTTCTCTTTCTCTTTCGTTTGGTTGTTAGCTCTGGAAAAAATGTAAACTGTGATACCTTTCATCATAATCTCTCTCAATGGCTGTATCACTTCAAACCAAGTATCCTCTAAGACCCATCACCAACATCCCAAGAAGCAACCGTCCGTCACTTGTCCATTTCCGTGTGACATGCTCTGCTACAACCACCACCAAGTTTGCATAAAGTTTGCATAATGTTTAGCCAGCAATTCATGGAACCAAGAGCAAGCTTCCACCTCTCGTGGTGGCGTTGCAGGACATGGGGCTGCTTGTATCACGTAAACAGCACGCAAGACACCACCAAGCACCGTATAACAACAATTACTGCATTGTGAGTGGGACTTGGAACAAGGTTTTGGGTAAAAGTTAGACCGCTGAGGCATTGGAGATGGTATTGTATTTTCAGCTTAGGGTGGGACCGTCATGGAGCGAGCCAAACTCTGAGTGGACAAAGGAAACGCAAACATCTCCAACAACCAAGCATAATCAAACTTTACAAGTTATAACTTCTTTTCGCAATTTATATGCAATACAGAGTGAGTATTTTGAGTACAAAACAAAAAATACAAGAGAGAATGCACCAGTTTAAGTATCAGATCCAACGAATGAGTAAACAGAAGAGACACAGGGGAACCAGTACTGACATTTTCCGTCTTTGTTGCCATTGTCGATCATTGCAAGGCCCTCCTGAAAATAAGTTATAAATTTACAAAGTTTCACGACTCACATTGGATGCATTATGTTAACTATATGTAGTAAAATCACATAAACCAATTGAAGAAATGAATAGCAAATGCATACCTCCAACAGAGTTTCGAGAGCATCTATGACCCGACCTGATGTCCATGAGAGCCGTCTTTGTACCTCTTCCACAGTCACAAAGCCTTGACCCTGTGGGGGAAAGCAACATAAAATCATAAAACATATGAAAATTTTGTTTCCTTTGTGAGGGAGAGAATGTATGTAAATGATTATAACCTGAGCAAGCTCCAAGATTTGGTTATGATCTTTATTCAGCTCAGTAGGGACTGAACGGACAAGCTTTTTCTTGCCAATTGTGATGACCTCAAATCCGCTACCCAATACCTAAGAAGAAAAAGGCCAAGATACCAGCAAGAACAGTTCAAAACTTCCTTTTTTGTTTGACAAAAAACTCTGAAACGAAAAGATACCTTTAGCTTGCTAATAGCACGAAGACAATCATCTTCGGTCACAGCTTCACGGTCTTTCTTCCTCCTCTGACGAAGATGGCTGCAGAGCTCTTGCAAGCTGATCAAACCTCCGTTGAGTGACCTTGTAAGCATGCAAACTTCAATAATCTGAACACCTGTTCGATCAACATGTTATCCAACTTTCTAAAACCACAGAAGGCAATGTGGCGATTCCAAGTTAAGAAACAGAGCAATATCTATCTATGTGCCTTTATGCAAACATGAACTTAAGAAGCTATAGCCTATCTTCTCAGGCACTGGAAGATAGCAAAAACATACCAAGTTCATAGTAGAAGTCACCAATTCCGAGGAGCTCAGCCCAGAAGCCCTTGTTGGAAGCAAGTGGATCCACACCAACTTTAGCACACATTTCATGGAACTGAGCTCTAAAGGCTGGATTTTTACGAATGTCATTCTGCAACAACCAATGGCAAATAATGCTTCGTTTTAATGAAACAAACCACACCAATCCGAAAAGTCATATGATTAAATATAAAATCAAGAGAGGACGATGATAAAAATTTCAAGAAAAAATAAGACCTTGTGTTTACGAGCGAACTCTTCAAGCTGGGACTTGAACGTGGCGAGCTGCTCTTTCATCATATCAGTCCTTAACTTGGCCACATTTTCTCCTAGTAGCCGGTACTGATCCTGTTTGATTTTCCATCGAGATTTAAAGTGAGACGATACATTGGAAAAAAAAAACCGAGTGGACGAATTGGAATAATCAAATCTGGTTTAGAAGCAGAACCCGAGCAGCAGCAGCCTTTTGAAGACCTCCGATTCCTGGTCGCCGTCGCATCTTTCAATTACTATTTTGATCTTTGCAATTCTCGGTCGATCGGGGAATATTATACAATCGGAGAAGACGGTGGTATGTTTTCTCCATTTATGATTTATTTCTACATCTTTCAAAAATCAGAGTGGCGCAGCGGAAGCGTGGTGGGCCCATAACCCACAGGTCCCAGGATCGAAACCTGGCTCTGATATTCTTTTTTTGTCCCATTTTAATGTTTTCGACGAAAACAACCATTGTGAACCCAATGAGGCTTTTGAACCAAACAGAAGCCCATTACGTAATTTTTTTTCTTCCTATTTAAATTTTTTCCAACAGTTTCTTTCAACCTCAAATTATCTTCTAAAAACGACGTATATATTTGACAATTTGAGATAGAAGAGAACACATGTTTTTAAGAGACTAGGCATTGTCTCACAATGGCGGTGAAAGTTGTGAACAACTACTGTACAAGAGCCAAGCTCCGTTCCAACAATATTTTGTTTCTTTAAAACATAAGACATGTTTAAGAAAGCTCTTAATGGAAGAAACAAACACAAAATTGTGTCACAAGTTCGAGTTTACTTCTCGAATTGTCTCTATTACTTGTGAAAAATCTTTCAGAATGGTTATCAGTATTGGAGATAGCAGCGTGATTTCCAGGTGTATTCTTTCCATTCACAACACCAGCCTTATCATCACCAGATGTCCATGTCTGTGATATGTTCCCATCTTAGGCCCTTTACCTACTAAATGTATTGCATCATTTACTGATTGCTACTAAAGAATTAAATAGAGGATACATCATACATACACAATATTCTTTGAAATGATTTAAAAGTTAGCATAAGCTTCCATAGACTACCATCACAAGCTAAAAAACACAAGGAAATAAATCCAAACTATATCTTACAGGAAGCAGGATTATATTAGCAATCTTAAACATAACTATAGTCTATAGATAAAGGCATGTGATAAACACATCCAACCACCAAAGATGTACACCGCCCTCTTCTCACCAACCTCCTCGTGATATTGTTTGTTATCCACAAATAAACTAATGTGGATACCGACTCCTTTCTGTCTTTCGCTGAAAATTTCTGATCACAGAACTGACCAAATAAATATAAACTTCGTTTTAAAAACGAATCTATATAAAAGGCCCAAACTTTGAAGGTTCTGTCAGAAAAAGAAAAAAACAAAGAGATAAAAAGATCCAGTAATGGCCACCTCAGGAACCGCTTCTACATTCAGACCATCCGTTTCAGCTTCTTCTCGATCAACCCATCTGAGATCATCTCCCTTCAAAGCTCCCAGCTTTAATCCTCTGCCACCCTCTCGCTCACGTTCGTTCTCCGTCTCTTGCACCATCGCAAAGGACCCGACTTTTCTCATGGCGGAGGCGGAGAATACCAAGGCCGCTGGATCTGACCCGACCACGTGGAAACGACCCGATTCATTCGGACGGTTCGGGAAGTTTGGCGGGAAGTACGTCCCTGAAACTCTTATGCACGCCCTCTCCGAACTCGAAACTGCTTTCTACTCGCTTGCCACCGACGAAGATTTCCAGGTGACTAATTTCATTTTTTGATCTTATTAAGAAAGTGAAAGATCCGCTAAAATAATACTCTAATGCCATCTGCGAAATGATTGTAATTTACATTTAGAAACTAAGTTCATAATGTTCTTCAGCAATTAGATACTTCTGCTTGATATGCAAACTTGAAGCTTCTTAATTCTTTTGTAAATGAACTTTTGATTTGTATGATTTGTGATTTAAGAGTTTACCCTTGTCATAAAGTTTCAAACTTTTGTCGGAAAATTGTTGTAAACTGGAAGCTTTTGTTGGTTTAGTGTTATATGTAGACTATGTCTGATTGATGTTTGATGAAACTGTAGAGGGAATTAGCAGGGATCTTGAAAGACTACGTGGGTCGTGAGAGTCCTCTCTACTTCGCAGAGAGGCTCACAGAGCATTACCGCCGAGAAAACGGCGAAGGACCGCTCATATACCTCAAGAGGGAAGACCTGAACCACACCGGTGCTCACAAGATCAACAACGCCGTGGCTCAAGCCCTTCTCGCCAAGCGTTTAGGTAAAAAGCGGATTATCGCCGAGACGGGAGCTGGACAACACGGTGTAGCCACGGCCACCGTGTGTGCACGTTTCGGTCTGCAGTGTATCATCTACATGGGTGCTCAGGACATGGAGAGACAGGCTCTCAACGTGTTCAGGATGCGTCTCCTCGGTGCTGAGGTGAGGGGAGTTCATTCTGGGACGGCGACTTTGAAGGACGCGACGTCTGAAGCTATAAGGGATTGGGTGACGAACGTGGAGACTACTCATTACATTCTGGGATCTGTTGCGGGTCCTCATCCTTACCCTATGATGGTCAGAGATTTTCATGCGGTGATTGGTAAAGAGACGAGGAGACAAGCGATGGAGAAATGGGGTGGGAAGCCTGATGTCTTGGTGGCTTGTGTTGGTGGTGGTTCGAATGCCATGGGACTCTTTCACGAGTTTGTGGATGATACGGAGGTTCGAATGATTGGTGTGGAAGCTGCTGGATTTGGATTGGACAGTGGTAAACACGCTGCGACGTTGACGAAAGGAGATGTTGGTGTACTCCACGGAGCTATGAGTTACTTGCTTCAAGATGATGATGGCCAAATCATTGAACCACACTCCATCAGTGCCGGGTAAGTTCGAATATGGTTCATGGTCTTCCTTAAGCATCCATTTCTAAAGAGTTAATGTTCATGTTTAACAGCTTGGACTACCCTGGAGTTGGACCTGAGCATAGTTTCCTTAAAGACATGGGACGTGCTGAATACTACAGCGTTACCGATGAAGAAGCCTTAGAAGGTACTTGCACTTGTCTTTATATGTTTCTTTCACATGTAATGAGAACTTGCATTGTTTTTGCTTACCGATCTCCTCCGTGTGTAGCGTTCAAGAGAGTGTCTCGGTTGGAGGGAATAATCCCAGCATTGGAGACATCCCACGCATTGGCTCATCTGGAGAAGCTATGTCCGACGTTACCTGATGGAGCCAGAGTGGTGTTAAACTTCAGCGGGAGAGGTGATAAGGATGTTCAGACGGCCATCAAGTATCTTGAAGTTTAAAGAGAAGAATACTTTCATTTTCAGACAGTGACATTTCGTTTTAGTGGTTTTGTTAGTTCTTGCTTCTGGTTTGGGAAACCCAAAATAAAAACAAATTATTATGAAGAGAACAATTTTTTAAAGAATGTATCCTATGAATAAGAGTTTAAGACTGTTCTATATATAACCTTTGATGTTCTTATAAGAAACTCAAACTGTTTTGTTTTTCACTCGGCTATAATTTGACAAAAACAAAGAAACCTCAATGTATCGTAAACAACTATGATTGAAATATTTTAAAATTTACTTGAAAATGTAAATAAATTATGTTATGATTTTCAACTGATTATATTTGATTTACTATTTGGAAAGTAAACTAAAAAAAAACTTAAATACAGTAAATATATTTTAAACTAAATTGTTTAAAATGACTAGGCTATAGTTCTTTGAGATGTTTTATCTTCAATAGGTTAGTTACATAATGGTCAACTCGTGCACAGCATTGTTCAGAACATTCAATTATGCACCTTCTACGCCGAATGTCATAAATGACCTTTTGACTGTAACACTCGAGAAGATTGGGTACTAATTTGTTACGATAAAACTAATTGGGTCAAATGTGAAAGGCACCAAAAGCATAAGGGACTAGTGTTATAAATATTGAACCGATCGGGGGAGAGAGTTTCACATCTGAAGGGGTTGAAGATAAATCGCAAAGGGAGGCATCGTCGTCCCTAAGCTTTTTACAATTAGCCGAAGCAAAGCAGTTGACTCTTTTTCATCTGACGAAGATGGTCTCCACAAGCAAGATCAAATCCGTCGATTTCTACAGGTTTTCTTCTGTTTCTTTTTTACATTTTGCAGATCTCTCGAGCCTCCTCCTCGATCTAGGCAGTGACATTATTTGTTTCGATAGCTCAATGTGAATGTAAATCTTCGGGAGTATCTACATTCTGTGGATTTTCATGCTTGATTTGTGTTAGGGTTTAGTCGTGCAGAGGCGATCCTGAGGTTGTAGGTTTTCATTTGATCTTAGTGAAAGTGGTTTAAGACCATCACCGTTGAGCTCTGTTTCGCTGCTTTTTGAACGTAGTGGAAGATCGATTGATGCAGTGATATTCGTTTAGTCTGATCTTTGACTAGCATCGGTCATTTGATCTTAAGTGCGATTGGACTGTTAAAAGTGTTTCGTAATGGGGTTTAAGACCATCACTGTTCACTTATATTTGGGTTTTTTTGATGCAATAATATTCGTTTAGTAAACAAGGCTTCTTGAACTCGTTGAGATCTGTGATTTATTTAAATATATTTGTGATTCTGGAGTAGAAAAATTCATATTTGTTATTTTGGATGAATGCAGGAAAATCCCGAGGGATTTGACAGAGGCGACTCTATCTGGAGCTGGATTGTCCATTGTAGCAGCTCTCTCTATGCTCTTTTTATTTGGAATGGTAAAGTTTCAAGCTCACTGGACTTGTTGATTATGATATTTTAAGATGGTTTTGAATTTTTGTGCCCAAGATTTATGTCACTGATGCTAATTGGGGAACATGAATGCTATTTTCGCATATTACAGGAGTTAAATAATTATTTGGCCGTCAGCACTACAACGTCCGTCATCGTTGACCGGAGCTCTGATGGAGACTTCCTGCGCATGGATTTTAACATAAGGTACATTATTGCCCAATTTTCGTTTTCCAACACACATGTGTTCTAGTTTAGAGGTTAAAGAGTGTAGAAACGTTACTCTAGTATTCTAGAACGCTAATTTATCTTGCGCACATGCCTTGTCTCTTCAGAAATGTCACATGTGGCGTAAACAAAGTCATGTAAAATGTGAAATGCAGAATCTATCTGATGGCTAACTAGATACATGTTCTATTTTTTTCGCAGCTTCCCATCACTTTCATGTGAATTTGCATCTGTGGATGTCAGTGACGTACTAGGAACTGTAAGTTTTTGTTTCATCTTAACCTCATTTCGAGTCTCTGTTTGTTCATTTCTTATCGCAAATCTTTGTTTTTTGAAATATCACCATAATTGTAAAAGATAATCTATTGTATATGCGGAGTGAAACCGAAACGTCACTCAAAATTTTTGGTTGTTCTCTATCCTGATTTTGTTAACTTTTGTTTTCAGAATAGGCTAAATGTAACGAAGACAATTCGGAAATTTTCTATTGATTCGAACTTGAGACCTACTGGTTCTGAGTTTCACTCTGGGGAAGTTTTATCGCACGTTAATCACGATGAAGCAGGTGAAGAAGTAGTTGAAGATTCTGTATCCCTTACTAGCCGCAACTTCGACACATTGTTACATCAGTAAGTAGTTTTGGTCATTATTGCACATTTCGTACATAGATGGAATAATTCTAGGAGTATTTTTCTAGTACGTATCTTTTTTTATTGCTTCTGGTGATAAACATATGAAACATATAACTTGCAGATATCCTATCTCGGTTGTTAATTTCTATGCTCCGTGGTGCTATTGGTGTAATCTCCTGGTAAGTCCCGCATCTTTTGTCTTCGTCTCTTTTCATATTTTAGATTTTGCAGCATATTTTCTATCTAGAACTTCATTTTGCTGCTTGTTGGCAAGGGTCATACCATTAGCGTTCTTACTATTGGAGATCCTACATTTTTGGTGCTCAAGATGTGCTTAGAATGCAATATACTGTAACCTAGTCAGTCTTTCTTGAGAATGCTCTTTGGCTCTAGCCGTAATAACTTTTGGTGGCACTTTATGCACAATACAGTGGTAATTTTGATTATTTACTCGAAACTAAATTTTAGTCTCCATTGGCAGAAACCATCGTGGGAGAAAGCCGCAAAACAAATAAAAGAAAGGTATGCCATTATACTCTCTTTAAATAAAGAATATGTGGTATTATTTTGTTCTTATAACTTTCTTGCTTTTGGTAGATATGATCCAGAAATGGACGGACGTGTCATTTTGGCAAAAGTTGACTGCACCCAAGAAGCTGATCTCTGTCGGAAGTATATCCCATCATATTTGATATTTTTTATCTTGACTTCTTCATTTGCTATAGCATAATGCATTCTCTGGAATCCTCTGCCAGTTCCTCACAATTTTCTTTTCCAAATGTTCTCCAGGAATCACATTCAAGGGTATCCCTCCATTCGCATTTTCCGCCAAGGCAGTGATCTTAGGTAAGATAATGCAACTCCTAGTTTACTTGTTTATATAATGCATACCCATCATTTCCTCGATTCTTATAACCTCTATTTTCTCTACTATTCTTTCATCTGCTTGAATCTTTGCTTAATAGGGATGACAAGGCACACCATGATCATGAATCGTACTACGGAGATCGTGATACGGAAAGCTTAGTGAAGGTAGTTATTGTTCTAGGTTTCTTTTCAACATCTTTTCTGTGCCCCATTAAACAAGAGTTATTTTGTGTGCTTTCATTTGTGGCTTACATCTGAATATTTTGCGTTTTCCTACAGATGGTGATAGGTCTGGTTGAACCAATCCATCTAGAGCCCCACAAACTAGCTTTAGAGGACAAATCAGACAATGCATCGAAAACTTTAAAAAAGGCACCTTCGACAGGAGGATGTCGAATTGAAGGATACATACGTGTAAAGAAGGTAAGGATTTGACTGGGAGAGTTGCTCTTGCTCTGTCTGTTTGCCTTTCTAAGTTACTTTTCAATGGGCTGTGCAGGTTCCAGGCAACCTAATGGTTTCAGCTCGCTCGGGATCTCATTCATTTGATTCTTCTCAGATGAATATGTCCCATGTTGTTAACCATCTTTCATTTGGGCGGAAGATTTTGCCTCAGACATTCGCTGACTTAAAGCGCTTGTCACCTTATCTCGGTCATAGCCACGACCGTTTGAACGGCCGCCCCTTCATAAATCAACGTGATATCGGCCCTAATGTTACCGTAAGTTTGTTTAGTTCATAAAAATACTATAAAAATAACCTAATTATTGCTTTTAAGCATGCTTTAAGGTGTTGTTTTACATGGTCAGATCGAGCATTATCTACAAATAGTAAAGACAGAGGTAATGAAAAGCAATGGACATGCAATGGTCGAGGAGTATGAGTACACAGCACATAGCAGCGTTGCTCATAGTTACTATTTACCAGTCGCCAAGTTTCACTTCGAGCTCTCACCTATGCAGGTAGGCTTCGACATTCTTTTTGTTGCTTACTCATATCTGTTTCACATTCTTTTTCGCTGAGCCAGAAGCCCTGCGGGCTGGTCTGTATATGGACAACAACCGTAGTTACACTCTGCTTATCAATTTCTTTATTTGTTTGGTTGCAGGTTCTCATAACCGAAAATTCCAGATCCTTCTCACACTTCATTACCAATGTATGCGCCATTATCGGTGGTGTCTTCACGGTTAGTAAAGAACTTAGAAGCCTCTTCTTGTCATAATTCATTAATACATATCCTTATGACACTTGTCTTCTTTTTCAGGTTGCCGGAATCTTGGATTCTATTCTCCACCAGACGATGACATTGATGAAAAAGATTGAACTTGGAAAAAACTTTTGAAGCTTTGCCTAAGAGTTTCATTTCGTTTTCTATGTAACCTGTCCGAAATTTTTGTTATACGTTATACACAACCAGATAAGGCATAAGTATCCTTCAAGATATTGGGAAAATGTTTATCCTTTTGAATGTTGTTATACAGTATCAGATGAGGCATAACTTTTAGACGTTTTTGTACTATTTTCTAAAGTTACCCTTTAGATGTTAAAAATGGAACACAACAATTGCATCATTACACTGCACACCATTCACTAGCATTCTACATTACTAAATGAAAGCCTTTCCATTGACACAGTTGATTTAAATCACGTTATAGAGATATAGCGATAACAGACTTCAAATTTTTCAAGATACTATAACATAAGAGACCATAGGGATCACTTTCGTGTTATTTCAAGTTTGAATGACATTCTCTTAATATGAGAATAATTCAATTCTGGAGACATGTGAATCGACTTAAGACGTGATCAGGAAATAAACATGTTTTTAGTGAATAGAGGAGAATCAAACATCAAAATGAAGTATTCCAAACAAGGTTTCATTCAAACTTGAAATTAACATCCGACAATAGAGTAGATAATGATGTTGACACTTTCAAAAACACTAACTACCAATTCAAAATCGAAAAACAGAGTTGTAGATAATCCTCGAGTAGATCAGGCAGTGATCTCCTTCTTGAGTTTTGCAAGCTCTTGCCTGACAACACCAGCTTTCTGCAAAACAAAGCAAACAATATATCATCAATTACGTTTCACAAGCAAACAAGTCCACAGAAATTTCAACAATTCAGCACACTGACCTTGATTTTAGCCAACATGATCTTGAACCTGTCAAAATCATTGAGGCTAGCCCTACGCTTCTGAACGATGAGCTTCCTACCCCATGAGCTCTTTTCCCACTTGTTCTTCACGTCTGCAAACACATCCCAGGATTAGGTTGGAACAACTTTGGAATTCAACATTACAAAATTAAACAGGAGCACTCACCAGCTTTTTCCATGGCCTCGATCAAAGCCTTCTTCTTGGGCACTCGGTTGATCTCAATCACGATGTCAGTAAGAGACAACCTCTTGAAGTTCATCTGGATCCTTTCCATGTCAGGGGCATCTACTAAAGCCTAAACGACAAGAACAAAACCAGTATTCAATAAGACAATCTAGACATAAACTAAGCCCCATGAAACCAGAACACACAATACATTTACAATATTGACAAGTTTATAGCACCAGCTCAATGTAAATACTTTGTTGAATGAATCAGTAAAGCAAAAAAAACAGTAAGCACACATTGATCATCGATCCAGAAGAAACAAACTTTCACAAATCACTAAGCAATGAAAGATCTGCGAACTAAATTTTCAGCTACCTCAACTTCACTAAGAGAAAGATGGAAACTTTCGTAATGTATGAATACAAAAGGAACTTACCCTGTTCTGGTCAACGACGTCGACGATGACGACGAGCTTTCCATGGTCCTTTCCATAGTTCACAAGAGCGACTCTCCCGATCTCCACGTACCTCTTGAAAACCTGAGCAATCACAAAACAAACATGAAATCTCAGTCACGACCATGCTTGATGTTAAGGACGCGCAAAGCCAGAAAAATGTCAAGTAGAAAGGAATCTGGAATGTATATCTCACCATTTTCGCCGGCGGTAGCTTGAATGTTCGAAACAAAGTGTCCAAAGCCGCAGAGAGTTATATATACTGGTTTTTAGGGTTTTCTCTTTTGGGCCATTAAATAAATACCCAAAGGCCCGTTACGAGTGCTTCAAGCCTTCAACATAAACCAAAAGCCCAACAATATGGTAGAGCAATATAACACGGTGTCGGTTTGTACGTTGAAATGCTCGTCGCTAGCTAACCTCACCGTTGTAGCCTTGTAGGTGTATTTCGTTTCAGAACGCTGGTGAGAATTTCATTGTAATCATGATTCATGTCCTCCATCATCTGCGAGAGAAGTAACAGGAGTTAACTCGTTGTCTTTAAGTCTTTCTAATGATTCTATTACAAAGTACAAACAAATATCTGCGAGGTTATAGAAGGATAACTAGGGTCACATGATCTCATCTCTACCTTGTTTCCTAAGTTTCTTAGGACACAAGAAAGAGAAAAAGTAGAGATAACAGTTTTCTCTTCCTCTAGTTTTCCCTCGTTCCTCTGGAGATAACAGAGCAAAAAGTAAAATAATATCATACTGATGTCGAATTTGGGTAAACTGGACCTGACCAAACTCTATCACAAATCCATTTTCAAACCGAAACAATTGAAAAATGTTTTTTTTTTTTTGAAAGCTTTCAAATTAAGTAGATGCATTTGGATATGAAAATAGAGTCTAAAACTGGAGTTAATATATTTATGGATATGAAAATAGAGTCTAAACTGGAGTTAATATATTTTCATGTACTGCATATGGATGTATGTATCTCAAACTAGTAACATCAGAACAAGGTGGTCTATGTAATGACCAAACACCATCAAGTTGCAACGAGTCCCTAAGGGCTAAGGCTTTATCCTTACTAAGAAACAGAGATCTCTTCCACCACGCCGCTGATTTCTTCGGTCAGCTCATGTTGAACTTTGGGCTCCAAGTCGATGAACTGGTTGGACTTGCTAGCTAGATGTGAGATGCTAACTCTTCCTTGACGTTTGATGTAATCAGCAACCGCATTCATCTCTTCCATTGATATGTATATATATTTT
This sequence comes from Brassica nigra, assembly GCA_016432835.1. Lineage (NCBI taxonomy): Eukaryota > Viridiplantae > Streptophyta > Magnoliopsida > Brassicales > Brassicaceae > Brassica > Brassica nigra. The sequence continues at coordinate 3,333,063 of CM028247.1, read as the reverse complement.
CCTCTATCATCCATAACCCCCGAGAGCCGCCCTGAAAAAGAAAAAAAAAAGAGAAGGCGTTCAGATCTCAAGAGTCACTCACATGTTGCTTCGGGCTGGTTATACTATGCTATTTTTATGATTGGATAAAGAGAGAGAGAGAGAGAGAGAGAGAGAGAAAAAACCAATGCTCTCCAAAGAGGCGATCCTGTTGATGCATTCCTACAAAAACAAACAGTAAAGAATCAGACTTTAGAACAATGAGAAAAGGTATTCATTTATTTGCGATATAGAAGATGTAGTAGCCAGATGATAACCTGAGTTCGTAGATGAAATTCTGCTGCGAGATCTTCAAGTGGAACACATTTCTGTTTCTGCAAAACAAAGCAAATCAAAAGGAGAGGCTCAACATTTCTGCTTACTGATATAGAAAGAGACAATATTTGTATCTATACTTCACTCTTAGTTTGTTTCTGTTCGTAGGATGACTATTAGAATGGGAGATCCGAAAGTGTATGGTAAAGGTTTATTCACGAAGATATACCTTAATGTATTCAACAAATTCTGAAAGTAAATCTTGATTTCCACCCTGCACTTCCTCTGTGGTACCTTCGGCATCAACTGAGAACTCTCCTTTCCATTTGTCAAACTCTAACGCAGCTGCCTCTTCTTCCTTGGCTTGTCGTGCTTTTTCTTCTTCTTCCTACAATTAGCTTACTTCAGTATTTCTAAATCAGGAAGCCTAAACAGAAAGAGCTTTGAGATATATATCATTCAGTTGACCCACCAATTTCCGCTCCTCTGCCTCACGCTCTTCGTCTTTCTTCTTCCGCATCTCTGCATACCAATCTTGTTTTGTACTCCTTGACTCGCGTGCAGCTTCTTCAGCCTTCACCAGACAATAGGAACATATTTCGATCAGGAAAGTCTTGCCCAAAAAAGAAAATTACGTACTAGTCTGATTCTAAGACCAATGCTCTGTTCTGAAGCAACAATATAAAGCTTCCATAGTTCGTTCTGTAACTGGTCAACCTTTTATTCCTAGAATTTTCTCATCCTTATAGAATTTCTGATAAAACACTAGAAGAATTCATGGAGATAGAGATTGTTAGCCACCTGTCTTTGCTCTTCTCGCTCTTGTCGCTTCTTCTCTTTCTTCTTTGATGCTCTGGCCTGATTCCCACCGGCTTCACCTTCATCCTCATCTTCACTCCCACTGATGTTTTCTGTTCTCACATTGTACCCAAACAATTATTCCAAGGCCATTAGTTCATCTATTATCATACCCTCCCTGTTATCTTAAGCTAGCTTTACAGCAAGGTGACAAATGAAACAAAAAAAAACAAATTGAATATTCTTAAATCACTGCTCTCGTGTTCTCCCTGGCTATTATAGCAAACTCTAACCAATTTAACATACGGTTCTCTCCAGCTATAACGTAGAAGACACACTTGATACTGAATCACGTAAAAAGAGGCAGAGAAGCTGTAAAGTAGGAACCTTGAACGTTGGAGGAGCTAGCACCAGCAGAAGAAGCTGCAGGTCTCCGACGCATTCTACGCCCACCACCAGCCGCACGTCCAACGTTTTCACGCGGCTGCTGAACCTTTTTTAAATTTCATATCACCATAAAAATTCATACAACAAAAAAAGTCGCAATTTTTTGTTTGTTTGTTTGTTGAGAAATCTACCTGCGGCGGTTCTGCATCTTCCTCGCGTGATCTACTATCTACCCGACGTTTCCACAAGAACAGAGGGATCACCGCAGCTATGAGGATCATGGATACTATCAGAGCGAAGATCTCCTCCATCTCTTACCTGCGATCAGGAAAAAGGGGATTTGAGGGAAATGTAGAGAAAGCCAAACGAGGATGATGAAATTGAAAGAGGATCGGTTCATAGGAATCTAAACGCTGACCTAAATTGCGTTTCTTTTCACGTTTTGTTGTCTTCTCTATTCGTAGTTTAAATCCCCTTAAACCACCATGCTCGAGGATTGCAGAGCTCCACCAGTTAGACTCAATAGAGAAGAGAATCGGCGGAAGGGGGCTCATTTTGTAATTTACTTCAAACCTTCTAAGTATGTCAGAGTCTTTCGTCCGCTCTGATCAAGATGGTAGATCAACTAATATCGGTTCAGTTTAGGTGTCTATTGAGTTATTTTTGTATGATTTTGGAATTACAAAACACAAATAGTAAAACTGTGATTCAACAATATCATATCAATTTATTACAAGTAGCAAAGAGTAACACGAGAGTTGCATAAGATATGGTAGTCTCTTAGTATCATACCAAGAAGCTAAACCGAGAGAAATAAAAAAAAAACAAGCAACAAGAGATCAAAGAGGAAGTTGAAGAAATTTTCTGGAAAAGGCGGGAGGGAGGATGACAACAATGATTCACTTGAGCAGAATAAAGCAAACAGCCTAGGGACAATGCAGCTCAGAAACCATGGATCTTGATGTTGTCCTTCTTCACTAGGCCAGCCTGTTCCAAGAAATAGTAAGGGATATAAGATAGTGCAGCAAAGTTTTATGTTTTAGCTTTCTGTTTGTGAAAGATTGTGACTATTACCTGGACTAGGAACGTAGAGACGTTCTTCCTCTGGTCACCTTGAAGCTGAATAACCTACACATTATAGAGAACACACATATAAAGGATTATCCTCCGGAAAAAAAAAAAAACTAAATATTCTTCTTTGAAAATTGGTCTGTTAACTGTTTGTTGCATTATCCGAATGGTAATATGCCAATTATAAAGACGGCACATCATTTATTAAAAAAAATGCACCTGTCCGAGTTCAGAGTCTTGAACCACAGTTCCGTTGCAACAAAACTCTTTCTTGAGGTCCTTAAGTATCTTGCTGTAACTATACTCTTTCTTCAGCCCCTGGACAGTTGTCAAGCTCTTCCTACCATTGCGCTGCTGCACACGTATGTGGACGTACTCCTTTGTTCCCGCACCAGAGTCCTCAACATTGGCATCAGCAAACGGGTCTGCAGGAAAATTAAAATAAAATAAAAAATCCAAAAAGAAACTGATTAGCTCACATATCAACTCCCACATGAGAAACAATTACCAAACATGTAAGATAAGTCCAAAAGGACATATGAGGCATATAAGCACAGACTATGGATCAAATGTTATGCGTTGTGTAATTTGAACTTACCGAAGGCAGTAGGGATCTGGGAATCAAGCTCAGACATGAAACTTTGTTGATCTGAGGGGCAAACGACGGAGAAACTGAGATTGAGATGAAAAAGGTACCATCAATAATTCAATATACTGATCATATCACAGGATCCTAGCTAAGCAGAGATCCAGTTAAATTACAGAAAATGATGTACAAAAGACATCAAACCAGTGACCACATGTAAAATCATTGAACTTTAATTTTTTAGATGAGATCAAAGCAAGATCCGTTTTTTTTTTTCTCAAAGCCAGCAGCAAGTCCAAAAGATCATAAACAAAAGGTCGAGACAGATCAAAGGACGATATTCATACCAAAACGCACAAATCATACCTGATTCGAAAAGTATGGTTTTGATGATCTGATTATCGGAGAAGAGAGGAAACCCCAGATTCGGATAAAGTCTGAAACTTTTTTTGTTTCGGTGGAGACAGAGTAATGAGAGGAAGAGATGAAGAGGTATTTTGGTCGGAAAATATATCTTCAATCTCTCGGTGGGTCTGGGCTTTTCATACTTGTCCTCTCCGTGGGCCTGGGCTTCACACTTGTTCTCTCCCCTGGGCTTGGGCTTCGAACCTATCCCATAACTACTTAGTTAAAGGTAGTTTAACGTTAATTTACCATGTAATTGATCTTAATATATTATTGTGAGTCATGATGGTTATATATCAAGAGATTAATATTATTTTGGTCTTGACGGTTGCAAGGGAGGCCAGTGAATATATATTATACCAACTTTTGATGATTATGTGTGTTCTGTTTGCCGACCAAAAAAAAATATGTGTGGTGTTTTTTTTCTGTAACATGTAATTGACCTTGATATATTATTGTGTGTGATGGTTACATTACAGATCCAACGGGGACAACCCCAAGTAGTGAGCCGTATCTATAATCTACCAGACCGCTACGCACTTGCCTAGCATTTGCAAAATTCGGCAAGTTACCATTTAAAAAAAAACTCTTTGTAAAACTTGCATCCTTAACTTATATTGGTGACTGTAAAAATGGTGATCCAAATAGTTAACATTAACTTAAAAAATTAACATTGATATGCCAATATATCTCAACTATAAAATAATATAGTAATAATGTAAGTATTTGTTATTGCTACCATAAACGATGTTCGGACATGTCAGAATATGAGCTACAAGTCACACATAGCATGCAGATGCGGAGGACTGCTGGTGTTGTTCTTTTGTCTAAATGTTAAAAACTGCTGGTGTTGTTCTTTTGTCTCTCTCTCTCACAAACAGACAAACAAATGGTTTGCCGTTATTAAGATCTAATATATAGTTCGGCTGGCTCATATAGTATATAGAGAGCCATCTGATGATAGGAAAGCAAAATTTCAGGTCAAACTTAAAATAAAATATATATTAACCAAAATCCTATAAAACTAACATCTCCAATCCTATAATGATGTACTGATATTGTCGGTGTCAGTAGTGAAAAAAGAGGAACATGATGAAATATAATATCATTATGAGGGGAATGTTATGATTCTTTACCTATTTTATTGTGTATTCATTAATGATGATCATTCTTATACCGTTTTCACCAAGGTTTTAAACTCAAGTATTAAAATCCAAGACAACATCAACTTGCAGGTGTTATTCATCACTTGTCATTCCTCTACATTCGAGTTTCCAACACCTAATCCCAACAACAACCTTGTAGCTTCTCTCTCTCACAAATACATGCATGCAATGTTACACGTGATCTCCATGCAGAACACCTCTCTTGTCCATAAATACCACCCAATCCCTTCGCTTCATTCTTCACTCAAAAACCAAAACACAAGAAAACACACACAAATATAGCAAATGGCTAACAAGCTCTTCCTCGTATGCGCAACTCTTGCCTTGTGCGTCCTCCTCACCAACGCCTCCATCTACCGCACCGTCGTCGAACTGGATGACGATACCGACCAAATAGGCCCATTCGGTCCACCACGGAAATGCCAGAGGGAGTTTCAGCAAGAGCAACACCTAAGAGCTTGCCAGCGATGGATCCGCCAGCAACTTGTGGGATCGCCCTTCAGCGAAGAAGACCAATGGGGTCCTCAGCAGGGGCCGTCGCTTCGCCAGCAATGCTGCAGCGAGCTTTACCAGGAAGACCGAGAGTGCGTTTGCCCTACTTTGAAACAAGCAGCCAAGTCAGTTAGGGTCCAGGGACAGCACGGACCATTCCAGACGTCCCGCATCTACCAGATCGCTAAGAACTTGCCTAACGTTTGCAACATGCAACAAGTTGGAACATGTCCCTTCATTGCCATCCCTTTCTTCCCTCCTTACTAAATCCTAGGGTTACCACACGATGATCATCACTAATGTGGGGTTGTTGATGTATGTTTAACAACAACACAGTCATCGTGTGTTTTTATCAAAGAAATAAAAGTGTAATGGTAGCTTGAGACTAATGTAATAAGCACTACTCCGTAATAAAAGAGAAGTTTTACTTTTTGTTCAAGTGTATCAGTATGCTGTAGTAGGTTTTGCACCGAAAATAGATTACAAGACCAATAATAGATATCTTATGGTTATACTTAACAAATATATAATATGATTAGTATACTTTTATTTATCTATATAATGCTTGTCGATTCAAGATTTTAGAGCACTAGCTAATGTATTGTTTTTAACACATAATCATCCAAATACAAGATGACAGTGGAGAAAATAGACTCTTTATAGGTTAATACAAGCTCTATACAGAACTAACAAACAATAACTAGTGACCACATTTAGTTACAGACATAATCCAGCGGCCTAATGTCAACTTGACGTGTGCCGTTCCAATCTCACAAGGAGGATTCACTCTTGCTGCGAATCTGAGGGAGCAGAGACTCACCAAGGTTCAGGTGTGATGTTAACAAACATTAGCATCTTAGATCCACAACGTAAGCAGGGCTAATAACAGAATTCGACCAGGTTTCATTTCTGTTCAAACATATGATAATGAAAAAGGTTAATAAGTATTTTGTAACAGTTTTACCATCTTCTTCGGTCCAAAACTGCAAGGCCATTCACGCTTATGGACCCAAAAAGTATGGGCTTAATAACGAAAGGCCTTTTTGTTTTGTCGCATCTGAGAAAAACTTCTCCCCACACCAAAATTGTACAGTGTTGTTTTCATCAGCTGCCTATCGAAATCAGCTCCAAAAGTTCTGGATTTTCAATCAGAATCATCAAGTTTGTGGTTTAAAGCTTCAATTTTGATCGAGTTTTGAAGGATCTAGTTAAAAAAAAAGAAGAAAAAGCTGACACATTTCCGCAATTGTGAAACCGCTTTAGCCTCTGTTTAGGCCATCGTGTAGGTTTTATTTTCTTGAAAAGGAAACAAGGAAGCATTTTGGGAACGATGAGAAAATGGGTAATCAATTGAGTCTTTTTAGTTCTCTGGGTGAATTTTCTTTCAGTGTTGTTAGTAATAACATCAAAGGAGAGGAGAGCGATTTTCTCTTTTATCACACAGTTTATGGCTCCAGCTACATGCAACGGTCCCTTTCTTCCTTTGCTTCACGCTCCTTTCTGGGTTTGGAATGCAAGCATAAAGCTAGTTGATCCTGCTGGTCTATACTTTATGTGGTCTGAGAGGTATTGATTTCTGTTTCCTAAAAGATTTTAGGTGTTTGAGGAACTAGTTTTGAGTTAGGTATGGTTTTTCGTTTGTCCTGCTGTATATTGTCGGGGATGTTTCTATTTGATTGTCTTTGCCAGCGGTTGGATCAGTATGGATACATCTACAAAGCATATTTCATTGCTTTGCCATAGTTTTCAGCTTGTGCTTGTCTGGTATGTTAGTTAGAGGCAAATATTAGCATCTAGAGACTTAACTGTTATTGGGGATTTTAGTTGGTTAAAGGTAGCTTGTGAGAGTTGGGAAACTTTCTAAAATAATCCATTGGTTCAAAGTTCTTACATCGGTTCTTTGCATATATATATATATATGAGAGTCTAATAAGTTTCTCAGACAATACCTTGTTAAGCCAACTTACCTTGTTGTTCTTATTTACAGCATGAATGATTGAAGAAACCCAAAGGTGGGGTTATATACAGTTATTCCAACCTTCTGTTTTCCTCTCCAAGTTTCGCACATACTGGAAGTGAAAGGGAAGATGCTAATCTATTTCGTCCTTCAAGAGATGATTCAGTCCAAAGAGAGAGCTGTGATGCTTCTCCAATGCCGAGCAGAGGACTACATCGCCCGGAAAACTTATGAAATAGCAACGGGATTCAGAAAGTTTCGTTTCAAAGTTGAGCAGTGAGGTTGGAAAAGGCACAGAGAAAAGACTGTAAACTCACTTGTGAGTACTTCATTTCTTTTCTTTTCTTTTTTTCCTTAGAAAGTGGGATTAGGTTCAAAGTTGACATTTGAAGGAAGATAGTTTAAATATGTCTGAACTACCGTTAAAGCACGAGTTAACCAAATAAGAGTTTCAATTATTTCTGAAAAGTTCAACAACCAGTTAGAAAGTTTCGATGAATATACCCGAAGTCTTACTAGAAGTTTCAAAATGAAACGGCGAAAAAGTCTTCAAGTAAAGTTGTTCGAAACTTTAAATGCCAACTCGTAGATGACTAAATCAAAGGCATCAACATCAAGTCTTGTTAGTTATTTATGAAGACCATCTAAAGTCAACATAATTTTTATTTGATCCTTTCTATACTAAGGAGACCCATTAAGAAGTCAATGGTGCCTCGTAGTGGTTTATCTGGTGGACATTTGATCAGTGGTTCTTCACATTTCTTATTATCTTTCCTTCTTATTTTTTTGATCTCTCTGTGAAACTCTTTGTCATGGATTGTCTGGGCTCAGCTTTGGGTTCTTTCTTGGCAGAGGCAGGGCGTGGTATATCCAGATCAACCTATACTCGAGCCATTTATACCATCCGGTTCAAGTCGAACATCAAAGCTTTAAAGAATGCGCTCAATGGCCTTGTTGATGTTCAGAACAAAGTGGAAAAAGACCTTAAAACCTTGGAGGTCAAAGGGAAGTCCTTGCATGTGCAACTGAGGAGATGGCTAAGAGACGTGGAAGAGATTATCTCTGAAGCAAATTCAGTTCAGGAAGGGCATGTTTCATGTGCTCTGTCCTTGAGATGTAAGCGGAGTAAAAAACTTGTGGTAGTTCTTGAGAAAGTCAAGAGGCTTCAGAAGCAAGGCGTAGAGCTTCTCGACATATTCTCTTTTGAAGGCAGATCTCTAGTTGAAAAAATCCTTGGACCCTCCATCGCTGATCAAACAAGAGCATCAGAGATTTTAGTCAAAGTTCTAAACTGTTTGATGAGAGATGATGTTCAAAAGATCGGTATTTGGGGCATGGGTGGAGTTGGGAAAACAACACTAGTCAGGGAACTGAACAATAAGCTATGGAAAGAAGCTGATACGCAGCCTTTCGGTATGGTGATATGGGCTACAGTCTCCAAAGAGTTTGAATTGGGAAGGGTCCAGAAGCAAATCGCTGAGAGATTGGATATTGAAGTGAAACTAGGCGAAAGCGAGGAAACACTGGCGAGACGGATATATGGAAGGCTTGAGAAAGTAAGTAGATTTCTTCTCATTCTTGATGATGTCTGGAAACCCATTGATCTAGACCAGTTGGGGATTCCACACACAAATATACACAAGGCTACAAAGATTGTCTTGACTTCTAGATTTTTAGAGGTTTGCCAGAGCATCAAAACGGATACTGACTTCAGAGTGGATTGCTTATGTGAAGAAGAAGCTTGGACATTGTTTTGTAAAAATGCTGGAGAAGTAACTAGATTAGATTGTGTTGAGCCTCTAGCAAAAGAGGTCTCTCGGGAATGTGGTGGATTGCCTTTGGCTATCATCACGGTTGGAATGGCTATGCGAGGGAAGAAGATGGTCGAGCTGTGGGAACATGCCCTTGAAGAACTCAAGAGTTCAGTGCCTTATGTCAAGAGTATTGAAGAAAAGATCTACCAGCCTTTGAAATTGAGCTACGACTTGCTCGAACCAAAGATGAAATCTTGCCTCCTCTTCTGTGCCTTATTTCCAGAGGATTACTCCATAGAAGTGGCTGAGCTCGTGAGGTACTGGATTGCCGAAGGATTCATTGATGAAACACAAAACCATGGGTACTTGATGAACCAAGGAATCACTTTGGTAGAGAATCTGAAAGACTCTTGCTTACTTGAAGAGGGTGCTCTTGATGACACAGTTAAGATGCATGATGTGGTTCGCGATTTTGCCATATGGGTCATGTCTTCCTCACGAGATGATACTCACTCTCTTGTCATGTCTGGCATAGGCTTGTGCGAGTTTCCACATGAGAAGTTCGTTCCTTCTATCCGAAGAGTTTCTTTGATGAATAATAAACTTAAAAGGCTCTCAGATCAAGTGGTAGAGTGTGTTGAACTCTCAGCTTTGCTGCTACATGGAAACTTTCACCTGGAGGAGTTGCCTGTGGGGTTCTTGATATCTTTCCCAGCACTTCGGATTCTGAATCTAAGTGGGACACGCATAAGGTCATTGCCCCACTCCCTCACTGAGCTTCATGAGCTCCGATCTCTCATCTTGAGAGACTGCTACTACCTTGAAGAAGTTCCTTCCCTTGAAGGCCTTGCAAAAATTCAAGTTCTGGATCTTTGTGCCACTGCAATAAAGGAAACGCCAAGAGGGTTGGAAACTTTGAAGAGCTTGAGATTACTTGACCTTTCCCGTACACATCACCTCGAAAGCATTCCAGCAGGAATCATCCCACAGTTATCAAGTTTAGAGGTTCTAGACATGACCCTTAGTCATTTCCACTGGGGCGTCCAAGGACAAACTCAAGAGGGGCAAGCAACACTCGTAGAGATTGCATGCCTCCAACGTTTATCAGTCCTCTCAATCAGAGTCGTATGTGTTCCACCTCTCTCCCCTGATTACAATTCCTGGATAGAAAGGTTAAAGAAGTTTCAGTTGTTTATCGGTCCAACAGCAAACTCTTTACCTTCTAGACATGACAAGCGGAGAGTGACAATTAGTAGTCTCAATGTTTCAGAAGCATTCATTGGGTGGCTGCTAGCGAATACAACTTCTCTAGTGATGAACCATTGTTGGGGTCTCAATGAGATGCTGGAGAACTTGGTAATCGATAGCACGAGTAGCTTCAGCATGTTAAGATCTCTAACGGTAGAGAGTTTTGGTGGAAGTATAAGACCCGCTGGTGGATGTGTCGCACAGCTGGATCTTATACCTAACCTTGAAGAACTTCATCTGCGTCGTGTAAATCTGGGAACCATTAGAGAGCTCGTTGGTCACCTAGGGTTGAGATTTGAGACACTGAAACATCTAGAAGTCAGCAGATGTAGCCGGCTCAAATGCCTTCTCTCATTAGGGAACTTCATCTGTTTCCTGCCGAACCTACAAGAGATACATGTTAGCTTTTGTGAAAGGCTTCAGGAGCTGTTCGACTATTCTCCAGGAGAAGTTCTAACCTCTGCGTCTGTGGTACCTTCTCTGCGTGTCATAAAGCTAAGGAATCTTCCGCGGTTGAAGAGATTATGTGGCCAAGAAGAGTCATGGGGATGTTTGGAACATGTAGAAGTGATAAGTTGCAATCTTCTTAAGAATCTACCCATAAGTGCAAATGACGCTCATGGAGTCAAAGAAGTAAGAGGAGAAACACACTGGTGGAACAACTTAACTTGGGATGATAACAGTACAAGAGAAACCCTTCAACCTCGTTTCGTACCATCTGACGGAGTATAGTAACTGAATCTCTTGTTATCCGAGCTCCAACACAAATGAAGAACAATTCTAGAAAGCTTCTCCAACTAGTAGATCAGGATTTCAGGCTGAGGAGCTTACGTAGCTACAATGTAATCATGGACTTGCTGAGGATTTTGTGGATAATACTTGGCTCACTCACTTGCTATTTGTTGTCACGGGGCTCCACCTCAATCTAATAGAGAGAGAAGAGGCTTCTCCAGTTTAGTTAGATGCGGCGGAGCTTCTGAAGGGACAGTGTATTTCACGACTTGCAAAAAGTTTCAGGTTCAACTGTTGACCCTCAGTTTGTAAAAATGTTTTCAAGGTTTGAGCAGTGATTTATGTTAGCCACTGTAGTTTAACCTGCTTGCATTAGCAAGGAGGCCTCAAAATTGTCTGGTTTGCACAGAGGATATTCAAGAGCAAGACGTAGTAGTCCGTTTTCTTACACTATTAATTTCCTTTGCAAAAAATGTAAAAGATTATGGTAAACTTGGGTTTGCTGCTTTGATCGACATACTTTGCAGAAAATCAAGAGCCACGAGATGTCCTCAAAGGCTCGAGTCAATAGCTTTCTTTGTGCCAGGGACAGGTCAGTATCAAGCAACGTGCAGACCAACATTACGGTCCAGTTGGTGGACATCACCATCGTTTAGGCAGCTATGTCTAGGTGGCAAGTGGGCAACTAACAAAGATGCAAAATATATGTGTGATGGTTTCATAATCAGTGATTGTTGCTAAGACACTAATTAGTAACAGGTTTAAAGTTGTTCTACCTCAGGAATTCTCGGATAATTGCTTCTCCTATTTTGTGTGTATCTGATTGTTTTATTACTCGATTCCGTGCAATGCAATTTACCATGAAATTTCGTTTTCTATACAAGTTCTATGAAAGTACGTTATTTATACTGGAAACACGTGACTAATGAGTTAATCAGGAGGTTTGAGAGTAAGAGTTTCCAATGTTCACACAATTCTGAGAAAAGTCTGATAATGGTAGGTTAGTTAAATCCGGTTATTTCAGCCAAATCCATATCATGTTCTCCTAATCATGTCATAACATCAGTTGAATCCGGTAATGTACATAAGTTGTAGACAACCAAATACTGTTTAAACTAGTGACCACTCAAGTCATCAGTTAGAATCATGTTTTGGTGTACCGTCTTGTGCTAATTAGCCCATGTTTTGTCGGGATCTCATGTGAGGAAGGTACATTATGTGGTAGGAGATATGAATGAGGAAGGTTTATATTGCAGCTACATAGTATGAACTTCCATTGGTTCACTGGACAACTATTGCAGTATACAATACAACCTTCTAAATACACAACTTCTCGTAATTACAGAGAGCTTTATTTATGGCTTCTTAATAAATACGATGGTCTGATCAAAACTAAAAGCCTCTCACTGGTTGAGTTTGTGGTCCAATGTAAGAAACCCAAAACTGATGGAAGCATCAATGGTTTGATGAATGATTTCATCAATACCATATTTGTATTCAAATCCCAAGTCTCTTAACTTCTTTGAAGAAATCACAGGCTTCATCAAACTTTGTTTCTCTTCCAGATCATCATCAACCCTATAAAACCATGAATAATAATTTTGTGAAAAGTTTTAGTCTAAATTAAAACAAAAGAATCAATAAAAGTATTCGAAGATTGTAAAATTTTCAAAAACTTACTTGCCAACTTTACAAAGATAGCCCTTCGAGAAGTGATTAAGAATCAGCTCATGCATATCAATATTGTCAACACAACATATGTATTGACCTTCAGCTTTTGGTTCTTCCATCAGAAACAAATGCGCCATGCAGATATCTTCAATGTGTACCAAACCAATCGAACCCATTCTTTTGTTCACTGCTGATAGTATCTCAAACAACTTGGAGTCACCTTAAAACCAAAAATGGTTAATAATCCACAACATTTAATTTTTATTTAATAACAAAAATATATTATATATCACACACACACAGACACACACCTGTTATTGGAGACAAGAGAACCTGAAGGCTTGATGGGAGAGAAGGTGTAAGAAATGGACCCGAGACAGTAGTTGTAGTAACTGAAACAAGATCCATTCCTGTCTCTTTTGCATATCTAAATGCTTCTTCCTCTGATACTAGTTTCGATAGTACATAAACCTGTCGTCCACAAGAAGTCCAGAGTTGTTTATAACGTGCCTAAAATGAAATTGTAATTAAGTCATGTAATGAGTTTACACTACTGTAATGCTAGCATTTACCCATCCACTTGCTTTTGTTTTTTGTACATGATCAATGGGAGTCTTGCAAGTCTCGTCTACGGTTGATCTCCACCGTTCATTCTCATCTTTGGCTGTGAGAGTACTGATGGATGAAGTGAAGACAACTCTCTTGACTGAGTTTGACTTTAGACAAGAACCAAGTACGTTCCGTACGCCTTTTATCGCCGGGTCAATAACTTTGCTCTGGACATAACTCTCTGAGATTCAAAAACAAGGTTAACCTACGTGTTCTTTGACCTTGACATGAGACTTTATGCATCATTTACTACATTTTACATTGACGTACGTTTCACCAAATCATGGTCATATATATCATTCTAGTATTTTAGTATACTAAACCGAAGATTCTGGTTGATAGCGGTTAAGGTAATGTGAAAAGTTAAGAAATTAAACGGTACGTGCAACGAGAAGGTTGTACCTAGATTAACGTGATCCGGTGAGATATCAAACTCCATGGAAGCCGCGACATGGAACACGCCATCACAGCCCTTAACGGCTTCATCGAAGCTGCCTTCATCTTGAAGATCTGCTCGGAATAATCTCAGCCGTTCGTTTCCTCTCCACTTGGATTGAAAATATTGAGATTTTGCTGTCAGAGGAAGAAGCTATTAGGTTAACTCTGATGGCTTCAAAGCTATTTTTCAAATCAGTCCAATTACTTTCAAATTAACCAATTCATCCATAACTATTTGATATAATTCAAATTAACACTCAAAAAAAAATTAACAAATAGTTTCAAAGCCATGCAAGAACTTATATGATACTAACCGAATAGTTTCAAGAAACTGAAATTAGTTTTTTTTTTCTCAAACATGAGATTACCAAGATCTCTGAGAGTGGCATGGACCGTGTAGCCTCTTTCTAGAAGAGACTTAACCAACCAAGAACCGATGTATCCACTTGCACCCGTCACGCAATAAGTCGTGGCTCTTCTTTCCTCTCCGTTCAATTCCATCGTCTCTCTTGTTCTTCTCCAAAGGCAAAGTGGGTTTACAGTGTTAATTATTAATTCTTGGCTTGTATCGATACCACCAACCGTCTATTGTCTGTGCTATTTTTATATTCCATGTTTTGTTTCTTTCTGGTTTGGTGTTAACTTTTTTGTATTTTATAACAAAATTGTGTTTTCCAAAACCTGACATCTGGAAAACTAGTAGACAACCACATTTTAATTTCTTTTTGGCATTTTATGACATTTGATAAGATTATTGCAAATTTGCAACATTGGTGTTGTTTTCATGGTGCATATTGATATATATAAAGAAAAAAGGTAGAAAAAAGATAAAAGATACATCACCGGATAAGACAGAAGAAGAATGAAATGCTAAAAACAATTATAAGACAGCTAGCTGTAGAAAACTGCGACTTGTGCGGTTTCTTAATTTCTGACCTTCATGAGTTTGTTGCTTCCATATTTATCGATGCCGTAGATTGTGTACACGTAACTAAATAACACCTGTGGGTGAGCCTCATTTCCATCTAACTCTTGTGTGTTTTTTTTTTTTGCTAAAAACTCTTGTGTGTTTCTTAGTGCTTTGGAAGAACTTCTTCCACATCACATGAAAAGGCTTCCAAGACATTGTTAAGATACTGGGATGGGCTGGACCATAGATCCACACTTTATCCAGCAATTAAACGATTCATATTGCAAACATCATTAGCAGTAATACAATTTGTACTTCGACAAAATCTTTAATAACAATATTTACACAATGTACATATATACGTATAGGCGTATAGCTTAATGATTTTTATAACAAATATTTATCTTCGGATACGACTGTCTACGTAATTAACCGCAAAACATGCAATCTGTGGATGCAAAGTGTGAGACCCACTTCTCTGCGGATCAATAATTTACACTCATTTTCGTTATATGCGAGATGGATTTTGACTCGTATTGATAACCTTTATATATATAGAGAGAGATGTATTGATTTGAACAAATAGAATAATGTTTGTATACATGACGTTAATATTATTGACATTCGCTTTTTAAAACAGCATGATACAAGTAATTGTTGACAGAGTTCATTCTTTTATATAATAAATATGCACAATGTCGACATGATGAAACGGTGGGTGGTGTCTGGTGAGTAAAAAGGACAAACCGCTTCAAAAGGATACCAAAAGAAGAGAGCTTATTTTTCATATCTACTCATACGAACACACAAATCCACAATAACCACCGAACCTATAGTATATTCATTATTACTAAAGAATCTATGACTTCAATAGACACCACGAAACAACAATAAAGGGATTGAATGAACATTTTCTGATTATTCAATTGAGTTTCAGTCAAAAAAAACAACAATAAAGGGAATCTTATCTTCAAACCCATTTTTTAAAATCCATCTTTTAAATATTCCTTTTGTTTGCAAATATCATCTTCATCTTCCATGACAACATTGTAGACTATATTTTGTTGTTATCTTAATTTAAGCGAATAGTTAAGAGCTTTGTAGACAGTGAATAACTTATGAGGTTCTGTAGGTCTTCAATATCGTCTTCTAGCTTCGAATTGTGGTCGTTGTTTAGCGATATTTACTTTGTCAGTACGTAGTACTCAGTAGTAGTTTGTGGTCGAGACTTTTAGTGTACTGATGAAATTTTGTCATTTCACTTGTTATTGCAGATGATCCGTCTAATGATGATCACTATTGCCCAATTTTTCCCTTTTGACTTCTATATCAAGTCAGTACTCTTTTTTGTTTATGAATATTTCCTCCTGTTTACAAGATTCCGTGTTATATGATTCGATGTGCCTTAAGCGATTACCATGTGGATACCATATATTATTTTAGCCTATGTGCCTAAAACGATTAAAGTGTACATCTATACACCTCTATATTTTCCACTTGTGGTCTTAATCTTGTTCCCCACCTTCTTTGGTTTCCAACCAAAGGTCATTTACTTATTTTCTTCTTCTTATAATTTTGTTGTATTACATTTCCTTTTTTCGGGAAATATATTACGAACGACTCATCGATTCTTTATTATTGTAAACCTTTTTATGAAATCTCATGAAAAAATTGGTTGGTAACTAATGAATGAAATATATTACGTCTAATTTTATTGTTATTATATAACTTGGTTATTTAGAGTTGTATATTAACTTGATTTAATAATCTAGAAAATGAGTAGATAATGAATTTCTCACTTGGCATCATGGCATTGTAATGACTTTGCTTATACAGTATTTCTTCAAAATCCTTTCATAAATGAAGTATAACTTGCTAATTTTCGAAGGCTTGGTATTTGGCTTGGTTCGTCCATGTAGTCGTATTCAAGACTTGAACTTGAATTGTTAAAATAAGGACTTGCTATATCAAGTACTCGCGAGAAAGAAATTTGTAATCTTTTTTTATCAAATATTTTCTATTCGAATCTAATATTTTTATCTGATTTCAGTTACAATATAAATAAAAGACAAAATATGTTAAATATATAATAAGAAACGAGAAGCGAATAATATGAAAAAATAAATAATAAGACAAATATTAAAAGATATAGATATTTGACACTTGACTTACATTGCAAATAATAAAATATATTGGTCTATTATCTGATTTAACAATGTCGAGAACTTGATTTTGTAAAACGATGTGAAACAAATAAACCAAATAAAAAGAATTATGGTTCATATAATTTTAAACTTTGAATGGATTAAGATTTTGAAACTATCAAACTTATGCCAATGTTACTTAAATAAAAAATATTTAGAAACAAATAATAAGTACAAGCGAGTTAAATAGTTAAAACAAATTAAAAGACATGGAACTTAGCTTGTGCTTGCAATTTTTTTTCTTTAAAATACTTATTACTTGGTTTGATCACTGCAAGTACTCAGATTTTGCAGGGTAAGTATGGAGCGAGTAGCAGGTACAAACAGAGTATCGACTATCTGTGCCCAACCCTAACTTCAAACTAATTTTTCCAAAGCATTTCTAAGTACGAAATTGATGTGAAATAAGCTGCGAATATAAATAAAAGTAGATGTCAGCTATTATACATAAGGCTTTAGATGTTATATTCATGGGTAATCTTTTAAGAGTCTAATTGTGTTAACCTCTTTATGACCCATCTTGTCAACTTTATTTTAGACACATGAATTTTATCCTAGCCTAAGGCAATCAAGTTTATGGTTTTTCCCAAGTTTGTAAGTACTTAGTGGGAGATAAAGATAACTAATCATGGCTGATTGAAAATATCAAATATTTGACTGTAATGAAATATTGCAAAAGTTGAAACCGACACACTCATTTTCTTGGTTAGTAGCATGTGGTTTATGTTTATTCCCATCCATTTGGTTGTGTTGTCTTAAAAGTATTCTTACATAAATCATATGGCCTTAATTTTAATTATTTTAATAAAACCTTTTACTCTATAGTCTATACAAAGAAGTTCTCAAGTTTGTGGGTCTCTTCTCTTACTAAATGAAGCCATGAACAAATAAACATATATTACATTAGTGATATATTTGTAGTATATTGTTATAAACATTGTTATGAACATATCAAATGAAGCCATGAACAAATAAAACTGTTAGATCAGATTACTAGGAAGATGGAAACTAGGCACATTCCAGTATATTTCCACAAAACCGTAGATGTCGTCTGAGTGATGTTGAATTAGGCCTATGTTTAACTATCATTTGGCGTTATCAATTGTCAAGACGGACTGGTTTATTTTGAAAGATTTGGAATAAAATACTGTCTAGTCTTTAGTATAGGAACGAGATAAGTACAGTGACATGCAACTGTGAACAATTCAGTATTTGATTGACTTGACAGTTCTTTCATGCGAAAAACATATATAATTTCGGAAAATAATTTAAACGGGGAAAAAACCAATGAATAGTTTAAGCCCAGATCTTAAATTGCTGTACATATTTTTTTAAAGAATAAATTGAAAATTATACACATCTACTTTGGTCAAAAACTCTCTGCTAATCCTAAATAAACTATCATCGTACTTATAATGTATGAGAATTAATTCATTGAGAAAAAATTATAAATGCATTACTATACCTCTTGAGGAGTAAATAAGACTTAACCAAGCCGCGGTGGTTCATGTAGTAAAAAAAGTTTCAATTGGAATTTCCGCCTTGGTCATCTAATCATGCTTTAATTGAAATAACACGTATTTGGATGCAAGATTTTATGAGATTAGTTTTTGAACCTACAAAGTTTTTACAATTTTCACGATTATTAAAAACATAAATTAAAAAAGAGTAAATGAGACTTCAAGAGAGCCAAGAGAAAGAAATCAATAATGGAGTAGTGAAAACAAGCGAGAGAAGACATGAAACTCAAATTGTCAATGCTTCTTTCAATCTCAAGAGCTTTTGTCCTGTTTTAGTGGGCTACTTTAATAGTTACCACTAAAAATGTCAAAAGTTAAGGATAAAACTGAAACATTTCAATTAACTTTTTGATCAAATAAATATGGATCACCATAAACATTTTACTTTCTCCTCCACGAACGATCTATTTCAAAATCAATAAATGATTTCATGATACGACATCGCATCAAGTAGTAATTTTAGATAAACTTATCTGTTTCTGGAAATTTTTGAGATATGATTAATGAAATAGTAAAGAAAAAAGATTGTTTACGTAACCCTTTTTACTTTTCTGAGCAAATTAATGTTGTCGATGTCCACTGGTAATAAATACTAGTAAGCTATAATGTTGTATGGTTTAAGTTATATACTTATATGAAACAAATAGAAGTTCATTTTATTAACTGGGGTTGCCCAAAACACTTAAAAGTTAAAACATGTTGGAAACAAAACTATGTACCTCAGAGCAACCTTATTGGCAAGTTTCTAAAAACATAGGGTTTAGTTAAAACCATAATTATTTTTAACATTTATTTAATTATTTAGTTAAAATTAATTATTTTAGATAAATTAAACCAATTAACAATGGATAACATCGTGTCATAAGTTTCAAAAGGTATCTAATACTCTCTATTTTTAGATATTTTTCCTTGTTTCTTTCTTAATTTTTTTTTTAATTTTTCTTTAGTTTTAATATTAAAACACTTATTAGATATCAATGGTTGGAGGTGTTCTAGCAGCACTCTCATTGCTAAGTTCTCTAAATAAATATTAAAATGAAAATAACAATATCAAATGGATTAACTTTTGTTTAGATACTTTATCAAAATTCAACAATGAAGATTTAAATTATGTGGATAAAAATGTCTAATCAACCTATTTTAATAAATCTAATGCCGCTCCATTTTCCTTGTAACAAATCACAATTTCTAATTTTATTAACTAGTCTATTATTTCCTGACTAAAGGCTTTCAAAACTAATCTATTATTAGATACAAATAAATTATTTATCCTTGAACAAACGAATAATTAGTCATCTATTTATAGCAATCGTAAACTCTAAATATTTTCTTTGATAAAAAATATAAATAGTATGATTATCTGCCCATATGTTTCTAAGTTCATAATAAGACTAATAAAATCAAAGAATATGGATTCTGTAATCCTTTTTCAAACTCGTTATTTGTTTTTATTTCTTTATCTTAAAGAGCTAAAGTAGTTTAGGAAAAGATCGACCAAGATCAACTAATAAAGAAAGTTGAGCTGCTCTACCTGTTTTGATTTCATATAATATATACGCAGTAAGTTTGCGGTTGAATATAGTTTTCTTTTCTTTCTTTTTTTTGCTAAAAAGGTTGAATGTAGTTGAAAACCCTTTATTGAAAAAAGAGAATATAGTTGAGGACTTAAACTTCGAGCATATCACACTAAGATAGGCTCATACGGTCATACTACGCAATAAAATCATCTTCAAGATTCAACGAAACAACATGCGCATTTGTAACATTATGATTTGCAGTAGGGCAAACCCGATGATAGGATTTGAGGAAGAAACTCTTTTTGATATTTTAGAAAGACACTCTTTTAGATTAGAGTAGAGAAAAAAAATGAGACATGCAGAAAAAGAAAAACCTCGGAGATAATATCGGAAAGTCAACGGCAAAGGAGTTAATATTAGATTGTCGATGTCTCCTGCCGACGCCACAACCTTCCGCATATTATTAGCAAAATGAAAACTGGCGAAAGAGTGTGGAAAGAGTGTGAGTGTACGGATTTCTTTTAGAATACTCAAAATCCAAAAAACGTACACGCTTTCTTAGCTTTGGATATGACACATACGCGCATGATGCGTCCCTAGTGCACCTGGTCAGTGGTCACAACTAATTTTCGGTGGGGAAACATGTTGGGATATTACATGTATAACAACCAAAAGAAATATAAAAGTAAAGAACATTATGAATCATCTAGATAACCACAAAAATGTGATTAGTTAGCCTAAACAAGGAGAGTATTTACGTCTAAGAGTTCGAATCACTCAAGATATTGAACTGTGATATGGTGTACGTTCACATTTGATATTAGTCAGATTTTCAGTAAAACATTAAACATGCAAAAATAGGAGTTTGAATCTAGTATATAACTGACTGAATGTTAGGACACTTTTAACCTATCTCTAGTATCTGGAAATGGTGACTGATCGTTACGATTTGTGGGTCTTTTGCATTTAAACCATATTTATATCGCTTTTTGAAAATGTCTTAAAGCTAAAACACGTTATGTTTGATACTTTGAAATTTCAAATTTCCAACGAACACCATGATATTGGAGGCAAATGAAATAAAGTACGAATTTTGGAGTCTTTTATGATAGATATACACATACTTTGGTCAAGCAACGTACCAAAGTATTTGACTCTATATATGATACAAAGACGAAAATAAGATTGTTAGAGCAAACACATTGGCATATCTTGCTCGTATCTTGGGCTCATTTCTTGGATTTATCAGCCCAAATATAAATGAATAATATGAGAAAATGAGAGAAACGTTTATTCTGCAAGAAGTTTTTGCGGAAGTCCCCGGCGCACGTGGCAGCTGTTGATACGCTAATAGAAGCGGTAGAGTCAGGCGCATTTCGGTCCCGTTTCATTGTCTTCGTCCTCCTTTTCTCTCACTCGAGACGGAGATTTCGTGAGGTGATCGTCTCCTCGTCGCAATCCACACCGAGATAGCGTTTAATCGATCGCGACACAGCCCCATCGAATCCACATCAGGTATGTCTTCCTTCTCTTACCCTCTTTTTGCGATTTCGGATTAGGGTTTTGTTGATCTAAGACCGGATCTATTTATGATGTTCAGTAAACTTATACGAACCGTGTTCTTCTCTACAGCTCCGCCAGTGTCCGTTATATTTATGATGTTTAGTAGCTTTGTTATATTAAAAGATAACGCTTGGATATTTGTTAGATGTCGATATCAGTTTAAACTTAACATAGTATGGTGTTAGATGGTGTTAGATGTCGATATCAGTTTACACAAATCGTAATCTGAAGTTAAAGGTAACATAATTAGTATATTATAGTGTTGTTATACCTTCGGAATTAAAACTTTAGTAGTCAAAGTGTACTTGTAAAAATAAAAATTTGAACGGTTCTTATCAGTTTAGCAGATGGCACACTCTTATCAACCTCATTTCTTTCAGCCTCTCCTTCCTGGGTTCCAGACTGGCTTGGTAAGCACACAGTCTCTATTTGTCTTATGATTATGTCACATTTTGAGTTTTGCATTTGGTATGTCGCAGAACATACCCATTGCCTTTTTCTCGCGGCACATCAACGGGAACACCACCGGGAACACATGGACACTTCGATCAGACGCTACGGACAATACCTGGGAAGTGCTTCAGGAGGAGAGGAGACTCACACGCGGTTGGAAAGAGTTCACGGAGGCACATGACCTTCGAGTTGGAGACATAGTGATCTTCAAACTCGAAGGCGAGATGGTATTCCATGTGAGTCCCTTCGGTCCTAGTTGCTGTGACATTCAGTACACAGCACCTCAAGTACAGGAAGAAGCCGTGGCCGAAGAACAGCAGTCCAATAGTAAGTTTCTTTCTTGTCTAATGTATGTTTCTGTCCTGTGTTTCTTTATGTCTTGTGTAAGTTTCTCTAATGTATGTTTCAAGCAGGAACAGCTGCTTCTAATGTCCCAGCGTCTGCTTACTCATGGGACTACAGTTTCCGTGCTGAGGTAACGGAAACTAATGTCCACGAAGACAAGCTGGTGAGTGTTTAGTTTGTCTAACAATTGATTTGAAATTTGTGTGTGTGTTGACGTTCTTTTGTCTTAGGCTCTTCCTGTGGAGGCAACGGGCTGTAAGGCTCTGAACAAACAATGCAAGGAGGCTATTCTAGTGAACATAGACGGAAAGCCGTGGACTGTGGCATTGAGATTTAGCGAATCGAGGCTTCTACTACATCAAAGGGTGGAGGAAGTTCTGTCATGAGAACAAATGCCGCAATCGGGACTTGTTTGCTATCAACGTGGTTGGAGATGGGATGTCATCACCATTGCTGTGTGTGTATGCTCCAACGAAGGAGATCTTGGAGATACTGAGCACTTGGAAGAGAAAGTTGAACGTTGGTGACATTGCTTCTTTACGGATGCATAGAAGGCTCGTGTAATGAAGGTGTGGCTTAAACTCCCTATGTTGTTCGCTATGTAGTATCATTTGGTTGTAATCTCAAACTCGACTTGCTTGTCCTATGTTGGTATCAAAGACATTACAATAGACACCACTGAATAATCATGCTCCAAGAATCAAATTATCAACTACTTATCAAAATGAAAATTAATTAATTAAGAAACAATGTTAAAGACCTACCAATATTCAACACATTTACTTTTGTTTATGATGTTTGTTTGATTTTTTTTTTTATGTCTTCAATGTAATAAAATGTTTGTAACTTTAAAAAATATGAATCAAATGTTTTAAAATTTCAATAGGTTTTCATTTATAAAAGTCATATGTTTTATCAAATATTTCTTACAAGTCACCAAAATAATTAATATATTAATCTAAGATACACCAAAAAAGTCTCACCAATAAACACTCATTTCCCAAAAGTTTCTATGAATTGTCCTTAATCATAATTAATTCATAAAAAATGACAAGAACCTTCAAAAAAGTCCCACTGATGTTGATGCTCTTACGCTATATATACACACGTATGCGTACGAGTTAATTTGTTAGGCGCGATTCTAAACCTTATCCGATTACAGCGCATTTAAGCCTTTTTTGCCCTTTTCCAGCTATCCAGACACTAATCTTACGTAGACGTACGTTATTCTTTGAATACACTCAAGTAATACAAAAAAGAAAAGAAAAAAAAAGTAAGAACGGACTTCTCTGGAGTACACCGGAACATTCTGAAACAAAAGATTTACAGAAAAATCGTACTGAATACGTCTTCCATCCAACTGTAACGTTTAAAATTAGAAACGCCAAATATTAAACTCCAAAACTGAATCTGAAAATGAAATTTATTTAATTTAATAATGATCTATCTTATCCGTTGGTGTATATAGTCTATATAAAGTTTCACGCTGATTGTGTTTTATAGAAAGAAAGAAACTGAAATTTCCTAAAGAAAGAAGTTCACATCCAACAAAATTTTGAAATAAACTCATTTGATTACATGGATACAACAATTTATTCCTGCAAAATAAAATAAAAATCTTTGTGGTTAATTGGTCTCTAACTTTCACGTAAAGCAGTTGTGTTTGCTTGTCGTTGGTAAACCGGTTCCTAAGAAATTAGTGGATTTTCAGATTTGGATATTATGGATTATGAAGAATATATATATCCAAAGGAAAACGAGGGAATATAACCAAAAAATTATAATTCACTTTTTTTGGTTGAAAAAGTTATAATTCACTAGATAGCCAAAATTCTATTCTCTTTCTTCTCCTTTCTTTTTCTCTCTCTCTACCATTTTACTACAAATCTAATTTTTCCATTTCTTAAAATTATTTTACAAATATAAAAGACAGTTCTCTCTTTCCAGAATACGCCACCTAAGATTCCACATAAGAAGTTCGATTTCTGTATGCATGACACGTGTCCCGATCGTTTAAAAATCACCGTTTCATTTTCTACGATGTCTAATGGATTTAGATGGTGGGTTTTTAAGGTGAAAAGGACTCAATAATGTATTATCGAAATTGATTTGTTTTAATGAGAACTTGACATGTGGCGCTCATTTAACCACTCTTACCTCATTTTCTACCATTGTCATCAAATCATTTACCTACCGAACTCTCGCCGACTCTGCAAAACCTCCATTGAAACGTTTCACTCTGCATTTACACCTATGAATAACTCTTCTCATTATTTTCTCCAATCCACGAAACCCACTACGTCGTTCTTTAATTTCCCTTCATCACCTCCCCCTAAATTTCTGATCTTTTGTTCTTATACATAGGGATGAAAGCATCTACAAATATCATTGCTTCCTTGACTTCTTTGCTTTATTTTTTTTAACCATTGTTAAAGGATGGCGAATTCTTAACTAGTTTTACAAATAAACCCAATAAACAACGTGAAGGCACCAAACTCGTACAACAGCAGCAGTTTCGTACACGTGTCAACCTATCAAGTGTGATATCCAGCTGTCTGGTCCCCCTCACACACACCTCAAATTCTTCTCGCCGTGATAACATTCCGTCTCAAAATAACGCCGTTTTTGAGAGATGGTTTTAATATTTGTTAGCTTAGGGTATTAAAAAGGGTTAAAGTTGGTTTGCCGGTGATTTGTGGGACAACACGTACGACATTGGTGCGGATTAACCGGATATTGCCGGTTTCAGAGAGCTGGTCAACCGAGTAAACCCCGTTATAAAATCCGTGCCCCCATCTCTCATGCCCTGTTGTTATGGATGTAACACTTATTTTAATGTCATGTATATTTTTTTATATTCCATGTCTAGCCTGATTGAGATAGCTAGTTAATGGATTTAATTATATGTTTTGTACATGATTTCTGGGTGATTTGAGCATGCTGGTATACTGGATGACTGATTTGAGTATTTTAGTTGTGAAAATAAAATATACTAGACTCAGTATTGCACCGAACCATTTAACTATTAGTTAGTCACATTATTGTAATATATGTTCGTTAATCCGCATAATCATGCATACCAAGTATACAATGCAATTAATGATGGATATAAAAGTCAATAACGGCTGTATAAAGTAAATTGTGATATTTTTCCTTTGCTTTTACAAAAGTAATAACTCCTTTTGCCATAGATTCACGATTATTCGGTAAAGTGATTTTCTTAACGACAATGCAAACGTACGTACTGATGGTCTATTACAAAACTCTTACAATTACATGCCACGTCAGCTCCAGCATATGTCAAAATCTATATCTTTTCTCAACATAAAGTCTAAATCTTCATAACAGTTATAATCGTACATATGTAATTTTAAATCTTCATAAAAGTGTTTAAAACTTTATATATACATTTGTTTTTTCCAAAAATTAATATCCAAAGTGCAAGTAAGTATATAAATTGCAGAGTACTAAAAGTTCTAATTATAAAGTGATAGATGTCCCATGACATGTTATATAGAAAATAACGATTATACCCTTCATCTTCCTCAACGTCCATGCCTAGTTTCACCTTCCTTTCATTCTCCTCTATATATATCAACACTTCTCTTTCCTTCTTCCACACACACTAAAAGCTCCTAAAAACCACAAGCTTATCTCCTTCTCAAAACTTTTCCAGCTTCTCTCATTTACAATCTCTTGACACCAAACCATGCCTGAGGCACCAAAGTATGAATCTTTAGATGCATTCGATCTGACCCTCGACGAGAAGAACAAGAGGAAGCTTCAGTTAATCGAGGAACTCACCTCGAACGCCGACCAAGTCCAGAGACGTGTCTTGGAGGAGATCCTGACCCGTAATGCTGACGTGGAGTATCTCAGGCGACATGACCTCAACGGTCGCACGGACCGAGAGACTTTCAAGAACGTGATGCCTGTTATAACCTACGAGGATATACAGCCTGAGATCAACAGGATCGCTAACGGTGATAAATCTCCCATCCTCTCTTTAAAGCCCATCTCCGAGTTCCTCACCAGGTTGGTTATTAACATTCTCTCTTCTTCTTTTCCTTCTTCAAGATGCTCTGTTTTCCTCTGTTTTTGCTCTGTTTTCCTCTGTTTTTGCTCGATTTCTCAAGAGCCTGACAAGCTTTCTATATGTTCTTTGACAGCTCTGGAACATCTGGTGGAGAGAGGAAGCTAATGCCGACAATCGAAGAAGAACTAGACAGAAGATCACTTCTCTACAGTTTCTTGATGCCTGTGATGAGCCAGTTCGTTCCCGGTCTCGACAAAGGCAAAGGAATGTATTTCTTGTTCATCAAGTCTGAATCCAAGACACCAGGAGGCCTCCCTGCTCGTCCTGTCCTAACCAGTTACTACAAATCTTCCCATTTCAAAGAAAGACCCTTTGACCCTTACACCGATTACACGAGCCCCAACGAGACCATCCTCTGCCCTGACTCTTACCAGAGCATGTACTCTCAGATGCTCTGTGGCTTATGCCAACACCAGGAGGTTCTTCGAGTCGGTGCTGTTTTCGCCTCTGGTTTCATCAGAGCTATCAAGTTTCTTGAGAAGCACTGGACCGAGCTGGTCCGTGACATCAGAACCGGTACGCTAAGCTCCCTGATCACTGATCCTTCAGTGCGTGAGGCGGTTGCCAAGATCCTTAAACCGAGTCCAAAACTCGCAGATTTCGTGGAGTTCGAGTGCAAGAAGAGATCCTGGCAAGGGATTATCACTAGGTTGTGGCCTAACACAAAGTATGTGGATGTGATTGTGACCGGGACAATGTCTCAGTACATTCCAACTTTGGATTACTACAGCAATGGCTTGCCTCTTGTCTGCACAATGTATGCTTCTTCCGAGTGTTACTTTGGTGTGAACCTAAGGCCACTATGTAAACCCAGCGAGGTCTCTTACACGCTCATACCAACCATGGCTTATTTCGAGTTCTTGCCTGTTCATAGAAACTCAGGTGTTACTAACTCCATCAATCTACCTAAAGCACTCACGGAGAAAGAGCAACAAGAGCTTGTTGATCTTGTTGATGTTAAGCTTGGTCAGGAGTACGAACTCGTTGTCACCACTTATGCCGGTAAGAAAATTAGAAATATCCTATAAAAGAACAATAACATTTTTTTTTCCAAAAAGCAGCTTGGAAAACTTTTTCAAGATAACATTTATTTAAATCACTTTTGATATTTTAGAGAATTTTATTTTATATGCTATTTTGTCATAAATGTTTTATGATATCTAAGAAATTTGCCCTAAGAAAATAAAGAAATTTCTATTAATATAACAAAAAAAATTATATTTGAAGGTCTTTTATTTTTTTAAACACACATTTTGAAGGGTCTAGTCTTATGTTTGTGTGCTTTGTAATTTTGATGCAGGGCTTTGTAGATACAGAGTTGGTGATTTGTTGAGAGTGACTGGATTCAAGAATAAGGCACCTCAATTCAGTTTCATATGCCGCAAGAATGTGGTCTTGAGCATAGATTCCGACAAGACCGACGAGGTTGAGCTTCAGAACGCGGTGAAGAACGCAATGACACACCTCGTCCCATTCGATGCCTCACTCTCTGAGTACACTAGCTACGCGGATACAAGTTCTATCCCTGGCCATTATGTCCTGTTCTGGGAGCTATATTTGGATGGAAACACACCAATCCCTCCTTCGGTCTTTGAGGATTGCTGCCTAGCCGTCGAAGAGTCGTTCAACACTGTTTATAGACAAGGAAGGGTTAGTGACAAGTCCATAGGCCCGCTAGAGATCAAGATTGTTGAGCCAGGGACATTTGATAAGCTCATGGATTACGCAATCAGCTTGGGAGCATCTATTAATCAGTATAAGACGCCAAGATGCGTGAAATTTGCTCCGATTATTGAGCTGTTGAACTCAAGAGTTGTTGATAGTTATTTCAGCCCCAAGTGTCCTAAATGGGTCCCTGGTCATAAACAGTGGGGAAATAACTAAGATGGAATCAGGAACCTTGAAGAGATAGTCTTTGAAGTAGAACGTTTGGGACTTGCAAAGGATATCTCATGTCTATCTAGTCTTGATCTTAGTTTAGTTTTTGTTGTTTTTTAATTGGTATTTTTTATGCATAGCCCCTTTGGTTTTGAAAACCAGTTGTACAAAAGCAAATCATGTTTCTCTAAGCAACTCTCTGTCCTCTCTCCATCAATTTCTTGAGCCTCTAAATTGCAACTAAGTTGATTTTGTTAACAAAAGAAAACCAATCTCTAATAACAACACTATGACCACTGGTTGTGTTGAGTTTCTGTTAAAGCAAAAACAAAATCATGGATGGGTTGAAATAGAAAAGGTGGCGCCCAAAGGAAAAACATCTTCAAACTTTTACTGGAAATAACTGATGATTGTTTATTAAATGACAATAGTTTACATTTTGTTGTCATTGACCTGATGATACGATTTTTTTTTTTTGACTACTTGTTATAGAACTAGAGACATACTACTACTGAAAATCATAAATATAGGTTAACCATGAAGGATGAATACAGTTTGAGAAGAAGAAAAACAAAAACAAAATGAAACACTACTACTGAAAATCATAAAATATACCATAACTGTAAGTTTGTGCATGATCAGAAGGAACATACGTTGACGCATCCACAAATAAATAATTTCCTGTAATTTTCATATATTAATATTATCATCTTGAAAGTAGCAATAAATATTAAAGAGCAGGTATATTAGATACATCATACATTCAAGTCTAGATACAAGTGTTCCCTAAGTAAGCATCAAAGACAACAACACTGGCCTGGAATTAATGTTACTTTGGCAGTTTTAGTCACGTATAAACAACCCATAAAATTGATCAAAAAAAAAAACAACCCATAAATTGACATATGTTATTTTTATAATAAAAACTTATTTAAGTTGCGGAGTAGTATTTAACAAGAACTTATTTAAGTTGCATACTATTCTCTTTTCTCTGAAATATCCTTAAAACTTTGTGTGCAACTGTATCCAAAACAACAGTTTACTATTCGGTCTAAGTTGGTACCTATGGCCTGTGGAATCTGACTTCCTGTGTCGAGAGAAACATTCTTTAATCAAAACTACGTAATACTTCGGAAAAAAAAAATCAAAGCTACGTAATATTGATTTTTTTTCTCCTTTCGACTCGTGGATGGTGAAAAAAACTTTAAAAAAAATAATTGCGCAATATACATACTAGTGAAGAAGATCAGACTATATTATGAAGTTATGAGATAGTGTGACTTCGTGACAAAAAAAAGAAGAGATAGTGTGACTCTTCTAACAGTTAACCACACCGTTTACAATAAAAATAAATGTACCGACTTTTTACAGATAGCGACCCAAAAGCCAGTTATATGGACTACTACAAGTACAGTGTACTGTCTATCATATTTATATACTAATCTATGTAGAGACAATATTTACCGTTAAATGTTTGCAATAATGAAAAACTGTACTTGAGTACTGCTGAGCCACTGACTTTAAAGATAAGGTTGTCTTGTCTCATGTCACAACCCATTCTTCGGTGTGACTGATAATTAGAAGAAAATCCTTACTTTAACGGTAGCTTTGTTGTGAACAAAAAAAAACTGCAGTTTGTCTCTCTACTCTAACTAGCTTTAAAAAAATCTAAATTAACAATTTTTTTACCTATGAGAAATTTAGGTATCAGAGCCCAATCTCTTTTGGTGCAGAGCCAGGTAATACCAATAATACAAACGTAAAATATTTTTCCACTAAATTTTGAATTAGGAATACAACAGCATCAACACATGTGTTTAAAGCAACAGCCTATACCATGTTCGACCGTGAACTTAACATTTTTAAAAAATGGTAAAGTCGCTTTATACACATAATATTTTTGTTTTCTTCAATATCCATCAATCTACGTATATTTTTGAAATCTAATTGTATAACAAATTACAGATAGAGTTAAATATTTATTTGGTTGACTCTTGATCTTAATCAAAGTGTACATTTATCAACGTAAAATGAATAGTATTTTCTTGGGACAAAGGCATAGACAGCTCTATTGGCTCAAGGATAGCAATATTGTATAGAAGTTCAGTGGCACGAGAATCTAAAACCAACATACCCGCACAGAACCGACCGGTTCACTGCTACTGTCTGTGGGGACTCAAATACAGAGTAAGGTGAACAGTTTTCTCCGTAACAACCCTTTCAGATCACAACAAGTGTCCACAACCTTGCGTTGACTGGGTCTTATCGGAGCCGATAAACAGTTGAACACACGGTTGTTCACGTGATACTGTCTTTTTGTTGTCTTAAAGTTTTAACAGAGTTTATTATTTATTTTTTGTAACAGTTTAACAGAGTTTATTATTATTTTACAATGTTAAGCAAATCAAAGGAGGAGGATGGTAAGAAAAATGAAAAAAAATAATTTGATAGTCTATAAGAACTACTTTCTCAAAGAAAAAATTTGGTAAGAACTAAAGGTGAAGTATGTTATTAGTGTAAGCAATCTAGAAGCTAATTAGTGTTTTCTTATCCTCCATAGCTACCTTTTGTAGATTTTTTTGACGAAATCATCCGCCATATATAGTGAATAGGTGTTTTTTTCGTTTGTTTTTATTAAGGAAAATGAATGAAGAGTATGAAAGTTAATTGAACATGTGACGAACCAAAACATGTATCCATCGACCAAACTAACTCTGCAAAAGAATAATTAAATATTATCATTAAAAAACGATATACATTACACTAAACTTGGAACCGAGGTTTTTTTTGAAACCGAGGTTTAAATTCAACTTTTGAGTAATGACTGAATGATAACACTAAAACACAGATTAGTAAACTCTAAATTTAAAATATCATGATTCAATAGTAGTCAATTATATATGTAAAAGTAGAGTCTACAAAAATACACTTTTATTTTACTAAGCAAAGTTTTCTTTAGTTGTGCATGTATAATGAATCATTTGCATGCACTATCAAGTATGCCCCATACCTGTGAGGTGGATCGGAGACAATGAACCCATAGAAACACATTTCCGTAATTATAATAAATCGAACATATTGAGGTAATAGACAAATGTGCGGTGGCGCAGACAACAAGTCGGTGTAGGATTTGGGATCGGAGGTCACACTTGGAGTTCACAATTGAACTTATCTGCTCAGAGTACGCTGACTTCTGACCGGGTCCCTCGGCATACCCCCGCACGTGTGGCAGACATTGCTCTGGTCTTCTTTCGGGAGTACATAGTAGGCTGTATAGACCAGGGATCTTGGCCCGTTTCTACTGTTGAGTAAAATGACATTGACTGAGGAGTTCTTCAATTCCCATCATCTTTTTTTTTAGTCAGAATTCCCATCTTCCTCCAACTTTAAACCATCTTGTAGAAGGCAAACAAGGATATAGACAGA
This sequence comes from Brassica nigra, assembly GCA_016432835.1. Lineage (NCBI taxonomy): Eukaryota > Viridiplantae > Streptophyta > Magnoliopsida > Brassicales > Brassicaceae > Brassica > Brassica nigra. Next base: position 3,301,543 of record CM028247.1, on the reverse strand, counting down.
CCTTCTGATTTATCCCCCCACCCCCAAATATTATTCGTCTGGAGTATTAGGCAACCGAGCCAGCACTTTGATACAATCTCTCACATTAAATACCAATGTAGTACAGGGCTTTTTCCAAAAAAATATGTAGTGCATGTATGTTTATTCATATTTATGCGTAAGCTAAATTTTTCGATCTCTCTGTAATCAAGTTCTAAAAGGTAAATTTAAATACTCTGCAATGACCAATTAACCATAGTCTATCATTATTTATGGACCTCCACAAAAGATTAAACCAATATAAATAATGAAACAGTAAACATGCCCATGTTAATGAGTTTTGTTGCTACATTTGGACGATGACATGAACACAATAATATTATTTATAGAAGGATGATAAAATTATAATTATTAGTTAAACAAGTTCATCATGGGCTGTTTACATTAGAATATACATGTTTACACGCATAATGTCGCTATGCAATGTTTTTATGTCTCAAGCCCGTTTTTTTTTTTTTGAAAAACCATCATAAATATCTTCTTTTCTTGTCCTAATTTTATCGAACCAATTTGTTCATCCACGACCAACTACATGAAACTTGTTTACATATTATAATATGGCAACTTACTGAACTATGATGATAAAAAGGTTACGTTAACCAGTATGATGGTAGTAATTACTAAATATTACTATGCTTTTGTGATCATATTTTAATTAATTAATCAATTCTTTCTATTATATGACCCACATGAATTAATGAATGGGCTTGATTGCATTAGTTTTTAGGATACCATCATTTCGACTTTTCGTTTTGCCCTAACAATTGAAATGTCAATTTAAAATTCTATATCACTGTAATATTTACCTATATTTTTTTTTGTGTTCCGTTAATTATGTATTCCAGTTACAAACTTGAGGGTTAGTAACCTAATTTACACCATTTTAACTTGAAGTTTATGACAACTATTAGATCTGATAATGAACAATTAGTGACTCTAAAGAGTAAATGAAGCCATAATCGAAGAGCTAAAGAAGAAGATTAGTGCTTTTCTTCTTTTCCTTTTCATTAAAGAAAGTCTCCTTGATATTAAAAAAATCTATTTACTAGATAAAATCATGATCATTAAAAGAATTAATACTTAATTTCCGGGTCTTGCACATGCAACAGCTTATACCCAACATAATGTTGTCAGTCTTTCATACAGCACTGGAATTATTATGTGAGATTCGTTAATATTATATTCAGGGCTAGTTTATTTTGGATTGATTATCCCCTTTCTTTTTGGCATTACTTTCATGGGTTCTTAGGATATGTTATTGTATTCGGCCAAATTAAGTAACCCCTCTTTAAGTTACAATTATTTTGTTTTAGATGTCTTGATTTATTGGACCAAATTATATCAACTAAGTCGTACCTCAGATCGAATAAACCAATTTGATCCCAAATGTTCGACTACTAAACATACTTTAAGTTATACGAGTAGTTTGGTCCCCTCGCTTTCTCCCTAGCTCATAGATATATGACCAATCCATAAAGGGTTATTTAAATACTTTAGTATAGTAATAATTCAGTATGTAAAGTTTTCTATCAACAAAACTATATATGCTTTAATCAACTAATCCTGTGGGTAGAGTAAAGGCATGGTGTTGTTTTAACCGTAATGATAACATTTCCGTTTATTACTGGAATGCAAGCAGAAAAACTGTCGTGATCTTACTGAACACACACACACATAAATTAATGCCTGAATTATGTGTCTATATATATTTGTGTGTGTATAAATTAATGCCTGAATTTCTTTCCCGTTAAATTTGATACAGTTTACGTTGTGTAATGTGAATTTTTATTTTGTCTTCACGGTCTAACCAATAAAATTAAGTGAATCAACCACATATAAGCAAAAATATCTTAACTTGATCGTTTGATATAGATTAAGAATTAATCTAATCTTTTGATATGGCCTTACCCTCTTTTTTTATACTATTGTAATGTGACCAAACATACTATAAGCTATGGACAACCAAATGTGTTATCTGTTCACGGGTTGAACTAATCGTATTAGGTGCCTTTTTCATTTAAATGTTTTAGATTTTCATTATTATTTCTCAGGACATATAATCCATAATTAATATTACTTGCTTCATATACCTTTTAAGAAATAATTCTTAAGTTATGGATTAATCAAACAAAAACATTGGATACCTCTTATCACACTGAAAATTAGGGTAAATACATAAACAAATCATACTTTATTTTTTGTTGATAATCATTGGTCTGGACTCAAGCATATTCAAAGTTATGATGCCAAAGCTTAAATTATATCATAAAATCAATTCAAAACATACTTCAATTCTTACAATGTAAAACTTTGAAACAGATAATTTGAATTATTAGCATGACAAATATAATCAAACTGTTCGTTTCAAAGATTTACATAATATGAATTTATTAGCATTCTATTTTTAAAGCATATTTTATCTATCTATAGGAAACTAGAATGATGCAGATTCATGTTGAGACTATAGCGTGTTACTAGCCACATGCAGCTTCTTAAGAGTATTAGTTATGGTTTTCTCGTCTTACTATATCACAAATCCTAATTTGACCAGATTTCAAGTAAAAATAAGATAGAATGGAACATTCTAACATTTTGTATAGTATTTTGTTTAGCCGATAGGTTACACACCTGTCATCGAAACCTTCGTAAGAGATTGAAGTCGCATCCAAGAGTCCTCGTAATCGGATCAAATTCGTCATATATTAGAAGCAGGTCCGATTTAACACGGTTATGGATATTTCTATTCTACTATAACTTATTGGGTCGATTTTTTTTCATTTAATGGGGTCACTAGAGATACTAATTAAGGTATGTTCATCTGTTTTAGAACTGATAAAGAAAACAAGAAAAGCATGATTATAAAATATGTTTTAATGAAATCTTCCGTATTATTATAGTTTCAATTTATTTCAAATCAATTTTAAAATTAATAGACTATTACAATCCTATATAATAAAAAAGTTATGCAGAACATAATTTGATCGTATTTACAACATTGATCTCATGATTTGTCGTTTAACACATAAAAGACAAAATGGGTCATCTACTGACAGTGACATGGATATGGGTCAGCCAATGCAAAAACTGGTCAGCTTAGAGAAGTTGTGGCGCTGCATCTATTTGTGTCAAGCCCCAAAGCCGGCCCAAAGCGAGATCACCTTCCACGGATGGAAACTTCGTTTCTACTAGGGCATAAGTTGATGATGTTTGTTTATAATTACATCACTCCGAAGTCTGGATAGCAAGAAAAAAAAAACTATGAAAATTTGTCAAACCAATTAGATTTAAATTATTGTTTCATTATTTAACAGAAAATTTCATTTAGAGATACCCCTTATGCACGGGTCTTGCTTGATTAGCTTGGAGATAAATCTTTTGTTTAAAGACGTTCCAGCTTAAAGGGATATCCCAATGGGAATTATCAATATGGCGACTTTGGGGATTGGCTTGAGTCTGTTCCAATGGCCATCAATAACTTCGATGTAGACATCATCTACCTATGGAGCATACAAGACGTTATGTTGCATGTAATGTTCGGACACAAACAAAATATTTAGGCCCTAGCAATCCCCTCCACAAGAGGTACTTATCAGTGTGCTTTTACCCACGTAATACTCTTTGTGCTTTCCTTGCAAGAGGTACCCAAGATGCTTAGCAAATGATCGTAGTTGTGTTCATGACGTATTGGATAGTTTTGCTCTTCTGTTTTGCAATTGATTGAATGCATCTCCAGATCAAATCATCACAGAATGCGAACGCACTCATAGTAAATAGCAGGATTCCAAATCATCCATCATCAGACAAGGCAAGCAACACCAGTATAGAATTGTGTCAATAAAAAAATAGTCATAATTACTGAGGATAGCATGTTTGAATACTCAATGGTTTTTAATCACTGATCATTGGGCAGAGAGAATTCTAAAAGTTTCGTCTGTAAACTGAGAAGTCCCCCACTTGAACTTTGTATGTTCATTTATTTAAAATTTTGTATTCGTTTTATTACATCATCTAGTTCCAAATTAAATATAAATTTACATCTTTGTTGAATCGTTCCATCTTTTGTCAACTGTCCTATAGTGTATTATAAACATATAACTAGTTCTTAGGCACGTTGTGGTTGACATTGACAGTCAATAGTAACGTGATTGAAGATACTGCATGCAACACATTGCAATTCTCCTCCATTGTCTCATCGACAAGTAATAAAAATCTATACCATTTTTAAAAAAAGTATACCATTAAACTTTATACACTTTCCTCACTAATTTCAATATTTAAATAAATTGTTAACAGATTAACAGCATCAGTTTAAAATTAAATAGTAAACATCATTTCCAACTCTGTCGGGTTTCACAAGAGGCGCCATGGAAGCCATTAATGTGCTTCCTCTGCTTCTCATCTCTCTGTTCTTAACCTTTCTTGTTGCGCAAGAAACAGATATTATCACAGCAAACCAGACTTTAAAAGATGGAGACACTATTGTTTCAAAAGGTGGGAGCTTCGAGCTCGGTTTTTTCTCTCCGGGAAGATCAAGAAACCGTTATCTCGGGATATGGTACAAGAAAGTCTCTCTTCAGACAGTTGTTTGGGTCGCAAACAGAGATTCTCCTCTCTACGATCTCTCAGGAGCCCTAAAAATCAATGGAAACGGGAGGTTATGTCTCTTCAGTGGCAGAAACTCTCTCATCTGGTCATCGTCTTCTTTAAAGACAATCGATGTAAGAGACCCTTTTGTTCAAATTCTTTATACAGGTAACTTAGTTGTGAGAAACTCAGGGGAGGATCAAGATTACATATGGCAGAGTTTAGATTACCCAGGAGATACGTTTCTTCCAGGAATGAAATATGGTATCAATTTTCTAACCGGATTTAACCGGTTCTTGACATCTTGGAAATCTCCAGACGATCCATCAACTGGTAACTACACAAATAAAATGGATCCAAACGGTGTTCCGCAGTTTTTCTTGAAGAGAAACTCAGTTGATGTCTTCAGGGCTGGTCCATGGAATGGTCTAAGATTCACTGGTATGCCTAACCTAGAACCTAACCCTATCTATCGGTATGAGTTTGTGTTCACGGAGGAAGAAGCTTACTACACTTACAAGCTTGAGAACCCTTCAGTGATCACAAGAATGCATTTGAATCCCAATGGAGCTTTGCAACGTTACACTTGGGTCGATAGTCATTGGCACTTCTATCTATCAGCTCAAATGGATAGCTGTGATAGCTACATGTTGTGTGGCTCATACGGAAGCTGCAACATCAATGATTCTCCAGCGTGTAGGTGTTTACAAGGGTTTGTTCCTAATTCTCCAAAGGCTTACTCTGATGGGGATTGGTCAAAAGGGTGTGTTAGAAGAGTGCAATTGAGTTGTGGTGAAGGAGAAGAAGATTTTCTGAAGATTTCAAAGTTGAAGTTACCTGATACAAGAGCATCGTGGTACGATAAGAGCATGGATTTGAATGAATGCAAGAGGGTGTGCTTGAGAAACTGTTCTTGCTCAGCTTATTCTCCTTTTGATATTAGAGATGGAGGAAGAGGATGCATTATTTGGTTTGGAGATTTGATTGATATAAGAGAGTATGATGAAAATGGACAAGATCTGTATGTGAGGCTTGCTACTTCAGAAATAGGTATGCTAATACTTTGTGAAACAAGAAACGTTGCTTTACTCAGATCTCTTGATCTTTTTTGTTTGTTTGGTCACAGAAAAGTATAATATCTATGACGTAAAGGGGAAGAAAAGGATGATGCTCATTATAGTATTATCTACAGCATTTCTTATTTGTCTTTGCATATGTTTGACTGTATGCAACATGAGGAAGAGAAAGAAACTTGCAACAATAGGTAAAAGATTATGGCTCTCTGAAATGAATATATTGATTTAAAATTGTGCTTATAAGTTAATAAAAGAAACTTGATTTATGCAGAAACTTTGCAGCGCGATTTAGACCGTGTTTCCAGCAGGAGACAAGAGGAGAAAGATCCTGAATTACAGTTTCTTGATCTTCAAGTAATTTCAGAAGCTACATATGGATTCTCTGATGATAATAAGCTCGGACAAGGTGGTTTTGGACCTGTCTATAAGGTAATAATAAGCCACAGCTTCTTGTCCTATTTTCAGATTAAATGGTAAAGATCTTTTTTGATTTTTTTTTTTGACCAGGGAACGTTGTCTTCTGGAGAAGAAATCGCTGTAAAGAGGCTTTCAAGAACGTCAAGACAAGGCATAGAAGAGTTTAAGAACGAGATCAAGCTAATTGCAAAGCTACAACACCGCAACCTTGTCAAGATTCTTGGGTATTGCTTGGAGGAAGATGAAAGAATGCTTATCTACGAGTATCAGCAGAACAAAAGCTTGGACTCTTTCATATTCAATCAAGAAAGGCGCAAAGAACTTGATTGGCCTAAGCGTTCGGAAATAATCAAAGGGATTGCTCGTGGACTGATGTATCTCCATCAAGATTCAAGGCTTAGAATTATACACCGTTCTCAAAGCAAGCAATGTTCTGCTTGATTCTGACATGAACCCTAAAATATCAGATTTTGGATTGGCTAGAACCTTGGGAGGAGATGAAACCGAAGCAAACACAACCAGAGTGGTTGGAACATAGTAAGACAAGCCATCTTTATTGACTTGCAACACAAGCTAACAGTTCTTTAAAAAAAGGGTTTGTTTTATATCGTTCTGCAGTGGATATATGTCTCCGGAGTATCAAATCGACGGGTATTTCTCAATAAAATCCGATGTATTTAGCTTCGGAGTTTTGGTACTGGAGATAGTATCAGGAAGAAGAAACCATGGTTTCTGCAATCAAGAACACAAGCTTAACCTTCTTGGACACGTAAGTACGTTAGGAGCAGAAAACACACAGCTTATTTTAGTCTTACCTCAAAGTACTAATAATTAAATTTTGTAGGCTTGGAGGCAATACAGAGAAGATAAGGCATGTGAGTTAATCGATGAAGCTTTCAAGGAATCGTGTACAGATATTTCTGAAGTGTTGAGAGCAATTCATATCGGTCTGTTATGTGTACAACAAGATCCTATAGATAGACCAAACATGTCAATGGTGGTTCTGATGCTAAGTAGTGAAATGTTGCTTCTTGATCCCAAGGAGCCTGGGTTTTACAACGAGCGAAATCTCTTGTTTTCTGACACTACATCGATTAATCTTGAGATTCCTTCCAATAATTTACAAACCACGAGTGTAATGGAGCCAAGATAAACATTGTATAGTCGATCTTTGTATATTCTATAATCTCTAACTATTTTGTGTAGAAAAATAACCATATATTGTAATAAAAGTAGTTGAAGCCATGATCCAAAGTTTTCTTATTGATTTTAGGTGCTCGGTCTATTGTAACTTCCGAGTGTTTATGGGGTGGACAGAGAGTTCGGCAAGTAAGAAGTTTTACAAGAATCTACGATCAGATTCATATCCGTTTAGTGGTTAGATGGCACGAACTGATATTTACCATAAAAAGTTCAAAGACCTAAAATTTGGCACATGAGAACGTAACAGACATAATTAAGATGATTGTTGTATCTAGTACTAAGAGATCTCACCTAATGCTTACACTTCAACGTGGAGAATGTAAGAGATACCTAAAAACGTGAATGCCAAGAAGAGAAAGAAAACGTGGGAGAAAAATAAAGAGAGAAAAAAACGTGGACAAAGAGGCCCATGTTATGATACATCCCTTCGGCCTTAACTTGTGGTCTTTTTCTCATAGACGTGTCGTCCATCTTAAGGGGGTTTTAAACGTATGGCTTTCGATATGGAGCATTATTGGATTTACAGGGAGTTTTATCCAATATCTCTACATAAATCGTCTTTTCGTTGAAATACTGACACATAAAACTTTTATTCACATTTAGACCGATCTTTAATCAAACAAAATCATTAAAGAATCTGTGGGAGATAGAATTCAGTTCTTATCGGATGGTTTTGCATAATTAGACTAGTAGATCCATTAATTCCTGCCAACTTAAACCAACAAACTGTTATATAATAAATATTGAACCAGATTTTAAAAACAGTCCGAGTATTTAAAATTTTAATTGTAATAGCTAAGACTTTTAAATGTTGGAATATATGAAAAGTAAAACAAAATCATATTATTAATAAACCAGACAACAAACTCAACTTACTTTTATTTATTTTTGTTACAGCTTTGTACTTTATATAAAAGGTGGCGTCAGCAATGCATATCCTCTAAAAGTAAAACCCATACATGCCACATCTCTTAGGATATCAGAACTGAGAAGAAGGGATGTATTCAACTATTCTGAAAATTCATTTATATAAATCATTTATATAAATCATGTTCATTATTCAAAGATCTCTGAATCGCTCCAAAATTCTTATCCACACATTTAAAGAAGATAAAAAGAAACCACAGTAAAGAAGCAAACCACCACACACCACAAACTTCGTGCATTCTGGTGGTTCTCATCTTGACATCTCACCCTCCTTTGATTCTTCACACCACCGTTGTTCGTCACGTAGGCTTTCCCCATATCAAAGCATGCCACATATTTGTACAATTTCTTCTTCGCATCATTTACACCATGCAGTTATACTTTATCGCATATTTAACTTTTATTTTTCTACTAGGTGACTTTCCCGTGCTCATGCACGGGTATAAATATTTATAAAATAAATGTACTATAATAATTTATTTTATTTACTTTTAATTTTAAATTGATTTATAATTTGTATGCAAAATTTATATTAAAGATATTATATTATTTTAATTATGAAATATGATTTTAGATATGTTATATTTAGTCGATTTTGTTGTTTTTATAGTCGATTTAGTTATCATTTGGGTATATTGGTTTGCATCTATTTCTCTGAATTCAACTATATTATCTTAATTTAAATATATTTAAATAATAATTTTTTTTAATTTTTAGTTACACTGGTTGTTGTCTTAGATATGTAAATATATTTGATGAAGATTATGTAGAACTTAAGATATATTGTGCTTAAAATGAAATAAAAAATAAATTAAAGTGTCCGATTTCAAATTACATAAATTAATATAACGATAATATTCTACATGCATATATATAAATTTTACAAAAGAACTAAATTGTAACAGTTGGTTAATATTTTATTTTCATTTGTTTATAGGTTTTGAGTCATTCTATAATTTAATTTCATTTATAAAAGAAATTATTATTTTTATAAAATTATATATTCTTATTGTAGTTAAATCTATGATTTTAGATACAAGTTGGATTAGTCGAGTCACTCATAATGTGAGTATATTGAGTTAAATATATTCTTTCAAAATCAAACTAATGATTACTTTTTATTATAATTACGTAAAATCAAATTAACTTTATTTATCGTTTAAATGTACATGTATTTTCATAATATTTATCAAATTATATGTTGGTTTCTTAAACAAATAAAAAATAAAGCGATGATCTATAGGAAGTCACATACATAAGTAACTAATACATTTTTGGAAGCTTATGAACACATATCAATATTTACAATAATAGAAATATTTTATAGATTCTAAATAATTTTATTTCTTAGATTTATTAAATGATAAACTGAAATTTATTTTAAATAATCTTAAAAATTAGAATTGTTGGTATTTTGATTATGGTTATATTAAGTTCCACAAAAATAAAAACATAAAATTTAAGAGCAAGTTTAATATCAAGAAAACAAATAATTTTAATAATGACAAAATATAATATACCGACCTCGTTAAAGTATATAGTGTTATGTTATTTTAAAATATTTTGTAATTGTTTGATCAAAAGATGTTTATTGTTAATTGTTTTCTTCAAATATCTCTTAAAATAAGCAGTTTAAACAAATTGCGAACTTGTAAATTTGGAATATTTCTATTTTGTGAACTTTCCTTTTTAATGAAATCATATTATATATACAGATATTTTAGTTTTAATTTTTAAACTTTTTTATAAATGTTTTCTTTTTTTTATTATATATGTTATTTGAAATTTTATAAAAGGAAACTAAATAAAAATTCAAGAATAATATTTAAATATAATATTATTAATTTATTAAGGGTATTAATGTAATCAACTATCGTGAGAGTTAACGTGAGCGCGACACATAGGAAACTGACTTCTCAAATAATATTATAGAGATACTGAGTTCGCCAGAGCCACACACACACACAACACAACACACACAACACAAATTGTATTTTGTAACTGAAAATAAATTATACAACCATATAACAGGAAAACATCAAAGACTTATTTCACTCTCTTTTTTTGGTCAACATTTATTTCACTCTCATACGAATACATTTTTGTATTTTTATTATTTTACTATCTCAACCGCAGAAGCTAAGAAACACAAATGTTTTGGATCACTTGGAAAGAGAAAGAGGTATGGGAGAAGTAAAAAACAAAACAAGTGGTTATAAAAGAAAGATAACCGAGAGAGAGTACTGGGGGCCATTGGACTTCTATTTACGGTCCAGACAACACCCAGGTGGGCTCACGTGGCTCTTTAGCCCATTGAGAACCTGATTCGTCCACGTAGGACAAGGGCAGAATCTCTCTCTCCTTCTCTCATGGCTGAGATCTCGCCACGTCATCGATTATAAAATCTCCACACAAAATATCTCGAAACTCAACCAAGAGTTGGTCGCCATGGCCCCATACGCATTAAGTGGTTTTCAATTTAAATAAACTATGGTACAATATTAAACCAGAGCTGTATGTTAAAATAATGATATACACGAGTATATATTTATTTTAATAACCAAACTCATTTGACATTCTTGTCATTTGATATTCGCAATACCTAATCACGATTGAAATATCAGCGGAAAAGACATAAAATATAATATAGTTCCATGATAAATTCTTCAGTCGATAGATGAATATAGATGAATATAAGACTATAAAAATGTTATAATCTTTCCCAGGAAGAATAGTTATAATTGTAAGTATATACATTACTAAAATGTGGTTTAAATACACAAGTCTTTTGTTTCAACTTTCTAGCTTCTAAAATGCACGGTGTTAATCGCTACATTAACTAACTGTCACAAGATGATTTATTGATATTTATCGAGCAAATTGAACGATCATATAAACTAAAATGTCTCAAAATCCTTTGGTAAAGTGCTAATAAAAGTTAAACAAAAACATCTTACCCCGAAAACTAAATTCAAGAATAAGGTACTAATCTTAAGGTACAAGTCAGTGAAAATACTAGTTGCAGATATAGAAATAGAACTGATCATTATCCAAACAAAAATCTCGAATAAAAGTTGAACCAATCTCTTAATAAAAAAGATTAAACTAATCTCTAATTAATTCAATACTTTAAGAAATTAACTATAGGCTAGTGAAAATGAGATGCTTCCTGACCACAGAATAAAAAATGATGGGGTTCTATAAAAAGACCATCGTAAAAACCATAGAAGAGAAATAGATTTTTTTTTGCTGGACACACAAAAAGACGAAACTAGCCTCTTCTTGCAAGCAACTCGCACTTTCCTCTTCTTGTCTTGGCTGTCCCCAGAGAAAAACAAGAACAAACCAAAGGAGAAAAGATAGTCTTTGAGAGTGAATCTAATGGGAAAGAAGTGTGATTTATGCGACGGTGTTGCGAGAATGTACTGCGAGTCAGATCAGGCGAGTCTATGCTGGCACTGCGACGGTAAAGTCCACGGCGCAAACTTCCTCGTCGCTAAGCACACGCGGTGTCTTCTCTGCAGCGCCTGCCAGTCACCTACGCCGTGGAAAGCCGCGGGGCTTCGTCTCGGCCCAACCTTCTCGGTATGCGACTCATGCGTGGCTCTTAAATCCGCCGGCGGCGGTAGAGACGGCGGTGTAAGCAGCACCGAAAGGATTGTGACGGAGAATCCTGGCCAGGAGATCAGTGGTTTCGGTGACGACGGCGCGGAGTCTTATGATGATGATGAGGACGAAGATGAAGACGAGGAGTACAGTGATGAAGAGGACGAAGCTGAGAATCAAGTTGTTCCGTGGGCTGCTGCGGCGGCGCAACCGTTTCCTGTAACGAGTTCATCATCTTCTGACGGTGGAGGCGGAGGTCTGGTGGAGAAGAGGAAGAGGGACTGCTCCGATGTACGGATATGTCTTTTTTCTCATTTAGTTTTGTCCTAACGATATCAAGTTCTTTCCTTTTTTGGTAATTTTTGTTTTTATTTATGTTTTTATGTTTTTTTTTGAAAATTGCAGGAGGAGATCGGATGCTCTTCAGCTCAAGAGTCAAACAGTTCTCGGCCGTTGAAGCGACCGTCAAGAGAGGAGCCCGCGTTCAAATCAACGGCTGCGATTAGATTAGAAGGAGAGCGGCGCCGTTGATTCATCTTCTTAGTCGCTGTCTTGTCTTCTTTGTTTCTGCCATCTCCAAAACTAGGAGAGATCTCAGCCGTTGATACTCTTCTCTTTCTCTTTGGGTAAATCACCACCGTTCGTTTTTTTTTAATTCTAACAATAGACTTGTTTTAGTGATGAGGTAGGTCATTGTTTTGTAATTTTATATGTTTGTATGTGACGATTAATATCATTATCGTGTTGATTTTGTTTATCTAAGTAATTAAATTGGATTCTATGTATTGAAATGCTTATTTTTATTCGAATTTAGTACTTATTTAGATTATTATAAGTTTATGGATCAAAGGAATGGCGCGAGAATGGTGAGGAATGGACACATTGACATAACGTAAAGAAAAATAAATACTAGTAGTTTGCTTTGTTATTTCGACCACTCAAAAATAAAATTGTGGGGACTTCAGAAAATAGATGATACATTTTTTTTTAATTAAGTTTTTTATGGGCCCTGAAAGTTTTTTTCAATCCGCCAAAAACACTGAACCTGTCATATCTGTTGAGGATGCAAACTGTTTCGATGGTCCAGAAAGATAATGACATCGCCATGTTTTACTTCCCTTTAAGCTTATCTCACCATCTTCTTGATTCACATGATCTCATCTTTGTATACCATAGTACTCTTGGATAATATAATTTAATCTTAGTTTTAATATATAAAGAAATATTCAGATCTTACCAAAACACGTTTTACTTTGCTTAAGAAATTTCGGTGGCTTTCACAATCAAAGCATGACCATCGTCAAAAAATTCAAGCTCGAGTCCATGGTTCTGCAAAAGTCAAACCAAAAAGATAATGGACGGGTCTTTATCACATGCGTTGAGTTTGACAATTGGCTTAAACTGTACACTAATTAACCACCAACCTAACATTCATTCAACCATAACGTGATCTACATTTACACGAACTATCATTAATGAAGGATATAAATTCAAAACTGAAACAGGTGATGAGACTTGTCTTCTGAATCATTTATTGAACTGGATCGAACAGGCCAGACTACGGGTGACAGGTTTTTAAATAAAATTCAGTTGTCATTCACTATGACCAAAAATGAAATGAAATTTTCATTCATCACTGTTTATAAATAGTTGAAAAAAAAACTTTTACAAATTACTTCCCTAGCTAGTTTTTAATCGGGGTGGACCAGGTATGAATAACTTGGTCAAGTTTGAAGAAAAGTTGCTATATAGCAAATCAGCATCCATGTTTTATTACATGTCATATGATTCATATGGGATTATATCAAATCGGGTTGAAGATGAATATCATAATTCTAAAAGGGTTTTAGTGTTCATATAACTATTTCATTGTTTTAATGTGAAAATCATACAACGTGAATCATATAAAAGTAAAGAGGACTGAGAAAATGAATCCAGAGGAGATTCCAGAGACATCTTGATTGCAGAAGATAGCACAAACACACACGCGAACACACTCCTCTGTACAAATCTGCTCAAAACCCATTGTTTCCATTCATCAGTGGTACCTACGAATTTCAAAAGAATCAAGAACAAAAAAAAAAGAAAGAACAAATGATCGATAGAGATCACTCAGTCATCATATGGTAGTGGTAGCTTATATTTTACCTGGCTGTGAAGAGATGAGATGCTAAGGCGCATCACTCATCTGTATTAACTGCTATCGCTTTTGATTATCAAATCATATGCATCAATCGTATGACCGATGAAGTAGTTTAAGCTTTAATGTCAAGTTTCCTTGTACAGCTATAAACTTCAAAGCTGAAATTCGAATCTAAAGAGCACACAAGACGGATCACTTAACCAATAATGCAAAAGACCATCGATACTTTCTTTTCAAACCATAGGCTCTAACAATCTCAAACATATTTTGCATCCCTGCATACATATATGATATGTCTAAGACTAAGGAAGAATAAGTAAAAGACCAACTAGATATATGCAAAAATAGAAGTCGTTACTACTTCTACACAACTTTTTTTTTCCCTGGGCAATTATTCATCAAAACTTTGACTTGGGAAACTAAATCTAAAAAGATACTGATTTACATTTCAGATTACATGTTACAACATTCCATAAAATGCACGTTTCACTAATTTACAAGAAAAAGTAAAGCTGAGGAGCTCAGAAGACTCATTCTTCATTTCTTTATCAAGTCAAGTGAACAGCCAACAAAAAAAAACATCCTTGTCGGCGAAAAGCAAATGTCTTCTAGACTAAGAGGTTTACGAGTATTCAAATCAAAACACAAAACGCGTTACGCAAAGAAGGGAAAACACCAGACATTAGTGTTGAATAGTCATAACGTAGGAATAAATGTTTAAGCTCACCACTTGCAGTGAGATTCTCCTTAAACTATCACAAAAAGTCTTAGAAAAAATCATACAATCTAACACAGCAACAGACAATAATATCACTAGATGAAGAACAAATGTAACCGTGAAGAGAACCAAATCACAGAACTAAAACATCATTTGCTACTTGTCGATACTAAAGCAGAAAGCTAGCTAACAGACTCTTTCAAGCTGAAACAGAGTAGAACATTAACAACATCAATCAATACTCGAAGCGTGAAAAACACAATATAAATCACCAGAAAGATCAAAGCTTTCAAGTTCCTATCAATGGCATTCTCTCTCAAAACACTAGGCTTAGCCAAAAACTGTTGCAGTCAATGGAAAGGGTATACGAAAACCTACAAGCTGAAACAGAGTAGAACACTAACAACATCAATCTCCAAAAAGATCAAAGCTTTCAAGTTCCCATCAACTGAAACCTCTCTCAAACACTAGGCTAACCTTTGATGTGTTCATGATGAGCAGCAATCTTAGCCTCATGTTCTTCTTCATCATCATCCTCATCAATCATCATCATCCTTAACTGACTTAACGGTGACAATAGCTTCCCGAGTACCATTCCCAGGGACAAACACAATGATGAACACAGTAATCACTAACAGAGCCAAGCTTCCCATCACTCCCCCTCTTCTTCTCAGCTCCAAACCCTCGGCTCCCCATGATCACAGCGCTCAGACTAAGCCTCTCCATATCGAGACAAAGCCTCTCCCTCATATCGTGATCCTTCACCACGTGGATCTTGTGAGGGAACCCTCTCTTTGCTTTATCTCTCTCTACTTCCCTAAAACCCTCTCTTTGCTTTTTTTTTTTTTGGCGGACTTGGCAAAAATGGTGGAACCATTAAAATTAAAATAATTAATGAGAGCAAAACTTGCGTTGAAATGAAACGTCGTCGTTTTAGGAAAACGTCGTCGTTTTGGAAAAAACGAAAAATTCCCAAAATCCAAAGTAGGGGTGGGACGGATCCGGATATCCGGGATATTCAGAGTATCCGGATCCGTGCCTTCCGGATATCCGGGTTCCGGATACCCGTCTAGATATCATGATATCCATGAGTATCCGGATTGGATCCGGATCCGTCAAAATAATTAAAATAATAATAAAAATTTTAAAATACAAAAAATCTATAAATATTATATAAATTAAATATTTTTACAAAATTTATAAATGTATTTATGTATATAATATTATTAAAATTAAAATGTAATATTATAAGTCTAATTTTATGTATAAATATTAATAAATCAACTATAATTATTAATAAAAATTTAAATTTATATATATTAAAAAAACGGATCCGGATCCGGATATCCGGACCTAAAATTTTAGATATCCGGATCCGGATCCGGATTCGACGGATCCGAGATTTTACTATCCGGATCCGGGCGCCCCGGATATCCTATTTTCGGAACGGATCCGGATCTCGGATAATAATTCCAGCCCTAATCCAAAGGGGGTAGCTCACAGAATGGTGCTCCAATCTTAAAATGGAAAATTTTATCACTAAATTTTTTTAGTTTTCATTTTTTTTTACATATATATGATTATATTATCACATTCTAACAGTTAGAAACTCTAGTTAACAATTTTGCAGATTTTGAAATTTCTAAATATGTTGATCTAGGAAGACATTACTATTTTTAACATCGTGCTGTTTTCTGCATTTTAGTAAAAGCTGCATGTCGTTTTGTACTGTTTTAGACATCGTGATGTGTTATGAAGTTTAATAAAAACCGCGAGTTGTTTGTCATTTAATTTCAGAGTGTATTCAACTCTTCATTTGGCCCATTATACCCAAAGCCCATATAAGTATAAAGGGCGAGGCTCCTCTTTTTTTAAAAAAAAAAAACTGAGGGATCTAAACTTAAAATATTTGTTATATAAATTAATAATTTTTTTGAACCAATTACATTAGTAACGTGTCTTCTTCATTCATCATTGTTTATAAATAGTTGGACAAAGAATTTTTACAATATACTTCTCAAACTAGTTTTTAATAGGCTAACTTCGGTCTTTCAACTTCTCCATGAACGACTGGGGAAATCATATCTTTTTAACGATGTGAACAACATCCTCGTCCTCGAGCTCGTGTTCCTAAGGTGTTTCCACACATATTAAAAAACAAAAAGACAACCAGCGGTATATAGTTAGTTGAGAAATAGTTACTATGGAAATCTTGGCACTTTTCCAAGTTAAAAAAGTTACAGAGTTTACGAGAAGACTGACCCTTCCAACTCTCTGTGGCTTGTGTTTGGCACTCGATCGCCCCATACCAAAGTGCTACATTGGGAAAATCATTACTACTCATAAGCAATGCTCTCGAGCAAGAAAGTAATAAACATAGAAACAGAAGAGCAGTAAGTTTTATTTACTTACTACTTGAATTGTTTAAGCATGTCTTTGTGAATCCGGATGCAGAAGTCCTCAACAGTCCGCTTCTTGGAAGATAAGATAACAGGGTCATCATTATCCGGATTCATTGCCTTTGGTTTGGTGTAGATTCGGGCTAGATTCAAGTATTCCCATATCTTATCGAGAAGACCATCAAGATTCCATTCCAGATGCGCACTACATGATTATTCTTACAATGAGAAAAGGAAGACTACTGATCGAGCAACCTGCCCGGAAAATTAATAATACTTACATAAGCAGATGAGTAGTGGAAGTGTTTATCTGATCAGTTTATTTCTTTTAATGGGCTGTGGTTTTATTAAGGGCCCATATGCTATATTTTAGTGGAAAAGAAAAAGCTATACATTTGACCATTTGATTCCATCAATATGTCAAACAATTATTATTATTTTTTTGTAACACAAATTCCATATGTCAAACAAATATACTGTACTATTAATATATCAAACATAGCTTGCTGTATGCTGAGCGGTTGTTGAGCGGCATGTGATCGAATAACAAAATGGGACTCAAACATCAATCCTTTGTGTGTCTTATGCAAAAAGGGCCATGGGAATCGCGGGAACACCTATTTTTCACATGTCCTTATTTAGCTTTCATGTGGGAGAAGCTGACTAGAGGGATGCTGAGAAAGAAATACACAACGAATTGGGTGTGCATTACACATCTAGTGCAAACAAAATATATGCCCGACCATGCGTTATTCATGCTCCGGTACGTCTTTGAAACTACAATCCATGTGATTTGGAGAGGAAGGAATAGAAGGAAGCATGGTGAGGCTGAATCACCACCAACTCTTCTCATCAAAAATGTGGACAATATGTTGAGAAATAGAGCTCTCTCGATACATGCTGCAGGAGACAAGAATAAATACTTTTTCGATACTTGCTACACGGCAACACAACAACTCTTGATTCTTTTTTTTTTCAGTTTCAAAATTTTTGTGTCTTTCTCCCTCTCAATAATGTAGCACTCTAATGCAACAAATACTTTTAAATTAATAAATTTGATATTCTTTCAAAAAAATTGCTTAAAAAATTCATAATCATACAAAAAACCATTGATGAAAAACAATTTTATATAATAATATATAAGATTATAGATGAAAGGAGATGTGAAAAAAAAAATGAAAAGGAGCTTCTAATGCTACTCAATCTCACAGTTAGAAATCATATTTCTTTATCTCTATATTTTATGCCACATCTTTGGACAAGCTACAATGAACAACAAATTTGATATATTTATCTCATCAAATTAACAGGAAAATCAGACACACAGTTCTTAAACCGAGGATTAGGTGATAACCTGAATCCTGAATCATGACAGCATCATTTCTTAACTAAAGAAACACAAGATGGTTCCAAGCCCCAAGAGATCTGACACAGCTTTAGAGAAAGAGAAAAGAGAGAAGTTTCATGACACAAATTAAGGAAGAGAACAGAGAACATACGTCTGAGTGTTCAGGTTAGAATCTCATAATAATCAACCAAAAGGGTAATCAAAAACCTGAATCTTTCTTTCGATTTAGCATTCAGAAGCATACACCAAAAAAGGTTTTTCTTCTTCTGCTACTTTATTATATGAAATAAAATAAAAAAGACTTTTTGTTTATGTTTTATAGAAAGAGAAAGAGGTGAAAATTCTTCAGAGATGTTTCAAAAATATTGTAAGAACATTCAAAGCTTCAAGGACAAATCGATGGTGGGTGTGTTGGGACTGCAATCACCTACTGATGTAGCCACTGATGATACTGATTTATCACCATAGTTTCCTGGGAAAAACTCGTACTCCTTCACATCTCCTGCTCCATTTCTAGGGTTTCCACTCCTAAGTTCCTCCATTGAGCCCTAATACAACATTAATTGATAACAAGAAATCAGATCAACAACTATAAATGCATACACATATTTTAATATATGTTCAAAATGAACTGATCGGTACTGTATGACTAATCGCCTCGTTAAAACCCTGATTAGCGGAAGCAGAAGGTGGAGCTGAATATCTGGCGCTTCTACGATCGTAAAAGAAGCCTTGGCTCCTCTGATCAGGTGGAAGAAAATGAGGAACCATTTTGTAATTCGAAAACCCACCACCGTTGGATCCTACCACATATTGATCTTCATTGATACGTTGCTTCTACATCAAAAATATATTTAAAAAAAAAATCAAAATTAAAACCCTTTGGATGCCATAACCATCATCAATCATAGTTCTCTTAATTCTAAAATGAAAAAAAAAACGATTAAAAGCAAAACCTTGAAGCAAGGATCACAGTGATAATTGTAGGTGTTGTACAGTTGAGGATTTGGGAATGAATAGGGCTCGTGAGGGGAGGTCTCTACAAAACCCCATGGAGGGATCTGACTCGACCCGACTCCGCCGTAAAGGAACCTGCCTCGAGTATATCCTCCGACAGACATGTTGGGCCCACCAGTACCGTAGCTTGGGAAGCCTTGTAGCACAACACCCGGGTCGGGTGAAGGGGTAGCGTTAGGGCTCGCTGCCAACGTATCTCCTCTTCCTTGGGCTGCGACCATGTTCTTCCTTTCTTCTTCGATCCTGAGTCGCTCGAGGCGTGCCACACCCATCCCTCTCAACGCCGGTTTCTTCTGGTTTTGCTCACCTGTCTTCGGTACCGGTTTCGGACCACGAATATTCTGTGGCGGCTCTGTCCGGATCTCGCCCGAGGGGTTGACAAGGCAAGTGTTTCTCAGAAACTCGTTTGGGTCTCCGCTGGAGTTTTGGTCTGTTGGCATGAAGAAGGGAGAATTCGCCATTGGTGATAATCACTAAAGAGTTTAGACAGAGAGAGAGGAATGAGGAGGAAAAGCCAAATAGCTTTAAGTCTTATCTTGTTCCTGATCTCTTTCTATATACTCAGGCAAAGTACTTATCTTTGTTTTTTTTACTTTCTGTTATGTCCAGGTACACTATATGAGGATAAAATTATTTTCTTTTTACCTTTGAACTTTTTACCCCCCTATACTTTAGATTAAAGCCTTTTTATTTATCAAGGATTAAAGCCTTTTTAAATTCATAAAGATAAGTAGAATAGATATCTTAATTCTTAGACAACGCTTTTCATTACCTTCTCAGTTTTATAGTTAACCAGATATAATTTTTGCATGCATGTTTAACTTATGTGTGTAAACTCAAGTTACATTTGTCAGAAATTGGGTTTAATGTAGATCACTAATCCACTATTCTGTCTACAGACATCAGCAGTATTATGTTAGTGTATCTGAATATACAATTACGTGAAGGAATAACTGAACTAGTAAATATTGTTAAGTTAGATGAGTGGAGTGATCCATCTTATATATTAATAAGGATCTCTTCCAATATCTGATGTGAGATCTCTGTCTCTAATACGCTCTTTCGAAATGATGGCTATTTAAGCGTCAATCTCGGAATGTTTGGGCAAGGATCGATGGGTCGATTTTTGACTGGATCGGATTGGACTGCGCGGATCGGACTCTGATACCATGTTAAGTTATATGAACTTCCAACCTAAAACTAATTGGTGATAAGTGAAATGACCCATCTATCTAGTATATTACTAAGGATCTCTTCCAATATCCGATGTGGATCTTTGTCTCTAATAAATGGGAGAGTTTGTAGCTGAAAATAATGTTATAGCTAGAATGTATGATTGACTGATGCTATGCATGCATTAGAGATTATGCAGGCATTAGATCGATATAGAAATTCAACAAAACAGAAGGGTAATTAGCACTAATCTTGACGTTTTTTGGTTATACCCATTAAATGGTCGTTCCTCTTTCGATAAGTAATTCTCACTTACTCCTTGATTAATTAATTAATTTATATTGACCTACTTTTTATTAATAACTGTAACAAACTATGTATGGATTATATATATATATAGATAGAGAGAGAGAGAGAGTAGGACGACAATGATGCAAATAGGTAAAAATTTTGTCTGCTAGATCCTAAATCTTGTGTATGCAGTGGCTATTAGCTAATGCTTACAAGTAAATCTACGGTGAAGTGTGAAATCTTTAGCTAGTGTAAATGTATTATTTGAGAAGCCATTTTCGGTGTTGAATTAATTGTTTCTTTACTCGAAGTAGTTTTGAAAATGTTTAAATGCAAAAAGATGTGTCTATTCATTAACTCGAGTCTTTTTTTTTAATTAGCTTGTAGGTATTTCAAATTTTGACCTTTTATCCAGAGAAAAAGGAAAAACTGGCTGTGATATCGATGGTTTCACATGAAAAGAGGATCAGTAAAGCAAACGGAATTGCAAGAGTCATGAAGAACGAGAAGTGTTGGGCTAAGGAGTAGAGTAGAGATTATGGCTGCATCATAAGGACTAAAATCTCATATACTCTTAAACAAAAAAAGTAGGCATTAGTTTTTACATCATAAATAAACATATTAAAGCTGCGTCCATTTTAATTTTTGCATCAGTCCAACACCTACAGTTATAAATTTTATATTATTTAAATCTAGTTTTTTTGTTTATTGGCTATTTTATACCAATCTTAAGCAACCCTCTCTGAAATAACTATAAATTACATTGTGTTCTTACAAAAAAGATCTAAACCGCATGACCAACCCACCATATCTACCAAGCTTAGAACGGAAGTTGAAATGACAAACAAGAATTGTCCTAACATATCAATATAAAATATATCATTTATATATAAAGAGACAGATTCTCTATTGCGGTTTAGCGTTAACGGAGTGTCCTGTCCTTAGTAGTGTAACTGATCCTTGAGTTAGAAAAAATGAGACTGATTATTGTAAGTTTAATTGTTTTTAGAAGAAGATTATGTGATTAAAAATTTAACGAAAAACTGAGAGACAAAACGAAATAAGAATAAAATGAAATAGGTTAACATTATTTTGGTTATTGGATACAGTAAGTGGTATTTTTCGAAAAGAATATGTAACCGAAAAACTAATATATATGCATGATTTAATATATACTGCTTAGATTGTAAAAAATGGAATAGGTCAATATTATTTTGGTTATTGGATACAATTTAATTGAGATTTGTTTTGAAAAGAATATGTAACCGAATTAATAAATAAACTAATATAGAAACATGATTTAATATAGATACTGCTTAGATTGTTAAAAATAGAATAGGTCAACATTATTTGTGTTATTGGATACAATTTAACAGATTTTTTTTTAAAGAATATGTAACCGAATAATAAACTAATGTAGATGCATGATTAACTATAGATACTACTTAATTAGATTGTAATAAAATGGAATATGTTAACATTTTGGTTATTGGAAACAATTTAACTGATATTTTTTAAAAAGAATATGTAACCGAATAAATAAACTAATATGGATGCATGATTTATTTGTCCAAAAAAAGATGCATGATTTACTATAGATACTAGTTAGATTGTATTGTGGGCTAGGACAATGGTCTGTTTGAAGGTGTTTGTAAGACAAAGGACGAGCGGAAGATCCCACATGTGCTTTCATGTTAAGTTACGAAATGTGGTCCGAATGACACGTGTAAGAACGGGGACCACCTTTAGGGTTTATATTGCTGGATTTAAGCAGGCAAGGAAAGATTATTGGGATCGTTGAAGCATATTGTGTCCTTTCTAAGAATGATTGGATCCTTTCTTTCTTCTTCTTTCATCTTTTCAAACAATTTTTTAATATGCTCATATATAGGAGAGAACCAAGATAACAAATTATATACAGTATATACTTTTTATTTGGTTAATGAATTGAAAACCAAAAGAGATGCAATGATTACTATTTCTAAACCATTGTTTAAGTTTTATTTCAGATGAAGTATGTTGCTTCCGTTTTAAGAGGACCGTGATCAAATTTATGATTCGTAATATATAACGATTAACATGATTTTGAACAGAAGAAAAGATAGACAAACCTTACCAGGATTGTAAAACCTATTTACCTCAGTACTTTATTTGTGAAAAACATTCAGAAGATAAGTAACTACAGACATTATTTATATAATAAGGGACATATATTTTTTCTTATAGAGATCTCTAAGTATGTCTTATATATACATATTCATGGAGTAAATGTAGACAAGAGAGTACAAAAGGAGGCAGAGTAGGTGAATAAATAAGTGAATTTTGGAGCAGTGAGAATTATAAAACATAATAAAGAAATATTGATTAAAAAAGAGCAACTGTTAGTTTTGGCTTTATACAGTTTTGGCTTTATACAATGGTCTTCCTTATGTATCTATTTTCATACAAGCTTGCAAACCCTTCCTTAAACCTTCTTTTGGACCACATCTCTCTCTCATCTTCTTTTCTAAGAATTTAATTTCCAGTTTTATATTATCATTACTTTAGATCTGAATCTGCAACTGAGATTCTCTCCTTTCCCTCACTAGTACAGTTGTTGCAGGCGTTATTCAACCAAAAACATTTTTTGGGAAAGGGTTAACTAAGTTACTTTTTCGCCCTTGCAGTATCTATAGATTCTTCATTTATCAATCTACATTCTACTCACCATTTGCATTTGTAAACCTCTAAACCGGACATGAAACATATATCAAACCGATGAGTTAAATTGGTATAACTAGCAATTAATTACCACGCTTGATTAAACATACAAGAACAAAGATATACAGTCCAGGGGGAAGGGTTAAACTTACCATTGAGTTAAAACTTATAAAGTAAAACTTTGGAACGAAGGATCAGAAACAATGTTGATATCTGGACCGTCCAATAGGCGGAGAAAAATCTGAGCCCCATATATTCTGTGTCCAAGAGTAGAAAGCTTTAAATAGGGTTCTGTGAAACTTTTGTTGTGATGAAGATTTTTTTTCTTCAAAATATTAAATAATTATAACAATGGCTATTGTCCCTTTCACTTGTTTCTTGTCTTGTTCTTCAACAAGACGCTGCAACTATTTCAGGCTGAAAGTACAAATCGTTTTTTTTTTTTTGTATTTTGCACATGTGCTAGATGTAATGGGCGGATTAGACAATAATGAACTGTTATATAATCAGTTTTCAGTAACATATTCAAACCTAGAGATTCAGCAGCATCTTTTGGTAGATTGGATTACTTTTTAACACTTTTCGCTTGAAAACATAGCATTACTACTGACCCAAGTGCCAAATGTTAAAAATGTAATTTATAACGTAAAATAAGAGAAACTACAAAAGAAGCAATCAATCAATAAATTTGACCTTGTTGATGAAATACTCAACATTGCCGACCCATTCTGATTGATGTGCAACGATGAAAACATTTTTTCACAAGCCTTATCTTGTCTTTTAAGAGGCCCAAATAAACGACCCGAATTGTTAAATTGACCCGCCCCAAACACAGCATAGAAGATAACACTTAACAGTTAACAGACATTATGCAAGCTGTTGAATATGAAAATCTTGGAAAAGTTTGTGTTACGTTTCATTGAGCTTCATGTTCCAAGGCATGAAACGAATAAATTTGGTATCTTTAGGACTTATATTATCCTCCGGAGAAAGAGTATGCATGCCGGCTTGTGTTTGATGTTTTCTTTTTACCTCCTCACTGCCCTTTCCTTTAATCTAGGACAAGCACGAGGAAAGGAAAGCCAATGAATAGAACTAAGAATGTAAGGAAGATGAAAGCCATGGCTAAAGCTATAGCATTGAGCGACAAGTATGAAGGGAAAGCTATAACATATCAAGGACATGTATATATACATATGGATATGTATTTCTATATTTCTATAGCCAACAACAACGAGCTATTTTCACAAGTCTGTTGTTTTGTCTCTACAATATCTTCTTTGCTCGGTCAAAATATGTTGGGTCACATATTCAGTCTGCATCTGTTACTTCAGCTTCTATGTCCACGACCGCTGTTGAGAAACCCTTCCCTGCAAAAAATCAATACACCGCTTTTCGCCATTAGATCCACAAGACTTCTCTGCTACACAGAGTAGAGCAGGCATTTAGTTAGGAAAGTAAGAAAGAACCTTTCTTAGGTGGAGAAGAAAACCCATTTAGGTCTTGTCCGAAAGTGGTAGTTTGGTTGGAAAATTTCACTGGTTCCTTAACAAACTTATCATCCACAACTGCATTTTCCGCAAAGTACAATGCTTGAAAAAAAGAGATGTACAACTTTGATAAATCTAAAAGTAAAAGGGTTCAGCTTTTTCACCTGAGAATGGCTGTGTGCAGAAAGGGCAAAGCTGTACTTCATCGTCCAACGATGACCTGCAGCGATTTAGATATTTAGTCAGCTGATTTTGGAGCAACAACAAAAACAACTGAGGGATTGATTCTTGTGAAAGACATCCTTACTTGAATATCTGAAACTCGTTCCCGCAATTTGGACACTGCACAAAGCGTAAAGAGAAATGAACAAAACCCAAGCTAATTAGAAAACAATACAGAAGGATACTCAAAAGTCAAAACACACAAGTGCTAGCCAACGTTAACTCAAGAGCAGCAATTAGTTAAGCCAAAGAGACAAGAGGACATACACTGCTCTGGACAATATCTCGTTGTGCCCACCAAAGAAAAGCTCCCAACCCCAAAATTGGGACAATCACCACAACCAGCTGCAGGCAGATTGTAAGAACTTCAACTAACCAAACGGATACAAATTAGATAACACACAGTGGTAGTAGAGAGAGAGAGAGTTAATTACCCAAACGGATACAATAGCGTCAAGAACCCAACCGAGCTGACCAGTCATAGAGAGATAAGTCAAACCAATAGCCAAAGCGAGGTTCCCGAGGATCCTCCCGTTCCCGTTGTTATCTCCGCCGTTAAAGCCTAAACCTTTGTTACAGCTAACCTTAAAGACTCGTCTTTTATGATTAAGAGCCTTCTTCTCTCTTGCTAGAAATCGAGTTTCTTTCAGACCCATCATCGCTGGCCGTCTCTGACGAAGCTCAATCACGCAAGCTCTCGATTCCAACTTGTTTCCGAGCAGAGAAGGACCAAAGCTCCGTCCTTTGGAGCGTAGTCTGTTTCTGGGTTGCTTGTTGAAACCATCGTGAATGGAGAAGGTGCAAAGGGTAAGCTGCGGAGTCGAAGCCATCATCGTCTGAATGGGTTTGCTTGCCGAACACCAACGCTCTGAAGCAACCAACAAAAGAACAGCTTCGAAATCATATATTAAGTTAAAAAAGTTTGTAACAGGTAATATCACAACGCGGGGATAGCTCAGTTGGGAGAGCGTCAGACTGAAGATCTGAAGGTCGCGTGTTCGATCCACGCTCACCGCAATATAATTTTTTATTCCTCTTACTTGCTTGAAACGCAGCGTTTTCTCTCTCTTAATTTTACTTGCTTGAAACGCAGCGTTTTCGGTATGAAAGAAAAACACGAGTTCGACTTTAGAAAGAAACGTGGCTAGTGCTTTAAACGCAACGTTTTAGGCATGTAAAGAAAACATGAGTTTGACTTTAGTTAAGGCCTAAAACCTCAAGTTGCAGTATAGTTTGATGCGATTGAGCGAGATATCTGACTGAATTTTTATACATCGATTTAAGATTGAGTGTAAATATGGATTAAACATGTTCACTTTATATTTTTAGAAGTCACATATACATCTACTTTTGATTAACAATTGTTTGTTATGGATTGATGTGGGTTCTGATTAATCTAAAAATATCACTGAATTGTCAATTTTTCATTTTCGTTCAGTGGTCTTATATTAAGTCTACTAAGTCATACTATATATTTTTATTTAGGCTACCAAGTGCTTGAATACATGTATTCAGCCGTCATATACGTTCGTCTAGAGAGTGTATCTCGATACAAATTATTTAAGCAATTTACAAACCTTACTTCGTAATAACTGCAAGCGAGTTAGCCATCTTCTGAAGAAAAATATTTGACTTTTAAACCTCTTATAAATTCACAATCGAACTCATCAATCCCCAACACAACACACCACATCCTCTCTATCCTCAAAGGTTCCACACTAAGATTCAATGATGAAGGTCTCAAGAACCTCATTGGTAGTAATACTTATCTCGGTAGCTTCTTGTTTATTTCAAGTCAAAGCTTGGCATGGTCAGACTTACTGTGGTGGCAACGCACATCCTCGATGCCAGCTCCAGTATATCGACTGTCCTGAAGAGTGCCCGACCGACTTTGATTCTTACTCTCAGACCAAACTTTGTTGGGTTGACTGCTTTAATCCTCTTTGCATGGCCGTATGTCGCGGTGATTAATCATAACTCTGATATTTTAGTAGTTAACTAGATACGTATACAGATCAAATTTAGTTTATATTTCATCTATTTAATTTTTGATTTTAAAGATGTTTTCACAATTGAAATATGATATTTTGTAGCGGTAAAGCCAAACTGCGAATCCTATGGAGCGATTTGTCTAGACCCGAGATTTATTGGCGGTGATGGTATTGTGTTCTACTTCCATGGAAAGAGCAATGAACACTTCAGCCTCGTATCGGACCCTGATGTTCAGATCAATGCTAGGTTTACTGGACATAGACCCGTTGGTCGCACCAGAGATTTTACATGGATCCAAGCTCTTGGCTTCCTCTTCAACGCCCACAAATTTTCCATTGAGACCATCAAAGTCGCCACTTGGGATAGCGACATTGACCATCTCAAGTTCATTATTGATGGCCAAGATTTAGTTATCCCTGAAAAAACTTTATTCATTTGGTAACTATAAAAACTCAAATTTCACCTCTATGTATTATTTTTGTCTAATTCAGCCTTTTAGGATAACATGTTTTTAAAATTAAACGATATGTTTTCTGTGTTAGCGTTTAGATTTACAAATGTTTCTTCTTAATTACACTTTTCAAAAAAAAAAAAAACATATAAAACCAAAAGCTTTTCTTTTCATTCGGACAATGACAATTAAAATAATTCTGTTTTTTTAATTGTAACTTTTTATATCATACTTTTGACGTGTAAACAAATGCAAAAGCACTTGCAAACAATTAATCTTTTTAGTCCTTATATAACTCTTGAACCACATGCATGTTCTCAGGTACTCATCCGACAAAGAGATCAAGATTGAGAGACTTACACAAAAGAACAGTGTGATCGTGACAATTAAAGAAAAAGCTGAGATCATAATCAAGGTGGTTCCAGTGACCAAAGAAGACGATAGAATCCACAACTACAGATTACCTAAAGATGACTGTTTTGCCCATTTTGAAGTCCAATTCAAGTTCATAAATCTGTCCCCGAAAGTTGATGGAATCTTGGGGCGCACTTACAGACCCGATTTCAAGAATCCGGCTAAGCCAGGAGTTGCAATGCCAGTGGTGGGAGGTGAGGATAGCTTCAGGACATCTTCTCTGCTCTCTCATGATTGCAAGACTTGTTTATTTTCTGAAGAACTGGCCGTTGATAGTGGCTCTATCAAGGTGAAAAGCGAATACGCATTGCTGGATTGCAGTCGTGTGGCGTCTTCGGGTTACGGAATCATCTGCCGGAAGTAGTTACCATCCAAACTTAATTCGCAAAGACAGGGAGCAAAGAATAGTAAAAAAGTAATGTTGTTTTATTTTGTGTAATACTAAATGAAGTGGTTATTCTGTTCCTTTGTCAAAATTGGAAGAGTAATAAGCTAATTGAGAAGCAAATAATGAAGAAAATAAATGTAACTCCGTTGTCAAAATGACAAAATTTGAAAATTCTAAAAAGAGATTTGGATCATGCTTGTGTACTAGTGAACGTAACTTCTAAAAGTATTCATTTACTTGTGGAAGTTTTAAGTTCTCTTTTTAGTGCTAGTCATATACATTTCAATTTAAAAAATAGAAATTCATTAATATATACTACTTGGTTCCAAGAGCGCTGAGTACATACATATGTGGGTAAATGTACAAATCCATATATGGAATCTTAATTAGTCTCCAAATCCAGCTAAGCCTAGAGTGGCAATGCTAGTGGTTGGGATAATTTCAGGACATCTTATCTACTCTCTCATATCGGTAAGACAGCCTTTTACTGGGTTAAGTATCTCAATCAAAGGTGAGACCGAACATCAAATTAAAGTCCAAACACACATTGTTGGATTTGGATTGCATTTGTGGGGAGTCTTCCGGATACGGAATCATTTGCAGGAAATGATTTTGAAACGTTTAAATTTCACGAATGGAACAAGATAAGGTAAACTACTGCAATAATGTTTTGAGATTTATAAGAACTAATAAAATTCAAAATCCATTATCTGCGTGAAAAAAATTCAAAGGATCCTTTCACGTATTGTGGAACAGGATTATTACATCTATGGCCCATCCAATAAGATCAAAACTAACCACAAACCCCATTGCCTTTCTGGAATCCTAAGCCTAACCGAATCGGTAGAAGGCCCATATAAATCCCTATTTATTTACATTAATTACCACTCTACCCTCTCAAGAATTATTCATGAGAGTTTAGTTACCAGACCACAGTCTCTCTCTCTTTATTGCCTAAACTCGAATGTTTGACCGGAAGGTCCGAACCCACCACAACTACTCAACCCGCTCGACCTGTACCCGAAACTCTGAGTCAACTCGCTCGAGTTCATCTGCGAATTTCTCAACCCGCTCTCCGCCTCTCCCTCCGCCGCTCGAAACGCGTCGTACCCTCCGTAACCGTTGCTCGTCGGAGCTAGCTCCGGGATGGGATTAAGACCCGCCAAACTAGCCCAATCGAAGTTCCCGTTGAGAAGCGTCCTGAGAGAATTCACCCGAGGAAGATTAAAAGACCGATCGTTCATCTCCGGGAACGAGTCGAGAACGTCCTCGTGGTGTGACGACGAAGAAGACGACGACCCGTTCGTGCTGTGTTCGGGCTGAACCGGAGGAACAGCTTGTTGTCTCTGAGACCCCGACGTCTTCTTGTAGATTCGACATAACACCCAATCATCCAACTGAAAGAAAACAAAAAAAAACGAACTTTAGCGATTCTTGATCTTGAAGAAAGTTTGAAGCCTTTTTCGATCATGTTTTTTGTTTACCTTGGAGCTTCCATGGCTACGGGAATGCTCGACGAGGCGATACTCGTGCATGATCCAGTTCGTTTTGGTGCCTTTCGGAGCTTTTCCGGCGTAGAAAACCAGAGCTTTTTTGATCCCGACGCGGTGACCATCCGACGTGATGATTTTGTCGGTACCCGTCGCCTTCCAGTAACCCGACCCGGCTACTCTATTGGGTCTTGACCCGTTTGGATATTTCCGGTCCCTCGGGCTAAAGAAATACCATTCCTTCTCCCCAAACAAGGCCTTACCTGTTGTTTTACACATACACAACACCAAGAACATTAAGAAACTTTACAATACTTATTAGCCCCTCGGTTTTAATATTTTCTCAAATGAGACCCCGTAATTATGATTCGTAACAAATAGCACCATAGGATAGAAGCTTACTTGGCAAATCCCAAGGATCGAACTTGTAGAGATCGATGTCTCCGATGACTTGGAGAGAGAAGTGACAGCCTGCAACTTTCCGACAGAGATACTGAACAAGAAGCTCTTCATCTGTCGGGTAAAACCTAAAACCCGGTGGCAAACTCAACTGGGCTAACGGATCCTTCTCTCTAACACCCATTTCTCCTATCTTCGATTCTTCAGCTGACAAAACAATCTAATATGTGTTTCGAACTCTAAACAAAGCCAAGAAAGTTATATGTTTATGTTCGTTCGATCTTTTTGACAAGCTGGTGATTAGCTGCTTTATATAGGCTTGTGGAAAAGGCAATGGTTCTTCAAGATAAGTACGGTCGTCCTTTTCTTACTGTTCAAAAATCTTAATACGATTTTCTTTGTGGGACCCTTTGAAACCATTGACATACTGCCACGTATATGAAACCAGCCGACCTTATCAGTGAGTTGTACATTATTTCTTGGAGCGATATAAATGTGCGTAACACACAAAACGAAGATTTTCATTTTTCACATGCGTAAGTTTTTTCCTACAAGTACGAGAAAAGTCCTCTTAGTCATTGCAGTAACTTGAGAAAACATACTCTTACATATAGTAACTTGAGATGACATTATCCCAGTCATTGCAGTCACTTGAGAAAACATACTCTTATATATAGTAACTTCAATTTTACCTAAGCTTTCATATTCAATTATTCGACATTTTGGTGTCGGTCTGGTTCATGAACCGCCAGGAAAAGTCGACACGTGTCGAGACATATGTCCTTTCTTCTAGAATTCTGAAAAGCCTAACAACGATGTGTATCTATCAAAGTTGTCCATATAATTGAGCCCGGTACGATTTTATCTTTTCATGAAGCACTAACGTTGGAGTCAAAAAAAGAAAAGGAAGAAGCACTAACGATTCGACAGATAAAATCTATTGAGCAAAAAGCCTTAATAATCAGGCACAGACACGCGTGGAAGGCAATGTCCCACTCGTGTGAAATGTATACGTGTTAGGAGAGTTAGGCAAGGCTTGAATGAAAGAGTCAAAAGAGACGAAAAATAAGAAAAAAATAATACTTACAGAAAAGACGCAAGATATTGAACAAGTGTACATGCTACAAAGTTCCAATTATAAACAATAGAAAGGATACGTTAATTCCAGACACGTATTGGATAATTAAAAAACCTCCGTTTTATAATTATACTGCTGAGATTGTCCAACACATGTAGACGACAAAAAAATTCTAACAGAAATGCATTTTTCTAAGAAATTTACGTATGATGCTTTTTCCTACTTTTGATTCTTATATATTGTAGGAAGAATATTATTTATCAATTTATGTTTATTGTATTAAATTGTATTTCAATCTTCAAAAAGCAAAACAAATTTTTACTATTTTGATCTGTTTTCGAAGTTTTATTTCACTAATTGTCTCATTATTTTGTTATATTTTAATAATTAGATTAGATATAAGAGTGATTAGGGTTTCGTTCACTCAAGAAATACTATAAATGGCCTAAGAAGTTGACAAGTGAAAACAATGGACCATGCTGGACAGGTCACAAGCCTTTATAAAAATACATGTGACGCGCGATTCAAAGAACTCGATTCTTCTTCTTCTTGATAATTCTTTTCTCTTTTTAAAATTATTATTCAATCATTTCGTTTTCGACTGCTTTTGTATTTTAGATTTTAGTGAACGTGGAGAATTCTTGTTCACAGAGAGAGGGACATGCTCACCCATTTCTTTGATAAGAAAATAATTTTGGATATTAGCAAAGATACGACAAGTTTGGTTCAACGATTTGCATAACTGCAAAATGTTTTGATAAGAAACTCCCTAATCGCTATTCAGTTAGCGCATACTATTCTTATAAGATCATAATTATGATCTTGACAAAAAGTCAAAATATATATTAATAATATAACGATATGGCTTTGGAGGCAATGAGGTAAAATAGTCAAACCGTAACCTAATTTGTTATGCTCCTGAACTAATTTATTAGATTATCCAAAAATAAACACCATACGTAGAATGCTATTTTATTATAGAAGTGAAAATAAACATCATTTATATATTTATTTTTAATAAATAACTTCAAGTATTAAAAGTTAAAAATACGGATAGTTAGTTGTACACATATATATTGCATGTCTCTAAAGTCTAAAGTATGCTTTTCTTCGTGAAGTTGCATGTTTATTAAACCTTTAAAAGATAAGGTGAGGTGATAATGAAGGTTTTTTAAAATATAATAAAAATGCATCGCGTATGACACGTGTACATAATAATTAGACATCACTTAAAATTGATGCAGAATCTGGTGACTTGTCCGTTCTGAATTTTAGGCTATTTACAAAAACTGTAGGTGGTCAAGAGATTGATGATTTTAGACCGATCCTTTTTCGACAAAATGACTATATATTTAGATAGTTGCAACTTCAACACAAGCTTCCAAACAATTAATCCAATACTACCATTAATACGTCATATATAGATGCTAAAATAACCTTGAACTAAAAATTCATTAATAGACTATTCTATAAAGACGTTACTTTTCGCTTTTTCTTTTATAACACAACGCTACTATGCTAGAAATACAGAAAGTTAGGCTTAATTTTTAGGTTATTTTCTTATTTGAATGGCATCTAATTTAAATTAAAGATTATTCCGCTAGCACCACTTTCTGATTGAAGTATCTCAAATAATGGTTTAATGATACTAATTGAAGTCGATAGTACGTTTACTATGCACCACAAATTCATTAGCTAGGTGTTCGAATTTTAAAACCGCGTGAGGTCAAATATCTTTCATGTACGAATAAATTCAACGTGTAACATGTTTTGAACTTGGAACACAACCAATAAGCAAACATTAATTTGGCTTTGGACTTTTCCTTTGAACACACACATAACATGTTCTTCACATTACTACCTAGATTCTTATATCCCTTTATTGAGAAATGCATCATAGGACCACTTGAGCCGGACCAAGTTAATCAATCCATTATAAACAAAACATCACATTAAAATATGCTAAATTATTTTAAAACATAAATTCATCATATATCATTCATTACAAGAGATTCTAACGGAAAAAACAACATTTGCAATAAGAACTTATTGGTGTTATACATTCGTTCTTACTCAAAAAGTGGTAAAACACAAAACAAAAACTGGAGATAGCTAAATTATGTATTAGCCAGACTTGGTTTTACCAATCCTCATCAAAGCAATGTAAGCAACTACTCTATAACCAACAAGCATCAAAGCCAAGGCGAAGGCAGAGACTAATCCACCATGAAACCCTATATGCTTAATACCTTCAAAGTCGCCAACATAACACTTAGATTTCCCATTTTCACCACAAGGATACCACTCACTCTCCGTGTACTGACCCAATATCACTAGTTTATAGGTATAATAACCTATTGATACATATTTAATCCAAGAGATGAACACTGGGACATTTCGAACGTAGAATCCTCCTGCTAACAAAAACGTCAGCATTATAACTGACCCGAGTGTTGTGGCTGTCTTCTGATCCATCACTAGGGCACCTAGGGCTAGTCCTAGCCCACCGGACACAAGGACGTGGACAAGGAGGACCAGAAGGGTCAGAATGAAGTTTACAGGTTTTGGGTTTAAACCAGCCATCCAATATGTGATTATTAGAAAAATGGTTGGTAGAATAAGCTCCATTGGGAGATCCCCGACAACTCGGGACATGAAGTAAGACGAGAGCCTGTACATGCCCGAGGAGCGTTCTTTTTCAAGCATTTTTCTCTCTTGGGGAAACGTGAAGATTTGTTGGAAAAGAGGGAAGAACGCCCAAAAAGATGACATAAAGAACAATAACCCTAGCTGCAACAATAAAACACAAGTATATTCACATCATCTATATGTTTCTACACAATGAAAATAGACCCAAAAAGTGTATTATTACCTGATCTTGTAAGTGAGCAAGGTCCGTTTTCCACCAAAGGAGACCACATAGGAAAGACACGAAAAAAACCTGACCAATCTTTAGGCCAGAGAAAGAATCGTGTCGCCTTTGCTTAAGGCCTCTCTTCGAGAGAATACAAAACTGCTGCCACCAAGTTGTTGGCCAGTCTCCAAAATGCCTAGAATCTCCAAGACTCTCCATTGATTGGTTAGAATGATCGTCTTGCCCTTTCAGATCATTGATGACATTGTCCAACAGATTTGTCTTGTAAACCGCAACTAGAGCTGCCTTCAAAGCCTCTGGTCTTTGGGATTCATCTGATCCAATACCTATCAATATAATATATCCATGTTTTGATATGAGATTAAACAAAGAAAAATAAAAAGCTTACTTGTTCGACAAGAAATCACAACGAGAGGCTTACCGTTTGCGATGTCCAAGAGAAAATCTGACGGATTGACCCTTTCAATAGATGGGGAGTACCCAACGCTAAGAAAGTAATCCATAGCGTTGGATCCAAGCCCGAAGTAGATCGGGTTACCTTCTGATAAGAGAAGAATCTTATCAAACATATAGAACAACCTAGTAGAAGGTTGATGAATTGTTGTCACGACCGTTCTTCCACCGCGAGCCAGTTCCCACAAAACGGACACAATCCTCTGAGCCGTGGTCGAATCAAGACCAGAAGTAGGCTCATCAAGAAACAGCAGACTAGGGTTAATAAGAATCTCTTGACCTATGCTAACTCTTTTCCTCTCACCACCCGAAACACCTCTCAAGAAAGGTCCTCCTATGATAGTGTTCTTACATCTATCTAGACCCAACTCAGTCACGACCGCCTCAGCTTGTTTGATCTTATCTTGTTTTTCGAAAGAGTTCGGAAGCCGTAGAAGCGCAGTGAAGACTAGAGTTTCGGTAACAGTTAAGTGAGGGTATAGAGCATCGTCTTGAGTCACGAAACCGGTGGCTCGCTTCACACCTTTGGAGAATGGCTTGTTGTTGTATGATATGTTCCCTGTGAGCTTCCCTTTCCCTTCACTAACCCGCCCTCCTAGAGCGGTTAACAAGCTGGTCTTGCCACTTCCTGAGGGACCGAGCATAGCCAGGATCTCTCCCGGTTTGACGATCCCATTTACGCCCTTCAAGATGGTATTATCTTCGGTTTTGCCTTTGGTTTGACATAGCCAGCTCTTAGGTTCCTTCACCTTCACCGTGTACACAACATTCTCAAACTGCTCCAAAACAACAAGAACAAAACTAAATCAGCAGATCGGTTATATTAAACACACATAAAGATTGTTATAATAATCAAATTACAATATTCGTATAAAGTATAAATATATATATATATATATATGTCCCTTCTCATACTTGTAGATACACTTACACAAATTAACACTTCTTAACCTAATGAACCACATGTGTGTTCTCCATTTATCATATGTAAAAAACTGTATATACTCATAGAGTATGTATGAGTAAATAAATTTATATACCTTTAAAATAATAGGAAGATTCGCCTTTTTAAAAATTGAAAAAGGAAGAGTTCGATCATCGTTGTTATTCTCGATCTGATCAGCTTCAATATCCATAACCTCTTCATTATCCATTCCCAATATTGATCGATGCATAAGTCTTCAGTCACAGGTAACTAATCGATCGAAACGAAATAAAATACTCTTCTACTAATTATAACTCTTATTTGATAAAACTGAATCGAGAAGGAGAGAAAGTTGAATGAAGTTTTTGGTTTTGTTGGCTCTTGGAGTTCTAGAGTCAGACAGAACGACAAAACTAAAACATACACTCTAGTTTTTTGTTACAAAAAAGTCTTATTCAAATAAAGAGACATGCATAGGGTTCACGTAAGCAAAGTGAGAGCGTTTCAAGGATATATAGACGGAAGATTCTTAGAAAATGCTTCTGTTACTAAGCACGCTTTTAGAGTGGGATGTTTGTTTCGATCCTTTGAAAAAGGAAGATTTGAGTTTAATAAATAACAAATCAATCAGAGATTTCTACGCTTTTCTTTAGTTTTTCTTTACTAAAAAAAATCTGAAGTAACAATTAAAAATAAGAATCTTAAAAAAGCATTTTCCGTTACTTTAATTAATACTTCATTTGTATTAATGCTGTAAGATTTTGACAAATTAATAATAAATACATACTTTTATCTATTACTTTTAATTTTGTTTTAGTTTTATTTGTTTCCCAATAAAGTTCTACCAATCATATTTTAAGATTTTAATTTGTATTTTATATTAAAAGCAAAATACATTAGTTAAAGTTCAAACCATTAATTTTTTTTTGAAACAAAAAAACCATTAATTTTATAAATACAAAAAATAAAAGCCAAATTATCAGTCTTTAAATAATAACGGAGTAAATATT
This sequence comes from Brassica nigra, assembly GCA_016432835.1. NCBI lineage: Eukaryota > Viridiplantae > Streptophyta > Magnoliopsida > Brassicales > Brassicaceae > Brassica > Brassica nigra. The sequence goes on along the minus strand of CM028247.1, from coordinate 3,264,715 downwards.
TTATAACAGCATTTTTACATTAATTTTAGGAAATAAATATTTTTTAACATAGGGAAAGAGAGCTCAGAAAGTTTTTTTTTCCAGATCACTAACTAAAGTTATTAATTTATGCAAAATAAAGTAACAAGCTATTATGTAATAAATATGGTGAAGTAAAAAAATACTTTTAATAAGATAACTAGGATAGACAAAAACAAAAAAAAAGACTAACACGGCATCTAACAGTTCATTATTTATTCGTATCTTCATTAATATTCTTATAACAAAGACCATATAAATGAACAACAAACTATATTTGTAGAGATAATATTAACTTTAAATACCATATTTATAACTATTTTGAAAAGTACATCGAATATTGATTCTGTATTAGTTTGAAGTAAGTTGTTCATCGTCATTTGTTTTATCAAAGATGCATGATGGGTTGATGAATTCTTGTTTTAACTTTATTGTTATTTTAGTATAGACTTAAGAACGTATTAAAAATATAATTAGAACAAATAAAACGTTAATAATCTATGGAAATGAGTTTCTCAACGTTTAATGATTATTTAATAAGTATATTTATGCTATCTGATCATTCTACTATTTTGTTATTTTACTAACTGATACTAGCTCTTATATATGTTTAATTATATTTTTATTTTTGTTTGGTTCTTTTTGCAACCGTTATAAACCGTCAAATATCACGTCGATATTTTATTTGGTATAAAATATCAATATTTGTTTAATTATATTTATATCTTAGGGTTTGATTTATTTTTCTCGCAAATGTGAATAGTACCTCTTAGGATTGCGTTTGATACAACTAATAGAAATCAATTGTATTATTTCATTAGGTTTTAAGTCGTTCTAATTGGATGGGGGATTGCATATGGAGATACCTATATTTCTATATATCCATTGAAACAGAACCAATTAACTAACATAAACATAATGGCAATATAAAAAGATGACTGAACGTAAATGAAATTAATTTAACCCTCCACTTAAGAAATCAAAGGTGGCGAATCTCCGATTCGAAGTGAAAGTAAGAGTCTAAAAGATGAGCACGCGATCATCCACTTTACAACAACCTATTGGTTGTTAAAAGTTCACAATATTATGTCTTAACTATTTTAGTTTTAAGAGTTTGCGATATTAAATTTTCTTTTTAAAAATGTAAATAATTTTGTCATGGATGCATTATATATATTGAATCCAAACAAAAATAAGTTTATATAGTGTAATAACTTATTGTATATGGACTTATTATATAACTTATGATATTATCTGGTTTAACAAATAGAAGCAAAACATTGAGATTTTTTGGATTTCCGATGTATTAAATTTATACTAATAAACAAACTTCTATTATAAAAGAGTCAACTTCATATAGATGAACTTTCACTTTGATTACTTAAATTTGAAAGAGATTAACCACATGGACATAGATAGACACTAGAAGCAAGCTAGGAAGCTTGTGTTTCCAGCCACCCGTTCTTTATTAATTGCAGCGGCCACATTTGAACATAACATTTTCATTAGCTGTAGGGCAACTACAGTAGTGGTAATGGCATAGTTTTGGGTATTTGGGTAATAAAATTTGAGCCGAGATTACTTGTTATAAAAACAAAAAAATAAAAGATTAAATCTTATGTAAAGTGGAATCATAAACTTACATTTTACATTCATCATGAATCTGGTGGGATCCTTATTCTAAGGGAATGTCTTTGTATTGAATAAAAGTCTTTAATAGGAAGTTTATTTGTTAGTGCTTAGACCATTTTGATTGAATAGGAAGTTCCAAATCTGCATTTCTTACTAGAGGATAAAAGTCGTTTTGAATGGAAACTAGGTAATTTAGGTAGTCACTCTTACAACTATTGAGAACTTTAACTATTGGATTTGATTTCTTTCGTTGGAGCTTGATATATGCTATACAAAACACGAGCAGTCGAATCCCATTTTGACTTGGCATATTACACAACACAAAACATATTAATATCATTTTCTCTCAAACTCCTACTAGAAGCAACTTACATTATATTTTCATATACTCAATAAAAGAAGAAGAAAATAATAGGAACGAGAAAGAAACAAAATAAAACTAAGAAAAGAGATTTACATTTACTTGATTTTCGGGGCCAATTATTTAGAAAATCTGATCAATCAAACCTAATTACTCCCTCCATTTTTATTACTTGACCCTTTGAAGTTATGCATATAGATTAAAAATATATTTAATTTTGTAAATTTTCTAAACAAAACATCATTAAATATTTGATACCCACAGTTCAACTAATAGAAAACGAGTTACAGAATATAAAGAGTTATATTAAAAAATAATAAATTTTATTATTAGAATTGAAAACATCATTTATTAAAAAAGAGAGAGTATTACATGTGTTATATTTAAAATCCATATTATTATCATTTCATAGTTGAAGGTACGTAAGATAACTAAAATTTATTTTATGTTTAGTTTCATGTAGAATATATATTTACAATCTCAAAGCTCAATATTCTAAACTTGGAAAAATGTACAGACAATAATCTTTTTGTTGGATGTTAATCGGTCTTAAAACAAAAAAAAAGAAAAAAATCAATGAGATAGATGATAAATAGAAGAAAAGATTGTGGCTAACCAATCATCCACTCTTAATTTTGCATGGCTCTATATGAAAATCAATATTTTGTAAAAAAAAATTATCTCCAAATATTGAGCATTGAAAACCAAAACTCAAGCCTAACCCTCTGGTCCGCTTAGAGAGTTTTGAAATTTCTTTAATGACCGTTAGTTGAGCACAACTTGGGGGTTGCAACCCCCGCATGAAGTATAGAAACATACCAAACTTTTTGTGGACACTCTCTCCTCTACAGGTTTACATGCCCCTCACATAAGTCTTTGACCATAAATTTTCTCACATATCGAGTTTACTACCGAAAAGATTAGGGGAATTCGTAGGAGAAGAAGCTGAAGGAATGGTTGCAGAGACGGGGATGGTGATGGTAGGTGTTCTGGGACTATGGGCCCGATTTGTCCGAAAGCCACTGCTTGCGTTCACCGGGGAAATTATAAAAGTCGCCTCTGAAGTCGTGTTGAGGATGTGTGGACGAGATACAGCTTCGTACAACTCATCTCCTCCCATCTCCTGAAGAAGGTGATATGCAAATGTATATGATAATATATTGTATTGAAAAAAATTAGGGATACAAATAGGTTTTGCTTTTCTTATCTGTGGGTTCCGACTATATATGTAAACGTAAGTAAACATCTTTCGAAATGTTAAACCTATCGACTGAACAAGAACAAGTTAATTGCAAGAGTCTCTAGAGTTTGAAAGAATGTTACCAACATAAACAAAAACTAATAGTAAAACCGGTGGTCATGTGTAGCCAATTACTAGAGATGAGCGTTTCCACATGGCCACCGGGTCATCGTTGTGGGGGATAATTGGCACAAATTTATGAGTCCTTATAAGATTCTAGATATCTTGAATGAAATGGTTTAAGTGAGTGAATTGGTGTTAGTGATATCTCGTGTTCCACCTAAAGCTGATCCACCTAAGTGTCTTAATGAGATACTCTTCATCCATAGAACTTGTTTCTCGTGGAAAGAATCCCGCATGTCTAGATAGATAGCTAGGGGGTTTGTCAAGATTGGAGGAAACCTAAGTAGTATAATAGTTTCTCTCATCTTATTAACTTAGCCAATAGGCTTATTTATACAAATTACATTACTTGTCTAGCAAGTTCTTTACATAATAGAATAGGAAATCTAACTTATACATTAATAATATATTTCCTAATAGTTACATCCAAATATATTATAGGCGATCTCATAATCCCCGAGATCTCCTAATACCCTCCCGCAAGCTCATACATGGTAACTGGGTAACATGTATGAGATTGGACAATCATCAAATCATCTTTCATGGTGTTTATACCCCACCATAAGGCCATCAATAGCGTTTATACCTCGCCAAGGTCATCAAAAGCGTTTATACCTCGCCACGGTCATCGATTCAATGAAGAATACTGTAGTAGTTGTGTATCTTCAACTTCTCATGCCACCAAGTGAACTGAACGATCCCATCTGATCCATGCTCAAAGTCCACAGCAGCATCATCAATTCATCACTCCATCGGATCAGTATATACCCGTTGAAGCCATTATCAAACATCTTCGTGACTACCACCAAATTCGTAGTAGATAAATAGTCACATAAAGATTTGAAATACTAAACATGCGAATATGAACGGACCTTCAAAGATCCATGCTCATAATTCACGTAGTGTCATCAAACATACGTAGCCCTCTTTGTAGTATGAGACCACGTATCGCTTCTTTTTTTTTCTTTTAATAATTGAAAATAGTAGAAAGCAAAATAAAATTCAGTCTGGACACCACTAAAGCTTTAAAGCAAAGACGAATAGTAGTGCTCGTACATAAGATTCAAGCACGTAAAACTTTTTTTTTTTTAATCAAAACCAAAATATCCAAAACCAGCAAAACTAAAAAAAAAATCAAAAGAATTCCAACGAATAAGAATCAAAATCGAAGGAATAAGGTCAAAGAAAAAAATGAGATAAATTAACCATAACCCACTAGGACTAAGATCGATGGCTCTGATACCATGTCAAGATTGGAGAAAACCTAAGTAGTATAATAGTTTCTCTCATCTTATTAACTTAGCCAATAGGCTTATTTATACAAATTACATTACTTGTCTAGCAAGTTCTTTACATAATAGAATAGGAAATCTAACTTATACATTAATAATATATTTCCTAATAGTTACATCCAAATATATTATAGGCGATCTCATAATCCCCGAGATCTCCTAATAGGGTTTACAAAAAGTGGACGCTTCACAGCCTTCACTAGACTACTTTAGATCCTGGGAATAAGTTAATATGCAAGTTCTTTCATAAAAGTACTAGATCGGACATTGCAACGACGTTGTGTTAAGTTCGGTTGAAAAGCCGGTTTAATATTTTTCTCTTATTCTTTAGAGTTTTTGATGTGTGATACTAAATTCTGTTTCGTTTTTATCAATTCAATTTGCTTGTTTATATATCAAAAGTTGATGTGTTGTTTATGGCATTAGAGTATAAAAATTTGTTTAGTGAGTTTGAATAAAATATGGTTATTTTGGATATATATATATATATATATATATATATATATATATATATATTGCTAAGTAAAGTATTTGAATGGTGATTTGTGATCAGTAGGATAAACAATACGAAAAGAGTATGAGGAAGACTTAAGTAAGAAAAAAAAAATTTGGAGTTCATTCATACAATGAACCATATAGTATCATGTAGATGATTAGGTTAATTAATTATGAATGATTCTTCGGTTTTAAGCTTTTGTTCTGTTAGGGCATTTCCAATCCAAGACTTCATTTTAATGATAGCAAAACCTCAAAATGAAGATTTAAGAGTTGATTGCTCCAACCATAAAATCTTTAAAAAAATTCTTATAAATTTACTTATTTACATTATAGTCTTTGATATTAATAAAAATTAGTAATAATGATAAAATTTCACAAACAAATATAAAACATACACTTAAAATATTATACAACACACAATATCACAATATTATATAATAAAAATGATATAAATTGCATATATAATAAAACAATACATATACACACAAATTTTAGAAAATTACATATAAAATACCAAATTACTTAAGCATTATTTCCGTAATGTTCCCATATGTTTGTGTAATTTGCATTAATTTATTCTAAGTTTGTTTAATGTATTTTATTTTGTGTGAGTTTTATTAATGTATTTTTATATTTTGTGAATTTCATTTTAATGTAATGTAATATTTATATTATTTTATCTTATTTTGATGTACTTAAGTTATTCTAGATTAAATTTTGTATATGTATTTATGAAAAGAAATAACTATAAGGACTAAAATGAAAATAAGAGATAATTTTGAGGTTGGGTTGGAATGACACAAAACTTCAAAATATTAGAATTTGAGGTTGGGTTGGAGATGCCCTATACTTTACAAAGAAGTCTTCGACATACACATCCAACTAGAATTTCTATAAGCATTTCTTCGTTTACACTCTTCATTTTATTTTAAATATTTTGTATCGGTCACATGTTCCAATCAAGTAGGAATCTGATTCCCGTGTTATATCTTTTCACGTTTATAGGCATTTTCCAAGCTGTTTTCCATTTTGAAACGATCAAAAAGAAAAACTAAGAACTTCGATTCCATCACGTTAATTTCAAAGAAATTATACGTCAAAAAAAGAAAAAGAAAACCAATCTCTTTTTTTTTTTGCCATAAACAACAAAGACTTCTCCCACAAGGAAGCTCATGTGTCCACCTTTTGCTCTACGCATCCTCGATTACCATCCATTTTCCTCTATCTTCTTAGATAAACTTTTACAAAACACAAAAGTACTTTTTATTGAACCATAAGAATAAATAAAGGAAAAGGTGAGATACCCACTTCAAAGAAATGGTAACGTGTCTTTTTCCATTAGGCGAGATGATCAAATCTGAGCAAAAGTTGTCTTTATATCTAAAGAAACAATTTGTGAAAGAGAGCGAGAGTAAGGTGAAACCATGGCGTCCAAAATTGTCTCAGCCATAGTCTTTGCATTCAACCTCGTTGCCTTTGGTCTAGCCGTTGCTGCTGAACAAAGAAGAAGCACTGTAAGTCTTGAATTAAACACATCTTCATTGAACAAGATGATGACCAACCGATCTCTTTTTTAAATAAATATTGGTGGGGCAGGCAACGGTTGTGCAGGACACTGAGGTGCAATACAACTATTGTGTGTATGATTCTGACAGAGCCACAGGGTATGGAATCGGAGCCTTTTTCTTCTCAGTGGCTAGTCAACTCCTTATCATGCTCGTTAGCCGTTGCTTCTGTTGTGGAAAGCCTCTCAAGCCTGGTGGTTCACGCGGTCTTGCCCTCGTTCTCTTCATCGTCAGCTGGTAATATAATTACCTTCTTTTTTAAGCTGAATTAGTTAAGTTGTCACATATTTATTTCTTTTTTTTTTTACATATTTATTCCTTAGCTTAAGCTAGAGCCTGGATATAACTCCTTATCATGCTTGTTAGCCGTTATTTAAACAATTAGCGTATGCGATTTTGATTCAGTCCAAAGTAACTAAACCACCTTAAGCAATAATTGAAATTACAAATATGATTCAATCCACAGTTAAACATATACAATAACGAAGCTTGGTCTTAGATTTATGTTCTGCTGTCGGCTTTCATCCAATATACATAGACTGATAAGAGCTAAAAAACCCAACGGAACAGGGCTTTGACCATGCGCTCAGTGTATTTGCCCTTTTTTCTTTGAGTAATTAAAGTTTTAATTTGTTAAAATCACATATTAGGACCACAGTTTTCAGTTTTATATGAAGTTTGAAAAATGGGCTCAATTGTTTGGGTCGGAGCCTGCAAAATAATAGTATTGAACTCTCTTTTCAGTCTATCACGATATTAAAATCATATTATATCTAACGACCGGCTAGCAAGTTCCCATGCTCTTTTCAGACTACAAATGTTTCTATAGTTCAAATCTAACATAAGTTTAAATTACCAAGTAACTTAATACCTATTATATTGGCTACTAACCCAACATTAATCTATTTCTGCTTTTCATTTTTTTTTTCTTGGCAAAAAAAGGATGTTCTTCTTGATAGCGGAGACATGCCTATTAGCTGGATCAGTAGAGAATGCATACCACACAAAGTATAGGACAATGTTCATGGACAATCCTCCAGACTGCCAAACTCTTCGTAAGGGAGTATTCGCTGCGGGTGCTTCTTTCGTCTTCTTCAACGCTATTGTCTCTCAATTCTATTATTTCTTTTACTCCTCTGCTGCTGGGGCCTCCCCCTTGCCTTACTAGAGGACTTCTATTCCATACAAATATGTTTCTACATGCTATGTGATATATACTATTGTCATATTTTGGGGTGTTTATTTTTTTATTGTGTGACAGCAAAATTATATGAAGCTGAGGGTAAAACTATGATTTTTGTAGATTGATTTGTATGGATATTGAATTGAAATGTTTTTTTTACCAAATCGTTTATTCCTCTGGTTCAAAAGATAAAATGTGAAAATTATCCAAACTTCAAAGTGTCCATACTGCATAACAACTCTTTCTCCCATGCCAAGGCATGGAATCCCATGAACACCAATCACCATCCACAAGTTTGCAACTGTTCCAATAAAATAAAATATCTTATGAGCAGCGGAAAATCTAACTCTCGAATTCTCATTGGATAACCAATGATGACTTGGCAGATACTTTCTTTTAAGAATGTTATCCACACATCTTCAGTGATCTCTGTAGGGACCATTCTTCTCCTGTCCGAATATCACCTCCTTCACTCCTTGGCAAGTACATATATACGCACACTCTCACTCGCAAAATATCCACTTCGATAGCCTTCTTCTTCAGTCGATCGTGCTATCTCTCTATTTCTTTTCCAAAAATGGCCCTTCAAGCTGCTTCTCTGGTCTCCTCTGCTTTCTCTGTCCGAAAAGATGGAAAAGTGAACGCGTCTTCATCATCCTTCAAGGACTCTAGTCTTTTTGGTGCCTCCATTACCGAACATGGCTCTTCCTCATTAAGATTCAAGGTACATAGCTCCTACATTGCATTCTTGGTCAAGTAATGGTTCATTGTGTAATAGATATCTACTATTTGCTCAGAGAGAACATGGCTCGAGGAATGTATTAGCAGTTCGAGCCCAAACCGCTGCAACTTCAAGCCCCTCGGTCACAAAATCTTCAGCTGACGGCAAGAAAACGTTGAGGAAAGGTAACGTGGTGATCACGGGAGCCTCGTCTGGGTTAGGTTTAGCCACGGCTAAAGCTCTTGCCGAGACAGGTAAATGGCACGTGATTATGGCGTGCAGGGACTTCCTTAAAGCCGAGAGAGCAGCTAAATCAGCAGGGATGCCTAAAGACAGCTACACGGTTATGCATTTAGACTTAGCCTCGTTGGACAGCGTGAGACAGTTCGTTGATAGCTTCAGGAGATCAGAGATGCCTCTCGATGTTTTGGTCTGTAACGCTGCTGTTTATTTCCCGACAGCTAAAGAACCTACTTACAGTGCAGAAGGGTTTGAGCTTAGTGTTGCAACCAATCATCTGGGACATTTTCTTCTCTCGAGGCTGTTGCTTGATGACTTGAAGAAGTCTGATTACCCTTCCAAGCGTCTCATCATCGTCGGCTCCATTACCGGTATCGTCTAAAATCTATATGTTAAATTAGATGAACTTCCAATCTAAAACCGATAATAAATGGATTAGGCCATTTTTCTCATATATTATTTAAGATCCATTCCAACTTCCGGTGTGGGAATTGTCCTAATATCCGTTAACATTGCACGCTAGAGAATGAGTTCTGATCATTGTATCTTTGTTTTGATTCAGGGAACACCAATACATTGGCTGGGAATGTTCCACCGAAGGCGAATCTAGGTGATCTAAGAGGTTTAGCTGGCGGTTTGAACGGATTAAACAGCTCGGCGATGATTGATGGTGGAGACTTTGACGGTGCAAAGGCTTACAAAGACAGCAAAGTGTGCAATATGCTGACCATGCAAGAGTTTCACAGGCGTTACCATGAAGAAACTGGAGTCACATTCGCTTCGCTTTACCCTGGTTGCATAGCCTCCACGGGTCTATTCAGAGAGCACATCCCGCTTTTCCGTACACTATTCCCTCCGTTCCAGAAGTACATCACTAAAGGATATGTCTCCGAGACAGAGTCTGGCAAAAGACTTGCTCAGGTATAGAGAAAAAAGCTTCTTTACAGCTTGTGACTTGTGAGTCAAGTAAGGACTATTCTTGCTGTGTACTCAATCAACAAAGTTTTGTTGTAATAAATCAGGTGGTGAGTGATCCGAGCTTGACGAAATCAGGGGTTTACTGGAGCTGGAACAAGACTTCGGCGTCTTTCGAGAATGAGTTATCAGAAGAAGCAAGTGATGTTGAGAAGGCTCGCAAAGTGTGGGAGATCAGCGAGAAGCTCGTTGGATTGGCTTAATGAGACTTGCAATCTCTTCTTTCTGATGAGCCCTCTTTGTGCCAAGCAATGAAAAACCTAGAGGATGTTTTGGATTTTTAGATGTCTGATTCTATTGAGGAATTTTTTCGTTAGTGTCTGTTGAGTGTAGATGTGTTTGGCAAGTAGCCCACAATAAAGAAATAAAAGTTGGCCAAACTTAAGCTAAGCTTAAAAAGAGCATAAATCATATTCTGATCACGGCAGATAAGGAGCATTGAGAAGTTTATTTGTCGGTTGCTCAAAAAAAAAAAGAGACGTTTATTTGTCTAAAGAGCATCAAACATATACCAACATCTTTGTGCATCAGATAGCTAAATTTAACTCCTATGTTTGGTTTAAAAAAAAACAAGACACTAACTGCATATCAAGAATCATCAGTACTAGCCTTAGGAAATGGAGGGAAAAGATTTAGCACAAGCCTCTTTGATAACATCCTAATCATGTGATATAACAACAGATCCATCAGCAACCCAAAAGAGGTTGAGCAGAGATATGGGATCTCTCTGTCTCTAAAGAGTCCTCCTATAAGCTTCAGTCACAAACATGGTCTCGTTTAGCTGTCACAGATTGTTCAAGCTCCCTAAAGAAGAGACAAATACATGTCATCAAATCCACAAAACAACCTTTAAAAAAATAGATTTTAGTTGGGACAGAACCGGTGTAAGCGGTTGGTAAGATATTTAGGGATCCCCTTCGATATTATTTTATTTTTTCGGTGAACTTAAAAAATAAAAACAAATCAAAGACGAAGACAAAGCCAAGCCATCACCGTCGTCGTCGTTAAAACCTCCATCATCATCATCGTCATCGTAAGTTGACTTAATAGAGCGAATTAACATCATCCAATCCCCCCCCTGAAACTCCTCTCCCTTGGCGATCGATTCGGTAGGTTCTCTTCATCATCATCTGTCTTGCTGTGTATTGGATTCTCATTTAGAGAGAATTGAAATCTGAATCCCTGGTTATATTGATTATTCTGATCTAGAATGTTTTCTCGTAGCATAGTTTAAGCAAAAAGAGAAGTCTTTGCATTTTGCTTAGGATTTGATATTTAGAACTCAAATCAAAAAAGGATTTTCTGGGTTGGAAAGGAACGAACTTGAGAAAAAAAAAGTTCATTTAGTTTCCTTCCATGGATTCTTCTCAAATCTGGGTTAGATTCTGATCAGACCAACACATTCTCACAACCGTTGATTACCCTGAAGAGTTGGGTTTTCTTGTGTTCATGAAATTCCAAACTTTTTGGCATCTTTTCTGGTACATCTATCTGGTTCTGCACTGCATATGTTTGATTATATGTATGTATTTTCAATAACATTGGTAGACCCTAGCTTCCTGTATGTGTATTTTGTTTGAACTTCTTCTTGTGGTGGTGTGGATTATGGTTTATTTCCACTATGATGTATAAAGCTCTGTGAAATGTTAAATTTCTGGTGATAGTTTCCTCACGGTTGGTTGTCATTTCCAATCTTATATGGCTCTGCATTAACATTTGTAACATGCACAGCTGACAAATAGTTATGTGTTCCTTTAGCAGAATTTTACCTCCCATGGAAGGAAACTTCTTCACCTCTGATGCTCAACAAGCACATGAAGAAGTCAAACAAAAACCTGATCTCATCACGGGTCCAACAGGAGCTCAAGCTAATGAAAGCGGCTGTTTTGATTGCAATATCTGCCTAGACACAGCCCTTGATCCGGTGGTCACTCTCTGCGGACACCTTTTCTGCTGGCCTTGCATTTACAAGTGGCTACATGTTCAGTTATCTTCTCTCTCCGTTGATCACCACCACCAGAACAACTGCCCTGTCTGCAAATCCAACATTGCCATCACCTCATTGGTTCCTCTCTATGGAAGAGGCATGTCTTCATCATTTAACTCCAAGGAACAAGACTCAGAGTCCACAGTAATACCTCGGAGACCTTCTCCATCAACAACCCTAAACAATCCCATCACTCCAGATTTACCTCTGCACCACCCAACCTTGCAACATCAGACAATGTCTCCAACGTTTCACAACCACCAATACTCCCCTCGTGGCTTCACCACAACTGAATCAACCGACCTTGCCAACGCGGTGATGATGAGTTTACTATACCCGGTGGTTGGGATGTTTGGGGACATGGTCTACACCAGGATATTCGGAACCTTCACAAACACAATAGCTCAGCCTTACCAAAGCCAGAGGATGATGCAGCATGAGAAGTCTCTTAACCGGGTATCCATATTCTTCTTTTTCTGCATCTTCCTTTGCCTCCTTCTCTTCTAGTTCTCCATCTCCCTCTTGTATAGACTTTGTTGTAAATAGACTGTAAAACTCAAAGTCGCTGTGGTATAACAACTACATACACTATTGTTCTGAGTAAGGTCTCAAATAGCAGGCCAATTGCTCCCTGTGTATTGCATATCTATAGACATATACTTGCTTGTATCCAATCTTCATGAACCATATACATGTGTTGAGTCTCATATGAACATTTCATCATCTCTATTTATTCTACAAGTTGCATAGTTTCCTCTCTTATATCAGTTCAATTATTGAAATAACTAAAAATGTTATTTTGAATAGTTTTTTTTTTCCCATGTGAAGAGAAGAAGTGAGTTGGTATATATTTTGGTCACATTGTAGTAAGAAGTATACGTTTAATTAGACATGAAACATCTAAAACAAAACAAAACAAAAATAAGTGTATTGAGAGCCTATCTACATTTCCTTTGATCCACTTTAGATGCCGAAACAAGTCTGCTAACAAGCTCCTGTAACCGGTTAGCTCCAGGGCCGGGCTTGATCTTTGACGGATCACCAACCTTGGAGCATTTATGTTTGTCTGCACACCAACCACCAGGTGTAAAGTTCCCATTACCTCCTCCTCTACCTAGAAGCTCTGTATCGATCTTGTCCAGAGCAAGATCATTGTGTTTGAACTTGCGGGCAAACACAGCTCCGCTTGCAATCATCCTCTCCGTGTCGCTGATGTTGAGTGTCCGTGGATGCTGCTTTGGAGGACGGTCCCATGATATGTAATGCAGGTCGTGGTTAACCACCGTGTTCGAATACTCTGGTGTGTTGCATATAACAGTCTGGAAGTATCCTTCCGGCGTGGAGAGGAAGTTGGTGTAATACATTAGAAGTGTCCGTGGAAGATTGTCCCATCCCCAAATGCAGTATTCTACGAAGGACCGTGATAAGACCATCCAAGCAGAACCTTAAGTTTCATCCAAACACATAACTTTAGCCACCAAGTTTCATAATCATGACTCTTCTTGTTACTTAACTAATGAACACAAGTTACCAGTGAATAGTTTGAATGCAGTTGGCATGGTTCTACGAGGCGTAACCCAGAAGACATCTGATTTCTTGGTTGAGTAAAGCCCCGGGTCTATGATCAGAGGCTTTGCTCGTTTCTCTCTGCAAGAAGAAAGAATCGTTATCTTTTTAGACACATCTCAAAGTTTGTAGTCTGTTATAATTTTAATAATAAGAATCATTACGCTTTCCAGCCTAGTTTGCTAGTGTAGTCGATAAAGTTAAGGTTCCGGTCCAGCCCTGTGAATGTATGAATAAGATCTGCAAATCAAAAAAAAAAAAACTAAACACTGATGATCCAATGATACAAAACGAATACACTAGACTATATGTGTGTACCATCTTGAGTCACTAGAGGATAATCAGAGGCGCTGAGGTTGATGAACCAATCCCAATCTTTACTCTTCTTCAAGAGAATAGCGCATGCATGAAGCGTATTGGCCACCATCGTCGGTCCTCTATACGTAACGAGATTAGCCTTTGTGATCATGTGAACATTCCCAACGTCGTTAAACACAGGATCTTCACTCACACGTTTAGCCAGCTCGATCCTCTCTTCAGCAGGAGACTCGAGATCGAGATGAACGACGTATTGGTTTCTTGGATGGTACAATGCTCGTAACACTCTCCATAGAGACTCTAAGTCACCTTTTGAGCCTGAAACTAGATAACCAAAGCGAGGACTAGACTGTACAGGAGGAGGAGGATGAGAAGAGGAGTGGTTGTTGGTCTTTGACTCTACGAAATCGACGGTTGTTTCGTTTGTGGAGGGTAGATTTGAGGAGAAGATGAGTGAGTTAATGGAACGCACGGAAGAGAGGAGACCCATGTTGAAGGATGCAACTGTGAGGAATATGAACATGAGACAAGCCATCGCTAGAGGAAAAATCCATCTCCTTTCTGAGTTTGAAAACGCCATCGAAGAGTCTTTTCATAGAGAATCTGAAAACGAAAGGTTACGTTAAAAAAAAAAAGATTAGGTCAACGTAACAAGCTTTTGTGGGATCATCATCAAAGATGTTCACGAATGGAGATTTGCTATAACTTTAAATATTCATCGTTAATTCTGAAAAGAAAAAATAACAAGAATTCGAATTTGAATTTAGTTATCCCGAAATAGTCGATGAGGAGAACGAAAAACAAGGGATTCACGAATGCGTAACGACGTGATCGTCACAAGTATCAGCCGAACATAAAAATAGGTCGAAAAGGACATGTCTGAAAATAAGAAAGACTTTCACGTCGTTCTATATTCGACCAATCAAAAGACATTTTAAAGATGTGATGACGATGGGAAAAAAGCAAAAACATACTATAAGACCTGGTTTTTGTAATCTTTCCTGGACTTGACGTGTGAATGTTACCAAAGCTCCGGGCACTTTACTAACCGAGAGATCTCTAAGATTTTATTTATCTCGAGGATTTATTAACTAAACTGTAAATAACTCTTTTGTATATAAAACAGATTTAAAGAAATAAATCTGAGACTAACTTATAAAAAGAAGAAGAAAGAATTCTGAGATCGACTTAGAAAAAAAAAGATGAAATAAATCTGAGAGTTATAGAATTCTTCTGGATTTCAGTTTCCCACACATATGTTTTCGTTTTAACTCACTTCCTAGAAACGGTGCGATCTCTTTTGACTTTGATTATGGGGTCTTTTTTCGGTACAAATGTTAAAATTTATGGGGAGTCTTTGTTTTACAAACAACATTTATTAGTTTGGTTTACCATTTCAGTTACATGGCTTTTTCATTGTGATATTATGCATCATATATTCATATACTACATGTTTTGCAGTGTTTAAATGAGTACCGAATCCGTCAAAAGTCAAAACTTAAAATGCTTATATTGATTTTTGAGATTTTTTCTTACGTCAAACATTTTTTTCTTCTTATTTTTGTGGTCAGCATGCATGGTAAGTAAATTAATTAATCTTTAAGAGTTTAAGAAATATATTGATGAGTTAGGCAAGTTGTATTGACAAATGCTTTTGAAAATGACGAAATGAGAATTAATTCTTGTTAAATCAAAATGACACGTGTGTGTTTGATTTGCGAAGGAAGTAAAATTAATCTGTTATCCAATAAATTAAGAATTATGCTTTTAGTCCCTCGTTAAATCTGTTCACATTTCACATTTCTTTCATATACACTAGTATATAAACACAATTTAATAATTAGGGGACAATCTAATAAATATGTGTTGGTATTGGCCATGTGGAAGAGATATTTTCTTTCTCTCTCAAATATGTGATTCATTATTTGTTTTATATTCTAGATCTGGATTGTGTTTGATAAATGTACAAGAACAATATTTAGATAGAGCTAGCGATATAGACTGATAATGTAAAGGAACTTAGATCACTGTTTTTTGTCTTGCAAAGAAGTAATACATATTATGATGAGTTCACTACGTTGCTTTCACGAGTTATAGTGATGTTGGTAAATTGAATTGCAATGTTAGCTATACTACTTTTTGCTTCCCCTGCTCTTGGGAGTCAGGTATGTGAAGTTTTATCGCATTATTGTATTTCTCTTTTGTTTCATCAAGTTAGTTAATACGTTTGTGGTGTGTTCAGGGGATTGATCACAAAGAGTACTCATCAATGCTTCACAAAGCGTTGGAAGGCGTAATAATGATGGAGACGTTTCCAAAGTTGTGATATCATGTGCCAGTCTTGCTCTAGCAGATGCTGGGATTATCATGGACCTTATCACAGCTGTTTCAGTGGTATGTTCATGTTACAAACCTACTGTTATCTCCTGATTCTTTATTCTGAAACACTGACTTGAAAAAAAAAAGAATGCTGCGATTTTGAAAGTCTTGCAAAGGTAAAAGCCTTATGATTGACCCGGTTACAGTAGAGGAAGGATGTGAAGATGGAAGCTTGATGATGACGTCCATGCCATCTCGTTATGAAGTCACTGAGCTAACCATCACTGGTGAATGAACAACGCCTAATATCAACGAGATAGGTTAACATCTTAGCAATTGATTATGAGCTAAGATGTTACCAAACAAGTTTCAAAATTTGCAGGCAATGCAGCTATGCGTGCAGTCCCGGCTCTAGACTATGGCAACATGGGCTATTGCCATGGATCCATAGGTCCAAAATTGTTTTAGGTATGAATTTAAAGGTCCAGTTTAATTTGTTAAATTATCAAAAACGTTCATAATTTACTAAATCTAATTTATTTATAAAAGAAAACAATAAAAAATATGTACGCTCACCATTACCAACTTTCAGGTTGACAAAATAAATAAAAAACTCTCTAAACCGAAGCAGTTAGCCGTTTAGCATGCAACACAAACACAAACCAAAAGTTATATTCTACTCATTGATCTTTAGTGAAATCTCTTCATCTTCAGAAGAATTGATGCTTCTTTTTGTTCAATTTAAGGAAAAACAAGGAAAGAAGAAAAAAAAATTATTATAAAAGGGTCCATTCGTTAAGGATACTAAACTGGTTAAGACGGGCCTGTATGCGTGGATGCTTGTTCAAAACTTGGAGAGATCATGAGGGATTGTCTGAAACAAGCTGCGTCAGCTGCCGATGAATGAACATATTGAAGAAACTATGGATTCTGGATTGTACCTCTGCCATGGTATCAAACCGGTTAAGCTGTGTCTAGGTAAAATTGATTCTAGACTAACCGGTCTGGTGTAGTTTAGACGGATGTATTTTTCTACATCAAATTTGACGGAGCTAGATCGTTCGTTGTGAAATGAAATCCAATTTTGTACCAAAAACTTTAAGCGTGTATTTCTAATAAACACACAACAAATCGACACTCAAATCTTCATGACCTTGCACTGTATAGTAAATCAAATATTCCATTTTTATACGAAACTGCATTGATATATATATATATAGTGGTCTTCTTGTTCACGACGTCACGTGTTTGTGTTGACAATACAGGGCTGATTGGGTAAATTGCTGTTAAGAGGGTATTTGAGGAATTTCAGCTTACGTCTGAGCTTGCTCATGTAACGAAGAGGACGATGCAAAGAATCTAATCGGCTAGGGTTGATTGGGTAAATTGCTGTTAGGAGGGTATTTGAGGAATTTCAGCTTACGTCTGAGCTTGAGCTCATGTAATGAAAGAGTACGATGCAAAGAATCTAATCGGCATGACTTGTGATATGAATCGGAAACACAGAGAGAGAGAGAGAGAAGACGTGTGTCTCTGTTCTCTGACAAGTGAACAGCTGTAACCACGAGACGTCTAACGCCAAAGAGACTTCCCACGTTTTCAACGCAACCTAACAACTGTTTCTTTCTTCTCCACCTCTTCCCCACTTTTTTGTCTTCCCTTAATTTTTTTTACATCGAACAACTTTTGTCTTCTTATTAAGATTGGTTCTCAACTAAAAATATTACCACAACAATACGCACGTAGTATATATACTCTTGTTTTTTCGTTAACTTCCATGTTCGCTATCAATCTATCACCATCGCTAGACTCAACATATAGATGGTGATCGATTGATAGTATTAATTTTAATTACGCGTTGGAAATTGCATATCTACGACCTTACAATAATATCCTTTAAGTTTAAAATGAAATGAAAACATTATATTTTGTTGGAACATGAATGGAACATCACATATAACAAAGTCTCAAAGATAAAAGATCCAAGCAATCTGAGTAAAAATAAATAAATTTGTGAATGGGGTTACCAATAAACTAGTTTGATGTTAAACTAAGATTCTCTACTCGTTAGTTAGTTATATCGAATATTATTATATCCACTGTAATTCATTTTATTCTATACCGAATACAGTGAGGACACAAGTCATCCTACTAGTAAGTTCCGCAATGATCATTTCAACTTTTGCAAATCTCTTTAGCCGCAAGGCCCGTGACCACACACCTCTCCGTGCTTGCAATTTGCTTAGTTTGATCATTTAAAAGCATATTCCGTCACGTTTGAAAGTTGTTACAAAAAGTCATGCGCTACTAGTAGTAGTTAAAATATTAGGAACCTATAAATAATGTTTCCTCTTACAAAGAAATTCAATAAATCTTGCAATTCTCAAAATCAATTTTACAAATTATTAATTAAACTAACGTCTTTTTTGCCAACAGTAAAATTATTTGTTTTCGAAAAAATATTATAGACAAATATGAACAAACAAGTAGGAGAGAGACCCAATCGGGGCAAAAAAAATCAGTAGATAGAGAGAGTAAATATTTACCACTTTGGTAAAATATATCTGACTTTAATGAGAGAGAGAGAGAGAGAGAGAGAGAGTTCGTGGGCTTTTCTAAAAATCGAAGATATATTTAGATTTGAGATCTGAGTCCCACCACAAAAGTTTATCTTCCTCCTCCTCCTTCTTCTTCCTCCTCCTCAGATCTCCATTTCTCTCCCCTTTCACGGTAACCCTTCATTTCCTTCTCTCTCTAATTGAAAACTTATGTGATTATTAACATCTATATTGATTTGTTTTGCTTTCGATCGTTACTGCTTTTTTAAATCTCTTCTGAATCATTTTGATCGTCTCTGATCTCTTTGCTAATTTGACTTCTTGTTTTTCCGTTGACCCTTCGTTTAAAGGTTTGATCTTTTCCCCTGTTCTTTCTGTATATATCCAATCTGCTTATCGTATGTTTTTTTCCCCGGAACTGATCTTGTCTGAATATATGCATTTGATAATGATCTAGATCCTTAAAGTTGAATCCTTTATTGTTTTCGATCCGTTACATTTCACTGACGTATTAATGTTTTTAAAACGGGAATCAGGATCCTCTGTTTTTGTTGAAGATGGGTGTTGAGGTTGTAAAGTCCGGTGGATTCGAGGTTGCTCCGGCTCCTTTCGAAGGAAAGCCAGAGACGAATGGGAAGGCGGATAAGTTCGCCATCAAGTTTGTTTCACACGATGAGCCGACGCCAAAGAAAGCAGCCGAAGAGAAGAAGAATGTGTTGATCTCTGATGTGCCAAAGGACGCAGCGGAAGAGTGGCCTGCGGCGAAGCAGATCCGGTCTTTCTACTTTGTTAAGTACCGTCATTTCGACGACCCCAAGATCAAAGCCAAGCTCGATGTAGCTGACAAGGAGCTTGAGAAGCTGAACAAGGCCCGGAGTGCTGTTTTCGAGCAGTTGAAAGCTAAGAGGGTAAAGTAGTCTTTTTTTGTTTTGGAAAACTCTGATGAATGGTGTCTGTAGGGGTTGACTTTTTGGAAGTTTCTTTTTAGGCGGAGAGATCCGAGTTGTTTGACCTGTTGGACCCGTTGAAGACGGAGCGTCAGGGGTTCAACACCAAGTTCGATGAGAAAAGAAAGGAGATGGAACCGTTGCAGCAAGCTCTGGGGAAGCTAAGGGGTAATGATGGTGGAAATGCTCGTGGACCTGCTATCTGTTCCTCCGAGGAAGAGCTGAACAATATGGTAATAATCTGTATTTTTATTTCACCTGTTGGCTTTTGCTAGATTCTCATTTGGTTGGGGGTTTGTGGAAAAATGTAGATATACAGCTACCAGTATCGGATTCAACACGAAAGCATTCCTTTGACCGAGGAGAAGCAGCTTCTTAAAGAGATCAGGCTGCTTGAAGGGACGAGAGACAAGGTCATTGCTAATGAAGCTCTGAGAGCCAAGATCAAAGAGTCTATGGGTCAGAAAGATGATATCCAAGGTCAAGTTAAGGTAAGAGAACTCGTGGTTTGCTCTTTGCAGTTTTAAGTGTGTAGAAGTTGTTTCATATGTGATGCTTTTTGCAGGCAATGGGTGCTGGTTTGGACGGAGTGAAGAAGGAGAGGCAAGCTATTTCAGCGAGGATTAACCAGCTGAGTGAGAAGGTGAAAGCGGCTAAAGATGAGATTCAGGTGCTGGAGAATGAGCTGAAGACAGTGACTGAAAAGAGGGACAAAGCTTACTCAAACATTCGTGAGCTTAGGAAGCAAAGGGATGAGACGGTACAAACACACATACTTTTTGAGCATGTTCTTGTGATGGATAATGGTTTGTGCAAATATTGAAAACACTCTTGTTTGCTGATACAGAACTCTGGATTTTACAATGGGCGTAATGTATTGAACAAGGCTAGAGACTTGGCTGCACAGAAGAACATAGAAGAGCTCGAGGCGCTCTCCAACGCAGAGGTTGAGAAATTCATCTCCCTCTGGTGCAGTAAGAAGAATTTCAGAGAAGATTACGAGAAGAGACTTTTGTCATCGCTTGATGCTAGGCAGCTTAGCCGAGATGGACGGATGAGGAACCCTGAAGAGAAGCCTCTGATTGCTCCAGAGGCACCACAAGCAAAGGCAGCGCCTCCTCAAACCGAGGTTGTCCCTAAAGCTAAGGCAAAGCAGCAGCAGCCAAAGGAGGAGCCAGTTGCTGCACCTAAACCAGATGCTGTTGTCCAGAAGACTGAGAAGAAAGCTAAAGATGCAGCGAAAGTAAAGAATGTTGTTGCTGCTGATGAAGAAGATGATGAAGTATATAGTCTTGGAAAGCCGCAGGAGGAGAAAAAGGTAGATGAAGCGGCATTGAGAGAGATGAGAAAGCAAGAAGAGATTGCTAAAGCCAAGCAAGCCATGGAAAGGAAAAAGAAGCTGACAGAGAAAGCTGCTGCCAAAGCTGCTAAAAGAGCTCAATTGGAAGCTGAGAAGAAAGAGAAAAAGGTAACTACATTGTTTTCTTCAATGCTCTCTCTTCCATTCTAATAACTCTTCATCTTGCAGGAGAGAGAGAAGAAGGCCAAGAAGAACGGAGGCGAGGCTGTCTCTGAGGAAGTTCCTGAAGCTTCCGAGGCTGAGAAGGAGGAGACTGAAGCACTAGTGGAGGAGAAACCGCAGAAGGAAAAAGTCTTAAAGGAGAAACCAGTGAGGAACAGGATCCGCACTAGAGGAGGACCAGAAACACTCCCGAGAGCAATCCTCAAGCGTAAGAAGGCGACTAACTACTGGATTTATGCTGCTCCAGCTGCTCTTGTGGTACTGATGCTTCTTGTCTTGGGTTACTACTACGTTCTCTAGATGAAAACGTGGTGATCAAGCTGAGTCTGCGTTTGTTGTAGTTTGGGATAAACTTTTAAAGCTTCTTTTTGAGGATGAGACTCTTTAAGCTTGTGCCTCCTTTTACATACAGAGTAGCGACTCCTCTTATAAGTACTTTTTTTTTTACATTTCTCTTCTTTGTTCTTTTCTCTTTTGTTGTTGAGGGCTTTAACTTTGAAGTATGAAAACAGTTTTTGTTACATTTTATAGCTTTTGATAGTGTTATAGAAAATCATGGATTTGTATCCTTGCAAGATCAAACATCTCCAACGGATGCATTGTTGCCACACAGTCCATGTATTGCTGCCACACAGTCCATGGCTACATGAGGACTGGCTAAGCTAGTAGCAGGAATGAACACTAACAGAATGTTCATAGATCATAAATTCTGACTTCTTGTTATCAAGTTCACAAGCCACATATTTGTTTTATGGAGGCTATTGAAAGTATTCAGTTTCACTAACCTGTAAGGTTGCAAGTTTAGGGTTAGACTAGAGATGATTCCTCAAAACGAATATGTTGTACATATCTGTGTTTAAGCTAGTATATATCAGGAAAGAACATTACACAGAATGTTGAACTTGTGAACTATAGGAATCATAGCTAAAACCTGTGAAACATGTGTTGCATTGCATCAACTTAATACTTAGGATTAATGATGCTCTTACGGCACTAGATTAAGCTCACATGAGACCCAATAGCACTAATCTCTCATGCATGTGCGTTACGGATCTGACTCACATCATACTATATGATCAAAGAACACACATAACACAACTTCATGAGTTTAAATTTAACTCCCACACATCCTAAAACTACCTTCAAGAAAGTTATGAGTTGTGTTAAAAAAAAAAAGTTATGAGTCTTATGACCATAACAAATTACTAATAACTTTAATTTTTACAAATTTGTAAGTTTTGTAATAAACCCCTTCATGATATAGAATGTCTCAGGTAAGCTTCCAATGTATGATAAAACATCATGCTATAATTTCTTGATTTATATATGAAATTTAAAATAATTCACAGATCATGCATATCTGTTAGAATATATTGCACCATTGTTTAGATGGAAGAGCAATATTGTAATTACGTAAGATAACTTTAAAAATGCATGAGATAGATAAAAAAAAATTCAAAGTGCTTTAATAAACCCATTTAGAAGAGATATTGAATTGGTAACTATTTACTTAATGGTTCTTCATTTTGTCTTTGGAGAACAAATGTACGGAGAAATAAAGCGATACTCCCATTGAAATGGAGTCTGATGCCAATTACTTGTTTAGTCTTCTTCTCCGAGCTAAAGCCTTCACCATTGAAGCTAATCTTTATTTTCATTTCAACAAAAATTTGTGCATTTCTTCTAAAATGAACTTTGAACACAAATTTCTATAGTAATTTTACTAGTCACTTTCTTATACATACATACATATATATATATATATATATATTTCTCAAATAGAAAAAATGGTACAACAACCATTATAATACAATCATTCTAATAAAGGAACAATTTAGATGAATAACTTCTGAAGACCTGGTCTAATTAAGTTTCATTTGTTGGCTACAATCCTCTCTTGTATGGGTGTCAAGATGCAGTAGACGAATATTTATGTTGCTTTCAACTATGACTTAAATGGTATGCTTGTTTTACCTATTACTATGTTTTTAATAATGATTTATAATTATGATGCTTTCTAGTATGTTTTATTGGGCCTGTCGTTTGGTTGAGACCAAAGTTTATATCTAAATAACTTTTATATTAGTAGAATTATGTTTTTGAAAAAAGTAAAAATTGAGCAAAAATAATCTATTTTAAGAAATTAAATCTCAGGTCTGTATCATAGAATAATATTATCACTTTATTAGAACCATGTCTTTTTTTTTGTTTTACTTGCTTGTTCAAAGTGTCTAATGTGACACAAAAGAAGATCATGAAGAAAAAATAACAAAAAGAAGAGAATCAAGATCATCAAAACCAAGGTTATTGCAATTTCTTTATTTTAAATTTTGCATATAACTTATTTTAGTTATTTTAAGTGAATTAAAATTTGGGTTATTTCGAATTATTTGTACACACATTAATGTATTTATTAATTTATTTTGCATTGATTTTATTTTTTTCAATTTAAGATGAAATAATATAATCCATCTTTTAACCGTTTCATTTTAATTAAATTTTATTTAATGTTTTTATAATATAAATGATGTTAACATAAATATTAATATTTAAAATGTGAGAGTTTTTCAAAAACTTCAAAAATCCATGTCAAATTTATTAAATTATTCAAAATATTTTCACATTAAAATACTAATATTAATGATAAGATATTATAGTTGAGAGAGATAACATGGATGATGTTATGCTACTGATCAGAGAGGTATTGGGGTTTGTAAATCCACAACCATCTTCCATATATGCATTGATTATTAATCATATATGGAAACACCTTACTCATAATTCATGAGGTGGTGACTTCTGAGTCGCTTTAAGCATTTATAACTAATTTATAGTTAAACATGCAAATGTTGATCAAAAAAAAAAAAGTTAAACATGCAAATGAAACAAGGTACTGGTAAAAAGCTTTTTTCAGAAGAAAAAAAACAAGGTACTGATAGTTCTTTATACAAGCTTAGTCTCATAAAAGATCTGGACAATATTGTAAACAAAAGACTTTTGTTTAATCTTTGTGCTCCATGATCGAAAAATGTTTGAGAGGGAACTTGGTGATTGGTGGGTCCGAGAGAGAGACAATGCGTATCAGTGGTCACTGTGTCCTTTAATAACACTTGGCCGAGTCGTAGCGTTGGAAATGTGTTTACATCATCGTGGGGGCTACACTTGCGATGATACAATGGCTAGTTGTTACGTGTTACTTCAAATGGCCTTGGCAACTTAGCTATCATCTTTAAATGCTTTGTCTCATTCACAATACTTTGGTTCTGTTCAGATAACTGAGTTTACTGGAAACTAACTTTTGCTTTTTGCAATTATCAAATTAAGATAGCGAACTAATTGTGAAGCTAAGAAATCTGTTAGTTTCAGTTAGTTGTTAGTTATCCGTAAGACAATTTATGTGAACTGAGATAATTCAGCATCCGTTAAGTTTATTTATAAGCGTTCAAAACGCACTAAACGCTCCGAATCCATTGACTAATCTAAGATGCACAATCAGTGTAGGTCCCCATAGCTTATAGGTTTCTACTGCCGACAGAGAGAAGAAATAGGCAAATTCAATTTTGTAAAGTGCTGACCGTTGAAAATGCCAGAAAAGATACAAGAATAATGAAAATACAGCAAGACTTGTAAGTATTTTTGTAAGTCATCAAACAAAATTAATAAGTGGAAAAATAAAAAGAACTTTCTTTCATTGATGACTTTTTTTGTTCAACTTTTCTTGCAGTGATGATATGACATAAAGAAAAGGAGAAAGTCCTTATGCCTTTTCCCTTACGTGGGCTTTGGTAGGTAAATGAATTAAATTGCAATTAGCCTTTAATGCCATTGTAAGAGCATTGAGCTATAAAAAGCTTTGTACGATCCAACTTAATATCTACCCAATATCCATGCAACTCTAAATATATAGACAAAATATATAGGATTTAATTTTACTACTTTGAGTTGACAAAAAAAAAAAAATTTGCTACTTTGTTTAGGTCCTACACTAGTTAAACGCAGTAACTGCACTCTAACACTTTGTTCTTGACAGTTGAAAGCCGAAACATCTCTAGAAAAATGCTAGAACCAACCGGAGCTAAAGATAATATCTCTAACCTTATACACTCACAGTCACATGTAAACGTGATGAGTATTAATCACAAAATCAAAATTCATTGGAAACAGAGTTATCATGTTTAGCACAATAGTGTGACTCTTATTTATCATAACAAAACAACAATCCAAGTTATCCAACTATACTCAACAATACATAATTACGATGGAATCCAAAAAAAACAATTAACAAAAAAAAAAAAAAAGTAGAGACGCGAATGAAACAAGCGTCCAAGTGTGTTCTTAAGCTGACATAAACATGGTTATTACCAGACTTACAACTGTAGTTACCGACATAACGGCCATACCATTTGCAGATCCAACTGTATTTCCCGGAGCTCCCGCCGGCGTAGTGATATCACCGGAGGCAGACGGACCCAACGGCGAACCTGGCGGAGCATCTCCGGAGGGACCCATCGCCGAACCTGACGGAGCATCTCCGGAGGGACCCATCGCCGAACCTGACGGAGCATCTCCGGAGGGACTCATCCCCGAGTATGCTGCCGGAGAATCCGACGGCGAGTAAGAAACATAGGAAGGAGATTCTCCCGGAGCCGAAGATGGAGACACGGCGTAAGAAGATTTTGGTGACATTGATCCTGGCGGGGAAGAACCTGGAGCATATGACGGAGGTGCTGGCGGAGAAGTCATCGGAGAAGAGGACGGAGAGCCAGGGGAAGATGATTTAGGTGGCATTGATCCCGGCGGAGAAGTCATCGGAGAAGAGGACGGAGAACCAGGGGAAGAGGATTTAGGTGGCATAGGTGAAGGTGGAGAAGTCGTCGGAGACATATGAGAGGAAGACTTAGGTGCCATTGAACCCGGTGGAGAAGTCGCCGGAGAAACAGGGGAGGAAGATTTAGGTGCCATTGAACCCGGCGGAGAAGTCACCGGAGCAGAGGACGGAGAAACAGGGGTAGAAGATTTAGGTGGTGTAGGTGCGGGTGGAGAAGTCGCCGGAGACATATGAGAGGATGATTTAGGTGGCATTGATCCCGGCGGTGAAGTCGCCGGAGATGTGGCCGGGGAAACAGGGGAAGAAGATTTAGGTGGTGCGGGTGGAGAAGTCGCTGGCGAAACAGGGGAAGAAGACTTAGGTGGCATTGATCCCGGTGGAGAAGTCACCGGAGAAGTGGCCGGGGAAACAGGGGAAGAAGATTTAGGTGGTGTAGTAGGTGCCGGTGGCGAAGTCGTCGGAGAAACAGGGGAAGAAGACTTAGGTGGCATTGATCCCGGTGGAGAAATCACCGGAGCAGTGGAAGGAGAAACAGGGGAAGAGGATTTAGGTGGTGTAGGTGCCGGTGGAGAAGTGGCCGGAGAAACAGGGGAAGAGGATTTAGGTGGTGTAGGTGCCGGTGGAGAAGTGGCCGGAGAAACAGGGGAAGAGGATTTAGGTGGTGTAGGCGCGGGTGGAGAAGTGGCCGGAGAAACAGGGGAGGAGGATTTAGGTGGCACTGAACCCGGTGGAGAAGTCACCGGAGAAACATGGGAAGAAGACTTAGGTGGCATTGATCCCGGAGGTGAATTTCCTGGAGCTCCGGCTTGAGGAGGAGCCGGAGTTCTAACAGACAAGACAACGACAGTAAGTTTTTGTCCCTTCTTGCAGTTATCTTCATTGCCACTGATGAAGTAAAACGGACCAGAACGTTCAAGCGAGATCTCAGACTCTCCATCATCCACTCTCTTGATCGGATTCTTGGTATTGCATCCGTCGTAATCAGCCTTGTTAACCTCTAGCACCGAGTCCATTCCCTTGGCATAGCTGAAATCTGCAAGAATGAATCAAACTGAGTGTCTCAGACACAAAAAAAAAAATATACACCAAAAGTAATTGCATGACTAGTGAGAAAGAGAGGCTTTATGTTGTACATACAGAGAGTGTCGTGTACTAGGAAACGGCTTTTTCCAGCCCAAGATCCATAATTTTCCGGCGGATTAGGAACCCACGCGCCGCTCCCTCCGACTTCAAACCTCCTTGCATCGGTAAAGAACGTAAAGAAAGAGAGGAGTACCGTGAAGACGAAGAAGAAAGAAAGGCTATAGGTTCTTAGAAACGCCATGGTTTCAAAAGCTGAGAGGGATTATGAGATAAATGGGTTGTGTGACTACGATGAATATATAGCAATGAAAGGTTGTTAAAGATGAGATGAGAAAAATGGGAATAGGGGGCTAAGGAAAGTGAACGTTTTGTCTTTATGATATAGGGAGATGTCGACTAATGGCCACTACGTGTTTAAAATTGAATGTCGTATCAATTTGCTTCTTCATTAATACAAGCGTTTTCTCTGTATCTACCGACGTCTTGAAATTTTATTATTTATTATCATCGAAAAATAGAAAAGTGGTACGAGTATATTGCGCGTTAAAGAACTATTGAAACTGTGGCAAGAATCGGATTCAAGACTAAATCTCAGTCACTTAATGATCGTTTTGAGGATATGACTAACAACGAATCATAGATACGATATAGTATGAGAATCACTTAATGTGGACACTGTGGACATAAGTAGAAAGCAAGTTGTCATGAGAACTTGTACATGTGTAACTCTCTCTCTCTCTCTCTCTCTCTCTCTCTCTCTCTCTCTCTCTCTCTCTCTCTCTCTCTCTCTCTCTCTCTCTCTCTCTCTCTCTCTCTCTCTCTCTCTCTCTCTCTCTACTATGATAACATGAGCTTTCAACCCAAAACCTTAAGGCAATAGATGAATTGACTCATGTGTATTATATATTAGTTAACTAACTTTTAGATTACGGACTTAACACACTAACATACTACATTATTGATTACCTAATGCATCTGAAAACTCTTGTGGCCAGTCGTTCATTGCGATTTATCTTCCTCGAGCATAGTCGGTGCAAGTAGCAAAAGTAACGAGAACGATTTTAGGCCCGTTCTACTAGACATATAACCAGATTAGCGCCTGGCCTGATTCCGAACACTGAGTTAAACTGTTAAAATAATGAAGTGTCAGTTTTTTTTTTCACATTCAAAGCTTCTCTAAAAATAAGTGTACATTGTATAAATTAAAGCCGTATTAATAGATACACTATTAATTAATTAGTGGTTTTGAAATATGTTACATAGACAAATATATGATATACACATGTCTAAAATGAGAATGCCAAATTAATGATTATATAAACAATATAAGCCTATTAGATTTTCTTACTTTTTGTGAAAGATTTACAATAAATGAATCCAAAAGGTAAAACAATCTACATAAACTTTAACAAAAAAAAATCTACCAAAAAATATATTTTTATAAAAATCTACCTAAAATACATAAGCAGTTCAAATACGTGTTAAATGTCCAAATCTCTGTACTTGGCCAAGTATTTAATTTTGGAGATTATATACTCAAGTACTTGACACAACACACCAGTCGTGGCCAAGTATTAGTGTGATTCATAACATTAACAGTATCTTATACATATAATTTGGATTTCATTACTTTTGTGGAAAACAATTTACCTAAAGTTGATTTTAGAAGTTCATTTCAAAATGGTACGTGTCACATAACTACATAATATAGAGACAAATAGCTGGAAAATATGTTTTACCACAACAAAAATAACTTTAAATTCCTTTTATTATTTTCCCTCACCATGCCAGCATTACATAGGTTCTTATAAATAAGAAGAAAGACGAGACCATCTTCTCATAACTTTTAAATTCATCTTCAGAACGAATATTGATAGAGAAGAGATCAAATGGTGAGGCCAAGACTGCTTGTTGTGTCAATGTCGCTTCCGGTTACTGCTAAGAGGACTGGAGAAGAAGCCTGGTCTTTCACCATGAGTCCTGGTGGTCTAGTTAGTGCTCTTCTAGGTAAGAAGATAGTATACAACTTTGACAATGTAGCAATTAATGAATTAAGTAAATACACTAAACCGATTGTTATATTACATTAATTTGTGGTTATATATCTCTTAAAGGTTTGAAAGAGTTTGAGACCAAATGGATTGGCTGGCCTGGAGTCGATGTTCATGATGCGATTGGAAAAAAGGCACTCTCCATTGCTCTAGCTGAAAAGGTGCGTATAGATTTTGAAATTCATTTATATTATTGTAAAAAGAAAACGCAACAAAAAATAATCAAGACCTTATTCATGTCTTAATATGTTTATTAAAGCCTTATTCATTTCTTAATATGTTTGTTAAAGCCTTATTCATGTCTTAGTTAAAACGCTTGACTTTGATTTGTAGGGGTGTATCCCGGTGTTTCTGGAAGAAGTTTGTGATCAATACTATAATGGCTATTGCAACAATATTCTGTGGCCGATTTTTCACTACTTGGGAACCCCGCCAGAATATCGTAACGATGCAGAAATAACATACCAGTCACAGTATGATGCCTACAAGAAAGCAAATCGAATTTTCTTTGATGTGGTAAAAGAGCATTATCAAGAAGGAGATGTGATTTGGTGCCATGATTACCACGTTATGCTTCTTCCTCAATATCTAAAAGACTACAACAGTAAGATGAAAGTTGGATGGTTTCTCCATACACCATTCCCTTCCTCCGAGATGTACAAAACCTTGCCCTCAAGATCTGAACTGCTTCGTTCTGTTCTTACTGCTGATTTAGTTGGGTAAATATCTTTTACTTTTTTTTTTTACTTTGTAGTAACTATTTTGAATTTGAAAGCTAACTTACCTCTTACTATTTTTTATTTCTCTCGTTTTTTTTGTTTGCTTCTACTTTCTTAGTTTCCATACCTATGATTTTGCAAGACATTTCGTGAATGCATGCATGTGTATTCTTGGAATCGAAGCAACATCTGAAGGAGTTGTGGATCAGGGCAAATTCACTCGTGTAGCTGTTGTAAGTATCCATCTTGTAAATCTCTTAAGATTGATGATTAGTTAATGATTTTAAGTGTTTTGTTCTTTTTTTCTATTTGGATTTTAGTTTCCCATTGGGATAGAACCTGAGAGGTTCATAAACACATGTAAACTCTCGGAGGTCACAGAATACATGAAGAAGTTTAAAACAGACTTCGGGGGCAGAAAGGTAGATTTATACAATTATATATGATACACTTGATGCTTAAATGAGAAAAGGACTTAACATTATAATGTTTGTTGACAGTTGATATTAGGTGTTGATCGTCTCGACATGATCAAAGGGATTCCACACAAATATCAGGCATTTGAGAAGTTTCTTGAGGAAAATGAAGATTGGCGTGGTAAAGTTTTGTTACTTCAGATTGCAGTGCCAACAAGAAATGGTATTGGTGAATGTAAGTTTCTTTCTATCTCTTTAATATCTCTTGAGCTAATATGCATCAACTGATAGGATTGTGTTTGTGTTCTAAAACAGATCAAAAGATCAAAGACCAATGTCATGGACTTGTTGGACGTATTAATGGTCGTTTTGGTTCTATCTCTTCCGTTCCAATAATTCACCTGGTTTGTTATCTTCTCTCTTTTATCCTCATCAAGTCATATGTTATAGTTTCTGATTAATATTTGTCTTCCTATGTTAGGATTGTTCTATCCACTTTCATCAACTATGCGCACTTTACGCCATCACAGGTAATTTTCGTGTTACATTTGATGATTTAGTTACATATATTGTAATACGGTTCGATAATGTTGAAGTTTATGAGCTTCTGTTGTCAATGTTGAATTCTTAACACAACCCTAAGATTAAAAAAAAAAACTCATATGACATTCATGTTGATATAACTTAACAAATGAGTTTATTTTATTTCTTTACTTCTTCAGATGTATTACTTGTAACATCTTTGAGAGATGGAATGAACCTTGTGAGTTCTGAGTTTGTTGCCTGCCAGAACGCGGAAAAAGGAGTTCTCGTTCTAAGCGAGGTAACTTAACTTTGATAGCTCTGATGTTAAGTATATGAGTTGTCTTTGTTATGGTCTAGAATATATTATGAATCTAATGTATTAACATTTAACATTCAAAAGTAATATATTTTTGTATGAGTTTCACAGTTTGCAGGTGCTGGTCAGTCACTTGGTGCTGGGGCTCTTCTTGTGAATCCTTGGAACATTAAAGAAGTTTCTAATGCCATTAGAGAAGCTCTAAGCATGTCACCTGAAGAAAAGGAGAGAAAACATCAAATCAATTTTCAGTATGTGAAAACTCACTCTACTCAACAGTGGGCAGATGATTTCATGAAGTATGTGACAAATCACAACATTCATTCTCTTTTAAATCTCATCTCAACTATCGCTCTTATAGATAAGTCTTTACAAATTTTTGTATATATATGGTTAGTAAACTAAATGAGGTTACAAGTAAAGCGGAGCTAGAAACTGGAAAAGCCCCACATGAACTTCCACAACATGATGTGGTTCAACAATATTCAAAGTCTAAGAATAGGCTGCTAATTCTTGTAAGTGTTATATGTTTTAAGATGGTCCTCTACATTGCTTACTATTTTGGTCACTTATCTTTATAACTGTACAAAATGTTCAGGGCTTTTATGGAACACTCACTAAGCCTAACAAAAACCAAGATAGAAGAGACGAAGGAATGAATCTTGAACTTCACCCACAGCTAAAGGAAAGACTTAAAGCATTATGCAGTGATCCAAAAACAACAGTAGTTGTCCTGAGTAGAAGTGAAAAAACCATATTGGATCAAGTAAATGTTTTCTCTCTTCTTTTTAAAAATTTACTTACTTGCTTTCTCATTGTGGACTTACTTAGTATCTTGAAAACAGAACTTTGGAGAGCATGATATGTGGTTAGCCGCGGAAAACGGGATGTTTCTAAGGCATTCAGCTGGGGAATGGGTGACGAAAATGCCAGAAAATATGAACTTGGAATGGATTGATGGTGTCAAGGTTAGTAAATAAAATATATTTTAGAATTCAGGTTTTATAAATTCTACTTGAATATCCCCTCATCCATGTTTTAATTATTTTGTGCTTGCTTTTGTCTACAGCAAGTATTCAAGTACTTCACTGAAAGAACTCCAGGATCCTACTTCCAACCAAGCGAGACTTCGGTTGTATGGAATTACCAATATGCAGGTGATTAACTTCTGTTTTTTTAACTTATACTCAGGATAACTACTGAAGTCTGAAGACAACTACTTGATCTTTATTTATTTGTAGATGCTGAATTTGGGAGAGCTCAAGCAAAAGATATGTTGCAACACTTGTGGGCTGGACCAACCTCTAATGCATCAGTGGATGTTGTCCAAGGACGCTATTCTGTTGAAGTCCATTCGGTTGGTGTAACAAAGGTAACTAATACTATTGTTTTCATTAGTTTCTATATCATCAATTGCCAAAATATTCTCATTTTTTTTGATCTATCATATGTTCTCTCTTCTCCGTTATCTTAGGGAAGTGCAATGGAGCGTATCCTCGGAGAAATAGTACTGCAGAATAAGTCGATAACTACACCAATTGATTATGTGTTATGCATTGGTAATTTCTTGGGGAAGGTAGGCGTATTATGTCACCAAATGTTGATTATACAATTAGATATCCATAGATTTTTGATACAAGGGTTGATATATATTACAGGATGAAGATGTTTACACCTTCTTCGAGCCCGAATTAACCAAGAAAACCAAGTGTTCTCCTTATTATGGCAGTGGCGCCCCCAAAAAGGTGTCATCGACCGTTGTTGACGTGAAGGGAGAGAACTACTTCTCTGTGGCTATTGGGAACACGCACACAAAGGCTAGCTATTTCCTTGACTCATCTGATGATGTTGTGCAGTTGATCCAGAAGCTTTGCACACACAACAATCCTTGACTCATCATCATATGGTGCCCTGATTATCCTCTTAGAAAATGGCACTATTAAAGACTTTGATTAGCTCTTCTTTTTTTTTCCTTTGCAAAACTCATTCTTAGTTCTCTGTTTTTCAGTTTCTCTCATTGTCTCTTTGAATATTTTACTATTTTCCTTAGTTCTATAATGGAGAGAAACTCTTAAGAAAATATTTAATGGCATTGACAATACAACAGAGATGAACATAGGAATTATAAGGTGAAGAACACACGCATGATATTGATATTTTGGAAATGAAAAAAAATCAAAGAATCACAAGAGGCGCCTCATCGGTTTTGGCAGGTGCGGTCTCTTGTGTTGGTGGCTCAGTCTGAGAAGGAGCTTTCTCATCAGCCTTCTCAGCTTCTGGAGTTGGCTCGGCCTTGGTTGCCTCAGAGGAGTCCTCTTTTGTCTCACCTTCCTTCTTTGCTTCTTCACTAGACTCTTCCTTCTTCTCCTGTGAATCAGACTTATCAGCAACAAATAGTTTCATCTTAACATGAGTTTGTTCAATAAAGACAAAAGAAATGATCAAATGTGATTTCACAATACCTGAGTTAGAGTTGTATCTGTCTCGGTCGTGACATCCTTGGACTCAACAACAACATTTTCGGCTGGTACAGAGCCTTCGACGATGTCAGATTCCTTAGGTGTGCTCGCACAGCCTCCCATGTTTATCTTTTATTGAAAGGATATAAAACAAATAATAATAATGGGAAGAGCTGTGGAGCAAAAAAACAAGATAGATGACGGGAGATGCTCTGTAAAGAGATTTATAGGAGATTGTAAAGCTATTTCAGGTAATGTTCAGATTCATTGGTAATGACACCTTTAAAATCTCTGTCACGTCCTATTTATCTGGAGAACAGCTTTATGCCCCACCGTAACTCTCTGTCTGGTTTAGGGACACAATAACATTTCCTGAATACAGAAATACTACAACAGAACTGGATAACAAAGAAATGAGTCACGTGACCAAATCATGTGGGAAAAAAAACACTTTCATGGAAAAGATGGCTTGATTTGGCTGGCTATTATGGCTCCTTAAAGCTTTTTTTCTTTTTCTCTCTAACATGGTATGGGAAAGATAAACCTTGTTTCCTTTTAATTTGCTCACTTGAATTCATTTTTACCTAGATTTTCAAACTTTCAATGATCATTTATATCTTTTTATAACAATATTTTACACTATTGATAAAAAAAAATTCAGTGTGAAAATCTTAATAGTTATAATAATTTATAGTTGTTTTTCTAAATTTAAAATATAACAAAAACGAAAAAATAATATTTTATTATATAAATGTGATTTTTTAATTTAATTTAATAATAAAATTAAATAAAAATAATAAATATATGAAAATTGTTATCAAATCTTTATTATTCAATATCATTAATTTATATATATTAAATTATGTTATGTAATTCTGTAACTTTTCTTTAAGAAAAAAAAATGAAGATCGTTTGCAGATTTTTAATTAATTTTTTTAATAATTTTTTTCTAACATTTATAGTTAATTTTACAAAAAAATATTAAAAAATATTTAGATGGACCAAATAATCAGTGACATATACTGTAATTATTCTAGTAAGCTAAACTTATTTCGATAATAACTCTGAAAAATTATTTTAGTAATAACACATCATTGTAATTCACATGTTAATTTACAAAAAAAAAGATTCACATATTACAATGATTCTTGATTAATATATAAGAAATTTTATTAGAGACTTGAAAACTCAGGACCAGAATCCCGACATGCGGTCAAGACATAATTTATTACGTTTTCAAAGATGCTTTTTCATTAAAAAGAAAGATTTTGTTTGAAAACGTTACGCCTAAATTCTTTTTAAAAAAAAACGTTACGAAATAAGAAGCAAATCATAGTCCACAAGTTTTACGAGGTTCTATAAATTGGAACATTTTCTATCTTACACATATGTCTCAGACGCAAAGCTAGAAAAAAAACAAACACAACACACACATCAATCAAACACAACGATGAATAGTCTCTCGTTCTTTTTGCTTACCATTGCATTGGCCGTTGGGTCCAGTAACGCCCTCTGGGAAAAAAACAGTGTCCACTTCAAAAGTTCTCTTCGTCCGGGCAATACTCTCAGGATTCGTTGTATATCGAACGATGACGACTTGGGTGTTCATTTGTTGAGCCCTGGACAGACCTACGAATTTAGTTTTCATGATAGTATTCTGAAGACCCAATTCGACTGTACCTTAGACCAGGGTCCTAGTTTCGTGTTTCATGTAAGTATTACAGCTTACAAAAGTGGTGGTGGCATTATTCGTTATGGTAAGACCAATTTTTGGGATGCTAGAGAAGATGGCATGTACTTCACACACGGTAAAGAAGCTCCCAAGTTAGAGTATAAGTGGATACATGCATAAGTGGAATTTTTAACATCATTTTTGTTGTAACGTGTAAACCTATTGGAATAATAAATTTATTAGAGTTTGATCCATGCGTTTGTATGGCTATTTACCTTTTACATGTGTGTCAAAATTTGGTTTATATGATAAAATATTATAAATTTTATATGAAATTTGGGGTTATAAATTGTGTAGTTGTATAAGTTTATGTGCATTGTTTAGTCAAAAAAAAAGTTTATGTGCATTGTTCTCCAAAGTTTTACGATTATATGTTATATGGTCTTTGTCATAAGTTTTCAGAGAATATTAATTTATTCTTCTCTGAATAATTTTCTTTTCATCTCATTTCAAAGCATAATAAATTAAATATTGGTTAGAAAAGATATTCATTTAGTGTATAAGTCTCAGAATATTTGCGAAAAATTATTTTAGTTAGTGAAAATTGTAACATACAATAGATATTTGTAAAAAAATATTGTTATTGATATCTTTAAGAAAACAATCTCGATTTATTTTTGTAAAGAAAATAATCTCTATGATGACGGCTTTTGAAAATTTAAAATGAATGTGCGGTATGATTTTATAGACTGCGATTTAATATTATTAGATGTTGGATAGATTATGATCAAAACATTTTCGATAAAAAATCTAAAATTTAATGACATTTTATTTGAATCATATACGAAGAGAATGTTAATTTTTAAATGTACTATGTCTCCTCTCCTCTTTTATTAAAATGGATGATTTATATAGATGTGGCTTGTGAACAGAAAAAAACACATGTTGCTTAATTAGTTCGGCAACACTTGTATATATAGTGAGAAGAGACTATATACTAAAATGTTACATACAACAAATATTCCAACGTTTTCCACTAGATGAGAAAAAAAGAGAGATTACAAGTTAATTGCAAAGGCACTACTACATAGAAACAAAGAATCAACCGAAGCTAGAGAGACTTGATCAAGACCCAACATCAGTTCCAACACTGTTGAGACGGAAGTCATGTGACCGAGCCAGCTCAACAGCGTCCTGAACCCTAAGCCTGGTTCCTTGCTGACCAACCACAGTGGCTGCAATCGTAGCAGCCAGCTCTCCCATTCCTTTCAAGTCAGTGACACCTCTCAAGATACCGTATAAGATCCCTGAAGCGTATGCATCTCCAGCACCACACGTGTCAACCGGCACGCATGGGGATGGAGGGATGTATATGGCCTCTCCTTTGGCTCCAATGTATGACCCGTTGATTCCATCGGTCACTGAGACAAATGGGACAAAGTGGCTCAAGTACCTTGTCGCTGAAATTGGGCTTTCCTCGGCTGAAAAGTGACAAAACGCTCTTGCTTCATCGCTGTTTGCAAATATAATGTCTGCATAGTTTCCCACAATGTCCCTGAATCAACACAAAACAATCAGAAGATTAAGATCACAGCCTAGACAACAAACTCAATATCAAGACTCTAGCTCTGATGCTTCAGGTTAAGAGATTCGCATCCTAAAGCATCAAATCTTCTAACCAAGCTATAGAAGCAGAAGGGGCAAAAGAACTCACCAGAAATCATCATAATGCCTCTCAATGCAAGACACATCTGACGCAGTAACTGCAACAAGGGCTCCGTTTCTGTGTGCTTCCTCGCAGGCTTTAGTTATGGTCCTTATAGTATCAGGAAGCTCAAACAAGTAGCCTTCCACAACAAAGACATTTGTCTTGGATATCAAACTAGCCAAACAAGAATCATAATTAACCACAGAAGATGTTCCCTGAAAATTGTACATGAAAAAATGGGTTTGTTATTTACTGGTTTCAGTCAGAACTGACAAAACAAATGTGAATAATCTGTCCAGAGTTATCTCTATTGGAAAACTCTTAAACATATTTGGCCCTACCTGATAGGCAAGCATGGTACGCTGAGCATCAGGAGTGGTGAGAACAATCACTGTTCCTGTTGTTCCATCCATGATTGGAGCAGATAGAAAATTTACATTTGCTCGACGTAATTTAGTCCTATACAACATAAGATGAACTGAGTAAAATCAAACCAATCATGTAAAAAACATGAATTACAAATAAACTAAACCTCTAAATCAAAACACAATTACAAGCACAAACACAATCTAGTAACTATACTACATTCAATGATGAGAATAGAATCAATAGATCAACCACTTAACCTCCAATAACGAAGAGAAGAGCCAAAAAAAAAGACTAGAAAGAGAAAGGTGTGTACCTGTAAAAGCTACCGAGAGGGTCACCAGCAATACTGCCAGCCATAGCGACATTCAAAGGGCGGTCGGTGATGGATGGACAACCTAATCTCGCCAGAGCAACAAGAGTGTTGGACAATGACCCTCCAGCTGCCGCCTTATAGCTGCAACCATCCATTGCTTGCAAGACTCTACCCCTCTCCTCGTGATTGATCAGCTTCCTCGTTCCCTTCTCTAAGCCTAGTTTCTTCAGAAACCCATCATCCACAACTCCAGAGAAATCTACCTACACAACAATCAGGTAAGAAAGTAAGCATTTTTAGCATCAAGATCAACACTTTTCAACCGCAAGAACAACTGACCATGGCTTGGCCGAGACCCAACACATCCCATCTCTCAGGGGAAGAAGAAGAAGAAGCATGGCCTTGTGTACATTCCTCGTCATCTTCGTCTTGGCCACCGATCCTCTCGATTTGACATTCATCCATATCATCTAACTCTCCACCGTTTCTAGAAACCATGAGTAGACCAAGTTGCCTCTTTTCCGCCTTGGAATCAATCCTCAGGTTCCACGAGCTTCTGAAACCGCCGAAAATGGAGGTTGAGGCTCTGCTGCTTCCAAGGGTTCCTTTGGGATGGAGAGGGGAGAGAGAAGAGACATTGTTATCAGAGGAAAAGGAGGAGAGAGTGAACGAAGAAAGAGAGGCAAGGGCCATGTGAATATATGAAAAGGTTTTCTCTTTCGTAGTTTTGGGATGAAGAAGAAGAAGAAGGATAAGCTCACATCTCCATCCAAAAACTCCAGAGAGAGGAAGCTTATGGTTTCAGAGACGGCTCCTGAGAGGATAAAATATTAAAATGACTTCTTTTTTTGCGCTTCTTTTTTTTTATTTATATAAATAATAATAATCAAAACTACTAATCATCTTATTAAGGATTAGTGTCATCATTAGGATTAACTCTATTTTTATTATCTTTGTTTTGACTATTCAAACTAAATATTCAATATGAGCATGCTGTGACGACAATTCCTTATATTTATTTTTATCCCACTACTAAAACGATATTATGCCTATTTATATACCACAAAAAAAAAAACCTTTTTTGGCATCTCTGTTTTTAATCTCTTGTATTTCTGACAACAAAACTCCAAACTTGGCTTAACGGTGTTGCTAGGGTTTAAGGGGTTAAAAAGTTACAGGTCTTTAAAACCTTAAAACATTTGTTTGTAATCGCCACGTTGTTAACACTTAAACATTTTGCTAATCCTTCCAAAACTTAATTCTTTCTCATTATAGGAAAAGGAAAGAAAGCAGCAAAGTATCCTCGCTGCAAACTCTTCAACAACTATTTTCCTTTACATCAAAACAGAGACAAGACACTCGAAAACGAAAGCTGAAGCCAGAGAAGAACCTGAAAAATTTTCTCCCTAGAGTGAGACACTCCAAAGATGATCTTAGTGCATCGTTCAAGTTCTTTTAAAGAAGCTGATAATACCAAAGCCAAAAGAAGAGAACAACTAGCAAGAATGCACAATGCCCTAACTCTTAAAACCTACAATATGTTTGGGAAGTGCGAGTCCAATCTCTTCTGCAACTCTTTCACCTTCTCTGAAAGCTCATTCTTCTGCTCTTTATAGTTCCTAAGTAGGTACTCCTTCCCATCTATCACTTCTTTAAGCTCTTCCACTTCCTTTCTCAACATCTCTATTCTTTCCCCATCCCTTGATGATCCCTTTTCCGGAGATTCGTAATTGTTCTCGCTCTCCATAAACCCGTTACTCCAAGGTTCAACAGGAGATGTCTTGCCATTGCTACCCGCGCATCCCACGCTGTGATCAGCTATTGCTTTTCTCAGTCTCTGAACTTCTCTTTCTGATTCGAACAGATCTCTGTTCATCGAGTCTAGCTGTGCCTGGAGATGGTTAGAGTGTGCACTCTGTGCGTTGTACGAGTTTTGCAGCTCTAGAATCTGTTCCTGCATTTCCAGTATCATGTCGTCACGCCTCTTCAGCTGTTGCCTCAGTTTCTGTATTACTTCTCGTTTGCTGAAGATGTCTGAGCTGGTTTCAGACACGCAAGGAGAATCCGAGCAGGTCGAATGGTGATTGTATGGCTTCGGGGGAAGTTCCAGGCGATCAGGAGAAGATGTCCACATGACTCCGTTCTCTTTGCTGTATGATGGAGCAGGAAGCGTCACAAGAGGCAGTGAAGTGTCAGATGCGGATACCATTTGCTCGTTTGGCTTCTCTTTTCCGTCCACATGCTCAGTTCCTATAAAGAGAAAAGAATATCAACGTCTGATAAGATCTGGCTACTCCTCTTGAATACATGGATAGAGGAAGAGGATTCACATATTTTCCATTAAATGAAAGCAGAATGCAGTTGCGGATATAATAGTACAAAATCTTATAAATATGGTTTCTAGATGACGACAACTCTTGTAACTATTGATAGGATTCAGCAACTAGACACAGCCCCCGTCGTTGGATAAAATCTGCATCCGTAGTGCCAGCTTTCACTGATGCACATTAATCATAATATGCCACAGTACCAATAATTATTAAGGCTCAATCAGAACTTAAAAGATGAAAAATCTTGTAAACTGACTTAAGCACTCCGCTGCAACTTCAAATTGGAGCCCCTAGTTTCTAACCTAATATATGAGCATCAATATCTGTTCTCTAACCAAGCACTCAAAGACATCACTAGGCAAGATCATACAAGCTAGAACACTATATCAACATTTTCCCGACGAGATTTTACTCACACATCGTTTTCACTTCACATGTCGATGAAAGGAAATCCAGCAAGAGATGATGCAAAACCACGACATTAGCATATGTTTTTCAGTGGCTTACACAAATATGTATGAGAAAATGTATCTGTAAAAAAAAAAACAAATCAAAAGAAAGAAAGTAGCAAAGTAAGACCTGGAATGGAGTGGAAGCAACAATGATCATGATTATTATGCTGCGCACATGAAGATTTGTTGGAGTGCAAACAACAACCTAAAGATTTTTCCCTCTCAGATGTTCCATTGGCTAAACAAACAAACAAACATATTCATCAGGGGATGAAAAGCTAGAGCCAAAAATACAAAAACATGTAAAGCAAAGCAAAGCAAGTACCTTTTAATCCAACAGAGGCAGTACTGGACTGAGGGTTGAAATCAAGAGACTGCCTTAGTTTCCACCCAAAGCGGATGGACAAAGTGCTCAACAAGGCACCCCCTGCAATTAAAATCCAATTCGGCCCATAAGCTTTCTCAGCTCGCTGTCGCTGCTGCTGATGCTTCTTGGAAAAGCCGTTGCTTCGTGTACTCATTGTAAGTCAAAACGGTGTCTACCATCCAAACATAACCTGCTTAGATCGATTACTAGATGAATAAAGTCAACGTAAACAATTTATTAAAGCCACCAAATGCTTAATACTCAAAGGAAATGGATCAATGGGGATACGATAAAGAAAGTTAGGAGTAAGTCTCCGAAACGGCTAATATACGAGAAAAGAGAGATACTTGACTTGAACACGAAGCAAACTCCTACCATTAACTCTCTCTCTCTTTTTTGATGATAGATAGTGCCATTAATTGCTACCCCGAAAACATCGCAATCACGACTCAAAACAAAAGTTCGAGTGAGCTAAGGAGAGATGGGAATAATCGCAATACGAACCTCATAAGATAAATAATGGACATTGGTTAGGGCTCCATAATCTCCGACTGTAAATTTCTCCCCGGCTTTTTTTTAATCTTCGCTCTTCTCTCGTTGTTGCAGTTTCTACAATCTACAGAGTCACTTTCGGAGAAAATCGGGAAGAATCTGGGTTTTAGCGAGATGATATGGTTCGGTAAAACTTTTACAATTAACCTCCTCAGAAAAAGAAGCGAAGCGAACGTAGGAGGAGCAAGAGGTTGAAGAGACGGCGCCTCACACTACTTCGCTCGCTCCTTATTGATTTTATTATTAAAAATTAAAAAAAAAAAAACTAAAATTACCGCACGCGTACACCACGTCCCATGGATGACGCTCACGGTAGTTGAGTAATCCAGCTTCGTTTTATGTGTTAATTCCATTTTTAATCAAAAATTGCATTTTAACATATTCTGACTCATTTAATTTTTTATATCTATGGTGTTCGACTCGAAGAAAAAATATATATATATATATATATATATATATATCTACAGGTCCTCAGCTAATAAGTCCCTAAAGATTTCTTCATTAGGAAACCTAACCCAAATAAGTGCTAAATAAAACTCCACAACCAACATTCGTACAAGCCTTGATTGAAGACACCAAAGTTTGGTGACCAAAGTGTGCATATTCCCAATATGTGCACATATTCACTTAACCACCAAGATGGAAAAAAATAAGAAGTATCAAATCATATCTAGAGATCAAGACTAGTCAGAAGAGAGCTTTCCAGTCTTTTTGGACCACTATTCAATATTTCCTTTCTAAGAGTTAGTGAACATATGTATACAAACAGAAGCACATGATCTTGAACCTTAAATAAATTCACATACGTAAACATAGTTAGTCCCTTTCTGTCAACGCCTCATGAATTAATTAGGGCCCCTTCTCTTTTTCTTTCTAACAATAATATACATAGGGATAATTCATGGCTAAAGAAGTAAGAAAACTGTGCATATAAATCTATTAAAAAGATGCCAAAAAAAAAATCTATTAAAAACAACAAGAAAGTTGAAACGAAGCTATTGAAAACAACATTGTATTTACTGCTAATGAGCAATGTATACTCTACCAAAACAATGAAACATTTATCAAGGCCACAATACAATACTGTCAAAAACATATGTAGGGTAAAATACAGCTAACCATTTTACCCATCCCCACTCTTATAACTTGCAAACTTCTAAAAATATAAATAAATGGAGAAATGAAATGAACAATGAGGACAAAACTCTAGAGAAAGGAACATATAGCAAAACACCCTCTTCCACCAAATGCTAATCCGGATTTTTTTTTTTTTTTTTGTGGAACACTCTAATCCGGATATCTAAAACCAAAGATTTGAGGCTCAAATGAGCAAGAATCGATTTTTTCAAAAAAAAAAAAACAAACAAAATACCTGAAGACAGTTTTCAGCTTTTGAGAGATAGTATATATAAGAGAAAGATGATCAGCCAGTAGAAGCAAGCGCAGCAAGCGCGTTAGCTTGAGAAGGCGGTAGACCACTTATTAATGGATGCAACTGATCCCCATAAACCGATATCAGGTGGGAGAAAGTTCTGCCTACAATGGCTTTCACTTCAGCTCTCTCTACCGGCGACTCCACTACTTGTCCGAAGATTTTAACCAGGTCCGGAACATGTGAGACAATCTATATTTGCATCCCAAGCACAAGTATTAAAATCAAACGAAAATATTTCTATCAAAAGTTGAAAAGTTTGAGTGAAAAAAGAAACCTGTGGATTGGATGCCAAAACAAGCGAATATATACAGCTGTATACAGCCATGGACTCCTCTTGGTCTTCCTTTAGAGGTAAACATTTCAGCAACACTGGAAGCACCTGGATTATACAACTTATGGATTGAGTACAGTGTTTCATAAGGTTCATGAAGTAAAAAAAAAAAATAGATGAAACTGGCCTAGTCCAAGATCATACTTGATTTAATGGGACTAGTTGAGGATGAACAACAATCATCCTTGCGGTAGCTCCTGCTGCATTATCCCTAACTCCAAGGTCTGTCTCTGACTCCCCAAAAAGCGGGTAAATTCCACGTAGCACATCATTAAAATATCTGGTATTGAATCAAGGGAAGACAAATGTGGCATGTGCCCATAAACAGAAGATTAAGGATGGATAAGCCTAGAAATCAATGGACAAGTGTCTTTACGCCTTGAATCACTCTGAAGTATGTAACAAGAAAAGGATACTTAAGGGCAGTTTCACCCCCATTTTTGCATAGCTCTCCGACACAGAAAGCTGCATTCCTTCTATTGGTTGCATGACGTGACCCCAATTCTTTGAGCACCAATGGCATTATCCTCTGCAAAAAAAAAGTATTCACAATGG
Organism: Brassica nigra; assembly: GCA_016432835.1. Taxonomy (NCBI): domain Eukaryota; kingdom Viridiplantae; phylum Streptophyta; class Magnoliopsida; order Brassicales; family Brassicaceae; genus Brassica; species Brassica nigra. Next base: position 3,221,169 of record CM028247.1, on the reverse strand, counting down.
TTGGTTTTGATATAGCTCCAACACAAAGAAATGGATCATAGAGAACATCAGATATAATCATATAAGATGAGGAAAATCACATCAACGTAGGCAGCGATTGGAGCACCCATGTCTTGAGCAACTTCAGCAAGACTAGCAACTACCATTGTCCTGTCCTGTGGGGGCCGTGAAGCTTTCTACAGAAAACAAGAACTGAAAGTAAGTGCCTCAATTACAATGAAACAAAAAGTATGGTAATTAATGCTGTTATTATTAATACTCACCGCAAATTTCATCAACGGTTCAAAGAAATTAGCAAAGACGGGCTCAAAATGAGATCCCATACACTTTGCAAAGGCCGGGAGGAGGTCGGAAACTGCATCCATGAGAACCTCATCATGTCCAGCATCATCATTATCGTCATCACTCTCATCTTCTACTTGCTGGCAAGCTGCTTTCTCCCTCAGCAGTAGCAATGTCGCATCAACAAGGGGTGGTATATCTACGAAACAATGTCTTCAGCACAGTATATAAGAGTAGAAAGATAATTGAATATCATGAAATCACTTTTTTTTGTAAAATTGACTTCAACAAGAATAGACACCCACAATTTTGAATGGCTACGTAACCATAATCCTTCATGATATCTGCAATGCTCAAGCAAGCCTGAGCAACAACCTCCTTGTCGTCATCCTCAGCCATGGTTTTGATATAAATATTCATAACCTTATCTGCGGTGGACCAAAACTGTTTCAATATCTTCTAGTAATTCTTGTTGTTAATGAGAAGAGATCAAATTTGTCGGGTAGTGTGGATTACCAAGAATTTCATTTGCCTTCCCACTTCCATCCTGCATAAGAACTAAACACTCAGAAAAAAAAAAGAAACTGGAACGGAGGGGAGAAGAGGAGAGAAAGATGAAGAGATTCAAGATCAAATCCATTACATTATGAGTCTGGAAGATGGCATGTGCTGCGGCCAATATATCTGCAATTCCAACGGATTATAAAAGAGAAGTTTAGATACTCAAAAGTAGAATGCGTCTCTGATACTACCATTATGGTAAAATCTAATCCATAGATTTCATTAGCTTTTAAATATTAACAGATGCGATGAACTGCATATTTCTAACAAATCTAAGTGAGCATTATATTCCATATTATATTACAAAAGTAAAGGGCCAAGACAAATGACCACATATTGGCGGCAAAAAAGAAAAATTGTACATCTACCACATGCCCAACTGTTAAGCAATTGTTAATTCTAAGCCATGTTGCTGATTGCACCATATGTGGGAAAGAAGCAATACGTTAAGTAAACAACATTTTCTAGCTATGTCTATTCAAATTAATCTGTCCTCTCCAACGGAAGAGGTTCAAAGGGTTATGGATGAGGTCGTCCGTGTCTGACATAGTTCCGACCAAGTAATAACAATGACAATTAATTGAACAAGAAATTAGATAATAAACAGAAAACTCACGTTTCAAACCAGTGATTGCTTGAAGCCGAACATCTTCATGAAAATATCCAGAATGTTTGTCCATGATCTTCAATGATTCCTCAAGGTATCTTATAAGTTAATTAAGTAGCCATGAAAAAAAAGGATTCTCATATAAAGTTCAAAGAAGAAAAAAAAACGTAAAGGGAAAGATGAAGGATACGGTGCAAAAGAAGTTTTAGTGTGGAGTGCAAACAGGCCAAGAGCTTGAGTTGCAGCTGCCTTTTCATCCAAAACTCCAGTTCTTACGCTTATGTTCCGAATCCTAGGCTCATCATGAGCTTCATCATCAGAGGATACCCCACCAAAATCGTTAACATTTTCATCGTCTGACTCATCAATGTTGACAGCAGATCCATCATCAAGATTGCACGAGGCAAATACTAACGGCATAACGCGAGGTAAATACTGCAGAAAAAAATGTTTTTTTTGTTTACTTTAACATAATCAATGGAGTCAATGCTGTTATAAGTCTATTTAAACGAAATGTATGCACACCTGAGCAAAAGTGACATCCAATATTTCAGCTATGTTGCTGAAGAATCCATGAGTATATTCTCGCAACTCACTGAACTCCAATCCAAATCCCTGAAATTTTGTGACTGTGAGCTCTTTCTTCCACATAATGACATATTTAGTTCAAGGATACAGAACAATAAAGCAATTACTGATATTGCGGCATCAATGAAAGGTGGCAAAATGGCCTCCATCCCTTCTCTCCCAACAGACATTGCGACAATCCCTACAAGCTCCGTAGACCTTGCACGGGCACGAAGATCTTCATCATTAGTGAGCACCATGAAGAACTTCATCGACTCTAAAACCCTCCCAGCATATGGATTGAATGCTTGCTCTGCAGCAGCAGCAACCGACCCAATTGCTGACTGCAAGCAAGTAGCACAAAGCTTAAATCAATATTCCGGAAACAAGTTCTACAGAAACTGTGGCAAAGATTGTCTGCGTACCATGCAAGTCTCTTGCAGATTACGCGGACTATTTTGGAGAGCTGCCATGAGCTTCCCCATTAAAGGATCAAGGTAAGCAACAATTTCCTCTCCCATGTTCTCACAGAATGCAGCTAAAGCATAGTATGACTTCTCCTGTGGACAGTAATGAGAAATGTTACTAATAAACAAACGTTTCATGTTATCATGCTTTAAACTTTACCTTCACTTCCTCAGATGTATCTTCAATCGCATTCAAAACACATGGAAGAAAACTCTGATAATGTGACAGAATCTCAGGCTGAAGATACTCGGCAAATTGGCCTAGGGAAAATGATGCAGCCCCACGAACCATTTTCTCAGGGTCTCTCAAAGCTACTAAGACAATATTCAGAATAGTGTCCAGCTTCTCTTTGATGAGATCATAGCAACCCTCTGATATAACACCTAGAGCAGTTACAGATGCTTCCCGAAACTTCAGTTCCGTACTCTGACAATACATGGAAGAAAACTCGAATACAGTGGGGCATACATGTTTTGGCAGGTTCATAGCTAGAGTGTCAATAACTTCCGCAGCTGCACGATCAGTAGCGAGATCATCATCGTCCTCTTGATCGGATGACTCAGCGAGTAAGGGGCACATAACTTGCAAAATTGGTACGACTAGCTTATGTTTTTTAAGGGAAGTGTGTTTGTACTTCGCCAACCATGAAACTATTTGGATTGCCTAATCAATGAATGGAGTAAGGCATAAGTAACCATAAATCATAATCCGAACATCTTTCAAGTAAAAGAGAATAAGTCTCCTCCTAACCTGGTGGCGTGTGCTACTTTCCAGAGTTTGATTACATGAAACTTCAAGAGAGAACTGCACGATTGATTTGATAGAATCACCAAGAAGAGGAGCAGGAGATTCAATCAGCTCATCAAAAATCTCAAACGCAAGTATCGCAACATCCTCCTCGCCAGATGCAATACATTTTCTTGCTACGTTTAATATGCTGGGAATGAAATCTCGGAACTTGACCTGATAGAAATGAACATAAGCACACCGCTACAACATAAACCAAATAAAAACGAGGAGAAAGTCGCTAGATATACCACATCATCCCCGTCGCTTGTGAACTCAAGAAAAGAGCCCACTGCCCTGATATATTACAGAGGTGTGTAAAGAACAGAGATACTGTAAAAAAGAGAAGAGCAGCGTGAGGAAGTAAAAATTACTTGAGAGCAGCAACTCTGACACGGCTGCTGCTTTCGTCTTGCATACACTTGAGAAGAAGAGCTTGCAAGTCAGCAAAGTAAGGCCTAAACGTGTTCCCAATCGTTTCAGTCAAAGAGCTGAACAGGATCAATGCTACCTACAAACAACAAAAACAAGATTAAGCTAAGTAATAAACTACATGGGGACAAAGAGTTTCTCACTTCACGGTGGTCTTCTTGAGCACTCTGACTACATTGGAAGAGAAAGGTTAACAAGTCAGGCCACTCTCCAGCTGGAACAGCGTACTTTGCTACCACACTCACTACATTGGCACTCGCACGCCTCACTGGTGGACTGTAATAAATAAACAAATTCAATTTAAAAATCGAAACTTTAATTTAAAAATCGAAACTTTTTCAAAAACAAAGAGAGATGGGGAAGTAAAGAGAAACCTGTTCTCTATGGTGATACTTTCGATTAAAGATTGTTTAACTTCCTGTTTCGTCTGCGGAGAAAGCTTGGCCCAATGTCCGGTGATTCGTTTACGGAGGAGGACGGCGGCGAGCTGGCGGACGTTGGGTGTTTTAGCGGTGCGGAGGTGTTGGACTAAGGCGGGGACAACCTGAGGATCCTTGGCGAGGCGTTTGATCTGATCCTCGGCTTGGCGACGAGCGTCGTTGTCAGGCATGAGGAATTGGATCAGGAGAAGCTCGAGAGATTGAGCCATGGTTGAATTGATTGATCTCCTGTGAAGCAGACAGAGGCTGCTGCTGCTGGAGTTGTCGGAGCAGCAAGAGTGAGCTAATAGGGTTTTTCTTTTCTTTTTTTATTTAAGGGTTTTTGCTTTTCTTCGTTTTTTTTTTACTTTTACTTGGTTTTTACCAGATGAATATTCATATTTATTAGGCGGTATTGGTCGGTATCGTATTTATTTATTTATTGGTAGCGAACTTTACATTATACTTGACTAAAATTTCTTACAAAATGGATGTATAAATTTAGTAAAGTATACGTTTATTTTGTAACTTTTATCGATACAAAATTGATCTGTTATATCTATTTTATTAATTCAGAAGTACACTTTAAAAATATCCCTTAGTTTTTCAACTTATTTACAATGGCATGCCACTAAGACTATTAATTAAATTTCCTATTTTAATGCTTGTCTTTTTCAGTTCCATTAATGTGTTGTCTTAAAATAAAATTTAACTTCCCTTCTCTAATTAAATCAATTTCAATTTTATATTTATTATTAAAATAATTTCCTAATATTTCCTAAAATAATTTTAGCATTAATATGACGATGTAATAATTTCCTAAAATAACTATTTGTTATATAATTCACTTTTATTAATTCTTTACAAAAATCAACATTTTAATATATTATATATCCATAAAATCTGAATAAATGAATTGATGTTACAAAATCTATACTTTATTTATCTATTTCATATATCTTACTAACTCATAGTTATTTATTTGACATATTTGAAATTATCGAAATTGAATAATATATTTCATATTATTTATTTCGACATATTTGAAATTATCGAAATTGAATAATATATTTCATATATAATGTATCATTATCTATCTTTTTTTTTATTTTCCGTATTCTTTATATAATACTAAATATTCGTGACACATTTGATTGTTAATAAAAATGCAAAAGAAACTCAATGTAATAAAACTAACTATTATAAATGCATCATTGGTATAAGCAAAAAAAAATAAAAAATAAATAAATACCCGCCCGGTTGGGCGGGTCAAGATCTAGTTTTTACATTTAAAACTGGTCGACTTCACTGGTTTTAAATTTCTTAAAATTTAGTTTGTTAAAACTTTACAATAGCTTATTTTATTATGACGAATGCAGTGCTCATGAGTATAACTATATGAACTTTCGTGGCATTCATACTAACAGCAAGTAACGACTGTGACGTAACCGGTAGATAGAAGATCTTGGTCCAATGGTCTTGTATCAAATGTAAAAACATATCTATAGCGTTTATGTGAACATTTTTAAGTTTCATGCATACGTATAAGAAATCATTGTTATATTATCCAAAAATATGTTTTACAGATTACAAAGCTCAAGATTCAACAAGGTATAATGTCTCCTGTAACACAAAAACGCTGAAAACCAGGAACTACTAAATGAACTAAAATGTAAGAGTTGCTTTCTTAGCCCACAGTGCAAAATCTCACTTTAAGCAATAGAGAAAAGACTAGAGATTATCATGAGACCTATATGATTTTTGTATTGTTTTCTATAGCCGAAGGATATATTACATCTCGATGTCTTCGAGGTCTGGTAATGGGAACCTGAGAAGAGCTGCAATCCCAGTGAGTTGTGCCAGCTCTGCAAGTTCATCAACACTGTATAAGAGTCTGGCATAATAAAGAAGAAGGGATAAAGAAGAGCAAACACTCACGTTCCCCCGAAACATGCATGGACGAAAATATAAAAGCCTCTCCTCCTGAATCTTTCACCGACTCCACCAAATCCACATACTTCTTCCTTGTCTTCACGTCCGAGTTCCTGGACAGAAGTTCGTAATGTCAATCACATTTGCCTCTTAAAAACACACAAAAGTCGAATCACAATCGGTATTCCTTTCCATTACTGAACCTGAAAAGCTCATCCGTGATGAGAAGTGTTTGGACTGCCATTCGTTCATGGGCAACTTCTACGTGTTTTGGTCCATAGCATGCTCTAGCTGGATCCTGGATTAAATAAACCAAACGAATCTCAAGACGCATTGAAAAATATTCTTAAAACGGATGAGAATCTCTTTCTCTTCATTGCAAAAGAACCTCACATTTTCAAGCATGGTATGGAAATCCTTGAGAGCTTTGACCTGCAAGAGGCAAAATTCACATCAAGCAAGTGGATGATAACAGTACATTTCAAGGAGAATTTAAATAAGCAACCAGAAAGAAAAATAATCCAAAACGACAATATAACATTCTTATACGCTAAACCAATTTTGAGTGAGCAATTCAATAAACATTGAAAAGAAAACTATGTGATATATCAAGCTAAATTGATATTTCAAATCACCTCTTTTGCTGCTTTAGTATCTTTGATCATGTTCATCACGTTGGGAGCAGTTAAAACCTCTCCCAGGCTATGTCTGGTGCACGAAAACATTATGTTAGAAATAGAAGAAAATTTGCAGGCTTTATAGAAGTGAACAAGCAAAACAATACAAAAAGCTAGACGTGATTTTTGTAACTTTAGGAGATAACCATTTTAACAGGTTTGCATAAACTATTTCACAGAAACACTACCTATATCCAGAGTTTGTGTGCACCAGAATTATACGTGACTTGTTCTCAATTATAGGTCTCAGCTGTCTTCTTTCAGCTTCCAATAACAAGTGACGATGAAACTGGTCCTGAAGAAAATAGACAATCAAAAAGCTTATCATGTGCGCACATACATGTATAAGCTTGTCCAGCTGCATTTTGAACAATGATTACCCTCTCTGTAAGTTTAGAAACCGCCTCGAGAGAAAAAAAAATTACCTTTGTGAAGCCGGAACTGGCGATCACTGCACAACGAATGACACTGAAGTCAACATGTTTCACAAAGGCCTGTGATATTCCAATAGACTTTTAGAATATGTATAACTCAGATACGCTTTTTGTGGTGTTATAATAAAACAGCGATATAAAACATATAATTTGAGAACTAAAACAAACCTGCAGAACATTCTCAAAGAATTTCTTCAAAGCCTACATATAAACAAAAAAAAAAAAAAAATTGAAGGGGTAATATCAGAGAAATTGCATCAACCATAGGTTTGGGCATGTATTTAATGAAACTGTGCAGGAACATACAGACTCGTAACCAGCAATTGCAGGACCATGCTTCCTAGGTATTGATGTTTCTATCCGTGCGCGGCTACTTGTCACACTGACAATAATTAAACAATAAAGTAAACAAGATCAGAACGAATGATTTTATTTTGACACCTTGCATACTTCTTTTTTTAATAATAAAATTTTCATACTTCTTCAACTAGCCAGGTGACAAAAGTAGAGATACATCAAAACACAAACTAGAGTAATTGGTACCTTCTACCGACAAGGAAGATTTGTCCAAGTCCTTCTTGCATTAGCACTACAGCTAGATCAGCACTAGCGGCGGGATCTATGCAAGGAAAAAAAAATAGTGATTTGCAAGCCTATGAGCATCTATAGCTGGAGACAGAAGCAGAGTTCTGAAAAGTTGAAAGTTTCTACACCAATGAATTGGATTCAATATCTACACTAGACCACATGGAGACAGATCTCGAGGATCATGTGCCAACAATCAGCATAGACACCTTTGTAGTTTTGTGACAATTTCAAAGGTGCTTTTCTCAGAAAATTAGAAGGTCGAATCAACGAAGGAGCAGCATACCTGATGCCTGCTTGAGTGTATCAAGAGCCAATGAGTCCCAAATTCCCTGAAAAACTCATTCATGTAGACACTTCGATTACAAATGAAGTTTAGAAAAGGGGTGAATTCAAATCAACCACCAACGAAGTAAGCAGGCTGCTACAGAAACATAGCTTCTAGTTCCAAAACTGGTTAAATGGGATCGTGTAGTTTAATAACCACAGTTAAAGGCAATTTAACACTTCTAGGCATTCTAAAAAAAAAGGTAAAAAGATTGTGGAAAAATTTAATCCATGTCTAAAACAAGATGTAGTGTAGTTGCAAATGGACTACAGGATCTAGATTGCAGGACGCATTATATCACACTTACAAGGTAGAAATAGAACAAAACTTCTGAACTATAAAAATAGTAAAAAGAGGGCATCTACCTTTCTCAATACAAAAGGTCGTTTCAGCTCAATCTCCAAAGTATGGAATGCACCAATCTGCGATACAACACAAGCTTCAGCACAGAAAACTCTATGTGGTAAGAATCAGTCTCGCAATCTACCTTTACGTGATCATTCTCCAGGATATTCTTCCCACGTATGCGCAGAACAGCCGCGTCTTTGTCATAGTCCACCTCCTAATTCAATAAATAAAGAAAATTGAAGACAACCAGACCATAAAATTTAGATAAATACACTTTCCAAGGTTTAAGGTTACTAGGACGAAAGGGACAGAGACAACAAAAAGGAGGTAACATATGTGAGCAACATCGAGTGTACTACCCAAATGAACGTAAAGAAATATTGTTATATTTATTGTCATTGTGAATTTAAGCATGATAGTTTAAGAGAATATGTTTCTATAGTAGAAAGGTATTAAACCAACAATCCCAATAAAACAATACCTCAACTTGTACTTCGAGCTTCAGTCTAACACGTTCAGAATCTCTTCCCCCACCAGGTACCTCTCTCTGAACCTTTCTGATATCAGTAAAAAAAAAAATGATACCATAAACGCCTTTTAAGAAAATATTCATATCTCAATCAAACCATATTAAGAACAGAAGTGGAAACATAACTTCCTTGCTTGCTATTAACTTCTAAACAAAAAAAAAAAACACGAACTGCTAACTCCTTGCATGATAAACTATATCGGTTAACCAAACACTAAGAAGATTTTCATGAAATTCTCAACAAACCAATGAATTTTACAAGAGAAAAAAAGAAAGAAAAGGTAGTGAAGAGAGAGTGTACCTAAAAGTGACAGCCATAACACTATCACCAGTGGCAATCAAGTTATAAGCATACCAGAGATCATCAGAGTCCTGAGCCACCATCTACCCTCAACAAACAAACAAATATACATTCAGCAATTGCATTCAAAGCCGAGGGCTTCAAACATGAGCAGAAGGAATCAATCAAACCTTAACGCTTCCAGGTCCATTACGAACGAAATCCCTGCGAACAATCTTCATCGTGTCTGGCTTCTGAAGGATACACACACAGAGATGAATATAAGTCTCGAAATTTCAAGAAGATAAGCAAACACCTATGAACCGGAATTGGTGAAATCGACGCAGCAACACGACGGTGGTGAAGTAAGAGAGACACAAACCTGTTGCAACGGTTGCGGCGAGGCTGCTATTCAGCGAGGGGATTCGTAGAGATTTCGGAGGCGGAAAAGGCGAGAGCTTCGGAGATTCAATCGAAAGACGCAGAGATTCGATTTCGACAAAAGTCTCTCGCTTCGCAGCTTCTCTCGAAAAGGTCAAACAGCTCTTAATGCTACTAATGCTATGTTTTACCAATTTAATACGCAAAGTGTATTAATAAATTGTCAATTCAAATATTGTGTAGTCGGTAGATAGAAAAGCTTTTTTGGCGTCAAACTATTTTCACTAGATAGCCCATTGGGCATTACAAAGGAGATTTCCGAATGGCATGTTAAAAGCCCATTTGAGTTTGAGGCCCAATTATTATCCAAACTGAATCAGATAAGATTTCATTAAACTATACGTGTACACGTGGTAATTTAATGTTACAAATACAATGGACGAAAAAAAAAAGATAATAGTCTGCTGCTGTTGTAGTTTAAAAGTCAGTTAACAACAGAAAGAAAAAAAAGAAATAAAACCAAAAGTGACACAAAAGTCAGTTGATAAATACATTTGAAATAAAAATTCAACGACGAAAAACTATATCAAATCTAAACTAGTCTGCTGATAAAATAGAAGTATGTTAATTGGTAATTGCTGATGATGTTGGACGGCGTCGTGATGATACGTTTCTGTCGGCATTTAAGTAATTTCTCCGATTAAATATGATGGTCCACTTCACTGCCAATTTAACTGAATAGATTTCTGAAAGTTTTATTACGGTTTGTATGACATCATTTGGTACTAGTTGCACAAAAAAAAGTGAGGCTTATATTTCTATAAGATTTTTTTATATGAAATTCGTATTATTGGATCTTACGCCATTTCTTCCTGTGATGTTGACATGTTGAATTGAACTATTCATTACAACTTGTTATTCTTAACTGATGCAACTTTGAATGAAGCTAATGCACGACCAGATGAGTGGTCGACTGAGAAAAACTTGTTATTATCAAGGGCATCGAGTCACTATCCTTGCTTTTTAATTTTATTTACTTCTCTCATGTGTCGAGACTTCTGATTTTGTGGCGAAAAATGCTCTGTTTTTTTTACCTTCTCCTCTTCTGTATTAAACCCTTTTTCGGTTAGTATATGAGTTTGTTGTTAAAAAAAATGAATCCTATCGACCCATTTCGCATCCATCCCACCATATCTCCGTAGATAAGCAGTTGTGTTTATAAAGTTTTATTTTTGTCAACTAAATCAATAGCTAATAAAAAAAATATTAACTAATTCAGATAACTAAATCGAGGTACTGAACTAAATATACATCTCAAAAGGAAAATACCGAGGACAACGTAAACTATATACATGCTTGTAGGTGCGTGTCATCGAGGACTAGGTCGAGATTCAGGTAATTAACAATGATTTATTCAGATACAACTTATAGTCAACTGCAACTCTTACCGAATTAAAATTAGCCTAACTTATACGATTTCAATATCATTTATATAAGTATTAGTTTTTATGTGACTATAATACAGCAGCCAAGTTGTGAACGCGTCAAGCTTGATTTGTACATTTGTACTTTTATAATTGTATAAACCATACTCTTTTATTAGCATAAATTTAATATATCTCATATTCTCCTCTTCGGAGAATCAGAACAAAATATCTGATATTGCCATAAAGAACTAGATTAAAATCTTGTAAGCTCATATGTCAAATGATCTTTCTCTTTTTTTAATAAATTTTATTGGCTATATAGTCGACCCATAAAAACGTATTTAATGCTTCTGAGCAGATGAGTCTGAAGGCGTACCACTTTGTCTAATCCAAATTTAAATACCTTCTAACTAATAGGGTAGTCCAGTTACCTGATAAGGTTCTACTATATTAACTACCTATTGCCAAAACTCAAATCCAACCCAAACAACAATGCTCTAGTTTCCATCAGAAATCAAATTCAAAACCAACGGATTTCATATGTCAAATGGTATGGGATTAGAGTAAATCCTATACTTGTAGAAATTAAAATACATCTCCTTGTTATTGATTTTATTCAAGTGAAATAAAACATACAACCAAACAAATTCATCATAGTTGTAGTGTTGTACAAGCAAAAAATAGTTCATGAATTCGTCAGAAATGGTTTGTGTTTTACAATATAAAAGTAATAATATCAAGAACTAAACATATTCAGACAAAAGAGGTCTAGAAGACGAAGACAACAACAACAACAAGTGCAGTATTCGTGAAAACGATGTGTTTACTGAGTTATTATATTAGTAAATTAAAAAACAAAACTCATATTATTATAATCGGTGATTAGAGAAGACAGCTAAATGTGTAGTTGAGCGCGTACGAAGAAGAGTACATGTCACAAACAAACAGTGAAGAAGAGAAACTCTTTCATCTATATAAAGACATAAAGAGGTCTTTCTTCCTCACAAGTCACACCACCAAACTTCCATTATAGCTCTCTCTCTATCTCTCTTTTTCTAGATCCTTCTTCTTCTTCTTCTGCAAATCCATCACCATGATCTCTGTCGTAATCCTCGCTGAGCTACTTGTGGAGTACACATCAGCTCTCGCTAAACTCACAGCCGGGATGCTTCCTAGACGGCAAGGCGAGGACAGCAACGTCGTACGAGTTGGCGGATTCATCTTGCCTTGTCCTTCTCCTTCGAGCACTAACCGGTCGTCGCCGTTTCCTGACTATTCTTCTCATCTCGTAGACTTCTGATCTGCTTGAAGACTTTTTAGAGACTTTTGTTTCGGAGCTTCTCTTCCTCCTTCTTGATCTAATCGAAGAGTGACGGCTGAGATTTTTTCCACTGAGTGTCTCTCTGCCTCTCTTTCTCTAGATTATGATGAATCTCTTAGAGCTTTTGTAAAAATTGTATTGAAATATAATAGAAAATTATATTTTAACTTTTGATGAATCTTTCCTGTGTTTTTTGTTTATGATGCTGTTCGTTATTGGCCTCGCGATTAGATTATACGTAATGACTTACGATGATGATCTTCAGTAAAATATTTTTGGTTACAGTTTTAGACCATCTATAATGTATTTTGCTATTTTTACCTCTAAAATAGAAAATTCTATAATAAAGGTGAGATATGTTTCAATGTATTTTTCTAAAATAGTAATCTCTAAATATAAAGTAACAAAATAGAGGAATGCTATTTATTTTTCCCTAAATAGATTAAAAAATAGAAATCTCTAGAAGAAGAGTTGGATCAATTTCACCTCTAAATGTTATTATAGAAGTGAAAATAACAATGATTTTTAGATGTTTTTATTAACATTTATGATGATGAACAAGTACAAATTCATCTTGTATGACGTCAAAGAGAGGAAAAATAAACATAGAGATAAGAATATCTTCATATATTTGAAATAAGCCTCCTTTAGCTGATTAAGTTAGTTAAACTATTGATCTTCCAACTCTGAATGTTCAACTGTTTTGGTCTATGAATACTATATACATTGGAACTTTAGTTCTAAGTCAGTTTTGGACCGTGAAGACTTTCGGACGATTGAAAAGGATGTTAATTTTAACTTAAGCATTGGAAGGTAGAGGTAGGCAAACGGAATTTTGTAACAACGGGGATAGAAACAAGAACTTTGGTAGTAAGCAAATGTTGTTCCATTTTATTTTGGGTTTGAAAGGGAAAGTGGAATTGAAAATTTTCTAGAAATGTTCCGATTTTTCTAAAAGAAAAACCATTAATAAGTTTTACAAAACATTAAGCAACAAATAACCTACCAGACTACTAGTATTACATACAGTATAATTTAATAATAACATTTGCAAATCAAGATAAAATAAATAATTATGCATATATTATTACTTAATTGTTACACGCGCTACTCGTAAACTTTCAATAATCAAAATTTGGTTTGACGAGAGAAACAGCATTACATATACTATATACTATACAAAGGAAAACAAACCATACGATTTTTTTTTTAAATGATTTTTTGTCCCATCACGTTTCCGAACAGGAATGAGCAATATCATCATCATTATATGTGATGAAAAAAGTTCTATTCTATTTTAAATATCTAGAAGAGAAAGGTAAAATAACAAAATGTAACTGAAGAGTCAATTTGATAAAAGGCATTCACCTGAAAATCGAGTTATGAAGATGTGAAGACGTGTTACCGTTCTGTTTATTTATCTATCGAGGTGTAAGTGAACTTTTAACCCCCCAAAAAATTGTGCATCTGCTGGTGAATTAAAAAAGGTGATGTCACTGCTGAGCTATATTAGTAAATAAAACACATGTGATTATCGGTAATTGACTAGAGGAACAGCTAATTCTAATGTGTACGCGGTTCATTTTTATATTTTATCTGTTTTAAAGAGAAATATATTAAAATATGAAACACGAGTCCGAGTAACGACGACCAAAGTGGAGAAGCTCTGGCTTCTTTCCTCTCCCTCCTTGTCTATATAAACAAATAAAGAGAGTTCTTTCATACTCTCAAGTCAGTTAACACTTTGCAGCTCTCGAAATACAATACAAGAAACTTCAAGATCATTCTTCTCCGGCCAATATTCAAGTCTCATCGATCATGATCCCCGTGGTAATCATTTCTGAGCTACTGGTCGAGTACACGGCGTCTCTCGCTAAACTCATAGCTGTGATTCTTCCGAGGCGGCAAGGTGACGGCAACTTCGTAAGGATTGGCAATTTCTCCGTATATTGTCCTCCTAGATCGTCGCCGGTTCCAGATTACTCTTCGCATCTAGTCAACTTCTGATCAGCGACTTCTTTCAAAAAAAAAAAAACCTCTGATCAGCGACGTCGATGTTTTTTCCCCTTCTATTTTTTTATCGAGTAGATGAGCGACAGCTGAGGATTTTTTTTTTTCACCCTTTTGGATACTGAGCAGGGTAGAGATTTGTAAACATTTATTGTATTGAATTATATAATAGAAATTATGATTATGACAGCATTTTCTTAGTACATGATAACTGATTATCTGTTCTGTTGGGTCCAATTAGCAACTGTCCCGGCCAGTGATGATTTCCACGTGTTGGTCTGCTTGTTGGAATTCTATAAATAATGAAAATGTGATTTTACAAACAAATGGTTTAAACATAAAAGTGGGTTAGTGGAACGAATTCATAGTAGTTAAAATTAAGATCAAGTTTTCATATATATTTTTTTCACTAACGTTTTGACTGGTACGTAATAATACGTAATTTGTCAGATAATTAGTACAAAATATCCTCGAATATTACTAAATCAAGTTTTTGCTCAAAAGAGCATACAAAAATCCCCAAAATAACATTTATTGGAAAGTAAAAACAAATATATTTATATATTTGTGTTTAGAATTTAGTAGAGTTTAGTATTTAGAATATGATTAGGGATAGAGTTTAGATATTTGGTGTTTTTATTGATTAATTAATGCTATTTGAGGGGTTTTTTAATATTTTTGTGACAAAAACTAAAGAAATGATATTTCTGAGATTCATTTACCCTAGTAAATATACGGTTTGTTTGAAAACCAGTGACCAATTAAAAGAAGAAGAATAAAGCCAAAAAGTAAAACAAAGTCGGTAGATAGATACATACAAAATAAAAAATCAAACAATGAAAACTATATCAGATCTAAACTTGTTGTCTATTGATAAAATAGAAGTATGGTAATTGTTGGTGATCGACGGCATATTGTGATACGTTTATGTCGGCATTAAATTCGGTTCTCATATTAAAAAGCTAACGTGTTCCACTTCACTGGCAATAAACAACTGGATAGACTTCTGAAGATTTATTAGGATATGACATCAATTAGTTAGTTGCACAAAAAAGAAAGACATAAATTCGGATTAGATCATAGCCATATCTTTCTGTGATGCTGACATATTGAACCTAACTCAGCTTCTTCGTTTTTCATTGCAACTTGTAATTCTTAGCTGATTCACAACCTCGAATGAAGATAATGCATGGCCAGACGAGATGAGTACGCGACGGATTGATATAACCTTATCTATTTTCATTAATTTGAATGCTATCCAACCCGTTTTGCATCCATCTCATGCAATATATCTCATACATAAACAGTTACGTTTATGCTGGCAAAAAAAACAGTCACTTATATAAAGTTTATAGATATCATACTAAAGTAAAAACAAAAACTTATGAATTTTAACCCAGAAAGTGCACTATATGCCTATAGGTGCGATTCATCAAAGACTAGGTCAAGGCTCAGGTAATTAACAATGATTTAATTCATATACAACTTACAGTCAACTACAACTCTCAAATTTTAAATTGCCCAACTTATATGAATGAATCAATATTATTTTATGTAACTATATTGCAGCAGCCAAGTTGTGAACGCGTGAAGCTTGATATGTCATTTATAATTGTTTAGACGATACTCTTCTGTCATCGACTCATCTATATAATTTTATTATATCTTCTCCTCGGAGAATCAGAACAAAATATCTGATATTGCCATTTGGAATTAGCTAAAAATATACGTCTGTAAGCTCCAATCATACGTGATTAGAGTTCCCCATATATAGTACTGATCTAACTCCTTGTTATTGATTTTTAGGAGCAATAATACATCCGACCAAACAAAACATCATAGTTCTAGTCTTGTAGAAGCAAAAAAAATAGTCCATGAAGTTGCCAGATTTGACGTGTAAAATAATACTAGTAATAATTTCGAGAACTAGATATATTTGGACAAAAAGAAGGTCTAGCATTTACAAAGATTTATGCATGTTTGCCATATCCCGTTTCCAAACAAGAACGAATAAATATCAATATATATATATATATATATATATATGATTAGTAAAGTTTGTTTTAAATAGTATAGCACTGTAGATGCATGGATCCAGACGATACAAGCACATTTATTTTTACTAAAAACGTAAATGAAGATAACCAGCTCCATCTGATAGACTTTCACAAGAACATCCAGCTATAAAGATGTGAATACGTTTTAGTCAAAAAAAAAGAAGATGTGAATACGTTTTAGAGTTCTGTTTTTTTTTTTTTCTTTTAGAGTTCTGTTTATTTATCCCTAGAAGTGTAATAAGTGTTTTAATCCCGAAAAAGGTTTGTATCGGCTGAATAATTTTCATTTCAAAAGTGATGCAAGTGCTGAGCTATATTAGTAAGCAAAACGCCATTTGTAATGTTCAAAAAAAAAAGATAATAGGTAATTATTGATGATAGGAATGCTAATGTGTACGCGCTTCTTTTTTATATTTTGACTGTCCTAAAGTGAAATATATTAATATATGAAACACGAGTCCGAGTAACGACGACCAAAGTGGAGACACTCTGGCTTCATTCCACCCTCCGTCTCTATATAAACAAATATAGATTCATCTCTTTCTCACAAGTCATATAAGAACCGCAGCTCTCGAAGTAGAACTCAAGAAACTTTTAGATCATTCTTCTGAAGCGAATATTCAAGTCTCATCGATCGATCATGATATCCGTCGTAATCATTGTTGAGCTACTAGTGGAGTACACAACGTCTCTCGCTAAACTGACCGCTGGGATTCTTCCGAGGCGGCAAGGCGACGGAAACTTCGTAAGGATTGGCAATTTCTCCGTGTATTGTCCTCCTAGGTCGTCTCCGGTTCCAGATTTCTCTTCGCATCTCGTCGATTTCTGATCTGCGACATTTGTCAATGTGTTTTTCCCCTCCTGTTTTTTTTTTTGGATGAGTAACAGCTGAGAATTTTTTTTTCTTTTGGATATTGAGAAGGCTAGAGATTTGTAAAACATGTATTGTATTTTAGTATTATACTAGAAATTACGATTATGACAATCTTTTCTTAATTTATGATAACTGATCACATGTTCTGTTCTGATTTGTATACTTGTCCCGACCAATGATGATTTCCAAGCGTTGGTTGTATGACTTGCGAGTTGAGGATCCTCTTCGTTGGCTCTAATCAGAAAAAAAAAATCAGAGAATCGCTGGAAAATAGAAACAAGTATTCAATAAACAGAACCGTACTTTCTGCGGAAGCCCTCGTTCTAAAGGAGTTAATTAGCCTAAATTAATCAATGGAATGTTGTAAAACCAAATAGACAGATACAGGAGACTTTTTTTTTATACTATACTCTATTCGGTAAGTGGTATATGAAAAGCATCGGTAAGTGGTATATGCCGTATTAGGTATTGTGTGCGTAACCACCATGAATTTTGTCTTGTCACCCAACACTGTGACTGTTTTGTCTACAACGCGTGACACGCGGCACATTTCTGAAAAGCAAAATAAAAATAAAATAAATAGGAAAGGAAAGCGAGATACGTGTGCAAGTAGTAGGTCTTGAAGACACTGGGAGCTTTAGGTTTGTCGCCTATATAATAAGATTATAATATATGTATGGTGTCTCACAACTCCAACAAAGATAAAGAGAGAGATATTCCAGAAGGCAGAAACCTTTTAATCACCGATCATGATATCTGTTGTTATCATCACTGAGCTACTTGTGGAGTACACGACTGCACTCGCAAAAATTACCGCCGGGATTCTTCCAAGACGGCGAGGAGATAGTGACGTGATACGGATTGGTGGTTTCTCTTTGCGTTTTCCTTCTAGATCGACACCTGTTCCAGATTTTTCTTCTCATCTAGTCGATTTCTGATCTGCGCCCAAACAACTTCCTCAGATCTCATTTTGTGCTTTCTAGGAGATTGTGGCGGCCGAGAATTTTTCATTTTAAAGAAACTTTCTCTATATTTTGGGTTGATCACTTGATCAAAGCTTTGTAATATTGTATCGAGTTATAATAGTGATTATGGTTTTGGTTTAACTCTTATAATCTTCCTGCTTTTCTTAGTTTTTGATATTTCAATCTTTTAACTTTGTAGAGAGGTTGCGTTCTAGATTTGCAGAGAACGTGATGCAAAGCAGATGTTTTGGCTTCACTCTTCTCTTCTGACAAGACGCACTTGTCTGTTTAGACTTTGTTCTTTACCTTCTAAACCATCGTATGGCCAAGTGGTTGTATTACGATGGTTGCAACTTGAAAGTTATAACTTATGAACTGTCTGAAAATAATTAATCAAGTAAGTAAATCCAACACTATCATTTTGACTGGTATGTGTTAAGGAAAATTAGTTAAATGAATAAAGAAAAAGTAGATAATTTACTATAATTATTTAAGATTAAAAATATTCTAAATTTAGGAAACTGATATAAAGTTTAAACAAAGGAAAACATCATAGTTGTAGTCTTGTACAAATAAACAAAAACGATAGTTCGTGTGAATTTGTCAGATTTGACGTGTAAAAATAATACTAGTAATAATATCGAGAACTAGATAGATTTGTATAAAAAGAAGGTCGCGCGTCTAGCATTTACAAAGACATGCATGTTTGCCATATCCCGTTTGCAAACAAGAACGAATAAATATTAATATATATATATATATATATGTGTTGTTCCAAAATATATATATATGTGTTGTTCCAAAAATATATATATATATATATATATATGTGTGTGTGTTTATAAATAAATATATCTATGATAAGTAAAGTTTTATTCTAATAAATAGCACTGTAGATGGATCCAGACGATACAAGCACATTTATTTATATTAAAAACGTGACCAACTCCATCGGATAGACATTCCCAACAAAATCCAGCTATCAAGATGTGAAGACGTTTTAGAGTTTTGTTTATTTATGTATATATAGAAATGTAATAAGTTAACTTTAACCCGAAAAAGGTCTGCATCGGCTGAGTTATTTTTCATTTCAAAAGTGATGCAAGTGCTGAGCTACGAGTAAATAAAACACATTTGATAAATTAGGTATTTGATTATAGGAACAGCTAATGCTAATGTGTACGCGCTTCTTTTTTATCTTTTGACGGTTTAGAGAGAAATATATTAGAATATGAAACACGAGTCCGAGTAACGACGACCAAAGTGGAGACACACTCTGGCTTCTTTGGTCTCCTTCCCTTCCTCTATATAAACAAATAAAGAGAGTTATCTCTTTCTCACAAGTCATATAACAATTTGCAGCTCTCGAAGTATAACTCAAGAATCTTCTAGACCATTCTTCTCCGGCGAATATTCAAGTCTCACTGATCGATCATGATCTCCGTTGTAATCATTGTTGAGCTACTGGTGGAGTACACAACGTCTCTCGCCAAACTCACCGCTGGGATTCTTCCTAGGGGGCAAGGGGACGGCAACTTTGTAAGGATTGGCAATTTCTCAGTGTATTGTCCTCCTAGATCGTCTCCGGTTCCAGATTTCTCTTCGCATCTCGTCGATTTCTGATCTGTGACGATTGTCAATGTTTTTTTCCCCTCCTATTTTTTTGAACGAGTAACAGCAGAGATATTTTTTTTTGTTCCTTTTGGATATAGAGCAGCTGCAGGATAGAGATTTGTAGACATGCATTTGTATTGAATTATATTATAGAAATTATGATTACTGATCATCTGTTCTGTTCTGTCCGATTGGTAATTGTCCCAATAAATAATGATTTCCAAGCGTTCTTGTTGGACGACTTATGCGGCTGGAAGATCATCAAGATTCATGATTGGCTCCAGTCATGAATATTGCAAAATCGCAGAAAGTAAAAACAGATGTTACATAAAGCAGAATCGCACTTTCGGCGTAAGTCCTTGCTCTAGAAGTATAGACGATGAAAAAACAACTTTACTGATATAAATAACAAAATGAATAAGAATTTTTTTAGAAAAATTCATGTACATTTTGGTGACATGGACTCCAATTTTTGTAGATTAATAGAGGGACTCCTAAAAGAAAATGAGATAAACCTAAAAGGCTAAAACAAATAGAATGTTCCAAAACCAAGTAGACAGATACATACGGGTGAGTATTTTTCAAAATACTTTATTGGGTAAGTGGTATATGAAAAGCGGCAGTGGTATACGCCGTATTGGTATTGCGTGCGTAACCACCATGAGTTTTGTCTTGTCACCAACACTGCGACTGTTTTGTCTACAACGCGTGACACGTGGCAAACTACTAAATGCAAAAAAAATTAAATTAAAAAGGAAAGCGACATACGTGTGCAAGTAGTAGGTCTTGAATACAATGGGAGGCAGCTTTAGCTTTATCGCCTATATATAAGGAGATTTATATATGTATGGTGTCACTCAACTCCAACAAAGATAGAGAGAGAGAGAGAGAGAGAGAGAGAGAGAGACTTGTAGATACACGGCGAATCCTTTTTATCTCCGATCATGATATCTGTTGTTATTATCACTGAGCTACTCGTGGAGTACACGACGGCACTGGCGAAACTCACCGCCGGGATTCTTCCAAGACGGCGAGGAGATAATGACGTGATACGGATTGGTGGTTTCTCTTTGCGTTTTCCTTCTAGATCGACACCTGTTCCAGATTTCTCTTCTCATCTAGTCGATTTCTGATCTGCGTCCAAACAACTTCCTCAGATCTCATTTTGTGCTTTCTAGGAGATTGTGGCGGCCGAGAATTTTTCATTTTAGAGAAACTTTCTCTAGATTTTGGGTTGATCACTTGATCAAAGCTTTGTAATATTGTATCGAGTTATAATAGAGTTTATGATTTTGATTAACTCTTATTATCTTCTTGCTTTTCTTAGTTTTGATATTTCAATCTTTTAATTTTATAGAGAGGCTGCGTTCTAGGTTTCTAGAGAACGTGATGCAAAGTAGATGTTTTGGCTTCACTCTTCTCTTTTGACAAGACGCAATTGTCTGTTTAGACTGTTCTTTACCTTCTAAACCATCGTATAGCCAAGTGGTTGTATTACGATGGTTGCAACTTGTAAGTTCAAACTTATAACTGTCCGAAAATAATTAATCAAGTTAGTAAAACCAGCACTATCATTTCGACTGCTATGTGTTAAGGAAAATTAGTGAAATGAATAAAGAAAAAGTAGATAGTTTACTATAATTATTTAAAATTTAAAATATTCTAAATTTTAGGAAACTGATATAATGTCTAAACAAAGGAAAACATTGCATGTAATATGTCACGTTCATGTCAAAGCTACATTTCTATACTTTGAATAAGTATATTTTTTTAGAAAATAAACAAAAAAATCAAATTCCTTTGCATTTACTATGGGTCTGATTGAAAAGCATTTTTTGCGATAATATTTTAGCGATAATATTTTTCTATTCCATTTCAACTTGTATTTTGCTAATCAGGTGAAATTATTTTTTATCATTTTTACTCCCAATACTGTTTGGCAAGAGATATGCATGTCACTTTATTCTCTAAGAGCATGATTATCCGGAGTTTCTTAGGACGGATTTTTTAAGAAAATATAAGAAACTGTTTCTTAACTTTTAACTAAAAAGCTAAGAAACTGTTTCTTAAAGTACTATCTTAAGAGCATATTTATAGAGATAACTTTGAGGTGGATTCTTAGTTTAAAAAAACATAAGAAAGGAAAAAAAGAGGGAGAGAAAAAAGAAGAAATGTGACCCAATCAACCACATATCTCTCTTCTAACTAATATATCTGTGACATGTACAATAAGAAAAGTTTGTTGATACTCTTAATTAAGATACATTTCTCGTGTTTTCTTCTTTTCTTTTTCTTTTTTAATATTAATTATTCTAAGATATCTAGTTAAGATACATTGATAAACATGCTCTAAGAGAACAGTTTTTTATATTTCCTAAGAAACCCGCCCTAAAAAACCCCAGATAATCATGGTCTAAGTGAAAAACAAACGAGGCAAATTACACTTTGACTTTTACTATTTCTTGTTTTTGTTACTCTACTACTTTTCCTCCTATTTACTCTAATTAAATTACTCTCCGAATAACTTCATTGATAGTATCTTAATGAGATTCTCTTAATTAAACTTAAATCAAAACTAAATAAAATAAAAGATAAAGTATCCAAAATATGTCATTTAAGTAACCTCTAAATATTCATTTTTACAGATGACAATTTTTTTATTTGACTTTATTTTTCTCTATAAATTACAAATTAATCAAATAAACATATTGCATTTTAATACTATTATGTGTTTTATTTAAGATACTCTACGAGTTTGTAATGGATGGACTGACATGCTCTCAGTTACTCTAAAGTTAACCAATCAATACTCTATATGTTTCTACATTAGTTTTTTTTTTAAAAAACTTTGGGAATCTCTCGAACATATGGAAAAGCTAAGACTAATCTCTAAAAGGGTGGTGCAGTCTACAAATGAATCTTCACTATTGGTATTCAAATAGACCGTAAGATAAATTCATATCCGCATGAATACAAGGCGAAGTGTAGTGGGTGTCTTTAAACCCGGATTGCTTAGCAATATTTCAAAGCTCGCCTACTATTAGACCACCACCTCGTGGTTATATTCCTGCATTAGTTACCTATCAAAGATTGTATCTTACTCGCATTTCTAGACATTAATTGGTCTGCTTAGACCGGTATGAACTGGATAACCCCAGTGACACTAGAGCTGTGAATATCATACCCACGAGTTGAAAAAGAAGACGCATGGACCTCGGTGGTCATCTAACATCCACACATAAGAGTTGGGAAAGAGAAACAATAAAGCTCGTGTGGTATAAAAGTCAGGCTTGTCGTCTTACTCCGATGTCTATCGTCCTATATATGGACCATTTTTATCGATATTTAAGTCGACTTACTGGTAAGAAGTATCTTAAATTTGACATTTATGGTAATTAGACAGTAGGGTATGGGTATGACAAGTCGATGCATGTGGATTTTCTCAAATTATTGAAAATAATCAACTACTATTGGATAGTCACTTAATATCGTTCACTTATTTATATGATTGATAATTACGTGTCAACATTGTAGTTACATTGATGATTGATGTGTATACACATAGAAAAAGGAGAGAGATACTGGAGAAAGTTAAAATGGGAAAAGGAAGGTTAGGTGGATGAATGGGAGTGTTCAAAGCAAAGTGGATGGATTTGTATAGACACATTAAACTACTCGTAGACGTTTCTCTATATTCAGAACTTATGAGTTGTGGTTATGGTTAATACTCAATTCCGTACTCCTTTTTCAATTTTTGAAATTAAGTAAGAAAGACAAAACTTGTGATCGTTTACCGGTCCTGTCTTTCTCATATAGTTTAGACTTTAGATGCTCATCTTCGAGGATGTGTGTAGTGTTTAATTTCACTAATCAAGGTTATATATATGTATTAATTGGTCTTCACTCAAAATATATACGGTATCCTTCATCGCTGGTTATTCTCGATTGATATCCATCTTCCTATATACTGTGAGTGATGCGTGCACACATGAATTTATAACCTAATATTTTGTATCAGTGATGTTCCCTAGAAAAGATGTGCAGTTATGTGCACCTATAAGCAAATTTAAATGTCAAAATTACACAATATCTACTACTCCCTCAGTTTCGAACTAACTTGTAGTTTCGGAGTAGAATTTTTGTTTCAAAATAAGTGTCGTTTTCGGTTTTCAATGCAAAATTTATTGATAATATTCTCTATTCTATTTTTCTATTGGTAATAGTGTTTTTATTTTGAAAATATGAAAAATTAAATGTTTTTCTTAATCTGTATGCATAAAATTAGAACGATAACTAATATGAAACGTAGAGAATAGTTTCTAACATAAACCATCATATTACATGAATTATAAATTCTTCCAATACTTTAAATTAAAATAACTATAAACCAATATAAACATAACTAGAAATGGACGCAAATAGCATCTACAAGATTAATCAACGCCTTACTTAAATCACTAGAAATTTAACACATTACATCCACTAAAATGGAAAAATATGTGGCCGGTGGAATGTACAAAGCATTTGGGTATAAATTTGTCACTTTACTGAAGACTAGACTCATTAAAAATGATTATTTTTCTTCTTTTTTTCTACCCTGTAGTTTCATAATAGATTAAAACGGTGCTTTCTACAAGGCGTAAAATTTTAAAACATATGTTTTAGATTAAATTTTGCAATAATTGCTAATTTTACGAAGTTAAAATATAGGCCATTAACATAATTTATGCATTATTGCATAACAACGAGGCAAACTGACAAGATATGAACAGTATGGGAAGGGGACCGTTCACACGGGAGTTGGCGGCTTTAATGAAATTAACTAAGACGCGTCACGGTGTCAGCCGTTCGTGTGTGGACCTGGTTGAATCACTTATTTTGATATTAATAAGTGTTTTTTTAAAGTATCAATAAGTGTTGATTGACAATTATTTGCAAATTTACAACTAATTTCCACTTCAGATCCGACAATGAACTCAAGATACAAAATTACTACCGGAACAATTATCATTTTAATTTTGCTATCATTTTGTGTCAATATGAAAAAAAAAACAAAGTGAATCCTATAGAAATAATTAGTTTCATAAAATATTTTTTTAAAATATATATCTTATTCTAATTTTATATTTTGTGAAACCAAAACGTTGATTTCTCACATGAAAATTTTAGAATCCTGAATTTTCCTGTGTGATTATATCACTTTCAGTTGGTTTCATACTTTCATGTCATGTCATCTCTTATTTCTAAAAATCACAAGACTTTATGGACGCTATGTCAAGGACATACACTGTTTTAAAAAACAATCTCCAATGGTTGGTGTCCTAAAAGAACAACATTATTTTCTATTGGTTCTTTATTGACTTGTTGGAGATTCTAGAACCATTGGTATCGCACAAAATCAATTTTTATACTTCTTTATTATAAAAAAAAAAAAACACAGAATCAGTAAAAACCCGTCCGGTCCACGAAGGATGCCAAGTTGGAATAAAGAGAAGAATCTAGTCAACAACTTTGGTGTATCAAAAAAAAAAAATCTAGTCAACAACACCAACCAACACCAACACCTCTCCTATAAAACTACATTGCTTCATGCGCTGCCACTTAAACATTCCTTCTGAATATTCAGGCATACATTGAAACTTTTTTTTTTTTTTCCATAAATTGAAACTTAGTTCCACTTAAATATTCCGAACTCGCTGGATTATTCATCGGAGAGAGTTAGTTAGCTTCTACTGTTCTACACAATGCTTTCGGTAGTGATATTTGCTGAGTTACTTAGCGAGTACACGGCTGCTCTCGCCAAAATAGCCGCCGGTATAATTCCACGGCGTTCGCATGATGACTGGAGAGATATTCGTATCGGCTGTTTCTCCTTGCCTCGTCCTTCCTCGTCTAATGTTCCTGACTTCTCTTCCCATCTTGTCGACTTCTGAGTTCTCTGATTAGTTTAGATTGCAGTAGACTATAGGCCTATAGCAGCCGTCAGCAACGGTCGAGATTTGGTCGTATCTCCCTCTGTTTTACTTTTTTTACACTCACTAAAATTTGAGTATGTAAATCTTGATTGTCAAAGCTTTGGTCCGTTGGATATGTTACAGAGCTCTATTGGTTTTTGCAAAACTTGTACTCTCTAATATATACCTTCATGATTTTTAAAAAATGTGTGTTTCCTTCTCTTTATAATAGTAAAAACCCAACAAAAAATTTGAAAATGATGTTAAGCAAATTTTGTTATTCAGCTAAAGATAGGCATTGTCATTACACACAGACTCTAACATTCATCAGTCTCAGGATTTTGAACCAAATTCCATCACAAGTTCACAACAGCTCCTTCATTTGTTTTGTGCTTGACAAGGCGAGCAGCCACATTCTAACACAACCAACTCTCGTAGTACGCTTCTTCCACCTAATTGTCCTCTACGGCTTCATACCACGGTGCAGCTCCCTTAAACTCTTCCACCTAGAATTTTCTAATGCTTCACAATGCGGTTCATAATTTGGAGTCCAATGAGGGCAAGGTGCAGCCACATCGCAGACATAACAGTAGCACTACACACACACAAACACAAAAACAGAACATTAGACACTTGTGCTACATAAAAACCCTTGAAGCTCTGTGTTAGATCATAACATAAAAACCCCAAATTTCGAAACAGCATATCGATCCACATAGAAGACAACACAGATCTATCTCACCTGGTTACAATGCAGTGAGTGATGAGTCGATCCAAATGGATATTTCAAGCAGAGATGCCTTGGATGTGGGTAGTCTCTACAAGCCACCTGAAAGCAGCAATTGTGTGAAGATGATACATAAAGGCCCAAACTTTACATGAAATCAAAAGCACCCAAGAGTCCTTAGAAGCAAAAACCTGGCCTTTCTCGTGGATAATGGCCACGTCGTCATCACCTCCTTCTGGGTTTTCGGAGAAGCTCTGCTTCTCTGAATCGAATGAGTCATTGGGGTCGAAATCGAGGATAAAGCAATCCTCTTTCTCCTCGAAAGCCTTCATATCCTGTCTTGTTTTGAGACAGAACACGCCTCTGAGAGGTGTACCTTCTTCTTCTTCTTCTTCTTCTTTTGCTATCTCCTCGTTAGTGAGTTTCTTTCTTATCTTGGTCTTCGTCTTCTTCATCGTCTCCCACAGATCTGCTGTTATCTCCACAATTTCCATTTCTTTTTCCTTATTCAGACTGTAAATTGTCGATCTCTTTTTCGTTTCTTTCTTGAGAGAGCTTTTTTTTTTCGAAGCGACCGTTGCGCCTCTACGCTGCACTGAGATTTTTACCATTTGAGAAAGCAGCGATGACGCTCTAGTTTCTTTCGAATTTTAAATTTTGTTGAAACAAATCAAACGAAATTGGTAAGGCTTTCCTTTGGTACTTATAGGTGAATATGGGCTCAATATAAGCCCAATTAATGGCCTGAAAAAAGACAAATCTATTCTGCACCCGGTCGGTTCGGTTTATAGATCTCAATAAATCATGTGGTTTGAGATCATGAGATGTTTAAACATAAATCCGGCAAACCCCACCAACAAGATATAACCGAGGGGTATCCTAGTAATTTCATATCTCATTCCTCAGGCCTTCGAGAATCCAATAGACAAAAAAAAAAAAGTCTGTCGTCGTCCTCAAGAAGAGCCAAAGCCACCGTGTTCTGCAAACATATCCTCGGTTTCACCTTAGAACCCTAAATCTCTGGGGATTCTTTATATAAGATCCTCTAGAAATCGAAAAAAGGTTGTGTCTTTTGAACGAGAAATGGGCGGTTCTTCAGAGACAAAGATCTTGCAAGAACTCATACTCTACGCGGCGAGCGCTGCTCTCAGCTGCTTGGTTCTGTTCGCCGGACTCAAACACCTCGACCCAAATCGCGAAGCCTCCAAGAAAGCTCTAGAGCATAAGAAAGAAATCTCCAAGCGTCTTGGCCGTCCTCTTATCCACACCAATCCATACGAGGTCGTTTCGTTTTCAATCCTTTCTAAGCTAGCTAGAGTCTAGAGTTATGCTCACTTGTGTCTTGTTTTTGTTGTAAAACAGGATGTGATAGCATGTGATGTGATAAATCCAGACCACATTGATGTGGAGTTCGGTTCTATTGGAGGTTTGGAGACCATCAAGCAGTCTCTGTACGAGCTTGTGATCTTACCGTTGAAAAGACCTGAGCTTTTTGCTTACGGGAAGCTGCTTGGACCTCAGAAGGGTGTCTTGCTCTACGGCCCTCCTGGTACTGGGAAGACGATGCTTGCTAAGGCTATTGCTAAAGAATCGGGAGCTGTTTTTATCAACGTTAAGGTTTCTAATCTGATGAGCAAGTGGTTTGGTGATGCTCAGAAGCTTGGTAAGTGCTACGAAAAGTAGAGTTGGCTTATTATTCTTTGGTCTGTTTGATAAATGATGAGGGGTTCTCTGTTCTGTTTTTTTGTTCTTTTTCAGTTTCTGCTGTGTTTAGCTTGGCGTATAAACTGCAACCTGCTATCATTTTTATTGATGAGGTTGACAGCTTTCTTGGTCAGCGCCGTTCAACGGATCATGAAGCTATGGCGAATATGAAGACTGAGTTTATGGCTTTATGGGATGGATTTTCCACTGATCGTAAGTTGAATCCTTCACCTTTCAAGAGCATGTTTTTTTTCTTTCTAATGAGTGTCATGGTTGCTTTTGTGTAGCGAATGCGAGGGTTATGGTTCTTGCAGCAACTAACAGACCGTCAGAGCTAGATGAAGCGATACTGAGGCGTCTTCCTCAGGCCTTTGAGATTGGGATGCCTGATCGTAAGGAGAGAGCAGAGATACTAAAAGTGACGTTGAAAGGAGAGAGGGTTGAGCCTGATATTGACTTTGATCGTGTAGCTCGTTTATGCCAAGGGTATACTGGATCAGACATCTTTGAGCTCTGCAAGAAAGCAGCGTACTTCCCTATCAGAGAAATCCTAGAGGAAGAGAGAAAGGGGAGACCATGTCCGGTAAAGTTTTAAATTAGGAATGTTCAATGTTGTTTGCATCCTTCCGTAAGTAGTGATTGATGTTGTGAGTTTTTGCTCTCATTGATTTGCTTGCAGGTCCCTAGGCCATTATCACAGCTTGATTTGGAGAAGGTTCTAGCTACGTCAAAGAAGACACAGGTTGCAGCAGGGGAGTACTCTGAGCTGAGAGTCTCAAGGGAACCAGATGAGGTCGAAGCAGCGATAAGTGGAATCTCGAAGCTACTAGTCTCTCGGTTCATTAACCTTCAGTCAGATTCTCAGGGTTCATGGCAGCGTGAACCGGAAGAAGATGATTCCTGAATGAAATTCCGGATCAACTTTTTTTTTAAAAAAATGTTCTGGTTTCATGGGAAAGTCTAGAGCTTGCAAAAGTTTCACTCTGTTCTGTAATGGTTTCTTTATAGCATATGATTTTAATAGCTTTTTGGCTGTTTGTTCGTAAGTTGACCAATGTTTTCACTTCATCAGTTATGTAAGTATAAATCAACTCTTTCTTCATCGGTTTAGTTTGTTCATTGATCAAGTTCCTTTTCCGTTTGGATTCTGTTGAAAGTTCTATAAACAAAGCCAATACAAGTCTTTAGAAGGACGTAGTCTTCCATTTGAATGAGGTCAAATGATTCAGTGTCAGTTCCTTTTTCAGCGTTTAGAAGGATGTACTCTTCCGTTAGCCTCTCATATCATAATTCTTTTTTGTATCATATCATAATCATTAAGCGATACTACACTAACGTAACAATGAGTCCACCATGAGCGAGCAGTCACTAGAACACGATTTAAGGTTGTTTATTATTGAAATAATTTAAGGCCTAGATTTTGACGGAAATACACTTTTTGTCTTTACTAACACTGTGTATAACGTCATAGATCTACTCACTCTCTCTCGAAGAAGATGAGTGACGAAACAGCGTCGATGATGAAGAAGAAGGAGAGTTTGGGATGGATGGAGTGGATGAGAGGATGGAGCAGCGTTTTCGGGGAGATTCTCTTCCAGAGGATCACTGCCTCTCATTTGCTCAACCCTCTCCCTCTCCCTCCCCTCAACGACCTCACTTGCGTTGTCACTGGCTCCACCAGCGGCATTGGCCGTGAGACCGCTAGGTTCGTCCGTCAATCAAATTGCGAGTTTGATTTTGTTGTGTAGATTGAAGATTCCTGATATGCCTTTGCTTTGTTGCTGGCAGGCAGCTTGTGGAGGCTGGTGCTCATGTTGTGATGGCTGTGAGGAACACGAAGGCAGCTCAAGAGCTGATTCAGCAGTGGCAGAGCGAGTGGTCTGGCAAAGGTCTCCCACTCAATATCGAGGTACACTCTTATCATCTACTATATGCTTTTCTCTTTTTACAATGATGAATATATTATAGTTTGATGCTACTTTTGTATATTTCTAGGACTGGAAATTGTCAAGAATTGTATTTCATGTGCATATATGATTCGTTCTGTATAATAGGAACTTCAAACTATACGAGGTCTAATTAGGCTGTGAGTGAGTCAATTTTCTTGTGTATTAGTTATTAGACAAGAGTATTGGTTTGTTACGTCTACATAGCTGATTAAGATCCTCTCTGTACTTTTTGGTAAAGGCAATGGAACTTGATCTTCTTTCAATGGATTCGGTCGCGAGATTCGCTGATGCTTGGAACGCTCGGTTGGGGCCTTTGCATGTTCTGATTAACAATGCTGGTATATTTGCTATGGGAGGTTGGTTCTCTTGCCCCTTTTATCTTAGTTTGTTCCTTCTTGGATTTTCACCATCTGTTTGTTATGCTCGGAAGATCACATTAGTGCGCCATTCATCATTGATATTCTAACTTGATGGGTGCCAACTAGAGAGAACTGGCATGTATAGCGTTGATTTCAAAACATAGACTCTTATGAATTATAATTACAAAGGTTGTTTATAGCAAGACTACTATTATTGCCAGTTTATGGAACTCTATCTGATGGGTTTCTTTCGTAAATGATTGTAGCTCTACATTTTCTGCAGTAAATATTGTGGGAAATAAATCAACTAAAATGGTATGCTCTCTAATTTGTGTAGAGGCGCAAAAATTCTCAGAGGATGGATACGAGCAGCACATGCAAGTAAATCATTTAGCTCCATCGCTTCTTTCGGTGCTCCTTTTGCCGTCTCTAATCCGAGGTTCACCTAGCCGAATCATCAATGTTAATTCCGTGGTAAGTTCTATGATCATTAACTCTGCAGGCTCCAAGTCTGTGTTCTCTACTTTTCTTTGCTCTTTAGGTAATGATGTTGAAAAAATGTGATCTGTTTGTATACTTCGTAACTTGAAAAGCTCTGTAGTGTTAATTGATTGCGGAGACGAATAATATAGGTTCTCTCTAAATCGCTGAACGACATATGCATGTTATTTATATGATGAACAGAGTCTTGGTTATTGGTATAGAGAAAAGAAACAAAACCAAGCTTGCTGAAAGTTCTGACCCAAATAATACTACAATGACTAGGTTCTACTCTCTGCATTTATCATCTCTTATTTCAGTGAAACTCTGTGGCATGACTATTTTTATGATTACTGAAACAGTCTATAATTATCGTCTTTGGTGATTATAATGTGGTGTCGGCTTCATTTGTGTAGATGCATAGTGTTGGTTTTGTTGACCCGGATGACATGAATGTTGTTTCTGGTAGCCGTAAGTACTCAAGCGTTGTAGGTTACTCGAGCAGCAAGCTAGCCCAGGTGAGCATACCGTAATGATATTTATTATTTCTTTTTGTGTTGAATTTGCCTGTTTCAGAAACGGTGACTTAATTTCTGGTTCCATCTCCCAGATTATGTTTAGTAGCATTCTTTTCAAAAAGCTGCCTCTGGAAACAGGAGTTAGCGTCATATGTCTATCCCCTGGTGTTGTCCTAACAAATGTTGTGAGTGTTAGCTTCATTTCTTTTAGTTACAAATGCAGGATGTACACCCATTCTGTTTTCTCAGAAATTCATTGCCTTTTTTTCTGTATATTATAGGCGAGGGATCTACCCAGGATTCTTCAAGCTCTTTACGCGGTGATACCTTATTTCATATTCTCACCCCAAGAAGGTTGTAGAAGTTCTCTCTTCGCGGCCACAGACTCTCAGATCCCAGAGTACTGGGAAACACTAAAAACCGATGATTGGCCTGTTTGCCCATTCATATCTCAAGATTGCCGCCCTACAAATCCTTCCGAAGAAGCACAAAACACAGAAACTGCACACAGAGTGTGGGAAAAGACATTAGAGCTGGTAGGTCTTCCTCTCGATGCAGTTGAGAAGCTCGTAGAAGGGGAAAATGTTCAATGCCGTTATGGATCTCAGCACGAATAGTCGCCCAAAAAAAACAAGAAAAAGGTCCACATGTTGAATGTCCGCTTACAGATCAAAGGGGGTAAGTACTGAGAAGTAGCATTTTGTGTTGCTTAATTTTTTAAATCTACTGTACACTGGGGACTGAATACTCCAAGGCATGTGGTGTGCTCGAGAAAAGGACAAAGAATGAGTGTGAGAATGTTTGATTGTTGGTTAAAAAAGGCACGCTTTAGCTGCCATTCCATGGCTTATTAGCAAAGTCTTCTTCAAGTGTGTCGGAACTGAGTTAAAGATGTTCAGTTGGCCTGGACCGGCCTAGTGGTGGGTGGTAGTAGTTTCCTATTTGAGTAGAGGGTATTTCCGTAAATGTCGCCCTAGTTTGTGCAAGTCACGTTGAGTATGTATACATATTGGATCCCTATATATATTTGTAGCAGCGAAGCATCTCTCATGGACAACTGAAGTGATAAAAACTCACCTTCCTCATTTCTAATGTTTCTTGCTTAAATGGGTATTCCATGAAAGTGATTCACACTTCACATGCAGACCTCTAATTATGAGTGGGTTTCTCTCTTCATGAGATGCTCATTTAAGCAAGCAATGTTAGTGAGTGGAACGATTTAATATTGGTGTATGAGTTTCTTGTCTTTTGTTATAAACATATAAAAAGGAAACTAATGTGGTCTACCTTGTGTATGCTTTATGGATGCAGTTTACATATCATTTTACGTGTCGTATGATTCAAGCCTTCCTTTATATCATGGTCTACATACACCATGCACGTCTTCTCGTTTACTTTTCTACCACGATTGCATCAAATTTTTTTATACAGTTGACATGATGACATCAATACAACATTAGGGCATAACACGTACTCTTCTTCCCCAGTTTAGATGCTTCTACGTTCTGTCGTCTTTAATAAAGTCTTAACGCCAACAAGGAAAAAAAAATCGTTTTGTTTGTTTGTTTTTTTTTTTTTAAAAAGGATTTACTCGTTCTGTTTGTTGGTTTAATGAACCAAAGTTTGTTGTCTAGGGTGGGTTCCTTCTTCTTCGTGACTCTGTTTTGATTCCTTAGGGTTTCAATAATTCGAGTTCCGTTTCTTGAGGAAATGGCTGATTGGGGTCAGCTTGCTCAATCTGTGATCTTAGGTTTGATTGTTTCTTACCTCTTGGCCAAGCTCATCTCCATCGTCGTCACCTTTAAAGAAGACAACCTCTTCCTTACTCACCACCCCGATCCCGAACCGGAATTGGAGATTAAACCGGGGGTTGACACGCGCCTCCTCGAGTCTTCTACCGTCGGTGGTGAGGCTGATTCGCTCGTGGCGGAGCAGGGTAGCTCAAGAGGTGGTGAAGACGATGATTGGGAAGACGTAGAGAGCACGCAACTCGACGAGGCTTTCAGCGCCGCTACTCTCTTTGTGACTACCGCTGGATCAGATCGTCTGTCGCAGAAGAAGGTGCCTAGTGATGTCCAGAAGCAGCTTTACGGATTGTACAAGATCGCTACGGAAGGGCCTTGTACTTCTCCTCAGCCTTCTGCTCTCAAACTCACTGCTCGTGCCAAGTGGTATCTCTCTCTCTCTGATGCTTTACTTGATGTTATCATCTAGTTAGCTTCTGGAGATGATGTGGTTTCATTGTTATAACTGTTGATTGTATATGTCCATGGCTTATATTTGTTGTTAAGACTGCAGTTTCATTGATTGGGAGTGTTTTGCATTGATCTTGTTGTCTTTCAGGCAAGCATGGAGGAAACTGGGTGCTATGCCTCCTGAGGAAGCGATGGATAAGTATATTGAGATTGTCACTCAGCTCTATCCAACTTGGTTATACGCTGGCTTGGTATAAACCTTTTACTCCTCTTCTTTTTGTTTTTTTTCTTTCTCTGGCCTTTTTGTTTGATGTTCTCTGCTCGCTTTGTTGTGGTGTACCAGAAAGCAGGAAGTCGAGGTAGTGGGGATGATGCAGTCTCCATCTCAGGAGGAACCATGGGGCCAGTTTTCAGCTCATTGGTTTATGAAGAAGAGGAATCTCAAAATGAGTTGTAAGTTTCTCCTCTTGTATTCCCGTGTGTTCTTTACTCTCTCTTCTTCATTGCTGAATGTGAAATCAAAGGTCAGCGAATATGTTAACTTAGCATCTCGTGCTAGCTGCATCAACTTTTGTTTCTATACTATTTCATACTTCCGTTTCCGTTGTGTTTTGTCTCTCAGGAAGATTGATGCCATCCACGCGTTTGCTAGAGAAGGAGAAGTAGATAATTTGCTTAAAAGCATTGAAAGCGGCATTCCAGTAAATGAAAGGGGTTAAGTCCTCTCCTTGTGTACATTCTCGTGATGTTTGGGGGTACTTGCTTTCTGATTTCTCCTGTAAACTGCAGACAGTGAAGGTCGCACAGCATTGCACTGGGCCACACACCGTGGCCATCTCGACATTGTCAAACTTCTGGTTGATAAGAACGCCGATGTGAATGCTAAGGTGAAGAATGAGAAGTCCCACCCTAATAAGTATCTGCAAATGATAGCAACATCTTTTATTTCATCACCTGTTTTGGTTATATTCTGTTGAGCAGGATAAAGAAGGGAAAACCCCGTTGCATTACGCTGTTGTGTGCGACAGAGAAGCCATCGCCGAGTTTCTAGTGAAGCAGAAAGCTAACACAGCCTCTAAAGATGATGAAGGAAACTCCCCGCTCGATCTCTGTGAATCAGACTGGCCCTGGCTCCGAGATTCTGCAAACCAGACTGACTGAAAAAAACAAATACTAACGACAGAGATGCCGCACTCTTCTCTAGTTCCGCAATGTATATGATGATGTGACTTAGTAGGAAGCTTTTTTTCTTTTATTCCAACTCTCATCGTTTCCAACAGTAACCCACTTGGATGTTTCAAAGTCTTGTCCCATTTTAATCCCTTATATTGCAACTATCTTTTGCTGTATAAAGAGGGTTTTTCCTTGTCATTATTGGATTCTCAGCAAATGAGTAACCGACTTTGGCGGCAAAAGTTGTTGATAGAAGAGTAATACATCAATTAATGACCAAAGAATTAGTCCCAATAAAAGCTAATACGAAAATAAAATTAGCAAACTTCGTGGCCCTGTGGTAGTAGTGTACACGCTACTAACCGCCACTATCATCATCAGCCTCCTCCTCCTCCTTTCTCCTCATAAACATGACCAGGCTCATTCCGTTGATGTTTCATGAGCTTTAACCCATGCCGCTTGGGTATTAAACTATTAAACACACACAAAAATAACATCCAACTTATTTACAATTTCGCCAATTCTTTTGCAAATAAAATCTCTATAACGACAGGTTACCTAATTAGCTCATACTATATATGTCTAAAAAGTATCAAGGGGGCAAACACTTAGCACCATCAACCGTTGCATGAGCCATGCATTTCTCTACCTGATTAACTTGTAATTTTCAAATACATTTGCATATGTAGTGTTAAACTATATTGAATGACATTTACGTCTCACACCTTCCTACTCTGACTTTACAAATATATAAACTTCAAAAAATGTCATGTGGAGGTTGGTAAATAAATAGAAAAGAACAAAACTCACACCAATTTTTTTTGAGACTGCAGAGTAAATTTAATTCCGTATATAATATGCTAAGTTCTTAGTATAAATATAGCTCAATTCAGTTCTCATTGCTCACTCATCAGATCGTTCTCAAAAGCAGAGACTAAAAAAACCGTTTTTAAACAGGCGGGAAAGAAACAAAAACAGAGTAAACACAATCCAAAACAGAGTCACATAATGGGATCTTTGGCTGAAATCCAGATCACCCCGGCGATAATCTCTGACGAAGAGGCAAATCTCTTTGCCATGCAGCTTGCTGGTGCCACCGTGCTTCCCATGGTTCTGACATCGGCGTTAGAGCTCGACCTGCTTGAGATCATATCCAAGAATGCTGATCTCGCTGGCGGTCAACTCTCCTCGGCTGAGATAGCTTCTTATCTTCCGACCAAGAACCCTGACGCTCCAGTCATGGTTGACCGGATCCTCAGGTTGCTTGCGGCTTACTCCATCTTTACATGTTCTATCCGTAAACTTCCTGATGGCAGCGTGGAGCGTGTCTACGGACTTGCACTGGTTTGCAAATACCTGACAAAGAACGAAGATGGAGTCTCACTCGCTGCACTCTGTCATTTGAACAAAGACAGGGTCTTCATGGAGAGCTGGTACACAAAATGTTGC
This sequence comes from Brassica nigra, assembly GCA_016432835.1. Lineage (NCBI taxonomy): Eukaryota > Viridiplantae > Streptophyta > Magnoliopsida > Brassicales > Brassicaceae > Brassica > Brassica nigra. Next base: position 3,184,777 of record CM028247.1, on the reverse strand, counting down.
CACCTTTCAAAATTCCACTAATCAAGAACACAAGTTTCTAGTGATATCATATGAGTGCAGGTACCATTTGAAAGATGCGGTTCTTGAAGGTGGGATTCCATTCAACAGGGCATTTGGTATGGACGCTTTCGAGTACCAAGGATCCGACCCGAGATTCAACAAAGTGTTCAACAATGGAATGTCTAACCACACCACCATCGTCATGACCAAGATTCTGGAGACCTACAAAGGCTTTGAGGGGTTGTCTTCGTTGGTAGATGTTGGTGGTGGCATCGGAGTCACTCTCCGTATGGTTATCTCCAAGCACCCACATATCAAAGGCATCCTTTATGATCTACCTCGTGTCATTGCGGAAGCTGTATCCTATCCTGGTAATAAAGAATCCTTTATACGTTTCCATGGAAGTTTTCAGTGTGTTATTTTGAGTTTTGTTGAATGATTCAGGTATTGAACACGTTGGGGGAGATATGTTTGTGAATGTCCCTAAAGCAGATGCCATCTTCATGAAGGTTAGTAGTAAACTTAGTCTTTTTTTTGTTAAAAAACGTTTTATAAGAATGGATCTCAAACATTTGGTTTTAAACACATTCTCACATGTGACAGTGGATATGTCATGATTGGAGCGACCAACACTGCTTGAAACTTCTCAAGAACTGTTATGAAGCACTCCCAGACAATGGGAAAGTGATAGTGGCGGAATCTATACTTCCAGTGGTGCCAGACTCCAGCCTCTTGACAAAGGAAGTTGTCCACATGGACTGCCTCATGTTGGCTCACAACCCAGGTGGTAAAGAAAGGACAGAGAAGGAGTTTGAGGCCTTGGCCAAAGATTCCGGCTTTCAGGGCTTCCAAGTTGTCTGCAGAGCCTATGGTACTCACATCATGGAGTTCCTCAAGAAGATGTGAATGTCAGAAAGATACATGAATATATCTAACATGTGGCTCCTGTTGTTTCCAAGTTTTGGTTTTACCTCTATTGTTGAATATCTTGTAAAATATTGGCTTTGTTTGTGATTAATCTACCTTCTCTACATGGAAGTTGATAGTCCGTATAATGTGGTTTTAAATTTATAATTGCTTTTATGTTGGAGTGATTTTTTTTCTTTACACTAAGCATATACTCCAATGATTTACATGTACTTTGGTGAGTTCCCCAACTGTGAGGTATCATCACATCTCCATCTCTATGGGAAGGGCTAATAGAGAGTTTGACATAGTTACATGTTTTATATACACTAAGGAAGGAGATTGGATGTTTCATTTTACTCAAGAGAGAAGAGAAGTCATCCATATGCCAACAGTAACTATACCCACAGTGGCTGCCGCCTGAACCAGTTCAACCACCATGTTTTGTCGCTGCACCGGGAGCTTCTTCCACTCTGTTCTTCTGTTTTCATCGAAACCAAGACATGTCAAGAGTCTATGAATTGGATTGCTTAAACAAGCAGCGAGCTAAAAGACCTTAAGACATACCCTAGATCAGCGATGATGATGCTGATGTTGTCCTCTGATCTCCGGTCCTGAATTCAAACGAGATGTCAGTTTCTGGATCCTGATTAAAGAAAGCTTGAGAGGAGGGGTTTTCGTTATTTTACCAAAGCAACTTGCGCAAGAGCTTCACAAGCAAGCTGTTACACAGGAACATTTATAAGACTAGCTCAGACTCAAAACGATATCCATGTGTTGTGGAAACTAATTTGTAGGACATGAAAAGCTTGCCTGGACATTTCCATGTTCTCGGAGCTGTTCCCTTACGAAACTAACTACATCTTTGCTGCATCAGCAAAACAATGATCACTGTCAACTTCTTCCTGTTAAAAGCATTTGATTGCATTGGGAAGGAGTGAAAAAAAGAAAGAAGGAAACCTCTTCATGTAGTCCCACAGTCCATCAGAAGCTAAAATAATGAACTCTACATCCGATGTAAGAGGTACTTGGTATATATCCGGTGTTGCGACAACCATATCCCCTTTAAACTCGATTCTGCAACATTCCATCAAATCAGGACATATATCCTTTAAGAGATTCAACAAAATTAGAAAAAACGTTCGAATAGTTCAGTACCTGGATACAAACTTCTCGGACCATCTTCCTTCATCGACACCCTTCTTTAACATCCTGTGTTCATGAACTTATATAAGCAATGAGGTAGCATCTAAACAAAAGAGAAATTGTAAGGAAAGAGAAAGAACGCAACTCATGCTTCTTTGTCTTGAATCGGATGTCACCAAAAGCACGAGATACAGCTATGTCTCCGCAAATCCTTCCATTGACAATCTGATTGAATGAAGAGCAAAGAGATCGCTTTTAGCGAGCTACACACAGTAAGTGATATTTGAGAACATGAAAAAGATCAGGAAGACACACACCCATCCACCTGCATCTTTGATCCTCTTCATTTCCTGAACAGCTGCCTTATTGCTTCCATATGGACGATGAGAATCAGTCAACTCCTCGATTTGTCCAGATCGAGATAAGACCTATTTCAATGCACCACCAGAGTCACACATGATATTCATTGTTAAAAATTTCCACAACTTGTCAACTAACAAGACTTACTGCGCAAGAATCACCGATATGTGCAAAGTAGGAAACGTCATTTCTAATGAGCATCACAGTAGCCGTTGAACCCGATTCATCTTCTTCACCGTTTGTTTCTAGCCTGAATCCAAACCATAAAAGTATGAGACTTTACTACACCCAACTCAAAATTCATTGAAACCCTTCACGAAAGTTTCACCATTTAAGCAAACTCTGATCCACGCTCTCAAAGGCATTGACCAAAGCATCCTTGATCGAAGCAAAGTCACCACCTTTCAACAAAGATCCAGCTTGCAATGCCTCAACACATCCCTTGTAAAGCTCTTCCCTATTAAAAAACCATCATCATCACCAAACGCAACACTTCAAAAAACTGAGAGATAGCAAAAGGTACCTGAGGAATTTGACAGAGGACGATCCAGCGTGTCCGTCGAAAACAGCTGCGAAGGAGAAGCTATCCAGAGCCTCCGAACGGATGACGATGTCGTCCTCCATCTCCTCCCTGAACCCTTGAACGCTCGTGTACCCCCACCGGATAGGCGTCACGCCCGCGAGTGACGACGGAGCGTCGATCGCAATCGCGGAGCAACGGTGACGACGACGACCGTAAGTGGGATAGACGACAAGTCCGTCCCCGGCGTCGGAGATTGATTTAGTATGAGGGGATGACTGGTGGAGAGTGCTGGAGTGGAAGCGATGAAGGTGAGGTCTAAGAAGCGCCATGACTCGGTGAGAGCCAGGCGAGAGCGAGTTAACTCAGAGGAAAAGAGAAAAATGGCGAAGAGTTTGATTAGTGGCAGTGGATACTCTGCTTAATATCTGAAGATAAGAGAATCAAAGAAGGCCTCTTTAACTGACTTAACGGTCAACTTTTCAGTAATGGGCTTTTGATTAATGTATCTGCGCCCAAAAGTGGAATTAACCAACTTTTAGACTTCGATTGGTAACATTGTTAATCGTAGAAAAAATTAATTAAGCAGTGGAAAAAATTAATTAAACTGCGGAAAATTTTGAAATCTGCTGAATAAAAACTGTGGAATGGTTTTCCAAACAATTGGATGAACTTTACTAAATGGCGAAATATAAATAATTTAAGAAATTTTTTAAATTTAATACATTATTTAATCTATTAAAATTAATAATATGAATAACTAGCTATTATTATAATAAAATCCCAATTAAATTTAATCAAAACATTTATTTTATCTTAATTATTTATCTTATTCTGAATACATTATAATAATATATTAACATATACATTAAAATGAAGTAATACATTTATATTATATATTCCATAATTATTTATAATTAACTAATATTTATTGAATATCTTAAAATATTGTTTTCATATAATTAAACAATATGAAAAAGTTGATTTCACAAATAAGCCACAAAACCTTACTTTTTCACCTAATGAGAGTTCTTTTGTATTTTTTTCAGCGAAAACACAAGACTTGCGTTTTTGCGTTTAATGTTGCATTCCGCAAATTTTTTTGATTGGTGAAATTCTTGCGTTTTTGCGTTTTTAGACGCCATTCCGCCATTCCGTATGTTACCAATCACAGCCTTAGTTTGACACATTCACTAATTTTACCCGCCAACAAGTCATCCGACGTGGCGTTAATTACCAAACCAAACGACCTTTTAACAGTTTACAGTTCACACAAAAAAATTCAAGAAAAAGTCTCTTTTTGTGTTTCTTCTCGGAATTGTTGCATTTGAACCCAATCATTTCTTGAAACGTCCACTCCTCCAGATATAGCTCAAATGAGGAACAACAGTCATAACCTACCCAAAATATAACAGTATCTTCAATTTATACACAACTAATATAACAGTGAAAATTCAAATTTTATATATAATTTATTTTTATTCGAAAACCAATTATTACCGTTAAACTAAAAATGTCTGTTACGATACCGTCAAACATATATATACATCTACATTTAGCCATAAAAAGTTAATAAAGGTAAGCTTGGTCTAACACAATGTCACAATTTTATTGGTTATCGTTTTAATTAATTAGTATTTTTTGTCATATTTGATAAACAAAATTGTGAAGAATGAGCTTTGAATGGAAAATCAAGAAATAGTTTGGAATGGGGATGAAAAGTAAGCCAAATAATATATATATTCTAATCACATGAATGTTATAAATTTTGATTAATTTTTGTCTTAAACCTTGATAAACGTATCTTGCTTAGCATTTTTCAGAAGTAATACCACGCACCTAGTGTGGAATTAGAGACTCAATTGTAAGTTCAAATCTACATTGACGTATTTAACAATGTTTGAGATGCTCATAAATGTTTAAAAATAAATTAGGTTTGACTATGGAATGTTAAAAATCAGAAGATGTTAGCCACATATGATTGTTCATAAATAGCAAAGAGAAAATGCTCAAAAAAATAAAAGAAAAATGCGCAATCATTGATATATACACAACTGATTCATATGTTTTTGCCGTGTCCATTCAAAGGTAATTCAAATCTTTGTATGTTGTGTCAGGGGCCTCAAGACTACCTAGTATAGATCAACATCCATGCGTTTAAAGGTTATGATCATTGATTGTGGCGATGAATCATGTTTTATCATTGGAGGTGAAGACATTCATAGATGGAAATTTTTTTCGGAGCATTTACGAAGTTGTAGTACAGCTAAAGATAAAAAAAAATTGAAATATATAAAGAATAAGATACGAGTAAGGCAAAGTTTAACAATGTGAAGAAGCTATAAGTAAAGAAATAGTTTGGAGTGGAGATGAAAAAACCAAACTAGATAAAAAAAAGTGGGTGAATTGATATGCAGAAGAAGCTATGGATTAAATAAGGTTTAAATCAAAAGAAAGAGAAAATGGCAAAATGTTAGTTAGTGACACTGAATTCTCTTTAATATTTAAAAATAATAGAATCCAAGATGAAGATCTAAGGACTTGGTTTGGTTTGGGACAAGAGTCCAAGATTCAACCATAGCATAATTTCTTTATTAAGTTTCATTCTTTGATTCCTTAGGAAATCAACAATATATGCACTAGATGTACACAGGTTCTTGGTTGAATTTTACCTTCACTCAGAAAAAATGAAAATAAGAGAATCAACGAGGGCCTCTTAACTAACTTAACGGTCCACTTTACAATAATGGGATTTTGATTAATGGATCTGGGCCCGTGGAATTAATCAACTTTGAGTTTGACCATTCACTACTTATACCCGCCAACAAGTCTTCCGACGTGGCATTCACTACGAACCAGACGACCGTCTCGTCTCTCTCCTTTACACAACAATACTCAAGAAAAAGTATGATGTATATGAAATTTGAACTCGATCATACCTTGAGACGTTTTTATTTTTTTGCTTCTTAACTTTCTATTTGGCAAAAGGTTGATAATTTATAGTATTGCCATATTCAGGATTACCTAGACGAATGTATAGGAACCAACACAAGACGGGAGATATTATATGAGTTAGTGGGGATAGCACTGATTTTTAACGTGAAGAAGTCAATGAATAAGTGTCTAATATCTTGTGATATATACAAATGGAATGTTAGCAATATATGAAAGAGATATCAGCAACTGGAATGCAGTCCAAATACGGTTTGGATGGTTAAGTTAATGCTTTTGTTGGTTGCATAAACTTACAAATTAAAAGCAGAGGTTTTGATGTAATCCGTTCTCTGCTGAATTTCTCGCATCGGTCATTCATGGAATGTATGTTATCTAATCAAGTATCACGTTTTGTGTGCATCTTCTTGAGTAGTATTATGAACTCTAAGCATGTGTACGTATGCAGAGATGATGTGATTGCTCTGATTTGTTATGCAAGAAGATTAGATCAAAAACTTTACCCGATATCAAGAGCTTTGTCTCACTGCGCTTTTTATGATTAATTCATCTTGGCTCCATTTTAATGAAGCTCTTCTCGCCGCCATGGAAGAGCCTGGTATATATAGCCAAGCTCAATCATATGATCTTAGTCTTCTTGGACAACGATATATCACCTTTTTTTCCTTTTGAAGGTTATAGCATGTCTTGCATATTCCGCTATAGAAAAGTTTCGCCATTGTATGTTTTTCCTCTTCGGCCTCCTTGTGTTGGCTTTTGGGTATGCAAGAAGGGCTTTTGAGGTTGTGAATCCAGTCAAAATCACGCAAGATATTGTCTTTAAGCAATAAGGTTCTTGCATTAGCATTTTAAAAAAAAATATTTTTAATTGCATTTTCTTATATACGTGCTTTAGTGAGTCGTCTGTTTCTCAAAATCTTGGATCTTCTTTCAGGGATTTGTTGAGTCCTCATCCAAGACCAAACAGGATGCAGTTCTTCAAAATCTTGAACTAATACAAGTCTTTTTTTTTAACACAAACTGAGACAAGTCTAAAATGAGAGTTACAAACAAAAACTACAGAAGAAGAGAGTATACTACTTTGACATGTATAATGAACTATTTAAGGAAACACAAAGATGATATAAACATGAACAATTGATGTGAGAAAGAGAGAAAACATAATGAGTTTGTGTCCGAGGCATTGTCTTAGTCCCCCACCAGTATGTATGTGTCATAATTTGATTACATTAATTACTGTATTTAGTAAAAGTTAAAACTGTAATTATTTTCACACGTCTGTAAACTATACGGTATATACAGATGAATATTAGTCTTTGAACTACAGAATTACAAAGAAACTGGAGAGATTCTTTTTAGATATTGGAAGAACTCGTCCTTGGAAGATTATCTTGCCTACGTCTCCATGGAATTACTTGCTTAAACCCTCTGTAAACCCTTGCCTGTATTTTTATTATGCAAGCAAAATAGGCCAAATAATTAATTTCTCTTCAACCACAAAAATGTATAATTAAACCTCAAACATAACATAAAGAGCAACCAATCAAAAGACCGGGATTTTTAAGGAATGTGAATGAGAAATAAACTCTTTGCACTTAAAAGAACATATAATTCAAATCCACATTAGTTAAAAATTGGTTTCTAATCATCAAATCAAACTCAAATTGCTTAAAACAATTAAACAACTGAAACGAGATTTTTAGAACAGAAGAGGTGTGATGATGAAAAGTTAGCAGATTTAAATTGATTCAAAACGTACCAAGAACTGCGATTTGGAATGAGAAAGGTTTAAAAGACTTCCTTTCCTTTTGACTCTGCTGATCTTCACCGTTGTGTAGCCGCCGTCGCTGCAGCGACCGTTCGTGGAACGTGAAAAGTCAAATCTACACTCAGTGTCTTTCTCGCTTCTCCTTGTCAGCGACAGAGACCGGCGTGGCACAACGTAAGGACCATCAAGAACTGTTGTCGGAGATGGCTCATTCACGGCGGCTTGCAAAATCAGCCGCGGAGGAAGCTCAAGACACCGCACGACTCCTCCAGCGTTCTGCTTTGACGCCAGCGGGTTGTTCTCATCGGAAACGCGTGGCTTTCCCGGAGCTACCTCCCATAGAAACGGGACCGATCCGGCGATGTTCACAGGCGGCGTCGCTAGGCCAGGAGTCTCACAAGATGTTCTGTTTAACGGAATCGAGAAGAGAGGCAGCTTAGGAGTCGCACAGAACCGTTCTTGATCATCACTTTCAAATTCCATAGCTTTTTCTTCTTTTGAATATGAACTTTCTTTGACGTTATATGAATAATGAGTTGATTTAAATAGCGAAATATGGTACGTTCAAATTATATGAACAAAAGAAAAAAGGAAAAAGTAAGGTAGAATAATGTGAGGAACAGTGTATTTTATGTAAAGTCGTAGAAGAGAAAATGAAACAAAACGCTCCTTGTGCTTGTGGCGCTTCTTATTCACGAGAGAGTGATACATAGAAGAGAAAAATGAATTAATTAAAAGAGAGGGTCCCACAAACGATTTTCATAACGTTGGATCCTTTCAAATTTCACGTCAAGCCTTTATTGCCTATAGTCTGCGATAGTAGTAACGAGTAAGTGGTGACAATAAATGATAGATAGTTATGTTATGTGTTCTGAAGAAGTCTTGTTCGTCGGCAGAACAAAAGTTTGTCTTGTTCTATCAATTATACGAGTTATTTAGTCTTCAAACTAAACATATGTAGGCCATTATAGGTAATAGGTGTATCCTAAAATATGCGAGTCATGGAGTTGTAGCAAATCATTGTTTAGTGAAAGCAACTAATAAGATAACGTTGACGGGAATCCAATGAATAAATAATTTTATACGTTAAATAACGGATGCATAACCTGTAACTAGTTTGTGATGGATCTATACGCGGAGCGAAATATCGGTGAGACAACGAGGAATGTGATGCGTTGAAAATTCAAAGGCTGCTCTTTGTCATTGCATGAACTATCTATGTGTGAGTGGTGAAATGATGCATGTTTAAGCAGAAAGAGAATAAATATTAGGCGCATCATATTATTATTGTGAGCCCTTGCAAGTTTTAACATTTCATGCATGTTCTAACGTTGCTGAACTCCTCCAAAAAACGGTCTTTGGAGTTTCACCAAAAACAAGTGGCGGTTTTTATTCCAGTTCACATTTCAACATATATACATCAAGAGACAGTACCGAATTTAATTTCTTCAAGAAGAAAAACATATATGCATGACTATATAATGCATGACTATATAGTCCACGCATGGCCTACTTAGCAGGACTTTGAGGTGAATGTATATTTTTTTTTTCTTTTGACATCCAGTTGAATATATGCATTTAAATGTGTTTTCATATTAATTGTATGTGATGTGCTCCGTGAAATCGCAATTAATTAAGGCTTGGATTTTCTTGAATAGACTGAGAAATATCTTCATATTTGAAACCTTACAAATTAGTATTTGTTACATTTTTAATGGCTATATATGATATCCTTTACAAGTTCATATTTATACAATATATTTTCTATTAGATTTTTATGTTTTTCGACACGAGTTGGATAATTAATCTACATCCGATGAAGGAATATTTATTATATGAAAATTGGCCACTACCATAAGAATTTAACGATTTATATATTTATAAGTATCTTTGGACTTTGGTAAGTGAAAATGACCGGAAGCTGGTGTGTATCCTGTTAAGTTTCGTATTTCTCGTTTTGATTGGACACGGAATTAAAATTTCAGGAGTTGGTGTATCTGCAAATTAACACACACAAAAAAGTAAAACATTTGTAAGTCAATATGATAAAATTTGTAAAGATAATACGTTGTCATCCTATCAAAGTTTATAGTTGCCAAAAAAAAAGTATCAAAGTTTATATACATAATCACTGATACAATTACAAGATGTTGCTTACAAGGAAGCCACTTGCGTCGGTAATAGGGTTAATTCTCCTGATCACACTGTTCTGATAAAATTACAGAATATGAAGTATATCCACGTTTGGGAAAAAATGGTCAAACGAGTAAATGAAAAATGATTAAACAGGACAAACATTAAAACTGAAAAAAACATCTGTGGAATAGTTATAAGATGTTTATCAGTTGGATCTCAGTGGATACACATACCAAATTTCTTTAATTAAGGAAAGAAGGTTGTATGCAAACTTGTAGATTTAAGCGGAAACGTTCAATGAATCTAAAGTATAGTATGCATACTAAACATCTTATTCAAAACATGAAAATAAGTTGTTTCCGCAGGTCTTTCGGCAATGAACGCTCTAAGAAAGATTTGGTCATATTGAACACGCCATTCAAGTACGGGGTGATCGGCATGCAGTTTGGCCGCAAAACTTATGTTGAATAATATTCCGGTTCTCTTCTCTATATTGTATGATTGTATCTGACAAACATTTATCTCATATAATCAGCAATTCTTTTACTATTTTAACTAGATAAGACGTGACACATAGATTATTACCAATCATAACAAATTACGATATTAGCTAATTTTACTTGCACCGACGGTAATGCAACTTATGTTGATCGTGGCAGGCTGGCAGCTAATCGGGCATGAATACGACCATCTGATGAAATAGGCCCAGACTTTTCTTAACTTAAGGGCCCAGTTCTCACTTTATACATTTGAACCCAATAACTGTATATAAATTTTACATTTTTCAACACAAATTATCAAAGACTCCACTTCAAAGTTACTTCTGTTATATGAAATGCAGATTTCTCAGTTCTCAGTAACAATTTATCTGACAATTGCAGATTGGTTTTGGAAATGTTGGTTTAAAAGTTTTGCTGTGTAGGGATTAAATGTCAAATAATTATAATAATTTAACTGAATCTATCAGGCTGCATCGAAATTGACATCCAAGAAAACGAAAGATTAGTCTTTTTACGAACACTATTTTACACACACTATTTTTCTTTTGTATCATGAAGAAAAAACTTAAATAAAAAAATACACATACAATAGTAAACATCATCACGAAGGTGTAAAGCCAGCATTTAACCCCTGGAAACAACACCTTGGATTTTAAAAAGAAAATTCACTTCAACCATAACTTAGTAACAACAGCATAAAAGAGAAGAAGCTCTGTTTTGGTAAATGATGGATATGATGTTGATGAAGAGTGAGTGAGTGAGTGATAGTATCTTCTATCCTTGGATGCATTGAAACCCTTGACAAACCCAAAGCCAGATTCCAAACAGAACAACACAGATACATACATCAAACATCAAGACAACCCACACATGTTTCTTCCAAATCTGCTTGGCCTTTTGTCTATGATGATGATCGTGAATCAATCCGTTTCTTGGTAACCCCCTGCTACTAATCACACCTCCTCCTCCTCCTCCTGCCACATCCATCTTTGCCTCAGTCTGAACTCTCTTCTTGTTCTTCTTCAACACCATCAATGGCTTTGCCAGAAGCGGCTTCAGCGAGCGTTCTTTCGATGAATCAAGACTCGGAATATTCTTGATCTCCCTCGGTGATCCAACCAAACCTAACTCCGGTTCCAAATCCTTGTTGTTATCACCACCACCACCGCTAGCGATCTCAGAGAAAACAGGATCGAGCTTTGATTGGAGACAGAGTTGTGTCGGGTTGTCCAACGCAGATCCGTCTGAGACCAGAGCCTCCACGGCTGATTTCAACCGAGTGAAGAGCCAGAGAGACTCTGTTTTCGTAACGGCCTCGTCTAAAATGGCGAAATACGTGAACGAACCGTCTATGAACGAAGCGTATGTCCTCTTTCGGACAGTGTGCGAGATCATGGAATGATGAGGAGGCACGTCTTCGATGCATCGCAGAGCAAGAGCTTCGATCTCTGGCTCATCCTTGGAAGAGAATTCGGCGAGAATCACTGTTCCTTTTGCAATGCAAGAGTAGAACAAGAGACGTGGATCCGATATCATCTCTATTGATCCAAGAAAAAAAAGAGCAGAGGTTTCAGTGATTCTCTTGCTCTTGTCTCTTTAGAGTTTCATTTCTTCTTCTTGTTTTCAAGATTTTCTTGGGAACAGACAAGAATGGTGGAGAAGTTCCATTATTGGTGAAACCAACAACAAGAGATTAAAAGAAAACAGGAATTTACCGCAAAAAGATAACAGAATAACAGATTATTTTTACATTGGTGAAAGTGCCCTAGTAATTTTTTATATTTATAAATATATCCTCCCAGCTTCGCGTAATAGAATGTGACATGTGGAACTTATAGTTCAGCTTTTGATCCTCTCAGTGCTGGACGACCGCCACGTTTGAGGCTAGCAAATTGTTAGTATCTTTGGTTGGATTATACATTTATTCTTTATATTATTATTACAAGAAGAAGTTCATTTATAGTTTTATATTCCACATAAATAGAATTTTTATATTCTCACATACTCCCTCTGTTCCATTCTGGTTTTTTCAGATTTTTTCACAAAAATTAAAAAAATACAGAGTTCTATGTCATTTACCTTGATTGCATAAAATTAACATTTAATAAAATTAGTTCAACCAATTAAAAAATGATACAGTATTTTGTAATTGGTCAAAAATTTAAATTGACATTTAATTTTCTCTAGATTAAAGAGAACATCAATTATTTTGGGACAAAATAAAAACTCTTAAAATCCACATAAAATAGAACAGAGGGAGTATATTGTATTAAGAAAACATAACAAATTACTATAATAAATATATCGTTTTTTGTAATTTTCAATTTTTATTAAATTTTAATTAATACTAATTTGATAAAGTCAATTATTTACTTTTTGAAATTTATAACCTTTTCATAAAAAACAGAAAAAAAAATAGTTTGTGGAACAATTTATTTTTCTAAAACAAAACTCAGGGAGTACTAGTTACGGTAACTGGACCTGGACGTAGAGTTTAATACTTAAATGATTGGATTTACGGTCTCATGCGTTTGATTATATCCAATTTCAAGTCTTTTAAGCCCATAGGTCTCTAAGCCCAAGATTGCACATTGAAACATTCCCTTGGATTTTCAATAACTCCTTCCCAATTTTGTGAATGATTAAGAGAATATTATCAATGAACAATACGAATGTATGCAAATTCAAACTATATAAAATTAAATAGTAATCTTTTACTACATAAATTAGATATATAAATTTTTATATTCGTAATAAGTAATTTAAAAGTTTTATTCACTACGTCAATTTTTTTTTTGTAATAACTAATACCCCTTTACATGGTTCATGGGTCAATAGTGACCATGTTTTTGGAATCGGAGGACTTGAAAAGAAATGTAGTACACGGACCTCTGGCTTAATCTTACTTGTATGAATTCCTCGAAGAATAGCACTTCACTTACAGAATTCAATCGAATAAAAACTAGTTAATAAAGTCAATTAAATTTCATTTTTACTTAGCTTTTTTTGGTAATCTTATATATAATGAGGCACTTTTGCCTCTCCTCAGGCTGTCCACGTATGTGGTTTTTTAATGATTGTGGGTCCTACATAATGTCCGGTATAGATTCATCGAGTAGGTGTGTATTTCGGTCTGGTTTATTTTAATTTTGGTCGGTACGATATGTGTCTTCCGCGTGGTTTCGTTAATGAGTAATACTCTGCGTTTCGATTAGGGCTTCGTTGTTGACATCCTCACAAAAATCAACCTCTCTCTGTTTCTTCCCGACAAATGTTTCCGCCGTAATAAGCTCTTGCACAACTCATGTTGATCTTTTAAACTCTTAAACTCCCCAGTCGTTCTCTTTTCCCTTTCCCTATGTTTAATGTTTTTCTTTAAATTTAGGGATTAAATGTTTCTCACATTCAACCCAAAGGCGGTACCGACGCTACTGATTCCCAGTCCTCAAATCTATATATAGAAGCAGGTGGAAAGCATGCTCGCCCATCACAACCACTATCTGATTATACAGCATAGAAATATTAAAAGAGATGGCATCCGCAAATGTTGTTCTCGCGCAAACCACTTTCGACGCTCTCCGACTCGGAAGATCAGACCAGTTCATTGTTGGCCGCCTCCTACGTTTTTGGGACTCCAGAAACGTTAAAAAGCAAGGTGAATTCATGGGAATCACCCTGCTCCTCCTGGATGAGAAGGTATGTAAGAAGAAATATTTTTGTAAGATCTACAATTTTCCACCGAACGATAAGTTAAATCTGAAGTCTTCTATTGCAGAATTCGGTTATACATGGCTTCATTACTGCTGCTCGCTCTCCTTATTACCGTCCGTTTCTGAAAGCTGGTTCAATCGTCAGGGTCTCCAGTTTTGAAGTTGCTAAATGTACAAACATGTACAAGATAACGGATCACCCTTTCTTGATCCGGTTTATCCCCCAAACAACAATCCATGAGGTCGTAGACAGTGCTCCCATCATCAATGGTGAGAAATTCATGCTGCGGAAGTTTGACCCACTCCGATCCCTGGCAAACACTAACCTAGAGCTTCCCGGTTTGTACTCCCTAAATTTTCCATCATCAAGTGTTTATATCATTATGTGTTGTTGTTCGAAAATGAAGTAATTATGGATGTTCCTGAAATTGCAGATGTAGTTGGGCAGATCCAATCTGTACAAGGTTCGGATTTAACGGACGCTGGAGTGACAACTCGGGTTGTTGTTCGTCTCGTCATTGACCCGTAAGTAAAGTAAACCTTTGTAAGATAACACTGTAATATAAATCTGATTATGCGTGGTTTATAATTATTCCCGTTTGCAAAACAGACAGGTGGTGGTATACCTGTCTTTGTGGGATGATGCTGCATCTGTTTTTAGAGGTCTCCTCAACTCAGGTGATAGGACACAGTCTGTCATGGTGGTCACAACTGTGAATCCAAAACTTTTTGGGGGTTCGTAAACTGCATCCTTCATCTTCAAATTTAGCATGGTTAACATATTTTAATACTAACGCTATCTCTAATGTTTGCTCATTTTTTTAATCAAAAACACTCTTCAACCAACAGGTAACCTATACCTCAACTCAACGCCAGCTACGAAATTTTATTTCGACCCAACAATTGAAGCCATTGCACAGTTCACAGCTAGGTATCATATCATTAAGAGATTGGGTTTATTATATATTAAATCTTCTGTTATCGTCACGTATAATGCTAAATGATTTCAGCCTGGGAGGCCCAGCTGGAGAAGGTTTCACGTGCATCGATACCAAGAATGGCATCAAGAAGAAGGAAGTTGTCTCCATAGGAGAGCTAAACAAGTTCATTACCAACTCTGATGAACAGGTACAAAATAGCTGATCGTAAAAAGGTTTTGGTTTTGTCTTGATTTTACACAAGAATTATTAGATTAAAAAATCTCCTGTCTTGGTTTAGACACAGGAAGCTGATTTCATTTGCAAGGCTCGGGTTGTTGAAGTCCTGCAACAAAATGGTTGGTCTTTCGTATCTTGCACGGGCTGCAGCAAGAAGCTTGAAAAAATAGGCAGTTCGCTCCGTTGCAGGCGTTGTGCTAATCCTAACGTCACCGGCGTTATAAAGTAGGTATCCACAGTTACTTGAATTGTAAGAATATAACTATTTTCCTAATTGCGATTTTGTTCCAATCCTTTGTTTACAGGTACCGTGTCGAACTCTGCGTTGATGATGGTGTTGATAATGCCACATTTGTGGTCTTCGATAGGGAAATGGTGAAGCTCACTAAGCAGGATGCAGCTGGTCTGACTCTCA
Source organism: Brassica nigra (assembly GCA_016432835.1). NCBI lineage: Eukaryota > Viridiplantae > Streptophyta > Magnoliopsida > Brassicales > Brassicaceae > Brassica > Brassica nigra. The sequence goes on along the minus strand of CM028247.1, from coordinate 3,169,207 downwards.
CTGAGGTTTGTGCATTTAAACTCACATCAAGCGCTAATAAAATCTAATGCTTAGAAACTCTCTATATTTACCTTACGTTTGGAACCCATGCAGATGAACGGTGGTGGGGGAGAGGAACTCCCCCAATGTGTTAGAGACCTTGCCGGAAAAGAATTAGTTTTCCAGATACGTGTGACACCATTCAATTTTACCCCAAGCCACCGTACGTTCACTGTGTCTGCAATCACTGACAGCATCGCTCCTGAGGTAGTATAATAACAATTGTCTTAATCCCGTTCTCGACTAGGCAATTGCGTAATTAAAAAATCATATTATTTGGTAGACGTTCAAAACAGAGGTGACTGAAATTGTTGCGGGAGAAGGCAGCGAAGCATCAGCATCTGTCGGCAAGAAGGTTGATGACAAGAAACCAAGCCCACCCGATGCTGGATCCGCAAAGGGTTGCCGTAAGCGCCCCCGTGAGTGAAGTCAATAAGCGGCCACAACGTCAACCCAAGCTCCATTTTCGTTTCTGCTACGCAATTTATTTTCATTAAGACTTTGGTTTAAATTTGGCTTTTTTGCTCCATTTTCTTTTATGCTTTGGTTTTATTTTTGCTTTTTTAAAGTGTTTTGTTTCTCACAAGTACACTCTTGGTTTTAATATTTATCTAAAAGGGTTGACGTATTATTGTTAAGCTTGCTTGATTCCACTATCTACATGATTACATTAGCATTACGTAATGTTATATGTTTACGTTGCATTCAAGAGCATGCACATGTTTTAAAATTTTTAGAACAATAGGCATCAAAGCTGGTCCTACTACGTTACACAAATAATGAAGTGTAATTGTTCATCAATTACTACATTTGTAAATGATATCCATTATTGTCAATTACAATTAAAGTGAATTTTACAATAAGGAAAAGAGTCTGCCTTGACCTTCAATTTAATTATAAATAAAGAATCAATCTTCATAGAAGGGAGTACAAACTTTATTCCCATCATTTCAAATACCATTCGAGCAAAATCATGAGGACACTCCAGTCTATGCCTCACGATCTATTGTCAATGATATTCTCAAAACTGGCTTCATTATTAATATGACCAAAACAAACATACTAAGCAAAAACTAACGTACAATATTCTCATTATATAATAAACAAAATTATATTGTACTACGTACTTTTTACTTCCATGGTTTTAACAAATATATAATCACCCCCCAGAACAGAGCCTCCAAGATTCAACTGATATCACATTAATAACCGTTACTTAAAGACGCTTCATATCACATGTTACAGCTCCAAAGAGATCAAACGTCTTCCAAAAAATCAATATCTTTTCCATGCGTTAATTAGCAGGCGCATGTACGTTTAGCAACTACAACGAGCTTAGAACGCCACCACCCACTTTGCTCATCGCCAACTGTCAAATTACTCATCAGTAACCATATCAACGATTCCTTTCTAAATCTCTCAGAACAATACAGAAAAAAGAAGGTGCAAATCCAATGAAAAGAAAACCATTAATTTCGACATCAGATGGTGTGACTAAAAGATTCAGAGGAGAAAACCACGATACCTTCCAGGAAAGAGGTTTGTCATGAAACGCTGATACCTTAAACCTAAACATTAACATTCATCTACTGCAACTAAGCTATTCAAACACAGGTCCTCCATCATTTGCAACCACATCCGCATGCGAAATATGCAACCGAAAAGGTTTGCTTCTCATTTTACATTTGGACAAAAAAAGTCAGAACATAACATCCACTATATTAACCCACCAATGATCACAGGAGAGCAAAGAAGAGCTAGACAAATGAGGAAAGCTATTGTTCTCGCAAGGAGACAAGCAATTAAGCTAAAAAGTATCCCCATTATATTTATAACTGTTTTTCGTTTCTGGATGATTATTATTCAAATGTTATACAACGATGAAATAGAGAAGATGATTACTGAGTCAAAAAATTGACTATACCTTTTTCCAACTAAATTTCCATTCACATGTACCTGCAGGTACCTCAACGAGTAAGCAACCTGCGTCCACAAACAAACGCAAGCAGAGAGATAATGAACTTCAAGAATGCCCGTTTTGTGGAGCGCTTGTATGGGAACAGGAAAAAAAAGGCACTAGAGGCAGAAACAGAACTCCAATCTTCACTGTCTGCTGCCAGCAGGGTCGAGTAAAGCTCCCACCAGAACCACACCCGCCGGAAACTCTGAAAACACTCCTCTCGAGTTCTCTCCACTTCCAACAAAATATACGAACGTACAATTCCATCCTTGCGTTCACGTCTATGGGGGCACAGATAGATTCGAAGGTGATGCACAAAGCCGGACCTTTCACGTTTAGAATTCACGGACAAACCTCCCACAAGATAGGATCATTGCTTCCTCCCTCGGGAAAACCTCCCAAGTTCAGCCAACTCTACATATTCGATACAGCTAACGAGATTAAAAATAGGATCTCAGCCGTTAAGAGGACAACAAAAGCAGGGGAGCTGGATGTTAATATTGTTAAAAACCTGATTGAGACTATTGATGCCCACAACTGTCTGGCCAAGATATTTAGAAAAGCACGAGATCTTCATGAACAGAGTGACTGCCCGGAGTTTAGTATCAGACTGATTGCTCAGCCTAAACGTGGTCGTCAATATGATTTGCCTACAACAGATGAAATTGCAGGTTTATTAGTTGGAGACCTCTCAGAGGAAATAGGAGATAGAGATATCATTGTACATCACAGATCTGCAGGGTTACAACAAATCAGCGATATGCATCCTCTCTACATGACTCTGCAATACCCTCTTTTGTTTCCTTATGGCCAATCAGGATTTAACGAGAACATACCAGTTATCAACGTTGATGGAACCACTCGACAAAGGTCCTATGTCACAAAGAGAGAGTATTTTGCTTACCAGATTCAGACTAGATTGAATGAAGGGATGACTATTGTGAGCTCCAAACGTCTACTCCATCAATATATAGTTGATGCCTACACTTGCATTGAGCAAGAAAGGTTGCGCTGGTTCAGACTTAATCAAAAAAAAATAAGAGCAGACCTGTACAACAATGTCCAAGACGCGGTCATGAAAGGTGACACAGATGCAAAGTCTATAGGGAAAAGAGTTATACTACCTGCTTCTTATACAGGAAGTCCACGATACATGGCAGAGAAGTTTCATGACGCAATGGCTATATGCCGATGGTATGGAAATCCTACTCTGTTTATCACAATGACAACAAATCCGAAGTGGGTCGAAATTTTCAACCATCTCCAGATGTATGGGGCTGACGATCCAAATGATCGTCCTGACCTTGAATGCAGAGTCTTTAAAATGAAGCTAGATAATCTCTTGTCAGATTTCCATAAAGGTCTATTCTTTCCCCGCCCAATAGCAGGTACCATTACCAAAAACATGTTGCCGTTTTCGTTATTGTTTAAACAATATAAATAAATCTAACAAGTTCATATTTTTATGCAGTGGTCTACACCATTGAGTTTCAAAAAAGGGGACTCCCCCATGCTCACATACTACTATGGCTAGGAGAAAGTTTTAAAAATCCCACCAGTGATGATATAGACAAAATCATCTCTGCTGAATTACCAGATAGAGAGACAGATCCCGAGGCTTACAGTTTGGTGGAGCAACACATGATGCATGGTCCTTGTGGGAAAGACAGGTCAACTTCACCTTGCATGGAGAATGGAGTATGTACCAAGAAATTCCCTCGCAGCTTCGTTCCTCATACTCAGATAAACGAGTCTGGTTACGTTCTTTACCGGCGGAGGCAGTCTGATAGAGTTGTCAAAAAAGGGAATATCACTCTTGACAACTCTTTTGTTGTTCCTCACAATTTACAGATTTTAAAAAAGTACAAGGCTCACGTCAATGTTGAATGGTGCAACAAATCAACTGCTATCAAATACCTTTTCAAATACATAACAAAAGGTGTAGACAGAGCAACATTTGTTATCAGTAAAGACGGAGACAAGATCCCTAAGGAACACGAAGGCAGTTCAGAGAAGCCTAAGAACGAAATAGATCTTTACCTGGAAGGACGGTACCTGTCTGCTTGTGAATCCATGTGGAGGATTTTAAAGTTCGATATCCATCATAATACCCCAGCAGTACAAAAGTTCCCAGTTCATTTACCTGGTGAACAAACAGCAGTTTTTTGAGGAGCATGAAGATCTTGAGAACGTTGCAGTGCGGTATACACATGGAAGAACAATGCTTACCGAATGGTTTGAGATGAACAGGCTGTATGAAGAAGCAAGGCAGTTGAAATACATTGAAATGCTCACGATGTTTGTTTGGGATAACTCTAACAAGGTTTACTCCAAGCGTAAGCAAAAAAGGGACCATTGGGAGGCTTGTGAACATCCATCCAAATGCTGGTGATAGATATTACCTAAGGATCTTAGTGAGTCTCGTGAAGGGTCCGACATGCTATGACGATTTATACACAGTGGGTGAGACTAAATATGATACCTTTCAAGCCGCCTGCTTAGCAAGAGGCTGGCTCGATGGAGATAAAGAATGGCAGGATGCAATTACCGAAGCTTCACAGTTCTCTATGCCTAAATGCCTCCGCCGCATGTTTGTCTTAATACTGATTTTTTGCTTCGTTTCAGACCCTCGAAATCTATGGAACAATACTTGGGAGTATATGTCCGAAGATGTTCTGCGCCACCAGCGTCGGTTACTGAAATTTCCCGACCTTGAACTGAGCCCCCATGAACTCCAGCAGTACACTCTTATTGAAATCGAGAGCCTCCTACAAAACCATGAAACATCACTAACTGAGTTCAAAGGAATGCCACTGCCAAGCCAGACAGTTTTAGATGATATGAAAAACAAAAAAATGGCTCGCCAATACCACTGTGACATCGCAGAAGAGAGTCGGATCCATCAACAGCTGTTTCCTAAACTCAACAAAGAACAAAGGGTTATATATGACGATGTGATGGCGTCAGTGTTGGAAAATCAGGGAAGGCTCTTTTTTATTTACGGGGCAGGCGGTACAGGGAAAACATTCCTATACAAAACCCTAATATCTGCCTTGCGAGCATCAAATAAGAAAGTTATACCTGTAGCTTCCTCTGCAATTGCTGCTCTGCTTCTTCCAGGAGGCCGCACAGCGCATTCTAGGTTCAAGATACCTCTCAAGCTCTACGAAGACACTTTCTGCGAGGTGAAAAAAGGGACCATCCTTGCCAACTTCCTCAGCCAAGCGGACCTTATTATTTGGGATGAAGTTCCCATGGCACATCGCCATGCTGTTGAGGCTGTAGATCGTACACTTCGAGATATTCTATCGTTATCTGATGCGACATCCTTGAGCAAACCTTTTGGTGGAAAGACGGTCCTGTTGGGCGGTGATTTCAGACAGATCCTTCCCGTCATTCCACAGGGTACACGCCAGGATACGGTGGACGCTGCTGTCAATCACTCCCACCTGTGGAACCACTCAAGTACATGTCCTCTCCAAAAATATGCGGGTAGAATCTGAGGAAAACGATTTTGCTAAATGGATTTTAGAAGTCGGTGATGGGAAGGCAAAAATTGCGCCACATAACGAAATGAACAAAGACACTGCTGAGGACGAGATTCTGATCAGCGACTCGCTCCTCCTTCCAGTGACTTCTAACCCTCTTGAAATCCTTTGCCAGTCTGTTTTTCCAGATTTCACCAATGATTACCAAGACTTGGAAAAAATAAAAGATACAGCTATTTTAACTCCTCGGAATGATACAGTTGATGAGATCAACACTTACTTGCTTTCCAAGATACCAGGACCTGAGCAAGAATACTTCAGCTATGATAGCTTTGCGGAGGATGAGAAACATTCAGGAGAGTTCGATTTACGCTATCCAGTGGAATATCTCAACTCACTAGAATTTCCGGGAATACCTGCACATAGAATCTGCCTTAAAGTTGGGGTCCCAATCATGCTTATTCGAAACCTAAACCAAGATGAGGGGTTATGCAATGGTACAAGACTTATAGTCACACACTTGGGAGAGAGAGTTATTAAGGCAGAAATGCTCACCTCGTCAGCAACAAAGCAGACTGTCTTCATACCTAGAATCGTCCTCTCACCAACAGAGTCGAATCATCCTTTCACTCTCAAGAGACGCCAGTTTCCGGTGAGAGTTTGCTATGCTATGACAATTAACAAAAGTCAAGGACAAACATTGGCTAAGGTTGCTCTGTACTTGCCCAAACCTGTTTTCAGTCATGGTCAACTCTATGTGGCACTATCAAGAGTGACCACACCAAAAGGACTAAAGGTTCTGAATCTTACCCGAAAAAGTAGCTCACCCACCACGATCGCCAACATTGTATACAGAGAAGCCTTCAAAGGATTGCCGCAGATAACAGGTCAGACACACGAAAATCTACATATAACAACAAATCATCGACCATTACTCCCTTCCTCCTCTGTCCAACAAACAATTAACAATTAATACTGTCTGATTTATTTGATATTTGCAGGTTCAGAAGAAGAGAACGAATGATTATCATACCTTGCTTAAAAACATTGATAGCATCCACCAAGGTCAGTAAGACTTAATATTGATTCAGTCACTTCAGAATTTCATAAAAGCAAAGCAAATAATGAACAATTTTTTCTCAAACAGGAACGCGACTTTCTACCCTATTAACATGGAGCTTCGGTGAAATTGCAGAGGATAACTTTTTTTTTTTTGAAAAGTAGATAATATAAAAGACACAGAATTTAGTTTCTTTGAAACGGGCTTTCCATTTTTATTATTAAACAAAACAAGGCTTGGGCCAACTCTATCCGAATTTGAATTCTTTGGGTTTTAAAACGTTGAACCCATTCGGCCCAAATAAAAAGCGCCATATGTTATAACAATTGTCTCCAATCTCTGTCGTTTAATCTATCACAAAATTAGGGTTCAAGGTCCTTCTTCTCTATCTGAAACCATCGCTACCTGCAGATTACTTGACCAAAAACCAGTGTTTTCTATCATTACACAAATAACGACTTTTCATCTCCATCTCTACGGTTACATCCGTTAATAATCATCACATATTTAGCCATTACAACTTAATCAATTCCGCCATTTAGATCCCCACCAATCCCTCTCCCTTCCCACAAAACTAAACCGTCAATATAACTCAATCTATATAAATTTGTCAAGACTGAGAGGAGGATGAATCTTCAAAGCTCTTACTATTACTCTCTTTTCTTAAACCTGCACAACTCCTTTCGATATGTCTTCCCAAGATGCTGTCAGTGCTCAACAACGTTTCCTTCACTCAACCTTCGACTCCCTACGTCTGGGTAAATCATCACAAGCAATCCATGCTCGCCTACTAAGGTTTTGGGACTCGCCAAGCATGAACGACTCCAGTGAATTCATTGGAATCAATTTGCTTTTTCTTGATGAAAAGGTATACTCATCTTTCCATACACATCTTCGTATATAGATCTCCTTTGTATTTACTTTGGAAAACTTTGAATTTAATCATCGAGAATCTACATGTAGGATTCAATGATCAACGGTCTTATTCCTGGTGATCGCACGGATCTCTACCGTTCATCCTTACAGGAGGGTAACATCTACAAAGTTTCCCACTTTGAAGTCGAGAGATGCCCACAAATGTACAAGACTACGGAGCATATTTTTGTGATCCGGTTCATTGACCAAACAACTCTTGATGAAGTGATCAACTACGGTCCTGTTATCAACGACCAAAAATTCATGGTCCGCAACTACGACCATCTCAACATCCTAGCCGACACGACCTTAGAACTCTCTGGTTTGTTTTCATAAATTTACAAATAAGCCTAATTTATATCTATTCCACATTATTTCTTCAGCTCTAAACCTGTTCCTACAATGGCAGATGTTGTTGGTGAGATTAAATCTGTCCAAGGTTATGGCCTCAAGAACACTAGGATAGTTTCCCCAGTTCTTATCCGTTTCCTCATTGCTCCGTAAGTATTCAGATTGCTAACGTTATCATCACCTAAGCCATTTCATCTACTTACTGTAATAGCATAATAAAAAACATACAGGGGCATCCAAGTGTACTTGTCTTTGTTGGACGATGCTGCAGCAGTGTTTAAGGGTCTCCTAAATTCTGGGGATGGGATCCGCTCTGTCATGGTGGTCACAAGTCTGAACCCAGAGAAAATTGGAGGTAACTTAAATATATATGTACAAACTAGATTACATGAGTTGTTAACCAAATAATCTACATTTTCCAGATGACTTGCACCTTAGCTCCACCGCTGCTACCAAATTTTATTTTGGAAACAAACTACCAGCAATTGCAGACTTCACGAAGAGGTATTAGTTTTAAAAAATTTGATTTAGACAAACAAAGCTCTCTATCCAATTAACCAATCACATTCTTTATTACCAGCTTCAGAGGTGCAGAGACTGAGGACTTGCCCAATCTCAAAGCAGAAACAGTGATCACTAGCAAACAACTTAGCTCAGTTGGAGATCTCAACATGTTCCTCTCCAATTCTACTGGCCAGGTTCCTAATAGACATGCAAGAACGTCGGAAAAAAAATTTCAATGCTGATATTATAATAAAAGATGCTTCATATTATTAGTCTCTTATTACACAGGATGTTTACTTTGCTTGCAAAGCTCGGATTGTGGAGGTGGTCTCAAAAAATGGCTGGTACTATGTCTCTTGCACTCGCTGTGGGAAAAAATTTGAAAAAACTGCAACATCTCTAGCCTGCAACCAATGTGACAATCCCAATGCCACCGGTGTTGTGAGGTAAAATATTTAGATTACATTTCGTAAAACAACACACTCTTTCAAAATTCTCATCATCCATATAATCCTTACATTCAGATACCGTGTTGAATTATTGGTCGATGATGGTTCAAATTATGCCACTTTCTTGGTGTACGACAAGGACATGCTTAAGCTCACTAAACAACCGGCAGCAATTCTATTTGATAATGAGGTTTTTATTTCTTACCAAACACCTTGTCCCCAAACTGTTACAATAACTAAATCTTATAATGTATTCCAGGTGAATTTAGCTCTCAGAAACAAACTCCCAGAATGCCTTGCGGAACTTATTGGCCGTGATTTTGTTTACCATGTGCGTGTGACGGCATGCAAATTCAAAACAAACAGCCCAACATTCACTGTTTCTGGAATCAGTGACGTTTGCAACTATGAGGTATTATAGTGTAAACTAAACTCCACATTTACATCCCCTCGGTATTTAACAAAATACTTACATAACATTTTCCAGAATTTCCACAAAGATGGAAACAAGATTGGCCGAGAGGAATGCGGGGAAACATCAGCTACCGCTACTGCCACCAACACGTCAGCGAATGAGGTGAAGGAAGGTGGCCCCAATAACTCAAGTGACTGAGAGTATGGAAGCAACACAAACGTGAACCGAAACTGCACCTGTCTTCATTTAAATTTCAAATAATATGCATTCTCTTTTACGCTTTTCCTAAGTTTAGTCTATTTCCTCTTTTTAAAGAAAAAAAAAATTCCCCAATGTATCTCCTCGGAGGAATACAGTTTCTCTATTATTAATTCCAAAAGAGTTCACGCAAACAGTTTACTACCCATCAATTATTTGTACGCTTACAAAATTACACACCCAACAACTGACCTTAAAAGAATTATAATAAATCTCCTTTCTTCTTCAGAATCATAAACAACTACTGAAACATCTCGAACTTATACATCTCATAACTCTTCTTTTCCACTCCACATCCTTCTACATTTTCAATTACCACAACTTCATTTCCCCTAACATCCCCGCGCGTGCGCGGGGCTCCGCCCCTAGTAAGGAGAACTCGCAAAAGCACATAGCATAAGGGAGCTTCCAGAGCCTATAATTCGATCAGGAGAACGATAACGGCCGTTCGGTCAACGCGGCAGTTTTTTTTTTGTCAACGTCAACGCGGAAGATGCATCAACAAAATATAACTTTGGCAAATTAAAAAAGAAGGAAAGGTACCGATGACCTGTCATTTGATTAAAGAAAGACCTCGTCAATATTTTCGAAGAGGGTAAGAGCATTCACAACCTATTTTTTATACTTTTTTAAAATGAAATTTTAAATTTATTGATCATCACAACAAAAAATTCAAAGTTTGTTATTTACAACTCCTATAATTATGTACGAAAGAATAAAAAATGGCCTAAGCAATGCTTAGACGAGTGGCGAACCATCTTTGAAAGAGACCTTTCAACTTAGGCTCTTCATAGTATCTGGTGGACATAATGCGGCCAGTAACAGATGTAGGAACATAAATAGTTGGGGGCACATAATTTTTTTCCATTGTGATTAATTTTAAAGTTGAAGACATTTCATACGCTTTGCAATAATTACTTAAGGAAAATTGAAAATCAGTTGGGGGCACGTGCCCCTGTAAGTTTGCCTTTGTGTCTGCCCCTGAATGCGGCTACGAATGGTTTTCTCGACGATGCAGCCTAACTGATGGACAGAACACAGGGTGTTGTTGTGCTTCCTTTCTTTCCGCTCCCTCCAGATGTGATAAATGGTAACTTGGAACGCCAAGCGGAGCAAGATAGAGGTTAACCTGTCATGGGAGCGATGAGTCAGCTGTTCCATTGTGATTAACCAGTCAGGGTCCGGGTCTATAACCATTAGCGATCCAACGACATCGATCTAGAGGGTGAATATGTAGGGGCAAAGGAAAAAGAGATGGTCTCTTGTTTCATCAGGCTCACCACAAAATACACAAACACAAACATGAATTTGGCCCCTACACAAACAGCTACGGCAAATCGTATGTGTAACCTACTTTTTATACTTACCTCTAAATATTAATTTGCAAAATATATTTCTATTTTTATTTAAAATAAAAGTTATCTTAGGGAAAAATAAATTTTTCTATTTTAAGAAAAAAATATTGGAATTAACTTCACTTATATTAAAAAAAATATCTGCTTTTGGGAAAAATATAGAAGAAAACTGGAGATGTTTTTCAAAATGAAAGTTACTTCTATTTTAGAGAAGAAAAATACATAGTCTACGTGAATGCTTAGCAGGTCCTAGGTTAATTTCATTTTGTAAATACTTCTTACAGAACAAAAGAAAAGATTTCAGACTTTTTGATCATTGTAAACAGATATATATATATATATATATATATATATATATATATATATATATATATATATGTGTGTATATGTGTGTGTGTATTCTTTGGTCTAGCAGCTGATAATTTCACTCAAATTAGAAATATTATATATGTTCTTACTTATTAATAAATACAACTTTAATATTCCCCAAATCAAACAGAAACTAGAAGTCGCAAACAATATTTCCCAAGTCATAAACAATGAAAAAGAGAAACGAACAAATAATTGCAATGCAATTTCTTACAACTCTAGCTAGGTCAAATAATGTTAGGGCCATTTAATATTAAAGTATCTTGTCAATTAGTAGGCATAATAAACAAAAGACTAACATTTTTTTTTCTTAAACACACACTACTAAATGTTGAACAAGTCAACAACAGCTAACACATAAAGACATATAAGTACTGCTTAGGAGAGAAACTTTGTTTCGTAGCTAGTGCGAGGCTACGAGCATTACGCAATCTGCTATAATATTTAGGAGAGAGGTTATGTCACTTATACCACCTTGTAAACAATATCAACATTAGCAAACAAGGATGGCTGAGTGTGTTAGTGTATTGTGGTAAAAAGCGCATAACGTCCAGTTGTCCAAACCCTTACCACACCACACCCTCGCAGACCCACACCATAACCCATTCAAACTTTCAAAGGATCACATAGTAAAAATGTAATTAATCAAGGTGATTTCAAGCTGCTTGGATCTTATTTCTCAAGCTGTATAATTTGGTAAATCATCATCTATAAAATTTTAAACGTCGTTAGCAAAAGTTACTGTCACACGACTTTGATAATATTGTTTTTTTTATCCGGGATATCTGGTGGGCCGAGATCCAACCGACTAATCTTTGGGTGTCTGACCACTGGCGTCAGCCAAACACGGTTGCTTGTAAGAAGAGTTAGATACATCTATCATCTAACCACACACTAAGGTAATTTGAAGGCAACATTTGAACCCGTGATCTTTAGGGTCATTACGAGACGCCATTTAACACCCGACCACTAATGCGTGCTTTTTTTGGGTGGAGATGCGGGGTTGTCTATTATAGTTAATTAACTTGAACTGGTTGGATTCCCTTATATAAGTATAGCAATATATGTTTTGAGATAAAAAAAAATTTTGTTACTTAAAAGCTCTAAAATGTATTGAGATTGCACTTGTATTCTCCAAAATATGTAATGCATCATTTGAAGGACAAATAACTATTGTAGCGGTTGATGAAGAATCACAGAAAATTAGAGAAAGTTGATGAAAAATTGTATTACAACGTCAAGACAAAAAAAAAAAAGCTTAACTATTTCATCCTAACCATGGATCAAAATCTATGTTGAAAACATTAAAAACATTTAATTTTCGTCCAAAATTAGCTAGGTCTAATAATATTCCATTAGCGTCAAGAATATATTTGCATAATTTCATAAATTGAGTAGTATTCTTACCATCTTTTTTTGCATGTGGATGGTAGTTTTGAAGAAGAAAATGAAGCTTCGAAGTCTTTTTTTCACTCAAGCAAGTGACAATGACAGTTTAATTAGTTATGGCATTTTAATTTGTACCATTCTAAAAGCTACAATTTAATTAAGACTAACGTTTACCAACTCTTACTATTTATTTTGTTGATTCTATATCAGAATCTGGCGCATATCATAAATATAGATATAATATATATGAATCCATGTGAACTCACAGATCAAGTTCACATTCATGAATCATAACTCATCATCCGAATGACTGAGATAATATAATTGATTCAACCTGCATCATCTTTCACGGTATATATTAATATATTGTCAGTAAACTACGGGACGTTAATTAAATCTACTTCTCTAGTTAGTTTGAACATGTTTGTGCTGTCAACCACGTTCATAGCGTGTTGCAGGGTTATTATTTTCCAGGCGGTATTTTAACTGTAGGCCCTTAATTGTATACGAGAAGTTGATATTTATAGAACCAAGCGATTTGGTCAAATATCTTGTCTCCAATTATTTGATAAACATTTTTTTGTTTGACGTCACTTTTTGTTATAACTAACTTAAAAATATGCAAAATATACTAATGGTGATGGTGATCGATTATACAAGTCTACAACCTGGAGAAATGTTACGATTAATGCCAAAAGTCAAGAGACTAGTACTGAAACAAACTTGTATGCAAATAGATTTAAGGGAAAATTGTTAATCCAAAAGCTTAATAGAAGTTCGTTTAGATTTTTGATATAGTTGATTCTTTTAATGATTTCAGAACATATAAGAATAAAAAAAATTCCTTTTTGCTAGTTCTCCTTTTTTTTTTTGAACGAAATGCTAGTTCTCCTAAATTATATATTTAGTAATATAACGAAATTTGGATCTAACTTTGGTCGATACAGATTGGACAATATGCTAAATAAATACGGATGTTATAATTGTAATACGTCAGCAAACGTGTTGCACGCCAAATTATTTGGAATGTTTTCAATGAGTATTTTATTGAGTATTTGCAGTCTACACCAAAACATTTTATCGTAATTAGCTATATACTCTATTACACTATTTTCATACTATACATTAATCATATTGACTATTTTAACCTTATAGATAACATATCCATAATATTTTTCAAATATATACTTTAATTAATTAATAATTTTTTTTCTTCTTCTTCTTCTCTTATCTCGCCATCTTTTTGTTTTTGTCATGGCTTCCTAAATCTCTCTCTCCACTTGCAATTTTCCTTTGATTTTTTTTACTCTTTCTGATTGATCTGTTTTTCCTTCCCTTCTTCTTGTTTCTTCTTAGTTTTCAGAAGTATCTTTAATCTCTGTTTTAGAAAAATTTACAGAAGAAAACCAAAAATAACATGAAAAAAAAATTTCAGCCCATATCCTTCTGATTATTCTTTTTGTGATTGTTTTGGTATATTTCCAGATGATGTTGATGGAGTACTATATCATTTGATCGATCATGTTCATGCCACCATCGTTTGCGCACAGAAGCAATCTCTCTAGGTTTTTGGTGACATAGGATAAGGTCTGATTGAGTGTAATCCCTTTTCAACTTGTGGCGTAATGGATGCCACAAATTATTTTTGGGATGAATTGCTAGTAGATGGATTGATGGCAGAAAAAAGAGTTAATACCAATCCTTAAAAATTTGTTCAATGAAGTGGCAATAACGGGAGAACAAGACACATTTAAAGGTGTTCTTCCTTCCATAGCTAGAGAAAAGGTGCACTGTAACTATCAAAATAGTAGTCAATTTAGAAATTTTATAAGACATGACATGGGTTGAAAACACTCACACCCCAAATCTTGTATGATATGAAACGTGTTATAAGGATACATATAGTTAGATCCTGTATTTAATACATGTTTTAGTGATATGGGTACAAATGACGATATATTGTGGAGTTTTCCCTCAATTAATAATATAACTGATGTATGTCTATTGACATTATATAAATTATCTAGAATGTTGTACATATACAAATTCAATTATCAGACTTTTAACATCTAGTTTCCATAATAATTGTTGTGTTGACTATATATTACATAGATTTCTTTGATAACTAGTATTGTAGTCAATTAATTATTTGTTTAAATGGTTACACAAATTTTTAGCTAATTATTTTCTTGAGATGATGACTTGTAAAATCTGCCAAAGTTATATGGAAAATGGTATCAAATTCATTGTTGATACATTTTTGAACAAGTTATCCAGATTGTTGTACATATACAAATTCCCTTATCCGGTATTTAATATATTGTTTCCATTATAATTGTTAAATTGACTGTATATTACATACATTTCCTTGTCAAGTAGTATTGTAATCAGCTAATCATTTGTTTAGCAGGTAATTCATATTATAACCACATGAAGTTGCCTATACGAGATAGATTAGGTAAACCTTTATTGGTTTCTTCCAAGATATCTATAGATGCTGCTCATAAAGGCTTGCTACATCACCATACCCCCTCACAACAACCACAGCATATTTGTCTTATTTTACAATCTCAGTTCTTACTTTACAATCTCAGTTCTTACTTTACAAATGTCGGCACAGATTTTTGCTTTTTGCTCGCTTTGTGTGCAAACTAGTTCTAAGATTGAGTTATATTGTTTATCTAGGAAGTGATCCGAGGAATTTTTAAAAGAAAGAGGAACGAAAAAAGACAAACTTTATAAGATTTAACTCATGATCTTATACAAGATTGTGGCGATGAATGGGTGGATTTGATCAAATGATTAGACCATTATGTTGGAATATATTTTCATGGAAAAAAAAAACAGAGGAGAGAAAGAAGATGGAGAAGAAGACACCGACAATGAGAGAGAAAATGAGATTTTTGTTTAATTTTTAAAAATGAAATAAACTAATAATCTATAAACTCAATCTATGAATAATCTACCAGAGGGCTCGAAAGGTAATTTTACGTACTAGTTTTCTACTGTAGCTCTTACACTTTTACTGTTTTAGGTAGTTTGCAAATTTCCAACTCTTTTATGGATTTCTAGCTAATTGACTCTATTTTATTTGCAAGATACGACTTTCATATGAATTAACGAAAACAAGTACTAGGTTGTAACTCGTAAACAAACAAATATTGTATACGTATGTGCTGTTCGCATTTTTCCATGTTTGCTTTTTTTTTTATTTCGCCTTATTATCATGAGCTGTATTTGATCAAGATAAGAGTCTGTTTTTTTTTTTGAAAAAGATAAGAGTCTGTTGCCGGCAAAATGAAAAGTTTTTTCGTCGTATTAAAAATCAAAGAAGTTTCAGGTGAGTTGGGACGAATCGGACGATCATCGTGAAATAAGTCCAATATCTTTCGCTTTCGTCATCTAGGTGACGATGTTTTTCTGTCATCCATGATCCATGTGACCAATGTGACAGTAAAAATATTTCATAATTATTTAGTTTTTAACATAAAATTATAGTAATATCTATCTTTTGGATATCATTGTAAATAAAATTAATATTTTATTAGCAAATATTTAAAATATGTAAAATCCTAACTACAATCTCATTTGATTTTTTTCCTATAAAAATCTCACAGCCTTAAGATATCTATTTATAAAATATTAAAATAATTTTATATTTACATTAATTAAATATCAATAAAAGTTTTCATATTTTAGGAAACCTAAATTATAATACACTTAAACAGTAATATAAATTCATAATACAAAACTGTATTCATATTTAAGAGAATTAAAAATCTGCACCAAATTTTCTTATAATTTCTAGATTTTAAATATTTTTCAATAAAATATTAATATAATTTTCATTTAGTTTAAAATATTAATATAATTTGCTGTACTCATATTTTAAAAAGACAAATGGGAATACCCACTAATAATGCTCTAAATCCTTTAAAGAAGGTGACAAAACCTTCAACTAATTTTTGTTTCTGTTAGCTCAACTAAATTATTTTTCGGAGTAATACGCTATGGTGTAGATACTAAGATGACAATATCAATAGTTAAATTAACTTCAAGAAAAATTGCAGTTGATATTTTATGAGCATACTTAACAACATGCAAACTTAAATTTCATTGAAATATAAACTCGGTAATAAGTATGTAAGATAAGGTAAAAGTTTTGCAAATTTGTTTATTTTGTAAAATCCCACATAATATTAGTATATATATTTATATAAATAGCAGTTTTGTTTAAAACTGCTAATATTCGTAGCTAATATTCGTGATGTTTAAAACCTTCAATTTTGATTATTTTTTTAAACACTTCATCATCATCTAGAAAGGTGCTGGACTGGCGGCCAAGTCAAAACAGTTCATCACCATCGATAATCAATAATTTGATATGGTGCCTATATAAGCCGAAGACATCATCATCTTTATCTTGAACTAAAGAAGAGACATAGACTTCTCTAGATCTCTGTCTCTCTGTTGTTCTTTTTCCTTTTCTTTAAGCTTTTCCTGTCTTCCACCTTGTCCTCTTTTGATGGCATTCGCCGCCGAAGTCATGGAGCTCACCACCGGGACAGAGAAGCACCTCCAGCCGGTAGAAAAAGAAGAGGACGAACAAGTTGTCGGGTTGGAGAGACCCAATACTGCAGATAGTAGTACGATCACCACTACCAACACCAGCTCATCTTCTAGCTTTTCTGGTGATGGAGAGCGTGTCACAATAGAGGCTCTGGAGGTCCATGAGCACGACGACGTGAACAATGGCAACGTCTACTTGGACGTAGACCAAGGTTGGGAGTAACCAAAACCTTCTATTATATTCCATGTTTTGAGCTGTCGTCTTTGGTTCCATTCCCTTTATCTTGCACGCGGACATGAACCAAACCTACAAAGCTATAAATAGCCCAAACTAGGTTTTGGATAATTACTTGTTTAGGAAAGATTTATGAAACGTTACATCTGGGGTTGGTGATGAGAAGTAATTGTCATGATTTGTTGCTTGTGAGTGAAGGAATTTGGAAATGTCGCCACTGCTATTGGACTTACAGAGAGGAATCTTTGTTATGTTTTGAGACCAAAGGTCAGTCCTGTGTTATAGGGCTTCTTTGACAAAACAACTTTAAAAAAAAAAAGAGATTAGCTCTCTCCTCTCATGTTGATATTGGTTGACTTGTGATGATTAGTTAACAATGTGCTGCTTGGTTGAAGATGACATCATGTATAACTGAGATTCTGGTTAATTCTTGTTTGATCTTGATCTTATGTTAGGTGCTGAGTCATCTGATGCTGAATCTGACGTTCATGAGTCCCAAACTGTTGACCACTTGAACGGAAAGAAAAAGGTGACAGAATTTGAAAAGGGTTCATCTTCTGAGGAAAACAAAGGATCACGTGAGATCAATGAAGTACAAGACGGTGATATCTCTGAAGAGGTGGAGGTGATAGAGGAGGAGGAAGTGGACATCGAAGATGTTAAAGATTACAAGGCAAAGGAACTGCTGGATAACCACAAGACACCTGATCTATTATGCCCAAAATGCAAGACTTGCATCACCAAAGTGATTGTCCTCAAGAAAAGGGTCCTCCTCAAGAAAAAGTTTGCCCCCAAGAAAAAAAAGGAGAACCCTACTTTGGTGGAGAGCCCTGCGGCAAGGCCTAGAGAGACTGATGATATTCTTCGTTCGGGAGACAATTTGACATCTACAGTTGGTGGTGAAAACCCTATACCTGGGTCCTTTTTCTACAAGTGCTTTTCCTGCTTCAGCATATTCAATATCGAACCCAAAGGTACATTTGGATTCTAACTATTTATTTGTCACTTGTCAAGTGAAATATTTAGATCCGGTCCTTTTTTTTTTGTACATAAAGCATGCTTTCGTTTTACTAAATAAAAAAAATGCAGCGGTGGATTCAAATCCGGTTCCTCCCAGTGAATTTAACGTGGGGATTAACACTCAGCTAGAGCCTCCACAGGAGCCTACAGGCTGTTCCAACTGGATCGTTTCATTAATGCTTAAGAAAAACGAACCAGCCGAAGCTAAAGGTATAGCAATAATGCAATGTCTCTCCTTTTTTTCATTCACTATGATGTTGAAGGGATTTGTTTCATATTAATATTAGGATTAAATTTATTTATTTTGTATTGTCAGGTCATGAAGCGATGCCTAGTGTCGACCCGGAAGCTAGTCGGCCACGTGATAACCACACCCCTTTGGTAGAGACGGCAGCTCCTACAGAAGCCCCACGTCTCACCCCGATACGACCATCTCTCCCCGTATCAAACCCAGTGACTAGTGGACCCTATGATTCAACGGTAGATATTCCACCGACAATAGCGGAACCATTACTGACACCAGTTGTTGAAGGACGTAAACCTGAGATATTGAAAAGCATCGTATATGGAGGTCTAACAGAAGCAATCACAAGCCTCGGTGTTATCTCATCTGCTGCTGGTTCTGGTGCTTCAACATGTAAGTACACCCTCTCAGCCTTAGCCTTAGTTCACACAAAGTTCGATCCTAGAAAATCCAAATATATTCACATGTACCGTTGTGGTTGCAGTGAACATTTTGGTATTGGGGCTTGCAAACTTGTTTAGCGGGCTTATTCTCATTATTCATAATGTAAGCAATCCTAATCTTGATGCATGAACCCAACAATCTCACAATACTTACAGATAAAATTCTTTTGCAGCTCAAAGAACTCAAAGAAGAGGAACCCATCAGAGAAACAACAGAGGTTAACGGCGAAGAAGAAACTCGGTACAAGCGACTCCTAGGACGAAGAGAAAACTTCATGCTTCACGCAACAATCGCAATCTTATCCTTCATAATCACTGGACTACTCCCTCCTGTCGTTTACTACTTCTCATTCAAAGAAACACACAACAAAGACTACAAAGTCGCATCCGTTTTTGGTGCATCTCTGATATGTATCTCCTTCCTCGCTCTAGCCAAAGCTCACGTGAGTAACCCGAGAGGCAGCTACACGAAGAGCGTTCTCTACTACGCGATGAATGCTGTATCGGTGTCGGGGATTACCTACGTGGCTGGTAACGTTGTGAATCAGTTGCTTGAGAAGTACGGATGGTCTGATGGGTCTGAAACTCCGGTCGGAGAGATGATGCTTTCACTTATGGGGAGAAAGGCTGGTGGCTTTGGGTACTCATCATCTTACTGATCACAAAAGTTTGTCTCTGAGAAAGATCCAACATGGTGCTACTTTTTCTCTCTTTCACTCTGCTTTATGAGAGTTCTCGTTAAACTTGTGTGTGTGTGTGCGCGCGCGCTTTTTTTCCTTATGTCAAATTTTTCTTGTGAGTGTGTGAAGTTGTTTCCAAGTGTAGGAAACAGAAAATAATAAATGGTGGCTGTATTCGATTTGTTTTTGTATCTTCCAAGATTTTTATGATATCATTACATTTGATTTGAATGAAAAAAATTATTCAGCAAGGTATTTTTTGGTCCCCTCCTTTGCCAGTCTCATCACTCGGTTCATGTGTAAGAGTAACACATTCCATTCTTTTGAAGTACTTCAAAACGGTGGTTCCAGACTGCTAAGCTTCGGTGTCTAGTAAAAGTAATACTGCAGTAATGCAATGCATCTCCTTATTTTATTCACTATGATGCTGATCAAGAGCTTTGTATCATATTAAGATTAGGATTAAATTTATTTCTTTTGTGTTGTCAGGTGAAGCAATGCCTAGAGTTCTGGAAGCTATTCGGCCACGTGATAACCCCAACCTTTTGGGAGAGGATGTTACTGAAGATATCACATCAGAAGTCCCACCTTTTTTAGCAAAAAAAAAAAAAGTCCCACCTCTTGTTCATGATGGCATGTAGTACCTTCGCTTCAAGCAAGGTAGGATATATTCTCTTATTCAGTATTTTATGAAACAAATATTTATACAATAAAAACAAATATGCAATATATTCTCATATACATATTGACAAAAAAAAGAAACAAAAAACAATAAAACATCGACAAATTAATAAGGACCAGACCTTTTTGAAAATATTAATTTACAAAGAAAAATCAAATTTCCTCCACGTTTTTATTTATCTCAAGAAAATGTTATATTAAGAAATTAAATAGGTCGACCACCAATGAAAATTAATTATGATTAATAATCCTAGTTATTATCATAATAAAACTGATATTAGTAAATATTGTTGACTATCTATATAAAAATACAAGTATTCATAAGTCCAAAATTTTGAAGAAGTGATGTCTAATAGTTCTGACGTTCTTGATATTAGAACGTTTTCATAGTACAAGAGTTTTCAAAAAGAAGTAAAAAACATTAACAATTTAAATATTTTTTTTTGAACTTTAACAATATAATTATTGATGGATTCTCAAATTCAAGATTTAAATGTCTCTCTAAATGGAGAAAGTATTTATAAATCTCTTTCTAGTTTTAAAAAAAAAAATCTCTTTCTAGTTCTACAAGTTAACCCTTGGTTCTTAGATGACACTGTGGTGCAAATGGATTAGAGACCCCTTTGATTCAAGGTACAAAAGTATGTTACACTCAGAAAGTTGAATCCATGCATGTTCATGTCTTTGTGTTGAATTGTTTGAGAAGTCAATTTAATGAAAACAACGTGATAGCCAATCTTTTTTCTCTTATTTAGCTTTTGCATCTCTCCTTTGACTTGCAAAAAAATCCACCATTCTTTTCCTGATATGATGGAAGTTACAAACTCACATGATCCACCAAAGAAAGGACGTCTCACCCCGATGCGATCATCTCTCCCCGTGTCAACACAGCAAAAGATGGCCAATGATGACAGGAAAAAACCACCAAAGAAAGGACGTCTCACCCCGATGCGATCATCTCTGCCCGTACCAATCCCAGTGACTCTAGCGGAACCATTACTGACACCAGTTGTTGAAGGACGTAAAGTGGAGATCTTGAAAAGCATCGTATATGGAGGTCTAGCAGAAGCAATCACAAGCCTCGGTGTTATCTCATCTGCCGCTGGTTCTGGTGCTTCCTCATGTAAGTACCCCTCAGCCTTATCATTCCACTTCCATTGCGAAACACAAAAAAAAAAGTTCGTTACAAGAAAATCCTAACACTCGTATCAACCGTTGTGGCTGCAGTGAACATTTTGGTATTTGGGCTTGCAAATTTATGTGGCGGTCTTATTCTCATTATTCATAATGTGAGTAATCACTTAATCTTTCCTAATTTTTGCTGGTATGACATTTTAAAAAATTTCATAATGACTCCAATAAAAGTTTTTTTTTTCCTGAAACTCAGAGTTTGTACCCTTATTTTTTATACAATTTTTTTTCTTGTACAACTAAAGTTATTGCATCATTTTGACTTGAGCGATCGGTTCCTTTGCCTATCCTCCAGACCGGGTCTGAGTTATGAATAAACCCGCAATCTCAATAAACTTACAGAGAATTTTTTTTTGGTAGCTCCACGAACTCAGAAAGGAGGAACCGATTAGAGAGTCAACAGAGAATAACCAGACAAACGGTCAAAAAGAAAGTCGGTACAAGCGACTCTTAGGACGAAGAGAAAACTTCACGCTTCAGGCAACAGTCGCAATATTATCCTTCATAATCGCGGGACTACTCCCACCTGTCGTCTACTACTTCTCGTTCACCAAAACACACAACAAAGACTACAAAGTGGCATCAGTTTTCGGTGCATCTCTGATATGTATCGCCCTGCTCGCTCTAGCCAAAGCTCACGTGAGGAACCCGAGAAGCAGCTACATGAAGAGCGTTCTGTACTACGCGGCAACAGCTGTGTCTGTGTCGGGGATTACTTACGTGGTTGGTAACGTTGTGAATCAGTTGATTGAGAAGTATGGATGGTCTGATGGGTCTGAAACTCCGGCGGGAGAGATGATGCTTTCACTTATGGGGAGAAAGGCTGGTGGCTTCGGATACTCATCGTCATATTGAACACAGAAGATTTTGTCTGCTTTGTGAGCTCTTGTTAAACTTGTGTGTATGTGTGTGTTTTATATTTCTTAATGCCAAATCTTTGTTGTGAGTGCAGAATTCGTTTCCAAGCGTAGGAAACAGAAAATAATAAAATGGTGGCTGTAATCGAATTTTATTATATCAATACATTTGGTTTGTATGAGAAAAATAGAAAAAGATGAAAATGTAGGTTCTACCGAGAATTGAACTCGGGTTACTGGATTCAGAGTCCAATGTCCTAACCGCTAGACCATAGAACCATTTGCTGTAACGTTCTATAAATAAATTTATATATTAATATTATCTGTCTTGCCATAAAAGTACGCTTAACTAGACGACAACGTTTCAAAGAACATTACCGGACATCAGTTACGTTCGTATTGGATTTGAATCCAATTGGTTGGGTTGAAGAGAGAGCCGTCGGATTCAAATTCGAATCATAGGAAGCCTCAGCATCTGGACGGCTCATATTTGATCTCTCTCTTCTTCTTCTTCTTCTCTCTCTCAACGAAGAAAAGCACCAGCTTTTCCCAGAAACTTTGACGAGAGAGACAGAGTCAGAGCCGATTCCGTTTCCTGCAAAATTTTCAGTTTCTCTGTCAATCAATCCTCTTACCCTTGTCTCTCCTTTCTGGAAGTTATCCAGATTCGTATAATCGAATCCATTTCACAAAGTTTTGCAGAAGTGGCAACGAAGCAAGGTACTGTTAATCGGTTTTGAAAGAAATGAATTTTCTTTTCCGAGAAGAAGAAGAAGATAAAAGGAATGTTTTTTTTTTTACTTAATTGTCTTTAAATTTAGGGCCTTTTTTTTGCTTTTGCTTGATAATCTTTTTTAAAAGTCTCTCTCTTTTTCTTGTTGCAGTGTCAAAATGGACACACGTTATGTTCGACCTGTAAAAATGAGGGTGCACAACCGGTGTCCCACGTGTCGACAAGAGCTTGGAGATATAAGATGTTTTAGCTCTTGAGAAAGTAGCCCAGTCGCTTGAGCTGCCTTGCAAGTTGCAAGTATTACAACCTCGGATGCCCCGAGATTTTTCCTTAATTACAGTAAACTGAAACACGAGTCTCTTTGTAACTTCAGACCTTACGATTGTCCTTAATGCTGGCTTCGAGTGTGGTGTTGTTGGAGGAGACATCCCTTTCCTCGTGGCTCATCTCAGGGATGATCATAGAGTTGACATGCACGCGGGCTCCGCTTTTAACCACCGTTAAGTCAAATCCAACCCGCGTGATATAGAGAACGCTACTTGGATGCTAACTGTGAGTATCCTTGAACATGATTCTCTTCGATGTTTTCGATATTAAAAACTGACAGTATCATATCTTTTGCTCCTTGTTTAGGTGTTTCATTGCTTTGGGCGATACTTCTGTCTTTCATTTTGAAGCGTTCCAGCTAGGGATGGGTCCGGTAAATATCTTTACTTTGAATGATTAATAGTAAACTATCTTTAGAAAAAAAGGAAAATACTTTGAATAAGGAAAATTGTATGAAATTGGAAACCCTAGATGAAGCCTGAGGACTAAGGAATAGGAACAAACACAAAATTTGAGGGCTTTTCTGGAACCGTCCTTTTTGCCACTGCTGTTACGGCTGCGAAGAAGAGGTTGAGCGAAGCCGAGAAGAAGGAGGAGGAGAAAGAGAGCTTGAAGCCCATTGAGGAGAAGCTGAAAGAGGAGAGTGTGACCATGGAGGTGGAGAAGACGAAGAAGGAAAGCTTGAAGCCAACGGAACCCATGGAGTTTGGTGCCCTTCCTAACGAAGGGAACGTCACACTTGGCGAGGTTCCAAACAAAGGGAATGGGTTTGATTTTGAGAAGTACTCATGGAGACAGAATGACGAGGAGATCACAATCACCATTCCAGTACCTAGAGGCACTGATCCACGGTCTGTTACTTGTGAATTCGACAAGTACCGTCTGAAAGTTTGTCTCCAAGGGGGGCAACATACAATCATAGATGGAGCACTCTTCGAAGCTGTGGAGCCTGACGACTGCTTCTGGTATCTCGAGGATGAGAAGGTTACAACGGTGCTCTTGACAAAGCAAGAGGAGGATGAGTGGTGGAAATATTGTATAAAAGGGGAGCCTGAAATTGACACTGAGAAAGTTAAACCAGGGAGCAGTAAACTGGATGATCTCGACACGGAGACTCGCAGTAGAGTTGAGAAGTTGATGTTTGATCAAAGGCAGAAGCATGATTTGAAGAAGAAGGTCATCTCTCAGTATCTTTCTCGACTACAGATGAAAGAACGAAGGTTCAGGGAGAATCTTGCGGCGGTTAGGATAGGATAACAAGTTGTTGTCGTTTACTCAAGTGATATGATAGATCTTGTCAGCCTGTCTCTAAAAATCTAATTTTATATATAATATAAGCTGTTTGATGCTGCCTTCTAGTATTAGATAGTATTTACAGTTGACCTAAATAGCTTTTGACTTTTGAAAGATTGTGAACGTACAAACTACAAATGATAATGTTTTTAAAGATATGAAAGATGAGATTGTAACACAACATTGGCATATGTAGACTTGTAATCATTGGTTCATTAATATAGTTGTAACTATTATATAGATCTGACAGTTTATATAGGTCTGACAGTTTTGGTTTGTATTACGTGTAGCATGTGCCGGAAGAAACCAAATCGTTTCATCTTTCAGGGAACGACTTCACCACTTGCAGGCAAGCATTCTCTAATATTACACTACAGATTTTGTATAATAGTATTCTTCACTCTAAAGCTGATGATGTCATACACAGTTTAAGAGAACATTTTGGATGATGGCAGGTATGATTACTTATTTGATCCAGACGAGCCAGAGGAATTCAAGGTGTCATGCATATGTAAAGCCCCCAACTGCAGGAAATTCATGAATTAGATATAGATATAACCTTATGGTAGGTAGGTGCTTCACATGATATATAAAGTTATCAACACACAAAAGGGCCTAGCAATATTCTCCTTTTATATATATATATATTGCTCAAGAAACGATAGAGTTAGAGGTATAGAGCTAAGTGATCCAACTCTCGTTATATATTCCGTTTCTCTGTATAGACAACTCGTTCGTTTCAGGAAGAATTGAATTTCATTTATTCTCTGTCAATGATGCATCTTCCTGAGCCCAGTTGAATTGCCTGGATTGGGAAATGAACCTATCTCCTCTTGTTCTTCTTTCTCTCTTTCTTATTATTCAGTGAATGGAGCTTCCTCCTTCAACTCTGATGCATCTCCAATTCCCAAAAAAGAAACTTTACCTTTTTAAAAAAAATTCGAATCGCATGCGTCATGCAGCGATTTGTCAAAACTAAACTTATTCCAGCCTAAACACGTTTGAGAAGAACATTATACTTTTCACTTTTGAATATAGTGGCACGGAACTATACATGAAATTATGAAAATGAATTTTTGACCCAAACTTTTAAAAAAAATTTAATATGTTCAATCAACTAATCAGATCGGTTCTGGAAAAAATAGACCTTTAAACTAAAATCGACTGATTACCACATTAAGTAATCTAAATTTGAAATATCTTCCGACTAATGTCAGAAGATATTATTTTGTAAACTGCATGGACCAAACGTGATATTAATATGTTCAATCAACTAATCAGATCGGTTCTGGAAAAAATGGACCTTTAAACTAAAATCGACTGATTACCGCATTAAGTAATCTAAATTTGAAATATCTTCCGACTAATGTCAGAAGATATTATTAGTGTGACGTTCCCTTCGTTAGGAAGGGCACCAAACGTGATATTTTCCAAATCGTTTGTTATTGAACTATTTTGTAAACTGCATGGACCAAGCTCAAATCGAGACTGGCTAAATAGCATCAACTATGTTCCCACCAGAAATAGAACCATGACAGACGGATTTGCACCTCTGTGCCTCAAATAATTTTACCATTTGACTACCATTTTGTTCACTAAAGACTTTTTTAAAAAGACCAAAGAAAAAATGTAACGAGCGTATTTGGTGGACTTTTTGACACGTGGATTACCATTCTTTAGGCCTCTTCACCATCAAAGAGTTGTGGAGCCCCTTTACAACATCGAATATTCTCTCTGCATGAGTGGCCTACCTTCGTTAGACTCATCGTAAGAGCCTAAGACCGTTCGTACTAGTAACGAAAAGAAGCGATTCCGGTTTGTCTAGCTTGTACTACAACCCTTATGCCTAGCTTCGTACATCTCTAAAAACACATACCACACAGATTCCGATCGAAAAGATGTATTGACGTCATGCTCACTGGCTTCTAACATACCAATAGGTTAAACTTGGCATTCTCCAACAGCGTGGTTGCAGGGAAAGTATTAGTTCCCAAAAAAAACGTCAATTTTCATGAGTAAGGTTCATCCATTTGTATCATCCTATTTTTAGTTAATTTACAAAAGTTGATGACATGATGTTAATTGGAAAATCATATATACTTGTGTGACATTCACTAATTGTAAGCTGAAATTACAATTCTGATTTACTCCCAGTTGTGACCCACCAACGTGTTAAAACGTCATTTCAAGTTGTCCAGATTTAGTGAAGGAATTATTTATTGTTTTTTCACCAATTTTGGTGATGAATGAAACTTAAAGTCTTCGTTTGTTGACAAATATTAAGTCGGTGTTTTGTCCACGTGAAAACAATCTTTAAACGATGTCATAGTCATTGATTTTTCTTCTCCGACATTGACCTATTTTGTATTTTCTAATATGTTTCTTCTACTTTTCCTTTACCGGTGCTCTTTATCGGTTACCAACCGGCAAACGTTAAGAAACCAAATAGGCGACTTCCACTTCTTTTCTTTGATATATGCATAGAACGTGACTGACAGTTTTAACACCCCCCAGGAGTTACGAGATAGTCGATACAAAATGTTAAAAGAATAGTAATACATCTCAATCACTAACATCTATTTGTTGATTAATCATTATGTTCTTAATTTGATTTTTTGTGTAGCAAATGCTGCATACCACTGAGGGCACGATAGAGATTTTCAATCATAATACCCTAGTGAACACGTTTTCATTTGTGGCGTTGTTCGTAGAATATGTCAATTAAAGAAAAGCTAAGCTTTTATCGAAACCTTTTTATATATGTGGCCAATGATAAGTGAAGATCGCATCTTTTCAATGGAAGAGTAACCCCTAGTCAACTCTTGCAACTACTCAACAGTCTTTGCTACTTCAACTCTCTCTAAACACGTCTTCACGTATCTTGTCTCCTAAATTTGAAAGATTTTTGGTCTAATAAACTTGCAATATGTATCACAATTAACCAAAAAGTGACTAGTCAACCTGCACGTTTTCGAATTTTCTTTTTTTTTCGGTGGCTATGTCATTAGCGTCCGTGGAATTATCCACCTATTCTCCCAAAGAAAAGGATTTGGTGTTAATTTGTGAGCTAGACTTGTATTACATTATATGATTTCAATCAAAATAGTATCATTTTCATATGCGGTGTACAAGTGCCAATATTTGCATATGTATATAGCATGCATGACTTCAAACATAATAATGATAATGATATGTGCATCTGCAAATTAACATGTGGATAGGCGCTTGAGATATTATTTCTTACACTAGTGCAACGTTTCATACTCATTCATATCGTTACCTTTGTAAATATTATTTTATTTTTATATGGTTCGGACATAATTATTTGCCCCTTTTGCTTTCTCCCATCTTTTCTTCGGCATTTGTTATGATTTTAGTTGTTAGAAATTGCACGTGAAAAATAAGAAATTTTATTTAATATTTTAAGAAATGAATCATTTGTATAATATGTAAATATAAATTATATTAAATTTAACAGCCACCAATATTTGATTATGCCACAATAACTGAAAATATTTAAATCATTGATTCGTAATTTTTTAAGAAGAAAGCAATTAATTTCTAAACGGGAATAGTGGGAATCTAGTATATTTTTTATAAAAAAAACATTATACTGTGTATTATGCGGTCTTGTAAACATGGAAAGTATCCAATTTATCATTTTTAGCAGCCAAAACTTGAAAAAAATATCAATAGAATCTGAGTCAAACTTTTCAAATGTTCAAACAAATCTCGGTTTTGTTCATTGATTAAAATTTGTTTGAACATTTGAAAAGTTTGACTCAGATTCTATTGATATTTTTTTCTAAGGATTGTTCAAAATCTAATTGGTTAAATCAACGATGAAAATCCGATTTAGTAAACAAATATTTTAGTCAAAATTGTAGTCTTAGAAGTTTCATTTTGAAAAGCATGGTTTCCAATAAGTTATACATATTGATTTGTTTCCATTATGACCAGCCTGAGCGAACACAAAACCACTTTATAATGTAGAAAAGAGAAAAAAAAACGCCAACACTGTCGACTGAGACCGACCCGAAAGCAAACTGCTTCACGGGTCATGACCATGATCTGCGAGGAGGCATCGCCAAAGAGAATTTTAATTTTGCTTTTATTTTATAATTAATCAATAAAAACAAAATTTCTGCCAACTTAAAAAATTAACAAAACAACAATCAAGCTAATTAGCTATTGATTTATAATATTTCTCTCAAAACTGTTTTACAAACTGACTAACACAATATTACAAAATTTCTCAACATAATCAATAAACATTACAAACAAAAAAGAAGCAGAAAAACTTATCAAAACTGTGACTTACACTTGCAATATTGGCAACCAATGCATTTTTCCTCTTTGGTACAAATATCACACAACTAGAAGTTCTGATATCGAAGAATCATCAAGATCATTGAATATCGAACCAATCTCTTTGATTTTAGAAGAGTGGTTCTCTCCTCCTATGTTGTTGTTATCGAATAGCATCAGATCGTCCAAGAAATTATTCTCCGATGATTGAATAGGAAACATGGACTGATCGAAGATGGAAATCTCCCGCAATGTTTCGGTGAAATAGTTGTCCGGAAATGGAATGTCCAACGGAAATGAACTATTAACCTCGTCTAGGTGCCAGCTTACTGGTTCCGGTTCAAGAAACTCCTGTTTAACCGGTTTGACCGGTTCATCAACTGCCTCGCATATATGATAGTTCAGAACTGACGTAGGAGATGATAGATGATGATGATGAGAGTCTTCCATTGATTCCGATGCTGAAAACCCCGAAACGTCGCTCTCCCGGTCCGGTACTGGTTCTGGTTCTGGTGGTACGGTGAAGTTGGTGAGAGCATCAGGGCCACGAAGCCTGATCGCTGCGTTGTCGTAGACGACGGCAGCTTCCTCCGCCGTCGAGAAAGTACCGAGCCAGATCCTCCGGCGCTGCTGTGGATCACGAATCTCCGCCGCGTATTTTCCCCACGGCCGACGTCTCACGCCGCGGAACTTCCTCTGGTTCTGGTCGGTGGCGGAAACAGAGTCCACTTGAAGCGGAGAATCAACGGCGAGATGTTTCCCGGTCTTTGTCGGAGAGGAGACTTCGCCGGAGGAGGAGAAAGAGCTCGGTTCAACTCTGATCTCGTTAATCAATCTCTTGACACGTCTTCTTGGGAACAAAAACTCCTCCTCCTCGTCGCTTGATGAATCAGTGGCGTCACCGTCCATCACGCAAACACGAACCAACCTCGCCGAGTCACGACCAGTACTGATCTTCATCTTCTTGTTCTCCACTGGCAGCTTTTTAGTGTACTTCTTGATCACTTTCTTGTGCTCTGTGTACTTGACTGGTCTGAAGTCCATATATTCATCCATCATCATCACTATCTCACCTTAACTAATATTTTCTTGCTTTTCAAGATTCTGTTTGGAGGAAAAACAGAGATTCTGAGTTTGTTTGTGAAAAGTTTGAAGGATTCTAGTGAATGAGAGAGATTTGGAGAGAGAGAGAATGCAGGAAAAGTAGGTGAGTTTAAAGTGAAAGATTCAGAATTCACTCTCTTCAGTCCTCTTTTATAGGATCTTTAGATAAGTAAAAAAATTAATTAAAAAAAAAGAAATATTTGTTTCTGTTCGTATAATTTTAATTCTTCTATTGTCAAAAATATTTTAAGAAAAACGGTAAGAAATTATTTAGTAAGATCTTCTCATTAATTTATAGTGAGGGCTGACGTTGCAGACAACCTAGGACTCGGTGCCATTTATGAAAAAAAAATTCTCAAGAAAGTTTTTACCATTTTTTTTTACACTATCTCCCGCCAATAACTTAATCTTCATATTTGTGTTTGTCATTCCACTGGAACCTCTACATCATTGTAATCTTTTTCAATCACTGAATTTCGTACAACAGCCAAATGCAATTATATATAGTCCATGCATTAAAAACGTGATTTTAGTGTTTATTCCACATGTTGTTATGGTCATTGTAGTTTAGTATCAGTTTGGTAGAGCGTCCTCAGGGTGCGTGAGAGAAACGAAGGACGATTACATTATGAAAGATCCAAAGTGGGAAGAGAGACGACATGAGGAATCTTTGGATTGACAACGACAAACCCCGAGGTTAAGTGCAGTGTTCTTGGCCACTGTCCTCCATTGAGCCAAGTACTATTGACCAATCCACATATATTTTATCCTTTTATTTAGATACCTATATACAATATATAAACCTTATCTTATTATAATCGGTTATAATCTAGTGATTTGTACAAAGTAATTGGTTATGCGTACGTAATACTAGCTAGTGTGCGTGATTAAAATTTAGAAAAACTGAAATTTATTTTTCACCTACAATCGGTGAGAGACGTACTACCTAGTAAAAAAATACTCAAATTTAATAATATTGTGTGCATATTTGAACATGTCCATCTAAAGTTCATAACAAAGAATCCAAATGAAAGAGACTTGGTTAAACTAAAACCAAGGAACAATATCCATTCTAAAAAGAAGGGCAACCCTTCAAACTTCAAAGTAGCAAAACGTTGAAAGCTTTATCACCATTAGAAATATAATCATATACTATTTCTTTGATGTACGTTGCTCATGGTGTATAGCTTTAAATTAAGAGTTTATAAGCTCGAATTTTGATGGACAAGTAAAGACTAGAGAAGGCAACCGCTTGAGCAATTATTTCTCATAAACAAGTTTAAGATAACATTAAAAATTACCATAACGTGTGAGTTTCGAGTTTTCCCAAGTTAATGTATGTCTTGTAGCAGAAGCTACATGGTCGCAACTCGTGAGTACTACTTGAGTCATTCTCGTGGACAGTCTTAGTTCACAAGCAAGAAATGTTGGTCTAATTTGTGAAAGTGTATTTATAGTTTAAATATTTAGCGTATTAGAGATCGAGATTTTCTCCAAATTGTGGACAATAAAATTGTTACCGCGAATCAAAAATATTTTTGCCGGATATTCCTATAACTAATTGTATTTTGACAAACGTATTCCTAAGAATCTGATAGTCAAAATTTTGAATATGTTATGGGTGGTACTACATAGTGATAATGCTAATATATGTTTGTTTTAGCTGGAATGCCCACAAGCAGGGATAATCAATGGCGAAAATGGCCTCCTTTGTGCCACATGATGTAGAAACTTTTAATATTTTTGATTTGTGACGACTTTGTTAAACGACGTTGATAACGGATGCAAACATGTTATCCCCTAAACCGAGCTGACAAATGGAGCCAACTGAAGGCCATTAATGAATCGCATTAACATTGTACTAACATTAATGAATCGTAATTAATGCCATTACTGAGTAGATGCCAACAATATCGCGATTCCCTGATTCATTAAAGACAAAACTGGAGACTGATGAGCGAAGATTGCCTCTACACTCAGTCTATAAGCAAGACTATCTTCATTCTCAACATTTTTTATATATCTTATTTAATAATGAATGAACCTGGCATTCACCATGCTGTTTTGTGCACGAACTCTCCATCCCAAAAATAAAAATATTATTTTGCTAAGTTATGGAGACTTTGAAGATAGATTCGTAGTTAGTAGAATCACTGACACGTGTAGTTGTAATTGTTATATACTACTTTACATATGTCTTCAGGCTTTTGCATGTTCGGATATTTAACAATGGTTAAAGCCCTCGGTGACTCGGTCGTTAGCTAAATTTGAAAAAGCTTATGGTGATTCTTAGAAAATACTATAGAATGGTCCATGCTCGAAGTGAACGTGTAGTGGTTACTTGTGTTGCATCCGGAGTTATTAGTCTGCCGTTTTTTCTTGGAAATTGATATTTTGATTTCTGTAATATTTCGTGTTTGTAGCATGAAGCAATTGCGGTTAGTGGGTTAATATAATATGATGTCTTAGTGGAATTAGATGTGAATAATTCTCAAATCTTTTCTTTTTTTTTTCTGGTAAAAATTCGTAAATCTTTTTTGACAAAATAAAATTCGTAAATTTATGGAATATTTTTTTTATAGATAATCTGTATGCAAAAGCTTCAAAATATAAGTTTTCGAAATCAACAATATAGTGCTTCAGCACTATACTATACATCCAGAACCGTGTTCAATGACTAAAAAAGGATGTTGGCCTAAGTCTTTTTCGCATGAAAAATTTATGGACTCTCACATTTATTTTTTGCTCTATTCAAATAGTTAATCAATTATATTTTACCTCTATATTTGTAGTTTTTAACTAATTAATAATAACTGCTATATTTATTTGATTTAATCTATTTTACATCATTCTTATTTCATGATGTGTATATTTTAAATCATTTCTCATTTTAATTTCATCGTATTTTGACGATTGTTTACTAATGGTTTTTGTTTTGTTTATATTTTTATAAAATATTTTCTTGGTTAATTTATTATTTTTACCTTTATCATATTAGTTTATCACTTACAGTACGTGAACCCAAGAAATGGTGAAACATGGGCCACTTGATGGTTGCACATGAGATGGACCACATCAAATGTAACAAGATTTTCATAGTAAACCCAAGAAAAGGTGAAACATTGGCTCTCTTATGAGATTGGAATAGAAGTTGGAAGAGTCATTCAGATCTGTTGGAGCCTCCTTATCAAGTCATCACCGAGTTTGACGATCATATAGGCATTTCAGTTGCATATATGGGGAGATTGAAGGATTTGAGTCTGGTTTTTTAACCGTGCCGAGCAGCATGTACTCATCAAGATCATCTACCCAGGGAAAATGCCAAGATTTTCTCATAAAGAAAACCTCGGCATTTTCTAGCTGGTTCTTTCAAGCTAGATCCTGCTGCTACACCGGACTATAATCATGTGCGGTTCAAGTTTGGAAAGAATGTAATAAAAAGGTAACTCAGCCCAATTAAAAATCCCATTTTAGTAGGAGAACACAAAGCAGATGGGAAAAAGATGATTTGAGTTTATTGTCAATGCGAATAGAATGAGATTATAGATCATATGATTTCTTACTGATCATGTTTTCACAAATTTTAGAAGACAAACAAGTTTATAAAGATCATCACATAGAATAGAGTGTAGTTTAAAGGGTTCTCTTCCTTGCAGAATATGTAATCATTTGTCATTCCATTCATACTTTTAGGTCATGAAATAAATTATAAAATTCATGATACCAATGGAATACTCTTAATTAATTTTATGGGGTTGCCTGCCACAAAATCATCGTTTGCAAATTCCATTTGTGATCCTGATACTGTTTCTGTAAAGTTTACCAAAAAAACATCAATCAAAGTGGATCATATTTTTGTATGAAAAATAATCAACAAAAAAACATACACAATCTTCAAGCAAATCGTATTTGCCGAATCCATACCTAACACATATTTGAGGATTCAAAACAACGAAACTCTTAACGTTGGGTCCCTACGAGATGACTGAGTTCGTTGCAAGATCATCTATGAAGAATTCAATGGTACTTTCATCATCATCATCCATTTCAATCTGTGAAGACTTTTTTTTTTGAAACACATCTGTGAAGACTTCAAATCTAAAATTTCAAAGACAAAACATAATACACTCATTAAACTTAAATAAATTACAAATCGAATTACTACATCCAACGGGTAATTTGCATTAGTTATGTTCTCCTAATTTTAATGTATTTATAATTTCATCTCAAGGTTAACTTGACTGCAAGAATCTTTTGTGTTAATCTCGTGTATGTTTAGATCACCTAGATGTAAATTTTAGAAAGATCAATCTGAACGATGTTGGAGAGAATTTGTAGCAACCTTTGTATAAGAACTGAACATTGATGATAATAAATGTGATGACACCGATGAAGTTGATTAGTATTTGGCTTGGGTCTTTTGATTAGGATGTCGTTGAGTTTATAAGTCTATGGCTAATCAAATTTGTAGTTTATCATTTTTGATTAGGATTTGGTTGAGTTTATAAATATACGTCTATGGTTAATCAAACATATTTTGAGAATATTAAAATGATAACGGCAACGAGGGTTTCCCTTTCCTCCATTTCAGAGATGATCGCCATTGGTGGTCATTAAGTTTTTAAGAAGATTGGGTATTTATAGGGGGAGTGACAAAGGCAAAAAGGAACGTTTTTGTATTGTTTTTTTTCCCGTTAGCTTTCAAGCTTTATCTAAAATTTTCAAAATATTTCAAAGTATTTTCTTTCTTTTTTGTCAAAACAAAAATATTTTTCTGTTTATCAATCAAAGAATTAGGCAAAATAACCATATCTTAAGTGAAAAATACTAAAATGATATAATTTCATGTGGCAATATTAAAATGATACTATATAATTTTATTATTATAATTTTGGATGAATTGGTCGGATCAAAACATTGAAACTGTAAAAAGGGTGTAAAAAGGGTCAAGAAACTTGAAGCTTCTCAACACTCATCAACTGCAAAAAAAGTTAATCCAAACATAATATATTTCATAATAATTTATCAACAAAAAAATTATTCTAAAATTACTTAGAAAATAGAATCTCGAAGAACTGGAATCATTACAAAATGCAAAGGGTTGATTGGACCAAAAATATCTTAATGTTTTTGTAATTATTTTTAATAATCACTAATTGAATATTTGATGAACATAATGATTTTACAAATGATTTGCCAATCAGTATCTAAGATTTGTGGTGTTCAACATTGAGCAAAAACATACTAAAAATATTCTGCTCAGGGAGAGCTTGGAGATGCTTACTTTACTAAGTACACCACCTCAAATAAATTAAAGTTTCTGGACAATTAAGAAACTCAGTAGCTGCAGCCAAGATGTCTCTATTAGTTACACAGATACAACTCAGGATTGATCTGTATGGACAAAATTAAGAAGCTCATCAGTGGCTGCAGCCTAGATGAAATAGGTATAACGGCTTTAGTGGAGCATCTTGCTAAACACTGCGTCATGCTCTAGTCAAAGACATGAGAAAGATGGTACCTGCGAGAGAAAATCCTCATCCTTATTTTTTCTCGAATATTTTATTATAATTTGCGTATACTTTATTTCACACCTCTAATAAGCCGTGTGACACTATGCATTTAATAAAGGAGGGGCTTCTACATCTATTTGATTATCTTCCGGGTCCAAAACCTTGAGCTGTTTGAACCATTTCTTCTGCTTGGGTTGCTCCGCACTTATTGCAATGGCGACGTCGTTGGGGAAGAGATCACATTTGACAAAAGCGTGCACCACCGTCATGACCAGGACACCCATGACCGTCAGAGTTGCTGCTCCCGACAATAAGACCGACAGTATCTGAGTTGCTACTCCGGTGACTTCCCCTGAGTATTTTATCGTCGCGGTGGCCACGGCCGTCATCGGAAACGTGTAAGCCCACCAAGCTAGCGAAAATCTGACATTTAACAATATAAATTATGACATATGATTTATTTGATCCCTAGACTCTGTTAATCAGTTAGAGAAATATCTTACTTGAATCCGCGAAAAAAGTTAACCCGAACAACCTGAAACAAGAAGTTATTAACGTTTCTTGTGGCGCAAGCAACTATGCTCTGTTCTCACTGGAACTATATATGTTAATTGAAATAGAAAATTACCAGAGAGAAGTATAAGAACAAGGAGATGAAGTAAGCTATACGCGAACCGAGATCAAAAGATGCAGAGATCTTGGTCCAAGCCATGGAAGCGACGGCCGGTGCAGCCACAAAGAGGAAGAAAACAGGGTGGAGCTCTTTAGGTAAGGTCTCGTTCGTGGGAAGTCTCTGATACAGAGTCACAAACAAGACCAAATAATAAGCCAACCCTATGGAGAAAAAAAACATCGGTCCTTCTTTCAACCCCATCGATGCTCCAAGAAGCGCTCCGACGAAGTTTCCCACGATGGAAAGGTGATTCGTAGGGTTAGCAACTTTGGAGAGTCGTCGCTGTCCACCAGACATCCACTGTCCGTAGATCTTCATCTCAAGAAACAAGATCGGAGCCATGAAGAAGTACCAAAGCATAGAGGGAAGACTCGAGGTGATGGAATGTGGGATCCCGAGTGCCAAGAACAGGACTGATATGAGAGGAGCGAAGAAGAAGTTGACTCGTATGGGATGCCTGAACTCGCGGCGCACCGCCTCGAAGAAGAAGATGGTTTTGAAGAGGTAAGTGATGGAGACGGCGACGAGGAGGATGAGAGAGATCCACCAGAGCACGTGGTTGACCACTTGCGTCATGTGCAAGAACTTTTCGGCGTCTGTGGTTGCTAAGGTCTTCCACATGATGGCTTGACTGCTTACTCCAAGACACATCCCGTACGATGTGATTGGAAACCGAAGAAGAAACGGCCACGTTTTGTCCTCAGGGAGAACTATCTTCTCCTTCTCCTGTTCTTCCATATAAATGTTAAAGACACCATAAACTCAAATCAAGAATATTTGAAAAAAAAAAATGAATAATATAATACCTTGAGAGTTTCAAGTTCAGGGCCTTGAAGAGCGTCGAAGAATCTATCAGCGGTTAGAGATTGAGTGATCTCTACATGATCATGCAACGATCTGTCAATGGGTTTTCCACGTAGATTTGAGATCTGACGTTCGAGCTTCCCTGACATGGTCCTGAATAGGTCAAACCTCTTGTCAAGGGACTTTCTGGTAGCTTCTTGGTCAAGAAACATGGCACCTCTAGGCATAGACTTGGAGTGAAACGTCATCCTCCTCCCTCCCAATCGTGAGAACTCTCCATAACTCGATTGACGTTGATTGTCTAATAGATCTGAGGTTGCCAGAGAAACTGAAGGACTAGCCGATCTCGGTTTATTCATAATTTCTCTGGTTTAGTACAAAAAGAAAAAATTAGAACTACGCTTATAAGGATCCAAATACATATATAAATCAAATTAAAAACGTCACATTCCAAGATACATACTGCTATCTAATTGGATCATGTGTTATGTATATAACATATAAACCTTACTTACAGAAAATAAAGAGAAGATGTAGATCTGATCACTGCAGAGCACAGAGGAGTAATAATGTTTATGTGTGGGCAGTGGGTAGTGGCTGCCAAATATGTCAAGTCAAATAAGTCCACCGAAAGACCAGAATGTTTCGAAGTTTTTGAGCTGTCTAAAGAAATATAAAAGTTTTATGTCTTTGTATTTTTGTTTTTATTCAAGCAGTTGTGTTCTGACCAATAAGTCTTTGTCTGCATTCACTTTTAGTTCCTTTATTTTATTGTTTCTGTACAACCAAACAGATCTCTTATGATCTTATCAACCGGTGAATTTTGCCTGAAATTTGTCCCACATGATCAGGAGAATCTTTAGCTCCCAGTTAACTGAGTCTGCAGGTGACATTACTTGAACATGTGAAAACTACAAAGGACGAGAAGTCTATGTTTTCCAGTGCTTGTAAATAGACTTAGATCCTCTGAATTCATTGTATATTTGTATTAAGCCTCAGATTCTTAGACCTCTTGTTTATTTGTGGCTGTCTAGACCTTTATAGCTTCAAGCAAACGCAGTATAAAGACACATGAGACATTAATCAATACTCTATATTTTGTCTTCTTTGTATAATCGTATACCAACCTTTCTCATAAAAGTTGTATATATGTTTTCTTTCTTCGATAAGAAATGCGTCCTTGCAAACACACAAAACTAATGGCAGCCCAGAATTAGAGTGAGCAATTAATTTGAAACGTATACAAACAGAAAACGTATACATACAAGCCAAACACGGAAATGCATCATAAATTTATTCATTATTAAATTAGAAACCATCATCAAAGAGGAGGTTACAGATACGAGTAGAAAGCGTAACGGATATGAGTTTGAAAAACATAATGACATTATTAAAAACTCAGGCACAGATGTGAACAGAATCCCGTTTTTTTTTTGCCTTATGTTTCATCGTTTATATTAATCCTCGAGAGCTTGTTTGCCAAACCTTTAGCACCAATCTCAGGTGCAAAAAGCTTCTTGGTTATATAATCATGGTATGCAACCTTGGCAGCATTGCGCTTTGGGCCAATATTAATCCTCGAGAGCTCGTTTGACGAACCTTTAGCAGCAAGCTCAGGGTTCTTTCTCAGCTGATCAAAAGCTTTTTCTCTTGTAAGCTCCATCTCAAACCTACACCAAGGAATATATATTAATTGAACCCTAGCTGTTTTTCCTGTAATGAGCCCATTAGTGGGTTAAACATGGGCCCGAGGCCTTTTATAACTAATATATTTTGTGCCAAAAAACTACAAATGAGTCTGTGCAGGTGACATTACTTGAACATGTGAAAAACTACAAAGACAGAGAGATCTATTCTTTCCAGTGCTTGAGAGAGATTTTAATATGGAGATACAGAGATCATTATACAATGAGGGAATCAAATCTAGATGTTGCAGGACGTAGTGAAACTGTAATCTTTTGGCTCTGTTTATATTCTCTCTGAACCGACTTTCTTCTGTTATAAATGAAAGAGATTGCATCTTTAGATCTTCACGGTGGGATTCATTCACTACCTCTTCTTTCTTCTCTTCTCTGCCTCTATGACAGTGTCTCCATTGTTAAGGACGAAACTTTATACAATGTGACGCAAACCCATTTTATTAGAAGACTAAAACATCACAGTATACTATGTTAATGGAAAAATAATTATAGGAGTAAAAGAAGAGTGAAATAACTTTATTTTCACTAATAAATTACATGTAATTTTTGCATGAAGTTATACTATTCTTGTAGTCTAGTTATTTTAAGCATTTGTATAATTAACTGTTTTTATTTTCCGATTTTTATTAGAAACTTTCCAAATGGTTGATATTTCCCGAGAGCTAATGCAAGCATTTCTATAGATAGAAGATGATCGTCCCACACCCATCACACCTATTTGTATTCTCCATCGTCCACCAAATTCTTATTTACCAAAAAAACTTGAGAACAAAACAAACTGAGTTATTTGAGAAGAAAAATAAAGAGACAAACATTTTTATTAGGGGAATGCTTTTGGGAGGATTTGTTTGGGAAAAAAATTAATGGAGCAGAAGAGCGTGTTGTTCTCAGCGTTAGGAGTTGGTGTTGGGTTAGGACTCGGACTAGCGTCGGGTCAAGGTTTAGGTAAATGGGCAAACGGCTCGGTTTCTGCAGAAGATGGGCTTACCGGAGAAAAGATTGAGCAAGAGTTGATAAGACAGATTGTTGATGGAAGAGAGAGTGGTGTCACTTTCGACGAGTTTCCTTATTTCTTGAGGTACATCAACATTTTCTTGTCAAAAAAGATGCATTTGTTTGTTTATATATTACTCTACTCATGATGCTTCTTTTTCATCATGTTGCAGTGAGAAAACTAGGCTTTTATTGACAAATGCAGCTTATGTTCACCTAAAGCAGTTTGATATCTCCAAGCACACGCGTAACCTTGCACCTGCGAGTAAGGCTATTCTACTGTCTGGACCTGCAGGTAAACATTTCTGTGTTCATCATACCTCAACCTCCTCAATGGTTTTGTGTAATTCTTTTTTTTTTCTTGCCAGAGTTTTATCAGCAAATGCTTGCAAAAGCATTGGCTCATTACTTTGAATCAAAACTATTGCTGCTAGATGTAACAGACTTCTCTATTAAGGTGATAACTAATTGGATATAGTATCAGTATTTTCCATGTAAAGAGTTAGCTTGTTTAAGCTTTTATCTTTTGATACAGATACAGAGCAAGTACGGATGCGTCAAGAAGGAACCTGTACGTTACTTTGTGATCTTAAGTTAATATTTATGTTTGGTACAGACCATGGTTGTGTGTTTATTTCTTATCTACTGTTTGCTAGTCTCACAAGAGGTCTATTTCTGAGTTGACGTTGGACAAAATGTCGAATCTAGTAGGATCTTTCTCTATGCTCACCCAAGGGGAAGCAACAAGAGGTACATACATTCTCAAATACTTTGCCTTTAAAGAGTTTTTTTTTTGTATTTAGTAGTCCTTAAGTGTAAGCATTATTGTAAATGGTAGGGACCTTGCGTAGGCTTACTAGTGGCAACGATCTTACCTCAAGGTACATTGGTTCTTGTCATACTTGGTTGTTTTAATCAAGCTGGAAGAATATTGTTTTATCTGTTTTATGTAAGCTCACTAGTTCCTTTGATGTACCAGGGGCTTTGAAAGTTCAAGCCATCCTCCACAACTCAAGCGAAATGCTTCTGCTGCTTCTGATATCAGTAGCGTATCTTCCCGTTCTGCAACTGCTGTTTCAGGTGTGCAACCATAACTAGGCCTAGATCCTCTTAAATCATTGTATATTTGTATTAAACTTCGGATTCTTAGACCTCTTTGTTTATTGTGGCTGTTTATACCTTTTATAGCTTCAAGCAAACGCAGTACAAACTTATGCTTTGATGAGAGACTTTTCCTTCAGTCACTTTACAAGGTAACACCTCAAAATCAGAAGGGATTGATTGGTTTACAATTCTTAAACTGAACGAGTGTTATCTTTACAGGTCTTGGTTTCAGTTTCAGAAGCCAATCCTATTATTATCTACCTAAGGGACGTTGAGAAGCTTCTTCAGTCAGAAAGGTTCTACAAACTGTTCCAGAGGCTCTTATCTAAGCTTTCTGGACCTGTTTTACTTCTCGGCTCAAGACTATTAGAACCTGAAGATGACTGCCAGGAAGTAGGAGAAGGCGTTTCCGCTTTGTTTCCTTACAACATCGAGATCAGACCCCCAGAGGATGAATCTCAACTCATAAGCTGGAAAACTCGATTTGAAGACGACATGAAACTGATACAGTTTCAGGACAACAAGAACCACATAGCTGAGGTTCTTGCGGCTAATGATTTAGAATGTGATGACTTAGGTTCCATATGCCATGCGGATACCATGTTCCTAAGCAGTCACATTGAGGAGATTGTGGTTACTGCGATCTCTTACCATCTGATGAACAACAAAGAACCTGAATACAAAAACGGAAAGCTTGTAATATCTTCTAACAGTTTATCCCATGGACTTAGTATATTCCAGGAAGGTCATAGATGTCATGAGGACTCCTTGAAGATGGACAGAAACACTGACTCCAATGTATTCACAGTTCTGAGTTCTGACTATGTGCTTTTGAAATTTTTAAATGACTGACATGTTTACGTCTCTGTTGCAGGGAGAAGATAGTGAAGGTATGATAAACAGTGAGCTCAAGTCTGAGACGACTCCTTCAGCAAAGAATGAATGTCCTCTGCCTCCAAAAGCACCTGTAAATGTAAGATAAAACATACTATTCAACATTCATATGTCAATGTGTTTGCCTTACCTTAGAGGTTTGGTTTTGTAGGAGGTGCCTCCTGATAATGAATTCGAGAAACGCATAAGACCAGAGGTTATCCCTGCAGATGAGATTGGTGTGACGTTTGCTGACATAGGTTCACTAGATGAAACCAAAGAATCACTTCAAGAGCTTGTCATGCTTCCTCTTCGCAGGCCTGACCTGTTCAAAGGTGGTCTTCTCAAACCCTGCAGAGGGATCCTCCTCTTTGGACCACCTGGTACAGGGAAAACCATGATGGCAAAAGCAATAGCAAACGAAGCTGGAGCTAGTTTCATAAACGTGTCAATGTCCACAATCACTTCAAAATGGTTTGGAGAAGACGAGAAGAATGTGAGAGCTTTGTTCACCTTAGCAGCCAAAGTGTCTCCAACTATTATCTTTGTGGATGAAGTGGATAGCATGCTGGGGCAGAGGACAAGAGCTGGAGAGCATGAAGCTATGAGGAAGATTAAAAACGAGTTCATGACGCATTGGGATGGGCTTATGTCGAGTTCAGGTGATCGGATTCTCGTTCTTGCAGCAACAAACAGGCCGTTTGATCTTGATGAAGCCATCATTAGGAGGTTTGAGAGAAGGTAAGTGGACCTCCTTGTGTACTCCTTTCACTTTGAAACCCTGAGCTTGAGCTGTACTAACTCCAGCTTTTGTTGGGAGGCAGAATCATGGTTGGTCTTCCATCGGTTGAGAGCAGAGAGAAGATCTTGAGAACTTTACTGTCGAAAGAGAAAACAGAGAATCTTGATTTCCATGAGCTTGCGCAGATGACAGATGGATACAGTGGAAGTGATCTCAAGGTTTGACACAATCTTCATCTCGCTTTACCAATAATACCATACTCTTCTCTTTATGGACTGATTATAGTGAACGTTATACAAACAGAACTTTTGCACAACAGCTGCATATAGACCTGTGAGAGAGCTCATAAAGCATGAATGCTTGAAAGACCAGGTAAGTATCCCTTTTGTCCCCACACTATAGTGGTTGAATGAATATTTAAATGGTTTTTTTTTTGTTGCTCAAAAAATGGGTTTTTTTTTCATAAAAACTCAGGAGAGAAAGAAGAGAGAGGAGGCAGAGAAGAGTAGTGAAGAGGGAACTGAAGCAAAAGAAGAAGCATCTGAGGAGAGAGTCATAACGCTGAGAGCTTTGAGCATGGAAGACATGAGAGTAGCTAAAAGTCAGGTAAGCTTAAGGCACTTAGTTGTGTTTGATGATCTTGTATTTCAAAAGTTAATTGGTTTGCATTTTGCAGGTTGCTGCTAGTTTTGCAGCAGAAGGAGCAGGAATGAATGAACTGAAGCAGTGGAATGATTTGTATGGAGAAGGAGGCTCCAGGAAGAAGGAACAGCTCTCCTACTTCCTTTAGTAATCTTTATGAGTCTAATATTTCATTAGTATTATTATCATACTATTAAACATTAATTCTGGAGATTTTGTAAATAAAACATGTACAGTTAATTGTCTTTGCAATTCTATTATTAATTTATAAATAACTGTTTATGTCTTTTGCTGAATGCCCTTGCCA
This sequence comes from Brassica nigra, assembly GCA_016432835.1. NCBI lineage: Eukaryota > Viridiplantae > Streptophyta > Magnoliopsida > Brassicales > Brassicaceae > Brassica > Brassica nigra. Next base: position 3,125,619 of record CM028247.1, on the reverse strand, counting down.
AGGAGAAGCATCATTTTTATATTTCACAGATTTAAAAGATAAGATAGACCAAAAATATCTGCAACATTGTTTCTCTTCATTTACGTATATAATTCATGTACCCTTCTTAGAATTTGCACATAGACATAGCCGAGGAGTATAAAATGTTAAACAACTTACATGAACAACAGCAGTAGAAAGTAGAGTAAACCAAATAGTCAGGTTTGATTGTGTGACTGTTGGGAGATGCTATGTTGATGGAGTGAATAGATGCAGAAGCGAAGACCAATAACCAACCAACTGTAGTTATAAAATGCAAGCCACAGAGTCTTAGTAAAAAGTCTTTCTCGTTCTCAACAACAATGAGGAAGTGTAAACTATAACAAACCTGAGCCAAGATACCCTTCCCCGTTTGAGCTTCGATTATAAGGCCTATGGTGAGTCCTATGATTGCCCAGGCTCCGTTTATAGCTTCTATTTCACGCCTTCTCTGTTGTCTCTCTTTGCCTTTGATCACTTCCATTTGCTTGGCTGCTAATTTCTTGGCCTCAAGAGGGTCTACCATGATCACCTCTTTTTTTGCCTTTACTTTTCCTGGAGGAGGAGATGATGCCTACGCAAACACTCGCCGAGGGAAGAAACTTATAAATTACACTAATGAAGACTCAACAGCCATTCATAATTTCCTCAGACTTTAACAAAGAATTACAAAGTATAACAGTAACAGAGATTTGGATCCTAGTTTTAACAGAAAAATGAATTGTTCTTGTTTTTGGCATATGGAAAAGCTAATCTATCACTGCAAAAAATGGGAGTAAGGTCATACATTTGGATTGGCTAGGACTCGAACTGCTCCACCTCTGGCTCTTGTTGCATCTTGGTGTCTTCTGAGTCCCTGTCTGAGAAACCACACAAAGCTATGGATGAAAAATAGAGTGGAAGATATCTAATCATCAAAAGAAATGATAACGTTTGATCAATAACTTGGATATTTGGTCACATGAGAAAAGAATTTAAAAAAAACTTAAGCTTGGGATACTTTCTTTCTCATGGTGTTATCACCATCTTAAAAAGACACATGTCATTAAATAATTCAAGAGACGAGGCAACGAAGGAGAAGAAATAAAACTGGAAATGGAATACAAAGGGAACAAACTCAAGACATGCAATGCGGAATAAGAGGAATGCTTATCTCATGAATAAAAATTAACGAACCAATTCGGTATGCGAACGCTATAAGTTAGGCAGTAGACAAAAGCATGTGAATGAGATGGTTAATAGCAATAAGTAAACGTATCCCAAACGCAAGAGCAAAAACATTCACATCACAAGTATGATGCTAGTACATTGAAACAGACTCAATTCACAATAAACAGCTTCCGGGAAACACAATGTTAGCCAAACATTAGAAAGATAACATCTAAGGCATGACTCATAGAAAAGACAACATTCTTGACTAAACATTAGATATGTATAAACCATGGATCAACCATTTCAATTACAGAGTGAGTCTAAGAAAAAAAAACTTTAATGGCGCGTAGCTACAGAAAAATCACAACCCAGAAGACGAATTTTAAAAATAAAGAGACAGAACAGTAATACATACGCTGTTCATACCGAAAGTCCAAAACTTTCCACAAACATATGAGAAACGGAGAAATGTAATTCGACAAGGAGAGAGAAACTTACACGAGAGAAGTGGAAGAGGGAGTCAAAGGAATCGTAAGGCTTCCACGGAGATTGGAAGAAGCAATCTGAGGATCAGCAGCTCCAAGGGAGAAGAAGATAGGCGGCGATGAAGAGAAAGACGTCACCACCATTTCTAAGCCTTTCATATTTTCCCAAGCGCCTCTTTCTCTGTTTTCTATATTCGTTTGGAGGATTAAACCAAACTCCCAGTTAACACGCCGCCGTTTTAGACCACCACCAATAACAAGAATAAAATGACATTAAAAAAATATCTTAAAATCTTATCCACTATCTTATGCAAGACACTGGACTAACACCAATTCTATATTTAACATCATTGTATTATTATTTTATTCAAAAAGGAATTGTTGTGATTCCACTCATAAACTTGTTGGTGTAAAATCATTTATAAATTTTGCTCAATCTTTTTTTTTGTAAGACTTTCACAAACAATTCATTATATGCAAGTTAATAAGCTAAACTATTGGTTAAAACATCATATGTTGAAGGAATTGATTTTAAGACAAGAAAAAGAATTACAATCTTGAGATAAATGTGATTATATTGCGAGTTATATAAAGTTTTTAAATTGATTACCAAGAAAATTTATACAAATGGGATAAATGAAAAGATATACATTTGGAATTGTGGACATGAATTAGGAGGTAGGGAGGGAAAGCCAGAGGAGGAGCCGTTGTGGCCTGTTGAGGTATCGAGCTTGCCACGCCGGCTCAGCACTCTCTTGCACGAACCCACTTTTCATGTATAACCTCTTCGCTGCTTCATTGACCACCGTCACATGCACGTACATATCCGTTATTCCTGGAACACCATATCACACCTCATTTTCTAAGTCTATTTTTGGAGTGTACTATTGTAATCAAAAGTTCTTAATTACCCCATTCTCTAGCAACTCCTTTGGACTTTTCAATGAGTTTGTAACCAACTCCATTACGATGCAGCTCTTTCGCAACACAGACGTTGCTCAAGTATGCCCTCGCAAAATCCACACTAAACCCCTGTATAACAAAAAAGACTATCAGATTGAAGGTTTTTGTTTTTTTTTGTTAAATATAAAGTTTGATAACAACAAATACCTCTGGTTTTGTTCCAGCGATTTCATCAGGAAGCCAACGGCATTGGTTAAGATCAAGGCTCCCCACCACAACTCTATCTTCTGTCCCATCAGAATACTGAAGAAACAGATCAAGCATAGCACAAATCTTACACGCACTCTATAATACTACGTCTGCAGGTAATACAAGATGGCCAAATGAATAGACAGACCTTACATGCAGAGCATAAATCCTCAGAAGAGGTTGATAGTTGCGACAATGGAAGAGTAGCGTTCACGCAGGACACCCGCGTAAAACCTTCCCTCTTTCCTGAAACTCTCTCCTTAAGCGCCTCGAACTCACGCTCTGCCAAGTATCTTCTATGATCCTAAAGAAACTTGAACAGCAAAACGTAACATCAGCACAAGAACATAAATACATTTCCATACCCTCAAAAAGAGAAACACTTTCAAGCCAATCACTCAAGAACATGATCACTACATTCAAGATTTTCTTGAATATGTACACAAGCAAAGTCCAAGTGCAAAGATACCAAACATATGTTAATAGGGACAAGAACTGACTTGGATATTGTAAGAAGAAGGATTCAGTTCGTTGAAGGTCCGCACGCGGAGGCAAGCTGCAGCCCAGAGCTCGTCCTCCGACACTGTTTCGGATATGACGATTGCTGACCTGTCGATCGATGGAGCAAGAATGTGTGAGGCAGAGATCGGACGTAACCGGAACCTACAGGAAGGAGACGACGGGAATCCATCTGTGTTTGACTTGCTGAAAATGGCGATGGAGCATGAAGGAAGAGATGAACAGAGAAACGCCATTTTCTTCGCGGACTAACCACGTCCTCTGCTTCTAGCTAAGCTTGAAGTTCCAATATCTAGGCCCAATGAGCCCATTGCTTTTTTTTTAACATTTTTTTTTTTTTTTATATTTTAACAAACCGAAAATCTAATTTAAACAACCAAACCCATAACTAAGATTTAAAAATACCCAAAAGAAATCTGAAAAAGAATTCATAAAACGGTGTAATCATATTATCTGAAATATGTAAAGCCTAAGAGTGATGTCAAAAAAAAAAGTTAAAAGGTACAGTAAATAAAAGTTAATATCTAAAAAACAAAAAAAAAACACCAATGATTTTGTGTACATCCAGACTCTTTAATCCACTTTTGCATAGAGCTTAGTTTCATCTCATGCATGATGATGTGTTACTCAAGATATAGATGTCCCAAATAAAGTAATAGTTAGAAAGTATGGAAAGATTACAATGAGGATATTAAGATGATGTGTACCATGAGTCAGACTCTTTGTCATTATCCTATGATTTGTATGTCTTCCCATGCATCCAGCTCTTATTGTTTCACAAATATCATTTCATCAAATAATAGAAAGAAAACATACTTTTGTATCGGTGGATAGACAGAAGAAGATAAATCGACTAATTAACAAATGAAGAAGCTACTACACACACAAAAGACTAGAAATAGAAGCACAAAGCAAGAGTTGTTGTAACTCATTTTGTAATATATGTTGCATATTTAATGAGAAAGTGCACAAAAATTTAACCTCTCTCACACACACACAAGACCAAGTGATCAACGAGATGTCTTAATTAAAGCTTGCAATTTAAGTATTCAAGAGCAAAATGATTGGCACGCTAGATATCTTCTTTAGTCTAGGTCTTGGTTTGGAGAGCTTCTCTTCTATCTCAGTACATGATTATCTACCGCCATCTGCGTACCCTGTTATTCCTGAAGGCGCAACAACCAACAGAGTAGACTATAATGAGGAAAACGAGGAAGACAATGTTCACCTCAGCCACTTTTTTCCAGGAGTTCCTGAGGTTGTCAAGTAGACCTGCTTTGCAGGCTTGGCAGTTGTAGCATAGAATTCCCGGTTTATTGTCCCAGACGTTACAGTCCTCGTTTGTGTATGGACCAGTAGTCTTTGTCCAATTAGTTGGGCTCACGTAGGTGAAGTTACAATCATTGGACGGCTTACAGCAACCAGACTACACAAATAAGCATAATTATTAAAAAAAAAAAAATTGATGAAAGTCACATTATAACTTAATATGAAATTAGACTACTCACATTATGTCTACCCAACACAAGAACTTGGGTTTCATGTTACATAACAGGATGAAGCCAAATGCCACCTAAACTATAAGGGTAGATAGATAAAAAGCATCACTAGTGTTGTTATATTTTCAATAGGTTAGAGAATGTATAAAAGCAGTTTTTTCAGACTAATCTGAGAATCTGAAAAAGAGAACTGATCAAAAAGAGTTTCAAAAGACTAAACTCTTTTCAATATAGGCGTGTGTGTTTGAGCTTTTTTTTTCTTAAAGAAAAAATGATCTGACCTGAAGGGCATTGAGATTAGTCTTGTAGAACTCGTTGACTGTCACGGTGGCGTAGCGACTACTAAAAGTGGAACACACGTTGGAGTAAACCAAACAGCTCCTGATCCGATCCCAATTCTTAGCGTTGCTAACTCGTTTCTGCAGCCAGTTAGAGTAATCTCCTACACGGTACTCCTTATACCCTCTATCCGACAAAACCTCACCGGCACCACGGTTGGTGACGACGAAGGCGAAGATGGTAAAACAGAACCCGAGGAGTATGAGAAGGAACATAGCGAAAAGGTAGAGCCACAGGAGGCAAGAGACACGGCAGCAAGCTCCTACGAGACCGGCGATGGAGACGAACATGAGGAAGATTCCGAGAACGACGATTGGTTTGTCGAGGAAACGTTCGCACTCTGTGGCTGCATTTTTGCCGAGCCAGATCCCGGCGGAGAGGATGGGGACTGAGAGGAGGAAGGTGAAGAAGTTGAGGATTCCGACAAGATTATTGCTACATTCGACCATTTTTTGTGTTTTTTTTTGTTTGGTCTTTACGGCAGAAGCTTAAAGTTTTATGTCCGGAGGAAACTAAAAAGGGTACTCATGGCGCCGAAGTTAAATCTTTACGCAACTGTTAGCTTTGTCCGTTACGAAATCTGTTGGGATGTAACTGTCAATGACAGCTGGACAATTTGCATATTACACCCTTAAATTGTTGGAAATGACAAAATAGCCTCGAGAATTCAAATTGGAGTCTCCAGGTCCAAGCTCAAATCATTATTAATCCAAAAGAATGTGTTCGAATTTATTTGATCAAACAAAGAAAATGATTAACGAAAGAAAGAGTTGGATTGAAATGATCGTCCATACGACCATCTGGCCACAAACATAACATGATAAAAGAGAGCTTCTTGCTCGGATCAGAGAGGACCAGGGAAAGTTCCGGTCTCCCTCTGCTCGTTCCACTTGTCAACCTGCGGAAAGATTAGCACATAGTCAATAATGTTGGTGAAGATTATGAGGAAAGAGAGCAAAAACATCAAAGGTAACAAACCCATTCTCCAGGGCAGAGAGCGCGGTAGTACTTGGCGAACCTCTCGCAATCATTGGAGTCCTCACCCTTTGCAGTTGTGCACCTTCAAAGATGGTTATTGTCTTTTAAAAGTTAAAGTAGATTGAAGAGGCACTAAGTAACTAAATCAAGCAAGAGTACATGTTGAAACTAGAACCTGTGGAACTCAATGTAACGGGTGAAGCAATGCCTTGTCTGGTTCGTTGTAGGGAACCGGAAATCAGCAGGAGCAGTTTTCAGTTCAATCTGACTCAATACAAACAAGTAAGATGACGAGATACACTTCACAGTGACTCACAAAGATGAAAACGATTGAGAAAAGAAACCACACGATAAAAACAGAGATACACTTCGAATTCAAAGCTTCATCTTTTCTTCCCTTACAATTCTAATGCAATCAGATATATTTCTTCTCTATTCAAAAAACGTCTCTCTAAGATACAAAGCCTTTCATCTCTGTTTTGCCTTTCGATTCCTAATCTAACTCTACCAAACATAACACACCACGCAAGCAACAAAACCAAGTAGCTAACTTTCATCAAAATCGAATTACATACAAAGAATCTTCTAAACTGTGTCGAATTTAATGTAAAGCATCAGATCTTGAACCGAGGTAAAAAATTCAGAACCAAAGTTCCGATTTTTTTTCTTTCCAAGTTCTCATTTACAATCATCTCCGGCGGAAAACAGAGCTGATATCATATTTATATTAAATAAATAAGAAAATAAGAACGATTACCTCATCCTCCATGGCTGATTGGAAGACGAACGATGAGAAGGTTTGGTTGGGTAGGAGAAGGAGGAGACGCAGTCTATTGAAAATGAAAGTTTGCAGATCGCCAACGTTCTCTTCTGTGACGACGACCAAGAGAAGCCAATGAGACTGCTTCAGTGTTGGGCTTCACTATAATTATGGGCCTAAGACTATGAGGTTGATTGTTTCCAGTTTTGGAATAGTTTTTGGTTTTGTTTTTCCAAAAACCATTTTTCATCTAATCAAGGTCTTTGAGAAATGACTTTCCTAAAAAATAGAGAAATTAGTTTTTAAAATAACTTTCTATTTCTAAACAAAAAGAAAAAACCAATTTTTTTTAGTATTTTTCCTTAACATGTTTTACATTTACTCTTATTACACATAAAATCATCAATCCAACAAAAACTACCGGTATTTAAAATAAATGTGCATATAGATAGTGTTTATAATCCAATCCTGAGCACATATACTTAAGGCATTTTCTAGCTACTTTTTTAGAACATACATATAACAATAAACTGATGTTAATAACTTTTAGTTTATTAAGAGAAATTTTTTTTTTCTTTTACTATTTGATACCTATAAATTCTATTTTGTATTCTTTTGGCTTTACTTAATATTAACAAGGACTAGAACTAGTATTTTTATTTTACTATCTCATACTTTTAAAATAGATTTCCTATTCTTTTAAATTTTACTTAGTATCAAATAAGATTAGGAATATTCCCTTTTTATCAACTTTACTAAGTATATATTTTCAAAATTTTGTATATGAGATTCATGATAGTTTTATTTTTTATTTGCAGTATTTGTTTTTAAATAAATTAATATGTGTTTTGTATAATAGTATTTTTATTTCACTGTTGCAGAATAACTACTAATAGTATTTTTCATTTTATTAATTTTAAAATTTTTTTAAAAAAAACAAAAACTAAAAACCAAAATCTAAAACAACCATTCATATACTGCAAAATCAAACCGAAAACTAAAAACTAAAATCTAAAAACCAAAAACTAAAATCCAAAAACTAGAAACTAAATCTGAAAACCAAGAAAACAATCATCACATATATGTTTTGTTGGTTCAAGCTTTAAAGATTCAATGGTTTCAAGTCAATTTAGTCTGGCCGATTTCATTTTCGGTAATTGGATCTTCACTAAAGTGATCTGAAATTGAAATTGAACTGAACCAGAACCCTAGAAAATCTGAACTAGTATTTATATTCACACTGATTAGATCTATAAAAATATTTATACGAATTCTATGAGATTGTAGTATGAGTCAATGAGTGTCGTGTATTTATCTGGTTAAGAAGTTGATTCAAAAATTTAATTGATTTTGAAAGAATTAAATTGAATAAGTAAACAATAGGTTTTGAATGATTTGATAAGAATTTTAATGTATTTGTCTAATTCTTTCTTTTAAAATTTTAAACGAATACTGTTAAATTTGATAGAAATCAATTCATTTAAATGTTATGAACTTTTGAATCTTTCTATAAAACTGCACAAGGAAGGAACAAAAAGTTTACTGATAAAAATAATAAACCATAATCATTTTCAAACTAATATATATAATCATTTTTTAAAGAGTGAAATAAAAAATCTATAAACAAAAAAAAAAATTTTTTTTTCATTTTGTAAGATGTAGCGATAATACTATATCGGAATATAAAAAAAAAAGTTTGTTCCTCCATTGTAATATGAATTGCAACAAATGATGTATTTTTGGTTCTTAAAAAAAATTGAATAGTGATATTTTTGGATATGAATTTTGTGGTTTTAACTATATTTGCTTTTTATTTTATTTTTTTTTGAAATTGAGATTAACTCAATACTAATTTTTCAATAGATTTAGTTTTCTTGAAAAATATGAATGGTGATTTTAAATTTTGGTTCTTGATTTTTGATTTCTGATTTTTATTTGTTTTTGAATTCTGAATATATTTTTTTTATATAATTTTTTTTTATTTTTCTAAAATTTGATCATTGGTCAATTTACTCTTTGTCTATTATTTAAAATTTAACTCATAAATTGATTTTTATAAAAAAAAGTTAAAATTACTTAAAGAATATATCACAATTTTTCAATAAATATTACCACTGTATTATTGAAAAACATGTAAATTTTACATAAAAGTAAATTTATGTAATTTTATTGAGAAGTTTAGAAATGTTTTAAACATAAATTATTTTTGTATTATATGTTAAACACATGCTTTTTACTATACATGATTTGTTTATAATAGTTTACAATTTTATTTATTTTTCATGTATTAATGCATAAATATAGCAAAATATAATTAGAATAAGAAAATTATAAAAAATTATCGTAGATTTTGAAAAAACTAAAGAAACTTGGGTTTTGGTTTTCTTTAGAAAAGACAGTTATTTAAGAAAAAAAAAAAACAGTTTCCCTAGATTAGATTATAGGGAATTTATTTCTCTAAAAACTTGATTGTCTATTTTATCAAAACAAAAGCCAAAAACTATTTCCAAAGCTGTAGACAATCAACCTCAAAATATTCAAATGTAGAAATGCTTTCCTCGCGAAAGCTTGATGTAACTCAACGTCATCCATGGAGCCAAATTTCTCTCCATTCCTTTAGCCTCAATGTTAATACTTCAATGACAGAAAAAATTGCTTCTTCAATTTGTGACTTCAATTTCACTGTCGCTGTAATCTCCCCAGCACTTGCTTCCTTGTCCTTTCTCGCCAGATATCTCTTGTGCTGTGGTTGTCTCTTCACCTACTGTCGAGTGTCCATTTTCAGGCGTCTCTGTAGTTTCTTGTGCAATGACTTCTTCGTCCTCTGCAGCTTTCTTCTCCTTGTTGCTCTCTTCTTCACCTCCACTCTTCTCTTCAGCCATTTCAGTGCCAGGTATAGTATGTCCATTCTGAGGCTGTACGGGTATGTTACACGGATATGCACCTTCTGCTACTGGCGACAACGGGTACCCATTCTGTGTTATTTCCGTGCCATTTGGTGATACCAAATAGCCGCTTGGTGACACTGGATAGCCATTAGAAACCCATGGTTGACTCGGTATGAACTCAGCCGCATGAGGGTTCATTATTCTTGGGCCAATGAACTGATTAGCCTCGCCATTGGACTCAGCGATACTTGGAAAGCTTGGCTTGTTACGAGGAACCCGGTTTCCAGATCGGTTGTAACCACCACCTGAGAGCCTAGGCCCATATGGAACTCGAGCTGTTACAGACTGATGAGGAGTTGATCTTCGGACATGGTTTATAGGAAGCATTGGAGGTATGTTCAGTGGGGAGGGAAGGATTCCCACGTGGTCGTTGAATCCTGGAACAGCTATCGACCCAAAAATTGGAATGGTCGTCGGGGTATAGGGCGGGGCAGAAGCAGAGAGCTTCTTGCTCATCTCCTTTTGTGCCTCGCATGCTTCTTGCTTTTCTCCATCTGCAACTACTGATGTCTTTGGGCTTGAGTCTCCATTGGGCAGATCTTCCGTTTCACCATCTACTGCTTTCAGTTCAGCACCAGAGACATCCTTCTGTTGCTTCGCTCCGATTCCTGATCCACTTCCATTTGGTGAACTATTCAAGAGACCTGCATTTGAGTCCTCAACAGTTTGTACACTTTCAGATTTTCCTTGACTTGCATCTGTAATAGCCGTCTCTGTCGGAGATTTTTCTTCTGCTGCCTTTTCAGCCACCTCTCCTTGTTCATTGCCATCAGCATTTTTTGCTTCAGTGTCTGTAGCCACATGCTTATTTTCACTAACAACATTCTCAGCCTTAACTTTTTCAGGACCATCTACTGCGACTTTTGCAGCATCCAAAGTCTCTGGAGCAGTCGTTTCTTCTGACAACTGCTCCGCAACTATTTTCACAATTGTTCCAGGGGGTGCCAGTGCGACTTCCTTATAGGAAAACAGTTTTCCAGCTTGGGGAGTCACAGGACTCACCAACAGAGTTGGCTTGTTGATCTGTTCGGTGCAAGGTGAGCTCGCCAGGGCTGATTTATTGTTAACCGGCTTTTCTCCCACTATATTGGAACTGTTTTGCTTTCTGTTCAAACTTGAGCTCTTCAAAAGCTTCTTCGCGTGCTGGGAGGTAGAACCACCAGCAGATATTGTAAGCTCATTTGAATTTGTCCTTGGAGATGCGAAATTGGTGGATTTTCCTCTGCTTTTTGTTGTCTGCTGGGTCACGTTCATGAAGTTTGTGTTCAGCTTTGCCAGGCTAGGACGGGTTCTACGCCCAGAGGGATGACGATTTTTTGGGACAGCTTCTTGCCATCCTTCGTCAGAGTCATCATCCACTTGGGCCATGGACTCTAGCTTAACCAGCGTTACCTGAGCTTGAGGTTGCACATCAAGTTTAACAACCTTTGTTTCTTCAGGTTTTGCTTCTGATTTGTTCTCTTTGTCACTTGAACTCTCTCCAGTGATATGAGTCGGACTCGGAATTTCATCATCTTTCGGATTATCTTCAGACACAGGTCCTGGAATTTGTCCTGGTCTTCCCTTGACCTGAATAAACAATTTCGATCAAAATATATGTCACAACTTAGTTAATGAGAACAGTCCATTAAAAACACGAATTAAGTCAGCAGAAAGCGACCTTTAGGCGAGCTTTCCTTTGGGCGTCCCTTGCTTTAAGATCAGTATCTGGGGTTATATAGTCCAGCAGGTCTGATACACTGTTGTTGGAAAGAAAGCTTATGGGTTACATACTCAGGACAAGAGTTTACACAAGATATAACTTTGTACTGTTTCTATCTTTTAATCCCCATGTATACAGTGCTAAATATATAAAGACAGACGTTTTACTACCTAAGATGGCCTTTGCTGGAAATAGAAGCGTCTGGCTTGGGAGTACCATTTCGTGCAGCTTCTTGTTGTTCCAGAGCTTTAGACTCAAAATACTCAAGCCACGCAGCCGCATCCTAAAACAGTTCTGGAGCGTAAGAAACTTTTAAAGTGAAACTCCATGTAAACTGTAGTTAATTACGCACCTGTGTCCGAAGATCCTCAGGGCCTAGTTTTGCTTGTAGAATCTGTAGAGTGGTCTGCTCATGTTGAACGCTCAAGGAGTATGCTTCCATCAGAGAAAGAGCAATTGCAATGGCATGGTAACTTGCAGCAGTCTGAAAAGAAATACAACAGAAATAATTCATTTTTTAAATGCATTGTTTAGCTTCCATTTTAAAATTTACTATTTAAGCTCAAGTCCTTGCTTAATAAACCAACCTGGATATGATCAGCTCCAAGTAGTCTCTGGTTACATTTCAACGCTTCATGAAGGTATCTTAAAGCCACATGGACATTCCCCAAACCTTCTTCCATCATCGCTACATTGATATAAGTGGCAGCAGTATTTGGATGTGACGGTCCACATGTTAGATGCAGAAGGTACAACGCACGGTTGACATACCTACAACAAGAATAACATGTCAGCAGCTCGAAACAATTAATTTTTACGCTTTGGCTTTGGGAAACGCAGAGAGCATACTTTAAAGCTAATTCTGTGTGCTGAAGACGATAATAGAAGACAGCCAGGTCGCCGTAGCTTTTCATTGTGTCTGGGTGATCAAGTCCAAGTTCCCTTTCATTTATGTCGAGTGCTTTCTGCTGATAAATGGTAGCCTGAAAAATCAAAACTGGTTAGTTGCATGCAGTAGAGACATTCTTCTGCACAGGAAGTCCGTGAATTGAGCGATGCCTTGGAGACAGACAGTCTTGAATTTTATTAAAGTGAATACCTGGTTAAAGTCCCCAGTATGGTACAGAACAACAGCAAGTAGACTATATGCTCCAGCGGTCATTCTATGATATGGGCCGCACACTGCTACAAGCTTCGTCAATGCCTATAGAGTCAAACCAGAATATCAACTCACTTAAACCGTTTGAAGTAAAATAAACACATTCAATGAAAAAGTGTCATAAAGAAGCTGAAGGGTTGATTCTTTCAGTGCAAAATCATCCTTGCCCATTTAAGCAAAACTCATTAATTCATATTTACATGGGGCTACGAGTTCCTACTCAGTAAGTATTGCTAGTTTTAAAAACAAAATTAGTTGAGAAGTATAAAAGATTGGGAAACTAGGAAATAAAAACTGTATTCAAATCCTTTCAGTTTGTTCGCAGACGAAAGATTATATAATGAGTGGTGGCAGGGGGAGGGCAGGCAAAAAGGGGATCAGTGTATTCAGACTAGGTAAGAGCTTCATTACATGGTTAATATATAACAAAAAGAAGGAGAAAGAGATCACTTATACCTTGGTACCGTAACTGACAGCATCCTCTAATTTGCCTTTATCCAAGGAAGTTTTGGATGATTCCAACAAAGTGCGTCCATCAGCGGATGAACATGCAACGTGCTGCACACAAAAGCAGTGCTCTTTAGTCACTTGGGAATTTCACTTTTCTATTATAGCATATTACTGGAGTAAGGTAGTTGCACAATGGTACCTTATATACAGGAACCATGCTAATAACATCCAACTTCTTGAATGGACATGAGGTGTCCATCTCATAGTCTTTAGGAACAAGCTCCAGTCCAACCTAGTGAAGCAACATATGAGAATATAAGGTTAGATTGTCGCAACTGAAAGAAAAACCAGATTGACAGTCGCAAACCTTGTGTGACAGTCCCCTAAGAATGGAGAATTTTCTCAATTCCTCGCAACCTTCATGCTTCCAATCCCACCCAAACCTCTTGGAAATAAACGTTTCTACCCAGGTCCACTTTATCTTTTCATCATCTTCGCTCTCAGTGTCAGACGGTGTTCCTAGTAGGACATTTAAGCATGTTGCTATTGAGATGGCTAGATCAGAAGTGTTTTCAACCGCTGCTACAACAGCCTGCAGTATATGCTTGTATGCCCGAACAATCATTTCATGAATACAGAGGGATTGCACATGAGGGAGCTTGTCAGCCAGCTCCACCTAAGATGAAAGAAGAAAAGAGTGATTCCTATAAGAAATGAAGCACTTTTCTTATCTATGCATTAGCATCTTCGGTATCAAAAACTATGAATTGAAATGGTTACCACTCTCCCCAAGGAATGCATCTGTAAGCCTCTGGTGTGCATAAAGTCAGTCAGGGTTCTCCCGTCTACGGGTGAGAGCTCAAGAGATCCAAAGTCTGCCACCTGAAAATGCATCGAAGTCAAAGTATATGAGGAGCTGAGAATTATTACTAAAGAGGAAATAAAAGTCCAAAGAACTGACCAGTTTCGGAAGAGCGGTGTCAGTGTAGTATTTGCGGGACATTTCAATGAGCTCACTGGGTGACTGGAGGGCAGGTACATGGAGAGAGTGTACATAAAGGTAAGATTCATAAAAGCAAAGTAGGTAAGTATAAGTCATTCCTTACTAGCCTCGAATATTATAATGTTATCAGCTGGGGAAACAAACAAACCTTGAGATGAAAACCAGTTTCTGATTCTTTAAGATGCTGATATGCAGCCTCTGTCACCAATTCTTTCCACATCTTTTCGATTTCCTCATTTTTTTTCTCGAGTTCCTTCTGGTCCGCAGTTTCTGACTTCTTGTCATTGTCAACCGTATTAGCAAGGGCATCATTTCCTTGTTCGGACTTGTTAGCTTTCACATCAATCTTCCTTTTAATATCCTTTAGCAGTGCACCTTGCTTTCCAAGACCCTTAACAGGTGGTTCAGGCTTAGCATCTTCAGTGTTCTTAGACTCACTTTTAGTTGAAGCTTGACTTTGCAGATGTTGCACCCAACAAGCTCCTAATTCCCACCTTATAGGCTTGGTATTTCTCGAGGGTTCAGCCTCCAACTTCTGCAGACTCTCCTCAAATACTTTCCTCACAAGGGACTTAGCCACACGTATTTGTTCTGAGTCAGCATTTGCTGATCTCTGAGCTATGCTCGAAGGCGTTGAGGATTTGTGTAACAGAGTTCTCAAGCTGAAATGAATATTCAGAAAAATATTTTTAAATACCATCTATTTCCAGATCCATATGTCGTATGCCACAATGTCAATCATGCCAAAGAGATATGTTAAGCAATGTAACACTAACGCGACATACAAAGACTTTACCTATTTACATTTAGTGCATTTGCACCTCCTTCTGATTGGTCCTCAATGTCAATATCATGTGGGAGTGTTCCCACATCCAATTTAAATTCAGCAGCAACCTTAACAATGGCTGTGAAACCACAATGCCTGACAACCACCACACCCAAGGTCGACGTATCCTATATGATTGAATAAATCTCAGTAACAAATCCAACAAGAGCAAGCTAAGAAAATTAGCACAAGCTATAACAAAATTACATGAACTGTTGCGCTCTCATCAGCAGTGATCCCTTTAAGCAAGTTTCTTTTATCAAGTTCTTCCTGAGTGATCTCAAGAACCCGAGTCCCATCACTCTTTCGGTCAAGCTTGGCACTGGCATCAGGATCATCTCTAGCCACCCTTATGATCAAATCACCTACTTTTTCTTCATGGAAAGCCAACGCAGGCGAGAGTTGATTACTCTCTACTACATTCTTAATTATCTCCACTGCTTTGAAAACAGAAACGTCGACGAATAGACTGTGGAGTAGAAAGGCCTTTCTATCTCGAACCTGCCTCTCTTCAGATGTTTTACAAGGCATAGCTGCCAAAATCGCAAACTCCTTGGCCCACTTTCTCTTGTCATGCTTACCGGACCGGCCAACCCCACCGCCATCTCCTCCCCATGTTACATCCTCTACTGGAAGTGAAGGGAATGTAGATGGGTTATCTGCAACAACCGGAGGAACTACCCAAGTGTTTGCCCGGAAACCATAAGGAAGGTTGCCAAACTGAAACAGTACAACAAATTATTATACTGTGAAGCCTCCTAATCAACATAACTTACAGAAAAAGCTTTACGTACTTTATTATGCTCAATGAAAGCTTTCATAAGAGCGTCATAAGCCTGCAGACACAATCACAATCACACCAACGATCAGAAAGCAGAACTGAAAAGATAAAAAGGTAAAACCTTTATCAACAATTGAAACTTACAGAATCAAATGGTCTGCTTATCTGTTGCAGCAGCTCAACTAAAGAATGACACAGAAGCTGCTGTTTCCCAGCTGGGTAAAAACCTGTTCTTGACGCAACAACCGTTACAGGCTTCCCACTTGAAACTTTGACCTGCAAAACGGTCTACCAAATCAGTCTTTAAGTTTCTCTCAGAAGAAAACTAACTAAGAAAGAGTCCCTTACATCGATTTGAAAGAGGTCATCTAATCCTTTATCTTCAATTGATGGACGAACAGACCTCCTGATATCTGCAAGATTCAAAAAACGAGAATCAGTACACGAGATCGGGTTTCGAGTAAGCGAGAAGGAAACTCACATTGGATCGGAGGAGTTAGGTGGGAGAAGGAGAAGAATTCGTAGAACTGCCCGAGACGAGTCGGTGGGCACATGTTGATTTCGCCCTTGTCTCCGCCTTCCGAAGCTTGAGAAGCTTCACATCCCCCGCCGCCGGTGCCGACGACGAGTTTCTTCTCTGATTCCTTGAGCTTAGGGCTGAGAACGGAATCTGAATCGCCGGCATCCTTGTTTCCAGATTCCTTGGGAGACGTGCGAGTTACGGGCGGTTTCGACGAACCGAATGCGGTTGTGCAAGCGACGATGTCAAGGAGCCGCCGTATGTGCGCGGTGGCTTGCTCCTCCGTATAGTCCTCTGCGATTTCAAAAAAAAAAATTATTATTAATCTGCTGTGGTTAACCCTACGGAAGTAAACTATTATCAGCCGTTAGATCAGGAAGATAACCTTCGACGATGGTGAGGTGGCAGGGCTTGAGCGATACGATGTCAACGGAATCCTTCAGCCTAGTGCCACGCACCTGCACCACAAAAAAAAAAGTTACTTCTTCTGTTTGGCGGCAAATGTCAGAAAATAGAGCTATAAACGTCACTGTTTGGGCCTACGCAACACCTTACTGGGCCCATTAGCAAATATTGAAAGAAAATGTTATTTTAATCAAACTTTTGCAAAGGCAAAGAGATATGTAACGCCTTTTAACCAAAATCATCATCGAACATCAGTAAATGCACGAAGAGGAAACCTGGTGAGAAAGAGAGAAGTTGGTGAAGTGGCATGTCTGAACATGGACCGCTAAGAGCTTCCTCACATCTAAGATTCTGTCCGTAGAGATTCCCTTTCACCAATAACATCATCAACTTGTGAGAATTGTATTCACTGGTTTTTTTTAAAACATTATCTTATATCAAATGTTAGTCTAAGCCTCAAACCTTGAGAGTCACTTGGGATTCATCTGGTGTTTCAACACTTATCTCTATGACAGTAGGCAACACTGCACAACCACCACACAATTTTAATTTATTCTGTTAGTAGAGTAAAAGAAAGCAAAAAATTGATTTGAATAACAATGAGAACCTTTCTCCTCCTTCTTCTTCTTATCTCCTTTGCTCTTGTGTGGCTTTGTTTTTCCAGCTTTAGGAGCCATTACCAATGGACACAAAACTTAAAACGTTGGGTTACAAAACCCAAATTGAATTTGATATGTATCGAGTTGCATATACCAAGGACTTTTATAGAGGGAGTGTGTATATGAATGAATAGTGATGAAAAAGAAGGAAGAGGAAGAAGAGAGAAGGTGTGTGTGTGTGTGTTTTATAAGAATGACTTTGTGGTGGTGGTGACAATGAGGAAGGAAGTAAAAGTAGTGATTGAGAAAATAGAGATTCGGAGAGAGAGAAAGAAAGGATAGGATAAGGTGCGAGCGAGCTCTTTCTTCTCTAAGAGTGTTTTGAGGCTAAGTAAAATTGAGGCCTCTCGTTTCTTTTGTTTGCTTCTTTAACACCTCATCACCAACTTCATCTTTTTCTCTATCTCTATGTTTCTTTCTTTTTTGTTTTTAAACCAATTATATTAATGTTTTCATCATCTAATTTAGATTTCACCCATGACTTCCCATATTTGATTTATCAAATTGTTTTGTTTTATTCTTGAATAAACTAGAGAGTGGGCTGGTTCAAAATTAGTATGGATCCTCATGTAAAAGTAAGCTTTTGTTTTGTCAGGGCCTTTTTAGGCCACAGGATTATAATATTAAACTTTAAATTTTTGTATAAAAGTTATAAGCAAAATTCATTGATATTATTTTCTTTCTTATTGGTTAATCAATTTTCATTAGCCATAAGATTAAATAATAGCTATGTAAGACAAAAAAAAAAATAGTCATGGGCTTGGCCTCTTGGGCAAAGCATTTTAGATATTCTTTTAGACGAAAAAAAAAAAACTAAAATAGAATGTGAAGCATTGGGCTGTAATAAATCATGCGAGTCATACAAACTAAACGACACTTGAAGAAACTTGGGCTTTTTCTTTTAGTTCCAAGGTGTTGTTTCTTTTCTTCCACCGTTTCAAGTTTCAAAGTTCGTACATGACTTGTCGATTGTATATAAGTTTCGTGCGTGGAATGGCCTTTGTGTTTGACTTCTGACCTTTGTATATAAGAGACATTCCTCTGCATTTATCTTTACAAATCACATGTCCATCAGAGATTAAGCAACATAATTCAAGCAAAAGACATAAACATAAATGGGTGAGATCAAAGCTAGACGCGTAATCCTCTTCTCTGTCATTTTTCTTTGCTTCTTCTTCTCCGAGACTATTCTTTTGTGCTCAGCAAACGAGCATGGCTCAAGGAATCTTGCAGTAGTGATGAAGCAAAGGGTGAGAAACAGAGGGGCTCGTAACAATAACACAACGTCCGCAGCTTCAACTATGATGTTACCAAGCTCCTTCCATGTGGGTGCTGCTTCCTCCTTCCTACTCGCTCTCCTTTTATAGTTTATGTTTGTGGTGATTGCCTGATTTGCTGATTCAGAGTGATTTCGTTTTATGTTTTTTTTTGTGTGTTGGATTGATGTTGTAAATATATCAAATGGTCTCAAACTCTGTTTGTTACTCATCCGTTGCATTGTGTTATCTCTTGTCTATAAGAAGAAAAAAAAGAAGAAAAAAAGTATATATAGTTTGATCGGACGGTTTAGATTCTATGTTTGAATATTGTTAACTTGGAAATAAATAATTATTATTTATTCGATCATGAAACTTAAATTGGTCAGATCTTTAGATTTGTTTGGGTATATTTACTATTTTATTTGGGAAAATAAATAAATGACTCAAATAAAAATTAAACAAAACCAAAAACACCAAAAGAAAAGAAAACGCTATAATCATCCTTACGTCTAAATAGTGTCAGTCTTCCACGAGTTTTATTCTTCCATGAAGAAGACAAGCTGCGGCACACTCCACGCAAAGTTTTGAAACAATGGAAATGTTATGATACCTCCGTACCAGCCGGTGAACAATGTCACTGCAATACTAACAAAGATACCTATGTCCAGCTTTTTTAGTTGCTTGAGTCGATTCACGTAGTATTCTATGTCATTTTTAGTTGCTTGAGTCGATTCACGTAGTATTCTATGTCATGGTCGTAAATAAGCTGTCCATTTTGTTTCGTTAATATATTTTTTTATTCTAGGTTAAAAACCAAACTATCAACTAATTATTCCAAGAATGGGATATATAAAAGTTTTGTAACTAGATGATATACAATTAAAATTTATAACCAGGAGGATAATACTAACACAAACTAATAACAATCAAGAGAATCAAAAACCTCTATTTTACATAAAGGAAACATAGATCTCATGAGATATGTTTGGCGGTTAACCTAAGATAACTCACCCCAAGAATATCAAAAACTCTGTTAAAAATTAGGAAACAAAGAAACTCATGGACCCTTCCCTAGACCTAATCAAGGTTAATTTGATTAAAAAAAAAATTGGTGTAGCGTCTAATTATGGAGTCAAACAAAGAGGAGAAAATATTAAACCTCAACTTCAGCTAATAAGGGTAAATCCACTTACCATAATTAACCTCAAAGTCGTCGGAAATCCCACGATATTAAGAGTGTCTCTTAGCTGAAAAACAAGATATTTGAAAGAAAAAAAGAAATCAGGGATAACTTGACGAATCCCATAGCAGAAATATTAACAGAGACAACAAAATCACAGAGTAATTTACAAGAAGATTAGGGTTTTGGACTCGGCTTATGATTAAACTGTAGGGGTTTTGCGTGTTATATATAGCATATTGTGTGCCCTTTTTATTCCTTTTTGTGTTGGGATAATGATTATCAAAACTCATGATTATCTTTAGTTAATTACAGAAACTAAAGAGGCTTTATGCCATACTAAACAACCCACCAAGACCCAAAACTTTTCACATACGCAAACACACACAAATACAAAACCGGTTTAAGGGACAAAACTTTTAATCCTTTTGTAACGGGTTTTGCTTTGTGAACCAGCTCGATTGCCTTCTCGTCTTTCGTACTAATAACAAGGTCTACCAATATACCTAATTAACGACTTCTTACCCACCATTACCAACATCACTCGTGAAAATGGCAATGTTATGCTACGCAGAGAGCCGAGTTCATTTTGAAAAATATATACAATGTTATATGTTGCTTGTTATTCTTTCTTAATGCTAGACAACTTCAACTATTTCTTCTTCTTTTTTCACTATAGTTTGACTGATGCTTATATTTCTCTATATGTGTTAGTTTTTTACGCTAGTCATTTGCCTATATGATATATATGGAGAAAATTTAATTTAGCTCGCCTTAACATGCACATCCATGAAAAATCATATACAATAGATTTGACATTAATATAACAGAAAACAATAAGTTTTTACATTAAACCATAAAAGAATGCAACAAACCAAGAATCGTAGGTGGGAAAAAAGGGATACATGTGTGTAGAGGTATGCATACGCCGATAATTAATTTAACATAAAGTCCTCAAATGTAAAATTATCCGGAAACCCAAAGTCGAAGAAACTGCTGGAGTTGGCTCCTGCTTCAATACTATTTTGTTGTGGCGTTGACATGAGCGACTCTAAGTCAAAACTCTCTGACAGAGGTGGTAATACATCTGCATGACTGACCTCTACTCTTGCGTTCACAGGATCTAAATATGTAGCTTCGTTGTTTAATGGAGTTGTACACTCGGCTTGTGGCTGAGAGTCTTGAGACGATACCGATGTGATTGGAGTTTGAATATTCTGGTCGAGGTTCGGTGCGTAAATTGGATTAAAGTTTTGGAGAGATTGTCTAGGGGGTAAGAGAAGAGAGGCCAATCTCAGTACATCAGGATGAAGCAGAGACGATGCATGTGTCACAACTGATGAAAAGTTTGGTTGATTGATAAGTGCGGCTAGAAGTGAGGAAATATCAAGAAGATCAAGGCGTGGGGAGTGAGTAACAGGATCGATGCCACTCCTTACAAGTCGCTTACGGATATGAGTATTCCAATGGTTTTTTATTTCATTATCTGTCCTTCCTGGTAAACGAGCTGCTATTGCGGACCACCTATATTCCATGAATATTCGATTAGTGAAGATTAATACATAGTTTATGTTATATTAAATGATAGGTCAATCCATATGATAATAGTTTAGTAGAGTTGATGGCCTAACTAATGAAATTTACTGTCCGCATGCATATATGCATACGTACACCTTCGCTTTTTTTCATTAATTAACGCATAATCTGTAACTAATGAATCTCAAAAACTAAGTTATGATGTAAATGATGCTTACTTGTTTCCCATGACGCTGTGTAGCTGAATGATAGTTTCTTCTTCCTCGAAGGAAAATCTTCCTCTCTTGATGTCGGGTCTTAGATAATTGGTCCAACGAAGACGACAGCTTTTTCCGCACCTTTGGAGTCCTTGAATTTGTACAATAACGACTTATAAGTGTTTGATTCATTTTATAGATAGAACATAATCTATTAGGACAAAACTATATATTAATAAATCATTTAATTAGGTTCATGTACACTTACCAGCATTTTTAGGGAGGGTACGCCAATTGCCCGGACCATGAAATTGAATGTAATCGATGAGTTTCTGATCCTCCTCAGACGTCCATGGTCCCTTCTTCACTCCATTCTTATCACAACAAGGTGATCTTCCCATCTTTATTTGGTAATTTCGTAGAAGATATACACACCGATCGACGTTAAAGTCTAGTAACAGTTTGGTTCTCTTGTAAAAGGATCAAAGAGCCACAAGGAGTTTCTTAAGTTTGAAAAAGAGGAGTTGAGTTTTATAAATGTCAATGCGCAGGGTGCACTCATATCTTCTCCATTTCATTCGTTTATATAGGGATGTGAATGCAAATCACTTAATTAACCTGGATGAGCCAAGGTCAATTCCATTTGGCATGGGCCTTATGTGCCAAGTGTCCATTTGAGCCACAATATTATATACAAAAGCAAGGAAGACCGCATATATTATCGCCTATTGTTTTTTAATAATTTTATATTCTAGAAGCCATCCACGTGATAGTATTCGCTGAAAATATGCACTGCATTTATATAATTTTCATGTAACTTAGATTCTGTCATATTTATGAATTTACCTTTTGGAGTGAGTATAATGTACTATTGTTTATAGAAAAAGTAATTCAACTAAGAGGTTAAAATAGACATTGTGGGGTGGGGGTAACTATTCGGTATGTGAATAATTTTGTTTACCTTAATGCCTTGGTGAAAGTCAGAGTTAAGCACATTGTTGACTTTCGTGTTAATATATTTGTTCAGTTGACTTTACATGTAAGTTTGGTAAATTTTTTTAAAAAAAAACTAAAAGGTATAAGGATATATGTTTAAGTTGAATTTTGAAACCCAAGGCATGAGTTTCAATGGGTGAGAGAGTGAGGACGGTAAAGTAGTTGGATACTCTCATCAAATACGCACAAATTTTTTTCAAATAACGTGTTAATGTCATGTGCCTTGTGTTATCAAAATTGATGATGGAAAGGCGAATTACAATTTAACTTTTTTACTTCTTGCAACTCCAAGTTCAATAACATAGATTGCTTGTGAAAGGGGATCTCCGAACAAGCAATCCACGTTGACACTATTAAAAAAAAGATTTGAAAATGCAATATCAAATGAAGCTTTTTGTTTGTTAAATTGTTGGTGGAAAGCTGTGCAACCAACTTTGAATTACATATCCCCTTAACCCAAGAACCACAGATTCTCCGAAGTTCACACCGAAGGTATATTGTCTATATAAATATGATTACTCTCCTAATTAACAATGTGTGGGTACATGTATAATGTGACACGTGGAAAGAGTTGCGTTGCGGGGTTGTCGTTTCTTTTCTTTTGCATCATTCTATCAACTCTCTTAGGTTAGGTTTCTGGATTGGTCAGCGTTGGAGATATGATGCTGATGTCAAGTCAAAGATTGTGTCAAGTCGTTGCAACGGGAGCTTCTCGAAAAAGGCCTCTATGCTACTTAATGGGCCACTAATCAGATTAATCCTCGTATTGTAATTGGTTTTAACATTTGTTAAAATGAGCCCATCCTTAACGTTTGGTGACAACTGACTATTCTATTCCAGTGACCGAATTTGTGGGTTTTTTTTTGGAACACAGTAACCGAGTTTGTGGTTCTTTTTCATTCTCTGCATTGGTTTATATACAGAACCGCTTGAGAAAAATATGTTCTCATTAGGATATTTTTGAACAAAATAACAAAAAGTTCTAAAATAAAAAAGTTTCATTACGCTGGCGTTGCCATTACACTATGAATTTTTAGCATCAAATGATAGTCTACTTCTCGACAAAAACATTACACGCAAGAATATATATATCCAAGATTTATACGAGTTCTAAATATTTAAATTTCTAAAATATAACAATCAATTCAAGAAATACTATATTACTATTTTGTAAAATAAAGAAATTATCATTAAATATAAACATTTACCTTTTAGTAAAGTCTTACCATTTCTTTTTATTTATCAGTTAATATTAAAAAGATAAAAAATAATAATATGGAGACAAATAATAATATGGAGACAAGAGAATGGACTCCATATCAGCGCTTACTAGATATGCATGCCAATTATGGCCTATCCATGTGCTCAAAAGGTTACTAATAGAAAAATAAATACAATAAACAATGTGCCTTTTAATTTAAAACCGCGTCCTAGTTACCGTAATAAACAACATAGCATTAAACATTAACCAAATTAAAGTAAAACAGAAAAACAAAAAGAGGAAATCTTGATAGAGATATCTTTGGGGATCTCTAAATATTTATATCTTACTCTTTCAAGGTTCCTTCATATCCCTCCAGACACAATAAGATTATATTACATTTTTTATTTCTTTCTAACAACTTCAGGAAATCTAATGGTATGATCACACTTTTTTCGATTGTCTATTGAACAATTAACGTTGTCGATTTTTAAATATTGAATGTGTTCATCAGTCACAGGCGAGCATTGAAAAGTATGAAGCATTATCAGATTTTCTCAAGAAATTTTACATTCCTTCGTACATTCTCTCGCCAGCCGAGGCTGTGGCGGTGCCAAGTACTCCACCTGAGAGCCCGATTCTCGTTTTTATCAACTCTAAAAGTGGAGGTCAACTCGGTGGAGAACTCATTCTTACCTACCGTTCTCTTCTCAACGACAAGCAGGTCTAAACCATACATTATTAATTTACTCAGTTATATAAAAACTAGGTTAATTATTCGTTGATTTAGAAAAAAATCATGAAACTTTGGTTTCTCAAATACGATAGTAATCGAGAAAATATGATGAATTTGTATTGATTCTTCATTGAGAGTGTGTAATCCTATATTTTCTTATTCTTTTTAGTACAGAATTATATTATAAT
Organism: Brassica nigra; assembly: GCA_016432835.1. Classification (NCBI taxonomy): domain Eukaryota; kingdom Viridiplantae; phylum Streptophyta; class Magnoliopsida; order Brassicales; family Brassicaceae; genus Brassica; species Brassica nigra. The sequence goes on along the minus strand of CM028247.1, from coordinate 3,100,971 downwards.
ATATGGATATATTATTATATTTTGATTATAACAAGTTTGTTGGTCAGGTTTTTGATCTTAACGTAGAGACTCCGGATAAGGTGCTACAGAGGATCTATCTTAACCTAGAGAGGCTAAAGGACGATGCTTTTGCTTGCAAGATTAAGGAGAAGTTGAAAATAATTGTGCGTTAATTGTTAAACCACATATTTATGAAGGAATCAGTTGTAATTAACAAAGTCGTGAGGTTGAGTTGTGTGTTTAATTAGGTTGCAGGAGGAGATGGCACAGCTAGTTGGCTCCTTGGAGTTGTTTGTGATCTTGAATTATCCAATCCACCTCCAATTGCTACTATCCCCTTGGGTACAGGAAATAACCTTCCATTTGCATTTGGATGGGTATGTTACATATACTATACAATAGTTAACATTATGATATCATACAGTATATAGATGTTCTTGTCTTACTATGATCTCATCTGCTCATCTTCAGGGTAAGAAAAATCCTGGAACAGATAAGTCTTCTGCCGAGTCATTTTTGGCTCAAGTCATTAAGGCGAAAGAGTTGAAGATAGACAAGTACATACTTAACATATCATTCTCGTCCAGTTATTTAATTTTTTTTTTCATTTTGGGTTGACATGTGTATGCGTTTTATATATCAACTAAGTTGGCACGTACTTATGCGGATGAAGTCTCCCGAAAAAGGCTCTTGTGATTCTATCGACCTACCACCTTCTCTACATGCATTTCGTCGTGCTTCTCCATCAGATCAAGCAAATATTGTAAGACACTCTTCTCTTGCGAACCATCTCTTTCTTTTCCTATTATATGATCATTCAACAATGTTTTTGTTTTATTTTTCCAGGAAGGTTACCACACATTTCGTGGGGGATTCTGGAATTACTTTAGCTTGGGTAAGAACTTTTCTAACTGTCATATGAAATTCACTTATCTGCAGTTTTCTCTACAAAAGTGAATTGCAGCATATGTTTCCTTGACTTGTTAGCATCACTAATCAATTTTATTGCAGGGATGGATGCTCAAACATCTTATGAATTTCATTCTCAAAGAAAATTACATCCTGAAAATTTTAAAAATCAGCTGGTCAATCAGGTTTACATACTTTGCTCTACAAGTTTTTAGTGGAACAATCTCTTCATATTTCTTGTGATTACATCTTGTAGTGTAAATTATACTAAGGTACATGACAAGTAAATATTTCCATTGGTTTCATGACGTTCCAGAGCAGATATTTAAAGCTTGCTTGCAAACAAGGGTGGTTTTGTGCCTCTCTTCTTCACCCTTTTTCACAGTGAGTAAATTTATGTGTTTTTTTACTGTCTTTATATGAGTTTTTGTTTTCCTATTTGGCTTTGTCTCTAAAAACCTTGCAAATTTGAAAAATCTAATATTCTATGGCGTTTGCTGCAGTAACATAGCTCAGCTAGCACAAGTTAAGATTTGTGACAAAAGTGGCCAGTGGAACGACCTTCACATTCCCGAAAGGTAACTCTAATCAAATTATATATTTTCACGCCATGGAAAAGGTTATAAGAGGCTTTTTGTACAAGCATATGAATCCACATGTTAGATTGAGCTGAGATTTTTAATCTTCTTTGTGATATTGTACCTTTTTGCTGATCCATACTCAAAGTAGACTAACATAGTCCAAGTAATACTTAACTTTTACCTTTTGTTCTGGCAGCATCAGGTCCATCGTATGTTTGAATCTTCCTAGCTTTTCCGGAGGACTAAATCCTTGGGGAACACCAAATCCCAAGAAACAACGTGATGTAGGTTCAACATTCTCTTCACATTGTTTCAATAACCCTACCAAAAGATAAATGTTTTTTTGTTTCTTTGTGATGTCACAACAGAGAAGCCTGACTCCACCATTCGTAGATGATGGACTCATCGAAATCGTTGGTTTTAGAAATGCTTGGCATGGTCTTGTTCTCCTCGCTCCAAAGGGTCATGGAACAAGACTTGCTCAGGTAAATATTCAAAAAAAAAAAATGTGAGTAAAGTGCACATTCTAACTCGTGTGCGTGTATTATATAGGCAAATCGGATTCGGTTTGAATTTAAAAAAGGTGCAGCGAAGCATGCATACATGAGAATGGATGGAGAGCCGTGGAAACAACCATTGCCACTTGATGATGAAACTGTGATATTAGAGATTTCACATCATGGACAAGTGAACATGCTTACAACCGAAAATTGCAAGTCCAAAAGCATGTATGAATCTTCCCCCAGAGTCCGGTCTAGTGATGATAGGAATGAAGATGAACCATTAGTGGCTAATTGTGAGGAGGAACTTAGAAAGTTTGGTGCAGCTGAAACATTTAAAATTCCCAATGATGTTTGATATTCTTTCTGTTTCAAGAAGATAAATGTTTTTTTAAAAAAAATTGATAATATAAATTTAAAAAATTGTTTATATATTTTTATTAAATAATAATGATAAATTTTAAATTAGTAAAAACTAGCAAAGTTTTTGATATTATTTGCTTAAAATTATTAATATGTTATCAATTTTAAATCTGTTAAAGAAAAACTGAAAAGCTATTAAATTTGATAGAGAATAACTATTATTTTAGTAATCATTTATGTCAGATTATTCGTCCTTTTTATGCCACATCTATGTTTCCAACTAATGTAGAAAATAATAAAACCAACTTCCCATAGTACAATGATCTGGACCCTTGAATAAGAGGCAGAAGTCAATATAAGTTCTGGATACAATGTGACGAAGCTAACTTGTTTAAGTGCAGAAAAATAAACTTGTTCAGTGGCATGAAACAAACTCGATTAAAACAACTAGGACATCTATATATGTAGCAAAACACACACACATATAAATAATGAAAAATGATACTGGTAGAGATATAAATAGACTGATGTATGGAGTGGGAGATCACAAAAACTGTCTCCATCCAAATACCAATGAGCGAAACTCTAATCTACAACCTAAAACGTGAGCGTTTTGTAACCTTATTTAAAAGTAAGGTCTCATGGGACACGAAGCAGGGGAAGAAGACGAGCATTGTGAAAAATGAGAACTGTCCAAATCATCCCAAAGAGGACTTTCAGGACCCCATCCCGCTGTAACAGCATTCAACCATGCCTCAGCCATCCCATCCTCTACACCACCATCACTCACTGCTTCTTCCTTGCTCTCCAAGTTAACCTCATTTAGCTGTGGCGCCTCGGATTGTTTCTGATCCAAGGAGCCAGTTGAATCATGCAACTCAACTTCCTTATTCGCATAATGCTCCGGAAAATTAAGTGTGGCATTATGACCCCTCAATATAAAAGCTTGACGGTCGTAGGCCATGGCAGCTTCTTCAGCTGTATCAAAGGTACCAAGCCAGAGACGCGCTCTGCTCCGTGGCTTACGTATCTCTGCGACCCATTTTCCCCACTGACGTTGCCTCACTCCTCTGTACAGCTTTGTTGCACTGTACGGCTGAACACTTTCTTGGCTCAGATTCATTGTGTTGTTCCAATACGTGGACATATACTGCTGTTCCGGCTGTTGAGGACTAAACGAGATCATTTGATTCTGGCATTGCATTGCCGGGTCGTGTTGTTGGTTAACCGGAAAGTATCCGAGTTGTTGTTGTTGATTTTGAGTGGTTGGATCGAGAGTAAAAGGGAAAGCCGCCAAGGGATCAGAAGAAGAAGATGAAAATGCGGAATAGGATTGAGGTCGATGATCATAGTCTCTCATCTTCTTGATGGTTTTACCTTTGTTGATACAAAGATTGAGCTCCTCGTCAAAGTCCATCTCTGTATTCACACTTTTTTTTTTGCCAAAACAGAGAACAAAATGAAAACCTTGACGAGAAAGAGAATATTGAGTTTGCTATTGTTTATTTACAACAGAGAGAGATGACTCAATGGTATTTATATATGAGAGTTAGTTATAAATATCTCAGCTTTCGGTCTATCTCATCTTTTTGGTGTTACTAGAATTATTCCTTTGCTTTCACTCTAATTCATATTTTTTAAAAAAATAGCATATAAAAAGAGAGACGTTGACACATAAAAACACAACACTGAGATACAAAAACCACTAACGTCCGTACGACTATGTGGCAGTCTCTGTTTTTTGGACGGTGAAGACATTCATTCATTCAAAATGCGACAAGTCAGAAGCTCTGAAAGATGAGATTAGTATAATCAATAATCAAGAGATTAATGTCGAGGTTAATGCAAATTGAAATGATGATGGTGGTTTTGGTAATGGTCGGCTAGTCGCGGCTAAGGATAACATCCCCACAAGAATTACCAATTTCATGTCAACTTAATAATTAGAGCTGTATATTATTTGTTTATTTACTTGATTATAGTATTCACTCTTCCGGGTCGGTGATTGGTCAAACTCAGCTTTCACTTTTTATGATACTGTGTTCTTTTCTCCACCTCTAAAAGATACTCGCAAAACCGACCAAGTCCTTCTTCTTCTTCTTCTTCTTGGTATTAAACACCGACCAAGTTTGAAATAATAGAATTTCAAGTTCGTAACTAACTTCCACATGTTATCTTACGTGCATATATGCATGATGTGTTCATCAGAACTTATAGTTGTAGATGGTTTGCAATATAAAGAGATGTCATGTCGAAATCCAAACTATTTTTTTGGAATCTATAGTTGTTATGAAGCTTTTAGATGGATAATAAAAAATTAATAACAGGTGGAAATGTAGTGGTAAAAAAATCCGAAACTTGTTTTCTTTTACTTTCATCAAAAACATTTTTATAGCTTGTTGAAATAATATTTTACACTTTAGCCTTAAAGTCTATAAAAAGCTTGGTAAATAGGCGATTAAATTAGTGCTAGTCTTAAGTACTTTAATCCCTGTTAACACGAATGTTGTCGTGATTTGGACTTTGTATACAAGCACAATCAAGAGAACCGGCGTTTATACAAAACAGAAAAGCCATATAACTTTAGAAGAGAATAAATGTATTAGGCCCATCATCTATATCATACGCATCCAAAACCAAATCTAAGATAGAAAACATTTTGGAGACAAAGTCAGTGCATGTTTTTTTCTAAGACTTCTAAATGCATGTTATTCAACGCTATTGATAGCTCTAGCTACTCTTAAAACACACAAAACTAAATAGATTGTTAACCAAGACTGAATCTAAAAGCACTATGGCTGTTATCAAAGATGATAAGGAGTAGTGGTGAAGTAGGTGAAGTCATGGTGGTGGACCCTTAGCTGCTTTAACCAAGAATCTGCTACGCTCAAAAGGCAAAGCAATCTATCATTGTCCCATAGTCTCCCTTGCGTTTTGTAAGTGGCCATCCCAAATGCACCAACACTTATCCTTTCCCTCTTCTCTTTCTGCACATCTGTTACAATGACACCAAAAAAGGGGACTTTAGAAATGAGTAAACTATATAAAATATAAACATCCCCATGAGGTAAGTGAAAGTTGAAACTGCACCTTGAAAAGATGAAGAAAGTGTGTGGTAAGTTAGGAAGCAAGTAGACAAGTCCTTTATGCTTCGGTTCATGGGGATGTGATAGATTGGATACCTATACATAACCAACATCATCACCATTTTTACTACGTTGATCTTAATTTTTCTTTCTGAAACCACACAAAACAATAAGACATTAGCTAAAAGAAGGCAGACCAAGCAACAGCCATCCAACTCGCAGGAGATAGATCAACACTCCTCAGTGACCACAATCCTGCATGTCTTTCTCCCAACCCTTTGATCTGAAAATAGCCAGAGATTTCTCTAAAATGATAAAGTACGTTCCCAACTATATTACATGCCACTAGGAGATATAGGAGAAGAGCAAACCTTATCCATGAGAGGGACTCGAGAATAAGGAGTACATCTCTCAAAGTACTGCAAGTAAGAGTAACCGAGACGGTCGAGAGGTTCTTGATGATCCACTCCTTCCTCTGATGAAGAACATCCTTCCCATCTCCATTCATCGCTACACGTCTCGCTCCCTGAGTCCCCAGACTCAGTCTCCTCCCTCAATCATCATCAACAACAACATCTTAGATTTCACACATGTGTTTATGTTTCTGAAAATAGCCTTAAAGAATGTTACCTTAACGCAATAAGAGCAGAATGGGAGGTGAAAATCTGGATTGCAGAGAGGTAAGGAACATAGTATTGGACCAATGTATCGCCAGTTTCCGACCAGATGGGAACACCAGCACCGTATGCGCTCCACTCGTCGAAACAATCCCAAAAATCGCTTAACCTGAAATACTCAACGCTCTCGCTCTCCGAAGGGTACCATAGACGATTCAGGTTCTTGTTCTGTGTCTGACAAACATCATCCAAAACTCAACGTTTAGATCATGTAGTCCAGAGAGCTGTTTAAGGAAGAAGAAGATGACAATGAACGTTAAAAACGTGAAACCTTTGGGAGGGAAAGCGAAGGGACGACTGGTGTTGTGCAGCGAATGAACCGGTCCAGGTTGGATTCATTTTCATAAAGCATCATTTTCCAAGATAACAACAAAAAAAAAAAAATCCAACACAGAAAAAAACAGAGAGGAGGTAAGAGAGAGTCTTGCGGTTTTCTCTTTCCTTGACGCGTTTCAAAGAGCTAAACTTTCGGACAAAAGTGTGTTTTCTTTTTGTAATGAGTTTGCTTTATAGGACAAGCGTTTGAGACTTTCACGGCAATATCAGAAAAACAGAGAGATCCAGGGAAGACTCTGTTTTGTTAGAAAGGTTATACTACTTTGAAAAGTGAGTTGTGAAAAATAGGTTTATATATAAGTTTATGCAACCAAACTCTCTCAATGTGACTCATTCTTCTGAAGCAGGAGGATGCATTGGTAGATTTACCTGTCCCTCTCACAACTCTCCACCTTCTCCATTTATTTATTATTTTCTTGGTTTCTCGGATAAGACTGAGTTTGTTTTGGGTAGTTGCCTGTTTGTATAGTCTGTGATCAAGACAAGAAAAACAGAGCTTTTTATGCTATGTAGATGACATATTCCAAACCCAAAACTCTCATTTGGTTACGTCTTGAAAGAAGAGACACCAGATCGATCACATTTTACGTAAAAACAAGAGAAGAATCTAGATTAATCAATCAAACTATACTTTGTTTTTATAATTCATATGGTGAAAAAATAATCATTAACAAAATAAAGGACATCGTGTGACAGGATCAGTCGGCTAATGTTGTTAATTATTTACAGTACAATTTTGACCTATTCAATAGTACGACATGGGGATTATAAGCAGAAGGAAAGACTTTGACTTTGCGTGTTTTCTTTCTAAGTAAAATATAGCGCTTCTCACGTAAATCATGTAATATATTAACAAAAATGTATAAAAGTAAGATTGATCGGAGAATGAAACTATAGTGTGTAAGAAAGGGTCAAAAATTGAAGGTTGCATTATCTTTTTGTTTACCAACTATGAAAGCACAAACCGAAAGAATAAAAGAAGTGATCAAACTCTTTCAAATTGGACGCCGTCGTCTCGCATTTAAATCTGCAGCAGAATCACAACTAAAAAGCCCATCAAGACTTGGGCTTATACAATCGCAAATCACCCAAGGTAACTAGTCGATTACTCTGTTTTTAAAAGGATAATTATTTTGAAATATATTTTACATTTTTATATATTTTTATTAATCAATAATGGTAAATTATAATTTTCAAAAATACATCATTTAGTACCAGTTAGGCATTTGTGACGAATGGGGTAACTGATCATACACTCATAATAACTTAGCTCACCGCCAATGTAAAGATATCACCAGACTTTGTAGGCTCTTTTTTGGCAAATAAAGCACTTGTTAATGTTCGTTTTAATGTACACATAATTAGCTTGAACCATTTCACTCTATAAAGAACCCCCACACTCTCTATTCTTCATCCCCTCCACAAACCAAATACATTCAAGCTCCAACTTCATCTTCCACTAGTAACACAACAATGGACTCTCCTCTGCAAACACTGATTGCTACAATGGTTCTGCTAAGCCTGGTTATTGGATGTGCAGAGAAAGTGAGTGGAATGCGTTACGTTCCCAACTTCTTCACTACCAGTGAGACAAAACACTCAGAGTTTCTTGTGAGCATTGCACCCCAACCATCTGGTCTCATCCCTAGACTAGGAAGATTCTTGCTGCCACCCCAACCTAAGAGGCCATTCCATCCTTATAAAGATCCAATTGCTGCTGCTCCAGCCACTTCTTGTGGAATCCCTAGTAGTTTTGCCCCACACCCTGGATATGAAGCTTCCGGTCCGCGCTCAAGAAAAGATGAAGTTCCACCAGTTCCACAACCACTTGAACCCGTCAACAAATAAGCATTTTGCTACATGCAAAAGGGTCTACAATCTTGGCATTGTCAGATTCCTTCTTCTGGTTTACACAACAAATCTACTATCCATTCACTCATATCTTTGTTATCTCTTTCTCAATAAAGAAATAATATAAAAATGAATCAAGAGCATTGCTTATATGCTATTCTAAAATAACGAGAATGTGTTCCCAAATAACATGTAAAGACTCCACATTGTTGCAAATTGTTCCCAGTAAGAAACAATAAGATACAGAAGAGGAAAACAAACAAAGTTGATAGTAACATATACTAACACTGATGAAGATCGATTCAAATTTCTCTTACGAGTTTCTTCCCACACTCTAGATCAACCCATAAAAAAAAAACAAAGAATGTTCACCACATAACCTTTTTGTTTTTAAATAAAGAAAAAGACAAGTTTTATGTAGTCGAGTGTACTTATAACAGAACAGTGTTCTGTCTGATTTGCCTTTGCTTTTGCTTTATGAAAGATCCGCAAAGATTTGGTTAATATTTTTTATTGTTACATTCCTCAATTTACAAATAAAAAAAAATGTAAAAATCAAAATCTATCAAAGCATCAATTAATGGAAGTAGAGAGAGGGATCAGAGAAAGATGAAGCATTCCATAGACACCTCAGGGTCCCTCACAGCTACATCATCTTCTTCTAATTCCTTCTTTACCTCTGCAGCTACTTTCTCCTCTTCTTTCTTCACCTTCCCTTCTGCTCCCTCCTTCTCCAGAGCTGCTTCACGCTTCTCCATGGGGCTTCTTTTTGTGGAACTCGGTCCACGAGTTGCCGGAGACCCTGAGGTTCCCCTGAGGCGAGTGTCATCCTCCCGGAGATCTGGAGATTCTTTCAGGCGTGCTGCGGCGGGAGGAAGAAGGAGTAGGAGGATGTCGGTGGGATTTGCCGACAGCGTCGTCTTCGAGAATGGAAGCAGCAGTAGGAGTGGAGAAACTGTGAGAGACGCTGCAAATGTCTGACTTATTGTGAGAGACCTCTGGAGTTGGGAGTGAAGGAGCAGGGTGGTGAGCTTCTGACTCTGACACTTGGGGGTACGGAGGGAACGATGTCCGGGACAGGGACAGTGACAGGGAGTGGCACGGAGACAGAGACCGACTGGACCACGACTTACTTCACGGTTTCTTCTTCGATGGGTGGAGGATTCTTGGCGGCGGCGGCGGCGACCGCGACAGGCGGAGCTGTGACTTTTCCGGCGCTCAAGTAGCATCCCATTTCTTTCTCTACTTTCTGATGCTTTCACACGTGTTGTCCTAAATGGGCCTGTTTTTCCCAGATGGCCCGTGCCTACTCTGGGCTTCCTTTATGCCTTCTTGTAGTATCATTTAATTCTGCTCTGACGAATCCAATCTTTGTCTCATTGATACTATCGAGACAAAAAAAAAAGAAGAAAAGAAACAGTTCTTTTGTTCGTAGTTGTAAAAGATACTTCAAAAGAAAAATCAAAATTCCATGCTGGTGGACAATATCTCGCTTGATAGTGACCCCTCATTGCTGAGACATTTCGTGTATGAAAAGAAAAATGCTGAAAAAATACTGAAAATCTCTTGTGCTTCAAAGAAGCTGGTAATCGTATCATATGTAACAAACGTGACAGACGGTTCCATTTGAACATCAAACGCAAGCTTATATCATTGTCATTCTGGTAATCAAGGCCCATTAGTTTGTACAAACCAAACCCAAAAGGGTAATAAGTTCACGTCCCACATATTCTTTTGGGGTAACTAGGAGGAAAGAGAGTAAAGATGTTGACATCATTATGTCATAGTTTCGAAGATACCTATGTATCTTTTTCTCATTATATAAGATGATCATATTGTGTGAATCCAGATAGTTATGTACCCACTGACCTAATATAAATGAGTAGACCAAATATACTTTGCAAGGATATTGACAATGCTGTTCCATTTCCTTCCATCTTTTAAATAATACTGTATACTTAAAGAAGAATCGACACATAATTATTCATATGGTCTATGAGAATATGAAGACACTAGTCTCCTATTAGGTTATTAAATAATCAGTTCCTCGAACAGAATAATATACACAGATATATACGCATATATGAGTATGACATTGGGGTTTGAGCGCGTTTCAGAATACCTAACAGACATAGATGTCAATGACGTCGTAACTTGGTTACTAGTAGTTGTTTAATAGTCAAATAGATAGTTTTTGATTAAATTTGTATATCAATTAAAACACACAAAAACTTAATATTATCAATTAATCTTTTATTGAAAGAAAAAAAAAAGAGCCACAGGGGGAAATGACTCGGTAACCGATGAACCCTGAGGGAAGGGAAGAGCCCAAGAATTTGCAGAACCTCCAAGAGAAGGAAGAGAAACTAAACAAAACAAAATGACTTCACATCAAGAGTCGTGAGGAAGTACAAAGAAAAAAGTAACTATGACATAACAAAACCAAAGAAGACCTGAAACACTTGACACAACCCTATACCTCAACTTCTTTCTCTTCTCTCGTGTCTTGTCAAAAACCTCTCTCGCCGAACGCTTCCTCTTCTGCTCTTATCGACCACAGACACACTCGAATGTCTCCCTCTCGCGTATCCCTACACTGTTATCGTGTTAAGTTACATATATACTGAATATTAATATAATAATATCTGTCTATAATCAAGAGGTCCCACGCCCCCACAGGTTTTGTTTTTGTTGGCCAGCTGCTAATTTCGCATCGGCCAGAATAAAAACTCACTTCTTTAGTATAAGAGTTTTTTTTTTCTTTCTCCGTAACCCCAAAACCCAAAGGGCAAAGTCACTCTCTTTCTACTTATTAGCACTCTCTCTTCTCCCGAAAAGACCCTTAAATAAGCTTTTGCTTTGATATCAGATCTCTCTCTCTCAGTCTCAGCTTTTGAGATGCGTGCTCCTTTAGGGCTTTCCTTTTATACCCCAAAACGAGGCCCTTCCTCCCCTCTCTCTCTCTCCTTTCTCTCATACGTTATAAGAAAGGGATCCAGAGGGAAGCGAGTGAGAGAGAGAAAGATGGCAAATGTGGAAGGGATACAATGTGGTTCGATGTTGTTCAGGCAAGAAGAGCTGCAAGAGATGAGTGGGGTCAATGTTGGAGGCGGTTACGTTGAGGTCATGTGTGGTTGTACTAGCCACCGTTACGGTGATGCCATTGCTAAACTTAGGGTTTTCCCCGACGGCAATCTTGAAATCACCTGTGAATGCACGCCCGGCTGTGACGAAGGTCTCTCTCTCTCTCTCTCTCTCTCTCTCTCTCTTTTGCTCTCTTGCTCTCTATCTCTGTCTCTCGATCTTTCTGATGCTTTTGCCAAAATGGGTTTTGATTTATGTGCATGTTACATGTGAATGTGTGTGTGAGATGTCTTGTAAGTACTATTAAAGGTAACGAGGGTTTTTACCCTTTTCTCTTACATCAACTATATGTTGTTTCTTTAGGTTGTATTGTCTTCTTCTCTAGCTCTTCCTTTTTGACAAGGGTCCTTTGCTTTACTGCTTAATTATTCTCTGGCTAGCCAATATTACATTCGCTAACTAGTAAAGCTAAAGTCTTTAGCATGGTTACATCTTATCAACATGATTTCGGCTAGTATAACTAGTAAAGTTAAAGTCTTTCTTACTTGATAAACTAGCTACCATATGTCTTATATATTGTTGACTAGTTTATGCTAGATCCACCCTTGCAGAAAATGAAATGACTTTGATTTGCTTCGTTGTAGTGTCTAGGCTGTTTGCATATTTAATGATGATGAGTCTCTTCGTTAGTGCCAAAGTTCTTTATTGACATATGATATTCCTCACTTGGTGTGGTAAGTGTATAGTCTTGATGTCAAGATTTGATGCAAACCTCATCGCCATTATTGTGGCAGCTTTTGTAGTTACTTCTCATACGTTTAGAGCTCTCTTTGAAAAAAATTATCTGACTTAAACAGTTTTGACTGTAGACAAGCTAACACCAGCTGCGTTCGAGAAGCATTCCGGCAGAGAAACGGCTAGGAAATGGAAGAACAATGTGTGGGTTATCATTGGAGGGGAAAAGGTTCCGTTATCAAAGACAGTACTGCTCAAATACTACAACGAAGCATTAAAGAAGTGCAGTAGGTCAAACAGATCACAAGGTACCAAAGTATTCCATAGAGATGAGTTTGTTGGGTGCATTGAATGTGGTAAGGAGAGGAGGTTCAGGTTGAGGAGCAGAGACGAATGCCTCTTGCACCACAATGCAATGGCGGATCCAAACTGGAAATGCTCAGACTTTCCATACGACAAGTAAGGTTTTGTTGCTTCTTGTGATAAGTTGAGGAGGAAGATTATGCAAAAAAAAATAATGTTGTAATATACAATTTGTTAGAACCGAAATCGGTGCAGTACTGGAGGTAGACAGATCTCGATGGTGGGATTAGGAGAAGTCTTCATGCTGAGCTTGAACTGGATGGATGGAGAGTAAAAGAGGTGTAATGTGTTATAGCTGGACCCGGTGAAGGGCTGCCTACGTACCCGGAAGGGGATCAAGCCAATCGTAGTTCCACAACAATGGTCACAAGTGCCTAGATGAAAGCATGTGCTAAGGTGTTTCTCTCTCTAGGAGATGTTCTCTCTCTAAGAGGTGAGAGAAAGTGTAAAATAATGGGAAGAAGGATACCCCTTCTCAAAGAGGGGTTGCCTCCTTATTTATAGAAGGATGAGGTCTAGGGTTTTCCTAGTGACCTCCTTTAAATGGGCTGAGCCCATTATCTTATAAGTCTTGTTGAAGGGCAAAGCCCACCCCCAACAATAAGCCCCCCAGTTCGTTGAGAGAGATGAAATTGATCTCTACGAATTTTACGAAGGAGGTTTATAAGAAAATGGACTCAGCGCTTTTACATTTGACGATCCAAGCAAGTTGTACCCTTACTAGGCTAGTTGAGTGGTGAACTCATGCCTAGGACGCGAGTTGTACTCTCACTAGGGGAGTTTACTATGAAATCATCCCTAGAAGCAGTAACTCGGCCAGTAACTTGTGCTTGAACGAGGGAGAGTAGATGTACTCTTGCTAGGCGAGTTTAGTGTAAACTCGTGCCTGGAGAAAGGCAAGTTTACTAAACTCGTGCCTAGACAAAGGCGAGTAGTACCTTGACTGGTGAACTCATGCCTAGGACGCGAGTTGTACTCTCTAGGGGAGTTTACTATGAAATCATCCCTTAGAAGAAGTAACTCGGCCAGTAACTCGTGCCTGGAAGGAGAGTTTCCAAACTAATGTCTAGGAGCTGTAGTTCGGCGAGTAATTTGTGCTTAGAAAAGATCGAGTTTACCATACTCATGCCTAGTAAAAGGCAAGTCGAACGTAAACTTATGCCTGTTAGAAGGCGAATTAAACATAAACTCATGTCTACTAGGAAGTGAGTTGTATGTAAACCCATGTCTGGTAAAAGACGGGTTTCATGAACTCATTCCTTGTGACAGACGAGTTCATGCCAAATTCGTGCCTAGTAAAAGGTAAGTTTACTGTAAACTCATGTCAAAGATAAGACAAGTTATACTCGTGCCTCAGCGTACATCCCTAAACAAAAGCTGAAAAGTAACAAAGTCATAAGACAAAGTCATACCTAGTAATAGGCGAGTAATGAAAGCTGCAGCTTTGGCGAATGATGCGATCGGGGCTTCTCCTCCGCTCCTCATCAATGGATCCTTAAGCTTTTAGCGTGCCTTCTTATGTAGACGAGATGATGTGGTGCTTCACTATCCTTTGCGGCTGAGAGGGTGTGTTTAGCGCTGAGGAATCACTTTGCGAAGGGTTCCTTTTGAAGCGTGTTTACTCGATCGGGTTGAAGCGTGTTTAGCCAAACGGTAAAACGCTTTGTGAAGGGTTCTTTGGAGCGTGTTTAGCGAACGGATAGAAACGCTTTGTGAAGGGTTCCTTCGAGCCTGTTTAGCCAAACGGGTAAAACGCTTTCATGGCGGTTCCTTCGAGCGTTTAGCCAAACGGGTAAAACGCTAAGGTTCTTCGAGCGTTTAGCCAAACGGGTAAAACGCTGTGAAGGGTTCCTTCAGAGCCTATTTAGCCACACGGTAGAAACGCTTTGAGAAGGGTTCTTCGAGCGTTTAGCCACGGCTGAAACGCTTTGAGAAGGGTTCCTTCGAGCGTTTAGCCACACGGCTAGAAACGCTTTGCAAAGGGTTCCTTCCGAGCCTGTTTAGCCACACGGTAGAAACGCTTTGAGAAGGGTTCCTTCGAGCGGTTTAGCCACACGGCTGAAACGCTTTGCAAAGGGTTCCTTCCGAGCCTGTTTAGCCACACGGTAGAAACGCTTTGAGAAGGGTTCCTTCGGGCGTTTAGCCACGCTAGAAACGCTTTGAGAAGGGTTCCTTCGAGCCTGTTTAGCCACACGGGTAGAAACGCTTTGAGAAGGGTTCCTTCGAGCGTTTAGCCACACGGTTAGAACGCAAAGGGTTCCTTCCGAGCCTGTTTAGCCACACGGTAGAACGCTTTGCAAAGGTGCTCCTCGCGTCTGGTCGCCCTTTGCTGGCCTCGGCGTTATTTGGCGACTAGACGGTCGGGTGACGGCTGGATGGTCGGGTGACGGCTGGATGGTCGAGTGACGACTAGAAAGTCGAGTGACGACTAGACGGTCGAGTGACGACTAGACAGTCGACTGACGACTAGACGGTCGAGTGACGACTAGACAGTCGAGTGACGATTAGACGGTCGAGTGACGACTCGGGAAGACTCGCCTACGGATGCCGACTTGGCGAAGGTTGTCGAGGTTGATGACTCTTCCCCTGACGAAGAGGAGGAGAGCGATGATGAAGAAAGGCTGCCGCTATCAGACCCTGTCCAAACCGGGGATCCACTGCAGGAACAGGAGAAGGGGGAACAGGAGAAGGAGGAAGAGTCGGTTTCGGCCGATGCTTTACACCCGGAGGCTAGCCTACCACCTGCTCCTATCGTCGAAGATCCTTCTGCTCCGAAAGAGCCATCCGCATGATCGCGCTTCGTTTGTATCGTTATTTAGCTTTTTTCCTTCGGATTTTTTGTTTTCTTTCTGGGGCCCTGATGGGTTCGTCCTTGTTGTAAGGTTAGAACATATGGTTTATTTATCCGGTAAGCCGCCGGTTTGAGCGGCTCCTTAGTTATTTTGCTGTTTTCTGTATCCATTCCGACCTCAACCGAATTCAAGAGTTTGCATGAATTTATTCGATTTGAAAAAATGCGAAATGCGAGCATATTAACATGCTTAGTTGAGAGCAAAGGTTCCAGTCCAGCTGGCTATTGAACAGCGAGTTTAGTCGGCCAAACGTCCACTCGTTATTCAGACAGGCTTTGAATTTTGCTCTCGAGTCGGTCAATGTATGCGACTACATAGGTGACGCACGGCTCATCGTTCCCTCAGCTAAGTGTCTGATCAGGACCAGGCTGATTAATGGGGTGCGAGTGTCGCGTTTTCGTATGTTGACGAGAATACGGACATCGCCTTGGTCGATTGTTGGACCGTAACCAAAATTTTTGACTTTGGTGTTACATACCGACCGGTTAGTGCTTACGACTTCTGAGGATCAAGCCGCTCAGAGTTCGATTTTAGCCGAGCAAAAGTGGCTTTGAGGGCGCATTTACTCGGGCGAGTAGAAGTGACGCAAAGTGTGCATCTACTCGGCTTTTTGAACGGAAGTGATCGTGATCATCCGTCCGGAATTAGTCGATCGGTTAGAAGTGACGATTGTTCATCTACTCGATCGGTAAAGATAGTAAAGGGTTTGGCGGTCTGCTCCCGACGAAGAGGTTAAGTAAGGTGATGCTGGTCCTTACTTAGTCGGAGAGTAATGGGTCTTACGTAGTAACGACGCAGGTGCATGGAGTTCCATGCCCTTGAACGCCTTCTCCGCTGGATGTCTGAAGTCGGTAGACGCCAGGCTTGACGACTTTGACTATCTTGTAGGGTCCTTCCCACCGTGCTCCGAGTTTTCCAAATACTCGTTCCTTGGTGTTCTCGAAAACCTTGCGATAACTTGATCGCCCAGCTCCAGTGGTCTTGCCTTTAACCTTCCTGTTGTAGTAACTCTCAATCTGGTGCTGGTAATTCTGATTCGAGCAGAGCTTGATCTCGGCGCTCCTCCGTTCCGCGTTAAGGAGCATGTCTTCATTGAGCTCGGCGTGTTGCGGCATTTTGAATGGCGGAGGCTACTGACGTTTACTTCAGCTGGGGCCATGGCTTCGACTCCATAGGCGAGAGAAGGGTGTTGATTTGGTCGCCCCTTGGAGTCGTCGATGGCTCCAGAGGACTCGCCGAGTTCGCCGCCCGCTGGCCTTTCTTCAAGTCCAACCGCTTGATTCCATCCATGATGAGTTTGTTAGACGACTCGGCCGTTCCTTGCGGGTATCTTGGTGTGGAGGGCTTAGCGAATGTTCCATTTTCCGCAGAACTCTTTGAAGTTTCCGACATAAATTGGGAGCCGTTGTCGGTTACTATCTCGCACGGAGACCATGGCGGCAAATGACGTTTTCCGACGAAACCGCTGACTTCCTTTGTCGGTCACTGAGAGAAGGCTTCCGCTTCTATCCATTTCGTGAAATAGTCGGTTAGAACTAGGATGAAGCGGCCTCGAGAACACACCATAGGACCGATGATATCCATAGCCCAACGCATGAATGGGTAGGAGCGGTGGACGCCTGCAGCACTTCGGTTGACAGTGGATAATGGGCGCATGTCGCTGGCACTTGTCGCAGCGACGGAGTATGCTTCGCAATCCGAAGTTCATAGTCGGCCAGAAAAGACCGGAGTTTCTGATCTTCAAAGCTAGTCCGGAGTGGTTTCTCCCGCACCATCGCTGCTGCCATTACGCTGGCCGGATCTCGCCGCCGTGGATGCATTTGAGGAGGACCCGCTTGCGTTGTATCAGATAGTTCGCGCTCATGACGGCGTAATGAGCGCCGCCTTTTAGTCGCCGGCTTCCCATTTCTCGACGGCAAGACACCATTTAAGAGGTAATTAATGAACTCGGCCAACGGACTGTTGGTCGGATCGGGTCATCTCAGTGTGATGAGGCGACGATGGTGACCGCCGGCTGAAATGCTGATGCTTGGTTCGTCGATGTGATGTATTGGGATGGTCCTCTGACTTGATCACGGAGCCTGCTGCCAAGGGCTGCTAGTGCGTCCGCAAGCAGGCGTTGTCGCCACGAGGCACCTTAGTGAGCTCAAGAATTCAATTCTCTTGCTAAGTCTTGACGACGCGGAGGTAGGCGCCCATTCGTCGCGAAGCGCCGTAATCTCCGCTGAACTGACTGGCTACTAGTGTGAATCACAATACGCACTTAGACGTTTTGCTTTGACGGCCTTTGCCAAACGAAGGCGCTATCAATGATTCGATCGGCCTCGTTGTTCGACGCTGGGAAGCCAAAGCTGAAAGATTGTCGTATCAGTTCACCAGTTGGGACTGAGCCGACACCAGCGCTGAGCCTTTGTTCGTTGAGGAGCCGCCTACATGCAGATCCGTTCTGGTTTAGTGGTTGCAAATCCTGCCAGTCTGTGCCAACTCGACAAGGAAGTCGGCTAGACCTGAGCTTTTGGCTGTTCGATTTTGTAAGTAATATCTAGCTCGCCGAGTTCCACAGCCCACTTGGTGAGGCTACCAGCCCGATTTGTGTTCTCAGACGGTGCGGAGCGGCTGATCGGTGAGTACCTCAACCGTGCGCGACTGGAAGTATGGGAACTTCCTCGCTGCTTCTACGGCTAGGGCCATCTTCGAGGGTTGATAACGAAGTCTCCGGCCGGTCATGCGCGCTTGTGTAGAAGATCGGCTTTGCTCCCTCGGTCCTCTTTAATGAGGATCGCTGCTGACCGGCGCTGGACACCGCAATGTAGAGTGACAGACGCCTCCTTCACCGGCTTGGCAAGGACGGCGGGTCGAGGTACTTCTTCAGTTGTTGGAAAGCCTCGCACCTCTCGTCCCAAATGAACTTTTATTGCCACGGAGAAGGTCGAAAAGGGAGACATTTGTCGGTCGATCCGAGATAAACTGTTAAGGGCGCGACGACCAGTTAACCGCTGAACTTCGCGGCTGTTCTTGGGGCTAGGAAGGTCGAGGACGGCGGATATTTGCTTTGATTGGCTTCTATGCCTCGTTGGTAACGATATAGCCGGAACTCGCCTGAGGAGACTCAACGCATTTGGCCGGATTTAACTTCATTCCGCACTTGTTGAGTACTTCAAAACAGGCGAATGGCTAAGATGATCTTCCGCGCAGTGACTTGACTAGCATATCGTCGATGTATACCTCCATAGTTTGACCCAGTTTGTTCGCGAACATGCGTTAACGAGCCGCTGGTATGTCGCCCGGCGTTCTTCAGCCGAAGGGCATCACTTTATAACAGATGTTCCTCGATCCGTAATGAAGGCCGCTTTCGCGGGTCGTCGGGTGCATCATAATTTGATTGTAACCTGAGAATGCGCCCATGAAGGTAAGCATCTCGCTTTCGCGTTGACTCCACGAGGCGGTCAATACTGGTAACGGATAGCTGTCCTTCGACAAGCTTTGTTAAGGTCGTGAAGTCGATGCGACGCGACTTCCCGCTCTTCTTTGACTACTACTGGGTTAGCTAGCCACCCGGTAGCGAACCTCGGATCGAGCCGCCCCGAGTAGTCGCTCGACTTCTTCGTTCACCGCCTTTGATCGATCCGGTCCTAATTTGGCGCGCGGCGGATGGGCTTGAATGCGGGTCGACATTAAGCTCGTGGGTTGTGATAGCCGATCGATCCCTTTCATGTCCGATAGGGACCATGCAAAGGTGGATACGTTATTTCTAAGGAATGTGAGTAGTGCTGCTGCATGTCGCCACCGATTCGCACTGCCTGCTGGGGTCGGAATCGCCTAACGGCATCTCTAGGATCTCGTCCTTCCGAGGATAGGTTGCTGGTGGGATGAGAAACAGCGTTAACGAGGGATGATGAACGCCGTAGCTTGACGGTGGCTATCAGCAGGTCTCGCTGCTTGCTGGTCTCCGCGACGGTTTTGATGTCCCGCCTACCCCGAACTTGATGCACTGGTGGTAGGTAGACGGTATTGCTTGCATCGAGTGTATCCATGGTGTCCCGAGGATGACGTGATAGGGTGCCTGGTGCTAACCACGGCGAATTTAACCGTCCGTAACGCCGCACGCCGGACGGAAGACGGATTGCCGAGAATGGTTTCGAAGAACCGTTGAAACTCAGCGCCCTCGACGAAGGTTTTACGTTGGCGAGATCGATTCCCATCTTTTCCGCTTGTTTCGAAAAATAAGGTCGACGGAGCTGCCTGTGTCGATCAGCACTTTGGTTACATCATATTCACCGATTTCGAGGACGACTAGCAAGGGATCGCGTGTGGACGTGGACTCCAATCAGATCATCGAAGAAAAGCGATCGGGTGTGGCTCGGCGGCTTCGTGGGCCATCGCCGGCGTTGCTTACGCCGTAATCTTTGATGAACGGACAGAGTCGCCATTAGGTGACGAGCCAAGATGACGTTCAATCGTGGTCGCTGATCGCTCGCTTGATATCTAAGAACGCGCGAAGGTCCACAGAGACGCTCTGGTCGTCCGGCTTCGATGGCACCGGTTTGTCAGATGACGTTGGTCGCCTAACCGCCTAAGATCTGTTGGCTTGAACGATTGAGCCGCACGCCAAATCGGTTTCCTTGAGTTGGTCGCAGGTCGGTGATGGCGAATCGGTCGACGAGGTATGCTCGGCGGTTTCCAGACGTTGTGACTTGCTGGCTAGGAGCTTAAAGCGAAGATCGGCGCAGTTGACTTCATCGCATGTTATGGCCTTGCGCTGAGGAGGTTCCGCAAGTCGCTTGGCGTTAGTGGGCACTCATCCTCATCGCCGACGATAGGGATGCGAGAACGTATCACTCGATGCGTTGTCGATTCGCCGGTTGCTCCTCGTCCGCCGAGGAGGCGTCGTTGTCAGCGTCGTCTGCGGGTTTGTTATTCTCTCGGCGTTGCTCTCGCCTACCGCCAGACTTTCGTTCGCTTCTCCTTATTCTTGGACCAACTCTTGCCGGTTTTCTGTTTTGGTTTTGAGGTTGGACTTTGAAGTCGCCGCCTCAACCTTCGAAGGAATTGGGCGACGCCATCCGACACTCAGATGTCGTGCCCTTGACATCGTGGTATTTGCAGTGCTTGGTGAGGTCGACTTTTAGAGGATCCGCACCCGTAGTAGGTGGCGCTGGTAGTGGGTGGAGCTGGCGTGGCGGGCTAGCAGAATTTTCAGGCTGCAGCTCGCGATTGTACACGCCCAAGGCTCGCTGCAAAGCTCGTGACTGGTCGGTTGTTTTCGCGACAACGAACAAGAGACCGCTTTGGATTGTTTTATCGGCATGGGCGTGGCGTGGCTCGCTTTGCTTCAGCGGGTTTAGGCATCGGTGTCTTGCAACGCCATGCTTAACCAGATCGCTGGTATCTTCCTCCATGCGGATGAAGTTGTGCGAAGGGCGATGGCGCCTTGGAGAGACGTGGAAGGGCTTCGATACAGTCCTCGGAACTTGGAATCCAAGCGAGTGTTCATTAGAGCGTCGATGGCGATGTGGATGTCGATCCCGACACGACCGATTTGAAGCGCCCATGAAGTCGCAAGGCTCGGTCTTTCGGCTTGAGGTTCCATAAGCTGGAAGCTGTCGCTCGCTTGGCAAACATGATGTAGGTCTTGAACGCCGACGAAAGTTCCCGGCTGCTGATTGAGTTCTCCGAGAGTCCCGAGAACCAGGTTAAAGCTTGTTCGTGAAGTGTCTCCACGAACAGTTGATGATGGCGCATCCTTCTCATCATCGGTAGTCGAGCGAGCCATCGCGATGTTGAAGGCTGTCATATGCTCCACGGACAGCCACCAGGTTTGTACTTGTGGGACGCGCATCTTTCTATTTTTCGAAGTTGACGTCCGTCCGCTGGTGAACGGGTACGCTCGGTGGAGGCGAGGACGCTCTCGATCTGTGCGCAGCGCTAGTGACCTTGTGAATGGTGGAGCTCATCTGCTGAAAGTTCAGTTTGGCCGCTATCTCGTATGGTTGTGAGGTCCGACCACCGGAGCCGCTTCGCGAGGGAGTCTCGGGTTCTAACTCTTCGGGGCCGTCGGGCGGCTGGAACCGTAGGGTTAGTGTTGAAGAGTTGTCGCCGGAAAGGTCGAGGGTTACTCGCTTGTCCGTGGAGCAGCCGCCGCAACGAGCATAGCGAGTTGAGCTTGGGTTTGCTTCGATCTCGCCCCGCTGAGCTGCCGCCATGACGGAGCTGCGAAGTCGGCGGAAGAGGGTCTCGGTTCGGAGGATGGATTTGGCTCCTCCCGACGCCGGAGGTACTCGGATCTCCGTGCATGATGGATCTGTAACGTTACTTTGTTCTAGGCCCCACGGGCTTAATTGTTAGAACCGAAATCGGTGCGATCGGAGGTGCATGATCTCGATGGTGGGATTAGGAGAAGTCTTCATGCTGAGCTTGAACTGGATGGATGGAGAGTAAAAGAGGTGTAATGTGTTATAGCTGGACCCGGTGAAGGGCTGCCTACGTACCCGGAAGGGGATCAAGCCAATCGTAGTTCCACAACAATGGTCACAAGTGCCTAGATGAAAGCATGTGCTAAGGTGTTTCTCTCTCTAGGAGATGTTCTCTCTCTAAGAGGTGAGAGAAAGTGTAAAATAATGGGAAGAAGGATACCCCTTCTCAAAGAGGGGTTGCCTCCTTATTTATAGAAGGATGAGGTCTAGGGTTTTCCTAGTGACCTCCTTTAAATGGGCTGAGCCCATTATCTTATAAGTCTTGTTGAAGGGCAAAGCCCACCCCCAACATGTGAGGCAGAGGAAGAGAGAGGAAGCAGGAAAGTGTATAGAGGCTGCACACGTTCACCAACTTGCCAATTAGTGGTGGTTGCAGGATAACATGTGAGGCAGAGGAAGAGAGAGGAAGCAGGAAAGTGTATAGAGGCTGCACACGTTCACCAACTTGCCAAGGCTGCACTTCTTGCGTATGTTTTGGCTGCGAGTTATGCCGTTTCCCTGATTGTACTTGCCAGACGTGTGTCGACTTCACCAACAATGTCAAAGCTTGAAGAAGAAGAGTCGTCTACAAAAGAAAAATGTCTTGATGACTTCTTTGCATTTAAAAACCTTGTATTCTAAATTTCCAATACTTCTTTGGAGTATATCTTATTCTAGTCTTATCTTATGGGTCCTCGGTTGAATGACAGCACAATTGAAAAAGTTAATAAAAATATGGATTTTCAAGAAGAACATGCAGACGAGCATGCTTCAGTTAGTGCATGTCTTTGGTTTTGTATGGGCTAGTGGCGGAGGAAAAAAAGATAAAACTTTTTATTTAAAGTATTTATTTATTTTGGTTAGCTGTTGACAGCTTTGAGAAAGTAAGATGTCAATGGAAAACCTACCACGGTCTTGTGATATAGGAGATGGGACAAGGGGAAAGAGTAGTATTTCTTCTTATTACCCAAAAATCCCTGAGCTCGTACACTGGTGAAATGGTATCCACCAAGACGATGCATCATGCATACTTTTATATCATACTAACCAAAAGTTTTGTTTTTGGTTTCAACACAAAGAACCAAGTGGTCACGAGATAAAAGAGGTTATGAGAATAGAGTCCTCATCGTTTAGTCGTCTTTATAAACCTCTTTCAATAGACCCCTCCTTGTGCGGAGATCTGGAGATAAAAGGGGTGAGCGAATAAAGTAGGATGATGGAATAACAATATCTAATCAAATGGTACCTTTGAATGTGTCTACAATCATATATATATATATATATATATATGAATCAAAGCTACTCCTACATAACATGTCCCTCTCTTTCCAGTATGAATACGTAAGAAAATATACAAGTGACATGCATGTTCTTTTTTTTCCATTTTCCAGGGTTCATGAGATCTCCAGATGACATGCACCAATAATACAACTAAACAATTCATCATGTACTCACACTGAGGGAGAACAAAACATCCATCATCTTCCTAAAACCTTTTAATATAACTAAACAATTTAATCATGTATTGGGCCGCAAAGCTAAAGCCCAATATTGTTTAACGGCCCAATATTGTCAACTCTGGCTAAAGGCTATTCGGTTCGCTCTTGGAAAAGCTTCAGCAAGACGATGACGATGACGTTCTACGCTCTCTCTTCACCTCTTTCTTCCTCCTCCTTCTTCTGCCGCAATTCTCGCATTCCTCCTATCAGTTCCTCCTATCTCCCCCGTATTCCTCATCTCAATGTCAATAACAAGCTTACACTTGCTCCACCGCAGTTTCTGAACGCCAGCGCGAGCCTCCGCGGTTTCTCGGTTCCGGGCAAGTTTCCGAGTGCAAGACTTAGGGTTTCGACGAGGTGCGAGAAAGAAGATGTACAGAAGGGTGAGAGCCGTGAGACAGAGGATGCGGCGGAGCGATTCGCGAGGCGAGATAGCACTATGCCTGATAGATTCAGACACTTGACCAAAGAAGCACCCGACACTCCTGTAAGATGGCCCTGGTTCATCGGTACGTCACCGTTTTGTGTTTCTCTTGAGTCAGTACTTTAATTCCTACATAGTAACTATAATCTGAACTAGTAATGTGGTGATTTGAGGAGGCTGTTTCAGTTATGCATATACCTTGTTTTGGTAGCTAGATTAGTGGAACATGTCCTAATACCACGAATGATGTTCTGTCTGCAGCGTTAGCGTTTCTTGTTTACGCGTGGAGAGCTGTCTTGTTCGAGCTATCAAACTGGAGAAATACGGCTTTCGCCATCGTTAGATTTCTTGGAGACCTTTCGAAGTTCGCGTTGGCACTCGTCTTCCACTTTATAGGCGACCCCATCACTTCTCTCATCGCCCTCGTGGAGACTGCAATCTACAGCGTCCGGGCTTTCTACTCAGGGATCGTGGCGTACACGCCTGTGAGAGAGTTAACCACGGTGATCCTTCTCGCATCATCTGTGCTTGCGATAGGAGAAGCGGTTGCGCCGAACGCGATCAGCAAGCAGCCGTATGTGGTGACTCTTGCGGGTCTGTTGGGGTATGCAGCTGTGCAGGGGTACATCTCAGAGCCGTTCTTCTGGACTGTTTTGGTGGGTATGTATGGGTTTTCGAGGTTGATAAAGAAGAGAGATGATGTGACCTCGGCGTTACCTTCTGCGGCTGTTCTGGCGGGAGTAGGGGAGCCGTGGGTGAGAGTGGTGGCCATCATAGGGTATCTGGCTCTAGCTATGTATCACAATTCAAATAAGAAGATGTCTTCTGAAGAAGAAGAGGGACAGAGCTTGAGGAAGGCACCGCCTGTGCCGTTGTTGGCTGCAGCTTTGGCAATTGGGGTCAGGCTTGCTGCAAAATGGGCTGGTTACAGGCACTTGACTTGGATGATTGTTTGATTTCTCTGTAGACCAAACTAAACTAGTTTGTCTTGTACTTTGTTGTACCTCTACCCACTGGTTAGTGATGGTTCTTATACCTATGTCTCATTAGCTAAGCCCATCTTTGGCCATTTCGACTTACAGCTAAACTATCAGGGCACTGCAAGGACCTTCCCTATATAATGGAGCCACTCAATTATTGGCAGTAATCTGCATTTTATGTTTTTCTGATTCAGGCTATAGTTTTCTGATCTTTAGTTGTTTTTGTGTAATGCCTAACTCATCTTTAGCTTGTTTTTGAGAGTACTCAACGAAAAGAAATGCTAGTCATAGAGGCATAGATTGAATTAGTGGCAGTGTTTAAACATGGAAGCACACTTTGTGTATCATATAGTTTTAGCCTCTAAAAGTATCAGCTAAACTCTACTTGTTTTCTTATCTACAGCTTTGAAGTTTTTTGGGTCCAGATCTCTGGGTTTGGTAGTGATTTATGAATTATTATCACAATCATTTTGAACATGTGATAAAATCATAAATATAATAATGGCGTCCTCTTCTAAAGCTGGTTGAAAAAAATGCCTTATCCCATATGAAATGGGTCAAGTAGTTGCGAGTTGCGACCCTTGTGAGCTTTAAACGTGTGTGGAATGTTGGTTTATGAACTTGGTCTTGCACCAAAGCTTGTTTACAAACTTTTATTTGTCAAACTCTTAATTTGTGTTTATCCAGTTGCTAAGTTCTTGTCCCGTAAAAAAAAAAAAAAAAGTTCTTGTCCCGTAGCTTCTGTACTAATTTATAGTGAACATTTCGACATGGCACGTGCTGGCTTTCTGAATATTCAATCAGCACAGTTAAATGATTGACTTTGCTTAACTTTCTTATCCACAAGAGAAAAGTTCTTTAAAGCTAAAATACTTGAAACTCTCCTGGATCCAGATATCTGGATCTCCTGTACTTTGTCCTCCCAGAATCATCATCAGACAATTCTCTTCTTCTTCAGGCGTTTAAAACCGAAATGACAATACTTTCCTCTCTCGGAAGAGCCTACCGATCTGCTCCACTTGCCTCTAAGCTCCTCCTACTCGGCACTCTCAGGTTTCACTTTTTCACTGGTTTCCCAAAAGTCTGGACCTTTTTCTCGAATCTTCTTCCTTATAATAACCTTTTAGTGTTTGACTTAGGTAACATTCGTTTCTCTTCTGTAAAATCTAATACTTTTGTATTGACTTGGTCTCAACGAGACATGTGTTTCACAATCTTTTGGATTTGCTCAATGAGAATGTGTTCTTTACACATTTTGCAGCGGTGGGAGTTTAGTGGCCTACTCAGATTCTAACAAAAAGGAAGAAGAGCAGAAGCAGAAGGAAAAGAAGAAAGTAGTTGTACTTGGCACTGGATGGGCTGGTATAAGCTTCCTCAAAGATCTTGACATCTCTTCCTACCATGTTCAGGTTGTCTCTCCTCAGAACTACTTCGCCTTTACTCCACTGTTACCTAGTGTCACTTGTGGCACTGTTGAAGCTAGAAGCATCGTTGAGTCTGTCCGCAACATTACCAAAAAGGTATCTCCTGAATCTTTCTTTCAAACAGTATTCGTAACTGCTAAGCTTACAGACTTTTGTTATTGGCAGAAAAATGGAGAGATTGAGTTATGGGAAGCAGATTGTGTCAAGATCGATCCTACTAACAACAAGGTTCACTGTCAACCAGTTTTCAAGGACGATCCTGAAGCAAGCCAAGAGTTCTCACTCGAATACGACTACTTGATCGTAGCAGTGGGAGCACAGGTCAACACGTTCGGCACTCCTGGTGTTCTTGAGAACTGTCATTTCCTCAAGGAAGTAGAGGATGCGCAGAGGATCCGCAGAGGAGTGATCGACTGCTTTGAAAAGGCTCTCCTTCCTGGTCTCACTGAGGAACAGAGAAGGACAAAGCTTCATTTTGTTATCGTGGGAGGTGGTCCCACTGGTGTGGAGTTTGCAGCTGAGTTGCATGACTTCATCGAAGAGGATATCACCAAGATATACCCTTCGGTCAAGGAGCTTGTGAAAATAACACTCATTCAATCTGGAGATCATATCTTGAACTCGTAAGTGAAAAGAATCTCTGTCTTGATTGTTGGGAGTTTGACAAAGTGATTGTTGTTGTTGTTGCAGGTTTGATGAACGTATCAGTTCATTTGCTGAACAGAAGTTCTTGCGAGATGGTATTGATGTTCTGATGGGAATGCGTGTGATGTCTGTGTCTGATAAAGACATCTCTGTGAAGATCAAATCGAGTGGGGAAGTGGTAAGTCTTCCTCATGGGTTGATATTGTGGTCCACTGGAGTTGGGACTCGTCCAGTGATCAGTGACCTCATGGAGCAAGTTGGCCAAGGAGGGAGACGAGTCTTGGCAACCAACGAGTGGCTACAGGTGAAAGAATGTGAGAATGTATATGCAGTTGGAGACTGTGCTTCCATAGCTCAACGCAAAATCATGGTCTGTGAACTCTCATCATTTAGACTGTTGTTTTAATATGTTCATGGTGAAATATGTTTTTTGCGGTTTGGTTTAGGGGGATATTGCAAATATATTCAAAGCTGCAGATGTGGACAACTCAGGAACCTTGACAGAAGAAGAGTTACAAGACGTGGTTGATGATATCAATGTGAGGTACCCACAGGTTGAGCTCTACCTGAAAAGCAAGCACGTGAGGAGTATCAAAGATCTTCTGACTGATTCAGAAGGTAATCCACTGAAAGAAGTAGACATCAAGGCGTTTGAAGCGGCTCTCTCTGGGGTTGACTCGCAGATGAAGAGCTTGCCTGCAACTGCTCAGGTACACTAAATGCAGAGAATCATGGGTGTTTTGTTGTGGAAATTCATGCTTAACGGTCTTGTTGTTTGTTACTGTATAGGTTGCTGCTCAACAAGGTTCTTATCTTGCAAAATGCTTCAACAAGATGGAGCATTGTAAAGAGCATCCTGAAGGTCCTAAGCGCTTCAGAACTGGAGGGCATCACCAGTTTCGTCCCTTCCAGTAATGTCAAACTTTTGCATCCTCCATATAACTCGCTAAAATACAGAGATGAAACTGAAACCTTCTTTCTTTTTGTGGTTGATGACAGGTACAAGCACTTTGGACAGTTTGCTCCATTGGGAGGGGACCAAGCAGCTGCTGAACTACCAGGAGACTGGGTTTCAGCTGGAAGAAGCACCCAGTGGCTCTGGTATTCTGTTTACGCCAGGTAAATATAAATGCTGCTAAGCTCTACTACTAATAGAATCTGAGGGTGAATGAAACACAAATGATGTGGTGAAATGCAGCAAGCAAGTTAGCTGGCGAACGAGGGCTCTGGTGGTGTCTGACTGGACAAGGAGGTACATCTTTGGGAGGGATTCAAGCCGTATCTGAGCCAAGTCTTGTAATGTGTTTGTGAAATTGTCTGACCAAGATTCAGTGTCTCTCTCTCTTTGTTGTGTTGTTTTTGGTGTACATCCCACAAAGCTGTGGACGACTCCTTGTGATTAGTGAAGAAGCAAAAACCTTTTATTGATAAACATGGGCCCTGGCCCATTATAGACCATAGGTAAATTATTCGGGCCTCAGGCGCCTCACGTAATTTGGGCCTACGAATAATCTCGGTTTAATCAAAGATGAAAATGCATATTTTATTATGAAAAAAAAATGCATATATTATTTTTTTCAAATAAAAATGCATAAATTATTTTGGATATTTTGTATGTAATTTAACATTTATATAAATAAAATAGTTGTTATAAAAAGTGCATAATTTATTGAGTTATTTAGTGGTGACCTGATTCAATTATGACAAGCATTAAAAAATAATAACATTATGGAGTTACTGGCTTGTCTGGTCCCATTGGATAATGACAGTTTTGGAATCTTTTATTATTTTAATTTAGAATAAATTCGCTGTAGATAATGTTTGAATTAGTGGCAGTCACAATCAAGATTTGATAAACTTTTTGTTGAGAACTTGGAATGTTTAGATACTTGAAACTAGAAACATAGTTCTCATAAACGAACGTGCGCTTTTGATCTTCTTGAACATGTCTAATATTCACATAGATGACACTATAATACAAATATACAATGAACTATATACAGTTTATCATCAGCAAATGCAACTCGCTTTTTATGACTCAAGCGGATCCATGAGCAAGTCACCATGCATCATCATCATCATCTGTGGTGATGAATGGATGGAACTAGAATTAGCCTTGGCTCCAGCAGCTGAGGTACATGACCTGACGTAGAGATTCATCAGGGGAAGAGGTACGCCGTGTTTCTTCTGGAGGAACACTGTCTACGGGAACATCTGCGGCGGAGAGAGGGCGGAGATCGGAGGAAAGCCGGCGTTGAAGGCGGTGTGCGGAGCTGAGACCGGTTTTAAGCTTGACGCCGTGATCGGCGTTTCCTTGAACAGCCACGAAAGATGCTGCCATCCAGACCTTGTTTAGATAATTCATGATCTAATAAACTTCTTTCTTATAGATCTTTGGAAGATTAAAGTTGTAAAGGATTTTGAGAAGCTCTTGTGTAAACTAAACTGAAGAGAGATTAGCAGGTTTTGTCGGAAGATGAAGGAGAGGTGAGGGTGTGTACTTATAGCGAAAGGATCATAGGCTTTGAGGGTTAAATGGTAAATTAGAAAAGAGTTAATAAGCAAATACCGTGCAATGGATTTTATCAGTGGGATCCAGGTCTTGGAAAGCGATACAAGATGTTGAGATTCTCTTTTTATTTTTGTTTTGTTCATTAATTTATTATTATATAACAAATCATTATAATTAATCAATTAATTATTTTGTAATTGATAATTATATGAAAATTTATACTATACACGGTTCTGTTTCTACCAATAGTATTATAAAAGTTATGTTTGATTATTCTTTTTTTTGGTCAACTTTATGTTTGATTACTCTTTTATGTGAAATTTTCTTACATTTGAAGTTTTGAACTTTAGATATTAATAAAAATTTAGTTAATCATTAGATTAAGGGCTTCTACTTTTAAACAAATAAAAGGGCTTCTACCATGTTGAGAGAAAATGGGAAGTGGATGGGTAAGGAGGTATAGGAGAAAACAAGTGGCGGCCTTAGAGGGTCCTATATATCCTCAAGATGAGTCACACCTCCTCTTTCACTCCTTACGTTGAGCCCCACCTTTAATGCATCTTGGCGATAAGTCGCTCTGTTTTATTTTAAGTTCATTTCAAGATTTGTCTCTTGTATGTTTTGTTTATTTTTATAGTATGTGAAACGATAAGAGACCCAAAACAAAACAAAACAAAACAAAACAAAACAAAATGATATTTGGATACATTATTGGAAGCTGCCTAGAGTCTAGAGTCGACGTCCCCGATGGGTTTGATTGCGTGGAAGCCGGTTATTGGGTCGTCACGTGCTTCCATCACGTGGTATTACCGGCCATCAAATGCTTCTTGTCTTGTCCCTTTGTTTTAGTGAGTTTTTGATTGCTATTTAATCTTCGTTTGTGCATTATTAAATCTCATGGTTAATAGGAGTTGGCTTTGTGAGGATATAGATTCATTCTCTCATCTTATGGATAGATAAGCCAAGCCATGTCTGCTTCTTCTACTTCAACTACTTTATTGCCTTTGTCTATAAGTCTATATTCTATTACCAGTTGCACTTGTTTTCTTTGGGTCTCTATAGTTCTGGATTGTAGTCTCAAAAACATAGCTCCATGAGCAAAAGCTCAAACCCTGCAATGTATTGCTGAAGAGTATATAACAACAACAGTAGTCGTAAAATCTTGTGCTATTAGCATATCTTTCAAATTTGAACAAGTTAAATACTATAATCACCATGAGTCCATGACTTTATTAGCATGTTACAGACATCGACTGTATGTCTTTATCTTGATATTTTTGGCTCTAATTAGTAAAGTCGAAAAAGCCGTACACCTTCAGGAGAAGGTGGGAAACTAAGAAGAAAAGAAGATGCGTGGGAAACTGTATAACAAAAAACTATCTATGAGAAAGAAAAAAAAGAAGAACACCGAGTCCAACGAGGCTAATGAAAACTTGCGTGGGTTCGGGTTGTCATGATAAAGAATATAAACATATAAAATTTAAAAGGCCATGCTCTAGAATGCATGCAAGAACTTTGGCCAGTTTTCATCTTTTTCCTTATTGATCATGATTGCAAGCATCTACTCCTTGGCACTGCATGATCATTTGGGTAATATTATTGTGTCGTGTACTTCTAGATCGACGACATCATTGCTGAGCCACTGAGTTTTTTTCTTTTCTAAGGATATAAATATCATTATTGAGAATGAAAATTTGATACAACTGACTTGTATCTAGTCTGCTTGCAAGCAAATCTGAGCCTAAGAACCCGCAAAAAGATATACATATATTAAAAAATTAGGTTATATAGCTTAGTTCTAAGCTATTCCCAGACTTGAAACAACTTAAAGCTAAAGAGAGTACACAGCTATAATAAGTCTGAGCCACTAAAGCATATGAATTCAAATTTACCAATCAAACATAAATTTAAGTCTTAGTCATTATTTCAGAGAGGCATAACAAAGTTCGCAAAGATTAGTAAACAGAAGGTCATGATAAAGATCATAAACATATACAGTATAACCTCTTTAAATTAATAATCTATAAATTAATATCTCTATAAATTAATATAATTTCATAGTCTCAAATTGAGTTTTTGGTTCAATTAGTATCTCGATAAATTAATAATCTCTATAATTAATAAAAAAATTAGTTTTGGTGTAGTCCCAACATTATTAATTTATAGAGGTTTCACTGTAGATAGATAAAGGTATTTCAAAACTATTCTTGCGAATGTATATATTTGCAATAAGTTCGATAGAAAAAGAAGAAGACATGAAGCCGTCAAATATTGCTCCAGCCTTCAGTGTCCCATAATATATAGGAGAAAATGACAAGTGTTAGAAAGAAAAAGAAGAAATCATGAAGCCACCAAATACTACTTCTAGCGGCATCTCCCCTTTGGAGATGCCTAAAACTGACTCCTACACACTCGCCAACTCATCACATACACAAGGACACAAATTCACAATACACGGCGGAAGAGGAACGGGCCCATCAGAGCTATATTTTTTTCCTATTCTAAATGAGATCTTAGGCTGAGCCCATACTGCCTTGGCATCTAAAGCAAGTAATCACAATACACACTAATGCTCCAACAAGAACCTGCCAAGGAGTGTGACCAATCAGCTGGAGACCACTTATTTGTAAGCGGAATCATTTCCAAGTCTGACGTCTCAACCGCCTACATCGAGGTCTTTCCCAAATTCAATCATTTTCAAGGTCTAAATCACTTTGTGAGCTTGCGCAAGAGGCTGACGTTTTGTCGACACGTTGTGACTGTGAGCTTCCCCTTTGGGTGATACCTTGTGAACTTTCCAAGAAGCAGAAGTATTGTCAACACTTTGTGAGCTTCCACTTTAGGTTTAACGGGATATAAGTTACATGTCTTATTATCTACATGTTTTGAAATGGAAAAATTGGTAGTTTTGAATTAATTTAAAGCAGTTGATGACAATCCCAAATACGTAGTTCTTGGAACCTAATATACGAATATTTATATACTATTCTTGGGTTTTGATACGGGAAATAAGAAGAGATATACCCTGTTTTGGTAGTGTTTCAATTTTCATATGATACATTATGTAATGTCCCACGATAGCAAGAGAAAGTGACAAATATCCATATCATATATTTTCTAGTGACCCATAATAGAAGGAGAAAATGATAAGAAATAGATAGGCAAAGAAGACATGACACCACCAAATACTACTCCAAGCTCTATCTCCACTTTGGAGATGGCTACATTGGCTCCTACGCACTCACCCACACACACACAAACAAATCCACAACACAAAGGAAGAAGAAGAGGAGAGAACGCAAGAGCCGTTGGATTCAGATGGACGTTCTTACAATTGCCATCCTACGGCCAGCAGTCACTCTCTATTTCTCTCTTCAAAAAAAAAAAAAAGATCACACAAATAGTAGTTAGGAATATTAGTCTTTCAGAGGACGGGGGAGAAGTTGAGGCGAGAAGTGTAAGTTGCTTTAGGAACCCAGTTTCTGGGAACAACGTCGGTGGCTGACAGTGTTCTACCGGCGGACAAAGTGGTGATCTTGACGGAGAATGGTCCTTTGAGTGGCCCTCCAATTATGCACCAGTTGGCTCCCCATACGTGCTTCATCTCTAACCATTCCCTCGCTCCTGCCTGCACCATTAAACAAACAAACAAACCCATCTTTACACTTTTGGATCTATTTTATTCTTACTTTACCAGACTTCAGTGGTGTGTGTGCGCCTTTCTAGTTGGTCAATAAAGAACCATGATTGTGCTCACTCCACTAAGTCTTTTCCTCCTTTTTCATTTAGTATTATTATACAAAGTAAAAGTGGAAGTGACTTTGTGGTAAGAAAAAGGGAAACTAGAGTCTAAAGAGGTAAAAGAGAAGTACTTGGCGAATATGCATGGAGCCAATGTCGCCTTCTCCTTCTTCAAACTCGACCAGTAGAGACAACCAGAAATCAGTTGATCCTTCGTTCACATGGAACGCTATGTTCTGCCGTCTATATTTGCATGCCGTCCTTTTTTTAATTAACAAAATAAAAAATGAGACGATATGGTCAACGGTCAAAAACGTGAGGGACCATTACCAATTGCAATAAAATCTAATAGTACTGTTTAGCTTCTTACATTAGCTACAAAACTATATAATAAAATTCCTATTTTATTTAATTCGATCGTGCACTGTCACGAGTTAGTAGTTACTGAAAAGAGAATATTAATTTATAAATATTTACCGGCGGTAAATTACGGGGATGAGGCCACGGTTGCGGAGAGGACCAGACTCTCCGGATATAGCCAATCGACCAAATGCTGCGCCACTGAGATCAAAGTGAGTGTTGGTTTTGGAGCAGCCGGGACACTCATCAGTGACAATGACAGTGACGGCTCTCCGGGAACAGATACTCCTGTCCAAGCACCGAACCTTGTAACAAGCTCCGCAGCCTTCACCGTTTTTGAAGAGAATAGGATTCACAGCTCCAACTCTAGCATGTAACGGCTTCACGTCCACCAACGTACCGTACCCACACGCTCCTCCTGCATTTTTAATACAACTCCTGTATGTAATGACTAGCTACAGAGTGAAGTCATGAGGTTTAGTTATGAGTTGTGATTACCATCGCTTCCGTCTCCGTTTGCACTTCCATACCATGTAGCAACTGCAGGAAGCCAATGCGCGTTAGACACGTGGCGATTGGGTATCACCGAGGCTGAGGAGCTATTCAGGAGCTGCAGGACAATGCAGAGTGTGGCTAAGATGATGGCCGGAGGGAGCTGCATTTTCTCCGGAGATATCACCTCTGTTGCCGGAAAGAGGCTATACTCTGCCGAGAGTGAGTGAAAGAGAGAGAGAGAGTCTGAGTTATGAGCAATTGATATGTCAGTGTTGTTGTTATATAGAGGAAAAAAAAAAGAAGCAAACTGCTTTTCTGTAGTTTCTCTTTTTGTCTAAAGTTTTAGACGGTTTAGCCCATTTGCCGTTGCTCTTATTTACGGTAAGATGCCACTCTATATGGACCTACCGACAGTTAAGGCGTCGATTTCGCACGATCCAGCGTGTCACTGTCAGGGGACCTACAAGGGTGTTTTGGTAAATTCGTGAGATTCGACCGTTGAAATCTCCCGCAGATTCTGTGGAGGAGATGAGGAATCCGTTAAGACACTGGACTTGCCTTTCGCCCAATCTCTTCTTATCTTTTTCAGTTTCTTCCTATATCTCTAGATAAATGTTTCATTACATATATATTTGCTATATATACAAATATTTTTCCATACAACGTTATATAACTACTAAATGTTTACGATATAGTGCTAAAGTATATGGTGACATCTAATTTAAAATCTATTAGTAGTTAGTTAATTTGTTTATATCACTTGTATGATAGTTATGATTCTTTAAAAATTTGATGTGGGACTTAATTATATAGTTACATATATGAATCTTATATAATTTACGCATAGGAAAACTTGGTGGCCAATGTCGTGTGCACAACGCTTAAATCATTGCATTGTTGATATATACTATGATAATTGAGGTAACGGTTTTTTTCGCTAATTCGTATGCTATAACGAACAACCACCGTTAGCTTACTAATGACATATTAGGTTCATGTTTTGTTATTGCTGGCGTTGGTAGGGCAATAGATAATAACTATGGGTTGGGCACTCACTCACTCAGTCCCAAATCTTATTTAAAAAGTGGATCCACAATTTGTTTTATTTTATAAACAAAAGCACATGACCAATTTTCTACTTTGTATTATACGGCCCGACATGTATGTGACGTTACTTTCTCAAAGTTATGAGAAAAATGTGCAAAGGAGATATTTCTAGCGCCAATTACGGTTGGTTTTGTTTAAATAGATTATACATAGAGAAAATTGTGGTATTGAAAGCGTTAGTGCCAAAAAATATATATAAATAGACGTGACTGATTTGTTTGGTGTATATACTCAATTGCTGCTTGCAAAATTTTCAGTTTTAAATGTTCAAAAATAAAAGAAACTCAGTTCTAGATTTCACTAGAAAAAATCATTACATATTACAGAACACTTATCAAAGTTGGCATTGTGTACTTTATCAATGTTCCGTTTTCGTAGTTTCGATTAGTGTAATTAGATGAACGATAATAGGATGTGTGAAAGAGTGTTAAAGCGAGTTGCGATAAAGTCAAAATGGGAATGATCATATGATTCACGTGAAATAAATGAATAATTTATTAGGTGGAGTCTTAAAGACATTGGAATCTTATACAGTTCATATCAGAATCAGATCATTCTTCTTACCGCCGACCAAACTCTCTCTACCCTTCTTCTCGTTTACACTTGCACAACTCGAGGTTTGACTTTTATACAAGTTCCCATTTATACAATAAATACACTGACTTTCGAGATTATAAACTTAAAGGTAACAAAACGTAGTTTTCAAAAAGTGATTCAAGAGGTGTTGTACTACAACTCGTTTTGCAGTATGGACATCGACGCTATATATTTTTTCCTTATTTTCATTTGTACCTTCCATCTCTAAGGTTTAATTGCTGTGAAAACATGTTATACTTATTGATCAACATAGAGCTCCTAGTACAACGGTAGGGGAAATGAAAGATAAATTTAAGGTTGTCAAACAATGTAATGAAAAAGTTAGCAAAAAACTAAAACAAGGTCATACTTGAAAGGTTGTCAAACAACGTAATGAAAAAGTTAGCCCATTTTGGGCTCCTAGTACAGAAAGAATCACTAATCAAAAATATTTCAACTAAGTACTTGGGCTCTTCTCTGGTTGGGTCTAAAACGTGTTTCAGCCCATTTTGAAACCAAATTCCAGCCCATTTCGCAAGGGATACTAAACGAAACGAGATTGCGTCTGTATGTGTAGGTTGAATGTGATAGATAATAAAAGTAGGTATTGAATGTCAAATATATAAAAAGCTAAGCTGTCGAGACAAAAAATAGAAGAATTAGTTCATTTAATTTTTAATCAAATGTTGAAGTTTATCCATTATCGCAAGACTCATCGGGATCGGAGAATCTCTAAATAAAAAATTCGAATCTCCCATCATATAATAAAACTCAAGAGCACATCTCAACCGTTCATCACCTAACCACCAAAATCCAACGGTTAAATGTGTTTCTCTTTAACGACTAGAGGACAAAGAAAGCTTTCCCTTCGAAATCGGTTAACGTCTTCGTCTTTTCTTCAACAACCATCGCTTCCTGAAACATCTTCTTCTCGTTCGTTTTCTCCCTCAATTCTCCGTCAATTCTGAAATCCTAAGAGAGAGCTTTTCTCCTTTCCTCGCGAATTTCGCGTGAAAAAATGTTGGCGATGGTGGTGGACTCGCGATCTTCTTCTCTCCATCTTCATCGCGTTGACCTTATCTCCGGTGTACGAATGAAACGATTCCCTCCTTCTCCTAATACGCCTCGAATAATATGTATAAGTAACTTCTGTTGATTGTAGATCTGTTTTTCCTTTTCGCATCTGAAGTTTCGAGATCCAATCGAATCTCGTAGAATTCTGATTTCTTGTATTTAAGGTTGTTTTTGAATGGGTGAGAGTAGTAGAGAATTAGTGTTACCAAAGCCTGTGATTAGCTTGAAAGAGCAGTTAGCGAGGACTACTCTGAGGAACCTGAGGTCGCAAGGTCACACGTACGTTGAGATACGTGAGGATGGGAGACGTTTCGTGTTCTTCTGCACTCTGTGTCTCGCTCCGTGCTACAGCGACGCGGTGTTGCTTGGACATTTGAGCGGGAGCCTTCATAAGGAGAGGTTGTCTTGTGCTAAGATCACGCTTCTTGGTGAAAGGCCGTGGCCTTTTGATGATGGTGTGCTTTTCTTTGATTGTTCGAAGGGGGAAGAGGAGGAGAAAGCTCGAATCTCTGGTGGTGAAGGTGTTGGTTGTCCGTTGCTTGATTGCTGTGATGATGATGAAAGGTTTGCTATTGTTATGTATGATGAGAGCAGAGCGCAGGATAATGATGCGGAGGCTGGTGATGAGATTGGTCGGTGTGGAGATAATCTGTTGATCTCTGGTTTGTTGATTAAGGAGAGGACTATTGATTTGGGAGCAAAGTTTATAGGCTTTGGACGCATAGCTGCTAGGTTGTTTGAGACGAAAGGACGCACCACTTGGATAGATAAAATATGGTGCGAGTGGTTAGGAGACGAGGGTCCTTCGGATGAGGAGAAGCCTAGTGTCCCAGAGCATGATTTTGCTATTGTCACATTCTCGTACTTCTATAATTTGGGTAGGATGGGTTTGCTCGACGAGCCGAGCCGTCTTCTCACATCTAGTCCAGCAGAATCAGGGAAAGGGGAAGACAATGGCAGGAAGAGAAAGAAGTCTTTTTCGGATCCGGAGGACACTAGTGATTCTCTGTGTAGTCAATACGACTCTTCTGAGGAGGTATCCTCAAGAGCTCTGATAGCTGATTATGATGATCACCTCGTGAACAAAAGAGTCATCAAGAGCAGAAAGGTAAGACGGGAGCTTAGGAAGCAACAGAGGATAAATTCCGAGAGGATATGCGAAGTCTGTAAGCAAAAGATGCTTCCGGGGAAAGATGCCGCAGCAATACTAAACATGAAGACAGGGAATCTTGCTTGTGGCAGCAGAAACCTGCTTGGTGCGTTCCACCTGTTTCACGTGTCTTGTGTCGTACACTGGTTTCTCTTCTGTGAGAGTGAAATACTTGGGAGCAAGATGGTGTGTGGAAAGGGGAAAAAGAGATGCACGAAGCAGAGCGGTGCGAACATGACTGGGTTGGTAAGCAATGTGAGCTGGCAAATATTTTCAGTGTTCTGTCCAGAATGCCAAGGCACTGGGATAAACATTGAAGGAGATGAGATTGAGAGAGACACGTTTCCGCTTTCTCAGGTATGTATGTGATTCACTCACTCAAAGTTCTTAACAAGTAGTATAAACCTAACATACGTATGATGAATGTGGTAGACATGGAGGTTCGGGGTGAAAGTGAGTGAAGGTAGAAAAGCATGGGTGAAAAATCCGGAAAAGTTAGAGAATTGCTCAACAGGTTTTCATTTTCCACAGCAGGATAAAGAATCAGTCAAGTGTCAGGTGATAATACTATTATTACACAAACATATCCATTTTGATTGTCTTTGGTTGTAAATGGAAAGACTAACATGTGGGAAATGCAGGAGGAAAGAGTGCAGAGCATGAAACTGGTTCGTTTCTACCGAGTCGAGTTGTAACGTAGTAAACAAGCAAAGATACACTCAGTTGTTATGTGTGTGTAAATAAGGCCTTGGTCTCGCACTTTACAGTTCTTCTCACTGTAAATCCGCTATTACATTTGCATTTGTTATTACATATGATTACTTTTGAGGGCCATCTTAAACTTTATTATAACTTGAGCTAGGGACTTCAAACTGTAAGCTAGGGACTTCAAACTGTAAGAGGGTGTCAGTCTATCACATAGATACCGACAATAATATTAAAAATACTCAGAATTCGATATTCTGAAATGTACTATCGAGATAGGCAAGTTCAATTACAACTTTTGAAGCTACAAAAACAGATCTTATAGATGAGGCCATGAGTGGTTGTGTCATGCGGACCCATGCGTCATCTCAGACTGCACTATGTTTTTTTTTTTGATCAAAGACTGCACTATGCTTTTAATGAAACAGCTCACTCCAATTTTGTTTACAACATTTTTAATGTATAAAGAAAGAACCGTACCAAAAACATTAATTTAATAAATTGATATTTCAACTTCTTCTATCAACACCGTCTTATTCACCGTTATCAATCAAACGTAGGGTCCAAATTTTATTTAGAATTTTTGGAAATAAAAAAGCATCAGCTTTTTTGTCGCGTGCAAATGCCACTATCATATTTTTGGTGCACAGATAGGTTGAGTTGAAGATAAACCTCCTTTTATTCATATTATTATTAGATCAAAATATACAATAGCAAATTGGTGACGTTTCTTGATTTTCACTTTTATTATGTTCTCATCATACAATCAGAAGATTCAACACTCTTCTTATACATACACACCACACACTTATAACTTAGCTCCGTAAAATATATATGCATACTCATCAAATATATGATGAGAGGACATATAACTAAAAAAGAAGTAGGCACATGACCATGACGCAAAGCAAGAACAAGTACACTCTGCTTAGTGACTGGTCCGCCTGCCTTAACCGGAGACTTGTGTCACGGTTGCTCCGGTACGGTGTCACGTTGCTCGAAGACTCTCCAAATAGTCTCCGATATACCATTTCGCAGACCACACCCATCACCGGATCAGGCATTCTATACATGTACCGTGTGATACGCCCAAAACGGGATGAAGGCTTTGGCCGGGTGTTTGATATGAACCGAGAAGGCAATTGGCACTTCCGGAACTGGAATGGAATGAATGGATCGTCAAGAGATGCGGAATGGCTCTTGATATACCACGTCCTTAAGGCTAACCACCTAAGAAAGGATGATTGTGTGTTGGCTAACCACCAAGGAACACAAAAAGATGATTGGCTAACCACCAAATCAACAAGCCGGTTCAAACCGATGAACTAGTTAAGAACTCTCTCTCTCTCACTCAGAGAAAAGAAAACTAAAATAAAACCAAAAAAGAACTGTGTCATTTTATTCATAGATAGGACTACATATTTATAGTACTTTGTAGTCAAAGAAATAAATACATTTGTGAGGAAAACAATGCATAGGAAATCTAATCTTGACCAGATCTAAATTAATGAGTCAAATACTCAGCCTTCCATGCAGATTGGTCAAAGATGACTCTTCAAATAATGTCCAGGTTCAATCTGGTCGTTCTGGCCTATCAAGTAAGGATCTGGACATGGACGGATGATCCACACGCCCCAAATTCGCGAGGACTGAAGATCAC
This sequence comes from Brassica nigra, assembly GCA_016432835.1. Taxonomy (NCBI): domain Eukaryota; kingdom Viridiplantae; phylum Streptophyta; class Magnoliopsida; order Brassicales; family Brassicaceae; genus Brassica; species Brassica nigra. The sequence goes on along the minus strand of CM028247.1, from coordinate 3,060,830 downwards.
ATGATTTGTAAAATTCATAACTCCCACATCTGAACTCCGTTTGATCTGATTCTTCTTCGAGTGGATCCGTAATTGAGTTGAGCACATTCTCCAAGTGATTTCATGCGTAGAATCCTCGTGGTTTGGAAGATATGAGTCAAACAATGAACACGTATCATTACTGCTTCCTATGATCAAGTCATGCATGTCGGTTTTATCCGGTTCGCTACTCAAGGGTGCATCATTCCCTCCCTCTTCAAAAGATTTGTCCTCAAATCTGGAACATTAAAAGGAAAAGGGTTATAAGCAAAAGAATCATAATCAGAACATTGCTTACCTTGAGTTTGGTCCGACTCTTGAATGGAAGAAGACCCTTCTTGGTTTGCTCGATGCTCATGGAATTGTTCTTCATCTATCACCTCCATTGGCTCATGTGTGAAGTCATCGAAAATTGGCAATGGGACTGAAAGTTCTTCCTTTTCTGGCCCTGTTTCAACATTGTCATTCTCCAAAGTCACCAACGGTTTCTGTTTTTGACACTTGTTAGCATAATGACCGATCATATGGCATTTGAAGCACCTGGTAGAAAGAGCTTTGCTTGTGGGTTTCACAGCTTTGCTATTATCAAAAGAAGTCTCATTAGTTTTCAAATCAGAGTTTGAAAGATAAGAAGACTTACATTGTTGTTTTGGTGCGAAGAAGTGTCGGTGTTTCCCTTCTTTTGAGTTGTCGGATAGCATGAATTGCCTTATGCAACATCTTCTCCAAACATGCATAAGTCTGAAGCTCGTTCTGATCAAGCACATTACGGCTGCTTCTCTCGGATTTGGTGAAGGGACGATCACCACTTCTGATTCTCTTCTCATCATCATCGAACCTGTTTTGCCTCTTCCTTTGGTTTCTTTGTTTCTGCACAAAATCAAACCCATTAGAAGCAAATTGTTTCTTATTTCCAAAAATCATTTGCTCTTTTCTAACACAGTTTTAAAAGGGAAGTAAACGTCTTGTTGTGGTTTTGATTTCTTGAGAAGTCCAAACATCCTGAAAAAACACTTAACAAAAGAGTTAGCAAAGAAAATCCCTCACACTCTCAAAGTGTTTAGCTCACGGTTTTTAGGTGATCACTCAGAGTTCTTTTCACTGGTTCAAAGGATGATAGGCAGTTAAAATTCAGCAATCAAAACCCCAAAGCAACAATGGTAAGAGATAGATAGAGAAAAGAGAATTTTTTGTGAAATCCTTTAACCACCCAAGGCTGGATTTCTCTTCAGCCAGCAGGATTACTCTTCCACCACCTAGCCAAAAAATCAAATCTTTTTTTTTTGAAACTTTTTTTTTTTTTTTTTATGGCCTAGGTAAGAAGGTGGCCCGGATTTAAGATAGAAAGAAGAAGAAGTATTTATAAGAAGATGAAAATATAGAAACAAACCAGCCAAAGTGGCTCGATACCAAATGATAAAACGGGATGAAGGCTTTGGCGGGTGTTTGATATGAACCGAGAAGGCAATTGGCACTTCCGGAACTGGAATGGAATGAATGGATCGTCAAGAGATGCGGAATGGCTCTTGATATACCACGTCCTTAAGGCTAACCACCTAAGAAAGGATGATTGTGTGTTGGCTAACCACCAAGGAACACAAAAGATGATTGGCTAACCACCAAATCAACAAGCCGGTTCAAACCGATGAACTAGCTAAGAACTCTCTCTCTCACTCAGAGAAAAGAAAACTAAAATAAAACCAAAAGAACTGTGTCATTTTATTCATAGATAGGACTACATATTTATAGTACTTTGTAGTCAAAGAAATAAATACATTTGTGAGGAAAACAATGCATAGGAAATTTAATCTTGACCAGATCTAAATTAATGAGTCAAATACTCAGTCTTCCATGCAGATTGGTCAAAGATGACTCTTCAAATAATGTCCAGGTTCAATCTGGTCGTTCTGGCCTATCGGTAAGGATCTGGACATGGACCGGATGATCCACACGGCCCAAATTCGCGAGGACTGAAGATCACATGATTTGTAAAATTCATAACTCCCACATCTGAACTCCGTTTGATCTGATTCTTCTTCGAGTGGATCCGTAATTGAGTTGAGCACATTCTCCAAGTGATTTCATGCGTAGAATCCTCGTGGTTTGGAAGATATGAGTCAAACAATGAACACGTATCATTACTGCTTCCTATGATCAAGTCATGCATGTCGGTTTTATCTGGTTCGCTACTCAAGGGTGCATCACCGTGGACCCTCACCTTCTCCTACACGTTGACCTACTTGTAACGCCCCGACCCGTCCACAGCTGATGGGCCACCCACGCCCGCTCTCTCGGCCCGTGGGCCCCATCCCATCCGACGGTCGGTCGTTAAATTCCGAAGGCTCGAAATCATTGTTTACTGACCCTGCATTCACCACCCGACCTTTCCCCGTACTTTAGTCTCACTCGCACGCTATCGCGAATCACTTCCCGATAGGTCACCCATCCTTCCACTACTCCAGCTCAAGCGCTTAACTCTGGAGTTCTTTCAGGATGTGCTCCGGAAAAGGTAAATCAACTTTGGTGACATAGGTAGCCAAATCAATTCTCTTAAGCCTTTCCACATATCACAACTCGGGATGTTACACTACTCTTCTCAAGTCGTAAACCGGACCGGGTGGTCTGCTCGGTACGTTTGAGCCAGACTGGGGGATTTTCTGCCCCCGCCCGTATATAGGGACAAGCGTAGAGTCGGAGACATCGGATTTGCAGACCGGACATTTTGTGGATTCCTTCGTATTATCGTACTGGTCGACGCGTTGTCTTGGATTGTTGGTGGTACAAGTCCACTTGTAAATGCAGGGCCAACAAAACAAGTGGCCACACAAAGTTACGATCGGGTCACGAACCTGATCCAAACATATGTTGCAGTCGAAGTCTCCTCCAGAGTCACCCAATGCTGCTAGGTTGTCTTCTTGGTTGTGTATCTCCATTTTACTGAAACGTACAAGATTAACCCATTCACTTACTTGACTAGTCGTCGTTTATTAAATGAGATTTCACCTTAAATACGAATTTTTGAGAGAAAAAGAACAGGATAATATAGTAATAATTTTAAAAGTAACAAGTTGGAGTTATGTTATGACGACTTGACCTAATCACTTTTTCAGGTTATTATTTATATACCATATAAGAAAAGAAACTAAATAATTAATGAAACGTAGTGGTTAATTAAACAAAGAACTAAAGAAGTGATGACAAATGGGAAACTAATCAAATAACATAGCAATAGCAAGGAGTTTATTCATGATCGTATGATCTAAAACTGACATAGTATGATCGGAAAGAATCATATCTGTGCGACCATGCGTAGTTATTCAAGAAAGAAACGGTGCAGATCTATTGAGTAGATACAAGCGCAACAACATAGATATATATAGAGAGTGATGATTCAGAGACGTACTCGTTCAATTGTAAGTACCGATGGATCTCTGCCGACTTTAGATGCTAGTTTAGTTAGCCTTTGGAAATCTCAGAGAGTTATTGCTGAAGAACAAAGGGAGGAGAGTTATTTGGAATTAGAGAAAGCAGAATGGGTAAGAATAATAATATATCAAGGGTGGTGCAGAAGCACGAGAGCTTGTATTATACACAAACACGCACACATAATTATTATTTATTACTTTGTAAAGTGTAAAAAGTAAAAACTAAATCCGCAGAAGTTATTTTAAAGAATAAACGTATTCCTAATTTAAATTAGTAGATTAAAAAGTAACGAAATTACGTTCTTTTTTAAGTTTTCGTTTCATTTTTTTTCTGTCCAAAAAATATATGCTTTCTTTGTTTCTCTTACTTGTTTTATGAAAAGGTCAGCAACGGACCAGCATCGTTGTTAAAAGTAAACAAGAAAATACTAAAAAATATTTAATCACAATACAGAACAAATTAATATAACATTCAGTTGATATAACAAATTTGAAAAAAATGATTTATTAAATATTAGAAACTGCCAAATTGCCCCATGACTTTATCTGTTTATCCATAACACATTCCATAAGATAATAAGAATTTGACAGCTTCCGGCAACACCATAAAACACCGCCACGCCATCATTTCTCCTTTTAAAAAAATTCTAGTAATTTTTCCTTTTCCATTAGAATTGTTTGAATCTTATTCCTTATTTCGAACTTTCAAAATTTATAATTACTAGAGCATCTATATTTATAAATAAATATTTCAATATAATTATGTGTATCATTTTTAAGTTATAAATAAAACTAAACCGTTTATAAGAAAAACATCTCTACGATGTTTGAATTTATCTCAACTGAATGAGAAACCACTAATAGAAGTGCTTTAGGTAATGAGAAGTGGGTTGGAAAAAGAAGTGCTGAGTGAATAACAATGTCAATTAGGTGAGATGCTTCATTATTAGAATCGGAGTGTACTAAGTTTTCATTGAAGCCTTAATGAAATGTCTTATCAACCAATAGACATATAACTAAACCAGAAAAGACATTTAGGTCACACGTCGCGGAAGCAAAGAGCCATCGGTGTCCATCAGACAATATTAAAGTTTAGATATATTAATTGTCAGTAGACAACCCAAATTCACTCTTTGAATTGATAAAAACACTGCCTAAATATTCATATTTGTTGTGCCGTCACCATTTTTGTTTATTAATAAACGCGTGTTACAAAAAATAAATAAACGGAATCATATCTCAAGACCCAAATAAACATAAGGTTTTCATATTTTGTAATTTTACTATATAATTTAATCAGATTGACTCTCATTTTTGGATTATCCCTTCTAGAAAAAAAAAACATTCACATGATCTTTTGATTATTGTAGAACCCTTGGAAGAAAGTCCACACAAAAATGTCAATGGTTATATTCTGATTTTCAAAAAAAAAAAAAGCCTAGAGTCTCCCATTCAATCAAATTTCCAAATATAGCTACAAACACTACTCTTTGTCCTATATAAACACTTTAAAATTGACAGAAAAACCTTAGATGATTTTCTTTTAAAATATAATTATGCATGGTTTTTAGGACGGAGTTCTTAGAGAAAATTAAGAAATAATTTCATAAATTTTTCTAAGAATTCCGCCCTAAGAAACCATGTATAATCATGCTCTTAGATTCTTCTGATACTTAACAATGTCAGATACTAACTCTACAAGGTAAAACCAAAACCTCCACAAAACCTCTTGAGGTCTAATAAATTCACCGTGGGTGTTGTTATATAAGGCAGCTTGTTTAGTGATATCACTGAAAAAGTGACAAGTGACGAACCAGCTGAGAAAATACATCCTGGCATCAGATTGGAAAACACCTTTTGTTATCATTGTTTAATAATGAACTTTAGTTATGATTAATCAGTGTTAAGAGAATCTAAACTATATCTAATCACCCTACAGAGCATCCATTTATCCCCAATATTCCCCAACATAATTTATCATATAGTTTATGTTTAAAGAAATAATAACAAAAGGATTGGTGACAGTTGCAGCTTGTAATTGTATATAGATAATATTGTTTTAGACGTAGATATAATATTATACATGCACGTTGATGATAATGTTTTTAAAGCCTTCAATTATTCGAATTGGTTTACGGATATTAACCAGTTGAAGCTTATTTGATAGTTTTTCTTGAAGGATTAAAATAGGAAAATATCTGTTGGCATGGAAATGATATTGTTTCGTCTACGTCAACGATCCGCAGCATTTTTCTCTCCTCCTATAACTCCAAAACACGAAAAAAACAAAATAACAAAACAAAAAAACGTTTAGAAAACCAAATGTGACAAAGAAAAATACAAAGGAGGAAACAGAAGCATGGAGATTTATCCTCATTGTTTGGTTTCTCTTCTTTCAATCCTCCTCTTGTCTGGATTCACATCGTCTCTCCACATCTCTCGTAATTTACTAATATTTCAAATATAGCATGTGTCTATAGAAAAAATTGTTTCACGGTCTTTAAAAAACGTAATGAAATTTTATGTGCAGTTGATGAATTTGAGTCACACCCAGCCACAAGCCGAGCTCTTCTTCAGGCAAAAACACGTAAGAATATTTTGAATCGTTGATCGTATATGGCTCATGCATGCTTCAATCATGATTAGCTAATTAAAAAAAAAACTAATTATAAAAAGCAAGATTCAATGTTTTTGTTTAATATGTAATGTAATAATAACAGCATGCAAAGAAGATTTTGCGAGCAAGAATTACACAATCATAACGAGTAGATGCAAAGGCCCAAACTATCCAGCCAAGGCATGTTGCTCCGCCTTCAAGGACTTTGCATGCCCATTCGCGGAAGCTCTTAACGATGAGAAGACAGAATGTGCCTCCACAATGTTCAGCTACATCAATATCTATGGTCGTTATCCTCCGGGTATATTCGCAAACATGTGCAAAGAAGGCAAAGAAGGGCTTGATTGCACCGACGTCATGACCGCTACATCATCTTCTCATGTATCGATCCCTCTTGTCTCCACACACGCATTGCTTTTCACCGTTCTCTTGTTTTGCCTCTTCTAAAGAATTTTTATATATATGTTACCATATGATATAATATTATATATGAACATTCCATTGTTAATTAGTTGGTGAGCCACCCCCGTTAATTCCTTCATGAAAAATTGATGTAAATTTTCGATTTTGTTTAGGCTCTCATGAACCCTTTGTTTATTTTTCCTTTCAAGTAACATGAATTATGATGGGAATGAATCCGTACCGCACTCTAGAATACTAGTACCGACTAATGGGATACAGATCCAAAGCCTGTCCTTGTTTTGTTGAGAATACAAGCCAAAAAAAATAATGTAGTTGGATAGGATTGAACCCTTCACCTCTTACAAAAGATAAAGACATTTAACCATTAGACTAAAATTACTTTTGCAAAATTTTGTAGCCGATATTATAGTTAATATTTGAAATCCGGGAGTCCATGCTTCATTGGCTTCTAGCCAGGGCCGGCTCTGTACAGATCCGAGTCCTCGTGAAGATTACACGTCATAAAACTAACGTTTAATACTTTTACAAATAAAAATGTTGTGTGGATCATGATAACAATTTAGTAGTTAAAGGTTGAGTTAATCCCATGGCTTTTTATGGTCAGTCGAATATTTAGGAAGGCATAATTAGCAAGGAAATAGAAAGAAAAAAAAAACAATCAGGAACATAAATAACAAACATAGACAAATGGTCATCGAGCCTGGAACTTAGAACCACACAAAGAGGTACATGGTTGGTACCCATCATTGCTTTCTAAGCCACACACTTGTCCGAACAATGCTAGCATTATGCCTCTCATTTCCCACTATCACTGTTAGTATTTTGTGCTCATAATATAAGTCTTTTTTTGTTTGGAGAAAAGTCATACCGCTAAGGTTGAAACAATAATGACGGGGGAACAACGGCATTGAACAAGTGGATCTAATTATTTGATTTTGTGTAAATCTCAAATGCAAATTGATGCGATCGTCTTATTGTGGCTTAGTGACTACGATTAATATGTTACCACATTTATTCTATGATAAAGACAAAATAATCTCGTGAAATATTAGTACTCCTCTCACTATTTAATTCAAATTATCTTCGGTCATTTTTCTTCTGTGAACAAAAGAACCCTAGTTCTGTAACTAGTTCATAAAAACACTTTAAATTCACCGGTCAAAATTTATTTGATAATCCATACCCGTATTTTATCGTGAATAATTGATCATGTATGAAATCAAGTAGCCAACAACTTAGTTTAGAATGTAAAACATTTTACCACCAAAGTGACTGTGGAATATCTGCCCAAGAGTTTTAAGAACATGTTAAATAAAATCACACATAACCATAATAAACCAGAAAATACAGTAATACAAATCTCTAATAACGAGTTCTTATATGAACTTGTACCAGCTATCTCGAACCAGTTATCAGTGATAACTTATCACCATGACGAATATGCAAATGTTAAGATTCAGGTTTCCCGTACAACTGACAGTTAGGCAACAACTAAAACATGTTTTATTCCAAAAATTTTAGCTAGCCATTGTGATAATAGATCCCAAAATCACCAGTAGTCAATGCCGATATTAGACAAGAGCAAAATGATGCTCATGAGAGTCTACACAAGTGACGAGACCAATATCAAAGCTCATGCTACAATTTTGCTTGAACGTAGACTGAATTTCAGATTACAGAAGTATCTTTAGGAACACCTTGAGGAAGAACAGTATTAATGTGGAGAAGCTTGTTTGCCGCTTGCATATATGATAAAAGAGCACTAAGTTTCAGTTTAATAACCAGAGACCCCAAAGTGCACACATTCAGAACCCATCTTTTAAACACTATTATCTCCTCTAGCATCAAACCTACCTAAAAGGACTTGGTCGTTACCTCTCAGCGTCCTTAGTTTTCTGTATGAAATCAAGCCTCTCAAATTTTTTAGTCGAATAACCACATCACCATGAAACGACGTCGTTAGGAATTTCAAAAGGGTTATTAAATACTAAACCAAACAAAGTGGCGAAATTGAAAAACAATCAAATTATTTGGAGACTAAATTACAAATATTAATACAAAAATAAGAGGAAAAGACGGTTTGGCTGTTTCCTTCTCTCTTCTTCTTCAGCTGCTTGCGTTCTCTCAAAGGTTTCACGAAAACGAGAACACAAGCTTTACTTTCCTCCCAAGCGATTTCCCTTTTTTTGTTATCGCAAATCGATTTCAGTGTTCGGATCAATGGCGTCTGGATCTTCGGGTCGTGTCAACTCGGGATTCGATTTCGGGTCCGATGATATCCTCCGCACTTACGACGACTTCACCAACCAGGACTCCTCTAACGGTTCCAACACCGATCCTGCGATCGCTGCTGCCAACTCCAATAAGGTGAAAATCAGATTCCTCCTCCCGTCTCTGTTATCGCTATTTATGATTCTAGGGTTTCGATTTGGGAAATTTCATAAAATTGTGTTAACCGGTTCGGTTCGCGTTCCGGTTCTGAATCACAGTAGGATGATGTGTTTCTTAGGTTAATCGAAACCTATGTTAATTGTGGAGCTGTGTCCTGTCTGGAATATGATACTGAGCTACAAGCTCTTACAGTCCACCAGAGGACGGTTTGAGCCAAGACATCACTGCCACTGTCGAAAGAACCATGAAGAAGTATATAGACAACGTGATGCGCTTTCTTGAAGGCATCAGCTCACGCTTGTCCCAGCTTGAACTCTACTGCTACAACCTTGATAAGACTATTGGTGAAATGAGACCGGATTTGACTCTTGATAACGAGGACGCTGATGTTAAGCTTAGATCTATGGAGAAACATCTTCAAGAGGTTTGTGCTTATGCAGTGTCTTGAGTTCCTTTTTTGGGGGGTTTGTTGTAGTTTGTAAAACCATGGATCTTCTGATGTAGGTACGCAGGTCAGTCCAGATTCTCAGAGACAAACAAGAGTTGGCAGATATTCAGAAAGACCTAGCGAAGCTTCAACCTGTACAGAAAGATTCATCTTCCCCGTCTCACTCTCAACAAAGCGAGGAGCGGGTCGCTACTCCTGTTCCAGAGCCTAAGAAGAGTGAGAGCACCTCAGATGCACACAACCAGCAGCTTGCACTTGCTTTGCCTCATCAAATACCACCACAGCCACCAATGCAGCTACAGCCACAGCAGCAGCAACAGCAGTATTACATGCCTCCTACTCCACAACTTCAAAACACACCTGCACCAATACCCGTTTCTGCTCCACCATCTCAGCCTCAAGCACCACCTGCGCAGGCTCAGTTCATGCCCCCACCTCCTGCTCCATCTCACCCAAGCTCAGCACAAACTCAGTCATTCCCGCAGTACCAGCAAAACTGGCCTCCCCAGCCACAAGCGAGGCCACAGTCCAGTGGAGGCTACCCAACATACTCGCCTGCACCACCAAGCAACCAATCTCCAGCAGAAACATTGCCTAGCAGCATGCAGATGCCATCACCATACGCTGGACCTCCTCAACAATCGATGTAAGGTTACAGATACGGCGTGCCGCCACCACAGGCTCCTCAGCAGACAAAGATGTCTTATAGCCCCCAGACAGGCGATGGGTATCTATCTTCTGGACCTCCTCCTCCTCCTGGGTATGCCAATGCCATGTATGAAGGTGGGCGGATGCAATACCCACCACCTCAGCCTCCTCCTTCGCAGCAATGTCATTACATGCAAGGCCCACAAGGTGGTGGATACACTCCTCAGCAGCATCAGGGAGGTGGTGGTAACACTGGGACACCACCTCCTGTTTCAAGATCAAAATACGGTGAACTGATAGAGAAGTTAGTGAGTATGGGTTTCAGAGGAGACCACGTGATGGGCGTGATTCAGCGGATGTGGCCAGCCTATCGACTTCAACGCTCTCCTTGACAGATTGAGTGTTCAGTCCTCGGGAGGACCTCCGAGAGGGTGGTGAGAGAAGCCACAAGTGGCTCCTCTTCTAGGCCCTAGTTTTGTTAGGCCCAATAGATTGGGCATGTTGTGTATTTTTATGGGACTCAAATTATGTTTACTCCAATAATTTCGTGTGTTTTACTTTCAATTCGCCACTTGAACCCAAATCTCTGGTCGTTGAGTTTATTTTCCTTTGCACAATCTTGTATATCTATTTATGAGCATCGTCTACTTGTGGTTGTATAAAAACATGTTCACACAAATGAGCAAGCTTACGAAATTATTTGTTTATTTATACTTTTATTTATTAGAGCATTATAAGACAACGACACGCGTCGATCACTAGCAGAATCCAAATAAATTGCGCGGAAGCAAAAATTGAAGAGGCGCCAAATATTTTTTCTTTTTTTTCTTTTTTTCAAGCGGCGCGGCAGAGTCTCTCGCGCCCGATAAATATTGTTCATATAAGTCAGCCATTATCTCATATTACTGGGATATAAATTTCCTTTTCTAGATAGATAGAATTATGGAAACTTAGAGTTCTATATCAATAGCACAAAACTAATTATTGATTACATAACTTTCTCTAAACTCTCTCCCTTGTTTCCTTTTTTTTGTCCGTAATTTCACGATGATGACGCCCGTTAATAAAAGCATTAGGCCTGTGGAGTTCTACGGAAACGCGCTTCCTCGCCCTCGTTTCTTCGACGATCCTCGGTTCAACTCTCACCGTGTAGATCCGCTTCTCTCGTGGGCTACAGACGCTCACTGGTCCATGGGTGGTCTCAACTCCACGCGCCTCCGTCTCCAAGGACGAATCGAAGGTGACGTCGAGAAGCTCCGAGCGCAGCTCGAGAGTTCCAGCCCTGGAGAATCCAAGAAGAATAAGAGATCTGGTTGTGATTCTCCTCCGGCGGCTCCGGTTGCGGTGAAACGAAGGAGGTACTTAGATCTGAACGATGCTGATGATGATGAGGAAGATGAAGGCGTGGCGAGAATCATCAGAAACCTCTCTGATGATTTTGATAGAGTCGGTGGAGAGAGCAAGATCGATAAGAAATCGATTGAATCGGCGGGGAAGAGATTGAAGGTGAAGAAGAATACACTAAGGGTTGAGGAAACGAGTTCAACTAGGACGTCTCCAAGATTGACAAAGTCTCTATGTTTTAGATTTTAATTCATGACAAAAATTGTAACTTCTTATTAGTTTCTGGATTTCTTATAAATATTAATTTCTATTTTCTCTTTATAAATTATTATTACTACTCTTGATATCTGATTCTGAGACTGATAAGAGAAGTAGCCTTAGGGATGCTGTTAAAAAGTTGTTGCTTAGAGATATAAAGTTGAGCATTGTGTTGCTTGGAAAGTGTATGAATCCTAGCGTAGGTGATTCCGGGTTAGCTAGGCTGCAGAACAATAGCAAAGTGATGGTTAGGTTAGCACGACACGCATGGTTGGAACCTGCGGGTTATATGACGCATGAGTTGGTTAAGACAGGGCGAGCAATGTGTATACGCTTTGGTTTTTAAAAAATTATTAATTTTCTTAGTAAATGTATATGAGACAAGTGGTGCATATATTTGGAACAATAGAGTTTGAGTGATGATGGAATGGAATTCTAGTGGAATGGATGTGGGGTTTAATGGAGAAAGACCTAGTGGTTGATGGTTTAGACTTCAGGATAAAGGCGAGAAGAAGGTTGGTTCTGAGAATAGGACTGTGTTGGGTGCACCTAAAGATGAGACAAGTGGTGCATATATTGGAAGTTGGAACAAGAGAGTTTGAGTGATGATGTTGATGAGAGGGAAAGGGAAGGCACGTAAGTGATCTTGTTGGAGAGAAGAATAAAGATTTCTTACTTGTTGGTAACTATTGACGGAAGACAACAACATCCCACGTTCCTATATGGATTTCGCTCGTCTTCTTATTCCAATTCCTTTAAGAGCTCGATCTGTATCTATTCTTGAAGAATGGTCAAAAACTATTTATGCTTAATAGCAACAAGGCACCAGTGGTCTAGTGGTAGAATAGTACCCTGCCACGGTACAGACCCGGGTTCGATTCCCGGCTGGTGCATATTTTTAACTTCTTACCTTTTTGGACCATTGGAGTCGTTGAAATAAGTGGGGATGGTGCAGCTACTGCTAAAGTAGTGGTATGCTTGGGCCCTTTTGAAAACAATATTACACGATCTCTGGGTTAGGGCCGCTAATTCAGTCCTGGTAGTACTTAAAAGTTGGCTGAGGTTGTTCAGTACGTTCCGGTCTGGGTTCAACAAAAATTCAATCTGAATGTATTTACGATCCTTTTTATTTTATTCAAACTTTCGATTTACACAACTAATTTTATCTTCTGGGTGCAGTTAGTTTATACATGATAGATATTAAGATATACATGTATATATTATGCATGACAGAGAAACCTAATGTTTAAATAAAAATTAGATTAATCCTGAAATGATAATCTTGTTTGTTGATACTCCAACTTAACTTCACAAAAGTGTCACTTTACTTAAAAAAAAAAAAAATGTCACTTTACTATAGACGAATTGGATTCCGGCTTAAAATATTAATTTTTTAAAAGAATAACTAACACACTACTTGAAGATTGAAAAGCATTTTTCATCAAAAGAACCCCAAGAAAAGTTGAAGGGAAAGTTTTTGTCTGCTTATGATTAATTTATAAAATAATCTCATTATATTCTCATTATCTTCAAAGCCATTTGAATCAGTCTCCTGTTCATTTATAAAAACCTTTAAATAAGGTTTGGTTGAAGAGATTGTATCATGTAGGTACTTAATTTAGCTTGATATAAAGTTGTTTGGTGGGATTTAAGACAACGACCCATATCCTAATTGCTAATTTTTTTACCATGAAGTCGTATTCATACAGGGAATATACGAAGCAGGTGACATAAAGATAATAGTACTATTTAATGTTCTGCTTACCTCATTCATTATTGTAATTTGTAAGCTGTAATTAGGAAGTAGGTCTAAAGTTCAGTCCCAGGAAACTTATGAGTTAGATTTATGTTTCCCAGATCATTTCCTACACTTTTGCAACGCACAAACTAGGAATCTCCAAAAACAATTTATTTGTTTCTAGAGAAAACGATAATTAAATATGAGCTAGGTAAGTACTTAATGCTGGTTAACAGATAGGTGCGACAATATGAGCTAGTCTCAGAATTTGATATTATGAACAGTTGACGAAAAAGAGAACAGTGTAGAATTGTTTTAACGTAATTGACAAATTAAACGCACTGCATACTACCCTCTCTATTAAACACAAAACCGAATTAAAGTCTACTAAACAGCTTTCATTTTGCACATAGTTTTGGCCTCTACTATTTTCTACGGCAAGTAATTCTACTATTATAGTTTAAAATGCAACAGAAGTCTGATAATACCAGGATGTGATATCAAATCTAGATATGTATATACGAATAACATATAATTGTGCATGTATACATAATCTCTACATGCTATTTAAATAGTAAACGATTTTCGAATACTAGTTCAATTTTATTTCTTTATCCAGCATGTATAGTGACCGCCTGACTGGTATCAAAAGTTGGAACTATTCGGAAAGTTTTACGAACTTGTCTACTTTTACCAATCAACGACAAAATGCATGATTGATTATGTCAACATTTTACTTTGTGTCAGTGTACTAACAACGACAAATTTTCCAACTGTTTAGTGTTTACCTCATCTCAATGAGCTGGTCCACATGCTACCACCACATGACACTTATTCAAGAATATTCCCAGTCTCCTAAAATTCTTCTTGGAAAAATGCGGATATTCTACTAACCCCAATCGTTTTTCCTTTGTTTTTATTTATTGTTTTTACCTCTTTTATGATAATGATCTGTTCAACATTTTCATGTAAGCGATCGAAAGAAAACATAGCTTTAAGACTACAAAGTGATTTAATTTTTGCATGAATGTTAAATTTATTCATCACAAAAAATTATTTTACAATCTACAAAGTGATTTATTAAACTGTATCCATCGTTGATAGACATCTAAATGTGTATAGAGAATGTGCTTTAACATCATTACCACATCTAATTGCTGAATTGTCCATTGCTTTCTTGCCAAACTTAAGTATATACCTTTTTTTGTAAAAATAACTAATATGCTTAACGTAGCTTTACTAAGCTACCTGAAATCGATTCTATTAAGCATATTCTACATATCCACATGATTGTAGTAGATGCGAAAAAGGTGCAGGTAATGCGAAAGCACTTTACTTAGATCAAAACGTCGTTTTCTTTCTGTAAATATAATAATAAGCATATATACTACACGATTTGCATAACTTGGAAATTCAAAGAACTCTAATTTTGTAATGTGAATACATCGTGCTATAAACTAGATTAGAGTTACTTTTGTCAAAGTAGAATTTGATAGAATCAGACTGAGACAAGTAAAATTATATGTTCATAATGCTTAACTAAAGCCAATAATTTTCCTTTTGCTTTATTTAACCTCTCTTACGATATGAGGTGTTCAACATTTTCATGTTAGCGGTGAGAGAACATCTGTATCTATGGTTTGGTAGACATATAAATGTACACAGAGAATGCACTTTAACTCCATTACCGCATTTGCCAATCAATTCTTGCCAAACTAATTAAGTATATACCATTTTGAAAGAATAACGTAACTAATGTGCTTAACTTACGTCTACTAATTAAGTATCTGAAAAACGATTCTATTAATTAAGCATATTCGACATATGCAAAAGTATCTTTTAGTCAATTAAATGATTGTAGTAGATGCGAAAAAGGTACCTGTAATCAGATGCACTTTACTCATATCAAAATATCATTTTCTCTCTTTAAATATAAAGCATATGTTCTATATACACTACAAGTTTTGCATAACTTGGAAACTCGAACATATTTAATTTTGTAATGTGAATACATCACGCTAAAAAAAAGGTAAGAGTTAGTTTTGTGAGAGAACAATTTGTAATAAGAAAGATTGTACGTTTCCAATTTTTCTAAACTGGCATATTTCTTATTATAAGCTCTAATCTTCAGCTAATTTCCTATAATTATTTTAGTTTGGTAACAGGATAAGGAAATAAGTATCCCCACCCCATGTAGGTACCCGGGAGGCGTCTAGGACAAAAAGACACGTGTATGGCTATCTTCCACGTAGATGTCTTTGTCTATGTCTGATTTTTGGCACGTGGGTCCCCGTTTCATAGATCAGGACGATTCTAGCGAATGCTTTCCAACAATTAATAATTGCACTTTCTAAAATCGCATTGCAATAAATATACAACGAACGTATGGAGATAAATTTCTTTATAGAGTCAAACCTCTATCAATTAATAATATTGAGATTACATCAAAACTATAACTTTTAATTAATTTATAGAGATTATTAATTTATCGATATAAAAACTGAACCAAAAATTTATTTTAGACTATAAAATTATATTATTTTATATAAAATTTTAGTGTATATTAATTTAAAGAAGTTATATTGTACTATCGAATATGGACAATGTACATAGATTTCATAATTCGATATGATAGATCTAAAAAAAAATATTTAATTATATAATCTACAAGATAATATTTTTGAATTATTATGTGCTATATTGCCAATACCATAACTGTCATTTTAATAACTAAAAAGTATGTCAAATTTGAAATTTAACAGCATCAAATAAGAATTTCGTCAGCTAAATTCTTAAAAATAGACCATAAACATATATAAAAATACAACGAACTAATAAAGTATAAATATTTAAATGTAACGTTTTTCAACGAAAACATGTGAAAATAATGTAAAACGTCATTAAAAATTGATGAATTCAAAATTTGATACATTTCTAATTATCAGCATAATTTATAGTGTTATCGACATAATACATAATTTAAAGATATTATCATATAATTATTTAGTTCATGTAGTTTCTGATACATTATTTTTGTTTAGATGTAAAACCATGTAGTGCATGTATTATATCTGACAACTATTTTCCCGTCTCAGTAAAAAAAAAAAAACTATTTTCCCGTCGACCAAACAAAGTAGCTTCTAAAACGAGTGATCAAGAAACAAAAGTCTTTTTTTTTTTTTAAACATATGTACCAATCCTAAGTTTTTCGAATGAAAATTTCGGATAGATAATTGCATAGTAGCTTCTAAAACGTGTGTGTTAGTTGCCAATGAAGTAAACAAATAGATATACAATGAAAAATTATCTAGAATCTAACTCGACACGTTTTATCTGTTTTTCAATTAAGCTTAAGAAAATAGTATATTGAAAAATGGTTAAGAATGGATTTGGCACGAAGTTTCGTCTCTGTTAAAAAAACCAATTTAATTTAGCGAAAGATAATATTTTTAAGAAAGTAATAATAATTGACACGTTCTAGTAATATTAGGGACCGGTATATCCGAATCTCGTGGTTGGACCATGCTGACACTGTAATTAGCTGTCTTAGCCATCAGATCTGACTCAATTCCTACAAAGATTCTGACACGTCACTTTCTTCCAGACTCAAACAGATCATTCGATGCACTTGTTCGCGGCGCCTTGTATCGGTTTCTCCTATCCCTCGGGTGGGTCCTTCCATTTATCCGGGTCCCACAGAGGCTTCAGTTTCTGACCTATATATATCCTTCTAGTTTATTCCTATTTTTCTTCATTCTATAAAAAAAACAAAGAAGAATTAAAAGAGAGAAACAGAAAACATATTCATCTCCCTCTTCTTGAAAGCAATGGATCGGCAAAACTCCGATGACATCATGAGGTTTCTTGACGGAATGGCTAGCTCCGACGATGTTTTATTTGGTTTTCTTGACGAAGGAAACCATTCACCGGAGGAATACCCTGATTCCGGTAGCTTCGCCGGCGGCGAAGAATCCGATGCTGAGAATGATGCCGCCGGTTGCAACTCAGAAGAAAACAAAACGTTTTGGCATGAACAAGAACAACTTCTTCAGGTAATTTTTTAAATATATATTAGTTGATAACCTCTATAATTCTCTCTTCTTCTTTTTTTTATAGGAGTTCCGATTTTTTTGTGGGGTATAATTAATTTTGTTTTGGAATATACTTTATGTAATGCGTAGGCGACACTGTATAGGACAAGTTCAATCGAGACAAAGATTCGACAAGCAACGAAAGAAGCGTTGAAAGAAGTGAGATCAAAGGGTTTGCAATGTGTTTGCCGGAGACCGGCGACCGACGGTTGCCGTAGCTGTTTGCGCGGTGAAGTGGCCAGCCGTCTTCGAGATGCCGGCTATGATTGCGTCATTTGCAAATCCAAGTGGAGAAGCAATCACGAGATTCCTGCAGGTATAATTAATAACCCCATTTTACTCGGATTTTCAAATTTTCAATATTTTAGTAGTTTTTTTTTTTGAGAAATGGCTTTATTTTAGTTGTTTCCTAATAAATAAAAAGATTTGTGTGATTCGATTTATGATTTTTGAATTTAAGAAATCTTCAAACTTTACGTTTGATATGGACTTGTTTGAAACGTTCAGCCCACTTTATCACCAAGTCAATGGAGTTGTCTAGTTCTATAAAGGTGTCATTAATTATAATAGTTGGACTAACCATGAATTTTATTTATTGAAAATATTAGGTGAGCATGAATATTTGGAGATCGTGGACAAATCTGGATCAAAGAAAGGCGAGATCCGTGTGGTGATTGAGCTATCTTTTAGGGCGGAGTTTGAGATGGCGAGAGGCAGTGAGGAGTACAAGCGACTCACTGGAATATTACCTGAAGTGTACGTCGGAAAAATAGAGAGGCTAAAATCGCTGATAAAAATATTGTGCACGGCGGCGAAAAAGTGTATGAAAGACAAGAAAATGCACATGTGTCCTTGGAGAAAACACAAGTACATGCAGGCCAAATGGCACGGCACCTGCGAAAGAAAATCCGTGATGCCTGTTGACACGGAGACGGAGGAGGATAAGAGTGTGATGCCAAAGCCTAGGGTATCTATGTTGAATTATGGTATTTTCGGTAACTCATCCGCCGGAATGGGCCATCCAGCCGCCGTCGCGGTCGTGTGATTATAAGTATAGACGTACAAATACGATAAGTAAATTAGGCGGAGCTTAAGTGAAATGAGTTTCACAATGAGAGTTTGCGTGGAATTGTCTGACTGATGATTTTGTGTGCCCAAACAGGGCAACTCCTTGGACCCATTATAGTATACGCAATGTTATTTTAACTGAGTTAAAATTTAATTGGCATCCTTAGACATGAATGGATGATCTACTTGCTGAAGGTTACATGTGACTATTGTAGAATGTCAACACGGTTTTGTAGAGTCAATTAGGCAAATGAACAACGTGAATAAAAACATGGGCTCTGACTAGTAAACAGTTCAGAGGAACAAGTGGAGTTAAAAGAAAAAAGACCAGGAAAAAGAATATGGATTGCCAAAGTAGCAACTGCTGTGAAAAGGATTATTTTGTTTTTGATCAAACAAAAAAGGATTATTTTCTTTTGAATCAATTTTAACATTTTATTCAAAAAGAAAAGGAGAATATGGATTTTGCAGGAATTTATTTTTTTTGTGAAAGAAATTAATATATTGCGTCGCAAGGTTGAATAATGTGTTTTTAAAATGGGGTAGACTTGAAATTGATACGTGCAAGTATCATTGTTTTCCGACAGAGCATTAGGAATCTAAATCAAGAATTACTTAAAAAACAAGGTACAAATTTGTTATTTTGTTGAAAAGATAAAGATTCTCGCGCATGACAAACATGTTTAATAATCCAATTTCTGACAGAGCATTACGAATCTGAATCAAGGAGTACTTCAAAAAACAAAGGCTGGGTTATTGCGGAATACAGTATTTTATAGCCTAAGCGTGTCTCTCAACTTTTCTGTATTAGAGTCAAGTAATCAATCAAAACTTACCACAATACAAACAAAATATACAATTTACTAATTCCGTTTCATCATTTTTTTTTGACAAATTCCGTTTCATCATTTAAGTGTCATTAATTTTTTAACATCTGTTTCATTTTAAGCGTAGTTTACATTTTCAATGCATATATTAAATAAATTTTCCAGGTTTACTCTTAGTTTTAATTGACCAATTAACAAAAATAAAACATAGTAATGTATCAATAAGGATATAACAGAAAATTACTAGTTTTCTTAGTAAGAAACGGAGAGAGTAATAAACATCTTTATCTATTATAAAATGGTATATTTGTTATTATGAACTGTGAATTGGTAATTTACCGTCTACCAATTCACAGTTCAATGATTATTTTAAATTAATGCTACAACGATCTAAATGTACGTAGGAGAATGATAATAGTTTTTCTTTCGTCGAGAGAATGAAAATATAATTAATCACAAACCCATTAACATCGCAATCATAGAACTTGTACCCATTTGATAAGCCTATTGCATACCCCAAACCCATTAACATCGCAATCATTAAGTAAGCATCAAACCTAATGACCAGACCGATCTCTCCAAAACTTAAACTAAATCAAGTAAGTTACTCTCCTAAACTGTGTGTTGCTCTTGGCTTGGGTGCTTGTACATGTATTTATGGCGAAAGTAGAAGTCATAGCCGTTGGGCGAAGTTTTTTGGCTGCATCCTATTCGCTAGAGAATATGCAGATTAACTAGAAGCGTTTGCTCCTCTCTTTTTTTTTCACACGTTTCGTTCGACATGCAATGACTTAACGGCTATCTTCTTTTCACACTTTTTATTTACTCCCTTACAAAGCAATAACAGCCAGCCACTATGAAAAACCAGATCTTCTAATTTGATAGTAAGTTACGAAAACAGTAATCATTAGTTTTTAACTTAACGTTTTCTTAAAATCCTGGACTTGAGTATTAGCCCTGGATAGAAAAATATGTACAAGTTAGCTAAAAAGGAGTTCGATACAATCAAGTTTTAGTGGGCAAATTAAATGGATCAAGTATGCTATAAGACAGGCTTTCCACATTTTCTACTTTTAAAGCCCAACTAGTCCTTTTAGAAAACAATATAAATTTGATTAGAATAGATGACCTTCTTCCATGCTTTAAGCGCACAATACGCTTGCTAAAGATGCTGGTTATGGTTTTGGGAATGACTTGTGCGGTGGCGAAGGTTATCTTCGAGGAATGACTTGTGTGGTGGTGAAGGCTATGCTTTGCAGTTGATACTAAAGAGACATGAAAAAGAAGAAGTGATGAGAGAAGGGCATGAAATGTAAGAGATAGCCACTGAAAGACAAGTTATGGATCCTTTCTTTGAAGTGTGTGCATTTATTATAGGGAGATACTTTTTACGGTTCAGTCATTGGAGCAAGGATTGCAGAGTATGAATCAAGTAGTCGCATAAGTTGAAGGAGAAGGACTCAACTCCTTGTAACTGTCTGAAGTGGTTTAAGTGGGATCTGAGGCTGACACTTGAAGACCAAATCTTAGGGTTGGTTTTAGATCTCTTTATTGTTATGTCCCACAACTTGAGACTTGAATGACAAAGATAAAACATCCACATCCAGTTAGAGACTTATTATTATTATATCCCAACTAGTTGAAAATAAAAATAGATAGTGGGAAATAATCAACTTTTGTCTAATAATTAAACAAAAGTATCTAAACGTGTTAATTAGGCCTACAAAATTGGATGTTACTTAAGAAGCAAGAATGTTACTGAGAAATGTTCCACTCTCCATAGTCCATACGCTACGTATTGAGACCAGATTACAGGCAGTAATATGGGCACATGTATTAGATAACAAATACACATCACTCATGGCATGCAATAAAATCATCCGAGTTACACGCAGTTAGCTTATAGATATATGTATGATAAGAAAGTAAAGAAAGCTGAAAGAGAACTCAGCTAGGATTAATCCGATTTTGAAGGAGCCATGAGAATTGCATGTGTTCATTAAACTAACCTTGCATTAGAAACTCCACAATATAAATCAACTGACTAGCTACCACATACATATATAGATATATCGATCTGTGATCACACAAGAATCATCTCTCCTTAATCGCTATAGTGTAATCATTTAAAGAGACCAATGAAGATACATCGTGCCATAATCCTGGTGACACTCTTGGCTTTGATCCAGACCGCGGTTTCCCAACTTCAGTCGATTGAGCAGTGCAGAGAGGTGTTCGAAAGTTTCATGCCGTGCATGGGCTTCGTTGAGGGAATCTTCCAGCAACCTTCTCCGCAATGCTGCAGAGGCGTGAGCCACTTGAACAACGTCGTCAAGTTCAAGACTCCAGTTACTCCTCTTTCTCCATTTACGGTTTCTTTTCAGTCTAGAGCTGGTCATAGGCACATCTTTGTGAAACATTGACATTGGACTCCCAAAATGTTAAAAGTTAAATATATGCACATATGCATTTTTCTAAAATTTATTTATTTAATTATAATCTTTAACAAATTGTTTATGGTTTCGGAGATCTCAAGGCTGGTTCTGCTTTTCACGATTAGCTATTAGTAATCTGACGATATATTTTAAGCAGGGGTCAAGGAAGAATGAGCAGGGGAGTGGAGAGTTAGAGAGAGTATGTGAATGCATAGAGATAATGGGAAAAGCAGATCATCTTCCTTTTCTGGCATCCGCCATCAACAATCTTCCTCCCCTTTGTTCTCTTACTCTCAGCTTTCCTATCTCTGTCGGAATGGACTGTTCTCAGTAATTATTATTCTCCTCTCCATAACTTTTATACCTAAAAAAATGTCATTTGTTACAGTTTTCCTATGTGTAAAGGACTAATATTGGAGTATTTTCTTTCGTTACAGGTTTAGAAACATGAAGGAACTTGAGGCTGAAAAAGTAAACTAGTTACAAGAGTATATGAATATTGGAAAGGGAAGACTTGGTAATAGCTATCTGTGTATGATATACTATAATCTAGCTTATTGTATTAGTGACTAGTGTTACAAAAGCAAGCAAAGGTATAATTTCTATAAGCGGTTATATATAATGTGTATTTAATCAGCTGGCTTCTACTTTTAGTTCTTAATATGATACAGTAACCATTATTTATGTACATAAAAAGAATAATGTCTGTCCATTAAGCAAGAAAATTTATCTCAGCGAGTAAATATATGTGAGTGAAAAATGATGGCTCAAATTGGTGAAGTAATCGCATAATACTTAAAAAGAATACGAATTAATAAAGAAAGTGCGATTACAACGGACCACTAATCTTCGGTTATTACTTTTATTATGTGTGTGATTTGTATATCAATGACGAAAACCTTGATTAGACATATCACCAACTCGTTGGCCTCTCGTTAACGTGTGTGATTGATCATAGATCATTATCCTCTTAACCATAAAATTGAATCAAATCTTTGTGATATATAATCGGGTTTAGGGAAAATGACCTATCTGAGTTTCCATCACACACTACGTATACTATTATAAAGAAAACTTTTTAACATATGATTCTATTGTTATTTATTTATTTTTTATTTTCTGAGAAAGGGCATGATTCTGCTGTCATTTGCTTGACGAAACAAACCAAGCGAAGATTAGGAAAAAATTGAAGGGCTTTAACCAAAGGACGACGACTTGGAAGAAAAGAGGAAGACACTCTTAAGGTTAAATGAGCCGACATGAATTTGTGGAGAATAAGAAAATGAAACATAAGTAATTGTAGTACTTGGCTGCTATATGTATTAAGGAAAACGACATCTTTCATCAAACAAAGATAAACATATGGTCATTTGATGTACAATATACAGTAGTTGTAAATTAATGGTTTGCTTAATATTTTTAATAAATCTGAAAATTAATAACTACAATAGATATAGAGAGTATCCGCCATCCCGACAGTTTTATCCAAAACATATTTTTTTCGTCTGCCACCAAAACATTACTTAAAATATTAAACTTTTTAATCAAATGGTAAAGCAATGGGATTAATGAAAATATTTTAATGTCATAAAATAACATAACAAAGGGAAGAAAGGAAGAAAAATCGTTGGCATTGGCCGAGGCAGCCCATACTGTTACTATCACCGCCAGTTCACATTTTCTTACATTACATCAAAGTCAAAAACCCTTCTTGTCATAAAACCCATCTCTCTCTCTCTCTCTCTCTGGTTTTACTTGAATCATCTCACACGAAGACCAAGCGAGTCAAGGGTGTTTTATTAGAATGGCAGGCAGAGAAATTCTCCATAAGATGAAGGTATTAATTGGCTCATCTTATTAGATTGATTCTTCTTTGATGCTATTACTGTCAGATCTTCTTGATCTGGTCTGGTCTATTGTCGGTTACCCCTTTTTGTTGTTTTAGTTCTTCTCTGTCTGGACTTGGAATCAGCTTCTCTGATCTTAGCAATCTCTCTTTTGGCTCAAGTTATGATTTTTTTTAGCTGATCTCTGTTAGCCTGTATGAAGGTTCTGTGCAAAGATTGTAGTTTTGGATTCCTCTGTTTCTGTTTGTGACGGTGTGCTCTGTTTAAAGGTCTGAGCTTTATGTTCATGGATGTGAAGGAACCTGCAAGGTTCTCACTTTGATTTGGTTTTAAATATCCGTGGAATAGAACAGTATTGTGTCTGGGATCTTTCATCTTGTCTGATTAGCAGTTATTAACTTAACTCTATTGTTTTTGTTCTGAATCATTTAACCTTAAAAGGCAGGGATCTGCGGAGCAGCAGCTCCTGACATGGGAAGAGGCAAAAGCAAGATGTGGAAGAACATCACTCACGGTTTTCACTTCGTCAAAGGCAAGTCAAGCCATCCCATGGAGGACTACGTAGTCTCTGAGTTCAAGAAAGTCGACGGCCACGAACTTGGTTTGTTTGCCATCTTTGATGGTCACTTGGGTCATGATGTTGCCAAGTACTTGCAGACCAATCTCTTTGACAACATTCTTCAAGAGGTAAAGTAGTTAAAATCTCAACTTTGAGGCTAAAATGTGTGATTGAATCATCCTTTAAAACTGATTCTTGATCCATTTGTTTGCTTAACTCTCAGAAGGAGTTTTGGAGTGACACGGAGAATGCTATAAGAAACGCTTACAGATCAACAGATGCAGTGATACTACAGCAGTCTCTTAAGCTAGGTAAAGGCGGGTCAACAGCTGTAACGGGGATTCTGATAGATGGACAGAAGCTAGTGGTTGCTAATGTTGGAGACTCGAGGGCAGTGATGTCCAAGAACGGGGTTGCGCATCAGCTCTCGGTTGATCACGAGCCAAGCAAGGAGAGGAAAGATATAGAGAAGCGAGGTGGCTTTGTATCTAACATTCCAGGTAAAAAGCTCTGTTTATATTACGTTTCTTGACTTACTGTTTTGGTACTAACGTTCTTGAAGTGTTGCAGGGGATGTTCCACGAGTAGATGGACAGTTAGCGGTTGCGAGAGCCTTTGGAGATAAGAGCTTAAAGATACATCTGAGCTCAGAGCCTGATATCACGCACCAGGCGATTGATGGTCAGACTGAGTTCATCGTTTTCGCCAGCGATGGTATCTGGAAGGCAAGTTTAGTGACTTGGTATCTTGTGCTTTGATGTAGTCCCAGTTTTGTTTCTAACATGGTTAAATGCAGGTGATGTCGAACCAAGAAGCGGTTGATGTGATCAAGAGTGTCAAAGATCCTCAAGCAGCAGCAAAGCACTTGATAGAGGTAGCTCTATCCAAGAAGAGCAAAGACGACATCTCCTGTATCGTTGTAAAGTTCCACTAGTCTCTCAGCTTTTGTCTATAAATGACCATCAAGTTTGCAAGATAGAGTTATGTTTTCAAGTTGTCTGTAATATCAGTAATGAAGTTTCTCAGAAGATGTAATATATTTTTATGTTTGCAATGTGTATTTTCAAAAGCAAGATGTTCTTTGTCTACTAAACAATACATTTATACTTCATTAGGTTATGTGATAGCAATAAGAACTTCATGCATCTTCTTTAGTTTAAGCTTAAATAATATAAATATTTGGATTTTATATATCAAAAAATTTTAAAAAAATTAAGAGGCCCACAACACGAATTGGAGTGTTGCACTAACTCTGCAGCAATAGAAAAAAAATGACAAATGTATAGTGACAGTGTCAGCCTTATGATAAACAAATTCAACCGATGATTTCACCAATGATTAGAGATGCCCGAAAGAAAAAAGTAGTATAACAAAACGATTCGATTTCAACCTCTTTAATATCCAAACATACCATAATCAAAACCAAAACAAACTGAAAGATAAATTTGAATGAACTGGTGAAAAAAACTCAATTGCATGGATACATATTTAAATCCGAACTAAAACCAAAAGCTTCTCCAACCAAAACATTCTGATAAATCAGACTATCAAGAAATATCAAACAAACTGAACCAAAGTCAGATATGCGAAGCCACCGCGAAATGGCACTGGTAAAAGAGAGCCCAAACGTTTGGCTCGAGTGCTTCGAAGACTCTGGTCTGAACCAGCCGCAGACTCCTGTTAAATGAAGAACAACTTGCATTGATATCCAGCACTATGTTCACTTTGATGAATAAGGATGCCATGGTTAAAGAAAACAACGTTAATTGGAATATTTTCGAGTTAGCCAGCTTGTGGAATGGTTAGACCAAAGTTAAACGGTAATGCATGCCAATATCAATATTTTTTCTAGCTGCATGCAAAACGTATATGGATAAGTGTTAACGGAAAAACTGGTAATCTTGGATATTCTTACACATTTGTGAGTTTTAACAACCGGAAGGATATATCTTGAAATTAACTGTGTTTTTGTAAACCATAAAATTTGGTTTTCCAAAATTCTGTCAACCGAAGTTTATGCAAAAACTCAACTGATTTTAGAAGAATATTTTGTCCTGTAAAACTTCAACGGTTCAACATATCCAGAATACGCGTGAGCCGACACCGAGGACAGGAAAAGGATGGTGGAACTCTAATAGCTTTTAATATTCTCTTTTTACTCTTTCACATTAGGTGCATTTACCAATTGATTCCAACAATTTCTAGTACATAATTCGTGAATGGCCATTTCATATCGAGTATCACGAACATAACAAGACGTACCATGCACTGATTACTGAATCATGTATATGAAGGATTAGAAATTATTCATATACATAATATATATATGGTAATCTAATTCATGTTCTGTGAGATCAAGGGTGGTTTTGAGCGTGTGCAATAGGCTGGAAAAAGGGTTTGAAGCAGAAAGAGAAAACTAAGAGTATTTTTAATGGATGTTCTAAAAGAGTATCTTAAGATTAGAAAAAAATGAAATAAAAGTACAACTATGAAAGAGAAGTAAGAGGAATTTTTATATGTGAACACGTAAGATCCTCGTCAGATTCCATAAAGTATTGGTAGTCTTCTATTTAATTCTTTTTTTGGTTAAAGTTCATATTTTATTCATCTTCTTTTCTTTAGTTAGGGCTTAACTGTTTTTTCCGCTATCACCCGCAAATACAGTTTTTATGATTGGTAGTGGTTGTTGGAATTTTGAAACAATCACAGAAAACACTACAAATCGCTCCAAACCTCTTAAAATCAAAAGTAAATTCCAGTTAGCGTTTACAGTTGCGGCAGTTGTGGGAGTGTAAATTGTTTTCTTAAAATTTTAGTTTTTTAAAAATAAAACTGAAAATAATCAATAAAAATTTTAAATTGAAATAATAAAAATTTTAAAATGTATGCATATTATATTTTAGTTTATATTATAAAACTTTAAAACAAAAATATTTTCTATAATTTTAAAAATTTAATATTATGATTTTATAAATATAATTTTATATTTATTATAATATTATGATTTTAATACTTTTATAATTATATAAAATGTAAATATTGTTAATTTATTATTTAACAACATTGCTTTGGTAGTTTACGAGTCATAAAAGTCCCGCAAATGCACCAATTTCTAACCGTTGTGCGTGTCTTACAAATCTCTAGAAAATACTTAAAACCACAACTACCCACATCCATAAACTTCCAGCTCATGGTTACACCAAGTTTCATTTGAACATTAAAAATTGATGTGTTTCTATCTTCCTGTTGTTGTAGAATTATTTTAAAATATTTGAACGCTAAATAAAATTACTGTATATAAATTTTGATTTTAAAAACTGATATATTTTAAATAATTTTTTACTTTTTTTTTGAAAACTCTTTTATAATGTTTTACCTATAAGTTTATTTTTAGTCTAATAATGATTGTTTCTAAATAAAGCTGCAAGAATAAAAGTGACTTCACAACCTCTATGGATTAACCCCACTATCCCAATAAATTGCTCATACGGCACTAGCATGCAGTTTTGAGAAAAAGATAATAATAGTTGTACTTCTATGATAAACTAAACCACTGAATTTATATGTGGGAGAATTTGAGACTTTCTCTTCTCTTCATTTACTAATTTTTAATTTTTATTTGTGAGATTGTCGATAAAGATGGTCTAACGGGATTACCATGTTTTGTTATACTAGTATATTTTAATGTGTACATGTGTCTCTTAACTCTCATACTATATTATTATGATAACATAGGTCTTTATATTTTAATGTGTACATGTGTCTCTTAACTCTCATACTATATTATTATGATAACATAGGTCTTTTATAATTATAAGCCGTCCTGTATCTGTATGAGATCAGATCTATTGGGTTGTAAAAAAGAAACCAAGAGGAAGAAATTCGATAGGAGCGATGAACTTGCTTGTGTTCCTTCACTTCTAACGGACCAAGAGGAAAACGCTGAAGGCAAGACGACAAATGAATTATTGACTGGATTCTATTGGACACAGAAAAGCATGTCATAGGATAAAGTAAAAACCTTTTAACAAATGAAAGAAAAAAAAATACCGAAAAGAGAAAATTTAAAGGGTAATTTCATCTTTTGATACATGGTCACTAACAGAAAGTGATAGTGCGCCTCAATATTCATTCGATACCACAAAATTTCTCATCGAATTAGAAAAAACATTGTACTATTAACAAAATATAATATATAAGACTCATGTATTGATTATATCCTATGTACATTATTTATCAAATGATTGCATAGATGTCTTCACCAGTTTTTTTTACTGACGACATAATATTGTATATTCAAAAATATAACATGGATGCTACTTAATTATGACAGTTTAACATATTTATGATAACAATATGATTATAAATTTCAATATATGACAATAGATATATATTTATTTGCACAATTAAAAAGAATACAACAGAAAGAGGTTGGTTTCTTTGTGTTCCGGATTCAAACCATCCTTAACACGAAGAGCTATTCTGTAATTCTGAATATCTAAACAATGACTTCAGACTTGAGGAAAATTATTGACTTAAGGTCAGATATTTCCACATTTCCACTGTTCAATTTTCTTAACAAAATATAAGCCAAATAATTTAAATTTTAAATGGAACATATTTTAAACTTAAACATTGAATAAATATTATTTTCAAAATTATTATATAATATTAATATTATTGTAACATGAAAATTTATTATAGAAATTTATATCTTGACAAAAGATTTGAAGCATTTTAATAGTATATATATTGTCAAACATAAAAAAAAGAATATTTTTATTTAATTTTATGAAAACTTAAATAGTTAAATTATATTTAAATTTATTAGTCAAAGTAAAGATAAGACTAAGTTTCTAATTACTCAACGTATATAAAATTTAATTACAATAAAATAATTTAACTGAGTGATTGAAGTCGATTTATTAGGTTAATAGATAATTTTTATGAGTAAAACTAAATCTAAATACAATCAAATTAAATTATTAAAAAATAAAAAATTATGTATTATATTTCAATACAATAAAAATTAATTAAAGAAAAAAACTAAATATAAATGCAATCAGATTAAAAGCTAGATTAAATAAAAAATAAGTTACAAATTATTTGTAGTTCTTTAAGAAATAGTAAACCTAAGATTTAAAATAATAAAATCTATAATTTTTTTATTTTTAAATAAAATTATTTTTAAAGTTACCATCTAGCTGTAAACAACAACAAAATCCACAAATAAAATTGTTCAATGTCAAGTTCGAGTAACATATTTTTTTAAAAACATAAAGATACTCTAATAGTACTAAATAAATTTAAATATAAAAAAGTTTTGACCACTCAAAACATGATAAATGTCATGATTCATGACAGTTTCTCAATTGTTAAGAGGTGTTTCTTGTTTGAGAACTGTCACTCATATTTTCGAGCTTATTTCTTTTGAGTAACATATATACTAGAACACTATCTTTTCATATAATTTCCAACACCATAGAGCAAAAATAGACTCACGAATAGATATATTGCTTTCATGTCCAACCTAATAGAACTCGGAAAAAATGATTTTGAATACATTTAAAAGAAATATATAGGTTCATTTATTCGATACATTCTGTGTGTTCTCTTTTTCTTTTGTTTAGAATTTTGTTTTTGGACCATCGTACCTCTGTCCAGTCCTTTAAACTGGACATGATTGCTTTGATATATGCTTCTTATAATTTTAAATTGTTTATTGTTATTTATCGGATCTCAAGGTTTCTATTTATACATACAATATTCTCCTAATGTGATCGATAAAATACAATTATATAAAAGGAAATATTTTAAATAGATAAACTCAAGCAAATTAGGATATGTATGATATCCCGTAATAAATTAATTAAACATTCATTCAAAAAAATGTACACTTCAAATTTTAAAGGAATATTTTACACTGATTACTGTTTGCGATCCCATCGGCAATCCCTGAAATATTTTGACTGAAGTCTATACTAAGATCATCAACAACGTAAATATACTCTAATATTATAAATAACACAATTAAATATAAACATTGAAGGTTTTGACCACTCAAACATGACAAATGCCATGATTCATAACAGTTTCTCAATTGTTAAGAGACGTTTCTTGTTTGAGCACTGTCACTTATAATTTTCTATCGAAATTCGGAGTGAGGTCGATATTTCCACATCAAGGAAAGCTAGAAGATCAAAAATTTTACAGCCCTTTCAAAGTTCAAACTCAACAGCTAAAGCATATATAAAAACATTGCTTGTAGACCTGCAAGAGAATATAACTGAGAAGATATTGTCGGTAGAAGTGAAGAACCTCTAGAACATCAATAAGAAAGCAACTCCGACATGCATCTGTTAAAGATGAGCGATGTCATTCCAAAACAGAACTTCAAAGGAGAAAAGGGTGGGACGGCGATCGAAATTCAACTTCAAACTAATTTAAAACGCTAGAACCTATCAACATAAGAAGAAAAAACAAGAAATAAACTAGATAACAGAAATGCCAGGTTCTAGTCTTCTAGAACCACTAGACATTGACCGAACTAAGTATCGATGGCGGAAAGTTTTGCTTTGAAGACAAAAAACAGACGAATTTTTTTCTAGGGCAAACACCAAAAAATATCATTATCACTTGTTAAATAGATTTACTATATTATTTTTACTGAATGAATTTTCAATTATATAAAATTAATATTATCTAATATTTTGTGAGAGAAATATTTAGTGCGAGATCTAAGGGTGGTTCTTCAGATACCGATTCAGATTTATTTGTTTTTGGATTTTCAGGATTAAGGATTTCAGCTCCATTTGGATATTTATAATTTCAGTTTCGGTTCGGTTCGGGTTCGGATAATCTATTTTTTTAAAGAAATTAAAAATCTTATATAATTTAAATTTTTCAAAAAATAAAATAATATATAACATATAAATTTGAATAGTGTATGCCAAAATACCTAACTTTAACATAAAATTTTGTTTGGCTTAGATATTTGGATAGGAAATCAATAAATATTTCAAATATTTTTGGTGTTTTAATATTATTTAGCTCTTTTAGTCTTTTATTTATGACCATTAATATATTTTCAAGTATTTTAAACAATTTCAAAATATCTTATACATTTTGGATATTGTTTTCGATATTAAACCTAAAAATAATTAATATATCAAAGTAAAATCTGATTCAGATATATTCAGATGCGTTAAATATTTTTGTTCGGATCCGATTTTCTAACTACCAAATTTTTTAACCCCATTCAAATATCTTACCAATTTTGGTTCAGACTTCGTATTAATTTTTCTGATCGGATTCAGGTTCTTTGTCAAGCCCTAGTGAGATCTACCAAAAAATAAGTTGAATTTTCATCTTTCCATTGTGTATAGAAGCACACTTTTGGTTTATTACATCTTAGCAATTGATACACACTATCTGCTAGCCAAATTCTATAATTGATATTTATTAACTGAAATATAATATTTTTGTTAGTCATCACCAGTTTCTCTAAAAATATGACATTGTCGTCCCACTTTATTTGTTTCCCCTCAAAATACATAGGGTAAAAAGGGAAAACGATGAGCCCAA
Organism: Brassica nigra; assembly: GCA_016432835.1. Taxonomy (NCBI): domain Eukaryota; kingdom Viridiplantae; phylum Streptophyta; class Magnoliopsida; order Brassicales; family Brassicaceae; genus Brassica; species Brassica nigra. The sequence goes on along the minus strand of CM028247.1, from coordinate 3,029,109 downwards.
AAAAAGAACACTATGACTGCAAACACACGAACCAGGTAATTTTTCTATATATATGAAGCATTGAACTTCAGTATCATAACTCCATAAACTTCCTCATCTTATTTTGAAACTTTGTCAAAAAAGGGAACACGATGAGCCAACACACGAACCTGATGCTTCCTTCATTTGAAACAGACCAAGATGAAGAAGTTGAACTTAAGACCGAGACGCAGGTGCTAAACGGTGGTGGTAGTGTCTGGAGGTTCAAAGGAAACAGGGCGGCCAAAGAAGCGGCAAGTGTCTCAATAAAAGCTGTCCTCTCCAGGTTATTCGACAACTGCAGCAAAGACGTTAAGAAGACCGTTTTGCCCCTGGGTCACGGTGATCCGTCCGTATACCCTTGCTTCAAGACTTCCATTGATGCTGAGGATGCCGTTGCTGAGTCCCTTCGATCTGGTGCCGCCAACTCCTACGCCCCCGGGGTTGGTATTTTACCGGCCAGGAGGTACTTAAGTAGTCACTAATTGTTATGTTATATGCTTCATTTAAAAACTTTAGTGGCTTAGAAATCTAGTTATCTCGTTATTGGTCGGTTGGTCGGGTAATAGAAGCAAAGAAAACATGCTAATAGAAACATTTAAAAAAACTATATAAATGCAGAAGAAAAACTATTAATTAGAAAATAATATAAAGTGGACAAATTGGAAAGATAAAATATCAATAAAGAACGACTTGAAATTATGCAAGCTTATATGCGATTCAAAAGCTTTATGACTTTTGAGATATTGCACTATTATTATGTATGCATGATATACATTTTCGAAACTGTACATAACATTTACAGCTATTTTTATACTCCTATTAATTTAGGGCGGTGGCAAATTATTTGAACCGGGAACTTCCACATAAGTTAAAAGCAGACGATATATTTATGACGGTCGGCTGTTGCCAAGGAATAGAGACCATGATTCATGTTCTGTCCTGTCCCAAGTCGAATATCTTGCTCCCCACTCTTATATATCCTCTCTACTATAGTCACGCTATATATAGCCAAGTCGAGATTCGCAAGTATGATCTCCTCCCTGACCAAGACTGGGAGATCGATCTCCAGGGCATTGAAGCCATTGCAGATGATAATACCATCGCTATGGTGATAGTTAACCCTCACAACCCATGTGGAAATGTGTACAAATATCATCATCTAAAGAAGGTGAAAATGTGTAACTTTAAATTAATTTTATTTTTTAACTGTTTCTGTTACATTTTGTTGATATGTATATAGGGCCGGCTTACTATGAGAGCCAACACAGGGACCTCCCCGGGTCCAACTCCTAGTCCAATAATTTAAAACTCTTATTTTTACCACTTATATTATATCAAACTTAGATTTAAATCACATCCTATTTCCAGTTATTCCTTATGTATTTAAAACAATGATTTTTTTATTTTGTTTTCACATTTGAAAAATTGATGTTCTGGACTTTAATTAATGCATTTTCTTTCAAATTAAAACATAAATAATATTTTAAAATATGAATGATAGAAATTTACTGGGAAACAATAAGGGTCCGACTGGTGACCATTCTGGTAACAAAAGGAATGAATAGGAAAGGAATGTAGAAGAATAAAATGGCAGGAATGAAAAGGAATAGTTGTTCCTCCTCAAATTTAACGAGGAATATTTTTGTTCTTTATTTCTCTACAAAAAAAGGAATGAGAGGGAATGATAAGAAAAATTTATTCCTTGTGAATGGTGAATTTTTTTAGGAATGTTGAGGAATGCATTATTCCCCGTCATTCCCTGGTCACCATTCATACCCTAAAACTAACCAAAAATAATTGATAAACTTATATATTTAATTTTGTTATTATGTGTGTAAATCATAAAGTATCAATACTTTTATTCTGGAGAGAGTATTAGATTACATACCTCTGATCAAAACATTAAATCATAGTATTTTTTAAATCAGATTTTGATTTTGATTATATTTTAAAACAATTACTTATAGGAGCTTAGAAAATTTGTATAGGAATCCTAATTATATTGAGCTGTATTAAGTATATAGGTGGCTGAGATGGCGAGGAAGCTAGGGATAATGGTTATTTCTGATGAAGTTTATAAGCATACTATATATGGAGAGAATCCATTTGTCCCGATGGGGATATTTGCATCGATTGTTCCTGTGGTTACACTCGGGTCCATTTCCAAGGGCTGGCTAGTCCCTGGCTGGCGAGTAGGTTGGATGGCCATGAATGACCCTAATAATGTTTTCAAAACCACGGGGGTAAGGTTTTCAATTCTTGGATCATTTTTTGATCCTTCGTTTATATATATATATATCTTCCTCTTGGACGTGATATAACAAACGTCGAAGATATGTGACGGTTTGAACATGTATCCCTATCTTTTTTTTTTTTTTTTTTCATTAAGGTCGTTGAATCCATCAAGGACCTGCTTATCATAACTCCAGATCCATCGACAATTCTACAGGTTTGTACCCCTGAATTTTTTATTGGAATACATAAAACACACATGCAAGGTAAAACATAAAGAAGTAATGTGTTGCTCTGTATAATTGATAGTTTGCACTTCCAAATATCTTGGAGAAGACAAAGATAGAATTCTTTGAGAAGAAGAACTTGACATTTAAGCAAAATGTAGACATGATGTTCGATGCCCTCAAGGAGATTCCTTGCCTCGTTTGCCCTAAGAAACCTGAGTCGTGTACTTACTTAGTGGTACCAATTTATTTTTATACTTACATATTTTTTTTTGTTTTCTCTAAACATTTTGAATAATCTTTATAAGTATATACTATAATATGCAAACTCGCTAATACTATTCCCCTAACAATTTAATCTTTTAAGGTTTGTAGCACACTTATAAATTTTACTATTACTTTTTGTAACCAAAATATCATTGTTGTTATGAAAGGTACATATACATCACATCCTATATAAAAGAAGCATCACTAGTGACAATCTTATTTGTATATATCGCAGACAAAACTGGACCTATCACTCTTGTCGGACATCACAGACGATGTTGATTTCTGCATGAAGCTGGCCCGAGAGGAGAATCTAGTCCTTTTACCTGGTAAGCATCATAATCTATATTTTCTGTAATTTAAATGTTTTATAAATAGAAAACCATGAGAGCGATGAACTGAACTGATCTCTGGAATATAAATGCAGGAGAGGCATTAGGCAAGAAGAATTGGGTGAGAATCTCGATTGGGGTCGAGAGGTCAATGCTAGAAGACGCTTTCGTGAGGCTCAAAGTCTTCTATGCTCGCCATGTCAAATCACAAACCACTTAAAGAACTCAGCTTCACTGTCGGAAACTACCTAAGACCCCTATCTATCTACTGTTTTTGTATTTTCTCTATTCAATAATTTCTCAATAATGTTTGAGACTTTGGGTTGTTGTGTGTGTGCACGTGTGTTTAAGCAGCTAATGCTTGTCCCGTTTGTCCGTTAGAACGTCGTTTTAGTCGAGTCGAATCAAAACATGATGTCACGAGTTTGCCATCATGGATTTGAGAATAAATAATATCTCACGTGTGTTCGAAAAAAAATATATCTGACGGTAAAACCTTTTTATTAATTTACCATTTAGAGTTGTAAAACAGTGATAAATAAACATCAAGTCAAAATACGACACGTAGCGAGCTCACGATACACCGTAAAGCAGGTGATTACCACTCTCGTCCGTATTGGGAGAGAGCGAAGCATCGTCGTCGTCTCTCTCTTTATAAACCCCTAAAAGTACATCGATTCCACCATTAGGGCGAACGCGAAAACCTAAAATTAGATAGCGATGTCGAGTACAGGAACTGCAGCTGCTGCGACGGGAACGACGTCGTCGACGACGGCGAAGAGAAAACCTGTGTTTGTGAAGGTCGAACAGCTGAAGCCTGGAACGACCGGTCACACGTTGACTGTCAAGGTCGTCGACGCCAATCCGGTGGTTCCGGCTACGAGGAAGGCTCGTCCGGGGAGTTCTATGGGTCGTCCGTCTCAGCCGAGTCGAATCGCTGAGTGTCTCATCGGAGACGAAACCGGGTGTATTCTCTTCACTGCTCGTAACGATCAAGGTTACTCACACTACTACTAGTCTATTGATTATGGGATATAGAAATGGTGTAGTGATATTGATTAAAGTCTGGTCCTTTGGTTCTCTATATGCATATCTGTCAATTGTCTGTTTGAGAAAGTATTGTGTAAGAGAAACTGGTAGTGTGTGTCTTATGTCCGATTATTAGGACATATATTGCAAAAAGCTGTCGTCTTGTCTGAAAATGGTAACGGAATTCCTGTGAAAATTTGCACAAGACTAGTGTTTTGTCTCAATTAAGTGATGTCTTTGTGCAATTCAGTGGCCTTGAGGTTTGTGTAATATCATTTCGCAGATTTGAATGGAGTTGTAGAATGTACTTCATCTTACCATTAGTAATGGTGAAACTTGTTTGGTCAGATGTTGAGCCAAATGTTGTACATGATTCCCAAAACTTTTATAGCTTCTGTACATGTTTTTGTGGAATCCTTGTGGCTTACTGATTCATTTTTGTGTGGATAGTTGATCTTATGAAGCCTGGGGAGACGGTGATACTGCGCAATTCGAGGATAGACATGTTCAAGGGTACAATGAGGCTGGGTGTTGATAAATGGGGACGCATCGAAGCCACTGAACCGGCATCTTTCACTGTCAAAGAGGATAACAATCTGTCTCTTGTTGAATACGAACTGATTAACGTTACTGATCAGTGATGTTTTTTAGCATCTAATTGTTTGGTTCTGATTCTTCTACCGTGACTGTCTTTTGATTTAGATGATGAAGCTTTTGTATGACTGGTTCAGAGATGCTTGTTTTGTAGAATGCTTTCTCTATTTACCCTAAAACATGATGTCAGAATCTTAAATCAAGTCCATGGCAATGGTATTGTTACCTTGAATGTGTTGATGTTATGTTAAAAAGAACATTAGAGAGCTTCTTCACTATCTAATAGACATACAGTTGCATTAAGTCAATTTTCATGCTCTCTATTCACTTTGAACAACAGCACTTAAAAAACACGAACACGACGATTAGTGAAGAGATAAGAAACGAAAATGGGCATAACTTATATATCATTGTCTTACAACACAGCAAAAAAGTTCCACGTTCCTATCACTGTCCTCACAATACCAACACAAGCCCTCTGTTTCAAGACACTTGTCTTATAAAAACAAAGGAAACAAGAACAAAACGAGATTTAAAAAGAAAAAACTAGATTCACTCCGCTTCATTGATGATTCTTCTTGTGCGCAGAGGTTGAGTGACGACTGTTCCTGGAGCACTATGAGCTTTCCTTCGGTCATCTTTCCTTTTCTTTGCATCGTTCATGACTCTGCTTTCCTTTATTGTTTTGTATATAGGTTTCGGTAAGTGCCTGTGTCTGTATTTTTCACATCAACCAAAACGTTAACGATTATTATTAGTCTTTTTTGACAATCTCCAGAGTTGGAAGCATGGGAAAGAACCAAGAAGCCAATTTTTATCTGTGATCACGTACCTGACAATACGCTTGATCTCAGGAAGATGCTTGTACCGATTCTTCACCGCCTCATTGTACTCATGCTTCTTCTGTTCCCTTGGAAGAATCTGTAACACCAATCGACATATGAGAATTTACCATTTTCAATTTGTTTGAAGAAGCTTAATGCTATATAACAAGAAAAGGCACAGATTCTTACAACTCCCAATTGCTCTGATGCTTTGGCCTTCCATAGCCTGAGATTAGTGTCATCACTGCCCGATATAACATAGGTAGCATCACTGCTATACTTGACACAGAATACTCTACAAGAGACAAAGTAAACAAACGCATTAATATATAAACGTTGCAAAGAATACAATTAAGTTAACAAAGTGGTTCACCAGGGTACCTCTGCATCCTCTTTGTATGGTAGATTTCCCTGCTGTGCCCTCCGTTGTATGGGAAGATTCTCACGGATCGATCATAAGAACCCGTAACAAATTCACGACCAGTTGGTGAAAAATCAATATCCATCCTGTAAAAAAAAATGATTTAAATTAGAATGCATATGGTATATATCTCATGTTGAATATTTGACTGGAGGCTTGGGGTTTATTAATTCTTACACTGCAGAAACATGATCTTTATGCACGCACTTGGCTTCATCATCCTTTCTACCATCAAAACTATAGCAATTTCCATCTTCATTTGCCTATTCAGTTTTGACCAATTAACACATAGGCCAAATGTTAATTCCTCCAGTTTGATAAACCCATCAGAGAAATTTTCATTCTATGAGTATCACTTACAGCTGTGAAGTTCATAGGCTCCATAGGGTTCCATGCGATTGAGTTTGTTTTGGTCTGCCAAAGAACAAGCAATTTTTAGGTTTGAAGAGTAAAAAAATGGTTTTACATATGAAGAGAACGAGTGAGCGAGTTTCAACTAATTACCATCATGCGAATTTGCCTTGCTGCAGAAGACATGCGGATATCATAAATGATTATTCTCCGATCGCTGGAAGAAGAAGAAACCATATTCAGTGTAAGAGGAAGCTATGGAACGTCTACCTCAGATAGTTACATAACATTCACAAGTTTTAAAGTATATACCTAGAAGATACTGCCAATATATCAGGCTCTCCAGGATTAAACCGGACAGATATTACAGAGTCATTGCCAGGCTGGAAACTTTTGACTGGCTGAGACCTGATTACAAGAAGATAAAGCTATAATAAGCGCTGGTTTAAGATTTAAGAAAGAAAAAAAAAACATCAGAGATTTCTTTTAGCAAAGAGTCTGATTACCTATTATGATTCCATATATCAATTTGAGCTCCGGCTGTAGCAAAAAGCTCTCCTTCAAACTGATGATCAACAGCCCTAGAAAGGAAAGAAAACTCAATAGCTCAAGTTTTGTAGACAGAAAGAATAATGAGAAATGGAATGAAGATGGTAAGAAGCTTACAATAACGCATTCTTGCAGACATAGACCGCAGATGGCTGAAAAGAAAAAAGCTTGTTATAAAGATAAGATAAGAAAAAAAAAAGAGAATAAAACGCTAAAAGAAAATAACAATGAACCACCTCAATAGATTTTTCAGATGAGAGGTCAGAGTCTTCAAGCGAAGGACGAGGAACGTTCCACAAACGAACACTGCACAAATCCATTCATCTTAGTTTCAGTCAAGGACTGAAAAGACTTAAAAACAATAAATTCATATATATCTTACGCGCTATCAGTTCCACACGAAACCAAAACATTGCCATCGGTTGATACTGTAAGACCACGCACAGCACCTTGATGACCAGGAAACTGGCAAACCGTACGCCTGCTCGTTCCAAGGCACAGAACATATAAACTATTACAAAATGAACTTCAGATTAGCTCAGAAGAGTAGAGAAGATTACAACCTCGTAGCGATATCCCAAAGACGAATATCTGCAGAGGACAAAACATATAAAGAGTACAGCATTACACTGATAGTGATAACAAACAGAAACTGAACTGTGAGCTAAATCCTAATTGCGTTTAAGCTAGTACAGATTCTCCTTTTTCATCACATCACTATCAAAGTATATGCATCGACTGGAGAAAACAAGAGGTGGAAAACTTACCTCCATCGAAAGAAGCGGAGAAGATTCCCTTCAAGTAATTAGGGTTCTTAGCCATACACGAGATACCATCTCTATGCCCATCCATTGCTCCAACAAACGGCCTTGCAAATATCTACAAAGCAAAACCCACAAGCAAAGTCAATAACTTTTGAATCAATACTAATCAGAACCAAAACAAAAGAAGCAAAAATCGAAGCTTTGATGATTGCAATTACCTTCTCAAGTTTGGCAGCTGTAAGTGCCCTCTGATACTCAACCGCCTTCTCCATGGGTCGAAGACTCGGGTCGAAGTTGTGAAAGACCCTCTGAAATCAATCCCAAGCTTGATTAGGTTATGGAGGCGAGAGTGTTAAACTGAACCATAGTTTTGTGATTATTTACCTGAAGGTCTTGACTTCTCTCTCGAGTGAATTCATCAACCGATCTCGATATTGTCTTGATCCTCATTGTTTATGACTACGGAAGCTCGCGGCGGAGAGTAACGGTGAAAGAGAGATAAGAGAGTGAGCGAAAGAGATTTGGTTGCAGACGGAAAAACCCTAGAGATTGAGAGGTTTTTGAGAAGAGGGACGAAGCTTGTATTGTTGTGCTTAGATGGGCTGATAAATAAATTCTTTAGGCCCAATTAAGGTTTGCTAATTGGGCCGTCTACAGTTTTCTTGGATATTATTTGTATATAAACTCATTATGTGATTTTCTTTGTTTTTAAAGTCAATAAATGATATATATCCATGTGTTTTGATTTTCAGGCAAGAAGTCAAAATTTTGATGGTTATACAAAAATAATTATAAAAGTAAGCATGAGCTTTGACAAAATCTTTGCGTCGTCCGACTTTTACTAGTTTGGTAGGAGTAGTGGCAGAAGCATATCTCTTACATTAGGACTAGTCAATTTCTCATGTTTTGAATATCAAGGACACACATTAAAAAAGGGGGAAAGTTGAATTAATATCAATACAACACTCTCTTAATAGAGATATGCTACTGTGTCTATAAGCCAACATTAGTGGCACAAGCATATCTCTTATACAGTAGGACTAGTCAAGTTCTCATGTTTTGAATATCAAGGACACACATTAAAAAAAGGGAAAAGTTGAATTAATATCAATATAAGAGTATTTCCAAAAAGACACTCTATTTTTTAAGTTTGTAAAACTTCATATGTAAAGTTTTAAGGTAGTTTTCTCCAAAAGCAAAACTTCAAACTTAACTTCAAAAGTATTTATATTTTATACTATGATCTTTATATTTATCATAATTAATTTTTATTCATAAAAATGTATAAACAAATATATAAAAATATCAAAGCAATATTAATTAATAAAATGTCCACTAAATAGAGATATGCTACTGTGTCTATACGCCAATATTTTCAATTAAACAAACGATTAACCACATGAGATCCCCAAGTATTTACATCCGTTGATGTGTTTTTTATTCAATGTTTCTTCCCCAAGCTAAAGTGGTAAGAGAGTTGTTTAGGTGAAACTGTGAATTGGTCCTCTTGCGCTGTACTTCAATTAGTCAAGTCGTGGCTTCCGCGTTAAGTTTCAAAACTCAAGCTTTGACTTTTCGGAACAAAAAGTGAAACTTTGTTTTAGTGCAAGATGATCATCGGCATCGAAATGATTTATTTGTATGTGATTTGTTTTAATATATAGATTCATTTGTCTTTAAAAAAAATTAAAATCACTGAAAATAAGCATATGGATAAGATATAATAATTATATTGAGCAATTTGCATGTTAGATGTTAGCATTGATTAGTTTTATATTATAATCGCCGCGACGCCGCGTAAAATATATCTTTTCAGCACTCTATATTCAAAACTCTCAAAAAATATTTTAAAATCCAAAACCATAATGATACATGTATGTGTATACATCGAGTGTTGTAGAGCGACCCGTTCAAGTCACAATACGTGGTCAACACGCAAATCGTGAGATGGCGCCGGTAAAATCCTACCTTAGTGATGATGAACTCATTGAGTCATGACTACTTCCTCTTAACCGCATATATATACTCATCCCTCTCCTCTTTATCTGATATCCAACATAAACATAACTCCTAATTTTCTTTCTTAACCAAACAAACAAAAATCTTTTATTCCCCGGGAGGTACTCAAGTTTATTACCTGACCACTTCGAAGCTCCTTATTGTTTTCTTTTTGTCGGTACAAACGTAAAGCAGAGAAAGCACAATAATATGAGGAGAGTTAGTTGGTCTACTATTTTGATCGTGGTGATGATGGTGTCCTTGTTGGTGTTAGAACAAGTGGTAGTTCCTGCCGCGGCGGGGAGGGTTCTAATGGAGAAGTCGGGAGACGGAAGAGAGATGATGAGTGTGGAGAAGATGAAGTCGACGGTGGATTCCTGGTTTCAGCGTTTGGCTTCGGGTCCTAGTCCAAGAGGTCGTGGCCATTAAATTAGTTTTTTTTTCTAGCTGGAGATTGATTAGTGTCGATATAACCATATATACAAAAAAAAAAAATATCAAAACCCCATCAAAAACTGTATCCCATTCATTTATTTCTTTGTTTCCTGTTTTTTCTCTAGGGAAGATTCACATATTTAGCGGTAGAAACTTTTTTTTTGGTTCAAATTTAGCGGTAGAAACTAAACCATCATAATACATGTACATCCTTACTTTTGTTTGTTGTTAATCTCAATAAAGTGTGTACTATGTGCCTTTACGAGATAATTATTTTTGTGGTAGTTGGGAACGAAGATATGCCTCAAAAAATTATTGTAAACGAGTGAACCTTGCACGCCAGCCTGCAGGGGTCACCTTCCTAACATTTTATATTACATAGTTTTTGCCACATCCTGAGGACAACAAGACGCGTCTGCATGTTAACAAATTGGCGTTGGAGAGAGAACAAAGCATGAAACTAAAGTTACCGGGCAGTAAACACAGTTTGTATTTCAGGAGAAAGTAGAACAAGTCGATTTAGAGAATTGAAAATTTGGAAAAAAAATTATCCAACTTCAGAATGATTTAGTACACAATATGCGATTCAACAAAGGGAAATTGTTAACTAAACCATTTAATGGGAACATAAAGCCAATAAACTAAGCAAATAAAAAGGATTTGTTGTGCACATAACTGACAAAAACCATATAGCTCTTCCAAATGCTCGTCACTTGAAACTTGGGATTCACTCCTCTCTATAGTCTGGATTTTCTTTCAATATGATGAAACCTTCCAGAATGGGAGACAATGGAATGTACCTGTGACCCGAAAAGAAAAACATTAGATTCCAAAATGTGTAACAGAGTTTCGTCTAGTAGAGTGGGAAAATGGTTCTAGAGGGAACGACATACTTGTCAGTTGCGAGCTCTGCTCTCTCCCCAGCAGCAAGGAGAACAGGTGTTGAGTGCGTTTGGAACCCAGTGATCGTCTTGGGTCGACCTGCCTGTCCAACCACATCAACCGCTTGTCCTACTCGCACTGGCACGGAGATGGGCTTCAAGTTCTCATCCACCGTCAGCATCATCCTTGGCTACACATTCAAACAGTTTGTATTAATACATAAAAATCGGTTAATCAATTTAACAAAGGAATCCTCGTACAGAACATTGCACTCACCTGCATTGCCAGAACGAGGAAGTAGAGCACGTAATGATATTTCCCCAGTATGATGGATTTCATGTCAAGGCATGCATGCAACAAAGTCACAATACCAGCAAGCGCGGTTCTGGGCACACAAAAAAAAAAACAGGACACCGATGTGTTAGGATTTAGGATTCACAAAAAAATATAACACCCATCTTTGAAAGCAAAGTATTCAAAACTTACGGGGATAGCAGGAGCCTTTCAGAGTGGAAGGGGCTAAGAGTTAAGAGACCCTTTCCCATATGCACCAGCCCTTGAGCAATACGCACCTGCAATTACAACTTAACAAAATGAGAAGAACTGTGTTTATTGCGCGAGAACAAAAAACACAAATTTAACACATTACACAGAAGAGAAGGCTGGCATCCTTGTAATAATAGCTGGAGAGGTTTCTAAGCATGCCGGCAATCCTTGCGTTGTTAGTTCCAGCGCCGATCAAACCAAGGGAAATAATTGCCGACTGTAAAAATCAGATGAAACATCAGTCCAACGTTGCAAATTAAGTCAATGAAATAACTACCACACCTGACTCTTGAGTGGTGAAATAAAAACTCACCATGGCAACTTCTGAATCTGTGTCATGGCTAAGACGGCTCAAGGTGTCCATAACAGTCACCTGGAATCATGGAAAAGATTCGAGAGTATTCTTAAGAAGTAAAGTAAAATCAAATTTTTCTAAATAGTATATTCACCTTTGGGTTTGATATACATAGGAGGCCAAGGGCCAACGGCACTGCACGCCTAACGTTCTGTTCTCCATACTGTAGCACGCGCTCCAGAGAACGGATCGCCATATCAAGACCCAATTCTTCAGACATAGCGACCATCGCTAATCCAAGCACAGCTGGACCCTGGTGGATATCACCTTTCTCGAGATGCTCTCCACATTGAGCCAGAAGGTCTTGGACCTGAACAATTGCAGACTCAGCAACTAAACTAGAAAGCAATGAACTATGTAATTTAAACACCAGTACACTTGATCAGATACCTTGAGGACATTCCCAGTTCCAGCATACGCACAAGAAAGAAGTGTCATATCACAATACTTTCTGATTTTCTCATTGAACGTCTTTGAAACCTCTGCGGTAGCCTCCACACTTTCCTGCTCGATATTGGAACAAGTGCTAAGTTAACACTGACAAGCGAGAAAAATAACAATAACTAAGTACGACTCGTTGCCTACCTGTTTGCCAAGGTACAAGAGTCCAAGTCCAAGAGGCAAGAAACGAGTGAGGGCTTCACCCAGTTCTGCCTCACTCCGATCCATCAAAGCAAATATGATAGACTGCGCAACCTCTTCGTTACACGAACCAACATAAATCATCCCCAAACTAAGTGCAGCAAATGCAATCACATCGAGAGGTGCTTTTGCATCATTTAGTATTGGAGACAAACTGCTTTTTATCTGTCCAAATAGTGAGAGCATGTTAGTGTCTCGTCAACAGAACATTCAACATAGCACTGTAGGTAAGGAGATAACATATCTTCACCTGATCATTTTGGGAGCCCGCATAGGCAATCCCGAGACCCATAATAGCACCAATTCGGACAGATGAATCCTCTTTGTCAATATATTCTCCAAGAAGGGCCAATGCCTGAGAAAGAAATGTTAGTGAGAAGAGAGTACTGCGAAAAATTAGCGAGCACAGAGGCTCCATTAAGAACAAAAAAGTAATCAACTCACAGGATCACAATCATTCTTAATGCCGCAATTAACAATTCCAACACCCAGCAGAGCTCCAGCAATGATGGGATTATCATTGGTGTGGAAATATTTGTCGAGATGAGTAAGTCCAGCGTCCACATCCCACAACAGAATCATACCCTAGCATTGGGAAATAAAAACGTCCCTTTACAATTTTCACTTTAAAGATATGAACACAGCTAGTCAATCTATCATGTAAGAGGAGACATACCAGACTAGCAGCTGCACTGGTCTTGCCATGTTCTTTGTTTTTGAAGAGCCAATTTCCAGCAGATCCACTGGTCGAGTCTGATGGCACTGTCATTAATTTGTCCTGCAATAAGTGGATATATCAAAAGGGCAGCCGAGCTTATAAATTTATTTCCATCACGCACAAAATAAGAATCTGAGATCATACCTGGCCGAAACCAGCATTCACAAATGCATTCACAAAAGTTGCAGCCAGATTTTGTCTAGCAGAATCCGCACTTGGGCCAGAGCTAGCCCTGCCATCAAGCAAGTGAGCCTGCAAAAATACATTAAAAAAAAGATGAGAGACACTGACAAAAACAGATCCTGCGACCAAATAAACCAATAACAGGCGTAATTATGATAAAACCGATATACCTTGTAGATGTCTTCAGGCGTCTTGGCCTCCATGACCTCAATATCCCTTGCAAGCGTCAGATATCCTTCACTTAACTTAGTGTTATTAACAATATCCTGTAGCATTTCTCTGTCAACTTCATTTTCTACCATCTCAGGGTCAAGCTCAAAGGTGATGCCCTGCATGGGGGAATAATAAGAGAAAAAGATAAACAAGAAAGTAAGTCGTCAGATACTGAATCCCTACAGTGATGTAAATCTTTATTCATTAAGCACTTACATGACGTGATATCATGTAGCAGAACTGTTTCTTTCTTAGCAGATCAGTGCATGAGGTAAATACTTGCTTCACATACTGCAATAAGGAAAAAATATATCATGTAAGAAAATACATTACTTGGAGGGTTTTCCAGCTGCCCCCATAATATTATGTATGAAGATTAGAACCCAAACCTGCATGTTATCAAGAAACAGTGCAATCTGCAGAGCGTTTGGATATTCTTCAAACTTAATGTAGATCATGTAAGCGATATCTAAAACCAGCATGTCATCCGGTCCGGGAAGGTACCTGAACAAATAGAAACATACAATATTAAAGGGGTAGTCCTGTGTGAGATCTCGTGTACGAGATAAACAAGCAAAGCTAATGAGAGGTTCTCTCATAAGAAAATCATAGTGAGTAATCTAAAACAACAAATGAGTGTGCAACACTAGTCACATGAATAAGATGATAATATTAAATTACTTGGCTGCACTGGTGAGATAGTTGCACGTCCGCTTGAAATTAGTGCGGTCTACATGCTCAAGTAAGAGATCAAGATCCTCAACATCCATTAAGAGGTCAACAGCTTCGGTTTCTGCATTATGCTGCAATAAACAAAACGGAATCATTCAGAGAGAGGAAAACACAAGAGATGCAACTCTCAAGCCTACAAGTGAAAGTTTTATTAATTTAGGTACATAAAGGAACAAAGAAAGGTAAGTGTGACAGGGATCTCACCTTCATGTGAAAAGCAACAATTTGCTGCACAAGATCCATTAAGTCCTCAATAGAAGACTCCTCACCCTGATTAAACAAAAAGAGAACAAGCATATAACCATATTTTAGAAGCAAATCTACATAAAGTAGAAAGACAAATTGTCATAACATTCACTAACGGACCGGCAGAGAAAACCCAAGCATAAAGTATTCATGGCCAATTTGTTTTCTAACCTGACGAACTGTATACTCTTCCGCAATCTCTCCGGCCAAATTCCTGACATACTCGTGACCCCATGATCCGATGTCACCCTCTGTTCCAGTCAACCTATATCCTAAGCTTTCCTGAAAAGAGTATTGCATAACAAAGGCAAGCAACAAAAAATACGTCAAATTCTACCAAGAACCACAAGATACAAATCTGTTAAGGCATATCATGAGAGGAAAGACACAGAAAAGAAAAATAATAATCCAGTGATATGATTACGAAACAAATAGCAATATGTAAGAAAATATGTTTTAATCTATTCCTACTATAATAGCAAGAACGAACATACCCTTTCACCCTCAGCGGACATGGTCAGTGCCAGGACAGACAGAATATCAGCTAACAATTTCTGCAAATACATGAAAAGGGAACTTTAATCCATAAACAGTAGAATGAGCAAGGATGTGGTACATAACTTCTTGAAATGTCAGAAGATGTACCTTGAGATCGGACTCAACCATATTTTTATGAAACTCTTTAAGAGTTCCATAATGAGGACGGAGAAACTTGAGGGGTTTAGGAACTGACGTCATGGAGCTAGTTGAGGCACGGATCTCCTGCCTACAGATAGAAGAAAAGATTATCTGAGTATTTGCAGCTAATCAACTCGAGAACTGGTTAAGAGATACACACGAATTACCTCATGCTTTCGAGAGCAGCCTTCTGCAGTTCAGGATTAGGGTCTTGAACCCTCTCAACATAGAGCTCCAGGTTCTGCTTTAGTTGCAAGTCCTCTTCAGACTACAATGAAGAAAAAAAAGAGTCATCTAGCAATCACTTTGGCGAGGCTTTCAAAATCAATTAACAGCTTATCAGCTAAACCCTAAATCTCCGACAAGAAGCTACACTACTTCCAAATCCACAGCTTAAATCTGATCCTAAACTAACTCTGCAGCCAATACCAGATTCTAAAAAAAAAATTCAAAGAGAATGTGATATCGAGCTTACCAGATCTTCCTCCTTCTTATCATCCTTCTTCTTGGGATCCTTGGAAGGAACCTTAGTCGTAGCTTCATCCCGCTTCGCACCATCGCCAACGCTGTTCGGATCTGGACCTGGAGCCATCTCAATCAGTGGAGCACACGATCAAATCTGTTAGAATCCTCGGAATTCGAAAATCTCGGACCAATCGAGTGAGCGAGAACCCTAAGTCTCTAAAGTGCAAGTTAGAGAGAGGAATGATGCTTTTCTTCCGGAACTGAACTGTAATAAACGAAAACATATACAAGTAAATATACTCGCATACGGAGAAGATTACCCATCCATCAAGATTTCTATTATGGGCTCAGCCCATAAATCTATCGGGCTACTTAATGGGCCGAAAAAGATATATGATATTTTTGGTTATGCGTTTTTATAGAACTAATTTATTTTATTCCATTAGAGAAAATGTTTATAGAACTAATTTATTTCTTTAGAGAAAAATTACAGATGAAATCCATAAATGATAAAATCCATCTATTTATGAGTATTCAAGTCTAACAATCATAATTACATAGGTTTGATCCAAAAAAAAAGCTTTGAACTATTATATAAAGATCCATGATAATGATTTTACTTTTTTTATGTTTTTTCTTCTCCTAATCTGTATAACTAATGATAAATTGCATTTTAAATTTGTTATTTTTTATAGAAAACTAATAAATAGTTATCAAATCACTGACTAAATTAATTTTATGTTTATTTTTCTAATAATGGAAAAACAAAAACAAATAAGGGAAAATAATAAAAAGAGAAAAGGAAAAGAAAACGGAAAGGGCGAAAGGCAAAAGAGGCAAGAGGGCAAAACACCGTCAACGAAGAGAGATAGAGATCATGTCTTCTCGAAGCTTCCACGAGATTCTCTACTTGTAAGAAACTTCAATTTGTGAAAGAGAAAGAGAGGGAGAGAAGACGTCGACAGAGAGATATAAACCCAGAAGATACGTTTTTGATTAAATCACACAATCAGATTCAGGAAAAAAAAAAGTGAAGAAGCGAAAGAGAGAAGAAGGAGGAGAAGGTGAGATGGGTGTAGATTACTACAAGCTTCTACAGGTCGATAGAAGCGCCACCGACGATGACCTCAAGAAAGCTTACCGAAAACTCGCCATGAAATGGCATCCCGACAAGAACCCCACCAACAAAAAAGACGCCGAAGCTAAATTCAAACAGATCTCCGAAGCCTACGATGTATGTTCTGTTTTTTTTTCTTATTCCCTCAGCTCAAAAGTTGATTCCTTTATCGAATTCATCTCTAAAGTTGTCGCCTTTCGATCAAATTAGTCGCTCAGAATTGCTGATTTTCACGATTTGATCTTGTGGGGTTTGGTAGATTTCGTGTTACCGAGTGAAAGATTGTTGCTTTATGTTTGAGCTAACTCTAGGATTCTCAGGAGGATGTGTAGGGTCGTTACTTTGGTTATGTGGCTAACATTGGTGTTTGTTTAGGTTCTTAGCGATCCTCAGAAGAGAGCGGTGTATGATCAGTACGGTGAGGAAGGTTTAAAAGGCAACGTGCCACCTCCTAATGCTCCTGGTGGAGCTTCCTACTTCTCCACAGGATTCAACCCGAGAAGTGCTGATGATATATTCGCTGAGTTTTTCGGGTTCTCGACTCCGTTTGGTGGAGGAGGAGGAGGTGGTGCTGGTGGATCAATGCATCACCACCACCACCATCATCATCATCACCATCAAGCTGCACCTAGGAAAGTGGCTCCAATCGAGAACAAGCTGCCTTGTAGCCTCGAAGATCTCTACAAAGGAACCACCAAGAAGATGAAGATCTCAAGGGAGATTCTAGATGTCAGCGGGTAAGCAAGCAATCAAACTCCTATACCATTGATCAATACTCCTTTTACAATACTTTAATCTCTGTGTACTCTCTAACTTGTAGCAAAGCAACGCAAACGGAAGAGATTCTAACGATTGGAGTGAAACCAGGATGGAAGAAAGGCACAAAGATCACATTCCCTGAGAAAGGCAACGAGCATCCCGGAGTGATTCCAGCGGATCTCGTCTTCATCATCGACGAGAAACCACATCCGGTGTTCACACGCGACGGCAACGACCTGATTGTCACGCAGAAGATCTCACTAGCTGAGGCCTTAACAGGCTACACCGTGAACCTAACGACCCTCGATGGTCGAACACTCACAATCCCTGTCACGAACGTGATCCATCCGGAGTACGAAGAGGTGGTGCCTAAAGAGGGAATGCCACTTCAGAAAGATCAGACAAAGAAAGGGAACTTGAGGATCAAGTTCAGCATCAAGTTCCCAGCGAGGTTAACCGCAGAACAGAAGTCTGGTTTCAAGAAGCTTCTTGGGTGATAAGTAAAAAACACCATTTCTAGTAATTCAAGATTGGGTTCTAATGCCCCCCTGTTGTTTAAATTATTTAGTTCTTACAAGATTTGGTTACATGTTCTCTAGAAACAAAAATTGAAAGTTAAAAAGTCTTTTGTGTGAGTTTACAATCTTTATTCTTTTCCTCTGTTTAGAGATACGAAACTATTCTTTTGTAAGGGGAGATCCAATGCCGTGACGGCGCGTGGGGAACACGAGGAAGAAGCCACCGCAAACAACGCCGATGATAAAAGGCAAACCGGTAAGGAGCTCCTTGGTGTCTTCGGAAGGAACGGGGAACAAGCAACGGATCACGTTCTGATCGAACATGGAGATTGCAAAGAAGACAAGCATTGACATGATTGCATGCATGAAATCAATAAACCTTAGTTTATACTTCTCCTTCTCCTCCTCCGTTAGTGTAATCGTTCCATCCATCACCATTAAACCACTCGGCGTTGCTAATCCATACCTAACCTGTATTAAAGAAACAGAGTCATCATGTTTTCAAAACGTAATTTGTGAAAGAGTTTTTGAATGAGAGGGAGAGAGATGTGTTACCTTGCCGCGTGGGTCTCTGAATGAGTCTGTGAAGGAAAGGAGAAAGCAAGAGACGGCGCAGACGAAGACAAGGAAGCAGGTGAGCCAGCGACTGGCGATGGTTGGACACTGACCCTGATGGGTTAGGACAGGGCACATTATTTGGAAACCCATTACAGAACCGGTGGGGAGGAGATTTGAGAGATGAGCTGTTCCTTTGAATGCTTTCCTCGCCACTTTCTGTACTTTCGACTTTGGTTTTCTTGGTGCTTCAGGTAACGACGATATCAGCAAGTGCTGCGTTTCCGCCATTACCTTCTTTTTTTAACAAACTAATTTACCCTGCAAAGTTTGAATGTTCAGAGAATGTCTCTCTTTGGACAAGGTTTTATGGGTTCTTTTGTTTTGTGTCTTGTTCCGTTGAGCTGTTGTGTTCAGGTCTCGAGGTTGATATTCTGTTCTTCCATTTTTATGTTTCTGTTGCAGGTCAGGGTTACCAACAGAAACGTAAAAACGAAATAGAATTGGAGTAATGAAACAAGGAAGAGGAGTTTTCGTAACAGAACGCTGTTACCGTTTCCTAGTATATGCAATTAAATACTAACAAATGTTACTTTTGTTACATTGATGATATATATCGAATATGTGATTTTGTTGAAAATTTCATATACACAGTCCAAATGTTCTAATCTGTAACCAATTTATACTAAAATTAAAACTCCATGAAATTCATTTTAAAATATCATGTAACGAAATTGTTTACAGATTTTCATAATAAAAAACAAAATCACAACCTTATAAACTGTTCTGAACCTTCTTTATTGATGGCATGCAGCTGATTGACAAAATGAATATGACATTTGTTCTGTTTAAAATAAACAAATATATGGTGACTTTAATGATTATTCGTTTCAAAATATATAACACAATTTTATTTTTGCAGCTCAGGAATAACCAATTACGTAAATGTTGGAGTTATTAAAAAGAATAAACAGAACTCTGTGACTGTGAACCAAAAAAAAAAAAACAGAACTCCGTGACTGTTTTGAGCTTTGTGCAGTTTACTGAGACCTGGACGAAACGTACGTTATGTGTAATACAGTTTAGACGAATGCCCGTAAATGTAATATGTAAGTTAACTAAGATGACTCTTGTAACGCTATCTAACTAAGATAAAGATATGACGAAATGGGTGTGCACTGCTGACACTACACTTGACAAATGCGGTTTATAACCGGTTATCGATCCCATACTTTATCTCGGGTTCAAAGAAGAGATTAGCAAAGTCATTCACATTGGTCTTCTATTTACGAGTCCTTGAAGCATGAACTTGATTGCAACTTTTTTCCGGAAGTCTCTGGTATTGTTTCTAGCAGTAGTCCAAATGCTTCAAAACGGTCTAAGAGCAATGGAAAACTCTCGCGGTACTACACGGAAGACTTGAACATCGATTGAGAAGATGGACCGGGCCGGATAAGGTTGGACCATAAATTGTTATTGGTGTGTGTTTAAGTTAGGTGAATTGTAAGAAATCAGAAACAGAAAAGTGCAGCTTTCTGATTAGGTAATAGCTCTTATATAATTTTATGAGGTTTGGATATTATAAATTTAAATTAACGCAATGATTACAACACTTGATGGTTGGTCCACCTCCAACCTATAGCCAACCTTCATTAAGTCATACTCGGCCACATTAATTTGCAAACAATTTTGCATTCTGAGGATCGTTTTTTGAAAAGAATATCTTAAACTTCATCATGTCTTTCTCTTACACCAAAACTTATACACAGTTTATAAAGTCATAGTGGTGGATGTGAATTCATGAATGTGATCATGAAGTTATATTTATATTTTACCAGATAGACAAGCATAGACTAGACGATAATAAAAGGTATAGCATGACTTCATATCTTCAGTATTAACGGGGGAGATTGTTCAAAAAAAATATTAACGGGGGAGAGGGGGATAAATTAGACGACAAAAAGAAAAGAAAATAAAAGTTGAGGTTCCTTGGTATGCATGAGAAGTCTACGTGAAGAAATAGAATAATGACTGACTTTTGAACTTTCTTTTTCTTCTTATACATTTTTTTTTTTGAAAAAAGGCATTTTTTCTTCTTATACATAAAAAATTAGTTCTCTACTTTTATTTATTTTCGATATGTTACATATAACAAGTTCATGTGACGGAGTGATATTTTCCTTTTCATAAGGCAGATTTTTCAATGGATATATATATATTGTAATTTTGAAATCTATAGTGAAATTATCATAATATGGCATGTACTTTAACTTGGAAAAAGAATATCACATCTAGCTTTTTTAGAATAGATTTCCAAACAGTTACTAAGTAGTTATAAAAATGGAAAAATGAAACATTATAAATTTTTCATTTCCGCGCGACCTAGAATTATATTAGACAAGTAGAATCTCATCAAAAACCAATACTAATATTCTACTGTTCTCTATCGTAATATACTATTTCTGTATTTCAGCAAGAGATGTATATTATACATGGAGACGTTGAGAAAAAGATGTATATACAGATGTGTAAATGATAAGTATAAGCTTATGTAATAATATCTTTACTTACACTCTAGGTTGACATTGGACCTTAACTTCTTTTTTCTTATTTTTGTTTCTACCATATAACGTCTAAGCTCTCACAGACCAACACTACATTGCCCCAAACCCACTCAATCTCATATTCATTTTAGACCATATACGTTTATAAGTAAATTACCCGATTAATAAATTGATTAGTTGCATATTTTATAGTTTACGTAGCACACAAATTACGACCAGATAAACGTATTTTGGGTCATACCTTACGAACGTTTTAATTATAAAAAAAAACTTCAGAATGTTTTTTTAGCAAGGGGTTATTAGTTAAAAATGTTTTTGTCAATAAGGAATTAGCTTACACATATTCTTTCATATACGTTTTTTTTTTTGTGTTCAAAAAAAAAATATTTTTTCGTTTCATATATGTTTTGTTCGATCAGTCTCTGTCTATTTCTCTCTCACACACCATACGTGCCATGTAGAAGCCAAACCAAACTTAAAACCCAAGCAATCTTTCATTCCTTTTCTTACGATAATCATTTATTAATTAATATATTCTTCAGAATATCATTGTGTTTACGCAAAAAGAATGTAAATGTTCATTCAATTAAATATGTTTATTCAAGTATGTATATGTGTTCTGTATATGCATGTGTACTTGTAAAAAAGTTCCAATATTTTTATCAATCTTTTAATGTAAAATATTGATTTTGAAAGTTTCATAGTCAAGTGTCTTTACACTTTATCTTTCAAGGTGTAGGTGTACCTCGCCCTCTCATCTTTACTTAACATGTATGTTTCCTTGTTTCGACATACTTATTAAACAAACCCAAGTCTTAAAATAATACTTTCTTACTGAAGGTATACACTAGATTTGTGTCCATTATAAATTTATGAGATTTAATAATTTTTCTTTTGGGATTATCTCATCTTTCTCTCTCATGGATAGTACAAAGTTAAAATCAAGTGCAAAAAAGAGCAATTAACTCAACTTAAAGGGTGGTGAACAAGAATTCAATTCCTTCCTCTTTCTCTAGATAACCTCAAAGAGTTCTCTACTTAGGAAACATATGCTTTAGACATCTTTAATCCTTTTTCCCTTCTCTCCTCCTTTTTTCATGCCTTTGTTTATTCTAATGAAGTTGTGAGAAGTGGGGACGAAGAGAAGAGAAGTAATGCACAAGAGGAAACTAAGAGAGACAAAACAATATGACTTGGTGCAATGACAGTAGCGATGTTCAGACCGTTGAAACAATCATTCCCTCCCCAACAGTGGCTGAGTCTCCTGAAGCCTCATTTCAAGTCTCTTGTCACAAAACATGTCCTTCCTGTGGCCATAAATTCAAGTTCCATGAACAGGTTCTTGTTTCTATCTAGCTATATTCAGCTTCTATACATATTTGGAAACTATTCGATGATATTAATATTGATTGTTGATATGAATTAAATTCGATGAGTATAGGCGGGGATCCATGACTTGCCGGGACTTCCTGCCGGAGTGAAGTTCGATCCGACTGATCAAGAGGTATTGGGGCATCTTGAAGGAAAGGTAAGAGATGACGCAAGAAAGCTTCATCCTCTCATCGATGAGTTTATCCGTACCATTGACGGTGAAAATGGTATCTGTTACACCCATCCTGAGAAATTGCCAGGTGATTGTTTTTATTTATTCATTAGTCTCAACAAGTATCCGTTTTTATTAATAGCGAATACAGTTTTTGTCTTCATATGATCTAAACTATCTAGCATGAAAAAGGAAAACCTCATCATTCATGGATCTAAATTTTATAGTACGATGCACAATCATCTTAAACGACCATGTCGTTAGATTTAGCGAATTTTATACTGTCCTGATCGATTAGCTTTATTTTCAAGTCACGCAATATACAGTTAATTATATTATGACGATCGAATTTTGTCATTAACTTTCAATAGGTAGTAGAGTAATTAGAGTTTGTTAAAACTACAAAAAGAAGAAGAATGGTATCAATGTATCATCTTTTCTAACAGATAAAATGTTAAATAAAAGTAGCGCACGTAGCCAATCCAACTGATTATTAGACCGTTATGCCTTTTTGTTTCGTCAACGGAGTGTAATACCTAATTAAACTATGTATACAATATTGAAAAATGCTATTTGTTAGTAGATATACACATTGATAAATGTTCACATATATAGGTGTGAGCAAGGACGGGACGGTCCGTCATTTCTTCCACCGACCATCAAAGGCCTACACTACGGGAACAAGAAAGCGACGTAAAGTTCACACTGACTCCGAAGTCGGTGGCGAGACACGGTGGCACAAAACCGGCAAAACACGGCCAGTTCTCACCGGAGGAAGAGTGAAAGGCTACAAAAAGATCCTAGTACTCTACACAAACTACGGTAAACAAAAAAAACCCGAGAAGACTAATTGGGTAATGCATCAATATCATCTTGGCACCAACGAGGAAGAGAAAGAAGGTGAACTCGTCGTCTCCAAAATTTTCTACCAGACTCAACCACGCCAATGCGGTGGATCCCTTGCTGCTGCTGCCACGGCAAAGGAGCGGCCTTACCTCCACGGCCATCATCTCGGTGGTGGTGGTGGTCACCATATTTATCATAATAACGGTAACATTAAAGGCAATGGCGGTGGAGGATCCACCGGAGCCAGTGAGTATTACAACAATATTCCGGCGATTATCTCGTTTAATCAAAGCGGGATACAGAACCATTTGGTTCATGGTGCTCAACCTTTTATCCCTTAAAGAAGAGACATATAATATTATATCGACGGTCGTAAAATAAGAGACGCTGTATAATCTCAGCATTATATATTACATTAATACATTAAAAATAAACTAAATTACAGTGCAATCTTATATACATAACTTTTTGTTATAATTGTTTTGCCTCTTTTTGGTTATACTTTTATGTACAATTTTATTTCTTCGAACTGATTATAAAAGAAATGTACAGAGATCTCTCTTTCCCTCTTGGTACATGAAATCCATTTTGACATTTGTCGGCAATAGCTTAATAAGTGCAAAAACTAATACATGGCAAAAATGAAAATCAATTGCCAGGTTGTGTATGTCAGTGTGTTGACAAAAAAAAAAATATATACATCACTATGTTCTTAATGTATTACATTATATGATCACTGCTACCACAACATCTGCAAGGTCAC
Source organism: Brassica nigra (assembly GCA_016432835.1). Lineage (NCBI taxonomy): Eukaryota > Viridiplantae > Streptophyta > Magnoliopsida > Brassicales > Brassicaceae > Brassica > Brassica nigra. Next base: position 3,004,740 of record CM028247.1, on the reverse strand, counting down.
TTTGGTACAGAAAAATCATATCTAGTGAAAATCATAAAAATATTCACCAAATGACATATTTTCTTTATTGGCTAATATACATCCAGAGTCGGTTGTAAACGGTTTCTCTCAACAATGCCATAGATGATCTCTGGATGTTATTTCTGACTCCCTCTCAAGGTCGTTGTCTCGGGTCATTAATAGCCACTCTCATTAATGGAGGAGACACATGGTTCCCAAACAAATGCATTATTTTTTATTTGTTTCATTCGGTAGTTGTTTTCTCTTGTGATTTTGCTTATTCGTGTTCTTTTTCTAGGTTCATTGAGGATTTCTTAGACATATTCAATCATCTCTGTGGACACATTCAAAGGAGTTGAATGGAACTCGCATGATGATCATGGATACGAGGTTTTAGTGTTATTGTTTGTTTACTTGTCAATTGTTCTTATTTGTTGTCCACTCACCACTTTAAACCTCTTACAGATGCCCAAGTTTCTGATGCTTGATCTCTTTGAAGATCTTGTTGAAGAATTATCAGCAGAGTTGGATGTTGAAGAAACAGTAACAGCTGAGCAGATTGAGCAGATAGAAGACAACAAAGAGAGAAAGAGGAAGATTATGCAAAGAACTTTGTGGCATTCAACAAGATGGCTTATCGTCAAGGTCGCTTGGGTAGGGACGTGGTTAAGAAAGGAACTCATCTCAAAATCACTGCAAACCGGTTGAAGAACACTATCAATAAGCGGTAATAACTCGGTCTCTTTTATATTGCTAAAAAAACTGCTACATTGCATTTGTATGTTGCAACTCGTGCTGGCTTTTACAATTGTTTTTGCATGTTTGAAGTGAACAGAGAGCTACATATCTCTGTTATATTGCCACAAAACTTTTATATTTGTTGTATGCAAGAGCATGATTATTGCGGGGTTCTTAGGATAGAATTCTTAGCGTAATATCAAAACCGCCTCTTAGCTTTAACTAAAAAAACTAAGAACCGTCTCTTAGATATAAAAGTTTTGTGGCAATATAAAAGTCTGTTCTTAGTTTTTCTTAGTTAAAATATAAAAAACAGTTTTTATATTACGCTAATAACTCCACTCTAAAAACCCCACAATAATCATGATCTAATGCATTTTTGCATTTTTTCTACATCTAGAGTCAAATCAAAACCAGAACAGCTAGAGTTAGGATCCTCCATCTCCAAACTTCCTAAGAATAGACCCTCGAATACATAAAGCCTAGAGCCCAACTAGTTTTTGGGCCTGGCCCAATCGCCATATCTAATTGGAACATATTTAAAAATCCCTTGGATTTAGTATATATTAAAATTCTCTCAAATGCTCAGTTCAATAAACCCCCCCATAGAAACTTGCTGAACTGAATCCGGTGTACAGAGATCGACGGGTGTCTGAAAAAAAGGAGAAAACTAGTCCTTTTTTTTTTTGCATTCCTCTTAAATTTTGTAAGACTTGCATAAAAGTAAATACTAGTCATATTCCTCTAAGAAGTCCTTGAGAAAAAATTGATAAATTCCACTTGTATTTATCTCTTATGTTATTTTTACAACTATTCAATTAAAAGTCATTTGAGGCCCAATTACCAATTTTTTGGGCCTTTCCAATTTAACATTTTTGCATCTAGTTTATTCGTCGCTAGTTTTGTTATTTCTTCTTTTAATTTTGTAAATAAAATATTTACACATGATCTGGATACAGAGATTGTTTTAATAGACGACAGTCGACGCTTTGTTAGGGACCATTATAGACAAATGATACCCTCATACCCAGGAGCACTTAATGAAAGATGCCTAATGGTAGATGATGAATATCTATGATATTAATTATTTACAACAATAAACTAAAAATGACAATAGTATTTGTAGGTATAATGAATTCACGTATATTAGTTCAAAAAAAAATCTGAAAACACTAATTATAATAACCTCCTATAAACCTAGAATTACAAACACTATATCCAAACCACACAACTTACATGTATAATATTTAGTAAATCTACAGATACTATACATATACGTATATTTCACGAATCAACAAATCGGCGAATATATGTAAAACCCCTTTGTGTAGTACGTTTTCAATGGAAAGCGAGGAGGTTCTCGGTCTCGAAACTCAAGCCACCACATTCCATCTGAAGATCAGAGACCATACCACCATCGAACGATGACCCCATACATGTCTTGTCATGATCTAAACTCGCGATGTCTGATGACAACAGTATCTTCTCATAGTCCTGATCATGATGATCAGCAGCGATGTTGACACTATTGTTTTTGTCGGCGTAAAGCAAATTTAGTAAGGACTCGTGATCAGGACCATGACTCGACGATGACGACATCGACCCAATCATCATCTGCTCCCAACCACATGCTATGGATTGATGTTGACAATGGTGATGATAGGGATGGTCTATGATCCTTGAAGGCTGCTTCATTAGTTGCTCCCACTGATCATGATGATGTGGAGGGTCGATGGTGGTGGAAGGAGGGGATGATAGTAAGGGTTGCAATTGATTGTTGTAGTTAGGAGCGTAATTAAGATCCGGAGCGTCATTGACTTCAAAACTTTGCATCTGATGATCATTGTTATAGTTACTGTCTTGTAGTGGCAAGTCTCTGCCTTTGTTGAACACTCTGCACAAGACCCAGTCTTCCTGTGTCCACATACCGCAGAAAACGAGAGGACATTGTTTAGAGATATGTTTTTTTCATTGTTTAGAAACAAATGCATGGGATTTTTACGTTACGCACGGTCTCGTGCATGCAAATAACCAAACACGCATTAAAGCGTTTTTTGTTTCTTTCTTTCTTCCTTTTTTTGTTTTATCTGCACAAGTTCGTCATTCTTTCTTTTTAGAAAAAAAAACAAAGTTCGTCATTCTTTCTACTTGCTACCATCTCATCCTGCGTATAATGCCATGCACAACCCATGCATACATACAAGACTCCAAAATACATTAAACAACGAGAAATACCTACATATATAAAATCTCATATCGAAAATGTGAAGAGACCAAACAAAGATCTAAAATAGATTTGGGTTAATTTTTTTTTTAAAGATATTAAATAATTTATTTTCGAAATAATTTTAAGTTTGAAAGAGATTAAGTGGTTGTACTGAATCTGAAATTTGAAATGGTTCGATTTTTAATGAGTTTTTAGATGATTGTATGTTATTAATCTAATAATTTAGTGTTATTTTTGTTAAACAATTCTAGATACTCGTCTAAAACTATGAGATTTTTATTTTTATTTTTGTAACTAAATAACTCCTTTCAAACACTCTAAAATATTTAAAGTACTTTAAAATCTCTATTTTAAATTTTGTTCAATAACAATGGATTTCAGAGTTTTTTATGAAATGACAAGTTCAATAACACTAAAATTTAAAATATTTTTTAAAAATTTATTTTTGAATAACAGTGGATTTGTCATTTTAATACAAATCACCTCAAACTCTTAGTTGAATATACTCCTTAAATCATTTTGATAGATAGTATTAATTAGCATCCAACAAAATTTAAATGGATATAATTACCAGAAATCTTTTCAATATGAATAAACCAAAAAGCTATCATCTTAGATGGAAGTGTCTAAATTTTACATAGAAAATGAGAAGAAATTAACACATATAATTTAATAAGCTAATTTATTTACTTCTGACCACGTGCATCTATGTATATATCATATGACCGGAACTCATAGATTAGTCTAGACTAATGTTCTTGAGATACATAAATATTGTATTGGATTTGTGGATAATAATCATTTTTGACAATTTATAATTTTTAAGAAATTAAAAAGATTAAATGATATTTTTCTAGCGGGTTAAAATAGCATGATTTTCTGCTCAAATAGATGATAAAAAACACTACTATCTCCTTGCTTTTTCCAAATTAGTTTTGGCATGAAAACCAATACGCTGGTACAATTAATTTGGTATGTATATCTATGCATGAGACATCCACGAATAGACACATGTTGATGGCGTGAGTTTAGTTATGTTACAAGTTATGCTTAATAAGACGTAATTATTGTGAACTATGATCATTACTAATAATGGTTAGTAGCATGTAAGAGAGAAGGAATTATTGTTTGGAAATAATCAAGTACCTTAGGTGGCATATTTGGACATTCAAAACGGAACTCGTGCATGATCCAAGTAGTTTTGATCCCATTTGGTGCTCTGTTCCTGTAGAAGACCAGTGTTTTCCTCATCCCTACCAATTGGCTTGTTCGTGGATCCATCACTGTCCGATCCTTCCCTGTTGCTTTCCAATATCCACTTACCGTCGCTCTGTTCGTACGATATCCAGTTGCATATTTTCGATCGCGAAAACTGAAGAAGTACCATTCTTTTGCATTCAGCTTTGCCACATCTTGAATTGCACAACATACAAGATTTTATACATCATTAGTAAATTCTTATGAAGGGGCTGTTGATATATATCACAGTATAAAAATCTACAACTTGGTTAGAAAATAAAATTGTAGTCTGTGTATTATATACTATATATGTCGACACAAAAGATAGTCAGGTTATCACTATATGTTAAAGTTTATTGGTGTGGCTTTTATTTTACTAACAAGATGCTTAGATGAATCTATCTATATATTATTCTACAACAAGGTAAAGTAATGATATGTTGTCAACACATCCAAAATAACCGATAATTATTAAAAACATAGTGAAAATATTCAAACTTTGGTCTCTTGATAGTGAATATTTTTAATGATTGAATCATGGTGAATTATTTGTTTGAATTGGAGTTATAGTCTCTCGGTTTATAAAACATGATGTGTCAAAGGTTTGTGTGATGATATAATTAAGACTCGTGATGAAGACAAGACGGAGGATGTGAGACATTGAATTCAGTTTTGGAAAATATAATTATGATTTTGACTTCAGCGGAGGAAATTATTGATCTCTCAAACATTCCTCCATCAGTTTCGCATTAATTTAATCCTCATAGAAGATAATCAAGAAGATGCCTATTGCCGGACTACATCAAAAGATTCCTTTATTTTGCCTTAATTTAGAAGAAGAGTAATCAACAACCATATCCCAAACAGTATATGTATTGGTTATTTAATTATAATCTATATAGCATATATTCTACTAATTATATCAAGATCGTGTTGGTCATGAAAGTAATAAAGTTTTCTTGAGTCTCTAAAGGTTGCTTGTGATATGGGGCAAAAAAAGGTCTACGTGTTTACACACAAAGCCTAAATTTTGTTTATTCATATATTGCATTTTAATTAATGTTCTTTAATGCAACAAATTAACTAACTTTGAATTTTACAATCTACAAGTTATCTTCTTTTAACAAAGTCCCTAAAAGTCAAAACTACGAAGACTAACAGAATTTTACAAGTTAAGAAAAAAGATGACAACAGAATACTCGGTCCCCTTTTCAAAATGCTTTAAAAAAAAATTCTGAAGGTATCAAAAGAGAACCCGCAAACAAATGAAAATCACCATAAGCATACAAACGCACACACACACACACACCATTTATATAATTTTTTATTCAAAAAAAAAAACTGATTCGAGATCTTTATAACGACAGCTGTGGTTTTAATTTACTTCGCTGAGCCTCCAGATTTCTTTTAATTTTCTAATTAATCTAAGAAAGAAATTAAAGAAAAAACTACCATGTGTGTCAACTAATTATGACACGCCGGATTATGTTTAAAAAATATATATATATATATATATATTTTTTTTTGAAAAAGGACGTTCAAATTAAAACATAAAAACATACATAGTATACAACTATAAAGTTTTAGAAAGCATGATGAGACAATTCTCATATCAAGCTAAGCTAAGCATTATTATTATTATTATTTTTTAAGCTAGCTAAGCATTAATTTAGAAAAGAGAAACTTATTGTACATATAAACTTAGAAAACAAGATACTAATATGTTTAAAATATTATTAATGTTATTTATGACCATTATTAATTGATCAAACTACAATCCGGAATTTATGAGGACATATCATCCGTTTGTGTGTGTTTATTAAACATGTACAAAAGGATCTGACTAATACACTAAAGTAAACATCATGAATTGTATAAGACAAATCACAAACGATGCCAAGAATAAAATCTGATTTTAAGAATCTGTTTCTCCTTTATATTCAGTTAATTCATTTCAAGAATCTTTTTTCTGTAATGAAAAGCTTCAAGAATCTTTTTTTTCTGTAATGAAAAGCTTCAAGAAACTTTACGAAGTCAGGAGTAAAAAGAGCACATGCATGTATACATGCATATGATATACAAAAAAACTCATAACACATATAATTAGCAATCACAAGTACAGAAGTATAGCTAAAAATCAGGAATATAAAATCAGCATATTACCAGGAAGCTGCCATGGCTCACAAATATGCAAGTCAATCTCCACAAGATCAGTAGCACTTTTCAAGGCTTCATCGACCTCATCGTCCTCAACATCACCGTGGTCAGATTTGGCCCTAATCTTGTTGCAAAGATAATGACAAACTAACTCTTCATCGCTTGGATGAAACCGAAACCCCGGTGGTAATTTGGACCCAATATCTTTCAAACCCATTATGTGAATAAATAAGTAGCTTTTTTTTTGATCGAAAAATAAGTAGCTAAATATGTGTTGCCCGGAAAAGAAAAACGTAGCTTAATATGTATATTTAATTGGAATAAAAAACTAACTGGGAGAACAATACTAATAGTAACCAGATGTTCAAAAAAAAGCTTAATAGAGGAGGAGGAAAGGGGAGAGGGAAAGGGAGGTGGGGGTGCCTAGATACATATATAGGGTTTAATAATGTATATATTTATAGATAGGGGGAGTTAGCATATATGATATATGGAAATATAATAATATATAACATGCATGTAGCTAAGGATGAAAGATGACAACTTAGAGTTTCTTACAATATTGTAAGATTAATTGGGTCCATGCTCGTTTAATATATGCAGTTAGTTAAGGTGGGAAGTTTCATGAAAAACCAAAGTTACAAGATATCTTAGTTGTGAGGTGTCTCATGGGACACTATTAGCCAATATTCTCTTTTGGTTTCTTTGTTAACCATTTAGAGAAACAAGCCAAACTTTTCCCTTATTTCTTGTTCTAATAACCGTTTTCTTTTAGTATATATTTACTTTATATAATTATTTCGGTAAAATCTTTATGTGTGTATATATCAATTGTTAGATTAGTCTGTGCGTTGACAACTCCCTTGCTTGTTTTGCCTACGCATGAGTCCCCTGTTGGATAAGCTTCAAAGAGGAAGCTTAGGAAACAAGTTATTCATAAAAGGAAAGATGAATAACAAAATCTATTAGATATAGGATAAAGATAAGTTAAGATAAGCTTCCTAGATCATGTTGTAATAGGACAAGTCAAGGGTTTCTATTACCTATATATATAGAGATCTAAGTGTAAGATGATCTCACAAGAAAAAAAGCATAAGAAAGTTAAGAAAGATAAATAAAACAAAGCAACAGTTTTATTAAGTTTGTGTTTGTGTTCATACGTTCTTATCAAGCTCAGATTCTGCGACTTTATTTGGTATCAGAGCCTGGTTGATAAAGAAAACGAGTCACAAATCATGAGCGATTCAGATACAAAACCGTCTATGAAGCTAAGCGTGGTACCACCCTCTGTCAAGACACCAATGCTCACAACAACCAACTATGCTGTGTGGTCTTTACGTATGAAGGTTCTATTGAGATTCCATGAAGTATGGGAAACCATTGATCCAGGATCAAAGGACCAAAAGAAGAATGACCTAGCTACGGTTCTCTTGTTTCAAGGGATTCCAGAGAACTTAATTCTGCAAGTTGGTGATCAAGACACTCCTAAAGGTATGTGGGAGGCGTTGAAAGCAATGAACGTTGGAGCTGATCGAGTGATAGAAGCCCGTCTGCACACACTGATGATTGAGTTCGATCATCTAAGAATGAAAGATAACGACTCAATAGATACATTCTCAGGAAAATTATCAGAGTTTGTAGGCATAGCTGCATCACTAGGCCATACGATAGAAGAAGCAAAACTAGTAAAGAAGTTTCTGTCATGTCTACCAAGCAAGTTTCTTCAACTCTCCGCAACACTAGAACAGGTTCTCGACCTAAATAACACAAGATATGAAGATGTGGTAGGTCGTCTCAAAGCATTTGAGGAGCGGTTGCGTGGAGAAGAAAAGCGAGGAGAAAAGCTTGAAGAACACGGCAAGCTTCTCTACTCTGATCATGGAACCAGAGGAAGAGGACGTGGTGTCAGCAGGGGTCGTGGAAGAGAAAACAGAGGGACGTGGTAGAAGAAGTAATGGAGATAAAAAGCAAGGAGAACAGAGATTACTCTCAAATCGAATGCTTCAATTGCCACAAAAAGGGTCACTTTGCCTCCGTATGTCCAGAAAAGAAAGAGGACCAAGAACTCAATAAAACAGACTGTAACGGCAGACAGTGCTCTGTATGCATGAGGTTGTGTTCTTAAACGAAGGAAAAGTGATACCGAAGGAACTTAAAACGAAGAAGGAATGTGGTATCTAGACAACGGTGCTAGCAATCACATGACAGGAGAGAGATCCTACTTTGCACAACTCAATGAGAACATCAAAGGAAAGGTCAAGTTCGGAGATGGATCATATGTTGACATTAATGGGAAAGGCTCGATTCTCTTTGAAGCAAAGACAGGAGAACAGAAGTTACTAAAGGATATCTATTACATACCTGAGCTAAAAAGCAACATACTAAGCTTAGGACAAGCCACAGAACAAGGGTGTGATGTGAGGATGAGGACAACTATCTCACCGTAAGGGATCCTAGTGGTCGACTATTGGTTAAAGTCTTAAGGTCACCTAATAGACTCTACAAGATCCTGTTGCAAGTTGGGAAACCAACATGCTTACTCACGCGGTTAAAAGAAGAACCATGGAGATGGCATGCAAGACTTGGTCATATAAGTTTCAAGACGATCAAGACAATGGCAACAAAAGAGATGGTTTACGGCTTACCTGAAATCACAGAAGAGAAGAAGATATGTGACTCATGTTTGGTCGGAAAGCAAACCCGACAGTCCTTTCCTACATCCACAACATATAGATCATCAATTCCGTTGGAACTCCTTCATGCTGATCTATGTGGTCCAATAAGTCCAGCAACGATGTCTCAAAACCGATATGTATTTGTCATCATAGACGACTGCACAAGGTACATGTGGTCCATCTTACTCAAAGACAAAAGTGAAGCGTTTGAGAGATTTAAGAGTTTTAAGGCTCTTGTGGAGAAGGAAGTTAACAAGAAGATAGTAACCCTCCGAACAGATAGAGGAGGAGAGTTTACTTCAAACGAGTTTCAAGATTTCTGCAACATCAACGGTATTAGGCGACACTTAACAGCTCCGTATACTCCGCAACAGAACGGAGTTGTCGAAAGAAGAAACCGAACTCTAATGGAGATGACAAGAAGCATGTTAAAAGCCATGAAAGTACCTAACTACATGTGGGGAGAAGCTGTGCGTCACGCAACATATCTCATCAATCGTGTCCCCACTCGTGCATTGAAAGATCAAACTCCTTATGAAAGATTAAGAGGAAGAAAACCAAGTGTTGGACACATACGAATATTTGGTTGCATTGCACATACTAAGGTTGATTCAGTTCACACAAAGAAACTGGATGACAGATCAGTGACCTTGGTTCATTTAGGCATTGAACCTGGTTCAAAAGCCTATCGTCTTTATAACCCAAGTACTAAAAGGGTGGTTGTAAGTCGAGATATCATATTTAATGAAGAAGCATGCTGGAACTGGAAGGGAGAGCAAGAGCAAGAAGAAACAGAGTCTGGTAACTTTAGCATGACGTGGGGTTTAAGTCTTGATGATGGTAATGGGTCTTATACTATTGATACACAGCAAGATGAAGACATTACCGAAGAAGAGGAACAATATCAAGATGTATCAGCAGAAACAGGGGAAACAGAACCGAGCATCGAGACGGGTCCAAGAAGATCATCTCGACAAGTAAATACACCTAAGTATTTGGAAGATTATGTAATGCTTGCCGAGATTGAAGGTGCCATGCTGCTACTATCTATTGATGATGAACCCTCAACATATCAAGAAGCTAAGAGATATGTTCGATGGATAAAAGCATGCAAAGAGGAGATAGAATCAATCAACAAAAATAAGACATGGACGCTAGTCAATAAGCCGCATGGAGTCAAGATCATTGGACTTAAATGGATCTTCAAAGTAAAGAAGAATGCTGATGGTACTATCAACAAGTTTAAAGCAAGACTCGTTGCAAAAGGTTACGTCCAAGAACTTGGGATAGACTTCGAAGAAGTATTCGCACCAGTAGCTCGGATAGAGACTATAAGACTTCTTATTAGTCTAGCTTCAGCTCATGGATGGGAAATTCACCACCTAGATGTGAAAACAGCATTCTTATATGGTGAGTTATGTGAAGAAGTCTATGTGTCTCAACAGAAGGGTTTGAAAAGAAGGGAGAAGAGCACAAAGTTTTCAAACTATCCAAAGCTCTATATGGATTGAGACAAGCCCCTCGCGCTTGGAACACAAAGCTGGATCAAATCCTAAAAGGCCTCGGATTCTCAAGATGTGCAAAAGAGTGCTCTGTTTACCGTAAGCAAGAAGGTAAACTCCTACTCATTGTTGCAACCTATGTTGATGATCTGTTAAACAGGAACTCTACTTCTGCTGTAAAAGAGTTCAAAGAAGCAATGTCCAAACAGTTTGAGATGTCTGATCTCGGGTTACTTACATACTATCTCGGTATTGAAGTTAAGCAAGGACCGAATGGTATATCTATAAGCCAAGAGGCTTATGCAAGACGTGTGTTAGAAGAAGCAAGCATGGACAATTGTAATCTAACTCATGTTCCTATGGAGTTTGGTTTGCAAATATCAAAATCGAAGATGAAGCTGAGATTGACGCCACTCAGATCGAAGGAGAATAGGATGCTTAAGGTATCTAATGCATACAAGACCAGATATGGCATTCTCAGTTGGGATTCTAAGCAGGTATATGCACTCACCTCGACAATCACACGGGAACGCATTGAAGCAGGTTCTAAGATATCTTAAAGGAACTCTAAGATACGGATTAGAATATAAGCGTGAAAGATTGCAGAAACTTATTGGATACAGTGACAGTAGTCACAACACAGACCCAGATGATGGAAAGAGCACAACATGTTACATATTTTGCATTGGACAATCACCTATCAGCTGGTGCTCTCAGAAACAGGACGTAGTAGCTTTATCGTCGTGTGAAGCGGAATACATGGCTGCAACAGAAGCTACTAAACAAGCAATATGGCTGCAAGAACTTATGAGTGAGATAACTGGAAGTAAAGAAGAGAAGACGTTGATAAGGGTTGATAACAAATCGGCCATTGCCTTGGCTAAGAACCCAGTCTTTCACCGAAGAAGTAAGCACATTCATAAGCGGTTTCATTTCATTAGGGAGTGCGTGGAACGAGGATTGATAGATGTGGAGCATGTGCCCGGGACGAAGCAAAAAGCAGATATACTAACTAAAGCTTTAGCAAAGATCAAGTTCAAAGAGATGAGAGACTTGATTCAAGTTCAAGAAAATGGCTTGAAGCTTAGAAGGGAGAATGTTGGATAAGCTTCAAAGAGGAAGCTTAGGAAACAAGTTATTCATAAAAGGAAAGATGAATAACAAAATCTATTAGATATAGGATAAAGATAAGTTAAGATAAGCTTCCTAGATCATGTTGTAATAGGACAAGTCAAGGGTTTCTATTACCTATATATATAGAGATCTAAGTGTAAGATGATCTCACAAGAAAAAAAGCATAAGAAAGTTAAGAAAGATAAATAAAACAAAGCAACAGTTTTATTAAGTTTGTGTTTGTGTTCATACGTTCTTATCAAGCTCAGATTCTGACTTTACCTCCAAAAAAAAAAAGAAGTCTGTGCTTCATTTGATTGCACCATGTCTCTAAATTACTATAAAAAAAAATTAATCAGAGTTTCATTTAAAGATTCTTCTACTAATATACACCTAAGTAAAAGTACATATATAGCATAAGAGGCTTTATATATCTTCGATAAGATTGCAATATGTAATAGACTAGTCTTGATTTTTAATCTGTGATACCATTGTTCAAGATTGATATGAATTTCAGCTTAGAGAATTTAATTCAAAAAGAGTAACTATGAAAGTCATAAGAAAATTAGTATACTTTTTTGTGGTAATTAAGGTGAGATATTATTTTTTGCTGCCAACAGCTAGTATTAACCAAGCCTTGTACTCATTTTGTTTTGTTTTGTTTTAGTTTTTAAAATTTGTTTCATGTTTTACTTTTCAGTGCACATATTAAATTAAAATTTCAACTTTTAGCTTTATTTATATTTCGTTAATTAACAAAAATCAGACAAAATAATATATTAAATAGAGATAAAAACATATTTTTTAAACTCATGTGTAAAACTCTTAAACGACACCTATTGTAAACATATGTAATATATGTTTAGTGTAAAATAAAAATCAATTAGTCTTGACCTAATTTTTATCAAACATTTTTTCTTCCTGATTTGATATCAAATTCAAACGAAATTGGGTTGGCCAAGCATGACGTAGTTAAAGTTGGTTGTAAACTGCCATGCAAGAGTATACATATATAAATTAGTTATGGAATTTAATTTAGAGAGAATCTTACATTACTTAATAATGCTTGATTATTATTTTTATTTTTCTATAATTTTCTTTTGAACTCCGTGGATGGTTGATTCAATACTGAAATTGTTTTTACATTGATAGATTAGATCCTAAGTACATTGATTATTTTGATTAATTAGTTGACATTTTTTGCGCAATTAATCTAATACCTAAAAGGCTAATGTGGCATATATATGTGACGAGAGGCCGATTTATTTAAACGTTAGAGACAATATACTTCCAATATGTAAGTTATACGTACCAAATATCAATCAACAAAAATTACCAGGTCAACTATAAATAATATGCATGATTATTATACATACATCAATATAATAAAGTAGTTCGTGTAATACTCCTCCTGATAACCACTGTCCAAATAGCTGGCTCAGATTCTGATGTGCTATAATAGTTTTTCAGGATTCACTAATATATATTGTCTTACGGTCTGTTGGTGCTTTTTTTTTTGAGCAAAAGTCTGTTGGTGTTTTAGTCTGCTGCTTTTACTCTCTCTATTTCGCATCGGTTCATTCCTTAATAGGGCGAAGGACTTTCATTTCTCATACTGAAAGGTATAAGAATTTTTTTTTTTTTGGTAAAATGAAAGGTATAAGAATTTGTTATACTGATTAAGAAATTTGGCTACAAATTCAAGACATAATTTAACTAAATAAAATGAAACAATAATTTGTGGCCAACTGTTCCAAGTAGTCCGTACCCCCTAGTAGATCTTTTTTTATTCATATAGGAATACTCTGTGCCCCAATCGGTTGCTTACGTAGCTTCCGGGCCGGTGCTGATCCTGGAAGGAGTGTATTAGTCTACCAACTGGCCTGCGCACATTGCTAAACTTTTTTTAAAAAAGAACATTTCTAGGTACTGGAACTGCTACTGCAATGCATACTTACTTATGTCGGTAAGAGATATAGCTTCACCTTTCACAAATTTGAGTGTGGTGGAGAGGGATAACTTCGTCGTTGCACGTATAACCAGGAATTGATCTTGGATCTAGAGATATGCTTGATGTGAAATAGATTAAAAGGTTTATATACAGTGGCGGATCCACATACAACAAGGAGGGGGCAACACCCCCCAGTAAAATTATTAAATTATTTATTAATTACTTAGGTTTCTAATTAATGCCTCCACACCAATTTCAAGTTTGTCCCCATTCAGTTTTTAACTTTGTCCGTGCGTGCTTTTTACTTTTCAGGTCTTCCGTTTTTTTAACTATAAACTTCAATAAATATACAAACTAAATTGACTTATAGATGCTATTAATAATACATGTCTATATCATTGTAAATGATTTAATGCTTGGACACTTGTTTTCGTTATTTCCATTGTGTGCTTTAACTTTCGACTTTAATATTACCTTCACTGTATCAGTACTTTTGACAAATACAAAATCTTACTACATGCATCATGCATAATAACTAAATTATAAAAAAATTCATTACTCACATAAATATTACACTGTGCTGTTACTATTAAAAGTCTAAAATTACCACAACTTTGAAATATTTCAAAATACAGTATTATAGTACTGGTCAAGATTTTCTGCATCTTTTTTTTCTTAACCTCTAGAAAGCCAGAGCTTGTGATATGTTTAATTTCTTTGGATTCTGATAAGATTTATTTTTGAAAATTTGAGAGTCATCATAAAATGCAAATTTAAATTATGCTTATAAATTGAGAATTTTGAATTTTGAATTTTTTTTGTTTAGTATATTTTATAAAGCTAAAACAAGATATTTTAATTTAAATAATATATATTTTTGTATACTTTGCCTCCACTAAATATTTTTTCTAGATCCGCCACTGTTTATATATTTTTAAAGTGTCTTGTTTGTTATATTATAAATAGTATATATAATTAGGTCTACATTAGAAAATATGATTTTAAAGCATATTAATGGATATGTATATATATATTTTTAATATATAACTTCTGAAGATGGAAACAATTGGTGGCCTGATGCGAGTAAGGGGTCCATTAATGATGAACATGAAACCGAAGACACAATTAACTTCGAATCAAACTCGTTTGCTGATGTTTCGGAAAATCTTGGATTTATCTAGGACACTCCCGCAATAATTGAGATGGTGACAAAAATCAGTTTTGTCGTTAAGTTTTCTATGTTTCTCGCAATTATTGGGAAGCTGTATATACATAAATACACACACTGACACACCTAAAGACGACACCACCATTTCTCTCTGGTGGATCATATTTATTGTAACACCTCAGAGAATGAACCCATCTGAACTCTAAAAGTATAAGGCATCCTTTAAAAGACAGTTTAAACTTTTTAACGGGTAAAAATAAACCAGAAATAAATAAGAGGTATTCCTTCTTAAAGAAAGAAAGAATAGGTATTCCTTCTTTTTTTTTTTGAACACAAAAATAGGTATTCCTTCTTGACTTACAATACTGATGTTTAGGATCTATACACATATTAATAAAAGTTAAATACATACTTTGATTTATTAGTTTTTTAGTTCTATTTGCTTCCCAATAAAATTTTACCATTCATATTATAGATTTTAATTTATGTTTTGTTTTAAAATAAAATGCATTAATTAAAGTTAGAATATCAATCTTTTGTATACAATAAAAAACTAAAATATCAAGTCAGCAATCATTTGTATATGGAGGGAGTAAAAGATATTGAAAAAATAAAATAAAAAATGAATGGGACAGCTTTATTAACTTTATTTTCAGGTATTATTGGCCTTATAAATATCAACTGATATTAAAATAATATGTAATGAATAGAAATCATACTAATGTATGGATATGATAGAATAGAATGGCCTATCTGTGAGGTTTGTGTATATTCCTGATGGAGAAACCAATTAATGAGCTGGAAATTTAATAATTTGTTCATGGTGGATCCTATATCACTATCTCTAAAATAGCTGTATATATATAGAACTTGTGGCAAAGAAAATAGTTTTTGTGAGACTAAAAACATTCTGATATGATTTTGAAGCAAAAGTCAAAAATATCATAACAAAGTTTTAACATAGTAAAATCGGTAATTTACATCGACATATAATAATTCGGATTATGCGAAGTTTGATTTTTTTTCTTTACTCCTCAGGGTAATAATTTAGTGTATCACATATATATATATATATATATATATATATATATGTATATATCAATTTATATTTTAAAATGAAAACCCTTAATTAGAGGGACCCGAATGTGGCGGGGAAATCGGTGAATCATCTCTTAGGTTACACGTCCTTCCATGACTTGTACTATAAGAAACAAAGTTAATCGGCCAATGTTTTCATACGAATTTCCATATAATAATCACTAAACAGCTGCCTAGACAGTAGAATAGAATAAAATAAAATACATTGGTACAGTTAATTTGTTAGTGAAAGGACTCGGTCTAACATCTGTTTAGAGTAAAATATCATTTTTATTGTTCGCGTGTAGTAATAAAAAGAATTAGAATGCACTCTCTATATACTTCAGAAAAAACTTTTAGAAACAAAAAAGATTAGTGGAAGTTTAAGAAAAGTCCTCGCATAAGTATCAACGAAAAATATTGCAGTTGAAAATTAAATTATAAACCAAGCTGTGCTGATCGGTATTGACCTTAGTGCTTGGTTAATCGGAAACATAGATTAATACCATTATACATATCCTTAATTAGACATTGCACATTCTCATGAAACGTAATGTCACGTAATTGTTCTTGATTTAGTTTAAGAATCTCAATTAGAAAAAAATAGTTGCCTGATTTTTGTTTTCTCCTCCGATGGAATTTGCCTAACATTAGGGCATACCAAAATATTAAGTTTTTCTCTTTGACAATTCCTTCCGTTCAACATCGGATTATCATATCATGTTTTCTTGTAGAAATGACGTGTAACATCTTGAAGACTGAAGTTATGTAGCCAAAGTTATACGACCACAACTTAGAAGTATACTAAACAACAAAAATCATAATTATCATACAATGAAAAACAAGTTTACCGAGTTCTTGATCATATGATATTCCTTTCTGGCTTTTGGATGGCAGGTCGGTTTAATTTTCTACATATTTGCAAGATGTAATGACTGGATACAAATTATTTGAATTACTTTACTTATTCTTTTCATAATTGGTTTTTGATTGGCACGTTTACTGAAAATCGTCTTTCACGGTAACTTAGGCCGTAACTGGATGTTAATAAAAGGAATAAGTGGAATTAAAGGAATGATAATTAGTGGAATCCAATGGAATGGAACTAGTATTCCATTTGTTCCAAAGTATTCCATTTGTTCCAAAACTATTTTTACGTAGAATGATTTTTCAAAAAAATGTTGTTATTTTTTTTTGGAATAATAAGGGATAATATGCAATGGGATGGAATACTCATTCTTTTTTTCTATTGTAACTGGTGATTATTTTGTGGAATGAGAAGGAATTATGCATTCAGAAAATTTATATTCCAAAAATATGTATTCCAGTTGCATCCTTGATTGTCATGAACGTTAAACACACTAACATACTTCTGACTATGTACTCAATATCTTTCAGAATAATAATACTAATGTAATATAGCTATATAGTCATGTCAGTGTTCTATTTTTAGCATACATACACATACTTTTGAAAAATTGCACTGAGACTTCACCAATAAATTAAAATTAAATCATTAATTCATATATAGGCCTAGTGCATATATTATGTTTATTATTTAGTAGAAAACTATACATACATGATACATGGATGCTCACAAATGATGTGACAAATATATACAACACATGTTAAATTGAAATGATGGAAATGATAATCGAGGAGAAGATAGTTTGATACCAAGTAAGGAAGTTTACATGCGTTTTGGTTGGAGAAAGAGTGACGGATTTAACATTCTTTGTCGTGATCTAATTTTCGTCTTTCGTATTCTTTAGCAGCCTTCTACTTCATATATAATTATATATTATATATTGCCAAACCCCCATATTTATGTCTCATTTAGTATTAACTATTGTTTGAGTTTTTGGATTTTCTCCATTAATTAATCGCAACTTACAGAAGTATATAGCTAAAGCTTGTCATGCTTTCTTTCTATTTTTAAAATACGTTATAATCGTTTACTAAGAAAAAATAATGTATCATTAAATATTATTGAGATATGTATGATTCTGGATAACCTAGTTGTGTGATAGAGTTGATTGGGTACGTTTTATGGTTTGTATTTAATCGATTATATGATATATGTAATTTCGTTTAAAAAGTTGAATGAGCAAGACACGGTTATGCCATAAACGATTTGGTAAGGAATAAGCAAACCACATAATTCATTAAAGTACATATAAATTATCGAATAAGAAAGAATGGTAGCAATTACTTAGCATGTATACTAACCTTGATCACTCATTTTAAACGCAAAATAAGAATCAACAGTATATATATGCTTCTAAATAAATGCACATGGCATGCCGTTACTATCTCTCCATACCAAATCCTAATATCATTATGACTCATTTGATAAATTAATATCATGTTGATCCTGACTCTTGTTAGACTTTTAATGTATTCGGTTCAATGTATATTCTCTTTGTAGCATCTAAAAATAATATATTGATTTCATCATTATATTTGCTATATGCCTCTAATTTTAATTAAATAATTTTCTAAAAAGAAAAAGAAAATTATTAGTAAAGTATGTATGAGTTGTATCATGTATATCAGATGAGATATCAGATGAGATCATTTATGAGACTTAGTGCAAGATAATCCATGGATTCAAAGCCATTCATTCATGACATATATGAACACATTCTCAAACATATAAACAGTGTAGACAATTTTATGCGGTACGAGATCTCTCCATTTATGAGATATTACACATACATGCACCAGAAATTAAGACTATGCAAAATATATGTAAGATTTAATTCAACCCGCTATCTATTTTGATTTGAATTGAAAATTATGAATATATGCAATTCTAAGAAATAAATCAAATATTAATAAATAATATCCATAAAATGAATTAAATTATAATTACTTATATTTTATAAAAGTTATCCGATCTGCTATATATATAATTTAAAGAAATATATATAAATTATATAAATATTATATTTTATGCATGGTTACAATAGTTTATTTATTAAATTGATTATTTTAGTGATTAAAATAGTTTATGTAAATAATTTTTATTTTGTAATATAACATTAATATTTTAAATTATTTTGAATTTTTAATTCATTTTAACTTTTATACGGATCAATTCGAAATTTGATTAAAAATATAAAAAACTTAAATATCCACACATTGAGTATTCAGATAACTGTGGAACAGATAACATAACTAATTATCCAAACAAAATAGATCATATCATAAATATTTCTTAAATCTAGATTTAGTTCATGTCCAGTTTTAATCGAACCCGCATCCACGAAAATAATACCAATATATTACCAAACACGTGAACATCTTTCTGCGATTTAAGACCACACGTAATGATAATTAAATAAACAAAATTATTCCATTTGAAGCATGCCTAAAGACTGATCAAAAGCCCCGCGCATTTCGGACAATAATAAGAGCATGATTAATAGAGGTATTTTATGGAGAATTTTTTAGCAAAAATAAAAGAAAGTCTTTTAGTTTTTAACTAGAAAAAACTAAGAAATGTCTCTTAAATAAAAAATTAAGAAATGTTTCTTATTTTTTTTAGTTAAAAACCAAGAAACTGTCTCTTATTTTCGATAAAAAATCATCCATAAGAGATCTGCATTAGTTATAGTCTAAAGGCCAAAAACTGAATTTATACAGATAATAAATTCACGGACGAATATTATAAATTCATATTGTGGAAATCTTATTTTGTATTCCTGTGAAAGAATAGCTAAATAGATCCGATACTCGTTGGATTCTGTTTTGACTTATCACCACTTTCAGTATTACTTTAATTAATATATCTAACACTCTTTTTGTTAGGTTTAATTCTTTTGGTTACATCAACATCGACCTTCATTAAGCACATATTTAGGAAATATATATGTATATATAGGAAATATATATGTATATATAGGAAATATATATATGTAACTACCTAAAATGGTATAAGTTCATTGAATCTGAGTTATCTAACAGTGCTATTATATCTGTATGAACGTTCAGTGTATCTCGAAAGCATATATATATATATATAGGAACCTTTGTATTGAATGTTTAATATAAATACATATTATATGTTATTATTAATGCTTCAAAAGAAAATTGTGGTAAAGAACCATCACTTGACACACGATAAACTCTGGTACACTATGCTAAAAGCTGAAATAATATTTTCAAGATAATTTCCTTAATACAGCAATTGTTAAAGTTATAATCAAATACAAACGGGGAAAAGATTTGGCCCGGTCTTACTTTTGTCATGTTGGAAACTAAAATCTTGATTGGAACATAATATCTCTAATCATTGTTAGGAAAAGAAAATGACAGAATTATGAACGAGAATGATACAGTATTGGTTTTACATACAATTTTGTTGTTTGTCAATAAATATAACTTTTCAAAAGAATTTTGCTCGATTTTGTAAGAAATGTAGATTATTTTTAATATTAATCCTCGTTATATATATGGATCTAGGATAAATGATATAGTTTTTTGTATCACATCTTTTTGTCAAATATGTGAATTCATTCCATGAGAAATGACAAAATGATACAAAGAAATCTTTGGATCTCAAGCTACTACTAACAAGCAAATTTGTATCTATGTTTCTCCAAAAAGATAACAAAGACTCTTAGATAAGTAATTAGGTCTAATCTTAGTTGGTAAACCAAGATTAAAGCTAAACAATGGGCGATGAAGTTGGCAGCAATTGTATCACATCCTTAGTTCATTAGCTCCCGCTAAGCTAGGTCTTTATATTTGATTGCCCTTCCCTTCTCATGCATTCCAATAGAAAACTTTTTTTTTTTTAATTGAACCAATAGAAAACTTTTTATCAAATAGAATAAAACGATTCTGTCTGTATTCGTTTTTCCCTGTTTCTGTAAGGAAGGATGTTACGCTGTTTGCATGTTGACAATTTTTCCCGAAGTTCGTTACTGATGTCATGGCATGCTCATGAAGAGAATATTAATGATGAGATAAACCAAAACTCATCACTTTAAATTAGAGGCAGACGTATAAACCCATGCTTCTGATCAGACTTGCGAACCGGATCTTACTAGATTCAATCTAATAACATAGGATCCAATCCTTACGAAACAAACGTTATAAATACGCTTTCATCCTCTTCGATTAAGGTAGTTGACTAATCTATAGCTAAGGTAAGCCAACTTATCTAAGCAGATAATTTCGAAGTTATCAATCATTTAAAACGCACAGTAAAGATTCAATAAGTACCATCCATAAAGGTTGTTTAGAACTTAAATCATAACTATTTATGATTTACTGAAATGAGCATTAGGATGCCTTCACTAGAAAAACACATCGATGTTCCACATGGTTCATGAGGTGGCACTACGTGTCGCCACGTTTTATGTTTTGTAACACTCTCCCCTCATATATTTTCTGATTATTTTTTATGGACAAGATTGAATCTCACTCATATATTATGACATTATTAGTCCGTACTATCCAAAATGTTATATAAAAATGCGAGTTCTACTATATTTATAAAAAAAAATAGGTGCACAAGTTTTAATTTTTTTTAGTTTAACAATTACACAAATGTCCTGGATATCAACGGTTTTTATTTACAAAGGAATATCAACTGTATTTTAGAAGTGGTGTCTTTAAAATAAAACTATAAGCAATTTAATCGCTCTAACACGTAGGTTTATCTTTTTTTTTTATCAACCTTTCCATTAAACTTACGAAACAGAGTTTTCAGGTCCTAGGGGAAACTAGAAAGTAAAAACAGAGAGTTTTTTGCAAGTTCATCAGCTTGCACGTTACAATCCCGAGGGATAAAAAGATAGGAGATAGAGTTAAGAGATCGGCTCAACACGCATATGTCATGAAGGATCCCTTTGAGAACCGTCACACACTTGTTTCCTGTGATCAAATTGATTAGACATTTAGAATCTGAGAAACGGACTATGTCTTTAAAACCAGCCAAGATGGCCTTTGAGAGTCCCTCCTTTAGAGCCAGAGCTTCTGCACCAAGTGCTGTTGCCACAATTTTCCTTGATGAGCTTCCTTGAAGAAGGATATATCCTGAGGGTTTTTTTAATACCCATCCCAAACCACCTGCAAAACTCGAGCTATTCCAGGCAGCATCAGAGAATAGATTGTAGGTTGTCACCAGGGGCTGAGTTTGTCTATAACACGATTCTGCAATAATAGTTCGTAGTAAGGAAAAAAATGACACACGTAATATCCGGATATATGACGAGTCACTAGACAAGGCTTAATCTAATATTTATCTCAAATTCGCATATTATTAGTTACAAATAAATAAAATACTTGAAAATCAAAGAAGAGAATACAGATGAAATTTGTATAATTGACACCAAAAGATTCGGAATGATAAAACTTAGAAACGTGGGAAATTGTTATCTACAAGTTAGAAGTATCATATAGTCTCTCGATTGTGATTGGCATATATCAATCAATCTCATATGCCCTGAACCCCTATACTTTTATTTATTTATTTATTTGTTAGCAGTTTACGTTATATATGTGTTCTTATAAGAATATAGTATGATTGAATTAGACGATGAAAACAACATAAAATGTTTGTGTATTACAAAATATTCATGATTGACGTGTTTTTAGGCAGATTTTAAATTTTCGATAACTCCAGGATTTTCAGTGGGCCAACTTCCAACTAATTAATTTTTTGGAATTTGTTCACCGTGCCAGTCAAACTTGTTTGCTCACAATGGAAATTGAATACTCAGTCCGTTTCAAATTACTTGTCGTTTTAAAGTAAAAATTCTGTTTCAAAATAAGTGTCGTTTTCGGTTTTCTATGGAGAATGTATTGATAATATTTTATATTCTATTTTTCTATTAGTTGATATATGGTTAGGTGTATTGCTAATAGTGTTTTTATTTTGAAAATATAAAAAACAAAATATTTTTTTAATCTATATGCATAAATCTAAAACGACAAATAATATAAAACGGAGAGAGTATTTATATTGCATGACCATATAAGCAGATAAATTTAAGATGGTAGATTTTGAACCCGAAATGCTTAGCATTTTTACAGCCCGTCTTACCACCCGATGACAGTGACTAGGTAATTGTATATCATTTATATTTACTAAAGTTTATTAATAATTGTGGACATGCTCTTTTACCGTTAGGATATTTGGGTACACGTTTTTTTTATCATTATATATTTTCTAAATTATTTGGGATATATATATATATATTATTATTTTTTTGACAATTATTTTGTATATATCCACCATACATATCGTATATGAAACTATCAATATATACGATACAGCCCGTTCATATAAAATGTTGGTGCATGTCCTGTTTTATAAATCTGATCTCTGCTATAATCTTTGTAGCAAAAAATTTAACCTGGAAACAAGTTTATATGTAATAACTTTTCAACACACATAGGAGACACTTTCACAAAAGGGGACAAAATTACATAGTGAGATTGTGTGTATAGTTAATATATAAGATTTTAATATAAATTATTTTTATTTTTCTTAATATGAATTATTTCAAAACATATACTTACGTATAACTGATTTCATTGCTTTCTTTGGCATAATATACTTTATTTCATTGTCAGAATAAAGTGAGACATCATATATTTTATGGATCACCAAATGGTATCTACTTTTCCCTCTCAATGGAAAGCCACTTTTTCCTTGTTTATTATATTTTCTCAGATATACATATTCATGATTTCTTTTTAAAATACATACTCATGATTTAATCTATCAGATAAACATTAACACGAATAGGTAGATGATATAAAGGTAGTTATATATATATATATATATATATATATATATATATTGACTATATATTTTAATTGAGCTACAACATTAATGCCTACATGTTCAATGAACAATATGCTCTTAAGAGAAGACATTAAAATTTGTCTTGATGATAAGTTTTATTCAAAACTGTTTTATCAAGGAGGATTCATCCATATTATTGCGTCAAATGCAATACTATTCTAGCAGTCAATGTGACGTTAAATAACAAACAAATTTAACTGATGATGGATACCTTTAGCAAACTCTTTTCATGGATACAATATTATCTACAACGAACCCGTTAATCTGAGTTTAGTTTCAAATTCTCTGAGCACATATATATATATATATATATATATATATATATATATATATATATATTTTAAATAGTAACATTTTCAAACAAAAATATAGTAAAACTAATGCGAGTTGATCATAAATTTAAGATGACCTCAACCCCATGAAAAAAGAATGAACCAATGTATGACAAAAAATATGCTGAAACCTTTTTTTTTTTCCTTTTGACATTTAGGGGTTTTCTCTATAGTTTACACTACAACAAGATGCCCCATATGTAATAATAATATACATATACATTGTTTGTATATGTCAAGATTAGTGATGAACTGATGATTATCATATAATCAAACAGACGTGCCGCTTGGAATGCTTCTGGTCCCGACACCTGGATAACGTGCGTCATTCTTATTCACACAAAATACGTGTGTTGTAGTCGGTGTAAGTTTCATTTCATATGTATGGATATAACTAGGGCTGATACGTATCCGGATATCCGGAAAATTTGGGATCTCCGAATTTAGATTTGATGGATCCGTGGATTTAATATCTGGATCTAGATTCGAGGTTTTCGGATCCGGATATCCGTCTAGATATCATATTATCCGCGGATATCCGGATCCGGATTCGTAAAAAAAATTAATAAAATAGTAAATAATATTTTTAAAATATCAAAATTCTAAAATAATACATAAATTAAATATTTATTCAAGATTTATAAATATAAATATGAATATAATATTTTAAAATTAAAATATAATATTATAAAACTAATTTTATGAATAAATATTAATGTATGAAATGTAATTATTAATAACCTTAGAAAATTTAATATATTTTAAAAATACGGATCCGAATTCGGACTTAAAAATTAATATATCCGAATTTGGTTTTGACGGATCTTTGATTTTACTATCCAAAAATCCGGAAGTCCCGAATATCCTATTTTCGGAGCATATCCGGAGCGGATCTCTGATTGAATCCGGATTCTGGATAATAAGTCCCACACCTAGATATAATATATAGAAGCATTATTATATAGTTTAGAGATTACACCCAATTCGATCAAAAAAAAGAGATTACACCCAAAAAAATTTTTTAGAGATATTTATTTCAGTAAAAAACACAGAGTTTAGAGAATTTTTCTCATCCAAAGATATAAGAGAATTATCTATATAAGAATATAATTTTCTTCTTTTCAAAAATAAAATTAATAATATAATAATAGTATACAATAATCTGTAAATAAACTATAAAGTATATATAAATTGAAAGAGGGAGAGAGCTGCAGAGAGGGAAAACAGTACTGTTGATCAAAGAGAGGCAGTTTGATTGGGGGAGGTTGAAGAAGCGTGTGACCGAGAACTTTGTGCTTATGATTGATTAGAATTTAAATTTATTTTATTTTCGCCGCCGCAATGCTAAATGGACTCATTCGTAGTTTCCTTCACGACAACAATTAAAATTATTATAACCATAATTTATGTTATTTTACACTCCCTCTATTTCAAAAAGATTTATGTTTTAACATTTTCACACTTTTAAATAAAACATATTAAAATTTAGCTATAAATGCATAGGTTTTTTGTAATTTTATATTTTCTATATTTTTAAACCAATAAAATTAAAAAATGCAATTAATATTCTTGAACTTCGTAATTTCTCATTATTAATTGACAAAAATTGCATTAGAAATATTAAATATATATCTTTTTGAAACATAAGTTTTCTCTAGAATATGGATCTTTTAGGAAAGGAGAGAGTATATTTTTAAACCAATAAGATTTTAAAAAATGCAATTAATATTCTTGAACTTCATAATTTCTCATTATTAATTGACAAAAATTGCATTGGAAATATAAAATATGTATATTTTTGAAACAGAAGTTTTCTCTTTAATATGAATCTTTTAGGAAATGAGAGAGTAGTATAATTAATTAAATTGTAGTTTTATAGTTTAATTAACTATACTATAAATCTATAACAAAATCACTGACTATATACAGTTTTTTTGACTATATATAGTTTTATTTTAATGAAAACTATAAAACTATAATTTAATTAATTATAAGGTTGATGAAGTTGAATCGATGCATGCATACGCGGAAATTTGTACTAAATTCATGTAGTAATCCAAAACTTATATCCATATTGTTAGTAGTTGTGTATTAATTTAGATATGTTTCAATAATACATATAATTAAAGAAAATTTGATGGACATGAAGTAATACTAAGGAGTATGAATCAATTTATTCACTGAAAAAATGTTCAGAAAAGTTGGAAAATATACTTATCAAAAAAAAGTTGGAAAGATGTTTTAGAATTAAGAAAACTCATGGTCTATTTAATTTATGAATGATTTCAACAATCTCAAACCATTGTGTAGAGAGATTGTTGCATCAATCAATCGTCTACGAACAATTATCAGTTTTTTTTCAAAATATCATATGGAAGATGTTTTACTACAAAATTCGGCTGTTTTTTTCAAAAAAAAAGGCTGTCTACGACGGAAAAACCCGTCAAGAATCCACCGGAAGCGGGCTTTCTTCAGAAATTCTTGATGAACCAACCATGTTCATTGGATCTATTCTCGTTTTGTTTCATAAATAAGTAAAAGTTAAATTTGTATGACTGTTACATATCAATAATTGGCTCATGTTTGTCTAGTGTTCCAACTGTATAAAAAGATAAAATTCATACATATATCATCATCATCTAAAGAGAGAAATGATACTACGTGGATGGTTAGGGTCCGTGCATCAATAGTCCTAGCATCTACTCCTATATAAAAGTACAAGAGCTAGCCCTAGCTATTAAGTTATACTCTCTCCATTTCTGAAAATAAGATTTTCTAGAATGTTTACATTTATTAAGAAAATAATAAATATTTACAGTTTAATTTATTTTTTATTTTTTATTCTACTTTCCAATAATTATCTGTCAATGAAATTTAATCAATTCAAGTATTCATAATTACTGTTTCTCGAAAGTATATAAAAGTATCTTAAAATATAGAAACTCTATCTTTGTGGAATAAGAAATAAATCCAGAAAATCTTATTTGAACGGAGTGAGTATACACTTCTCTATATATAATATTCATGTATGTATATTTGTG
The DNA here is from genome assembly GCA_016432835.1 of Brassica nigra. Lineage (NCBI taxonomy): Eukaryota > Viridiplantae > Streptophyta > Magnoliopsida > Brassicales > Brassicaceae > Brassica > Brassica nigra. Next base: position 2,977,695 of record CM028247.1, on the reverse strand, counting down.
TGTATCCTTCGCCTAAGCCTATAGCATTTGAAAGCTATAGACCAACCGAAGAGACAGAGGTAGAGTAAAAGAAGGCATCTATATAAAGTTTTTAAAAAGACAATTAAAAGAGAGATCACTTCTTAAGTATTATTTTAGCTTTTCGAACTTTCAACCTCAATGAGACCGCAAAAGAATCTTTTCTTGTTTTAAACTTTTTTTTCATTTTCTTGATATAGAAATTTACTCAATCTCTCGAGGTCGGGGTTACTTTTATCAATATATACAGTACAATGATATCTATGTGTATCTCTAAAGTCTTTACAATCAATGGGACCAATACATGCAGCTATTCGATTCGTATCTCATAAGATTGAAAATTCAATCACCTTAAAGTCATCAGTTACACAAAATTCAAAAGTATAGTATATGTCTGTCTCCAAACTCTTGTTACAAAAATATGCAATTAGAAATAAGTCTTAACCATGAAAATAACACAGTTATTTTGCTTAACTAATAACTAACAGAATGACACACGAATCTTAGGCACACAAGAAACACAATAAACTATATAGCTTTATTACAAGATTAAGACATAACCGTGTCCGGATCCATCCGAAATCCCCCACACAAAAAAAAAACAATAAACTGGCGACTAAGTGTTACTAAACTAGGTTATCTTATACGACGATCAAGGAGGAAAAAAGAGTCAAAGATCTTGAAATTTAAAGCATATTCCTTAGCTTTAACTAATAAAGATACCCATTACGTAAAGTTTGTCCATAGAAAAAAAATAATGATGAGTAAACTATAAGCTTTGTATCACAGAACAGAAAAAATATGAATCTAGATGTTTCGGATTATTGAGTACGTGGACTAACAAGACCTGCCATTGATGCTTCTTCATGACTTCATCTCCCACCAATAATAGCCTTCTCGGGACACACTGATGTGTGCAGCAGCACCAGAAAGGATATCCTCCACACACTTACAATAGATTCCACGTTGCAAAGTGGGGGCCTGAGACAAGGAGAGATCAGGCCCAATGATTTGATAATGACAAGACAACATAGGATGAGGGTCGACATAGACATCATAATATACAACATGAGTTAATATTAATGATTGGTATAAATGTTGATTCTCGAAAGCTACAAGTCGATGTATAGAAGAAATAATGGGCTTAGTTATTTTCCTGTAAAGCTCAAACAAGGCCTGTTATTAAGCCCACTTCAACGTATCATGAATGTGCAACTCAGGCATCTAACTGTACAGCAAGATCACTTTGCATGGTCCAAAAAATTGCGAAGAGACATCTTCTACGTTGTGACAAAGACTCCTTGTTTTAGTCTTTGTACTCTGATTTGAGGACCCACACCGAACCGTTTGGATCCTTCCTAAGCGTGGCAATCTCCTTCAAGAGACTCTTAAACAACGGTACGTCCTTGGCAGGAACTCTGTCCGAGAAATGGTTGACAATGCTGCTCGTGTCCGTGCTTCCGCCTCTTCGCTGTACAAAGCTGCATATCTGTCGGATCAGGACCTCGGGCTGCAACGAACCTACTCTGCTGCTTGATCCCGAAGAAGGAGTTTGTGGCTGCTCAAGGCCAACGCCAATGGCTTGTTCTCTGTTTCCGCGGATTTTGTTGAGAAGCTCTGCGGAGGACGGCGCTTTGCCTGAAGATAGACCAGCGCTGATACCGTTCTTGACAGCTGATGATTTGTCTGCTGTGGTTAACCGGGAGTTTACAGTTGATCCGAATCTCCTCCGTACAGATGAAGGTGCACCTGCACAGCCAGATCTTCCCGTCCATGTGGGCACTGAGATGCTTTCGCGGCTACGCAGCATCCGTGATTGGCGCAATGCTTCCGCGGCTCTCTGTGCCACTTGTGATGCCTGGTGTTCGAGTCTCATCTTCTCTTCCTCGTCGTTTGCGTTAATGATGGCGTCGTGATTCACAGCACTCTGAATAAAAGAGTGGAAGTGGTCAAGTGGAGTAAACTCCGAAGAGATTCTTTAATGAGAAACAATCAACAAACTTACATGTATTCCATGTGCGTCGAAGAGACTCTTCAAGATATTTGTCTCTTCATCCACTGGCTCGCCAGTTTTATCATTAGTTTCCGCATCTTTTTCCCCTGAGAGCTCTTCTGCTGCATCGTGGATATCAAGTTGTTGTGTAGTGGAATCGGTTGTATTCTCTGTTTGAGCTCCTATGATGTTTATATCTTCAGCCAGCTGACTGAAGATGTTAGAGGTCTCGGTGGATGCGTTGCTGTCACCATCATCATTCAGGATGAAAAGATCTTTCATATCTCTAGCTTTAAAGAATCTTTTCTGTTGTGGATTCTTCAGGATCCTATTGGTGAGAAAATGTTTATATATCTGCCTGTGATATACTTTCTCCTCAATTGTCCCTCGTGTGATCAATCTGTAAACAGTAACATCCTTCTTTTGCCCTATACGCCAAGCTCGTTCCCTTGCCTGCATATCATTTGAGGGATTCCAATCCGGGTCAAAGATGATGACCCTGTTCGCCCCAGTCAAGTTTGTTCCCAAACCACCCACCTTGGTAGTCAGAACGAAAACAAACACATCATCTGAGTTATTAAACTCATCAATCAAAGCCATCCTTTGTTTCACTGGCGTAAGACCATCCATCCTCCGGTAACTATACTCGTTTGCAACCAAGAAGCTCTCGAGGATATCAAGCATTTGCTGAGTCTGTGAAAACAGAAGTACACGGTGTCCCTGCTGTTTCCATACCTTGAGAACTTCTGCAATAACTTTCATCTTCCCACTACGTTCTGGATTCCCATAATCTGGGTTCTGGTGAGAATGTTCTCTCTCAAGTAGATCAGGGTGGTTGCATATCTTACGCATCACATCAATCCCATACAGAGAATTCTTGTTGCCATCAAAAATATCTTCTACCTCTGAGCTCGCAAGGAACGCCCTGTAGGTAGATCGCTGCTCCACGGTGAGGCTGCAGAAGAGAACATGTTCAGTCTTTTTTGTGAGATGTGCGTTCACATCAGCCTTCATCCTGCGGAGGAGGTATGGCATGATCAGATCACGAAGAACAACTGCACATCTGCACATTGTCAAGGATTGTTAGAACACAAACTGAGGATATTCAAATATTCAAAGAAAGACCAGATAATCTTCACCTGTAGGCAGTTGACACTTGCAGGGGAGAAGCATTCGCGTAGCCACCCACAGTTATGGGAACAGAAAACTCAGCCTCAAAGACGGGTAGGACGCCCAATTTTCCCGGGAAAACAAAATCGAACAAGGACCAGAGTTCTGTCAGTTTATTCTGGATTGGTGCCCCAGTCATAATAATTCGATGGACGGTCTGCAACTGTTTGCACACCAATGTAATTTCAGCATTTGGGTTCCGGATCCGATGGCCTTCGTCCAGTACTGCATAACCCCATTCAATATTAAGCAGTTTCTCACCATGCAGCCTCAATTGCTCATATGTAGTGATGAGTAGCCCCGAACCAGAGTTTAGAACCCGGTTTATCAAAGAACTCCATTTCTTGGTGTTCTTAGACTTTTGCTCATGATCACTGTCGACTGAACCTTCACTATCATAATCGCTTTCAGAGGCATTGACTCGTCCTTTGCTATTTGAATCTTTTGCCGAGTCATGGAGTATTTCTACGTGAAAATCCGGGTACCATGTCCGTGCTTCTCTTCTCCACTGACGCAAGAGCGTGACAGGACATATGACAATACTCGGTTTGTACATCTTGCTGAAATGCAACGATCCGAGAAAAGATAAGACCTGCACGGTCTTACCAAGACCCATCTCGTCCCCGATAATGCCACCAGCCTTTTGGCAATGAAGTTCCCAGAGCCACTGCACTCCAACTCTTTGGTAATCAAAAAGTTTATTAAATATGCCTTCAGGAATGTTTAATCCACCTTCAAGCGGTACAGAAGATGTCTCGTTGTCGTCTACGTCATCAAAATCATCTAGCTCTTCTTCCTCACAACTGGACGTGGTCAAGATTCTCCGTTCATCTTCTGCAACATATCAAATAAGATCAAGATGAGAATTATTTTCTTTACATCAACTCAAATGAGGAAAAAGAAGCATATGCTAAATATATCAAGTCAAAGCTTTGCAATGGTACCATGTAGTATTTAAACGTCAGAAGATCCTATATCACGACTTTATATTTTCCAAAAGCATTCGCTCAAATTAGTAGCAACTAAATTCACAGGTTCAACCAGCAATCTGTAAATATGTACATTTTAGTTCGCAATAGCATAAACCATACCACTTTCTTGAAGACTAGAGTCTTCGTTAGAAATCCGCTTTGTCCATTTCCTTTTAGGCAAAGGCCGCTTCTTTTTGCTCTTCCCAGCTCTACTTTTCTTTGCATCACTATCCGAAGAATCATTAGTCTTGTAAAGCTTTCTTAGCCTTCTAAAAGGAACAGGGGTCGCTTCAAGCTTTGGCAAGTCCTGTGCATCAAGTAGCTTGGTTGTTGGACGAGCTTTTGCAGCCAGCGACATTGATTGGACAGCTCTATCAATACTGCTGGAGTCCTCATTTTCGCCATTTCTCTCTTCTCCTTCAGGTAGGTTATGCGATTTTGACGGTCCAGGTTGTTGAAGTCGGCGTTCAAAACCCTCGAGCTTGTGAAAAGGAGTTAAAATTCCTTTTCTAACCAATTCATCTCTTTCCTAGACACAAACAGCTTTAAATTAGTCACTCACAGTCTTTCATACATTCGCAACCCATTTTCCATATCCACATATATTACAGTAATCAGGTGAAATAAATCAAAACGTCTATCCGGACGTACCGTTTCAACAAAACCTGCAGAAGCTGCATCGAAAACGGCATCAAAATCCGTATCCTCATGAAACGAAACCACTTTCACCTTCTTCCCTTCTCTCTTGCTCGGTTTCCGAACCTCTTTCAACTTTCTCTTACGACTAGGCTCTCCCTTCACCAAATCTCGCAGTATATCACTCCGATCAGCACCACCAGAAGGACCGCTCTGACCATGTAAACCAGACAGTTCCTTTTCTAGCTCGTTTTTTCTCTTCCTAAGGCTTCTAAGACGGTCTTTAGCAAGAGCATTCTGAAGCACAGAACCACTCTGCAACCCATGAACCCCTGACGCATCCTCCTCCTCCTCCGCTTGCTCAACAGTTGATGCAACAGCATCTATTTCAAACTTTACAGCCCTCAGTTTATTCAAAAGCTCGCTATGGCTTGAAGGAAGGACACTGCTTCCTTCCAGCTCGATACCCCTCTCCTCCACACTCCCATCGTTATCAAGCTTCTTCGTCGCCTAACAAAGATAAACGCTATAACATTTAAGATTCATAGACTCAAAGTTTCATAGACTCAAAAGCAGAGAGGTAAACGTACCTCATCGAGTATCGTCTGCTCGATATCTGCAGGATTAGCCGATGTCACCCCTAAGCTACTCAACAAAAACCTATCCTCGTCTTCCTCCATTGAAATCACGTTCTCAGCTATAAAACTCTAATCGCATTTGCATTCCACATACACATAGCTTCTCTCGCAATCAATCCCACAATTCCATGAAAATAATCAAATCATACAAACTTTTCCCCCAGAAAATTCAGAAACACTAACCTAGATTCCCGGAAATTTTTTTCCAGAAAATTCGAAAGAATTGATAGGGTTTCGATCGAGCTTTTCGATCCTTGTCGTCGTCGGTCAGAGATGGTGGATGCGTTACGGGTCCATAGTCCTCCTCACGCAACCTTTTTCTCGCTCGGCCGCGTGATAACTGCTAAGTAGTCGAATAGATCACCGTCTTTGTGAAAAGCAATCAATAGCCCAAATAAGCCCATTTTAACAGCCCATAACAACCAATGGTTTTAAAATTTTAATAGATTACGTCCCTGCCACGTGACTTCGCACGTGCTTTTTTAATATTTTTAAATATGAGACGTTCGGGCCAGGCCTGGTTGAATGTAAGCCCACACTTCTCTCTCTTTCTCTCTCTCTACATGATTACTGGGTCAATGTTTTTCGTTGCAGAAATCGATTCGCGTCGTCCACCTTCGATTTTGGGGAATGTGACAAATCTCAAACATGGGGAAGAAGTTTTCTCGATTTTTTTTTCTCTAATGAAATTCTGTCTGATTTATTACATCTTCCGGCGATTCAACTCTTCTTCCACGGCATTGGATGGTTACGCAGCAGGAGAGATAGAGAGAAAAGAGAGGTGAGATTGTTTTTGGTTGACTTGTTTTCGATCTCAGATGGGTCTTTTTATGCAGCAAGTGTTATATAGAGACCTTTCGGGGTGGTTCTTACAGAATTTTGAAACAGGTGTTAAAGGGGGGTTCTTTGTCTGAATGGACTTGAAAATGGATAATGTAATCGGTGGCAAGTTTAAGCTTGGTCGGAAGATCGGCGGTGGCTCTTTTGGAGAGCTTTTTCTCGGTAAAAAAGATTGCTTTTTTGTTTGTATGAATCGTTTCTCTTTGATCTGTTGCAGCCTTTTATTCAATTTCTTGATTACCATTTTGATTCAAATCTGGAAATATTTTTCAGGAGTAAGTGTGCAAACCGGAGAAGAAGTCGCTGTTAAGCTGGTATTTTGTTCAAATCTATCTTCTTTATTCGTCATTTGATTTAAGATCTCTTTGCTTTTCATCTTCGTGATTCTTTGTCTGTGATTCTTAGTTTGAAGGAAAGACTAAAAAAAATTGAATCTTTTTATTACTGTTTTTGTGAAACTTTTGAAGGAGCCTGCGAAAACTAAGCATCCACAACTTCATTATGAGTCCAAAATTTACATGCTTCTACAAGGAGGAAGTAAGTTCACATCTTTGAGACTACTTTGCTTGTTCAAAATCTATCATTGTCCCAATTTGATGAAAAAAAACATGATTGAGCCGAGCTCATCTAAATTTTTGTTATATGTGGTGAAGCTGGCATACCCAGCCTCAAGTGGTATGGGGTTCAGGGAGACTACAATGCGATGGTCATTGATCTGCTTGGTCCGAGTTTGGAAGACTTGTTCAACTATTGTAATAGGAAGCTCACTTTGAAGGCTGTTTTGATGCTTGCGGATCAACTGGTGAGTGTATCATCATGTGCTGCGTTCTCTTTTGTTAGTGTTAGAATTTTGGAGTTCCAACTAAAAAATGTTTGTTGGCCATTGTAGATCAGCAGAGTTGAGTATATGCATTCAAGAGGATTTCTTCACCGAGACATAAAACCAGACAATTTCTTGATGGGACTTGGTCGCAAAGCAAACCAGGTTGCTTTTTCTTTCTATTTCGGTGGGTTGTTACCCACTAAGTTATGTTAGATTCCATCTTCTCTCTCTCTCTCTTGGTTACTGTGGCTATGAGTTTCTGCTTTTTCTTTTTCTTTTCAACTAAATAATAATTTGTATGTAGGTGTATGTCATTGATTTTGGCCTTGCAAAGAAGTATAGGGATCTACAAACACATAGACACATCCCCTACAGGTGATTTTATGAAGTTTTCATGTGCATGTCCGTATATTTTCTTACTTGAATACGTACATATACTCATTACAGAGAAAACAAGAACCTTACGGGCACAGCTCGGTATGCTAGCGTCAACACTCACCTTGGTGTTGGTAAGCAACTCATACAACAACTTGAAATCTACTCCAAAGCTGTGTATACCATTTCTTTAGACGTGTGCTTGCTTGCATGTTTTTGGCAGAGCAAAGTCGAAGGGATGACCTGGAGTCTCTTGGTTACGTGCTCATGTATTTCCTAAGAGGAAGGTTTATACATGCTTTTGTCTGATTAATTCTTTACACTTGCTTGTTCTGGTCTAATTTTTCTGTGTTCAGCCTCCCATGGCAGGGACTAAAAGCCGGCACAAAGAAGCAGAAGTATGATAGAATCAGCGAGAAGAAAGTTTCAACTCCTATTGAGGTATGGTGAAGACGTAATATGTGGCTTAGATCCTATATTGGAGTTACATCAACTATCTCATTGTCACACAAATCACAGGTTAATTGTTTTGTTCTTTGTCACACAAATCACAGGTTAATTGTTTTGTTCTTGTAACAGGTCTTGTGCAAGTCCTATCCACAAGAATTCGTATCATACTTTCAATACTGCAGGTCATTGCGATTCGAAGACAAACCAGACTACTCGTATCTAAAGAGGCTATTCCGAGATTTGTTTATCCGCGAAGGTTTGTTGTGTTTCAGAGACTAAACTTAGCTTCTAGTGATATATTATGTGTAAAGAGAACAAATTGAATCGCAGGTTATCAGTTTGACTATGTATTTGACTGGACTGCATTGAAACACCCTCAGAGTAGTTCTAGTTCCCGGTCCAGCTCGCACGGAAGGGTGAGTAAACTTTGTCCTTAAGCTCTATCTATCTATGGAGTGTCTTTACACACTTCTCACCACTCTTTTCTCTTCAGCACCGTACCAGCAAACCAGCTGTGGCTGCGGGGCCGTCTGCTGAAAAACCTGAAAGGATATCAGGTAATCATTTACCTTTTTAAAGAGTTAGGAACATGTCTACCAAGTGGTCGGATCTAATCTATTTGCTTACAGTTGGGAGGGAAATCCGAGACAGATTCTCTGGTGCAGTTGAAGCATTCGCGAGAAGGAACGCTACAGGAGCCACTCCCCATCAAAACCAAACCAAACATCGAACCCTTGACGATGTTCCTTCACCAATGAAACCTTCTGTGGTAAAATATATTATACATATGAAAGCTCACTTTGAAGGCATTAAACTCATGTTGGTGTAGTAGATTATTGATATTATTTTTTTGTGATCAGAATATGATATCTGAGAAAGGAAGAAACACTTCCAGATACGGAAGTGCTTCAAGGAGAGCGGTGGCATCTAGTAGTAGACCAAGCTCATCGGGTGAACAAGGGGACAGCCGCAGCTCAAGCCGTGTGGCCTCTAGCGGCGGTGGTGGTGGTGGTGGTGGTCGACCATCCGTCTTTCAGAGAGCCCAAGCGGCAGCTGGTGGGAGTGGATATGAGTCGAAGACAGCCTCTCCCTTTAACCGAAACAGAGTGGCTGCTTCTAGGACTGCACGTGATGATGCTCTCAGAAGCTTTGAGCTTCTTTCGATCCGCAAATGAGAAAGAAGTAAGAACAATCGGAACTTTACTATCAATCTGCTCCTTTTCTGTAAATTGGATTCTTCTTTACACAAGTGTTGTTTGATCCTCACGTTTCCACGAAACTCCCAATTTTTCATGTATTATGAATGTAACGTTTCTCTGGTATTTTTGTATTAATATGCTATGCTCTTCTTGTATTGTAATCAATGACAAGCTGTGACTGCATATCCGGTTTGTTTTAATGTGTTTCTTTACATAAAGAGAGGTCCATTCATCTCTGAAAGACTAAGTTGTAAAATTTGATTAATCAAATGAAAGAAATAAATAAAAATATGTATACAAAAAAAAAACTTTCATTTGGTCATAAAACCTATATGTATTGTTATTGGCTGTTAATGGTACAATTTAATACTTATCTCTGGACTAACATGAAGCCCTAATTTTATCATGGGCTTTCAGTACCAAAGATCCATTCTGTAAATTTCAGCTTTTTAGATGCGCATCTTTCCTATTTTTGTAATTTAATTGTTAGAAAACAAAATCATTACAACGCATGGTAAATTTCAGATACATACTTTAATCATTTTATTGGAAAGATATGTTTAGATTTGTTGGTTTTGAAACTTCTTTCCCACAAACAGAAATGTTTACAGAAATTATCTCAAATATATTCCAGGGATTCTCACAAGTTGCAGTTATTTTGAGCGCATATGAAATCTCCAAAAATGACCTAGTCTTTAGGACTAGTAAGCGCTATGAATGAAAAACTTTATAATCTATTTTCCAAAACAAGACAGAAAAAATATAAATACCCACACTGTCACACAGTACTTTGTTTGGGAATGATTGATGTATTCTTGGGGATACCGATACATTAATAATATCCATCAATACAATCACACATGTGCATTTATTGTCTTTCCTGACTTTCTTCACATCTTAGCTAAGCACTGACTGTTGACGCAGAGATTATGTGAACTTTATCCTAATTAAGTAAAAGAGAGGTTTAAATCTACAAAAAAAAAAGAGAGAAAAAAAAAGAAGTAAATAGAAAGTAATCTCTAACTCTGGGGGAGTTACATAAGGCACAGAAAGAGATAAAAAAGACTTTCGAGAAGTGTTGTGCATCTGAGAAGTCAAATTCGTACACAAAGACAAAAGATCTATCATCTTACATGACATATGATTAGTCTTGTAATCACACAATCTTATGGAAGTGTGGACCACCACAAAAGAAGTTAAGACTCCGTCATCTTCTGTTCTAACAACAGTAGTACGATACAATACAAGACTTGTCTGATTCTTCAAGGCTCAGGGATAAGTAAGAAACGTAATTCACTTCTTCGATAAGTTGAAGAAGAGAGAAATCGAGAAAATTACATGGAAGATGATAGAAGAAGCAGAGGGCATCATCCTCTGTTGAGATCGAAGAAGAGACAAGGAGGAGGAGGAGGCTATAGCCATGGCTTCTCGCAATCTCAGATTCAATCTCTCTCCGTCATCTGTCAAACTCTCCTCCCTCCTCCTCCAGAAACCACGGCGGGTCAAAAGGCTGTTGATTCCTTCAACGTAGCCTCCGGTTCTCAGCCACCTTTCACCGATGAGGTTCCCTCTCTTTCTCCTTATCCTCTGTTTTCTACTGTTGACTTTTTGGAATCAAGATCCTGCTGTGTTATGATTAAGACAATAGCTTTTATATAATGTTTTCTTATCAACTTTGGTTGCTCTTTGTTCTCATCCTTTTACCTCCACAGCTTTAGTACTATCAATATTAAAGAAATTGTTAGATCGTAATTAGTCAATTTATAGAGATTAGTGCTTAGACTGGTGCTTATAGAAATATCGTTTTGTTTATAATCGTCACCTAGACGGGTGTCTAAGCAGCACTGGTACTATGTGTTGGTTTTTTTTACTGATTTTGTCTTTAGGTAGCTGAGATGATAGTGAAGAATGGAAGATCAGAAGCAGTGAAGGTTTTCAAAATCATATTGACCATCTTATCATATAGATTTGGAACTTTATTCCTATGCGGCTCTCTCTGTATTGATAAGAAGTGGCCTTTTGTCCTTAAATTCTCCGAGCTTCCACTGGACAAAAGAGAAGAGATCCTGAGGATGTGGTCGAGACAGAGTGGTCTCTTCCTTCCACTCCGAATCACTTTCTTCCTTGCAAAGTTCTACACTCTCTTCTCCTTCTTCTCCCAGGTAAAATAACACAAGCTCCAGTGACTTGAAGTCAAATGATTACTAGTTAGTAAGTTGTTTGTTTGTTTGTTTTGTTCACAGAGGGATGAGAATATGAAGAACCCTGCATTAGAAGCAATAGGGTACTCCATCGACACATCAGAGACGAGCAAAGATGAAGAGACGCCAAGACCTCTAGAGAAAGGAATCATCGAGACCAAGAACGAGAGCGACTTTACCATCAGACAATCTCTAGCTCAAAAAGGTGTTCACGTCGCTAGAGAAGATGATGATGACAATGTCCACAGGATCAGATGCGATGCGGTTATCATAGGCTCGGGAAGCGGAGGAGGTGTTGCAGCTGCAAACCTGGCTAAAGCCGGATTAAAAGTCTTGGTTCTTGAGAAAGGAAACTACTTCACAGCTCGGGACTATTCGGGTTTGGAAGGTCCCTCCTTGCTCGAGCTATACGAGAAAGGCGCGCTTATGACGACGGTTGACGGGAAGTTCATGGTCTTGGCTGGCTCAACGGTTGGAGGAGGAACAGCTGTGAACTGGTCAGCGTCTATAAGAACACCGGACCATGTTCTGCAAGAATGGTCGGAAGAGAGTAAGATCGAGTTTTTCGGTAGCCAGGAGTATCAGTTAGCGATGGACGAAGTTACTAGAAAGCTCGGTGTTACTGAAAGATGCGTCAAAGAAGGGTTTCAGAACCAGGTTCTGAGAGAAGGGTGCGAGAGACTAGGGTTGAAGGTAGCGTCGGTTCCAAGGAACTCGCCAGAGGATCATTACTGCGGTTCTTGCGGGTACGGTTGTAGAGAAGGAGGCAAGAACGGGACGGACAGGACTTGGCTGGTTGATGCTGTGGAGAACGGTGCGGTGATCTTGACAGGTGTCAAAGCTGAGAGATTCGTTTTCACAGACAACAACAATGAGAGGAAGAAGAAGAAGAAACGATGCGTGGGAGTGATAGCGAGCTCTGTAGGAGGAAAGATTGAGAAGAAGTTCATGATCGAAGCTCGAGTAACGGTTTCCTCAGCTGGTTCGTTGTTGACACCTCCTCTGATGCGTTCGAGTGGGCTAGAGAACCGGAACATAGGGAGGAACCTGAAGCTGCACCCGGTTCTCATGACATGGGGATACTTCCCGGAGAATGGCTCTGAGTTCTCAGGAAAAATGTACGAGGGAGGGATCATCACATCAGTCCATCATGTACACGATGCTGAATCTGGTTGCAGAGCGATACTGGAGACTCCGCTGGCAGGACCAGCTTCATATGCTGGGCTGAGCCCGTGGGTTTCAGGAGCTGACCTCAAGGAGCGGATGTTGAAGTACGGAAGAACAGCTCATTTGTTTGCTCTTGTTAGGGACTATGGATCAGGTGAGGTTTTGAAGGAAAACGTGGTTACGTACAGGACAAGCAAGAAAGATAGGGAGAATCTGAGGGTAGGGCTTAGACAGGCTTTGAGGGTTTTGGTTGCAGCAGGTGCAGTTGAAGTCGGAACATATAGGTATGTTACTCGACCTACCTTGTATATAGGACAGAGCCGGATGAAACATTCGCCTTATAGATAGGTTGCATGAACCTAAAAATGTTTTATGCCCTCAAAATCTTAGATCCGGCCAAAGATTTGTAAGTAGTAACTCTTTAAGTTGTTTTGCTATTGGACTGTGCAGGAGTGATGGACAGAGGATAAAGTGTGAAGGAATCACAAGAGAATCCATGGAAGAGTTTCTAGACGGAGTTGATGCGGTTGGTGGTGTCAGCACAAAGGGGGAGTACTGGACGACGTACTTCTCGGCTCACCAGATGAGTAGTTGCAGGATGGGACGCACGGCGGAGGAAGGTGCGGTGGATGAGAAGGGTGAGAGCTGGGAAGCAGAGGGACTGTTTGTTTGTGATGGGAGTGTGTTGCCATCAGCTGTTGGAGTGAACCCAATGATCACCATTCAGTCTACTGCTTACTGCATCTCCACAAGGATAGTTGCATCACTGACAGAAGGCAAGAACTGAAACTGTCTCATGTTCCTGAAAGATTTTAGATTCATACTGAATAAGGGTGTATTCCTTGCAAGAAAGATTATTGGTGTTATATCGTTTCTGCAATGGCAGTTTCTTGAAGAATTTCAAAATTATTAAGGACAAATTCGAAATCCATAAGAACTCTTCATCATTAATGATGACGAGAAAAGAAAATTATGAACATATAAAAATATTAGAGCAAAATGTAAACTTAACATTTTTTTCTTTCCTTTGTTCTCAATTGTAAAATTTATTTTCGGAAGAATATCATTAAATAGTTTGATTTATCAATTAATCACACCTCTTCCTTCTTTTCTTCTTTTAGGTTTCAGAGTTACTGAAACAGTGATTTTGATGAAACAAAGTCTAGAATCTTGTCTTATTAATATGCTTCTTTTAAAGGATTTATAACGATTCTTTAGTTTTATGCTACGTATTATTTGAAATAATATATCGATATTTTCGTTCCAAAAAAAAAAAAATATATCGATATTTTTCATTAAAACAGAGTAGACCTGATTGCCGCAAAAATAAAAATCAGAGTAGTCCTGAAAAAGAAGATTTTGGGCTCTTGGGAAGTATGATCTACAATACCGGTTTAAAATCATTCGATCACACCATATCTTATACGAAAAGCAATCAAAACAGAAGAGATATACATAAATCATTACTTGGCAATTCTACTACGATCATTACATCTATTATGTCCGAAGCTTTTAATGATATAGACTCTCATAGAAACAGATGCAAACTTTGATAATCCAATATGAATTCATCAACTTCATTCACCCAAATTAACAAAACATAAACCTCTTTAACGGTTTAACCCCTAGTTATACCTTCATCAGGTATGTCCAAGGCTTGGCCCTCTAGTTTTCAAATCCTGATACACATAGAAGTTGAATTCAGATATTGAATAACTCATGTTTCGTTTATACATATTGATCCTCGAAGGTATCTTTTTAGTCACTTGGACCAATTCATCAGCCGAGCGATAGTGTGCATCAAGTTAACACTGAATGTATCCATAGATTTGCAAAAATGAAAACAGCATTTAACAACATAACTTCTAACGTTTCCCGTTAAAGACAGAAGATGGGCGCGTTCCTTAGATTTAATATGGCAAAGCAATTCAACTATTCAAGTGATTATGCCAACGCTGGTAGCTTTTGGTACCAAAGTTCAGCTTTTATAAACAACACTTAACACATGCATATGGTTTCTCAAATGCATGTTGATGATCATGGATTCTGATTCTAACGGTTCGTTCCATTAATTTATAATGACAACCTGGTAAATGGTCTACTAGACACAACAGGAGTCTGTGAAACTTCGTCCACGAAATAATGGTTCTGACAACAAAGAAATTTGTAAGAAAAAAGGTTGAAAGAAGTGTATCCTCTTAAAACCCTACAAATCAAATGAAACAAAATAAAACCATACATGTATAGTTTTTGGCATGTATTTTACAAAGAAAAAACTTCTAAAATCACAAACAACTTCACTCTCATATTTAACATCTTGCTGTGATATCAATAATGGTAAAATGTATTGTAGTTTTGGACATTCAATCATCAATAGAGATAACTTCAAACCTCTCATCATATTTTGCATCTTTCACAATTTCAGCTATGAGATTTGTTATTTTGACCTTAATGAGCCTTGCATCAACTTTTAAAAAGTTGCATAACTTTGTTATTATTGACCACGATAACCATGGAAATAAAATCACAGAAAACAAGTGAAAGATCATATTTGTTTATGTTATTTCATTGTAATTAAATTAGATTAGTATGATTTGAGATATGAGATCGGTAGAGCTTGTTTTCCAAGGTTTGGAGTTATAAATCAGTATCAAACACAGTGACTAAACCATTTTGAAATTCATTCTTTTGTCAATTTGAAATTCATTTAAATACTTTTCTTTTGTTCTTTTCATTTTACTGGTGTTGCATTTACTCAGAGACATATACAAGGCAAGTAGGATTGATTCAAATGAAAAAAAGGTATGAAAAGAAACCTAGGTGCTAGGTTATATAAAAAAAAAGACGTGGACCTTGTGAACTCGTATGGAAACTTTTTTTAAGAAAATTATTTTTGTTCCAGATTTAATTATTTTGTATAATTTTTCTCTTTTCAACAACATACAAGTATGTGTTTTTAAAAACAACTCATATGTACATGCCATTACAGAGAACTTTGTGGAGAGAAAACTCGGGCCATATTCTATAAAATTCAAACATAGGATGTGTTTCCATAAACTAATGATGCATTAAGAATCTAGATTACTTCTGATGGATGAAGATTCTCCCAAACTAACTATTTATTTGTTTTGGTTTCTTCTTTGGAGAGATCCATTCTCTTTCTACACAACACAGTTGAGAGTGTTTCCATCGGAAAAAATAGTTAAAACAGTTGAGATTCTTTCTCTCTCTCTTTCTCACTGTTCAACTCCGGAACTCTAAAATGATCCAACAAACCACAAAGCCTTAGCAAAAAGATACTTTCAATTATCGGTTTTGGTGCGCTTTGCCTGAGAAGATTCTGGCTCTTGGCTATTCCTTGTCTCCTCTGATGCCAGCTCCTTCGAATCATCTGTTTTCTTGTCTTCTTGTTCGGATTTGGCTGAGGTATCTGATGTTGAGGCTGTCCCTTTTTGTTTCTCGAACATCATTTGCAGGTACTTGCCTTGTTCTTCTATCCGGAGTTGCAAGTTTCTTTGAATCTGCAAGAACATCAAAAGAAAAATATTCTCATCCAAACTCAAACTTCCTAGAATAGCACCATTGTATTGTTTGCAGACATTAAAAAAAAAAAACAAAGCTATAAGCAATGTCTTATTGAATAAGACAAGACGTACCTCGAGCTGCTCATGGAGTTGCTTCTGTACTTCCATCTGAAGTCTCAGAGCCTCTGTAATACCTATCCCACTGTAGCATAAATTTTGGTCAGAACAAAAACAAAAGTGTACCACTTATTACGTTACCAGACATAAAAAAAAAAGATCTTACCCTTTCAAGTCAAGAGATGTTATATGTTCAAGCGGTGTCAACTTCTTCTCTGACAAACCTATGGCACTCAACACAAAATGATCTTTAAAGTGGAATTTTCAGAAAAAAAAATCATAAAGGAAATAAAGATAAGAAAGAGTTCGGTATCTACCACTTTCTGATGGTTCTGGCCTATATCTAGCCGTCCTATACTTCTGCAAATGGCTTTTGACATGATATATAGTCAAACCTTCAACTTTCATAATCTTCAGCACACCTTTAGGAGTAGCTCCTTTGTAAACAAAAGAAAAAGAAAAACAATGAGTTTATTAACACACAAAGTTTATGGAAAGGCTAAGAGAAATAAATGCTCACTTTCACTGCCACCAAGACTGTTGACGGCCTCAACAAAAGCCTCGTGAAGCTCTGGCGTCCAACGCATACGTGCCTTGTTATTACTGTTTGAAGATGTTGTGCTGACAGGTCGCAGTTCCACGGACGGAGACGGAGAAGGTTGCTGCTGAACAGTCTGGGGTTGCTGTGGGATTTGCAGAGACTTCTGGTCCTAAAACAGGTGTTCAATTAGGGAATCAAGTATAGACTTGGAGTAGGAACTTTAACAAACCTTTGTGTCTAAATTAGAACTGGTGTCAAGCAAGATATCATTCCAGTTAGTAGATAGTAAAGGATCTTCATCGGTGATCAAGTGGTCAGCCCATTCATGCCAATCATCACGTTTCTGAATGTCATCAAACGCAGAACCAACGCCACCACCATCCTCAACATGGCTGTTCTGGTGGTTTTCAGGGAAACCAAGAAACCCACCATGAAGTGAATCATGGCACCAAGAAGTATCGTTACTGCTGCTTCCGGCGTAGTGTTTCTCGTAAGACACCATAGATGAGTAATGGAGATTGGTTGAGAAACCAGAGGATGATGAAGAGCATATATGTCCAACGGCTCCATTGTTACTGGAGGAAAGCAAATGGTAGGTTTGTTGTCCTAATGGCTTAGACATTAGCTGAGTGTTGTTGTTCTCTGATCTCATGAAAGAACCTTCTGCTGCAGAAGAAGAAGGGTTTGGTGTTGAAGGTATTGAAGTAGTGTGAGCGAGGTTACTGAGCTCCCTAGAACCTGATCTCTGAACCGGACGAGCCTCCATTGTTGTCCTGCCAATACAAAAACAAAATCATAAATAAATTCTCCCAAATTGGTAACAATCTGTAAAGACATCATTTATTGGAAAGACTCAAGAACCTTGGTAATAACTGTAAACGGAGACTTGTTTGTTCTTGAAGATTCTAATGGGTGAACCATCAAATCTCGCATCTGATACACAAAACAGTAAACAACAAACTCAAAAACCTCAGCGAACACAGATGCGATCAGACAAAACTCTAGAGACAGAGACAAAACGAAAGAAGCAGCATGAGTTCGAGCCTCAAATAAATTTGCAGACTTTTAAACGAAATGTAGCGAGAAAACTCAGCAGAGAAGGAATCAATATGAAGAGTATTATAAGAAGAAGCTATTGAAACATAAACAAATGTAATTTGTAATAAAATAACACAACAAAAGCATCGAGAATCATCTAACAAAAGCAAACACAAATTATCCAACCAAACATCAAATTCGCTGGAAACTAAAACAAGACACTTAAAATAAACACAAAATCGAATCCGAATCAACCAATTGCAAACAGGGTTTCTCGAGAAAAGCAAAGATATCTACAATTATGCTCGAACAATTCTGATTACCAATCAAAAATTCTCACCTAGCAGTTCATGGGGACGTAGGAGACGAAAGAATCGAATCTAGATAAATCGTCGTCTTGTTGTATGTTGTCTGCAATAGAATGTTGACGGTGATATTTTTTTGTACTTTCCTCGTCCAAGGAGGTGTTTTTGGTGGCTGTCTCTTAAGCAAAACTGGATCAGCCGTCGTGAACTTACGCGCGGTGTATCAGCGCGTGTGATTACTTGCTTGTCGGGGAGGGGCCCAACTAAAAACTTTAAATCTGTGCGTGGACGCTGTTTATTGGATAACTGGAATTATTTTAATTAGGCTTTTGGTCTTTTCGGGTTTTTTATTTATTTATTTTGTGTTTGTGTTCTTTCACTCCTTACAAGGCCGCTAAGGCCCGATGTGGTTTTCTATTGATATCGGCTCCATCCCATTTAAATTTCAATTCAATTTTAAGCTCGGGCATTTATGTTTAAGCTCAATCCTTTTTTAAAAAAAAAATACACATTACTCAGATTTGAATTCAGATGATAATGCATCATTAACACTATGGTAGATTACAAAAAAGTAATAATAATAATAATTCTGCATTTGGAAAGGACTAATCCACTTGCTCTAAACAAACAAACCAAAATTCCACTTGCTCTAAATTTCTATAAAAAGTAAAATATAGTTTTCTTAAATACCCAAATCTGGATCTTTGGTTATGACGGAAACAGAACTATATATATTCAAATATAAACGATGACAAAAATATATACATTCAAATATAAACAAAAATCAAATTACGAACCAAAAGAAGTTTGGAAGGTTACAAATGATTTTCCCTATTACAAGGTCACAATTAAATTTATTGTCATTAAGGCTACAATAAGAAACAAGAGAGATTTACATCATCCACTTTAGGTGTTAGTAATTACACTCTAATGTTGCTTAGTCCATCTAGCTAAATGACTAAAATGACAATACTTTTTTTTGGTAAAAATGTTAAGATTGATACCACTTTTTCAGTTTACAAGAATGTGGAAAACCACTTATTAAAGAATGAAAAGCATAAGATAAATAATTGAAATTAAGAGGAGACAAGAAATACCAACAAACCAGAAAAGACTAGAGCTAAGACAGCAAAATACAGCAAAATGACAATACTTTACAAATCTCCACGACTATTAAGATTTTAAGATAAATCTTTGTCAAGATTTTTTCCACTCAATTGCCACAAAACCTATATATTAGCTCTTTAAAACTTAGAAGCCGAATGTTTTGATTATGTGTATGAAGTCTTCTTTAGCATTATGTTAAACCTTAGCTTTAGATAATCACTTCTCTTGTCTGAAAATGATAATATAGTTGTAGCGTACAATCATCAAATTATATTTTTTTGTGAGAAAAAGTAGATACAAGTAAACATATTCACGGAATAAAAGTGAATATATTTTTTCTTTTTAAGCAATATTTTATTTTGTACTAAAAATGATATATATGGCGAAAAGAAGACTAAAGTTAGAGAAGAATGGAAAAAAGTGGACAAATCCTCTGCAGTTTGATAACTTAGATCTGATGAAATTTTTGATTTTCGATGAAAATTATAAAGGATTCATCGTTCAGGAAGTCTATGAAAGTCAAGTCTCTGCTTTTTGTTATGCTTAGATCTTATGAAAGTCAAGACTTTCGATGAAGATTACAATATAAACCAATTTTCTTGATATTTTGTACTATATTCAGATCTTCTTCGCAAAAATCAAGTTTTTGCGCTTTGGAGTGAAGTTCTTGTCTCTAGTTAGCTTCGATTGGTGATTGCAAGGTTCTTGTTTGTGTGTAGATCATCAATTTGGTTCGTTGAGTGTCCAAGGTTGAGTCTTTGTGGTGGTTCTTTGGAGATCTTACCAACAGTATTCATGGTTACATCCATGAATTTTACAAATCATATGTAAGCACCCTTCAGTTTTGGATGTGCTTGACTTGCACTTTGGACACGGTTTGATACCGCCACCAAATCTGAAGCAAAATACTGCAAATTAGAATCAATACATAAGAAGGTTAGGGAGATGATTGTTCTGGGTGATTGAAGATGATAATGACCATATGAATAGACAAGGTAGAGGTCTCCAAGGAGACAAAGAAAAGCCAAAAGTTTTGGTTTATTAAAAAGAAAAGTGTTAAGATTACATATGCAGCAGCTTTGGGGATTCTGAAGCATTTGGAGATTGATCAAGCCAAACCAATGACCATGCATTGTGATAATCAGGCGACCATTCACATTGCATCCAATTCGGTGTTTCGTGAGAGAACCAGGCACATTAAGGTTGATTGCCACAAGGTTAGGGAGATGATTGTTCTTGGGGTCATCTTGCCATGCTATACAAAAAGTGAAGACCAATTAGCTGATATTAATTTTTCACAATGCCATTGGGCTTTTGTGAATGTCCAATGTCTCTGGCCTAATTGGCCTAATCATCATAGCCTTCCTGTTTGTTGATTCCCGCTCTTGGCTTTCTTCCCCTTAGATTTGGCCGCCTTTATAAAGAGATCTTAGGTTTTTATCAGTTTTAGCGTTTTTTAAACACTGATCTTTCAATAATTCACAGATTTGTTCTTCCTTCCGATGCCAACAGCGACAATGACAATTACGACTCAGAAGGTAATTAATCTTTTTACTCTCGTTTCTAATTTTACCAATTTTTGGAATCTGAATGAGATCTGAATATCTTAATCTCATCTCAGTTGACATGACACTTTACAGATCTCATAATCTAATTATCCAAAATTCGGAATAACCATGAAAATTTATGTAAATGACTAAAATAACAATACTTTACAAATCTCCACGGATAATAAGATTTTAAGATAAATCTTAGTCAAGATTTTTCACTTAGAAATTGAGAGCCACAAAACGTATATATTAGCTCTTTAACCTTAGAAGCTGAATGTTTTGATTATGCGTATGAAGTCTTCTTTAGCATTATGTTAAACCCTACTTTAAAATCTACATAAAATAGATAATCACAAAACCTACATAAAATAGATAATCACTTCTCTTGTCTGAAAATGGAAGCTTTTCTACTGCAGTCGATTTCACAGTTGAGCACCCAGTCCGGAGGACTTGCTCATCCACGAGCTAGAGCCGCCAAAGTCCACGAGCCTTACCCATCCTCCTGATTTACTTCTCCTATGTTGCCACTTGTATTTGTTATTTCAAGGCTAGAAAAGAGAGAATCTGATACTATTACAATTACGGTGGTGCACACCGCAGGGAATCCCATTCAGAGCGTGGGACCTAGATGGACAACTAACACTTTCAAAGTTTTCAACTCTCTATTTAATTATTTGAACGGTTTTATTTGGAAAGTAAAGAAGCAACGGTCGGTTATGTCTTCCCTCCAGACGACAGGGTTTTTATTCGGACACCACTAAAAATGGACAGCTAAACTCTCTCTTTAATTAAACTTCGATTTAATTACGTGATTATAGATTAGATAGCCACTTGATTACATTAATTAATAATTTCTATATAGCGAGGATATCTAAGCTTTAAATCGGAACGAATAGCCACCGTTCGATTTGGAAAGATGGACCAAAGGACGTGGGCACGAGCACCCTCTGTTCACGTGGGTCCCACGTAGCCTTCTAAGTATCCTTTATTCTAGCCGTCCGATTGAATCCCATGAAGTTGACATGTGAGCCCCCACTTTCTCTTGAAGTTCTCGAGTCTGAGGATATGTATGCACAAACTTTTATTTGTTTATTCATTTACTTTCCACCCTATTTTAATTTGCTTTTATTAATCCCACGGATGCAACCGTTTTGATATCATCTTTGTTTTTAAACCTACCCAATCTTATCTCAGATTTGGAGTCAATACCAACCAAAAATATCTGAACATTACCCACCTTGATGGATTATTTATCATATTTTGTTAAATTTTACTATGTTAATGATGATAAATAGTAATCATAAAATAAAATTTTAGAATGATATGAAAGAAATGTAAGAGAAAAATAGAATAAATTCATCACATTAATTTTTAATCAAAATTGCAGTAAAATATTTTTATTTATGTTAAGCTAGTGAAATTATTATTTAATTTAAAGTAAAAATGTTTTGTCGAAATTAATGGATTAAATTATCTTACATTATTTCATCAAATTATGGGGGTGATTGGTTGGATTGTAGGAGGTGACTTTAGCTTTAATTTATACCTACAACCCTTAAATTTACCAATCATGCTTTATATTGGTTTTTAAAGCTACAACAAAAAAAAAAAAATTGGCTGTAACAACCCAATTTTCTAAAGCTCCATCTTTTTAGATGTAGGTGCTGTAGCAATAAATGCTAAATCTACATTCCTTAAAGCTAAATCAAAAATCCTACAGCATAAAATCTACAGTAAATTTTCTACAAGTACAACCGAACCAATCACCCCCATATTTTTTGTGAGTAAAAGTAGATACAAGTAAACATATTCACGGAATAAAAGTGAATATATTTTTCCTTTTTAAGCAATATTTTATTTTGTATAAAAATGATATTTATAAGAAGACTAAAGTTAGGGAAGTAAAGAAGGAAAAAAAAGGGACAAATCCCACCCGTCGTGTCTTGTTCTTGTTCATCCTCTGTTTCCTCTTTTCCTAATTTTCATTCACTGTTTTTTTGCCTTACTTATTAAAGTCTCAAACTTTGCTTCAAATTCAACCCATCTCTCATCTCACCCTCCCCACCCTTTACAATCAAATCTTCAATCTCTCTCTCTCTCTCTGTCCAGTTCTCACCCTTCTGGGTTTGGAGATTCTCAAATGGAAGGCGGTTCCGCTAGTGGGTCCGCTTCGACCCTGTCGAACGATAGAAACCTCGTCGTCTCTTGCGAGGATTCGTCTTCTCCCGCAGAGAATGAGCTCGAGCTTGGTCTTACGTTGAGCCTAGGTGGAGAACGTATGGTTTCTTACGCTGATGATTCTTCTTCTTCTTCATCACTGAGTAGCAGAGCTAGCGTAACTGCTGGGATCAAGAGAACAGCTGATTCCATGGCCGCAATTAGCGGGTGAGATTCTCCTCCTTTCCTTATATGATCATAGTCATAGAACAATAAAAAGCCTTTACATTGATCATAGTCATTGAACCATAAAAAAGGTTGTTTCTTTTGCTTTTATGGGATTTTGATCAAATGATCAGACATAATGTTCCTTTGATCACTGTTGTCTGAAAAAACACGAACTTTTATTACGTAGGTGGCTTTGAATTTATCCTATTGATCTTAGATAATTTGATTTGATCACAAAGTGTTAAATCAAATCCTTTTTTTTTGTCTTTACTCTGTTTTTGAGCGTTTGAAAAAATTGTAAAATTTGCAGGCAAGTTGTGGGGTGGCCACCGATAAGGACTTACAGAATGAACAGTATAGTTAACCAAGCGAAGACATTGGCCATGGAAGATCCGATCAAAAATAGAAGTGATGCAACAAAGATGAGAATGTTTGTGAAGGTGACTATGGATGGTATTCCCATTGGAAGGAAAATCGATCTGAATGCTCATACATGCTATGAATCATTGTCCAACACTCTCGAAGATATGTTTCTGAAACCCAAAACAGATGGTCACCTGGAAGCAGGGGTGGTCAAGATACTACCAGATGGATCTTCTGGATTGGTACTAACGTATGAAGACAAGGAAGGAGATTGGATGCTTGTTGGTGATGTTCCCTGGGGGTATGTTGTTATATTAATACACATTCTTATGTTGAGTCCAATGTTACTTCCAAACTCAAAAAATCATGAACTGAGTTTTAACTTGTGTCCAGGATGTTTATTGGTTCTGTGAAAAGGCTCCGGATAATGAAAACATCAGAAGCTACTGGCACAGGTACATTTACTAGATTCCATCAAATCCATGTTTGTGTATTAAGATCGTTTCTTTTATCATATGTCGTTGTGACCGTGTTTGTTTAATCCTTGTTTACAGCTCAAATGATCTTATGAAGCATATAATATACTCTACAAGAAGCCTTCATGTTTGAAGCAATCTAATAAGACATATCACAAGATCAAAGAGAAGACAAAACAATTTTAGAATCTTCTTCTTCTTCTTGCCTTTTACAGTTTTTGGCTCTGCCATTTTTTAAGTTAGTTATATGTTCGCTTTGTAAATCACACACTTGACGAGTTATAACAAAAGTTACAATACTCAGAAAACGTTTCAGAGCAATGCACAAGTTAAAAAGATCTGTATAAAGATAAAAGTTGCTCTACGTTGAAAGAAAAAAATCAACTCAAAAGGACCAAAGATCTCTCTCTTCTGCATAAACATACATAACATGAACTGAACAAATCATCACGTCCTAAAGAAGGCCAGGTACAGGTGAAATACTAATTTTTTTTCGGCCAAGCTACTAGAGCTAGTGTTAAGGAGCTCCGTGGTGCAGAGAAGAGCGATTTATAGAACTAAAAAGCAACTCTACTTGAACAACTCTGCAGTTCACAACATTAGGATCCTAATTTCACAAAACACAAACTCTTTGCAAAATGGTGTTTTGTGAGTTTTTAAATGCCGAGTTAAAACATTTTTAATATACTAATATTAACAAATGTGGTAACGGTTTTCTCACATGGTCATGAGATTCGTTTATCGCATCAGAGGCTGCGATCTGGACGCATGTGCCGCTGCCATTTGTGTTCCATGGGATCACTCTGATTCAAAACTCCTGAAAGAGTGAGACTCTGGAGATGATTGGTACGGACTGTAACTTTATGTTTTTGGCTGTAGAATTTAGTCTGTATAAATATTTACTTTAACTTTTTTTGCTATAACTTTCTAATGCACTATTTTTTTGCTTTGGAAATAAAACTCTTTACAGCCATATTTTGATTTTGTAGAGATATTTTTGCTGTGAGTTTTTTAAGGAAAGAAAAGCTTGATTGGTAAATTAAAATGGCTGTAGAAAAAAAATGAGCTGTAGAGAACACTCACAGCACTTACCAATCACCCTCTCTCTCACGAAAAAAAAAACTCTAAATGGGCTTATTATGTAAGTAGATTTATGTTGGGCCTCGATTTAAAAGCCCATGTAGGAGACGATGACGGTATCCAATGAGGGGAACGGCTTTGGTCGTGACACGTCAAGATTCTCCCGACACCACACCAAGAAGAGAGACCTCTCCTTCATCTCCTTCCTCTACTCTTCTGTCTCTAGTTTCCTCGCGGACATCGATAAGCACGAACAATGGCTTGTGTTCGTTCGATAGGATCTTTAACTTCTGTCACTCATTCTCCTCGACATGTTTCACACACCTCAGGTACTGTTTCGGTCACTTCCTTCTTCTTTAGAGGATGATGACATTAGCTGTTGAGAAAACTAGGGTTTATGTAGCTAGCTTCCTGTAATAAGATCATGTTTAACAGTTTAAGTGTGTTCTGTATAATTGCTGATTAGTAGTAATTAACTCAGAGTGTGTGATTAAAGAAGATACGTTTCTTTTGCAGGCTTTGTCATGTCTTCATGCTCTGTTCATCCTATCACGCGCTCCTCCTTCACTGGCTCTCTCATTACCCTCCCGCGACTCAGTCCACCATCTACAACAACTCTAAGACCTCGGACTCTCGTCCCAATCACCATGATGGCCAAACCGGCGCTCCAGTTCATCCAAGGGACGGACGAGCTGACGATCCCTGACGTCAAGCTGACTCGGTCTAGGGACGGAACTAACGGAATGGCACTCTTCACTTTCGACCAGCCTTCCGTTTTCGACTCGAGCGGTGAGGTTGGTGAGATAACGGGATTGTACATGATTGATGAGGAAGGTGTGATTCAGTCGACGGATGTGAACGCGAGATTCGTGAACGGGAAACCGGAAGGGATCGTGGCGAAGCATGTGATGAGGACGCCGAAGGAATGGGATAGGTTCATGAGGTTTATGGAGCGGTACTCTGACCAGAACGGTTTACAGTTCGTCAAGAAGCAATGAGGTTGGGGACTTTTCTATGAGCAAAATGTGTGTATGTTACATTTTTATTCTGTTTTTTTTTTAAAACTCTTTTGGTTTTATAATCTTTCTCTCCATAGTTTTGATCTTTACTTGAGTTTCAATTCTTCAATTGTACTTTCATTAGAATGGTTTTTCTATAATGAAAGAAGCGGCTCTTGTAATGGTAACCCCAAACCCCCTAACTGGTTTCTTCCGATACATTCACATGGACTCAGAGACCAAGTGGGACATAATAACTTTGCTGCTCGCAATACATTCACAAGGAAACACAAACAGCGGACTATTACCGGTTATGTCTCAACTGTGCCAGCATCTTTCAGCAAAGTGTACTCTACATTTTAGCCATGATATGCATACTGGTAACGCTCTGACGAGTGGAGTTCTGTCTTATACTCCTAATCATCCAGCAAACCAGCAGCAGCAGCAACAGCAACAACAATCAGGAAGAAGCATCGATAAAAGTATGTCCAAGATTTCAACAGTGAAGACTGGCTCATGGACAAAAATACTCCCAACCCATCCAGTTTGTCCATTGTCTGGTCAAGTCAACTCTACGACATTTCAAATCAGTTTTAAAACCCTTGAATGGTTGAAACATTAAAATTGCTAACTTAATAAGTCTGTACAGTATTTAGTTACGATGTTAAGTCTCCAGGAACATTTTTTGTTTATTCTCAAAAATAAATAAAAAAACATTTCAATATCAGTCTCTACTCTTCACTAATTTTGGTATCTATCTCTTTTTTTTCTTTATATTCATACCCGTTTTTTAAGAAAAATATATGGCTTAAATGGATCAAAATTTCGTTGAATGGAATCATATTTTATTTATAGTAAATAACATTTTAGAAATTGTTTACAATAAAACTGGCCAAATATTAGAAATAGACAGTCCACAGGAAAAGGAATGTTGTTAATTGGAGACATTTCAATATCAGTCTCTACTCTTCACTAATTTATAGTAAATAATATTTTAGAAATTGTTTACAATAAAACTGGCCAAATATTAGAAATAGACAGTCCACAGAAAAATGACTGTTGTTAATTAGAGACATTTCAATATCAGTCTCTACTCTTCACTAATTTTGGTATCTATCTCTCTTTTTTTTCTTTATATTCATACCCGTTTTTTAAGAAAAATATCTGGCTTAAATGGATCAAAATTCCGTTGAAGGGAATCATATTTTATTTATAGTAAATAATATTTTAGAAATTGTTTACAATAAAACTGGCCAAATAGACAGTCCACAGAAAAAGGACTGCCGTTAATTGGACGGTACTCCATAATTACGGTGAGCGCACTTGTCGGAAAGAAAAGTCAAAACTAACAGTAATGATGGAAAACCGTTAGAGAATCATAAAATTTAAAATAATTTCTTTTTAATTTTTTTTTTTAAAAGATTAGAATCTGAAAGGTTCACTTTCCTTTCTTAACAGAATCTCGTGAATCTCTCTACCTTCCCTTTCTATAAACAACACTCACCTCTCTCTCAAACAATCTTTATTTCGAAATTTTCAAAACAAAATGGCGTCGTCGACAATCTCTTGCAACGCCACCGATCTGATCCCTCTCCTATCAGGCGGAGCCAACGCCACCGCCGCAGCCGCCGCGGCCGAATTCATCTGCGCCAGATTCGAAACCGTCTCCGGGAAATTCACCGACGCGGCCTACGCCATCGACAACACCTACCTCCTCTTCTCTGCCTACCTCGTCTTCTCGATGCAGCTCGGCTTCGCCATGCTCTGCGCCGGATCCGTCCGCGCGAAAAACACCATGAACATAATGCTCACGAACGTCATCGACGCCGCCGCGGGAGGTCTCTTCTACTACCTCTTCGGCTTCGCCTTCGCGTACGGAGCTCCGTCGAACGGTTTCATCGGAAAACATTTCTTCGGGATGAGCGATTTCCCCAAACCTACGTTCGATTACCCTTTCTTCCTCTATCAGTGGACGTTCGCCATCGCCGCCGCGGGGATCACGAGCGGATCCATCGCAGAGAGGACGCAGTTCGTCGCGTATTTGATCTATTCGTCTTTCTTAACCGGATTGGTTTACCCGATCGTATCTCATTGGTTCTGGTCTAGCGACGGTTGGGCGTCTCCAGCTAGATCTGATAACCTTCTGTTTCAATCTGGTGTGATCGATTTCGCGGGATCCGGCGTCGTTCATATGGTTGGAGGGATCGCCGGTTTGTGGGGAGCGTTGATCGAAGGACCGAGAATCGGCCGGTTTGAACAGCGGAGTAAACCGCTTACGTTGCGTGGTCACAGCGCGACTTTGGTTGTGCTCGGTACGTTTTTACTATGGTTCGGTTGGTACGGGTTTAACCCCGGTTCGTTCGCGATTATTTTCAAATCGTACGGGACCTCTCCCGGAAGCTCGTTTTACGGACAGTGGAGTGCTGTCGGAAGAACCGCAGTTACAACGACGTTAGCTGGATGTACTGCAGCGCTGACGACTCTCTTCGGGAAGAGACTGATCGATGGGTACTGGAATGTTACGGATGTATGTAACGGTTTGCTAGGCGGGTTTGCCGCGATAACCAGCGGCTGCTCGGTTGTTGAACCGTGGGCCGCGGTTATCTGCGGGTTTGTAGCGGCCTGGGTGCTGATGGGCTTCAACAAGCTGGCTGATAGGCTCAGATTCGACGATCCTTTGGAAGCGGCTCAGCTTCACGGTGGTTGCGGGGCTTGGGGGATTATTTTCACCGGGTTGTTCGCTGATAAAACGTACGTGTCGGAGATCTACGGAGGTGATCCGAACAGACCGTTTGGGCTGTTGATGGGAGGAGGAGGGAAGTTGCTTGCGGCGCACGTAGTGCAGATTGTGGTGATCGCGGCATGGGTTAGTGTGACGATGGGGACTCTGTTTTTTGTTTTGCATAAGCTGAAACTGTTGAGGATACCATCGGAGGATGAGGTCGCCGGGATGGATCCGACGAGTCATGGTGGGTTGGCTTATATGTATACAGAAGAAGAGATCAAGAATGGGATTATGGTTAGGGGTGTGGGTCATGAAGATGATCATGTCCATGGACATGTAGGTGTTCTTTGATTTCTTTGTTTTAATTTATAGTAGCTTCTGTGGGTTTTTCTTTTTCTTTTGGTCTGTGTATATATTTTGCACGGGAATAAATACATTAATTTGGCTCTTTACTATTTCTACTTCTTTATATTATCTGCCTTTCACCTTATTAATTTTCTAAGACATAAAAATGCTTAAAACTTATAGTATGTGGAGTATGCATCATAGATTTTGAAGAATGGAATATGAAACTGATGCATAGGAGAGCAACGAGAGTGAATGACTCTGTCAACTGTTCTTATTCACCATGGATGAGATTGAGAGTGAGTTTAAGTAAGTTTCATGTGGGTTGATTAATTGTACAAGAATCGAAATCAGCTTTTCCCCTACATATGATTTCCAAACTCCAATCAAGAACACTCACAAAGGGTTACTGATATAAAAACTAGAGATTAATACAATTATACAAAACTGGAGTCGCTGTTGTTGTCACTGATGATTGTAAAGAAATTAATTCAAAGCAACGAAGATAGTCGAACACAATCAAAGAAAAGGCTCAAGTGTGAAGTTTGAAAGCAAGTGAGTGGATTATGAGTTGATCAAAATCCAAATGTGTAACATATGAGATATCAAACATGGATCGAAGATGGTGAAAGAACAGACATATATATATATAGAGTCAGTCATATATTATGTTTATAAAAGCTTTCTCGTTGCTTTTTAATAGTACTTTGGGTGTTTATATCAGCATACGAGAGGGAATAGAACCACTAACACCATGCATAATAACTGCAAAAGTCGTTCAAGCATGCATACCATTTTTTTACTAATTAACCATCAAATCGAGACTACACAACTCGCGAACCAACGGGAGTCGTAGACACTATTAGCCCATTCTATCTTACCCCAAACTTCACTTCCACGCTTCTCTAATGCAATTTTCGCGCACCATATTCTCCTTTCAGCTTCTCGTTTGTTTCTTTCAGACTCAGGGATCCACATAACTAAAAGTTTCCCACCAAGGTTGCGTACTCTAAGCATCCATGACCATGTTAAGCTACATGTTCCATGCGTGCGCAACAGTCGGAGATCCGAACCCTTGACATCTATCCAGTCTCTAGTTTTGGAGTCATACCATCAACAATAACCGGAGTGGGTAAAACAATACATTACATCCTCTATCACACACCAATCATTTATAAATCTGAAGTCCGGCAGGTGCGTCTCCACAACTTCCCACTTACTTTCTTGCGGGTCATAAGCATAGCTTTTCTCTTCAGCAATTGCGTAAATCTTTCCTTCTAACACATTAATTACAAACCAACCGCTGTCAAACTCGTCGACTCCATGGCTCCGCACGTGTCTCCAAGTCTGAGTCTTTATGTCCAACACTTCTATCCAGTCCAGCGCCTCGTATCTCCCGTAACCACTCATCACGTATATTTTCTCATCGAGTTGAAACGCTTTGACAAGACAGCGAGCCACCAACATACTAGGGCCATCACGCCACGTGTGAGTCCGACAATCAAGAATACGAACAGCTGAAGAGGGGGCATGGTAAGAACCACCGATTACGTAGAGTTCCGAACCAACCGCTACCATGGAATAATATGGTTCGAGAATATGATTCATATTAGAAGAAGAAGGTACCAGAAACATCGAATAGTCGTCATGTGGAAGAGGATCGTCGTCGTGGGTTAGGGTTTCATCAACAGGTTTCATCCAAAGAGTGAACCATTTAGGAGGTTGGTCTTCGTAATGTTTTAAACAGATATAGAGACATGGTTCGGTGGTTCTGTTGTGATATCGTGTCTTGTACACTTCGGGAGAAGAGAGGAGAGAGTGGAATCTCTTGGAGACAAGAGAGAGAGTTGGGTACTTGTATCTAGAGACACGAGCAAGAATGTTCTCAGCGATTTCATCTGGGATTGAAGAAAACGGATGAGATTGTAGATTCAGCCGACGAGGTTTTGTGTTCTTGTTTTCTTGCGGCTGTTCATCATCGTGGATCATGTTTGGCTGAACTTGACGATGGGATAAAACCCAAAATTTTGGTTAAAGAGTATATAGATATATATGTTTAGTTTTGGAAATATTCCATAAAATTATCTCATCTAAATTTTATTAAGATTTGTAATATCCAACTTTGCTATTTAATTTAAATACCTTAAGCAAAAAAATTCTATTTGTTTTAAGGGACAATTGGCTAAATATACCTAAAAATATATAAAATCAGGTAACTATCATACTAACTCAAAAACCCTCGTACACAATACATTTTTTGGTTCTTTTTGACAATTTTATCCCTGCTCTAAATATTTAGTATTTTTTCTCTCTCTTTCCCGATTCTTTTTCTCCTTCATATCTCATTTTTTTGTTTTTAATCTTTCCTTTCCAAAACCATATTTCTTCTAAACTTTCATTGGAGTTAAGTTTCTCCTCAAATATACAATCTATTTTCTCATCAAATCTTTTAACCATTGCTTACTTCGTTTCCGACATAAATTCTATGCTAATCTTCTAATCTTCAACTCATACTCGCAAGTCGCCAGCAACATCAAATCTCAGACACGCCAAAACTTTTTCTCAAAGTTTATGAATTTTCCATCGATGAACTAGAGACGATGATGGGTTGCAGGCATCGAAAATCTACAGAGAGAGAAAAACACAGTAAGAAAGCCAAAGCTCCAAGGTCAATGGCTAGTTGGTTACTTGCACCTTAACAATTCAATTGATTTTGCTTTTGTTTCTCTTAAAAGTTCAGAAAAATGTTTGACATAAGATTTCCAAATGCTTTATCGAATCTCTTAATAAGATAAACACCCAATAGTTTTGCATATACCAAAAAAGCTGATGATTTGTTTAAAATTTCTGTTAAGGGAATTAAGCCCATTTTAGAGCGAGGAATCAAACAAAAAAATGTACAAATGAAAGCCCATTAGTAATATAATAACGGCCCGGTAAGGATGATAGACAACAAGTACGACGCAGAATAAAAAAAAATAAGTTAAAAGAAGGAACAAGTCAGACTACTCGGAATCAAATGCTGAGATCGACCAAATGGACACACAAAAATCTGGAAAAGGACACTTCTGTTTTTATTTTTTTAATGAATTAATAATAAATCGAAATTAAGCTGAAAATACTATAAAACCTAAAACTTTAACTTATTTACATATCCAACCAACCTACCCCACCCAAGAACCGTGTCCTTCCCGGATCCTTCCCCCTAAATCAAACTAAATCCCTAATTCCCTTTTTCCTTCCCCGACATAACCAACAGAAAAAATTCACGATCTCTCCCCTATCTCATCTCACTAATCAAACTCTACCACAATCATCACGATCTCCTCTATCTCATTTGTTTCTCTATTTCGTGTTACTCTTTGAAACACTATGGCTCCAAAGACTCGCTTCACCAACAAACAAACAAAGAAGGTGTCGAGAAGAAGAAGAATGAGTCAGGGTGGAGAAGAAGAAAGCGGGAGAAGAAGAAAGCTGAGGCGAAAAGAAGAAGAAAGACTCGTGATAAAGAAAAACAAGCATCGGTGAAAAGAGAGAGAAGCCGCTAAAAAAAAGAGATGCGAGAAGAAGAAGATTGAAACCGCAGAGAAAGAGGAAGCGAGATGTAGACGATGAGTCCTCGTCCAATCCAAAGCGGCCTCGGATCGCATCTTCACCGAACATCAAGCCGATCCCGATCATTATCCGCCACTATCAACGGAGTTACCTTCGCAGGATGGTAGAGGGTACGCCAAGCCCATCAGTTCCGATTGAGCCACAAAAATCACCTACTCAAACACCCAATGAGGCGGAGAATCCACTGCAAGCTCCAATAACTTCTACCAACAGAGAATCAGGCTCACCCGAGGCTGCCATTAACAATGACGGGCAAACGGTAAACAAATCAATTAAAATGGTTTTGGAATTTTATGATAAAATCGACTAACAAATAGAACCGTGAGCAGATTGGATCTAACCAAATAGATTCAAATTCACCTGAGGCTGCTATTGGATCTGCTGCCATTGACAACGACGCTCCAAGAACGGTAAACAAGTCAACTTAAATGGTTCTAGAAATATTTATCATAGGGTCGAAAAAAAAAAATAAGTAGTGATTATATAAGAAGTGTAACTAGTACAACTAAAAGAATGAAACTAGTTCAACTGGTAATAAAATGTTGTAAAACAGAATCAATGGAACTAGTATAACTAGTACAACCACACTTCTTATAACTAATATAACTGGTATAACTATGAAAAGTATAATTAGTCTAACTAATACAACCGAGTATTAAATTACTAGTACAACTAAAAGAGTGAAAATGGTGCAACTGGTAATAATATGTTGTAAACAAATTCAGGATAACTAGTTAAAAATTTTTTATAAGTAATAAAACTGGTACAACTACGCTTCTTATACGTAGTCTGACTAGTATAACTAGAGAAGTATTTTGTATAACTGTTTAATGAGATGGTGTTGTTGTTGTATAACTAGGCTTGCTGGTAGAACTAGTAATATTATTTTAATTTAATTAGTGTAACTGGTACAACTAAGTGTTTATGTGTTGTATAACTCGCTTATTTATTCTTTGTATTTTGTTTGTATTTTCAGGTTGAGAGTGATGATATGACCGTAGAAGCTGACAGACCTGCTGGTTTTTTCTTCAATCCGAGCAACTATGGAAAGGGTTGCAAGCTCTCCTCAAGGTGCCATCAACACGATTTTCTGAACAAGACGATTGGTAAGTTGGATGCCTCGAGAAGAGTTGGTTTCAGGAACATCCTCGCCAAGCATATATTCCACATGGATTGTACCTCAACAAGAAAAGTGATGGGATTGTGGATGTTGCTACTTCACTATGCATACAGAGAAGGGTCGACAAGCTTGGTTTGGGGTAAACGGTGTTCCAATTAGATACTCTATCGAGAACATAGCCTCCTCTCGGTTTATACTCGCCACTCATATCCAGAAAACTATCGAGCATAGGAGACTGAAGTTTGAGAAAGTATTTTAAAGTGAAGAAGACAAAGGATGGGAAGGAAAAGGGTCCGCAAGTGATGAAGCGGATGTTAAGGAGAAACTTGAAGATGAAATTTGATGGTAGTGGCGATCGTCGAGGATGGCGGTTCTTTACTTTCTGGCTACAGTTTTAAGAGGAAGGTCCAAAGCAGGATACTTCATTGAGTATTTCCTTCCAAGCAAGAAGATTTGGAGTTTTGCACCGATTTCCATGGGGCCGTTACACCGAACAACAGGATTTCCACTTGACATGATTTATCTGACGCTAGAAACACAAAGGTAAAAGCTTATAATTTTTTTAAGTGTTGTTTATGTCATTTTCTTCAAGTTCATAGTTAATTAAATGTGTAATTTGTTGTTGGTCATTTCAGAGATTATCGGTGTTTTGGAACCAAAAGGAAATGAAGTAGACCTTTTGTATGAAATAATGGATGAAGGGACTTTGAAGACTTGGAGCTGATAGATGATTCGATACGCTGACATAGCTGTGATTGGAACAAGATCCTAATGGAACCAGGAAAAAAATCTTCCGCCGGATCTATATGAGATGGATGTGAGAACCCGAGCAACAAGAGGAGGCAGGAGGCAGAGGCGAGGAGGCGAGGCAGGAGGAGAGGGAGGCGAAAGGTGAGGCAAGGGGTGAGGAGTTCAGGGCAACGTGAGAGTTTAAGAGAATTAGAGTCAAGTTGAACAAAAGAATGGATGATGGATTTGCATTGAGAGGAAACAATTCGTCTGGAAGCAAGAGTAAAGGAGTTGGAAGAAGAAAAATTCAGAGAAAGTCGGTGAGAGATGTATGGTGATAAGGAGGCTGAGATACTTGGTGATAATGAGGGCAGATGCATGGTGATAAGGAGGGTGAGATACATGGTGATAAGGATGGTGATGAGACTAACAAGGATGGTGATAAGGCTGATAAGGATGGTGATGATGAGCCTGATAAGGAGGGCGAGGATGGTGATAAGGCTGATAAGGATGGTGATGATGAGCCGATAAGGAAGGCGAGGATGGTGATGAGGCTGACAAGGGTGATGAGGCTGAGAAGGATGGTGAGAAGCAGATTGAGGCAGGGCTGACAAGGGTGATGAGGCTGAGAAGGATAGGAGAAACAGATGAGGCAGGTGAGAAGGATGGTGAGAAACATATCGAGGTAGAGTGAGAAGTTGATGCGTAAGTCATGATAACATATAACTTCAAATTTTATTTTAATGATGATGATCTAAGTCGATGTATTTTTGTTCAATGTGGATACTGAAGATGGAGATGAGCAATCTACACTTCAAATTATGGCGAGCAGAGATTTGAGAAGGCTGGAAAAAGCTGCTGTGGACAAGCAGATGAGGTTGTAGATGATGATGCTTTGGAGAAGGAAGGTGAGGTTAGAGTTGATGACGCTTTAGAGAACACAGCTTCGGTTGGAGATTCACAGGATCCTGCTGAGATGCCAAAGAGGGTGCCTGCCGCTCTCATTTGTTGAGGTCTCCTTTACGCCAAACTGATTTGGCTGAACTATGTTGTTGTTTTTGGAACTTGTATGTGTTTGTTTTAAAACCTAAAACGGATGAACTTGTATGTGTGTGTGTTTTAAAACCTAAAACTTGTATGTGTGTGTGTTTTAAAACCTAAATCCAAACTTGGTGGTTGAACAGGTTGCAATTACAGTGGGAAGTAAACAACATTACAGCATCAACTATGCCAAAAATATGAAAGTAGTACAACTAGAAAACTAGTAAACCTAGTGTTAAATTAAAAGTATAGGACTTATCCGGGAATCCACTTATTTGAAACTCATTATGCACACAAAGTTGTTTTAGTTTTTAGTTATACTGGTTTCTACAAAGTTGTACTAGTTTATTAGTTATATCGCTTGCACAAAGTTGTACTAGTTTATTAGTTATACTAGTTTGTACAGAGTTATACTTTGGCAGTGAAACCTGAATATATTAGTTGTACCAAAGAGAAAATACCATTATCTAAGTTGTACCACTCATTTATGTTAACATGTATTTGCCCGGATACAATGAAATCATCACTATTGTGAAAATACTTGTCATGTATGTTTTCAAAAATATGTGGACAAATATGTTAACAAACCTTAAAAGTATAAGGTATATCAAGCAAACTTTTGTGATGGAGGTAGAAATCCAAAAAAAAAAAACAATACAAAACACAAAGAAACCTATCCAAACACTTAAAATTAGACCATTTGAATGTTTTATTAATATGGAAAAACCTAAAATAATATTTAAATTTCAGATCCTCCATAGTTGTACTAGTTATTCCAGTAGAACCTATTTTAGTAAACTAGACATAGTTGAACTAGTTATTCCAGATAACTTATTTTTAGTTTTACTAGTTGTACCAAGATAACAACACAAAACATGAATGTTAGGTTTAATGAAGTTTTACCAATTGTACCGATGTACCTGGAAACAACACATTACATAAATAAGTTCTACAACACATAAATAAGTTTCATAACACATAACTAAGACTCACAAGACTAAGCAAGTTCCATAACACATAAGTAAGACTCACAAGACATAAGCAAGTTCCATAACACATAAGTAAGACTCATTCATCAATTCCATCGCTTCCACTTTCATCGCTGTCAATTCCATCATTCTCACACACCAATGGTGGATACTTCTTCTTCCTCCGATATTCCCAGCTGATGGAAATCTAGTTTCTTGTAGTCTTCCTTTCTTTCTTTCCACATGAGGGTAGACAACCCGAGATAGATTTCATCCGAATTTCATAACTTTCCCATAATGAATGATGAGGCACTGGATATATTGTCTTGTAATATGCCAAAGTCCACTGCTCCATATAATAATACTTAGAACAATAGTCTTCAGACATTTCTCCACGCGATGATCGCAGCCGTGCATGCACACAAGGATACCGATCAATATCAAAACACTTGCACGGCATGTTCCGCTTCCTAAATCAACATAATAACCTTGACCATCTTTGCCAATCACAGTCGACGTTCAAATCTGTTTAGCTCCATCACCGTGAGCTTTTGCCTTCGGATAAGCGTGATGCAATATCCCATGCACGTAGGGAATTAGTATCCGCTCTCGAACGCGTAAAGATAAATCACGATATTTGTTAAACCATTCTACCATCTTCCCAATGATCACATCAAGCATTGGCAACAATGCATATTTCCTTGGTTCCTTTAAAACACCATTGATTGATTCAACAGTGTTGGTTGTATCTATGTTGTACCTTTCTCCGAAATTGACATCTTGCCCATTTGGTCTCATGAACACTCTCATCTAGATACTCAGCGCTCGAGGCAACGTTCTCCTGAAATCATTGTAGCTTTTTCTGAACTCGACCTCTGTGTACATACCAGCAATTTTTCTAAACTTTCTGGCAACCCCTTTCTTGTTAACTTTGCTGCATGCTCCGGCAACATTATTAGACAAGTGAAAAATGCAATATCCATGGATCGCCATTGGGTACACCTCGTGCACCTTCTTGATGATGCATTGGTTTCTATCAGTACAAAAAACAAGCTGAGGATCATCTGGTATCAAAGTTTTCAGTATTGTCAAAAACCACTCCCAGCTCGCATTTTTCTCACCATCTACTACCGCAAAAGCGAGGGGATAATGATGATGATCTGGATCCTGAGCAGTGGCAATGAGAAGCACTCCTCCATACACACCCTTCAGGTGAGTTCCATCCATTATTATCACTTTCCTCATTGCTTGAAACCCTTCGATGCAAGCTTTAAGCGCAAAGAACATATACTTAAACTGCTTCTTCTCATCCACTACTAATCTTGTGATGGTACCAGGATTCATTCTTTCTAACATGTACAAGTAAGATGGAAGTCTAGCAAAACTCTCCTGAGGGTTACCACGCAAATCACTGACAGCTTTGTGTTTTCCTCTCAAAGCTGTAGAATATGAAACCGTGACACCTAGTTTGTTCTTCACCAACTTTATGAGAGACTTTGGATCTGGAGTCTTGTATTGGCCTGGATAATCTTCATGCACCACTCCTGCGACCAAGCTTGGTGTTCCTCTTTTCCCCCTCTTGGTTACACTTCCTCTCCCCGAGTACACGTATGCATCTTTCTATATGTTCTGACACTGAAAAAGGCTGAGTTTTTCAGCCTTGCAGCTCGTAAATACCATCTGCATCCAACCCCACGACATTTCAATACATAAACAAGACGATTCGCCTTGATTATATCAACCTCAAAACAATTCAATGCACTCCTCGTCCACTAAATTCCTCACTCTTCCTTAGTCGCAAATTCTTGATACAAACTCATATCAATACCATCATCCCACTCAGCATTGACAATTGTGTCTACAGATGGTGTAACAGCCAACTCCTCCCTATCATTCATTTCATCACCCTCTTCATTGCAATCCTCATGCTCATACCTATCTGATTGTCTTGAGGAACAATTGCTAACTCCTCATGATTATACCCATCTGATTGGTTTTGAGGAACAATTGCCAACTCCTCAACTCCAGCCATACCATCATTAGCTCGCATCAATCTGAATTTCCTCGCTCATAAAACGCCGTTACTCGATTTTCTCGAGATATTTTCGAAAACTCCACATGCAAAACACTACGGGTTTTTCCTATCCACCTCCATTAAATATCCTAAAACATCTTCATCATCCAAAATATAACAAGGCCTCTTATTATCCACGACCGATAGTAACTCATTGAAGCTTCGTCGCAGCCTACATCGATATTCATTTTCTTGCTATTCTATCAACCAAGCGAATAAGTTATCTCCTCATATTTTCCTCTCATTACTAATGTATAAATATTTTGTCTCCACCATGATCAAAATGTATCACCACAGCCCACTACCATCCATAGTTCCGAAAGAGTTAAAACCAACATGACAACTTACAAGTTATATCGCTTATAATGAAGTTCTAAAGTCGCTAAAATACGGTTATACTAGATTACCGCTATATGGTTTACATGTAACTTGTTATAAGTTATACTAGTTATACTAGTATTTGACTTGTCAAAGGACTACTAAGAGTTATACAAGTTTTACCCATACTCTTATTCAAGGTTACTTAGAGTTTACCTGTGTTTACTAACGAGTTTAAGTGTTATTCTTAACGAGTTTTACCAGGTACCAATGTAAAAATGTTTAATCTACAATATCATGATTCATACTATAAGAACGTTATCTTAAACCATAATGGTAACATACATATTATGGGACTAAAACTAAACAGAAACAAATAAAAAAGAAGAGAAGAGAGAGAGAAGAGAGGGAGAGTATACACTTACCAAGCGATTTCAAGACCAAGGATCGAGGCACATTTGTTTCAAGGACGAGGAAAGTAGAAGAATCCTAAGAAACGTAATTAAAGGTTTGTGGATGAAAACTCAAGAAGAGAACTTTGGTTGGTGATCAAATGAATTTTCGTGGTGGAAGAATGAAGAAGATGAAGATGTGAGGGAGTTAATATTGATTTTGGGTGGGACCCAGGCGAGAGAAAGAGAAAGGAAGAAGAAAATTGGACGACCGAGATTAGAGTTTCTATTATTTGATCCAATGGTTCACATGCCACTTTCATTAATTGCGAAATTGGAATTTACCTTTCTCCATGATAGATCACAATTGGTCTATGTAGACTTCTTTTTATCTTTTTGGTCTCATCATTGTCCGACTACTCGAGAGACAAGTACCATCCACACGCAAAGAGAAGCTCTCCAACAATCTGTCTGGCTTTTTGAGAATCCAAAGGGTCAGAAGAAGAATAAACAATCGCCATGGCAGTCTCAGCATTCAACCCTTTGAAACTTGCATCTTCCTCGTCTCTAGATTCGATTCCTTCAATCTCCTCTTCTTCGACTTCTTATTCGCTGTTTCCGACAAGCATCGGCATCAGAAACTCCGTCGGATCTCCTCTCAAGAGATGTCTGAATCACTCACGTTCTTCTGTTCGAGCCATGTCTTCCTCTTCTTCTTCGGCTGCTTCTTCGTCTTCGTCTTCTTCTTTCGGATCGAGGATGGAGGAGAGCGTCAGGAAAACGGTTACTGAGAACATTGTCGTTGTTTACTCCAAAACTTGGTGCTCGTATGTTTTTGCTCTTCTTGAGATCTTAATTATTTTTTAAACATATATGTTTGTTGATGATTGGTTGGTGCTGGGGTGTGTGTGTGTTGCAGATACTGTACTGAAGTGAAGACATTATTCAAGAGACTTGGAGTTCAGCCACTGGTGATTGAATTGGATGAACTTGGTATGTTTATATGTCAGATTTGCTTTGATTAAATTGATGTGATTATGATGAGAATATTGAACTTATAGTTGATGTCAGGGGTTTAGATAGAGGATGAAAGAATGTCTTCTTAGTTTTTAGAACTTTGTAAGTATCCATTAGTATTGCGTTTTTATTGCCTTTTTGAATTGGTTTCTTGTACACTTATTGAAAACATGTTTGTTTCTTGTAAAATTACCTTAGTCTAGAATTATATTATTTTGTTTTAGTAATTGTGTCTCTGTTTCTGAAAACAGTTGAAGATGCAATTTACTCAAAAGATTTATTTGATGTTGTTACCTCTTGAATCTCTGGCTCATTTTTCAGGTCCACAAGGGCCACAACTGCAGAAGGTACTGGAAAGACTTACTGGCCAACACACTGT
This sequence comes from Brassica nigra, assembly GCA_016432835.1. Classification (NCBI taxonomy): domain Eukaryota; kingdom Viridiplantae; phylum Streptophyta; class Magnoliopsida; order Brassicales; family Brassicaceae; genus Brassica; species Brassica nigra. The sequence continues at coordinate 2,937,007 of CM028247.1, read as the reverse complement.
TCCTAATGTTTTCGTTGGTAAGCTGTTTAATCCGCTTCCTTCGATAACATATCTTTCATTGAAATTGAATGCTTTGCTTGGAAACCTCAGGAGCAGTTTACAACCTTCGTTCCTTGCATCTTTCTTAAAAAGATGAAACTTTTAGTTGCCCTCAAAAGAATTGATAACAATATAGTTTCGGGTTATGGACAACACATAACAGCGTTTTTAATCTTTTTGTCCTAATGAACCAGGAGGCAAGCACATTGGTGGCTGCACAGGTACTTTCTATCTCTCACTCGCACCTGTTTGTTTTCTGTCATTGTATCTACACATTTTAAGGATCTACTTCATCTCATCTCAATTCTCTGCATGATCTTCTTCTTGCTCTACTCTACAGATACAGTGAAGCTGAACAGGAAAGGAGATCTTGAACTGATGTTAGCTGAAGCCAACGCTAAAACCGATCAAACTTGAAGAAATGATGGAAAGTGGTATGGAGATTTTGCATACGGAGCTTGGAAGAGTTTTAACTACTCTCTTTTTGTAAACTCATTTTCTTTTGTCAATGCATTGAACCCCATTCAAATAATACATTATAACTAAATAACATATACACTATCATGTATTATACATTACAATATAAGAATCAAGGACAGCTTCACAGCTTCAAGCAAGCCGTCAAAAGTGATCCAAAATAGTTACAACATGAAAGAGAGCACATCTAATAAGTTTCATATTGTTTACCTGAAAAAAATTAAACCAATAATTTCAACAAAAAAAAAAATTCAGAAAAGACATGTTAAATATTGTAAGCGTGGCAAGTTTATGATCACAGACCTAAGAGGGTGATCCAAAATGAAAGCAGAGGTCATCTTATGAACAGAGGAAGAAGCTGCAGAAGTTCTACAGAGACCAATGGCTACTCTGGTCTCTTCCCAAGCTTACATCTACCATTGTCACTTGAGCAAACGAGCTCTTATTCAGACAAAAGAACCATACTCTCCTCGCAGGTTGTCCCGTCATAACCACATAGATATACATGTTCTTTCTCCTCGAACATGGACTCTGAAGATAAGTAGAAACCAGCAACCTCTGTCCCTCAACACCGTGTGTTTTGCTGCAGACGAGCCTTCTCCCTCTTCCTCATCCGAGATCAGGTACACTCTGTTTTCTTTAGTTCTTGTAAGGTTGAAACTTGATGAAGCTCTCTCTCTATTTATGCTTTTTTTCAGTGCTGACGCAAGAATCCGTAGTGAGGTTCTGTCTCCATTCAGATCAGTCCGGATGTTCTTCTACCTCGCCTTCATAGCCAGCGCTTCTCTAGGAGGACTAATAGCCACCTCCAGGCTTATCGGTGCACTAGCGAACCCCGCGAGATCAGGTGAAGTTCTTGAGATAGTAAAGGGTCTAGGCATTGACGTTGGTGCAGCTTCTCTCTTTGCGTTCCTCTACTTCCGTGAAAACAAGACCAAGAACGCTCAGATGGCTAGGCTCTCCAGGGAAGAGAATCTCGCAAAGCTTAAAATGAGGGTCGAGGAGAATAACAAGGTTATATCTGTTGGTGATCTGAGAGGGATTGCTAGGCTTGTGATCTGCGCTGGTCCTGTCGAGTATATAGAAGAAGCGTTTAAGAGAAGTAAAGAGTTTACTCAGGGGCTTGTTGAGAGAGGTGTGGTTGTTGTGGCTTATGCTACTGATGGGAACACTCCGGTTTTGGAGTTTGATGAGACTGACAGTGAGGATGAAGAAGTGAGTCAGAGAAGGAGGAGATTGTGGCGTGTGGCTCCAGTTTTTGTTTCGGATTGGGAAAGGTTAAGAGTCTTTTGATATAAAAAGTGTTAACTTAAAACAAATTAGCGATGATTGGATTGGTTCAAGTCTCTTATATATTATCGAAACTACTTATGTGAGAGTTTATATTCTCACAAAGAGTCAAGTTTACATGTGTTGTTGATTAGTTTATTTTCTTGAAACAGGTGGTTAGATGAGCAGAAGAAGCTTGCTGGTGTGTCTACAGACTCTCCAGTGTAAGTCTGTTTCTTTGCGTTTGATTTGAAACATGGTTATAGTGAATCTCTAGCATCGGTTCTTGAGCTGAGAGTGTGAGTGTTTTTAGGTATTTGTCACTACGTTTGGACGGGCGTGTAAGAGGAAGTGGAGTGGGTTATCCTCCATGGCAAGCCTTTGTTGCACAGCTTCCTCCGGTTAAGGGAATCTGGACCGGTCTTCTTGACGGTATGGATGGTAGAGTGTAAATATTTTCAAGATTAGGGACCTTATTGTATATTTATAAGGGGGAATGTAAAAGTTATGGAAAGATTTTTGACTTGAAAGTTATTATTTTGGTAATTTAATTTGGAAACGTTTATGTAGCGGTATTGTTGAAGATTTAACCATGAGTAGAGAGGTGCTTAACCAAATCCCAATAGTAATTTTACGGAACATATGGTTCATGTCAAGTTACAAACTGATAGACCCGGTTGAATGATTAAACCAAATACACACAATTCACTTCAAGTCTCTCTCTCTCTCTCGTTTAAGCTTTAACTTCTTCAATCTCATCCAATGCATAGTTATTGGTCGATATGTTGGCGTAATTCACTTTCGCGAACCGGACGACAACCGGGTACCTGGTCTTCGGGTCCTGCACGTTTTTGCAAACCCGCATGGTGAAATGTATATGTGCATGTTAGATCGGTTAAAAGGAGACCAAATGTGTTACGGTGTTATTACCTGATCAACGGCCACAACAGATCCAACGTTCTTGAACCAGTAGGATTCTCTCCTTAGAATCATGACCTACGAGCAACCACAAGTCCACAACAGTTTTAATTGTGTAATTAGTAAAGTGGAATCGCATAATCATTTTGTTATATCACCACTAGGGACTAGCATAAACCAATGAATACAAAATAATGAAATAAAATTCGTTAGTTGATTATATACAAATGGTTTAACGTTAGGCTAGTCAGCTGACCTTAGACCCTCTCTTAGGGCCAATCGGAGGCGGCTTGGGTTTGGTGGCAGCAGCTGCAGCCGGAGCCACGGCAGTTGCTGGAGCACCTTCCGATGAAGGTGTTTCTGGAGTTGGCTCTTCGGCTGCTCTGGCTACAAGCCTAGAACCAGCGCTTCTCATCGGTAAGAAAGACACGGAGTTCCTGGACGACGAAGCGCAAGCGGCAGCAGCCGTGACGTTTGCCGTTTGAAACACCGAAGATGCTGACGTCATCGCCATCGTTGAGGTTTGTTTTCGCTTCTTATTGTTGTTGTTCCGACACGAAAGAGTGAGTTCTTGATTGTTATTGTTGGTTTAATATGTGTTGGAAAGGCCAAGAAAAGAGCAAATGCTTGAGAATGTTTTGGGTTAAACGAATAGTTTTCCCTCCACTTGAGATCGGCCACGTGTACATTAATATCAGTTCTTAAAGGATTCTGTGATGACATGGAATTTCGATACATGCACGACTACCATCAGGTCCTACAAATACCGGCAGACTATGATAAAACTTCCCTTGACGTAAATAATAGCGAATCGTCAACACTGAGTGATCGACAAGGACCGAGCTTGTTTTGAAATCCTACCCTGTTTTGTTACAAGGTGGTGCTGTTTCATTTAATCCAGTAACCATGGCGATAACTAAGATAAAAACAGTAAACTTATTCCTTTTTTTTTCTGAACAAAAGTATCCTTTGAGTAATATGATTCAAAAGTGTAATATTTGTTGTTGAAAAGTAAAATTTGTTTCAGTAAATTAAGCCAATTTAATTAAGCTTAATTATATAACAACATAGTAAAACCTATATCACTGTTTATATACATTATATGGTTTGATTATTATATAGTTACATTTAAATGGTTGGATATATTTATTGGAAAAACATATATTTATTAGAGTTGTTTTTTCATTATTAAAAAGAACCTTTATTATATTCTTTTTGTTTGTAATCATCCATAACATTTTCCTTAATTTCTTTCTCAGGAAAACATTTTCTTTAATTCGTGTGAAAAATCTCAAATATTTTTTTGATTTAATGTGTAATTATTTCAAAAATGCATGATGCCAAATCCATAATTAAAATCTTAAAATGAATGAATTTGCACACCTAATCTAAAATCTAGTATATAAATGTGTGTGCATACCTATAAGAAAATCAAAATAATTTGTAAGACTATTAACACAAAACAGAAAAAGAAAATGGATAAGCCATCATCGTCTTCCTCTACTTTGAAAGAATCATGCCAAGAAAACAAAACATCTTTGTGGAAGATAAGGAAGATCTTAACAGAGAAAAGTGAAGGTTTGATTGATTTCGATAATAACAGCGATGTTGAGCAATATCTTTTAAAACATTTGTGCAAGTCGATGAACTTAGTTAAAAGAGATCCTATTAAGATCAAGATCGACGATTACGATATGGGGTACCAGCACGAGGTAAATTTAGGGTATTCTCGTAAATCTGACAAATATTATCTTGGAAAAATATGGAGGTTGAAGGAGCTTGATGTTGGAGATGAAGTTGGATTCTTCTATGATCCCATTGCCAATAATGTGTGTTTCTCTGTGTTGAAACAAGCAAAGCCAATCAGTTCAAAAATAAAACAAGCAAAACCCTGATGATCAATCATAACTTGTTTAGTTGGGCTTAATTATATATCAATGTTTATACATTATGTGGTTTGATTAATGGATACATAAATGTTGTTATATAATTACATTTAAATGGTTGATACTTTGATGCCAACTACTTATTTATTAATATAACACCACCCTCTAAGGTGTACGCACGTAACGTATTTATTGGAGATTTCATGTTGAACCGCATTAGCTATGATCAGCTGCACATTTCTATGAAATGAAATTCACATTCTTTGACAAAAAAAAAATTTGAATGGAGATTTCATGTTGAAAATGGAAAGAATTTAAATGAATCTAATCTATTGGAGTCTCAAGTGATGAGTTCACAGCACTATGAAGAAGAATCTGCAGATAACGACAGGATTTTAATTAATCCCTGAATCAATGTTGTAAGCAGATTATGTCCATGGGAGGCGGTTGTATGATGCCGACGATGTATACATCAAATATAATATGCAAGGGTGTTCATGTCCCACATGGCCAGGCAAAGTGGTAGTAAGGAATGGCCACATGCATTTTATCTTACGAGATAAGTTAATGTACAAGACTAGAAGATACATCTCCATCTTGTTGTTGCAGGTTGATGTGTGGAGTAATAGAAAGGATCATTTCTCCAAGCAAATCCACAAACATGTAAAATTCAGTTTTCTGTAATCTCTGCGGTTATATGTACAAGACAAAAGGTTAGGATGAGAATATTTCTCTCCTGCGACTGAAACTTTGTAACGAAAACAATGAATCAAGAATAGTGATCTGGAACTTCTGTCTGGATGTGACTACGATTATTGCTCTTGTCATTTACTCTTGGAAAGGTTTGATAAGGGGACTTCCAAAAAAAGGTCTCATGTATTAATAGTACAGATAGATACAAATTTTTATCTTCAGAGAAGGAAACACTAGCGTTTGAAGAATCAGACTTCAACTGGAGACAATGGAGGAACATCTACTAACCGTTCAATTGTTTCCAGCTGGTCATATGGAGCAATCTGCAGTAGAAACATAAAATCACATTTAACCAAACCCAAGACTCATAATCAAAAACATTTATTGGTAAAATCTATTTTTATATCCAAATTTTGGATTATGATTTTCAAAGTTTATATCAGTTTTAAACCTGGCTAAACCCATCCGGCCAGGTTATCGAGACAGCATAGTTTCCCATTGGTCGTATTTCCTCAGGCTCGATATCTTCTGCCACATCTCCGAACTGAATCTTTTGTTCACCAGTCCATTCGTCCTGTTTTAACAAGGATAAGAACAAAAGATACAAAGACTATTAGCATGACCCCTGAGCAACGATGACAAGCACAAATCGAAAAATGGTCCAAATGGGTTAAATGTCTTCCCATACCACACTTTGTGCTGATCGATCATTTCTTCTGACAGTTGCAGGGTGAAGTAAGAACTCTTCATCTGAGTTTGGCACCTTCACTCTGATTGCTTTCAGATATTTGTCGTATGTCACAGCTGTGGAAACTGTTATAAAACATACAAATTCACAGACCAAGAAACAGTTTTTCAATTAAAACCTTAGGATAATATTATAGTATATGAGGTTTCTCTGTGAATAAAGGATTTTTTTCCTTTTACCTTGCTGGCGTATCTTGGCGCATTGTTGCACTACACATACACCAAGATCTTGGAACGTTCGTGCAACTTCACTTAAAGGATCTGAAACAACTTCAGGAACTCCGCTATCTCCCGAAGCAGATAACTAACAATCATCACAAAAACTAAAAACTATTTTAGAACAGTTGTCCGTTGTTTCTCACAGAATTCTATAAATTATGTAGTGTACCGTTGGCCTAATGGGGAGGTCAAAGAGGTGAGGTATTCCGAATTGCTGGACAACCTGCAAGCCAGAGACTTAGTAGTTTCACAAGTTGTTATCATTTTGAAATTTTAACATCCGAAGGACACTAAGAGAGTGGTATAAGCCAAGAAGGTACCTGAGAACCTGAACCTTTCCCAAAAGGGTAATAACGTTTCCCGTCAGCGTCAAAATGACACATATTCTCCACAACAGCAACACAAGGAACCTACTCCGTACAACCAAACAGAAAAATAAATCGAAATAAATCTCAGATGTTGTTGTTGCAAAGTCAGTGTAAGGCCAAAGAAGAGGGGATTTTATGATGAAAATTTGGGGACAAGAAAAAGAAACCTTTAGCTTTGAGAACATTCGTACACCTTTGGCAACATCTATAAATGCCAATTTTTGAGGTGTGGTCACAATTACCGCTGCTGTTAACGGCGCAACCTGAGTTGCATATTTTGCGTTAGTTTCATCATGAAATAAGGGCACTTAAAAAGAAAAAGTTTCATGATTATAGAATCTTCAGAAGTGAACCTGGCACAGGGTTAGTTGAATGTCACCGGTTCCAGGAGGCATGTCAATAACAAGATAATCCAGCTCTCCCCTGCATCAATTCAACACCAGTGCAAAAGAGATTATGAGTTGTTGTTCTTGAAAAAGATATCAAAAGTCATCATGTAAATAATAAACAAAAACCATTCAGTTGTTGTGAGGAGTTGATTTATGACGCCAGACACCATTGGACCTCTCATGATGGCACGTCCTTGCCCTGCAAATCCAAATGAGACTAGCTTCACCCCCAAGTATTCTGTTGGGATGATAGTCTTCTTCTCAGGATCCTGTTGATTGATTATATATAACAACACTCTTAGCCGTGTTATAGGTACTAGACACAAGATGAATAGTTTTAAGAGAATATATATGTAGTACCATTTCAAGAATACGGCTCTCAGGATTGACCATAGTTGGTAAACTTGGACCATAGACATCAGCATCAAAGATGCCAACTCTTGCACCCATACCAGCTAATGTATAAGCAAGATTCACAGCTACTGTAGATTTCCCAACACCTCCCTGAAAACGTTCAGCTAACACAAGTCTGTCATGAACTAAAGAGATGGAACATATAAGTAGGAGATTAGTTTTGGATGGTGAGACACCAAATGATCTTTAAAAAAAAGAAGAAACAATATCAGTTGGATCTTGCACGAAACAAAGAAACAATTTGACATCTTCCTAATCAATATTTTGGATAACAAAACCCCTTCCACATATACAACAAGAGTAGAAAGAGAAACATGAAAGAGCTAAGAGGAATTGAAAGTACCTTGCAACTAGAAACAGCGACAATGCTTGAAATTCTTGATAAACCAGGTGGAAGCTGGCCTGCAAATATGGGCTTAGCTGGTTGTGCGGACATTGTCACGTTCACCTTCTTCACCCATGGAAGCACTGCAACTACCTCATTTGCCTGCTTCTCAAACTGCAAAAAAAAAAGTATATTTTTGCAATTATGTAACAAAATAATTCACTTCAAAAAACCCTCATGAAATTCATGATTGTTTGATTTCAAAAACTGCTCACAGCCTAACTGAAGTTGGTAAGTTACCACTCACAAGAGCCAGTGATCAGATGATAATGTAATGGGATTGGTGGACATTTACCATATCTTTGACTGGACATGCCGGTGTTGTTAGCTCCAAACGGAAAGAAACCTATCAAAAAAAAAAAAACACATGTTTCAAGAAGTTCCAACAAGGATCTAAGAAACAGCAAGCACTATTAATAAGTACCTCTCCAAGAGGTTGGTCAATAACCAAATCTTTAACAAAACCACAAGAAACTATATCTGTCCCAAAATCAGGATCAATGATCTGAGACAAGGCCTTTAACACCTCTCTTTCTAATGTCTCACCACCCATACTACCACTAGCTGTGAAATGAAATGCATAAAATTTATTATAAAGATGATTGATTAGATTACGAAATTTTATACACATGCGCATTAATTGGAAAATTTAATTTTACCTTGAGGAGCTGAAGAAGAAGAAGAAGCTTTAGTAGAAACAGAGAGCTTGTTGTGAGATAGTACTACGCGTCCTTTCCACATCAGAACGTTGTTTGAGTTACTACCATCACTTACGGCGGCAATACATACGAGTCGTCGTGGAGGCCTGGGAGACGACGACGACGGTGAAGAAGGCGGCCACAAGACTTGACATGCCCCTCCTACCTTGGAGCGTAAATAAGAGTGAAGATGATGCACGCTCATCATCGTCTCGTCGTTGTGGAAGGAAGCAGAGTGAGTGGCGCGTAGGATAAGGGAAGCTGCTGCCTTGTGAGTTTTTTTTCGAAGTGTGATGACACGTGTTTGGCTGTGATGACATTACAGTATCTTCTTCACCCCCTCTTCTCTAAATATATGGGCTACGGAGGAGCGAGAGAGAAAGGCTTAGTGGGCCTAGATTTTCGGCCCATAGAGAGAGAGAAAGGCTCTTTTTTTTTTTTTTAGTTTGCTTTGTGAGTGAATTCGTCAGTAGTTGGTTGAGAAGCGGCGGAGGAGGAGGAGATGAAGCTGAAGCAATTAGAAGGCTTGTTGGGTGGTCTTCAACAGTTCACTAACCCTAAAGTAGATTACTTCTTTCGAATCAAAATCGAGTCTTTTTTTGGAATCATAGATTTAACTCTTTGTTGATGTATTTGTGTGTGGCAGGTAGACTTGGAGCAGTACCCAACTGGTCCTCACATTGCTGCTCGCATGCTCTTCACTGTAAACTCTCTCTCTTTACCTTAAAAGCTTCTTCCTTTTAGCTGTTTATTTGGGTGGAGCTCAGATTGATTTCAATGTGTATGTATGATTTTTTTTTCTTGGCGCTCTGTTCCTGTTTCTTGAAGAAGGCTGATTAAGTGTGTGTTGTTGAATCAATCTCTGTCTTGTTTTAGGCAGAGAATTCATATGGAGACATAACTGATAAAGTCGTTGCGGATTTTGGTTGTGGTTGTGGTACTCTAAGTGCTGCTTCTGCTCTTCTAGATGCAGCGTGAGTGTGTAAAAAAAGTCTTCATCTTTTTACTCCAATCTTTGAATCTCATCAATATTCATTTTCACCTTTGTTGCTTCAAAACAGTTGTGTGATTGGATTTGATATCGACCCACAATCTCTTGAAACAGCAACACTAAATGCAGAGGAGCTTGAGGTTGGTTGGTACATTCTTCTTCATGTTGTAGATGAAGTCTTCTCTTTAATTGTAGCAATACTCTTTTGCTGTAATGTGGTTAAGTTTTAACAGGTGGAGATAGATTTTGTTCAGTGTGACGTTACAAAGTTAGAGTTAAAAGGTAAAAAAGCCTCCTTTCATTTTTTTAACAAGGTGGAATGAATGTCATTTTGCTTAATCCATGAGTTGTTGTTAGGCCAGGTTGTGGATACTGTTGTGATGAATCCTCCCTTTGGTACACGAAAGAAAGGAGCTGACATGGAGTTTCTCTCTGCGGCTATGAAGGTCGCCTCTCGAGCTGTTTATTCATTGCATAAGACATCTACTAGAGAAGTGAGCAGGAAGAGCCTTTCTTCTTCCTTAACTATTTATTACACTTTTTTGAGTATATGATTTTGTTTTGTGACAACTTTTTCTTTGTCACAGCACATTAAAAGAGCAGCGTTGCGTGATTTTAATGCTAAAAGTGCTGAAGTTATATGTGAGGTGAAGCTATCAACATCATATGAAACTCTGATGTGAATGTGTTTACAGATTCTAACTTATTCGTGTTGTTCCCCTTGCAGCTCCGTTATGACTTGCCGAAACTCTACAAGTTCCACAAGCGAAAAGAAGTCGATATTGCGGTTGATCTCTGGCGTTTTGAGCCTAAACTGAACTAGACCTCCAAGATCATGTAATGTTTAGCTTTTGAGTTAAAACCTGATTATATGTGGAAGGATTTTATGATATGAACTCACAAACAAATATGGGTTCTTTAATCTCACAAACAAAAGATAACTTCTTAAAGCTATTTAGCAGCTGAGCTTTGTTATAATCCTAAGCAGTTAAATGATCCCAGATGATCCAACCATGTTGGTATATCACCATCATAGGCTTGAGATCATCATATCATTAGATAAAGCTTATACAGAAAGGTTATTCCAGAGATACACAGAAGTTAGATAAGAGCTTGATGTCAAACTTCATTTTATATACTATGTTCTACAAACCAAAGATTCGGTAACAATCATTTTCGATTTGAAACAAACTAATTATAACTCAAACTAAATTAAAAACAGAAATGTTCCTTTTGATAGAACATATTCCAGAAGGTCAAAATATTCTGAATAAAAAATCAAATACTATACTCATAAACTTTACATTATTTAGCAGATATATTAATTAATAAAAACTAATTACTAATTAGTGGCAGGGAACAGCATGGATGCCAAGATATTTAATTAATACAAAATCAGCCAATGTATCAAATCTGTACTATTTAAAAGATTGTCTAAAACTTTTTTTAAGAAAAGTAATAATAGTTTAGAAAGGAGACAAGAGAAAGTGGAAAGGTATTAGACTAACTAGTTTATATATTCGTGATTAATTACTAATATTTGTATGGTTAATGGCTAATGGTGGAGGAAGCTTCATAGAACAGATAGGAGATACTCCTTGATTTATTCGCTTAAAAGCTTATAAAAGATTCAGGCATCAACTATTCTCATGATTTAAATATACCTTCTCCCACGTGGGACGAACAATATAACTGGTAGATGAATGTCGCATTAGTAGTCAAATGTACATTTTGTTTGAATCAATCAACAACATCGACCAGTCTATGATAAATACGTATATGAATCATTTTTGTGATGCATGTGAAGACAGATGTTTACTGAATGTCAGCACTATACATAGTACAAAACGAAGCTCCACATGTATTTAATTTTCATATACGACTACTGTCCTTGTCATGAATGATTTCTATACGCATGGTTCGTTACTTTTTCCGGTCTTGAATGCAAATTTTATTGCAAATGGATCGTCCTTGATGCTGTTCAAAAAGTATATACATTACACATCTGAATCATCTAGCAACTTGATGTATATAACAAAGCTCCCACATGTATATATCATTGAGAGTTATTCGACGGAAAACTTACTTTTTCTATTCGACAGCGCAATAAAACCATCAAGGCATCAACAAATAGATGCGAATGAAAAATGCATTTAAGAAAAAATATCATAAAACAGTGCATTAGAATTCGTAGACTCATATACAAATGATCCCAATAATTTAGGCATAACCTTAAAAATAATAAACCAACATGTCGATAAGCCCATATCCAATGATAGATCACGCAAGACAACTAAACTAGCTAGGGATGTCGTTTTAGCTCCACATTTTATTTTATGTTATTTGAAATAACTTATCTCATAGAGAGAGAAGGAGAGGACCAAACTCAATTTGCATTTTTCTAACTTTTTTCTAGGCATAGTTATTAGGAGATTGTAGAGATCTAGTACGACTTCAATATATTTTCCGATTGGTGGATATGCATATATGTAAAATGATTCTAAGTAAACTATATATTTTACTTGAACTAGTAATAGGGTTTAAAAAATCGTTAAATAAACATGAATACTACATTGACTATATAACTCGATGTAACCAATAATTTGTAGATACTGTTGTATAAGGTTGTGTTCTATATGAAAGATACATGAATACTACATTTATACATTTTCAAAAAAAGAAAAAGAAAACATGATTTATATACCGGTGTGCACCAATTATCAATCCTGACGTAGATATAGCTTGCTTACAAGTGTCTGGTCAACTTTGTGACCATTTAAAATTTTAGAAGTGGTTCGAGTTTAAACGAAATCACTGTAATTACTAAATTATAGATGATCATGTAGCCAAATCATATATTAATATAATAGTATAATATGTAATACTATATCGGAAGTGAGTTTGGTAGGCAACTAGATAGAGATGATGACCTTGGAAACTGCGATATCAGCTTCCTGAATCCTGAAGCCCTTGCATGTGGTGAGATGCTCTTCTTTTGTCAAACACCTCGCTTTTTGTTTTCTTTATTGTTTCCTAAGCTTATATAGTAGTTAAAAATTGAAACCTTTTTACTTCTACAAGTTAAATAAGTACGATTTGTATTATAAAAACTTAACTATAAGACCTTTAAATGTGAACACTTGACTCTTATAATATGCATATGATGGCTGATCTAAAGCAATAATTCAACAAATTTTGAAATTCTCGAAATATTTACATAATATGATATTGGAGGCTTCATTTCCTTGTGTTCGGTGCAATTAAAACCATATATGGGCTACGAATTACATCAATTTCACTAAACGACTTATAAGTTCATTGTAGCATTTTTTTAAATAATGTCTGTAAACTATATAATTCATCAACACTTGGTGGAGATAAACAGAACTCCCAACTCCACGTTGTTAAATGTCAAAATATGCACGTCCGCATTACATTCTGCAAAAGCATAGCTAAAACAAGGATAAACAAAAAATTCCCACAGAATAAAATGCATCGCATGTATGGAAATCTTCTGATATTTTATTTTTATATGATTGATATAGTTGTTGAAATTTGAACAGCCAGTTGGTTTTGGTACGTTGTGCATGTGTGTTTATGTGATCAGGGATCTCCTTGTTTATTCAATTAATTTGATCTCCATAGCTGAAGGCAATTTTATTGGATATACCTTATTAAATATCTTTAACTAATTATTGGTTGAGTATATAATGAAAACATCTAAGCAGTGGATAATTATCATAATTATTTGTGTCAAAAGAATTATTTTTAAGGCCATGCGTCCATGATCCATATGTGATATGTCCCCTGCTCAAGTACATACTACAAGAGAAAATAATGATTTAAATAAATGACAGTTGCGGGAAGCATGAAAACATAGAAGTTTGGGGTTTTTATTAACAATTTGAAAATGGTTTTTCTCATAAGATTATTTTCTTACTTCAAAATTGGCAGTGACATATTGTTGCACCCTGAAATTTACTTCAAAAAACAGCTGTGATGAAAATGATTAGAAACCAGACGCTGCTTTCCAACCCACTTAAATAATATTTTGCAAATAAAGGTCACATTAAGTCAATAATTTATGAAAAAATGAAGCATCATTTAGTGGTTTTATCCAAGAAAAGAAAGACTATTTTGGGTGCAAAATAATTAAGATGAAGATATAATAGTAATCTGCATGCTCTATAATTCTGCTTAAAATATACTCTTCATCTTAATTTAATCATTATTCATGCTTATTATGATTAATTTTACTATTCAAACTTTAGCTTAGTTCTTAATTGTTTGTTACTTCTCTTTTGTTTGATTCGTTTTAGTTGTTTGATCGTTTGCTTGCTTTGCATGTTAGTACTTGTTAACTTTGAGTCTCTGATTATCTTGTTTAATTGTCCAATTTCAACTTAAAGAAAAAAAAAGACTACCAACAACAACAAAATTTTGCCTTTAATTTAATTCAATCATAGCCTCAGTTTTATCATATATATACGTAAAAAAACTTAAACTTGATTACATCAATATTTTACTATCAAAATATTTAACCAAAATGAAAATTATATTACTAAGATAAAATGTAAATTAAGGAATGTTCTGTAAAATGAAACTTTATGTTTGATTAGTTGTCAAAGTAATGAAGAGGATCAATAAGATTTGATTCGGATTGGATTCATATTTTATATAAAAAAATTTATTAAAATAATATGACAACATTTAAAAAGAAAAACAGAAAAAGGATAACACAATGTAATATAGTGTAGCAGGAAAATGCATGTGGACAAAATCTACGGTAGATATTATATTTCATAGTTTTTAAACTAGTCATGGTATATACATTCTCTCCACTATGCTATGGTTTATGGTATTGTGTTATCAGGATATATTAGTGATTTTTATAAGTTTTGTTCTTGTTTACCATCCAAGTTTAAATATGCGTATGATTTGATATTTGTATCTTTTGTACATTATGCTTTTTACATCTACTCCCGAAAGAACGTAAAGCTAAATTCTCTATATTTTTTTAGAAAATATGATTTATTGAGAAATAATTATAATTTAAAATTCATGAGAAAGACACAAATTCTCATTATCGATGGGCTAACCGATAGTTCTTGCGATTTCTTAGAATAAGGAACCCGATTATCAGGCGAAGATAATGCCTACTGCAGACGGATGGTAGAGACCCACATGGAGATTCACGGACGAGATCGATTAAATGTTACGTTCTCATCAAATCACACCTATATAGTCATCATTAAAGGATCTCAAAATTTGCGAGAACACACACTAAACCAACTAACAGTCATGGAATTTGTCGCGTGCCACATGACAAGTTCATGGTTAACATAAATTTTACACATTCAAAAGAACTGAATTTTTGTTTGAGTTTTTCATTCGTCTGAGTTTTTCTTTTGCTTGTAGCCTTGTAGCGAATTTGATCAAAGAACTGATATAATAGACACGCCTGGACTATCCGAAACGAGCAACTAGTATATGGAGACAAGTCGCGCCGAAGCCAAGGACGCCTATCTCAATAATTCGTTTAGGTAAAAAAAAAAAAAAAAAGATTACCACTCAAAACCTATTAGTATAACATTGATCACTCAAAATCAAGTTTAGTTATTATAATGAAATTGAAAGTGGCGTCATTACTAAGAAAGAATATTAACTCGTCAGCATCTGACCTACCAATTAGTGGCACACACCTGTTAGTTCCTTGTTTTTTTAAAATGTGACCCTTTGCTACTTAATTATTTATTTATGGAGTTATCAAGGCTAGGAGAGATGTTTGGGGTATCACATGATTCACGACATACCTACGATATTAATAAACTAGGATAGTTTTAGCTATTATATAAACCTATAGTAATTAGTATTATTTGGGCTAATACTAAATTAGGCTAATTATAGCTTATATATAATTAATAGATGCTCGAAAATTTTATAAAGCATCCATAGTGTAATACTACGATTGCCGAAAACTCGTCCACGCGGATACAGGAGGCTCAGGGAGAACGTTGTCAAATTATGAAAATTAAATAGTTTCTACTATTTTGAAGAGATAAATGGAATGGAAAAAAAGTCATTTAATTTGGGGGAGACCATTCTCAAAGCAAGGACGGCATCGACTATGTCTCTGACTTTTGGTTGGATAATCATAACAGATTTCAAACACGTTTTGAGAGCATAAATTTATTTGCATAATGACCTTTTAACTCCCTTGTATGAGAAAGACAGCAAGGGTGTATAGATGTAGTGTATATAACTGAGACTTTTTCTTAACATTGATTTATTTTTAAATTTGGTTAAAGTATTTCTTAACATTTTTTAATAAATTGTTAGGCTTGGCGTACACTATTTTTTAAAAAAGTCGATATAAGATAGTGGTTAGATCAGATTTACATTTTTCTCTTATAGCATATGTCTTACTAGAGTACATTATTCAGTTGACTGTATTATTTAAATTACATTAGTTGCGAATCGATATATGGAGTTAAGAAAAAGCTATAAAAATGTAAATTTGCAACTATAAATCAAACTTGTATGTACACACGTGTATATTACAAGAAGCTTATTTTTATATTGAAAAATACATTTGAATCTGTAATATGAATATGACTTTGATATGCATTAATTACATTCAAGTCGTTTTACGTTATATTATATAGTTCGATTGCTTTCCCTCTCCAGCTTTTTTGTTGTATGTCCCTTACAGAATCCTCTAGCTACATTACATCTCATAAAGGTCAAACACGAATCATAAAGCTATTTTTATCTCATTGATCTCCCAACAAAATCTTCTTGCTTTTTTTTGACAACCAGCAAAGTTATTGACAGATACAGGATTTATTATAATAAATATAATAACAAACTGTTAATATATAATAAACAAGTATACTTTGAGAAAGTTGTGAATCGCAGCCTATGAATTGAAGCGGCAGAAGGAAAACAGAAACAAAACAAAATACTACACAACTGCTCAAGCCTCAAGCTCTTTTACCTTTGAGATCACTTTGGTACATTGTTGATTTTAATTAGATAAGTATCTCAAATATAACTCGATTTGTAAAAAAATTGTGATTATACTTTTTTATTAAATATTGACATCAATGTATCATGAGGGCATAAAAAATACATACTATTTTAATTTTTTTTTTATAAATAATTTTTGCATTTTATGATTAATTTAAAACATACTATTGAGTTAAAAAATTTCAATTAATTTTATGTTATTATTATGTTATCTAACATGAATGTCGATGACATTTTTTTGAAATGTCGATAACATTATAGTATATGTAAACGTATTTTATGTGTTTTTCATAAATTAAACCATACAGTAATAAATTTACATATGTACTAGAAATAGTTATAACCTTGTACTTCACTGTAAATTTCCTACATGGACCATACATCCTATATGAAAATACTGTAATTAACCGTTAGATATTCATCTATATAATTATATGGGTCAATATGAGGATAATATTATAATAACCAAGCTCCGATTAAATTAAAACAAAAAAAATAACCAAGCTCCGATCTATATATTTAAATGTTTTGTAGTCATTTGTGTTGGAAGTCATCCACAACCGAGGAAAATAGCAAAAGAATATATGATAAATCATGATTAAAATATTACACAATCATTGTAATTTATAAAATGATATTTCGTCAGAATTAATTGCGAAATCAAAATAAGGCATAAAATCTATGTAATGTATGTATGTTTATGTGTGTATGGGACGTATCTAATGAAATCTGGACACAATCTGATCCAGCGATGCAGTAGTTACTGATCTTAAAAACAAAACATAAAAAAAGATCTTTTTTTTTCTTTCTAAAAAAAGATAAAATAAACATCTTATAAAGAAGAGATCACCATTGGAGATCTCTCGATTCCTCAGCTCAAAGATTACCAACCAACCCCACAAGTATTGTTGCGTTTTCTCTCTCTAAGAAGACTTTCTCTCTCTACTTCTTGGTATTATAATTTATTCCTGAGTATAAACCAAGAAATGGGTAGTAGTTTCTTTGGGAGACCAAAAATGGGTGGATCTTCATCTTCATCACCAACATCTTCTTCTCCGGCGAAGAGAGGGAAGAACAAGAATGGTTCTGACAAGCCTAAGCAGCCGCAGAGAGGTCTCGGCGTGGCACAGTTGGAGAAGATTAGACTACACAGCGAACTTAACTGCAACAGCTTCAATGCTTATCCTTCTTATCATCCCTCAACTTTCAGTCCTCAGGTACATATACATGGTACATGGTATATATATAGATCCATGTAGATATAGTCACCTTTTAGAATTTTATCCGAAAACTCTGGTTTTGATCATGATCGCTAATTGTTTGAAGCATTTGCTTGTATGTGTGTTTGAGTATTCATCCAAAACAAACAAAATGTATGTTTTCATAGGCACGAATCGAAGTTTTGAATTATATAGTTTTAGATACAGATTCATCATTTGTTTTTTTTCATCTTGTTGAATAATGTAGGAGGATGTGAGAATTCAAGGAGAATATCCATCTATACCATATTCATCATCGTCGACTCATTATGGCATTCATCCAAACATGATGGTAAATATATATGCCCATTTACTGTTATGGATGTGTGTATATATATTGTATCTAGTAATATCATTTATTTGCTTTCACAAAATTATGATATACACCACATCATTCTTCTTAAATGCATATCTAGCTAATAGCTAGACCTATATGGATTTCAGTTAGATTCTTAGTAGCATTTGAAATCATTTTTAGTTCAGAAAAATATATGCAAAAATCTCCAGTGATACTCATATTGATTGTCAAGCTTTTATCTATCAAAATAAAAAGAAATCTTAAACATATTTCATATCGAATACTAATCTTTATACTAATTATTACTTTGTCAAAAATATCTTTTACTAATAATAGACGTGGATTAGAAATGAAATAAGATCCATTTAATTAAACTTAATAGTATGATTATAGGTTTTTAACTTTTTATTTAAGCACTTTTGATTATTCTACTTGTGATCTCGCAGATGAATGCAAGTAATGATCAATACGAGAGAACAACCATAAGATATATGGATGTTCAGCCTCACATAGCACCAAGGTCCGTACGCATTGTTATAGTTTGATCAGACATAATATTTTATTATATGGTATGGTCTTTATATAAACATCTAGATGTCTGTGATATATAAACAAAGCTAATAATTTTTACAACACATGTACAGTTGGAACCCGAACTACGGTATCTTGGAGAGCCAACATTTTGTGGAACCAAACATAACCAGACACTTCTTACATGAGGTTAGTACTTTATACCTGGATACATATATCATGTGTCAAGAGATTTAGTGGAACATAATTTTGACATTATCACCTTTGTTCAGTGTCTCAAAATTGTGGCTTAATAATATATGAATCTTTGAATGACTTTTTCTCATTGATATAGGATCAGAGAAATAACTTGTTGGGATCGGGTATTGAGAACTTCCAAACGAGTGACGCAACTGAGCCAGATTTGGAGTTGAGATTGTCACTTTGAGTAATGAATAAATTCATATTATTTTTAAAGAGGCCATGGATTTGTTACACTCAAAGAAAATTAGAAAAAAATAATATATAATTTAGGTCATCATTTGATTTGTGGGTATCAGATTTTCATACCACCAAGATGTTTATCTTTTCGACAAAGTATGCTTGTAGATCTACATGATTTTCATATATATCAAAGTAGTCAGAAAGTCATCACCGTATATTGTTAAGCCATGCAAATGCAGTAGATTGGAATTTTCAATAAAAGACAGATCATGAACGAGGTATAGGATTAACATATACATATGTAAACTGACTTAAGAAACGAGGATGGTGCTCTTGACATAATGAGTGAGCATACTTTTATATCCTAAGTGAACAAAATCTAGACAAAAGTAATTTGATCAATTAAAATGTTAAGTCATTATTTTATATGACTATATATGTTGTAAGAAGAGCCAACCAATGCTAGACGTCATAAAAGAAATGATGTTGGGTTCTTCATTTTTTTTTTTGGAAAAATTAAAAGTAAAAGCGATACAGTAATCGGACTGATGGAAAAATTAAAAGTAAAAGAGGTTTATTGTGAATATAATACATTTTTTCATATACAATTGAACACCCACCGAAAGTTATTCTTGATTGATCACTAGATTTTATTTATATCATCATTGAAACATGTGTTAACGATGTCTTAAATGTTTTGACCTTTATGAATATGATTAACCTAAAAGAGAAAGAAAAAAAAAAACCAGGAACGAAGAGAGAGAGAGAGAGAGTTAAAAAACGCGATTTGATTATCCTCGGCCCGAGGCTGGCGCTGCGTGCCGACGCCGGAGGCACCCTCCACCGCTCGTTTAGCTTCCTTTTGTGCTCTTCAGGCAGATCTGTTCCCTCGCTGCTTTGTCTATCTCTCTGGTGTGGAGTTTCGTTTCTGTTCGAAGCCATTCTCAAGGGTTTCAGATCGGAGATGTGTCGGCCATGGCTGGAGGTGCGACGCGGTGGATTGTAGCAGGCTCTGTTGAGGGGAGTCGGAGTTCATAGGTCTAGAGAGCATCTGATTTTCAAGTTTCCAGATCTCCCGTAGGGTTTGATGTGTGGGAAGGGTCGATGAGCTGTCCGGTGTTTCGTGGCAGTGAGGCAGAGCTGATGGCGGTCATGTTCGCTTCACGTGCTTGAATCAGTGGTATGCTTAGATGCTCTGCAGTCGGTCTCATTCCGTTGACGTCAAATGACTTCGGTGTCCCTTTAACTAAAAAAGTAGTGGTTTTTCTTAAGGTTTTGTGAGATTTGACTTAGCAGGTTTAGTTCACATGGAGTAGTTGCAGTGGTCGCTTGCCGTTTCGTTTATTATCCTGTGTTGTGCTTGGAATTTTTCGATTGGCAAGGCTTCGTATTTGTGAAGGTTGTTTGGACTTCTATTGAGGAGGTAGCGGTTGCTAATGGCGTCGTATCCCTATCCGAAGTTTGTGTGGACCATGTGGAGTTCCCTCTGTCGGATTTTGAAGTCGTAGGGTCTTGGTTTCTTGGGTGTTATCGTTTGGCGGGCGTGAAGCAGCAGCGGTAAGCCGTGAGTTTGGTGAAGGAAGTGGAAGATCTCGTGTGCGGGCTATAGGCAGCAACGACGGTTCTCGTTCACGGACTGTTCTAAGTTCTAAATTCTGTTAAGCCAACTTGTTTTCGTCTCTTAAGTATTTGGTAGTCGGGTTATCTAGCTTTAGTTCCAGTTTAAATCTAGCGTTGCCCCGGTGTGGGTTTTAGTTGCCGCCTTCATGTGGGCTCTAGTGTCTGTGGATTGTTCTTCATCCGCCAGTTGTTGTATTAAAAGTGTTCTTTCTTTGGAATGAAATTTCACCCAGATGGAAAAAAAAAAAAGAATATGATTAACCTAAATGAAGGATCTTTGTTTACAATGTTACACAGTTCACAACATTGACGATATTGCTTTCGAAAAGTCAGACCGAAATTTATCTACTTATTATTCAGATTACCAACTCAATGGACCCAGCCCGCTAGGGTCCAATCTGATCATTTGGACCGATCAACATTGCCTAGTCCTAATTTTGTTCAAAAGGGGCTATATATGGACCGGGTCTATAAGCGCATGCAAACGCTGGTGATTCTTCTAATGGCCGCATTAGCTATTTTAGATCGCACATCAGTGGAGCTAAACAATGATAAAAAAATATGATTGTTACATGTGGTAAAAATCATATTGGTGTGAATGGTGACAACCTTCCACTTGTCTTGGAAAAATTTGAATCTGCAGGTATTGTAATATTATGGCATCGATATATAATAAGAGAGAGATGTGATGCATAAATGCGTAAAAACTGAGTATGTTTCTATAAAAGGATATGATATTCGTGAGTAGGTATAGATCCAATTGTTAGCAACTGTACAAATGCTCATCAAACATGTGCCAGAGACGGCCCAGAGTTCCCTGCTGAAACCGTTGCAGTTTATTACGTAAAGTTTCATCCAACTCGATAAATTACGCAATTATTAGAGAAAAACTTTGATTAATGAAAAAAAACATTGATTAATGTTTTTATTCAAGTTATCAAATACACATACTACGTTGATCAATTTTAATAATCCACTTTAATTAACTGCGTAACTAATCTAGTCATCCCTCGATAAATTAATTGCGTAAAAATACATTGATTAATTGCGTAATTTATCAAGTTTTATTACTCGATTTTGTAGAGTGAAAATCAATCAACACGAGTTTTCTACTTCAGTAAAAGTAGTAATGTGTATATTAACAACTTGAAAAAGTCAAAAAATAATCTCCAGTTTAGGAAACAAAACGAAAGTACCTTAACTACACAGTTGACCATATCTAAAATTACGAAAACACCCCCGTGTTTTCAATCAACCCTATATCCTCCTTATCATCTCTCTCTCATCCCCATCGACGCGCATGAACTGATCCCAGATTCGGTATTTTTTATTGATCGGAGCTAGCCATGGAACGCATCATCGGCGGAAAGTACAAGCTCGGACGCAAGATCGGCGGCGGTTCCTTCGGAGAGATTTATCTAGGTTCGCGTCTCTGTTCTTCATCGTTTCTCCTCCTCTAAAGCTTTGGAATTAACGCCTTTTTGTGTTTTTAATCACTTTCTCTCCGCAGCTACACACGTCGATTCGTTCGAGATCGTAGCTGTTAAGATCGTAAGTCTCTCATGATTGATTTGGATCTGTTCCTTCTTTGCTTCTTCTTCTTCCTCTTTGTGTAGCTGACGATTTAGTCTTTGTTTTTTTGCAGGAGAATAGCAAGACGAAGCATCCTCAGCTTCTCTATGAAGCTAAGCTTTACAGAGTTCTCGAAGGAGGAAGTAAGTCTGATTATTGTGAGGAGTTTCATTAATTTACATGAGAGGGAAACTAATCGTTGTGTTGTGTGGTCTCTCTGCAGGTGGGATTCCGCGGATTAAGTGGTTTGGTGTTGATGGAACGGAGAATGCTTTAGTGATGGATTTGCTTGGACCAAGTCTCGAAGATCTGTTTGTGTATTGTGGGAGGAAGTTTTCTCCGAAGACTGTTTTGCTATTGGCTGACCAAATGGTAATCTTCAACTCTTTTGTTTCTTGATTCTGTTTCTCTTGACTGATACATTTGATCATATGTTTCAGCTGACGAGGATAGAGTATGTACACTCCAAAGGATATCTGCATAGAGATATCAAACCTGATAATTTCCTCATGGGCCTAGGCAGGAAAGCTAATCAGGTATGTTTCTGCGGGCTTCTCTTCTCTCCATCTGAAGCTTTGTAAAGGGGATGGTGTCATTGATAAGTCTCTTGTTATCAGGTTTATCTAATTGACTTTGGACTTGCCAAAAGATATCGTGATGCCAACACCAACCGTCACATCCCTTACAGGTTTTTGTTACTATCTTGTGCTTCTTCTGCAGATGTTAAATTATCTTTTTTATATGTTCTAATGTCGTGTTATTGCATTTATTATATTCAGGGAGAACAAGAATTTAACAGGAACTGCACGGTATGCAAGTTGCAATACACATCTTGGAATTGGTAAGAAATGCTGCCAGTTTTTTTTTCTCACTTTCATTTTGTTAAGTAGATCATCCACTCGTGATATATTTTGGTTTCTGTTTCACAGAGCAGAGTCGACGAGATGACCTGGAATCTCTTGGATACGTGCTTCTGTATTTCCTAAGAGGAAGGTGTGTTGGCTTTTCCGACTCGAAATT
The DNA here is from genome assembly GCA_016432835.1 of Brassica nigra. NCBI lineage: Eukaryota > Viridiplantae > Streptophyta > Magnoliopsida > Brassicales > Brassicaceae > Brassica > Brassica nigra. The sequence goes on along the minus strand of CM028247.1, from coordinate 2,913,762 downwards.
AACTTTGTCTTTTTCTCATGGGATTGTGTATCCCTTTGTTCTTGTTGCTCACGTTGTGTCCTGTTTTCATGAACCTCTTTTTTTCTAGTCTTCCGTGGCAGGGTCTTAAGGCTGTTGACAAGAAGCAAAAGTATGACAAAATTTGTGAGAAGAAGATATCAACTCCTATCGAGGTCTGTTTCCCTCTGTTGTGCTGTTTGCTTTTTTGATACTAAAATCCTTATCGACTAATCCATATCTTGTTTGTTGCAGGTTCTATGCAAAGGTCACCCTGTGGAGTTTGCTTCATATTTTCATTACTGCCACACGCTGACATTTGACCAGCGCCCTGATTATGGATTCTTGAAGCGGCTCTTTCGTGATTTATTCTCACGGGAAGGTAGGTACATGAAGAAAATGAAAACGAAAATGATATGATTCACCAGCAGTGGTTATCTACCTCCATCAACTAACGGTTTTCTTCTTTTGCAGGCTATGAAATGGACTATATATTTGACTGGACTATAATAAAGTATCAACAAGCACAGAAAACTAGAAATCAGTCTCAGGTATAGTATATCAATCTAGTTTTCTCTGTCTGAAGTATATCCATTTGTTTTCTTTCTTCAGTTCAGGAGAAGGTTCGTTAACGAAATGTTATTTGTTCTGCAGGCAGTTCCTGGGCCTAGCAATACTCGTGCAACGCCAATGGACACAAGCAATCATCGAGGTTAGCACTAGTTGACGGCATGTTAGGTTTCTTATTGCAATTTTTTTTTCTTTTTCAAAATATCTGTTTATTGATGCTCTGTTTTACAGGAGCAAATATTTCTCATGAAGCCGAGGTCTCTGAGCGTGTCAGATCGGGTAAGGCCATTAGTCCAAGCCCACAGATTAATAACAATACTGCTATGGGGAGGAATATGGGTTTTGATCAGCCCGTCCACAACAATGTATGTTCTTCTGCAACTCTCCTCTTGCGTTACCATATCATCATTCCTAGTTCCCTGAAAAATGCTTTAACCCGTTTTATATCGTGAATTATTTGTAACGTAACATCTAATTTGCTGAAACACAATTGCAGGTGATCATGCCATCCACTTCACTGTCTCCTGCGGGTACCTCAAAAAGAAATGCTGGAAAGTCAGGGTTCCCTCCGGAAACGTCAAATGCTGGGTATGAGAGTGGGAAAAGAACCGGCGGCTGGACTTCATCATTCATGTCTCCAGATAAATGATGCAAAGAAAATGTAGTTCCTTCTCTGAAATGGTGAGCTATTAATGTGAGTCATGCCCTTGGAAGATAAAAAAAGGTGTTAGTGACACCAAGTTCTGATTTCTGCTGTATATTATCTGAGATGTGTGTGGACAGGCAGCTATAGAGGATGGTGTTTTTCCATGAACACATTCGTGTTACACACACAAAGACATGAAGTGTATGTTTGCTTTTCATTCAAGATTTGCTCCAACCTTTGTATAATTCTTACACCAGATTTGTTATACTGTTATATATGTCAATTTTTAGTTACTCAGTTTGTGTGAAGGTTCATAAGTTGGGCTTAGCCTTATTGAACTACTGCTTTGATAGTATAATATATATGTTAATGGATAACAAATATTCTTTGCAGAATCCAGAGCCAAGCATTTGTGCTTGTGGGAGATGTCTTCAAAGGCTTGGGAAAGAGCACACGTTTCTCCTTTTTAAATGACAAGAGGTTTCAGAGGAAGATGTTGAGAGACAACATGGGGATTTTCTTAAACTCAGAGATAACGACTGAGCAGTTAAATCTGAAAAAAAAACTAATATGTCAAAGAAAGCTCATGAAGCCAGGAGCAGGAAGGCTGCGCCGAGACATAAACTCATAGTAGTTACTTTAAGGTTATTGGTTTATATGTAATAATTGAAAAGAGAAATGCAAATCCAAGTCTTCGCTCAGTCATGAAAATGGCAAATTTTGACTTTCTCTACCGAAATTATATGCAGCTGGTCATTGACTTTATATACTTCCGGCGAGTGCAAGAAACCCATTTATTTATTTTGAGTTCCTTGCCATTTAATCTTCAACAACTATCATTATTAATAAGAATCTAATTTTTTTCTTGGTTATAGCCTTATAGGTTAGAAGTATTTTGGTTGGATACTAGTTTTCTTAGACCAAGAACCAAACTAAAAATCAGAATAAAGAACAAAATGTGTGAGGCAAGTTGTAATTTTTAAATATAAATGACAAAGAAGTTCTCTATATAGTATTATATATAGTCCTAAATATGATCAAAATGATGTCAGATAATAACCAGACTTCTGCTTGTTTCTTACAATCTTCCATAGTTACTACTATTTTCTGCGCAGCCTCCTGCTTCTCCGTTCACAAACGCTGACCTCATCGCCAACTTCGAGCCGAGTTTGGCCGTCGTCACAGGAGTTCTCGCCATCATGTTCTCAATCATAGAATCATTGTGTCTGATGATGTTGCTCCAACGATTCATGAACACAACAGCAGACACAATGATCCTATGACTGAGAACATGATGGCGAGAACCCCTGTACGACGGCCAAACTATGGCGACGAGGTCACCGTTTGTGAACGGAGGAATAGGAGGCTGCGCAGAGACATAGTAATAACTGCAGAAGACTGTAAGAAAGAAGCAGAAGATTAGATACATCGTAAGAAGAAGAAACTTTATGTTTTTCTTGATTTTCTTGGAAAGATTTTTCTAGGTTTTTTTTTAATTAACCTGGTGGTATCCCAAACCTATAGAGGCACAGACTAATCCATGGTTCTATTTTTCTTACGTTTAAAATAGTTCATAAGTTGGGCTTAGCCTTATTGAACTACTGCTTTGATAGTATAATATATATGTTAATGGATAACAAATATTCTTTGCAGAATCCAGAGCCAAGCATTTGTGCTGTGGGAGATGTCTTCAAAGGCTTGGGAAAGAGCACACGTTTCTCCTTTTTAAATGACAAGAGGTTTCAGAGGAAGATGTTGAGAGACAACATGGGGATTTTCTTAAACTCAGAGATAACGACTGAGCAGTTAAATCTGAAAAAAAAAAACTAATATGTCAAAGAAAGCTCATGAAGCCAGGAGCAGGAAGGCTGCGCCGAGACATAAACTCATAGTAGTAACTTTAAGGTTATTGGTTTGTGTAATAATTGAAAAGAGAAATGCAAATCCAAGTCTTCGCTCAGTCATGAAAATGGCAAATTTTGACTTTCTCTACCGGAATTCTATGCAGCTGGTCATTAACTTTAGATACTTCCGGCGAGTGCAAGAAACCCATTTATTTATTTTGAGTTCCTTGCCATTTAATCTTTGTCAACAACTATCATTATTAATAAGAATCTAATTTTTTCTTGGTTATAAGTTAGAAGTATTTTGGTTGGATACTAGTTTTCTTAGACCAAGAACCAAACTTAAAATCAGTATAAAGAACAAAATGTGTGATGCAAGTTGTAATTTTTAAATATAAATGACAAAGAAGTTCTGTATAGTGTATATATAGTCCTAAATATGATCAAAATGATGTCAGATAATAACCAAACTTCTGCTTGTTTCTTACAATCTTCCGTAGTGACTACTTTTTTCTGCGCAGCCTCCTGCTTCTCCGTTCACAAACGCTGACCTCGTCGCCAACTTCGAGCCGAGTTTGGCCGTCGTCACAGTAGTTCTCGCCATCATGTTCTCAATCATAGAATCATTGTGTCTGATGATGTTGCTCCAACGATTCATGAACACAACATCAGACACAATGATCCTATGACTGAGAACATGATGGCGAGAACTCCTGTAACGACGGCCAAACTAGGCTCCCAGTTGGCGACGAGGTCACCGTCTGTGAACGGAGGAACAGGAGGCTGCGCAGAGACATAGTAATAACTGCAGAAGACTGTAAGAAAGAAGCAGAAGATTAGATACATCGTAAGAAGAAGAAACTTTATGTTTTTCTTGATTTTCTTGGAAAGATTTTTCTAGGTTTTTTTTTTTTAATTAACCTGGTGGTATCCCAAATCTATAGAGGCACAGACTAATCCATGGTTCTATTTTTCTTACGTTTAAAATAGTTCTATTGCAGCGGAAATGAGATTATGCTAGAGAGAGTGATTAATATAACATCTACGTGACAAGAATTTGTATATGATATTGTCTTCTACTATGATATAGGACTATATACTATACAGAACTTCTTTGTCATTTATATTTAAAAGTTACAACTTTCATCACATATTTTGTTCTTTATACTGATTTTTAGTTTGGTTCTTGCCTCTTGGTCTAAAAAACTAGTACCCTACCAAACTACTTCTATATGAAAAGCCATCACTACTTATAACCAAAAAAAAATTATATGCTTATTAATTAATTAATGATAGCTGTTGACAAAGATTAAATGGCAAGGAACTCTAAATAAATAAATGGGTTTCTTGAACTCGCCGGAAGTATATAAAGTTAATGACCAGCTTCATAGAATTCCGGTAGAGAAAGTCAAAATTTGCCATTTTCATGACTTGGATTTGCATTTCACTCTTTTCAATTATTACACAAACCAATAACCTTAAATTTGTTTCAACGTAAAAACTGAATGGTGCTAAGACTATTTTTTCTTAAGTTAGTGGGTCTATATCAGAGATGATTAAAAGTAAATTAAACATTTATCTGAACCAAAAAAGGAGAAGATCTTACAAAACTACAACCACTAGTACACAAAAGCGAAGAGATAAATGTTGAAATAAGTTACAAAACAAGCAAAGCAGAGAGATTACAACAAACACAGCGGAAAGCACCGTTAAAAACTTGGCACCGAGTTACAAACCCCTTCCATATTGCTTACAAAGATCAATACATTTCTCCGGCGACTTATTCAGGTATGAGCCGAGGCAGCCGACATTCCGATGGATGACTCAGGGCTAACATACTCCTCGCTTGCATGCCTTACAAACTGGCAAGCGCATACTATCTTGATCTGGTTTGCGTTGTACATGTATGTCACACCAGAGATTGTAATTTGATGTATTGTATATACTCTTCGATATCAAATGCTATAATGAACCACAGAAGAAAAAATATTGAAATACGAATAATTCGTTAGAGCATTATGAAAGCCATATACCATGATAGAGCTTAAGTTGATTATACTTTATTAATTTCCTTAGGTTCAGTTTAATAATATATATACAATAAAATTGCCAGTCCATTCATAATCGTCATAACGTTGGACCACATGATATGATGCAATGGCTTCTTTCTTACATAACAAGAATCTTTGGCGTTATTTACCTTTCTCGTATTATATGGTATGTTCTTCGGAAACTTTCCATATACAAATAAAGTTTGCTCAATATCATATACACGAGTTAGTAACGTAACAGAAGAAAACAATATCAAAAGACCAAACCAAGGGGTAGTTCATAACTTAATGTAATCTGCGTACTAAAGTTATAAGGATATCATATGATGCAGTCATTCACAACAATTTGATGCAGTCATAACAATAACTTCTAAATGAACGTGTTTGCTTCTGTAGCCAGGTAAGCTGACATGTTCCATTTATTGAAAACAATGATCACCATTTTATAAAATGGAGTATACCAGAATAAAACTCGGTAATATAATAATTCAATCCATCAAAATATGTATTGAGTCAAAACTTTGTTTATACATAAATTCATCGTACATATTTACATAAATAATCTTCTTTTGATATATAATTAACATGTGTGATATTTTTTTCCAAGAACATAGAACAAAACTAAATATAAGTTAATCCGGTAATTTTGAAAAAATTCAATTCTTAAGGAAAAGAAAAAGAAAACTAAACATCAAAGTGTTGGTGTGTTGGTGTTAATTTGATTTATTTTTTCTCTATTAGCAAACCATCGAGCTGTGTTTCTAGCGATCGGCAGCCACAAACGCCGTCTTCTCTCCGTTTCTAACGCAGTCGCTGCGGTTGAACCGCTATAATCTCCATGAACCGCAATACTGAGTCTAGGAACTGCAGTGATCTCAGAGACCGATCTTCTTCCTGGCTCGACCATAACGCTTCTTGATTTCGAACCAGACTCTCCCTTCTCCGACAACAACATAGTTCTCATCGCACTCGACTTGTTCTCCAACATTCTCTTCTCTTCCTTGACTTGCAAGCTACCTCTTTGATCCTCTTCATCACCTCTCTTAACTCGATCCAACGACGAGAACCTCTCGCTGGACATCGAGTTAACCATCTCCGAATTCAAAAACATCAAATCCGACGAACTCACGTTGCTCCAACGATTCTTGAATACAACATCAGACACAACGATCCTATGATTAAACTTGTGCATCAACTTGTTCTCGTCTTTATCGTTTCCTTGTTGGTCAAGTAAGGGTTTCTCTTTATGACCTAATTTAAGAATCTTCCGGAAACTATCTCCGATGCTGAATCTCGATGACTCACCAACTTCTTCTTCTTCTTCTCTTTCGATGTAAAGCTCTAAGCTCGAATCTTCTCTTCCCTCAGACTGATTCAAGAACCGGAAGCTGTTTCCGTAAACAGAGTGTTCTTCTTCTAACGAGACTCTGTCTCTGCATAGAGGGCACGTTGCGTGCTGCTCAAGCCACTGATCGATGCATCCGATGTGGAAAGCGTGGCGACATCTAGGCAACAATCTAAGAATCTCAACACTCTCGAACTTAGACAAGCAAACAGAGCAGTCAAGCCCTTGTTTCGATCCTTTCAAAGCAGAGAATCTAAACAGAGGAAGTGACTCTATTACCGTTTTGTCTAAACCGGAGAATCTATCCGACGAGTTAGTTGACCGGTTAACGAATATTCCCTGTATGATCCGGCGATCTTGCCGTATTCCGTCGTTGGTTCTTGGCCGGAGATCGATGTGGCAGCACTTAGCGTAGACGAGGAGGACGAATGTGAGTGAGAACATGATGGCGAGAACTACTGTGACGACAGCCAAACTCGGCTCGAAATTAGCGGCGGGGTCGCCGTTTGTTAACGGAGGAGCAGGAGGAGGCTGAGCAGAGACATAGTAATAATAACTGTGGAAGATTGTAAGAAACAAGCAGAAGACTTGATACATCGTAAGAAGAAACTTTTTCTTGATTTCAACGGAAATGAGATTATGCTAGAAAGAGTGTATACGATATTGCTATTTTCATTTTCTTCTACTACTCTCTTCATTAACTAAAAAACAAGTTACCTTTTGGTGGGCTGTTATTATCTGACCTCATTTTGATCATATTCAAGACTATAAATTATACGGAACTTGTTTGTCATTTATATTTTAAAAATTACAACTTGCATCACATATTTTTAGTTCTTTACTGATTTTTAGTTTGGTTATTGGTCTAAAAATACATAAAAAACTATTACCCTACCAAAATATTTCTATATGTAAAGCCATCACTAAGTTATAACTAAGAAAATTTTATATTCTTATTATTTATAAATGATAGTTGTTGACAGATTAATTGGTAATGAACTTAAAATAAATATAAAATGGGGTTTCTTGCCCTCGCCGGTAGTGTATAAAGTTAATGACCAGCTTCAAAGAATTCTGGTAAAGAAAGTCAAAGTTTTCCATTTCATGACTGAGTGATGACTTGGATTCGCATTTCCCTCTTTTCACTTATTACATAAATCAAATAACCTTTAGATTTGTTTCAACGTTTAAACTAAGCTTTTTTTCTTAAAAATGGGTCTAATGTCACATATAATTAAAAGCAAATTCAACATTTATTAAAACCAAAAAAGAGCTTACAGAACTACAACCACTAGTACACAAAAGGGGAGAGGTAAATGTTGAAATGAGTAACAAAACAAGCAAAACAGAGAGAGATTACAACAAACACAGCGGAAAGCACCGTTAAAACTTTGGCACTGAGAGTTTACAAACCCTTTCCATATTGTTTACAAAGATCAAACACATTTCTCCGGCGACTTTTTTCAGGTATGAGCCGAGGCAGCCGACATTCCGATGGATGACTCAGGGCTAACATACTCCTCGCTTGCATGCCTTACAAACTCCTCAGGCGACATGTGCGAGCCGTGGCAGGCGCATACTATCTTGATCTGGTTCGCGTTGTACCTGTACGTGACACCGGAGATCGTCCGACCGTGAGGGCCTGAGCCTGTCGTTGAGACCCAAGGCAGGTTAGGACGGGCGCCAGATCCTCCAAACTTGACATCTGCTGCCATTCCTGGTTTTATGGCGGAGAAGTCGAAAGAGAAAGCTGCACTGATGTTGTTGTTGGTAGTGTCTCCAGCTGGTCGTTCTGATGCATCCTCTGATGAGCCTTCCTCTGCAACAGGCTGTTTCCCCTCCCCTTTCGCGGTAGCTTTAGAGAGACAACAAGAAGTTTATTATCTTTCCAAGTAAGGATTTTAAGGGAAAGAGGTTTGCTTACCTGAGTTTGATGGACCTCTTACAACAAATGGAGACTGAGAAAGCGGGAGGATCCCTCCTGAACCATCCTTATCCAGCATAGGGAGCTGAACCGGTGAGTATCCGAACATGATTGGGAGATTCCCAGCATTAGCAGTAGGCTGAGTCAGACTTGTAGCTGCTGCGGCATGTTGTCCAGACTCTTTCCCCGGTAGAGAGTAAGGTAAACCAGTGAGGACGTTCTGTGGATGAACAGTGAAAGGTACAGTGTAACTCATATTGCGGTTCGCAGTAAACTCTTCAGCACCTGATCCAACATGGCTGTTCTTCCTTTGACCGGCTATGCTGTCCATATCAGCGGTTGGACGAGCCACCACATCCTTAGCAAGGTTGGAAGAAGAACCACCACCACCACCACCTGCTTCAGATTCCGCTACATCTTCGTTATCAGCAGTTGATCCTTCATCTGTGGCGTTTGAAACATGGGATGCCTTTGTCTTCTTCTCGAGCGGATCAACATTGTCTTTCTTCTTTTCATCCGGGAACCCGAACTTTCTTTTGCTGCTTCCTGCTTCTTTCAGTGCCTCGTCCTCCACCCACAAAGGCTTCGTGGAAGCTTCGGCGTCAGCGGTGGGAGGAGCTTTGGAGAGGTCATTGAAGAAATTCTGTGGAGGAGGAGGTTCGGCAGAACTCGGCTCTGCTGCTGCTGGTCTTTGAGAAGTAGGATGAAGGAAGTTCTTGAAGTCGTCAATCACTTTAGCGCTTCTGTTATCACCACCTCCTCCTTCAACATTGTGATTCTCCGAGGAGGTTCCAGCATTGTTAGTACCCTTAGCTTTCCCTCCACCACATGAGAGACCCAAGCTGAGCTCAAGCCCATTATCTTCATCCATTTCTTTTTGTTCACAACTCTTTTAATTTATGTAAAATCCTAAACAGAGCTCAACAGATCTTTAGAACATCCCCAGCAATCTTGCCTGTCATCTGAGAATCATAAGCACAAAAAGGAACCGTTATCCAAAAGCTAACAATTGGGTTCTAAAAGCAAGTGACAATACAAGAAAACTGAAGAAATCAAAGTTAGGATCATAGATGAGTGCAGAAGTTGTACTTTCTCAGAACTTATAAACACTGATCCGGATTATTATTATTCCCAAACTAACTCGAATTATTATTACCTTAGGAAAGAAACATAAGATCCAGCAGAACCACCTTTATTGCTTCTGACAAGAAACGAAAAAAAAAGCGTCATTTCTACAACTTTGGCTTTGAAACTTCTCATTCATCACTTTCTCTTTTAAAAGATCTAATATAGAAAAGGAAACATACCAAAAGGAGTAGCCTTTTCGATCTATTTACGGGGAAAAAACACATTAAACACTCTGGAAGTGATTAATAACAACAGATCTGTCAGCTAAAGAGGCTCGGTAATACTAAGCATAATCTCTAAAATCACTCCAAAATTTTCAGACTTTCGAGTTCGAAATCATCATAGATTCATACCCAGAAGAACTCTAACAAGTGCCAAATCAGCTGAAATTAGAGCGAATTTGAATCATTAAAAAATACAATTAGGTAAAGCAATTGCAAGCAGCTCAAAAATCGAAATCGAGGCAGGGAATCAACGAAGGATGAACCTGAAACGGGGGAAGAAGACGAATGATCAGAAGAAATGAGAAACCCTAGTAGCTTCGCGGCGTCGCTCCTTGGTGCTTAGTGTCGGACTTAGTACGGATCATTTTTTATTTCTTTTATTTTTACAAATTTGTTTTTATTTATTTCCCTGTTATTTCTGATTTATTCATTTTTTTCTGAGTCTCACCGTAATATATTTGTAACCATACGGTTCAATACAAATGTTTGTTTTTTGCTACCAACATTTTTTTTTTGTCCATCACAATCATTAGTTGAGCATTATTAACCCAATCTGAACACTTGAGTGAGATAATTGATTTTCAATAATCTGTTTTAAGAAAAATAAAAGATCTTAACATCTGTGATGTTGGATTCCGTATCATACATGTCCAATGTGGGTTTATGCGTATATAATGGCACCTTCCCCCAAACATGTATAGTTAAATATGTAAATGTATAATGGATCTCAAAACATGGATAGTGACAACAATGTAAACATATAACATGGCCCCAATTTGTTGTTTAAAATCCAGCAATATCTAGGCCTAAAACTAGTCCATAATTATTCACATATTTAAAACTGCCATTTAAATGGATCCAAATGTCTTATTCTTATGAGACATATATTTGTTTTGTGTCTTAGCATTCCACATCTTTCAATAACTTGTAGAACAAGAAAATAACATTTTTGGCTGGTGCAACTTAAACTAATGATGCTCTTTGATGCTAGTGATAGTGAGCCACCATGAGTCCATGACCATGTGGATCTTGTAGGATCTTCATTATTAGCTAAGTTAAGCTTAGACTTCATCCTTTCACGTAATATTTGATATAGTCCCGACTAGGATAACTATTGGCGTGTGCCTACTAATTAAGTTCATGGAGTATTTCATGCGATGTTACATTTTTTACATTATATCAAGTTCTTTTAATTAAAGAAAAACACATCGTTTTCTTACGTGAAAAAACGAATTGACATTTTTAGTAAATAACATTTGCCGAGTTAAAAAAAAAGTTACTTGTTTTATATTCAGGTGGGTAAACAAATGTTTTAATGCATATGTCTGTGTGTATATATACCCATTGGATAAAAGGTTTCTTTCTTTATCTCCACTCTTGACCCTCTTTGCTAGCAGGGATTGCAAAAGGCATGAGCGTTCTTGTTTCCTCATCTCTCTCTTTTTTTTTTTTTTTAACAGTGGTGTTTATGGCTAGAGAAGAAAACAGTTGTTAAGATGAACTAATTACATGATTTCAGGGAGGAGAAAGCTGGAAAGAGTAAGAAAGTTGTCTCCTTTTCTTCAGCAAAGTGAAGGTTGACAAAGGTGAAAACTTTCTTCATTTGTTGCTTCTATTGTATGTCTGTGACTGAAAGAACTTAACTTTTTTTGAAAAGTGGTCAATTTGTGAACGCAAAGAAGGTGTAGGTGTTGGGTTTTAGGGTATTAGAGGTGTTTATTGCGTTTCTGGTTCGTGGGGAGAAAGATAGTTATGGGTAGAGATGAGATTAAGGGGAAAGAGCTTGTCAAGGTTGAATCAAAAGAAACTAATAGCATGATGATAAGACTTCACATACTAGACTTAGTACGGTCACTCTTCAGGACGCAAATGGGTTTCTTTTAGAAAGAAATAGCTTTTGAGTGAAATGTGGTTTTGATTTTGAGGAAAATATAAAATAAGAATTGAATTTGACGAAAAAGGTACCTAGAATTGTGGGTTTAGTTTATTGTTGCATTACATCTTGAATCTTATGCGAATTAGCTTGAATGAAATGTGATATTGTGTTTTCATGACAATAAGAATTGCATTTGAAAAGGCTACCAACAAGTGTGGCTTTTAGTTTATTGTTGCATTACATCTTTGAATCTTATGCGAGATAGCTTGAGTGAAATGTGGTATCACAGTTGTGGCTTTGGTTTATTGTTGCATTACATCTTTGAATCTTATGTGAGATAGCTTTGGGGTGAAATGTGGTATTGGTTTTTCATGAAAACGTAAATTAAAGAATTGCATTTGGAAACGCTAGTAAACAATTGTGGCTTTGGTTTATTGTTTGCCTTACATCTTATGGGTAACTATGCTTGCTCCAAGTCTATTTCTAATATTCTGTTTTCTACTACAACCTCGCAGGCACATCTTTCTGACCCAAAAAATGAGTGACCAAGGTCCACTTCCGATGCCTCTTGGCGTAAGTGACAACATTCATTATACATAACTATTTTAAGACGTGACTACAATTTATAGACAGAATTTTGTATATGTACGTACGTGTGCAGGGAAACTTCACCATACCTAAACAGGTCTCTGGCTTCTTTGAGAGTGTAGAGAAGCTTATTCCTGGTCACATCTTGGGAATGATCATATCATCGAAACCAGATAATGATAGTGTCACGGTTGTCAGCTGCAAAGGAACTTCATACGCTAGGTGGAAAAAACACAAGGTAATAAATATTCTATTCGTAATGTTGTAGGAATAATCAATAGTTTTGGAACAAAAATAGATAGCTCTCGTGTTTTGTGTTATAGGTGATGCCAGGCTTTCTGAAAGATAAAAACTGGAAAAAGTACATGGGTCGTATGAGAGATCAAGGAGGCCATGGTAGATTTCACTTTATTTATTAGACCAAATTATGATTTTGTAATGTTTTGTTTTTTTTTCTTATCACCTTCAACTTTCTTTTGCAGACACTTGTTGGGCTGTTGTAACTGCAGAGTTGATCAGTGCCATAAGATTCATTCTGAAGTATGATACAGAGTACACTGAGTACTCTGCTCAGTACTTGGTGGATTATGCTAACCCAGCAAAGGCAATAGCGAACTATGCAGAAGAAAAGCATTACTGCTACACTTACTCTGTGGCTAAAGGCTTAGATTTTATACTGGATGGAGGTATACCAACAGAAGCACATTGGGAATACAAGGGTTGTAGGAAACCGCTAGCTTACCGTCCACCACCGAAGGATCATCCTCATGTTCACATTGCTTCTGTTGAGCGAGTACCCTCCGTGGAAGAGATGTTCCACAACCTGCAATTTCATCCCATTGGAGCATCTTTGGCTATATTCTTACCAGATTACTCCACTATCAAAAAGGTAATGACAAAAAATGTATATATTTCATTATAAGAAAATCTATGAAGGATTGGTTATGGTAGAGAAGTTAATGAATAACTTATTAATATTGTGTGTTGTGTGATTTTTATTTGCCAGGGAATTTACCGAGGGCCTACATCCAAAGCATCTGTGTATAAAGGTCTTCATGCAGTCTCCATATATGGCATTGAAGTGGTAAACGGAGAAACCATTGCACTTGTGAAATCTACTCACGGCGAAGAACTCGGAGAAGGTGGGTATTTCAGAGTATCTCTAGATACCATGCTAGTTGAGGTGCCATGCAAGGGAAAAATTGCTGATCGTGATTTTGCAAAACCATGCCGTTTGCTCTCTCGCTTTTGTTTCCCGAAACTTCCACCTAAAGAAGTTTGACTCTAACAGGTACAGATTTTTTTAAATAATGTTTTGGTATAAGAATATCTGTTGTTAAGTGTATACTTAATCATTGTAGATTGCAGGAAGTGGATTCCCTCTCACATTTTGCGCCTTCACCAACCACTCGAGATTGATACATTTGGTTGTGGACTTGTTTCAGTTGTAGAACTGTTCATTTCTCGAGTCTAAAACTTGTTTTGCTCTCGTCTTCATGTGTTTGTTTTGGAGCTTAAATTAGTATGTGTTGCTTTGTTAGAAAGTTACTTCAAAACCTAAGAAAAAAACTCATGTGCAATAGCGATGCTTTCTCTGTTTCTCAACTTAATTCGTCAAGCCAAAAGCAAAAATACGCATTTTCGTTGCATCTTCCATAAATCTTTCAAGCCCTGAGCCACCTTAACAATAGCCCCCTGTAGTTTTCCTTGCAATATTTAGGTCTAATCATGGTGACAATTATTCAATCCCTCCAATCAAAAACCATCATAAATCAAGAAACAATCATCCCTCCATAGTTGTAACAAAACATAGTATTTTGCTAAGTTTTCAGATCATAAGCATTAAATAAAACATTAGGAACCACCGGAAAGCTCCAAACTGTAGATAACATACACACCACCAAGACTATGTCCACTACGATATAGTGCAACACTTGATACAACTAAACGATTAAACACATCAAATCTTATTAGATTCAGAAGAAAATTTTCATTCAACAGGATTTGTAGGCCAAGCAGTCGACTTCCAAGCAAATGTGTCCAGGAATCCCATCCATGGTCTTCCTTACAACCGCTCGGTACTCCACAGGGGCACCACTCGGATCGCCATTGCCTTTGAAGATAATGTAAAAGATGGCATTGTTGGCCTTGAGCTTCATGCATGGCTGCGACTCTTCCTTAGTTTGTATAATAACCTTCTTGATTTCCAATGGTAGAAATGGCCTCAGGTCGTTCTACAAAACACACCAAACTCAAAGTTATGGCAAGAAAACCACCACCAGTGAGAAGCCACTCGACTAAAGAAAGAACTTACCTCATGTGCCATCCACTTGTAGTGGAACGCAAACTCAGCATACATATGAAGCCACTCATTTCCTTGCAAGTCCGATTCTTGCAACTGTGAATCCATGAAACGTGGTGAATCAGATATCTCATAAATCAAACCCAATCAACCATATAAAGTAAAGTTATAGCATATACCTCATAAAACTGCCCATTAGTGCTAATTGCAGCCATCTCATCCTTGGTCAACCACTTGGGCATTTTACCTTTGTAAGAATCATCTACTCCATCCTCCTTCCATCTTCTCTCAGGCCCATCATAAGTAGGAGGACGAGGGCCACTAGGAACTAAAAACCAGATATTCCAAATAATATATTGAAAAACTGGAGAAAGATAATATCAGAATCTTTGACTAGTCTAGTTATTTACCTTTTAGTCTGGAAATTTCGGTCTGTGCCAGAAAGGATGACTGTTCCGGAAGGAAATCATTGAAAACACACGTCTGAAAATTGCAAAGAGAGTTGCTGGATGTGTCAATGGCCTCCAACGTTATGTGGTAGCAGAGGCACCGAGTAAACCTCAGCTTATCGTTGTATTTGTTTATAGCAACCAATTTGAGGCTGGTTCCCTACAAGATCAAACAGCAGAATGAATGGAACATCAAATGAAGCAATCAACAACAACATCCATGTCAATAATAGAAAGCCAGAACATTAACTGTTGTTTTACCTTCTCAAGATTGTAACAATGAAGTCCAAGTCTACTAAACAAGCCGACGTCGTATGGATAATCATACTTGTCTTCCACTATGTGAGGAACTAGTCCACCACCATACGGAAGATAGAAGTGATCTACATCGAAACCCTGCCCACATTCCAAAAAATCAATACTTTCATTCGTTCAAAGCCAATCACTTTAACATATAAATTCAATCAAAGCCAAACACTATTAACATAAAAAAAAAAACAATGTCATTCTCAGAGGAAGAGAGATTACGTCGGACTCTACAAATTGACGGTGGTACTCCTTCTCGATCACTGGGTCATCCTCATCGTCATCCCATGGATTGTAATCAACTTTTGGGAAACTCTGTATCGGAGCAGCAGCGCCTCCTGAGCTTCGTGAAGACTCCAATTTCCGTTTACGCTGCTGCGGCTGTTCATCTCTGATGTTTGGAAGCAAGATCGCAATCTCGGTCATCGTCTCCGATTTCGTCTAAACCCTAATTGCTATCGCAATTCTCTTCTCTCTTCTCCTCCGAGCTAGAGCTTAAAAAAGTAATTTCAGATTTACGTTTACACCCCTCTATTTTACAACTTTCATACAAAACCACCTCTCCTAATATTATAGTTGACAAAAGTTTTTTTTTTGGAAAATATATATATTTTTATCCTTAAATTCCTTTTTCAACTCTATCTCTTATCAATGTTATCACATAGAGGTGGGCATTTTACCCGATACCAGAACCCGATCCGGAAAACCTAAACCAAAATCCGGATCAAAGTAGCAAACTACCTAAACCGGTATTAAATTAGGAGAAATTAGATATCTGAACCCGAACATATAATAACCAAACCCGAACGGATAATATCTGAACCCGAGCGGATATCTAAAGATAAACGACCACATATATGACTAACCTTATATTTCTAGTTTACATCTCTTATTTAATTTTAAAAAAATTTATATTGATGCTAAACATACTTTAAAATCATATTATATGCATATAATTACGGACAAAATGATTTGTTACTCACTTAAAATGCATATCAAACTTTTTATTTCATACATTAACAAAAGTTACATCCAAATTTTAAAACAATAACCAAATTAGTACTTTTTATTTTTTAAAAATATCTCCAAATCTCTTAATCGTTCAATCTATTAAATATAAATAAGTCAGTTAAGTGAAAAGTTATATTTTTTTTTTAAATATAAAAAACTTGAGAAATAAAAAATTTAATTATTTTTCAAAATTTAAATATCTGAAATAACCGATCCCCAAACTAAAAATAACTGAACCCGATCCAAAGTACAGAAATATTTGAATGGGTTCTATACCCCTATTCCGAAATATCCAAAAATCCGAGTTGTCCGATCCGAACTTGAACGGTTATCCGAACGCCACCCTATCTTATATATGATACAAATACAACTTATATGTTTTTTTTTCGTTTTTTTCCCGCCAACTTCATGTTTTCCTTTACATCATTAAAGATGAGAATATTATTTTGATTTACAATAGCTATATTATTAGATAGCATTTCACGTAAGAAATATCTCAGGATAACTAATAAAGGATAAAAATAATACTATAAGTATTGATAAATGTTCCAAATTTTGTTGTTTTATTTGAAAGACTGGTTTTTAGATTTCAGTTAATGCATTTCATTTTAAAATTAAGATATAAAATTAAATGTAAAAAATATAATTGGTAGAATTTTATCGGGAAGTTAATAAAAATTTAGATAACTAAAAATAAAACTAAAACAATACATAAGTAGTTAATTCTTGTTTTTAAGTTATTCCTTTTTAGTGATAAAAAGAATAAATTAAGACATCATTATTTCAAATACAAAAGGATAATATATTATACTAGTCATCTATCTATATTAATAAAGTTAAATTTTGTTTTTTTATGATACTTTTCATCAAAAGAAATTATCAAAAAATTGACATGTAATAGTTATTTTTAAAAGTTTAATAATTAATTCATATTTTTCTTACTTTTGGTCAACACTTAAAATTATAAAAAATAAAAAAATTAAAGAAAGTTCACAACCAAATATTAATACATAATTAAAGCATGTATATTTTAAAAATAGTTGAAACAAAAAAATATAATATAAAAACAATAATACTTAAAATTCATAATATAATACAAAATAACATAATATAACAAAAAAATAAATTTCAAGAATACATAAAAATTCCTAAGAATGAAAATAGATCATTTATTTACAATTATTCATCATTCACGTTTATTATAGTAAAACCAACAAAAATAAAAGGACATAAATCTAACAGATTTCTCCAGTTAACTTAAATTAACAAGATACTGATGTAAAACCACAATCAAGAATAAATAGATAATCAAAATAATTTTTTCATAAATTATTAAAGACCAAAATATAACAGTCTATAAAAATAAAACAAGAAATATATATAAAAATTAAATGTAATATAAATTTATATATAGACCATATATCTTAGATTATTGTACCTAAATAAATTTAGGTGTATTAAACGTTATGTCACTAATTCTTAAAAAAATAATCGAACATAAATTAAATATTGATAGGAAAATAAAAGGATAGCTGTACAACCAAACGAGAGCACAATATAAATAATTTGATAAGTAACGCATAAAAGTAGAAATAAAACTCTAATAAATAAATAGATAAAAACAAAGAACAATCATATTAGAAAATTTAGTTAACCGCAACAACTAAACTAAAGAAGAATAATCATTATAACAATCATTTACACATAATATCTTACCAAATTTTTCAGAATAAAGAAAAACAAATATTAACCAAAATATTTAATTAAATTAATTTTCGCACAAAATGAAATGCGGTCCAATCCTTAATTATAAATACAACCCACATAATTATACTTGATTTATCATAAATAAAATTAGTAGTTTAAAAACAAAGTTTACAAATATTAAAACTTAATATATTTAATTATTTATTATCAAAAAGTTTCTATTTTAATTAACAAAAAATGTCAATGTTGTACTTGCCTTTACTTCCCCATATTATTTTCTTTGAAATACATATTGGTCATAAAAGATCTCAAAATAAAAATATGCACAAACACATGTCATATGTAATATTATTGAAAACGCATATAAAATGTTGTAATATGGATATATATTGTTTGGTTTTGTTTCTATATAAACAAAATATCTCAATCTTAGAGTGTTGTTTCTTTTAATTTCTTAAAGATATTGGACCTTCGTTTTATAAAACAAAACTTGTTTTGTTGTGAAATTTAGTTCAGCTTTATGTAGGACCAACCTATTTATATGGCATGAACTAAACATTTTGGTTATTTGGGCCGAGTTAGATGCATTGTTATGTTTTTATAATTTTTTAGGGGAGGCATATAAATTAACAACAAAAGGGTATTTAATTAGAAATTTGAAGTGATTTACATTAAAATAATAAATTCAATATTATTCAAATACGAATTTTATAACTTTTTTAAAATTAAGTGTTATTGAAATTGTTATTCGATTAATACTTTTAAAATTCACTGTTATTGTATATATTTTAAATTATGAATTAAAAAAATCTAGTATTTTACAGTGCTTTATTTGAGTGTCTTAATTAAAAAGTTCAAATTTTGTAGTTTTAGATGTAATTCTTGAACAAAATTACACTAAATACTCAATTCACCTAAAATTATATTTAATGTGAATTTGAGTCTATAGTATCATTACTACTAATTATTCAGTTTTGATAAAACTAAAAGATAATAAACTCATCAAATTTTATTAGCCTCAGTAAGAAAATTTTATTCAACAGGATTTGTAGGCCAAGCAGTCGACTTCTAAGCAAATGTGTCCAGGAATCCCATCCATGCTCTTCCTTACAACCGCTTGGTACTCCACAGGAGCACCACTAGGATCGCCATTGCCTTCGAAGACAATGTAGAAGATCGCATTGTTGGCCTTGAGCTTCATGCATGGCTGCGACTCTTCCTTAGTTTGTATAATAACCTTCTTGATTTCCAATGGTAGAAATGGCCTCAGGTCGCTCTACAAAACACACAGACTCAGGTTATGGCAAGAAAACCACCACCAGTGAGAAGCCACTCGACTAAAGAAAGAACTTACCTCATGTGCCATCCACTTGTAGTGGAAGGCAAACTCAGCATACAAATGAAGCCACTCATTTCCTTGCAAGTCCGATTCGTGCAACTGTGAATCCATGAAACGTGGTGAATCAGATCCCTCATAAATCAAACCCAATCAACCATATGAAGTAAAGTTATAGCATATACCTCATAAAACTGCCCGTTAGTGCTAATTGCAGCCATCTCATCCTTGGTCAACCACTTGGGCATTTTACCTTTGTAAGAATCATCAACTCCATCCTCCTTCCATCTTCTCTCAGGCCCATCATAAGTAGGAGGTCGAGGGCCACTGGGAACTAAAAACAGATATTCCAGACAATATTTGAAAACTGGAGAAAGAGAAAGAGAACCAACTTTTGACTAGTCTAGTTAAAAACCTTTTAGTCTGGAAATTTCGGTCTGTGCGACAAAGGATGCCTGTTCTGGAAGGAAATCATTGAAAACACACGTCTGAAAGTTGCAAAGAGAGTTGTTGGAAGTGTCAATGGCCTCCAACGTTATGTGGTAATAGAGGCACCGAGTAAACCTCAGCTCATCGTTGTATTTGTTAATAGCAGCCAATTTGAGGCTGGTTCCCTACAAGATAATGATTGGAAAGTCAAAAGGAAGCACAGCACAGATAGAAAGCCATAACATTAACTGTTGGTTACCTTGTCAAGATTGTAACAGTGAAGTCCAAGTCTACTAAACAAGGCGACGTCGTATGGATAGTCATACTTGTCTTCCACTATGTGAGGAACTAGTTCACCACCATACGGAAGATAGAAGTAATCAACATCGAAACCCTGCCCACATTCCAAAAATCAATACTTTTAAGATAATCATCGTAAGGGCCTCATGCTTTCATTCGATCAAAGCCAAATCACTTTAACATCAATTCGATCAAAGTCAAATCACTTTTAGCATAAATTTGATCAAAGCCAAACACTTTTAACATAATTCAATCAAAGCCAATCAATTTAACATAAAACATTGGTAGAGAGATTACGTCGGACTCTAAAAATTGACGGTGGTACTCCTTCTCGAGCACAGGATCAATCTCTTCGTCATCCCATGGATTGCGACCGTAATCAACCTTCGAGAAACTCTGTATCGGAGCAGCAGCGCCTGAGCTTCGTGAAGATTTCGATTTCCGTTTACGATACAACTTTGGAAGCAAGATCGAAATCTCAGTCATCGTCTCCGATTTCGTCTATCTCGCAATTCTCTTCTGCTCTGCTCCGACGACCTAGCGCTTTAAAAAAGGCTTTATACATATGAGCGATTAATTGATTAATTATGAACTATATTTTGCGTTTACACCCTTATGTTTTCCAACTTTCATAGAAGACCCCCAGCTTCTTTATTTATTAAACTACAGTTTTATTAGTTTTGGAAATAAACATTTTTATCGATTAAATTCTTAATTCAACTCTATCTCATACTATATTATACAACTTAGATTTACACAGATTTAACCAATGTTCTGAAAAACGGTCTAGTCGGCGCCTAAACGTCTGCCTAGACGATAACTCGGTCTTAACCAAAACAAGTTTTTTAAAATCCGATCTATAAGATTTAAGTTGGATTAAAAAGTTCTAAATTGGTTTATATCGGTTAAAATCAATCTAAATCTATTAAATTAAGCAATAATATTAGTATAAATCTGTAATTGTATCTAATTTCTTTTGTGTTGTATATCTAATTTATCACAATATTTTTATAATTAAACTCAAAAACTAAAATATCTCATATAAACATAATATATATAACAAAATCAATAATTCGTTAACGCCTAAATCCTGAATTATCCGTCTATTCGCTAGTCTTCTTACCGTCTAGCGATTTCTTGAACATCGGTGTTAACAGATTTACTAGTAGATTAGCATTTTGTGTAAGCAAATTAAATATCTCATGCTAACTCTTAAAAACATTAAAGTTTGTTAGATTCAGGTTTAATTATGGGCTTCCAACTTAAAATCAATTGGTGATTAGTGGATTGGTCCTAACCCTTTATATATTAGTTAATATTTCTTAGAATTCCCGATGTGGGATATATATCCCTAATACCCCTCCTCGAGATGATGGCTCTTATCGGCCAGAAATCTCGGAACTTTTAAGACAGTTATACTCGGTCGAGCGAGTCAATTAACTACGACCTTTATACCCGGTCGGGAAGGGTTAATATTAATTAGGGGTTTAGTGTATTTTAGGATCTGGGCTCTGATACCATGTTAGATTCGGGTTTATTATGGGCTTCCAACTTAAAACCAATTGGTGATTAGTGGATTGGCCCTAACCCTTTATATATTAGTTAATATTTCTTAGAATTCCCGATGTGGGATATATATCCCTAATACCCCTCCTCGAGATGATGGCTTTTATCGGCCAGAAATCTCGGAACTTTAAGACAGTTATACTCGGTCGAGCGAGTCAATTAACTACGATCTTTATACCCGGTCGGATAGGGTTACATTAATTAGGGGTTTAGCATATTTTAGGAACCAGGCTCTGATACCATGTTAGATTCAGGTTTAATTATGGGCTTCCAACTTAAAACCAATTGGTGATTAGTGGATTGGCCCTAACCCTTTATATATTAGTTAATATTTCTTAGAATTCCCGATGTGGGATATATATCCCTAATAAAGTTATTGGTGAAAAATGAAACCCTTTATAAAATCAGCTTGGTGAAAAAAATATGAAAATAAGAAATATTGTATTTAGAATAATAAAGCGACAAGTATAGACTATTTTCAGAAAAGAGCAGTTTACAATCATTAATGACATATTTAACTCAATAACTTTTTTTTTTGGGCATCGACTCGATAACCGTAGTGCCCAAACCAAAATCAAATCGATGACAATATTACTATAATGGAATAGATAACGTGAGGTTTTCTTGGGCTGCTTGGCCGAATGATGTTCCCCACGGTTTTAAATTGAATCACAATCACTATTTTGACTTTGATTTTCTCTTTTCGATTAACAGATTTACTATTAGATTAGCATTTTATGTAAGCAAATATCTCATGATAACTCATAAAAACATAAAAGTTTATTGTATTAGTAGTAGCCAATGGAGTAGTAGTCATTGTAAATGCAGCCAATCCATTTAAAATGGCCCGAACTAAATGTTTTGGTTAACTGAGCCGAGTTAGATGTATTGTCATTAGTTACGTGATGTCTGCAAACGGTATTAGAGACATAGTATGGCAATCAATCGCTGGTATCTACTAATCATCTCTGTTTTTTTTCTAAAGCACTAGGAATCAGTTTGGTGAAAAATGAAACCCTTTATAAATCAGCTTGGTGAAAAAATATGAAAATAATAAATATTGTATTTAGAATAATTGTTGAGGATTCTATCGGTTTCCTGCAAACTCAGATGTAGCTCAAATCGCAAGTCTAACGCAAACAATCAACCAAGGTGAGGAATCGAATCAAGCGAGAAAGTAATCGACACAAGAGTTTTTTGGTAACCCGGTGTTCACCGCACTTCTCCGATGTGGAGAAGCCGCTATACTTCACCGGAGAGAGATAATTAGGTCTCTCAACCTTTCCAATAGATGAAACAGAGTAGAGTACAATCACCACGAGATACACGTTCTTCCTCTCTCGGTTACAATCACCTCGAGATACAAATGGAATAGAGGAAGAAGGTACAAGAAGCTGAGCCAAGAAACACAGAGAATCTCCTTCTCTCTCTCACGAGCTCTCTCACGAGCTCTCCGTCACGACTCTGCTTCACGCCCTCTGCACTCGGTGCCTTGAGCTCTCTCACACGGAATCGAGCTCACGCTCTCCTCCTAGAGCTCTCGCTCTTCTCCGTCACGAGCTCAAGCTCGTCTCTTCTCTGTTTCTGTTACGGATCTCTCGCCGTAACTCCCCGTGAAGATGATGACGATGAGATCTGATTTTCTTCAGATATTTTTAGCTCCTCTTGCTTATTTACCCTTTTGACCTCGCTTTGCTTTAACAAAAGAAACCAGCTCACGTGAAAGTCTCATGACCACTTAGATCTTGAATGAAACACTCATTCTCAGTGAGAGTCTCTGAAGAATAAGATGGCACATCTCTACAATAATAAAGCGACAAGTATAGACTATTTTCAGAAAAGAGCAGTTTACATTCATTAAGCACATATGACATAACCGTAGTGCCCAAACCAAAATCAAATCGAGGACAATATTACTATAATGGAATAGATAGTGAGGTTTTGGGCTGCTTGGCCGAACGATGTTCCCCACGGTTTTAAATTGAATCACAACTATTTTTTTGACTTTGATTTTCTCTTTTCTATTAAGACCCTTTCAATAAACTTTTTCTTTGGTCATCATCATCAAGCGTCTTAGTTTAATTAGTTTCGTGTATCAGTCATATGCGTGTTGTATATGATTACATATATAACGCATGCCTCCTTCCTCCTCCTCCTCCTCCGCCTCTCAGCCATCTGATCATTAACATACGTAATATGTTAATGTTAGCATAGATTAATTGTGTTTATTAATACGACGGAATAGTAAATGCTTAATATTTGTAATTATGTTTTAGATGGAAATTACTCCAACAAAAAGAATATACGCAGCGTAACAGAAATAGAGGGGAAAAAGATTAAAACGTAATTACCCGCCACAATTCTGTCTTTTTATCATTTCCTTTCCCCTCACCTATTTTTACTCTAATACACATATACTAATCACATTACGTCTAAAAATCTTTCACCGGTTCTAGCCTCGCACATAATAGTTGAACATATATAAGTAGTGTCCACGATCGTAACGTGTGTATTAGAATATTCATGTATTACATCAATAAAAGGAACCTAAGGAGAGATATGAGACTCATCACAATAAGCGTAAAAGAAAGGGTTAGAGAGATAAGCTATGGGATACTTTTTGGTCGGTCTTCTTCTTGTTGTTTTGTCTATTGGTAATGTTATTGAAGAAGCAAACGGTGAAATACCTAGAACAGTTTTGAGCGAAATAGAGTGGATTAATAAGAGAGGTCCCTTTTTGGGGATTGTAGCTCCAAACAACTATGAGCTTAATCCTCTTCTTGATTCCCAAGCCTATGTTCCATATGACAGATTGCCGTCCATCGATTTCGCAGGTAATATTTTGCTCTACGTTTTTTTTAACTTTAAATTTTGTTCTATGTTTCTTATTAATAAATTTATATGAACTTAATTCTTTTTTTCTTTCTTGAAAATTGTAAACATGATAAGTTTTTTTTTCAGTCACAAGATAATTTTCCTTGTGAATGTGTGTGTATATATATATATACAGATATTGATCTGGTTTATATGACTCATGCAGGTAGAAAATTTCGCTTTGGAAGTATATTAAACCACCGGGTGGTAATCGTGATGTCAGGACTAGGAATGGTACGTTCATTGATTAAAAATCAATTCTATATCCCATGTATATCAAAGAACTTTAATCTTTTTATTAATATAAAGTGTTTTAATAATGTATACATATATAAACAGGTAAATGCAGCAGTATCAACACAATTACTTGTGAACCTGTTTAGGCTGAGAGGAGTGTTGCACTACGGAATCGCTGGAAACGCAGATGTTAATCTTCAGATTGGTGACGTCACTATTCCTAGATATTGGGCCCATTCTGGTCTCTGGAATTGGCAGGTAGGGTTTTTCTAACCCTAAAAACAAAAACAAAAGGACTTATTACCGCTAGCAACCAATAATAAATGACATTGAGAACGAAAATCACCAGTTACGTTTACTGAATATCGTAATTATCAACCATCCAAATAAATTGGTGATGACATACTAATTAAGCAAATATAGAAAACTCTAATTGATCAGAATGTTTTTTTTTTGGGTTCAAACGTATGTTAATGTTAAACTTAATTGTATCAATAATCTTGACAGTTTATGCAAATATGATTATTAGAATCCATTCATAGTTCAACGACCTATATCTATTTCGTAGGGACGACCCGTAAATCTATTAGACCAGGTTTAAATATATATTATACTTACTTAATTTATGTGTTGAAACATTTGGGTTCATAGTTCTTAAGAGACTAAGAATATGTTCAATGGGAGTTCTTACGGTGAGGTTCTTAACGGAATATAAAAAACCGTCTCTTAACTAAAAAAAGCTAAGAACCGGTTCTTAAATAAGATCTTTAAGAGCTGGTTCTTATCTTTTCTAGTTAAAAGTTAAGAGACGATTTCTTATATTCTTCTAAGAATCCATCCTTAGAACCTCCCATTAAACATGTTCTAAGAAAAGTTTCTACAATATTTTATCGTGGGTTGGGTTCTGTTCATTAATACTACTACCATTTGCACATGTTCAAAATTTACTATGATATATCAATAAAAAATTATGTGCTGGTGGTTAACTTAAAGGTTATTTTCTGAAACATTCATACCTTTTAGATCTAAATAAGCAATATACACATTTTCATATGTTAAAAATTTTCTTACAGGTATATATTTGGTGGTAACATGTATATCATTATTTACAAATTTGAATACAGAGGTATGGAGCTGGGATAGACAGCGAACTAGCTTTGGAAGGTGGCGGAGACTATACTCGGGGAAATTGGTTATCTGGAGTTTGCCAAGTATACTAATGGAAGTGACAACTTGCTCAACAGAGTTTGGTACCAACCGGAAGAAATCTTTCCGGTCACAGGAACTCCAGAAGTCCGGGAACATGCCTTCTGGATTCCCGTTGACGAGTACTTCTTAGATCTTGCAAGCCAACTTGAGGTATGACTTAAGTCACATATATAGATTCGTTTAGTTGACAATATTTATAATTTATTTTTAACCAAAGTTACTAACAGTATATATCGGCAAATATTTACAACTCCTTGTAGTATATTAAGTGTTACCTAGATGGCTAGATTATATCAATATACGACCACTAATAGCACCTTTAACGGTTATATACCATGATAGTATCTTGAAAAATAAAATTATAACTATTTTATTTGTGTATTTATAATTTGGAAAATAAGAAAATATCACATGTGTCCATCAAATGTACGTGCGTATACAAGTTCGAAAATGTACATATGTAGATAAATACTATATAGTATTCCTTAGATTTGTTATTATTATTTTTAATTTCTTTAGGTCAGAGATCTGTTATATTTGTATCAATATAAAACTGACGTAAGTTCAATTATTACAATGAAATCATTGTCTTCTGTATATACGTGGATTGATGATATACATTCAAACAAAACAACAGAACACGAAGCTACCACAGTGTGTGAACGCCACGTGCCTCCCTCGACCACCGAAGGTAACCATCGTCGACCGTGGGGTGAGTGCAAGCGTTTTCGTCGACAACGCCGCTTACCGGACTTTCCTCCGCTCCAGATTCAACGCCACCGCGGTGGAAATGGAAAGCGCCGCCGTTGCTCTAATCTCTCATCAGCAAAACCTCCCTTTCATCGTCATCCGTGCCTTGTCCGATCTCGCTGGCGGCGGCTCCGAGATCTCTAACGAGGCTGACATTTTCGGCAGCCTCGCTGCGGTAAACTCTGTGGATGTTCTTGTGAAGTTCGTTGGGTTGTTGCCTCCATACCGCGGAAGCAAGGTTCAGTCAGAGTAATAAGTGTTGTCGTGTTGATGTGTATTTTAACTAAGAGCATGTAACGTCGTAAAATAAGATGTATCTGCCTTGAACCTTTCTATTTCATGAATAAGAGATGTGTTGTATTCATATAACCGGATCTGATATTTAAGAGTTCATAAATATTTACTCAAAATTTTAATAATCTTTTCCGTAATTTAGAATCTATATCTATATATAATTTCCAAAAAAATAGAGACCAAAATTAATATTTCAGTGGAGTGTGTTGAGATGTGGCCATGTTCATTCGCTCAAAACAACTATAGAGTTTTGTTTTATTTATATAGTGTTTTAGGAGTTTTGATTGTATAATCATTGGTTTTATGTTGTAGTTGATGATGAGAACCACATACTCGCCTGTCGATATTTGGATTTGAACCAATGCACTGATGATTAATAATGGTATTATAGGTAGGTGGAACACGTGACTCTCGCATTTTATGTAGTTAATCATCAATCACTCTCTAACCTTTGTTATGTAGCCGGGGGAAAAACATTTTAGTATTAACTTGTCCCATCATTATTGGTTGCTAGTGTTACAGAATCTTTAGCAGTTGGAGCTTTCTAGTAACATATCACGCTTTCGTTTTATTTTCCAATGCAATTTTTGTCTTTGAGTAGGTTTCAAACGTTTGAAACCTTCACAAAAGCTTACGAATCAAATGCAATATGCTAAGATTGTTTCCTAAATTTTAAAAGCATCTAAAAATATAAATCGAAACAGAACATGAATAATTAATTAATGCGTACTAGGGAGGGGTATGTGGTACTTTTTCCTCTGTCACTGCAAAACAACTTTCAGCCATACCTAACCATATACATAGCCTCTCCTTTTTTTTTTGTTTATGCAAGAATAACCAATTGTTTTATACTTTACTAAATACAAAGATTTCAAAATTAAGATACATGTATATATTAGCCATAATAGCTGATCACAGTGCTATTATTTGATTGTCAAATCTTGTTACTCTGAACCAAAGTTTAATTTTGTTAAATTATGTTTATCATGTTAATAGGCGTAAACGTATCCATTTGCCAAAATTACTATAAGCATACAAGCAAATAAAAATCGAAAATAGTATTATATCATAATATGATTAATATCAACAACCAAAAAAAAAAATATCAACAACCAAAGAAGAAGAAAACATGTTTAACATAAAGATAATAACAATAGCCAACTAGATTCTTCCTCACTATGGGCTACTTGTATCAAAAACTGGGCTTAGATTGGGCCTAAATCGGGCTCTTTAATTATTATAAAATGTTTTCACTTTTTGGCTTTTCAGTTTCTTCTTCTCGATACCCCCAATCATCTCGCGCTCCTCTCCCAATTTTCAAAATTTGAAAATTTGATTTCGGCTACTAACAAACCTTTCTCTCTCTCTGAGATTCCAATTCGATCTCCACAGTTTCCCTCTCAGAAACTCTTTCTCTCTCTCGCCATGGCTACCAAACCGCTGCAAACCAGCAACAACGCCAACGTCTCGCGAGCCGCCGCCGCCGCCACGGGGAACAAGACGATCGAGGAGATGTACCAGAAGAAGTCGCAGCTCGAGCACATCCTCCTCCGTCCCGACACCTACATCGGATCCATCGAGAAGCACACCCAGACGCTCTGGGTCTACGAGCACGAGGAGATGGTCAACCGCCCCGTCACCTACGTCCCTGGCCTCTACAAGATCTTCGACGAGATCCTCGTCAACGCGGCTGACAACAAGCAGCGGGATCCCAAGATGGATTCCGTCAAAGTCGTGATCGACGTCGACCGGAATCTCATCAGCGTGTGTAACAGTGGAGATGGAGTTCCGGTTGAGATTCATCAGGAGGAAGGCGTGTATGTTCCTGAGATGATATTTGGGCATCTGTTGACGAGTAGCAATTACGATGATAATGTGAAGAAGACGACCGGTGGGA
This sequence comes from Brassica nigra, assembly GCA_016432835.1. Lineage (NCBI taxonomy): Eukaryota > Viridiplantae > Streptophyta > Magnoliopsida > Brassicales > Brassicaceae > Brassica > Brassica nigra. The sequence goes on along the minus strand of CM028247.1, from coordinate 2,884,902 downwards.
GGAACGGGTACGGTGCGAAGCTTACGAACATCTTCTCTACTGAGTTTACGATTGAAACTGCTGATGGGAAGAGGCAGAAGCAGTACAAGCAGGTATGATTACATTTGACATTTTCATTTGATTAATTTTACAAGCTTCTGTGTAAAGTTTGTATCTTTAGCATATATACATGTTCAATTATAGATTGATTAACACTGATTTTTTTGGGATTAATGTGTAGGTGTTTGAGAACAACATGGGGAAGAAGTCAGAGCCGGTGATAACCAAGTGTAATAAGAGTGATAACTGGACGAAAGTCTCGTTCAAACCGGACTTGGGGAAGTTCGGGATGACTCATTTAGAAGACGATGTGGTTGCTCTGATGAGCAAACGTGTGTTTGATATTGCTGGGTGTTTGGGGAATACTGTGAAGGTGGAGCTGAATGGCAAGCGGATTCCAATCAAGTCGTTTGGTGATTACGTTGATCTGTATCTAAGTGCTGCTAACAAGTCAAGGAGTGAACCTCTCCCAAGGTTTGTTTTTTTTTGTATGGAGGGTTGTAAGAAAGATTGTATCTTTGAATTGGTTTTGATCATTTCTGTGTGTTTTTGTTGAGATTAGGATGGTTGAGAAAGTTAACGACAGATGGGAGGTTTGTGTGAGCATAAGTGAGGGACAATTTCAGCAGGTATGGATTTGAAGGGATATTCAGTTCATATCATCTCGTGATTATTGAGTAAAACTGTTAACTATGTTTCTTCTGTGCTTCCAGGTAAGCTTTGTCAACTCTATTGCAACGATCAAGGGAGGTACACATGTAGATTACGTGACCAGTCAGATCACCAACTACATTGTTGGCATCGTGAACAAGAAAAACAAAAACGCTAACGTTAAGGCTCACAATGTTAAGAACCATCTGTGGGTGTTTGTCAACTCGCTGATTGACAATCCTGCGTTTGACTCTCAAACAAAAGAAACGTTAACTCTACGTCAGAGCAGTTTCGGGTCTAAATGCGAACTTTCAGAAGATATTCTTAAGAAAGGTACGTTTGCTTCATCTGTCTTGTTTGGGCTACTGATGTATCTGGTTTCAGGAAGAGTGACTGAATTTGCTTTTGTTTTGTTTTGGTTCCAGTGGCTAAATCTGGAGTAGTAGAAAATCTGCTTTCATGGGCAACCTTCAAGCAGAGCAAAGAGCTTAAGAAAAGCGATGGAACTAAAGCTGACAGAGTTCACGTTGAGAAGTTGGAAGACGCTAACAAAGCTGGAGGGAAGGAATCAAAAAGCTGTACTTTGATTTTGACTGAAGGAGACTCGGCTAAGGCTCTAGCCGTAAGTGGTTCTCATCTCTTGTCAGCTACCTATCTAGTTTTACTTAAGCACACCTAATACTCTGTATGTTTAGATGGCGGGGATGTCTGTAGTTGGTCGTGACTATTATGGTGTGTTTCCCCTTCGAGGAAAGTTACTGAACGTTAGGGGAAGCCACCACCACTCAGATCACTAACAATAAGGAAATCGAGAACATCAAGAAGATCCTTGGACTGAAGCAAAATATGGTGTACGAAAACGTTAATTCACTGAGATATGGACATATGATGATCATGACAGATCAGGTATCTTACAGACAGATCATATATTCAGTACATTGTTCTGCATGTATGTGATTGTTTCTTTATATGTTCATTTGACGAAATCTTTATGTCCATCTTGTTCAGGATCACGATGGATCCCATATAAAGGGCCTCTTAATCAACTTCATCCACTCTTTTTTGGCCGACATTACTCAAGGTTCCATCATTCCTAGTTGAGTTCATCACCCCCATTGTGAAGGTAGATATAAATTCTTCCTTGTATAATATCTTAGTGCTTGACAATAGGAGATAAAAGAATTCTAACAACATATTATACTCAGGCTACACGCAAAAAGGAAGTTCTGTCGTTTTACTCGATGCCTGAGTACGAGAGCTGGAAAGAAAGTCTGAGCGGTAATGCAACTGGATGGACAATAAAGTACTACAAGGTTTGCTTCTATTATAACTATTAAGAGAACACTCTTGAAAATTGCTCATGTTCGCTGCCTACTAATTTTCCTTATGTCTTTGTAGGGATTGGGAACAAGTACGTCTAAGGAGGGCAGAGAGTACTTTGAGCGCCTTAATGTTCACAAAAAAGATTTTGTATGGGAGGATGAGCAAGATGGAGAAGCGATTGAACTTGCATTTAGTAAAAAGAAAATTGAAGCCAGAAAGAACTGGCTTTCTCATTTTGAGGTATGCAGGACATCTGAGTACCTTAAAGATAGTCTTTGCTTATTATTTCTGCCTGTTCTGATATCATTTTTTTCTTTCTTTCAGCCTGGCACTCATCTTGATCAGAAGCAACAGAAAATTAGCTTCAGTGATTTCGTAAACAAAGAACTTATCTTGTTCTCCATGGCGGATCTTCAAAGGTCAATTCCTTCCATGGTTGATGGGCTCAAACCTGGCCAGAGAAAGATACTGTTTTGTTCGTTTAAAAGGAATTTCATCAAGGAGGCCAAGGTTGCCCAATTCTCTGGTTATGTATCAGAGCACTCGGCTTATCATCACGGCGAGCAGAGTCTTGCCAGTACGATCATTGGTATGGCACAGGATTATGTTGGCAGCAACAACATAAACTTGCTTCAACCAAGTGGTCAATTTGGCACACGGAATATGGTAAGTATAGCTTACATTGCAACCGTTCTTCTTTATCTATGCTTCAACTCATCTTGGTGTGTACGTTGATTGTGATAGGGTGGTAAAGATGCAGCAAGTGCAAGATACATTTTCACTAAGCTCTCTTCAGCAACCAGAGTCTTGTTTCCCAAGGATGACGATGTCCTCCTTAATTACTTGAATGAAGATGGGCAGAAGATAGAGCCAACTTGGTAATTATTTTCCCATCTAGCACATTCCTTTATTTCTTCTAAAGACAAGTTAACGTGATATCTTAATCCTTGTTAGGTACATGCCCATCATTCCAACTGTGCTTGTGAATGGTTGTGAAGGAATTGGAACCGGGTGGAGTTCTTTCATACCCAATTATAACCCAAGAGATATTGTTGCCAACGTAAGGCGTCTACTTAATGGTGAAAGTATGGTGACTATGGATCCATGGTATAGGAATTTTAAAGGAACTATTGAGAAAACTGCTTCCAAGGATGGCGGCGCTACCTACACAATCACTGGTGTATATGAGGAGATTGATGATACAACTCTCCGTATTACGGAGCTTCCAATTAAAAGGTGGACCGATGATTACAAGAATTTTCTGGAAGCTTTGAAGACAAATAATAATACTCCCTATTTTCAGGTAGAATGCCTATAGTCAGAAACTATGATTGAATTCTTATATATTTCTCATTAATTCATCCTTATCTCTGCAGAGCGTTGGGGCTTACTATGACGATACGTCTGTGGATTTTCAGCTTCACTTAAGTGAAGAAAACATGATGATGGCCCGTCAAGAGGGCCTTTTGAAATTACTCAAACTTACCACGACAATCTCGACAACAAATATGCACCTATTTGATGAAAACAACGTGATAAAGAAATACGCAACTCCAGAACAAAGTAAGTATGAGATGCAAGTTGTTCCGGTTTGTTTTTCTTCTCCATAACATACACTAATGTTTAATCCCACCTTGCAGTCCTTGAGGAGTTCTTTGTGCTCAGGCTCCAATACTATGAGAAGAGAAAGGTTTGGAAACCTTAATTATCCGATTTAGTCCTCTAGTGGTTTAGTTATTGAGGCAGTGTCTTAACGTTAACTGTCTGATATGTATGCAGAAAGTTATCCTGGAGAATCTGGAACTAGAGCTCCTGAAACTAGAGAACAAAGTGAAGTTTATTCTTGGAGTCGTCAGTGGAGAAATCATAGTAAACAACAGGAAGAAGTCTGATCTTGTCCAGGAGTTGAGACGGAGAGGGTTCACACCATTCCCCAAGAAGACCAAGCCTGTGGAAGCTGCGGTTGCTGGAGCAGTGGATTCAACTGAAGAAGAATCTGAAGAAAGCTCAGATGCTCTTGCTTCAAGCTCCTCCACGTTTATATCTGGTTCAGACTATGACTACCTGCTGTCACTGGCTATAGCTACGTTGACTCTAGAGAAAGTGCAGGAGTTATGTGGAGAGAGGGATAAAATGCAGCAACAAGTTGAAGACTTGAAGAAGGCCACACCAAGATCACTCTGGCTCAGAGACCTAGAGTCTCTTGATGCAGAACTTGATGTAAGCATTCACAACCCTAAACCGTCTTATAACGCTTTCTCAACATCACAGTGAATCGTTAATTAGTCATTGATGCAATGTTTTATCTTATTCAGAAACTTGATGTGGAAGATGCTAAGGCCGAAAAAGAGAGAGAGGAAGCACAAAAGAAGCTAAGGAAAAAGGCTGGAGTACTACCTCTAAAGACTGGAAAAGCGGCTCCAAGAAAACAGGCACCAAAGAAGACAACAAAGAAGGCCAGTGAATTAGACACAGCAGAGGCTTCAAGTTCTGCAATGGACACAGGTTTGTCTTGTACTCGACTTAGTGATACTTCATTGTGTTTGAAAGCATTTATCTGATTGGTAGTCATTTGGCAACCTTTTTCTTGATTCGTTAAGGTGATAACATAGTGGAACTTGCAAACATTTATCTGATTAATATTCATATAGAAACCTTTTGCTTGATTCGTAAAGGTGACAACGTAGTGGAAGTTGCAAAGCCGAAAGGTAGACAAGGAGCCAAAAAGAAGGCGCCTGTTGCTCCGAAGGTTGAGGATGATGAGATGCTGGATCTAGCACAAAGGCTTGCTCAATACAGTTTCGGCTCCACCTCTGAGAACCCAAGCAGTAAGCTTCTAAACATAAACATCATGGTTTTCTTGAGAACTGAAGCCACAGAACGAAATGATCATGAAGTTAATCTTGTCTTTTTATGCGTGTATATAAACAGAAACAGCAATATCTTTGGATGACGATGATGATGACGACGTGGTGGTTGAAGTTGCACCAGCAAAAGTAGGAAGAAAACCAGCTGCGGCGAGTAAAGTAGCCAAACCACCGGCAGCTCCGAGAAAGAGAGCACCAGCGGCGAGCAAGAAGCAGCAGCAGCTAGCGACGGAGGTTGTTGAGGTGTCACCAGAGAAGAAAGTAAGGAAGATGAGATCTTCACCGTTCAACAAGAAGAGTAGTTCAGTGTTGGGGAGGTTGGCTAATACTAACAATAAGGAAGAAGGTGAGGAGCAGAGTGTTGAGAATGTGGCGGCTGAAACTTCTTCAGCTAGGCCTAAAAGAGCAAACAGGAGGCAGATGAGGTATGTGTTGAGCGATTCAGAGAGTGAGTCTGCGAATGATTCTGAGTTTGATGAAGCTGAGGACGACGAAGATGATGAGTAGAGAGAGAGACAGAACCAACTCGGTTTCCAAAAGTTATTTCTGCTATCTCAAACATTTCTTTATGTTCTGTACTAGTAGAATTTGTGTTTGACCAAGCCGGAGCTTTTGTTTACATTAGGAAAGCAAACAAGGACTCGATTAGTGATTGAAGATTTGAATCAATGTTATTTTGAACTTGTCATAAAGAATCAATGTTAAAGGTGACAAGGACTCGATCAGTGAACACGATGGTGAAGTGATTAAAGGTGACAAGGACTCGATCAGTGAACACGATGGTAAAATTTTTCTCTATGTTAAGGAATAGATTGATACAAGAGTTAATACTCAATATTCTCTTACACTACATATAGAAACTTCTGTAATTACCTAGCTCTAGATCCTTCCTCACGTATTGTATATAAGCTGCTGTAATCTTTTCATAATGCAATAAGACATTCTCTCTACACTTTACTTATTTCTGCCTGTTCTGACGTCAGTAGCTTCAGTGATTTCGTGAAAACAACAAACTTATCTTAATCTCCATGGCGGATTTTCAAAGGTCGATCCCTTCCATGTTTGATGGGCTCGAACCCGGCCAGAGAAAGGTACTGTTTTGTTCGTTTAAAAGGAATTTAACCAAGGAGGCCAGGGTTTCCCGATTCTCTGGTTATGTATCAGAACACTCGGCTTATCATCACGGTGAGGAGAGTCTTGCCAGTACGATCATTGGAATGGCGCAGGATTATGTTGGCAGCAACAACATCAACCTGCTTCAACCAAACATTGCAACTGTTGTTCTTCTTTATCTATGCTCCTACTCATCCTGGTGTGTACGTTGATTGTGGTAGGGTGGAGAAGATGCAGCAAGTGAGAGATACATTTTCACTAAGCTCTCTTCAGCAACCAGAGTCTTTTTTCCCAAGGATGACGATGTCCTCCTTAATTACTTGAATGAAGATGGGCAGAAGATAGAGCCAACTTGGTAATTCTTTATAGATCTAGTACATTTGTTTGTTTTTCTTCTCCTGATAATTTTAATCCTTGTTAGGTACATGCCAATCATTCCAACTGTGCTTGTGAATGGCTGTGAAGGAATTGGAACAGGGCGGAGTTCATTCATACCAAACTACAACCCGAGAGAGATTGTCGCCAACATAAGGCGTCTGCTTAATGGTGAAAGACAAGTAGTAACACCCCTTATTTTCAGGTAGAATATGGCTATAGTCAGAAACTATGATTGGATTTTATTTTTTTTAAAATGTTTCTTATTAATTCATTCTTCTTTTTTTATCTCTACAGAGCTTTGGTGCTTACAATGATGATAGGTTTGTGGATTTTGAGCTTCAGTTGACTGAAGAAAACATGATGATGGCTCGGCAAGAGGGCTTTTTGAAGTTACCCGAACTTACCACGACAATCTCTACAGCAAATATGCACCTATTTGATGAAAATAACGTGATAAAGAAATACGCAACTCCAGAACAAAGTATGAGAAGAGAAAGGATTGTAAATCTTATTTTAGCTATTTAACATGTCTAACGTTAATTGTCTGATACGTGTGCAGAAAGTTATTCTGGATAATCTTGAACTAGAGCTCCTGAAGCTAGAGAACAAAGTGAAGTTTATTCTTGGAGTCGTCAGTGGAGAGATCATAGTGAACAATAGGAAGAAGTACGATATTGTCCAGGAGTTGAGACGGAGAGGGTTCACACCATTCCCCAAGAACAAGAAGGGCAAGCCTGTGGAAGCGGCGGTTGCTGGAACAGGGGATTCAAATCAAGAAGAATCTGAAGAAATCTCAGATGGTCCTCCTGCTTCAAGCTCCTCCACGTCTATATCTGGTTCAGACTATGACTACCTGTTGTCACTGGGTACGTTGATTCTAGAGAAAGTGCAGAAGATATGTGGAGAGAGGGATAAAACGAAGCAACGAGTTGAAGACTTGAAGAAGGCCACACCAAGTTCACTCTGGCTCAGAGACCTAGAGTCTCTTGATGAAGAACTTGATGTATAAGCATCTACAACCCTTAAACTATAATGTTAGCAGTGAACTGTCTTCTCTTAGTCATTGATACATTGTTTTTTGTCTTATTATTTCAGAAACTTGATGTGGAAGATGCTGAAGCCGAAAAAGAGAGAGAGGCACAAAGCAGGTCAGGGTACAGGTTGGAAGAGCGGTACGAAGGAAACAGGCACCAAAGAAGAAAACAAAGAAAGCCAGCGAATTAGACACTTCCAGTTCTACAACTTCGGCTCCACCTCTGAGAACACAATGAGGAAGAAGCAGCAGCTAGCGCCGGAGGTTGTTGAGGCGTCCCCGGAGAAGAAAGTGAGGAAGATGAGATCTTCACCGTTTAACAAGAAGAGTAGTTCTGTGGTGGGGAGGTTGGCTAATACTAAAATTGAGGAAGAAGGTGAGGAGGAGAGTGTTGAGACTGTGGTGGCTGAAACTGTTTCAGCGAGGACTAAAAGAGCAAACAGGAGGCAGATGAGGTTTGTGCTGACTGCTGAGTGACTCGGAGAGTGAGTCTGCGAGTTACAATAGAATTCCCCTGAAATTTAGTGGCATTTTGAGGTATGCAGTCAAAAGTTATGGCTAGTTAAGCCTAGTTTAAACGCAATGTGCTTGTCTTAGGTCAAAAATTCAATGTTGTGACCAATGTTTTGTTGTCTGAAGATCTGGTTTCTAAAGTTGCCTTTTGGAACTGTTTGGTGATTTCTTCTCTCGTTGATCTCCGTTATTATATGTTTATCTTTAATGTTTCCTCAGATGGATTATATTAGGACGGATCCATGGTTGAGAATCTTGATCTGGCAGCTTCCCTGAATCCACCTAGATTGTCAAAATCGTGTTGTGTTGGCTCTCTTCCTCTCTGGTATAGAAAACGGTAAACATTTACAACCTGAGAGTTGGTGTGAGCCTTTAGCCATCTAAAGAGCTAGATTTCTTGTTGCTCAGGCTAGCCATTACCCTATTTTTTCATTTCAAGTTTACAATGAGAAAAAGGTCTTATGTTTACTCAAATTTGCTTCTTTGATTCTATGTTTCTTCATCGTTTATACATTTGATCTTGTATTATCCTTTTATCAATATTGTAAGATTCATATCAACATGTGTGTAACAACTTCCTCTCATCATGGTCAAAGTTGATCCTTGAATGAGACATAATGACTAATGAGGTCAAAGTTGATTGTTGAATGAGACATAAATGACTAGTGAGGCCATGAGTAAAGTCAATCCTAGTAGTCATGGAGTTTTTTTTTTTTTTGAACTTAGGATCAAATACTCAGGTTCCAGATGTAGTTAGTCATTGAACTAACACTTGATTCATGAAATCCGCTGCAATCTAAATGGCTTTGACATGAATTGCAAAAATTTCTGTTATTGACCATGAAAATGTCATAAAACTAATCATAATTGTGACTGTGAGTCAAAAGAAAGAATTAATTAACTTTGACTCCATGAATTAGTCAGTAGTACTAATATGTTAAATAATTAACTTAAGGGGTTATTTAAAAATGGGACTAAAGTTGAGAGACCAAGCAAGCAATAGATAAAAATAAACAAAAGTTTCCAGCAATCATCATCATCTCTATCGTTCACTCCCTCCCCTAGGGTTTGTTTTTCTTTTCTTTCCTCGGAAACGGACATCTAGATTTCAAGGAAGACAATCGGAGAGAAATGGGGTCTAATGAAAGAGAGGATCATACAACGCAGCAGCATCACCCGCCTCACATTAGCAGTCTCGTCGTGCGTACATCCGGAAGCAACGACGGAGAAGTTGACCGCCTCGCCGCCACCGGCGACGTCTCCCGTAATAACCGGCCTTCGTTTGATCGCTCAGATCGTCATAAGGCTGACAACGGTTCGTAATCTCTTCCATCGTTATTACACTCTCCAGTTAGTCTGATTGGGTTTGTAGAAGCAATGTTAGTCTGATTGGTTTTTTGTATAATTTTTGTTTTTGAGGTTTCTGATGAAATTTATGAATAGAACGTGTTTGAGCTAAGTTGTGAGTTGCTGTTCTGTCTTGTGGCTGGTGTAATAAGAATCTCATTTGCTTACAGATGATGTATTGATTGTATAGCTTTAAGAGTTCAGTTACACTGTTTGTGGACCTGAGAAGGCTAGTGTGTATGTCTTTAATGATTTTTGAACGTTGCTGTTTGCTAATAGATGATTAAGTGAAGAGTCCCTGCTACTTGTTGACTTGATGATGATAGTTCTCTTGTACTGTAGTTGATCCTGTTTCCTCCTGCTGACTAATTTTTTGTTGTGTAGGACATAGAACTCGTGCAAGTTCTACCTCACCACCCCGTCGTCCATATGAAGATCAAAGGCACGGCTCTGATCTTAATCATTCAGGTGCGCCGCTGCCTCGTGGCCGTGAGTTCAGCAGCAGAAGGGAATCTTCTGGGAAATACAGAGAGTATTCCCCACCACTCCATGCTAGAGGTGGTCGTCGTTTTGATGGGCCTGAACCTGCTCACGGCTCTTTTAAAGGCGATGGCGTGAGCAGAAACAGTAACTCAAAGGTTCAACCAAGAGATGGAGATTGGTACTGTCTAGATCCATTGTAAGTTATCCTTGGCTATTCATATCTCACAATCTACAGAATTTTATAGATTTCATGTGTATGTATGTTTGTGTTATGGATACAGATGCAGAAACTTGAACTTTGCGAGACGAGAAGTGTGTTTCAAGTGCAAGAGGCATCGCTATTCACGTGCCAATAGTCCTCCACCGCCTCGTCTTCTCCCTCCTCCTCCGATGAATCTTTCTCCAAGAAGAGACTTTAATGGCTACAGGTCTTCTCCTCCACGTGGCTACCCCAGAGACTACCCGCCACCAAGACTTGACCATTCCACATGGAGAGACAGAGAACGAGACCGAGACCGTCTGCGTTACTCAGACCTTGAGTACCCTCCTAGCAGAAGAACAGCATCTGACTGGGTCCACCCTGAGCCACTCCCAAAACCTCACTATGATAAAAATTCAATTTTTATGTTTTAACTTGTAAAAAAATTATGTTTAACTGCAAATAAAATAGACATAAATAAAAATAAATATCAAATTCAATTTTTCATGTTTTATAACATTAATAAACATTAAACTTGAAACTTAAAGTCTTAAAATAACAAAAAAAACACTCAAACATGAAACAAGTACAATAATACTTTAAAAACTCAAATGAGAGATGAGAGAGCTTGAGAGAGGCTTGAGCTTGCAAGCCTGAATGAAGCAAGCACCAGAGTTAGTATTTAGTTCACAGTCTTAATGACTCATTTCACAACAAGACAGCAAGCAAGGAGCTAACACGTTCTCTAATGACTCATTTCAAAACAAGAATACTTGAGAAATGAGACTAAGCGTGCAAACAAAATGGAAAAGAACAGCACTTTCTATGTACATTAGTCATTCACATCTCTAAGAACAAGAGCTTGAGATTTTTACAATAACAGTAAACTAAAATGACGAGCAAACAAGCAAAACGAGTACCAACGCTGGCTGTCATCTCTTTGAACATACACTCAAAGCTTGAAAGAGAGAACATACCCTTTCAAGTTAGAGAAACGAGATCAGTAACACTGGGCAAGCCAACTATTTGGGATAATAATTTTCTTCCCTCAGAACACAATGAAACAAGAAGACCATACTAAAAGACTCTTAAGAAAATGTATAAGACCACAATGAAAGCAACAGAAAAGAGAACAGAGCAGTGATAATGCATTAGAAATGAATACACAAGCTCTAAAAACCAACACACAAGAGGCATTAGAACAGAAATGTACAATAACCGTTTCATCAGAAACCAATATCGAGCTCAAGTAAAACAAACAACCTGATTATCAAAATTGCATCCTAAGCACTAACTCGGACACATCATTAGCATCAAAAAAATTACAATGTGTGACAATAGGATCAAGTACCAACGCTGGTTTCAATGAATCAATGAAGAAAATATAATGACCCAATAAAAATTCAATCTCAATCAAACAAGCACATAAAAGTAACCCTTGTCCAGAAAACAAACGCACAAATCAAAAGCACTTGAAACAGCAAACAGCAAACCTGAGACGAGAGAAAGAACGATGATCAATCCTTGTTCTTGAGCCTCTCGACACGCTGGTTAAGCTGAGAGAGATGAGATGAGATGGGTTCGAGATGGGTCGGAGAAGATGGGTTCGAGACACGTCGGAGAAGAGAAAGCTTGAAAGCTTGAAACTTGTTGTTTCTGAGAACTCACCGGCGACCAAAGCTTGAAAGAGAGACCACTCAAAGCTCCATTTTTATGCCAAAAAAAAACAAAACAAATGAGATTTCCAAAAGGTATCTAAGTTACAGAACTAAATGTTATGAAAACAACAGAAAACTTACCAATAGAGCGTGAGAGAGAGAGACTGCGTGTGTGTGTGTGTGAGAGAGAGAGAGAGAGACTGCGTGAGAGAGAGAGAGAGACTGCGAGAGAGAGAGAGGGCTACGAGAGAGAGAGAGCTGCGAGAGAGAGAGGGCTGCGAGAGAGAAGACTAGATTTAGGGTTCTTGATCCCAGAGTTTCATGGTTGCAGAGATCAGAGGTTGAAGAGGAGATCAGATTTGCTTTAGGCTTAAGAGGTTGACGGCTACAAATTTTAGGTTTAGAAATTAATGGCAAAACTTTGTAATTTTTAAGATAAAATAAGGGTATTACCGATTTTTAGTACTTTTGGATGAGTTTAATGTAGCTGGAAGCATTAAAAAATCTCATCCAGAAATCCCGAAAATTTCAGATGAGTTTGGAAAATACATCTGGATGCCGCGTCCAACTTAACCTCCTATTTCGCACCAAACGAACATTGGCCCGCGTCTGCGTCTGGTTGCCGCGTCCAGTTCACGAAACGAACAGGACCATATATATATATATATTTATCATATAACTTCATTTTTACATCATTAAAGATGATAATTTTTTTTATTCACAATCCCCTATATATTAATACGAGGAACATTTGAAAAGATGTAACATCAAAACCAATCACTTTTAACCATGAATTCAATCAAAGCCAATCAATTTAACATAAAACAATGCTAGAGAGATTATGTCGGACTCTAAAAATTGTCGGTGGTACTCTTTCTCGAGCATAGGATCAAACTCATCGTTTACGCTGTATCGGAACAGCAGTGTATGAGCTCCGTGAAGATTTCGATTTCCGTTTACGCTGCAACTTTGGAAGCAAGATCGAAATCTCAGTCATCGTCTCCGATTTCGTCTAAACCCTTAATCGCAATCTCGCAATTCTCTTCTGCTCTGCTCCGACGACCTAGAGCTTTTAAAAAAAAGCTTTATATAGGAGCGATTAATTGATTAATTATGAAATATATTTTGCGTTTACACCCCTGTGTTTTCCAGCTTTCATAGAAGACCCCCAGCTTCTTTTATTATTAAACTACAGTTTTAATTTTTTTTTTAAACGCTGGATAATTAATAATCAATATTATTAAAACACAATCATCCTTATCTTTTATCCTTACCTTTACTTGGAATATTACTTTTCTGCCATTAGACTTATTAAAAAAACAGATAAATGTATAAATGTATCTATATCAAAATACAAACCACGGTCTCTTTTCTTTAACCAGAGCAGTTACAATGAAAACAGCAGTTACTATTAAAACAGCAAGATCTATCGGCAATTAAAGTTTGAACAATACCATATTTAATTTATATGAAATCTTTTATGTTACAAACTAACATATAATCACTATACAATTACGGTTGACAGAAAGTTAAAAACATGATACAATTTAACGGTCGAAACAAATCGACTTCCAATTACAGTTACAGAAATTCTTCACAATACAACAAAAACTTATATTTCAAATTATAGCTTTTTCTTACAAAGTATTCCTTGGATATTTTTGTGAAAAATCTTCTTACAACTGGGTTTATTAAGCGGAAGGGTTTTGTACAATCTTCTTACAACTGGATTAACTTTTAAATTGCTACTATTTTATAAAATAGATTTTGATTAAGATTTATATACAAATACGATTACAAAGAAAAACACAGTATGATTACAAATAAAAAACACAAATATGAATTTTTTTAATAAAAATTAACATAAAACATACCTGCCCTTTAAAAGGGCGGGTCAAAATCTAGTTATGCTATTATAATTATGAAAAATACTACAGACGATTTTACAGCCGACAATTTTACCTGTCCTATAAGGATTCACGCCTGACTGCATTTTCTGTGCCGCCCTATGGGATCCACGCTTGACGATACCCCTTGCGCCATGCTGCACATCTTTTATAAGTCTTTTCTCCCTTAATTCGTATAATTATGCCTTCTCCAGGAATTGAAACCCAGATTTCCTGATGTAGAAACATTAATGAACCATTGGTCAAACCACAATATTAGTTTTGGAAATAAACATTTTTATCGATTATATTCTTATTTCAACTTTATCTCATATATTATACAACTTAGATTTACATAGTGTTAACCAAGACTCTAAAAATCGGTCTAGTCGGCGCCTAAATGTCTGCCTAGACAACAACGCGTTCTTAACCAAAACGAGTTTTTTAAAATTCGATCTATACGATTTAAGTTGGATTAAAATATTCTAAATCGGTTTATAATTGTTAAAATCAATGTAAATCTATTAAATTAAGCAATAATATTAGTATAAATTCGTAAATTTATCTAATTTCTTTTGTGTTGTATATCTATTTTTAATTTATCATAATATTTTTATAATTAAACTTAAAAACTAAAATATCTCATACAAACACAATATATAAAATAAATTAATAATTCGTTAACGCATAAATTCTGAATTATCCATTTATTCGCTAGTCCTCTTACCGCCTAGCGATTTCTTGAACAATGGTGTTAACAGATTTACTATTAGATTAGCATTTTATGTAAGCAAGTATCTCATGATAACTCATAAAAACATAAAAGTTTATTGTATTAGTAGTAGCCAATGGAGTAGTAGTCATTGTAAATGCAGCCAATCCATTTTAAATGGCCCGAACTAAATGTTTTGGTTAACTGAGCCGAGTTAGATGTATTGTCATTAGTTACTCCAACAAAAAGAATATACGGCGTAACAGAAATAGAGGGGAAAAAGATTAAAAACGTAATTACCCGCCACAATTCTGTCTTTTTATCATTTCCTTTCCCCTCACCTATTTTACTCTAATACACATATACTAATCACATTACGTCTAAAAATCTTTCACCGGTTCTAGCCTCGCACATAATAGTTGAACATATATAAGTAGTGTCCACGATCGTAACGTGTGTATTAGAATATTCATGTATTACATCAATAAAAGGAACCTAAGGAGAGAAATGAGACTCATCACAATAAGCGTAAAAGAAAGGGTTAGAGAGATAAGCTATGGGATACTTTTTGGTCGGTCTTCTTCTTGTTGTTTTGTCTATTGGTAATGCTATTGAAGAAGCAAATGGTGAAATACCTAGAACAGTTTTGAGCGAAATAGAGTGGATTAATAAGAGAGGTCCCTTTTTGGGGATTGTAGCTCCAAACAACTATGAGCTTAATCCTCTTCTTGATTCCCAAGCCTATGTTCCATATGACAGATTGCCTTCCATCGATTTCGCAGGTAATATTTTGCTATACGTTTTTCTTTTTAACTTTAAATTTTGTTCTATGTTTCTTATTAATAAATTTATATGAACTTAACTCTTTTTTTCTTTCTTCAAAATTGTAAACATGATAAGTTTTTTTTTCAGTCACAAGATAATTTTTCTTGTGAATGTGTGTATATATATATATACAGATATTGATCTGGTTTATATGAATCATGCAGGTAGAAAATTTCGCTTTGAAGTATACTAAACCACCGGGTGGTAATCGTGATGTCAGGACTAGGAATGGTACGTTCATTGATTAAAAATCAACTCTATATCCCATCTATATCAAAGAACTTTAATCTTTTTATTAATATAAAGTGTTTTAATAATGTATACATATATAAACAGGTAAATGCAGCAGTATCAACACAATTACTTGTGAACCTGTTTAGGCTGAGAGGAGTGTTGCACTACGGAATCGCTGGAAACGCAGATGTTAATCTTCAGATTGGTGACGTCACTATTCCTAGATATTGGGCCCATTCTGGTCTCTGGAATTGGCAGGTAGGGTTTTTCTAACCCTAAAAACAAAAACAAAAGGACTTATTACCGCTAGCAACCAATAATAAATGACATTGAGAACGAAAATCACCAGTTATGTTTACTGAATATCGTAATTATCAACCATCCAAATAAATTGGTGATGACATACTAATTAAGCAAATATAGAAAACTCTAATTGATCAGAATGTTTTTTTTGGGTTCAAACGTATGTTAATGTTAAACTTAATTGTATCAATAATCTTGACAGTTTATGCAAATATGATTATTAGAATCCATTCATAGTTCAACGACCTATATCTATTTCGTAGGGACGACCCGTAAATCTATTAGACCAGGTTTAAATATATATTATACTTACTTAATTTATGTGTTGAAACATTTGGGTTCATAGTTCTTAAGAGACTAAGAATATGTTCAATGGGAGTTCTTACGGTGAGGTTCTTAATGGAATATAAAAAACCGTCTCTTAACTAAAAAAAGCTAAGAACCGGTTCTTAAATAAGATCTTTAAGAGCTGGTTCTTATCTTTTCTAGTTAAAAGTTAAGAGACGATTTCTTATATTCTTCTAAGAATCCATCCTTAGAACCTCCCATTAAACATGTTCTAAGAAAAGTTTCTACAATATTTTATCGTGGGTTGGGTTCTGTTCATTAATACTACTACCATTTGCACATGTTCAAAATTTACTATGATATATCAATAAAAATTATGTGCTGGTGGTTAACTTAAAGGTTATTTTCTGAAACATTCATACTTTTTAGATCTAAATAAGCAATATACACATTTTCATATGTTAAAAATTTTCTTACAGGTATATATTTGGTGGTAACATGTATATCATTATTTACAAATTTGAATACAGAGGTATGGAGCTGGGATAGACAACGAACTAGCTTTGGAAGGTGGCGGAGACTATACTCGGGAAATTGGTTATCTGGAGTTTGCCAAGTATACTAATGGAAGTGACAACTTGCTCAACAGAGTTTGGTACCAACCGGAAGAAATCTTTCCGGTCACAGGAACTCCAGAAGTCCGGGAACATGCCTTCTGGATTCCCGTTGACGAGTACTTCTTAGATCTTGCAAGCCAACTTGAGGTATGACTTAAGTCACATATATAGATTCGTTTAGTTGACAATATTTATAATTTATTTTTAACCAAAGTTACTAACAGTATATATCGGCAAATATTTACAACTCCTTGTAGTATATTAAGTGTTACCTAGATGGCTAGATTATATCAATATACGAACACTAATAGCACCTTTAACGGTTATATACTATGATAGTATCTTGAAAAATAAAATTATAACTATTTTATTTGTGTATTTATATTCAGTTTTTTTTTTCTGAACAATTAAGATCTAGTTTGCTGATTGTAAAATCTTTTCTTCATAATATCTAAAGAAGTGTAAAACAAGAACTTATCTTTATTCTTTCTCCTACTTTTTGATTAATTTTTTTTTTAAAAGATGAAAATTTAGGTAAGAACCCTGAGTTTATAATTTGGAAAATAAGAAAATATCACATGTGTCCATCAAATGTACGTGCGTATACAAGTTCGAAAATGTACATATGTAGATAAATACTATATAGTATCCTTAGATTTGTTATTATTATTTTTAATTTCTTTAGGTCAGAGATCTGTTATATTCGTATCAAATATAAAACTGACGTAAGTTCAATTATTACAATGAAATCATTGTCTTCTGTATATACGTGGATTGATGATATACATCCAAACAAAACAACAGAACACGAAGCTACCACAGTGTGTGAACACCACGTGCCTCCCTCGACCACCGAAGGTAACCATCGTCGACCGTGGGGTGAGTGCAAGCGTTTTCGTCGACAACGCCGCTTACCGGACTTTCCTCCGCTCCAGATTCAACGCCACCGCGGTGGAAATGGAAAGCGCCGCCGTTGCTCTAATCTCTCACCAGCAAAACCTCCCTTTCATCGTCATCCGTGCCTTGTCCGATCTCGCTGGCGGCGGCTCCGAGATCTCTAACGAGGCTGACATTTTCGGCAGCCTCGCTGCGGTAAACTCTGTGGATGTTCTTGTGAAGTTCGTTGGGTTGTTGCCTCCATACCGCGGAAGCAAGGTTCAGTCAGAGTAATAAGTGTTGTCGTGTTGATGTGTATTTTAACTAAGAGCATGTAACGTCGTAAAATAAGATGTATCTGCCTTGAACCTTTCTATTTCATGAATAAGAGATGTGTTGTATTCATATAACCGGATCTGATATTTGAGAATGTTTACTCAAAATTTTAATAATCTTTTCCGTAATTTAGAATCTATATCTATATATAATTTCCAAAAAAAATAGAGACCAAAATTAATATTTCAGTGGAGTGTGTTGAGATGTGGCCATGTTCATTCGCTCAAAACAACTGTAGAGTTTTGTTTTATTTATATAGTGTTTTAGGAGTTTTGATTGTATAATCATTGGTTTTATGATGTAGTTGATGATGAGAACCACATACTCACCTGTCGATATTTGGATTTGAACCAATGACTGATGATTAATAATGGTATTATAGGTAGGTGGAACACGTGACTCTCGCATTTTATGTAGTTAATCATCAATCACTCTCTAACCTTTGTTATGTAGCCCGGGGAAAAACATTTTAGTATTAACTTGTCCCATCATTATTGGTTGCTAGTGTTACAGAATCTTTAGCAGTTGTAGCTTTCTAGTAACATATCACGCTTTCGTTTTATTTTCCAATGCAAATTTTGTCTTTGAGTAGGTTTCAAACGTTTGAAAACCTTCACAAAAGCTTACGAATCAAATGCAATATGCCAAGATTGTTTCCTAAATTTTAAAAGCATCTAAAAATATAAATCGAAACAGAACATGAATAATTAATTAATGCGTACTAGGGAGGGGTATGTGGTACCTTTTTCCTCTGTCACTGCAAAACAACTTTCAGCCATACCTAACCATATACATAGCCTCTCCTTTTTTTTAGTTTTGTTTATGCAAGAATAACCAATTGTTTTATATTTTACTAAATACAAAGATTTCAAAATTAAGATACATGTATATATTAAGCTATAATAGCTGATCACAGTGCTATTATTTGATTGTCAAATCTTGTTACTCTGAACCAAAGTTTAATTTTGTTAAATTATGTTTATCATGTTAATAGGCGTAAACGTATCCATTTGCCAAAATTACTATAAGCATACAAGCAAATAAAAATCGAAAATAGTATTATATCATAATATGATTAATATCAACAACCCAAAAAAAAAAAAAATCAACAACCAAAGAAGAAGAAAACATGTTTAACATAAAGATAATAACAATAGCCAACTAGATTCTTCCTCAATATGGGCTACTTGTATCAAAAACTGGGCTTATATTGGGCCTAAATCGGGCTCTTTAATTATGATAATCTTTCGCAGCCGTCAGATCTTGAAAACCCCCAATCATCTCGCGCTCCTCTCCCAATTTTCAAATTTTGAAAATTTGATTTCGGCTACTAACAAACCTTTCTCTCTCTCTGAGATTCCGTCGATTCCAATTCGATCTCCACAGTTTCCCTCTCAGAAACTCTCTCTCTCTCTCGCCATGGCTACCAAACCGCTGCAAACCAGCAACAACGCCAACGTCTCGCGAGCCGCCGCCGCCGCCACGGGGAACAAGACGATCGAGGAGATGTACCAGAAGAAGTCGCAGCTCGAGCACATCCTCCTCCGTCCCGACACCTACATCGGATCCATCGAGAAGCACACCCAGACGCTCTGGGTCTACGAGCACGAGGAGATGGTCAACCGCCCCGTCACCTACGTCCCGGGCCTCTACAAGATCTTCGACGAGATCCTCGTCAACGCGGCTGACAACAAGCAGCGGGATCCCAAGATGGATTCCGTCAAAGTCGTGATCGACGTCGACCGGAATCTCATCAGCGTGTGTAACAGTGGAGATGGAGTTCCGGTTGAGATTCATCAGGAGGAAGGCGTGTATGTTCCTGAGATGATATTTGGGCATCTGTTGACGAGTAGTAATTACGATGATAATGTGAAGAAGACGACCGGTGGGAGGAACGGGTACGGTGCGAAGCTTACGAACATCTTCTCTACTGAGTTTACGATTGAAACTGCTGATGGGAAGAGGCAGAAGCAGTACAAGCAGGTATGATTACATTTGACATTTTCATTTGATTAATTTTGGTTGATTTTGATACAATTTTACAAGCTTCTGTGTAAAGTTTGTATCTTTAGCATATATACATGTTCAATTATAGATTGATTAACAGTGATTTTTTTTGGGATTAATGTGTAGGTGTTTGAGAACAACATGGGGAAGAAGTCAGAGCCGGTGATAACCAAGTGTAATAAGAGTGATAACTGGACGAAAGTCTCGTTCAAACCGGACTTGGGGAAGTTCGGGATGACTCATTTAGAAGACGATGTGGTTGCTCTGATGAGCAAACGTGTGTTTGATATTGCTGGGTGTTTGGGGAATACTGTGAAGGTGGAGCTGAATGGCAAGCGGATTCCAATTACATCGTTTGGTGATTACGTTGATCTGTATCTAAGTGCGGCTAACAAGTCAAGGAGTGAGCCTCTCCCAAGGTTTGTTTTTTTTTTTGTATGGAGGGTTGTAAGAAAGATTGTATCTTGGAATCGGTTTTGATCATTTTGTGTGTTTTGTTGAGATTAGGATGGTTGAGAAAGTTAACGACAGATGGGAGGTTTGTGTGAGCATAAGTGAGGGACAATTTCAGCAGGTATGGATTTGAAGGGATATTCAGTTCATATCATCTCGTGATTATTGAGTAAAACTGTTAACTATGTTTCTTCTGTGCTTCCAGGTAAGCTTTGTCAACTCTATTGCAACGATCAAGGGAGGTACACATGTAGATTACGTGACCAGTCAGATCACCAACTACATTGTTGGCATCGTGAACAAGAAAAACAAAAACGCTAACGTTAAGGCTCACAATGTTAAGAACCATCTGTGGGTGTTTGTCAACTCGCTGATTGACAATCCTGCGTTTGACTCTCAAACAAAAGAAACGTTAACTCTACGTCAGAGCAGTTTCGGGTCTAAATGCGAACTTTCAGAAGATATTCTTAAGAAAGGTACGTTTGCTTCATCTGTCTTGT
Organism: Brassica nigra; assembly: GCA_016432835.1. Lineage (NCBI taxonomy): Eukaryota > Viridiplantae > Streptophyta > Magnoliopsida > Brassicales > Brassicaceae > Brassica > Brassica nigra. Next base: position 2,864,261 of record CM028247.1, on the reverse strand, counting down.
TTGGGTTACTGATGTATCTGGTTTCAGGAAGAGTGACTGAATTTGCTTTTGTTTTGTTTTGTTTTGGTTCCAGTGGCTAAATCTGGAGTTGTAGAAAATCTGCTTTCATGGGCAACCTTCAAGCAGAGCAAAGAGCTTAAGAAAAGCGATGGAACTAAAGCTGACAGAGTTCACGTTGAGAAGTTGGAAGACGCTAACAAAGCTGGAGGGAAGGAATCAAAAAGCTGTACTTTGATTTTGACTGAAGGAGACTCGGCTAAGGCTCTAGCCGTAAGTGGTTCTCATCTCTTGTCAGCTACCTATCTAGTTTTACTTAAGCACACCTAATACTCTGTATGTTTAGATGGCGGGGATGTCTGTGGTTGGTCGTGACTATTATGGTGTGTTTCCCCTTCGAGGAAAGTTACTGAACGTTAGGGAAGCCACCACCACTCAGATCACTAACAATAAGGAAATCGAGAACATCAAGAAGATCCTTGGACTGAAGCAAAATATGGTGTACGAAAACGTTAATTCACTGAGATATGGACATATGATGATCATGACAGATCAGGTATCTTACAGACAGATCATATATTCAGTACATTGTTCTGCATGTATGTGATTGTTTCTTTATATGTTCATTTGACGAAATCTTTATGTCCATCTTGTTCAGGATCACGATGGATCCCATATAAAGGGCCTCTTAATCAACTTCATCCACTCTTTTTGGCCGACATTACTCAAGGTTCCATCATTCCTAGTTGAGTTCATCACCCCCATTGTGAAGGTAGATATAAATTCTTCCTTGTATAATATCTTAGTGCTTGACAATAGGAGATAAAAGAATTCTAACAACATATTATACTCAGGCTACACGCAAAAAGGAAGTTCTGTCGTTTTACTCGATGCCTGAGTACGAGAGCTGGAAAGAAAGTCTGAGCGGTAATGCAACTGGATGGACAATAAAGTACTACAAGGTTTGCTTCTATTATAACTATTAAGAGAACACTCTTGAAAATTGCTCATGTTCGCTGCCTACTAATTTTCCTTATGTCTTTGTAGGGATTGGGAACAAGTACGTCTAAGGAGGGCAGAGAGTACTTTGAGCGCCTTAATGTTCACAAAAAAGATTTTGTATGGGAGGATGAGCAAGATGGAGAAGCGATTGAACTTGCATTTAGTAAAAAGAAAATTGAAGCCAGAAAGAACTGGCTTTCTCATTTTGAGGTATGCAGGACATCTGAGTACCTTAAAGATAGTCTTTGCTTATTATTTCTGCCTGTTCTGATATCATTTTTTTCTTTCTTTCAGCCTGGCACTCATCTTGATCAGAAGCAACAGAAAATTAGCTTCAGTGATTTCGTAAACAAAGAACTTATCTTGTTCTCCATGGCGGATCTTCAAAGGTCAATTCCTTCCATGGTTGATGGGCTCAAACCTGGCCAGAGAAAGATACTGTTTTGTTCGTTTAAAAGGAATTTCATCAAGGAGGCCAAGGTTGCCCAATTCTCTGGTTATGTATCAGAGCACTCGGCTTATCATCACGGCGAGCAGAGTCTTGCCAGTACGATCATTGGTATGGCACAGGATTATGTTGGCAGCAACAACATAAACTTGCTTCAACCAAGTGGTCAATTTGGCACACGGAATATGGTAAGTATAGCTTACATTGCAACCGTTCTTCTTTGTCTATGCTTCAACTCATCTTGGTGTGTACGTTGATTGTGATAGGGTGGTAAAGATGCAGCAAGTGCAAGATACATTTTCACTAAGCTCTCTTCAGCAACCAGAGTCTTGTTTCCCAAGGATGACGATGTCCTCCTTAATTACTTGAATGAAGATGGGCAGAAGATAGAGCCAACTTGGTAATTATTTTCCCATCTAGCACATTCCTTTTTTCTTCTAAAGACAAGTTAACGTGATATCTTAATCCTTGTTAGGTACATGCCCATCATTCCAACTGTGCTTGTGAATGGTTGTGAAGGAATTGGAACCGGGTGGAGTTCTTTCATACCCAACTATAACCCAAGAGATATTGTTGCCAACGTAAGGCGTCTACTTAATGGTGAAAGTATGGTGACTATGGATCCATGGTATAGGAATTTTAAAGGAACTATTGAGAAAACTGCTTCCAAGAATGGCGGCGCTACCTACACAATCACTGGCGTATATGAGGAGATTGATGATACAACTCTCCGTATTACGGAGCTTCCAATTAAAAGGTGGACCGATGATTACAAGAATTTCCTGGAAGCTTTGAAGACAAATAATAATACTCCCTATTTTCAGGTAGAATGCCTATAGTCAGAAACTATGATTGAATTCTTATATGTTTCTCATTAATTCATCCTTCTTATCTCTGCAGAGCGTTGGGGCTTACTATGACGATACGTCTGTGGATTTTCAGCTTCACTTAAGTGAAGAAAACATGATGATGGCCCGTCAAGAGGGCCTTTTGAAATTACTCAAACTTACCACGACAATCTCGACAACAAATATGCACCTATTTGATGAAAACAACGTGATAAAGAAATACGCAACTCCAGAACAAAGTAAGTATGAGATGCAAGTTGTTCCGGTTTGGTTTTCTTCTCCATAGCATACACTAATGTTTAATCCCACCTTGCAGTCCTTGAGGAGTTCTTTGTGCTCAGGCTCCAATACTATGAGAAGAGAAAGGTTTGGAAACCTTAATATCCGATTTAGTCCTCTAGTGGTTTAGTTATTGAGGCAGTGTCTTAACGTTAACTGTCTGATATGTATGCAGAAAGTTATACTGGAGAATCTGGAACTAGAGCTCCTGAAATTAGAGAACAAAGTGAAGTTTATTCTTGGAGTCGTCAGTGGAGAAATCATAGTAAACAACAGGAAGAAGTCTGATCTTGTCCAGGAGTTGAGACGGAGAGGGTTCACACCATTCCCCAAGAAGACCAAGCCTGTGGAAGCTGCGGTTGCTGGAGCAGTGGATTCAACTGAAGAAGAATCTGAAGAAAGCTCAGATGCTCCTGCTTCAAGCTCCTCCACGTTTATATCTGGTTCAGACTATGACTACCTGCTGTCACTGGCTATAGCTACGTTGACTCTAGAGAAAGTGCAGGAGTTATGTGGAGAGAGGGATAAAATGCAGCAACAAGTTGAAGACTTGAAGAAGGCCACACCAAGATCACTCTGGCTCAGAGACCTAGAGTCTCTTGATGCAGAACTTAATGTAAGCATTCACAACCCTAAACCGTCTTATAACGCTTTCTCAACATCACAGTGAATCGTTAATTAGTCATTGATGCAATGTTTTATCTTATTCAGAAACTTGATGTGGAAGATGCTAAGGCCGAAAAGAGAGAGGAAGCACAAAAGAAGCTAAGGAAAAGGCTGGAGTACTACCTCTAAAGACTGGAACAGCGGCTCCAAGAAAACAGGCACCAAAGAAGACAACAAAGAAGGCCAGTGAATTAGACACAGCAGAGGCTTCAAGTTCTGCAATGGACACAGGTTTGTCTTGTACTCGACTTAGTGATACTTCATTGTGTTTGAAAACATTTATCTGATTGATAGTCATTTGGCAACCTTTTTCTTGATTCGTTAAGGTGATAACATAGTGGAACTTGCAAACATTTATCTGATTAATATTCATTTAGAAACCTTTTGCTTGATTCGTAAAGGTGACAACGTAGTGGAAGTTGCAAAGCCGAAAGGTAGACAAGGAGCCAAAAAGAAGGCGCCTGTTGCTCCGAAGGTTGAGGATGATGAGATGCTGGATCTAGCACAAAGGCTTGCTCAATACAGTTTCGGCTCCACCTCTGAGAACCCAAGCAGTAAGCTTCTAAACATAAACATCATGGTTTTCTTGAGAACTGAAGCCACAGAACGAAATGATCATGAAGTTAATCTTGTCTTTTTATGCGTGTATATAAACAGAAACAGCAATATCTTTGGATGACGATGATGATGACGACGTGGTGGTTGAAGTTGCACCAGCAAAAGTAGGAAGAAAACCAGCTGCGGCGAGTAAAGTAGCCAAACCACCGGCAGCTCCGAGAAAGAGAGCACCAGCGGCGAGCAAGAAGCAGCAGCAGCTAGCGACGGAGGTTGTTGAGGTGTCACCAGAGAAGAAAGTAAGGAAGATGAGATCTTCACCGTTTAATAAGAAGAGTAGTTCAGTGTTGGGGAGGTTGGCTAATACTAACATTGAGGAAGAAGGCGGGGAGGAGATTGTTGAGACTGTGGCGGCTGAAACTTCTTCAGCGAGGCCTAAAAGAGCAAACAGGAGGCAGATGAGGTATGTGTTGAGCGATTCAGAGAGTGAGTCTGCGAATGATTCTGAGTTTGATGAAGCTGAGGACGACGAAGATGATGAGTAGAGAGAGAGACAGAACCAACTCGGTTTCCAAAAGTTATTTCATGCTAATCTCAAACATTTCTTTATGTTCTGTACTAGTAGAATTTGTGTTTGACCAAGCCGGAGCTTTTGTTTACATTAGGAAAGCAAACAAGGACTCGATTAGTGATTGAAGATTTGAATCAATGTTATTTTGAACTTGTCATAAAGAATCAATGTTAAAGGTGACAAGGACTCGATCAGTGAACAAGAGTACCTTAAATATTTTCTCTATGTTAAGGAATAGATTGATACAAGAGTTAATACTCAATATTCTCTTACACTGTACATATAGAAACTTCTGTAATTACCTAGCTCTAGATCCTTCCACATGTATATTGTATATAAGCTGGTGTAATCTTTTCATAATGCAATAAAACATTCTCTCTACACTTTACTTATTTCTGCCTGTTCTGACGTCAGTAGCTTCAGTTGTTGAGGGCGTCCCCGGAAAAGAAAGTGAGGAAGATGAGATCTTCACCGTTTAACAAGAAGAGTAGTTCTGTGGTGGGGAGGTTGGCTAATACTAAAATTGAGGAAGAAGGTGAGGAGGAGAGTGTTGAGACTGTGGCGTCTGAAACTGTTTCAGCGAGGACTAAAAGAGCAAACAGGAGGCAGATGAGGTTTGTGCTGACTGCTGAGTGATTTGGAGAGTGAGTGTGCGAGTTACAATAGAATTCCTTTGAAATTTAGTGGCATTTTGAGGTTTGCAGTCAAAAGCTATGGCTAGTTAAGCCTAGTTTAAACGCAATGTGCTTGTCTTGGGTCAAAAATTCAATGTGTTGACCAATGTTTGTTGTCTGAAGATCTGGTTTCTAAATTTGCCTTTTGGAATTGTTTGGTGATCTCTTCTCTCTTTGATCTCCGTTATTATATGTTTATCTTTAGTGTTTCCTCAGATGGATTATATTAGGACGGATCCATGGTTGAGAATCTTGATCCGGTAAACATTGTGTAGTGTTGTCTCCCTTCCTCTCTGGTATAGAAAACTTTGTAAACATTTACAACCTGAGAGTTGGTGTGAGCCTTTAGCCATCTAAAGAGCTAGATTTCTTGTTGCTCAGACTAGCCATTACCCTATTTTTCATTTCAAGTTACAATGAGAAAAAGGTCTTATGTTTACTCAAATTTGCTTCTTTGATTCTATGTTTCTTCATCGTTTATACATTTGATCTTGTATTATCCTTTTATCAATATTGTAAGATTCATATCAACATGTGTGTAACAACTTCCTCTCAACATGGTCAAAGTTAATCCTTGAATGAGACATAATGACTAATGAGGTCAAAGTTGATTGTTGAATGAGACATAAATGACTAGTGAGGCCATGAGTAAAGTCAATCCTAGTTGTCATGGAGTTTTTTTTTTTTGAACTTAGGATCAAATACTCAGGTTCCAGATGTAGTTAGTCATTGAACTAACACTTGATTCATGACATCCGCTGCAATCTAAATGGCTTTGACATGAATTGCAAAAATTTCTGTTATTGACCATGAAAATGTCATAAAACTAATCATAATTGTGACTGTGAGTCAAAAGAATGAATGAATTAACTTTGACTCCATGAATTAGTCAGTAGTACTAATATGTTAAATAATTAACTTAAGGGGTTGTTTTAAAAATAGAACTAAAGTTGAGAGACCAAGCAAGAAATAGATAAAAATAAACAAAAGTTTCCAGCAATCATCATCATCTCTATCGTTCACTCCCTCCCCTAGGGTTTGTTTTTTTTTTCTTTCTCGGAAACGGACATCTAGATTTCAAGGAAGACAATCGGAGAGAAATGGGGTCTAATGAAAGAGAGGATCATACAACGCAGCAGCATCACCCGCCTCACATTAGCAGTCTCGTCGTGCGTACATCCGGAAGCAACGACGGAGAAGTTGACCGCCTCGCCGCCACCGGCGACGTCTCCCGTAATAACCGGCCTTCGTTTGATCGCTCAGATCGTCATAAGGCTGACAACGGTTCGTAATCTCTTCCATCGTTATTACACTCTCCAGTTAGTCTGATTGGGTTTGTAGAAGCAATGTTAGTCTGATTGGTTTTTTGTATAATTTTTGGTTTTGAGGTTTCTGATGAAATTTATGAATAGAACGTGTTTGAGCTAAGTTGTGAGTTGCTGTTCTGTCTTGTGGCTGGTGTAATAAGAATCTCATTTGCTTACAGATGATGTATTGATTGTATAGCTTTAAGAGTTCAGTTACACTGTTTGTGGACCTGAGAAGGCTAGTGTGTATGTCTTTAATGATTTTGAACGTTGCTGTTTGCTAATAGATGATTAAGTGAAGAGTCCCTGCTACTTGTTGACTTGATGATGATAGTTCTCTTGTACTGTAGTTGATCCTGTTTCCTCCTGCTGACTAATTTTTTGTTGTGTAGGACATAGAACTCGTGCAAGTTCTACCTCACCACCCCGTCGTCCATATGAAGATCAAAGGCACGGCTCTGATCTTAATCATTCAGGTGCGCCGCTGCCTCGTGGCGTGAGTTCAGCAGCAGAAGGGAATCTTCTGGGAAATACAGAGAGTATTCCCCACCACTCCATGCTAGAGGTGGTCGTCGTTTTGATGGGCCTGAACCTGCTCACGGCTCTTTTAAAGGCGATGGCGTGAGCAGAAACAGTAACTCAAAGGTTCAACCAAGAGATGGAGATTGGTACTGTCTAGATCCATTGTAAGTTATCCTTGGCTATTCATATCTCACAATCTACAGAATTTTATAGATTTCATGTGTATGTATGTTTGTGTTATGGATACAGATGCAGAAACTTGAACTTTGCGAGACGAGAAGTGTGTTTCAAGTGCAAGAGGCATCGCTATTCACGTGCCAATAGTCCTCCACCGCCTCGTCTTCTCCCTCCTCCTCCGATGAATCTTTCTCCAAGAAGAGACTTTAATGGCTACAGGTCTTCTCCTCCACGTGGCTACCCCAGAGACTACCCGCCACCAAGACTTGACCATTCCACATGGAGAGACAGAGAACGAGACCGAGACCGTCTGCGTTACTCAGACCTTGAGTACCCTCCTAGCAGAAGAACAGCATCTGACTGGGTCCACCCTGAGCCACTCCCAAAACCTCACTATGATAGACGACCACCTCTCAGTCCACCGCGTGGTGGAAGATGGGGACGACATTCAAGAGAGAGGAGCAGATCGCCGCCATTGAGAGACGGTCCACCGCATGCAATGAGAGGAGGTCAACCTTTGCATACAATGAGGAGCAGATCGCCGCCATTGAGAGACGGTCCACCACAACATCCAATGAGAGGAGGACCACCACCGCTCAGAGATTACCGCCGTGACAGTTACTTTGATAGGCGTGGCGGCAGAGACAGGATGTGAAAATTCTTTACTGATGCGGAACTGTGTATGTCTTAAGAGTTCGGTTTAGACAGTTCAAAATTTTTACCTGAAAAATCAATGTGGCCTTGTAATACACCATAGATTCTTTTGTTCCAATTTTGAATGTTAGCAAAACATTTATGCTCTTTGTGCAAAAAAAGAAAGTTTCGGGGCTAAATGAAAAATACGCTTATTCTTAAAGGACCCATTTCTTCTCGCGTAGTAGACAAGACTTGTGCATCGTAGACACTCGTGGTCTGTCTACGTGGCAGCTTATAATTGGTATATCTTAGTACGCACACAAGATCGGACGGTGAAAAGACAGCAAAACCTAAAGCTTTTATGAATTCAAATCGTTGGATCACCGTAACCGTACGATCAGACTCCCACGAAAATCTAACCGTCCAATATAATCTCTAGAAAGAAATGAAATTTCAAAAATATGGTAGAGAAGAGGGAGGAGAGATGCTGTGGACGACGACGAAGAAGAAGAAGAACAACAAAACCCAAAGTATTTAGCTTTTAATTCTCTCCTTCGTCATCGTCTTTCATCGAGAGCTCAAAACCCTATCGTTCTCTCTCTTAAAGCTTATCCCTTTCTCTCTCTCGGATCAAGTTCAAAGTCTCAACCTTTAACAGCCGCCGAATCGGTTTCTGATCTGGCTACGGATCTGGGTTTTCTGCGTGTGTTTCTCTGAGTTGATTCGTGGAATTTCTCGGTTAAAACAGGAAATTTTCTGGGTTAACTTGAAAAAAAACTCGAGATTAGAAGTTTTGCCAGATGGGTAACGCCGGCGGAAGAGATCAATTCCCGCCAAAAAAGGACGGTGGGTCTGATGAGTCTGGTTTCCCGGCGAGGAAGCCAGCGAGGCAACTCGACTTCACCGGTGGTTCAGAACAACATTCACTGTCTAGACCGGCTCCCACGGCGGCTAAACCCGTCGTCACTCCCTCCATTCCTTCACCGGTAACTGTAACACCGACGAAGACGTTGACGTCACGGCTTCATCCGGTGGTGACTTCAAATCCGCCGTCACAATCACAAATCCTTAACGCGCCAATCAAGCTTCCGTAAGTTGTATCTAATTGACATCTCTGCTTCCTTCTTTTTAGTTTAGTTTCTGATGAGAAAGTGTTGAATAAAAATTCAAACTTTTGGTTTGGGATGATGACAAATGGTTTAAATCTTCAAACTTTTGAACTGATTGGTGAAAGTAGTTTGATTGGTTTTGTCCGAATTTTTTGAATTTTCACCCTTTTTTTTTTGGCAGAAAGCAGGAATCTCCAATATCTAGACCAAGGTCTATTGTGGAAGGTAGAGATGGGACTCCTCAAAAGAAGAAGCATTGTAACTGTAAACACTCTCGCTGCTTGAAACTGTGAGCCTTCTTCCCATTCATCTTTTAGGGATTAGCATTGATCAGAGCCTGTTATGTTATGGTTTGTTTGTGAAACTATCCCTTCTTTGGTCCGAGAAGACGTGTTGGTACAATTATGGATTGTTCATATATCTTTGTGCATTACAGTTTCTGACTCGCGCTTTTACTTTTGAATCCATAAACTTACACTCTGCTATTATCTTGTCAGGTACTGTGAATGCTTTGCATCTGGAACATATTGTGACGGTTGTAACTGTGTCAATTGTTTCAACAACGTTGACAATGAAACTGCAAGACGAGATGCTGTGGAAGCAATTCTGGAGCGGAATCCAAATGCCTTCAGGCCTAAAATTGCTAGCAGTCCACATGGTGTGAGGGATAAAAGGGTACGTGGTTTAAGGAATCATCAATTTTACTGATAAAAAGCAATTACAACTTCGATGAATTTTTGTTTGATCGCTGGAGAGCTTATAAAGTACTGTGAGATGGTTAAACTGTTGATTTGTCTTTTGCAGGAGGAGATTGTGCTGTTAGGGAAACATAGCAAAGGATGCCACTGCAAGAAATCAGGATGTCTTAAGAAGTATTGTGAGTGCTTTCAAGCAAACGTTCTTTGTTCCGAGAACTGCAAATGCTTAGATTGCAAAAACTTTGACGGAAGTGAGGAGAGACAAGCTCTGTTTCACGGTGAACATGCCAACAACAACATGGCTTATCTCCAACAAGCAGCAAATGCAGCCATTACTGGCGCTGTTGGTTCCTCCGGCTTTGCACCTTCCCCAGCTTCTAAGAGAAGGAAAGGAGGCCAAGACATTTGCTTCAACCAAGCCACCAAAGATACATCTTCACCGGCAGCTCCATCAAAGTTTGTATATAGGTGAAGTTTCTGGTGTTTCACCTGTTGATCCAAATAGTTTCATAGCACTAACTTGTATGTTGTATTTCTTATGAAGGTCTCTCTTAGCAGATGTAATCCAACCACAGAATGTGAAAGCCCTTTGCTCTGTGTTGGTCGCTGTGGCCGGAGAAGCAGCAAAGACATTTACAGGTGAAACTTTGAGTGGAAAAAAATCTGTATTGATGTGGTTTTAGCTCTATGTGTATTGTTTCATTGATCTTCCTTTGAATTTTACTTTAGATAAAAGAAATGAAGACCGGTTTGAAGATCAAACAGAAACTTCTTTAGCTTCTTCTGCACAAGAAAAATCACAAGGCGAGGTTGAGATGGCTGAAGCTGATACGTCTGGACCAGAGGGTTCCAACTCAGATGCCTATAAAGCAACGCCGTTGTCTCCAGCAACTTTGGCTTTGATGTGTGATGATGAACAAGACACTATGTTCATGGTAGCAGCATCTGAATCTAATGGCTGCAGAACAAACTCACAGGGGCAGTCACAAGACTACGCAGAGCAGGAGAGAGTGGTATTAACCAAGTTAAGAGATTGCCTTAGTCGTCTTATCTCTAATGCAGAATTAAAAGGTACTGTTGGAGTGTTGTTTCTTGTGCTTCACACACCACTCATTGAAGAAACCTTCTCCTCGAAAGTCTTTTTTTTTTTTAATTTGTTGGTTTTTGCAGAATCAAAATGTTCATATTTAGCAAGAAGGCATATACAGATACCCCCAACAGCAACCGAGACTGTAAAAACCGAGAATGGGGTACAGCAAGTACCACTAATTGTGAATGGAGGAGCTTCACGAGCCACTACTCAACCTGCAGTCAACACACCGCAGCTGTTGCAGCCTATGACCACAACAAATACCTCAAGCACTCATCATCGTCACAAACCTCCAGCTTTGCCGGAAAAGGACATCTGAATCAATAATGTAATACCTAATAGAAACTTAGTGGGGCTTATTGGATTAGGGATTTCATAAAATTTTAGGTTTTATCTAAATCGTTCTTTATTGAATATAGTATTTCTAAATTTTTTTTACAAATCCAAGGTTATTGAATATGGCATTTGTATAAAACCTATGAAATCTCCCCTTATTGGAAAATATGGATTTCATTAGTAGTATATATCAAAGATTATTTTGGTTTATTAGAAACCCTTTAAATTCAGTAGAGAAGAATACCTTTAAGGAGATGGAATTTCAAAAAAAAAAAGCAAAATAATTATTTCATCTTCTTAATATGTAAGTGTGGGTTTCTTTACCCGTAGGTGTTTGCTCTTTTGCTCTATTTTATTGGTGTATCATGCTGTGATGATTGTTGTTCAATCCTGATGAAAAATATATCTCTTTTGCTGAGAAAAAAAAAAAAACAATTGGGAACAATTGAAATGAGTTCGTCTTTTTTAATTGCTTTTTGTTAGATATGTAATTCCAAAACTTGTGGAGAAAATTAAAACACAAAAAGAAAATCTAAAATAGAAAAAGAAGTTTATGAGTTACTAATATTTATTTTATTTTGTGTAGTTTTATATTTTAGTTATTATTTATGAGTTCTTGATTTGTGATATTTTAATGTACTTGATTTTGCAAAATATTTAACTTCTCTACGATATTTTTATCTAAAGTTCTAATTTTATTTTAATTTGGTGTAATTAATATTTTATCATTTGTATGGTTATTTTAGTTATAATTTCGTAATTTATTTATTTCAATTTGGGATTTGTGGATTTTTGAAAAAGCACAAATCATTTACACAGTTTATAAACTAACAAATTTCTAAAAATGAAAATAAATAAATTATTGTTTAAGGCTAGTCTATAATTTTTTCTTTTATGAATTTGATATTTTAAAGGAAAATATCTTTTATTAATTTTTTTAAAAATTATTTCATAGACTCATGTCAGTACCCAAAACCAACACCAATATAATTCATACAACAACCAAAATGTTAGTCATCAAAGTCATGAAGGCAGACATAATCAAGAACATGTGAATCAGAACTGGAATCCTCAAGGAAACTTTAATGACACAGCGGATTCCCACCTCAACAAGAGGAAGTGCACCAGCATTTGTAAGGCCATCACCACCATCAATCTATGCTCAGTATATTCCAGTTCAGCTGTTTTATTATCCTATTGCGTTTACTGATATGCCACCACCGATGATGTATCATCCACATCATATGCCCTTCTTCGACCCTCTTGATGTCTTGTTTCCATCTCAAAAATCTGGACCGTATGCCCTCCATCGAGCCTCCTCCTGTCTCGGTCCAATCTCAAAAGGATCTCCTAATCAAGACTCCGAATCAAGTTCAAGAAGCTCCACTTAAAACCAAGATACATAATCAAATTCAAAAGTTTCCGCTTAAAAAAAAAAATACTAAATCAAGTTCAGTATTATTTGAGCGAGGATAATTTACCAAATGATGTATACCTTCGCAAGTGCATGCATCATGAAGGCTTTGTTCATATAAAGTTAATCGCTGGTTTCAATAAGCTTAAAACACTAACAATTGATGTTCCAACTTATATTGGATTCTCTACGTGATTCAGATATCGTTGAAGTGCAAAGCTATAAAATAAGAAATTGGTGTGTCTGGAGAAAATACGTAATGCCTCACGACTGGCAGGTTACTTTTTATCCGAGCCAAGAATATATATAGTGGCTAACAACCATCAAAACATGTAGCTCGAGCAGAACTAGAAGAAGTGGGATTAAGTTCAAGCAATCAAAAGCTTATAATAATTAAAAGAAAATATATATATATATAAGATGCATGTAAATTTTTTATTAAATATACTTCCATTTGGATACTAGATATATTTTAATATATAATAATTTTTCTTAAAAATATTTTTGTTAAATTACATGCTTTAAATATAAAAATGATATATACATTTTAAAAATATTACCTCTTTATATTAAATTCCTTTTGATTTCTTAAAGGCATTTTATTAAATTATATGGTTTAAATAGAAAATGCTTTGTATATGTTAAAGATATTGTATTTTTGATAATAAGATGATTTGAAAATAGATATTAAAAATAGAATTAAATAAAAGGTATTAATTGCTATATTTTATTAATAAATTTAAATCATTAAGATTATCTTTGTAATTAAATATTCTAAAAATTAACGTGAGAGATACACATAAATTCAATTTTTAAATAATTTTATAGTGATATTTTACCTAAAACGAAAATAATTTACGAGAGAACATAAACAACAAGCTGCAACTACAATCAATAGGCCATTGGATAATCAATTTAATTTTGAATGAAATTTTCTAATTTTTCTCCATTTTTATTTTGTTAGTAGTTGTGTTATCCTAAATAGTCAATTTTTCCTAAATAGTCAATTTTCTTTACTTTTAGTTTTGATGATTTTTTTTTCAAAAACATTTTATTGGTGTTCGGAGGTTTTGAATAAACAAGTAATAACGAAATAAAATTATATAAATCATATTATAGTTTTAAAGATATTTTTTGGCTTTACTTTTAATTTCGTAATATTTCTGAGAAGTGATTTTGAAATTTCATGATAAAGGAAAGTTGAGAACTATTGATTGTCACTAGTAAATTGTACAATTAATGATCAAAACGTTAAAAAACACAAGTATTCCAACAACAACAAAAAAAAATCAGATTTATTAAGCTGATACAATACCAACAAAGATAATGTGCTTTATAACCGCATACATTTAATCACATTGAGAGACAACTTCAAAACTCACATCATATTTCGTTCTTTCACAGTTTTAGTTGTGATATTTATTATTCTTCACTTGTGACGTTTCTTATGATTTGTTTAATGATGCATCATCATTTTCAATGGCCGCCATCGACCACTGAATCTACAACCATAATAGGAAAAAACAAGTTATGAGTTATTCAGTTTCTTTCATTTATTTTTAAAAGACGTGTATTGACATATAATTTAGAGATTAGTGAATACGAGTTTTTACTGTGTCAAGTTCTTTTCGTTTTTCTTTGTTTTATAAAATCTCCTCTTTAAAGCGTTTATAGTTGGTGTGGATTTAAGATTATGATATAAATACTTATGGAATATATACTTATAATGATTGTAAAATTTTCAAATTCTATAGTTATTGGTTAATGGATTCTAAAATTCTTATTAAATCAAGTGTTATTGATTTGATGATTCTCTAATGACATATTCAATTTATTGTTATTCAAAAAGTTTAGATTTTAGTGATTTTATAATTCTCTAAAATCCAGTGTTATTTGGATTTGAATTCTTAATATTTTAACTCAAAACAAAAACAAAATTTTTCACAATATTCCATATATCCTCAAAATTCTTAAAATCATTATAGAAGAATAGTTTCATGGACTTTTTAAACATGAAAAACTTATTAGGATTCCTTATAAATTTAACAAATTTCTTGATTTTTAAAATCAATCTAACCCTGCCTAAATTTATCTCCCACTAACCCCTCTGACATGTGTTGTTAGTTTATATTGATGGTTTGGTTGTGAAACTACATTGTTTATTATTTATGATTATGACATAATTTGAAGTCAGTACAAACTCTTAAGAACATAAAAATTGGTTTTCAAGTGTCTATTTATATAAAGAAGATGATTCTCTCATGGGAAGGTGCCACATCAGATAATGGGTTAATCTCACATCGACACGGGAAAGTATTCTTATTTACCCTACTCACAAAATTTCTATTCTCACTACCCCACTCTTTTTCTAACTACCCCAACTTTTCCCACCTTTCTTCTCTTTCCCTCCTTACCCTTTTATTTATTACTTTTTTTTTCTTTGTTTCAAATACTGCGGGACCCACCATTATTCTTTTTTTTTCTTTTTTTTTTCTGGGTGGATCCCATGTTATTTTATGTAGATTATTTTCTTTTCTTGATTTTTTTATTTTTCGGATGGTTCCCAAGATTTATTTTCGAAAAATTATTAAATGATAAATATAGCTAAAATTTATGAAAAATAAAAGAATTATGTTTATCTTGAAATAATATTTTCATAAACAATAAAATAACAAAATAAATTATTAAAATAATATTTTAATCATGAATCATTTTCAAAATAAATTTAATAAAATATTTATATAAATTAAATTTTAACTAATTTTTTTAACATAAAGGAATCAAATTTTAAATAATATATTTCCTATTTAAAACAAAATTAATTTAAAAAATATATATATACTATTTCAATAAAACTTTAATAAAATGTGTTTAAAATAATATTTTAATCAACAATTATTTTAAAATTAATTTTAAGAAAATAATTAAATAAATTCGGTTTACATAAAAATATTTCCAACCTATAAAAATATATATTTCAATAATATTTTAATAAAATAATTTCAAATTCCATTAATCTAAGTTTTTATATTTTATATGGTCTTAAGATTGAAAATAATATATTTCATATTTTTACTATTTATATTTGTAATTAAATTAACAATCTATGTAAATTCAAAATAACATTCTCTTTGTTTTATAAAAGTATTTTGACACTTTTCTTGTAATGTAAAGAGTGTCATTTAAGATTCCAATTCAGTTATATATATTTTAACTTTAATATTATTTACAAAATGCTTTGGTTTTATAAATAATTTATCCTTCTTAAAATCACTTGATTAAATAGATGTTTAATTAAGAGCATCAAAAATATCAAAATTATATCCTTCTTGAAATGGAAAAATATACATTATTTTATTAAGATTTGAAGATTTGATATTATATTTTATTTATATAAATGTGCGTGGACTACTAGCACTACTAAAACTACTTTGTACAACTTTGTATTACCTTGGACTACTATGTATAATACATATTTCTAAGAACTTTATATTTTGGCTTATTATATATTTTAGCAGATATAACATATATTTTGAATTATATGTCCACATATGTGTTTAGATAACAAATTAGTCATGAAATCTTTAATATTTCTTAAGTTAGAAAAATTATCACTTCCACAAAAAAAAATTCTTATACTTCCATATCTAATGTCTTGATAGTGATGTTATAATAAGGTGAATCACACAAATTACATATTTTCATAATTTTGTTTCAACAAAAAATGTTATATACCATCTATCACAATATGAACTATTGTATAATATGAACTACTAGGTATTATTATGAACTACCTTGAACTACCTTAAAATACCTTGAATTACTATGTATTATGCATATTTCTAATAACCTTGATTTTTGTCATATTATTTATTTTTAGAAGGTATATATCATATATTATGTGATAATATGTCAATATATGTGTTTATTTGTCAGATTAGACATAAAATACTCTTAATTTCTCAAGTTGATAGAAAACTTCTCATTTCTATAGAAAACATCCTTATACTTCTATACTAATGTCTTGATGGGATGCCATAATGAATTGAATAACCGAAAATACATATTTTTTGAATTTTTTTTCTGGCAATGTGTTATATACGATCTAAAA
Organism: Brassica nigra; assembly: GCA_016432835.1. Classification (NCBI taxonomy): domain Eukaryota; kingdom Viridiplantae; phylum Streptophyta; class Magnoliopsida; order Brassicales; family Brassicaceae; genus Brassica; species Brassica nigra. The sequence continues at coordinate 2,847,821 of CM028247.1, read as the reverse complement.
CTATCTCAATACATTGGTATTACTAATAAATTTAAATTTTTGATATTGTATTACTAAAATTTGTTGTAATTTGCAAAAGTATTACTATGAAGAAAGAAATATTACTACTAACTTGAGTACTACTAAGTGTAAATTTTCAAACATGTGTTCTCTCTTTTTAACTCGTTTTAAACATGTTTTTTTTTTGTTAAATTTTTTTAACACTACATTTTTTGTTAAAATTTTCTAACACGTGGTAGACAAATTTTTTTAAAAGATTTTACACGTTTTATCCAAGTTTTCTTTTTCAGTTTTTACTCATTTTAGACAAAGTTTTATTTGTCTTCTTAGTAATACCTATAAAACATGTTACCTTCATAGATTATATAAAAAAAAGTAAAGGTAGTTGTTTAACCAAAAAAAAGAATTAGCAACAACAAAATTTCAACATATCTAAGCAAGTGTAAAGTCTTGCTTTATCCTCCAGTTCGAATGCAGTGGGAAGTGAGTCTAGTGGATCGTTGCCGCAATAGACGCTGTGTAGATTCCTCTTAATGCCTCTGGGAAATGGATGCACTCGTTCCGAAATATTCCTACAAAACCCATATTAAGCTCTATTATCACAGAATCCATACCATTAAGGTCACAAATATACATCACATTCACCAGTTAAAAATTCACTTAAACAAGATATTTAAACACAACAATAAGCAAATATGGAAAAATCAAAAGAGCTTAAATTGAAAAAAAAACGGTCAACTTGGTTAATACTTCTGATCAATTGCTAAAACCCAGAAACATAATATCTTTCACTAAGGTAGAATTATTTAAGATGTTCCTTTTGAGCTCACAAATTCTCATGACATCATCATCAAGCCTCGAAAATAGCCATGTTCAAGAACATTCCAAGCTTCTCACATGGACTAAACACATTTGGCAGTGTTTCACGAAGCGACAAACTATAAACACCCATATTGCAAATAAGAAAACAACAAAACAAAATTGAATTCTAGTAAAAGATCCACAAATTGAATCCTCAACACAATAAGAACCCATCTTGGTATCAAAGAAGCGACAAAAGTATAACGAGGACTTACTAGCTAGTTTGTCTATGAATACTTGACCATATATACTCATATAGCTAGAGATATTACACACAACGAATGACCTGGAACTTAGAAACATTGTCTATTCTAAGCCAAGATGAACCTTTTCAAAAGAACCCAGATCCTAATTCTATACCACCTAATCAAATAGGAAATGTTTATGGAATGTAAAATCCATTCAGAAAATATAAAAAGTCAAAGAACAAATATGTATGTCAAGTTATCGTTTTAGTATGCCTACAAAACATAATAGAATAGAACAAAGACATGTTCAGAAGCACAATCACATACGCAATGTCTCATATTCTTCTTATCTCCAAAACAACGCATACAATCTCGTTTACCAAGAACATGAATCTGTAAAGAAAACCCTTGATTCTGATCTCAATTACAAAACTTTAAATCTGCTGACGAATTCTCTGATTTTTGAAATAGAAGCGAAAGAAAGAAGATTTGAACCTTAAAGCCTCGAGATCGTATGAGTGTGGTGAACTGATGTTGAGGGAATTAGCGAGCATGAATACCGCCGGCCGAGGAGGAGGATCAAGGAATTGAAGCAGCCGCAGAGTGGAGTGTGTGCGGTCCGTAGAGGACGAAGATTCGTTGTTGAAAACATGTGTTTGATGCTCTCCACACATGATTACGACTATAGTCTTCTTCTCACACTCAAAGAATACGAGACGAGCAAACGAACTGAAATGGGACCGTCATGTTCTTATCATCTTCCTGAAGTAGTTCAATCAACCATTCCATCGAGAATTGTTCGATTCATTTCCTGGGATTTTCAGGTTGAGGTCAATTGAAAAGAAGAGGCGGAGGAAGAACATCGGGGAGGTTGAAGAGTGAGGACATCGAATCTGATCGATTAGATGAACTGAACGATTGGATGAAGGATGACCAGTTCGACTGAAACACAAGAGAAATGGTGAAGCTAAGATTTCTTTTCCAAACTGAAAGTTGAAAAGGAAGAAGAAGGAAGAAGATATCGCAAAAGGGAAAAGTTTTTTTTTTTTTTATCGTGGTTTTCATTTTTTGAATAAATTAATAGGATAAGATCCGCTTTGACTGGTTCGTGGGCAACCGTTTATGTTATGGTTGGATCTGTAAATTATCAAATTCATTAAACCCTTCGTGTCTTTTACTTTGTTTTGGTTAAAAAGAAAATCAAAAAGAAAATAGATTTATGAAGGGATATATTAGAATAAAAGTAGTAGATAGTAGGGCGTAATAGAATATTGTCCCATCGACACGTGTTCCCCTCTCTCAAAACTCACCGTATCATTTATAACATTTTGGGTTTCATTCCCATGGATTTTAGACTTCTTCCACGCATTCAGACCCGTCGAACTCTACCTCCAATAAACAAAAGGCTTATACGTTGCGTTTTGGATTAGGGTTGTAAAGGTGTCTCCGACTCGCATCTCCAGTTCTCCACCGTTTCTCCATCGAGCGATCTTCTGTCTTCTTCATCCGGTGCGAGATGAAGCAGTAACCAATTCCCCACCATTACAAACCTCTCAATCTTTAGATTTTAAGAGAAATATCAGAGGAGAAGAGACCGGAGAAGATGCGAGAAAAAACATAGGAAACAAAGTTGTGGTTAAGAAGGTGATTTGGGAAGCTATTTATGAACAGATCAGAAGTATTTAGATCTCGCATAATATGCCTATGGAAAGATCACGCTGCAAGGAATCCATAGTAACAAACCGTGTTCAAATCAGAGGTAGACTCCATTCAAATCTATTTGAAAGTTGATGAAAAGTGTATGTTTCTCTGACCTCGAAACCTGCAGTTCTATCTTTTCAGTTCAGTGTGAATAATGAATCCCAGAGTTTAGTCCGAGCTCTGTATTTCTCTCCTCACGTTTTAAGTTTTCTTTTTAACAGGAGCACTTGAGTATGAGATGGGTGATGCTCATATGGCTATCCAAGCTAGATTGATGAACCAAGCTTTGCATAAACTGAGCCACTCTTTGTATAACACTTATCATCTTTATAAATCAGGTAGGTTATATTTAAAGAACTATGTTAGTTTCAAGAGCTTGGCATATTTCATGGTCGCTCCCCCGTTGTGATATTATGTAGTCTGATGCGTCTTCTGCTAATAGCATCAAATATTCTTACATTTTCAAAGTTTTTTTGTCTAAAGCCTTTACTCTTTGTTTTAGACAAAGCTATTCTCAGTTCTGCAGACGCGACATGTTGTTGTCTTCGTTGCGGCCAGGTGTGAGGACCAGTTTATCGGAGGGAAAGCTTAAGACACAATGTGAGGTTGACTCAGTTATGGCAATCTAGGAGGGTGAGGTTCTGATATTAAGGCACATGTTTTATGTTTCGTTACACTAGAGAGTTTGTTCATGTTGAAACTTCTCTCCCTTGAAATGATGCACAACTATCAGCTAAACGAAAAGTACAAAGAAGGTATGAAAAAAACACTTGAATTAGTGTTAAATCACAATGTATTTGTTTTGGTTGTTTAGACATTGTTCTTTGTTTGTGTCTTCTTGATGAGAAGAGTTTGAGAAGACGCAGAAGAACTTGCGAGAGCAATATCAGCAGATTATGATAGGACATGAAAAATCTATGTCTGACCTGGAGACAGAGAGGGAGAAGCTGGAGAAGCGTGCAAGGCAGATCTACATAAACGAAGCTGAGATGGAAAAATCCAGACTTGAAATAGAAATGGTGACGATTCTTTCCTTATAAACTAGAACAAAAAGAACATAAGACAATGAAATTCTGTTGCCTTTTTTGTTTTTGGCAGAATCAAAAGGCTATGCTGGAGCAGAATGAAGCGAATATTTTCAGAGAAGCACCAGGCAAGTAGTTCTTTAGTTTAAGTGAACATACCCCAAGACCTTTGAGTATCTCAAAACATGTTTACTTTTACAGAAAGAGAAGGAGAAGCTCCATGAGAAGATAATGGAAATGGAAGCTAAACTCAATGAAACGCAAGAGCTGGAGTTGGAGATAGAGAAGCTGAAAGGCAGCACCAATGATGAAGCATATGGTGGATGGAGATGTAGAGTTAATGGAGAAGATGGCCAAGACTCAGATGGAGCTAGAGGCTAGAGAAACAGCTCTGCATGATAAAATAATGTCTCTGACACAGAAATAACGCATGGCCAACGACGAGTTTCAAGAGGCTCGAAAAGAGATGATTAAGGTACAAAACAAAAACAATATAAATTTGTATGCCATTTTAACTAATCATATTACTTTGATGTGGCAGTTCTGGAATGAGAATGAGGATTTGGTGAGTGGAGGGGAGATAAGAGTGAAGAGGATGGGGCACTTAGACACGAAGCCGTTTGTGCTAGCAGTTAAGAAGAAACTTAGAGGAGGTTCAAGAGCAAAAGCAGGGATAAAAGCTTTGGAGTTGTGTTCATTTTGGGAAGGAAAAGTTGGAGATGTGCATTGGTATCCATTTAAAGTGGATGAATCTGATGGATTCGCAAAGGTATGGACTTAAAACATATAGATTTTTTGAACATTTCCTTCTATTACAAAGTATATCTAAAGATCTCTTACATGTGAAATATGCAGAATGTGGTTGATAAAAACGATGGGAAGCTGGTTAAGCTGAAGGATACCTACGGCAAGGAACTTTATGATGAAGTGGTGAGAGCAAAAATGGAGATAGTGGAATACAACCCGAGCGGTAGCTACAAGGTTTCAGAGCTGTGTAACTTTGAGAAGGTCGTGGCTATGAAGAACAAGCGAAAGTGGCCAGTTCCTAACACCCGGAACAATGACGCTATGTTGTCCTCTACATTTGAAATTAAGGTATTACCTTATTATTATAGAACTATCTGGATTTTGTTGTTTCAGTCTCTCAGATTTAGTCTCTTTTCCAAGGTGGGTGTAATCAAATGGTCCGAGGATCAACAATATGATCAAGACTTTTCTTACTCTGCTGATCAAGTGCCTGAAGCAATATCTAAGAGAGTTTATTCATTTTTGATTTATCATGTTATCTTAAGGAGGTGTACTTCTCAACGCTATTGGATAGGTTAGTTCGTGTTTATTTACTCATCGACATTTGTTGCAGGGTGGTGCTTGGTTATTCTTTGACAATTTTTGAGGGGTTGTTTCATAGTATATATTCTAAATTAGGATAAGTATATATTTGATTTTATGAAAAGCACGAGTCTAAAGTGCATATTTTGGTGGATAACATAAATGAAATATTCCTATCATGTCAATGCCAATTGAATCAATGTTATTAGCCGTGAATTAGAACTTTTTGGTATTTTCCGTTCTTCAGGATCATATGATGGATCAAGTATTTACTTCATTGGTTCCAACGTTGGCAGCTGCAGAATCCGCTTTGGGTTAGCCATTTTGTTAAAGATTTCTGAATCTGATGGATTATTGCTGTAGAATTTATTAATAATAATATATATTCAAGGTTAATCTAAAGTTATAGTAAAAAATTGTTCTAACATGATATATGTGAAGATAATATAGAAATGTGTTTTCATTATGAAAACATAATAAAAAGAAGATAATAACTAAAATAATATAGTGTCATAAAATATATTTGATAACAAATACATTACAAAAATAGAAAAATAAATGAATATCAAAAATTAAGTAAAATGAATATAATATCCCTTATCACTTAAAATTTTCTAAGACAAAAATCATTATGATACACATCATTTGCTAATGCAAATCTAAAACATAAAATATAAAATCATACAAAAAATATAAAACTAGATCACAAATAAATTATATCCCGCCCGTAGGGCGGGCCTATCCTAGTTTATTTATATTTGAAACAATTATGACATAATATTACAAGTAAGTCAATACAAACACTTCATTAAGAATAAAGACTTATTTATTCTCAATCTAATGAGTAACACCTTCAGCCTCTCTTTCTGCATAAACTTTGTTCAATATCATCTTTTGCTTACTGCTTTTAAGCTCTCCATTTTTGTGCATTTACAGCCGAGACCTTGATGATTTTGGATCACTCTGCAGCCAAAAAAAACCCAGAGTTTCATCATGAGTTACACAACGCAGAAGGATTTAGTTGAGACTGGGATCATGAGGGGACTTTACCAAAAGCAATCCTCTCATTGCCCTTTCCTCCAGATACTTGGACGGTTTGAAAAAACCGCCATAAGTCTCAGATAATCTCTTGAGCCTTTCATATATGTACTTTGGTCCAACCGTGTCTGCCCAGAAGAGAACTCCCCCGCTGAAAACAAAAAGTGCTTACCATAAGTAATGATCATCCCCAAAACAAAGGATAAACTAGTTGATTATGACCAAACAGTCCTCACCGGTAAGAAGGAAAACTCATTCCTAGAACAGAAGCAACGTCCAAGTCTGAGGCTCTGATCACAACTCCTTCATCTAGGACACGGCACGCCTCGTTAACCACAGGGAACAAGATCATCTCTACAATCTCTTCATCAGTTACTGATATAGGCTGCAGAACAAGAACAAGGCTGCATTAACTTCAATAGCAATACTTATGTTTTCGTAAGACCTCTTTATTTCTTACCTTCCCACCAGGCATGATATTGGTAAGCTTCCTTGATTCCTCAACAACTGAAAGCACTGATGAATCAGGTTTTGGTTTGCTTCCTTTTTGGTATATATAGTATCCTCTCCCGTTGATTTTTCCTGAAGCAGCAGACGTTAAAAGTGTGGAGATGAGACGTTTGCAAACGCAATGGCAAATGACGTACCATTTCTACCGCTCTTAAGCAGAAGCTCAGTCAATGGAGAGCTGAACATCCTGTCACCAAAGGCCTTGGCATATATATCCTTAGTTGCTATTGCAATACCATGTCCAGCCAAATCACCTAGCCTGAGAGAAGTAAGTTCGCTGAGATAACCATACAGCAACACATACACACAAAGTGTATGAAGGAGAGGCTTACTGGAAAGGACCCAAGGGAAAGCCGAAAGAGGTAATAACGTTATCGATTCTGAACAAGTCAACACCGAGATCCACCAACATATGTGCAGCTTGTGCATACGGAAAGAATGTTCTATTCACTGCAAATCCTATGCAGTTTCCAACCACCACTGGAACTTTCTTTATGGCCTTTCCAAGTGCCATGAGATCAAGAATCACTTGTGCAGAAGTATTCTCTGTACGAACTATCTCAAGAAGGGTCATGATATGTGCCGGGCTGAAGAAATGTGCACCAACAATGCGATCTTTTGAGTTAGTTTTTTTCCCTATTACGTTGAGGTCGATGGTAGATGTATTGGTCGCCAATATGCAGTGTGGTGTACAGACCTCTTCGATTTCTTTGAATATCTTTTGTTTCAACTCAATGTTTTCAATCACCGCCTGAAAAAATGATGAAAGAGTAGTTGACACTCTTGAAACTAACTAGATTTTTGATATACTTGGAAACGAAAGAGAAGGCAGAGAGACCTCTATGACCATGTCCACATCTTTGAACTCTGTGTAGTCTAGTACTCCTTTGAGCAAAGAGAAAGCCTTCTCTGCTTTATCTTGTGTTAGTTTTCCCCTAGACACCAAGCTATTGAGATTTTCTGTTACAAGAACAAAAAGAACTCACGTTACTGCATTTACTGTAAACATGAATAGACCATATAATATGTTATTCCATCACATGTTATGTTCTGTATAAGAACCTTCAACTGATTTTATTCCCTTTAGAAGGTACTCTGAATTGATTTCTTTGAGCACAACTCTAATATTGCTTAGAAGGAGAGCAGTAGCGATGCCAGAACCCATCAGACCTCCACCAATAACTGCAACTTTTCTCATCAGTCTCGGTTTCAATCCAGCGTCAGTTACATTAGGCACCTGAAAAGTGTTTTAAAAGATGTCAAGTATAAATGTGGAAACTAGAAAGTACTAGGAGCAAGAAAAGCAGTGCAACTTAATCCTTAGGAATCTCACCTTTGATGTTGCACGCTGTGCAAAGTAAACATGAACAAGTGCCTTTACAGTGTCTGACGGTATCAACTTCTTGAAAACTTCTCCTTCCTGCATAGTGAACTCATCAATGAACAAGATCTCCAATGTGCACAAACTAGTAGTGAACATCAAAATCCTGAGGAAAAGGTTACCATGAGAATCCCACTGTATCCTCCATGGATGATGCCTTCTTCGATCACATCAATGCAAGCATGGTGTTGAGGCATATTTGGTGCTATTTTCTTGGCTAGTTGTCTTGCTTTCTTCAGTATGGCACGAGCTTCAGATAAAGAACCGATTCTGTCCGTCATGTATAGTGAGCGCAAAAAGGGTTTACGTCCAAGTGCAATGTCTAGAGCCCACTTTCTTGACGTGCTCAACAACTCTCCAGGCGGCACCAAAGCATCAATGAGACCAAGTTGGTGCCCTTCCTCTGACGATATCGACTTGGAAAGCTACAAAAATGCCAGCCAAGTAAATCATATTCCCTCAAACTTGGTAATGAAACTGTTGGTAAAGTGAGTCCATACCAGTATCATATCAATTGCTTTTGCAAGGCCTACTAATCTTGGAAGACGTTGTGTTCCTTCACAGACAAAACTAGCTTGTTTCTTGAAAGGTATACAAATGATAAAACAATAAGATCAATCTGAATTACAAACAAATCTGGACCTCCAAAACCTGGAATAAGTCCAAGTGTCAGCTCTGGTAAGCTTAGTTGAGCTTTAGGAGCAGCAACTCGAGCATGACACGCCTTAAAAGAAATTTTGAATCGACAGAATAATCAACAACCAATAAGACACTTTATAAGCAAGCGCAAGGGGAAGTAAACTTGAAAAGTCTCTAACCAGTGCCAGTTCAAAACCACCACCAAGAGCTACTTCTTCAACTGCAGCAACAATCGGCTTCCTAGAATCTTTGATAAGCAGCAAAAAGGATCATCACATCAGTGTAGTAGTTGTAGGCTATCTTATTCTTATCAAACTAAAGATTGAACTAAAGTCACCTTCCATCAGGGTGCCCACAAGATCAAAGGATATATCAGGCATAAGCGACATATCCCCTGCCAAGAAACGAGATTGTCAAAACACAGTATATGCTTCAAACTATAAAACACATACAAGAGAAGAAACTTTTGGTACCAGTCTTATGAACTTGGTGGAAGACATTGAGGTCGAAACCACCAGAAAATATTCCACCTTTCCCTGAAACGATCAACAACATTAAAATAAACTATAAAACACCAAACTTTAGGATTGAAAGTCACAATCTTTAGCTTTTAAAGAAAGAACACAGAAGAATCCTTCAAAATATAAAACAGAGAAGCTCAAAGTTTCGATTTTTTGTTTTTTGTTTTACCGGTCAACACGATGGCCTTAACATCATTCCTATCATTAGCGTCTTGAAGCTTCTCATTCAATCCAGAAATAACTGAAGCACAAATCAAAGATATATAAAAACCCAGTTCAGTAAAATGGTCAACGATCCAAAAAGTATTGAGCTTTAGTACTTGAGCTGGCCAGAGAGTTAACAGGAGGGTTCGAAATGGTGATCACAGCAACACCGTCGTTCCCAACTTCCATCGTCACTCCGATCTTCTTCGCCATAGCTTGAATCAGATGCTTACGTTTGAAAACGTGATTGATTGATTAACCAAATGTATTACAGAGTGTAATCGATCTTTTATTGGGGGTCGCGTGTTTATAATTAATGGTAGTGGATTTGAATTTAATAAAATACTCCCGCCAATATATTAAACAAATAAACACTTTAACAGTGTATTAGCTTTTAAATACCTTTTAAAATTTTAAAAGATACTATATATGCAATCATGTTCTTGTGAGATATTTATTATTAACCAGATCACGTTCTTGCTCTTCCTAATGATGGATAGGTTCACAATGACACTTCTAGGCTTGTAAGTTCAAACATATGTTTATATAAAAAATATTAGATATCTATATTATTAACAGAAAATTGTGGCAAACTATACTTATTGAAATATAATCAGTTTAGTAGCCCATTAAAAATAAATACATATTTTACAGACTATATACTTAAATATATATATATATATATATATATATATATATATACTTGTATTAATACTTTACAAACTACGTCTAACAGAATGATTATATAAAATTAATAACTTTTTAACAATTGTAAGTACAACCGCAGTTAGATTTTAGGGGAACTTTTGGATCGTCAAAACATTTTCCAACTCCGTTCAACTGGCTAAAGCAGTGTAATCGACAATTGCTAATCTGACAAAAATTGGCTGCATCGATCGTCTTATGACATCTCTTTTGTCCCACGCTATTCTCTTCTACCATTGAAAATGCTGCCCAAATAAAAAAAAATTGTTATAATCATAAACAAAACCGTGGTGGGATTATAGTCATATACAACTATATAATATGTATCATCCATTTGAGTATATTATTATCATAGAAGATGTTAGATATTTATTATTTTAGCTTCTTAGATATTTGATGCATGATGGACCCTATTTTCATAGGTTTAAAGGTATATCTGAAGACAAAAATACTGTAATTTACTTTAGTCATTATATAAAAGTAATTTTGTTTAGACTCGATAGCCCAATACCATATGTAGAACTAAAACGATAATTTTTCTAGATATTATATTTTTCTTTCTATCATCTAAAAATCATTTCACATATGATGTTACATTTTGAATATATTTGTTTTCTAAAAATCTTAGAAAAGTGAGAAAATCAACATATACTTTTCCATTAGGTGAAATGTAATATCTCACTATCATAGATAAAATATGATTTGAAGAACAGACTATTTTATCATTACACTAATGTTTATAATGAGTGATTTTAGGTTTAGTGAATTCCAAATCAAAACTCAAAAAACAAAATTACCATAAAGATTGGTTGTAAAGAAAGACAAGAAAATACATGAAACAATCAACGAAGTAGCAGAGTTCATCACTACTTTGAGTGATTTTCTTATTATGGTGTTTAGATTACTAAATTTGAGTTTTATAAAAAACATATATAAAGACAAAAAAAAATGTTTGTGTTTACGTGTAGAAAATCAACAAAACAATTAATGCATGTAGTGTCAAGCATATATTCATAAACACATAAAAGGTGTGGATTTGTTTGTGTGTTGCGTGTAGGAAAAAATGAGTGAGTCGAGGAAGATCGAGACTGTTGCATCGGTTCGGTTTGGCTTGCCTCTAACTTTCCTTGACGACAGCAATGAGGCACGTGCCAGTTGACACTGATGACGTCCCCAAACCAGACAAAGATCTCTAAACAGGCCTTGCCCAACGAAACGGAGGTCCTCCGGCTAGTCAATAAATTAATCTTTGCTAATTTAACGAATCATAAATGCTGTAAATTCTGTTATGGTATGAAACTCATTGTGAAATGTAAGAAGAATCCAAGTTCGACAGTCAGATGTGGTAAGACGTATAGTGTTTTTGATGCTATCTAGTATCCTTCGGGATTTTAGTTTGGACAGTTAAACTTAGCAAAACAGAGAAGTTGTGGTAGTCTAATGTTAATGATTTGGAATACAGCTCTGTCATAAGTTCAAATTCCTATCGGAACAAAGCTGTTCCTATTTGGTCCATTTGATTTGGGTAGGTGATATGGTTATCCATGACATTAGTTGAAAAACATTCTAAATTCGGGTTAAATAATGTAATAATCAAACTACTCCAAAATATTAAATGTGTTTCTTCCAAAACCGGTCGATGGATAATTAATAATGTAAAAAAAAAGACACCAATCAATTGGTTTCGTTAGACTGTTGTAGTATGAAACTCGTTTGAAACTTTGATGTGAGGACAAGAAAGCATTAAAAGAGGTTAAATAAGTGAACTACAAGTAAGGCCCAACGAACAACTATATGTTACTGGTTTCAGGCTGTCATTCTTAATATCGCAGATGCATTATGCTACTGATCGAAATCTCGTGATCATTTATTGTTTCCACTGACCATGCATTTATATTCCACTTGTTTGGGTGTGTAGCTTTCAACAAAGATTTTGACCATATATCTATGGATCGGTTTGGCAAAAAAATATCTATGGATCGTCCTTCCAAGTCCGTATGCTTAAAATAAGGGACTCTCGTTTCAAACCCTTCTAAAATATACAAAAACAAACCAAAGGTTTCGTATGTTTTAAGCTCTTTTTCTTCTCATATGATTTTAATCCATCTGAAGTTTAATTTCGTACATCCTTCTTTCGAGAAATACTAATCACAGGTTTACTTTTTTTTGTTAATCTCCATATTACCCTTTTTGTCTTCCAACCTGTCAATTCAATGCATTAACATGCTCTTTAACTCTGGGCTTTGGGTGCTGCCACATGCTCGGCATGCTCTCATTTACTGCATTTGTATTTTGTATATGTATGTAATATATTATAAACTACCTATTATACACCATTGAGTATATCTACATATCGAGTCCAAGTTATTGTGTATATTACAAATCGTTCGTTTATATGAATGATTTGAAACACTTAAATGTCAAGTGTAATCTGCGTAGGAGTGATGGCGCAAATTCTAAGAGGGAAAAAAACATCCTAAGAATGAAGAAAAGAATTCTAAGGGCATCTCCATTTTTATTCCATTTTTGGAATAAAATATGTAGTGAGAATTGAGATGGTCTAAGAGCTCCATGGATATTTTACACACAAAGAAAGAAAGTTAGAACGAGAAAGTTGGTCTAATATCTCTTAACCCAGCTTCTGACACTGAGATTAAACCAACTCGAATGTTACCATTTGTCTTCCCCATTTGTCACTTTATAAGTCATAACCAGAGCCGGCTTTATGCATGTGCAAGAGGCACATATACAGAAGGTTCAACCCATTTTATAAAAATTTAACTAGTGAAAAGGGTTTATATATTTTTATTTTTTCTTAGTCCAAATATTTTTGAATTCTTCTATACTCATAACAGCAAAATGTTATTTTATAAACCCATAACAAGAATTAGGGCCCTTATTTAACAAAAAAAAATTAAAGCCCTTTTATTTATTTTTTAGCTCAGGGTCTTGGATACTATTTAGCCGCGCCTGGTCATAACCCTGATTAATTTTATACATATAGAGTGGTAGAAAGTAACTTTAGACGTGGAGGAATCTGCATCGAACAAAAAGGAGATGAAATGTACCAGCATTCATTTACTGCTTATCCATATGTCACTCCATTGCCCTAACTTTAACCAACCATTCTCTTATATAAACCTCCCAATGGATTATGCACTCTTCACTACGAACTCTCTCTACTTAACAAAAAACACAATAAAGTTCAGTTACAAGAGATGGCAAGTAGGTACTTAGCAGTGTTCCTCGTTGCTCTTACGGTGGTTCAATCCGTCACCGCCGCAAGACCGACCCCGGCCAAGAATGTCGGAGCTGGTCTTGACGACCAAAAGAATTTTGTTGCGTTTGCTGGAGTCGGTGGAGCTGCTGGAGCAGGCCTTGGTGGTGTAGCCGGAGGAGTAGGTGGCGTTGCCGGAGTTCTGCCTGTAGGTGGAGTAGGCGGAGGGATTGGTGGTCTAGGCGGTGGTGTAGGTGGTCTAGGCGGTGGTGTAGGTGGTCTTGGCGGTGGTGTAGGTGGTCTCGGCGGTGGTGTAGGTGGTCTAGGCGGTGGTGTAGGTGGTCTAGGCGGTGGTGGAATTGGTGGTGGTTCAGGTCTTGGTGGTGGTGTTGGTGGACTAGGCGGTGTAGGTGGCATAGGCGGAGTTGGTGGTTTGGGAGGAATTGGCGGTGGAAGTGATTGCGGTGGCGTTCTTCCTCACCCTTGATGATATAAATTAAACGTTTATTTTCCTTCTCTCAGATCGATCGAGAGTTTGTTCAGTATTATCATGTTGTAAGTTGTTTTTTCCCGATGTTATGTGTCCTTTTTTTCATGCTGTTTGATAATTGTTATTGATTACTTGTGAGAAACCTTGTCCTATCAATAAATAGAGTATTTTTCGTGTGGCAAAACCGGGTTACTTGCTTGTGCTCCAAGATATTCGATCACATAACTGCAGTTTGCATGCATGAATATCAAACTTAATCTCGTTTGTAAGAGTTGACATATATATACGTCAAATGTTATAGTTTTCAACCGTTCAGTTCCATCGTAAACAAAAAACAAAATATGACCTAGATATTTTTGTTCTCGACCATTTTATGGACAAGATTCAGTTTACAAACTAAGCTTATACGTTTTTTTTTTTTCTTAAACTAAGCTTATACGTTGTTATATTTAACCCCAAATAAAAGCAAACAGTCGACAGCAAATATTGTTAATTTAAGTCTTTTAAAATTTTTTTAACTTTTTCCTGATCTAATAAATCTTACTGGATCTGAAAACTGCTCTATGAATAATTTGAAATAATATTATTTAAAAAATAAAGAGGTTAGTTACTATCGAGTCGACACTTTCAAACATCGTCGGGGTATATCTTATTATGTGATTTTTTTTTTGTTCAGTGTTTAAACATGTAATATCACTTCACTAGGATAAATAAAAAAATTCTCAAAAAAAAAAATCTTATTATGTGATGAATACGCATTAAATGAGCTGTTTTGTGCCAGGGTCTATCCGGTGGGAAAACGAGTTTTGATTGTTTTTTTTTCACTTTTTTGAGAAAACGAGTTTAAATTATTACAAATATTTACACGCACATACATATATATGTATCGACTTAACTCCGATAAGGGATGAAAAATAGTTACAACCACTAGTAGGTAGATCCATAAATATGCAGCTCCAGAAGAGCCTCTTTTGAAGCTAAAGTTATAGCCTATAACCAAATGAAATACATCTACTACCATGTAAGCTAATTATATCATGGTTTAATTAATCTTAATTAGAAAATGGTATTTAACTTTCATGATTCTGTAGACGAAAGTGTGCGTACATTATTTCAGAAACTTAAACTACTTCGTTGTAAAACAGGAGATCCCCTACCTTCTCTTTTTCTTATTCGGTCAATCATCAAACTCAATATATCATATTAACGCCAACGGTTTAGTTATTTTGTTAAAATGCACCAAATTTCTATCACTAATTGACAGAAAAAAACACATTACATTTCTTCATGTAAATTCCGCAATAAAAGTTAATGCAGTTGTCTCAACCGAACAAAAGTAATTTTTATCAACAATTCACAATACCGCGTCACCTGCAATCACTTTCTGAATGTAAATAAACATAAATTTGATATCAGAGAGTTTGGTTAAAGCATTTACATTGACAATAACTATCTACACCGGTCCTTTTTTGTATGTGGTCTCGGCCTTTAAAAGGCCCCATCAAATCTCCCAGATTTCCCGGCAATGCAACAAAAATAATCAACTATTTTATCAATATTATACCGTTGCAAGATTATGGCGAAGTGGTTTCTCAAACTCTTCTTGGTTCTTGCCCTAGCCACAGCTTTTGCTTCTGGAGCAAGAAACATCCCAGGAGGACTCTCTGACCAGAAGAACTACCTCGGATACGCTGGTGGGTATTCCGGCATCGGAAACAATGGCTTACCTTTTGGTGGCGTCGGTGGAGGTGTGTCTGGTCCCGGTGGTAATCTTGGTTTTGGTGGACTTGGTGGTGCTGGTGGGGGATTAGGCGGTGGCTTGGGAAATGGGATAGGTGGTGGTTTAGGAAACGGAATAAGCGGTGGATTAGGCGGTGGTATTGGTGCCGGAGCTGGTGGAGGAAGTACCGGAGGAGTTCATTTCCCTTGAGTTGTTACTTTGGTTTAAGGTTTCGCATGGTCCTTGAGCGAGGTCTAGCTTAAGATGATTTCAGAGCAGTAATAATAATAATCATGTGTCTTCTTATGGTTTTGGACTTTGAAAATTTCATTAGCTGTTTAGCGTGCGTCTTAAGTTACCATGGTGTCCTTAAAATCAGACTCGTGTTTGATGTGTCATGTGTTAGTATTTTGAAATTCTATTTGACTAGTTTCGAGTTTTTGCTTAATGAGTTAACGTCAACATCGTTAGAATCGGACTCGTGTCTGATGTGTCATGTGTTGGTCTTGGTCCATTTTGAAATTCTATTTGACTATTTTCGAGTTTTAATCGAATGAGTTAAGGTCAACATCTATGATTACTCTATAGTATAAGCTTTCGTATATAAATGTGGCTGGAATTTGGAACGAAACTCGAGTTTATTGAACTTCGACTAAATATAAATAAAATAAGTTAATAAAAAATGGGTGAAACTAAAAGATTTTTTGTCATTTTATCTGACATTAATGTAACAAGTAACTATGTAGTTTTTCTCAGGAAAAACTAGTAATTCTATAGGAAAGTAGGATAACAATCTGTATGAGTTGAGAACTTGGGATATGTCATTGAATAGTTCAAAACCTTTCACTATACTATATGTTGTCGACGAAGATTATAATTTCTCATATTGACTATTTATTAAGGACTTAACATTTTGTTTTAATATTTTTGCTCTTTTTAGAGAGAATAGTGAATGCAAGTATTTTTGAAAAAAGTTTATTCTTCTGACGATTCCAGTGTCGCTGGTACTGTTATAAATTCCAATAATGTAACGTACAAACGTGAATAGTAAATAAAATAGATAACAAAGTCTGCCAAATAAAAATTTTAAATGTAGGATTTTGAAATAATTGTATTAGAAATTAACCCTCACCATGCTGAAATCCTGACGAAAATTACTGAACTATTTTTATTTGACATAAACATCCGAGTTGTAGTTTCGGATCCTCAGTTAGTATTTTTATAGAATTTTTGTAAATCAATTTATAGATTTCAAATGATACTGGATGATAAATAACAATCTTTTTTTTTGATAATACTATGTTTGTGTCAACTATAAATAATAGTATATTCAAAACTTATAACCATTTAAATGTTAATTTATTTTTTCCTAATATATTAACTAAATCATTATAGGAAACCGACCTTCAACTTTAATGCTCATTAAACCGTGATCACCTAAATGATTTAGAGCATGACGCATCATTAACGCAAAATGCAATAACTTCAGAGTTCATGATCTAACTAAACGTCATTTACCGTTTCGCTCTTCAATTATAAAAAGAAAGCAACCAAAACAAATTTTCACAAATGTGTACTCTCATTACTAGAAACAAAAGTATGAGAAACATCAAAGAATTTCTCATAGCCATTTACATTTCTCTAGTCTTAACATGTCAAGATCGTGTCGTAGCCAGCAGTGCCACCATGAGTGACATCATAGGTCCCAAGATTTCTGAATGGCAAGTCATGGTGGTCAACGGTTTAACTACATCTGAAACCCTCTTCGTCCACTGTAAATCCAAAGAAGACGATTTAGGTGAACATAATCTGCGACTCGGAGATCGGTTTTCATGGAATTTTGGAGAAAATATGCTTCACTCAACTTTGTTTTGGTGCTACTTGAGTAAAGATGATAGTCATATGAATGTAAACGTGTTTTGGGATGATGTAATCTTATTCCATAGATGCGGTTGGACAAAGTGCGTTTGGACTGCTAAAACTGATGGGCTTTATCTTTGGAACTTTGCGAATGGTGAAGACTTGTTGTTGGAGAAATGGGAAGCTGGATGGTGATTTATCTTCTCTGTGTTTTATGTTTTTTTCAATATGTTTTTTTCTCTCACAAAGCTCTCTTCATTTTGTACTTCTCCATCAATAATAAATTTCTCTTTTGTTTGTTAGTATATAGTTATATATTACATACAAACCGGTTAATTTATAGATTAATTTTATCTGATCAGCTTTAAAACAATTAAATTACTAATGAATTGTTGGATCTTATCTCTATTGCTCAAATTAAAATCACAATATATAATTCAGGAATGGTCATCCCTTCAACATGTCAAATTCCAACAAGTATAATTAGTGATCTTTATAGCATGTAATGGTTCGGTTCAGTTTCGGTTTATGTTTGGTATTCAAATATATGCAATTTGTAAGACTTCAGTTTTGGTTTGGAATTAGTTTGGTTTTCAAATAGAGAGGAGTCCTTCGGGTTAGTTTCAATCTAAAAGGGCCCAATTATGTCCTTTAAGTGGGCTATATGTTTAGGCCCAAACTCTAATAAAAAGATTTCTTCATCCCAAAGCCAGAAAATCACAGTACAAAGAGAAAGCAAACACAAAGCTCTCTCTCTCTCTCTCTCTCTCTCGAAGCAATCAATCAATCATGGGTCAAGGACCATCCGGAGGTTTGAACCGGCCAGGAGACCGCAAACCCGACGGCAACGAGAAGAAAGAGAAGAAATTCGAGCCAGCAGCACCACCCTCCCGCGTCGGGAGAAAGCAGCGGAAGCAGAAAGGACCCGAGGCGGCGGCGCGGCTCCCGACGGTGACCCCTTCCACCAAATGCAAGCTCCGGCTCCTCAAGATGGAGCGGATCAAGGACTACCTCCTGATGGAGGAGGAGTTCGTGGCGAACCAGGAGAGGCTGAAGCCTCAGGAGGAGAAGGCCGAGGAAGACAGATCTAAGGTCGATGATCTCCGCGGTACGCCGATGAGCGTTGGTAACCTAGAGGAGCTGATCGATGAGAATCACGCGATCGTTTCGTCTTCCGTGGGTCCTGAGTATTACGTTGGGATACTGTCTTTTGTTGATAAGGATCAGCTCGAGCCTGGGTGTTCGATTTTGATGCATAATAAGGTATTGTGGATTGGATCTTTTTGTTGTGATTTATAGGATGTGTGTTGAATTTTGGGGGTGGTTTTGTGGTGTGGTTAGGTTCTCTCTGTTGTTGGGATTTTGCAAGATGAGGTGGATCCGATGGTGTCTGTGATGAAAGTTGAGAAGGCTCCTTTGGAGTCGTATGCGGATATTGGAGGTTTAGAGGCTCAGATTCAGGAGATTAAGGAGGCTGTTGAGTTGCCTTTGACTCATCCTGAGTTGTATGAAGATATTGGTATTAAGCCTCCCAAGGGTGTGATTTTGTATGGTGAGCCTGGAACTGGGAAGACACTGCTTGCTAAGGTTTGCTTTTGGAACTATTGATGTAGCAAGTAGTAGTATCTGTTAGGAGTGTAGATTAGTTTCTGTTTAAGTTTCAATTATATAAAATGACTTTTGGGATGCGTTAGATTCGTCAGGGTAGTAGTTTTTTCACTGATTGCAACCGATATCTTCATGTTATCTAGCTTTTTAAGCAGAAAGATTCGAAAAGCCAAAAGCTATGTTGTGCTGGTCACCTAAATTTCAGTTGTAGCAAGTGTTGTTATCTGTTAGTATAGCTTAGTTTCCTATTTAAGTTTCAGTTTCATTGAATGACTTGTTGGGATGCATCTAGAGTCTCCAACGAAGTAGCTTTTCTCCGATTGCATAGAGCTCTTCCTGTTATCTAGCTAAAGAGACTTTTGTGGCTATGGTTTAAGCAGAAAGATTTGAGAAGGCCAAGCCTTTGTTGTGCTGGTCTCCTAATTTCTGTAATTTGGTTTGTCTCGGTCACAAACATGTAATTGCTGCAATGTGGTGGCTTAGTTTTGGTTTCGTGCATGTTATTACTCTACTTTTGAACAACGTGGGAGTGAGCTTTTGTATATTTGTTTTTTTTTTCAGGCTGTGGCGAATTCTACATCAGCTACTTTCTTGAGAGTTGTTGGTAGTGAACTGATTCAGAAGTATTTGGGAGATGGTCCCAAGCTCGTGAGAGAGCTTTTCAGAGTTGCAGATGACCTTTCACCATCAATCGTCTTCATAGACGAGATTGATGCTGTTGGTACCAAGCGGTATGTCAAACCAACTCACAAACATGATCCATAACCTATTGTTCTTCAGGATAGTAGAAACTGATTAAAGAGTGGAATAATACAGGTATGATGCTAACTCAGGAGGTGAGCGTGAGATCCAAAGAACTATGTTGGAGCTTCTAAACCAGCTTGATGGATTCGATTCAAGAGGAGACGTTAAGGTCATCCTTGCAACAAACAGAATAGAGAGTCTTGACCCGGCACTTCTTCGACCTGGACGTATTGATAGGAAAATCGAGTTCCCACTTCCAGATATCAAAACGAGAAGACGTATCTTCCAGGTAAATTATTTAATGCTGAGAAAACAAATCAATCAGTCACCAAAGATTCTTGTTCATTGAGGGATTGTGTCTTTGTTTTAAAAACAGATACACACGTCAAAGATGACTCTCTCGGAAGATGTGAACTTGGAAGAGTTTGTGATGACAAAAGACGAGTTCTCAGGAGCTGATATAAAGGCTATATGCACTGAGGCTGGTCTGCTTGCTCTCAGGGAGCGCCGTATGAAGGTAAAGAACTCTGAACCCCATTCGGTTTTAACACACACTTGGGGTAGTTACTAGCCACGGAATCTAATGTTTGATTGGGTTTTGTTCAGGTGACGCATCCGGATTTCAAGAAAGCAAAGGAGAAGGTTATGTTCAAGAAGAAAGAAGGCGTCCCTGAAGGCCTTTACATGTAAAAGCATCATCGTCGTCCTCCACAGTTTGCTTTATACATTTTGCTTCTGCGTAGGATCTTTCTGGTTATGTAAACTTTACCCTCTGATTTTTCCTTCATAATAACAGTTCTTCATTTCCATTTATGATCTGAAAAAAGAAGTGAGTACGATATGGAGAGTCAAAAGCTAAAAGTCTTGGGTAGTATGGTGATGAATAAGTCGGTGTCTTGCCCTTTAGATAAAAACCAGCCTTGCTCAGATTCTGATTTCTTAGCAGTTTATACTTTTGAACAAAAAAGAAAAGCAGTTTATACTTACTTTTCGAAGTCTCCAACCATCAAAGTGTTTATTGGCCAACTTATCGTAACATGATGGGCCTTATCATCAAGCCCATATTTCCAATCGACTCAGATGGAGTAGAAGCCGATTCTTATCTCTTCTATCCACGGTTAAAAAAAAAAAAAAAAATCAAATAGTTGAACAGAGGAGATAAGAGAAAATGAATGAGATAAGGATTTGAAGCTTCTCACTTGTTTCTCTGGGAGAGTTTTCTCAGAGCAAGGCGAACTAAAAGGTAGCTCTCCTTTTCTTGGCTGTGATGCTCAAATGTGTTGATCTTTCTACACCAGTTGTGTTGTTTACTTTTTATTTTTATTATTATTTTTCTTACTAGCTTTCTCTGTTCTTCAGTTGTGTTACTTGGTTTGGAGATGATAATTTTCAGTTGTTTACTTTAGATTGCAATGAAGCCTTTTTCTTCCATTGTGTTAGTATATTCTTCATATCAGTCTCTGTCTTTTCTCAATGAAGCTTAAAAACTTAACATTGTGTCAATGCCACAAGTGTAGATGGCTACTGTTACTGCCTCTTCTATCAGCAAAGCCTGGCTCATTCCGGGAGCTTCTTTTAGTGTCAAGAACCATGATTACTCCATCAAATGTTGCTTCTCGCGTAAATCTGTGAAACTGATACCATCATCATCTCAGAGACTCGTCCTGCCTTTTTCCACTTCCCTTAAACTGTTTCCTACTCATGTAAGGCACTCTGTGTTGCATCCCTATCGTGTTAGAGCCGCGGAGACTGATGTCGTCGTGGCGGCAGCAGCACTAGAGGAGCAGCAAGATTCTCTTCCCGTTGTGGAAACCCACAAGTCAGATGATGATACTGCTGCAGCATCTCAGCCAAGAATCGGAACAAGGAAGAGCGAAGTGGCTGCAGTAAAGAACGAGGAGCTTGTCGCTGGTGCTACCTTCACTGGCAAAGTACGAGCCATCCAGCCCTTTGGTGCTTTCGTCGACTTTGGTGCTTTCACTGACGGACTAGTCCACGTCTCTCAGTTGAGTGACAGCTTTGTCAAAGACGTTGCGAGCGTTGTCTCTGTTGGACAAGAGGTGAAAGTAAGGTTGGTGGAAGCTGACGTTGAGGGGAAACGTATCTCCCTTACTATGCGTGAGAACGATGAGCCGAGACCTGGAGGGAAGAGGAATGCTTCTTCAAAAGGAGATGGGTTCAGCTCGAAGTATGTGAAAGGGCAGATGTTAGATGGAACGGTGAAGAACTTGACGAGGTCAGGAGCGTTTATAACGATCGGAGAAGGCGAGGAAGGTTTTTTACCTACGAACGAGGAAGCAGATGATGGGATTGGGAGCATGATGATGGGTGGTGGCTCTTCGTTGCAAGCTGGACAGGAGGTTAAGGTTCGTGTGTTGAGGATAGCGAGAGGACGTGTTACTTTGACGATGAAAGAGGGAGATGATGGTAAGTCTGATGAAACACTTAGTCAAGGGGTTGTGCATACAGCTATGAATCCGTTTGTGCTTGCTTTCCGTAAGAACGAAGAGATTGCTGCGTTTCTTGACAAGAGGGAGGAAGCAGCAGAAACAAGTGAAGAGGTTCTCTCATCAGAAAGTACCAAGTGAGGAGAAGATCAAATTTTCAGATAAGGAAGCTCACTTTTCTTACATCTGAAAATCCACATTTGATTAGAGGCTGTAATTTTTTTTGTTCATGCAAATATGTGTGTGATTGTTTTGTCTACAAGACTACAACATTTACAGTTGACCTGACTGTTGATGTCAATGAACGTATGGTTTAGTTGTTGGTATAGAGTAATAGAACCCAAAACATTAGGATTGCCACATGCAAATATCTGAAACATTTTTGCGTTAGATTACAGATATAAGAACAAATCTCATTGCATAGAAAGTTATCAAACAAAAAAACAATAATAATATTTTGAGAAAGTATAGCTATATATTTGAGTTTTATTTAAAAACTAAAATTACATCTATGCTTATAAAGAGACTAGTGTTTCTATGCTTTTTCACAAATATTTTAAAAGTTTTCATTTGAGATATTTTTTTCAGTCTCTCTTATTTTTATTATTTTTTTCTGGTTCACAAAACTCTAGTAAAATACTTCTAACGGAAATCTACTTATAAATTAATACTAGAAGTCTAGGACTATATATATATATATATAACTCTTTAAAAAAAACACACACACATTTGATGCGTAAATAGCATTGATTTGCTTAGGAAAAAAATATAAGGAAATAGTGTTTGGGTTTAATTATCCAATCATCAGAGATAAGCTAATCAAGGAACATCAGTCTTATGAATTAGAGGAAGAAACATAAACGACATTTGGAAGATTAAAAATGGTACATTTTCAAAGTACAAATGCACACATCCGAGAACAAATTCATGAACAATTTAGGCAGCTTATACTTTAAATGGAATAATTAGTTTAACAAGTTGTGTCAATACGACAGTTGTGTCGGCTTCTTTCCTTTTTAAAATGGTTATCTTTTCTTTTTATATTTATTTTCCTTTGCCTAAAACTCTTTCTCCTTTAGTTATTTCCAAATTAAAATAAAAACCGTATTTTATTGACAAAACATATATATTCTTCAAAAATATGATGATTCATGAGAGATATTATTGATTGTTTGATTATCTTTATTACTAAGTGTATTTGATTTCTGGATAATCATCTAAAAGCTCAACAGTAAAACCTGATTATTAGTACTGTTTAAATTAAACACAAGATTTTATTGAAAATTAACTCATAATAATATGTGAAAATATCAAAATTTAAATACAAAAATGTATGTGATCGTTTCAAAGATTAATTGGAAATTTTAAAAGTTTTATAAAGTGATTGTAAATGAAAGTGAATTTAATGACAAAAGATGAGTCTAAAGGTTCACCAAAAACATGGTTGAGTTGAAACGTATTTATTAATAGAATTAATAATAAAAAAAATAAAGTGCTATATATAATTTATTTAAACTTGGATATTATTTATGTAATTTTTCACTCTAGAATATTATATAACTATTTGAGGGTTATACTTAAACTATTGAAATTGAAGGATATTAAAAGTGTAAATCTTCCCTTTTGGTTATTTAAAAAAAGTTTTAGTAATACTTAATTACTTTGTCATAGAGAAAAGAAAGTAATTTTGAAAATTCTTCCATAGATTGTGAATTTGTGATTGTTCAACTATGTACATAGGTAGCTCTAAAGACATCGATACGTATCTCAGACAACGTCTCTAGAATCTCTTAAAAAGATGGAAGAAATGTACTATTTACATCTTTAATAATTCTTAAGAAACTATATGCAGTATGTAATCTATTTAGAATTATTTATATAACTGCTTAAGTATATTTTGTATTATTCGTAGAATTATCTTTAAGTAATTATATTCCAAACTATAGACTTATAGTATTGTTTATTTTATAAAATAGAAAGTAAAGTAATTTTAAATTTTTGTGGATTGCGATTGTTTTTTTTTTGTGTGGATTGTGATTGTTCAATTATACATAACTACAAAGACATACGCATGCATATCCCACACAACATCTCAAAAATCTCGTACGTAACTAAATAATTCTGTTCATGATATATATCGTTTTGTTTTCAGTTACGTTTCAGTATTCCCTTTTGTGGTACATAAGTACTACAAAACCAATCATAGCCAAAATTGATTCTAAGAGATCACTAAAAATATGATTGGTTGGATACTCATTCAGTCCATCTTACTATCAAAGTTAACCGAGTTAGATTCTGTTATTTACCTCCAATAGTAGTCCTCTTAAACCAATGAACAGGAGTATATAAGAAAGAAAAAGAAACAAAACAAAAAAAATAGGGATGATTGAGGAAGACAAGAACGAGGAATTTGGTGCTTGGTGCCTATGTAAGGAAGAGAATAAATATGTGAAGAAACGACAAACGAGAATCCGACAAAGATTTGAAAGCGTGAAAACTCAATATCGACAACCAGTTTGACTGTGGACCAATTAATATGGTTCGAATTTTTCTTTGATTATAACCAAACTATAACTTAAAAAAATATAAGAACAACTCAATTGTTATTTAGTATTTTCTAAAACATACCTACAACATTTTTAGTACTTGCGAAAAAGTTCAGGACAAAATAAATGAACGTTTTCAGTTCTTTATACGCATCAATTTAACTAGGTCTAAACGAAGCATATGTTTTTTTCAAAAAAGGGCCTGGCCATATGTTAAATATATTATACATATGATAGACGTATAGTTAAGTATATTGTATGTTTTACAAAGAGATGTAATAATTTCTCGGAAATTGAAATCACCGGAAAGAGAATATTGGGGATCTTCAAACCCTAGGACATTGACTCCTTCGAGAAATTGGTCTTGTTCCTTGTTGTTGTTCGTATTGTTTTTTGTAACTCGTTTATGCTTAGATACAGGTTCTATTTGTGTGCGTCATATGACATAATGCTCTCGTCATCTTGTGTTGTAATAAGTGGCAAACTTTTTTCTTGGTACATATCATATTTTGTCAACTTTCTTTTACATCTGATAATTCTTTAAAAATCAATTTTCCTCGATTTAATCTAGTGTTGCATATAGGCACATTTATATGTGCCAGCTCTTTATTGCCCCCACTCTAGCATAGTTAAAGGGTACAAAATTTAGCACTCATAATATAAAAAAACTATTAGTTTTTTTAAAACTGAAAAAAAACAATTAGTTGTTTATGTATTCATTAGGTTTGTAGAATGTCATACTTAATTCTTAGAAAATCTATTCGTAAGTTTTTAACTTTTTATCAACGAATATAAAAAATATACTTTTTATTTGATATTTACTGACTTTCCACGGTGACTTTATTTGACGATGAAATGATATCAAGACATATATGTCTTACGATCTTACCTTACTTTACAACGAAAAATAAGGAACAAAAAAAGTAACATACACTTTAAAAGAAAATGTTTAGCAATTTGATCAACCGATGTAATACTGACGCAAACGTACAGATATTGTGGCTCGCTTCACGTATGCTGTTAATTAAATACGTAGTTTGTTAAATGTATTTCCGTTATTATGAATATAGAAAGCCCTACGCAACACATTTCAGTAATTTATACATCAGCAGAAAAAAGAATCTTTGAAAAAATAAAAGAAATCTTTCTTGTCCATAACTTTTTTCATTTCTTATTCAATTGGACAATTACTAGCTCTTACAGTAATTTATAGTATGCACGCTTTTAACACTCATCAGCAATCGACAAAACCATTATATTTGAGGCGTGATCATATATATATATATATATATATATATAAAGCTATTGGTTAATACAAGTGCAAACATAAGTAACTGCTCTTATACTTCATTGAATATTTTGTGAAATTCTTTTATCAACAAATTTTGTAGTTAAACCGTGTCAATTTTGTTTGAAACCGTATCACTTTTAATTTAGTCTAGGAGTAGTACATAATGGCAAAAATGGTTAGCTCGGCTAGTACCTACAAATCCCTAGTATATGTCCAGAAGATAATCATTGCGAGTTTATAACTAATTATTAATCTTATTAACTGAAAAATCAATAAGTTTCAAGAATGAATTAGATTAGAAAGGAAAATTAAATCCTCAATGGATGAAAAAGGCGGATGCATAGACCATAGATGCAAGACACCTGTGATATACCCAAAAATATTATTTAGTAACATATTTTTTGAGAATTTTACATTGTATATAAAATATTCGAATAATATTTTTTTCCTTGATTTAAAATACTGTTTGTTTGTTTTTCCCAACTCATAAATTGATTTAAAATAATAAAAGTAGCTACCACCTTTTTGCCCCACTTTAAGATAAAGCTAAAGCATGGGAAAAAAGTAAATATAAGATATAAAATAAAATTATTCTAATGAAAAGAAAATTAAAGAAAGAAAGAAAAAGTGAGAAAAAGACAAAATTAAAAACTTCAAACGAAATTAGTATCACATGTTAACAAATAAGATCAAGATATAAGTTATTTTTGAGTTTTCTTTCTCTTTCTCTTTCTCTTCTCCACGAAATCTAAACTACTTAAGTTAAAGAATAACGCTTCTAAGAGTTGTCCAAAGCTCTTGATTAGTAGACACATAGAAGTATCTAGAGAGAGAGAGAGAGAGAGAGAGGGTGATGAACAGAGGTGCGTTGGAGAGTTCGCCGGTTCAACAACTGTTGGTAGCTGGAAACCCTAATTGGTGGAACGTAAGCGGCGGCATGAGGCCACCACCACCATTGATGGGTCATCAACAGGGGCCGTTGCCGCCACAAATGACTCCTAACAACAGTTATCTCCGACCACGAATGATGATGACTTCTTCTTCACCGCCTTTGCTTAATAACCCAAGTCTATCTTCTTGGCTTGAAAGCAATGATCTCCCTCCTGAGTCTTGGAGCCTTAGTCAACTTCTCTTGTAACTCTTCGTCTCTCTCTCTCTCTCCCTTCATATATATGTACATATCGTGAAACGAAAATAGTCACTAAGCACATGATTCTGAGTTCTCCTAATTAACTTCATGGCTTTGTTTTTACCAAAAAAAAAAAACTTCATGGCTTTGTTTTATGATATGTTGTAAGTTGTAACCGAATCTTGATTTCTTCTTTAATAGTGATATATATATATATATACGTTTATATTATAATTAAAAAGTTTTCACAAAACTCAAACTTTGCTTTTTGTGTAATTCTAGTATTTTCAGTATCAAATACTCAAATCTAATAACGAATATCTTATGTGTGAACTTAAGGGGTGGACTGGTGATGGGAGAGGAAGAGAGGTTGGAGATAATGAACCATCATAATTATCATGATGAACAACAACACCATAGTTTTCAAGGGAAGATGAGATTAGAAAATTGGGAAGAACAAGTCCTACGCCACCAACAAGCTTCGATGGGAGTTGTTGACATTAAACAAGAGAGTACCATTAACAACAATAATGGCTATCTCTTATCTTCTCCAAACTCACCTCCTAACAAATCTTGTGTCACAACCACGACCACAACAAGCCTCAGTAGCAACGACAATACCAACACTAACAATAATATGTTGGATTTCTCGAGCAATCATAATGGTTTAAATATGTCCGAGGGTAGACACACTCCTCCGGATCGATCCTCTGAGGTAATTCTTTTTCACCTCTCTAATTAAAATTTTGGAAAAAGCTAAATAGAGTTAAAAGAGAATACAGAGAGAAAAATCCGAGATCTTATTAATACTCATATAAATTAGCAAGCACATCATCTACTACGACAAAGAGAAATCTAAAAGGTCATTTAAAAAGAACAGGACAAATTTATGTCTTATTTTGAGGTTTGGATCTCAGTTTAACTCAACCAGAATAGGTTTTGTTATTTATTTTTTTATTAAGGACTAACTGATATTTGTTTTGGTTGTTATCTATATATATGTGATAAAGTGTAACAGCTTAGAGATTGGCGGATCTACTAATAAGAAGCCAAGGCTTCAACCTTCTCCTTCGTCGCAGGGCACCCTCAAGGTAACTAATTGATTATATCAACTAAACTTTAATCAACCTGTATAAGTTATATATATAATCTCTCCCTGACATCAATAGTAACAAAACAAAAACACAAACACCAAGGAGAACAGACGAAGCAAACAAAACAGAATGGGCACAGAATAATCTGTGCGGTTTTGTGTTTCGTAACTCTTTTGTTCTATCTTGTTTTGTCTTCTTCTTCCTTCTACATATTCCTTTTCTCTCTTTCTTTCAGAAACATCACACTTGATACTTCTCAACAATATTCCTTAGATATTATATGGAGTATTAAATTTTTAGATTTCCAAGTGTGTTTTTACTGCTAAGTGTTTGAAACCTAGCAATAAAAAGACTCGTAGAAGAATTCAGATTCGATGATATAACTGTTAGCTTTATACACAAATATATTAATCACTTCTACTTATGGAGCAAGCACGATTCTCTATGCATGGTAATTACTAATTAGTAAGTAAATATAACCGTGCATGTGTATATATAACGTTTTTACTTTATGCTATTAATTATTTTTTGTTGATACTTAAAGGTGAGAAAAGAGAAATTAGGAGGCCGGATCGCAGTGCTTCATCAGCTAGTATCTCCTTTTGGCAAGGTCAAGATCGATATAATTAACAAATCCCATTAATTATCACAATTTATTAATCTTATCAAATCAACTTTCTAACTTTATTCTGATTTCTGAATAATTACACCCCAAGAAAGCTTTTTAACAAGGAGACATTTTAGTTTTATTTTTGCTAATCTAAATAATTTTTTTCCCTGTTTACCTATTTTTGCAGACTGACACAGCTTCTGTCCTGTCGGAAGCTATTGGATACATTAGATTCCTTCAGAGTCAAATTGAGGTGTGACTCGTCTTTTCCAAACTCTCAATATTCTCATTTTCCTTTTAGTATATAAAAAATAATGATAAACTTAACTTCGAGAAAAAATAGTTTTTGTCAGGTTAGTCCAAGTGATTACTAACACATAAATAATATCTCAAACGCTTTTGGTATATTATTTAAATGGCCCCCGAGTATCAGTTTCCTGATCACTGAAAATCCATCTCAGCATGACATCACTAATATAGTACATATGTTAGTTACAGTTTATCAACTTTAATATATAAATTCACGACAATTATTAAGTGTTTTTAATGGTGATGAAAAGAGACGACACATTAAAATTTACAAAATAAAAGAGAGAGGGAGAGATAAAGATAGTCTAAATTATTCTATCAATGTTAACTTGTTAAGTCTTTGATTGATGTCATTTATGTATAAAGTATATATTCTTAAACTGCTGCAGGCTCTGAGTCATCCATACTTTGGTACAACTGCCTCGGGGAATATGAGGAACCAACATGTAAACACACATGATAATACTATAGTTTACACACTGTACTTTTATATACTAAAGTCTCTCATATTTCTGGTTTTTATAAATAGTTGCAGAGAGACAGAAGCTGTTTATTTCCTGAGGACCCTGGTCAGGTAAACACCCGTTTATTTACGTCTGTTTATATGTATGCTTTATATTTATAACCGTAATTTAAAGCATACGGATTAATTAAATGAATAAAAATCTTAAAATGTGGACAGCTTTAGTTTCCAAACTGTATCCCGTTTTCTTCCTTTTTGCTGTTTCTTTTAAAATAAAGTTGAATTAATATTAAAAGATGCCATCACCAGCTTTTTGTATAACCAGGAAAGTTTGTTAAAACCAACAAATTCACTAAATTTATATAAATATCACCTTTTCTTCCTTATTTTTGTTCTCCATCAAAGTACATTTCAAATTGTGTGGGCTCGTCTTTTGTTTTCATCTTTAAAAATTAGTTAAATAGACAAAACAAGGTTCAGTGAAATATATTTACTTGTAAAATTCTCAGCCAAAATATCATGGATCTTAAATTTTGAAGGCTTTTTGGTATTCTGTCCCTTTTTGAACATTTATGTCCCATTTTACAGGTTGATTCACATTTTTACACACTGATAAAAATACTATCTATCTCTTAAGAAAAATTAAAGCTTTTTATTTTCTATTTTAATATATATTAAAGCTTTGTATAGATTATGTATAAAAGATATTAACCATATTATATTTTTTGGCGTGAAACCATATTATATATTGTAAAATGTGAAATAAAGGCATGCATACTAATGTGTTATTTTGCCGCCAATCAATGGAATACAAATCTTACGTACGCTAATTTATTTTGTTATATGGTTTTAGCTCGTGAATGATCAATGCATGAAGAGAAGAGGAGCCTCGTCTTTGTCTACAGAGGATCAGAATGCAAATGAAGAACCTAAGAAAGATTTAAGAAGTCGAGGTTTATGTCTCGTTCCAATCTCCTACACACTCCAAGTCGGCAGCGACAACGGCGCCGACTATTGGGCTCCGACACTCGGCTCCGCCAGTTTTCACTGAACCAATGAAATTCTACCACGTGGAATTCCAACCTTAGAGAAAATGATATAACATCACGAGCAGTCAATCTAATGAGGAACCAACAAATTGAGTTTCCAAGACTGATTGCTCATGATGCTATACAAAGTACTTGGTTTAATAATTTGCTAAAGAATTTGCGTTTGGCGTTTCATCATTTCTTGTTGTGTCATCAGATGATCAAGGCATATTCTGTTCTTCAGGAAACAGTTTGTTAATGTTTTTACTGGTTCTTTGTAATTTGTGGTTAAATACTTGGAGAAAAGCGAGCATAAACTTGTCTTCAAAGAGCTGTTAGATCGAAAAGCTAGGCTTTGTCCACGAAAAGCCCAAATCCTTAAGGTGGTCTGTTTAAATGGTTTGCCTCTCGTTCTTCATCTTCTTCCTTGCTTTCGTTTCAATCCCTCTAAGAGTACAAAACTAAAATTCTCTTTTTTTTCCCTCTGAAAGTTTCAAGAAAAGCTTTCCTTTGTTTCTGTTTCTTCGCACTGTTTATTCTAAGCAGTGAACAAAAACAAAACAAAACAAAACAAAACAAAGAGTGCGTTTTGAGGTTCCCATCTTTCTTTTTTTGAACTTTTGCTTGGGTAAAAGTAGCAAAGGATGGCCCATTACACTAAACCCCACCTTAGTAAGATACAAAAAAACAAACTGACCAATGGGAATAACTTTAGCACAGGTTAAATCCATAAGAACCCAATAGAACCATGATAACCAGCTCAATTGCCCAGAGTCCATGAGAAGATAGCAGAAGAAGGCCCAGAAAACGCCTGCAGAAGATAAATGAAACCCAGAAGAGTTGGTAAAGAGTAGACTCGTGAGCTCCCGTCTTCCTCAGGGAAAGAAATTTTGATTTGAAATACGAAATGCATGTTGTACTATCAAGAATTGAAAATATGGCCATTTCGCTTTAGTCTTTTTAGACATTATTTGGTATTAGTGAATAATTAGCTTACAGTGTTAGATGACATTATTGTGATCTTTCCTTTGTAAATTATTTTTATACTATTTAGTTAGCTATAAAATAATTAATTAATAGAAAATTCATATTGAACCAACAAGGGCAATAACTAGCCTAGCATTTTCCGAACATAGCAATAAATGGCATTGCTTCCATGTGTATTAATTTGTTAGTAGATAAGTATTATTCAGTTATGAATATCAGACATATTATTCTTATTGGATAAATCTCTCATTTTATATATGTTCTCTTTTTCGGTGGATCATATTATTGAGAAACATAATATATAGTGGATTAAGGGGTTATCCATAACACCCGATCCAACAACAAATTAAATTGGAAAACATATTTATGCAGAAGATGACAAAATTAAAAATCGTCTCTTACTTTTCTTTATATCAAGCCACAGAAACTACAGAATCTTCCCACTCAATGAAAGCATACCAACAAATAATAAGAGAAGACTTTAAAGAAAAACAATATAATAAGATGAAATATAAGAGCTCAGCGATTTTTTCTCTTCCTACATCATAATCAAAAATTTATGTTTTAATTTTGTTACAAGTAATTATTAATTAGGTAAATTTTACATATTTAATATAGATTATTATGATGAACAGTATTACTAATAATAATTCTAAAATGTAGTTTATACAATATAAAAATATATAATAATTAATTTATATTTACCATATCTATAATAAACATCTTTTATAATATTCGAAACCAGAACGATGACTTTATCTACAATATTCTAGCTATAAATCCTATTAATCATTACACCTATTAGTTTATATAAAATCATATAATCTATAATCAAACTCCAAATTTTTTTTTTTGAATTAATGTTAAATTTATTCAAAAAAACTTTTTTTACATCTAGTGCAACTTTGTTTAAAGAATTAAAGAATCAAACAAACTGATTTTCTACTCTAGCCTTGTGCTAAACCAGTGTCTCAAGCCTCCCTCATATACTAATCAAACTCCAAATTTAATATACAAGTTTTAAACACTTGGTCATTCAACCAAGTAATTTCCACTAAACTCCGCGTTTAATACCACAATATGTAGTAAAAACATAATATTTTCAGCAATATACAATATAATATACTCATCATACCATGTAACTTAATTCCCACGTTAATATCTCAGCAAATGGAGATAGCCAGATAGGTGGCTATGATTAACTTAGATGCCTTCATGTCTAAGCTCTAAGGTTCATGGCCCATTCCGAAAGCTGCTTTAAGAAACGCCGAAAAGGAAAAATAATTTAAAATAATAATAACAATATAATTGTGTTTTAAATATAAATTAAAATAATGAGACTGAGAAACTCAAAGCACTAGTTTTCGAAACAAGGCTTATATTACATTGGCTATATAGCCTATATTACTGGAATGGCTTTGTCGTGTGTCGTTTTCGCCAATTATTAGTTTCAAGTTGAAACCTCGTGTCGTTTCCATGTATTCTTCCTTCTTGACGACGTACACGCGCTGTCGTTTTCGATTCAGTTGTGTGGCTACCGGCTACTACAATCGTAGTGGTATCCAAAGGAAAATTCATAAGATTCTTTTTTATAAAATATAACCGCATAAAATTTTCTTTTGAAAGAAGTAAATAAAGCGGATAGAATTTCCTTTTGATTAATGAGATATACAAAAATCATCCACTATTAATATATTCTACTATGTGTATGTTTCGTATGATATTTTTCAGTTTTACAATGAATACTAGCTAGTCATTTCTAGATTTGAAGGTCATCGATTGGTGAATACGGTTACCTGATTTACAAAAAAAGCATCAGTTTTAGTTACAAACTCCAAAATCTTTCGATGTTCGATCAACAAACGTTAGTGAATCACCAATCGAGCTTGTGGTCTATTTGTGGAGTAACACGTATGATAAGTTTCTAACGACAACAAAGTAAATGTTGATCGCCACGTACGAAGAGGTATTTTCCTTTAATTTGTTGGATCGCCTTAGTGGCTACGGCAACGGTCTAAATTTGCTATCAACTTTAAAGACATGACTCAACTAATATATCATATTAAATTTATAAAAAGCTTTGGAGGACATATACACTTAGGGACAATCTAATCATAGTTAATGTTGCATCTGATTGGATATTGGGCATGATGTTTCAAACGCAGTATCATTAAAATGTGTGATATTTTATTGAAAGATATAGTAAGTTGGTTTTAAATAATGGTAAGCGTAAATACAAAGAAAAATATAAACTCCAGACCTTTTCCGCTTTAATATATGTTATCTTTGATCAAAAAATATATATATATATGTTATCATGTGAAAACATAATACACATAAAATGTGTGTATAAATACACTTTTTTCTAAGAAAAACATATATACAAGAAATTATTGTTTTCACCAAAGTAGCATACAAGATTTTCTTTGTGTTTAATACTATCACAATCTTATAAACAAGTGCAAATACATAACAGAAAATACAAATACAGAGATATATGGTTATCAAATTATTAACTGTATACTATAATATATTTATTTATATATATATGTTGAAGGTTCCGACCATGTTATAACTTGCAAAGGATTCACTGGTTATTTGATTAGTGGTACCAACATAGGATCAGTCTCTCTTGCTGATACAAAACGACTTGTCTAAGAATTGCATGCGATTAAAAAAATCTAACTCATGCACCGCGTAATATTTATAGTTCTTGAACTATATACATGTGTTAAAATTCTAAGAATTGAAGGATTAAAAATATTATTTGTTAACTATTGTAGATGTAAAAACTTAAATGTAAAGCCTTAAGAAACCGATAGTTCTTTACTCTGGCCTTCTGGGTAAAAAAATTGTATTTTGCTATAAGCAAAACTCTCTAAGTGGCTCGCCATGATCGTAGATCAGCCTGCTAGAAAACGGCTATACTCGTGAAAAGCTAATTATTAATAGTGAGTTTCACTGAATATCTGCTGTGGCCAAAACGTTGTATTCTCAAAACTCTCTAACATTACAACGTTAGAACATAGTATTAGCAGGATGCAGGTAAGTCCCTAAATCAAGTTCCTTAATTTTGTTTTTTTTCTTGCTTTTTTTTTTTGTCGGTGGAGAGTAAGAGCTGACCCTTAACTAAGGGCTTTCCTCTTCTCTTTTCTCCTCGGTCTCTACATTTCTTGGTCACCATTTCCTAAGGGATGACCTTGATCCCACCGATGCTAATGCTCTTAGGTCTTCTTCTTATCCCACTCTATGATTAATAATATCATTATTTTCTACCACTCACTTTTGAAACGCTGTAACCACCATAGCTACAATTCGGTTGCTTACTCTAGAGTTAAAGCTCATTTTACCCTCAACTTCCTTTCCATCTTTAACGGTTAGATATGCATGTTATGATATGTACGTGGATAACTAAGCTCTAACAAAATGAAATTTACAAGAAATAAAGCAATTAAATCATACAAAGAAGACTTCTTTATTGGCGACTACTCCAACCTCTTAATGAGAAAGAAAAATCTTTTGTCTAAAGTTGTGGTTTTAGGTTGTTTCTCTTTCTTTACATTTATTTAATATATACAATATCCTTTCTCATTTTTATATTAAGTATATTATTTTCCTTATCCTTTAAATACACTCAACTTCTTTCGTCCATCACAAACCAAACTTACAAGAGTGAGACAAGTAAAAGAAGAAGAACAAAAATATAATTTCCTCTAGGAAAAAAATATTTTAAATGGAAGCTTCTATACCAAAGAGAGACTTATACACAGAAATGGAACAAAACGCTCAAGTCGCAGCCAAGAGGCTTTGGAAAGTCGTGAAGATCGTCTTCTGCGTTTTGAAAACCGGTACGGTCAAAAACAAGCTCATGCTTGACTTAAACCTAATGCTCAAGAGAGGCAACAAAGCCATCACTAACCTCCGCCGCCGTCGTTCTAGCTTCACCGGCCGCGCTGACGTTACCTCCTCCGCACGCGTCCGTGACTACGAGTTCAGCTGCAGCAACACCCCAGCGAATGACCCTTTTGCCTATATGTGCAAACGCAAACGCCGCGTCCACGGCGGTATTGACAAGGAAGACGCTGTGACCGAAGCGGTTAAGAAGGTTTTTGAGTTGTTAGGAGAGAATGATACGAGTGCGGCGGCTGGAGAGTCGCCGTTGGTGGCGTTTCCGGCGGTGAGACAGCTTAGAGTGACGGATTCGCCCTTTCCATTAGACGACGGTGGAGACCATGATCACGTGGTGGATAAAGCGGCGGAGGAGTTTATAAAGAAGTTTTATAAGAACCTCAAGTTGCAAAAGAAGATGGGGAACGCATTAGAGTCGCCGTACCACGACGGATGGGTTAGGTGATGCGTGCGTTTAGGGACCAGACGCGATTGCTTGAGTCACGAATGAAATAATAAGGGAATTATTGAGTGGAACGGTGAATTTGACTTGTGTTAATCTCTTCGGTGAAAGATGTAAACATGGCTGTGTATATAATCTCTTTTCATAGTGAAAAATACTATATTGATGACTTTATCGAATAACGTCATATATATCTCTGATCAATTACAATATGTACTCATTAGTAATATTTTAAAATATACATATCATCCAATCATGACATGTAGCATAGCAATTGATGCTAGTGATCACTCGAGTTCAAACTCACATATTTTAACCAAGAAGTAAATATTATCAACTTAATGAACTATTTTGAGACATAAAAAGGTGGTTATCTTTTCAGTTTTTATACAGAACATATTGAAATGCATTAGTAAACTAATTTAACGTAGATAGTATGTTTCTCCTGCAAAAATGAGTATATATTATATGATAATTTGATATGTTAAGCAGGCACAAAACAGTAGAGATTTGTATAAACTGAGAAAAAGAGAAAATATTAAGATACGATGTCGCTCTCAAGTTGTTCATCGAGCAACCATATCGCTTCGAAAATTTTAAATTGGTTCATATAGAAATTGCTGGTGGAGGCAATTTATTACGACATGTTACCTATTGAAAAAACGTCTTTCTCCGGTATTAAAAACACCCAACGTCTTTACTCTTTACTCTTTAGTCTATACTCTATACTCTTTGCAAATATTTTATTTGAATAGTTTAACTTTATTTGATTAAAAAATCACAAATCATTGAAACTGATTAGATATTCCTCTCATCAACAAATCAAACTTAACCGAAAATGAACATATTCACACAATTAGAGTTTTTAATTTTTATGATTATAATTAGAAGAAAAAGTCAGTAACCACTAAACCAGTTTGTGTGTGTTTATGATCATTCTACATAAATTGTTTCAATAGTGGTTCTATTATTGGATTACTTTGTTATTCTGATTAATTTATCCTAGGGTAAATCTTTTAAAAGAACTTAAAATGTTTTTTGAAAAAGAACAAACAAAAAAATGATCAAAATAAATTTCATTAAATAAATAAACATTATTATTTTTGAACAAAAACTTTTTTCATTTCGAAACCTTTTCATTTTTCAACTTTTCTAACTTTTTAAAATCGAATCTTTTAAAAACTATTTTTAGAAATGTTATTTAAAATTTTTAAATCTTAATCTTTTTCTTTTTAAAAATCCAAAAAGCTAAATAATACCAAAGTTGCGGCAAACCAAAACAGTTTAAAACCCTTCAAGTTTTCAATATATTTTGGTCAAAAGCTATATACTACCAAATTGATCTAGCATATAATTAGTTTTCCCCTAATTAATTCAAATATTACAACCTGCAAGACAAACAAATTCAATCATTTATTTCTGTATTATCTATTTTTAGTATAGCATATTTTAGTATTTATATTAAAACATACACAAATTGGTCCAATGTCTCATGTTATAGCTGAATGAAAAAAATAGATAGACAAATTGGTATGTCAACAATATTAATATGTCCAACATGTTATGAGTTCCTAAGATCAAGAACAAACTATTTGTTACCTATTGCAGCCCGTGGGCCGGATTTAAGGATTTCAATGTTAGTCCATTGGCATTCACTCAATTCGAAACAAATGGAGAATAAAAGTTAATGCTAGGTTGTTCCATATTCATCACAGTGAATTTACTGCCCAATACTATATACATCTTGAAAATGCTATTACAATATTTTCTTTAACGTCCCGGATCATAAAATTCCACATTTTAATAATACTGCTTTAAACGGAATTAGAAACTATCATCTTTTTCTTGTTGACCAAAAATGTAATAAACTATTATATTGAATTGTGGAATTGAAATGTGCCCGTGTGGAGCAAACAGTTTTAGCATCATTAGATTCTATCTCATTATTAAAACTAACTAATTTCTAAATTATGCAGTTATAAGTTCATAACATGCCTTGCAAGTCAACTATCAATTATAAATAAGAAAAACAGTGATTGTGATATTAATAGTAATATTCTTCGCATCTTAATTAATGAATATAGCTTTTTATTATTTTCAGTTCATTAGTGGTCCCAATTCGGTTGACCCGTGTTGTTTTGATTTCATTAGCCTTTCATTAAGTAAGATCGTCCAATAAATTTGGATACTCTAGATATCATATAATATTAATTTTATACATAGACAATTAAAAGCATGTATTATTACATGAGAGAAAAAGTAGTTATTTATTAGGGGACGGTCGAAATCATAGGAGCGCATGTCTTGATTATTACCACATGTTCGATATTTTACGACATCATAGAAATACTTTTTCTGAGTAACAATGAAACGATGCATAATTAAAACCATGTTTATATTTTTTCACTGATAAACAATCAGAAGATTCAGGGGGGATTCAAACTGTTTTTCTTATCTCGTTGATTTAAGGTTGATTCTGTCTTCGTTATATATACATAATGCACCATACATTATACATTTATACTCAGTTATATGTAAAAGCGTCGAGCATTAGTTTTCGAGCAAAACGATTAGAGGAGACTAAATTATATCGACCCCTCCAAATCTTATCAAAATCTTTTCTTCATCATTAACAATGATCAAATCTTTGTATCAAGGTATTTGATTTAATTAATTACATTATTTTATATTTTTTCTTTGAAGATTACTATCTTTTTATACTATTAAAACAAAATTAGTAGTATATATATACTATTATCTGTGGAGTGATTTTCCGCAACGAAATTCTCACGTTAATAGTTAAAATAGCTAATATCATTTATACCCTTAATAAATATTAAAATTTAATAAAGTAATGAATCAAACTTAAAAACTAATGAAATCCTTAAACAAATTTAAAAAAGGAAGAAAAACGTGAATGTCTTATTAAGTTATATTTTCTCATGTTTGAAACTTATATGAAGTGTTTTTACACCCAGCCCGGACCCGCGGTCGGACCGGTAAAACCGGTGATCCGATATGTAATCCGGTTTTTAAGAAATATCCATTATTTAAAAACCCGATAAAACCCGAAAAAAAACCGTTAAAACCCGGAACCCGGATAATGGTTGAACCGGTGGATAAATTTTTTTTTTTTTTTAGTTTTTAGTATTCTTTTAAATTATAATACTAAAGTCTGTTATATATTCCAAATAAAAAAAAATTAGGTTTTCAGTATTTTCACTTATCAATTTCCTAGTATCGTCTTTCTTTGCGGCTGCCTATCTCACATACTCTGTATCCTCGACTAGATTTATAGTTCTTACTTGTTCCTTCTGATATGTTTTGTATGAATCAATTAAGTCACTAATCTTATTCTTTATGCAATACCATATAACACGAATCATGTTATGCGTGACTTTTTTTTGTTCGTGACTATTGCTTTGTTTAATCACAATGATGTGTCATCTTCTATTTATTTTGAACAACACTATATATTTCGTTTGTCCTATAATTTTTTTAAAAAAACTTATGATTTTTACAGGCAATGGAAACTGACCTAAGGAAAACTACGAAGAAATAGCTGCTGCAAACCGTTCAGTCCGAGGAAAAAACGATATTGCATGGTCCTATGTGATTTAGTCAAAAGAGGAAAACTGGTTTAAGAATGTGGATTCAAGAGGAAAACTGGTTTATTTTGGAATTAAATTTGAAGTTTATTTTTCATATTAGACTTCTAAATATTTCTTTTTAATAGTTATGTATAATTATATATTAATTTTGATGAATCTATTGATCTGTGGTCCGTCCGCGGTCGAACCGATGACCCGGTGACCCAGGAAATACTCCGGATCAGTGTCCGGGTCGGATTTCAAAACATTGCTAGTTATATGATATACTATCATTTTTTTATTATTAATATTATAAAATTATAGATTAGGTTACATATGTTATTATCGTATAGTATGTATTTATCCTTTTAACTAATACTGTTATTAATGGAAAATCCAAATAATATTGTGTCATATATAAAAAAATATTTTTCAGCTGTATAAAAATAATAATTTTAATTTATTTTGAATTTTCGAAGAATGATTATATTGATAATCTTTTAATTGATTTGTAAGATGATTATGTTCGTATTTACGGACAAGACACCTAGTATATATAATATATATATATATATATATATATATATATATATATGGTTTGCCAATCTACATGATATTAATTGCTATTGGACCAAATTTACGGTATTAAGAAATTTAAATTATGTTCACTTTAATCAAAGTATGAAACTGTTTGGTCGTCATCACGACGATATCGCACTTGAAGAAAAATAGCGCAAAATGATTAGAGACTATTGCAGAGGCTTTTTGGTCGTATGACTAAAGATTATCGATTTAAGCCTAAATGTTATTGGTAATGAAAAATACTAATAGTATACATATATGATTAATGAACCAAAATTAAGCCTGATTAGATTTAAACATGAAATACGAGTACAATGAATCTGCTATTGTGTTTTATACGATGTGATTCACCAAAACTTAAGTTTAATACAGCACCTTATCTGAATACTTTTTCCTATTAAAGTCTGATCTTATATTGCTCGTGGGTGGAAACACAGTAACGAATACCTAACTAGCGTTCAAACGCAGATTAGAATTAACGTCAAACAGAAGCATGATGATTTCAAATAGAGTTTACATAATACATTGTTCAACTTGCTCTCTATTATTCACCTCACAAGTGACCAATATCACGTAAAAGTGTGTTTATAAAAAATATTTCCTGACTATGACAAAATAGTATAAATGAAAAGCAAAAAAAGAAGGTGGTTTACATGTTTGCTCGTCTAGATACCGAAGAGACACCACGTATGATTCCCACTAAAGCACTGTCAAAAGGAAAACAAAACAAAAGTGGAAATATTAAGCTTTAACTTGTTTTATAACTTTGATCGCAAAAAATGCGACGAAGTCCATTGCGAGGCAGGTAGGACCGGACATTTTGTTACCGAATCATCGCTCCACATTGATAAATGGGATTGTATTTAGTTGAATTAACGAGTCAAACTTTATGGCTGTAAACTCATCACATTTTGTTGATTGTCTGTTTGAAACATCGAGTGTATACTTTGTTTCACGTTTAATGGTTAGGATTAAGAGCAAGTTTATAGGGATAATTTTTAGGTGGGTTCTTAGTTAAAAAAAACATAAGAAAGGAAAAAAAGAGAGAGAAAAAAGAAGAAATGTGACCCAATCAACCACACATCTATCCTCTAACTAATATATGTGTGACACGTGCAACAAAAAACGTTTGTTGATACTCTTAATTAAGATACATTTATTGTGTTTTCTTCTTTTCTTTCTCTTTTCTAATATTAATTATTCTAAGATATCTAGTTAAGATACATTGATAAATATGCTCTTACACATTTGGCAATCGTTTTTTTTTGTTGTTTTAAACTATAACCTTGATTTTATATTTAGTTCAGCATTGCTGGTTTTAGAATTTATTTAAACTTGATATTAAAATTATTTTAAAGACTACTTGCATATAGAAAAATAATTTAGTTTTGATAGTTTAAATTTTAAATATTTTATATAAAATCAAAATTACACAAAATGTATATGCCATGTTTGGGTCACAAATCATATATTGCGTGGTATGAATAAGAGTTCTTAAAATTATGTGGATTGTTTATCTAAGAAAACATGGAATAGATGACAAAAACAGTCGTAAAAATGTACAACAAAAAATAATTTTACAAAACTATCTAAGAAATAATTTCTGCTTTGAAGTTTTAAAAGAGTATGTCGACGTGAAGCAATTGATATTACAAGTTTTTTAAAAGAAAAAGATGTATTTCCCATATTTTCTTCTAGTAATCTAGTATTAAAAATAGTAGATTATGAAACTATAGCATCAAATTAAAATTATACGGAGTTAATGAATACGTAAAATGAAATAAGGTCTTGAATGGTGTAGCAGGAGAAGTGCAGATCATTTGCAGATAACATAAAATTTACATACAATTTAATATTTTTTATCTATTTTAAGAGATGGAAAAATTGCATGCAGATTTAACCCACTATAGATTTAGTATTGTTCATCTACTTTTTTTCAATAATGATTTTGTTACAAATATTTAATTTAAAATATATTTATCTGCTTTTATAAATATAATATTTTCATTCTATTTTATTACTCCCTCTGTTTCTTATTACATGATGGTTGAGCTCAATGCACATAAATTAAGAAAACTTCTTTTCATCAAAAAGTATCACTTAAATATTATTTAAAACCAATTTATTTAAATATAAATACATATAATAAAAATTTAATTGGCTACACAGATTTTAATAAAGTTAAAGTTATCTATATTTGTGTAAATTTCATCTATTATGAAACAACAAAATTTCTCCAAAACATCATGTATATTAAAACGGAGGGAGTATAATTTTAGCGATACGATATACTTATTTATCTTTTTATTTTTTCATATAATTTTACATTTAATTAAATTACTATGTTTATATAGTGTGTTTTATTTATAATATGTATTATACAAATATAGAGTAATATAGTTTAAATATATACACTAATATAAGAGAAATGTATTTTGTTAAATTTTAATGTTTTCATATTTTGATTTAGAAATGTTGTAACATGGTTTTAGTGCAGGATTTATTGTTATTTGTGTTTTATCTTTATGTATTATGTTTTTGGTATATTTTATTGTATTTTTTATTATTTAAATATATAATTTGTTTTTATCGTTTAATAATATAATAATTATTTGACCTGTTTTTTTTTATTAGTAATTGTTTGATATGCATTCTTTTTAATGATCTACTTAATCTTCACTTCTTTTATTTGATATATATATTTTGTTTGATCTGCACCCGTTTGAATTATTTTTAGCATTTGAAATTTAGGTTACATATTGTCAGAAAATATCAAGAGAGATAAGCATTGTGGTATAGTAGTAAGTAAAGCCGGGCTTTTACTTTCAAAAAAATATATATATCAAGGAAGAAAATGAGAAAAAGAAAACAAAACAAAACAAAGGAAATGAGTTATTTTCTGGGAAAAAAAAAAAAATCCGGTAGCTAATATCTCCGAGCCGATACGCAGCCGTCAAATTTAAGACACGTGTGCATATTAGGCCCATGTGCTGTCCTCATGCAAACTTAATCAAAGAATTAATGATTGCGATTAATGACCAGAAGTAATAGAATCAGGAATGTGAGGTGAGTGCACACGTGTGAGATCCCCGAGCGTGTGTGTTTTATTTCTGTAAGTTTCTCTTTTTCTTTTCCAAAACTCTTAAAATGCTTCTATTTATGGTATGTACTTTTTCCTTATCAAAAGCCTATATATGGTGGCCGAAGAAAAAGGAGTCTATGTATTTGTTTTCATATATGATATATATACATATATGATCCAACTTGAAGATGAAATTAAGATCGGAATAACAAGGTTAGATCTTCTAGATTAGAAAACTATAGTGGTTCCTTAGAAAATTCAAGAAATATCAAACGTTTCAGTCAAAACTACTGTGCGACTAAGTACTATTAAATCGTAATATTTGACTTTTCAAAATCGAGTGAGCTAAAGCTTTGAGTTGTTATTTTTTACTAAAGTACTCGTGTTTATTAATTAGGTATTTGAATTGAAACTATTGATACCCAAAATTAATGCTTTACACGTGCGTAACATCTGCCGTTTGCTTAAACACAAACACGAGTAGTAAGGTTTCCTTAGAACACCAGGTTTTTTTTTTTTTAACACCAGTTAATTATTAACTACGAAAACCTTGATAAAAAAAATTTGTGGTTATTATATATAGATAACTCCTAGCTAATACAATTGCGAATTAGCATAAAACATAATGATATTTTTGCTGGTTGGATTGGATTCGTGTGGACGATGAGCTGTGTGTACAATAGGAAGTAGCTGGCTACTTGCGTGTATTAGCAATTCAGTTCTTGATATCTTTTTCACTATTTACTTTAACGTAAAACCCATGCACCACGTGCTTTGTGACTCGAGAATATTGTTCCTCTTTTCTTCCAATTTGGTCTATCACTTTTTCTTGTTAAACTGTAGTCATGAATGTACTT
Organism: Brassica nigra; assembly: GCA_016432835.1. Classification (NCBI taxonomy): domain Eukaryota; kingdom Viridiplantae; phylum Streptophyta; class Magnoliopsida; order Brassicales; family Brassicaceae; genus Brassica; species Brassica nigra. Next base: position 2,803,714 of record CM028247.1, on the reverse strand, counting down.
TAAATTATAATACAGAGACCATTGTTGGCAGAAACAAAATACTGTCTAAAATGAGATTTGTAAACAAAAGATGTGCTATATATATATATATATATATATAGCATTAACTGTGAAAAAGAAGAAATAACATTACCAAACCATACAAACCAATGAATAAATATTTAATTTCTTTTTCTTTTTTGAGTATTTAAATATGTATATCGTATGCACATAAACGTTAGTTCAAATATACGTTTATGTGTGTGTAATTATTTTTGTGGAAAAGCAACTTTTGCGACCAACCATGCACATGTTGTTAAATGCTAGTACTTTTCAGAAGTACAGTTCTTTAACTGATCTGTCAAGTTTCAACTGAAATTATACTATTAAATAATATTTAATTCGTTATTAACGAAAGAACGTCGAATATTTTACGTTGCCTTATGATTATTCCTTTCTTATCTCATATATTCTTCAATATAAAATAGTTCTACCTTTTTCAAATCTGTCTTTCTTTTCCAGATTTGGAAAACTTCTGTTCGAATGGTTGAGACAAATGGTGTTAAGTCGAGTCATTGTCCAATATCTTTTTTAAGTATGCATCACCGACCGAACTAACTATTCATTAGTTTGCTCCTTTTTGTAAACAAGATTATTATCAATTCAAATACCTCTTACCCTCTCGTGCGGGTAATTATCAAAATATATAGTTGGTTTTTAACGAACAAAATGTATATTTCGCAAAATATTTTAAATATAGATTTTCGAAAACGGAATGTGCTGCATAGTCAATGTATTTTGGTAAAGAAAACCTATATTTTCGTGACAATTAAATCGGTTTGAACAGTTTAATTATGTTTTTGAGAATAACAAATTTTAGTCTTACAAAGAAAACAACGAATTACGTTTTATGTATAGTAATCCCTCTGTTTTTAAAAGATACTTTTTAGTGTTTTCACACATATTAAGAAAATGCATTAAATCACTATAATAAATTTATCGTTTTCTGTAATTTTCAATTTTCAATAATTTTTAGCCAATAGTAATTCAATAAAACCAATTAATTTTTTTAAAGTTTACAATTAATTCATAGAAAACATAAAATATACATCTTTTTGAAACAAAATATTTTTCCAAAACATGAATCTTTTAGAAATAGATGGATTATACTACAATGAAATTTAAGTCCAGTTGTGTCGTCCTATTAATCACACATGTAAGGTCTTGCCACTTATTCTTTGAAGTCCATTAAAGAAAAAATAAATTTACTTGAATAAGGAGTATAAAGAATCAAGTGTTCTAATCAATTGGCTTCATTTAGTTGATCGAAGTACAATCCAATCAATTTTTTTTGTGCATGATTGATCACTTTAGTGTTCACATGGTAGATGCAGATTTCGAGTTAGCATGTGTTATATTTATATATAAAGGATCTAAAAGCACGACGAAAGTACATATGAACTTAAATTAGCTTATCATCCCAATTGAAGCCATTTATATACACTTATATGGTACATACATAAACAGTATGTACATATACATTTATATATTATATACTCCCATAAAATCATATATAAAATCTTGTGAATAGTGATGTTCCATCTGCACAATGTTTTTAAGAGTATGGAATAAGATAGGTATATGATCTTGAGATGAATTGTATTTTATGTTATCTCTTAAAGACTAGAAGTATCTTAAAATGGAATAATGGGCACATGCATATGTTGTCATAAGTTGTGGAGATCGAAAAGGATCAACTGCATACTTCTTTATCTTTTAATTCTTATAAACGTATATACAAATCATACGTTATTGCTTGTTGGAAAATTTAACCTGTAAAGCGACAGAAATATAGTGTTTCTGTGTGTATATCCGCTTATATACGTGGTGGTGATGCAAAGAGAAGGACTTAAACCAAATAATATACTTTACTATTGAATAACAGTCTAAAAATAAGAGATGATTTTGATGACTGTAAAGTCTAGGCAGTGATCGTAAATCAAATAAGGATAATGATCAACTCGATTTTATAAGAATTTTTCGATGGACATCAAAATAAAATATTTGATTAGTTTCCCACTTGTGTCTTTAAAACTCTCCGAATCGTAGTTATGTAAGAGTTTTCAACTCGTGTCTACAACTAGCTATAGTAACTTTCCCTTTCTACTATCAATGAAAAAAAGCCAACCACTGAAGACACTGTTTATCACTATTTTCATAACTCGCAATTGCCAAAAACTATATATTTATATTTAATATGCTATTTTCACGAAAGAAAAAACTTTGTTTTTCCGGGAATCGTGAAATCGTATGTATGATTAAAGTCAAACAATTTGGTACATGTGTCTACGATATCGATCGTTTATTATTGATTTGCAGAATGCATCTTGATAGAAAATTTTATATCAATCGTCCACTAGTTGGAAATATATATTGGTTCATCTTTTCTTTCAAGTTTTAATTATAAGCTCATTTTACTCTCTCATTCATTGATGAAAATCAAACACCAATCTATAAAACTCAAACCACCTATGGCTAACATACCTTTCACACCTGCTCATTTGATCGGTAGTCTCTATCCCATACAAAGGAGGGTGCATTAATTTTTTAAAGTTTCTAAAAATTTGTTTACTAATCATATAATCACCACATAAATTTTTTACGTGTTTCAGTTTTCCTCGCACGAAATTACAGATTATTTTTTGATTAGTCGCATATTTTTCCACCATTCTAATCCAAAAAATTAACTCTAAATTTAGATAATCAAATAAGTTATCTTAAATATTTCAATATATATCACAAACTGAATGTTACACAAACATTTTCATCTTTCTAAATATTCACACTCTAAAGGTCTAAAATCACATTAAAATCTAGATTGCATCGTCAATAAGTAATAACAGATATGTAATTGGTTATAACGTCAAAACCACAAAGCTAGTTACTTCAATACTAAGATTCGGAATAGTAATATGTAGGAAAAATGCAGAACAACTACGGTGCAATTCTTATATTAATAAAATATATAGATACATAAATATATGTAGAGATTTTTGTTATTATTAACGACACCGTAGTGCGGTGCAGTTTGTTACCATTCGAACCTCAAAATAATACGAGTATTGCAAAAGTTTTATGATGATAATATATTATCACTGATTACGACGATCACGTGATCTCCATCTTCGTAATCTCTCTCAACAGGAATATAATGTTTATCTGTATCGTTATGTAGCTTAGACTAATAGAACTCCTCCCATTGTCATGTCCCTTTCGAACCAATTGAAAAAAATATATTAATTTTAACCCAATATATTTTTTTTTGTATTACAACCCAATATACATGTAATAGTGCCATATATATAAATTTACCGAGTTAAATGTTATATAAACGTCTTTAGCTTCCTTTTTTTTTTTTTGTTTTTTTTTTTGCGAAAAAGCTCCCTTTTCTAAGGAAATTAATATAAGTTATTGAATATTAGATTTTTCAGTTGTCATATAAAATATTAGATAACACATTTCTATCTTGTAGTTCTACAAAAAAAACCGACAAATGACAAAATCGCAACAAGTTAGCTTGAGCTATATATACGCAAAAGGAATACACGTTTCTATGTTTGATTAATTTAGCAAGAAATTAGCCATCTAAAATAAAATCTAGAAGAAATTCCTTATGCCTTTCTTTCTAACTTATTATCTAGACATAGTGGAGAAACTAATTAAAGAAACTAATTAAGCCTTTGAAAGTCAGATGAAAATATCCAAGCAGCACTTGACAAACGAGATGTAATGATAAGTTGATATTGATAATATAAACATATGTATGAGTGACATCATCCGAAGAAAAGAATAAGAAAACAGTAATGATGTTAATACATTAACTGAAAGATACTTAAACCCAAATACATCGATATTTATGAACAATGCTCCATGGAGGATTACACCAAAAAAAAAAAATGCTCCATGGAGGACCCGCAAGAGAAGAGAAGAGAGACGTACAAAAGGGATTATAACCGTAGGATCTCGTACAAATCTACAAGATCGTACCGCCATGAGGAGAGGGAAGACCATGTGAGGAATCCAAAGTGGGGCTAGAGGATTGAAACGGCGCCGTACAGAGGGACTGAAACGGAGAGGACTTCCTCCGTAATAGAAACACTCGGTCTCTCTGAGTGTGTGTGGTCCAGAGCTGACACAATTAGTCACTTGTCAGTTCACCGTCGTCAGTTGTCAGAATTGTCTTAATTTAAGCAAAAGCTCCGTTTATCGCTAAACCACCCCTTCTTAAATTTTTGTTTTTCTTCTCATTAATGGCGAAAATTTTACACCAATTAGGTCAAGGTCAATATTTACATATTACTGCTTCAATTTTTCGTCTCTAAGAAGATGACTAAGTGACAAATGTCACAATCTTTGAAATGGAAGAATAAAATTTTCATTAAAAAAATCGTCAACAAATAATATTTATATTTTTATCTAAAGTAAATAAATGATATTTTTATATTTTTACTGTTCTAGGAGTTTCAGATAAGAATTCATCAATTTATTTTAGTTGTCCTTTTAAATTTAAATACACAGATTAAGAAAACATTTAATTTTACAAATTTTTAAAATAAAATATGGTTACTAATATATCTAACCATATTCAACTAATAGAAAAATAAATTAAAGAATATTGTCAATATATTTTTCATTAAAATTCTAAAACAAAATTCAAAAACGATATAAATGTTTTTTATCGGTTGTGCTAATTAGTAATAGCACTAATGCATCCATTTTGCATTAAATTTTTTATCATTAAAAACTTATTTTAATTTGTATATTACTTCATATGATTTTCAACAATTATTTATTGGAGAATAGATCAATATTGTCACTAGTCTAAATGTTGAATCTAATATGACAATTTTGATTTTACTGTAATTTCTGTTTACAGCTCATTAACATATACTACCTGAATTGGATCCAGGTTATAATACGGTAGCAACAGTAGTACAAAACTTAAATTACATACTGTAGTATATATTTTAAAAAACTTTCAAAATGTCATTTTATTTACTTTTAGTCTAAAAAACAACCAATACGTATATACGAACAATAAATGAGTGAGAAACGTATGTAGTTTAGTGGTCTTGATGTAGTTACTCTATTTCAATACAAGTGCATTTTAAGTTTTTTTGCACATGGATTAAGAAAATATAAACTTCTATATTAATTATTTTAGTTATATAAAAATAGCATTAAATTAAACTAATTTAACCAATAAAAAATACAGTATTTTGTAATTGGTCATAAAATTCAAATGATATTAAATTTTATCTAAAATAATGTGAACATCAATTACTTCGAAACAATTTTTTTTTCTAACTCCACGTAAAATGATACGGAGGAAGTATTTAAAAAGTTAGACTAATTTTTTTTTAGGATAGAGTTGTGTTATGCACCTAGTTATGCATCAATGAATGCTAGTTCGAATCTCGTTTGGTTGATTTATAAATTACATATTGATTCCGGTGAAAACAAATCATAGACCTAGACTTTTCAGAATTTCTTTCAAAGTAAGAAAAAATAAATAATGGGTTTTGTAAAATAATCTATTACAAATAAATAACACGACAAACCAAAATTTAAAATGTACAGTATCCAAATCCGAAAACACTGCTCGTGAAGATATGAATGTTTGAATTATGAGTCGGTCCATAGATTTAGTCACTATAGTCTAAGGAGCCAGCCTATCTTATCGCATGACTCATATAAGAAAATAGATATACAAAGCATTTGGAATGAAAATCTAGAAGACAAAACATCTAGAAGAAATTTTTTTAAAGGATAAATGTAAAATAAAATTGCTTGAAAGAGAGGGCACATGTCCCCCTTTAAGCCTTCTGTTCTTGAAAGGGAAGCCAAAATAGCCTTACTACTGATTTTTTTTCACCCACTTCTCTTATTTGGGATCTCCCTTCATATAAGTAATTTTTGTATATTTTATGTCAATTCCTGTATTTCGTTCTCATTTTATTTGTTCGTTTATATATTTTTTTTGTTTAAAGAGAGAAGAAAAGTAAGAATTTCTAGATTCCAACTACGAATTTAACCCTTTCTCTATCGAAAGTCCATTTTGACGTTTGTTCTGTGACCATCCTCTCCATACGTTACCATTTTCATGTCCATGCAAAATAGTATGAAGACCATTTATCCCAGTTCCACTTTTCATTGATTACATTTACCTTCGACGTATATATACACATATGTAAAAAATTAAATCATTTTATGTTTTTAAATGAAAAAGTAAAAACATATATTCACTTATATCATCAGGCCAATTCTACGAACAAAACTTCTTTTTTGTAACAAGGGTTGATTCTACAAACAAAACTTTCATGTATATGAAATTATGAAATTACCTTGTTTATAAATACGAAATCACACTGTTCGCATAATTCACAATTAGAAGCTTATTGATAGTTTATTTTGACTTGACATGTATATGTAATTGGACTGACGTATATTACACAGATTATATTATTTAATGAAAGAACACCGCCATCATAAATTAGTTTAGTTGATTTTTATGTAACTATCTTTTGGTGCATATAATGTTAAGCATCCAGATTAGAATTAGAATTACTAATATATATAGTATAAAGATATTTAGTGAATGCTGTTTGAAAAGAAAAGAAACAAAAAAGAAAAAAATTTATATATATATATATATTTTTGTTCATCTATATATATAATCACTGAATCATACTGATATGTTGTAACAGTCACTAAGACAAAAAAAAAAAAAAAATTGGCAGTCACCAGGACTTGAAACACAGAGTTAATAAAAACTAAGTTTTGTTGGTAGTAAAACAAGTATTTACGTACACGGAATCCATCTTAAGTTTTTTAAAAGAACACACTAACTACTAAATAGCATTTTTAGTTGTTAAAAAAACGTTTTTTTCATAAAGAGGTTTGTTAATTAGATAATAAAGAATCTGATTGTAATATTCTTTAGTTTGGAATTTCCTTCTTATTGGTGTTGTTGTTGCTGATGTGACATTATTAATTGATTTTGACGATTGTCTACATCATAATGAATATGAAAAAACGGGGAAACAATGTATATGGTTTAATTTGTAGTAGTATAAGCCACACTTTCAACATTAATTCCTGATCAAGAGATTGGTGGATGTTATCTTCTTTCAAATAAATAACCCCTACCAAAAAGTATATACTATAAGGTATGACCCCAGTAATGATGAATTATACGTATAGGCCATCGTCGAATGATCGAATCCAATATATTTGTTGAGTTTAACAGCTATTAGGATCTGCAACTGGATTCAATCCTATAACACTCAGCCGTTCTAATACTAGCTATACCACAATTGCGTTGACAAGTTTAAGTTGTTTAACTATATTTGAACATTTGAATTTACAACCGTTTTAATACAATACCTATTTCGGTTGCATCACCCAAATTTGATTACTTATATGGTTATATATAAATCTATGCATCAAATACTATTTCATTCAACATAATTTTTTTTTTTCATTCTAATATTCAATGGCGAATACCTATATATTAAAATACAGTGTATATATATGTGCATATATAATAGATTTACTACAAAATGAATTATTTTTGAAACAATTATTGGAACGTTTCGAATGAAATTGAGAGTGGAAAATATTTTTACAAAAATCCAGAGGCTGTAGGTTGAGGCCCCCCTCTAATTGTGAACGCTCACAAAGCCACAAGAGCCTTACACTGATTTATCTCTTTGCTTCAAATCTTATCGACAGAAAACATTTAGAACCCACAAATGATTGTATAAATTTCATCCAAACCAATATGTATATACCAGAGACAGTTTGTGATCACAACAATAAAAAAGTATCTAGATATGACAGAGAGCTTTACATTTCTTTTCACTTGAAACTTGAAAGGCTAACGTAGACCACACAATCTAAGATGTGCATACAAATTCACATGACATATACCATACTTGAACAACCTGGTTTCATGCTTCTAATTACTATTTACCCTACATAAGCTATCATAATAATTTATGTACAATGGCAACCCCCAACTGCATCTGTATAAAAATAACATCTTTCAAGCGTCAATGTTACTACAAAATCTGTAGATACATTTTTAAAAGAAAATTTCATTTAAGTATATTGGTTGGAAGGTTATTTAGCAGAGAGAAGCCATTAATTGTGAATACATATGTTTCTAAATTTACAAACTGTTACGAAATACTCCATCTGTTTAACAATTTACACACATATCAATAAATATATTTTATCTTTTGATTTTTAATTTTGTTTTTAAGTTTTGTTTGCTTTCCGATAAAATTATATATATCACTCATATTTTAAAATTTTGATTTATGTTCAAGTTTTAAAACAAGATTCTTTATTTAAAATCAATAACATCAGTCTTTCTAATACCAAAACAAAAACTAAAAATATCAATCTTTGGTATAAGTAAGTGAGTATTTAAATCCGGGATCTAAATTGCTGTTTAAACCTAATTTGTTCATCGGCTGGAGACAACACATGAAACTACGGTTAAATTAATTGTAACCATGATTTTCAGGCTTTGGTTAAAGATAGTCAAACTAAGCATTAATGTTTTAATAGGTCTTTAACTATCAAAAATTAAAGGTATAAAAACCCCTCGTTTGAGTTTGATAAAATATGAGTATATTGCGATTCACTGAATCCCTACAATTATTATTCGTTTTGATTTTCCGTTCAGTTTTGGTTTGAGTTTTAGCTTAGTTCATATGGTACATTTTGGTTTTATTTTGATATTTTTTTACAAAAAACAAACACAAAATATGTGTCATTATTTAAATATATTAAAACTATTACATGGTGGTTCAATAGTTGTTAAGATTTGCCATGTGATCTAAACTATAACTCGAGTTATATACAATTAAATGATTGATTTATCCAGAAATAATGCAATAGACACAAAACAGAAATTTATAGGTTTTGAGTGTTTAGCCTAGGTTTTTTGTCTGAAATGTTTACGGTTAACCCAAAAAAAAAAAACTATTTCTCAAATACTACTACATACGTTCAAGTATTATGTCTAAAATGACATTTTATGAACCGTAACGAACAGGTTGAATTTTTTTTTTTAATATCGGTAAATATACTCGAACGATTTTTATGTGTCACATGGTCGCTTCAACAAGATTCGATATTTTACGTGTAATAACTTGCACGATTAACCCAATGAAATGTGTTATTTTACGTAACGATGAACTGCCTATAAACAAAAGATAAAAGTAAGTAATACATGATGATTTGGGTTCTCTATTATAATATTATCTTGGTTATATACCAAATGAATTTAATCCTATATAAGTTTCTAAGCTATCAGAGTATATATATGATATGAATAGATTGGATCAATACATTTTACAAGTAAATATCATGGAGTTTAGTACATGATTTGACCACGTATTAGTACACGTTTTGACATTATAACAACTCACATGTTGAAATTCTAAGTTCGGATTATAACACGATTTTAAACTACTATAAAATCCTTCTTGGCTCTAATAATTGCTAAACTATTAAACTCTATACCGTAGGAGCTAGGACCATAAATTAAAGATGATGTAGTTGATACGTATATTCTATATATTGCTAATACAGTAATACGTTTGGAATACATCATCATTAATTTATGGTCCTCCTGTAATTTTTTTGACCAAGTCCTTCTGTAATTACATTTGGTAATTAATTAATTTCTTTCTTTTTTTTTCTTTTCTCTTGCTTCTGAATTCACAAGTCATTCATGTATCTGCATTGTCAATTTAGTAATACTAATCTATATATATAAATGTATCCTATATCAAAAGAGCTACAATCACAAAATTCCTAAAGTATTTTAAAAATATATTTTTAGAAAAGGTAGGTTTAGATTCTTTTCTATGAAAAAAAAAAGAAAATGAAAAACAAAAAGTCTGGCAACTCCTTTATTAATAGAGAAGATGTAGAGGAGAGAAGAAGCATCAAAGTTTCATTTTCTCTACTTAAAACCTCAAAAACAACTCCAGAGGGCTCTTCACGAGAGAACTCTTTCTCTTTCCCATAATATCTTTCACTGTCATCATCACCGTCATGTGTAACACACCAACAACACCACCTACAACCGCCGGCACTTACACGGCCGTGTCCGAGAACCAGCAATCTCAAACCGGAATCTTATCATCGACCAAAACCTTGGAACATCCCGCAAAGCTAAACTTCCGACATTGCGAGAACATAAGAACTCCTGTCGTGTCCGAAGCCGTAACGGAAGCGAAGTCTCTCTTAACGCTGGCTTTCCCGATCGCTGTGACGGCTCTCGTCCTCTACCTACGCTCCGCCGTCTCCATGTTTTTCCTTGGCCGTCTCGGTGACCTCGAATTAGCCGCCGGTTCACTCGCCATTGCGTTTGCCAACATAACCGGTTACTCTGTTTTATCCGGTTTAGCACTCGGTATGGAACCGCTCTGTTCTCAAGCCTTTGGCGCCCACCGCTACAAACTCCTCTCACTCACCCTCCATCGAACCGTGGTTTTTCTCTTGGTTTGCTGCGTACCGATCTCGGTTCTCTGGCTCAACGTCGGTAAAATCTCGGTTTACCTACACCAAGACCCCGACATCGCAGAGCTAGCTCAGACGTATCTCATCTTCTCCCTCCCTGATCTCATCACCAACACTCTCCTCCACCCTATAAGAATCTACCTTCGCGCTCAAGGCATCATCCACCCCGTCACTATAGCCTCTCTCTCCGGCGCCGTCTTTCACTTACCGGCTAATATTTTCCTCGTCTCTTACCTCCGGCTAGGTTTAAAAGGCGTCGCGGTCGCCTCCTCCCTCACCAACCTCTTCGTGGTCGTTTTCTTGATATGCTACGTATGGGCGAGTGGTCTCCACGTGCCAACTTGGACCGACCCGACCCGGGACTGTTTCCGAGGGTGGGCTCCTCTGCTCCGTCTCGCGGGACCTAGCTGCGTCTCCGTGTGTTTGGAGTGGTGGTGGTACGAGATCATGATCGTTCTCTGCGGGCTGCTCGTGAACCCGAGATCGACGGTGGCGGCCATGGGCGTTTTGATACAGACGACGTCGTTTCTCTACGTGTTTCCGTCGTCTCTGAGCTTCGCCGTCTCCACTCGCGTCGGGAACGAGCTCGGTGCGAACCGTCCCGAGACGGCGAAGCTTTCGGCGACGGTTTCAGTCGTCTTCGCGGCGGTGACGGGGATCACCGCGGCGGCGTTTGCTTACTCGGTCAGAAATGTTTGGGGGATGGTGTTCACCGAAGACGACGAGATTCTCCGGCTAACGGCGGCGGCGCTTCCGATACTGGGTTTGTGCGAGATCGGAAACTGTCCACAGACGGTTGGTTGCGGCGTCGTGAGGGGGACGGCACGGCCGTCTACAGCGGCGAACGTGAATCTTGGCGCGTTCTATCTTGTGGGCATGCCGGTGGCTGTGGGTCTTGGGTTTTGGGCCGGGATTGGGTTTAATGGGCTTTGGTTAGGACTCCTTGCTGCGCAGATTAGCTGCGCCGGTCTGATGATGTATGTTGTGGGGACCACTGACTGGGACGCGGAGGCTAAGAAGGCGCAGTCGCTAACATGCGCCGACTCTGCTGGGAGTGATCTCATTAAGACGGTGTCTAATACTCTGGACGACGACGGTGAGAGCGATGAGAGACAACCGTTGATTCGTATCACGGTGCTCCATTAATAAAAATATTTATGATATAATTAATTTAATTATAGCTATAATTATTTTCTACTCTCTTTTAATAGAAAGAGAGAGTTTTGTCTTTCTTGAAAATATTAACATTTCTTCCTTTTTTGTACTTTAACTTCTTCTTTTTTTGCTTCTCTCCTTATTTTTATGCCCTTATGATTGGCCGTCTCCAGTGAATTTTGATTTCTGCTTTTAGTATTTACATATGCCAGTGTTTTAATTTGTGTTTTATCTAAATGGATGGAAAATTAATCACATGAAATTTTTTAAAAACGTTAATTTGTGGCAAAAGATGTTGGGGCCTCTGATACAAAAAAAAATATTGATGTTGGGACCATATAGCTGGAGCGACAGAGAAATCAGTAAATATTTTTATTTTGAAATATTTGTCAATTAAGATAGTATAGAGGGACAAAAATGAAAATAGTTGAAAATAAAATAGTGTTTTAATAAATAGGGAAAAATACTTGTTATGGGTGATAAAAAGGAAAAAGAGTAATATGGTAATTTGGAGAAGTGGCAACCCTATGGGAAACAAAGACTTGTGTCTCGAAGATTCAGACAGGTCTGAATGAACGTTTTGGATTCCCTATATACTAGAGTGCTGTTTTTGTTCAGAGATGAGAGAGATCAAGTCCCAAGGACCGTTGCATCATCTCATCATATATTTTTCGTCCTATAGTTAATTATTATTCATTCATAATTTTAAAATATGTATCCATATAATTCTGCATTTCGATGCTTATGGTTCCTTGCTTTTTTAATATTTGAATTGTATTATAATTGTTATATTTAAACTTCTGTGTTTCACGTAAGCAAGACTTTTTCCCTATAACGCTACAAAATATTCGATGTTCAAAAAAAACGCTACAAAGTATTTGTACTTAACTATTATTCAATGTATCGTGGACTAAATTTTGAGAAACCACGGTGAATGAAATTGTACACTGTAAAAAAAAACTTGTCATTAATAAAAAAAATTAATTTGTTTAAAAAAAAAACAAAAAATGAATTTGTTACTCGCTTTATTAACCAAGAATCAATTTTTCAACTAAGAGTCACCTATTTTTTTTTCTTTAATCACTGAATTGTCACAGAGATAAAAAACCATTTCCGAAGAGGTAAAGTGAGACTATTATGAGAATAATATTTATTTGAAGAAAATAAAATGAAAAAATGTAATTATTAGTATGAAACTGATGTGATATTATATGTCATATTTAAATATTCCATGTCTCTTTTTTATTTTAAAAACAATCATATCTTGATTAATAAGTGGTGTTAGGAAAGATTTAATATACTTTAAATTAAATAGTTTGGTGTTATAATTGATTATTTGGGGGTGTGCTAAAATTAATTAATTACACCACATTTATAAGTCAGATAAAAATAGAATGCACAGCTGCGATCCATAATGCCTAGTGTACATCATTGTATTTATAAATGCATCTCTTTCTGAAATATCGTAGTTTACATTGGTAATGCATAAATGAAATATAATATTTCATAAAATTATACTAATAAATAATTCGATATTCACTGATATTAGATCAAAACTGATGGTACTTCCTCCTTGCAGAGTAGCTTCGTACTACTACAGTTTTATGTGACAAATTGGGTACCAATTACTGAAGGACTGAATTTATCATCTGAAACAATATTTAAAAAATATTTAAAAATAGTGAAAGTATCTTTTAAGTTGTTTTCCTTTAATTTCAGGAAGCTACAGATAAATCTACATGAGTTGAAATTAATAGTAGAAATCAAAATTTAAACGAATCAATTGAAAATCAATCTTTATTCTTGAAATCAATAAAATTTACAATGAAAAGATTTTACCGTAATGTATCACATTTTGCAAAATGAGGTACTTCCCTCTGTATTTGAAAAATAATATTTTAGAATTTACACATATTGATAAAACTCCAATACACACTTTTATCTATTTTTTTTAGTTTTTTTTTTTAACAAAGTTTGGTTTGTTTTGTTTTGCTATAAAATTTTACCACTCATATTTTTAGACTTTGATTTATGTTTTAGTTCTAAAACAATATACATTAATTAAAATTTTAAACATCAATCTTTCAAATACAAAATAAAAGCTAAAATATTAATTTTTATATTATTCTTAAAATCAACACATTTGACTATCAATCCGATAGGAAAAGAACAACTTTGTGTCATAAGCATCTTGGAAACTTCGGATAAGAATTAAGTGCTATCATTAACAATCGTTGAATTTTTATTCAAACCTTAATATAGCTAGCTAGGTGTTTTAAATAGAAAGTATAGACCTATTTCCCTAGGTCTTCCTGAATCTATTTTGAATCACCTGGAATGAATAAGATACTATTTTGGTGAAAAAAGAATCTGATACATGAGAAAGGGTAGTAAATGGTGAAAAATATAGATCAAGTAAGAAGGAAAAGGTTGGAGCAAAAACAAGAAGAAATTAATTACACTGCCCTTAAATAGCTAACATATGTGTGGGGGAGTGGAGAGAGGACAAAAGTGGTTGAAAGAGGAGAGAGAGAAAGTGAAGAAGAAGCAGAATAGTGGCAGATGTCCCCACGAATTAAGACAGATCACAAGTTATATAATTGGAGTGTACTGCTCGCATTCCACACGAGGGGGCCTCCCTTTATTTACTTACATCTATCGCTCTTCTTGTATCTTCCTCACACTGTTTTTTATTTTTTATTTTTGCTTAAAACCTCACACTATTATTTAAAGACTCATTTCTGGATTTTCTTAAACCTTGATGTTTCAATGGACTATCCGAACGTTTTTATAGGTTTTCTTGTCATGCGTGATCAACCTAAACTTGATTTTGATGAGGAAAATTCTACGGATGTCCTCGATTGAGAATGTACCTTGACACTTTTTACGGAGATTAAAAAAATTATATAATAGATTAATATGTTCTTATTTAATGCATAATCATTAAAATAAAAATGATTTAAATAAATATAAATTAACTATTCAAAAAGATTGCATTATAATTGTAGAATAATCTTTTTAAGACAAAATAAAAAATTGACACTTATTATAATATTTTTCAACACGATAACTAGTCAACTACTTTGAACCCAAGGAAGTACTACGTTCAAACTTTTAAAGGTCAATAAATTCGGACAATAACAACTTATGACTGGTATAGGCATGTGTGCTAAATATCAACCATCTATAATAGTATTACGTGATATATTGTGAGATAAAAATGCAAAATATTTGTTTCTTTGTTTCTTAAGTCAAATCACAAGCTTTCACATTATTGTAAACCTTTAGTTATTATGTTAATTATGAAAAAATATTATGTAGGGTCTCTATTTAGAGTTGAGCGATTCTATATCAGTTTTAGCAATACAAGAAAACGTTTCTACATGATGCTTAACTATAACTTGATAGCGTGAAAAAGAAAAGCTATAGAAACGACATCATTAGTTTAAATATCGAAGGACTAAAGATTAGTAGTATATCTTTTCGAGAAAATGGTAGAAAATCAGTACTTTCGCGGGTTAAAAATAAAAATTCTTGTCTTTTTTTTTGCATCTGAAGATTTTCATTGATATCATTGAAGGATACATGGTGAAACACTAAGACCGGCAGAACACATAATGATCTCCGGAAACCAAACCCCAACAGTGGGAGACTTAAGCTCAAAGGATAGGAAACGAGCAACTAAACAGAACAAATAACCATGACATGGCACCTTGCAGCTAACTAAGTAAATAAAAATTCTTGTCAATGTTCTCTAATTTAAAATAATCGAATATATCCGGGCGAAACCTTAGTTTAGCATACCACGGCACTGGTTTTGTGTTTGCTTGTTTTTAAGCATGTTTTAATATTTGACATTTTGAATGCTTATAGTGCTGTGGTAGTAGTCCACATTCTAAAAGAATCATGCAAAAAACTCAGTGCACTAATTAATGATAATATAAACTAATACTATCAAAACTATCGAATAATTGATTGGGGACAAGTCCATCTTAGAAGCCTGGTGGATGCTGTTTTGGACCTATACTGTGTGTATAGAAATATTGCAACTAGGATATGTATATTAATGCATCTAAGTCAAAGTTATTTTATAGCTTATCCTTCTTAGTGGATCAGCTCAACCTCTCAATAGATTTGTATATAAATATCTAGTTCGAACTAGATATGTAGTAAATATATATATATCTGAGATAAATATGCATTACCATAAGCACAAGCTATCTTTTCACATCACATGGGTTCCATTTATGGTAACAATCCATCCCAATTTATATCCAATAGTGGACAAATATGTGATAACAAGACCCCAAACATAAAACATAATACCAAATAATAGTTTATAAAAATATAAAGAACATTAACCAAACCACCATGCCATGAGAGACCAAAACACATGCACATACATGGGAGCCTACACAAGATGTTTTGGTCAATGCACTAATTTATTTGTCTACCTTATTACCAACACTTTCACAATCTCATACCCATCATTGTCTTATAACTCCCAAATAAATGATCAAGAGGTGACATAAACCCATTTTAAGATAAACTACTCCACAAATTTTTTAAGAGACCTAGTTACTAGCTAGTGTGATCGTACTTTATGCATACATGATCCTACACAAAATCTTGAGACTAGTGCAATCAAGTCAAGCATTTTCATACATTTTGGTTTTATAAAAGGGGAAATGTTAAAATATATGCAACACAAGTGTGATAATGTACTAATCTATGTAACACTAGCAAATGTGATAGAGATTGACTTGTATTAAATTTCATGCATATGTAACTACGTGGTCCATTATATGAAATTAAAAGTCTATTATCTACGAAATGATATATAAAACTTAAAAAATCAATTTTAACCCAAACTAGTTAAACTCTTTATCATATCATACATTCAAATTCAGTACTACATATTAATTAGCGCAAGAATCCATTTAGAACTTGCATCTACCACACAAAAATATAAATTTTGATAACTTACAGACAAGATATATTTATATAGATAATACTTATATATAGCTAGTTCATGTATATATGATAAAAATATCAATCCATTTCAAGTGGATGTCATTACTAAGATTTATGAACACATGACTTGCCTGTGGGACACTCTTTTCTCCACATGTTACCCTTTTCTTGCTCTTTTTAGGGCTCTTTTTCTCAGACTTCTTGTTCTTTCTTTTCTCAATTCACATGTCTTGATTTTGAAATATGTAGACCCACTAATTTGACTCTCACTATATTACCAAGCGCGATTTGACCTTAAAGTGAGAAAAACAGATGACCGATTATGATACATATATAGGAACGGGTATATGCTAACGTTGTTCGTTTTGATATATTAATTTGTACTATTTTGTTAAGAGTTATATTGCATCTCGAGCTTTAATTTTGTTTCTCTCTTTCACATACTTACGTATATGGTTCTGTTCGAAGGGACTTCATACACCAACTCGTTAGTTTTCCACATCTTCCAGGCCGAGATAAAACCAAAACTTTCAATATTTCGAAGAGAAACCAATTGCTCTTAAGGAAAATTTTTATTATCAGAAACGTTTCATTTCTTGTTTTCGTTACACTTGAACCAGAAACCAAACCAATTCGTAATGATTTGTTGCTAATGATAGCTAGCAAAACGAACAATAAGACGTAGAACCCCTAGCTAGTAACAACATCGAAACGAAAAAACACCATTGAAACGTGCATGATCGAAAACTAGTCGGAGCATTAACTGATGTCTATAGAGGTATAAATTAGTCCGTCTAGCGTCCATTTGGACTGTCACACGGGCCATTATTTTTTGGAGCTATAATTAATCAGTATGTAATAGATAATGGTTCAAAATATTATTCAAGCTTAAAAGAGATTATGTCCAAATGGACATGTCCATAAATGCCCAATAATATTTAAAGTTAAATGACATATTTTTGTTTGTCGTTAAAATTCTAAAACTATGTTTTTCCTCGTTAAATGGATAAAACAAAAAATTTCTCATGAAAAATGTATCTCAAAACAATAAATTTATATTTTTCAGTTAAAACTGTATAATTAAAAATTTATGCACAAATTTATATTTTTTGTTAAAATTGTAAAATTTCGTCTGTCATAACTATAAATTTTGTTTTCCTATGAAAACCGTTAAGCTATCACTCTATGGAATGTCTAGAGATTAAGACTTTAGTCTAAACCGCGTTCCATGCAGTATAACCTCTATAAATTAATAATGTTGGGACTTTGAAATTTTATTAATTTATAGAGATAATTAATTTAAAAATTTTCCTTATTTAGATTTCTTATTTTAAGATATATTTATTCTAAGACAAGAAAATATTTGATTTTTGTGTGTAAACATCAATTGTTATTTTTAAAATTTTGACATTTATATTAATTTTATTACATTATTCGGTGATAAAATATATATTGCATAGAACTTAAATGTGGTTTTGGATATAGTATTACTAAATCTCATCAGAAATATAATTAAGTGTTAAAAAAATATAATGATAATTCCAATGTGCATATAAAACAAACGATATAATAATAGGTTCTTACTTATATTAAATACCTATCCATAATTATTAATTTATAATTTTAATGAGACAATATTTTTACATAGAATTTTCTAAAAAATATTAACTTAATATTTTAATGATTTGTGTTAAATTTTGAACCAGCCCAAATTAGGACCGACGGAATTTATTAATTTAGAGAAATTATTAATTTATCGAGTATTAATTTATGAAAGTTTTACGGTAAGTGTCTTGTCATCTTTGGTTCTGAAATGAGTTAACTGTACTGAGACATTAATATATGTAAAACAATGGGCCCTGAGTTTATTGGACAAGGAATCATCCCATCTCAAGGACTCATCTAGCCCATTTAACTTCACTCCTCGTGTATGAACTAACCACTTCCAAGATGGGGTGGGTGGGGTGGGGGTGGGAAATCATGTTTAGATGATTCACACGAACACAGTGAAACCAAGATGGGCATCAGAGCATCGTCTCTGGGTCCAGCCCACTCCAATTCTCTTACATTTTGTTATCTTTTGTGACCCAAGAATCAGCAAAAAGGATGATCTGTGAGCATATACAAAAGTTCACGTGCAAAATTACCAAATAATTGATTATATACATCTTTGAAGGAAAGATACGTTATATATACAAGAAAAAATGACGAACAAGTGTACGACGAGTTAGAAAGCAGGACCGCAAGGAAGAGAGATTGTCAAATTCAAACATGTCGAAGACTTTTTAGTCCCGTAAATAGATAAGAGATACGTGACCTCAGCTCTAGATTCTCTTCTTCGTCTGCTTTCTTATCTTCTCTGAGTAAACATTTGAATTGTTGTTGAAATATTGCTAGCTAACTACTTTGACATGGGTGCAAATTTTCATCTATACGATTCAAATCATAGACGTCATAGACAATTCCTTTTTATTTATTTGAAACTAACAATTCCATGATCCTAGATATTAAATTTAAATTTTAAATTTGTAGATTATGTTAAATATTCTGTTATAGAGAAATAAGTTCATTCATATTTCGGCAGCGAGCAACAATGAAATAAAGAACACATGAAATGAACACTCGTCTCCAATTTCATTGACATACTAGACGTTGCTTATAAAATCAGTAATTTGTTAATCTTAATGAAATTGTTCCATATAATTATGTTAATGTGTGAAAGTTAGCACAAGAACTTATAACTACTTCCTCCGTTTTTATAATATAACGTGTTAAATAATTTTTTAATTCAAAATTAAATGTGTTTTTAATTCAATGTAAATTATCAATTTTTATGTTAAATGATTATTTATATTTTTCAGTCTTGGTCAAATTGTATTTAGATAAATAACTAATGATGTTATTTTTTTATAAATGTAAAAAGTAAATATTTTAAAAATCATTATACACAATCTTAAAACAACATCTAATAAAAACGGTAAGAATCGTGTATATAAGATTAATCAACTCACTTATTGTTAATTAATTTTAATGTAAAATCTATGATAAATCTGAATTTAACAATATCAACCATCGAGTGGATGTTATTTTTATACTTGTCCACGTTGAAAGTGAAAGAAGTCGATGAATAAAAGTCTTATATTAATACTTATTATAAATCTATATATATATATATTAATACTTATAAATCTATATATATTTATGTGTGTGTATGTGTTTAGAAATCTGTTTATTTAAGTTGAAGGTCCATGCATTAATTTAACGAAGTATATCGGAATGAAAAAAAGTGGTAAGATAAATATTCCTTTTGTTTGTTAAGTAAATAAAAATATTATAATTTATAAGGGTTGGTGTCAAGTCTCAACTCTCAAAAAGTTTCGTTTTCAACTTACAAGTTTTGGGTAGAGAAAATGACCAATCCTGTGAACTGAATTGACATGCTAGGGGCTCCATTAAGTTGGAATCTCTGCCTGCACCATCTGTTTTATGACTTTATCTAAAACGGAGTTTCTTTCCTTCTTTTACTTCAATAATTCCTCTCCCTAGAAAAGGGGAACGTAATTTCAAATGAAATTATATGCAATGATTTGGACGGTTGGACTATATGTGCTCTAAACAAATAAATAGATAACCGTAGCATGTTCGTGACAAAAAAAAAAAAAGATAACCGTAGCATGTAGATGAAATATGAGTTTTGGACTATTCTAACTATGTTTTGTAGCAGACAACACTCTGGTTGAGATGTATAGCCATGTATTTTTAAATCGTTATGTATTTATCTTCAATAAGATTATTTTACTTGGGTTAGTATATCGCCAAACATTTTGTGCTATATTATTATGAATTTAGTTTATCATTATTCGCTTATAATTTTATAAGGCGGCCAAGAGCGTTACGTTATCCTTTACACTGTTTTTACAGCCACTTTTCCCTTTTTATCAGAACTTTATACAAAGTTAATAAGTTTGGGTTTCCAAGGCATATACATATAGCATAATATGTAGAAAATAATGGACAACACATAAGTTACGCAGCATCGAATACTTTACAGTATAAACTATAAACACACTAATGGACTGGACCCTATCGCTTGTCCCAATCGTACGCATACTTCGTCGTATCTTTAATTTTTATATATTTACAAAATTTTAATTGTTTTTTTTAAACTGTATTTACCAAGTGAAACCAAAAGTAGCACCATTGTGAAAAAGAATCTCACAAAATTGACCACAGAGTGAAGCGAGACAAAAGAAAAATGGGTCGAGCCACAAGATGGTTCAGGGGTTTATTCGGAATCAAACCTTCCTCATGTTCCGGCTCCGGCACCATTTCTAACCGCATTGACCGCTCTCCACTCGCTGGAGTGTCTCTATGCGACAGCTACGAGACCATACCTCCTAACATTTCCGAGAGAGAAGCTGCGTGGCTAAGGTCGTTCTACGCGGCAGGTGAGGAGGAGATAGAGCGTAGAGCGCATGCAGTTGCTGTTGCTGCGGCCACAGCTGCTGCCGCTGATGTAGCTGTTGCGGCGGCTAAAGCTGCGGCTGCGGTTGTTAGACTCACGGGTCAAGGGAAGAGTGGTCCGTTAGGTGTTGGAAACAGCCGTGAGAATCGTGCCGCTATGCAGATCCAACGTACCTTTAGAGGCTACTTGGTACTAACAATTTTTTAGTTTTATATTCCTAACCGTTTCTTAATAAGTATTATTATATTGTTATAGAATTGAGACGTTACATGATGTTTAATGTTTTTTTTTTTTTCGCTGAATTTTGGTGCGTGATGTTTAATGTTGAAGGCGAGAAAAGCGTTGAGAGCATTGAAAGGAGTGGTGAAGATACAAGCTCTAGTGAGAGGTTTTTTGGTACGGAAGCAAGCGGCGGCGACTCTCCGGAGTATGGAGGCTCTTGTCAGAGCTCAGGCCACTGTTAAGTTTCAGAGAGCTCTCCGCCGTATCGGAAACGCTGCTCCGGCAAGAAAGTCCACGGTATATACTTACTTTTCCAGTTTGACCGTGACGTGTTTTATTTTATGCATATCAAACTCCGCTATGAAGTCGGCTAAGTATCCGATTTGGAGATGAATAATTTAATACATTAAGATAAAGTATATTTAAAAAAAAAAACTGATAATCAGTTAAACTTTTTGTATGACCATGTAAATTTCTTAACTACATGCTTACATACCTTTTTAGCTGTCACAGAAATAATTCAGATAGCTTTTTACAAAAAAAAAAAATAATTCAGTAACCTTTCTGCAAGCTTTTTCAAACTTTTAAAGAAAACCTCTATGTAACAGACTGAAACTTTTTATTATATATTATCATAATATCATATGTATAATAAAATGAAAACTTTTTAACTAGTTAGTAAAAAATCTTTGGAACATTTTACAGGAAAGATTCTCTGGATCTTTGGAAAACCGAAACAACGGCGAAGAGACAGCTAAGATAGTAGAGGTAGACACAGGGATCCGACCCGGACATTATAGAATCCGAGTGCCCGTTTTATCGGGTTCGGATTTTTTAGACAACCCGTTTAGACGCACGTTCTCATCACCCCTCTCTGGTCGTGTCCCACCGCGTCTATCAATGCCAAAACCGGAATGGGAGGACTGTAGCAGCAAGTTCCCGACGGCGCAGAGCACCCCTCGTTACGCCGGAGGGTCTCCAGCAAGAAACGTATGCTGCTCCGGCGGAGGAGCAGAAGTGGAGGCTGAGGTGGATGCTCACCAGTTGTGTTTCTTGTCGGGAGAGTTTCACTCGAGCTACATGGCGGAGACGACGTCGTTCAGAGGGAAACTGAGGTCGCATAGCGCGCCGAGACAGAGGCCGGAGATTAACGCGGCGGGAAGCGGATGGAGGAGGAGTATTGGCGGTGGTGTTCGGGTGCAGAGACCGTCGTGTTCTGGTGTCCGAGAAGCCGTGGTCGGGAATATCGAAAGACGCAGGGCTCATTGGTGATTCTTGTTCCCATAATTACTGTCTTTTTAGTAGATAACATGAGTACTGAATATTGGTTTTCCAGCAGGTTATGAAACATTATTTGATACTAGTATTGTTTTTGTATTAATATTATTGACTGACCAAGTTAAGTCTTAGTCATTTCTTGTTTTGGGGTTGTAACTTTTTCTTGTGTGTGGGGGTTTGATTATTGACAATGCGAACGTATTACATTTATGAAAACAGATTTAGTTAATTTGGTTTAAATGGTTTGGTTTGATTTATATACTTGTACCGGATTTGAAGAAAGTTTTCCTCTGTTTAATGTAATTTGTTTTTCCATAGTTGTTTAATTTGGTAGACTAACAAACTAAAAACATAGTCTAAAATATATTAGACCACTTTCTCTAAAAGAAAAGGGTCTTGTTCGGTTTGTAAAGAAATAGTGGTATGGTTTCAAATATGATTGAAGTTCGGTTAAACTACTACCAACCCATTAGTATTATTGCCTACTACGTTGGTACAAGAGACAGAGAATAAAAGACCAATTAAACGCATACACGTGTAATAACGAATTTAACATCAACGCGTGTGAAAGAGAAAGGAAAGTCGCTTCCTTCCTTCCTTCCTTCGATCTTAATCTTCTGTGAACACAAACAAGAAAGAATATAACCAAACCAAACCAGCAAAGTCCTAAGATCTTCCCCCAGGTATTTGAATCTTTCTCCATCTTCGATCTGATTCTTCATCGTAGTCTAATCCATATATGGATAAATCGTTTTCTTAATTAGGGTTAATTTTTTAAAAATAGTATTAACTAATTTCTAGCGATCTTCAATCGATTCGGTAGAGGTGAAAGAGATCGAAGTGTGGTTTCTTCATAGCCGGTGAATTAAGTAAGATCCTCAAGTAATCATGATGAATCGGCTGTTCGGGAAACCAAAGCAGGAGACTAATGCTCTCCAGACATTAGACAAGCTTAACGAGGTTTCACTTCGTGTTTCTTTACTTCTCTGTGTCTTCTTCATCTATGTTCGGTTTGTATAACACCATCTGTCGGTTTAATTAAAGCTCACTTTAAATCCGTTTATTCGTTTGTATGTAGTAGAGACTTATAGCTGATACTCAAAACCATCTCTCTTGGAATACAATTGATCTAAGTTTTGTTTATGTTCCTTTGATTTCTTTACTTTCTCATGGTTGTTGCTTGCGTATTGTAACGTTGGTTCGTTTTCACGGCAGACACTTGAGATGCTAGAGAAGAAGGAGAAGGTACTCTTGAAGAAGGCTGGTCAAGAGGTTGAGAAGGCCAAAGAATACACCCGTGCTAAGAACAAACGCGGTACCAATCTAAATTGTTTTCTTTGTGACTGCTATCACCCTCATGTTTCTTATTGAGTATTATCTAAAGCCTGTTGTGCTTTGTCGATCTTGTGCAGCGGCTATACAATGTTTGAAAAGAAAGAGGTTATATGAGCAACAAGTGGAACAGCTTGGCAATTTCCAGCTCCGTATACACGACCAAGTGATCTTTTCTCTTCTTATTACTGTCCTTCTAAGTTTGTTATGGTAGTAGATGAACTTATCGTGATCGTATCTCTCTTTTTTTTTTATACAGATGATTATGTTAGAAGGCGCAAAAGCAACAACCGAAACCGTTGATGCGTTGAGGAGTGGAGCTTCTGCAATGAAAGCAATGCAGAAAGCCACGTAAGTGATTTTTTTTGGTTAACAAGAGCTTGTTCTTGTTGCTTTTAACGTTTGTAGTGGGTGAACCCAAAAACACACTGTTTCTTGTACAGAAATATCGATGATGTGGACAAGACCATGGATGAGATCAACGAGCAGACAGAGAACATGAAACAGATCCAAGAAGCATTGTCTACTCCTATTGGGGCAGCAGCTGACTTCGATGAGGTAACTTTCTTCTACCCCATTATATATTATAAAGCGAATGATCTTTGGTCTAATATATCTGCTTTGTCTATTTGATAGGATGAGCTAGAAGCAGAGCTTGAAGAACTAGAAGGTGCAGAGCTCGAAGAGCAGCTTCTTCAGCCGACAACAGCATTGCCTTCAGTTCCTGCAGGGCGTCAACAAGTACGTCCTACTCCGAAGCGTACCGCAGAGGAGGAAGAACTTGCTGCATTGCAGGCTGAGATGGCCCTCTAAGGTCACACAATTCACTTCTCTTATCTATAAGCAAAACAAATGAATCGAATGTTGGTGCTGACTCTTGCAAACGACTTGCAGGTTTATTCACGAACCGGAGCAGCCCTGTATGCATTGAACAGGCGATGTATATAAGGATCTCAATGTCAAAATTATAAATCGGAGCGGAACTTATAATAATAATCGCGCAATGTTATTTTTATCAACATTTGACTGTTTCTTCTTCACATATACTTTTTATCTTTTGTATTTGATTTTGGTAATCTGATGGGTTACTTACTACGTACGTACTTGCTAGTCCTATCTACAATTTCTGGCGTTATAAAGACTGTAGCCGTGCATGTATGGTCAGTCAACTATTCATTGCGTTGGCTTACTATCATGCATGTTCGTATCAAGTGAAAAGAAAAAACTTCAAGAGTTTACTCTTTTTTTGGTCATCATCCAGGAGAAGACTAACTAATTTGAAAAATGGGATTATTAGTGAAATAACCAAAAACAATGGGAAATTAGATTTTTGGTTAGTTAGTGAATTTATGTTTTTTTTTTTGTATATTAGACCAAATTTCCCTTAAAAACACTCAGATTTAAAGTAAAACCAGTGAATTTTTCAAAAAAAAAAATTATTAGTCTAATTAAATATTTTTATTGATAGAAGACGAGGGAAAAAGCCCGCCCAAAGTATTGGAGGCTTCTTCAACAATTTTCATTTCCAACTTTTTTTTCAGAGAGGGAGAGATAAGAGAAAGTTGCAAGCAGAGAGTCTGAGATATCCCTTCGTGGATTTCATCATCACGAACAACCGATCGTCATGGTAAAATCGTTCGATTCTACATCTGATTATCTTTCGCAAACTAAATATAACAATCTCTGTGATTCGTGAGAAGATGATGTGATTCTCTGCGAATCTGTGAACCATATTTACGCTACACTGAGTTTAGCTTGTGCTTCTTTCGGATTCACGAGAGTTTCCTTTTTGTTGTTCTCACTGTTTGATTCGATATAGATTTGTTTGAATTGTTTGCAATCCCAATGTTGATTTCTATTAACTCTCGGCGAATTCTGATTTTGAATCTCGTCCTAGTCTGGCTCGATATCATGATTCTGATGCCATATTTTTCTCTGAGGAATTTCCGCAAACACTTGGTCTGCTCCTGACGATCTCGGCTTTTTGCATTCATCGTAGATTCACTGTGTGTTTTAGATTTTCAAATTCTCGACCTCGATGAAACATTGTTGAGTCGTTTGATCAATTTCGTTTCAACTGAATCGGTGCTTTCTCTTTGTTGTTTGTTGATGATACTCATCAGTCGAAGAAACGGGGGCTTTCGTTGGAGGAGAAGCGGGAGAAGATGCTTCAGATCTTTTACGACTCTCAAGACTTTTTCCTTGTGAGCTTTTGTTAATTTTTCAAACGCCTTTGATTTTTCCATCTCTATAGAGTTGTAACGCAGCTTATGTGGCTCGTCTAAAAATGTTTTCAGCTAAAGGAACTTGAGAAGATGGGGCCTAAGAAGGGTGTGATTAGCCAGTCGGTGAAAGATGTTATCCAGAGTCTGGTTGATGATGATCTTGTTGCCAAGGACAAGATTGGCATCTCCGTGAGTAGCTTAGTGTTCATGTCTCGGACCCTTTTTTGGCTTTTATATGTTGTTTAACGGTGTTCATTAATATTCAAATGAAGGTGTACTTTTGGAGCCTTCCTAGCTGTGCCGGCAATCAGGTGACCCACTCTTCTCAATCCTATCGTCAAGATTCATGTTAATTCGAGTGTAACAGAATGTGTAGATTCTCATCTTTATGCTTCAAACTATTCTGAACCTACAGCTTAGGAGTGTTCGTCAGAAACTTGAATCTGATCTTCAGGGTAGTAATAAAAAGCTAGCTGAACTTGTTGATCAGTGTGAAGCTTTAAAGAAGGGAAGGGAAGAATCCGTAAGTAATTTCATGTGTTACAGAACTATACAAATGCTTGAATCATCTTTTCACCAGAATTGCATCTCTGTCTGCAGGAGGAACGAACAGAGGCTTTGGCGCAACTTAACGATATCGAAAAGAAACACAAAGAGCTCAAGGTCAGATTTGTATAAGCTATCTGTTTGTGTAGAGGTATTTACATTATTTAGCAGGCCGCTAACACACACTTTCTTCTTCTTGTTATGCAGAATGAGATGGTGCAGTTTGCTGATAACGATCCAGCTACCTTAGAGGCAATGAGTAAGTTCTTCATTAACGTCTAACTTTTGTTTTCTGTTATATAAGAACAAAACCTTGGTGCTGTTACTAGCTCTATAAATGTGTATCTCTTTTAATTTTGACAGGGGCTGCAATTGAAGTTGCTCACCAATCGGCTAACAGATGGACAGGTTACTCATTTTGAAAACTTGGAACTACGTTTTTAGTTTAAAATATTCACACTTTTGTCATGAAAGGCCTGTAATTCTCTCAAACTTTGCTTAGATAACATTTTCACATTGCGACAATGGTGTTCAAACAACTTCCCTCAGGCCAAAGAACAGCTAGAACATCTATACACGGAGGTTATCTTATTATAAATTCCAGATTTCAATTTTTTTCTAACATCAAAAAGAGCCTTAATCAGATGGGTTTGCATATTTCAGGCGGGGATCACCGAGGACTTTGACTACCTAGAGCTTTCTTCATTCCCATTGAGCTCATCCTCCCATGATCCCGAAACTCCAAAGCAGCTTCTAGTAGAAGATCAAGCTTAGTTCTAATACTCTCCGCCATAACAAGTTAACGACACTAAGTATCTCTTATAGTTTCTGGTTCTAAAGGTTGCAACTATGTGTCTTTGTATGTGACCGAATCACCTAAGTCAAAAACTCGTTCACCAAGTTAAATAAGATACTTGATATGCTTGTGATCTATTTGTCGGCTATGTTCAATGTTGGCATTGTCCTAGCATTTTATTGGAGTTAATATAATATATCATGGTTAGTTGTTAACTTCCCTTGTAATTTGTTGACAGCTGTATTACAACGTTATGTTATGCCTCGCCGCTTTTGTTTTTGTTTTTTTTTTTGAGACGTGAGTAGCACTTCTTATTATACAGAAAAGAAAACATGGCGTAGACTTTTGTACTTTGGGGTATTCTTGTGTTATCGTAGTTCTGTTTTTTTTTTCTAACGATGATGAACTGATCTTTTTACAAATCGGAGAAGAACATGGGAGCTCACTCTGTTTTTCTCATCCTTTTTGGCGTCGCTGCCATTGCCATTGTTGTTCATGGCCAAGGCCAAGCAGGTTCGTGCGTCTTATCTTCCTCATTTCTCTCTTGATTTGAAAATGAACCATCTCCAGACAAAGATGATTTCACAAGTTGTAATTTGTTCTATTTTCTTAACCATACCACAAAACGAAGTTTCTTTAGATCATCGGGTTGCAATTTGGCTAGAACAGCATTCTGATTATTGATAGAACTCGAGGAAGTTATGCTAGGTTGACCTGTAACTGGAATCTTGATATAGAATCAATTGTGGTCCTTGACGTTCTCTCTCCTGATCATCCAGGCTTCATCAGCATAGATTGTGGATCACCCCCTAATATAAACTACGTAGACACTGATACTGGTATCAGCTACACATGGGACGCACCTTACATCACCTCTGGAGTCAACGCAAACGTGTCCCAAGAATACGGTTACCCGGCCAACCCGGTTCTACCGTTCCCGCTTGCCGACGTCAGATCTTTCCCTCAAGGAAACAGAAACTGCTACACCCTAACACCCTCCGATGGAAAAGGAAACCTATATCTCATCAGAGCTACGTTTATGTATGGAAACTACGACGGTAAAAAAGCTTTACCTGAGTTTGATCTCTACGTAAACGTTAACTTCTGGTCCACGGTAACGTTCAGAAACGCTTCTGAGAACGTCATCAGAGAGATACTAACATTCGCGGAGTCGGAGACAGTATACGTTTGCCTTGTCAACAAAGGTAAAGGAACTCCTTTCATATCAGCCTTGGAGCTCCGGCCAACGAACAGTTCAATCTACGGTACTGAGTTTGGAAGGAACGTCTCGTTGGTGCTCTATCAAAGATACGACACAGGGTTTGTAAACGGTACAGGACGGTACCAAAAGGATGTGTATGATCGCATTTGGTCACCCTACTCTCAAGCCTCTTGGAATACAACCATGACGACTGGCTATATCGATATTTTTCAGTCTGGTTATAAGCCACCAGATGAAGTTATTAAGACAGCTGCTTACCCTAAAAACGACGATGAACCACTGGAGGTGTCATGGACATCAGATAATCCAGACGCTCGGTTCTATGCTTACCTCTACTTTGCAGAACTCGAGAGTCTCAAGAGGGATGAGAGCAGAAAAATCAAGATATTGTGGAATGGTTCGCCTGTTTCAGGAGCTTTCAACCCTTCTCCTGAGTATTCAATGACATTGTCTAACTCGCGAGCTTTCACCGGTAAAGATCACTGGATCTCCGTCCAGAAGGCATCAGATTCAACACTTCCACCAATACTTAATGCTATTGAGATCTTTACAACACAATCTCTGGATGAAAAACCCACCACAGTTGAAGACGGTAAGTTATACTTGTAAGACTACTGAACCTTGATGGCTTGATGTTTAACTGAGACTCACAGTTTCCATTTTCTCTTGTTAACGCAGTTAACGCTATGGAAACCATTAGATCAACATATAAAGTGCAAAAGGCGTGGACTGGTGATCCTTGCTCCCCAAGACTGTTCCCTTGGGAAGGGGTTGAATGCATCTACAACAATTCTAACCATCATATAAAGTCCCTGTAAGTCATACCCTTCAGCTAAACAAAACTCCATTTTCCCGCAACAAGAGTTTTGCTGATGATATTTTTTTCTGCGTGAAGGAATCTTAGCTCAAGTGGATTACAAGGACCAATAGCCTTATCATTTAGATATCTGTCTCATCTTGAGTCATTGTAAGTATACATACAAGCCATACATTTGTACAAACTTTCCACCATTACCTATAAGACTAAGAGAGGGGTGCATTTTTTCCCCAGGGATTTATCTAACAACAACCTAAGAGGATTTGTGCCGGAGTTTCTAGCTGATCTAAAACATTTGAAGTATCTGTAAGCTGAACACACAAAGACTTCGTTTCAGTAACGTATCGACAGCCAATGAATAATGATTTTCTCTTATTTGTGATGCAGAAATTTGAAAGGAAATAAGTTTGTTGGGTTTATCCCAAAATCTCTTAGGAAAGAATCAAAGGCTGGTAGACTTGCACTCAGGTACATTTTCTCTAGTCAAAAACACTGAACCATAGTCATCTTTTGAAGATAATCCTAGTGTTTCTTACTATTGTCTCTGAAGCTTGTTGACCTCCTCTATGTTTCTAGTGTGGATGAACAAAACATTTGTCACTCGCGTTCATGTCGGGATGGGAACAACATCATTGTGCCAATAGTTGTATCCACATTACTGATCCTTCTCATTGCTGCCTTGGTTATCATATGCATTATTCGAAGGGAAAGAAAAATAGGTAATTAAAACTGTTTGGTCATTTTAACTTCTCAATTCACAGTTAATAAATGTTGCTGAAAGAAAAACGAGTGTTAATAATTTTTCTAGTGGATTCAGGAGCCTATTCAGGACCACTCCTGCCGTCAGGGAAGAGAAGGTTCACTTTCAGTGAAGTCTCTAGCATTACAAACAACTTCGATAAAGTTATCGGTAAAGGAGGGTTTGGTATAGTCTACCTTGGTTCCCTCGAAGATGGGACAGAGATTGCCGTGAAGATGATCAATGATTCTTCATTTGGAAAAAATAAAGGATCATCCTCATCATCATCATCATCTCAAGTATCCAAAGAATTCCAAGTAGAGGTACTATAAAGAACGCCAAAAAAACATTAGCAACAAAAATCAAATGAACACCAGAAACATTGTATTATAGTTGTTTTATGAAATGTTTTGCAGGCAGAGCTTCTTTTGACAGTACATCACAGGAACTTAGCCTCGTTTGTTGGATATTGCGATGATGGCCGCGGTATGGCTCTAATCTATGAGTACATGGCCAATGGCAATTTGCAAGACTATCTTTCAAGCGAGAATGCTGAGGATCTTAGCTGGGAGAAGCGACTCCATATAGCCATAGACTCTGCACAAGGTTGATCTCTACATCTTCCAAAGCTAAACAAAGATATCAAATCTGGTTTAGTATGGTTCAGTTCTAAAACTTGGTTTTGTTTTCCACTTGGCAGGACTGGAGTATCTGCACCATGGATGCAGACCACCAATAGTACACAGAGATGTTAAAACAGCAAACATTCTATTGAGCGATAACTTGGAAGCCAAGATTGCTGATTTTGGTCTATCTAAAGTCTTCCCTGAGGACGATCTTACCCACGTCGTGACTGCAGTCATGGGCACTCCAGGCTATGTTGATCCAGAGTACGTTTCCCTTTTACACATTACCGGTTTAATCAATAGACCTGTTTGGTTATTTCCGGTTTAAACATATCATTTTGTTCGACAGGTACTACAACACGTTTAAGCTAAACGAGAAGAGCGACGTGTACAGCTTCGGAATCGTCCTTCTTGAGATCATAACCGGCAGGAGATCAATCATGAAAACCGAAGACGGTGACAAGATGAACGTTGTCCACTACGTTGAGCCTTTCCTCGAGATCGGAGACATCGACGGCCTCGTGGACCCACGGCTTCACGGCGACTTCTCCTCAAACTCGGCTTGGAAGTTAATAGAGATCGCAATGTCTTGCGTCAAAGACAGAGGAGTCCACAGACCAACGATGAACCAGATCGTGTCTGATCTGAAACAGTGCTTAGCTGCCGAGCTGGCACGTGAGCCACAGAGCTTGCATGAGAAGAAAGAGAATAGCACGAAGACTATTCCGGTTCGGAAATATAGCATCAGTGACTATATTAGCTCGTCGGGTTCGGTTTCACTTACTTTTGGAGATAACAACACGTATGGTCCGACGGCAAGGTAGTGAGAAAAAAAATCAAGGTTTGGTTGATCCTATCTTTAAATTGTTTTATGGTGTTCTGTAATTTGTTTGAGTTGGGATTTAATTTTTTTGGTTTTAAAGATTCATTTGTTTTTGTTTTCTTCTAAGAGAATTGTAACCGCGAAATATTAATTTTAAGAAAAACAGTTTGTAAATGCTTCTGCCTTTCGGGATGAAACGAATTGCTTCTTGTGTCGTGTTCATTCCACGAGTTAAATTTTCGATAATGAAAGCAATATATGCATCATAATAGTGTAACTGGAGTTGGATAAACTTAGATCAACTTGTAATTTGGTTAGATCAGTATTTTTGTTTGCTCCAGTCATACGTTTACGTTTTTATTTAATATTTATCTTTATATTTTTGACAAAAATATTATACCATTCCTCATGACAATAGTGAAGATAAAACATAGGTTTGGCAAAAGAAAAATTGATTTAGTATGAGTTATAGAAGTAAACTGGGATAAGAAAAATGCTTTAGAATTAGTTTTTCTTTTTGACATTAGGTTCGAGTTTGTGGGCTAATTACCCTACACAAATCTATTATTTCTCTAAATACAGATTTGGCCGCTTCCCCATATGAACATTCATATTGCAGTTAATTATATTATGTTTATTCAAAAATGTTAATTGTGATACCTAACATTGGACCCACATGTCGTTTTGACATTTATTAGATAAGTATCACACATTTTTCAGCTAATATGTATTTTGCCTTAATCTCTCCCGAACTATTGATAACACCGAGTATTTCAAAGGTCAAAACACCAAATATGTTACCAATTATGATTACTCGTTTTCTTAAACATTACACATCACTAACTTTTAATATTCAACAAAACAAATCAAGTTTTATAATTTACGGCATGACCAAAAGAATGACCTACT
Organism: Brassica nigra; assembly: GCA_016432835.1. Taxonomy (NCBI): domain Eukaryota; kingdom Viridiplantae; phylum Streptophyta; class Magnoliopsida; order Brassicales; family Brassicaceae; genus Brassica; species Brassica nigra. The sequence goes on along the minus strand of CM028247.1, from coordinate 2,771,004 downwards.
CATATGTACTACCTAACTTAGTCTTGCATCCTTCCTTATCTGGTTTTTAGCTATGTTGCATAAGCTGTATTGGTCGATGTCATTTTCCCAACTCTTATTGGTTGTATTGGATAATGTCAGATCGAATGATTTTCCTGAACACAATTTTTACACATTTGAACCAATTAAATCGTTACTAATTACTCATTCAAGCTTTTAAACTCAGTCAAAACTCCGAAAACCATATATTTCAACGTTAATCAGCTCTCATTTTAGCGCACAAAAATTCATTCTTGTTGTTCACTAATAACAAAATTATTAGATCATGAAAATATAAGGGCAAGCATAATGGATTCTAATTAGCATTCATTCAATGATAAATAGTAGGGAGTAACAAATATGTTACATTTAACACTAAAGACGATAAAATATTTATAACAATATATATTTAAAGATCCATAATTAAAACCCTAGGCACTTCTATACAACCGAGATTACAAAGTCTTCTTAGAAAAATCCTCCACAAAAATCAATCCATAATTATTATGATAGGATAATACGAAATTAGTAAATAATAATATGAACACACTTCTAGATCTCCTCTTTTACTTAAGAGATCCCAAAAGAGCCGATTTTTGATTCCCTGGTATGGGTCGGGTTTTTTTTTTTGGCTTCCTACATCACCAGCTCAGTTACCCATCCGACATCAGGAGCTTCACCCGAATTATGATCCGGATCCAGTTCAGTACGATCCATGCAATTCTCCTTGCTCAGTTTCTCAAACATCTTTGCCCTTAGCTCACGACCCGACTCCACGACCCGTTCCATTGCGGGCTCTTCCTCTAGACCATTCTCCCAAATATCCATATTCCCGGGTCGGATCGGGGTTGTAGGTAGACTCTGAAACCCATGGCCCAAGATGGATCCTCTAGGCGACCCGAATCCGGATTGGTAGCATCGTAACGGATTACTATAAGACGAAGGAAACGATTTCACCTTCTCGAGCTGTAAGTTCCTAAACGACGCCACGACGTCGTTTACTGAGCTACACCCGAGAGAGTGATTCTCCGAGTCGGCTCGTGGACTCATCGGCGGCGAACCAGAAACCGGCGACACCGAGAGCTGAAACGCTCTACGTATAGGAGACGATACGTCAAAGGAGTCGACCCGGTCGGGGCTCCGGTTGTTATGGATAAACCTGAGCTGTCCCGGCGAGTGAGCGAAGAAACAGACTCTCCGGCGACAGTTACCGCCGTCTTTGCACGGCTGAGTACGGTAACGAGCGGGATGGAGCCAGCACTCGAAAACCCCGTGAGCGAACTCGCACGAGTCTCCCTTCTTGCAACCCCCTTTCCGGAAGTCCGGGCACGCCGTCCCGGAGTAGCTGTACTTCGTCGGATCTCTCCGGCGAGCCTTCTCTCCGGGATGAGCGTACGGACACTCCGTCCAGTCGTGGCTCCGGCCGCGAGCGCACCTCCTGACTTTGAAGTCGTACATGCGGAAATGATCGCAGGAGTAAGCGTCGACGGGAGAGTCCGGGGAGAGTAGATCCGGGTCGGAATCCGGATCCGGTTCGTTGGACGGGAGGTAACGCTGCAACGCCGCTAGAGCTTCGAGCACGCTGCAGTCCGGGCTGTTCAACGCCGGTGTGAAATCTTCGGAAGCGGGCCATGTAGGAATCTCCACCGTTGGGTATTTCCGGCGAGTTTCTCCGATCATCATGTTTGTCGGAGCCGAAAGTGTTTTGTTTTTTTTTTGTTGCTGTTTGGTCATTCACCGGCAAAGCTTTATGTAGTAGAAATAGTTAACCATGGTTCGGTTAAATATTTTAACCGTAGTTAAGACTATCTGCCTAAGACTAGGAGCTGCCTTTCTACTGCAGTTAAAAGCTAAGCAGATAGATTACGGTTACAAGGCTGTGAGTTACGCTTACGTAACAGAGGCTTGTGACTTATCCACGAATAGACTTGGTTTGGACTTTTCATGATGTGGACTTTTCTTAGCATGGCTTTGAGGAAGTTAAAAGTGACCGACATGTGAGCGTAATAATTAAATAGAATTTAATTAGATTCATTCGGAAATCTAGTTGCCTTCTGAGGTCGGTCGAGTTTTAGATACTCTGAATGGCGACAAAATAGTTAATTCAACCTTGTTTTGGGGAAACAAGAAAATTTTAACTGTATTAGTCTTTGACGGTGCATATTACCCTCAATATAATCCGAAGACCTAGTCTTTTTTTTATGATTATTGTAGTTAAGTAGTATTAAATAGTTTTCTTTTATTTATTTTTACCTAAAATATGTTAAAATTTTAAATGTTACCACTAAATAATCAGGTAATATATGTAGCTTTAAAAAGTTTTAGTACTTTATTTTGTATAGGAAACTAAAATTATCATTACCTACTTCTCGAAACTTCTCATATATACTGTTATTGAGGACCAATTTTGGATAAAGGTTTAACAAAAGGAGAAATGTATAAGAAATGTGTCGGGATGAAGTAGACATGTTGGAGAAGATTTGGAATAACGTTTAAAGACATTAAAGGAGCAAACATTTATGTTTCTTTGCTAAAACTGGAAGCAATTCCATATCCCCCTAAACACAAACAACCTCTCATATATCCTTTCTTCTTTCTTTTCGTTTTTATTTTCTTTTTTGTTTCACATAAATGTTTTTTTTGTTCCTCTCTATGTGCTTTTAACAGTTATTGAACAGTTTTGTTGAAATATAAAGAGTTTGTGATGTTTATATTTATAAACCTGGTTATTAGTTAGTCTTATTTTTCCCTCTGGTTATGTCATAACTATGAGGCTCAGTTTGTGACATATATATTTTCCTAGATCTAACCAAGAAGACAGTGCACAAATATCTAAAAACGTGTAGTTCATAAGTCATAAAAAAAAAAAGATTCAATGAAGAACTGTTATTGATTGGAAGATAGTGAGATCGATGTACACTCTACACACCATGCCTTCGTTTTCAAAGTATCCGAACCGTGTGGATGCACTGACCAATGTATCTGGTGCTGTAGTTCGCTCTTACTGGCCGAAATTGTATAGATTTCTTTAAACGTCAGTTCTTCTTCCCATCAACTTACCAGTCCAATCAAAAGACAGACATCAAAAACTTATATAGATTATTTCTCTTTTGATTTCTACTGGCTTAGATATTTATCCGACATTTAAGTATTTTGCAGCTTTACTTTTTGTTTTGTTTTTTTTTGAAAAAGGGTTTACTTTTTGTTTTTGAATTTGAAAATTTGTTCGTTATTCAGCACATATTTGTTTTTCAAATTTCAACTATTTGTAGTTAAGTATTAACCGGTGCAATACTATTTAACTGACCTGGGGATGTAAATACACCTCAACGATTAGCAGAACATACAATTAAAGCAGCTCCAATAAGAGTTGTTAACTAAGTTTCTAACAATAAATATATATTAAAATAACGGATTAAAAAGATAGTGAGTGAGTTAAGATTCTTAAAAAGTAACTTGTAAGAAATTTTGCAAAAACTTACTTGATATATGTCACATTTTTACTGGTATATGTCAATAAGACAGAAAAATTAATCACAATAAAATATTACTATTTTATTAAAAAACTGGTTTTTAAAGATCAACAGTTAAAGTTGCTCTTATTTTTTTCATTAATTTTGTGTTGTTAGATTTGTACCCAGTTCACCTCTCCGACAGTATTCAATTAAACTAGTGCTGTTTATGAAAACATTTGATACAATACACACAATGCGAGATGAGCCATTTAAGTTGGTGGACAAAATATCTATAAAAGTGATTTAATCCGATTTATTATTTTTATTCGATCCAAAATTTAGATATCTATATTTTACAAACCAAAATAAATAATAAAAATTTTAATATATATTAAACAAATTACTATAAGATTTTAAAATTGATATCCAATTAGGTCCATTATAAATATAAAATTATATAATTTTATCTCTATATAAGTTTCATAATATTTGTATTCACTAAATTAATTATTTAATTATTAATTTTTAATATTTAGAAAAATTTAGTGAAATTTAGTGAAATTTTTGTTTTAAAATTTTTTTATTTATTTATACGGATCACATCGAATATTCTAAAAATACTAAATTTTCTGAATATCAAAAATATCAAACATACCGACTGAATTGGATCACAGATATTCTAAATTTTTTGGATATCTGTTCTGCTCCCATCCTTGTACCATCTGGTGCCAATATTGCTCCCCTATAAATATGTGTGTACCCCTATTGTAAAGGATTTTGGATTTAAGCATTTAGAATATCTGAATTCTCAAGGCTCTGATACCAATATTGGCACTAGAAAAATTGATAAATTTTTTGTTTTTAAATTTTTTTTTATTTATTTTTACGGATCACATCGAATATCCTAAAAATACTAAATTTTCTGAATATCAAAAATATCAAACATACCGACTGAATTGGATCACAGATATTCTAAATTTTTTGGATTTCATCATTTGTTCTCCACTGTTAAATCACGAATTTATGCATATCACTTTTTACCATCAACCAACCAGGTCCACACCATACAACACAGTAAAAAAATTCTTCTAAATCGCAATTCATTAATCATCCCAACGGGGTAAAAATATTGGAATACAACAATAATTCAAATAAAATCCGTACGTAAAAATACCCTGCTACACACAAACTACGTACAGTAATATATCAAGAATATGATCTTTATCAATTTTTCTTCAATTCTTTTTTTTATTTTTATCAATGGTAGACATGGTTGGCATTATATGTTGCATAGTGATCATAAATGGATCATCCAGTTTCGTTGCTATACTATTCGAACATGTCAGGTAATTTACCTTTTTCTCTTTTGCTAAATAAATTAGGTATTCAATTTACGTATAATCTTAACACTCTCGAACATTTCTACACGAAAATAATCAGATAATTCAGGCCTTACGACCGAAGCGATTGAGTCTAGATTGTTACAAAAGCGTCTAAATAGGAAGCTAATTATATGTCTTCTTGCATGTGATGTACGTTAAGAACGAATACGTACACGCGTTCATATCACAGATGATAAGAATGCCACCTCTTAAGGAAGCACGAGGGATCATGCATGCATGTCGCATCCATCTCGACCGTCCATTATGCTTAAAATTAACACTTTCTTATATGTTTCTTATTTTCCAAAAATACTTTATATGATCCCACCAAACACTTGTCATAGTTGATATGTATCTGTCCCACGATCATGACTACTACGTGATCCCCTTTATTCCCCCGTAATTACTCTATTTAGTATAGTCACCATTTCTTGGTCTTATCCACTAATTCCAACTTGTTTATATTAAAATTTTATTTCAAGCCATACCACGCTTTTGAACATGGATGGACTTGAAAAGGTTAACCTAGCAATTTCACAAGTGTTTGTTATTATCTGTTGCAACCACAACCACGTAACGTGTTAAAATATATAACACCAAACTAAAAATACTAACTCGTGTATAAAATATGTCAAATGTTATCAGTATCGAGCAACTGCAATTAACATTACAAATACATAGCACCGGAAAAATGTTCACAAACAGGAAATTGTAAATTAAACGTTCTAAATATAACTAAAATCGGTCTCTACACATCATACAAGGCAAACCGAATCCGAATATTTTTCTACTAAAGTTAAGTCATCAATAAACCAAATTACTTTTATCCCTAAAACGCTTCAATCTGTCAGATTCTCTAATACATAACAAGAGGGATGAAAGCTTAGTCAAAAAAGAAAAAGAAAAAAAGGGATGAAAGCTGAACAGAAGTATCACGTGATCTGCCTCAAAGTCACGTGACACCGTTCACAATGCGGACAACGTGTCTTATCCTTGCAGCACGTGTCCTTCCTCGCAGTCCGTTGATCGTAAAACACTGTTCACTTTCCACGTCCCACCCGACAAGAAAGTAGATATTTACACGTCCGTTGATAGTGGTTTGTACGGAACGTACACATGGCCGAATCATTTTTGGCGTTTGACCAGCATTCCAATTAACCGTGACACCCCGCGCACCCAAGGAATTTCAACTTTGGCTAAGATTTTGTCACGTGGCAGCATCATCGTGACTCCAAGTTATGAATTTACATCGACGCGAGCATAATGTTGATGTTCATGCAAAAATATTAGCCACTATCAAACTATTTTGAAAGGGGTCACACCCGAAAAACCTCGCACGCTTTTCTGTTTTCTATTTCTATTTTCTATTTTCCACAACTTCTATTATCATTTGTCGTTGTTTGATGATTTTTGGTTTACATGGTTTCATATCTATTCAAGTAATTAAATGGAGCCAAGTGACACTGAGCCTGAACTGGATTTGGCCTTTAGTTACATTCAGTGGTATCGAAAGATATTACACAACCAAAGTTCACAATTACCTCAGTTTTTAATGAGTGAATTGAGATGAATATTCCTAGTATTTGGCTTCATTAAATTGATTGAGTGATACTTCACGAACTGAATGATATTACAACTTCTTGCTAAATCATCAAAAAATTGCGGTACCTAGTTTTTGTCTTTATTATTTTGCTAAAATTTGGAAATCTTCAAAATTTCGGTACCTAGTTAACGAATTGAAAGATATTAAGCAAGATAAAATTTTAAAATCCTGACTCAGGATCGGGCTTACAGTTTTAGAGGCCTGATGTAACCCTAATGTAACAAAGGTGGGCTATAGTAGACAAAACAAAGCAAATCAAAAAGAGCTGGGCTGTAAATATATCGTAAGGGCCAATAGCAAAACATAAATATATCGTAAGGGCCAATAGCAAAACATAAATCAAGGCTCGAACTTGGTTGATAATCGAATGATTAAATTGGTTAACAGCTTAACGTATGACAGTAAATACACATTTGTCACGTTTTTTTTGTCACAACACATCCGGCCACTAGAGTAATAGATATTATTGACGTTACTGATCATGCATCCTTTGCATTACCAAAGGGACAACGCGAGGCCTGATTAAGAGATATTATAGTTTTCTTTTGTTGTGTCTATATAAAGCCCTTCTATCTATAGAGACTAACACACCTCTCTCACCCTCCCTCTTCAAATCTCACCTCTTTGATTGTATCTCCATCCAAATATTGATTCAAGACTCTCCAATGGGTCCAGCTAAATTGCAAGATCCACATTCGGACGTGGAAGAAAATATTACAATGATACAAGAACAGTTGATATGGCGCGAATCTGACATCAATAAAAGTAAGTCAATAAGAAATCAGACTAGCAAAAAAAAAGACTAGCAATGGCGTTGTACTTGTCTCTGTTTCCTGTCAAGGTTTGGTTTGCTTTTCGTTTTTTTTTTTTTCCATTTATAACCTATAGTATCAACCGAAAATCACTGTGATTTTGATCCTTAATTCCGTTTTCAGTATAAATATATTATTTAGAGGACTTTCTGAAGTTTTCTTTAGTTTATTATTAACAAAACTAAATCGGTTATTTTATTCGGTTTGATTTCAAAACATATAGGTTTTCTGGATGTGGCATTGCATCCAACTGTATCACAAAAATATTATAGCAAATAAAGTCCACAATACAGCATTACAAATAAGTTACGAGTTTATTGTCAGATTATACAACGAAAATCGTTCACGTTTTGACTTTTTCTTGTTTGGTTACAATCTTCTTCTGAGACTCAACCGTAAATCTTCTTGTGTAAATGATCAGGTTTTGTACTTACTTATGCCGGCTCTTGGCATATGCCAGAGGAGCAACAGCACAGGGTCCACTTTTTTGGACAAAAATTTCCTTTATATTTAAGGTCCATTTTTGTAGAAAAAAGGTCCTAAAAAAATAATAACAATATATATTTGGTCCATCGTATATTAATTAAGCACAGGGTCCACTGTACATATGAGCCGGGCAGAAGCTTCCCCGGCCAAGAAACTGACACCAAAAGCAATGGAAAAATGGCTGTTGTGACGTCGGAAAACGGGGTCGTGGCGGCTGATCACGAGACATGTTCCGAGATTGGAGCCAACGTGCTAAGAAGACTCGGCGGCACCGCTGTGGACGCTGCAGTGGCTGTCGCGTTTAGCTTAGGTGTGTTGAATCCATCTTCGAGTGGAATCGGCGGCGGATCCTTAATGGTTGTGGGTTCATCAGCCAGCTCGGTAGCCACTGCATATGATATGAGAGAAACCGCTCCATTGGCTGCTTCACAGGTTCTTAAACATTTACATCTTTTATTACATTTTGTTCACTACTCTCTCTCTCACTTTCATCAAAATGTCATTTTAATATTTTCACACAAATTAAAAAAACGGTTGAAATATATTTATATTATATTACACATATTTAACTAATATTTTAAGATAAATAAAATTATTTATAAGACTAATTTATTTTACAGTTACAACTAATATTAAAATTAAAAATATAAACTCAAAATATCAATTTTTTAACGAAACAAAGGGATTAATTACTAAAAACTTGAACATGTTTATGTAATGTAAGAGCAGGAGCAGTGAGGTTTCTCCATAAGATATATCAGTAAATAAGTAAGAAAAGAGTGTATGAAAACTTTCTGCAAAAATTTGAGAGATTAGCGTACATGTTTTTTTTAAGTGGTACAAGTATTTTTAAGATTAAAATTTTATTACATAATTAAAGTACTTTTAAAAACTAATATATTAATGGATATAAATCCATTTTGAAAAACCCATGAGTATGCTCTAACAATCTATAACCAAACTTTGTGATTGTTAAATTGTAATAGGATACGTTTGAGAACAGAGAGGCCGAGAGAATAGCAGGACCACTGTCAATAGCAGTTCCTGGAGAAATAGCTGGACTTTACAAAGCATGGGAGACACACGGTCGTGTCCCATGGAAACTACTTGTCGAGCCATCTATCAAGCTGGCGCGAGACGGTTTCGAAGTTGGTTCGCATCTAGACTTCGCCTTGTCCAAGAACGAGGCTATGATCAAGAACGACACTGGTTTGAAGAGTGTTTTTACTAAAGAGGGAGAATTGTTGAAGAAGGGGGATATATGTTACAACACAAAACTCGCTGAGACCTTACAAGTAGTTGCTGAGAAAGGCATGAAGGCGTTTTACGAAGAGGATGTGGCTGAAAAGCTTGTGAACGATGTGAGGGAAGCTGGAGGGATCATAACAATGGAAGATTTGCGGAGTTATGAAGTTAAGGTGACTGATGCGATGGTTGTTGACGATGTTATGGGGTATAAAATATATGGCATGTGGCCACCGGCTTGTGGAACTACCGGTTTTGCAATGGTGAGGATGATGATCTTCTTTTTTTGATATCGGTTGTATATAACTATGTGAAAATGTTAATAGTTTTCATGTTTAGATGTTAAAATAAACAGATAATGAATGTATTGGAGAGGTACATGAAAGTCAAGGCTACTGATGAGAATCTCCGTTTGCATCGACTTGTAGAAGTCATGAAACATATGCTTGCAGCTAGAATGGATCTTGGAGATCCTGCGTTTGTTGATGGCATTGCTAATGCTGTGGACAAGTTGCTCTCTAAATCTTATGCGGGAACAATACAGAAAAAAATATCGGACAACACGACGTTCCCACCAGAATATTATCTCAATAAGTAAGTTGTTGATGTAACCAAAGTAGGCTTTATGAGAATCCCTTGAGATTTATGTAATGTTGTGACAGATATAATCAGCTTGAGGACCAAGGGACGACTCACTTTTGTGTGGTGGATAAAGATAGAAACGCGGTCTCGATGACAACAACTGTGAACTATGCGTTCGGGTCAGGGTTTATGTCGCCTTCAACAGGTATTATACTCAACGGCCAGATGGAGGATTTTGCGATACCAACCCTGGTCTCTTCTTATAGCCTCCCTCCAGCACCCACGAACTACATCGCGCCAAAGAAGAGGGCTTTGTCTTCTATGATGCCATTGATAATCACAAAGGTAACTTCATGAACTAAGAAAATCCATTCCTTTGTTTTGTGTCAATCAATACAGAACCAAGACAAGGGAGGTGAGTTTAGGTTTCAAGATGAAACCGAGACAAAACAGAAGATTCGTGGTAAGCTAACTATATTGATTGTTTTTTTCTGGTAGGACAATGAGCTAGCCGGAGTAATTGGTGCAAGCGGTGGGCCTTATATATTTCCTGCGGTGATCCAAGTGTTCCTCAATCACTTTATCTTCAAGATGAGTCCTCTAGAGGCTGTGCAGAGTCCAAGAGTTTACCCTAAGGTAAATGCATCAAAGACAACACACGTTCTCTGGGGAGGATTTTTTTATCTAATAGATTTTTTTTTTCATCTTTTGCAGTTGAAACCAAACACGGTGTTATATGAGGACATGACAGTGTACAATGGAGATCATATTAAGCTTAAAGAAGAGACTCGAGAGTTCTTGAAGGCGAGAGGCCATGAACTAGTGGTTACAAGTGTGGGAGGCATTGTTCAACTAATTGTTCAAAACAAAGTAGATGATTTTAAGACAGTTTTGACGGCAGTTAGTGATCTTCGGAAAGATGGAAAGCCAGCCTGCTGCTAAATGTTGCACTGGCTCTTTTACTCCTACTCCTATGTTTTTAATATATTTGCAAACTTTCACTTAAAATGTTGGTTAAAACGTTTTTATCAATACCTAAACATTTTTACAACAAAATTAATATTACGAACATTTTGTTGATTATCTGGCTAAAAGTCATTTGATGAATACTAAAAAGACGTGTGGGAAGAAATGTAAATTACTAGTAATACTGCAAAGAAGAAAATAGGGATTACTGTATTGATAATATTGCTTGGGCATTCCAGTTTTCGAGTCAGCGGTTCGAGTTGTTCTTTTTTGGTCCGAAGGGGTCGATTCAGATTTATATTTAAAATAATTATAATTTCATGTCTGTAGCGGATCCAAGTCCAAAAATTCAAATTACTCAAACTCCATCAAAACTTAACTAAAATCTGTCATATTTATCTATAATTTTCAGAATAACAAAAATAAATTATTAATAATTTTTCAAAAAGTTTTATATTACTTGCAAGAATTATAAAAAATAAATAATTAAAACTAAAAAACATTACAACTAAATCATAAATTAAAATATATAAAATGGAACACATTAAGTCATAGTCTTATATTCATGTTTTAGTTAGGATTTGAATTAGTTCTTAACGGACTGGGTTTATTTGGATAGGTTCTTTTTATTTTCTATTTTTTTTTCCGGACAGAAGAATTTTGGATCCAACTAGATACTTATAAATTTTTGATTCGATTTCCGGTAAACTATTTTGGATCAATTCCGGTTTGGATTTTCCGGGGTATAATGCCCAAGCCTAGATAATATAGTGTCATAATTTGCGAGGGAGAGCTAAGAAATAATTACGTTATCAAATCAACTCTAAGCAACATCACAACATCAAAGTAACACAAAGACAGAAACCAACAGTGTTATAGTTTTCAACAGGGGAAACTAACAAACATAAATAAGCTCATGAATATCACTGATTAAGATCGAGTTGTTAGCGTTGGCGAGCTACGTAGAAAAGCTGTCCACATATTTTTTCGTCGGTAGAAACGTGTTTATTATGCGTATTGTCCTCTATTTTAGTTGTCATTATTTCTACGACGAACACTAGCTATGCCATAACCCAACAACGAAAGATTGTCGCGACTTTTGTGACAAAATGCTATAAATAATTCTTGCAAACAAAACCATTTTACAAAAACAAAAGTTCTCGCAATTTTTTTTGTTTGAAAGCTTTCACCTTGGCTTAGGTCAACTAAACGATAAACCTATTTGTAATAACATAAAAAGATTTCTGTCAAGTTAAAAGTGAATTGTTCTTAGCCCTTTCTCAAAAAAAAAGTGATTTGTTCTTGACAAGAAGAAGAAGAAGAAGATGTAAATAGGTTGAAAAAAAGAAAGTAATGATAGACCAAAAAAAGAAGAAGTAATGTAGTACTATAAATTAAGAAAAGGTGTAAAAAATGTATCTGGTATCTGACAAAATTACTTCTGATGTTTCCTCAAAGGCATTTGATTCTTAATCAGTTTAAGTCACATTTATTCACTGGAGATACGCATGGTGATAACAAAAGACTAGGTGGTGCACGAAACACAAAGTCATTGCTAGAAATAAAAAAGAACTGCATAACTAACAATAACATGCAACCAACTAACCAATAATTCTTGTCTCTCTCTCTCTCTCTCTGGTCTCCTGTATATTTGCCGTCCAAATAAAAATGACGAATAGTGGGGAAATCAATTAAGACTAATTAATATCGCAACTTCGAGATAGCAGCTGGTACGTACCAAACTTAAATAATAAATATTTTAATAAAAAATCATAAATAGTTGTATGATGTTTTCATATGAAATAACGTTAATTTATAATAATGAGATTTAATTTTGTAAAAAAAATTATTTTCTTCATGCCTCAGTAATTGTGTCAAACAACGTTTTAAATAATGAATGCATCATCGGCCGATTGCGTCAACGTTTTTAAAGTCTGTTCCCACCCTTGCATTTCGATGATTGTATATAAGTAATGAGAAACACATGACTGATGCAAAATAGCTTAGTTGTAGTATTAACTAATTATACATTATAATAGTTACGTACAAGACGTGCAGTTTCATGAACATAAACACATTTTAGGGATACTACATCATCTAATCTCTGTCTCTCTGGACTCCATCCAGCTATACAAATCTCATCTCCGATTATATCTCCACATTTCCAAATTTTTTGAATCGGTACCTGACTCATTAATTAGTAAAAGAAGTACACAAAATGGGTCGGGGTACATTGCGAGATCCATTTCTGGACATCGAAAAGTCTGACACGACGATTTCTGACGTCAATAAAAACAGCTCAAGAAGAAATAAGATTGCATTTGTATTGTGTTTGTCTCTCTTTCTTCTCGGAGGCGCAGGTATTGCCTCTTTTTTCTTTTTGCTTTCGTAGTATGCCGTAACCTGTTCTGGTGCCAAATCGATTTTTTTTATTAAGGATCGTAATTTGGTTTGGTTTCTGTAATTGTCTATTTTTTTCATTTATGATAATGTAGACAAGGTTTTAGTTTCTTTTAGGATTCAGTTTATAGTTTTAAATATATACCATTTTGAATAAATAACGAAGATTTAGTTGGTTTATAGTCTTTTAATTCAGTTCCGGCTACATTTTTTCCATAATAGAAATAAGTTACGTGCAGTGCAATGATATGAAATATTTTTCTTGTATAATTATTAGGGTTTACATTCGCCAGACAATTTACCGGGGAAGAATCTGAAACCAAAAGCAATGACAAAGACTTCGTTGTGACATCAAAAAACGGCGTCGTGGCGTTCGGGTCAGGGTTTATGTCGACTTCTACTGGTGTTATTCTCAACAACCAGATGGCTGATTTCTCGATACCAACCGAGGAATCTGCGGCACCCGCGAATTACATCAAGGCAAACAAGAGGCCTTTGTCTTCCATGATGCCTCTAATCATCACGAGGGTAATTTGATGATGCAAACTCAAGAAAAAAAGTTCGGTCTTTCGTTCTTGTCAAGCAAAACATAACTGAAACAGGGGATCTTAGGGTTTCTCAACGAAACATAGCCAAAACTAGTGTCTCAGTGATATAAAACATAACCAAAAGAGTTTAGGTCCGTTACAGTCTCAGTGAAACAGAACAAAAAGATTGACTTATACTTGTCTTTAACACTTTTGTAGGCACTAGTTCATGTTTTTTCTGACGGCAGTTAGTGATCTCCGGAAAGACGGGAAGCCAGCTGCTGCTGATGCTGCTCCAACTCCTGCTCCAGCTCCTTCATCTATGTTTTGAAGTTATCAGCCAACATAATTTCTGTTCTTAATTTCCCTTTATTATCTCTTTTTTTACCTATTTAAATATGATTAATAATTCTTTAAATCGTTGATTATGTCTCCCTCAATAATTCTTTTAGAATTTCATGGAGGACCCACTTTTGATGGGTCAATTATCATTCTTAATGAAGTCTGGATTTTTTTTTTTTTTTGAGTTTCTTTCATTTCAAGGTCGATAATATTGACCTTTTCTCAGTATTAAAATATATGGACCATTATCCCCAAAAAGATTTGTGGACAAGAGAACTACTTCAAAACATATTATAATATAGTTAAGATAAGATTATTTAAAAACTTGTCGTTTGTCAGAAAACAAAGAAATCGCCATTTCTATAATTAAAACAGAAAAAACTCCAAACCACTTTATTCCTCTTATTTTTATATAAATTATTATATTTATTTATCTATATAAATATTGGTGCCTCTGTTCTCAGAAGAGGTTGACATGCGGTTGAAACCAAACACTGTGTTATATGAGGTCATGACAGTGTACAATGGAGATCATATTAAGCTTAAAGAAGAGACTCAAGAGTTCTTGAAGGCGAGAGGCCATGAACTAGTGGTTACAAGTGTGGGAGGCATTGTTCAAAATAAAGTAGATGAATTTAAGACAGTTTTGACGGCAGTTAGTGATCTTCGGAAATATGGGAAGCCAGCCTGCAGCTAATGTTGCACTGGCTCTGTTACTCCTACTCCTATATTTTTAATATTTTTGCAAATTTCAGTTAAAATGTTGGTTAAAACATTTTTATCAATAGCTAATCGTTTTTACAACAAAATTAATATTACGAGAATTTTGTTGATTATCTGGCTAAAAAGTCTTTTGATGAATATAAAAAAACGTGTGGGAAGAAATGTAAATTACTTTTATCAATAGCTAATTGTAAGACAGTTTTGATGGCAGTTAGTGATCTTCCGAAAGATCGAAAGCCATCCTGCTGCTAAATGCTGCACTGGCTCTTTTACTCCTACTTTACTCCTATGTTTTTATTATTTGCAAAATTTCAGTTAAAATGTTGGTTAAAACTTATTAAAACGTTTTTATACATTCTAATTTCTATGACTAACTATGGTAATTAGTATTTTATAATGTTAGTAGCTATTTATCGATTAAGTAAATTATCCTTTTATATGCCAATAAGGAGTTTTTTTTTTCATTTTTATATCTCTTTTATATACATATATAATATTTAAGTAATTTGATTGTTTGAGTAATTTGATTATTTTTATAATATTATATATCTGTGGAATCATTGCAATTTTTGGTGATAATATTCTTTAGTGATAAGCCATTACAACTATGATAAACCATTGCAACTATTGGTAATAGTAGATTTTAGTGATGATCCACAACAACTTTTAGTTTTAATCCCTGGAACTATTTGCAATGAAAGACTTTAGTGATGAACCATTGCAACTTTTAATTCTAACCATTATAATTCTTAATTAACCATTGCGAAAATAAAATTATCTAAAGATATATATTTTCATCAATTTTATTTATTATACATTTAAATAGTCCAAATAAATATCTAAATATATATCTTTTCATTTTTTTCTGAAAATGATATATGAATGTGTCTTTTTCTTATTTGTTCAATTTATATATATTATCATTTTATATACTATATTTTGAAGAAATCTAGAAAATAGTTTCTACTATTTAATCAACCAACTTTCACAAATTAATTTAATGAAAATATAATTTATATTACCGAAATAACACAACTCTACGTTTTTGAATATAATTTATCCTTTTCATTTATAAAGATTCATTGCTGTACATGCATTCTTGACTGTACATGCATTTTTATATGGTTCCAAAATGATCGTGAATATAAAGAATCTCTTAACTTTATAAATTTAGTAATTGAGTAGACATAATCTTATTTGGTCTTGATATATTGTAATTTTGTTACAACTAAACTATAAATAAAATATAGTTTTTAATATTATCAATAAGGGAATAGTTGTAAATAAGATAATTTTGTAACATATGTATTTTTTAAAAACAGTTCTAGAAAAATATAGTTTTTTTTTTTACAAAATAAGTTTCCGATATCACACAAGTTCTTTACCTAGTATAATTAGAACAAATTCAACTTTATAATAAAATTATTTTATTTTAAAATAAAATATATTGAAGAAAATAATGCTTCGTTTAAGATGGTTTTAGCTAGCATTTACCATATCTAAGTGGACAAGAAGAGCATTATAAAATGACCATTACCATCATGCAACGACTCCGACGATGATCGGACTAATGTAAGATATAAATTACCAATCAACTAAATGTATTTCGAGTTGCCAGTGGCTTAAAACAACAAAATAAATAGTGTTTCAGGCAATGGTTAAAAGGGAATAACACAACAACAAAATCTCTTCATCATTTTATTACACACCCTTTCTGGTGTCAAATGTAAAACCCACATGAAGACGAAGAAAGCTGGTTTGGTCCTCCAAAACATGATCTTTCTCTCATCAAAATAACAAACAGCAAAAACTTCTTTTTGTGTCTATTCTCCTAATTCCCTTTTCTCTTCTCTTCCTGGTATTATTATTATTATTCAGTTGACGCAATAAAAATAAGAAAGCATATCGCTGCTGCTTGCTTGTTTGTTTGTGGGGAAGGAAATCAGTAGACGCGAGCTTTGGGAGGGAAAGTGTCAATCTCATCATCGAGAGTGTCCATGTGAACAGGCCTATACTCCAACCTCACCTTCTCATCTTCCCAGTACCCCAATGTATGCTTCATCCATTCTCCATCCTCTCTTTTCTGCACCCACACCCAACTTCACTATTATATCATCATTTTCTTTTATAGGATATATACTAATGTAAGAGGAAAAGAAAGGGGGAATCAAACCGTGAAATCTTCCCGGGCATGTGCTCCTCTGCTTTCCTTTCGTGCTTCCGCTGAATGCATTGTTATTGAAGCGTTTATCAATAGGTTCTCCAATTCTATTGTCTCTATCAGATCAGAGTTCCTGCATTATTCATCAGATAAGTTAGTAACAACAACTAACAAAGAGCTTTTTGTAACATTGATAAATTTAATAATCTCGATCGTTTTACCATATCAAACTCCGATCTTTAACCTGGACATCCTCGAAACTTTCCCATGCCTTGTCGATCAACTGACAACCTGCAATAAATTATTCCAGGTTAAGAATTGGCGGCTTTTGCAGATGGCAGAGAGCTCTTTAATCCCCAGGACTAACTAAGATCCATTTTTGTTACCTTCTTCCAATGTTTCTTGCGTGCGGAAGACAGCTGCATTGTTCTGCATAATCCTCTGCATGTTCAATCTGATACTTGAAGTAGGAAGCGACCCACTTGAGTGTCTTAACTTGTTCAGCCATTCTATCGTCTTCTTTCCTGCATTCTTCTCCAGAGGCCTCTGTTTCTCCCCTGCACCAATCGAGGAATAAGGAAAATAAAAACATCAGATTAGACTTTTTTTTTTATGTACAATCAATACATTCTCGAGAGATTATAAAAAAAAACTGACTAACCTGGTTTGCTTATCTCGGCAACCCTATTCGCACAAGCACGGCCAAACACAACAATGTCGAGGAGAGAATTTGCACCAAGCCTGTTGGCACCATGAACAGATGCACAAGCTGCCTCCCCAGCAGCCATAAGCCCAGGAACCACTGCATCTGGATCATCTCCTTTGATGGTCACTACCTGCACGACAAAAGAAAATAATTACTACTGATTTCCAGTGCATCTCATATTTCACTCTACACAAATTTCAGCAAAATTACTTCAAAGACTTCTGCTATTCTTACCTCTCCGTGGTAATTTGTTGGGATACCACCCATATTATAGTGAACAGTAGGCAAGACTGGAATTGGCTCTTTGGTAACATCAACACCAGCAAAGATTGCAGCTGTCTCGGATATTCCAGGAAGCCTTTCTTTTAGAACCTCTGGTGGGAGATGGTTCAAATGGAGATAGATATGATCCTTATGCGGTCCTGGCCATTTTAGTAACGGTTAATCCAAAACGAGTATTAAAACTACACAGGATCACAAAATCAATCATGGTCTTCAAAGACACATAGTGAGAGTTAGCTGCGAAAGTTAAGTCTACCATACCTACACCACGACCTTCCCTGATTTCCATAGTCATAGATCTAGAGACAACATCTCTTGATGCAAGATCCTTGGCTGTAGGAGCATATCGTTCCATAAAACGTTCGCCTTCACTGTTTCTGAGGATACCACCTTCACCTCGGGATCCTGAAATTGAATAATAGAGAAACACCAAATGAACATGTCACGAACCACATTAAATCTCTATCTTGTAAGTAAATAGAGTATGTGAGGACAAGATGCTAACCTTCAGTGATGAGACATCCGGCTCCATAAATACCAGTTGGATGGAACTGAACAAACTCCAAGTCCTGCATATGACGTAGTCAGACAATAATATTGTTAGCATACAAATTCGTTATTTATCTCAAAACGAAAATAGGTAGAATACCTGGAGTGGAAGACCAGCACGTGCAACCATGGCGTTGCCATCTCCTGTGCATGTGTGTGCTGAGGTTGCAGAGAAGTATGCTCTGCCGTAACCCTGGAAAAAATGAGCCATCATGTGAGTGAATTTGCACAACTGGAAAAATTCAACATGAAAACTACTCAAAACTAGCTCACCCCAGTGGCCAGAATCGTTTGTGCAGAGCGGAAACGATGCAATGTTCCATCTTCCATGTTTAGCGCAATAACACCCTGGCAACTGCCTGCATATGAGGTAACAATGTTGCATGAAGACTAACAGAAGCAAGAGACAAAAGGAAAATAACTCCCAAACCCTTACCATCACTCGCCATGAGCAGATCCAGAGCAAAGTATTCAACGAAGAACTGTGTGTTATGCTTCATAGCTTGTCCATACAAGGTATGCAAGAGAGCATGCCCAGTCCGATCAGCAGCACATGCACAACGATAGGCCTGACCACCTGACGGTAGAATAAAAAAGAAAGGCAACATGAGAAAAATCTACTAAAACAATCAAAAGCTCCCAAAACAAAATCAGCAAGAGCAGATATGTACAAATCAAATGAAAGGATCAAAAGCTAAGCAAGAAGTTAGACAAAGTCACCTTTGCCAAAGTCAAGACTCTGACCACCAAAGGCACGCTGGTAAATTTTACCCTCTTCAGTACGAGAAAAGGGGAGGCCGTAATTCTCAAGCTCAATCACTGCTTTTGGTGCCTCTCTACACATATACTGGATGGCATCTTGATCACCTACACAAAAGAACAAAAGGAAAAGTAGCTCAATGCACGAACAACTGAACTAGCAAGAGGCAATAACCTAAAAGAAAAGAGAGTTGTACCAAGCCAGTCACTTCCTTTGACAGTATCATACATGTGCCATCTCCAGTCATCTTCAGACATGTTTCCCAGTGCAGCATTAATCCCACCCTTCACAGATTTCCAGATCCACATAAAACTCAAAGAAACCATCACTAATCGAATGGTAAACCAAAAATTTAATTACCTGAGCAGCGACGGTATGTGACCGGGTGGGGAAGAGCTTGGTGATGCAAGCGGTGTTAAAGCCATGTTCAGATAATCCAATGGCCGCCCTAAGGCCAGCACCACCAGCTCCCACAACCACCGCATCATAGGTGTGATCTACTATCGTGTAATCATCACCTGTCTGCTCCATGATCAACCAACACGGATACCACCAATAAACACAAAATACGCAACCCGATCTAATTCAAATACTAAAACTCAAAACGGAAAACGGATTTAGTGGCGGACGAAACTATGACTACTGAATAAACCAGACGCCTGTGTTCCTACTCGAAGATTCCACGCGATCGAAACGGAAAAAAAGAAAAAATAACAATCGGAAGAGAGATCTTACGGAACTGGTGGAGAGGAATCTAGAAAAGCGAGATCCAGAGAGTGAGGTCCTTGAGGAAGGAACACGGAGGCTACGAGAGACGCAGCGCCACATCTTCTTGAATATCTATGCGAATCCGTAGAAATGAAGATGGTAGACGATATCGTTTTTTTTTTTTTGTTAAGTTTACCTGAGAACTCGCGAGCGGAGTGAGAGAGAGCCACCGAGGTGAGGTTCTTATTAATGAAAAAAAAATGGAAAACGATGATTGTACCCTGACTCTCTCACGATAACCACGCCTAAACCGGTTTTCTTTGGGGAACTAAACCACCACCCCCCATTTGACCAAAAAAAACCACCACCCACGCCTAAACCGGTTTTCTTTTAGGCACTCGTATTGGTGAAATGACAAAATGGTTGGTGCCAATTTATTCTTGGTCGCCGTCTCCTGCTCATTTTATATCCAACGATGAAGGGTTAATTTTGATCTGGATGATAGAATATTTAAAAGTTATTATCAAAGTATTTTAAAATTGATAATTCTCCATGCTGTTTTATCTACCAGTAAATATACTTATCATTTTATTTCATCCTTCCACATAAATATTCACCGTTCTTTATATGTTATTATGATTTTGTTTCATAGTACACGGAAACGTATAAATGGATAATCGTGGACGTTTCTAATCCAGTACTCCGAAACTTTTTGTGAGAAAAGGACTGCTTAGAATAGAAGAAAATGAAATGAAACGGTTGGAATAGTAGATCCTTATTGGACTTTAATATTAAATTTTCTGACCCATCTTTGTAAAGCCCTTTGGGCCTTTCATTTCAATGAAATGAAACGGTTGACAAAAAAAAAAGATCATTGATTAAGATCAGTTGTTAGCGTTGGCAGAGCTACGTAGAAAAGCTGTCCCCATATTTTTCGTCCGTAGAAACGTGTTAATGATGCGTATATTCCTCTATTTTAGTTGTCACTATTTCTACGACGTACACCAGCTATGCCATAACCCAACAACGAAAGATTGTCGCGACTTTGGTGACAAAATGCCATGAATTTTTTTTGAGCAACTGATATTAATATTAAAGCAGAAATAGAGAGTTTGGGCCGAAGCCAAGTTTAGACAGCAGAAAACAAAAAAAAAAAAGGTTCTCGCAATTTTTTTTTTTTGGGAAGCTTTCACCTTGGTTTAGGTCAACTAAACGATTAACCTATTTGTAATAACATACAAAGATATCTGTCAAGTTTTTTCTTGACAAGAAAAAGAAGAAGACGTAGATAGGTTGATAAAAAAAGAAAGTAATGTATAAATTAAGAAAAGGTATAAAAATTGTATCTGGGATCTGATAAATTACCTCTGATGTTAATTAAAGTCCTTAAAGGCATTTGATTCTTAGCTTAAGTCACATGTATTCACTGGAGATACTCATGGTGATATCAAAAGACTAGGTGATGCACGATATACCAAGGTCATTGTTATCTATTATTATAAAGTTGAGTTTGCTCATTCCTGAAGCATGCCACATGGGACGACACGTCATAAACTCAGAGGCTAAGAGCGCGACACGTGTCCCGTGAAACCAAAGATCAATATTTCATTAATTCTTGAGTTTAATGGGTTTTATGTGTTTACTACGGTCCAAATACATATTTTCCAAAAAAAAAACTGTATACGAAACTTAAAGAAACTGGCCGTCGAGCAACAATTCCCGTTCAGTCAACTGTCAATAGAAATCCACGGTTTCACCGTGACGAACGATTCCGATCAATGTCAGTTGGAAGCTGAATAGACTTCTTTAATCTGGTGCCGTTACAGAAATTAACTTGGTTCATGCATCTTCACTAAAATTCACATTAATACAGTTGGAAGCTGAATAGACTTCTTTAATCTGGTGCCGTTACGAAATTAACTGGGTTCATGCATCTTCACTAAAATTCACATTAATACATATTCTCTACTTCTTACAGGATCTCACATTCAATGAATCCATTCATTCATTCCTTTGTGTTAATCCTCCATTATAAATATGAAAGTTTTCTTCCAACGTAATCATCAGTTCATTTCTTTTAATAAACAACACAAAAAGTAACATTTTGTTAAGCCCATGGTTGTGCTTAACGGATTGTGTGAGAAAAGTGATAAGAAATAGAAGAAATGAGATGAGAAACAGAGAACAAGAGAAAAGAGGAAGATGATATAAGAAGGAGAAAAAAATTTAGTGAACCTTTTTAAGAGATCTAGAACTAATACGATATGAAAAACAATAGTTTTATATATATATATATATATATGTGTGTGAAAATAATGTTTCACAATTAATAAAGCTGAATCATTTACTTCGTGATGGTATTTTATCAAGAAAAGTTGTCTAAAAATTTAACACTATAATTTTAAAGTTTTATTAAGTATTCGACATTTTCATCATCTTATTGTTTTAAACCAAATTTATTGGTAAATTATTTAATAATGCGAATTTGTTTTTATCAATATTTTATTTTAGGTCTAACAAAACATGACATCAATCTAAAATAATAGTTTAGCACATAATTAATAATATAATATCAAAGACATAAAATTTAAAAATATTCATAAGAAAAAATATAATCTAAGATTTTTGTATTAAACATTATTTTACTTATTATCAAAATTATCATAACTACAGTAGAATAAACAAAGAAAATGTGTACAATTATTATGTATTCATGAACGGTTTAAAATTAAGATGATCATGATCTATAAAAAGAATAACAAAACATACACAATAAAAGTTAATATCGTCTTAAATTTCAAGTAAGCTAAACAATTTGAAATACTCTTTAACTGATATATTTATATATTTTCGATTAGTAACACGTCTGTAGGGTGAGGAGAGAGAGAGAGAGTAAAATTATGTTAATAGTAAAAATTAATTGTTTGGTTAATTTTAAATTTAGAAAATAGTATATCTCATGTACATGTTTTGCAAATGTAAACCTAAAACAAAAACCACAAATCATATAAAAATAATAATCTTGATTACAAGTAAAATATATCCCGCCCGTAGGGCGGGCCGACCCTAGTAAATAAAAAAAAGAACTGCATAACTAGCAATAACATGCAACCGATAACCAATAATTTTTTCTCTCTCTCTAGTCTCTAGTATATTTTGCCGTCCAAAAGAATTAAAAATGACCATAGTGGAGGAAAGACTAATTAATATCACAATTTAGAGATAGCAGCTGGTACGTACCAAACTTAAATTATAAATATACTTTAAAAAATTCTTAAATAATTGTATGATGTTTTCATACGAAATAAATTAGTTTGTAATAAATGAAATTTAATTTTATAAAAGATTTCTGTTCTCGAAAGCCTTTTCAAAAAATAAAGAAACAAATTTCTGTTCTTCATGCCTCAGTAATTTTGTCAAACGACGTTTTAAATAATGAATGCATCATCGGCCGATTGCGTCAACGTTTCTAAAGTCTGTTCCCACCCTTGCATTACGATGATTGTATTTATAAGTAACGAGAAACACATGACTGATTCAAA
Organism: Brassica nigra; assembly: GCA_016432835.1. Taxonomy (NCBI): domain Eukaryota; kingdom Viridiplantae; phylum Streptophyta; class Magnoliopsida; order Brassicales; family Brassicaceae; genus Brassica; species Brassica nigra. The sequence continues at coordinate 2,747,755 of CM028247.1, read as the reverse complement.
TTATATTAACTAATTGTACATTATAATAGTTACGTAGAAGACGTGCAGTTTCATGCAACATTATCACATTTTAGGGCTACTATCTCAGTCTCTCTCTCTTTGGACTCCATCCAGCTATATAAATCTCATCTCCGATTATATCTCCACATTTCCAAATACTTTTTGAATCCATACTTGACTCATCATTAGTAAAAGAAGTTCACAGAATGGGTCGGGGTACAATGCGAGATCCATTTTTGGACATCGAAAAGTTTGACACGACGATTTCTGACGTCAATAAAAACAGCTCAAGAAGAAATCAGATTGCAATTGCATTGTGTTTGTCTCTCTTTTTTCTCGGAGGCGCAGGTATCGCCTCTTTTTTTTGCTTCCTCTCTAACTATTACAGTCTTACACCATGCTTTAGTAGTATGCCGTAATCAGTACTGGTGCCAAATCGATTTTTTATTTTATCAAGTATCGAAAATTTGGTTTGGTTTCTGTCATTGACTTTTTTTTTTCATTTATGATAACGCAGACAAGGTTTTTGGTTTCTTTTTGGATTCAATTTATAGTTTTAAATAGATACCATTTTAATAAATAACGTACTTTTAGTTTTGAAAAAGAAGTTTTAGTTGGTTTATAGTCTTCTAGGTTTAATTCAGTTCCGGCTACATTTTTTTCCATAATAATAAATGAGTTACGAGCATGCAGTGCAACGATATGAAATATTTTTCTTTTATTAGGGTTTACATTCGTCAGACATTTTACCGGCGAAGAATCTGAAACCAAAAGCAATGACAAAGACTTCGTTGTGACGTCGGAAAACGGCGTCGTTGCCGCCGATCACGAGACATGTTCAGAGATTGGTGCGGACGTGCTAAGACGACTAGACGGCTCTGCCGTAGACGCCGCAGTGGCCGTCGCGTTTTGCTTAGGTGTCGTGAATCCAACGTCTAGTGGAATCGGCGGTGGAGCCTTCATGGTCGTAGGCTCCGCAGCTGGTTCGGCGAAAGCTTATGACATGCGAGAAACAGCTTCTTCCACTGCATACGAGGTTCTTATCATCATTATTATTTTTATTATCATTACTATATTCGATCAAAACTGAACGAAGGAGATATAAAATTATAGAAGATAAAGATGCAATAAAAATAAGTTTGTTGTTGACTAAATAAACAAAGAAAAGTTGCTAAAAAGTTCCATTTTTAACTATGTGTAAAAAGTAGTTATGAACTTAATTTTTAATAGTTATCTTTTTTGGGTATCAACAATTCACATATGCATATATTAATAGATATGAACTTAAAACGATGCACTATATAAAGTTACAGTGAATGAAAAAAAAATTCCAGTGCGACTAATTTATAAATTCTTTATCTTATATGAACTTTTTGTAGTAGGTTAAACTTTGTAATATTTGCTTATAAATTGTAAAACCCTTTAATAGGATATGTTCAAGGACAGAGAGGAGAAGAAACAAAAAGGACCATTGTCTGTTGCAGTTCCAGGAGAAGTAGCCGGTCTTCACGAAGCGTGGACCAAAAATGGCCGTGTCGATTGGAAACTGCTGGTCGAGCCGTCTATTAAACTGGCTCGAGATGGTTTCGAGGTTGGTCCACATCTCGCCTTCGCCTTATCCACCAACGAGGATAAGATCAAGAATGATGCTGGTTTATCGAGTGTTTTCGTTATTGGAGACAAATTGTTGACGAAAGGGGATACATGCAAGAACAGCAAACTCGCCGAGACGTTGGAGAAAGTGGCGGAGAAAGGGGCCAAAGCATTTTACCTAGACGATGTGGCTGTAAACCTTGTAAATGATCTGAATAACGCCGGAGGGAACATGACGTTGGATGATCTGAGGAATTATAAAGTGAACGTGACCGATGCAATGGTTGTAAATGATGTTATGGGGTTTAAACTACAAGGAATGTGGCCTCCTTCTAGTGGAACGTCAGGTTTTGCAATGGTGAGAATGATGACTCCTTTGCTTCGATATGAATATTTGTGCAAATGTTATTAATAGTTTTCATGTTGGAAACAAACAGGTTATGAATATATTGGAGGACTACAAAAACATAAATGCTACCGATAAGAATCTTGTTCTGCATCGTGTTATAGAAGCCATAAAGTTTATGCTTGCGGCTCGAATGGATCTTGGAGATCCTGCATTTGTTGATGGAATATCTGATGTTGTGAAAAAGATGATCTCTAAGCCTTACGCCCAAAAGATTAAGAGCAAAATATCCGATGACACGACTCACCCACGAGAGTATTACCTCAGCGAGTAAGTGACTGATTTAATTAGACTGACCCTATTGAGAGAAGCTTATGTGTTGCCTTTTTGTGTTTATAACAGATATAGTCAGCTTAAGGATCAAGGGACGAGCCATTTCTGTGTAGTGGATAAAGACAGAAACGTCGTGTCGATGACAACAACTGTGAATTACGCGTTCGGGTCAGGGTTTATGTCGACTTCTACTGGTATTATTCTCAACAACCAGATGGCTGATTTCTCGATACCAACCGAGGAATCTGCGGCACCCGCGAATTACATCAAGGCAAACAAGAGGCCTTTGTCTTCCATGATGCCTCTAATCATCACAAAGGTAATTTATAGATGCAAAATCAAGAACAAAAAAAGTTTGTTATTTCATTTTTGTCAAGTAAAACAGAACATGAAACGAAACATAGCCAAAACAGAGTATTCTAGGTCACCTAACTGTTTTTTTTTTTCTTCTTCTGGTAGAACAATGAGCTAGTCGGAGTTATTGGAGCAAGCGGCGGGATTTATATAATTCCGGCAGTAATTCAAGTGTTCCTCAATCACTTCGTCTTGAATATGACTCCTCTAGAGGCTGTGAAGAGTCCAAGAGTCTATCACAAGGTAGATGCAGCACACAAAATTTTCAACAAGTTTGTAATAATTCAAACAATTTTTTTTTTTTGGTTTTTGTGCAGTTGATACCAAACCAAGTGTTATACGAGGACTGGGAAGTGTACAATAAAGATCATATTTTGCTTAAAAAAGAGACTCAAGACTTCTTGAAGACGAAAAACCATGAACTAGTGCCTACAAACGTCGGAGCCACTGTTCAGTTTGTTGTCCAAAACAGAGTAGATGATTCTACGACAGTTCTGACGGCAGTTAGTGATCTCCGGAAAGACGGGAAGCCAGCTGCTGCTGATGCTGCTCCAACTCCTGCTCCAGCTCCTTCACCTATGTTTTGAAGTTATCAGCCAACATAATTCCTGTGCTTAATTTCCCTTTATTACCTCTTTTTTTTACCTGTTTAAATATGATTAACAAAACTTCTTTAAATCGTTGATTATATCTTCCTAAATAATTCTTTTAGAATTTCATGGAGGACCACTTTTGATGGGTCAATTATCATTCTTAATGAAGTCTGAATTGTTTTCTTAAGTTTCTTTCATTTCGAGGTCGATGCTATTGACCTTTTCTCAGTATTAAAATCTATGGAACATTATCCCCAAAAAAATCGTGGACCAGAGAACTACTTCAAAAGATATTATATTAGAGTTAAGATAAGATTATTTAAGAACTTGTCATTTCTAAAATTTTATTCAGAACATGTAATGAGCGGTTTCTATATTTTATAACAGAAAAAACTCCAAACCACTTTATTCCTCTTATTTTTATGTATAATTATATATATTTAATTGCTGACAGAAAATATATTTAATTTTATCTTTTAGCCCATCTTAAAAGTAAACTGATTGGGTTTCAAACTTTTGGTATTGCGTGTAGAGTTTTGTTTAGAAGAATATTTAGACAACCAATCATAAACTTTGAAGAATAAATCCAAAACACATAAACAACTTGGGAATCTAAACTCTCTTTTGGACCCCCCATTCACTATCTTCTCTCTTAGATTCATAGAGGAAAGAGATAGATATCTAATATGGTTCACAGAATCCCCACCGATCCTCTTCTAGGAATCAACCAAGAAACGGTTGCAGAAAATAAGAAACGGAGAAACAACCTGAGGACAGCTCTTCCTCTGCTTCTTCTGAGTCTAGTCGCAGTTTCAGGTCTGTTTCTTCTCCTCTAATGATACAGGAACCATTACGTGACCTCATAGACGTTTGCAATTGTATAAGAACGTTATATCTGTCTGTAGGTTATTGCTTTAGTGACAACATAAGCTACATAACCGTTTGGTTGTCGAGAGAAGCTACCAACCGTTACAGTCTTAACCATGCAACCAGAAGCGACGCGGTCGAGTCAGAGAACGGTGTTGTCGCGGCTGACGACGGCAGGTGCTCGGATATTGGTGTCTCTGTTCTCAGAAGAGGTGGACATGCGGTTGATGCCGCCGTGGCTACTTCCTTGTGCGTCGGTGTTGTTAATCCCATGTCTAGCGGAATCGGCGGTGGAGCCTTCTTGATAGTCAGCTCTACGGAAGATTCGAAAGCTGAGGCCTTTGACATGAGAGAAACAGCTCCGTTAGCTGCTTCTAAGGTAAAAAGTCTCTTCTTGATCTAGTTTTCGAACTTAGTTCAACAGTGCCGGCTCTGAGATTCATGACGTTTGAAACAGTTACTAAACATATTTTTTTTTTAATCATCTAAGTAAGCAGAATGATATAATACATATTAACCACTAATATTTTGGGGACGATAGGCGAATGTTTCATCTTGATGTGTTCAGAACCGGCTTTGAGTACATTGTGTTTAGCTTTTGAACTGATGATGCAGGACATGTATAAGACCGATGAGGATGCGAAGTCCATAGGCGCATTGTCGATGGGAGTCCCAGGAGAGATAGCTGGACTTCACGAGGCTTGGAAACGGTATGGCTGTCTTCCGTGGAAGCCGCTTTTCGAGCCAGCTATTGAGCTGGCGCGAGGCGGCTTTGTGGTGGCTCCGTATCTCGGACGAGCCATATCGAAACACTCTTCGATGATACTTAAAGACCCGGGTCTAAGGAATGTCTTCTCAAGAAACGGACAGGTTTTGAAACCTGGTGAGACTTGCTATAACCCGGAACTAGCTCGGAGTCTAGAGATGATCTCCGAGCTAGGTCCGACTGTGTTCTACAACGGGACACTAGGCGAGAAGCTCGTCAGCGATGTGAAAAAGGCGGGAGGGATCATAACGATGGATGACTTAAGAAGCTATAAAGTCAGAGTCACCAATGCAATGGCCGTGGATGTTATGGGTTACAAGATCTACGGAATGCCACCTCCCTCGAGCGGGACGGTTGGGTTCTCGATGATTATGAACATCTTGGACAGCTACTCGGAGCTATACACTGGTTCAGGAAATGACCTTGGTCTGCACCGTTTGATAGAAGCAATGAAACATATGTTCGCAGCTCGAATGGATCTTGGAGACCCTGAGTTTGTCAACATAACAAACGCTATGAAGCAAATGTTATCAAAGCCTCGTGCGGAGGATATAAGAAAGAGGATCTTGGACAACACGACGTTCCCTCCTGAGTACTATTTGAACCGTTGGAGCCAGCTTAGGGACCAAGGGACGAGTCATTTCAGCATTGTGGATGCGGACAGAAACACCGTGTCTATGACAACAACCGTGAACTATGTTTTTGGTGCTGGAGTCTTGTCTCCTTCCACTGGGATTGTGCTGAACAACGAGATGGATGACTTCTCTGTACCAACGGAGAACACTCCTGACAATCTCCCTCCAGCTCCTACAAACTTCATTGAACCGAACAAGAGACCATTGTCTTCCATGACACCTCTTGTTATCACCAAGGTCTAGCATCAACTTCACACACTTGCACTGTCACACTCCATGAAACTTCACGGTTGTTTACATTTTTCAGGACGGTGAGTTGGTGGCGACGCTTGGAGGAAGTGGAGGAATGAAGATAATCCCTGCCGTGATTCAAGTCTTCCTCAACTGCTTTGTGTTGAAGATGAAACCGTTAGAAGCTGTAGAGAGTGCAAGAGTTTACCATAAGGTGTGACAAAAACTACATATCGTAAATGTTCTTTTTTACTAACGTTCAGATGAAATAACCATTGGTTTGTTTGGTTATTGTTGCAGTTAATACCCAACGTTGTTCAATATGAGAACTTCACTGCCATTAACGGTGATCATATAGGAGTTACTAAAGATAGCAAGATGTTCTTGGCAGAGAGGGGACATGAGCTTGAGGAGATATCAGGTGGAGCTATTGTTCAACTTATTGTTCAGAGTCTTAAGGAAGAAGAAGATAAAGAGAAGATTATTGAACTTGGAAGGAAGCTTGGTAAAGACTCTACCAAGAGATTGAAACCATTCAAGGGATTACTCACTGCAGTTAGTGATCCTCGTAAAGATGGTAAGCCAGCTGCAGTTTGATTTACTAATAGTTTCCTCATATTCATCTACCATTTTCTATCATGTTAAGTCTAATAAACGATGTATATACTGTAAATTAACGTTAGACCGTGTTATTACAGTTTAACATAATTAATATAAACTGTAAATTACAGTTTGGTAAAAGCAAAATCAAACCTAAAGTTATTACATTATGCTCACAGTTATAACCTTATGAGTTCTTTGCTTGAAGTATGTAATAAAGAAACCTAACTTACCCAAGCAAAGCTCTCCTCAAGTCAAAACATACAAAGAATTGTTTTCAGACAAGAGTAGTTCACCATTTCATGGCCCCTGCTTCATCACTTGAGTGGTTTGGCTCATCGTGCTTAATGAAACTCAGCTGGTTAGTTGAAGACAAGAGCCTCGCCCACATTCTGTCAGTGATCACCTCCTTGTTCTGTCTCTCTGTGATCCTCTACACAATACTCAAACCAAATCATAAATCGAGAAAAGTGATGTACCTAAGATGTTCAGACTGATTCAAAATGGTCCTCTTCTTGGCATAGGAATCCTACAGAAGCAGAGAGACAGAGAAGCAAAGCATAAGAGAAATCCTCTGTTTTCCTGTGAAATGCAAGAAAGTTCATCTTGTAAAATTTTGTTTCCAGATGTCATCTTTAAGAGTTGTGGACTGTTCATTTCTTTCAGACAACAGATCTTGTCCAGCACCTTCTGCAATCACAATCACCATGTGACCAGTCTCCTTAATTAAGCCGTTTCTCAATCAAACTCGAAAAGCCCTCCTTTGCCTTCAAGAAAAAAATGGAGACTCAGGGATCAAGCAACAGTCCACATCTCTGCTAGCTAGAGTTGCATACATTGCAATGAATCCTACACACAAACACCTGAACACCAGTAAACATCTCTTCAGCAAAACCACCTCATATAACAAAACTGCTTACCGCTAACGATCTATCTATAAGCTATTGATTCAGTTACTTATGGAAAAAGTAACGAACCTGGAAAGAAAGTTAACGGTCACTTACTTAACAACAGAGTAAGCAGCGTTGTCTTCCAATGGATTTGGATTATATGTCTGAAAGCATCACATTGACACAAATAAAAACATTAACTTTGAACCAAACATCGCATAAGTTTCAGACTTTTATTTTCCCGCTCGCACACATTTGCAGAGTTCTTCACATATCGTATCAAAAAACAGAGTGACGTACAGGAGGATTAGGGATGTAATCAGAGATATGAGGAACATCTTCAAGAACATAACCGGCAGGACCAGTAGCGATTTTCCGGTCGGAGTTCAGGCAGAAGTTGCCATCACCAACCTTGTCGGAGACCCAAATGTCTGATTACGGGAGAGAGAAGCAATCAATCGGTTTCAGAGGCCGTACTCCGGTTTGAGGATGACCGGAATCTATTAGTTAGTCCGGCCCAATAACCTTGCATCTTTTCTAAATTTCCAATAAACGAGTTAGCTCTTAAGCCCATCTTTTTTCTGAACTAATCTAATAACCATAATTGCCTGGCCCGATATATGTTAATTTTGTTTCACTTATATAAATCTCAAAGATTATCCCTTTCACCACTGCGTTTACATGACAACTGTTTTTTTTTATGATTCTATAACAAGTTGTGTCCGATTTGGTTTTCACTAGGGTAATCTTACATGAAGGTTTTATGGTAGATTATACTAGAAATTTCTGTAAACTAGTATATTTTAAGCTTTTTCTATCAAGTCTTACTCCAATATATATATTATATATGTATATGTTGCTATTATCCTATTCAAGCTTGTAAATCTTCTTGGGTCGGAGCCAATAGTTCGACACCCTTCTCAAACAACGTTTGAATGAAGAAGAGCACAACTTCTCATTTTTAAGGCGTAGTACTATGGGCATTGATATTTGTATAGGTCAAGAATCCTATCTTCATCCAATATCTGATGCCATACCATATATACCATATATCTTCTGTAAAAAATGATCCTCTCTCTTGCACGTTACAGCTCGAATTATACTCATTTGAGAAAGATCAAAGTTTTAATGCTATTTTCACTTGAAAGAAGCAAGAGATTACGTTGTGGAATATTTTCTCTTACTTTTCCAATCCTTTTCTATTTTTGACCCGTTTATGTGGTTGCTTTTTCTATTTTTGAATGTCGAAAGTTTCCCTGAAATACTTCACACCGGTGTTCTAAGATCTTCGATGCAAGGGACAAAAGACTTAACATTTAGAAGTTATAACCTAATTTTTTTGTATTTTTAAAATCATTATTTAGCATCCAGAAATGTCCAAAATGAGATTATCTAGACTTCATGATAAGAAATGGGATCAAACGAAGCTAAAAACTTAGGTAAGATATAGATTTAATCTCAAAAGGTTATAGAAAATTACATAAAAACAAAAATTATGACAAAAGATATGATAATTCAGACAAAGAGGTAATCATTAGCATCTATATGTTTTATTCAGGACATATCTTTGGCCCCTCCATGATTTCATTCTTTGACTCCCAATATTTTTTTTTAAAAAAAATTAGTTAACAATATAACATAACTATGATGTGTATTCTGTATACACAATTACATATATATATATACATATATACATATACATATATATAGGATTTTCCCTCTTTTTCTTTTGGTGGTTTTTACCGTTGGGATTGAGATGACCTTTTGTGTATTCTTAACTCGAATCTCTTAACGATAGAGTTTCAATCCTTGTGAAATAGAAATGCTTTTGGTTTAATCTATACTAGATTTTGTTTTATCATTAATAAGCTAGCTAGATTTTTCTATCGTGCTTATATACTCGATTAAAATAATACCAATTTGTTTATGTCAACCCTTTCATTTTGATCCCATATATTAAAATAGACGGGAATATTTTTGGTCACACTTAAAAAATACTAACCTAAATTCCTTACGCATTACACCAGTCACTAGGTCGAGAATATCAAAATCTACGTTTAGATAGTAGCGTCCAATGGCTCTAGAATGTTTGGCAGTTTAATTTAGATTCTTCTAACCATAACTATAATACAATAGGGTCGCCAAGATCTAAAACTACAATCCAATTCAAAGGTATTCACTCATGGACTGATGGAACCATCGTTTGTGGAGCCTATTAATCTTAATTCATACATCATAAAGAGCCGTATGAGGTTGTTACACATGAAACTTTCTAGTTCAACAATCAGATTTTAAAATACAGCGTCACAGGAAATCAATAACGTTAATAACTTCTCGTCGACGAATGATTTTCGTTTATTCATAAAATTCCTGTAACGCCCCGACCGCCCACGGCTAATGGGCCACCCACGCCCGCTCTCTCGGCCCGTGGGCCCCATCCCATCCGACGGTCGGTCGTTAATTTCCGAAGGCTCGAAATCATCGTTTACTGACCCTGCAATCACCACCTGACCTTTCCCCGTGCTTTGGCCTCACTCACACGCTATCGCGAATCACTTCCCGATAGGTCACCCATCCTTCTACTACTCCAGCTCAAGCACGCTTAACTCTGGAGTTCTTTCGGGATGTGCTCCGGAAAAGGTAAGTCAACTTTGGTGACATAGGTAGCCAAATCAATTCTCTTAAGCCTTTTCACATATCACAACTCGGGATGTTACAATTCCGTTGTCCGTTGTTCAAAAAAAATAATTCCTTTGTTCGTTTACATAATTATATTTTTGTTACCGGACAGAAACTTTATTTGTAATCTCTCGTACGTTTATGATTTAAGTATGAAGCTTATTACAAAGTTTAAAGGGAGTACACGTTTCTTTTACCCTTTTATCCTATTTATTCGCTTTGGTTCTTCGTTAGTTTTGACCGTATATATATTAAAAATTTGATGAAAAATCACAAAGGATTAATTATACGATAGAAATTTATAATCATTACAGTCAAGGTACTCGAGATCAATGAAGAAAAAAGAATATATAATCCATCTAGAGTATTATGAAATCGTATGATCGAGAACGCGTACAATAAATATGTTTGAAGACCAAATACTTCTTTCACCAACAAAAGGAACATGTACTACTTTAAATTAAGAGTCATTTAGTTGAATAACCATAAGACTTTACATAATTGGGCAAATGACGGTAAGATATTTTTAGAACTGTTGAAGTCATACATTTCCTTTACTGCCCCTACAACTTGGTTGGTTCAGAGTTCTGACTTAATCAGCCGGCGGTCTGACTCCCCTACTCTGTCGCGTAATAACTGCAATGAGTTGTCTAGTCGACGCACGCGGAGGTAATCATAATTATGCGAAGAGAATTTTTAGAAATTCTATATAGAACCGTATTCGAGATTGAGAAAACCTTTCACTCTAAAATTAAATCGTTAGAGCTTGGATTACTTCCACAAAATGGCCACGACGGAGCAGGGAGATCGGAGAGTGGAAGCTTCGGATGTAGATCTGTTACCGGATATGATGTTCGCGCACGGTGAAGAGCCTGTTGGAGTGAGGGTGTTGACCTATCAGTCATCGAGGGCGATAAAACGGATTCTGAGTGCCTTAGAAGAACGAGAGCTTCAAATAATCCAGGAATCCAGTTTCGGGAAGATGGTGGAGATTGCAGAAAAACCGTCTTTCTCCGGACGATTCGCCCGGTATATAATGTCTCGACAACTAAAAGTGAACAAAAGGCATGAGGCGTGGTTCCGTTTCGCAGGTCATCCAGTGAGATTTTCACTTCGGGAGTTCGCAATCGTGACGGGTCTTCCTTGCGGTGAGTTCCCTCTTAAATCAAAGGCGAAGATGAAGGAAACAATCAGTTCAAAACCCTATTGGCCTGAGCTATTTGGGAAGGTAGATACGTGGGGTTTCGAGTGTTATCAAGATGCTGAAAAAGAAAACGGTCAAAGATCAGGAAATCCGGGTAAAATATGCTTGTTTAGCAATTCTATCTTCGTACTTCTTTCTACAAATCTGAAAATGAAGATATCAAGGAGCACGCCGAGGCAATCGAAGATCTACAAGATTTTTTCATGTATCCTTGGGGTAGAATGGCCTTCGACATGTTGATGGGGAGCATTAAAGAGAGAGACGAGGTCTCGCTGTCTCAGAACACCATCGCGCTAAAGGGGTTCGCGCTAGCTCTCCAACTGGTTATGGTGGAGGCCGTACCTGCGCTAACCGAGTGTTTTCAGGATACATTCTCTTCGTCGGAGTCTGATAGTGACGACGACCTAGAAGAAATATCCGATAAGGGTGGTCGAAAAAGGACTCTTAACCCCGGACACGCAAGAGCCATTGACAAGAAAGGTCAGGTATGCGAGAAATGAAATCATAACCCACATTTGATCTTACCAAACGTTTTCTTGATTTCTAACCCCACACACCCATTGTTTGTAAGGTTGTTGTGAGATGCATTTTGGAGGAAGATCCTACTCGCCCACTAGATGAATGTACGTTTGTTTGGAAAGACGAGCTAGAGGATCCTAAAGTGGACAACCTATTACGACTTATCAAGGAAAAATATCTTTTCAACGCCTCAATGTTCAAAGGAGGTGCAACTAGTATAGAGGTGGAGCGACTGAGAGAACAGGCGAAGCCTAAGAATAAACAAAGGAAGAAAAAACAACCTCCATTGGCAACAAGCAACGTCGAGGAATCCGGTAACACGACGATGTTGCTAGAGAAGTTAAAACCGGAGTTTGAGAGAATTTATGACAGGCTCGCAAATTGTGATGCAGTAGGGCGCGGGCTGGATATGCGTGTTACGTCGTTGGAAACTTCCGTCCCCGGGGTTTTTGATTCACTTTTGCAAAAAGTGAAAGATCACGTAATGGGTAACTTGGAGGAAATGGTGAAAGGGATGGTTTCAAAAGCCGAAACAGCAGTGCCAAATGTATCTGGTGGATCGAGAAACATTGCTCAAAAACAGCAGCAGCCTGGTGCTGAAAACGGGGAACTCTACAACGAAACAATACGTAACGTGCTAGGCAATTTGATGCAGTACTCGACACCGACCAAATCGCAGGGTAACAACCAGGTAATGTTTGTCTAAGACGTAGTTGGTTATTTTGGATACAAATGTGTCAGAGTACTCATTTGTGCCTTGTTTATGAAGGGAGCTTCTGTAACTCCAGGAGATGGTGAAGCAGACGGGGAGAGTTCAGGAAACAGAGAGGATATGCCACACATAATGACGACCTCTGCGCAAAGCCAAACAGAAAGGACAGATGGAGATAACCCCGCTAATCCATTGGTAAGAATGTGGTAAAAATCCGGTATTTCCATGCTTATCCGGTTAGATGAAAGAGTATCCGGCCGTAAATGCACATATCCGTAGTGTGATGAGAATAACTGGTTAATTGCTGATCTTTAGGCGTGTGTTAGAATTGTAATATAGGATGCAAACCTGTCTTTATTTCTGCAGGATCTTGAGCAGCCATACACAGGGCCTGACGCAGAAGACCCGTCTTTCTCATTGGGCATGACGCAGGAAGGGGACATCCAAGCGTCTACCGAGAAGCCACGAAGCGACCCCCCATCTAATTTGGACGATGCAAAAGTAGATGACAACATCAATGGTGAGCAGGCGTGCAGGAAGAGCAAAAGACAGAAAACAGCCCCGAACTCTTTGTTGACAGACTATGAATGTAGCGCTAGGTTTGTCTCTCGCGTTAGACAGTCTAGGAAATTTCTGTTCGCTACACAAGACCCGGGGGAAACACTGACAAATTACAAGTCACTGATTGAGAAGCTGAAGACCCCAATGTGAGTATTCTCGTTCTTTCCAAGGTGTGCAATTGTTGACGATGTAGCATTGTTGCTTAAAGATGTTTAATTCCGTGAGCAGAGTTGTCGATGTGGATGGTCTGACAGTGAATGCAAAGGAAATATCAGATATAGCTGAGAGAGGCAAACCACCAACAGCAAAGGTTAGCGTATTTTGCCAAAATGTTTATTAATTGGGAAGGTGAATAATCATTGTTTAATAAAGAAATTCGTGTCACATGCGTGCAGATAGTAGATATACTCATGCGTCTACTACGGGCAATTGTAGACAAAAACCCATCTCATGCGGATGAGGCGAAGTTCGTCATCTTTGATACGAGGTTTATAACCTCCCTGACAAGGAGTTATGTCGGGTTTTCAAAAGCAAATAACAGGGATACTTACGTCTTCCCCAAGGGATTGGTTGAGTACTTTAGCGAGAAGATGATTGGAAGCGAAGACGCAACAAGGTACTATCTACCAATGCAGTTTGAGAAGAAGGAATGGGTTGGGGTATCGTGACTGCGCTGAATGGCAAGTATATGTTTTCGACTGCATCACATCGGCATCCGCTGAGGTGCCGATCGATAAACGAGTTAGGCCGCTTTGTGAGATGTTCCCTTATCTACTAAAGGAGTGTGGCCGTTCGGCTGGAGTGGTGATGCCTATGGAGTGGGGTCGTGCAAAAGGGATTTGTGTAGGTATCAATCAAAGTGACAGTGGGATGATGTCCGTGCTGCAGATGGGCATTCACGCATTGCGGTATAGAAGCCTGCCGCAGTATCGTTCCTGATGTGCTACCAGAAGAAGCTAAAGCAGCTGCGATCATGGCTTATGAGTTCCATGAGAAGTTGTAGGGAATCAATGTCCCATAATTTATCTGGGCTTTATTTGCAGTTTAGACTTGTATTGATGTTTTAAAGACCTGCATGCAACTTTAATCGTTTTCATTATTATCCATGTTTCAGTAATTTGGGGTTAACATTTGAGTACTGTTAACATTTTAAAGCTTGGTATCATTGGATAATAGTACTAACTCGTGTGGAAAGTGAAAATAGACGGTTATGAAATGAAACAAATTCTAACCGGTTTTTTATAACTAAAACCAGTCAGAATAGATTTTCTACATTAGAAGTAAGGGATGCAAAGGAAAATGATGGCATGCCACATACGCTGATACAACAATAACCATACCCTAATTTCCTAAGATAGTGTGTGAACAATTACTAGGATGTGGTAAAATAAGCGTCGATGCAAAACATGTTTAAATGACTCAAAATAAAAATAGAGTACAAAACCAGTTATTGTATATAAGTTTCGTTTCTCTGTATTTTGAGGTTTTGTATGATAGATGTATGAAGTAACAATCGTTAGTATACAAAGATAGTCTTTTTAACTATTTTGGTGAGAGAAATTGGACCCTAAGAGAGACATGACCATATGAAAACTCATGAACCAAATCTGGCGAGTATATCCCTACTATGATTAATTATCATATTACCGGTTTCCAGTAGTTGTGTATGGTATTGTTCAGGTAAACCCGGTTTTCTGTATAGAAAATATGTTTACCAAATCGAGACAAGGTAAGCTGGAATGGTTAATAAGCATAAATGGAACGATGGTCTATTATTTTTTCCAACAACCTCGGGTACAAATATATATTCCCTGCCTCAACCCCTAATCTGGTAAAATATTGCAAACAAAGACGTTATTCTTCTATCTGCCCAGTAACAGACAACACCCTTTCTTATCCGAACACCTTCATCATCCGAGTCTGACCATGATCCATGTACTAAAGCAAGAACTCATATTGGAGTCTTGCAGGTGACCCTGTTGTGACCACGCTGTTTGCACCTACTGCAAAAGTGAGCCTTCCGGGGCAGGTTTCATCTGCGTCAAAATGGTGTCAATATTGGTAGACAACAGAATTGTAAATAGATGTTATGGATGGTTTGCATATACCCTGATTTCGCCACAAGAGAGAATGCGGCTTTTCCTAGGCCTTCCAGGAGGTCGTCTGGTTGCTGGAGGGGCTACATCAAGGTTGAGAAACTCAAACTCAGTTGGTAGGTCCGGCAGCTTTGTGACGCCAGTGACGGGAGCTATGTTCTTTTCATAGGCTGCAGCAAGACTCATTGTGCTATAAGCCAGTGACACAAGGGATTCAACACTAATTTTTGCGCATACAGCAGCAGCCACGGCGTGTGGGCATGGTATCATCAAGCACTGGAATTCACGACAGCTGCAACTCCTCCCGGTTAAGTTAACATGGAAGGCGGTGCCATCCTTGTCCCTGACGTCATACTCGAAATCGTTTATTTTCTTTACGGCAAAACCGGCACTGACCTCAAAATTACAAGCCAGGAGTTCCATGACGCGGGGTGTGAGACGGTTGGTTAGGGTTGTGGCATAATCTCTCCGGTCAGAAAACCAACACATTAGCTTTGACCTTATGAACTCAACAAGTGGTACAATGGGGTACTCTCTCGCCTCGCGCAATACCGCGTTCCATGACTCAGCGACATTGCTCGTCATAATGTTGTATCTGTTCCCGGTGAAGTGAGAACGCGTCCAGTGTTCAAATCCAATTTCGGTAAGGTAGTCAGCGCATGCAGGATTGAGGGTCGCTATCTCATTGAAGGTTTGATAGAAATCAGGACGGGTGAATGCCCTTGCAGCTTTGGTAACCATGTACCCGAGATGTTTGTCCTTGAAATATGTACGTATGTTTCGCTTCAGATGCAAGACACATGCGCAATGTTTTGCTGCTGGGAAGACCTATAAAAATAAAACTAGGTGAGGGAAGGAACAATGAATGATACAATATTAATCCGGATATCCTATATATATATGGATACAAGAACAGAATTCAAAATTTGCTGGTTATTATATATGTATCCAGATATAAGCATTAGAAATTTTTTTTGAAGGCGTATAAGATTTTAACTTATGGGAGCAGATATAATAAGCTTTTATACCTAACCCATACCTTTGCAATTGCGTAATGGATAGATGCGTGTCTGTCTGAGACGAAGACTAGTTCTTCGCTGTTGGTAACGACTGTAGAAAGATTGCGGAGAAACCACTCCCACGCTTTGTCGTTCTCACTGTCAACAATAGCAATGGCCAAAGGATACACCTGATAGTTGCCATCTTGTGTGGAAGCAGAAAGCATGCAGCCAGCGAATTTGCCCCTCAGGTGTGCTCCATCAACAATCAACACTTTCCTCATGAACTTAAAACCTTCGACAGAAGCTCCAAGGGCCATGAACATGTACTTAAATCTGTGACCCAAGCCTTCGACAAACTCTGTGTGAAGCTGCGTCACCGTTCCTGGGTTTGCATCTGCCAATTGGTTTAGGTACTTGGGCAGTAGGTTGTACGATGCTCCCGAAGATCCCTTTGCATAGTCAAGAGCAACTTCTCGGGACCTCCATGCCTTCCAGTATGATATACGGACATTATGGTCACCTTGCATCACTTGCCTAATCTCGTTAGGCCTGGGAACACCACCAGTACCCGAAAATCTGGCCTTCATCATTTCACCAATAACGGTGTGAGTTGCTTGGTTCTGGAAACCTGTGGGGGTCGTTTGCTAAATTAGAGAAGTGGGAGTATACATAATAATAGAATATTTGTATTATTAAGCGGTTAATACCGGATCGGTCGTCGACAGAGCAAGAATGGTCTAGCACAAGCTTCCTAATTTCATACATTTCCACGTTCTTCAAACGGGTAGCGTATACACGCCAGCTGCATGTAGTGCTGAAGCACGTTAGCACCATCCCTTCAGGAGCTGACCTACTGGTTCGGAATCTGAACTTTTTTTTGATAGCATACATAGACATGTGCTGTTTGAATGCCTCCTTGGATTTAAAAGACATGCCAACATACATGTCTTCAGAGTTATGAGTTTGGTTACCTACATATTTTAAAGAGTTAAGTGTATTAGATGTAATATATATGATTGTTAGATCAATCGTAAAAAGGGTAGACGAGTTTTTATCCGAAACAAGCATTTTTTATAATAAGCATGGCATTATACAAAAAACAGACCCCGACATTGGACACATGTAGATTTAAAACCGGTTATCATACAGAAAAGAGATTATTTGATCCGGTTTTATGAGACAAAAAGAGTAGAGTCGATCCGGTTATAATTATCAAAATAAGGAAAATCCGGATATGCCGATTCAAAATATGATAAAGTGCTTTGGATATTATGAAGATATTTTCTAGATGGAGTTGCCACACCCACCGATATCACCGCCAACTTCTGAGGACGAGTCATCTATGACAACGTAAGCTCCCTCCGTAGCATTATTGTTTTCTTTACCAAACCCTAAAGTTAGGTCAAGTGAAGGTTCTTCCTCGACGTCAACGACTTCGATGGGAATGGGTGGACCGCTTGAGGACATGGGTGGAATCTTTGAGGCCGTCTGAATGCGGGAGCTCTCCCTGCGTTAGACATATATGGTCAAATCATAAGCCAATGTCTAGATCTAGCTATATAGATCTTAGTATAAGTGATAAGGGTGGTTAAAAAATTACAACCTTCTTCAGTGCTCGTTTGAGCAATGACAACCCCTGAACCCTTTCCCGCATTCTTAACAATAGTTTCATCAGAAGATGCGGTGAAGGATCCGGCAGCATCTGCACCGAGAATCGCGTTTTCAGGGTTTGATGGCTGGGGGGTGACGTTAGCATTCTTAACAATGGGTCCTAAAACACCTTCAGTGGGCCTCAATGGAGGACTAAGTGGGGGAGGAACAGCATGATAGCCATCGTACAAACTTTCCCAGTTATCCTCTTCATCGCTTAGGTTGATCTCAGCATCGGCTCTCTCCATGCCAACACTTGCACCACGGAATATGTTAGATGAGTGGTCAGGTGAGACAGTGTTGAGAGGAACTGCATGGATGACTGGAGGGTCGTTGGTTTGTCCTGAAACCATCGATAAAATCCGGTTTTAGAAAGGATGGAAATTACTTTATACAAGTACAACATGGGGTTCAGGAAGTGTTGTAGAAATAAATTAAATTTTTTAACCTGAGAAAGCTCGTGAATCATTGAGAGGTGCAACACGATGGGTCATCTCATAATCCATTCCTGGATCTCCATCGTCAAGAAGCGTGAACCTGTTGTTCTGAGGTACTATGGCGTCGCCAAATGCTGGTTCGTCGGAAAGAGCAAGATCTATCTCGAATGACAGACGGTAGATCACCAGGAGCTGTTCGTCGGTGAATAACATCTCCAACACTCTTTTAGCGCAGTTAAAGGTTTGTTCTTCAGCTAGTTCTGCATGTTTTACAATTGCATTTACAATGAAAAACAACTTTCACGCAACAAAACCCACGGGTAGAGCGTGTTGTGAAGTTTAAGGGGTTATCTCACCTCTGATGGCTCTGCGATGTTGCTCCTCGAGACACCTTCACCAAGAAAGGCAGTGTTGCAGACGGTGAATGGGGACCTACAGAGAAACTGGTACCGCAACTTTGTGAGGACCAGAGGTTACGTACAGAATAAGCACGTCGTTGAATTCCCTGATGCTCATCATCACCTCAACGTCTCGGTTCTCCAGAAGGTTGACGGGTTGAGGATGAGGTCCATTGGGGATTCGCATCCACTCAGGGAACTGGTAGGTGAGAGCAACAGGGGTTTCCGCTGGTAGTTCCAGCCTCACGCGAACCAGCGTCATGAGATCTTCTATGGTCTCATTTTCACGAAGAAGTAGGGCTTCGCCAAGGTACTCAGGTTCCATAACGAAACGCCAGACGCCAGCATCAGATTTAACCCAATATCCTTGCTCAAGGTGGATTAGCCTAGTCATCTGTGAAATAAGGAATACAGGCATGTTATCACGCTAGGACCGAAAGATTGTTTTATATAATCAAATTTGGTAAGTAAGGGAAGGAATGAATCATGTGAGTAACTGAAAATAGACAAGATCTACCGAACGAAAATATTTTTAATCGACCCCACAGGACATAAATGGACCGACAACTTAAATGGTGATGAGCAAGAAAACAAAGAATACCTTTTACCGACTTCAAAGAATCTTCAGCAAGACCCGGTATCAGATGCCTTAGACAGGAAATTGTTTTTGTTTGCTTACAAAACTTAGTTCTGGAAGTGAGCATTTATAGCGAGATATGGTGGGGAGACCGAAGTTACATACACAAAGGATATGTAATGATCGTGAATCCAGCACAATTTCTCAGCATTAAATGCGCCTCAGGGCTAATATATCATAGACGTCATTAAGGGTGGTAGGATTAGAGTTTTCTGACACAAGCCTTAATTTTTTAATATAAACATGTGCACAAAAATATCTCGTTCGGTCTACTATTGTGGTGTGTCGATCCGGTTAGCATCGATCTGTTCGGTTATCTATTATAAAGCTGGTTATCTCTAACCCAAAAATTGCAAAAAATTAGATTGGGTTTGGTCAAACGATACATATTTTAGACCACATGTTACCAACAACACAATCTACACGTGTAAAAACACTGACCAGTAAGTTTATAAAAGCGATCCAAATATGTCCATCTACAATCATATTTACAGTTGATCAATAAACAATGACGAAAGGGAGCTCAAGTTCTTCTTCATCGGTTCTTCCAAGAAGTCTAGCTGCTCCAACCTGTCGTTGTTCAAGGCCTACTGTTGTGTTCGTCTCTTGGACTGACGATAATCCTGGCAGGAGGTTTAACAGGTGCGAAGTACATGGATTTGTCTCGTGGG
This sequence comes from Brassica nigra, assembly GCA_016432835.1. Classification (NCBI taxonomy): domain Eukaryota; kingdom Viridiplantae; phylum Streptophyta; class Magnoliopsida; order Brassicales; family Brassicaceae; genus Brassica; species Brassica nigra. The sequence goes on along the minus strand of CM028247.1, from coordinate 2,727,982 downwards.
TAGACACGGCGGATCCTACCGAGTGGCAAAAAACAAGCTTGATAGATGCGAGAGACCAGATCCGGCGTTACAAAAGGGAGACATCTGCACAGAATTGTAGAATAACCTCACTGATGGGGGAGATAACTTCACTGCGTGAGACAATGGCATCTCGGATCGATTTGGATATCTCGCACGCTTCAGAGGTGTTTGGTGAAGAGATGCAGCTGTTTGCCGAAGAAATGCAGAGAACAAGGAAGATGATGCGTCGAATGTTTTTCATCACATGGCTTGGATTTGCCGTTCTGGGGGCGTCTGTTGTTTTAATCCTGAAGAAATAAACATGTCTGTCGTTTCAATAATATTCAAACTTTGTATTTCTGGTATTATCAAGACATAATTCTAGTTTGAAGACCCCTGATGAAATTCAATTCAAACCAGCCTAATGTTAACTCCGAATTCTAACTTCGAATGTCTTTAACAATCTAAAAGAATTTGATTAATTATAAACTATTACTTAACCGGTTATCCAACGACAGACATGTTTAGAACAAACCATAATGAGATTTTGTTAACCAACATTTAAACACGTTTTTGGAAATCAAAGCAAGTTAGTTACACTTCAACCAAGTGGGTTATCATTCAATAAACAGTGTCTTCCAGTACAACACGCCTCTGACATTGCCTTGTTTTAAGGCTGGCATAAATTCTTCCATGGTCTGACATAAACTTCTGTTCGATGTGCAGGATACCCCATACCTATGTACCTTCCAGTAGGCTACCAGGTTCGTGATTGGGGGTATTATCGTCAAGATGGTAACGTTCTCTGGTTACGCAGCTAAATACGAAAACGGCATCGTTATTCACCTAATTATAATATGTTTCATGGTTATAGAACGCAAATACTCATAAAACTATAAAGTAAAGGAGTCATTTAGTTGAATAACCATAAGACTTTACATAATTGGGCAAATGACGGTAAGATATTTTTAGAACTGTTGAAGTCATACATTTCCTTTACTGCCCCTACAACTTGGTTGGTTCAGAGTTCTGACTTAATCAGCCGGCGGTCTGACTCCCCTACTCTGTCGCGTAATAACTGCAATGAGTTGTCTAGTCGACGCACGCGGAGGTAATCATAATTATGCGAAGAGAATTTTTAGAAATTCTATATAGAACCGTATTCGAGATTGAGAAAACCTTTCACTCTAAAATTAAATCGTTAGAGCTTGGATTACTTCCACAAAATGGCCACGACGGAGCAGGGAGATCGGAGAGTGGAAGCTTCGGATGTAGATCTGTTACCGGATATGATGTTCGCAAGACGGTGAAGAGCCTGTTGGAGTGAGGGTGTTGACCTATCAGTCATCGAGGGCGATAAAACGGATTCTGAGTGCCTTAGAAGAACGAGAGCTTCAAATAATCCAGGAATCCAGTTTCGGGAAGATGGTGGAGATTGCAGAAAAACCGTCTTTCTCCGGACGATTCGCCCGGTATATAATGTCTCGACAACTAAAAGTGAACAAAAGGCATGAGGCGTGGTTCCGTTTCGCAGGTCATCCAGTGAGATTTTCACTTCGGGAGTTCGCAATCGTGACGGGTCTTCCTTGCGGTGAGTTCCCTCTTAAATCAAAGGCGAAGATGAAGGAAACAATCAGTTCAAAACCCTATTGGCCTGAGCTATTTGGGAAGGTAGATACGGTGGGGGTTTCGAGTGTTATCAAGATGCTGAAAAAGAAAACGGTCAAAGATCAGGAAATCCGGGTAAAATATGCTTGTTTAGCAATTCTATCTTCTGTACTTCTTTCTACAAATCTGAAAATGAAGATATCAAGGGAGCACGCCGAGGCAATCGAAGATCTACAAGATTTTTTCATGTATCCTTGGGGTAGAATGGCCTTCGACATGTTGATGGGGAGCATTAAAGAGAGAGACGAGGTCTCGCTGTCTCAGAACACCATCGCGCTAAAGGGGTTCGCGCTAGCTCTCCAACTGGTTATGGTGGAGGCCGTACCTGCGCTAACCGAGTGTTTTCAGGATACATTCTCTTCGTCGGAGTCTGATAGTGACGACGACCTAGAAGAAATATCCGATAAGGGTGGTCGAAAAAGGACTCTTAACCCCGGACACGCAAGAGCCATTGACAAGAAAGGTCAGGTATGCGAGAAATGAAATCATAACCCACATTTGATCTTACCAAACGTTTTCTTGATTTCTAACCCCACACACCCATTGTTTGTAAGGTTGTTGTGAGATGCATTTTGGAGGAAGATCCTACTCCCTAGATGAATGTACGTTTGTTTGGAAAGACGAGCTAGAGGATCCTAAAGTGGACAACCTATTACGACTTATCAAGGAAAAATATCTTTTCAACGCCTCAATGTTCAAAGGAGGTGCAACTAGTATAGAGGTGGAGCGACTGAGAGAACAGGCGAAGCCTAAGAATAAACAAAGGAAGAAAAAACAACCTCCATTGGCAACAAGCAACGTCGAGGAATCCGGTAACACGACGATGTTGCTAGAAGTTAAAACCGGAGTTTGAGAGAATTTATGACAGGCTCGCAAATTGTGATGCAGTAGGGCGCGGGCTGGATATGCGTGTTACGTCGTTGGAAACTTCCGTCCCGGGTTTTGATTCACTTTTGCAAAAGTGAAAGATCACGAATGGGTAACTTGGAGGAAATGGTGAAAGGGATGGTTTCAAAAGCGAAACAGCAGTGCCAAATGTATCTGGTGGATCGAGAAACATTGCTCAAAACAGCAGCAGCCTGGTGCTGAAAACGGGAACTCTACAACGAAACAATACGTAGCGTGCTAGGCAATTTGATGCAGTACTGACACCCGACCAAATCGCGGGTAACAACCAGGTAATGTTTGTCTAAGACGTAGTTGGTTATTTTGGATACAAATGTGTCGAGTACTCATTTGTGCCTTGTTTATGAAGGAGCTTCTGTAACTCCAGGAGATGGTGAAGCAGACGGGAGAGTTCAGGAAACAGAGAGGATATGCCACACATAATGACGACCTCTGCAAAGCCAAACAGAAAGGACAGATGGAGATAACCCCGCTAATCCATTGGTAAGAATGTGGTAAAATCCGGTATTTCCATGCTTATCCGGTTAGATGAAAGAGTATCCGCCGTAAATGCACATATCCGTAGTGTGATGAGAATAACTGGTTAATTGCTGATCTTTAGGCGTGTGTTAGAATTGTAATATAGGATGCAAACCTGTCTTTATTTCTGCAGGATCTTGAGCAGCCACACAGGGCCTGACGCAAGACCCGTCTTTCTCATTGGGCATGACGCAGGAAGGGGACATCCAAGTCTACCGAGAAGCCACGGCGACCCCCATCTAATTTGGACGATGCAAAGTAGATGACAACATCAATGGTGAGCAGGCGTGCGGGAAGAGCAAAAGACAGAAAACAGCCCCGAACTCTTTGTTGACAGACTATGAATGTAGCGCTAGGTTTGTCTCTCGCGTTAGACAGTCTAGGAAATTTCTGTTCGCTACACAAGACCCGGGGGAAACACTGACAAATTACAAGTCACTGATTGAGAAGCTGAAGACCCCAATGTGAGTATTCTCGTTCTTTCCAAGGTGTGCAATTGTTGACGATGTAGCATTGTTGCTTAAAGATGTTTAATTCCGTGAGCAGAGTTGTCGATGTGGATGGTCTGACAGTGAATGCAAAGGAAATATCAGATATAGCTGAGAGAGGCAAACCACCAACAGCAAAGGTTAGCGTATTTTGCCAAAATGTTTATTAATTGGGAAGGTGAATAATCATTGTTTAATAAAGAAATTCGTGTCACATGCGTGCAGATAGTAGATATACTCATGCGTCTACTACGGGCAATTGTAGACAAAAACCCATCTCATGCGGATGAGGCGAAGTTCGTCATCTTTGATACGAGGTTTATAACCTCCCTGACAAGGAGTTATGTCGGGTTTTCAAAAGCAAATAACAGGGATACTTACGTCTTCCCCAAGGGATTGGTTGAGTACTTTAGCGAGAAGATGATTGGAAGCGAAGACGCAACAAGGTACTATCTACCAATGCAGTTTGAGAAGAAGGAATGGGTTGGGGTATGCGTAGACTGCTGAATGGCAAGTATATGTTTTCGACTGCATCACATCGGCATCCGCTGAGGTGCCGATCGATAAACGAGTTAGGCCGCTTTGTGAGATGTTCCCTTATCTACTAAAGGAGTGTGGCCGTTCGGCTGGAGTGGTGATGCCTATGGAGTGGGGTCGTGCAAAAGGGATTTGTGTAGGTATCAATCAAAGTGACAGTGGGATGATGTCCGTGCTGCAGATGGGCATTCACGCATTGTACGGTATAGAAGCCTGCCGCAGTATCGTTCCTGATGTGCTACCAGAAGAAGCTAAAGCAGCTGCGATCATGGCTTATGAGTTCCATGAGAAGTTGTAGGGAATCAATGTCCCATAATTTATCTGGGCTTTATTTGCAGTTTAGACTTGTATTGATGTTTTAAAGACCTGCATGCAACTTTAATCGTTTTCATTATTATCCATGTTTCAGTAATTTGGGGTTAACATTTGAGTACTGTTAACATTTTAAAGCTTGGTATCATTGGATAATAGTACTAACTCGTGTGGAAAGTGAAAATAGACGGTTATGAAATGAAACAAATTCTAACCGGTTTTTTTATAACTAAAACCAGTCAGAATAGATTTTCTACATTAGAAGTAAGGGATGCAAAGGAAAATGATGGCATGCCACATACGCTGATACAACAATAACCATACCCTAATTTCCTAAGATAGTGTGTGAACAATTACTAGGATGTGGTAAAATAAGCGTCGATGCAAAACATGTTTAAATGACTCAAAATAAAAATAGAGTACAAAACCAGTTATTGTATATAAGTTTCGTTTCTCTGTATTTTGAGGTTTTGTATGATAGATGTATGAAGTAACAATCGTTAGTATACAAAGATAGTCTTTTTAACTATTTTGGTGAGAGAAATTGGACCCTAAGAGAGACATGACCATATGAAAACTCATGAACCAAATCTGGCGAGTATATCCCTACTATGATTAATTATCATATTACCGGTTTCCAGTAGTTGTGTATGGTATTGTTCAGGTAAACCCGGTTTTCTGTATAGAAAATATGTTTACCAAATCGAGACAAGGTAAGCTGGAATGGTTAATAAGCATAAATGGAACGATGGTCTATTATTTTTTCCAACAACCTCGGGTACAAATATATATTCCCTGCCTCAACCCCTAATCTGGTAAAATATTGCAAACAAAGACGTTATTCTTCTATCTGCCCAGTAACAGACAACACCCTTTCTTATCCGAACACCTTCATCATCCGAGTCTGACCATGATCCATGTACTAAAGCAAGAACTCATATTGAGTCTTGCAGGTGACCCTGTTGTGACCACGCTGTTTGCACCTACTGCAAAAGTGAGCCTTCCGGGCAGGTTTCATCTGCGTCAAAATGGTGTCAATATTGGTAGACAACAGAATTGTAAATAGATGTTATGGATGGTTTGCATATACCCTGATTTCGCCACAAGAGAGAATGCGGCTTTTCCTAGGCCTTCCAGGAGGTCGTCTGGTTGCTGGAGGGGCTACATCAAGGTTGAGAAACTCAAACTCAGTTGGTAGGTCCGGCAGCTTTGTGACGCCAGTGACGGGAGCTATGTTCTTTCATAGGCTGCAGCAAGACTCATTGTGCTATAAGCCAGTGACACAAGGGATTCAACACTAATTTTGCGATACAGCAGCAGCCACGGCGTGGGCATGGGATCATCAAGCACTGGAATTCACGACAGCTGCAACTCCTCCCGGTTAAGTTAACATGGAAGGCGGTGCCATCCTTGTCCCTGACGTCATACTCGAAATCGTTTATTTTCTTTACGGCAAAACCGGCACTGACCTCAAAATTACAAGCCAGGAGTTCCATGACGCGGGGTGTGAGACGGTTGGTTAGGGTTGTGGCATAATCTCTCCGGTCAGAAAACCAACACATTAGCTTTGACCTTATGAACTCAACAAGTGGTACAATGGGGTACTCTCTCGCCTCGCGCAATACCGCGTTCCATGACTCAGCGACATTGCTCGTCATAATGTTGTATCTGTTCCCGGTGAAGTGAGAACGCGTCCAGTGTTCAAATCCAATTTCGGTAAGGTAGTCAGCGCATGCAGGATTGAGGGTCGCTATCTCATTGAAGGTTTGATAGAAATCAGGACGGGTGAATGCCCTTGCAGCTTTGGTAACCATGTACCCGAGATGTTTGTCCTTGAAATATGTACGTATGTTTCGCTTCAGATGCAAGACACATGCGCAATGTTTTGCTGCTGGGAAGACCTATAAAAATAAAACTAGGTGAGGGAAGGAACAATGAATGATACAATATTAATCCGGATATCCTATATATATATGGATACAAGAACAGAATTCAAAATTTGCTGGTTATTATATATGTATCCAGATATAAGCATTAGAAATTTTTTTGAAGGCGTATAAGATTTTAACTTATGGGAGCAGATATAATAAGCTTTTATACCTAACCCATACCTTTGCAATTGCGTAATGGATAGATGCGTGTCTGTCTGAGACGAAGACTAGTTCTTCGCTGTTGGTAACGACTGTAGAAAGATTGCGGAGAAACCACTCCCACGCTTTGTCGTTCTCACTGTCAACAATAGCAATGGCCAAAGGATACACCTGATAGTTGCCATCTTGTGTGGAAGCAGAAAGCATGCAGCCAGCGAATTTGCCCCTCAGGTGTGCTCCATCAACAATCAACACTTTCCTCATGAACTTAAAACCTTCGACAGAAGCTCCAAGGGCCATGAACATGTACTTAAATCTGTGACCCAAGCCTTCGACAAACTCTGTGTGAAGCTGCGTCACCGTTCCTGGGTTTGCATCTGCCAATTGGTTTAGGTACTTGGGCAGTAGGTTGTACGATGCTCCCGAAGATCCCTTTGCATAGTCAAGAGCAACTTCTCGGGACCTCCATGCCTTCCAGTATGATATACGGACATTATGGTCACCTTGCATCACTTGCCTAATCTCGTTAGGCCTGGGAACACCACCAGTACCCGAAAATCTGGCCTTCATCATTTCACCAATAACGGTGTGAGTTGCTTGGTTCTGGAAACCTGTGGGGGTCGTTTGCTAAATTAGAGAAGTGGGAGTATACATAATAATAGAATATTTGTATTATTAAGCGGTTAATACCGGATCGGTCGTCGACAGAGCAAGAATGGTCTAGCACAAGCTTCCTAATTTCATACATTTCCACGCTCTTCAAACGGTAGCGATACACGCCAGCTGCATGTAGTGCTGAAGCACGTTAGCACCATCCCTTCAGGAGCTGACCTACTGGTTCGGAATCTGAACTTTTTTTTGATAGCATACATAGACATGTGCTGTTTGAATGCCTCCTTGGATTTAAAAGACATGCCAACATATATGTCTTCAGAGTTATGAGTTTGGTTACCTACATATTTTAAAGAGTTAAGTGTATTAGATGTAATATATATGATTGTTAGATCAATCGTAAAAAGGGTAGACGAGTTTTTATCCGAAACAAGCATTTTTTATAATAAGCATGGCATTATACAAAAAACAGACCCCGACATTGGACACATGTAGATTTAAAACCGGTTATCATACAGAAAAGAGATTATTTGATCCGGTTTTATGAGACAAAAGAGTAGAGTCGATCCGGTTATAATTATCAAAATAAGGAAAATCCGGATATGCCGATTCAAAATATGATAAAGTGCTTTGGATATTATGAAGATATTTTCTAGATGGAGTTGCCACACCCACCGATATCACCGCCAACTTCTGAGGACGAGTCATCTATGACAACGTAAGCTCCCTCCGTAGCATTATTGTTTTCTTTACCAAACCCTAAAGTTAGGTCAAGTGAAGGTTTTTCCTCGACGTCAACGACTTCGATGGGAATGGGTGGACCGCTTGAGGACATGGGTGGAATCTTTGAGGCCGTCTGAATGCGGGAGCTCTCCCCTGCGTTAGACATATATGGTCAAATCATAAGCCAATGTCTAGATCTAGCTATATAGATCTTAGTATAAGTGATAAGGGTGGTTAAAAAATTACAACCTTCTTCAGTGCTCGTTTGAGCAATGACAACCCCTGAACCCTTTCCCGCATTCTTAACAATAGTTTCATCAGAAGATGCGGTGAAGGATCCGGCAGCATCTGCACCGAGAATCGCGTTTTCAGGGTTTGATGGCTGGGGGGTGACGTTAGCATTCTTAACAATGGGTCCTAAAACACCTTCAGTGGGCCTCAATGGAGGACTAAGTGGGGGAGGAACAGCATGATAGCCATCGTACAAACTTTCCCAGTTATCCTCTTCATCGCTTAGGTTGATCTCAGCATCGGCTCTCTCCATGCCAACACTTGCACCACGGAATATGTTAGATGAGTGGTCAGGTGAGACAGTGTTGAGAGGAACTGCATGGATGACTGGAGGGTCGTTGGTTTGTCCTGAAACCATCGATAAAATCCGGTTTTAGAAAGGATGGAAATTACTTTATACAAGTACAACATGGGGTTCAGGAAGTGTTGTAGAAATAAATTAAATTTTTTAACCTGAGAAAGCTCGTGAATCATTGAGAGGTGCAACACGATGGGTCATCTCATAATCCATTCCTGGATCTCCATCGTCAAGAAGCGTGAACCTGTTGTTCTGAGGTACTATGGCGTCGCCAAATGCTGGTTCGTCGGAAAGAGCAAGATCTATCTCGAATGACAGACGGTAGATCACCAGGAGCTGTTCGTCGGTGAATAACATCTCCAACACTCTTTTAGCGCAGTTAAAGGTTTGTTCTTCAGCTAGTTCTGCATGTTTTACAATTGCATTTACAATGAAAAACAACTTTCACGCAACAAAACCCACGGGTAGAGCGTGTTGTGAAGTTTAAGGGGTTATCTCACCTCTGATGGCTCTGCGATGTTGCTCCTCAGAGACACCTTCACCAAGAAAGGCAGTGTTGCAGACGGTGAATGGGGACCTACAGAGAAACTGGTACCGCGCAACTTTGTGAGGACCAGAGGTTACGTACAGAATAAGCACGTCGTTGAATTCCCTGATGCTCATCATCACCTCAACGTCTCGGTTCTCCAGAAGGTTGACGGGTTGAGGATGAGGTCCATTGGGGATTCGTGATCCACTCAGGAACTGGTAGGTGAGAGCAACAGGGGTTTCGCTGGTAGTTCCAGCCTCACGCGAACCAGCGTCATGAGATCTTCTATGGTCTCATTTTCACGAAGAAGTAGGGCTTCGCCAAGGTACTCAGGTTCCATAACGAAACGCCAGACGCCAGCATCAGATTTAACCCAATATCCTTGCTCAAGGTGGATTAGCCTAGTCATCTGTGAAATAAGGAATACAGGCATGTTATCACGCTAGGACCGAAAGATTGTTTTATATAATCAAATTTGGTAAGTAAGGGAAGGAATGAATCATGTGAGTAACTGAAAATAGACAAGATCTACCGAACGAAAATATTTTAATCGACCCCACAGGACATAAATGGACCGACAACTTAAATGGTGATGAGCAAGAAAACAAAGAATACCTTTACCGACTTCAAAGAATCTTCAGCAAGACCCGGTATCAGATGCCTTAGACAGGAAATTGTTTTTGTTTGCTTACAAAACTTAGTTCTGGAAGTGAGCATTTATAGCGAGATATGGTGGGGAGACCGAAGTTACATACACAAAGGATATGTAATGATCGTGAATCCAGCACAATTTCTCAGCATTAAATGCCTCGGCTAATATATCATAGACGCCATTAAGGGTGGTAGGATTAGAGTTTTCTGACACAAGCCTTAATTTTTAATATAAACATGTGCACAAAATATCTCGCTCGGTCTACTATTGTGGTGTGTCGATCCGTTAGCATCGATCTGTTCGGTTATCTATTATAAAGCTGGTTATCTCTAACCCAAAAATTGCAAAAAATTAGATTGGGTTTGGTCAAACGATACATATTTTAGACCACATGTTACCAACAACACAATCTACACGTGTAAAAACACTGACCAGTAAGTTTATAAAAGCGATCCAAATATGTCCATCTACAATCATATTTACAGTTGATCAATAAACAATGACGAAAGGGAGCTCAAGTTCTTCTTCATCGGTTCTTCCAAGAAGTCTAGCTGCTCCAACCTGTCGTTGTTCAAGGCCTACTGTTGTGTTCGTCTCTTGGACTGACGATAATCCTGGCAGGAGGTTTAACAGGTGCGTACATGGATTTGTCTCGTGGGTAGACACGGCGGATCCTACCGAGTGGCAAAACAAGCTTGATAGATGCGAGAGACCAGATCCGTTACAAAGGGAGACATCTGCACAGAATTGTAGAATAACCTCACTGATGGGGAGATAACTTCACTGCGTGAGACAATGGCATCTCGGATCGATTTGGATATCTCGCGCTTCAGAGGTGTTTGGTGAAGAGATGCAGCTGTTTGTCAAGAAATGCAGAGAACAAGGAAGATGATGCGTCGAATGTTTTTCATCACATGGCTTGGATTTGCCGTTCTGGGGGCGTCTGTTGTTTTAATCTCAAGAAATAAACATGTCTCGTTTCAATAATATTCAAACTTTGTATTTCTGGTATTATCAAGACATAATTCTAGTTTGAAGACCCTGATGAAATTCAATTCAAACCAGCCTAATGTTAACTCCGAATTCTAACTTCGAATGTCTTTAACAATCTAAAAGAATTTGATTAATTATAAACTATTACTTAACCGGTTATCCAACGACAGACATGTTTAGAACAAACCATAATGAGATTTTGTTAACCAACATTTAAACACGTTTTTGGAAATCAAAGCAAGTTAGTTACACTTCAACCAAGTGGGTTATCATTCAATAAACAGTGTCTTCCAGTACAACACGCCTCTGACATTGCCTTGTTTTAAGGCTGGCATAAATTCTTCCATGGTCTGACATAAACTTCTGTTCGATGTGCAGGATACCCCATACCTATGTACCTTCCAGTAGGCTACCAGGTTCGTGATTGGGGGTATTATCGTCAAGATGGTAACGTTCTCTGGTTACGCAGCTAAATACGAAAACGGCATCGTTATTCACCTAATTATAATATGTTTCATGGTTATAGAACGCAAATACTCTTAAATTAATAATTAAGCGTAATATTTTCAGGCTTATATCACTAAACATTTTTATGGGCAAATGAAACTATTGTCTGATTTGAAACAAATGTAAAAGGAATAATTGCATGGTTTCATAATTCATGCTAAGTTGCTAACGTAAACGGATCTACAAGGACACCATATAATAATATAAAACAGATCAAATTAAACTGTAATAAGAAAATTAAGAGATGGTGTGGTCCATATGATGGGTCACTGCTCAAATTGCCTTACTTATCAAGCAATCTCTATTTCTTTCTCTCTGCACAGATTGGAATTTAAAGAAAAACCATCAAAAAGAAAACCAAATTTGAATAACAAAAGAATAATGATCACTTCCTCCAGCTCCATGCCCATGTGACCTTTCTTCCTCTTCTCGTCATTTTTTTTTTCTTTCTTTCTTTGGTAAACATCTCTTCCTCTTTTTTGTTTTGTTTATTAATTACGGTAGAAATTCTATAAATTAATAATCGATAAATTAGTAAACACTATAATTGATAAATTTATCCGATTTTAAAGTTAGACCGGTGTAAAATATGACATAATTCTATAAAATAATAAGATAATAATATTTTAAAAACTCTTAGATAAACATATAGTTCCATTAAAATTATTAATAATTATCATATATATAAGTTTTGTATAAACATACAAAATTTTTTTGTTGTTTATCTTTCTTTAAAATAAATATCATCTCTAATTTTATTTATAATTTTATGCAACTACATATAATAGTGAATTTATATTCCACAATATATAATCATCATACTTAAGATATATCAATAATCTAGTTAAATAAAACTCAAAAAAGTTTAACCAATATACAATATCACAAATGAAATATTTTTTTGTCAACCATATCACAAATGAAATATTATATTCAGTTTCCAATTCAAAAAAATTATAAATCCAAAAAAAAATTCTTAAAATTATTATAAATTAATAAATTCTTGGAACCCCAAAATAATTTATAGAGTTTTACTGTATATATCTTTTGTTCATAACCTTCCCAATTCAAAATTACACATGTAGTTCATTTACTTAACTTCTATATTTACATATATAGTATTAGTATACACACACACACATATATATATATTACATGATACATTTAGTATACTGAATACATGCATTAAATCATATGAAATTTTATCATCTACAAAAAACGCAAATTTGTTAAAAGTTAACAATAATGAATATCACATTTCTTTCCGAACATCAAACTCATACTTTTCTTTATCAAAAAAAATGAAACTTCTAATTAATGATAAAGATGATATAATACTTTTGATATCTTTTGTAGTAGTTTTCATGCCACAAGTATAACATAAGAACGTCATAAATTTTAGATGTTTTCAGAATATGCACTGTGTACAGTCACATATACGGACACGTACACATTATACATGTAAATGTATATAAACATTAGTAATTATAATTTTGAAGTGTGTGGTTCTGTAGATATAACAAACCGCTTCAAAGACTCATAGCAGCTTCTTAAACCAGCAAAGGCGAAATAAAAGGTGGGTCAGTGAATGGGTTTCAGAGCCACCTTTTCCTTTTTCTCGCTTACTTCTTCAGTTAAAGTTGAGATAGACACACATTTATATATTTTCATATATTAGTATTAATATATTAATTCCCTAAAAAATCTCTCGTATGTTTTTATTAATTTATAGTTTTATACCCTTCACATCCCAACTCTCATACTTTCTTCTTCTTCTTCCCCCCATCTCCTTCTTCGTTTGTTGACTCTCTCTCTCTCTCCTCTTTGCTATCTTTCTCTCTCTTTCATGATTTGCACAGATCTTATTCTGCTCGACCAAGTTTGTTCCTTTTAGCATAATTTGAGGGTTAATTCCCCATAAATTCTTACTTTGTCTTGTTCTTGTGTCGGTTTAGGTTTTCAAGAAAAACCCTCTTTTGTCTTGTCTCCTCAAAATCAGTGGTTTATTCTCCATAATAAAAGAGGGTTTTATTAAAATCCTGTCTCTCTCTTTCTCTATATATTCTTTAACTCTCGGAATGATCAGAAGATCTTTGTTATTATCTCTTCATTTACACACATAGGCATAAGAGAAAGTTGATCAAAAGAACTAGGGATCAAGATGAGCAAGAGTAATCATGCTGCTTCGGTGACGGGTTCGGATATAATAGATGCAAAGATCGAAGAACATCAACTTTGTGGATCCAAGAAGTGTCCCAGCTGCGGCCACAAGCTCGAGGGGAAACCAGTAAGTAATATTCCTTTTTTCTTTTATTTTAATAACTTAAAAAATAATTGTTTCTACCTTCCTTTCTCATTTTGAGTCACTTGTAAATGTTTTTAAGAGAAAGAGGAATAGAATCAAATGAAGAGCATCAAGAATGATGCTCGCTGTTGTATTCTCTTGCTTACAGAATTTCAAAATCCAAAATTTAAAGCGTCTATATACGAGTCTTTATATGTATAGTTGTATATACACCTATATATACTCTCTTGTTCTTTTTCTTTATTCTCAAAAAAAAATTCACTTTTATTCTTTATAGCAGGATTGGGTTGGTTTACCCGCAGGAGTGAAATTTGACCCAACAGATCAGGAATTGATAGAACATTTAGAGGCAAAAGTCTTAGGGAAAGACATTAAATCTCACCCTCTCATTGACGAATTCATCCCCACCATTGAAGGCGAAGACGGCATTTGCTACACTCATCCCGAGAAGCTTCCCGGTACATAAACACCTTCATGCAGTCCATACATCACATCGTTATATATTTATATCTTTATTATAATATATGTGTGTTAATATGACTGCAACGTTGGGTCACACCAAAGTTAAAATACTTTTTAGTTTCTTAGTTGGGTCTCACCAAAGTTTGAATCTTGTATATATGTTTTGATCACACATACTTCATATTTTCACATGCATTCCATATTTATTATGCATATATATATATATTTCTTTGTATTATAATATATGATTGGTTGATATGACTATATAGAATTGGGTCATACCAAAATTTGAATCCTTTCAATTTGGGTCACACAAGAAACATTTAAACTAACAAAAAATATTTTATTAACTTTAAATTTTTTGGTAGGAGTGACTAGAGATGGTTTAAGCAGACACTTCTTTCATAGACCATCAAAGGCGTATACGACGGGAACAAGAAAGCGAAGGAAGATTCAAACGGAATGTGACAATAATATGCAAGGAAGTGGTAGCTCCGGTGAGACGAGGTGGCATAAGACCGGTAAGACAAGACCGGTTATGGTTAACGGTAAGCAAAAAGGTTGTAAGAAGATTTTGGTTTTGTATACCAATTTTGGTAAGAATCGAAAACCGGAGAAAACCAATTGGGTAATGCATCAATATCATTTGGGTACACACGAGGAAGAGAAAGAAGGAGAACTTGTTGTGTCTAAGATCTTTTATCAGACTCAACCTAGGCAATGCAATTGGTCTTCTACGTCGAGCTTGAACGCTATAGGCGGCGGAGGCGGTGAAGCGAATAGCGGTGGAGGCGGCGGAGAGTATCTTATGAGGAGAGATAGTGGGACTACTAGTGGTGGGAGCTGTTCTTCGTCTAGGGAGATTATGAATGTCAATCCCCTAAATCGATCTGATGAAGTAGGTGGCGCTATGGCTGTACCGGCTGCTGCCACGGCGGTTGCGGCTGGTCTCCCGAGTTATGCAATGGATCAACTTAGCTTTGTTCCCTTTATGAAGAGCTTCGATGAGGTATGCGCCGAATTTTGTTTTATTCCATTTAAAATTTTCGTTTGATAAGATAAGTATTAACTGTGATACATACAATATAAACTGATTCTAATATCAACAAAAAAAAATCCAATAAGTATTATTAAAATTAAATTGGTAAATGTTATAAGGCAATTTAAAAAAAAAAAACTGTATAGAGAATCTTCATTTTATTCTTTGTGTTGATTACTTTATTTTGAATTCAATTTTGATACACTATTAATGAGATTTAAGGAAAGGAAAAAGATAAAGTTTAAGAATATGTTAGGGTTACTATTTGCTTGCATTGCTCTTCAGGTTATTTATTTTAATATTATGCATTTGCAAAATGATTTAATATTATGTATTTACAAAAGGATTTAAAAGAAAATTAATTTATTCGTGATGATAATGAAAGGTTAATGAAAATTATTTTTTAACTAACAATATGACCTAAAATTTTACCCGACGTGATAAAATCAGAAAACAATGTCTAAACTGCAACGGTCCAAACAAATAATGGAATGATTCTCAGACCGGTCCAGCTGATGTAACAATTGTTATCGATATCAACTAATTCTTAATAATTTTCAGATGGCGAGGAGGGAAGCTCCTCAGACCGGGCACGCTACATGTGAGGATGCTATGGCAGAACAACATCGTCTTCGTCATCATCGTCATCAGGCATCATCCTCAGCAACATCAAATCATGGGGTTCATGATCATCACCATCCTCAACATCATCATCAGCAACAACAACAACGGCATCATGCATTCAACATAAGCCAGCCTACACATCCAATATCAACCATCATTTCTCCATCACCTTCGCTTCACCATGCCTCCATTAATATCCTTGACGATAATCCTTACCATGTTCATAGAATCTTGCTCCCTAATGAAAATTACCAGGTAAGATAACTAAGAAAATTCCATTAATATTTATTATTTACATGTGTTCACACGTCCATTATAATTGATTAATTCAAGTGAAAGTTACAATTTCATGAATATTACCCAGTTAGCTGGAATATCACTATAGAATCAAAATGAAATTACTTTATGTTACTATTGATTTAGGAGTGATGCACCTATCAATTTATTATAAGACCATGATTATCCCTGGTTTCTTAGAAAAACAGTTTCTTATATTTTCCGAAGAATCTCGTCCTAAGAAACCAAAGATAAATAATGCTCTAAGGATTGTGAAATTAAGATACTTAACTATAAATAGTGTAAAAAAAACTATAGTGTTACTTGCGTGGAGGTTTTTATTGTGTTCTTTCACACACACACATGTGTGTGTGTGTTTTATTAAGTAGTAGAAATTGTGGTTCTTGCACATACTACGTTTTGAAGATATTTAGCCCGTTGTCAAAAAAAAGGGTTTCGAAGATATTTGCATGCATGTGACTTAACAATGATGGGACTACATAAGCATGCAAGTTGGGTTCTACCAAAGTCGATTATGACAAGTAAAGTATGTATAAGATAATTGGTCTAGAAAATACAGTTAAATGAAAATGTCTAATATATAGTTATGCTTTATTTAGTCTTCGTAATACGTGTCTAAATAACTATCCATTATCCAAAGGCCAACAAAAGCTAAGTCACTTTTAGTGTCAGCCTAACTAGAAACAAGTAGCAAACAAATGTGGTATATGGTAATGAAGAGACAAGATGATTAATTTTACTGTTCTAAGATAATTTTCTTTCTGTAAAAATAATATTTTCCCTGAAATGACTTTTTACTTTTTGACTGAATAAGATCCAACAACAACATCAAGAAGGAGGAGAAGAACATAATGATGGGAAGATGGGAGGGAGGTCAGCTTCTGGACTGGAAGAACTCATAATGGGATGCACTTCTTCTACCACTCATCATGATGTAAAAGATGTAAGTAATTAATCCCTTTTTGACTCTTAATTTCATAGGAAACCCACCCTTCTTTTTACCATCAAGAGTTTAAAGCAAAAAAATAAGAAATATGCTTTTGTAACTTTAATATAAATGTCATACATTAAGTAAGATGTTGTAGTCATCATATAAGTGTAAATGACTAAAATTGATAGTAAATAAAATGTGGTTTCGTATTTAGAGTAGTCTTGCATTCTTGATTACAATGTAGGTTGTAAAGACTAAAAATAAATATATGTAACAAACAGTAATTGGTCAAAGAAAGAATAAGAATGGCAGATGTTGTTTCTATGAAAAACACTTTTCATTTATTTATTTTTCTTTCTAAGTACTGCATAAAAAGGATACTTAAGATTACATATATTCTTTCTTATTTTATTCTTTACTTAATTGGAAAGAATTAAAACAGAGTAAAATAAACAAAACCAGAAAAGAAAAAGAAAGAGAGGTGTGTTTGCTTTTGTCATAGTTTGCTTTTTTAGCCTATAAATTACTCTTTTAAAGAACAATAGAAATTTGCAGATTCTTTTCTTTTTTTTTCCTTTTTAAAAATTTTAAAATTAATTACGAAGGGCAATGATGGTGAATTTATACATATGTGAATATATGTAAATATTATAATGTCTTTTTTCATGCGTAGTACCTCGCGAGACAAGTTCGGTAATATGCATTAGTAGATTTCATTGTGTTCTTGTGGGGGACAGCATGTCTGCATTCCCTTTTCTAAATCCGTCTAAAATAAAATGGAATGTCCTTATTTATATACAAGAGTATTTCAAAAGTGTAAATATATGCCTGTAATTCATTATAAAATAAGTAGTCATAAGACTCATAACTATATGCCTAGCTAGTTGTGAGATGCTAGATTGGTAGACTTGGTTTTATTGGAGAGAAGATCCCACATTGGATATATGTAAGGGATATGAGTAACATATAAGGGACTTGGGTGAATCCACTAATTGCCAATTGGTTTTAAGTTGGAAGCCCAAGAAACTTATCATGGTATCAGAGCCGGCCCAATACCCTGACCCATTAATTAATCCGGCCCGGACAGTGGCCCGATCAACCCATTAGCTGATGGCCTATAGAAGGCTCAATTCTCCGAGATCGCTAGAAAAATAAAGCATTGTTTCGGAGGGGTATGATGGATTCTGCGAGATTAATGGTTATACGCACCATTATCTCGAGGGAGGGTATTGGAGAGAAGATCCCACATTGGATATATGTAAGGGATATGAGTAACATATAAGGGACTTGGGTGAATCCACTAATTGCCAATTGGTTTTAAGTTGGAAGCCCAAGAAACTTATCAGGTTTAATATTTATCTATCTGATCCCGGTTCATGTCAATTTGGTTTATGAAAGAACATCAAAGTGAATTAGTTCAGTTTGGTTTATGGTCAAATTAATCCGATTTGTTTCTAACTAAACCAAATGAGATGAAGTTAGTTCACAAAATAGATGCTCACACTCACATACTTATATAGTTATTTATTGATAATATATAGATGTATGTATATATTGAGAAACGATTTTGATTGGTGCAGGGATCATCATCAATGGGGAACCAACAAGAAGCAGAATGGTTGAAGTACTCAACGTTTTGGCAAGCCCCTGGCTCTTCTGACAATCAAGATCATCATGGGTAATTGTGCCATTTTCCAGTCTGATGATCATGACCCACATCACAAAAAGTTGTTACCATCAATATCTATCATGATGGTCATGTCGTCATCATCAGCTTCATGACATCTCCACGGAAAATGGTATTTAGATCGATCTTGGATCAACCAAATTATATATGCATTATTTTTACATGGTGAAGGGGTTTTATATAGCACCAAAAATCAAGTGTTTTTTGTTTGTTATATATTCAAGATGGTTTTCATATAAAAGAATTTAAAAAGGGGAGGGAAAAAAGAAACAAAAGTAATAAAAAGCATGAGAAAAAGCTGTTATATTCAAAAGAGAAGAAGAAAAAGCAAAGAAATTTGCATGAAAATCACCAATAGTGCCATATAAAAATAGAGATTTAGGTATGTTCATTATGTTTATTTTTAAATTCATTTCTTCTGTTATTTGAATTTCTTAGTGTGTCTTTTTCTTTGTTTTGTTATTTAGGATGAACTTTATAATTTATTGGCTTTTTGTTTAATATATATACAAAATGCTGGTAAATAATATTAATTACTTGTTACTAGTTTCCTGTTTCCCTATATACTTCTTGTCAGTTATATTATTTATTTTCTCAGTTTTAATATTAAGATTTTACAGCTTTCAAAAGAGATATAAATTATTCGACCAATAACAAAAGAATCTAAAACCGAAAAGGAAGATAAAGTTTATCAGAAAAAAAATGAGAAACTACACGAGAAAAAAAATACAAGCAAAGTAAATTCAAGGACAAAATGAGTCCTGACCCGTTATTGAGTAAGACACAAGTTGTGTCTTATGGAACGACCAATGACTTGTTGGATTGCGTTTGGCGTGGAGGAGGCCGTTGTGAAGACTTTTAATAAGGTTAATAGGAGAAGTTATTGCAAAGTCTAACAGGACTCAGTCTAACAGTGGAATAATAACGGATATTTTTTAAAACATAGTTAATTTTATATTGAAAACTAATATAAAGTTCATAAATTTCTAAGAATAATACATTTTGAGTGAATTATTGGTTGAGACAAGATAGCGGGGAGGAAGAGAACTACTGTAAGTGAACTAAAATATTGGTTCCTGTTTTGAAGATTTGAACTGTGGAATAATGGAATCTATACCTAAAGAGTAATTAAGAAGTAATGGTATCTTACAAAAGCACTTGGCTATGTTTATGTTTGGTCTCTTTTGTCTTTAGTTTTGTCCATATAAATATGTGTAGATTTACATTGCAACCTTCTTTGATGCTTTGTTCTATATACATATATTCCATATTCCACTCATCTTCTAGCATATTATCAAATGACCCTGTAACGGCCTAACTCATCCTTGGGTTAATATACGTTGTATTTTTTTCATCGTTATCACAAATTCAAATGTTTTATTTTGTTGCTTATTCAATTGCACAAAAATACAAATATAGTGACCTTATCAGTTTGGCAGAATTATCTACGGGAAAATGTTGAGATTTATGCGATCGACAAAAATTCAATTTGGTTTAGCTATAATAAATTTTACATAGAAATCAACCAACGTATAATTTTATCAGTCGCAAGATTTAAATAGCAAATGATCAATATCGATCCACGAGACTAGGTTACCAGTTAGTTCTCCAAGTTTATGTTGTGTACGTTCATGGATATTGGGAGAGGGAAAAAACAAATCAACATGGGGAGATATGAGATGATAGTACTTGTCCTTGTTTTTGGCATGGTAAGATTCTTAAATTGGAATAAAGGAATAACCAGACAATATTTACCTTTATTTCTTCTTTTTTGGTTAACCAAGTATAAACCTTTATTCTTCCATTGTTTTTTTTTCTTTATTATAAGATATTTCTCTTTCAACAAGTGGAATCCATTTTTCATTTCATATTTTAAACTTCTACTATATTCCACAAAATCATTTTGCTTACCAATATTCATTTTTATATAATTTTGTACTTCTATACGCACAATTATATATGTATATATATATATTAATGTTTTATTTCAGTAAGCAAATTGCAGTGTCCGTATTTGCACTAAAAGATCAATCTATCATCTTTTTATGTTTGTTTGTCTATGTGGGCTCCATGGTTATTAAAAAAGGCCATTCAGTAAAATTGCAAAGAAAATTCATTTAGTTAAATGATCTTTTATCATTTGCTACTTTTTCAATTGCTATTCACCCATAAAAATTGGGTATGAATTTTAACTTTGTAATTTCATTGATTTTATATAATATTTTCTTAGATGAATGCAAAAGTAGTTAAGACTTTTAAAACTATAATGTGAAAACTGAGTTAATAGATCACAAAATCATGTGTATCACAAAACACTTAAATACATGATGCAAAATATAATATGTCCAATAAAGAAAGGATAATATCAGTTTAGCGTAACCAAAAGTTGATAACCTAATCTTATCGCCGATGCCCAAACTCCATGGAGACCATTGTTAAGGATGAGATTCCAGAATCCCACATAGAACAGAAAACAAGCATTTGCCCAATTATCAAGAAACCAAGACGAAGTCATGCCAAACTCTATCGACCGCACCTCCATGTCGTGTATTTAAAGAAGAAATTCTGCTACACAATTTGACAATAACGGTCCATACGAAACCAGCACCAAATCAGTAGTAATCAGCACAAGATTTGGCTGCGACACCATAAATTATATAGCGGAAAGAAAATGCATCCCGCTACACAATATGATCAACGGTCCAAAACCTTTACCATAAGTAAACACTACAAAATCGAAATGTAAACAAATCCACACATGACAATGACATCACCATGTGCGACTTCACACACACCCCTCTTCTCCCGTCTCTCGGATCTAAATCTGTATTCATAATTCTCCCTATTAATTAAGCTTCTTATAGGATTTAGCTTCGCAATAAACTTTATGGGCTCACTACGGGCCTGATAATTCTCATTTGCGCTTAGCATGTGCTTGTCAATAGTATATTCTCCATTTAGATTGTCATCATTTTTCTTGTAGGCTTAGTCATTTAAATCGAACCCAAACTGATTTATCCGAATCAGGTGTAACCCAAATTTGCATGCGAAACTTTGTCGGCTCTTTACTTTTTTTGCTTAGCATTCATATGAAACTCACTCCCACCTTGTAAATCAATATTAGACATAAGTTTAGCTGTAATTCAATCATACACACCACCGATTTCTTTTCTTTTTTTTTTTTGTTCCAAACATTATCTATCTAAATCCTCTGATCAATTTATCCGTAAGCCCTCATGCGTGTTTTCTACTTGTGAAAACACGTAAAAAGTGGTATTATGGAATTCTTATATCATACTTTCAAACACGTAAAAATGGTAGAGGAATGGATATCTATTAGACGATGGTAGTATCGACATATTTTGTTGTCATCATTATCAATACCATTTTGTGTTTTTGTTTTGTAGTGAATGCTTGGTAACCTACATTTTTGTTGTTTAGCTTTCTCAAGCAAAGTAATTTATTGTTCGAATATAAGCTTTTCTCTCAATAATTGCATTGAAAACTATTTGGATTAAATGCAGCCACACATTAAATAATATTGTTTGAATGGAGACATTTAAGCATTTGTGCCATGCCATGTGATGCATTAAAAATTTCTCACACTCGCAAAAAAGGAGTAAAAAATATCTGACCCACAAGTCAGCAACACTAGATTCACAGTCACAGGCTTTGCCTTTTCTTATTTATATCTTCATCAAGATCCTGTTCATTTTTTTCTCATTTATGAGAACATTCTTGGTTACTTCTGTTTAAAATATTCGCCATCAACTATAACATGTGGAATTCAAACCATATAATAATACTTTTCAAAGAAGAGAATAAAAAAGAAGTTCAAATTGACAAATTGTTATTAAACTTATTTTATATGGTTGAAAAATGTCTAAATTGCATTCATTACAAACCGTTCTTGGGTCTCAACTAATAGTAGACAAAGACTAGTTTTGTGAATAATTTCCATTGAAATATGTAATCCACTCAAATGACAGTTGTAAGAAGTCTCTTTCAACCATGTGATCCAATATTCAACACTAAAGCATATAATTTTTGTGCATAAATTCACTGGAATCAATTAAAAAAGTGGAACAAAACGCAAAAGAAGATGAACCCGTGATATGATTTATGCAATCATAAGTTGAAAACAAACAGTAAACTCAAAGCCAAATGTGACAAAACGACACAAAGAACAAATCAAAACTCTGTTTTGATAACCTTGTCCACATTTTTCCACATATCATCAATGCTTCTTCAACCACATTCACTCTGTAGCATAACCTCACTCTCTCTATCTAACACACACTCACATAATCCTCACTAATCACTAGTCATTCTCTTTCCTTAAGTGTCAACACATAAAACAACCACAAAAAGCTAACATTCTTTCAGCTTCTTGGTTAAAAAAATGGCTAAGAAGAAGAAAGGCGACGACTTAAAGCTCCTCTGTTTGCTCTTGTTTCTAACTAGTTTGATTCAGACAGATGCTTCCTTTGGTGTAGGAGCCGGCGTTGGAGTCGGAATAGGCGGTGGTATTGTCGGTGGCGGTGGAGTTTGGGTTGGCGGCGGCGGTAACCGGAACACCGTTCCAGCAACAGCTCCAAACACTGTGGCTTACAATGCTCTTCAAGCCTGGAAAACCGCCATCACAGAGGATCCTTCAGGTGTTCTGAAGACATGGGTTGGATCAGATGTCTGTTCTTACAAAGGGGTTTTCTGTTCTGGTCAGTCCATAACCTCCATAGATCTTAACCATGCAAATCTCAAAGGCACCATCGTCAAAGACCTCGCTTACCTCTCTGACCTCAACATACTCCATCTCAACAGCAACAGATTCTACGGCCAGGTTCCAGAGTCCTTCAAAGACTTAGATTCTCTCCAGGAGCTTGATCTCAGCAACAACAGACTCTCAGGTCCTTTCCCTTTAGTCACAATCTACATACCAAACCTGGTTTACCTCGATCTCCGGTTTAATAGCTTCTCAGGGTACCTCCCTGAAGCTCTCTTCAACAAGAGACTAGACGCGATCTTCCTCAACAACAACCAATTCGAAGGAGAGATCCCCAGGAACCTCGGAAACTCTCCGGCTTCGGTGATCAATCTCGCTAACAACAGATTCTCCGGCGAGATTCCGACGAGTTTCGGCCTCACTGGTTCGAGAGTGAGAGAGGTTTTGCTGTTGAATAACCAGTTAACCGGATGTATACCGGAATCTATAGGAATGTTCTCGGAGATTGAAGTCTTCGACGTGAGTTACAACTCCTTGATGGGTCATGTCCCCGACACGATCTCCTGCCTGTCGGAGATTGAAATTTTGAATCTTGCTCACAACAGATTCTCCGGCGAGGTTCCTGACTTGGTTTGCTCGCTGAGGAGCCTGATAAACCTCACGGTTTCGTTCAATTTCTTCTCCGGGATTAGCTCTGAGTGCTCCAGAGTTAGCTTCGGGTTTGATTTCGCCGGGAACTGTATTCCCGGTAGAAACTCGCAGCGACCGGAGCCGGTTTGTTCTGGTTACTCCGGCGGCGGGATGAGCTGCTACAGGACGCCGGTGCAGCCTCTGGTTTGCGCTGGGATAAGCGTGGGACTCAAAGAGAGGTTCAGTCGCTACATTTCGTCTCATCCGTGAGTGTTAGTTTAAAGTTAGAAGCTTTTTTTTTTACAAGAAACCGTTGTATGTTAGTTAAACTTAGAAGCTTTTTGATTGTACGTTGAAGTTGTTGATCACCTCTTGTATTTGGTGATTAGTGCATTAATCAAGTTTAAATAAATCATACATAAGCTGTTGTTACTCAGTACATGAATGAGAACACTAAGGAATGTAGTACATTGGATTTGGGACTTTGAAAGAACGATCAGCCACGGCGAAGCCGAGAAGATCGCTCCATTGATCGCCGGTATTGCCACGGATCTTGAAGCCTTTCTCAATCAACTTCGACCGTTGCTCCGATTTGTAGTTGGTAGCTGACTTCCCTTGATCTTCTGGACCTCTGCATTGTAAACCAACAAGCCATGTTAAGTTTCATAATCTTAAATATTATTCCAGATTTTTCCAAAAACCTTCTTCATTTTCATGTTTGCAATAATCTTGATTCTAGACACAATATACCAATGGGTCTGTTAAAGCCAAAGAAGAAAGGAACAGAACATTTTGGTGTAATAGCTTATACCTCAAGAGAAGCCTTTCCCAACCGGAGTAACCGGCGTCTCGGAGATTAGTCTCGGTGACACTTCTTTGGTGCTCATCCCGACCGGTTAGGAGAACGATAGTGAAGCCGAGTTTCTTCAGAGCATTGTACAGTCTCAAGCTCGCTTCAAAAGCCGGAGCTGTTCCTCCTACTACCCACTCATTGAAGCTATTAGACTCAAACGGTTCAGACCTACATCCACCAGAAAATAATTCAATCGGTACGCTAAAACCGATGCAATTACAACAGAACCGGATAACCGGATTTAAATCTACAAATCTGGTATAATTGGGAGTGTCAATCAAATGCGTAGACCATTTCAAACAGATTTCGGTTTGATATAAGATCAACTAAACCGATCGGTACGCTACTCTTAACAGTTAACAGATTCCGGTTTGATATTATGATCAACAAGCATCAGAACCGTTGATTTAAAACAGATTCAGATCTAACGGCCAATGACAGAGAGATCGTTACCCGTAACCGTGAGCCCTGTAGTAGTCTAGATTCGTGAGGAGCGTCTCGTCGATATCGAAGATCCACACGTCCTTGCCGTCGCCGGAAACCTGAACCGTTTCAGCGAAGGCGAGGGCGTAATCGGCGATGACACCGTAATCGGATCCGTACTGGTCTCCGTTGAGGTAACCGGCGACGGAATCAACGCACACGGACGGGATCACATCCCAGGTTCCGGCGTTGTTGGTCTCCGCGGCCAATCTCCAGCTCTCGCAGTAGGTATCTGCGGCGGCGGAGGAGCGAGATCCGTCGTTTCCCGGGAGCTTGATGAAGGAGGTGCGAAGAGAGGTTGCGGGATTTAGTAAGAAGGTGAATAGAGCGATGACGATGAAGGAGATCGGGAGGCCACGAGGTGGAGACGCCATTGGAGAGATTAAGAGAGAGAGGGAGAGAGATTCTCCAAAATGATTGGTTAAGAGATTCTATATAGTATAGTTTGATTTTAAAAAAAGTTTGATTTTTTTTCCAACTAGTTTCGTTAGCTTAATGACGTTTGGTCGATCATGTGACAAAAAAAAGACGTTTGGTCGATATATAATATAGTTTTATATAGTATTGTTTGATTTTCCTTTCCACCTAGTTTCATTAACGAAGTGATTTGATTGATTTATAATATTTGCCAAAAGAATACAACGCATTGGCAAGTTATTTTGCTAAAGGATTTTGAGTTATTATATAATTCATAAAGTAAATCATGTTTCTTTTGTAACTTTAAGGGATCAAACCTATAATAGAAGAAGATGGTTAAACACAATATACATAAATAATCAGAGCATCTGGCAATTTGTTGTTGTTGTTAGACCATAAACTTGGTGATCCGCATCCATATTTCATTTCGTCAACATGTTACATGTGTGTAGAGGAGCACAAGACCTTTTTTCTTTCTTATACGATTATCTACGGTTCCAGCTTTAGATGCTTTAGTGGTCAGCATAGGCGAACCAAGTAAATCACTGCCAAATAATTTACTCTAGTTGATTACAATTATTGTCCCTCTTGATCATCAAACCTACCAATGAAGTATAGCAGAACAATCTCTAATTAACTAACAAAAAAAAATGAAAACGTTGGAAATGACAGCCGAGGTTTGAACAATTAAGCCAAGATCCTAACCACACCTGAAATTTATGGCCCTGTTTCTTGATTAATATCTGCCAGAAAAAAAAAAAAAAAAAAAGAAACTCCAGAATTTCGAGGATCTTGCTTTGGCGCTTAAAGGAGACAACAACAGTAAGATTGCAAAGATAACAAGGTAAAGTGATGAAGCTGATACAGCTAAGGTTGTGTTTCGTGGAAGTGTTGGTGATCGTATGAGAGACGTTTGAGCAAATATTGGTTTACATCAATATAAATCCGTTTATAGTTATCATCTTCAGATCTTCTAATATATAAAATTTGATTTAAAAACCTGGTCGATTCAGTTTTAATATGATTAGTATCTTTGTGATATTATTTTCTTATAGAAAAGATATTTAAACCTTTTGGAACATTTTTTAAAAAAGGACCATGCAAATTCTGGACCTTTGACCATAATTTCTCATAAGTCGTAAGTCAGTTTAATTAGTAGCTAAGTTTTTGTTCAAGCATTTCCAGGTAAAATCTTCCACAATAACTGTTGTGTTATGCTAAGTTTCTAGTTCATGTATTGCAATCAGTTTTAATTTGAATAGTATATTGTGATACTATTTTCTTATAGAAAAATATTTATTTTAAAAATGCAAGTACATAAATAAAAAGTAAGAAATAGTGAAAGAAAGTGAATGGATTTTTTTTTGTTATTTATGAAATTCACATAAATTAAAATATCTAAAGCTAACAAGGCTGGTAAAAAAATAGGCTTTGGTTGTTTGTGGTTAATAAAATACTTTTCCGTTTCTGTTTATTTTTTTCAACAAAAAAATCATTTTATTATTCAATCAACATTTTGATAGAAAAAAAAACTTCTTCAAAATTTAGTACTAGATTTTATAACTATGCATAGTTTTTACTGTATCGGTTATGTACATAAATTATCTGGATTCTCTTCACATTATAGTTTTCATATATGTTTCCTAGAAACATTTTCCCTCTAATCAGTATAAAACACTTTCTCTCTATCCCATTTTCAATATTAAAACATTTCTCCAATCAAACACATCATTGTATTAACATAATATCTTCTTCTTTTTTCAAAATATCATGGCAAAAATAGTCTGTGCGTATCTGTTCATCTCTATGATCATTCTCTCTGGTAAGAATTCACATGGCATGTATTTCATTGAACAATGAACTATGCAAACATCAAATATTAATTCATGAAATCATGCATCTAAATTGTGTAAGCAAAATTTGTTTTTCAAATAAAATCTGCTAAAAACGAATTAGTCAGTTTATTAGATTTACAAAGATCAGTTGACATCTATCAGACAGACATATATTTAGAATTCTAAATTTAGATACATTTCAACTAATCATTTTTAGATAATATATGCTCGTTCGTTTATATTTTAATATACACTTACGTTCTTTTATTTGCTGTTACATTTGTAAATTCTTTTAACATGTTCGTTTGTTTTTAGCCTTTTTGGCTTTGCCAATTACAGATGGAGCAGATTCAAGAATGTGTATTGTGATCGAGAAGCTGAGCAAGCCATGCACTTTTCAAGAATGCCAACCACTTTGTCTTCAGAAATACAGGGGGACTGGCGTTTGTCTCGGAAATAATAACTCTAATTGCAAATGCCAATATAATTGCTAAGCTTAGTTATGTGTAATTTGATGTTAAACTAGACAGAAAATCTTTTTGTCACATATATATATATATATTTAATATAAAACCGTGCGGTAGAATATTAACCATGCATTTTACTAAGCAGATCCGAATACGCAAATCATGGTTAAGTAAAATACGTCCAGTAATCACAGTAATAATCAGTGCTAACAAAACGTGGGTTCAAGGAAAGCCTCATCGGCACATCATTAATTTTGTAGTTGAACTGCCACGTGGCAAGATATGATTGGATCAGATTACGCAGTTGCCGAACAAGTGATTCAAATCCTGGAACGTTCTTCCTCTCTGCTTTTAAATTCTATCCGATCTCGAAATCGTACTCAAAAAGCTCGGATCTTTGAAAGCCGACGACAGAATGTCTTCCCCCTGGCGAGTGAGCTCTCTGTTTTGTACTTTGCATCGATCCGATTTTGCTGTCGGACAATTCTTCTGAAGCTGTGTTCAAATGGTCAGGTTTTATCAGCCATACTGTTTTTCTGGACACCATTCCTTGGAGTTTCACTTGTGTTCATGCTTTTGTATCTCTGGAGCAGAGAGTTTCCAAATGCAAACATCAGCCTATACGGTCTAGTCAATCTTAAGGTATTCAAAGTGTTTCTTTCCTTGAGCACTATTCACGAAACCTGTTCTCTAGTATTATAATGTTATAACTTTTTGAAACTTGGGAGTTACTCCACAGGCTTTCTACCTTCCGTGGGCAATGCTAGCACTCGATGTTATCTTAACAGTCCTTCACCCACTTGCCACCGGAAAAAAACTACATAAAGACCCCCAAATGGGTGTATCCTTTATTCAAATTTATGACTTGTTCCAAATTGTTTCTTTGAGTTTTGGTTGTTTTTTTGTGATCCCTTGACTGTCTCAATGGTAATAAACTGGTAGCAAGGTGGCGAATTGGAGCTCCAGTAGCAGCCGTTCGACAAACAGGTAGTGTAGGAGCGGGTGGAGCAGTAGCTGGAGTAGGAGGAGCTTATTCAAGTGCTCGTGCCCCACCAGAGAGCTCAAACACTGCATTCAGAGGTTGATCTTATCGTCTCACCGACCGAGATATGAATCCTCTAGGGTTTATTGGTTTTCAATCGGTTTAATCATCCCAAATCTTTTGAGAAAACAGTGCCAATAACAATTAGCAGGTAGGTTTGTGTATAATGAGGGGCACAGTTTTGAATATGAGCAATCTATATATTGAGAGGGTTTTGAATTTTGATACAACGTTGCATTCAAATGCTCAGTGCCTTTTTAAACAATTTCTACGAGAAACTTGGTCGTCAAGCAACATTTTAACCTAATTAAATTGAATCTCAATGATGACCTAGTGAACCCCATGAAATTAATGACACAACACAAGAATTTGGTCGGAACAAGATTTGATTTGTTATTGGTTGACCAAAAAAATGAAAAATAAAAACGTAAATGATTACGAGTAATCATTTATTCCCGCGGAAATTTCGTTGGTGATCGTTATTAATGATGAAGCTATAACAAAGGCGAGACGCAAGCAAAAAGACTAATTGGAATCATAATTTTTGAAAAATTGAAAAAGTAGGGCTGAGAATTAGTCTATGTGATCAAACGGTTGAGAATCATTCGTTGCCGCATTGTTTTCCGCTTCCCCTATTTATCTAGAGGACGACGTCCCCACGCTCTGCTCATAACATATAACGTAGAGAAAAGAAAAAGAAGAAGAAGAGAGAAAAAGATGTCGTGGCAAACTTACGTTGATGAGCATTTGATGTGTGATGTTGGAGATGGTCAAGGTCATCACCTAACCGCTGCAGCAATCGTTGGTCATGACGGTAGCGTTTGGGCCCAGAGCGCCAACTTCCCTCAGGTATTGAAATTTTTTTTTTTTTTTTTGAATTGAATCTTAAATTTTAATTCAAGAAAAAAAACTTTGTTACATCAAATGTGTCCTTTTTTATGATAAACTATCTTCTCCTATCAAGACTTCTCCTTTCATATCCTTAAACTACTTCAATAAGAAAGTAAAAGAAACTATGTATTGAGATTCCCTTTTTAATGTACATCATAGATCCTTGTTATCCTTGTTACATTCTAATTCGATCTAATCTCTATGTTGTTCTTGTGTGTATAAGCGCATACACTTCTTGTGTATTATTTTAGATAATGCCATATATCTTCTTGGCCCGATTGAAATATTCCTTACTATCTTTATGGTATTGCATGTTGATGATAGTTCAAGGCACAAGAGTTCACTAGTATAATGAAGGATTTTGATGAACCGGGTCACTTAGCGCCCACAGGGTTATTTCTAGCAGGAGCCAAGTACATGGTGATCCAAGGCGAGCCTGGCGCTGTTATCCGTGGAAAGAAGGTAATGTAAACTCATCGATTTTACTTCAAGATCTTACATGTTATCCATATTTATATGTGTGTGTATGCAAGATCAAAGAACATTATATTTTTGGTTGGTTTGATTCAATAGGGAGCGGGAGGCATAACCATAAAGAAAACAGGACAATCATGTGTGTTTGGGATCTATGAAGAGCCCGTGACACCAGGACAGTGCAACATGGTCGTCGAGAGGCTGGGTGATTACCTCCTCGAACAAGATCTCTAAGCCACCACCTCATCAAACTAATATATAGGATTTGGTTTTTGGTTTCTGGATTCTCTCTAAGAAGCTGAAGCCTTAATCAATGTCTGATTCTTAAAAATTGGTTTTCTTGGTTTCATACATTTCATTTTGTTTTTTTTTTCTTGCTAAACGTATTTAATTAATTTTCTATTGCTTTTTAACCAATTGCATTTTTCTTTCTATTGCATCCAAACTTGGTGGTCATATGTAGTTGAAAATATAAAAAATAAAAAGTTATTACACTGCCAGTTTTGATATTGTTTAAATTTTTGTATAAATTTTGACACGTTTCATGAGCTTTAACTCAAGATCAGTCCCTATTACATCAATTGTTTACAAGAACAAAATATAGTTTTACGTTTATAACTGAATTTGCAACTTAGAAACCACAGTTACTTAGAAGTGGCATACTAGACTTTTCTCCGTCCGGTCGAGAAAATCATTCTCTACACGATTGCAATTAAACAAAAGCATTATTAAGGTTTTTATTTTTTATTTTTTTTTATTTTTTTTGTCATCATTAAGGTTTTTATTTTAAAATAAAGAGGTATGATTGAAGGGTTGTGATCTTTGGGAATAAAACGATTCACGAAAAGATGCCAAATACGACAATTTATGATGACGTAAGCTATTTAGAGAGAGAATTTTGTATCTGTTAGATCAAAAATAAGAAACAAATCTGACTGTTAGATTTAAATTTTTTTTTCCTATAAAAAAATGATGACTTCATTGATCATCAAAAACTGGTTTGCTATTATATATAGATATATCTGTCTTGATCATATATAATATCTGGAATCGTGTTGTTTTAGTCTTGTGACACAAATATACATATGCGTACGTTTCTGTATAAACAAAATCTACAAAACTTTAGAAACTTTTAATAATCCGTTTATTGTATATATTGTTTCTATACAAGTTCATTAGTATATATTCTTTTCATGGTCAACTATATACATATAATTATCATCATAAACCAAATCTAGAATCTATTGTAACATCCGTATCTCCAAAATATCCCATTCCAAATGGGAAACGTGTTGATATGTTACTTTAAATACGGGATTTAGTTTGCTAATCATGTTGACCAAATCATTTTTCATACACGTTTTAACACCATTTCATGAATATTCTCTCCACCACTACTCCCTTCCACCAACGATGATCCCCAAAGAAGAAGTTGAGCCGCCGCAGAAAAAGCCCAAGCTTCCACCACCACCACCGCCGCCGTTTCACCATCAACCATGTCTCTCCTTTTCTTCACTTCCATATGATATCACTTTGAATTGCTTCGCACGCATCCCAAAATCTTATTACCCTAAAATCTCCCTCGTCTCGAAGACCTTTCGCTCTCTCCTCTCTTCCTCAGATCTCTATGCTGCACGTTCCCAAATGGGTACCACCGAGATCTGCCTCTACATCTGTCTAGAGTACTCCACCGAGCACTTGACACTGCCATCTCCACGATGGTTCAGTCTCTATGTGAAACCTAAACGAAACCTAACCGATGGTAGGACTAAAGAGAAATCAAGTGGAAACCTTTTGGTTCCTATTCCCAAACATTTTCTACCTCCTCCTCCTCCTTATGCATCTTCGACCGTAATGGTTGGCTCGAAAATCTACTTATTCGGTGGACCATTGGACGATAACGTAAGACGCTACTCCTCAGCTGTTCGGGTTTATGACTGTCGGATTAAGACGTGGCGTAATCTTCCTAACATGAATATGGAGAGGTTTTATGCGTCTGCATGTGTCCTAGACGACAAGATTTATGTAATGGGAGGATGTAGAGCTTGGTATGAGCACGAAAGTTGGTTCGAGATGTTCGACATCAAGACACAGACTTGGAAAACCCTACCGGCGAATCCTGACCGTAAAGTACGGTTAGGACGTAGGAAGGTTTGTAAAATCGGTGTGGTGCATGAAAAGATTTACGTAAAGACTAAGATTGATCTCAATGATTGGGTCTATGATGTGAAGGAAAGAAATTGGAGGGTTGCGGATGTGGCATTGAGTTTAAATTGGTCGAACTCTTGGTGCGTGATAGACAATGTGATGTTTTCTTACTCTCGCTTGAGGTATGTGTGGTATGATTTAAAGAGTAGCACGTGGAAAGATGTGAGAGGTTTGGAAGTGCTGAAGAAGTATCGTAGTTTTAGTAATGCTAATCCGAATGGTAGTGTGGTTGAATTAGTGAACTATGGTGGGAAACTGGTGATTATTTGGGATAGGTTTGAGCGGCGTGGTCGTAGTCAGAACAAGAATATCTGGTGTGCGGTGGTTGCGTTGGAAAGAGTCCATGGAGGTTTTTGGGGGAAGATCGAGTGGTTCGATGTTGTGCATACTGTCCCCAAGTCATATGAGTTCTTGCGCTGTCTACCCGTTTGGGTTTGACGAGTCTTACTTAGTCACTATGTAGAGTCATCCTTTTGATTTTAAGAACATGTGCTTTGTTTTGTGTTTATTTAGACATCCGTCTAACATCTTATTGGGACTTCGCTAGACATTGTTTCAATTTTCATTTTGAATCGATTTGAGAATAGTAGATGTATTGTGTGTTTGTGACCACACCTATGCATTTTGTTAGGTTATTTCTGGTTACAAACTCACTTGACGGAAAGTCTCTATGTTTTGTCCTTTCAATCTCCTCATCTAAATAACATTTGTTCACCTTGAAGTAAAGAAATATTCTCAGAAACTCAACCTGTTTGTTCATGTTGTTCATCACTCATTAATTAGAGGAATGATCCTTCCTTTAATATTTCCGTTCTATTTTATTTTGCTCTTCTCTTTCTCTGTTTGTATTCTTACGAATGGTTGATTTATCTAAATTCTAAGTTGAATCACAAGGAAGTAAACTAAGGTTACTCAACAACGTACATATGATCAAGTTTGTAGAAGAGCATTCCTTCGGGACATAGGGGGAGCTCTGCTTTTTTCTTTGGTCAGAGGCAGAGTAATGACTTTCTACTGCCCATCCTTCCTGTTTTCCTTAACGACAGAGATGAACAGCTAAGATCTGTGTTCTTTGAGAAAATTGGTTATGTATGCTTCTTTGTCGGTCAGAGAAGCGTGGAAGAGTATCTCTTACCTTATATTGATCAAGCTTTAAGCGGTCAGACAGAGGCTGACACTGTCAACGCATTGGATTGCTTATCATCTATTATCTAATATTATGCAAGAGTAGTTTCTTGCATAAGCTGAAGCAACTCTGTTTTTTTTTTTGTGTGTGTTTTGGATCAACACAGCCCCTGAGAGAAGTTACTGTATATGTGGTCCGAGTTTGAAAGGAGTTGTTGTTAAACGCTGATTTCTACGAACTCAAACTCAACTCCGGAGTGAAATTTGTTAAAATATACATTTGATCTTTGCATAAGCCGCAACACACTAATCTTGCAGTTATTGACAAAACTTTATTATGCAATTGTGCTTTGTGTCTTTGGCAGAAGACAAAAAGGAGGAGGAGGCCTATAGCGCACTAAACTAACGTCAAAGGCAGTACTTGCTGCGGCTGCAACAGACACAGCAGGTGACTCAGTTCAGTCTCTGGCGTCAGTGAAACTGAACCAGAGGTTGTTGATATCAAGCAGTAGAGATGGAGCCATTAAGGTTTGGAAGTTAAAAGAAAAAAATGTTAGCCTTGTATATCTCTTTAAGATTCTTTTGTTATAGATTTTTCCAATGTAATGAATCTGGAAATAATTTTTTGATTATCAATTTGGGGAGAAAGTATGACAAGGGAGATTGTTTAAACAAAACTCTAAGCTGTTCAGGAAAAATCATTAACCTACTACACACATTTGTCTGAAGCACTCAAAAAGCACTCAAAAATATTCATTCAATGGCGATTTCTTCAGGCCTGTCTGTTTCTCCTCTTGGGACCAGACTTGGCGATTCTAAGACCTTTGCTGATCACGCTGAGCCTAGCAAGTGCTGCCTTCTTCAGATCAGGCCTGTAGTAGTTGTCCACAACCTGATAAGATTTAGACGACAACAAATCTATTAATACTGAAAGAAGAAATCATCTCAGAAGCCAAGCGTAACAAAATATATTTCATAGAAGAAAGACCCCACAAAGGAGTCTTCTTCTTACGTGTTAGCTTTCTCATCACTGCTCATTAAAAACCAAAACTATAATTTAAGCAAAAGTTTTCTAAAACACTCAAAACAATGTGTATAAGCTCACATAAGAGCAGAACCACTTCAAAAAGCTAAGCAACCAAAATAAATTATATTGCCAAACAATGATATTTGATTAAAAGAATTTGAGTTAAAATACCTGGTTGGCAACAGCTTTGGCCATCCTGGGGAACTCTTTCTTGAGGACAGACTTGTTAACAGAGAGCTTAGGCTTGTTTTGTTTCTTGGTCTTGGTGGTTCCGAGTACCACACCTTGCTCCTTGTCAGCTACTTGAATGGTCACTGTCTTTTTGTTTGCCAAACCTGAACTCACATTACAAAAATCCAAAACTTTAATTCACATAGGAGATGCTATCACAAATCAACATCAAACAGTCAAAAGATCTAAACTTTATTGTTTATTCAACCTAAAGCAGACATTTTTCAATCAAATCTTGAGATGCCAATACAAAAAAACTGGACAGAGTTCACTTTCAACCTAACATACTACTATCTCCACAGATTCATTCAGAGAATAATACAAGGGTTTAGGTAAATCATTTTACCAGAGTGTTTGTAGGAGTTGAGGTTGCAGAGGTTGTTGGTCTCCTTGCTGAACTGAACCTTGGCATTGCTTCTACCGAACTGTTTGACCAAGAAACAGTTGTTTCTCTTCACTATCTCCCACACCAACTGTCCTGGTACTGTTGTCATTTCGATGGATCTTCTAATGGGAATGTCAAGCTCACCTCGCAGACTCAAGAACTAGAGAGAACAAGACTCGAGCCGAGCGTTTGGTTAACAAGATGAGTTCATCTTTATATGCACTCTCTGCAAAGCCCTAGTTTTAGTTCTGGGAAAAAAAACTATAAGTATACTAATTTTATACAAGACTTTTTAGCAAATGGGCGTTTGGTCTAGTGGTATGATTCTCGCTTTGGGTGCGAGAGGTCCCGAGTTCGATTCTCGGAACGCCCCTTTTTAAGTTTTACCCCTTTTTTAAGGAAGTTTGCTTTATGCTTTCTCGTCTTCCATTTTTACTAACGCATACTTTTACCAGCAAACACAATTACTCTTCAGCGGAACAACCCAAATCGTGCTTTATACGGTAAGCAATGGTGGCTATCTATAATTGTATACAAACTATTTTCTTGATCACTCATCTGCAGTGCAATCGGCTGCACCAAAACATGGTAAAAATAAAAAAAATTTAAATCTAGTTCCGGCAAACTATGTTATTCTTAGAAATCTACCCATAGAGACATTTTCTATCGTTTCCTTAATTCTTACTGTATTATTAAATTTTTAACTGTAGGTTTTACTTTTAGTTCCCAGATGAACTTGTTCCGAAGTTCCTACCTGTTGGTATAGCACATAATCCTATTTTCTGCACAATTCGCATATGTAGCATACCACCATAATTTCTACTTTTATAGGATGTTAAAACAATAAGAACTTGCTTTTGTACAAGAGCTGGTTCGTGGGCACAACATCAAAAGCAAAGTTATTAAGATGAAGCTTTATCAAGCTCTCTGTTTATTCTGTTTTTCTAAGCCAAGCATAATCAGACAATGTAATCTCACAAAATCCTCAGTAATCTTGTTAAGCTTTCCGTTCATGACGTATTCGTACTTATCAGCAAGCGTTTTCTTTGCTACTTGTAATATAAAAATATGAAAACTATTAATGCTCAGAACAGCATTCTTGGTTATTAAAAACTAGATTTTCAAAGATGCAAGACACAAAGCTCTGCTCAGAAGTGTTATATCAACCAATAGCATTAATGAATATGCCCTAATCAAATCCTTATACCGGTTCCGAGTAGAAAGAGAGTCTACATGACCAAACTTCACTGTTATCATTCATGAGTAACTGGAAACGCAAACAAGAGTTTGCTTGTATAGAAAGTGAATAAAAAGCAGAACACTTCTATTACCGGAGTAAAATATAGTAACATCATTTTATTGAATAGGTTATAGATAATGTAGCTAATATATTTAAGAGAAAAGATAGAGAATAAAATGAGTTCCATTTTAGCACATGCATGGATAAATATGATTTATAGTATGGGATAAATCTAGCTTGGGGAAGAGAAGTGGACGCCGAGAGCGGTGAGGTGGTCACCAGAACTTCTTCCATAAAACCCGATGATCTTCGAGTCTTTTTCTCCTTGGAGCACGAAGGGCTTTCCGTTAAAGAGTCCACGCTGTATCGGCCATAATCTTTCCTTGTGCATCCGGAACGTGATGGATGTGATTCGACTCTCAGTGTAGGTCCCCTCGATGGCTTCGATGTAGTCATCGTCAGCAATCATAACCTGTCAATAGACCTATATAATCAATTACATGAAAACTACAAGCTAGAAAAAATAATTATTAAAACAAAACACTTCGCCGTTCTCCAAACCCGGTCTAGTATGTTTTGGCGCCTAAAGTCCAACAACATTTATCCAACAATAAAAAATTGTTGGATTAAATGATTCTACACCACAACGAAGACTTTAGAGTTTTATGCCTTTCAAATATATAATATAATTTGGCGCCTAGTATATGGGCTATATACCTGGTTTAGCCCACGGCGGACGATCCTGTTATCCTCTAACTCAGGAATAAGGGTTGTCGCATTGCAGTGACCGGCTCCAGCTACAGTTGTGTTATCTTTGATGTAGTCAAACTTGACGAAGACGCAACCAAGATCACTTTCTTGTATGTATATTTTCTCTACACGGTCGAAGAAGCCATCGTCCCACTCGTTTCCTCCAGCGCCATTGCTCGCCTGTACTTCCCTAGGGAGTGTGAAGCAGGAATCAACAGGCTCCCGGCTGCTCATTGTGAACGTAGGAACTTGGACAAGACTCGGAAAATAGGTACGGTGAGGTGGATGATCCTCAACCAAATCATTTATTTTAATTTCGTTGAACTTATTATCACTCGTAGCAATGTAGATGGTAGCCTTTCGCTCCTTGTTATAAAAACACATCACGAGACTAGGACTTTTATCATCGATGAAATAACTAGGGGGATGGATGCTCCATACTTGGTAACTTGACCATTCAGGAATTGTCACATTCATGAACTTCATCCACTCCACAACCTCCCCATCCTCACTTTTAATCTTTTCTTTGGTCACCCAAATCTCTATATTCCTTGATCCACGTTCTTTCTCTAAAAACGAAAAACGATCTCCCCTATAAACAGCAAGAGATCTAGGATCTTCTCGACTGAAGGTTTTAGTAGGCAAGTTACAATAGAATTCGAATCTCTCTGTAGAGAAATCAAAGGTTTGTATACAATGTTCATCACAAGCCACTCTACTATAGACAATCCAATACAAAGTTCCATTCAAGGATACACTGGATGTATTATATAATTCCTTTGCAAACTCTCGTAGGTTTTAGATTCCCTTGCATCAGATCCAAAATCGATGATATTAGAACGCAGAGTTGTACTACTAGTAGACTCCAAGAACTAAAGATCTTGTATTGTTTGTCAGGTCTACTGTTGTCATATCCTATCCCACTGAGATAATTTACTCTGGATTCGTTCCATCTAATCTGTCTCAACCATGGGTTGCATATACCGGTCCCGCTATTTGTGGTAAACATCAATAACCCATCGCAACATTCGTAATTCCAGACCAAAAAAGGTCTATAACCGGGAACAAACTGGGGTAAGTTATGCACCTCTATAGATGGACCATCAAGGTTAACATCCACCAAACAAATCTTGGATTCGACAAACAAGATGAATTGTGGACGACCACGAGACAAATGATTGTGACAAAACGTTTGTCGTTGAAAAGAGTGTTACATCGTTTGCAAACGAATCTGAAACGAGCGAGAGATTTTGTTGGAATCAGAGAGAGTATCTTTTCCTCCAATTCCCAAGGAAGTTCCACCATTTGATTTTGTTTTTTTTTTTTTTGTATGGAAGAGGTTGATGATAAAAAATATTACATCACAATTCGATTTATATATAACTGGATTTGTATATATAATGAACTTACATTGGTATCAATACTACATTAAGAAGGTAAGAGAGAAATTACAATAAGTAGAAAATCGTTAGCAATCTAGATATTTTTAACAAGTCTAGATCGTTTCCCAAAAAGACAATACAAACAATTAAAATGAGATGAATATGTATTTAATTTTAGATTGTATGTGTCATGGAATAAAACTAAACTAAACCAGTTTATTCTGAAAATCTGTTTCTATTATCTTGTTTTCTTTAAATTTATTAGAACGACTGATTACAAAGGAAATAAATAAGAGACCAAATAAGTTAGTTTTAGTCTTTAGATTAGATGACTCATGTGATTAAGTAGATTTATCTCCAAAAGAAAAAAATAGGTATATCAATAGTTGTATATATAAGTGAAATTTGGAAACTAAATAACCATATTTAAAAAAAAAATCAAGACAAAATACTTAAACATACATTGTAAAACTGAAAGAAGATTATGATTATTATGACATATGTGTGTCTCCTTTCAAGTTTTAGAAAAATAGACATGGGTGTTGCAATCGTTTTTTAATACTTTGGATTTAGATATATTTAAATTTTGTTTTTAGTTATGTTCAAATTATTTTCAGTTAGTAATATTTTGAATTTGATATTTCATAATTTTGTTTAAACCCCATTTTAAATTCAAACTCATTTCTACTTTGGCTAATAACATTTCATATTCAAGTATTTTAAACTCAGATCAAAATAAATATAAAATTAGATATTTATGTAGATTTTGAATCCAAACGCGTAGAACGTGCTTACGTACATGAAATTACTATGATGATGTTGGAAACCAAAATGCAATATTTGTCTTTTTAGTACCTGATGCCAGACCAACTAAAGATTATATCGTAAGGTTTTCCCGAGGTTGTTATAGCGACTGTGGAAGGCAAGGAATGCATCAGTTTTTAAAAATGTCTCAGTAGAACCACATGGATTAACGACATCACAGGCTTTTGACGGAAACAGAGGGTGTGCCGACAGGAAAGGGATGGAGTAAACCCCCGACTGGTACTTTTAAGTGCAATGTTTCTGCAGCTTGGATTAGCCCTTCTCGGAACTGTGTGCACAAAAGAGGAAGCCGACATGTATGCACTGCCGATCCTCACAGTGGAAGCTCCTGTTAAGGAAATACTATATGATATCAAACGAGGCCAAAAACATTGTAACTGACAGAAACTTCCTGTTGAAATTTTTGTTCTTCTTATTGATCGCAATCTTAATCAAAGAGATTGGCAAAATGGGATGTTTTTTCCACAGCTCCAAAGCCTCTGTTTCCGTTTCAGAGAAAGGCTGGAAGAGAAAAAAAAAATTGATTCATGGAAGATAACATACACAATCTTGTTCAAGTTATTGTTCCTCTCATTTAAGGGTAGTAGCCGGTGAAAGTGAAGCCTCTGCCGATGATTTCACCAGCGCAATACCACGCAAAGCATTCGAGACCAAACAATGCAGCGATTCCGGCATCTTCTACCTTCAGATCGGTTCTGTTCTTCCACAAGTTCTTCGCGTAGTCTACTTCCTTCCGGAAGGTTTCACAGCGTCCAGGAATGCTGCAATATGGAGCGGAAAAAATAGTTAAGACACTGAGAAAGACCACACACACAAAGGCAAAACCAAGATTGCAAAGTTCCTTAAGTCATGGTACAGGAGGATCAAGTTGTCACCTCTAGCTAACCAGAATCTAGAAATGGATTGAATATAGTATGAGTCCATGAAAAATGTTGAGGGAGAAGAGAGAGAAGGAAGGACCTAGCGAGACGGGTGTAGAGAAGTTGCTTAGACAACTTTTGGCACTTCTCCACCGTAGCAGGTTCCTGGATATAGTGTTTGTTCTTCTCAAGCAACTGCCTGTAGTAGGAAGTTCCATGCTTTGCCACAAACTTGGAAGCCTCACATGCCTTTGACTGAACTTGTATCAACTTTGATGCCATCTTCACAAACCAAATCCTTCAAAATACAATAAAAAAATGTAACATGAAGCCACTCAACATCTACCAATCTAATTACATTAAAAAAACAGAGACTTTACAATAAATTCACACATAATTGAGCCAAAAGACCTAAACTTTAAACCCCCTAATCAGCAATTTTTCAAGAGTAGCAGATGGAATGAGCTCCCAGTGTGAATCAAAGAAACACATTCAAAATCGAAATCAGTGAATCATTACCTAGAGAAGCAGGAAGAGATGACTGAATGTAGATCTAAAAGGTCGCACCACAGAAACTAAGAATATAAAAAGGGAAGCAGAAGCAACACCCAAGCAGCCAAACAGAACTGAATCAAAGTCAGATTCATAAAACCCAAATTCAGAATCTGAAAATGAGAAAAATTGCAAGAAGATCAGCGAGGCTCACCGTACCTTTGTGTAATGTGCAATTGAAACGCGGCACCGGTGAGGAAGAAGATGAGTTGATTTGTGACTTTCTCTTCTCCCCGAGGATCTGAACGACGGCTACTCTTAATACGATGCCGTTTCGTCTACTCCCCGCTACGTCCTAATGTCCCAATACGACGACGTCTTCGTAATGTCCTGAGACGACAGTGTTTTGTGGTAGCAATTTCGAACTGGACTGATAAACCTTACCGGTTTGGTGCGTGTGGAACCGGTTCAGAAAATATCTTTCGACCAATAATTCAATTTAAAATTCGTTAACAGAAGAGAGAAAGAAAAAAAAAGAACAAGACCAAAGACTTGTTCTGAAATAAAAAAGCTTGTGGCGGCTTCCTAAAACCCTAATCTTCCCACTTCCTCTCTATCCCCAAAACCCTTCTCTCTCTCTCTTTGCTCCGTTTCTCTCTATCTCTCTTTCACTCGTCTGTGAGAACTAGAAGAAACGATGACTAAGAACAACAACATCAACAACGAGGAAGAAGAGTTTGTTAGCTTTGGACACAATCTGAACACGAAGATACGCTTCCAAGACGCTGATGAAGACGAAGCTGCACAAGTCTCCGGCGAAGCCGCCCAAGATGAATCCATGTGCGAAGCCGGAGAGACCACCGAAGTCACAGACGATACCACCAGCGCAGATTACTACTTCGACTCCTACTCTCACTTCGGTAATGTCTTCTCAAAGCTCTGATTTTTATAGAATCTTTGCTCTTTAATTAATGAAACTTGTGTGCTGAATGTTGGCAATGTTTCCACTGTTTATCTGTTTTTGCAGGGATTCATGAAGTAAGTATCTTTGCCAGATTCTCTTTCATATGATTAGTGTCTGGTTCTGGTGTCTGATTGGAGGATCGTATCTTATTACAGGAAATGTTGAAGGATGTAGTGAGAACAAAGACTTACCAGAACGTAATTTACCAAAACAAGTTTCTCATCAAGGACAAAGTTGTTCTTGATGTTGGTGCTGGCACTGGGATCTTGTCTCTCTTCTGTGCCAAGGCTGGAGCTAAACATGTCTACGCTGTATGTCTTTCTTCCTTTTTTTTCCACTAAAGTTTTTAAAAAAACTTCTCTCAATCTGAATTGATTTTGGTTGAGGTTGTTCTTTAATAGGTTGAATGTTCTCAAATGGCTGACATGGCTAAGGAGATTGTTAAAGCCAATGGATTCTCTGATGGTACTTTTTTCTTTCTTTCAAGTTTCATCCTTTATATCTTCTTAACGAGTTTTGTTTTGTGTGTTGCAGTTATAACGGTTTTGAAAGGGAAGATTGAGGAGATAGAGCTTCCTACTCCTAAAGTGGATGTGATCATATCTGAATGGATGGGTTACTTTTTGTTGTTTGAAAACATGTTGGACAGTGTCCTTTACGCTCGCAATAAATGGCTTGTAAGTTACACATCTCCGCTTTTGTTTAGATTAGAGCGATGAGAGCCTATGGTTTCATATCCTTGTTATTAAGCATTCTTGGTCCTTTTGGGTTTCATTCATTGATAGGTTGATGGTGGGATTGTGCTGCCAGACAAAGCCTCTCTCTTTCTTACAGCTATAGAGGATTCAGAGTATAAAGAA
Organism: Brassica nigra; assembly: GCA_016432835.1. NCBI lineage: Eukaryota > Viridiplantae > Streptophyta > Magnoliopsida > Brassicales > Brassicaceae > Brassica > Brassica nigra. Next base: position 2,685,348 of record CM028247.1, on the reverse strand, counting down.
GACAAAATTGAATGTAAGCTCATTGATTCTCTTTCTCCAGCATTTATCTCCATGTCTGTTGACAATTGTGTTTTGTGTTTTGCAGTTTGGAACAGTGTGTATGGTTTTGACATGTCATGCATCAAGAAAAAGGCTATGATGGAGCCGCTTGTTGACACTGTCGACCAAAACCAGATTGTCACCGATAGTAGGCTACTTAAGGTAAAGATATACTCATCGACAGTCAGTGATTAGTAGTATCTCTTTTACATGTGTGCCTAATGCTTCATTTTGTAACAGACGATGGATATCTCAAAGATGTCTTCTGGTGATGCTTCCTTCACTGCTCCCTTTAAACTTGTTGCACAACGTAATGACTACATCCACGCCCTTGTGGCCTACTTTGATGTGTCGTTTACCATGTGCCACAAGCTTCTAGGTTTCTCAACAGGTTCAGATCTCTGTGCAAATTCTTGCTAGTTAAATTGTTTCATTATGGTCTGAAACTAACCACCGGTGTGAATTGCAGGACCAAAATCAAGGGCTACGCACTGGAAACAGACAGTCATGTACCTTGAAGATGTGTTAACAATATGCGAGGGTGAGACGATCACTGGAAGCATGTCAGTTTCTTACAACAAGAAGAATCCTCGAGACATTGACATAAAGCTAAGCTATTCTTTGGATGGTCAGCATTCCAAGGTCTCAAGGACTCAACACTACAAAATGCGTTGAAGCGCTCTCAAAAAGAAGCAGAAGCTGAAACTGATAAGATTCAGTTTCTAAATTGTGATATTAGTTTTTGTATTTTTTTTTCTTTCAAGTTTTGCAACATTCCCTTTGCTTCACAGTTCACACTGCTACATTTGTCCTTATGCTTCTTAGTTTGAGATTTAATGTTTTCCCCTTAAACCATCTCTTGTGTCTGTCTGTCTGTCTTGTGTTAATAGTGTAGCTCAACACTTGAGTTTCATGTGTGTTGGCTTGAGAGGATAAGTTTGTAGAGAAAACGAAAGAATAGATAGTCTTCATAAACCAGGTTTCCAAAGTGCTCTTAATTGAATATTATATTCCTCTTATGTCTATACAACGTTTGCATCTCAACTTTAGGCCACTGGGAGTTTTCTGGAGTAAACAACGTACATTGGATCCGAACGTCCTGGATTTGGAGATATATCAACGGCCTGAATTGGTCACAAGTTGAAAATGAATATCTATAAAAAGGGTTTATAATAGAAGGGTGTGGTGATGAATATATATTTAGAAATACATACCTGAGGAGGTTCATATCCTCCAGCATAGTGAAAGTATGATCCAACAATGAGGGCATGATCTGCATCCCCAGTTGATGTCCATATCGAGATTGCTTTAGTGAAGAAGCAACGGTTCGAGAAGCTGCAAAGATAGAGACACGAGAGGAAGTGAATCCACAAGACATGGCCGGTTTGTGTTAAAGAGAAACCAACCTCATTAAAGCAAGTCCTCCTGGCTTGAGGATTCTGTTCATTTCCTTGAAAACTATAAGTGGCTTTGTAAGATAATCCACACTTACCTATTGAGATACCAAGAAGCATTATTGGTTGATCATAACTTTGAGTTTCAACTAAGAAGTTTGTGTCTTACCACATTGGTAATAACTTGGAAAGAATTGTCTTCAAAAGGAAGCTTTGGGTTGGTGTTCAAGTCTTGGACTATGTACTCGGTGAGAACCTGAGAGAGAGAGACACGATAAGATCCAATGATATGATGATCCATATAGATACTATTGAATCTTGTTTTACCGGATTGCGGCTAAGCTCTTCTTCATTCATACCCATTCCAACTATTCGTTCTTGCTTATACCCAGCTGGATAATGACTTACCTATGTAAAAACATCACACGAACCAAACAAGTCTTTAGCCTCAGAGAGGATTCTCAGCACACAAGAAAATGGTTAAAAAGGATTTGCATTTTAGTGCATACCCAACTGCTACACATGTCGAGTATGCTCACTCCTGGAGTCTCGCTCTCAGGCAGAACCTTGGAGTAATACTTTGTCAATGCAGCTATTGCTGGATCATCAATGTGTGTCACAAACCGCGGAGCTTCGTAGAACGTTGAATCAGACGACCTGACAAAAACCACAACATCATTCAAACAGAAGTCACAAAATCTCTCAGTATGTCTGAAAGCAAAACAGAGCAAGAAAACAGAGTAAGAGACAAAAGCTCTACTCGTCGAATCGCTGGAAATCTTCTTCTTTGAAAGGGAAATTCTCAGGCCATTCCACTTTACTCAACGCCTAGATTCAAAGAAAGAAGTTCAATTTCAGACACTTCCACAGACATTTTAGACAAAAATGTATGATCTGTTTCGTTCACAAGCTTAAGTAGATACAGAGCACAAAATTCCTAAAGATACAAACTTTGAAAAGCTTAAGCCTTTGATACGAAACCAGGAAGGGAGAAGAAAACCTGTTCGACGGGAGAAGGATTCGTCTGCCTCGCGGAAGCGATGAAAGATTTCCCGCCAATATTACCACCGGACATGTTGTTCATCCACAAGGACGTGCCGGCGAAACCACCGAGAACAAGCCGGCGACGTGAAGAGGCGCGAATCCAACGGTCGAAAGGTTTCGAAGCAGCCGTTGGTAGGAGATTCAGAGCAGAGGAATTTGAGAATGACGGTGGGAGAGGATTGGATCGGAGTCTGAGGCCAAGAAAGTTACAAGTTTTCGACATGGTGGACTTTGTCTGGTTTCGAAGAGGGTTTGGGCTTTTCAGGACAGAACATGACGAAGAGATGGTGAAGATGTCGATGAGATGTCTAGTGATCCAAACCGCTCTTACGTGGTCGTTTCTTTCGTAGGGGGGTTTATTCTACACTTCACAAAGATTTGGGGAATAAACTGCAATAATGTAAACTAACAGGTCTTTTTGCAATAAAAGTAGGAAAAAACACAAATTGGAGTAATTACATCAATTACCAGTGATTCGATTAATTTGAACTTTGAAGAAAAATCTAAGAAGAAAGATACAGTTATGTATAACTAAATTTATTTTTTTATTTTTTATATATTTTCAATTCATGATTCCCTTGATTTGCTTACTGAGAATTTATGAAAAATAAAATTATATGATATAGTTTGAACTTGGACCGTATGAGTTAACTTCTTTTCCTAAAATTTCATACAGACACTTTAAAATGGTCTTCCCAAAGCATAAATTCCTGAGGCACCAATACAAAGACAAAGTAAAGATCGATGTATGCCATCATGGACTTGATTATTACTTGATATTCTTTTCCCAACACCTCACAGTCTCACAATGCAGTCAATTATATTAAACTGTGAACAGAAATTGACCCTTTTTAATTATATATATCCTTCTATTTAGAAATGTTACCTTCTTTCTTTGTTTTATTGTTTGTTTGCTACTAATGTTTATGAATTGCTTCTCCTCTAATAACTACACACCATTGACATTATTGTAATTACTTACTTTAATTTGTTCTTAGGAACATCCGATATTCTTACATTAAAATCGGAATTAAAATACTTAAAGCATATATCAAAGCTAGTTCGTGCCTATGTAGGATCAAATTAACAAGTTTTAGTAATAGAATTATATGGACCTTTTGTTTAGTTTTTCAAAAGCAGAAATATATATAAAACCTTTGAATGAATATATATCGACGAGTAAGAAAAAGATTGATTTTGTAGGGATATCAAAGTGAATTAATTAAATAATCTCAGAATTTTAGAAGAGTTTGGAATTCGAATTATATGTTTCCTAATATCATATATGTATAAATATATAACATGTAAAATCTCACACAGTTTTTATAAACTAATTCAACTCCATTAATAATTATTAAAAATAATTTTACGAAGTTAATTGTATAGAAATGTTTGTTATATATCACCAACATTTTGACTATAATCAATCACAATATACTAAAATCAATTATTAATACAAAATTTCACATTTAAAAAATAATATTTTATTTATATTTTATATAATTTTACTTATATTTTATATAATTTTACTTATATTTTATATAATTTTTATTTATATTTTGTATGATTTTTACTTATATTTTATATAATTGTATTAAATTTTATATGTAAACATAATTTACATTTATTTGATAATAATATTCATAAAAACACTAGTATGGTTTATATAATTTTTATTAATTAATAAATATAATATTCCCTCTCGTCGCTTAGGAGTAGCTTGTCCTCTAGACCAAATTCAACGATCTTTTTAGGTTGTATTGTAGGCTTGTAGCGTCATGTGAATGACGTAAACACCATTTGAGAAGTACAATTCACAATATGGACGCAACACACAGCACGTCCGCATCTATAAATAAGTTAAGACTTTGCTTCTTCTCATGCTTATTTCTCACCTCTTAAGTAACATAAACAGAAATCAGAAAGAAAGACAATGGCAGAGCACTTTAGGTTCATTCTCACTAGACAATCAGATGCATTCTCTGCCACGAACCTTCAGCTGCTCGGGGCCAGGGCTCTAACGGAGGCGAGGAGATCGTACGCGCCGTACAGCAATGCTCCGTCGGGAGTGATGCTGCGTGATCGCGACGGGCAGACGTACAGTGGAAGCTACATTGAATCGGTGGCTTCTTTCCCTAGTCTAGGGCCATTACAAGCTGCGCTGATTGACTTCGTGATTGATACAGGCGGCAGAGAGTTCAAGAATATCTCCGAAGCGGTGCTGGTGGAAACACGTTCCGTTTTCGTCAAGAGGACACGGCGAGGATGATTCTACAGAAGATAGCCCCCGGGTGTTCTTTCAAGGTCTTACATTGTTCTGGAAAAAAAATTAATGCCTATTTTATAAGATGTTGATAAGAAATATGAAAATGTAAGGGAAAACAAATAACCCACTAGGGTAACTATACTTGTCTTGGTTTTTAACTTGAATGATAATAAAATAACAGAATCTTTAATATCTCATCATGATTGCTAACTAAATGTAGGCTTGGGCATTTTAACCTGGACTCGAAGAACCGACCCGGAACCGGTCCGAAAATATCCAACCCGAACGTGAACCGAAAGTTTACAAGTATTTTTTGGATCTAATTTTTTTTACCCGAATAGATCCGGACCCGAAGAGAACCGATCCGAATAAACCCGGATCCGAAAAGAACCAACCCGAATAGATCCGATCCAAAAAGAACCGACCCGAATAGACCCGACCCGACAAGAACCGATTTGTACCCGACTTAAAAATATGTATATTCAAAACTATGATTTTTTGTATTCTGTTTTCTATTTATTATTTTTTATTTAGTTGGAATATCTTTTGTTAACAATATTTATTATTATTTTGTAACATTTTTAAGTAATATGAAGTTTTAAAATATAAAGTTTACAGTTTAAAATGTTTTATGTTGATTATTAATAGTTTAATTTAAGTTATTTTGTAAATGTTTAGATATATATATATATATATATATATATATATATATATATATATATGACAAATATTAATTAAATTTGAGTAAGTTTGGGTATGTTATGTATTTTTCAGATTCTAAATACCCAAACTCGATCTGGATCCGATATGAACCCGAAAAATTACGGATATTTTACAGGTATTAGAATTATAGACCCAAACCGATCCGGACCCGACAAGACCCGATCCAGAATTGACAAGATTTGATCCGGAATCGACCCGAAAAATTACAAATACCTATATGAATCTAAATTTTCAAAACGTAAAGGACCCGGATCCGACCCGGATCCGACCCGAATCCGACCCGAGGTTCCGGGTCCCCAGACCTAGCTAAATGGATCACATGTCTTTCATAGAATGAATTAACGAACGTCTTCAGCACATTAACGTCTGAACGAATAGTATAAAATCACATTTTCGAAAGAAAAAAAAGAAGTTATTATTTGGCTAGTCCAGCGTATATACACGCTTCCACTCCTCTTATCCGTCCCGGGATCCATCATCCCTCCAAATAAATCCCCAATCGGATCCGACCCGACCCGGGAACAAGAAGAGATAATGGATCGACCCAGCTTCCTTATCCACGCCGACGAAGCCGAATCCGCCGCGAGACGACACGGCGTCTCCGTCGTCAATCTCCTCCCTCTCCTCGTCAACCCAGCGAAACCCCTCGCCCGTCCTCCGATCTCGAAATTCCACGTCGCAGCGATCGGACTCGGATCATCCGGTCGGATCTTCGTGGGCGTCAACGTCGAGTTCCCAGGCCTCCCTCTCCACCACTCGATCCACGCCGAGCAGTTCCTCGTCACCAACCTCACGCTCAACTCCGAGCGATACCTCCGTCGCTTCTCCGTCTCCGCCGCTCCCTGCGGCCACTGCCGCCAGTTCCTCCAGGAGATCCGCGACGCCCCCGACATCAGAATCCTAATCACCGATCCTAACGCCTTCCGCGACGCCGTAACGGATAAAAACGACACCGTTGCGGAGGAAAACGACGCCGTTGTGGAGAAAGAAGTCGCCGTTACGGAGAAAAACGACGCCGTTACGGAGAAAACTAGCGCCGTTACGGAGAAAAACGATGCTGTTACGGATAGAAACGACACCGTTTTTGAGAAAGAAGACGGTTACGTACGGTTAGAGACCATCTTGCCGCACAGATTCGGGCCTAACGACCTCCTAGGGAGAGACGTCCCTCTACTCCTCGAGCCGCACGATAACCGTCTCACTCTCTTAGGTGTTAGCAACGGTCATATAGATTCGGATCTGAAGCTGACGGCTTTATCCGCCGCGAATCGATCCTACGCGCCGTACAGTCGGTGTCCGTCGGGAGTGGCGCTGGTGGATTGCGAAGGGAGAGTGTACAGAGGATGGTACATGGAGTCGGCTGCGTATAATCCTAGCTTGGGGCCGGTGCAAGCGGCGGTGGTCGATTTCGTGGCGAATGGTGGAGGCGGAGGGTTTGAGAGGATCGTCGGAGCTGTGTTGGTGGAGAAGAAAGATGCGGTGGTGCGTCAAGAGGAGACGGCGAGGATGCTGTTGCAGGTTATTGCTCCGAAATGTGATTTCGAGGTCTTCCATTGTTATGGATAGTGAGATTCTTGTGAGAAGCTGATAAAAATTAAAGCTTTGTTTGTAAAGTCGCAAGCTTTTAGTTTGATGCAATGTTTCTACGATGATGATGATGATGATGATGTAAAACCAAAGCTCTGTTCGTAAAGTCGTAAACTTTCAGTTCTTAATATTTGTAATTTGATGCAATGTTTTCTATGATGATTAAAAAAAGCCAAAGCTTTGTTTACTTAGTTTCAGAAAGTCACTTTCAACACAGTAGCTGTCTAGACAAATTCTGAAGGGCAAAACAGAGGCACTCTGTTTCATCTGTTGAAGAAAGTGTAGAGAATGCTACGTCATTGTCACTTTCTCGTCATCCTCATCTTCCAAGATGAACAATGGATATGTGCCTGCACATGCCATGCAACAGGACAACGGCCAAACTAGCCTAAACCCCAATCAGAACACCACTGGATACGTCTGTCAACAGAAAATAAAGAGTGTGAGGACCAACACGACCAGCACCGAAACTGTCATTAATCACTGCCAAATATCAGAGCTGTTGTTCATTCTCCAGGGAGTAGTTATGTAGCCATGCGATTATGAAGATAAAGAAAGATGGACCGTTTGCTAAACCATGCAAACTAGACTTACTAAACCTCACACGTTCATCATACATGGATAACTTATATGCTTGTCGTTTGCAGCAATAAGGACCAGTGATAAAAGATACATTTGCAGTTGCCTATTGGCAAAAGAATCAGAAACATGCTTCAGGAGCTATTCCTTTTATACCAAAAAAAATGACAGATATGCAGAATATTAAGCTCAGTATTTGCTTGAGGTTGCAGTAATAAATCTACAAGTCTTGGCAGTTCAACTTGATCCAGATGGTTTGGCCGCATTCGTCTGCACAGATAAAGATTCCAATGTAAACCCTTCAGGTCCCTTGGCTGGACCGATGCTGCAACGATCGGTGTTGTGCAGTCTGATGCCATCTTTTATCTTCTGAAACTGAAAGAACAGAAAATAAAGAAGAGAATGTCAAATAGCACTGAGAACCCCCTTGACAGCTCTACAAGTTTGAAGGAAAAGTGTATGAGCAGGCTTCTTTACCTTAGCAAGAGAACATGAGAAGGACTCGAGCTGGCCATCAGCTCCACGGTAAAAGTGGAAGTAAGGAAGCACTTTCACGTTCAAGCTCTTGCACATGGGTTTATTCGCATCAAAGTTAACTTTAAGGAACAATATATTGGGATTCTCCACCGCCGTTTTGCAAAGCTGAAAAGAGTTTGAACAAGACACAAAACATCTAACTATCAATCTCAGAATCACGAAAGAGAAATGAAGGTAATTTGAAGTAACCTTAGGGAACAAGGCTCTGCAAGACGCACACCAAGTTCCATAAAACTCTACAATGACTAGTCTTTCTCCCGCTTCGCTTAAAGCCTTCAAGAACTCTTCGGTGGAATGAATGTCCACCATGTTCGGTCCAGCATTCCTCTCCCACCATTTCGGTGGCTCTGTCTCGGCAACACTCTCATCTACCTATACCACAAACACACTAAATGATGGCCGAAAGCATCACCATTTAATCTGAACTAATCCAAAGCATCAACCTTTCTAAACAAAAACTGAAATTTTACACTAAATTTCTAATCATCTGAGACTGAAGAACATAACTCAGCTCCTAATCAGCTCAAGAAACAATCAATTTCCAAAAAAAGGGTACTCGAATAACGAGCAGAATGTGTTAAAGAGACGAGAAAGTTTTCACCTTGACACGAGCCACCTTGCTCTTGGCTCGTCTAATGGGGCTATGGCTTGCGAGACCAGAAGATGGGTGGTAAGAGCACGAGGGAGAAGAGGAGAGTATACGCAATCTCTTGTCGGAATTCAGATTGGTATTTGGAGGTAAGCAAGGAGAATGAAGCGTGGTTGCAAAGGAGGTGAAGGACGAAGAAGAGACGCCAAGGGCCTGAACCGACGTCGTAGCTGATAATCGCACAACTCCAGCCATCTAAATCTAGAGACGAGAGTGAGATTGTTATTCGATCCCAGAGAGAAAGAAGCTTTCTCTTAAGAAGATCAGAAACTGTCTGGTTCAGATTCCAGTTATGTTTTTCCTCATCATCTGCGTTTTGGCCGCCGTCATTTACTTGGCGTTTTGTTGTTGCGTTTGCGTTGAAAATGTGTAAACGCGTTTTGTTTCTGTGTTTCGACACGGAACGCAGAAAATAATGGTTTTATGGTTGGATATAAATGCCATTTATATATATTTTCTTTTTTGGACAACTCAAATGCCATTTATATTTATATGCTGATTTTTTAGGTTGAAATGAAATTGTTCATTTAAATGTTTTCAAAGTGAAATTGGTCACTGAAATTGTTCCAAGAAAAAGTTTATAGACACCAAAATATATTACAACAAGTTCAGTAGAATTACTTGTTAAGTCTCACCAGAACAGGATTCAAGATCAAAAATAAATCAAAAGCTCATAAACGTCTCAAGTTTGCTGCGGTTGAAAACGCAGTCATAGATTCTCGGCTACCTTTTTATTGACAGAAAAAATGAACTGACAGTTACTCAACTTACGTGCGTGACAAGAGAACGCTTGAAGGAAACTCATTAGACCCATTGTTTGGTGCAGCCTTAAGCCCTAGAATCGTACTAATCACATTATATATCTCAACGTTCTCAAAAGAAGGCACTTTCCTACCTTTGGCAAACATAGGACCGTGCCCTATGAATATAGTCCTCATCGAGAAGAAAGCATTGTCATACCCATGAGCTCCACCGCACTCTTTAGCTTCACTCCTCTTCTGCTCAACCTTGAAACCCTCATCAACTAGTCCTATGATAGGTGGGATCCTCTCACTCTCTGTGTAATGCAGCCTGCTTGGTAAATCTTCTTTGAGATAAACCTTCAAGTACTTACCGTTCTCTACTTCACCTGAGTTCAAACCTTCTTTGATCTTAGCCACTATGTGAGCTGCATTGTGATCTGAAGGTGGTTTAATCGCTAGCAAGGGAGTGTAGTCATGAACCCAGCTGCTAGGGATCTTGATCCATGGAGCTAGATCATCAAGAACGATGAGTTTCTTATCACAAGTTCCAACCATTCCATGATCACCAACCATGATCATAGTCACATCCTCAAATATCCCTTTTCTCTCCAACCCATTGATTAATCTACCAATCAAACGATCGATGTTGACTACTGCTTCAGTGATCCGAGGATCATCAGGGCCAACTTGGTGACCCTGATGATCAGGATCTTCGAAATAAAGAGTCATGAAGCTAGGGATCTCGTTACTAGGCAGATCAAAGTAGCTCAAGATGGTATCAACCCTATCATCAAAAGGAACAGATTCATTGTAGTTCTGACAGAAACCTTTAGGGCAATCCCAAGAGCCTTTGTGTACCTCAGAGCCAGGCCAGAAGTAAGAAGCAGCCTTGAGCCCGTGGTTGACTACTGTCTCCCACAACGGCTCACCTAACCACCACTCTGGCTCGTGGCTAGCCATTGTGAAAACGTTCCCTGTTTCAGGGTCCACGAACTTGTTGTTGATGATGCCGTGGTACGCAGGGTATAGGCCTGTGACGATGGAGTAATGGTTAGGGAAAGTTAGTGTCGGGAAAACCGGGATTAAACCGGTTTCTGCCTCTGTTCCGTTGGTGATTAACCGGTGTATGTTGGGTAGTTTGGTCTTGAGTTGGTAACCGAAACGAAACCCGTCTGAGGATATCAGTAGAACCACAGGCTTGTCTAGTTTCTTGAGTGGGTTGGAAGAGAAGAAGACGAAAAAGAAAATACCAGAGAGAGCGATGCAGGTGATGATAAGGAGAGATGTGAAGATGAAGCAGGTTGCGTTGTTGTTGTTGTTGTTGTGGAGAGGTGCGTTTGATTGGCTTGGTGGGTCTTCTTCTGGTAGTAAGGCTTTGTGCTTTTTAGCGGACAATGTGTCGCCGGAGATCATTGCTTCTCTCTTTCTCTGGTGTAGCTTCTTCTTTTCAAACGATGACCTACTTAACACACAAAATGGAAGATACCGTATCTCACACTCAAGATCTCGGTGGTAAACCTAGAAATGTAAACCTAATCTCCTCAAATAACGGACAATGACTCCAACGTAAAAAAACAGACTTCGCGACAATAAAGGACAATAACTAAAACGGTTCCGATCTTTTAATCGATGGGATGTGATGTTTCTTCTCAAAAATCCTTTGCAAACTTTGATCAGTGTTTTTGAGGTCAGAGGGAAAGACAAGAGACCAAGTCTTGGAGTGACTTGCACGTTACGTTTAACACGGATCGTGATTCTTATGGACGCTCGTGAATCTGCCACGTTCCCCTTGTAACAAGTCAACAGCTAAACAGAGTGGAAGGTGTCATCCTTTTTTTTTTAGATCTCTCTGGACAAGAGTTACGATATTGTTTTCAAATTTTTGGTATTGGAACTGCTCTGATTAAGTCTGAGCTTTTCTCTGTATCCATATGAATGTGTCTGAAGATTTTGGTGAGTCTTACTTGACCTATGTTGTTGCAACTGTTCTTATATAAACAGGGTGAGATTTTTTTTTTGCTTTACTGATCAATGTTGTTTTTTTTTTTGCTAAATACTGATCAATGTTGTTGATCCAGGTTGCCATCAGTCTGGTAAAGACATTCTTACAATGTAACAGATTTTGGCTACTGTATTTCGATCTCTGCGAAGTTACCGGATCCAGAATTTAATTGAAGCTTACTTTGCCTTCATAAGTTGGCAAACCGTTCTTGCTATAAATTTTTAAGAATTCGTGATATCTCATTACCAACTTGAGGGGGGTAAAGGGATAATGATACATCCCGATATGTTAGGAATTTAGGCTAATCTAATGTATTCCTATGTCTAGTTAGCTTATGTTACCTGCTATGTATATATACTCACATTGAGTCTATGAATAAATACACACTTCTTATTATATTTTATGATCTGCTGAAGACTAAGCTTTTCTTGTATAGGAAGTTACCTTACGAAAATCTAACCAGCTAAGCTAACAGAGCAGGTCTAATAAGTTGAACCTTGGTCAACTGGTATGACTATCACATAATGAGCATCCGAATTGTAGTATCAGGTCTTTCAAATAATTCAGAAGGCTTAGTCACACAAGTTTGCTATGAGAGTGCAACGTCCTGATATCGGAAGCTGATTATTGAAAGACTTTCCGAGCCATTTGAAACTAGTGGGCCCTAAATGTAGCCCAATCAATTTTTAAAGAAACAATTTATATTTTTCTTCCATTTTTTTTAAATTTTACTCTTCTTTTTTTTTTGTCACAGAAATTTTACTCTTCTAGTTTACAACTTTACATGCATTATTATTAATTAATCGGAACAAAAATGATATTACGTAGTAAGTAATTACATAGCTTGATATAATGAATGGAAGATGATTTTTACTTTACGGCATTAATTTTCATAAATAAACTATGATAAACAAAGATATGCATACTGGTTTTTAACGATGTCGCTGTCATTACCCAAGCTCGAACCCGCAAAATGGATGTCAATGAAAAAGAAGTAAAAATCATGTATTGTAGTTATTTATATGATGTTGGCAAAAAGAAATGGTCAGTAATTTAGATAATGATTTTTTTAAAAAAAATTAGATAATGATAGTTGTGTTTTGTTGGTAAATGATAGTGATTTTGTATGTTACAGTCAATAGCTCTATCCCACAGATTCAGTAATCACAATCATTAATCGAAGAATAAACTGGACTTAATGTCCATCTCATGATTACGACCATAGGTATTAAAGTAAAGGTTGCAGATTAATCAGTTAGGTTGGTAGAATCTCGGATAACTAGATCATGCTTCTAATTTGGAAGTACACACATTTTCTTACACGTTTTAAGCTCTTTTTCATTTATTTAAATTAAAAAAAAAAATCAATGATGGTAATTTAGGACTGAAATTTTATATTCTAATCAAGACCAATTGATTTAAAACTCGTAGAATGAAATCTACATATATTTTGATCCATGAGGTCACACTCGCTTTAATAATTTCATTAAAAAATTGTTTGTATGGTCATATTTTGCCACATGACACTTAACTACGCCTGAGTATTTGGGATCCTAATCGGATTTCGGTTTTGTCCAATCAGACTTCGGTTTTTTGAGTTTATCAAAATCAGTCCCATTCGGATTATATGAAAATATGGTTCGGAACCGGTTCAGATTCTATCGAGTTCGGATTGGGGTTAGTAAATTTTCAAAGCACTTGTACAATCCGATGTACTTTTAGGTTCGGGTCCCAATCGGTTCTTCGGTTTAAAAGTACCTGATTTGTACCTATTTTGTAACCAAAACATAAGTAAAACCGGTTCTTTGATTTTAAAATACCTGATTTATACCTATTTTGTAATTAAAAAAATAAGTAAAATCGATTTAAAAATAAGAAAGGAATATCAACTGTGATCATTCAAAATCAAACAAAAAGTAAACATATTTATTGATAGAAAGAAAACCAAATAAATGAAAGCATAAAATGAAAATCAAGTTCTCAGTAAATGAGAAACATTATTCAATGAAAACAAAATTAAAATCTAAAAACTTCAAGCTTTAACCGCCACATTCAACCATCAACCTTCATGTAATAGAACCACTAACCTTCATATAATAGATAATTATCTTAGATGTTCAATATATATTAGTGTATTTTGAATATATATTAGGAATTGAGATCATGTTTGGTACAAAATCTTTTTGGAGTTTTAAATGTTTCGGGTTCTATCGGATATCCATTTAGGTTCGGGTTCGGATAATACTCATAATCTGAAATACCATAAAACAAGATCCATTCGATATTTATATCAAATTCGAATCGGTTCGAATTCATTTTTATCGGATCGGTTTGTTCGGATTTTCGGGTTTGGTTTATTTGTCGAGCCCTACACTTAACCTTAGAACAAGTGAGTATTTGATTTACACTTATCATATCTTTTAAAATAGTGTTATGGTATTTGGAGTAAGTTCTATAAATCTTCAAATAATTATGAATGTATCTATTTTTTCTCTTTTGTTCGTACAACCAAAGATTTTTATAAATATTTTTAAATTTCCAGCTTATGTTTTATAAAGACCATAGACTCTTACGCTCCCAACCTTTTTAGAGTAACCAACCAAAGTTTAATCAAATACACAAAATAAACATTTGCTTCGATGACAAAAAAAAATCTGCTTCATCTTATTTTCTTTGAATTACCATGGGATGAAAATGGAGGGACCATGAAACCAAAATTAGAAAAGGATAGATCCAAGAAAGATGTTAATTATCAACCTTTTGTATTTTTGTGAAGGGACATAGACAAATGCAAAGAAAGCCTTGTAAACCATCACATTTGGCCTTTTATTCATTTCAAAACATATTGAACACTCTATTTCAAGCATCAGTTTGGTTCACTTTGAGAAAACAATTAAAAGGTCTACAAAATAAACCACATATTGCTAGCTAGGTCCCTAGATTCGTTCTTGACACCTTCTTTTCGTTACTTTCTTATTTTTATTTGTCATATTTTTTCATGGGCAGCTTGGGGTATATGTGCGTATTCCTTTAATAACAGGTCCACTTAAAACAATAAAAAATAAAATAAAATAAAAAACAGGTCCACTTTGTATAACATAATAATCACAAAAGCTTTATAAAGGAACACCAACCAAAAGAATTTGAATATCAATGAGATAATTTACTTAATTCACATATCATCCCAAGTTCATGATCGTAGCCGATTATGGATGAATAAAAAAGTAATGGATTGTACATTCTCAAAACCGTAAGAAAATAATGCAGCTTCTACTAAAATTTTCGATATCTTTTCTTGAATTAATAACTTTTTTTTTATTTTTCTTTTTTTTAGTTCTATTTTGCCAAAGACAGTAATTCGTATGGACTTTCATTTCATTTTAGATGATTAAACTGTTGATATCAGGACTATGCATTTCGGGTACCGGTTCGGTTCGGATAGTTTGGATATCAGGTAATTTGGGTAGGAGGCTAGAGGATCTATTTACTACTTGACTATTTTCGGTTCGGATTTGGTTCGGATAGTTTTGGGTTCGGTTTAGTTCGGATAGTAAAACAAAGAACCTAAAAATACCCGAAAATATATTTGGTTCTGGTTCCGATTTGATTATTTCGGATAGTTCGGATAATTTAAGTTAAGTATCATGTATTTTGTTAAAATATCAAATAATTAGATAATTAGATAAAAATATTTAGATAAAAATTTCGAATAGTTTCGGTTACTTTGGATATTTTAGATAAAAATATCCAGATAGTTTCAGATACTTTCATGTAGTTCGGATACTTTATAAATTTAGCTTCTTTCAAATAACTTTTAGATACTTTTAATAGATTTTAAATTAAAATATATATTTAGTTATGTTATATATCTATATAATTAATATTTTTATAAATTTGGGTACCTATTTGATTCTCAGTTTGGTTCTAGTTTGGTTCGGTTATTTCGAATATATAAATTTGGAAACCATTCAGGTATTTAAGAGTTTTGGTCTGGTTCTGATTTTGGATATTTCAGTTCCGTTCTTTTTCAATTATTTGGTTCGGTTTTTTTTGCTCAGGTGCCTAGTTGTTATAATAGCAATACAAATGAGAATGCTTGCCGCTGTAGAAAATGATTTTGCTAGGGCAAAAGTAAGAGTTAGGCAGTAAAAATTGACAGATAAACAAAGCCACAAAAGTTACTCTTTGATGGGTTGTTGGATTTTCATCATAATTTTCCAAAACATAAATGATTTTTCAGTTTGTTGATTACTAATGATTATAAATGTGTCATGATCTTTAGAGAAGAAAAGAAATTAGTCATGATCTGATGTTTTGATTTGTAGTTTTGTGAAGATGGAGAAAA
This sequence comes from Brassica nigra, assembly GCA_016432835.1. Lineage (NCBI taxonomy): Eukaryota > Viridiplantae > Streptophyta > Magnoliopsida > Brassicales > Brassicaceae > Brassica > Brassica nigra. Next base: position 2,669,440 of record CM028247.1, on the reverse strand, counting down.
ATACATATTAGGTGAAACATCTTCTTCACTGATTAGCTCATTTGATTTAATGTTTTTATGCTATTCAACTTCTCTTTTCTTTTTCCATCAACTCATATGTTGCCACCAATTTGGTCAAAAAGCTCAGGCAAATTGGTTTATTATTCCTTTTTTTCCTCTTTCTCAAATGACCATTGTTTAGGGTAGTTACATTATTAAATTATCTACACATAAAAATTCAGTGAAATTAGCAACTTACAACATAACTAAGTAATTATGTAGTTGAGAGAGAAATTTGATAAACCAGGGGAAGACCTTGGGAGCGTATTGAGACCTAGAGATAAGATCTACCGAGGTTTCTGGGAATATTATATGAAAACACTAGCTCTGTGAAAATAACGTTATACTATTTACGATGGGTGAACAAGACTCTTGCCATTATATTTATATGCGGCATTAAAGGTTTCAGCGACATTTGATAAAAGAAAGTAGTGACAAATACACATAATGTGTATCACTTGTGTATATTGATCCTTAGGGTTAATTTATGGTTACTTAGATGAATAACATGCCATGTACCAAAAAAAAAAAACATGCCGTAGTTTTTTAACTTTAACATGCCATACTTGTTTATTGTTTCTAATAAAACTGTTGCTTAGTTGTTCAAAAATATCCATTATCGTCAAATAGCACAGTCATACACACACTGACACTGTGACACAAGCTCATTAAAGACCATGTTATTTGGAATATATTGTTGTTTATAGGTAAAGGTATAGTTTCTTGAGGAAGAAATTTGTTAACACGTCTTTGAAATTTTGAAGAGTGACGAACGGGCCGGTTCGTGGTTGAATGAGGATGGATCTTGACAACAAAAAACTGGTATGGTAGCATAGCAATAGTATACGATTTTAAAATTATATCAAATACTATATAGTGTTAATTTATTCTATTTTTACTAATTTGGAAAAAGACAGCAAGTGGGGCATTTTCGTTTTCTTTGGCAATATAAAGCAAATCAAATTGTTTCACAATAATAGAGTGGAGTCCGATTGAATAGCTCTCTATGAATTGACCTTACAAACAATATAACAAACATGTTGGAACAAAAACATCAGAAATATACGTACGAATGGGATATTATTTAAACCAATAATAGAATTAAGATTTCTGGATGTGATGAATCTGTACTACAACTTACAGAATCAACAATAAGATCTGATCACCATTAATGTCAGAAGCTTTGGCAGTGTATCTAACCCTTCATCGAGCTAGGAGTTAGGTTTTAACAACTTTTTGATCACTTTAAATTTACAATAGCTAATCAAACCAATCAATTCAGAGTCACAGACAAAAGTAGAATATATCTTTCATCTACCAACAAAAAAATTGATTCAACTACTTTTGTTTTTGTTCCAAAGAAATCAATAGCATGGTGCCATTGCAAAAGACACTTTACTTTCCATTTATATGGATCTCGTTATTGGTTAATTAATTAAAATAACACTTTGCACAAAAAGAAAAGAAAATAAAAGAATGCGGGTATCCATTTCTAACCACAAATTAAAATTTGTAATTAATAACTTTAACAATATTCAAAAATACAGAAATGTAAACATGTTTAAAACATGAGTATTTTAATGACTCGACTACTGAAAAACTTAGCGTCACAATAAATAATTATAACAATTTATGTTGTGAACGGGACATATAACTATAACATATAGGAGTTAAAACTATAACATATATCATTTTCTTAAATTACTTGTAGTAAAATTTATAACACAAAGACTGACGATCCAACAATCTTGGAGCATTTGAGATTGGATGTCTGTATTTTGACTATCCCTAGCAGCATTTTTTATATTTAAATTCTAACAACAAAAAATTATCTGCAAGATTTGTTTTCCCAAAAACACCAAAATTTTGTTAATCCAATCGTGTGTTAATGTTTTCTTCTCGCATGATTCAAAAGAAGAATTATTGATTATGATGGACTATCTGGAATTGATTTAATCATAATTATAGTTCAGATAGAAACGAGAATATAACTGTGGCAAAATAGATTCTGACCTGTACGTTGATGTGATTAAGATGTGAATTTTGATATATTTCTTAAGTTAATTATTCTTTCATTTCCAGTATAATTAAAATAAAGTCGGAGTCCTAGCAAAAATAATAACAATGTATAAAATAATATAAAATATTTCAAATGACTAAAATTTTTATAGGACTCATGTATTTTTGTTATGTTTCAACTTTTAGGTATGCATATCCAACCATGCCAGGATAGTATGATATGTGTTCCTATATAATTTGAAATTTAGCGATTTGATTTGTTTCGTTGATTGATGTCGAGATTGAAGAGCCATTTCATTTGATGGTTATACACAAACTTTTGGTTTAGTTATGAATTTGGTTTAAAATCTGTAGCTACCAGAAATCTGTTTGTTAATAATATCTCCTTTATGAGTTTTCAGGACCGTGATTGAATAAAAACTTTATGCGGTTTTTTCAGCTAACATAAAAATATGAAATATTATATAAATCTATAAACCATGTCCCCTCCTTGTGATAAAGGTCAGATATATACTATACAAAATTAAAGCCCACTTGAGCAGTTGATATTTTGTTAAAAAAAACACATGGGGTTTTGGTCTTTTTGTAAACTGGACACAGCATGTCACAATCGAGATCCGGCCGGTATGTTATATGAATGTTAATGGTTGTATATATGCTTAGTTTCTCGATGGAATCCGTTTTAGTTGATCAGCCCTTCCATCACGTTTTATTTGCTTAGACAATATGAATGTTTGAAAGCATATTAATAAATTGTAAAACTGATTGGGGTATTATCTTTATAATGTAAGTAAGGATAATAAAACTAGATTAGAAGAACAAGAAATAATTGATATTAAAGATATACATATGTAAAGCAAAATTGGTTAGACAAACCCTACAACTACCACATGTTCATTACACATTGTACATAACTGTTGAATCAAATCAAATGATTCGTGAACCAAAATGAAGATGATCATGACCATTCACCTCTCTATATATTTTTTCTTTTCAATACATGTTGATGCCTTTTTGTCGGACGATGTTGCATAATTCTGAATATACGAAAATACTGTATATGATAATAATGAATATGTGAGCGTAAAGACAGTTAATCCTATTGTAAAATAAAAAGACTCGTCCATGTGATACCCACTTTCTCAATGTTTTCATCGATGATTTATGTTATACAACTTGTTGTGGTGACAAGCAACAATAGTTTCCATCACTCAAATCTTAATATAAATCAAACTGTAGACTCAATGGTTTCAACAAATTCAACGATCGCTAAATCTCGGATATTAATGTGTTTTTGATCTCATATGTATATAGAATTTGCAACATAAATGTGAAACTGCTCATACAATATTGGTTTGCAAGCTGGAAACTAGGCGGGTTCGGCGGATCCTGTCCGTCAAAGCCTCACCACACAAAATAAAATTTAAGAATCTCTTAGGGTTGTTTGTATATATATTCATAGGCAGGGAGTATCCTAAGCTTTTTCTTTTGTTCTTTTCCACTTTCAATTTGCAACCATTTATTTTCTTAAAAGAATCAAGCAATTTTGTATAGTTTTTTTTAAAAAAATATTTTTTATATAATCATTTTGACTCTAAATATTGAAAATTTCAAAACAAATATATTAAATTTCTAGAGAATAGAGAGACTAGTGAGGAACAAAGGTAGATGCAAATTCCATTATACAATTAAAAAAAAAAATCTTACAAAGACTAATTAATCTTATCTAAACACGATAACACCAAAAACATATTCTTTAAAAAAAAATTAACACTCAAAAATCACATTTGTAATGCTTGAGAAGCCTATTAGCTTCCCTCAAACCACTATAGTAAGCTCCATGAGTTGTGGAGTAATGTGTTCTATGTGTTGCTTCCCCTGCAAACATGACTTGAAGCTCATGAACCTTGTTTTGATCATGACAATTTCCCTGACCACCCTTCTTGTTAACCCTTGGCAATGGCTCGGCCATGGCATCTAGGTCATCCCCGCTTGATCCAACGGCCACATAAGAATACGACCCTCGGAACAGAGGATCACCTCCCCATTTGCTCTTCAATACCTTTGTGATTCTCAAGACTTCATCATCATCATTACCATTCACAAAGCCAACCAAGGGCTTAGTATCAGTGTCCTTTTTAACTTCCTTGCCTGTCAAGCAAGAGATAGTGGTCGAGACACCATCTATGATCTCCTCATCGGTTAGTTTCTCAAGCTCTAGAGCTTCTTTGCCTGCGAACCAAGAAAGCAAGACCTTCGAGTTGCTATGGATTGGGGCTATAGTAGCTGTTCTCCTCATCCACCACGGGATTTTAACAAACCTGAACTCAGAATCCTCCCGGTCAAACACAAGCTGCAGAGATGGGAAGTGTCTCTGAGACACTTCCACGAAGAGCTTGTTGACAACTCCGTAGCCCAACCTCTTGATAGCTTCTGATTTGAACTCAGGCAAAGGAGGACTAAACAATCCCTCATCACTCTCAATCCCTGCCTTAAGCACACCTAAAGAGACAGTGACAATAACATGATCAGCAGACACAACAGACCCATCCGAGAAATGCAGCTTCACAGGACCCTCCTCTTCACAACTCCCCCACTCGATCTTCGTGACCCTTCGGTTCAACTGGATCACACCCTGAGGAAGAACAGAGGCCAAGTGATGAATCACGCTTACGTAGCCTTTCGCTATGGTGATCTCTTCCCCTGGAAACATCCGGTACTCACTCTCCGCCGCGTAGTCAAGCGTGGAAAGATCATCTGCTGACGTGTACGTCCTCTGCGTGTTGCTAAACATCGTAAAGATAGCTTCTTCGAGCGACCTTCTGCTCCACGTTCCATACCCTTCTCCACCATTGCTACAGTAAGAAGCATCGAACCCGGATTTCAAGAACGACCCAACACTAGTGGCATTTTCGTAAATACCTCCCAATCCCGAAACGACGTCGTTCTCTTTCCCCTGAGCTAACTCCATGAGAGCGTTGAACAGCCCCGAGATAGGTTCGACGATGGAAGGGTCGACCTCGAAGCCGCCTTCAGCAAAGGTCCTAGCTTTATCGACGGTGGAGTCCATGCACTCCCACGGCTCGTCGGAGACGAGAGAGCCGATCTCCTCGGCGATTCTGTGAACAGGGCTCCCGCCGATGCCGTGTATCCACGTGGCGCCCATCTCGATCCTCTCGGAGGAGAACTCGGAGGTGTTGATCCTCCCGCCGATTCTGGACCCGCCTTCGACGACGGAAAGGTCGAAGGTGCTGTTGGAGTGTGTATAGAGTATGTTCGCCGCCGTGAGACCGGCCATTCCGGCTCCGATGATCACGATTCTCGGTTTTTTCGTCATTGTGTTTCTTGTCGGTTGTGTGTGTGTGTGCTTCGGATGAAACGATAAAGGAGATGTGGAAGGAGGAGCGGAGAAGGTGAGTGAATGGAAAGAGATTACTTTGACAGACCATTTATAAGGGAGAGAGAGACAGAGTGTTGTGTCCGAAAGCGAGTTTAGAGATTTTACTATCTTCAAGATTTTTATCATTTTACTATTTTAGTTATTTTGCTGGTTTTATAAATATATTAAAACTATTTTTACGATTCTACATTGCTATAAATCAAAATATGTTATCATGTAATGTGTAGTCGAAAATATTCAAGAAAAAAAAAGAAAAAAGAAAAAGAAAAAGAAAATGGGAGATTATCTTACAAATATTCTATCAGCATGAGTTTTTTGTTCACATTATTTACATGATATAAATGTCTTAAATGATGTTTGAAATATTTTGTTATGAACATTTTCTATAAAACTGACCATGTAAATTAGTGATCATAACTGGTTATACTCAAGCTAGGTTAGTTTCAGCATCCATTAATTACTGTTTAAGTAAATAAAATAAATATAAAATTATTAGTATCAGTATCACCAAAAACTCTCATGTCCAAAGAAATCATGTCAATTAGATTTGAAGTCACCTCAAAGCTCATCACCTATCCTCTCACTGATTAATGGATATTTTATTGAAAAAAGGAAAAATTATATTATATCTTAATTGATCTCTATTATTTTTATATCATGTTTAGCTTTTTTTTTAATCATAATTTAATCTACGAGAGACGCGCCTTGAATATATGAGAACAAAATATTAACAGAACCATTTTTGAGTGTTAGAGACTGTTCATCTGCGTCCAACGAATTTATATAGTGAATTAGTGATAGACGGATTTGCATGTTGCGCAACATGCTCCAGACGTACCAAATACCAACAACGTGTCGCTATTTATACATTATGTGTTTTCGTACATTTCTGTCTTTTCTTTTCTAATAACACATATCTGTCTATCTTTTTCTGTATCTTTGCACAATTTGAGATGTAATTCTCTTTCTTTATTAAACTTATTTTGATAATATGAAACTAATAGATAGAAATAATAATTTTTGGAAAGAGTGAGGTCACAGGTATGAAAGCAGATGGCAGACCTACAAGATGCAATTTATGAGTCAGTGCTACTGATCCGCTTTTGATTGGAACATCACTCTAATATAATTGTGTGTGTGTGTATATATATATAGTCAGTTATAAATTACACATGCGTATATGCATGCAGCTGTGACAATCATTCTAATCAGTCTCAGATTCTAAATATATGATAGAAATTTATAATGATTCAATTTGACTAATTTTTATACCATTAAAACTTTAAAGCCTATATGGTTTCTATAGAATGTCATTTTATAAATCAAATTCGAAGGTAGCGGAATATATAATTCGTATTACTATATAAACACCATAACAAAAAATAACATACAAACATGTAGCTAAAATTAAAAAATCATGATAATATCTCAAATTTCCAAAATGTTGTATTTGAAACAAATTGAATTATCTATGTCGTCACAATATATTTAGTTTTTTCGTTAGTGCATCATGAAAAAAAAAACTAGAAATGTGAGATTAACTAAAGAAAACAATCAGACATTACAAACTTGAGAGTTCTTATCCACTTCATTTCAAGGTTAACTTTTTCTTGGAAGAATAACTGTTTAGTAATTGATATGTTTTCCCTTACATACTATTGTCTGAAGTTGAAAGTTTTTAGATATCTAATCGACTTTATATATATAGTGGAAAATATAAAGATTGTAAATATGCTTTCCTTTTGCTTTTTACCCTTAGAACTTGTAGGCAATCATCATAACACTAATACAAGATTATCAATAAATTCCTTAAGTGAATACGTTCATGAGAAAGGTTCTTTAACGAAGATTTTCCTTTAAGATCGATCAAACTTTTTTCTTTTAATGAATATATTATTGCAGATCTATCTCACTTTAGCTGAAATTAATTATATCATTTTTGGAATATACACAGAAATGGATCTTCATCAAAGGTGGTGCAGATCCGTAATCTATCATATCGCTTACTTAATTATATATAAATCAGAAAACAACCCATTATTAGAAAGAGACAGTACTATACATTTAGTATCAAGACTTGATAACTATAATTACTTATTAAAAATATGGTACTAATCGATATGCATTGCTTCTACTTAAAATCCACAATAATAAATAAGTAGTATACATTTTGCGACCCAACATGTATTAGTTGTCGAAAATGTAAAAAATAATTAACAAAATCACTGCACGAAGACAAAATCTTGGGAAGGCTTTTGTCGGTTGTGGTGAGTTTGCACGTCCCGAAGAAGCTCTGGCTCTCCGAGAATCAACTTTGAGTTATTAACAAAAAAACAAGTAAATTATTGTGTGTGTGATCTCCATGTACTTTGACGTACGCAAAATCAAAACTATAATTTTAATATAAACTAGATCTTAGCCGCACAACTGCGCGCTGATGTTAATTTTCATTTTATTTATGTAGACATTTTTGTTTTTACTTTGAATGGTATATATTACAATCACACACTTAATTGTGTATTGTATATTTTTCAAACATAATAATATTACAATTTACTTATTTTTCATCAAATTAATTATTTCAAAATATAATACGTATTTACAATTTACTTGTTTTTCACCAAGTTAATTATTCAAAATGTAATACATATTTGTATCTTCTTCTATATATATTTTTAACTACACTTTGATATATTCATTGTAAAACGGGTATCAAATATATTAAATAGAGCATATTATAAATCAGTTGTTATTGCAAATGTACACTATATTTCAGGAGTGGGCGTTCAGATACTCATTTGGGTTCAGTTTGGGTCTATTCGGATTTAAAATTTTTAGGGTTAAATATTTTAGTCTCATTCAGATATTTATAAATTTGGTTTGGGTTTGGTTCGAATCTTTGTAGGTTCGGTTCGTGTTAGGATAACTCGTTTAAATTATTTTCAGAAATTTAAAATTCATTAAAATTCATTATATAATTAAAATTTCTCAAAATCGGTAAACAAAATAATATTACATATAAATTTGAATAGCATATGTCAAAATACCTAAACTTACCATATAAATTAGTTTGACTTGAAAACTTGGATAAATAATCAATAGATATATCAAGTATTTTTTGGTGTTTGGAGTATATGTTTTAGCTATTTTTGACTATTTGTATATATTTTAAGTATTTCGAAAACTTAAAATATCTTATATATTTTAGATGGTTTTTATATATTAAATTTTAAAATAATTAATATATTTAGGTATATAAATCTATTTCATATATATTCGGGTATCCAAATTACTTCGGTTCGGATTTGGTTTTGGTTCTCTAGATACTAAAATTTTAAACCCGTTCAGATATTTAATCAATTTTGGTTCAGATTCGATACTATCTTTTCGGAACGGATTCGATTCGATACTTCTGATTCGGATTTTTGTCCAACCCTATACTATATTTGGTGATTTTAAACAAATAAATGAGAAAACAATATTAGGAGTTTATAACTAAATATGTGATCTTTAACTAATAGATTCGATAGATTCTCTTAGATACCATAATCAATTCATTAGAATATTGCAAATTAATATTCCATATTTTTAGGCGTAGTTGTCGTTAATGTAACAAATATATATAATGATATAGTAAGTCAGAAAATATTATTAAAAAATAAATGAGATTGACTCTACCGATATATTAGAAACAATATTCAAATGAGCAACCTTCAGCGTTATTATTGAAGAAAATGTGTGGACATATATACATAGGTTCAAACAGAAGAAAAGCGATATTCACGAGATCTATGATCCATATATAACAGGAAATGTGTATTTTTCTAATTATTTTTGTAAGATAGTTTAAATCAAGATGGCTATTGAATAAGTGAGCGTGTTGTTCATTTACATGGGTGAAAATCAAATAGATTTGTGGTGATATAGAAGGCTAGTCTACAATCTTGCAAACAATTTTAAGAAAAACAATTATACCGAAAGATATAAATAGATACGAAACTGACACTTGCTATTTGGAACGTCGACACTATGCATAGTGTTTGTGTAGATATATAATTATGTAGGTGGAAGGAAAGTGAAAATCTTGAGCACCAAAACTCTAGCTACTATGGTATTTCCCGTGACTCAAGTACTTTTCCTCGAGCTTCAAAGCTTGATAATGACACACTCGAAGGTTATCACGTGTTACATACTCATACATTAAATACGCAAACCATAGATGCGTTGTATTCATTTATAGGTAACAACAACTAGCTAGAGTATCACTCCCTATAAGCTTTGCACTCTAAACAAGCTTTATTTGCTCTATTGGTTCACCACACACATCTTTATCATCATGAAGAAAGAAGAATAGTTCTATTTTGGTGAACCTATGTTCAGGAAAAAGTAAGGATTAGTTTGTGCAGAATACAATTGATCGGTTTCAGATAGGATACTAATCGGTGGATGGGGAGATACCAAGAATGTTGAAATAATGAACCAGAGACAAAAGAAAATGGTTTTAGTGGCTAGGAATTAAAAAGGACATAACCTGTGGACATATAGTTTTTTAGCCACAACTTTTTTTGTGGACATATAGTTTTTGAGCCACAACTTTGTCTCCTCTTTTCAAAACAAATAATTTGACATACACATGCAAAACTCAAGATATGTTTGTGCGTACATATGTGTGTTTTTGTAAGTCGGCAAACAAGGTTTTTTGTTTGGTTGTAGCTGAATTGAATCAATAATAAGAATCCAACGAAGCCTATAGGAGCTAATGTGATGGCCTTGGATCTATGAATGACTGGTGTAATTAATGTTCAGATTACTCAGAACCCCCATGAAAGGCTCAGTACTATTATCACCTTCGGAGATGTTTTAAAACTAGAGCGAGAGAGAATCTACCAGAAGATATTCTGCAATAAATATCCACGGCTGTTGCTACCTAACTCCTTCACAGCACAATCCCATGAGCTTTAAAACGAATTGTCAGCAAATGCATAGATCTTAGTTCTTAAGATTGCACAACAGCTCAGCTCTGTAGACTGTCGAACTAGTGGGTTGTCCCGGTTCAACCTGGTCTGTTCAGAACCTTTTTTTATTAAATGAAACCGGAAAGAGGTGAAGAACCAAACCAAACTTCTATCTCATTTTGTTGTCGGAAATGTAACTGAACGGTTCTGTAAAACATGGGTCATGTTTTCAAAATATGGATTTCAATCTGTTAATTAAACTTGTTTCTGTTTCACTAAGTTCAGATTCACAACTATGGTTGAACACAAAAGTTAGCTACGTGCCTACGATTAACCTGAATAAACAGGATCAAGAGCCCTAACTGATTCAAGAAGTCATAAACCTCTCAATATTTTGAATTACTGATAAACCTAGTACTTTCTTCGCAAAACTAACACACAAATCGCATGCATGAACCAATCTTCCTGACACACCTAATAAGCCACCGAAGCAACGTACTAATAGTCACGGGATTGCTTCCTCAAGTCTTGGAGACACATGAGAAAACATGTGACTTTAAAAGTTATCAACCTCTGTCACTACTTCATCTTCCGGTCTGTAAATCAAGTCACTCATCCGCCGTATCTGTAAAACTTAATATCATATAACAAGTTTTCATTTTTACCGAGAAAATCAATTGTGGATAGCTTTCAAAGTATACGCAGCAAGAAAATTACAAAGCACCTGCAATGTACCACCTTCACTGATAGTAGTCCAAGGTTCCACTACGTTCCAGTGGAAGTTGACCCACGTTGTAAATTTTTATTTATGCTTACTGAAAATTTGTTCTGTTTCTATAACCTGAAAGTTGTGTAACGTTTGAATTACAGAAGAAAATCAGAATCATCACTTCCCTTAACAAATGATTCGTAACCCGTTTTTGATCGTTTTGCTTTCAATCAAGCAACATATTCTTCTCAATCTTGGTAGAATATATATATATATATATGATAATTCGTAAACGGTGTTCTAATAGTGGCCACATCCAAACTCCGTCTAGCATTAAAAGGTATAGTTAAAGTCTTTAACATTCATAACTCTGATTTAAGTCGGACAGAAAAAAAAAGCTGTTCTTTTGCTCACTGAAACTAGAAGAGATAGTATTGAGCAAGAGGGATCGATCAGACATAAACACCACTAGCAAGTAGCAAAAACAACGATCCAAAACCCTGCAATTTTAACAGAGAAACAGATTTCAACACCAACATTAAACGTTTAAGACAACTATTAAGAAGAAGAAGAAGAGTAAAGCCATACCAAGAAAACAGATGCTACTGCAGCAGTCACGAGCTCCTTCCCGAGGCTACGGTTTTTCCTGGATGATGTAGCTTCATAGCTGCATCAGAAATGTTTATCACAGGGTAAGTTTAAACAAAACAAAACAAAACAAAAAAACACTTTGATCACTCCTTGTTTGACTGACCAGCTGCGAAAACCACATGCTGGTAGCCAAGACGAGACACTACTTCAACAAAAAACGAACAATACCTCCTAAAAACATGCCACATCCTTTTGAAAGGTTGAAGCTCATAGTACATACAACGAGAATAATACAATCAAAATCCCTCTTAATTAAGTTAACTACATCAATCACCGGCCAGATTCCGTTACATTCAGTGAAACTACAAAGTACTGATTCAATTCAACAGACTACATTCCCTTAACCAATTGAAAGTCCGAGTCTTTACACCATACCTCATGAGATAACAATGATACAGAACTCACACATGCCCAAAAGTAAACTAAACTAAAATCCCTACAACTCCATCAGCTTCATGATCTCTTATATTGAAAGAATGGTTCTTTCTTATACTAAAGCTTCAGGTACACTGAACATACAACAAGACGAGATCTTTAACACATGATTCACAATAGATCGGATCGAGATTAGCTTACATGAAGAAGAAAGCGGTGATGACGAGGCCAATCGCTAGAGTGAGCAGCGACAGAGTCGGGTACATCGCCACCGGAATCGGACTCGCAATCGGTGTCGCCGCCTTCTCACAAACACAAACCGTAAGTAAAAAAAAAAGGCGATCAAATTCGCGGTGAAAGGATGGATCTGGGACTTACCATTGTCGCTATCTTCTTCTTCTTCGCTTCGATCTGAGGAACAATGAGCAGCTGCACTTTCGTTGACTGAGAGAGAGATACTCGGGTCTTTACATACACGAGTCGCTCCCGGTTTTAACAGAACCGGACCGGTTTACACAATCTTTATGGGCCTGTTTAGTGATTTGTTTCGATAAGCCCAAAACTACTTGAAAAGGCCTTTTTGAGTAAAGATATATGGCGTTCTCCAGAACTCGACGACTCTACTACTACTAGTCTACTACAACCATCATTTTCGCTTCGTAAAAAAATTATTAAAGTGTTGCTCAAATTTTTTTTATGTTAAAGTATCATTTTAACGAATTATTATTTAAAGGTTTTTAGAATATATTTAATTATTATCTATTAAAAATTAGGCCGAAGCAGTTTAAAAACTTTATTTAGGTATCCTTTTTTTTTTGCTAAAATTTGTAGGTATCCTTTTTTCGAAATATTATTTTAGTTCTTACAAGTTTACTTAGACTATATTTAATTATTATCTATTAAAAATTAGGTCGATCAGTTTAACGGTGTTTATTAAACTTCCAAGATGAATTGTATATGATTTATAATTTGTTAAATGTGTGATTCGTTGACCGTTACAAAAAAAATATAATTTTCATTTGAAAGGAGTGGTACGCAACTGAATGATGAAAACTGCTTGTACTTTTTTCCAAAGGCTAAGAGTTATCTGCTACCGCATTTTATAATTTTCATTATTCATATCAAACAGTTTTTGAGAAAAAAATGATTGTTATTAGTAGTCCACTTTATTATTTAAAATGTCTGGTTCTTAAAACATTGAAGACTGAAATTTGAAGGGGATGACCTCAATATAAACCGAATCATCAATGAGAATAACATTACATTTGTGCAATAAGGAGTTTGAGTTATTCTATGTTTAATTTTGCTAAGTGTTTTTATAGGAATCGATCGTCTAATGTTTGTGCAGACACCTTAGATAGGAAGACTATCCTATTTATGTTTTAATGGTGGTTTTTTCATGTTTGTCTTAGTTGTTTTAGTCAGCAAAAAAAAAATGATTGTTGCCATTGTCATTTTTATAATGAATTTATAAAAAGTACTATGTAAGTCGTCTAATAATATATCTTATATGTTAAACTTGATTAATTAAATGATCCTTCCGTGCGACGACGGCACACAAAAGTTTTCTTTGCAGGCCGTCAAGTGATCACGGGACGGCGAGTCGGCGATACTCTTCGTGCGCTTCACTCTCTAGCAGAGAAGTTATGTGAGTTGAAATCTAATAATTCTATTTCTTAATTCTATTTAAATATAATATCTAACTTGCATTTAACGATCCGCAACCAACAATGGACATAGTTTGTGATTAAAAGGGATTTATAGTATATAAACTTGCACTTAAATATATGTATCAAATATACAAATTAATGTTTGTCTCACAGTGCATGTGATGCTTTGTGACGTCGAAAGGGAGAAACCCAAGTTCGAGGTGAAATAAGCCTTTTGCCTTCTCACGCTAATTGCGTGTGGGTTTCGCAAGAGAAACAATAGCCATTAGAAAATGACGGGGAAAAGGAAATACCAATTACAAGTTTGATCAAATGAAAATAGAATTTGTATAGTATATACTACTAACTACTTGAATAGAACAGTCATGCCCATGTTATTCCATTAACTTGCATTTTAATAGAGCTATCTTCTAACAAAAATAACAATCAAACTCTTATTTGAATGAAGATAGTAGGTATATGATTGTATGAACCATGATGTATTGTATTGGTTTTAGGTTTATATCTAGACTACTGTTAAAGAGAAGGTTATATCTAGACTTTGGTGATTTATCATTTTGACAATTAATAATACAGGGTTTCTAGAAACAAACTTTTATATATGATAATTCTTTTGCTATGTGATGATTCCAAATATTTCAGTATTCTACATATTAGAAGTCAACTATGTGTATATATATATATATATATATATATATATATATATCAAAGATCCTTTTATTTTTTAGTATAGTTTTATGGAAGACTTTCAAGTTATGTTTATTGTTGGACCAGCTTAAACAAATATTAACTGCCAGCACTACTGGGTAAACACAAGTGCTATCTAAACCGGCCCACAGAGTTTGGTCGGTTTCCACATATTTCGAATTTAGGTAACTACGTTACATTTATTATGAATCACATATGAAGTCAAATATAACTACCTCAACTACACTAGATAAAATATTATTTTTCATTTTTCGTTACTGATTTATAGGTATACACCATAGGTCCATAACTATAAAAGTCAGAAATGGAAAAATATTATCTGGAAAAACTATTACCTGGGGATCTCAAATACATTACCAGTAGGCCAATATATATAGTTAATGGATGAAGGATTAAATGTTTCCGTAAGTTATACATTGGTATTTCTCATGGTGTCTCCATTTAGTCAAATTTAACAGCAAAAAATTACTTTGGAGTTGGGACATATGACATGCCTCTGACCATCCAACTATATAGTCTTCAAAGCCAACTTCTTATATTCAGTCCCCTAATTTAAAAAATAAAAAATTGATAGAATATGGCGAAATAAATTAAATATCTTTGAAAATATTTCGAGAGCCAATGTAGTAAATACTTCTAACATTCTATGCACATCAGCACATACTAATTTATCTTTTGGACGAACACAACTCGTTGTGCTATTTTAAAATTTTATGGCGTAAAAGCCTGTATATCAATATCAACAAAATTACGTAAAGATAACCACGTGCTAATTATTAATATTATATTATACAGTCTCTCTATGAGTGGTTCTATACTTCTATATAAATCTCATACTTTTCAAACTAATCTTCAATACTTTATCCCATGATCAACAACAGCAATATCAATAGTAGCACCTCATTTTCCCTCTCGTTTTCTCATTAGCCTTCCCCTATTAATCAAACAATGACTACTAATCCCAGTTTAAGCATCGTCACCCTAATGACGCTCTTGATGTGTTTAACTCCGACCTTAATCAAATCACAACCGGGCATTCATGTCCTTTTACCCATATCACTCAACCTCACCGTCCTGACCGATCCCTTCTCCATCTCCGCCGCTTCTCGCGACTTCGGAAACATCACCGACGAAAACCCCGGCGCCGTCCTATGCCCTTCTTCCCCCGCCGAGGTCGCCCGTCTTATCCGCTTCGCGAGCAGAGACTTCTCTTTTGACAGCGAATCAACCAGCATCTCGCCAGGCTTCAAGGTGGCCGCTCGCGGCCAAGGCCACTCCCTCCGTGGCCAAGCCTCTGCACCAGGCGGCGTTGTCGTGAACATGACGTGCCTCGCCAAGACGGCTAAGCCAGCGGCGGTTGTTGTCTCGGCCGATGGGACTTACGCTGACGCAGCGGCCGGGGCGATGTGGGTGGAGGTTCTGGAGGCGGCGTTGGAGAGAGGCGTCTCGCCGGTTAGTTTCACGGATTATCTGTATCTCAGCGTTGGCGGGACGTTGTCGAACGCTGGAATAGGCGGTCACGTGTTTAGACACGGTCCTCAGATTAGTAACGTTCATGAACTAGACGTTATTACTGGTACGTAGTACCTAATTTCACTCACTTCCTTACATTTAATCTAATAGTTGCTTGCGTTATTATATACTGTAATACATAGTTGTTATATGAGAATTTTGATGGCTCTATGAATGAAGTAGTATATATGGCCTTCTAAAAGCTAACAACATTTTACCAAAAAAAAAAAAAAACTACAACTCCTTTTTGTCTGCAAGCTACAGTTGTAAAAAGGATCCGAGTTAACCTATTATATTACTATATATATACGTGGGGAGGCATATCTTTTACTTTCCAATATTAATATAAAGTTAACATTTTTCAACTACAAATTTGATTCTTGAGGTAAACTCACACGCCATGAATCAGTACAATCCCATGATTTTAAAAAACTTTTTTTTGGTCAGAAAGAAAGGTCATCCAATATTAACTCTGTTCGTTGATGGTTCTATTTATTTAATCTGTTGACTTTTCATTTTCTTCATATTACTTAATTTCAGGAAAAGGTCACCTGGTGACTTGCTCTCCAAAGTTAAACCCTGAATTGTTCTATGGAGTTTTAGGAGGATTGGGACAATTTGGCATAATAACAAGAGCCAGAATTGCGTTGGATCGTGCTCCAACAAGGGTATGCTTCATTATATCTCTTTTATTTAAAAGTATAACTAAGAAGATGGTCGTAAATCTATATTTAAGCTAGATTTGGTTGGAACGTAAGTGGAAGTCAAAAGACTGATTTTGAAATTCTTTGAATAAAAAGTATACACTAATTTGTTGAATAAAATCTGATATTGCTTATGTATCATAAGATTCTGCACAATAAATCAATCCTAGGATTGGCTCGATTGTAATCTTGTCTTATGCTTGCAAATCTTCTTGATGTCAATACATCATCTTATTTTATTCTATTTTCCACATTAGCTACTATATAATAACTTTTATCCAGAGACTATATGTACAGATTATTAAGCAGATTAGTTATTATATAATCTTACTTCGATTCTCATAGTTACAAAGTCTCTCATTAATAAACACAAGATTAACTATTAGAATGTGATTTTTTTCTTTGTAAATTAGTGCTTCTAATCCAGAGTTGTAAGGAAGACGCCCTTTAGAAGGATTAATTAATGGATATAAGTTGATCTAAAATATGCAGGTGAAGTGGCTACGCATACTCTACAGTGACTTCTCGGCATTTACAAGAGACCAAGAGCGTTTAATATCAATGGCCAATGATCTTCGCGTTGACTTTTTGGAAGGTCAACTAATGATGTCAAACGGAATAGTTGACACCTCTTTTTTCCCACTCTCCGATCAAACAAGAGTCGCCTCTCTTGTGAATGACCACCGTATCATCTATGTTCTCGAAGTAGCCAAGTATTATGATACCACCACCCTTCCTATCATTGACCAGGTACTATATATATATATATATACATATCCTGAAAAGATAAAAAAAACAATATATATATAATTATCATTAGCATCATTAATTAATCATATGAAAATACAATAAATATAAATATACTATATATTGTATGCATACATGATATAAATGAGTCATATTCAGGCACTGTATATAAACTAGTCACATACATATCCATCACCATTACGAAGTTACTGTGATGATACATCATATATTTATATTGTATACTCTCTCTCTTTTTCTTGTAGGAAATCGACACATTAACTAGCACTCTAGGTTTCACTTCGGAGTTCATGTTCATGCAAGATGTTCCTTATTTTGAGTTCTTGAATCGTGTCCGAAACGAAGAAGATAAGCTCAGAGCTATAGGGCTATGGGAAGTTCCTCATCCATGGCTTAATATGTTCGTTCCGAGATCTCGTATATTAGATTTTCATGAAGGTGTCATCAAAGGCCTACTTCTCAACCAGACCGCAACTTCTGGTGTTACTCTCTTCTATCCCACAAACCGAAACAAGTAAGTATTTTCACGTTTTGGGACTTTTAATGTCATCATGTTATCTTGTTTTTTTTTTAAAGTCATCATGTTATTTAGTATCAATGAATAATAACATGGAAAAAGAATGTTAACATGATTATTTGGTATTAATAGATGGAACGACCTCATGTCCGCGATGACACCAGATGAGGATGTTTTTTATGTTGTCGGATTCTTGCAATCAGCTGGTGGATCACATAACTTTGAAGAACTTGAGAATCTTAACGACAGGATAATCAACTTTTGCAATACCTCGGGCATTAAGATCAAAGAATATTTAATGCATTACACGAAAAGAGAAGAATGGATTAAGCATTTTGGACCAAAATGGAGTGATTTCTTGAGGAGGAAAATGATGTTTGATCAAGAAAAACTATTGTCTCCGGGACAAGACATCTTTAATTAAAAATTGAACGTGTCTTAACTTGCATCCCGCGCTACACAACAAGTATGTTCATAGACTAATTAATAAATAGTTTAGTGATTTGGAATGGCTAATCACTTCCTTCAATTGTAATCTTTTTCCTCCTTTATGTGAATGTCCATGTCTCTCTGAAAATCTAGAACTACTTAATTGTTATATATTCTCATATGGTTAAAATTTAATAACAAGGGACATGAGTTGACATGTGAAAAGATAATATTCTAAAATCAGAGAAACTGCTTACTCATGGATTAAGCTCAATGTGGGAAATGGCAAGCTAACAAGTTATTTAAAACAGAGGAATTGATTAAGCTCGATAAAAGTCAATGACACTTGCTTCCTCCAATGATTCAAATAAGTTAAGTAATGATGATAATAAATTACAAAGTAATCAATATGGGTCTCTTTGTTTCTACATACAAGACGATCATACTTAAGCATTCATATAAGCACATTCATCTTATTCGTCCATTATTCATGTTTGAAACATTCACTCACACACATAGAAAACTAATCCAGGTACTATTAATATTTAATAGTAAAGTTTGTTCATAGCATCCATCTCTCGCTTGAAGTCAACCATTGCAACTCTAGGCAACGTCATGATCACTTTAACTCCACCTTCCATTGATGGATCAAGTTGTGAAGGTTTCAAGATCATCCCTATATGCAATGCAGTCTTCTGCTCGGTCAACGGCCGCAGATTCACTGGCTCATTCCAACCAAAGTCCATTGATCCGAACCAACCAATATTTCTCCAGTCAGTCAGGAAGAATAGTCCATCACTCACCCCTTCGAACTTCGCATCATCTCTCATCAATCTCTCCGTGTTCTTTAGCTCTTCCTCGAGATAGCCCTTGTCATGAGCTGTTTTCTTGGCTTTCTTCACGTGTTTAGCAATGTCAGAGATTGATGCTTCTTGGAGTTCTCTCACGGTTAACTCGATATAGACATCTATGTAGGCGTTACCGTAGAATCCTTGAGGAAGTGGCGGATCTAAAACATGTCGGATTCCAACAGCTACGCCAAGGACAGTGATCCCATCAAGGTTTAGCTTTAGGGCTCGAGATCTTGCTTTCCATATGCAAGAACTAAGTACTTCATAAGTAGTGAAACCTTCTTTAGGATACTCACACTCTCTCATCAAAGAGTCTTTAAGCCTCTTTATATTCCTAGCCCGAATGTTTATTGTCTCCGTTACCTGTTTGGACAGTGAATGAAAAGAGATCACTTTAGCTAAAATTATATTTTCCTTCTATATTATTACAGATTTACATGCAATCTCTTGAAATTTATTATATTCTTATTTGCAAGCTACGCTGGCTCTGAGAATTTGAAAGCCTTAATTTTTTAGTAAGGATTTCATTAATTTAAAAAAAAACAATTTAGAGATTTATGCTTGTATATATTCATTCGAAATTTTTTGGGAGTTCAGTGCCAATGTTTCACTTGACTGTGTCAATGACCGACTCTATTTGCAAGAACGTGTAAAATCTTGAGAAAATCAATTATATTTATTTTTTTTTGCCTTTTTACTCTATGTATAATTACAGAAATACAAAATTGTTGAAGTTATTGGGAGAACAACATACCATGTCGCTAGTTGGAATATACGGTGACGCGGCTAAAACACTAGTAATGTGGCCGCCAGGCACTTTGGCCGGTTCATTATCAAATTGTCCGACCAATCGCTCTCTCTGCCACACCGGCTTCACTGTTGGCTCGCTCTTTCCTGCAGCCAACTCGGTCAAAGCATGGATGATCTGAGCCACACCGAATCCATCACATACGGCGTGCGTCAACGCTGTGCCTATGGTAAAACCTCCACATGCGAACTTGGTTACCTTAAAAAAAAATCAAAGGGAACAATGGATTATCTTAATTATGTGTACACTACGATGAAAACGATTTTCAAAAATATTGGGTTTCTTGAGATACTAATCTTCAAGAAAATGATATACCTATTTACCTTTTTTTGTAGAAAAAATTATATATAAAATCTTCTAATATAATCAAGAAAACGAAAAGCTACCTGCAAAGCTAATGGATGATAAGAGACGTTGCTATCGTAGTCTATTTCGATATCAGGCACAAGGCGCAAAGCAACTTGGTCATCGAGATTTTGTATATAGTTGAGAGAGGAAAGGTTCATGGATGAAGTAGCGACCTCAAATGGAACTCCCTCACCCCAAAAAACTAGCTGAAGTTTTCGATCATTCTCACGTCTCATGAGCTTTCCTGAAAGAGGATAGTAGTACACAAGAAGTTCGGACAAAGCCTTCCTAAGCAAAGGGAGAGGATCATGTTGGTTCTTTTCATTGGCTTTGAAAACATAAATCGTTGCGTACATAACTTCATTGAAGAGATCATTGTCCAAAGTAGAAAGGGAGAGAGTTTCAAAAGGAGTGTGTTTCGAGGGTTTAATAAGCTCAAGTGGTTTCTTTTTGAGTAATAGAGGTAAGATCGGTTTTGTTTGGTTTGCCATCTTTTGCCAGTTTAGAGTGTATTTTATAGTGTGATGTTTATATAGCGAATTATAAACTTACCACGTTCAGAATATATAATATTTAAATGAACGTCCTCTTCGTTTTCACGTTGCTCTAGTTACCAGTTACCACCAAAAATGACTGACGGAGACCTTTGTTTGTTTTCTCGTCTAAAATCTCATCTTTTGAATACCATTACAACATCTTTTATCTAAAAGAGAGACTAACATTCTTTAACACAGCCCGCTTTTGCAGGAATTTTTTCTGGTCACAGATTATGTATGAAATTAATTTTATATGTACGTAATGACAATGGTATATTTGTTTCTCGGTAACATTTGCGTGATCGTCTTTTTTTTTATTAGGAATGCCCCGCATCATAAATAAGATTGGACATTGATGAGTGATGATACGATATATAAGAGACATAAACTACTATACCAATTGCGACAATATGTTAAATTGATAGTTGATGAAACTTAATATGATATCAATGCTTCAACAGACATGCTCTAGCCCATTCAAAATTAATTTATCTTAAAGATTTTATGATTGATCAATAACCATAATTTTTTGACCTGATTTGTGGTTTTAGCATGGAATTTCTCATTCTTAAAAAAAAAAAATTCTGCCTCGTTGGGGCATAAACATTACATTTGAATTTTAACTAATTTTCATACGTTTTCAGACTCTTAGGATGTAAATCATGCATTGTGTATGTACATTATGACTAAGTCATGTAGGTATTCTTGGATGTCAGAGAAGTAGAGGCTTGATGAGGAGAAGGGGCATGAAGAAAAAGAAGAAAAGAAGATCGGAGTCTGTCCGCCCCAGCTTGTTTGGACTTATCCAATTCACTATAAATAGTTTAAAACATGTCATCTAAACCTAAGTTTTAATATTATTTTGCCTCTTTTACCTCAAACACAATAATTTAAGTTGTTTCTGGATCTTGAGTTGCTTAATGTTTATCTAGTGATCTTTTAAATCATTTTACTTTAATTTTCTTCAATCATGTCTTGCAGTATATTTTATTTAGTGAATTTTAAATCATCTTACTTTAACTTTCTGTAATTATGTCTTGCATTATCTTTTATTTATTGAAGTTTTAAACTATTTTGTTATCTTTAATCATGTATTGCATTGTTTTATCTTATTTTACTTTGCCTTCATGCAACTAGTCTATTTATGAATGGTTGGCTAAGCAGATATATAAATGTGATTATATGATTAATATATGATGCTAAATCTTGTATTTAATAAAATCCACTAGATTAGAACAAGTGCATGTGTTTTATGTGATCAGATTATGGTAATCAGCTGATTGATCACCTAATTGGCAATAACTCGAAAATCACAAGGACAAAATATTCCAGTTCTGCAATAACAAAGATTAAAGTTTTAAATGTATACCAACCGTACCACAATTAACAACAACAAAATATTATATATATATATATATATATTTATATGTTTTTGTTATTGTTAAGACTGTACCGCAATTGTTTCTGTTCTGTATGTTGCTACTCGGAGAATTTTAAAAAGAAAAGAATACTTGATGCATACACAAGAAAAGAACAGAACTAACCATTATACTTAATATGTGAACCATGCAAATTCAGAGCTATATTCGTAACATTCCTAAGCTTTTCCATCTCTGTTTTTTTTTGTGTGTGTGCAGTAAATCATTCTCTTAAAATATAATAACTTATATGATTAACAGTAAGTTAAACTTTTAGATAATATTTAAAACCTATTTATTAAGAAAATAATTTCATCCCTTTTTTGGTTTGGGAGAAAACTATTCTTTTCTAAATGAACAAGAACGGCATGCATGTTGCATTCGTCCTAATTGCGACAATATGTTAAATTAATAGTTCGTGAAGCTTAATACGATATCAATGCTTCAACAGACATTGATTGCTCTAGCCCAATCAAAATTAATTTAACCTGAAATATTGACCTGATGTGTGGTTTTAGCTTGGATTTTTCTGTTATTTTTTTTCATTCTGCATCATTGTGGCATAAACGTTGCATTTTAATTTTTATTTAATTTTCATAAATTATACATCTATCCATTATACATTATGATTAATTCATGTAGGTATTCTTGGAGCTCAGTGAAGATAGAGGCTTGATTAGGAGAAAAGCATGAACAAAAGGAAGACAAGAAGAACTAAGTCGGTGTCCGATCCAGTTTGTTTTTGAATTAACCCAATTCACTGTAAACAGTTTTGAAACATGTCTAAACCTAAGTTTTAATATTATTTTGCCTCTTTTACCTTAAGCACCATTTAAGTTATTGTTATTATTATTATTATTATTATTATTATTATTATTATTATTATCATTATTATTATTCTTATTATTATTATTATTGAGTTGCTTAATGCTTATCTAGCGAAGTTTAAATCATTTTACTTTTTCTTTAATCATGTCTTGCATTTTCTTTTAAGTCCTTTTACTTTAATTTTCTTTAATTATTGAAGTTTTAATTATTTAATTTTAGTTAGTCATGTCTTGCGTTATCTTATTTTATCTTACATTACTTTGCTTTCATGCAGCTAGTCTAGTTATAAATTATTTGCTAAGTAGATAAAGATGGATCAAATGGTTGTATATATGAGGCTACTTCTTGTTTTTATCAAATCCACTAAATTAGAACAAGTGCATGTCACCGATGATAAGATGATACGGACGAAGATGTCTTTAATGTGATCGGATCACATCACAACGATCGGCTGGTGGATCATCTCATTAGCAAGAACTTAAAAATCTCAACGACAAGATAATCCAGTTTTGCGATAACTAAGATTAAAGACTACTTGATGCCCTGCACAAGAAAAGAACTGAACTTTGTACATAGTTAATATATGAACCATGAATATTCAAAGCTACGTTCCTAAGACTTTTGAGCTATTTTTGTGTGCAACAATTCAATTTCTTAAAAGGTGACAAATTTAAAATTAGGGCTGGGATACCCTAATCCGAATCAGAATCCAATCCAAAAAATCCAAACCGAAGTAGTAAACTACTCGAACGGATATTTAAGTTACAAGAAATTGAATATCCAAACCCGAGCAGCTAATATCCAAACCCGAACTAAAAGTATCTGAACCTGGTCCGATATATAAAAATATCCTAATGAGTTCTAGACCTTTATATCCAAATACCCGAAAATCCAAAATACCTGACACGAACTGATCGGATAGCCGGACACCCATGCCTAGTAAACAGCATATTTTTCAAAAAAACTTAGCTATTTAAAGCCAATTATTCTTATGACATTACCAAACATATGGTTCATGTATGCGAAAGAAAATAAGCGACTATAAAATAACAAACAAATTCACTAATAAGAGGTTTAAGGCATACATATGAAACAACCTTAGTCTGGTGAAAGTCAGCTACCTATTTTTGTACCTACGTTCAGTTATTGTGAAATTTGTTTTTAACATTTATATATATTTGGTATCATAACAACCGTGACAGTACCAGAATTTTAATTTAGCTTTTTTTCGACGATGCAACAATACCAAAACCGACTTAAGTTTGAGTCGTATGGAACTCTTATCAATACCAACACAGAGCGTATTATTAAGTAAACCACCAGAAACGAGGGAAAATATACTTTATCTATATAGACAAATAAACCGAACCCGAAAATCCGAACCGATAAAAATGAATCCGAACCGATTCGAATTTCGGGTATTTCGGGTTATGGGTATTATCCGAACCGAACCCGAATTTAAATGGATATCCGATAGAACCCGAAACATTCAAAACCACAAAAAGATCTTGTACCAAACATGATTTTAATTCCTAATATGTATCCAAAATACATTAAGATATATTGAACATCTAAATTATTATTTATTACATAAAGGTTGGTGGTTCTATAAGATGAAAGATGATGGTTGAAGGTGGCCGTTGAAGTTTGAAATTCTTATATTTTGGTTTTGTTTTCATTGAACAATGTTTCTCATTTCATGAGAAATTGGTTTTCGTTTTATCCTTTCATTTATTTGGTTTTATTCCTATCGATAAATATGTTTAATTTTTTGTTTGATTTTGAATTATCAAGGTTGATGTTCATTTCTTATTTTTGAATCGATTCTACTTATGTTTTGGTTACAAAATATGTACAAATCAAGTATTTTAAAATCAAAGAACCAATTTTACTTATGTCTTGAAGATTGAAGTTTGAAGTTCGTGGTTGAAGGTTGACAATGGTGCTTGCAGTTGAAGCTTGAAATTTTATTTAAGTTTTTGGTTTTTGATTTTATTGAATAATATGTTTCTCATTTGGTTTTGGTTTTTTGGCTTTAGGTTTCTTTGAATTCTTTCATTTGTTTTGTTTTATTTATATCAGTAAAGATATTTGACTTTCGTTTCAAATTTACGTCATTTCATAGTTGTTTTGACGAAATTGATGCTTTTACTTACTTAATTGTATTATAAGTTACCATTTATGTAAATTTGTATTGGTTACATTTAATACAAACGGTGTACTCAAGAACCGAAAGTCCATTTGAAACCTAAACCGATAGTATTTCGGGTTATACCAATACCAAAATAATTTACCAAATCTGACCCGAATCGAAGAGCACCCTAACCGATCCCGAACATAAGTTTTAAATTATCCGAATGGAGCTGGTTTTCGGTAACCATGAAAACCCGAACCCGATTAAAACAGAACCGACACCCGAATGCTACTCCGGTTGCCCGGCCCTAATATATACACTACAGTACTACACAACCCAGTTAACACACTAGTAACATTTAAAATTACTCCTCCGGTAATCGTCTCCATAACATCTATATACCCAGTCACAGGTAAAAAATAGCAAATGCATTTACACATTCATTACTTCCCTATGCTAATCCATCAAATAAACAACAATGTCACGAAACAAATTGTAACATCCCGAGTTGTGATATGTGGAAAGGCTTAAAAAAATTGATTTGGCTACCTATGTCACCAAAGTCGACTTACCTTTTCCGGAGCACATCCAGAAAGAACTCCAGAGTTAAGCGTGCTTGAGCTGGAGTAGTGGAAGGATGGGTGACCTATCGGGAAGTGATTCGCGATATCGTGCGAGTGAGGCCAAAGCATGGGAAAAGGTCGGGTGGTGATTGCAGGGTCAGTAAACGATGATTTCGAGCCTTTCGGAAATTTAACGACCGACCGTCGGATGGGATGGGGCCCACGGGTCGAGTGAGCGGGCGTGGGTGGCCCATTAGCCGTGGGCGGTCGGGGCGTTACACAAATACTTACTTAACAACTCCATATTCTAGCGTGGACATACCCTAATAGAATATACAGTAGAACTTCAGTGATTATTAGCTTAACCTTTTTTCTAAGTCATATTACGGTTTACCCATAAAAATATTTCATTCTTTATTACAGGAGAAATAGGAAACCATAACACGAACATTACATGAAGGAAAAAGGTGATGCAAAGAAAGACTGGAAGTTCTTTTATTTTCTAGCAGATTGTTGACCAAATTATGATCGATGTAACATTATTCATTAATTAAGCCTTGTTGGATAAGTTTGAGCTGTTGCGATTAACAAGGTAGAGGGACTCATGCAGCCGAGGAGTAATGAAGACTTCAAGAGGAGTGGCTTTGAGATTGACCAAGGCGTTGTCCTCCGACATGTCCACGTTTTGGTTTGATGGGTTTGCCACGTCAAAGCTGTGTAAGAACCTAGCCAGGATGTACTGAACCATCTTCGTACCTAAGAGAGATGCGGGGCAAGCTCGTCGTCCTAACCCAAATGGAAAGAGCTTAAAATTCATCTTCCCACCAGCATCCACTTCTTTGTGAGATGTCAAGAATCTCTCTGGCTCGAACTCTTCCGGGTTTGGCCAAATAGTCGGATCTCTCTGGACCTTCCACTCATTTACCATCACGTGTGTCCCTAATAATGAATCACTAGGTAAGACCTGCGCCCTGCGCAGGGTTAAACGGTTCTTAAAAAAATTATGTTCTATAAATCCGCACCCTTTCAGATTGAGATATTTTGTAAAATATTTGAAATAAAAATATTTTAGAAATTTTTCTATAATAACAAAAGATATAATAAGATATATTTTAGTGATTTGATCAAATTAAAATTGTAAAACCATTTATTTTTTAATCAATTTAAATATGTTATATGATTCTAAAATCTTCAAACATATAGTTTAACTTTAACGATATTGAAATAGATTTATTTTTGATATGAATATATATCAAATCAAAACTTTCTACTCATATATATTTATGATCATTTTATTTATGATAAGAACAAAATTAAATTATTGATTACAAAATTTTCAATATGAGATTTTTAGATTTTACAACAGTAATTTATAGTCACTTAAAATATAATATAACATATACAAACTTTTAAATTTTTGACATGATTAATGTGACTGTTTAGTTTATTTAATAGCATAAAATTTAACAAAAATAATAAATGGTATACTAATTGTTGTAAAATATATATTATTCAAAATCACTAATTATCATATATTTTTAATCACATTCAGTAATTTTGTAGCATGTAGATACATTTTGTAGATATTTAACTAATATTATGTAGATACATTTTATAAACTTACTATTTTTTGGAACCTCATGCATGTACCATACAAAACATACATGTCCAAAAGAAAAATATTTGAATAAATGTAATTTGCAACGCCAAAACATATATGTAAATTACTGAACCAGATCAAAATATAATAGTCTGTCAGATTATTAGAAGTCAATTAAGTTTTTAAACATCTTTGGACAGAAGTGTAACCGAAGTAACATATTAATTGTAAAATCCAAAAATTGTTTGTCTCTGCTGCAACACATGGACGGATTGCCCCACTTCATCATTCTTCATGGTTCCATGAATCTTGTTACCCTATTAAAGATGAACACAGAATAGTAAGAAATCTTACATACTATAATCCCTGTTCAAAAACGCGGCCGGAGTGGCCGATTCTGCGCCGGAAAAGCGCTCGGCGGAGCTCCACCGCCGCGATTCCACCATAGTCGGACTAAAACTCGGTTCAGAAAAAAAAACGTGTGAAATCTGTAGATTTCGAGTCCAAAATCAGTAATAACCTCATAGATCTTCATAGTTTAGTGTTAATAATAGATAAACTAAGTTGAATTGAAGTAAATCGTAAAAAAAAAGGTGTTTTGTTGATAACACAAAAAAACGGCTGCAAAAATTAGGTTAGAGTTTGAGGAAGAAGAAGAAAGTCGAAATTACATTTGTACCCTTCTCCTAAAAAGGACCAAAAACACCAAAACAGAGGTTTGCTACCGTCGAACTCTGGTCCACAGATCAAATAAAGACTTCTCTCACCATTGAGCTACAATAAATCGTTGGTTATAGTCGGCATGAAAACATTTTAAAGGCATGTTGTATATTTTTTTATAAAAAATCAATATTTAATGAAAAATTATACCCCGCGTACTCCCCGATTATATCCCGCTTTTCTGTTAACTCGCTAGGCCCATACCGACCGCCCGACTAACGCCTAGCGTAGTTTCGAACATTGACTATAATACCGAGCATAATTCACACAATGAAGCATCATATATATCATTAAACTTACTCTAGCATCCACAAAGATTATCTCAATAGTCTCACCACTCCCAGCTGAATACTGCTCCCACAGCTGGATGGTTTTGATTCTAACCTTTCACATTGATTTGAAAAGGCTCAGGTCTGAGATATGGTCATCGCAGCCATGGTGAATTTCTAAGATTTGGGAAGGATCAATGATTTTGCTCTTGTTTAATGAATGACGAAATGACTCATTTTCCCTTCGGTTATATAAGAGGAAAACAGAGAATTATGGAGAATATATTTGTAACTTAAACCAATTAATGGAATAAATTTAGCTTGTCAATAAAAATTAACACAATCTCAGTAACATTTGCCATATATAGGTCATTGATTTTATATTCTCAATAAATGTCTTATTAACTTGCGGAATCAATAGAATTTTTAGCATATATAAGGGATACAGTGCATTTTAAATAATTAAATAGTCAAAACTATATATATACTAACCTAAAATAAAAATGGCCATAAAGAACGTATTTAAGGGACGTATAGTTCCAGTAATTAGGCTAGAAACATTCTTATCTTACTTGCATAAACCGGCATATAATAGTTTACCAAATTCATATTGGTTCGTTTAAATTATATCATTGCGATTTGCGGTAATAACCTTTATCTCCATATTTAAAATTCGACCAAGCTCACTATATACGAAAGCTATGCATTCCTTATTATGTAGGTGAACCGTAGCATTGCTATTCTAACGATGAACCGTAAATTATTTAAAACATCATGATGAAGTAAAGTAAAGTAATGTCTTAAGAAAGAAAGAACGAACTGTCCGACTTCATCTTTTTCACGGTCCCATGTATCTTATCACCCTAGCAAGTAAGAAACAAATATGTCAAGTAAGGAACAAAGGTATCTTAACCCAAGTAAGAAACAAAGATACAACTGACTCTGGAAAATTTGAAAGTGGACAACCGTTTCGTGAATTAAGTGGAACTGTGAGAGAGCTATAGCTTATTGACGACTAAAGTTGTGCTGCATTCTTATAGTGAACGTTGTCTTCGAAGGGATTTATATATTAGTAACATTTGGCATTAACCTTCGATGCGTAATCTTAGGTAATAAATAACAAATCGCTAAATTGTCGATCAATGATTAATACACGGAAAATACTTCCCATTGATAACGTTTTTAGATATTAGCTAATATGGGATTTTGGTGATAGACTGATTTGTACGAATGATTGCCAAAATAGCCATCAAAACTTACCAAATATAATATATACGTGATTATATCAAATTTAATAATTACACTAATTTACAATCATATTCAAATCATATAATTACAATAATTTAGTCGTCAAATATGATTGATATAAATCTTATGATTACATTAATGTCTTGCATTAATATATACATGATTGACCTGAAAATAGGTAAGTCGAGGATCAAGAGAAAGTGGTTTAACCATATTTTATTTTCGATCACCACATACAATATGAAATATTTTACGCTTAACCCTAATTTCACGTCAAAATTATAATAGAAAATAAAATGTCTTTTCCTGAGTTAGAAAAATACATTGAAGTGTATTTTACGCTTAACAGTAATAGCATTGTCAGACTATAAAATGGGTTAGACTATAATACGACACATCACTTGGGAATTTTTTATATTGTTATCTAATTAAATTTTTTATATTACTCCCATAATTATATTGATATGGGAGTTAAGTTTTGGTGAAATATCAATCACAATGGATCTATATATGGCAATAATTGACCGGTTTAAATTCCAAATTCCATAATTTCAACAATGCTATTACGGAATTGTATATGAGAGTATGGTATAAGATGATTATGAATGTGGAACCACAATGGCATTTACATGTAATTTCTCTAGTGAATTAAGGGTGAATCTATATGTGAGAGTGAATGTGGTCTGCCACGCCGCATGGCACCCATGTAAATAACATACAACTTTAAGGTTCTTCCCAAATTGCCTTGATTAATAAGAAAGGATACATCAAATAGTAGAAACAAATTAATAATTAGTTTTTTTTTTATATAGTTATAAGAAAGAAAAAAGAAGAGATAAAACAGAATTACTGTATAAAAAATATAACCTGCGGGAATATGAAAGTTGCCATTGGCAATGACAAAATCTTCGGTCGTTTCCCTATAAGCGATGAAGGGGGCTGGAGGGTACAAACGAAATGTTTCCTTGACAATGGCTTGGAGATAAACCAAGTCTTTGAGGTCGGACTCCTCCATTACTCTCTGATTACCGATTGTGCGGTCCAACTCTTCTTGAGCTTTCCTCAACACGTGCGGGTTGTTCACGAGCAACGATACAGCCCAAACTAGAATCGCAACAACTGCATCGCTCCCAGAAATAGCCATGTTCTTTCGTACACACAAAAAGAAAAATCAGACTTCATTTTCATGTGAGTTAATATGGTGTGCAAAAAAGTATTAGAGAACCACATAAAACAAATAGAGCAACTTTGTTGGTTGAGTGAGATCTTCTTACAAGGCAGACGGCTTTAGTGGTTTTATGAGCATCACTCGAGCCTGGAATCTTGTGTTGGTCAATGATCTCAATGAGCATGTCCAAGTAATCCTTTTCACTCTCTCTCCTCTTATTCTTGTGCTCTTCAATCCAAGATTCAACAACATAGTCCAACTCTTGAGCCATTCTCTTCATTATCTTCTTTTCCTTCCATTCCAACCAACCCAGGTATGGTATAAAATCAGATATAAAGTAGCGACCGAAGTTCTGGGCTGCCTCCAGAATCAACTTCCCAATTCTCCTTGCTTCTCCCGCTTCGCAGTTGGGACTATTCCCGTAAAATCTCTTCCCCGCGAGCATCATCAGCGTCATGTTTGTGGCGACATTGACAAACTCTGGCTTCATGTCCACCAAGACTCCTTTTTGATGAGGCCGACCATTGTGCTGCTCCCACCTCACGTACAAGTCTCTGAACGCCACGTCAGCCTCTCCGGCTCTACGACCCTTGAACGTATCAACCACTGAGGCTGACAAAAGTTGTGATATCACTATCTTCCGTATCTCTCTCCAGTACGCTCCCTGAGGGCTAACCAACACGAGCAAGCCATCGTATCCTAAAATTTCACCTGCAATCATGTCTTGTCGACGTAAGAACTTGTCGTGGACGGTGTAGACTTCTCTAGCCACCTCTTCGCTGCTTATGACCAGGACGTTGCGAGAACCAATTTTCGTCATGAGCGCGGGTCCGTACACATCGGCCATGGCCCCGAACGCAACATGTGCTTGTGGCTTTACAGAGCGATACATTGGTAAATGGCCGACCACCGGCCATGCTCCGGGGACCATAGGCGCTGTACATTTCCTCTTCTTTGGACGAAGTAGAGACTTTATCAAAAAAGAAAGAGGGAAAAGGGAGAGAGCAAAGAGAAGAAACAGATGATTTAAATCCATATTTGGTTCTGTTATTACGACTGCGCTTGGGTTGGGTCTATATATATAGAAGACCGTCCATCGATTGTTAAGTTTATTTACCACCAGGATATGCAAACCTACTACACGATATTTTTAGTGTTGTATTTAATCATATGAGTTGGTGAATGAGGTTAGTCGGTAATACACATAAATTACGTTTTGGGTTTGTTTTTAATTAGATTAATGTTTTTTTTTTGAATACAAGTTCAACCACTCATATTTTACATTTTAATTATGTTTTAAGTTTTAAAATACAGAATACATATTTATAACATCATTCTTTTTAATACGAAAATATCAAATAAAAAGGTACATATGTTTTTATACGTACTCCTGACTAGATACATATTATTAGGGATTGAGATAGGTTTGGTATAAATTCTTTTGGTATTTTGAATTTTCAGGTTCTTTCGGATATCCATTTAGGTTCGGGTTCGGATAAAACCCATAACCCAAAATATGGAAAACAACCATTCGGTATTAACGTTAGTTCGGATCGGTTTAGATTCATTTTTATTGGGTTTAGTTTAGATTTTTGGATTTGGTTTATTTCTCCAGTCCTTATTTAAATATTAAAATGGGTACATTTATAAAAGTAAGTGTATTAAAATGAGCAATATAGTTAATTTGGGTATTAAAACGGGTAGAAAAAAGTTCAATAAAGTTTAGTTGGGGTAACATTTGCGTGATCGTTTTTGTTTGTTTGATTTATTTAGGAATGTTCCGCACTACATGAGATTAGATAAGTGAGTGATGATACGATATATAAGAGGCATAGACTACTATTTCAATTGCGACAATGTGTTAAATTGCTAGTTGATGAAACTTAATATGATATCAATGCTTCAACAGGCATGCTCTAGCCCAATAAAAATTAATTTAACTTAAAATTTCTATGATTAATCAATAAATTTTTACCTGATGTGTGGTTGTAGCATGGATTTTCTCTTCTTCTTCTTTTTTTTTTTGTCAACCCTTCTTTTTTTTTCTTTTATTCTGCCTCATTGTGGCATTAACATTGCACTTTAATTTTAACTAATCTTGATACAGCTTTAGAGTCTTAGGATGTAAATCATGCATTGTATGACTAAGTCATGTAGGTATTCTTGGAGCTCAGTAAGGTAGAGACTTGATAAGGAGAAAGGAGCATTAAGAAAAAGAAGACAAGAAGAACGAAGTCAGTGCCCACCCCAGTTTGTTTTGGATTAACCCAATTCACTATAAATAGTTTAAAACATGTCATCTAAACCTAAGTTTTAATATTATTTTGCCTATTTTAGCCCAAGCACAATTTTAAGTTGTTTCTGGTTCTTGAGTTGCTTAATGTTTATCTAGTGAACTTTTAAATCATTTTACTTTACTTTTTGTCAATCATGTCTTGAAGTATATATTATTTAGTGAATTTTAAATAATTTTACTTTATTTTTCTTTAATTATGTCTTGCACTATCTTTTAATTATTATTGAAGTTTTAAACTATTTTGTTATCTTTAATCATGTCTTGCATTATTTTATCTATTTACTTTGCCTTCATGCAACTAGTCTATTTAACTATGAAGGCTAAGCAGATAAATATGATTAGATGATTAGTATATGATGCTAAATCTCGTTTTTTATCAAATCCACTAGATTAGAACAAGTGTCATGTGTTTTATGTGCTCGTATGGTAATTAGCTGGATGATCCACCTAACTAGCCAGAACTTGAAAATCAAAATGACAAGATAATCCAGTTCTGATAACTAAGATTAAAGAATACGTGATGCATTACACAAGAAAAGAACAAAACTTTGTACTTAGTATGTGAACTGCATATTCAGACCTACATTCCTATAGTCTTCTCAGCTCATGCTTTCTTTTCTTTGTTTTTGTGTACATTAAATCATTCTCTTAAAAATTTAAATGTAATAAATTATATGATTTAAAAAGAGTAAAATAAAATGTGGAGTGTATTTGAAAATTTGGAGATAAGCAAAAACCCATTTAATCAAGATAAAGCTTGATAACTCTTGTTTGGTTCGGAAAAGATTATTCTTTGCCTATATGAATGGAACGGCAAGCATGCCGTGTGCGCACATCGAAAACGGAGTGTTTTCAGAAACCATACGTACACTCTCAAACGATGCCGTTTGAGAAATAACTGGATAGTAGTAGTACAAAGTTCTCACCTTTACCCGAAACTCATCATCGTCCATGGCGCTGCATCACTTCCCAGTAAATCTCCACACTGTTTCCTCCTCTTCATCACCTTCTTCTTCCTTCCACCCTCTACTCTCCCATACAAGCTCTCAACTTTGGATTCGTAGACTTAGATTTCACCGCTTCAGCCACGCAATTCAATTGAATACCATCAGAGCCGCCATTGATACCATCGACACTCACCCGAGGAAGAAGAAGAAGAGGAAACCCAAACCGGGTTTCTTCGAAGAGATCAGCGATAAATGGTCTTCCCGAATCAGCCCCAAAGACAACAACTTTCCTTGGCAGAAGAAAGAGCAAACTCAACATCACGAGGAAGAAGAAGAATCAGAAGTAAACCATTCTTCTTCTGGGTTAACCGGTAAGCAAACCGATTCCAATCTCCGGTCTAGTTTCCCAAGGCCAAGTAGCGTGTACATGTCTGCTCCATGGGTTAATGATACTGTCTCTAAACCTGTTAAAGATGATAGCTTTACTCAAAATAGATATAGAAAAGAGAATGATTTAGATGATGATGATGGAAGAGGGATAGTAGTAGATTCAGGGAAAGAGAAAGGAGTGTGGAGAAGTAGGAGGAGTAACACTGTAGAAGCAGAGAGAGTTGTACCAGAACATGAGCTGAGTAGGCTTAGGAGTGTAGCTCTGAGAATGGTTGAGAGAGTGAAAGTAGGTTCTGCTGGAATCACACAGGCGCTTGTGGAAGCCATTCACGAGAAATGGGAGGATGATGAGGTTGTGAAGCTGAAGTTCGGAGAGCCTTTTTCTCTTAACATGAAGAGAGCTCACGAGGTTCTGGAGAAGAAGACCGGTGGGTTGGTGATATGGAGGTCAGGGAGCTCGGTTGTGCTGTACAGAGGGATAAGTTACAAACTCAAGTGTGTTCAGTCTTTCATCAAAGAGAATGAAGAGGCGAGAGAGTACATAGCAGAGGAGGCGAATTACCCGAAGAATGTACCTAAAGAGCAGTTATCAGAGCTATGCGAGTTAAACGATCTGTTGGACGAGATTGGTCCAAGGTTTCATGACTGGACAGGGTGTGCTCCTTTGCCTGTTGATGCTGACTTGCTTCCTCCGTTGGTTATGGGATACAGGTGTCCGTTTAGGATTCTTCCGCAAGGAGTGAAGCCTTGTTTGTCTAACAAGGAAATGACAGAGATGCGTAGGCTCGCTAGGACTAGCCCTCCGCATTTTGCTCTAGGGAGGAGCAGAGAGTTGCAGGGACTCGCTGTGGCGATGGTGAAGCTATGGGAGAAAAGCGCGATTGCGAAGATAGCAATCAAACGCGGCGTGGAGAACACACGGAACGAGAGAATGGCTGAAGAGCTTAAGAGACTTACACGCGGTGTGCTTGTTTCGAGGAACAAAGAGTACATTGTGTTCTACAGAGGTAATGACTTCATGCCACCTGCGGTTTCAGAGGCGTTGAGCGAGAGGCAAAAGGAGATAACAGAAGTGCTTCAGACCAAAGAGGATCAACTCCGGGAAACGGCTTCAACAAGAGTCACGCTCACATCACAAGTCAAACCGCCTAAAAAACTACTCGCTGGAACGCTTGCTGAGACTATAGCTGCAAGTTCACGGTGGGCACCAGAGGCAAGCAGTATCGATGTAGAGGAGTTGAAGAGAGAGTCAGCTTCCATCAAAAGAGCTGCGTTGATCAGAGATCTCGACCTGAGACTTCTTTATGTGAGTACTAATCCATTTTTTTTAATCTTCTTTATGGTATCTGATTAGAAGCATTTGGTAATCTTTCTTTTGTTATGTAGGCAAAGCAAAAGCTGAGAAAAGCTGAGAAGGCTTTAGCTAAAGTGCAGAAGGATCTTGACCCATCTGAACTCCCAACTGATTCAGAAATCATCACAGAAGAAGAGAGAGTTCTTTTCCGCAGAATCGGTTTGAGTATGGATCCATTTCTTCTCGTAGGTAAGACTGTTCTCAACCCACTTGTCACGTTTAAAAGGCCATTACTCATTTTTCCTTTAAAACGTTTTACAGGGAGAAGAGAAGTGTATGATGGTACCATAGAGAATATGCATCTACACTGGAAACATAGGGAGCTCGTAAAGATTATTGTTAGAGGCAAATCTCTTCCGCAAGTGAAACACATAGCTATCTCTTTGGAGGCTGAGAGTGGAGGAGTGTTGGTATCCGTTGATAATACCTTGAAAGGCTATGCGATCATACTCTACCGTGGGAAGAACTATCAGATGCCTTTTCGGCTTAGGCCTTCAAACTTGTTGACTAGAAAAAAGGCTTTCGCTCGATCCATCGAGCTTCAAAGAAGAGAAGTAATGATGATAATTTTTTTTTTTTACTATATAACTTGTGTAGAAAGTTTCTGTTCTGATCTATATTGGTCTCTTTTTTGTTTGGACAGGCACTAAAGCATCATGTTGCTGACCTTGAGGAACGGATTGAGCTGTTGAAGACAGGACAGGTTTGATGAAATCTGATTTGCTTTTATAGTGGACTAATCTTACTTTCATCACTGCTGAATGAACAAACTGTCATGATATCTAGGACGAGGATAGGGAAACACTCAAGAAAAGTGATGGAGAAGAAGATAACTTGTATTTGAGAGTTGATGAATCTGATTATTCTTCTGACGAGGTAAAGTAATATACTCCTCAAGATTCTTGATTAGGATCTGAACCATTATTTAGAACCATGGCAATGACTAAAACTAGTTTTGTGAATCAGGATGAATCTCTGGAGTGGGAATCAGAAAGGAACGAAACTTTCTTAGCATTAGAGGAAGAGGAGGAAGAAACTTAGACCAGTAAACAAATATAATCTCTCATATATTGTATAACAACGTCAGAACCTGTGATGATAATTTTCAGGTTCCACAATGAAAATGATTGTTGTAGTTTAACATTATTACATATTTTGCATATAAGAACTCACATATTCACTTTATTCTTTTCACGTAAAGAACGTTCATATGCATGGAACTAAAGTTTGTTCATAGCATCCATATTTAGCTTGAACTTAACCATTGCATCTCTTGGTAACGTCATGACCACTTTAACTCCACCTTCCATTGATGGATCTAGTTTCGAAGGTCTCAAGATCATTCCTATATGCATTGCACTCTCCCTCTGAGTCAACGGCCTCAGATTTACTGGCTCATTCCAACCAAAATCCATCGATCCAAACCAACCAATATTCCTCCAATCCGTCAAGAAAAACACACCATCACTCACACCTTCGAATTTGGCATCATCCCTCATCAGTCTCTCTCCGTTGCTCAGCTCCTCCTCTATATACCCCTTGTCATAGGCTGTTTTCTTGGCTTTCTTGACGCGCTTAGCGATGTCAGAGATCGATGATTCTTCAAGCTCTCTGACAGTTAACTCGACGTACACATCTATGTACGCGTTACCGTAGTATCCTTCAGGAAGTGGCGGATCTAAAACATGTCGGATTCCAACAGCTACGGCAAGGACAGTGATCCCGTCAGGGTTTAGTTTGAGGGCTCGAGATCTTGCCTTCCATATGCAAGAACTAAGTACTTCATAAGTGGTGAAACATTCTTCAGGGAACTCGCATTCTCTCATCAGGGTGTCTTTTAACCTCTTTATATTCACAGCCTGAATGTTTATTATCTCTGTGACCTGTTGGGTATAGATGAAAGAGACAAATCTCATAATTAGCATTTTTATAATTTTTATCACAAAAATAATACTTAAAAATCTCTTAAATAGTTAAATAGCATTTATTAATAAATAAAAACACTAATTTACTCCTAAATTCTAATTCAAAAGTTATCTCCGAAATACTAAACTAGAAATTGTAATCACTAAATTCAAACTAAAAAAAAATGAAATATGTATTTATAACTTTTAATTATTATCATTTTGATGATTTTCCTTTTTGGGTATTATTTTGTGAACAAAATTTGATTTACTAAGGGTTTGTCTAATAATGACATCAACTAGGCAAAATAAACTATTTCAAATCAACAATGCAATTAGATTTAATGAGGTGAAGAACATACCAGATCAGTAGTTGGCATGTATGGTGAGGTGGCCAAAAGACTAGCAATGTGGCCACCGGGTACTTTGGCCGGTTCATTATCAATTTTCCCGACAAGCCGCTCCCTCTGCCACACCGGCACCACCGATGGTTCACTCTTTCCTGCAGCGAACTCGGTTAAAGCATGGATGATCTGAGCCACACCAAATCCATCACACACAACGTGGGTCAATGCGGTGCCAATGGTAAACCCTCCGCAAGCAAACTTGGTCACCTTCCAAAGAAAACACAAAAGAAACAATAAAATTTCTTGATTATGTTGTCGACAATAGATGAAAACAATTCATAGGAAAATATACAAAGACACTATAATCAAAGAAAATGAAAAACTTACTTGCAAGGCTAGAGGATGATAACAAAAATCAGTATCATAGTCAATTTCAATTTCAGGCACAAGGCGCAAAGCAACTTCATCATCAAGTTTTTCCAAATAGTCTAGAGAAGTGAGGTCTAGTGATGCCGTAGCGACGGCAAATGGGACACCCTCGCCCTGGCAAACTAGCTGAGGCTTTCGGCCACTCTCTCCTCTCACTAGCTTGCCTGAAAGTGGATAATAATACACAAGAAGCTCGGACAAAGCTTTCCTAATTAGAGTGACAGGATCGTTTTTATTATGTTCATTGCCTTTGTAAACATAAATGGTGGCGTACATGTCTTCATTGAGAACATCGCTGTCTAAAGTAGAAAGGGATAGGATTTCATGAGGAGTGTGCTTTGCGGGTGTAACGAGTTCAGTTTGTTTCATTTCGAGTAATAGGGGAAGGTTCCGTGTTGTTTGGTTTGACATCTTATACCAAGTTTATAAATGTAAAACAAATATCAAATCAACGTTAACGTTCACTTCTTGATAATGTTTATATAGAGTTTCCCACACGGTTACAAACACCAATAAGATTTGTCGCCGAAACCTATTGATGTTGGCCAAACACGCAATCTACGAAACTGATGTGTTTGTGTTGTTTGATGATCTCTGGTCGCTGATTGCTAAATGTGTGCAAAACAAACATGGTCAATACATATATGTTTGTGGGAGAGTTTGTTTGTATAACCGAGATATAGGAGAGTTTGTTTGTATAACCGAGATATAGGAAAAGACATAATGTCGTGATTTTTTTTTCCTATTGCGTTTGGAACTCTATTTAATGTGTTCACATTAAACGTTGTTTATCACCTTTGTGATCCATCCCTCTCCTTTTCTTCTAGTTTGTAAAAGGCGCGCAGCCTCTTAGCCACATTAGTATTAATGAAAATCTTTTATCAAAAAAAAAAAAGTGTTCACATATCTAAACTTAAAGTGTTGACAAAAAAAAAAAACTTAAAGTAGACTGATCCTGGAATCTAGCATCATAATAATCTTTTTTAGCATTAAAATATTTGCACTTAAATTTGGGACAAGCTAAAATGAATACGTTGTACCATATGTGTACGCATGCATCGTAAACAATGTCTATGAAAGGCTATGCGATAAAACTCTATCTTGGAAAGAATTATCAGATGCCATTTTGGCTTAGGCCTTCAAACTTATTGACAAAAAGAAAGGTTTTCTCTCAATACATTGAGATTCAAATTAAGAAGACAAGTAGTGATGTTTATACTTACATAATAACTTATGTCCTGGTTCTTATCAATGTCAGTCTCTTTGTTTGACAAGCACTGAAGTCTGAAGCATCATCTAGACCCACCACGCTACCCAAGAGATACTATGGTAATACTTATACGTACATAATCGTTTCTGTATATAATGAGATGAAACATTTGTTTATGGTTTTCAAAATATTAATGGTCTATATATAAATATAATGTGACTTTCAAATTTATTACTAAACATATAAGTATTGATTATTAATTAATTGTTCAAGCTTGATGCTCTCTCTCTCTTCTTACATAGACGCTTCAAAGAATGGTCGATTTCTGACATTGTAAAGGTCGAGCAAAAAACATAACAGATGTTGACAAAAAAGTATATTATGGAGAACTAAGAGCTGCTCCAACAGGATATGTTGAGAGAAGTTCTAACAATTAAAAGTAAAACAAAAATTAAGAAAAATACGAGAGAAAAGCATGAAAGGTTCTTGTTTGGACATTTTAAGAACCAGGTTTCACCATAAAATAGCATATGTCACTCTTAGAATCCTTCAACTGATTTGAAAAGATAAATACATTATAATATTAATTTTTATTTTTCTTTTAGAAACGTTCATCGGTTTTATCGATGGAGCTGCTCTAAGGAACCTCGATATAAAATTCAAAGGGGGTAAGCGATGGCTATATACTGTTATTAACAGTCTTGGGAATAACCGGATTGTTCAGATCAGAATAACTCTCAGAATATTTCGGTTGGAACGAGTCCGTGATAATGATGTGATATACTCCTATCAACAGATTTCGGTCACAGTTTTCTCATAACTATTAAGACAACTTGGGTAAATCAAATGATAGTGATATGAGATGTCCCTTTCAGTTAATGTTTAAAACTCCAATTTCATTTTAAATTTATGGATTGTGGAAAACGGGATTCTTTTTCTTTAACATATTATGAGTATATGCTAATGTTTAATTTTCTTTATGGCCTCCTAGCAGAAAAACATAAAATACAATATTTTTTAATAATAAGATATTCAACTCCAAAAACAGAGGATAAACAAAAAATTATCTCTCATAAAAGTATTCAAACAGTATTTGTGTCACATCATTATATATCATCTATTTAATTTATTTCCACATTTGTCCCACCTAAATACTAACAAAATGAATGACTAAAAAAATAAAATAAAATCTTGTTCTAGCTAGATGCATGCAGTCTGTAGTTAAAGTATACAATTCTTATCATATAAGATGAGGTGTTGGATACATGCACCATAAGCCATGCAAATTGAAATGTGTCAACTCCATGCATGTTACTGTTTGTTCTCATGGTTTATACCTATAAACATCATCAAGAAGAGGAGACGATGATCTTATATTATACGTTCATAAATTTGGTACGATGATAAACCAAACCAACTCGAGCCTTACTCTATCACTCGAAAACAAATACATTGAGCTTGTTATACCTTCAAAACACACTCCTCCTGTAAATCTATCCCTTTCCAGTTTAGACAACTACCCTCTCGGCGAAATCAGGCATGCAACTGTTTTCGTTTTCGAAGCAAAGGAAAAAAAAAACAAAAACGACCCGGTCTCTTTGCTTAGGAAAGCTTTGTCCGAACTTCTTGTTTACTATTATCCACTTTCAGGCAAGCTAGTGAGACGAAACAGTGATCGAAAGTTCCAGCTGGTTTGTAGTGGGGAAGGAGTCCCTTTTGTAGTCGCTTATGCAAATTATGATCTCCGCTCGCTAAACTATATAGAAAAGTTTGTTGATGAAGTTGCGTTGCAACTTGTGCCTGATATCGAGGTTAACTGTGAATGTGAGATAGGTTATCATGCTCTAGCTGTGCAGGTATCGTTTTATTTTCTAATATATACATATATTGTGTGTTTTGAAATCGGTTTAGACGCATAGGCGGCAATAAAACCATATATATATTGGTTCTAAACGAGAAGATTTTTTAAAATTGGTCTAGACGTCCA
The DNA here is from genome assembly GCA_016432835.1 of Brassica nigra. NCBI lineage: Eukaryota > Viridiplantae > Streptophyta > Magnoliopsida > Brassicales > Brassicaceae > Brassica > Brassica nigra. The sequence continues at coordinate 2,627,632 of CM028247.1, read as the reverse complement.
CGGTCCACCTAAGAAAATGTTAATTTCTTGAACATTGCATTTATGATTTGAATGGTGAATTAGCATGTTGCATAGTAGACACTAGACAGTTCAATGTTTTGGGGAAGAGCCATATACTAGCTATCTTTTAGTAAATTATGTCATCATAGTTATGTTTATTTTAAAATGATATAAGACAATTCATTTCAGGTATCAGTGTGAATTAACATAATATATCGTACTTAACAAAAAAAAAACATAATATATCGTTTCTTTTCTATGTTGAAGGTGAGCAAGTTTCCTTGCGGTGGATTCACCATTGGCACGGCATTGTTACACGCGGTGCGCGACGGATTTGGTGTGGCAAGGTTCATGCATTCTCTAGCTGAGTTGGCCGGAGGAAAGAGCAAGCCATCGGCAGTGCCAGTATGGGAGAGAGAGCGGCTAGTTAGGAAAATAGACAATGAACCGGCTAGAGTTCCTGCTGGTGTCGGTGCCAGAGGGAATCTTTTGGCCACTTCACCGTATATGCAGAGTAGTGATTTGGTACGTATATAAATCTTCTTTTAATTTTTGGGGAAAGGTAAAGATCATTTAATCAAATTTAAAAAAAATGGATTGATATGTAGAATAAAATATGTTCTTGTTTTCATGGCTTGTGATTCTGAGGCTTTACTCTAATAAGAAAAAGAACATGCCTACCAAAATAAAATAAAATAAGAAAAAGAACATATATAATTGATTTTTTTCCTTTTTTTCTTACAAACATTCTAAAAATGTATATTCAAAATTACAACACATTGGTTATATTTTCTAGAATATAAATTTATGATTAGAATAAACTTTCGTAAAGTATAAATTTATGTTGGTGTGGTAAAATTTTGAGAAAACTGGTGATTTTGAGAAATTCCCTAACAAATTAATTTATTAATAAAATTAATAGTACAATATTACTTACGAGTTTATATTTTGTAATTAGAGTCTTCTATTTAATTAAAAGTGATAGATTTATGTTAAAATAATCACATTTATTAGAAAGTGTTTATTTTTTTTTTTGTAAAACTTTGATTATTTGCAACTATCCATTTGCACCAAAAATAAACATTTTGCTCTGATTCAATAGACATGGGGGTAGTATAAGAAAAGAAAATTTCATCTGTGTGCATATATATGATCCACACAGGTAACGGAGATAATAAGCATTAAAGCTGGGAATATAAAAATGCTTAAAAGATACTTTAGTCAAGGAATGCGAAATCCTAAGGAAGAGTTTCACTACTTATGAAATTCTAAGTGCTTGCATATGGAAATCAAGATCTCGAGCCCTAAACCTAGACCTTGACAAGATCACTGTCCTTTGCATAGTTGTGGGAATCCGGCATGTTCTTGATCCGCCACTACCAGAGGGCTACTACGGAAACTCAATTATAGACGTGTACATCGAGTTAACCACGAGAGAGCTCCATGAATCATCAATCTCTGACATTGCCAAACTCGTGAAGAAAGCCAAGAAAAAAGCTTATGACAAAAGCTATGTCGAGGAGGTGCTAAGAAACATGGAGAGAATGATCAAGGAGGATGTGAAATTCGACGAGGTAATCGATGGATTATTATTCATGACCGATATGAGAAACCTCGCGGTGTTCGGATCGATGGATTTTGGTTGGAAAGAGCCTGTGAATATAAGGGGTCTTATGTTTCAAGAAAGCGCCAAGAACATGGGGATGATAGTAGGACCATCCAAGCTGGATGTAATGGAAGGTGGCGTTAGAGTGGTAATGACTTTGCCGAGAGATGCAATGGTTAAGTTCAAGCAAGAACTAGATGCAATGATGCATCTTCGTCCTCGCTTTTGATCTTGACCTTGTGTACTTTCACCCTCATCACTTTTGTCAGTTTGCGTAGTCTTCGCTGTTTCAAACTATATATAAGAACTCATCTATCTGGTAATCTATTTTGACATTCGACAAACACAGAAGCAAATAAGCTATTTTAAGGTATGATTTTAAAGCTACCTTTGAACATTCGGTAAACTGCTAAGTGCTAACTTAATCACAAATTGTTTATAAAAATTAATTGTAGGCTGTAATAAAACCTAAAATCTCTATAGAAATGTTCACAGAAACGCAGTGTAGTAACTGTAGAAGGTGTCGATATTTTTTTTTTTTCCCTCGATTACTTTTATTAAAATAAAAACGGGCCGAAGCCCAAACATTACAAAGCCCGATATGCATCGGGTCTACTCAGATACCCAATTGGACCAGAGACCGCAGGCCCAACTTGAGAAACCCTAATTTTCTAAGCGAAAAGACGACGCCGCCATGCGTAAATCTGGTATAGGATTGAAAGCCACGTGTTATCATCCTCTAAACTGAGGGACACGCGTCGCGCAGGCCGTCGTCTCACTACCGCTTCTCGCAAACCACCGGAGAACAAGACTCGATTCACCGGACCTCCCCGGCGTACATGAACGCCACTAATCTTCACCGTAAACCCTTCGATCCATGGGGATCTATTAGCGAGCTTCAATCGCCGGGGCGAGAGCTCACCACCATCATTAACCGCAGCCCACAGAGCCTCGTTACGGCGGAGCTCAGAACCGACAGAGCCTCCGACGCAACTACCAAACACAAACGATCCAGCACAATCAAATAAAGACAAACTAAAATACTACCCCCTTAAAGAGAATTAGGGTTAACCAAAAGTCGACGGCGTAAGATAGAAGAACGCCTTCACACCCCGACGACTAGTCCGGAAACGGTGGATCTTTAGGAGCCTCCACCACCCGGTGTCTTTGTCGGCGACACAGAGCTGAGAGAGCCTCTACGCCCCGGGAGCTTGAACGGCGAGACCAGAGCTTTCGAAGCCTCTCTCTCCCAACGACTAGGGCCGGCGGCGGTGGATCTGTCGTAGCATCCACCTCCCGGAAAAACACTAACCCTTGCAATCTTCTTCACCGCTCCTCCGGCGACCGTGTCATCCCTCCAAAGACCAACACCTTCGAAGATGAGGATGAGGTTGATCAGAACTTTGACAAGACGGCAAGCCGAGGAGATGAAGAAGGGGACAAAACCTGAAACCTTGCATGAAGAAACGAAGGGCTCCGGCGGCGGTACGGACGCTCACGCGCCGGCCACCCGCCGGACCCTAGATCTACTTTCTCTCTCTACTTCTCTCTTTCTTTCTTTCTTTCTTTCTCTTTTTTTTCTTATTTTCTTTAGAAGGTGTCGATATATATATATTAAAATTTTAAAATTGTACGTTTTATTGTGAAAAATTCTATTTTAAACATGTGTGGACAAAAAAAAATCATATCTTCTATAAACAAATTGAAAGTAAGTAAAAGTTTGTTTATTTAATCAGGGTCTTTCTTAACATGTCTAGTGTTCTTATTACAGTTTTACATTAAATAATTGGGTTTACGTAAATGGTTGGTGTAGATAAAACACGGAAGAGAACAAGCAAATACAGTTTGTTTTGGATAAAAAGCTTTTAGAACAAAGGGAACTGCTCTTCGAGAGCGACAAACATAGCACCGTGGTAAGAAACCAGGACTGGTTTGCATCACTTCAACTCTCGTTTTATAGAAGGATGTGATTACGCGTCCAGGCATGAGAAGTGATAAATCACCGAGAACACACATGGTATGAAAAGCTACACAACAAATGTCACATTTGTAGTACCAAACTTTTTCTATACTTTCCTCGCATATATCACACCAGTGTTCTCCTTTTGTAGGATTTTTATAGCATAAAGTGAGTATATGTTCGTCATACCAATGCTTCGTCGTTCTTGGCAAAACAACACATTTGAGATCTAGCACAAATTTACAGTCGTCGCAGTTAAATATTGAACAACTCCCATTGCCGCAAGCAATGCATTCCTTTTCGTTCGCGTAATTGTAGTACAAGGTACATCCATGACTCTCATGGAAGATAGATTCAGAAAGTGCGCTACATATCACATCTATACTGAAACTTTCAGTGGTGTACCTGAAGCCACTGGAATACTTAGAACATGCCCAACAGTTAAATTGAGTCATGCCACCACTCGTTAAAGTTAATGGCTTATCATAATACATGTGTCGTCTCTTCCTAGGAAGATTAGCGCATGTTTTGTGGAGAATGAAATCGCATTGCATACAACTGTAGAATGCTTGAGAATATATTGGTAAGACACATGCTTCACAACGAATGTTTCCACCACATATGATCTTCTCTTCGTTGAGTTGTAAATAATGTTCTTCATGACTAAAATGACGTATCATGTTGCCATTTATTACCTTAAACGGTTTGATTTCTTGAGGTTCTTCTGGTATCCCCTTGAGTTCTAACTTGTCCCAGACATCATCTCGTATTGCACATTTAGAATGAGTGGCATAATTAGGACAAATCGAGCACGAATATGCCCCATAGGACCAATCAACCTTTTTGTGGCATATTCCGCATGGCCAGCTCCCAGGATTAAGATGTAGACGCCTAGAAAGACGATGCTCATGACGATTGATGTTGATGATCTCTGGCAAGTCAATACAACTTTGATGGATCATGAAATCACATTGTTGGCATGAATAAGGGCTTCGATCACCAGCCAACCCACAAGCGTCACAGGTAAAAGCGATGATCCTTGGAATAAGACTGATTTGATGGTCATGAGCTTTAGGAAATAGGATTGTAAGTGGTGGTGGATTCTTTGCACAAGCAGCATCCACATTGAATTTACAGATTGAACAATGGTAAAATCTCCGCCCTAATTTGTTTCCGCATATGCGACATTTCCCATCAGAGAATTGATGTTCTTCGCGTGTAAGGAACTTAAGTGGGTGTTTAGAGTGACATGGATGAATTATCTCTAGAGGAAGGTTAGAACATTCAAAGTGGAATTTCAGTTGACATTGAGAACATTTGTAGAGATATCTACTACAATATTTCTCTTCACAAAAATCACATGTGCCATGAATGTGGTTTTTCAGGTGGAAAAGAGAGTGTTCATGGGCTTTGGGATGTTCAATAAAATCTGGTGGTGGATTTTTGATACATGCCGTATCAATAACGAATTCACATAAAGGACAGTGATAAAATATATAATACAATGGTTTCCCACACAACTTACAGTAGTATTTACTCTCGGAAAAGTACTCCTCCGCGATGAAGAGGTGGAGAGGGTGTTCAGGATGAGATGGGTGGTTGATCTCTAAAGATGACTCTGCACATTCTTTATGAAAGAAGATTCTACATTCGTAGCAACGATAGCCATCTTTTGTATAGCCATCTTTTCGGTAGCAACCATCGCAACTAGGAATCCAAGGCGTAGGGTACAAAAAGTGTTTGTGAGTTGGTAGTTTTATTCTAATCATGGTGTCGAACGTTTATAATAATATTAAGCACATTGAACGATGAATTTATACCAAAGAACAAGTAAAAAGATTCTTGATCATAAGAAAATAACAAGAAAAGAATACATGCTAAACTTATGAACATGTTTTTCCTCTAGCTAATGCTAGCTATCATATGCTTTCTTGGATATGAATTAATATACATTCTTTCTTGATATTTACGCATGCATCTAGGACCACGATTTGTCACTAGATAAACTTTTAACATACAAAAATGAAGATAAATACAACAAAATAATGTCTAGTTAAAAGAGGCGCAATGAATAACTCATTCTACTCGAGTTGTATCTTTCTTCTTTTTTCTGTTCGAGGTGGAGTTAGCGAGTTGATACCATATGATCAAACTTTTTGTCATTTTAGAGAAAACTCGAAGTAAAAGGACGATTATATCATCATATATGATATCAATTATCAAGACAGGAAGGCAGGAACTCCAGTGGACCAAGAAAAGAAAAAACAATTGTCGACTATTTACGAAATGGTTACAGTGGAATACATTGTTCTACCTTTTGACATTTAACATTTTGTAAACCAACAAAAAGAAAACGGATAGTGGTGGATGATAAGTCAACGGTCAACGTGCTATTTGTAACAGACAAAAGGCACGACTCGCCCTAACCCAAGTCACCGCGTCAATATTTATACGTTGCTGCTCTAAACTCAAACTAGGGCTGGAATTATTATCCGAGATCCGGATCCGATCCGAGATCCGATCCGGATCCTCTCCGAAAATAGGATATCCGGGGGGCCCGGATCCGGATCCGGATAGTAAAATCTCGGATCCGTTGAATCCGGATCCGATCCGATATCTAAAATTTTAGGTCCGATATCCGATTCGATCCGCTTTTAATATATATAAATTTAAATTTTTATTAATAATTATAGTTGATTTATTAATATTTATACATAAAATAAGTCTTATAATATTACATTTTAATTTTAATAATATTATATACATAAATACATTTATAAATTTTGTAAAAATATTTAATTTATATAATATTTATAGATTTTTGTATTTTAAAAATATTTTTATTATTTTTAATTATTTTGACGGATCCGATCCGAATCCGGATACTCATGGATATCATGATATCTAGACGGGTATCCGAACCCGGATATCCGGAAGGCACGGATCCGATCCGGATATTAAAATCACGAATCCGACGGATCCGATCCGATCCGATACCGAATATCCGGATATCGGATCCGTCCCACCCTAACTCAAACTACGGAGGTTAGTGTTTGGGTGGGCACGGATCGAATATTACCGTATTTTTAATATTTGTGATTTGCTTCGACTTCACGGATATCTAATTTTCCGATTTGTTTTGTTTCGAAAAATACGGATATTCGATTTTACGGATATCCGAAAATTTATGGATATTTGCGAATATTTACGGATATTTACGATACCTTTTCCACTATGTTTAATACAAATAAATCTGAAAATATTATACAAATTTGTTCTTATAAAAGATAAAGTAAAATATTAATGAAACTGTTTATTTATAAATTCTTAAAAATTCGTAAAAAATTCTTATAAATTAAATATTTTAAGATGAATTGTAGTTTTTATAAAGATCTTATAATTCTTTTCTTCATATTATATTTTATAACTAATTTTATAAATAAAATTATATAAGATTATACATTAAAAACTCTATTTAATTATAGATATATAACTATTTATATAAAAATCGGAGTAGATCGGATATTAGTCTATAATTTTTTTAGTATTTGTGATTTGCTTCGTTTTTAACGGATAGTAATTTTTAATATTTGCTTTGCTTCGAAGACTTACGGATATCCGAATTTTTCGGATCGAATCGAAACAAATAACGAATCGAATCAAATTTAACAAATAAAATGTTCATCCCTAGTTAGTGCCATCTAGAAATACTCAAAATAATACCATTTCTTTAAGCTTGTCCTAATCTCTATAATATTATTTGAGAAGTCAGTTTCCTATGTGTCGCGTTCACGTTAACTCTCACGATAGTTGTTTACATTGATACCCTTAAGTAATTAAAAATATTATATTTAAATACTATTATTGAATTTTATTTAGTTTCCTTTATAAAATTTTCCAAATAATATATATAATAAAAATAAATGTTTATAAAGTTAAAAACAAATTTAAAACGAAATTATATGTATAAATAATAAGATTTCATTAAAAGGAAAGGTCACAAAATAGTAATATTCCATTTTAAAAAAAAATTGATAACAAATGTACTAATAAAATACTTTCTTTACAATTATTTTTCACATATAATCTTGATATTATAAAAGAAATAATATTTCTTATAAAAGACAATTTTAAACAGTACAACAATATATTTTCAAAGTAATAGAAATATTTTTATATATCTATCTATTGTTTTGGATGATTACATAAAATAATTAAGTAACATAAACTGATATATGTTTAGTTGACTAAAAATAGTTTATAATTAGTATTATTGAAATGTTATTTTTCTTGTATTTAGTTGATTGTAATATCTTTCATTTACAGAAAAATAATTTAATAAATATCATAAAATTATTTAGAAATTATAAAAATATTTTAATTTTGTAAATATTGATATGTCTTCATGAGCTTCCAAAAAGTATCAGTTACTTATGTATGTAACTTCCAATAGATCATCACTTTATTTTCTAATATCTTTAAAATATGACATTTAATTTGATATATATTATGAAAATACATGCATATTTAATGATAAATAAAATTAATTTGACTTGGCTTTATTATAATAAAAATAATTATACTTCCATTTGAATTTAAAAGAATAATATGTAACTCAATATACTCATCATAATATGAGTGACTCGACTAATCCAACTTAGATCTAAAATCATAGATTTAACTACAATAAGAAAATATAATTTTGTAATAATAATAATTTATTTTATAAATATAAATTATAGGAAGACTCAAAACACATTAACAGATGAAAATAAAATATTAACCAACTGTTACAATTTAGTTCTTTTGTAAAATTTATATATATGCATGAAACTTCAGAATAGTATCATTATACTAATTTACGTAATTTGGAATCAAACATTTTAGTTTATTTTTATTTCATTCTAAGTACAATATATCTTAAGTTATACATAATCTTCCTAATATATATTTACATATCTAAGAAAACAACAAACCTAAATGCAAATAAGAAAATTAATCAAAATTTTAATAGATTTAGAATAAAAAAATATTATAGTTGAATTCAGAGAAATAGATGCAATCCAATATACCCAAATGATAGTTAAATCAATAGATCTAATCTAACATATATAAAACCATATATCTAATAAAATTAATATAATATTATTAATATATATTATGCATAAAATTATAAATTAATTTAAAATCAAAATTAAATAGCAATAAATTATTATAATATATATTTACTTTATAAATATTAATTTATATCCAGCATAAAGACGGAAAGTGACCTAGTAAGAGTAATAGAGTTGAACAAAATACGCATATATGATAAACGATGCCTTATTTACCTAAATATAAATAAATAATCATATTGTGGGTATATCGCAGCTCAGGAGAGCAGAGCACGTGTTGGTCCATGAATCCATCTTTCTCGCGAGCTGCCCTACCAACGTCATCGCGTTATATCTTAAATTTACCAGTTTGCCACTTCGAAGAAACTTCATGTCCTTTTTTAGATCGTGTTCTTTCCTAAAGCAGTCTAATTCAAATATTTTTATAGAACGAAATATTATGAATATCCCCAAAAGTTGTCAAATGCATAGAAGAGTACAAGATTGCACCAACCATGGTTCCTTGCCGCGTAAATCTTTGAGTAGTGCAGAATAAAGCTTAATGCTTTGAAATCGAATTAAAATCCTTCAACTCGGACATTACTTTCAATTGGGGCAGAGGTTTTAATCAGACACAAGGACGAAATATTCAACCAGTATATTTATGTAATAAAAAATAGGCTACGAACTTAACATTAAAATCAACAAAAGAAACTAAACTAGAATAAAATGTTTATAAATTCCTACATAGTCAACACTCATAGGCTCATAGCTAAAATTTAGTCACACACACACACACATATATATACACCTTGTTTCTGAATGGGAAACACCATACCACACAAAATAATAATACTATTAGATGTTTGGCCCGCGGATACGGCCATAAATATTTTATAATTACTGATTAATACATTCATTACTAAATAAAAATATAATGTGAATTCTTATTTTTGTGTGCATCTAAAATTTTTTCTTTCTTATAGTTTTTTCTAAATTTCTTTGTATAGTACAATATATTTAGAAATTATCTTTTTTAGTTTAAAATATGCTATATTTTCAATTATATAAAATTAGAATTCTACTTGGTGAATATTTATTATGTATTTTCTGTTTTTTAATTTTTTTTAACTTTTTATTAAAAAAAATTCAGATAACAACACAATATATGTAAAATTATCTTTTATTTTAAAATATATTTTTAGATTTTGGATAATTTTCATTTTGTGGCTAACTTATATATTTTATTTATTAAGGGTACAAACAATATTAACCACTCAAACTTTTAATGTGAGAGCTCGAATGCAAAAAATCATTTCGCAAACTAAAATATATTATATTTTCAGTTATATAAAATTAAGAATTTTACTTGATGAATATTTTATTATGTTGTCTGTTTTTAATTTTAAATTTCTTATTAAAATATTTTTCGATAATAACACTATATATATAGGAATTATCTGTATATTTTAAAATATATTTTAGATTTGGATAATTCTTATCATTATTAATTTTAATCAATTAACTAATAAAAAATTAAAAATCGTTTTTATTTGTTGTTTAATGTATATATTTTATTTATTAAGGGTCTAAATGATATTAACTACCAAAAATCACTTCGAAAATAATAATATAGATAGATTCGTTAATAAATAAATATTATATTTTAATAATATAAAATTAAGAATTTTATGAGATGAATATTTAATTACATTATTTGTTTTTAATTTTTATCTTTTATAAAAGATTTTTTCAGATAACAACACCATATATATAGGAATTTTTTATATTTTAAAATATATTTTAGATTTTGGATAATTATTATCTTTATTAATTTTAATCAATTAACTAATAAAAAATTAAAATTCATTTTTATTTTGGGTTAGTATATGTATTTTATTTATTAAGGGTAAAAATAATATTAACCATTGTAATTGATAACGTGAAAGTTTAATTTCCAAAAATAATAATAGTTTAGATAGATTACTTAAAAATAATAATACCATTCAAAAATATTGCTATACTATTGTTGTGCACTACTATATGCATATATAATCTTAATAACGCTTTATCATAGCATGCTTTTCTTTTTTTTTTTTTTTTACAAAAAATAACATGCTTTTCTTTTTGTCATTTTATGATATTAATCAAACCAGTTTTACGCGGTGCAATCTCTCAATCAAACAAGATTTAATCTAAAATAAAACATTACAAAACACTAATAAAATAATAAGAGAAAGAAAGTCGAGTCACCGTCAAACCAATCTCTCCCTCACCGCGTTCACACCTTCACGCGCTTCCTTTCGTCTCCGTATCTTCTTCTCTTCTCGCAGCCAAAGAAACCATTTTTTTATAAATGTCTGAAACCATCGAAACCCGAAATCATTGTCTGAATTCAAACACTTGGAAGCTTTTAAAGTTCGGTTTCACATCTAAACAAAGTCAAACACTTTTCAAACTAAAAACTAAAGTCAAACTCTGGAGAATAAACTATTTCCCTCTCTTTAATGGAAGTCTCTGCTTTCCCATTCCCATACCTACAAGACGACGAGTGTTCCCATCTCCTTAGTCTATTTCAAGACATGGACTCTGCTCCTTCTGGTTTCGAATTCGAAGGTTTTGGTAATGACAACACTAAGAAACGCTCAAGAAAGGAAGAAGAAGTTGTGAATGGTAGTAATAAGGCTGCAACTGGAGACATACTCGCGACTCTTCTAGAAGCTAATCACAGGGAGAGAGTAAGGACAATGGATGGTTATTACTACAACCAGTTGCAACAACAACCCGATGTTGCTCCTCCTAAGCGACAACGCAAGTCTGCCGGCGAGGAAACAGCCGCTGCTCCGGATATCGCTAGCGTTTCCGGGTCTGGTAGGAGGCTGTGGGTGAAGGAACGGACGACGGACTGGTGGGACAGAGTGAGCCGGCCGGATTTCCCGGAGGAGGAGTTCCGGCGAGAGTTTCGGATGAGCAGACCGACGTTCGATCTGATATGCGAGGAGCTGGACGCGACGGTGACGAAGAAAAACACGATGCTCCGCGACGCGATCCCGGCTCCCAAACGCGTCGCCGTCTGCGTCTGGCGTTTGGCCACGGGAGCTCCGCTTCGCCACGTGTCCGAGCGTTTCGGGCTGGGGATCTCCACGTGTCACAAGCTCGTGATCGAGGTCTGCCGCGCGATCTACGACGTGATGATGCCGAAGTATCTCTCCTGGCCCGCGTCGGATTCGGAGATCATCCGATCGACGAAGGAGAGATTCGAATCGGCGCACAAGATCCCAAACGTCGTCGGATCGATCTACACCACTCACGTCCCGATCATCGCTCCGAAAGTCCACGTGGCGGCGTATTTCAACAAGAGGCACACGGAGAGGAGCCAGAAGACGTCGTACTCGATCACGGTCCAGGGGGTGGTCGACGCCGAGGGGATCTTCACCGACGTCTGCATCGGGAACCCGGGATCGCTCGCCGACGATCGGATCCTCGACAAATCGTCGCTCTCGCAGCAGCGGGCGGCGCGTGGGATGCTACGCGACGGGTGGATCGTCGGGAACGGTGGGTTCCCTTTGTCGGACTGGCTTTTGGTGCCGTACGCGAGGCGGAATCTGACGTGGACGCAGCACGGGTTCAACGAGAGCGTGGGAGGGATCCAGAAGGTGGCGACGGAGGCGTTCGGGAGGTTGAAAGGACGGTGGGCTTGTCTGCAGAAGAGGACGGAGGTTAAGCTGCAGGATCTTCCGTACGTGCTCGGTGCTTGTTGCGTGTTGCATAATGTTTGTGAGATGAGGAAGGAGGAGATGGCGGAGGAGCTGAAGTTCGAGGTGTTCGATGATGTGACGGTGCCGGAGAATAATATACGATCTGTGGCTGCGTCGAACAAGAGGGATCAGATCTCTCACAATCTCTTGCATCGTGGCCTCGCCGGGACAAGGACTCTGTAACTAACTACAAGTGGACTCTCTGTTTTGTCTTGAAACTTTTTTTTCCGAAATTCTTTTTCCAGATTAGGAATAATACTTAGAAAGAGATTGGATACAAAAAGCATAGTTGATTTGAGTGTAGTCATTGGCTAGATTTGTTTTTACTATTATATTTAGCAATGTCTTTAGTTCTGTATTTGTTCTCTATACAAATTGAATTCGAAACCTTCAAAAGCATGTTTTTTTCTTTTTTGGTTTCTCATTCATGGTGGAAAGTTCGGTTAGAATGTTAATTTGGAGTTACTATATGTTTAACTTGCTAGATAAGCATGTTCCTTAATCATTCTTTAGGTAACTAACACAGCTGTTACTTGCATTTATCTTGTTTCACATGGCATATGCGTTCTACATTTTATATTTGATGCTGGCAGTAAGTAAATTATATTTGTGAAAGAGCATTAAACACTACCACCTCAACATAAAAAATTCATTTACAAACTCATACACTTCTTTCAAAAATACATCTTTAGTTGTTTAAGAATATTATTCTAGTAAATTCTTCTATATGTATATACAGAAGTTATATGTTGAACAGACTTTTAAATTTATTGATTTTTTTTCCTTTAAAAATGTTACTATCTAAGGCAATGATTATGAGTCAATATGGTTTTCTTTTGGTCGAAATTATTAGTCAATCAATATGGAATAGTCATATGACTCAGCAATACTTAATCTTAAAGATCCTAATTATGGGTCTTAATTACGTAATTGATTTTTTACAAATCTGAATGCAATTAAGGTGACATCAAAGGATGAAAATGTTATCGATTTAAGATCTTAAGACTTGAATAAAATGTGGATAACTACCAGAAACATAGTGTTATCCAATTGCTCCGACTATATTATAAACAGTTAAAATCGTCATTCGTCAAAAGCGTCACAGCTTGTTCCTAAGAAAAGCCATTTTAGCTACTTTTAAGCCGGCTTGAGTCCTTCATATTACCAGATTACCCCTACTGTTACCATAGGGGACCGACCATCCTCCAAGCTTATCCAGAGGGTAATATCGTAATTTCGTAATAACCAATCTCCCCCGATCAAAAAAACAGCAAACCAACGAAGGCGCGGTTCGTCTCTCGATCCCGTCCTCTCATGGCTGCTGCTGCTGCTGCAGGGACGTCGTTCGATTTCGATTTCGATTTCAATTCCGAGCTCTTCACGTACTCATTTGATCGATTCAATCTCTTCATAGGTCCCTGATTTTGGAGGGAGAGTTTTTCTGTAATCGCGGGAAATCTGTATTTTTGGATTCGAAGGTAACGAGGTTTTGTTCTCTCATCTTCTATCTCTGAAGTTTGATCCGGCTTCTGTGATTCCGTTTCTGTGAAGTTCTATGCTTATTGATGATGATTGACATCGTCTCATGAAGTTCATGTGATGTTTGATTCAGGGTTTGTTTGTTGTGATTTATTTTTCTTTGATTATTTAAAGCTATGAATTTTGGTTATTTCTACTTTTTTGTGGCAATGAAGTTTTTTTTAAGGAGGATGATTTAGTTGAAATCATATGTTTGAAGTTTGAGGCATTTTAGTCGGCAATGCAGATAAGCTGTGGTTTTGATTCCGCTTTGTCACTTTTCAGGTGCACCTTCTAAATAATTAAACAGCTGAGAATTTAGCATATATGTGCTGCAACTCCTCAAGCTTATCACGTGCCACTGCGTGTACAGTGTTTCTAAATAAAACAGTGGACTCGCGTAAGCTAAGGGAATGTCATCAGCAGCACCTGGGAAGTTTGAGTATTCTTCTGGTGGCGGGCCAGACAGGACTTTATACAGGTCCAACTTAGCTGCTGCAGCAGCACAGATGGAAAGATCTAGTAGCTTTCGCGAGACGTCTGAACATCCTGTCTCGTCTTCTCACCCTAACACGTTGAGGAGCACTTCACCGTTGGCACAGACAGATGTAACGAGTTTCTTTCAGTGTCTGCGTTTTGATCCTAGGGTGGTTGCCGCGGATCACAAGTCTATTCGTCACGGTGACTTTAAGCGTCATGTGAATATTGCTCTTGGGATTCGAGGAGATGAATCTCCAAACGCAACGCTGAAAGGGAAGTTGATTCCATCTCCTGTGCCAGAAGAGATCAAAAGACTAAAGGCTGGTCTACGCGAAAACAATGTGAAGGCCAGGTAGTCGATTGACTCTATTCACATAAAATCAAAGAAATTTGAAATTTTGTTATCAAACTTTCGGAATTCTTGTTTACCTTATTGGATCTCTGCTGTTGCAGGGAACGTGTCAAAATTTTCAACGAAGCGTCCTCTGTATTTAACAAGTTTTTTCCTACTGTACCTACAAAGAAAAGGTCTCGACCAGAAGGGTTTTCCAGTGACCGCTCTGGTGATCGCTTGGCTTTAGGGCCTGGTTTAGGTAAAATGGGAATTCAAGGTCAGACTCTGCCTGACTATTTGGAGTCTGACCAGCAAAGGGTGGACGAACGACCTAAAAGTGGTGCACTCAATAAGCGGACCCGTACTTCCATGGTAATTCCTGATTTTTTGTTTATGCTTTGGTGTATGATCCTTGTGGAGCATATATTGGCTCACCAAATATATTGGCTCTTATGTCTATTGAAAAGACCTTTTGTGTCATGATGTGGTCGTCATAGTAGAATATAGAAATCGAACTGTTAAAATAGAGTTAAGCTAGAATTGTTAGTAGCAAATAATTATATAGAAACTTCATCGTGTAAGGTGGTAATTGTGCTTCCAGTATTCCTGTTAGAGTTTCTCAATTGTTTTTTCTTTTTTCTTCAATGCTTATTGTGTTCTGACCTTATTAAGTATGTTGTATTTAATTTTGGATTCTAAATAAGAAAAGCACCTGGCAGTTATTTTTTAATTCATAATACTTTAACTAATTGGTAAGTGCAAATTCAAAATATTTTAAATTTGCTATTATGTGATTCAGATGGATGTTCGAAGTAATGCTATTGTTCGAGCTGGTGTAGATAAAGACACAATGAGGCTGGCAAATCATAATGCAGTTCAGGGTGAAGATCGATCTTCAATTGGCATTGATGGTTGGGAAAAGTCGAAAATGAAGAAAAAACGATCTGGCATAAAAACAGATGCTCCTTCTAGTTTGGCTTCAAATAAAGCTGTTGATGGTTACCGGGACCTAAAGCAGGGCATACCAAAGTCGGCTGGTGATTTCAGGTTGAGATTGAATGGTGACTCGAACATGTTAAGGTATGGCTTACTGTATTAGATCATAACATTTTGGTTCAATCTTATTTTGATTTTTTCCCAAATTTCTTTTTTACACTTCTTTTGTTTTGTTAAGAATTCTTTGAATGACACAAGTAGAAAAGAAACAAAGTTAAGATGAGAACAACAGTGCCTTTATAAACCTATGCAATGACTTTGATTCGACGATTGCTTTGATTCATTTGATTATGGAATTTAGGTTAATGGCTGAAATAATGCTGAATATCTTTTGTTTTGCGCTTGTCTGATTGAGCACAATCTCTTCTTTCACCCATCATACATTTTCTCTGCCGTCTGTCAATGATGGTTATTGCGACTCTCTTTTAATGGTCATTCAATTGGTTGATGTTTCTGTGTGACTTACTTGTGTAGGCCTGGAGCAGTAAACGGGGCTGTTCCATATGTAAGATCTGATAGCCTCTCTCGGCAGACAGGCTTGGCAGGGTGTTCCTTGCCCTCCAGGGATTCAGATCACAATTCGTTGTACAATGAGAAGAGAGAACGAGCTATTGCTTCAGATAAGGAAAGGGTGAATCTCAGGGCTATCAGCAAGTATGTGTTAACAAACTTACAATCTAACTACACCTGCCAATATTTAGATAGATCACATTCGTCAATTTTTCTTGCCTGTATTATTTCTGATGTCTTTTTTCTTGTTACTCTCTGCTGGGTTCTTCTCAGGTCAAATATTCACGATGAATCCAATTCTTCAAGCCCAAAAATAAATGTTACAGTTCGTGGTCCGAGATCAGGATCAGGACTTCCGCCGAAACTTTCTCCGGTTGTCCATAACACTCCTTCTCCAAGTGATTGGGATATTTCTGGTTGTACAAACAAACCTCCATTGTTGTCTGGGGTTCCTAATCGCAAGCGTATGACATCAAATCGGTCTTCATCACCACCTGTCACTCAATGGGCCAGTCAAAGACCACAAAAGATATCCCGTGTTGCAAGGAGAACGAACTTGGTCCCAATTGTTTCAAGCAATGACGACGTTCCTTCATCAGATAACATGTCAGATGTTGGTTGTAGTGATACAAGTTTTGGATTTCATAGACGCTCGCCAGCAGCTTCTCCTGGAATGAAATTAAAATGCGAGAATAGCTTGTCTACGACAGCTTTATCAGGAAGTGAAGAATTTAGTCCCCCTGAGATCAAATCTAAAGACAAGGGAAAGCAATCTGATGAGGTTGATGGGAAAGCTACCCTGAACGTTCGTAAGCTCTCCATCACTGGTTCACAATCGAGAAAAAACAAGGAACAGCTTGGGGATGGAGTGAGGAGACAAGGAAGGACAGGCCGTGGCTTTGGTTCAACAAGGTCTGTTAACCCAATGGGAGTCATGAGACATGGAACAACAAAACAACTTCGCAGTGCAAGAAATAGTTCTGACAAGAATGAAAGGTAGAGAACTTTGTTTCAAGTACCTGTAGTTAGGTATCGTGAGGCTTATCTCCTAGTATTTTGACGCTCTCTGCAGCAGGGTAGGTCGTCCACCCACTAGGAAGCTCTCTGACCGCAAGGCTTACAAACGCCAGAGAAATACATCGGCAAACGCTACAACACTAGACTTTCTTGGTCAGTTCAGTCGATTAGATTCGTTCTTGAGCAGGATTGGTGTTTCTTCTTTCTTTTATTTATAGTTTACTTTTGTTTTCTTTGTTGGCTCAGATGATGGTCATGAAGAGCTACTAGCTGCTGTTAACTCGG
Organism: Brassica nigra; assembly: GCA_016432835.1. NCBI lineage: Eukaryota > Viridiplantae > Streptophyta > Magnoliopsida > Brassicales > Brassicaceae > Brassica > Brassica nigra. The sequence goes on along the minus strand of CM028247.1, from coordinate 2,610,072 downwards.
CTATAAACTTTGGTAAGTAATTCTTTGGTTTCTCCTTTATGTTTACCTTTTTATTTACATTTTCTTATCTAGATTTATTCGTTTGGTTCTTTGATGCAGCTCAGAATTTTCCTAGCTCTTTCTGGAAACAAATGGAGCGCTATTTTTGCTTTATATCTGATACTCATATCAATTTCTTGAAACAGCCGGTAATTCATGTGACAGATCATTTGTATATGTTTCTATGCATATACGTTGCACTTACGTGGCTAATGATAGATTGCCTATTTGGCCTTTCTAATGTTTGGTAAAGATAATTACAGCTCTAATATGCTGACTTCTCATTTTAGTTAAATGTCATAACCGTTCTCTTTTTCAGGGTGACTTCTCCTCCATGGGTACGACACCAGTTGGGACATCTTCAGACTTCGATGGTCGTGAAAAATTACCCGGGGGACTTACAACCAGCAGAGGGGATTCTAAAGCTTCGCCCCTTTATCAGAGATTGCTATCAGCTCTGATTTCAGAGGACTCAGCCAGTGTAAATGAGGAGTTACAATTTGATGGATTTGGAGCCGATGCTGGGTCCGAATTCAATGTTTTGAATCATTTGGAGTTCAATGGTTATAGAAGTGATAAACTGGAACTTGATGATCTAGAAGATGATGTGTCTGTTATCCCGCTCAAGGATGTTGATAGCTCACCCCACAATGTCGATGGAAGATTTACAGATCACTCATCCATCGACTTCTCAGCTATTCAATATGAAACTCTGGGGATGGATGAGAAGATCTATTTGGAAGCTCAATCTATTGGAATTTCCTTGGAACCCATGGTATATACTCCCCCTGGAGTTCAATTACTTCAGAAATGATGCCTGCTGATGCTATTGGATTTGGATTCATTTGCTATAGTTCCTAGCTGATTGATGTGTTGTCGCTGTGTTTTCTTGCAGCCTAATATTTCAAACGTGGAGGATGAAGGAATAGTTGACGAGATCGAAACGTTAGAGGAGGCTGTCTACGAGGTGGTATGATGATTTCTCACGTGTTTTTTTATCTTCCATTTAACAACTTATGATTACTTTTCGCTTTTGATTTACTTGTTACTACTACTGTGCTCTCAAGATAGCTAACTTTGTGATGTTGTCTTATCTTAAAACTTAAGGGTTCCAAGAAGAAAGAGATGTTGAATCGGTTACTAACGCCTGCCCTAGAAATGAAAGAACTTCAAGAAAAGTATGAATTTGTCTTCCTTCTGGATTTTCTTGCACGCTTTTAATGATTTAAAATATGATCTGACTTTTTTCTGATATTTTCTACATATACAGGGAGTTTGATCGGCTCGGTTATGAAAAACTCATCGAAATGGCATATGAAAAGAGCAAGGTAGGTTATTTTTTGGCTAAATGGTTTATGACAAGTTGATGTTGTGATAATTTTATATGGATTTTGTTTTACAGGCAAGTCGGCGGCATCACTCAGCTAGTGGAAAGAGTTCGGCTAACAAGATATCAAAGCAGGCCGCATATGCTTTCGTGAAACGGACGCTTGGAAGATGTCGTCAGTTTGAAGAGACAGGCAAAAGCTGCTTTAGTGAGTCTACCTTCAAGAATATCCTCGTTGCCGGGCTGACACAAGTTGAAGATAATCTCACGGACAAGGAAGATATCTTATCAGCTTCATGTATGAATTTTTATTTTTTGCCTTATCGAACAGTGTACTATGATTTTGAAACCTGTTAATTCGAATCTCTAATCTCTTTTTTTTTTTTCCTCTGGCAGCACCCATGGGATCACAACCAAGCTCATCATTGGCATTGCGAATGAAGCAGAACAGAGAGAATTATACCAATTCTTCTGAACATGCTCTACGGGAAGGTAAAGATGAAACGATGTGGTCAAATAGAACGAAGGAAAGAGAGTTGCTACTTGATGATGTGTGTGGAACACCACTTTCAAGCAGTACAAAAGGGAAGAGAAGTGACAGGGACAGGGATGGAAAAGGACAGGTTTCTTCATCAAGAGGTGGAGGAACTAACAAGATCGGTCGGCCTGCACTGTCAAATAACGCCAAGGGTGAACGGAAATCGAAAACAAAACCTAGGCAGAAAACAACTCCTATGTTTTCTTCTCCTTCTGTCAATATCTTGGAGCAAAACAGAACATCATCGTCCAAACCAACTAATAGCAACAACAGCGAGTATAGTAACTTGGAGACACTGGACGAGACAGAGCCACTTGACCTATCTGGCCTGCAGATACCAGACGGTTTAGGTGGTCCAGATGATTTCGATGCACAAGCAGGAGATCTAAGCTCATGGTTGAACATCGATGACGATGCCTTACAAGATAATGATATAGATCTCCTTGGACTACAAATACCCATGGATGATCTTTCAGACTTAAAGATGATGGTATAAGCTCCTCCCTCCCTATCTTTATTTCTGTACAGTACCGTCTGTTATACCATTAGCAACGAAGGAAGATGAGTAAAACGATAAACGAGTTTTGATCCCAAGAAAGAATAACCACTCACCATCATCATCATCATCATCATCATCATGTTTAGGGGCTCTTTCTTTCTATTTCTTATAGGTTGATTACTAGGGGTGGTGGTGAAACTGTTTTTTGTTTATTGGTGATGGGTGGTGTATTTGGCTCCGGCGATTAAGATAGGTCGGTAGTTAAAAACGTCAGGGAAGAAAGAGTGATAGTAATGTTGTGTAGTGGTATATAGATAAGTCTCAGGTTTTCTTTTTTCGCTTTTGTAACCTCAGAATCATTATTGTTGCCTCTGTACATATATACATTTTATGTTCCTTAATAAAATTCAGCTTCTAATACATGAATAAATTAATTGTCATATATTGATTCTTTTATTTGTAGTTCTGTAGATGTACAAGGCAAGACAGGAGGAAATCTTATTAATATCGTTTTCTGCATTCTCCAAAACGCCATGGAGTTAAGAGGGATTCTATATGAACAGTAGGAGAGAATGGTTCAGACTTTTAGAACTTTTATTACAGAACTGAGAAAGAGTACACAAGCGAACGGTCTAAAAAGTTCAAAAAGAAAAGAAAAGGGTTTGCTTCTTTGACCTAAGTGTCTGACAAGATCACTATGTGTCTCTCTTGACTCTGAACCCTAATAGATTTGACAAGAATTTAAAATGTCTCCGTATAATCACTCGATATACATCTGCGTAATCTCAACTCACTATAATCGTAGTATCATTTGATAATAAATTACCATACACTAATGTGTAACAAAAAATGCAACCACCAATAGTAATTAATGTATATATAATTTAGATTTATGATTTCACTTGTATTGTATGTGAAAACAAAGGGATGAAGACCGTCGACTCTGAGAACAAAACAGCATGTTCAAAGAAAAGGAAAAAAATCATACTATCTCTAAGAGACATCAAACCGACGCAGCAACACAAACAAACCATTCATATGACTCGACAGGAAAGGTAAGCACATCAACACACTCAACGTTTCCCCACACCTCACGTCCATTGCATCTTGATTCTAAAGAAATCTTGGCATACCAAATTTTGATATTTCGTTTGATACGAGGAATGGGATACGGATCCCAAATAACCAATAGTTGGCCACCACAGCCCACCAGTCCACAGTCACTCCCAGTGTGTAAACCTCTTGTAAGATGCTCACGGAGTTTTTGCAAACCCTTGATCTTTCTCCACTCTCTACTCCCATTCTCAGAGGCAGACCACATTAAGTAACCGGAGTCAGTGTAACTGTACATTACATTCCCCATCTCACACGAAACTTGTATGGAATCTGATATGAAACTCGACTGCTCTCTTACAAGTTTCCATTCACCATTTTCCGGCTCGTAAGAGTATTCCTTCTCATCTGAGGCTACGTAAATTTTCCCTTCGAACACATTAACTATATCAAATTCTTGTAAATGATTACGTAACTCTTCATCATCAGCGCCAGGACCAGGCAAAGCTGTCCAAGACTGAGTTTCTATGTCAAATACCTCAATCCAGTTGGCATTATACTCGTCAATATCGCAACCTCCCATAACATATATTTTCTCATCAAGTAAAAATGTTTCCGCATCATCCCGTGCCACGGTCATGTTAGGGCCATCACGCCAAGTGTGACTTCGACAATCGAAGATCCGAACCGAGGAAGACGGTTCCTCGTAGGGTCCACCGAATATGTACATGTCCGAACCAACCGCTTCGATGTAATTTAGTTCGGGAAAAGAATCGGTAGAAGAGGAAGGTATAGGAACAACAGAAAATCCACTCGAGTCCCGCTTAAACCTAGTCTTCGTTCTCTGCTTGGTTTGGTTTTGATAAGGTTTTGTCCGAAGGCCAAACCATCTCGAACATGGGTTATCGGGCAACTTTAACCAGACGTAGACGCATGTTTCATCGGCTCCTATTTGAGATCGCGTCTTGTAGATCTCCATAGATGATAAGAGAGAGTGGAATCTCTTTGAGACGAGAGAGAGCGATGGGTACTTCCATCTCGAGATACGGGCAAGAATGTTCTCTATGATTTCGTCCGGTAGTGATGAAAACATGGACGGTGGCTCAGGAACCGTCTTCTTCTTTTTGGTTGGTTCAACTTCGTCGGAGATCATGATCAATATAGAGGCTGCGGAGAGGGAATATGATAAATATATATAGGGTTAATAAACACGTTTAAGTCTTTACATAAGTTAACGCACATAAAAAGACATTTTGGTATTCTTATTGGATTGATGGTGTGGGCTAATTTATTAATTACTAGTGATATTCGGCCTACCGGATTCGTATGTTGTATTCTTATTTAAATTTATAATTTATTATATAGTCTTAGTAAAGAAAATATGTTAAAAATATGTAAAATGAAAATATGTAAAAATGATATTTTCTGATCTTTTTGATAGTGGTTTGCGACCGTAGTATATTATTTTGTTTGAAGTTGTTTAGTTCAAAGTAGAATAGCATAAGTAGTTATAATAAAAATAGAATAAAAATCGATAGTCGTAAAAAAGTTATTTTAGTTAGAATCTTAAATACCCATGTCATAGACTGAGCTTTATTTCAAGAAATGTTTGAAGGTGTTAAACTTGAGAAAATTGATTAACACATGTAAAAGCACCACCTGAGAAAGGAAATTATGCATAAGAAAACTACTACTTTAAAAGTAAGCTATCATTAACTGGTAAACTGAAATAAGAAACTGATGTACCTTCCCATTAATCAACAACATATCAACCCCAATATCTCACCCATTTCTTAACATTCCAGGTTTTCCAAAATTGTTGTAGCCTAGTCTGAATATCTCTACACCGCTTTGTCTTCAACTCCGAGCAATGAAATTGGGAATTCGACAATGATTGAATTGGGAAAAGTAAAGGGATTATCGTTCGAACTCTCACACCGTCTATACATATACAATGAAACTGAGAAAGCAGGAACTAAAGAAGCATTCAATAGGAAATAGTGGGATGAGTGAGATTTCTGGATTGATTATATGAACGATTACGTCGATTGCGTTAAAGAAGGAGAATTGTAGAGGCTATATTCTCCATCGTCAACATCAAATACAAAGAAATCCTATAAACCAGTATTTTGAAACCCGACCCGGACACTGAATCGGATGATTTATCGGATCACTGGATCATTGGATCAACCGCGGACGGATCGGATTAATAAATGAATTAGTTTTATTATATAATAATATATTAGCTATGAAAACAAATATATATAAAAACTAAAGTTAAGTATTTTAAGTGTATATACAAAATATTAAGAAATAGTTTAGATTATTTAAAAATTGTAACATAAGAGTTATGACATCTAAAAAAATCAAGACATAAAATTAAACTTCCAATCCAAAATAAACCAAAATTAAAACATCATTGTAATAAATTGTCAATAACAAAAATAAACTAACACCAGATCACATCAACTAATTTTGGTTTTCTCTAAATTTTAAAACATACCAACAAAATGTTCTAAATTTGTCACTTCATCATCTTTGGGATATTCTTCAGCAAGAGCATTCTCTAATTTATTATAATCAAGCTCACAAGGTTTTTCTTCTTCAACAATCCAAAACTCTGTTTTGTAATTTACATGATCATATGATTTTATTCTTTTTATAAAAATGTAATGATTTGTTATAAACTAAGTTAAATAAAAAATTATAATAATAATTTACTCACCTTTCTTGCAAACGTAAATTGTAGTGTAGAGGAATAATAAGCCTCATCATGATTTAGTCTGTTTTACGGACGTGCGGCTCAAGCACAATCATTACTCACCTTTCTTGCAAACGTAAATTATAGTGTAGAAGAAGAGGAAGACGACAATAAGACTGAAAATTTTAAATTTTTAATTAGAAGTTTAGAATATAAAAAAATAATTTTAAAACATAACTTGAACTAAAAATAATAAAAAATAAAAATTATATATTGGTTCAACCAGTGTTGCAACATGTATCAGGTTTTAGTGATTTTTTTGTGTGTTTTATGGATTTTTCACAAAATCCAAATCCGATTTATATTGGGTCACCGGATTTGTCGGTTTAACTATGGGTCTGGATCAGATTCAAAATACTCTTATAAACGTTTGGACCTGTATGAAGGAATGTTTAAAACCCCCAATTTATTTCACAATTAATACCAAAATTCATTAAATTTAAATTGAAAAATATTTTAATTATTAAAAGAAAATGCCACATGGCATTTTTTCCCCTAAGGAGATAAAAAAAGCCTACTTTATTAGTATAGATTTATACATTTTTTAAAAAACATTTTTATTTGGAAACCAAGATTCGTCACTAATATATCGATAATTATTTTTAATTATTTAAAAGGTAACTTATAAAATCTCAATAGATATATATATAATACAACCAATATATATAAATATCATTGAGATTTTAGAATTTCCTACTTAAGAGAATCTAGGTTATTCTTCTATGCTCATGCAAATATATAAATATATATATATATATATATATAATAACTGATTTTTTACATTCAATTTTAATTTTTATAACTTATATGTATAATTTATATAAATAATATCATATTTTTGAATTAGAAATGTGATTTTGTATATGTAATATCTAATATTTTGATAATTTTTTATTCTATATTTAGGTTGGTCGTTTTCCTTAAATATATAAATATATTTAGTAAAATTTTATATAACATAATATTTTTTGGAGAATCACATAGACAAAATAAACTAAAGTGTGGATTGATTAAAAATTATTAGGAGTATAAAGATAATATTTTGAATCTCATGAATATATATTTTATAAAATGAATAAATCGTTAGAATTAGATAATATTTTATTATTATTTTAATATGTTTTGAGGTATCCATAATTTATATGTATAAAATTAATAAAATATTACTATTAAATAATAGGTATTTATTTTATTATTTTTCTTAATATCAAGATTATTTTTGTTAACTTTTCTTTTATGAAATCATATTATATATAAATATTATTAAAATTTTCTTTTTATTTTTTAAAAATTGTAAACTTTTCCTTTTTATTATATAACCTATGGAAAAATATAAATAAGGAAATTAACGTGAACTTGACAAGTGTAAACTGACTTATTATTTTAGAGATGACTTGTATGCAAGGTAAGACAGGAAAAAAAAATCCTATTACTATCATTTTCTGCATTCTCCAGTAAGGATTCAATGTAAATAGTGGAGAGAAAAGGGTTCAACTTTGCGTTGGTTCTTTTATTACAGAACTGAGAAGCACTGTAAGAGTACACAAGCAAACGGTGTTCAGAAAGAAAAGAAAACGGTCTCTGTCTCTTCTTATGACCTTTAAGTGTCTGACTTCCTAAGTAACTTTTGAGAACATCCATGACAGCTCCAAAATCTGCTATCACTTCAACAGGACGAATCGAGAATCTGCAAGCCATGTAACTATGTAAGGTATAGCATTCGAGTGATAATCAATCTTCGAGTGAGTAAACTTCAACCCATGAGCAGTCCTCACAACCATGGTTCGGTCCGTCCAATCACTCCTCCTTGATTCCTCAGCTTAAACAGAGCGGTCACACATGTATGTGGAAAACAGATAAACATCCCAGTAGAATCCGCTTAGGCCATCACATCCATCAGCTCCTCCTCCGTAGCACCTTCCATATACAGTCCCATCACACTTCTTAAGCGCATACACTTTCGTTATCTTTTTGAAACAATTTTCTTTTTTCTAAAATGTGATCTTATCGGAATGGAAGGAGTATTAAAGAAAAAAAAAACTGGCTTCTCGCAAGATCACTATATGACTTCAAAGTTCCTGTGTCTCTCTTGATTCTGAACCTAATAGATTTGACATGACGTAACAAATGTATAATCACTCGAAATACATGTTCAGTTTTTTACAATATTTTTATACTCTTAAATCTTAACAAAGTCACGTATACCTGCGTAATCAATTCACTATAATGGTAGTTTCATCTAAAAAATAAATTACTGTGTAAACAAAAAAGCAAACAAAACTACAAATAATAATTAATGCATATAGAGTTTAGCTTATTATTCACTTGTAAGTGCAAACAAAAGGATGAAGACAGTCTCAGAGAACAAAACAGCTGTTCAAAGCAAAAGAAAAAAAAAACTCATACTAACCGACGCAGCAACACAGCCAAACCATTCATATGATTCGACAGGAAAGGTAAGCACATCAACACACTCAACGTTTCCCCACATCTCACGTCCATTGCGTCTTGATTCTAAAGAAATCTTGGCATACCAAATTGAGTTGCTTCGTTTGATCCTAGAACTGCTAACACTGGGATACGGATCCCACATAACTAAAAGTTGACCACCACAGCCCACCAGTCCAAAGTTACTCCCAGTTTCTAAACCTCTTGTAGGATGCTTACTGAGTTTCTCCAAACCCTTGATCTCCCTCCACTCTATACCCTCATTCCCAAAGCCAGACCACATTAAGTGCCCCAAGTAAGTGCAACCGTATATTACATTCCCCATGTTATCCCAAACATGTACGGGATCGGATACGGAACTTGAAATTTCTCTTACAAGTTTCCATGTACCATATTTTGGCTCATAAGAGTATTCCTTCTCATCTGAGGCTACGTAAATTTTCCCTTCGAACACGTTAATTATATAAGGGTCACTATTTTCGTGTAAATGATTACGTAACTTGTCATCATCACTGCCAGGACCAGGCAAGGCTGTCCAGGACTGAGTTTTTAGGTCAAATACTTCAATCCAGTTGGCATTGTACTCGTCAATATCGCAACCACCCATCACATATATTTTCTCATCGAGTAAAACTGTATGCGCATTCTCTCTAGCCACGGTCATGTTAGGGCCATCACGCCAAGTGTGACTTCGACAATCAAAGATCCGAACAGAGGAAGACGGTTCCTTGTAGGGTCCACCTATTATGTAGATGTGTGAACCAACCGGTTCGATGTAACTTTGTTCGAGATAAGAATCGCTAGAAGAGGAAGGTATAGGAACAACCGAAAATCCACTCTAGTCCCGCTTAAACCTAATCTCCCCTCTCCGTTTGGCTGCGGTTTTGATTATTAGGTTTCGTCCGAAGGCCAAACCATCTCGCACATGGGTCACCGGGCAACGTTAACCAGACATAGATGCATGTTTCATCGGCTCCTATTTGAGATCGCGTCTTGTAGATCTCCATAGATGATAAGAGAGAGTGGAATCTCTTTGAGACGAGAGAGAGCGATGGGTACTTCCATCTCGAGACACGGGCAAGAATGTTCTCTATGATTTCGTCTGGTAGCGATGGAAACGACGAAAGTGACTCATGAGTCTTCTTCTTCTTTTTGGTTGGTTCAACTTCTTCCGAAGTCATGATGATCGGCGGGCCAAAGCTGCAGTTGAGTCTGTGGAGAGAAATATGACAAATATATTGTTAAGTAAACACGTTTCGGTAACGCATAAATACCTAACAGATTAATTATTTATACATTTAAAATTTTATTGGAAAATGAAGATTTATCAAAAAATATATCAATAATTATTTTTAATAATTTAAAACAACTTATAAAATCTCAGTGCGTACAATACAAATATAACAAAACCTATACAGATTCTAGATTTGGTTTTGAATGTGTATACAGTTCACCAAGAAAATAATATACTAAGGAACTTATATAAAAATGCGTATAGATGAGCAAATTTGATACCTAAAACAAAAGTTACAAATTTGAGCAAATTTTACGGTTTTGGCGGGAAAATATTTTTTACGGTTTTGACAAAAAACATGTTTATATGATTATGGCGAGAAAATCTGATTTTGCAAATTTGGCGGAAAAAATGATTTTGTAAATTTGGCCGAAAACGTGATTTTACGATTTTGACAGAAAAACATGTTTCTACGGTTTTGTCCAGAAAATATGATTTTCTGGTTTTGACGGAAAAACATAATTTACAGTTTGACGGATTTTGTTTTTTCTTCGTTTTTGGAGAAATTTTAATAATACTACAAGTTTGATACTATTTTTCAAATTTACTATTTAGTAAATACTCTAAATTTGTGATAAAATAACATTAAACTAATTTTTTAAAATTTATAGAACATTTATAAACTAAACCCCAACCTCAATCCCTTAATGCTAAATCCTAATCAATAAAACCCAAACACAAATATTAATATATTTGTTGATTAGCAATATTTTTGAAAAGTGATACTTAACCTTCTGTATGTTTAACAATTTCTCCTTTTTTTGACGTTCGGTGTTCAGAAAAAAAAAAGGATCTCGTTCCTTTTTATTTTAGAAAAACGGTCAATTAATGGCATGTATATATTTCTATCAAATATCCATCTCTTTTATTTTCCATATTTGTCACGTTTATTTTATTCTTGTATAAAGTATACAGAGAGTAACACATATTACAAAGCGGATAGGTCCATTTGACCAACAAGAAAACAAAAACAAAAAGTTGGAAGATATGATATCAGCCACATTTATGAAAACATCACCGATCATTTTGTTTCATTTGCACGTTTAATAGCTACATCTAATTTTGCACTTGAAGTCAACATGTGAAAACTCATATAACATGGATCGAACTGAAAAAGTTTTTAGAAACAGAGATTCATATGGACCGGGTATACATGGATGTTATGTATCTGACTAATTTGTCATAGACGCGTTATTATTTAACAAGTGGAAGGAGGAAACAAGAAGTGATATACATACATCAAACATGGACTCACTTAGACTCTCCTCTAGAAGTACACTAGAGAGCAAAACAAGTCAAAGCCCATTTGCTTAAAAACATCTCTATACATTGAGTGTGAGGACTGAGAAGAGATAGACTAAACTGGGGGTATGTTAGAGAAGGAGAAACCTTGGTATCCTTTGTAAGCATAATACGCGATCCGTGTGTAGTAGAACCCTGGGATGAACAGAAGACACCCGAGGACGATGAAGAAAACCCCTGCTTTTCACCAATATCAAAAATAAGAGAATCAATATTCGTTTACCTGATGAGCCAAATCACAATATGTGGAACTAGGAATGATAGGTAAGGTTTTGTAATGCAATAAACGCCAAAGAAGAAGTAGTTCTTGCAATTGAGAGAAAGAAGGTAAATCAAAGTAGTTTTGTGCATATACAATTGACCTTTGCATAGGCCACAGAATAGCAGAACTACGAATTTCCAGGTAAACCTCATCATAAGCACTTCAATTTGGAAGATCATTGTCAGGAAGGAAAGTTTCTCCCTTTCATCATGCAAATGATGGAAGCTTTAGAATGAAATCATATACAAGTTTTTTTTCTGAAACAATGCATATTCTCAGATCGAAATAAAATTGCATGCCTATGAAAACCTCCAGGAGCTAACAAGGAGCACTTTGCAATCTATCTATTATCTTCATCACCTCGATTCTTCTGATAATAGATTTCTCAAATCCAAATATTTGCTAAAACAACCTTTTAGCTGATGAGAGAGCCTATATACATAATCAGAGGAACAAAAGCCTCTGTATCCATCCAAATCCACTCTAGATCTCAAGATAGAGAGGGAGAGAGAGCACAATGCTAAAACTAAAAACAAATCACACACACACACCACACCTTAGCTAAGTAACCAAAGAGCACTTACGATCTATCTTATCATCTTCATCACCTAGATTCCTCCAATCCAAATACTTCCTATACCAATCTTAGCTGAAAAAATCGATTATATCTTTCTAACACTCCCAAACTAGGATTCTGCTAAGAACTAATGAACCTAAGAGCAGAAGGTAACGAAAATCGCTACCGTGGCCTCGATCGCCGCCGACTCGATTGTACGCCATGAAGAATCCGGAGACGATTCCTAAGGCTCCGAACACGAGGAGAGCCACCGCGAGTGCGATCTCCTTAACCGGAGGTCGGTTATTGACGGTGTATGAGGTCTCGATCATCATGTCTTCGTCTGATATCGAGAACGCATGGTCCACGTACGCCATTTTGTCCACAGCTCCGTGGATCGAATCGGAAGTTTAAGAGTCTCTTCTGTTGTGACGGAGACGGATCGTAGTTTGGTGCAATTTCATTTCTCTCGAAACTCGTGCCGGATCCGTTATCGAAATGCAGACTACGCGTCGTTTTAATATTAACTCACACGGCAGAACGTTCGCTCTTATTTTCGCGAAACCTGATTACGGATAACATTATCTTAGTATCCAAACAGAGCAGACACTTAGCTCTTCTTCTTCTTCTTCTTCACGAGATAGCTTTTAGAGTAGAGTCCACATCCACCGGATCCGCCATGTCAGAAACCTCCGTCGACTCCTCAATCGATCCTCTCTTCCACCTCCTCCGCACCGTCCCTTTCTCCTTCCTCCGACCACCTCGTCTCCGCCTCAAGCTCCCAACCTTCACGCTCCCATCTCCGATGACCGTCTTCGCCCTGATCCTCCTCACCTACTTCCTCGTCATCTCCGGATTCATCTACGACGTGATCGTCGAGCCTCCGGGCATCGGATCTACTCAGGACCCAGTCACGGGAGCGATCCGGCCCGTCGTGTTCATGTCGGGTCGGGTCAACGGGCAGTACATAATCGAAGGTCTCTCGTCGGGGTTCATGTTCGTGATGGGTGGGATCGGGATCATAATGCTGGATCTGGCGCTTGATAAGAATCGAGCTAAGAGTGTGAAGGCGTCGTATGCCACGGCGGGAGTCTCGTCGATTGTGATTGGTTATGTGATGAGTATGCTGTTTATCATGATTAAGGTCCCTGGTTATCTTCATTAGATCGCTCTCTGTAGTTTAAAGATGGATACTTTTGGGAAAAAAGATGTGAACTTTATGTGTGTTTCTAAGGTTATGTGAACAGAGTCTACTTGGTTCTAAGTTTCTTTGTTTTGTAATGGGAGTTTTAGCTTTTAATAGTAGCATTTCGGCAATGATGTTCATCTGCGTTTTGATTTATCAATCTCAGAGTTTGAACTTGTGTTGGTAGCAAATAAAGTGGAGATATTTTGAATGTTGGGTTTGGTGCATAGCTTCAGTTTTCTTGAACTCTGTTTCTTGTGTCACTTCTCATTTGCTACGGTTCAACACTTCAGAAGCCTGATTCTTTGAGTGGATTGTTATATATTATGTGAATGCTCAGTTCTTTTGGTCGCCTTACAGATCCTTTTATGATCGATCGTTGGAAAAAGATGTGTGTTTTTAAGCTTGTGTGTGGTCACTGGAACCAGATGCTACTAGGTTCTGAGTTTTTTTGTTTGGTAATGGGAATTTCAGCTTTGAATGTTAGCTTCTCGACTATGATGTTTAGACATCTGCGTCTGCGTTTGAGATATCAATCTCATCGTTTAAACATCAACACAAAAAAAAAAAAGAAGAGATTTTGAAGTTGGGTTTGTTATATAGGTGCATAGCTTCAGGTTTTGAGTAAGCATTCTCGAGCCCTGCGAAGTTGCAGCTTGTTTGAACTCTATTTCATGTGTCAAATCTCATTTGCTTTCAGATTCATGATTTTGTGAATCAATTGTAATATGTTATTGTGATTGCTCAGTTTTGTTGTTAGCCTTACAGATCATTTCATTTGGGAATGAGTCGTCCTGAAACCAAGAGTGTTTTGCTTCTCTTACAAGTCATAGATCTTGGAACTTTCACGGTTATTTCAAAGAAAGGAGTGTTATATTTGTATAGTTTGATTACATGCTTTACAATAAAAAGTTTGAAATGTTGTGAATGCCGTATATATATACATTTTAGTGATGGCTTTAAGTAAATGGTTGATAGATAGAATGAATGTTCTTTACTGCCTGCATTATTATTATCTGCTGAAATAGGTTCTTGGAGAGAAGATACGCCTAGGTGTGATACCAGGGAACCTGTTCGAAGCCAAGATATCAATGGGACGGTACTCAGGCATGATGAGCCCTTCTCTCTCTTCCCTAGTCCAAGCCCTTGATCTCCCATTGAACGTCCCATACTTGACCAGTTTACGGAATCCCCATGACTTCTTCTTTGGCGAGGTGTTCACCAGTCTACCATTCATCTTCTGGCTCAGATACTCTCTCACCGCCTGCAAGCTCTGCTCCACAACCTCTATCGGTGGTGACACGATCGGGTTTCCCTCAGCGCTCAGCTTCCTCAGCCGCCTCATGCATCCAATGGACTCAGGCAAGACTGTGATCTTGTTGTAGCTGATATCTAGCTCGAGGAGGTTCATGAGAAGACCGATGGAAGATGGGAGTGCGGTGAGGTACTGGAAGTTCTGACTGACGTTGAGGATCTCGAGGTTGATGAGGTTCTCGAGGTCCTCAGGGAGGATCATAAGGCAGTTGAGACGAGCGTCTAGGACACGGAGGGAAGTGAGGTAGGTGATGGAGGTTGGTAGGCTAATGAGCTTGTTGGAGTTGACACAGAGCTTCCTCAGGTTGGTTAGTTCTAACCCGATGGAGTCTGGTAATCTTATCAGCTCGTTGAAGTTTGCGTTTAGTTCTTCGAGTGAGCTGGAAAGATCCAAAAACAAAAGAAGACAGATATGATTAGTTTGGTTCAGAGTTGAGAGTTTGATGATGTGAATCTTTTTGAGGGGTGTACCTGCAATTTTGAATAGTTTTGGGGAGGTAAACGAGAAAGTTGCCGGAGACATTAAGGATCTTGAGCTTAGAGAGACAGCCAATGGAATTTGGAAGAGCTTTGATCTGGTTTGAGTGAATATCTAATGCTACCAAGTTTAGTAATCTAGCTGTTAGAGATTCTGGTATTTTCTGTTAATCATTCACAAACAAAAAAAAAACATTAGAAAACAATATGATTGTTAATGTGTATGTATGGACAATATTAACCTCGATATGATTGTTGGAGAGATCAAGCTTGCAAATAATTCCCAAATTGAGGGAAGGATTTGGGAGAGATTGTAATGCCATGCAACTCAAATTCACATCCTCTAGACTCTCTTCCTCATTGCTGTCAGTATTGTTTGATTGCGACTTTGGTGATGATGATGGTAGTATGGTTGATGAGAGTGGTGATTGGCTCAAGTCCATCATCATCATTGACATCATGTGATCATTTTGTCCATGGAGTTGTTGATACTGATATGCCTCTTCGCATATCATCGTTAAATAGATGTGTAATGTATATAATGACTTTGTATGATAGTTTGCGCTAGAGGCAGAAGATGACAATGGTGATTTTTATCTGGAATGAATGAGAGTGATGCTTCTGCTTTATAATGCCAACACAAGTGGTTGTATGGAGGAGAAACATTGGTGGACTTTTGAGGAAATGAATAGTTTTCGGAAGTTTAATTAATTGAGATCAATGAAATAAAAGGTGATCAAGGATGGTGATTAGCTAATGAAGGAGAGAAAGTTATGCGTTACCAAGTTTTTTTTCTCTTCACATAAAAAAATAGTCATCTCACAGCTACCTTACCTGCACTTCTACACATCATTCCATATAGGGATGGCAATCAAGGACCTGGACAGCGGGCATGGACCGCGGGCATGGACCGCGGGCATGGCCCATAAAGGCTTGCTGCAGGGTGGGATTGAGCCTCTATATGATAAGTCCGCAAAATTGCGGGCCTCGCGGGACGGGCTCAAAGCGGGACGGACCGAAAGCGGGATGGGTTAAACCGCAGGATTTTGAAGACCCGCAATTCTAAGTCTCCATTTCTGCTTTCACCTGAGAGAGAGAGAGAGAGAGAGAGAGAGAGAGAGAGAGAGAGAGAGAGTTGATGGTGGTTTGAGTCGATGATGCGGGCTCCCAAGCGCCTCGATCTGCACGGTTGAGCTTCTTCAAGCCATCATAAATGATAATAAAAATATTTGTTTTGTATAAGCTTAATGTATTGATCTTGTAAGAGTATGCTCGATCATGTGCAAGCCGAAACTCAATTCTTGTCTATGTTTGTTTGTGCATGAAGAAACAAGAAATGTAATATTCGATGTCCGTGGACTCCATATGGGCGGGCAGCTAGTTTGAGGACCGCATCCCGTGGCGGTGCGGGTTCCGGGACGGGACGGGAGAACCCAATCGCCATCCCTAATTCCATAGGTAACAAAAAAAATCATTTTAATTTAATTACCACTGTGTTTCAAAAAAGAAAAATTAATTACCACTGGTTTCGAATCAGTAAATATTTATTTCTTTTTTATAACCGGCTTTTATGTTCATTGTATGATGAGTTCGGTTACTTTAGTAACTTTTTACCATATAGTCTTATAGTAACAATAAAAGAGCAGGCGGCGATGACGACTCTGGCCACGATAACGCCACCGTATCCGGAGTTTCCCTCATCGACGCTGAAATCCACCACCACACGTTTCGAATTCGGCGTCTCAGTCTCTCAATTCGCCCGTCGGAGAAGAAGAAGATGTCTCCACCCGACTCTGTTCTGTACCCGAGATTCTTCGAGCAGAGTCTTCGCTACTAGTAAGCTGGTGGAGGAGTTCGATCCGGAGATTCCAGTGGAGAGAGCGTCGACTCCGCCGAGCTCGTGGTACACTGATCCCCAATTCCACCGTTATGAGCTCGATCGAGTCTTCTATGGAGGAGGATGGCAAGCCGTTGGTAGGTTCGGAATAAAAAAAAAATTCAAACTTCAAACTGTTTCATCGAGTGTTAAGCAGTTTTTCTAGCTAAAGGTTGTTGCTTTTGAACAGGATACTGTGATCAGATTAAGGAAAATCGCGACTTTTTCACGGGGAGGTAGTAACTTATTAACCACATATGAAAGGTTGTTACTTTGGTATTTGATATTCTTGTTGTTGATATGTGTCACTGGTGGGTGCAAGCCAGGCTTGGGGAGGTGGAGTTTGTGGTGTGCAGAGATGATGATGAGGGAAAGGTTCGTGCTTTCCACAATGTGTGCTCTCACCATGCATCTATCTTGGCTTCTGGAAGTGGGAGGAGAAAGTCTTGCTTTGTGTGCCCTTATCACGTAAGCTTCTTCAGTCACAGCAGTCTTAAAAGTTAAAAGTAGTTTCTCAATTGATTATTTATAGTTCTATTTTGTTGGCAGGGATGGACGTATACCTTGAACGGATCGCTTGTCAAGGCTACTAGAAACACTGGGATAGAGAACTTTCCTTTGAATGTATATTGATAAACTAATAATTTTTTCTAAATTCTATGTAAATATCTGATCTTAATAAAATTATAAATTAATAATTTATATATATAGTTTATATAAGTACAACAAAAATCATATTGTTTATTTTATATCAATAAAATTCATCTCTGTTTTTAACACTTTAATATATTTTGATAACATTTAGTAAAATTATATCTAAAAATATTTAAAATTATGAAACATATTTAATATACAACAAATAATATAATAAAATAATAGAAGAATCAATATCCTAAAATTTTATTAATGTATATACGGTATAACTAAAAAGAAAACAATTATAAATTAATAATTCTATATTTAAAGAAAAAAATTATAGTTCCAGCATTAATAATTTATTATTAATTTATAGAGTTTTTACTGTTTTTTTATATAGAGAGATTGATATTTTCACATTTGAATGTTTGAGGAAATAGGAAATGGGACTCAAGCCTCTAAGAGTGGCTGTATGGGGACCTTTTGTTCTCCTCAAGGTGAACCAAGACAAATCAAAGAAGGTAGAAGATGTTGAGAGTGATGGATTAGTGGCATCTGAATGGCTCGGTTCTTCTGCAGGGAGGTTGAGCGAAGGTGGCGTTGATTCCACGCTTAGTTTCATATGTAGACGTGAGTACACTATTGATTGTAACTGGAAGGTGATGATATCTTGTCCTGAGCACACATTCTCTTTTTTTTTTTAATTAATATTTAAGAACTCATAAGATTTGGTTATTCGTCTGCAACTCAGGTGTTCTGTGATAATTACTTAGATGGTGGCTATCATGTACCTTACGCACATAAAGGTTTGATGTCAGGCCTCGACCTCGAAACCTATTCTTCAACGGTATATTCGCACCAAACTCTGACTTTGATCACAGGATTCAAAGAGAATGTTAAGATGAGCTTAGTGTTTCAAGATATCAGTTATTTGAAAGGGTTAGTATCCAAGAATGTGGAGGTGGTGGGTCCAAGGCTGGTGAAGAAGAAGACGGTTTCGATAGGCTTGGTTCTCGAGCTCTATACGCCTTTGTCTACCCAAATTTCATGATAAATAGGTAACAGACGTCAAGTTTTGATTTCACATCTTCTAATGAGTTTGACTCATCTCTGGAATGGATTATGATGTTTTAAAGGTATGGACCATGGATGGACACGAATCTAGTGATACCTTTAGGAGCAAGGAAATGCAAAGTTGTCTTTGACTATTTTCTTGATCCTTCTTTAAAGGTAAAAAAACAAACCAACATATATAGCTCAGCCCTGTATATGAATCTTTATAAATTTTTGTTTTGGATTTAGGATGATGAAGCTTTCATCAAGAGAAGTCTGGAAGAGAGCGAGAGAGTTCAGGTACTAGAATAACATAATGGGGTTTTTTGGAGATTTTGA
This sequence comes from Brassica nigra, assembly GCA_016432835.1. NCBI lineage: Eukaryota > Viridiplantae > Streptophyta > Magnoliopsida > Brassicales > Brassicaceae > Brassica > Brassica nigra. Next base: position 2,591,112 of record CM028247.1, on the reverse strand, counting down.
GTTTATGGAATGTGTTAAAGTTTGGTGAAACAGATGGAAGATGTTGTGTTGTGTGAGAGTGTTCAAAGGGGTCTGGAATCTCCAGCTTATGACAAAGGAAGATATGCTCTTGTGGAGAAAGCAATGCACCATTTCCACTGTCTGCTGCATCAGAATCTCAAACTGTGAAATTCTTGTATATATATGTTTAATATGTATATATAATTAATACTGCAAATCTACACTTGTACCATATATGTTTAGGGAAAATCGCAGAAAACGGCATTCATTTACTTTTACAACCTTCAGTATTTTGAACTAGCATTTTAAACCATCAACATGACATTTGTATCACAAAAAATGCAATTTGACTTATTTGTTCACCAAGTAAAAATGTATTTGGTATTGTTCTTAATCCAGTGAAATATGCTAATCTAGCATTTTTTATATTTTTAACTCCTAAATTAGTAGAATCAAATTTAAGTTTTTAAAAAAATATTTTCTTGAAATTAGTTTAAAATTTTTAAATTTTCTAAAATTCAAAAAGTCAAAACCTTAGGAAATTTCAGTTTAAAAAAAAATCAATTTAAAAAAAACATAAAAATTAAGTGTTTGGTTCTTTAAACCATCATTGTCAACTGTAATATCTCAAGAATCGTCATCTTCATTAGTAATATTTTGGAAAAAATCACCATACAAAGTGATGCTATAATTTCTTTCTGTTTATAAATGTAATTTTCATGGTCTTTTAAAAAAAAACTGAGTTTTTAAAAAATTGAAAATTCATAAGTTTTTAATTTATTTTAGTTTAAGATTAATTAGTTTTATTTGAATTTCTAAGAAAAATACTTTTTGAATTGTTAAAATTTTTAATATTTTTTCTATTTTACTTATTTTTCTTATATTTTTATTTTAATTTATTTCTATTAAATAAAAAATAAAATATCTGCAACATCAACTTATTTTACTGACTAATGAACAATGGCAATCACATTTTTGTTTTAATGAACAAGTAAGATGAGATCCAAGTATATTGGAAGAGCTTGTTGGCATATTCTATCAGAATACCGCATGTATGCTCTGCTCTGCTCTACGGTCAAGACATGAGAGACATCTAGTTTCTTAAGTACAGTACGAAACATAGGGTAAGTATTCAACATATATATTAGACTTGAATGTACAAATAACACGTAAAAGTGATTTTTTAAATGATATTATAATATCTTTAAATCAAATAAAATATTTTGATTTTTATGAAAAAATGTATAAATTAAAATTATATAAAAATAATTTTTTTTCTTATTTAATTTTTTATTATTAATATAATAAAATTTAAAAATATTAAGCAAAAACTTAATTACCAATAGGATCAATTTAATATTTTAATTTCACTAAAGATAGCAAGCAAAGTAATAAACAATAATAAGAGTTAACTTCAACGCAAAACATAAAAAATAATTTCTTTGACAATATTATAAAGATGTATATATAATAATATCAATCAATGCAAATCTACAATTGTATCATGTATGTTTTATATGTATGTATGTGAATACTGTAGATTTCAACTCTCTTTGCACCAAGAAACTGAACTGAGGGAAAATAATGAAAGCCTCTTTCGAAAAAGAGATGGTACGTTTAGTTTCATCTTAGCTATTAACGTTCAAGGTAACATGCTAATAACAACTAAACAAAAATAGGTAATGTTTTGCATTTTGTTTGATGCATCTAACGATATACTAAAAGTCTAAAACGAAGAAGCATTTTGCGAAAGTACTTCAACAGAGAGAGAGACACATAGGGTATCGGAGTATAAAAGTATTCACAGGTTTGGATACTACTAAATACACATCTTGTATGAACTGAACTGTCTTCTCTTTTCAAACTAATCATCAACCTGAAAAATAAAATCAACAGAAAAAAAAAAAGCTTCTTTAGATGCATTTTCATGGTTTGGCTAACGACAAGGTAACTATAATTACCTGATGAATTCCTTCTCCACCGGTTTATTCTGAAGTACTGGCTAACCGGAGTTTCTGGAACCGGTATGCATTTTCCGATCACCGCCAAAGGCCAACTGGTTAAATATAAAAACGCAAAACAGAAAGTATCTGGTGAGTTTATGAACATGATTAACAACCTTAGACAAAGTTAACAAAACCAACCTGATGGAACCTATCCCAATACAGATGAGCCACATCTCCCAGTCAAGCTTAATCGTTGAGGCAAATGTTCCAAGGAACTCGACGATGACTACCTATTAACACATTTAACAAGTAATAAACGGTTTATGTATCTCAGACGTAAATTACTTTGCAGGAAAAGGAGAGAGAGGATCAGTACCTGGAGCACAATGGTGATACAGATGATGCCCACAAAGAGATGATTACGAAGAACTCCTTGGAAAATGTTGAATTCATCTGGCTTTCGTGCGTTGAACTCGTTGAAGATCTACCAGAATTAGAATTATGTTTGTTTTCTGATGTGTCCAAGCTTTTTTTTTTTTTAAATACAGAGTCAGTGTCTATCTCTTTTACCTGGCAGATGACAAAGGCATTGAAGATGACAGTATTCTTCACTCTCTCGGCGTTGGGCTTATGATCCAGATGAAGGATACTTATTCCACGGAAATTGAGGACTAACAAGACTGTCACTTGGTACATCGCCTAATCATATGCAAAAACAATTGGAGCAGCAGATAAGGGTTAGACAATGTGATCTTTAGACAAGTAAGGGAAAGAATAAGAGGATGACTTACTTGTACAAACAAGTTTCTCCACATGATATTTGTGATGAGTGGTTCTCTGAAAACAAGAGATACATATGTAAATGGGAAGAGAAAGTGAGATCACTCAAGACTTCACACATGCTTAAGCTCAAGTCGTACCTTCTGCCAACAGGATCTCGATCCATCAAGTGATCGGTTGGTGGTTCGGTGGCTAAAGCAAGAGCCCCAAGAGTATCCATTATAAGATTGACCCAGAGGAGCTACAAAGATAGGGGAGACCAGTCTTTACTAACAGTGAATACTTTCGTGCAGATGAGAATGAATAAATTTAATACATCGAACCTGTACTGCAGTTAGAGGAACATCACCCGAGGATATGGCAGCCACGACATTGATGACAAGAGCTGCGACGTTAACCGTGAGCTGGAATTGGATGAACTTTTGAATATTGGCATACACAGACCGACCCCAGCGGACAACCTAGATGAATCAAAGTGAACGTTCCAATTCAAAAATGAGTTACAAATTCCAAAAGAGTCACGCTACGCAACAGAAAAGTATGAACATGATACCAACCTTCACAACGGATTCAAAGTTGTCATCCAAGATAATGATGTCTGACTTTTCCTTTGCAACTTCAGTGCCTTGGATACCCATAGAGAGACCTATATCTGCCTGAAGTTCAGGGGACAAAAGAGAATGTTTGATCCTCAATATTAATAGTGTTCTTTAAAGGTTACACATACGAGGTTTGCGTAAATATATTGATTAAACCTCATGCAGTGCAGGAGCATCATTGGTTCCATCACCAGTCACAGCCACGACGTGTCCCTTTCTCTTCAGCGATTGCACAAGAAGAAGTTTGTCATTGGGTGATGATCTACCCATTACCTTCACGTTTAGAAACAATGTCAACAGGTACCAATAAATAATTGCCTTTGATCACAACATAAATCGTAAGGCTCTTACAGATATCTCTTCACAAATCCTATCTCTTTCTTCTTCTGAATAGGATCGGAATACTTTTCCTTCAATCAGATTAGGCTCACTAGCATCTGAGTCTGAAGCTAATATACCGCACTCCAGTGCAATGGCTTTGGCAGTTTGAATATTATCACCAGTCACCATTCGAACCTGAAGCCAACAGTAGAAATTAGAAGATTGTACACACGCCCATGAAAAAAGAGCAGTCTACAAAATAAACAAAAATATGAACAGAAACTCTCAGGGAAAGAAGCATATGGGATATCAACGGACCTTGACTCCTGCTTGTTGACATAGTAGAACTGAATTTTTGACACCTGGGCGACATGGATCCTACAATGCACAAAAACTTGCAATAAGTAATGCTTCACCAACCAACCAACATGGTCTACAGAATCACATGAGGGAGTATCACAAGAATTTTCAAGTACTGCTTACCTTGATACCAACAATAGCCAACAGTACAAGATCATCCTCAGGTAATACCCATCTAGAAAGTTGATCTTCATCTGTTGGAATCTTATCCGCTTCAAACTTTCTGAAGGCAATTGCAACACAACGGAGACTCCTTGCAGCCATATCATTGATAGCATCTTTTAACTCGGCCATCTGAAACAACAAAGACTTGATTCAGAGGGAAAAAACAAGTATTTATATCAAAACTCTCATTACCAAATTTGGGACTGATTTTGGAAACAAAGGTTTAATAGCACAAGAAAAACAAATAGAAAGTAGTTCTGACTTGGACTTGCAGTAAGCGAACGGTCTTGAATCAAGACACCAAATTTTTATGACAAATTATATCATATGATAAAGAAACTCAGTGATCAACCTTATCGCTACTCATATCTACATGATTCTCATTCTCATCCATATAGTGTGTGCAGGAACCCAAAACAATTTCAGCAGCGCCTTTCCAGTGAATATGGACACTCGAATCTGGCTGAAATTGGGTTAAGAAAAAGCTCATTAAGATGCCGATTAATAAGTAGAAAACATCCACAAACGAGAAATTTGAAAAAAAAAAACAAAGGATATTGAGAATATGGAAACACAGTACTGTTTTCACTGCTACGCCTCCACGTTTCTGCTCTGAGTTGAATGGAAAAAAATGTACAGCAGAAGACTCAGACCTAAGGGCATCGAAATTCATGCCTAACTGCAGAGCGCAAAAAAAAAAAAATCAAAGGATTAGTTCTCCACTCAGCTATGTAGACTAGAACCAGGAAAATGTAGCTGGAAAGTAAACCTTTATCGCCCAATTGAGAATTGCTCTTTCTGTTGGCGATCCAGAAACCTGAATCTCACCACTCTGTTATCAGCAAGCACATATACATTATTAAATTAAATTAACTGAGGTAGATACCAAATAGAAGATCAGTTAAGTTTCAAAGGAGTTTATCCTACTTCAGATCGGAACACACTGCCAGTTGTATTATGAGCAATTCCCTCAACAAGTATGGATGTAAAAGTAGGTGGCAATTTGGAGCTACTGTCCGGAGGATCCATCTTTTGGAACCCAGCATAACACTCAACAACAGTCATCTGAAAAAAAATATAAAATATTAGACGTTTCGCTTGTTAGGCACACAATTCAAGTGGCAGAAGCTTAGATAGGAAAGTGCGTACCAAAACTGTAACTTGAAAGGCTTTATATTGCTTATTGTTAGTGTGTTAGCAAATAAAAAAAGAAGAAGAGCACTAAGATTCACCTCATTTAAGGTCAAAGTTCCCGTCTTATCACTGCAAATTGTTGTTGCAGAGCCCATTGTCTCACAGGCGGAAAGCCTACGCACCTGAAATTGAACTTCGTATAAGTAGCCAATATCATTCCCTATATGCATTTGTATTAATTTTAGCGCAAACTAATCGAGTCCCAAAATGAAAAGATACATACCAAAGCTTTATCTGCCATCATCTTTCTCATGGAATAGGCAAGACTGCCAGTAAGAAGTAGAAAAGATCAGTCACGAAAGACAAACTCGTTCTAGTGAATTTTACAGCATAACAATCAATTTCAATTAATTTGAGTGACCATGTAATTAAGAGGCCAAAGCATATATAGAAGATAGTAGACTTACGTCAAGGTAACAGCCAAAGGAAGCCCTTCAGGCACTGCCACTACAACGATTGTAACCTATAATATTCGACATGTTGAGCTGAATAAGAAGCTGAAGATGGTATTAGACATGCTGATTTCTTCTAAGAAACACTTACTGCAACAGTGATGATTTTAACAATATCATCAAGCACGTGATCAAATTTTGTTTTTCCTCCAACAAACTGTGGGGCTCCATTTGCACCCTTCGTGTGGCCAGTAAAGTAGCTGCAGAGAACAAAGATTCGTTCCATGACCAGTGACATTTACTCCACGTGGTACTTAGATGTCAGAAAGTAAGTTTTAACGCACCGAACGACAAGGACAAATAATACAACGCCAGCAACTGTAAGCCCCACAATTCCGATAAATGTTGCAACACCATTCAAGCGTACCTGAAGGCATCAAAGTATGTATGAATATTGAGCAACAAAAACCAATAAAAAATATGAACAGATAAAAGGTTGTCACTCACCTGCAATGGTGTTTCTCCACCATTGTCTTCTGAGACGCTAGCCATTAGTAAACCCCATTCAGTGTTGACCCCTACCCCAGTAACCTGAGTTTTGAAGATAAATTTTAGACTGAAAATAAGAAGTTCAGGAAAAAAACTAGTCTTATCAGAAGTTTTGAACGCCTCCGAGTCAAGTTTTTCTCTCATAAAAAAAAACATGTTTTGCTGCAGAGAATCTCCAACCAAGTATAGATAAAAATCTCTCCAAATTTTCTTTAGAAAGACAACAGTTACTAAAGTAAAAGTTAGAGTTCGTCAAGACTTACCAACATTGTGCCATGGCCATCTGCAACTTTACAACCAGACATTAGGAATGGATTCTTAGTAGAGTTTTTGTGAACCTGCAAGAAACAGCTTGCTCAGACACATGAAATGCAAAGATGGCATCGTTGCAAAATGCAAAAGCAGAGCGTAAATCATACAATTTTGCTTTCCCCAGTCATGCTGGACTCATCAACCGCAAGAGAATGGCCAGCAACTAAGACTCCATCAGCAGGTACCTAAATTATTTGCAGATTAAAACACAGATTATATCTATACTGAAATTCGAAAAAAGAGCTACTGCATGATAAATTCGCGTAACTTGCCTGGTCACCAATATTAAGAGGTATGATATCGCCTACCACAATGTCATAAATTGAAATCTCAACTCTTCTCCCATCGCGGGTAACCTAAGCATGTCCACGATGCACTTTCAAAAATTAAACCAAAAAGAATAATTTATCCGGTAGCTGCATGATCATCCAAGCTCTCACCTCTAGACGTATATTCCTTTTCTCTTCATTTAAGTTCTGAAATTGTAGAGATTGGCGATAATCACTGGTAGCTGCCAAGGGAAAAGGTATACAAATTAGTAAAGTACATGCAGCAATCACATATAAGTGAAATCAGGTTCAGCAAAGAATATCAATACCTGTCACCACAATGACAAGAAGAACGGCAAAAGCAATGCTGACGCCATCGTACCATCCCTTTTCGATACCCTAAGAAGGCAGCAAAAGAGGTGCCGAAAGCTCAGGAAGGATTAAGAAAATTATAAAACTTTGGATAATGGAGATAAAACAACTTTCTACCCTCATAGAACAAAGGATGAGTACAAAAGCATAGGAATGGATAGTCAAAAGCTTCAGCGTATGGAAGACAGAAAAAAATTGTTTTATATTCCTGGAAAGTCTTGTTTTATAATAATTCTTCAACTATTATAAAACTATGTCACTTAGAAAAGGACCCAATGTTTCAAGGCATGTGCTGAGAAATATATAATGTACCAGTTCCTAAACTGAATACCTCGGTCTTTATTCCCAATGCCAAAGAAGCAGCTGCTGCGACAATCAGTATGATCAAAGTAAGATCTTGAGAAGCTTCCCATACAAACCGCTGTTGTACATGAGTAAAAAGAAAATAATTAAAATTAACTGGAATAGCCCCACAGATTGAAGCGGAAAAATCTCAGCCTAATGGAAGCTGCTAAAAAAGCAAATATTTAAAGTATTAATACCCAGAAACTCCTCCCTTTCTTCTGGGGGTATGTGTTTGATCCAAAAGCAGATTTCCTTTTCGATATGTCATCATCATCCCCATGTATACCTTTCTCCAAGTTTGTTTTCAACAGGCCAGATAAACCTTTGACCTGATGAAACAAAACAGAGAATAAGTCATATGGCTGGGAAATAAGCGCCGCGTAATAACTGAGCTAAAGCAAAGACACACCCCTCCAAGTTCTTGTAGAGCTCCTATATTTTGATCCCTTGATATCGATACAATTTGCTCCTGTCCAATACCAAAATCACCACCTCCAGGAGAGGGAGGTGAACTTGTAATTCCTATAAATAAATAAACATCAGCCAACTACATCAAACAAAAAGATATAAAATGGCAATCGTTTAGTCTCTATGACACTGCCAGAGAACAGATACATGCTTCACACAACAGAATAAAGGAAAGAAAATTACCATTTACGCGGCTAGCAGCTGCTTTAAAAAGGTGTGCAGCCTAAGGAAGCAAACAGCATCAATTAGAAAACCGCCTAAGAGTTTTACATACAAGTCAAAATTGACAAGCAAAAAAAGCCTATGTATATACTCTAATAGCTTGGGCATGCGCTCTCATCTTCCTCAGCATCCGTTTCTTATCTTCCTCCCTTTTCAAATCCAGAGTATAACGGAACCGACGAGACGCATTAAGCACAAGCGCCGCTTGCTACAATTTCGCAGAATGTTAAGAGGATTCAAAAACAAAAAAAAAAAAGAATCTTAAACAGATCAAACAAATGCACTTACCCTCCAACGGCGCAGACGCTCAACAGGAGCATTCTTAGTACTGGTAATGTCGAAGGGACTATCTTCTTCATACTCAGTGAAGCTGCTCGTTCCAGCCTCCACGTCCTTATTATCTTCCCCTCCTCGTGGAGAGTTACTGAACTGTCCTTGTCCACTCATCGCTACAGTCGCAGGAGAGATAACACCGATACGCTCTTCTTTAAGCTAGAGGAAACTAAAAAAAACGTAACAAACACATTCAAAATTTAGAAACAGTTCTCCGCCTTGTGAGTTAAACTCCAGTGAGATCTATAAAATCTCAATCTAGCTCAGAAAACCTCACGAAGATTCACAGATTAACAAATCTCGTTCCGAACGACACGTCACACTTACTCACCAGCAGCACCGATAACGAAACGGAGAACAATCGAAAATCACAGAAACGAAAATTTTCCCGGAAATTCGAAATTCAAATCGAGGAGGAGAATCTGATTCAGTGAGATAAGGAACAGTCCAACAAACGTGCAGGATAACATCGTGAATCGCGCCAGAGCGAATCCGAATAAACAAACAAACACACGAAAAAAGGCTAAAAGGAAAGAGAAAAACATAAAATCTCAGAGGAAAAAGTAAAATATACGTTTTCTACGCTGCTTACCTGAATTATCGGCGGCAGAAGGGAAAGTGGAGAGAGGAGTTTTCTCAGCAGCTTCCCTCTGGTTTCTTTTGATTCTCTGCTAAAATTGATTTTTTCCGTCACTTTCTCGAGAGAAACTTCCTGGAAGTAGTGTAGCATTGGACTGGTCACACTCCGGGTCCTCGTGAAACTAATTTAAAATTTTTTAAAAAACAATTAAAAGTTTTATTCCTTTATTTCCATTTATTAGGTCATTTATGGTTATGCTGCTTCCTTTCTAAACATAAAATTTTAACTAATTCAAATGTAAAGGGCAATTTCGTCCATAACTATAACTAATTAAACTAAATGTTTTTTGAAATTAAGTTACCAAAATGAGTATTATAATTATTATACAAACTAAGTGACTAAAATGAGTATTAAAATTACTATTCTCTTAAGCTTCCGAACGACGAATGGAGAAAGCAGATCAAGCGGATCGAGTAGAACAAAAGTGGATCAAACGTTCAAGTGGTGCAAGTGGTATAAGTGTGGATCCAGCGGTTCAAACATATGTTTGAATATTGATAATGGATAAAAAGTGGTCCAAAGTACTGTACAAGTTTAAATTTATAATATTATTTATTTTCATATTTAAAAGAGTTATTTTAAAAAAAAAATACTTTATAAGTAAATAAAAATTCTTTGCAGTATAATAGAAATTATTTTTAAACATATATATATTATTCTTTTGAGTTTTAAATAAAATATGTATCTAATTTTGGATAATTTAAAATAACTACATTTTGATAAAAGGTCATGTAAAATCAAATTTAAAATTATTTTTCAAAGAATTAAATTTTAATTTACTTTTCTAATTAAATTAAATATTTCCAAAATAATTATTTTGAATTAACTAAAATTATAAATAAATAAATAAAATATATTTTCATAACTAACTCAAACTATCTCCTCATTGGATTTTTTGAATATGTTATATAAACTGTTAAAGATACCAACTATATATCAACGTGTAAATTTTATATTGGTGTGAATTATTAATTTGGTATATTTAGTATTACGAAAATATTATTTACTTAATTACTTAAGTGTAAATATTAGTTTAGTTTGTTATTTTATTTGCTAATTGGATAGAAGTAATTATATCAAGATATGAATAACCTATATATAGATTATTAAATAACAACATACAATTATCTTATGTCTAAGAATTATATACAGTACAAGTGGATAGACTGAACTACTTGTAAATAAGGGTAGATGAAATTTTTCGGTATTTGTGATTTGTTTCGTATGTCACGGATATCTAATTTTGCGATTTGATTTACTTCGGAAGAATACATATATTCGGAAAAACGGATATCCGGAAAATAAATAGATATTTGCGGGTATTACGAATACTTACAGATATCTCATATGTTTTGATTAATACAGATAATCTTAAAAATTTGATACAAAATTGTTTTGTAAATATTTTTTACATGATATAAAAGATAAAAATTAAAAGAAGTAGTGAATCTACATATTTTGTAAAATGTTTAAACTTAATTAACAATTGTAATAACACAAAACTTAAGAAAAAAATTATAATTGTCATAAATTTTTCTCTTCCTTTTATGTAATACTTTTACATAAGTAATATTGTTGAATAGAATTTGTTAAATCATATGTTAGAATAATAATTATAAATTTTATACATTTAAAACTTTAAATATAATCAAGATATACATGTATTTATATATTACCGGATCGGATCAGATATCCGCTTTCCAAAATTTTAGTATTTGTGATTTACCTTGATTTTAACGGATATTGATTTTTAGTATTTGTTTTGCTTCAAAAGTTTAAGGATATCTGGAATTTTCGGATCGAATCGAAACAAATAACGAATCAAATCAAATTTAACGGATAAAATACCCAGCCCTACTTGTGGTCCTAGAATTATGAACAAACAATAATTAAAAAAAAAAAGGCAGTTTAGACACACAAGCACAACATTTTTGTTGAATGGTGAAGGAAAAAGTGGATGCTACACATATGTGTCCTCCATTAATTATCCATCTCCCACTCAAAACCTTAGAAAGTATTGCTAAGCTACCAAATCGCATTAAACACGCTGTTTCGGTATAGTTGATTATGTTTGAAAAGGCTTGTTGTATATTTGGTTTTGGTGTACTGCCTTTAACAAACAAAAGTTGGTCTACTAAATAACAACTTTGTGAATTAAAAAAAAAACATGATAATAGCATTTTGCATGCTAGACGTATTGTGTGAGTCGTTTAATATAAACTCACCGAACAAAAAATACTCCCACTTGTGGAAATATATTTTCAAAAACTAACAAAGATAGAATGTTACAGGGATGACCACAATTACACAACCAAAATAGTAGTATCTTAGTGATTAAATATTTGGAGTATGGTATAAACTTATCTGATTTTTTTTGGAAATTAAATTGCTGCTATTTGGTCAGTTTGGGTTTGAAATTCGGCTCAGCAGTTTACATGTATTCCAATAAACATATAATCTAGCTAATTTTTGTACTAGTTGGAATGCATTTTAAATTCGGAGCAGGTAAGATAATATTTAATCTACTTTATAGCATTAAATGTGTTTGTTTCGGATGCGATTGATCAACCGATAAGACATAAAAAAAAGTCAATATGCAGTTTCTTTTCCATCTTCACTGTCACTGGAGAACATTTATCTTGGCGTAATCGGTAAGGTGTGATCTACACCAAACTCGTAGTTTTTATTTATACTTAACTGACAATCTATGGATAATAGTCGATGTTAAACTAATTGTCAAGAGAAATAAACAAAATGAATATTCACGTTGAAAATACATTTTGCGGAAAGCTATGAACAAGTAAAGACCGCCATTTCCTCCTCGTGACGTACTAATGTTCTAAATTCTGCCTACATCATTTTGACTCACGAGATACATTCATTTTATTAATGGAGACAGTATTATGTTATGGTTTGAGAACGAAATCTCTTTTCCAAAAGTTTCCTGCCAATGTTTTGTTTTTTTAAGTATTTGATTTCAAGTGGGGGGAGGTTTCAATAAAGAAAAAAAAATGAGTCAAAATTTCACACTCGTAGTGTATTATGTATACTCATGTGGAGCAGCATTGAAAGACATTAATGTCCATGTGAGATTTCTATAAAATAATTATTCATTATACGATGATCATTACATTCGTCCATATAGATCAATTGTTAATTATAGTTATAGATTCACCTTGCTTCTTACATCAACTAGGAATGTCTATGATTTCTATGAGAGGACATATTCTTCACGTAAATAAAAAAGTGTTGAAACTTGGAACTTGGAAGGTCAAAAGAAATCTAATCACTAGTAAGATTAATAAAGATTAACAGGAAGGGAGAATGAGTCAAAGTCAGATTCCGTCGGCACCGTCGGGGCAATCAGACGCCATGCATGCTTTAGGTTCGACGAAGCGGCGAGGCCTCATTTTTCTCTTACAATTTTATTTTTATATTTTACCTTTCGGCTAGATAAAATTACGTTGATAAATGTCTTTTTTTTTTGAACTTACGTTGATAAATGTCTTAAAATTCTCCTTTAATTAAAACATAGATATGTATTAATCTGGACCTTAGAATATTGTAAAAATCTGTAATTAAAATAATTTGCGATAAACGATAAACGTGCGACTTATATTTAGTTATCTAGAAAGTAAAAAAGAAAGTAAAAAAGAAGAAGATATAGTTAGCAATATGTAGAAAGATTTTTACCAAAAAAATATATGTAGAAAAAGATATAATGTTTTGGTAAGTTTTCAGATCTCATGTAATCAATAATTATTATTTTTTTTTTGTAAACTATGTAATCAATAATTATTTGTATACAATTATCCAACGACATGATTTTTCTAATCTTGCATAATAATCTGAAACATGAAACTAATTGATAACAGATTTCCTATCATCGGAACCAAACGTGTGAAAATCAAGTTGTCATGTGTACAGTGTACACCATGTACCAAAGCAAATGGTAACAAATTATTCAACCACCACGGTGAACATATTCACCATCCATAGTCTTTATCAAAAATGAGGTAGAAATTGACATAATTTTTCAAAACAATGTACGTAAAAGAAAATGATTAATGGACAAGTAACCTAGTGTTTCGAAAAATAGGATAAGTAACCTATTTTCGAAAAAGATCAATATGAAAGGATTTCACTAGAAAATAAATAACATGGATACCCAATAAGTTAGATAGAGAATCATAAAAACTGAATATTGTGACACCGAGGCACTGAATGCATGCATGGAACGAACGTTGGACAACTCATCAAATCATAAGAATCCATCGCTCCATGTTCACTAAGAATTGATTTATATCGTAATACTATCATATACGGATTTACAAATACTAAGAAATTCGAATTCAAAAATTTATAGTATTTTCAAATTCAGTCGATGTGTGTATATGTAAGTACAGTATAGAAATTTGTTTTAGTGATAGTTAATTAACTACTCACTAATTTCAGTCAAACTCAAACATAATAAAACTTCTGGAAAACCTAACATACATTGTTCGGGCAGGTGACCAGTAGACTTGCATATTCGAGTTATTTTGCTCCAAAAATATAATTTAAATTATATTTTCTTGGCTTCTAGCGTTTATAAGTATTCAAAATTCTCGGTTATGTTTTGATTACCTTCTTAAATGGTGTTATATGGTCGAAGCATTATTTTATTAAGTTATAAAGAGAGGAAAGTAGGCTAAGTAGCTAGTCAAATAATGTTTTGCGATCATATTCAGATCAATAATGATGGAATTGGAATTAACTGGCATGTAGTACCATCTAGGCATGTGAAGGAAATTTCTCGGAAAGCACACTACACTTGCTCTTGAATGTGACTCCTTACTCATATATGCTTATTATATATACTTATAAGACTTACACATAACTCTTCTTTTACGTCCTCTCATAAGTACTAATCTTTGTAAGACTATCGAGTTGAAGAGTCTGAGTCTACCGTTTGAGTGATCCCAAAGTGAGGCTTATAGTCATTTTCATATGTTGGTACACCAACTTATGACATGTTGTACCACTTGAAGGAAAATATATTCACCTTTCTGCTCTCATACGCATCAATGATATTATGCTAATTAAATTTCAACACTACTGCAAAAAAAAAGATTTACCGACTCTATTTTAGATTTCAAGATTCTATAACTGCATCAAAGTTAAAGAGAATATGTTGAAGAGGGAACAAATTGAATGAATGAATGAATGAATGAATGAGAGAGGTTCAGAAAATTCAATGAAATGTTTTAACAAAAACAAATAAATGAAATGTGAGTACAATAGCTGCCGAAGCAAGGAACTAAAAGTACCCAAAAAAGGAAGCAAAGGACTAGATGTTATGAGATAGGCCTACGCCTATACTCTATAGGCTCAGTAGAATTTGGAAAAATATCACGTCAGAAGATGGATACTTATTGGGCAAGAGATGGACCATAAAAAAACAGATGTTATTAGATTGGCCTATAGGCCCAATAGCCTCGGTACGAGTCTATTCCTTTGAATCCTCTGGAAAATCAGTGCATGAAAGAAAGATTTTGACAGATGCACACATAGAGAAGACAAAAGGTTGTTGCACAAAAACAAAAGAAACATTCAGGAGATCATTAACAATGAAAAATAAAAAACAGACTCGAAACGGATCAGCATTATCGTCGAATCAGAGTGGTTAATCGCCGTTGTTAAATATTGCTTGCAAATATTAAACTCAAAACCAAATCTCTTTGATTTCGTTTTGCGTGTAATCTTTTGTACGTCTATCTATTTTCTCTAGTTTGGTTAAGCTGTATTTACTTCGAAATGAGAGAAAAAAAAAACTCACTACACAATAAAACCTAGTTTGATTTTATTCAAAATATGTTTGGTTAGCTTGACCTACAAGGTGGAAAAAGAAAATAAGAAGAAAGAAAATAAGAAGTAGACGTCATTCCGATAAAACAAATTACTCCTGGTAAACTGGATTGTTAATTTTTATACTCCCTCTGTCCCACTATAAGTGGATTTTAAAGTTTTTGCACATAGATTAAGAAAATACACATTTTTATGTAATTTATCTTGATAACATAAAAAAATCATTAAATGAAACTAGTTCAACCAATAAGAAAATGATACAGAATTTTTTAATTAGTCACAAAATTGAAATGATATTAGATTTTATCTAGATTTGTGAAAACATCACTTAAAATTGGACAAAATAAAAAACCTAAAACACCACTTAAAGTGGGACATAGAGAGTAATTAAATGATGCCGAATGACTTACTTTATTAATTCCATAATTTTTTCACCATTTAACTTGAATGAAATAGAATGATTGTATACTATTTTAAAACTAATTCCATTCACTTTATATAATCCATTTTATCCCATTAATTCCAATTCATGGTTACCATCTACAGCTATAATATAAAAATCTTGTGATCCAGCAATTTCTGTCATAAATGATGTGAAATGTCGATTAATGTTTTCAAAATCTATTGTTTGCTATTTCAGATATATTTAAATGTAGATTTATAATCATGTGATTCTGCAATTTCTATCATAAATGATGTGAAATGTAGTATTCAAATGCTTAAGTCGATTATATATATATATATATATATATATATATATATACATGTCATTCAATTGACATTTATTTTATTTTTTCTTTTGTCAAAACTACATATAATTTGTTTTGCATTTTTATCATTCTGTGGGATTTGTTTAACCTTTAAAACAGTCACGATTACGCAATGACAAGAATTAAAAAAACCCTACTTATTAACTATAGACTTCTAGCATCATTTATCATCCAATCGTGGTAATTCATTTTGACCATAAGAGCAACACCGACGAAAATATCTCAAAACAGTTTCTAATCTTAATAATAATAGTAATTTTAACCATGCATAATTTTTTAAAATAAATTTTAATTTTTTTTAGAAAATAAACCATTCAGAAGTTGACAAATGTTAAAAGAATATCCGAAGGTTTCTTAAGAGGGTTTTAAGAAATGCATCATAATTTACTGTTTCTTTACCAATATTTTAATATTTTTTTGCTTTGAGAACCTATTTGTAACACCCTTGTTCATTGTTGGATCTGCTATAAGAGTCGTAAGACTATGAGTTCACCGTCCGAGTTGATCGAAAGACATAAAGTGATCGTGTGGTTGGTGATTGTGATTTTGTCATTAGGCGAAAGGTGGTTGCGATTTGTTAAGGTAATTGTACGTGTAACAAAAGTATAACACTTCATAATTTCGAAACATTTTTTTCTTTACTCGAAATAATACAGAAGTACATATATCAACGGACCGCATCGAGGGAAAAAAAAATAAATAGAGAGTGAGAGACTGTGTAAGCTTGGCTTTTGGGGCATACAAAAGACATGAGAGTATCAAGCGACAATGACTTGAGGTTGAATATCAAACCTTTATCTACTCCCCAACACATCTAACTTTCATCAATGTGATATAAATTGAAAACCTTTGAGACAATACAAAAAAAAGAAACAAAAAACACTAGTCAATATTATAAAATTGAATTCATACATTCATGTATAGTATATGAAAGTAGAATAATTAAAACCGAAAACCTACGTTTGAAAAGAATTATATTGTAATGTTCACAAAAAATTATGTTGTTGTTACAATTATGTCACATAATAGAATTTATGTGTGTGAATTCGATATGTGATAAGATATGGCACTGTACGCACGTCCCGAATCTGAAGAAAGAGATAGGAGAAGACTGAAAGAGAGTTTTTTGGGCTTATCCACCAGCAAGTAGATGATAAGTGACATCCAAACACTTGTCCACCTGTTCTTGCTCTGTCCCTTTAATCATGTACATGCGATTCCAGAAAATTATTATTTTTGTATAAATCGATCAATTTGTACGACTTCTTCCAATATGATTCTCTTATTAAATATAATATCTATCTAGAGATCTTACCCAAAATCATTGATATGAAAATAAATTAAAAATCTTACCTAAATGATACAGATACGGAAAGTTTCAATATGTGCATCTAATGCAGACGTTGAAATGTATATACAGTTCTGGATATCTATCAAGTGTATCAAACAAAGAATAAACTTACATTTATATACAGTTTAGGTATTGACTTATTAGTAATCCATTAAATTTAAAGTGAATAGAAGAGTTGAAAATGTTTGAAGATGAATAAAAACAGTTGACATTGTATCAGCTAGAGTAAATATTTTAAAAAGAGATATACTTGGATGGTTTCATTCTGCAAATCTAAAGGGCAACTCGGACTTGATACTTCCCAAATTCAAGCCATTCTAATAGTTCATCAGCGTTCTTCTTTAGCGTTCCTCACGTTAGATCGGTATATAATCTTATTTTCTATTTAAGAGTTTGTATTAGAACCGTAATCTAGCTCTGATACAAATTGAAGTGATCC
Source organism: Brassica nigra (assembly GCA_016432835.1). Taxonomy (NCBI): domain Eukaryota; kingdom Viridiplantae; phylum Streptophyta; class Magnoliopsida; order Brassicales; family Brassicaceae; genus Brassica; species Brassica nigra. The sequence goes on along the minus strand of CM028247.1, from coordinate 2,573,438 downwards.
GACTTGGTTTTTCTTATTGCAGGTAAAACCATGGATTGCCTTATCTGCAATTCAGTAAGGCAAGAAACGTCTAGAATAATAAATGTTTCAATCCTATTTAATTTTCCACTTCATAATATAATAAAAATAAGTTCATTATATAAATAGAATAATGCACTTTTTCTTACTCTATTTTTTGTTATAAAGTAAAATAAAATCGAGTAAAACTCAGTTCAATATGGAATTATTCTATTTTGAAAGAAAAAAATGGAATAATACATTGAAATGCTATATTATGTAATCTGTTTTTTTTTTTTTTATCTTTGATATTTCTTTGGTTATGTATATGATTTTATTTATAGAGCATCAATGGATATCTAACATATTTACATCAACAACTTTTAATACAGGTTACATATATGCTAAGCACTTATTATCTGTTATCTAGATCAGCATATACACATGTACTTGTTGTTTGTTGACATAGATTGAACTAACCTAGTTTTAGCAGAGCGGAGTGTGTGAAAAGTAATACAGAAGAAGTTGTGTTTCTTTAAACTTTAAATTCGGTTTTGATATACAAGTTGTATAATACAACACATGTTTAAGTTACATTTGGTTTTAAATTTCGGTTTTGAAATAGAATCACATGTTTAATGTCTAATACTACAGTCAAAAGGATACAACTTTCCATATGTTTAAAGTTAATTCGACTTTAATGGAATTCTTTTTGCTTCTACATCGACTGTCATCACTAGCTACGTTCTTAGATATGAACTTTATTCTTTTCTTGGTTTATGATGATGGCTCCGAACAAAATGGAATCAAAGTAAAAGATACTCGAATATACAACGGATCCGACTAATCAATAAGAAGATTCATTTCTACACCTTTTAGTGGACACACAAATTTATTCTCTAAAGTAAGTGAACGTTAGAGACACACAGGATTTGTATCGGAACTCTTAGGACCACAACAATTTATTTTCTTGTTTTGTCTATATCATGTCAGGCCAGCTAAGACGTTACAGCAAAACTTTGGCCTCATTCATATACAGAAACCCTCTTATCAATCACTCAATTATATTGGTGATCTTCAATTATCTATCAAATATTTTTTTTCTGTTGAACTTTGCGGTAAAGATAAAAACAAGATGCTCGAATTTCATATTTTATATTTCACCTTCAAATCAGTAATTTTTAATCATATTTTTAAAAGCATGGTGTTCAATTTTTATCTATGCTTCCATGTGTTACTTCTGTTTGTTCATATTCGTTGAACACATACAAAGATAAGATCTAAAAAAATGCCTATGAGTTATTTTAATCATTGAAATGAACAAAAAGAATAGCAATATCAGTTATGAATGACAATCTTTATTTAAACAAAGCTGAACCCACAAAATTATTTACATTGAACAAAAACTCAATGGACCTAGCCAATGTCACCACCATGAGGAGTGTTTATAGCAATTCAGATATTACGGGGGAAAATCTGCAAAAGCCTCAACATCGAGAGGAGCAAAACAAACAAATAAAATAAATAAGAAAACAGTTCCCTTCGTTTCCCCTCTGCTTCTTTGCTTCATTTTGCTGCTCAGTTTCTTTCAATAATACAAGACGAGACGACGATCGCAGGAGGAACAAGAGTACTTGCGTTTAACCTTGAAACAGAGTGGTAAGAAACAGAACAACCACTTTGTCTCGATATCTACCGCCGATACTTTTCCGCCGCAGTATGGACACACACCCGGTGCTTGTTGACGACCAAGCTCTGTCTTCTCCTCGTGATAAACAAACTCCAAACACATTTTCGCTTGTTTGTTATATTGCTTATGGACTTGTCTTTGTTTCTTTCTAGTACGTTTGCTAGGAAAAAAAAATCTGGAAATGTGAAGAACAAGAGAAGAGAATATTAATACCAGAAAAGGGAGAATATTATAAAGTGTGAAGATGTTTTCTTTTGTTCCACAAGGACTTTGCTGTAGGGTTTAGCAGTACAATGACAATGAATATATAGAGGATGGGAGGAGGATTACGTGGTATAGTCACCAAAGGTATATGTACAAATAATTTATATTTATTTATTTGTTTATAATGAATGTATAAATATTAAGTCATATTCTACAAAAAATCTTGAGTCTTGGAAATCAATATTTAATTGACAGCTGCTTTCACGAAATATAAGCCATGTATTTTCCTAACATAAATACAGATTTTTAAGAGATGGGAACAAAAACTTAAGTCGACGAAAGAAACAAGTTTAGTCTCATCTCAGGTTTCAAAAATAAGTAAACCAGATTCAACATGAATCCAGAGAACTCATTAATCACATGACAAGAACTCAGCTCTATGTGTTGTCGTGTTGGAACAACATATGCAATTCGTTATCATACTTATCATGCATTGTAAACAGAAAGTTAATAGTTCCAACTCGTTCTAGTCCAAAGAGTTGTAAACAAGCACAAGCCAAACACAACATAGTTAGTGCATATATGTAACATGATAAAGTTAGTAATTAGCGTTAATTGTAGCTGAAAGACCAGATCCGTATGTCTTGTCTATTCTTCTTCAGTTATATCTGCTGCAACTGCAAGACACATCTATCCTGGATTACCATCCATGGTTTTCCTTATATTATCGTTCTGTGATCATGTCAACACCTGAAAAAGAAAAAGGTTCTTTTTCTTCTTTTTTGGCAGAGAGTAGTTGCAATCTCAAAGGCCTACTACACTCACTGCTTTTGAGTAGCACGCAATTTAGGTTGATAGAGAATAATGTAACCAAAGTTCTATTAGAAGAAGATAATCTCAAAGAAGAAAAGAATAAGGGTATTCAGTTGCACTAAAGCAGTACATCACACAATCAAACTATGCACAATAAATTGAAGATCTATACGATTTTATTAGAAGAACATAACTTATAACATCGAAAATTATGATCAAATCTATACAAAAGATGATGAAATGGAAAAGATAACGCACCTAAAAAAACAATTAAAAGCGCATTCTATCATGAAGCGAGGCAACTTTATGTTTACACAGAGAACACTGCGGTCAAGCTCCAGTTTTCTTGGGGCATAACTAATTTCTTATTTAAAAAAAAGGCAATATAATAAATAAATAACATCACAATAAGAAATATATTTATTTATATGGTTCTAATGGAAATTACAAACTGCACTTAGTTAAAGGCAAAATGCTTATCAACAAAGTAAACTTGGATTCTGTTGGGTAGACAAAGTGCCCATGAAGCCTTCCTCCTCGTATACCTCCCCTTGGTCAATAATCACTCATAAACATAGGCTAATTACACTTATGCCTTCTTTCCCGCCGTTTTTGACCGTTACTAAACCCGTTTGAAAAACCTCTTTCACCCACTCTTCCAACATACCGTTAGCAAAATATCCACACCCTCTGCACAACATCTCCATCAACCAGGGGTGAAGCCACCTTATGTTATGTACTGTGGGTGCATGTGCACCCGTGGTAATATTTATCTTTCAAATTTTGTGAGACAAATCATTAAGATTTTGGTAGATCAGAAGGTAAAACTTAGATTGTGCACCCCCAATAATTCAGGTTCGAACCAATCATATGTTTTATTTTCTTTTCTTATTAATAATGCACCCACTAGATAAAATTCCTAGCTTCGCCCCTGCCATTAACTCCGGCTCCACAGTAACCTCGAATCTCTCTTCCCGTTGTTGCCCGAGGATCTCCTCGCAAGACTCCTTGATCTTCACCACGAAGAAGTTAGCTATATCTTCTTTCCACAAAACGTTGAAATCAAACCGGTTCTTGATTGAATTCAAAAAACGTTCCCCACATCCGCTTGAGGTTTGACTGGCCGGTTTAGCTTCTTCTTCGGCCTCAACAGTTAGGTTTAGGTCAAGAGCACTCAGCTGTCCTGAGAACTCTTTCTTAATGTTGCTTATGTCGCAAGCCACATTGTTCTTCTTTCTCCTCCTCTTCTTGAATTCTCGGATTCTTAGTCTTGATCATCGTCGGTACAGTGTCAGATTCCGGTTTAATCTTGTGGTTAACCATACCAGAACTCGGTTTGTGACACTTCGACAGCATTGGTATGACTAAATTTTCTTCCCTGGTCAAAATAAAGATCATTTGGCTCTTTTTCACCAGAGAAACATCCATATCTCCAGCATCACATCGTTCCCCGAAGCTAGCATCTCCAAACATCTCTCCTCTTTACATATTCTCCCATGGCTTCAGTGACTGAAGGAAGAACTTCACTTTGGCATGGAATGTTCTCGTGAAGCTTTTCTGATAATTTTCTCATTGTAACGGTTTCTTCATCTGAGTTATCTGCATCAGATGGAAATGGAGGATGAAAAAGTGAGTGCAAGAGTAATCTTACTTCCCACACCTTCATCATTGAATCCATCGAGCAGCTCGATTAATATATATATATATAGGAGGATTTTGTTAACACATTAAACACATGCAAACTTGTAAACTGGGAATATTCAAACGGGCTAAACTCATAATGCATTGATATCTGGGCCGAACTCAAATGTATACATACGTGCCTCCTATGGCCCAATATATTTTCTGTGGATCTGGACATAGAGTCTGAATTTTTATTTTTAATTTACATCTTACTTTTTCTCTTGTCATATTTTTTTTTTTTTTTTTTTTGAACACACATATTTTTCATTTGGTTTAATGGCTGAATTTCGGTCGTCAAAGTTGGTTTAACCGAAATCTCTACGCACAGAGAAGTAATCGTAATATTAGCTTGAACCGAAGATCTTGAGCAAAAAATAGATTGAACGGAAGATAAGTATGGATTTCTCCGTTTTCATACTAAATATATTAGTTTAAAAATTATTTTTAGACATAAGCTGCAATCATTTGTTTGTCAACATTAGCTGCACACTGTAATAAACATTACATAATTTTATGGCTAATTTTAGCTCCACGTCGATGCTTTATATTCTAGAAGTCTAGTCATCTCATTTATGAGAATCGAAATAAGTTAGAAAAGAGGAAGGGTTCATTTTACAAAATAAAATATTATTAGAATCCGACAATACTGGGAATGATTAGTTGTCATTTACACCTAATATCATTTATTTATGAATGTTTTATAGATAATAGCCAAGGCTTTTAGACTGATCCAGTATTCCTTTACAATCCAATATTTTAACCAATTTTTTATTTATTTATTGATGCACATAAAAAGTGAATGTTCAGAAGTTTGAATGAATTCTTAATCAAAACAATACCCAAGTCATGTCATAATGTAATGTTCCATACATATGGTACCAACAGAAGTATCTTGATATATCTTCATTTAGCCATGGAATTTTATTAAAATTATCCTTCTATGATCACCGAGATCATGTTGGGCCACCCAAGCCACGACTTAATAATATAAAGACAAATTAACAAGGAACAAAACACTGTTCTGCTTTTCCTTTAATTTTTCCTAATAACCAAAAAAAGATTCGAAACTTTGAGCTGTAATCTATATATATATATATATATATATAGATATCTATATCTGGCCATAATCTGCAAAAAAATTCGTAAAGCAGGTTTTAATTAATTAAATGGTTTACAGATAAACAAACAAGAACCAATACAACCAGGAAAAGAGGCCCAGCTTGGTATACGATAATTCTGGAGAACGAGAGAGCAACCCAGTTTCAACTAGTCCAAGGCAAACAGTAGTTATGACAAGAAGAGAACGTTGTTTTGTATCCAAGTTGTTGTAGAGCTAACCTTGTTTAGTGTCTTCTAGCCAATGTGTAGTTTCGGAATCATGAATTTAACGAATGAGTGTGTTAACATTAACAATATAAAAACTTAGAATATCGTATAACTCAAATAACGGCTACACTTAACCGGCCAAGTCAATACAAATAATATAGAACGAGTTAAACATTTTCCTCGTGGGGCTTTGAGTGTGGACATGTACGACACCAAATTCTCCAGTCATGTCATTTTAATTATTTAAACAACGGAATATATCCTTACAATCCACTATAATAAAATTGCTTATGCAATTCGAAATATATATTCCAACTGGTTATCATCTGACATATATATATTATTTATTTATTTTAATGATTAAGAAGTTTTGAGTCTGAAGATCTGTATAGTTTTTAGGGTGAGACAAAATTATTTTAAATTAACCCGTATTAAGAGAATAGACTCTTTCTAACGGAATCGAACATATGATCTTTTAGATTTTTACTAAATGATTCAGGAGTTTTTGCCATGTAATCTAACTCCATGTTGGCGACATATATAATTTCTATGATATTTGACTCTTTTATACCTTAAATTTATAGTTGTACTATTTTGTAAGGAAACCCCATAAGACCAGTACTCGAGCATATTTGTAAAGTGAAAGAGAAAGATACCCCAATATCTGGTTTTTCTTCCTTTTTGGGACAAAATAAATCTTTTTTTAAGATCTCCGAATTGAACGGTCAAGATCGTATATTATTTCAGGAGATTAAGATCCTACATATCCCACGTGCGTAAAAAACTGTATCATCTCTCTCTCTTTCAGAGTCTTTTTTTTTCTATAAAAGCCTCTCGGCCCACACTTGTTTGGAGACAGTACACTAACTCAAAAGACAGAGAGATAGATCAAAAGAAACCTTCCGTTTCAAGAAAGCATCGTTTTTGCTTTTTTGTTTGTTTGTTTGTTTGTTTGTTTGTCCGAGAATGGAAGATCTTGAAGATGAGTACAAGAATTATTGGGAAACCACAATGTTCTTCCAGAATCAAGAACTCGAATTCGACAGGTACATTTGGAACATATTAATATCTTTTTTTTTTCTTTTTGTTGTTGTTTTTTGTTTGTTTGTTAGTTGGTCATTATACATTAAATGAGATTTTGGTTTAAATGATTTAGTTGGCCGTTGGAAGAAGCGTTTTCGGGTTCCGGCGACTCGAGTTCGCCGGACGGAGCAGCAACGTCCCCGGCGTCTTCAAAGAACGTTGTCTCCGAGAGGAACCGACGGCAAAAGCTTAATCAGAGACTCTTCGCTCTCCGATCAGTCGTCCCCAATATAAGCAAGGTGTGATTCATTCCATTAATGGCTCTCTTATTAATTTTATTCAACTGTCTCTTTTGTTTGATTTTTTTTATCCAAAATAATTTAATGATAAGTTTCGTCACCAGCAAATATTTTCTTGGGTCAATACAAATTAAATAATCTAGTGAACTTTTCTCTTCTTTCTTGTAGAAGAAATAAAACCATAATTAAAGTTCAACCAAATTTTTGATCCTCTAAAATATCAACTGAAACTAAAATATGATTTCGTAAGGATATCTTAAAGAGTCTATTAAGAATAAACAATAATAAAATATTAGAGAAAATAAGAGAGAAAATGAAAAAGTCTCTCATATAAAAAATTCTTTTCATAAGTGTCAAATTTTGAAAAAAAGTTAATATTCGTTTATGTATAAAAGTCTGTGTTGACAACCAATGTGGATGGCTAAGTACCCTAATAACATATTTTGCATACGTGTAAAATATGATTTGATCAGATTTGGATTTACTAAATTATGTTTTATACATGTATACACAGTTGGACAAGGCATCTATCGTCAAAGATTCGATTGACTATATGCAAAAACTTATTGATCAAGAGAAAAGATTGGAAGCAGAGATCCGAGAGCTGGAATCACGATCAATATTGGTAGAAAATCCTACAAGAGATTACGCTCACATCAATAATTTCATGGAAAATCAGCAGCAAGATCTCTCATACAATAATGTCACTAGATCAAAGAAGTTCAGGCAGATGGATTATACTTCTGGATCATCAAATGCTAGAGTACATAATCAATCCCACATTGAAGTTCTCGAAGTAAGTAGTATGCATCTTTGTTATGTTTCTGTTTTGTATATTTAGATATAGTAAAATTGACTCCATTTTTTATAAAATGAAAAGATGAAGGTGACGTGGATGGGAGAGAGGACAGTGGTGGTATGCATAACATGTAGCAAGAGGAGAGAAACAATGTTGCAGCTTTGTAAAGTGTTGGAGTCTTTGAATCTCAACATTGTCACTACTAACTTCTCTTCCTTCTCCTCTCGTCTCTCCACCACTTTGTTCCTCCAGGTAACTTTCTCTCTTTCTCTATATATCTCTTTCTATTTTTACGTTTTCAGATGTGTATATTTGTGAATTTACTACATTTTGTGTTAATTAACACAAATATAGTGAAACATGAAACATATATCATTGTTTGAGGTTAAAGTTTGAACTCTATACAACGGAACCACATTTAAAAAATGTCTTGTTTTGGTTCATACGCTTATTTTGCAATGCTCGAATTAAGTTATTGCATACTTTTATCAAAATAAACTTATGTAATCAGTTAAGAACATTCTATGAAAAGTTGTTTAGACTGATTCTCTAATGTTAATTAGCTATAAAACTAGCTGATAGCACCTGCCGACTTTAAAATACACCGACCAAACATATTTGTCCATTTATTCGGTCACAACTATTCAGACTTTTAAAATTTACCAAAAAAAAACTATTCAGACTTTTAGATATAGTAGAATAGAAATATGTTAACAAAAAAAAAAGATATAGTAGAGATATATATTTAATTTATACCATCTTAATATATTTTTCGTTTTGGTAATTTGGGAGCAAAATTGTCTCCTGACGGCACGTAGACAAGTCCTATCAATCAATCAATTATGTAAAAAGAAAATCATATGACTAAAGTAGTCTAAAAATGCTTTAGTAAAAGCGGATTCATCATTGGCTAACGAAAATTGTTTGTTCTTATTGATTAGTACAAAAAAAAAATTGTTAAAACAATAAAACTAGCTTTGTTTTTGTTAAATACTATCAAATTCAAAAGGTAAAACTTTAGACGGACCCATTTAATTACCACTTTGTTCTCACATGTCTCCGTTAAGTGGCCCTTAAGTCACACTATACCTTAAGTATTAACTAGAATTTAACAATCTTGATTAAATATTTCATATCATAAATCAATAAAATAAAGCTTCAATTATTGAGGTGGCCTCGAGCCCATCCCTTCTTTTTGATTTTTGCATTGACTTTTTCTGGGGGCTAGATTCTCTCAAAAGCTTACCTTAATCAAATTTGTGTGTGGAAGTCATAAGTGCATCGTGTTGCATTACGCGTCGTCGAAAACATATTGCAGCCACTGAAAAACGTGGCTATTTATAACCTCATACGCTTTTACATTTGTCTCTTTCTTCTCACCGTATCGCACGTGATTTTCAGCTTTCCCACATCACACCTTACATTAATTTATATTTTTTAGTTTTGCAAACTACATTAATTCTTTATCCACTATAAATAATGAAATCAGTTGACAAGAAAAAGAAGACAATATTCACTTGTGTTACTCCAAAAATATGTCATTTTTTCATGTGTTTTAACTTCAAATGAGATGATTTCGGATATGTTTAATGTAACGTATAATATTATTTAATTATTTTACAAAGTTATAGTGTATATGTTCCATAATGTAACATATAATATTATTTATTTATTTTACAAAGTTGTCATTCCTTTTTGAAAAAATTTATATATAAAAATAAAACTAAAATATGGGGTATTCTATTCCATAAACCTTTTTCTTTTATTTTGGGGTTTTGGTAGTTCTTATGTCAGTGACAAAAAGGTAGTTCTTATGTTTGCTATATCTAGTTTTGATAATTTCTCTGTCTATTTTTCTTATCATCAAATAGTACTAGGACTTAAAATTCTACTTTTACAGAATTGATTATAATAGTATGTTGTAGGTTGAAAAAACAATTACTACAAATATGAATATTTCGTGAATAAAATGAATATAATAATATTGTGTTGTGTTTTCCCACATTTATAACATTTTAGCTTTAACAATATAAATCAGGTTTAAGCAAAAAAATAATAATATAAATCAGACGCTAAAAGAACAGTAATGTAGACTATTGAGAAATGGAGAGTTGGTGAAACCTTACTCCAATCATTTTTCCTAAAGTGGATCATTTCATTTTCCAACCTGTCTTTCTCTGTCGTTTTCGAATCATATAAAACAATTATTCACCTTTTTGTTTCCACGAAAAATAATTATACTAGTATGCTTGTAGTGTATTATGTTTTCCTTATCGAATCATTTTGAAGATTAAATTCTAATAGTCAACTTATATAGAGATCTTCTGTGATCGTTAGGACTTTTTTAGTTTTGGTAAAGATTTGATATTGTTCAAATTTAAAGATTTGATTTTGTTCAAATTTTCAATAAAATGAAACCAAAACTTTTTCAAAAACCAAACTACATGGTTTCTGCTTTCAAAAAAAAAAAAAAACTAGATGGTTTCTATATATATAATGAAGTGTGCCAGTCAAATCAGTCCAAGATTGGAATGAATTTTTCAATGAAATATTGGTGGTTACGTAAAAAACATAAACATCCTAAATTTAAATAAGCTAGACTGAGTTTGGACTTTCAAATTTCTATTAGAGGAGATATATCGACTGATGCGTATTTTTTGTGTGTGTTAAGATATATTAACGGGATATTAAGTTATATTGTTGAATTTGCAGGCGGGTGAAGAAGAGAGGAGTACATTAGAGACAAATATACAAATGACAATCGCAGCTTATAATAATCCAAGTTGTCTTATGAATGATTGATTGAAGACATGAGATACAACTGCTGTTGGAAAGAGCTCGAAGGCCAAGCCATTGCAACCTCTTGTGGCCATCTTTTGTGTATGTTTATGAAAGATTGATTGATGAGCTTTTGAATCAATAGTTTATTTTAACGATCCTTGTATTACTTATTTTCTTGCGCTCCCTCAAGTTTGTTGCAAAACCGTTTCACAAACTTTCATCTCTAAGAAATAAGTGTTCATCTCCCATAGACGGTGAAGAAGAAGTGTAAAAAATTTAGGAGGTGGTATTGAATTTAAATATTTAATAGGTTTTGAAAGAATTCAATAGTAAACACAAATAATAGATGATAAATTGTTTTAAATGATTTGATGAGGATTTTCATGCATTTAATTTTTAATTTTGAAGGAATATAATTTAATATGATAGAAACCAATTCCTCAAATCTTAGTATAAGAAATGCACAAAGAAGGAACATAAATTCAATTGATAAAAGTAACAAAACGATAATTATTTCCATGCTGTATAGATAAAGAATATCATTTTACAAATTAGAACCAAAACCCTACTAACAAAAATTAATAAAACAAATTATTTATATATAACTATATAAAGATGTAGAGATAAGAATATATCGGAATATAAAAAAATTGTTCTTCCATTGTAATATGGCGTACATCAATTGATATATTTTTGTTAACTCATCAAAATAAAATTATATTTTTAAATTAATAACGAATATTAGATTTTCAAATCTGTTGTAATTATATAAAAAAATCTCTTCGAATCCTAGTTTAAATCTTAAGAAATGTTTCATAATAAGTTTTTCGTTAATTTTTTTTCAAATACAATTACGATGATATTTACCAAAAATTGAATAACACTAATATCTAATAAATTAGAAAATTAGTGTATTGGATAACATCAAAACTTAAATTATTTTAGTAGAATGATTTCAAATACCTAATCTGATAACATAATTCATAATTGTTATTCATAATTGGATAACATAAGAATCCAATTTAACACTTCAATTCCTTCAAATTTATTTGAAGGTTTAAAATTGAATACCCACCTTTGTTAGTAGATTAACCAGAGAATCCTTAGATCTTTCAGGCGGAGGGGGCATGAGTACAGTCAGCACCTCGGTTTAGTTCTAAGGTTTCTCGATTTGGGTTTTATCTTTGGTTTAGTCCAGGTTATTCTGATTTCTAAGGTTTTATCTTTGGTTTAGTCCAGGTTATTCTGATATATGATTATATTATCTCAATATATAATCATCGTTCTTCGGGTCTACAAAGAATTTACATTTGCTCAATTATTTCGCATCTGTGTTGAAAATCAAAACTTAAGTTTTAAAGTCTTGGATTGGAGTCTGGAGACTGGAAGGTGAGACTTCGGATAATGATGCGCCAGGCCATGGAAAATTGTCTTGCTACCAGCAAAAATTCACAAGTCGAAGGGCTTGGTGATGTCTACGACCGCAGGTTAGCGTTTAGCATGTCGTCCTTCTAAATGCTTTATATGTTTTTTTTTTTTTGTCAAAGGGTTTTCATCAGCTTTATCGATAAACAATGTCTTTGACCATAGTATCAGCCCTGCAGTACCGGCGAGAACTAACAGCTTCCGTTCTGGTTCTACTTCGCGTAAGTCTCCCCACTTATGATTACACCACAGAGTTATTGGGAAGAGAATTGGAGAGTTCTTACCGCTGAGGAAGAGAAGAAGAGTCCTTCAACACCACAGAAGAAAAAGACACCACATGGTTCAAGGTGAAAAGACTCTAAGCCTACACTTAAAGCCAAGACAGAAAGCAAAGGTCATGTATCATCAGTGGCACGTAACTTGCTGGAAGATTTTTACAATGATGAAGATATCTCAGTTCAAGAAACCGTGGAAGCTAATAGAGAATGAGTAGATGTTTGAATTTTATAACAATCTTCATCCACTGAACCCAAGTGCCGCTTTATCTCCCGTTTTGTTTGACTCGAAACGGCACAATGTTTTCAGTCAGACAACACGTAGTTGTTTTGTTTGAAAGGAAAACATCACGATGTTTGTTTTGTTTCAATAGATTGCAAACTAGGAACAACCTTCCTAGAGCAAGATTATTATAATTTTCAAAATCATCAAAACTGATAACTAGTGTTTCTAACTAATAATATCTAAGAATATAATGATGTGTATAAAATTTTTTTTTGAAAAAAAATAATCTTAATGGTCCAAATTAAGGTTTGAAGTTTGCCCACTCTCATTATGGAGCGTCAACGCCACGTGCCTCAATAGCGGTGAATACTAGTCTATTGGTTTTCTTTGATAACGGGAAATTTTAATTTTTGTCAAAATAGCCAGCGCGTACCTGCAAAACGATGACGTATCAACATAAGTCGAGAGCCCATTGAATTGAATACTCGTGAGTTTCGAATTTCCACATCTAGAGCTTCTCTGAAGTCCGTTGTTGTTCTAAGCCGAGAGAGAGAAAGTACGTAGCTAGCTCTCTAGAACCAACCGAGGCCAATATCATTGATCTGATCCATCTATGTTCGTGTTTGAGGTCCCTGGCTGGCTCCTCCTATAAAGAGCTCACTGCCTCCAATGTATGTATTTAGTCGAGCTTCTCCCTTTTGTTTTGTGATGATGATCCTTACTTATATTATACAAAGACACTGCTACTTCTCGCCAGCCACACAGATCCTGATGATGATTCTCAGATTCTGATGAATACTCTAAAAGAACCTTGGAAGTTCCATGCTCGAACACATTCAGGTACATACTCACATATTTTCATTTTGCTCACTCTTATAGATGAAAAGTTCTGATGATCTGTGACCATATGTTCAGATGATGGAGTCTGTTACCCAGCAAGAACGAGGTCAGGTCCAGGCAGGACATATCTAAGGCCAACTTGGTCGATAAGGGACAAGTCACAGCCATGACAGCTCTCAAGGAGCTTCGGAAAAATCAGTTATCTTAACCTTTTGTTGCTTCTTTTTGTTCTGCCCTGTGTATACAATATATGTAGGCATCCTATTTCTGTATTGTAAAGTATTGATTCTTAGAGCACAGAATAAATTAAGGAAGTCACCATACATTAAGTTGTTCAAGATTTAACTCTAAAAGGTTAAAAAATTCTGCACTTTCACAGACAGAGAGTATAACATAACACTTTCTTCCTGAGTTGCTTCTGTTGAAGAAGATTCGAGAGTCTAATCTACGTTGTGGAAGCCAGGGAGTAGTGAAGTTATGAAGCCAAAAACTATCATTTGAATCTCTTTCACTATTCCCCACCACTGATTCCCTTGTTGTCCTGCATCCACATTCTCATTTCCGTTGGCTCTGTTCCTCCCGTTAACAACTTCATTCTCTTGTCCCTCTGCACAAAAAAAAAAGATAGAAACAAGTTGCTTCTGCATAAGTTGTTGCCGTGATATGACTTCATGGGAGGGAGAGAGAGAGAGAGAGATTGCAAATTAATAAAATTACCGGGAGCTGCATCTTCGTTTAGTGGGACTGCAGGAGGGTCATTATCAGGTCGATTAGGTCGAGGTGGTGGTGCTGCTGCTCTGTGCATACCTTGTGAGAGCCATCGCACAAACGGTGCAAGAGCTCCAGTCTGGTATCTTGTCAAGTTTTCCAACACCAAACAGAGATAACTCAATAATACATTGCATTTTTGTAGAGGTCGTTCTACCAACATAATAAGAAATGAAAGAATCAAAGACCAGATTCTCTAAAAACACTACTTACAAGTAAATGATGGTAGCGAAGATGACAAGAAGAGCTAGCCTTTGTCTTGACCCATCTTGGTTGAAGAGGAAGATGACAGCAGCAAGCTTGAGTATGAGGAAAATGTCAAGCTGAAAGGCGATCTCGAATCTCCGTACAACAACGACTTGCCTTTGATGTCCAGGCTGTTGCTGTTGCTGACCAACCTGCCCAGCTTGCCCTTGGTTCTCTCCCCCAGCCTCAGTCTCATTATTACTTGGTCTAGTTCTAAACCAAAAAAATATAAAAAGCACATCAAGCCAAAAAGAAAAAGACACAATAAACAAGCCTATAGTTTCCTACACTAAAAGTCATCTGAAGCCACACACCACCAGTGATTTGAACTAAACGAGTAAAAGGATCAAACTTTGCAGTTACAATATCAAGCCTATACTTTCAGTCATCTGAAGTCACCACACATCACCAGTGATTTGACATAAATGAGCAAAAGGATCAAACTTTGCTGTTAATTCTTATAGCTAGCTAGCCAGTGAATATGATTCTTCTCTATATGAAAAGGGTTGTTAGCACTTTTCAACAGTATGGAAGCAAATTGGGAAGAAAGTCGTTACGTGGGGACATTGTAAGTGAGAGGGATAAGATGGTTAGAGGAGGGAAGGCCTCCGAACTGATGGTGATGCAGCACCGGAACCGCATAGATCCCAGCTCCACGGTTCGTTTGTTCATTGTACGGTCCATGATTCAATCCGGGAACAAGAGCTGGATACCCATGATCTGGATTCTGGAAGTTTGAAATCATGAGTCAATTCACGGTTTAATGATACAGAGAAAAAGGGGGAAACTTTAGTGTTTCAAATCATCACTCAATCCAAATCAACAAACCTGGGGATTGATCACAGAAGAAGAAGGTTGCTGTAACGATGAAGAAGACACTTTCTCGGGTTCTTCCGCCATTTCTCCAAGGATGATGATTCTACTTTCCTTCTTCTCTCTCTCTCAAATGTGTTTCTCAATTTGTTCATTCAAAAAACAAAAAAAAAAATTGTTTTTTTTTCTCCTTTCTGATCAATTCTCGCTGAAGGATAGATGAATTGCTTTTGCTCAAAAAAAAATAAAATAAAAATAGATGAATTGCTCTGCTCATTCTTCAGCTTCTCCAATTAAATTTGAACACGTCTCCGATATTATTAAATTTTGCACACAAACTCCTTGTCTTTGCAAAATAACTAATTTTCACCTAGTTATTTGTTTTGTACTCAGTTTCCAGTTTATCAATTTTGTTTTGTAAGTAAACAGAGAATCTGACTACAAAACCAAAAAGGAGCGGGACAGTAATCATGACGCTAACAAATTTATTCATTAGTTTCTGAGCACACCATTACTAAATTTGATGTTGATAACGTCAACATAACACGTGCTAGAGTGTCCCAATTTGGATGATAAATTCATGGTAGTGATGACATGGTTAAAGCAATTGTACAATTCAATTCACATCAAGGTATTCTATGGGATGAGTTGTTGACTTGTGAAGCAGAGAAGATGGAGGAAAAAGAAAGGCTAATTTCCATGTTTACTTTTTAAAATAATTTTTGAAGTACATAAAAAATAGAGAGAAACAAAGTTTAAAAAATCGAATAAGACAGTAACTTATAGTATTATATATCGTCGCCACCGTAACGAGAGAAGTTAAAGGGAGAAGCTATACGATGAATAACAATGGAAGGAGAGACAAACAAATCAGGCTCCGAGACGAGAACACCATCGAGTGTAAAACCCGAAGCTGAGTTGTTGGTTACAACGATGGAGTTTCCGGAGAGAAGCGTTGGGATGCGAGAGAGAGGCTCCATGAGGCTTATGTTGTAGAAGTGAAGCAGCTGTGGGACGATGTGGTAAGCAGCTACGAGCGGTGACGTTGAGTTGATTCCTTCGACCGAGGTTTTGGGAAGGAAGAGTGTGGAAATGAGAACTTGACCACCGTTTATCTCGTCGTTTGTTGAGAGGAAAGCTTCGCTCCAATCCTCAAAACTTTCCCCGGAGATCATTGCGTCGATGATTTTGATTACGAGTTTGCTTTGATCATCCGTAAGAGAAGTGGATGATGTTGTGGTGATGATGAGGAGAAGGAGAAGAGGAACGTGTTTGTTGCTTGCCATGAAAGAAATTAAGTGGAAGAAACCCTTAGTTTTCTTTAGGTCAAGAAAAGATGGTGAATGAAGGTTGGAGTGTTTGAGGTTTTTTATTTGTTTATTTATTCATATAGAAGAATAAGATGGGAATTTTAAGGTGAGGAGGAGTAGTAGTTGTTGGATCATGTAAATTAGTTTTCTATTTGGTTTAGTAGTTGGACAATGCAAAAGCTATAAGTATGTTTCAAGTGCATTTTACATGAGTCATGCCCGGTTTGGAACTACAATTTTGAGATTTTCTTCTTACATATTATAGCAATATGATTATATATATGAATCAATTATGATAGTGACGGTTGAAATGTTAATGATAAGATGATGATTTGCATAAGGTATTAACATCCAATATTAATAGAAAACCGTTAGGTGGTAATTAAACGTCTTTTTACATAGCGTATAGTCGGTTTGCTGTATAAACTGATTTTTTAAAAGAGTTAAAAGAAAAATTGTTTTATTTATGACCGTTATTTTGTTAACTATTTATGACTGTTTGTTAAAAAAAAAACTATTTATGACTGATTTAAAGTCGGATGTTTATACTCATTTAAATCGATTTTTAAAACATTGAATAAAAAACATATATAGAATACTTCCTTGGTTTTAGTTGTTGTTTTAAGTTTATATATAGAATAAAAATAATTAATTTTATTATATTAAAACACATTATCTATATATTTAAACCACCACATTTAAACCCATAAAAAATAGAACAGTGTAAAAAAGTTTATAAATTTTGTTTTGACACTTATTTAAAACGAAAAATGGAAATGGAAGGAGTACTAATTTAAGTAAAATCAGCGATTTGTCCCCGGTCTGCGTTTCAAACCGAACAAAACAGAACCGAATAATCAAAGCTAAAACCATTTCAAAATTAGCAAGTAAAAAACCGAATTAAACCAAAACAAAAACCAAACCGAGAGAGAGTCATTCAGTTTGTTGTCAGCTTGTCTCTCGATCCCCAATTCGTGGATTAGGGTTGAACTTTTATATATCTCCTCCTACTCGTGGCGCAAACAACGAATCGAGAGATCGAAAATGGCGATGAGGAGAGTATACAGCGAGATCAAAGGGAAGAAAGTGAAGGAGCTTCCCACCTACATCAAATCGTCGTTCTCGACGCAGGCCGTGAAGACGTATGTGAGGAAAGGTCTCGACAACTACAACGACAAATACATCCAGACTAGCTCCGTACAGCCTCTTCTCCATATCTGTTTCGGAGGCATGGCTTTCTCTTACCTCGTCGCTCTCCCGAACGAGCGTCGCCATCTCGAGCACCAGCAGCATGCCAAGGAGCACGGTGGCCATTGATCTCCCAGGTCTGTTGATTAAATGCGTTTAATCGTTTTTTGTCTCGTTTAATAGATCTGTGGTGATTTGTATCTGTGAAATGATTGATTTTTTTAGAGTCAAAGTTGATTTTTTTTTTTATTATAAGAAAATGTTTCAGTTGATTAGTTTGATTATAAAGGTTTCATCTTTTTGTTCTTTGTATGTAGTTTATCTGTTGAAAGAGTTAGTTTTGATCTTTGATTGAGGTGTGCTAATGTTTTATGATTATTAGTTTAGGTTCTTGGGCAGTTCTGTAATGACCACATCAGGTTGATCTCTTTGTTGTTGTTTGGTGTTTGATATGTGAAGGGATACTATGATGGTCTATTTGATATTAATCTTTTTATTTGTTCATGTCTTTGATCAGTTTCTAATGAACGGTGTGCTCTTGCTTCTGTTTATGAATGCAGATGTTTCTTTCTACCGCGGTGACAGACTGAATGTTGCATGTCTCTTGTTATTTCTTATTTTCCTGAATCTCCTGGATTGATACTATTGTTGATCTAAAGGAAAACCATTTTTTTTTCTTCCAAAAACTGAAGCTTGATATTGATGAATAATGAAACTGCTATAAGCTGTGGATTCAGCATTTCGTTTTGTCCTATTCAAGTGTTTCGGTTTGATCTATGTGATACTTGGAACAAATATGCATAATCTTGGCTGTCCTCTGCCCATCTCCTTCAATCAAAGTCGACTGCCTCTTACCAAGAATTTTCCTTTGGACTTGCCAACAACCAAAGGTAGGTAGGGTAGTTTTGGGATTGATTAGTCACTAGATATGGGCTTTAAGGTGGGCTTTCTTGATGTAGAGTTCATCTTTCTTGGAGTGCTAGTTTGTTAAAATGACTCAAGCCCAAGCCCGTGCTCGAACTGACTCTTCTAAGTCGACATCACTTTTGGGATATTATCTTCACGGGAAAGCCAAATCATCTCCACCTTTCTTGATCTTCTATACATCACGATAGTTCCATCTTTTATCAACAGGGTGAAGACGAATTTTAATTGTTGTCCTCTAGCATTAGTCATTTTCAGGCAAATGATACGTGATACTTTAGTTAGGTTGTATAGTATGTTATAATGCATATGAGTAAATGTGTATATATAGATGAAATAAATACTAAATTAAATAGCATATTTGTCGTTACACCTAATTCAACATAATCAATAAATGTTTATGTAGACTCACGAAAAGTTAGCTGTCACGATTTCGCACATTGCAAATTGATTTTTTCCCCTTTTGACCGAAAGGCAGTTCAAAGTTTCTTTTGATAATCATCAACAACAAACAAGGTCTTCCATAATCAAAGGGCAAAAAAATATAATAATAAAATAAAGAATTTCCTTTAGAAAAACAAAAGTTATTTAGAAATTTGCTTGGCAGGACCAACAGATGTAACAATCAAGAAAAGTTCTTTAAAAAAAACTTGGGTTTACCAAAAAATTAAGAGAAGTTCAAAATATAGCAAATGTAATAACCATGTTGTTGTTTAACTGCAACTCATAAATTATCTTTATTTTTTAGTAAAAGTATCTTTTTCTTCGTTTTATGAATGAGAAACGACTAGAATTGATTTATAAATTGGCATATCACACACATGCATATAATTAAACACACACTAATCTATCAATCATTTGCTGAGTCTAGTATATGAGTGATGATGCAAATGATTTACAAATAACTAACACATACAATACTTTTATACAACTATATGAGTTCCATATAAAACTCAGATTAATCATAAAAAAAAAAACAATCAAAGATTAGGTTTCATTGCCACTTCAAATTTGTACACGATAGCTAAAGTTTTGTTTCATCTATAATTAAATAACGTCTGATACCATCGACGGACATAAAAGAGACATCTTATATCTCTATTAACTTGCCAATGCCGGTGAAAAATACAAAGTAAGTTCAGCTTATATTGGTACTTAAATAATAATTCATAAGCTCTTGAAACATGTTGACAAACAAAGAGTTAGACTAATGAATAGTTAATTATCAAATACTGTGGGAAGTTTATTTTGGTTGGTGTAAGAGAAGGAATCAAATTTTTGGACAAGAAGAAAGGTCACATGACACATGATGTGTTTCAACTAAACGACATAACCCTCACATGTGCCCTTGGATGCTTAACTTTATACGACCACGTATACCTCCAACTTACTTAACTACATTACAAATACTTTAAGAAATTCCAATCAGAGTTTAGAACTTAAGTCAAATAACATATGATTTTTTAACTGTTAATCCAAATTATCAGTTGAGTCTCTTATTCAACAATTGTCTCTTCATAATTATGTCATATAGGACCATAATGGAGTTAAAAATCTTCAATGTAATCCAAAAAAGAAACACAATCAAGTGCTTATCAACTAACTGTGTTTATAATGCTTTTGGAGGGAAAACGCGTTGTGTGATTGAAACACGAATTCTAATCAAACATCATTAACATTTACTTTATGTCGCTCTAGATTAAATTAATGATCGATCTTTTTTCTACTTTTCTTTACGGTTCATCGATTACTAAGTCAAACTCTCTTTTGCTCCTCCCTCCTTAGACTTTTCATTTTGCTTACATGTATGTTTTATGTTTTATTCATAAGCAACGTATGCTTAATATTTAGAAAAAGAAAAAAAAAAAGTTACAGATGTGAGAGTCTGCATTATTCACGCCTCCTTGTCTGCTTGACATTGAAGAAAAAAAATACTTATAATTAAAATATAAATATTAAAAAAAGAACAAAAACCCTAATAAATCTCAAATTCCACACATACACACACACACTCTCTCTGTCCTCTCTCTCACTGACAACTTCACTTATTACAGTTTCAAGACTCTTATATCAATCAATCTCGTTCAGATTGTTATCTTTCTATCTGCACCACATCTGATGTACGTACAGTGACTAAATTTGGAATCTTTGGTCGGTTTGATCTAAACCGTAAACCTCTCTACTTGATTCGTTTCGTGAATCAGACAGAGTAAGTTCTTAAAGTCTCTTTCTTTTAATCCTTTTTTGAGCTTTATCCACATTCAAGATGATCCCTTGCTTGGAAGATTTGTGGAAAATGGGTTCATTTTTTTTCTTCTTATCTCAGACTACATTGATGTGTGTGTTTACAAGTTTGTTGGTTTTTTTTTTTTACCAATCTACTACAGTATCTGTCTTTGTTTTCAAGTGGGACTCATCTGAGTTATCCCACAAAGTCTCTATCTTTGGAGTTAATTGAGAGTGGGCTTTTTCTTCATGTGCGTGGTTCCTCTTAAAAGTTAAAGCAAAAAAAAAAAAAATCAGTGAGATGTCAGTTTTTTTTAAAGTTTTGTCCTTTATCAACTGTGGAAGAGAGCAAAACTGTTTGGACATAAGCTCTGATAAGTGTATGAGATTGGCTAATCAGTGTTATCTTTGAATATTTAAGTAGTGGTCTGTCAAGTGATTGTTTCTTTCTGTTCATAGATATTTGTTGTTTCA
The DNA here is from genome assembly GCA_016432835.1 of Brassica nigra. Classification (NCBI taxonomy): domain Eukaryota; kingdom Viridiplantae; phylum Streptophyta; class Magnoliopsida; order Brassicales; family Brassicaceae; genus Brassica; species Brassica nigra. The sequence goes on along the minus strand of CM028247.1, from coordinate 2,552,108 downwards.
GGGATGCTAATGCTTCTTTTTTTTTTTTTGATACTGCAGATTAGTCTATAGCATAATTGAGCTGGTGCTTCTTTGGTGAGAAGAAGCAAGATGGATATGAGTTGTAAAGTTCTTGTATTTTTCGCAATCTTCTACTCTGTGACGGCAGAGATTTACATTGTGACGATGGAAGGAGATCCAATCATTAGTTACAAAGGCGGTGATAATGGTTTTGAAGCTACTGCTGTTGAATCTGATGTGAAAATCGATACCACGAGGTACCCCTGTGTTTTCTCTTCTTTCAAGCACAATCTTATCAACATCTGAGTTTCCAAAGGCTTTATATGGTTTAATGGTTACTACACTGAGCAGAGAGGCAAGATTAACAATCTTGCCTCTCTGTTGTATCTTCTTTAGTGTTGCTTGCTAGACTAACAATCTGTAACCTCTCTGTTTGCAGTGAATTGGTGACTTCATATGGCCGTCACCTTGAGAGGCAACACGATATGCTTCTTGGAATACTCTTTGAGGAAGGATCATACAAAAAGCTTTACAGCTACAAACACCTCATCAACGGATTCGCAGCTCATCTCTCCCCTGATCAGGTGAAATACCAATCCAAAACATTGTCTCCACCACTTTCATTTTCAGTGTTGTTTGCTCACACTTTTCCTCCATATTAGTAGGCGGAGATGCTTCGTCGCTCGCCTGGTGTGAGATCTGTGAGCAGAGATTGGAAAGTGAGGAAGCTCACCACACACACGCCACAGTTCTTGGGGTTACCAACCGATGTCTGGCCGACAGGTGGCGGTTACGACAGAGCAGGAGAAGATATTGTGATTGGTTTTATAGACTCGGGGATTTTTCCTCATCATCCTAGCTTTGCCTCTCACCATACGGCAGTTCCTTATGGTCCTCATCCTAGTTACAGAGGGAAATGCGAAGATGATCCTCGCACTAAGCTTAGCTTCTGCAATGGGAAGATCATTGGAGCGCAGCATTTCGCTGAAGCTGCTAAAGCTGCTGGTGCGTTTAACCCTGATGTTGACTTTGCTTCACCTATGGATGGCGATGGACATGGAAGGTTCGTCTTTAGATTATGATTTTTGTATAACACTTCTTTGTTTTAGTAATGCTTATTTATTGAATGGTTGGTTCTTTCAGTCATACAGCAGCTATTGCAGCTGGTAATAATGGTGTTCCGGTGAGGATGCATGGCTATGAGTTTGGAAAAGCAAGTGGGATGGCTCCTCGTGCTAGGTAGATAGATAATCCTCAACTGTGGATTTAAAGACAATCTTAAAACTTAAATGCTGTTTTGTTTCAGGATTGCTGTTTACAAAGCTCTCTATAGGCTTTTTGGAGGCTTTGTATCTGATGTGGTTGCTGCCATTGATCAGGTAAGCAATAACTTATCACCGTATAATGAGCTGATTCTCCTCTTGCTGCACTCGAGCCAGTTTCAAATGTTTACATTGATCAAGAAGTTTCTCTCTAAACATAGAGTATGCTTTTTTTGTGAGCAGGCTGTTCATGATGGAGTTGATATTTTGAGCCTCTCGGTTGGTCCAAACAGTCCTCCAACTAATACGAAGATAACGTTCTTAAACCCATTCGACGCCACACTTCTTGGAGCTGTAAAAGCTGGTGTGTTTGTTGCTCAAGCTGCTGGAAACGGAGGCCCCTTTCCGAAAACTCTGGTTTCGTACAGCCCTTGGATAACAACTGTTGCTGCTGCAATCGATGACCGCAGATACAAGAACCATCTGACCCTTGGAAACGGAAAAATGCTTGCCGGATTAGGATTATCTCGTAAGTATCTCCTTTTCTCTGCTCTGCTTTGTGGGACATTCCTTTAATTATAACATGTGTGTGTTGCGCAGCTTCTACTAGGCCTCACCGTTCTTACAAGATGGTCTCAGCAAACGATGTTCTGCTTGGTTCTTCTGGTGTGAGATACAATCCAGCAGATTGCCAGAAACCAGAAGTCTTGAATAGAAAGTTGGTCGAAGGAAACATTCTGCTTTGTGGATATTCTTTTAACTTTGTTGCTGGTTCAGCTTCCATCAAGAAAGTTGCTGAAACTGCTAGGCATCTTGGAGCCGCTGGTTTTGTTCTTGTTGTTGAAAATGTTTCTCCAGGAACAAAGTTTGATCCTGTCCCTTCTGGCATTCCAGGGATTCTCATTACAGATGTCTCTAAGTCAATGGTAAATATAGTCTCTATGGCCTCGGTTTTTGGTTGTTCAGTCCTATAGATATAGAAACTGTTCGGTTATTTATAAAATTCAGTTTGGTTTTGGTTTGATTATTCCGGTTTTTGGTTTTGGTTTGGGTAACAATGTTAGAAAACGACTAATATTGCGGATACAAACAGTTAGTCATAGTTTCCTCATCTTGGTATTGTTTTTATTTTCTTCTGTAGGATTTGATTGATTACTACAATGTCACAACCTCAAGAGATTGGATGGGAAGGGTGAAGAGCTTTGAAGCTGAAGGAAGCATAGGAGACGGTTTGGAACCCATTCTCCACAAATCAGCACCTGAAGTGGCTCTGTTCTCAGCTCGAGGACCCAACACCAAAGATTTCAGCTTTCAGGACGCCGACCTCCTCAAACCAGACATTCTTGCTCCAGGCTCTCTGATCTGGTCTGCTTGGTCTCAAAATGGAACAGACGAGGCTAACTATGTCGGTAAGCATCTCCTCAAAATCTTTTCAGCATTGTACTCTAGAGCAAGAAACTAAAGTGTTTAGTTTTCTTGGCTCAGGCGAAGGATTTGCACTAATCTCTGGCACAAGCATGGCTGCACCACACATTGCGGGTATAGCTGCTCTGGTGAAGCAGAAGCATCCTCAGTGGAGTCCAGCTGCTATCAAATCAGCTCTGATGACGACTTCAACGGTCATGGACCGAGCAGGAAGGCCTCTCCAAGCACAGCAGTACTCTGAAACAGAGACGATGACGCTCGTTAAAGCAACTCCGTTCGATTACGGTAGCGGTCATGTCAATCCAAGCGCTGCTCTAGACCCTGGTCTCGTCTTTGATGCAGGTTACGAGGACTACTTAGGTTTCTTGTGCACCACGCCAGGTATCAACGCTCACGAGATAAGGAACTTCACAAACACTCCCTGCAATTACAGAATGAGACATCCTTCGAACTTCAACTCGCCATCAATAGCCGTCTCTCATCTGGTGAGAACACAGATTATAACCAGAAGAGTGACGAATGTTGCGGAAGAGGAAGAAACATACACAATCACATCGAGAATGGAGCCATCTATTGCAATTGAAGTGAGTCCTCCTGCGATGACGCTTAGAGCGGGAGCTTCTAGAGAGTTCTCGGTGACTCTGACAGTGAGATCAGTGACCGGAGTTTATAGCTTCGGAGAGGTTACATTGAAAGGAAGCCGTGGGCATAAAGTGAGTCTCCCAGTGGTTGCCTTGGGACAAAAGCGATGATGAAGAAATGAAAATGAGGGTTTTGTAATATTATTATTGTTATTTTTGTAATACGCAGTAATAATAATAAAAAGATTAGTTTTGTCTGAGTAAAAAAAGGAATACTACAGTTTGTATAATTAGTAATATTTGTTTGCTTTGTAAGAACCTTGAGGAGATAATAGTTATATAATTATATGATACATGGTTTAGCTCTGTTACCTATCTTTCTACTTCTGGCACCATTTTTGTTTAGAAGCGTAGCATGCAAGTAATAAAGTAGGTCATTTTGCTCATGATTGGCTTAAGCATACGACGAGCCGCTGAGGAATCAATCTCACATATAATTTACACAAAACAATTTTTTTTTTTGAACGGTGAGGTCCTACCATGGAGATTTTGAACGAGACCTAGTCGAGTCAGGATTCACCGTTGCAACGTTCCACTTCTCAGATAGAGCAGAGCTGTTGCTAGACATGAAGACCATATTCTTGAAGGTTGGCACCAGACCAGATGTGTTCTGCTAAACCGTGACTCCTGAGCATTGGTAGTAATTTAAGCATTATAGAGGTTTGACGACTTAACTCTGTTATAACGATAATTGTTATAACACTGTTGAGCCGTCACACCTCTGTGATACTTTAAATTACAAGAAATGCTTAGGAGTCATGGTTAAGCAGAAAGCACCCGGTTTAATCGACTTCTAGAACACACTCTTTCACGTCTACGGACAACTCTGCTAGACTGCTACAAATATAATGGAGATGTTAAGCGAGGTTAGGTCGAGTCTAGATAGTTGTTAGTTGTAAAAATTTTCGTTCTTTTGACGTGACTCATCTCAAAGAAGAGTAGTTGCATGTTAGGAGGTTTCTTTGGTTAGAGCAATTATAATAAATGTTTATCTCAAGATCACTACTCTGTACTCAAAATCCAAAGAACATATATATGTTCTATATGATATTTGAGGTCAAGACTCAAAAACCAAGACCAAAATATATGTAGAGAAACTCTATAAACCTGTATAAGTTTGCTTCATCATCATTCTGAACAATAACATAAATCTATCTTAGAAATTAAAATAAAATTAACATCTTTCACCAAAAAAAAAAAGATTTCTCTTTTTTTTTTCAAAGTCGTAGGAGAAATATGAGAAGTATATAACGTAAAACAGAATGGATAAAAAATAAAAGAATGAAACCAACGTCACCCTCCAACCAAATGAAGCATCAATTGAAAAAAAAAAAGTTCTCAATACCTTTCTAGGCTTCTAGACTTGTAGCTAGTGGTAGAAGAAGAATCTTAGTTGTGTATAGAAGAAACATCCTTTTTTTAAATCACAAATGCCAAGAGACCGATCTTGTGTAGTTTGAGAAGAGATCCAAGAGTTTATCAAGCGTGTCCGGGTGAAACTTCCTTCCAAACAAGAAGCAAGGTCTTCTGATTCCGTTCCACACACAAGGCATCCATATTTCTTCACCCTGTTGTTAATTAACCAAAATAAAAGGTTTTGTGTTTGCATAGAATCTTTGCATAAAGATCAGAGCTAAGACATATGGTTCTTGAAAGTGCGTACCATTCCAACACTATTGACATGTACGACTGTGTCAGTAGACTGTAGATGGACCAATCAAAAACTTTTTTAAGAGAACTGATGCAAAAGATGATATAGCTTTTTGGTTATGTGATTTTATATATACCGTGAGGTTGTTCAGTAACTCGTGTGTGACATCCTCAGGCATGTATGTTTTGGGATGCCACTGTCTCTCAGACCAATCAACTTGTGTTACACTCCAGTTAGAAATACCACCAGGATCAAGCATCTGCAAACCGAAGTATATATAACAGATGAAGAGAAACTAAGAGAATGATTCTTTTCATTTTTGAGTTGAAAAGATCTCTTACATGAAAGAATGTTGGCAGATAGTGCTCATCAGCTATGCAATTCTTGTTGTTCTCTATACCTGGCTGAAGAACAAAAAATGCCCAAGCTTCTTATTAGTGAGTGGTCTTTCTCATATGTTTTGTGACCTTGTAAGTAAGAAAAAAATCTATTTTTGGGGAATTTAGCTAATACTTACCCCACAGTAATCTCTGAATCTAGAGTAGTAAAGACTGTCTGCCATGATTACTATTGCGTGTTGTCTCTTCATGGTGAACCACTGCACAGTAACATTAATTCATCAATAACAAGAAATAGTTACGAGTCCACATGTAGCAGCACTGAAACAGAACCAGTTCCTTGTATTCCTTAGAAATTATTGTTATTTAATGCATAAGGTGAGAATAGTTACTGGACTAGTCACAAGTGTTTTTACCTGTGCACCTTTTCGAAAATACTTCTTTGGAATTTCAGGCAACATGTGATCCATATGTCTGCCTGATCCATGTTGACCTGGATCGTCAAAGCTGAAGAATACAAGGTGACCATATTATAAAGAAGTTATGGAAGAAAGAGATGGAACATGACTACTTACCAGTCAACATAGCTGAGATTGCTGTACATCAGGTAATTGTAAATGTACTCAAAACTTCTAAGTGGTATACAACTGCATAACCATAAACGCTCAAATCTGTTAGGCAAACCTGAAAGTGATGAAAGAGAAAGGTTTGGTGGAAGTCAAGAAAAATCACCTCTCAGATAGTAAAACAAATTGCTGGTTTGCAGGATCTCTAAGAGCATTAGCTAACAACCGTCTCTCTGCATCAACCATTGATATTCTTCCCCACACCACCTGAACATGGAAGATACACACTTGTTTTAATGTTAAATTATACCAATAGAATACACAAAAATCAACAAATCAACTAAGATAGGACAAGGATAAACCTCATCACTGCGAATTTCGCGGTCCAAAAAGTAATGACTGTGGTGAACTGGCCTTTCCTTTGATGCATGGATATAAACAGAGAACTTCCCTTCATGGCCCTGTGAGAAGAGACAAAGATTCTAAACACAATCATCCAATGTGTTAACTTCAGCAACAAACCATCTCCATTATATATATCCTAAGACATTTCAGTTGGTAAGAACAAAAGTGTACCTGGAAAAATCTGTCCCAAAGCCTCTCAAAAGGCAATGTACCAGGAGTCAAAAACATGAATGCAATCTTGGAGTCCCTCCTTATAACAGGAGGACTACTCATTATTTCTCTAATCACTACTCGTGCAGCAATCTCATCGTCTGTATACTCCCTCAGAGAAGGTGGAAGCCAGTCAGCTAAAGCCTTGCATCCCCTTGATGAAATCATGTAACAAGCGCGTTTGCTGTGATGAGGGTACATGTAAGCCATTATAGCCAACATGGTGATCAGTGAAAGTGTCATGATGATCAGTGAAAGCGCCATGATGATCCATAGGCGTCTTCTTGCAGGAGCACGGTGGCGAGCTCCAGGCAATGACGCTAGGTTTCCTACACTCCACCTTTTAGCTGCCTTCATCTCACATCAAACCTCTATCTAAAGAGCCACAAACAGAAAATATCTTCACATTTAGTGCCTAATGTAAGATGAACAAAGCTAATCAATATGATTTTTCTCTGAATCAAAACCTGTAAAGTTAGAAATAAAAACAATGATTTATATCTAATCCAAAATATATAAAAAAAGAAACACAGAAGAAGGAAGCTACCAACATCCAAAACAATGTGAACCAGATCCAGTCACGACGAAAAATCTCCGTGCAAGATTTATATCATCTTGTCCATATCCCGATCTGCGAGACACTTTCAAAGACTTGAGTGTTACGTACGCAAATAAAACGTGTAATTATGTATAATCGTATGTTAATGCACGCATGTAAACAAGAATCTCTTGGAAGTTTTCAAAGCTTTCCTCTTATGGATTCGTTTCCTTTTTCTATCTGATCTCTCCTTATGATCTCCCTTTTATTTTTCGCTGTGGAATGAAGAAAAAGCGCTACAGAGAAAATGATGATGAAGAAGAAGATGCCAATTCGGTTCGAGAGAAACAGGGGAAGCAAATTTTTGAGGCAGAGCATGAATAAATAATTATTGCTTTATTGTTAACCATATATTACACGTTTAATTTTTCTGATGGTCACATGAGAGCTCTTAAAAATTTTACATGATTTTTTGGACGATTGTGGCTGAAAAAAAAAGAAACTAATATTAAAAATCTGCATGGAACACTCGCACGTTTATCACTTTCGCATCCATGCAATGTCATGAGCGTAGGATTGTAGTTGTGTTCGGTCCTAGGCTCCTAGCATATAAACCCGACGTATTCAAATGTATCCATGGCAGGGGAAATAATAAGTAGTTAGCTAATAATTTACTAGTATTCAGATAATAACTAGTAAGCCTAGATGTCTGGTTCAAAACATAATTTTCTAATTCGTGTGTATTTATATTTTTTTTATTGATTGACGATTGAAGACTTTGAAATTAAACTCTTCAAGCAATATTGAAAAAGAAAGATCATCACAAAATTATAAGGGATTTTTGTTAATATGACTCAAAAACTCAAAGTCAAATACAAAACTAACTTATGGTTTTTTTGGAATTTTCATTTGTCTTATTTACTCCAAAAGTTTGGATTATTCACGAAAATGTCATTATTATTATTATTTTAAATGAGTTTTTCACTCTCTTTCATCCTCATATTTTTCAATTATTTACAATATTGTCATTGTCATCAATACACCAACCACCATGAACAACCAATTTGAAGCTCTTAATGCACCTAAAATCGATTTACACTCTTTCTATCTCATTTTTTATGAACTAAAAACAATTTCTCTTTCACTTTCTCTCTATATTCCTTTAAAAAATCCAAGTCTAAATTTTTGATGGTTCATAGAGTCATTCAAGCTCATGATTCTTGGTCATTAACAAGTGTCACTTTGGTGGTGAAGTTTTGCGTGGTTGGAGAAGTTAAACAAGTTATCTCAGTGGTTGAAGCTATAAAATCATTTCTTTTCCAGATATGTCCATCATAAGACTTACGTGTAAGTCTTTAGGCAGTATAAGACTAACACGAAAGTCTTCTGGTCAATGCAGAGGTTAGTTTTGCAATTGATTTTTATATGTATTTTTTGAGACGACTTCTATGGATGTCTTCCACTTTGCTTTGTTAACAAAAAAATCTCAAGAATACCAGAGAAGACTTTTCCGGTAAGTCATCTAGGATAAACATGTTAGTTTTGCATTTGACCGGATTGTGTCAGAAATTTGACTTTTCCTGGACGACTTCCATGTAAACCGTTTAGGTTACTTTTGCAATTAAAAATTAAAAATCAAATATTTAATTTTATCTGGAATGGTTACACGGAAGTCTTCCCATAGACGACTTACATGGAAGTCTTTCATGATTTGATTCCGAGATTCTGGTCAAACCTTGGTTATTACAGACGACTTTTGTGTAATAAATTTAAATATATTATTATGTAAAATTTATATAATAAATTACAGACGAATTTCTTTTAATTAATATAATAAATTAAAACTTATTATTATGTAAAATTTTATTTATTTTTGAGAAAATTAATATTTAAGTGGGAAAAGAAAATTTCTAAATTTTTAGTGGGAATATCAAAAGTTTTAGCGGGATTATTAATCGGGATTATAATACTTCCTGAAGATTTTCTCATATAAAAACACAAGAAGACTTCTAGAAAGTCTTCTAGAAGAATTTTTAGAAGTCGTATAGACCATGAATACTAACCCTAAACTCATATAACTAAATAAATACTAAATAGAAACAAATACTTCATTAAACTTAAATTCAACTTAAAATATTTAATATACACAAAACTAAACACATATAGATCAAAATTTAATTTTTTAAAAAAATGTTAAGCTTTCCAAAATCTAACCCTAAGAATACATACAATACTACAACATATGTTTCCAAATCCTAAACCAAAGAATATCATGACTCACTACTTTCACTCATCTATGTTGAAAACAATTCAATTTTATTACATCTTAATTTATATCACTTACAACAGTTTATAATTACATAATTTCAATTTTTTCCTTATCAAAAATATTTTTTACAAAATTTATAAACTATTTTTAAGATCTACTATATGAGAAGACTTCCTGGAAGTCTTCCAGAAGACTTACAGAACCTCAGAAGACTTACAAAATCTCAGAAGACTTTACGGGGTTATATTCGTAAAAATGAATTCTAGTTTTTTTGTTTGGTCATAAGGGGCTGATTGTAATTTCAGTTGGGTTACTTTTGCATTTGTCATTTGATTCAAGTTTGGAATACTTTTGGGATTACAAAATCAAGTTTGAGTCATATTTGACAAATTCTCTTAATTACTAACCACTATCAAATGGATCGAACATTAACAGCATCTCCAATACAAAAAGGTTCAGGTGCATTCAAAGCAGCCTTTGCCAAGCTATCAATTAATATAATGTGTTTCAAAAAAAAATCAAATAGATCAAAAAAATCTCATATTCTTTCGACTTATTTTCATTCATATTTTTGAACATATTCTATTTATTAAGATCATAAAATAAATTGTATATTTATGTGAAAATAAAATATATGGACCCGGTGCATAGCGTCAGATACCATTAGTTTATTCAATATAATACGACTTTATAATATAATAATGTACAAAATCCCAGAATACTTATTTGTATCAAACTTTTTTAGAACCTAACGAAATCCACGCTTTCGAAGTGCGGATAAAAATCTAGTTATAGATTATAAGAAGTTTTTGGTCCAGATCATCTTCTATATCTCTCACACTTACGGCATAAAATCTCATTTGACGACCGGGAATAATATTTATACGGAAGTACTTTTATTGACCATATAGTCAATAAATCGGATAGGATATTTTTCCTGTTTTATTCTAAGCATTGCGAGATTTTATGCCATATTTTTTCTTTTTTCAACTTAATTTCATAAGATTTTATACCATATTTAGCTATTTATGTATTGTAAATTATCATGCTATTTAGGAAAGAAATCATTAAAATTTTAAGATGCGTATTTTTGAAATATTTAGTTTCCTATAGAATAGATTATTTAATATTTCCCAACGACATACAAACAATTTACCCCAGAGTAAGAGGTTTAGAAGAAAACGTGAAAACGTGAAAAGATGCATAGGACAATTTCCCTTGTATTCCTTGTTAACTTTCTTATCATGTTAACCTCAGGTATTGTTTTATATATATTCGATAAACTTACAGTTTCATATATGATTATGTGATCACAATAACAAGTTTTGATTCTACCGAGAATCACTTCTTCGTCTTCAAAAGAAAATATGTTAGTGTAATTTTTATATGATGTCTTTTTGGAAGGATTAATTTTTATAAAGATATATAATATGTGAAAATCATTAAAAAATGTATAAATCTAACATGACAACGAGAATAATATGTTTAATGTAATTTTTTTTTTAATAATGTATACAAATGTTGCAGTTGTAAATCAGAGTAGAGCACAAACATGCGTTAAGGCTCTAGGCCCTTGTGAGAACTGTGACCAGAAATGCCTGGCACAATACGGACCATCAGTTCACACCCAATGTGGGAATTCGCAGTGCTTATGCATCTACCAGTGCGGACCTTCACCGCCTAAAGTGTGCAACGGTGGGGCTGGTCTCTGTTCTCAGAATTGTCCTAGTAACTGCTGTGATATGAATTGTGCAAAAAAGTATAATGCTGGACATGGATCTTGTGTCACGCTTGGTAATTCTAATTTGTGCCAATGCCAGTACTCTTGCTAGAATCGGTTGATGAAATTGTAAACCAGATGATTTTCTTTATGCGATGATATAGAAAATTACTCTTATCATTCTCGGAATTGAATCAGTTTGCTATATTTTGGTAGGCATGAGGTAACGGTTGAATTAATTGGAAAAATGAATTAAAAGTCAACAGAAAATTCAGTCGAAGAAATGAAAAAGACAGAAATATATGAATTTGTGTTCATTCCATTCCTCATAGAAACGGGAGAAGGAACTTTTTCTTCATAATTTTTTTTTATTTATAAAATGAGAGGAATAGAATGGGATCTATGAATTTATAATATGACAAAATTTTCAACATAAATGGAATAAAATTTGAGGAATGTAAAATTTACCATTCATTTTCTTCCTAAACTATAGTATTGTATGTTTTTTATAAACAGTGATCAACAAAAGTTCTCACACCAAACAGACCCATCCAAAAATATATGTATAACAATTTAAGTCTTTGGTTCGGTTGATTCTAGAAGTTTAAGATCCATTTAGGTATTTAGAAAATTTGGTTCAATAGTTTGTTATCTTTGTTTTCGTACGGTTCGGGTAACAAAATTGGAAAACGACTAAATATTCGGAGTAATTCTGGATCCAGATGCACAGAGGCACCCCATTAGAATTGATGCTTGAACATAAAGAACATGTACCTAAAGGTTTAAAAAAAATATTGTAATTGACTATACAGTATTTATCTCTGGGGATGATTTTACTTTCTACAGCAAACATCAAAACCGGTAAATTCAAAAATTATTGATGAATAAATGATTTGTCTTGAAAAAATAATAATTTTCTGTCTAAAATCTAACCAAAATTTCTAAAATGTATCTATAATAAGAGTGATTTTAAAAACTTTTTTTGGTCCAGATCATCATCTATCTCTCTCACTTTCGGCATAAAATCTCATTGGACGATCAAGAATAATATTTATACGGAAGTACCTTTATTGACCATACAGTTTTAGCAATAAATCGGTGTATTTGTCAAGATCATCATAGTATTAACCCAACAAAAGACCATCATAATAAATTTATTTTAAAACGGACGGAAAAACTAATGTCCTTACTTGAAAAAAAAACTCTTTAAGTTGCTTTTAAATAGATACCAAACGTCCCGATACAAACAAATTCCTCACAGAAAAATAAGACTAGAAGAAAACTAGTAAACGTGAAAATATGGAGAGAATAACCAATGTAGCGGAAGCTTTATAGGATAGAATTAGAGATCCGTTGATTCTGAGAATATTCGGAAAATTAGGATAATCACAAGAATATTATTTAGTTTAAGAATGCCTAAAATCAATATATTCTTAAATTGTTGAGATATCTATAGATCTACCGAAAACAAGGAACAAAAGAGAAAATGTTGTGAATCAAGAGAGAAAGAGGAAAACGGTTGTTCTTCTTATTCCATAGGTAATGATACATATATATACTGATACAAATCTAGGATTTTAGAACCATCTAGAACATGGGTTTATGGGTCTAATGGGCCTAATGGACATCCACTAATTAGTTCATAACAGAAAACACTTTAAATTTTATTAATAATCAGTCAACTGAGTACAAATCTAGGCAGAAGATACATATTTATATGAAAATCAAATAACATTTAAACTATTAAAATTTTTTAAGGTAAATACTCAAATTAATAATAAACTAAATAATTATAATATTTAGAATATATCCAAATATCTCTCTGCATCATTCTCTCCCTCTTCGAATCTTAACCATGATTTTCAATTCCAACACTTTCAAAACTTCTTGAAATCTGCACGTCAAATGTTAGTTTTTTCGAACCTTCCATCGGCCTATCTTCACCTTCTTATCATTTCTCTCCAAACAAATTATAAGACACGTACTACCTTTAGCCAAATATTCCACAGTTTGCATGAAACTTCCTTTTCTGTTCCTAAACTCAAAGGAAACGTCTGATTGGCTTCTAGTGCTGTTGAATACATATGTGACGTCTTCTTTTGTCGATATGACATGGAGATTCTTTGTACTCGTGAAACCAACTTGCTTGACAGCCACCACATGTCCACTGCTCATCCTTGCAAGTTTGATGAATTTTTTTCCACCGTAAACGTCGCCACTAATAAAACTTTTAACATAGCATGCAAAGGACTCGTCTATGTCTTCCCTAACAATATCATCATAGATATCGAATATTGGATCCCCAATAATATCTATGTAAACGGTTTCTTCACTTTTATCGAACAAACTCTCCATGATCCAGAATCAAGTTTTGATTAAAAAACCAAAACACCAGTTCTGATACCACCTGATATAGCGAAAGTTTTATAGGATATAACTAGAGATCCGTTGATTCTGAGAATACCCGAAAAACTAGGATAATCACAAAGATCTTATTTAGTCTAAGAATATATGTCCAGGATCAATGTCTTTTTAAATTCGTTGAGATCTCTATAGATCTACCGAAAACAAGAAACAAAAGAGAAAACCCTTTAACTTTTATTAATAATCAATCAACTGAATACAAATCTAGGCATAAGATGCATATTTATATGAAAACCAAATAACATTAAAACTATTAAAAATCTTTAAGATAAATATAAATAATTAAGATAAATACTCAAATTAATAATAAACTAAATAATTATGATATTTGGAATATATCCAAATATCTCTCTGCATCAATAATTCCACTTGTGTTACTTATTAGCCTGCTTATCATGTTTGCCTCAGGTATTATTATATCTCTCAATTGTTATTTATTTTATTTATTTGCCGCATTTTTCATACAGTTTCAAAAGTTCTTTAATATAACTTTTTGTTCCCATTTTTTCTCACATTTATTTTATGATAAGTTTAATGACGTATACAATGTTACAGTTGTGAATCAGACTAGAGCAAATATATGCGTCGATGGACTAGGCACTTGCGAAAACTGCAACCAGAGATGCGAGTCCAAACACGGGCCATCAAGCCAAGGCGACAGTGATGACCTCTCTATTGGGGTGGCTCAGTGCAGGTGCCACTACCAATGTGAACCACCTTCGCTGACTCCGCTTAATACTTGCAATGGTGGGGCCGGTTTATGTAGTGTAAGGTGTCCCCTAAAATGTTGCGATATTAACTGTGCACTTAAGTATGCAGGTGGAAGTGGGATTTGTTACACCCTCGATAATTCTAATGTTTGCCGGTGCAAGTATCCTTGTTAAAGCTGGCTGACAAAATTGTAAACCGACTATTTTTATGTAGGACGATGATAAAATAATAAAAATTTCCATTATTATTAGTTTGTGGATGGCGTCGTTAGCTTTTATGAAATAAATTGATCATCGTAGCTAAATTTTTTTTTATTACACATTGTTTAGTTTATGGTGCAAACAGATATTTGTAATCACCGGAAATAATGACAATATATTTCGAGATATTTCGAATGAACTTAATAAATAATAGCATAACACTTTATTTCAAAATACAAAAATCGAAGATCCAATAATTTTGTAAGTATGCCTCCTCTGAAATTTATATATTTTGAAACAACTAGCAATGTTCTATACTCACTCCAACTTTAACTTAAAATTAAATTTTGATCCACGCTTTGAAAATGCAGTTATATTTTTTGTTGAATTTTTTTTTGTATATTGTTATCTATTTAAATGAGATACACATGATTTGTTAACATTGTTGGTATTTTAATAATACACATTGACATGGTAAATGTATAAGACCTTATGTTTTGCTAATTAGGTGAAATATGATAAGTTATCTTATCCATTATTTTTATATAAATATAACAAAAACGACAGGTATATATACATAACTGCAAATTAAAAATGTGCATACAAATGAATAACTTTTGAAACAAATTGCAACGATGTATCATCAATATTAATAACTTGAAAATTTATTTTGACGCGCACAAATTTTTTATTAATTTTAGAATTGGATAAACAAAGCTATTGAATAATGAAAATCCTGATTTCTGTACAAAATTTATGTGTTTAATTTTTTTACATAATGTTTGCTTAAGTAAAGTATATATTGCTTATTTTAGTTATTTTTCATACATAGAATGAAATCTTGAATGAAATAATCCATTTAACATGTTTTGATTCTGTGAAATTATTTTTTAACATTTTATAATATAAATTATCTATGTTTGTTCGACCCATCTTGTAATTGACATAATATTTCACATATTTGATGAAATAACCCATAAAACTGTAATTATAAAGAATCAATCGTAATCTGATCTAGAATACAATAACAGTTAATATAATTATTAAATGTTATACTCGTATTAATTTCAATTTTAATATTTTATATTAAAAACTATTTTATAAGTTTTGATTTAATTATTATGCCAAATTATTTGTAATTATTAAGCAGACTTATTTTTTTACATCAATCCAAATTCTTTTATAATCAAAATTTGTATTTTGTAGTTTTGAAAACCTATTTTTGTCATTTCTAAATACTTTGTATTTCTATAAATTATAGTAGTGTAAAATATTCTTTGTCGGTAAATGATTGAGTCCATACTTTCCGAAGAGGAGCAAGTAGAGACCATGATCTAGTTAGAAGTTAGAACTAGGTGATGCGGAATGGAGTAATATCTAACATTTTAATGTCCGAAAAGCCTATTTAATTACCACCATCTAAATAAAAATATGAAAGTCAAATGTTTCCGTTTTATTGATGTTTTTCATTTATTCTAAAAACCTTTTAAAAAAAATTTAGCAAGGATACTGGCATTTGCACAAACTAGAGTTGCCAATTGTCTCACAAAATCCAGATCCACCAATATACTTTTGAGCACAGTTCTGATTGCATGCACTGCTGCACAAGCCAGCCCCACCATAGCATTGTTTGCGCTTTGGAGGAGTTGGTGATGGCGGTCCGCACGTGTAATAGCACGTGCATAGTTGGTTTCTGGTGTCGCAACTCGCTTGGCCCGTTGGTCCGTGCTTAGCCTTGCATCTCTCATCACATTGTAGACAACTACCTAGAGGGTCTTGGCATGTGGCTGCCTTCACCTTATTGGCAACTATAAAAAGTGTTCTTTAGTAAATGTGAAATAAATCATTGATAGAAACATTTGCATCTATGACATTTAAGAAGAAAAGAAAATGTGTTTAAAGAGCAGAATGTAGTGTAACGAAAAGTTAATTTTGAGATCATTATGCGGAAACTAGGGGTAGGACGGATTAGATATCCGGAGAATTTCGAGCTATCCGGCGGATCCATGATTTTGCTATCCTTATTCGGATCCGGGGTTCTCGAATATCCGGGTGTCGGATATCCTTCTAAAAATTGTAATATCCGACGGATATCCGGATCCGGATTTTGAAACTTTAAAATAAATAAAAATAATATTAAAATATATAAAATATTAGCAAATATTTAAAAATAAAATGTATATAATATTTTTAATTATTTTTATGTATGATATTACTAATTTTATATAAAAATTATATATACTATTATAAAATGAAAATATAATAAATAAAATTAATTTTTATAAATATATATTACTATTTTAAAAATAATATTAATAAAATTACGGATCCAGATATCCGGACTAAAAAATTGAGATATCCGGATCCGGATTCGGTGTTGACGGATCCAACATTTTACTATCCGGATCCGGATTCGGTCCCTCTGGATATCCGGATTTTCGGAGCAGATCCGGATTGGATCTAGGATCTAATCCGGATCCCGGATAATAATTCTAGGTCTAGCGGAAACGATACATTCAATATTGAATAAAACATAAAAAGTGTATACCAAACATAAAAAGAGCAATAGGATGTAGCCCAATAATTAAGAGTTTACTAAACTGGTAGAAGAATTTGGCTAAATGTAACTCAGTTTATCAAGCATGTGATCAAAACAATACTCTCTCTATCTCAATTTAAAGTAAATCATTGTATGAAATTAAAACGAAATAGTATTTTAATAAACCTTATAGACTATTTACTTATATCAAGACGCATTGGATCCAGTTTCAGAAAAGTTAGAAAGTCTCAAGTATACACCGTTTAATAATAATAATAATAATAATAATAATAATAATAATAATAATAATAATATTACCGAAGAAAACATGACAAAGAAGATGATGAAAACCACAAGTGAAAAATTATTCTTCATCTTTTCTAGTTTTTTCTCTTTGATAATTGGTTGAGACAATGTATTGGTATTGGTATACCATTGGAACATCTAGTTGGTATATATATAGTGCAGTTCACCGATAACAAATTGATATGCAATGATTTGTTTCCAAAGAATGGGTCATTTCTGCTGACTGCTGAATATTGATGATACCATCATATTAATTTCTCAAAGTAAAGACATTCGACGTCAAATGCCAAAATAAGTCATAAACATTTGTAGTCAAACTTCTAATGAACGATAAATGAATACTAGACGGAATATAATGATATTATTCTATGTGAATACGAAAAATTTGTAAAAATATCTTTCAGCATACTGTTTTTAGACTAAATATATATTTTTTGCTTACTGTCTTACTTATTATATAACAAAGCCCACAGATCTTTTAGATTATAAATAAAAGGAATATTGAATTAAAAATGTTATGTTATTTCTTTTGAGTTTTAATTATCTTTGCAAAATCTATTGGTGTTAATTTAGAATCTAATTTAAATAATTAATATCATATTTCAAGTGCTTTTGATGATGACATGCAAAAACCAGCAATAAAAAACATTCGGTGCTTGTCTTCTGCCACCTAATCCCATAGCAGATTCGGCAGAAAAGATGTGTATTTCTTTGTGTAGTTCTTATGTTCCCACGCTTCAAATTATCTAAAAACTTGAAAAAAAATATTTTTTTCACAAAGAAAACTTAAAAAAATATTATGAAAATGCATTATACACAACCTAAGACTTTATAATGCAAGACAAGAAAAACAACTCCAAACACAATAACTTAACGACCAAACGGTTAAAAGGAATAAAATCAACGAAAACAAAAATTTAAAACATGCACAAATCACAAATATCAAGCGCCTTCATCCTTCCACAACATCTTGAGTTAGATCAGGTCTTTGTTATCCAACCAGATGTCCCTCTTAACATGTCCAACCAGATCAGGTCTGTGTTTTTTCTTCTTTTTTTTTGCCAGGGAGGCACAGAACCTAGGCTTTGATTTTTGTAAAAACCTTTTATCATTCTATGAAATTTACAGTTTAGCAAATAAGAAAATATTTTATAGATAAAGAATATCAAAGCGTTCAAAATGCAAATAAAAGAAACAAATATTCATCTTTATCTAGTTTCATGAATTTTGTGGATTTGATCTTGTCTCTTCATATTCTTTTAAACTACTTTCCATTTTGTTTAGGAAAATAATTCACCTTTTCGAATAATTTGTTACTGCATATATATATATGCCGAATGTTGTATATACGCAAAGGAGATAGCTAGAATTAATATATCTTGCCCAATGTATTCACTTTTTCCTCCAAATTATTATATAATATATACTTTCTCCTCCAAATTATACTTTTTATATAGTTATTATTATAATATATACTTTTTCCTCCAATTATTATATAATATAAGTATTCATGATGTTCTTATCTAAGTATGAAAAATGTTTTGCTGTATATATATAGTCAAGGAAAATATGTGGCTGCATTACATTGATCCATTGGGATGTGTATGATGGACTTAAAAGATTGCGATGCATCTTGTAAATCAAAATTTGGACAAAAGGCCACTGGCGTATGCAACTTAAAGAGAAATCGTGGACGGTGTTCGCTCTCACCTCTGTTCAGCTGATAGAGTTCAAACGTCTTTCATGGCAAAAGGCTCAAATTTGCAAGATGTATAAGCTAAGGTTATAATCCTCAAAATATATTGTTTTGGCTCTTCGTCGCTTGTAATAATATGTTGTCAAAATATTACTACTTGATGTTTTATCATCAATAAAACATAATATTACAATGGATGAGAACTGAGTTGTCTCAATTTTTCTTTATATTACAATGTTTGTCTCAGAATTGAAACCAAATGAAGACCAAGTTTCGTGGTTTAAATTTATAGTTAGAACCAAGTTTATAGTTAGAACCAGGTAATGCAGGGTAGAGTAATTAACATTTTTCCATGTCCCAAAAACCTATCTATTTACATACTTATATATGTTTTAAATTTCTTGTCCACACATGTATTAAAACACAATAGTCTAGATGGCTACCACATAAAATTTGGCAAATGTTATCACTAGTATTCTTACGGGAGTTCAACAGACTAATCAAATAAAAAGTTAAACAACACCGAAATGCAAGAAAAACGACTAATGATCGAGAAACACCAAAACCCAAGGACCTCTGAAACTTTCAAAAAGCATGAACCCAATCTTCCGATGATTTTCCAGGTACGAAGCCAAGAATTCCAACGACGTTTATGCGTAATTTTTTGACCGATGATATTCAACGGTACGAACTCGATGAAGAGCGACAACGCCTATTATACAAAAAAAAAACGACAATGTTCCTCCACCAATTTTCCCCCATAGATCTTTTTTTTACTAATTACTACCACTGCCGACATCAAAACTGTAAAAGTTACTACAAGAAGCAAAATGCTCTATAGAACAAATAATATCGATATTTATACGTACATATATAGTAAAAGAGACTAAAAGTATGAAAGCACAACTAAAATAGAAACTCAAGTTCATTGAATACATAATATAACAGTTAGCTGGGGAATGCGAAATTTACATTTCGTATTGTAGCTTATATTTTATGGAAAAGAAACAGAATGCAAACAACTCACTTTTTTCCGATTGCTATCAAAAAAATATAATCATGACCGATCGAATCTGAGATTATGTTATAGTCAAGAAACACAAATAATTTTCTAATGTTACGTAAGTTAAGCGCTGTGAAATTTATTCGGTGGTTGTAAATCTCGAGATTAGCATTATATTTTTAGTAAAAATAGACAATGAAAGAGAACTCAATTAAGGAAGAAAAATCAAGAAAAAAAAAAGTAGATATGGACACATTGACAACGAACGTGGAGGAGAAGACAATGACAGATATAATATTTTGTGAAGGAAGATGACACATGCATTGATGTTTCTTCACGTAAAGAAAGGCCTTCGAGTTGGCATTTCCTTGCCTCACGAATCTTTGTCTACCTCGTGCTTCTTTTTAATTCTCTTGTCTTCTTATTTTCTTTTATTTTTAATAGATTAATTATTTGCCACAACGCTCGCTACTCTCTGTCTTCTCCTCTTTGACTTTTGTCACACTTGTCTCTATCGTCTTAACTCAACCATGGTTAACAAAGTTTATTGCAAAGCCCTAAGAGCATGTCCATCAATAAGAACCCCTTATAGACTCTAATCAATAAATTAAAGATAAATATACTGATTTGAAAGGTTTAGAACCTTTGTTAATCTAATTTAATTTTCCTTCGTCCAATGGTAGAACCTCATTGAGGTTCTTAATTTTTTTTTTCTAAGTAGAATGATTGGATTTCACACAATACACAATAAGACAAGCAATACACACAATACGTTCACATCAGCACACAACAACGTTCAGATCACAAGTAATAAGACACACAATACGTTCAGATCAACACAAAGCAACGTTCAGATTAGACACATGTGACTGAAACATACCAACATAACGTGTGTTCTCTGTCTTTGGCTTCTCGAGATAACATGTGTTCTCTGTCTTGGCTTCTCGAGACCACATGTGTTCTCTGACTTGGCTTCGTCCGTGGCTAAACTTCGCTCAACCTGAAAAATTTATTGGACATTAATAAAGATAAACCAGAGAAAGAAAAAGTGAAACATAACCAAACTCGAGATGCATTTTATAGTGAAACATAACCAAACTCGAGATTCATCATCATCACTTGTTATAACCAACCAAACCCACTCTGTTTCTATGAAAAATTTTCAATCTTTTCAAAAAAAACTGAGATGATGAGATAAAACCTTAAAGTTTCATGTGTCGATGATGTCTTTGAGTCCATTCATTGGCGGGAGAGTTGAGAGAGCATTTTTCTTCCTACAACCTTAAGATAGCATCATGAAATCCTGAAACAAAATCAATACCAAAGGAACAAACTTTCATCATCACTGTGATCTCAGTACAACTAAAAACTCAGATTAGAAAATAAACAAGCTTGAAACATCATTCCCACAAGATCCGCAACCAAAACAAGACCAGAAACGAGTTTGTAGCGATCTTAACGCTTTCCACGAGTGAGATGCTTACAGCGTGGATGATTCTTGAAAGACGCCTTGCGTGCAGGAAGCTTGTGTGCGAGCTAGAATGATCCGGAACAACTGAGTAAAGTGAAATCTCGAGTGCTGTAACTTCTCTAAGCTCCTCTTCAAGTATCTCGATTCTTGCCTCGAGATGTTCAATCTTCTCTTTGGAAGATACATCGGGGCTCGCTCGCTTCCACCACTAAGAGCACCATTTGAAGCATCTTCCCAAACATCAGCATTGACACCTTCACGAGCATCTTTAACTTCTTGTTCATCATCATCATCTTTCTCCAAACCACAAATGGTTCCATTCACAATTCTCAATTATAATTGTGGGCATGATGATTCAAGATAATCTCAATTCTCATCAACAAAACAAAATTTTCAATTATAATCAACGGAATTCAATTCACGAACTTCAAATCAATACAAAAAAAAATCCAAACCTTCTTGGTGATTTCATGGCCGGATTTGAAAGAGGACGAAGCAGCCATCGAACAACGAAGAAATTTCTCGAAAAACAAAAGGAATATATGGAGAAGAGAGAGATGCCATAATTTTGTTGAGAAAATCAACACAACAACTCAACAAAAAAAGATCAAAGAATCAGAGACGCCATTTTCATCGTGTTGAAAGAGAGACAGAGAGGCCAGGTTTTTTCCCCTTTTGTCTAAAACAATTACCCTATACCAAGGCGCCACGTAAGGGGTTCCTAGCAACTCCACAAATGCTGTTTTAGACAGCGGTTCTGTCTATTTTACTCTTTTTTCATTTAACTTTTTTTATTTTTTTTTAAGAACCCATGTTTAGATCCACCGTTGGAGGTGGTCTAAGTATCTGCTGCTTCTCCATATTTTTTTGTCCCATACATATATTATCATCGTCATTTAATTGAATTGTCTGATTAATTTAAATTATTAATCAAAATCAAGACTTCCCATGTATCTCTCATTTTTTAGTTGTTTGTTTTCTCTTATAGTCTTTTGTTGGGATTGTGAATTGTGACCATGTGTGGTTCAAGAGTCAACTTCAGACGTAGGGTTGTCACTATCACTTTTGAATAATGTATAACCCTATTTTTTTGCTTTTATTCAGATTTGCAGTTAATGCTCATATATACAATGTCCATGTCTCTTCGAGCCACATGAAATATGAATCGGGCTTTGGTTCCATTTATATATGAATGTCCATATCTCTCTAATCACGTCATGTGACCTGATTTCAGATATCTTGGTTTTCTATATATTTACCGAGTCCAGCGCATTCTCAAATCTGAATTAACACTCAATCATATATTCATATTTCAGGGATAGGTTTCATTTAGTTACAGAGAATACAAGTTCTCGCCTTATGGGATCTATAACATGCTTCATACTATATTGCAACTTAATATTGATTTTTTTTTGTAACTTAATATTGATTTTTTTTGTAACTTAATATTTGATTTTTTTTGGTAAAAAACATCCAATGCAGATGGCCTAAAGATTGAAGAAAACCAATAGGTTTTGCAGAGGAAGTAGGTATGGCTTTATAAAAAAGAAGTGTTAGAAAACCTTTTACATTAGACAAGAAAAGAAAAGTGAGCTAGAACTACATTTGACTTTGAAAACCGAGATGGGGATATATAGTACTTTAGAAAATTGAAAAAACATTTAATTAGCAAAAGGCCGAAGATGATAAGGAATTTTCGTCTCCTATACGTGGAATCTGAAAATATTTTAATAAAAATATAAGCTAACTTATAAATGAAAACATGGAGATCCAACTAAACTTTGTTGTTGAGACTAAGTGTTTTGTCAAACATAGGATCCGACCGGTGTTTGTTGTGCATGTGCCTAGAGACATGATCCTCGCCTCACCCCTAACTAACTGTCTTCCAGATTTAATACTTTTCATACCTTTCTACAATTTGGTGAAAAAGATATCATACTATGATCAGTCAAAACTATAAACTAATTAATGTGTGCAAACAAGGTTTTATTGAGGGCCTATTTGTTTTATGTATGTCATCATTAAGATTTGATTTGCGGTTTGTACGTGAAACAAATTGTAGAAAAAACAAACAAAAAGCAGTGCGGAAATTAGTTTTAGTCGGTTTCAAAAAAAAAAAGTTGTAGTTACTAGGTTTTATTAAGCTATATAATCATTGTTTAAATTAAGCTATATAAATATATAATCATTGTTTAAACTTTTGTTCTTTTTGTTTTCTCTTGTCGGAAAAGAATAAAATATTATTCATAAAATCCTTTTAGGTATGTTGGTCATTTTTTTACCAAATCATGTTTTATATAATTGATTCGATATGCTAGGCGGCTGATTCGATGTTTTGAAACAGTCATACAGAGAATTGAAGATATACATTGGTGATCTTGTAATTTCTTTTTTTTTTTCTTTTCAAAAAGCTCTTTTAATCAAGAAAAGATGGATCTATTTTATTTGCAAATAGATTGTGTCTGTATTATGAAAATTACAGATTCCAAAATAATAAATTAAAAAAAAAACGCTTCAAGCTTCAAAGCTTTGACTTCCAAGCTCCAAGAAAAGCACTTATACTACAACGCTTTCGCCTCCTTGCTCGGTCAGAATCGTCAATCTCCGAGCTGTCTTCAAGAACTCACTGATCAAACATACAAAAACGTTTATTATTTAAATGTTTTATTCACCACCACAAATTTATATTAAGAAAAAAACATGAGAATATGCGTTTTGATTTTACCTGAAAGGTTCGTTTCCGGCGTACTTGATGGCACCAGATGCATCCCTATAGAGAACAGAGCTCAGCATCTCAGCCTTTTGAATACCAAACATGTCAGAGAGTTTCCTACTCAACTCTTCGTACGAGCCAAGAACCGACAGGTCCAACGTTCGACCCACGTCGTCAGACTCCATAAACACTTTACAATGCCCTGTCTCCAAACCTGCTGCATCATGAGCTTTGTTGGAGCAAGGTGATCCTTCGTCTGATGAAGACAGTTTCGATCCGCCTGATGTGTTTCCCGTATCCGTCGACCCTTTCTCTGAAACCTGCTCCTCAGGTAGTATGAGCTTTCCGAACAACACGATGTGAGACTTTTTAGATTCTGTGTCATTACACGGTGTTGTCCCCATGGTCAAGAAACAGAACCCTTTCTCGTTTCTGCTATCGATGTTTCGCAACCCTAATGGCTGAGAAAGAGGGAGAGTTGATGGTTGTGGAGGGGGATGAGGTGGTCTGTTTAAGTAGTAATGGTGGAGATCAGAAGATGATAACCCGTAGTACTGATGAGCATTATGCCTGGCTCCCTGTAAACCCACGGGAACATTGTCCAGAACAGAGCTTAACGGGTTTGATCTTATGAGAGGGTTGCTTGGGAAAGAAGGTACTGGGATTGAGTTGATCAGGTTGTTGTAATCCGGATGCTGAGGAAGCCTCATCTTCTTCCTCGGCGGCGAAAACGACGTAAGAGGGATGGGATGTACGTTGGATACCAGTTCGACTAACCACGGGTTAACCCGCTTCACGTTTTGGAGTAGATCCGGCTCATCCCAAGCCACCTGAAACACACACACAAAATGCAACCTTGAGTCTTTCTTGCCTTACAAGCAAAGAACAAAATGATCGCTAATTGATTTTAAGTTGGAAGTTCGTGATACTTAACCGAAACTAGTTTTTTACCTGTAGAAGCCGCCAAGGAGAGTTAGGCCAACGGATAGGATCAGAGACATTAACAGCTGAAACAGTCCCCATAAACCAGCTTATCCTCGACGAATCTTCGGTCTCAAACGCCATTTTAAACCTCATACCTGAGCACCAAGGAATCCGCATCGCAGCCCTAGCATCCAACGCCTTGACGCAAAACTCAGACGTGCTAGCCCTAGGATAGTACACAACCTCAAAGGCCCTTCCATTAATAGCAAGCGTGGCGGCTTCTATAACAGACTCAGCCGTAACCTTTCCTTTTCTATCAGCAAGAGAACAGTTACTCCTCCTCAAGCTATTGCTCTCATCTTCTCTCAAAAGAGAAGAGTAGCCACAGCTTCCACCGATAGGGTTCCAACCAGCAGAATACTCAGGTCCGTTACCGATCCCTCCTCTCTTAGCCCTCCTGATCCCTACACAGAGATCACCACTCTCAGCTCTCATGAAGACGATCGAATCTCCCGCCACGAGCTTCTTCTGGTTCACGAAGTTACTCCACCCCGTCGTGAGGAGATGCCGACGCGGCGTCCCTCTGTAGATATGCCTAAACTTCCATACGTCTCCGTGAACGTCTTTGGCGAGAATGGTCTGAACAGGCGGCTCGGCGTTGTAGTCCAACCTCGGGAAGATCGTCTCCGCGCAGTACCGCGGGACGGAGAACCCTCCGCCGTTGTTGGCGTCGGACTGAGTCAGAGTCTTGGCAAAGGAAGGCGTCTTCTCGCTGTTGGTCTCGAAACCGTCACTTTCTTGACCGTCTCCGTAGTCGTGATGATCGTCGTCTTTTAGAGGAATCAGTCTCAGTTTGGCGAAAACCTCGTCGGATTCAGGGTCGGCCTTGTACTTGATGGCTAGGACGCGACATAGAACCATGGGAGGGATGGGGAGGTTCTTGAAATCGACGTGGTCGTAAGCGTTCTCAGCGTGGCCTTGAGGGAAGTAGAAGACTCTGGAGTTCATGGGAGGCATACGAACCATGCCACCGGCGCATGCATGCCATAGCTGTGGATCTAACCCTTTCTCTGATCCGCTTTTCATCGGATCCATTACATTTATCATGTCTTACGAATGTAATAATTAATACCTACAAGTGAAATAAAAGGATTAGTGTTTGTGTGAACAGAGTAGACAAGACACAAAGTCACACACAACACAAAAGCATATGCTTTTTTTAAAGTACTTTAACATGTTAAGTCTTTTGAATCAGTCAACTCTATACCTAACAAACAAGATTTTCCCGGAAAAAAAAAATATAGAAAAAAAAAAGTTTCCTGAAAATCGGAGAAAAGGGTTATGTGATGTCCAGATAGATTTGGTGAGAGATTGAATATGATTAGCAAGAAAACTTCAGATAATTCAATAAGAGATTAATAACAGTTCAATTTTTAAAAGCCCGCTCAAGGTTGTGTTGCGAGGCAAGATAAAACAAGAAGGTCACAGATCGGTCACGTTGAGAAGAACTGAAACAGTTAAACTTCTTGGAAAGTAGAGAGGAGAACATATAACAGATCAAGATTAAGCTAATGAAATCAAAACATCACACGGAACTGATTAAGTTTTTTGTTTAATAAAGATGAAATTCATACAAGGATTCGATCAAACAGAGAAGATTTAAGACAGAAGTAAAAAAGACTTTTGTGCAAACCTTTAACAGTAGAAGTAGATCTGAGGCAGGTTCTTGAAGATTCTGTTCTAAAAGCCGTCTCTTGGTTTCTTGAGAATCTGAAGATTCTGCAGCTAGGTTTCTGCTTCGGAATCGGATAAGAGAACACTTTTGTTGTACAAAGAGAAAGGAAAAGGGTTCGTGTATATGAAGGAGAAAGGTTTGGCTTTCTGGAAAAAAAACAAAATAAATAAATAATTTCTTTTTTTTTTTTTCAACTTTCATTAACTCATTCACATGTTGTGATTTTAATCTAGATTAAATTATATTTTTTTAAATGCAATGTTTTAAATCATTTTAAATTACGCCCCAAAACTGGTAACAATTTGGTAAGTCAAACCCTTGATTCCGGTCATAAAAATCGACAATACGGAGTGTAAAAAAAATATTATAATAATTTTGATATATAACGAAAATATCGACATACGAGTAAAGAGTTAAATCACGCACGTGACGGATCCGCACGTGTCGTCGGTGCTTCCGACATATCTCCTTGAAATCTGATTAAGAAGCATCTAATTACTTAACAATTCAAATTTTTATTTTACTAACTCAGCAATTAATTTTTCTTTGAATTTACTAATGTTAACAGTTTGGTAATCCCAATATCATTTAATTTTTATCTTATTGTTTACGGAACACGATAGTTTGTTGATGATATCCATGTTATCAATTTGCTGTCGCTGACCATGGTTAATTGGTTATTAAGACCACTCTGTTCAAAGGGAAATAAAGATTTTTTTTGAAAAATATAGTCCTCCTTTAGCTTTTTGTAATTATATTTACAAGACTGTCTAAAATACAGTATGCATCAGTATGGTCATATCTGCTATATGGGGTATAACAGCAGTATATCTAACATTTATTTCATATAAATGGCTGTATATAAAAAGTTATTAAAATTGATATCAAAAATATATATTAGAAGATTATTTGGCATTTTTGTGCTACTATTTGATTATGTTTCTATGGAGTATAGTTATATTTGATTCTCGGAAATAGTTCAATATTTTCAAAGAATATGGTATTTTATAATTTTCCGTATTCATCTACATTGAGAAACATGCGAAGACTTAATCATCCATTTTTCATACACATTATTCAAATCCGGATCTGTTTGGTACCAAAATAGTCTTTCTCTAATCAATAGTATAAGCAACTTTATTTAGATGTTTTATTAAATGTGCTGCAGTGAAGCTGCACAGTACTTTCCTGTTTTTTTTTTTTTTAACTTTCCTGCATTTACTTTGCTTCGTTTCTCAAGTTTTAAATTGCCTTTAGACTTTTGAGTAAATTATAATACTGAAATGTATGATTCACTTGCAAAAATAAACTGAATGTTTTTAATATAGAAAAAGAAATGAAAACATTTCGAAAATCTCTCTTGTAAAACTATAACTAGACCCCATGTATCCAGATATCAATACTACGATGATAGCAAGGCTCAATAAATTTCCGCATGTGTCTTTGTATTTTCTTGTCGTAACAGATAGCTTCTCCATTATTACGAAGAGTTTGATCTACGCCATACGTAAATAAAAATACAGTATCCAATTATCTACGTACGTAAAAATAAACCTAATTCTTTTCAAAAATATAAATATAAACCTAATATAGTTCAAGATCTAGTATTACATTTAAGAATCTTTTTGTCGTGATTACATTTATGAAATATATTATATAAATTCTCCAAAATCTACGTGAATGACAGTTAAGTATGTTTTCCTAAAAAAAAAAGTAAACGCAAAAACATATTTTAACAGTGATATCCTTTTTTTTTCGGGCAGCTACAGTGATATACCTTTTTCTGAACAACTTTCGACAGTGATTTTATCATTTCACTTTTGCCATTTTGTGTCAGCTTTTTATAGCAATGGTTATGTGAATCCGAAAATACTATTCCAGTTCAAATTTAAATTTAATAGTACTAAACTTTAAACAGTAATATGAACAGAAATTGATAACAAGAAATTAATAATGAAAACATATTTGACCAGAGGACATAACACGTGCGACTAACCATGGTTAATTTTGAAGTGTGTCTGCGTTTATATATTGTAGGTCAACATTAGGAGATCTCCTTGTCAATAGTTATTACGTGTGTCTCCATTTATGTTCGAGCATCCAGTAATATTTGCATGTCGCGAGGGCAACTTCGTCATCAGAAAATAAACCAATGGATCTGAAATCTGATCTGTGAATGTTTTCTTTAGTCGGTCAGATTTGGTTTTGCATGTAATAGTACTCCTCATGTTTGACCATACGTATTGATGCGTGCCAGTTGAAAATTGTTTGTTAGTATTTTTAATAATTATAACTTATATAGTTTTGTACGTCAAGTTCAGGTATGTACTCTTTTACACGTTGATAATGTCAAGTCAAATTATACTCAGAAAAAAAAATTTATACTCAGAAATCCGTAGACTAAAGGACCAATTACCAAAAAGAAAGGACCAATTACCAAATCACTATGACAGCTTTACTATAATCTCTTCTCAGGTTTAATATTGTACTTGCAAACTGATCATGGTTAGGTAAGAATATTCATGCAAGTTTTGTAAAATTTCTGAATGACATGAAATAAATTTGTTGTTATAAGAAAGTTTAATAAAATCTAGAATCGTAGAGATAGTAGACGACGCACGCTTCAAGCTTTTTCAAGGGGTTTTCCCACAGTTATGGAGTTAATTTGAAAAGATAGATGATATAGAGAGATGAAAGCTCAAACAACAAAGAGAGTAAATTGTAAAGCGACCTTTTAAGGAGGAGACATATAAAGACATGAGTTGGGATCAGACACAAACAGTCGTTATAGACATTGACTCTCTCTTGTCCTTTTCTTTCTCACCTTTTGTCTTCACAAATAACATATTATTATTTAAAATCATTTATCCTATTTGTGGATTGTATATCCATTTAGAATTATAAAAATGTAAAGATTTGGAAGATTTTCGTATTAATAATCAAGAATAAACAAAGAGGTAGAACTAGAAGTGTTTATACAGGTCGTCTACATAAATATATCTATATTTTTGTTGTCTAGTTGTCTGAGGACATCTCCAACCAAACTCTATCTGTTCTTTTAAAATGAAGTAAAAATAAATATGGAGTAACAAATGCTCCAACCTAGTTTAATATCTCATTTCATTTTGAAGTTTACTCCACAAATAGAATAATTAATTTTTTTGTTTGTTCACTACTTTATTATGGATCGAAGAATGGACTAGGCTTGAAATATTTTTATTCCATATTCACTTTTACTCTATTTTGAAAGGGAAAATGAAGTTTTACATTGGATATGTTGTAATGGGACAAGTACTTTTTCGGACTACCCCATCATTAAATTTGAAGTCCCTTATTTATAGTGAAGTACATTTTATCTTTTCAGTAGTCATCAATTTGTTTAACAGGCCAAAAAAAAATCTGTTTAACGGGTATATGATAAGCCCATCTTTAACACAAATGTATCACCAGATCCTTTTGAAAATATCAATTGTTGTGTCACTAGGCCCCGTTTATAGTTAATGCTTTTAGTTTGACTTGTATCGGCCCAAATGTTCGGGCCTGGATGTATAAACATGCCATCTCTAGATCTACTTGAAAAGATTGTTCTAACTTGTAAGATTTGTCACTACTACTGAGAGTCAACAGACCTGGTTTTGTAGAAACAGCAATCTTCAGCCAACTTCTTATCGTCATGCATCATTTCACATTTACACCGTATATAGATTAAATGTTTCTGCTGTAATTATACAGCTTCACCCTCTCCTCCTTGCTAAAAAGCCAAAATAATTCACACCATATTCGGTTACAAAATCTACCCTATATGACACATGTTGACCAGAATATGGCGCCTCTTAGTTATTTTTTTTCTTTCTCTTTTAATAGTAATAAATAGCGTATCCATATGATTTAAATAAGTTCGCTAATTAGAAACCATATAATAAAATAAAATTACATAAAAACCTAGTTTCGATCAAAACTTGCCCCCTCTCTCTCTCTCTATCGTCTCTCCACCACCAGATTCTCCGTCAAAACCAATATCCCAGATCTCCGATCCGTCTCCGTGGCCGTCGATTAAGCCGCCGCCGTTTCGAAACTTTCTCCTCGTTGCTGCTCCCGACGCCCCCCCTCCCCTCCCCTCACCGACACCGTCAGTGGTTCGGTTTGCTAGATCTCGGATCTTTTGTTTTTGACTTTTGTTAATACGTACGATGACTGATTCCTGTTTTTGATCGTATTCGCCTGAATCGAATTCGAATTTACCTGTTAGTTGAATATCCATTCGAACTGAGTAAAGCACTAGATTGGATCCAATTGATTGGATACGATTACAGAGCCAGTCTATGTTATTTGATTATGATTTTGAAATTTTTCTCTCTGCAGAAGCTGGGGGATACGTCTTTTGATTTGCATTAGCGTGGAGTTTTATAATAAATAATTCATTCCAGATGGCTTCAGAGGGAAAATTATTGTTTGATCTTAATGAACTTCCTACAGAAGATGATGATGGTGGTGTGAATAACCAGCCTCAGAAGGCTATCATCCCATCTGCAAACCCCAATACTTCTGGCTTGCTGGCAACACCCCAAGATAATAAAGCAAACAGCAGCCGAGTGTTCTTGTCTGCATCCACGGCGTCTGGTTTTCAGCCTTTTGTCCGTCCTCTGGCTGAACGAAAGACAGAAAAGGTTGCTCATAAGGAAGCAAATGTTGCATCATCATCAGTAGTTCAAGATGACGCCGGAGCACCTGAGAGAGAAGAAGGGGAATTGATGGAGTCTGAGGTTCCTGCCACTGAGAATGTACATGGTAGTAGCGATTGTAATAAGGGGTTGGCGATGCCAGAAACTGGTGACTCTTCTGATGATTCTAAAGTTACAGAGAAAGGTTGTAGCGCAGTAGGAGTAGATATTATTACCTCAGACTCTTGTCCTCAAAAGAGGAACGTCAACCTGATTTCAGAAGGCAGTGCATCTGTAGATGGTCCGCAAGAGCAGGGTTTAACTGTGAAGCAGAGAGAAATGAAAGGAGTTGAAGCAAGTCATGCAGCCAAGTGCGCTAATACCACTGTCAAAAGAAAGTGGGATCAACAGAAAGAGACCATGTTGGGAAAGAAACGCAACAGGCAGACTGTGTTTCTCAACCTTGAAGATGTCAAGCAAGCTGGCCCTATTAAAACCACAACACCTAGAAGACAGAATTTCCCACAACCTGTTGTCACACGCACAGTTAGAGAATCTCGGGCAGGTCCTCCACATGCTGAGCAAGGAACGTCTGAACAGAAGTCAGATTATAATGGGGAATCACAACCTGAATTGGTTGGTAAAACTAGGCGGATGAATGGGGATGCAGCTTCTTCGGAGGGGACAACAGCATCTGTGTCAAGGCAGGGTTCATGGAAGCAACCAGTATATTCACGGCAGTCGAAGCCTGGTCAGTCGTCAAGTAGACAAGTCTCCTTGTGCAGTCAAAGTTCTACAGACTCTAAGTTCGGAAGCAAGAAGCTTACTTCGTTCAAGAAGCCAGTCACAAATAGTACTCAATACCAAGATACATCTGTGGAGCGTCTTATAAGAGAAGTGACCAACGAAAAGTTCTGGCATCATCCAGGTATGTCCTATATTGTTTATCTGCTTATGGAACTCGTGTTTGAATGCTCCTACTTTTTTAATTTAGTTCTCTTGATTTAAGGTAAGAAATTTATATGCCAATTAAATCTACTGGTGCCAGTTCCCTGTGTCCCCAATCATGGTTCAGTGAGAATCATAATGGCCACATGATTTGAAAGGTGATACAATTAAATCATACTTTTCGATGACAGAGTACTTCTAGTTTGTGTTAGTATTTATATGCACTTTTCCTGGTTCATATCTCAATCCTCTGCAGTAAATGTTGCGCTCTCCTGTTGTATTGTAACATTTTAATCTTTGGTACTCTGCCTGTTACGACACTGAACACACAGGAATATAAAAATTCAATGATCTTAGGTAAGTAGGCGTTTTTGGTCAAGTATAGGGAAATTGGATGCTTTAATGCTTATCTAAAAGCTGAATGGTCTGTTAATGAAACTGAATGTTGGACATTGATTGGCTTTATGATTGACATGCTTCTGGTATTTTCTGTACACCTCACTGGCGATGCTTGACTTGCATTGTTGATAACGATTCACTCCAGTGATAACGATTCCCGAATGAAACATAACGATTCAATTTAACCTTTTCATATGTTTGTCTTTTCTGTCTTTTTGCATTGTGTTATTGACTGTTGGCATACAATTTTCTTGTGTTTTAGAGGATACTGAGCTCCAGTGTGTTCCTGAGCGGTTTGAATCCATGGATGAGTATGTTAGAGTGTTTGAACCTTTACTTTTTGAGGAGTGCCGGGCACAACTTTACAGTTCATGGGAAGAATCATGCGAGGCAAATTCATACATGAAGGTCAGAATAAAGTCTGTGGAACGAAGAGAGCGAGGTAATAATCACCACTGACCTAATAGACATTTAGAAAGCCCCGTGAATGTTAAAACTTTCTTGACTGTTGTTCTCTTGTTACAGGACTGCTAACCTTTGTTTTTACCTGGTTTAGGTTGGTATGATGTGATACTTAATTCACTAAATGAATGTAAATGGCCTTTCAAAGAGGGTGATGTTGCAGTTCTGTCAACTCCTGTGCCTGAATCAGGTAAGGTTATAATCTTTGATTGTCTGGTTGGTTTTCATATTGATATTGCTTCTCTCTGAATTCTGTAATTTTTTTCCTTTTATGTTTAGATGGGGAGCATGAGGATGGTGGACGTGTAGCTGGTACAGTTAGGAGATATATACCTGTTGATACTCGAGATCCCCATGGAGCAATTCTCCATTTCTATGTTGGAGACCCTTATGATTCTGGAAGGTAAATACATACCTTTAGATATTAATACTATATCTGAGTTTTATCCATTCTTGCTGAAAGAATTATTTAGTTTCTCTCATTTTCCTTGTTAATTTTATTTTCCAGCAATGTTGATGATAATCATATTTTACGGAAGCTTAAACCTAAGGAGATCTGGCATCTGACAGTGCTTGGTTCGCTTGCAACCACACAGAGGGAATATGTTGCTTTGCATGCATTTGGTCAGCTTAACCCACAGGTTGGTAATCTTTCCTCTAGCAAATCTTTCATAGTAGCTTTGAGTTATTCTGACGCTGTCAAATTCATATTATATCCTTCAGATGCAAAATGCAATTCTCAGACCCAGCTCAGAGCAATTTCCTAATTACGGTGAACAAACTCCTACGGTACCAGATTGTTTTACTCCAAGCTTTGCTGGCCATTTGCATAGAAGCTTTAATGCTCCACAGTTGGCTGCAATCCATTGGGCTGCAATGCACACTGCAGCGGGTACCAGCAGTGGCGCTAAGAGGCAAGATCCATGGCCATTTACTCTTGTCCAAGGTCCTCCTGGAACAGGCAAGACGCACACAGTGTGGGGAATGTTGAATGTCATCCATTTGGTTCAGTATCAGCAGTATTACACTTCCTTGCTGAAGAAATTAGCTCCTGAAAGTTACAAGCAAGCTAATGAGAGCAGTTCAGATAATATTGTGTCAGGGTCTATTGACGAAGTCCTACAAAACATGGATCAGAACCTATTCCGTACTCTGCCCAAACTGTGTGCGAAACCAAGGATGCTCGTTTGTGCTCCTTCAAATGCTGCGACCGATGAACTCCTCTCCCGTGTCCTTGATCGTGGTTTTATTGATGGGGAAATGAGGGTTTATCGACCTGATGTTGCTCGAGTAGGTGTTGATACTCAAACTAGAGCTGCTCAAGCAGTCTCTGTGGAGCGAAGAAGTGATCAGCTATTAGCCAAGTCCCGTGATGAAATTCTAGGACACATGCACAACCTCAGGTTACGAGAAGCTCAGCTCTCTCAAGAAATTGCTGGACTTAAAAGGGAACTTACTGCTGCAGCCTTTACTAATCGTTCGCAGGGATCCGTTGGTGTTGACCCTGATGTTCTTATGGTTAGAGACCAGACCAGAGATGCTTTGTTACAGCGCCTATCTGCTGTGGTGGAAGCCAGAGATAAAGATCTGGTTGAAATGTCTCGCCTTTTAATTGTTGAGGGGAAGTTTCGTGCAGGTAATAGTTTTAGCCTTGAAGAAGCTCGTGCGAGTCTTGAGGCGAGTTTTGCGAACGAGGCTGAAATTGTTTTTACAACCGTATCAAGCAGTGGTCGTAAACTGTTTTCTCGTCTTACACATGGCTTCGATATGGTGGTCATCGACGAAGCTGCCCAAGCTAGTGAAGTTGGAGTTCTTCCTCCACTTGCTCTTGGTGCTGCAAGATGTGTACTTGTCGGTGATCCTCAGCAGCTTCCTGCTACAGTTATAAGTAAAGCTGCTGGAACCCTGTTATACAGCAGAAGTCTCTTTGAAAGGTTTCAGTTAGCAGGCTGTCCAACTTTGTTGTTGACTCTTCAGTATAGGATGCATCCTCAAATACGTGATTTCCCTTCACGGTATTTCTACCAAGGACGCCTCACAGACAGCGAAAGTGTTACCACTGCTCCTGATGAGATATACTACAAAGATTCAGTCCTCAAGCCTTACCTTTTCTTTAATATCAGCCATGGACGGGAGTCTCATAGAGGTGGGTCAGTGTCTTACGAGAACATTGATGAAGCTCGCTTTTGTGTTGGACTTTACATGCATCTTCAGAGAACTCTCAAGTCATTGGGTGGGGGTAAAGTCTCTGTTGGGGTGATAACTCCATATAAACTGCAGCTAAAATGTCTGAAAATGGAGTTTGGAAATGCTTTGGGACAAGATGAAGTGAAAGAGATTTATATCAACACTGTAGATGCGTTTCAGGGTCAAGAACGTGATGTTATAATCATGTCGTGTGTGCGTGCTTCCAATCATGGCGTTGGGTTTGTTGCTGATATACGGCGGATGAATGTTGCTCTCACACGTGCTAAAAGAGCTCTATGGGTATGCTGCATGTACTTATTTTCTGTGATATAATAATATAACTTATTTTCTGTGATACAATAATATTTCTGGGTTTTTTGAGACTGTTTATTTCTTGAACAGGTGATGGGCAATGCATCTGCTCTGATGAAGTGTGAGGATTGGGCAGCACTGATCACCGATGCTCGAGAAAGGAACTGTTTTATGGAGATGGAGTCTCTTCCCAAGGATTTTCCGGTTCCAAACGTACCTAGCTTTATCCCTAAAGCACCTAATGCTAGAGGTTTTAGGCCAGGTGGGTCAAGGAACAGATCCATAGATATGCAGCACAATGAGACAAGGTCAGGGACACCATCAGAAGACGACGAGAAGCTTAGCACAAGGACAATGACGTATCCAAGGAATGGTAATTTTCGAAGGGAGAATTCAGTAGTTGATGATTCTGATCAGTCTTGGCAACATGGGATGATCCAGAGGAGGCAAAATTTTGGACGGCCTTTTGGGAGAAGAGACTAATTTGTAAGTACCAAAGTAAGTTTGGGATGATTTGTTTAGTGTCTTACAATAGTTCTTACCGATCGAGTAATCTCCATACCCCACACTGGCCAGTTCAATGTGTTGGCGCTTTGTACATAATAATCTTTTTATATCATGTGCTGAATCATGAAACTCGTTCTTTCTTTTCTTATTAGACGTTGTTTTTATCATATCTTATCAATGAAAAATCATTATTCTTTAAATGTCAATTTCTCGTTTTAAGTTTTTAACAGATTCAACGCACTTTGGAGAAGTAGAAAAGAAAAATGCTTTGCGTCGTTGGTAATACTTTGAACCACTTTTGACTTGAGAGAGTAAGTGAAAAGGATTCCTTGCTGTTATGATTCCAAGATGAAAGGTTACAAATGTGAGCAAGAAGCAAAAGCTAACTAAATCACACACACACACACACTAGTGTTTCAAAAAAAAAACTAAATCACAATCTCTTTCAAGCATGGTGGTGATGGTGATGGTGATGGTGACTCCCCTCTCTGTTGGTACTGTTCATTTTCATCTCAGAACAGGTCTTTCTTTATCTTCCTTGGAACTTTCACAGTGCCCACTGTTCTTCACTTTCAAACTATCTACCACATGATCATCAGGCCTTGAGCAACAACCTTTGACCGAGACTTTCACTTCTCCATCCAGATTGACTAAGTTTGAAGAACCTTCTTGTTGTATTGTGCCAGTTCCAAAACAGACGGACTTGCAATCACCAACGTCAAGTCTTATCTCCTCCGATGAGACACCAGGCATGTTATGACAGCTATGTTTTACCTCGTCTTGGTCTGGTTGCTGAGTCTTGTTACCACTACCACAACACCCTGACTCACAGCTCTTCCTCACAATCTTTACATCTTTCTGTTTCTTGTCGCAACAACCAGAATGCCCATGGTGCGGCTTCACCACTTTTTCTTGATGCTTCTTTCCACAACAGCTTGACTTGCAATGCTTATCACTCTTCTTTGGCGGTAATAAGCCTGCTTCCATGTTCCCAGCAGCATCACCTTCATGTTTCTCCGTGTTTAAGACACAGGGAGAAGAAGAAGACCTATAACATTTGTTTCCACCCTTTTGTTTATCCCTAAGCAACATCATGCTATTAAGAATCACAAGAAGACAAGTCCCCACATCTGCAAGCACAGCTGCCCAAATCAACGGGTAACCAGCAAAAGCCAAACCAAGAATCGCTCCTTTCATAGTGATGGACAAGACCACGTTCTCCACCACTTTCCTTTTAGCTCTGCGTGCAAGCCTTATCGCTTGTGGTATTCTCCTGATGTCATTAGACATCAGGACTATATTACCAGTCTCTGTTGCAAGTGCTGAGCCTGAAACACCCATTGAGATACCAATATCTGCTGTGGCCAAAGCTGGTGCATCATTCAAACCGTCTCCTACCATAGCCGTTGGACCTTCTCTCTTAAACTCTTTGATGAGTTCAGATTTGCCTTCTGGAAGAAGCTCTGCATGAATGATATCTATAGCATTCCCTAGCTGTTGTTCAACATAAACATTTCAAGTTTTCATCAGTGAAAATTAGTTTCAAGAGAAGCATTAAACTACTGAAAGAGTAATTCTCACCTGTTCTTGAGCATGCATTGCAGCAGCTTGGTTATCTCCAGTAAGCATTGCAGTCTTAATCCCCAAAGATTTCAGTTCTTTCATGGCTTGAGCTACACCTGATCTACAAGCATCTGAGAGATTGAAGGTTCCAGCAAGTATTTCTCCAATAAAGACATATCCAACAGTCTTTCCTCCTTTAGTATCAACATCAGTATCTGGAACTATGTATATATACACACATACACACAGCAAAGGAAAGAACCATCAGAGTCTAAACACAACCACAAACATTGCATTCATTTGATATGTGTACCTGATGAACATCCAGCTCTGGAGGCAATCCTTTTGTTCCCAATATAGACTTCTCTGCCATCAATCTTCCCATAGATACCTTCTCCTGGAAAGTTCTGGTAGTCCTCAACAGCTTCAGGCTTAGGTTCAACAGAGACAGATTTTGCATAGTCCACGAGTGTAACAGCCATTGGATGGCTTGATTTGCTCTCCACGCTTGATACCCTGACACAAGTCATATTCCAAAACTCTCAGGATAATCAACAAAACATCTCACTGAAGTGATTAAAAAGACAGAACAGAACAGAACAGATGTTCACCAGTAAAGCAAGCTGTTCAGGCTTATATTTCTGGAAAGTGACTTGAAATCAGTGACGATGAACTCGCCTCTAGTAATGGTCCCAGTTTTGTCAAAAGCAACGGTTTTGATCTTGGCTAAGGTCTCAAGATAATCAGCTCCTTTGATCAGAAGCCCTGATGTGGCTGCCTTAGTGAGCGCACAGAAAGTGGCTACTGGTGTTGAGAGAATAAGCCCACAAGGACAAGCACTTACTAACACAACTAGTGCTAAGTGAAGCCAATGTTTCAGGTTGTGAACCTTCAATGCGAATGGGATAACCACAAAACAGAGTGATATTATGATGATAGCTGCACACAAGGCAATAGAAGAAGAGGTCTCAATCACTACCCAACTCAAGAACACAAAGAACAAGAATCAGTTGCTGGTTCTGTTATTAACCTGGAGTATAGTACTTAGAACATTGGTCTATGAATCTCTGAGTTTCGGTTTTGCTGTTCTGAGCTTCTTCCACTAGCTTTGCCATCTTTGCAACCACACAATCCTCAGCTAGAGAAGTTGTCTTCACAGTTATGTAACCTTGAAGAAAGATCAAACCTTAGAAGAATCACACATAACGATCATTTGATACAAAAGAAGTGGAAAAGCTTGAGCCATTCTATACCATTAAGATTGATGGTTCCAGCCCAAACGGTTGAATCTCTCAGTTTAGGCACAGGGAATGCTTCACCAGTCAAGGTTTTCTCATCAACCTCACAGTTACCATCCACAACAACTCCATCAATAGGTATGGTTTCACCATCTTTGACAGCTATAACAGTGTTGATCTTGAGCTCATCCACTTCAACTTCTTCTCCAGTCTCTGCAATCACTGCCTTCTGTGGAGCTAAACTCATCAGCGACTGCATAACCGCGCTTGCCTGAAACAAAGACCTAATCAATCACAGTATCTTTGGTAACTTGCGTAACAAGAAAAGGAAAAAAATGGTGGAAACAAAAACCTTATAGCTAGCCCTAGATTGGAGCCATTCAGCGATTGTGAATAAGAAGACAACTGCTGCAGCTTCTGTGTAGTCTTGCATACCAAGTGTTGCCCCCACTGTTTGTAACAATGTAAGAGTATTAGCTTAACTTGGCAAATAGAAAAGTAGGTAAATAATACATGAAAACATTACCTGTTATTACAACAAGAACGTTGATGTCGATTCTAGACCTTGCAATGGATGCTATAGATTTGGCTAGTATTGGATATATTCCGGCGACAACGGCAGCGACGGCGAGCCAACGGAAGGGAGAGTAAAGATACTTGAAGAATGATAGGAGGAGAAGTACGCCGGAAACAACCGCGAAGGGACTTGGCCATTTATTTTTAAAGTTGGTTGCTCCGGTCACCCTCACATTTGCTTCTAACCTTGCTTGGTTAAGTGCCTTAACTGCAACCAATATAATTATTTAATAAATTCAGAAACATATTCTATTGTCTTCTGGTAAGTTGTGATCCATCACTAAGCTAATGAGTCAATGGGAAAATATAAATTAGAAAATTTACGAGGGGAAATATATAAACGGTAATCATGTGAAAGGTGCGTTATGTAATAAGGTCACGATGTTAACGTACAGTTATCATCAAGTCTTGCCAATACAATTTAATATGTTGAAGTGTTTCGTAAACTGCCTAGCATGTATATGGTTGTATATGGTAAAAATACTTGATGGAAAAAAAAAGATATAAATAATTAATATATTTATAATCAATTTTTTTTTAATATGTGTGAAAACTTCAAAACATACTCTATTTTGAAATAGAGATTTGAAATAGAGGGAATATGATAACCAGGTTATGAGTTTAAAGTTTAAACTAGCCCCATTGAATTTCAAGTGTAGTCCTTGGTAGATAGCACTATTAAATGTTCGAAAGTGACGTTTTCGTGTGGATGTGACATTTATTATATCAACCACATAGACAAAATACATTTTTAAAATTTGTTCGTTTCTTTTAGAATGAAAAGCGTTACCAATGTGGAACTGGGAGATGATGAGGCTATCAT
Source organism: Brassica nigra (assembly GCA_016432835.1). Classification (NCBI taxonomy): domain Eukaryota; kingdom Viridiplantae; phylum Streptophyta; class Magnoliopsida; order Brassicales; family Brassicaceae; genus Brassica; species Brassica nigra. The sequence goes on along the minus strand of CM028247.1, from coordinate 2,511,685 downwards.
GGACGACGATGACGGTTCTTGACGGCACGATGACGGAATATTCCTTGATTCCGTCGAGAGACTTGAGGATATTCTCAATCAGAGGAACCTCTGATGTACAGCAGATTCCAAGAACGTCGAAGTAACTCTTGGTCATCTTCTTCCCGTTCTTGGACGCCATTTTCTACGAATCTGCGGAAGAACGAAACCAAAAACTGTGAGAATCTTACTTGTAGGTTTATGTTTATTTTCTGACCATGACTTTATTCATGGCAAGTGATGTAAAAAGACAAGCAAGAATGTTTTGGGGAAATGCACGTAACGTGTCTATAACAAGATGTTTGATAGCGTTATCGTTAGGTTCACTCTACACTTGGCGAAAAGGAGAAATGAGTTTTGAGTTCTCACATAAAAAAAATCTGACATTTCAGGAAAAAAAACAGAGAGATCATTGAGATGTTTATGAAGAAGACATGAGAATAAGAATACCGGAGGAGATAGAGACAGAGGTAGCCGAGGGACAGAAGACAATGACCGGCCCGGTTAGGTTACGTTTGGTTCTATTCGGTTTATATACTTTGTTTCTTAGTCAGAGAGGAGGTTTTTTTTATGATGAGATGATGATGATTTAGAAGGTGAAAGAAGATGAGAGGGGCTGTTTGCTTTATATAGGCAAATGTGTTAGAAAGTGTGATTAAAGATCATTGGTGGGTTTAATTAACTTCCTTGCCATGATAATATGCTTTCAGAAATTAATATTTGTTGTGTAAATCTTTGAATATATTTTCCTAATAAATGTAAAATCTTTTATTCAGGTTGACATTAATGCATTATGGTTGTGTAAAGAATCCTCGAATAGAGTATATGACAATAATGTGAATTCCATAGTACTGTGGTAGGCTGCTTCTTTCTGATTCCTATTCTCTCAAATCTCAATGTTTTCGCCATATCATCTTCTCGAATCTCAATATGTTTTTTTTTTGCTAAAATCAAATCTCAATATGTTCCATTCTAGTTTTGCAGTTTCATTGATTTTGGTATAACATTTAAGAAATTTTATTTGCTTAGATCATTTTAGAGACTACAGATGGCTGAGACTGAAGAATTGAGTTAGAAAGTAGGGAAATGAGAACTTGTTCGATGGGTCACGATTTTAGGCATACGTTATACAATGTGGAAACTATTTTTGTCAAGACTTTGCAAAAATATAAATTTAGTATGTTTGGCAAAAGATGGTGTACTACAAATTATAGTGGAGAATCCAAAGTACATGTTACAGAATGGAAATCCATGTATGATTCCTCATCTCAATGTTTTTACAGTTTTTTTCCTTTATTTTTGGTAAGGTTAGATAGATCCTGTAAACGAGGCTAAATGTGAAAGTATTAGGAGAATAAACATCAAATATTGGGTAAGGTATCCTCATTTTTGTTCTTAGAAATACAAAATCCAAATTTTAATTTTGGAGTTGCATAGAAAATATAAAATATCATTTACTTACAGTCATTAATACTTATAAATAATAAATTATAGTTAAAAGTCTATTAACGTGCATTACTGATGTAAATTAATGGCTAGCTATGCCATGCCATCTTCCCATGCTTGGCTTTATGTCCTTTACTGGCGTACGTAGGCTTGAGAACCAAACCTATATATGATCACCACTAACTATGAATGATGGCGAGAGAGCAACATATATTATCTCACAAAAACTCGAGCCTATCGATTCATTTAATTCTTAGCTTTCTTGTTTACTAAATTGACTTCATCTAATCATTTTTGATGGCTATTTAGAGATTGAGTTTCTTTATTGCTTCCGTTCTTGGCTTTTGTAATGTCTAACTCCTTTAGAAGTTTGATTTGGCCACCAAACTAACATTACTATTACAAGCCGCGATACTCACTTCTGTAAAGCATAACACATACTATTATTGAATAAGCAGTGGATTTGTATCATGGAGTGCTAGTAAAAAGTTTTAGCAAAAAAAAGAGTGCTAGTTAAAAGTTTTTTTTTTTTTGGAACTCGTGCTAGTTAAAACCATCACATTCACATACACAAAGTAATGGGACCATTGACCAGAGTCAAACCCAAGACTTGGCCCAACGTGGCCATATAACTGGTAACAATATATAGAAACTTTCTACTAGAAACTAGAAAGAACCTTTCTTTAAGCATTTACCCCTAACAGAGATTACTTGTAACAATTGTAACATATATACTTTGAGTTAGAAGATATTTTTTAATTAATTATGGATATGATACGTTCTTCTACCGAAATTATGTTGGTTTAACAAAAAGATTAAACATTAAATCTAACCAAGATAAACATTTTATTGTTGACCGATTAGATAGAAGCCACAACTTCAGAGTGGTTACAGTAACAATGTGACTGTTCACATCATTGTCGTGGTCGTCAATATAATTGTGAAGATAGTCATCAACATAATTATCAAAATATTTTGTAATTGGATTGAGTTAATCTTCAATATATTTAAGAAAACAAATTTCATGAGAGCTGAAGTGTGGCATTTCCCACCAAATCTTCCATTATTGGCTTTTATTGCCATTATTCCCAACTTGCAAAGTATAGTCCACATTATCTTTTCATGTTGTCGATTCTCACAACATATTTCCCAAGTGATCTTCACTTTGTCTAGTTTCTCTCGAGAGATTTTGATAAATAACCTCAGATTTATTTAGTATACATAACTTGTCTATAAAATCCTCTCATTTTTCTGTACTTGTTTTTTATTTATTATGAACTGAACTTGAGTTGAGTTGAACAAATTAATTTATGTTGAAATCCTAACTAGCACGTACTTCTCGGTACCACTAATCATATAAAAAAAATCTTAGTTAAGTACACCTAACTCTAGAACATTTTCATGAGGACTCTATAAAAAGTATGAGCACTGCACTATACTATACATATGTTTTCATCCCTACTCACAGAAAGAAACATCTTTTAGTGAACCAATACCGCATTGCTATTAAATATATTTAACTCGAGAGTCGTTCCAACAAAAAATTCTGGTGATATTTCTTTAATAAATGAAGTATTATCACATATATTCCAAGTTTACCTTATAATTTGAATACTTCTAATGTTTGTCAAAACGAAGATAGAATATAGATACGATTTAAAAAAGCGTTAATTATTGAACCAAACATGTAAAAACGGTTGGAGCATCCTAATTGTATAACGCTATTAAAAACCTTTTAGCATTGAACGCCCGAAGATGGCCTAAGTTTTCACCCTTCCTTGTAGCCTAAAACCTCTATTCCACATTTATTTTTATATTTGAAAGTTTATATATGCGTCCCTTTGAGATCATAAAGACTAAAGTATTTTGCTCAAAAGAAGACCAGAAATAATTTAAGCAGCACACTTCCACTATCTTTCCAAAAGGTTCGAGTAGTGGAGGAATCTACCAATGTTTTAAAACAACTTACTTTCCTTTTTAACAAAAATATATATATCAAAGTAAAAGGCAACGTAAATGAGCCAAACACTAAACATATATTATAAACAAACGTCCAGTGGTATATATTCTTCTTTTGTGTTTCGATAAGTCGTTCTACTTATATTTGTTCTACAACCTGATACATTACAATAGGAGTTCCCGAATCTTCGGAGCTTTTTCTTTAAATAGTAAACTTTACCTTTCTATATTATTTAGTTTTAAAAAACTACTATATATTGTTGCTAATGATTAATTAGAAATAATGTATTGCTATGAAATATAAAATGTTAAAGGCAGATATAGCTAGCGAATTCTCTACATAATTCAGTGAACTTGTTTCTTGAATCCCAAAACATTTCTCTTTTGATAAGAAGTGAACTATACATTTCTTTTTTTTTTTTTGCTTCCTTTGAAAGATGTAAAACTCAGTTTCAGATTGAAGTAATACCTTTTTTTACAAGTTACCTCAAGAAGAGCATTTCGAATTTTAGGTTTTCAGTTTCTTAAAAAGTTTAGTTTGCGAATATGAGTTATAATAGTGGTGGATATGTATTAGTGATGCACTAATTAGGAGATCTATTGGATTACAGGGTGTTGATGCCTTGGTAGACATATCTTATCGATCACTAAATATTTTAGGCCATAAAGAAAATATATGAGGCAGATACAAAAGGTCCAAAAATTATTATTCTCAAGCTTAGACGTTAGAGTTAATTCTATAAAATATTGCTCGCATATATCCAATCTGCTGCTCTAATTAATTCTAAATAAATAATATCGACGCATATCATTTTAGTAGTGTTAAGACTTAACCATGCTAAGACCTGAACAGACCCCCCTTCCCCAACAAAAAAAAAAAGATTTCTGCAATTAATCTCTTAACCGGTGCAAATTATGCATTAATAAACGTAGATTCAATGTTTGAGGAAATAACTTTTTATGTAAAATCAAGGAGACCAGAAACATTTGCGGATGTTTGAACTCTCATATCCATTGCTCGTGCTCGAATAGACATTAATCATCCTTTTGTATGATTAATCACTTACCAATAAGAAAATTAATAGAATTAGAACCTATAATGATATATGATTCGGCATTCATCAAGAATAGGAGCTCTGAGGTATTATATTGGCAAATAGGATTGCTAAAAGTAAATTACGAATTATTACAAAAGAACTGTTTATGATATTATAGATAAAGAATATACCAGGAATATTCGGTTTGTGAATCGATATCATGTCAAAATCTGTCGAGTCAAAAAGTTACTAATTTCCTTCAAATTTCTAAATATTTCAGTAACCCTTTCCCAGCAATATTAGTGCCCACCAAATTAATTTAGTTACCTGCTATGATATAAGTTCAAATCATAACCAATATTAAATCTGTTGTAAAACGTAAAAACAAACATTAAAGAATCGAAGACAATTAGACCCAAAAAAATCTAAGACAATAGTTGTAAGTGCATTGTAATTGTAAATGACTCAGCAGCCCACAATATCATACAATGAGAAACGGATTGCAAAGGGATTCTAAACACCATAACCAAAGAATCCAAATATAGTATTATTACCACTGAAAAGAAGGCGAACTAGTGGCAAATTAAAATATTAATCCGACTTATAAATATTAAACTTTTTAAAATATACTACATACTAAAATAAAATTACTAAATTAACATATTTAAATATCCTTAATATGGATATCATATACCATAAATCATCTATACGATAACATTCTCAAGATCATGCATGATGTAATATTATTTAAAAGATTGCTAAAATTTTATAGAACACCAAGTTCGATCCTAAAACCAACGTTAGTTCAATATCAACTTCATAACAAGGAAATAAAAGACAAAGACATGGCTATACCAAGAAGAGCCATAAGTATCAATATATTCCTCTCATTGGTGGGGACAATTCATATTAGTCAAACGTTAAATGTGACACCCACTGTAGCAAATAGTGTAATGTGGGGTGAGCATGTTTATAGTTGGGTTCTTAGGGTGGGGTTCTTAGCGGAATATAAGAACCGTCTCTTAACTTTTAACTAAAAAAGTTAAGAACCGGCTCTTAAATAAGAGCTTTAAGAGCCGGTTCTTAACTTTTTTAGTTAAAAGTTAAGAGACGGTTCTTATATTCCGCTAAGAACTCCACCCTAAGAACCTACCTATAAACATGCTAAAGCACTCATCAATGACACAATGATTTGTGATAGGGTTGCTCATGCATATATGATCCATCGTTTTATCCATTGGCCACTACACACCGCAAGTTTTCTTTTATTTTCTTTGTCAGGCGAGTATACGCATATTTCAAGAAGAATCTAATAACATATTTCAGTCTTATTAGTTAGTTGAAAGCCCTCTGACAAGAAGAATCTTAGTCTAGTTAACATGATTGTAATTGCATTTGAAATGCAACTCTAGTTAGCTATATCTCTTATTTTTATGAAAAAGGAACTTCAACGTGGTCTAACTTTGTTGTAGGATTATATTAGTTCCTGAAAAATTGAATTTGTAGTACTTTGTAGAAATAATTGTTATTATACAAAATAAAAGGACTTCGAAATTCGGTTCAAATAAAATGGTAACACAATAACCGGAGCTTGCAAGCGACTAAGACGGTTTTCAGTTTGGTACTTGTCCATAGGGCTTAGGCCCACTGCAACAACCAGAGCAACAACTCTTTTAACTTGTCTCCCCATTTTTCTGCAACAAGTCCCCTTTTAGATCCTCTGCTTCAGGCTCCTCAAGCTTCACTGGCCACGAAAGAGAAGCACGGTACCAATTAACATGCATACGCGGCTTCACGCTCGTCGGGTAGAAGCATCACACCTCACAGTTGTCTCTGTCTCAAGTGCTGACCCTGCGATCCCATTGAAATGCCAATGTCTGCTGTAGCCAAGCCGCCAAGGCCTGTGCATCGTAAGCCCATCTCCTACCATCATTGTAGGGCCTTGGATCTTGAAATCATCATGGCTTCTTGCTTTGTCTTGTGGAAAAAATTCTGCGTGAACTATATCCAAAGCATTCCCTAGCTAAATAAATTATAACGTTACTACTAAAATAGAGACAGGGGAATGATAAGATAGTGACTCTGCTTCACATATTCTTCAATAATATGGCTGCATCTTGGTTTTCTCCTGTGAGCATTGCAGTTCTGATGTGTATATATATGTAACTAATGGTCTTACCCCGCTTCATATTAGCTTCGATACCCGGAATTTTATTTAGCATCAAGTTATAATGTTGTGGTGAGTTGATTAGAATTGCTAATGAGACTTGACTTGCTCATTTTGTTGATGGTAAAGGTATCTTGAAAAGATACCATAATTTTATTTCTTTGTTTTAGAGAACAGTAATCAGTAATTAAGACAATATTTTACTCAACCCATGAAAGATATTTTGGTTCGTGTCTGCCACTAATCGACCACCCTCCTTGCTTGGAAGTTGAAAATATAGTTTGTATTTTTTAAAATTGGCCAATGATTGTCAAACCAAATGGATCACGGCCTCTCGGCCGCTCTCTGGCGGCTTTACAACCAGTTCCCATTGTACCGGCGGCTATGTTGACTTATATTCTTGGAGACGATTGATGCGGCAGTCGTTGTAAATTAAAAAGACACAGTCATTGTCTTTTTAGTCGAATCATATCTATTGGAGCCGAAATTGTACTTTAGTATGGTCGTTATTTTCGTAAAAAGTTTGGTCGGTTTTTGATATTTATTAGAAATTGTTATGGTTGATAGAAAATTAGTTTGATCTTTGATGTATGCATTTCCTGTAGGACAAATAAAACATTCAACTCCCACCAAAATTAAAAGGTCGATTTCTCTGCATTATATAACAAAATCATCTAAGATTAAACAAACAGAATTTGCATTTGTAAAATATATGTAATTTTTACAGGCGACTGGCCGCTAATAATTTGAACGAAACAATAAATTATATCAAAGTATTTTTTTTTTGACATGTTTAGTAGTTGTCAAAAAAGAAAGAAAAAAGAACATGTTTAATATTTCCTGAGTCATTATCATATTACAAATATTCACGAACAATTTTGTTTCAAAAACACTACAGTAACTATGTGGTTTGTGTATGTATTGTATATTGCAGTCTGGTTTACCTTATATATTATGGGAATCGTCTTGGTTAATGTTATGAACTTATGCTGATGATCTTTCCAATCGATTGATGAATTTCTTATTTTCTTACATTTTTCAACAAAAAACACCTCAGTATTGATTGTTGTTGCTAGCTGATACTCCCTCTGTCCCACTTTAAGTGGTGCTTTAGGATTTTTTTCTTGTACCATTTTAAGTGATGTTTTCACAAATCTAGATAGAATTTAATATCATTTCAATTTTATGACCAATAAAAAAATATTGAATTATTTTCTTATTGGTTGAACTAGTTTCATTTAATGATATTTTTATATTACCAGGATAAATTACATAAAAATATGTACTTTCTTAATCTATGTGCAAAAACCTTAAAATCCATTTATAGTGGGACAGAGGGAGTATTAAAAATTCATATCATTTACCAAAGTATTTATATATCCAATCTAAAATGTTAACCAACCACATCACAATTCTTGAACGCGTTCGGTTATTTATTATTATTATAACGTGGACGTACATGAATTAGAAAATATTTTAGTTAGGGAAACACTCCATACAATTTTTCTGTTCATTTCGGTCCCATAGAAACGCTGGCAAGGTTATGCAAACGTTTGTTTGTTTCCCTTGACAACGAAAGTTAATGCTTATGTTACTCATTTATTCATTACGTACTTAATAGGCTTTCTGTGATTATATGTGTATAGTTGTGGACGTGTAGTCGAAAAAGTAAATATAAAAGTTGTATCAGAGGTTGTTGTATAATGATTTAAAGTATCACTAGAGACTTAATATATAAAGTTTGTTGGGTCTATATGTATGGAATCAATTTGGGGTCAAGATTATGGAATCAAAGCATGAGAAACGTGTACATTATTGCTAATAAGAGTTGAACTAATTTCATATTAATGTATTCGGATTATAGAGAGATGCAAGTCTAAAACAATTATTGGTTTAAGCATAAAAATTAATTTAAGTGAAGTTTGAATTGAAAAGGTTACATACGTATACGCACGTATAGTCAAAGCAGCTAAAACCTGTATTATCCTTTTTTTTTTTGTGCAACTAACCTGTATTATCCAAAAAGTAAAAAACTATAACAAACACAGACAGAATGGGCCTTGTTTCTGAAAAAGAACATTCCTTTGTTCAGTCTTTCTATACTCTTGGCTCAATTTTTTCACATTTTTCAAGAAAAACAGCAAACGTCATAGTAAAAAGTAAAAACAACAAGAAGACAAGACCATTTGCACTTTTTTTTTGTGAACGACCATTGTCACTTACCCTTTAGCAAAAAAAAGAAGAAGACCGTTGATACTTTTTTTTTTAGTTTAAGACCATTGATACCAGATCTTTTTTTTTTCTCTAGGTATAATGTACTTCTCAATAATGTTTTCTTTGTATTACTATTATTTTAACATATATATATATATATATATATATATGCTGACCAGTGAGGAACGTTTATTCAAGCTTAGGAATACTTATTAAAAGTATGATTAGGTTAATACCAAATTATTTTTTTGAGAAATTCTCGTTTCATTTTCTTTGGTGGGTCATCAATGCTTGTCTACTAACCTATGAGGTACGTGCATCAATGCTTGTAGCTTTTTATTTTCTTTGTACTTCATATTAATCAAAATCAATAAACTAGCTAAATATAGTAATATTAGTTTAAACTAACAAATTCTAATTTAAGCAAAATACTTTAAACATTCAATTATAAAATTACTTAAAGAAGTCAATTAAAATTGTTTCTTAATATTTGTGAATTCCAAAATCAACAAATCAAACTAATTATATATAAATTAGTTTTGGGAAAGCTAGAAAATATTTTATTATACAAGTTATGGCTGTAGTTTAATACAATAATGCAAATGAGTTAAATAAGTCAATTGTAATTTTTTTTACATTTGTGAGAATTCCAAAAAATACTAATGATGAAATGTAGGAAATATATTTTCTAAAATAAAATAATAAAAACCCAACAAAGAACATTCATGTTGAACACACCTAGGCAGAATATACTAAACTTCTCGTCAAATGTTTTTAAAATCTAATGACATGCATAGAATTTAGTCTATTGTCTATCAACAAAGATGGTCTAATTTAACCACCTAAGGAAGTTATTTAATTTATCAGAGTTGTCTTTCTTTCTCCTAATTCATGAAACTAACCCATTTCTAATCAATCATCAAAAAGCTCAACATTATTTAAACCAAGACTGGAGAGAAAGAGCAAGAAAGTATTACAACCAGCCTTAAAGTTAAAGGTAATAGTACCTTTTGTTTGTTCTTCTTTTTTGTCCAAATTTTTATTTTAGTACTTAAATCTGATTTTATGAACTTACGACTATATTAGACGTTTGAACCAAAAAAAAACAATCAATTTCTTTTCAGATTTCTAAAAATGTTTTGGGACTCCCATAACTAGTAACAGCAAATAGGACTGGACATTTTATTCGTTAAATTTGATTCGATTCGTTATTCATTTCGATTCGAATCCGAAAAATCCGAATATCCGTAAGTCTTCGAAGCAAAGTAAATATTAAAAATTACTATCCGTTATCCGCTCCGACTTTTATATAAATAATTATATATCTATAGTTAAATAGAGTTTTAATGTATAATCTTATATAATTTTATTTATAAAATTACTTATAAAATATAATATGAAGAAAAGAATTATAAGATCTTTATAAAAACTACAATTCTTCTTAAAACATTTAATTTATAAGAATTTTTATGAATTTTTAAGAATGTATAAATAAACAGTTTTATTAATATTTTACTTTATATTTTATAAGAACAAATTTGTATAATATTTTCAGATTTACTTGTATTAAACATAGTGGAAAAGGTATCCGTAAATATCCATGAATATTCGCAAATATCCATAAATTTTAAAGATATCCGTAAAATCGAATATCCGTATTTTTCAGAACAGAAGCAAATCAAATCAGAAAATCAGATATCCGTGAAATCTGAAGTAAATCACAAATACTGTAAAATATGGTAATATTCGATCCGTGCCCACCGCTAACGGCAAAATATCTATGAAAAGATTGACTTGATGGAAATAATCTAATCTATTACATGTAAAAGGAAAATTAAATAAAAAGAGATATGACCAAATTTCTTTATGAGCTGAATTACATATCTAATATTCTAATGGTTTAATAGTTCTAAACTCTGTAAAAAATATGTTTCATTATACTCCATCAACATAATTTCTCTGGCATTGTTGTTCTAAACCTGAAGGTATGTGAAGTCAAAAACATTGATGGATTAAAAAAAAAAATCGATTTTAATCTCTGCGACAAATCTCTATTCATTACAGTTTTAATATGGTAAGAAACTGTAAAAAGTTTTTTTTTTTAATTTTGTTTTCTGAAGAAAAAAACAAGGAACAATTTTTCTGCAAAGGTCTAATTTTTTCTCTGTTGACTCCTCTGTTTTCGTTTAATGTTTTTATAAATCAAAAAGAAGAATCAAAAGATTTTTACAGTTCATGGGTTAGTGATAAGCACGCCTGGCTTCTCATCATTCCCTCCAACCTCTCTCTCTCTTCAAAAATTGTTCCTTTGCCTTTTCCTTCTCTCTCTAGATAAAGCTTTCAATTTGATTCCCTCTCTTTCTCTCTCTTTCTTTCCTCTGCTTCTTCTGTTCATCTTCGTCTCTCAAGGAAAGGAAGCAAATTTTGACTAAAGTTTTGTGCTTTTGCAAATTGTTTCCCATCAGATTGGATCTGGGCTTTGAGCTGAATAACGGATTCTAATAAGGTAAAATACTGAAACGTATATTCTGGGTTTTTTCGTTTTCTCTCTGAAAGTTTTCAGCTTTCTGGGTTTTTTTTGTTGGTGGATGTATCTTTGATTCCAAGACTTGTATTGATCTGATTGGGAGTATATATAGATGTCCCCTGTAGTTTATTGATTGGTGTGAAGACAAATGTTTAGTTTAATAAGTGAAATTTGATTTGTAGAGTTATTATAAATCTTTGAGCTTTTATTTTGGGCTTTGTGATGGTAGAAAGGTTGGGGTTTGGTGAGATATGATGATGTTTGAATGGAGTCTTGCCTCGGTTTCATCTTGAGTTTTTATTTGTTTGTGTAGTCTTGGGGAATTGAAAAATACATAAACCCTGCTTCCAATGTAATATATATTTCAGAGTTATTAATAATGAATGGTATTTTTTGACTGAAATTGACTTGAGATGATGTTGACTGGTGTGGATTCTGAGTTGTATTAGTCATTTGATTTCAATTCATGTGACCACTGTGTTTTTTTGTTCCTTCTCTTTGGTTTCTTGTTTCCTATCTGTTCATCAGCTGAATCCAGTATTAGGATTTTTATTAGTGTATAGTACTGTTGCAATCAATAGACCTATCTATGCCTGTTACAGTAAGATTTTTGTTGTCTATGATGAAATTTGTTCTTGGATTGGTTTTGCATTCTGTTAACTCTTACTTGGTGTTGCCTCATAGCGTATTAGTGTTCTCTATCGTTGCTGCGTTTATAAGTTGGAGAGAGTGGTAAAGACTGGTTAAGTATGTCTGTTTCCATGAGAGACTTGGACCCAGCTTTCCAAGGAGCTGGACAGAAAGCGTATCCTTCACCTTGGAATCTCTTACTCAAGTCTTATTATGTACTTTTGATTTCAAATCATTTCGGTTTTTGTTTATATATCTACATGAGATTCTCCTTGACGGCTAGTTTAGCGGTATTGAGGTATGGCGTATAGAGAACTTCAGTCCTACCCCCGTTCCAAAGTCCTCCATTGGGAAGTTTTTCACCGGAGACTCCTACATAGTCTTGAAGGTAACTACTCTTTTCTTCTATCCCTATTGCCATTTTACGCAAGGTTTGGCTAAAGTGTTTTACTACTTTTATGGTCAGACAACGGCTTTAAAAACTGGTGCATTGCGCCATGATATCCATTACTGGCTTGGTAAAGATACCTCTCAGGTATAAACCCCCTTTCGTATATGTTCTTCGTTTAGTTAGAATGATGGAGAGAACTTTGGAAGATGATAAATATATTTTTTCAAAATAGGATGAAGCTGGGACTGCTGCAGTTAAAACGGTTGAATTAGATGCAGCTCTAGGAGGTCGTGCAGTTCAGTATCGTGAAGTCCAAGGCCACGAAACCGAGAAATTCTTGTCGTATTTTAAACCATGTATCATACCCCAAGAAGGTGGAGTAGCTTCAGGATTCAAACATGTGGAAGCTGAAGAACATATTACTCGCTTGTTCGTCTGCAGAGGAAAACATGTTGTTCATGTCAAGGAGGCAAGTCGCATTCTTCTTTTTGGTTCCTTTTATCACACGTTGCGGTTGCATACTAACGGTCTAAACTGTGACTACAGGTTGCTTTTGCTCGGAGTTCTTTAACCCATGACGATATTTACATTCTTGACACGAAGTCAAAGATCTTCCAGTTCAATGGATCTAATTCAAGTATACAAGAGAGAGCAAAAGCACTTGAAGTGGTTCAATACATTAAAGATACTTACCATGATGGGACATGTGAAGTTGCTACTGTTGGTTAGTTAGCTAGGGATTAGTGTCTTTATCATCATCTCTTGGCTTTGGTTCTTAATTGCATTTTTTTTTGTTTTCATTTGCAGAGGATGGGAGACTTATGGCTGATGCTGATAGTGGAGAGTTTTGGGGTTTCTTTGGTGGTTTCGCTCCCTTACCTAGAAAAACAGCTAATGATGAAGACAAAACTTATACTTCCGATGTCAAAAAACTATTTTGGTAATATCTTCTTGTTCTGTTTCATAATAGTTTGAGACCATTATGCTTCTACTGAACATAGATTGCTTTCATGAAATTGAAGTGTGGAGAAGGAACAAGCGAATCCTGTTGAAGGAGATTCATTGAAAAGAGAGATGCTGGATACAAACAAGTGTTACATTCTTGATTGTGGGCTCGAAGTGTTTGTTTGGATGGGAAGAACCACATCTCTTGATGATAGAAAAGTTGCAAGTGGAGCAGCAGAAGTAAGTGGAGTCTTGAAATCTTTTGTTGTTGTGTACCCCATGTTGTTTGTTTGCTGATGTTAGAAGAATCATACAGGAAATGATTCGTTCATCTGAACGACCCAAAACTCAAATGATCCGCATAATAGAAGGGTTTGAAACCGTTCCATTCAGATCAAAGTTTGATACATGGACTCTAGTAACTAATACAACTGTGTCAGAGGATGGTAGAGGCAGAGTTGCTGGTGCGTAAAGATAAATTCAAAGTTATAAATACTTAACTCTCAGCTGACATGTTATCGTTATTTAATTTTTTTTTTTTTGTGTGTCATTTGTAGCACTTTTGCAACGACAAGGAGTGAATGTGAGAGGGCTAATGAAAGCTGCTCCACCTAAAGAAGAGATCCAAGCTTTCATTGATTGCACTGGGAATCTACAGGTTTGGCGTGTGAATGGTCAGCAAAAGATTCTCCTTCAAGCTGCTGATCATTCCAAGTTCTACAGTGGAGATTGCTATGTTTTCCAGTATTCTTATCCTGGTGAAGAAAAAGAAGAAGTACTTATAGGAACTTGGTTCGGAAAGCAAAGTGTGGAGGTGAGCTCTCCACATAACAAAATTCTTACAAGGTGCAAGTAGGTTTCAAATTGCGAGCTTATGATTATGTGTAGGAAGAAAGAGTTTCTGCAGTCTCTATGGCGAGCAAAATGGTTGAGTCGATGAAGTTTGTACCAGCCCAAGTAATCTTCTTCTGCAGTCATTCCAAAAGTATAAGATTTTATCTGTTTTAATTGCTTTCCTCTGAACATTTTCATTCTCTTGTCTTTAGGCTCGCATCTATGAAGGAAAGGAACCGGTTCAGTTCTTCGTCATTATGCAAAGCTTTATCGTCTTCAAGGTTTGGCTGAAAATAGCTTCAGTCTGCAGTTTTGTTTTTATCAACCTTGTTCTTGTTTTTAAAGACATACAATATCTGCTGATTTTTCAATGCATTGATTGAATCTGTACAGGGTGGTATTAGCAGTGGATACAAGAAATACATAGCAGAGAAAGAAGTTGATGATGATACATACAATGAGAATGGTCTTGCTCTATTCCGCATTCAAGGGTCTGGTCCTGAAAATATGCAAGCAATACAAGTTGACCCGGTATGTATCATTTTCCCATTCTACTTCCTTCAAAACCTTTAGGAATCATTCAGTAGTGAGTAACCATTCTGAGGTCACAGTCATGGCTTCTAATATGGTGTTGATTAACGTCAACAGGTTGCTTCATCACTGAACTCCTCATACTGTTACATACTACATAATGATTCTTCCGTCTTTACTTGGACTGGGAATCTAGCAACCTCAACTGACCAGGAACTCGTTGAGAGGCAGCTAGATCTTATTAAGGTAAGATGAGTTTCTTCTTAGTTACCATAAGGACAAGTCTTTATGTTTCAATCAAGGCCTTAGTTATGTTTTGAGTGTCGCTGAAGCAGCATCTGTTATGTTATTTTTGTGCAGCCAAACCTACAGACTAGAGCACAAAAGGAAGGTTCAGAATCAGAACAGTTCTGGGAGTTATTAGGAGGCAAAACCGAGTATTCGAGCCAAAAGCTCACAAAAGAACCTGAGAGTGACCCTCACTTGTTCTCCTGCACATTCACTAAAGGTACAGAACATCATTATTCTGTTTTTTTTTTATATAATAAAAGCTTAAGCTCAAGCTGTTATATGCTCATACTGACACTGTTTCTTTTTCTTTTTATTGGTGAAATGCAAACTAATCCAGAAATTCTGAAGGTGCGTCCACTGTCTATCACTAAAGATTTATGCACTCATAATTGGAAAAATGCTTTGGCATGTGGCTCAATCTCAAGTTTTTTTACTTTGTGATCTTTTGGCAGGTGACAGAGATATATAACTTCACACAGGATGATTTGATGGCAGAAGATATATTTGTATTAGACTGCCACTCAGAGATCTTCGTATGGGTTGGCCAAGAAGTAGTCCCCAAGAACAAGTTGCAAGCCTTAACTATTGGAGAGGTCAGATTTATTACAAGCACTGAAAAACAAAACTCTTGAGAGAATTAGTCTCAGAAGAACCTGAAATTTTTAGGCAAGTTGCTCATCTATACCTTCTGTTTCCTCAGAAATTCATAGAGAAAGATTCTCTCCTGGAAAAGTTATCCCCTGAAGCCCCTATATATGTGATCATGGAAGGTGGTGAGCCAAGTTTCTTCACCAGGTTTTTCACTTCTTGGGATTCTTCAAAGTCTGCTGTAAGTACTGAACACCTTCAATTGGTTTCTCTGAGATATACTGAAAGAAGGAAACCTTGACAAAGAAGTAAACACTCTTATTTTGTTTACAGATGCATGGAAACTCATTCCAGAGAAAACTTAAAATTGTAAAAAATGGTGGAACTCCAGTTGCAGAGGTAAAGAATCTTCTGGTTGGTGATTCTTCACAGTTTGCTTTCTAAAGTTTGTTTGTTCATTTCTCTCTTTGGTTGTTGCTTTGATGAATAGAAACCGAAACGAAGAACTCCAGCTTCATATGGAGGCCGTGCCAGTGTTCCAGACAAGTCACAGCAGCGGTCAAGAAGCATGTCCTTTAGTCCAGACAGGGTTCGCGTGAGGGGAAGATCTCCAGCGTTCAATGCACTGGCAGCAACGTTTGAGAGCCAAAACGCAAGAAACCTCTCAACTCCACCCCCAGTAGTTAGGAAACTCTACCCTAGATCTGTTACTCCTGATTCCTCAAAGCTTGCTCCCAAGTCTTCAGCTATTGCTTCTCGTAGTGCCCTTTTCGAACAAGTAAAAACACCTCCCCAAGAACCTTCAATACCAAAATCACTCAAAGGTAAACTGCACAAGCATTCTCTCTTTGTGAATCATCTTTTTCACTTTTGAGTATTGACATTTTGAGCTTTATTGGTGATGAAGCGAGCCCAAAGACACCTGAGTCGCCAGCGCCAGGATCCAACTCAAATGGAAAGGAGGAGAAGAAGGAAAATGGCAAGGAGGAGGAGAAATCTATGAGCAGCAGGATAGAATCTCTGACGATTCAAGAAGATGCTAAAGAAGGAGTGGAAGATGAAGAAGATTTGCCATCTTACCCATACGAACGTCTCAAGACAACTTCACCTGATCCTATCTCAGACATTGATGTTACAAGGAGAGAGGTAAAGTTCAAACCAACAACGAAACTTCTATTTGTAAGTAAGAAACTCGCAATGGATATAGATCTTGATTGTTTTTGGTCTTTGTTATAGGCTTACCTTTCATCAGAGGAGTTCAAAGAGAAATTTGGTATGACGAAAGAAGCTTTCTACAAGCTGCCTAAATGGAAACAGAACAAATTCAAGATGGCTGTTCAACTCTTCTGAGCATTAATCCTTCTTCTCCAACCAAAGCCCGGTAACACACATACACAATATAGAAGTCCTGTCCTTTTATTAGAGCGAGAAAATTGAAGTTTGGTTGTGTTTTTCTTTCCTCTGTTTCAGCTATAAGAGGAGATGATTCAAGGGAGAGGGTCAGTGCATATTAAGCTGCTTCTGCTCCCCATGAGAGAAGCTTAATAACATTTTTTCATAGCTTGTTTTTTTTTAAATAAACATCCAAGAGCAGTTTTTTTTTTCATCATATTTTTTCTCCAAATCTTTCCCCTTTGTTTTCATCATATGTTTGCTTGTTTTTCTCTATTATCATTTCCAACCTTTTTTTTTGTTTGATGGTCGCCTTTGAGTCTTTAATTTATTTATTCTTGGGGTACTTTGATATCAAATTGAGGAAATTTGGTTGCAAAAGGAAGATTTTATTTAGTGAGATTTCATCAATAAACAAATAGACTCAGCATTTCTTTTATTTTTGGCAGAATTCGAGGATTGTGTGATGTTTTGTTTTTTTTTTTTGTGTACAGCAAAGTGTACAAACTAAATTATGATCTGTTATATTAACTGCTTGTTTTTAACTTCAGCTTAGTACTTACTACTAGAGTTTCTCAAAGTTACAGAAATATCATAACTTGTTGTCTATATATAAAACCATTCAGATGGCCCACTAATTCCTAATTTAAAAAAGAAAAAAATAGCAGGAGGTTTGATCCTTCCCAGACCTGAAAACTATAACATGTAATATTAGTTTTCTTCTCTTGAACTGATAACCTTTAATACAATAGTCAAGATGTTTTCCAGTTGAGCTATGATCTCTGTCAACTAATTCATAGTCTATCTAACGTTCCACTCTCAAAATCTCACACGAATGGATCTATGCAATTGAATACATTACACTAATCCTGGATAATACCCTACTCTGAGAAGCTGAGGACGCAGCTAAAAACATTCATCGGAATCGTGTGTCTCACGTTACGCAGAATCTCGTTGGAGTTTCCAAAAAGACAACCAAAGACATCGCTATATATGCGTTGCAGATGGATCAATGAATTGGGAGGAGTCAGAGTTGAGAGTTCAAACTCAGCTCCTCAAGATGTGCTCACCGATGAGATTATTATTCAAAAAAGGGAAACTGTTTTATATATAACCACAAGTTATCTCTCAATCATATTATATATGCTAATATCGTTGACAAAAAAAATCCTAATATCATATGAAACTTTTATTAATAAAATAAAAATATTTTAATTAAATTTAAATTAAAAATATATAAACCAATAATTTAACGACAAACGAGGAAACAATCTCATGATTTTTTATCCACTTATTGTTTTTTTACGAGAAAAGTCGTTGAAAGGTATAGCTTCTAATAACATAAAGTACACCCGAATATTATACTACAACCCCTTAAAAGTCTTCTCCTCGAATTTCTCCTGTCCGAATTACCTTTCGCGTATCCAACGATGGCCAGCGTTGATGAGACGACAACGAACAAGAAGTTACAGACAAGCTACTTCGATGTGGTCGGAATCTGCTGTTCATCTGAAGTTTCTATTGTCGGAGACATTCTCCGTCCTCTTGACGGCGTCAAAGAGTTCTCCGTCATCGTCCCTTCAAGAACCGTCATCGTTGTCCACGACGTCCTCTTGATTTCTCCCCTTCAAATCGGTACATAACTTTTAAACATACAAAATTTATTTTTTCATTGTAATACTAATATCGATTTTCTTGACAGTCAAGGCACTGAACCAAGCTAGGTTAGAGGCAAGCGTGAGACCGTACGGAGAGACAAGCTTGACTAGTCAACGGCCAAGCCCTTTCGCAGTTGTCTCTGGTTTATTGCTTGTTCTCTCCTTCCTCAAATACTTTTATAGTCCTCTTGAGTGGTTCGCTCTTGTTGCCGTGGTGGCTGGAGTTTTTCCTATTCTCGCTAAAGCTGTTGCTTCTGTCACAAGGTTTAGGGTTGACATCAACGCTCTCACTCTGATTGCTGGTAACATATATCAATTATGATGGAATAAATCTTAGTGCAGGAGAGGTTCTTTTGGTGTACTAATGCATCTAGTTCTGTTCTTGACAGTTATTGCGACAGTGTGTATGGAGGATTACACCGAAGCTGCTACAATTGTGTTTCTATTCTCTGTTGCAGATTGGCTCGAGTCAAGTGCTGCTCACAAGGTCTGCTTGTGTATAGAGTTGTATCCATGTGCAGAGCATTAGTTTTACTTCTCTTTGTTTTATCAATGTCCTGAAGTAACAATTGTCTTCAGGCAAGCACAGTGATGTCGTCGCTGATGAGCTTAGCGCCTAGAAAGGCAGTGATAGCGGAAACTGGACAAGAAGTTGACGTGGATGAGGTTGGGATAAACACAGTTGTTTCAGTTAAAGCCGGAGAAAGCATACCCATCGATGGAGTTGTAGTGGATGGAAGCTGTGATGTGGATGAGAAAACATTGACAGGAGAGTCCTTCCCTGTCTCCAAACAAAGAGACTCTACTGTTTTGGCTGCTACCATAAATCTTAATGGTACCAAACCAATATCATTCTCTTGTTTCTTTAAATGATCTTAATCTTTCAGCTCATTTAGACTTGTATTGAAGGTTATATAAAGGTCAAAACTACTGCTCTCGCAAGAGACTGCGTGGTTGCGAAAATGACTAAGCTTGTTGAAGAAGCACAGAAAAGCCAAACCAAAACTCAAAGGTTTATTGACAAATGTTCTCGCTACTACACTCCAGGTCAGTAATCAGAGCCGGTTCCAAGATTTATTAATTACTGAGTAATCAGTACATATATATATTATAAATGAATTTCAGGGCTGAATGATATATATACATATCAATCATTAATATTTTACGGGCTATAGGCGAATGTTTCATCTCGTTATACACATGATCGGTTATGTCAATAATCATATATAATATTCTTCCAAAATTTAAAACATAATGTGATGAGTTTCATAGATTATGATCTGCATCCCATGTTCTTTTGTTGTTTGTTCAGCTGTTGTTGTAGTAGCAGCATGTTTTGCTGTCATCCCAGTCCTGTTAAAGGTTGACAACCTCAGCCATTGGTTCCACTTAGCGCTTGTAGTGTTAGTGAGCGGTTGTCCATGCGGTCTGATCCTATCCACACCCGTTGCTACCTTTTGTGCTCTCACCAAGGCAGCTACGTCAGGGTTTCTGATCAAAACCGGTGACTGTCTAGAAACCTTGGCAAAGATCAGGATTGCTGCTTTTGACAAAACAGGAACTATTACAAAAGCCGAGTTCACGGTCTCGGATTTTAAGTCTCTTTCTCGCAATATAAATCTGAAAACATTGCTTTACTGGTAAGTATCTATGTAGTTTTCACGCCAGAACTAAGCCTATGTGATCAAATGGATGTTAAGATACTTTTGAGATGTTTTCTTAGGGTCTCAAGCATCGAAAGCAAGTCAAGCCATCCAATGGCAGCAGCGGTTATTGACTACGCGAGATCAGTTTCTGTTGAGCCTACGCCTGATATGGTGGAGAACTTTCAGAACTTTCCAGGAGAAGGAGTTTATGGGAGAATAGACGGTCAAGATATCTACATTGGAAACAAAAGAATTGCACACAGAGCTGGATGCTTAACAGGTCTCAAAACATTGCAACTAAAGCTACATTCTATGAATAAGTATTGTTGTATTGTTCTATATCCAACTAACATTTGCATGATCTCTTCTTTGTGGATGTAAAATAAAGTTCCGGGTGCTGAAGCTAATATGAAGCGGGGTAAGACCATTGGTTACATATACATTGGAGAAGAACTAACCGGTAGTTTCAACCTTTTGGACGGTTGTCGACATGGGGCTGCTCAAGCTCTCCAGGAGCTCAAGTCCTTAAACATCAGAACAGTAATGCTCACAGGAGATAACCGAGATGCAGCCATGTCTATTCAAGAACAGGTGAAGCAGAGTCATTAACTTATTATCCCCCTGTCTCTATTTTAGTAGTAACGTTTAATCATTTTTGCAGCTAGGGAATGCTTTGGATATAGTTCACGCAGAACTTCTTCCACAAGACAAAGCAAGAATCATTGATGAGTTCAAGAGCCAAGGGCCTACAATGATGGTAGGCGATGGGCTTAACGATGCACCGGCCTTAGCTAAAGCAGATATTGGCATTTCAATGGGGATCTCAGGGTCAGCACTTGCGACAGAGACAGGAGATATCATCCTTATGTCGAACGACATAAACAAGATACCTAAAGGGATGAGACTGGCGAGGAGAAGTCATAAGAAAGTGATTGAGAATGTGGTTTTGTCTGTGGGCATAAAAGGAGCAATCATGGTGCTTGGTTTGGTAGGTTACCCTCTCATTTGGGCAGCTGTTCTTGCAGATGCAGGAACTTGTTTGCTTGTGATACTTAATAGTATGATGCTTCTACGTGATGAGCGTGAAGCCCCGCCTGTATGTTACCGTGCTTCTCCTTCTTCTCCACCTTCTTCGCCGGTGAAGCTTGAGGAGCCTGAAGTGGAGGATCTAGAAGTGGGCTTGTTGCAGAAGAGTGGGGAGACAAGTACGAAGAGTTGTCGCTCTGGTTGTTGTAGTGGCCCCAAGGACAAGCAACAAAACTGAAAACAATCCTCTGATTTAGAGGGCTTCTATGTAAGTAATAAATGTTATGGGATTGAATGTTTTCTAATTTGTATGCCAAGTATTTGGAAACTATTGTGGCGGAAGATGCAAAACTTATGCTAATTAGACGCATTTTAATACTATATATAATATGTCTGTGAAGATATTTTACGAAATCTAAGATATATATGGTCAAATCATGATATCATAAAAGCACTTTTATGTTTTTACACCAAGAATTCTGGAGTTCGAATACAAGTCATCAAGATAGATATAACACACTGGATTTTCAAAATGATAACCAAAAATTGGATACCAATTCTGATTTATAATTTGAAGGTTTTTACATAATTGGTACCTTTTAAAATAAAAATTAAATATTACAGGAAATGGAGAGTTTTTAAATATTTTAACGTCTAATATATATTTTTTCTACCAAAGCTTATTAAATTTGTATATAGGAAAAATATTTTTTTTTGCTAATATATAGGAAAATAGTTGATCATGGGTTTATGGATAATCACAGGTCAAAAATGCTAAAGAAGCTTTTTTTTTTGGTTGGAAAGTCTAAAGAAGTTTATTTATCTCTCTTGAACTATTTCTCGTTCAATGAAGGGAACAATACAAGAGAAGATGATAGAGAGGGCGTTGTTTCCTTTAATCATATGGTTAAACGCCATGTGACTGATTAGAGGCGTGAAGACTTATAACTCTGCTCAAATAATTCAGATGCCAACTAACGATTGACCCAATTTTGTTAACTTAACTGAAAACAAATCTTTGGTGGTTTCTTAAACATCATTATCTTAATTTGAGTCTCTTAAAATATAACACAACAATTACATGGTTTAAATTAAATCTAATAAATATCATCATTAGATTTATAAATATCATCATTAAAGTATGTTTAATTTTAACTGGGCTCTTGAAGCATAATCATCAATATGTATTATATTAAAAGATAAGTTTTAAATCATTAATTAAAATATGTTTTATTTAGACTTATCTTCATGTGTGATTTTTTTTTAAAAAAAATGGACTATCCCTAAAAATTCATTAATTAAAAAATATTTTATTTATATCTCATTATTAACCAAAAATCTTCACATATTAGTCTAAATAATATTCTTTCCTCTTATACATCTAACTGTATTTAAATAATTCATTAAACCTTAATTAAAGTTTTACCAAATCAATTCTGCAATTAATAATGGTGACAATGTTACTATCTTGAACATTATAAACATGTATTAATATACTCAAACTTTGGGAACAAACTACGACTATATGTGTTTTTACTAATACATAAATCATACTTATAAAATTTAAATAGGTCAATTTCTAAAACCATAATCGATACATATGACACAATATATATACCCAAATATCATATACCTATAAGTTATAGCTTTGTTTTCAAAAAAAGTTATAGCTTTAAAATATATTGGCCTATTTATATGATCTATATAATGATTTAATATGTAATATGTTTTTGTATATTTATGTTAAACCCAATTTAATAAGAAAATATGTTTGATTTAAATTAGTCATGTAGTTCGGGTAGCCGGGTTGGAAAGTTCGGAATTCGGGTAGTTAGGTTTGACAAAAATCTCGCCAAATTAAACCGGAAAAAATTGGACTGGTTAGTTTTTAATCTTTCTACCGAAACTAACCAAATTTTTTAGTTTCAATTATATTTCGGTTAAAATTTAGTTAAACTCGGATAATTTCAAATAGCTAATATTGATTTTTTTTTTCAAATTAGTGTATTTATTACTTACAATTTTATATGTTATTTAAATGATAAATGAGCTACAAGACAATCTTTAAATTAGTTAATCTTTCAAAGGCTAATAATCAAACACAAATCCATTAAGTACTACTATATATATATATATATATATAATAAGCTACAAATAAATGTGATTTTTGAAAAAATTAACTAAATGATAAACATGTAAACTATAACATCATGTTGTTTAGAAAAATCATATAAACATTTTAAAGAGTGGTTAATGTACATATATTTGCCACTAATAATATAAATATATATATATATATATATGAAAATAAACACCAGCAGGTTGTGCAGGTTGAAGTCTAGTTAAGTATTAAAATTCTATAAATTCATTACTTGACTTAAACCCACCTTAAGTTGCCACGCTAACACGAGAGGTCTAAATATAAACTAATTTTGAATTGATATTAAGAAAATTATGTATCTTTTAATCTATCTATCTATACTATTATTTATGAAGTGAATTTGCTGATCTATCATGCTTTTCATAATTTTTGGTTATTTTGCTTATTTGTCATGGTTTCCATAATTTTAGGTTATTTTGATTATTTATCTTGTTTTCCATAGTTTTAGGTAATTTTAGTTATTTTTCATATACTTAATAATTATAATTAATAGTTTTGCCTATTTTCATATTTTTAGTTAAACATGTGATTTAAAACAATCTATACTATTATTTATGATGTGCATTTGCTGATTTACTGTGCTTTCGATAGTTTTAGGTTATTTTGTTTATTTGTCATGCTCTCTATAATATTAAGAGATTTTTGTTTATTTGTCTTGTTTTCCATTGTTTTAGGTAATTATGGTTATTTGTCATATACTTAATAATTATAATTAATAATTTTTCTTATTTTTATATTTTTAATTAAACATGTGATTTAAGACAAATCATAATATTATAACATTTTATTTATGATATATCATCTTATTTATAAATATTTAACTTTTTGATATAAGTTGGTTGATTCTTATTTTAGGTGTTTTCGAGTCAATGCTTATTTTTGGTGTTTGTTTTAGACTAATATTATAGGTTAACTGATATAAGATATGTATATTTGGTGCATCAAAATTTTATATATATTGGTTCATTATTTTATTATTCGTAAGTGATATCAAATATAATATTTGATTCTGTCTTATCATAATAATAATATATAAGTGCTAACATAAGGAAAACCAACTACGATTCTGAATCTATCTTATTATTTTTACCGACTATTTATATAATATATATATATTTTTAATTTTACTAATTTGTCATGCTCTGTATAATTTTGGTTTAGTCATATTTTATGCTTAATTATTAATCTTAATAAATAATTTTGATGATTTAACTGACAATTTATAATTATTTTGAGAATAATTAAAATTAATTAAATATAATATCATAGTTAATTTATATTATATTTACTTTAGTAATATCAAAATATTATATATGTGTTTATATTATATTTGGTTTAATAATATTAACTGGTTCTATTTTAATATATATATATATATATATAGTATAAAATAGAATGAATAATCTATCTTTTAAGATAATTTTTTTAGGGCATCAAAATGATTCTTTGTGATAATTTCTGAAAATATTGGTTAAAAATTCAAAAATATTTATAATATTATTTACGAAGTGTTTTTGCTCTCACGAAAAAAGTAAGAGCGTTTAAAATCTTTCTTACCCTTAATAAAAATTAGATTAAATTTGTTAATATATAATTATCCATAAATTAAAATGAATTTTATAAATTTTATAATCATCATTATCTAAAAATTCTATATTATGCTATCTAAAAATATTTACATCATAATATTTTAAAAATAAATATAAATCTCTGTATATATTTTTGTGTATATATGAATGTTTTACCTTATTTTACGTAATAAAATATATTTTATTTAGATAAAAAACTTTATCGTATATAAAAAGTTAATATTTATTAATTGTTAAATATTTCAAAAGTATGAAAATTATTTATTCCAATAGTTTTGAATTGATAGTATATGTATTTATAAATTTTTGTAAAATTATTAATTCCGCAAATGCGGGCAAAACACCTAGTTTAAAATAAGTCAGAAGTCTAACATATTAAATCTATAATCTAGAATATCAACCTGAACTGTTCGGTATCATGTTTGATATCTATCGATCTATTCCTCTCTTTGATGTTATTTCTTTTACTTTCATGTCTCGCAATTTTAATATCGAGGCAGATTTGGTGGCAAAATCTGCGCTTGATCGGTTTGTAATGAGCTCCACTTCTGAAGGCTAAACTCTGATCTGAATGAATTAGTTCGTTTGCCCAAAAAAAAAAAAAATCTATAATCGGTGTAATTATATGTACTTCAAATTAATTTTTGAAATTAACTAACATAGCTATTAAATTCATTTAAAACAATAGTCCAGATGAAAAGACAGATACTAACAATAAAATTTAACCCAAAAGGGAAAAAATCATCTTACATAAGCATGGGGATGACAGAAAGGTACGTAAATCTGCAAGTAACGCACATATACTTCCACTAACGCACATATACTTCCACTTCTCTCTAGTTGGACGTCTTAACGAACTCCCTAATGATTTTAGGCTTTTTAGCTTGTCCTATTCTAATCGATGATTAAATATAGCATCCGATACTTTTTAGATAAGAATAAATTATATCATCGAGACAAAAATAATTTTCTAACTGATTTTAATATTCATTCAAGAGAACAGAGCTAATTTAGCAATTATTAACATATTGCCATCATGTAAACTGTAAAGTCACTAGTCATGACTCATGATGTAAGATTTCCTAACAAACTCTCGTTTCTATTTATTCTATTATTAATCGAACTATTTCTTTTATTTGTATGATTAAAATTAAAGATTTCGGAGTGAATCCATACTTAACACAACTCTTCTTCTTTGAAAGTGTATCTAAGTTCAAATCCGGATGATATTCGAAGTTACGGGTTAAATTTTTTTAAAACTATTGTGATAATCAAAATTATGGTTTAATAACAGCATATCTAGCGTAATAATCAAAATTTGCATGGAAAGCTCCTTATGATTAACTTAATTGGCCGTTAGTATTACAGTGACATGCTTTGTCTTTTTTAATTCTTTTTTTTTAGCCGCCATGCAAGGGAGGCACTAAAAAGATACATTAACAACTCAATTATTGACAATATGACAGCACCAAGGAACATGTTCGTGACTTGATGCCCGATTTAATTATTATATTATAAATCTTCTTACATTGTGTTTTTGGGATCAGTTTATAAATAATTTCAAGAGAACTATTAGAAACTGATTCCAATAAGACAAATTATAGATTACTTTTAACAAATAAAGAGAGAGGCAACTATAGATTAAGTTAGCTTAACATTTTACCAAAAAAAACCTATAGATTAAGTCTTTTAAGAAAATTATATTTGGATTAGGTCTTATTTTTTTGGATAACTTTGGGTCTTATTTTGTCCCAATGAAAATCAATATATGAAAATACATAAAAATTAGTTGAAGTTTATTCGTCAAAACAAATTTCTAATTAATAATAATAGTCTATAATAAGATAAATAAAGTACGTTTGTTTTTTTGACTAAAAATAAAGTACGTTTATACTTTTTCAGTGATATGGATTTCTAGATTTAACGTCATCATATCAAGTAAGTTTTGCATGCATGAAACAAATACGTATGATGAAATACCAGTTTTGGTGTCATAACTCATAACCATATTCCAATAGCGGTTGTAGATCTTAGAATAAAACTGAAATTTCGATCGGAGCCACTTATATAAAATGGACTGATTCATGAATCGCTTGGAAAAAAAAAGCTTCACTCAAATTTATAGAAATAGTTAGTCTGGTCTATATTTTTCACGTGGTAAGACTAAACAATGCCTTATATATAAATATGTAAGAAATAATTTCAGTACATAACTAAGGTATTGCCACTAGAGTAGCTAATTTTCTAAGCCTATTTTATAATTTTTCAATAATTTCAGAATGTGAATTTGTTAATTTTGAAAAGTCAACATTCGATTATATTCGATGTTTTAATTTTAAAAATAAGGTAGACGCCTTTTAGTAAAATCAAATAAGATGAATTCTTCTTCTTGTCACTTTTCCCTTCGATCTTGTTTAAGTAGTTGGTGCGAAGTGGTAACATGCGATTGAGTTGTCAAAGATAAGCATGCATGCATGCATATATGATACATATATACAAATAGGGATACATAATGTAGTCTTTACATGTGTAAGATGACCCACATACACAAAAAAAGCAACTATATAATATTTTTTTCGTCTCGTTAATTAATAGATCTCTTTTTCGATTAAAATCCAGGCTAATTGTAAGAGCCAGCCTATTCAAGTTCTGCAGTGATCAATTTTATACATCTGCAATCACTGTCTTCATCAGTATAGACTGGTAGATTACAGCTAGTTTCTTGATTTACTATATAATTAACACAAATGTAGAAGAACAACTAAATTACTAAATAGGAGCCTCACCTTAGCCTCCTCTCAAGTTGTCAATATCAAGATGGAGTGTTCATCCACATGCCTAACAGTTTATCCTGCTTATTTTAATTTATTTTTGAGCACATCATCTTCAGACTAATCATCAATTGTTATATTTAAATAGCTCAAATGTTACAATTTCCTTCATTAAAATTACTCTTTCTATCTCCTATAAGAAGAGACTCCCTCCAAACCAATACAAGAAAAATTATAATAAGCCATGGAGAAGAAGACTAACCAAACCATCTTCTCCATATTTACTCTTCTTCTTCTTTTTTCTTCATGTGTCTCTGCTCAGCTTCGGACAGGTTTCTACCAGAACTCATGCCCGAACGTAGAAAGCATTGTCCGTAACGCCGTCCGTCAAAAATTCCAGCAGACTTTTGTCACTGCTCCAGCCACCCTCCGCCTCTTCTTCCACGATTGCTTCGTTCGTGTACGTAACTATATATATATATATATATATATATTGGAACTCAAATCATTTTATTTTCTTAACTTGAGTTTAAAATGTTTCCTTTACGTATATTATTCTTCAAACAAAACATTAAATTTACGTACTTAACTTTCTTGTTTTATATGAATATTTAGGGATGTGATGCTTCGATAATGATAGCATCTCCATCGGAGAGAGACCATCCGGATGACATGTCATTGGCCGGAGACGGATTTGACACAGTGGTGAAGGCGAAGCAGGCCGTTGATAGAGATCCTAAATGCCGCAACAAAGTCTCCTGTGCTGACATTTTGGCTCTCGCTACTCGTGAAGTCGTCGTTTTGGTAATATACCTTTTTCTAGTAACATATATTTATTTCTTCATTCTTTCTTGTCCTTGCCGGTGAAAAACTACACATAAATACATAATTAAATATAAAAAGTATGGTTCAAATTAAAAAGAAAAAATATTATAAGCATGGTTTGAGTTATACAAGTAACAAGAGGTAATATAGTCAGGATAAAAACTAATGATTGATTATATCATTATCATAATTATAATCGGATAATTAACAATAAAATGTGCAGACCGGAGGACCTAGCTACCCGGTGGAGTTAGGGAGGAGAGATGGCAGATTATCTACGAAGGCAAGCGTTCAAAACAATTTGCCACAACCCGGTTTTAACTTAAACCAGCTCAACGCCATGTTCAACCGTCATGGTCTCTCTCAAACCGACATGATCGCCCTCTCAGGTTCGTACCTAACCAAACTAAACTATTGAGATAAGGACATCCTTAGAGAAGATAAAAAAAAAGCACCATACGTTATTGTGCTTTCAGGAGCGCACACTCTCGGATTCGCACACTGTGGGAAATTCTCGAACCGTATTTACAATTTTAGCCCTAGAACCCGTATCGACCCGAGTTTGAACAGTGGCTACGCGCTTCAGCTTCGGCAGATGTGCCCGCAACGTGTGGACCCACGTATCGCGATTAACATGGACCCGACCACGCCACGTACTTTCGACAACGCTTACTTCAAGAACCTTCAACAAGGAAGGGGTCTTTTCACGTCTGATCAAGTATTGTTCACAGACCAACGGTCTAGAGCTACGGTTAACTCGTTTGCCAACAGTGAAACAGCTTTCAGGCAAGCTTTTATCTCGGCGATCACGAAGTTGGGTCGTGTCGGGGTTATGACTGGCAATGCTGGTGAGATTCGAAGGGATTGTTCACGTGCCAATTAGTTTGATTTGAGGGGTTTTGTTTCTTTTATATTTCTTAAGAAGATTTGGGATTTTTTTCTTCTTAATAATAAATGTCGTATTGTTTTAAATAATAAGTTCAAAAGTATCGAAAATGGAAACTTGAATTAAATAATAAAAGGTCTTATTTCGTTTATCTTCTCCTTTTGTATCATGCTCACAAGGATAAGAAAATAAAAGTTTCCAAAAAGGATGATGATGCAATTGTGTTCTTTGGTAATAAGAGGGGTTCCCATTGAAATACAAATCAGGTGTGATCCAGAACATCTTCAATAGCATTAAGAGATAAAAATAATTCAGCACATTTCTATTTCATTTAAAATAGATATCATTTTTTTCTCTATTTATAGAAGAATAATAACTTTTTCTATATTTTGAGAATTTTTTGTTAGAGAAATACATTGAAACAAACTTCATTTTATAGAATCTCTTAGAGTAAAATAAAGCAAAATAATTGAAATGGTTGAATTTTGGAAGGAAAGAGTCTTTGTGTAGAAAAGATTTCATATATATATATATATATATATATATATATATATATATAATTTTATAGGTTTACATGTTAAGCCTTTGAGTGCTTTCCTTTGTTATTATAAAGTTTTATTTATAAATTTCCTTATTTCTAAGTATTTTTTTTATTTTATGCTTTGAGATTTTAGGATATAAGTAAGGTGATATGTAATAGACACAAAAGTTAATTTTATTTTTATAATAGAAGTTTTTAAACTTT
This sequence comes from Brassica nigra, assembly GCA_016432835.1. Classification (NCBI taxonomy): domain Eukaryota; kingdom Viridiplantae; phylum Streptophyta; class Magnoliopsida; order Brassicales; family Brassicaceae; genus Brassica; species Brassica nigra. Next base: position 2,481,408 of record CM028247.1, on the reverse strand, counting down.
AACAATTTTCTTGGTGGATTACAGACGTTATTCTTCAAGTTCATAAGCGACAAACTTGATTTTGGTAAGCTTAGCTCTTGCTAAACCTAGCAAGTTCCTTACGTAGTCAACCTTAACAGGTCATGAAGAAAAAAAAAAGCAGACAACAAAAACAAAAACAAAAACAAAAACAAAAACAAGGGGAAAAAGCTTAATCTTGTTTGGTTTGTTCTTCTTTTGTGACTAGACAGTGTAGTGTTCTGGAGTATCAATGTCCAAGCCCTTAAGCTTTGCAACTGATTCCACATGTCCTTTGAGTGTGTGCAGCTCTCTAAGCCTGTTGTTAACATATAAAACATTCAGTCAGTCTAGTCAAAAAATCGATAATATTTCAACATTGAGATAAAGGTTTAGTATACCTAGCAATCTCAGCTCTTTTCTTGGCTTGTTCTGCAATCTCAGACAATTCTCTGTAACCTCCTTTCTCAGGAATGATGTGAACAGGTTCTTTTGGCGGTAGACCGTGAAGTGTCCTCTGAGCAACTGCCCATTGAGCCTCCCTCTCTTCTTTTCCAAAATCTTTCTTGGTCGTTAAAGCCGTCCTGTTCTCAGTCATGTTGAGCCAAGCCTTTCCAGCCAAGGTGTACCGAATAGCAAACTTGATAATGTCCAGTGGGAAGTATGTTATAATACTATATAGCCATATCACTCCAGCCCACCCCCATCCAATACCTTTAACCTCTGCGAACTCCCAGTTGGCGTAGACCGCAATTAAAGTGGCAACCTACATTTGGAACAAACAACATGTTCGTTGATGACCTTTCCCTACCTCAAAATGTGGAGTTGTGATCATGCATGATCTTCTTACCAGTTGTGCAATGAGGAAAGCAATCATCAGCAACGCTCCAGGACGTTCAACGAAGGACCAACTCCTTGATCTTGTGACGAAGATTAAAGCTTGACTAATGATACTAACTTGTAGATACACCGCACTCATTAGCTCGTGCTCATTACCTTTGATGGGCCTCACACCAAACACGTGCTGTGAATCGACGGTGAAAGTTAGTTTAAAACTCTATACACTTAGCAAAGAAGACATAATATTATTATTATTTACCGAGAAAAAGTCGGTCTCGTTAGCCAACCAGAAGAAAACAACAGTCATGATGGCTAGGTAGCTTCCAAGCACAACTCCAGTAGCAAAAATTTCTCTAAGTTTCCAGCTATCAGGTGTAGGAGATGGCGTGACTCTGTCCTTTGAAATTGTCATGATGGTACCTATAGAAAACACACATAAGTATAATTAATTGTATAAATAAGATATTTGAGTTTAAACGATAAGGACAATCTAGCTCACCATCATTAAGAATGGCAATGATCAGAACCATGAATGCTGAGAAGTCAAACTTCCATATGAGAGCAATAAGCATGAAACCAAGCACGATACGGATTGTGATTGAGACTGCATATATAGTATAGTTCTTCATTCTCTGGAAAATAGCTCTGCTGGTAAGGACAGCACTGATGATAACACTGAGTCCAGGCTCAGTGAGAACGATATCTGAAGCACCCCGAGCAGCATCCGTAGCATCATCCACAGCAATACCAATATCAGCTTTCTTCAAAGCAGGAGCATCATTGACACCATCACCAGTCATTCCAACAATATGCTTCATCTCCTGCAACTTCTTCACGATCTCGTATTTGTGCTCTACAGTGCCCAAAACAAAGAATATTAGATCCAACGAAACCACCACCTTTCAATGAGAAGATCCACAGAAAAAGAAAAAGAATAACCTGGGAAGACTCCAGCAAAACCATCAGCTTGTTCGATCAACTCATTAACAGGAAGGTTGGCAAGTGCTGGGTCCTTGTGATTACCAAGAAGAGCCGAAGACGGATACATGTTTGTTCCCATTCCAAGTCTGCGACCAGTTTCCTTTCCAATAGCAAGCTGGTCACCTGGCCACATAATTTGTACAAGAGAATGTTAGTGTTTAGTTATTACGACAAGATGGGTTTCCAACTCAAAACTAATTGGTAATAAATAAGAATTTCCAACTTCTGACAATGGGATCCATCTGGACAAATCTTTTTTATATATTATTAAGAATTTCCAACTTCTGACATTTGTTCCTAATAACAAAATCGAAGAGTGATGAGACATTATATTACCAGTGATCATCTTTACGTTAACACCAAGATTCAAAGCCCTTCGGATGGTTTCGGCACTGTCATGTCTTGGGGGATCAAAAAGTGGCAACAAGCCAACAAACTCCCACCGTCCACCTGGGCTCTCCTTTGTTTTCTCGGGAACCGTCTAAAGAAGGAGACATGAACACAAACTAATGAATATTTTTTTCCAAGAAGTAGTGAAACTATTAGAGTATTAAAGCAAGTACCTGGCGAGAAACAGCCAACGACCTGAGACCACGCTCGGCGTACTTCTCGATAATATCGAGCACCCTCTTGCTAAGGTCATTGCTGGCTTTGCAAAGTTCGAGGATCTGCTCGGGAGCACCTTTACTGACTCTATGCCAATTACCACTAGAGTCTATGTAAGTCAAAGCAGTTCTCTTATCAGTAGGGTTGAATGGAAGGAAGTGAACTTCTCTAATTCCAGCTCTAGCCTCCTTTGGATCAGCAAGCATCCCAACCATGGCTGCATCGATAGCATCCTGGTTCTCAATTCTTGAAGCCATAGCCGCAAATAAAAGAACTTGGTCTTTCTCCACACCCTTGCAGAAAACCTCCACCAAGTTTTTATCCACACTCAGTTTGTTTAGAGTTAGCGTCCCGGTTTTGTCACTGCACAGGACATCCATTCCAGCCATTTCTTCAATGGCAGTCATACGCTTGGTGATGGCACCTTGTTGAGCAAGCTTGTGAGAGCCAATAGCCATGGTGACAGACAACACCGTAGGCATAGCAATAGGGATACCACCGATCAATAGGACCAAGAGATTATCAATTCCATCTCTGTACTTCCGGCGTTGGATAGGGTACATGACGAGAATCTCAATCACCATACCGATGGCAATGGAACAGATACAGAAGTTTCCAATGGCAGTAAGGACCTTCTGGAAATGTCCAACTTGGTTTGTGCTGTCCACAAGGTGAGCGGCTTTACCGAAGAAGGTGTGAACACCTGTGGCGATAACAACAGCCTCGATTTCTCCTTGTTTACAGGTTGAGCCAGAGAAAACTCCTTGGCCAGGGTGCTTGGTCACAGGGAGGGACTCTCCGGTAAGAGCAGACTGGTCAACCTTTAAAGGATCACCTTCGAGTAGACGAGCATCGGCAGGGATAATGTCTCCAAGTTTAATGCTAACAATATCTCCTGGGACAAGAACAGCAGCTTCTTGTTCACTCCATTTTCCATCCCTAAGAACCTGGAGAAACATCACAATAACATTTGCTCTAGAATAAAATTTGACGCATTCTTTAGATCACGATCACACAGTTGAACCTTGCCCTAGAAGATGTATATATGGGCCTTTGGACCCATAACCTTCTAGTCATTCAAAAAAAAAATCACAAATCAGCTCTTTGTGACAAACCTTGGTTTTAGGAGCAAGACCAGCCATAAGAGCAGCGGCGTACGGCATTGTTCTCTTCAATGAAACTGATGGTCGAGTTGATGACAAGAAGACAGATGATACCAACAAAGTCCTGCCAATCCGGAGGTCTACCGTCACCGTTGGCCAAAGCAATAGCCATAATTGCAGCAGCTTCCATGACCCATGATAGGGGATTCCACATAAACCCCAAAAACTTGAGAATCTTGCTTTCCTGTAAATATTCATTGTTCAAAAGACATTTTAGTAAATAAACAAATACTAAAATGCAAATAGTAAAAAAAGAAGAAGAAGTTAAAGACCTTTTTCTCTTCGAGCTTGTTCAAGCCAAATATCTGAACCCTGGCTTCTCCTTCCTGAGTAGTCAAACCTTCTTTCGTACATTTTAGCTGCTGGAAAACTTCCTCCATTGGACATTTCTCCTGCAAAAAATCAATGAGATAAACAGTTTGAACTAATTCAGACATTCACAAAAAAGAAAAAAAAAACAAATAACAAACACAAGAAGGTTGTTTCTATATCTTCAGAAAGAGAAATATTTGTCTTAAAAAAACAAGGAGCTTGGTCGGAACTATGTTTGTTCATGTGAATGATGTAAATGATCTCATACAGTCGTTAGATTCGTTAAAGATTTGGCGGGAAAAAAATTGATTGTACCCCGGAAAGGTACATAAATATATAAGAGTTTCCGAACTTCTTGTTGTGTTCGAAAAAAAAATCCGAACTTCTTGTTTACAGACAGAACCATGGATGTTAGATTCGGGTTTATTATGGGCTTTCAACTTAAAACCAATTGGCAATTAGTGGATTGGCCCTAACTCTTTATATATTAGTTAATGTTTCTTAAAATTCTCGAAGTGGGATATATATCCCTAATAATGGAACAGCATGTTGGCATGAAAGAGAATAAAAAGAAGGTGGGTAAAATATATGTTACCAGATCAACAGTCTCGTTCTTAATATCCTGGAGACTCGACATCTCTGCCTTCCTTCACTTCAAAAAAACGACGGAGAAGTAGCACTAAAACAACACCAATGACCACCGTTTCACTCGATCATACGCGATTCCGGTGAGAGAGTAGTAATAAGAAGTATTAGGTGAAACAGGATGTGTGTTGCAGAGTCGATACAAGTCTTGTTTTTATACTACTAAAAACGACGAATTTCTCCGCCGTTTTTATTGTGTGTTTTAATAAGTATTCTCCATTTGTCACCCCTTCTTAAATATATTAATATATTTTAAAAATTATGTAGAGAAAAGATTATTTACAAAATCTCTTTTAAAAATTTATAAGTCAAGGAGTTACTCCTCCCAATGAATCATGAGATCGTGAATCATTGTACCAGGAAAACAATAATTGGTGGAGGTTTACACTGCTGTGGGATTTCAAATAAAATTTGACAAAAGGCAACATACTTCTTGCTGCTTAACGTAACTTCTTATTAATTCTTTCAAGTCTTGCGACTCTTGCCACCTATCTATTTGGTTCTATGTATTCTTTATTCTATGCATAATTCATTCTGAAAGTGTCAACTAGTAATATATATTTCTTTACAAATTCCTTTTTAATGGTGTTGAACATCTTCGTCGTCCATTGGAATTTTTCTAAAGTTAAAAAAAAGACACAATATTTTAATTCAACTTAACTAAGTGTTAAATTCTAATTTTGTAAGATGACAAATATTAGATGAGGTTTTAGAGAATTTCTGAAAAGTTTTCATTTGAGAATAATTAGAGCAAAAAAACGATAGTGTGTACAGTGCTAACCATAAGACTGGCAAAGAGTTTTTATATACTTTCTCTCCGTTTCTTAAAGTGTTACTTTGATTTTTTTCATAAATTAAAATAATTGTATAATTGTATAATATATTTTTATTTAATCTAAAATTAATTAAACGAAAATAGTTCAAAAGTCTATTGGTTATTCAAAAGAATAACAGATGAATTGAATGTACAAAATTACATTAGAATTGTAGAATGACGCTGTTTTGAAACAAAAAATCAATCTAAAATAACACTTTTTATGAATTTAGTGTATTTTATTATTATTATTTTATTTGCTTATTTTTAATTATTTCATATTTATACTTTGAGTTTCGAAAAATATAAAATCTATATGTGATATTCAATAGAAAAAATCAATTTTATTTCCATTAATAAAAATTGCAGGACTGGTTTTGTTGGATTCTAAAGTTTTATTCTTCAAATTTTTTTCTTGCAAACTTGATTTGGATCCAGGCTTAACGCGTTACTAAACCTAGATATTTCCTACTGTATCATGTGGTATCAGATTATGATTTCTGATGGATCTTTTGAAACTTGATCAACTATAGAAAATCGAAATATTTCTTATTGATTTAACATTTACACCAAAAAAGAAGTATTTCTTATTGTATGCTTTAAGCTTTATATATAGAGGTAATAGGTGATATGTACGTAATAGACACACAAAAGAAAAAAAAATTTCATTAATAAAAGCTTCAAGTTTTTTTTTCAACATTTTTGATAGGTTTGAGAAATTTATTCTCTTGTAAACTTGAATTTAATAGACTTAGATCTTGCTAAACCTTAGCAAGATGTCTCACAATGACCTCAAGAGGTCGTGAAGAAAAAGAAAACAAAAACAAGCGAAGAAATCATATGTTTAGTTTGTTCTTTTCATGACTAGACAGTACCCAAAACAAAGAATATTAGATCCAACGAAACCACCACCTTTCAATGAGAAGATCCACAGAAAAAGAAAAAGAATTACCTGGGAAGACTCCAGCAAAACCATCAGCTTGTTCGATCAACTCATTAACAGGAAGGTTGGCAAGTGCTGGGTCCTTGTGATTACCAAGAAGAGCCGAAGACGGATACATGTTTGTTCCCATTCCAAGTCTGCGACCAGTTTCCTTTCCAATAGCAAGTTGGTCACCTGGCCACATAATTTGTACAAGAGAATGTTAGTGTTTAGTTATTACGACAAGATGGGTTTCCAGCTCAAAACTAATTGGTAATAAATAATTGACAAATCTTTCTTATATATTATTAAGAATTTCCAACTTCTGACATTTGTTCCTAATAACAAAATCGAAGAGTGATGAGACATTATTATTACCAGTGATCATCTTTACGTTAACACCAAGATTCAAAGCCCTTCGGATGGTTTCGGCACTGTCATGTCTTGGGGGATCAAAAAGTGGCAACAAGCCGACAAACTCCCACCGTCCACCAGGGCTCTCCTTTGTTTTCTCTGGAACCGTCTAAAGGAGACATGAACACAAACTAATGAATATTTTTTCCAAGAAGTAGTGAAACTATTAGAGTATTAAAGCAAGTACCTGGCGAGATACAGCCAACGACCTGAGACCACGCTCGGCGTACTTCTCGATAATATCGAGCACCCTCTTGCTAAGGTCATTGCTGGCTTTGCAAAGTTCGAGGATCTGCTCGGGAGCACCTTTACTTACTCTGTGCCAGTTACCACTAGAGTCTATGTAAGTCAAAGCAGTTCTCTTATCAGTAGGGTTGAATGGAAGGAAATGAACCTCCCTAATTCCAGCTCGGGCCTCCTTTGGATCAGCAAGCATCCCAACCATGGCTGCATCGATAGCATCCTGGTTCTCAATTCTTGAAGCCATAGCCGCAAACAAAAGAACTTGGTCTTTCTCCACACCCTTGCAGAAAACCTCAACCAAGTTTTTATCCACACTCAGTTTGTTGAGAGTTAGCGTCCCGGTTTTATCACTGCACAGGACATCCATTCCAGCCATTTCTTCAATGGCAGTCATACGCTTGGTGATGGCACCTTGCTGAGCAAGCTTGTGAGAGCCAATAGCCATGGTGACAGACAACACCGTAGGCATAGCAATAGGGATACCACCGATCAATAGGACCAAGAGATTATCAATTCCATCTCTGTACTTTCGGCGTTGGATCGGGTACATGACAAGAATCTCAATCACCATACCGATGGCAATGGAACAGATACAGAAGTTACCAATAGCTGTAAGAACCTTCTGGAAGTGTCCAACTTGGTTTGTGCTGTCCACAAGGTGAGCAGCTTTACCAAAGAAGGTGTGAACACCTGTGGCGATAACAACTGCCTCGATCTCTCCTTGTTTACAGGTTGAGCCAGAGAAAACTCCTTGGCCAGGGTGCTTGGTCACAGGGAGGGACTCTCCGGTAAGAGCAGACTGGTCAACCTTTAAAGGATCACCTTCGAGTAGACGAGCATCGGCAGGGATAATGTCTCCAAGTTTAATGCTAACAATATCTCCTGGGACAAGAACAGCAGCTTCTTGTTCACTCCATTTTCCATCCCTAAGAACCTGGAGGAACATCACAATAACATTTGCTCCAGAATAAAATTTGACGCATTCTCTAGATCACGATCACACAGTTGAATCTTGCCCTAGATGTATATATGGGCCTTTGGACCCATAACCTTCTAGTCATTCAAAAAATCACAAATCAGCTCTTTGTGACAAACCTTGGTTTTAGGAGCAAGACCAGCCATAAGAGCAGCGGCGGCGTTACCGGCATTGTTCTCTTCAATGAAACTGATGGTCGAGTTGATGACAAGAAGACAGATGATACCAACAAAGTCCTGCCAATCCGAGGTCTACCGTCACCGTTGGCCAAAGCAATAGCCATAATTGCAGCAGCTTCCATGACCCATGATAGGGGATTCCACATAAACCCCAAAAACTTGAGAATCTTGCTTTCCTGTAAATATTCGTTGTTCAAAAAGACATTTTAGTAAATAAACAAATACTAAAATGCAAATAGTAAAAAAAAAAAAGAAGAAGAAGAAGTTAAAGACCTTTTTCTCTTCGAGCTTGTTCAAGCCAAATATCTGAACCCTGGCTTCTCCTTCCTGAGTAGTCAAACCTTCTTTCGTACATTTTAGCTGCTGGAAAACTTCCTCCATTGGACATTTCTCCTGCAAAAAGTCAATGAGATAAACAGTTTGAACTAATTCAGACATTCACAAAAAAGAGAAAAAAAATATCACATACACAAGAAGGTTGTTTCTATATCTTCAAAAACAGAAATATTTGTCTTAAAAAAACAAGGAGCTTTGTCGGAACTATGTCAGTTCATGTGATTGATCTAAATGATCTCATATAGTCGTTAGAATCGTTAAAGATTTGGCGGGAAAAAAATTGATTGTACCCCGGAAAGGTACATAAATATATAAGAGTATCCGAACTTCTTGTTGTGTTCGAAAAAAAAAATCCGAACTTCTTGTTTACAGACAGAACCATGGAACAGCATGTTGGCATGAGAGATAATAAAAAGATGGTGAGTAAAATATATGTTACCAGATCAACAGTCTCGTTCTTGATATCCTGGAGACTCGACATCTCTCCCTTTCTTCACTTCAAAATACGTAAGTAGCACTTAAACGACAGCTCTGACCACCGTTTCACTCGATCATGCGGATTCCGGGGAGAGAGGAGTAAAAAGAAGTATTAGGTGAAGCAGGCTGTGTATTGCAGTCGATACGATAGTCCTGTTTTTATACTACTAAAAACGACGAATTCCTCCGCCGTTTAGGTAGTCCCCATTTGTCACCCCTTCTTAAATATATTAATATTTTTTAAAAATTATATAGAGAAAAGATTATTTACAAAATCTCTTTTTAAAATTTATAAGTCAGAGTGTTATTCCTCCCAGTGAATCATTGTATCAGGAAAAAAATAATTGGTGGAGGTGTTGCACTGCTGTGGGATTTCTAATAAAATTGACAAAAACGCAACAACATACTTCTTGCTGCTCAACGTAGCCGCTTATTAATTCTTTTAAGTTGCCACCTATTTGGTTCTATGTATTCTTTATTTCTATGCATAATTCATTCTGAAAGTGTCAACTAGTAATATATATATATATTTCTTTACAAATTCCTTTGAATGGTGTTGAACATCTTCGTCGTCCATGAGAATTTTTCTAAAGTTTTTTTTTAAAACAATATTTAATTTAACTTAACTAAGTGTCAAATTTTACTTTTGAAAAATAAATTAACTGAAAGATGAAAAATATTTGATGAGGTTTTAGAGAATTTCTGAAAGGTTTTCATTTGAGAATTCCATTATATTATCTATATATCTTCATTTTTATCACTTAGTTTTATTTAATTTTTTTTATTTCATAAAACATGTCACTTTGATGTTTTCATACATATTAGAAAATAATTAAAATTTATTTGTGTAATATTTTGATAAATAAATTTATTATAGATTAATGTATTTTGTAATTAATATTAAGGTTAAAACTAGTAAAAATTAAATTGAACTTTTAAAATAAAAATTTTCTGTAGCAAGAAAGAATTGTTAAAATGATAATATAATTGTGAATAGTAAGTAATAACTCTTTATAATAATTTTTCAATGGATATGCTATTAGGTCCGTATTTTTATTAGATTGGTTTAATTAGGAGAAACTGGTTTTGGTTGATACTACTCCCTCCGATTTGTGGGTGGTAATTAAGTACCGTGTAGAACAACGTCGAACCTGCTACTCAATATGTTGGATTATGCATTGACTTGGAATCAACTTGGATGGGTTCTTAGACCAAAAAAAAAAAACTTGGATGGGTTCCAGCATTGTTTTCAATTATTCTCGTTGATTCAAAACTTATGAACTTTTATTTTGTTTTTGTTTTATAAATTATATTGATTAGTTACAAAGTCTTTTATTAAATCAAAATACAGAACAGAAACCTGGTTTGGTTTATACCTCTTTTCATGGGATAATTTCCCCCTTTAGAATTGCAAATTGTTTGTTGTCCTTATCCTTAGGTAGTATAAGTTATAATTTATAACAATAAGTCCACAATAGCGTTTCGTTGATGATTTTCTTTGGTGTCGCAAGCAATTAAGCAAAGTAAAATAGAAACCTACATATCGGATTCAGAAACGATAAAGTTAAGATTAAGATTTTTTTTTATAGAAAAAAGATTACTTCGGCTCATGGAATAATTAGAGCAAAAAAAAAAAAAGTGTGTACAGTGCCAACATAGAGGCATGTCTTGATACAAGAACACTAACCATAAGATTCGGAAAGAGTCAGCTCGTCCTGATAGGAAGCTTTAGAAGCATGGACTTCCGGCCTTTAATATTATATATAGTTTTCGGCCAAATATTTTAAAAAAATTGTCTAGTCTAGTGGTGTCAAACGTATCATGTCATCTGTAACACTGTGGGTTCAAATCTTGGTAGTGTCACCTCCAGCCTTTTTATTTGAAATAGCTTCTGGTCTTTTATAAGTCAGTGGAAAGAGTTATGATAAAGGACAGATTTCATATCTATAGGTTTACATATTTAGGGTTTTGAGTGTATTTCTTATTAATATTATTTTTTATATTTTGAATTTCCTTATTTTAAGTATTTCATATTTATACATTGAGTTTCGACAATATAAAAGCCATACGTGATATTTCAATACAAAAAAAACAATTTTATTTCCATTAATAAAAACTGCAGGATTTGTTTTGTTAAATTCTAAAGTTTTATTCTTCAAATTTTTCTCTTGCAAACTTGATTTGGATCTAGGCTTGGCGCGTTGCTAAATCTAAAGATTTCCTACTGTGCCATGTTGTATCAGATTATGATTTCTCATGTATCTTATGAAACTTGATCAACTATAGAAAATCTAAGTATTTCTTATTGTATGCTTTAAGCTTTTTATATAGAGAGGTTATAGGTGATAGGTAATAGACGCACAGAAAAAAAAATTATTTTCATTTAACAAAAGTTTCAAGTTTTTTCTTACATTTTTGATAGGTTCGAGAATTTTATTCTCTTGTAAACTTGAACTTAGTAGACTTAATCTTGCTAAACCTAGCAAGATCTCTCACAATAACCTCAAGAGATCGTAAGAAAATGAAAGAAAAGTTGAAAACAGAAACAAGCGAAGAAAAGAAATCATAAGTTTGGTATGTTGTTTCTGTTCTGTGACTAGACAGTATAGTGTCCTGGAGTCTCAATATCCAAGCCCTTTAGCTTCGCTACTGATTCCACATGTCCCTTGAGTGTGTGCAGCTCTCTAAGCCTGTTGTTAACATATAAAGCATGCAGTTAGTTTTAAACTCCAGTCAAAGAATCAGTAATAACTAATAAGTAAGGGTGGAGATAAAAATATTTATCGTACCTAGCAATCTCAGCTCTTCTCTTGGCTTGCTCTGCGATCTCAGACAATTCTCTGTAAGTTCCTTGCTCAGGGATGATGTGAACAGGTTCTTTTGGCTGTAGACCGTGAAGTGTCCTCTGAGCAACCGCCCATTGAGCCTCCCTCTCTTCTTTTCCGAAATCTTTCTTCGTAGTTAGAGCCGTCCTGTTCTCAGTCATGTTGAGCCAAGCCTTTCCAGACAAGGTGTAGCGAATGGCAAACTTGAGAACGTCCAGTGGGAAGTATGTTACAATACTGAATATCCAGATCACTCCAGCCCATCCCCATCCAATACCTTTAACCTCTGCGAACTCCCAGTTGGCGTAGACCGCAATCACAGTGGCAACCTGCATTAATTTGGAAGTAACATAAAAACAGTGAGAAATCCCTCAAAAATGTGGAGTTGTGATCATGCATGATCTTCTTACCAGTTGTGCAATGAGGAAAGCAATCATCAGTAACGCTCCAGGACGTTCAACAAAGGACCAACTCCTTGATCTTGTGACGAAGATCAGAGCTTGACTAATGATACTAACTTGTAGATACACCGCACTCATGAGCTCGTGCTCATTACCCCCCTGATGGACTTCACACCAAACTTGTCCTGTAAATCGAAAGTGGAAGTTAGTTTAAAATAACTCTATAAACTTAGCAAATAAAGACACATTATTATTATTATTATTTTACCGAGAAAAAAGTCTGTCTCGTTGGCCAACCAGAAGAAAACAACAGTCATGACGGCTAGGTAGCTTCCAAGCACAACTCCAGTAGCGAAAATTTCTTTAAGTTTCCAGCTATCAGGCGTGGGAGATGGCGTGACTCTGTCCTTTGAAATTGTCATGATGGTACCTATAGAAAACACACATAAGATATAACTAACTTGTATAAAATAACGGATATAAGTAACTTGTACAGACACATAAGATATGCAGTCTTGCTCACCATCGTTAAGAATAGCAATGATCAGAACCATGAATGCTGAGAAGTCAAACTTCCATATGAGAGCAATAAGCATGAAACCAAGCACGATACGGATTGTGATTGAGACTGCATAAATAGTATAGTTCTTCATTCTCTGGAAAATAGCTCTGCTGGTGAGGACAGCACTGATGATAACACTGAGTCCAGGCTCAGTGAGAACGATATCTGAAGCACCCGAGCAGCATCCGTAGCATCATCCACAGCAATACCAATATCAGCTTTCTTCAAAGCAGGAGCATCATTGACACCATCACCAGTCATTCCAACAATATGCTTCATCTCCTGCAACTTCTTCACGATCTCGTATTTGTGCTCTACAGTGCCCAAAACAAAGAATATTAGATCCAACGAAACCACCACCTTTCAATGACAAGATCCACAGAAAAAGAAAAAGAATAACCTGGGAAGACTCCAGCAAAACCATCAGCTTGTTCGATCAACTCATTAACAGGAAGGTTGGCAAGTGCTGGGTCCTTGTGATTACCAAGAAGAGCCGAAGACGGATACATGTTTGTTCCCATTCCAAGTCTGCGACCAGTTTCCTTTCCAATAGCAAGTTGGTCGCCTGGCCACATAATTTGTACAAGAGAATGTTAGTGCTTAGTTATTACGACAAGATGGTTTCCAACTCAAAACTAATTGGTAATAAATAATTGACAAATCTTTCTTATATATTATTAAGAATTTCCAACTTCTGACATTTGTTCCTAATAACAAAATCGAAGAGTGATGAGACATTGTTATTACCAGTGATCATCTTTACGTTAACACCAAGATTCAAAGCTCTTCGGATGGTTTCGGCACTGTCATGTCTTGGGGGATCAAAAAGTGGCAACAAGCCGACAAACTCCCACCGTCCACCAGGGCTCTCCTTTGTTTTCTCGGGAACCGTCTAAGGAGACATAAACACAAACTAATGAATATTTTTTTGGGAAAATTGTTTTTTTGGGCCAAAAAAATGGTATCTATGTCTAATTAGGCTAATCTTATATAGTTTATGTCCTATTAAGCTAAAAATTTTCATAATGGCAATAATACCCTTAATTTTAATTATAAATTGAAATTACAATTAATAAAACAATTGATAAATATCGAATATTTGTAAAATCGTTTTGTCCAAAACAAAATATATAAAAAAAATTCAGTGAACAAAATAATTTTTTTAAAAAAATCGTTTTTAATATTATATGGAAACAAAATATTTCAAAATATATTTTTCCAGATTTTCATAACTGATTATTCTTATCCGTAGAATTCAGTAAATCTGTAGAAATCGGTTTCTACAGGTTTTAGATTTATAGCAATGTGTAGAAACTCCGTTTCTACAAGTTTTAGATTTATAGTAATGTGTAGATTTCGAATTCTACATGTTTTAGATTTTTTGTAAAGTGTAGATTTCGATTTCTACTGATTTTAGAGTTGTAGGTTAGGCGCGGAACATGTATTCTAAATATTTTTAGAGTACTATTATTTACGTAGATCACGTATTCAAAACATAGTAGATTCAATGAAAATAGTAGATTTCATTTTCTACTTTGTAGAATGTCAATTCTACTTTTCTAGAACAAAAATGAAATTATGATTTAAACATTTTAAAATTGGAAAAATATCACTAACTTGATATGGGTATTTCATCACTAGTTGTTATTTTTCCAAATTTTTTGGTTTGTAAAACTATTTATTTAATTTATTTTAGAAAAAGAAAGGGTATTAAAGGAAAAATGGTACAAAATAGAAATTAGCCTAATGAGACATAGATACCATTTTTTGGCCCAAAAACAATTTTCCTTTTTTTTTCCAAGAAGTAGTGAAACTATTAGAGTATTAAAGCAAGTACCTGGCGAGAAACAGCCAACGACTGAGACCACGCTCGGCGTACTTCTCGATAATATCGAGCACCCTCTTACTAAGGTCATTGCTGGCTTTGCAAAGTTCGAGGATCTGCTCGGGAGCACCTTTACTGACTCTATGCCAGTTACCACTAGAGTCTATGTAAGTCAAAGCAGTTCTCTTATCAGTAGGGTTGAATGGAAGGAAGTGAACTTCTCTAATTCCAGCTCTAGCCTCCTTTGGATCAGCAAGCATCCCAACCATGGCTGCATCGATAGCATCCTGGTTCTCAATTCTTGAAGCCATAGCCGCAAACAAAAGAACTTGGTCTTTCTCCACACCCTTGCAGAAAACCTCAACCAAGTTTTTATCCACACTCAGTTTGTTGAGAGTTAGCGTCCGGTTTTATCACTGCACAGGACATCCATTCCAGCCATTTCTTCAATGGCAGTCATACGCTTGGTGATGGCACCTTGCTGAGCAAGCTTGTGAGAGCCAATAGCCATGGTGACAGACAACACCGTAGGCATAGCAATAGGGATACCACCGATCAATAGGACCAAGAGATTATCAATTCCATCTCTGTACTTCGTTGGATCGGGTACATGACAAGAATCTCAATCACCATACCGATGGCAATGGAACAGATACAGAAGTTACCAATAGCTGTAAGAACCTTCTGGAAGTGTCCAACTTGGTTTGTGCTGTCCACAAGGTGAGCAGCTTTACCAAAGAAGGTGTGAACACCTGTGGCGATAACAACTGCCTCGATCTCTCCTTGTTTACAGGTTGAGCCAGAGAAAACTCCTTGGCCAGGGTGCTTGGTCACAGGGAGGGACTCTCCGGTAAGAGCAGACTGGTCAACCTTTAAAGGATCACCTTCGAGTAGACGAGCATCGGCAGGGATAATGTCTCCAAGTTTAATGCTAACAATATCTCCTGGGACAAGAACAGCAGCTTCTTGTTCACTCCATTTTCCATCCCTAAGAACCTGGAGGAACATCACAATAACATTTGCTCCAGAATAAAATTTGACGCATTCTCTAGATCACGATCACACAGTTGAATCTTGCCCTAGAAGATGTATATATGGGCCTTTGGACCCATAACCTTCTAGTCATTCAAAAAAAAAATCACAAATCAGCTCTTTGTGACAAACCTTGGTTTTAGGAGCAAGACCAGCCATAAGAGCAGCGGCGGCGTTACCGGCATTGTTCTCTTCAATGAAACTGATGGTCGAGTTGATGACAAGAAGACAGATGATACCAACAAAGTCCTGCCAATCCGGAGGTCTACCGTCACCGTTGGCCAAAGCAATAGCCATAATTGCAGCAGCTTCCATGACCCATGATAGGGGATTCCACATAAACCCCAAAAACTTGAGAATCTTGCTTTCCTGTAAATATTCGTTGTTCAAAAAGACATTTTAGTAAATAAACAAATACTAAAATGCAAATAGTAAAAAAAAAAAGAAGAAGAAGTTAAAGACCTTTTTCTCTTCGAGCTTGTTCAAGCCAAATATCTGAACCCTGGCTTCTCCTTCCTGAGTAGTCAAACCTTCTTTCGTACATTTTAGCTGCTGGAAAACTTCCTCCATTGGACATTTCTCCTGCAAAAAGTCAATGAGATAAACAGTTTGAACTAATTCAGACATTCACAAAAAAGAAAAAAAAAATAAATCACATACACAAGAAGGTTGTTTCTATATCTTCAAAAACAGAAATATTTGTCTTAAAAAAACAAGGAGCTTTGTCGGAACTATGTCAGTTCATGTGATTGATCTAAATGATCTCATATAGTCGTTAGAATCGTTAAAGATTTGGCGGGAAAAAAATTGATTGTACCCCGGAAAGGTACATAAATATATAAGAGTATCCGAACTTCTTGTTGTGTTCGAAAAAAAAAATCCGAACTTCTTGTTTACAGACAGAACCATGGAACAGCATGTTGGCATGAGAGATAATAAAAAGATGGTGAGTAAAATATATGTTACCAGATCAACAGTCTCGTTCTTGATATCCTGGAGACTCGACATCTCTCCCTTTCTTCACTTCAAAATACGTAAGTAGCACTTAAACGACAGCTCTGACCACCGTTTCACTCGATCATGCGGATTCCGGGGAGAGAGGAGTAAAAAGAAGTATTAGGTGAAGCAGGCTGTGTATTGCAGTCGATACGATAGTCCTGTTTTTATACTACTAAAACGACGAATTCCTCCGCCGTTTAGGTAGTCCCCATTTGTCACCCTTCTTAAATATATTAATATTTTTAAAATTATATAGAGAAAAGATTATTTACAAAATCTCTTTTAAAATTTATAAGTCAGAGTGTTATTCCTCCCAGTGAATCATTGTATCAGGAAAAAATAATTGGTGGAGGTGTTGCACTGCTGTGGGATTTCTAATAAAATTGACAAAACGCAACAACATACTTCTTGCTGCTCAACGTAGCCGCTTATTAATTCTTTTAAGTTGCCACCTATTTGGTTCTATGTATTCTTTATTTCTATGCATAATTCATTCTGAAAGTGTCAACTAGTAATATATATATATATTTCTTTACAAATTCCTTTGAATGGTGTTGAACATCTTCGTCGTCCATGAGAATTTTTCTAAAGTTTTTTTAAAACAATATTTAATTTAACTTAACTAAGTGTCAAATTTTACTTTTGAAAAATAAATTAACTGAAAGATGAAAAATATTTGATGAGGTTTTAGAGAATTTCTGAAAGGTTTTCATTTGAGAATTCCATTATATTATCTATATATCTTCATTTTTATCACTTAGTTTTATTTAATTTTTTTATTTCATAAAACATGTCACTTTGATGTTTTCATACATATTAGAAAATAATTAAAATTTATTTGTGTAATATTTTTGATAAATAAATTTATTATAGATTAATGTATTTTGTAATTAATATTAAGGTTAAAACTAGTAAAAATTAAATTGAACTTTTAAAATAAAAATTTTCTGTAGCAAGAAAGAATTGTTAAAATGATAATATAATTGTGAATAGTAAGTAATAACTCTTTATAATAATTTTTCAATGGATATGCTATTAGGTCCGTATTTTTATTAGATTGGTTTAATTAGGAGAAACTGGTTTTGGTTGATACTACTCCCTCCGATTTGTGGGTGGTAATTAAGTACCGTGTAGAACAACGTCGAACCTGCTACTCAATATGTTGGATTATGCATTGACTTGGAATCAACTTGGATGGGTTCTTAGACCAAAAAAAAAACTTGGATGGGTTCCAGCATTGTTTTCAATTATTCTCGTTGATTCAAAACTTATGAACTTTTATTTTGTTTTTGTTTTATAAATTATATTGATTAGTTACAAAGTCTTTTATTAAATCAAAATACAGAACAGAAACCTGGTTTGGTTTATACCTCTTTTCATGGGATAATTTCCCCTTTAGAATTGCAAATTGTTTGTTGTCCTTATCCTTAGGTAGTATAAGTTATAATTTATAACAATAAGTCCACAATAGCGTTTCGTTGATGATTTTCTTTGGTGTCGCAAGCAATTAAGCAAAGTAAAATAGAAACCTACATATCGGATTCAGAAACGATAAAGTTAAGATTAAGATTTTTTTTTATAGAAAAAAGATTACTTCGGCTCATGGAATAATTAGAGCAAAAAAAAAAAAAAGTGTGTACAGTGCCAACATAGAGGCATGTCTTGATACAAGAACACTAACCATAAGATTCGGAAAGAGTCAGCTCACCGATAGGAAGCTTTAGAAGCATGGACTTCCGCCTTTAATATTATATATAGTTTTCGCCAAATATTTTAAAAAATTGTCTAGTCTAGTGGTGTCAAACGTATCATGTCATCTGTAACACTGTGGGTTCAAATCTTGGTAGTGTCACCTCCAGCCTTTTTATTTGAAATAGCTTCTGGTCTTTTATAAGTCAGTGGAAAGAGTTATGATAAAGGACAGATTTCATATCTATAGGTTTACATATTTAGGGTTTTGAGTGTATTTCTTATTAATATTATTTTTTATATTTTGAATTTCCTTATTTTAAGTATTTCATATTTATACATTGAGTTTCGACAATATAAAAGCCATACGTGATATTTCAATACAAAAAAAACAATTTTATTTCCATTAATAAAAACTGCAGGATTTGTTTTGTTAAATTCTAAAGTTTTATTCTTCAAATTTTCTCTTGCAAACTTGATTTGGATCTAGGCTTGGCGCGTTGCTAAATCTAAAGATTTCCTACTGTGCCATGTTGTATCAGATTATGATTTCTCATGTATCTTATGAAACTTGATCAACTATAGAAAATCTAAGTATTTCTTATTGTATGCTTTAAGCTTTTTATATAGAGAGGTTATAGGTGATAGGTAATAGACGCACAGAAAAAAAATTATTTTCATTTAACAAAGTTTCAAGTTTTTCTTACATTTTGATAGGTTCGAGAATTTTATTCTCTTGTAAACTTGAACTTAGTAGACTTAATCTTGCTAAACCTAGCAAGATCTCTCAATAACCTCAAGAGATCGTAAGAAAATGAAAGAAAAGTTGAAAACAGAAACAAGCGAAGAAAAGAAATCATAAGTTTGGTATGTTGTTTCTGTTCTGTGACTAGACAGTATAGTGTCCTGGAGTCTCAATATCCAAGCCCTTTAGCTTCGCTACTGATTCCACATGTCCCTTGAGTGTGTGCAGCTCTCTAAGCCTGTTGTTAACATATAAAGCATGCAGTTAGTTTTAAACTCCAGTCAAAGAATCAGTAATAACTAATAAGTAAGGGTGGAGATAAAAATATTTATCGTACCTAGCAATCTCAGCTCTTCTCTTGGCTTGCTCTGCGATCTCAGACAATTCTCTGTAAGTTCCTTGCTCAGGGATGATGTGAACAGGTTCTTTTGGCTGTAGACCGTGAAGTGTCCTCTGAGCAACCGCCCATTGAGCCTCCCTCTCTTCTTTTCCGAAATCTTTCTTCGTAGTTAGAGCCGTCCTGTTCTCAGTCATGTTGAGCCAAGCCTTTCCAGACAAGGTGTAGCGAATGGCAAACTTGAGAACGTCCAGTGGGAAGTATGTTACAATACTGAATATCCAGATCACTCCAGCCCATCCCCATCCAATACCTTTAACCTCTGCGAACTCCCAGTTGGCGTAGACCGCAATCACAGTGGCAACCTGCATTAATTTGGAAGTAACATAAAAACAGTGAGAAATCCCTCAAAAATGTGGAGTTGTGATCATGCATGATCTTCTTACCAGTTGTGCAATGAGGAAAGCAATCATCAGTAACGCTCCAGGACGTTCAACAAAGGACCAACTCCTTGATCTTGTGACGAAGATCAGAGCTTGACTAATGATACTAACTTGTAGATACACCGCACTCATGAGCTCGTGCTCATTACCCCTGATGGACTTCACACCAAACTTGTCCTGTAAATCGAAAGTGGAAGTTAGTTTAAAATAACTCTATAAACTTAGCAAATAAAGACACATTATTATTATTATTATTTTACCGAGAAAAAGTCTGTCTCGTTGGCCAACCAGAAGAAAACAACAGTCATGACGGCTAGGTAGCTTCCAAGCACAACTCCAGTAGCGAAAATTTCTTTAAGTTTCCAGCTATCAGGCGTGGGAGATGGCGTGACTCTGTCCTTTGAAATTGTCATGATGGTACCTATAGAAAACACACATAAGATATAACTAACTTGTATAAAATAACGGATATAAGTAACTTGTACAGACACATAAGATATGCAGTCTTGCTCACCATCGTTAAGAATAGCAATGATCAGAACCATGAATGCTGAGAAGTCAAACTTCCATATGAGAGCAATAAGCATGAAACCAAGCACGATACGGATTGTGATTGAGACTGCATAAATAGTATAGTTCTTCATTCTCTGGAAAATAGCTCTGCTGGTGAGGACAGCACTGATGATAACACTGAGTCCAGGCTCAGTGAGAACGATATCTGAAGCACCCCGAGCAGCATCCGTAGCATCATCCACAGCAATACCAATATCAGCTTTCTTCAAAGCAGGAGCATCATTGACACCATCACCAGTCATTCCAACAATATGCTTCATCTCCTGCAACTTCTTCACGATCTCGTATTTGTGCTCTACAGTGCCCAAAACAAAGAATATTAGATCCAACGAAACCACCACCTTTCAATGACAAGATCCACAGAAAAAGAAAAAGAATAACCTGGGAAGACTCCAGCAAAACCATCAGCTTGTTCGATCAACTCATTAACAGGAAGGTTGGCAAGTGCTGGGTCCTTGTGATTACCAAGAAGAGCGAAGACGGATACATGTTTGTTCCCATTCCAAGTCTGCGACCAGTTTCCTTTCAATAGCAAGTTGGTCGCCTGGCCACATAATTTGTACAAGAGAATGTTAGTGCTTAGTTATTACGACAAGATGGTTTCCAACTCAAAACTAATTGGTAATAAATAATTGACAAATCTTTCTTATATATTATTAAGAATTTCCAACTTCTGACATTTGTTCCTAATAACAAAATCGAAGAGTGATGAGACATTGTTATTACCAGTGATCATCTTTACGTTAACACCAAGATTCAAAGCTCTTCGGATGGTTTCGGCACTGTCATGTCTTGGGGGATCAAAAAGTGGCAACAAGCCGACAAACTCCCACCGTCCACCAGGGCTCTCCTTTGTTTTCTCGGGAACCGTCTAAGGAGACATAAACACAAACTAATGAATATTTTTTTTCCAAGAAGTAGTGAAACTATTAGAGTATTAAAGCAAGTACCTGGCGAGAAACAGCCAACGACCTGAGACCACGCTCGGCGTACTTCTCGATAATATCGAGCACCCTCTTACTAAGGTCATTGCTGGCTTTGCAAAGTTCGAGGATCTGCTCGGGAGCACCTTTACTGACTCTATGCCAGTTACCACTAGAGTCTATGTAAGTCAAAGCAGTTCTCTTATCAGTAGGGTTGAATGGAAGGAAGTGAACTTCTCTAATTCCAGCTCTAGCCTCCTTTGGATCAGCAAGCATCCCAACCATGGCTGCATCGATAGCATCCTGGTTCTCAATTCTTGAAGCCATAGCCGCAAACAAAAGAACTTGGTCTTTCTCCACACCCTTGCAGAAAACCTCCACCAAGTTTTTATCCACACTCAGTTTGTTGAGAGTTAGCGTCCCGGTTTTGTCACTGCACAGGACATCCATTCCAGCCATTTCTTCAATGGCAGTCATACGCTTGGTGATAGCACCTTGCTGAGCAAGCTTGTGAGAGCCAATAGCCATGGTGACAGACAACACCGTAGGCATAGCAATAGGGATACCACCGATCAATAGGACCAAGAGATTATCAATTCCATCTCTGTACTTTCGGCGTTGGATCGGGTACATGACGAGAATCTCAATCACCATACCGATGGCAATGGAACAGATACAGAAGTTTCCAATGGCTGTAAGGACCTTCTGGAAATGTCCAACTTGGTTTGTGCTGTCCACAAGGTGAGCGGCTTTACCGAAGAAGGTGTGAACACCTGTGGCGATAACAACAGCCTCGATTTCTCCTTGTTTACAGGTTGAGCCAGAGAAAACTCCTTGACCAGGGTGCTTGGTCACAGGGAGGGACTCTCCGGTAAGAGCAGATTGGTCCACCTTTAAAGGATCACCTTCGAGTAGACGAGCATCGGCAGGGATAATGTCTCCAAGTTTAATGCTAACAATATCTCCTGGGACAAGAACAGCAGCTTCTTGTTCACTCCATTTTCCATCCCTAAGAACCTGGAGAAACATCACAATAACATTTGCTCTAGAATAAAATTTGACGCATTCTTTAGATCACGATCACACAGTTGAACCCTGCCCTAGAAGATGTATGTGGGCCTTTGGACCCATAACCTTCTTGTCATTCAAAAAAAAAAAATCAAAAATCAGCTCTTTGTGACAAACCTTGGTTTTAGGAGCAAGACCAGCCATAAGAGCAGCGGCGGCGTTACCGGCATTGTTCTCTTCAATGAAACTGATGGTAGAGTTGATGACAAGAAGACAGATGATACCAACAAAGTCCTGCCAATCCGGAGGCCTACCATCACCGTTGGCCAAAGCAATAGCCATGATCGCAGCAGCTTCCATGACCCATGAAAGGGGATTCCACATAAACCCCAAAAACTTGAGAATCTTGCTTTCCTGTAAATATTCATTGTTGTGCAAAAAGACATTTTAGTAAACAAACAAATACTAAAATGGATATAGCAAGAACAGTGAAGACCTTCTTCTCTTCGAGCTTGTTCAAGCCAAAGATCTGAACCCTTGCTTCTCCTTCCTGAGTCGTCAAACCTTCCTTCGTACATTTTAGCTGCTGGAAAACTTCCTCCATTGGACATTTCTCCTGCAAAAAGATCAGAGAAAATTTCGATGAAATAAAGAATTTGAAGTAATTCTGACATTCACATACACAACAGGATGTTCAGAAAGAGAAACCTTTTGTCTTAAAAAAAAACAAGGAAATTGGTCGGAACTATTTTTAGTTCATGTGAATGATTTAAATATCTCACATAGTCGTTAGACTCGTTACAGATTTGGCGGTAAAAAAAATTGAACGTACCACGGAAAGGTATATGAGATAGAAATGAACCTAACTTCTTGTGCAGATTAATTTACATTGAAGCAAAATCACAGAACACTTTGTGGGGATGCTGATCATAAACAGATAGATAGATAAAGAAATGGTTACCAGATCAACAGTCTCGTTCTTGATATCTTGGAGACTCGACATCTCTCCCTTCCTTCACTTAAATAACGACAAATAAGTAGCACGTAAACAACAGCTATGACCACCGTTTCACTCGATCATACGGATTCCGGCAGGAGAGGAGTAATAAGAAGGTATTAGTTGATGCAGGCCGTGTGTTAAAGAGCCGATACGAGTTCTGTTTTTATACCCACTAAAAACGACGAATTTCTCCCCCGTTTACTTACTGTGGGCCCCAATATAGAGCTTCCATTTGTCACGCCTTATCCATAGTGATATTAATATTTTTATTTGATGTCGTTCAACTTCATCATTAACCGTTAAATCAGTGTAATAGATGTTAGTCATATAGTTATTGGTGGAGGTGTGAACACTAATGTAGGATTTTAAATTAAATTAATTAAAAAGCAATATACTTCTTGCTGCTTAACCAGTCCTCTTGTTAATTTTTTTACTCTTACCACCTATTTGGTTCCATGTATTTCTTTCTAAACAGTCTGTTTTTTTTTACCCTTACCACCTATTCTAAACATAATTCATTCTGAAATATTCAACTAGAAACATATATGATTTGCAAATTCATTCTGCCACCTATTTGCAAGATTTTAGTTTTGTTTTCTCAAATTTTCTGTTTGATTTATTGATGAAGCTCATATGAAAAGTATATTTGCATTGTTTCAAAAAAAAAAAAGTATATTTGCAACATCTTTTTTTTTTCTGTAAAAGCATATTTGCAATATCTCTTTTTAAAAATTGTAAGTCAAAGAGTTAGTTAGTGAATGATTATATCAGGAAATAAAACATTGGTGGAGGTGCACTGCTGTGGGATTTTAAATGAAGTTGACAAAAATGCAACATGCTTCTTGCTGCTTAACATATATTCCTCTTACTAACTATTTTAGTATTTGTATTTTGCCACCAATATGGTTCTCTATATTATATTTGATATAATTCATTCTGAAATTTTCTAACTAGAAATACATGTTTTTTACGAGGTTTTTTGTGATATTAGCATATTAAATTCAAATTTGGGGCATTGAATTATATGCGGGTATGACATATGCTACTCAATATGTTGGATTGTCCCTTTCAAGCTGCATCATGACAAGGCTAGCAATGGAAACGAAGTCACATGTTGACATTTTTCTTGGCATCATGGCAATCTCTCTCATGCCTTTGACATTTTTCATTAATCATGATTCGTTAATTTCTGGGAAAATCAATCGCTTTCATGAAAGTGATAGTAAAACGATTTTGCATCATCATGTAATCGACATGCATCACGATTTATCATAATATTCTTCTGTAAAAGTGAAAATGAACACACAATTGTTGACGTATTTATTTGAGAAAAGATTATTTAATTGGTACTTCCGGTAACAGAAATATGTTTCGTGACTCACTTGATGTATATTTTTTTATAAAGAATGTCAAATTTATTCAATCAAAACAAGTGGTGAGGCAATCCCCATACTTCTCTCATGCAGCCTGCACCAAGGACCTATCACAAGTACAATTTTTACTGGGGCGATAGTTCTGTCTATTTCGCAGTATTTTACGTCCACATTTTTTGATAATTAGCATTGATGGTGACTCTGCCTCACCATGCTTTCTTAGATTTCTTTCACTCCAAAAAGTGCATAGACTGTGATTCGGAAGATATACCAGAGTATGAACAAAACTGAGCTTGACATGTCTTTTGTTTGCAACAGATGTACAAACGATCCCGGTTCGTTGTATAATTCTATGCAAGCGTTCCTTTGGTGAGCTTCTCCCAAATGTGAAAAATAGATGATCTCGTGGTTCCAATGGCCCTTTACATAAGACGCACGATGGGTTGATGTCAGGCCTGGCTCATTCAAAGTCTGGACCTTGTGCTAAAAAAATTTCTCCAAATTGTAGTTATATTATTGTAGTTTGCAAAATTTGGACCCTGATCTATATGTTATTTAATAAATTTGAACCCTAGTTTTTTAAACAAAATTACCAAGAGAAGAAAAGACCTAATGCAAAAGCACTCTCTGCACATCCCTTCATTTATATACGTTAAGCAGCAAAATTACCAATAGAGTATTAAAAATTGCAATGGTTAGCCAATAATTAAATTTGTAATACCAACAATTGCAATAATTAACCAAAAGTCACAGTAGTTTATTATCAAAAGCTTTAATAACCAAAATGATTTCACCAATGTTGTATTGGTTCATTAATAACAGTTACAATTGTTCATCTAAACAATTTTAGTGTTTCACTTAAATGGTCTTAGGGATTCACTTAGATCTCCAACAGATTCTTCATCACAAGCCTTTGGAGAAAATAATATTTGGGTATCGCATACTGAAAACCTGACTTCTTTTGACCCACTACAAACTGGATGCTCCTCTCTAATTAGTTCCCAAGTGTCTTTAGACGAGAACTCTTATATTTATCAGCCTTGCATTTCCACCGAGCAGCATCCATGTTTTGAGAGTTATTTAGCCGCAGTGTATCAATCTCTGTCTCCACCTCATTTAACAGGTCTTCCATGTGGTTTCTCTTGCAACACATCCTCCACTGTGACATTTCCTGATAAACTCATAGCTATTATATATCTTCTGGACCCCGTGACATCATTTGACATATTGTAACTTGTTGAGAAATGATTCCTTGATTAAGTCCTGCAAATGAAAAAATAAAATAAACTATTAGAGGGAAAAAGAAGAAGCAAATTAAAAAAAAAAAAGAAGAAGAAGAAACAAGTGATCATGATAAAAGAAGAAGTAAAGTAAAGAAAAAACGCCAAACAAGAAGTCAGAGAGGATGTTAAAGTTTGTAACAAGTACATGAAAAGAAGAATAAGAAAAATTGGCATTAGATTGATTAGTAAGCTAACTAAATTCAGAGGTGATTAGAGACCAGAGAGTCTCTAAAAGAGTTGGTAAGGGTTGTTAGAATAGCGACTGCATTGTTTGTAGGAATGGCCTAGATTCTAGATGTCCAAATTAGGAGTAAGTGGCAATCAAGCATGATGACATTTGGTAGAAAAAACTACTATAAATGTAATAGTAATCTATTATAAGATGTTTGTACGAAATAAATGAGAAAAATGTGTTGAAAAACTTACAATTACATAGGAAAAAGAGAAAAACAGGTTGGATCAAAGTGAGGAAGATAGAATAAGAAAAGTTCACCATTCAACAAACAGAGTGAGAAATTCAGCATAACTTCTTGTTTTATTGCTTGAGTTGGGTCACTCCCTTGACCGCCTCATCATCGCTTGAGTTGGAAAGAAAGAAATGCAAGAATCTTCACCGCAACATCATCTCCACCTGAAGCTCTGCGTCACTCCCTTGACCGCCTCATCCGAGACCGTCTTCTATCCATCCCATGGACTTCACCAGCTTCTCCTTCGCTGCTCTTATTCTACTTATCTTGTATAATACCTCCTTGATGGTCTTTTTTGTTGCTTGAGTTGGGTTGTTTCTTTGTTTCTATTTCCTGTTGTAATAAGTTGCTTGCAACATTCAAAAAATTCAAAAATGGTATAAATTTTAACATTATACCAAAAAAAAAAACTTCTTGTTTTTCATCTTTTGAAATAATATTTCTACAAAGGGTGACTGACTTTATAGTAAAAATTTAGTGAACTTATAAAACGAAGAATGATCCATTTAGTAGCACGCTGAACAATGCTCGAATTCTGAATCTGAAGTGCTAAATATCAAAGCTGATTAAGTTATTAGTCGACCACGAGACAAACAATATATAGTTTTTGAAAATGAAGCGATACATGTACTCGAACGTTTGATTCTCGAATATCCTTAAAAAGTCCAACAATATATCTCTGTTTACTTTAATTTATGAATGTAAACATATGGAGACGTACCCAGATAATTCTGCACATGTACAGCCATGCCGTCCTGGACTTGATCGAGATAAGCAAAAGGCTAGATTCTTGTCCTCCTCCTTTTTTTCCTTTAAATATCTTGATCAGGGAAAAAAGAACGTTAAATTTTAAAAAGGAAATTTGCATTTATTTCTATTAAAACACACAAATACCTTATATAACCAAAAACACACTCTTTCTTCTCATTTCTCTTCTTATTTCTTTCTAATCTCTCATTAAAAATCTAATTACCCATTTTTTGGTTATTTGGTAAGTAAACGTTTTTTTAAAATATCGATTTTTCAAAAAATTCGAACGGTTCGTACATATATCGATTTATTTTCAAAAAGCATATATTGTTTTTTTTTTTGCTAAAAAGCCATATATTGTTTCTCTTCATGGTTGACCAATAACTTAGTTAGCTTTGATATTTAGCATATTAAAATTAAAATTCGGGCATTGTTTACTAAATGGATAATCCTCCGTTTTCTAAGTACGATATTTTTGTACTATAAAGTCAATCACAGAGCCTTTGTTGAAATATTATTTTAAAAGATGAAAGACAAAAAGTTACAATATGTCAAGTCCGCGATGAAACCAATTTATATATATCTTCTTCTTAATCCGTAGTATCAAATAGATCGTTTTATACCTTCTCAAATAAATACCTCAACAGAATAATACATAGTATTACTTAGTGATATAGAGCAGTTTTACCATCACCTTCATGACAGTGACAATTCCGGAAATTTACGAATGGTATTGTATGACTAATGAAAAACGTCAACGGCATGAGAGAGATTACCATGATGCCATGAAAAATGTCAACATGTGACATCATACCCACTGCTGATCCTACCATGATGCACCTTGGAAGGGACAGTTTTGCATTGGAAGGGTCAGTTTTGCATTAAAACCCGTTAGGGCCACGAAAACTATAAACACACATATTTTTTTCCTATAAAACTAAATTATGACACTTATCTCAGTAAATAGTATTTCTACAACCCAAGTTGATTCCAAGTCAATGCAGAATCAGACATAGTGAGTAGCACGATTTTTTTCCTAATTAAAATAGCCTAATAAACATACGAACCTAAACCATTAAATATGAATTTATAAGGAAATATATATATTTCTAGTTGAAATTTTCAGCATGTATAGGGAAAAAAAATACATGGAACCAAATAGGTGGCAGAGTACAATAATTAATAAGAGGAATATACGTTAAGCAGCAAGAAGTATGTTGCCTTTTTGTCAACTTTAATTTAAAATCTGACAGCAGTGTAACACCTCCACTAATTATTTCCTTCCTGATATGATGATTTATTGGGAGCAATAACTCTTTGACTTACAAATTTTAAGAAGAAAATTTCTAAATATTTATTGTCTCATATGAGCTTCATCAAAATATCAAACAGAAGTTTGTTTTAACCAAATAAAAAAATTTTGCAACTCTCTGTTTGTGTGTGTGTAATACAAATAAGCAATAACTAAAGAAATAATATAATTCATGGTTGAAAATTTTTACCAGAGTCAAATTAAATAATATAATTCATGGTTGAAAATTTTTACCAGAGTCAAATTAAATAAGTTTCTCCATAATTTCAGTAGAAAGGAGACCCACAAGGCTACAACAAGTAATTTGAACGATACCAAAGGCAATGCTATCACTAATCAACAATTAAGGAAACAAGAAAATAAATATTAAATTCATCAAGGAAAAGGCGTGAAAAATGGAGACTACTTATTGGGCCCACAACAACTAAACGGCTGAGGAATTCGTCGTTTTTTAGTAGTATAAAAACAGGACTAGTATCGACTCTGCAAAACACAGCTCGCTTCACCTAATACTTTTTCTCTCCCCGGGAATCCGTATGATCCAGTGAAACGGTGCACACAGCTGTTGTTTTAGTGCTACTTCCTGGACTCCAATTGGAAGTTTTTTCTTAAAGTGAAGGGAGGGAGAGATGTCGAGTCTTGAGAATATCAAGAACGAGACTGTTGATCTGGTAACAATTTTTTTAATCTCTCTGTTTATGATCATTATAAATTTTGAATTAGTTCCGACCAAGTTCTTTGTTACTAAGACAAACATTTCTCTTTCTGGAGATATATTATCAATCTTCTTGTGCACGGAAATGTCTGAATAAACTGTTTATCTTCATTGATTTGTTTTGCAGGAGAAATGTCCAATAGAGGAAGTATTCACACAGCTAAAATGTACGAAGGAAGGTTTGACGACTCAGGAAGGAGAAGCCAGGGTTCAGATCTTTGGCTACAACAAGCTCGAAGAGAAGAAGGTCTTCACTGTTCTTGCTATATCCATTTTAGTATTTGTTTGTTTACTAAATGTCTTTTTGCACAACAATGAATATTTACAGGAAAGCAAGATTCTCAAGTTTTTGGGGTTTATGTGGAATCCCCTTTCATGGGTCATGGAAGCTGCTGCGATCATGGCTATTGCTTTGGCCAACGGTGATGGTAGGCCTCCGGATTGGCAGGATTTTGTCGGTATCATCTGTCTTCTTGTCATCAACTCTACCATCAGTTTCATTGAAGAGAACAATGCCGGTAATGCTGCTGCTGCTCTCATGGCTGGTCTTGCTCCAAAAACCAAGGTTTGTTTGTCATCACAGACTGCTTTGTGAAGTTGATCTAAAGAATGCGTCAAAGTTTCTTCTAGAACTAATGTTTTTTTTTTTGTGATTTTTTTCCGTTTTCTAGGTTCTTAGGGATGGGAAATGGAGTGAACAAGAAGCTGCAATTCTTGTCCCAGGAGATATAGTTAGCATTAAACTTGGAGACATTATCCCTGCCGATGCTCGTCTTCTCGAAGGTGATCCTTTAAAGGTGGACCAGTCTGCTCTTACCGGAGAGTCCCTCCCTGTGACCAAGCACCCTGGTCAAGGAGTTTTCTCTGGATCAACCTGTAAACAAGGAGAGATCGAAGCCGTTGTTATCGCCACAGGTGTACACACCTTCTTTGGTAAAGCCGCTCACCTTGTGGACAGCACAAACCAAGTTGGACATTTCCAGAAGGTTCTTACAGCTATTGGTAACTTCTGTATCTGTTCCATTGCCATCGGTATGGTGATTGAGATTCTCGTCATGTACCCGATCCAACGCCGAAAGTACAGAGATGGAATTGATAATCTCTTGGTCCTATTGATCGGTGGTATCCCTATTGCTATGCCTACGGTCTTGTCTGTCACCATGGCTATTGGCTCTCACAAGCTTGCTCAACAAGGTGCCATCACCAAGCGTATGACTGCCATTGAAGAAATGGCTGGAATGGATGTCCTGTGCAGTGACAAAACCGGGACGCTAACTCTAAACAAACTGAGTGTGGATAAAAACTTGGTGGAGGTTTTCTGCAAGGGTGTGGAGAAAGACCAAGTTCTTCTATTTGCGGCTATGGCTTCAAGAATTGAGAACCAGGATGCTATCGATGCAGCCATGGTTGGGATGCTTGCTGATCCAAAGGAGGCCCGAGCTGGAATTAGGGAGGTTCATTTCCTTCCATTCAACCCTACTGATAAGAGAACTGCTTTGACTTACATAGACTCTAGTGGTAACTGGCATAGAGTCAGTAAAGGTGCTCCCGAGCAGATCCTCGAACTTTGCAAAGCCAGCAATGACCTTAGCAAGAGAGTGCTCGATATTATCGAGAAGTATGCCGAGCGTGGTCTCAGGTCGTTGGCTGTTTCTCGCCAGGTACTTGCTTTAATACTCTAATAGTTTCACTACTTCTTGGAAAAAAATATTCATTAGTTTGTGTTCATGTCTCCTTCTTTAGACGGTTCCAGAGAAAACAAAGGAGAGCCCTGGTGGACGGTGGGAGTTTGTTGGCTTGTTGCCACTTTTTGATCCCCCAAGACATGACAGTGCCGAAACCATCCGAAGAGCTTTGAATCTTGGTGTTAACGTAAAGATGATCACTGGTAATAACAATGTCTCATCACTCTTCGATTTTGTTATTAGGGAAAAATGTCAGAAGTTGGAAAATTTTTAAAATATATAAGAAAGATTTGTCAATTATATATATTACCGGTTTTGAGTCGTCCTCCTAGCTAAACAGTTTTGCATGTTCCCACTAACATTCTCTTGTACAAATTATGTGGCCAGGTGACCAACTTGCTATTGGAAAGGAAACTGGTCGCAGACTTGGAATGGGAACAAACATGTATCCGTCTTCGGCTCTTCTTGGTAATCACAAGGACCCAGCACTTGCCAACCTTCCTGTTAATGAGTTGATCGAACAAGCTGATGGTTTTGCTGGAGTCTTCCCAGGTTATTCTTTTTCTTTTTCTGTGGATCTTCTCATTGAAAGGTGGTGGTTTCGTTGGAACTAATATTCTTTGTTTTGGGCACTGTAGAGCACAAATACGAGATCGTGAAGAAGTTGCAGGAGATGAAGCATATTGTTGGAATGACTGGTGATGGTGTCAATGATGCTCCTGCTTTGAAGAAAGCTGATATTGGTATTGCTGTGGATGACGCTACGGATGCTGCTCGGGGTGCTTCAGATATCGTTCTCACGGAGCCTGGACTCAGTGTTATCATCAGTGCTGTCCTCACCAGCAGAGCTATTTTCCAGAGAATGAAGAACTATACTATTTATGCAGTCTCAATCACAATCCGTATCGTGCTTGGTTTCATGCTTATTGCTCTCATATGGAAGTTTGACTTCTCAGCATTCATGGTTCTGATCATTGCTATTCTTAACGATGGTGAGCAAGACTGCATATCTTATGTGTCTGTACAAGTTACTTATATCCGTTATTTTATACAAGTTAGTTATATCTTATGTGTTTTTCTATAGGTACCATCATGACAATTTCAAAGGACAGAGTCACGCCATCTCCCACACCTGATAGCTGGAAACTTAGAGAAATTTTCGCAACTGGAGTTGTGCTTGGAAGCTACCTAGCCATCATGACTGTTGTTTTCTTCTGGTTGGCTAACGAGACCGACTTTTTCTCGGTAATAATAATAATAATATGTCTTCCTTTTCTAATTAAGTGTATAGAGTCTTAAAGTAACTTTCACTGTTGATTCACAGCACGTGTTTGGTGTGAGGTCCATCAAGGGTAATGAGCACGAGCTAATGAGTGCGCTGTATCTACAAGTTAGTATCATTAGTCAAGCTCTAATCTTCGTCACAAGATCAAGGAGTTGGTCCTTTGTTGAACGTCCTGGAGCGTTACTGATGATTGCTTTCCTCATTGCACAACTGGTAAGAAGATCATGCATGATCACAACTCCACATTTTTGAGGGATTTCTCACTGTTTTTATGTTACTTCCAAATTAATGCAGGTTGCCACTGTGATTGCGGTCTACGCCAACTGGGAGTTCGCAGAGGTTAAAGGTATTGGATGGGGATGGGCTGGAGTGATCTGGATATACAGTATTGTAACATATTTCCCACTAGACATACTCAAGTTCGCCATTCGCTACACATTGTCTGGAAAGGCTTGGCTCAACATGACTGAGAACAGGACGGCTCTAACTACGAAGAAAGATTTCGGAAAAGAAGAGAGGGAGGCTCAATGGGCGGTTGCTCAGAGGACACTTCACGGTTTGCAGCCCAAAGAACCTGTTCACATCATTCCTGAGCAAGGAACCTATAGAGAACTGTCTGAGATTGCAGAGCAAGCCAAGAGAAGAGCTGAGATCGCTAGGTATAGTAAACCTTTTTATCTCAACCTTTTAAGTATTACCGATTCTTTGACTGCAACTAAACACTAACTGCATGCTTTATATGTTAACAACAGGCTAAGGGAGCTGCACACACTCAAGGGACATGTGGAATCAGTAGCCAAGCTAAAGGGCTTGGACATTGAAACTCCAGGACACTACACTGTCTAGTCACAGAAAAGAACAAACCAAACATATGATTGATGTTTTTCCCTTGTTTCTGTTTTCTACTTCTTTTTTATTTCTTTTATTCACGACCTCTTGAGGGTATTGTGTGAGATCTTGCTAGGTTTAGCAAGAGCTAAGTCTATTAAATTCAAGTTTGCAAGAATAATATTCTTGAACTCACCAAAAAGTAATATTTTTGAAATTTTTATTAATATTAATATTTTTTTTAAACTTGGATCTAGTACATACCACTCATAAGCTATAGTATATACACAAAACTCCGTTCAATTACTCTTAAAACAATAATCGGGAAGTGGAATGGATTAGAAATATGAAACGTGATGAAGAGAATGAAATGAAGCTTTAAAAAGTTACATAACTTCACCTTTTGCGAAAAATTGTTAGAGGCATAATTGAGATTTATGGTGCATAAACATTAAGGACTAACGCATTTGAAACACTTATACAAGTACTTAAGATTGATGTTATTGAATAATTATTTCAAAATTGGTGTTTTAATCTAGGAAAAATGTCAGAATATATAATATTAGAAAGATGGTGTTCTCATTAAGTTCTTTAGGACATTGACAAATAATTTTTTTTTGGTCTTAAATTCTTTTTAAAATAAATGTTTTGTTAGATTATGGAAAAAAACATGATGTTCAAAAGATCATTCCCCAAACAAAATTATACTTACATTAATTGATTTATAGTAGGTTTTTCTCATTTCATTTCTTCGGTAACTAGAGAAATGAATAATTTCAGTAAATAAAATTCTTCAGTTAATTTAGTTGAAATCCAGCTTGCTAGAGTCTTTTTAGGTTGCTAAAATCTTAAAAGAAAGGATCACAAATGAAAGGAACTCTCTTTAGATTAGATAACATAATTGATAAGTCAAGGCAATTATGATTTCAGCTACTTTATATTTGGATTTAAAATCCACTAAAATAAATAATCCCAACATTAAAAAAAGACTATTTGACACCAACATTACTTTCCTTGCATGGAAATGTTCCAATAATGCAAACTTCCCATTAATAATAAATAAAGTCTTGAAAATGATTTGAGAAAAGCAAAAATAAACAGAACGCAGACGCACATCTCTAATGCCACAACTTCATGCAAAATCCAGACTTGACAACCGCAGACGTACCACCTCCAACCGCAGAACGCTTGCTCAAAACGCGGTCGTTGAAACTATGAACGAGCTGCTCAGCTAAATCCATAGGATCATCATTAAACGTATCAATGAATATCTTCACAACTCTAATCTCTTGTGGCGTCGCTCTTAAACCATACCAAGTCAGAAACTTCTGTCTGAACTCTTTCTGAATATGTCCTAAAGACTCAAGCTGTCTTATGACACTCACGCAGTGCTTAAAACCACTCTCTGATCCTCCGTTTGCTGAGTGATGATCACCATTGTTATTACCGTTTTCTTTAACTGACTTCCCGTTTCTAGCTTGACGGTTCTTGGTTTGGTCTGACCTGAAGGGAGTGATTGGTAAACTCGCATCTGAACTGTTTCTGTTACCGACAAGAGCTGTTGTAGTAATAGGAACAAGAGTCTCTCCGTTCTTGTCAGGAACAGCTTCTTCCTCATCCAACAGCACACTCCCTTCAACGTTCTTCTCAGTCTGCACAACGTTAGAATCTTGTTTGTTGTTGTCCTGTAAGAGATTCCGAGGAGCAATGTAACCGTTGTTGGACTCAGCTTCAACAGAGGAAGGGTTTGAAGACAACGTGCTGCAGTTCGTGAGAGGGCTTTCGCTTCTTTCCACTACTTCTTCAGGGCAACGAGTCAAAACATTGATCTCATCGACCCCCACTTCTCTGGTTCCACTATAGGACACAACTTTGAAGCAGTACTCAGACGCTGGAGCTAGTCCAGAGACGACAAACCTTGCGTTTGGAGTAAACAGTGTGCAAGTAGACTTCTCCTGGTACTCTTTCTCAGTGACC
This sequence comes from Brassica nigra, assembly GCA_016432835.1. Classification (NCBI taxonomy): domain Eukaryota; kingdom Viridiplantae; phylum Streptophyta; class Magnoliopsida; order Brassicales; family Brassicaceae; genus Brassica; species Brassica nigra. The sequence continues at coordinate 2,446,466 of CM028247.1, read as the reverse complement.
TTACGATGCCATATGCTGTAATGAACGATGTTTGCAGGTGGGGTGACTTCGTTGGAAGCTAGAATCACAGTGAGTGAAGTGGCGTTAACATCCTCGAATCTGATCTTGGCTGGTACTGTATCTGCAGATACCTCATTGCTCAACCCATAAGAAGGCAATGCAGCAGCTTCAGGAAGTGGAGTTTCTAGTGGTTCAAGAGATTCAAGAGCAGAAGAGCAAAGTCTCTGCACATCAGGTCCAGATTGTAGTCTGTTGACAATTCCTCTACCCATTTTCATAGGGAGACCAGAGAGAGGACCCACATCAGCTTCAAGACTCTTCACAGCTTCATCCACAAGCTCACACACGTTTGGGAACTTAGTAGAGCCCTTTACAAGTCTCTGGACTAGTAAAAGACGGTAGCAAAGCACGTCTACCCTTCTTGTTTCTTTAGCAATCGTCAGTTGCTTCTTCCAACATTCAAGCAAGCTGTTTGGTTTACCACAAGAGACACAGTAGAAGCAGCAGCAACTCTCAGGCTCCTTGTCTTTTGCAAGACCAGACTTTTCACTCTTGAAAGCGCATTCAAGATGACAAGAGAATCCACAAGAATCGCCTTCAAACGGAGGGTCCGAGCTGCATGTTAACCAGAGACTAGGATCCTTGTTATCATCATACTTGCGACAAATGCAGCAAGAACACCTTCTGCAGAAGGAGTCTTCATGTCTCATTATAGCTCTGCAAGCCAAATTGTTGCAGTATATAGCATTGTTGCAGCTCACTGAGGCGTTGTTGATCGTTGGAACCACATAACGAGTAGGGTTATCGACCTTCCTTGGTCTCTTTGAGTTTCTCTGAAGATGCAAAGAATCAGAAGAACCTCTCTTGTTCCCATCATGCTCTCCTGAGTTTTTCTTGGATACAATTTTCAAAAGAGTCTCTATGAGTTTGACTTTGGTCAAGCCAGTATACTTTCTTTCTTTGCCCATTTCCGCGCATAGGATCTGTAGAATGTCTTTGCGGCTCCATGCCTGCAACACTTCAGTAGCTAGATGTGGTTGCGTTGATAGTTCATAAACAAGGTGTATCTTCTCTTCAACACTCATTCCACTGCTTTTTGATGAGTCACCTGCAGCTCCTGTATTTGGAAGAAGAAGAAGAAGAAGAAAAGGGTGTGAACATTACAAGTTTTGACTTAGAACAATGCCATAACAAGAAAACACAAATCATGCAAGAATGATACAGGAATCTTCCTTTCTGACTCTGATCTTACACAAATAATGACACTTTATGCAAACAAGATGCCAAAGCAAAGATCATGTCCTTTAGAATACAATCAAAAAAATGGACCAGGATCTCAAAAACAAAGAAGGATGAGATGCCATCAAAGAATAAGGGAATCAAAATGATGATTCCTTTTTAGGTCTAAGAACCCACATTCATCAAAAGAATAAGAGAATCAAAAGGATGACATCTTATGGAATCTTATTCTAAGCCATTTAGTCATTTGACCAACAATTAAATTAACAAAAAAAAAAAACAATTCATCAACCAATGATAGTGGAAACAAAACAAAACACAGAATATGGAGTTAGAACCAACCAACAAAGAAAAGTGAAGGCACACACCATCACAATCACCAGTGAGAGAACATATAAAAGCTTTCACACTTTGATGAACAAACAAACAAAAAAAAAATCAAGAACTCAGTAATCTAAGATCAATAGCAAGTTAGTGAATACTACAGTCATATTATTCAAGAGAGAGAACAAATAAACTCTCAGCTTTCGAATAAAATTAAAATAAACACAAATTTGAACAATCCAAATCAGCATCCAAAGCTTCATAATTTGAACATTTTACATAGGGAACAACAAAGAGGCACAGATATCGATAAATCCTAAGCAACCAATAGAAACCAAAAGTTATAATAAACCAACCATACATACCATCAACAGAACTACAGAAGAATCCATAGAGACAAGAACGTTAAAGACAAGTGATCAAACCCACATTACCATATGAACCTGCCATGTCAATAACAGGACAAAAAAAAACAAAAAGTTAGAGAAACCAAACAGAGAGACAAGAGATAGATCGGTGAAAAGACAAGAGAATAAGAAGATATACGTCGAGCAAAGAAGAGATAAATATGAACGTTTGTTTTCTACTCTCCCTCTTCGGAAGAAACAGAGAAGAGAGAGAGCCGATGTGTCTGAGGAAGAGAAGAGAGAAGATGAGGAGCTATGAGGAGAAGAAGGAGAGAGAGGTGGTCTATAGAGAGATTAGGAGATGAAGTTTATTGGTGGGACCCAAAAAGGGTTAACATAAAAAAAAAAAAAATTATATTTTTTTTAAACCCTTTTTATTCACGTTACTAGTTCTGTGGTTTCGTTTTGGGGTAAAGTTCTTGCTTTTATTTTGACCATACTATATCTTGACAAATGGTTATCACCAACTACTTCAATCTGATTAAATATTCAAACTTATACATTCAATTTTACGTAAATAAAAATTAGGTACTTGAAATGACCCATTTACTGATACTAATCTAACCTATATTAAAAAGAGAATATACTTCATTCTTAAGGGGAAAATGGGTATTTTATTCCCCAAATATTTGAAATCAGCACTTTTAATATCCAAGTATTGCTTGCGCAAATTTATTCCCGAACTTATTGTTTACTGTGCAAAATTGGCCACGAAATAGTCAACAGTTAAAGTCTAAACGGAAAGTTAACGATTTCCGTCTAATATTTAACGGTTGAATATTTCAAATCCAATTTTGCGCAGTTAACAATTAGTTCGGGAATAATTATGCACAATTAATACTTGGATATTAAAAAATACCGATTTCAAATAGTTGAAGAATAAAAACTATACTTTTATTATGAATTTTTAAATTAAAATATCAATCAAATTTTTAAAATTCAAGTTAATTTTTTTTATCAAATTGGATAAAAATTTATAAACTAATTAGAAATGTTGCCAATGCACAACATTGACTGTCTAAAGCAGAGATCCATAAACAATACATATATATATATATGTGATTTACATTATTTTTGGTTAATTTTGAAGACAGATATTTAAATTGTGAAAGCTTATACACATTTATTTCATATATAAATACTGCAAAACATTTAATATTATCAAAGTTAAATATAAAATTCTTGCTATTTACATTTATAAGATTACTAACTAATCATTTTGGATATTTGTTTTAGATATATGTATGTTGTACATAAGCTATACGATATATATATATTCGTAATAATTTATATGTCAATGCACAACTAAAAAACATTTAATGGGTTTTAAATCTAGATTTTGTAACTAAATATTACAAAGATGTATCCAAAAATAAATTTTAGAAGGATATATTGGTTTCATCCAAATTGATAAATTTTATTAACTCGTATTTTAAAAACTAGTATATATATATATCTTGATTGAAACTTATATAAATCATAATAAAATATATATGAGCGATCTTACAAACTTATAATAAAATATAAGTTTTTAGCATGGTCTATATAATTTTATAATGATATACAGTTTTTTACTATGACCAATACATATTTTTATGATTTGTATAACCTTTTACAAAAACTACAGTAATAAAACACTTATATAGATCATAATAAAAGCTTATAGACATTGAATGCTAATAAATAAAATCTATATTTATCCAATTTGATAAATTTTCTTAACTTGAATTTTAAAAATTGATTGATATTTTAATTTAGAAACTACGGTAATAAAACACTTATATAGATCATAATAAAAGCTTATAGACATTAAGACATTGAATGCAAATAAATAAAATATATATTTATCCAATTTGATAAATTTTCTTAACTTGAATTTTAAATGATTGATTGATATTTTAATTTAGAAACTTATAATAAAAGTATAGTTTTTTATTCTTCAACTATTTGAAATCAGCATTTTAAATACCCAAGTATTAATTGCGCAGAATTATTCCCGAACTAATTGTTAACTGTGCAAAATTAGGTTTGAAATATTCAACCGTTAAAAATTGGACGGAAATCGTTACCTTTCCGTTTAGACTTTAACGGTTGACTATTTCGTGACCAATTTTGCGCAGTCAACAATTAGTTCGGGAATAAATTTGCGCAAGCAATACTTAGATATTAAAAGTGCCGATTTCAAATAGTTGGGGAATAAAATGCCCATTTTCCCCATTCTTAAGCTATCCACGTCACCCAAAAAATCAGCCAATGAGACACTTTCCTCATATTTGTGGGCTCCACTTTAATTTTTTTTTGGTTTTGTTTGGTATGTAAGTTATATTGGTTTGGTCTTATTGGTTTGGTCGTAAAGGATATTTAGTTATCCAACTAAACTATGCGTTTTGGCAACCAGTTGGTTAGGGTTTTCTTTGATTTTGTTCTTCGACGACTCTTCTTCAACCTCTCCGTGTCTTTCAACTCTATCCTATCAACTCTTCGCCTCCTTTAACGCTCAAATTTAATCCTATCAACTCTTCGCCTCCTTTAAAGCTCAACGAGATTCAAAGTATCCTACTAAATTTCCCCGATTGATGTGATTCACATTAAACCCAATTACATTCTCGACCTCTCTGTTTCTTTTCTTTTATCAAACGCAAATTGACTCTTTGAGTTTCCATGAAGCAGTGTGTGTTTCTCTACCTCTACATAATTCCTCCTTATATATACTTGACCTTACACCAGTGGAGCCCTGTGAATTGCTAAATAACAGAACGATAAGAGCGGCTAGGTTTGCGCGTGAGCAGTAAGGTGATTCTCACTGTCTTCTTCCAATGACGACAAAGAGGAACTTTAAGGAAATCTCCGTCGCTGCCGCTTCCTCACCGATGAACGATTACAAATGCCGGAAGGTGAAAAGTTTCAGACTCTTTTGTTGATTGATCGATTTCTCTAATAGTTTTGTTTCTTCAGCTAACAGAGGAAGCCTATGCCCTTTGATTAATGGAATCAGTTTCATATTCTTTATTGGAGTTCTTAATACAGTTTCCACGCTCTAATTCTACAAATTCTTTTCCTACTCCAGAAACCACAGGAAGGCTAGAGACTAGGCAGAGAAGAGTGGTCAGTCGAGGAGCAGTGCCGATAGAAGAGATAGCGGGTGGCGAAGTCAATTGAGATCACAATAAGAAAAAATAAAATAATTCTTCGCAAGATCATGACTTATCAAACCAAACACAAGGTAACATATTAAACTTCTCAAATCGAATTACATTCATGTTCTTTTCCTTCTCAAATCGAATTATAGGTCTGAGTCACACAGATGAAATGAAAGTCAGAATTAAAAAGGTATGTCAGTCATAGCTAGGTTTTTTCTCCGCTAACTTATTAAACTTCTCAAATCGAATTATATTAGTGTTTATTTGTAGATTTATGTCTCATCAACCACGATACGTATTGTGGTAAGTGTGCTTAGTATCTCACAAGATTTCATTTGCTGTTGGTGGTTTAAGTATTACTCCAAAGCTATCGCAATATCTTCAGTTTGGTTAGATTTACATTACTCTCTTATGGGAGTTCGACTTTTCACCTTTCATGGTCCTAAGTATAGCAATCTTATGGGAGTAGTAACTGCATTTAATAGTGAAATCTCGAGATACACCTAACCAAAGCATTGCTATTTATTGAAACAAATATGACACTATCAAGGAACAGCGTGAAGCCATCTGCAGAGCCAAAATAGCTGGCAGCTCATAGAGTTCTTCCGACCGGAGTCATGTTTGGAGGCTACCAGGCCTTGATGACTGTCCGATTTCTTCTTAGCGATGTAAGACGCTGATATTTTTTGGTATATATTCTCATCCTCAGTTTCTTATTTAAGCCATATCAGAAAGCTAACTCTTTTGGGGTTTATGCAGAACAAGTTTTGTGTAAAACCACTGAGCCAACGTCCTAACTCCTAAGCAAATGATGGCTGCTCTGTATATACAAGTTAGCATCTTTAGGCTCTCATCTTCGTCACAAGATCCCGTAGCTGGTCCTACGTGGCATGCATCAGTCTTCGCATAGCTCAAGTGTTACTCCTTGAATTCTTTTCACGAAAACAGAACATCAAGTGTCGTAGCGGTCTCGACATACATAGTGGTTTCCACAAGTTTTTGCAGGCTGAGAGAGCTAAACACATTAACAGGACACGTGAAATCAGTGGTAAGTTTAAAGGACTTGACATTGACACGATTCAGCAACATTACACAAGTCTAAGATTGTGAAACAATACTAATTTACTGATTATGGATTTTGGCCCATGCTTTTTAGGTTCTTTGGTTGTTGTACTATTGAATTTGTAACTGTTACTGCTTACTGATTATGGAAATAAATATGTATTTTTTCTCATGACTAAATTAAAATCCTAGAAACTTGAATGACTCATACAATATTATTCTAGATATATTATATATATTGTTTTAATAATTTTGATCCATTCAATAGAAAGACAAAAGTGATGAAAGTTGTGAAAAGAGTAATATTACTTTTTGATCAATATAAGAATTCCATTCCATTTGACGAATGTGCAATCCTTTGCCAAAATCCAATTAACCGTTGACTGTTATAATACAAGTTTTTTCTCATTAAAGAGAAATGTTATGCGCCCAAAATAGAAAAAAAAACTACAAGACATAGTTACAAACTTATTACTCATTGAGTTTAAGTATTTTACTATTTCCGAAAAAATAATAATAAACAAATGATTTTTTAAAATATGATAGTTATGAGCACTAATCACTAAACGTTTAAAATACATATGATCTCCCCTTCGAAATCTACACCATTACTAAAATATTAAAATTCCATTTATTTAGTTATTTAAAGTATATAAATTATCAATAAAATTTTGGAAGCCAAAACTTGAAGTTAAAATCAATATAAGAGAATTTATTTTCAATGCAGATATTAAAATGCTCAACACATAATAAAAATATAAAAATAATAATGTGATCAGTGAAAAGTTAATCCAAAATTTATGACCAAATAATTATAATTTTCCTGATTTTGAACAAGGTATAGTAAAATATTTCTTTGTATGCTTGAGTATATGATTTTTTTGTCATCTGTTAGATTAATAAGCTTTTAAACGTTTGATACAAACCTATTCAGAGCCATAAACCGACAAGGTAAACATAACCTTCCGAAGCCAAATATAGAATGACAAAAACACATGGATTCACAAAATCAAGGTGAAAAAGTGATCACTGAATCATCTTGGAGCAAACCAATAAACACTACTAATACGAAGCTTGAGTATGTGACTGAAGTTATAGTTGTTTACAAGTCATTTAAAATTTAAAATATTTATAAGATTTTAAGAATCATGTTGGTGATAACAATATATGAGTATTTACATTAATTAACTATACAGAACATATTCGAAAACTGTGTAGTGAAATTAGTAATGGCCACGACACCATTAAAATGATTTTATTTCAACAAATATATATATATATATATATATTATTCAGAGTTTCAAATGAAAATGAAAAAAGGAATCTAAAAAATTATATTTTACCATATATGAAATTAAAAGAGGCAGCGATAGAAAATAATAAATTAACAAAAATTTACATAAATCGTAAGAATATGTTATAATATCTTAAGATATTTGATAAATCATAAAAATTTAGCAAATTATTTTCTAAATTTATTGCAAGAAATGAAGTAGGAAAAATTAATCTAATTTTTTAGTTAATACTGGTTTAAATTACTATTTAATATAAATAAATATAGTAAAATAGTTTTAAATAATTTTATGAATAATTTTCAATATTATATTTCTTTTTTTGTATGAATGTTCACAAGTTTATAACTCGGCAGGATTGTCTCAGTTAATAAATACTTTCAGCGCTTCCTTTTCTATTGACCTTGCACTGTATAAGGTCAATCCATTTCTCACGCCATTAGCTCCAAGAAAAAGAAGACGAAAACGATGCAACAACAACATTTTTTTTTTTTGCAACAACAATAATATAATAAAACAACAACATTATATTATGCATTCCGGTTAAACGAAGGCTTCACGTTTAAGCAAAAGATAGAAATCTGAAATGTTTTTAAAACTGTACTGTAGCAAAATGTTTGCTGACAAATTTGATAGGAAATAACTTCGGAGAAGCTTGCCAAATACTCAAATACGTAGCTTTTATGCAAACAAATTGAAATAAATAAATTTTAAATTAAATCAGCATAAACTTAAACTAATTTTTAATTTATATGTATTAATTTAATGTGAATATATTTTTCAATTCATAAATCACAAAACTGTAAATCAAAAAAAATATATATATATATATATATAAACTATAAATTATACAAAATGTTACAAAATACTTTCATGAACATGCAAATATATTTTACGTAGATATATTTACATTTAAAATATTTACAAAAGGAAAACTCAAAATGAATGATAAGAGGAGTGAAAGAAAACTAATATATATACACGTCTTTATTTTTTATATATATTTAAATTTCTAATAAGTCACAAAACTGTCTTCAGTTTGCATAATCCTAATAAAATACTAATTAGCAGCAACAACAAATATTTAAATCATCATACAAGAAATAAAAAAAACGAATAGTATTATAATTTATATCATATAAAAGATGCGGATATGAAATATTAAAAATATCAAAAGGAGCTGACACCACCAAATTAAAATATGTCAAATAGATATTATAATTTTTATTTTAAAAGAATGTCAAGATTTTTCTTAAACAAGTTTATAAAATAAAATCATATCAATGTAAAATAATACATCTATGTTTGACTGTATAATATTTTGACTGTATAATATTTTAACAAACAAACAAATTATTTCTACAAATTTTAAAGATATATGACATCAGAATCATGTCTTTAAAAATAAAACAGAAATTAATAAAAAGACTAAACTAACAAACAATAAAATAAAAAAATATATATAAAAAGATAACATATGGTATAAATATATAAATACATAATCAGCTGGATAACAAATCTAGTTAATAGCTAAAAGCCACACAAAAACCACCTATAAAATATGTAGATCCACCAAAAAACTATATAAGTATATTTAATAACAAAACAACATGATTTAGATGTTTAGAAAATATGTTTCAAAAAAAAAAGATGTTTAGAAAATAATCCCCATGTTGTATACTCTGATTAAATTTTATAACAATTGTAATTTTTCTATGAAAAATGTAGTTACTATATACAGAAAAAAAAATCAGTGTAGGATTTTATTGTATGTATTTTTAAAATAGAAATTTGTTCCCAAATAAATCTTTCTATTTATTTAACTATACAAGAATGATCTAGTGATATATAAATTTTGGGAAGCTAAACTATACAAGAATGATCTAGTGATATATAAATCTTTCTATTTATTTAACTATTTATGTTTTAAACTTTATTTGAATACAAAAGAAAATTTATCTTGTGAAAGACATTTCCTTTTAGGAGATTAGTCTAAGTTTTTTTATAGGTTTGAAATACTCAAGTTAATTAAAATTATTTTAAAACCATTTTTGGTTAAAGATTTATTCCGAAAACCTAAGAATTGAAAGATTATTCTTACTTGTCAATCATGACAAAATCATACAAATGCCATGTAGATTTTTCCTTGTATAAATAGTTTTTGACTCATTTTCCATGAATAACTTTGTGACACTAATCTTTTTGCAAAAAAGAACTATGTGACACTAATCTTATCTTAATTTTGTTTTATATTAAAAACACTATGACACATGTTAGATTATCATTGGCATCTCCCATGTACTGTATACGTGTGCGTGTTATGGGAACAGTGGCTTTCATCACAAACTGGAAGACTTGGTTTTGAAGCGGAGAACGACATGTGCCTAACAATGTACAACGGCAACAACCATGGTAAATAATGAAATATAGTATCAATATATCATTTGCATTTATTTATTGGATCACAAGTGGTCCAGAGACTGATAAACAATTTGGATTCTTTTGGGTATACCATATCATACTTAGCGTTTCGTATAATTAACAGTACTATTTAATTACTCTGCAAGAACGTATTGAACTTATAATAAACTGACTAACCGTTAATAAGCAATGATTTAGTCTTTCGCGAGAATAAAAGGATGCCTAATCTATTTTCTTGGTTTCTTGTCTAGTGAATGCACGCCTGGCACAGTTGCAGACATTAAGACATATATATATGATTAATTGGTTTCGGGTTTGTAAGTCCATACATTATTCTTCAAGTGCTGTAGTTAAATCATGGAATTTTTTATTTTTTTAAAAAAAAATATATGAGAGTAAACCCTTTTCAACGCAAATGATAAAGTTATGACTTCCAAAACTCATATATTTTCATTGACCATTTTGACATTGATTATTCAAACAATAGCGCTCAAGTTTAAGTAAAAACAAAAATATTATGCAGATATTATTTTGACTGAATATCTTGAAGTTGTGCAAAATTAAAAAAAAAAAAAAGTCTTCTAAAAACTCGAAATGTAACTTTTCTCTTAGTGGCATTATATCATCATCACAATAATATAAGTGAACAAAATTTTGGTTTCAATAATAACTTTATATTTTTTTTTGCTGAAAATGAAATTACACCAAATAAAATAAACGATTTTAATATAGAATTCTTTTCATCGTCATTAATGGTTGAATATTTTTTACGACTGTTAAATAAGAAAGGAAGACTAGAAATAGAAAAATGTCTAGAAACTGTAATTGTTCATTGATTGGTAAGATGTAACTGTATACTTGACTACTTGTATTCGTCATATAAATAAGTATTAACTTAGCTCATTTGCCGACAAAAAAAAAACTTAGCTCATTTAACAATAAAGGCAACTTACAACATCCCTTCATTTAAACAAAACCGTATGATAAAAAAAAGTTCAATTTATTAATGGACCGCCTAGGCGAGAGAACTATTAATGAAGTTTATGTTCGGCTTGCATAGTCGTGAGTTGAAACAGCCGTTTTCGTCTACTTTAAATCCAAAACATACGATCGAAATAAGTCTAATCTTTTACTACAGTTAATTTAATACTTATGAATGTACGTATCAATGACCATCATTTGAATAGGTGGTATGAATTTGGTATGCCGAAGTAATGCACAGTACATCGTTACGAGCTGGATATCACAAATTAAAGATCCCATATCTATATGTGCGAGAAAATGGTTAGACTTAATGGTGGAAGAATTAAATACTATGGATTGGCAAGTGACAGCATAACATATAAAGGAAAAAAACATTAAAATATAACAATTTTAATGTTATCAGCCCATGTGGTCCCTATGGGTTTTGCTTGTGAGCTGTGACTGCTTTACCCCAAAAATCATATATCATTGCATGGGGTAAGTACGAAAAGAGAGCTAGAAATGCCATTTACATTTCATAAGATTTAGTATTTGATAAGCTACAATGTTATGTTCGAAAAAAGTTTTCGTTATCTAACAAGAAATGAAGCATTGGTCGTGGATAGTATTCTATTACACTAGGAATATATGAGTCTATTTTTATGCATCCATATTATTAAATCTTCTCGCAAAGTTTCTCCAAAGATAGGGGCCAGATTGATATCTTATATATGTTTTAATTTGAGTAGTTTGATCTAACTAATATCATCATATTAAATTAGAAAACGTAGTGAATATAGCCTAGTGGGTTTATTATAGGCTACTGGTTTCGTCGTATCAAAGTCGAGAGGTGTGAAATTGATTTAATTGAATATACAATCATCATAGATTTCATAAGTGGCGTGTGTTTTAGCATAAAACACACTAAACAGTTTATTTACGTCGGTAGAAATTTGAAAGCGGAAAGTTTGTTCTTTTTTCTTATGATTGTTTTGAAGAAGAGTGTATAAAATATGATTAAAACAAATTCTTCTGCTTAATAATTATAACTTTATCACAAAATGGGCTCATATTTGTAATCTGGGTACATGTATGGTCCATCCGATCAACATAATCAAGCACTTTGTAGCACTTTTATGGCAATTTAAAGAAGTTGCACCAACCGGAACATGCTACATTACTAATAAATACATATAGTAAAATTAAACTAAAGAAAGTCAGATTTCTATGGCAAACTGTTGTGAATTCTTGGCCTTCTTTAGCTTATTGACAAATCCACTTATGTTATGACACAAAGCACAAATTAAAGTTGCAAAAAAAAAAAAAAAGATTTTCACAAAGGAAATATCTATGTGCGAAAAGAGTCGGATCATTTCTTTCTATCCTAACCCATTTTAATAACTTTAACGTCAGCAGTATAGGAAAGAAATGTTATTCTCGTAGAGGTTGTATACAAGACAGGAAGATACAAACTGTAAAGTTTGTGAGGTTAAATATTTTGTAGAGTATCTGCTGCTTTGTTATCTTATCTTGGAACTCAGTTGAACTGAACATTATCAAACTTTGCTTGCCATTGTGGAATTAGAAGTTCTGCTTTGTTACTGTTAAGAAGACTAAAGAGCACCAGCTTGTCTCCTTCAAAAATTAGTTTCCTGAATCTTAAGTCCATGAGTGATGCATTGCCATGCCTTGCAAGCATATGAAATCTATGCCTACTTAAAAAAAAGTCCCAACTAGCCAATGAACTGATTCTGTTTAATAACTTCCACAATCTTGAAGAGAACATATTTGATGTTTTAGACTACTTTTTTAGTGTCCAAGCATTTGCCTCACCTCAAAGCTAAAAAAAGCAGGCCCAAGTTAACACAACTCTTAAAATTGTATGGTAGCCTGTATAATCCATTAGAAAATAGCATTTTCAATAAAGTACAATAAAATAGTGATTTTGGGGATTGTTTCTGGACAAAATATTTTTCAAAAAAGTGCACTTATAAATGTACAATTAGACCAAGAGCCGGTCATTTTCAATCAATTAAAAGTATAATTTTTTTTATGGCGCCTACAACTTTATTTAGTTAATAAAATACAAAAGCAAACATATAGAGGATGATTGGTTGGGCTTTATCTCCATACTTTAGCTTTATTTATTTTTAAAGCACTAAATTTTACCAATCATGTTGTAGTTTTATTTTTGTTAGTCAAAGCCTACAACAAATTTTTATTAACCTGTACCAATCATGCTTTAACTTTATTTTTAAACCTACAGCAAAAAAATTAAAGCAAAATTTATTCTAATGTATTTTAGGCAAAACACCTACATCTTTGTTTTATAGGTTGTAGAAACTGTAAAATAAAATAAAACTATCTATAATATCAAATTAATTAGATAATCATAATTAAAATATCTATAAATATTTTAATTTAGTTCTGGTGTTTTCAAAATTATTCAAATATTTTCAATAACATAAAATATTATTTACATATCACACTTTAAAGAACAATAAACTTTGATAATTTATAAAAAACATTAATATAAATTATTTTAGTTGATAAAAATATTTATTTTATATATACATCACATATATTATTTTAAAATATCTACAGCATATAGCTTACAACTACAACAAATTTAGCTACAACAAAAGTCTCTGCAATAAAATCTACAGTAATAACTTTACCTACAACCAACTTACCTACAACTAAACTTTTACAGCTAAATTTGTACAGCCACAGTCGAACCAATCATCACCATAATAATATTAATATAAAACCTCTATTATAATTGTGGTAGCGAAAATGGATGAACTAATTGGCTAAAGCTCTGTCCACGTGGGAAGTGTTGGATTCATATATTCATAGTTGAAAGTTACCTATCCACCAATGAAACATTGGAAACCTATTGCCCATCAATCTCACTACGTGGGCTTTTTATCGCCTTTAATCTTTTTTTTTTGTTTGCATTTTGGGCCTATCATAACTCCAACTAATTTTGTTTATAAACCACTTTGTATAAATAGCAAAAAAGGGTTTGATGACATTAAAAATTGTAATAATAATAATAATATATTACTTGGATTTTTTATTTATAGATCAAGAAGTTAATAATTATAGGTGTAAATATGTAATCAATGCATCTTTACAGTTCACAGTGTGAACTTCACACCCTTTTTTAAGATGTGTTTTCGTAAAGGGGAAAATGTTTAGCATGTGTGTTTGGGTTGAGACGTTACTACCAGAATCATAAAATTTGGTTTGCCCGATCAGACGAGTACAACAAAATATATGGTTATTTTTTTCTTTGATACAATGATATGTAGTATGACAATCTTATTCACACTTATTGATCAATCGGTTTTGTTAGAAATGTGAAATGAGAAACAAAGAAAGAAAGAACACGTGTGCTGCAATATTTCATTGGTCTTGTTTCTTTCTTATAAGTGGTGAATCTATGTGGAGATGTAATCAGTCGTATTGGCACAATCACGATATTGACATTGGAACTAAGCGATGATAATTGAGTGGCGAATTATCATGTCTGGGTCTATGTACCAAAACAAAATATGTATTGGTTCTAGACTTCTTTCTAGTAGCTGCTAGAGCATGCTGCAAACATTAATTTGGATTTCAGCATAACTTCATATTCGATCATCTAAAAATAAAAAACGTCACAAGAGTACCATTTACCAACTTTATATTTCTATCATCTCACGGTTTGTAAAATGATTGTAAACTTAAATAGCTCGACCGAATAGTTGGGGGGTAATCAGTGAACAACTTTGACATGTGAGTGGTTGACCATATACCTTATAACATGTCTGCGCTAGGAACTTTCTTACTAGATTACACAACAATTTTTTTATTAATATTATTGCTTTGTCTTTTTGAATGATAACATTACTATATAGTATCCGGTATACAAATATTATACTATTACATATAACAAACGTTTTGCTAACAGAAACAAAAAAAATTCAAAGTTCCTGTCACATTTGACCTACCAACCAGCTTGACCGGCTCAAGATTTCCATGAGTCCAAGCCTCCAAAAGGCCATAGTGGTCGAGATATTTGCTCAATATGCTACGCACACGGGTTAATAATACGAATCCTGCTTAATTAAATCATTTGCTTTATATTTTTCCAACATGAATTTAATTAAAAACTTGAGAGCATACATAAAGTGTGTATATATTCCTCAACTTGATAATTAGCAACCAACAAACAAACTTTTTGTTATTTTTATATTTTATAATAACTCAAACCTAGGATTTTTTTCGTTCTTAAAACACTTTTTCAAAAAACTATTAATTATAAAATTTGATATATTGTTATAAAAATGTCAAAAGCATGCGTAATGGGGTAGCCAGGTAGGTTGATAACAAAAACACGGAGAGAACAAAACGTAAATCAACCAATGGTTTAAAATCAAAAAACGCGGTAGGTCAATTTGACCGGTCTGGTTTGGTGAGCGCTCGTAATTAATTTCACCATCCCAATCACGAAAATTTAAAAATAAAATAAAATAAAATATTAAAATAATTGTTATTTATATATCTTCTTCCTCCTCTTCTTCTTCCTCTTCATTGCACTTTCTCTCTCGTAAGAGTCTCTCTCTCTCTTACCTACACCACACCTAACCAAAACCCTCCGACTCAGAGAGAGAGATTTCGATTACGTCATGTCGTCGTCATCTTCTTCTCCCTTCGATCTAATGTCCGCCATCATCAAAGGAGAACCCGTCGTCGTCTCCGACCCGGCGAACGCCTCCGCTTACGAGTCCGTCGCCGCCGAATTGAGCTCCATGCTCATCGAGAATCGTCAATTCGCCATGATCGTGTCCACCTCCATCGCCGTCCTCATCGGATGCATCGTCATGCTCGTGTGGCGGAGATCCGGCGGCGGCTCAGGGAGCTCGAAACGCGTCGAGACGCTTAAGCCGTTGGTGATCAGGCCGCCGAGCGAGGACGAGGTTGACGATGGGAGGAAGAAAGTTACGATCTTTTTCGGTACGCAGACCGGAACAGCTGAAGGGTTTGCTAAAGTGAGTTGCTTTGAGATTCGAAAATGAAGATAATGATTTGAATTTGAAGCTTGATTGAATTTCATTTTTACAGGCTTTAGGAGAAGAAGCTAAAGTGAGATACGAGAAGACGAGATTTAAGATTGTTGATTTGGTATTTATACCATTTTTAAAAATAAAAGTTTGATGTTTTTTTTTTTGTTGTTGTTGGTTTGGATTCTGATTGTTGTTTTTTTTGTTTTAACAGGATGATTACGCGGCTGATGATGATGAGTATGAGGAGAAGTTGAAGAAAGAGGATGTTGCTTTCTTCTTCTTAGCCACGTTAGTTTATTTAGCTTTTGGTTGAAGTTGCTTTCGTTCTTGTGGCTGATCTTGTTCCTTTACAATCTTGGTGTGTAGATATGGAGACGGTGAGCCTACAGACAATGCAGCGAGATTCTACAAATGGTTCACCGAGGTGAGTCTTTTTTTTCCTTTGCTTGCCTCATTCTGTTTACTTGTTTTTGAAGTTTAGACATGTGTGTTACAGGGAAATGACAGAGGAGAATGGCTCAAGAACTTGAAGTATGGAGTGTTTGGATTAGGAAACAGACAATATGAACATTTTAATAAGGTTTTTAATAATGGAATCTTTATTTATGTTTCACGCTTACTCCAGTTTCATTGGCTAATATTTGAATTGTTTTGTGAAATCTGTGTTGCAGGTTGCCAAAGTTGTAGATGACATCCTTGTTGAACAAGGTTTGTTTGTTTGTTTCTTTATTTCATTATTCGTCTTGATGTGTGTTTGTATTTTTTGTTTTCTAACTTGATGAGTGGTTTGTACAGGTGCACAGCGTCTTGTACATGTTGGTCTTGGAGATGATGACCAGTGTATTGAAGATGACTTTACCACATGGTATTTATCTTTTATCGCCTTCTTCTTATTTACATTTGCTTCTTTGAACATATTTGTTTTTTTTTTTGTTTTCGGAGCTCAATTTTGCTCTCTCTTGCAGGCGAGAAGCATTGTGGCCAGAGTTAGATACATTGCTGAGGGAAGAAGGTGATACAGCTGTTACACCATACACTGCAGCTGTTTTAGAATACAGAGTTTCCATTCACAAGTCTGAAGATGCGTTGAATGAGAAAAACTTGGCCAATGGGAATGGTCATGTTGTGTTTGATGCTCAGCATCCTTACAGGTGTGCAATGTTTTGTTTTCTTTTATTAACTTGTCTTATCAGTTAACCTAATCTGTGCTTTGTTTCGGTGCTTTTAAAGGGCAAATGTTGCTGTTAGAAGGGAGCTTCATACTCCAGACTCTGACCGTTCCTGCACCCATCTTGAATTTGATATTGCCGGAAGTGAACTGACGTGAGTTTTACTGCCTTTTCAACAATGTGTACCTAATAAGAGGAAATGATCTTGAAGAATAACATGAGTGTATGTTTTCAGGTATGAAACTGGAGATCATGTTGGTGTACTTAGTGATAATCTGAAGGAAACTGTAGAGGAAGCGCTTAGGTTACTGGATATGTCACCTGATACTTACTTCTCCCTTCATTCTGATAAAGAAGATGGCACACCAATCAGCAGCTCACTTCCTCCTACATTCCCACCTTGCAACTTGAGAACAGCGCTTACACGATATGCTTGTCTTTTGAGTTCTCCTAAGAAGGTTGGTTGAATTCACATCTTGATTTGTCATCGGACTAGTCTTCACAGAGGTTCGAACTCAATTGTTTTTTTTGTCTTCTTGCAGTCTGCTCTACTTGCTTTGGCTGCTCATGCATCTGATCCCACCGAAGCAGAGCGATTAAAACACCTTGCTTCACCCGCTGGAAAGGTTTGTGCCTAAACCTTTCTGTTTCGCTGCTGTTCTTCATTTTCCGTTGTATACTGTTATCTGAAAAGTATATAATTGTAATCCTTACAACACCAGGATGAGTATTCAAAGTGGGTAGTAGAGAGTCAAAGAAGTCTGCTCGAGGTTATGGCAGAGTTTCCTTCAGCCAAGCCGCCACTTGGTGTCTTCTTTGCTGCAGTGGCTCCTAGGTTGCAGCCTAGGTTCTACTCAATATCATCATCTCCCAAGTGAGTACTTCTCATCGTCTTTTGTTTTCAAATTGCTCTGTTGGTACATATCTGGTATTGATCCATTGTCTTGTTTACTTTCACAGGATTGCTGAAACTAGAATTCATGTCACATGTGCACTTGTATATGAGAAGATGCCAACAGGAAGGATTCATAAGGGTGTGTGTTCGACTTGGATGAAGGTAAACATATCTCATTGTGATCTTTTTTGCCATTTTTATCGAAACTTTTCAACTCGATGATTAAGTTTGGGTTCTTTTTGCTTTTGCATTGTGATCACAGAGTGCTGTGCCTTATGAGAAGAGTGAAAACTGTTGCTCAGCACCGATATTTGTTAGACAATCCAACTTCAAGCTTCCTTCGGATTCTAAAGTACCGATCATCATGATCGGTCCAGGGACAGGATTGGCTCCTTTCAGAGGTTTCCTTCAGGAAAGACTTGCGTTGGTGGAATCTGGTGTTGAACTTGGTCCATCAGTTTTGTTCTTTGGATGCAGAAACCGTAGAATGGTAATAAAGCAATTTCTCAAAAACTCAAATCCTATCACATTGTTTTGTTCAGTTTTTCTAACTCTTCTTATTATATTTGCAGGATTTCATCTATGAGGAAGAGCTCCAGAGGTTTCTAACGAGTGGTGCACTCTCAGAGCTAAGCGTCGCCTTCTCTCGTGAAGGACCAACCAAAGAATATGTACAGCACAAGATGATGGACAAGGTATCAACTTAATGACCAGATCTTTGCATTGCTTTTCAGGTTCTTGAGCTGACAATTATTCGCAATGCAGGCTTCTGATATCTGGAACATGATCTCCCAAGGAGCTTATGTATATGTTTGTGGTGACGCCAAAGGCATGGCAAGAGACGTTCACAGATCTCTCCACACAATAGCTCAAGAACAGGTTCGTTTGAGACCCAAAACATGAGATCTCATCACATCACAACCAGTGGTTATTGATTATGTCACGTCTTTGTTTTGCAGGGATCAATGGATTCAACGAAAGCAGAGAGCTTTGTTAAGAATCTGCAAATGAGTGGAAGGTATCTAAGAGATGTATGGTAATGAAGTTGTTGAAGCCCCACCATACACACTCAGTGTACTTTATTATAATATTTTTATACGGCACAGAAATGCCATATTATGATGATCATGAAGTTTGTGATCGTTAGAGGAAATGAATGAACCTCCTTTTTTCCAATTATTAATTTAGTTTCTATATTTGTGTTCATTTACTTTTGTTGATTTTATTTTTTAACTCTTGTTATATAGCCACCAGATAAAATAATGAAAAAATTGCATAAGATTTGATGTGGGTATTTGTGAAACATCCATGTTATATACAAATGTCTGTTACTGGTATGAATATTTATCTATGTAGCAGCAGACAAGTACCATCTCTATGTTCTTATAGATTGCTCAATAAGCCGGTTTGAAATCAATTTGGCATAGATATTGCGCATGTGGCACACCATACATGTATGAAAAATGATGTGGTGAAGAACTAAACCACTCTGGTTAAATTTTGGGATCTCTCCAATTGCATTTTTCCTTAGAGAACGAACTTACATGATCTGCTATTTGCATGATATATTCTTGAAAAATACATGTGTTATACTGACACCCTGATGCATATAATGGCACACGGGAATTTACTCAAAAAAGTTATTGTTGTCATTGTCATTGTCAAGAACATGCCACTTGAAACCTTCTAGCTAGTTCGGAAGTGCTTTTTGGTAGTTGAGATGAATGGAATGGGATGGTATGGTAGGTGAGCTGGGAGCATGTAGTTGAAGATATAATAGCACGTGATGAGAGTTACATTGATACGTGCGAAATTAAGTTGGTGGAGGATCCACTTTCCAACAATAAACAAACATGATGTTTCTCTTCCTCTTTCAACTACTTTTTTCTTCTCTTCTTGTTGTGTGTTTCTCTCCACCTCCTAAATTAGTCTTATTATTATTAAGTCGTAGTACAAAAAAATTAAAAGTATTGGCAAAACTATTAAACGAAAAAAAAGTGTTTTCATTCAAAAAGAACTATTCCCTCCGTTTTTCTTTAAATGACATTTTGGATTTTAAAGAAGGATATAAACAAATAGTATTACACTGGATGTTTTAATTTGTGTGAAGCATCCTACGATGTCATACTCCCTCTCGTTCTATATATAAGTAGTTTTAGAAGTTTTTATTTGTTTCACAATATAAGTTGTTTTCAAAATTCAATACAAAAAGTAATATGATAAAATAACATTTAAATAGAAAGTTGAAAACAAAGTTGAAAATGGGATTTGTTATTGGTTTTTTTTCTCTTTAATTAAATGCTAGAATTATGTAGTTTTAGACAAAACTACTTACAATTAAAAAAAAGGAATATAAAAGAAAACAGAGGGAGTATTAAATTGTAATAAATATGGGATTATGAGTTGCATAAACGAAAATATGCCACGTTAAGTTTATAGGAATCGATCATTGGCGTTCATTGACATGGTAGCTAGTAGTACCACCATTTTCATTCTTTATGTTGATTTTATACACCAAACATTAATGAGTTTAAGTTTATAGGAGTATTAAAGTGTAATTAATATTGGATTATGAGTTGCATAAACGAAAGTATGCCACGTTAAGTTTATAGGAATCGATCATCGGCGTTCATTGACATGGTAGCTAGTAGTACTACCATTTTCTTTCTTTCTGTTGATTTTATTCACCAAACATTAATGATACTTTTAGTCAAAAAAAAAACATTAATGATATTTTGATCGTCGGCAATTCCTCTTCTCTCCAAACTTATCTTAGTTCCAAGAATAATCTTTTCAAATTTCAACCATTATTTTATTTCTAATGTTAAAAAAAAACCATTATTTTGTTTCTTCTTGTTCTTTAAAATTGATTTTATTAAAGTCAAAAGATTCATTATAATGTGATGTAATCCCTAGAAATATACGAAATATCCATATATTTTATGTACACATGTATTTACTTTTCCTTAGAAGAAAAAAAAAGAATGTCTTTATTTCATTATGTGAAAATCCTAGGAATAGTATGATTTATTACCCGTTGACGAAAGGAAGTGCAGAAATTTTTTTACTCGATAAAGATGATATAACAGGAATAAATAAAAAAAATCAAGTAGACATTGGTAGGTGATCCATGTGTAAATGATGTCACATGATTGTATGATTGATTTCAGTACTTCACATGTTTCTCAACGTCACGACCTGACATAAAATTTTGACTTGGAATAAATAAAGAGTTAGAATGTGAAACTTCTTATTCAACGGACCGTAGTTTTTCTTGAACTTGTAAAATTAAAAACAAAACTCAACTCAAACGATTTTTCCTTTTTATTCAACCTTAACTTTTTCAAATAACAAGTAGACAGTAAAAGTTAATTATACTGTAAACTATTCTACGATACTGTATTCATGGCTAAAGTAGCACGTGGGTTAAGTCCAAGTTCTAGAAAGAGAATTTCCTCTGACTTCTCTCTAGAAAGTTTTCACCACCGTTAATCAGTCTCCGGCCGGCGGTTTCGGCTCTCTTAGCCACCGCCGGTCCGGCCATCATTTTAGTTTTTTCTTATCTTCTGTTTTTCTCTTTTTTCTTTCGTTTACGGCCATGCATCTTAGTCTCCGGTGGTGGTCCGTCTTAGGTCTTCCGGGAAACGGTGGTTTATGCTCCGTTCTTCGCCGGCGTTTGACTCTGGGGCCGTACCGTTTCCGTCTTTGGTATTGGTTGCCGGCTTCTGATTCCCAAGGATGCGTTCGAGCTGAGAGTATGGTGATTCGTTATGGTGATTGGTGGCTGATTTCGGAGGAGATCTCGGCGGTGCCGATGGAAGCTCTCTGAAGTTCGGGCCCTTGAAAAATGACGAACCCTATACCTCTAATATTGTCGTTGGAGGTGGTTTCGGCGTCCGTTGGTCTTGTCCCGGTGATCCCGGTGGTTATGTTAGTTTGGTTCAGCGTCGACCTCTGTTTGGGATGGAATTGGTAGACTTGAAACTCCGGTGGTGCGGTTGTAGCCCCGGCGGCGAGCTCTAGCCGATTAAGACGACGAAGCGTCAGTGCCCGACACGCGTCTCTTCGGTGGTTGTGGATTCAACACGTGGGATGTGCTGTGCGGTGTAGCGGTGCAGTTGTTGGGTCTCGGTTTTTCCTTTTGGGCTTTGAGCGGTTTGTGTTTGTGGGCTTTTTGGTTTGTTCTGTTGTGTCATGGGCTGTCTTTGGGCCTTGTAAAATATCTCTTTTCTTTAATAATATTTCAGATGGCAAAAAAAAAAAAAAGTAGCACGTGGGTTTCTCTGAATGTGGCCAGCTGATTACTCATATGTGTTTTGGGCCGCAATTTAAGGGCCTGGAAACGATGGTTAGAAACGACAAGCATTCCATCCCAGTTACAGAAAAATCGGCAAGAAGTTTGGTTTCTCAGACAACTAAAACGGCTTGTGGCTTTCTTTAGTTTCAAGGTATCAAAAGATTCAACAACAGTCAACAGCAAAGCTGAAATCTCACAAGTTGGGTTAAGATGCTCATAGAATACAACAAGATCTGGCGATTTCTAAGTCCACTGGCACAGGCTAGTCTTGTTCAGCGTCTCCGAGTTCTTCATCTTCTGGCACACCTCGGACATACAAAACGTTGTTGCATCTGTTTAAACAAAGGCAGTAAATCAAAACCCAGAGATCCAAAAAAAGTAGTTTACACAACCAACAGAGGTTAAGATGATGAATGTGTGTTCAGTTAACAGCCAAGTTCAGTTCTTAAGTCTCATCAACTAATAATGACACTTCAACTTTGTAAGTGGTAACTTTGAGAATGAAGTAAGACAAAAGAGGTTGTATATTACCTGATCAAGATCTCTCCGAGGTTCCCTGTCAACTGTCCATCGATGTATTCTTCAGTGTTTCCAAGCTGCAAAAAAAAAACAGTATGGCCAAACTCAAACGACTAAACTGAAAAGAATGATAGGCCTACTTTAGCATTCTCGAACAGATCATAAAAATGCAAAGGAAAGTACCTGCAAGTTCATGTAGGAGTCAACAGAGGCGAGGAAACCTGTAAAAAGAGATAAAAACTCATGTAAGATCATTAAAGACACAAGATTTTGGTTATCAATCATATCAACACTCATAATGGTAAGAAAAGATAATACCTTTGTATTCCATTCCCCATTTGAGCTTAACGATAACCGTCTTTCCGGTCAAGTTGTTCAAGAACGGCTTCGGGTTTACGGGAATGGTCTGCACAAAATCTCACCAATATACACAAACAATTACAAAGCCAAACTTCATAGAAATCATGATAAATCCTAAATCTTTCCAAGACAACACCAAACAATCATGGGTTTTGCAAAATCAGAGCTCAGAAACACTAAAGTTATCAGCTTTTTGCAAGTCCTAATGCTACTTGAACAAGTAAAGTTGCAACCTTTAAGCTCAACCAAGCAAGGAAAAAAAAGAAATCGAAGCTCAAATTAGCGAAACTTACAGCCATGAGTGATGGAACGAAGAGACGAATCGACGAGCGGGAGCAAACAAATCGCTCTTCTGTGTTGTCTCTGCTTCTTCTTAGCTTCGATCTCTGCTTAGGGTTTTTGGTTTGGTGAGTTTCCAGATTCGTTGATATTACGCTGTGTGGCCCTGATATTTCTCTAAAGGCCCAGTATTAGAGTATTTAAGGCCCATTAATAACCCAACATCTGAATCATTGTTACTAGATATGTTTATGTGTCCAGCCTATAACTGTTCGGATTAGTTTGTTCTTGTCCAAAGCATGTATACAGGGACTAATGAAACTACTTTAACCTTTCTCTTTGTTTGGGATTATACGTGTTGATTTATTTTATTTGAATATGGATACAAATATTTATTAAAACTTTCATTAGATTGCATTGACTTTGATCTTTACCCTATCCAAAATTTATGTCGGCTTGTTTATACATAAAAGAATTAGCCGGCTTTCTATTTGACCATCCAACTTAAAGTTTATTAATCCAAATCGAAATGATTAACACGAGACCAAGAACTGGGAACCACCCATTAAATTCTGTTATTGATATGTATCCACCTAGTGCAAAGTATTTGTCATTTTATGTCAAAGAAATAAATTGTTTCTGTTAAAAATTTAATAGAAGTGTTCATTTACAATGATAAAGAAAAACGCTTATAAGTTCGGCACGCGAATAAAAAGTTATCAATATCGTGCTTTTGGTTTGTTTGAACAAAAAGAAAAACTTTTAAGTGAACTGTGTGAATCATTATACTTTTTGCGTTTAAAGATAATAGTAACATCGCACCATATATGAAATTGTTATAGAAAAGGAAAACAAATCAAACTTTGTGGTCAAGCAATGTAGATATGAGTAACCTAATTATGACTTGTGCCTTGCTACGTAAGTTGATGTAAGTTGAAAAGTGGAGTTTGTGGCACTTACTTTGCTTTAGTTATGTTCTTTGGCAATTGATTTCCTTTCATTACTCTTCCACTTCTTCAAATTTGTACTCTCTTTTTTTCTATATAGTCATAAGTTTGGAAATTAAAAAATATCAGCATAGCTTTTCACCATTTATAGCTAATTTGGTCGTTTGCAACTTTATGAAATATTATTTGTAGGTACCAACAAAATAGTGTTGGCCGACGAAAGTTTGCCATTATTTTCTCGCTAACTTCAGTTAGATGCACCAATTAATACCTCAACACTTGTTTTACTTTATTTTGTACCCAATCACCATGTCTTCTAAGTTTTCCTCTTAACTAGTCTCGACTATCTTTTACAAATAATGTGCTCCATACAGTTTGTCAGTTTCTTGTGTAGACTTTCTTCTGTTTCGATATAAATTATATTTCTATTTAATATTTATGTCTACTGAGAATTGGTCATCACTTTATTTGGTGTTTCGTTAACTATCTTATATGGAAAAAAAGTGTTGACATTTGATACATGCTTTGATAAATTTTCTTTCTAATACATGAGTTACTCATGCATAATGCATTTCTTATAATAAACTTTTTTTTTGCTAAAGAAATTATTTTCTTATTATAAACTTATGGAATGATATGTTATATTCTAAGTCGTACATTCGAGTTTGTATATACTTTTAAACAGTTGTTTTATATATCTTTAAATAAAGATCTCAAATCTGAAGCAACTAAGTAAGTATATATAGGAAATTAGTATATAATTCATTTTCTACAATTTACTATTTTATAACAAATACATATAACTAGTTTTAAGCCACCTTAAACGACAACATTGATGTGTACATTTACATCATTTTTATAAAATCACAAATAAGATATTGATATATCCAGCTTCGAAAACTAATTGAGCTGTATTACGCATTAGAAAAGTATTGTCAGCAAGAGTTATCATATCACTGTTTCAAAGAAATTCAAATTAGATTAGGCAAAACATCAATAAATGTTTTTGACTATATCTATCACTATCATTCTAGACAATACCTATGAATCACACAATTTTCTTAGGCAAATAAAACATAATCGTAGAGAGACTAGGTCGCTAATCTTTTATGCTAGGAAAACCCAATTAAAACCCACGTTTAAAAAAATGCCCGTGGTGCTTTTGATTTATTTGCAAATTGCAATACATAATATCTCCAAGTATTTAAGATTATTATTAATGATTATATACTAGTTGCCCTTGTTCTATTCGTAGATTTGTAACCATATAGAATATAAGTATATAAGAAGTATTTATTTAACATTAAATCTATTTGTAATATAATTTGAATATATATATAAACAATTTCAATTTAAAAGTTAAATAAAGTAGTTTGGTTTGGTCTCTCTTTTTCGGTGGAGAAATTTACTTATTAACAAATGTTGATTGAAGTTTGCTGATAATAATCGGTGAGTACATATGAATTTGGAGACTGCATGTAGTGCAGGATAGAAACTATAAATATTTACAAGTTGTATGTTTCTAAAAATATGTAAACTTAATATGCGTTAGGGATGAAATATACATATGATGAATAAAAAGGATAGATGTACGGAAACAGGTTTCCAATATAAAAAGGATGCTTTGGATCAATGGTGATGTTGGTACTTGCAATTCCGATTCTAGAGTGGGATACAAAATGTATGTTGTCATTTATATTTTCTTTGTTACTAGTAAATTTATCTGATATTAAGTTGTAAGGACATATTTAGCCAACAAACTAGTAGGAAAAAGGAGACAAGGTACTTATAATTTTTTTCTAAATGATACAAATTACGAGGGTATAGAAATTAGTCGAGATAAACAATTAATTATGTATCAAAATAGCAATTTGAAATTTCTCAAATCATTAAAATTTGGGCAACCACAGAAAATTGGACGAGTCAAGAAAAACGACAAACATATGTAATAAAAAAACACCTTAAGAATTATATAACCTGTAAAATAAACTATTTTCCTTCCACTTTAGTTATTGTAAGTTTATTTGACCACCCAGCCCTCTAGGAGGCCATGTATATAAATACGTGGTGACAAAAACTTGATGCTTTCAAAATCTTCAAACTACCTTTCTCTATTTCTTAAAAAGACATGGAAGCTTCACATAACTCCAATCTCCAAAACTATAAACTCACAAAACCATTACATCATCTCCTAGAACTAGAACAAGAAGAAGATGAAGATAAAGAAGAAACACTCTCTCTCCGAGACCTTCCCCTGCTCAACCCCCAAAAACCAAGTTCCACCGCCACCACTACCACCACTGAAGATCACGGTGAACCGTCGACGGAACCTTTTGAGTTCTTGACCTCAACCTCCTACGACGTTTCTCCGGCAGAAAACATAATCTACAGAGGCAGAATCATCCCATTAAATTACCAAAATGCCCTCTTCTCGCCTCCTGAACACATAAGCCCTCGTATTCGGACAAGATCCGAGTCCTTGTCCGCTATACAAGGCAGCAAGCTTAACCGTCCCCTGGTACGTGACAATGTCGGACCCATGAGGACAAGCCGTTCTTTAGATGATCGTAAGCTCACACGTCGTTTAACCACCGTACATCCTCCGCCGGGAAAGGTCTCTTCCGCAAAAAAGACTGAAACTGTGCCGTCTGGAAGTGGAAAGAGTGTAAGACCGAGATGGTATGTGATCATGTTTGGAATGGTTAAGTTCCCCCCGGAGATCGAGCTGAGGAATATAAAGAGCCGCCAGACTCGCCGGAATGTTCTTCCACCGGTTATGTTTCCGTCTCATCCTGACAGGATATCTCGTAGAACTCAAGCCACGTCACCGTCTCCTTCTTGGAGGTTTCTCAACGCCTTAAGTTGCAGGGAGCCCACAAGCGTTGCTGCCACGGCACCGCTTTGGGTTCCCCATGCTTAAGTTACTATATTATCCCTAGGAACAAGTGTTGCGTGCTTGCTTGCTTTGCCGTTGACCGAGTCAGAGAAGAAGAGAATTGTCATTTCATATAAGAAATATTGTAAAGTTTTTTTTTTGTGAAAGAATGTTGATATTGTTATTTATTTGGTGAAACAATATCGATAATAGTTTGGACCATAACATTACTTCATCATAGACCATTTTTATGTTACATACTTTCTTTTGTATTCAGCTCTTTTGTTTGAATTATAAAAAAATATTTCTAAGATATTATTTTCAAAAGTTTTAATTGTTTAGTTGGTGGGAAGAATGAATGGTGATGATCAGAAGAGGCACGAGAAGGACGTGAACAAAATTTATTACCTTACTTTTTTCTCTGCAACTAGTTGAGTTCTGTGATGTAGACATGAAATTATATACTATTTTTAGCATTTATTTGTGCTTCGAAATCCATGGTTGATAAAAGGTGTGGTAATACAAATTCCATCTTAGAGATTGTGACCTTCACCTTCTTTTTGTTCAGATACTTCTAGAATTGAATCATTGTTTTTAGAGTTTTTTTTTCCTTACAAATTTTTTTCACCATATTCATGTGTCTTATATGATACAGCTTAATATTAAATCCATGGTTTAAAATATATTAGGCACGAGAAGTGAGTAACAACCTGGTTATGAACTTACAAACACACTTCAACTTCATACCAGACTTATACAAAACAAAACGAAAATTCCCTATCATGCAAGCTCTTAAAGAAGACGAATACGTTCCCTTACTATTACAAACACCCAACATTATCGAGAAAACATAGATAGAGGTTTCAACTTGCTCATCATTAAACCGTTAGGCGGCCAGCCACACAGGGCCACCCGGAATCACATTAAATTGATGAATTGTATTTTGATAGCTCTTTAAGCGATGATAGATGCATTTCTATATAGTAATCCTTGATTCCACCATGGTTGAGCACCCTTTACTTTCTTCAAGACAAATATTTTATACAGCTTCCAACAACACCGAATCCTCAGCTGCTAAAGTAATATTTCCACTTTGTAGAAATCCATACATTCTATCGCTCAACTCAATACACTTTTTTTCTTTTTTTTGCATTTTCTAAGGTGATTATAACATTGAAGGATCTTCTATTATGCATCACCATCGTTCCGAGATTAGTGTTTGTTATGATGGCACCTTCTGAAACTGACTCTCTAAGGCATTTTTCTAGCTATTTCACTTCAAAAATGAAAGAATCATTCACTTCACTAAGCTCTTCTATTTTTTTTTTTTTTGTTTTCCTTCATTTAGAAAAAACGATTATTTTGTTTGAGAGAGCTGTAACAATTCACCTGAAGAGTTACAAATAAATTTAAACAGTAAGAAAGAGATGACGTATCTTGCAAGCAAACTCTGTCTTCTAGCATATTCGTCCCTCAAAAGTTACCTAAGAGCAATACTTCTTTTTTTTGTGAATTTGATTGCCCTTATGTTGAGGGTTTAACTCATGTGACTTTTAATGTCGATATTGATAAGTTACTTACAACTGATTCTGTCATCAAGATCCTATATTATATAAAGTAAAGTCGACCAGAGTTTAACAACACAAGTGTGAAGGAACATAGTGTACATATGATCTCATTGGAATTTGGAAAGATCAATTCGCTGTGAAAAATTCTCTTATCTACTCACTAAATCAAAGAACATATATCTGATTTTCAAAAATTTCAGATTGAATCAATCAATGGCAATGATCAAGAAGCCAACAGAGACATACACGAGGAAGACAGGATAAAGTGCGAGAGCTTTCCTCCTTGGGTTCACTGCAGCACTCATGAAAGGATAAGCGGCCCAAGAGCTCCAAGCGAGAGTCACACACACAACTATCATTTTGAGTATCACATTGTCCTTCAACATGCAGATCACTGCTCCAACGTCCAGCGGGAATAGACAGTAGCCCAAAAGGCTTAGGCTTTGGAAGAAGATTATATGTCCTCCCTATAAAATTTTCATATTGTTCAAGGCACCGAAAAAGTGCGAAAAGTATGTGGCTTGTAAATAATATGTGTACTTCCCAGGAGCAGCACGTTTAGTGTGAGGATCACTGCCCCAGCTGCAAGTACTGCAAATACCACCGCAAATACTTCGGATTGGAAATTACAGAGGAAGAGAATGAGAACAAAAGCAATTACTTTCCACCAGATGTGGCTTATATCCATATGATTTAAAGTGTTAATATCCTTCAGACAACAATGCCAAAAGCGAGCAGAGACAGAACAAATTCATGTCTTTTGCGATAAATCATGCATATATCAAACACAACTAAGAGAACAAAACAACCTTGTTTAGCCCTATTGATTTCACATTTTCTTATCCAGTTTGTTCGTCAATACAGTAAACCATTTTTAAGCAGGAACATATGAAAATACCCGCCAGAACATGCCATCCGTTTGGTCACATAAGCTTATGTGACAAGAGTTCAAGGTTAAATTATACAGCATGGTTGATCGTATATCTGTATCCTAACATAAAATGCTGCTAAAGTAAAACAGGGGAGAGCAATAAAACTCAAAATTACAAGTAACACAGCACCATATCTGTTAGTTGTTGCTCATCAAAACTGACAGCAGTATAGAGTCTAGTCTAGTGTACGTTACGTATATCAGATCCTCTCAGCTTTAGTTCTAGTGTACGTTATGTATATCAGATCCACAAGAAACACCAATATATGAAAACTCTCAGTCTCAGCTTCAGTTCTATGTACGTTATGTATATCAGATCGTAGACATAAGATGCTGCCAAGGTAAGACAGAGGGAAAGCAATGAAACTCAAAATTTCAATTAAGACAGCACCGTATGTGTTAGTTGTTACTATTGAGTTAAATCAAAACTCACAGCAGTGTCTAGTCTAGTGATGCCTCAGCCTAAGATATCAAAACTAAGGCCATGAGCATTGGAAGTTCAAGAGGAAGGTTCACACTGGTCCCAAAAAAAAAATAATAATATGGTAAAGTTATGAACTCGGCTCGTCACATCTCTCCTTTATGAATCCGGATCATGACGACCACGCGACCACGCCACGCGTGGTATCGATCATTTATTTTATTTTAAAAAAAAATAAAAAAAAACAAAAAAACAATAAAATATTAAAGTTGTAAACCCCAAACGGAGGTTTACAGATGCGCATAGTCTAAGAGCAACACCACAAGAAGCACCACTACAGATGCACTCTCAACAACACAAAGACGTCGTCTGGTTAATTATGTGTCGTTTAGTTAATTATGGAATTTTAAGGAAGTGTGGCAAGGTTATAAATGACTAATCATCGTTAAAGAGTCTTTAAACTAGTCAAAGAAGTTGACATTCAATTAAAGAGTCTCGAAGTCAATCTCATCAAAAGAGTCTTTAAACTTAACTTCGAAATGAGCTCTAAAACGGACGGTCTTGACGTTAAGCTTAAAGACTCTTTAAAGATGATAAAGTCATTTATACCTTGCAACTACTGAAAAATGTCAGTATAAAACTTTAGGGATAATTGGGTTAAAACCAACGGAAAACATAGAAATTAGGTAAATACCAAAAAGTGTATTACTTGAGGTTGTGTGTGCTGACGGGTTTGAGTATAAAGACAATATTGTCCTTAGTTAATAGTTACATGACTTTTCGATGGTAGGTGAAGTACAATAACTAGGTGGCTAGCAAGATTTACTTAGATTTGCAAAGATTTACAGAAGATTTTTAATAGATTTTATTAAGATTTGGTAAAGCTCTGTATTAGATTTGTTCGAAACAAACTCCAGCCATTTAATTTCTAAAATTAACAAAAGTTTTATTTTCTTATTGACTTCTTCTTCTTTGTTTATCTTCTTCCTCTGTTTCTTTTTTTCTTTGCCTAATCCATCTAATCAAAATCGAAGAAGATCATGAGTTCCAAACAGTTCACAAGTTCATGAGTTCTTCTGCTTCTTTCTCCATGAGTTCATGAGTTCCGAAAAATTGAAGATCATGAGTTGCTCTACTTTTTCTCCATTTTCTTCCTTTACATAATTACTTGATCACAGCCAATCTTGTGTAACTCCTCTGAGTCTCCGATGATCAAGACAGTACCATCTCATAATTAGTTTGCGCACAAACGAGCAAATACTACATGCCGACGTTCGACAAAAATAAAATGTTCATATTGTGAACGGCTATTTTGGTAATCGAGCCTCTGTAAGCACTTTCAGTTTTGAAGTGGGAAGAAGATTAGTGACGGTGATGTTACGTCATGAGAGGCGGTGCTGATGTCATGCATCCACAAATTCTCTGGTGTATGTGGGTCGATTGACAAAATATTAGCGGACAATATTATAGTTTAACCATTTACAACATATATTAACCGGGCAATAGTTTTGACTTTCTGGTCTTGTATGTGGTTATCATTCATTAACCATTTAAGTAAAATGTCATATGAAGCTTCCAAAAAGCAGTAACTATAGGTGGTGGTGAAAATCAACGGTGGTTGGAAGTGATGCAAACACACATCATTAATGGGTAGATGAAGATCATGTGTGTGATAGTAGTGGCTATAACAAAAATAGGACGGCTAATTTTATAATTATATTGCTAACACATTACTTATTTGTTATCATGGTGAAGTAGATGGCTAATTTCATATTTATATTGCTAACAACTTATTTACTTATAATTTCCTAATATTGATGATAACATCTACAAAGATGGATGGCTAAAGTGGACAGCTGATTTCACATTTACATTGATGATAGCATATACAAAGGTGGATGGCCTAAACGGTATCAGTGGCTAAAAATGGATAGCTAATATAATCATATTGCTAACACATTATTTACTTGTTATTATAACACAAAAGAAAGATATTTAAATAGGTAACGTTATATAAAAATATAACCGGCTAAAACTTTATGTGACCTTCTAAACATATTAATAGTTTCAAAAAATGAAATACAAATACTTGAAAAGTTTAGTGTCCGGATAAAACATTCAAAACTTAGCTAAAAATAATATTAGCTATAAATAAGAAGGATTAGACGTTTAACATTGAATTTTAAAGATAATTTTCAAAGAGATATAAAAGATAAACAAATAATTATATGATAACAAATATATTAACGGGCTAACAATAATACTAAGAGTTTAATTCAAGCACACACATTAACATATGAACACATTGTTATATGTTAACATTTTTATAATGATTCTTAACTAAATTCAAATACATGTGTAAGATTATATCTGACCAAGATTTTATTGAAAGAAATAAATATATGGGAAATCTTTTATTGTATGATTATACTGGTAAAATATTCTTAACAAGTTAAACTAATATTGAACCGAAGAAATAAAGTTTAGCATTCTTCATTATTCAGAGACAACTGCGGCTGTACATTATCTTCTCCAATCAAATCATTTATTTTTTGTTGTATCATTGTCTTTTCCGATCGAATTTGTTTTGAGTTGTGGGGATGATCATCATCAATATTAATCATCTTAAATAATTTGTAACAGTAACATAAGTACATTACAAAACTCACCAACATTAAGGATTTCCTACCATTTTAATCATATTTTTATAAAATGTTGTTAGCTTATACTAAAAAATATCATGTTACGAAATGATTTATTTGAGATATTATGTATATTAATTCGCTGGAAATGTCAAATTGTTAGACGTCTAATATAATACGTACATGGTTAGAAAATGAGTTATTTGGAATAAAAACTGTTTTGTTGGTAATGTCAAATTGTTAGACAGTTAATATACTATTTACACGGTTAACAAATAAGTTATATGGGATAAAACTTGTTGAATTTTGCATATCATATTCTTGATACCATAAAAATCAAGATCATAGCTATGACATATAAAATGAAGATACCAGTAATGTTCGGATATATGTGTTTGTTGATATATGTCAAATTGTTGGACAGCTAATATAATACTTACACATTTAGAAAATGAGTTACTTGAGATTAAAATTGAATTTGTTAGTAATGTCATATTGTTATACCGATAATATAATATTTACACATTTAATAAATGAGATCTTCGCGTCAAACCAAAGAATAACATGTAATTTAAATAAATTGTGGCTAACATGTATGTACCATATTTATACAACACACGTATATATATCAGATCGAGATACATTGCTGAGAGCTTCAGAGACGAGACGGAGAGCATCACTGAAACGCGGAGAGCTTGGCCATAGACGGGCGGAGAGCTTGGCCATAGACGCGGCGGCGGCGGAGAGCTTGGCCCGGAGACACGGCAGCAGAGAGCTTAGCCGGAGACACGGCAGAGAGCTTGGCCGGAGACGCGGCTACGGAGAGCTTGGTCGGAGACGCGGAGGTGGAGAGCTTGGTCGGAGATGTAGAGACGGAGAGACCTAGATTGTATAATCACCTTGAACAATACTTCGAGTCCCTTTACAATCTCTTCCATGGCTGCCTGTACTTTTCCATAATAATGAAAGTTTATCAGCAATCACAACAAGTTTATAAAATAGTGACCAAAAAAGTGATGAAAGAAGAGAGTTGCATGAGAGAGGATCAGGGTAAAATGTTTTGAATTTCCTAAGTTTGTGTAATAATACGGGATGGAATAAAAAAGGTGATTGTTTAGCTATTGAAAGAAGCAAAAAATATAAGTGCAGTATAAGATCTTTCTAAATCTATAGAAAGATATGGCCTACAAAAATAATTAAACTGTTTACGGTATAGGGGCACTAGAGTCATTAAAAAGTTTGAGCAATGGTTGCATAGTGATTTTTGGTAAGGAGCTAATTACATAAAAAATGGTTGGTAGGAAGTGCAATTTCCCAAAACTTTATTGTATTCTGTTTAAAGAAGTTGACATTCAATTAAAAAAGCCTTTGATGACAAAACTAATACTGTATTGGCAGGTCTGTGTATTGGAAATATTTTTTAATTGAATGTCAACTTCTTCGATGAGTTCTTTGGTAAACAAAATACAATAAAGTTTTATACTGACATTTTCAGTAGTTGCATTGCATTTAACATGTTTCTCATATTTCTTACAAAATGAGTGAAGTAAACTGGAGTATCATTTTTCATCAGGAAAAGAAATTGAAAGTAATATCATTTTCATAAACATGTTATTTTACAGACAAAGACATCTTTTAGACTCTTACATATATAGATTTATATATATAAACACCTTTTTGCGTTATTGGACATAGGTATACACTCGAAAGAATCAAACCCAAGCGACGAAAGAAGAAACATAGAGCATTCACACAGTATAAATTATATACTTCATAATTAAAATATTCTATGCGCTTGTTGCACATTCACGAGGGATTCCCTGTGGGAACCTCTTACGGTCCGTGCAATAGTTGTAGATCATGTAATTCTTCTGAACCCATCTGAGTCTAGCTTGGCTAGTTGCATCCATTTGCTGAGTGTACCAGCTAGAGATCGGTTTGGTAGTGCTGCAAGACGACCTTCCGTTGATATGAGCACAACCGTCGATCTTAATGTTCCTGTAAGAAGCCATGAATGGAGCTTTGGACCAATCCGTTTTGACCAGACCACCTCTAGTTGCCCAATCGTCTGCGTTCCATAGACTCGCGTACATCCTCATCGGCTTGCTCTTTGGAAACAAAACACCGATTGACTCAGAGTTTTTGAACTCTCTAATTGGTGTATCATCGACTGTCAATCTGAGAAGAAAAAAAAACATAAATAATTAGAGTTAAGAAAAAGTTTAAAAACCCTAAAAATAGACTTTACTTGTGAAGCAAGAAAGGTGAGATTTATGACTGTACATGATTCTTTGAGGGTTCCAGAGGATTGAGTAAGTGTGGAAGTTCGCTGTTGGGTCGAACCAGAGATAGAATTGTTGCTCTTTGTCACCTTTACCTTGAGTGTAAACATTAGTGTGTAGAGTATAAGGATCTCCACTCATGTTACCCAAGAACTCAAAATCAATCTCATCCCAAGTCGATCCTTCAGATTTTAGCTGCGAATATAAATAAAAACACACTTAGTTATCAATATTACTTTTGTAATAATAGCATGTTAAACTGTATGACTGCGGTTTTTAAAATCTAATAATAATATGGATGGATTTTTTTTTAAAAAATGTAATAATTGTCAAACCATATCTCATGAAAAGTCCACGTTGAATAACTTACGTAGAAAGTTGTGACGGTTCCTGCTGAGTTACCAGGAACAAGCTTAATCTGCATATCGATCTTTCCGAACAAATACTCTGTTTTGGATTGAAAACCAGAACCAGAGGACTTGTCTAAGGAGAGGGTAAGAAGCTGTCCGTTGTTTAGTATCTTCCCACGGCCGTTTCCCCATGCTACGTTGACGTCGCTGTTGAAATCAGCGGCGGTCAATGAAAACACTGCCGCGAGAAGAGCCGTGAAAAGGAATATTTTGAAAGGAGACATTGTTGTGTGTACGTGTGGGTGTGTGTTATTGGGTTTGGTGAGAAATGTGAGGAAGATAGAAGAAGGGAGAGAGCTATTTATAGTGGGAGGAGAAGAAGAGTTTAATTAAATAAAGAAATGAGAAGAGAGAGTGGGTGAACAAAAGGAAGCTACTGTCAAGACATTGCATGCAAGATGTATTACAGCTGGAGTCTTTGAGTACGTCCATCATTTGGTAAACAGATAGTTTTAGAATCCTTAATTAAAAAGGGAGTTATATTAACATATAAGCTTAGTCAGAATTTGAATTTCATTTGGGGAGGTCCACAACTTATAGGAACTTTTTTGAAGTTTGGAATTGATATTGAAAACCGACTACTACGATATTTAAATCGATGCAGATAAAAAAGAACTATGTGAACCAAATAAAGCAATCTCTAAAACTGTAAAATATGTTTGAGAAATTTACAAAATATTAGTTATATCTTATTTAAAAAAAAAATCCACTGATAGAGGCTAGTATAAACATTTCCTTTGGTTAATTATACTTGTTTACCACTTTCTTTCATAGATTTTTGTTGTCGTCAACTCAGAGTTTTAGGCTAATGAAATTAAATAATCGTTTGATATATAATTGGTGCATGCTTTGTATATATATTAGCATTATTGTATATAGTTTTTCATAGGGATTTCGAAATCCAAATGTGTCTTTACATCTCTCCTATCCCTACGAAGGCGCCTAGAGTGAGGAGATAAGATAAGAGGTATAGAGGGACATTACGTGTGGAATGGTTCGACTTCGAATTCTGAAATTTAGTTGAACACTTGAAATCTTAAGAGAGAATATGTAAATTGCTTATATTTTTCCTTGAAATATTCTGAGTTTTGTTTTCTCATAGTTTGGTATGTATCCAATTACTAGGTCGTAAATAACTGGACCCATGTTTCTGAAATATAACAACTTGAGTTGACTCGTTTCGAACTTCTTTCTATAGGCATTTAACATAAAGCTTTATAAGCTTTACATATTTTGGAACTGTCGAGATGTGACTAAAGAACGATATTGTTATTAAGTGTGTATCGAGCATAGACGCAACGAAGAAAAGAATGAGCTTAGTTGTATGGTTTAAAGATTTGATTGCGTTTAGCAGAGGTGCAAGTAGGAGCAGAGCCACACTTTCTTTCTCTTTCTTGTTAGTCATAAAAGGTCGACTTCTTTTGGTTGGTCACTAATTATTAATTAATAAAAGATGCTTCGTTGCAAAATAAGAAGCTATAATCGATAATATGCAACCATACCTATGAGTTTTTTTTTTTGAACTAATTTTAACCATACCTATGAGTTTATTTGTTTCTTTCTGTTAATTATATAGAATGCTACAGTTTGATGTAAACTTTGTATAAGAATTAAATGATAAAAATAAATCTGAATTATTTACTATATGTATCTTTATTTTTCTCAAAAAAATGTATATTTATCACTAAAATGGAACCTAGTGCAGTAGGTTTACTGTGGAGTCTTAAAAACTAATATGGTATACTGATCTATTCTCAAGAACCGTATAACAGTGTCTTTGCATGCAACCGTTACTGGCGTGAAGGATTATTGAGTAGTTTTGGTTAAAGTGGTTTTCTTTTGTTGTTCAAACTCAGAAATGTAGTTTGATAGGTATGCATATTTGACAAATTAAAACAGCTATTAGTCCATAGTGCATCTAGAAATAAATCTAGGAAACTACTAATAAAAAGAAATTGAATGTTGTCTATGCGGACAAGTACTGATATTTATTGGAAATAACTAACGAAAATGAGGGTGGTCCAAACTCAAAGGCTACTATTTTTTTCAAGCACCAAAGCTATTTTCATCCTTCTTTGTTTATTTTAAGGAACAAGCAACGTTCGATAGTTCCAACCTTTTTTTCTAATTTGTTTTCTGTTTTTACGCCAAATGTACTAAAAAGTTGTTAATTTTAAACAAAGATTCATAAAGTTTTCACATCATTGCCATACAATATCATAAAACTATATGTAATTGCTACTACTTGCTTTTGGATAATTAGTAAAATGTAGGCGAACGTGGAGTATCCAACTCTTATTACAAATAATAACCTGATGAAAAAATCTTTATATTTGAATATTTTGACCCTTTTTCTCTGGCATGAGTAACATAAATCAATAGAATGAATGTCAAACATTAACATAATAGAACCACTACTTAAAAATTGTGTAGTAGAGAGCATGGATCAATATATGAACTCCACTACTATAAAGTCAACATTTGTGAAACACAATTTAATTTCGTTATTACACTGACATGATTTGAGGTAAGTACAAACGACAGGTTGGATTTAAATAGTAGTTTGAGTTTTGAGCAAGTAATAGTATGGATGGACCATACGAATTAAGATAGGATAGCTACGTAATTAAAACGAGTACTATTACAAGAAGTTGAAGTTATATTACATATGAACAAGATTCATGAATTTTCTTTAACACGGAAATTTTGATTTGGACCGCCTAACCAAACGTCAACTTGGTCCCACTAAGCTCTACAGCTGTGTCATTATGAGATTAGTTTCTAAGTGTAGTGGCTTATCATAGTTCTTAATCATGAGGGGCCTAATCTCACTGTTAATTCAACTCAACATATATTTCATTTTAACGAATCCATATCTCAGACAACTATGTATGGTCTTGTCCATTTCGGGCTCCATTAATGTTGCAAGTTCGTGTTAATTTATAGAGAATTATAGTTGTATAATTCAAATTTATGGGTAAACATATCGTTCGAGCTTTAGTTATTTTCTTTTGAAAGTGTATGTTATTACCAATTGAAAATGCAATCCTATATTATTAACTAAATTTTTTGAATAGGCGAGAGTTGTAATTTGTTATAGATTGATTTATTTGGTGGATGTAACTTTTTCTGTAATCCAAAAACAAACTTTTGTGGATATGATCATATGAACGAGAGATTTTGAGTTTAAGGAAACAATATAGACGGGGTCAACTATAGAATCATATGCTATAGAACGTCTATCACCAATCACCACAACTGCTTGTTTAAACGATTGGATCTTTTCAAAACATTGTTGAACATTATACACTAGATAAGTTTAATATGTTAATATTTCAAAGTTTCTACTCTCTTGTAGTTTCTGAAATCTTGCAATATTGTAACATAATAAAATTTGTATATTTCTTTATTGTTCAAGTGTCACAGAAGATGAGACTGATGAGTGATGACGATGGATTCGTCAATGCATGCAAAATTATAAGAGAGAGAAAGAGAGAGAGAAAGAGAAAGAGAGAGAGAGAGAGTTGTGTCTCACCTCACAACCGCACAATTATTTAGAACCAAACAAATTATTCATATACATTTTTTTTTTGAAAATAGATAATATAGTGACTCCGAATTCATATACATTTGTTACAGAACACATTGTGCCTACCAAATATCTTCGTATGTTTTCTTCCTATAACAATTGGCTGAATGTCATTTTCATTAACCAGCTGATCTCAATGGATAAGCGTAATTAGTAATCGTCATCAATTATTGTGGTTTGTAGGTCTCTAAAAGTCATTTTCATACTTGGTTATGGCCAATAATGATATAGTAATAATGTTACTATGATCACTTTTCTAAACTCTAATCCTCAATATTGCTATTATCCACTTGTTTTAACAATTTCACTTGATAATCATCAACAAGTTCAAATTTATCAATATATATTTATTATTTATTACTTACCAAAAATCAATTGTAGTAACTTAATTATTACAATACTTAAATTGCATGAAAAAAATCTGTATATAAAGTCATATAACTTAATCATATAAAAGAAAAGAAAGTTAAAAGTAAATCGTTGGGAAAATGTCATATGAGCAACTAATTATTGTTCATAGTTTTAGAGATTTGTGTTTGCCATTAGTTGGATCAACAAGATCCGACCCATAGCTAACCACTTAGTGAAGTTGAATTCAGGTGAGGAAAATCGCAGAAATATACATTTAATCACTTAACTGAAGATACTTCTTTTGAGAGGTTATAATCTCCAATAAGAAAATGTTTATTAACTAAAATATATCAAAGATAAAACGATACAAATAACGCTAATTCAACCGTGAGGGTGTGTGTGGTGTAGTCGAAGATGAGGGTTTCCGTGCAGTGTCTATGACTCTATGTGCCATATACAGAGACTGCAAGGCATGTCTTTCGCATTCAAAGGACACAGTGTACGGCTAGATCAAACATACACACGCGTCTAGTTATTTATGGATGATTGATGAACTGTATAGCAACGAGATCAAGTAATGCCAAATATGGGCTTAGGACTGTGTAGGTTAGCAAGTAGCAACTAATCAATTCGTCCTCATCATCTAGCCAATACCGCAATTACGGATGCTGTGGTGTCTTATATGATATCTTCTCAAGTCTTGCAAGAGATAGTACCTTTATTTCTTCATATTTACTCACCTCTTTTGTAGATCAGATCATGTGTGTTAGTGTCAATTAGCAGCTATCTAATATACATCTTATTTCATTACATTTTAGTGTACATTCCATATAGAGATATTGTTGCATAAGAAATAAAATCGTACCAGTCCATAGGCCCAGCTTGCTAAGATAGCCCACATTGGTTTTGGAAACATTCATGGACTAGTTTCATATTGCTGTGACTTGCTTTTGTTAGAGGTTGTATCCTCTTAACTAGTTTCATATGTAATATATCTAGCATCAATGTAATATAACTGGTTATTGAACCTCTCTCATGTTTAAGAACTTTACAACTCTAGTGAAAATCAATTAAGTTTCATCAAGTTTTATTAACTAAAACTCTTGTTTCCATAATTTATTTCTTGTTATTATTTAAAAAATCTTACACAAACACCAGGTACACATGATATGAGCAACAAATGAATAAAAACAATAGATAAAATTCATTCTAATTACAAAGGCAATGCCAAGTAATTTATTTCAAGAATCAATAATTTAAGTGCACACTGCAGGGACACCTTTAGGAAACCTTCTTTTATCGGTGCAATAGTTGTAGACCATGTACTTACTCTGTGCCCATTTCATTTTTTTTCTCACCTTCCGGATCAACTTTCTGAGTGAACCATGGGGCATTCCTGGGGCAAGATGATTTTCCATTAGCCCATACACATCCTTCCACATTGTAATTTCTGTAGAAAGCAGTGAACGGAGCTTTTGACCAATCTGTTTTCTCCAATCCTCCCCTCGTGGCCCAATGCTCGGCTTCCCAAAGACTCGCGTAGAGCCTCATTGGTTGGCTCTTCGGGAATGGAACTCCCACTGACTCGGAGTTCTTAAACTCTCTAATAGGAATGCCATCAACTGTAAAACTGAAACGGAGACAACAAAAGATACCTATTAGGAATCATACATAAAAAATGTACTAAGACCTAAAATAACATCTAAAAGACATGTTACAGTCTACTAATTATCCATTGGTATGAATTGGAAGTTAACGGTTGGAACATTAACAACAATACAAGTTCATTTACGTATATCCTAAAACATATAGGATTAATGTATGATATACTTACATAATCCTTTGGGGATTCCATGTGATGCAGTAAGTGTGAAAGTTCTTTGTTGGGTCGAACCATAGATGAAACTGTTGTTCTTTGTCTCCAGAGCCTCGTGTGTAAACATTAGTATGGAGAGTATATGGATGACCACTTATGTTTCCCAAGAACTCGAAATCGATCTCATCCCATGTACTTCCCGGCGATTTAAGCTACACAAAGTGATCATAAAACACCAACACACTCAATAACTATGTGTAATCAAGCGTATAGCAAAAGATAACAAGAATGCTTAGAGAGAATATGTTACTTACATAGAAAGTTGTGACTGTCCCAGCAGAGTTACCAGGGACAAGTTTCATTTGAACCTCAGCTTTACCATAGAGAAACTCCTGATGGGACTGAAAACCCGAACCAGAGGATTTGTCAAGCGAGAGAGAAAGAAGCTTTCCATCTCTGTCACGAACCTTTCCACGGCCATCACCCCAATGTATTTGAACGTCTTTATGGAAGCTACCAGCGTAGACAGCCACAGATTGTGCTGCAAATAGAAAGAGAACCAAGAACGTGAATCTTGTTCCACAAGAAAGCTTCATTTTCTAATATATTTCTCAAGTATTGATATCTCAGTTGTATTTGTTGATGGAAATTGAGTTAAGTGACATGAGTTTATATAGCTGTTGGAAAAAAGCAAAGGAAAAAGAGACGGAAGGTTCACAGGTTTGATTATTGATTGTGTATGTGCTGTATTCTAGTTGGCTCATTCGACCTCTTGTTGGTTGTTACAAAAGAATCCAATAGAATATAGTTTCATGACTCGTTTATATCAGATGCTGGTCCCGGGTTTTGAAAGTAATGGGGTCAATTTGTCAACACGGCTTCGACTTTTGACATGAGCATAAACCCTCCCGCCGCACAGAGGGTCCATATATATAAATATCTGCATTTTAATAATATCTACTTTATATTCATTCCACTACTTTCAATTTTTTTTTGTGTTCACGTTATAATTTCATCATGATTATGAAAAAATGGAATATTCCACATTAATAATATGGCATTAAAATATATTTTTAATCCAGATGAAATGATATTTCACTCTCTTAATGATACCACTAGCCAGACTAAATAACAACAAGAAATTCATTTTTGTTCGGGTAAAAATAATTACATAAGATTGGACGATATGGTAACGTTACGTGTAAAATAATTCAACTGAATTTTATAACAAAAACTTGGACAACGAGTAAAGTTAGTATATTTGAGATTTAGTCTGACAAACTAGTCCCTAGGAACTCGGACTACTATACCCAACAATTAACTAATTCATGAGATTAATAAACCAATGGTGATTTTCAAGATCATGGTCTTTGACTCCTTTCCTAACGATAATCATGTACACGCGTTGTAGCCTGGCCAGAATAAACAATACGAAAGCTCTTAAGTTATGACCCGTTTTTGACGTTGTCTCTATAAAACCATCACCTTGCCCACACGTTAAGACTTAAGAGGCACGTGGTTTCTTGCTATTTTGATTTATGTTTCAATTCCATTTTGCGGAAAAGAATCTAATACTAAAGTTTTCCAATAAAACAGTTCGTCGGCTCATCTAACTTATTGTTATTTATTTATGTGCTTCCCAAGAAATATAAAATTTCTGTGTGCTCTCGACAATTTATAAGTTTCACAAATCAAGTGGAGCCAATTAATTTAACTAACGATAACTCTTGTTTCCATAATTTATTTTTCATTATTATTATATAAATAATACTCATACTGTCATACACCACAATCATACAAATGAGCAACAGATGAATCAAACAAGATAAATAAAACTCATTGAGTTACAAAGACAACGCCAAATAACTTATTCAAGAATTAAAGAATCAATAGTTTAAGTGCACACTGCAGGAACACCTTTAGGAAACCTCTTTTTATCGGTGCAATAGTTGTAGACCATGTATTTACGCTGCGCCCATTTCACTCTATTCATGCCTCTCTGGTCGAGTTTCTGAGTGTACCATGGGGAGTTAGCTGAGCATGATGATTTACCATTAGCCCAAACACATCCTTCCACATTGTAGTTTCTGTAGAAAGCAGTAAAAGGAGCTTTTGACCAATCTGTCTTCTCTAATCCTCCCCTTGTAGCCCAATGCTCAGCTTCCCAAAGGCTCGCGTAGAGCCTCATTGGTTGGATCTTTGGGAAAGGGATTCCAATAGACTCGGAGTTCTTGAACTCTCTAATGGGAACGTTATCAACTGTAAAACTGAAAAAGGAAGAAAAAAAGTAAAAATCTTGATTCATGAACACATAGTCTCAAAGCATATGAGGTTATATGATATGAATATGATAAACAGTGTTTTGCCAGTTTGTAACATTTGTTTTGAGTTTTTTTTTATTGAATTAAAGTGTATCTTTTAGATTCTTTTAGCCTTTTATCGAGTTTTTTTTTCAGGTTTTATATCAATTTTGAACATAATATTGTATACAAGGGTCAAAGATTTGCTTACATAATCCTTTCGGGGTTCCATGTGATGCAGTAAGTGTGAAATTCACGGGTTGGGTCAAACCACAAATGAAATTGTTGTTCTTTGTCTCCTGACCCTTTTGTGTAAACATTAGTATGAAGAGTATATGGATGACCACTAATGTTTCCCAAGAACTCGAAGTCAATCTCATCCCACGTAGTACCCGGTGATTTAAGCTACACAAAATCATCACAAAACACCAACACACTCAGTAACAATATCTAAATCAAACATATAGTAAAAGATGACAAGAATGGTCAGAAAC
Organism: Brassica nigra; assembly: GCA_016432835.1. Lineage (NCBI taxonomy): Eukaryota > Viridiplantae > Streptophyta > Magnoliopsida > Brassicales > Brassicaceae > Brassica > Brassica nigra. The sequence continues at coordinate 2,402,419 of CM028247.1, read as the reverse complement.
AATATGTTACTTACATAGAAAGTTGTCACTGTTCCAGCAGAGTTACCAGGGACAAGCTTCATTTGAACCTCAGCTTTGCCATATAGGAACTCATCGTTGGATTGAAAACCGGATCCAGAGGACTTGTCAAGGGAAAGAGAAAGAAGCTTTCCTTCATTGTCGTGAATCTTTCCACGACCATCACCCCAGTGTATCTTCACATCTTTGTGGAAGCTACCAGCGTAGACGCACACTGATTGTACCGCAAAGAGAAAGAGAACCAAGAAGGCAAACCTTGTACCACAAGAAGATTTCATTTTTGTTTGTAGATCTCAGATGTTTATTGTTGATGGAAAATGAGGCAAGTCGACATTGGTTTATATAGAAAATGAAACGGAAAGAGATAGAGAGATGGAAGATTTACGGGGTTGATCACTAGTGGGTGGGTGCATGTGCTTTTGGTCTCGTTGAGTCACAACTTTATAATATTAAATGTATTATTTGATCCTTTGTTTGCTGTTTGCAAAGCGAATCAAATTAGAATATTAATTTAGTTATTTCTTTAGCTTTACAAACCGAAATGATTTTTGGACATATGTATCAGATTGACTGGTCCCAATGTTTTGGTGTGTCAACACGTTTTCGACTTTCGAGCACCGCCCATATAGAAATTCGTCAGTGCTTTTTTGTTTTGTAATTTCAAACCGAGCCCACCTTAGAGCGTAACAGCAAGATATCTACATTGAAACGCGAAACAGAGAACGTGATTTGGGGGAAAGAGGAACGTGTGATGATTCAAACCAGAATTTCAGGCCCAACAACACTTAAGCCGTGCTCTGAAGACGAAGTTTAGTTAGAATTATAGACCTCATCCATGGTTAATGCTTGGATCAGATTGAAACTGAAACTAATTCTTCATGAGAAAACAAGTAATCTCTAATGGGCCCAAACTAAAACTCAATATACTTAAAAGTTTTGTTGCCTCAAGGTGGATTACATACTAGTAATCTCTAAAAGTTTTAGTGACAAAAAAAAAAAAAAATCTCTACAGTAAATAGAACCCTGTACATAACATTCCACCGTGACTTTAATGATTGTGTACCTCATTTGGTTTCTCAAATCCATCCTATCCAATAACATTTTCGTTAACAAAAAAAAATGTTAGGTTTATCTAATTTTAGTTTTTCTACAAAACACATAGTGACGACTAGTAACAGAAAACACAAACAACAACAAAGAGTCGGACCAAAGAGAAAAGCAATTCTCGCATTAAACTAGTTTAACAATGAAATGGGGGTAGGATCAAGCTACTCCATAACTAGACGAAAAAATCGAATGGATGCCGCGAGCTATGGAAAGAAAACCACCTTAGAATAATGTATACTACAGCTCCTGATTGATAACCCATTGCTTTGACACTCAGAGAAGGCTCATCTTCTTATAGTTCTTCACAACAAACAACGATACCATTACTTTTGTCAATGAAGTGGGTACACTAAAGATCTTGCTTCACATGATAACAAACTCTATTCTTATTCTTGCTAGTGACCACACATACGTCTATAGTTTCTTTACACTGCCGTAACAAAGAAGGCTTATCTCCTCTAAAAATTCCGACAAAGGCTAACCAAGAAAGCTTATTTGATTACCAAAAAAATAAAAGCTTATCTTCTCTAATTAAATTTTTTGAAACAGAACTAAAATTACGTGGCAGTTATGCTGGTGACCTGGATTTTTAAAAAATATTGATAAAAAACAAATTATGACAAAACAGAGTGAGAGTAAAATAAAATGTTATCAGATCACATAAAGTGAGTCACAACCGTCGCCGCTGAGATGACCACCGTTGAGTTAAATCCATTTCCATCTCGCTCTGTCTTCCTCGGCGTAGACGTCGGAACCGGAAGCGCCCGAGCCGGTTTACCCTTCTCCCCCCCCCCTTTCCATCGTCAACTCTGAGAATCATTAGTTCGATCAATCTATAAAAGATCGATCCTTTATGCATAATCCTTGACTGGGTTTTGTAATTCGACCTCTGCTGTATCGTAGCAACTCACTTGAACCTGTTTAACGTTTCAAAGTTGTTTGCTTTTATAGGTCTGTTCGATGAAAGTGGGAAGCTTTTAGGCTCTTCTAGTAGCCCTATCCAGATTTGGAAAGATGGAGACTGTGTTGAGGTAAAGGCTTAAGATAAAGAAGAGACTTTTGTGTGTTTCGAGTTGTGTTTTAAAGTTGATGTTTTTGGAAACAGCAATCTTCAACGGACATCTGGCACGCGGTTTGTGCAGCTGTGAAGTCTGCTTGCTCTCTTGCGAATGTTTCTGATGTTGAAGTCAAAGGAATAGGCTTTGCTGCCACCTGCTCTCTCGGTTTGTACTTTTGTAGCATCCTGAGACGTAAGATGAGGGGAGAAGGTTTTAACAAGGAACGTTTGTTATTTGTCTTTGCAGTGGCGGTTGATGCTGAGGGGTCTCCTGTTACTGTGTCTTGGAGTGGTGATTCGAGAAGGAACATTATTGTTTGGATGGATCATAGAGCTGTGAAGCAGGCGGAGAGAATCAACTCGTTTAATTCTCCAGTGTTGCAGTACTGTGGTGGCGGTGTTTCTCCAGAGATGGAGCCACCTAAAGTAGGTGGAAGTTTCTTATTTTGTTTTTCTGCTTGTTTGAGCATGATGAAGATATATCTCTGCTTTTGCAGTTACTATGGGTGAAAGAGAATCTCCAGGAGTCTTGGTCAATGGTGTATAAGTGGATGGACTTGAGTGATTGGCTTTCCTACAGGTTCTGCTCCTTTTAAACCTTTTGGTCCTCTTGTCTTTGCATTCTCTGATTCCTTTTTGTTTCCTCTTAGAGCTACTGGAGATGATACTCGTAGCTTGTGCACCACGGTATGCAAATGGACGTATCTTGGTCATGCGCATATGCAACAGATGACTGAGAAGGTTTCTCGTGATATGGAAGCGTGTGGGTGGGATGATGAGTTCTGGGAAGAGATTGGCTTAGGCGATCTTGTCGATGGTCACCATGCTAAAATCGGTATGCATATCTATTTTTGGTTAAAAATGCTCTCAGAGGAACTGTGAAAACCTTAGCTTTTTGCTTCATACCAATTGTTAATTAGGGAGAAGTGTGGCTTTTCCGGGGCATCCACTGGGTAATGGTCTAACCGCCACAGCTGCTAAGGCAAGTACTAACCACTTTGAAGTGTGCTTACTTCTTAGGTCTATATTTTCATTTCATTACAAATTTCTTTTTGGGGTCAGGAACTGGGTCTGTTGGCTGGAACTCCTGTGGGAACTTCACTCATTGATGCTCATGCCGGTGGTGTTGGGGTCATGGAAAGTAAATCAGATTCAGACTCCCTGAAGAAAGGTATTCTTTTGCTGTTGTTGTCAAGCGGTAACGTGGTATGTTAGCCTCTGAGAACTGTTATTTTTTTCAGATTCGGATGTAGATACCTTATGCACTCGTATGGTTTTAGTATGTGGTACATCAACATGCCATATGGCTGTCTCACGTGAAAAACTGTTTATTCCTGGCGTGTGGGGGCCTTTCTGGTCAGGTACATACTTGTTTAGTCTCTCTCTATCCTTTCTTTCTCTTTGATATGTTAAGTCTCAGTCTGGTTTATTCTCTGTAGCTATGGTGCCGGAGTATTGGCTTACAGAGGGAGGACAGAGTGCCACTGGGGCTTTACTTGATCACATAATCGAAAACCATGTTGCTTCTCCTCGTCTTGCAAATCAAGCTGCTTCCCAGAGTATTATCAAACCTTCCCACTTTTGTTTTCCTCCCTCTCTCTTGAGAAAACATTTGGTTTGAATGCTATTGTCCTGGTCTCCCGCAGAAGTTTCTGTGTTTAAACTTCTGAACAACATTTTAAAATCGATGGCGCAAGAAGATACAAGTTCTCCATTTGTAGCTGCTCTTACCTCAGACATGCATATCCTTCCTGACTTTCACGGAAACAGGTGAATTAGATAGAAAGCGCTGCTCTGTTTATGAAGTTATTGACTCAAAACTGTGTTACAGGTCTCCTGTTGCAGACCCGAATTCAAAAGGAGTGGTCTTTGGAATGACTCTTGACACATCAGAGAAGCAGTTGGCTCTTCTATACTTAGCCACAGTACAGGGGATTGCTTATGGTACACGTCATATTGTAGAGCATTGCAATGCCCATGGTCACAAAGTAAGTTATATTCACACACCGTTCTACAGACATTCACTTCCACTTCCTCATATATCTTTGCAATTTTTGATGTTAGATTGACACACTGCTTGCTTGTGGCGGCCTTTCAAAGAACCCCTTGTTCATCCAAGAACATGCTGACATCGTTGGTATATAGTATTAACCACACTCTTTGTTATCACTTCGATAATCAGTCTCACACGACAATGTAATCTCACTGGATGAATCTATTTGGCAGGTTGTCCGATTATTCTTCCTCGAGAAAGCGAGTCTGTTCTTCTAGGCGCAGCCATTCTTGGAGCAGTTGCTGCCAAGAGCTATCCTAGTCTCCATGATGCTATGAAAGCTTTGAATGCAGCTGGACAAGTATACATGCTTATCTAACTTCATTGCCTTTTTAAGTACTGAAAATTATGCATTGATCATGTTGTTTAAACGTCACTTGTGATGGCATTGCAGGTGGTTCATCCATCATCAGACCCTAAGGTTAAGAAGTATCATGATGCAAAATACCGCGTTTTCCGTGATCTCTACGAACAGCAATTGTCTCACCGTTCCATCATCTCCCAAGCTCTTTCCTAGTGTCCTAAACAAACAGAATCTGTATAAAAACTCATCTTTCTTTGCTACTTATACAGTTCATTTACTCTTTTAATGTCAAAAAAAAATACCATTCATCTATTATTTTCTCTTATTTTAAGTAAACCAACGACTATAAAATATAGTACTAAGATGCTAACTAAAATATAACCGACGGTATGATAGTTTATCTCTTAAATCTTCCTAAATTTTAAGCAAGTTTTCTACTAATTGATTGATTTCTGAAGTAATTTATTAAATTTTGAAGTTTTCATATTTATTTTTTTGCGGTAGTAAAAAAGATTATGGTATTTTATAGGTAGTTTAGTTATATAAAATGTCAAATAGTAATAAATAATAAACTAAACCATAGTTTTAGATTTTTTTTTTGAAAGCAAAAATAGTAGATATTTTTTACTGACTTGGTAAATAAGGAACAATTATCGCCTATTGAAAATAATATTATGTTATTAGTGAAAAGTTCTATACTATAAATATTCATGCCTCCATGACTTTTTGGGGGTGGCCACTGGCCAGTCTATATACTAATATATATCTTCCCACTATGCTACTTGTTTAAAAAAAAAAAAAAAAAAAAAACCTTCCCACTATGCATAAAACTACTATAATACATGCTTAATTCTTCACAAAATCTAGGAATTCAGAACGAAATTCAAATGTGGCTATCATAATCGAACATGTACACCACTAATCATAGAGTTGACACTTTCCTCCATAAAACCTTATTTTACCATATAAAATAAATAAATATCAAAAAGACCATAAAACATAATCCTCTTCACGATTTGAATGCTTATATAAAACCAAGCTAACACCATTAGTTCAAGCTTCACCCGCGATGGCTCCTCCTAAACACATTAATGGTGTTTCGGTTGCAATCGCGGCTCTTATACTACTACTTGTAGCATGCTGTCATTGTGTTGATGCAAGCTATCAACAACAATTCATGGCTCCACAAAACGCAGCAAGGGCTCGCTTAAGGCTCAGACCGCTAGTGTGGGACGCTAAACTAGCCCGTTATGCGCAATGGTGGGCTAACCAGAGACGTGGTGACTGCGCCTTGATCCATTCTAATGGACCATACGGTGAGAATCTATTCTGGGGCTCAGGCAATAGATGGAGCCCGGCTCAAGCCGCCAATGGATGGTTGTCGGAAGCAAGGAGCTATAACTATTACTCAAACTCGTGTCGGGCCGAGATGTGTGGCCATTACACGCAGATTGTGTGGAAGAGCACGCGGAGGATTGGTTGTGCTCATGTGATCTGTAATGGTGGAGGTGGCGTGTTATTGGCGTGCAGTTATGATCCACCGGGGAACTTTCTTGGTAGGAGACCTTATTGAGTATGATTTATTTGTATATTTCTGTGAGGATTTCTTGTTTTCCGACGTTTTATTATGTATGTTTCTGTGAGGGCCATATCTTTTGATTAATAAGACTAAGACATTCAGATCTCATCAGAATATTTTAACCTAAGTCAGTAAACGAAACAAGAAACATTATCATAAGAATATTTGTTTTAAAAAAAAATATTTTCCTCTTAACGTCTTTTTTATTAACCATAAAATATGTAATGAAATTAAACTGATGAAAAGTTGGAAACACATATTCCTATAATTATCTCATCTTTCAAAAGCCCACAATAGCAAATGGGTATATGGTTTTTATAGGCCACTGGTGTTAAAGAGGCTCTAAAATTTCAGAAATTCTCAATAATTCGTGTAGTTCATCATTTCAAATTCTAGTCCTATTATAATTGATCAAACTTAATACTTGTATAAATAATTTTTTGAATAACAGTTATACTACCCAACTCTCCCGCAATATACTAATTTACGATGGATAATTTTTCATACACATCTATCATGAATTAGATTCTCTGCAATACTTTTTTTTGTAAATTTTCTCTGCAATACTTGAGACCACGACAAATAATTATACTTGTAGCATTCTGCAAACTCCCTAAATTTTATATCCATAAACTTAAATTTTAGTCAGAAATTCAAACTAAACTTTTCTATATTTCAGTTAATATAATAAGATGATGAGTTACTTTAGTTTCGTGTCTTCAACCAGTACATAACTATTCTCGAGAATTTAATTAATCAATATGCTTATTAAAATCATTCTTGTTATTGGTTAGGCATCACTTTCTCACCATAAATAAAATTTGGTAGCTTTCTAATTAATCTTAGTTTGGATCTTTAGTGAAAAACATATAAGATGTGTAGATTAGCATATAGTGATATAAATGGTTGCTATCACAGCTATTGATGCTGTTATTGAATGAGAGAGAAATAGTGTAGAGGAGAGAGTGTAACAAACTTTATTAGTTTCACATTAACCGTCAATGAATGTACAGTTGAGTTTAGATACAGATCAGTAAATATAAAACTATACAAGAAAGTGTATATATATCGTAATAGATTCTAACCAAACAAAAGTGATATAATATTTAGGGAAAAGAAAAGAAACATTTAGGCTACAACCGGTAACCAAAAAAATGGATGGGAATGGTTAATTCCACTTCATTCCTTAAACTTGACACCATTTATAAAGAATGACAATAGTTAATTCCTCTTCATTCCTTAAATTTGACACTATTTACAGAGAATATGTTTCCTTCAATATTCATTCTCATTATTTTTAATTTAAAGAATCATAGAACGAAACTGTTCCTTATAGAATTCGGGAATAAATAATAGGGAATAAATATTCATACTATTTTGTTCCTCTTTATTTATTTTCTCGTCGTTCCTATTATTCATTTGGTGGTCACCAGTTAAAACCTTAATGGTAAAAATGGAAATTGGTTCTTTTTTCGAGAAAAGGCTTAAAAATGGAATTTGGTTCTTCCAAAAACAAAATGGAAATTGGAAGATTGCCAAAATGTTGTGGACGGTCGTCGTGAAAGAGAGAAAAATAGACATATAATCATGTACATATTCACAATTTTCTAAATGTCAAAGTCTTGAAACCGCGTCCGAAACATGAATTTACAAAAAAAAATATAAAATTTAACAATTTAACTTGTTTTTGATTAGCTCTTTTCTAATGAAATCAAATTCTATAATTCTCTACCGAAATATATTTTTCAGCAATAAGAGGAAAGGAAACATCATGCATAACCCATGTGATTCGTGATTTCACTGATTTGGAAGTACCGATAGATAACTGGTCCGGAAATGATATAAATCCAAATAAGGGTAAGTTAGGTTCCAAGCTTTAGCTCAATATTAGTTTTTTCGGTAGCCTAATTAAAATATGGATAGTTCCTAGAACAAGATCAACAGCGGTAGTAGAAACAAGTCTTTCAACGTTATATAATAAATTAATTAGACAAAATATGAGAGAAGAGATGCAGAGAGACAGTTCTTCAAAAAACTTTCTAGAGAATATGAGAGATCTTTTTGACATATGTCATCATCAGTTAAATAAGTTAATTTATTCTTATTTAAACTTTAATAAAAATGTTAAAACTATATTAGTATTATTTTATGTCTAAGAAATTGGTTGAAAAACTATTCCCTTACTGGTGCCTTCAGATTTAGCTTCTCGTTTAAAATATTTATTTACGAATTTGTGAAGTTATTAAAGCTATATTTGGCTCAAAATTCTTAGCTGAGCGGTGGTCAATGCTGCTTAAAGCCCTCATCATTTGGCGGTCAAGTTCAACTCTAACTCCAATGGAAACTGAAAAATGGACTAAAGACGAGACGGAAAAAAAACTGAAGTCGGAATAGAATTTGATCCGAATAATATTTTCTTAAAACATAATTTATTATATAGTTTTTTTTTTGCTAAAATTTGGAACAATTTATTATATAGTTGAACTTGAGGATGAGCCAAGTCGATATATTAATCCATAGACTGAATTTTAAATGATTTTTGTGTGGTAGTTTAAATCAACTACGGTTGGGACTTGGGAGTTGGGACACCCTGTTTAGAAGTGTCATAGGATTGAAGAGTGCACTCACATGATACTCATATTCCATTATGCATATATCAATATCCTAGTTTTGAATATGTTGTTTAAGCAATATATATATATAATATAGGAGTATTTTGTTTCCTGTTCATAAAAATGTATAAAAATATAATCTTCTATTTAAGTATGCTTTAAAACAAATAAGTGTGGTATCATGTGACATTTGAATCACTCAAAGTACACCTTGGAATTTACATTTACAATAAGAAAGAAAAGTGAGCCATCAGTGTGGTTCGGCCCTACCAATAATGAATTTAATGGGTTTAGTTGAGATTTAAAAATGTCCTTTATAGCTTAGTGACAGATTAATTTATTTTCTTAGTATTAATTTAGATCCCTCATTGCAAATTTTGATTTGGCTATGATCATTGGAGCATCAAATACTTTTCTACTTAGTCAAAAAATATTTTTCTACGACAGAGGCCTTTTAATTTATATATGAGAGATGATCATCATTGTATTATTTATCTTAGTGTGATGATTTATTTGGATCATTCTACAAATGAGTTTAATTTCTTAATATTATGTTAATCAACGAATCTAATAAATTTTTATAATTTTGGATGAAAATAATATATAACATAATTTTGCTTGGTGATAGTGAAATAAATGGTATAACTCGCTAAAATGACAAAGTAATATAAAAAATAACTGCAATCATCATTTCATACTCTCTCCTTTTTATTTTAGTTGTCGTTATAGGTTTATGTACACAAATTAAGAAAATATATGATTTTGTATATTTCTAAAATAAAAATACAATTACCTATACACCTAACCACATTTCAATCAATAGAAAAACAAAATAGAGAATCTTATTAATAAATTTTGCATTGAAACTTTAAAACGACAATTATTTTGAAACGAAAAATTTTCACTACAACGATAATTAAATCGAAACAGAGGGAGTATTTATTACTTTTCGTGTTTTTTTTAAGAAATAACAATGGAGTTTGGAGCAATAATAGTTTTATTCTTTAACTCTCTAAACGGGGGAACTTCTCGGAAATGTATCAATACCTGAACAAAAAAAAGATTCCATGAAATAAATGTTTTGTGGTCGATAGTTTTTAAAAGTTCGCACAAAAAGAAAATCACACTAAATACTTAACTCGCATGAAGTAAAAACTAACAAGCTATTAGCTATGTAAAATCATACAAACAATTATGGATATATTTTTCAAGGGTCTAGAAAATATCTGTTATTAATCTTATCAAGATCAATATACAACCATTTTGTTTTTGCATACATTTTTTAGCAATGTTAGTGCATACATTTCTTAACACATTACCACTGGATTTTAAGTAGGATGATCAGTGTTTACTAGTTGAACCATAATGATGGTGATCTAGTCGATTATATTAAGGTAGAACACTTCAATTCTGTTAAATATACTTGCGAAAAGCAAAACAAAAACATTTTATTTTATTTTTGGTAAAAATGTTTATTAATATTGTAATGCCATTTAGCGTTTCTATGTCATTAGCAATCGGATGTTTGGAATTTTGGCGAATTTATGAATCATAAACTTTTCACAAGCGGAAATAAAATAAAATGCTCCCTTCTAATGTTATAAATTTAATATGTTCTTTTGAATAAGGCTTTTTCATCTGTCCATCATCATGGATACCTTCTGGAAAAAAATCCTATTTAAAAATTAATTGTTGCTACTTTAAAATGAAAAGGAGACCTTTTTGGGAGTCCCTAACGCGTCAAAGAGAATTCAACTTTATCATGATGAATGTATTGATTGCATAACTTAGTCGGTAGCATTTTTATTGGTCAACACAATATTATGGTAAAATCAAATTAATCTGAGTTTTAGAACAAAAAGTAAAATCTAGAAAGAAAAAAATTAATAGATCTCGCCAAATTAAGTAAATAATAAAAGAGTTAGTGAAGTTTATATGGAAATCACGATTCTTTTTTTATATGGAAAAAGTTCAATAAGAAGTTTAACGTATAAATCATGCCAATTTCACCACGTTCTGAATTTTCGTTTGCCACCTTTTATTAAATTCTCAGAGGTAAAGGGCAAAATGGTAAATGAATGGAAACAGTAGGTCGACAAGCGTTGTACGTGAAGTTGTAATAAATGCAGAAAGCTGAAACTCTTAACTCTTTTTCGAACTCCACTTTTTTGTTTATCGGTGTTTGCAACTATTCTCTTGTTTGCGTCAGCTTTTTTTTCCACCGCTACACGACAAAGACCCGATCATAGACATGCATAGATGATTCGTTTTTGAAATCTAAACCGGAACTATATGATGGATATCTCCTAGACATGTAAGAAGTGATTTACAATATGTTCTCTCTACAATCATTTTCATAAAATAAGTGTAATATGTCTACTAAAATTGATGACATGTGTTATGACTGAATATGATATGACACTATTTTTGGTAAACCTTTTTAGAATATGATAATAAATCATAAATTATATTTAATGTTAATTTTTATTTTGATAAAAATTTATAATATAGTAATACCAATATTTTTTTGTCAACAATAATAACTCATACATCATCATTAAAATAAATATATTCAAATATTACATTAAAATTTCGAAATATTATTTATTCTATTTATAGTTATGAATTTTTAAATTTTTAAAATATTCTACATTTTAGTTTTTTTAACTTAATAGTAGAATAATTAATTTCTTTTATATATCTACAAATTTTATAAATACTGTTTAGTTATTTTTAATTATAAAAATTTTATATCAATTTTAGTTAATTTTATGCAAGTTGATTTAATATTTTGTCAGCAGTTGATTTAATATATTTAACCAAAATAAACAAATAAAAATCAATTTAAGAGTATAATTTTAATATATATACATATATGCTTAAATGAAATTTAAAATAAACAAAATTATTTTTAACTTTATTTTATGATTAGATAAATCAAATTTATTTTCAAATATTGGTATAAATAATAAATCTAAAAATTAATAAAATTTTATTTTAAATATAATTTAAATAAAAAAATTACTGCACATTGGGTGGTTTTAGTAAAGGTAAACTTTATTCTTAAATTGCATGTTTATGCTAAAAACATCATACAAAAAGAAACAGAAAGAATATCAATTAAGTTCTAGTTAATATAGTATTTGATTTTTTGGTAAAAAAGAATATTGATTTGATTTATAATATATTTTGAACTTTTACGTTTCAAGATTTCATTTTAGGGGCGTGTATGATACTAGGGGACAATGCAATAAGAATCCGTACTAAACAACAACGATCAGTAATTTCGAACATAGTAACACTGTTAACTTGTTAAATAGTATATGATGCGATAACATATACTAGAGGATGTAACATCTAGAAAGATGTATACCTAGTTAACTTTTTTATTCTTCTTTGCCTACATGGGATATTTTTATCATAGTATTTAGTGCTAATCAAATATGGGTGATATAAAGTAAATGAAATATACGAAAGTTGAAAGAAGTGGAATTGGACAAGAGAAGAGTATAACAGAGAAAAGATTGGTGTAAAAAGGCTGCAAAGGAGTTGTTGGTTAAAAAGTGAGTGAACTCGATAAACGCGTAGCCCTAAAGGCAAAGCGTGCGTTACTCTTACCCTAATTATTTTTAATCTTTTCTATTTTCTCTTCTATCTATAAAAAAATAGAATGACAGTGCGAGAGGAGAACAATTATTACGGTGTACTCAAAAGCTATACGAATTATTCATAAGAATACTCCTCACATTCCATTCTACATGTTATTTTAAATTTATGCACATGAATTAAAATAACATTTAATTTAGATATTTTCTAAATAAAAATATTTTTAAATATAACTTGAGTACATGTTAACTAATAGAAAACTAAATTAGAGAATATAAAAATTATATAACATATAAGTTAATAAATTTTATATTAAAATTATAAAACGATACTTATTTTGTTATATTTTTTTATTTTACAATCACACTTGATATAAAACGGAGAGAATATTTTGATTTTTCTAACCCTTGTTTGAAGTTGTTGACAATTAATTTATGCATCTATGACTAGATGGATATCATGGTAAATCAGTATTTAATTATCATTTTGTATGTACTGCGTAGTCTATTGCATAATTGGTTCTGATTTCTGACTATTAAATCTTAAGACTAGGAGTATTAGATTTACATGAATGTTGGACTATTAACCTACGTAGGCATGTTGCAACAATGAGTTTGGTGTTGAAGTAAGAGTTTTTTTGCACTATATAGATCGTGTATTAAATAAATGGTCTCTGAATTTATTGGGTCGGCTCGCACATCGGCACATGTGATGACCTTACCATTCTTGTCTCTGCATTTAATATTCTTTATCCAAATATGAAAAAGGTGAATTATTATTATTGTTGAGTTGAGTTGGTAACAAAATCAATGTAGTTTCCTTGTTCCAAAAGGATTTCGAGCTGTCTTTTAGCATTTCTTTATTGTAATTCGGTATAATTTCAAATTTGTATCAAATTAGTTTAGAGGCTAATTTCTTTTATCAGTTTAGTACAGTATGTTTTTTTGTTTTATGAATAAGGGATATAAATATGTTGCTCAAAAAAAAGAATAAGGGATATAAATATGTGTACTTTAAAAATTTTAACGTAGATCTTTAAGCTGAAAATACGTAAATTTCCCATTAAAAATGCAATACCTTTTCCCAAACGAGAATCATAGCTTTTACAAAACCAATAAGTAAAACTGTACCATCAACCCAAGACTTAGTTGGGAAGGTTAATTGTAACAACTCATGTGACGGTTCTTTTCATTTTTTTCTCGTTCTATTGATCTAAAAGTTATGTGTTCTTTTCAAAACGATTATGACACTTTGGAGTATATTTAATTTCGAAATCTAGAAGTGAGACTGGCACATGGTAGATTAATTCAGAAGCTATAATAGTTGAAGCATGATTGACAAAAAAAAAAACTTGTAGTATAATTTATCTTTTTTCTAATGTATAATACACTAGATTGTGTAGAAGACATTAAATCAACATTATGATCTTCAAGTCAAAATATAAATTCATAAACATTCATGAATCTTTTCATCATTTTTTTTTGTTTTTCTTCAAAGTTAAGTCATATGTTGGTTGTATTGATCATCGTTCATTGCAAGAATTTTAACTGAAATACAATGCAAATTTTAAACAAAAGATCTCTATACAATATAAATTAATAAGTAATCAGTGTCAAACTTTAAGTTTCAAATCTTTTACTCTTTCTGCTCCAAAATAATCCATACTGTAGAAAAATATATTTTATAATATATTTTTACCTTTTCAATGCAATTTTAATAGATAATATTGGTAAATTATTAATTTTAAAATTAATTGTATTTATTAAATTTTGATTGGTTAAAAATTATGAAAATATTATATTACAGAATTATACATGTAATATTAAGATTTACTATATTTTTAATATGTGTGAAAAACCTAAACACGTGTAATATTTTGAAATTGAGGAAATATCAATTTAACGGAACCGTGAAACAATTATTAATGTATTTATTTATTTATTTGACTCTTTTCTACACTACATACATTGAATACACCCTGCCTCAATATTAATCTAGCTGCAGGAATATTTTCTCTTTTAAAAGAAGTATTATAGTATAGTTGTATCAACGCAATATTATTATTTATAATGTTCACTTTTATCAAAACCTATCAAATTGTGTTATAAATCAAAATTCCAAGAATCACTTGTTTAAATATGCAAAGAGACTTACGACTATCCATTCTGGTGGCGTCTGTATTTAACTTAATAAATAAGTATATAGTATGTGCAAGATGTCTATAATAAAACGCAACATTTATTTATTAAACTGATAATAAGAAAACAAAAAGTTCTGTTTTAAAAAAAAAACAAAAACAAAAAAAGTTAAAAAGAAGAGAGCTTTTAAATCGGCGGAAAAGAGATAAAAAAGGCAAAATACGAAAAAGGTGAAAGCTTTTTGTGGCGATTCCTTTTGCAGGGATTGCGTGTGAAAAACAGATATTTCGTTTTAAAAGGTAAAATCCATAAAAAGAAATAAAAATAACTTTTCTTTTTTTCACTCACACGTTTTCTCTTGCGCGTCAGCTACACTGCCTTTACCCTATCAGCAGCCACGAAAGCACTTAAGTGATGTCGTACACGCGCTACTTTTAAACGCGTGAAAAATCTGGTCTCATCTCTCTGACTAGATTCAACTTTTTATTGCGTCATCAAAACTTTATTAGTTGGTACCTTTCTTTTTTAATTTTGTCCACACTCATCTGAAAGTAACAACTTTTTTTTTGCCATAATGTTTAATTAGTTACATCAAATATCAATTCTAATATTTTCCATAAAAAGTTAGTTCTTAACCGTATATCAAATTACCAACATAAAAAATGTCTATCTTCCAGATGAACCCGCAGACACGAATATAAAAAGTTATTATAAATTCTCAAATCTGTTAACTATAATAATACAGAAAATTACTTTGATTCCATATTTTATTTGGTAAAAAGTTTTTTTCATTAAAATTTTGTAAAGATGACACTGAAAAATTTGGCAATCTACTTTTTTCGCACCTAGTTTGAGTTTCTTTTTCTCTGTCAAAACAAATATTTTAGTCTTACAAATTACGAATACAGTTGGATGTTTATTATGGTCTAAAAAAGAAGAAACTATAGCAGCAATATTCAAACCAAGTTAATGACTTTGAGGCTTTTGTCCCATTATAACTGCAGACACAAAAGGGTACCTTCGTAACTTCAGCTAACGTTACAATATTTGGCGTCGCATAAATTCAAATAGATAGGCATTGAAAAGCTATGAGAAAGTTTTAGAAGTTCTTGTGAAGCAGATGATCCGATCTTTCTTTTTCTTCACCAATCTTCTTATTTGACACAAAAAAGTAGATACACTGCAAATCCACAGTAACTCACAAAGAGAAAGCTTTATTTTCATCTTTTTGTTTTTCTGTATAAAGCCATCTTTTACGTTGATTCTTTGTTACCTGGTAAACCATTTTCTCTGCCAAAACTTTCTGCATTTTTTCCTCTTAAAATTTTAATATCTTGGCCGGTCTAAAAAGCTCTTTATGCAAAGGTTTCTTCTAAATAAGAAAGACAGGCAAGAAAGAAAGAAAAAAACACAACAAACAAGACTTTCTTGTTCTTGTTCTTGTTGAGAGTTTTTAGTTTCTTGAGATGAGAGCAGATTTGATCACAATACAGCAAACGCTGACGCCGGAAGCAGCGGCTGTTCTCAACCAGTCGATCGCCGAGGCAACACGTCGCAACCATGGCCACACGACGCCTCTCCACGTGGCAGCCACGCTCTTATCATCTTCCTCTGGCTTTCTCCGACAAGCTTGCATCAAATCCCACCCAAACTCCTCTCACCCACTCCAGTGTCGAGCTCTCGAGCTCTGTTTCAGCGTCGCCCTCGAACGCCTCCCTACTACGACCACCACTTCTTCTCCATCGCAAACGCCAGAGCCGCTGCTTTCAAACGCTTTAACCGCGGCTTTGAAACGCGCCCAGGCTCATCAGCGTCGTGGCTGTCCGGAGCAGCAGCAGCAACCGCTTTTGGCGGTTAAAGTCGAGCTCGAGCAGCTTATCATATCGATTCTCGATGACCCGAGTGTGAGCCGGGTCATGCGAGAG
Source organism: Brassica nigra (assembly GCA_016432835.1). NCBI lineage: Eukaryota > Viridiplantae > Streptophyta > Magnoliopsida > Brassicales > Brassicaceae > Brassica > Brassica nigra. Next base: position 2,386,020 of record CM028247.1, on the reverse strand, counting down.
GCTAGCTTCTCTAGCCCCGCCGTGAAATCCGTAATCGAACAGTCGCTTTTTGGTAATTCAAGAAAAGTTGGACCAGCCGGAACCGTTAACCAATCTGCAATTGGATTCGGTTATCGACCCGTACCGGTACCGATTAACCGGAATCCTTACCTTAATCCCCGTTTTCAACAAAACGACCGCTCGGGTCAGCAGAGCACAGACGAAGCTAAACGGGTCGTGGAGATAATGACCCGGACCCGGAAGAGAAACCCGGTTCTCGTCGGCGACACGGAGCCTCGAGTTCTCGCGAAAGAGATTCTCGGGAAGATCGAGAACGGTGAGTTGCTTCGTAATTTCCATGTGATCCGGTTAGAGAAGGAGTTGGCTTCTTCTTCGACGAGGTTTGGTGAAATCTCCGGTTTAGTAGAGACCCGGTTAGGTAACTCGGAGTTAACCGATGGTGGTGTTGTTCTCGATCTCGGCGATTTGAAATGGTTAGTGGCGAATGGTGGCGGAGGAGGAGCAGTGGCGGAGATGAGGAAGCTTTTGGAGAGATACAGAGGAAGGTTGTGTTTCATCGGTACGGCCACTTGTGAGACTTATCTACGTTGTCAGGTTTATTACCCTTCGATGGAGAACGATTGCGATCTTCAGGCGATTCCGATCGCCGCTAAATCGCCTCTTCCGACCATGTTCCAAAGGTTTGTCTTTTTTTTTTTTTTATCATTTGAAACTTCTCTGTTTATAATCAGACCAAAGTTTCAGTTTTTAATGTTTTGTTTTGCGCAGGATTGGGAGCAGTAACATAATCTCAACCGATTCGATATCTCCGACAAGAAGCATTCGGATTCCGACAGGAAAAATGAGCTGCTGCGCTCGGTGTTTGCAGAGTTACGAAAACGACGTGGCGAAATTGGAAAATTCCTTAACCGGAAATAACCGGTCGGTCTTGCCTCAGTGGCTGCAGAACGCTAAAGCCGATGACGTAGGTGACAAGAAACTTGTAAGTTTTATTAATGAATTGCTTTTAACACAAGTAAGAAACAATAATGTGAAAATTGAATCTTTTCTATATTTATTTTTTCTTTTTTTTTGAACAAATATTTATTTTTTTCTTGTAGACAAAAGATCAAGAGATTGTGGAGTTGCAGAAGAAATGGAACGACTTGTGTTTGCGTTTACATCCGAAACCAAACTCAAGATCAGACATAACTCCACCAGGGAGTCCGGTCGGTACAGATTTGGTTCTCGGACGTTCCAACAGAGTTACATCTTCACCGGAGAAAAAGACTCGAGACTCGTTCGATATAGATCTATTCAAGAAGCTACTAAAGGGCTTAGCTAAAAGCGTTTGGTGGCAGCACGACGCTGCCTCTTCAATAGCATCAGCGATTACAGAACGCAAACAGGGAAACGGGAAATCAAAGGGAGATATTTGGTTGATGTTCACAGGTCCAGACAGAACCGGGAAGACCAAAATGGCGTCAGCCTTATCAGATCTTGTCTCGGGAACCGAACCCATAACCATCAGCCTCGGTTCCTCTAGTTCAAGAACCGACGAAGGTTTATTAAGCTTCCGTGGTAAAACGGCGTTGGATAGGTTAGCGGAAACGGTTAGGAGAAACCCGTTTGCGGTTATCGTAATGGAAGACATCGATGAAGCTGATGTGTTGCTACGTAACAACGTGAAGCTAGCGATGGAACGTGGGAGGATATGCGATTCGTATGGACGAGAGGTTAGTCTCGGTAACGTTATTATCATCCTTACCGCAAACTCATCGCTAGGTTTAGCTGAAAACGCTGTTCCCATCGATGAAGCGAGACTAGAGAGTCTTGTGAGCAGAGGATGGAAGCTGAGGCTCTCTGTTTCCAAAACCCGAAAACGAAAACCAAACTGGCTTTATGATGACCAGGCAAAGCAGAGGAAGGAGATATGTTTTGATTTGAACGAAGCGGCCGAGTTTGATTCGTCTAGTGATGTAACGGTGGAGCACGATCAAGAAGATAGTAGTAGCTTTGTGCACACGCTAGTGGCTTTGGCAGACGATGCTATAGTCTTTAGACCTGTTGATTTTGCTTTGATCAAGAGGAAGATTGAAGAATCTTTGGAGAAGCGTTTCTCTAATACTTTGAATGTGGAGATTGAAGACGATGCTCTGGAGAGAATAGCCGGTGCGGTTTGGCTCAGCAAGATTAGCTTAGAGGAGTGGGTTGAGGAAGCAATGGGTTCGAGCTTGAGTAGTGTTAAGTCTCGAGTATCTTCTTTGGAAGATTCTGTGGTAAGGATTGAGCTTGAAGATGATGTGAATGATCGAGTGTCCGGAGGTTATCTTCCGAGTAGTGTAAGAACGGTGGTCGTTTGAGTTCTTTTTGTTGTCCCGGTGAGGGGTAGATTCGTAATTATGAGAATTGGTGAGGGGGAAAGATGTAAATATGATTATCTTCAAACCGTCTTTGGCGGGGAGGGAGAAAAGTTCGGTAATATATTTAACAGTAAAAAAAAAGTTATGGAAAGCCTTTTTATGTGTGTTCCAAAAAAAAAAGAAAAAGCTTAATGATTATATTATCGAAAATCAACGGCTGAGAATAATTCACATGCTTATATGATCTTATATATTAAATCAATATTTCTACACAAAAAATAACAAATACATAAATTAGTTAAAAGAAATATAGATCTTATAGGGGACACATAGCGGATTTTTATTTATTCATTCAAGGTTACATTTGATTATTCTTTCGTATGTTTCTTGTTGGAGTTTAATGGAATATATTACAGTATTTTGTATATACAGAGGACATTGATTTCAGTAGAAAGTTGTACTTTTAAAAGATTAGGTGAGTTCGGCTAGTATGTGGTTTGTCTTTATTTCACCTTTTTAGAATGAAAGCAGCGAATCCAACCACTCTCATGGACCAAAAATTTATTAAAAATAACATCAGACTTAATAACTCATATTCTCTTTATGCATTCCATAAACTATACTATATCTATTTTATTGGAAAACTTTTAGCTTCTGGTTTTATCTACCGAAATAATTAAGCTTTGGGTTAACACAAAGTAGAGATAAAATGATATTAATACTAGAAAGATTGATTGTGCACAAAAAATACTAGGAAGATTGATAATCTTTCAAAGTTCAAAAAAAAGATTGATAATGTTTCTTACTTGATATTAAACTCAACTAACATGCACGAATTTTTTTTTAGTGAATACTAAATTAGGATTTTGAGTATCTTGACTTTTGGGTTTAAATTTCATTGGAGTTTAACCCGTCTTTGAGTTTTACTTAGTCGATACGCGATCTATAGCCATGCGACTTCAAAACAAAGTTGAACACTACCAAATCGACTTTGACGAAAACGTGTTCAAAATTCAAAATGTAAAGAGGTCGGTCGGACTCGGACCACGCGGATCGGTCCTTCTGAGCTCTTGAGGCCATAATTTGATTTTATCATTTATGACCATTTATTCAAAGCTTCAACCTACAAACCGGTCAACCACCGATGATAAGTTTGAACCTAACAACCGACTAAGGCACTTTGTCTAATGATCTTAACTACGTGAAGCCATGGCCTTCCATGTTCAAGTTAGACTGCTAGATTGAATTTAAAATTACATCAGGCACATCCACAATCTAACTATATGTAATCAAGAACCTTTTTTTTATAGCCTACGGAATTTTTATAGCCAACATGAAAGGAGTAGTTACAATCTCTTCCACATAAGTTGATTCTTATGTACAGAACAAAACAAAACATTTTATAACTAATTCTACCGCTTAACAACGATATGCATGCCAAGTGAGTTCACATGGTCAATATGTCTATATTTATATTTTTATTGGATTTATCCATAAAAATCTCATACAGTTTTCAAATTATGTATTTATTTATAGTAATAGTACATCTAATGAAAATGGGATCTTCTGCCGAGAATGCATTTTCGTAATGACACAAGTTATTGGTTGAAAAGTCATATAGACCACTTACTAAGTACACAAAGATGATAATTTCTTAATTAGTCTAAAAACTTTCTTTTGGTGCAATAGTGATGAATTATTTTTGGCTGTAATAAGTCAAATAACTCCGGTTCCCTGCTAGACACTTGAAGACAAAGCCTTCAAAACTGCTATTTTTCCTTGCCTTTTTGATATTACAATATAGTAGTAATATTTAGGAGTGGATGATAAGGCTGAAGTATTGTGGTACTTAGTGTATACATGATTAAAAGCATATCCAATACCTTTTCAGTATTATAAAAATATGGATTTGTTTGTAATAAAGCAGGTCGTAACCTAATTATTGACAACAAATAATTAAGGGGATATACTTTAGTATTAATTTCAAAGAAAAGGGGTTAGCCAAAGAGAAGCACTAGAACAAGGAGAAGACAAACCAAAACATGCCTTTTATCATCCGATATGTAAATAGACCCTATTGTCTCTCTACCTTTTTGGTGGATTTGCATCATGGTTAAACATATCATCAGCTAAAAGTAAGAACAAGGCATGAGACACTCTATTATTGAAAACTCTTAAATATTAAACTAGATTCAGTTTATCTCACACAAAAGATTCATCATGCACCATGCCAATACTTGATATTGAAGTGACAAAAAGAAACTCATAATAACAGCAATGAGAGAGTGTAATTGAATAATCTTCAAGTGGAAAGTAAAATAATGCACCAAATGCTGCAACTTTACTCAAAGATCTGTTTCTTATTTGATATATTCTGTATTTTTTCTTGTTATTTAACTATTACCTTGAAAAGGATGTGAAGATAATGATGTACGAAATTTAAGTTTGTATTATATTATAACTAAAAGGGTCATAGATCTCCACCTTGAATGATTGAAACCTAATGTTGAATTTGAGCTTTTTGGAAAGGGGTTATGAACTTAACTTCTGTAGTGAGCAACTACACACTAATTAGGTACAACTGCTACGGCATCTCTTGACATATGCATGCAATACATACGTATATATTGTGTAGGTTATCTTTAACAGTCATATTAACTTGTAGATTAACTATTCAACCAAATAAAGATGCTTAATGACATATATTATCTATCATTTCTCCATATGCACAAGATCCTTAATCTTTTCTGGACTCGAAATTTCTAGGAAGTTTTCAGTATAATTATCAAGTGATATAGTTAAAAACTTTTAAAATCGCCTGCTCAAGTGAGCCGGTTATATTTTCATTATGAAAAGAAAAGCCTAATATGTATGTAATCCTCTAATATTGATCATGATTTGATCCGACATCTCGGTCAATAGAAAAAGAAATTAAACATTCTAACTTTTTACAATGGACCAAACTCATCATTTATGTTATGTCAACATCTAGACTTCTCTTTATATTTTTAAAAGAGTTTTGTTCCAAAAGCTATATGCAAAACAAGCTAAAAAAGAACTTCTTTCTCGCGCTAATAGAACCACGACATAACAACATGCTACTCTTCTTGTAGGATAAAAAAATAGAATATACAATTCTTCTACGCGTTGTTTGCTCTTCCCAGCATTTTCCATATCAAAGAAATATATATGCAACTTTGAAATGAAACTCTTAGTCTTGAAAACTACATGCAACAGAGTTGAATATCAGTAACAAGTAACGACCATATATTAGAACACATGCGACAGCTTGGAAAATGCAAAACTTGTTCAAGAAAGTAACTATTATTCTTGTCTTTTAAAAAAAAAACTATTATTCATGCCAAATGGTTTCTGGACGCAACAGTAACCAGGAGATAACAATATATATAACTTCACTTGCTCTTCAAGAATGGGATTTATACATCATTTTTGTTCTTTGTTGGGAAACTGCATCAGGGTAGCATAAGTTTTCAATGTGATTTTGTATATATCCACTTTTACTTGCATATATTTTTCATCATCTTTACATGCAAATAACTTTATTTGTCAACACATTCAGAGAACTTAGAAACGAGTTCTTTGAAGGTATAAATTTCCAAGCTACAGTTACAAAAAGATGTTTACATGTACATAAACAAATCCCGCCTGATATAACTCCCAAAAGACCAGGAAACCCGATGGGTAGTGTACTCTATTTATCATAACAATCTCCTGTGATTTTTTTTTTAAAAATAACAATCTCTTGTGTAACAAAAGAAAATAAGTCAGCTTCAAAATCAGTCAATCATCAGGCTCAGCAGAGAAATCAGGATCTTCAGGTTTCTTAAACCGAGGCCTCTGAGCTGCAATACCACGTCTTGTATTAGCTGCAAAACGTGAAGCCAAAACCATAACTCCAATATTCATCTTTCCTTTTGGACTCAACCCAACACACTCTTCTTCTACTTCTACTTCCTTTTCTTCATCACTTTGCTTGAATTCAGCGGCAGTGAGATGACTCTCCAATGCTCTTCTCTTGTACCTGAGCCAAGCGGCTTGTATGAAACAAGCAGCCCAATTCCTCCAATGATGAGAGTAGAATCTGAAAGTATGTTGAAGCTTCTTGCTGTGTAGCCTCCTAAACTGATTAGCAACAAACTTCAAATCTTCAGCTCTAAGAGCGAAGGCTTCTACTTCAACTGAGGCCTTAACTGTTCTTGTAGAAGACGGTAAGTTCAAGGTTGATTTTGGAAGTAACGCCCAAGAAAGAAGCTCTTCACCGCAGAAATCTCCAGGTCTTAGTATAATTGAGTTGAAGAAACCGGTTCTGCCGCCATTGGTTGTGGAACTCTTGAGTCTTCCTCTGATGATGAAGAGCATCTCTGTGATTAACTCTCCTTCACATACAAGGTAAGTCCCTTCTGTACACAGAGAAGAAACCAGACGCTCGCATATTGCATCAAGCAGCTGATCATCCATTTGTGAGAAAAATGGAACCTGCATGATTCAAAGACGCACACATTTTTGGAGTTATTAACAGTGGCGGGATAACACTTTTATGAAAGAAACTAGACCTGCGGTTATTAACCGAACCAAACGGTTCAGTTCGGTTAGGAGGTTCAGTTCGACAGTTTTTTGGAAAATATTTGGTTTTCGGTTTGTTAATCGTTTAGTTTAGTTTTCTATAAGAAAGAAACAAACTCTACCAATGTTAACAAAAATTCTGAACCAAACTAAAACCGAAATAACCAAACTTAACTGATAGTTTTCGACTTTTAACCAATTCAACCGAATTTAAATACTTCGGTAAAGTTTGGTTGATATGTTTGAAAAAAACTAACCGAAAGCCGAACCAAAAAAGTTCAATTCGACTAGATTTTGGCCGAACCAAACCCCCAAAAACCCGAACTAACCACTCGAAAAACCTGAACTAACCGAACCCGCATGCCTAAGAGAAACTATTGCAGCTAGCATCCAAAACTAAAACCAGACCAAACTCACGGTAAAGTTAAACCATTTGTATTGAAGAAAAAAAAAACTTACTCTTCGAACAAGGTCTAAGCATAGGTGGCGTTGAATGTCACGGCGAAGATCAGTGGGCAAACTTTGCAGGAGAATCTCTTCATCCACTCCCCTTGTTGCAAGCCACTTATACTGCTCATATCGCCTCACACGGTTTCTCAAATCTTCAGGAAGCTGGCGATGTCTCATCCACTCCTCAGTGTCTCTCTTCTTCAGTCTCCATTCCTCAAGCCGTACAGTCAAAGATTGCAAATATGTCTAACAAACAAATCAAGAAACATAAAGATTCAGAGCTAGAGACTTGTTCAACCAACCATGCTAGTAAAAGTCAAGAATCCATACCTGCATATTCCCAATGAGATGCGCAAAGAGGACGAGACCAAAGATTGCAATGAGCACAGCAAATGTGGTTTCACCGATGAATGTGCTCGTGGACAAGTTCTGTCCATAAGAACTGAGATATGATAATAAAACATCAGAACTTGTAACAGAGTTTTGACATTTAAGTTTTGATGATTTACCTAAGCTGTTGCAGTCCCCACCACAGACAGTAGAAATACCTCTCGCTAAAGTTTGAAGACACAACCTTCTTTGTGATTGCATTCTCGAACAATCCGTACTTGAACTCCCCTTTTCGTGCATCGCAGAGTTTAAACACTTCTGTGACATTAGCCCACTGTAGCTGCCTAGTGTCATAGAGTGAATCACAGTCTAGGTAATAGAGATAACACTTGACTCCACCATCTTCTTTGTTGCATCTTGATTTCCAGCATGATGTGTATCTATCAAATGATAATATATACCAAGCCGCACCAAGCACCTGCACCAAAACAAAAACAGCTTAGAGCTATGTTTACCTATTGTAATCAATAGTGTTCTAAAAATCGGTTTAAGCAGAATCGGTAAATTGGACCTAAACAAAACAATTTTTAAAAAAGATTTCTTTTTAAATTATCGGTTTAGCCGCTCAAAAAATCCATCTAGCGCCCGCCTAATCAATAATTTCAGTTATACCGAAAGGAAAGGGATACATACATGACTGGCTAGCATGTATAGCAAGAGGTTATAAGCAGCTCCAGCCCAAGCAGTCTTTGTAACCACTCCAGTAGCTTTAACTATCTGAGAGCTCAAAGGAATGATCAGATAGAATCTAGGGATGTACTGTAAAAGCACAATCAAAGCTAGATTGTTGTTGCTATGATCAAACCGGTAGATTCTCGTGGCCGGCATAACAAACCAGATAACCAACTGAGGAAGCGGCAAAGTCGCAACGAGGTCAACGATGAAGTCAGACTTGAGATACCTCCAAGCGATAGCCTCGGGATCCATCACAAGCTCGCCTCTACCGAACACTCTGGTGCTCGAGTTAGGAGCGACGAAACCTGTCCTGAACTTGATGAAAATGTGGAGCAAGTAGAAGAGGTCAGCGATGGTTCTGAAGAATGTGACGATGATTCTCAAGTTCGTGTCGGTTCTTGCGCAGGGGTAGGCTTTGTTTCCACCGATGGCTGGGACGAAGAAGTATAGAGGGTCGATGAAGAGAGCGACCATGCATGAGAGGATGAAGACCCAGTTCCATTTCAAGACGATCTCACTTCCTGGATCAAGAACTGTCTTGTACCATGAGAGTTTAGAGGAGTTGGACTTGTTGGTGGTGTCAGTGTGTCTAGTAATTCTATTGCCGGACTCTTATCAGGAGATAAAAAGAGCTTATATGTTTTGGACATTATTGGATCATTCACTTGCCGCCATGTGGCTTCTTTGCTTCCTTTCCTCAACTCCATTATAAGAAGAAGCTGAAGCTCGAGAAAGAAAAACGCTTTTGATCCAAACAAAGGAAGTTAAAGAAAGAGATGTTGTTTTTTTCTTCTAACAAAACGCTTTCTTTGCCACTCTCACTCTCTCTCTCGCTCTCTAAATCTGAGAAAGCTCGTTAATTGGTCCTGGGAAGGATTGAGAGGAGGGAATAGACTGAGTCACGGTCGGAATATTTGTTTTTTTTTTCTTTTGTCGGAATATTTGCCTCATCGATGTAATAAGACGACGAGAAAGCCAACATGTTTGACCAGGTGACTTTAACAACTAGCTAATCAGATTCCATTAGTAGTGTAAGTTTCGTGTTACAGCCTTCTACCTTGTACTTTAATAGCCCTTGTCGTTAGATCCAATCACTATCCAACAAAATCACAACTTTTAGATCGCGCTCAGAACTCTCAGTTATATGAAGCTGGTACGTTAAAGATAGCTAGTACCAAACTTTTGCTTCATCATGGACAAACTGAAGCAGAAACATTAATGAAAAAGACTGAACTTTACTTACGCCATCATGGACATAATCTCATGTGAATTACAATGAAATCATCAAGTTGACAGAAGCAGCATGTTTATAAGTGACAATCTCAAGTGAATTTATCAGAATTTTAAAGAAGTCTCATGTGTTTAATCCCTGCTGAATCTGATCAGAGGGAGAGATCAAAACTTTGCGGCAGTAGAAGTATGTTTACTAGTGAGCTAAAGGAAAATTTTATATATAACAGAACTCTGCAGCAAACAGTAAGCTTCCAAGATTGCATAGCAACGGGGAAAAAACATACATTAATTTGACCCATTCCGTTAATATATACACACTAAAGATAAACAAGAAACAGAGGCAATGTGTATCATCAGTTATCTAAGATGGTTGATCCAAAAAATACAATTAGGAACCGACCTTTCAACACATAGGATCAATCTTCCAAACACCGCTCATCGCCATCATCATCAATCAACTAGCGTCTACTCCAGTGCATTATAAAATTCTCATCACATCCTGCAAGCGTTAAAATAAAAAAAACTTTCAACTAATAAGTACTATAAAGTTTTTACCTCCAAGTAAAAGATCAAAAGGGACTAAAAAGACTTACGAGTAGGAACAATGGGAGCAAGGTCGATTTTAATCTTAAGTGCTTTGATGATAGCAAAAACTTCTTCGTTTCCAGATGCCATAAAGACTCTCAGAACTTTCTCATTCAATTTCCCAGCTTCCAACGTCCTCTTCTCCATTACCAACAACAAAAGAATCAATTAGAACTCAGCATCCACTAGCCAATAACTGACTTATGAACAAGACACAAAACACATCGAAACAAGTATTCTGAGCCTAAGCAGTACTATCAACACGAGCGTAAAGCTCTCAACTTTACACTGAATTCGAAAAACCCACAACACACAACTGATCAAAAAGGAGAATTGAGATGAAGGGTTTTTTTTTCGTTCATACCCGGAAGAGCTCAAGGACGATGTGATCAGGAAGATGCGATAGATCGTTGATGCGTGAGATGTTTAACAGGGCGGAGTTGACGGTGAGGGAGAGCAGAGACGGAGGAGGGCTTCTCATTCAATCAGCCGAGAGAGAGAGAGGAAAGGGTTTCGTCTCCGACTCTTTGATATGGTTTCGTCTTCTCTTTCGTAATCGTTTACTTTCTCTTTTTCAGCGTTTGTGTAAAAAACGCAAGGTAGCGTCTCCGGGACGCGGCGTTTGTAGAAAGCGTTTGGGTATCTATGCGAGCGGGCTTTTAGCTAATTGATGGGCCGAAATTAGGAGAAACCCAACATTTTTGTTTTTGTTAAAAGGCTTAGAACTGGCACTCTCTTATTGAAAACGTTTCTAAATCAGCAAAACTGTAGAACTGAAACAAGTTAAAAGAGAATATTTGTGTATATATAGATGTTTATCGATAATCTGTCTTGTGTCTTTTAGTAAACTCCAACTCCATGTAAGGTTAGCGTTGACTAAACCTTATATATGCTAGGAAAATTAGTCAGTCACAAGTTAAATGTTGCTATAGTTGTGTATAAAACCAGTTAAGTGAGTTGTAGATAGTGGAAACAACTCTTTATGGGTTTGACCTAGGTGAATGTGTAGATCTACGTTAATGTTCGAGTTTTTCACAATATATGAAGTCTTCATTTGATTGGTATGGCAAAGTTTCTGGATGGTTTTCCTTATGAGACATTATTATATTGCTTTTATTTAGATGGACAATTAAGCAATGGTCTGAAATTTATTAGCAAAGCAATAAATGTTATCTGTATAGCACATGGGGATTCTTTTCCTCTTTATAAGGTTCAATGTCTCATTACAATATATCTCCTATGTATATGTGTATTGTGACATTTTAATATTGTTTCGTGAGAAAGGTGTCGAATGCAGAAAATTACAACATTTCAATCTCTTCATTCAAGTTTAGGTGGAACCATTAAAGAATTTAAAACCATGTAATGACAAATTAGTAGTTACAATAGTGTCGGAGATCTAATTTGAAAAAATCATTGTACCATTAATCCCAACCCAAAGATGTTTGTCATTATTTCCGCATTAATAGTATTACTCAAAAACAAAAATAAATTTTTTGGTATGCTTCTTGTGTATGAGTTATGAAGTCTACCACTTTTATTATGTTGTGTGGCTCATGGGTTTATTGCCTCGTCGTAGTTTGCTAATTGTAACTCAAACAAATTATACTCCAATATATGATTTAACTAGTGCATATTTTATATTATTTTCTGTAGATGTATTATGTGTAAAGAACATTCAACCTGTTTCGTGTAGATGAGTCTAATCGCTTTCAAGTTCCACCTAATATATTTACCTATTTAATAGAAAGAAGTATAAAACCTTAATGTCAACATGTCGGATTGTGCAAACCTGCCTTGTAAGGAAAAAGCGCTACTCCAATGACGAAAAAATTAATCACTCTGTCCCACTTTAAGTGGGTTTTTAGGGTTTTTCTTTTGTTCTATTTCAAATGATGTTCTCTTTATCCTAGATACAATTTATTGTTGTTTGAAAATTTTGACCAACTACAAAATACTAAATCTTTTTTTATTGGTTGAATTAGTTTAATTTAATACTAATACATAAAAATTTATATTTTCTTAATATTTGTGCAAAAACCTAAAACACCACTTAAAGTGGGACAGAGGGAGTATATAAATTATCGTATAAACTGTGTGTCTATCAAATACTATAATTCCTATGAATGTTTTCGAAACTGTTACTTCTTTGTAGTTCTATAAAATAGATCCAAGTATGTAAGTTTGGTTTCAATTTACATTAAAAATTGTTTGTTATGATGTATTATAAGTTTCTAAAATAGGAAGAGCTGAATGGGTACATATCATGTTTGGCTGAAATTTAATAATGTTTATAATAATTTAACATGTGAATGATTACAACACTTCATGTAGATGTTATGTCAGTAACTCTATTCTATTGGTCAAGAGGAGCAGGAGACTACGAAAAAATGTACAACCTAAAATCTAGATGAAGCGAAATGTAAATTTCTTCAATAAAACAATAGAAAACTTTTTAACTTTATGTTATATCTTCTGAAAGATGACTTTTTACGTTCTTTTTCCTTCGAGTTATTATTATTTGAAAAAGTCATTATTATTTGTCTTCTTTGAGGTTCTTATTTTATACTAAAAGATTTTGAAATATTTAAATAATTAGGTAGAAATTTTGAAGGTTACGGATATGTTATGATGTAGGTCAAAGGCGAGTGGAATTTTCGAACTTTAAGACTATGGCTAAAAGATTAAGCACCAAAATTTTTAGTGTCTAATATATGTATTTATATAAAAGTACATGAAGTTCCTAAGATTTGGCGTCAGAATTTATAATATCTCTTAGTAGTTAATACATATATATCATGATGTCAATATATATATTATAACAAGGGATCCCTTATCACAACCACACAAATAAGAAGTCAATGTATACAACAAATCAAAGTACAAATTTGATTACCTAAATTATGATACAGAATAATATGTTCACTACTGGATAATAAGAGCAATCAAAAGTACATATAGGTCAAGATTTCACCTCGAGTCATATAACACAGAAAGGCATCGAACCTTCTAATAATGCAAATTTCTTGTTTCGTCCCAGATCTCTCTACTTTTTCAGCAAAGTTAAAAAGTTGTTCCACTGCCCCAAAAAATAATGCCAATTTAGTGCTATATTGCTAGATATATACACTTCTTGTACTTCTAGTAGCTAGAACAGCCTGTTGAGAGTTTCGTGTGAACATTTTGAAATAGAGTTTTGTTTCAAAAACATTAAACAATTTCAAAAAAAAAAGGTGTTCTCTTATAGTTTGACTTAATAAGCTGGCCCCCACTAAATCTCGATAAACGGAGTTGCTCTGCTTCTTCTGTCCATGTCCTCTTGTCCTATGTTTCCGTTCCCCATATTTCCATTTTCTAAATTTTAGGACAAAACTATTTTACATACACAAAGACGAATAAAAATATTTGTTCTCAGAAACAAATATTGATTTTGTTAAATATGAATAAAACTATTGCGTCAAGTGCTCAGGAACAAATACAAAATATTGCTAGTTCGTTACTAAATGGCAAAATTTGACATATCCTCATTCAACAGCAACTTACTTTTTCCCAATGGTAGTACTACAATTGTCCCTCCGGGACGCGCGTATTATTTAAACCTTACCCCAATTGAATAACAACATAATACGAAAGCAGGTAAATTCATATAATATTTTCTGGAGATAAAAAGAATGCATAAAATATAAGGAAGTTCCACCTTGAAATGGGGATAATAGCTTGGGATTTGGTTTGTTTAGCTCAAAATTAGGAGTCATATTATGTTTATCATATTTTTAAAAAAAATATATATGTGCAGACAAGAAGTGTTACTTTATGAAATTACAAAATTTAATGAGCACAATAAAAAAATATTTGAAAATATCCAAGAACTAATATTATTTTATTTTATGCCATATATACTAGTGGTGGTATTGTTTGTCTTGTTGATTTAAATGAGATCGCAATATGTTTATTCATGGAAAACTAATTAATCAATTTGCCTCACTCTCTGATTTGTTTCTTCACTTAAACTAATCTTTGATTTGACTTTACATGTCTTGACGTTAAATCAGATCCAATCCTATTAATTATTCATATAAACCAGTACTAAAGTTTCGGAAAACCTTCTGATTCAAGAGGCATACCCTTCCTTGGTGTAACTGTTAAATCTTAAATGAAACTTTTTCTCTTCTGTCATCATCAATGGTCCAACCTGTAACTCTCTCTCTCATTCATCACTCTCTTTAACCAAACCTCAGAAGAAACAGAGAAACCTCTCTCTCCCTTGGTCTTAGAGCTTCCATGTCTGAAACCAACCACAAAGCTTAACTTCTTGATTTGTCTTTTTTTTTTTCTCACAAGAAAATATGATCAACACAAACCAAAATCTCCTCTCTCCTTCATCACTTCCACGACCTATCCGTCCCAACACAAACTTCGATCTAAACAGCGAGATCAGTCCGAGCATTCTCCTCATAATCATAATCCTCTCCATCATCTTCTTCATCTCCGGCCTCCTCCATCTCTTAGTCAGATTCCTCCTCACACCATCGAGCAGAGACAGCGAAGACTACTTCGACAACGTCACTGCTCTTCAAGGCCAGCTTCAGCAGCTCTTCCACCTCCACGACTCCGGAGTCGACCAATCCTTCATCGACACGTTACCTGTTTTCCATTACAAGTCCATCATCGGTCTCAAGAACTACCCTTTCGATTGCGCCGTGTGTCTCTGTGAGTTCGAAACAGAGGACAAGCTCAGGCTTTTGCCTATGTGCAGCCACGCCTTTCATGTGGATTGTATCGACACGTGGCTTCTCTCTCACTCGACTTGTCCCTTGTGCAGATCGAGTCTCCTCTCGGATCTCTCTCCTCAGCGAGATCACCGTCCCTCGTTTCTCCTCGTTCTTGAATCAGCTAGTGATCATAGCTCGAGAGAGATTGCTTGTGTGGCTGACAATGATGTGCATACTAATGCTCATTCACGGTCTAGTTCTCAACTGGGTTTTGTCGGAAGCAATGATCTTGGACCGACCCGGTTGGATTCGGGTCGTGGAGATCGATACCAAGATGGTGAGTTGGGTGGTTCGGTTGAAAAGGTTGTTCCTTTTGCAGTTAAGCTAGGGAAGTTTAGGAACACTGATGTTGAAGAAGGAAGTAATAGCAACAATAACATTGGTAATAGCAGTAATTTAGATGAGAGGAGGTGTTTTTCAATG
The DNA here is from genome assembly GCA_016432835.1 of Brassica nigra. Taxonomy (NCBI): domain Eukaryota; kingdom Viridiplantae; phylum Streptophyta; class Magnoliopsida; order Brassicales; family Brassicaceae; genus Brassica; species Brassica nigra. Next base: position 2,370,566 of record CM028247.1, on the reverse strand, counting down.
GGGTCATATGAGTATATAATGGATGAAGAGACCGCTCTTAAGGTTCATGTTTCAACCAAGAAAGTACCAAGAAAGAACCGTGGCTTGCCCGGTCACAGGGCGGCTATGTCTGAATGTGGGTTTGATCCATCAGGGAGATTGAAATTCAATGGAAGCGGATCGATGAGGATCACGGAAGAGGCCACCGAGAAGAACGTAGTTGGAAGGGAGAGCTTTTCGGTATCGAAAATCTGGCTGAGGGGTAAGAAGGAGAAACCTGGTAAGGTTCAAGGCAAAGAGGATGGTTCGTTGGTTTCATCATCTTCAGGAAGAGCATTCTCTTTCGGGTTATCGAACCAACGGAGTCATCCTGATGCCAAAAATGAAAGCGAAGAAGAGAATCAAAAGGGCGAAAATGCGTCATCTTTGGAGGTGAAGACACCATCTTTTGCTAGGAGGACTATGCTTTGGCTTGCAGGGAGACAAAACAAGGTTGTTCATTCTTCTTCTGCATCTAATGTCTAGTTTCTATATACATATTTCTTTTCAAGTTTTAGTTAATTGTCAGTTGTTACTTTGTGTTAGTCCTCACAAGTGCAAAACCAGATGAATTATTGTAGAAACATGGTGTTGAGATATACTATATTGTTAGACATAGTTTGAGAACATTTTGATGCGTCATACTTTGCAAATCCTTTTCAGTTCGTAAATTTATGGACCATACAATTAATAGTCGATTTAAGCTTCCCATCTAACCAGAAAACAACTCAACCAAATGTAATGAATGATTGAATTAGAGACTGAAAACAAATTGCCAAAGATTCAAATCTTTGGTGTGATTGTTGAAGAAGCCGTAAAAAAATCTTTATTTGAATAGTAGTGTTTATCTTTTGGATGATGAGACTATTTCTAAGTGTATGATGGAAAGTATAAGTTTCTTTTCAGCAATAAAACAAGCATATAGTTTTCATTTGAGATACAAACCATAATTCTAAGAATCTCGAAGGAATAAAATTATCTTTGTTTATTTGTTTGTTTTCTTTGTTCTGTAGCATTAGATAAGAAGTAGTTGTGGTGGTAAGACATTTGCATTGAATTGAGGCAATTCTTCATACGACAAAAGAGTGCCATCTTGATTCTTGTGCGATATGTTATATGTTTTGATGTTGAATGGCTAAAGTTTTGCATTAATTGGTGAATTAATAACGGGCAAGGAAGCAGTTGGTTTACATGTCCACTAGTCATTTCGTCTTTATTGCGTAGTAACAAACATAGTATAGTTTTATAACGTTAAAAGCATCGGGTTAGGTGCAAATTAGTTCAACTCTGAAAAAGAAAAATATGTATAGGTTTTAAAAGTAACCACATGTATGCGAAATGCATATTTTGTGATATTAATTATTGGTTCTTATTTTTAGTTTTTGGGTGTTATGTGACATCATATTGTCTTAAAATCGAATATTATAAGTTTGAGTAATAATACATTTTAGCTAGGACATATGCCAAATCATCTAATCAGAACCGTTTTATCTAGATGTAAATGTTGCGTTTGCATGTATAAGAGTTTGAGTCTTAAAATTCTATACAGGTTTCCAGATAGTTTGAGTTACCTTTTGTCCTACTGTTTGACTTACCTTAAAAGTCAATTCGCTAATTATCTGCTTGATATTTTCCTGCTAAGTAGAAGAATACATGTGGTTTGAGTTCGATAAAACGTCAATCAGTGAAGATCTGCGCAGGGGAAAGCGAGATGCTGTGTTGGTGTCTCTCTTTTCGTGTGTGTGTGGACAATGGACATGTTCAGTTGGAGTGGTTAACAAGGGTCCAACACCTAGGAGTCCAATGAATGGATAACTGGGCTGCTGGGCCTAACAAGTAATAAACATGTTTCAATTAATTTGTTACGAATTCTCTCTAGCGAGATGTTAGCAAGCTAGCTGCTTTGTTCAAAAAAAAAAAGAGCAAGCTAGCTGCTATAGAACTCTTACGGAGACATAACGGAAAAATCCAGCTTTTGTTCGTTATAACAATCTAACGTATATAAAAAATTGTGTAAAAAAAAAAAAAGAAAAAGAAATCTGAACCAAGCAAAACTGAAACAGAGAGCGGAACAGAGCAAAGAGAAGAGATGGCGTCGTTGGAACAAAGCAGAGAAGAGGAGGAGAAGGGATTAGGGACGTATTTCTTTTTCTTTTTTTGTACACAATTTTTTATATACGTTAGATTGTTATATCTATAGAAACACGTATTGATTGGCTGGCTAAAAAAATAAAGCGAACGCGAAGAATCAGAGAATAATAGGTATGCTTTTTTTTAAGCGTCTTTGTCCTTGTTAATTGAGATTTTGAGACTAATTGGTAGAACACGTAGTATATATGTAAAAGCCAAAAGGTACACAGGTTAAAATTGAAAGTATTGTTTGTCTGACGCCCTATACTGTAGGAAAGCCAAATATATCTTTTCAAAAGGTCAAATATATTCTTCTTTGGACAAGTCATATGAGCTAAAATCATTTCCTCTTACAAATTAAAATCTGATTAAATATGCTACATCTCAAAATATTTTTTTGACTATGAGTGAGATGAAGTAGTCTACTAGATACTTTATATACCTAGAAATATTGTATTTCTCGCATGTTATATGTTCTTTTCAGTTTCCTTTAATAGTATATACATGTCTTCTTCCTTTAGACTAAAAAAATATGTTAGAAAAGGCAATCCAAGAATAAAAAATCAAATGATATAAAATAACAGTAAATGAAATGCAAATCAATGACAATCATAACTACACAAGCAAATAAAGACATGCCAAGTTGCTAAGAGTGTTTCAAAAATCATTATTTAGTAAATGGAAACTTCAGATGAGCCTGTACAATTTTTTTTAATGAACAATACGGCTTACTATAAGATTCTCTCCATCTCCGATCGTTTCAATGTGCAAATATTAGACTGTCAAGTCCTAACGACAAGAATGATCCCATCGGATCATGCTTTCACACATAATCTCAGCAAGAAAAAATAATCATTTACCGTTCAATTCCAGGCTCAGCAGCATCAACAATAAGTCCTCATAAAAGTCACTTGCGTATGAAGTGAGACAATGGTATCTAAGGTTTCTTTGTATCAACAAGACTTCATTGCTCTAAACTCTCCACCGGGGACACGTTTCTTAATCATTGAGTGTTTTTCTTGACGAGCTTCTTAGCTTTTGCTGCAACCTCTTCGCTCGCTGATCTTGATTTCCTCCTCGTCAGGATCTTCTTGCTCTTCTAAAGTTCTTTCTATGACCCACAACCTTAGGCAGCTTCTTTAATTTAGAATGATATTTAAAATGTTACACTATGATGTTTCAGAACTTTGTTTATTTTTAGTTTAAAACTTTAAATTTATTAATTAAGAAAGGGAATACATATAAAGTGGTAATTTGAAAAACAATGTACTGAAAATAAGTCCCCGAACCAATGTTGGAAACAAGTTAAGAACCGTAGATATTCGTGATACTGAAGTGATACGACCATACTCTGAATCGGTTTGTAACTATGCTGATCATGTGCATTTTATGCTTTTCGAGGTTAGTTTCTCCTTTTTTTTTTTTTGCAATCGGTTAAATATTACAATGATCTCACATCCAGGGACGAATGTAGGTTGTTAGATATGGGACACGTGCACCCATAATAGTTTTGCTATACAAAATTTAGCATAAGGAATCTAATTATACTTTTTAAATCTGGTGACAAAGTCTAAAATTGCTTTGTGCACCCACCATATCAATTCACAATCAACTCCAGATTTTATTCATTTTTATGCTCATACCATTAATACCTCCGTTAAAATATTATTTGGATTCGCCTCTGCTCACATCCTTGATTTAACATATGATTACTATCTGACAAGCCGTTGACAAAAAAAGAGTACTATATGACAAGCTTATTAATCAATCAGCGCAGTCACCACATTGGCATTGGCATAATCCACGCAAATGCAGACACTCAAAAAACTGAGGAAAAAGGCATATTTAAGCAATCAAATTATTCAACTTTAAATTTTGATTTTTAAAGTTTTACTACTTAACAAAAACATAATTTCTAAAAAAAAGTTTACCTCACGTTTGAGATTTAAATATTAAAAGAACGTAAAATATTCTACTTAAGAAAAATAACGTAAACTATTCTAAGTTGTGGTTCTCCATAATTTCTGTAGATTAAGTCCTCCATCCATTTTTTATATACCTACGCCAGCTAATCCGTCCATCATAACCCACATATTATATATCAAAGACAGCGGATTTTTAATACAATTTACTAGTTAACGAGCTTGAACAGAATTCAAAGCTGACAACTGTAACTGATTCTGAATTTTAAAAATTCACATAAATAAGTAATTTATTTTAGTGATTAATGATATCTATCAATAGTATTACATAGTTGGGACTAATTATGGATCTAATAATAGTTACATACATAAAAAGAAATCTTAAAAATCTATGCTGCTCGTATTTGTTGAACATGAATATCACACATGGATGACAATGAAATTGATAGATGTACAGTCAGTACAGAATATAGAATTTGCCGTTCTATAAAAAATATATAATTTGTTTTCCAACAAGTCGATCATCTGGTAACGCGAGAATTCTTATCTAAATAATGGATATCCGTAGTTCACGGGAATCTCTCACAACCACAATCATCCTCCTAACTCTCAGCGTCCACCATCCCATGTCGTCACCAATCTATATCTGATTCTGATTCTGATTCATTTGATTACCCAAATATTGAATTATTTATGAAAATGTTTCGTGTCCTTAATATTCCATTGCATAGAAATATTAATATTCAAAATTGAAGGACGGCTTTAGTTTTACATTCATAAACCGGGCTTTTATTTGATGTTGAAGTACATAAACGTGGTTAACTTTTTTGTTGTTTTAGTACATAAACCGGGTTATTGGAGGTTATTACCTATTATGCGTCGGTTAAAGTCTGCTTTTGGGCTAAAAATCATTTTCGTTGTCATTGCCAGAAGTTTCAGAAATTCCTAGAGAAAGAAAGTTTGCAACGGCTTGAAAAGTATAGTGAATACACTCGAGTCTTGCTTTTGCTGAGACGTAAGTCGTGCCATCCTGAGTTCTAGTGTTGTTATGGGAGGGGATTGAACGGTTAGCCTCGGTCTAAGGACATATATGTGCCTCTTCACTCAAACATTTTCCCGGGAAAGTAATAGAGTTACCGGTTTATCTACCGATCAACTTTTCTTTTCAGTAATTTATTACAATTTGATGTACTATTTACAATCTCCATTCATATATACATAGGTTGGCCATGTGTCGTCTTATGAGTTCATTCAATAACGGATTTGTGTGTTTGGGATTGAGTTTAAGAGTTATTGCGTGAGAAATCAGAATCAATCTCTATCAGCCATGTGAAATCATTTGAAGTCAAAAAGAATCGACGGAATGCTGAGTGGATTAGGATATCTACTATAAGAATCTACGACAGAAACAGCCAAAAGTTATATAGAGTAACGTGTAATAAATAAGTATATAATAGCATAATTTAAATCAACAAAATCAACTTTCAATGATATGTTTGTCCCCTTAGATCAAGGGAAGACTAATACGTGGCTTCTACTCTTCCAACGACAAAAGTAAAAAACATTCTCCCTCCCTAATAATTACTTAAATCTTTTTTTTTTAAAGCTTGATTTATCGGAGAAGTTAGTAAAAGCTTGATTTAGACTTTACTAAGAAGCGATAAAATTTGAAAAAAACGTCACTGTAATATGTATACGGTATGTAATCATCCGTAAATATATGATATATAAGAATTGGTGTACTGATACATATGAACGTTTACATGGGCCGTAGCCGAACAAACAAAGCAACATACAACATGTTTAAAAACAAATTTCCAGAGCAGAACGTTATAACACAGTTAAAAAATCAACTATGATTCCTTGTTTTCATTGTATTTTGAGAAAATTGTCACTGTAATATGTATATATATATACATATGATATATATGAACTGGTGTATTGAAATATATGAATATTTAGGCCATCAGCATTAGTGGTTTTTAGTGTGATTCTCAAATAAATAAAAAAGAAATGAAAATAGCTTATATGAGAAAACACACATAGTGTCTCGCATGAGAGACCAACAACAATTATAAAAAATGATTCTACACTTGCCAGCTGATAAATTTTTAAACCTTTTGTCATTTCTACAATGACTACTATCTTTTAGTTATTAAAATAATAGCTTGAGAGACCTACTTGAGTTACTACCTAACGTGTGGATGCTCTTATTAGTTATCACAATGTTCGTAGCCGAACAAACACGTGAAACATGTTTAAAATTAAACAAGGTTCTTGCGCTGGACGTATTAATACAATGGGAAAACAACAATCATTTTTTAATTCTAATTTGGTAATCGTTGTTGATCGACATTGAAGAAGTGGGGTGTCTCATATGCAATGCGAAGCTTCTCACATTAATGGAAGCCAACAAATGGTTGACTTTGGGCCGTTTGCTCGCTTCGTAGTTGGTAAATTGTGTTAGAATATCTTGGGTTGAAAAATAGGGACGATCGATTCGACACTTGTAAAAACGTACGTTTTCTTTTAATTGTCAAATTCATTTTTGGATCATGATTATTCACAAGTTAAATTGGGTGAAATATTATCAGCTTCGATCCTTTATGTGTCAATTTGATCTCCTATAGTTTTTTTTCTTTGCTATATATTACACAGTTTTATCATCTGGGAGAAACGATCTAAGCATGTATTCAAATGTATATCTAGAAGAGAAGTCAACTACAGTACACACTGGCATGACGCACCCTAAGTATAAATAATGGCTTTCATGGTATAATCGATCATGCCATGCATATAACCTTCAAGTTATATATGGGCCTAGTTGAGTTATTGCTTCCATGTGCAAACTTTTGTTAGTGATCAAGGCTTCAGACCTTACAACTGTTTTTCTTGAGTTTTCATATTGTGAATTTTAATATGATTGCATGTGAGAAGGTTGGATCTTAATTGAGTCTATTTATTAGAGAAGTCGTTGCTAATAGAAGTCACCATTATTTAGTTCTAATTTTTTTTTTATTAAAAAAAAAGTCGTATAGCAATCAAGCTAATGTACGAATTTAAGATTAGGATGAAATTCAAAATCCTCTATCCCCGATTAGCTTGACAACTTTACATATATTTTTGCTTCAATTTAATTAGAAGAAACATAAATGTCTAGTTATATGAGGTCGTAGTGTCATGTAGGACTGAACATTTTATTCGTTAAATTTGATTCGATTCATTATTCTTTTCGATTCGATCCGAAAAATCCGGATATCCGTAAGTCTTCGAAGCAAAGCAAATATTAAAAATCACTATTTGTTAAAAACGAAGCAAATCACAAAAACTAAAAAAATTAGAGACGAATGTCCGATCCGATCCGACTTTTATATAAATAGTTATATATTTATAGTTAAATAGAGTTTTAATGTATAATCAATCTTATATAATTTTATTTATAAAATTACTTATAAAAATATAATATGAAGAAAAGAATTATAAGATCTTTATAAAAACTACAATTCTTCTTAAAATATTTAATTTATAAGAATTTTAAAACATATAATTTATAAAAAATTTATGAATTTTGAAGAATTTATAAATAAACAGTTTCATTAATGTTTTACTTTATCTTTTATAAGAACAAATTTGTATAATATTTTCAGATTTACTTGTATTAAACATAGTGGAAAAGATATCCGTAAATATCTGTGAATATTCGCAAATATCCATAAATTTTCCGGATATCCGTAAAACCGAATATCCATATTTTTCTGAAACAAAACAAATCGGAAAATCAGATATCCGTAAAGTCCGAAGCAAATCACAAATACTGAAAAAACGGTAATATTCGATCCGTGCACACCCCTAGTGTCATGATTCAGGAAATTCACCAAGATTGAGAATTTCATCTTCTAAATAGTTGAACGGCCAGTTGGACGGCATATATTTGCGACGATAAAGATTGTATTTACACGTTATCGTAGTTCACATTCTAATATCCGCGAGAAGCAGACATTATTACTAGACATTTTAAATAACTGCCTCCATTTGACACGAAATCAAACAAAAATATGCTTTTTAAACAATTGACTCATTCGTCTACGTACAATAATGAACATTATAAAATAAATCCTCGTTTTTAGCGAGAGAGTAAAGGATTAAAGTAGCAAAAAAATCTTTTTAGACCACATATGTGAATTCCATATAAATTGAGAACAGTTTCTAAATGTTACAAAATTGTTAGCTAGCTGGGATTACCTTTAGAAAAGTCAATATTACTATACATTACTACTATTAAGAACGTACGTAAGTATATAAAGAGGGGGAGAGCCAGAGAGAAAAAAAGAGCAAGAGCGAGAGAAAGAGAAAAAAGTTAGGAGATGGGGAATGTAGAGGAGTACAAGCCGGTGATTGCCATGTTGGGGCTGCAACTGTGCTATGCAGGAGTGATTCTGACCTCAGAAGCCACTTTGGTTAATGGAACAAGCCCTCGGGTTTTTATCCTATATAGGCAAGCCTTTGCAACCATTTTCATCTTCCCATTTATCCTCTTCTCCAGGTACTTAAAGTCATATGCCTCTCCTTCAATATATGTATATGAATTTGTGGGCGAGTTCTTGCTAATTCCTATATGTGTGTGTTATTGTAGGGGAAGATCAAAGATATCTAATTTGGATCTAAGAAGCTTTTCTTTAATATTCATGGCCTCGCTTGTAGGGTAAGTGTATACGAATACACGTAAGAGATTTGTTTGTGTTTTATTTCTTTAGACCTCTAAGTTGATGAATCTTGGACTATTTTTCCTTGTTGTTGTTGCAGCATTACCCTGTATCAAAATCTGTATTTTGAAGGTATATACTTAGCTTCATCGTCGATGGGAAGTGCCATGGGTAACATCATCCCTGCATTCACCTTCCTAATCTCATTTCTCGCCGGGTATATAAACATATATTACATTTATACATCTCTCTTTATATTGAAAATTTGGAAAATTCATGTGTAACTAATTACTGCTGATCTTTAGCTACGAGAAGGTGAATTTCCGGAATATCAGAGGCTTAGCGAAGATATTAGGGACAGCCATATGTGTAGTAGGAGCCGTCTCCATGACTCTGATTCGTGGACCAAAGATTCTCAACTCGGAATTTTCTTTACCGATAATGAAATCGTTACTAGGAGATATTAAGGACCAGAACATGTGGCTGTTTGGTTGTTTGTTGGTGTTCGTTAGCACTCTTTGTTGGTCCTTTTCGCTCATAATTCAGGTAAATTTCATTAAACAAGAAAGACAAAAACTTTTTTTTTTGCTAAGGTTTCTTGCTTTACAAGAAAATTAAACTTTGTTACAACATTAATACCCTAGGTTCCAATCTCAGCCTATTACCCGGACCACCTCTCTTTATCAGCGTGGATGTGTTTATTCAGCACGATACAATGCGCAGTCGTCACTTTCTTCCTCGAGAAAGACCCAAACGCATGGATTCTCCATTCTTACTCCGAGTTAGCGACGTGTCTCTACGCTGTGAGCACATAATTAAATGACTCGGTTGAATTTTCTTTATTTTTTTAGCAGACATAAACCCTAATGTTTAAAATATGATTGTTAGGGAGTTGTGACGTCAGCGCTTTCTACTACGGTCCAAGCTTGGGTTATATCTAAAAGAGGCCCATTGTTCTCGGCAATGTTTAATCCTCTCTGTACAGTCATTGTCACAATCTTGGCTTCTATGTTCCTTCAAGAAGAGATGTTCATCGGAGGGTAAGATTTCAAATTCTCTTAGTATAAAATTACTATAACTCATAAAACATTATCTTTATATACTGTTTCATCTTTTTCTTAGAATAATCGGAGGATTATTTGTGATCATGGGACTTTACATGGTGCTCTGGGGTAAAGCAAAAGATGTTGATGTCATGATAATTCAAGAACATACAGACAATAATAGGAACTCAGAAGTGAAGATTCAAATCGAGGATTCTACAGACACTGAAAAGTGTAACAAAGATCTGAAGAAACCCCTTCTTTCCTAACAAAAATCTACAGAAGAAATCCAAACAAAACAACAGTTAAACGAATTCAAGATCTCTTGCGTCTTCTGTTTCTTAAATTTTGAAATATATTTGTTGCAATAAAAGTAAATTTAGTTATGAATAAATAATCTAAGTCTAGCGTCAATATAACAAACTTTAATGTGATCCATCTCGTCCTAACGACAAGCATTGAACTAACTCGTGAGCACTATCCCAAGACCACTTGTAGAAAGAGCTGTCATGTTAAGAAGATCAGATCTAAGTTTAATTTAACCTTGGAAAATATATAATAAGGTGTAAAATGGTGCCAGCTGATAGAATAGAATATGCCATAATAATAATAATGGTGCCAACTTAGAACGTCCTGCTTTGAAAAATAGGGACGCAGTTTATTTTGGGCTTCTGGTTACTAATAAACTGATTGAAATATTATCAGTCTCGATCCTTTGTGTTTATTTGATATAGTTTGTTGAGTTGCTATAGTTTTTTGAAATATACAATAGTCTCTCCATTTAAATTATTTATTGCTATATAGTTAAAATAAATTTTGTTTTGTAATTCTTATGTAAATTTTTTATTTATTTATCTATTTAGCTCTAATTATATTAATTAAAATAATAAGTATTACATAAGTTAACTCTTTTTGGTTTATATGATTTTTTAAACAACTAATTTGAAACAGAGAGAAAAGTTTTTATCAGATGAGAAACGATTTAAACATGTCATCAAATATGTGTTTGAAAGTCAATGATATTGCATATTGTTAAGAAGCAGACTAAATAAAAATAAAGGTTTTCATGGTATAATCGTTCATACCATGTATGTACTAGACCTACAACTATATATGGGCCTAGTTTTGAGTGATTGCTTCATGTACAAATATTTGTTAGTGGCTTTCATATTGTGGATTTTAATATGATTTTTCCATGCATGCGAGAAGGTTGGATCTTAATTTACTCTAGGGGATTAGAGAAGTCGTTGGTAATACACGTAATCATTATATAAGTTTTGAATTTGTATTTCCTAAACATAATCTTATTGCAATCAAACAATGTATTTGACTTTAAGATCAGGTTGAAATTAAAAATCCTCTATACCAGATAAGATTAATAACTTTACACATTTTTTGTTGCAAGTTAACTAGGAGAAACACAAATTCAGAGTTAAAGAAGGTAATAGGTAAAATTGAATTGATATTTTTTTTTTGTAAAAGGTATTACTATTGAAAAGCAGGAGAAAGGAAAAGTAACCCAGTAGCCAAGTGGCCTTACATATCCGAAAAGATACAAACTTGAATCAGAGAACTAGTAAGTAGGGAGAGCAATGTTAAGTAGCAAACCACAGCTGGATCAGTGAGGAGGAGAACTTTGGTCTGTCAATCCTTAAGCTTGAGATTCTGTTTTTGAGAGTAAGCTTGATCTGTGAAACTAGGCTATCAGAAGATGAGAAGCGGGAATTATGAAGTCTATGGTTTCTCTCCGTCCAAGGAGTGTAGAGCACCGCTTGCCAGCATAGGAGCAGCAGTGTTTTGTGAATCTTGTTTGAAGTGTGTCCTTTTAGCTGGAGGAGCAGAGTAGCCCAATGCCTCGAGGATATTAAGCCACACTTTGCTGCGATCACCTTCCAGATATCCCAAGTAAAGTTGCATTCAAAGAAACAATGTGCAATGGACTCATTTGCAACATTATAGAAGAGGCAATGCGGGTCTGTTTGAAGGCCCCAGCTCAGAATTCTGTCACGTGTTGGGCACCTGTTTCTGACCATCAACCACACTAAAAACATGTGCTTTGTGATACCTCCCGAGAACCACACTTCCTTGTGCCACAGGACTGTTGCTGCTGTTGGACGAAGCAGATCGTATAGTGCGCCCGTGTGGTATCTATTTTGCCTCTGATTGCCAGGCCACCATTCAAGTTCATCGCTGTAGTCATTAAGTGTCATAGTAGAGAGATATGAAATAACCTCAAGCTGACGATCTGAGCGAGCGTTTGGGAGGATCCAGGCACCATTCTCCCAAAGTTCAGCAAGAATAGCATTTTTTCTCACCGGGAAACGCGATGAACCTGGTGTCTGAAGATAGTGTGAGAGATTTCCATACGGCGACCAGTTTGTAGACCAGAAGTAGGTGGTTTCTCCGTTTTGAACCTGCTTCCTAATCCAGGGATAAATGATTTCTCTAGCATCAAGAAGCTTATTCACCAATTGAATTGATATTAGTGTCGTTCTTCAAGTTAATTCAGACTAGGTTGGGAAGAATGATGTATACTTCATTAATCCTTTAAATAATTGAACTGCCAGATATGTGCGACGATAAAAATTGTATTTAAATGTTATCTTAGTTCATATTTTAGATCCGTAGAAGCAGATATTATTCTTAGACAGTAGTACTAAATAAGTGCCTGCATTTTGCACGACTTTGACAATTGACCAAACAAAAATAAAATTCACAAAAAGATAGTGATAACTCATGGACTCATTCGTCTACAGTAATGTATATATAAAAATATGTCATCGTTTCTAACAAGAGAATAAAAAATGAAACAAGCAGCAAAAAGCATTTAAAATATTCTATTATATACTACTACTATTTATATCATAAACAGAGATAGAGAGTATGTGTTACAAAAAAAAAGAGATAGAGAGAGTGGGAAAGAGGAGATGGGGAATGTAGAGGAGTACAAGCCGGTGATGGCGATGATGGGGCTACAACTATGTTACGCAGGAGTGACTCTTTCTGCAAGAGCTACTTTGGTTAATGGAACAAGCCCTCGGGTTTTTATCCTCTACAGGCAAGTCTTTGCAACCCTTTTCATCTTCCCATTTCTCTACTTCTCAAGGTAATTAAATCTCTCTCTCTATCTCTCTCTCTCTCTCTCTCTCTCTAAATATATGGATATGAATTGTACTAATTCTTGCTAATTCATGTGTGTGTGTGTTCTGGATTGTAAGAGAAGATCGAAGATATCTTATTTGGATCTTAAGAGCTTTTCTTTAATATTCATGGCCTCACTTTTAGGGTAAGTGTATATGCATGTACATATAAGATATCTGTTTGTGCTTTATTTAGGAAGACCTTTATTTGATATCACGGACTATTTTTCCTTCTTGTTTTTGTTGCAGCATTACAATGAATCAAAACCTGTATTGTGAAGGTATTTACTTAGCTTCATCGTCAACAGGAAGTGCCATGTGTAACATCATTCCTGCACTAACCTTCCTAATCTCATATCTCGCCGGGTATATTATACATAAAATTACATTTACACATATATATCTTTATATGGAAATTTGGAAAATAAGATTCATGTTTAACAAATTACTGCTGATCTTTAGATACGAGATGGTGAATATCCGGAATATCAGAGGCTTAGCGAAGATATCAGGGACAGTCTTATGCGTAGTAGGAGCAATCTCCATGACTTTGCTTCGTGGACCAAAGATTCTTAACTCGGAGTCTACTCTACCGATAGAAAATTCGTTAATAGGAGATCTAACGGACCAGAACATGTGGCTCATTGGTTGTTCGTGTGTGTTCGCTAGCACTCTTTGCTATTCTTTATGGCTAACGTTTCAGGTAAATTAACTTCATTGGACAGAAAAGACTGTTACTCTTTTGGTAACGTTTCTTGCTTTACAAGAAATCTGCTTTACAAAAAATCTTTGTTTCAACATACCCTAGGTTCCAGTCTCTGCTTATTACCCAGACCACCTCTCTTTGTCAGCGTGGATGTGTTTATTCGGGACGATACAATGTGCAGTCGTCACTTTCTTCTTCGAGAAAGACACAAACGTTTGGATTCTCCATTCTTACTCAGAGTTAGCGACTTGTCTCTACGCTGTATGCACATATAACACTTATATTTTATTTCTCTTTCTAGCAGTAGAATAATCAAAATAGTAACATAAACCTTAATACTGAAATGCTACTATTAGGGAATTGTATCGTCAGCGCTTGCTTTTACGGTCCAAGCTTGGGTTATATCTAAGAGAGGCCCTTTGTTCTCAGCAATGTTTAACCCTCTCTGTACTGTCATTGTCACAATCTTGGCTTCTCTGATCCTTCAAGAAGAGATGTTTACCGGAAGGTAAAGTAATATATATTTTTGAAGTAATATTAACATTTCTTTCATATAAGATTACTGCATACAATCCATAAACATCATCTTTCAATCTTTTTCTTAGCTTAATCGGAGGAATATGTGTGATCATGGGACTTTACATTATGCTCTGGGGTAAAGCAGAAGATGTCATGATAAATCAAGAACAGAGAGACAATTCGAATAACTCAGATGTGAAAATTCCAATCGAAGATTCTTCGAACATAATAAACTCTAATAGAGATCTGAAGAATCCACTTCTGTCCTAATAGAAATCAACAGAAGAATTCCATATACAACAACAATTAAACTATTATTTTACTTCTTCAGTTTCTCAAACTCTGATATATAGTTGCTCTAATAAATATAAACTGATTTATGAATACATAGTCCAAGTCTAGGTTCAATAATAACAAACTAGTATCACTTTTTTATCGAAAAATGTATATCGTTTCTGATCAAATACCAATGTATTAGAACAAAAATCAGGTGTTCGAAAAAAAAAGAACAGGAATAAAAAATTACTACTTACACCACATGCAAGGCTCTTCTTTGCTGCCATCAAACACACAGAATGAAATGATGAAATGACGAATATGGTTTACTGTACTCGTTACTCGTTAGTGTCGGCAGATAAGATAACGTTACATGAGTACTACACAGCTGGACCATCAGTGAGATTACGACTGAAAAAAAAATTAAATTCCCCCATCGAATCCAACGGTTACCGTACAGCTCAGGTCTTCTTTCACCTTTATACACAAGTCTCGTGGACCCAACACACTACTAAAAGCCCACTTTCTCTTCTGTCACAGCCTCCCAGCTGTCCGATATTCCAATTTTATTCTATTTACTTTCCCCCCGTACCGTAATCAACACTTTTTTGGCAGGAAATTATTTGCTGAGTAGTAAGATCAAATATAATCAAGAAAATAGATTTATTCGCTGTCCTTTTTTTTTTTTGCTTTGCTTGTCTTAAGAGCAAAGAATATTTAGATTTTCTTCTATTATCCTAGTAAATAAACATCTCTTCCCCGAATAAACAACAATAACCGAGTGTAAAAATAAATTAAAATTAAAATAAATTTTCACCGTTATTGTACAAGCTTGGCTTTACTATTGTACCCGTAATAAGAAAGATACCATCTAACGAACTTCTTCAACCCGGTTTCCAAATCGGTTGTCGGTTTATACCCGAACTCTTTCCGGGCGGAGCTGATATTAGCGTGGGTGAACGGAACGTCGCCGTTTCCAGGCATCTCCACGAAGTTCCTCTTCGCCTTCACCTTGAGATGCTTCTCCAATATATCCACCAAGATTGGAACCGTAACCGGAGACGTGTTCCCCAAATTGAAGATCCGGTACGGTGCGGCTCCACGTTTCTTCCCACCCGACCCGGTGCTTTTACCCGACGAGTCAAGAGATCCTAAACATCCTTTGACTATGTCGTCGATGAAAGTAAAATCCCGGGCCAAATCGACCCGGTTTTTGCCCCGGTATATCGTGATCGGTTTACCTTGGAGAATATTCCGCGTGAAGGAGAAGTACGCCATGTCCGGTCTACCCCACGGACCGTAAACCGTGAAGAATCTCAAACCGGTTATGGCAAGACCGTAAATATGGTTATAAGTGTGGGTGATCTCCTCCCCGGCTTTCTTCGTCGCCGCGTAGAGACTCGCGGGCTGATCCGTTCGGTCCGATTCCGAGAAAGGGACCTTCTCGTTGAGACCGTAAACCGAGCTCGACGAGGCCCATACCATCGCCGGCTGAGGATTCGCCGCCTTGCAAGTCTCCAAGAGGTTGACCAGCCCCGCGATGTTGCTGTGAACATACGACTGAGGATTCTCCAGCGCGTACCTAACACCCGCCTGAGCCGCGAGGTGCATCACGTGCGTGAATGCCACCACGTCGAAGAGCTTGGACAGGAGCTTCGCGTCGTTGAGGTCTCCCTCAACGACGAAGATCCCGCGCGAGGACAGGAGAGACGCCCTCGCGCGTTTAAGCGAAGGGTCGTAGTAGTTGTTGTAGTTGTCGAGCCCCACGACGCCGTCTCCTCGCTTCCTCAGGGCGAGGGACACGTGGCTGCCGACGAAACCGGTGGCTCCGGTGACGAGGACGGAGATGCCTCCCGAGCGGTGGATCTGAGCGGAGGTACGGACCTGTTTCTCCCACTGGATGCCGCCCCAGGAGGCGGTGAGGTAGCGGCTGCCGGAGTCGACGAAGCTCTGGAAGCTAAGGTAGGAGGCGGTGAGGGCGATGAGGAAGAGGGCCCAGAGGAACATGGTGCTCGTTGAGGCGAAGCAGCGGTTTAGCTGTCGGTTCGACCGGTCGATCTTGAACTTACCCGGTGTTGACGGAAACAACTCATCTTCTATCGAAGGCATGATTTAATTTTTTTTTCCAATTTTCTTCCTAAATATTCTCTAGAAAATTTATTGAAATGAAAATAAAAAACGGTGAATTTAGAAGAGAGATAGACAGATGCAGATCTTTTTTTTTTTGGTTATTTTTCCAAAAGCATCTGCTAAGGAGAAGAGGAAGACGCGGAGAAGTATATATACAGAAGACGAAGGGGGACAAGGAGACGCGTTAAATCTGAGTTTTGACAGATTGGCTTTTGTCTTAACTCCTTGTTATTTGTTTACAGGTAAATAACTAAAAATCACTAATAGCTTTATTTTTATTAAACTAAATAATTTAACTACAAATTGTAAACTTAATTTACAACAACCAAATCTAAGATTTGCAACTAGGCTATTTAATTTACAACACCTTCCAACACTTCATTTTATATAAACCTTTGCAAATTTGGCCGATAACTCGTCAGTTTCACTCGTTCAACAACTAGGACATGTTATCTATCCCTTAGTCAACATTATTTAAATTTTAGAGATATTGAAAACGAGAACGTGCGACCGACTCACAACTAATGTTGCCTAAACTTCAAAAATATCAAATGCTTAGGTCAACGTGTGTGGTTTTTTTTTTTGGATCATCTGATACATCATAGTCCGATTTGCAAGGCGTGGTATGTGCATAAAAGTATATATCTTTAATTCAAATTCGCATATTAGAAAGAAAAAACTTCTTCAGTGACCTAATAGTTACAATTGAATAAACATATCAAAATCGTATATGATTGGAAAAATTAATACTCCTTAAGTTGTAAATCTTGTAATATGTGTATAGTGGATGCACTGAGAGCAATGTGACTTCGAATTCCAGATAGCCAAAGAACAGAATAAAAAGTTAATTTGATATATGTAATTACTCAATTAGCAAAGTAATCTAGTACTACTAATTAGTCACTCTTTATATGATTTTGTCGACTGGTCATGGCCCGCATTGAGTCAGATTTCAGCACAAAGACGTTTGAGAGCATTTATAAAATTTATAATTTAGAAAGAAAAAAACTGTTATTTTTAACTTTTAAAAACAAAATGTATAAATAATTTGGGTGAGGAAATAATTGTACTTTTCTCAAACAGGATAATGTAGTGAGAGGGACGTGCGGACCAGACCACAGCATGCACCATTGGCTGTTTTGGGAAAGCGATGAGAGAATGACATAATAAAAAACTGCGTGCCCTTCTCTAACATTACCGCTTCCCCAAGTCACGGTTTCACCATAAAAGAGAATGGTGTGGGCCACTTTCTTACCGGAAGAATCGGGAGAGACATTACTGTTTCGAGACACTGGAACAACCGGTGATATCCGGTGAATTTGGACGGTGCTAAGGTCGTGTTTTTATTAAACTATTTATTTTGGGTATATTCCTTCTTTACTTCCATGGTCCTTCATTTTTTTAAGAATTATTTTACTTTCAAAAGATATAAAACATTATTTATACAATCTCAGAGACGAATTCGTACAGTATATCTTGTAATAGAAAATGTTAATATTCGGTCATTATATTATGTTTTACGGATTTTGATAAATTTGGACGGTGTGATATGTGGTATGTTACTACTTTATTTGATCTTTCGAACATCTTTTAGAAAGGATTTTTTTACTTCAAATGCATAAACCATATCGAACTGTCTAGGAAAATCGGTTCATACTTTTTTGGTAACAAAAAAAGACACGTTACAAAATACAAATGTGTCAATTAGTTGATAGTTGTGGTTTTTGTTATTAGGTATTTATGTTTTATTTCTTTACATGAAATGTCGCCTATGGGCTATGGCTAGTTCATTGTTTTTAGGTTCATTCGCGAAGATTCTCTGTTTCCAGACCAAGATTATATTTGTGCAAAAAGATTTGCGAGATCCCGCTTGAATTAGAAATTAATATATATTTATATTTAAAAATTAAAAATGGAGTAAACGATTATTAATGGACCAAGTTTCTAGTATTTAGATACATAGCACTAGTTAACCATTACGAGTCTTTGTCTTTACGCTAACATGCTTAAATCGTATGCATTACTTCATTTATCTTACGTGAATTTGAATCTATGATAACAATAATTACTATAAACTAGGATCCTTTAACACTTTTATCATTGGTTAGGTTTTGCGGAAAATATGCACCCGGAGACGCCAAAACTACACCAGGTTTATTCGGACACTGTATCGATTATTTTGATACATATAGAAATTTAGTCATATAGACATATAATGAATTTTCACTACAGTTTCATATTAATATCAAAATATTATGATTGTATTCGATTTGATTCATTTAAGTTGAACAGACTTTATTTACTTGAGATCGGGCATTACACGTCAAGTTTGTTTAGTAAACGCGTCTAATATACAAACACAATTATGATAAGATAAAGCTCACATTATATACTATCATTAGGTGCACTAACTCGATTAAATATAGATTCATTTTGCATTAACAAAAATTCGAAACTATTTCCTAAATGACGGAACACTAATATTTTTTACAAAACCATTTGACGTAACTGGATAAATTACATATAAATTATAATTATAGAGAATATGTACTTTTAAAATAATAACTGGCCCAGTATGCCCGATGAAAGCTAACTGAGCTTTATAAATTTTATTCGATACGCATAGGTCACGTATAGGTAGAGATAGATCTTTGGTGACAACGCCACATGACCGCATATCGACTAGAAGCAATATAGAAACGGCAAATGTTTTAGATACCACAAAAATGATAAAAAATAATATATAAAAAGAAAAATGTACATTTAATTAATATTAATTAGAAAGTTAAATGATTAAATTATTCGAAACCTTAAATCTATTCACATTTTATAAATACCAAACCCTAAATTCTAATTAGTAATCTTAACCAAAATATTTAAAAAACATTAACTTTGATTTAATAATATTTTGAAAAAAGTTCTTTGTATGCTATTATTGGAACAAAAGAATATTTTAGTGTTGTTCAAAAATTATTTTCATATAGAAATGCCGAGTAATTATTTTTTTTTGTTTTTCAGTTTTGATGTTTGAAAATTAAAGGAAAATAAATTTCAGTGGTTTTTTTATTCCATGTGTTGATTGTATAAAAATCTATTTAAGTTGAGGTGTATTATGTCTAATTATATATGGTGACAAATTAAAATCTTTCGAAACTTCTCTTGGAGAAAGAAGATTGCAATCCACGGTTGCACATGCTATGGTCCAGTCTAAGAGACTGTGACAGTTTAGCTGTAGGCAAATATACACACTCGAAGTTTCAAACAAAGCATAACTTATGACGAAAATTTATTCATCCAATTTAGTACACACGATATTAATTACCACAAACCAACATCATAAAACATACTTTTTGTTTCACACTTTCAAGTAGAAAATAAATCGTGCTTTATAATTTAGTTACCAGATCCTGATCCAGCTCTAGATCCAGCAAATGAACCAGCAGATGAACCGGCTCCGGAACCACCCGAGCCACGAGAACTCGAACTTGATGACGAACTAGAGCTAGAGCTAGATGATGATCTGGAACCTGAACCTGAACCTGCACCAGCACCAGAGCCTGACCCGCCGCCAAGACCAATCCCCAATCCAACGCCTAGACCAACCCCAATACCACCTAGGTCAAGCCCCAAGTCTTTTCTTGCCACTCGGCTCTCGGTTAACATAACTAAACTTGAAGTCACTAATAAACCAAGAAGAACTAGACCTTGGACCCTGGCCATTTGGGAATTCTTCGCGTGTGAAAAGACCTTTTAAGAAGAAAAAAAACTAGTGTGTAAAAACTTGCCAATCAGTGTGTTTTGAGTTTGTAGTGTCACTTGATTCGATAGAAGAGACAATAACATGTTCCGGTATTTATAGAAGCTTTGGGATAGAGTGAGCCATTACGTGTTTATCACCAAATTCAGTTCTACCACTTTGTCATTTTTAATTCATAGTTTACACACAATTACATTTAAAGAGCCATGAATACCAATTAAACACATGTGTGGCTAGTTAAATATAATTTTTTTTTTTGCTAACAAAGTTAAATATAATTTTTGATCGGCAATTTACGTAAAGTGTGAAATAATTATGACTTATAAATTACATAAGAAAAAAAAAATCGTAGCTTAACCCAGTTCAGTTGGCGAGGTTTTTCAACGGTGAGGTAAAAAAAGTCAAAAGGAAAAGTTGCGGTTTCACTATAAATCTCACTACGTTAATATATTTCACGGTTTCAATCACAAACAGTGAAACAGGTCCTATATATTATGAATTTATGATAACCCGTAAATGTAATGCATAACAAGATTGTTAGCTCACCCTAGTTTAGTTCTAACAAAATTTTAAGATAATAGAAATGGTTAGTGCGGATTTAAGGTACGAATGCAGGTGATCTGTGCATTATCTTTTTACTGCTGCCAATCCACCAAAGTCGACGG
Source organism: Brassica nigra (assembly GCA_016432835.1). Lineage (NCBI taxonomy): Eukaryota > Viridiplantae > Streptophyta > Magnoliopsida > Brassicales > Brassicaceae > Brassica > Brassica nigra. Next base: position 2,349,557 of record CM028247.1, on the reverse strand, counting down.
GCCACTAAGTTGAGTGGAAGAGTAGTGGTGGACCTGGTGGTTTATACACGCAGAAACTAGTCACCCGTATATATTATTAGTCACTAATCTATAGTCCCCACCACTATGATTCTATGAAGTAGTCAACCTATTACACGTGCTCAAATTGATCGAGAAATATCGTTCACATTGGTTATGTTTTTATTACCATGAACGACCAATAATGTTCACCTCTCATATAGAATTCAAAATTTATTTTCAATTTTTCTTAATCCGGCTATCAACATGCAAAAGCATTTTTTAGACCAATACTTATTTGATCATTTAAATATTTCTGTCTGTAATTTTGGAATATTGTAAAATAAGAATACTTCAATCACTTGGATTAACATATTAACAAATTTGAGAATATTATAGTTCTAGTTACGATAACAATCCTTTATATAAAGAACTGATGTTATAATTCTTGGATCTAAGTTGAATTATAAAGGTAAAAATTATAACTTTTTCAGTTAGTAGATTCAACCATTTGTAAGTATATTGTAATTGTTATTACGACAACAATCCTTTAAAAGCTATATTCTTAATTTTTTGTATGACGTGGAGGTATAAATTTTTGGATCTCAGTTATATTCTAAAGGTAAGTTTTTATTTAATTACAAAATATAATTTCAATAAATACACACAGAACGAAGAAAAAAACACATTATCTAAGTGGTAAATACATTAAAGAACCCCTTTTAAATCTTAGGTTGAGTTTTAAGCCAATTTATAAGCGTTGATCTTCCTCTTATTATTATTTTTTTGTTTCAAATATCTAAATTATGTATGGTGCGGTTTGGTTTGTTTATTATAGTTTTTTTGAGATACACCTGACAAATTATTTTGTGAATTGAGGATAAGCAAATCCGTCTGTTGTTGGCATATATGTTTTTTTTGTCATATATGTTGTTATCTAACATAGTACTGAATGTAACACGTGACAAAAAATATCGTTCAAATTCTAAAAGAAAAAAAATTACATATAGAGATATATGTGTGTATATTAGTTATCAGTGTTCAATGATATAGCGTCGTTCTATTTCATGGTGGTTGCTACTTGTTTGCCTTTTGTTGGTTAAAGGTTATTTGATGATTGATACAAGCGAAAACTGAGAAGCCAAAATAAAAAGAAAGAACAAACGTTACTTGCCGGGGAATAAAAACACGACTATGCATTTTATTTTATCAACCATCATAACTGGAAAATTACAACATACTTATAGTACAAAAGTAAAGCAACAACAACAACAAGAATCCATTTCGAATATGGAAGAAGAGTACGTAATTAACCAAACACGACAGGAGCTTTTTCCATCTCCTTTATTCACCCACTTTAGAAAGTTAAATTTCTAGCTTTTTCTTTTATTTCATACTAATAATATTTACGTAAAAGTAAAACACATAGCAGCAATTAGATATTGCATGCATGCATTCAGTCGCCGCCGCCACCGTAACCTCCTCCATATCCACCGCCTTCGCCGTACCCTCCCCCGTTACCGGATCCACCTCCTCCACCGCGACCACCTCCTCCTCCACCTCCTCCGCCATGACCCCCTCCACCACCACCTCCTCTTCCACGTCCTGATCCGGAACTTCTACCAGAACCAGACCCTGCACGTGACCCCGCGTATGATCCAGCTTCTGATCCTGCTTCACCTCCACCACCCCCAGAGCTCGAAGAAGAGCTGCTGGAGCTAGATGAGGAAGAAGAGCTTGACCCTCCTCCTCCTCCGGATCCTGACCCGGCACCAGCTCCGGATCCGGATCCACCTCCACCGAGACCTATGCCGATGCCAGTACCGATCCCTACCCCTATCCCGCCAAGGTCCAAACCCAAGTCTTTTCTTGCAATCCGGCTCTCGGAGAATAGGCACGACGTAGCCAATATCAAGGTGATCAGAACCAGTGATGATGACTTACTCACAGCCATAGTTTTATCTATTGTTTCGTTTCTGGTAATGTTTTTTTTTCTTTTTCTTTTCAATGTAGAGTATCTTGGTAGTGCTCTTGATGAATATGATGCGAGATGGTAAATGTATTTATAGGCACTCTAGAGCTTATCAATATGGTAGTGAAAATCATACAAGTCAAACTTGTGTACACACCAATTATGATAACATTAAATAATTTCATTGGTTATATATGAATATGTACTTGATAATGACTAAAACATAATAATAGTAACCTTGATCAGAACGTTATCTCGAAAACAACCACAACTTGATTATAACAGAGAATAGTAATTTTAAAAATATTTGTTAAAAATTTTGAACCAAAAAAAATATTCGTTAAAAATTGGAGGCAGGACCGACCTATGAGAGGTCCACTTACGAGGAGATTGATAGTGGAGCAGGCACTGAAGGGTGTTCGTTGCTACGTTGTACATTTTAACATCCACATATTTATTTTCGTGCAAAACAATCATTACACGTTTATCATCTTTTTTTCCTCAACCTCCATCTTGATCTTTTATGTAATTAGCGTCAAACGGAAAGCATATATTAGTTTGTTTAGTGATGGATGGAATTGGTTCAACGGAGATGAGCTGTGCAGTTTCTGTTTACGTTCCCAGGGTTCATCGCCATACAGACTCAGACACTCTCCTCGACCTCTCTTAAACCCTATTATCTATTTATCTAGAAACTTTTGCAAACATAATTCCAGAAAAAGATAAGGCTTCAAGAAGTAAGCAACAATCCATCAAATATTCTGGCGCAATGGAACGGACTAGTGCATGGACTTGACCCAAAAAAATTTGGGCTGGACAATGCTAAAAACAAAAATGAGGCCGTCAGATTGGTCGGTGATACTTTCCCCTTTTCTCAACATAAAACTTGTATTTCTGATCACCAAAACACATGGTTGGTTTATCATTAACCATGACCTTAACCAATTTGGTACACAAGAATCTGCCGAGAGTGCATATTCCTCAAAGGCTCAAAAGCAATTGGCCTTTTTGCTTAAAGCAATGTGTTACCATATTGTGGAAAACGATAAACCAACTGTCTATCGGTGGGATTGTTTTTGCACCGAACTAGATAATGTTGCATGTTTCATCTTTTAGTCCGCATCCTAGCCCACCCTCTCACTCCAAACTATATTTTTCAAGATTATTGGTGTTACGATTCACCAAGCCAAAAGAGAAAGGATCATGTAATAAGATTAAGAGTAAGAGATGGCCTCTCAGAACTCTTAATCATCTTAATATAATTTTACCAGTGCTTTCACGAATCTTTTCGCGCCATTACTTTGGATGAAGACTTATAAGTCTTCCATATTTCGATAACAACTAATAATACACAGATCATTTATCAATAATCTCGGTTTTACACTTGTTGGCCAGTGTTTGAAATAAACAATGTTTCATAAGATCACTTTCCTTATGATATAAAGTATACTACAGTTAAACTATACAGTTTCCTTATCCTTATTCTTATTTAAGAGTTGATCGAATTAGGGGAAGAAAATGCGACACAAGTCAACTTTCTGAACTCAAAAGAGAAAGATTCTAAGACCATGATTAATGAGTTTCTTAAAACATGTTTATCCGTGGTTTCTTAGGACATGATTCTTAGAAAAATATAAGAAATTGTTTCTTAACTTTTACTACTTTAAAAGAAATAATTTCTTAACTTTTTAGTTAAAATTAATAAACAATTTTTTATATTTATCTAAAAATCCCGTCCTGAGAAACAACGAATAAACATGGTTTTAGAGGTAGGGTTCTTAGCTATCCTGATCTATGAACACGTGGCTATTAGTTATTTCAATACATTTATTTGTCTAGTTACCAAATTCACGAAGAAACCTCTGTGTTCAACTATATGGCAAAACAAATATTTGAGATTTTGCCACGTGTAGTGCCTTGACAACTTTCACCCTTTTCCCTTTCTCACCACGTTGGCACGCAGATTGGGCCCCACGGTTTCATACGTCGATTTCAGCCACAATTTTTTTCGAGATTTTGCCTCGTGTAAAGCCTTGACGACTTTCACTGCCTTCTTCTATTTCAATAATTTTGTAAATAACTAAGAAAAACAGAGATTAACCCAGAAAAGAAAAAAAAAAAGAACCCTTTTGCGGGTGATACGTATTGAATTGTGTTTCCTCATTAGTCGTCATCTCACCATATCAATAAAACAAACATCGTGTCCATTTCAAATGGCTGAATCATTGAATAGATATCACAGCTCAGTGGCAAGTTGTAACGGAAGGGCTGAGGCAATACATTCTTATATGTATTTCTTTGGTATTTTGAAGGTCGTATGCTTACCAAAAAATAAGAAATAAAACAGTATTCATAAGGGTAAATAGACCATCTTTTTTTTTGCTAAAAGTAAATAGACCATCTTGACCGCCTCTTTAAAAATAATTTATCTTCAGCATAAGTTTTAAAAACTTATTTTTTTGGTTAAATTTTTAAAAAAACATATTGGATCCTTCGACCAGTTGACTTCATTAATTATTTCAACCATACTAATCATGCAACCACATTTTTATAGAATTTAATGCACATGAGCACATAATCACCGCTATTGAATTGACGCTACAGAATTGTATGGGATATAAGAGTTAGGAACTTAGGATACATGCTACCTTTTTTTTTTTCTTCTTTTTTTTTATCATCATGATACATGCTACCTATGATTACCATTTAACCTAATTTTATAACTGATGCAATCACGTTGGAACATGTATACATTAATATATCTCCACAATATTGAAGACATGACTCTTTCTGCTTCAGTCACAACAATTCGATTGTGTTTGATATATATGGTATTGTTCGTTATTTACAAAAAGTTATAGCATAAACAAGAATTACATCAACTCGTAAATACCAAAGTTTTAATGGGTTATACAAATACTTTAGAGATGTTGGTAGGTTGTAGCTTGTGATGAAACTTCCCCACGTAATTTCTCTTCTCGCCACAATCTCTACCTACTAACAGCTAACTACCTTACGCCCAGCGCCCTTTCGCTGTTTTATGTTTATTAATGCTTCTCATATTTGATTTTTTAAATTCGACTATATTATAGTTTGTTAATACAAGCCACCTTTGTGTGAGTTTTGCGTATGTAATTACCGACCCATAAGTTTGTTCAATTCTGGCATTCTGAAACCTAATATTTCTAATTCCGTATTCCAACATTCACCTATATTATATATACTGATCTATGCAGAGTTTCAGCAGTTTTATTAGAATTATCAGTCTAGTGTACTATGAACTAATTTAGCAATATGACAAATTAATTATCATCACCAATTTTTTTTAAAAACAAATATACGATTGAATCTATTACATATTCACATGAGATATAGAAATATGACGAACATTTTGATTATTGAGTTCTACTTTCCAAATATATAATTTATAAAAATGTAGTATCCAGTCTAAATTAAGGAGATGATATAAACTGGCTTGGTTTTATACGACATATCTATGATTAGTGTACAGTTTGGCAAACAATCATAATCATTAAAATATACATTAACCTCAGAAATAATAAATTAATTTTCATATAATTTAGAATTTATTTGTCATTTATTCGTCAGACGTGACACATGTCAGAAACAGATTTTAAGAAATCTTGTATCTGGATTTCTTTAATTGCATTTGTATATATTTGTAATATTCAGTAAGAAAAGCTTATGGGATTCGATATTAGCTGGAACTAATTTTGAAGTGTTTCTGAAAGAAGACACGTTGCCAAAAATGACCAACGCGTACACAAAACCTATTAGGGGCTTGACTTGTGGATTTTGGATAACCAAAATATTAATTAAGATGGTTACAGGGTTTTAAACTATTAATTAAGAAATACTTTAGTACTATTATAAGAGACGAGACAATAAATAAAAGATGAGTAGCTGGGAACGTGCAACAGAAAATAGTTCACCCAACTTTCTCCTATTAATATGCTTCTATCTTCTCTTCTCTCCCTACTTCTAACCTTCTCTTCTTCCACACACATAAATACGCACACGCTTTTGATAATATAGAACAAGATCAAGAAAATAATGGATCAAGAAAAGTCTCCCTCTTGCTGCTGCGTTCTTGATGCTTCTACTTATGTAGGTTTCTGGATTCTCAAGAAGTTGCTAAGCAGAGGATACTCTGTTCACGCAGCTATTCGTAGAAACGGTATCTTTTCTCTTCTTGGCATAACTAAAAAGAATCTTTTGTTGGTTGTTTGATTTGATTGTTTTTGTGTTCGGTAATTAGGGGAGAGTGAAATCGAAGAGACAATCAGAGAGATGGAAGCAACGGAGGAGAGATTAGTGGTGTACGATGTTGATGTGTTGGACTATCAAAGCATACTTGTCTCTCTCAAGACATGCAACGCTGTCTTCTGCTGCTTAGATAGCCCTGAAGGATACGATGTGAGTGACTTCATTAATCACCATCTATATATGTATTTGTGTAAACTATTAGTTATGTTTGAGATTTAATGTGAATCATCACTATAGGAGAAGGAGGTTGATTTGGAGGTGAGAGGAGCTATCAATGTGGTGGAGGCATGTGGAAGAACAGAGAGCATAGAGAAGATTGTCTTCTCTTCTTCTTTAACAGCTTCAATTTGGAGAGACAACATTGGAACTCAGAAGGATGTTGATGAGAAGTGTTGGAGTGATCAAGACTTCTGTCGCAACAAGAAGGTTTCTAATCTTTCTTCACTCTCTTTTGTTAATATGATTTTTAGGTATTAATCGCTATTTGTTTATGTGAAAATCTTCGTGAATAAATTGGACCCACAATTCAAAGTTTTTTGGCCGGATTAGAATAGCTAAAATATATTCCTGACATTTCATTTAATGCAGCTAGCTCATATTATTTCAGTATATTTTATTTGTCAGTTCTATATGTTGGAATTTTGAAAGACTATATACGTAATTAATTTATTGGAACAAAACTTGGATATGTTAAAGTATTAATTTAATTTATAAATTTGGATAGGTATCTTCTTAATAGTCAAAGTTGGGGTTTCATCAAATATATTGTCACATTATCTCGAATCATTTGTGCGACATAGAAAATTCGTAAGGTTGCAGATTAATTGAATATATTCAATTCGACTCATAAATACAATGTACAACTCTTGATTCCTGTATAGTTGCCTTTGGAAAAATTAAAGGGCATAATTTGTGTTTATTGATTAATTAGATACAGTTGATCTAGTAGTCTTTTAGGACTATATATCATCACTATATTAAAGGGTTACATTTTTTATATGTATAAGTGCATGTCTATACTATATATATGCTATTATTATGATCGTCATAAATGAACTTATCTAACTTGTGCGACAAATTATTCGGGGACAACTTTAACGTGTTATAGCTGTATGACATCGAATCGGACAGTCAATAAAAAAGTCGAAATTAATGGCAATACCCCTTTTTTGCTTTCTTGTTGTTACTTTTAGGGGTTTACTCTTTTTTAGTTACTATTAGTAGTAACTACTTTTTTCATACGCACAAGCTCAAATTCACGTGCGTACATCTTGTATGTTGGGTGCAGTTGTGGCACGCATTGGCAAAGATGTTGTCCGAGAAAGCAGCTTGGGCACTAGCCATGGACCGTAGGCTCAACATGGTCTCTATCAATCCTGGTCTTATCGTCGGACCGTCGGTTGCACAACATAACCCTAGGCCCACCATGTCCTACCTCAAAGGTACATATTACATAATCATATAGATACACTCAATATGCTTGTAGATAGATGTTCATTAATGTACATTTATAACTCGGTCAAACTATTTAGAAGTAAATAACCGAAACATATAGAGTTTGTGTTCCAACTTGTAAGAAAAAGTGCTCTACAAGGACCACAACTAGTATACATACGTTTAAAGAATATCAGCCAGTGTAGTCTAGTATACATACATTTAAAGAATATAAGACAATATCGTTTTATATGTTTTATTTACTAAAAATATCAAAACATTACCAAAATCCAAAAAATACCACAAGCTGATTCAGAAAGCATGCAGGAAGGCCACTGTTTTGGGTTGAAATTGTGAATTTTGAAGAAACTTTCGCCCTATATTTTTATTTCAAATTCTTCTAATACACAACGTCTAAATAATTATATGGACTCGGGGTTTGAGTTTGATGGTTTGGTGTTGGTAACAGGAGCTGCACAAATGTATGAGAATGGAGTGTTGGCATATGTTGACGTTAAGTTTCTAGCAGATGTTCATGTTAGAGCATTCGAGGATGCTTCAGCTTGTGGTCGATATTTCTGCTTCAACCAAATCGTCAACACAGAAGAAGAAGCTCTCAAGCTTGTCCAGAGTTTGTCTCCTTTGATACCTATGCCGCCGAGGTATATTCTATTCTATAAACTTTGCTGTTCTCATGCGAAGATGTTAATCCAATTGATGCAACTTAGTCTAATACTTTATTTATATAAATGTCACTTAGGTATGAGAATGTAATGCAAGGAAGCGAAGTTTACGAAGAAAGATTGAGGAACAATAAATTAAGCAAGCTGGTGGAAGCTGGCTCTGCATGTTAAACAAATATTTAAATTATTTAAATTGAAGATGAGGAGCTTATACAAAAAGGGTTATAGTTTGTATATCAAGCTTTTCTCAATTCATACTTCATAGTAGCATGTGTTCTCGTGAACTATTTATTTATAAAAATCATATTTTCATGTGACTATAATTAGTGTACGAGTGATTGGTAGAGGTTTTTATATGTTCCGGGAGCACAATGTCAATGCTTTCTACAATTTTTTTTATTTTACTGCAATGTTCCCTACAAATGTGCAATAATAATAGAATGCTTTACGTTAACGATTGTGTTTGTTTTGGTTTTCGAACACAAGCGAAATATTCAAATATTTTCTTATTAAGATTGGTTGTTTTGTGCAAAAAAAATTATACATATATATATTTTTAATAAAACTATTTGTTTCAAAACATTGATTCTTTGATTTACAACCATATCGTCGAACCCTGATTTTACTATTTACTACATAAACAACCACGATTCTGTGATATAATCATTATATGCTACGAAAGAAAAAAAGGTTTCAAAATTTACAAAATGACGAAACTTTATTTTCTACAAAACTTCGAGGTCTTTCACATAAAGAAAAAGGTGAAATGAAATCATAGATTAGGTTGTTGGTATTATTAGGTAGGCGTAAAAACGTTTAATCAGGCGTGACACTGATATAAATCATAGTATTGTTCTTGTTTATTCAATTTTTTTTTATTTATCAATTTTATATAGCTCCCCCCAAAAATAGAAAAACACTTTAAAATACTAATTGGGCCAAGATTGTCTAACACAGACCCAATAAAAGCCTTTAACCAAGTACTATAAAAGGACACCGTTGGAGCAACCCTCAACCTTTCGTCTTGCCGTGCTTCGATTCTGCTCGACGATCGTGCAAAGTTGAAACCGTTCCGCCTCTCGAAGAACCCTACATCGAAATATGGTGAAACGTGTTTCTTACATTCATCTTTTTAGGGAAGTTTAAAGTTCTGGGTTTATGGTTTCACTGTAATAAAGTTTGAAACTTTTGTATGAAGATTGCTTAAAGTTTGTTCCTTTTTTTTACGTTGATCGTTTTATGGGTTTTCAAGTTCTGGGTTTATGGTTCACTGTAATAAAGTTTGAAACTTTAGATGGAAGATTGCTTAAAGTTTGTTCCTTTTTTTTTATATATGGAAGGAGGAAGCCATGGCGAGAGCAAATGAAGCTAAACTGGAAGGAAACAGTCTGTTCGTCAGTGACCTTTACGAAGAGGCGTTGTCGAAGTATCAGCTTGCGTTGGAGCTTGTTCATAAGTTTCCTGAATGCAAAGGGCTCAGAGCCATATGTCATTCAAACAGAGGAGTGTGTTTCCTCAAACTGGTATGTTCTTTAGCTTGAGTGATCACACACTTACTGAAGAAGGTATAGTTATCAATAATATATTTATTTGAAATGTTGCTACAGAGTAAGTATGAAGAGACGATCAAGGAATGCACAAAAGCGTTAGAGCTGAACCCTACTTACGCTAAGGCCTTGTTTCGCAGGGCGCAAGCACACGAGAAGCTTCAACACTTTGAAGAAGCTGTCACGGGTGAGTGTACATGATGAACTTGGACTTTTTGGTTGTTGTTGTATAGGTTTAATGGTTTGAGTTTTTTTCTCTTTTCTCGTATGCAAGACTTGAAGAAGATGTTGGAACTTGATCCTTCAAATGATCAAGCTAGGAAAGGGATTCGACGCCTTGAACCTCTTGCTAAAGAAGAGTATATGTGTAAGTTCTGAGAGTATCTATCTCCATCATAAAATATTGTTATCTTTTGTAATCATTAGCATCATCAAGTGGTGTTCTTTGAAAATCCCATGTCCCTGAATAAAATGTATTTGTCTCTCTGTAGCTAAGCTCAAGGAGATAGGAAACTCGATTTTGGATCGATTTGGGAGGAGCGAGGACAACTTCATGGCTGTTAAAGATCCCGACACTGACTCCTACTCTTTTTATCACTAATACTAGTCACTATGCATCACTGTGGTCTTAGTGTTTTGCTTTTCTACTACTTGATTATTGAACTACAATCTGTTTGACATTGCAAATGTGTTATGTGTTCTTGACGATGCATTGGTAATACAATGATTTGCAATCTTTTTTCGGACTTTTAGTATAACTGTAAATTCAAAATTCAATGTTACAACTTACAACAATGGATATAGTATATAGTTTTCTATGGTTTCTCAAATGATACAGAAAATACAACAAGTTACACTATGGAACTTGTATGTGTTACAGGTTATGTGTTATGGCATGCTGCTCCAAGTACTCTTTGCTGTTCATTTCTGTTAATCTGCGGGAAACAAACATATTCACTTGATGAGCAAGAAAGCCTTTAGGTTATACTGATAGGTTCTATCTTTACAGCTACGTTACCTGCTGATGGTTCTATCTTTGGCAAAACCCAACTCGTTGTCCACGCAGAGCTCGGAGACATCGTTCTTTCTTGACCTCGACGATGTTCTTGGAGACATTGATTTCGCGTCGGAGATCGTCACAATCTTCTCCAAGAGTTCTTGAGGAGTTGCTTCAGCTGTGCATAACAACCTTGCTCTGTTCTCGTACATCACCTGCAACTCAGTTTGATGAAAAGGTTTGGTTATGCCATCTGACAAGTATACAAAAAATTAGAGAGAGACAGGAAACTGCATACATCGACTAGCGTGACGAATCTATACGCAGCGGTCCGGTTATGAAGCCCAAAGACAGGTACTCCTTCCAATGCAAGAGTATGAAACTTCTCTGCAACATCAGGACAAGAAGAAGAAAGAATTTGAGACAAGGAGTTGGCTGATCTGCAGATGAGAGGGAGCCAAAGTAGAGTTAACTTACTGAACAGTCCGAAGTAATCAGCAGCTCCAAGAGGTCGGTCGCATAACTCTTCAAAAGGGAAGTATGCACATCCGTTAGCACCTAATGAAACCTGTTCATGAAGCAGAGAACTAGTCTGATGATGAACTTATACAGACACAAGATAACTGATATTGGGATTACTCAGAGGCTTGTAATAGTTATATACCTGTAGTTTTCTTCCCATTACCACTTCTACTTCCTGTGGACGCGCAAGAACATTGCCTCCAATCAGTTCTTGGTACTTCTGTTTCAAAAGGGTGGAAAGATCTTTACCGATGAAATAGAATCCTTGCTCAGCCTGCACAAGTCCAACAACCATATGCTGGTTACTAAACTCTACCTTGGTCTGACGCCAAGTGACCTAGGGTGTTTATGAAGCTATACCGAAGTTAGTTTCCGGTAATCAACGGATGAGCCAATCTCATGAACCACATTCCGTTCCTGCAAAAAGATGAAACCTCTAAGATAGTCTGAAAGACAAAAGAATACTCGAAACTGATTAATGGAAGTAATGGAGATACCTTTAGTGAAGCGATGAAAGGTAGGAAGAGATCTCTCTGGAGTCCTCCTTCATAGAGTTTTTCAGGATTCCTATTTGATGTGGCAACAAGAATCTACATTTAATGGACAAAAGTCAGCTACTATGCCATTGCTTTTAGATGATTGTAGTAGTGTAATGTAAACAAGGATCACACTCACTATGCCATGGCTGAAGAGATGTCCAAAGAGTCTGTTAAGTATCAGAGCATCTGCTACATCAGTTACCTGTAGTAATAGAAACAGGAGCCATCACTTAAAGAGCTCAAGATGGGATGACCACTTTCAAGAAGATGATATATGTTAAAAAAAACATACCATGAACTCATCTAGACACAGTAAGATTGCATCATGAGCTATCTCTTGAGCAACAACTTCAAGTGGGTCTGATAAACCCTTGTGCTTCTGCAAACATATTGACGCAAATTTCAAACAGGTATCTTAAGAGGCTAAAGCTTTCTATTGAAATCAATAGATAATCCATACTTGTAATCGACTATGAACAGTTAACATGAAATCATGGAAATGAATCCTCTGCTTCTTCCAAGTGCAAGGCCTAATGACACAAAAGAAAAATCATGAGATCAAGAAAGATAAAAGAGTGTGATCATACAAAAAAACTTACAGTTGATCAAAGAAAAGGTCCATCAACATGGTTTTCCCTGTGCCTACACCTCCATAGAGGTACAATCCTTTGACGGGTGACACAGAAGACTGTGGCATGATCCTAGACCAGAACCAACGGCTTCTGCTTCACATACAAAATACTGGTTTGCATGAGACTTAAGTTCTCAATCCTAACAAAGAATAAAAACTCAGAGAACAGAAGAATCACCTTGATGATTTATCAGAAGTGTTGTAACGATCTAAACGACATGTATCTACTGATTCCACAAGCTCATCATGTAGTCTCTGTAGCTCTTTCAATGCACCGAGCTGCAACATTTCAACAAAAACCTTCAGCCTCAAGTAACATGAGCCACGAATAATCTTATTGATCAATTTTTTTTTACGTACTTGGCAGATATCACCAGTCATGAGATCGCCATCACTGATTCGTCTCTCATACTCAACAAGCGGTCCTGTTCTATTCACATCTGCTGTTTACATATCACAAGATCATTCACTACTAAACTCAAACAAAAAAAAAACTCAGAGCTCATGACTGGTGATATCTGTATTAGAACACAAACCTGAGGATGAGAGAGTGAGCCTAACAGCATCAGCTGCTTCAACTACCTCTGCTGATAAACCTCTGGAGAAACTTAACCTCGAATACAGAGTTGAGTTACATGTGTTTGTGTTCACCAAAGATTCTTTTTGCTTGGCACCGATCAAAATTTTGCGGCTTTTGGAGCAGAAGGTTGAGGAATAGCGTTCTTGATTCCTGAGAGCCCATCTAAGTCTACTGAGAGACGAGGATGATCTAACAATTGGTCTCATCTGCGGAAAAGTGAATTATGAAACTTAATGAGCAGGGATTCATAAAGTTATGAGAATTGTCTAGTTAATGTATCACTATCACCAGAAAATAAAAAAAAAATCAAGTTTTATACTTGTTTGCGTTTGCAATGAAAGAAGAACCAATTAGAACGACCACAAACTCAAGAAGAGATGATAAAAATATTCAAATCTATTCTTCTCAGATAATTGATATATACTATTTGCATTATTGCAGTTATTCTTCTCTTGATATTAATATATATATAAGGCTTACTATAGTTGACGTAACGCTCAATAACAAGAATAGATGTTTCAGAAACAGAGCAATAATTGATGAAGGACTCACCTTGAACTATGAACAGCTAGAAAATTTATTTTACAGAATGTTTTTTTTCTTGAGAAAATCTTGACTCCCGGGAAAAGGGGAAAACTTTGTGGATTCAGTTACAGAGGCAAAACAAAACCCAGGAAGAAAAAAAAAACTAAATCTTTGAATTAAATTATGAAGAATCTGATCCGTATGAGAATTGGGCACAAGATGAAAAGGTTGTGAAGAATTTATTACGCAATGGGACGATATATCTGGATAAGTTACAGAGAGAGAGAGAGATGCCCAAGAAAGAAGGAGATTTTATCAAAGAAGCAAAACAGCGAAGAAGAAGAAGAAGATTAACAGTTAAGACTTGTGAGATAGAGACGTCATTAAAATAGGATAGACTTATTGTCTGAGACACGTGTGTATCTCTATTTAATTGATTAACTGGAACCGACTGAATAAGTATTGTATCCGCTAATTATTAAATTGGTAATGTTAAACTTATATGAACAGTTGTTTTCCAGATCATGAGAAAATCAAATCTATTATTTTGCAGTATAATCCTTATTTAGAAGAGAGTTGACTTTGAAATTGTGAAGTAATATTCTTATATATACCTTTTTCCATTTTAATATCTTACTAAACTTACCCTACTTTGATTACCTTCTTTTAGCCGTTTAGACACGTGTGATATCTCTTTTTATTTATTTTTTATATAATTGATTAACTGGAACTATACAACCGTTAATTATTAATTTGTTAATGTTAAACTTATATGCACGCACAGTTGTTTTCCAGATCATGAGAATATTAAATTATAGATTTATTTACTTATTTAGAAGAATCGACTTTGAATTTCTCAAATAATGTTCTTGATATATCTTTTTCCATTTTAATAACTTACTAAACTTAACCTACCTTGATGTATACAAGTCAAATGATTTTTTTTTCTAATAATAAAATTTACTTAAACTATAATTTGGGTGTACCGATACCTATTCAAAATGAAGCTTCTCGATGTTGCGTTTGCGTCTCCCATAACGGTGGGCCTAGCCGCCTAGGCTAGTAGCTAATGCCCATTCAAAGGCTAAGCATCTTCCACGTGGAATATACCGACGTGAATCCTTCTTGGTCCTTTTGATAAAAGAAAATTTCAACGCCCATCCTAAAAGAGGTAAGAGTTTGGTCCCGCCAATAAATTCTATTAAATTGTACAATATGTTAATGAGTTGAATAATAGTATGTTTTGAACAGTCTTAATCCTTACAAAAACAAAAGATAAAACAGTGTTTGTTTTCTTCGTGTTCAAAAAAAAAACAGTGTTTTTCCTTTTTAATTCTTGATTGGTAGTAGATGAATCATAGTCATGGTATATGGACATTAACGGTTACTGGTTGCATTACGCATGCTCCCACGTGCCCACGTCAGGTCTTACATGTTTGTAAACATGTCTCTTTCTCACCTAACCCCAAGCGCTTCTTTTCTGGTATCAAAAATGGGCCGATATATAATATTGGGCCATGGCCCATACAATTTGATAACTCATCGGAAGCTAACAACTATCGTCTTCTTCGATCGCTTTAGCCTTTGCAGGTGATTTCACATTGACTTGTAATTCGGGAGCTAGAACCAGAGGTTGTTAATGGCGAATCAAGGAGCAAAGAAGCGGAAGGATGAGAACGCTCGACACATGGCCAAGCTCCGTCGTATCATCATCGCTTGCAACGTACTTTCCCTCTTTTTGATCCTCTCATTTTTTCTCACCTTCTTGAGCATAATAAATCTGTAAACTTTCGATGTAATTAGATACGTCACTTCGTTGATTCGATCGTTATCACTTGAATTTGTCGAGATCGGATTGGCTTTATGCGATATATGTGTGTGGTTGGTATCACAGGTTGTGTACGTGATAGTGAGGATGCTGATTTTCTATTCGAGCTTTACCTGGAAGCATTGGATTGGTCTCGTGGTGACATCGATAGGGTACGGTGTTCCTTATAAGTTTCTAGATGGAATGGCGAAGCCTAGTGTTAGTGATGATGGTGAGCTTATTGATGGTGGGTTTGACATGAGCACTGGTGGTATTTGTGGGTACGTTTTCTTTCTCTTTATTGTTTGTCTAATGAGAAACAGAAAGTGTCTGCCTTTTTGTCTCAGTGTTGAATGTATGATTAGGTTTGTCCATAGATTGTATATTCTTTAGTCAGGAGTAGTGTAAAGAGGACTGTTTGAAATGTGATGTTTGAGCCACCGTTTGTGGTGGATAGGATTGATAATAGAGTCTTCTATATCATCACAAGCCTATGATCTCTGGTCCTTGCAGATATTTGCACGATGTGCTCTACATCACTTGCTTCGTTCAGCTTGCATCTATCATCTCTGGAAAGTTTTGGTACACCTATCTAGTGGTACGCTCATCTGATTTTTTTTGTAAAATCTGAATACTACTTAGATCAACTATAGATTGCAGCTTCTGTTGGAAAACCATGATGAGATCTTTTTCTTTTTTGTTTTTGTTTTTAGATTCCTGCATTTGGAGCGTACAAAGCTTCTGGGTTTATTAAAGGATTCATGTCACAAGGTTCAGAGGTAATTCACTTAGTTTTGAATACTCTCAAAGTGCTTTTTGAACAAGGGGAACACTTAAGGGTATTAGTAAAAATGGACTGTAATGTGTCTCTGTGTCTGAAATTTAGGGAGGTGTAGAGGATGAGAAAACTCGCAAGAAGAGGGAGAAGATGGAGAGAAAAGCTTCCAGAGGCCAGGCTGTTAGGACAAGATCACGATGAATGTGTTAACATCATCTCTAGCAACACAGCTTGGGAAAATCTTTCCTCAAAACATACAGAATGCAAATCAACCGGCAACAACACTCACTCTTGGCTTTGCAAAATCCTTTGTTGTACGGTTGTAGCCGTCTTTACACTGTTTGAATTGAATGGATGTTGTTGATGTTAAGATTGAGGTTTTTAGTTATCCTGAGTAAACTACCTTAAGATATTATGGTTTTGTTGAGCTATTATACCATATAGCTGTCGTTACACTGTTTGAGTTCATGGATGTTGTTTAGATGAAACAACTTCTTCATAGCTCCTTGACTGTAAGTAGCGAAGGAGTCAGTACAGAAATCATGAAAAAGAGCTTGGAACTCGAGACAACATTTTGTATTTCGTTTTCTTGAACACATAGTATTTGATAACAGCCAAAGAACATGAGACAACAACAAAACAGTATTTGATGAAAAGTACAAATTGTTATATATACAAAGAAGAAGCTTCCATGGACTTTGTTATCTTTGTTATTTGGGTTAGTATTAATATCAGCTGCTGATTACAGGGTAGAGGTTGAATTCACGTTCCAGTGTCCATAACGATTCATTCTTGTTATTGATACTCAGCGTATACTCCTGGAAGTAGCCACTATATGTAATCACTGATACTGTCGCCCTGAAAAGGAGGAGAAACATGAAAAGGTTAGACAAGCCTTTTTGTGGTAATGTTCTGTTCTAAAACAACCGCAGAACTTCTCATCTAAATCCAACCTAATAGATGTAAACTGAGATGGAGATGATGTTCCTTCAAGTTTGTCTATCTTCCTAACGACTGCATAACTGTTAAACACAAGCAAGCAACAGCCAATAAACTTATATATAGTCTTAAAGGTCATTTAGCAGCGTCCAAAAGACTAGACTTCCCACCTTCTAATTCCGGACGAAACTGCGTTCTGAAGCACGTGATGATGCGCTGGATCTAGTGCATCACTCACGCTGTCTGGAAGAACTGATCCAAGAAAGCTAGTAGACCTTTTGCTTCTGCGACAAAGAAAACATGAAGAAGACTCTGACACAGTGTAAGGGAAGTAAGAGTGTGATTCTTAATCCTCACCTTTGGTTTATGGCCAACATCAAAGAGAAGGCATGGATGGAGCCTGAAGAACTCGTTGCAATCAATATATCCGGTAGCTGTGTGGACGGTCCAAAAGAGAGTGAGTATATTGTTGATGGGTACGTTCCTCTCCTGAAACTGTATGACTGCAAACACAAGGAAGAAACGAGTAAGAATCTGTAGAAGGACAGTGTATCCAAATAGCAACTATTCATTCACCTTAGTTGATTCAGAAACAAGATGGACTCGGATCAGAGTTCCTTGCTCAGATGCTGTAGCAATATACATTCCATTCGAAGAGAGTGCGATTGCAGCCAATGGAGAACGATGTGCATCTATCTGTAATCGAATTTTAGAAGAAAAAAAACAGAACCTTGTTAGTAGTATGCAACTCAAGAACACAAATAGTTGATCAAAAAACCAGGTAAAGCATCTAGTAAACCTCACTGTGAGACTGCAAATCCATGACGTTATACACCAAAACAGCTCCTTTCGTTGTACTAGCCGGAACAGCTAAGAAGCAGCCTTCAAGACTTGGAGAGAACGCACATAGACCTGCTCAAAGATAAGAAAAAGATACTCTTGTTCACAACTAACAAACCGCTACTACAAAAGTTGATGAAGGAAACTTGCTGAGCTACCTTTTGGATTTGGCACGGTGTCAATAGTATCAAGCATAACAAGCGTATTCAAGTCGTACACGAATGTTTTTTCCACCAAGACAACAACCAGTCTGATAAGAATCAATCACAGCACCATGGATCCACTCTCAAAAGACAAA
Source organism: Brassica nigra (assembly GCA_016432835.1). NCBI lineage: Eukaryota > Viridiplantae > Streptophyta > Magnoliopsida > Brassicales > Brassicaceae > Brassica > Brassica nigra. Next base: position 2,331,181 of record CM028247.1, on the reverse strand, counting down.
TCAAAACAAACTCTGATGTTGAATTAGCAAAGATTGGTAAATAACCGTTTCTTGTTCATACGGACAGCGAGAATAGAAGTTAAAAAGTTCAGTTCTTTGAGAGGAGAACCCTGTGTGGTATTGAATAAGCAGAGTCTCCGTGGAGATAGAGAAGCCTATACATTAAAATTTCCCAAATCATACAAAAATGGAATCCAATTACCCAAGAAGGAAAGCACAAACCTGTTCACCAGCTCCAACAAGTGCAAGTAGATCTGAGCTATACAACATCTCAACAATAACAAAAGCTCCAGCAGCTATATACCAAAACATCAAACAAATCAAACTTCAATACATATATCATCATGATCCTATTCCAATTACACTAGCTTAATGTCTGCATCACAAGGATGTTGTCTATCAGATCCTAATCGCTCTGAGCTTCAATACAAAGAACATAGCCAACATAAAGTTAAGTCTTTTAAATGATAAAAACTTGCCTCGTTCATAGCAGAGTCTCCCTGTCGTGGAATCGAATATTTTGAAGGAATCTTTCGAACTTATCGCAAACCCACTGCAAGAAAGATCGAGCAACCAACAACAAAAGGGAAGCTTTTGAGTTACGTTTTCACCGAACCAGAAACCAAAGAAAAAGGCAGCAACTTTTCCTGGAAAATCCACGAAAGGAATCGAATTTTGTTGTCAAACTCACCTGTTATCTTGATTGAAAGAAGCACAGTAGATAGAAGATGGAGACGACTGATTCGCCATGTCGCCAAACCGTTAAAGTCTCTCTCTTTCGTTTACTTTTTATATGCTCTGCTCTTGTCTTCAACCTCTTGTCCTTACCTCCAAAACGCTGTCGTTTGATGTTCTTTTACTGTTTTGCTGTTCAGTGAGGTGAAAATGTGACTCAGTATATTGTTGGTTTGTCATAAGAAACTGAAAGTGACACATGAGAGTCAAAGTTAGACAAAAGTTTCAAAGCCATCAGCGTTACTAGAAGAGGACCACAAGCTAAAGTATGATAACAACATAAGCTAAAGTATTGATGCAAATGAGAGACAGAGAGATCAAAAGAAGAGTCAAACAACATCACTCTCATATAGTTTTCTGGCTTTGCCACCATAACCACAAGAAAAATACATACCAAAAAAGTGTATATACACATCAACATAACAAACATAGAATCTCAAAACTATAGAGAAAACTTTAGTATTGATGCAAATGAGAGACAGAGAGACCAAAAGAAGAGTCAAACAACATCACTCTCATATAGTTTCTGGCTTTGCCACCTCCACAACAAGAAAAATACATACCAAAAAGGTGTATATACACATCAAGATAAGAACACAGAATCTCAAACTATATAGAGAAAATTTTGCATCATTCACCAACATATACATGTCTATATTATAAAACTGTAGAGCTTCTTCATTAGGTTTGTTTTACTTTCTTTCAGTGTGTTATCTTGGACCGGATAGTTCCATGGCTAACAGATCTAAAGGCTGTTGATCATCATCATCATCGAAGGCCGAAGAACCAAACATTTGATAAGTTTGATCATTGCAATGCCCTTCAAGCCTTGAGACTGAAGTAGTAGACAGAGATGAGTTTGTCTTGAAAGAGATATTGGCATGGTAGAAATGTGAATGGTTATGCGAAGCAGCCCATCTCTCGGCTAAGCCATCTCCTTCCAGCATCAGAACCACTTCAGACATTTTAGGACGATGAGCTGGAAGATACTGTGTGCATAGCAAAGCCACTTGCAACATCTCTCCAACCTCAATCTTATCGTAGTTTGTCCCTAGCTCCCGGTCCACTAGCTCCTCTACTTTCATCTCCTCATGCAACTTCCTCGCCTGAACACAAAGTTACAGTATGATCACATAAAGTAATCAAGAAAATGTGATTCTTGAGTGGTGTCTCATTGCTTACCCATTCAAGCATAGCTCCTTTTTGGCTAGCGGTTTTACCAAACTCAAGAGCTCTTAAACCGGTGATGAGCTCAAGCAAGAGTATACCAAACCCAAACACATCGGTTTTCTCAGAAGACTGACCAGTGGAGAGATACTCAGGTGCAATGTGTCCAACCGTGCCACGGACCGCGGTGGTGACATGAGAATCCTCGTGGTTAAGGAGCTTAGCAAGCCCAAAGTCACCAACAACGGCTTCAAAGCACTCGTCTAAGAGAATGTTAGCCGCTTTGACATCTCTGTGAATGATCTTTGGATCACACTGCTCATGTAGATACAACAAACCTCTCGCTGCTCCAATGGCTATCCTCTTCCTCATGTTCCAGTCCAATGCCGGTTTAGCTACAACAGTTAAACAAAACTGGTCAAGACTCAAGAGTCAATGAAAATGAGACTTAGAGCTAAGACTTATACTGACATTTAAGCTTCAAGGCGACGCTGCCATTGGGCATGTAAGGGTAAACAAGAAGCCTTTCACTAGATGTTTTGCAGTAACCAATTAACCTAAGCAGGTTCCTGTGAACAGCTAAGCTGATCATCTCTAGCTCAGTTCGAAACTGTGAATCTCCTGAAGTTCCATTAACATCCTTTAACCGTTTCACTGCAACCATAGTCCCGTCTGCTAGCTTTCCTCTGTAGACATTACCAAATCCTCCAGCGCCAAGAATGTTCTTGGAACTGAAACCATCTGTAGCCACATGGACTTCTCTGAACGTGAAACTCCTTAGATTCCCGAGTCCTTGTAGCCCTTCCTCTTGTTTGTCTGCAAAAAGGAAAAACTTAAAACAATCTTCATGAACCAAAGTAGTATAAAGAACAAAGCCTCAAAGCTAACGAACCGTTTAAGTTAAGGATCAGTAGCCTTCTTTGTTTCTTTCGGTACCAACAAAGAAACCCAAGAGCAAGGCTTAGTAAAACAACAAAGCCAAGGCTTACACCGAGCGCTATAACCAATCTATTAGACCTGCCTCCTACACACACACACTCAAATAACAATAAAATGTTTAATGAAACGATCAAATAAATACAACTCATGCAAGAAAGAGAATTCTACCTGATGAGGAGCTCAAAGAAACAGAAAGAGGAGTTGGAGTGATAGATCCAGAACAAATCTCAGGTGGGCTGCTTTTACAAATCAAAGGATTCCCAGCAACACTACACTCAACAACAAAGCAGAGGCAACAACACTTAGTCCTGATTATATTTTTAATTTGAAAAAAAAGCACAAAACAAGTGTTTTCTTACTTGAAAGTCCTGGCTGGGAACTTAGGAACAGGGCCACTGAGGTTGTTGTAAGACAAATCCCTAAGTTTAAAAAAAGGCAAAACTCAGACACATAAAGACAACCTTGATAAGGTAAAAAAATTGTAATAGGAAGAGGAAGAAAAGACAAATCTTTATGTATACTTACAAGAAGTTGAGATGAGGAATTTGAGACAAAGAGGCAGGGAAGGGCCCAGACAATGAGTTGTTATTCAGTCTCCTAATTGAAAAAAAAAAATCAATTCGTACGAGGTAAAGATGAGTTTACTATGAAACTGATGATGATCAAATCATTATTAGATGGTGAAACAATATTAAAGAAGAGAGCTCACAGATATTGAAGGCTGCTTAGCTGCTCAACGGAGACTGGTATTTCGCCGGAGAATCTGTTGTTGGAGAGATCCAAAGTTGTTAACTTTGGAAGTAAACCGAGCTCCGGTGGGATTTTGCCGGAGATGTTGTTGTTCTGCAATGACCTTCAAACAAACAAAAAAGGAAGCTGAGGTTTTAGAGTTACACAAAAAAAAAGTCTTTTAAAGAATATTTTAGGAAGAAGAAGACAAGAGTGGATGGAGGATCCGAGGTTGTCGTAAACCGTACACTTGTCGGAGATTAGTGAGGTTTCCGATTGAATCAGATAGAGTTCCCGAGAGAGATTGGCTTGGAGCTCCTCTAAAAAACAAGTAGAGAGAGAGAGAGAAAGAGTGAGACTTTACGCCATTAATGAACTTCATAGAGAACAGAACACAAGAGAGAGAAGAAGAAACTCACAGGGCAGTGACGAGGTTGTCGGAGGAGCAAGAGATCATAGCCCAGCTACAAGGATCAACGGAAAACTCGTCCCAGTTGTCCAAAGCTCCATGAGGATCATGCAAACCGTTCTTTATATTTATTAACGCCTCCACTGTTCATTACAATCATATTATCTAAACCAATAGGAACATAAAGAAACAGTCTTCTAGTGTTGTAATGTTTTTTTTTACCTTCAGGGTTTCTAGGCTCGGAAGAGAGCGTAGGAGTTGAGAAACAGAGGAAGAAGAACAAGTAGAGGAGATGAAGTTGATTCAAATTCAACATCATCGTCTTCTTCTTAGTTACCACTATGGATGGTTTAGCTTAAAGAGAAGGGAGAGAGTTTTACTTCTATTAGTTGGGTTTGTGACCACAAACACACATAGGAAAAGAAGAGAAAAAGCAAAAGCAAAGAAGTCTCGTCTCGGGTCTATCAAAGAAGTGGTTCTTTCTTTCACCCTTCTTATCAAACAGTCTCTCTCACACAGGAGAGGAGAAGAAGGTAAACAACAACATGAGTGGTTTAAATGGAGGAGAGAGAGAGAGAGAGAGAGAGAGAGAATCAGGGGGAAGCTGATACGGACTGTCGGACCGGGGATGGTGGAGGATGCTGGTCTACTCTACACTCTCTATCTCTCTCTTTTCTATGTCTCTTTTTCTTTTATTGCTAATTTCTGTTTATTTAAAACAATACTACTTTCTTGTATTTCATTTAGTTTTTGTTTAAAAAAAAGAAGTAAAACTGAGTTTTGATTATTATTTTTTACCTTTTATATTAATTATATAATTTATTCTAATATTTAGTTTGTGTTTTCAAAGCTTTAAAATTTTTATATTTTTCTAAGATGGATTTGGGATTTTAAGTGAAATCTCTAGTTTTTTATGTAGAATAACAAAAAAAATATGCTAAAAACTATTGGAGTCTATTCAAAAATATATACTAAAAACATATGTATATCTAAGAGATTTTCCCTATTATAAACTCTGAAATACATTTTTTGTTGTTCAAAGTTACAAAACCTGTTACCGTTGATAAGGTTAATTAAAAAAATTTATAAAATCTGTTTTATTTTGCATTTTACCATAAATTGAAAAATATAAAAGGCAGAATTGATGTAATGTCCTACCAGTGACAGGCTATAAGACTGATTTTGTAACTCTAAAATTCGCTTCCTCCTCTATTTTTTTTAAATGTTTTTGTCTTTTTCATCTTTTTCTTCCATTTAATGGAAACAATACTTTTACCACAAGAGAAAATTTGATAATTTGTTGTCTCCCCACCTAAACTTGAAATTTAATATAGTGATATATTTAATGATCACATTTATAGAAATTATTATATAAAAATGTTGAAACGCAATAACATGAGATCAGAGAGTGGTGGTAACAAGAGAATCGAGCAACAAGTCAAGATAAAGCCTTGAAATAGGGATAATCCACACTTGCCCTAATGAGTTGCTATTTATTTGTGATGTTACACTATTTATGATAAGTCCCTGTACTTTTGATTTTTTAAAAATTTATTTGTCATTCTATTTTCCTTGTCATTATTTTGGCCCACCTTTTGTATTACTTTAATTCAACACCCTCCTCTAATAATTACTACATCTTTTCCTTATTTTATTACTTTTTCTCTCTTTTTCCCCTTTCAATCACGTCTTTCTTTACTGCCAGAACATTCATGACCCCCACGTTTCGAATGTATGTTTTTAATAAAGTTTTCGTATTAAAATAAATGGTAGAAAATAAGTAAATAACCAAGTTTTTTTAACAACTTAACATGTACTAACTAATAAATAATCAGTCATTTAAACCAACAAAAAAAAATCAATCATGCATTGCCCACTTTAGATTTTCGCACATAAAAATGCACTCTCAAAACTCGAAGCTAAGAAACAAGTTTTTAGAAATTTGCATGTTCTTAATTATTTAGATGTATACTCAGCACATTTTGAAGTAGTCTATGTACCGAGTACTGAAAATAAGAGGTGGCCACAAAATGCCGAATCAGGGTGAGCAAGATGAGGTAAGCAACGAGATGCTTTGTAACCAATCACCTTATTTTCTTGTCACAGATTATCAATGATCCTTGCTTATTACATCATGCATGCATCTTTGTACTTATTCACTAATTAACTTCATAATCTGTTCTTTACGCATATAAAATAACATGATGATCTTTTCGTGATCGGTCCATTCACCCTCCAGAATACTTGTTGAATGTTTCACAGGTGATTGAGAATCAGAATCAGATTCATTTGGCTGTAGTAATTCAACCTAATTAATTTGTAAGATTTCCAATTCTTGGTCTTTCACGAAAGTGGAGAAAGACATGGATGTGATGGGACAAAGCCAGCTACAAATCAACATTCTTATGCGTTTTCGGCTTCTGTTTCAATCTCCCTCTTCTTTTTCGATGAGCCCAAAGAACCATACATTTCAAGATTCCTCCCAAGCGGACTTGAACCCAAGACCTGACTTCTCACTCCTTTGGAAGCCAGGAAGGGTCATGTAAAACTAGGCTTTTTGTTTCGTCTTTTTTTTTTGAAACTCTACTTGGCTTTTGTTTCAATCTTCTTATATATTTTTACGAAATTTAGTATAATATAAGGAGGATATAGTTAATTAACATTCATGAAGGGATTATAAAAGTAGATTCATCTTCCCAATAATTTGCACCAGATTAAAAAAAGTTGGTTATTTTTCGTCTCTATTTTCTTCAGTAAAGTTTGTTTCATCTTTTTATCCATGGGACCATATTCTGATATGCACCAATTATAAAATGCTTTATTTCCATTAAAAGTTTTTAAAAAATATTATTTGTTACTTTTTCACTTTTTATGGTGGCCAATTTGTACATGCTTTGTGACTACTAACTTCACAATCTATAAGCATATCTTCATCGTTGTAGCAGATATGTCGCAGAACAGTGTTGATTGTGCATCCTAGCAATGGAACATGAGTCATCAATCATTAATTAATGGATCTTGATGTTATGTTAGTGTCTAAAAAAGTGAAGATGTGGAAAACGATCAATTTACCAACTATCAGGTTAATTAACAATATCAAAATGCTGAATATTACCTATAACTTTTTTTTTATTTGTTAGTAACATCATTAAAACTGAGAATTCTCATGACCTAAAAAAATTATAATGACTTTTCGCATTAGGTTCGAAGAACATGTCTTACAAGCAAAACATGTGTTGTTTCTGTTTTGGTTTTACGTTTTGGTTTGTAGAATTAAGTAAAAAGGCTACAAAAAGCAAACAAAGAAACAATATCAAAAGTGTTTCAGTCAAAAATAATAATAATCAAAAGTGTTGTAAAAACTATATCAAAAGTAATTTTAAAAAGGGAAGAATATATCGAGAGAGTAAAAAAAAGTTGAAGTTAATAGAAAAAGAGAGAATGGGGCAGCAAATCTTTTTTTTTTGTAAAAAGGCTTTCGAATTAAAATACTAAAAACATACAAATGATGTATGGTTGTAACAACCATAAAGTTTGAAAAAGTACGATGAGACAAGCCTCATATTCAACCAAGCATTAGCTTACATAGAAGAAGACTTATGATTCATAAGCTTAATGAAACAAGAGAGAGATGAAACTACTAGGAGGATGGAGGGTAGTTTCCGCGGCCTCGACGACCCCTTCTACCCCTTCCTCTTACTGTTTTCTATTCCATATCTTGAAACTTTTGGACAGGTTTAATTGGTCTTCCACCTCTTGACATGTTGAGGTTTGCCGTAGCATCACTCATATATCCTCTTTCATCATCTTGCTCATTACAAGCAATTTGAGTGACATGAGGACTGCCATGTACAGGAGAGTATGAAGGGACCAATGGATTGTCCGGTGAAACCGAGTTGGCCTCAAAGACAATAACAGGAGATGGAATTTCTTCCATAATAGTAGTTTTAGTTGGAGCAGATTGAGTGTCTGCTAATGGTGATGAAGTCAAAAAAGAGTTGGAGCCAGTGGCTAAATGTACCTTAGAATAAGTGAGATTGTTTACTGGAGTAGAGAAATCCTTCCGCTCATCACTGAGTTCAATACCACTTTCTTTAGTAGATTCCAAAGTCTGTTCCGTAAGTTCATCTCGTGCTTCTTCAGCTGAGACCAAACTTGTCTCTGAATTATCAGCTGGTAACATCAAGTGATCGGATGCAACAGTAGACTGCTCTAGTACTTTTTCCATTTCAACCTGAGGCTCTTCGGCAGATAAATCTTCTTGTGTGGGACATGTTTCCACATTCAATTGGATAGTCGGTAGGAGACATCTTTTCTCCTTATGTCCCAAATGTCCACACCTACCACAAACACTTGGAATCCATGTATACTCAACATCCACCAAGAAAATATTACCTTGTTTGTCATCCAAGGCAATTTGCTTTGGAAAAGGTTTATCAAGTTCTACTTCAACCAACAACTTTGCTTCTCCCAAACAGGTCGGATCAAGTCGAGGTTTATGTGTTTGCATAGGCTCACCAAGTCCGGACGCGACGTGGCTGAGACCCAATCTTGAGTAGCAACTATCCGGAACATTTTTAAGATTTACCCACACTGGGATTGTTGATACCTCAGGGACTTTAAATGAGTTAACTGGTTTCCAAGGTGAGACAAATAACAAACAGTCATCAACATGCCAAACACCTCTTTGAATTACCCATTGTCGAGTTGAATCATGAGGAATATGAAACATGTAAGAAGAGTCACTCAGCTTACGGCAACCTATTCTACAGGTTCTACCCCACAACCTATTCACCACAGCATGGATTAAACCTCCAGGAGGAAGAGAGCAACGATGAAAGTGGCCAATGATATATTCCTTTTTATTCTCTGGTCCTAGTCGAAGCACCTGAGAAGGAATGGTTACCTGAGGCGTTCCATCATGTCGAAAAGTTGGCTTGGCCGCTCGATAGAGGTTTCTGGTAGAAGGGTCCATTCTAGCTGCCCATGGAAACCTTAATGTTCCATCCTCTTTGAGCTCAGGGACTGGAATTTTTTGAACCGGCATGCGAGGAAATTCTCTGGCAGCATTTGGATGGTCTTTTTTCTTCTGGTTTGACCCAAGTCCATCAGTCAATGTTGGTCAGAAAGAGTCAAGGAGATTGTTAAGATACCGCGGATCGAACCCACTTGGCGTTGCAGGCGTTGGAGGAGTTGCAGGTGGTATAAAAGCAAGAGGTTTGGCCCAGGCTCCAATTGAAGGAACAAATTTAGGTATTGAAGGATCAAATGATATCTCTGGAGAAGTAGTAGTTATTGGAGGGAGGCCAGTAGATGGAGGTGATTTCGAAACTCTGGCCACCTTTTGCTCTGGTTCAACACCAGAGTCACTAACCCCCGTTCTGTTTTCAGTTTGGGTTTCACTTGAATCCTTGAGAGTCGAATCCAAGTCGTTGACATCTATTTGATGCCTCATATCTTCAATACCATTGCTCAATACCGTAGGCTTAGACGACATCTCTGGACCAGTCGAGACTGTGTCAGTTGATGTTACCGGCGGTGGAGAGTCCATTGACCAGCGACACTTCGATGGCCAACGAGGATCTGGAGTGGTTGTGGGATTAGTAGACGCTGTCATGATTTGAGACTCGTCGAGAGTTTGGGTTGGAGCCGAAAGTGAAGCTACCTGTGCTCCTTGAATCAAAGCCTCCTCCACTGTAATCTCGACAGGGATTATCGTTGAATTCACCACATGTACACTAGTATTCATCGGAGACAAGGAGGGCAGCGAGGAAGAACGAGGGAGAACATTTAGTGAAGGCGATGCGTTCTCATCATCAGGTTCAATTGGGGGTTTCATGTCAAGAGCACGAGAGAGTGAGGAAGTTAGTATGCAGCAAATCTTCGTCGGAGTGCGTTTATATTCTTCTCTGATTTCCCGTTGTTCATATGGTCGACCTGATCCTTCCACGTTCTCTAATTTTATCTAGTTCTTTACTATTTCGTGATTATAGTTTATATATATGAGAAAGTGACCATTGTTATAAACAAACTAAAAAATACATGTAGATTAGAAATAAATTTAATATAGATTACTAATCTCGAGTAATGTTCATCAATTAGCAAGCAGATACTTTATATTTTATCTTCTACCAAAATCTAATCATAGTTAATTTTCAGTTTGAAACTAGAACATATTAGAAAACAATGGTCAGAACTGCTTTGTCCAAAAACAATGGCCGAAACTCAAAAACTGTTCGGATGAGGAAAAATATTCCTGAAGTAATAGGCCCATAATGCTTTTGTACCGTAAAACTTAAGCCCACATTCAGTATATCTTTTTGTTGCACCCCTTTTGTTGTCCAACGGTTTGCTTTCTTTTTGAACTGTATGAATTCTAAGATTTTTTTTTTTTGGTCAAGTATGAATTCTAAGTTTACTAGTGTTTTTACATACTATAAAACATATGCTGTGAAACTTTTTATTACCTACATTGAAGTTAAAAGGTGGAGAGGATGCATGTGATTGACAGGCTCACTTAAACGTTAGTTACCACTATTGGCAATATCTGAGTTGAAGTTAAACTCATTTTTCGTCTTCAGTAATACTGATCAGTACCCTCCACTTGTTTTCTTCTACAAAACCAAAATTCAAGAAGAACAAATCAGATAAAACATAAAGAACATGAACAAGTGAGAAAGAGAGAGGAGTTGATTTTTGGTCGAGAAGAACAAGAATGGTGTGTGAATAATCGGCAAGAACACATATTTGCTTCTTCTTGCGTTTGACACCTTTTATGCAATTTTCTCAGCTTTGTTATTTTGCTCTTTATTCGTTTCGTCTGAGAGAAACCTCCTTGTAAACTTGACAAAACAAAAAGAAGCCTCCTCGTAAACCTAATTATCTTATAAACATCAAAGTGTATTTGGTGTTTTATTATTCTATTTTTTGTCAACATTTTAACTAAATAGATTAATACATACAAACGTTCCATGATATTCCATAGTTTGAGTTTTCCACTCTACCTTTACTGGTGTTTTATCATTCTTTAACAGGGGGATTCTTTTTTTAACATATTATTATAGGTAGGGATTCTTTTCTTAAACATATTATTACAAGTAGGTTACTTCTGATTAAGTTCACTATACTTCAATTGTCATATTGATTTGCAAACCGATGTGGATTATATGATTAAATTAGTATAAGCTTTAAGATGGTCTGACCAATAAAATTTCATATTCTCCTTTGTGCATGGTACACACACAAATATATCTATAATTGGCGTCCGTGTACGTTGAACCGAACCGGAACTGAAAATCTGTGGTAGGTGTTAGTTGTGTTGCATTATTGCATAGGAGAAAGATCTGACGGCAAAGAACTACACGTGTATTGGAAATTATAAGGGTAAGATGAAAGAACCAGAGAGAGAGGTAATGACTTGTGGCTTGTGAGAAACGACAGGAAATGCAGAAAAATATGAAAAAGAGTTCCGAATGAGACAAAAGGTCTGAGCTTCCTCTGTCAATTGTAACACTGTTTTTACCTCTCAGAATCATATTTTTGTTTGTAGATTTGTTTCACAGATCCAAAATTAATTGGATCCGGCATGGAATGATGAGATTATGAGTGAACCATATACATTTTCCGACTGGTAATCATGGTAGTGTTTTGGTTTAAACGTTGATATAATTCAGACCCTTGAAATAATCTGCTTTTCATAAGTGAATAGCATTTCAAAACATTAGGTTTTCTTTTAAACAAACATCTTAAAAAAGTTGACCATGCTCACAATCAACAAAGCCAAGGATGATGTATTCATCAATGATTCATTGAATTTTATATGGTTTATATTCTTCGCCAATTAAAAATTGTGATGACGTTTATCAGAAATATTGTATGGACTTTAAAAATCTTTGTGTTGTACTCTGGATATGTTTTCTATGACTCATAAAAATATAATGAAACTCATTTTAAATAATTTCATATGCAAATTTTCTAAACTATTACTCCTTAAATAAGTGTATTTCTAACATTTTTTTCTTGTTTCTTATCCTTTAAATTAACGAATAGATAATTATATAAATCATTTTTATTTAAATAAATATACATTTAATGAGGGTACATTAGTATATTTTATCATTTTTTAATCTACGTGAAATGTGTCTAAGTGACATTTATATTGAAATGGAGGAAATATATTTTTAATGCATGATTTCCAAGTAATGATTGATTAGCAAGTACAAACATATTAAACTTTTTTTTCTTCCAAATTTATGCTTGGAAAACATCCCAAAATGAATTTGTTTGAACCATACATTTCACTATAATATTTGATTAATGTAACTGATATTAAATTTCTAAAATCACTTCAATTTATTTTTAAAATTCACTAAATTATTTCTTATACCAAAATTTATGGACTTTGAGTTATAATTTTTGATTTACCAAAATATCTGGAAAAGAAACCCAATAATCAAACAAAACCAAAAATTATACTGGACACAAGAAAAAGGAAAAATCATTAGATGTAGACATCATACTAATAAATTTTTACAGTGTACGTATCTGGACGCGGTTAGGGACGATATTCGAGTTTTATATTTGTAATTTCTTAAGATACTTACACCGACGTTTTTAGTAGTAATAGACATAGTGGAATTGTTGTGTTCAAAAAAAAAAAAAAAATAGTGGAATTGAGATTCGAAAAATGACTGGTGAGAACACTTTTTGGAACGGCGCGGAAATAGTCCTATGTCTAAATTCTAATTGTCTAGATTTGTTTGTAACGAACCTTAAATATTATGTTCACTTCATTCAAAAAAAAAAGTAAAGAAAATATATATTATGTTCATTTCTACTGACTAATTAAGGAGAACCTATTATCACTACAGAGAAGAAAACAAGATCTTGTGGCCCTATATTATTATACATATGCGATGGTGAAAGCTAACCAAATCGTTTGCAAGAGACTGTGCGCGAAACACATCCTTCTCTTTCGGGATTTAAGAGTAATGCACCCTACGTTTCATAGTATTATTTCAATAACATCGATACTTTTAATTTAAATTTAGACTAATTTTCATAACAATAGGTAACTCAAAACAAATCATGTGCATGGGAAGAAGCCATTAGACCAGGGCCGATGATCGCGCGGATCTTGATCGGTTTAAGAAGTACGAATATATAGTGTTCAGAATAAAAATGATAAAAAAATCCAATGAGATCTATTTTCAACAATAGAGAAGACAATAAAAACCGGCGTTAGTAACGCCGCGTTGCTTACTACTTGCGAATTACCTAAAGGTTATGGTCTAGAAAACACGATACCGAGAAACAAAACAAAAAAATGGTTTAATACATTTTTCACCAAGTTTAACATTTATAATTCTTTGTAAAAAACGTGGAAAATCCAGTTCCGAAATTATACAAGAATTATAAGCCTCTCAATATAGTGAAGAAAACTCATCACAATAATTTATATTCTATCCAGAGTCGTTTAGTAATTCAGTAACATGGTATAATTTCTCATGTATTTTATTTTGGCAATCACCGAAGTAACTTCTCTAAATTTCTTTTAAAGAAAAGTATATGAGAATGAGATACGATAAGATAATATAAACATATAACTGATTGTGGCAGGGGAATCATTCTAACACAAACAATTCTATAAATTTTATTGTGGTCAACAATCAGTGTAATATATATTTATGTTTTTTGGAAAAATATAATCAAGATATAATATTAGTATTAATGATATCCTCTAGACTTCAATAATGCGTGAATCATGTGTGGACATGGTAAGATGGTCCCCCAACGGTTAGCAAGCTGTCCAAGTGTGACGATAACAATAATATTACATAAAACGTGTAACATTAAAAACCAAGTTGATGGGGTCGACCAAGTCCAATCTCATATAAATAACACACATACTTACGTGTTTCTTCTCCATTGCTCCTTGTCTCTCTCTCTCTCTCTCTCTCTCTCTCTCTCTCTCTCTCTCTCTCTCTCTCTCTCTCTCTCTCTCTCTCTCTCTCTCTCTCTCTCTCTCTCTCTCTCTCCTTATCTCTCTCACGTAATTAACTTCTCTCTTTGTGTGTTTCTTAAGCCGGTTAAAAAAAATGGTTGACCAGAAGAAGTTCGCTCTGTTTCTAGCGACTCCTGATTCGGAATTCGTCAAGAAAGAGTACGGAGGGTACCACAACGTGTTCGTGGAGACGTTCGGAGACGAAGGAGAGCATTGGGACTCGTTTAGGGTCGTGGAAGGCGAGTTCCCCGATGAGAAAGATCTTGAGAAGTACGATGGTTTCGTTATTAGTGGAAGCTCTCACGATGCTTTTCAGAATGATGAGTGGATCCTTAAGCTATGTGAGGTTGTCAAGAAAATTGATGAGATGAAGAAGAAAATTCTTGGCATCTGCTTCGGTCACCAGGTATCTTCTTCTTCCCAATTATTTAGTTTATTATCACTTGTTTTATTCCTTTTTATTCCATACTGTTTGTTCAACACCTTAATTCATAACTAGTGGTTTTAAATTGAACCTTTTTACTTATAGAGTTATAGACTATATATTAAGTAATTTTTTTGCCAAAGTATATTGAGTGAAACTTCATCATATTAGTTTGTGAATGAAGTAGTACAATATTCAATAAGTGATGACATGACAATTAAGATTTATTAATATCTAATAATGAAATAGCAAGGACAGACTCATCACTTGGAAAAATGTTTCTGAATTAACAAGTGAAATCATACTCCTTTGTATAATTTTTCAATTAGTGAGTGAGATACTTACAATTGAAAGAATTCATCTGGCGGCTAAAATTCTTAAATAACTATTATTTATAATTGTATTTATAATTGTATAGATTTGTGTCTCACCGGGAAAAGTTTCTGTTTGAATAAAAAAATAATTTAACATGATTTAAACTTTGATCCAAAACTTCCTAACTATAGAAAAAAATTAGGAATGAATTAGTGAAGTATTCAATAAGCATGACAACAATGGTTAGGATCTACTAGCCACCAAACACACTTTCCAAATTAATATAATGTTTTCGATGGTGATTATAAGATTCCTCTAATCATAAAAACTCGAATTCCTCTAGATCATAGCCAGAGTTAGAGGAGGAACAGTCGGAAGAGCAAGGAAGGGACTAGAGCTCGCACTTGGAAACATAACCATCGTCAAGGATGCGATCACACCAGGAAGCTACTTCGGAGACGAGATTCCAGACAGCATAGCCATCATAAAGCTACACCAGGACGAAGTGTTGGTGTTGCCGGAAGGTGCCAAAGTACTAGCTTATTCAGAAAAGTACGAGGTGGAGATGTTCTCCATTGAAGATCATTTGTTCTGTATTCAAGGACATCCCGAGTATAACAAAGAGATTCTCTTCGAGATTGTAGATCGTGTTCTTCGTCTTGGCTACATCAAGGTTTGCTTTACTTATATATGATCATTATAACATAACAATGAGAAGATCGAATGTGGTGTGTATCTGACGAGTTATGAGTTACTTTTGCAGCAAGAATTGGCTGATGCGGCAAAGGCATCGATGGAGAATAAGGGAGCTGACAGGAAACTCTTGGAGACGATTTGCAAGAACTTCCTCAAAGGCAGAGTTCCAGCTAACTAGTTGTTTCACTCCCAAGTTATCTATTTGGCTCTTGTTATATTGGAACATTTATGGATTTATGATCTTGCATTATTCACATTCGATGTATAACCTATTAATCTCAAGCGTGACATATTTATTTATGTTTTTTTTTTTAATTGAATCTTTCATGTTCTACATTTATTGATCATTGGCGTAAAGAGAATGATCTTCTTGAAATACTGATTATGTTGCGTGCTTGCAAATTGATTAAAGGCTTTTCTTTGGTCCATAAGATTACTACTAGAGTCAAAGGAGGGACAAATAGTAAGGGCTCGTCAATGTCCAGACATGGGACTCAGAAACGTAACCATAGTATTGCCTTGGTTTTCTTGTTTTTTCAGCAAGAGTTTGCAGATAAGGCGAAGGGTACAATGTAGACTGCGCAACCAAGCAAGAATCTATGACAGAAGCTCTATAAAAACTGTAAAGCGCTAACCATTCATGATCAATAGATTTCCCACGTTCGTTTACTCTGATTTCTAGGCTTCATTTTATATGATGGGTGGTATGTTAATTTTTTGGAGGTCTGAAAGTTTTGTTTACCGACCATTCAATCACTACATGATTTTTATGTATTTTTGATCTCGCTGACATTATATTACATATCACTTCTCGCTAAGTCACTTATCTTAATTCACACATTTTAATTCAAAAATTCGTTTAATGTGTGATCGAAGAGATAAATCTACTTTAAAAACATAGATAATTAGATCAATTATTTTAGACCTTTTAACATATACCACACACCGAGACCGAAACATTACAAAACTTTCTGAAAGACAAAACTGACCAAGTTTAGTTTGCTATATGCTATATTGCCATCTTTGATGTACATGCAATCTCCTTCATATTTGTCTTCAACATACAAAACAATCACAAATAACCATTTATATTACCACGTGTTTGTCTTATCTTAGTGTTGGAATAAAAATAAAACCGAAAAGTATAAATAAATAAACTTCAATCTGAGTCAGAGGCGTTCACAGAGATATATATGTAGTTAATATATATTTTTAGTCAGCATCTTTGTTTTTTAAGGATCATCAGCAGAGAAATCAGGTTCTGAAGGCTTCTGAAACTTCACAAGCTCTTTAGTAGACTTTGCTGCAATACGGTTCTGGTGAACTTTACGAAGTGCATTCGCTGCAAACTTTGATGCCAAGAACGTCGCTCTGATGCTAGCAACAGGCCCTTCTTCTTCCTCTTCCTCTTCCTTTTTAAGTTGCTCAAGCTTCTTCTTCTTCACGTACCGTCTCCACGCAGCTTGTATAAAGATAGCAGCCCACGTCCTCCACTGCTGTGAGTAGAATCTAAAAGTATGCTGAACTTGCCTGCTGTGCAGTCTCCTGAACTGGCTCGCCACGAACTTGAGCTCATCGGCTATCAAAGCGAAGGCTTCTACTTCTGTTAAAGCCTTTGCGGTTCTCGTGGAAGAAGGTAGGTTGGAGCCAGACTTGGGATCAAGCGCCCATGTCAAAAGCTCTTCACCACAGAAGTCTCCTTCTTTGAGCAAACTACGGTTGAAGAAACCACTTCTCCCACCATCTGTCGTCACACTCTCGAGCCGGCCACGGATTATGAAGAGCATCTCGTTGACCGGGTCACCTTCCCTGACCAGGTAAGAGTTCTCCGTGTACAGGCACGGCTTCAACCTCTCGCATATTGCATCGAGCAGCCTCTCTTCCATATTCTCAAACAGTGGAACCTAAAACAAGATGGTTTGGTTACGTTGATGAATCAAAAGATGAGATCAAAGGCTTTTAAAAAGTAGATTCAACTTACCCTCCGGACCAAAGCCAGACAGAGATGGCGTTTGATGTCTCTTCTCAGATCCTTTGGGAGGTTCTGAACTAGATTCTCTTCATCAACTCCGCGTGTCTCCAACCACTTGTACTGATCATATCGTCTGACTCGTTCTCTCAAGTCAGGTGGAAGCATCCGGTGATGCATCCATTGCTCTGAGTCACGTCTCTTCACTCTCATCTCCTCAAGCCGGATTGTAAGAGACTGGAGATAGGTCTGCATGTTACCAATGAGAAGAGCGAAGAGTAGAAGCCCAGCAACAGCTAGTGCTATGGAGAATATAATCTCTCCAGGGTATGTGCTTGTTTCAAGCCCTTGACCAAGAGTACTGCATTTGAACATCAAAGAGGTTACTAATGAAACAGAGAGGCATGTCATTATAACGTTATAAACACAGACGTTACCTGAGATTCTGAAGTCCCCACCATAAACAGAAGAAGTATTTAGCTACAAAGCTCTCAGATGAGACAATACCAGAGGACAAAGCTCTCAAGTAGATTCCAAAATCAAAAGGAGGATTGTCACCATCGGTCACATTGACTGGACAGCTTTTCTGAAGAACAGACTCTTTGATAGTGTTCCAAGCAGCGTAACCATCCATGTTTTCATTACCGCAAAACAGGAAGTTTCTGGTGCAGTTCCCGCCATCAAGGCAAGCCTTCTTCCAGCAACCGTTGACGCGTTCTAAAGCCAGTAAGTACCATAACGCCCCAACAATCTGAAAGAAAAAGGTAAAGAGTTATCAGTTATATGAACCGAAAAAAAAGAAAAGGTAGAAAAGGTAGTAAGTAACTGACATGACTAGCAAGCATGTAGAGTAGCAAGTAATAAGCTGCACCAGCCCAAGCAGTCTCAGCAAACACCCCAGCTGTTCTCTTGAGCTCTGTGCTTAAGGGATAGATCCGAATAAACCTCGGAATGTACTGAACCAGAATGATGGAACGTAACGCTTGCTTTGTTTCCAACACACTCCCACCTGTAGATGTGTAAAGAAATCTCCAGACTACAATCTGAAAACCACAACAACAACAACTAGTCACCACTTTAGTTCTGTAAGAAGTAATCAATCAACAAAAGTGTTTACTGCTGATTACCTGTGGAAGTGGAAGGACAGAAAGGAAGTCAACGATGAAGTACTGCTGCAGATACCGTTTAGCTATCTGCGCAGGTTCGATCACAAGCTCGCCTCTCCCAAAAACCCTCGAAGAAGGGGCGACAAAAGCTGTCCTAAACTGCAGAGCCATGCGGAAAAGATAAAACACATCGACGACAGTCCTCAGCGTTGTTGCTATGGTAGCCAGTCTCCTATCAATGCCGATACACTTGCCTTTATCATTAATAAACGGAAGATACAGGAAGAGCGGATCCACTGAGACAGCGAGGATGCAAGAAGTGACAAAGAGCTTGTTGCATAGCAAAAGAAACTTGTCCTGCGGATCGAATATCTTCTTCTCAGATACTTTAAGATCTTCAGGGAACACTGCTCGTGAAACGCCCAGACCGATTGATCTTCCTAGAGACCAGAGACCTTTGGAGCCTCTTCTAAAACCTTTCTTGAAGGAACCAGATGATGCATTGTTGTTGCCTTGACCACCACCACTAACACCAACACCACGTGGTGGTCCTTGGAGATTGAGTGTGCATCTGTTGAGACCTGCTTCAGAACCCTGAGAGTACCTAGAATCCATACTATCCAACCTGTGGAGAACAAAAGAAACTAAAGAAAGGCTTTAACTTTCTCAAACCAAACATTAAAGAAAGGTACACAAGATGTCTGAAACAATTAAAAACTAAGTTATACCTTACGAACTTCTCGCGTTGGCCACTGATTACTTGTGATTTCACTGATTTTTTGACACAGTCGAACATGCTTTTTTTCCCCACCCTGTGACTCAACTCATGAATCCCACAAGTCCAAAAGCCTGCTTTCGTCCAATTTAAATAAATAAACAATTATCATCATTAAAAAAAAAACTCAATATATAAAAGCACCGAACATGTGATGTTTGTTTCCAGAATTTCTGTCGGAAAATCATTTGTTTCGTGGTTTGTTTTTAAAGCCGGTAATGGAGTAAGAAAAACATTCATCCATTGTCGTTGACCTAAATTTCCAAATTGACTGAAAAATTCAAAACCTTTAAATCGAAACATCTATAAAGTAAAGAGGGTTCATAGGAAAAAATCATCACTTTATATATAAAAACGAGTTCTTTAGCATCAAAACGGTGTAGGAAGTAAACAATCAAAGATCATTACACAAGAGTAATAATAGGGAGTGTAATGAAATACCGATGAAGAAGTAAGAGGATATGAAGAAGTTGCAGGCGGAGATGAGAACGGTCAAGACGACGAAGAAGAAGAAGAAAGTGAAGGAATGGGTGGAAGGAGACAAAGTCGTTTCAGACAAAAGAGATTTTATAAAATAAGAATTGGATATTTGAGAAGAAGAAAACTGAGAAACTGTCTCTCCGTGCCGCCCGGGTCGGGTCCACCCACCCCTCTCTTACTTACTGCCGTCCCATCTCCTCTAATTCTTTTGCGTTAGTTAGTTAATTATTAAATCAATTAGTTAACCCTACTTATTAATTTTTATTGCTTTTACATTTAATATTTTAATATATTTACACACTAAATAATAACTTTACTGTATAATAAAGTCTGAAAAATAAAAACAGGCTGCAAAGTAAATTGTTTTTCTTACTTTTTCACATGTACTTTTTTGAAAAAAAACAAACCTTTAGAAATTATTTATTTAATTTGAGATTATGATATCTAACTATTCCATTTTGAAAAGATACATGCGTTGTAGCTATTATGTCGTTTGGCAACTTACCTAATTCGGATTCAAGTATGACTGTATGACAGATTTTATATCAAAACGGAATGTTTTCTTAATTATTCTTTCATCGGCCAGCTCTTTATATAATAAGGAAACTTTGTATTTTAGTCAATTTAATGATGAATTCTATAAAATGATTCAGATTAGCACAAATATTGGAAAGAAAAAGATGTGTAAGAGTATAAGACCTGTGACTCTGTAAGGGCCATAACTAAATAGTAAAGCCTAAATTTTATTTTAAACAATAAAACTGACATTCTCTTCAACATAACATTAAAAATTCTGAACATATTTTTGTGGTGTCTGGGTTATATGAAGCAGCTAAACACTAAGCTGTACCTTTGACTTTCAGAATACTTGTAACAATTTGATATAGATAGAGGATAACAAATATGTTGCATTCAAATTCATTTTTGTCATTCGATGTTCGACCAAAGGGAATGCATTCAAAAGAATGCTAACCGAATGAGGAAGTTGATCAACCTATATAAAATCATACTACAAGAGCTAAGAGAAGAAAAAGTGACACCTCGACCTCTGTTACAAGAGGTTTCAAATAACATTATAGTAAATAGTAAATCATACTTTCTGGATGATCTCTGGTTTGACAGACATTTGTATAACCTCTGCATCAGCAACCTGAACATCTTTCCCTAGAACCGTTATATCAGCCACACGAGCCCAGCTTCCAACGGTCGAATCCCATCCCACGATACTATCAGACACACAAGCATGCTCCTTGATCCTCACACCTCTCATCACAGTGCAACCAAACAACCTCACACCCGGTTCAATCACACACCCCGGACCAATCACCACGTCAGGTCCAATCAAGCACCGCTCTCCAATAACCGCGGTCTCATCCTTCATAACGTTCCCGATGATCACGCCATCTCCCGAGGCTAAAAGCTCCCCCGGCGCGTTCTCTCTTAGATATTGGAGATACATTCTCTGCCCTGTCAAGTAATCTCTCGGCTGACCGATGTCCATCCAGAAACCGTGCAGCACCATGGCGTAAAGCTTCTTCTCCGAAGCGATCTCGGGGAATATCTCTTTCTCCATCGACGTCCTTCTAAGCTCGATCTTGTCGAGAACAGACGGGTTCAAGAGGTATATCCCGGCGTTGATCTTGTCTCCCACGAAACGTTTCGGTTTCTCGACGAAACTTTGGACTCTTGCTGCTTCTTCTTGCTCCATAACCACCACACCGTACTTTGAAGGATCTTCTACTCTGGTCACCATGATGGAAGCTTCGGCGCCGTAGTTCTTGTGGAACTCGATCATCTCGAGGAGTGGATATTCGCAGATGACGTCGCTGTTTAGCACGAAAAAGGGTTTGGATGATTCGTCGATGAGCTTGTCACGAGCCAGAGCGAGAGGCCCTGCTGTCCCGAGGGGTTCTGTTTCTTGGGAGAAGGTGATCTTCATCTCCAGCTTCTTCTCATATTCTTTCACAAAATCCAACATCACCTTATAATATTAAAAATACACAATGAGAGTCACGGGGTAAATAATAATGAACTACAATGGTAGTACTAGTACCTCTGGTTGCTGGTGGTTGATAGCTAATACAACTTCAGTAACTCCAGCAGCTTTTAGTGCTTCAATCTGTTTAATCAATCGATCAAAAAGTATGATTCAGAGAATGAACGCATCATAATGAGAAGAAGAAGCTACCACAACACCTTGCCTGATGCAAAATCATGGGCTTGTTACCAAAATCAACAAGAGGTTTTGGCATGCTGAACGTAAGCGGTCTCAATCGAGTTCCGAATCCTCCAACTAGAATAAGAGCCTTCATTCTGCTACAAATATAAATGTAGTAATCAACAAGAATTGTGCAACAGGGTACTTTACCTAGATTTTCTGAAAAGGAATTAAATCTTCAATCTCTTTTAAACTTATTATAAAAAAAAAAAACAGAAAAACAAAAGAAATCTCTGAATCAAGTATATCTATATACATTCTTTCAACAAGCAGGAAACTTCTTATCACGATCCAGAACACAAGAAGTAAATAAGTAAGGATCTATAGGGGAAGAGAAGACAATGCGTTAAGGATCTATAGGGGAAGAGAAGACAATGCGTTAAGGATCTATAGGGGAAGAGAAGACAATGCGTTTCTTGCAACAGATTTAAGGAAACTTAACATGAAATTTTGAAGATGTTCCCTTCACAGATCTGGAATTAGGAGTATGTATATCTTTCTGTCAACTGGTTTAAGTCGTTTGACACTGATAAGTGATGAAGAAGAAGAAATTGAAGAATGTTGGTGGAAGGAGACGGAAGTCTTTTCAGACAGAGAGATTAGAAGAAAACTGAAACTGCTGTCTCCGTGCAGTCTTGGTGGGTCCACCGGCTCTTATTACCGTCCCATCTCTCTAATCCTTTTGCATTAGTCAATTAATAAAAAGAATATCAATTAGTTAACTCTAATTATTATTTTTATTGGTTTACATATGTAATGTTTTAAAAATATTTACACTTAAAATAAAAATAAAAAGTTAAAAACTTTGCTTTTCCATAGAGTTGGAAGAAAAAAAACAGGTTACAAATTAAATTATTTACTTATTTTTATCATGTGCTTCTTTTATTTTAAGAAACAAACCTTTAGACATTATTTATTTAATTTGAGATTATGATATCTAACTTTTCCATTTTGAAAACATACATGCGTTGTAGCTTTTAATGTCGTTTGGCAACTTGCCTAATTCGGATTCAAGTATGACAGATTTTATACCAAAAATAGAATTTTAATTATCTTTTCATCGGCCAACTTGTTATATTATAAGGATTTTTTGCATTTTTGTCAGTCTTCTATAAAATGATTGGGAGTAACACAAATATTGAAATAAAGAAAAGAAAGAAAAAAGATGTGCGAGGCCATAACAAAATAGAAAAGCCTAAATTTTATTTCAAACAATAAAACTGACATATTTTGTTCTTCCACATGTAAAATTGATATAGCTTTCTCATTGTTCATCAGAGACACTGCTAAAAAACAACCTTTTAAATAAAATCAGCTCGAGAGATTCATAGACTCCGCTATCTTGTTTCTAGCCTCGTCACATAGAACATCAGCTTTGCTTCCATGTATAGGCTTGTGGATGATCACTCTCACACTCCCATGATTCAGTATACCTTCACTACCCGTTGGCATAATCTTCCCTGTTCCCATCAGCGTTATTGGCACTACTGGAACTCCTGTCTTAGCTGCTACCGTAAATGCACCTTTCTGTATATATATCAGTTCCCAAGAAAGCAAGCGAGCTTATGTCACTCCTTGTTAACACACAATAACCAAAGAATCTTGAGCAAGACTGTGTGTTTACCTTGAAAGGACCTAACCGACCATCCTTAGTCCTCGTTCCTTCTGGGAAGAAAAACACAGATGCTCCCTTCTTCACTAGTTCCATGCATCGTTTCAAGCAATCCTATAAAACGCCAAAAAAGAGTTTTGAGTTTAAAAACAGAAACACTTGAAGACTAGAGTGAGGGAGGAAGAAGCATACCACTTGGCTTCTTGGGTCCATCCTCTTCAAGGGAACAACCCCCATCATGGACATAGCCCAACCGATGACAGGAATCACGAATATCCCCGTCTTGCTGATGAACTTATAGCTTTGGCCAAGGCTGAGAAGTGTGTATATATCCAGAAAACTTTGGTGGTTCGAAACATATACACAAGGAGTGTCTGACGATGGCAGATTCTCCAGACCTTGGATGTCGGTTTTGTAGAACGGGTAGATGCTTATGGAAGCCCAGAGCTTAGCAATGAAGTGATGGAACTTTCTCCTGTAGCGGTCGAAGAGAAGGACGAAAGGATGGCCAATGATCATCAGGACGATGAGAACAATGGCGGAAACGGCAGCGTTGATACAGAAACATATCCCTCTGAGTCTTGAGCTCAACTTAATCTCTGCACTTCAAAGTTCAAAGACAAGAGAGGATTGTGTATAGAGAGACAAAATAAGAAGAAGAGGTTGTAATCTAGCCAGAGCAGAGAGAAGTTGTACCTGGTTCTGGATAAGTGGATTCAGGTGTTGCAGCTCCTGAAAGATCTGACCTCACAGTCATAGTTCTTGCCTGTTCACTTAACCTCCGTGAGTTCTTATCATGAACTTTGAAAGGGTCACATCTTATAGAGCATTGTGAAGTAACAGTACGCCTTGTTTCTCCTCTCGGAGCAGCTAAAGAAGAAGCAACAAGAGTTGAGTCTTTACGTAGAACAAAGACTAAGCTAAAGCAGAAGCAACAAGAAACCAATCTTACCATGAAGGGAAGTACTCAAGCTCGAAATACGACCAAAGCAACATCCTTTATTGATCGGAATCTGCATTCCCAGCAAGTTCATAAGAAAGCTTAAAGCTTGAAACTTTCATGGTCAACTAAAAAAGCCCATCACTTTATCAAGAACCCAAGATAGAATCAATCACATAAGAGCAGAAAGCTTACCCAAATTAGCGATGACTGCGATGAACAGATGGGTTTACTATAATCTGAGAACATGATTCAAAACAGAGTTATCTCGATTGAATTTACAAGTTATACAGACGAGAATTAGATAGAAGAAGGTGTTTTGGTCATACATGGAGGATGTGAAGAGATGCCCCGAGCAGAAGCGACATCCATGGCGGAATCTTGCGAGCTAAAACATCCGTGAGATTTGCTCATGTCTATCTCTCATCTTCATGCTTTTATCTCTGGAATCGTTGCTCTGCTGTTTTAACTTTTTATATATAAAATGTGTGTCGTTTTAAGGTGATAAAGCGGCGGGTGGCGTTTTTCTGTTTGTATACGAACTGCATGCCGTTTGTTACTTATGTTATTGAACTGCATGGGGTTCTTGTGAATATTTTTTTTCGTTAATAGAGAACGAAGAGAATTTCTCAAATTAAATCTCTAGAAAATTTTGTGAGAAATTTATAGATATATTTTTATTTTTGAAAGTGGTATAATTTTAATTTTTTAAAAATAAAAATTAGATATATAAATAAATTGTATTTAAATGCTAATGTTATTTTTGTTTGATATATAAAGGTTCTATGCAATAGAGTTGCTCTTAATTAGCCCATTGTATAATTTTCCTTGTTTAAACATTTTCAGTTTCGTTCACTAGTTGAGAAAATGTTTCAAATATTAAATTAAGAATCAAATCACAAGAA
Source organism: Brassica nigra (assembly GCA_016432835.1). Lineage (NCBI taxonomy): Eukaryota > Viridiplantae > Streptophyta > Magnoliopsida > Brassicales > Brassicaceae > Brassica > Brassica nigra. Next base: position 2,305,759 of record CM028247.1, on the reverse strand, counting down.
CAGACGTTTGAGAGTGAACATCCCAAACACACATAACGCAAATAAATCTTGCTAAAAAGATTTGAAACTTTAATTATCCTGAAAAAGAACAACAAAAAGACAAAAAAAAACCTTGCTAAAAATATTGGAAACGATAAACGCTACATTCTTCTCGATCAATCCCCCTAAGCCATAGCCAAACCAATAGCAACCGCGGTCAAGAACAAACCGCTTCCGACATTCGATCCAACCGCAGCGTTTGGAGCTGGAGCTGGAGCTGGAGCGTGATTTGAAGCCGGTGGACTACTAACAGGAGAAACCATAGGACCGCCACCGTCACGGCTACCGCCACCGGGATTATTGCGTTCAGCCAAAACAACAAGATGAATCTTCTCGCCTTTAGTGCAGCTTCCGGGAGCACCACTGATGAAGAAGTAAGGTCCTGAGTTGTCTAGCTTGAACTTTGTGTCTCCATCGTTGAATTGCTTCAAGGGCTTTGATGTGTTACAACCCTCGTAATCTTCTTTTGTCACTTGTAACACCGAATCAACTTTCGCATCGTACTCCCACACTGATCCACGTGCACGAATACATCATTATAAAATCATATAACATTATCTAAAATCTATGATATGATTGCATGAAAACATGCTTCCAATTAATAATATTGTCTAAAACATCAAAAATCAAGCAAATATTTGGAAATAATCAAAAAGAAGTGATTCCTTTATATTTTTTTCCACAAATTATTTTTCTCTGTGACAAAAAACATTAGGAGAAACATTCTTAAACTATCATGCATCGTCAGAACGATGAAGAGATGCATGAATATAACATAACGTACCAAGAACGTCGCCGACTTTGAAACGGTTTGCCTCAGCCCAGTGATTGAGAGTATTGCTGGGAGAATCTGGAACCTTCCACGACCCAACATATCCACCAACCAGAATCATCCTCGGTTTGGAGGCAGCATGGCTCACTGTGGTGAGTAAGAGGAAAACAAGGGTCAATACTGGAACTATGATTCCCATTTTCTTAACTTCTTCTTTTGACAAACTACTCTTTGGTTATTTTTTATTTTGGTATTTGAGGTTTGTCTCTTTTTTTGTTTGTGTTTTGACAAAGGTAAAGATACTTGGATGTGTGGATGCTGTTTATATAGCCATTGTAGGTTGGTCTTTAGTCAAAATTAAATAAATAAATATGGTCTTAATTAATACTAAAGTGTAATCTTCCTCTGATTTCAATTCTCAAAAGAAAAAAAAATTCTTCCTCTGATTTGGTAATTAATGATGACAGTTTTTACTCACTTTTTATGACAAAGAATAATGTTACTAGTGAATTTAGAAACTGACCCGAAATCTTTGGTTTGAAATTTTTAATAGATTGGCTTGAGTTAATATAGTGTTTGACTGTTTTCATTAAAACAATATGTTTCCAAAATTATCAAAACAGTCAATTTTTATTAAAGAATTTACCAAAGACTGAACCACTGTTTGAAATATAATAAGTTTCCATATATATTTAATAATTTTATTAATGACCACACCTAAATTTATCTGTATATATATTAGATTCATATATTAGTAGTAGAAGAATTAAGCAAGCTGAATTTTGAAATCAAGGGAAATATTAAAAGCTAGGAATATAATTTACAAATAAATAAATATAAAATCTTAAATAAGAGAGGAAAATGATAAAATAGAAAAATATTTGAAAATTATGAAAAGGAACTACAAAACTTTCTCTTGTTTTCCTGTTTAATGTTTTTCATAGTGTCCATTTTATCAAATTTACACATATTTGGAATATATATAAGGCTTGTACACATTTGAAAGCTCAACTGGTCACATGGTCTTATTATTATTTTTTTTGAACACCATATGGCCTTGGTTATCTTAACCGGTTATAAATAAGATTGAGAAACGTGTATATGGTAGAAGATAAACTTTAGGTAGAATTGATTGATTTTAAAAAACAAGAAATTTGTTAAATTTATAAAAAAATCTTCATAATTTTTTTATATCTAAAAGGTCTATGAAACTAATGTACAATGATTTTGAGAATATTTTGAATTTTTTTTTTCATAAGTTAAAATAATAAAAACTCAAATCTTAACAACACTAGATTCTGATAGAATTATAGAATCCTTAAAAAAGTTTGTATAACAATGAATTGTGCATGTCATTAAAGAATCACCAAATTAGTAACACCTTGACTTTTACAAGAATGTTAGAATCTATTAGCAAATAACTATAGAATTTTAAAATTTAAAATTCTAACGATCATCATAAAAGTAGCTCCACTAACACCTCTAAAGCAAGATACCAAGATTTGACATGGTACATAGAATCATTTAGTTCAAAAACAAACGTTACATTGATTGATGTGATTGGTCATGTCGAATTTCTTTTTAAGAAAAAACATCATAGCCAAAAGATAAATCGTCTTCAAATCAAAAAGCAAAAACAAGAACTCAGATAAAGTATGATGGATAAGACATTGATTGATGTGATTGGTTGATGGTAGTGATGCAGATAGTGATGATTGATGATGATGGTGATGAGAAGATCATTTGAGAAGTGTCTTGACTATGACTTTGACATTGAGCTTTTTCAGATCAGTGTACGACTGGCCACACCCCACGAACATAACCGGTGCTCCCGATATATAAACCATCGACAAAGCTGCTCCAACCTACAAAGCCCCGTCCCAAACACTCATTAACAACTCATACACAAACACTAATAAGAACAAATCCTTCTGACAACGTTTAACTCTACCTTGTCATCAATGGTATCAAACTTTGTCAGCAAGATTCCATCAATCAGTCTTGTGTTCCCGGAAGTAGAGAGATCCGAAAGTTTCTGAATATCAGAAAAAAAGACAACAGTTAACAAGGTTCCATAAAACATCTACCAAGAATCTATAAGAAACACAAACCTGGTTAAACTTTGAGAGCTGATCTACTGCATCGTTTCCAACAAGAGCTTCACCAACAAACAAGACCAAGTCCGGTTTGTTAAGGTTAATGAGTTTCGAGAGAGCTCTCATCAAAGGCTCATTATCCTGCATCCGACCAGCCGTGTCAACAAGAACAACATCGGATCCATTCCTAGTTGCTTCTTGTATAGCTTCTTTAGCAACCACTGCTGGATCCTTCTCATAACCCTTTTCGAATATCGGTATCTGTTGCCACCAACCAAATAATCGTTAAATCAGTATGCACACCATAATCAACTGATCTTTTTTTGAATATTGAAACAGAGATGATGTCATTGTCATTACCTGTAACCTACGAGCATGAGTCCTTAACTGCTCAACAGCTCCAGAACGGAACGTGTCACAAGCAGCCATCATCACACTCACCTTATGCTGCTGAAGCCAATACGCCACTTTGGCAAGATTGGTGGATTTACCAACACCGTTGACTCCAACAAACACGACCACATAAGGCCTCCTCTGTTCTTTGGCAGCATGAACGTCTCTCATTATATCAATGGAGCGTCTGGGAGTCAATATACGAATCAGAGCATCCTCCATTGCTCCCTGAAGTCAATATGTTTCACAGCAATCAAGAGACTGCAGATAGATATGTTTTCTAGATTCGTTTAGAGCTACAAGGACAAATCACAACACCTGAACGGTTGAAGAGATTCTAGTGAACGAAGCCAACTTCTTTCCTTCAAGACTTGCTTCCACTGACTCACAAAGCTTCTCAGCTATCTCTTCAGCCTGTCAATGACAAAGCCTCAAGTAAAAAAACACATAACTTAAAGTCCAAACATAAGAAACAATGCAGTGAATAGACACATACCACATTCTTGGTCATGAGCCGTTCCTTCAAAGCTTTCAACGCCGGTTCAAGGTCTGTCCTTTCAAGATTCGCCTTCCCAGTAATACTGAACACAGATTGCACTACTTGTTTAATACTAGATCACAGAATACATTAAGTAAATGAGCAACAAAGAAGAAACGCTAACCTCTGGAAAACAGAAGAGAACCATCCCTTCTTCTTAGCCTCAGGCTTCTCATCACTTTTGCCTTCATCATCATAATCATCTTCACTCTCACTATCACTACTAAAAACCTCTTCCTTATCCATCATACTTTCTCCTTGGTCAGCAGCCACAACCTCCACATGATCATCATTAACCCCGTTTTCATCAACGGAGTCCGTGAAGTCCAGCTTCTCCTCCTGCTTAGGAGCAGCAGCATCATCCCAAACCCTATTCTTCTTCGTCGCCTTCTTAGGTGGCTCCACCTTGGAAGACCCTTTATAACTACCTATACTGTCAGCTTTCCTCACACCTCCTCTACCTCTCACACCTTTACTCCTCAGCTTCGCAAGTTTACTTACATCAAGTCCAACAACAGTATTATTACTATTATTCTCAGCAGTGTTTTCTTTCCCGTTAGCAACATCATCATGATGATTCCCATTAGTCAAGCTACTGACTTTACCTTCATCGTCTTTCTTCGATCCACCACCACCACCACCACCACTGCTCTTTTTCGTTTCCTCCTTTGACACCTGCCCTTGCTTCTTAACACCACTACTCAAAGGCTTCACCACCTGCTTAGTCTTCTTCATTTCCTCGGCACGAGCCTCAGCTTCCATCCTAAGCTGCCTAAACGTCTCATCAAAATCATCATAACTCATCCGTTTAGGATCATAGATCTCAGAGAAGCTCTGCTTCACAACGGAGAGCAAGTCGTCAACGTAGAGCAGCTGGAGAATGCGCTGGTAGACAGCGACGAAGACGAGTCCGAGATCATTGTGGAAGGTCCATTTGAGAGTGTAGGCGCCGTAGTTGAAGGAGACTTCGCCGGAACGTTCCTCGAGGAGACAGGAACGGATCAGAGTGTCGATCGGTGAGCCTTTGAGAGCGTTTCCGATCTCTTTGCATGTCCAGAGGATAAGGCCTCCTCTGGTAAAGATCAAAAGCTGTTCTAACATCTTCCCTGAAAATCAAATCAAAAAAAAAAGAAAATCAACTCTTTTTGATCAATTAAAACAACACGAGATCGAATCTGTTCCGACAGATTTCGTACGGATTAGGACAAGGAATCTAACATCGACTAAGACATTCGAATTGAGGGTATTCTATGAATTGTCGTTTTTTTTGAATCCGAAACAGAAGACAGATTTTGTGTGTTCGGTCAGAAATTGAAAAGGTTTGGTAAGTTAGTAAAATGATTTGGCGAGAACCGATTGACAGAGGAATAAGATTGGATCGTAGTGTTCGAGAGAGAGAAGGAGGAAGAGGATTACGAACCTTGATTCCTGTCGTATTCTTGGCGAGAGAGACGATGACGAACAAAAATAAAATAAAATAAAAGTTTAAAATTATGATAGCTCTTTTGATTCCATCTTATATATATAGGGATCAATATTAATTTTTTATTAATTTCGGATTTCTTACCTTTTTTATTTATTTCGGATTTCTTACCTTTTTTAGTTTTAGACTTTAGTTGTCGTTTGATTATTTATTTATATGTTGACAAAAAAATTATTTATATATATATTTAATATAAATCTGAATTTAGAGTACCACTGAGTAAGATTTTTTTTTACAAGAGTAAGAGAATCACATGGATAGATATATTATATTCAGACATGAACTAAAATTTTGTTAAGGTAAAAAAAAAGAAAAAAAAAGTCAAACCGCCCTTTGCTTCGTGGAAGCCGGTGGTGGCTCATGGCTATGGACGGTGAACAATGAATGTTTGATGTCCCTTTGACTGACGACAACACGACGATTTTCCAACGCGGCAGCTGTTTAAAACTCTGCGTTTTACGCAAGTCAGCATGGACCGATGAAATCTCGTTTATCTTTAAGGACGTTTAATTTTCTTTTGAAAAAGCCCATGGGCTTTACGAAGGCCGGCCTGAATTACAATTATGTGCTCTCATGAATCTGAACAAGAGAGTTTACAAGCTTTTCATCTCCAGTGAGATGATCTCCCTCTTCTTTAACGAGATGGGATGATCTAAATTTTATTGTAACTTTGTGGTTGTGTACCGTTTTCTTCAGTCTAAAGGGCATCGAGTTTTTGCTTTTATGGAATTATTTGTTCTGGGTCGAGCCTGGTAGTGGTAGTGATGATGATGCACTATTATGTGGATGCATATTATTAGCATGGAGCTTGGGTCCTATAATCCATAATATAGCCCAACTTGTACCACCTTTACATAATTTATACCTCTAGTCGATTACCCATATCAACCAGGCCTTATTACATTGCTTCGTTAATTAAATCCACCATTAATAGGGGTTGACTGGTTTCCCCGCTACCACCCACAAACGCAGTTTTTGCGGTTGGTAACGGTTAACAGCGTTTCAAAATAATCATACAGACCGTTGTAAATCGCTTCAAACCGCTCCGAACCTCTTAAAATCAAAAGCTGATTCCAGCTAGCGTTTACGGTTGCGGGCGGTTGCGGTTGGATACAAAAATATAAAATTATTTTTTCTAAATATTTTAAAATTAAAATTAAAAATCAAAATGGAAATATTATAAATTAAAATATATACACAATTTATATATTAATTTAAATTCACAAACAGTGTCATAATTTGTTTTATAAAAACTTTAAACTATCTATTCATGATTAGAATTTTTTGAAACTTAATATATATATATATACATTTATAAAGATATACACATATGTAAAACGAAACAAAATATTCTTTAAAAGTTTTAATATAAATCTTCAAAATATATTTTAAAATTATAATTTTCAACAATTTAAAATTAAATAAATAAACATAATATTATTATTAATCATAGTATATTAATAATTATTATATTTTATTACAATAGTATGTTTTTATATGTTTATAATGTTATAATATGTTTATATTGGTAATTTATTATTAAACCGCTGTAATATCTCATAATCAACCAGTCATAAACATCCATAAGCGCAACAATTTTCAAACGTTCGCCAGTCATACAAAATGCAACATAACGCTTGAAACCACAACTACCCATCCATAAACTCCGAATCAAGCCAGCGTTTGAACCAGTCGGCCCTAATACAATGAATTGTTTACCATTAATACAGGCTCCGGTGACATATGATTTGCAGCATGATTTGCATGATTTGTAAGTCGATGTAACTTGCAGTAAAATTATGTGGTAAAACTGTAAGTTTATGTGGTAAGTTTGCAGTAAAATAAGAGTTAACATTTGTTTAAAACTATTGACTGGTAACCTTTTGATGTATAAGTTGCATTATGAATTTTTAATTAAAATAAATGAATATATAAACATATATAAATAAGTAAAATATTTATTAAAACAAATAAATCATTAAGATATTTAAAATATTTTAAACAAGTATTAAATTTGAAAATAAAATTCAATATACATTATTTTCTAAATATTATAATCTAAAAATAATATTTATTTGAATATCAATAATAAAATAAAGTAAATGAAATAATAATAATAACTTGACCCTTAAATTAAAAAAAAATCCAATACAATAAAAAAATTATAAATGTTCATTCCAAATCATGTTTGCAATCTCATCTCTTACGTTGTTCATGTATTGACCCTCCGATGTTATTTCTTCCTCTTCAAGTCTACTAAGCTCTTCTTCTTCAATCCGTCGTCTTTGTTGTTCTTGACCACTGCTATCTCTATCTTCAAAATCAGCATCTGGAATTTTGTGAAGCCTGATAAAATTGTGAAGAACCATTGTTGCATGCACAATTCTATTTTGGGTCTTTACGTCATAGCGAGGCAAGTTATCAAGGATTGTCCATTTCTTTTTCCAAACTCCAAATGTTCTTTCGATGACTGAGCGAAGTGATGCATGCCATTTATTGAACAATTCCTTCTTGTTCCTAGGAGGACCGTCATCAAATTCTGAAAGATGATATCTTATATTTTCTCTACTGCTTCCTCTGTATGGGGCTAGAAATCCTCGTCTATTGGCATATCCAGAATCAACAAGATAGTATTTGCCTGGAGGAGGTTTGGGGAATACAGGTCTCCATCTATTGCATACTGCAATACCAATGAATCATGTGTAGACCCAGATGCACCTAGCCAGGCATAAGTGAAGATCATGTTTATATCACATATTCCCAATATGTTTAAACTTGTTTGTCCATGCCTATCCCAGTATCCAACTGCATCACTACCTCCAACCTTAACTCTGACATGTGTTCCATCTAGTGCCCCAATAAATCCACTAAAAAAAGGCCAATAATTTGAGTTTTCGTAACTTACGCGGATAAAGCTGGAGTGATGCCATCGTTGGTGTCTTTAAATACTCACATGCAAGACTCTCCACTGCATCCAACACTTGATGAAACTTTCGATAGACAGTCTCTTGAGAACGACCAAAAGACAATCCAACGTACCGTTGCGAATCATTTTGGGCGCATGTAACGAGAAATATTGCCACCATCTCAACAACACTGATATTATCAGTACTCTTTAGGTTGTAACGTTGCTCCAATGTTGTGCATAGGTATTGAAAGGCTTCGGATGCATCCTTAACATGTTCATACAGTGGTTTGGACTATTACGAATATGAGTCTTGAGATTTCGCCAACCCAGTCCCCGTTCTAATACCATTGGTCTCTTGGAAAAATGACGCTTGTAGTACTCCATCATAGGTTGTAGAAACATATCTATATACTCTTCATCTTCCAGATCACATAGTTGAGCAGTTCTTCAGTAAGATTTTCTAAACCTCGAGAATATAATTCATTTAATCGATGACCTGGAAAAATATAAAAATTAAAATAATTAGAATAATGTTAACTATCATAAAAGATTTTAAAAGGATAATTTATTAACTCTAAAAATAAAACAGAAATTACTTTATTCTAATTAAAAAAAAAATAAGAAAATAAAATGTTAATCATCAAGATTAATTCTTGTCTCACTCAAAAAACTCTTTACAAATACGCTCTCTCCCTACTTCTTTCGGTAACTTTTGTCTGTATCTAATTTTAGCCAATTCAATATCGAGAAGCTCCAAATATATCCCAATATGCTCATCTTCCCATATAATTTGTTTTTGTTTCTATAGTTATGTTAAAATAATTAAAATACTAAACTTCATATAAGTTAAAATGTAACATATCAATTATAAAATTTACCTTACGACGTGTAGTTCCACCGCCATCATCAGCACCAGCACCAGCATCATCAACATTTTCATTATTAGACATCTTCATCCAAAAAAAGTAAACAAAATTAATAAACATAAAAAGGTACTCTATTATTTTAAAACAATCTAAACAGCTAATATAATTTTCACGTAAAGAAGAAGAAGATAGAAATACTGAACATAAAGCATTGGTTTCTTCAAGTAAAAAAATTAAATATATTTTTTTGGAAGTAAAGAAGAAGAAGATCATAGAAAACGAAGACAGACCTTAAGTTTTGGGTTTTGAAAGTGACTTGATTCCACGCTAACTTAGGGTCATATATATAGAATTTCGTGATTGGTATTTTTTAATTATTAAAGAAAATTAAAACTTAAGATTTTGTATGATAATTAGTTAAAAGTTTGAATAAATTCAAAAAATAGAAACAAGAAAGATTATGAAAATCTTTGACTAGCACAAAAATAGGTAGAGCAATGACACACGGTAATTTTCAAAAATCACTATTTTTGTTTTTATTTTTTAAACAGAAAAACTAGCTAAATCTGTAAATCAACTTCTAATACATGGAATTTTGGTTGATGTTGGTTTAAGTTTTGATTTAGCAATTTTATAAAGGATCTAAGTCAAAATGCTAACTCAATGACAACACATGCTAAATCGAACTTAAAATCAAAAAGATAAATTTAATGCATGATTGGTAACATTTTTGAGTTACAATCATAAATCAAACTTAATCAAGTCTAATACATGTCACCAATCAAAGCCTCAATTTTTTTGGTTGCAACTAATGTTGTGTAAACGTGAATTTGCATCAACTACTCCTAAACATAGATCGTGCGTGACTCTGTCAGTTGCATAAAATCCATATCATTAATGATCGCTATTCCTTCGGATCTGCCCATCATTACGCCAGCTCTCTTTAAATTGTTTTGACTTTGCTGGTTCAAAGTCTAACGTGTTAGTAATAATACTATTAGCGTCGCAATCCTTTTCTTTTCCACATAATATATTAGGAATATACTATTAGGAATTTTGAAAACAAAACAAGTGGTGGTTTGAAAAACTTTCTACTTTCTTCCTTTTAAAATTTATTTCATACAAAACGGAGAGATTGATATTAATTGGAGCATTCAGTTAAATCTTCAGAAATTGTATATACGAGGTTAGTTTGGAAAAGAAAAAAAAAAATTGTATATACCATGTTTGACTAGAAGTAGTACTCCTACTAGACCACATAAAACTGGCCAGACAGCTTTTAACTCAAAGCATCATTTACAAGAAAAAGTTATTACGAAGACCGTTTGTATACTATCAACATTTCACTTTTTAAAAGCTATGTAAACCCTAATGACAATCTAAAGTCATATCAACAATTGAATCCAAAGTTGTCAAGCATGAAAAAAAAATCCTAAAAGTGATGTATTTAGATTTGATATATTATCCGCCATCGTCTACTTGCTTTTGGGGCACCGGTTTGGATCTATCATTTCTTAAGAAATACCATTAACTGAAGCTTTTGCAATGGTGTGCAGCTAGTAAATAGTCTGTTGGAGAAGTGATTTTGACAGCTTGTATTGACCACAGGTTCTCTGATTAAGTGATTATGGAAAGCCTAAACAAATTCTAGTCTCCAATTCATAACACTATTTTAGTATCAAAATCACACTAAAAATATTTTAGTGTGATTTCAACACTATTTTTTTCTAATACAATTCTAAAATGCTATTTTATTGTAATTTTCACACTAAATTTTTCCAATCCAACACTAAAATGTAATACTATACTTTCATACCAAATTTGGTGCAACAATATATCTGATCAAAACACAATGTTGTTTTATACTAATATTGAATTAAAGATGTAGCCGGCATCCTTGTCTACTAAGAAAGAAGTCATCATATATATTATCAACTCAGTAACCAGTAAGATTGGCAACTGAATAAGATTCTACATTATAAAATTAAATAATTCTACTTTATCATTTTTAGTAAAAACACTGTTAAATACACACACGAATCCAATTTTTTTACTGGCAAGGAAATGATGTTGTGTCATTTGCTTTTGCTACAAAATTGCACTTTTAGATTTTATAGGCAGGGTAATTTTTTTGCACGGTGAACAGTTGCTTCCTTGCAATATGATACAAAAACCATCATTATCATTTGACATTTTCTATTTTTGTTTTCCTGTTTCTTTGGTTACTTGCGGTAACTACACCTTTTATCTTACTTGCCCAAAGTAAATAAAAATGCAGTTTGTTAATTTTTCTTTTGTTTGTTTGTTCTCCTCGAGCAAACGCGCTACAGCGTTTTTGACTTCATGTCCACCTAGTTGATCACCAATCAGTAATTATGGATCTAGTGTCTTTTTATTATTATAATCAAGCAGTCAAATAATCCCCAAAAGATCGCCTAAAAGTTAGTATTGAGAGAAATGTGATGGAAATGATATTGTGTCAATTACGCCTAATTACCATGTAGATTGTAGATAGCTAAGAAGAACATAACATGCACTGAGGGATGAGAGAATTAAATAAAACAATCATCAATCATGCAATACTTCATTTATGGCTTTAATCTGCTTCTGAATCTAAATGATCTCTTCTTCTGATCCAAGATCCAGATTTGCCTTCGTATATGAGCAATGTATCATCTATTCTGTACACAACACTTGAAAAACGTTATTGCTTACATATGAATGATAAATACTATATGATTGATTTACAAAATGAAATAATTTTATTTAATCAACAAGATTGAAACCCATTGACAGCATTAATCAATTTTTATTTTATTTTTATTACGTGTAATCGGAGCCGAAATAATGGACCTTATCTCCTTCACACCGCATTTGCCGCGACACAGTTCTTTTTTTTTACAAAGCCGCGACACAGTTCTATGTGGGAGAAGCAATACCACAACTAATATAAGCCCAAACATTATATATACATGATAAAGTATTTGATAACATTACATATACATGATATAGTGTTTTCACCATTGTTGTATATATGACTATATGAGGCTGTATTATACAAACAAACTCGTGAATAGTTCCGACATTGGCTGTATATATACAAGCTCGTGAATAGTTCCTAAATATACTCACATATATGCCATTAAATACACTTGAATTTAGAGAGGGAGTGTGGTGAGTGAGAAAGGTCCACTCACAGCTGGCCAACCTACACATTGTGTAGTAAATCAGCAAAACACACATTAAATAAGAACCTCCAAAACCCCATCCATCAGTATCCATACATCTCTCTTTATCACACATATATAAATACATGCGTACACATACAAACATACAATTCAATATACTATTTGACATTACACACAAAAACTTATTGAAGAAGAAAAGTGGAGAGGGTGTGAGAGGACAAGAAATGGCAAGAACCCATCTCATTTTTCTTCTTCTTCTGGCTCTTTTATCAAAAACACCGGCATCATCACCATCACCATCATCATCATCATTGCCTTCAAGAGAGCAAGAGAAGGACAGAATCAAAGCACTTCCAGGGCAACCAAAAGTGACATTCTCACAATACTCAGGCTATGTCAATGTAAATGAATCTCATGGACGCTCTCTCTTTTATTGGCTCACTGAGTCAACTTCTCCCCACACCAAACCCCTTCTTCTTTGGCTCAATGGAGGTTAGTTTTCTCAATTTTTAAATCATTCGTATACATATCTAAATTATAACTGTTTTGTAGCTTTGTTTAGTCGTATATGTTTAATTGTACAAGTATTTTAGGGGTTTCACAGCTACTTTCTGCTTATTCTTCTCACAATCATGCCTTTATACCCAGATATAGTTAATAATCTATCAGACCAAACCAGACTAAAATAAAGACTGCTTAGACTAAACATTTTGTAAAAGAAAAATAAAAACCAAAGCCAAACCAAGAACCATATATTCCATGGATTAGGATAAATGATATGGCTATGCATCAAAGATCATTCCATAAGTACAATATGTATTCTTTTGGACAATGAGACAAAAGGATAAAACAGAGGCAAAACAAAGACTTAGACCATCGTTAACGCTAAAACCATAGTGCACGGTTTCTTAGGATTTTTTTTGTCTGATTTTTTTTAAAAAAATTAAAAAGTGAATCAATCGCGGGTCGCCACGTGTCAGTGGGACCTGTAAACAATGCAAGAAACTAACCAAAATCGGTACTTATTTCATCACTTCTATTATCGGTTTTTACAAAAAAGTGGGAACCACCACTAAAAAAGCTAAGAGACGTCTCTTAAATAAGAGATATAAGAGATGTCTCTTAGCTTCTTTAGTTAAAAGTTAAGAGACCGTATCTTATATTACGCAATGAGACCCAACCTAAGAGATCTCCAATAAATTATTCCCTTCATAAGACAAAACAAAAAGTTAGTCCCTTCATAAGACCACAATTATGAGACAAAACAAAACATAACTAGTAGCCATTACTAATTTGTGTACTTATAAAATTATTTTAACATAAAGATAAAATAGTTATTTTGGATAAAAACAAACCAATGTCTAACCGAAATAGCAATAGCATCTCAACTACCCCATCTGCCCCTCATTAACTGAACTTGCACTTCTTTTCTTTATGTATTTAAATTACATCTTTATTTAAGAAAAGAGAAGTATCCGAGATCATTAAGTCCTCCACGAGCTCTGTGCAATCTACCACTCCTACCCATTTTCTAGGACTCACGCGGATTGGAGTCAAAGCCCTTATCTTCCACTAAATCACTCATCTAAATTAGGAGTATAACATATATCCTCACCGTGCAAGCGGTGCGTGAAGCGTCTGATCCATGGTACGAGAACTTTTACCAGCTTTGACATATACATTCATGACGACTTTATATAGCCACAACAAATAAAACAGAGTAGTGTTTAGTAGCCGACATGGGAGCTCGCTGGAAACCCCCTATGGACAGTTTTTTTTCTTCCCTATGGACAGTTTGATTTCTCTAAGTTAATAAATATAGGATAAATCATAAATGTAATTGGCTTATACCCCTATAGTCTATAGAACCTTATTTTAAAATTATTTGTAATGCAGTTATAAGTACAGAAACATCAAACATGTGTTACCTGATCATATATAGTTTTCTTCCATGAAATGATTATATGTTGAGACTTCTCTTGTCACTTTCAAGCATCAACTTGTTCTTTTATTAGATGCCTTTGTTCCTCTGCCTCTTCATTAGCTTTGTGTAAGAAAGCATGACAAAAAGGTGATAAAAACATATATACACTGATACACATTACCAAAAAGCTTACCGACTTTTCCTGTGCATTTAGTTTATTTGCTTTTTTACTAATTTTGTTTCTTTTCAAATTGCAATGGAAAAGTTAAACCTAATTTTGGAAAAGAAAAATGACCCTTAATAGTATTACTATTCTTTTTAAAGTCCTTAATTTCAGTGTAGAACCAAAATTTGTTCGAATAGAAGCATGCGTATTCATGGAGGTCACAAGTTTTTGAGAAAAATGATGATGCCATTCCATAGTTGTGTGAGCACACAGCCACCCACTCACTCACTCCCACGCATGTTTTCTTGGCAACTTTTTTTGAACACAACTTTTGGTTTTTACACAAATTCAAAGCTATTTTAAAACAAAATATATAGTTTTAATTTTCTGGTCCAGACTCCAAATAGAAGCGTCATCAAATATTCTTTTGATTTCTGGCCAATGGTTTTTTTTTTTATTTAATCATTGATAGGAAGAAAATCGGAGCATGCACGAACAGAATGGACCATAATATGGGTCACATTTCACATGGACCAACTTCTAGAAAGCTTATCAAGAAATTTTCTTTCGATAACACATGCTATTTTTTAATGAAAATAGTAGTTGATATATATATATATATGTTGAAGTTGATGTAAATTTTTTTTGGTGTAAAGTTGATGTAAATGGTTAAGTATAACATTTTATAAAAACAAAATACAC
Source organism: Brassica nigra (assembly GCA_016432835.1). Classification (NCBI taxonomy): domain Eukaryota; kingdom Viridiplantae; phylum Streptophyta; class Magnoliopsida; order Brassicales; family Brassicaceae; genus Brassica; species Brassica nigra. The sequence goes on along the minus strand of CM028247.1, from coordinate 2,290,684 downwards.
AGGACCAGGCTGCTCGTCGATTGCTTATGGAGCTTCAGAGGAAATTGGACCGTTCCGTATCAACAAAACCGGCTCCAGTCTCTTTCTCAACAAGTTTTCATGGAACAAAGGTAACTAAATATTTATTTACAAACAATTTGTTGTATTTTTATATGTAAGAAAATACTTTGGATTTCAAAATAGATATATATTATGAGAACGAGGTAATTGATCTAATCGTTGTTTTCTACATGTCTACAACAGATGCAAACCTTCTGTTTTTGGAATCACCAGCCGGTGTAGGATTTTCTTACACGAACACAAGTTACGATCTTAAAAGTTATGGAGACGAACAAACAGGTTCAATCTAATATTATTCTTAAGTTATCTCAATTAGTTATAAGCCGGTGGCATGATTAGCTTGTATTCTCATTTTTTTACACGGGGAATTTAATGATGATGTAATTACATTCTATACATCACAGCTCAAGAAAATTTGATGTTTCTTATCAAATGGTTATCGAGATTTCCACAATACAAATATAGAGACTTCTACATTGCTGGTGAAAGTTATGCTGGTATGTTACTACCAAACTATATAGTTTTAGTTTGTTTATTCGTTAAAAGGCATGATTATTGATCTACATCAATTTGATCTAACTTTGACAGGTCACTATGTACCTCAGCTTGCTAAGAAGATACATGACTACAACAAAGCTTTCTCAAAACCCATCATCAATCTCAAAGGATTCATGGTAACTAATAACTAATAAATAGGGTCTATCTAGCTTGAATCTAAAATATGGGGTTACATTTGTACTTAACCAAAGATTGCAATACGTTATTTATCAAGGTGGGGAACGCAGTGACGGACAACGAGTACGACAGCATAGGAACCGTAGCTTACTGGTGGACCCACGCAATTATCTCCGACAAAACCTACAAGTCAATTCTCAAAAACTGCAACTTCACGGCCGAGAAAGTTTCCGACGACTGCGACACGGCCGTTAACTACGCCATGAACCACGAGTTCGGTGACATTGATCAGTACAGCATTTACACTCCAACGTGCGTGGCTTCAAAGCAGAAGAAGACTGGTTTCTTGCGTATGAAAAACACACTCTTGCGTAGACGGTTTGTGTCTGGCTACGATCCTTGTACGGAGAGCTACGCAGAGAAGTATTATAACCGTAAAGATGTTCAGAGAGCTATGCACGCTAATGTCACTGGGATTCGTTATAGATGGACAGCTTGCAGGTAAACTTGTTGGCTTCACCACTTAAAACTCTTTGTATTTTCTATTAGTGATCTAAGGGGTCATGGGTTCAATTTCCATTAAGAATGATCTACTTATTTAAAAAGAGTTTAATTTAAAAGAAATGCTTTGTTGATCTTGTTTGGGATGGTGCAGTGATGTTCTGATCAAGAACTGGAAAGACTCCGACAAGACGATGTTACCGGTTTACAAGGAACTTGCAGCAGCTGGTTTGAGGATATGGGTTTTCAGGTAAGCTATGGTTTGATGTAATAACAGATATTGTCGCATCCTACACCACAGTCACATGCTTGTTGAAACATGCATGACGATGTATTATACTGTCATTATGCAGTGGTGATACAGATTCGGTGGTTCCAGTGACGGCCACACGGTTTTCCCTAAGCCATCTCAATCTCCCGGTGAAAACTCGTTGGTACCCTTGGTACTCCGGTAACCAGGTATAGTATACATACATAGAATGTACATGCATGCATGGATACATATCATATATATACTAAGGCAGTGTGATGTTAATGGGTGGTGACAGGTGGGAGGATGGACGGAGGTATACAAGGGACTGACCTTTGCAACAGTAAGAGGGGCGGGGCACGAGGTGCCTTTATTCGAACCAAAGCGTGCTCTCATTCTTTTCAAATCGTTCTTGACCGGAAAAGAACTTCCAAAATCTTATTAGTAACTTAAACATAGATTAAGAGAAAATGTCTCCACCAAGCATAATATTCCAGCTACCAGATTAGGATTCAATTCCGAGTAAACTCGGAGTTCTTGTTTTTTTTTTCTTCTAATTTCTGTTTTAAAGCTTGATTCATTTCCACAATTTGGAAATTACAAAACAATTTGAGAGTATTCAAGGAATTGTTGATATTTTAAAGAAGTACAAGGGTTCAAATATTTCTCTCCTAGTTATATCAAAAAAAAGAAAAAATATATTTATCTCTGATTCATTAGAGTATAGAGTACAGAGTTCTAGTTTCTTTCTGCCTTAACAAATATACATAAACAAACTGGAGTTCTCATACCTGAAAGTTGGGTGGCTTGCCTAAGCTCAACTTTAGTACAACATCATCAGGTCCTAATCCTATCAAGCACCCTTCTCCTATAAGGCCGGTTTCATCCGTCAAAACACATAGACATTGTGGCAATAGAGAAGTTGATTCAAAGGGTATAATGGTCAGTTTTTTTTCAGAATGGGTCCAAATGAGACGAGTACGTGGCATCCAGACAACATATATTATAAATATACAATACAATATACATATACAAATACACTCATTATACATATTACACTAAACCACCATTGTTTTCTTCTCCTCCTATTTCTGTATTTCACTCTTTCTTTCATCAACCCAGCTTTTATTTTTGCTGTCTCTCTCTCTCTAGACCCCATCTCTTTTACTTATCTCTGAGCACAATTTTCGCATACATATCCATTCAATGACCCTATATGTGCTTTTTAAATTCAAATCTCTACCAATCATCAAACCAACCTCACCCATACATAAACATAATCAATAAATATAAAGGAAGAACCTCTTTTTTCTTGTTTACTAGTCAGCATTTCAATGCCCTTCTGCAACTTCCAAAAGGGCACACACACCATAGACAAAAGTGAAAAAGAAAGAAAATAAAAGTTTTGATTTTTTTCTTTCTTTCACCATTTTCTTGATCACTAGTCCTAGTTTTCTGCTGTTCTGTCTCAATAGACTTCCCTCTCACCCAAAAGAAAAAAAAAGAAAAGGAAAAAAAATCCAAACTTTTAATTTCTGAATTGGTAATGGGCACCCAGACAATAATGTGGTGGCTTCTTCTTTGTGGTATCTTTAAGTCTTTGGTCAAGTACAGAAGTTTCATACAAGACTCCTCCTCCTTTTCCCCTTCTCTTTCCTTCTCTAACATACCAAAAGGCTTCCTCTCACCTTCTTCCACATCTCTCTATCTCTCTTCCTCGTTTGTGTAATTCACTGATCTGATCCGATGAAGGAGATTACTGATTTGGTTGATCCCAGGATCATGTTCAAGCATCAAGCCCTTTTGCAGGATTATCACGAGTTGCAAAAGGTAATTAGGGTTCCTTCTGGATCTGCACGACGTAATTAGGGTTGAGTACTTATGTCCTGTAATGAATCTGGGTCTGGAATTGTTGGGTTGATTCAAATCCAGAATATGAGTAAAGAAATAAGGAAAAAGTTTTGATTTTTATTGTTCTTCTTCTCAGGAAACAGAGTATAAGATGAGGAAACTGGAGATGATGAAACAAAAACGATCGGCCCTTGATGCACAAGTTAGGTATAATCTCTGATCTCTTTCCGTGTTAGATATATCATCACTGAAGCACGTTCCAACGTTTAATTTGGCTTTTATTAGCTTTACTGAGTGTGTGTTTTTGATCAAATGATAGGTTCTTGAGACGCAGATACAAACACTTGAAGCAAGACCAAACTCTTGAAACATCTCCCAACATGGTGAGGTTGTCGGAATCTGGAGGAGATTTGAAAGTGACAAGTGGTAAAAGAAAGAAGCACTCTGGTCTGAGAGCTTCTGTGCCATGTTTTGATTTGAAGCACAAGGATACAGTTTGCAATGACAATGCAAGTTGTGGCTTGGAGACTAAGAATCTGAAAAGGAGCAGAGGAACTCCACTTCCTGATCTTAACGACAGCACTCTGGTCAGCAGCAAAGTCTCAGGCTTTGATCTAAACCAGATCTCGGTAAAGCCTAAACTACTTGTGATGATGTTTTTTTTAAAGGCTCTGGGGTCTTGAGAAACTGATCAGAGCTTACATTTGATTTTTTGGTTGTAGAGAGAAGAAGAGGAGCCGGAAGGGAATGGTGAAGCAACAAAGAACGTAATGCTTGGTAATGGAATGGATTGCGAGATGAAGTTGCCGATTTGCAGAGACGTGGAGAAAGAGTTGAACAGAGCAGTGAAGAGGAAGGTGTCATGGCAAGATCCAGTGGCTTTAAGGGTTTGAGGTTTTTCAATAAGAGTGTGAAAGTAGAATTGAGATATTATGATTTAGCCTAATATGCACATATGCTTTATATATGTATACAAGTGTAGATGATGAGTTAGCAAGTCATAGCTTTCATATGTTCCAACATACTGATGATTATCCTTTCAAATCCAATTTGGTGATTGCAGAATCTCGTGTGTTGTGTTGTATGTTCTGTCTTTTTACTCATTCTCTTTAAGATTGTACTTGAAAAGACATTACTTAGTTTAGCAGAAATGTTTTGATAACCATAAGGTTTGAAGTTTGGTCGGGATCTCTTCTTTCATTGTATGATGAGGTTCCCTGTTCTGTTATGTGTGTGTTTTAGTACGCAAAACAGATAAAACAAAGTACTCGTCCAAAGTTTAGTGAATTTTTGGCTCTGTGCTTAATCAATTTGTAAGTGTCGTATACAATTTGATTAACGTGTTGATCTTAGAAATAACTTGAATCTCTCTCTGCACAAGTAAAATACCACATTCGTGTTTAAAAAGTACATTTAGTGAGATAATAATATTTGCCAAAAAAAAAAATCAAATTTTGAGGATAATATAAATATAAGTTTAACAGACTGAAAAAAAAAAAGTTTTAACAGACTGCAAAATATTTATTCACATAATCAAATATACAAACCCTAACCCTAACAACGATTTGATTCAGTTCTGTTTTGCTCTATTAAGTTTGTTTGTAGAAGAAAAATAAAAAGATGAAAAGTCAATAGAAGAAAGAATCTACTATTTTTTTTTTTTAATCTCAAGAAGACTGACTATTCGTACGCGGAAGCTCTCTGAGTCACCGAAAGAGTAAAGATGGAGGAGAAGATGTCTTGGGATTTATGATTTACTCTGTTCTAGACACATCTATTTAGTTTTGCTCTGTGTTATCTTCTCCTTCTTCTTAGTTGTAACGCTTTTGTCGATTCTGGAAAGGTTTTTGCTATCTAATTGTTCTTGTTGTTTGATTCGTGTTTGCTCTTAAAAAATTCCCCAACGGATTCTTCTTTTGTTCTTTGATCAGATGGGATCTACTACACTCCACCCTGACTGGACAGAACTGACTCGGGAATGTCTCATCGACATCTTCTCACGGCTGAGCATGGGGAAACGATGGGAGGGACCGATGCTTGTCTGCAAGAAGTGGATGAACGTATGCCAAGACACGTCCCTCAACACTGTCTTGGATCTCGAAACCGAGTTTCTGTCTTCCACCGATACAACAATCTACTGGTGGAGTCCTGAGTTCGAGGAAAAAGTCGACTCAATCATCAGGTCTGTTGTGGATCAGAGCCAGGGCGAACTCAAGGAGCTTCGAGTCAGGCATTGTACGAATCAGTCTCTCTCCTACGTAGCAGAGAGGTACGTACGTACAGTCTTTGTATATGCTTGGTGGTTCCATGGAAGTTTTAGTTTGATTAAATGTTGATTTTCAGGTGCCCTAATCTTGAGGTACTGTGGGTTAAGTATAGCCCCAAGGTCACAGTTGAGTCGATGAGGAAGATAGCATTAAACTGCACTAAGCTTAAAGAACTTGACATAAGCTGCTCTTATGAAATATCTTGTGAGTGCATGGAACTGGTTGGTACGAGCTGCAAGAATCTTCAGGTCCTGAAACGGAACTTGATGCAGCCTTCAAAGGTTAAGAGGTTAAGGCGTTACGCCTGTGTGACGCAGCAGTATCTATCTTCTGAAACATTAGGGAATGTTGATGCCTATACGATTGGGAGACACATGCGTCAGCTTAAGCACCTTGAACTTCGAAACTCCACATTGACTGATAAAGCTCTTGCCCATCTTTGTAAACGGTGTTCGAATCTAGAGTACTTGGACTTGGTCGGGAGCATGTATCTGACTAGCGTTGGTGTTGCTAATGGTACCTCGAGCTTGAAGAATCTGAAGGAGATCAAGAAACCAGATTTTGCAGCCAATCTGTTCTACTAGTTGATCACATATAGTTTTGTGTTGGTGATACCTTTTTGTTATTTTGTTGGTTGAGTTCAAGATAAGCATTTTGGTTTTCTATTTTTTTTCATGTCATATTATTCTCTTTGCTTAAAATTAATCATATCCTCTTAGTTATCACATAATCTCATGTATAGGATGTTCTTAGTCATTCTCTCTTCAGAAGCCTTATTTCTTCAAGGAAGGATATAGTGTAGTTTTTGTTCAAAAAAAAAGGATATAGTGTAGTTGTGTTGATATATTTCATTCTTTTAATCTCACCAAAATATAATATATAGTAAATAATTTATATTTTTATGGATACAAATATTAGCGTTGGATAAATATTTTAGTTCAAACAATTTTTAGAGGAAAATATAATAACTTAGAGAACTTTGTTCTAATTTTTATATTTTTGAGGGAAAAAAAAATACTTTGAGATAGTAGAAACAGTCGGACTATTCGTAAAGTTTATTCCAAAATAAGATCGACCAAGCCCTCTCTCTTCAGGAGTCAAGGACAGAGGAAAGATGAAGATGTCTTGGATTTTTATAATTGACGAAGAACAAGAAAGTCAAAATCTGCATATAGACGCAATGTAATCAAGAAACAAGAATTCTGAAAACTAGCATTTTATTTGATCAATATGATATACTTTATTATAAACATATTCAATCACTAGGATCCTATATAATCTTTCTTTCTCAACCTATTCTTCGTTGTTCTTCATTAGATGGGATCTAGACTGCGCCATGACTGGTCAGAGTTGGCTCCTGAATGTCTCCTTGACATCTTCTCACGTCTGAGCATGGGGCAACGATGGAACGGACCGATGCTGGTCTGCAAGACATGGATGAACTTATGTCAAGACCCGTCCTTCAACACTGTCCTGGATCTCGAAGCCGAGTTTCTGTCTTCCTCTGAGTCGTTTAACTGGTGGAGCCCCGAGTTCGAGGAAAAAGTGGACTCAACCATCCGGTCTGCTGTCTACCAGAGCCAAGGCGGTCTCACGGAGGTTCGAGTCAGACATTGTACGGATAAATCTCTCTTGTACGTCGCCGAGAGGTACGTACGTCTCAGTTTGCGTGGTGGTTCCATGGATGATAACTGCTGTCGAAGTTAGTTTGATATAATCTTGATATGCAGGTGCCCAAATCTTGAGGTACTTTGGGTTAAATATTGCCCAAAGGTTACAGATGTGTCGATGAGAAAGATAGCATTAAACTGCCCTAAGCTTAAAGAACTTGATGTAAGCTGCTCTTTTAAAATATGTTGTGCGTGTATGAAAATGGTGGGTACGAATTGCAAAAATCTTCAGATTCTGAAACGGAACTCAATGCAGCCTTCCGAGATCGAGAGATTAAGGCATTGCACCTATGTGCAGTATCTATCTTTCGAGTATGATGGGAACATTGAAGTGGATACGATTGTAAGCCACATGAGTCAGTTGAAACACCTGGAACTTCGATTATTCTCCACATTGACTGATAGCGCAATTGTAAGTCTTTGCGAAGGATGTTCGAATCTAGAGTACCTGGACCTGTTCGGGTGTGAGCGCTTGACTAGCAAAGGTGTTACTGAAGCTACCTCACAGTTGAAGAATTTGAAGGTGATCAAGAAACCAGATTTTGATGGTTTGGGAAAAGCTCTGAGAATGGCTGAAGAAACACAATGGTTAACTAATTTTGCAGAATGGTTGGAAGAATTCAATGGTGTTGAACATTACGGATGATGATCTTACAACGGCCCTATTATATTAACTGAACGCATATTGTTCTGTATTGATGATGTTTTATTGTTATTTCTTTGGTTGATTTCTAAAAAGTCAGCTTTCTTCTACTTTGTTTTTTTCTGGATTATTATGTTATTTGTTTTTAATTTGACAACAACCGTAAAAAAATATTTTAGTTATATGTTGGTTTGATATAATACTTTCGTTTTTCAAAAATGAATTTACAAGTTACAATTGATACAACTACTTGCTCTACATTTAGATTATAAAATATGTAACAGCGTGTACCGGACTAATATTGTCTCTTGTATGATTCCATTTCCACGCTGCAAGACAAATAAGTTAATGGGATTTGTTTTTAGGAACAGATGCGGAAGTACCACCAACATCTATACTTTGTGTAGTATTTTTGAAAGAAGGCATGATCTATACATACTTTGTGTAGTTTCCATCATGCAACTGCTTACGTGCACGTAGTGTCAACAAACTAAATTATTATTAGGATACTGGATTTAAAATTATTTGACTTTAAAATATTTAATAATTTTTAGATGAATTTAAAGAAACTGTTATGATTCCTTGTTGAAATTTTCAAAATAGTACTTGGAACCACGTATTAAATATGTTATTCGTGAATGTCAAATTAATACATTCCACATTTCAGCTTGAGGCGAAGCCAAACATTTGACATTTCAGCTCAAGACGAAGACTATTCTTAACTTACAACAACTTACGAATCCAAACGACGAATCTGTCTATATACGAAGAAGGTAACTTGAGAAGCAAGAATTTTAACAGCTAGCTAAGTTCTTAAGAATTTTTTTTTATCTTCTTCCTCTTCTACGTTGTTGTACGTACAAAGTGGTTATGGGATGGGAACTTGGTGGTCCTGACTGGACGGAGTTGACGCAAGAATGTCTCCTAGACATCTTCTCACGGCTGAGCCTAGAAGAAAGATGGACGGGACCGATGTTCGTCTGCAAGACTTGGATGAACGGGTGCCAAGACCCGTCGCTCAACTCTGTCTTCGATCTCGAATCCAAATTCCAGTCTCTCCCTGGTTCTGTCAGCTGTTGGTCGGATAAAATCGATTATGTTCTCCGGTCTGTTGTGGATTGGAGCCAAGGCGGTCTAAAGGAGGTTCGAGTCAGACATTGTACGGATAGAGCTATCTCGTACATCGCCAAGAGGTAGTCTCAGTTTCAATTGTGGAAGATTTTTGATCTAGTTAGGTGTAAAACATTTGAATTTCGTTTGAGAAATCAGAATCTCTTACCAAACTCCATGTCCCATGATTTTTTTATTTGTAGGTGTCCTAATCTGGAGGTACTTTCGGTTAAGTATTGCCCTAAGGTTACAGATGACTCGATGTTGAAGATAGCCTTAATGTGCCCTAAGCTCAAGGAACTTGATATTAGCTTCTCCTACAAAATATCTTGTGTGTGTGTGGATATGGTTGGCAAGAGCTGCAAGAACATTCAGACTTTTAAACGGAATTTGATGGATCCAGCCGAGGTCACGAGTTCCGTGCCAAGTAACTATCTGGAGGATCCATCTGTCTTCTTGATATATGGGAATATTGATGCTTATGTAATTGGCAAACACATGTATCAGCTGAAGCACGTGGAACTTCGTTTCTCCACATTGTCTGATAAGGGTCTTGCACAACTTTGTGAAGGATGTCCTAATCTAGAGTATCTGGACTTGTTGGGGTGTAGTAAGCTGACTAGCGATGGCGTTACTAACGGCATCTCGAGCTTAAAGCATTTGAAGGAGATCAAGAAACCAAGTTTCCCAGCCTTTATTATTTGATTGAGTTAGTATAGTTTGTGTTACTATTTTTTTTTTTTTGATTTTCTTGTATTTTCTTTTGTTATTTTTGTGTGACAACAACTGAGAAACTCAATAAAAGAATTGTTAGGCTCTATGCTCACATTTTTAAATTCGTATGAACCTCATATCATGGTCATGTAAGTTATGAATCAAAGACGAGAACGAGTCAGCTCTGACGGTAAATAGGTCGCGGTTTCCGTCACCTATGTTCAATCTGCGCTGGAAAAACTATTTACAATGTTTGGTTTCCCGTAGAAAAACACCTTGCTTTTTTACCAAAAAGAAAGTTATGAATCAAAGAATTTTCAAGTTGTATTATACTCCATCTAAAATTATTAAATACACTGTTATGGTCATGACAAGTTATGAATCAAAAACAATGATCAAGTTGTATTATACTGGATTTAAAATGAAATTTTTTTAGATTATTTAATAATTTTTAGATGAATTTTAGAAACCTGTTATGATTTCTCGTTGAAATCTTCAAAAGAGTACTTGGAACCATGTATTTATTTATCTGCTGAAAAGTCCATACGTTTGACGTTTCAGCTTGAGGCGACGACTTATTCATAACTTAACGATTCGAAATGAGGAAGAAGCTGTCTAAATATGAAGAAGGTAACTTTAAGATTTAAAACAACTAGCTAAGTTTTTAATATTTAACTCCTCTTCGTTAATACACGTTTCAAGAAGGTATCGCTGTGGCAATACACGTTGACTCGTTGAGATGAAAATAAAAGGAGTGGGTGAAAGGTAACCGAAACCGCACGATTTAAAATATCTATATATTAACTGGTAAAGATCTCGTAACTGTGTAAACGTGGCTTGCTCTCTCTCACTCTCTATTGGTTCTCTGTGCCGGCAACAACTAATCAGTGTTCTGTCTTAAAGATCTTCTTCTCTGTTGATTCCATTATAAGATCAAAACTTATTTTCATCGTTTCTTCTACATCTTCTGAGAAAATGCCGAGCAAGTGTGAAATCTTTTGCGAGATCTTGATCGCGATCCTTCTTCCTCCTCTGGGAGTTTGCCTCAGGCGTGGATGTTGCACTGTAAGCTCTCTTTTTCACTCAACTCTGACTAATGAAGTGGTTGATGGAGTTTATATATAATATTCAAAACTCTGGTTTGTTGGTTTCAGGTGGAGTTCTTGATTTGCTTGGTCCTGACTATCTTAGGATATGTCCCTGGCATAATATACGCTCTTTACGTGATTGTGTTCCAGAACAGAGATGAGTATTTCGATGAAGCCAGACGCCCTCTCTACTACTCTGCTTGAAACTCTGTTTGTTTTTTGTAACTGTTAATCAACTCTTTGTACCTAATAAGTTGCTTTGTAATGTGTTTACTTGTGTATTGAAGAAATTTGTGAAAACATTGTGTGTTTGATACTTTTGTTTATCTTTTTGAAATATATGCAAGGTTGAAGGTGAGATTGATTTTAGTTGTTACCTTACTATATATTCAGGTTACTAGCCCTGCTAAAAAATGTCTATGCATCCTACTCCCTGTGACTTTTGCGTAGGTACTAACGTATTGTAGGTTATGTTACATACAGAAATTAGATTCCTTTAAGAGATAAAAGTAAAAAATCTTCTAAACTGATTCTACAAAGAGAGCAGAACTCTTCATATCCTTATGAAACATACAAAGAGGTTGCCATGTTGTGCAAGTCTCCTTCTCTAAGAGGTCAATGTTTGAGCTTGGTTTTCTTGATTTTTCAGATGGCAAAGGGTGAGAGAGGCCTCTCTATAAATGTATATATAATGACACTTTAATAGGATCAACCTACATATATATCATCATTCATAGGTTCGCAAAAAAAAAAAAAACTGAACGAATTAGTATTTTACTGATAAGATCCAAGTCACTTTCTTATCAAGAACAGAGAGATTACAAAGGAAAAGCTATCTTGCTCTCCAGGAGAAGCAAGCCCAAGTCACAAGGCTCCAACTAACCAGCCAACTCTCCTTTACAATACTCTCGCTTGTGTAACCGTTTATGCTCTTCTCCCTTTGCAGAATGACAGCTCATAAGCTTCTCAAGTGACACGTCATTTGCTTCCATGATCATATCATTTACTCACTACTATCTTTTGCAACTGCATGTAGTTAGTTGTCTACCAGTGATTTTGATTTTTATTTTCTGGACTATTATGCAATGCAGAAGATTTGGGATAAAATATTCGTTGGCATGGATTAAATGGGGTTTGGATCTTTTCATATTTTTTTTGTGGCCTCGAAGTGAGAATAGCAGCTAAAATTAACAACCACCATATTAATATACAACCATAGAAAACAACTTTCAAATTATAGAGAGTTACAAAGTCAATATTTTTTCCCAAAAGTAAAACAAACAACCACAAATACAAACTCAATCAAACATGTAAATTCAAACCATTTGACGAGAAAAACACCACAACCCGCAACCTAATATCTTGGTAAATAGATTAGAATGCGGCGAGCAGTAAAACAAAGGAAGTTACAACGGTAGATAGATAAGTAAGTGGGCTAGAGAGAAGAGCTCTTGTAGCCGATGACTTCTTCTTCTTCTTCTTCTTCTTGGACTTCTTCACGAAAGCTCGAAGATGGTCATGGTGGTGATGACCGTGAGACGAACCTTCCGGGTACTCTTCATGTTCAACTAGCTCACGACCCAAAGGTCTGATCCTGGATCCTTGAGGTTTGCTTGAAATTAAGTGGGATTGAGAGAGTAGCAGGACGGAGACGATCAAGAACAAAGAAAGAAGAGAAGAAGTTCTCATCTTTTTTTTTTTTCTTGTCTTCTTTGATTAAATTTAGATTGAGAAAATGTAAATCTTGTTTTTTGAACTTATGAGTGTATGTGTGTGTATATATAGATTTGTGAGAAAAGTAGTAGGGTCTCACTTCTATTTCGTGCATACAACCAAAAACTTCTAGAGATCTCATCACAACAAGGCATTGATGAGGTCAAGACAGCTCATGTGTGTGTGTGTTTTGTTGTTGAAAGATCTCTTACAGCGCAAAAGACATTTTGTCACGTTCCATTTCTTATTGGTCATATAACTTTGGTCAATGAATCACAAACTCACATTTTCTATTGTTTTACTTCGTATAAATATAATTGAAAAATACCATAAAATGTTTAAGAAACAAAGTATTTAGAAATGATATGTTTCTCAGCCCAATTGGCAAGTGTTTAGGGGCATATCCTTCGGCAACATATTTTTCTCTTGATTTGATGATCCCATCTACGTCTTGTTTAATGATAAATATTTTCTAAACTAATACATTTGGTTTTCAATTTAAAAATATAATTTCATGCCAACCGAAGTGGGAGGAAGAGAACAATTCTCTTTGATTTTGCTAGAATACGGAACCAAGAAATTAAACAAATACAGATTGAGCTACATTTCTGTCGTTCTCATTAAAATACAACATATTTCTAAATTAATACATTTGGTTTTCAATTTTAAATATAATTTCATGCCAACCGAAGTGGGAGGAAGAGAACAATTCTCTTTGATTTTGCTAGAATACGGAACCAAGAAATTAAACAAATACAGATTGAGCTTCATTTCTGTCGTTCTCATTAAAATACAACATACTTTTCATAAAAACAAAATAAAATAAATATATTGTTTCATGCATGCTTATTGATTATTATTATATTCATTCCGAAATTGTCAAAAATTACCATTCAATATTCGTCATATCTTGATCTTGCGCATCTTGAACTGGTTTTATTGTTTATTATAACATGCTTGCTTATTAATTAAAAATTTCTTTCAGAGATTGAGACTACCATCCAACAATCTTGGTCGTTTGAAGTAATCAAGACCAAAATGTAGGCAACAAAGAAAGTACATAGACAAATCAAGGAAAAAACGAAACCAAATCACAAGATTGAAACTAATCTGTATTACAATTATAGTATTAACTCAACATTACTAAAACCAAAAATGAATCCAAGAAAGGGCTCACCTGTTTCAACCAGATTTATTCAAACATAGAGATATTAAAAGGTTGAACCAGAAACGGAAATGCTCATCAAAACAGAGGAAATGGAGGATGTATTGAAGTATCCTGTAACAAAGATGGAAACCACACAGCTTACACCAGACTACGGCAAGCCTCCACTTTGGCAGCTTGAGCGGCCAACAGAGATTCGCTTACACTCTTTATCACAGCATCCAAGACTGCCTTCTTGAACCGATCATCTTCCATTTTCTTTAGAATCTCTTCCACCATTCCAAAATCCGATGCATTGGCCATAACCAAACTCCCAAGGATCTCCCCAAAGTTGTTTGGTGCCTTTGGCAGATCGATCCCAATGTCATCGAGCATAGACCCGTAAAGCAGACAACCACTCCCTATGTCTTTAGGAGTTAGAACGTTCTTGGAGACCAAATATTCCAAGAGTCTCGCCACTGGTTCAACGCACGGTGGATTTTTCTCCAAGCCCAGGGAGATAGCTTCCTTGACTAGCTCCGGATGGTAAGCAGGGGACTTCAGTTCCTCTACGCATTGCAATGCCTCATCCATTAGACGGACATTGAAATATTCTTCCAAAAGCGACTTGGTTTTTCTGCCGAGCACTTCAGAGTCCAAGGTAGTAGCCATGGGAGAAGCTGCCTCCTGTGATTGTGGTTGTGACTGGGGCTTCTCCACAGTTGGTTTGCTCGGGGAAGCAAGGGGTCTCGGCTGTTCGGCACCAGTACCTTGTAAAAGGGCACTTGCTCTTCCAGCCAAGAGACCTCCACTGCCCTGAGGTAGGAGTCTTGAATTAACCGACGATGACTTGTGGATAACGGGAGCCTGAACGCGTCCTGCGGGCTGCGGATTCTGCCTATTCCCTCTGGGCATGGAGCGGGACCGTGCCATCTCCCAGCCGTCATCATCTGTTACAGGCATCCCTGGCATCTGCCTAGCCCCTGGCATTCCCGGCATCTTCCTAGCTCCTGGCATTCCAGGCATCATTCCTCCAGTTCCAGAACGTCCATAAGAGTTTCCAGAGCCATGCATTTCAGCTGCACCAGCATCTGCACCACCACGGTTGTTATTATTTCTCATATTTGCCATGGCACCAGGGCGCAACCCGAGATTCCTCTCTGCCTCAGAATGAATCTCAGTAATTTTCTTGGCTTTCATCTGCCATTTTTAACAAAAAAGAAGAAAACATAAGCACAGAATCCACAAGTAATTACAGTAAAAAACAGGCAGTATAGATTCCTACCTCCTCCCGCCTTGGTACCCAATTGTTAGCTCGCAGATCAATAACATTACGGACCATAAATCTCAGTCGTGGCGCAAGCATCGGGTGCTTTGCCAGTTCCTTCAAACGAAGAAAGTATGTTTCGTTTATACCTCGTGACCTTTGGCTTTCATCGAGCTGTTTTCCAATAGTGATGAAAAACTGACAAAGAGCCTCTACATCTTCCTCTGCTGGGCAAGCTTTATTGTCAGTTCCTAAAAGCTCCTGTGAACAGACACAAAATTACCATTAGCTTTACAGAAAGGTATTACATACAAATGAACTTCAAATGGTGCAAAAACAGAGCATGAGTCATCATCATACTTGGACGATGTGATGGACGATCTTCTCAGGCACCATCTTTTGCTTCAGAAGCTCACCAATCAAACGGATATTTCCTAATGTTCGAAGCTTCAACAATCTTTCCTTGTCCCTCCGATCGATTTCTTGCTCTGGATCAGTCATCAGTTTGATTTCTTCCTTCAATTTGTCAGCTCCCTCAAATTGTTCTTGGCAATTGTTCAATAACACTCTTTTGAATGTTATTTCTTTTCCACCGGCTTCCTCTGACGGGAACGAAGGTAACTTTCCGTTGATATCAAAACACAAAAGAGCATACATCTGACAAAATGTGGGCTCTAGTACAGCCTTCTCAAAAATCAGCTGTATCACTCCCTGAATGGAAAAGATAAGACAAAATCATGCGATGAAGAGAAAAACTAGAATATATAAACAAGCCAAAATGTACAAGGAATAGGGAATATACCTTTAGGATATCTGCAGAAGTGATCCCAGAGTCAATTAATTGACCTTTAAGGAGATCATACTTCTCAGGAGTCATCTTGTTCAGAATACTGCAGAGAACCAAAATTATACGTTTCAATCAGCTACATTAAGAAAATAATCCAAAAAACAGAGACAAACATTTATTAAAGTCACTAAAAATACAATACCCTTTCACGGTCTTGAGGACTTTGTCCTTTTCCGAAAGAGTTCCTCTTTTAGCGGACCATGGAACCTCAGCTTTCACCAGAACAGGAGGAGGACCAGACTGTTTCAGCAAAGTGATCATGTTATCAACAAGCAACAAAAGCAAACTAAAGGAAATGTCAGAATAAAGGTGCCAAGAGTAGCCAACACTCACCACAGCACGGGAATCTCTAGGTTCACGTTGGTCTTCCCTTGACCTTTCTCTACTAGGGGAAGGAGCTGGTGCACGGGTATGCCAATCACGGTTATCAGTCTCGGCGGCGAAACGATTCAGCACTTGAGCTGCAGGCTGAAAAAAAAAAAAAAGCAAACAAGAGGAATCTCATTAACCTATGTTCTTGAACAAAGCTAAAAAAAAAAACACTCAACCCTGCTTTCAGAACGGCCCCAGCTCTGCTCTTCACCAAAAAGATCAGATGAAATCTCTCGACTAAGCCTCAGGATTTCCTCAGAGACTTGGATTGCCTGCACACACTAAATAAACATTGTGAGAATAACTCAACTTCAAGCGCACGAACCATCTCTGGTAAGTAATAATAATAACCTCTCTAAGCTGAAGCAGCTGTTCTCGTGTGAACCGCAAAATCTCATGACCCTCAAATCTCGAGTCTCCTCTCTACAAAATCCAATAGACAATCAATAATCCCATAATTCAAATTCAAAATCCAGATTAACGAATCCCAATCCTCGAATTTTTACAGCTGATCTCTAAGCTTTGGAGATATCGAATGTAATATACCCTAACGGCAAAAGAAGGAGCGTCTCCGCCGCCATTGGTGAAATCAGAAGAAGAGGAGGAAGAAGAGCGTGGGGCGAAGAGTCTGCTTCCTCCACGGCCACCTCCAGGCCTCAAGCTCAACACGGGGCGGTCACCTTGCTCCATCGATTTTAGATTCAATAAGGGCACTTACTTACGATGATTGATTGATTGATTGATCAAAGAGGGAAAAGCTTACGAGAGAGATTTTGTTGTGAAAAAAAAAAGAGGAATGCGTGAAAGCGGCGCAAGAGAGCTTTGAGAGCTGTTTTAATATCTCTCTTGTCCACCAGAAACGTTTTAGGGTTTGGGCCTCAAGCTAACCATCTGATTTATACCACCAACAATAAGAATTATGATGATTATATAACAATTAACGAATTTTCTAAATTCTAAAGTTATACTATTAATAAAAAATAAAAATATATAACTTTACTATGAATAACAAAACAGATTAATTTAGTATTATATAGTATTTTATGAAAATAGATCATATAGTATTTAATATAAACAGTAGTATCATTTTCAACATTTAAACTAATAAGACAAATTAAAAAATTATATTATTAATTTAAAATGTAGTATAAGATACAGATACAAATTCAAAATTATATTAGTAATATAAAATATAGTAAAATATAGTATAAGATAAAATCTTAAAGTTTTATTAACAAAATAATTTAATATGATATTAAGAAAAGTAATCAATTTAAAATAACATTCAATTATAGGAGTAACTTAAAATAGTAATATAAGCCGACAAAAGAAAAACTTAAAATAGTAATATATGCGTATTTATCAGCAACGATAATGGTTTGAATCAAATCTTAAACAAATAAAATTGATAGTATATAATTGTAGAAAAAATCTGATTTTGAAAAAAAAAAACCTAATTCTTTTTTTTTTAAAAGATGTATGTTTTAGGTTTTTCACACTTATTAAGAAAAACATAAAATTTTAGTTACCAATGCATTGTTTTATTAAAGAACTATTTCTCATAATTTCTAACCAATAAGTTTTTCATAAATACAATTATATTTTTTTAAATGTACAAAATATCATTAATAAATGTATTGAAAACATAAAAAATGTATTTTTTTGAAACAAAAGTTTTTTCAAAACATGAATCTTTTAGGAAAGATAATCTAATGCGGTTCCAAAAAATATTAGTAAGACGATAAGTAATTATTTTTTTTTTCAAATATTAGAAATTTGTTCTTTAGTTTTCTTTTTGGCATTTATTCAGAATTTTTTTAACTATTGAAAAAGTTACTATTACACAAAGTGGAATGGATGTTCAAATTTGTCTTAAAAGTATTGGGAACATCATTACCGTCCTTAATCATGTTCCCAGACACATTTTGTTAATGTTTTTTTTTTCTTTGAAATATAAAAATATAAAATATTGTATCTGGATAAGAGAGTTTTATTTGTATTTCCTATTTTTCTGTTTCAACGATTCGCTGCTGAGCGCCATGGCTGGGATCACCAGCACAATCTCTTTCAACGCCATCGTCCCCGGAACCACCAAAACGGTGTCGCATCACCCGTTCTCTGTTAACTCGAAGCTCTTCGGTTTTCGACTCTATCTGCCTGAACTGTCACTTGTTACTCTCTCCCCTTATCATCGCCGTTGCACCGCCATCACCTGCCGTTACGGAGGCGGAGGTGGAGGAGGAGGCTCGCGATTCTCCGGAGATAGGCGTGGCAGGCAAAAAGAATCAGAGGATGATGATGCGCTTGATATCTCGGCTATTAGGTAAATATGGATACTTTGGCGTAGTGAATGTCTCTTGTCTTAAGCTATGTTTAACTTTGATGTAGATCAGCTACTGTGAGGCTCATTGATGGGCAACAGAACATGGTAAATGAACGTGCTTTGTGATTACTTTTGGTTTTAGCAAAACAGAACACACATAGAGTATTTTTTGTTCTGTAGATTGGTATAGTTTCCAAGGAGGAAGCTGTTCGAAGAGCTGAAGAAGCTGAGCTTGATCTGGTTTGTGTTTCTTTGTAACTTCAACCATTCTGGAAAAGCATTGTCCTTTGTGATGTTGTTTCAGTGAGTTTTTCAGGTGATTCTTTCGCCGGATGCAGATCCCCCGGTTGTTAGAATGATGGATTATAGGTGAGAAACTGAGAATTAACTAAACTTGGCTGCTTATATCATATGAATTGTGTATGATAATAATTCTTTTCCTTTTGTTTTATTGTATCAGTAAATATAGATACGAACAGCAAAAGCGAAAAAAGGAACAGCAGAAGAAAAGTATTTGATCATTCATCTCTGCTTAAGTAACATTCTGTGGTGTGTGTTTTAATGGATTGTAACTGAAGCTTCTTCTTATGTCAGCTACTCGGATGGACTTGAAGGAGCTTAAAATGGGGTAAAATAGGCCTTGTCACTCTCTCTCTCTCTCTTTTGTCTCCGCCGTTGCAGTGACTTGTTTAGAACGTCTTCTTCTCAAAAAATTTCTCCTTTTTGTTTTCCTGATAGTTATAACATCGACCAGCATGACTATTCTGTACGCATGAGAGCAGCCCGGAAGTTTTTGCAAGATGGTGACAAGGTTGTTCCCATTTACTTTCTTTGTTGGTTCTGGACTATCCTTTCTGATTATATTTTGCTGATGTGGGACTCGCAATACAACACAGGTTAAAGTGATTGTGAACATGAAAGGCAGGGAAAACGAGTTCAGAAATATTGCTATTGAGCTCCTCAGACGTTTTCAGACTGAAATAGGAGAGGTGTGCATTGTTCTCTACGCCCTTTGGTCTTCTCTAATACAATTTTAGAATAGGATTGGGCATGTGCATTGCTACTTGAGGTGCTGAAACTTGTCAACTCTGCAGCTTGCGACTGAGGAAAGTAAAAACTTCCGGGACAGAAACTTGTTTATTGTCTTGGTGCCAAACAAGGAAGTTGTTCGGAAAGCACAAGAACCATCCCCAAAGAAGAAGAAAAAGCCAGCTGATGATGAAGTTTCAGCTGCAGGTATAGCTGCAACTTAAGATATATACGATGCACATATGTCTGATATCAAATGTATCATCGGTACATGTCTGTATAGTTCCTTGTCTATTACGCTTCTTGCATTCCCATGTATCTCTAACCATAGAAATAGATTTATCTGAATGAAGATCTTCCTTGCTATTATTTTTCAGCTTTTGAGCTTAGCTCGTATAGATTGTAACAAGAAATCAAGACTTAAAGAATTATCAATTATGAGTTCAAGACAAAGAATGATCAATTATGAGTGATGTAGTGTTACAGTAAGAGTACAGTATGAGTTGTGTTGAGACCAAAACAAGTGACTACCAATAATCTCCACAAGAACAAACACCATCTTTGAAATGGTGAAAACGGTTGGCGTCTCTTACAACTATCGCTCTCTCAGTGATCTTTGAGATGAGTTTGGTTGCAGTGTGACAGTCTAAACAGACACGAAGATTCTTTATAATCCGGATTTCAGTTCCTGGTTCTGTGACAATGAGTCCAAAGGCAATCGCTAGCCTCTCGCTGTGAAATTTCACCATCAGCTCCCTTTCTTCCTCCTCCACATCGTGCAAGGCCAACTCAGTCTCGGGTTGATACCCAGCTTCCCTCATCTTCCCTTCTAGCTCCTCTAGCTTCTCATAGATTGCTTTAACCAGTGGATGTGACTGATCACCCGAGGTGAATACATGAGGCGTCTCACCAATTTCTATTAAGGTGTAACCAGGAGCCTTGGCTAGTTTCCTCTTCTTTGCGGCTTGTCTGACCGTAGCAGCCTGTGGATAATTTCTATCAGCTGAGTGAATATTTGACAGCAACACATGGTATCCTACGTTGTCTGGATCTAGCTCAAACAGCTTCTCGGAGACCGTACGGGCAAGGTTTGTGTCTTTGTGAATCCTACAAGCTCCTAGCAGTGTCTGCCACACGGAAGGATCTGCCTCAACGGGCATCGCCTCTATAAACTGCAATGCTCTCTGCAAATGTCCTGCTCGGCCAAGAATATCCACCATGCAGGCGTAATGCTTCACCGATGGTTCAAAACCATACCGGTGGACCATGGAACTGAACATCTCATCACCTTCTTCGACGAGGCCAGCATGACTACAAGCGTAGAGAACGCAGAGGAAAGTGACTGGGGTTGGTGCAACGCCGGAGTTCAACATCTCAGAGAAGATACTCAGAGCATCGTGTCCATGTCCATGGAGCCCATAACCGGAAATCATTGTGCTCCATGTAACTTCATTCTTCTTCGGCATCAAGTCAAACAACCTGCGTGCTTCTGCAATGCTTCCGCACTTTGCATACATACCAATCAAAGCAGTAGACACATATATGCTAGACTCAAAATCTGTACCCCTGACTAAACCATGTACCCATTTCCCCAAACTCAACGTTCCTAACTGCGCACAAGCTGACAGAATACAAGTTATTGTGATCGGGTTTGGACTAAACTCAGACTTCTGCATTTCTCTGAACAGAGATATCGCGTCCTCTGTCAACCCGTTTTGAGTGTAACCAGAGATCATCGCATTCCAAGATGCCAAGCTTTTGTGCAGAGATTCGTCAAAAACCTTTCGGGCTGATTCCATCTCATTCAGTTTACTGTAAACAGTAGTTAACGCGGTTGGGACAGATTCATGAGATAAGAAGCCTGATTTCCAGCTGTAACCATGAATGGCATATACAAGCATAAGATGACCAGACACAGGGATCAAACTCACCACCGTGCTTGAGTTCAACCTTATTCCTGACAACACCATCTCTTTAAACATACTTAAAGAGAGCTCAGTCTCTCCGTTCGATGTGTACCCGTGAATCATCGCATTGTAAGCTACTACATCTGGTGTACAAAAATCTCGAAACAGAGTACTCAACACCTCAGTCTTCCCACACTTCGAGTACAACGAGATGAAACCTGTTCGAACAAAATCATGAGAGTGGCATCCTGTCTTCGTCGCAAGACTATGGATAAGCATCCCGAGTCTCAGCTCTTGCAACTCTGCAACAGCGGGAAGAACACTCAACAGAGTCGTTGAGTCAAAACGTGTAGAGCTCTCGTTGATCAAATCCCTAAACACCTGAACAGACTCCTCGTGCATTTCGTTCTCTCCGTACCCAGATAACATAGTGTTCCACAAAACCGAGTCTCTCTCAGGCATTCTGTCGAACACCTTCCTCGCATCATCCACCCGCGAAAACTTGAAGTACATGTTCACGATATTCGATCCAAGGCGCAATTCTGAGTCGAACCCATCAACGACCGCTTGTCCGTGAACCACTCTGCCGGCTCTCTCGTCGCGGGCCCCCGAAGCGGCGGAGATAGCGTAGGTGTAAGTGGAGCTATTGGGGACGAGATCAGTTGATTTCTTTAGATGGGCGAACAGAGTAAGGGAAGAGTGAGGTGATCCGTTGTTGGAGAAGCCGCCCATGAGGACGTTGTAGAGGAAGACGTCGGGTCTATGGACGGAGAGGACGAGGTCGCGTGCGTAGCGGATGGCGCCGAGTTCGGAGAGTCGTTGGGTGAGCTTGGTGAGGAGACGGATGTCGTTTTGGAAGCCATGGGTAGTGATCTGAGCGTGGGTTTGGGTGAGGTGAGAGAAAAAAGATGAGATTTTGAAGAGGTCGGAGATGGTGTTCTTGTTTATTACTCCGGCGGTTGTCTCGGCGGTGGCGGCTGATACGGTCCGTAGTAACATTTGGCTATTAGGCCTAACGACTCGTTTTTGCGCTTTTAACAGATTTCTCTAATTTCAAATTACAACATTTTAAAAGAAAAAAAAAATTACACCATTTTTACTTAAATCAAAATTTTAATTTAAATAAAAAAGCTATAAACAACTCGAAAGTTTAACATTTGTTATGAATTACTGAACTAATTGACTCTACATGCAATGATTTGGTTAATTTTTTTTTTCTGAACAAAAACCATTAATGGTTTATTAATGTTTTACACGAGAAGCTTTTGTTTCGAATCCTAAATAATGTGATCTATCTTCCGCATAATAAAAAAAATACTTCTGTTACACAGTTTAATAAAAAAAATTATTAAAATCTTCAGCATGATTAAAAAATCTTATCATGAATCTTTATAAAATGGTTTAGCATGGTGCAATTTTGGTAGAATTGCCAAACATAGATTTGTTGGTTGCAAAAAAAGTGTAAGTAATTTGTATTAAAAATAAATTAATATTAATAAAATTGAGAATTGACTCTACCTAATAAAACGCCTAGAAAACCACATCAGAACTTACATGTGAACAAACAAATAAATTGCTTTTTCATTTTCCTAAGACTTTCTATCTTTCATTTCCTGTGTTCCTATGCTAATGTTTCATAACAAAATAGGAAAGTAAATAAAATACTTCTAAGAGAAATGTGGGTGCATCAAAGAGCAATTTACAGATCATCAGTCATCAGTGGTGAGCGTTTGGAACTGTACGCGTGTTATTTATGGCCATGGAAACTTGCTTAACAATGGAGGAGTCTCCTCTGCATCTTCTTCTCCTTCTTCTCTTCTAGTTTGTATCAGATGAGTCCTGAGGCTACACTCTTTTATCTGTTCCATGCCACAAAAAAAAAACTCTGCTTCCATTCATTTTACAAAACTCATTCATTTACTGGATTGTTTTTGTTACCTGCATGATCGCAGTTGAGGCCAGAAGATCTTCGCATTTGCCTTGCATACAACTCTCTTTTGTAACAACAACAGCCAGTTCTGACACTATTTTATTCATCTCCTCCACCTGCAAACACAATCACCAAAGAACAGTGGAGACGCGCTTGAGAGTTATGTCCAGAGGCTACATTAGAAAAAGAAAAAAAAGATTCACTAAACAGGTCTCTCACCTTTGAGAGTAAAGACCAAATGGACGATCCCATAGCCTGCATTACATCGAGTGCCGAGGACATAGCTGCTTTCAAAGATTCAACGTCCGCCTGTAGGGAAGAGAAGTTCTAAACAATCTTTTGAATTTATTGTCCATGAGTACTCGAAATAGTAATTATACCTTTGTTCCTCCAGTCACTGGAAGACGGAGAGTATTAGCTTCTAAATCTGCTATGGCCCCAACTAAAGAACTAACATGTTCTCTTTCAAGCGAGGCCCATTCTTCAAGACACACCATCTGTGCACATGTTTATGCATCAGCATTGCATAATCTGATGAATGCAGAGTCAGTATATACAACAGAGAGAGGGAACCTACTTGATCGTTTAGTAGTGAGTTGAGTTTGATCTCTAGCTTAAGCTGTTGCAGGCCAATCCTTTGGCTGGTCACATCATCCTGTAGCTCTGCTATCGCATGCCACACATTAAATAGAGTTTCCTGAAACATCAAAAACTTGAATTTTCAGATGCATTTTCATAAACCTGTTGAAGAACCGTTAGGACAGAAGTATTATTATATACCTCGGACGTTAATCTTTGAATGTGCATTACAGCTTCAGCTTGCGCAATTGCAAACCGCCACTGTAAATACCTATTATGGAGCAGACGCAGTTGGTGAACGTCTTCGATGTAGCTTGCTTTCTTGCCTTTCTTCACATCCGTGATGAAGCTAAGAACAGAACTTGTGGTGCTGGATTGTGTAGAATTGCTTGTTTGTCTTACCCGGGAAGGACTTAACCCTCTTGATGGTGGAGTTGATGGTCTAGCAAAAGAGGAGGTACTTGTGACACGTGAAGGACTTACACCTCTTGCAGGACTCAACCCTCTTGCAGGGCTTAGTCCTCTTGCAGGACTCACTCCTCTCGAAGTACTCATGCCTCGGGAAATAGAGGATGAAACCGATGTTCTACTTGGTGAAGCAGGGCGAGATCCAGGAGCAGACAATGGATGCAGCTTAGCTACAGCCGTTGCTAAGGCTGCTCTATCCATGGAACTTGCAGACGAGAGTCTTTGAGCACCAGAAGTTCGGGCTATGTTATTATCTTCCGACTTCGTTGGAGACAATAATCCACCTAGACTAGATGTGGTACTAGAAGTTTTATGCAACGGTTTCGAACTGTTAGACAAAGGTAGTGACATTCTCCTAAGAGACGGTCCTATTCGAGACCCTGAAGTTGATAGACCCCTTGAAGTCCTGTCGCCAAGATCCAAGCTTCTGTTTAAAAGATTTGAACCAATCTTACCACCGATTCTACTAGGCCATCGATGCTGTTCTATCAACCTACTGTGAGTACCATCTACAGGTTTCGAATTCTCTGAAAGATTCTCTGAAAGATCAGACGCATTCTTCTTCGCTTTCAATGGACTTACCTTCCTCTCTGGCGTAGGCTTCCTTGATAAAGAGGTCGTTTCAGCCTTGTGCTTTTGAGCTATATTCGAAGAAGGTCTCAACGTTCGATCAACAGAAGAACTCCTAACCGGTCTCTCCTTCTTACTAACAGGGACAGAGACAGAATCAGACTGAAAGGAAGCGCTGAGGCTTCTCATAGTGGAAGGCCATAAGCTTTCAGGCAAACGGCCTGTAGATAGACGCCTAGATGAAGCTGGTAAGTCTATAGAAGTGAAGGGAGTTGTGGGAGAGGGAGGTGTTGAAGGACGCTTCCTGTCAGCAGAAACCGCTCTTTTGGCAGCGATGGACTGAGAGGTTGAAGAGACTGTTGGTCTTGTGACGCTTGGAGAAGGACATCTCCCGGTTCTGGTCGGTGTGGGTGATCTGTATCTTGAACTGACCTCGGTTGTTCGAGGACGGCGAGTGAGAGCAGCGGGTGCATTGTTCTTATCTGATGGAATAAGACGTCGTCGTCTTGTGGAATCAGCTGCTACATCCATTCAAGCTTAAGGAAACAAAGTTGCATTGAGTGGAGTCAGTACTTACACGCCTCTCTCGGTTCTTTCTGTATTCGAACTAAAATGATCTGCAAGAAAGTTAAATGGACCAACATTCTTCATTTCATTTCCATCATATTCAAAAGAGAACAAATAGTAACAAAAAAAAATTAGTATTTAAGATTTTGAATAATAATTTGTGTGTGACAATGTATGATGGTATTAGATATTTGACAATTACAGATCTTGGTGCATCACCAAGTACGTGTATGGAAGAATCAAAGTATTGGTGCCCACTCTCGGAGATGATGATGAAATGCAGTGATAGTGATGATTCAATGAAATTTTTGACCAAATTGAGAAAGTGAAGGATGAGGGACGCAAGATCACTAATAGAAACAAAACGCTTTATAACCGTGTTAAAAGGAGTGAATGAGATGTGTAATGACGACGAATCCAAAAATTGAAATTTTTTGTCAGTTTACCGACCGACTCTTGTTTAATCAAAACAATAGTCAGGAACGAAAAAAAAAACGAAACAGGAATATGAAGTACTTAAGATTCGTAGTTTTCTGTATCAATAAATGAAAAACAAAACAGTCATAGTTGTTTATTTTCCTAACTCAATGAAATTCTCAGATCGCAGTAATTATTTATAAAAATAAAAAAAAATCAATACCCAGATACATTTCTAGGGTTCTTCTGATTTTTTATAGAATCAAAATTGAGAATTGAGATTCGAGGGGTTTGCGGAAATTACCAGGAAAGAAAAGAAGAAATAAAGCCCTTCGATTTCCACAAAGCAAAAAAAAAAAAAAACAATCCCAAGATTCTTCTCGATGAATCTTCTCTTCAAAATGGGGAAATACAAAATCGTAATAATTATTTCACCGGCGGCTGCGAAGAATGCTCGTGAATAAGAAGAAACCAAAAACTCTAGAGATGAAATTGATCGGGGGAGATGGAAGGATCAGAGAGATTCAAGATTAAAGATTAAAGAGAGAGAGAGAGAAGGGCGTTATTTTCGCGCCACCACATGTGACAAAGTTTATCGAGCTGATGATTGTTTCCTTTCTTTCTTTAACACTTTGTGTATACATATTCATTTTCGCCGAAAGCTTAATTTACAGCTGCTTACTTTTCACACCTAACCTTAACTACAATCACAAGTGTTAAGAGGAAAAGAGCTCTCACACAAGCAAATACAAAACTGCAAAACAAACAATTTTCCTTGCAGAAATGGAACTATGATGGTTACTCATGATAGTGTGTCTTGTCTCTTCTATTTTTTATCCGTCTCGTCAAAAGAATATTTACCAAACACTGACAGTGGCTAGCTCCTTTCTTTTTTAATTTCTTGTTTAATTATACATATATATATATATACATATTTGACAATTACTATTTATATGTATTATAAAAAAACTTTCAAATTAAAGATATAAAAATCTGAAACCACATGGATTGTACGTTATATGCTTCACTTAACATATTAATTAATATCACCACTACCTTTCTCTCCCAGGCACTTAGCCCGATCTGGTCCTTACCCATTAGTCAACTCCCCACCGTTTTCTTTTACCACTCGGTTTTACTTCTTTTAGCTTAAAACCACTTTATCTCTGTCCCTTTTGAATCTTTTCCCTTCTGGAAAGTACACATCGGTCCATTCCCGCTCTGTTTCTTTTATCCCGGGTTCTCTCCCCGACGGTCGGAGGGACCGCCGCCTCCTCGGTCCGATGCTGTGGCCGAAAATGGCCCGCCATCAATCAATACTCACATAAGCTAGGTCACGAGCTCGAGTACTCCTTCCTCTGTTTGTTAAGCTAGAATGGAGGTTCTTGTCTGTAAGACTAAAGCTTCTCTCTCGATTATTACCGCCATAACAACCTCACTCTCCGGCGTTGAAGTATTTATGCAGATGTGCGAGAGGAGATCTCACCTATCTTAGCGGTTGGACAGCATTTAAGGAGCGTCTGCATATTTAAGGTTGTTCAACGGATCTAATGTCTCGTCGCTATTCTCGTAGCGAAAAGAAAAAAGTGGGTGGAAGAACCAAGGCCACCTCAAGCGTCCGGTTCCTATTCATAGCGACAATGCGATCTCATGGCTGTAACCGTCTCACCATCATTGGAAGGATTCTTAACCCTCGAATCCAAAGACCCTGCGCTGTGGTGGATTTCTTACCCCAAGTCTGGCACCTCGAAGGAAGAGTTCACGGAAGGGACTTGGGGTGATAAATTCCATTCAAATTGGCGAGGAAGGAGCTAAGTATGGTCCTTCATGGCGGACCACTATCATTACAAGAAATGGATGTTGCATCAGCGATGGGAACTGTAGTGTCGACCAATTCCTTCGATATTAGCTTTTGGTGAATATACCGAATTCCATCCATTCTTTGGAACGAGCGGTGTGGATACCATAGGTGATGCTTTGGAGTAGCAATCTGAAAGAGATGAGAAGGGGCGAGGTTGAGAATCATATGAATGGGCTACTTCCTTTGGAAATGACTATGGATCTCCTTCACCCTCGGTGAAATTATTGAAGTGGAATTGGAATACAAACTTCGAGAAACATTGTTTCCAATGCCACTTCTACTCCGTGAGAAGACATTCCTCTCTGCTCGAAGAGGTTCCCATCATGTCGAACCCTGGTAGGAATCAATCAGCATGGCGTTAATGCGGATAGAGGCCGACGAAAGAGACATGATGAGAGGAGGATACTACTGAACTCTTGAATCTCGTCACCCGGGGAGAGCGGTTACCATGCGAGCCCCAAACCCGGGTTGACAACCAAAGAGCAGCATGCCATCACGGTATCGGCTCTGCTAACTACAATGAAGAGCCTCGAGTCACCGTTACGATTGTAGACCTTCCGTCACTCGGACCTCTCGCTGAAACCGTTCAACCTCATCCCCATCGCCCCGTGAGGTTCGCCCGTGAGCCAACCTACTGCGGTGAATCCGGATCCTTGGAGAAACTTGGCGTAAGACTTTCGAATTGCACGGATGGAGAAACAAGGGGAGGCCGGTCTCAAGCCTCTCACACCTCCACGGGTGGCTTTCAACCACAACTTCACGGTGGTGCTTTAGTGGAGGTCGAGACCGTGCTCGCTCTTGAGCGTGTTCTTTGAGGCCCGCACTTCTCGGTCGATGAACTTAATTACTGCGGAAATAGTGGAACTCTAGGACCGCGGATCAGCACAGAGCGCATAGCGACTCATCCGGCTGCTGATAAGCAAAACTCTGCTGGCACTAGCGGAGTTCAAAAGAAGATCAGCGTTGGATGTATCTCGGACCCGATCCCCAGCTTAGCCGATTGGGAGGAACCTCCGAGTTTGGTTCGGGGGGCGCTACGGGATGCGAGATCGGTATCTAGGGAGGAGGATGATGGACTTATAGCCCGCAGGCTATCCCACCTCCTCTTATTACCTAAGTAACAGGTGCCAGTATCATGCGATCGTGGCGGATGATCTGTGCCGATAGTTTCACCCTTCCACGAGAATTGAAGCGGAAGTAGCGCAAAGTCGAGGGATAAAGGAAATCAGTTCTAAAGCTAGCACCTCTAAGGCTGCGGGAAATCATGAAGACCACTAAAGCTCGAGTCTTTAAGGCTCGAGATCTAAAAGATCCTTCGCATTATGGTGAGTTAGCAAAAGAAAGTCCACAGCTCGATCTTTGAACCCACAGCGGAAGAAGTTATGCTTGGATAAGGAGATGGGAGGCCGAGCTATGCAGCGGCCCGCAAGGAGCTCAATACGGTGTACATCTATGCAGGAGGAGAAAGGAGGGATTTTCGGCCTCCTCTTCCTCCGCTTCCTTAGCAATTTGTAGCTGGAATTGTCAAGGGCTGGAACCCTCGACAATTCGGCGACTCAAGATATCAACCAGAAGTTCAAGCCCGATATCCATTTCTCATGGAGATGAAAGCAATGAATACCTTCGTCGAGGAAAAGCTCCATTCTCTAGATTTTTCTAGCTATTTTTCTGTACCACCAATTGGACTAAGTGGTGGATTATCTTTGTTTGGAGAGATCAGTAACTCTAAATGTTCTCAAAGCTTCTCCAAACATTATCGATCAGAAATAAAGTTAGAGGAACCTCTTCTTTTGTGTCTTTTATTTATGGTGCTCCGTTGGTAATGAGATCAGAATTTTGGGACGGTGTCTCGGATAGGCAGGGAGAGCAATGTACCATGGCTATTGACATGATTTTAATGAAATTCTTAGCAATGAAGAGAGGTAGGAGGTCGAGAGATGGGAAGGCTCCTACAGCTTTTAGATCATTTGTATCTCAAAATGGCTGTGGGATCTCAAGCACTCGAGGCAATCATCTTTCATGGCGAGGAAATAGGCGCTGTCTATTCATCCGTTCCGCGTTTGGACAGTTCATGGCTATGCGAGTGGTGAGCGTTCCCGATGGGGAGCACACCTATCTGATTTGAGGGCAGCGACCATAGACCACTTCTCACACTTTAATAACTTCGAGAGCGAGGCCTGAGGTCTTTTCAGGTTTAACCGCACCCTAAGAACAAAGGAGGTTACCGAGGATAGAGGAGAGTGGCATCGAGAATCCGCTTAACCGGTCATTAAAGCTCAGCGCTTTGGCGGGGAATCATCCATTTGGACTAAAGCGGAACTTTCGGAGCAACAAACTCATCGCGGAATCTCAGACACAACTTGATACTCTTCTATCATTACTCACGACACACCTCGGATTGAGGCTATATAATAAGACTCAAATGATGCCTATAAAGAGGAGGAAGCGTTTTGAGACAGCGGAGTAGGATACAATGGCTGGAATGGTGATAAATATCACGGGTTTCTTTCAGCGGCGTAGACGAGAGCATACAAAATGCTTTCCACGGTACTTAGAGGATAAGCGGTACCCGGTTCACGAGGAAAAGCAAATCGCGAAGGTGGTGGCTGATTATTTCAGGGCGTCTTCTCCACTACGGCAATTTGGACTTCTCCATCGTTGATAGTGTGCTTGAGCGAAAGATTTCTCCAGAGATGAATGGCTTAACCTTATTCCAACAGGAGAAATTCGTGAGGCAGCTTTCTCGATCAATGGAGAAAGCCCGGACGGGCGGCTTCTCAGCAAAAGTTCTACCGAGACTTCTGGCATATTATCGAGTGGCGTGTCCCAAGATATTCGGAGTTTTTTAGACCGGGTGCTTAACCCCACGAAACGAAACACACATCAGGTTGATTCCAAAGATCTCTGCTCCTCGAAAAGTGACGGAATACAGACCCATCGCCTTGTGTAACTCCCACTACAAAATCATTGCCAAGATTCTTACGAGGAGATTGAAACCGCTGCTGCCGGACTTGATCTCAAACACTCAGTCTGCGTTCGTCTCCGGGAGAGCTATCACTGATAATGTCCTCATTACCCACGAGACCTACACTTCCTCCGCACCTCCGATGCCAGAAGTCTGCTCCATGGCCGTCAAGACGGACATGAGCAAGGCTTATGATCGGATAGAGTGGGGCTTTTTGAGGGCGGTTCTCTCCAAATTTGGATTCGACGATACATGGATATCATGGATTATGGCGTGTGTAGAGACGGTTTCCTACTCCTTCCTTATCAACGGTACTCCAGCGGAGAATGGTACCTCGAGGGCTGCGACAAGGCGATCCCCTCTCGCCTTACCTCTTCATCTTATGTACGGAGCTGCTGGCTGGTCTCTGCGAAAAAGCTCAACGACAAGGAAAATTACGTGGGATACGTGTGGCAAAGGGATGCCCGGTGATAACACATCTTTTATTTGCAGACGACACTATGTTCTTTTGCAAATCGAGTCCAGCTTGTGTGGTAACTCTTAAGGAGATCATTAGAGTTTATGAGGAAGTTTCAGGCCAGAAGATCAACTACACCAAGTCTTCTATCACGTTTTCAGCAAAGACGCCGCCGGAGGTGAAGGTCCGAGTCAAACGGGAACTAAATATAGAGGCGGAAGGTGGTATAGGAAAGTACCTCGGCTTACCCGAACTTTTTGGGAGAAAGAAGCGAGACATGTTTGCCTCTATTTTGGATCGTATAAGGCAACGCATCCGGCACTGGTCTACAAAGTTTCTCTCCGGGGCGGGGAAACAGATTCTCCTCAAATCAGTGCTAGCCGCAATGCCGAGTTATGCAATGTCTTGTTTCAAACTTCCATCCTCCTTATGCAAGCAAATTCAATCCCTTTTGACGCGTTTCTGGTGGGATGCCAACCCGGATAAGAAGAAATGTGCTGGGTAGCCTGGTCCACATTGACCTTGCCCAAATTTGCAGGAGGGCTTGGATTCCGGAACCTTGAAACCTTTAATGATGCTCTCCTTGCGAAGATAGGATGGAGGATCCTACGCAATCCGTCCTCCCTGATGGCTCAGGTCCTCCTTGGAAAGTATTGCAAATTTACGTCCTTTTGGGAATGCTCGGCGGTTTCTTCGGCCTCTCATGGTTGGAAAAGCATCTTGGCGGGAAGAGAGATCCTAAAGCTGGGCACCGGTTGGGAAGTGGGTAATGGAGAATCTATCAATATCTGGACAGAGGCGTGGCTATCACTGGACTCACCCATGTCACCCCGGCCCCCCAAATGCTGACCATGCTCCATTAAAAGTTAGTGAATTGTTATGCCCCCTCACTAACTCGTGGCGCAGGGAATCAGTTCATCTACTTCTTCCTCAGTATGAGACTCACATTTATAGCCTGATCACCAGCTCAGTATCTCACCAGGACAGACGGATCTGGCTCTATGATACCTCGGGTGATTATACCACGAAATCAGGGTACAACCTTGGAGCACCTTAGCGGGAGGCAAACGATCAACCTTTGGTTGGAAAACTTATTTGGTCTGTTAAGACCTCTCCCAATCAAAGACTTTATGGCGTCGCGAAAAGCTATTCGGTCGGTACCAATTTGGAAACCGAGGATTCCCACCTTCCGTAAACGCGATGCGGTGGATCGAAGATGACCTCCACTCTCTCTCTATGCTTACGCTTTCGAGGTGTGGGCCAGCTCGGTCGCACAAAACCTCAGTGCTAATACACCTTCCATCACATCACGAAGCAGGGTCCACAATTTACCTACCACCCTCGGATTTTCAAACCGGTTTGGCGGATATTATGGATTGGAAGTCAAGGCTTGTTGGCGTTTGAAAGGTCTCTCGGCCAGAGTAAGTTCACTCTAGCAACACTCGATCAAAAGAATGGCGGTAAAGCAAATGCTATTACTTCTTCCACAAGCTACCCAACAAAGAGCCCCACCGTTACCAAATGTGGAAATTGAAAGCCTGGTATGTTTTGTTGATCTTGCTTGGATCTACCACCCGAAATTGTGGCCTTGCAGGGATCTTTAAGGGGCGAGAGATGGCAAATCACCGGAACTTCAAGAGGACGAGACGATGCATAGGATCAGCTCTGGCGGGCTTAGCGTGAGAGAGGCATTTTACGGGCTTTTGTCTCGAATGTGAAAGCCCGCTACTCTCGGATTCACAGACCACAGTGAAGCTTATCAATGCCAAGGGATCGGGCTGACCTTAATAATATCCTCATCGATATTTACTACTTTAGCAGCCGGTTAAAGGCTTGCTCCTTTTATCACATTCCTCGTTTGTGTAATGTGGAGGCTGATTCAGTGGCAAAGTCAGTACTCTTGTGCAGAAACTCCTCCCTGGGAGATAAACCTCTTTTATTCATAATGAAATCGTAGTTTGATCAAAAAAAAAAAAACATATTAATTAATATTCTAATGGCTAATTGCATTGTTTATCTAACTATACATGCATAATATAATTAGAACACACAATAGTAAATACAATACCTCAATAATATATTTATTTCTAATCAATAATTTTCAGTATTCTGGTCGAGTGTTGTAGTATGATAACGTTCAGTACATTAATCCCAATAAAATAACATATTTTGAATCGATTTTTTATTGTTGACAAAAAAAGAATAGATTTTTTTAAAAAAATAAAGTTTGCACATGAGATGATTCCGACATATCATATGATATTAAGCTTTCTACAGACCTTTGTCTCTCTCATTTGTGTGCCCCTTACCTCGTGGAGTCTTGCTCCAACTTTGCTTCCACTTGGAGACTTCTATGCACTATCAATATTAAAAACAAAGTCATCTTTCTTTCTCCACTTTTCTATGGTATATATAGAGATCTCTTCTTTTAAAACTGGCTACAAATGTGTATGTATTGTCAATTTTATCTAGGATCATTGAACCTAGCACACATATCTCTACTCGTCTACTTCGTGGCTTCAATTTCTCCAGAATCTCAAGATTAACGTTTTATACATATAAAAACAAAATCCTTAGTTATATTGTCTACCGAAAATTTTGTTATATTATACTTTCTCATAACATAAAATAAGTAATAATTATTATATTTTAATAAACATTTACAGATGAAATATGCTAGTTACATAAAAATCTATAATCCGAACAATCATACAGAAATTGATACTTTTTGGGGTTTTATTTTGTTTCTTTCTATCAAATTAACCAAATCTACCTATAGCACACCTAACTGCAAAGTGTAACAATGGCCACAAGAAAGGCTCAAGAGTGATGACGAAACCAAAAATGTTTTCTGATTTAGCCAAATCTTAGTGGTACAACTTGTTCATTCGAACCGTTAGACCTCCATGTTTTGGTTCACATCAACTCATCCAGAGAGTATAAGGAGGAACATGACTTGACACAGATTCCATTAATGAACCACTAATCAACAATGAAGTAAAATATCATAACATACTGAGGAAGAGACATCAAAAAATTAAAAAAAAAAACAAAGTCACTGGAAGATACACTAGTTTACTTTCTTAACTCCTAATGTTTGGGTTACTAACATAATTCTAAGGCAAAAATTCTCTTCCGGCTGTTGTATATATGTATCAGTTCTTAAGCTTTGGTGCAGCAGAAAACAGGAGGAAGAAGCAGTCCTCATTGATGTTCTTCTACCTCAACATCATCATTAGTACTTCACAAGTCCAGCACCTTGAGCCTTTCCAATAACTGACTCTATGGTTCCATCAAAGAGATCAAAGCTCTTCGCAACAGCAAAACCTGAAAACATACCATCCACTGCAGCACTTACGATCCCACCAGCATATCCAGCTCCTTCACCAACTGGGTATAAACCTTTCAAGCTTGTGCTTTCGTATGTCTCATTGCTTCGAGGTATCCTAACAGGAGAGCTTGTTCTTGTCTGGTTTTTAAAAAAAAATTGAAAGATTGTTATCTCTTGTCTAAAAAGTAGACTGATTCAGAGCAAGTTATATCTATAATAATATACCTCTACACCGTGGAGGAGTGCTTCCTCTGAGATGAATCCTGGTAACTGAGAGTTCAAATGTTTTAGAGAAAACAGAAGCTACGGGTTTGTTTATATAACAAAGTGAAATTTTTTGAACCAACCTCTTTTTCAAACATAGAGAGAGACTGTCGCAGAGAATCTGTGATATGAGCAGGAAACAGTTCATGCAGGTTTGCAGACTTCACTCCTAATCTATAGCTTGATGGAGGCAAAGGTGTTTCTGTTTTAGCAGCACAAGAATAACCAAATCAAATCACCTCAAACAAAGAACTTGAAGAATAAAATGAGAACTGAGTATTAATGAAACTGGCGTTTACCAGATAACTTGCTTTGCAGAAAATCAGTAACCCTTTGTACAGGAACTGTGAAATTGCCACCACCCATTATGGCCGCTCTTCTTTCAAACTCTCTCTAAACAAAAGTAAAAAATAAAAGAAGAATTTGGAAAAGGACTCAAGAGTAGTAACCTTATAATCAACCTTCAGATTGATACCTGAAACTCAATCCCAGCTAAGGGTCCAGTAAGATTAAGAAGATCAAAGTCTTTTGGTGAGACTGTAACGACCAATGCAGCATTAGCCCACTTGGATGAACGGCGAGAAAATGACATGCCATTGATGCAAAGTTCGTTTGGGTTTGTGCTGGTGAGAACAACCTGCAAATACATGGAAACAGTCTTATTCATGATAACTCTTAAGAAGAAAAAAAGAGCAAGACGCCTATAAGGAAACTGTACCTGACCACCAGGACACATGCAGAAGGAGTAGCAACTACGTTTATATGAAGACTGAGAGAGATCCTCGTCTTTCTCATTCACGTATTGAACAACCTTATAGTCCGCAACTGGTACTTTACCTCGTCCTTTACGAACTTCACTAGCTAAATCTGAGTACTACATAGGAAGAGCATCACAACTTCAGCAAAATTCATGGAATTTGAATGATACAATCAATGGAGATATCTGGTGTTAGTTTAACCCCAACCAACCTGTATACTGTTGATTAGCTCCTGAGGATGCTCAACGCGCAAACCAACCTGGTACACACAAACATATGATGAAACCAAGCCAGAGAAATATACTCACAACATATGAATACAAGAAAACATACGGCAAAATCTTTTGGAGTCAGCTCCACATTACGAGAAAGAAGCATCTCATATGTATCACGTGCCGAGTGACCAACTGCAAGAACAACTGCATCGAATTTTAAATCCTTGGAGCTGCTCTGCAACTGGTCTGCTGAATCCGAAACTCTGACTCCAACAACACGAGAATCCTCTACAAGAAGATCGTCTACACGAGTCCCAAACTTGATATTCACCTGCTTAAGCATATGCAATTTAAGAGAAGCTCACAAGGCTTTTAATCAATCTAACTGTTTTTGAAACTTACTCCTGCGCTTTGAAGATAATGTCTGAAATTACGGAGCAAGGGAACTAGCTTATCTGTTCCTAGATGAGGCTTTCCATTGACCAGTATGTTATCAGGAGCACCAAAACGAACCAACGTCTTCAACACCTGCAACAGTTAAAGGTAATGTCACATTCTACTCAAACGTGAACTCTGCTTGCTTAACAGTCTCAGAATCCTAACCGCTAAAACAGTGGCACTGTTCTTCCCTATTCGAGTAACAAGCTTTCCATCACTCCAAGTACCTGCACCACCCTGCGATGCATAAGTGCTAAAAGTATATGACTTTGACAATAACAAACAAAGACAGAGAAAACTAGCAACATGCTAAATTAGTTAAAGAGAAGAAGTTTTTTTTAAAAAACCTCGCCAAAGCAGAAATTACTCTCCATATCCAAGATCTTACGAACTACCAAAGCACCTATATCACGTCCCCTTTCTTCCACTGCTTGCCCTCTTTCAATCAATGTCACATCAGCACCAAACTCTGCAAGAACAAGAGATGCAAACAAACCAGACGGACCACCACCAACAACTGCAATCCTCGGTTTGCTTCTTCCTCCTCCTCCATGCTGGTGTGCATCTCCATTTCCATTGATAATCCTAGGCTCTGATGCATCACCGTTGATTCTTTTACACTCGTTTACTACACTGATCAAGTCACCCGAAACAGTCTTCTCAGGAGAAAGATGCTCAACAAGCCCAAGCTTGGGCTCTAACCGGAAAATGAAGTCATGAGCACGAGGCTCTAACTCAAGAAGCGTCTTCACATCCAAGTCCACAGTATACACAAACTTAGCTTCTTTCAGAATCTAAACAAAAAATGAAAAATTTCACTCACTTGATACTATAACCATAACAATAACATATGTAATCAAACCGTAACATACCTTCCTAGCGTCAAAAGACTTCCTCACAACAGAAAACGCTTCTTCTGGCAACATAGAAGCAACCTGAAGAATCCACAAGAGATACCCATTCAACCACACAAACTCCATTTTCATATGCTAATATAAAGTTTCAAACTTTTCATATAAAGTTTCGAACTTTTCATATAAAGTTTGGGACTTTTCACCGGAAAACTCACCGGAAACTCGATAACTTTAGCGATGGCTTGAAGCAACCCTTCTGAGATCTCTAGACAATCTTTTCCAGGGTCATCTCCGACGGGGACTCCGAGCTTAGAGAGACGCCAGACTCCTTCGAGCTTGTTCTTAACCTTTGCAGCAGCTTCCTTCCGCTCTGTTCTCAGCTTCTTCCTCTCGGAAGGGTATCTCCGCTTCCCGGTTCGCTTCGCGGCGCAGAGAATCCGGTTTGTTTGGGTACGTGGATAAGAGAGTACTGCTCTTGGATAAGGAATCCGCAGGTGGTCATGGCTGCTGCTCGATGAGAGGAGTGAAGGAGTGAAGACAGTTTGGGAGAGAGACATAACGCTCAAGCTCTCTCTAGTTTATGTTCCGAAGCGTTATCCTATCGTACTAAAATTGAATTTCACTTGACTCCGGTTACTATTATTGGTGTCCAAACCGGTTTGTTTGGTCTCGTTCGATTTTGATC
Source organism: Brassica nigra (assembly GCA_016432835.1). Classification (NCBI taxonomy): domain Eukaryota; kingdom Viridiplantae; phylum Streptophyta; class Magnoliopsida; order Brassicales; family Brassicaceae; genus Brassica; species Brassica nigra. The sequence continues at coordinate 2,252,894 of CM028247.1, read as the reverse complement.
TGGTTTACGGTTCTAAAATTAAGTTTTTTTTTTGTCTATAACACAATCTTTTTCTATATGAAAGAAATAAAATGATCATACTATTATTCCATATAAATAATTTTTTAAAAAAATATTTTACTACAATTTCATTTCATTTTTTGTATGTATTAGTTTTTGACATGTTTATTATTTACAAGACTATTTTGTAGTATTGGGTATCATAAAGAACTAAAACATGTATTCGCTTATTGAAATATATCAGACCATGTAACATAATTCTTTTTGTAGATTATGTGACTTAAATAACATGTAACACACCAAACATTTTGAATTTAAACTCCAATTGTTTTCTGAATCATTGTTTTTTTCTTCTTATTATCATCATCATATGATCATTAAGTAACCCATTTGCAGATGCCATCATTTGGTACTCAGCAATCATATATCTCGGGATGTATGTCAAGTTAAAGAAGTTTCCAAGTGTTTGCACTAAAATTGAAAGCTTCATAGCAGAATTTTCAAAACTAGTTATAGATCATATTATACAAAATTACATAAATTCATGAGTCCCAAATGTTGATATACTCTATAAATCTAAAAATGAGAAACTCTCTCATGTTTTCAAGAGACTATGAATCTGATTAGAACCTCCTTTATGATGATATCTATGGCAAGACCCCGTTTTATCGAAACATATATGATCATGAGGTCATAGAAATGGCAACTGACATCTCACTTTCGTGAGAACCAACACCTGAGGTTCACATTTTGATGTGAGAAATGAAGGAGTGAAGAAATTCGTTTGTGAGAGAGACATAGTAACAACACTCAAGTTCTCTCTTTCTCTTCTATCTGAAAAAAGTTATCCTATTGTTTTGAAATTGAATATATCTAAGTCTGATTATTACCAGTGATGTCCAAGCTGGTTGATTGGTCTGTTTCAATTTTGATTTAAATTTCTAAAATTAAGTTATGCTTTTTTGTTTATAAGATGAATTTATTTCTAAATGAAATAAAATGATCATTCTATTATTCCATAATAAATAAATTTCAAAAGAAAAAATCTACTACAGTTTCATTTTATTTGTATTTTATTAGTTTTATTTTATCATTCTATTATATGCCTACTATTTACACCCGAAGACTATTTTGCAATATTTGGTATCACAGAGACTTAAAACATGTATCGTATTGAATGATTGAATGTGTAAAACATGTTCGGCTTAGTTAAATGCCACATGTAACATATAACTTTTTTGTAGAACCATGTCACATAAATAACATGTAAGAAACCAAAATTCTCCCATGACCTGTACACTTTATCTGAATTAAGATTCCATTTGTCTTTTGAATCTTTGTTTTTTAACAAAAAAAATTGGACCATTTTCGATTTTGTGCATGTCATCTTTGCAAAGAGGCTATGCCACAGTCTTATTTGTATTGTTCAGTTTTAAGGGATGTACCGGAAGAAACTTGTTTTTTTTCTTCTTCTTGTTATCATCAGCATGTGATCATTAACTAACCCATTTGTAGATGCCAGCATTTGGTACTCAACATTCAAATATATTGGCTTGTTTGTCACGTTAAAGAAACTCCAAATGTTAGTCCTAAAATCGAAGGCTTCGCAACAGAATTACAATACCGAACTAGTTATAGGTATATACAAAATTACATAAATTCATGAATACCAAATGTTGATCTACTCTATAAATCTAAAATCAGCAAACAATCCCATGTTTTGAAGAGGCTACAAATCTGGTTAGCATCTCAGTACTGATGTTTTCTATGGCAATATCACATTTTGTATCAAAACATATATGATCATGAGGCCATTGAAATGGCTAGTGGCATCTCACTTTCATGAGAACCAACACTAGAGGTTGACATTCGTTTCTTTGATTGGTTCCCTTCCATGGACACTAGAACTTGGCCTTGTGGATGAGCTATATCCTCTGGATCATCATTATCAAGAGGCTCTAATGATTTCTCGGGAGGGTCAAGATCAGATGGCATGGTCTCTCTGCTCGCGGTGTTATCATTACCACCGGATCCAATGACCATCCTAAATCCAAAAGTGCGTGAAACGATGCGGTATACAAAGGTTAGAATCCAAAAGAACCACGGGAGACAAACAAAGAAAATGCCGAGGTAAGAGAGCCATATTGGTGGGTAAGGGAGGATTGTGTATGCAATAAGACAACCTCCTCCGACAGCTATAGACAAGAAAAGGAACAAGGTAATGAGACATATGAATGCCCTCCCCGCCTGTGGATCTGGCACAGGCATTGTTCTTGTAATGAAAGATCGATTCTCAAAGATAAAGAAGGATCAATGAACGTTCAAGGGTACTACTATATCATCCTCCATTAACAAGGTTGATATGTTGAGGATGATCAGCTTGAACCAAGAATAAACCGAATAAATCACACACAGAACAAAAAAAAATAGCGATGAGGAGAAAGAAACCACAAGAGGATATGTTTTGTTTTGTTTGTGTGCGACTTATAATTTGACAAGAATAGCCATTAGTCATTTGCCAATCCACAGGAGAGGGACGTCCGTAGATAAAGAACCTATAACTTTGAATATATTTGTTGGATCAAAATCATTTTAAATCTTTTTGCAGTCTTAATTATTCAGAGAGATGATATGTTCTTATGTGTACGAGTTTATATAATACCAAGATGAAATGCGACGAAATTTGGTTTACTATATTTATAATCAAATGCTATCCCAGTTCTGGAGATTTGCTTTCTGAATTCAATATGGAACGTGACAAGGACGATCATTCATGCATTTAAATTCATTCTAATTCATAAGTTTAAAAATTAATTTTAACACGAATTGAAGATGATGAGTATGTTTCCCAGTTATGAAAAAATGTTCCAGTTATGTATTTTTATGATATTAAATTTATCATTAATTTGATAATATGTTTTGTTAACATTCAAACTTCAAAGCGTAAATTTAAAATTTTATATTTTTAACAAAATATTTGAAGTCTTGTTCCATTCTCAGATCCTCAAGTACAATTAGAACGAGAATATACGATCGAAACTAAGACTTTTATTCATTCAAAAAAGTTTTAAAGCTATTATTTTTTTTTGTCAACGTATTAAAGCTATTATCTTTGCACTTTTTATCTGTTCAGCTTTTGACAAATACTGAAAAAGTTGATTTCATTCGTATAGGATTAAGATAAGATTGAATTTAATCTAAAGTCAGATTACCATCGTGACTACAAAAATGGCAAGTTAATCAGAATACGTGGCAAATGGCAAGTTAATCAGAATACGTGGCAAATGGCAAGTTAATAGGAATACGTGGCAAATTCTCTATCTATAGCCGTCATAAGAATAAGCAAATACGGGACCCACCCAATAAATCAAGAACTACTGGCTGTTCGCCAGCGATAACACTGAAATGACTCAAATAGCCCTCTATTCAACCGCACAAGCGGTGGATAATTTTGGAATTTCCGCACTTCAAATAACGACAATAGCGCGTGTCATTACAGTCGCGGGAAGCACGCGTCGGTAGCCGCCAGGAGAATCCTCTTTTTTTTTTTCAATCAATCGATCTGTTAAATTCTAGGGTTTTGCTGATAATCAAATGCGAAAGATTCTGACTTTTGTTTCCTTCTTCGTGATTTCGTGAGCTGATTGACTTTCCTGATTTTGGGTTTTAACCTGTGAGAAAAGGATTCGTGTTTGGATGGTGGAAATGAGGAGATCTGAGTCTGAATCGTCGTCGGCGAAGTGCCGAGATGAGTTTCCGGTGAAGCTGGAGATCGTGGAAGATGGTTTAGAGGAAGAGCACGGTCCTCTCAACAAGCGATCTAAGGTTTGTTCTCTCTCTCTCCTTTCGTATCAGCTGAATCTGTTTAAGTTTCAAGTGGATTGATGAATTGGGTTTTAGCCAATTTGTAAAAAAAATCTCTCCTTTTAGCGAATTTGTGCTGTAAGTTTTTTTTTTTTTTTCATTTTGCAACGAATCAGTTATGGAGCTCTGGGACTACTAGCTCGTCGCCAATGGCACCGGCCAAGTATAACCCTCTTGATGAGCCGAGTCCTCTTGGACTAAGCCTTAGGAAGAGTCCGTCTTTGTTGGATTTGATACAGATGAGGCTAACGCAGAGTGGTGACCCAAAAGCTGAAACCGGTGTTAAGAAGGAGAGTAAATGTATCAAGGCTGCATCAGCTGGAGGAGCGGCGTTAGCTCCAGGGAGTATTGAGAAGCTGAAAGCTTCCAACTTTCCTGCTTCAGTTTTAAAGATTGGGAAGTGGGAGGTGAGCCGTGGGCACTTTTTTTTTATGTATGTTTTATGGTACTGACTTGACAGGGTTCTATTTTTGATAGTACAAATCAAGGTATGAAGGTGATTTGGTTGCAAAGTGTTACTTCGCAAAACATAAACTTGTTTGGGAAGTGCTGGAACAAGGTCTCAAGAGTAAAATCGAGATCCAATGGTCGGATATTGTGGGTTTAAAGGCAAACTGTCCTGAAGATGGGCCTGGAACGTTGACTCTCTTGGTACAAGATTCACTCATGCTCTTTTCATTTGCATATCATAGGCCCTTGTTCGACTCTAATCTCTGGTCTCTCTTTTTATTTTTTTCAGCTTTCTAGGCAGCCCTTATTTTTCCGGGAAACAAACCCACAGCCTAGAAAACATACTTTGTGGCAGGCTACATCAGACTTTACCGATGGCCAAGCCAGCTTGTACAGGTACATATATGCCTTGTGTGCTCTGCTCTAAGGAGGAAACGATTCGTGTAATTGAAAAAGACAATTATTTTGTGACTGGTCCTAGCTTCAGATAATGATTGTGTCCATGTGATTTGCTAGGCTGCATTTTCTGCAATGTGCTCAAGGGATAATGAACAAACATTTCGAGAAGCTTGTGCAGTGTGATCATCGCCTGTTCCATCTAAGCCGTGAGCCAGAGATGATTATGGACTTTCCCTACTTTGATGCTCGGCAATCTATCTTTGAGGATCCAAGTGAACCAAAGGGATATCCTTTTGGGAATTTGGATCTTAGCACAGGTCCTTCAATAGCATCTCCTGTTGGGGCTCAGTCATCATCTGAACATATGTATCTGTCTCATGAAGCACCATCCCCCAGCTCAGGTATTGTGATAACTGCACATCTTAGTTGCTTTCATACCTCCTTATTTGGAGTTTTCTTTTCCTTTTCACTTTTAATGAGCCAAATTAAAATTGTGTCTTTTCTTTTTCTACCTGTTTGCTTCATTCATCTCTAGTGATAGATGCTCGCGCAAATGAAGGAATTGGGGGTGCTGAAGCAGTCAACTCAAGAAACACAACTGATTGTGGTCAGATCGGACTACACAAATCTATCTCACTGAGTGATTTCCTTGCAGTTCTCTATGATTCAAAAATCACTACGGATTCGGATCAGGTTGAAGAAGCAGCTGGGCTAAACCAATCTATGTCAGTGAGTGATTTGGTTGCACTATTGTCTGATTCAAGAAACATAGCTGATTCAAGTCAGATAAAAGTACCAGGACTACAACAATCCATATCAGTAAGCGATTTTGTTGGATTTCTTTCTGATTCTGCTGGTGGAAATGATCCGGAGCATATGGAGAAATTTGAAATCTTGAAACAGCAATTGCTAAGTGATAATATCCAGTTCGATACACCAGACGAGAAGTCTCTCATGCCAAGGGTTAACTCTTTATTCAACCTCTTGTACAAGGATCCCAACGTCTCTGCAAACTCACAGCTCAATACTGAAATGTCGGGGGGATTTAAGTCTGAACTCCATGATCTGAATGGGACAGTGCCTGCCAACAACAACAACAACAGAGTTTTTGATCCAGCTTCCAGCAGCAAACCACAGGGTATGTTAAGAAAAGACTCGTTCAGCGATTTGCTCTTACACCTCCCCCGAATCACATCCTTGCCAAAGTTCTTGTCCGACATTTCAGAAGAAGATGGTGATGCATATAAATAGATAATTCTATAGATTCTCCTTTTGTTTTCAGGATTTGGCAAGTATAGGAGCCCGAACTAGTAGCTTTTCTGTTTTTCATGTAAATCGAAATTCTCTCTTGGTAACTAAAAGCTTCACAGGGATTTGAAGAGACATGTTTTGATAATGAATTTGTGTACATCATCTCAACTATAAAACAATGTCTCAAGAGTGGCAGTCATTCCATTATTTTATCATAAATCTTATTTTAATATATAATCACGTTTTTCTTTTATTACAGCATTAAAAGCAGAGCAGAGTATGTACAAAGATAAGAGATTAAACTAAGAATCTAGGATCAGTGATCATCAGCTTTACAGGAAGAAGAAAGATATGAAATAAAACAGTTAAAAGGGAGAAATGAAACCCAACACCCACAAATCAAACGAGCTGTCCGGTTATTGATTGTTATTTGAATAAAAAGTATTTACATCTTTGTGGGGAGGGGGGAGGGGGTTTCTTCCATCACATCTATCTGCGTTTAGAACAAGCAAAAGGATCAGGAAGCTTGTTGATGAATAGCAGTGTCAGGAAGCATTGCTATTGTCACTATGAAGTATTCACATCCTGAAGTGAGACCATAAGGATTTGTTATTGTTGTTCCTGACGATGATGTTGACATTGAACTTGATGCCAGATTTCTTGAACACTGCTCTGAGCCGAGATAACCCGTCTTACCAGCCACAGGAGATACAGAAGCTGAAAGTGGTGATGGCTGCTTCACTGTTTGACGCTCGATGTGGACGATCTGTCCAACGATGTATGCAGGCCGGTTAGGGAGGTGATCTGTGAACAATGCCTCGGACTCAGAGGATAAGTAGTAGTTTGGGCAGTTCCTGTTGATCGCCTCGTAATGCCCTGCTTGATTTAGCACAAATGCTGCAATCTCATGGACTTCAAGACGACCAAATGATATCTTTTCCTTATTTGCCTGTCCACAAAAAGTTCACCAATTTTCTCATTCAAAACCGAGGCCACTCCAAACAATGAAAATATGACTGCTATTAGAGATAACAGTGATTCTACCTGCTTGCCAAGTTGGTGCTTAGTGTACAATGTTTTCACCAGCTCTTTCTTTTCCACCAACTCCTTTCTTGTCTGTTCAATTGTAGCATCAAGGTTTCCGCACTTTTCAAGTAACTCCTCCCTGTGTTTGGAGAGGAAGCTAACTTTGTCTGCGAGGACTCGGATGCATTTCCGGAACTCAACAATACCATCATCTTCATTGTCACTAATGGAGCTGTGAAATTCCCACGTAGGAAAGATCCACACCCAAAAAATTATATGAGAAACAAGAGCTTGAAAAGTGGATAACTACCGTTATATATACAAGAGAGGAAGGACTATAATTTTGGAAGCAATGGTACAGACAGGAACTTACTTGTCTAAAGCTTGAGCCAAAGTACGCAAGGAGTCGGCAAAACCAGCAACCCCACCACCAGCACAGACAGAGCTCCGGAATCTCTCAAAGAAACCTCGTATCTTCACAGATGAGGCACGAAGTGCAGTATACTCAGACGCTCTACGATCAGCAGCACAAAGATGTGTCTGGGCTTCTTTTCTTGCTTCGTGTAAGCTGTTCTCCAAATGCGCACAATTCATCTACAACCAAGAAAGCATTACTTACCCATTAAAGATCACAGAAACTAGACCTGAGTAGCACATACTAAAAACTTAACGTCTAAGACAAAGCTGATACCAGCAACCAGAAGAGTGACAGAAAACAGTGAACAGATAACATATCAAAAAGTAAAGACTAGCTCCTAAACTAATAATGCAATGACTAATTACTAGCGTTGGAAAGATTCCAGAGAGAAAAAAGAAGAAGATGAAATAGCTGCAAAACCTGGGATTCTTCGAGAAGCTTCTGATTCATTTCCAACTCTCTGTTCAGACTGGCTACCTCTTCCATAGCACCATTTAGCTTGGACTCTGTTTCATTCAGTTTACTGGACTTCTCCATCAGCTCATTTCTAAGTTCCAAAATAATATCATCACTGTGTTTGGTATCTAAACCTACGCCAGTTGCCACATCAGTACCCAAAGATTTTGGTGGGCTCTCGGCCGTCGAGCTGTTACTTAGAAACACACCCATTTCCCCCACCACATTATCCTTTCCACCTTTCTCATTGTTTTGCTGGCTTTCCAGCATCGATGAATCAAGAGGATGACTGAGCACAAGAGAGGAAGAATCCACCATATTCTCATCCATACCTTCCCGGGCTTTACATTGCTGCTTGCTAGAAAGATTTGAAACACATGAGACCTCATCCATGGGCTCCGAACTAGATACATGAGCTTTGCTGCCTTCCAAAGCACCTGAGGCTTCTGCTTTTTCTTGCATAGGGTTTAAGCCAGACACATCCTTCTTATTAACATGTCTCTGTCCCTGTGAATACTCATCGGTGAGACGCTCCAGTTCACGGATGCGCTTCACATATGAATCACAATGCCTTTGTTTCTCCTTGAGCATAGATAGGAGATGTTTCCCATACTCATCTTTGGCCTGCAGTGCCTCTGCTGTTTTCTGTGCTGCGTTTTTCAACAAATTTTCCACGTTACTTTCATCCACCTCCTCGTTTTCAACTTGGGGGCCTAATGAACAAATCCGAGAGATCGCAGCAGCAAGCTCAGCTTTTAGTTTTGCGTTCTCAACTTCCATCTTGCTGGTTCCAGCTATCTCCACAGCGTCTAGGATATCGTCAAAACTGTCTTCGTCTAAAGTGTCTACATCTATCTCCTCAGCAGAAAGCGAACCATCGCTAGACACGCCGTGTGAACTCCTTGAGAATGCAATCTTTGACTGTAACCCAACAAGATACTCGGGAGCATATCGATCAACATCTGAGATTTCAATACTGATCAAACTAGTATCGTAAGGAGCGACATTGACATCACACTGAGTGGGAGTATCATATAAACCCATTGAGGCCAAGACATCACGAGGTACAAAGGGACCGTGTGTTTTAAGAAACTCCTCACGTCTCCTGACCTCTGTTTCCCTCTTCATAGCAAGCTTCTCTGCCAGTTGCCCAGCCATGCCCATGTAAAGCTTCATAGAGGCTTTTCTTCTCACTACCTCCGCGAGGCAGGCCCTATAAGCGGGGCCAACACCACGGACTAACTTCAGGTCTGCAAACAAGTCATCCTGACGCACCATCGCCTCTCTAAAAACAGGGAACTGTAACTTAGCATCTTTGATGATATACGTGACGAATGTTATCTTTTGCATGTAACTATGTACAAAGTTGTTCATCTCATTCTTCTTGTTCTTGCAGAAATCCAGCAATTCTGAAATGGAGTTATAGCAAGTCTGCATCTGGGGAAGGTGATTCTTGTCATGCACTTCGTACATAGGACCCAGGGCTGAAACAGCATCATGAGGTCGGAGAGATGAGGAAAACTGGCTAGACATGCAATCATCCACAAGCTTCTTAACCGTATTGACATCTTTGCTGAGAGATTGCATTATGCTGTTTTGCTCGCTAATGAAGTGTTCGTGCTCCTTAACAGTCACTTCCAAGTTCTGCATCGACAAGGAAGCCCTGCAAGCAAACAACTCCTCTACCTTTCGCTTGACCTCGACAAACATCTGCTGGAACTGTGCAATCTTGTTCTCAAACTGCCTGTGAGAGCTTGCGCAGTTCTCCACAGCCTTTTTGAGGTTCTCTTCCTTGACAAAGTCCAGTAAACATTTCCTCGAATCGGTTTGCAGGTAAGGGTGAACCTTAACCGACCTGAGTTTTTCAATATCCCTTCCGAAATTCATCAGCAGATCAGAGTGGAGGCGGTGCTGATGCTTGTAACGCTTCATGAACTCGAGAAAGTTCTGATAAATCACCCTGTAGTACTGCTCCAGGTTCCTCGTAGCAACTTCAACAGCACGCTGCTGCACCTTCTGCTCTCTCGCAAACCTCTCGCAGTTCTCATGCTTCACAACCGTGCAATTGTAGATACCGCGGCCTCTGAGGAAATGGTACCTGAACTGCCTCTCGTAAGAAGGCAAAGCCTTTAAAGCTGGATCTGACGCATCGTCCAAAGGATGATGTTCACGCAATGAAGCATCTGGCAAAGCATCATCATCAACATCCTGTAAATCTACAACCTCTTCTGGTGATGGAGGATGAGAATTGCTTTGCAGCATAGCCTTGTTGAAAACAAACACTTCTCGGTCGCTTGCGGGAAGCCCGAACGCAGAGAGCAGCTTCTGAGGCTCAAGCTTCATGTCCAGGGAGAGAAGAAGCTGGTCGGAGAAGCTAATACCGGAGACAGACTCAACGAAACGCATCACGGATTCAACAGAAGTTGTCTCGCTGCATTCAAATGTAAATGAGTGGCCATTCTCAGCCACGCAGAGAATAAGTTTGCCTTCATCAGAGAAGCTTGCGCTCATCGTAAAAGGAAGGTGACTCACCTAATCAATTAGAAAACAGAGCAGGGAGGCCAAAAACCAAAAGACTAAGGCTTTCTATATCTTCGATCCTTGACCAAAACACAGATTCATCAGAGACTTGATTACGACCAGAAATCGATTATACCCACCACGAGATATCCTCAAAGTCTCAAACTTTAAGCCAAATCTAGCACTAATATACTTTCCAAAGTACCCAGAACGAAGTTTTTTTATCAAAAGGAACGAACTTTAAGCAAACCCTAGACGCAAACGCAGACGTGATAACGAGAAAACGAACAGCGATTGCGTGAAGAGACGAGTGTCAAAGTAGATATAGATCAAAAGGATCAAAATTAAACAATTAAATCTCTAAATTTTTCTTCTAAGAAACCTCCGAAGGCTTCTTCTTCTTCTTCTCTTTTGTTTGTTTTCAATATGTTACTAAAAGGAAAGTTACGCAGAAGCTTCTTCCTCTTCTCACGCAACACAACACAACAGAGAGTCGCCTTTCTCCCTCTGTCCAAGAGAGAAGAACAGATAAAGTCTTGTTTTATTTTTGATTTATTTTTATAAAGGTAGTTAATTTCCACTGAGGCACTATAATTCTTTAAATATTTCGACTTCACCCCAATATTTACGTATATTGAAATATAAACCTCCTACATCGTCCACAAACAAAGTCATATCAATCTTAGGCCCTACCAGATTTTATATTTAGAATATAATAAACGTGTTACATTGGGCTTGATTGGTTTATTTTGACTTTCTTAACTTCAATTTGGTTTAAGAGAAACTAAAAATTATATACTTGGTTCATCATTAAAAATATCAATCTCGACCTAATCAATCCAACAGATGTTTTGGATAAGAACCATTGTGGCCATAACCTTATCCGAGTTCATTGTCTACGTATGATCTGATAAGCTTGTGTTTGTATTAATAAAAATTGGTGGAGGAACACACATCTATGCATAAAAGTAGGTTTAGCATTTCGTATCATATGATCATCTTGATTTGCATGTGATGTGAATTGGTCCACATAACACACAAAAATGTCCATAGGCGGTCCATTATTATGGGAGAGAAAGATAATTAAATTAAATATGCAAACAGCTTGACACTGAAAATGATCTTTTGTTGAAAGTGATGTTATAATGTTTCTACACGTTTTTTGGCTGCTACTGGTTTAATTTTTTAAGGAAAACTTGTAGAAAAATTAGTTGCATTAAAATTTACTAAGTAGGAGTAAATAATTCTAAAATTTTTTCTCGTAAGAGCATCTGCTTTAGTTTATGCAAATAACTGCATTGTGCTTAAGTTTATCTTTTCTAGATGTGTAAGTTTTCCACAAAAATAAGGTGTGTATATGGACCACCTCTTGATTGTTTAATGATGTTTATGAATAGCTATGGACAAAAAGATAACACCTCACATAGTTCCAAAGGCTAGTACTTAGCATCAGATTGGTTGAGCTTCCACATGGGAATCTTTGAAATTTTTGTATTCTTCTAGGCATTTAATTTGCCAAATATATAATTCTTGGATATAGTTGTGAACAAAATGAGTGATATGCATATGATGTATCGAATTTATAAAATACATATATAATATATGGAATGAATATGACTTACATGCTAATTGCCTCTGCTGTGTTTGTTCTGAAAACATATCTATAAATATCATTTTTCCTTCCGTGTGTAAGAATATAAAACACGTAAAAAGAACACAGTATGTAATTACTATAATATCATATATTATACGTAACGTAAGAGCATGAAAGCTCTTATCTCTGTTGTTCTATGAAAAAAAAAATCTCGACACATAATCGTTGACCCAATGCTCATCAAAAGGTCCAAAACATTCTTTGAAACTCAGTTACCAGTCTAAAAATCTTATATAGATACTTTTTTTTTTTTGACAAAGGGCTTATATAGATACTATTTACTGTTTTCATTCTCATAACATTTGGTAATAGTTAAGATAAGTATTATTTACTTATTTTTTTCAAGTAACGACATGAAAGTATTTTACTACCTTGTCTCTAAGCTTCTGGAAGTTGATAAGGTAAAATATCAAGGAATTGCTCATCGAGGAACAATGATGATTGACAAAAGGTAAAACTATGATTGAGAATGGATGTAGTGTCTAATGTCTTTTTATATCATTTGTATTCCCACTAAAATAAAGTTACGAGAAAATGTTAAAAGATACGATGTCACCTTTAGTTTGGCTTTTTACCTAGTTATAGACATTAAATAATAACTTGAAATGAAAAGCTGAATTATAAGTTCACTATAACACTCTATAAGACTAGTAAATATATTCATGAAATATTATTTATTAGTTAAAACGTTAATTTTATTAATAAACAGAAGGTAATAGCTTTTTAAAGACATAAAGAACTTACTTGGATTTTTTTTTTATAAAATATTGTGTAATCAATTCAACGTGCTTCCAGACATTGCCAGGACTTAAGCATACACATAGTTTCATCATTCATCTATCCGGGTTATAGTTGCTGGATAAATCTCAATCAATCTCCTAAAATCAATTTATTACTATCAATGTTTTCTAAGACAAATATTTTGAAGATTTATTTATATATATATATATAGAAAATACAATATAAAACACCAGAAAAAATCAGGAACATTAGTAAAAATAATTGTCGTTTACAAACAATCGGAACACAAGATGTGATGCAACCTGAAACAAACATAATATATGATTTAAGTTGACATGAGCTAAAGAGAATCTTGTGAGATTCGTATTTGACAACGTAGCTTTGGATTCGGAATCAAAGGTAGCCAATAACCCCACACACAAGTGATGATAGGATAACATGGCTTCCACAAACTCTTCGCACACTTACCTAACTTTGAGGGGGTGAGATCTTGACTTGTTAGGCATGCCAATCAAGTAGTTGAATTGAATTTAATGGATATGGTAAAGTAACAAAGCTCCCATCATGTTGGACCCTCCTAGCAGCTATAATATGTCATGTCTTGACATAAGGTACCATTCTTGAATTTGGTTACGTGCCCCCATCAATGATTTTGTTTTTAAATAGTACTATAAAATAAAGCACAAGAATGAATTTTAGTGCCTTAATCTTTTCACAAAAAAAGTTTAGGGACTTGATAAAGAAACTAAAAGCTAAATGAATCTGTTCAAGGATAATTTAATTTGATTAGAAAATTAACGAAGCTAAGTGTCTAAATGGTGACCAAATGAATGAATATGAACCTCATTCCTTACTATTTACATAGTTTACAAATAAAATCTTTGCTATTCTCTTATATATATGTAAGAAATTGTAGATCAAATTTGTTCCTTATCAAATCCGAAAACAATGAATAACAAATATCACTCTTTATTTATTTTCTTTTTCTTTTTTTTGTCATTAATCTTTTTTTAATAGTTACTTACTAGTTAACCTCAACATTTATGCCCTTAAATTTTTTTATATAGTTGAAGTTCTCGTTTAGGCCCAAACAAGGATTGGATACAGGCTTTAAAGCCCATATATACAAACGCAAACGAAGTAAGGTCATTTGCGGTTCGACCAACCGTTTTGAACGCCAAATTCGTTTGGACCGACCAAACCACACACGCACAATGAGTGAGTGAGTGTCCGATTCTTTGGGACAAAACCAGACACGCACAATGCTCCCCTTTCTATAAATCTTCCGTCTTTAAAATGTACAAAGGTGGGATCATCGTTTCATCATTGTACTACTGTCAAAGTTAGTTCAACATTACCAAACAATGTCTAAAACCAGATGGTCTTGCTTCGCTATCGCTCTTTTAGCTTCTACCCATTTCTGTAACTGCTTCGAAGAAGCTGTCTTGTCTGAGAAAGAACAGGACAAGGTCCCGAGATTGCCTGGTCAGGATTTCGATATAGACTTTGCTCATTACTCTGGGTTCGTTACTACTAACGAGGAACTGGGAAGAGCACTCTTCTACTGGTTCTTTGAAGCTGCTGAAGATGCTGCGTCTAAGCCTCTTGTTCTCTGGCTCAATGGAGGTTCTTCCTTTTTTTTGTAATTGCTTTAGAAAGTCCTTTCCTTTTCAGCATATTCAATAGTGTCTCAATGGATTTTCAGTTACTCATTAGATCTGTCTCAATCACTATGCACGTTACTGTTATATAATATGGATCTTGATTTGTACTTTTGGAGATTGTCTTGTAGCTACTTTGGTTTAAATTTGATTACTTTTTTGCTTGTTAATGATTTTATTGTTGATTTTAGAATGATGAATGTGATTTCCCTTTTTGTGTTTATGTAGATTCTTGTAGTTATGAGTGTCACTATGTTTTTGTCTGTGTCTGAGATGGAGTTTTGTTTTTGTTTTTACTTTTCTAATGACTATAGGACCAGGATGTTCATCTGTTGGATTTGGTGAAGCAGAAGAGATAGGACCGTTTCACATAAAGTCAGATGGGCAGACTCTTTACCTTAATCAATATTCTTGGAACCAAGGTAATCACAATCAAGTGCTATGTTGCATAAAAGAGCGCTTATGATTCACAAAAGCTTAGAACTTTTTTTGTTTGTTTGCAGTTGCGAATATATTGTTCCTTGATGCACCTGTTGGAGTTGGTTATTCATACTCAAACACTTCATCTGATTTGCTTACCAATGGTGATAAGAGAACCGGTAATGATGATTTTTAGCTTCTTAACCTCATTGTCTCTTTAGACACTCTTGGGGGCTTACAGTTGGGAGTTTATGATTTGCACAGCGAAAGACTCACTGAAGTTTCTTCTGAAATGGGTTGAGCGTTTTCCGGAGTACAAAGGAAGAGAGTTTTACATAGTTGGGGAGAGCTATGCTGGTAATAATAACAACTTGGAATGCTCATCTTACTTCAATTTGTCTCAAAATCGTCTCTCTGGCTTGCTTCAGGGCATTACATTCCTCAGCTGAGTCAAGCCATTGTACAACATAACCAAGCTTCTGGCGAAAACACCATTAATCTGACGGGTTACATGGTGAGCGTGTGTCCTCTTAATCGATTTATCAAAGATTCTGATGAGTGTTTGTTTACAATTTACAGGTAGGTAATGGGTTGATGGATGATTTTCATGACAGCCTCGGTCTTTACCAGTATATCTGGTCGTTGGGTTTTATCTCCGACCAAACATACAGCTTACTGAAACTCAAGTGTGGCTTGGAACCGTTTGTTCACACCTCCGAAGTGTGTATCAAGGCTCTGGAGATAATGGACATGGAGATAGGTGACATAGACCAATACAGTGTCTTCACCCCGGCCTGTGTTGCGAATGCTTCCCATTCCCAGGCGAAAATGTTGCGGAAGAAAAGAGCAGTAGGTGGCCGTGTGAGTGAAGAGTATGATCCTTGCACGATGAAACACTCTAAAGTGTATTTCAATCTCCCGGAGGTTCAAGAAGCTCTCCATGTCCCACCAGATCTTGCACCATCCAAATGGGATACTTGCAGGTAAAAATAATGCAACTTACTATATCTTATGCTTTGTAACAATTCTGATCAGGAGAGGTTTGGTTTTTTGTAGTGATGTTGTGGGTGACAACTGGAAGGACTCTCCTTCCTCAGTTCTAAACATTTACCACGAGCTTATAGCTGCAGGGCTACGTATATGGGTTTTCAGGTCTCTTTCTCTGTATTCTGCAATACTTTTTCTCCAAGTTCTTTGCCATTTTGGTGGTTGAACTGTTTTGTTCTTTGGTAACAGTGGAGACGCAGATGCTGTTGTACCAGTCACATCAACACGGTACAGCATAGACGCGCTAAAACTTAATCCAGTGAGTCCCTACGGTCCTTGGTACATAGACGGACAGGTAAGAACGAAATCAACTGAGAAAGAGAGAATCTTAGTCTTATCATGTTTTGAAAATCTTTTTTTAATTTGGGGGCTATGATTCTGAATGAAACAGGTGGGAGGGTGGACTCAGGAGTATGCTGGTCTAAACTTTGTGACTATGAGAGGTGCAGGGCATGAAGTTCCTTTGCACAGACCAAAGGAGTCTCTTGCACTCTTCAAGGCTTTTATATGTGGAACTTCATTGCCAACACTAGAGAACAGCGTCAGCAGCGAGAAGTCTGGACTCGTTAGTGACTCATGATGAGTTCTGGGATTCTTAGTAAGAAAGTTGCAGTCATTGTATGAACTAGTAAAGAGAACAAAATAATAGCTTTTGAAACATTTAATGTTGGATTCTATTTGAGTTTCTACCATTTCATACAATCCAAACTCCAATCCATATTTTCAAGAAACAACACATTGTTGATGAGAAACTGAGAATTAAGTATGAACTACTAAAGTAGTATAACATTGGGTAAAAAACTGAAATTGGTATTGCATTAGGGGTCTAAATATAAATAATATAAAATAATTGGGCTTGACTTTGACCCATGATCACTAAGCCCATATATAAAAGAAACATCTATGGTCGAAGTTGCACATATACACACACGTTCATGTTCATGTAATTAAAAAAATCTTCCGTTACTGCCACATTGGTCGAAACTCGGAAGCAGAGGATTGTTGAGATATACGACGTTTGTGTGATTGAAAGTTTTGAACTTTTTGCGTCGCTCAGGGTTCAATCACTGTCGTTGTCTGCAGTTCTCGCAGGCTTGTTGAATTTGAGGTCCTTAGATTGATTCATCGGTTGTAATCTATCTAGGCTGGGAGTTGCAGCTTCTAGTTTATAGATTGCGTATCAATCTTTCAATCATGGTGATGGTGTCTAATTCTAGCCATCATAACAAGGAAATAAACGTCAGAAGGAGAATCTCTGAGATGTATTCTTCTTCCCAATCTTTTTTTTTTTCTCTTTTGTCACATATCATGCTTGCCTCTTGCATATATGGTGATGAAGATGATATTATAATCTCCTAATGCAGATACAATAGACGGGAAGAGGATTTTTCAGCACTCAAGGACTACAATGACTACTTGGAAGAAGTGGAGTGCATGAGTTAGTCTCTCTCACTTTTTGTCCTCACATTCCGTGGTTATATTGTGTGACAAGACCGATGTGAGTTTATATATCTTCCATTCCACAGTATTTGATTTGGTCGATGGAATCAATGTTAAGGCTGTTGAGGAGAAAATAAAGAGATACTCTCAAGAGAATGCTGAACAGATCATGGTTAATCGAGCCCGCAAGGTAGCTAACCGCCTTTGGTAGCGTTACTTTCCTCATCTTAGGTTAGGTTCGTGATTAGATGAATGTGTAGAAGAAAATATATGAATAATAGAGACCTCAAGAAAAGCTTTGGAAATGGAAATAATCTTTTGTTTTATTATCTGTTCAACAGGCTGAAGATCTAACTGCAGCCTTGGCAGCTTGCAAGACCCAACCTCCACAAACTGATGTTGATACGGTAAATAGAGTTATAGTTTTCATATAGACGAGAAGCTGGAGATTAAAGTCAAAAGCTGAAACCTTTATTGTTCTTATATGCATTTTGTAGTCTTCAAACCATGGGACTACTACGGCTGCAACTGCATACAGTCAGGCTCCACGACCAACTGCATACAGTCAGGCTCCACGACCAACCGGAATGGGACCACAACCTGTACCTATAGGAGGACGAGCAGATCATCAACGTTACTCTATGGAAGATGACGCAATGTTGAAGATCAAAGCCGAGAGAGCTCCGCGGGCTGGAGGATTTTCTTTGACAATGAGCAAGAAGAGAGCTTTGGAAGAAGCATTTGCATGCAGTTGGGTTTGATTCCTCAATAGAATTTTAGTTTTGATCTTCAAGACAGTGATCCACTAGTTATGCGTGTACAATCTGATCACTGATCAACACTTAAGAATAAGTATCAATCTTTTCAACCTCTAGTGCTTGTTTTGATAACTTGTTGGAAGAAGAAAACAGTGCACATTGTCTATAACTCAATGAATTTAACTTGTTCTTCTCAATAGATATTTACACACACACACACACACAAATATACAAGATGAACACAACACAATGATCAACACTCAAAATAAACACAAAAATCTTTTCTTTTCCACTTTCTTTTCTATGTCTCATAGCCAGAAGTAAAGCATTGCCTGTTTCAGTAAACATGCCACATACTTGTTAGTACTAATAAAATGATGACCAAAGTTTACTAATTAAATATCTAATTGAATATACCTCTTGAATAGAAACAATGGCTGGGTCAACCCAAAGCTGTAGATTATTCTCCATTGTATTTGAGATCTTCACTTCATATGATTGCACAGAACTTACCTCCTCCTTGATTTCCCTCACTAGACTAATCTCTTCTTCCTTAACCACTCCACTAGTTTCAGGCTCAGTCTTAGTTTTTTCCCTCTCAAGCCTCTCTACTCTCTGTCTCAACCGCTGCAGCTCAGCTTGATACTCTGCACGGTTTCTCTTGCCGCTTCTGTCTCTTGTCTGTTTAGGTGATTTCTTGTCCATCTTTGTCTGCTTTGCAACTTTTATCACCAGAGTTTCCTCAGTCTTACGCAAACCCTTAGCTTCCTCTTTTCTTTCTTGAAAGTTTGATGAGCTTGCAACATCTTCTTCACCCTTGTTTACTCGAGACTCAGAAAACGAAGTTTTGTTCTGCATGGAGTCTCTAAAATGTGTAAGCTCTTTCACTTGCTCATCCAGCTTCTTGATCTGTTCCCAATACACATCTAAAGAACTCTTCTGTGGATCCAAACTCTGCTCAATAACTTCCTTCTCCACAGGGATAGAAAGATCATCTACCAGTTCTGGAGAGGGTGTCTGAGACCTATCACTCAGTGACAGATGATGATTCATCTCATCCTCTTGAAGCTTAACATCTAAGCTATTAAACTCACCATACCCTAAGCTCATAAGCTGGCTTCTATAAGCTTCCACTTGATACTCAAGCGCAGTGATTTCAAGCTCCTTCTGGTAAATAAAATCTTCCAACAGCGCAAAGGACATCTCAGCGTGAGACATTTCTTCTTCGACTATTCTCTTGTACTGTCCAGCTTCCATGGCTAGCTCAGCTTTCTCTCCTTGCAGCCTGAGAATCATTGACATAGCCTCGCTCGCTGACGTGGCAGATGCTTCTCTCTCTGCGTCTAACTCATCTTGGAGCCGCTCAACTACTTCTTTGCCCTCATAAAGAGCCATTCTTAGATCAGTTATCTCAGCTCCTGGTAGTTTAAAGCTGTGGCTTCGTTCAACCATGTCTCTGCACAACACACACATAAGAAAACAGACTTAAACATAATGTTCTGTAATAATTTTTACGATCCCATAAAAGTTCAAGAACACCAAAATAAGCAGCAGAATCTTAAAGGGAAGAAAGAATCTCATACCTGAGAAGTTGTTAGAAGAAGGGGAACTTGATTGATGAATTTGCAGATGCTATTAGAGTGATTTTAATCTCTTTGAACAGAGTTAATGCTTCAAATAGAAGAGATAAATATTCTGTTGAATTACAAAGAAACTTTGGTCTAATCAAAGTGGAAATGATCTAAAAAGGGAATATAATCTCTCAGTCATGCCAGACAAAAAAAAAATCATTATGCTTCCTTACCAGTATCAAAAGTAGTCAGGCCAGAAAAGTATCTCAGAACATAAACAGAACAAAGTTCTTCAACATCTTCTCAACATAAAAGAAAGTATCAAAATAAAACTTTACAGAAAAGAGGACTGTATATGAGAAACAGTGAATACTCTTGTAAAATAATATGATGAAATGCTGTGGAATATCTCAAACAAAAGAGCTGGAGCGTGTTTTGAATAAACAATCTTTGAATGATTAAAGCCTTAATGTGATCTTTAATTTTGGGCGTGGCATGTCACCTTTCATCTTTTTGATTGTGGTTTGAAAACTTCTTGTATTGTACAATTCTAACATCTTTTAAAGAAAACAAAAAGAGAGGTATAAGATTCAACGGCTCATCATCATTACAGGGCCAAGTATTAGCTCCGGTGGGACCTACGGTGGCCGACTTCTTTTCCGCCACATGTCAGAGACGGGTTCGAGGTTAGACGTGTCGGTTGTTATAAACATACATACTGCGATAGGGACAGTTTCAGAACTAAAATTCCAGCAAGAACTGAAAATCTTTGAGATCGCAAACTTAAGATGAATACAAACTCTTTTGTGCACATATTGTTAGATGAATACAAACTATGTCCTTAAACTTGTCTCTCACCATCTGTTACCACTACCTTCCTCAATTTTTTTGTTGTGGCTCAAGAGAGGAAAGCAAAAAAAAACATATTATACTGCGCAACTCTTGCTAAGGCCTTGAGAAGACTGCTATCGATTCCCACTCTAAGCTACATATCACATCCTGCAAAATCCAATGTACCAGATTGAGAAAACACAACACAGTTGATCTAAGCAGAGGTTGAAACAGAGTTAGATGATGTTTTCACCTGTGGATTCTGTCTGTCGATGTCAAAACTGTTAATGGCACAAGGTTCAGCCAGAAGCTCGATCGGTTCTTCCCCTGAGCGAAAGAACAAGAGACTATCAGTTTGGTAAATCGTATACAAGGACGAAGACTAATGTAGTAGAAAGGCCTAAGCACCTTGCTCGATGACACCAAGGATCCCGTCTTCCGAGCATGTCATAACAGGGAGAATCCTTGAGGACGAGATGTTGGATTTTGTGTAGGAGTCATACTGAACTTCCCATACCTCACTTTCAGACAGAGGATTGTTTACACCCTCACTTGCCCCAACACCAGAGAGAACGATAGGCTGTTTAGGCCAGCGAAGATCCCAAGCAAAGACAGTACCAGAAGAACCTCCCGCCTAAACACATCACATCAAAACAAAGATAACTTGTGGGGATACTAATATGCTATCTAACGTGGGCAACACACAATCACTCAACTACGCTGAAGTTATTTTGTGTATATGTGAAAGAAAACGTCCTTGATAATAGTGACGGTCTACGTATAAGGTATCAAAAAAGGAGATCTACTAGCCCACAAGGATGCTTAATGTTACAGAAACCAAATGATTCACTTTCATCTCACAGGAGCTTTTACTAGATTACTTCTCCGAAAGTAAGAAAAACAAGATGAAAATTTAGTATCAGAGGCTACATACACAAAACTTGGCAAATATTATGGATCACACTAAAAGTCCCTCACATTCATCAATGCATGAGATCATTCAAACTTCAAACAGGTACAAGCTTTATAAAATTTCTAACAGACACAAAAGGTACTTACAATGCAAGTGTGCTTTCGGGATGGATGAATGTCAATGGAGTGAACAACCGCAGAAGTTTTTCCTTGAAACCTGCAATGTAATCATCAAAGGATTCACCTTTTCCATCCTACTAGCTAAGAATGTGTTCTAAGTTCAAACCCAAAAGAACAAACTTTCAGGTTCCATACCATTGAAGAGCAAACAAACAAGTGACTCGAAACCAAATCAACCTAAAACTAAACCACCAAGAGAACAGAAAACTCACCAGTTCCCATTGAGCAGCGAGACAGCTTCACCAGCCTTCCTCTGATCCCACAGCTGCAAACCAAAACCATACCCACCACTCACAAACTCACTCGGAGAAGCCCACTTCACAGCTCTATAACCCACAAGCCCATTCCCATCAAACACCCTCCTGTACCTCAACCCTTCCCCACTCACAACCCTCACCACATTCACCCTCCCATCATCCCCAACCGTCACGCACTCTCCCCCCTCCCTCCAATCCACACCCTCCACGCGTCCAACATGAAACCTCTCCACCACGCCAACCTCCTCAACCGCACCTCCTTCCACCAGATCAACCACCAGTACATGAATCGAACCCGAAGCCGTAGCCGCGGAGACCATCGGCTTGAACGTGCCTCCGCCGGCAACGACTTCTAGAGACGAGACGCGAGAAGGGGAAGTCCACGAGGATAAGGACACGACCGAGGGGGTGTTGTTCGGGTTCGGGTCGAGTGATTGGATCTCGATTGAGGAAGATTCGGAGTCCGGGTCGTGGAAGGCTGCTGAGAAGAAACGGTTCAAGGCGGAAGCTTGTGGGAGCCATCTGACTCCGTCTACGTACTTCGGTTGAGGTAATCTGTGGACTTGTAGCGAGTCCTCCTGCATCATCTCCATGGCTGGGGCTACAGAGAGGTTTTCTAGGGGTTTTAGGAGAGCAATCAGAGCTATGGTGGGAAAGCTGGGTATTTTAGCATTCTGATATCCGGTTTGGTTCGGTTCGGTTCGGTTAGATTAATTCGAGAATAAAAATTTTAAAAATTCAATTTGGTTCGGTTCGGATTAGTTCTTCTGGCTGGTTTGATTCGGTTTGATTGCAATTCAATTCGGATATTTCAGGTATAAAAATCGAGAGTTTTGGTTTAGTTCGGTTCATGTTTGGGGCCTTATCATGTACCGAGTGAGAATCTTTGGTTTCAGGGGAAGTGGAAAATGCTGACCTTACAAGCACACTACAGTAGCTTCATCTGTCCCAACGACAAACTCCGAAGCTCTGGTAATGTCTTCGTGAAAACTGGCGGCGGATTAGTCACTGTGATGTCGAAAAAGAGAGACTTTACGGAGAAACCAAACGAGAAACGAGCCTTTTTGCAGATCAAAGTGCCCAACACAATCCTCGCTCGATCTGCGATCGCTGTTCTTGGTTTGGGATTCATTGATGCTGGGTAAGCTTTGTTTTTAACCTTCAGAGCTCAAAAACAAGGCTTGTAATGATTATCATAGTTTTGTTGTTGATGAACTCTTCAGGTATAGTGGTGATTGGTCAAGAATAGGTGTGCTCTCAAAAGAAACAGAGGAGCTGCTCAAGCTTGCTGCTTTTCTTGTTGTTCCTCTCTGTATCTTTCTTGGCCTTTCATTCTCCAATGAATCAACTGATTAAAGGGGTCATGAAATCTATAAGTCTTAAGCTCGATACTTGTAAGAGAATGTGACAGTTTGTTTACATTGAATATTCTGTATAGCACATCGTGACAGTTTGTTTGCATTGAATATTCTGTGTATCACATTGTGACAGTTTGTTTACTTTGAATATTTTTGGTAATGAAACATCATTTATAACATTTTACAAATTTGTTAGTGTCTTAAAAGGCACAAGAAGGTGAAGCTCGTCGAAAGTCCATGATAAGAAGAGAGGCAACACTATGAGCAAGAGCTCCCAAGACTACAAACACATGGAATATCTGATGGCTATGTCCAGCTACATCGAAAGCTCCCGGCTTCCATCTCTCAGGTATACGGCTCACATAAAACCCTGCTCCCGTTGCGTACAGCACGGCCATCGCGAGTTCGTAGACCAGGGCGACAAGCACGTTGGGATGATCCCTGTGAAGGTAGACCAAATGCGAGACGGGTACGATACCAGAGAACCCCATCGTTAGGAAAAGAGCTGCTCTGAAAGGTCTGAAACGCGGAGCCGAGAGCGCTGGAGAGAGGAGAGTGAAGATGGCGAGGAGACCGAGGATGGAGATGGAGGAGAGGTAGAAGAGACGCCAGTGAGGGTGGCAAGAGAATGCGTAGTAGAGAGGTGCGAAGAACGAGGAGACGATCATGAGGGAGATTCCGGCGTAGTCTAGGCGCCAGAAGAAGAGGTTGAATTTTCTTGAGTGGCAGGCGAAGAGGTGTGACATGGAGCTGCACATCAAGCAGATCATTGATCCGGATAAGAACAAGAGCCATGGCCATTTTGGGATTGTTTCGTGGTTAATTTCTTCTCCTTGATGGTTCGAGAACGAGCTAGTGTGTGTCACGTTCAAATCCTGCCAAGAGACACAAACTTTGTAACTCGAATCCTTCAAAAATTTACATCACATGGTGAGGGAAAGTTACCATTTAGAACCAGTGCAAAGTTGCGATCAGCATATCATGTTTAAACGAGCACTAAGATTGCGATTATTAACCAAACAGAAAAGATTGGTTTTTATTTAGTCGGTTAAGAGGTTCGGTTTGATTTGGCAATTTCAAAAAAAAAAAAAAAATGGTTTTCGGTTCAGTAATCAGTTAGTTCAGTTACTCTATCAATTTTTTAACCAAATTTTCTGAACTGAATTAACCAAACTAACCAGAAATAACTACCCGAAATAACCAAACTTATCAATAAAAAAAATCAAAATTTAATAAATTTTTCAATCCAAACTAACCAAAAAAAACGAACTGTACTGAACCAAACTTTTATTGGTTCAGTTTGGTTAAATTTTGGTTACATCAAACTAACCGAATTTCGAATTAACCAATCAGAAAAATCCGAACTAACCGACCCCGCAGGCCTGATAACCACAATGACATGTCTACTTGTAATAGAATACACAATGTCACAGTCTGTATAAGAATCTTACATGATACAGAGTTTGATAGCTGGAGAAGTGAACATCTTTTGAGATTGCCATTGACGGCCACGGCCAGCGAATTGTCTTCCTGTCATTTGGACCAAACCATAAAGTTTAGACTTTTAAATTAAAAACATCAAAAAGACGATTATAACCTCGAGACAAGTCTTTACCCGGAGAAGATTCTGACAAAACCGGTCAGGCCAACCTCCGTGGTTTCCATGGAACTCACCACCATCATCCAACCGAATATCAGAAACCCACCCAAGTGCCTGTCCATTTCAAAACCCCAGAATCAATCTCAAACTCTCAGATTTCGAAATGTTTGAAAACAAGATTTTATATAACATACGTCCAGATGTTGAGAGTCTCATTGTGCCATGAGAAGGCGCTGAGTAAAGTCTCCTTGAGAGACCATTCGCACCGGTAATGACTGTGTATGAACTCGTTGTCCTTGAGATACTTTGGCAACTCCTCGAACTTCATCAACGTCCTCTCACATCTCTTCTTCTCGCAGGAATCCAGAGTCTTCCCATTTCTCGGAGTTATCTTGGAAGAGTCCCTCACCGTCACCGCTCTCCGTTTCTGCATGATTCGCCGGGGAAAATGAGCTCCGGCGAAGCAACCACCGTCGGTTAATCTCTCGCTCTCCTCTTTTTCTCTGGATATCTGGAGTAAGTTTTTTGTTTTACAGAGGATGCTTCGTCTCCTACTTATACGGAGAAGAAAGCTCTCTGAGTTTAAAAGGACAAGCAAGCTTCGTGTCTTTCGGTCTTGAAGATGACATACGTGGCGGCTTTGACTGGTCTTTTCTTCCACGTGTCTTTGTTTCGTTGGGTAAACTAGTTTTGCTTAGTGTGAGGGTAATACAGCTGATTGTTATTATTATTACCCGCCGTGTTCGTTTGAAACAAAATAATAAACGTTACGGTTGGAAGGTGAGAAATGAACTGTATTATATCCAAAGTTACACAAGTTGGAGTGACGTCATTATTAAATCCAAAACTTTGTATTTGGTTTTTGTGTCCATTTTCTCAAAACCAACATGTGATTTAAACTCTACATAAACAAGATAAAGAAAGCAAATGTGTACACTCTGCAAAATTAAGTCACATCTAGGTAGATTGAAAGAGTAAGTAACTTTTAATTGGTTATCTACAAGATTCGCAAAGGAGGCTTGATTCACAAGGCGATACAACAAATATATTTATTTCTTTATCGTATGAACCTAGAGTTATTGTTAAAAATAAAGTCAAACTTTTGAATATAAAACTTTAAATGGGACGAATGGTTGGCTTACCCAAAAATATAGCTGGCCCATAAATCGAAGTTGGCATGTCCAACTACACAGTTTTTGTAGAAAACAGTGTATGTGGCCACATTGTTACTTTCTTTTGTTAGAGTTTGATGTGCAACATTAATTAAAAGTTTGATGACTGCATGGGTTCTATGGATTATGGTGATGGTTGAGTGAGCGGTGTGAAACAGTAGAACTAAAGGAAAGAAGTAGAATGAGTTTTGATTAACGTGGAACAGACATAAAAGTAGTATAATATAAAATGAATAGAACAAAAGCTGAATGATAGTTACAACATTTTTGGTGTGAATATGATCAATAATTAAATGTATTATTTTTTTCCATGCTTCAAAGACAACCTTATAATTTGACTCATACTTCATAATGAGAGATTATAAAAACAAATTCATAAAATGTCGACTTATTTTGGATGCTACGTGATCAACACAAGCGCATTAAAATCCCTTGAGAAACATAAAAACGAGCTTAATTGATACGGTATCTAGAAATGTTTTTTTTAAAGGAAGAAGACAGCTTTAGGAAAACGAAAGAGCTAGACAGAGTGTAGAAAATCGCCTAAAATATACTTTTATAGTGTTCTTTTGACAAAGGTTATTCAAATTAAAACTAGATAGTTATTAATAAGGTTAACATTTATAGAAATTAATTTATATTTTACATACATACAAAACTTATTAGATATTATGCATTTTGTAGAAACAAACATATTAGCCAATGAATCAAATCAAAGCTACTATTATACAACGTTTTTTCTAAACTTATCAAAATATATAATAATCTAACTGATCTATCTTAAGTATATTATATCACCAAGTTGTGAAAGTTAACATATTTTATAATTAGCTTTGTTGGTCCGTTTCTCATCTAAATTGATTATTAGACGCCATGAATTCATTGCAACGTCGAGGATTAATAATAAACAAAGATTCTTTAGGTGTTTTAAAGTTTACTCAGTAGCCTTTTAAAGTGTATAAACAAAGGTGATTACCGCCGTGTTCTAGTTTCTTGATTTTATCTGAAAGCTTCTTACGAGCTGTATTCACAAACTTGATTGATTTGTTAGTAATAAGTCTATGAAGTAATAATAAACGTAATTATTACAGCACAAAACATTTGTGATAATAAGTCTATACGGATCTTACAGCACAAAAGCTTAGTGCAACAACACTGTTTTCCGCAAATCTTTATTTGTGAATTATGAACCGAAAACAAACTGTATCAAAGCCTGCGCCAGTTCCAGTACAAATGACGAGCAAAATCAAACAATGGGAGATGAACTAGATAGCTAAAGACAATCTCACGTTCACATCTTAGGAGTCTAAAAACTGCCACTAACTACAAAGAAAGCCTTTCATTCTTTTTCAGCGACTAGTTGTGAGAAAAACTTTAGAAAAGGTGAAGCCCAGACTGGCAAATGTTTGATGAACTTACTTCAAAGTACTGGCATCAACAACAACAGAAAAAGGTAACTCTTCTCTCTAACCAACTAGCTCAGGCTCTGGTTGCTCTATATCAGCTGCCTTGGGAGGCTTATGGAAAATCTTTGGTTCAGGTTTCTCAATTCCTTGAATATCGGTTATCCTCAACTTCGTCAATTCCTGGACATAAGTGTTCAAATGATCAAAACCAACAAACATACTTCATGTAAAGATCTCGAAGAAAGGCAATCGACAAAGCTGAAACAAATAGTGGAGTTGAAGAATTGATACCTGTCGATGTCCTGTGGTTCTCCTATAATTCTTCCTTCGTTTCTTCTTGAAAATAAGCACTTTTTCATCCAATGCCTGTCACTCACACAAACGTACTCAAACCAGTTAAACACGAAAATAAACAGGAATGACAAACTATTAGTAAATACATGATATTCGTACCGATACATCCATCCCCTACACATGAGTAAATCCTTCTACGTGGCCTCACCTATTCTATATCAAGACACTCAGATGATGTAGCACCTAACAGTAGATGAACACTAATCTAATAACTCGTCGGATTCCTCTCACGAATCATCGGATTCAGCAAAACTCTCATGAAAGTAAACGTAGTCTTGAGTACTTATGTAGAAGGATTTACTCAAAGTGTGCTTGTGGTATTATAAAACAGCAAGCAAAGACAAAGAGACCACTTACATGTTCTTCCACAACAGCATGAACAGTCGCATCAGGCAAGATAGGTCTACCAATAATCGTCTGGCTTGCCGAGCCCAGTAGAAGCACCTTAGTCAGTACCAACTGCAAAAGAGACAACATATTAACAGCAATTATGAACAAATGCAACAATCTTAAGGAAGAAGAAGAGCATACCTTATCATTGATGTCACAGAACTTCAACTTCTCAGTGAAGATGGAGTCTCCGTTGCTTACTTTGAACTGATGCGAACCAATCTACAAGAGAGCAATAACAACATTCAATATCAGCGAGAAGTGTGTGAAATGAAACTAAGACGATAGAGAGAGAGAGAGAGAGAGAGCAGAGACGAAACCTGAACAACGGCGAACACTGGTTCATATGGTTTGAATAGTCTCTCGGAAGGTTTGAGAGGACCCATCACCTTGTACCCTATCTCCGCCGCCGCCTCCACTTTCTCCGCCGGTGAATATTCCCTTTCTACTTCCATCTCCGCCGAATCCTCGTAGTCCTCCCCATCATCTTCATCTTCTCCTCCGCTGCTTTCATCTGTATCGTTTGTTTTCGAAGAGAAATGGCGACCTTGGGAGCGAGAGCAGAGGTTGTACAATGGGAGATCTCTAGTGAGCGATCGATTCGGAATTGGGGTTCCATGAGTAATGCTGGTGCCGCAAGGCTTTAACGTCGGAAATGAAGAGATCAAGCGCGTCTGGTTGATCGAGAGAACCGTCGCGGCGCGTCGGCTCAGCTCGCGAAGGCATCGAAGGCTCGCCATCGGAGATCACGAATTGGGTTTAGGGTTTACGAGACTGAGAGATGGTTTTTTTTTTTTGTCGTCGTCGTTTTGTTCACTTGAAAGTTCATGAAGACCCTCTAAACCAGCCAGAGGCATATGCAAGTTGCCAAGAGCTAATAGTGAATGCAGACCCTCTATGCTAACTAGAGGCAATCCACAGTAAAAACAAAAAACTTCAGATTTATGACTGATAATCTGAACTTCAGATCTATGACTGATAATCTGAACTTCAGATCTATGACTGAGACCCAAGGCGAACCAAAAAAGTTGAATCTGTGTCCGGTAAAAACAATTAAAATACATAAAACAAACATATTTTGTAAGATGATATTTCAGGTTTCAACTTCCGGAAAATTTTGATCCAAACATCTGTATTACCAGTATGCGTTCTCAACATGCAAGAAAATTACAAAAAAAAAAGTAATATATAGTTGGAAATATAGTAAATTTAACATTTAAATTATTATTAAATACAAAACCTGATTATTCTTAATAATAGGTAAATAGACATCTTCGTGACTTTTGTTTTGTTTTATTATATAGCAAGAACAACGAGACTGAAAATGGAGTCAGTCGATCAACTCTAGCTCACAAATACATACAATCAGCATTGCTTTATTTTTGAATCCAAAGCCTATTCCATCACACTTTCTAGCAACCAACAGCATCCAATGCTTCACTGCTCTGCTTCTCACTTTCTCGTCCCACCGAGCACTGGCCTGAGGAGGGAATGTTCACCTGATCGTCCAACCTAGTTCTCACTGATGTTGGGGATAAGAGCACTGAGCTAGGTGTATCATGGCGTTTCTTTGGAACCGGCGAGTCGTGGTTGTGCTCTCCTTTGTATGTGATTACGACAGCTTTAGTGTTCTCTACTGCTGTCTCGATGTGTTTGCGGACAGGACAACCCGCAGAAGTACATCGATAGTAATTCCTGAAACAGAACACATCAAATCACTGAAATGTTTTAGAAGAAATGGTAATGTGTTTGGTTCAGACCTTGGATTAGGATTCCCCTTCACCATTTTCTGCCCATATTTTCGCCATCTGTATCCATCACCACAGATCCCAACATCATCAGCCGCGTGTACCACGTGTTTATGTTTCTTTCCAGGTTTGGAGACAGAAACTGAACTTTGTGTGTTCTCCTTGTTCAGTCTGAAACATAAGACAAAAGAGAGAGAGAGTGAAAGTAATGTTAGTTTTTATCTCTCCGTGTGAAGGGTAAGCACTGAAACCAAGAATCCACAAAACTTGCCTCCGTTTTGGCTCAGGTTCCTCCTCCACAGCTTCCTTCTCACAAGTCCTCTTCCGTTCAACGATTTTTGGAGACTGGCAGATGTTTTCTTTAGATGAAATGGAAGGAGCTGAATCGCTAGGGACTGTTGCTACTACTGTATCCTCCTCTGAAACAGGCATAATAGCTGATGCAGCTCTAATCTCTCTCGGGGAGAAGCTACTCTTCCGGGGAGGTTCATGACTATGCAAACCTTTGGTAACAATCTCTACCATGTTTCCTGAATCGTTGGAGCATTCGATTTTTTTAGCACAGCATTCAGAATACGTACACCTGTAGTAGCTCCTTGATCCCTTGGGACTCTTAACCTGCTTCTGCCCATATTTTCTCCAATTGTAACCATCACGTGGCGGTGTCCTCAGAACCGGTGAAACCGACAACAAGTTGACCACCCGAGAATCATAATTTTTCTGTAGTAGTGACAGACCTTGCCCTTTGGCAGCTGAAGGATCCGAAGGTAGAGATGGCTCCACCGCTGATGGGTCTGACGATTTAGACAGAGCGGGAGATGCTTCCACCTCACGGCTTTCTACTGCAACTTCATCAACCGCACTTAGAACATCTTCCTTGCCGCTATCTGTCCTCAGAACCGGAGAGACCGACACGTTGTTAGCCACCCGAGGATCAGATTTTTGCTCTAGCAGTGATAGACCTTGCCCTTTGGCAGCTGAAGGATCCGAAGGTAGAGATGCCTCCACCATTGATGGGTCTGACGATGGATTCAGAGCAGGAGATGTGTCCACCTCACGCTTCTCTACTGCAACTTCATCAACCGGCACAACCGCACTTACAACATCTTCCTTGCCGCTATCTGTCCTCAGAACCGGAGAAACGGACAAGTTGTTGACCACCGGAGAATCAGATTTCTGCTCTAGCGGTGATAGACCTTGACCTTTGGCAGCTGAAGGATCCGATGGTGGAGATGGCTCCATCATTGATGGGTCTGATGATGCAGTCACATAAGGAGATATTTTCACTTCACTGTTTTCTACTGCAACTTCAACAACAGGGACAGCCACACTTACAACATCTTCCTTGCTTCTATCTGTCTCCTGCCAATGAGCCACAGTAAAAAAAAAAAAGTCAAAGGTCACGCCTCTTAGTCGTTCTTAGATTGATCTTGCCAAAAGTTAAACTACTATGATTACTAGTACTCTTCCTATTTACTACTATAATCAATAAACGGGTACATATCCGGTTCTTAAAAAGACTAAAAATTTCTTAACAAGCTATACAAACTACCAACTTTTGAACTCCATCAAAATTGTTAGTGTTAAAGAAGCATACCTTCACATCTGTTACATCTTGATCATTTGGCTCCACAGGTGAATTTTCTCGAACATCTGGTAAACACAAACATCATCTCGTCAAAACTAAACACACAAATAAAAAAATAAATCAACATAGAATCTTCGGAAACAAACAAACAATCACCTTCAACTTGATCCTTAGCTAGTGTTTCTCGTATCGCCTTGTCATGTACATCCTCTATATCATTACCGATGGTCCCAAGTGATTCTTCGTCTCTGAGTTGACTCAATCCGTCATCTTCACTGTCACACAGCTCCTTCTCAGGTTTAGCTTTCTCGCTCTTCACTGTCTCCGACGTGCTCTTCTCCATCGATGACTCTTTCTCTCTCTCTCTCGTGGGTTTGTCGGAGAAGAGAACAAATTCTGTAGACTATAAAGATAGTCACTTTCCGACCGACGGATCTCCGGACCAAAACGCTGCGTTTTTATCACTTAGTACTTCTGCTTTTAAGCAATAAAAAGAAGATACTAAAGGAGAAAAGGAAAGGGCATTAATGAGATTGACTGAAGATAAAGTCTTTTAAACAAACTCCATTAATTTCTCCGTTGGTTATTGACGTATTCGGTTTAGTTATTCAATAATTATAAATATGCAATCTTACAATTATTGAATTTTTCTATTTTACTTTGATGTTCAAATTTTTTTACCAGAAAAAAGGTATGTTGCAAAACTACTAAATCCATTAACTTCCAAAGAAAAAAAATAGTTTAATGACATGCATAAGATCAAAAATGATTATGGCAAATCCAGGAAGATTCATAAATCATAAGCATTACCCAATCGAATTTTTTTTTGCTTTGATTTCAAAGCTTTAATCACCTTTTGTTTACCATTGTAGTAAAACTAAAACATAATCCTGTATCGAGTTCGTTTCGGTTTAGATTTGAGTTTCGAGTTGAGTCACTGTTTTACTTTTTGATGATTTTTTTTGTTTTGTATAGATCGGCTTTTCTGTCATTGCCTAGATTAGATCCAAATTCTTTTTTTTTTACTGCTGGCAGAAAAGGCCAATCAAAGAGGGAAACAATCTCAAATATTTCACCCTTTATAGTATATATTTAACTGAATACGAATGTTTTATTATATACTATATACGACCATTAATTTGGTAAATTCAGATTCTCAGAATGTCAGGCATACCCAAGAACCGTACAAATCCATGACTTATATATGTATGGTAAAAAACAAACACAAACAGCCTGATCAAACAAAGCAGATAACACGATCTTAAGAGGAATTCAGTGCCTCCTCATGAGAGAACGTTCAACATTAAGGATCACCGAGGGATAAAGGAACGGCTCAGCTTCGAAGGGAGTGATGATCTCTTTGGCGACGAACGTATTGATGTTGCCTTTCTTTTGAGACGATGGTATCATGATCTGATAGAGTAAAGCAAATACGTGTTGCTAGTGCCGGTTCTTTTGTGATTTAATGTGTGGGTGCTTCTGTTTATATAGACGAGAGGGAGAGGATAATTAATTGCCTTTGTTAAAAGAATAAAGGAATATCGCAACATCAAACAACCTGAATTTTCTGTGCCAATCCGCTCACTATTAAATAACCTGGGTTTTCTTAGGGCATCATTATTGGTGTCCTTGTAAAAAATGTATATATATATATAATTGTTGGTTAAGGACTTTACGGAAACCGAAACCAAAAGTTCCTTATTTAAGGAATTTTTGGTTTCGCTTCCAACCAACAATTACATATATAATATATACATACACATTATATTTTTCTTAAGGACCCTAGTATAAGAACACCAATAATGTTGCTCTTAGTATCCACCCGACTCCTAGAATTACATTTTGGTTTGGAATCACCGTGACCATATTTAGATTCAGTCAATATGGCTTAATCATGATCTTCCATTAGAACTTTCTTTATTTACATGATTTATTTATGTTGTGATTTATTTTTATTTATTTTCGCAACTCTGGATCAGAATATCGGTTGATTTTACTAAATAAGATTGTGGGGTACTCAAACCTGTGTAATTCAGAATCTGTCTTTTAAAATAATTTTAACTGAGTAAGTACCATGAATTAATGTGTTAAATCTCCTTTGAAAAAAAAAATCTGTTGACAAAATGATAAGAATATACACCATGAACCCTAACCAACCAATAGTTAAAAAATCAAGAAAAACTGAAGTCAGAATTCTAGGTTTATAAATATACTAATGGCTATCATGTCAATTTTACATCCGGATAAAAACAATTTTAAAATGTATTCTTATCCAAAACTCAAAAGCTAAACCACTCTGATTACTACTCTTCACATGCACTAAACGGATGCAACTCCTAAACTCACTAGCTCCCAAAAGAGAAGTATAAAATTGGAATACAATTCGCCATTTACTAGAAAATACCAAAATAAAAATCAAATAAACAAGAAACGATCGGATTTTTGGATAAGACAATTTTAGTGCATTTGAAGATAACTTTGAGATACATAATCTATATTGTTCGGTCGTGTAATATGACATGTATAAGATTCGATAATTATGCTTCATAGCATTTTCAATCAAGTTTTAGAGAATTAGTGGGACTTGGATTTTAAAGAGTTGGTTGTTTTTAAAACTAAGAGATAAGTTAAATTTGCGTAGAGTTATGTTATATTTATATAGAAATTTTGTTAAGATTATATAAATTGTATTTATAAACCAATAAAATTTACGTTATACCAACTTTAAAAACTCAAGGAATATACATAGTATTTTGACAGTTGTATTTATAGTTTAAACTATTCCAAAATATATATATATAATCAATGAAAAATAAAAACATAATCACAACATTTTAAATGGAAACTAGCTGCACAGAGATTATGGCTTGGTATCCTTGAACTAATGTGATGTGGGGTGTGGACGTTAATATCATGGTAGGGAATCTCAATCTTGTCACAACGTATAAACATTAACATAAGCTCTCAAACTTACGCTTCTGGTCCTCTCTTGTTCCAGCGGGATTTCGTCAAGTCGATGGTGAAACTCTCCAGCTACCATGTCCTCACTGGCAATTCAGAACAAACTGCTCAAAAGTCATTCGCTTAAACTGATTCAATTCCTCTTTTCTTTTACCACTTTTGATATCTCCCTTTACCATTTGTGATTTGTTTGTTGTGATCTGTATAGCACTGTGGGACCTTATGTTCAGTGAGTTTATGTTGAACGATTAGGTTTATGAATTCAAAAAGCTCATATGTTCTTACGGAGTTCTCAAGAGCACAAGTCAAATAAAAGAAGTTTCAGGGTATTTTTCATGTTGATAAATAATCAGAACAAACATTTAGTTTCAACTTGATGAAGAATTTGAAGCAGATATAGATCATGGGGTTCATCAAGTGTAGAAGATTAGATAAATTATGCTTCATATCACGTGGCTGGTTATTAAAATTAAGAGAATTTCTAATTTTGCATAGAGTTTTGTTATATCTATTATAGAATTTTTTTCAAATTTGTATTTTTAATATAAAATCAATCAGATTTATAAACAACTTTTTAAAAAAATGCATTTTCTATTGTTCCCAAAAAATTTTACCATTTACAAGAAATATTTTTTCCTTCTCATTCCTACTCATTCCTTTTTTCGTAGAGGAATATAGAACAAAATTATTCCTTGTTAAATTTGAGAAAGAACAAGTATTCTTTTTTATTCCTGCTTTTTATTCTTACACATTCCTTTCCTATCTGTTCTTCTTGTTCCCAAAAAGATCACCAGCCGGAGCCTTGAAAAATAAATCAATAAAATTAAATTTTGTTTTCTTTATCACAAAATTAAAATTTCTAAAACAACAATATAACATTCATTAGAAAAAAACAACATCTGAGATTATAGTTTTAAAAGAATAAACAAACATTTTGAGATCAACACGATTATGGTCTTCAGTGCTTCTTCATTGATTTTGGCTTCAGTGCCTCCACATGAGAGAAGAAAACTCGACGTTACTGATCATCGTGGAATAAGGGAACGGCTCAGCTTCAGAGGGAGCGATGCGCTCTTCAATTCTGTTGAGGTTGCGATGCAGACGAAGGTATTGTTGTTGTCTTTCTTTTGAGACGACGGTATCGTAATCAGAATGAGTAAAACGGATACTTGCCCCACAAGACAACGCAGGAAAATTAACCAGGAGCAAGACGATGATGAAGAAACTGATTAGTTTGGAAACTTTTGCCATAGTAGCTAGTGTTTGTTTTTTTGGTGTAGAAGATTGTGAGAAAGTTTTTTGTAAATAATGTGCGTGTCCCTTTTGTTTATGTAGATAGCTTAGGGAGAAAAATAAAACCGACCCTATTTTTCCTTTTAAAAGAGAGCGACCTTAGCTAATTGTCTTTTCTCATAAATTCGTTAATCCCAAAAATTATCCATGATATCTTTTAAAGTGATATTATCAGGAAGATCCTTTCCAATATGTTTGATGCGTGCTTCCTCTTAAAAGAATATCAACCAGCCTCACAGCATACACACCTGCATGTATCCACCAACACAATCACACAGTATAGAATGATTCACTAAATGAGCACTCAGCATTCATATAAAAAAGGCCACAAGAACTAGTTAGCAGCAGCACTCTTTCTAACTGCAAACCGGAAGAACAAAACAAATCTCTATAGCAAAGACAAGACATTTGCAGGCAAAGAAGAAGAGAAGCCGTTTTAGAAACACGAGCAGGAACAACTTCAGGAAGACATTGTTGTTGTGATCCCTGAGAAACCAATACCAAAATACACAATTTGATGATGAGAAACTCAAGTAGAAGAGATGTGCGTGCAATAAGGAAGAGCGAAGCCTTTTTAACTAGGATATTGTGTTCGTATCTATTTGATCGCATGACCTAACTTTTAACCGGCTCACACTATTGTTAGATGAGTTCGTTAAAAATAGTTTTCGTTTGTTTGATGTCTTATCACAAATTCACAATCAATGATCTATGAAAAAAATGCAACACACACCATTATTGATTTTATGCAACACACGACCGTAAGATTGATCGGAATTCTGATTAAAAACGCTCTAGTTGTCCACAGTCACCGTTACACCTGGGTGTCACGTGCACCAGCCGATAATTTCAATGATGAATGTTTATCTGTGAGAGACGGGTTGTCTTCATATTACATATCAAATGGTTAATTACTTTAGTGTTTGCACCAAAAAAAAGGTTAATTATTTTAGTGATGAGAAAGTCACTTCAATATTTTGTCTAGCCTTTAATCACTTCATACAATAAACAAAAAAGAGTCACTTCGATATTTTGTCTAGCTTTTATTCAAGAAAATAATTGTCTTCCTCTTTTTGGAGTCGGCATGTTTGGTGTAATTTTCACTTTTTTATTTGAGTTGTGAATTTTTTTGTTTTTCGAACTCTAAGTTGTGATTATTATTTTATTGCAAAACCTAGAATACGGCCGTCACTGAGTTTTCTCGTAAATGATATTTTCTTATTTCATTACGGATTCTAATTATTATCTATTTTAAAATACATGACGCATGGTGCAAATTAAACCAAAAACATTGTATGAGGCATGTCTTGATCAATCTATTATGCGGCTTTATTTATAATCAAGCTTATAATATAAAATTGTATGGGAAATAAATTATGTGTATAAGCAGCACCCAAAATTGACATACTATTAAGAAAACAATCTTACAGAGAACAGAGAAAATGAGAAAATGAGATTAAGAAACATGTGTTGTTAGACTTGTTTTGGTCGAAGCTAGACAAACGACTTGCTCTGTTAGAGGAAACTTCTCATTTCGTTTTCTTTACATATCGTTATTATGGGTTATGGCATTGGTGAATATATCATGCAACAGCAGTCATCTCAAAACCGAGTAGCAGCTAAATACGACAGGAATATTGATAATTATATTTTGATTAGAGCTCAAATGCGTCCTAATGATCACTATTTGTCCTCGAATATTATTATTTGATAGTTATAAGTTATTGGCGACGGAGATGGGCCACCACCGGAGACAATAAGACAAGACATCGTCTACCAAAGTATGAGAGAATATCCTATATATGTCCCATGAATAAATCAACATGTAATAGAGCCTGAACCAGCAAACGCCTGCCCATCTTTTGTTTCTTTGCGATTGTTTTTGTTTTTGCTTCTCTCTTTCCTTCCTGTTAAAGCAGCACGAGAACATGCAACAATTTCAACAAATTAGAGGATCGTTTAGGTTCAATCATGTCCAAGAGGCAATAAGGACCACATCGAAAGTGTTAGTTCGTCTAAAAGAATCAAGCAAGGTTATGATTAATTAATATAAATGATAGTTTAAGATTCTGATTTTCATGGTCATATTAGCTTATTCAAAAATGTTTTTTATTTCTTTTTACAAACAAAGCCGGTACTTATTTTGATTTTTGCATGTTCAAACTCAGATTAGTTTAGGGATAAATATAAATAAGAAAATGAAAAGTTAAACTAAGTTCCTCATATTACGAAATGAATTTGATATTTTGTTATTTCCAATTGTTCTCTTAATTAATTCTAATTTGATCTATACGGCTCCATTTGTTTATTTGCATGTCCTTCAACATCACACAATAATATTATAACTTGTCTCCATAATATTATATATACCATTTGACATTCAATTAAAAATGACATAAGAAATTATATTATACAAAGGGGACTATTGAATCTGCGAGTTATTGCCGATTCAAAGACATCAACTCTTTTAAGAAGTATCAAATTATATCAATGATAGGTATCCCATGCATGTCAGCAATGATAGTATACATTTTTTAGTACTTTCTCTTATTTTTCGTGTCTGTGCAAGTGTGTTTATGTGTCGCAGATAAATTATTAATGAGAAGCAGCAGAGAAGGCAGAACAGAAGCCAACGAAGGAGTCTCGTGAGTGCGAATATGCACAAGCGAGGTGCTTATTAATAACTGATTTGTTAGATATGTAATTAAGTCCTAGCGGTTCGAGTGCGGTCGACTTTTCCAAACATCTTTAATCGCACACATTGTTTTGTGGCTATTACGAAGTGGGAGTTAGAGTGTAGTCTATTATTGACTGTGGTCAGTGCAACCCTTAACTGAATATATTGCATTTAGACCACTTCAAAAAAATTCATTACAACAGTTGTTCTCATTTTGTTTTTTTTCTTATGAGAATAAAGTTGAAGAAAACCATACAAGTATAGCGAAATTTGGCTGGTTGACGTAGGACTTTATTGCAATTCCTGATTATATCAACTACGAGGTAACAAAAATTTCATTAGAGGTTAAACTTCCGAACCAGAAATTTCAGGATCTTCGATCCATTGTCCAATATATATATCGTGATACATGTGATGCTTACAAATTGCGCCATAGATTTCTCTTGGTTTTGTTTCTAGTGCTCATGTATTTAAACGTGATACCTTGCTTTTTTAAAAAATAAAGACCCCAAAACAAGTAGAAAAAGTTATTTCTTAAAAAATGTGAGACTTTTTTTAATCCTATTTGAAAATGTGGGAGTAAACTATTATAATCACTGTTTTTTATGAAGATTAGTTGGGTTTCAGTACACTTCTAATCATAAAACCCTAGAATCAAATGCATAATGGACCACAACAAATAAAATAAAAAAAAACTGTAGGAATCTATAAAAAAAAAATTAAAGTCCTTATAGTCCGCCATTATGCTACTAGTATTTAAAAAATAAAATAAATTTAACTCTCTTCAGAAACAGAAACTCAAATCAAATTAATAAAAATATTTCCCTCAATTATCATATGCAATTACGCATTTGTATACATGCAATGCAAATGGTAAGTAGGCCCGTCAACGATAATAAAATTTCCAAGAAATGCCTACCATACCAAACACTAGAGGTAAGAATAGTCAATCGTGATCACAACCGGTGTTATTAGGACACGTGTCACAGTCGCTCTCCATGTAGCCCGAAGCCGCCACAAGGAGGTCTCCCGACATACGTCGGTCAGTGGAAGGAGATTAAATTAACAACGTAGTAACCACTAATAATAATAAGGGCTAGTCACGTAATTACATAGTCGTTAAGATCTATATATAAAGCTTTTGTCCAGTGCTAGAAGAAGAAGAAGAAAGAAAATAGTTTGTTCTTTAATCTCTAAAAGAGTTCTTGTTTCTCTCAGATTTTTCTCTCTCTCTCTTTCTTCTCTGTTCTACTGATTTTCTGAAAAAAAAAGAAGCGAAAAAATCTTTCAAGGGAATGCAGAAAGATGGTAGGAGTATCGCCGGTGAAGACTAAGCTCTGTGATCGGTTCAACCGATCTGTCGGCGGCAGGAATTGCCACCGGAAACACGTCGGACGGGTGATCCAGTGATAAAAAAAAACTATGGTCGGAGCTAAACCAGTGAAGATGGCGGAGAAAGGATCTGACATATCGACGGGGCTGCTTCACGGCCGTTACGAGGTAGGTCGGCTACTAGGTCACGGAACATTCGCGAAAGTGTACCACGCACGCAACGTAACAACCGGAAAAAGCGTTGCTCTAAAAGTCGTGGCCAAGGAGAAAGTCATAAAGGTAGGCATGGAGGAGCAGATCAAGCGAGAGATCTCGGTGATGAAGATGGTGAAGCATCCCAACATCGTCGAGCTCCACGAGGTCATGGCGAGCAAGACCAAGATCTACTTCGCCATGGAGCTCGTGCGAGGCGGCGAGCTGTTCGCCAGAGTCGCCAAAGGAAGGCTGCGCGAGGACGCGGCGCGCGTGTATTTCCACCAGCTGATCTCGGCTGTGGATTTCTGCCACAGCCGCGGGGTTTACCACCGAGATCTCAAGCCGGAGAATCTGTTGCTTGACGAACAAGGCAACCTGAAGATCACCGATTTTGGTCTCTCTGCTTTCGCCGAGCATCTGAGGGGAGACGGGCTTCTCCACACGACGTGTGGGACTCCGGCGTACGTCGCGCCGGAGGTTATATCGAAGAAGGGATACGACGGAGCCAAGGCGGATCTCTGGTCTTGCGGAGTGATCCTCTTCGTGCTTCTCGCTGGGTACTTACCGTTTCGAGATGATAATCTTGTCAACATGTATAGGAAGATTCACAGAGGAGACTTCAAGTGTCCTGGTTGGCTCTCTTCGGATGCGAGAAGGCTCGTGACGAAGCTTCTGGATCCGAATCCAAATACCCGGATCACCATCGATAAGGTTATGGACTCGCCTTGGTTCAAGAAAAGATCCAAGAACGAGCCAGTCAGTGAGGTTCAAGATCTTGATCTGTCCGTGCACAAGTCCAAGGAAGAGACTGAGACTCTAAACGCGTTTCACATCATCGCGTTGTCCGAAGGGTTCGATCTCTCGCCTTTGTTCGAGGAGAAGAAGAATGAGGAGAAGAGAGAGATGAGATTCGCGACTTCACGTCCGGCGAGCAGCGTGATAACGAGCCTTGAAGAAGCGGCGAGGGTTGGGGATAGGTTTGATGTGAGGAAGAGTGAGAGTAGAGTGAGGATAGAAGGGAAGCTGAATGGTCGGAAAGGGAAGTTGGCGGTGGAGGCGGAGATATTCGCGGTGGCTCCGTCGTTTGTGGTTGTGGAGGTGAAGAAAGATCATGGGGACACTCTTGAGTACAACAACTTTTGTAGCACGGCTCTTAGACCAGCTCTCAAGGACATTTTCTGGACTTCTACACCTGCTTAATATTTATCAGCAATTTGTTAAAATATTGTGTGTGTTTTAGTTTCTGTCTGAAAAAATATTGTTGGATTCTATGTGATCATTCTTGTTTCTTGATTCTCAATGGGTATCGTTTGGATCGTGTAAAAAGGTTCTAGTCTTTTCATCATTTGAGTGTGTTTGTATCGTTGTTGACGATTTGTTTGCGTCAGTGTGTTAGTGTGGTTTAGAATGGTTTAAGGATTCCATATAAATAAATGGTATTTTTATGAATCCTCAAGAATGTTCAAGAGTCGATTTGTGTGCATTCTCAATGTCTCTTTTATTTTTTTCTTTTGCACGTCTCTTACGTTGGAAATGATTAGGACATCGTAGCCTTCTTCTTCCTTTTAACTCTCACACTTTGGGGTGAGATTCGTGTGGATACTGACGCGTGCCGACATAACTCATTTGAATTTGTGTACGTTTTAACTTTATTGACTCTTCTCGCAATGTACAAATTCTAACTCATAACACTTGGTAAGATAAGTACCAAAAACATTAAATTCAGTCATACAACATTAGCGAAGCTTGTGATGTCATTTGGTCAAGTCAGTGAACTCGGCCCGACAAGTTTGGCAGAAGGATTTGCTGGAACGTGGTACCAAATAATACCAATAGTATCGTTATGAATTATGATGAGGGATAAGATTATGTGTTTCTTTCTTTTACACGTCTCTTATAAGGACATCATCTTGGTACTCCTTTACATTTTGTCTACTTTCTAACTTCATCTTCTCACTATGTGGAACTAATTGATAACGTTTTGCAATATAAAATTGGATTTGTAGTTCAAAGGTGCTCTCGATTATAGTATGATTAATGATGTATTTGTTTTTTTCATTTATCAAATATGAATGGGGAAAAGTACTTGATCTCTTGAAGATAAAATATTGTGGAGTAGAAAAGAAGATGTATCCTGGTAATATTAAAAGTAAAAAGGAAGATGAGGTGGGCAGCAAAAGTAAAGCAGAAGTTGCATGATTGAGATGGATGTTTCATGAACATATTATATAGATTATCTGATTTACATTTTATTAACAATGTCTCATTATCCTTTTTAACATGTGATCAATTATACGGAAATTCAATCTAGCTAACTCATGGTTTACTACTAATCACAGACTTTTGTTATTGGCCTTTTTCTTGGCCATTGTAGTAACCTTGAACGATGTTTTGTAACAACTTTAAACGATGATAATATATACGTTGCTAATCAAATATCACATATATAGCCGACAAAAAAAAATCAAACATCAGGTATAAATTTATGAGTTTTGCCTGTCTATAATTTACTGATCTACATAGGATATTATGTTAGATGTAGTCATGTGAACACAAAGTCAAGTCGTATTGGGATTTATCAGTTACTTTACGTCGATGTTCTAAGTTGGTTGTTAACTAATTTGCAACTGATGATACAAAGTTCTGGTTCACCTAATAAGTTTCTTTTTTCCTCTACAAACTCATGTGGTTATTTTGTTTGCTGTTCATCGAGAGTGCTTCAAATTGCAAGTTGTAGAAAGGGAAGACTAAGAGTTAGATCGGAATTTATAGTAGAGAAGAGTATCAAACGTAGTTATCTGTTCTGTGATTGTGCTTATGTGTAACAATTTTGCAACTTGCCAATTTATTATTACCATTTTCTTAAATATCTTTGGAAATAATAGAGGGAATTTATTTG
The DNA here is from genome assembly GCA_016432835.1 of Brassica nigra. NCBI lineage: Eukaryota > Viridiplantae > Streptophyta > Magnoliopsida > Brassicales > Brassicaceae > Brassica > Brassica nigra. The sequence continues at coordinate 2,210,065 of CM028247.1, read as the reverse complement.
ATAGTATTACTAGTGGCTGATATCTCCTAAGTTATCTTTTGCAAGTTACATTGGTCGGGAATCGGGATGATGCATGTGGAAACTGTGGGACTCGAGAACCTGCAGGCTGCAGCTAAATGTTTTTGATTTAGTGATAACAGTTCACTAAAAACAAGAATGATTTATGTACATAAACCCAAAAAGGTTATAATACTTTACATTTCTTCTAAAGTAGGTTGTCTTGTCTACACAGAGCAATAAGCATCTCGTTTCTTATCTTACTTTCTCTGTTCAGCATGAATTATGGGACTAGTGAGACTGGTGCCAGAACTGGGCCTCGTGAAGTATTAACATATCCATATTTGACCATAAATAATGGTTGGAATCTAATGGGCCTAGCTTTGAGCCTAACCAGATGCTCTTTAATTGAATCGTTCACGATCTTCATTGTCTAATACTTGAAGAGACTGATCACCGAGGAATTCAGCAACAAGACCATACAACATACAATCGACCGAATAATTCATTTCATGAACCATGGATATGACTTATGAGCCCTGCGTGTTACTTTGTTTCACATACAGTATTATACTTTACGTTTGATAAAAAAATAAAAACAGCTACTATTTTTTCATCATTAAAGGGTAACACAATACAGTTGGACATATGTCAGTGTATAGAAACAAGCATGTTATAAGTCTTATGAGTTATGACTTACGAGACAGATGTGATACATGTTGCTTAGTCCCAGTCCCACCAACAGTATTTATACTCGCATTATAATCTCTATATAGAGATCACAGACATACAATTGGAGAAGTAGTACATGTTTGTTAAAGAAGAAAGAGGAAATAAAACGTGGACAAATGAGATGTAGATAAGTGTTGTCTTTCTTTGCAACGAGTAGATAAGTGTTGTCTAAAGCTATTGGAAAAATATAAAAATAAAGTGAAATAGCTTTTGAGTTTTCATAGGTTTGTAAACGATTAGCAAGAGTTTATGTGGAACAAGAGATGTCCCTGACTATCTCCATCATTCATTTCCTCAAATTTTCGTTCCTTGTCTTGTTTAATCGTTTGTCTTAACTCTTATGTTTTTAACTTCTCCCATTTTTTGCTCTCAAAGAAAACTCACAACGTCAAATTTTATCATGTGCGAAAGAATCCAAGGAATATTTACTTGCGTTATTGATGTACTGGATAATGTTTATAAAAGCATCCCTAGAGATTAGTGTTTTTATTAATCAGTAATGTATATACCATTTTTACCGGCCTAAACCAAGAATAAGTATACTTACACCAGGATCCTGATATTTTTTGTGTGGATATATAGTTCATTTTCGAAGTAGAAAAAAATGGGACACTTCGTATCTCACTGCAGAAAAAGAAAAACCTAATCTGATTTTATCCTGAATTCTTATAATTTAAGAAATATAATAAAAATTGGTCATTCATGATATACTTTAAACTTCAATTCTTTTACTCTTTGTACTCTTTTGTCATGTAGTTTCCATGTTCGTCTTTGAGAGTGAATATACACTTCAGATTAATTTGTTGTCCTCTTTCTCAGTCACTTCTTAAAGTACACTTGGTTGATCATATCTTATCCTTGAAGATGTCTCCTCTCTTTTTATATTGTTTAATTTATTTTTGTGTGAATGGCCACCTCGTCTATTTAATATCTTTAATCGTCATGTTAGATTAATGATATATTTTGTTACAATATCAAACCGAACTGAAACGAAAACATTATACATCAAGTTGTAAAAACAAATTAATGGTTTGTAAATCGAATAGGCCAAGAACACCAAATAAGGTGATTAGAGTTTTCTTTAGATCAGTTGTGGATTTGGCTTAGTGAGACTGAGAGAGGAGTACTAAAAGAAAACACGTGGTTGGTGAGCCTAATAAAAGGCCTTCAAATGTCGACAAATGTACGAATCAATACACACACAAAACCGAAAGCACAAAAAGGAGAGTGTTGAGTGGTGGACATTCAATCTTCTTTAGGCTCCAGATTCAAGCTCAAGACAAAAAAAAACATCAGCTCGTTATGTTAGATTAAATACTAACCCAACAAATGGTACATATTATATATCTCAGCTCAAGGCTTCTAGTCATCCAACATAAATTCTGTATTTAAATAATACTCTTAATTAAACATTTATAACTTTCTTTAAAAGTAATAGAAAATTAGTATTTCATGCATTGAAGATTAATTTTGATATCAACAATCTAAGCATTTTAAGGTGTATATTTTTTGTTGATTCCCATAATAACTCTAACCTTAAAAATCACTTTTTTTTTGTCAACCCTTTAAAATCACTTATACCTAATATTATACCTGTAGGGCTAAGAATTTGACCGTCTACAACTATTTAATGTAACTAAATCATGCTGATCTTTTAGAATGTTAAGAATGTGAAGCGTACCATTCCTTATAAAATTTATTTATTTTGGCTAAAACGTATAAGTTTAGTTATTTGATTTGGTCGTTCTTTTTAGGTCGTTTTGTTTTATTTTGCCGCTAGGTGCATCAAATTAGATAATTATTAAGTTTGTAAAGTTATAAAAAGGTTAACCACAATGATGCATTGTACTATGTGCTGGTTGTACTGGACTCATCATAGCTACAGGTACGACAAAATGATTAACTAAGCTTTGTAATCGAGAGTATATCTTAAGCAGTGGTTAGTACAAGAATTTGTCACTTGATATGATGGTGTAGTTTCCAATGTTTTTAACTTTTTAAGCACTATACATTCAAAATAGGAAAGACTTATGGGCAGATACTCACATAGTAAAATAAAATAGATTTATCCAGTGGTCTAGTCTTCCTAAATATAGAAACAAAATTTTAGGAAAACTAAAAAGACTAGTTATTGTGTGTATGTATATATATCCACTACATTATATATTGAAATGTTATTTATAATCTTACGATATGAAATTTTTAACTTTTAGAAAGATTTTATTTCTTCTTGAAATACTTTTCCAAAAAAATTGAACGAAAATAGCGTTAAAAGTATGATCGTGGAATACCATAGTTTTTAATGTAATTGCAAATATGTGTTATTTTGTATTTGTAAAAATATTGTGAATCGCATAACGATGTTACTCTTTCACAATTCTATAACTTACCAATCAGATTTGTTGTAAAAAATGCCAATCACGTTTTCTTTATAAAATCATATAAGAAAACACCAAATGAGGATCTAAAAGATGAATAAGAGGAAGACAAGAGGATCTGATAAGATATCTTACTATTTCTCGTCAGTCATCCCTCGAACCAAATCAACTGCCTGGTACAATGCACCAAATTACTAATGCCATTAACAATTAGTTTAAAATATCAATTTTAATTTTGAGCTAGTTGAAGTGATAGAACTGTTTTGTCACTAGCATCAGTTTACCTGACGTAATTGTTCATTAATAAAATGAATATATTAACAGACAATTAAAACGACTAAATGTCTGAACTTTGTATATTCACATTATTTGGCGATTTTTTTTTGTTTTTTAATAACCTACTTAAGATTTTTTTTTAACCCACTTAAGATATTAAACCAAAGATGGTGGCTATCTGATATTTGAAATTAAAAACTGGGTGAAAAAGGCATATAATAAACCGAATGGAAATCATGTGAGAACTCAATCTATTTAATGTTTCTCTCTAATTGAGAAATCAAATACATATTTTCTCAATACATGAAATATTTCATGGATTTAACATTAAAATATTTTATTCAAAAGTGGAAAGAGAGAAAATGGTAATTTTGATTTTCTCAGATTTGACGAGAAAATTTTCTAAGCTTTTGTATAAGAAGAGGCTTGGATAGTTTCACAAAAATCCCAATCCTATATTCCATCTTCAAATCTCAAAATACTCTAGTAAGATTGATCTCGAATTTTTCTCTTACTGTTCCCTCATAAGTAGGGTTTTGCTTCCTAGAAATTGTACTTCTCCAAAGGTTCTTGATCGATAGTCCACGTAATTTGAAGTTGCTTTCTGACTTAATAATTGTTGTAATTACGAAGCTAAACGATTGTTTAATTTTGAAATTCAAAAGCGTTCTTTGTTAAGCATAGTGGCCGACGAACAAGATTATGATTGTTTGAAACTTTGAACTCTTAACCACATATTTTTAGCCAAAAAGAAAAAAACTCTTAACCACATACACATAAAATCTGTGGCAGATTGGGTCTCTTCAGTAAACAAAGGGTAGCTTATAGATGAGGTGGTCTGACAGAAGATTTCATTGGACAAGATAAGTCACACACATATGACTATTTCGCCGGCTGTGTTACACACGCGCCACCCTTGGAAAAGCCAGTTTAAATTGAACTGTTTACAGATTTGACTGACCAGGTGTACTCTTCTATCCACTCACTATTGAACACGTATCTGAAATCCTCTTATAACTCTCTTAACCGAGATTGGACCCTAAAAAGACGATTAAAAGAAAAGTGAAAGATAAAAAAACCACAATCTCCGCTGCCTATCAACCTCTCTCTTTATATACCGACAGCGAAGCTATTACAGACAGAATAGCATCACTCATCAAACAGCGAGATCTCTGAGAACTAGAAGACGATTGAATTGAGGGTTTTATAGAGTATTCATTAGGGTTTGTAGAGATCTGTGAGAATGGGAGGTGAAGAAGCAAATCTATGTGTGGGTTCATTGTTTTAAAAGTTGTAAGAAGACAGAGAAGGAGGTGGATTGAGGAATTGCAGCAGAGAAAACTGACAGAAGAGAGTGAGCACATGCAGGCACTGTTATGTGTCCATAACTTTGCTTGTGCGTGCTCACCTCTCTTTCCGTCAGTTGCCTGAGTTCTCGCTTTCACTCTCTCTCTCCTTCTCTTTCTAATTTCTCGACCTTCTTATCATCTACATATCACTTATCTTGTTATCATCTCTTTTGTTGTGTACTTGGCTTGTGGTGTGGATAAGACTGATGCCTTTTCATTATCATTTCGTTATGTGTAGATATTATATGTTTTTCCATTTTGTTTTTGTTTTGGTGTTGAAGTGGATGCTTGTTCACGCTTAAGAATGTTTGTTCTTAAGCAGATTTATATATTTGGGTTTATGATAAATATAATTTTTAAGTGTGTTATATTTGTGTTTTTTTTTCTAGTGGATCTAGGAAAAGCGCGAGTTTTGATGAGCATAAATCCCCACCGGTACACATTCTTCTCAAAGAGAAATTAACTATTTATTGTTTGTCTCTTTTGTCATTTTTGTCTGAGTTTATCTTCTTTTATTTTTGTTTATGGTTTCTGCATGTTGAACAGCTACATGCAAGTGAACCTCGGATTGTAAACCTGTTGTTTCCCCTCCTTCTAAACAAGATGTGGTTTTCAGGTTTCAGGTTTCAGGTTTCCAGTTCTATTTCATGTAGACAGTAGTTCTAATGAATAAGTTTTGCAACGAAGCACTGAATCCAGCTGTTTAATTTGTTCTTAGAAAGTATTTCATATACAGTTTCCTTTTCGGTGTTAGGTTTGTACGGATTAATGCTAGTTGGTGCATTGAAGTCCATCTTGGAATGTGATCCAGCAGTGGGTGGATGTGGCTCACTTAAATTGATTTCGTTGCTAGTTGTGATCCAAAAATAAAAAGATTGATGAACCCTAGACCTAATGCTTTTTTGTTATATCCCTCTTTCCTTGCAAGATTCTTCATTTTCGCTTCCTAATTTGCTAGGAAATTGATTTAGTTGCTTGTTTTTGCTTTCTTCCAAGTCAAAAATGTAGTTTCTGTTGAAACATTTTTTTATCTTATATGGTACCAATTAAGGAGGTTAAAATTTTTAGTTTGTACTGAGATTGTTTATCTTCTGCTGCCAAAGGTTGACAAGATTGTTATGTTTTACTGAAATGGTTGGTATAATGGAAGTTTTGGAATTAACAATATTTTATCTTTAGATTAATTTTGTTGGTTTGATCTTTTGTTATACTGGTCAAGCTTAATGTTTGTCTTTCCATGATATATACTTCTATCAAACTCATGTTCTTTGCAATTGGGCATAGTTTTGCAGTGGTTTTGTTTAGTCTGCGTTGATTACTAAATGCTTTATAATGATCTGTTTTTTCCTCTCCAGAAAATTGGCTTTATAGGTCATCTTGCTAATATTGTGTCTGCCATTCAAGTCTTTGGGTTGTGTATGATGAAATCAAATTGTGACATTTAATTGAAAGTCGTGATATAGATAACAGTGGGGACAGAAATGTTAGAAATAATATAGTCAATTTAGGTTGCCTGATTGACTATATCTCGTCAGATGCTAATGGTAATTTGCTGGTTTGGTCTTTACCTTTGTTGTGCAAGCTTATTCTTCGAAAAGGTTTTTGTAAACTGGATGCCTGGTCTTGCAATGATTTTACAAAGTGCACAATAGTAGTGGAGTTTAAGAAGCAGTGCGGCGTGTTTGGTTTCCATGAATGAGTAAGTGATCGAGTTTTTGTTTGACTATATCCGCAATATATATCGGTGAGTTTGTGTTGGGACTGATGAAATCAAATTGTAAATCTGGTTAATTCACTGTTGTTGTTTCTTAATTGTTTCACCCTGAAACAAATAAATAAAGTCGCAAAACAGATAACAAATAGAGAGGCACAGGTTTTCCGTCTACATCATCACTTAGTGTTATAGTCAGCAAAAATAAGGGAGCCGTGTGAAACTTCATATATATACTTATTATTTTGGTTTAGGTTATTTTGATGACTGTTGTTTCTGCTGATCTTTATTGGCTAGTTCAGATATCTCTTCTGAGTAATTTAATCGGTAAGTTCAAGTGACCATTGAATGTCAGATTCTGCAAGGAGATAGAGAGATGATTTTGTTTGTAAAGCGTCTGAAAGACTAAACTCTATCTTGTCATAGTATCATGTTTTCTTAACCAGGGATTGATCTTGATATATGTGTGATGCACCATCAGATGTGTTAGGCTGTCTTTGCTGTCTTACTAGATATCCAATTAGGCAATATAATTAAACTGTACTGATTGTTTGATAGGTAAGCTAACACAGTAGAAAAATTATTGTGCCAAGGGAATTTATTTGTGAGCTTTTAGGTAACTATAAGGATTATACCACTGTGAGAAATGGTATTGTCCTTGTCCTTGTCCATGACCCATTATCTTGTTTAATCCTTGCTGTGCAAGTGAGTTTACTATAGTTGAGTAGGATCCTGTTAATATTATGCTTTTGCAGGAGAATGAGATCAATATCAAGTGGGAAGACAACTGATGGAACTATGAAGTAATAGCCAACTTTTTCAAGAGATTTATAGCTTCTTTTTTTTTTCTTTTCTTTCCAGGAGAGGTTCGGGCTTATATCTTATTGATCGTGGAGAAACATTTATGTCATTACCTCAGTTTAATTCCATTTTGCATTATGTGTTTTGCATTATCTAATCACTCAGTTATTGAATCCCAAATCTGCAATTTCAGAGCTCAAGGTGGTTGTCAATACATAGAGGACTTGCGATTCTCTCGGTCAAGGTGGACTTAATTAGTGGGTTTGTTGACTTGAAAATGAAGATTGGCAATAACACTTAGCTTGTTGGTTATACTAGTATATGATCACAGATGCATCGGCTTCATCAGCCTTCTTCACTCGTTTATCTGCATATATGATATATAAGTATAGAGACAGTTCAGATTCTTGAGGGTTTAACGGATTTCTTCTCTGATTTTTGTAGTCAAGAACTTGGTTCATGTCGATGATGTCAAACAGAAGGTGCGTATCGTGCTCTTTTATTGATTTGTCTCCCATCAGGCTTCACAATTAAGCTTGGTGTTGCTTTCAGCGTTTCGGTACAAAATGTTCCAAGCAGAATGCACATATGGGATATTCAAACGTCTTCACGGGATAGACACTTCAGAGGCATCTTACATAAGAAAATCCGGCATGACTCCATGTTTGCTTTACCCGAAATGCTTTCCTTTAGCATCTAGTTATTCTTTTTTTTACTATGACTTTTGATATAAACGTAGTATTTTAGTGGAGGTAGCTAGCTAGTGGTGCTAACAGATTCGAAAACCAGATAGGTTTGTGTTCTGAAAGATTTTATTAAGATGGAAAACAAAACTGAAAAGACAATATAGTTCATAAAGCTCTAGTATGCAAGAAAGTAACAAAATTAAACAGAGTTTGATCGAAGACACCAATAAATAAACAACTCTTAAGGTTAAAACTATCCATTTAATCTAAAAACCCCAGTTACATGGGTTTCTGAACTTGATTGCATCGTATTTGGCTTTGTGCTCCAATAGGTGGAAATTGCAAGCAAACGGACGAAAGACGGATACTGAAAGTGAGATGAGCTGACGGTATATCACGATTTTGAATTAACCAAATACAACATTACTGTGTTGCAAAACCTGCCATTGAATCTGAAAGTTGTTCTCTCTTATTTTACAACGCCTATGATTAACATGTTAAATAACAATATCAAACCATCAAATACTAGATCATAGTCATGCATACACACCTATGTTACAGAAAAATAATCATTTACAAAAATAAAAAATACGTCAAATTCATTCTTCGACCGGGGAAGACCAAATATAAATCCAGCTAACCGGAATTACATATATCTCGGTTATGAAAACCAGCAATATAACTAAACCGTAAAATTCGGTTAAGACAAGCGTGTCTGTTACAAATTAACCAGAATAAACCTAACCGACTAACTAAACCCAAAACTCCTCTTTGATTGAGAGAATAAAAGTAAGCTTAAACCCTTCTTCCTCCGCCGTTCTCTCTTTCTCTTTCCCAAGCTCAAGCTCAAGCTCAAGCCAGCTTTTTTGCGATTCCTTCTCTTCAGACCAATCTGGCTTTCACATCCAAACGTAAGTTCACTTTTGTCTTTTTGTTGTCGATTCTCAAAGTGCTGTCCTTTTGTCTTTTAAAAACAGATTGATAGAACGAATTGCTATCGTTTTGCCATAGCAGCTAAGCGTTAACTTGTTTACTCTGGTAAAATAATTTTAAAGTTGTGAACTTTAGGGAAGAAAGAATCTTGAAAGCGTAAGAGTTTGCACACACACTCTCTCTCTCTCTCTGAATCATGGCGACTCCAGCTGATGCTCGGGCAGTCAAGTCGCTCAACACTTCCGGGGGACGTAAGAAATTCGTGGTACGTCTTCTTCTCCTTCTGCTTCGGTCTCAATTCAAGATAAAAGGACTCGTTAGACGGTAGAACTCTATTCTGGAGTAGAGATACTCTTTTAGGCTGGTGGGGTTCTTTGTTTTGTTTTATTTGGTATTCAATGTTCATACTTAGGCGTAGATGCTATAGTACATGTGTTTCCTTGGTACTCTCTTATATGGCCGTTTTTTGTGGTATGTTACTTCTGGATGCAGTTCAAGAATCTCGGTCAGAAAGTGAATGAGATTGACATCAGCGGTTTCTTTAAGAGCCTGGAGAAGGTGAAGCCTGAGCCTTCAGAGGGTTCCTCGTTTTTCAGAGACTGCCTCGTAGAATTGAGGGTATGCTTTTGATTTTGTTGCCTTTAGTGCTCTTTCTAAAGTTTCATTTTTTATATATATCTAGGTTGTATCCTACTTCATATGCTGATTTTAGGTTATGATTCACAAGTAGCAAGGCGTGTTTAGTTTCATTTTGCTTTATTACCCGCTAGAAGTTGCAGTGGTTGAAACATGATAAGTAATGGCAACTTAGTGATAGAGTGCCAACTTGAATTTCAAATCTAGTTGCTTCTATTGTTAACTAGATATCATAAGGGATTGCCATATCGCTAGTTCTCTTATGATATACAAAGAATTGTGGTACTCTGTTCTCTCCTTAGTTTGTTCTAGTGGCATTTAGAGATAGTAGAAACATTGTCAGTGAGCATATATTGGTCAGAAGCTGCAATCTATATGATGAACTAGCGGGGTTGCTGCTGCCTTCAGTGAGATATTAATTGTGGTTCATTTGGGTGATTGAATGCAGGAACTGAATACAGCAGAAGATTTCATTTCGTTTTACGAAGAAATGTTGCCATTTGTTCAGACTCTGCCTTTGGTTATTGAGCAAAAAGAATTAATCTTCTCAAAGCTTGTCTCTCGATTACAAATGAACGCAAGATTGTCCCTGGACGCCATTCTCAGGTTTGCTCATTCTCACTTTATTTGTCAGTTTTATCTGTGTGGTTAACAGCAGCACTTCGAAAAAAATTTTGCTCCTTTTCATGCAAAATGTTTTTTTTTTCCGAACATCTTTGATAAATAATATTACTGTCACAGGAGCTAAGTTATGGCTTTTTTCTTCATTTTTTTTTCCATTTATGAGAACGCACTTTTGTTAGCTTCTTCTGTGTAGAAGCTAAAGAAATATTTGTTTTCGCAGGTTGATTGCTGCTTTATCAAGAGATCTCTTGGAGGACTTTATCCCGTGAGTCTTTCTTGAACACTTTCGTTGCAGCTGCAGATCTCTTAGATGTTCCACTTCATTAATATAGTTTCTACCTTCACATAAAAATTTTGTGATAAAATATTGTCTATGTTCTAACCAATTTATTTTGTAAACTTTTTGACTAGCTTCCTTCCACGGATCGTAAACTCCTTAGTGTCACTCCTAGAAAATGGTGCCAAGAAAGACGCGGATATTATCAAGCAGGTTGTTGGTGTTCTACAACATATTTATTGTACACCCATGGCAATATCTATATGTTCTTTTTGCTGAATGATTGTCCTTTTTATGAGCAGATATTCTTTTCATGGTGCGAGGTATTGATGAATCTGCAGAAGTATCTCGTACGCGACATCGAAGGTATTCTCAGGTGAGTAAAGTAAATGATTTCAATATAATCTAGAATGACTCACTGTGATGGTCTAAATGGTTATAGATTTAATTATTTTGGATCTTCTTCATCTTATAGGTTTATTTTTGTTTTGTATTTAATTTGCTAAGGGATACATTGGACTTAAGGTATCATCCCAAAGACTATATCAACGAATTAATGTCAGAGTCTATGTCATTTTTGTTGAGGAATGCACGGAATGAGCAACTTGAAAAAGGTGATAACTCGCTTGTCATTTATTTCTTAATGTCTATGTGAGGGACGGTCCAGTTGATTCTTTTTTCTTCTAAACATTCCAGGGATCAACAGGATCCTTTCCGAAGTTGCAGATCCAGCTAAACAAGATGGGGCAGTTGATTTACTTTATTATGCTATGAGAGGAACCTCTGGAAGTCTCCATTCAAAAGCCAAGAGAGTTTTGAGTTTCTTGTTGAAAGATTCAACATTATCTTCTTGTGATAATTCTCCTCAAGGCAAGTCCCTTTTCTAAAGAGATGTTAAGAGTATTTCATTTAGAAGTCTAGTGTGGTTGATTTAGTTTGTTTTTAGTTCTTAGTGGAGAGGGGTGAAATTTAGAGAATTAGGATCTTAGAGTTATCGAAGTTTGCGTATCTATTTCTATAAAGGTGAAATGATGGTTTAAGATGTGTTTTCTTCCGTTTAGTGTATGGTTTAGAGCCAATTCTTATCAACTTATTTCTTTTTTTAATAGAAAAAATGATGCTACTATGTTGGTGTGAGGTGTAAGATCTTGTTAACTGCTTTTATTTTCTTGCCGGAGATGATAAATTCTTTCATCCTCTTGGAGGCTGTTTATCATTTATATAAAAAAATTCCTGAGTAGTATACCCTTACCTGTTTCACATGATTTAGAATCTTATTTCCTTCCTTCTTATCATGGTTGGATCTGTTTGGCATTGCAGGCCCTGGTACAGTCGTGGAAGTTGTTAGTTCCACTTTTCAGAGATTATGCGAGGATTTGGAAGCAGACAAATTAAATGTTATGTGGGAGTGCTTGATTCAAGAAATAAACGAATCAATCGAAAACAAGAACTCAGTTCATTTAAGCCGACTGTTGAGTGTGCTTACTGCAGCTGTTAGGATTCAGAAAGGTCTCAAGGTTCATGGTGAGTGATTGAGTGATACAGTTGTTGACTTACATCTCTTTCACCCTCTCTTCCTATTATACTCTCTTTTGGCTGCACATGGCAACATATGCGTGACTGTATTGCCAATATTACTCTTACTGTGCAGATTACCCGTCTTTGATTCGACTTGTGGGCTTCATTGTGTCAACTTTTCTGGCTTCCTCTGAGACCGTTGTAGAAGGGGATAACTTATCTGCTGTCCTTGATGAAGTTCTGCAACTGATGTTATGCACAATAAACAGAGTCAATGATTTGGAAACTGTTGCTTCGCAATGGGCTCCCATTTTTGCCATGAAGAGTTCAAGGTATCGTGTATTGTTATCTGTTTTATATATTCAATCTTCTTTTTTTTTCTCTTGACATTGGTCATGTTTATTTCAGTTTACTGACTTTTTTGGGGGAGTTGCTGAACAAGGATCATTCGGTTGTGAAAGCCTTTACAAATAATATATTAAGGCACGTCTCTCATCATAGTTTTCTTACTAACTCTTTGATTTTCCAGTCTCCCTGACTTAGCAACTAAGTTCTATTTTGCAGTGCAATCAACAATATGATTTGGGAGTCTTCTGAGGAGGTTATTCCTCTGTTACTAACATTTTGCGAGAACCAGCAAACAAGTCACGACAGGGTGACCATCGTAGATCAGACATTTGAGAAAATTCATGAGTTTCTGGAAGAAAATATTAAGAAGGCTCGACAGAACATAGAGAATACTGGATTATCTCAAACTGATGATGCCGAGTTGGCTTCCATTTGGGGAGTTGTGAACTGTTATCCCTATTTCAAAGTGGATTCGTCATTACTATTTTCCTTTAAGGAAATTCTCAGACAGCATTTGACAGTGTCGGATGGTAAGTACCACTGCATGATTGACTCCTCTTTCATGTTACTTATCTTTGTTTTACCCTGGAGTCTACCAACATCTTACATATGGGACCTTTTTTCAGAAAACACGTCTAGTGCCCCAGAATTGATGTGGCAGAGCTTACTTGGTGCTGCTTTGAGTTCATGTCACAAACTGCCGAGAAGAATCAACAACAACGATCTAGAGGAAGCGTTGTCTATGGCTAAAGATTACAAGTCATGCGTACAAGTGTTGACCCCCGTGGCCGATTTTTTGGACTCAATGCACAGGTGAGTTTACTTATTTTGGTAATTATCCAAGTACGTCTCCTTGCTTGATGACACTGTGATGGTAGGCTGATCCATTTTCCTATTTTGAATTGTAGGCTTGGATTAGCTAATGATGACAGGTCTAGGCCACAACCAGAACTTCAAGAAGAAAAGGCTAAAGATGCTTTTGGCATATTTGCGGAAAATTTGCTCCACCCGAACAAATGCATCCGTCTTATGACACTGAAGATTTTGTGCCATTTTGAAACATTTTCGTCCGACTCTTCTTTTGAAGAGCATCCTCCCAAGAAGAAAATGAAAACTGAGGAGATCAAACAATCTTCTCGTAAAAGGAATGTGAGTAGATTTCATATCCTTTGTTCTGTCTATATAAAAGCTACATTTTCCCTTAAGCCCATTCTTTACTAGCAGTTGTGATTATATAACTGTCGCCTCTGCACTCAATCATGTTTCCACTGGTTTCTTAAAATTTTCCTTCTAACAACCAGGTTCTTGAGTTACTACGCTCAATCGAAGAGATTGTTCCCACAGTGAATACGGAGGGGGAGTTGATCAGCATGCTTTCTGAAATAAAAGGGCATCTCTCTGCCGGCAGGGTACATGCGTCATATGTGCAGCTATTATTGAATGGGTTGATGGGAATATTTCATATTAGTTATACTAAATTGTGGGTTCCAGTATCTGAGTGTCTTGGGGTTCTTCTGAGGAATCACACAGCAGCTGTGTGGAGTGATTTTGTTTGTTATTTGGACCAGTGCCAATTGAAATTTGAGACACTCGACAATCATTGTGAGAATGCGAACCACAGCTTGGCAGACAAGCCTACTGGTAGGTTCTCACCCTCTAAGTAAATATCTATTTCATTTTTTGCTCCTGTTTTAATACGTTAGATATCTACTTTTTTCCATCTAACAATCTTCTGTTTCGTATAGCCTAATGCATGTATGTTTTTCTTTTCTATCTACAGATCTGATTGGCCGTTTTAATTTATTTCTCTATCCGCCGTCTAATAGCACACTTTCTGCAACGGTGGCTACTCAGTTGCTCCAGACCTTGCAAAAAGCTCCAAATGTTGCTCAGTCCCGTGCTTCTGAGATTCTCCCTCTGTTGTTGAAGTTTCTTGGATACAACACTGAAAATCCTATGAGGTAACCATGTCTTTATATTTGTTATTTTTAAAAGTACTTCCATACGTATGTTGTCCTAAATTTTTCTTCTTCTATGTTGTAGTGTCGGAAAATTCAATGCGCCAGTTTCTAAAGGAGATGATTGGACGAAGGTTCTTAAACAATGGTTGACTTTGCTGAAATTGATGAAGAATACTAAGTCGTTTCGGTTTAGCGAATTTCTAAACAACGTTCTGCAGAATAGGTTGGCGAGACTACTCAATTTGATAATCCACTATTCTTTTGAGCTCTTCTTCAGTACATAACTGAACTATTTCATTGACATCTGCATGTGATTTGTATGTTTTGGATTTTTTTTCCAGATTCCTGGACGACAATGATCCTGAAATACAAAGCCTTGTTCTAGAGTGCCTTCTGTTGTCGAACGACTTCCTACTCCCACACCGCGAGCATTTGTTGAAATTGATCAAACCAGAGGAATTGAGAGAAGAACTCACTACCTCGAACTCGTCCGAAGACATTGAAGAAGCTCACAGATCTCTTCTTTTCTCTCTTGAAATTCGCATCCTTGCGCCAAAAGTCAGGACATTAAAGAATTTGGCTTCACGGAAGGTACATATTACTCGCTTCTTTTAGTCTACTTCCAATGCCAATGCAGTTTTCATTTCGGTCCTGATAAGTTCTCTTTGTTTTTCTTGTCAGCATACAAGTATAAATCACCGGAAGGCAGTTCTTCGCTTTATAGCTGAGCGGGACGTTAATGACCTTGCCCTCTTTTTTGTATTGTTGATAAAGCCTTTGAATATCGTATCAGAGGAAACAATGGACTTGTTCTGGAACTCAGGCAAAACTTCGCTGGATTATTTCCAAAAGGCGAATTTCCTGAAGGATTTCACTGGTGATACTATTTCGAAATTATCCAGGAATCAGAAATCTGGGTTTCTTCATGTCATCCAAGACATCCTTGAAGTCTTTGATGAACTCCGTGTCAGACCTTTTATAGACTTTTTGATGGGATGTGTAGTCCGGCTAATGGTAAACTATGAAGAAAGAAACATTGAATCATTGACACCAAGAAATGACACTGCCGCCCCATCAACCCCAGACAATAAAGAGAATGTTTCAGTACATCACGACCAGGTAAAGTGGTTATTGGTGTTCTTTACTCTGTTTCCCTAAAGCAAACCGTTGATTTTGTTACGTTTACTTTCATTTTGGAATTTATTGTCGTCTCTGATATTTCTTCCCCGGTTTTTGTGTAGGCTGGCACTGCTTTGAAACAGTTTAAAGAGTTGAGATCCTTATGTCTGAAAATTATTGCTCATGTTCTTGACAAATACGAGGATTCTGATCTTGGTTCCGAGTTCTGGGACCTCTTCTTTTCGGCAGTAAATCCTTTAATTAAGAATTTCAAGCAGGAGGGTTCTAGTAGCGAGAAAGCAAGTTCCCTGTTCTCATGCTTCTTGTCAATGAGTAGAAACCGCAATCTCGTGACCCTCTTATGTCGGGAAGAGTCTCTTATTCCAGACATTTGTTCGATTCTGACAGTCACCACGGCTTCAGACGCTATAAAGTCGTCTGCACTGAAGTTCATAGAGAATCTGCTTTGCCTTGACAGTGAGTTGCATGAGGATGACAGTATGATCAAAGGCTTCTTAGATCCGTACATCGAAACACTGTTCAGCAGCTTGCATTCTCTTTTCATTGGGGATATTAATAAAAGGTCAGGACTCTTGTAAATTGACATCCTCAGGTTATTTGCTCTTGTTTCTATTTTTTTTCTCAAAATTGTTACTTATCTCCAGGAAATCAGTCAAGTATCATGGGGAAAGAGAGATTAGGATTCTTAAATTGTTGTCAAAGCACATGAGAGATCAGTCTTGTGTGATGAAGTACTTGGACGTCTTGCTTTCTTTCTTGGATAAAAATGTGAAAGATTCTGGTATGGTTACTCTCATTGTTTTTTTTTTTTTAGATAAAACTTAACAGTATCATGGCTCTTCTATGTGACTGTGTTATTGCTATTACAGATATCCGACGAGAGGCTTTGCTAGCCATTCAGGACATCATATCGTTGCTTGGGACTGATAGTACCACCAAAATTATAAACAAAGTCTCTCCTCAACTTGTTGACGCTGACGTTGACGTTAGATTATGCATTTGTGATCTTCTTGAATCTCTTGCAAAAATCGACTCTTCATTAGATGATGTGGTAAGTAGCGTATCCCTGTTAGAGGCTGAGTCATAAATTTCTCTTGCTTTTGCTTTGCTTTTACAATTGTAACTAAACAATTGGTTCCCATTCTACAGGCAAAGCGCGTCCGAGATATGAATGCCATCTCAGCCATGGAAGTTGATGACCTTGACTATGAAAGGATAGTTAATGCTTATGTGGAGATTGACTCGGCATTCTTTAGTAAATCCTCGAAGCAGCACACGATGATCATACTGTCGCAAAGTATATACAACTTATCATCGGAGTCAATTATGTTAAGGGGAAGCGCACATAAGCTCTTGTCATCTTTCATTGATTTTTCGGCCTCAATACTATGCCAAGAGGCTTCAGCTTACTCTGGCTTTGGCAAAGAGGACAAAATAGCTGATGCAAGCTGGACAGGAAAGCATACACTGTCCATTATAGACTTTATCTTGAAACACATTGCTGATGCAATAAGCAAAGGAGGCAATATAATAAAGGTACACTAACCCTTCTAAATTATGTTGAAAACAACTCAGGACGAAAATGAAAATTTCACTGTCCACAAGCTCTAGGGTTACGGTTAGCATACTATTAAACTGTGCTTCTAGTTGTAAGATGGATACTTGTGTCCTGTGGCTCTCTTCTTTGCACTGAAACGAATTATTCTGTCACAGGAGTGGATTCTTTTGATACGTGAAATGGTGACAAAACTCCCAGATGCTGGAAATCTTGGTGGATTTAGACCTTTATGCTCTGAAGATGAGAATATTGATTTTTTTAAATCTATTGTTCACATTCAGGTAAGTTATTTCATCATATGATTCGTTGAATCCACATTTAATTCGTGCTGTTGGTGAGAATCTAAGTCGATATGATAACCATACAGGAACCTATCCCGCTTCTGATTTTGTTCTGTTTTTCCTTTTCTTGGGTTCTCGAGATCATATTATACAAATAGAGCTTATGAAGATGTTTTCTTTTCAACTTCTTCTAGGCACACCGTAGAGCAAGGGCGATTTCACGTTTCGCAAATGTGGTCGGAGATAGCAGCCTGCCTGAGGTTATCTTTTTTGAGTTTCTTACATTTCTATATGCAACTGTTGTACTTTCTTGAGACTTACGTCCAAATGTTGGGGGTTGCAGGGAGTCGTGAGAAAACTTTTGGTCTCGGTCTTTTTCAACATGTTGCTCGATGAACAAGAAGGAAGAGATAATAATGTCCGTAATGCATGTACAGAGGCCCTTGCATCTGTATCTGCACATATGAGTTGGAAGTCGTACTATGCTCTATTGAATCGGTGTTTCCGTGAGATGCACAAGCATACCAAAAAGGGAAAGCTTCTGCTGCGGCTTATTTGCTTGATTTTGGATAAATTTCACTTTACAGAAGATGGTTACAGGCAGGAGGAGATTGTGGAGATTCATAAATGCCTTCAAACTGTGTTTGGAAAGATGCAGAAGCTGATGGATTCTGATTCTGACAATGTTAATGTTAACAGCAGTGTGGCTGCACTGAAGGTTCTAAAGCTGCTCCCCAAAGACGTAATGCACGATTATCTGTCCCCTATAATGAAGAGGATTGCCACTTTTACCAAGAACCGGTTGGAGAGCACACGTGATGAAGCCAGATTGGCTCTGGTTGCTTGTTTGAAGGAATTGGGGCTGGAGTACTTGCAAGTTGTCATCAAAAGCTTACGAGATATCCTGAAACGAGGATCTGAGTTGCATGTGCTGGGATACACGGTCAATTTTATCTTATCGAAGTGCTTGTCCAAACCTACGTGTGGGAAGTTGGATCATTGTTTGGATGATCTCCTATCTGTGGTGGAAACCGACATCTTTGGAGAGGTTGCTGAACAGAAAGATGTGAACATATTCGCATCCAAAATGAAAGAGACACGCAAACGCATGTCATTTGAGACTCTGAAGTTGATTTCTGAAAATGTAACGTTTAGAGAACATGCATTGAAATTACTGTCTCCGGTCACTTTCCAGCTGCGGCGGCATTTGACTCCAAAGATCAAATCAAATCTGGAGAAGATGTTAAAACAAATTGCTGTTGGTATTGAAGGGAATCCCTCTGTTGACCAAGTAGATCTTTTTGTTTTTATATATGGTCGTGTTGATGATGGTATTAACGAGAGAAATGGTCTTGGAGATCAAGGGTCTTCTCCCCCATCCAAAAAGAAAGGGAAATCAAGAGATCAACAAGAGACTGTTGGATTGATTTCTGGTGCTAGGTCTTGTCCACATCTTATAACAGTGTTTGCTCTGGACTTACTGCAAAACAGACTGAAGAAAATTAAACTCGACATCACTGATAAAGCGCTGCTTGGGAAGTTAGATTCGTTTGTCAAACTACTCACTGAATGCTTGCGTTCTAAGTATGAAGATATTGTATCATCAGCCGTTAGATGTTTCACTTCATTAATATGGTTTCCACTACCTTCCCTCATTTCTGAAGCAGATGAGTTGAAAACAGCATTGTTAACAATTGCTCAGTCTGCAGTGAATTCCAGCAGTCCTCTTGTGCAGTCATGCCTTAAGCTATTAACAACGCTTCTCGGTAATAAAAACATTACTTTGTCTCCGGAGCAGCTAAAGTTGGTGATTCAGTTCCCCATGTTTGTTGATCTGGAGTCCGATCCATCCTTTGTTAACCTTTCACTACTCAAGGCCATTGTGAAACGAAACCTTGTGGTTCCAGAGATTTATGACGTTGCAGTTCAGGTTTCAGAGTTGTTGGTAAAGAGTCAGGTGGAATCAATCCGCAAGAAATGCAAACAGATACTGTTGCAGTTTTTGGTCCACTACACACTTTCTGAGAAACGTTTACAGCAACATGTGAACTTTCTGCTGCAAAATCTGAAGTATGATGCACTAGCTATGACTTGAATTTGATTCTTTATTTTTCCAGTACTAAACTGAATTTTGTCTTTCAGGTATGAACATCCAACTGGAAGAGAAGCAGTCCTTGACATGCTTCATACTCTTATCTTAAAATTCTCAGGACCAAAACACGGCAAGAAGTCATTTCTTCACCAACAGTCGACAACAATGTTTATTCAGCTTGCTATGTGTTTGGGCAATGATATCGATCAAAAGGTGCTGTCCCGGGTCGGTTCTGTGATAGAACTTCTGATAGGGAGCATCAGTGAAGATCAAGTTGGTTCCATTCTCTCGTATTGTCTATGTTGGTATAAGCAGCAGAGGTTACAGGCTGTCGCAGCACAGGTATGCTACATGTTCTCATGTAAACTCGTTTCCTGACAATACGTAGCATCTTCAAGTGGCAGGATTTGATAAATTTCACTAGCCTCTTCTGAGTGCATGTCTGTAGCATCTTCATTGAGCTTTGATTTATTCATATTGCATGTAGGCTTCTTTTGTAATATGTCCATTGCTTCTTCTGTTTGCTATGCAGGTGTTGGGATTTATAATCGACTCCATGGAGAAAACGTTTCGGAAGCATATCCACAGTACATTGGCAGATGCCAAAATGATAATGGAGTCTGCTGTTAGTGCTTCCAGCTTGGATACTGTCGAGGAAGGTGTTATTCCGTTCTGGAAGGAAGCATATTACTCCCTGGTTATGATAGAGAAGATGGTCCAGCAGTTTCCTGATTTAAAACTCAAAAACGATTTAGAGGTAAGCACTCAGTTTTATTATGTTAGCTGTGTAGTAGACGTCTACTTGAATCTTTAATCATTGCGCTCAATATATCTCTGATTACGGCTTTAGCCCTATCACCGCTCTCTCGACTTAGTTGTGACTTATTCTTGCTGGACCTCGTTTTTTCTGACTCTATTTTGTCAGGATATTTGGAGAATGGTATTTAAGTTCTTGTTGCACCCACACGCATGGTTAAGAAGTATATCCTGCCGGCTACTGAATTATTATTTTAAGGCATTGGCTGGGAGGAAAAGAGCAGAATCTCAGATAGTAGTATCTGATTCTCTTCTTGAGAACCCAAGTAGCCTGTTCTCGGTTGCCGTTTCTCTTTGCTCCCAGTTAAAGGAGCTACCCACCACAGGGGATGTTAAGGTCGATCTCATCATAGAAAATATTGTTTTTGCGGTCTCGAGTCTTCATTCCCTGGTTGGACATTCTGTTCAAGCAACACAGGATGGGTTCTGGTCAAGTCTTGGCGAGGATGAGCAAGTGGTGTTCCTAAAAGCCTTTGAAGTGCTTGACGCAGGGAAAGGAAGGTCTACGTTTCTGTCTCTTACCTCAGGCAAACGTACTGAGAACGGCGAAGAGGATGATGCTGCGAATGGTGTAAGGAATGTATTGATTGGAAGCTTGCTCAAGAGACTGGGGAAGCTTGCTCTTGATACAGAGTCTGTTCAGGTATGCTTGTTCGCTCTTCTTATCAGAACTTTGCTTTTACAGGCTTTAAAATTAACTAAACTGTTTTATCTTTTGCTTGGGAAATGCAGATGAAGATTGTGTTCAACGTCTACAGAGCATTCACCTCACGAATGAGTCAAGAAGAATGTCGTTTATATGCCTACAAAATTCTGCTTCCACTGTACAAAGTCTGCGAAGGATTTACAGGAAAGATCATCTCAGGTAATATAAGCTTTTGCATTTCCCTCTTCACACACACTCTGTTTCTATGTCACAAATGTAACCAAGAGTTTATTTTGAAATGGTTTTACCAGATGAGTCTAAACAACTCGCGGAAGAGGTACGTGACAGCATAAGAGACAATACTTTAGGCAACCAACTCTTTGTGGAGGTTTACAGCGAGATAAGGAAAAGTATGAGAAACAAGAGGGAGAAGAGAAAGCGGGAAGAAAAGACAATGGCAGTGGTGAATCCAGAGAGAAATGCAAAGAGGAAGCTGAGGTTAGCTTCAAAGAACAAAGCCAACAAGAGGAGGAGGATGACGAGCATGAAGTTGTCTAGATGGGCACGCTCTTGAGTCCATGCTTCAGTTAAAGCACTCCAGTGAAATTTTCAAGTATTCATGATCCATTTTTATCTTTAGAAGATGACTTAAAACACTTTTTCATCATTGTGTAAGATTTTGTCCACTCCAAACAATTTTGATATCCAATTTTGAATTTATAGTTTCAACTGTGTTGTGTTATGACTCCATTGTTGTGTTTTAGTGACCGAAATACCCTCGAGTTGCGGGTCAATCATCTGAGGGTAAAACTGTAAATTTGCAGTTAGATAATAACTGGTACTATAAATATCTATCCTCGGAAAGGAGGAACCTTTAGGGTTTAGGGTTGGATTTAACAATCTCATTAGTTTAAGTATGAGGCTCTCTGCTCTCGTAGGGTTTTCGACACGGCGGCCGTGTATCGTGTCGCCGTCGTTGCCTTGCGGTGGAAGCGGATGCCGATGATTTCAAAATCTTTTGTTGATGAGCCACTTGAAAAAGTGGTGATGAATCATTCAATCATCTTCCTCCACCACCACCACCACCACCAACTCATCTTCCTCGCTCATCTTTGATTCTTTTGCTTTCTTCTTTCTTTTGGAGTGTTCACTCTCTTCTTCTTCTTCTTCTTCTTGGGAGACAATGATGATTCTTAAAGAAGTCAATAGACCAGACGTTGTGGGGGTAAAGACTCTCTCTCTCTTAGATGGCGGGGCTTTAATAGCAGCCATTGAGTTAAAAGAGTTTTTTTTATCCTCTAAATCTGTCTGAGAAAAGGCGAATCTGAGTCCTTCCCTGTTACATGCAAAGTTTTGTTTTTTTAGTCAAAAACCTTGGCTTATTATATGTATCATTGTTTTGTAGAAACGAAGTTTTTGAGTAGTAATATGATTTCATTATGGTTACATCTCTGAGAAAACGGACAGAGATTTACCTATACTTTGGGATCTGTATTCAGTTTGTCACATTCAATATTGTTCTACAAATATCTATTATAAAAATCACTTGAATGTGAATCAATGAGCATCTGATTTCTGTTCATATGAATGTTCCAAAAAAATGATTAAAAAGGGATCAACTTTTGCTAATTAACAACTGTTGAAGCTCTCTTCACAGCACTTTTGGCTACTTAGAACGTTAATTGTGGCCTAAACACTTTGCTTACACCTGAGAGAATGAATCAAACAAGAAATGAACGAACTTAACTTTGAAAAGGTGGTGCCCAATGCACTGGTCATGACACTACAAACTCTTAATCTCTCGTAACCTCCATGGCATTCTAAGTTAGAGAAATTAAAAGATTATTCTCCTGATGCTATTGTTCTTGGCCGTCATTTAACTACTCTCTGAATCAAACGAAAGTAGAGTGCCATGTGAGAACGTTATATAACTCCAAGAGTAAAACTGTAAATAATAATTGCTTGTGACAAATAAAAGTAGAGTTAGCTCTTTTCAGTAAGATTATAGAATTCAAATGAGGAAACTGTAAATTACTGAAAAAATAACTGTTGCGATGGTGATACCGTGAGAAATACACCACCGACATTTGAACCGGAACCAACAAAATGTGGCGTTTAACACTTATGATTAGCTGTCTGTTGCTACTGTCTGATTCGTTCGATTGAGCTTTTTGTTTGTGTGTTTGTTTTGTAATGGCGCGTCGGTCTGGAGATTGCATGAGATGTTTGGTGATCTTCGCGGTCGTATCAGCTTTAGTAGTGTGTGGACCTGCTCTGTATTGGAAATTCAACAACAAAGGTTTCGTTGGTGGATCAACCACTCGTAGAAACTCTGTTTGTCCTCCTTGCGTCTGTGATTGCCCATCTCCTGTTTCTCTCTTCGAGATTGCTCCTGGTATAATAACATTTCCTCTCTTTAGATGTTCCGCTGGCAAGTTTGTGTTCACAGATTCTTGTGAAAGTTTGTTCCTTTTGATGTAATGGTCAGAATCAAATTGATCTGGTTCTTGTTCTGAAGCAATCTACAATGGCTCTTTCATCTTTCAATCAAATTGTGTTCTTTCAGATTGAATCTTTTGTTTTCTAAGCTGTACGGAAGAACCTAGACTTCTCTGTCGTTTAACAAGTTGCGTCCTTTTGTTTGTATTTTATTTTGCAGGACTTGCAAATCTCTCAGTTACAGGTTAGGTCTCGATTCAGAGCTTGTTTTTTTTTTGTAGCTGCTATGTCTATGTTGTGTTCCCTTTACTATTCTTTCCTGCCAAGTCACAAAAATGGTTTGATGGTTTGTGAAGCCTTCATACCTGTCTTAGCGAGTTGATTTGAAAATTGGACACGCTCTTCCTTCTTTACCGTTCTGATGTTATCTGAGTACGAGTTTTATGGAGAATTGAAGATTTGATGTATTAGAAGCCATTAACTATCCCAATTGATGCCTGATTGCAGAACAGGCTAGTCACTTTTGTCATTGATCCTCTGATAGTTATCTGTGATCAGACTCGTACACGTTACCATGCCCTTGCTGTCATATGGTTGTGGCTCTTGTACTCTCCTGTGAAGACGTTCCTTCCCTGACTTTTGATTTGAACAGATTGTGGAGGTGATGATCCAGAGCTCAAACAGGAAATGGGGAAGCAGTTTGTGGACCTTCTCACCGAAGAGCTGAAGCTGCAAGAAGCAGTTGCAGATGAGCATAGCCGTCACATGAATGTTACCCTTGCAGAAGCTAAGAGAGTTGCATCTCAGTACCAAAAGGAAGCTGAGAAATGCAATGCCGCTACTGAGATCTGTGAATCAGCTAGAGAGAGAGCTGAAGCTTTGTTATCAAGGAGAGGAAGGTAACTTCTCTGTGGGAAAAGAGAGCTCGGCAATCAGGTTGGGAAGGTGAGTAAACTGATTTCACTTCTCATGTCTACCATGAAGCGAATTCGAATTCTCACAACTTAGTTCAAGAAAAGGGAACTGTTTAATTGTCAATGAAATGTCCTAATCTTCCACGTTTCTGCATATATGTAGTCTATTTATTTGCCTTTGGATCTGAATGTAGCCAAAAGAAAGGTTTGGCCTTGTATTGACTTTTCTTCATTAAATATACAATTGTCCATTTCACTACCGCTAAGTTTTCACTTCTCTCGTTAGTTAAGAGGTGGAGATAAGTAACACATGTACTAAGGAACACTGGATAGCTCCAGGAAAATGCTGAGTACATCTTTTTTCTGTTCGCTTCTCCTACAAGTAATAATGTTTGACGAAGACCCCAAACTCGGTGCTACATTACGTTCCTTTTTACATGAGTAAAGTAGCATTGTGCAAGTACCTAAGGACAGGGCTACATTTTACAGTTAACACACACCTCCCTAGATGATCTTCCTTTGAACATGCTCTGTGACTCTACGTGTTTTGCTTGATGCGAATCGCACTGAGGATATGCACAAGCATTTCCTGAATGTTGTGAGTTGAAAGCACATGCGATGATGCAAAGGAAGGAATCTACCAATTGTCTTCTTCTGCTTCTCTGCTACTAACCTCCAGAAACCAATCCTATCTTTTCCTAAATCTCAAGCACCGGTTGTGCTTAGTCTCGGTGATACTCGGCTCATTAGTTAGCTCTTTAGGTGGTGGATTGGTTAGAGAGAGTTTCTCCATTGCGTTTATGTACTTGCGCAGGTGCTTGATGTACTCAGGATAAGTCTCCAGGTTGCAATGCCCTCCTCCTTTCACCCACAACGGATCATACTTCTCCTTAGCCAGCTCCCACAGTCGCTTCCCGTGAGAAAAATCCACAATCTCATCCTTTGTGCCCTGCAGGTCAGCCACTAAACCAATCAGCACGTCTCAACATAATGAAAATAAAGACAGATTCTACAGTTGGTAAAGCTTACTTACATGTATGACAAGAACCTGAGAGTTGACATGGCGAATCTTGTCTATGTTCTGCAGTATAAGACATTCAGACAAAGAGATGAGACATGAGAGGAGTCTATGAAAAAAAAGGTACATGACACATCCTCTGTGTGTTTATATTTTACCTTGAAGATATCGAACCAGAGTGTCATTTTGACAGGATACAAAACTCTAATTCCAGAGAGAATGGCGCTGTGGAGAACAACTCCTCTCAGCCTCTTCAACCTCGAAGCCATATGCAACGTTGGCCCGCTTCCTACAGACTGTCCGTACAGAATCATCTCCTCTTGTTTGATCCCATAATCGCTTCTCAAGCAGTTGTACACTGCCTCAATGTCATAATATGTGTTGAACTCAGAAGGCTACACCAACAAAAGAACCAGCACTCAAGTCAGAAAAAACCAAACAAACAAACATATGTAAATCACATTCATCTTTGTGTTTGTTTACCTTTCCTGTTGAAGCTCCATAGCCTGAATAGTCATAACTGTTTCAAACAACATCTGTTAAGAATCTAACAACAAAAAGTTTTTGAGAGTTGTGATGTGTGTGTTGTTATTACCTCATGATGTTGACGCGGAGATGAGCACGGAGCTCGACGAAGAGCTCCACCATTTGACCAAGATCAGCTGCGTTGCCATGGGAATAGAGAAGCGTGAACCTCGCAAAAGGGTGTCTCCAGAACGTGGCGACGACTTTGTTACCGGACTTTGTGCTCAGCTGATGGACTTCCATGTTCTTGTCAGGCGAGACTCCGGAGATGACCAGCTTCCCGGTCTCTTCGTCGTTCGTTACACGGTACGTTGGAGGCTCCGGAGGGAAGAAGGCGAACTTGGCCGCCACGTTTGATGTCACATTACCCATCTAAACAAAAACCGACAAGGATTCAAAGAAAAAAGATGAGAAGTTTCAATGAAGAGAAGGAGAAAAAACACAAACCCAAAATCTCTTCTCTCTCGCTGTCTAAGAAAAGAATTAAAAAAATAGTTTTTTTTTTGTTTGTTTTGGTTTTGTTTTTCTTTTAGTGGAGGCAAGAAAATGGAGAGAAGGTGGTGGAGGAGAAGAGGGGATCCGATCTTGGCGGGGGATGATGAGCTGTTTATATATATGAAACTATGAAACCAGCTTCTTATATATACACACCTCTTCGTTTTTATCAAGGGGTTTTGTTAGAATAATTATTATTAATTATGCATTCATATTAGGATTTAACAAATGAGTCTATCAGACGTTCATTAAAAAAAGTTATTAGACACAGTTTTTGAAACTCGTGCTTAGTTTTATAATTCTGGTGGCCTAGTATATAAAACCTTCTTAATCATATTTTGTCATTTTGTGTAAGCTTTTCAAACTTTTGTTTAGGTACAAGTTGAATGTTCATTGGTCAAAAAGCGAGTTATATATGTTCATGGTGTGAATGTTCTCATCTATACTTTCACTTGATTTATTTTTTTAGAAAAAAAAAAAGAGAATGAAGCTCATAACTAATGCAACCTGTATCTCTAGTGATCTCATCATCTGATGATTTCCATTTTCCACGTTTTAGTTAGTACTGAAATTTTAGTCAAATACATTGGACTTAATACTAACACAATTAGTCATGTTTACTTTATGTCATTTGTGTCTTGAGTTTTACCCTTTATACAATGATCACTTTTTTTGTTTTCTTACTTGGGTTTTAACAAATATAACTCCAAATATACTCGTCTTGCGTCTTGAAATTGGAGTTAGACATAAGAATGCAAGGGGCTAGGATCTGGTCAAAGGCTGCAAGTGATGGTGTCTTTAATAGAATTGCTGTCAGAGACTCAGACATTCCTCTCTATTCTTTTTTTTTTCTTTCTCTTGCCCCCTCCCATCTCCCTAAATAATCATCTTTAATTACTACTAGTTGTACTGTTTATTTTTCTTTTTGTCTCGATTTCACTTTACAATCTCTTGTCTCATAACAATAAAAAAGCAAAGGAGACATTTTCCCCTCTGGACAACTCTGCTTTTAATTTCTGACACTAATCTGTGTGCTTTGGAATTCGTCAGCTTCAGATTTTTGACCATAAAATTATTAGCAAATGGTGTTGTAAACTAATGACATAATTAAGTAAATGATGATTTTAGAACGACAAAAAAAAGTAAATGATGATTCTTTAAAATGCTAACTTCTAACTGGGCAATGGCCCTTGAAACCCGCCATATTAGTAAATGGTGCAGTTACAGGTTACATCAATAAATATCACCTGCAGACTGGTCGTCACAGATATAACTTTTTACTGCGAAGGAATCTAATAACTGATCTGCTTTAAGAGATCTAGTATAGTAATGGTAAATATGCTAACCTAACCTAGTGAAAAAGTAAATGCTAGCTGGTGTAGTACATTTAATCATTGTATATCATGTAATGTACAAATCCATGTAGCATGTGTACATGACTTAGTTTAAGATGATGTAAATCTTTGTTTTGTTTGTACTATATTTTGATGAGATCTCTAACTCGATACACATTGCATTCTTGTATAAACTTCCAATAGATTTTGATCTGGAGACGTTGTTAGCCACCAGTGTATGTGTATCGAGTTAGAGATCTCATCAAAATATTTTCCGATTTCTAATATTTTACTTATTTGTCAATCAAAACCTTATACATTTGCATGCTCAGCTTTTAAAAACATTGTGCTTGGTCCAAAAGAGAGAAAAGAGTCTTGAGTCAACAAAGGCATGAGAGTTTTGTGTGGAAGTTTGAGCTCTTGATATCGTTTGCCCCAAAAAAGTATCATAATCATCAACTCAACCAACCAAAAAAGTCTTAGCAGCTTTATTACACTCTTGTAACGTCTTCAACATAAAGATCTTATCCACACAGAGGTTTATTGGCAGTTTGTGACACTGTGAGTTGGCTTGGAGAGAAGAGTGTTTGAATGGGGAGGATGCATGAAACCCTAGGCAAAGAAAGAGAATAACTACACTGCTGAAACCACAAAATGCATTACACTACCTTCAGGCTTCAGAAATTGCATACTTAGTTTATGGCCTCTTTCACATCCATGTTAGTTCCGTTCTCCCGATTTCTCATAAACATTTCCTCCTCCCGTAAGCCATTTCAGGGAACAATATGATATTATCACATCAACACGGAATCACTTAGCAAAGGCTCAGACTGGTTCCACAAAGTGAGACACAGCACAGCAGAAGTCATAAACTCGTTAGATGATCATGTTGGCAGGCAGCCATCCAAGATTGGTTCCTGTCGCCAGTAAACCAATTTCAGCAAAACTTTATGAACTAATCCTCACTTTTACTGTTGGAACATTCTTCAAAAGAGTGCATCAGTGAAGCTACTTTTGAACTCCAGAAAGAGAACAGTGCTCAGATAAAGTCTTCATATAGGACACCGAGATTTTCCTTGGTAATCTACCGTCTGTAATTCAGGATTCAAATTTACTGAATCCGTAGCTTTTGTTTAGTCCTCGTCTCTGCATAACTCTTCTCACTTCTTCTGCACCATAGCAATTACCAGATTCTGTGTGAATCTTGCTCAGCAACACGTAATTAGCTGGATTGTCAGGTTCAGATATCATTAGCTCATTTGCAATCATCTTATGTACAACATCACGCCTGTCATGAATCTCGCAAGCAGATAGCAGAGAACTCCATATTCTTGCACTTGGTTTCATGGGCATATTTTTAACAGTCTCTACGGCATCGTCTATCTTCCCAGACCTGCCAAGAAGATTGATATAGCAAGCATAGTGCTCCAGCGTGAGTGTCATTCGGTTAGCTTCCCTGAATATCGTTTGAGCTTCTTCTACCAGACCAGCATGGTTACAAGCCGATAAAACTGCAAGAAATGCCATTGCATCTGGTTTCTCTCCACTCTTTACCATCCCTTGAAAGATTTCTAAAGCTTCTGAACCATGCCCATGAAGACCGTATGCATTTATCATTGAGCTCCAGGACACAAGATCTTTCTCTCTAAGTTGATAAAATACTTTACCCGCAGCAAGAATACTCCCACACTTTGCATACATGTCTATGAGGGCGTTGCCCAATAAGATATTTGACATGAAGCCACACTTCAGGATGTAAGAATGGATCCTAGCTGCAAAACTCAATGATGCTGAACGGGTGCAAGCTGAGACAACAGCCAACAGAGTAACCGAGTTGGGTTCAGTTCCTTCTTCCCTCATTTGACGGAACAGATTCATAGCTTCAGAGCAGTCTCCACCCTCGGCATAACCAGCAATCATCGAACTCCACATCACAACATCTCTCACTTTAGATTCTTCCAACAGCAACCTAGCGAGACGTGCATTACCACATCTACAGTACATAGTCACAAGAGCAGCCCTTAACCGATCTTCTGAATCGAATCCATTACGAAACGAAAACCCATGAATCTCCTTCACCAGCCTTAATCCAGAACCCAATTCCACACACGCAGGTAGAACAGACATCACCGTGACACGATTAGGCCTCAAGTTATCTCTCTGCATCGCTAGAAACAAACCAACGCCCATTTCGTAGTTACGATTCGCAACGCAACCAGAGATCATGGCGGTCCACGAAACCTCATTCTTCACCTCCATTCGATCAAACACATAAAAGGCCGTTGCGGGGTCATCAGACTTCAAGTACATATCAACCAACGCCGTAGATAAGAGAACCGATCCCTGCATCCTCTCATCAACAAGAGAAAGAGCATGAAGCATTCTCGCTACTACCTTACTACTCCTCCCCACGCGAGTGCAGAGAGCTAACAGAGACGCAACTAGCTCAGACTTCGGAGCAAATCCATCGAAATACATCTCCTTTACCAACTTCACCGCTTCACACAACAACCCATCTTGACAATAACAATTGATAACGGAGCAATAGCTAACGGTATCTCTCTGAGACATTTCGTCGAACACCTTGCGAGCGGAGAATGTGTTAGAGAGTTTCACGTACATAGAGATGAGGGAATTGGAGACGACTGTGTCACGATCAGCGCCTGACTTGAGACAGAGGCAATGAAGCTGTTCGTTGATTGAGAAAGGCTCTTTCTGAAAAGAGCAAGCTTTGATGACGGAAGGGAGAATCGCTGTGAAGCCATCAGTGCCTAAAGGATGAATCTTTTGCTTGTAGAGTCTAAATGCTTCGTGGTGGAGTTGTTCCGAGACCAATCTCTTTAGCTTATTACCGAGCTCTAAGTTTAGGTGGGAAGACAAAGATCTTGCCATTATATGAAAAGCTAGAAGACTATTACGAATATATGACATGACCAACTTACGAACTTGGTCTATATTTGTATGATTTAAATTAAGGTCAACACTATTAACATCAAGCACCCATGGCCTAATGGATAAGGCGCTTGACTTCTAATCAAGCGATTGTGGGTTCGAGTCCCACTGGGTGTGAGTGCCTTTCCTCCTATTTGTTTTTTTGAATATTCTGGTTTCTAACATGATGTGAAATGCCATACATACATTGCCTAATGCCCTTACTGTAACGCTCTGAACCCCTTACTGTAACGCTCTGAACATTGCTCATTTATTTCTCACGCTTCCACTTCACTGGTCACAGACTCCTCTACATTGATAGAAACTAGTGAAGTGGTCAATAAACAGATAGAGGAAGCTGCGTCTACTGAGACAGGGAGACGAGCTGAGGAAGATCTAGTGAAGCTAAATAGCAGAAGAGTTCTTATGTTGGTGGTACACAGAGAGTGACTGAAACTGTGTGTGTGTGTTAGTTTGTGTGATATGCTATGAATTGTTTTTTTTTTTTTTGATTCCTTATATATGTTTAATTTGATTTAACTTTACAGATTATCTCTGTTTTTGTTAGTGTAAATCACATTCGACATATAATACTATGATCTACAATTTCTTGGTTTTTGCATATTTTCTTCAAAATTGAATTAAATTATTGCTTTCTGTATTTTGCTAGTTTATGATATGAACGTGACTTTTGCACAGAAAGTTTAAACTGCATGTGCAAGAAAACTTTTTTATAAATTATTTTATCTCCACTTTTAAAGTTTTAAAACTTCCCACTATTTTAAAGCAGAAAAGGAAGCTTTAAGCCACATAGACCATTGATCTGATCGAAAAAGACACAACAATAAAAGATGTAGACCATTAGTGGAGGAAACCTTATCCCTTGTTCCCCACTTACAGTATCTGCTACTTTAGTAAAGAACCAACTCAGGAAGATCAAACTTGCTTTTGAGTAAAGAAACATGATCAGCTACCACGAGAAAAAACACTGCTCTTTCTTGTTGGTTTTATTCATGCTGCTTTGTTCTGCAGTTTTTGCTGCTTCAAGGCCTTGTCAAAGTCACTGTGGAGGTGTGGAGATCCCATACCCTTTT
Source organism: Brassica nigra (assembly GCA_016432835.1). Taxonomy (NCBI): domain Eukaryota; kingdom Viridiplantae; phylum Streptophyta; class Magnoliopsida; order Brassicales; family Brassicaceae; genus Brassica; species Brassica nigra. The sequence continues at coordinate 2,178,555 of CM028247.1, read as the reverse complement.
GGGATCGGAGAAAGTTGCTACCTGGAGAAGTCTTACGAAATCGAATGTACTAATAAGACTTCTTCAGGAAAGCTGGTCCCTTTCCTCTCTGCAATTGGCAAAGAAGTTGTGAATATCTCTCTTCCTACCGCAGATAACTACTTTACTTCTGAATCAAGTGGGTTAGTTTATTCTCTATCATTTGGGTTAGTTCGTGTCAAAACCCTGATAACTTCTGAAGAATGTCTCAACCGTGGAAAAGAGTCCACAGAATCAATAATGAACTTCACTGGTAGCCCTTTCTTCATTGACGACACAAACAATCTCATAGCAGTTGGTTGCAACGCCAAAGTGTCACTGACACATATAAAGCCGAACATGGTGGGATGCGAGTTGGTTTGCAATACGAGTGAAGACCAGCCTAGCAACAACATTCCTTTTCTCGACAAAACAGGATGCTCTAGCAACAAACTGTCATATACAACATACCAAGAGGACTGTACAGGAAACAAACCAGAAGCAACCGATGGTAACGGATGTTGTCAGGTTAGGCTACCTAACGACCCTCGACAAGCTATTGGTATCAGAATAGAGAGCAATAATGGAAACTCAACAGCAGCAACAACAAGAGAAGAACATTGTAGAGTAGCCTTCATTACAGATGAAGTCTACACTTTGTCAAATGCGACAAAACCACGACAGTTATTTGGTAAATATGCTACGTTCACTCTAAGATGGGTGATCCAGACGAAGAATCATTCTTTCATGAGCTCTTTGCTCTGCAACAACACAAAACACTATGGCCATTCTAGTTACTTGGTTGGACCTGACATGAAATGTATCTGCGACCAAAGCACCATTTCTGAGATTACTTATGCGCATTGTGGTTGCAAAAAGGGTTTCACAGGCAACGCATATATCTCAGACGGATGCCAAGGTCAGTATATGTTCCTTCCTTGTGTGTGTGTGTGTGCAAGCGCATGATTTTGAGTACTACAAATCATCTCTAGATAGATTTAAAAGTTTCATGAACTTTGAAATCCAGACGTCAACGAATGCAAAGTCACCCCCTACGCATGTGGAGAAAGAAACACTTGTGTTAATACTCAAGGAGACTATCACTGCGTGGCTGACAAGAAAAAAACAATACTCACAGGTAAAATCACTGAATTTTTAAAGCCTTGATAAGCAAGTATGATCAACCTATAGTATTCTTGTGCGGTCTTCAGGGGTTGGTTCAGGTTTTGGTGTCTTAGTCCTAGTTGGTGGAGTCTGGTGGCTGAGAAAGTTTCTAATAAAGAGAAGAATAACAAAGAGGAAGAAGAAGTTCTTCAAACGTAATGGAGGACTACTGTTGCAACAAGAACTAAACACAGAAGAAGGAAATGTCGAAAAGACTAGAATCTTCAGCTCAAGAGAGTTAGAGAAGCCACCGAAAATTTCAGCCAAAACAGAGTTCTTGGACATGGAGGTCAAGGCACTGTGTACAAAGGTATGCTCTTAGATGGTAGAACCGTGGCAGTCAAGAAATCCAAAGTTATAGATGAAGACAAACTACAAGAGGTTCATCAACGAGGTCGTGATTCTCTCTCAGATCAACCATAGACACGTAGTCAAACTGTTGGGATGTTGTCTTGAGACAGAAGTTCCTATGCTGGTCTACGAGTTCATCATCAACGGAAACCTCTTCCAGCATATCCAAGAAGAGTCTGATGATTACACTATGGTATGGAAAATGCGTCTACGGATTGCTGTGGACGTCGCAGGAGCTCTCTCTTATCTTCATTCTTCAGCAAGTTCTCCAATATATCATAGAGACATCAAGTCATCAAACATATTACTGGACGAGAAGTACCGAGCCAAGGTGGCTGATTTTGGGACATCAAGGTCAGTAACCATAGATCAAACTCACTGGACAACGGTTGTTTCAGGTACGGTTGGGTATGTTGATCCAGAGTACTACCGGTCCAGCCAGTATACCGAAAAGAGCGATGTTTATAGCTTTGGAGTCGTTCTAGCTGAACTTATTACTGGAGATAAACCTGTCATAACAATAGAAAACACTCGAGAAATAATAAGCTTGGCAGAGCATTTCAGACTAGCCATGAAAGAGAAGAGATTCTCTGATGTTATTGATGCTCGGGTGAAAGATGATTGCAAACTGGAACAAGTGATGGCAGTGGCAAATCTGGCGTTGAGGTGCTTGAGCTGGAAAGGAAAGAAACGTCCAAATATGAGAGAAGTTTTTATGGAGTTGGAGAGAATTTGTACTTCTCCAGATGGTTTAGAGGTGAAGATGCGGATTGATGAAGAAGGCGAGGAAGAGGAAGAGGAAGAGGAAGAAGAAGAAGATATGAATATGATAAACATGGGAGTGCCTTGGAACGTTAGTGTGACTGCTCCAGCGGTTAGTACTGTGGCTTCACCTTCTTCTTCAGATGTTGAACCATTGTTTCCTCGTCTTACATGGTGACTCAATGAGATTATAGTAACGGTGAATAAATGTGATAATCTTGTTAAAAGTTAAAACGTATTGTAGTAGATGTTGTAAGCTTGAGTTTCAACTGAGGATAAAACACATTGTCTTTTTTTTTTTTGTATTTATGTTTGTTTGAAATTGTGTATTTGTAATTTCTGTTTGACATTTGGTAAATTAATTGTGGTGTCAATAAATTTACTCGTTCATGTAAACTGTATCCTACAAAATGCTAATATCTGAAGCTGCTTACAGTTTTGCTTCTGGTCTGATTACAAGAAAGAGGGTTTTGCTGGGTAAGTATACGATTATAATGTAGTAAACAATGATTGTTTTACGTTTAATCTTTTGCAATTTTCTTTACCTTTACAGATTGTCTTTGTATATTAAGTTGGATCATTATCTATCTTAATGCTGCAGTTCTTAGTGTTAGTTTTACTGCTATATGATTGTTTTTAAGTTAGAATTTATTTAATATAATTTAAAAATTTATGGACGGTGTTAGATGTTTTGTGTATTTTGCTAGTGATTCGTGATGAGTGTGACTTTTGCAGGAATCTGCATGGGCAGAAGTAATTACTTAATTAATGAATGTCTTTGCAAAAGTAGTAAACAAGAAGAAAAAAAGCCTTCTGCCGTATAATTGATGGGGCCATATGAAATTAAGACCATTCGTCCAGTCTACCGTATGAATGTCTCAGTCTCCACTCTATTTATTCATTTACCTTAGCTAAGGAACGAACTCACATTTTCTTTTGAGTAAAGAAAAATGAGCTACGAGATTACAAATTGATCTATCTTCTTGATTCTCTTGAAGTTGCTTATTTTCTCGCTGATTCTTTATTCTTCCGGTGAAGCTGTTTCAAACACTTGTTTGTGGTGGTGTCAAAATCCTGTACCTTTTGGAATTAGAAAGAGTTGCTATTTTTTTTTTTTTGGTAATCAAGAGTTGCTATTTGGAGAAGGCATACACAAGATCCAATGTTGTAATACCTTAGGTTTCGTGAGCCTTGTCCATGTAGCAGTTCTTTCTAATTCCGAATGGGTACTCGATTTTGACACCTCCGCACTCACTTAGACAAAGGCTTCACATAGAGAAAGAAGAATTTCTTCAAACATGAGGGCTACCATTGCAAGTTTGCAACAAGAAGTAAACACAAAAGAAAGCGATGTTGAAAAGACTAGAAATCTTCAGCTCTAACAGAGTGTTTGAGGCAATGTTTGAGTTTCCGGTGAGGATTGTAGGATACCGTTTTTTTTTTTGTATTTATGTGTGTTTGAGATTTATGTATTTGTAATTTATGCTTGACATTTGGTAAATTAATTGTGATGTCAATACATTTTACTCGTTCAGGTAAAGAGTTTATGCTACAAATTGCTAATACCTGAGTTGTTTACAGTTTTTGCAATTTTCTTGACATTTACAGATTCTCTGTAATTTTATTTTAAATTGGATTGGTCTCTATCTTATGAAGTATGATTTTTTAGGCTGTAACTGGATTGACTATTTTTGGAATGGAATGCTTTGGAGTGATCAATTCCATTAATTCCACAAAATTTTTTTACCGTGAATAGAATGGAATGCTCATTCCATCGATTCCAAAAAAAATTACACAAAATACAAAGTAAACCATTCCAAAACAATTTTGTCAAGGAATAAATGAAATGGTTTCATTCCATTTTTCTAGTGCGTTTCATTCCTCTTATTCCATTTTATTCTATTCCATTCATTCCTTTTTTTTATTCACCAGAGTTTTTAGTTAACTGCTTTCAACTGTTCTTGCAAGAAAAAAAAATGTTCTTGCAAGTCCATAATATGAATGTGATGTGACTTTTGAAAGAAAGCAATGATCACAGAGTAACAAATGAAGTCTGTAATTTGTCGAATACTTTTGGGCAAAACACGTTTGGACAACTAAAAAAGTTTGGAACAAAAAGTAACTCGTCTGTGGTAAAAACCAAAAATTTACTGCGAGTTCGAGAGAAACACACGTGGAAGACCAGCAACGTTAGGAGTACAATCCTCCCATCAACGGCGGCGAATAAGAGCTTTTTGGAGAGAACTCACCTGGTCTGGTCACTACTTCCCGATGATCGTTCAAGAGCAAAGAATCAACTTCTAAGAAACAGAGTCTCTTCATTCTCTGTTTCATCAATTTCTCAAAAAAAGTAAGTAACTTAGTAAGTAACTTTTTCATAGAAACATGAACACTGCGATTCACAATGGATGGAGAGCTTCCATAGCTTCAGAAGACCCAAGAAAGATCCTCAGATCCTACCCTAACGCCATCGCCAGGTCTCTCTCTATAAAAGTTGTCTTCTTTGTCTCTGGTTTAAGTGATATGATATGAGGAAGAAGCTCTGTTTTTTTTTCAGGGAGAGAATCCTTTTGGGTAGTCGTGTTCGTAGAAGAGCAACAATGGTAATCTCGAGTTCAAAGAAAGCGAATCTCTCTGCTTCGAGGAAACAGAGAATCCAGCTACAGAGTAATAGAGAAAAGGAGCTCACTTTCAGTGAGTTTCTGAGACACCCTTCTGGAATGGAGGCTGTGATCAACGCTAAGGCTTTGCAGAGTTATCAGTTAGTTGATGATGATGATGACAGTACTTACAGGTTCTTTCTTTATTGGACACTGAAAGTTTCAATCTTTCCTTTTTTAGTTTGGCATAAAGGTTCTTTGCATGTGTGTTAGTTAGCCTCTTAAATATTTTGATGTCTCTCAACGTTTTAAATAGGCAATGTTATACCTGTAAGCAGAAGTATCTAAAGAGTGTATATCTTTAGACATAGATAGTAAATGGAGTAAGTGGATAATACATATAGCAGAGTTACATGGATATATGTTTTTTTTTATCTGAGGAAGGGAGATGGTAAAACTTTGTGTTACAGCGCAGATGTACATTGCCAACAATTCAGTTAATGAGCTTTGAAGTTTCTCCAGTGCTGGTTTTGAAGGTCATTCCCACACAGGAAGACTGTACAGTCGAGCTGCTTTCCTGCAAGGTTGAGTGAAAAAAAAAGACTCATTTTCTGAATTTTTTATCGAGTATTCAAGTTGTTATCTATCTATTTACAAACGTATGTTTTGCTCTGCTGCCTCCTTTGCAGTTGGAGGGATCAGAGTTATTGGAGAGCCAGAGTGAAAGGTTTTCAGGTAACTTTCGTCCTTAGTAAGCAAAGCAATTGAAAGAATCACTGCAAATCTGAGGTTGATGCAAATGTTTTTCCATTTCTGGTTTTTCAGCGATTATGACAAATTGTATGACTTGGAACATGGAAGATCCAGAGCCATTTCTGGAGGTTGATGTGAGCTTGAAAGTCACTCTTGAGGTGATGTATTGCCATTTCAGTTTTTTTTTGTTTGTTCATAATCTTATTCTCGTGCATTCCTCTGTTATCTGTAGCCTTAAGAGTGTCATATGCTATAGTACTTCTGCAATCCATCATTGTGCTGATAGGTCATATCGACTTATGTCTCGCATTCTATTGTTGTTAATTTTTATATCTGCTGTTCATAAAAACCATCTTTGTGCAGATCTCAACACGACCATTCACTATGCTTCCAGTATCAGCTGTTGAGGCTCCTGGGAATCTGTAAGTAGACATTATTGTTCACTTTACCTCCCCCTTGCCGTTTTTGGCTCCAAATATTAAATAACCATTGTTTTATTTTGATATGTCGATAACAGAGTGATGCAGACACTTGTAGATACATTAGTACCCCTTCTGCTTCAGCAATTACTCAAAGATTATGACGAATGGATTCAAAAGCAGCAACAAAACTTCTTAATCTAGATACTTGTGTACCAATGATGTAAACACAGCTTCTTGATCTATTTACCAATGTTGTCAAATGGAAGAGATATGGGGTTAGTTGTTCTGTTTTAGCCGTTTGAGATGACATATGTGTGTATACAGCTCTGTATTAAAAGTGCAGAGGTAAAAGCTATTACTGATGAAGTAGAAACATTCATAAGGTCAAAAGAGATTTGATTCACTTGTAAAATTTTGTCTTTTGTTCGACATAACAATACAACACAATGAAATTACGTAACTTAATAATCAGTCCAAGACTCTTCTCAGGACCCTCTGATCCTAAAGGCCAACCCAGTAGGAACGACCATTGGTATTGTGCATCGGAGTTGGAGTAGGTGAAGACACCGACCATTCATACCAAACCTGAACCGGAACATCAGAGGATCAATAATGGTTCTCAAGAAAGTCATTTGCGTACAATACTAGAATCATTGTGGTTTTTTTTTTTTTTTTAATTTACCTTCGAGGAACCACAACACCTCCAAAAGTGTACTTCTAATGGAGAATCAGGGTGAACCTCCACAGGCTTCCTCAGTGGGAAAAAGATAGGGAACCTGCGAAAAGGAACATGATATTATAGCGGTTTTCCTTTTAAGCAAAGACGGTTCAAAAGGAGGTATCAACTGTTTGATGTCATATTTAAAGATAAAGCCATTACCAGCTGAACATGTTTGGTGTTGCTGTTGTAGGCTCGATCCCAAGATGAACATCTTTATACAGGACGGAATCAAAGTAGCCAGCGAATCCTGTTGAGTTATGCATGATCACAACAGATTAGTTTCAGATTAGGAATAATGGAGACAATAATTACCATTTGTAACTGACAAAAGACTGGAAAATCATATACCATGCACCAAGGCTGAGCCAGCGTCGCTTGGTAGATTGAAATTAAGCTTTTTGTAGCGTTGGTTGTTGGCTTTTGCTGAGAAGTTTGGATGAGTAAAGGTGAAGACCTAAGTAAGACCAAAACAGAACACATGAGATCGAGACATCAACAAGACTTGCATTAATGTATTCAAAGGGAAAAATATAAGCTATTAAGCAATCCTGAAGAAAGAGAGAAAACTCACAGATTGGGAAGGAGCAAGTCTAGCTACACTGTGCAGTTTTACGACATAAGGAGTTTCAAAGTGCGCAAGATCTTTATGAGCCTTAACCTGCCAATTAGTATAAAAGACTAAGCCGAACCGAATCTTCTTGTGAGAAAGAGTACACAGCAGAAACTAAAAGGACCTACGTCATTGTAAAGCTTCGAAGCTGTTACAGGTTGTATGAAACTTGTATACCTGAAAAGTAGTGAAGACGATACTTGTGGTTAGAGAAATATAAGAAGATATGTAATGTCCTTTAAGCTTTAAAACTGGACTAGCAGCTAATAGAGCATTGTTTTCTTATGGAATTTGGACTTAGCAAAAGAGTACACATACGAGGATGGTATTGAAATTCCATCTGGCTTCAGAAATCTTTGGGCTCCATCAAGACACTCAGGAGAGAGTTCATTGTCTCCAAAAGAACCTAGTAGTTCGCTAACCTGAAGAACAGAGGCAAACGAGAATTAGATGAACTGTATAATGTCGGTAAGAGTAACAGCTACCAATATCTGTACATACTGACCAATATATCAGCTTTCTCAGAAGCATTCCAAAAACGCATGTCGCATGATATTATCGTAACAATGTCTTCCCACCCTTCCATCTTAACCAAATTCTGTCAGAAAGAATAACAATGCTCCATGACTTCATTTAAAACACAAAACTTAGCCGTGGTTCAATTGATTCAGTTGCTGATAACTCACATGGAGCGTTACAACTGCATTAGGATTCTTCTCGACAGCATAAACTTTCAGCTTGCGATTAGTTTCTTCAGCTGCCTGGGATAAGAAACCAATGACATTACAGATTAGAAAAAGGAGTTTCAACGTCTCTTTGTGGTCAGGTCAGCATGGAGTTGTATCAAAACTACCAGCAACGATGCCCTCACAAGGGGTCCTCTTCCTGCTCCCACGACCATCAAGACCTACAAAGTATAGCTTTAGTACTACTGAGGTTACCAAAAACAAAAACTTATAAATTAAAACGCCACATGTAACCTATGAAAGCAAAACATTGACAGGTGACATACAGTGGTTAACTCGGACGCTTTTTCATCAGGGACCCTGTCCACCAAGGCTTTAGCAACTGCCCTTTGATACTAGCAACACAAAGATGGACAAAAGTTAGGCATGGCATTAAAACCAACCACGCAAAAATAGTGTTAATGATACTGAGTTGTACAAAAACATCCTTCGGTTTACTTCCTTCTGCTAATCGAAGCAGAAATAGATGAAGGTAGTACAGAAACAGAGGTGTTAAAACCTAAGATGAGAAAGAAATAAAACTAGCATACGAAACATACTTGTAAGTATTTAACAGTGTCTCTCTCAAACGTCTCATAGGTTTGGGCTTCGAGGTTATCCATCAGAGGCTGTATTTTAAAAACAGAGGAAGCTCTTTAAAGTAAGAATAGAGCATTTTCATGACAACATATTCTGATGAATAGACGGAAATCAGTACTATTACTTATGAAGAGAGACTAACCTGCAGGGGTGCCTGCAAAAAATCCCTGTAGCCAAGCTGTAAAAGGAATAAGATAACTATCAGAACTGAGTTTGATTCTGCCTGCTTACATCTGTGGTGATTAAAAAACAAGAACTGAGACAAGGGATCAAAGAAACGACCTCTATGCGTTCCTGTTCAGGAAGTGGTTCCATTTTCTGGAACAGATAAGCAACATAGTCCAAATATGACCGCAGGGGGTGCCTCTGCGTACCTGAGAACCATACCATTTGAGAACTTATTAATAGAAAACATGGAACGTCTTTGCTTAAAAACGATGAAAACAGAGGATAACAGCTAACTGTTAGCGGACAAAAAGAAAATTCAGAGAAATTACCCTCAGTGTTAGAATCAGAAGCCTTTGGAAGATTGTGAACAGGCTTTCCAGAAACTACAACCTGCAATTACAAGATCAATGATCAAGAATCCTAGAACCAGAGAAATAGATATATCTTTTTCTGAATGAAAAGAGGAATCTTATCACAGATTGACAGATTATCAGAAAAAAAAAACTCAGTACAAAAAAGCCAATATTGGACTTAATATTAGTGTTCTACATATTGAAGACTATGATATATATTACCTGGGCAGCATGATCAAAAAATCCTGTTATTAGCTTTTGGTGGCGTTTTGACAAGCAAGGATAGCCCCGAGCATTTGTTAAGAACGACTGCAGACCCAAATGAGAAGCATTTTGTGAGTAAAAATTGAGTTTATAACGACGTGGTAAAAAGGTGAGGCACTTACATCAGTGCTTATTATGGCTGCCCTGACAGACTCTCCCATCCAGCGTCCAAGTGATGTTTCAGAGGGTAGTGTACTCCTAGATAAAAAAAAAAACATGGTGTTATGTTTACGGAGGGAAAAAAAGCTGAGTCCACATTAACAAAAAGCAATCAAGAGTCTCAACTCACATAACATCAAGAGCAACAGACAGCTTACTGTCATGCTCACAAAGAAGACGAAACGAGTTCCACAGTTCCCAGGAATCAGTCTGCACGGAAGCGAGTATATATTAAAACCACAATGACATAACAAACAAAAAAAACGGAAGCCTACAAAACAACATGAATTGCTAAGAAAAGGTCATTTATATGTATAGGTTTGTAATGCGTATAAAACACAAGCAGCCTAAAAAATCTGAGAAGGCGCAAAAATAGGAAGTAGGAACAATCTAAAGTTTCCATCAACTTTGATCCAACGTCTTACCAGACCGTCTGAGGTAGCATCCATTGAATCGCCATCTGACTTCACCAGCGGAACCCTCAGCCATAACTTCAAAGCAGAATGACATTTAAACAAAACAAAAGAAAGAAGGAATACAAATGTTAGAGCTTAATCGAAGATGCTCTTGTAAAGAAAAGACTACATTTGAATAAAACATGACAGAAAGCAAGAAACTTGTAAACCACCTGCAAGGTAGTCAGTCCTTGTAAGACCTGGTTCACACATCTGGCATAATTGGCACACGAGGTCCCTTTAGGAGTAGGAAGAAGGCATGCCTGCAAGTAAATAACAAAAAATTAGCAAGACGCAATTCCACAGCATCAACAAACAAAAGCAGAAATAATATAATAAATAGCAGCCAAGAATACAATAGCGCATACCTGTAAGGAGAGATGCGTAGCCCAGGCAATCTCTTGCTTCAATGTGGTCTCTGAATCCATTCTCAAAACCTCATCTTCAGAGTCCAAGTCAATCCAAGAACTAATTTTTCCTACAGAACAAAACATTACCACTAAATCAAAACCCATACATACACTCACAAAAGAACATACAAAAGAGAACATAACATACCAACGACATGACTGCTCCACTGAGAAGGTGACAAGACCAAGTCAGAGCCAGCGACCGGTAGAACCTGAGTTTCCGAACCCTTTCCTTCCACCAAGCTCGGCCTATACGAAGGGTTCATCTGCCTCTCACAACATTCAATTAGAGAGAGAGACAAAACACTGAATCGACATTAAGAGAGAAAAACGAACCAGAGGAGCAAGGACGTAGTCAAAACCGCCGGTGGAGATGTTGAAGGAGAGAAGAGACGGAACATCGTCGGAGAAATCAGTCTCCACGCCGCAGTACCTGGACTCGCTTCTCTCCCATCCTCCTCTCTCTCCGAGCGGCATCTCTTCTCTTCTACTATGGAGCAAGCAAGGAGTGACGGAATGGCGCAGATTTGAAAGTGTGAATCTTTCTTTCTTTCCACCGAGCCAACAACGACAGAGAGACAAAAGGGTTTAATGAAGGGTTTTTATTACAGATGTTTCAGTTTGTGTTTATCGGTTTTTTTCTGTTGGGCTTTCTGTTATGCTTAATGTTGGCCCGTTTAAGCCGTAATAACACCAAATAAAAAGACTAATAATTTTAAAAAAAAATCACAAATCCTTAAAATTTGTTATGTATAGTTTTTGATTTAGTTATACTGTATCTAATTTAGCTGTAAAAATTAAATAATATATATATAGATATATATATTCCTATAGCAAAAAATATTCTACAGCATAGTAAAATGATATAGAAAAAGAAACTCCTACAATCATTTCTTTGTTTTTTGTTGGTTTTCCCTTTCAAAATTAAATACAACATGTAAATTTTTATAGATGTAAATAGAAATTAACAATAAATATACTTGACACCCGACCAAACACCCAATGGCCTGGCCTATATTTCCTTTTTTTTTCCTGGCCTATATTTCATTCATACATCAGATATCATATTTAGCATTTTTAGACCCAACCATCGTGTTGATTTTTAAGATGGGTATTGTCATATCTTAATCTCTTGTACAGGATTGACGTTGCTATGTTAAAACAGCATACATTATTTCGTTTAAAATATATTATAAAATAGGTCTATCTGTTTTATGTTTTATCAAGAAGATAAAGGGAATGAGGATCGCTGGATGCGTTATCCGGTCGGTGAACGATCGTGAATCACACTCAAAAGTTAAACGATTCATCGACCAAAGCTGGGTACCACACCAATGTATGTTCTCACTCTCTCTCTCTGCTACCCCCCTCGAGCTTTACTTGTCCTTATCACTTCCCCTTTCCATCTTATTTATTTCCTTCTACTAATAATTAGTGATTCAGTGGTGCGTTTCCTAAGTTTAATCATCCAGCGGGACCAGCACAATGAATGAGAGTAAATGTTTATTCACCAACCGTGTTGACCTCTAGCATTCTCAATTTCTTTCTTTTTTTTTTCACTAGCATTCACTAGCGTTTTACTATTGTTTTCACACAAAAGAAAAGAGAGTAAATGTTTTTACTTAATTCATCATCTTATTCAACTTTGCATCACGTAACACTGCTCCTCAATCCTTCAAAGTTTAAAGGTTCTTTTCCTTTACACCTCTGCTTGACCTCATCCACATGCCCTTGCCTCACATCAAAACAATTTCCCTTGTTTAGCAGTACCTATATTACAACTTAAGACAAAATACAACCAATAGTCTTTAGTTGTTTCTCTTCAAATTCATAAATCACCAAGTTAATGGTATTTGGTACTATATAAAATTCATATATTTTCTGTATTGAAGCTATCATAATTAAAACCGTTGTCAACTTTTTAAATTTGTATTAATAGTGTATACTATTAATTTATATACATTGTAGACCAAACCAACACCTAGTGGAAACTACAACGTTAGATGTTTCTCTTTAGACCTTATTTTAAATTTACATATTATATACTGCTAATTTAAGATTTAGAGTACCAATCAAAGCATTCACACCACCTTTCAGACATTGGGACAGAACTAAAAAAAGCCATTTTAGTCTATACTCGATTTCTGCGAACAAGGAAAATACAAAACATTCTCAAGTCTCGTGAAGTTCACCGATTTTCATTTTCTAAATCTCCAAACCTCTTCCTTCCTCTTCTTCATTTTTAAATCTTGAAACTGATACTTACATCTAAGCTCGTTTTAATAATAAAGTTCAGACATTTTTTTTTGTTGGGTTGTATTGGTTTAACGTGTGTACGATTTATCTTTCGGTTCAGATGCTGTCCAAAAGTGTTGTTGCTGCTGTCTCTTTCGTAATCATTTTGCTATACGGTAACTTGTTCATCGAAGTCGAAGGGATTGGTGTGAACTGGGGCTCACAGGCAAGTCACCCGCTGCCTCCGGCGACGGTGGTGAGGCTTCTCCAGGCCAACGGAATCCGAAAGGTGAAGCTTTTCGAGGCCGACACGAAGATTCTCGGAGCATTGAGTCGGTCGGGGATTCAGGTTATGGTCGGAATCCCTAACGACTTGCTTGCTCCTATAGCCGCAAGCGTTGCAGTTGCAGAGAGATGGGTCTCTCAGAACGTCTCTGCTCATGTCTCCTCCAATGGCGTCGATATCAGGTTTGTTTGTTGGGCTTTATGCGTAAAGCTTCAATCTTTAGACTTTTGATTACAGTTAAGTGAGTAAAGATAGAAACTTTGAAGACAGTCTCTTGGTCACTGTGTTGACTTGTGCTTATGCCTAAAGCTTCACTCTCTAGACTTTTGATTACAGTTAAGTGAGTAAAGCTAGAAACTTTAAATATAGTCTTGGTCACTGTGTTGACTTGTGCTTATGCCTAAAGGTTCAAGTTTTGATTAAAGTTTGTGAGTAAAGATAGAAACTTTGAAGATAATCTTCTTCCTATGCAAAAGAGGTTGAAGTTTACAAACTGTGTTGACTTGTGCTTATGCCTAAAGCTTCCATCTTTACACTTTTGATTAAAGTTTGTGAGTACAGATTAGAAACTTTGAAGTTCATCTTCTTCCTATGCATAAGAGGTTGAAGTTTACAAACTGTGTTGACTTGTGCTTATGTCTAAAGCTTCAATCTTTAGACTTTTGATTAAAGCTTGCGAGTAAAGATAGAAACTTTTAAAAACACTCATGTTCCTTTTTAGTTGCAATATTCACATTTTATAAAAATAAAATAAAATATTAGAAGCTTTTTTTTTTTGACCAAAAAGCTTTGAAGATAATCTTGTTTCTGTGCAAAAGAGGTTGAAGTTTACAAACTGTGTTGACTTGTGTTGTGTCTAAACGTAGGTACGTGGCAGTTGGGAACGAGCCGTTCCTAAAGGCATTCAACGGAACATTCGAGGACATAACCCTCCCTGCTCTCCAGAACATACAGTCAGCTCTCATCAAAGCCGGTTTAGCCACTCAGGTGAAAGTCACAGTACCACTCAACGCTGACGTGTACCAGAGCGCGTCTAACCTCCCTTCAGACGGAGACTTCAGGCTCGAGATCCGCGATCTCATGATCAGCATCGTCAAGTTTCTAAGCGATAACCAAGCTCCGTTCACCATCAACATCTACCCTTTCATCAGTCTCTACAACGACCCTCATTTCCCCGTGGAGTTTGCCTTCTTCGACGGCACGGGTGATCCTATAGACGACAACGGGAGAGTCTACGACAATGTTCTCGACGCGAACTACGATACTTTGGTCTGGTCCTTGCAGAAGAACGGGTTTGGTAACTTGTCTATCATCGTTGGTGAGGTCGGGTGGCCTACGGATGGAGATAAGAACGCGAACATGCAGTACGCGAGGCGGTACAACCAAGGGTTCATGAACCGTCAGAGAGCTGGTAGAGGAACACCTATGAGACCAGGTCCGATGGATGCTTACTTGTTCAGCCTCATCGACGAAGATACCAAAAGCATTCAGCCAGGGAACTTCGAGAGACACTGGGGGATGTTTTACATCGATGGGCAGCCTAAGTATCAGCTCAGTCTCGGTAACGGTAACGGTCTGGTTCCAGCGAGGGATGTGCATCATATGGCTAAGAAATGGTGTGTTCTTGCACCGTCAGCTAATCTTCAGGATCCTCAGTTAGGACCGAGCGTTGGATACGCTTGTGATCATGCTGATTGCACTAGTCTTGGGTATGGTTCTTCCTGTGGTGGGTTGAATCTAGCGCAGAATGTTTCGTATGCGTTTAATAGTTATTACCAGGTGAGTGATCAGCTGGAGAGTGCGTGTAAGTTCCCTGGGGGTCTTTCTATGATCAGTACGAGGGATCCTTCTTTCGGGAGTTGCCAGTTTAAGATAATGATCAAGTCAGATTCTTCAGGTGGTGAAGCAAGTGTGAGGGTGGGTTTACCAAGAAGATCAGTGGCAGTGTTGTTACTCTTGTGGATGTGTCTGTGTATTGTTCTGTGAATGCTGAAGAAAGTTTGATGGGTTTTGATTATTTATTCTTCTGTTTTTTTTTATGGAAGTCTCTGGTATTCATTGAGAAATTATGAAAGAAAACATTGAGATTTATGTATTCCTAATTTACTATTACCTGTTTGATCTCTTGTTTCTCGAGACTTGTTCGGTGTTCACCATTTCTACATTTTTGATGGAATCACCATTTCTACATTGCTTCTCTGGTTTGTACTTATCAAAAGCTTATAATGGGTGAAAACGTTGCATAATGAACTTTAATGTGGAAAAGTGTTCACAGCCTTCTTTGGTTGTTTAAATGACTAGCGTTCAGTCTGCTAGACATTTAAAAAGGCAGAAGCAAATGGACATATCAAAGTGCAGCAAGTAACCTGTCTAATAGGTTCTGGAGCATGGAACTTGCAGTGTCATCTTGACAACCTTAACCGGTGAGTAAAGTGATAGGTGACGCCCAACTGAAACGTATATGGGCTTAGGATAACTCAGAATTGACCTTGAATTTGTGAAACTTGGACCATGGATTCTTTTTTCATATGAGATTATGAAAACCAAACCTAGTGAAAAGTTTTTTTTATTAGCAAGAGGTTCACGGTCGAAGCCCTTAATCCTCCAAACTTGAAACCACATCATGTTGTAATATTAGTTTTGTCTCTAACCGGACATATGTCCAGTTGAGTAACGACCTATAGTTTTTAAACCAAGGGAAAAGTTTCGTAGGTAAGTTTTACCAAAGAGAAAGGACATCTTGTTGAAAAATGTTCAAGACTGATTCAGACATCCATCCACATGATGATGCCGCTGACATGTGAAAAACCAAATTAATGATCAAATGCAAATGTAGCCAAAAAAAAAACCTGAATGGCACAATATGATTATACTCAAGCAGAAACGGTTTCAAAAACGGATTCTGAGCTTAAAATCCACGGAAAGATTACTTGTTATTCAAGCCGCGGGTGTGGATCCCCGAATACAATAATGGTCCTTCGTAATGATTACAGTTAATAAGGCCTATATAAGGCCCATTTAAATGGGCTAGGGTTTGTTTCGAGAAAAGAAACGGGTCGGGTTATATTCTAGTATCACAGTCGGTTTAGCTCCGTCGTCTCCATCTGCCACCTCTTCCCTTTACTCCACAACTAAAAGCTTCTCTCTCTCTCTCTCTCTCTCTCTCTCTCTCTCTCTCTCTCTCTCTTCATCGAACTTCTAATTTCCACGATCCCAACGTCTCGATCGATTCGTCGTATATCTGAGAGGTTAAACATGGACGAGCAAGGGCATGAAGCAGCCGAGGAGGTTCGTAATCCAACGGTCGAGGATGAAGTAATGGCTATCGCGGCGAAGATTGACGCGGAGTTTGATGCGGAACAGAAGGAAGAAGACGAGCTTGTAGAGAAGGCGCAGAAGCTCATGGATAGCGTCACCACCGGTGCTAATAACAACCCTAATCCTGCTGTCCTCCACGCTCTTAGTCATCTCCTAGAATCTAAGGAGTCTCTGTAATGTTCCTTCTCTCTCTCTAACTTTCACTCTTCTTAGCTTAAAAAGCTTAAAGCTTGACGCTTTTTCTTGTGTTCCACAGGTTTATAGAGGAGAATGGGTTCTACTCCAGTGGTCGTAGTAATCATATCAGTGGAAAGCTGTGTAATCTCATCCGAGTAAGTCTTTTTGCTGAATCAGTTACTGCTTTAATAGTTTCTTTCTTTATATTTATTTGTTTTTTTTTTGCAGGAAAACGATGAGTTCTTTGAATTGATTTCATCAAATTTTCTTACTGAGAATACTTACTCAACCGCGGTGAAGGCTGCCTCCGTGAGGTTGCTTATGAACTGTTCGCTTACTTCCATGGTAAGAGTTTACTATCGTCTTGCTCCTTTCTTTTTATGTTTAGCTCGTTTGTAATGATTGCATTGCTCTCTTTTTATTTTTTGTACAGTATCCTTATGTTTTCGACGATGAGGTTACGGATAACTTTAAAAATTGGGTCTTGGACGAGACAGTCAAGTTTCCTGGTGAACACTCTGGCAGCAAAGAAGCCTCGGATGCTGAAATGTTAAAGACTTATTCCACAGGACTTCTCGCTATCTCTCTGACGAGGTACGGATTTAAAACGTTCTCATTTTCTTGTGATGTTTGCAATATTTTTGGCGTCCGCAGCTGAATTTAAAATATTTTCTTTTTTATCTGACCCATACAAGTCGTGGTCAATTAGTTGAAGACGTCTTGTCATCAGGACTATCTGCTAAGCTCATGCATTATCTCCGAGTTCGTGTTATTGGAGAGTCGAGCACAAGCCGTAGAGATGCCATTCATACAACTGAGGCTAAGCATGTGTCCTTAAAAGCAAAAGAAGAAGGTCGGGGTAGGGTGCGGAGGGTTGTGGATACAGTTGAAGGTGGTGACCATGTTCTTGAGGCAGACTCCGGTAGAGAGATGGGACAACCTGAAGGAGAATTCGAAATCGATGGCAATGTTTCAGCTGTTGTTGACTGTAAGCTGAAACCTGGAGATGACCATACCGGAAGAGATGACCCTTCAAGACACAGAATGAACCGATCAAAATCCAGGGCGAGAGGAAAGGTGAACGAAAGTGCTACTGATACAGATATTCTCTTGACATCTCCTAGATCAACTCGTCTTGGTGTCAGAGATAGGGATATACCAAAAGTTTCAGATGTCAGAAATGCTGAAGATGCTGCCATGTGTCTGGGAAAAATGAAGTCTGGTATTATGGGGATTGAAAGGGAGGAGAATGATGAATGCTTTCAAGGTTGCTTGATAGGAACCACAAACATAACTGATCTAGTAAAGAGAGCAATTGGAGCTGCTGAGACCGAAGCTAGAGCTGCGCATGCTCCTGATGACGCAGCTAAAGCAGCTGGCGATGCTGCAGCAGAGCTTGTTAAAACTGCTGCTTTGGAGGCATGTTCTTAGCGGCTAATGATTTACTTTCCTTTTATGAACCTCTGGTACAGATGACCTGATAGTCTTTATTTTTAATTATTCCAGGAATTCAAGTCATCTGGCAGTGAAGAAGCTGCCCTGTCTGCTGCTGTACGAGCAGCTACTACAGTCGTAGATGCCGCTGAGGTTTCAAGGTCAGTCATGCTATATTGTCGTAGATGATGTCGTTAATTCTGCTAAGGTTTATCAATTATGGTAGCTTCTAGTTATGTCCGGAATCCGGATTGTTTAGGTCTTTAACTTTGCAATTTGGGTGGTGGCAGAAATCTCACTGGTGTTATATCTGATAAGACTGCGGATTTGAATAGCGTGGAAACAGACGCAATTACTGATGTTGGAGAAGTCTCACTTCCCGATACCGAATCGTTGGCTCAGTTACAAGAAAAATATTGCATCCAGTGCCTTGAGATACTGGGTGAATATGTCGAGGTTCTCGGGCCTGTTCTCCATGAAAAAGGTGTTGATGTATGCATTACGCTACTGGAACGTACATCCCAACTTGGTGATAGTTTTACACTGTCGCCTTTGTTACCTGACGTAATGAAGTTAATTTGCGCTTTGGCTGCACACCGGAAGTTTGCTGCAATGTTTGTTGACCGTGGTGGCTTGCAAAAATTACTTGCTGTACCAAGGGTTACTGAGACCTTTTATGGTCTCTCATCTTGCTTATACACCATAGGCTCTCTTCAGGTAGTAATAACAGCAAAGTCGTATGACTCTAGTAGTCTAGTGCTATTTTTTCACATAACTATATTTTCACATAACTATTGTTGAATTACTACAAATCCGGCTTCTTCTTACCTTCAATTATTTTTCTCAGGGTATAATGGAGCGCGTCTGTGCACTTCCATCGGATCTCATACATCAACTGGTTAAATTAGCTATCGAACTTCTAGACTGCTCCCAGGATCAAGCCAGGAAAAATGCAGCCTTATTCTTCGCTGCTGCTTTTGTCTTTAGAGCCATTTTAGATGCATTTGATGCTCATAATAGTTTGCAGAAACTCCTTGCGATTCTTAAAGATGCAGCCTCAGTTAGAACTGGTGCTAATTCTGACCGATCAGCCCCTGAAGTCATGACATCCTCAGAGAAACAGATGGTTTTTCACACCTGTTTTGCGTTGCGCCAGTATTTTAGAGCTCATCTACTTTTGCTTGTGGATTCCATTCGTCCTAGCAGAAGTGGCCGAGGTGGTGTGCGAAATGTTCCTAATGTAAGGGCAGCCTATAAGCCCCTTGACATCAGCAATGAAGCGGTAGATGCCTTATTCCATCAGTTACAGAAGGATAGGAAGTTGGGTCCGACCTTTGTTAGAACTCAGTGGCCTGCTGTCAATAACTTTTTGGCGTCCTCTGGACATGTTACCTTGTTGGAACTATGTCAGGTAATGTATCATGTTACTCTTCATAGTTACTTTGTTTTGTCTACCATGCGCTTACATGTTGGTCCCATTCGCAGACTCCACCAGTAGACCGTTATCTCCATGATCTACTTCAGCATGCTTTTGGTGTTCTTCACATAGTTACATCAATACCTGATGGCCGCAAAGGAATTGTGAGTGCTACACTAAGCAACAATCGTGCTGGTATTGCTGTCGTTCTGGATGCAGCAAATATTTCCAACAGCATAGTGGACCCTGAGGTCAGCAGTCCGCTTTTATACGTTATTCACATCGGTGTAGTCTTTCTTCTTTTGTTTCTTATTGATAATTTTCTTCTTAATTTTTTCTTTGTTATTAAAGATCATACAGCCTGCACTAAATGTCCTAATCAATCTAGTCTGCCCACCACCATCATTAAGCAACAAGCCGCCTCTTGCACAAAATCATCAACATGTTTCCGGCCAAGCCACTACCCGTCCTTCAACCGATGTTGCTGCAGATACTCAGTCCACTGGTAATGCTCCTCCAACTCCTGTTGCACCTGCGTCTTCAGGTTTGGTCGGGGATCGAAGAATTTTCTTAGGAGCAGGAACTGGTTCTGCTGGCCTTGCTGCTAAGCTGGAGCAGGTTTATCGTCTAGCACGTGAAGCTGTACGTGGGAATGATGGTATAAAAATTCTCTTAAAACTTCTTCAGCCCAGAATTTATGTGAACCCCCCTGCTGCCCCAGATTGTCTACGAGCGTTGGCTTGCAGGGTACTTCTTGGTCTGGCTAGAGATGATACAATTGCACAAATACTGACTAAACTTGAGGTAGAATAGCAAAAATTTCTTTCTCCGGTTATCTTCGTCCTCTCGTATTTGTTTCTGTACTGACTTTCCAAACATGATTTCTAGGTTGGTAAGAGTTTGTCAGAACTAATTCGGGATGCAGGTGGTCAGTCAAGTGGAACAGATCAGGTCAGATGGCAGGCTGAACTTGCTCAGGTGGCCCTTGAGCTAATTGGGGTAAACATCTGAACTGATTTATATTTCGTGCTCAATGTTTCTGTATGGAATTGTTTTTGTGTGCTTCATTAGTTGTTAAAGTTGTTTCCCTGTTGAAGTTTTGCAAACGTTTTCAGTTGTGGTTTATATGCGTTTGCAGATATTGACAAATTCAGGGCATGCGAATACACTAACAGCCAGTGATGCTGCTACTCCAACCTTGAGGCGCATTGAAAGAGCTGCCATTGCAGCAGCAACACCTATAACATATGATTCTAAGGAGCTTTTGCTCCTTATCCATGAGCACCTCCAGGCATCAGGTCTTGGTGAAACTGCTTCAGCGCTGTTGAAAGAGACTCAGTTGAGTCCTCTACCTTCCCTGGCTCCCCCTTCTTCTATTGCATTTTCCGCTACACAAGAGAAGTCTACGCCGGTAGTTCAGGAGCAGTGGCCCTCTGGCCGTGCTAACGGTGGATTTTTCACCAGCAAACCCAAAGTCTGCGCACACGACGAAGATCTTAATTCTAGATGTAATGCGGCTATATCTGCCAAGAAAAAACATCTGGGTTCCTTGACACAGGAGACGTCCACGCCAGTAGCACAGCAACAGTGGCCCTCTGGTCGTGCTAGCGGTGGATTTTTCCCCAGTAAACTCAAAGTCAATACTCATGAAGAAGATCTTAGCTTGATAGGTAATGCAGCTCCATCCGCAAAGAAGAAACAGTTGACTTTCTCACCCAGCTTTAGTTTGCAGTCACGAAATCAATCTTTCTCCCAGGACGCTCACCCGTCTAAGCAGAGAATAGACAGTAGCTCAAATTCTGATCCTTGTGCAGATACATCAGAAACTGCTGCAGAATTAGTTTTGAAGAGCGACATTGATACTGATTCTCAATATAAGACCCCGACTTTTCCCAGAAAACGGAAATTGTCGGAGCTTAGAGACCCAGATGTTTCAGTTTCAGGTAAAAGAATCAACTTGGGCGAGCTAGGACCGCCATCTCCAGCTTGTCGAACCACGTCTTCCTTTCGTAGGAGTTCAACCATTGCGGATGCTTCAGGTTTCCAAACACCAGCTTCAGCTTTGGATGTCAACCAATCTGGGAGCTCCAGGCTAGGCCTGATGACACCTGCTTCCCAGCAGCTAAGGCTTCCAAGCGATCCCCAGCCTTCAAATACGGAACGGTTATCACTAGACTCCCTTGTTGTTCAGTATCTGAAACACCAACACAGACAGTGTCTGGCTCCAATCACAACTCTTCCCCCTGTGTCTCTCCTACATCCGCATGTCTGTCCCGAACCTAAACGGTTAGACGAAGCTCCACTAAATATTACTGGCCGTCTTGGCACCCGTGAGCATCAGAGTTTTTACAGTGGAGTCCATGGGAGTCGCAGGGACCGTCAATTCGTTTTCAGCAGATTCAAATCCTTGAGGTCGTACCGAGATGAGAATGATCTCCTTACATGCATCTCACTACTCGGAGGTACAAATCATTTAGCAGTCGGTAGTCATGCGGGAGAAATCAAGATATTCGACGCTAGCAGCTCTAGCTTGCTTGAGAGTGTCTCAGGCCACCAGGCTCCGGTAACACTTGTGCAGCCATATGTCTCTGGTGATACTCAGTTGTTGCTTTCCTCTAGCTCCAGTGATGTGCAGTTGTGGGACGTTTCTTATATAAATAATGGGTCTAAGCACTCCTTTGATGGGTGTAAGGCTGCAAAATTCAGCAACTCTGGGCGATATTTTGCAGCGCTCTCATGTGAAGGACCAACAAAAGATGTTCTTCTGTATAACGTGGAGACCTGCACTCTTTCTCATAAATACACTGACACATCTACTTCTTCTCGGAGTAGTCCCTATTCTCTTGTACACTTCAGCCCTTGCGATACACTAATATTGTGGAATGGTCATCTGTGGGATCGCCGTGTTCCAGATGAGGTCAGTCGGTTTGATCAATTTACTGATTATGGTGGCGGTGGTTTTCATCCTTCTCGGAACGAGGTAATGGATAATAAATCATATTTCTCTTTAATCTGAAAACTGTTATATTTGAGAATACCAAAGATAAGAAAGAGAGGCTCCCAACACTTAACCAAATGCCTAACCAAATTGAACAATATGCTAATAATATGAGCAGCTGAACTGTGTCTTGGCTTATCTAAATATGATGTTGCTTATAACAGGTGATTATAAACTCCGAGGTCTGGGATTTGAGGAAAATGAGGCTTCTTCGAAGTGTCCCATCACTGGACCAGACAGCTATTACTTTCAACTCCAGGGGTGATGTTATATACGCAATGCTGAGGAGAAATATCGAGGACGTGATGTCCGCTGTCCACACACGCCGTTCGAAGCATCCTTTGTTTGCTGCTTTCCGGACTCTTGATGCGATCAACTATTCAGACATTGCCACTATACCCGTGGACCGATGTCTTCTCGACTTTGCCACAGAACCAACAGATTCTTTCCTTGGGCTGATCACCATGGAAGATCAAGATGACATGTTTTCTTCAGCCAGGTTGTATGAGATTGGCAGACGGAAACCAACAGATGATGACTCTGATCCCGATGATGATGGTGAGACAGAGGATGAAGATGAAGATGATGAAGACGATGAAGATGACTTGGACCGGATTCTGGGACTAGCTGGAGATGATAGCGGCAGTGGAGATGATGACATTAGCAGCGATGACAATGAAGATAATAGTGCCAGCGATTTTGATGATGATGGAGATATGCTCCTTGAAGATGGTGGCTTTTTGGAGATTGTAAGTGATGGTGATGATGAAGATAGTGGTGATGATGAAGATGACAGTGTTGATGGCGGTAATATCCACGATTCCAGCGGCGAAGAGGACTTTCTGGACAACGTTCAATCTTTTTAATGTTTTTAGCTCGTTTTCTTTTCAACTCTACAGTCTCTAAGATGGATTCACTACCCAAAGTTTTGTTGACAAAGTAACTTTGTATTTGATGTTCAGTAATTAAAAAAGGAAACATATTCTCATAATCATAATCTATTGACGTCCGAATTTAGAAGAGAGATAGTAGACCAAGGCAAGCATCATCATCGGATTCATCACACATCAAATGCTTATCTGCCACAGTAGGGAATCATGAATTCAAGGAAAACTAAACCAAGCACTTCAGACAGTCACAGTACATTTTTGTTTTTTGTTTTTGCATACAAAATCTAGAAAATCAGTAGTCTAAAATGGTTGGGTTATTTCTCCTAACTTTGGGGGGGAAAAGAGAGACAATCGGATATTATGTATCGACACACACACAAACTTACATATTATCTAAAAGCCCTTCCTCTCTGTCTCTTGTTTCTTTTGCACACAACAGATTAGTCTATTGTCATTGGTTGCGTCATGCAACATCTGAAACGGGCTTTTCTCGCAGTTGTCATTATCTCGGTTTCAGCCGCCTCAAGAAGGTTGACAACCTCTGCAAAACAAGGACGGATTTCAGGGTTCGCATCCCAGCAACGTGTCATGATCTCGCCAAGCACAGGGAGACAATCAGCTGGCACCGTTGGACGGACTCCTCTGTTCACCACCGCAAATGCAGCTTGGACCGCTGTCATGTTCTGGAACGGTAACAGACCCGTTATCAACTCCCACAGCACGATCCCAAAACTATAGACGTCCACTTTTTGAGTGTAGGGTCTATGCTGGATCATCTCTCTGCACCAATCCCACATAAAAGTAATTTTAAGTCTATAGTATGAAGACAAGGATGAGAAATGATTGATATCAACTTACGGGGCCATCCATCTGTAAGTCCCGGTCTCTGGTGTCATCCCTTCAGTTTGAACTTCAATTCTCGCAACGCCAAAATCAGCAATCTTGATGGACCGATCAGCTGATATGAGGAGGTTATCCGACTTCAAGTCCCGGTGTATAAAGTTGCGCTCATGGACGTAAGCCATACCTCTGGCAACATCCAACGCCTGCTTAACAGCCAGCTTCAAAGGCACAGCTCGGTTCTGCCTCTTGGTCAAAAACTGTCTCACCGAACCTCCTTTCGCGTATTCAGTCACGATGCACCACACCATCGGTTTAACGCACGCTCCTATAAACCTGACGATGTTGGGGTGCTTCAGAAACGAGAGCATAGAAACCTCCTGCTGAAACTGCTGTTCAAGAGCCTGCGCCTTCTCGGGGCTGTTCTCTGGCCTCTCCAGTATCTTAATCGCTACGTCCTCTCCATTGTAAGTCCCTCTGTATAACTTACCAAACGCCCCCTGCGCAAAAGCTGGACCCATGTGGAGTTTCCTCAGATCTATCGTCCACTCCTCGTAGTTCGCAAGCCCCTGAGTCGGATAGCTGTTATCCATCAACGCCTGCGCCAAGGCGTCATCGTTAAGCGCGTGCGTGACTCTCCCGGGGCGGAACACGCTCTGCCCGACGGAGAGAGAGTAGGGATGGCGCATAGGCTTCAGACCGGGATGGCCGATGAGAGCGTCGCTAGAACCAACGCTGCTGTTGTCCACAGACATCGACACAGAGCCTCCTGCGTTGCTCGTCTGCATGCTGTCCATGGACATGTTTGTGCCTTCTTCACCGAGCTTTTGGTAAAAGTCTTGGGTGAATGCAGCATCGTAATTGTGGTGATTGCCAACAGCGAGCATATCGAACTTAGGTCCCTCAAGCATCGTGGTAACGTGGTATGTCTTCCAATCACTTATTACAACATGCACCTAAAACGAAAAGAAGATATGAACAAAAAATGAGAAACACAATTTAGACTTCTGTCTCGGTAACAAACTAATGTATTTACTTGACAGATCGACCATCACTATCATGATATAAAGGTCTTTCTTCTCTTTTCATTACAGTAAATAACAAAACATTGCCTCTAATATAGAAACGTTCATGTTACTAAAAAGAAGGAAACTTTTTTTTTTTTATAAATCAAGCCGAAGTCAGATCCTTGATTCTCAAGAAATTACTCTTCACCGTTGTAACAAAAAAAATAAAAAAAGAAAACACAAGCTGTGAACAAAAGAGGTCATAGCACAAAAAAGTTTTCATTTTTTTTCAAAAAAATCAGACACAGATCCGATGATTCCATGTTGGGATAAGCTAGAAGAACAAGTCTTGGCTTACCTAAAGCTTCCTAGGAGCCAAAAGGCAGTAGATTTGAGCTGGAATCTCCTTGACTTTGGGTACTGGATAAGAGGTTAAAGGATCAGAGAGGAATCAAAACCTCACCCAAGTACGAAGCTTAGTTCCGATCAAACTTCAGAGGTAAAGAAGAAGAGGTGGAGAACGGAGGAGGAGAGAGATGACTCAGTCGTCGTCCTCGTCGTTGCTTCCCATTTACTTTTCCAAAACTCTTTAATTTATTTATTTTTATTTATTTTAGTTTTGGTCCGTTTCTTTGCTGGCAAATTCGTTTTCTTATTTATTGGGACATCTTTCGAAGCCACACACACCCTCTCCGACAGATTCTGTTGCGCACGCGCTTTAGTATGTGGAAACGTGTCGTTTTTTGCAGTGGTTGATTGGTCGTCGTGTGAGGCGGCGCGTAAGTAGCTTTAGAGCTACGCGCAACCGCCTTTTCTTGTTCACGTTTGTCTTTTCTAACATTATGGGCCGTTCTAACTTGGTTTCGTGGGCTTAAACAGGGCCATTCTACTATAAACAATATAGATTCTAATATGGTTTAGTGGGCTTAACCAGGCTCTTTCCAACCATCAGAAAGAGCTGCTACACTAGTCTCTCATACCATTGTAAAAATTAATTTAAAAAAAAAAATCAAAATGATTTGAATAGAAGAAATGTAAACGAAAGCTCTCAAAATTTTTGTGGATCTCTTGAGAAACAGATTCTTCTTTCAATTTTTCAATTGTTTCCTCTCTCGTATTTTATTTATTTGTTTTCGCTATTTAATAAACAAGACATGTTCATCTTATGAAGTATTTTAAAAATAATAATAACTCGTGAATTTAAGAAGCTTCTATAAATTTTAGAATATTTTGGTGGAATTCTTCGTTTGGAAAATAAAAATTTGTTTCATATGAGATTTTAGAATTATTCAACTAAAATCTATTAAATTTTCTAGTTCGGTTTAATTTGCTTAATCAGGCCCATTAAAATAACAACACTCAAGCTTTTAAATTTAGTTAAGTCCGCTTAACTAGGCCCATTGTATATAAAAGAGGGTTTCAACTAAGATTGCACTCTCCATCGCGTGAAAAAGTTATCAGTTTCAGTAGGCTATTGATTTGAGCGTTACCTAACCCTTGTGAAGGAGAAGAGCTACATCATGTCATCGTCGGAGCCGGAGAATCTATCGTCA
Source organism: Brassica nigra (assembly GCA_016432835.1). Taxonomy (NCBI): domain Eukaryota; kingdom Viridiplantae; phylum Streptophyta; class Magnoliopsida; order Brassicales; family Brassicaceae; genus Brassica; species Brassica nigra. The sequence goes on along the minus strand of CM028247.1, from coordinate 2,151,886 downwards.
TCCACCGCGACGACGCCGGAGGAATCCGGAGAGAAGATCAGCAAGAAAGCAGCGAAGAAGGAAGCCGCGAAGCTCGAGAAGCAACGCCGCCGTCAGGAGCAAGAAGAAGAAGAAGAAGCCTCCCGCAAGACGGCTTCCCTCTCCATCGAGGAAGAGTCGTTTTCCAGAAACTACGGCGACGTCACTCTCGACGAGCTGAAGTCGACGGAGGATCCCAAAGCCGGGAAGTGGAGAGAGGCCGTCGAGGGGAAGGAGTGGACCGAGGTGAGCGAGCTTGTGGAAGCGATGGCGGGGAGAGAGGTTCTGATCAGGGGGAGAGTGCACACGATTCGTGACGTTTCTAGCAAGAAAGGGTTTCTGATCGTGAGGCAGAGTGGATCCATGGTTCAGTGCGTGGTTACTGAGTCGAAGGAGAATTGTGTGAGTGTTAATATGGTTAAGTTCGTCAAGCGGCTGAGTGGAGAGTCCATTGTTGATGTGATCGGTTACGTTGTTCTACCTAAGAAGCCTGTGACGGGATCCACGCAGCAGGTTGATTTGGTTTTTCACTTCGTTTTTGATCTAATTGTGACATTCAAAGAGATGTTAACTTTGTGACATTCAAGGAGATGTTAACTTTGTGTGTTATTGGTAGGTTGAAATTCAAGCGAGGAAAGTGTACTGCGTCAACAGTGCTTTGCAGAAGTTACCACTTATTGTCGAGGACGCTGCTCGTAGTGAAGCAGATATCCAGGTAGTAGAGTGTGTTATGTTGATCTGGAGATTTGTTGGAACTGGTGGTTGTTCATAAGAGTATTTGTTTCTGTGATTGTTGCAGGCTGGGAAGTCTGGTGCCAATCAGGACACCCGTTTGAACTATAGAGTGATTGATCTCAGAACACCTGCAAATCAAGGAATCTTCAGCATTCAGGGCTGGACTCAAATTGTAAGCCGTCTCTAGGATTTGATATGCAACATGGAGTATTAAGGCTTTTGTCTATTAGTAATAGATATGAGTCTATTTAGTAGGATAGGATTTACTGAATTGAGCATATCTAATAAAAATTTTGCAGGGATGGAGAGAATGTTTACTACGCAAGGATTTTATTGAAATCCACTCGCCGAAACTGTTGGCTGGTAGTAGTGAAGGTGGTTCTGCTGTATTTAGGTTGGACTACAAAGGCCAGCCTGCTTGTCTGGCTCAGTCTCCTCAGCTTCATAAGCAGATGGCGATATGTGGTGACTTTGAACGCGTCTTTGAGGTTGGTGCTGTTTACAGAGCTGAAGACTCGTTCACCCATAGACACCTTTGTGAATTTATTGGTCTTGATGTGGAGATGGCGATTCACAAACACTACTCTGAAGTAAGTTCGTGCTTGTTAGAAAATATGATTTTTCTTCTAATGTATGTTTTATTCTGCCACCTGATGGTAATTTTTTTTTTGTTGGTTGTGCAGATAATGGATCTTGTGAGCGAGTTGTTTCCGTTCATATTCAATAAAATAAACGAGAATTGCCAAAAGGAACTTGAAGCTATTAGGAAGCAATACCCATTTGAGCCGTTGAAGGTAACCCATGCAGCATAAGCAATTACTATTAGGTAGTTGATTATTTATTTATTTATTTTTGATATTATTGTATTCTGATGATTTGCGCTAAACTTGCAGTTTCTTCCAAAAACATTGAGACTAACCTTTGCAGAAGGGATTCAAATGCTTAAGGTAAGACTAGTCTTTTTGCATTTGAGTTACTTGAAATGGACTATCAGTAGTTATGTTGAATCATGATGTGTAATGTGTTTACAGGAAGCTGGTGTCGAGGCTGATCCTCTTGGAGATCTAAATACAGAAACAGAGAGAAAACTTGGCCAGCTAGTTCTGGAGAAGTACAATACCGAATTCTACATTCTGCATCGCTATCCATCGGCGGTTAGGCCATTCTACACTATGCCCTGTGCAGACGACCTTAACTACAGCAACTCATTCGATGCCTTCATAAGAGGTTCGTTCATCTTTGAGTTCTCTCTTGTTTCCTCATGTGTTGCCACACATTTTGAAATACTTATAGTTGCGGTTTATGTCCATAGGTGAGGAGATCATATCAGGAGCTCAACGTGTACATGACCCAGAACTCTTGACGGAACAGGCTAAACGATTTGGGATTGATGTGGAGACAATAAAAACGTACATCGATTCATTCAGGTAAAAAAAAAACACACAAAACTGAATTAGTTTGGTTCCTAATCACTGGTTATCAGAGTTGACGATGGCTACAAATAATATAATGTTTACAGGTACGGTGCACCACCTCATGGTGGATTCGGAGTGGGACTGGAGCGAGTGGTAATGCTGTTTTGTGGCCTCAACAACATCCGCAAGACATCGCTATTCCCTCGTGACCCTCTAAGGCTCGCTCCCTAATGTCTTTTCATCTCAAAAGCTAAAGCGTGGACTCGGCAGATTTTTTCTCTCATGAATATGTTTTGAGAGTTTTGATGGATTTATAATAGTCTCTCTCGACTGATTCTTGCCCGTTAAGTGCAAAGTGAAACTTGATTTAGTTATGAGATAGGCTTCATTCGCATTACTGAGTAAAACTTTACTGAAAATTGATCAAGTAGCATTTCTGAGACGTATGCACACAAACAAAAATCAAATTCTAATACATCAGCTAATCAGAGAAAGGAAAAAAAAAACTAACCAGAGAAGGAAAAAGGCAAAAACAGAGGGAGGGACCACCTTACTCTGCAACTAGGATCCGGAGTTCTTATTTGGGCCACCAAAACCCGGACCGATAAAGATCCGACCCGACTCGGGTTATAAACAGATAAACCTCACAAGAGAGGTAGGTAAACCCTTTCTTAACCAGAAATCACCTTCCTCCTCCTCCTCCGCCATTAGCAAAATCTTTCTTCTTCGGATGGATATATGAAAAGCAACGGAGTCACTCTCGTGGGATGATTTGAAACTTTCTGAATCAGTTAGTCCGTTTCCCAAATGCAGAGAACGCTCTCACTTGCGGCTGCTAAGTCTCCTTCTTCGACTTCAGCTCTGTCTCTTCGTCCTCTCATGGCTAAGGTTTGTGGGATACTCGAATGTTCCATTCTCGATTCAAAGTCTTGTTCTTTATGACAAAATGTTCAGACTTTTGTCGTTATACTAGTCCAGGAGATGCAGTCTTACTTGTTTCAGTTTTTCGTTTTAGAATTCTGGCGATTACTTGTTTTTGTCATTACAGTTGCAGTGCAGGGCAATTCAGAGTTTCCCAGCCTTATCTTCCTCTTCAGTAGTTAGAGTCGATAAAGTCTATAGAAATGTATGCCAGCTTCAGTTTAAAAGAGAGACTTTTAAGCTAGCTTGCGCACTTCCTTCGATCGGTTCTGTTAGTTATGCTGCACATTGGAGCGGTTCAAGTTTAAGGTCTTTTGGAATTACAAGTTTCAGATCGTTTCTAGGGAGGTATTTTTCTCAAGTCCCTAATACTGGGAATAAGAATAATAAGATCGTCAAGAAGTTTGATAAGAAGCGGAAGAAGCTTGAGGTTTTGGCTTCCTCTGGAGTTGAAGCGGTGACTTCCACTGAACCGGTTATTGGCAGTGGCATCATCAAGGTGGACTTATCAACTGCAGCTTCACCTGCTAGCAACGGTAAGATAGTCTCTACTGTCAAACCAAAACGGCGACCAAAGAGCAAGAAAGTCGAAGATAAAACTTCTTCAACGGTTTCAGAAGAGGTCTCTGTTGAAGAGAGTTCCAAGCCAAAACGTTCTGGTTCTGGAAATAGAAAATCTTCATCTGCTAAGGTATTAGACTTTTTAAATATTTGGGACATAGTAGTTTCACGCTTGCATATTTTACCTGACATTATAGTTCTCAGAAGGAGGTGGCAAAAGATCCCAGTGTGGAGGAGCCCAAAAGTTCTGCTCCATCAGATTCCAAGTCAACAGAAGCAAGCAATCCCACTGCTAGCAAAGCTAAGCAAGCCTCTCCTGTTAAAACGAAACGGCAGCCAAAGAGCAAGAAAGTCAATGGTAAATCTTCTTCAGCAGTACCCGTTTTGGAGGAGGTCTCTGTAGAAGAGAGTTCAAAAAACGTTCCAAAGCCAAAACAATCTGGTTCTAAAAATCGAAAGTCTTCATCTGCTAAGGTAATAAACTTCTAAAATATTTGGGACGTTATCTTGCTTATGTTATCTAACAGTTACAGTTTTTCAGATGGATGTGGCAAAAACTCTCATTGTGGAAGGGCCCAAAAGTTCTTCTCCATCAGCAAAAGCAAGCAATACACCTAAACAGAAGCAGGTTCCTCAAGCTCAACCCATGCAAAACAGCATAGAGCATCGAGGTCAAAATGCTTCTAAACCACTTTTTCCGCCAAGTGGAAAATCTGTTATTGTCGTTGAGTCAATCACGAAAGCAAAGGTCATTCAAGGTTATCTTGGTGACATGTATGAGGTTTTGCCAAGTTATGGTCATATCAGAGACCTGGCCTCAAGGTCTGGTTCAGTGAGGCCAGATGACGATTTTAGCATGGTTTGGGAGGTTCCATCTTCCGCCTGGACTCACATTAAGAGCATAAAGGTGGCACTCAATGGGTACGGTTTTAAAAATCCTCATTTACTATTACCATCTGTTCCTTAATTTTAGAATAGTTTCTGGGTGAGTCATTGTGATTTTTAGCTATTGAGATATATTACTGCTTCAAGCTTCATATTATATGAGATACTTTTTTTCCTATGTTATTTTTTGTTGTTGATGTGATTCTCTATCTCATTCTGTTACCTTATTCCTCAGAGCTGAAAATCTGATTCTTGCATCGGATCCAGATCGTGAAGGAGAGGCCATTGCGTGGCACATCATTGAGATGTTGCAGCAGCAGGGAGCCTTACATGAGAGTATGACAGTAGCAAGGGTTGTTTTCCATGAGATAACTGAGTCAGCAATAAAAAGTGCACTTCAATCTCCACGAGAAATTGACGGGGACTTGGTACACGCATATCTCGCACGTCGTGCTCTTGATTATCTAATCGGATTTAATATTTCACCACTACTTTGGAGGAAACTTCCGGGTTGCCCGTCAGCTGGGCGAGTCCAGTCCGCTGCTTTGGCTCTTATATGTGATAGAGAAAGTGAAATTGACGGATTTAAACCTCAGGAGTACTGGACTGTAGGGATCAAAGTGCAAGGGAAAGATAGATCATCCACCGTTTCAGCTCACTTGACCAGTTTAAATTCAAAAAAGTTGAATCAGCTTTCTATCAGCTCTGAAGCAGATGCATATGACATTGAACAAAGGATCAGATCAGAAGGGTTTCTAGTGAAGGGCATTAAGACAAGCACCACACGGAGGAATCCACCAACTCCATATATAACATCAACTCTCCAGCAGGATGCTGCTAACAAATTGCATTTTTCATCAGCATATACTATGAAGGTTGAGAAACTGAAACCTTTTTCTTTTTCGTTTCTATTCACTTTCCACTGAGTGTATATTTCTGATAGTATGTACCTTTCAGCTTGCTCAAAAACTATATGAGGGTGTTCAACTGTCCGATGGTAAATCAGCTGGTCTTATAACATACATGCGGACAGATGGTTTACATGTGAGTAATCTCTATACTTGTGTATTTTGTGCTATGAGCATTCATTTTTGTTTGATACTGGTTCATCTTACTATCTGTTACAACTTCATGTTTCGTTTGTTACTGTTCCCATCAGATAGCTGATGAAGCTATTAAAGATATACAGTCCCTGGTGGCAGAAAGGTTAGTTACATATTAATGCATTTGTGAAGTTATTTTACATTAGTCCGTTTGACTCGAAGAACTTTAGCAGCTATTTACTTAATCTGTAGGTATGGGGAGAATTATACATCAGATGGTCCTCGTAAATATTTTAAAAAAGTTAAGAACGCTCAGGAGGCCCATGAAGCTATTAGACCTACCAATATACGTAGATTACCCTGTGAGTAAATTTTACCACTCTTTCTTCAGATTATAGGATTTATTTTAGTCATCATCAAATACTTCACCATACAATTTATTGTCCTAACTCTCAACATCTTTTTATGCATTTCCAGCAACGATTGCTAGCCTGCTTGATGCGGATTCTCTAAAATTATATACCTTAATATGGTCACGAGCTGTGGCATGTCAGATGGAGCCTGCTTCTATTGTGCAGGTAATATATGTGCTACTTTTTCACTTCAATCCTGCATATAGTGTCAGGTAGGTTCTTATAAGTAAGTTGTCCAATTTATTTCTGACTCTTTTCTTTCTCAGATACAAGTTGATATTGGAAATGCCTCTGAATCCATTATCTTCAGATCATCATGCTCAAAAGTCGATTTCCTTGGATACCAGGCAGTTTACGAGGTATAACCTATTTCATATTGTCGATGATTCCCTAAAGTTTGGCTTTAGGAGTCATTTTGGTAATTTTTTTTCCTTTTGCTCTGATTATCATCTGCAGTTTTTATTTTGACGCTCTTTTCCTATTAAGATTTAGTTTTGTTTGTTATCAACTAATGAGGGACCCTTCTTCTGTTTGTGCTAAGAATTTTTTTGTTGATTTATGTTGTAGGATCATGAAGCTAAGGCAATCAAAACCAAAGACGATGAAAAGAGTAATGAGCGAGAGCAAACTTTTGAAACTCTTAGTTTGTTGAAGGTATTACTTCTAATATCACAACTTTTTTTTTACCTGTGGTAGTTTCATTTTTTCTCCTCTTTTCAGGATGGGGATCTGCTACATATTGGTGAAGTGGAGCTCAAGCAGCACCATACTCAGCACCCACCACGCTATTCCGAAGGGTCGCTGGTATGTCATTCCAATTTCTTTCTTGTCAGAAACGTCTAAGATTCAGTTTCGCATTATGTTTTCCATTAGTGTAGGCTCTTTTTGGAATCGACGGGTCTTCGTTTCTTTTACAAATCTAATTACTTTTCCTAAGTCCAAAACTAAATTATTGTGAAAACTGAATATGTCTAACGGGTAACGAAATTTGTTACTTCACATTTTCGTCTCAGTAACTCATTTTGGTTCCCGTTCAGTTAGATAATGCTTTCATTATTGTTGAAGTTAAGGCTTGATCCTAAACAGTCTATTTAACAGTAATTCATCTCTGTTTCAGTAAGATGGTAGCTAAGCATAAACTGATAAGTGGTTTCTTTTTGTATGATTACATATTAGGCCTGATACTTTATAATTGCACCGTCGCCAGGTTTTACAATGCATAATTTGTTATACATGCGTTTATGTGATTCAGATTAAAAAGCTTGAGGAGCTCGGGATAGGTAGACCCTCGACATATGCATCTATATTTAAAGTTTTACAGGTATGTACTTGTGTTAAGAAAGTGGTATGTTTTTTCTTCTAGTGCTTCTGTTTCTTTCTGGAGGTTAAGAGACTCTAAAGTCATCTGAAACTAGCAATACCCTTATTTCATCTGAGGCGTAGACTTGTAGCATTGTGACACCCTTTTTGTTCACAGGACAGAAAGTACCTAACAATAAAGAGCCGAGTACTGTATCCGGGAGTTCCGTGGGAGGATGGTATTCTTCTCATTAATTAAGCTCACTAATTTTATGATATAATAAACCAGTATCGTTCTAACCTCTGTACTGTGTTTCTAGGTTTCAGCTTTTCTTACAAACTACTTCACTGAGGTCACAGACTATAGTTTTACCGCTGATATGGAGACTGAGGTGGATTTTTAGTTTGTTCTTTACTCGACTCTGTTTTAACTTAGCAATTTCTACATATTTGGCAATATTGAAAGATGAGATACTCAGTTTTTTTTCCTTATGATTGATTTTATTTTCAGCTAGACAACGTGTCTGGGGGAGTAACTGAATGGAAAGGTCTCCTAAGAGATTACTGGACACGGTTCAGCGCGTATTGTAAACGTGTCGAAAACGTCCAAATCCAGCAGGTACGTCTACTTTCCTGCTGATATCTTAACGTCTACTTTCTGCATATTTTTATTAGATTCTTACAAGTTACAACATTATATATTTGCAGGTGGAGAAAATGTTGGAAAAAAAATACGAGGACTTTCTGTTTTCTTCCCTTCCCGATCCTACCAGGACTTGCCCGAGGTCTGCATTCCCTTCTCCCTTCCATATAACCTAAGTTAGAAATTCTTATCAATTACAGGATAGAGCATCTGCTTTATAATTTGAAGAAGCTATCCTTTCACAAATGGCAACCCATGGTAACATTTTCACCTGTGTTTGAATGAGTGTATGATTGGGTTTCTTTCCATATTTCAGTTGTTCGGAAGGAACCTTAATTTTCAAAGTTAGCAAGTTTGGTACAGGGTATTTCATCGGTTGTGATGGCTACCCTTCGTGCAAGTAAGTTGCAGGCTATTGAATCTACAAATGATTTACACCTGAAGCTATCAATGTTATTATCATGGTCACCGATATAATTGATGCTATTTGGTTCATGTGCAGATTCATTGCCAAAACACTTTACGGAGAGGATGAAGATGAAGATGATTCTCCAAGGAATACCTGCGTAGAAGAGCCCAAATTGCTGGGTCTTCATCCCAATACCAATGAGAAGGTCTCGCTGTTCTGACCCTGTTCTGTTGACAAGTTCTCTTACAACTTTACTTTGCTCAATCCATTTCCTTGTTCAGGTTATTTTAAAGTGCGGCCCTTATGGGTATTATGTACAGCTTGGTGAGGACAAAAAAGGGCACTTGCCAAAACGAGCAAATGCGGCCCATGTATGTTGGAGTTTTATCAATTTAACATTATCTCTATGTTTTTCTTCCTACATAAATGGACACATACTGAGTAAACGTTCAGAGTGCATATGTGGGTCAGTAATGTCTTGGTAAATATAATGTTTGTCTTCTCTTACTGAAAGATCTCTTGCAACCTTGCTTCATAGATAAAGGATGTGAACTCTATTACGCTTGAAGGTGCTCTCGAGTTATTACGCTATCCTCTGACACTGGTAAGACGATTTTAAAGTTTAGAATTTATTGTTTTTCTTGGTGGGCTGTTTTGCACATTTTGGATTGCTGACGACTTTGTTTACTAATTTCTGACTAGGGAACCCACCCTGAAGATGGGCAGCCCGTAACCTTGAAGCTTAGTAAATCTGGATTTACGGTTCGACATCGCCGCACAATGGCTACTGTTCCAAAGGTATAGTTATGTACTGTGTCATATGATGCGTTTGATATAGTTAGAATAAGAGGAGAATTTATTAGCTGATGTTGGTCTTATACTTGATGATAAGGAAATGAGGTGTGGATGTGCATCGATAATATGATATGATCTATTGTTGTCTATGTTATTGCATGAGTTCACATTCAAAGGATTATCGTTTTCATTGTGGATAACTTTGTACTTGGCAGAACACTGAACCAGGTGATGTTACTTTAGAGAAAGCAATGAAACTCTTGTCTGGCAAAAATGTGAGACTGTGTGGCAGACCTAAGAGGATCAAGCCAACAGTAGATGAGGAATCAGAAGGAGATGAAGAAGTTGTGGAGGCGATGTAATCTCTAATCCACAACGTGAAGCCGTTGGGCTTATTTACAATTGGTTCGTGAGCTGTCACATATAAAGAAGAGCATTAGCTTTGATAGAGATTGTTTGAACATTCTTTTTGGTAAGCAGAGTAATAATCGTTAACGAAAAATATTGGATACTATTGTAAGATTACAATACATTTGTTAATGATATGAAAGTTTCATTAGAAGGACTACTGTACTTTGAATTTGCTTTATGTTATAGACAAGGCAGACAAAAGGTTTCATGACTTCGCCTTTGAATTTCATCCATCCTTATCTAGATGGTAAGTGAACTATAATTATATATACAATTTGAACATTTTCTATTAGGGAGACACTCTACTGCAATATACATTGAGCATGCAAATTCAATTGCTCGTTTCATGAGTATATACAGCTTTTAAGGTTAAATGTAACTTCTGGTGAAACATGGATTGTTGATTTCTGTGCAGATCAATTTGTTCATCACAACAAAACTTGAGACTTCAGAGGTTACTGAAGCCCTGTCATAGAAATATCATTCATCTGTTCCTGCAGAAAGAGGTATGAGTTGTGTAAAAGGTATTCAAGACTGAAATGCATAACTTTGTATTGGGTTATCAGTGCTTACAACTTGGGGGAAGAAGTTTGACTAACGTTGGGGCTTGGTCCGGGGCTGTTGATGACTACTGCAGACCGACTTGATTCTTCAGCAAGTGCTCTTAATCTGTTGAGCGCTGGCAAGATAACTTTGGAAAGATCAGGTCTGTCTTTTCGTCTTATCTCTGCACACTTGAGAGCCAACTTGGCAAACTCTATGGTATCTTCAACAGGCCAATCAGAGACGGATGGATCAAGCACATCTTTCAAATTCCCCTTCTCGAGGGCACTCTCAATGTAACGAGTTAGACTCATTGGTGGTTTTCCTGTTATCATCTGCAGCAACATAATGCCGAGTGAATAAATGTCAGATTTCACACCCAGCATACCTGTCTGCTGATACTCTGGATCGATGTAGCAAAACGTGCCAGCAGTTGATGTCATGCGGTATTGCGTCACAGTGTTTGCAACGGATGGAGGGACCAGCCTAGCCAGGCCAACATCAGCAAGCTTACTGACAAAGTTTCGGTCTAGTAATATATTTGACGGTTTGAGATCACGGTGAACCAGTGGTTCTGGTTTAGTCTGGTGGAGGTACAACAGTACAGTGCCGATCTCTGCAGCGATTCTGAACCTCGTTTGCCAAGAGAGTGGTGGGCTGTCTCCTTGTTGGAAAAGACGGTCTTCTAAGCTCCCATTGGACATGAACTCATATACTAAGCAACCACCTTCTGGACAGGCTCCAAGCAGAAGAACCATATGAGGGTGCCTCATGCAGCTTAACACTTCAACCTGTGTTTAATTGATAAACAACACTTAATTAGAGTCAGATGCCAATAAAGAGCTGGATGAGTCTTAAAGAGACTCTGTTATGAGATTTCACCTCTTGCTTAAACTGTGACCTGCCTTGAGCTCCATCTGTGTGCAAAGCTTTCACAGCCACAGGTGTCTGATCCAGATCACACTTGTAGACAGGTCCATAACCGCCTTCTCCGATCTTGTATTTCTCATCAAAGTACTCTGTTGCATCTTCAATCTCCTCGATGGAGTACTTCCTGTATCTGACATCTGCGTGCGCTAAAGCATCAACGGCTTTTCTTTTCTCCTCAGTCTCCTTGAGAGCTTTCATTTCTGCACTGATTCTCTTTTTGGACTCCATTTCAGCAATCCTCTGTGCTGCTTCAGCTGCTTCCAATGCTGCTTTGGATTTTGCTTTCTCCTTCTCTGCAATGGCTAACGCTGCTTCCTCTGCTAGCTTTGCCTCTTCGTATTTCCGTTCTTCCTCTAACTTCCAGCGTTGAAGCTCCGATGCCTGCAGGTTCAACAGTTCACTTAAAATGAAGGCACACCACTCATTGTCATGTGAACTATACCTTCCGTTTTGATGTGAGCGCTTCCTTGCAAGCTGAACTGTACATTTCCATCGTTTGTTTCAACTCCAGCTTAAGCCTCCTCATCTCAGCCTCTACATCCTCCTGGTTTTCCAAAACTCACAGCTATCAGCCACAAAAACCTCTTGCATCTAGTATGCAACCTGCATAAAAGATTCACAGAAGAGCACTCTTACCCCTCCTGGCGAAGCAGATGAAAACCTTTCATTCTCAAATGAGTCTCTTGAGGAAGCAGGTGGTGAGCTTATATCCATTAACCCCTGTCCGTAGGTCATTGACTCAAAGCTACCATGGTCAATGTCGGAGAAATTTGATAGCCTTGGAGGAGGAGTCCGGTTTTGATCAGAATTGTCAAACGAGGAAAGGGAGTTACGCTCAGTACTTGGTCTTCCAGAGCTCATCAAGGATATGTCAGTATCGGGAATTGATAGATTTGGTAGATCTCCGTATGATGATCTCCCGTTCAGGCCTCTTCTACTGAAGGGTGGCCTGTTTCAATTTCAACCAAGAAGTTTCATTTTCTGATGTTGATGATCATGACTCATAAATGAAAAAAAAGATAGATGTGTACCTTAAGGACTCAGATTGATCGTCAAGGGACCTGCGCTGAGGCTCAAGTGATTGTCTCTCAGCTACAGAAAACAAGAACAAGAAACAAAAAAAAAAATCAGTGTTTGCAGGAGACTGATATGTGAAAAAGCAATTAACAAAGCTATTTTTTGAACCTCTTGTGTTAGTAGTTGCAGGAGAAGGCAAGCGTGGATGTTGTGGCCTTGAGCTATTCTGTTGAATCTCGATGAGCAATGGAGAAACAGAAGGCGCAGCACGAGAGGCTGGTCTCTTTGTTGAAATCTTTCCTTTGGTTATGACATAAACAGTACAGAAGTCAGGGGCACTCTTTGTGATGATTACTGGAATATCTGGTGGTTTGTTGAACCTGCAGAGTTTTAATATCCAAATGATGACACCGTTTCCGGTTAAAAGATTCATCGTCAAACCGTTAAAGAGAAAGACAAAAACACACCTGAGAAAGCCTCCTTTTGAAGAAGCACCAACCACCAATACTTCAATGATGACCTGATTTGCATATTCGACTAAAGCTTTCCCCACATCGGAATCTTCCAACAACACATCTTTGCATTGTATCTGAACAAGTTCCAACAATAGTAAGCATAGGAAGAGAGACAGAGTACATGTAAAAAACTGTTTGGACTCACTTCTTTGCGTGAACAGAGGCAGCGAAATGGAAGGAACAACTGTTTGTAAGAGCCGTCTGGTTCTACAGTCACCGATGTAGAATCACCATTTGTTTGGCTTGTCTCTGTAAAAAAAAAAACACAAACAACCCATCAACTTCCAAGAAAGGAAAGAAGACATAAGAAGAAACAAAAAGGTGCTCTTACTAGCAGAGTTTGAGTTAGTAGAAGGGTTTGCTGAGACAGAAGAAGCACGAGGCTTGACATGGACGAGAAGGATGGTTTGGCCTTTCTGTAACAAATTATCAACAGCCCATTTCAGAGCACTTTGGCTGCTCTTGTCTTTGTCTATCGCCACAGCAACCAAACCACCATCCGTGCCAAATCCTCCATCTTTATCCCTCCTGTTCCTTGCCATCCAAGTCTCTTTAGATTGCTTGTGTTTTTTAGGTTGCTTAGTTTGTTTCCTTTACAAGATCCTCTCGTCTATTAGTTTTTCTAGGAAGAGAAAAAGGGTATGAAGAAGAGAGAAAGATGTTTCTATAAAAATCCATCGACTCTGTTTCTCTCTCACTCTGTTTTGAGCGCCTCTCCTTCTTCCCCGCCTCTCTATACTTAAAACATCCTATCAAATCTGTGTTATATATTTTACCCACACAAACGGTTCCTTTTAATGCACGCAATAAATCTACAAGTTTACCTATTTAAAATTTAGTTCAATTAACTAAGCAACAAAGACTTCATGGCCCAATGGATAAGGCGCTGGTCTACGAAACCAGAGATTCTGGGTTCGATCCCCAGTGAAGTCGTATTTTTTTTTTTTCTAACTCCATCACCTTTTGAAATAACATGCCTATACAGATTTTTTTCTTTTGTCATCTGGAATTTTATTAATCGAACACATTACAAACCCAAATATGGGTGGTTACAAGTCTGAAACATCCAAACCAAAGAAGTCTGAAACATCATCAAAGACCACAAAAGAGATAAACCAAATCGAAATTTTAGACGACACCTAAAATCGGAAGCCATAAGCCGGCGGTTGCCAAAGAAACACTCCAGAGTCTAAGAAAAACACAAAAAACTAGACAATACTAAAGACTAAAAATCCTAGATAATAATCAAACTAATAATGAGAGAAACCAAAACGACACATTAGTAAACTAAACCGTTGCTGTAAGTACCCTCCAACTCCAACTAGATTCGCCATCGGACCTTGAACAGGCTCTCCACGCGCCTCCTACGCGCCACCACACCACAGCAAAGCCTAGAAAAAACTTCCCGTACACGAACCTTATTAATACAGCCGGTAATCAGATACTAACCACCACAAACCACCAGATCTGTTAAGATTGGAGTCGGCAGAGTTCGATTTGATACTCCCGCTTTAGATCTGAGATCGGAAGCTTCATATCAGATTTAAAGTACTATCTAGAAGAAGGAAAGATCTAAGACAAGTAAAACACAAGAGCACCTTCTCACAGTACGAACGACATGATGCCATCAACCGGAGAAGGTGAGGACAACAAGTTCTCTTTTTTTCTCTCTCGCTCTCTTTTTTTCTCAATGGATATTCCCGCCTATACAGATTAAAACCACTATTTTAAATTTCACTAAATTTTAAGTTAGGACTAGGCATTTTACCCGACACCCGAACCCGACTCGAACCGAAATCCGAATCGAAATAGTAAAATATCTTAAGGGTATTGAATTATGAGAGATTGGATATCCGAACAGGTAATATCTCTACCCGAATGGATATCTGAAAATAGCCGAATATATGCATTTTAAACCTTATATTTCTAGTTTACTTCTCTAATTTTATTTAAAATATTTATATTGATGCTATCCATACTTTAATATAAATATAACTACAGAAAAATGATGGTTATTCAATTAAAATGTACGCTAAGTCTTTTGTTTCATGTATTAATAAAAGTTATATCCAAAATTTAAAAATAATAACCAAATCAGTATTTTTTTGTTTGAATGTTACATCCAGATTTATTAATCATTCAATCAATTTAAAAATAAAAAATCAGTTAAGTGAAAGTTATATTTTTAAATACAAGAAATTTGAAAAATAAAGAATTTAATTATTTTTTATTATAAAATTTAGATATCCGAATCCGATCTGAATTAACTGAATCCGAACTAAAAATACTCGAATCCGATCCAAAATAAAGAAATATCTGAAAGAGTTCTATACCCCTATATAAAAAATAACCGAAAATCTTAAATATCCGACCAGAGTATCAGAACGCTGATCCCTCTTTTAAGCAAAGCATAGATCAAACTGTGAGGATAATAATTAAGTAGCGAGCTTAGTAACTGGAAAGGCCCATGAGGACAATTAAGTATTGGACTTGTAATTAAATAACTTTTCTAAAGTGGCCCAAAAACAAAAAAAAAAAAGACAGAACCCGACTTGAGGATTAAGTCAGTTAGTTCATCTTCTTCTTGATTCATCCTTCTCATCAGTCATCACCATAATCTGGGATTCAACTCAACTCTCAATTCTACAGCGATGGATCTAAACCTCGATGCGCCTCACTCTATGGGGACGACGATCATCGGCGTCACTTACAATGGAGGTGTCGTTCTCGGAGCTGACTCACGTACCAGCACCGGTTAGATTCCCTCCTTCTTCACTCTTCTAGGGCTTTTTTTAATTGAGAAGAAGCTGATGGAATTTGGGTCTGTTGTTATAACTGGCGCAGGGATGTACGTAGCGAATCGGGCTTCAGACAAGATCACACAACTCACTGACAATGTCTACGTCTGCCGTTCCGGTTCGGTAATGACTTTTTTTTTTTTAATGTGAAAAAAAAAAGAAAACACTTTTAATTGAAAGTGCTTTGCTTTACTCTGATCTTTATTGTGAGTGATTACAACAAGCTCTTGTTGTTTCTTTTTTGGCAGGCTGCTGATTCTCAGGTTGTCTCTGACTACGTCCGCTACTTCCTTCACCAGCACACGTGAGTGTGTTTCATTCTTCTCTTGATTCGATCTTGATTGATGTTTATGCTAGCTATAATTAAATAGATAACTCTTTTTTGCTTATGGTTTTGTAGAATCCAGCTCGGACAGCCTGCAACCGTCAAGGTTTCTGCCAACCTTATCAGGATGCTCGCTTATAATAACAAGGTACTAGCTTGGAGCTTGGTTTGTGTTTTACTAGCAATTTTAAACTCAGAATAGTGGGGAATGTGGGTGCTGTTCCATTTCTACCAGGGTCCTTACTTAGAGAATAAAATCACTCATAACTTTTTCTTTATAAGCGTGACCTTGCCAAACATGATAACTTGTTTGCTTACGTTTCGGTTGCTGTATGACTTAAAGATGAAAATTTTGGGTCCATATGGGGTTGATGCTATATTGTCAAACATACTTGGATGCTATTTAAGAGTGTCCTGCTGTTATAATGGTAGTTCTCTAGATTCTGGGACAACTTTAATTTTTTTTTTTTTTTTTTTGAATGCTACAGTTTTAGTTGTCTGTATTCTGAATCATAGTCTATGGATTATATCTAACAAATATGATATATCCAGTTTGTTATTGTACGTGTATTCTTTTGGTTAGATGGATTGTTGTCTAAAGCAGTGTATGTCTTTGTTGAGCAGAACATGCTCCAAACCGGCCTCATTGTTGGTGGCTGGGACAAATACGAAGGTGGGAAGATCTATGGGATTCCTCTCGGTGGAACTGTAGTGGAGCAACCCTTTGCTATTGGAGGTAAAGAAAAAAAAAACAAATTGTTCTGCATCTTATGATCTTTAGGACTGTATTCATTCGAGTTTTCTTTTCGATTTACTTCTATGCTACTTAACCTTCCTGCAAATAACTAGTGGAACTGTGTGTGTTTGTCTAGGCTCTGGCTCTAGTTACCTTTACGGTTTCTTTGATCAGGCGTGGAAAGAAAACATGACCAAAGAAGAAGCCGAGGTAAGTCGTTTCAAATCATTATATCTGCATATGCAAGAATCTCACAAAAACCCCCATTTGTGTTGTTAGTGATCCTCTCCATTGTAATGACGTTGTGTATTTTGCAGCAACTTGTTGTGAAGGCGGTTTCACTAGCCATCGCTCGTGATGGAGCCAGTGGAGGGGTTGTACGAACCGTCATTGTAAGATTTCCCTCTCGCCATAACTCTCTCAAATGAAGACTTTACATAATCTCTTTAACGGAACATAATTAACAAAGCTGCTTTTGATGATTGTTTCTTTAACAGATAAACTCAGAGGGAGTGACCAGAAACTTCTACCCTGGGGATAAGCTGCAGCTTTGGCACGAGGAATTGGAGCCACAGAACTCCTTGTTAGACATCTTGAACGCTGCTGGTCCCGAGCCAATGGCAATATGATGCAAACTAACGATCATTCTCTTACTCTGTTAAACAAACCTTTTTAGACGTTCTGTTACATTTACCGATGTTTACTCTAAGCGCTGTTTGAAGTTACGTTGGATTGACTCAATGTCTATTTCAAATGGTTATCGTCTTTGTTATGGTTAAGGTTTTAATTCCTCTGTTCTGAAATTGAGTTGGTAGAAACTTTGTCAACTTTCCCTGTATATAATCACAACAGGAAGTTCATGATTGACCAAAAAAAACACATTAGTTAAATAATTACATAACCTCTTACATGTCTTACACGTGGCCTGACAATGTATCATGTAGATCAAGGACACACATGTAGATCAAAGACACAACTGAGACACACGACTGGACAGAGTAGGAGAGACAAAGAAAGATGACAGGGAAAGCTGGTCATGATCTCTTTGTCTATGGCAGTCTCCAAGATCCCCAAGTCGTTTACGTGCTGCTTAATCGCGTCCCGGACCATATTTCCGCCGTGCTCTCCGGCTTGTACGTCTCTCTCTCTCACACTCAGTCAACCTGTCTTAGTTTCTTTCATTTTCAGATCCAGCTGAGGAGGTTGATTAAAGTCTTTTCTTGTGGTTTTTTTTCAGTCACAGGTTTAGAATCAAGAATCGTCTTTATCCAACCATTCTACCGGACAGTACTGGACAAGTCACCGGAAAGGTTCATTAATCCTTGATTCCCATGTTCTCATTTGTCTCTTGTATATAGGATGAATGGAAAAGAAATGGTTTTGTGATGTGGTTTAGTGTAGACATGGTTCTCTTTTCCCTCCTTGTTCTGTGTCTAATCCTGATTTTGAGGTTTCTGATATAAAGATTTGAGAATTTTTGAAGAAGTGCTGTTGTTCTTGCAGGTGCTAAAGGGCATAACAGATGATGAACGTCAGTTGTTAGATGAGTTTGAGGATGTTGAATATGACAGGAAGTCTGTTGAAGTGGTGCTAACGGTAACTACTGTTTGGTTCAGAACAACTAGTTCTGTTACATGTCAGATTTTGGGTAGACTTCTGTTATAATCCACTTGATGTTTTTCAACTGCAGGATACTTCAGAGAAGCTGCAAGTGGGAACATATGTATGGAGGAACAAAGATGATCCTGATCTTTATGGAGAATGGGACTTTGAGGTTAGAAATCTTATACTACCATCTGTCCTTGTTGCTTTTAGAATCTGAATGCTTTGATCTTTTATGATATTTTCAACTATGTTAGGAATGGAAACGAGATGACAGCGAAGCTTTCATAACCGCCACAAAGAAGTTTGTGGAAGAGAGGAAACTACCTGAAGCAAAGACGAGGATTGACACATTCAAAACGTTCTTTCAGCAGGATACCGAGGATGGGAAGCCTCTGGATTCGTAATGACATTTGGTTCTTATAGTGAGGCCATTGCTTCACCTTCATTTGAAATAAGACTTGTGGAAACATGAATGTGATAACTCAAGTGAAACTCAACTCCTAGAGAGATTTGATTGCATGATCATGTGATCAGAAGTAACCTCTTATGGTTTGTAATTTCATTGGAGAGTGACTTCTTTTTTTTTTCTTCTTTTACTTGGGCTTCTTCAAATATTCTTTGTTTATTTAGGTTTGTGTTCTGATTGGTCTATTGATTGATGCATGTGTTCATTTGTGAAATGTGTGGCTGCCTTTTGCTCAAACAGGTATCATCGCTGTCTTTTAGCTTATAACTTTGGATACCAATCTTTATAAAAAATCAAACTGCATGAGTCATGGACGTACCATATTACCACTATTTTTAAATTTTCCGAGGCGTATGGTTTGTTCATGTTAAATTTCTTGCTGTCTTATTGTTATGCGGAACCTGCTCATATAATCACTAGTAGTATAATTAGTATCCTCGAGATCAGGTTCATGAGATCATGACACATGTGTGAATGGTTGATTGATTAAGATGGTGTGAAGACTCAGGGTACATATGTCATGTGACCTTTCCGTTTTATCAGATCTCGGCTTCTTAACCTTTGACTTTGACCACCCTTTTAGAGAGAGAGAGCATATTCATCAACCCATGAATAACTCCTCTCTCTTGAATCTTGATTGATTTTGGGGAGGATACCAAGATCATTCCTTCTGATCTTGCCGTACTCTGTTTTAATTGCATGTGATATCAATAATGATGGCTACTTAGTTTAGAGAAAAAGTGCATGTGATGCTGTGACTTAAGTTATTATATTCACTAATTAAGATACTTATTATAGCATTCTGTGTAAAAGCATAGGATACTGCTGTACGTTTTGTTAATCTATATAGTTTTAACAACCAGAGTCTCAACTTGATTTTTAAAAGTACAATGCCGTAGGGTACTCTCTCTATCTTTTCACACTTATTTTAATTGATGTTAGTTAGTTACTCCATTAGTTTATGTTAAACCTCTGATTACTTGGCATAACTGCAACATCATTACACATGGGGTAGTTCCAGAAAAAAAAGACTGAGGATGCATGCATAGAAACATGAACCTCTTGCTTTGTTTTGTATCAAGGTCTCCTAAGCCCTAACCATATGACCTAGTTTACGCTTTAGCCACTACGGTATACTTGCCATTGCACCACCACTTCTTTGGTTGATGTGGGTTTGATTTCTACTTTAAGGACAAATATAGATGTTGAAATAGTAACTTAATCATGTAGCTTCATAGCAAAAAAACAAAAAAAAAACTTAACCATGTAGCTGATTTTGTTTAGATGTTTCTGATTATTCATTCTCCTTCATGTGTCTGATTAGATGATTAACTTATGATACATCAAAATAACAGAGTTCTGGAATTTATCATATAATGGAAGAGAGATTATATTATGAGAGCTTTTCATGTTATCAATCTTTTCAGTGATCAATTTATACATTTTATTATTCAAAAATCTCTCATTCTTTTTCTCTTGGAGTTGCAAAGTACACAAGTTCAAATCCCCAAGGGAAAAAAGTGGGAACATGGGGAAGAGGGAGAAGAATGGTTAAAAACAACAAGCACATCAAACATAAAGACAATAAACTATCTGCACATTGGACTGTGAGGTTGATGAGAAGGAGTCCTAGGGCAATCCGAAGGATGACGGTAAGTTATCACTTCATCAGTCGTCGCATTAAACCTGCACTCCTGTGTGGTCAGGTACGCATCAGTCTTGTTGTCCTCCATTATCTTCAAAATGCTCTCAAACACAGCAACTTCACAAGGAATCTTCAGCACACCAGCTTGCTGAAACCCAAACTCTTCTTCTGCTTCACGCAACAGCGCGTGGAAAGCTTGGTGGCTAAGGTAGTCCGTTGGTATCTTGTATCTCTTCTCCTCTTTCCCCACCGAGACAGCTAAGTAGCCTTTAGGAACAGCTGTTACATCTGTGAAGGATAGTGTCCTCTTCAGAAACTTGATGCTCTTACTTCCACTTCCGGTTTTGTTGAGGTTGTTGTTGATGTCTTCTTCGTTGTTAATCTTGTTGTTGTTGTTGGCTTGTTTTGATGCTTGAGCGACTTTTCTCCATTTCTTGAGGATCTGTTGAAGCTTTACGATGTCTCTTATTTTGTTTGACTTCTTGGCTTCCATGGGTGAAACAGAAGAAGACATGGCTATGTTCTTTTTGTGTTTGATGATCTATATGTGTTTTGTAATGATGGAGAGAGCATGGTGAGTTTTGGAGGTTAAGGAGATATATAGAAGAGCTGATGACATTTTGGAATCTTGTTTTAATTATTTTACAGATTAAAATATGTGGCTAATCATATGCGTAGGGTTTTCTTAATACCCAACTTGGAAAACCTCGAGTCAGGTTATTACTTCTAGTTTGACTTTTTTCTTAGCTTAAGTCGTTAATTAAGGCCATGTTAATTGATGCTTCTGGGATTGCGTAACACCGCCAAATGAAAAAACTAGATGTAAAACTAACTTTGCTCTTTCTACTATTTTATCTTTTTAAAAAGTTTAGTTTCGAAATGTTTTTATACATTGGTTTAGTTTGCTAATTAGATATTAAGATATGGCCAAAACATCTTATACAAGTAGACATATAGTAGAAGAAATATTTATATATGTAATAGAAAGGAATTACGTTTTTCCTAATTTTCCTGATGAAAAAAAAAAGAATAACAATAACTTCGAACGTAAGAAAGTAAAGTAGCAATGTTGTGGTGACTGATGAGAGAGCGAAGAAGAGGAAAGAAAAAAAGAGAGAGACATGAAACATGAGGAAGGTTTCAATTTCCAAAGCAAACGGTTTCACACTTTTACCAAACGTACACTTTCAGTTCAGTTCCCCGAGAATCTAACGATTGGATCTCTTCTTCACTTTTTCCCCTTTATCCAGAAACATACTTATATAAGTACGGATTAGTATTAATTAGATTGCTAGTCTTCTTTTTACTAATTGTATAAGCTTTACATATCACAAACGACAAAAAAAAAAGTTTTTTTTTTACCGACATATTCTTCAGAAGCCTCATTCGAAGCACATGGAGACCGTGCTGGTAAAGGACTTGTATTTCCACGTCAATGTTAGTGCAATTTCAGGTTTTAACTGCACCTCCCCATGTGAATTTTCTTACTTTTCTCTCTCTTTTTTTTAATAGTGATTTTAGATGAGATCATTTCATAAGTTCGCATGTTGCTTTGTTTATAGTAATACTACATTATTAGTTTAAACAAAATTTTGTGAAAGTTCGTTAAAAGAATATATTTTCTGTAAAAGTTCGTTAAAAGAATGTATTTTCTGAAACAATGTTTCCCTTGGGAGGATGAAGAAAGAAATAAGAGTATTTATTAAAAAAAAAGAATATAACTGTCTAGTTATAATCAACATATCTGATTTTTGAACTTACATTGTATATATTTGTGTGTGGTCGTGGCTTCAAAAGTCAGTGATTTTTAAAAAGATGGCTTGGCGATGAAACTATATGGTTCGTTTTCTCGTTTAGAGGCTCAAGTAAAATTTTCAAGTAAAAAATCAACAAAATACCAAAGAAAGGATATTTGACAAATATAAAAATGAAAATAATGATTGGCTTCAGCAACTGAAATAATCTGTTAATTGATAATATTCGAATTTATTTATTTTCTTAATTTATGATGTCAACAACAAAGTCGGTTTAATATATTACGCAAAATGCATGATAAGAAGTTGACGCCGATTTAATATAATAATAAGAAACTTTTATTTAATGTGCTTTATTCAATATTATAGCATTCGATATTTCAGACTGGCGATGGTTGCATGTGCTGGTGATGAACAAGCAATAAATATATCAGCAACGATTACGCAAAAGCATTTCCTATAAACGTAAAATGATGATAGTATTACATTATCACAGATCATTAGATTTGGAATTTTTAGTAATGAGGAGTTTATATAATTGGCAAATATTTCACCAATTAGGCCACCAATCCACCATTCACTTTTATATTATCTAGCAATTAATCTATGAATGATTCATTTACGTAGTGGCCCGTACAGCATGGCCTTTATTACAGATTCACAAGTCACGTTCTTCTTTTTTTTTGTACGCATTGGTAAATTATTATATTTTGTTTATTTATGCTAACAGTTATATACCAAATTCAAATGATTGATTACTTACTTTGTCCTTCCTAAAAAAAACATTCATGGTATTTTTTCAGGGATTAGTAGGTTTGTATAAATCCGTACATTTCATGATTTAATTATATAATTTATTGGAAAATTGAGTTTAAGTTGTAAAGTGCTACTAACTACCGTGGAGAAACAAACATGTATGATTGAGCCCCTGCGAATAATTGAAAAAAAAATATAATTTAAACTGAAAAAAAGCTGGCTTTTATTCCCTGATCTTTCTACGTGCCTCTGATCAGTAATGATTTTCATTATTGT
Organism: Brassica nigra; assembly: GCA_016432835.1. NCBI lineage: Eukaryota > Viridiplantae > Streptophyta > Magnoliopsida > Brassicales > Brassicaceae > Brassica > Brassica nigra. Next base: position 2,128,972 of record CM028247.1, on the reverse strand, counting down.
AATTAGTTTTAGATGATTAATGGATGATGTACATTAAATCTACTACTTATATATTTATATGTGATACACATCCCCATTCCCTGCGGTTGCTTTTGCTTGATCTGATTTCCAATGTCTTCAAGATTTGATTTGCTGTGTTTTACAAAATGGATAGATGCGCTATAAGTTGGGACAAAATAGGATAGATGCATTATGTGGCTATAAACCAAGAACATCTTCAACCTACTTCGATTTTTATCTTTATATTTCATTTTTTTAATTAAAAAACTCTATTATAGAGAGAATTTACTCTAATATATGTTTTTATTATAGAGTTTTTCTATTTCTAGAGAAAAATATAACGAAATATTATTTTCATTTTTAAATATACAGACAAAAAGTACAATTCCTTTATATTTTCCTTTAAAATAGAGAAATTTTCTATTATAGAATCACACTGTGGAACAATACTACATATATAATAGATATTTATACTATTTAAAAATATAGAAATATACATTAGAAATGCTATAAGAAACTAATCATTTTTGTTTTTATTAATTTTATTATTCCACTAATTTCACAATTCTGAAACCCAAATTATCTTATAATGTATATTGGGCCACTAGTACTTTGAGACCAACACGCATTTTTCTAGTAATAGTTGTGGAAATGGATAAGCTCAAATGGTGACAAAATCAAATAGTGCAAGTGTCTAGAGAGGTTTCAAGCAAAAGTATGATAACACCAAAACCAAAAGTATGGACCCAGCAAGAAACAGTCGACCTTAAGACCGTAACCTAGCAAACTGTTTTTATCTTCAGTGCCATTTATCTCAAGTTTCCCTCTCTTTCATCTTGCTTATAGTGAGCATGTTTGTCCTTGCATGTGACGGAAGTTTCTAACTATAGTGCACTATTGAGTGTTCATGATCTTTATATGGTTTGATTTTGGTGTTTTGTGACTCAAAATATGAAAGACTTTGTTTTTGTAGAGCGACTTTTTAAAAAAATCTTCCATACAGACATGGTCGTTTCTGGATAGAGTCGGATGACATATTTGTGTTAACCCTCAAATTTTCAAAAACTATTATACATATATTGCATAGTATTAAAATTATTAAAAATAATTTTAAAATGTAAATAACCTTCTAAATCTTAAAGATTTACCTCTGCATACATATTCAATAAAATTGCTTTGATACTTTAATTTTTTTTCGGTGTTGCTTCTTTGGCTACGCATATGTTTTCCAAAAGATGGCTCAACGAATGTTGTGGTATGTCTTTTGTTCTGCGTTATATCTTGTGATTTATATAAATAAATCAGTTTCAATTTAAAAAAAAAATACTTCCCAAGAAACTGTAGCTTTATTTAAACTCTTGCAGATTTTTTTTTCCTTATTACCAGCTCAACTCAACTCAACCGATACTTTTCTTAAAAAATGGGTTCCACAAATGAGGGCATTTGTGTTTATTCCACATGTGGGAAACACGATTCGAACATCAACGCCTGAAGATGATGTCGGATCTATGGCGAATGACTAAGCTAAACAACACTAACACTGAAAGTCACGATATACATTATCATGAAGTCTATCTCCGAGCCACATACAAATAAAATTAGTAGCTAATGTAGTGATTCATGGAATGGAATGTAGTGATATATACTTTTAGAAACATATCTTATCCGTTAATTTGAATATATATATTAAATTTAAAAATGAATCAAAGGGTCTAATTTTGCTTTGAATATATGCTATTTTTAGAGCCGTCTTGTATTAAAATAAACCATAATATAGTTCATAGTCATCTAAGAGATGAAACCACTCACAAAAGACAATAATTCGGGTGTATACGCAAATTCTATCAAATTGATATTACTACTGTGTTTTTTCTTTAGAAAAAAAAACATTGAACCAATTATATTTTGTTGTCACTATGGAATCCATGTCATAGACATAAGTTAATACGGATTTAGCAAACCCTCTCTTGACTTGTTCAAAGCTATTCATGCTCTCCATCCAAGAAGGTTTATGTTATTTTGGAAATAATATTTTGTTTTTTCTTTTCTTTTTGGCGTGTATAAATACATGTTAACCAATGACTCTGCCGAGTTTAAAAATATATATATTTAGGAGCACATCCCTTGTGGGACGAGGCAGCATCATTATTTGTCTGGTGAAGTATTTTAAAATGCAAACAGCCGCATAACTTCTCGTTAACGTATCTTCCCGATTTTATTCCGCACATCTTCAAATCTGATGCGTCTTGATATAAGTTATTCTTATGCTTCATAGTGGAAATTATAGACATATTCTAAAATATATGAGTTTGCTTAATACACAAAAACGTACTACGTACATGCATGTATATATATATAATATGCGAATTTGTGTATACAATTTAAATTTTCTTTAACATTTTAATCCTGTGTCAACAACTTTCAATTAATTGAAATGGTTTGGAAACTGGCTATAATATTGTTTTTTACTTATTATGTTATACGATGGCTGTGACAGCTGTCCATCCTTATACATATGATGGTTCTACTACGGAATTTGAAAGTGTATAAATATGTTTAAATTTACCATCATAACATGATAATAACAGTCTCTTGATTATTTATTTATTTATTTATTATGTGATGTGTAAATTGAATACATTTTTTTAATAATTCAATATATTGCTCGATGATTGATTCAGCTTTTCAATATATAAAGGAGCACTATAAAGTCCTGAGTTATAAAAGAACTCAAAATACGAACCAAGCCACACTTCCCGTCTAAGAACGTCGCGACCAAAGCTTGACTCTATTAAGCAATTCTTGTCAATATATCTACTTTACTTTATCGTTTTGTATTGATTCCTCAAATATTAGCAACGAAAGATTCAAAGTAGTTGTTCTTCTAAAGCATAAGAATTAGAATGATACTCATGCATAGATGGTAAAATAGAAACTGAGCCATCAATTAAAATTGATTAAGCTTGTTCTTTTTATTATCTGATACAAACCGCGTTATTCCATTTCATCTTTTCAATATGTAATTTTGTTAAATAAAGAAAATGTAATTTTGTATACAGTAAGCACACTATTACGAAATAAAAGAGGTTATAGATATATCATGTGTTTTAATTAGTTGTACATGATTAGTCTGTAAATAACATCTAAATTGGTAGACGATAAACCAGTATATATTTATTTGGTCAGACTCTGGTTTAGGTCTATCTTACAATGTGTATATAAACTCACAGTTGAACATTTTTTTCCTAATTAATGAAAACAAGATTTATTTGGTAAAAAGTATAATTGGTGGTTTATGTTAAAGTAGAAGTAAAAAAGTTATGAGAAGAATTCTGAAAGTAATAGCTAGGAGTCCAACGTTTTGGAAGATAAGTGGAGTGGGTGAAATGAACACACAAAAACCTAATAAATAAGTAATGACAAAGGATTAAAATGGTTGAAGGTCGGTCTCATGTCCTCTCTTGTCTCATATGATATGATCCTCGTCAGATTTCACTCATTTTATGTTTTTGCGAAATCATTATGTATTCCGGTTATTGGATTGCGCTATGTGCGAGTTCTTTTTTATTGTTTAACTTTTGTAGTAGTGTCTCATAAATTCAAGAAACTTGATATTATTTATAATTAAATATATATACTGATGGTCTAATTTTGTGTTAAAAATAGTTATTCGTAAATTAGAAGAAAAATTATGTTTTTGGATGAGTCGATCTGTGAGATTCATATTAGCACGTAATCGTATACGCTTTTATGAAATACCGTATAAGACATAAAACCTTTACACAAATAGGTTTTATTTTTATGTCTGAAAACTTATGAACCAAAGATCATGTTGGTTTTTAGTACTCGTACAAATTTAAATATTAAGTCATTTAAACATTTACAGAAATTACAATGATTGAGATAGTTATAAGAGTTCTGAATTTTGATATATTTATATCCTCCAACTACTATAATCATTGTTGATGTACAGTGTTTCAGTATACATTTAGTTTTACTTCCTAACCCGATAGAACTTTATGAAAATTTTATCTAAAGAAGAAGCACTGGGATAATTTAAATCAACAGTATTTGTTTTAGGAAAGTAAATGGGACTTTGAATTTCAAAGCTTTCATGTAAATTTCGAACCTTATAAATCTAGATGTCGGTTTGCATGTATTAATGTATACATATATACATCATATCTATATTCTCTAAATTACTTTTTTTAAAGTATGTTCTCTAAATTACAGGATAAAAAAATGTATATAATTTAACTTATAAATTCAGAATATATAGCTAGAGAGTGAAATAATCAACAATATTAGGGTCATAATAAAATGGTTAGTACGTATGATTTTGTTATCGTTATATTACTTGACGAGTACCACGTGATTAGTATAGGCCTTATTCAAAAAAACTATCATGACAAGAAGAAGATTTTTTTAAAAACGAGATCGAAGATAGAAATCAAAGGCGTGCAAGAATTATAAGAAGTATGATGTGCTCCAACTATAAATCACTTATTGACAAAGAAAAAGAAGAAGAAGAAGAAGAAGAGAGATCAGATAATTAGAAACCAAAACAATGGCGAACAAAAGGACAAAAATATCTAACGTCATCCCTCTTTTTCAATTCACACGTGCTTCAAATTTCCATTTCAAGATATTTTTGTAATTATCATTTTTTCTTATAAATAGGGTCTATTTCTTCTCCAAATCTTCGAACAAATCATACATTAATAGGCGTTATATAACGAACCAAAAAGATTTTGAGCTTTGATAAGTTTTGAACTAGTAATGGAATGGAGAGAGTGTTATTTAGATGTGATCTTGGTGCCGCCAGGGCTAATGGTATATGCTACTTACCATGTTTACTTGTGGTACAAGTTACGTACACAGCCTCTCACCACCATCATCGGTACCAACGCTAGAGCTCGCCGTTTCTGGGTCGCTTCCATCATCAAGGTAATCTTTAACCTCTTAAACATACATACATCTACGTTCACATAGTAACTATAAGTATATTTTGAATAAATTAGGACAACGATAAAAAGAATATCTTGGCCGTTCAAACGCTACGAAACTGCATAATGGGATCAACTTTAATGGCCACGACGTCGATCCTTATCTGCGCGGGTCTAGCTGCGGTTATAAGCAGCACATACGCAGTGAAGAAGCCTCTAAACGACGCCGTTTACGGAGCTCACGGGGAGTTCATGGTGGCTCTCAAGTATGTCACGATTCTCGCCATCTTCCTCTTCTCCTTCTTCTCCCACTCTCTCTCGATCCGATTCATCAACCAAGTCAACATCCTCATCAACACTCCCTTTCCTCCGGAGGAGCTGGACGAGGAGGAGATGACGGTAACGCAGGAGGAGTACGTGGCGGAGTTGCTGGAGAGAGGGTTTGTTTTGAACACGGTGGGGAACCGGTTGTTCTATGCGGCGTTGCCTTTGATGCTTTGGATATTTGGACCGGTGCTTGTGTTCTTGTGTTCGGTCATGATGGTTCCTCTTCTTTATAACCTCGATTTTTTCTTCTTTGGTAAACAAAGAAGAAAAATCGATGGAAAAACTAGTTGTGGAACTGTGTAGAATCGAGTTTGAGTTGATCGAGAGCAAGTGATGGCAAATAAGTGATCTATGATTCAATAAACATGACACACTTGCAGATTTTCGAAGATTAGTTAAGTTTTCGTTTTAAGATCTTTTTGTTCAAATAAATTTCATAGTATATCAATCATGGTCATATAGTATTTGATTAGGGCTTATTGAGCGTTTTTTGTACATCATGAGAACTTAAAAGTATATTTTATTGGAGTATGTATGTTGTGTCACGTTTTGGTATGTTGAGACTTGAGCGTTATTATTGGCATTTCCATGTGGGTAGCTTTATAATGTATACGCGAATGATTATATTAAACGGGTGCGTTCCGTTCTGTTATGATTCACGTGACATACGTCGAGCAAGAAATGTGAAGTGTACGTATTGATTCCGTGCATTAATATCACTCTGAGTTAGTGGTTGTTATGTGTCAGACCAGTCGTCACGATCGAGCTAGCCTATATAAATCCCCCCCATATACGGCTTTCTATGTGTAGTATGAAATCACAATGAACCGGTGCTTTTAGCCGTGATGGTAAATGGAGAATTAACATTTCGGCATCGTCAGAGAGACATGAGACCAATACGTGGCAATACGTGACTAGTTTGACCCTTTTCTGTGGGGCCAGTATATCACTGTATAATTCAAAAAAAAAACATAATGATTAAAACTCAGATTATGATGCTACTAACTACAGAATATCAGTTAGAAAAGAAATCTGCTCTTATCGAGTTGTGGAAGCCCATGTTCGGATGAAATAAAAATTGTTTGTTAATGAACTCTTTTTCTTAGACTTTTAATTATAAGTTGAATCAATTCAGTTAGATGGTTTCTCACAACACGAATTTACAGTTTTGTTTTTAGCAAAAGGAAAATGTATATGGTTAAAATCTTATTGATGTGCCTTAGATTTGAATAGCCGAAGCCCGAAGGCTGTCAGTAAATACTTACAACGTGCCTAACATAACCAGTCATGGTAACACACAAAATTCTATGGCTAATTAGCAACTAATAAAACTATGTAACATTAAGCCACCAAATAGATACGAATAAACAGTGTCTTACAAAGTTGGCTGAACGACAGTAGCTAAGCTAAGAACATCTCAAATATAATTTTTTAAAATGAAATAATTTATGATAGAGTTGAAGAATATACTCCAATTTTATTTCGTTGTTTGGAATGAAACGTAGAATAATAAATAAAAAGATAAATAATTATTTTATTTACACCATATTCACTCTATTGTAGAATGGGAAATAAACCGAAGTTAAAACATTTTTTTATTTCAAACTCTATTATAAAATAAATTATGGAGTATATTGAGAATGCTCTTGTAGCCACTTATTCGCATATATATGGAAGCATTATATAAAAAAAAAATTGAAAAAAGGCAAAATATTCAGAACTTTGGTAAGAAGAAAAATATGTTATTCAATGTTGCACATTATATATCCTAATATATTTGTTTGCAAGTAGATGAATATCACCACTGAGATCTGATGATCTAATTTACTTTGAAAACCCTCAAACAATATTTCATAGCCAAGGCTAGCCAGAACAAGAAAATAAAAGGTCTAGTAGCCCTTTGGATTCTCGCCACGTCACTAATGTAAAAAAAAAACATAGAGTAGATCTGGTGATACCACGTGTCGGTCACGACATCCCCACGTTGTCAACACACAAACCTTCTTCTCTCATCTCTGTCTCGGTGAAAAAAAAAATATTCTACGGTCCATTGTCAAAAAAGTATATATAACACAGAGAGGGAGATAGTGGAAACGTTTCTCTCTGTTTGGTTGGATTCTCCGTCCCTTTTGTTGATCGTCGCGAGGTTTTAGTGGTGAATCTTAGACATGGCAGCCACAAAGCTCGTGGCGGCTTTGTTTTTTCTTGCCTTGGTCTTCACCACCACCACCACCACTGTCTTCTCCGAATCCGACGGCTCCTCTAAGATCCAGATGGATCACCTTAACGCCAAGATCCTTGCACTAGGTTGTTAGTTAACGAGTTTGTATTCTCCCCCTCCTCCATTAGAATGATTGCAACTGATTTTTTGAGTACTTTGAGTTCGTATTATTATGACAGAGTTGGAACTTTATGCTGATAGAGTTTAGTGAATCCCAGTTTTGATGTTTTTTTGTTTTTGTTGTTGTGAAGAGTCTCAAATCGATGAGAAAGCTCGTGAGGTTAAGGGCAGAGACGAGTTGGTAGCAGAGAAGGAGAAACTGCTCAGAGAAAAGGAAGACAAGATTGCTTCCTTGCAGACGGAAGTCTCATCACTACAAGTATGAATGAATAATCTTTATATTGTATCTGTTTCATTTTCTTCGTTTGGAATTTGTCAATAATGTTTTCCAATAAAAAATAGGGAACATCAGATTCTGCTAAACAGTTGGGAAAGGTTCAAGCACGAGTTGTTGAGTTAGAGAAGCAGGTGGGAGTTTTAAGTTGGAGAAAATCAATTTGTTTATATGACAATATATGCAAATGGCACTCTGATTTTTTTTGGTAATGCTATTCAGGTGGAGGTACTCAGGAACTTCTTGGAGCAAAAGAACAAGGAGAAAACTTCCACTGAAGCTCGGACTAATGAAGCTCTGAAAAAACTAACCGAACTTAACTCGAGCCTAGACAAAGTATGTTTCTCTTTAAACAGATCCATTTGGATTTTTTTTCTGAATTGCATAGGGACTAGGGCAGCGGCGATGCCTGTTTAGTTCTTTATTTCGCTGTAATTACTAACTAGACTCCTTCGTTTTGGCTGAGTCAAATATCTTCATGATCTAGGGCTCTTCATTTATGTTATCATCTTTCCATGAAAGCTTCCTTTCTCAGCTCCTTGCATGATTTATTGCTTGTGTTTAATCTAAATCCAGTCTGGATTTGCAGCACAGATTCATATCAGATTTTACCATCACTACTTGTTTTATTCCATGGCTCTTACTATACTTTTGACCGTGTTTGTATGGATATGTACTTTGGATTGAGCTAATCGTCATGCTCTGAAGATGTTTAAATTTTAGTATGTGATGTGATGTCTTGCAGCTTGAGAAGACGAATGAAGAGCAGCTGAACAAAATAGGCAAACTTGAACGTGCTATAAAGATTGCTGAGGTATATACTCTCTCACTAATTTAAACTCCCTACGGTTTTGGTTTCTGCCTCACGTTTTGCTTTTCCCAAAATTAAATTTCAGGAAGAAATATTGAGGACCAAGCATGAAGCAACCTCGAAGACTAAAGAACTCCTTGAGGTAATGGTTTGACACAGTTTATAGTATTATACATTCATTGTTTGGGATATTAGCAAAGCCTGGAAGCCAGAATTGAACATAAAGTTTAACGTCATTTGTCTTTTGGTCAGGCTCATGGTTCATGGCTTCCACCTTGGCTTGCCGTTCACTGGATTAGTATTCAGGTAAGGTTTTTACTGGTCTTTTCCACTGTTTTGTTACATGGCGATTTTTTCCTCAATTAAGTTGAGCATTTCATGTACTCATAGGCTTATACCGAGACACATTGGGAGGCTCACGGGAAACCTGCTGTGGATACAGTCATTCTGAAGGTGCATTTTTAGATTTGAGTTCTATTGCGAGTTATGCCTCTAAACAGCATAGGAGCATCTGACTAATGAACTTTACTTATTATCTAACTAGGTGACGGAAGCAAAGACTCAAGCTGTGAAGTGGGCTGAACCACATGTGGAAAACGTTAAAACTGTAAGCATCTTATTGGCAATTTATTTTGCAGTAATTTTCGCTGACTTAAGTTGATTGTCACCAGTCTCGAGATTTATGAGTGGCTCTTATATTCTGTGTGTTTATAATGCATTTCTTGCAGAAATATATTCCAGCCGTCAAGGAAACTGTCGCTACACATGTTGAGCCACACGTCCGAACACTATCCATCAAAGCAAAAGAGGCTTACCATGCATCCAAGAGTGCTGTTTCCCCTCACATTGTAACAGTTCAAGAACTTGTAGACCCTTATTATCAGGTATAGTGTCTTTATCAGTTTGTGTCTTTATCAACATTTTTTCAGCTTGTGTAAACTTATAGCGTGTTTACCCTTTTCAGGAGGCTAAAAAGTTTAGCAAGCCATACGTTGACCAAGTGGCAACGGCCACGAAACCACATGTTGATAATATCAAGGTTGCCATGAAACCTTACACAACCAAGGTGATCATCGTTTATACAGAGTTCCTTGAATCCGCCACAACTTATCACAATCAGGTCTGAATCAAGTTGTTGCCACTTTCTTGGATGAATCAATGAGTATTCTTGATTTTAAAAAAGCTAAAATTCACATGTTATCTGCGAAGGTCCAAGCTCATGTTGAACAGAGACTAAAGAGCCATGAGCTCACAGAGGCTTTTGCGACCAATGAGTTTGTTTGGTTTGCGGTATTTGTCTTTCACTTTCTTCTAGAACGTATTATTTGATATTTTCATGCTTTTATCTGTCTCCTCTCTAAAAGCTTTTCACTGCAGGCTTCTGCGTTGTTGGCGTTACCTATCTTCTTTGCATACAGAGTGGTCTCTTACCTTTTCTGGTGAGTCTCCTAATTAACTCACTAAATTTTTTAACGTATAGTTGATCTAAAAATCATGTAGATATCTCATATTGTTGTTTATTGCAGCACAAAGACAGAGAAACCTGTTAAACACCCTCATCACCATGGTCGTCGCAAAACCAAAAGGAGTCATCACACTGACAAGTGAATTCATTGTTCCACGCTAAGTGAATTAAAGTTCAGTGGTACTAGATTAAACATTTGATAGATATGTAATTTGAAATGAATTAAAATCACTTCTTATATAATATCCATTTGATTTTGTTAGATTTCAGTTTACATTGGATTTTATTGTACTTTTATATCTAAATCAAGCTTTAAACAAGTATTATACCTTTCACCTGTTTTAAGGATTTCAAATATCTCTCTCTTAAGCACATGAAAAATCCATCTTGGTTATTGCTGGGCAAAAGACCCGAAGCCGAATATGATCTTAAAAAATCCATCTTGGTTATGCTGGTGTATCGGGAGAGATAATCCTTTAACATTATAATCCTTTAACATTATATTATGTTTTAAAAATCCAGGCCGTCCTCCTGGTAAAAAGAATAATATTTAAAAATCCTGCTCTGAAATATAAGAGAAAAGAATAATGTTTTAAAAATCCAAAGCAAAAGACCCACACATAACCATATGTATCTTTTCAATTGTGTAATTACTAAAATATTTATTTTTTATGCACAAAAAATGTCAATTTCACTAGGAGTACTCTTTATTAAGTGCGCAGATCATATATAAAACCGGAACTAACTAAATTATTCTACTTTCCTTGAAGAAATTAGTGAGATAAATCTATAATTATGATATTCCTAAGGAACATAATCTCTTATACTTGCTTGCAAAGTTATGAATATATATGATTGAGAATACTAATAAAAGCTAAAATAAAAAGTCGGGAGAATATATAAATTATTTAGTGGGTTTTTTTTTTGAAAAAGTTATTTAGTGGTTTTAGTTTTTGAATGAAAACAATAAAAGTTATATAAAGAATTAGAAAGTTTCAAAAAAAAAAATTAAGGCTGGCTTTTTGGTTACATTGTTAATCAGAAAGGAAAAAAAATATTTATATTGGTATTTGTACCTTCTTTCTTTTGTTAGGACGCAATTATGTATTTTAAATATGCAAGTCAAACTTAACAAAAGTCAGTATTAAAAGTTGTAAGAAACTGGGACATTTGGTAACAAATGAGCTTCTTTCTCTTTGGAAATCCAGAACGACAAGTAGTCATAACCTGTAGAAGTAAAACACCGAGGCGTCTCGAATCTCTGTTTATTAATGGCTCCTGCTCCTCCCTTCCTCGACAATGAAGCTAAAAGCTTTGGTGGCGTTGATGTTATTGAACTGTATGTTGAGGAATCGTGTTTTCCGTGTATCACTTATGTAGGAGATGAAACGTCAATTTGCTCCAGTGAAGGCTCTTGATATAGAACAAGACATCGAGGACATCATAATAAAGAAGATTAAATGAGAGACTGCAAACAGGCTCTTCTTGTGCCTATTCTGTTCTTTGTTTCTACCGTGCCCTTCCTTAGTTTAATCACTAATCAGTTAGGATTATGTAGAAGGCTTTTCTGGAGCAATGTTGGATATCTGTTAGGTACACTTCTCTTGTAAGTGCAGTCTCGTTGTTTTGCAATTTATAATTAGCTTTTGGTTGATCTGTTTAATTTGTGTACGGTTTAACCCGTATTGTAAGGCTCGTTTTATTCATCTCATTGCTTGAAGCAAACAGATGCAGAAGCGTTTTTCGTTTTGATCAGGCATGTTTTTTCTAACATTCTTGGCATTGGTTAATCTATGTTTTAATTACACACTTAGAATTAGAACTGTGTAATAAGTTCAACAGAACAATGATCACACTCGTCTCTAGATCTTCTTGGTAAAGAAAACTACAGAATGAATGAATGAATGTTTTGAATCTCATCTACCATTATTGTCATCAGACCACATCATCTAACTCCAACTTAAAACCAAGCAAGGCTAACAAAAAATACTAGCAAGAGAACAACTTCGACGCTAAAACGTGCCTTGCAAGCAAAAGAGGTCTTCCCAGCCTTATCAGCAGCTTCAATCTTCTCATTATCAGCGCTTGGAGTAGGTGCGGGAGAATCAACCTCAGGTGTCTCTGTTTCTGGTGTAAGTTTCGGAACATTACTATCTGATGCATTGTCTTCATCATCTGGTCCAGGAGCTGGAGCTGGAGGGGTTGGAGCCCTCATAGGAGATGGACTTGGAGCCATTGCAGCGTCCATAGGAGCTGGAGCCGGAGCTGGAGCTAAATGAACGGGTGGTGGCGGAGGTGGTAAAACTGCTAGGCTGAGTCCAGGAGCCACAATGGGCATGCTAATATGTATTATAGACAGGTTAAAAGGGTTGTGATACAACGTGGTAACATACTCAGCGTTTAGAGGTGAGCCTTTTACTCCGGATCCAAAGTAAACTCTTCCTTTAGATTTGGTACAGTTGAGGAAACCGTTCATCTCTTCGCCCAAACCGGTTGTTTGGTACAAGGTAGTGAGCATGATGCTCTTCTCCTTCATCCCCTTAAGCTTGAGCTCGTCGTAGTAGTCAAGAATGACATGAGTCATGAGGATGTTCTTGAGCTCAATGGCGGATTTGTTAGTGATAGAAACGATGGCGCTGTTGTTAACAGCGAGTAGGGTTATGGTTTGGTATTTGCTTATGAGTGTGGTGAGCTTGGTTTTGGTGAATAGGTCACTCATGGTGCTGAAATTTGAGTATTTCTCAAACGCATGTGTGATGTTATCGGCTGTAACGAGGGGAGAGAAGAGGAGTAAGAGGGTTAGGGAGAGGAGAGAAAAGGAGGCGTTGAGATTCATCTTGTGTGTTAATAGTGAAAAGCTAAACCTCAATGGCTTTGCATGTTTGGTATTTATGCAGAAGAAGTGAGGAAGTTGTAGAATGAACTAGTCTTTTTGGTGAGCTAAGTCTACTCTCCTATTTTTAGTGTGTAATAATAAGACTTGGCCGTCTAGTAGATGAATTTAATAATTTGGAGACTAATTTTGTTTACTAATTATAACTTTACAAAACCTAAAGTTATATACTGAGAAGCCATGCAGAGCAATAGTTAGGCCAAATAATATATATTTCGTTTTAAAAACATTTAGTCGGTGGATTACGTCAAAGAGGTAGGCAAAGTTATTTTCCCATGTATAATTAGGCACTTAGGTATCTTAGCATTATCCAAATCATGGAATCTTTTAAATTCTTATTTCTTAGTATTCTAACATTAAATAACACGCTTTATGTGTCGAACCTATGTTCTAAGTTAGATGATCTTTTACACAATATACACATAAAATATATATAAACACGAATATTAAAAAGTTTCTGCTTTTTGTACCCTTTTTTTTTGAAACACATGCTTTTTGTACCTATTATTCGAATTTGCAACTCGGAGAGAGATCATATTCTCTTTGTTAACCTACGAACACAACATCTCATAATTGAGCGCGTTTGCTGCATTGTGCTACTAAAAATGTAATACTATTCATTAGAGTAATACTTCTCCAATGATTTTGGGCTAAATTGACCTTAACTAATCTCAACGTGATGCGTCATGCTAATTAGTTTATATGACGAGCTATATATCATTATTATCAGTTTGCGCTTCGAGTAGTATAGTACACTTGGACTGTATATATCATCACTATTAGTGTAAACTTAACTAGTATCATACACACGCAAATGTTAAATAATTATTTTCTTGACATTAAAAACTAAGTATCGGCTGATCCACCAAAGAGATAGGGTCACTTGGTCCCGATAAGATAATAAAAAAAAATTATACAAATTCTTAAGAATCAATAGCTCGGTTGGTATATTTCTGCTGACACCCATAAATCCAAGTTCAGTTCACCATGTGTTCTCTTGGCAGTTTTTATATTCTATATTTTAGTGTGTCTTTTTTTCCTTCTCATTCTTATAGCATTTTGGGCATATTATATTTTTACTTTATGTTTTGTTATGATGATAACAATATAAATTTAAAGTGTTACAAAAAAAAGATAACAATATAAATTGATGATAATTAGGTATTCTATTTGTTTACTCATGTATTGTTATTACCCTTGGCTTATAAAATAACATAAATATTTTGATTTAGTTATGGCAATTCTAATTAGTATTTCATGGAAGTTCGAATAAAAATGGCGTAACTATACATAATTTCATAAATAATAATAAACATTTAATTTGAGTCATCAATTCAATTGTAATTCATCTGAATGTTCGTCAGTACGTGCATTGTAAGATTCTCGTCTTATCCCGAGTTAGGTATTTGAATTTGAGATGTTGTAGTTAATTACCCTTGCCAACCAATCAAATTATAATATTATAGAATTATAGAAACAATGATGCTATATGAACCCATACAATGGCTACATGCCCTACTAATTGTTATTCTTAAATCATTAATTGTACAATAATATTCTAAGATGCCCTGAAATATAATTTTAAAATTACCTATAAAGAGAAAATTAGATCATGATATAGAGTGATTCACTAGGTTGGAATCAAATTCCATGTAATGTCTAATGATAAATAAAGAAAACATAAATACCAATACTAGTAATGTTAGGGATCTAAAATTAGACCGAGATGTCATTTTCTTGACAGGATCCTTCTAAGCTGTAAGTGACCTACCAATCGCTCCTTCATTGGCTATTCGAGCATATCTTTCGCAATAAGAATACCACTGAGGCTATATAGATTCCTATATGTACATATGTGCGTTTGTGAACTGAATTACGTAAAAGCTATATATGTGTGTGTGTGTGCGCGCGCGCATTACAGTAACTTTATAGTACAGTATATACGAAGATGATTGTGAACCAAAGTTAAACTAACTTTATATATATATATATGAGTGTAAATTACAGTAAAGTTAACCAAACGCTCAAGATGGCTTGATTGTTCTTAACAACTAAATGATTTTCTGACGTCTAGTGATATATAGTATTTACTACATATAAAACAGTGATGCATATTTTATGGCTGAATCAAGGTGGGGTAGATTATGCGAGCACATGAAGAATGAGAATAATAGTTGGAAAGTGTATCTGGGAAGACTCTAGAAACAACATATAGATAATCAAAGAGAATGGTTTCAAAATTTGACTGATATGGTAACACATCAAAAACAAAGGAGAAGAACAAAGCAAGCGATAAACGGATAGAGGCAGCACATGCATAAGATGCATGAGAATAATCAATATACTGCTTCGGGTGAATATCGACCATGGTCAATGAACTTCAGATTTTGGTGGAATAGGTCATCGATAAGAGACCCGTGAATCAATACCGGCAAATACACTCAACTAGTTTGCGCTGTAGTCTAAAAGTTAGGCTGAGAGCCTGAGATGGGCTGTAACCTTTGATACAAAGGCACACAAACGTTTTGCCAATAGATTATCTTCATTATGTTCTGAACTGTAATCGCGAATAAAATGTATCTCAAAGTTTAGGACGTTTTTAATAAATCTAAGGCATAAATTAATTACATCGCAAAATCATCACAAATAAATAAGTGCATGTGATGGATATTCCGCCCGCAGAAAAAACTAGTTTGGACCTAATTTAGGTAATATTATATGACTAGAATGGTTTGATAGAATATTCTAATCTTGTTTAGTAGTAATATCATAATGATGAAAATTCTAACTATTATATTTCTACCTCACGATCGGTCGCAAAATAATAGCTAGATTACCAAAAAGTAAATTATCATGCAACATCTTCAAATACTGAAAATATGTTTACAAATATATTACAAATCGCACGAGCAATGTCGTATAATATAAGATGCATGGACCTAAAACGGTAAGTAAAAAGAGGAACAAAAGGACTAAAACTTTGTGGTTGTGTTGTGTGAGTGTTAAAGAGAATGAGGACTGAGAGTAGGGGTGGGCACGGATCGGATAGTACCATATTTTTTGGTATTTGCGATTTGCTTCAGATCTCTACTTAATATCTGATTTTCCGATTTGCTTTGCTTCGGAGAAATACGGATATTCGGTTTTACGGATATTCAGAACTTTTTTAAATATTTGCGAATACTTACGGATATCTCATACACCATGTTTTATACACGTAAATCTAACAAAATTATACATGTTTTTGTTTTTTTTTATTCTTACATAATATTAAACCAAAAGTAAAAATTAGTGGAATTATATGTTCTATACTTTTTTATAATAAAATAATTTTTTTAGATAAACACACATAATTTTTAGAAAGATTTTATATTCTTTCTTTAATTTAATACATTATATATTTTATAAATAACACAAATATATGTTGAAGTAAAAATTTATACATACTTAATTGTAGATATTAATTTATTTGTATAAAAACTGGAGCGGATCGGATATTCGCCTTTAAAAATTTTAGTATTTGTGATTTGCTTCATTTTTAACGGATATTGAATTTTAATATTTGCTTTGCTTCGAAGACTTACGGATATTCAGATTTTTCGGATCGAATCGAATAAAATTTAACAGATAAAATGCCCACCCCTAACTGAGAGTGAGTGTGGCCTCGCATCATCTCCCACGAGGGCCTTCGATCCCACCTCCCTTAATGTCTATCTTTACTCTTTCATTTTCCTTTGTGTACTTTTCGTTCATCTTTTCACAAATTTAAAAAAATAAAATAACATATAGAATATATCATTATTATGAATTATTGCAATATACTAGAGCCCCTCTAGAAACAGAATATGATGATGTTGTAAGCTAGGTCCTTATCACATTGCATATGTGAGCCAGGATCCAAGGGCAAGGATCTATATAAAGATATAGATTTAATGGAAGGAACAAATCTTTTGATGGCTATATAGAATTACTCCTATCAAGCTCTATAA
The DNA here is from genome assembly GCA_016432835.1 of Brassica nigra. NCBI lineage: Eukaryota > Viridiplantae > Streptophyta > Magnoliopsida > Brassicales > Brassicaceae > Brassica > Brassica nigra. The sequence continues at coordinate 2,111,926 of CM028247.1, read as the reverse complement.
TAGTCTATGACCAGATCACTTTCGACCATATTCCAACGTGAGACATAATAGTGTTAACGATTTCATACATAACACATGCACATATATATATATATATATATATATATATATATGACATAAGAAAAATATAATACATATTGAATTACTTCCCATCTTTACTTCGATATGTAAAAGGTATGTTGTTTTCTTAAAGTATGTGAAAGATATGTTAATTCAAGTAAACATATAAAAGAGAGGGGGAAAGGCATAGATCGAGGAACAAAGTAGAACAATTTGGCAAGAGATGAACTTAATAAATTGTCTCGACCAAAAGGAGAGTAAGGACCATTAAGTGTTGAAAATCCACGTGACATTATGTTGTTGTCTACAGAACAAACATAGAATTTTAGGAGTGTACTACTTTACAAGAAAAAAAAGGAATAATACAAACTTAAATCATAACATAAAAAAATTCAATGGCAACTTTTTCAATAATTAGAAAAGTAACTAACACATTGAAAATAAAAATATTTATGAAAGAACATGACATTGTTTTAAAATTTAGCCCTTTAGGTATGATACACGTATCAAAATTTTAACTAAGACCATCCTCGAAAATGAAGCATTTATTAGTTGCTTAGATGTCTCACATCATTAATATAAATTAATTATCTTTGCATATATTATATAACACTATTTTCCACATATTGCAATTCTCCTTTTAAAGGTAGTCATTTCACTTTAATTTATCATTTTCAAAACTATAACCCTCATACAAAGAATGATTTCATTATGTAGACTTATGTTGATCTTATAATTGTTAAAATATTTATTTGATCTTGAAACAACATGATGAAATTTGTAATTAGCGGAACAAAACAATGATGAATTTTCAATATATTCATATATGTCTTACCTGCAAACATAAATGATATGATGTCTTACGAAAGAAAAAACAGCATATTCAAAATATGAAGCTTAACTATAAGAGGAAATAATCATTTTCTGCAAGCTGATAAAAAAATATATCATTTTCTACATGAAAACTAAATAATCGATTTAATTATCTATATCATGCAAAATATAGATATATTTCATATTTTGAATAGTCTCTTAAATTTTAAGATGTTACATCAAGGCTCATGCAAAATAGAAGAAGATGTCTTGCCTTATTTGAACTCCATATGATATATTTATATATTAATATTACGATCAAGAATCTAAATTTTATGAAATCCTACCAAAGATTCGTCGACATAAAGAAAGAAATTAACTAACCACACAGAAAGAAGAGATTCCTACAAAAAAAAAATCCTCATCAGGGTATGTGGACCCACTATCTTTTTTTATTGCCTGGACCCACTATTTTCTAATATTTCTAATTTGAACTAAATTTCTCATATTCTAACCCACAAATTAAAATCATTTTCATATTTAGATCAAGTATAACATTTTTCAGTTAATCTCCATAAGAAGATATGACGTTTCTAACGTCGTATATATGAAGATAAAAATTTTTTAGTTACATCCTGTAACTCGAGTAACATAAATTTAGCTTTAAATCTATGGAATTTGAGTTATTCTTCTGTTTCCAAATATGATAATATAATTTGGTGGAAGATTGATAGATAAGATTCGTCCCTTTCGAGAATTCTGGAATTCTATGTTTAACATATTAACATATAAATAAATATGTTATTTGAGTTATTTTGTTCGAGTTAGTCTGTAATTGAATCCTTATTCCCGGGTTTGGGTTGATATATAATAATTATCTTTAAATATATATTTTGTTCGAGTCGGTCTGTAATTGAATCCTTATTCCCGGGTTTGGGTTGATATATAATAATTATCTTTAAATATATATATATATATCTTATATAATAAAGTTGACTTTTTTATCTCCATAGGGGGAAAAAATGCCACTTGTCCTTCCTAAAATTTATTGCATTTTTGATCCAAAATTTTTATTGCATTTTGATATTAAGCCAAATCATTTAAACCATTATGACAAACCCACATAATATTAAACTTTTTTTCCTCTTCATGCTTGCGACCTTCCTAGACTACCACACGAAATTTACAGAACCTAAAACCCGTTCCTCGACAAAATTACAAATTAATGGCTCCAATTAACCTTTACAACTTCCTTACTTTATAGCAGCAGTTTCCGTTTAGTACTTCTATTATAACAATTCTAATCTTCAAACCTTTAATCATCTTTTCCATCTGGTTCACCTCGAAATCTTGGAAAACCCATCACCTCGATCATCACTGGAAGATTTTTTAGAGAATCAAAGACATCTTTAGCATTTCGGTATTGCTAGCAACGAGGAGAATGGTGAGTACTTTCTTTGCCAACTGAAATTAGGTAAGATTTCGTGCATAATTATATTTAAATGAATCTATGTATATGGATCAAGATCCCTGCAGATAGAGTCTTGATGCAATCGAATGATGGGTCTCTGGTATTCATAACTACGAGGATAAACTCTCCAAAGTAGTTAAGCTGTTAGGGATGGTTTCGAAGGATTCAACACCAGCAAGTAGTTATAGAGACTGCAATGCTCAACGAGAAAGGTATTAAGGGACCATTATATATTTTTACTGATTTTTTTCTCTGTGTTAATAGCTTTACTATTGGTGTATATTCACAGCTGGATTAACATAGCATATTAAGTTTGACCTTGCCTCAAACTAAAATTATGTAATTAAGGTGAGGACAAAAGATCTTCATATACAAAATGTTTGTTCTTTTGTGAATACACAAAAATAACTTTCATATATTTATTTTTAAGTTAGATTTTCTAACTGTGGTTTGGGTTAATGCTAACTAAGCTTTAATGTTCTGCAAATAAAAAAGAGACCTCAAAACTGGGGAAAGCCAGAAAGAGGTGGATCTTGCTCAATTCCTGCTTGAAGATATCATGAGAGGTCAAAGGTATTTCGGTTCCTCCTATAATATCACTTTATGAAAACAAATAATTCACTTTTTCATAAAGCTTTCCCAACTATCATGGTTCTACTTTAGACTTCTATGACATCTCTGTTAAATGAGTTCTTTTGTTTTACTTTATTGAAGCCTCAAACTCGTATTTAGGCAAACATAGAGGCAAATGGGATGATCATTCAATATCAAAGACATCAGTCGTGGTAATTTAGACAAAAGAAGTTTCATATCTGATAGAATGTTCACACCGATGTTAATAGCAGAGCTTTTGTTTGGTCTCACTCGACAATGATGATCTTGTCAAAGAGCTGCCTAGGCTCAACTCGAAGATCCACCAAAAGAATATTGCAGATAGATTCAATGCATCGATGTTAAGGAGTCAGCTACAATATGTAATAACAACCATCCCGTGAGATAGCGAACATGAGGATGGCAATATTGAAACAAGATCGGCCAAACCGTTAGGTTGAGAAGTTGTAACCACATAGTGACTGTGCCAGGCATGAGCACTCCACCGAAGACCTAGGGCAGAATTCCTCAGAATACCAAAGAGTCACAAGATTGTGTTTCTTGGTTTGGAGTTCGGTTCTAGAGTGTCGAGGAATGATTATGTGCCTTCTTACGGAGCCTTATACTTGGGTTCATAGCATCATAAGTCAGAACCCATTGGAACTAAGTTAATGGACTGAAGAAAAGTTATGGGTGGAAGCTTGCACATGCTGTTCAAAACGAAGTTACCAATGTGAGTGGTGGATAAGTGATCTGCTTGAATGTGTAAGAACTAACAACTATGGTTCATCATCAAGCGGGAAAAATATGTCAGAGATCGCCCCAACTTCAAGATCATCAAACACCAAAGACGACATAGGTGTGGTGACCCAGATGATACAAGAGCACTGAGAGGCAAATTAGAGAATCGATGACTCACAAAGAATCAACCACAAAAGAGCAATAAAGGAAAACTGATGAAAGGAGGATGTTGGGTGTTTCTAGAGTGTTCTTGAAGATTTGGTCTTTTAAAGAGAGAAGTGGAGAGATGATAAGTAGTTCAGGGCTTTGAACCATGGTTCTGTTAATGGTGAATCTAAGTCTCCATCCACAAAAAAAAAGCATTAGAAAAGGCAACACCAAGAAGGAAAAAATATGTTTCATCTTTATTTATATTATTATCATTTTTTTGGGGTTAACATAACTACTTCTTTCCACGATTTTAAGCATCTGAAGTAGTAATGTTTCGTCTTCCCTTAGATCTTTAATTTTCTTATGTAACTTTGTACTTAATATACTATTATTAGATCAATCTTCAGTGTCAAATATACAAGCATGCAACAATCATTTTCATGATAATTTTGTTTAATTTTAAATATCGCATTACACTTAATATAGTAGTAACATGCATAAAGTCTGATTCTGCATCCAATTGGGTATTTGAATCTTACGGATTCGCTTTCTATCTGATCTCGATCATAATATAAATTATTGCATTTTCAATAAATTTTTAGTTTTATAATTTTGTGTTCTATAACAAAGTAAAAAGTGGTATTTTCAACTCAAATCAACAAAATTTAATAAAATTTACAATATAATTTTAGAATAAAAACATATTACATTTATTTTTCCAGTACAAAATAAAATTTCAAATATTTTACAAAATTAAAATATATTTTGATATAAAACAATTTTAATGTAAATTCATCCGCCCGTAGGGCGGACCAAGCCCTAGTATATATATAAATCAATGTTTTATACATCTAAATATATATAGTCAGTCATAAAATATTTCTCATCAGCATCTGAACATGACCCCCACTAACGTATCTATATAAGCCCTCTTGACAGTTTCTTTTCTCCTCATCAAAATCAACAAGCTCATTGTAAAGAGAAATCATATTTAAAAAAAAAATTACAAAAAAACAAAAAAACCCTAGTTCTTAAAAATCATCATCACGATGTCTGGTGTATGGGTGTTCAACAAGAACGGAGTGATGAAGCTGGTTGAGAATCCTTACAACCAATCCACTTCGTCAGAGTCTTCCTCCTCCGGTGGTAACCAGCCGCAGAGGCTGAGAAGGAAGATCCTCGTCCATCTTCCGACCAACGATGTTGTCTCTTCGTACGGATCACTTGAGAGGATCTTGAAGGGTCTTGGATGGGAGAGGTACTACAATGAAGACAACGCGGATCACCTCCTCCAGTTCCACAAGAGAACATCGATTGATCTCATCTCACTCCCCCGCGACTTTTCAAAGTTTAACTCTATCCATATGTATGATATCGTGGTCAAGAACCCTAACGTCTTCCATGTCCGAGACATGTAGTAGCCGATCATCAAAACTAAAACTGGTTGATTCTTCAAAATCATCCTCGGTGATCTATCTATCATGTATATAGTTGCATATTTGCTTTGTTTTATTTTGCTGTTGGGGGTTTGTTTTATTTTTATGCGTGTTTGTGTTGGTCGATTTGGGGTGGTCTCAAGCTAAACTCATTTTAATAATTTGTATCATCTTGTGGTTTTCATGAACTTTGTATCAATATCTCTCAAGATGAAATAGTAAAGATGTTATATGATGCGACATGTTTGATTTGGTCCATGATTAGCACTGAAAATGATGCGTATAGTATAAGTAAGCAAATCAAATAACTTATGACAGATTTGTTTTTTTTCCAACAAGAAACTAATATCAAATATTTATATAGCTTAGCCACTGCTATCAAACTGATGATAAATGATAATCATTATAAACTCAAGTTAAAATTTTACCGGGTTGGGCTATATATTCTCAGTTATGTGTTTCAAATCTCTTATATGTAATTTGGAGAGAGAAATGGAAGAAGATTTGGTCAACAATTTCTTTCAAAAAAAAAAAGAGGATTTGGTGAAAAGCATAACTCAGTTTCTACTACGATTAATATCATAGACAAGCAAGTAAGGAATCGCATATCCAGCATGAGACTGGGACAGAACTCAGTTTATGGGAAGGCCATGGCAACATGGTTCTCACTTCGATAAATTCCTCTGTTATTGTTATGAAACAGTTGATCTATAAGCTCAATACTCTGTAACAGTCTTTGTAAAAATTGTTTTTTTGGTTGAATTAATTTAACATTATTTGAAAAAAAAATTATTTATCGGGAAACTTTAGGATGTTTAAAGTGGTTTACAGGTTTCTCTAATTATTTAACTTATTTCAATAACGTGGTTTCAAAACCATAACATCCTTACATACATGATCAAAAGTTAAATCATAGGATATAGATACATGCAAAAAAAAAAAAAGATATAGATACATGCTATACTGAACTATAACGAAAATTTCAAGAGTTTTGACTATATCTAAAGAAGGAAAGTCAAAAGATGTCCCGATAGAGAAGGTCCCCCAAAGGTTTCGGAAGATAAAATGATGGCGCACGTGATCCTCTCATCCTCTCCTACCATCTTTGACAGGTGTCGGTTTCTGATTGCTCAGCTCTCCCTATAAGAATGATGCGCACGTGAGATATATCTTTTTAGTTTTTACACAGATTCTGGGCATGTGTCGATTCCCTATTGCCCATTTCCCCACTTTGTCACTTCCTTATCGATGTGGAATAAACTTTCTTTCTTTACATTCTGCGACTTTTTATTCTGGATAAATCTTCCAAAAAATTCTAGAACAATTTTCTATAATGAAAATAATCTACGAGAAAGAAATTGACGAAAATAATTTCATTCAATAAATATTTTAAAAATATTTTACTTAAAAAATTATTATTTAAAATTTATATTATAATTTTTAAATTCTAGATCCTAAACTCTACTCTTTAGACTTTAAACTTTAATCTTCAAACTCTAAATCCTACCAAAAAACTAAATCCTAATTTAGATCAACTAACCATAAAAATACATATTTAAAATTTATGATGAATGCTATTTTGATAATTTTTCTTAATAAGAACTATAATGTGTTTAAACATTTTTAAGACGACGGTGTTTTCTTTTATTTTTGTTACTACTATGGATTGTTTGACCAAAAAAGCATGATTTTTCTTTTGGTATTACAGTTTGTTTTATTTCTGAAAATTTATTACATATTCCCTCTGTCCCACTTTAAGTGGGTTTTTAGGGTTTTTCTTTTGTCTCATTTTAAGTGATGTTCTCTTTATTTTAGATACAATTTATTGTTGTTTGAAAATTTTGATCAACTACAAAATACTACATCTTTTTTTATTGGTTGAATTAGTTTAATTTAATACTAATACATAAAAATTTATATTTTCTTAATATTTGTGCAAAAACCTAAAACACCACTTAAAGTGGGACAGAGAGAGTATATAATAGTTTCTATGATTTTGGTATCACAGTTTCTTGAGCTAATACAATGGGCCTGACTTAAGCCTGGACCGCATACTAAAGATTTTCCAACATCAGGAATGTCCAAAACCAATATTCACGGTTTACATATTTAATTTCCTAATCTATTCAATTAATTGATTTGATAGTGTTATTTTCCCGTGGCGGGAAAATAAAATTCCGGTGGCGCCAAAATTGGAGAAGAAGAGGAAGGGGCAAAGCAATTCCTAAAACCAAATCCCAATTCTGTAAGCCATGCAAGCAAAGATCAACTCTTTCTTCAAGCCCTCTGCTTCCTCTCCGTCTCCCATCGCCGACGTCTCAGCAACAACACCAGACACAGACGATGATGGTTTAGCCGTGTGGGAGAAAAGTCGAAACGTCATCGTCAATACCTACGAGCGTCGATCCGCCACAGTCGATAGGTATATGAATCATCATCTGGGCTTTTTATTTTAGGTGAAAAGTTTTGATTTTTTTCGGAACTTTGATTGGGTTATGCTTTGGCTATTACAGAAGTGAAGTGCTTAAGGAATGTATTGGGAAGCCACTGAGTAAAGGACCCTCTTTTGGATCCAAGAATCTAAGCAAGAAGCGGAGTTATACACAGTTCCACTTAGAGTTGGGCCAATCTGATTTTCTTCTCAGACATTGCGCAGAGTGTGGAGCTACGTATGCTCCTGGAGATGAGTTAGATGAGAAGAGCCATCAAAGCTTTCACAAGGACTATATGTATGGTATCCCTTTCAAGGTGGTTAGGATGCTTGTGACCTTATTTATGTGTTGGAGTTATATGTTTCTTGGATTGTTTGATGAAGTGTTTGGTTTTTGAATTGTTCTCAGGGTTGGCAGAACGAGAGAGTGTTCACATCGCCTTCTTTCAACAAGAACCGGATTGTTATGGTGTTAATGGAAAATGATTCTCCTGCGCACAGAAACAAGGTTCATTTTCCTTTCACAATGCTGTTTCCGCTACTTGTTAAGAGGATCTGATGGGTTATTGTTTGCAATTTCAGGTGCAAGAGGTTGTGAAGATGATGGAGGTTGAGTTAGGTGAGGGTTGGATTCTTCACAAACATTGTAAGGTATGAGTCCTTAACAAACATTGTTTTTTGGATAAACTCGATTTGCTCATACATGATTATTTAGTACTTAATGTCTACCAAATTGAGCCAACTGGGATCTGATAGTAACCTGTTGGGAATACTTGCTTTACTTATCAGCTAAAGAACAAAGACATTGACTTATTTTGATTCCATGTCTATGTCTAGCACTGAAATCAGACAAGAAAGATGATATAGCCAAATTGTTTTGAATAGTTTCTTTACTTTCACATCGGTTTCAAGAACTACCTTGTTATGTGCAGGTCTATCTATCCGTTTCCTCTCAGAGGATCAGCGGATGTTTAGTTGCGGAGCCAATTAAGGAAGCATTTAGGATCAAAGCTCCTCCTGAGGATGAAAGACGGTTAAAGAAAGAGAGCTCTTCTTCGCCTTCAACCTCCATTCAGTTTGGAAACATTGTGTTGCAAAGACAAGTATCCAAAAGATGTCGAGAATCAGATGGCAAATTAGACAATGAAGCCATTGTATGTGAAGAGGAAGTGAAACCGGCTGTTTGTGGAATTAGAGCAATATGGGTTTCGCCTTCTAACAGAAGAAAAGGCTTAGCTACACGGTTACTCGATACAGCAAGGTAAACGGACTCTTCTTAGCAACCAACCAGCCAACGACCTGAAAACCATTCTCATTTTTGATGTGTGTGTAAAAACGCAGGGAAAGCTTCAGCAGTGGGTGCGTTTTGGAGAAGACTCAGTTGGCGTTTTCAGAGCCAAGCTCGTTGGGAAGAGCTTTTGGATCAAATTATTTTGGAACTTGTTCACTCTTAGTTTACAAAGCTCGAGTAGAAAGGCTCAATTAAAACATATAGCTTTGCAATTTTTTGAGCAAAAAGATTCACAAAGAAGTCAAAAGATTGAAGAAATATATAACCAAAACCATATCTCTTTTTGGCTGCTCATGAGCCTGTAACCTTTGCCACGTCTGATTTACTTTTCTTCTCTTGAGCAAGAGCATATTTATCTTGGCGTTTTCAGAACCAAGCTCGTTGGGAAGCGCTTTTGGATCAAACTATTTTGGAACTCGCTCATTCTTCGTTTACAAAGCTCTAAGTAGAAAGGTTCAATTAAAACATATAGCTTTGCATTTCTATTGGGGTAAAAAGATTCACAAATAAGTCAAAGGATTGAAGAAATATATAACTAAGAGCATCTACAATCAGGATAGGATTTGTGACTCAAACTGTTAAATCATATTATCATCCAAAATTAGGATAGGATTCGGATGATAATCACAATTAATGTTTTAATTGTTCCTCATTGAATTGCATAATCGCAATACATATGTTTATTTTAAAAAATTTAACATTGTTTATTGTAGACATACTTTTTAAGAATCGAATTTTGATTTTGATGATAAATGACTAGAGTTACAAACTGAAAATTTTAGATACAGTAATATCATGTTTCTACTTTATAAGCATAAACACAAAAATTATCATCTCAATATTTTGCATTGTTTTAATTTTGTCTTCATCCTTGTATTTGACATGCAGGCATGCAGCTGCATATAAACAAATGGAGATAATAGTATAGTGGTTCCTTTTAAGTTTCCTTCTTCATACTAGGCAAAGACAAATATAAATTATATTTGTCAAGATAAATTATAAACATTGGCTGTGGCAAGATAAATTATATAAAATTATAAGCTGGTGCACACTTCATTGGTTAAAGAAAAATATTGGTTTACCAAAGAATTGTCTAAGTAAAAAAAGGAAACTGTTTTCAAAGTTTTTTCCATTACGATAAAATGTTGACATGGTTTGGTCTGACATCTGTGGTAAATCATGGTTAAAGTCATACAATTAAGGTTATTAACCACATATAAAAGGTTAAAGTAGAGTTTCATATCATAAAATCACTCATTGATATATTGATCAAAGCAATTTAAATCCGCTTGTAGTAAAAATTTATCTCTTTCAGATCCAATAAAATTATGTTTAAGATTTTGTTTATCTCTCATAATTCATGTGTGTTAGATTTCATTTTGTTGATATAAAAAACCTAAATTATAGTGAATAAGTTTTTTTTCATCGTAAGACAATAACTTTGAATAAAAAATAGAATATCATAAGTTGATTTCTAATCCATTCTAATAGTAATTGTGACTCAAAATGTTACTCTCTCTATTTCAGTTTATTTGATGTTTCAAGATTTTTTTCACCATCACAAAATCTTTATGAACAAATACAAAATTTTATATCATTTTTATTGGTTGAATTAGTTTAATTTAATAATATTTTTATACAACCAAGATAAATTATATAAAATTTTGCATTTTCTTAATCTATGTGTATTAATCTTAAACACCAAATATAATGGAGTAGATCATAAGAATTTGGATTAGAATCACAATTAAAGTTTAAAGTGCTCGGCATAATCACAGTACATATGTTTTATGTAAAAACGGTTTTAATGTAAACAATTTAACATTATTTATTGTAAAGACCTTATTATAAAAATGAAATTTGTGATGGTTAATTTTTTTTTACCGCAGTCCTGTAAATTAGGAAAGTAACCATTTACCCAATAAAATAAACAAAAAAATAGAAAAGAAAAAGATAAATTTTATATTTTCCTTCCAAGTCTCTCTCTCTCTCCTCCTCTCATGGATTCCGTCGTCTCCGGCTACGCTGGCTCAAGTCAGCCTCGATCTGGAGGCAAAATTGTTCGTCCACGACGGAGCGCCGTCGTCAGAACTCCGTATGACCGCCCCACTCCTAGATCCCGGGAACCTCCTCAGCAAACGCCTAGTTGGATCTCCAGGCTGGTTTACAAACCTGCCGGCGTCATTGCCTCCGGCGCCGGGAAATTCATTTCTTCCGTCGTCTTCTCTGAATCTTCCTCATCTTCTTCGGAGGACGAGGATTCATCTTCAGGTATGTGTAATGCCATCCCCTTAAACCATGTATTAGTTTTATTTGGGTTCAGACAAGATTAGTTTGAAAATAATTGAACTTTTTGGTTTTATTGTTTGGTCGGAATCTGAAACACACTGTTTCATTTGATTAAAAGCTTCCCTCTTTTGTCTATCCTTTAGTAATGACACACTTAATTGCACTGATACTTACTTCTAAAAAGCTGAAAACTTTGTATTAATTCTCAAGCTCTAATCCTTTTAATATAAAAAGGAAGTGTGATTCAGTTAGGCTTTATGCTCCCTTGTTTTTACATATAATGTAGTTCTGAATTGAGGGAACCGGCCATGTTTGCATGTTCTTTTTGTCTGTTTTGAAGCAGATTTTATATGTTTATCTTCTTTGCTTTCAGATATTGAAGGTGATGAGGATGTTGAGAAGAACATTACCGATGAGGTACTAACCACCCTAGTCTTTTTTTTTTTTGTTTTGTAATTTGCTATTATGCCGATGTTTTGAACTTGGTTAGAGACTGTGTTCCTATGATGGGTATTCATATCCATTGACAGAATCGATTCCTCTCTTTTGGTCTAGTGGTTGGTGCGAGTTTGATAGTTTTGTACTGAGTCTTTCACCTTGACGAGCTTCTTTTAGCATGTGTCGATGGTTTTGTAGAAGTAAAGCCTGATTTCAGTTCCTGTGGAGTGTATATGATGTGTGCTTGTGTAAATAGAACCTTGTGAATGGCCAGGAATCAAACTTACAAAGACTCAGATCTAAGCGTGTAATTGAGCAGCTTCTCATGCAAGAAACATTTGCAAGGTATTTCCAAGTGTCTGGGCATATACATCTCATATTTGAAAATATATCTTTGTTTTTTTTTTCTGTAATGATCTTGCTAAGCTATTGATGTGTATGTTGTTTCAGGGAAGAGGGTGATAGATTAATAGATATCATCAAGGCGAGGGTTGTAGATCATCCCAGTGTCCCCGCATATAATGAGGGGAGGCATAGTGAGAATGGATTGACGAATGGTATGTAACTGATTGTAGACTGTGCAAGCTGACTTGATTAGTCCATGTGATAACATCTTACTTACTTTTATTTCCAGAGGTGAATGTGGGTGAAATGTCCAATAAAGCTGTCATGGAAGCAAAAAGATGGTTGGAGGAGAAGAAATCAGCATCAAATTCAAAGTCTAAAGTAAAAGTCTTGGAAACTATGCTCATAAGAATTGCTCATCTTCTGATAGTTATTCTTCACCAGTTTTCAACCATTTTTAAGTTTCTTCTCCATTGTGCTTTAGAAAACAATCACCATCTCAGCCATTATTTTCAATCTCCAGGCAACTGAAGATGGTGCTGGATCGCCTGTGGACGTGGCCAGGTCATATATGCGAGCTCGTCTGCCATGGGGATCTCCGTCTGTGAACAACAATTCAGAGTTTTGGTTACCATCACCAGCAGGGACACCATTTCCTCACAGTGCTGGAAACTTATCCTCTTCCAAGGTACATCAGAAAGTTGTCCAATAGATTATGCAGTGCAGTGTCAAATGTGTTTTGAAGGTCTGAAGTTGTTTTTATAGGTTCATGTTAGTTAATCACGAAGCATTTATGTGATGCTAAATCCAGTTTTCCAATAGAAAATTTGCATACCGGAATGTATTTCTAATGGCTGTCTCAGAGTTATTATGTATATTCATTCTGACTTTTGGTACCAAAATGCAGCTGAAAAGGAGATCTCGTTCTAATCCGTCATGGAATATTCAAGATGAAATTCGTAAAGTCAGAGCTAAAGCAACAGAGGAGATGCTTAAAACTGTAACCCCCAGTAGTGTAGCACCGTTGGAACCTAAACAAAGCCCCCATGTTCTACCAAGTCAAACCATACAGATCTCTGAACAAAATCAGGTACCAAACACCCCTTTACACTTTGTGTCTTTATAACAAGAAGGAACTTGCATGTTTAATCTTCTTCTTATTTTTAAAATTCCCTCTTGTCTGTTTTACTTGATTGAAGACTACGGTAGCTAATCAAACCGTTGAAGATACCAATACTCCTCAAAGGTTTTTTTCCTATCAACATAGACTTCTTCTTGAAATATAATTTCTTTTCAGTATATCCATCGTCTGAAGTTTCTCAACCGTATTTGACAGTGGAACCGCTGTTGATGACTCCAATGGAGACACCACAAATGGTAACAATTTGGGTTTCTAAATAGCTTTGGTTTTAGATGATGTTTAGTTGTGTTCTCTTTATTTACTAGCGCTCCTGTTAATGCAGCTGTCTTGGCTCTTGGAGCAACTTTAGATCCAACTGGGAGCTTTTGTATCCCAAAAGATGTGTTTGAAACGTCGAAAGAAGCTGATGAAATAGGCGCAGCACGTCATACTTCTAACGGTTTCGCATCTTCATCACCTAGGTAAGAAAAAAAACAGCTCTTTTTGTAAAACAGACTCTTTTGTTTTGTTGGTTTTTGATGACTAAGCAAAGCCTTACTTTTTTTTCAGTTCACCAGTGGCTATGGAAGAAACCAAGGCTTCTGAGCCTATAGCTGAAACACATGGTGATGATATCCCAATAGAGAATGGCTCAGACGGTGCAATTGATAATGAAAACAATAACAGCGACTCAAGCGCCTCACACAACAGCTCAAGCACGCGTGAAGAAGAGTGGCTCCCAGGAGACCAGTCTCTACCGAACTCAAACTCAGCAAGTAGCAGCCCTGGTACTAGCAAGGTGTTGGCGTACACGAGAAGAGGAAGGGGACGAGGTAGGGGAAGAGGCAGAGGAGATAGAGGCAAAGGACGGGGCAAATAAATTGTAAGAAGAGCTTGTGTACACAACAAACCCAGTGCAGTAGGGAGAGAGTATTACGAAGTAGAATTATGTGGACATTTTTTTGTTGTTTGTCCCACTCTGTTAGTTTACCAGGGTCTTCTTTTGTCCCTTGGTCATCTCTTTAGAGTAAGTACTAGGAGGATTTGTCTTGTGGGAGTTGTGTCTGAATCTTTACTGTTTTATGTATTGAAACTTGGTTTCCTTGTAGCTGACAAAGCTTTGCAGCTTCCATAAATTAAAAAACCTTTTACTTGACCAACAATCATTTAAACTGTCACTTCTGTTAAATATAATTACTTTTTTTTAACAGAAATTCTGACATGATCCGTTAATAGTAGTAGTACCGAGTTCCAATAGTAGAAGATGAGATTACTCTCAGATCAGAGACGACTGCAAACGGATTCAGTCTGTTGTCACACGACCAGTTTCTTATGTCAACTTAGTTTAATCCAAAGTACAAAAAAAAAAAACAGACTCTATAAGCAAAAAAAACTTTATCAAGACAGAGAGAGAAAGGACAGAACAGAAGACCAAAAAAAACAGAGAATAAAAAAAAAGGAAGAAGAAGAAGAAGAAGAACAAAACCCAATAAGCAGCGATCGAAGCCTTCGGACATTCAAATCTAAAGGCAATACGAACAAGCCCACGAAGATTTAATCAGACGAGAGAGAGATCACTGGTTTTGGTCGGAAGAAAGTTACTTCTTTTGTTCGGTTTTTGTCATTTGTCTGAATCCTCTGGTCAATCATAGCCAAAAAAAAAGTTGCTTTTTTTTCCTGCTTACAAGCTTGGGTCCCGCTTCTCTCATTGCCCGCTTCCTCCATCTCCAATTCGAAATTCATCCTTTTCTAAGCAAATTCGAATCCGTTGCTCTGTTCTCAAACCTCCCCTGATCTCGATTTGCCTCCAGCTGAGATTCGGGTAAATTCTCAAAGTTCTAAGCTTTCGAAGTGGGTTTTGAAAGATAAATGCGCTGCTCTGATTCAGTTTCCTGTCAAGTTGAGGGATTGATTGGGTAACTTTTGAGCTAGGGTTTGGTAATATATCCTCCTGTTACTGAGTCAGCCAAGGTTGAGATTTAAGGTTCTTGGTGTGAGCTAGATAGTAGAAGTTGATCTCTCTATTCTCAAGGGTTTTGGCTTCAAGCTGAGTTCTTGAAATGCTTCTGGATTGGGGTTTGAGAAGTTGTAGTAAGTTAATGAGTTGGATCTGTTGGTGTGAAGGATAACTAGACGCTTAGAGGAGGGTGCATCTAATAGCACTTCCTCTGACTGTTTTCATCGGGTTTTGAGTTTAGAAGAAGGAGAAAGAAGCACAAAGAGAAGTATGCAAGGTCATGAGGATCACAGGATTGATCTGGCTGAGCTGAAACTGCATATTGTGAAGAAGATTGGGGCTGAAAGATCCAGAAGGTATTTTTATTACTTGGGTAGGTTTCTGAGTCAGAAGGTTACTAAGAGTGAGTTTGATAAGTCATGTCTCCGTCTTTTGGGGAGGGAGAATCTTCCTCTGCACAACAAGTTGATTCACTCCATCTTGAGGAATGCATCTCTTGCTAAATCCCCACCACCTACTACTGGTCACAAATCGTTGTTGGTGCTTGGGAAAGGAGATGGACCTGAAGGAAGTGGTTCTCTAGTCCCTAACCATAATAGGAATGATCATATTTGGTCAAATGGGGTGTTACCTCCCAAGGTGGCAATAAGAGACAGGCCTAGTCCACTTGGGCCAAACGGAAAGGTTGAGAGTCTGTTGCATCAGCCACATTGTAGAGATGAAAAAAGCGGTAATAGGAACATGGAGAACGGGGACTTGGGTCCATTTGCTTATCGTAGATCAAGTCAGTACGCTGATGAAAGAGGCGCTGAATTACTGGATAGATGTAAGGTCGCAGCTCCAGTTAGCAGAGATGAGGAAGCTCAAGAGAAGCGAGGTAGATTGACTCTTTCCAGGAGCCCTGTAGTTGCACCTCTAGGGATTCAAGCTAGTCTCGGTGGGGCCCGCAGAACAGTTCCTGTTTCGAACAGGGCTGACTTCATTAGTTGCTACGGCAGTGGTGGATTGTCAGACACAGAGATGCTGAGTAAGAGGATGGAGAGTATTGCAGTAGCACAGGGTCTTGGAGGGGTTTCACCTGAATGTTCTAGTATGTTGAATAGCATGTTGGACGTGTACCTGAAGAAACTGATCAAATCATGCGTTGACTTGTCTGGAGCTCGGTCCACGAATGGAAACCAAATTAATAGTTTGCAGATACAAACTAGCAACCAACCATCTGACACGACAACGCAAGTGTCTTTGCTTGATTTTAGAGCTGCAATGGAGCTTAATCCATCACAACTTGGGGAAGACTGGCCATTGCTTCGGGAGAGACTTTTGATGCGTTCGTTTGAGGATCGAGAAGGGGTGTGAAGGAGTGAAATGGTTGGGATGTTGGATACTGCAAATTGTCTGAGTAGGCTGCTTTGGCCATTGGTAGCAAAACGATTCTAAAGCGCTGCATCTCATGATGGACCTGATGGCTGAGAGACACGTCTATGCAATGCAGCTGCAGACTCGGGGCAGGTTAGTGGTAACTTGGCCATCCCAGCGAGTTTCAAGCTCTGTGTAACAGGCAGGCCGCGCCGGTTAGGGGATCAAGGGCAAGTGTCATGTAATAGCTGCACTACTGCTTTGTATGTAACATAGTCTTAGAATTGTTCAGAATTCATTTCTTGAAAACACATTGACATCACTTTTACATTTACTGAGACTAAAGAATGTAAGATGAAATCTTTGTTCTTCAAATGACATCTTTGGAATGCAATAAGCTTTACATCAAATTTGACTGAGACTAAGAATGTAAGATTCTTCAAATGACATCTTTTCCGCCTTCCCTGCTTTACTTTCCGGAGTAAACAGTAAATAGGCGAAAAGCAGAAGAAAAACACAGGAGAGTTGTGTCATTAGACAAAAGAGATGGAGAGAACACATGCAACCGAGAGAAAAAGCCAGTGTGAATATGTATGTACACAAAGGAAATGCTGAGGCCCCTTTCTAGGCGGGTTCCATTGTTGTTCACAAGCTTTGGATGAAATAAATACTATGACGAACCAAGAGGCAGAAGAAGAACAAGACGGTTACTTAGAGGAGGTCTCTGCAGTGGTTTTGCAGATTGGGCACCAACTCTTCATCCGCAACCATTCTTGCACACACTTCAAGTGGTATGCGTGCTCACAGTGTAGCCTTCCAACTTCATCACCAACTGTATACTCTTCCTGGAAACCAAAAAAGATCAGAGAATGAAGAAATTACACATATCAGTTCTATATTCACTGTCATAATCACCATCAATGGAAACGCTTGTAATCATCAAAGGTTTCTATTAAACTATGTGACGACACCTGTAACAGTTTTCTCAAACAATAGACAAAGCTTGGCGTTGTTCACTTAGCTACATAACCTCGTAGCAGTGGATTTCATCAAAGCCAAAGACTTGATTATGGGTTTATGACTAACACAGCATGAAAAAAGAGAGACAGACCTGGCAGATGCTGCATTTGGCATCTTCCTTGTGATCAGTTGAAGGTTTTATCTGATAGATGCTTGTTTTCAAGCTCTTTGATATTGCTTCTTCTGTGAGAGCAGTGCTTACTGTACCAATTCTCTCTTCTAAAGCTAATAGTTCCTATATTTCATTCAAAAGAAAATAGACAAAAAGGTAAAGACACTACTTCTCAGAACGTAAGGCGGCTTTGAAGATGTAAAAGACAAACCTCATAGGACATGTTATCAATGTCTAGCCTCATGTCACGGTGTTGGTCATAGAAGCTTAGTCCACCTAGAAGTAAACCTGTCTCCATGATAAGCAGTTCCTCGTAATTAAGCTCAATGTCTTGTTCAATCCTATCAAGTTCTGGCAAAATCTGCAAAAAAAAAAAACCATAGTGTTAAACGCTCTATTTGATGATGCTCAGACAAGATGTCAAGTTGTAGAGTAACAAGCACTAATTACCTCAGAGATCCCATCTAAATTGTAATTGCGAAAACTGTCTTGACTAGATAAAGAACCAAAGTCTGGAAAACCAGAGAAGAGCTCCAAAGAGACGGGAGAATTGAGATTGTTTGATGATGTTTCAGTCTGAGACATCTCTCTTGTTGCAATAGAGGATAAACCATTTCTACCACTCCCTCGGTTTGAGAATCTAATACGGCTATTACCTCTATTCACTGATCTTTGACCTCCAACTGAAGCAACACCGTTGTCAGCATCCAAAATGCAGTGCCTTGCCCGTCTAACATCTGAAACAGAACCTCCTCTCGGGTTAAAGGCAAGACGTCTCTCTTCAGCAGGTAGCTCTGCTACTATCTTTTTGCCTCTAGCTGAGGAGCTAGAGCTGCTGCTTTCTCCATAGACTCTTCTTTTGCTGGTTGTATCCATCTTCCCACCAAGTCTTTTCTCCAATCCAAAACCACTTAACAACGGGCTGCATCCTCGGTTTGTTGACTGGCTAGAAGGACCAGGACGAAACTCTTGCTTGCTCAACCCAAATCTTTCCCTAAAACCTTTCTTGGTTCTTGAGCTTGATGATGGCAAGTCTGAGGATTCCACTACTTTTCCATAAACAACTTTGTTGCGAACTCTTGGTTCTTCCAAGATCTCTGTCTCCACCTCGTCCTCGCTTCCTTTGCTGCTCTCTGATGAATCCATGGCTATCTGAGGTTGCTTCTCATTTTTAACAGAAGAGGAGCTAGAAGAGACAGGAATCTTAGAGGAAGTTCCAATGACTTCTTTCCCATTTGAGGAAGAGCGGCTTGAAGACCAAACTGCTTTCTCTTTCTTGTATGAAGAGCCAACAAACCGAGTGAACTTCATAGATTTTTTCTCCTCACTGCAGATATTGTTGTTAAATCCTCTGTCTCTCAGGACAACACCAGCCCCTTTCTTTGAGTCAGGTCGTGCCTCAATGGCTCTTTTACCTGACCACCGGTCCATGAACTATTTTTAAATGGATGCAATACCTGTAACAAATCATAGTTTATCACAAAACGTTTAGCGCGTAAAAGGAGCAAAACTCTTGAAGCAAAATTCTATTTGGACTCCAAGTTTCACTCCAAAACCGAAAGAATAGATTAAAAAGAGTGATAAATAAGAGCAAACAGATTCATAACCTCTAAGAGTATAGCCTGCAGTTTAATAATTTTCCGACCGGACATAAAAGCATCATTAGAAGAAAAACAATAGTCTAAACTACAACACTTGTAATGGTGATGTCAAGAATCAACAGAAGAGCTTCAATCACAAAAGTTATGTTCCGAGGTTAAATCAAAACAAAAGCTTTTATCATGTGTTGAAGATTTCTTTAGAAGAAGAAGCAGATAGAAAAATGAAACCTTTCATAAGATGATCCCAAAGTATGTCTCTTTTCAACATGTCAATATATAATCATCTTGACAAGAAACCAAAACAATCAAATTTCTTGAACGTAAATAGAAACAAATCTTAGCTAAAATCAGTTTTTTTTAAAAAAAAAAAACTTTTCTCTGCTAATAGAAAAATGAACATGACATGAACTAAACAATCAAAATTGCTTGAACGTAAAAAGAAACAAATCTTAGCTAATTTCAGTTTTTTTAGACTTTCTCTTCTAATATCTTCCATGTTTTGTATTCTCACAAGTAAAACAAAAGTCAATTTGATTCAAGAACAGAGATTTTTTTTATATATATATTTTATCTGGTCCAGAAAAGAGATTCAAGAACAATAGCATGATTCGTTTTCAATACATCAGAAGAAACACATAAGTCAATTTGACCAAAAAACATAAAAAAAAAATGGTTAGATTATTCAGACAGAACCAAAGAGAATGAAGAAACTTTAGAAGCTAACCTTGTTTGGATGATTAACTTTCGATTTTTCTTGCTTCCTATCTTCTTTCTGGAAACTTAGAACAAATGATAAAAACAACAACAAATAGAAGAGCGTTTGTTTGTTCTTGTTGGCGATATTTTCTCAACTTTTATTACGTAATTTTATCTTTTTTTCTTGGAAATCAAATATATTTATTTTTTATTCCATTATGACCTGAAAGCAACTATTCGTTATTTATTATTATTATAAAAAAAAAAAGAATCTGAAATGACGGAGACGTAGAGAGATCCTGGCCGTCTATAACTGGGACCGGAATATCTGACGGTTGGTAGAGATTGCGACGTCTCTAGGTAGTGGTAGAGAACTCAAACAAAGTATAGATTTGACCAACATTTAATTTTAGAAAAAATAAAATAAAATTAAATAAAGCAAGAGAACTATCTTTTGTTTGGTTAGAAGATGGAAAAGATAAACATCATAAGTATTTGATTACGCATTATGCACGACGATTGAAGGATAATGTATTTTAATCAGAGTTTGTCCCTTTGTTATGGCAACAAACCTCTCTAAACTCTAGCCTTTATCCTTGATTGTGTATTTTTATTGAAGTATTTTTAAAGTATTTTTTAAAAAATGCTTTATTGTTTATATTGCTTTATAATTTGAGTCTTATATTTTATTTTTGAAAATCAGGTTTGTTTGTCTCTTTATGGTAGAGCAACCAAATTCTTTAAATTAGACAGCGACAAAAATAAAAATGGTGGATCCAATGCTGGGAAATACTAGTTTTATGAAAATTGAAATGAATGGTTACATGATTGTCCACAGAAATAGTTATTTAAAAAATACTAAATAGAAGAAAAATATAAACACAATGTATATGAATATACTGTAACTTCAATTTATTTTTAACATATGAAAACTTTATATAAGACCTTATGTAAAATATATGATACTAACTCAGTAAACGTTAGAAAAATGTAAACACAATCAATTATAGGAATCAACAGAGATCCCCTTTTATTACCTTTTTCAGCTTTGATCAAACTCAAAACCTGAGTTAAGGAACTCGTAGGAGAGGAATCGAACCTATAACCTCCTACAAACATCACTTACCTCTATCATCTTCCAAAATCCAAAACGTTGAAAAAACTTGGCAGAACAAAAACGAGAGCCACCACTCTTAAGTTAAGCACTAGCTTCTAACCACCCATGATCACCTTAGTGCGACCCTGACCCTTCAGCTTCTTCCACACCCTCCTCTTCTCCTCCTTTACTAAATTACTATCTCCAAACATCTTTCTATTGGCTTCTCTACGACCTTCCCTGCGAGCATCTTTCTTAGATACATTCAAATCTTTAAACCCCTGTTCAAACTTAGCTTCATCCTCTGGAGTTAAGAAAGCTACTTCCATCTGACCTAGCTCTAGCGTATCTTTGCTCCACTTTGGTTTTCCAGAATAGACCCATCTCCGTGTCCATCTTCTGGTACGGTGTTCTCAGCAAATACTCATCTAACCCTCCTGCTTTGTCGATGCAGCGGAGAGCGTGCGGTGTGACTTTAACGTGACGGTCGAATATGTAGCTGAACAATCGTTTCTCTTGGACGTTCGGTTTCCAACATCTTCTTGACCTGTTACCAAAACCCATTCAGAATCATAGAGAGAGAATGTAATTTCTTCTTAGGGCTCTGTTTCCAACTTTGTTTGGGCTTTTTACGTTGACTCGTAGGCCCAACTCAGTTTCTCCTCTGATATTACGGTCTGTTTTTTTTTTTTATAAAAAAAAGTCTCAATCCGAATTAACCCAATAAACATTAGTCATCATATTTTCAACTGCTTCACATTTTCTAGTTAACTATTCTGTAATAACATATTGATACTCTTTTTTATACTAAAAGGTTTTGTTTCTCAAGTACTATATATGGCCTGAGGTAAGCACTTGCCATCTCTTATTTGGTTGTGTGCTTGTTTTAGTTGGGCATAGGGTAATCAGTTAATCACTTATTTCTGTGACAAATTCTTATTTTAAATTTGTAAAATAGTTACTCAAGAATAAGAACTCATATGGATATATCATATATGTGCTGATAAATTTACAACATGCTTTCGGATAATATTAAGAAAATTTAAAATGAGGTGTATACAACGTCCAAAAAAAAAACCATTCAAAAGGGTGGTTGTCCAACAATATTACCAGGAGGATCATAGTTACAAATGACAAACGTGTCACCGCTCTTGCAAAACACAATCGCACAACCAATCCTCAAACTCTTCTTCCACACAAGCTGCGTGTAATGCAAACAATCTCCATTCGCCTTACACCGGTAAGTCTTCCTGTCATAGAATCTCCTCTCCGAGGCCCACGCAACCACCGCGTTCCCTGGGGTCCACCCTTTTCCACTTCCCCAGAAGAGATTCTCCCCGTAAGGTCCACCGGAGTGGATAAGGTTGCAATCTCCACGGCGGGTTCGTGCCCACCGCGTGGCGTAGCGGGCGAGTTTGTTGCTCCATCTGAGAGGAGGGAGGCGAAGCTTGGCTCGTAAGGTGTTGTGTGGTCGGAGAAACTGCTGTTGGATGGTGTTGCGGGTTAGGGTTTGGTATTGAGAAGAAGTTAGTGTTGGTGTTTTGTTGGATGGGGTTTGAGAAGAGAGAGATGGAAGTGGAGTGGTGATAACGATGATGAAGATGGTGAATATCAAAGTTTTAAGTTCCATTTGGAAGATGAGTTAGATTTGATTGTAGCACTCTAGATCTATAGTACACCGTTATATATATACAAACATTATTGTTTATATTTTCATGTTTGTATCTACATGTCACCGAAAGAATCTAAGCACATGCTATGTTAATAATGTTCAAATTAATGTACAAGTGCTAATCATTCTTTTCAAACATTGATTATTTGTAGGAATGATTCTTTTCAAACAAATCATAGAGAATAAAGATAATAAACCATTTTATATCTATGCGGAAGCTGTTTTCATAGAATGTTGCAAATAGATAAACCAAAATTAATAGCATAAGGAATTTTACAGATCAAAGTTAGCAACTAGTGTATAGCTACCTAACCTAATACCAATAATAATATGCTTCTCCAAAATGCTTCTTCCTATAACAAAAATGTTATTTTAGCAATAGTTGATTTCAATCAAAAGAGTAATTACAAATATTTTGACCACTAAGTAAGCTTGAATGTGTATGCATGAAACGAGTAGTTTAATTACAACATGTTTACGATGCATGTTTATGAGGCGGATGCGGTGTTATAGAGAACGTGACGAAAATTCAGGAAGCCTGAAACTTTTATAATCAAGTTTATTCATCAATGATCAAATTACATTATGAAGCTTGTAATCATTGGGTTGCAATTGTTTTTACTTTTTTAAAATAATTACAATCGAAAACACTCTTAGACGAAGGAATATGAAATGAGTTGACTAGTCGGCAATGTACTAAGAGCATAATGTAAAAATTCTATTTAAAAAAAAATGAAATAATTCAATGATAAAACTGAGTTTAATTTCAACTCTATTATATTTTGAAGCCGAAACTGAAATTTGAGTAAAAGATAAATTCATTAATCCATTTTTAAACTGTCTCTTACTCGAGGAAAAAATATAATAGGATTAAAAGAAATTTCTTTCGGAATCTATTTTAATCAAGTTATCCATCAATGATCAAATTACATTATGAAGCTTGTAATCATTGGGTTGCAATCGTTTTTACTTTTTTTTAAAAAAAAAAATTACAATCGAAAACACTCTTAGACAAAGGAATATGAAATGAGTTGACTAGTCGGCAAAGTACTAAGAGCATAATGTAAAAATTCTATTTTTTAAAATGAAATGATTCAATGATAAAACTGAGTTTAATTTTAACTCTATTATATTTTGAAGCAGAAACTGAAATTTGAGTAAAAGATAAATTCATTAATCCATTTTTGAGCTGTCTCTTGCTCCAGTGAAAAATAGAATATGATTAAAAGAAAATTTTCTCCGAATCTATTTTAAAATGGAGTTCTGAGTGAAATTTCTTTTAATCATATTCTATTTTTTAAATGAAATGATTCCATGATAAAACTGAGTCTAATTTCAACTCTATTATGTTTTGAAGCAGAAACTGAAATTTGAGTAAAAGATAAACTCATTAATCCATTTTTTGAGCTGTCTCTTACTCCAGTGGAAAATAGAATGGGATTAAAATAAATTTCACTCGGATCTCCATTTTAAAATAGAAATTGGAGTAGTGATAGTTGGAGATGCTTTAACCAGGTAAAAGTCTAACCGGATGTCCTAGACTCCTAAACCGGCAATTCAAATCCTTATTACGCTCACTTCATAAAGTATTGGGCTTATTTTGAAAACAATTAGAAACATATAGACTGGGCTTTTCATCAATAATTATTTGGGCCTTTAAGGTTGACTCGTTCTCTCCGTTCTTCGTCCAAACAAACAATAAAAAAAAACCGAATCCCACCATTTGTATCTCATCACTATCTGCAGCGAGTGTTTGTTTCCCTGAGATCCAAATCTCTCTTGGATCCGAAGCTTTTGCAAGTCCGTGGATCTCCTCCTCTATCTCTGGATCTCGTACCTTGAGGTTCGTTTTTCTGTTACGCATGATTCAGATTTTTGTAGAGATCGATCCCCTTTTGCCTTCTCTAGTGTGTAAATCTACATTGTTTCCGTTTTCTGGGGAGTCCTTTGTTTGATCTCGATCCGATCCCGTTAGGAACCCGATTTTCATGTTTACGCAGCTGTGTAGATCAGATTGCGAACTATGTAGATCAGATTGCGAACTATGTAGATCAGATTGTTGCGCTTCAAATCTGAAGAGCTAAAGCATAGAGAGATGAACATTTGTTTTGAATTTTTCTTGATCCGAAGCTCTTTTATTGTTTGAAATTGATTTGATCGTAGTTGTAGCAAAGTGATGTTAATTGCTAGATCTGAGGATTTTAATTTCGTCTATGTTACGTATCTTTAGTTTCCTGATTGGACATTGCTGAATTTTCATTTGAAGCTGTGATGTTTGCTATTAAACCATGTATTGGAGAACATTTATGTTGATCGTAGCCAATTTTTTTTTTAAAAAAACTGAATTTCAGTATTCGGAGATTCTTTATTCATTGTATTGAAATTTAAGTAGAGTGGTATAGATTATTGCTGAGTAGTTATACTATTGAAATTCTTGTATTTGAGCTGTGATGAGGAAGCTAATAAGGTTCTTGTATTCAGTATCTGAAACTTAAAACCACAAGAAAACATTAACCCTTATGCTTATCTTGTTTATTACTGTGTGATCTGTACCTCGTTATGCGTTTTTTTTAATTGTAAGGATGTGATAGTCTGATGTTGGGTTCCTGTCTCATGTAACAGTGGTACTTCTTCTTTCATTTGAGCTCATAAGTTTTTCTTTTCATTTCGGGTTTCTTTTTCTCTTTTATTCGCAGCACCGGAAAAGATGGACAAGTCATGTACCTTGCTTGTGCACTATGACAAAGGGACGCCAGCAGTTGCCAAGGAGATCAAAGAAGCTCTCGAGGGCAATGATGTTGAAGCAAAAGTTGATGCCATGAAGAAGGCGGTTATGCTTTTGCTTAATGGCGAAACCATTCCGCAGCTTTTCATAACTATTATAAGATACGTGTTGCCTTCTGAAGACCACACGATCCAAAAGCTTCTGCTGCTGTACCTGGAGCTGATTGAGAAAACAGATTCTAGGGGGAAGGTGCTGCCTGAAATGATTTTGATATGCCAGAATCTTCGGAATAACCTTCAGCACCCTAATGAATACATTCGTGGAGTGACGCTGAGGTTTCTCTGCCGGTTGAAGGAGACTGAAATAGTCGAGCCTTTGACTCCATCAGTGTTGCAAAATCTGGAGCACCGCCATCCATTTGTTCGTAGGAATGCAATTCTGGCCATCATGTCGATATATAAGCTCCCAAATGGCGATCAGCTCTTCGTTGATGCACCTGAGATGATCGAGAAAGCTCTGTCAACAGAACAAGACCCGTCTGCCAAGAGAAATGCATTTCTAATGCTCTTCACCTGTGCTGAAGAACGAGCTGTGAATTATCTTCTGAGCAATGTTGACAAGGTTTCAGACTGGAACGAATCGCTTCAGATGGTGGTGTTGGAGTTGATTCGAAGTGTGTGCAAGACTAAACCAACAGAGAAGGGGAAATATATTAAGATTATTATTTCTCTGTTAAGCGCCACTTCCTCTGCAGTTATCTATGAATGTGCTGGGACGCTTGTTTCTCTCTCATCTGCCCCTACTGCTATTAGGGCTGCTGCCAACACCTACTGTCAACTTCTTCTTTCTCAGAGTGACAACAACGTGAAGCTTATTTTGCTCGATCGGTTGAGTGAGCTTAAGTCATCGCACAGAGATATCATGGTTGAGCTGATAATTGATGTGCTCAGAGCACTCTCAAGCCCGAACCTTGATATTCGTAGGAAGACACTTGACATTGCCCTTGATTTGATCACTCATCATAATATTAATGAGGTCGTTCAGATGTTAAAGAAAGAAGTTGTGAAGACACAGAGTGGAGAGCTTGAGAAGAATGGAGAATACAGACAAATGCTTATTCAAGCAATCCATGCTTGTGCGGTTAAGTTCCCTGAAGTTGCAAGCACAGTGGTCCATCTTCTTATGGATTTCTTGGGAGATAGCAATGTGGCTTCAGCACTTGACGTGGTTGCCTTTGTCAGAGAGATAATAGAAACAAATCCCAAGTTAAGAGTTTCAATCATAACCAGGTTGTTGGACACATTCTATCAGATCCGGGCTGGAAAGGTCTGTCCTTGTGCACTTTGGATCATTGGGGAGTATTGCCTATCACTTTCGGAAGTTGAGAGTGGCATTTCAACAATTAAACAATGCCTTGGTGAGTTACCATTTTATTCTATTTCTGAGGAATCTGAGCCAACTGAGACATCAAAGAAGATTCAGCCAACCTCTTCTGCCATGGTGTCCTCTAGAAAACCTGTGATTCTTGCTGATGGTACCTATGCTACCCAAAGCGCGGCTTCTGAAACCACCTTCTCAACACCAGCAGTTGTTCAAGGATCAGTGGCTTCTGGAAATCTTAGAACACTGCTTCTAACTGGTGATTTTTTCCTAGGAGCAGTGGTTGCTTGCACACTGACTAAACTTGTTCTTAGATTGGAAGAGGTTCAGCCATCAAAAACTGAAGTGAACAAGACAGTCACACAGGCTTTACTGATCATGGTTTCTATGCTGCAACTTGGTCAATCTCCTGCTTCTCCACACCCTATTGATAATGATTCATACGAGAGGATTGTCTTGTGCATAAAATTGCTTTGCCATAGGAATGATGAGATGAAAAAGATATGGCTGGAATCCTGCCGCCAGAGTTTTGTCAAGATGATTTCTGAAAAACAGCTAAGAGAGATGGCTGAACTTAAGGCAAAGACCCAAACAACTAATGCTCAACCTGATGATCTCATTGACTTCTTCCATTTAAAGAGCCGGAAGGTAATAGTATTACTTTCTAAATTATCGCTTCTTTATTGTTCTTTTATTCATATGAATTCCTTGGGAATCTGGTTAGTTATATTTTCCTGTGCAGTTCATATCCAACTTATTTATTTTCTCATCTTGAAAGATAGACAACAGAAGTTGATATTGGATGGTTGTATTCTTTTAGTTTCGGTCTGTATATCAGATTACTGATGATACACGTTTCGTTCAGGGAATGAGTCAACTTGAGTTGGAAGACCAGGTACAAGATGACCTAAAGCGTGCAACAGGAGAATTCACCAAGGACGAGAACGATGCGAACAAACTCAACCGCATTCTTCAACTCACAGGATTCAGTGATCCAGTCTATGCTGAAGCATACGTGACAGTCCATCACTATGACATCGCACTCGAAGTTACCGTTATCAACCGTACAAAGGAAACCCTTCAGAATATGTGCTTGGAGTTAGCAACCATGGGCGATCTGAAGCTTGTTGAGCGTCCTCAGAACTATAGTCTTGCACCAGAAACCAGCATGCAGATAAAAGCAAACATCAAGGTCTCGTCCACAGAGACCGGAGTCATATTCGGAAACATCGTCTATGAGACGTCAAATGTAATGGAGCGAAACGTCGTTGTTCTCAACGACATACACATTGATATCATGGACTATATCTCCCCTGCTGTTTGCTCAGAGGCTGCTTTCAGAACCATGTGGGCAGAGTTCGAATGGGAAAACAAGGTAATTCACCTGTTACACTCTTACCTTTCTTTGGGTTTTGTATTAACCATATCAGTGGTGGTCTTCATGTCAGGTTGCTGTGAACACCACGATTCAGAACGAAAGAGAGTTCCTTGACCACATTATCAAATCCACAAACATGAAGTGTCTCACTGCCCCGTAAGTTGAGATTTTTATTTCGTCCCTTATAGACCGTAACTCTTCTTACTGTTTGATGCTTCTCTATCTGCAGATCTGCTATAGAAGGAGAATGCGGGTTCCTTGCAGCAAACTTATATGCAAAGAGTGTGTTTGGTGAGGATGCTCTTGTGAACGTGAGTATCGAGAAGCAGACCGACGGAGCACTGAGTGGGTACATAAGGATAAGGAGCAAGACGCAAGGGATTGCTCTAAGTCTTGGGGACAAAATCACGCTCAAACAAAAGGGTAGTAGCTGAGGTTAGCTATTACATCTTCCCTTATCCTCTTCTTATTGAATATTCACACTCCTTAACTGGGGTAACATACCAATTTCATCATTACAGGCTTGCAATGGTGGCGCACAAGGTAACTTTCGTTTCTCTCGTGAGCAATTATTTTGTCGAATCTGTTTCTTATATGGAGTGAGGGAGGCGTTTTAAGTATATGTAAAGACCAAACTGTTATCATTCCTCAAACGGCTGTGTTTTTTTCCTTTAATTAGTACCTGAAGATTTTGTTTTTATTTGTAATGCTTTTTTTTTCTATGATATCGTTGGGGGAGATTAAAACTATAATGATTTTCATGAAATGATTTATTGATAGTAGGTCTCGAATTTTCATGGTTTTTTTTTCAATTTTATGAGTCTCGTAAGTAAAAGAAATGATTTTAGAAATGTTTTTGTCGATAGAAATGTTAAAATGAGGTATAAATTAAAAGAAAATAACAATCTCGATTACCTGTGAAATGTTTTTGGATGCCTTTTTATTGCTTGTGAAAATTTTTAGTACACACTTATAAAGTCCTACTACATTTTTGTTTTTAGCTGACATGTTATCCAGTCTGGATGTGTTTAGTAACACTTCACTACTCATCTTCTTTATTCAATTTGTTTATGCACTGTATCCTGTAGTAACTACTATGAGAGATGTTTAGAGATACAATGAAAAAGAAAACAAAAGCAGGGACCACTTTTGTTGGCCAAAAAGGGAAGAAAGAGGCAGGAGCAGGACCAGTGGTAGTTAGAATGAGAATGATTCTAAAATCAGTTTATGTGTTTTAAAATTATGTATGCCTCGTTTAATTTAGCTTGCTTTAATTGAAAGCATACTCAACGATTGGAGCCAGAAATGATGAAAGAATATGCCGAGAATCCTGAATTTTTTTTTATAGAATATCAGGTTTTAAGTAGTTGGAGCAACATGGCTCATGCAATGCAACGTGTTTCATCGAATTACAAGAGAAAACCTTATCCTTAGTTCACATTTCACCTAACCTGATCTGACCTAACCAAATTTTGTAAAAACAATATTTTTGGGGGCCAAATGATGGAAGGATATTCACCAAAGATGATCATCTAAACGATTAAACCAAATATTGTTTAATTAGTGGAGATCAAATCAAATATACAAATAATAATCAAACTCATTAGCGACTAAAATTCAACAAAAGTATGATCATCTAAACGATTAAACCATTAGTTATATTCCTTAATCAATCTATCAAATCACTTATTGCCAACGAAACTTCCTCTACGCTAGAAAAAAAAAACGGAACACAAGTGGGTAATAAAAAGAGATTTTTATCGATCATCATCTGGAAAACTAGATAAGCAAAAACAGCTCCGAGTTTGAACCATTAAATCTCTATTATTCGTCATCTTCATCCTCTTATCTTGCAGCTTATTAATTTCCTCATCACTACTATCATCATCATCGTTATTACAGTTGTGATCATCTTCATCAGATTCTTGCAACGCAAGTAAAGGCATGGAATTAAGATTAGTCTTGGGGTAGAAGCTGAAAGATGACGACAACGTTCTTCTCCTTAGCTTGTTAGCAATAAGCAATCTCCTTCTCTTGTTCAATGGACTCTCCACTTTCTCCAGATCCTTGGCGTTGTTGCTCGCTTCCAATAAATTCCCAAATGATTTCGATTTCCCTATGTAATGATTTGATAATCCTCTCCTTGAAAAAAAAACAAAAAAAAAACATTCAGACAAATTCAACACTGCATCTCTGAGCATGTAATAACAACATATGATTAAGCTCGAGCAAAATACAAATAACAATATGATGATAATACCGGTTTGATAAATGAAAACAAACATATGAAACACATAATCTAAAGATTAAGTTCAGGGATAAATGATGAAACAGAGTGATCAAAACAGAGGATCAAACAGAGTAGTAGCTAATTACTTTATTCAGGTAGATAAAAGCTAATGGCATGGCTTTTTATATATTTTTTTTACTGGATTTGAATCGAATATATTCAAGCGAAGATCAAAGAATCATTTAACCATCTCTTTTTTTTCAACAAAAAATAACAATAAATTTCGGAAATTTAAAAGGATGCATAAAGAAACGTACTTTTTTTTTTTTGAACATTATAAAGAAACGTACTTAACCGGAAGAGAATCTTCCAGAGAGGAACCGAACGAATCCAACCATCTTCCTTGTTGCGACGAAACGGCGCCGTCTTCTTCTTCCTCGCTTTCGCTGCTTTCTCCCGTCACCCCGACCGATGAAGAACTCTGTGATTTCTCCTCCGACGTAGACTTAACACATCTCCTACTATTACGGATATACATCATTATAGATAATGATGGATTTCATATATATATATTCTTTGTGATATCTCTTCCATTGTGATAAGGATGAAGATATATTAGATCGATAAGGTTCAGGTTTGTGTTAAACCGTCTTTCATATGTTGTATATATACAGTTCATCATAGACATCAATAAAACAAGTTGGTTCGATATCTTATTCTACTGTTCGTGCGCATGGCTACTGTTCGGACTTTGCTTCGGATTGTTGCAGCTAACAAGTGGGAAGTTTACCAGATGGATGTCAATAATGCGTTTCTACATGGTGATTTAGAAGAGGAAGTCTATATGAAACTTCCTCCAGGTTTTCGTCACTCACATCCTAACAAGGTGTGTCGCCTTCGTAAGGCTTTGTATGGCCTTAAACAGGCACCACGCTGTTGGTTCAAAAAGCTGTCAGATGCATTGCTAAGGTTTGGCTTTGTTCAGGCGTATGACGACTATTCTGCGTTCTCATTCAACAACAAAGGTGTTGTGCTACATGTCTTAGTATATGTTGATGATTTGGTTATTACTGGTAATCACTCGCATATGATCAAAAAGTTCAAAGCATACTTGGGCAAATGTTTTTCAATGAAGGACCTAGGGAAGCTTAAATACTTTCTTGGCATTGAAGTCAGTAGAGGCCCTGAAGGTATCTTCCTGTCCCAACGTAAGTACGCCTTGGACATCGTCACGGACACAGGAAATTTGGGTTCGCGTCCAGCACACACTCCTCTTGAGCAGAATCATCATCTCGCCACTAACAAAAGTCCTCTCCTTGCTGACCCTACATCATACCGACGTCTTTTGGGCCGTTTGATCTATCTCTCTCACACGAGACCTGAGTTAAGTTACTCCATACACACTCTCTCTCAGTTTATGCAGGCTCCTCGCGAGGATCATTACGAGGCTGCACTTCGCGTCGTGCGTTTTCTCAAGGGTACACTAGGCCAAGGAGTCATGTTGAGCTCGGCACCTGATCTATCCTTGACTATATTTTGTGACTCAGATTGGTCTGCGTGTCCCATTACTCGTCGGTCACTAACAGCATTTGTTGTCATGCTTGGTAACTCTCCTGTCGATTGGCAAACAAAGAAGCAAGACACTGTGTCCCATTCTTCCGCTGAAGCCGAGTATCGAGCAATGTCAGCTGCTCTTAGAGAAGTCTTGTGGTTGCGTAAGCTGTTAAAAGGATTTGGTATCGAACAGAAGCCCACTCGGTTCTATTGCGATAGCAAAGCAGCTATTCACATCGCCACAAATCCTGTTTTCCATGAACGCACCAAGCATGTTGAGAATGATTGTCATGCTGTTCGTGACGCAGTTACCGCCGGGTTGATCACTCTCTATCACATCCGCACTCATGATCAGGTCGCTGACATCCTCACAAAAGCGCTTGGCAGAGCCCAGTTCAATACACTGTTGTCCAAGTTGGGTGTTCGTAATCCTCACACTCCAACGTGAGGGGGAGTATTACGGATATACATCATTATAGATAATGATGGATTTCATATATATATATTCTTTGTGATATCTCTTCCATTGTGATAAGGATGAAGATATATTAGATCGATAAGGTTCAGGTTTGTGTTAAACCGTCTTTCATATGTTGTATATATACAGTTCATCATAGACATCAATAAAACAAGTTGGTTCGATATCTTATTCTACACCTACGGTTAGATTCCTCCGTCAAGAACAGAGCCCCCGGTGCAGCCTTCTCCTGCGGTGACATACCAACCAGAAACTCCATGGCAGACGCCGCGATCATCAACCGGCGTTGCGCGCAAGTTAAGAGCTCCACTAGGTTAGAAGAACTAATCACCAGAGAGAATGAAAGAGAGATTCCACCGATCAGAGAAGATGAGAACAAAAGATAAAACAAGTAAATTATCAAGTTTCCGTATAAGAAACTGTTATATATATATATTTAAAAAAAAAATAGAATATACGAATACGTATATATATATACGTTGTGAGTGACAGTATTTGAGTCTCTCTGTGTATAACGCGCACATGCTCTAAATATAGTTAAAAAAAAGTTACCCACAGGGAAGGATTTGAGGTTCGGACACGTTAATGGTGACGTGGTGGAAACGGATTGGCTATCTCGGACAATTAACCGAAGGTTTCGGAGTTTACTGTCTCCGTTAAATCCGATGCTGTTGAGTTCGGTGGTCGTCATAACACCAAACAACTACAGCCTTATCCATTTCTCATTACTGTTTTTTTTTTTTTTTCAGTTCTGTAATGAATTTGAAACCAGATACGCTTTTAAGATTAAGTACTACTGTATTACTGATTGATCTACTCGGATTTAATATAATTGGTTAATTACCTTCTTACGATTTAAATTTTAATACTTTTGAATAATTTTTAATAGGAGAAAAGCTTTAGTGGATTTTTACTCAGTGAATTATTAGAAACAAAATTCAAGATAAATTAACAAATAATCCCTTACATTTTCAGATAATTAAAACGATTCTTTTTTTTCTTGCAAGTGAATGTAGTTCTTATTTATAGATCAAACCGCGTGAATTCAAAAACACACTATTATTATGGGTTTTATTGGTTGAAACATAGCGGTTACGGTTGTGGAAGTTTGTGGATGTGAGTGGCTGCGATTTTTATCGTTATTAAACGATTTGTACGACTAGTACAACAGTTAAAAATTGTTGCGTTTGCGAGATATTTATGACTGGTTGATTATAAGATACTGCAGCGGTTTAATAATAAATAATTAATATTGAAATATTTTAATGTTATAAAATATTAAAATATACTACTATGATAAAATATAATAAATATTAATATAATATAATAAGTTACAATATTATATTATTTTAGTTTAAATGAGAGTTATAATTTCAATAAAATTTATTTTGAATATTTATATTAGAACTTTTAAAAGAATATTTTATTTCATTTATATATGTACATATTTTTATATGTATATATATATTAATGTTTAAATTTTTATTAAATTGTTTTTGTTTAAATTTTTATCTAATAAAACATTATACTGTTAGTAAATTTAAATTAAAAGATATATTATTTATAATATTTTAATTTTAAAATAGTTTAAAAAATATTGTTTATATTTAGTTATCCACTCGCAACCGTAAACACTGGCAGGAACGAGCTTTTGATTTTATGAGATTTGGAGTAATTTAAGGCGATTTGTAACGTTTTTTGTGATTGTTGCAAAACGCCAATACCCACAAACGCAGCTTTTGCGGTAGGTAGCGGGGAAACCAGTCACACTCTATATCAGACTAGTTTTGACTTTTGATAGCCACAAAGATCTTGTCTTCTCCTCTGTATCTTTCTTTGTTTGGAATGCTATTAGGGGTGGACATAAATTGGATATCTAGATTTTTAGAGATATTCTCAGGTGCTTGGACTGCTACTAGGGATGGACACAAATTGGATATCTAGATTTTTAGAAGTATTCTTGATATGATTCTTTTCGTCTGAATAATCAATTATCTGATCTGACTCAACCCGTAGTTATCTGGATATTTGGTGTCCTGGATATCCGGAAATTTTTAGATTTTTAACGGATATCTGATTCGATCCATTAAAATAAATTAAAAATAAAGAAAAAAAATCCAAAGTAATATAAAATAATAATATTCTATTGCAAATGTAAAAATGTATTTACTTTTAAAATTTCTAAAAAACAATTTAATAAATTTAGTAAATAAAAATACTGTAAAACTTATAAAAATATAATATTTATATAACTTATATATAAATCTTTAGATATATGTATATATATGCATATAATGGATCGAATCAACTATTCATTTTAAAGATATTAGTATTTGTGATTTATTTATTTATTTACGATATTGCATATTAGTATTTGATTACTTGAGTTACGGATTTCCGGATTTTTCGGTTCAAATCGAAACGAATAACGAATCAAATCAAAATACAAATATTTTCAACACAAAGAAAACATGCACATGATTTGAAAAGAATCAAATCAAAATACAAATATTTTGAACACAAGGAAAACATGCACATGATTTGAAAAGTTAACGTCATGAACTTCGTTCACTTATTATCTTGCATACAATAATTGATACAAGACTATTGCTTAGGCTCATCACCACTCCAAGAACTAAAAATAAAATGTCTCTCTTTTTCCTCTGTTTCTCATGTGTTTTATCGCTCGTCTCGTTAATCTTTTTCTTGAGAAAGATTAAAGAAAATAAAAGATGTAGTAATCTTCCTCCGAGTCCTCCACGTCTTCCGATCATCGGAAACTTGCACCAACTCGCAGGCTTGCCTCACCGATGCTTTCACCGTCTCTCCATCAAGTACGGACCCGTGATGCTTCTCCGTCTCGGCTCTGTTCCAACGGTTGTCATCTCCTCGAGCGAAGCAGCTGAACAAGTTCTCAAACTCCATGACCTTGTCTGCTGCAGCCGACCAAAAACGGTCGCCACGGGGAAACTCTCTTACGGTTTCAAAGACATTGGGTTCGCGCAGTACGGCGAGTATTGGCGAGAGATGCGTAAGCTCGCTGTTATGGAGCTTTTCAGCCTCAAGAAGGTACAATCATTTAGGAAGATCAGAGAGGAAGAGGTTGGACTTATGGTGAAAAAAGTGTCCGAGTCGGCTTTGCAACAATCTCCTGTGGATCTAAACAAAACCTTTTTCTCCTTAATAGCAAGTATCATCTGTAGAGTAGCCTTGGGACAGAACTTCAACGAGTGTGGTTTCTTGATCGGTAAAGGTAGACTCGAAGAGCTTCTGAATGAGGTAGTGTTGGTTCTTGGTGGTTTCACTTGGTCTGATCTGTTCCCCTGTGGTGGAGTTGGGAGATTCCTAGATTGGTTGTTTGGAGGACACAATATGATAACCAGAGTGTTTGAAGAGCTTGATGCTTTTTACCAGCATGTGATTGATGATCACTTGAAACATGAAGCTGCAGGGAAGAAAG
Organism: Brassica nigra; assembly: GCA_016432835.1. NCBI lineage: Eukaryota > Viridiplantae > Streptophyta > Magnoliopsida > Brassicales > Brassicaceae > Brassica > Brassica nigra. The sequence continues at coordinate 2,076,035 of CM028247.1, read as the reverse complement.
CAATGGATTCGCAGGCGGATATTGCTGCAGTCTTGTTAGGTATGATGGACAAACAAGGAAGCAAATATCATTTCAATCTCGGCATTGATAATATCAAGGGAGTCATCACGGTAAAACCTCAAATCTTGCTTCACATTTATCTAACTTAGGAATCTATATATTACTGAGGAGTTCTACTTCGAACACAAGTTCTCAAAATATAATAAAATACAAATTAGTATATGAAATATCTCAAAACTATGAGAATCCGCATAGAGTTTTCATAGTTTTGAAATATCTGTAATTATATACTAACATTTTTATATAGTTACATATATGTATGTTGAAAACTTCATTCTGAGAACTATGGATTTTTAAACAAAATACTAGGACCAAATCACTATGCCACAAGCCTACAACTATTTAGGTCCTGATCACTTGTTTGCGTTTGATCTTAAGTTTACGTATAAAGAAAGTACATACATGTAATAGAATTTATGTGTGCATTAGGCGTTTATACATTCTGCCAACTTTTTTTTTTTACATCATAAATGTTTTTTTTTTGAAAACGTGACTCTTAAGTTAACAAAACATACAATGCAATCGCTTAATCGATCGTATACATGTTATATATTTGGGTGATGGTTGGTCAGGATATATTTCTAGCGGGGGTAGATACAACTGCTATAACCATGATATGGGCAATGACGGAGCTGGCTAGAAACCCCAGAGTGATGAGAAAGGCACAAGAAGAGATCCGAAACACCCTCGGGCTCAAAAAGGAAAGCATCACCGAAGATGACATTGACAAAGTTGATTATTTGAAGCTCATAATCAAGGAAACGTTTAGATTACACCCAGCACTTCCGCTTTTGCTACCAAGGGAAACAATGTCTCATGTCAAGATCAGTGGATATGATATTCCTCCAAAAACACAGATCCTACTTAATGTATGGGCCATGGGACGTGACCCCGGCCGGTGGACCGACCCTGAAGCATTCATCCCCGAACGGTTTGCTGATACAAGTGTAGATTTCAAAGGGCAGAACTTTGAGCTATTACCGTTTGGTTCTGGTAGGAGGATGTGTCCGGGAATGACAATGGCTGTTGCTTCTGTGGAGCTAGGACTGCTGAGTCTGCTTTACTTTTTTGATTGGACGTTGCCTGAAGGGATGATTAGCGAAGAAGAGATTGATATGGAAGAAGCTGGTAATCTCTCCATTGTCAAGAAACAACCTCTTCAACTTGTGCCTGTTCGACACCATTGATGAGCAATCATGATGAGCTGTCACAAAAGCTTGACTCAGCTAGTGAGTTATCGTATCCATTTTGTGTATATGTGTTTGTAGTCAAGAGTTATTCATACATATATGTGTTTGTGTTCCTAAGTCATCAAATATTATTCGGCCATCTAGATTAATAAGTTTCAACAAGATATATGTGTTTGTGTTCCTTTGTTCTTGAAAGATACTGTTATTAAAATAAAATTTTATTTCAAAAAGATTGCATGTTTAAAATTTTTGATGTAATTTTTATTTGTTAATAATGATACTTGTAAACTTTAGGAAAATTTATTATGCTTTTTAAAATACTATTGGTAAGAATTATGAGAAATTGGTAAATACAGAAAATAATACATTTTAAAAAATTATTATGTCTTAATATGGGTAAAAACACATAAACATGCATTTTTTAGGAACAGTATGTTTTGGTGTTTTAGCAAATATTAAGAAAATATATTGAATTTTGATTATAAAGACATTAATTTTATAATTGCATAATTTCACATTTTTAAGCTAATAAAATTTTAATAAATACAATTATTCTTTAAACTTTACAATCTATCATTATTATTTTGTAAAAATGTATAAATTATTTATTTGGAACAATTTTTTTCCTAAAACATTATGGGAGTATTATCTATCTTATTAAAGTAGAAGTACCTTTTGGTTTTGTTTGGCAACATGAATTGCAGAGTTAAAAAAAAATAAAATATTGTTTGGACACAAAGATAACATCTAACTTGGGCTTATATAATTGGGCCACATTATTTAATTTATTATTATGATCTATTTTGGTAACTTGATTATTTATTGGGTCATTGTAATTATTGATTGTTTTATTATAACTATTGTTATTTATAGTTTATATATAATACATAGGTAAACATATAGTTCTCTCAAAAATATTATTCATTAATACAACAGATATGTAATTATTAATTTAAAATTACATTTTCTATATTAGGATTACAATATCAAATAAACAATATATATATATATATATATATATATATATATATATAAGGTATTGGTATTTTTCGTGTTACAAATACATTAAATTCAATAACAATCATATGATAGCTAATAACGTGAACCATATTTTCTAAAATCCAATAATTTTTATTGGGTATAAGTTGATAATATTTATAAGTTAAAGCAAACACCCGCCCAGTCGGGCGGGTCAAGATCTAGTTTTTATTTATTTTACATTGACCAAATTTTATGTTTTGTCTTTTTTTAAGTTAACAACTAATGGCTCTTATCCCGACAGTAATTATACTCTCTGCCTCTCTCTCTCTCTCGCGGTTGCTCACACCATTCATGGCTACCATTCTCAGCTTTGCTCCTCTCTCTGTTCCATCAAAGATATACCCAAAACCCTCTCTAAGAATCCCTCTCTTTACGTCTCTGCCACTCCCATCATCTTCATCTTCATCTTCTTCTTCTTCTTTTTCTGGTCTTACTTCTTCCTTCCTGGTTAGAAATGAAGCATCTTTGTCTCCACCAATTCAAGCTCTCGCAGAAGAAGCCGTTGATTCTTCTACTTTAGCCTCTTCTTCAAAGCTTTTCCTTGTCGTCGGCGGCACTGGTGGTGTCGGTACGAACCAACCCCATAATCATCTACTTCTTGAAATTGTGATAATGATGAATTTCTCAAAAGTTTTCGTTTTTATTGTTACAATTGGTTCTTTATAATGTTTTTTTTTGGTATCAGGGCAACTAGTGGTAGCTTCATTGCTCAAGAGGAATATTAAGTCAAGGCTGTTACTACGTGATCTTGAGAAAGCAACTAAGTTGTTCGGTAAACAAGATGAAGATTCATTACAGGTAGTCAAAGGGGATACTAGGAATGCAGAGGATCTTGATCCATCCATGTTTGAGGTTCTCTCGTCTTCTTTCATTTGCTCACCACTTCTTAAGTTTTTGTACATTTATTATAGATGTTTACGGATTTGTGTAGGGTGTGACACATGTGATTTGCTGCACGGGAACTACAGCTTTCCCTTCTCAGAGGTGGAGTGGCGAGAACACACCTGATAAAGTAGGTGAGAAGATTTCTCTCCATAGTCTTTATGATCTTGCATTGTGATTAACAAACGCTGTTGAACTGAATGAAACAAGAGGTCTCTTACATTGCATCTCATGTTTTGATCATCCCTTTTGGGACTTTTGTGGTCCTTTTTGTGCTCAAAAAGATTGGGAAGGTGTGAGGAATCTCATTTCAGCACTGCCCTCATCGGTGGAGAGAGTTGTTCTTGTTTCGTCAGTAGGTGTCACCAAGCCTAATGAGCTTCCTTGGAGGTGAGACTTATAGTAGTGTGAACTTCCGTTATCGGATTGTCTCTACAGTTTACATGTTTGTGTCTCTTCATGTATATTTTCGTTTGCCAGCATCATGAACTTATTTGGGGTTCTTAAGTACAAGAAGATGGGTGAAGATTTTCTGAGGGAGTCTGGTCTTCCATTCACCATTATCAGGTTCGGTATAAAAGAGTGTTGCAATATGCAGTCAACATATGGTTTACTGATTTACTATATCACATGGTAACAGACCCGGTAGATTGACTGATGGACCATACACATCCTATGATCTCAATACTTTGCTCAAAGCTACAGCCGGTGAACGGCGTGCTGTTGTTATTGGTCAAGGTAAATTTCAGATTCTTGGATGGATTATAGAAATGTGAGATATGCTTGCTTACATTAAGGTATTTAATAACAGGTGACAAGCTTGTTGGAGAGGTAAGCAGACTTGTGGTGGCTGAAGCTTGCATACAGGCACTTGATATTGAGTTCACACAAGGGAAAGCTTATGAGATCAATTCAGTTAAGGTAATCATTGAAAGTCCGGCTTGCAAAATAAACTGGGATTGGGTGTCATGTAGTCTGATCAAGAAACATGTCTGAAGCGGTGTCGTAAAGAACCAAAGCCTTAGTTGTGATCGCTGAACATGTTTCATAAATTAGTTGTTTTTTATATGTTGTGGTTTCAGGGAGATGGTCCGGGAAGTGATCCACAGAAATGGCGTGAGTTGTTTAAAGTTGCAGACTCCAAATGAATAGGAGAGGACACTGAGAAATGTGTACAGATATGGTCGACTTGTGTATACACTTATACTTGTGTAATAACTTTCATCTATACATAAACATGATCAACATCACATGGCGACACAAGTAAACTGAGTGGTAAGAGAGGGCAAAGAAAGAACAGAGTAACTGTTTTCCTACATCCATTATGGTTACAAATTCATAAAAGTCCCAAATGTAGTAGCACAACAACTAAGAACAAGGACATTGCTGATCTTCTAGTTATCGCATTGAGTAGAACAATCTAATCCGCTTGGTCCCTAACGTGAAACCTTAAGAGATAAATGAACTAAAGGAGCCCTTGATCAATGACTAGATAGCTACACCTGATTGACAGTATTTATATACGTATAAAGAGTACATCTGTCTCTCCATTGAAAATGGAGGAGCAGACACAACATGATCACATTTTCAGACAACAATAGAGCATGGCTCCAATCAGGCAACAGTGGTAGCAGTGCGTCTAAAGTCAACATCATTCTTGAGCTTTTCACTCGGCGGTGTTCCTTTGAAACTTCCATATCTCATGAGTTTAGGTACGTAAAGAGAGCTGAGAATCTTCTCCAAAGCCACCACTGTGTACCTCACATACTTGCTTGAGCTAGCGTCTTTCTAGTGTGTGCGTGTGAATGTAGTTGGTAAGGGTGTCAAAACGGGCTACCCGACCCGTTTACGTCCAAGCCCATATATGTCCAAGCCCGTTTAATAGATGTCTATTTAAAATCTGTTTAAACTAAACCCATTTAAAACTCATTTATATAAATCCATTTAACATCAAACCCATTTCAAATCCGTTAAAAGTAAAAACAGCAAAAGCCATTCTCTCTCTCCTCCTACCTCCTCCCTCTGGTTTCTCCGCCTTCTCTCTTCCTGTGACCGGCGCGTGGCGGTTCTGTTAACGCCGGCGCCGGTCTCAATCTTCTTAGATTCCCTTCTGGTTTTAACATATGTTTGGCGTGTGGCAATTGAAACCTTTTTGATAGAGATTTTGGGTAGAAAAGCTAAACTTTCCTTTTCAGATCTGTGTTGGTTTTCAGATGGGAAAGTACCGGATCGTTAGATCTTCGGTTTGTTTCTCCATCTTATTATCTATCTTGTCACTGGTGGGATTTTTGGGGATTGTTCTTTTTTTGAAAGCTGCTGTGGATTCTTTCCGATTCTGTAGTGAGCCATTCTTGTGGGATTGGTGTCTCTGAGTTCGGTTAGGCTTGTCTCCTTGTTTCTCTGTCAGATCTAGGTGTGATCTGGTTTCTTCATAAGCTCCATCACTAGGCATTCAACGGCCGTGATTGCCCTGCCGTTTCCGAGAGTGTGTGATGAATCTGTTGATTCCAACTTGTCGGAAGGTGGAGTTTGGTTACTTGGTTCCTGAGGTATTCCCTCGTTGTTCAGGGAGAAAGTGGCTTATTGATGGTTTGGCCGTGGGCAATCTCTATAAGTATCTTTCATGGAGTTATGAATCTGTATCATGCTCGTTTAAAGCCTTTGCCAGTAATTTTGGTTTCAGTTGTCTTTATCCTTCTTTGCTGTTAAGTGTATGTTTTGTTGGCATCCCTTGTTTGAGCTTAGTTTCCAGGGTCGGATCTGTGTGACCGCTGGCTTGTGTACCGGGTGTAATCCTTTCGGTTTAAGAACGTTAGTTTGTAATCCTTCATGTTTCTTCTTAATAAAATCATGCGGAAAAAAAAATCCGTTAAAAGTCCATTTACTTTAAAAAAAATGAACATAACATATCTGCATCATAAAATGAACAAAACCTGAAACATGTCATATAAAACATAATTGAAACATGAAACCTGTCAAACTACATTGTTTTGTTTCAGCTAAAAACTACATTGTTTTGTTCAGCTAAAAACTCAAAGTTTACAAATCACAAATCACAACATAACTCAAATATAAAGTTCTACTTCACAGCAAGTGTCCATAAGTTACTCTTTTCTTTCTTGAACTACCAGAACCTGTCCATGATTAAAACATAACCTATCAGTCTATCATTATATATTTTCATCAAACTAATTATAAACTGATGTCAAAACGGGTTTTCGCTACCCGTTTTGAAAACCCGTTTTGACATCCCTAATATAAACTACTAGTTGGTATACCTAGTACTGAATTTTTTATAACTAATTTGTTTATTCTGAAGTACTGACTGACCTAGCTAGCCACTAGATTTCAGATTAAAGACTATGTTTAGTTAATTATTTTGTTTTACAACGACAGTATATTTAGTTAATCCATTTGTTATATGTTGACTACTATATATATAGTTGAATCATCTTTTATCTGTGACTTCGTCTTGGCTTTCAATTATGTGACATATATCTTGCCGTTTAGAGAAAAATGTGTAAAAAGTAATAAATATTCTTCACCTGCATAATAAATGTTTATTTAGGGATGATTGGTGAACAGAGTTCCATTAAGAAAAACAATGTAAAAATGATTTATAGACATGCATTTTTGTAACATTAAACAAGTGTATTGTGCATTCAAGATCATTAAGCAACGCATGATCTATTTTCTTTTCTTCATTCTTTTAGTTGCCATACTTTGAAATTTACAACTGCCAACAGCTTTCTAGTCGGTCCAATTAGACCGCTATTTTTTATTGACTTTAGTTTTGAGTCTTTTGACTACTTATGGGTTTGAGTTATACGTTTCAAATAGGGGACATCTTTTTCTTTCTTTTTTTTGTTGTTCGAAACTTATACTAACAGTGAATAATGGGAAACTCGTCCTAGAAGCTTTGTAAATGCCGATGCTCTAATAGTCTTTTCGCAGTTATTTAAATAACTTCTCTAAACTCGTATGAGATCTAGCTTTTAGTTTAACTTTTCTCTTATGTAGGTGTTGCCTTGGCTTTTGTAGATTTTGCGGAGAAAGATAGAGAAACATTTGTGTCTTTGTGGGCAACCCAAAGGCTTAGGCAAGCTCTTTGAGAAACCTCAAATGAGGATTCTTTTTGTACCACATGATTTGGTGTGGTCGTTTTGTATTACATGTTATTGTGTATCCTATTTTGTTGGTGGGGCAAAGTGTTAGTGGTCTCTGATTTTTCCTTCCTACCAAGAAACTGAAACTCGTCCAACTCACAATGGGTTTTTTCGTACCGTTTAACAAAGCGAGAAGCTGTCCATCTATGATTTTGATACATCGTGCCAAAGTGTTTGTCGTTTGGATGGATGTGGACATACATATTAAAACGTATAAATGCGAATGCGACAGTGTGACACATGAAAGTTACTGGAAGGAAAAATAATTGTCAAAAGGAAACTTCGTCTAAATTAATATAGTTGACCCTTAGCTTGTCTTGAACCCACAAAAGATCATAAATTAAATTCATATTTAAAAAAAAAAAACTCAAATATTACGTGAGTTCAACACCCAGATACAACCTAACTCATTAATAAATCATTGACTTTCTAATCATTCATGGCTCTCGTCAACTTTACTCTCTTTTTTAAACGATCCAACACCCACCAACTAAGTATATATTTGTATTAATCATATAACAAAACAAATGAATCATAAGAAAATACTATTATTAGTGCGCAATTAATCCCATAACCACTACCTTATACACGTATCTGCTGATCATCTAACTTCATCATACACCACGAAGATATTCTATAAAAATACATTCAACCAGAGACTAATTTTTTTCTAATTAAAATATGTTTTAGCAAAGAAATTTACAACTCAATCCCTCCTCCATTACTCAAAAAAAAAATCAAAAAAATACAGGTCAAAGTCAAGCCGAATTAAACACTAAATCATTAACTCCCGAAGAAGAAACAATCTGTTGTTGCATCGCGGAGGGGTTGTGATCGTGCTCCCATTCGTAAGTCACGATAAGCATCGATGGATCATCCAAAGCTCGTTCCACGTGTTTCCTCGCCGGACACTCTTTGAACGTACTGCACTTGTAGTAACCACTGCATCACAAAACAAATAAACACCGTTAGATCTTTAGATCGTAGTATTAAAACATCAGCGGTGGATAATACAAGGGTGTATGTGTACGATAGTTACCGTGGATGTGGTGATCCCTTGATCGGTTTTTGACCGTACTTCCTCCATGAATACTCGTCCGTCGGAATATCGGCGATCTTCGAACTTATCGCCGGTACCCTGATGGTTCTTTTCATTTTATTTTTCCTGCTTTAATAAATAAAAGAAGGAAACAAAAAAGATATTAATTAACGAATTTATTTTAATTAAAGAAAGACCAAACAGCGGTTTTTAAATGCCAAATGGAGCTGCGTGCATCATGGGATTAAAAGTCAATTAGAGGAGATAACCGGGAAAGTATTACTAAACCGGCAATATATTCACTTTAATTGAAATTATTGCTAACTAAGTCAACTAAGCGTTGAATTTTCCAACATTTGAGTGTTTAATGGGGTGAGTTGTTAAAGCGACGGGTGGGTGACGTAGACAATACCTTTTTTTACAGTGGCACTTCCCGTGGTGGCCGGAGCCTGAGATCTTGCCGGAAAAATTCTCGGATTGCTCGTGCTCGAGGCATCTTCTTCTGTAAGGATGATGGCCTGCCAACGGAGGCTTACCGGAGGAGGTCACAGGCTGCGACGCGAGGAAGATCGATGATCCCTTGGAGACGCTGCCGTCGCCGGTTATCGCCGACGACATGTAGGAAGAGTTTAGAGAGACGCTGAAGTTCTCCTTGGCGGCGAAGTCCATCTCGGAGCTCTTGGAGCCGGATCCGAAGACGGTTGGTTTAGTGAAATCCAGAGTTATGCTCGGCTGGATTGGCAGCTTCGCCGTTGGTCTAGACGGCGGAGAAACGGTGGGAGCCTCCGGTTTAGCGGTTTGACTCTGTTGTTGTTTCTGGGAGTGAACCGGTCCGCGTCTGAACCGGGCGTGACCTGTGCGGTTGAGTAGAGAGATAACCGTTTTGAATTTGGAGACGGTGAAATCGGTTATCTCGGAGCAGTCAACGTTGCTGTTGTTATGTTCGGGGCGGTTAGTGGAGAGGACGCGGATCAGATGCTCCATGCTCTGTAAGCCTTGCGATGCGGCTTCTTGGATAGCCTTTTGATCGTCCATCTGAGGGAAACGCATTAGATCGACGGCCATGATGGTTGGTCTCACTGTTTTTTTTTTTGCTATGAGAAGAAACGTTGAAGATGAGAGAGAAGGGGAGAGATGGTGGGTGGAGAAGAGAGAGGAAGGATGGCGTGATATATGGAGAAAGGAGGGTGACCGGGTCAGGTTTTTGAGATTTTTAGTCAAAGCGGGAAGGTTATGATCTAACGGCTGTGATTGAGTTGAGTTTTTCCACGGTATAAAGCAATCAAAGTTTGGTCTTCAAGTTCGAGGTTACTGGACCCCACCTGGCATCAGAATTTTTATCGTTTCTTCAAATTAAAGATAGTTTTTTGACAAATTCAAAATTAAAGATAGTTTTTTTTTCTTCATAATACTCAATTTTCATAATTATTTAACAAAAATAAATAACAAACTTAGAAGAGAGTACCATAAATGTTTATCAAATTTGTTATCTAAACTAAATTAAAAACTGTAGCTTAATCAAAGGTATGGATAAATTATAAATTGATAATTACAATGTCAATGATTCATTCACACACAATGTGAGAAAGATGGCCAGCTTGATTTTAGTGGAGGCATGGGAAGAGTTGTCAACTAGACATGGATGATTTTTTAAAAGCAAGAATATTTTGAGATATTTGACTTTTGAAGTTTTAATTATATTTTATGTTTGTTCCAATTTGAATCTTCTTTATTGTTTCAAAAGTCTAAGGATTAGTATTTGTCAACTATATTTACAATTAACATAATTCGATAGGTTGCTTAATATAAATTATGACCCTGTTAAGGAGTTTTCGTAATAATTAAAATTTAATTTGTGTTAAGACTTTTCCATCTCAACAGCAAATATTTAATTATTACTACAAAAACCCATCTAGAATATTTTTTCGTAGCATTCTAGAAACCTTCTTCACTTGACAATTTGACATTTTAATAAGTGAAGCCTTTATTAGCTTTTCTTATTAACCTAATTATCTATACATATAATGGGAAACAACGAATACCCATTCTAATGATATTTTAACAACAATGGTTTGACTAAAACATTGTATTAAAATTCTATTAGAACAGCGATGTAATACGACAAAGAGGGAAGCTGACTATTTAAAACAAAAAGACAGAGCCATTGACTACCTCGGTAACCGGGTGGTCAAGTTAACTCATATCTGAACCGTCAGATTTTCTAAATTGTTGATCCTATGGTCGATCTGTGAATACTAGTGTTGACTAGGTTTATGATTTTATGAACCTAAAAATCTTCAGCCAGCTATTTGGTCCCCCTCACGTGTCGACTTTTCAATGTCCTAGTTATGTATCATTGTATATTTATGAAATAGTTAGCTGTCCCGTTTATTTAAAGAATAAAATGCCAAAAAACAACTTAGGAGAATAATAAAATTGTGAGAAGAAAATCAGAGAAACACATTATCTGAAAACTAACCTCATTAAGTAAAACAGTAATTATTACAAATTGCGTTAACCAAAAGTTTGCAAAAATAAAGATTTCGTTCGGTGTAGACAATAGTGAAACCAAACTAGTCTTCTAGACAATAGTTTGTAATTCTTGGTTTCGAAATCAATATAATCAACTAGATGACAGAAAATAAAGACAATAGCCTTCTAGAGAAACAATATCAATAACTAATTGGATCCTAATTTAAATAATAATAATAATAAGAAGAACTTAAATTTAGGGGATATTGTATTATGAATATCTTTTAGCAAAAAAAAAATTGTATAAAGAAGTGATAAGTTTATGCCTTGTCCCAAATTACCACTATACCGCCACTGCTTAGTTTGCGAACATCATTGTTTCAACATTTATCATATTTATCATTGTACATGTTAATTGTATTTAGTAATTTCATAAGCTCAAGTTTTTTTTTTGGCTAAAAATTTCACAAGTTCAAGTTGGTTGTGAATGTGTTTATCTTCTCTAGTCCGTATTTTCAGGTAATAGATAGACTACCGCTTAAGTAAAACAATACGATTAGCTATGTGAACAACCGAACGTGTTGTGTGTGCATTTAATAACGTCTCAGTGACGCAGAACAAACCATGAGTTCTTATTTAAAACACCACTTTTGTCAACGACTAAATTATAACATGGGGTAGTTCCGTAGTTGACCCAACATGTTCTATTGTTATTGTCGTGCACGTCTATCATCTATGTAGTTATAGTGCAAAGCAAGAAAATCCCATTGGTGATCTTTTTTTTTTCTTGTATATGAACACTTCCAAACTAGGAAACTATTTCATTTCTCTCAACTTCTTACAATATCAATAGATCTAAAATTCGTATTATTTTGTACATATGAATATAACTGTATAAACATATTTATTTGGGATTATACACATTCCTTTAAAGGTTGATGAAAATGTACTGCAGCATTACAAACGCATAGTAGAAAGAACATCGCTTGATCTACCGGTTTCTTCTATTACACTGACTATCAAAGAGTAAGATTAGCTATGAGTTTAACTCCACTACCTAAGTCATAAACCATTCACAACTCTGATTAATACCGGTAAGTTTGGCACACCTGTGGCTTCACGTATCACTATCACGGTATCAGTAACGGTCTCATCAACACAACAGGCATCCTCGACGACATTTAAAGCGCACATATCCCGTTCTGTTTACAATGTATTGGAAAGTCATCCCCCATTTTTATTAATTTTCCAATTTCTATTCACGTTTTTTTCATACGAGCAGGTGAAAGAAACGTGTTCGTTGGTATCTTTAGGTACTTATCAATTCTTATACGATGCGATCGAAGCTTCGTATTTCTAACATATACTATTAATCACTATCGCGTGTTTTAATTACAAAAATAACTAATTAATTGAACGGTGCATATTTTATTCTCAACACTGAAGTTAGTTGTGTTTCAAAAAAAAAGTTAGTGGGAATTTTAATAAACTAAAATAAGATATAGCTCTATATTTTAAAGAAATATATCTCTGATATCAGAACATTTTACCAATATGTATAAGACTATATATCATGATTTACACTATAATTTTGTTATTGATTCGAATGCAACCTGCTAACCGAACCATTGATTCTACAAGAAGGTTCGGGCCCAGCGTTTTAACTTTATAAAGAAGTCAACGTAAAGATAATAGCCATGAATTTATTCTATAGACATTGACTGTATACATGTAATGTACACACGGAGTTAACACGCATTTGAGAAAAAAATGACACATATCTTAACGTTTACGTTTTGACTAAATATATTCACTTTTTGTTTATGCTAACCATAATTTTATCACTATCAAAAGTATTTTAGTACTGTCTAATATTGATCAGCTCTGTTTTTTTCATTAATTCTTTGGACGAAAACATTTGATTATAAATATATAACTGGATATGTTATTTCGTGAATATGAATATGAGATGATCAACAAACAGATACAAAAACAAGTAGTTGTCGACTGTTATTTAGTTTTGATTTGTAGTCAAAGAAGTGTTGGACCTAGGTCTATAGTCCTCTTTTTATCGGATAGTTCCAGTGATGTTCCTTTCCCGCTATCGGTGCTCGAATTCGGAAATTTCTCAACTCTTCTCTTTTTTGGGTGATCATATTATATGGATACTCTATACATGCGTTATCTTGTCTACTATGGTATGCATGTAACATGTTGTAGTTTTTTATGTGAAGATGTTGTTTCCGTTATGATAGAACAATAGACTTTGAAAGAAAGCCGTAAGGAAGAATATGTAAAAGCAAAAGCTAACATGAGAGTGGAATCCAATGTGGACTTCAAGTAAATGTTTAGATTCTCCATTTCTGTGTGTTTTTTTTCTATCAATTATTTTCAACGTACATATGGATGTAACGTTTGGGTGTCGATTTTTTCTGGCTTTATTTTCCACACTTTATCGTTTAAACAAAGAAGCTTCACATGGTGGTCTTGGAATATGAAATATACCGTATAAAATAAGTAAATAACCCATCTAGAAAACGAAAGAAATTATTATCCCACGAAAGAGAGTTTTAAAAGTTCATATTGCTTGACTTTGCTGTTGAATATGTTAATAAAATGAGCAGAAGCCTCTTAAATAAACCTTCGAATCAATAGTGGTATCAGGTGGACGGATTTGATTCTAGTTAAACAAATCAAAGAAACATGCTCCACATATGCTTTCATATCTCCTATATAATAAACCAAGAAGGAGAATATTCTTATGATGCGATGACATGTTATACTTAAATGGGCTTGTACAAGTCGGCCCATTGGATCAGATTCTTTTTTTTTCGGATCGGGTTGATTATACCCGACCCGAAATGCTTATCCCTGTTGCTTGCTTTGCCAATCGTTTTGTTTTCCAAAACTCATGGCGAGGCTACTCTTCGTCTCTATCCCTATGCAACCCACACAAACGGCCTTGTCGGCGTTTGCATCGCCGTTATTTCCGCCGCCGGCGAAGAATATACTAGGAGGAGGGGCGGGGGGAATATGTATTAACCGGAGAAACAGAGACTGTGGCTACGTGGCGAGAGCAGGGCCGAGTACGAGCAGCTACTTGCTGGCGTTCGCAATTCCAGCTACTCTGATCGCCGCCACCGTCTTCACTTCGGCCAAGATCGCTGATAAGCTTGACGATGATTTCCTCGAGGATGTAAGTAACGTTTCCACAAACATGTTCTGTGCCAGTTCTTGAATTTTGGGTCGAATTGGTTCTACTGTTCTTGATGTTTTATGGTTCAAGCAGTGATATGATTTTCTAGAAAAATAAAGATATTATTACATCCTAGGATTTCCGACATAATTGAATCTCTGTGTCTGTGATAAATCGCCTAAGTTGTTGCTTTGGAGAGCGTAATAATCACTAATGTCATACTCAAGCAAGGAGCTCTTTCTGTTCCCTGTAAAAAAAAATCTAGTTGTTCATGAGCTGAACTGGAACATGATTGTTGTATCCAGCGCGATGTAGTAAAACTAAACAGCATGTATGATTGATTCTTCTTCTTGTGCAGATTGCGTTGAACCAAGCGATAAAAGCAGCAGAAGAGGGAGAGAATGCTGAAGGTGAAATCTCGCTGGACGATTTGATTAAAGAACCTGTGCTTCAACGAACACGTAAACGTCCCAAACGTGAAGTTTAGGCAAAACACACACACACAAATATAAGCTTCTTCTTAATTAGATTCTCCAATGTAATATGTTGTGTTTGTGTAAGGATGTGGTCACATTTATATAGTTGTAGAGCTACCGAAAATTTCCAAAAAAAAAACCATTTGTATAATAACACCATGATGAATCAAATACCTCATTTGACGGTTCTAATCTATGCCCCATTTCTTTGTGGCCAAGCGTTTTGTAAGTACATTTGTAACAATGGAAGGAGTAGAAGGGTGTATTTGTTCTTACCTTCAAATAAATTATTGGGCTAACTGGCCTAGTACTGTATCTTATTGGGCTTTAAGGCCCATTTGAGTATCCTTACCAGATGTGAAAAGTAGCGTGGAAGAAGAATTTGTCTCTTCCCTTCAAATCGACGTCTGTGTTGAAGTTGAATCGCGTAGCGTTTTCCAACAAAAAGGACACACCAGCTAAACGCCATATTATAGCGTTAGATCCAAGGAGAGAGAGAGAGAGAGAGAGAGAGAGAGAGAGAGAGAGAGAGAGCGACGTATAGGTTTTTAAAACCAATTTGTCTTACAGATCAACGACGCCGACGCGCCACTCGATTTCAGCTCTCTTCGATCGCGCTCGAGGGTATGGTTTAGCTCAGTTTCGTGATATAATAATCGAACTTGTTTTGTGAAATTTGATATTGTATATACTGGATTGTGTTTCTATTGAATCTGTAGATTTTGGTTTCCGGTTTAGTTGCCTCACGATCTGGTTCTGTTGTTTTTATGCGCAAAGCCTTTTGAAAATGAATTTAAGAATTCGATGCCATTGTTGTGTCGGTGCGCTGTGATATCAATTTCAAGTTTGTGAAAATTAGCTCTCTAATTTTTTTAATAGGATTTTTGCGTCATCAGAAGGTGCAAACCATGGTGATCTAGACTTGGTGGTGTGATACACAACAGAGTCATTTTGGGAACAAGAAGGGAGTGGATCCAATGGATAAGAAAAAGAACCGTGCTGATCCACTTGCTGCTGGGCGCCAAAAGGTTAGTTTCACTTGCATTTTATCAAAAAATGTCAGTGAGGATTCTACTGTTTCACTTCCTTCTTGAGAACTACCAGACAAGTAGGAAAGGTTTTTTTTTTTTGTCTAAGTTCATAGTTGAGAAGGAATAAATGATAGCCTGGTTTCTTGTAGCGTATAAATTTCATTGCTTGTTCTTGCAATCTTGCGTTTGTTAATCATTTAAGTTTTTTTTTTAATTGTTTCAGCTTCAACAGTTTCGTCAAAAGAAGGCTGATAAAAGCACTGATCATAAAAAGGACCCCAAGGGCAGTACAAGCCAAGGAAAATCCTCCAAAAAGTCTGGTAAATCTGTGAAGCACGAGGGGAAACCTGACAAAAGTGCTGTCACTGATGAGGCAGAAGCTCCGTCGGCAGGAGGAGATACATCTCATGTGAGTATTGGTGATGAGGTTGTTGATTCTCCACAAACTTCTGCAGATGCATTATCTCACGAGTATGTTCTAGTCCATGGTTCATCTTCAGAACCTGATACGCTTCAGCCAGGAAACACCACAGTTGAAGAGAATATGAAGAGCATCGACAGCACAGAGGCTGGCGCAGTAGATTCTTTGACATCTGATCATGCCGATTCTGAGAAGGGAGTTACACATGGCGATGCATCTATTAGTGTTGACGGAGTCTTTGCTGCTTCTGGAAACCTAGCGGAGGGGGAAGGAGTTGAAGTTGAAAGTGGGTCTGGGAATGTGGAAAAGCCGCATCAGCCATCCTCTTTGCCGGAATTCATTCCTGATGTTTCCTTGAGTGGTGCAAGGGGAGATCAGGTAACTGATGTAGGTTGTTCTCTCCTTCTCTTCATGCCTCGCTCTTTTATCGTTTTCTTTATTTCTTTTTCTTTGATAGGGATAAAGTGGTTTGGTCGATGGCATGCGTCTTTTTGATGTATAATTCTGTTTTCATTTGTTTCTGTTTAGGGGAAATGCAGAAAGACAGTGGTTCACACAAGGAACAGTTTTCTGAAGCATCTGCAAAGGCAGATGTGGATTGGATTTCAACTGAAGAGAAACAAGCAAGCTTTCCAGCCGTTGTGGATTCATCTGCTTCACCGTCTCACTTTTCAGAGGGATCATCAGTTGCCTTTGATTCAGTTGAACTGGAAGGAATAACTGGTAAAATTAAAAGCCAGCAGATTAGGGAAGCTGCAGAGGAACCTTGTAAAAAGGACACATTAAATCCATCCGGGGAAGTTTCTGCTGCTCATGTTCATGAAGGACGCTCAGTTAGCTTTCAACAGCTTATGGAAATTGTACAGGGACTTGGACAAGATGAATTTCAAGTGTTGTGCACCGCAAGAGAGGCTGCTTCCCGTACCGATCCAGGAACAAGTTCGTTGGAGCGATTAAGAGAAGAACTGTTTGTTTCGAGTACCATGGAAGATATACTTCATGTGCAACTCACAGAACAGTCTCATCTACAAAACGAGTGTGATCATCAACATAACCAATTGGTAGCTGAAATATCAGAACTTCGTGCATCATATAATGCGTTGACAGAAAGGAATGGGTCTCTTGTTGAGGAACTATCAGAGTGCCAGTCTAACCTCTATGCTGCTACAAGCTCAAATGAGAAGCTCGAAAATCAGCTTCTTGCTACAGAAGCACAAGTGGAGGCTTTCACTGCTAAGATGAATGAGCTGCAGAGTAGCTTAGAAAAGTCCCTATTGGATCTAACTGAGGCGAAAGAAAAGCTCATTAATCTTCAGGTGGAGAATGATACGTATGGTGCAATTCTTTCTTCTTGGAATGATGAGAAAAAGGAACTTTTTGAAGAAAAAGAATCCAAGAACTATGAGATTAAGCATCTGTTGTCTGAGTTATGCCATTTCAAGAACTCGGAGGCTATACTAAAGGCAGAAGTTGAGCGATTGGAAAAAACTATTGGTCCATTGACGGATGAGAAGGTAAATCTTGTCGAGGAAAAATATAACGTATTGGGTGAGGCAGAGAAGTTACAGGAAGAATTGGCAAATTGTAAGACTTTGGTCACCTTGCAAGAAGTGGAAAATTCAAATATAAGGGAGACGCTTTCTTTACTGACAGGCGAGCAGACTAAACTTGAAGAGGATAACCTGCATCTCACAGAAGAAAATGAGAAAGCACATCTAGAACGGAGTGCACATCTGATCTCGGAGACTTATTTATTGTCTGAGTATTCCAATCTAAAGGAAGGGTATTCTTTGCTGAATAATAAACTCTTAAAGTTTCAAGAAGAGAAGGAACGTTTGGTTGAGGACAATGATAAACTTACGCATGATCTTCTTATTCTTCAAGAGCGTATGTCTACTGTACAAGAAGAACGGATTCATCTAGCAGCTGAGTTAGGAGAAGCGGTAGCCCGCCTTGATAGATTGACTGAAGAAAAAACATCTCTGAGTAGCAGCATCGAGGTAGAAAAAACTGGAATTGTAGACATTGGCAATGAGGATGCTTCAGAATTGAGAAATCAGGAAATATCTGAAACATCTGGTAGAAGTCTAGAAGTTGGGATTACAAGTAAACAGAGTGTACCTTTTGTTGAATATACCTGCCAAAGTCTCGGGACACAGCCTACAGTTTTGGAGGGGGTAATAGACGCTTCATCTGGGTTTTCTTCTTTGAACAAGAATGTGAAGAGGGGGGAGAAAATGATTCAGAGCCTTGAGGAGGCAATTAAGCAGATCCTCACCGATTCTTCATTGAGCAAGTCTAGCAATAAATCTGCCACGCCACCAGTATCAAAATTGATTCAGACATTTGAGTTAAAGAGGCAATCGGAAGAACAGGAATCTGAAAAAGCACAGTTAAGTGGTGATCAGTCAGAAGCATTTGTTTCTGTGAATGTTCAGATTAGAAATTTGAGAGGCTTGCTTGAACAGTTAGCGTTGAATGCTGGGGAGGCTGGTATACAATTCAATCAATTAAATGATGACAGGACGGCAGCAAATCAACGACTGGAGGAGTTTAATGTCGAGTTTGCATCTCACCAGGATCACATTAATCTTCTGGAGGCAGATACTATTGAGAATAAAATTTCGTTTGAAGCTCTGAAAAATTATTCTTGTGAGCTGCAACAGAAAAACCACGAACTTGAATTTCTCTGTGAATCATTGAAGCGGAGAAATGATAGCATGGGTCTAGAAAACACGGAGCTCAACAAGAAGCTGAATTCTTGCTTATCGAGAATTTATGAGCTTGAAAATGAGCTGGAAAGCTTGCAGAATAATTTAAGTAGCATGTTGTCGTCAATGGAAGAACAGTTAGTGGCCTTGCAGGATGAATCTGAGAAGGCAACGATGCTAGAACATGAATTGACATCATCAATGTCTCAATTTGGTGATGCAGTTGTGAGACTTGATGATTGTTTACTCAGATCTGGTGTTGCTGGAGCTCAAGTTGGCTTAGATATGACCCAACATATATCGGGTTCTGTTGACATGGCTGTAAAGGTGATTTGCGACCTGGAGGAAAAACTAGAAGTTGCTTATGCGAAGCATGAGTCCTCCTTAAACAAATATGAGGAGTTGAATCAGAGTTTCAATACTCTGCATGAGAAAAATGAGTTTGTGACTGCTACGATGCATAAGGTCTATGCTGATCTGGCGAAACTGATTACTGAATCATGCGGGTCTGTGGAGATAGCCAAACCTAGAGTTGAAAATCTAGACATCTCTGATCCTTTTAACGATGGTAATTGTGAGATTTTGATGGAGGCTGTCCGAAATATTCTTTCTGAGAGGCTTGAACTTCAGTGTGTAATTGATAAGCTACAGTCGGACTTGTCGAGTATAACAAAGGATATGGAGGAACTGACGCAGCGAAACCTTGACCCCACTTCACTTCGAGAATTAGTTGAGAAAGTTGAAGTTGTTCTGGAACTTGAAACTGATGGAAATAGTTTTGAATCCCCTAGTTTATATGTGGAGTTTCTGGTTTCCCAACTTGTTCAGAAGTTTATAGAGGCTGAGGACTTGGCTAATCTCTTGAGAAAACAATTAGAGGCCAAGGAGAATGAGCTGATGGAGACCCAGGAGAGTTTACTGCACCATAAAACTGAAATGGGTGGTCTCATGGAAAATTTAAGCCAGGCAGAGGAGTCCCTTGTGGCTGTACAATCAGAGTTACAAAAGAAATCGAATGAACTTGAACAATCAGAGCAGAGGTTATTATCTACTAGAGAGAAGCTTAGTATAGCTGTTACAAAAGGAAAAGGTTTGATGGTTCAACGTGATAATATCAAGCATTCGTTGGCTGAAACCTCTGCTGAACTGCAGAGACGCTCAGAGGAATTGAGTTTGAAGGAGACAAGGCTTCAGGAAGTAGAAGCAAAACTTAAGACCTATACAGAGGCAGGTGAACGTGTGGAGGCATTAGAATCTGAGCTTTCTTACATCCGAAACTCAGCTACTGCACTTCGAGAATCGTTTCTTCTCAAAGACTCTCTGCTTCACAAAATTGAAGAAATTTTGGAAGATCTGGATCTGCCAGAGCATTTTCATGCACGAGATATACTCGACAAGGTCGAGTGGTTATCAAGATCAGCTAACGGAAACTCTTTACGTCCCTCTGATTGGGATCAAAAAAGTTCTGATGGAGGTGCGGGATATGTTCTCTCTGAACCCTGGAGGGAGGATGGTCAAACTGGCACAAGTTCTGAGGGTGACTTAAGGATCAAGTTCGAGGAGCTCCAGGGGAAGTTTTATGGGTTGGCTGAACAGAATGAAATGCTGGAGCAGTCCTTGATGCACAGGAATAATTTGGTTCAGAGATGGGAAGCACTCCTTGCGAATATTGATATGCCTCCACAGCTAAAGTCCATGGAAGTGGAAAATAAGATTGAGTGGCTTGCAAGTACACATGACAAGGATAACCTCCAACAGAAAATTGATAACCTTGAAGTATATTGTCAATCACTAAGTGCTGATCTGGAAGCCGCACAAAAGCAAGTATGTGATGTCGAGGCAAATCTTCAATCGGTTGATAATGAGAGAGTGAATTTTTCTGAAAGATTGGAAACTCTGAATGGGGATCACGATATTCTTTCTGCGAGGGCCAATCACCTTGAAGTTGAGAATGAGAAACTGCAGAACCAAGTTAAAGATCTGCATGGAAAATTGGTTGAGAAACTTGGGTATGAAGAACAACTGCAGACTATTGAAGGAGACCTATTGAGTTTGAGGTACATGATTAATGATGTTATACAGGAAGATGGCTTGGAGGATTTGGCATTAGGGAGTAATTCTGAGACCTTGGATGGACTTCTGAGAAAGCTGATAGACTATTATAAGACTTTGGCTAAATCTAATTTGCCACGTGAAAGAGATGATAGCTTCAGTGAAACTCGTCCATCAAATGACGAAGCAACTTCTCCTAGGCACACTCCTGAATTGACTGATTCTAATATAGTCGAAGCAACCAGTAGAGACATAACAGTTGTAGAGACACCTGATGTAGCTTCTCTAACAAAAGATCTGGATGAAGCACTCCATGTTCAGAAGCTGGCAAGGGAAGAAAGGGATTTGTACATGGAAAAACAGCAATCCTTGGTTGCTGAAAATGAGGCACTTGATAAGAAAATAATAGAATTGCAGGAGCTCCTTAAACAAGAAGAGCAGAAGTCAGCTTCTGTAAGAGAGAAGTTAAACGTAGCTGTCAGGAAAGGGAAAGCTTTGGTCCAACAAAGGGATAGCCTGAAGCAAACTATTGAGGAGATGAACGCTGAGCATGGTCGCCTGAAATCAGAGATTACAAACCGAGACGAAATGCTTTTGGAAAATGAAAGGAAATTAAGGGAGTTGGAATCTTACACTTTGAGGGTAGAAGCCCTAGAGTCTGAGTGCCAATCGTTGAAAAATCATTTGCATGAAACAGAAAGTATTTTGCAGGAAAGAAGTGGTACATTGAGCATGACATTGAACGCGTTGAATAGCATCAATATTGGTGATGAAGGTGACAGATATGACCCAGTTCTGAAGCTTCAACGGATCTCGCAACTGTTTCAGAATATGAGTACAGCTGTGTCTTCTGCTGAGCAGGAGTCAATAAAGTCTAGAAGAGCAGCTGAGTTGCTACTTGCTGAGTTGAACGAGGTTCAAGAGAGAAACGATAGTATGCAAGAGGAGCTATCAAAATTTACATATGAAATTCAGCAACTTTCCAGGCAGAAGGATGAAGCGGAGGCTGCAAAAGTTGAAGCCATATCACATTGTGAAAATTTATCTATGGTCAACAATGAAGAAAAGAAGAAGATATACGCTCAAGTGCTGTCCTTTGGATCTAGTGTGAACACTCTGAGGAAAATACTCGCAGGCACTAACAGTTGCCTAGCTGATATTTTCACCTTGGATATGGAGTTTCTGCATCATCTGAAGGCAACGATGGAATCATGTGCGAAGCAAACCGGTACTAATTTATCTGGCTGGCCTCAAGTTAGTACAGGGAATTTTGTAGACAAGGTACTTTTGAACCTCTCAACATCTTAGTATGATATCATTTTAAGGTTTCTCTGCGTCTGACTTTTGTTCTTCCCCTTTCTTCTCAGGAAATCTTTTCACGCTTGAGTGCTGCCTTGTCTAACGTCAACATGCAAGAAGTTTCAAATGGTGGAAACATAACCGAAATTTGTGGTTCTCTCTCACGAAACCTTGATCAATTTGTGGCTGATGTTAGCCATATCGAAGAGAATGTAAGCAACCACTTGGCATCATGGCACGAACAGGTCAGCATTGTATCCAACAGTATTGACACCTTTTTCAAGTCAATTGGTACGGGAACAGCCTCAGAAATTGCTGCTCTGGGTGAAAGAGTTGCCTTGCTTCATGGTGCATGTTCTAGCGTGTTGGCGGAAATTGAAAGCCGTAAGGCCGAACTTGTTGGAAATGACAATTTCAACATGATCCTCCATCAAGAAGAAGAGGATTTTTCGTCCATGGAGTCTGTCAGGTCCATGGCAAATAGGCTATCGTCAGCTGTAAAAGAGCTTGTTGTAGCAACTGCTGAAACTGTGGAGAGAAATGAAAAAGAGATGAAGGTAATCATTGCCAATTTGCAAAGGGAGTTGCACGAAAAGGATATCCAGAGTGATAGGATGTGCAATGAACTTGCGGGTCAAGTTAAGGAAGCCCAGGCTGGTGCTAAGATCTTTGCAGAAGATCTTCAATCTGCAGGTGCCCGGATGCGTGATATGCAAGACCAGCTCGGCATTTTGGTTCGAGAACGGGATTCTTTGAAGGAGAGAGTAAAAGAGCTGCAAGAAGGGCAGGCCTCACACTCAGAATTACAGGAGAAGGTCACATCGCTTAGCAATCTACTAGCTGCAAAAGACCAAGGTCAACTATTCAATCTAAACCTTTTCTTTTCCCATTTTTACACATATAGCTAATACATAATTGCTTGCTGCAGAAATTGAGGCATTGATGCAAGCGCTTGACGAGGAAGAGTCTCAGATGGAGGATCTGAAACACAGGGTTACAGAGTTAGAACAGGAACTGCAACAGAAGAACCTAGATTTGCAGAAAGCTGAAGCTTCTCGTGGGAAGATTTCCAAAAAGCTATCAATTACTGTGGATAAATTCGACGAGCTCCATCATCTCTCTGAAAATCTTCTTGCTGAAATCGAGAAACTTCAAAAACAAGTGCAAGATCGGGATACGGAGGTTTCTTTCTTAAGACAAGAAGTCACTAGGTGCACCAATGAGGCTCTTGCTGCTTCTCAAATGGACACTAAGAGAGATTCAGAAGAGATCCAAACTGTTTTGTCTTGGTTCGACACAATAGCTTCACTGATTGGTCTAGAAGAGACACCTTCCACTGATGCTCAGAGTCACTTAAACAACTACATGGAGACACTTGAGAAAAAGATTGAGTCTATACTATCTGAAACAGAAGAATTACGGCTGGTTGGACAAAGCAAGGATTCGTTGCTGGAAGCTGAGAGAAGTAGAGTGGCTGAGCTCAGACAGAAAGAAGCAACTCTTGAGAAAATGTTACATGACAAGGAATTCCAACGAAACATGTCAACAAGCTCGACTTCAGAGATCGTTGAAGTTGAACCCTTGGTAAGATTAGAGCTTGTTGGATCATATCATCATTCCAGATGTTGCCTCAGAGCGATAACATTTCAAATTGTGTTTCTTATTTTTCTTTCTTTTTTGGGTATTGCAGATAAACAAGTGGACAACGAGTGGAACATCGATCCCAACTCAAGTCAGGAGTTTGCGTAAGGGAAACAACAACGATCAAGTCGCCATTAGGATAGATGCAGATCAAGCTGATCAAAGCCTTAGCTTAGAAGAAGACGATGATAAAGGTAACGTAACTTGTCCCATAATATACATACGTTCTCTTCATAACCTACCTTCTCTTTCTGTGTGCTTTCAGCTCATGGATTTAGATCACTCACCACGTCAAGAATCATTCCTAGATTCACAAGACCTGTGACAAACATGATCGATGGTCTATGGTTAGGCTCTGTCAAGTCTTCTCTCGTTTGATTGGAAATTTCGTAATTTCGGTTAAATGAAAACGACATTTTCTCTTTTCAGGGTCTCGTGTGACAGGACCCTTATGAGACAACCTGCCTTACGGTTAGGCATAATGATATACTGGGCGATGTTGCATGCTCTTTTGGCCACAGTCGTGGTCTAATCTCGTAAGCTCTTCACTCACTTTTTTTTCTTTCTTAAATCAAATAGAAACAGTTGTTTCTCCATTTTCTAAGCATTAATACGTGTTTTTCATTACATCTTTCGCAGGCAAGGGCTCAAAGTGGTGTATTGGTTTTTGTTTGGTCTTTCTATTCATTGTTTAGCTTTTCATTAACCAAGCAGATTGTGGTTTCAACATTTTTTTATTGATTCGAATCACAGACTGACTTGGCTTTACAACAGAATAATTAAAAGAAGGTTTATATAGTAGTAGCTGTTGATTGCTATAGACTGTATAAGTTAATGTTTGGTGAAAAATGCAAGACAATATTTTTTTTTTGTTCAAAACAAGACAAGACAATATTACACCCAGCTAATGGGCTCGAATTTGGGCCCAAGTAGGATGTATCATTTAAATATGGGCTTTACCTTCTCCGTGTAAAGAAGTTAAAGCGTTGATCAAAAACCCTAGTTTCAATCAACCACTTTCCTTCTCCCTCTCTAGGAGCTGCTCGAGTCTCTTCTCTCTAGGTATGTGACGTCAAGTCCCTCCGATTGTTTTTACTAGAATGTAGTTATGACTCAGTCTCTGTGGCATTGACAGGTAAATGTCGCGTGTGTACGTGGGGAATTTGGACCCGAGAGTTACTGAGCGTGAGCTCGAGGATGAGTTCCGTGTCTATGGAGTTATCAAGAGGCAAGCATTGATCCAATCAATTCGTAATACAAAGTTTCGAGCTTTCGGTGTATTTTGCATTGTCTGTAATGTTGGGATTGTAAGTGCAGTGTGTGGGTTGCTCGTAGACCACCTGGCTACGCTTTTCTAGACTTCGAGGATCCAAGAGATGCTCGTGATGCCATCCGTGATTTAGATGGTAATATGTTATGTTCTCCTCTCTAACAACTTTGAATGTTTTTATTTAGACAACAACAGGGGGGTTCGAATTTGACATGCATTCTGTTTAAATGGGACAGGCAAGAATGGTTGGAGGGTGGAACAGTCTCACAACCGAGGTGGTGGTGGCCGTGGTGGTGACCGCGGAGGTGATCGTGGTGGTTCTGATTTGAAGTGCTATGAGTGTGGTGAGCCTGGTCACTTTGCACGTGAATGCCGTAACCGAGGTGGCACAGGAAGGCGCCGCAGCAGGAGCCGGAGTCCTAGATACAGGAGGAGTCCAAGCTACGGACGCAGGTCAATGCTGTTGATTTTATTTACCTTGTCTTTCTTGTTGGTTATAGCTTCTCTGAATGTATTAGTTGACCTTGTCCTTTTTTTGGGTTTCAGGAGTTACAGCCCTCGTGCAAGATCTCCTCCTCCTCCAAGGCGCCGCAGCCCTTCACCTCCCCCTGCTCGTGGTCGCAGCTACAGCAGATCACCACCTCCGTACAGAAGACGTGATGAACTGCCTTATGCTAATGGGTAAAACTTGTTTTGTCTTCTTGATGTCATAGTAATACAATGATTGAAATTGAATTCTTGATGTTTGATCCCTTGTTCTTATATGGAGAGGTCAACGTTTTGTTGCATCCTTTTGCTTTCCATGTTGTGGCTTATTCAACTTATGTTCTTGTTTCTGCAGAGATGGACTGAAAGATAGACGCCGAAGCCGGAGCTGAGTGAGTTTATGCTACGTAACTGAGATGATGACGAAGTACTACTTAGCTTTGGGAGATTAAGAGAAGGACTCTGTGATTGGAATGCATTTTGCGTACGTAGTTGTGTATGGTAAATTGACATAATGTTTAGTTTTGGAATTTCTGATAATAAAGAGCCTATGCGTTTTCTCTTTTATTGAAGTTAACGTGTATCCCAAACATAGACAACACCTGGCCACCTTTTCAAGTTTGTAAGTGACATGTAGGAAAGAAAAGTATGGTAACCAAAAGATAAACGCCAACATGGTGTTGGCATGACCACCACAAATAATGAAAGCCTAGGAAAGCAAAAGAGACAAGAGCATGATCCTAGTTCGGTCCCATCCTTCACTTCCACATCATTCAGTTGACTGACACTTCTGATTCCACTTTTGTCTGCCGACACTTGTTTTGCTCCATGTTTCTTCACCCTTACCGACAGTAAGATGAGAGGTTCCTGAGATCAGAATACACAAACCCTTTAAACGGTCTCGCTTTTGCTCGTTACATTCTTGTCATTACCTGTTCTCGTTAGTTATTTACAGTTACCATCTCTTTCCTCAAACTTTGAGCTTAAAGTTTACAAAAAGTCTGCATTTGATTTTAACATGGATCTTGTACTAGTTCAAGACTTTGATCAACAAAAAAAAGTACTGGTTTAAGACAAAAGCTCCTTTTAACTGCCAACAACATGGTCCAACTTTACAGATATTGTATACTTGTATGAATCTCTGGCTCACACTTTATCCCTAACAATTGATTGATCATACAAACATAAACAAAATAAACAAACAAACATGAAAATAAATTAATGCCTACCACCACTATGGTTCCAACAATCTCATTACAGAGGATACCATTGAACATAAAAGCTTCTCTGGATTTTCTCAGCTCATCTGCTCGCCTATGAGGTCGAGACCCACAAGAAGAAATGTGACACCTTGGAACAACAGGAAGTAGAAATGAACTCCTTGAGCTGCCAACAGACTCCTTAACGCTGCCGTTAGCAACAGAAACGCTAATGCGAGCTCTTTGTGGAATATCTTGTTGGTTTTCTTGACAGGTTTCTTTTGTTTCTGTTCTTCAAGTTGGTTCAGCTCCAAAAGCTCACTGTCTGAAACCCCTCTAAGCAACTGGCTTTTCTTGTTTACAACTATCTCTTTCTCGGTGATGGATAAAAGATCAGACTCTGATGATCTTCCAGCTTTCTTTGTGACAATCCACTCGTAAGAGCTACCTAACTGGAACAATCCGGATACCATTGCGTTGAACTTGGTGACAGACATTGTGTTCTCGAACAAGAGGTAAGGGACGATGAAAGGGAATGATTTTGGAGATGGAAGAAGGTTGAGGAAAGACATGAAGACAGGTATGTAGCAGATGACCCAAACAGGAAGCTCAGCTTCTGGAACAAACATGGTGAGTGGGAGGATTATGCAGAACAATGTGAAGGAGTAGAAAGGAAGTATGAGTTTCCTAAGCAGGAAGAAGAGTAGTATCAGATTCGCCTTCTTCCATATTGCTATCTGCAAGCAGGAGAGACAGTCAACACAATGATCAAAAATTATGATCTTTGAAGGAGAAAAGAGTTGTAATGTACACTTACCTTAGAGGTCAAGATTGCACCAAGACACAAGCGAAAAAGCTGCATAGGTCCTGAATGCCAACGGTGTTGCTGCTTCTTATACGCTTCATATGACTCAGGAACTTCACAAAGGACCTGTAAATGGTTCTCACTCCAACTTAGTATACATGAATATGCCTTTTTTTTAAGGAACGATTGATAAGAAGTAGTACCTTGACATCGTTAAGATAGATGAACTTCCACCCATGGAGATGAGCACGGACTGCTATATCCATATCCTCAACAGTGGTTCTTTCAAGCCAGCCACCAGATTCCTCAAGGGCTTTGATTCGCCAAACACCAGCTGTTCCATTGAAACCAAAGAAGTTCAAGAACACGCCGCTCACTTGCTGCTCAACCTCAAAGTGAAAACAAAGATTGATGTTCTGAAGACGTGTCAACAAATTCTCGTCTTTGTTCACAAATGTCCACCTAGCTTGAACCAAACCCAACTCTGGGTTGTCCTGAACACCAATCACATCATCATCAACAAGTTAGAAACCTCTCCACTTTGATAGATAAATGGAAAACTGATGTTAATTACCAAACCTACCTTGAAATGTGGAACTGTTAGTTTGAGGAAGTCAGGATTAGGTTGGAAGTCTGCATCAAATATAGCTACAAACTCGTATGCTTCCACGTAATCGCAGCTCATAGCTGACTTGAGGTTACCAGCTTTATATCCGGTTCTAACCAAACGATGCCTGTAGATTATGTTGACTCCCTTCTGGCTCCATCTAGCAACCTCAGCTTTAATCAACTGCTGGATGCTTTCATCGTTGGAATCATCAAGAACCTGAACTAGGATTCGATCTTTTGGCCAGTCAAGTTGACACACAGCAGATATAGACTGTTCATACACCTGAAACAAGAACAAGACCAAAGATCATGACATCGAGAGTTACAGATACAAAGGTCAAAGATTGGTATGAATGAGTACCTCTCTTTCATTGCACATGGGAATCTGAACAAGAACCATTGGATAAGCATAACCACATCCCTCAGCATCATCATCACGAAACGGTTCCTCATCAAACCTCGGCTTAATCTTCTTATACTTGATCCAGAAACAGCCCAAGCAGAGAATCAAACGGTCTACAGACTGTATAAGGAACAGAACAATACAGAACTTGGATAGAGCTTTGATCATAGGAGCAATATAATCAGCTCTTAACTCTAACCAACCAACATACACAAGATGTAACAAGCTCTGGATCTCAAGCGTGCTAGTTGGGATTGTTGGAGAGGGATTTGGCATCCCTCCACAAGGCCCATCGAATAACAGGATTCGGTCCACGAACGCCGGAATCTGGGCCAAAGATCAGTCCAGTAAACTGGTCGATCGGCAAGAAGACTGATCTTAACGGCTTGGTCTTACGGTCGATCGGCTTACTGGTTAGCGTCGGCTCAACGAACCATCGTTCGGCTCCAAGCCCATCGAACGCAAAGATTGGGCATGGGCCTCTAGGGCAAACTATTCTTAGGGCGAACAAAAGACATACCCACGAAGGCTATAAAAAGACGACTGAAGAGCAAGAGAAAGGATCCGCAAACAGACACTAAGACACTGACGGCAAGATCTAGAGTTTCCGACCAATCGAGCCGCTTAGTGTTTTCGTTGGAGTCTTTCAACAAAGCTCCAACCTTTCTCTCCTTTATTAATCTCTTTGTAAACTTGTTCGTTATCATATACTGATCAATAAACGTCTTTGTAAGACCCACAAAACCGAGTTTATTTCACTATCAATCGATCGACCAAACTCGTATTCAACAGGGATGTGGTTTTCGAAGTAATGCCATCCCCTGAAGTAAGCAACAATCTCGAACACGAGAATCAGCAAGGAAACAGCTAAGAAGAGCTTAATGGCAGAGAAAAGCCACCTGTCTCTTCCCAATCTCTCAGAGCCAAGTGGGTGAGTGAAGCTAAGGCGTTTCTTGATGGAGCCGAGGAGAGACCAGAAGAGAGCGGCGAGCCAAGTGAGACATCCAACGGCTCTGTGAGCTTTGAGAAGCAGAACCCAAGTCACTTGCTTTGCGTTCTTGCGGCCTCGGGTCTTGTCCACTGGTCTGAAGGCTGAGTCTGGTCCTTCGATTTCGACTACGGAGTAGTTTGGGTTCTCCATTTTGACAACAACTGGTGTTCCTCCTTTCCTCGTGTCTTTTACCCACCAATCTGAAAAATCCAACCTTGGAGCCATCTTTGCGTTCCAATCTTCAAGAAAGGAGCGAGCTTTGGATAATAGTGGAAGAGATAGCAAAACCCAGATCCCAGAAATTGGAAATCTACAGACCCATTTTTATATATAAGCCAGACAAAGAAGCATACACAGCTCAATGCTCATTTAAAGTTTGGACCTTTTTAAGAGAATGACAGAAGAGAGAGAGACAGAGAGATGGGTAGGTGAGAGAGAGGAGTGACTCAGAGAGAAGAGAGAGAGAGAGATTAAATACTTGGCTTTGAGAGATAGAGAGAGAAGCAAAGGAGAGGAAGGAGAAAGGTATATGTGAAGCTTGCAAGATCTGTCTTACAGTTTTCATGTGTGTGTGTTGGTGTGTTAAGCTACCTGTTTGATGGCTTCAAGCATGCAAATTCATCCCCTTTTTATCATACTCATGTAACTTTCAACAGCACCTGTCATGTCACTGATCCTCCTACAAAAATAAAGTTACATTTTTTGAAAAAAAGAACAATTAATGTTTTCTTTTTTTTTTTTTGCTCAAAGAAACAATCAATGTTTGAGTTATAGGAAAAATTTTGGACATTGATGGATGGTTCAAGACAAATTCAAATTTGTGAGAGAAACTACTTGAATTGGCACAAGTAAAGATAGTTTCAACTTTCAAGTGAATTACTCAAGTGTGTTCACTCAAGTGTGTTCTTCTCACCGCTTCGCCTATGTGCTCCCCATGTCATTTTCCATGTGCTTTTCATTATTATTTCATTTTTTATATACATCCCTTTTTAGTAGTCCATTGAATTTACAAATTTATTTAGTAACAAGTGTCATCGACTTTAGATTTTGACGGGAATGTTGAAGACAATACATTATGGTGGGTGACTATAACGATCAGGATGACTTTTATGCTATTTATATGTTTCTTTTGAGTACTATTACGAGTCCATGCTATAGTCTTGAAACAATTAGATGCAACTTGATCAACTATATATTTTTATTATACATGGTGTTTTGTGATTTTGCAGATGTTATGGGTGTTAAACATAGTTAGGAGGGAAACACATTTAGTTGATGATGCTTTCTTCTATATAATTATTTGACAAAGTATACTAACCATCAAAACAGAGGGTCAAGTGTTGACTAATACTGGCAAGAAACTCTTAAATATTGCCGCTAATTATGTTCTTTTTTTTTGTAAAACAGAAAGAAAAGGTTCAGTGGTGTGTCTTTGACAAGAAAAAGAAAGTATATGATTCACCGATTCAGCAGATGGATAATCACAGTTGTTTTCAATTTGAAAAGTTTCAACCAACTATTAGGTTACGCGAGTTACTTGTCGGTGGTGATATTCACACATGGAACTCTAGAAGATAAGGATATTTTTTGTATTTTTAAAGGTTTAGTTTTACTATACACTACCCGACGTTTTGCAAAAGTATAATTAGAAAAGTAAACGCTGAAAGAAAAAAGATTTATCATATGTTTAAATGTAATTAATTTCGGTGGAACTTTAAAAAAAAAATGTTGGTAAGACATGTTTATTACTTTATTACGCTTTGTCTGGACCATCAATAGCGATAATACATTAGTTGAAAACTTGATATGTTGATTGACATCTCAATGAACTACAGTTTTGGTTTTGTTCAAAAAAAAAAAAAAAAGAACTACAGTTTTGGTATGGATTTTAATTTGAAATCTCCCCTAATGTATCACGGTATAGGTGAACAATAATCCACAAACCTTTTTTCTAAGAAGAATAATCCACAAATTATTGAATATGATTACACTAAACATGCATATATTAAGATGGTCGACTATGTTTTATGAATATTCATTAATGAGAACTTTTTAGTTATGATATTCTTTGAACTATGTTATTATTTCATTCCGCGTACAGTGCTTTACACTCCCTACTTTATCACTATTTATTATAATAATTTTAATTTGTGGATACAATCATTCAATATTCATTTATTCGATTAAAGTTTTTCTTTTTACTTGATTAGATTTCTTATATTGTTGGGGCTGTAAATGTGTAACGATTGTCTAAGTTTTCAATACCGGAATAATTAGTCATGATCTGAATGCATTAACTATGAAAACGAAACGGTTTGAAGCAGTACTAACAAATTAATTAAAGATTTAATAGAAGTTGCTGTAATGACTTGCGTTGTCTTTTCTAGAATTTTTTTTTGAGATCTTTGTTGTTTGTTTCAATTTTTTGGGGGTCAATTAATAATGATTAGTGAATGAGGTAAGAGGGTTCTCCTTCTCCCACATCTAGCTATCAAGATTGAAGCACCCGACTTGAGCTCGTTTGTGTGTTTGACTCTCAGTTTCTCTGGGATTCAATACTTCAATCTATACTATTACTTCAAGAAGATGAAGTCGGTGATATAAAAGTACATATTATTAACATTTAAAATTAAAATACATATTTTTGTTCAGTTTTATTTTAAACAACTTCAGATTTCTCAGCTGGTGTGTTTCTTATTATGATATTTTGAGAAGATGAAATTGATGATATGCAACCTTACTTTCAGAAAGCTCATCAGTTTTCCTGATATTTATCAATACTAATGTTTTAGAAATGTTTTTTCTTTTATTTTCTTTCAGAAGATGGAGGATAAAGTGATGAAAAAGATTTGATACTGCACATCCATTAATTTTTTTGAGAAGCATAGTTAGGAGGGAAAAAATAGTTGGAGGAAAAATCTAATAGCTTAAAATTCCCGATAGAATAGGAACACTCTCTATTTTACCAATTTTATATTCTAATTATCAATTAGTCCAAAGTAACATCCATGGTTCTATAGTTTTTTTTTCCCCAAAAAATGTATCTATTTTATATATTGTCATTGTCGTCATTCTAACAAGTTTCATTTCCAAATTATGTGGAGCGTAATCATGTGATATGTGTTTTTGTTCATGTTAAAGTTATTTGCTTCGGACTTTTAGATTTAAGCAATTTATTTTAACATAATTCTTTGTAAAAAAAATTATATTGAGATAGGTCCACAATCACTAGGAGTAAAACTTTAGCGAATGATATAATTTTGAGCAATAACTAGAGGAATTTCATTCAATCCCTTCTTTGTTAACTTAAAATTGTTTAACCAAGATTTGAATAAGATAATTATGACTAAACATAAATCTCAAAGTAGAAACGCAAGAGAAGTAGATGTTTCATGTGAATTGATGTTGAAGAGAAGTAGATGTTTCTGATCTTGTCCCTCCAAACTTTTCTGGTCTTCTCATGCTTTAGACTTGATTGATGTTGAAGAGTTTGCTGATTCCCATTATCTTTTCCCCTGCTTGTGCCAACATCAGATTTGTCAAAAAGCAAACTAAACTAAAATTATACAAAAAACATTGTTCATAAGTTACTTAGATCATACCTAGCACATCAATTTCCAGCAGCGAAGATTCTAGATTATTTTCCTTTATCTCGAGCTGTGACCGAAACTGTCTTACATCGGTTAAAGCATCCACAACACTCTGCTTAACCTTTGCTACCTGATCAGAGATTGAGCAAGGTTGAAGAGGTTGCTTGCCCTGCAAGTTGTTTGGACCAGCACTTGATCTGTTTGATGCCCTAGTGCGGTGAGATGATGGTCCTCCTTCTGCAGAAACTCGAGCTTTCTTTTGTACTCTAGTTTCCTTTTCTTTTTCAACTCGTGATGCTTGAATCAACCTTTGCTGTCTCCTATCAAATGATGCTTCCTGTATTTGAACACAATTCTTTTTAGCATAAAAGATCTCTCCATAAAAAAAAATCAAGAACATGGAATGAAAATGAACTGGTGTTTAACCTTGGAGCTGATCTTGAGAATAGGATTAGCTCCTCCTCTGATACCCTCTAGTGTGAAGGAATCACCAACTTTCTCTATGCCATTGGCTACAAAGCAATCTTTTAAACCTCTAATGTAGAATAGCTCACTTCCCTTCATGTTACCTAGACGTAACTTCCACTCCACGCCATCTCTGTTCACTATAGTTACCGTTCCCGCTTCCTTGATCCCATTAGCTCTTCCGAATGATGCAGGTATTCGCTTTACAAAATTCAACCCATTTTAGAAAATGACAAAAAGAAAGACAATATGTGTTGGAACTTACAAGTGTTTTTTTTATCAAAAAAACTTACAAGTGTTCCTGCCTTAAACATGTAAGGTTTAAGTTGTAATGCCACAGTCCTGTTCTGATTCATTGAAGCAGGCTCTGAGCAGTCTTCGGATTCGACCTCATCAGCTTCAGTGTTGGGACACAATTGTAGCACAGGTCTTGTTCCGTTTTGGACAAACTTAAATCTACAAAAAGATTCGGCTTTGATCCCATTTGCTCTGCAGAAACTTCTCCAGCCATTACGGACAAATGATTGACCAGTTGTTTTGTTGTGTCTAAGATCAAGAGTCCAAGACTTTCCATGTTCGTTCCTTAGATCGATCTCACACTGTCTGTTGTTCAGACCGTTTGACCTCGCAAATTTGCTTGAGAGATACTGCAGCATCGAGACTAGATAAATAGTACGTAGCAAAATAATATAATGAGAGAAGAATTATACTGAAAAGATTCAAGTGTAAGTATTAACCATATGGTTTCGACGTAGGTTTGAAGGTGTGACGTGCGCAACAAGATAAGTGTTTTCTGATGAAGGCTCTGTTTCTGTTCTTGCTCTCTTCTTAGACAAAGTTTTATTTGGATACAGTTCCTCTTCCGATGCCGCATTTTCATCATCGTCATCATCTCCAACATCGTCATCATCATAAACATCATCATCAAAGATATTGTGTTCATCATCATCATCATCATCATCATCATCGGCACCATCATTTTCAGCTTCAGAGGTAGACGAGATGAACTGAATCTGCTGAGAGAAACTGCGTCCGAACGGTGTAACGTGGAAGACCATGTCCCCGTCGTACCTGAAACTCAAAACGTCGTCACTTAGGATACGGTGGTGATCAGAGAAGTGTTTCCATCCGCGGGCGAATCTCTGACCGTCTAACTCAACTTCCCATGTTCTGTCCGAAGCGTCGGAAGTCAGTTTCATCAGTTTCCTAGACTGAATGTTACCCTTTAAGTGATTCGAAACAAACGAATCAGGAATCATCTGCAACAACAACAACAAGAACAATTAGAGAAGACAATTTACATGTGCACAAAAAAAAAGAGAAGACAATTTATCAAAAAAAACAATTATTGAAGACAAAACCATATGTTAAACTGTAACAACAGAGATTATAAGAGAAAGAAAGAGAAGGTACAGGGTTTGAGTTTTGTCCAGACAGATCTACGATGAAGATAGGTTTCTTGGTTGAGGAAGCCATAACTGGATCCACCATTGTTGAACAAACTCTTAAGGAAATCTTCTATGAAAAGTTGTTCCTTTGAATTCTTCTTCCTCGGCGTTATACTAGTGGTTTTACGTTACTACAGAATTGAAACTCATTTATTCTTTTTACCCAGTCGTAACTCCGTTATGTACTGTCACAGACTATTAATTAATGACAGATATTTTCTTAATCATTCTTGACCAAACGCCTTGCATTTATTTTTCGGTAACATTGAACGGCAAGATTCAATGGGTAAAATGTGTAAGAAAGCTTTTAATGTTTTAAAATATAAAATGTTTTCGGTTTTTAAGATAATTTTAACTTTCTTAAAAATTATATCAACTTGAAGCCCAAAACGTGCATCGCAACTTATAGTAATAGTCTTGATTTTTAAAACAGTGTTTCGAGGACACAAGTTGATAGTAATAGTCTTGATTTTTTAATTAGCATAATAGATCAGTGGAACCAAAACGGTGGAAACAAGAGGTAAACTAATGGACTAGGAACAACTAAAATCTAATTCTCCAGCACTAAAAGTCTGAAACAATCTTTTTTGACACAAAGACTTCAAATAAAACAGAGTTTACAAAAAGTCTTTGGACGATCTTCAGCTCCACATTTGAACTTAGTTTCTGCTTGAGGCTAAGTTGTTGATTTCCTTCAATGAATCTTCTAGTTCTTGTTCCTTTGTCTTTAGCTCCTCACTAAACCGTCTGATACTAGTTAGAGTACTTACAACGCTATGTCTCACCTTAGTCATCAAAAAATCTGAGACAGAGCTAGGTCTCTTGTCTTGCAAGTTCTCTTGATTCGCGTTGGTGTTGTTAGAAGCCCTAGGGCGATGAGAGGGTTCTCCTTCTTCAGCTGTTTCCTCCCTCTTTTCCTGACTCCATTTAGCTCGCTTGTGAGCACGAGCCTCTGCTTCAGACGGTGGTTGCTCCATCTGATTACAAATTGTTTCACAACTTTAAGCAAAACCTAAAACGTAACTTTACACGCAAGTTTATTTGATTTTCATACTAACCTTGGAGAGAACTTGAGCATAGGAATTGCACCTCCTCTGACCAACTCCAAAGTTAGAGACTCCCCTGCTTTTACTCCATTCACGCCACAGAAGGTTCTCCAGCCATTACGACTCGTAATGTACATGTACATGTACATAGATCCTTTTATTTTTTCAACCTTAAGCTCCATCACCCACTCAGATCTCTTTCTATCCACCAGAATGATCTTCCCCGGCTTGATGAGTCCGTTCGCTTTCGTGAAACTTGCTGGCAAATGCTGCACAAGATTCAGAATTTAGAAACTCAAATGCATGGCCGGTCCTGAACATATATGGTTCCCAAAATTTCAAAAAATTCTTCCAAATTTATCTTAAAAATTATATAAATGTGTCAAGAAAAATAGACAAAGAAGAGTGAAAGTCACCTGTCTACCGGTCTCAAAGCTGATTGACGTAGGAGTTAATTTCACAATCTTTGTGAGATCCTTCTCAACTTCCTTAGCAGGTCTTTCTGAAACAGAAAATGAAAACGTTTCAAAGAATAGAAAGAGACTCAGCAGACGTGTGTGACGTACACTAAACGATGATTCAATGTTTTACACCTAATTCATCACTCTCTTCTTCGTCTTCTTGGCGACGACTGCCAGACGGTGTGTATTGGATCTCACAGCAATTGGGTCCTAAAGCAGTGACATGGAACAACATGTCTCGTTCGTGTCTGAAGATAACGATGTCACCGACTCCAAGAACATGTGCCTCAACGAACTCCTTCCAGCCTCGAGTGAGTCTTTGGCCTTCCATCTTCACTTTCCATGTTTTCTCCAACGCATCAGATCTCAATGTTACCGTCTTGCCTTCGTGTTTTCCTTCGATGTGTTCGGAGAAGAACTTCACGGGAATATTCTGCAGTAGACAAAACAGATGCATAAGACTATCTATACGTTCATATAGATTGAAGAAAGACAATAGACGGGGAGTTTCATACCAGATGACTCTTGGAACCGGAAAGAATCGGCTGGAAGAAGTGTGGTGTTGCCGGAGAGAAGAGTGATGCATTCACCATTTCAGATCACTTCAACAGACCCAAAAATTTTCTAGGAAGTTACAAGATACAGAGAAAGATTGTTATAATGTCTGTCTTTTCATGTTTCACCGGTTCATTTTCTTCATTCTCGCAATAAATGAACTGAGAGACTTAAATTTCCTACACAATTCTCTAAACTAAAGATAAATATTGATTGGAAACTGTATATTCAAATCATTACAAAAGACACTGGATTCAGTTTAGAGCATTATCAACACCGGTTCTTGTATGTTTAGAGCATCATGTCTTGTTTATTGATAGATACAAACTATACTGAGTAATGCCTTGATCATAAATAGAAAAGGAGAAACAAAAAATCGACTTTAAACCCGAACCAAACCCAAACCCGAATGATTTATAACACGTTTTCAGTTCGGGCTTTACAGAAAAAACAGAAACCCGACCTGAATCGATCCGATCCTAAAAATATTCGGCTCCTAAACGGTTTCTAAACATCTCAACCCAAATAAATCAAACCGATCCGAACCGAAAATCCGAATGCCTCCGGCACTAGTTTATGTAATCTAGTGGTTTATACCGGGAAGCTAACGGTTTGGTTCGGGTTTATGTATTCTAATGGGCCGGCCCATTTAGTTTATTTATTTTTTAATTAGAGTATTTGATAATTAAAAAAAAAAACAGATAACTGTGTTCTACTCCCGGCGCCGATGAGCGTTTCCGTCGTCGCTAGACGAACTTGGATCGACCGGAAACTTTTGATTCCATTTCCCCCTCTGGATTGTTCTTCGTCTTCTTCTTCTTCTTCTTCTTCTTCTTCTTCTTCCTCTATCTCGTTTCCTTGGTAAGTGATTCGATGTAGATCTATGGTTTAATTCTGATTTGAATGTTTTGATTTGGTGATTTTCGGAAATCCAGTTATGTGTAAATTTTGCTTGCTACACTATGTTTGTCAAGTCACTAAATCATGGTGTTGTTCGTAAAGGGAGCAGATTTCAAAACATTATATACATAATAAGGGATGATCAGAGTCCTAGGAAATGTCTTGTTTTGTTTTGGATTTTAAACATGAAATGAATCTTGCAGCGAATAAGAGAAATTTTAATTGAAAATGTGCTAACTTAGATCTGGCTGAAGGAATTTTCCCCGTAATTCTTGTAGGTTCACCTTCAAGATATGAAACCACAAGTTCCCCAAATGCTATATAGCATATTTTTCAAGGAACTTTTTTTGGTTCACTCTCCCTCTGAATTGTTGTTCTTCATTTGCTTTGATAACTGAGGATAGTTTGATCTGCGTTTAAAAAATTTGGCTTTGTGGGATTTTGGGAATCTAGATGAGCTATGGGTCGCTCTTTTACTTGCTACTTTCTCTTTGCAGAGTTTTTGTTGATTCACTATCACAAGTGACTTGTGATAGTGAATCAACAAAAACTCTGCATTCAATACAGAAAGTAGCAAGCAAGAGAGCATTTTCATAACATGGGCAGATTTTAAAGCCTTTTACTGTATATCATAGTTGACAAGGATCATCATGATCCTAGGAAATGTCTGTGTTTATTACTTCAACATGTAATGAAATTGCAGGAAAGGTAAATGAAAATGTGCCAGCTTTAACTGCCATTGTTTGCTGGGTTTGCTTCTGCATGGTTATTCATGGAGCATTGACATTTCTTCGTCACTTGGTTTATGTATGACTTTTGATCTGGCTGAAGAAACTTTTCCCACAATCCTTGCAGGCTTCTTTGATCTGGGTTCTCCTTCAAGAAATCAAACATGCATCTCCCCAATGCGGTAACACAGACTATGGCTGCAGTGAGAAACAAGACCCAAAAACTATCGATGCCAAGTTTCCGGAAGGATTCAGATGGATTTGGGTCGGGGCTGGTGAGTGGATCTGGGCAACTCTCATCTATTTTCTTGAACCATGCGCTCTCTAGTTGGTTTACCTTGTTCGACTCTTCCACTTTTAGAATGGCCCTTGAGACATCAGCTACTAGAGGGGATCCAATGGGAAAGACCTGCACAATAAACTTATGAGTTGAAGAATGCTGCAATAGAGAGTGTGTTTTTTTTCTTTTTGCAAAGGTATGGACTTACGAAGCCGAATCCATCGACCTTAAATGGTGTTTGAACCATTTTATACTTGTTACAGTGCTGTCCGAGAAAGAGTCTCACATACGGCAATTCCATGAAAACTGCAGAAACGCCTCCCTTTGCTGGTTCTGTGTCAAGTAGCTCGTCACAGTGTTCTGGAGACCCATAGGTTACGAGATTAGCATCTGAGAAACCTGATTCTCTGAGTCTTCCCAAAACAAAGGGACTGCGTTGATTTCCCACACGTTCTCCCTTTGCTAGCAAGCTATCTATGTTGGTTACTGTTGGATGAAGCTGCTGTGATGTAAGAAGCGATGCCAAACTAGCGGTGTAACTCTGCGTCAGCAAAAGTACTAAGAAGTACCAAACGATAACCACGAGCCTTGCCCAGAAGCTAAGCACTCTTTCTCCTGTAGATGCAAACAAGATGATGTTTTGATATATGCGGCACTTAAGCATTTGAAAAATGTGCATTGGTATAGCAATAAGGAGAGAGTGGACATACTCGGCGCAAAGACCATAATGGAGAAAGAAAACCAGAGTACAGTGCTGATTTGGTATTTTCCAGGCCCATCAAAGTCTGGATTTACCCTATGTTCAAGAACCCATACGACAATGGCAATGATGAAAAAGGAGAAAAGGCTGAGTAGGCATAGTCCCCATGTCAAAGGCATCAAAAATATGGTACTGCTTCTTTTGACATTGTCTTTAACAGGAACGACCAGACCCACACCTGATGGTGTGTACGGCAATGAAAACTCGACATACTTTGACCTGTTTGCCGATATTGTTGTATCTCCGACCACAGCATCATATTTCTGCTCCAGACACAATGAACAATGCTATCGTTTAGAGAATCCAGCTTAGTGATAAAGGAGTAAAGGGTTGGTTATTCTTACCCCGAGGTACACTTGGTAGACCAAAGTCTCGTAAGCTATATCTTCTACAGGAATGAAGTCATAGGAAACATCATAGGGCATCGCTTGAATAACAGCCTCAAAGTAGTCGACGCAGAATCCACTGAATATTGTTGAATTGGTGATAGGATCCTTTGTACCCTTCACTAACTGCGGGAAATGGTTATTAGTTGGGACTCCAATCTTCAGCCTTTTCCCATTTGTCGGGATCTCCCATCCTTTGGGTACAAAGGTGGTGTCTCCAGGCCATATAATTGGTCTGAGTTCATCTTTCCAAGTAGCGAAAGTGGTCGTGGTAGCTTGTATTTGGTCTACGTTCTTCAAGAGACCATGTTCTTTCATCCAGTATCCTATAGTCCTTCCTCCATGCCCATTCACGTTAATAATCTCAAACACTGACGGCTGCAGTTCTCGGTTGGTAAATCGAAAATCACCAGCAAGACCTTTGAACCGAACTCCAGAGAGTGTCCGGAGAAGTTTTGGACCAAATTGAGATACACCTAGACCTTGAAGGCCGGACATGTTCCTCATGGCATCATCCGTCTTGACAAAAGTCAAATGTGATGTCCCAGCTTCTTCGATGGCCATTGCCAGTGCAGTGGCGGCATCATAAGCCCACAATCCATACACGCTGAAGTCAGAAAGTGGGAAGCTATTCTTCCAACGAGATTTAAATGCTTCAAGCTCTTCAGATCTCGGTACATAAGTCTTTACACCCAAGACCCCTTGCATTGTATCAATCTCTCTCTCGTTCATGAGACTAAGAGTATCTGTAATCGCGTTGGTGAGGATCCAGACATATCCTTGCTTCATCAAACCAATTTCCTTAGCTTTGGCAAAGAATCTTGAGGCAAGTAGATCTTCAGTGTGGACAACAAATACTCTAGTGGGTCGAGTCATCATCCGGAGAAGCTCAACGGAGATCTCATCACCCGTGGCATTGGGAGAGATCACGACCCTGTAAGGTATACGGACGTTAATCTCTTGTAACGCGTCGGTGAGATGAGGCATTATACCTTCCCCGAAGCTGTTGTCAACGTAAACAGGTACAACCTCTCTCCATCCAAAAAGTTTGATGATGGATTTAATGGCGTGCACTTGAGATGAATCATCATAGGTAGCTCGAAAGAAGTATTGACTACGGATGGAAGCTAGGAAGGGACTTGTTGCAGAATATGAAACAATCGGAACCTGAGATTTTTGTCCTATCTCAATCATGAACTGCGCCTGCATGGAAGTCGATGGTCCTATAATCGCTTTCACTTCCTGGTTTGTTATCAGATCAAGAGCTGCGACAAAGGCAATGAATGCTAAGGAGTGTTTTGTTATGCGAAAAAAAAAACTTGGAAGAGACAGTATAAATGTAGACAAGAATTGTGCATGCGTTGTACCTGCTGCTGCTGCAATAACAACATCGTTTTTGGAGTCAACAATGGTGGTTACAAGCCTTGTCCGGGTTTCTGGATGGGACGAGTAGAAATCAGAAAGAGACATGTTGATACAGAACAAGGTCCTGTTGGAATATGTCATTCCTACATCGTCCACAATTCCCACTTTAACATCTGTTGCTGTATTCTGCCCCTCTCCAACTTGCATCAATAAGACGAGGACAAGGAAGAGTAGGTTGAGAACAAGGTCGTTTTCTCTCGTCATCGTCAGAACTTGCAGAGAAAGAAAGAAACTTGGTGGTCTATATGGTAATGCTCTTTTGCTGCAGAGATGGTTTGAGAAGTCATGACACGGTATATTATATTGTTCAATGGAATGAACTTGTTTCCTTAATATTCTGATTTTAGTAGACGGTTTAAGGTCAACTGTTGTCAAGGAAGAAACCTCGTCCAATGCATATTTAAACAATAGGGAACAAGTTGTCTCTCACTTAATCACAGTTTACTCTTTTCTCTCACATTCTCTGTCGGGAGAATTTAACAATTCTTCCCATGGAGAAGGAACAAGAAGTCTTGCTTCATTTATCACATGCATAACTCCACATGGATGTCTCAGACTGTCTGGAGAGCATGTTTTTGGTATTTCTGGTATTGAAACGATGATGAGGGTGGTTTCTCTCCATTCTGTGTGCTCAGACTAATGATATTTTAATTGTTGTTATATTTGCTGTTTTTGCAAGTCTTTGTTTTTTTTTTTGGTGTTGTGACTTTTTTTTTCCTTTTACTCCCTACCTGGTGGGATGATGTATATATCAATACCAGAAACGGAGGAGTTTATCAATACCAGACATTGTTAAGGGCAGTGTGACTTTGTAAACATACGTAGTTGAGGTAGTAAAGTTCGTTGCTCTGCTTGCTCACGAACTGTTTTACTTCAACATTTCCTTGAGGCAAAAACAGCCAAAGACTGAAGTTTATGAAGGGAAACATATTCACCCCCCTGTAAACAATGACAAGAACGAGTTCTTTACCTCGTGGTATCTACTATCAAGTGTCCGAGTAG
The DNA here is from genome assembly GCA_016432835.1 of Brassica nigra. Classification (NCBI taxonomy): domain Eukaryota; kingdom Viridiplantae; phylum Streptophyta; class Magnoliopsida; order Brassicales; family Brassicaceae; genus Brassica; species Brassica nigra. The sequence continues at coordinate 2,033,549 of CM028247.1, read as the reverse complement.
CTAAGACGAGCTGTTCGCTGGTATATTTAATGTCAGAATCTTCTACCATGATTATGATACGAGCCGATTGCAATCTAGTAACCACGTTAAGAAGAAGAAGAGAAGTAGCTAAGCTTCCTTTAACCCTAAGCTCTCTTGGAGATTAAGGTTAATTGTTGGAAGTTGCCTCTTTATTAATTATAGAAAACCATTATATAGGTTTAAACACAAGATATCATTAACCTAAATAATTAAGGAAAATAACTATAAGCTTAACTAAAAGGAAAACATTAAATCTTGTAATCTAACGTAAAATAGAAAACTATCAAAACCATATTCTAAACCTATATGCCATATCAGATTATGAAAGAAGATTTTAGCAGTTTTGAGAGGATTCAGAGATGTAAAATAGTTTGATGGATATTGGAAGAGGACTTGACAAGAAAGAAAGATTCTTTCTTACTCATCTAATCTTTCTTGTCTTTTTTTCCCTTACCTAATGTGAATATTTTACTTTGCAAGTGGCCCTTGAGTACAAGTATTTTCTTAAAACAAATGTTGTTTTCTTCAGTATTTTCTTAAAACAAATGTTGCGTTCTTCAACAAGCGATTGTTAATCCCCTAGTTAATTATTTTTATCAACTATATCTGACTTGTATTTTTTTGCTGTTGACTATTTCAATTGACTTTTTTTTGTTAACTGACTTGTATTTTTTTTGCTAATTGACTATTTCAATTCACGTGAATAAGTCCATTTGACCTATTATTGCAAGTGTCCTTTAACTATATGTATTTTATAAATGTCCGCCAATGATTATTTTTCTCCAACAGTCATTTGTTAATCACCTAATTAGTTGTTTTGTTGGTAACTCTATGTCTGACTTTTTTTTTGTTAATTGACTATTTCATCCTAAGAAGTCATGTCATCTAAATTTTCAACGGTTACGTGTGGACTGGATACTACGTGGTTGCGCCTTGCTGCAGTGTCCTTGGCTACATTCGTCTTGTTAAACAATGTTATTTAGTATTGTTTTAAAAAAAAAGTTGAATGATTAATTGATGTCTTTGTTATTGTTACAACCTTCGTTTTACCACTAATGGCGATTTGATCTTATGAAAATATTCTTTTGTGGGTGTTTATGTAATCGTCAGACAAATGGATCTCCAAAAACGTATATGAGAGACACTGACACATAAATGAGAAATAACCTTGTTTTTAATGTACATGTTTTCGTTCGAAACAGTTAGAGATGGACGAAAACATTAAAGCGGTTGATCAGAGAGTTAGCTTGTGGCCCCATATGATATGAACTTAATACGTTTTGGCGCAATAGTTTTTTTTTATTACCATGGAAGACTGGTTCAAATACCAATTATCTGCTAAAATGTGATTTGACTTGGGAGTTGGGACGTATATAAAACCGCCACGGTTTATCAATTCATGGCACTTAGCCAAAAACAGAAACAATAGAAAATGAAGAAACATCTCATCCTCAACAACCTCGTCTTAGTCTTTCTCGTCGTTGTTCTCTCCGTGGAATTGGGGATGGGACAGAATACGACAACGCAAGTTATTAATGTTGGTGTTGTGACTGATGTCGGGACGACTGCGTCGAACTTGAGCTTGATCGCCATTAACATGTCCCTCTCAGATTTTTACTCTGCTCGTCCAGGATCTCGGACCAGGCTTCGTCTTAACTTTGGTGACTCCAGGGATGATGTTGTTGGCGCAGCAGCCGCTGGTATGTTCTTTATTTACATTTAGTTGTGTATTTTCTTTCAAATCAATGAACTAACATTATAATCATATCAACAAATTTCGTTTACTAATTAAAAACATAAAGTCGAACACACTGGAAAGAAAATTTTCCGTTTGCTTTTGCAATTCACAAAAAAAGTTATGGAAATTATTTAAGACATGTTTCAAGAATGCAATATGTCTTCTTAATTTTATTTTATTTGTGTAAGCACAAACTCAACTATTGTTTTCGAAATAATTGAGGCCAAATATTTGATAATCGTATACATCTCCAATGTATTTATTTATTTTGTTCCTTTATAATACATGAATTCAATAAAGGTTTAATATAATATATGTTTTCTAAGAATTTAAGGTGTTCATCCTTGATAATGTACAAGATAGAAATATAAAGCAATTCTATGAAGAAGAAAAATATGATGAGGTGTAGTTGCATGATTAATTTTACTTATTTTGAATAGCATTTATAAGATGATTTCTGTTAGTAAATTATTTACAACTATGCGATTTTAAATAGATTGAATTTAAAATTTAGTATGACAAAAATATATCATGAATTTCTTGAGTCGATAACTCATGATTCCAAAAACTTATTTAAAGCAGAAATATATATATTTATATCTTTTTATTATCATTTTGGAAATGGCGCTAAATTCGAATTAACTTTATTTACAACAGTCATGTTTCCATCTGGCTTGGCTTTCACGTTACTTATTTAACCTAACACTATCCATGTTTACACAGCTCTTGATCTTATAAAGAATAAGGAAGTAAAAGCAATACTGGGACCAAGAACTTCGATGCAAGCTTCTTTTATGATCGAGGTAGGCCAAAAATCTCAGGTGCCAATTATTTCATTTTCTGCAACGAGCCCTTTCCTTGACTCAGGCCGTAGTCCATATTTTTTTCGCTCTACTTACGACGACTCATCTCAAGTCCAAGCCATAAGTGAGATCATCAAGGTCTTTGGTTGGAGAGAGGTGGTGCCTGTGTACGAGGACAATGCTTTTGGTGAAGGTATAATGCCTGGTCTCACTGATGCATTGCAAGCCATCAACATCCGCATACCTTATAGGACTGTGATCTCACCTAATGCAACGGATGATGAAATATCTAAGGAACTTCTTACACTGATGACCAAACCAACTAGAGTGTTTGTGGTTCATATGAACCGGTTCCTTGCTTCAAGATTGTTTCCAAAAGCCAAGGAAACAGGTCTAATGAAAGAAGGGTATGCTTGGATCCTCACTAATGGAGTTATAGACAATCTTGGTTTGATGAATGAAACCGATATCAAAGCAATGCAAGGGGTCTTAGGGATAAAGACTCATTTTCCGATGTCGGAAGAGCTCAGAACATTTAGATCAAGATTGGCAAAGGCGTTTCCGGTTTCCGACTTGAATGTCTATGGAGTGAGAGCTTATGATGCGACCACGGCGTTGGCAATGGCTGTTGAAGAAGCGGGAACAAGTAACTTGACTTTCAGTGAGATGGATGGTAGAAACATATCTGACCTGGAAGCACTTAGTGTCTCAGAATATGGTCCAAAGCTTATCCGTGCCCTCTCAGAGATCAAGTTCAGAGGACTTGCTGGTGATTATCATTTCATTGATAGACAACTGCAAGTGCCAGTGTTCGAGATTGTCAATGTGGTCGGAAGTGGAGAAATGGTGGTGGGATTCTGGACTCAGGAAAAAGGACTGGTAAGAGATTTGAGTCCAAGTTCAAGACCTACACGAACTTTCTCTACATGGAAAGATCATCTGAACCCGGTCGTGTGGCCTGGGATTACCACTACAGTTCCAAGAGGATGGGAGATACCAACAAACGGGAAGCAGCTGCAGATTGGTGTTCCTGTTGATACTTTCCCTCAGTTTGTGAAAGTCAAGAAGGACCCTATTACACATGAAACCATAGTTACAGGTTTCTGCATTGATTTCTTTGAAGCTGTTATCCAAGCCATGCCTTATGATGTCTCTCACAGATACATTCCTTTTGGAGATCAAGATGGCAAACCTTACGGTAACTTCAACGACTTGATAAACCAAGTCTATCTCGGGGTGAGCCATGGCACCAACCTTTACTTACTTACCTTCAAATAGCACAAAATCATGTTTTATGACAAAACTAACACATAAAAATCCAAAATAACGTTTATTAAAGATCAAAAAATAAACAAATATTTCATATTTGAGTGTTAAAAAAGTGTTCCAAAAAAAAATCATATTTGGGCTTATAGGGTTTAATGATTAGAGTTTATGGTTTAATGATTAGAGTTTATAAGTTAGAGTAATTTATTTTTTTTAATTGTCAAATGAGTGTTATTTTAGAAAATTTTATCCTTTGGTGCTATTTTGTGATAAACTTAACAAAAATGCTATTTTGGAGATTTTTCTTTGTTTTTTTTTCGGTTTTGAATCTTAAATGTAGTACTCGTCCATGTCTATGACTATGAGGCAGGTATACGATGCTGTAGTGGGTGATACGACAATACTGGCAAATAGATCCTCTTATGTTGATTTCACTTTGCCATACACGACATCGGGTGTAGGCATGGTTGTCCCTCTAAAAGACAGTGTGACAAGAAGTAGCCTCATCTTCTTTACACCTTTGACATGGGGACTTTGGGTTACAACACTTGGTTCTTTTTTTGTTCTTGGTTTTGTTGTGTGGATTCTTGAGCATAGAGTGAACACAGACTTCACTGGGCCTTGGCTGTACCAGATCAGTACTATTTTCTGGTTCGCCTTCTCCATCATGGTTTTTGCACCCAGTATGTGTTCCCTCTTAACCAATCAAATAAACGAAGAGTGTTTTTTTTTTTTAAGTTTGCCTTTGTGTTATAGGAGAAAGAGTGTTGAGCTTATCAGCAAGGGTTGTGGTTATCTCCTGGTACTTCATTGTTCTTGTGCTGACTCAGAGTTACACTGCTAGTTTGTCATCGCTTCTTACAACACAACAGCTTAATCCAACCGAAACGAGCATGAAGAACTTGCTTGCAAAAGGGGGACCTGTTGGATACCAGAGAGACTCCTTCATCTTGGGGAAACTAAGAGAATCAGGTTTCCCAAAGTCTAGACTCGTGCCGTTTAACACTGCTGAAGAATGTGAGGAGCTTCTGAGAAACGGTCCATCAAAAGGTGGTGTTTCCGCAGCTTTCATGGAAGTACCATACGTGAAAGTCTTTCTTGGACAGTACTGCAAGAAGTATAGAATGGTGGAAGTTCCGTTTGAGGTCGACGGGTTTGGTTTTGTAAGTTCCATCACTTCTCTTGTGGCTTCTCAACTATCTATATGTATAATAACTAAGTTCCGGTTTTGTATAAGGTCTTTCCGATAGGATCACCTCTAGTGGCTGATGTATCAAGGGCCATTTTGAAAGTGGCTGAGTCTAACAAAGCAACTCAGCTTGATGATGCGTGGCTCAAGAACATAGACGAAACTTGTCCTGATCCAATCTCTAATCCTGATCCAAACCCCACAGTCACCTTTCGCAGGCTAGGCCTCGATAGTTTCAGGGTTCTCTTTGCTGCTGCTGCCGCCGTCTGGTTCATTGCCTTGTTGAGATTTGTGGTTTATTTCTTCATGAAGAATGGAGATATACTGAGAGAAAATGGAACCCGTCTACAACGAATGAAGAGTATGTGGCGAAGGTTCATGGAAAGTGATGATACATCATACATAAACAACGTGAAACCCACATGCCCAAGTGTAGTGACACCACTCAGGCAGCAGAACCCTGGTCATGGTCCGGGAAACAACTAAAAAAAAATATTTAATTTATTTTTTATTTTACCCACAGTTATCTTTGTATCAACTATCAACCAAGCTTACTGATTCTAGTACCAACTAGACTTCAGCATGTGCAACTTTTTCAGGCGAACCAAAACCAACATACATCTTTTTCACGCGAACCAGAACCAACATAACGATTTTGCGTCAAAAAAAAAAAACTATTTTGCGTCGTATTTACATCATCTTGTGGTCTTTAAATACAATTTATTATTTCAAGCCTTTTTAGGCGTGATTAAGAAATGAAAAATAGTAACAACAGTTAAAAAAATAGAGTTAATCGAGGATTGGGCTTGGGCTTCATTGTGATTGGCTGGCAGGAAAAGTTTGACAAAACCTAGGGCAGTGTTCCAGGTGGCCGCCTAGGTTTGATCACTTGTTTGGTAACTGTAAGCTAGAGTGAGATGGGTTCCATGAGCGCTGATCTTACACGGGGTTTGGAAACTAGTCTCACCACAACGTAAGTTGCACTGAATAAATGAATGAATCATCTTCGATAATGGTTTTATTATTTTTTAATTAAACTTGGTTGTTTGTGCATGTACGTGTTTCTTCTGGTGCAGTTTCGACAGAGAACATTTTTTTGCATTACTTGTTAGTGGGGACGTCGATGGAGCCGAGGAGTATCTGTCTGATTTCACCAAACAGGATTCAAATTATTACTCATACCTCATGTTCCACTTGGTTAAGAGGCAGAGATTCTTCAAGTTTCTTGTCGAGTAAACCTCTGATTTCACAGTATGTTGTCACCTCTACGATTAAAAGGAAAAAAAGAAAACAAAAAAAGTCACAACACCAAAAAAAAGGAAAGAAAAGAAAACAAATATTTGCAAATTCTTTCACTGGTGAGATGTTTACGATGATGAATCAACTCATTCCCATGAACCCAGACCTGCAGAAGCAAGGAGAAGAAGACATATCTTCTCAAATGCACAAGTTACATTTACATGACAACAAGACAACCATGGTGTATAATCTTAAAACGGTTTTGTTTCTTCTTATTTCATTTGCTTAATTACCCACATATATATAATTCCTTCTTCATATATATATATATAGCTTGGTGTGGCCGGTCCAGCAGCTATAGCCTTTAACAGTGGAGAAATGAATAAGGACAACTGATTCAAGGACTCTCCCAAGTTGACCATATATATAATATGGTTTCTTTACTGTCTGTTTCTTCTGTTCACATAAAATAAAAATGGATGCAACACGAGTATTTCCCGGAGGTCACCCTTCTTTACTGTCTGTTTATTATTAATAATAATGGATTCGTATAGTTTTCTTATTATAGTATCATTCATACTTATACTAGTTAACACTTGCACATCATTGAAAAATAAATCACTCTGTTCTTCAGTCACAGATTATTGTTTCAACCTCGACCTTAGAACAAAATTTGAGAACAGGAACACTGTCTTCCCAAATCAACTCCAGCATAAAAGGCTGGCCAATCTTCAATACATCATTAGCTTTACAGAAATCTTTCCATCCTTTTCCCAATCTTCTTTTTCCATATTTTGATCCATCCTTCACCAGCTTCGTTACCCGTTTCACGCCATGTTTATCCATCAGGATTATCTCATTCTTCTTGTTGATACCGTTGATATTCATGAATGTTGCTGGAAGAATCTGCAAAAGACTCAGAAACCAACCAAAGAATAAAGACAAAAAAAAAGAACAGAGGATAAAACAGAGGAAAAAAACAGAATTTTTGCTTTCTCTGTATCTCTTTTGAGTTACGACCAAATACTACTTAATGTGGTATTGTACCATTAGAAGAATCAAAATAATGTTTCAAGTTATGAGTTCTTTTGACCTACAATGCCCGCTTAATGAACTCAGACATCTTATTATCAGAAACACAAAAGTCAAAACACAAACAACAAAAAGATATACATGTAATTGATAACTAAGAAGAGAAAGTGAGTTTTGTTTTTAACTGAAACACAAGATAAAATCAGGATCATCCTTACTGGGCAAAGGTCATCAAGACTTGTTGGTTTCTATTCGTCCCTTGTCGCAAAAATCCATTCCGGTGAAAGGGCTATCAGTAAAATATGCTGGATGCTTCACGTTCACACCATACTGTCAAACCGAGTTGATTCATTTGGTTAGCTTTACACTAGTAGACAAGATGAGATAGGAAAAAGCTTACACACATATCTACCTACACCTACTATTCATTGAGTCTCAGTTCTATGCCATTTATGTATTAAGAGTAACATCAGACTACACCTCATTAGCAGCTTAACTAGAAACAAGAAGCATATATATATATATTGTCTACACATACTCTGGACGCTTGTGGGTCAAAGCTACCAGTAGAAACACGAACTTAGAGAAGAAAATGCATTTACCACACGCAAAACTTTTGAGAGGTCTTCCATTGTCAAAATATTAATCGCTTATCCTGTTTCAAGAAAAACCAATAATCCCAAAGATAAAAGACCATCATTGCCACACATGCCAGAAACGAAAGTGAGCCAGGAGGTTACCTTTTGCTGTTTCTTGTTTTTTTTTTTCACGCTGGTCTAGCCTTGCAGACCCTGTTGGTTGCTTTTCTCTCGCTGGCAACATCTGCAACAAACTTCTGCGTAGCCACAGCAACTAGCCTAATTCTTCTGTCAAACCAGTAGACAAAAATATCAGTCACAAACTGGCGAGAATAGATACAGAACAATAATATGAAAGAGTATAAAACCCAGCAGCTGAAAAGCCCAATGCTAAGCACTTCACATATAATCAAAGTGCCAATCTTTTCCACTGGTAGTCAAACATGTGGAAACATGGCAGAGTATTATATTCCACAACTAAACCTCAACTACAAATGACTCTATCCAAGACATTCACATTAAACTGCTAGTAAACCATTGTAAAACACAAAACGACAATAGCTCCTGATCCGCTCTTTAGTTACAAATTACAAGTCTGCCATAAAACTGAAGGGAAATAAATACCTACAAGTCCTTCGTCAGGGCACTGAAACCCACTCTAAGCCAAGTAGTGATCCACCACTAGATCATCAGGAATATGAAATAACATAGCAAGTCCAGACCTTTCAATCATTAAAGAACCGGTCAAGTGTTCTAAACAGTGAAAAGGGAAGTTTACAATCCATCAGAGACGCAAGAAACTCTGTAAGAGCAGCATCATATTTTTGCCAAAACAGAGCACTAGAGCCAAGTTCCCACCTTTAAGTTGAAAAAAAGTTTCCAAAACGTTAACAAAAAAACCTCTGAACTTGCTTAAATATCGGATTAAGATATGGGCGATCACCATTGCCAGCCAAAGATTTCAAAACTTCTACAAAGTGAGCTGAAGAAAATGAACTGAAAGTGAGCTAGATTGCTAAAAAAGCAGAAACATCGTCTCCACCGGTTAGAACTTTTAACTGTGGAGAAGTCTTGTTATGGGCTAATGGGCCTCCCATAATAAAATTAGGCCCAATCAACGTCTCCTTTGATATTTGCTTGATTATATTCCCCAGGGGGATACATGTAAATATACAAGTATATATGTATCCATTTGTTTCATTTCTCTTTATTTTATTTACCCATCAAATCAATTTCCAAAAAATCATATAAAAGAAATTGTCAATCAAGAAAAATCTGAGATTGTGACTTTTTTTTTTTGTTGGGAGACAAAGAATATGACAATGAAAGCACTCCCATCCACCATTTGGACCGAATACATGATGACTACAATCCTACAAAAGCACTTTTCTTGTCTCTTTTGTCAACTCATAAATGAAATTGTTGTAACTTCTTCAGAACACTTCATAACTTACACAAACTTTGCTATGTTTTTTTTTTTTGAAAAAGGGTTTCAAATTTTGTTATGTTGTTTACTTTCTTTTTTTTTTCTTGAAACAGTCATGTTGTTTACTTACTTATAACAAAACCTTATGTTTATGTAGTTTGGCAACGCTTCAAAAGTTCAAATAGTCTGTTATACAGAATACTTTAGTTTTTTTTTTCCCTGTGAACTACACTATACTTAGTCAAGTTGAAATTTGTAATTATTTTGTTGAAAGAAGAACTATGGTGGCCCGTGGCGTACCAAATAAATATATTATGTTGGAATTTCGAATCTGAAAAGGATTGATTAAATAATAATTAAAATAAAATCAGGGAGAGGCAAAACATGGTGCCCTATCAAATCTATTAATTCAGACGAGGCGAATGAGCACTGCAAACGAAGCAATGTTCTTATGATCCTAATCGAATATCCAATATCCACTATAGTGACCGTGATCGTGATAATAATCATTATATTCCCTCACGTTAGTTTTATCTTAACTAATAGTAACTATCATTTAATATTATTAAAAGACCGACCAGACAAAAAAAGATTTGGATATAAAGATGGTACTTAAAAACCTAAAATGGTAGAAGATGAATTTTGTACGTTTTCCTTGAATTTTTTTTTTTTTGCAAGTGAATCACACAAACAAGAGACCTATTAAAAAGTGTTGAATCGGGCTAATTTTCCCATTTTATTCGTTTTTACAAAGCCAAATATTTCGTAAATCCTGACAAACTGGCCATGAAAAACTGCTGTTTCAGAGAATCTAAATATAATTCACTCGTTTAGGAGCTTGCTTATTACATTTTCATTTGTCTTGTTTGAATTTCCTAGAAAACTAGTATCACAGATTATACTTTGCTTGCATGAAAAATATGATACATTATACGTCGTATTGAATTAAACGATGGATTTTCAATTTCAAACACTAGTTACACTAAGATCAAATCAAGTAAGCCTTTGTATTTTTGTAGTCAAGACAAAAGTCGTGGCTCATGTGTTGTTGTAGGGTTACTAGTTTGCACTTCATCTTTTATTAATCCATCTTTATAAAAAGCAATGCATAGTAATTTAGAAAATTTGTAGTGCATAGTTTCTTATCTAGAAGAAGAGAAATCTGTACGTCACCAAACACCACTAACACTCGAGTTGAGAATATGTTCATCTGCTTATTATTTAAATAGTTATGTCTTTCCTTCGATTTAATACTATATCTTTTTCTCTGATCGTCAATTAACTAACTTAATATAAAGTTGGAATATTAACAGCAATGCTGTAGTAATTGTATATTTTTGTGGATGTAATCTGACATGAGCTTTCTTTGTTGATTTGTCGCCTTTCGCCAAAAATTCCTATTATAGTTGAAATATACTTAAATCATTAAAAATGAATGAAAGTCACTAATAAGAAAGAAATAGCCGCTCAAGTACAAAAGTGGAATCTGATTATCCATCGCAATTACAATTAAATATCACAGATTTGTTTTAAGAAAAAGTCGGCATGCTATATTTTATATAAAATAAAAGTTTGTGGAGTATTTCGAATCCAAGTGGCCATGCCTCATACGAAACTTGCCTTTTAGTAAAGCAACAACATACGAAGAAATGGATATTGCTTAAATATTTAACAGAGCTACAGGTTTCACAATTTTATGTGTTTTTGATAATCTTGTTCTAGGAATCCTTTTAGCAATCATTATATTTACTTTTAATTAGTGAACTCGTATGTTCGATATGAAGAAATCACAACTTCAGATGGTTTAAGTAACACCTCATTTACCACGATCCAACATCATCTTCCGATTCGTTTCCTAGGTAAAATACATGTTCATCTTCGTTCATTTTAAAACATATTTGAACTTTGTTCATAATTTCATTCGGATTTTTTTAACCTTCATTGTAATTTGTATGCATGTACGGGGGTAATGAAGATAAGTACTATACGATGAGCGGTGATTGTCTGTGCAGAACAAAACGTACTACCCTCTACGCTAAAAGGTGCAAGTGGAAACTGACGAATTGTAGGGCACATTGTTTTCGAAAAAAAAAAAGAAATGTAGGGCACATAGAATTGATACAATATTATTTCTCATGTTTTAATAATGAGTAATGGAATGCCAATGAAAACTATGGCCCTCTTATCCCTTGATGCTTTTTATTGTTAAGTTTTTGGAAGTTCTTTTAAACTCAGTATGAAACTTAGAATCTATGTTAGAAAATGTGTAGATATTGAAAACCATGGTAAACCTTGAATCTGTTTTGTACACGCCATTGAAAAGAAAAAAAAAACTCAAAACGAAATTTATGATTCTTTTTCTTCTTTTTAAATTTAGAAGATGTAAGAAGATATTTATGATACCTTTTCTTCTTTTTAAATTTAGAAGATGGTTTTTTTTTTGTTCACCTTATCTAGAAGATGGTTGAAAACTTTTAAAAACAAAGCATAAGAGAGGGAACTTGCATTTAAATAGTTCTAAAAAAATCAGTTTATAAGAGGAAACGTTTGTGGTGGAGAAACATGAAGTGAAGAAGTTTGTGAGAGAAAAATAATAAAAAGTAAACAATTTAGTTAAAGGCGAACTAAGGAAGAAGAATGCCACATTTTTCAATTTAACCGTGAATATTGGATAAATCTACAGAAAACTAAAGTGAGTAAATCAACAAGTTGGATTAACGTATCAACACTACATCTGCAATAGACAAATATTTTACAGTATAAAAACTATAAATACACGCAAGTACGCAACTATATATATAGTGAATCGGACATCAAATTAGACAATTTTTACAAGTATCATAGGAACGGTGTCTCAGCACATATACAACATTAGGATCTTAAGTAATCTTCTGATCTTTCGATCAAAAAAGTAATCTTCTGAACTTATCCATATCTCATGATGTACAAAAAGGAATCATCACGTAAGGAAATAGTGACTTGTATTCGTCAAATCAAAGCACCAAAGCCAATTGAAATTTTTGGAAATTAGGAAGAAAAATAGTTTGAGATTGTTGGTACTTTAACCCACAAGCTATCTCTCTTTCTCTCAAATCATCTTTGTTCGCTCTTATTTTCGTGCAAACATAGTCATATTCCACTATACCCCAAATCTAATATGCTCTCTCACTATGTCTTGATTAAACATTATAATATATAGATATATTGAAATGTCAATATTGAGCAGATAAAGGCTATAACAGTACGGAATATGTATATCTCAACTCTCAAATCACTGCATTTTTAATTTAATCTTAAAAGGAAAGTGGTTAAGTGTCCAGTTATGTTGATACATGAATTGGAACCATGACTCATGGCACCGTCCCTTTTTATCTGTCACTATTATATATATTAATCAGTGCCCCAATCAGAGGTTAGAGTGGATATGGCTCAACACATGTCCCGCGTATAGTAAGTTATACATATATTGTGGTAATGCAAGGTTATTCATCATTTTAATCTATCATTTAAATATCTTGTTACTAATGAAAATCACATTCAGCCGTTTCTTTTTATACTGAAATTGGGATATGTGGCAAAATAGTAACAGTAGCGTAAACCATTATGTGTAAAATAAGTATACCACACGGGTTAAAATATTGTTAACTAGGTATTTAAACTCTTTAAGACTTAATTAATGATGTCGTCTAGACTCTAGAAGCATCGTGAACTTCTTGATTGTTGCCACCTTCGTAAAATTACCCATGCAAGGGTAAAAAACTTGTGAAATATTCTTGGCGTGCTTTTTTGTCGAATATTTTTGGGGTAGGTTATGAAATAAATTTAGCACTATGGTTTAAAAGAAAAAAAAAAAGAGAGGACTGAATCATTAAATTTTTAGTATTAATTAAATATAATCTCCACTTTCTTTGTCCCCAAGTTCAGTATACCTATAATATAAATACCTCTCGTTACCTTCCCCCATTGTTTCATACTCGGCTTTCCTCTTTACACGTTTAGTGAGAAAGTTAACCAAAAAAAAAAGAAGTTGAGAGAATAATAAAAAAAAAATTATCTAAAGAGAAAATGAGACTGTTAAGCGTTCGATCGGACTCAGAAGATGTGGCGATGCACACCACATCAGTTTCTTCATCAGCTCCCGTGAATCACGGTGCGGTACCGCAGTCGCCGTGGCACTCACCGGTTCCTTACCTCTTCGGAGGTTTAGCGGCGATGGTTGGACTCATAGCCTTTGCTCTTCTCATCCTCGCCTGTTCTTACTGGCGCGAAGAAGGTGGTCGGAACGGCGGGGAAGTGGACGAAGAGAAAGAGAGTCGGTCAGGGGACAAGGCGGCGAGCGGAGCGTACGAGGAGAAGTTTCTGGTCATTATGGCGGGAGAAAACTTGCCGAGGTATCTCGCGACGCCGACGGTGAAAAAGTGTACGTGCGGTGTTCAGGAGGGTAAAATGGTAATTTCTCAGGAGGATAATGTTGTTGCTGAAGAGGAAGAGCAGATGGGAGAAGGTGGAGAGAAAGTGAAAGATACAGAAGAACCAACAACAAGTCACTAAGCTCTGTTTTAATTAATGTCTTTTTTTTAGAGTTCTCCAGATAATTTTTCCTTGTTGTGATTCCTAGGAATGTAAATTTTACTACAGAGCAAGATTTTGGGGTTTTCCTTATTTTGTAATGTTTTTATCTTTTGTTATACTAAATCCTTTGTTTCAGTTTTTGTAAATTTGAGGAAATATTTGATCACTTTACCTACATAAAAGACTGTATAAATGCGGTTTCATACGTGTACATGCGTGTACATCCATGTATTTAGGATTCGATTGTTCAACCAATTCCCTACATTTGGGTTGATATACTTCAAAAATTTGAAACAAAGTTTATATTTTTTAAAGAATTCTATTAAAAATTCAAAAACGTTTGAAGAATGTATTAAGCGTAAGAAAAAAAAAACGCAAAAACAAAAACATTATCTAAACGACGTTAGAAGCTTTCAGAAAATGTTTTTATTTGGATGAGAGGGTCCTTTGGACTCTTTTTTTTACTCCTTTTCTACTTTTTGTATTGGCAATTAATTGGTAGGTAGTAAGTCGGCACCTTTTAGTTTCATCAAAACCTAATGTTTAAGTATATATTTATTACAATAAAAAATACATTTAAGTTAAAAAATACCGGCTAAGTAATTGAAGTTGAGCAGATCTTTTACAAGCGTAAACTTTGTTCTCTATTTATATTAAATAAAAGATATCCTCCATTGAGTTTCGAAAAAATGAAGATGGGTCCATTAATGAGGAAAACTAGCTAATTAGCAAAAGAAAAGCTAGCAAATCATTCTGTGTTGCGTATCTGGTTTTAGCTATTCTGTGTGTCAAAGAATTAGCAGATATGACAAGACGTGTCACATTTTGTACTGTTGGGAGTTAATTATAGCAAAGAGAATAGATTCCGTTTTTGACATTTTGACACCGTTCACTCGATGCGCCGAGTAGCCGCGTCCGTACTACAGAAAGTTCCAAACAGTTCTTCTTCCATTTAGATCTTCTTTCATTTATTGCTTTAGTTTTACGTTTATATATTTTCGTACGTTATACTTTTCTTTCAAGTTTTAACTTTGTACAACTTTCAAGTTTCTTCCATTTGGATAGCTATGTAATTTATATACAAAAACGCTTTGGATGTATGAATGCTGTCACTTGAAAAAAGTTTTACTTTATCAAAAATCAAAAGTATATTTAATTTATAAAAAAAAGAAGAAAAAGTAATATTTAACAAAACGTAAGGAGTTACCCTCTTATCCTAGTAGTTTATTTGTGCCACACAACGAATGATATGTGCATATTAGAATATCCTAGTAGGATTATGATCCAAAGCCAATACTATGATGCAGAGCCAATACCTGTATCTTCGGATCAGCAACAACATACTGCTTTAATAACCTATCGCCAAATGCACGAGAAACAGCAAGAACTCCTCCCAGTAAAACATAACAACATAAGAATATGGTTCTCACGTATAACCTATATTGTGCCTCTTTACCTTACCATGTAAAACATAAGCAAACGTGATAAATACTAATAACTAGCCAGTAATTTGGATGGTTTACACATATCATAACAACATAAGACTATGGTTCTCATGTATCAAACCGAGTCTTATTAAATATCCAATTTACCATAGCCGTTCTACATAATGATATAAGTGATGTACAATTATGCACATGCTAGGCATTTAATGGAGACACAATGTAGTATACCATCAGATAAGAAATAAATATATTTATATATCCATATAAAGATTATCATTATTCTAAATTTTTTTATATTGTGCTACAAAATATGAAGCAACCAAAAAAAAAAATTCAAATAAAACAAAACAATAAAGAGAAAAAAAGCACATTTCATTTTTCCTCATAGTTCCAAGGAGACAACTTCCTCACAGACATCGATCAACTCCTCAACAGTCTCATAACAATACTCTTCTTCCTCTTCCTCACCAAGAAGATTTTGCCTTTGGAGTTTCTCTTCCTCATGCAGCTTCTTCCACTTGTTTATCCACATCTCCCATTCCTCTCCCATCACTCTCCTCTTTTCCTCCTCTTGTCTGCTCAACAAATCCAACACGTCTTCGTCTTCTTCCTCGTACCTCTCCACGTACTGCCTCAGATTCATTTTCACCTCTTTTTCTTTTTCCTCCGACAACAAAGACGGTGGTCTTGGACGCCAAGAAAACTGCAAAACCAATATGGAATATGAATTGTTACTCTTCCCTGCGTTGCAAGCAAATACTAGTTTTCGAATTATACCTGAAAGACTTGTTCCTTGAGTGTTCGGTAAAGCAACTTCCCATACAAAGACCAAATGTAAAACCCATCCTCCATCACCGATGATGTAACTACAGTTGCAACGTACCTGAAAAAAAAAACAAAAAATTAAAAAGACAGAAACAGAGTTATATCTAAGGAGTGATGTCTAAGGTATGTTTACCTTCCAGTTGGATCCCACTTGATATCTGTGGCCATGAAGTTATCAACAGTTGCCATAGTCATAAGCGTATCCACATTGTAAAACTCAAGCTTGCCATTTAACCTATCAGCTATGATCATATGTTTCCCAGTGGGAGACCAGAAGAGCGCATTGGCTTGCTTGGCCTTGAGAGTAACTAGCTTTGAAACTCTTCCAGGGGTTTGCATTGAGTAGAAACTGACATCTGGTCTCGGTAAGTCACCGTGTATCACGGCAAATCTCTGACCCTTAGGCTCCCAAGCAAACTCAATGATCTTATCCTTCTTATTGTCAAGCTCAAGAACCTCTACTGGAATATCTTTTTCTTTAACTCGGAAAATCTCAAACCCTGACTCTATGCTCTTCTTTGATTTCGATCCGTATCGGTCCACCTTGACAGCTAGATAGTCTCCATTGCTCTGCCAGTACATTTTGCAGTCACTCACATTGAAAAGGTTCTTCTGCCTTATCTCTACTTTGCTAGGGAGTTGCACAAGAGCGACCTGATGAGAGAGATCAAACATGTCAAATACAGAGAAATCGAAACCTAAAAACCGCAAGGTTTAAAAAAGCATTCTAACGTACCCTAGCAGGCTGGTTACCATCATCTAGTTCGGGAACAAACAGTGCAAGGATGTAATCAGTAGGAGACCAACAGATGTCCACAACGTTATCAACCTTCATTGATCTCTTGTCAAGCAAGCTGAAAGTCTCAGTCTCATAGACAGAGATTGTGTTCTTTCTAAGTCTAGCAAAGTACCTATCATCTCTTCCACCAGCCCATCTGGTAGAAATATAATTACAAAATTTATAAATAAGTTTGTGCAGAGGATACAATTTCTTGACAAAAAGTTTGAATCTGGATTTAGAAATTACTTGAAAACTGGCCATGAGACGCTATATCCTTCAACTGAAAACTCATCAGCACTTCCTTGGAAACCTCTCATCAGTCTACCACTTTTCACATCAAAGATCTTTATATCAACTTGCTGTAAAGTAGGGAAATACATCAGTTAATTCACATCCATAATGAAACTATAAACAAAAAGCAAAAGGTGCACTCACAGTTGCATCGTGTGGAATGTTTGGTGTCTGACTATTGTAGGTTACCAAGTAATTCTCACCCGGGGAAACATCGACTAGTTTTACCTTCAATAGAATGAATGCCATCATCAAAAGATGAAGAGAAAAATGAAATCATTGAGTAACAATCAAAAGAAGAAAAAACAAACCATGGGATGCTTATAATGCACGAGAGGTTTAAAATTAGTAGCACCGCCGCAAACAGCTACCCCTGGCTTGTGAAGTGTCACTAGGTATGTGCCTAAAGGAGACCATTGCACAAGACTCTCCGTCCAGTTCTTGCATAAGTGAATAATCATAAGATCAAATCATAATAATGTTTACATGTACCCAACTCAAGGATTATAGGTTTTAACTTACTTGAAGCTTATGAACAGATTCAGACTTCAAATGCCTAGTATCGTTCCATGAAACTTCAGTATCAGGGCCACATCTCACGACAAACTGATCCCGAGCCTTTTCATCGGTAAGCCAAGTGTGCAGATTCATAGTTTCCTTTACAAAAACGTACATGGTGGCATGAGTACAACAAAAAAAAAAGATATTGATAAAATTTTAAAACTCTCGAATAAGAAAACTTATATACATTGGGGACGTAAGGCTTGGTTTGAGGAGGCTCCCACTCCTCATTCATATTCATCAACCTCTCAATATCATCAAACGTATAAACGGCCAAGATGATGTCAGACTCGCCACGCTTGCTAAAATGGTAGCCATTAGTCTTCTCTTTAGACTTTTCAGCTTCCTGCACATAAAAAAAACAACAACAAGATATCGCAACAAATTTTATGGTAAAATCATGTCCCATCAATTAAACAGTAACATTGAAGATGATCTTAAAGATAATAGTAATAACCTGACGGGTATTGAATTCAATAAAACAGTAACCTAAGGTCTTGCTGGTATCTGAATCAACAGGCATAGATAATCCATCTTCCTTGATTACTCCAAACTTATTGTATAATTTGCGAAGGAAACGTTCAACTTTCTTAAAGTTGTCCACTGGGAGTTGATCAACGACGATGATATTACCAAAACCAGTCTCAAAGTCTTCATCATCTACGTAAACATCTTCGTCGTCACTATCAAGACAATATTACAGCCAAATTACATGTCAGAAACCAAACATATGATATAGAGAAAATCATAGATCGTTTGTAGAAGCAAAGCATACCTCTCGAATCCAAAGTTCTCTCCAGGAGGAAGTATAACAGAATTGAAGTCGACCTGAGAGAGATCGATACCTAACTTAGCCGCTCGAGCATCTAAATCCAGGACCGCCATGATTAATTCCAGAAAGTTTTACAACTTGATTGTGGCTTAAGAGTTTTTCTGTTAGGGTTTGATGACAACTGATTACTCTGATAAATGTAATTCAAGGTTTGTATATGTATAATATATAGGAACAGAAGCTTGGGCTTCACGGTTTAGGTCAAAACCATAAAAAGGAAATAATAATAGTTAAAATTCATATAAGCAAACGATCTATGATTTTTTTTTTTGATCTACTTTTTTTATTTTATTTTCTTTATTTCTTTCCTTTTTTCTTTTGTTTTTTTTTTGATCTATGATTTTCACTTAAACAATATAAGATTGTATGTACTTAAACAATATTTGTTAAACTATAGATTTTTCTGAGGAATGTATTTACCACATAAGCAAATTGGCAACAAAAAACCAAAATCATTATGTACTTCAACAATATTTTGTTGATATATAAAATATATGAATTTTAGATAGAGAAATATGAATATAAGTAGTTAGTAATTCACTTTTCTTAAAAGTCACAAATAAAAGGTATATCAGAATTTCATGCTCAAATTTTGGTCAACTCAATCATTCTCACAAAAAATAGCGACCCAGAACCTAATGCTGTGACCAAATTGCACAACTATAACAAATGTCAAAATTTAAATTGAAACAATTTCTCTGGTAACCTATATATACAATAGAACATCAATTGAAAAACAAATAAAAATCAGATTATACATTAGCAAAGAACAAACTCAAATACATATCTTGGAACATATATTAGCAAAGAAAATTGTCAAATATATATTAGCCAAACAACTTGAAGATTCTTTGACATTGTTCTTTCCTAATCTATGATCATTCATTATTTACGTTTTATTTACTTAATGATTGTCATTATGTATTTGAACAGTATTACGTTGATATATAAAATAAATTGAATTCCAAATAGATAGAATATATGAATAGAAATGGTTAACAATCACTTTTCGGTTACATCACAAATAAAACTTATGATGATAAAGCAAAATGTAGGAAACAAAATCTTATCAACACACATAACAACACACAAATAAACCAAATGAGAAGTACTTACATGTCATGTGTTGGCAGCCTTCGGGCGAGTTCGATTGTGGTCTAACAACTATGTGTATCATGTCCTCCCTCTTGTAGTGGATCATGACATCAATCTGTCCCGGATCAACAATTCTTCTGCAGTCCTCTATCTGAAATTCTGTCTTGCAACAAGGGCAATGTGTTGATTTCCAACCATGCAGCAATTCCATGATTTGTTTCTTCACGCAAGAAGCAAGTCGGCCCTTTAAAGATTTCATGAGGTTGAGAGTAATCATAACAGAGGGAACACGACTCCAACTCAATTCCATCTTCAATCCATCTCGTTCGGGAGGCAACAACATCTTTTCAATCTAAAAGACATTAGTGATATCCCTGCACACATGCAATACTTGAAAAGACAAGAACCGACTCTGAATAAGAGTCACTTCCTCAACAAGTTTGCTACCATAGAGTCTTCTGAGCTTTGCTGTGTTTCCTACACAGAAAAATATGACGCGTGAAACTTCTTCTTTGTCATTCTAATACATATTCTGAATAAAAAGCGAGAGAACATAAGTATTCCAAGATATTTGACAAGATTCCAAGATATTTGACTTGTCACAGTGGAGAGAATACCCCTTCTACTCAAGATCTAAATATTCCAACACATTGAATAACAAAATTCTAATTTTTATTATATGTTTTAATTCAGTCGAAACTGGTTGAAACCATTCGATTCATATTGATTTATGATCTAAAGATATTCCAACACATTTACCAATCTGATTTTAAATTCATTTATTATAAATTAGATAACAAATATTTCCCATTTAATTCAATTTTTAAATTAAAAATGAATCAAATCAAATTTTAATACATTAATGTATTTTATTAATTCATTAAATTTATGTTTTATTTATTCGATGAGTGGCATTATGTATTTATATAATACTTCATCTGTTTCACAAAGAGTGTCACTTAGATATTTTTTCATACATATTGAAAAACTGATTGCAATGCATTTATGTTTTCATTAATGCCATCTATTGACTAATAACATTTTAGATAAATAAATTTATTTATAAGATAAATGCATTTCACAATTAATATTGAGCTGAAAGTAGTATAAATTGTATTGAAATAGTAGAATGACATTTTTTATGTAACATAAAAATGATAAAGTGACAGCTAATATGAAATAGAGGGATTATTATATTGATATATTAATTAACTTTCTCTAATATATATATATATCAAGAAACCATTATCATATATCTGATAGAGCCGTTGAAGCATATATCACGGTTCTTTAACATTGTTCTTTGTTAATCTATAATTATTTGATATATATGCTTTATTTATTTAATTATTATCATTATGTATTTGAACAATACTATGTTGATATATACAAAAATGAATTCTAAGTAGACAAAGAAATATGAATAGAAATAGTTAATAGTTCACTTTATTTTTACATCATAAATAAAAGTTATACAAATAAAACAAAATGTAGGATCACAGATCACTATATTTTTCTGATCACAAAACCACTACTAGTATGGTATGTTATCTACTTTCGCTTCTGGTATATCTTCGATTTCATCAATATCATCAATAGGGATTTCTTCACTATCATAAGTTTGGATATCTGCAATACACAACCAAACATGTTTGAATCTTGAACTTGAACTAATGCATCTGTCAAATGCATCTGTCATTGGTACTTGATGCAGTTCCATTACAAGGCAAATAGAATCAGTAAATGAAAATGCAATACACATTCATTACCTGTTCGAGTCGGTGAAGCAGGGATGGCGGTTCTTTCACCTGTTACTGGTGATGAATCAAGGAGATATGGAAGACCAAGAAGCTCTAACAAAGACATTGTCTGAGGATTTTGAGGGTTCTCTACATAATTCCACAAGATAAAAACATTTTTACCAGTTATATGTATATCTCATCGGTTATCAGACAACTTTACATAATCATCTGTATCCAGTGCATTTTAACTTACCAGGTATGGGATCAAAGATACGTTGTGAAGGGTTATATGCAGGGACCGTCTTTACAAACTCAAAAGGTTTAAATTGCCTTTCCTCTAGCTTCTTCCTCACCCACTCTCGGCTCTCTTGTATATCCATATCAGCAGAGCTATTTTAACATTTACGTGAGTACAAAGATGAATGAGAGACATATAAACAGATCTTAGTAGGTAAGCTTGGCTAAAGATCGTATACCTGAAACTCGCTGGTCTCTGTGTTAGCGGGAAAACAGAATTGAACTTTCGTGTTATTGCTAGCCACTCTTCATCGTATAGGACTTCAAAAGGTCCAGGCTCTGACTCTACTTCAATGATCTAATGAACATCCAAAGAACGTATAAGATATCCTTTTGCTTGGGAAGAAACAAAGCACAAGGTGGACAAGAGAGAAGAAGGAACCTGTAGAAACTTTTTCCCTGGACCGCATTTATCCAAGGCAAGAAACTTTGTCACTGCTCCATCGTTCCCGTGTTGAACAGCAGCAGCGAATTTACAGTGTAAGTGAGCTGAGAACCAATACCGAGGCTTCAGTTTCTCTAGCAGTTGAGCAGCTGGTTTGCTTCCAAGAGTTTTTGCTTCGATCTGTAAAATAGATTTGGTTCACTCAGTTCCAATTAGGTAGAAACATTTTCACTAGAAGTTTTATCACACTTTACCTCTTCCTGGAAGTATGGTTTCTGCTGAATGAGTGTTCTTGCGTCTCCGTAATCAGTGATTCCAACAGGCCAGTCGTGTGAGAGGAATATATCAAGCGGCTCTTCAAGTTGCATCAACTTATGGACATCATACTCACGAACATGATACACCGATTTGATGGTGTTATTGTTATATGGCGGCCGCTCAAAGTGTCCTGCTCACAAAAACGAGTGAGTTCACTTAAGTGATCAAAAGCTGGAGTATGGTTCTTGATCTAAGAGACAAAGTGAACAAACCTAAACGGTAATCTCTCCCCTTGTAAATACCAGAAAGGCCTCCGATTCGCAGATCACCGAACTTGACAACCCCTGCATAGCCTAGAAAGTAGATGTTGGTGGCAGCCCAACCTCCATAATACCTATAAGAGCAGCAACCATTAAGAACACATTTTGAAGCCTTTTGTAGTTTTACTAATCAAGAAACTTACAGTTCCCACAAGTAGTTGGAAGCCTCGTGATTCCCACCGATGAAAATGGTGGGAACGGGGGCGACTTCTTGGCCGGAGTAGTACTTCCAGAAGGATTTCATCTCTCTGTATTTTATAGGCACGCTAAGGCTATCCATGTCTTTCTCATTTCTCACAGCCTAGAGAACAGTTTTTTTTTTTTTCACACACTGATAAAGCAGAACCGAATTTTTTAAAAAAAACTTCCTTGGGAAAACAGATAATATTCACCTGGAAATCACCGCAGCAGAGGAGGAGATCGACTTTAGTATTGTGAATCTGTTCGTGATGTTGAATGGTCTTGTACACATTGTCAAGGTCTCCATGCATACATCCTTCAATAGCAATCTTCATCTCTCTCTCTGTTTTTTTACTGTTTCACGAGAGCTCAACTTTCAAGCTCTTGAGTTTAGAAACAGCAAAAAAGAACAGTTAGCAAACACCATGAAGACCACACTAACATGGGAACAGACAGAAGTCCTAACAGGCACCAGGAAGTTTAAGAATTGATGATAAAACAGAACATAACCAAACAGAAGAGTATATGAGTGAACATGTACATAACCCATCAAATAAAAAATCGCAACTTTTGTGTCCCAAAGCAGTACTTACAGCAATCAAGTAGCAAGTCAAAAAAAAAGGAACAACAACAGACATCAGAAAGTCCACGACTTGCTGATTGACAGATACGACCATCACCAAACAGAAGACAATTACAGAACACAAGAGTTAATGATCAGAAAGCTATATGAGTGAACATTTGTGTCTTTTGTGTCACAAAACAATACTTATAGCAATCAAACATGGAGTCAAAAAGGGTAACAACAAGAGTGGATGTTGTTAGTTCTTAGCTCTATCATAAGAGTAAAGAGACTCGTCAAAGTTCAAAACTTATCAGCATTGATATAATTTACTATTCGTAGTGAAGAAAAAGGAAAAAAAAATCGAGAAGAGTGACACTATTCGCAGGCAAAGCGCTTAAGAAACTAAGATCAAACGTACAATTTCAATACTAAATCGTACCGGTTAGCTCACGCGGAAATGAAGAAACGATTAGTGGGTGTTTCCGCAAGGAGCAGAGGAATTGAGTAGAGAGCAGAGAAGACGCTGTGAAATTAAATTAGGTTTAGTTTTGACAATCAGGCGAAGAAGAAACTTTAAACGATGTCGTTTCCGGATAAATTTAGTTAATTCGGTTAAATCCGGATAAGTATGATTAACTCGGTTTAATTTGGTTTGATGAAATAATTAGCATGTGAAAGGCATGCGTCGCCTACCTTTTTAAGTTTTCGCTCACGATGAGTGCCTTTCCTTAGTTCTTTGATCGGACACTAACGAACTCCGCCCACTTTTTCTCCTTTCTATTTCTAAATGCCTTTACAAATGCCCTACATTTTTTGGTTAGATCTTTGTCCATTACGGCGACCGTCCATTTAAATGCTTTTAATTTAATTTATGGTGTAAAGAATATATATTTTCGGAATTTTCGAAAGTATTAATGTGACACGATCATGATATTTACATTTGGCATAAAATTAGCTGATTGGTCACTTGAATTTCTGCTAGATATTGCAAATAGAATATTCGGATAAGCTTCGGTTTAGCGAAAGCACTCGGACTGGTATTGTATAAAACAACAAAACACTCTCTCCATCTTCTTCATCATCCTCTTAAATCAAAATCCAACTCCGCTCCAAAAATCCTATCTTTCTTATCGCTCCAATCTCTCCCTCAGCTTAATTGAGTCTCTCTCTAATCTATCAAACTATGCAAAACCCTTCAACGGCAACAACCCATGAATCAGCATCCCCCGCCTTTGGTTTCTTCACACGTCTCACCGGTTTATCCTCCCTTAACCGGTCTCCTTCTTCCAACCCAGATGGGTATCCTCTCTCCACCTCCAACGCCTTGTTCTTCTTCAACGGTTCCTCCCGAACCTTACCCGCCCGGAGAACAACCCGAAAGGCTCTAGCTTCCCTGAGCTTGAACGCTAAAAGCAGCGCAGGCTCGAGTCTCCGTAGGTTTATCAGCGAATTCAACAGCTTTATTAGGTTTCACTGCGGTAAAGTGGTCCCGGAAAGCTTCGCCTCCGTTGGAGTTTCGAGCGACGAGAATGGGGTTAGGGTGAATGAGACCGATGGGGTTCTGGGTGAGGAGGAGGGTTTGCCGTTGAACGGTGTGGAAGGTGATGGGCCCAAGAAAGTTTTGATTTTGATGAGTGATACTGGTGGTGGTCACAGAGCTTCTGCTGAAGCCATTAAAGCTGCTTTCAATCATGAGTTTGGGGATGACTACCAGGTTCGTCTCTTTTTGAGTTTGTATCTTGTAATAAGATGCTTCGATCGTGTAAAGAAGATGACTTTATGAGTTTGACGTTGTGTTACATTCACTTGGTAGCTTTTAGAATGTCTCAGCTGAAGAGAGTGAATTAGATTTGTGTTGTGTAATGTGGATTGTTTGTCGATTTAGTTCAGTACATTAAGAGTGTTTGCGCAGGTGTTTATTACGGATTTGTGGACGGATCACACACCCTGGCCATTCAACCAGCTTCCCAGGAGCTATAATTTCCTGGTGAAACATGGGACTCTTTGGAAAATGACTTACTACGGTACAGCTCCACGCGTTATTCACCAGTCAAATTTTGCAGCAACTTCAACTTTTATCGCCAGGTGAGGCTTTAAGGTCTATGCTTTTGGTTACTCCTTCAACTATATAATGTCTGTCTTTAAAACATACAGGGAAATTGCACAAGGGTTGATGAAATATCAGCCAGACATTATAATCAGTGTTCATCCGTTGATGCAACATGTCCCACTCCGTGTCCTTAGATCAAAGGGGCTGCTTGATAAAATCGTCTTCACCACGGTTATTACAGACTTGAGCACTTGCCATCCCACATGGTTAGTTTTACTAACCAAACCGTTCACGCTTTAGAGATTGTATTTCTCTGTTGTAAGAAATGATGTTACATGAAACTTTGTCTTTGATCTTTAGGTTTCATAAGCTTGTGACAAGATGTTATTGCCCGTCAACAGAAGTGGTGAAAAGGGCACAAAAGGCCGGACTAAAGACATCACAGATCAAAGTTTACGGCCTTCCTGTTCGACCTTCCTTTGTGAAACCAGTTCGCCCAAAGGTTGTTTTTTTAGAAAGTTTTCTTTCTTTTGGCTGTTTCAAACATATCCAAGTTCAATAGTATTTGATTCCATAAATCACAGGTTGAGTTAAGAAGGGAACTAGGGATGGATGAGAATCTTCCAGCTGTTTTGTTAATGGGCGGAGGAGAAGGAATGGGTCCTATAGAGGCAACAGCAAAAGCTCTTGAAGATGCTTTGTATAACGAGAATCTTGGTGAAGCAGTTGGTCAGGTTCTTATAATATGTGGACGGAACAAGAAACTGCAAACCAGATTAAGCTCCTTAGATTGGAAAATACCAGTCCAGGTTAGCCCTTAAAACCAAATCAACATTCTTTAGGCATTCAATGCAAGTCACTGAAACGGGTTTTCTTCTATGTCACAGGTGAAGGGGTTTATAACAAAGATGGAGGAATGCATGGGTGCCTGTGACTGCATCATAACTAAGGTAAACCAGACAGAACTATAAAAGGTGTTGATAGTTGTTTCAATTTCAACATTGCGTACAAAAGTTTCTTAAAACTGAGACTTTGATTGAACATTCCTAGTCTCTCTTGTACTCAAAACAACAAGTAACTTTAGTCGCTTTGGCTTGTGCAGGCTGGTCCAGGCACTATAGCTGAAGCGATGATAAGAGGGCTACCGATAATCTTAAATGGTTACATCGCTGGTCAAGTAAGTTCAGCTTTAAAAAACATCCCTCCATTTGATATCCGGTTCAGGTTTTTGAACTTTGTGGTTGTGAATGTGAGTGCAGGAGGTAGGGAATGTACCTTACGTGGTGGAGAATGGATGTGGGGAATTCTCAAAATCACCAATAGAGATATCAAAGATTGTAGCGGAATGGTTTGAACCACGGTCGAGACAGTTGGAGATAATGTCACAGAATGCGTTGAGGCTGGCTAGACCAGAAGCGGTGTTCAAGATTGTGCAAGACATGCATGAGCTTGTCCGACAGAGGAAACGTCTTCCTCAGCTCTCTTGCTAACATATGTATTGTAGTAACTCTATTCATTCAAACAATATCTACACTTTCTTTTGGTTATAGAGAAGAGTACTGTAACGATATCACAATATTTTTTGATGCCCTTAATGACAATGATTAAGGATTAATCACTTTTTAATCATGATAATTAAATATATGTAACTAAGAGCTAAAAAAACTAGGTGTCACAACGCATATGTCATGAATGCTGTTGGTATCTGTGGTCTGCAGCTTTGCCGAGACTTGGAGACCGGATAGTTTCTACGAGAAGATCAAGAAGAATCTTGCTCTTGGACTGCACACTCTATGTTTGCTAGATATCCGAGTGAAATAGCCCAGTTTTTAGTCTCTTTGCAGAGGAGGGAAGAAACAGTATGAGCCACCCAATTACATGACTGTTTATACAGTGGTAAAGCACTTGCTGGAGATTGTGCTTATGGTGAAGAGACAGTGTGTGTGGAACTAGAGCGTGTTAATTTTGGAGCACCGTTGCATTGTCTTGTGATAGTGGGCAAGACACATCCCGTGGAAGAAGAGAGTAGTTTTACAAATACAAAACTGCAAATTAAAAGACCACCTGACTGAAGAAGGCTCTAATCTTTGCTCGCAAAGCTTCAGGGCGGAGCAAGAACGATGAAGGGGTCTCTCTAAGGAAGAGACTGAAGTTAGAAACCGATAGGTGAGACTGTTTTCTTCACTTTTATTTACTTTGGTGGTCATGTTACATAAGACATAACTATAACTATAATGTGACTTTTGAAAATAAGAGGTAGGTATGGAAATACTCATTTGGCTCTAGTTTGAGCCTTTGAGGTAGATCTATTTTTCAGTTTGAGATTTATCTGATTTGGTTTGTTTTGAGAAACTAGCATCGAAGGAAAAGTTGTTTAGGTTTGTCATATGTTCGGTCTGGTTCTCGAGTTTGGTAACCTCTGTCACAAGATTGTAACTTATTACAATTTGATTGTCTCCTTGCACCACTTGAATGTTTTCCCTTAAAACGGAGGGAAAAGTATAATGTTATGATGTTTTAGACGGGTTCGAACTTTGGATTTGACACCAGAGAAACCACAACTTTAAAAACTTGACTTTTCAACAATTCCACTCCAAGTCATTTTAAAGTTTGATAAAGAAAAGTAACAAAGAAGACTTAAGGACAAGTCGTGTGCATGCGTGATGCACATAGGATGACGTATGGGATACTTGCGTCCGAGGCTGGTGAATCATGAACGCATCACCACCATTCAGAACAGACACGTGCGTCAGATACTATGTTTAACTTTTAGTTAGATTGACTCTTCATCAACTCAAGTCTTTCTTAAAGATAGTATGTAATATATTTCTATGCAGACTATATACATATATGATGGTTCGTTACTCTGTGAAAACTTTCGAGTCGATCAATTCTTGTTAGCATATTTTCTGTGGTCATAGTGATCTCTTTTTCCCAACAATTCTATAATTGTTTTGAGCATTTGTGCAATATACTATCCTAGGTGCACAACTGGTCAGATAAAGTTATTGCAGATAAGTACGAGTTCAAATCAAATTTGAAGAAAGAAAACAATATCTGATGACTTCTGAATAGTCAGATATGAAGACATATATACAAAAGAAGTAACCGTAAAGGTTATTGCATGATACATATAGACGCAGATAAGTGACGCCATCACGCTGACGTCGCATGTAGAATATCCGGAAGAGGAGGTGTTAGCGGATGACTTAGAATGATGATCTTTGTATTGTCTTGTTACTCCACCTAAGACCAATAAACCACAAGTATCTGACCTTTTTCCATCCAAGAAAGACTTATTTAGTTAACTTTTCTGTGAGCCCTAACTATTTTCTTCATCAACAAAATTATCATAAATGGATCCTTAAGCGTGACCAATATCTGTGGTTGTTACTTGACCGATTCAATAAGATTATATGAAATAGTTATATCAAAGGATGTTGCACAAAAAAAAGAAAGTTATATCAAAGGGAAAATAAAAACAAACTTATTAAATTCTTGTTGGGAAGAATTTATTCTCTTTAAATAAAATAACTTTTAAAATATATATTTTTGAATATATTAGATGATGTATGAATTTTTGAATCTAAAACTCATCATTCAATAATATATATTTTAAATTTGTTTCTATTCTGAAAAATAACCCAAGACAGACTGATAATAGTTTCAAAGATTTATCTCCTATGATTCTATCTTTTTTTGGGTAAAACTATGATTCTATCTTTGTCAATAAATAAAAACTCATGCTTATTTAAAAGTGTGTAATCATTTTATGGAACAACCAAATCTTTCAGAATCTGCACTGAATAGTGGTTAGTATTTATTTTTTTTGTATCACTGTGTGTTGAAAGAAATGGAATAATTGAATTAAGATGACACTAAATTATTCACTTTGAGGAAAAGAAGACAAGAAAAAAAAAACAGGTCGGTGTCGGAGCCGCCCAAGGTGGCAACTTGTTCACACCATAAAGCCTCGCTCAAGTTGGAAGTCGCGGTCGAGTCCGGTCAAGATTTGTTACCCTTTCCCCGTGTGGGTCCTTTCTCTTTGTCCTTTTCTCCAACCAAATTTCCACGTTTTTGTATTCTCCTCCACCAAATTTTAAAATTTTGTCGACTATTTATTTATAATTTATTTGTTTTTATATATTTTATATTTTAATCAAGATTTTTGGTTGAAACTCATCATACACCTTCCCATCGATAAACAAATGTCTTTCTCTAAAAAGGAATGAATTAAGAGAGAGGGATTCAAAAGTAAGCATTAATAAATCATAAATATAAAAAGGAATGAATTAAGAGAGAGGGATTCAAAAGTAAGCATTAATAAATCATAAATATATCAATAATTTATAAGCATTGTCTCTATTTATTAAATGCTACCTTTTAATTATAATCTCAACTAGGACAAACAACTGCAATATAAATACAGCTTACCAAGTTTTTCCTTTAATTATTTATATTAATAAACGAATTATATTAATAGAAAATGAATTGCCGACCTCTGATTCAAGAGTCAATAGGTCAAGCAAGTCAAGGGAAAGTTCGTAATTGTTATGGTCACTACATCGATCAATACTATTATAATTTCACCAAACGGAAAAGAATAATTAAAAGGAAACACGGATCCGACCATATTGAAATTTATGAATGACGTCCAAAACTTTCTATCGGACGCATGGGACACTGCCGCAGCTATTGTTGATTCTTCTTTACTTGTTTGTTTTTTTATACAAAACTCATTGATCTAGCCAATCACTGTAACCACATCACCAAAGTCTTCAATGTCTTCAGACTTTATCGAAGACAGCTTTCTAGATTTATCATCACTTTGCCAACGACTTTCCAAAGAAAAACTCTTTTATTTAATTTATTTTTTTATCTTACGCACATAGACACTCTTTCTAGTTTTGTATATATAAAGAAACCATTACTCATTCACTCGGACCACCAACTTGCGACCAAAGAAAGCAAATCCAGACTTGGTTTGTGTCTTTAAAAACATTAATAAAACATTTTTTTAATGGACTGTTCTTCCCTTCTCGACCTCAACACCAACCCTTTCGATCGTAATTTCCCGGCAAAACTTCCGGTGAGTTCGCATGATCTATATATTCTTAGTATCATTTTTTTATGTTGGCTCCTGTTGTAACTAATCATGTGTTCACATTTTCAGAAGGAGGAGGTCAAGGTCTCGACTTCTGATGATTTGGAAAGGAAGAAACAGAGCGCAAGTGAGTTAAGAGAGGAGCTAAACAGAGTCAACTCAGAGAACAAGAAACTAAATGAGATGTTAGCAACAGTCTGCGAGAACTACTACGCACTACAGCATTATTTGGAGAAGCTTCAGAGTCGACAAAGCCCTGAGACAGATCAGACTGAACAACCCACAAAGAAAAGAAAACAAGATTCGTATGAGTTATTAGGCTTTGGCAATGGACTCAGTGGTGGAAAAAATGAGAACAGCTCCAGCAACGGAGAGCATCATCAGCTTCTTTCATGCAAAAGACCAGTCACTGATAGCTTCAACAAAGCAAATGTTTCAACAGTCTACGTGCCTTCTGATTCTTCCGACACAAGCTTGGTAAGTGTTTTGTCTGAGTTTTCAATATTGATATTGCTGTTTATGTTTGTGATGGAGGCATAAGAGTTAAAACAGAGTGTTGTATTACTTTTCAGACAGTAAAAGATGGGTATCAATGGAGGAAATACGGACAAAAGGTTACACGAGATAACCCCTCGCCTAGAGCTTACTTTAGATGCTCATTTGCGCCATCTTGTCCAGTAAAAAAGAAGGTATTGAATTGATTTTCATAATTTGTAAATGTTTATCTCTGCTTCTTCAGTTGTCTAATGATGTTATGTGGGTTGTGTTGTTGTTGTTTAGGTGCAACGCAGCGCAGAGGATCCATCTGTACTGGTAGCTACATATGAAGGGACGCATAACCACTTAGGTCCAAACGGTTGTGAAGGGGATGTTACAAGCCAAGTTGGATCAAGCACTGTAACTTTGGATCTGGTTCATAGTGGTCAGGGAACGATGCAAGATGTTCTGGTTCAGCAAATGGCGTCTTCGTTAACTAAAGATTCAAAGTTTACAGCTGCTCTTGCGGCTGCTATATCAGGGAGGTTGATGGAGAAGTCTAGAACATGAAGCTAGTTTCAGTGGATGCTTTTGTTTTGATTTCTCATCCTTAGAAAAAAATGAATGGCTTATCTTTTTATCCTTTTAAAAATGTTATCTTTTAATTAGGAGAAAAAATATGGAAACATAAATGTATATAACATGGAAAATCATAAACATTCAAGAAAATTTTGATCTTACTAGTTTCTAAATGGTTAAACGAACGTTGATTAATTTGAACTTGATTTAAAAAATAATTCAAGAAAATTATAATGTTACTAGTTTTTAAATGGTCAGACGAACGTTGATTAATTTGAACTCGATTTCAAAAAAAAAATTGTGAAAATTTGGTCTGCTTAAATACAAACTATGATATTGGCATACTTTTTCCCTTCTGTAAAACAGCAATAACTCGTTTTCTATAACGCATTGATATCTATAGAAGTATGTTGTTCTTTTCGAATTCTTTGAAATGTTTTAAATT
Organism: Brassica nigra; assembly: GCA_016432835.1. Taxonomy (NCBI): domain Eukaryota; kingdom Viridiplantae; phylum Streptophyta; class Magnoliopsida; order Brassicales; family Brassicaceae; genus Brassica; species Brassica nigra. Next base: position 2,001,453 of record CM028247.1, on the reverse strand, counting down.
TTCAAAAGAAAAAAACATTACCAATGATTGGAGAAGATTCCTAACAAACATTCAAATAATCAAAGTTTTCCCTCCTTATTTTTCTCTCTGCTCTGCAACTCTCGTGATTCTCATTTATTTCCTTTCCCCATCTGTTCATCGCTCTCTGTTCCCACCATTATCAATGTCAACCCAACCTTGGTCCCTCCAGCCACCAAACCTTCTTCCTTTTTAAATCCCCTCTCCTATCTCCAACCTCAAAACCCATGATTTGTTTCAATGGAAGGCCATGATGGAGTACACTCGCGGCGGAGAAGGGGAGATGGTTGCATAGTCGTCCAGTGTTACACGCCTAGGAGGGTCGTGTCTCGGTTGCTTTCTGGCCTCAGAAGCTCCAAGGGGAAGAGACAGGCAGGAGAGGTACACGATGAAGCAGATAAGGGAGGGCACCATTTGGCACGGTGTTCAACCAAACGCATCAACGATAGTAGGCTGCTGGATAGAGAGCCAGAAACTAATAATAGATTTGGTGAGAAGTTTGTATTATTTTAGTTCCCACGGTTTGAAATGGCCTAATGTGATTTTGTATTAACAAGAACATTGAGCCATAGGATTTGTACTTGGTTGGTTTTGTTATACACATATACTTGGCTACATCATAGTTTATGAGTTTTTTTTTTTTAACATTGTGCAGAATCACAAAGCAGAGAAGCTCCTTTGGAAATGGGGATTGGCTCATTCTTGCTGTATCTTGTTGTTGCAAGTAAAACTGAGCTAGACAAAATGGCAAACCTGAGAAGGCAAATGGAGATGCTTCTTCTAAACGCAAAAGAAGAGTTGCAGAAGAATGATGCATATACAAAAGACGCAAGGGGTGGTGGTAACCAGTTTTCTCCTCAAGTCATTTCGAATTTGGCATCATCGATTTTTGAGGGGTCATCAACAAGTGCTCTCCAGGAGGAGAACTCTGAATGCGAGGTCTCAAAACCAGAGGATAGTCATACAAAGGACCAGATTCAAAGGCAACAAAAACTGGAAGTATCACAAACAAACCACCTTATTATCTTTTTATATTGGCTATGAACAGGATCTTGATGCAACAACTCAAACTCTTACTTTTTTGGGTGTTTGTAGGACAACGAGAATCAAGTACCAGAGATGGTGACAGATGAAAGATATGGAGTATGTCCGTACGAACTTGAGAAGAAGCTGCACGAACTACTAGAGACAAGGCAGCAAGAAGAGTTACTGAAGCTTGAGACTGCTCTGAGTCGCGTTGAGCGGAGACTACAGGAGAAAGAAACGGAGGTTTCTTGGTGGAAAGACGCAGCCCGCCTGCTTGCTCAGCGTGTTCCTGAATCTTCTCGAGCTGGACTAGAATGGTGCAACCACCCTGAATCTACCTCCGTAACATGTTCGGAAGACTTTGGTCCAGTTTCACCTAGATGATCTTGTATGAGAGAAAGTGTCTAGCTTTGATCTTGTATGATGATGAGTTCTTTAACGTTTGTGTGTGAAGTTTGCTTTTAGTTACACTAGTTGCCACTGTCTCTGTTTCGTACATGTCATACATACCACTTAAATGTATCCGAGGTAGTATAATTGCAATGTATCTGTATCCATTCAAGCTCCGTCACAAATTCTACACTACATTTTCAAAATTATAATGGTTTCAAACTCTCTTAGAAGAATAAAACAAACTATCACAAGACAGTTACAAACTGGTCACTCCTGACTAAGAAGTTACTTTGTTTGCCCCAGCGAGAAAACAAAAGAGAGCTTGAAGGGAAAACAAACCAGAAAATTTCATAAAGTTAAACATGGAACATCTATTACCAAAGTGAGTTGCAAATGTATATAGTTGAAGGCTTACACGAAACATCCCTGGAACTGAAATTCGACCACCACAACCCATGGTTCCATTATAGCTATCTGCAGTAAGAAAATAAAGCCTAAATAAATCATTTCACTCCATGATCTTCACTCTTTACAAAGGTGCTTAGAAGACAGTTACAAACTGGTTTTCTTTATACTGAATCTCGGAGGGTAATTCGAGTGTTGTTATGTGTAAACGAGAGGAAGCTGCAGGAGAAGGCGAGCCCGCCAATGCTAGGAGGATTGCTTTTTCTTTTTTCTTTTTTGTAGCCAAACTTCTTGGACTTAAGAAGCAAACTGAAGATTCCAGAGGACATCTTCAATGGAAGGCCGTTCTAAAGAACCTTTGAGGAGACACCTTACACATATCTCCATCATTGTCGTCAGTGCTTGGTCTGAACATGTTCTATGGACAGTTGGATCCACCATGCTCCAGCGTGTTCCATCATCTTCTGAGATGCTTGCTTGCAGCTACATCTAGTAAAAATGTACCGTCAGGTAGTAAGGGTAAAATGGCCTGTGAAGCATCATTACAGAAATTTTCTATGGAAGTTTCACTAAACTTATCTAGTTGCTCCCACGAGACAAAGTCGTTCTGCACCATTCTAGTCTTCTCGAGCTGGACTAGAATGGTGCAACCTTGAATCTGCTTCCATAACATGTTCAATCGGAAGATTTTGGTCCAGTTTCACCTAGATGATTCTGTTTAAGAGAAAGTGTCTAGCTTTGCTGTTACAACAGCTTGTATGATGATGAGTTCTTTAGTGTTTGTCTGTGTGAAGTTTGCTTTTAGTTACACTAAGTTGCCACTGTCTCTGTTTCCTACATGTCATACATACCACTTAAAATTACTATCCGAGGTAGTATATGTAATGTATCTGTATCAGATCAAGCTCCTTTAAAATTCTACACTAATTAAGGCCTTTTCAGAATTACAAATGGATTGTTCTCACAGAAGATGAATTAAAAAAAAAACTATAACAAGACAGTTACAAACTTTTTTTTTTTTAAAAAAAGACAGCAAAGAAAAGGTCATTGCAGGGATCTCATTTGAGTGTTGCTGACCGGTAGAAATTATTTATTGCAGAGGCTATGAGTAACAGTAGTTTCCCTCACAAGTAAGGCTCTCGTTGAGCTGTTGGAAGCTTCAGCTCAGAATCTGAGAATCATCATCAGGATCTGTGTGGCTGGCGAGAAGTAGCAGTGTCTTTGTATAGTATAAGTAAGGATCATCATCACAAAACAAAGGGGAGAAGCTCGACTAAATACATACATTGGAGGCGGTGAGCTCTTTATAGGAGGAGCCAGTCAGGGACCTCAAACACGAACATAGATGGATCGGATCATTGATATTGGCCTCGATTGGTTCTAGAGAGCTAGCTACGTACTTTCTCTCAGAGAAGCTCTAGATGTGGAAATTCGAAACTCACGAGTATACAATTCAACGGGCTCTCGACTTTTGTTGATACGTCATCGTTTTGCAGGTACGCGCTGGCTATTTTGACAAAAATTAAAATTTCCCATTATCAAAGAAAATCAATAGACTAGTATTCACAGCTATTGAGGCACGTGGCGTTGACGCTCCATAATGAGAGTGGGCAAACTTTAAACCTTAATTTGGACCATTAAAATTATTTTTTTCAAAAAAAAATTTTTATACACATCATTATATTCTTAGATACTATTAGTTAGAAACACTAGTTATCAGTTTTGATGATTTTGAAAATTATAATAATCTTGCTCTAGGAAGGTTGTTCCTATTTTGCAATCTATTGAAACAAAACAAACATCATGATGTTTTTGTTTCAAACAAAACAACTACGTGGTGTTGTCTGACCGAAAACATTGTGCCGTTTCGAGTCAAACAAATAATAGACCCTTTACGATATTGAATGTCTCCTGCTCCGGTACGACGTGCTCAAAGACTTCGCCGGCGGACTCTGCGAGCTACCAGATGATACCTCGGAGCTCTTGTTACTGCTTTCACCTTTCCCTGGCCATAACTTCTCAAATATCCTCCTTGACCTCGACGGCAGCAGCTGTGCCCCTCCACCACCACCACTCCTCGTGCTCTTACTTCCTCTGCTTTTCTTGCTCAGCCCCACTTCGACAATGACTGTGCTCTCCTCCGTCTTCTTCACTAGCGGCGAGTGCGAGGAAGCTGCAACAGAACCAACAGGGCTGTGATTAGCTCGAAGCTGCTCAAAGTAGAGAACTTGCACCACCACTCTTAACGGAAGCCTCTCGTTGCGTGCTGCGTGTGCTGATGCTTCGCTCGTCAGCTTCCTCACATTCATTAACCCGCAAAGTCTCTTCTTCTCCGGTTTCGTTAGCTCCGGATGTTCCTACAAAACCCTATTTTTTCAAAACTACAAAACTCTCTCTGTGTTAGAACAAGAATGTCCGAAAATGCTTATGTATACACACCTTCAAGAAACTGTCAATGGCTTTATAGAGACCATCGTGCACTGGTCTAGCTGATTCCGGGATCAGTTCAGACAACTCAATAAACCTAGACAGTGTAAGATCACGGTTACTTGCGAGATACGCATCTATCAATCTTCCTACGCTCAACAAACTCCCGTTTCCTAAAACAACCTCCTTGTAACGATCATCGTCCGAGGAACGGTTCTCGTACGCCATGAACTTATCGACAATCCTATAAACCAACTCGACTTCATGTAATAATAGATCTTTAACAGAGGCCTCGTGTAGCTTGAGGCTCACGTTTTCTACCAAATCTTCTTTTACCATCTCATCAGCTCCAACCAAGTTCGAGACTTTAAGTAGTTTCAGCAAGAAGCTGCAAGTCGAGTAGCTCATCGCTCTGTTTACCCTCGGCAGCAAGAAAACAACCGTCTCGACGAGGTGTTTGTTCAAAGAAGACTCCAGAGGTTCAGGTAACCACCTTGCAACATAGTACCTAAGAGCTTCCCCAACTACCTCATTGCTCATCCTTCCACTAGATTTCACAGAGGTCATGACCCGCTTGAACAGATCAATCTCGAGTTCACATACATCTTCAACCCACCAATCTTTCGGAATCACATTGTCTTGGCTCTTCTCCACTATCTTATCTGGTCCAGATAACTTCCTGTTGTGTGTGTAAGACCAAGAAACCACCTCAGGGTTCACCAACATCTTAGCTGAAATAGAATCCACGCATCTACCAACAAGCTTCAGATCTTCAGACCATGGAAGAAGAGACTTGGTTGTCTGAAGCATAATGATCGAGTCTTTCCAGCTTCTGAATATGCCCGAGTTGAGGAATACCTCAATCTTGTGTATGAGGTTACTGCGGTCAACATCTTCAGTCATTTCAAGATACTCCGCTGCACATCGCACAGAGGTTACGTTGTATGCGTTGAGCGTGACAGTTATCCCGTAGCAAAACTTAGCACATATCTCAAACGCTTTGTGTCCTCCAGGGATGTCTAATATAGTGATCTCATCGGTCTTTTCCTCACTCGCTTGAGAAACAAGTCTCTGCATCCGATTGCTCTTTGATAGCAGCGGGAACTGAAAACGTTACATAACAATTGTATCAGTTAAGAATATAAATATGTTGTAAGCATTACAAAGAATGTACCTTGTGGAGGTAAAATGTAAACTCTCCGACATTGACAGTAACATCGCTGTCTAGATCCGAAACTGCGTACCTATGGAGAGAAATCGATGGTGAGATTAAACATCCAGACCAAGAATACAATCAGCTAAACAAGAAATCTACAGAGTGATTAGTCAAATGTCATTTACTAAATATTATAGATTTTTTTTTTTTGGAACACACTAAACATTATAGATTTTAGTATAAGTTTCCACAGGATAATAAAAGTCTGAATCTTAGGGTAAAAGAAATTATGGTTTACTTTTTTCACACAGAACAAAGCAAAGGAGACAAGATTCTTTAGCCTAGTTTAGATTATGCAGATGTCAGTACTTGGAAGAGATGTCTCGGACATTTACAGAAACAAAGCATAAGTAACTGAAGAAAAGAGAGATTCTTCGCTTTCTGAATTTGTAGAGAGCTCGCAATCATCTTTCCCTTTTTTATTTCCACCCACAAAGCAGGACCACAAAACAAAGATAAATCATCCAATGGATGGACCACTGCTGAAATTCATTTTATACACCCTCCATTTCTGTTACTTTTTTATTTGAGGTTTTTCCGTAAAGATGATGAGTGAAAGCAATCATAATGATGCTGATGATGATGGTAACAAGTAATCCTTTATCTCTAACATTAAAACCAGATTATGCTTTACTGTTCAGCCACAGAGTAATGACTTTATCAGGGAAGTCAGTTCATCTGTTTTTCTTTTGGTAAAAAAATAGAAACTGGAAGAGTTTGGAAAACCATTCAAGAACCAGGCAGAGGAAAAAAAATGAACAGAAAAGAGAACAAAACAGAACAAAAACAGAGAACTAACAGTAAGTTCCATTTGACCCATCTATTCAAAAATAAGAGAGACAACATAAACAAAAAATATTAAAATTTACTTACTTGTGGAAGTTGCCATCACATTGAAATGTATCAGGCTTAGACCCTAGTTTCATGAATTTCATCTTTCTGTCTTCTTTACCACACCTTTATTCGACTCAAAAGCTGCTTAGTATTTGAAATAGCTCAAACCTTGACTCTCGCTCTCTCTCTTCTAGGTTTTAACCGATCAAATAAAACCAGAACCAGAATAATTAACAAGAAGATAGAAAGATAAAGGGGGCAAATGCGGTTTCTTTTAACTTGAGTTTTGTTGGAAGAGGAAGAGACAATTAATGGAAATGGAAGTTTGAAGAGAGACAAGGGAAACCAAACCCATGTTTTGCCTCACTATCCTTTTGCAAGAACATAACTCTCCTCGGACTACGGGTTTTTCTTCTTCTCCCATCTCAACTAACCATTACAAACCCTATTTATTGTCTCTCTGTGCTCTCAGAGAACACCATAAAGTTGATATTTTTTTTCTTTGTCTCTCAACTGTCCATGAAAATCAAAGCCTCAGAAAGAAAAGCAAAACGTACGTAGATGGCGTCAGATAGAGAGAGGTAGAATCAAAGAGCTTTGCGCAATGTATTTATTAGAAAAATAGTTTTGTTCAGTGTGTAAAAAGAAGACAAAATAGAGTTTTAAAGTATTTGTTTAATATATGAAAAAAACATTTGTTTAATATAAATGATTAACTCTCAAATGACAATATTAGAAAAGAGAGGGTGGGAATCTAGCTGCAAATATCTAAATTAGACAGCTAAGTTGTTTGAATGTTTAATTTGATGAACAAATTCTTATCATTTGTTTATTTAAATCACTTCAAATTATCAATGATTACGTCTTTTAGGTGTCTGCGCGTTTAGACAACGTAAAGGTTTTTGTGTATGTATTTAAATACAACGGAACTATACAGTACTTAAGATTAATAAAATACTACCACATTAATCAATAGAATAATGTGATTTTTCATGTTAGTTGAAAATTATGCTCAAGTAGCCGGTCAGACTTGCATTTTCTAACATTATTGACTTTGCATGCATAATATGCCATCCTTTTAATAACCTCTACTCATTCCTTCTAGATCTGAAAATATATCCAAAAGTCAATAATTGTAACTAAATATAAGAAGAGGATCACTTTGAGGATATCAAATTCATAAAATAAGGTTTTGATTTGCATTGCCAAAGATAACAGACGAATTAATCGGCTTGATCTAAAAACAATCCTTTGCGTTGTATGATGCATCACATTACAGCTCGTGCACTAACCAAGCGTGCTGCAGGATTAAAATGGATTGAAAATGGCGCATAACTTATTTTCAGCATTGTCCAAAAAAAAAAAGTTATTTTCAGCTTTATAACAAACAAACAAAAACTAGTTTTCAACTCTATAATTTTAATTTAAAATGTGTAATTCTTACACGATTTTCTAAAATGGTTGAGATGACTTTTGACAATTATTTTACTTTTACGTTTTTTTAGAAAAGCAAATGTTTTACTTTGATAATGTAATTTTGTCTGAAAGGAAGCTTCATTTCTATTATTTCGCTTCATGTAAAGTTTCTCCTTTTAACGTCACTATCTGTTTTTCTACTAATATTTCTCATACCCATGATGATATCGCGTCTCATTTAAAATCCCCATATAAATAATCAAACATAATGTTTACAACTGGCTGCTGCATAGTCGGTTGGAATAACGTAAAGATAGTTGCAAAACCATTATAAAGTCGATATTAGAGGTTCTCATGTATATCTGCTTTGTGTACTCAAACTTACAAATCAACTAAACATTTTGTGTTAATTTGTTTCTTTCTCTCAAGAGATGGTAAAATGTGGCAGGCAAGTTTCTCGGGACAATAACAAAAACCAACAAGATCTAAATGGACCCGATTTGGTTTAAAAGGTAGTTAATGTTTTCGGCCATTTTATTGGAGTATGTAAATTCAAATTTGGTGGGTCTGCATGTCAATTTCCTGTACGTGTCTTAGCTGTTTCCACGTGATTAATAGCTCAATATATAGTATGAACATAAAACACGTATCGTAAGAGTCGCAACGTAAATGGAGGTGTACCTAGGCTATGTATATATATATATGGTCTCAAAGCTAAGCAGTAAAAATGTAGGTTGACATGAAAGGTTTGTTTGATCTAGCTTGATATCAGTGTTGATCAGTTTGCGTCTTAAAGGAAATTCACTATATATAAATGTTGATAAACACACACACACACACACACACATATATATATATATATATATATATATATATATATTTTCACACTGGAATTTCATTAAACAAAACATCATAAAAGGTTTAATATTTATATGTATTTCATATTTGACATACCCTTTGACTGAGTGATGGCGGTCATGTGATCTAAATGCTCTATAAAATGATCATGATATATAGATATGTATTCAAAATGACAAATAATCTTTCTTTTTCACAAAGAATGTGCTAGATTTATATTTTTTTGTTTCAAAAATATCATTTTATATTTACATGTAATTATTAAATATATTTTTACTCTTTTGAATAACCAATAAAATTTTATTTAAATCATTTTATTTAATTAATGTATATTAAATAAGAATATATTAGTCTATATATTATACAGTTTTTTGGGGAAATATATCAAATCGACATTTAAAAAAAACGGAGAGAGTATCAGATTAACCTTTAATTAATACTTATGATATATATTTTTTGCTGTCATTTAATTGTAAAAGAACATACACCCTCTAAAACTATAGAATATTCGATTTGGAAAAATACATTAAAGGTGAATTATACTAATTGTAGAGGTTGAAACCTAATCGATTGGTAAAAAATATATACATTTAAAATAGCGTCCATGTCATCCACCTAATCTTTCAAGTCGGGTTAACAAACTTGATTATATTTTTGATCCCACCTAGCCAAAGTCGGGTTAACAAACTTGATTATATTTTTGACCCCACCGAGCAACCCAAAGAGATGCACGTACGGACATTATCGTTTGGGGTTTAACCGTCTAAAGAGTAAGAGGGGTGTATTAATAAAAGTGTAATTAATACTTCGTCTTTGGATGAAATAAAAATATATGCATTCGCTGAAAGCACAGAAGGGAAAGCAATGGCATGTGGTTTATGAGAAAAGACTAGACGTAGCCTCCATTATTATCTTTGCATTATATTTACACAGTATCCTACATCTTTGGCTCTTTTACATTATTACACATACACTGCATCCATACTATTAAATAAAATCCCCAAATTATTCTTATATTTTCAGTTCCTATGAGTTTATCTTCATTGCAAACTCGAGCTCTTTAATTATATCGAACTGTCTTTGTTTATAAACGGCAATACATGAACATAACTACATTGAGTTGTGTTGTTTTATAAGTTGCTTGCAACATTGCGAAAAATTCTTTATCAAAAAAAAAAAACATTGCGAAGAATTCAAAAGTGGTATAAATATTTATATTTTACCAAAAGAAAAAAAAAAAAGAAATATGTCAACATAACTACACTTACAATAGGGTTGGATCTCATGCTTATGGGTTGTGTGTGCGAGTGGAAAGTCATTTATTACCAAGTCAGAAATTTATGATTTTACACGTACACAGTATATTCCTAGATAATTTCTCAAAAATTTAAAGAATATGGAAACTAGATATATGCTAAACGTACAAAATGATATACAAATCTGCAATTCCAGAAAAATTATATGATGATTCATAGTTTTTAATTTTAGCGAAATCACATAAGCATTTTACAGTTCCGCTATTTTGCATGCACATAACACTAGTATTTAAAAACGTATATAGTGTTGCATTAATGCATCTGCGTTTTCACTTTGCAATGCACTAATAATCATGGCATGCACGCATATACATATAGACGATTACTATATACTCTATTAATGGTAACTGGTTTCAGAAGATTATGGGGAAACTAGACTTGAACCGTGTAACATACATTCACACAAACAAAACCAAAAGTTTTAATTTTTGAGACGAGAATGATTATACGCCAAACGACTAACAGTAAAGGTTTAGCGTTGAAAAACAATAACTAAAGGCTGGTTTTAAGACAGGCGTGAGCATAAGGTATCATAAACAAATGATGGTGAACACTGACTATGGGGCCAAACCTCCATAATTGCAACCTTGTGCTTCTTCTTCTCTTCCTTTTTCTCCTTTACTTCATAAAATTCTTTATAGTTTCTTTTTCGTTTTCTTACCTCTTTCTCATTTCAGTAGACTAAAGTTATTCCATCTCTGTTGTTATAGAAAACTGAAGACTGCAATTTTCGATTATATGAGTTAATCATTGCTTATGAGTGATAAGCCTTGATGCCCTAAACAGAGAAGTAAAGAGAGTAAGTGACTTTAATTATGCTGCAAAGTTAAGAAAAAAAGTCATGTTTTATTGGAAACGATTGCGAACTAAACGATGGCCAACTTAATTTAACGTGGTTAATAACTAAGGCTAAGGGACACCTAGCTGATTCTGTTGATAAGCGTATTAGAGCAGGTGTCATGCCTTGGAATCCTAACTAATAACTATGGGCAAAGAATATGATAATAGATTCATATGTACAAGTACAATATATACTTTTATTTATCCTCTGGGGCTGAGAGGTGATATGTGTTTCATTCATTTTATCAACATCTAGGCCCAACCTTATATAGAAGCCCAGTTCTAATAGCAAACAAAAAGGTAAAAACAGAAACAGCTAGTTTAACCAGTTTTCCAGGGGGACCATGTCTTGATTCTTTTCCTATCCGTTATACGTCACCTTTAACCAAACGGGCGACGGCTATTTCAACGTTCCCTTAAATTTTATTTTTTTACATAAACTTCAACGGCTAGTAAGTCTCTCTAGCTCTATTAAAACCACACAAGATCCTCCCACTCTCTTCATCTCCAACTCATTCAACACACTCCCACTAATACTTTTGAGGTGTCATTTCACTAGAAAACTACTTGTAAGCTATGTCTTCTTCTCTTCTTCCGGTCGCTATCATCCTCTGCATTTTCTTCTTGTCCGTAAATGCAAATGAGGTTACCGTCGGTGGAAAATCCGGTGACTGGAAGATCCCATCTTCCTCTTCTTACTCTTTCAACGAATGGGCTGACAAGTCTCGTTTCTTACTCGGCGACGTTCTCGGTATATAACTTCACTTTCTCTTTTTATTTTTTTTTGTACATAATCATCGATATTACTCTGTTTCTGAATTCTGACATAATTACATGTTTTTTTTTAAATTCCAGTTTTCAGCTACGAACCCGGTAAAGACACGGTTCTACAAGTGACGAGAGAAGCTTACGAGAAATGCAACACCACGAGCCCGAAAGCCAGCTACACATCAGATGGGAACACCAAGGTGAAGCTAGACCAACCCGGTCCGGTCTACTTCATCAGTGGAACGCAAGGTCACTGTAAAAAGGGTCAGAAGCTTCGCCTTGTCGTTTTCATTCCTCATACCTCTGCTTTCTCTCCGGCTCCTTCTCCGTTTGACGGTCCCGCCGTTGCGCCTACTAGTGGCGCTGCTAAGCGCACCAGCTTCTTGGGTGTCGTCGTTGGGCTTGTTCTTGGATTCTTGGCCTTCTTCTGAGAGAAATTTAAACCTGAATTATATTCTATTTATTAATTTTTCGAACATCTCCCTCGTCTTGTTGTTACTAATTTAATATACTCACAAGATTAAATCAAAAATTTCTTCATATAATCTGAAAGTTACGCTTTTGCACTTATTTCTGGATTAATTTAGTGGATCTATCAACACTTTAACAACCACGTGAAACAATGTTTAAAACGTTTGAATTAGTTTATACTTGACACCTAAAAAGAATAATTTAGAATGTTTCCATCAGTCCAAAAAGTATTAACACTTTTAGACTTTTAGTCTTAAAGCAAAACAAAGCAAAACACTTATAAAAGGAAAAGGATATAATAATTAAAGGAAATTAAATGGGCTAATCATAGGTCTAGGCCTGTAAAAATGGGCCTATTATTGGGCCGTTAGATAGTTTACGATGGAAGAAAAAACAGTGAGAAGCTAGTAGTGAAGCGAGCGAGCCACTGAGATTTTATCCTTTCAACAAGATCTTTTCACCGGCGATTCTCCCGGTTCACCGGAACATCTATGAAGACTCTTCACAGCTTCGTCACTTGAAACGTGATGAACCCATCTCTGTTTCGGCTTCAACTTCTCTTGGCTTAGTTTCAAAAGATGACAGCTTTACTCTGCTCGGTGAGTCTGTGCGGCGATGTTACGGTCAGTGATGCTTTTCTAGTTAGTAACATCAAAGAAAGATTAAAGTTCCAACCTTTAAATGTTGGGTCTGTGTTTCACCGGAAGAAACATTGGAGAAAGACCATGAGATCGTGTAGTGTTGTAGTCTCCATGAAAAGTTCTGATTTTTCAGTTTCTATTACAAACAAGAAGACATTGATATCTGCAGGTGAAGCCACCAAGGTCTTAACGTCGTTTCCTGACACTGATTCTGCGTTTCTGTATTTCAAATCAGTAGCTGAGAATTCTTATCTAGTTCACACCACTGAGACTTGCAACTACATGCTTGAATCTCTGAGGGTCGATGGTAGTAGAATCGAGGACATGGCTTACGTGTTTGATCTGATGCAGAAGAGAATCATAAAGAGGGATATCACCACGTTCTTGACTGTATTCAAGTCTCTTTCCGTGAAGGGTGGGTTGAGGCAAGCGCCTTATGCACTTAAGAAGATGAGAGAGTCTGGTTTTGTGTTGAATGCGTATTCGTACAACGGGTTGATTCATCTCTTGCTTAAGTCCAGGTTCTGCACAGAGGCGATGGAGGTTTACAGGAGGATGGTCTTTGATGGGTTTAGGCCTAGTTTGAAGACTTACTCTTCGCTTATGGTGGGGTTGGGGAGTGTGATGGGTTTACTTGAAGAGATGGAGACTCTGGGGTTGAAGCCGAATGTCTACACGTTTACGATATGTATAAGGGTGCTTGGTAGAGCGGGGAAGATTAGCGAAGCGTATGGTGTGCTGAAGCGGATGGATGATGAAGGATGTGGACCTGATGTGGTTACCTACACTGTTCTTATTGATGCTCTTTGTACCGCTGGGAAGCTTGACTGTGCTAAGGAGGTTTTTGCAAAGATGAAAGTGGGAAGACACAAACCGGATCGTGTGACTTACATTACTTTGCTGGATAGGTTTAGTGACAACAGAGATCTGGATTCAGTGAGGCGGTTTTGGAGTGAGATGGAGAAGGATGGTCATGTAGCTGACGTTGTAACCTTCACCATTCTCGTAGATGCTTTGTGCAAAGCCGGGAAGTTTGGTGAGGCGTTTGATACGTTGGGTGTGATGAGTGAGCAAGGTGTCTCGCCTAACCTACATACATACAACACTTTGATCTGTGGTCTCTTAAGAGTTCATAGGCTGGACGATGCACTTGAGCTTTTTGGTAGAATGGAGTCTCTGGGCGTTAAGCCTACTGCCTACACGTACATCGTTTTCATTGATTACTATGGAAAGTCTGGAGATTCCGTCAGTGCTCTTGAGACTTTTGAGAAGATGAAGACCAAAGGAATAGTTCCAAACATTGTAGCCTGTAATGCGTCTCTCTACAGTCTAGCTAAAGCGGGAAGAGTCCAAGAAGCAAAGGAAATATTCTATGGCTTGAAAAACATAGGGCTAGCCCCTGATTCAGTAACCTATAACATGATGATGAGGTGTTATAGCAAGGTTGGGGAAGTAGACGAAGCCATCAAGCTGCTTTCTGAGATGGTGGAGAACAATTGTGAACCTGATGTAATCGTTGTTAACTCTTTGATCAACACGCTTTTCAAAGCTGATAGAGTAGATGAGGCGTGGAAGATGTTTATGAGAATGAAGGAGATGAAACTCAAGCCTACTGTTGTCACTTATAACACATTGCTCTCAGGTTTAGGCAAAAATGGAAAAGTTCAGGAAGCCATTGAATTGTTTGAAGGGATGGAGATGAAAGGTTGTCCACCTAATACAGTAACATTCAACACTCTCTTTGACTGTCTTTGCAAAAACGACGAGGTGGTTCTAGCCTTGAAGATGTTGTTCAAGATGATGGACATGGGTTGTGTCCCTGATGTTTTCACTTACAATACGATTATCTATGGTTTGATGAAGAACGGTCAAGTCAAAGAAGCGATGTGTTTCTTCCACCAGATGAAGAAACTGGTGTACCCTGATTTTGTTACCCTCTGCACTCTTCTTCCAGGTGTTGTCAAGGCCGGTTTAGTCGAAGATGCTTACAAAATCATCGCTAACTTTCTTCGCAACTGTGCAGAACAACCAGCTGTTCTTTTCTGGGAGGATTTGATGGGATCTGTCTTGGCTGAAGCTGGAATAGACAATGCCGTTTCATTTTCTGAGAGATTGGTCGTTAATGGGATTTGTCAAGATGGTGAATCGATCCTGGTGCCAATGATCAGATATTCTTTCAAACATGGTAATCCCTCAGGTGCCAAAACTTTATTTGAGAAATTCACAAAAGATCTTGGTGTCCATCCCAAACGTCCGGCCTATAACCTGCTAATCGGTGGCCTTCTCGAAGCTGATATGATTGAAACAGCACAGGAACTGTTCCTAGAGATGAAGAGCACTGGTTGCATCCCAGATGTTGCTACCTACAACTTCTTGCTTGATGCTTATGGAAAATCAGGAAAAATTGACCAACTCTTTGAGCTGTACAAAGAGATGTCTTCCCATGAGTGCGTACCAAACACAATAACTCACAACATTGTCATGTCTGGACTCGTGAAATCAGGAAATGTGGACGAGGCTCTTGATTTCTACTATGACCTTATCAGTGATAGTGACTTCACTCCAACTGCTTGCACATATGGTCCCCTTATCGATGGTCTCTCCAAGTCAGGAAGATTGTATGAAGCAAAACAACTCTTTGAAGGAATGTTGGACTATGGCTGCAGGCCAAACTGTGCTATCTACAACATTCTCATTAACGGGTTTGGAAAAGCGGGTGAGGCTGATGCAGCGTGCGAGTTGTTCAAAAGGATGGTTAAAGAAGGTGTAAGACCGGATCTCAAGACTTACTCGGTTCTAGTGGATTGCCTTTGCATGGTCGGGAGAGTGGATGAAGGCTTGCATTACTTCAGGGAGTTAAAGGAATCTGGCCTTGATCCTGATGTAGTATGTTACAATCTCATAATCAACGGACTGGGGAAAACTCAGAGACTTGAAGAAGCTCTTGAGCTTTACAATGAGATGAAGAACAGCAGAGGAATCACCCCTGATCTATACACTTACAACTCCTTGATTCTAAATTTTGGTATGGCGGGAATGGTGGAAGAAGCTGGCAAGATTTACAATGAGATACAAAGAGTGGGTCTTGAGCCAAACGTTTTTACATTTAACGCTCTGATCCGTGGATACAGTTTGTCTGGAAAACCTGAGCACGCTTACGCTGTGTACCAGACAATGGTGACTGGAGGTTTCAGCCCCAACACAGGAACATATGAACAGCTCCCGAATAGAGATTGACAATTTACACAGCTAATACAATTAGAGAGCTCTACACTTTAGTGAAGC